>CM066039.1:190300328-200300328 GCA_033557465.1 Ichthyophis bannanicus
CAGCGGTCAGGCGGAGGTTGATTGCAGAGATCTTCTCTGGTACGTATTGCATATATTCCCACATAAATGTGCTGTTCTGTGTGGGTGATGTCATAAAAGGTTTTTGTGTCGGAACATATCACATTCAGGTGCAACACTGCATTGTCATTCAACTTAACATCCACGGTCACATATAGCCATGCGTGTGTGACCAACAATGTGGCCGGGGCACAACAGCAGCTGTTGGTGTATTATGTGTGTGGGTGTTTGATACACCTTTCAGATACTTTGTGGTCACATTCCCAGTTAGTTGGTGGTGGTGATAGCAGTTGCTGTGAAAAGAAGAGTTCGTTGGTTTCATGGTCGGGATGGAGCACGGTGGCAGGCATATGTTGCGGTAGTCACAGTGGGAGGGATGACCCTGTTTGGGACAGTTCCCCTGCGGGGTATTTGTTTATATTGTACACTTTTTGTCCACTTGTGTGGGTGTTATGCTTGTGTGAGCTGGCTATGTGTGTATGTTGGCTAGGTGTGGTGACACATGTCATACATAGCACAGAGCTCATGCTTATGACTGCTTTCCCATGATGTTATTAATTATGTGCGACGGTTGTTAATGCAACCCCACAGTGTGCCCTGATGTATACCTTATCACGTAGCCTTGACATGGATGTGTGGCAGGAGGGGGACCTGCGCTGTGTGCAGCCAGGAGGCCATATCATTGATGGAAGCTGTATTGTGGAGTGGCCAGTCAGTGCATTGTTTGCATATGTACACACATACAGAGGTGATGGACGTCAGATCAGCAAAGGGTGGGTTACAGTAGCCAAGTGGTACTCTGCATGTGTGTGTGTATATTCAGTTTATAGGTTGTCCATGATGAACATGGCATGTGTAGCCGATGCTATCTCAACATATGCCACATTGCTGGATGTGTCATCAGACTCTGGGATTTGTATGCAGAGGATGTGGTAAGGGCTGTTATTGTAGCTGAGTTTGAATGGAGGTTTGGACATGTTCCTGCAGGACAGGTTAATAGACCACTATAGAAGAAGGTACCCCGGATAATCGGTGCTTGACACAGTACAGGTATTGTGGGACCTGTGTCTTTTGGGAATACAGCTAGGTACGTATGACCTAGATTGGCCACTGTTGGATACAGGATACTGTGATGTCTGCTGCTCGGAAAAACCCAGTATGACGTATGGCATATCTTAATGCTGTGGATGTGTGTAGGGCAGGAAAGCACAGTCCACATCAGCAAGTACCTTACGGACCTTGCAAGGGATGTTAGGTCCACATACACACAGACACCTAGATGACAGTTATTTGGTTATGGTGCACATATAGGCCATCCATGGTTTGACATTCGCACTCTCACACAGTGGGATGACATGCAGCCATTATGGTCAGGTCACAGGCAGACATGGGGGTGTGGTTTTACAGACGTGGCGCTGACATTGCCATCTTTTTGAGCGCATCATCAGCACACAGCTGTCAATAATATTTGGGTGTGTGCGAGGTCCACTGCAGGATATGTCTTTGGCCAATGGATACAGGAGGTGTTACTGCATATCTCCATGTGTTACAGCAATGTACAGTGGGGTAACATAGAACAGTGGAAGGGCAGTACACACGGAGAGAGGGTATTGGTGGCAACATGGGGGAGACAGCCTGATATTGTGACCTTGGGATGGGCCATAGACATGGGGGAGCAAACACCTATCTTGACCAGTGTGTACAACAACAGAGTGGTAAGGGAGATGACAGGGGGATTGGGGTTACCTTTATATAGCAACGGACACTTCCGTGCTGCCTCTCCCATGTCACAGTTCCGTACGTGTGATAGTGCACAGCCAGTCCATAGGTCATGTTGTGGGGTGTGACAGCTGGGGGACAGAGAGGTGCAGTGTGTGTTTCACACCTAGGACATGAAATATGGTTGTTTCTCTAGTGTTTTACACTGCACAGGACAAACTTTGTGAGGAAGATGTATCTGTGGTGCAGTGCCACAAGACTGGACAGAAGCAAAGATGCTGCGGTCCGGGGTAGTTGGATCTACAGCTACATTGTGCCTGCAGTCATGGGCCCAACATGTCGTATGGTATGTGTCATACTGTGCAGATGTTGTGGTGGTTTTATTTCCTTAGGCCTCCCTTACCCATATATCTTGCTGTTGTCAGACATATCCCTATGTGTTTGTGTACAGTATGTCTTCTGCAAAACTGTTTATGGCATTTGTACGACATAGCTACATGTGTATGTGTTTTCGTCTGACTTACAGGAAAATGCACTTGCTGCCTCCCCAACACTGTTATCTCAGCCATCACCGGGGTATCAGGGCAGGTCACTGGGCCTTTATGTCCACAAGTTGCCAGTTGTGCATACATGCCATGTATCACAGCTGTCCCGCAGACCGACGCATACTGTGTGGGTGCATGTTTATGCGTTGACTGTGTGCTGATGCAGTGTCCAGTCATGGTACATTATCATGTGCTGTGAGGGGTGGGAGCACCTGGGGGGCAGTGGTGACTGTGCTACCTCTACCGTAGTGCTTTTTACATTGTCAACATTCTCAACATGTGGTGTGCGTTGTGAGCATAACTGTGTATTGTGTTCTGAGGGACCACTGTTGAGCAACCTTTTTTTAATTCAGGTATCGGCATGATGTGGACATGCATCAACAGTGACTTGACATGGTGATTCTACCTGTTTGGCTGACATTGTCTCCCTTCACTGTGACCTGATGTGGCTGTGGAGTCGCTCAAGGGATAGATGACGTACACATAATGCACACACAGGGTATGTTGGACCTTTGTTATTTGGGGGTACATGTGGCTGTACCTGTTGATGAGTTACTGTTTGTCTCATGTACATGTCATGGTGCCTGTCTATGCACACGAACAGATGCATATAGTGTGTAGCAGTGTGACATGGATATGGACATGCCCATATCCATGTGACACCCATTCTGCATTGACATTTGATGTGTCAACAATATGCATATTATTTCATGTTCATATTATGTCATGTTTGCCTTTCATCCGTTTCATCTGTATTTTCACAGGTGCGACTCTCTGCAATTTGTGTTGTTTGTACAAGGTGTCCAACACGACCATACGTATCCTCTCCTGACACAGGACAGAAGGCATCCCGGACACATTTCCTACAGTGCATCTGGCGTCGCCATCACACACCTTTTGGGGAACAGACCACCATGGAATTGTTTCTGGGGAATGGTGCCATTGGATGTTTGACTTATGCGAGTGGAAACACATGCCTGTGATGGACAGTATTGCTTTTGGACCGCTGCTTTGGCCATGACGGACCTGTACACCACACTGTTTCTGCCATTCTGGGGCTGGGGGTCCTGCGCATTGCAGGGGACACAGATGAACTTTCACGGACTGTGGCATATTGGAATGTGACACTTGGCTATGCAAGCCCAGGGTTGCATGGAGACGTTTGACCTGACCTGTTGGATTACAGATACACCTTGCTTTTTGGACGCTGGGTGTAGCAGGGACTGACATTGTCAGTGTATGTTGTACATTCCTCCCCAGTTGTGTAGTTGTTGTGGGTTGGCCATGTGTGTGACATGGCACCCAGGATACGGTCATCTGTTAGTTTCAACACGAGCATACAGCCATGTTAGTGGCATGGGGGTGACGATGGAGCGGTCATATTATCTATGTCCCCCTGCCCTCCACCTGATCATGATACCGTTTTTCCCACAACAACCCTTTCATGCCCAACAACATCATTGATTGATGTTTGCAATGGGCAAGGGTGTTTACATGTATGAGTGGCATCACTGTATCATGTTGGTATACGGATGGTGCTTGTGGTTATGACTGCTTATGTTTGTGAACCACAGCATGTGGACCTATGGCTTTTGTGTAGTTCACTGTAGGATGTTTGGCCATCATGTCCATCTTAACATGCTGGTCATTGTGTTTGCTTACTGTACAGACGTGACACTCTGCATGTATGTACACACCTTACATTGCACATCTGTATGGTCCTGTTTATCCGCCGCGGTAATGACACTCTCATTGCGCCATTATATTTGGTGTGTGGCAGTGTGGGTGTCCATTGCCCTCCTTCAATTGTGCATTCCATGTACTGTGTTATATGTGTCCACACACTGTCTAACCAACAAACACTGGAAGGGGCACTCCTGCATGGTGTTATCTCTGCAGCTTTCTGCAGGTTGTTTTGTTTGTATTCGCTCTGGGTTCATGTGCCTCTGCGACCTGTTAGCATATGCTCATTGTGCTGGTGATGATTGCTGTGATCTTACATTATCGCATATCTGAATCCTAGATCAGGCATTAGGTGAGAGGTTGCACATTACGTTCAGGAGTTATTTTCACTTGACAACATATGATGTTTTCATTTGTGAGCCTCCTGTGTTGCCTGATGGCTATGTTGCGAGGGACAAGTGATGTGTTTTGGGTCCTCATCCAGCAACGCCTACGGTTTTCATGCACTCATATGTGCGTGACACATTTGAGGGATGCAGCAGCAGGTGGGGGGTGGGGACCTGATGGCCAGTGCATAGCGTGCACCTGTTGCACATTATATCTCGTGCCCTTCACTTACAGTCAATGAAGTGACCTTTCTGTGGGATGTGGGTTGGTGCCATGCTAAATGTGTTTCTGTCTCTCACCAGGGCTGCACTCACCTTGATATTATGATAACACGGTCTACAGTGTCTGTGAGGGGTGACCCAAATAAAGATATGCATTTGACACACATCTGTCTCTTTTGCTCCTTGATCATGGTGACACACATGCAATGCAATGTGTGCCTTTGAGTCGGTCCTGACCTGACTCCCTGTGACCCTGAAACTCCAGGGTGTTCTGGTCAATGTCAGTTTTCTGGTCATTCGTCCACGGTAATGGGGGGTTACGTGACATGCCCAAGGCCACAAGGAGTGCTAGTGTGAATCGGGCCCTGGTTACTTGATGTCCACAACAGGTTTATGACCAGTAGGCTACTCCTCCACTCTTTGAGCACATGTGCACTTCTATAGACTGGTTGCTGGTCATGTCCATGGCCCACCTGTGCTCACATCCTTGTAGAGTGACAGGTGTGTATTGTGACGCCTTCCAACGCCCTCACCGCACTGCCCCTAGGGGTGGCACGGCAGATTGTCTCTGTTTGGACACTTATAGTGCTATTTGGTATAGACACCTGCCTGATGAGAGACGGTGGATCACCTCCTTATTGTAGTTGTGGTTTGCTTTTGTTAGCAGTCCGAATAGAAGGAGCACAGGACAATTTATAACATAAATTGCTTTTATTTTGATTTTCTGTAAGGAAATTATTCGTGGCAAAATTCCAGAAAGGTAAAACACATTCAACCAAAGGTATAGGATTCTTCTCCAAAATGTGCAAGGTGAATTTCTTCCATAAACTTCTCAACCTTGATAGCAGTATTTTCTAGTATTTACAAATGCAGTAGAAATATCTTTGTGCATTACTCACAAACTTTGGCAATATGAAAAGCTTTACTTTCCTTGCTGACTTCAAGTTTGAAACATTACTCAGAGTGCTACCCCTTAGCTTTTAAACCACTAGCTTTTTCAACTGACGTTACAGCAGCAATAAAAACTAGCTAGGCTTTCACATGAGGTTTTCTTATCCACTTGTCTGCTTTCCAAGCATACAATGATATCTGAACTCCTGACGTCTTCTTACTTGTTTCATACAGCATAAAGGAAAAGCTTTATACATTAGACACACAGAGACTGCAATCCATCGATTCAGCAGAGGACATTGATTTATCAGAGAGACAGTCTACGTCCATTTCTGTTGGGGAATTGTATGGCTCTGAGCTTGGGGTAATCTCTGGTTTAACCTGTTGTATGTTCTTCAGAAGCTTACAAAGGTTTCTCCACTTTAGCTCATGGTTCCCCTCTGTAACTGGGTTGGAACCTTTTGCTTTTCTCCCCCTTAATAGTTTCTCATCAGGAAATGCAAAAGCTTCTTGACTAGCAGTAACTCTCCTCCTAACAGGCTTTCTATAATATCTGTGTGGAGGTTCAAGACTAGAACTGCTATAATTCTGATTCAGAGGTAAAATCCAGGCTTCTCTGCCGGTTCTTTCTATGCCCACACCCTTTGCACTTGCCTTGTAAGTAGTGGTCAGTCCTTCTGGGCTTAGCAGAATTAACAGCTTTGAAATCCTGCTTCCTTCCCTGGTTTACTGGCCTTTTCCTTTGGCTCCTAGCCTGCAACCGGTCCTGGCTTTGAACAGACCTTCTTTGCAGTCTTTCTGGTGTCTAAGCACATACCGTTTGATCAGTACCTGATTCCTCCTCCCACTCAGCTGATTCTTCAAAGAAACTTTGTCCTCGGGGTTTTGCTAGTTTCCCTTTAGCATTGCAATTTCCTTTGCACCATCCTGTGCCTAGTCCTCGTGTGTGTGAAGCTCTGGAATCAACTCTCAGCTGATTCTCCAGCTCCCGTTCCTCTCTCTCCCCACTTCCTGTGTGACGCAGCTTATATGTTCTGTGAACTGTTTGCTTCTCTGACCCCACCCTCTCTCTGTTTGCAGCTGTCCTAGAGGTTGGGTGTGGCTTCAAGCTAACCCTGCTTCTATGTGCCTTGGTTTCATTCTCTCTGTGGGAAATGTGCTTCTGTGATCCCATCCCCGCTTGTGGGAACAAATCTCCAGAGTTTTTTCTACTTTTAAAGGGCTCTGCAGCCTTCACATCATCACATATCCCCCACCTTAAGCAATTGCCAGCTGGCGCACCCACGCGCGCACAGCTGGAAATCCCAACTAATGCTCTTGGGTTATTGTCTGGTCTTGCAGCTACTTTATCGACCCGCTCCTGCCATGGGCGCAATACGTTGATGTGGTACACCTGTCGCCTGCCCTTCCCTGTCTCTAAGGAATACGTCACCGGACCCACCTGTTTTAATACCTTATAGGGCCCCTTCCAGGTATTTTCAAACTTGGAGGTGGCAGCGGCCACCATAACTAGTACCTTATCCCCCACTTGTAGGACCCGCGGTCGGGCTCGCCTGTCGTGATAAGCCTTCTGACGAGCCTTGCTCGTCTTTAAATTTCCTTCTACCACTTCCGCCATACGGCGTAAGCGGCCTTTTAAGTCTATCAAAAATTGGGGCACCTCCTGCCCGCCCTCTATGGGTGCTATCCATTGCTCCCCCAGTATGTCCAGCACTCCTCTCGGCGTCCGCCCATACATAAGTTCGTAGGGAGAAGCGCCTGTGGATGCTTGCTTCCTCTCCCTACAAGCATATAACACTAATGGCAACATGGTGTCCCATTCGGCCATGTTACCCTCAAGGGACCTCCGCAGCATATTTTTCAAGGTCTGATTAAACCTTTCCGTCAGGCCGTTAGTCTGTGGATGGTATGCTGCAGTACGGATATGCTGGATTCCAAAGGCCTCCCATAACTGTGCAAGGTATCGGGACATAAAGTTACTCCCTCTGTCAGATAATACCTCCCGTGGGAACCCAACCTCACAAAACATTTTCACCAATTCCAACGCTATGAGGCGAGCGGACGTATTCCGTAAGGGGGCGGCCCAAGGGAACCTAGTGGCATGATCGATGACGACCAGTATGTACTGGTAGCCTCTGGGCGTTTTTACCAACGGCCCGACTATATCTACCGCTAGTCTATGTACTGGTCTGGCTATGACTGGCATCGGAATTAAAGGAGCCTCCGGTGGATAAGCCGTCGTGACCCTCTGACAGGCCGGGCATGACGCGCAGAATCTCGCTGTCTCCCCAAAGACCCCGGGCCAATAGAACCTAGCCAACACTTGCTCCAAAGTGCCCTGTGCCCCTTTATGTCCTCCCAATGGGTGATCGTGTGCTAGTCTCAACACTACACCCCTAAAAGCTTGAGGTATCACTAATTGTTTCTTTGTGCCCCTAGGCGGGTATCTGTACTTTCCCTGTACAAGATATTGTCCTCTAATAGAAATCTTGGTAGGGTCTCCGATCCATTCGTAGCGTACTCATACGCTCGACGGAGAGCAGGATCGGCCCTCTGCTCCGCAGGGAATGAGGGAAATTTTTCCTTAATTCGGCAGGAACCCAGGGTAATTCCTGTCCTGTCATTATTTTAACCCTACTTTGTGCCCGGGTCCTCCTCTCCCTTCTCCTTTCAGGTTTCCCTTTCCTAGGAGTGTCTTTGGCCTGAGTAAGCAGGTCTTCCTGGAAGGATGTTCCTGGCACTGGGTCTACTTGTGAACCAATTTCTTCTCCTAGGGGCTTATCCCCTGTACGGGTAGTGATCATACCCATTCTTTCGGCTAGTCTGGGGTCAACTACCTTGCCTACCTCGGGTAAGGTCTTCTCCCTGACTGTGGTATTCATAATAGCCCTATTCTTAGCTAGCATGGGGTCAGCTACCTTGCCTACCTTGGGCAGGGTCTTCTCCTCAGCTATATCAACTTGAGGAAAGGTAGCGAGTGGGTAGTTTTCCACCTGCAACTCCTTAGCCAGACCTTTCCGAAATTGTGGCCAATCTCGGCCTAAGACTACTTCGTGTGGAAGCCTTGGTACAATGGCCACTTGCACTTGTTTCTTGAGACCTACTCCCTCTATAACCACCGGGTGTATAGGGTAGGTAGAGGCTGCGCCATGGACGCACCGGATCCGAATATGATCCCCAGAGCTTGGCAGCGAGGGTTTTTCTTTTGCCTCTATCTGTTGCCAGAGCTTCCGGGAGATCATAGACTGATTCGCTCCTGAATCTAAGAGTGCCTCAGTTGGTATTCCTTCTACCTCCACCCTCAGTAGGAATCCCTCCCCTGTATCTCGGTGCTGGGTAGTGATTAAAGCCTTCCTGGCCTTACAGTCCCTTTTCACGTGCCCCACTTCTCCACACGAAAAACACTTTCTTAACACATTTCTCTTATACAGTTTCACATTACTATCTGTAAATTCATCCAGCTTAGCTTTCCTCTCTAGTAACTCCATTTTGTTTTTAAAGATGCCTTCTTTCTCCAGGCTCAACTTATTGGCCTCCAGAAAGCGGTCTGTTAAAACAATTGCTTCTTGGTGTTCTTACAGCTTTGGAGTACTAGAAAGGTATGCACGCTGCTCGGTACTGCTTCCATGAACTGTTCAAGAATTATTGTGTCTAAGATAGACTCTATATCTTTACCTTCAGGCATCAACCATTTATAAGCCAAATTCTTTACGCGGTAATATAATGCCTGAGGTGTTTCCTCTGACCTCAATTTACATGACCGTAGCTGCCTACGGTAGACCGCTGGATTTAGACCCAAACGATCCTTTACCGCTTGTTTTACATCTTCATAGCTTGTAACTAAACTAGCAGGCATGGCACGGTAAGCTGCTAAGGCTTCGCCTGTAAGCGAGGCGGCAAATCTTAGCGCCCACTGTTCTTTAGGCCATTTTGCTAGAATAGCTATACGCTCAAAAGACTCAATGTAGTCGTCTACATCGTCATCCTTTGTTAGACGACCTCCTGCAAAAATCCCAGTCCCTGACCAGTCCCAGCCCCGACAATCTGCCCTTGCACCTGGCATAGTCCTGGCAGCATCGTCCTTTTTTCCTTGGGCCTCAAGCCAACTGGACATTGCTTGTATAACTGGTGCTTGTTGTGATTGGAACAGCGCCTTCGCCTGTTCCAGGCTCCTCGTGGACAACTCTTGATGTTGGGCTATCTGACCAGTCCAAGATGTCTCGAGACTCCATCTTCTTTCCTGTAAAAAAAACACAGAAACAAAGCACCAAGTGCGGAACCTTCCACTTCACCCTTGTCTTGGTAATTATCCCAACAGCCACCCTCTTACACCAGTGCTTATCCGGTCCAACCCTCCAGCCTACGGGTTACCTTATACTGGTGCAGAGTCTCACTTCATCAACTCCGTTGCCCTGGACTCGGGTTCCAGTGGTCACTCCGGCTTTCCTTCCGCTCCGCAGACCTTGGAAGTTGATACAGCTGCTCTCTGGGGTTGTTTCTCTTTCCTGTGTTTGTAGATGACCTCTCCATTGTCACGTGACTCCAAACGAAAAACATCCAACACACTACGCCACCTGTGACACCTTCCAACGCCCTCACCGCACTGCCCCTAGGGGTGGCACGGCAGATTGTCTCTGTTTGGACACTTATAGTGCTATTTGGTATAGACACCTGCCTGATGAGAGACGGTGGATCACCTCCTTAATTGTAGTTGTGGTTTGCTTTTGTTAGCAGTCCGAATAGAAGGAGCACAGGACAATTTATAACATAAATTGCTTTTATTTTGATTTTCTGTAAGGAAATTATTCATGGCAAAATTCCAGAAAGGTAAAACACATTCAACCAAAGGTATAGGATTCTTCTCCAAAATGTGCAAGGTGAATTTCTTCCATAAACTTCTCAACCTTGATAGCAGTATTTTCTAGTATTTACAAATGCAGTAGAAATATCTTTGTGCATTACTCACAAACTTTGGCAATATGAAAAGCTTTACTTTCCTTGCTGACTTCAAGTTTGAAACATTACTCAGAGTGCTACCCCTTAGCTTTTAAACCACTAGCTTTTTCAACTGACGTTACAGCAGCAATAAAACTAGCTAGGCTTTCACATGAGGTTTTTCTTATCCACTTGTCTGCTTTCCAAGCATACAATGATATCTGAACTCCTGACGTCTTCTTACTTGTTTCATACAGCATAAAGGAAAAGCTTTATACATTAGACACACAGAGACTGCAATCCATCGATTCAGCAGAGGACATTGATTTATCAGAGAGACAGTCTACGTCCATTTCTGTTGGGGAATTGTATGGCTCTGAGCTTGGGGTAATCTCTGGTTTAACCTGTTGTATGTTCTTCAGAAGCTTACAAAGGTTTCTCCACTTTAGCTCACGGTTCCCCTCTGTAACTGGGTTGGAACCTTTTGCTTTTCTCCCCCTTAATAGTTTCTCATCAGGAAATGCAAAAGCTTCTTGACTAGCAGTAACTCTCCTCCTAACAGGCTTTCTATAATATCTGTGTGGAGGTTCAAGACTAGAACTGCTATATTCTGATTCAGAGGTAAAATCCAGGCTTCTCTGCCGGTTCTTTCTATGCCCACACCCTTTGCACTTGCCTTGTAAGTAGTGGTCAGTCCTTCTGGGCTTAGCAGAATTAACAGCTTTGAAATCCTGCTTCCTTCCCTGGTTTACTGGCCTTTTCCTTTGGCTCCTAGCCTGCAACCGGTCCTGCCTTTGAACAGACCTTCTTTGCAGTCTTTCTGGTGTCTGAGCACATACCGTTTGATCAGTACCTGATTCCTCCTCCCACTCAGCTGATTCTTCAAAGAAACTTTGTCCTCGGGGTTTTGCTAGTTTCCCTTTAGCATTGCAATTTCCTTTGCACCATCCTGTGCCTAGTCCTCGTGTGTGTGAAGCTCTGGAATCAACTCTCAGCTGATTCTCCAGCTCCCGTTCCTCTCTCTCCCCACTTCCTGTGTGACGCAGCTTATATGTTCTGTGAACTGTTTGCTTCTCTGACCCCACCCTCTCTCTGCTTGCAGCTGTCCTAGAGGTTGGGTGTGGCTTCAAGCTAACCCTGCTTCTATGTGCCTTGGTTTCATTCTCTCTGTGGGAAATGTGCTTCTGTGATCCCATCCCCCGCTTGTGGGAACAAATCTCAGAGTTTTTTCTACTTTTAAAGGGCTCTGCAGCCTTCACATCATCACAGTATATGTCACCCATTTGCAACATCAGTGGGTTTGACAGGTTCCCACATAGACCCTCCCTTTGGACTATTTGTTCTGCCTTGTGCTCAGTGTGCTGTTTGTGGTAGTGGTTAGAGGCATGTGTTTTAACACAGTAGTGTGCAGGTTTGATCCCCACATGTGGTTGTTCTGTTGTTTTTCTGTTGTGCTACCTGGACCATTTGGTACCAGCAGGTTCATCAACTCTACACACACCCTTCCCTCTCTTCACTGTACAGCAAGGTGTGCACTCTGTGCTGTTTAGCCATCAGATGTTATCTGTCACATATGTCTCTTTCTTTATGGTGTTTACATGGCAGTGCACCTGGGGGTTTGGCTGTGGTTCAGCTGGTGTGTGGTACACCTGTTTTCATGTTGTGTTCTCTCCTGTCCTGTCCCAGATTGGTACCCATCTCCAGCGAGCATCCTCTGATGCCCTCAGGATTTGGTTTCCTTCCTCTTTTGCATGCTGTATGCACTGCATAACATTTCATTGTGTGTGTGCATGTGTCCCTGGTCCCACATACAGACTAGGTTCTGATCTGTACTCAGATGACCTGCATGTCCATTTGGTCATGATTACTGTTGGGGGTTTGCCTGTCCTGGCAGCCAGCATGCGTCTTGTGTGATGGGCTTCAGTATTTCTGTATGCAGCCTCTGCTAATGCACTGATGTTGGTGGTGTGGCCTACCAGTTGTTGCCTTGGCATTTGTGGTGGTGGTCATAGGTTTGATTCCTCTCTGTTCTCTTTGATGTGTATGCTTGTCCTGCATAGGTGGTTTCGATTTGTATGACAGTCATATATGTGCAGATTTGTGCTGCGAGAACATTGTACCCTCATCTGAGATGGGAATCATCCTTCTGCCCATCTTATGTCTCCCAGCTTTTTGGCCATCGTATCCTGACGTGCATGCTGCTACACCACGTCCTGCACTCCTACACATTCCTGCATTTCATCTCTCCCTGGTTGCCTCTCGTGTGTGTGCTCTGCATAACACTGCTACTCCACTGTCATCCTGACATTTCATCTATCCTGCCATTTCAGCCTCCTTCGCTGCACACATCTTCCCATCCTCTGTCAAACACTGACATTATAGCATGGTACATTACCATCACTCTGTGCATAGCTACAGATGGCCCCGATCACATAACCAAACAGTCACAGCACATATTTAACCACAGCTGTCTCCTTCTTACTAGCATCCTTGCTAATTTGTGTAAATAGTTTGGGTATGTTATCTTGTTCACCAATCATATATTCCATGTACATAGTTTTCCCATGTTTTTCCAGGTATATGTTCCTGTTATATGTAACAACAACCAGCCTGTTGTTCAGGTCTTTCTTTTGTTCTCTGTAAACCACGCTCCTACCACATAGTGACATGGACATAAATAAACATAACTAAATAACTGGATATATATGTGTGTCCATTTCTCTAGCAGCCACATGGCCTGGGGCTGAGTTGTGTAGTACAGCAGCTTTGATCTACATCCTTCTATTACCTCTGCATTGTCTTTCCTTTCAGCTCTGTGCAGTGTTTGGGTTACATGTGCGTTTGGCACATACCTCTGTTGCCCCTCACATTGTGGGATGTTACTGCTCCTAGCAAATGTTTTTGGGTTCACCTATACATCCTTGGGGCATCTTATGTCACACCTTCGTTTCAGGCAGCTTATGAGATACCAACTATGGTGCCCTGGGAGTTGCCACCCTTTCCACATGGCCGCTGGGTAACATTATAACTCGCCTTTGCTGACATGGTTGTTTCTGATGTTCGTTCTGTTGCACCGTGGAAGGTGCATTGATGTATGGCACTAGGATGGCCTTCTTTTTAGATGGAAACACAGATTGCTGTTCAGTTGCATGCAGGAAACATACGTACCTCAGCCAACCTTATTCACTGCTGATGTTAACCCATGACCCCTGCACCATCAGTCAATCTCCTGACCATTGTGCTGCACTGCTGTTCCTTCTTGCATGTGTGCACACCTATGTAGGATTTCCATGCGTTACAATGCACAGTGCTGCCAGCACAAACAGTGCTCGTACCTTGCCCTGCCTCATACGGCACCCTATAAAGCGGCCTATAGGCAACATTGTAGGGTGCCTTGGTGGACAGTGCACTTTATAATGTACCCTCTAGGGTACCTTGTAGGGCACCTTATGCAGCACCTTATATTACAGTGCTTTGAGAGTGCATTTGCTAACAGCAGTCACTACAATAAAAGCTTAACATGCCTCCTTCAGCTATATTCACCATGACAGATAATGGCTCAGCAAGCCTTACTCATTGGACACTGTGGGGGATCGAACCCCTGATGCATGCATCATTGGTGAGTGTCTTCCCCATTGGGCTGTGGCTCTGTTCCTATGCTTCCACATCAGCGCGCCGCCTTAGCCTCACACTATTCAAGTGCCTCGTAAGACATTAGCGCGCCGTCTATTGCTGCCCATTATTTCTATGCCTCCTAAAATTATGCCTCAGTGAGGCTGGTTAACTGGGCACTGTGGGGGATCGAACCCCTGATGCATGCATCATTGGTGAGTGTCTTCACCATTGTGCTGTGGCTCTGTTCAAATGTTTCCACATCAGCGCGCCGCCTTAGCCTCACACTATTCAAGTGCCTCGTAAGACATTAGCGCGCCGCCTATTGCTGCCCATTATTTCTATGCCTCCTAAAATTATGCTGGTTAACTGAGCACTGTGGGGGATCGAACCCCTGATGCATGCATCATTGGTGAGTGTCTTCACCATTGTGCTGTGGCTCTCTTCCTGTGTTTGTCTGTTGGCGCACTGCCTTTGGCCTTCCAAATTTGCAGCGCACCGCCTTCTGCCGCTCAAACCGCAAGGACTTAACAGCACATCGCCTAATGCACACAATTTGCAGCGCAAAGCATTCTGAGCCCAATATTAACAGTGCGGCGCACTCTGCCGCCCAGATATGAACAGTGTGCCGCCTGTTGCTGCAAAAGGTTAGCAGGGTTCCCCTTTCTGCTGTACAAGATTCATATGCCTTCTAGTGCACCTTTAACGTTATTGCCTCAAGCTGGTGTTTTTGCGGTGCACAATGGGGAATTGAACCCATGGCCCCTGCACCATTGGTTAGTATCTTCACTGTTGTGCTACGGCACTGTTCCTATATGTGCCCAGCAGCGCCCCACTTAGCCTTCCCACGCGCTAATGTGGACCCCGCAAATGTGCGCGCCGCGCACAGGTACGGTGGTTTTTATTCCTTTTTTCTGCCTGAACCGCCCACTCCTTATATGGCACAGGCACACTAACGGGGCCCCGCACAATTTCGGTGTTTAGTAAACATGCCCCTAAGAGAAATAAGAGAAAATATTTTTTTACTCAACATGTAATCAAATTCTGGAATTTGTTACCGGAGGATGTAGTAAGGGCTGTTAGTGTAGCTGGGTTTAAAAAAGGTTTGGACAAGTTCCTGGAGGAAAGGTCCATAAACCATTATTAAAAAGGGACCCAGGATATCAATGCTTGACCTAATACAAGCACTGTGGAACCTGAGTCTCTTGGGGATACTGCTAGGTACGTATGACCTAGATTGGCCACTGTTGGAAACAGGATACTGGGCTTGATGGACCTTGGTCTGACCCAGTATGGCATATCTTATGTTCTTATGTTCTTATGGTGTCAGCGTACCTGCAGCTGTTGGGGTGTCACTGCTCTGGCCGACCCCTGGGAGGGCCTAGACCAGATAACATAGGTCTATAGCTCAGCTAGGTGGTTTTGTGCATGCTCCGGTTGCATTCAGCCACAACTGCCCTATTCACAGGAGGCCTCTGACCACAGAGGTAGAGTTGTAGGTCTGATGTCATGGTAGTGGCCCCTGCTGATGTGTTTGGCCCACCCAATCACCGGGCGAGGTCAGAACATATCGCACATGTTCCTTAGAGAGCTCATGGTGCCACGGTGGGTGTGTCGGCTGATGTGTGTGAGTCAGCCAAATACACAGGTGTCTGCCACAGCATACAGAGAGTTTGGAAATACCTCTT
The DNA here is from genome assembly GCA_033557465.1 of Ichthyophis bannanicus. NCBI lineage: Eukaryota > Metazoa > Chordata > Amphibia > Gymnophiona > Ichthyophiidae > Ichthyophis > Ichthyophis bannanicus. Next base: position 190,316,028 of record CM066039.1, read on the forward strand.
TTGGAGACCAGCGTGACCACCACACACATGGCATGGTGCACCCATGTCATGCAAGGAGGGTGTGGGAACAGGGTAAGGGGCGGGGGGGGGGAGGGGGTAGCACACAGTACACGTAGCTGGCACCCCACACATGGGCAGACCCACAGCTATACCTGAATGTGGCATTGCCAACAGGTAGTAGAGGACCCACTGGCCAGAGCAGCAGCAACACCTGCTGCGTGCAGTGATGTGTGATATACGTTGGGCACCCACCAGAGATATCCTCCCCCTGATGTTCCCACCCATTGCATTCCCTCCCAGGTGGAGGACCTTCGGAAGAAGGGACGGCAGTTGCGGCTACACTGCCTGGATTTCCTTGACCGCCTACAAAGGAAGGCGCAGCAGGAACTTGACGGTGAGTGTTGCGGCAACTGCAGGGATGTACAGCATGTCACAGTGGGCCAACAGCCTGTGTGTGGCCACACAATGTTTATGTGGTGTGGGAATGGCATGATGGTGTCCTAATGACTGTCTTCCCCAACAGAGGCCGCTGCTGCTGCGGAACGGGCATCTACATCCGGGACACACACCATAGGGCCCGCAGCTCTAGTCCTGCCGATGGAGGAAGAGGAGGAGGGGGCAGAGCCGGAGGATGACTCTGCGGAAAAGGAGTGGGCGGAGGGTGGTGTGGGGCGGGAGGGAAGGTAAGGTGAGGGTCGTTCCAGTGCACCAGTGGGTGGGGTGGAGGATGAGGTGGAGGAGGAGGAGGGGAGTGTAGAGAGTGAGGGTGGGTGGGAGGTGTCAGGGGGTTGGTGGGGGGAGAGGGTGGTCCTGTGGGTGGGAGGGGACACACGACACCACAGGGCACTGTGGGCTCCTGTCAGCTGCCGCATGTGTGTGGCAATGGTGGCCGTGTGGGTGCAGTGACACCACTACATGCCACAGACAGGGCCCACGCACATGCCACCACACAGACTCCGGGCACCTGGGGCGGATGTGGTGGCAGGTGTGTCCGGGACCTGTCTGTGGCAGTGCTTGGTGTGCTGCAGCACCAGCGGTCCCAGGACCGCACCATACATTGGCTGGCAGGCGCCATTCAGTGGCTGGCTGCCGAGAAGCACATGCAGTTTGCAGCAGGTATGGGGGGTGCATCTTGGCAGCCATCCCCTGATGGGCGGCCCTGGAGTGTCTGACAGGCAGAGTGGCGGCCACACATGTGCCCTGTGGTGTCGTGTCACTTGGGCCACAGCATGGGTCTACCTGTAAATATTATCCGTGTCATATATGTAAATACACAGGTTTGGTTATACATCACACTGGTCATGTGTCTTCCTTATAGACAGACTGTTGAAGTGAGCATGGGACATGTGTGTTCATCCCTATGTGTATTAGACATAGGTAACATACATGGACCGTCCCCACCCTCATGTTGGTTGTTGGTGAAGCAAGGAGAGTGTCAGAGGCAGGTTTGGTGTGGAGAGTGGCTGGGTTGGTGAGTGGTGGTGGAGTTGTGTGGCTGGGTTGGAGAGCGGTGGGGGAGGTGTGTGGCTAGGTTGGTGAGTGTTGGGGGAGGTGAGTGAGTTTGTGTGAGATAGAGGAGGTGAGGGGGTGGAGTTTATGGCAGTGGTGACTGTACTATCTATACCTTACTGCTGTTTACTTTGTGAACATTGTGGCCATGTGTTGTGTGTTGTGAGCTGACCTATCTCTTGTATGCTGAAAGACCACTGCGCAACAGCATTTATGTATCACAGATATCGCCAAAATGTGGACATGCATCAACAGTGGCTGGACATGGGGACATGGTGATTCTACACATTTCCATGACATCTTCTTCCTTCACTGTGATGTGTTGTGGCCTTTGACAGCCTCAGAGGATCCCGAGCAGACACTTGCTGCAGACACACGGTAGGTTGCACCTTGGGTCTTTTGGGAATGACATCAGCTTTTACATGTTAATGATTTGCTGTTTGTTTCATGGATCTTTCATGTTGAGTCTCTGTACAGCAACAGTGATGCACATGGGGGTGGAGCCGTGAAATGCCTGTGTAACATGGGCATGGACATGACCATATCCATGTGACACCCTCGTCTGTGGCTCCAATTCCAAATGTCCACAACATGCACTGTGTTCTGTTCATGTTACATTTGACTGTGTGACGTTTCATTATGTACATATTGATGTTTGACTCTCTGCCATTTGGCCTGATGTTGCAAGCAGCATACCAATACATTGTTTCTCCTCTTCTGACACAGGGCAGAGGACACACACAGCACATCTACTATAGTGCATCCACCGTCACCATCACCCGCCTGTTGGAGGGCACAATAACACCATGGAACTATCCCTGGGAAATGGTGCCATAGGATGTTTGACTTCTGCGAGTGGGACACATGCCTAGGATGGACATTATTGTTGGACTGCTACTTTGAGCATGACAGGCCTGTCCAACACACTGTTGCTGCTGTGCTCTGGCTGGGTGTCATGTTCATTGCAGGAGGCACACATGACCTTTCCAGTACTGTGGCATATTGAGATGTCACACTTGACTATGCATGCCCAGGGTTTCAAGGGCTGTCTTAACGGGACTTGTTTATTTATTTAAATTCTCTTATATACCATGCTATTCTGCATCAGTGCAGGTTACACTGAACAAACTGAAATTACATTGAACAGGGCATTATAACTCAGAGATAACTATTTTACAGGGAACATGGAGGGTTAAGTGACTTGCCCAAGACCACAAGGAGCACCTGTGGGACTAGAAACCCCAGTCCTTCCAGCCCAAGGTTGCTGTCCTCTAGTGGGATTTGAACCCCCAACTTTCCGGCCTGAAGTACCTTGCCCCAACCACTAGGCCACTCCTCCACTCCTCCACTTGTTGAGTTGCAGACACCCTTTGCACTGTGGACACTGTGTACTGGTCCCTATGTGTGCAGCAGGGACTGACATTGTCACTGTACAGTGGTGTGCAAAAGTCTGGAATCACTTGTGAGTTTTGGATTTTTTATAATTTCTAATGTTTTTTTTTAAATTTTGCATTAGACCAGCATAATCATCTTTCTACCACGTTAAAAGGGATACATTTGGCTATTAGAGTTGACCTTTTTGCATTCCTTGCTTCCAATTTAAATACTTTACAGACACTGGGAGATAGCTACTGCGATTTTTGTGGATCCTGCTCAAAACTGGATCGAGATTATCCAATATGCACACGTTATTTCTGACCACTCAGGTGTCTGGTTTCACTAACCAATCACAATGCAGATATCTAGCCAACAGTGCAGCTATAAAAATGCGCGGAATTTTTGAATTTCATACGCTGTCTGGATCGACCATGAAGATGACTCGGACCCTGACATTGGAGGAGCGTGTTCATGTGTCCTTTATGAGCGAGGAAGGATTTTCAAGCCGTCAGATAGCCAGGAAAGTTGGCTGCAGTCAGAGCGCTGTTGTTAAGATTGTATAGAAGAAGAAAGAAATGGGTTCAGTGGTGGACAAGCCTCGTTCAGGTCATCCACATGCATCAACGTCACGCCAGGACCGTGCACTACGATGCATTTCACTGACTAATCGCAAGTTGACCTCTCCTCAGCTACTTCGAGAGTGGTCAGACAAGAGTGAGGTCAGTGTCAGCTCATCAACAGTTCGTCGCCGGTGCTTGCAGTTTGGTCTATGGGGCTGCAAAGCATGGAATAAGCCACTGATGTCTGACATACAAAGGCGCAACCGGATCGTGTGGGTGAGAAAGCTCTCAACCTGGTTGACTGAAATGTGGAAAAAGGTGCTTTTCAGTGATGAAAGCACCTTCTGCCTGTTTGGTAACAAGGCCCACACCTATGTGAGGAGATTTCCTGGAGAGGAATTCAAGCCTGAGTGTCTCAACCTCACTGTGTAGCATCCTTTGAAGGTCATGGTCTGGGGCTGCATGGCTGCCAGTGGCGTTGGATGTCTTCACATCGTTGATGGAATGGTCAACGGGGTCAAGTACATCACCATACTGCAAAAGTGCATGGTGCCATCAGCACACCAGCTGTTTCTTGGCCAGTTCCTGTTCCAAGATGACAATGCACCCTGCCATCGCTACAGACAAGTGATTAGCTGAAAGCAGCGGAACAGCATCAAGTCAATGGACTGGCCTGCCCGGATCTGAATCCAGTCGAGAACCTGTGGCACAAGATGGCCTTGGAAATATCCAAGAGGCATCCGACATCAAAGCGTGAGCTGATTGAGTCACTCATTGCAGCTTGGAACCACGTTGTCACCAACGATCACCTTGTCAGTCTGGTTCATTCAATGCCGACAAGGTGCAGTCAGGTGATCAAGAACAAAGGGTGGCCCATCAAATACTGAGCCATCACTGACACATAAAAACGGCCTTTTTCAAGGCCACATACATTAATTTGAAGGAAACCTGGCTTGCGTCCATAATATTTTAAAGCATACTTACAATAATATATCGTTGGCCAACGATGTACATTATGCGATTTTCACAGAAAATCTATCATCAGGACAACTATGGGGAACAAACTCAGAAAATAAGGGCCAAACCAATACTAAAAATTGGCCCTAATAGCCAAATCTATCATTATAATGAGATACACAGAAAAAGCCACTGGGAGGAAAAAGTAATTGATATAAGGTCACGAAGTTGAAAAAACATCTAATTTACAAGTGATTCCAGACTTTTGCACACCACTGTATGTTGTACATCTATCTGACATTATGTTGCTGTGTTTTGCCCATGTGTGTGACCTGGAACGCAGGATACGCTCATCTGTTTAAGTTCAACACGAGCATATAGCCATGCGTGTGGCACAGGGGAACATTGGAGAGGTCCTCTTGTCCATGTCTGCCTACCCTCCACTTGTACATTTTATTTATTTATTTATTTACATTCTCTTATATACCACGCTATTCTGCATCAGTGTGGTTTACATTGAACAAACTGAAATTACATTGAACAGGGCATTATAACTTGGAGATAACTATTTTACAGGGAACATGGGCTATGGAGGGTTAAGTGGCTTGACCAAGACCACAAGGAACACCTGTGGGACTAGAAACCCCAGTCCTTCCGGCCCAAGGTTGCTGTCCTCTAGTGGGATTTGAACCCCTGACCTTCTGGCCTGAAGTACCTTGCCCCAACCACTAGGCCACTCCTCCACTCCATGACACAGTATTTGCCACCACACCACTTTCCTGCACACCAACATCTTGGATTGAAGTTTGCAGTCACCAAGGGTGTTACAGTACATGTGTGGCATCACTGTATCATGTTTCAACGTACACGGTGCATGTGCATGTGACTATGTTGGTGCAACACAGCATGTGGCAATATGGCTTCTGTGTGGGTTACTGTAACATGTTTGACCTTTCTTTCAATCTCTATATACAGGTTATTGTGTTTGTTTACTGTACAGACGTGTCACTCTACATTGATTTATAAACTTAGCATTGCATGTCTGCATGTACCATGATATATGTGTACAGACACTGTATCCACACCAACCAGTGCAGGGGACCTTCTGCATAGTGTTATCTCTGCATTTTTCTGCGGTTTGTTTCATTTGAATTCTCTGTGTTCATGTGTCTCTGGTACCTGTTAGCATATCCTCATTTTGCATTTGACAATTGTTTTGGGTTACATTGGTGCTGCTTTGATTCCTATATCAGGTATTATGTGACAGCTGTAACATATATTTTGATATCTGTGTTTACACTTGCTTACTTTTAACAACATTTTTGTGCCTCCTGTGTTGGCGGACTGATATATTTTTAGGAACAGATCATGAATGATGTGTGTTGGGCCCTCATCATGCACCGCCTACTGTCTACATGCACACATATGTGACTAATGCATTTGGGGTGTGCAGCAGCATGTGGGGGGTGGGGGGCTAATGCATACTGCACACCATGCACCTAATGCACATTATCTCTCCTGCCCATCATCTGTAGACGGACCAGTGACTTTTCTGTGACATGTGGATTGCTGCCCTGCAAAATGTGTTTTCACTTTTTTCCCTGATATCCAATCACCTTGATATTATGAAAGGCGGTATCTATGCTATCTCTGATGATTAACCAAAATAAAAATATGTGTTGGGTGTCCATTTGTCTCTGCTGCTGCTGACACATGTATTTAGTGATTTCCTGGACATATACATGGCCCACCTATGCTCACATCCTTGTAGGTGCCAGCTGTCTATCTGCCAGCCGTCTGCCACATCACTGGGTGTTATGGGTTCCCATATACACCTTCCCTTCAAGGTAATATCTTTGCATTGTGCTTCCTGCGGTTGTTTGGGATAGTGGTTACAGACATGTGTTAGAACACCATAGGTTGCACGTTTGATTCCCACATGGGGTTTTATTTTTTTTTTTTGGTTGTGCTAACCTGACCATGAGCTGCCTGCAGGTTCGTCACCTATCCACACAGCCTTCCATCTCTTCACTGTACACCAGTGTGCTCTCTGTGCTGCCTATCCATCCCATGTTTTATTCCAAGTTCTCTGACCTTGTTCTCTGTAAAACCTAACAGTTTGTTGTTATGGTATGTTGTTATATTGTGAACCGCGCTGATTCTGAATAGAGCGGTATATAAGAGCCTGTAATAAATAAATAAAATAAATAAATAAATAAACATATTAGCTGTTACATATGTCTCTTTCTTTGTAGCATTCATATAAGCAGTCTGCTTGGGGGCTTGGCATTGCTGTGGTTCAGCTGGTCTGGGCCACACCTGTTTGCAGGTTCAATACTCACATGCTTCTTTTCTGTTCTGTTCCCTATTTTGCCCTGCTCCACAGAGCATCCCCTGCCGCCCTTTGGGTTTAGGTACTTTCCTCTTTTGCATGCTGTATCCACTGCATAACATTTCATTGTATGTGTGCATGTAGTTATATGTGGCTCTCGTCCCAATTACAGACTGTGATCTGAGCTGTACACACCAGATCTGCATGTGCATTCCATCATGGTTACTGTTGGAGGTTGCCCTATCCTGGCAGACAGCAGGCTTTTTGTGTGATGCCCTGCAGTGTTCTTGAATGCAGCCTTTGCTAATGACCTCATGTTCGTGGTGTAGCCTACCAGTTTGTGCATTGACATTTGTGCTAATGGTCATAGGTTTGATTCCTCTCTGTTCTCTTTCATTTGTATGTCTGTCCTGCACAGCTACTTTTCATTCCTGTAACAGTCATATCTGTGCAGATCTGTGCTGTTGGAACATTGTACCCTTATCACAGTTGCCAACCATCCTTCTGTCTGTCTATGTGTGTCTGCCAGCTGTGTGCCGTGCTGCCCTGATGTGCAGGCTGCTACCCCATGTCCTGCACTGGTACACATCTCTGCATTGCAGCTCTTCCTGGTTGCCTCTCCTGTGTGTGCTCTGCATGGCACTGCTACTCCTCTGTCCTCCTGTCATTGCACCTGTCCTGCCACCTCTACCTCCTCTGCTGGACACGTCTTCCCATCCTCTGCCACACACTGTCATTGTTGCACGGTACATTACCATCACCCTGTGCATCACTACAGCTGCCCTCAATATGTTTGTCCACTTTTCCAGCTGCCACTTGGGCTGGATGCAGATTTGTCTGGTCCATCAGCTCTGATCTACTTCCTTCCATCACTTGTGCATTGTCTTTCCTTGGTGCTCTGTGCAGTGTTACGGTTACATCTGTGTTTGGCCCATACCTTTCTTGCTTTTCAACTTGGGGCACCTTACTGCCCTTGGGCACCATTTCTTGAGTCACCTATACATCCTTGGGGCATCTTTAGCCGCACCTTAGATTCAGCCAGCTTATGGGCTGCCTTATATGGTACCTTGGGGGTTACCAACCTTTCGTCACGCCCTCTGGGGAACATTATGACCCATCTTGGCTGATGTGGTGGTTTATGATGTGCCTTCTGGTGCACCCTAAAAGGTGCATTAGGTTACGGCACTGGGGTGTGGGTATTTTTTGCTGGCAGCACAGATTGTTGGAATTTTAGCTGGCAGCACAGATTGTTACAAGTAGGAAAAGGAATTGCCTTGGCCACCCTTATTCATTACACCCACTGAGGGATTGAACTCATGACTCCTGTCTCAGCAGTCATTGTATTAACCAGTGTGCTACACCTCTATTGCTGTGAGTGCAGGTCAGTGTGCGAAGTTAAGGTTAACACACAGTAATGTGCCATGGATCCCTCTATCACACGATAACAGATGCAGTGCACTTTATTGCATGACAACTGGCAATTGCTACCTTAAGACTAGAACACCCACTACCTTATATGGCATGCCTCCACAGTAATGCTGGAACTAGTGCTGGTAATGTTAGGATGGTTTAGTAATAATGCAATGTGGGCCTTCAAGTCAGTCCTGACTCCTGGTGACCCAGAAGCTCCTGGGTTTTCTTGGCAGTGTCACTAGAAGTAGATTGCCAGGCCTTTCTTCCAAGGCAATGGAGAGTTAAGTAACTTGACCAAGGCCACAAGGAGTACTAGTGGGAATTGAACCCTGGTTGTTTGGTTACCAAGCCAGTGTTCTAACCACTAGGCTACTCCTCCACTCCTATGGTATAGTAAACATACCCCTTATTCTGTACTTGGTGAGGATCTGTGTTCTGAGTGTGTGACTGAGCCCAGGTGTTCTGTTAACATGGAGTTTGTACATAAAGATCTATACTATCCTGTAGTAATTTGACATGTTCAGCTTTTCAAATAGGTGTATGGATGTTTCTGGGCCCACTGTAGTATTTACAGTGACGCGTTTTTTGGTGGGCTCCTTATGTGAGTTTTGGAAGTTGGTGCTGATATGGTATGGCATGGTAAATTTGCTCTATAGATACTCAGTGACTTTGTTGTAGGGTTTTGTATTAGTTCACAATATGTCTGGTTAATATCAAATCTACTTCACCCATCTGACTAACTCTCTTGTCTCTAATCCTCGTCATCTTTTTTATACACTCAATTCTCTCCTCAGTATGCCCCCACCTCTGGCTCCTACCTCACTTCCTGCCCAAACCTTGGCACAGTACTTCCATGACAAAATCCATAAAATCACCCTCCATTTCACTACCTCCTCTTCTTCCCCCCCTTCCCAGGCTAAAAAGGTTAGGGCTCTTTAACCTGGAAAAGAGATGGCTGAGGGGAGATATGATAGAAGTCTATAAATTAATGAACCGAGTGGAACGGGTAAACGTAGATCGATTGTTTACGTTATCAGAATATAGAAAGACTAGGGGACATGCAATGAAGCTACAGGGTAAACTATTTAAGACTAATAAAAGAAAATATTTTTCACTCAACATGTAATCAAACTCTGGAATTTGTTACCGGAGGATGTAGTAAAGGCTGTTAGTGTAGCTGGGTTTAAAAAAGGTTTGGACAAGTTCCTGGAGGAAAGGTCCATAAACCATTATTAAGAAGGGACCTAGGATATCAATGCTTGACCCAATACAAGCATTGTGGAACCTGTGTCTTTTGGAGAACCTGCTAGGTACTTATGACCTAGATTGGCCACTGTTGGAAACAGGATATTGGGCTTGATGGACCTTGGTCTGACCCAGTATGGCATATCTTATGTTCTTATGTTCTTATGTTATGTTCCCAGCTCTCCCCCCTTACTTCTTCTTCCCTTTCTTCCTTCCCTCTGGTCTCTGATGAGGAAACAACACTCCTCCTTTCTTCCTCTAAGCTGACTACCTGCCCTTCTGATTCTATGCCCACCCACCTCCTTAGCTCCATTTCTTCCACTATCGTCCCCTCCATCACTCATATTCTCAACCTATCGCTCTCCACCGCTACCTTCCCTTTTGACTTCAAGCATGCTATTGTCACACCCCTCCTCAAGAAACCCTCACTCGATCCCTCCTGTCCTTCTAACTATCGTCCCATCTTTCTTCTTCCCTTAATTTCTAAATTACTTGAGCGTGCTGTCTACCACTGCTGTCTCGACTTCCTCTCCTCTCATGCCCTCCTAGATCCTTTACAATCCGATTTCCGTCCTCTACATTCTACCAAAACTGCTCTTACCAAAGTCGCCAATGATTTGTTTCTGGCTAAGTCCAAAGGCTTTTATTCTGTCCTCATTCTTCTGGATCTCTCTGCTGCCTTTGACACCGTTGACCACAATCTTCTTCTTATCACCCTGTCTTCACTTGGTTTCAAAGGCTCTGTATTTTCTTGGTTGTCCTCCTATCTCTCCCACCGCTCTTTCAGTGTGTACTTCGGTGGCTCCTCTTCCTCTTCTACCCCTTTACCTGTGGGTGTACCTCAAGGTTCTGTCTTAGGTCCGCTCCTCTTCTCTCTCTATACCCAATCCCTTGGTGCCCTTATCTCTTCCCATGGCTTTCACTATCATCTCTATGCTGACGACTCTCAAATCTACCTCTCTACAGCTGTTATCTCTCCTGAAATTCAAGCTAAGATTTTGGCCTGCCTCTCTGACATTGCTTCCTGGATGTCCTACCACGGCTTGAAGCTGAACATGGCCAAAACGGAACTCCTTGTCTTTCTCCCTAATGCCTCCCCTCCTCCTTCCCCTTTCTCAATCTCTGTGGATAACTCTGTTATCCTTCCTGTCTCTTCGGCACGAAACCTTGGTGTTATCTTTGACTCATCTCTCTCCTTCTCTTTACATATCCAAAACATTGCTAAAACATGCCGTTTCTTTCTTTACAATATCTCCAAGAGTCACCCTTTTCTCTCTGATAACACTACTAAACTGATTATCCACTCTTTAATCACCTCCTGCCTTGATTACTGTAACCTTCTCCTTGCTGGCCTCCCTGCTAACCACCTCTTTCTTCTCCAGTCTATTCAACATTCTGCAGCTCGTCTGATTTTCCGTCAGTCTCGTTTTTCACACATTACTCCTCTTCTCATGTCACTTCACTGGATCCCCATCTGCTTCCGTATCCAGTTCAAACTCCTCCTTCTAACCTATAAATGTATTCATTATTCTGCCCCTCATTACCTTTCATCCCTCATCTCTACCTACACCCCCTCTCACCTACTCTGCTCATCTAATTATCTTCGTTTATCTATGCCTTTTACTCATACTGCTAATTCTATACTTCGCTTCTTTCAACTGGCTGCATCCTTTTCCTGGAATTCTCTACCTGTCTCTGTCCGCCAAGCCTCCTCCCTAGCCATCTTCAAATCCAAATTGAAATCCCATTTCTTCACTGTTGCTTTTTGTTCCTAACTCGTCCTTTCTTGTTCTCTCCATAAACATTATTCTTGTCTTGTTAATTGTTAATTGTTATTTGTATTATCTAATTTATTTCATATTTTGTCTTGACTAGATTGTGAGCTCTAATGGGCAGGGACTGTCTCTTTTTATGTTTGTACAGCGCTTCGTATGTTGCAGCACTTTATAAATGCTTAGTAATAATAATAATAATATTGGAGAATGTTTGTTGTTGCTGTTAGTGAGATGATCAGAATCAGATTTCTTTTAGTGAGATGATCAGAATCAGATTTCTTTTTTTAAGATATTGGGGTATGTTTACTAAGCAGTCTTAATGTGCACCCAGCGATAGTGTGCAGGCTGCCATAAAAGGAGTGGGCGTGTCGGTCTTAACGTAGCAAAATGGGATTATCGCGCGATAACGTGCGCTGTACACATTATCGTGCGAGAGGGCGGTGTGCACGTTAACGCGCGGTAATCTTAAGTAGGCGCACTGACTTACAAACAGAGCAACAGAGGTGTAGCACAATGGTTAATACACTGACTGATGATACAGGGGTCTTGAGTTTGATCACCTAGTGTGCCTAATGAGTAAGGTTGGCTGAGTTGTTACCCTTTATGTTCAAGTACTGCTTTTTGAGGCATTTTAGTTTTATTTTAATTACTGCTGCCAGCAAACACACCCTCACAGTGCCATAACCTAAGGTGCCGCATAAGGCGCCCTATAAGGCACTCCAGAGGGCACATTATAAAGTGCACTGTCTGCCAAGGCACCCTATAATGTCCCCTATAGGACACCTTATAAGGCGCCTTATAGGGCACCTTATGAGGCACCTTAAGGTTACAGCACTGTGAGAGTGTTTTTGCTGGCAGCACTAATTTACATTAAAAACAGACAATGCCTTGGACAGGCCTATCAAATAACCCCACTGTGAGATCAAACCCATAACCTCCAGCTCCACAGGCAGTGAAGTAACCAGTGGGCTACAGCTCTATAGATGCAGATAAGCCCCTGGCTGGCTACAGGACTGCAGGGCACCACACAAACTGTCTGCTGTGGTTACCAGGATAGGGTCAACCCACCCATACCCATGATGCACTGCAAATGCAAATCAGCAGTCTACAGATGATCACAAGATGGGGTATGCACCCCCACAGCACCTCAGCCTGGTAGAAGGGAACTGACCGAGTGCACCCCCACAGCGCCTCAGCCTGGTAGGGGGAACTGACCGAGTGCACCCCACAGCACCTCAGCCTGGTAGGGGGTGCCGACGGTGTGTGTTGTGGCACAGAGTAGCTACAGACCATCACATTGCGTGGGTACTGTGCTCACCCTGAGGGTGAGGTGGGGCACCCAGCACCAGGTCTGCAGCACCTTCCATGCCTGAAATAGGTTATGTTTCAGGTGCCCATCAGTGCCAGTGTGCTGTGTGCTAGGTAGTTCCTGCAGACGCACCTAGGATGCATTGTTGTCCATCAGGTCTAGCCCCTATGGGCTATGATGCACCCAGAATAGTGCATATTCTGTGTTGGTGCCATGGTAACAGGATGAGGGGGTGTTTGGACCCATAAGCAGATTATGTACCACCACCCAACATGCCCTCCATGGCTCAGGGTGGGAGACAGGATCCCCTACAACAGATCCACACTCTACCTCCATGAAATAATGGCAATAGAGGGGGGGCAATCAACCCCAGTCCTGCTGGGGAACAGATACCCTACAGGGCAGTCAATGCAGATCTGTACAAATCTATAAGCAATGGCAGACAGACAGTAGGCCTGGAAATGCTCAGCTGCCCCCACCACCATCTGACATTCACCAGCAGCAAGCACAGTGAGTCACCAGCCACTGCACCCTGCAAGCCATACACATATAACTGCAGACAGTCTGCTAGCTAACTAACAGCACATGTTCCTGGAGGAGATGTGTGCACACCCACCAAGCAGATAAGTCAGTGATTAGGCCCCAGAAGAGAGAACCCATAAATATCACTAGAGAAAAATACTATATAGCACTATGGGGGAACCTAGCCATGACATGGTCATGCTCAGTCAGGGTGAGATTGACCTCCCAGCAGGACATGCTGTGGCCACCCTGTCCGTGCAGGTGGTGGCCGGGCACTACAATGTCCCAGCCATTGCCCTATGCCCTGTGCAGATGCATCCTGCCCAGGCCGCCCCGTCCGGGCTATATCCACAGTACTTTGCTCCTTATTATGCACATTGGCAGGCTAACACTAGAAACAGTGCAAGCAGTGTGGGCTGAGGAAGGTGTTGGCAGCCACCACACACTGGGTAGACAGACACACACTCCCTCACCTATGCCAGCATTGTGCAACTATAGAGGCTTTTGGCAGCCCTGGCTACCGCACCAGTCCTGGGCACAGTGCAGGCATGGCTATGGTACACAATACTGTTGGGGTCACTCCCCAGGGTGGTAAACACTGTCAGACACCAGACCTGAAACACACTCCACAGACATCAGAGAGGTTGCTATGATACAGCTCAATGAGCAAATTGTGCTTAACTTAGGAATTGCTGTCTGCCAGTAATCATAGCAACCGTTTAATATATGTGTACCATATTCCCAGGTTTAGGGTGGCATTGCTAAGGTATGCAAGTGCTAGTATTGGGAGTGCACGCAGGACCCAACATCCTGCCTCTCCAGGAGTCTTTGGATAATGGAGCCTGTGGGTGCAGGTGTGTCTGCTCCTGTTGGCTGCTGCTCTAGGGCAGAGGTGCCCACTCCAGTCCTGGTGGGCCAAACACTTTCGGGTTTTCATGCTGTCCCTAATGAATATGCATGAGATACATCTGCATACCATAGGGGCGGTGCATAGAACTGCAGCACAGCCATATTTATTAGAGGCAGCATGGAACCTGAATGGTGTTTGGCCCTCCAGGACTTTAATTGGGGGATTCTGCTCTAGGTCATGCGCATGTTTATAGTGTCTGTGCTCTGTAGGGTAAAATGTAGGCATTTTGGGCATGTTTACATTATCTGCAATAAAGGTTCTGTCTGTATTAGCACGTTTTAGTAGTGGGTAAAATATGGGGACTGGGTTGGCAGGAACCACAACTGGGACTTGAACCTGTGACCTTCTGCGCCTGAACACACTGGCTCTGTGTACTGCACCACCATGTTGCCACAGAACTAGTGCATTCCCTGGGGATAGCATGACTGTTCGTTAGACAGGGCCTGTCTGTTTCAGTGCATGGCACCCACCTACACAGGGCTAGGTCATGGTCTGCTGTGGGCAGCTGCCACTGCCCCCTCCACCACCAGTATCCCTCTGCCACCTTGCTGACATGCCCTTCTGCTGGTGGTGCGCAGTCTCAGGCCATCCAGTGTGCCAGTAGGTGGCTGCCTATGTTCTGGGGTAGGGGTGCCTGCATAGCTGTCCACACTTCCCCCCAGCACCGCTTGCCAATGTTCTGTGCCCTTGGGGGTACCTGCTGGGAAACACACTCGTGCCCATGTTGGGCCCTCATCAGTTGCTGTCTGGTTGCTCTACTGTTTCAGCATTCCTATGGGCCACCTAGGCATCACCCTAGTCTGCACTGTGGCCCAGCTGCACCACAGCATGTGCCGCCTGCAGCCCTCTGTGTCCCCTTTTCCAGCATCTATCCAGTTGCCCGTTCCGACATGCCCGCCCTGCTGTTGCGGAACATGTGCGTGCCATAGGAAACCTGTCCAATGGGGAGGGAAAACCCTGATCAACGTTATTTCACTGAGTGCTCGTTCACCTTGTATGGGGACGGAGCACAGACCCTTCCAAAATTCATATCTTTTTTTAGAGCTTTCTCAGGAGTGTTTTTTGATGTTTCCCATTAATATCACTATTGCCCAGCTTGGTTATGTTTTTTTAATATTTTCTTCTGGTCGTTTTCAATGTTTATTTGCACTTTTGTTCCGTGCACATGTATCACACTTATCACTTTTTGTAGGTTTCCCTGGTTTTGCTGTACATTGCTGACGGAAATGGTTTCTTTTCCCTTTAAATCTGCTCTAACGCCAGGGTTTCACTGACGTTAGTTTTCAGCCCCGGATTCCACAGCGTTAGTGTGCAGGGAGCCTCTCCCCTCCCACTCTCTGCCCATTGACCCTCTCTTTCCGCCCCTGGGGAGCCTTCCTCTGCCCTCCATGAGCCTATCTCTACCCGCAGCACTCATTTGCACCGCTGTGCGCATTATCGCGCACTAAGGTACCGTTTCGCCCGATAAAGCACCATTATTGTGCGATAAGGTACCTTATCGCCCGATAACATCGCCGGGCGCACATTAAGACGATTTAGTAAACATACCCCATTGAGTTCAGTGGGTGAATGTCCTGCTTCTGCTCTGCAACCACTGTTGAAGGGGGTTCTGTGGGTGCAAAATATGTGTTAAAAAAGAAAAAGCAATAACCATAATGCAGTTTATAGCAATAAAATAAAAATGAGTTATAATTTAGTTTTATAAACTGTGCTGTGGTTCTCGCTCTCTTTTAGCTCCTTGGTGTGCAAACATTTTGCATTTACTCCATATAAGCAACTCAGCTTTTTGGTTTGGTTCAGTCCCTGAATGGAGTTTTGAAAAAGCCCTGCCCCCTCTACAGGGCAGGGGGCACCATCTCATCCTTCTCCTCAGGCAGCTGATTGCCTTGAGCCACCCCTGGGTCTAGTGGAGTGTGCATTTCAATGTGTTCCTGTAAATGAATTTGTACAATTTTTCTATTATTTTTTCCTACCAGTGGTAGACTAGATATTGGTCTGTTGGCACTAGGGTCGGATTTGTTTAATGTTGAGCTTTTTAGGATAGGGCGTATCGATGCAGTTTTTAGTTCTTCAGGTATGCAAGCGAAGGTTTTACTATTTTGAGTATTGTAGGGAATAGTAATTTACATGTGGCTTTCACCCAGCTTATTGGGCAGGGATCAATGGCTGATGTAATTGTATTAATTAGCTATTATACTCTGTAGTTGACTTGGATATGTCGTTGAGAATGCTGTCCATGCTGTGGTTATCATGGAGTCAGTGGGGTATGTTTACTAAACTGCGTTAATCGCGAACAACGCGCGTAATGTAACGTTAACGATCGTTCGCACATCATAACGCGTGTTATGACGTGCGAATGATCGTTAACGTTACATTACGCGCGTTAACCGTAGTTAACGATCGTAAACTCCCGCGGCGCGGTAAAACACTGCAGAAGGTGGAGAGAGGGCGGAGAGAAGGGGTCAGTGGGCGGAGAGTGGGCGGGGAGAGGCTCCCCTCACACTAACGCGCTGAATTGCAGGGCTGAATTCCAACGCGAATGAAAACCTGCCGTTAAAGGCACATTACAGGGGAGAGAAACCATTTCTGTATCAGCAATGTACAGGCCAGGCAGGGAAACCATAAAAAAGTGATAAGTGTGATACATGTGCACAGAACAAAAGGGCACAGAAACACTGAAAATGATCCCAACAAACTGGAAAAAAACAATAACCAAGCTGGCCAATAGTGGTATCAATGAGAAACATCAACCCCTCCCCCCCCCCGAGTAAGCTCCATAGAACAGATATAAATCGTGGATGGGTCTATACTCCTTCCTTATACAAGGTGAATGAGCCCACAGTGAAATAGCGCTGCTCAGGGTTTTCCCCACAATCAGACAGGGTTCCTATGGCATGCAGATGTCCCGCAACATCAGGACAGGCATGTCGGAACGACAACTGGACAGATGCCAGAGAAGGGGATACAGAGGGCCGCAGGCGGCACATGCTGTGGTGCAGCTGGGCCACAGTGCGGACTAGGGTGATGCCTAGCTGGCCCATACGAATGCTGAAACAGCAGAGCAGCCAGACAGCAACTGCTGAAGGCCCAACATGGGCACGAGTGTACTTCCCAAAGTGTGACAGGGGATAGTACCCAACAGCTACCCCCAAGGGCACGGAACATTGGCAGGTGGGGCTGGGGGGGAGCGTGGACGTCTATGCAGGCAGCCCTACCCCAGAACCCATACCATAGGCAGCCACCTACCTGCACACTGGATAGCCTGAGACTGCGCATCACCAGCTCCACCAGCAGAAGGGCATATCAGCATGGTGGCTGAGGGATACTGGTGGTGGAGGGGGCAGTGGCAGCTGCCCAGAGCAGACCGTGGCCTAGCCCTGTGTAGGTGGGTGCCATGCACTGCAACAGACAGGCCCTGTCTGACCAACAGTCATGGTATCACCAGGGAACGCGCCATCTCAGTGATAACATGGTGGTGCAGTGCACAAAACCAGTGTATTCAGAAGCAGAAGGTCAGAGGTTCAAGTCCCAGCTGTGGTTTCCGCCAACCCAGTCCACATATTTTACCCACCACTATAATGTGCTAATACAGACAGAACTGTTCTTGCAGATGACGTAAACATGCCCAAAACACCTACATTTAACCCTACAGAGCACAGACACCAGAAACATGCACATGACCTAGAGCAGAGCCTCCCAAATGCAGTCCTGGAGGGCCAAACACCATTCCGGTTCCATGCTGCCTCTGATAAAGATGCCTGTGCTGTATTTCTATGCGCCACCCCCATGGTATGCAGATGTATCTCATGCATATTCATGAGGGACAGCATGAAAACCCGAACAGTGTTTGGCACCGCAGGACTGGAGTTGGGAACCTCTGCCATAAAGCAGCAGCCAACAGGGGCAGACACACCCTCAACCAACAGGCCCCATTATCCAAAGCCTCCTGGAGAGGCAGGACTTTGGGCTCTGCATGCATCTCCCAATACTAGCACCTGCATACCTTAGTAATGCCACCCTAAACCTGTGAATATGTTACATATCTATCAAAAGGTTGCTATGATTACTGGCAGATAGCAATTCCTAGGTTAAGTACAAATATCTGAGTGAGCTGCATCATAGCAACCTTTCTGATGTCTGTGGAGTGTGCTACAGGTCTTGTGTCTGACAGTGTTTACCAATCTGGGGAGAGACTAATACAGTATTGCGTACCATAGCCATGCCTGCACCGTGCCCAGGACTGGTGTGGTGGCCTGGGCTGCCCAACACCTCTATAGTTGCACAATGCTGTCATAGGTGTGAGGAGTGTGTGTCTGTCTATCCAGTGTGTGGTGGCTGCCAACACCCTCCACAGCCCACACTGCTAGCACTGTTGCCAGTATTGGCCTGCCAATGTGCATAATGAGGAGCAAGGTACTGTGGGAATAGCCTGGATAGGGTGGCCTGACCTGGTTGCATCTGCACAAGGCATAGGGCAATGGCTCGGACATTGTAGTGCCCGGCCACCACCTGCACGGACAGGGTGGCCATAGCATGTCTTGCTGTGAGGTCACTCTCACCCTGACTTAGCAGTGACCATTGCATGGCTAGGTTCCCTCAGAGTGCTATATGGCATTTCTCTCATGTGATATTTATGGGTTCTCTGTTGGGGCCCAATCACTGACTTATCTGTTTGGTGTGTATGCTGACATCCCTGTTCTGGGTGCATGCATTTTCTCCAGGACCATGCACTATGGACCAGCTGGCGGACTGTCTGCAGCTAGTATGTGTCTTGCTGAAACACCTTGCTTGGTGCAGTGGCTGGAGGCTTGCTGCTGGAGAATGTCAGATAATGGTGGGGGGCAGCTGTGCATTTCCAGGCCTGCCATCTGTCTGCCATTGTGTTATGGATGTGTAGCACTCTGTCTGTTCCCCAGCAGGACTGGGGTTGATGGTTCCCTCTACTGCTACCATTGCAGGGAGGTAGACTGTGGATCTATTGGTGGGTGTTCCTGTTCTGCACCCTGAGCCCCAGAGGGTGGGTTGTGTGGTGGTACATAATCTGCCTATGGGTCCATAAACCCCCCCTCCCCCCCCTCCCTCCCTCCCTCCCCCCCCTCCCTCCCTCCCTCCCTCCCTCCCCCCCCTCCCTCCCTCCCCCCCCCCTCCCCCCCCTCCCTCCCTCCCCCCCCCTCCCTCCCTCCCTCCCTCCCTCCCTCCCCCCCCACAGCAGGAAACCATGGCACCAACACAGGATATGCACTATTCTGGGTGCTTCATCGCCCTTTGGGACTAGACATGACCGAGACATACAGCAAGACACAGATATATCCTAGGTGTGTCTAACGGAACTACCTACAACACACTAATAGGGACCTGCAGCATGGTGTATTTCAGCCATGAAAGGTGCTGTGGACCTGGTGCTGGGCGCCCTTCCTCAACCTCAGGCTGGGCACTGTACCCGCACATTGTGACTGTCTGTGGCTACTCTGTGGCAGTGCCACACACGGTCTGTTCCCCCTACCATGCCGAGGTGCTGTGGGGCTGCACATGGTCAGGACCCCCACCAGTCCTAGGTGATCGGGGGGGGGGGGGTCACACCTCAACATATGACCATCTGTACACAGCTGATTTGCATGTGCAGTGCATCATGGGTGTGACTGCTCCAATCCAACCCTGTGAACCACTGCAGATGGACTGTGTGGTGAACTGAAGTCCCTCTGTAGCCAGCTAGGCATGTAGAAGGAGCTACAGAGATGTGGTCCACTGGCAAATGCACTGACTGTGGAACCAGAGGTAATGGGTTTGAACCCACTGTGTTGATACGTGCCAGGGCTGTCAGGTGCATTTCCATTTGGAGCAGTGGTGTCTGTAACCAAATAATACCAGAGGTAAAGTACAGAATCCAAGCCTATGTTTTCTGCCAAAAACCCAGAGAGGAACGAGTCCAAAGGTGAATGAGCACGCCTGAACAGGAGCAAATTCATGCTATACATGTCCAAACAGTCAAATACACACAAGCTCTCCATTGGTCCCAATGCCACCCCTACATTTATCCAATCAGGGACTCTCTCTGTGCCTTTGTCTCCACACACCCTCCTCAAGTCATCTAAACAAAAGGGACATTAGAAATGTGAGATACATCTACACGTCAAGGATATCTCTAGCCAAAGGAATGTGAATGTATCCTAATGTGAGATGTGTGAAGCAGAAGGTGTTATAAAACATGATGCAGACTGTGCAATAAGCAGAGTCCTAAAACCTTTAACCCGGATATGTAGCAGCAGTACTAAAACGTGGGGGTTTTAAAATCCAGCTCTTGCTCACAGGCTTTGATAAGCCATAGGCCATCACAATTATAGATGGTAGCATTAATGTGAGGTGCAATACACCCCCAAGGGTATGTAATCTAAATTGCCCACGCCGGCACCAACGCACGTATCCACGCACGCTGTTACGCCCGTACCAACGCACGTGGCCACGCCCTCACCAACGCACGTGGCCACACCCTCACCAACGCACGCGGCTACGCACCAGAGATACATTCTGAGCAGATGGCTGCCATGTCCAGGAAGCCTGCGTTCACCCACAGAGAGCTCAACATGCTCACAGAGCTGTTCTGCCTCCGCCAGCAGCGCCTCTTTCCTGGCTCATCCAGGAGGCAGAACCTGTCAAGGGTCAGGAGGGCCTGGGAGTGCCGCACAAATAGGTACAACAGGAACTCTGATTACCCACGTGAGGTAAGTGCATGGGGACAGGCACCCCAACTGAGGATATGGGGAAGAACACCCTGTAACCAAAGCACCAAGAAACAATGAACTGTCAGAGAATGTCAGGTGTTGCCGCGTCCAGCTGGTAGTTAAGACTGCCACACACCCAAAATCAGAACCCCCCAGCCCCCAGGGGGTAGCTGCAACCATGGCAGAGGTGAGCTACAGACCACATTGGTATGGTATGTGGTGCTGTTGCAGCCTCAGTGATGTGCCCTATCCACAGGAAACCACAGGCCCACCACTAAGGCCAAGAGACACACAGGGGTCTGTCACCTGCCCATGTGTATTAAGATTTATTTGGATTTTTGGATCAGCAAAGAATATTGTACTCTTGAGCCATGCTGAATTAGGAATTAGCCTGCTAGCCCAGGAGCTGATAGCTGAGCCTGGGGTTACTTTAGGTCAAAATCTCTGAGCAGGCAACAGCTTTGGCTGGATAAAACTGGATGAGTGACTCATACAGTGACTCAGCAGCTGACATTTTTTTTTTCAGCTGCTGGTCACGAGCTCAAAGTTAACCCTGACCAATCCTGGTATGAGCCATGAGCACAACATTAACTCTAACCAATCCTGATTTGAGCATGCAATACGTTAACCTATGAATTACCAGATCATGCAGCAGGCATGAATCTGAATTGAGTACTTAGCAGGGGGATTTTCAGCAGGTCTCCGGGACTGACTTCTTCAAGATAGACGAGGCAGACGTGTCTCTGTAGTTTCTCCCGGATCCCTCTAGGCGATCGCTGGTCCCCCGACTGCTAGAGTGATGAGCTACAATAATCCGGTGATGTATTGATGCTTAACTCTGTGCTTATTATTATTCCAAAAGGACTTAATTTAATAAAACTCATATTGCATTTACTAAAGTGTCTATGCCTAGTCTGTGAGCTAGTGAATGACAGGGTTAACTTGTATTTTCCAGAGTGTCTATGCATAGTCTGTGAGCTAGTAAGTGACAGGGTTAACTCATATTGTATTTGCCAGAGTGCTTATGCCTAGTCTGTGAGCTAGTGAGTGATAGGGTTACAGGAAGTGTAAAATTTGGCAATACACCATGTCAGCTATCACAAGGCCCGAATACATCCCAGGATGCTGCAAGCCCCAAAACAGGGGTCCATCCCCCGTCCTGGTGCTATGGAATCAGGCCCTGTTTGTGATTACAATAAACAAACCATAGCCCCAGGATGCTGCAGGCCCCAAAACAGGGGTCCATCCCCCGTCCTGGTGCTATGGAATCAGGCCCTGTTTGTGATTACAATAAACAAACCATAGCCCCAGGATGATGCAGGCCCCAAAACAGGGGTCCATCCCCCGTCCTGGTGCTATGGAATCAGGCCCTGTTTGTGATTACAATAAACAAACCATAACCCCAGGATGTAACAACATATCTGGGAAAGATGGCTGCAATGTCCAGAAAGCCTGCCATCACCATGGCTGATCTGTACCTCCTGACAGAGTTATCCTGCCTCTGCCAGGATCGCCTCTTCCCAGGCTCAGCCCGGAGGCAGAATCTGGCCAGAGTGAGGAGGGCCTGGGAGCGCCTCACCAGGAGATATAATAGAGGTTCTGATTACCCACGTGCGGTAAGTGCATGGGGACAGGCAACCCAAACGAGGATGTGAAGGAGAAGAACTGTTAACCAAACCACCTATCAGCCACACACTCCCAGGGAATGTCATGTGTTGGTGTGTGTTGCTGGGATTAAAGCAACCCCCCCCCCCTAAATTCGAACCACCCTGCCTCCAGGGAGTAGCCCATACCACCACAGAGATGGAGTACCCAGTACATTGCAATGGTATATGGAGCTGTTGCAGGCTCAGTGAGGTGCCCTATCCACACAACACCACAGGTCCATTCCAGAGGCCAAGAGACACACAGGGATATGTCCCTGGACATGCTTGTGATCACAAGGCTCAACCATATCCCCAGGATGCAGCAGACCTCAGCTCAGAGCCCTATCCCCCATCCTGGTGCTATGGTGTCTGCCCCTGTTTGTGTTCACAGGGCCCAACTATATCCCCAGGATGCAGCATGCCTCAACTCAGAGCCCTATCCCCCATCCTGGTGCTATGGTGTCTGCCCTGTTTGTGTTCACAGGGCCCAACTATATCCCCAGGATGCAGCAGGCCTCAGCTCAAAGCCCTATCCCTATGGTGTCTGCCCCTGTTTGTGTTCACAGGGCTCAACTATATCCCCAGGATGCAGCAGGCCTCAACTCAGAGCCATATCCCTATGGTGTCTGCCCCTGTTTGTGTTCACAGGGCTCAACTATATCCCCAGGATGCAGCAGGCCTCAGCTCAGAGCCTAGGGTTACCAACCTTTTCACCGAGAAAAACCCGACACCTGTGGCTCGCCATGCTCCACCCATTCTCCGCCCCTAGTCCCACCCCTGCCCCGCCCCCAGCCCCACCCACAAAAATTACCGAGGATACGTGTAGGCTAACTTCCTTGGTCATATAATAATTAAACTGGGAACCCCAAAATCCAAACATGAAATGTACAACACTGGAGAAATAAAACTATAAAGTAATTTCCTCTTGCACTAAACAAAAACGCAAAGATGTTAGCAATACACACTTCCCAGACCAAACATATTCCAGCTAATAAATTCAAAATAAAAAGTATTTTTCTACTTTCTGTTTGGGCGTTTTATTTTCAGTTGCAATTGCTCCAGTCACTTTCTTCTGGTTTCTTCGTGTCTTCTGCGAGCTATCCATTTGTCCTTTCTTCTCTTTTAGATGTTTTCCATTCTCTCTCTATTTCTGCTTTAACATACTGATTGTTTCCCTTTTGCTCTTTCCCCCAATTCTTTCCTTATTCCTTTATCATCCATTTAAATTTCACCCTTCCATTCTCAAGCCCCTCACTCTCCCAATACCCAGCCCATCATAGACTTTTCTTCCACACAAAATATTTTTTCCCCTCTCCATTCTCATTCCCCATCTATTCTAGTCCTCCCCCAAAATCAGTTCCCTTATAGTTCTAGACCCACCCAGCATCCACTCCCTTCTAATCCCATTCTCCCATGCCCCACATCAGCCCATTTCCAGTCCTATTCCAGCTCTTCATCAGCCCATTTCCAGTGCTAGCCCTCACATCACAGACCATTTCCAGTCCGAGCCCCCCCCCCATCACAGCCTATTTCCAGTCCTAGGCCCCCCCCATCACATCCCATTTGCAGTCCGAGTCCCCCCGCACCATCACAGTCCATTTGCAGTCCTAGCCCCCCTAATCACAGCCTATTTCCAGTCCAAGTTCCCCCTCCCTCCACCATAGCCCATTTCCAGTCCAAGTTCCCCCCCCCCCATAGCCTTTTTCCAGTCCAGGTCCCCCTCCCCATCACAACCCATTTCCAATCCATGCCCCCCCCCATAGCCCTTTCCAGTCCAGGTCCCCCTCCCCATCAAAACCCATTTCCAGTCCATGTCCCCCCCCCCACATAGCCCTTTTACAGTCCAGGTCCCCCTCCCCATCACAGCCCATTTCTTTCCAGTCCAATGCCCCCCATAGCCCTTTTCCAGTCCAGGTCCGTCCCCCCCTTCACAACCCATTTCCAGTCCATGTCCCCCTAATCACAGCCTATTTCCAGTCCAAATTCCCCCTCCCTCCACCATAGCCCATTTCCAGTCCAAGTTCCCCACCCCCAGCCCTTTTCCAGTCCAGGTCCCCCTCCCCATCAAAACCCATTTCCAGTCCATGTCGTCCCCCCCCAGCCCTTTTCCAGTCCAGGTCCCCCTCCCCATCAAAACCCATTTCCAGTCCATGTCCCCCCCCCCAAAGCCCTTTTACTGTCCAGGTCCCCTCCCATCAAACCCCCTTTCTTTCCAGTCCAAGTCCCCCCCCCCCCATAGCCCTTTTCCGGTCCAGGTCCCCCCCCCATCACAACCCATTTCCAGTCAAATTCCCCCTCCTAGCCCTTTTCCAGTCCAGGCCCCCTCCCCCCATCACAGCCCAGGCAGTCCTTCGCCTCCCCCCAAAACCGCGGCTGTCTGAGGCTTTAGAGGGAGCCGGGGAAGCCCGCACGAGGCCCCGGCTCCCTCTGAACAGCTGCCAGCGTGAAGAGCCTTTTCCTTCACGCTGGCAGCTGTTCCTGTGCAGCCGCGAATGCTGGGAAAGGTTAAAGGGCATTGCCTTTAACCTTTCCCACCAATCGCGGCTTCACAGGAACAGCCGCCAGCGTGAAGGTAAAGGCTCTTCACGCTGGCAGCTGTTCAGAGGGAGCCGGGGCCTCGTGCGGGCTTACCCGGCTCCCTCTGAAGCCCTCCGGGTTGGGAGAAAAGCCGGTTTTTTTGCTCTGGCCGTTCCCGATCTTGCGGCCAGAGCAAAAAAAACGGCTTTTCAAGGGCCGGTTTTGCCTCTGCGCCGGCAGCCGGCCTGGCCATGGAAAAACCGGCCAGGCCGGCTGAAAACCGGCCAGTTGGCAACCCTACTCTCAGTACTGGTTCACATCACTCACTCCCAGTGATCCCCCCCCTCTCAGTGCTGGTTCACATCACTCACTCCTAGTGATTCCCCTCCCTCCCCTTTCAGTGCTGGTTCACAACATCACTCACTCCCAGTGATCCCCCCCCTCTCAGTGCTGGTTCACATCATTATTCACTCCCAGTGACCCCCCCCCCCTCTCAGTGCTGGTTCACAACATCACTCACTCCCAGTGATCCCCCCCCTCTCAGTGCTGGTTCACATCACTCACCCCCAGTGATCCCCCCCCCCCTCTTAGTGCTGGTTCACTCACCCTTCCCTGACCCCCCCCCCCTCCTCCTGCTCCTCTCAGTGCACTGCTGCTGGACCTGGTTCACTCTCCCCTGCTGAAACCGCTGCTTCTGTTTTTTACAAAGCAGGGGCTGAGCAGTAATAAACTTTACAAAGCAGGGGCTGGGCTGTAAAATAAACTTACTTTGCAAGACACGGCACCACACGAGACAACCTGCGAGGAGCCCTACAGAGCAGTCGAGCAGAGAGAGGCTAGAGCACGAGGAAGGAGAAGGGCTCAAGCCTCAAGTATGGACGTCGTCCTTCTAGCGAGCGCAGAGCACGAGGAAGGAGAAGGGCTCAAGCAGCCTCAAGTATGTTGTATGGATGTCATCCTTCCTTCTAGCGAGCGCAGAGCACGAGGAAGGAAGTGAGGTCATAGGGGGTGGGCTCCGCCTCCAAGGCAGGTTGTCTTCCCTGAAATTAACTTTATTGCAGGCGCAGCCGCTGCTCTGTGATTAGTAGAAGCAGCGGCTGCACTGCCTGTGCCACGGGGGATCGGATCGGCGATCGCATCATGCTGGCGGTGCCGGTGCCGCGCCGCAGACATCTCCGATTCTGATCTGAACTTCTGGAGTGGGGAGAAAAGCCGGTTTTTTGCTCTGGCTGCTCCCGATCTTGCAGCCAGAGCAAAAAAACCGGCTTTTCAAAGGCCGGTTTTACACCTGTGCCGGCAGCCGGCCTGGCCATGGAAAAACCAGCCAGGCCGGCTGAAAACCGGCCGGTTGGCAACCCTATCAGAGCCCTATCCCCCTCCTGGTGCTATGGTGTCTGCCCCTGTTTGTGTTCACAGGGCCCAGCTATATCCCCAGGATGCAGCAGGCCTCAGCTCAGAGCCCTATCCCTATTGTGTCTGCCCCTGTTTGTGTTCACAGGGCCCAACTATATCCCCAGGATGCAGCAGGCCTCAGCTCAGAGCCCTATCCCTATGGTGTCTGCCCCTGTTTGTGTTCACAAGGCTCAACCATATCCCCAGGATGCAGTAGGCCTCAGCTCAGAGCCCTATCCCCCATCCTGGTGCTATGGTGTCTGCCCCTGTTTGTGTTCACAGGGCCCAACTATATCCCCAGGATGCAGCAGGCCTCAACTCAGAGCCCTATCCCCCATCCTGGTGCTATGGTGTCTGCCCCTGTTTGTGTTCACAGGGCCCAACTATATCCCCAGGATGCAGCAGGCCTCAACTCAGAGCCCTATCCCCCATCCTGGTGCTATGGTGTCTGCCCCTGTTTGTGTTCACAGGGCCCAACTATATCCCCAGGATGTAGCAGGCCTCAGCTCAGAGCCCTATCCCTATGGTGTCTGCTCCTGTTTGTGTTCACAGGGCTCAACTATATCCCCAGGATGCAGCAGGCCTCAGCTCAGAGCCCTATCCCTATGGTGTCTGCCCCTGTTTGTGTTCACAAGGCTCAACCATATCCCCAGGATGCAGCAGGCCTCAGCTCAGAGCCCTATCCCCCATCCTGGTGCTATGGTGTCTGCCCCTGTTTGTGTTCACAGGGCCCAACTATATCCCCAGGATGCAGCAGGCCTCAGCTCAAAGCCCTATCCCTATGGTGTCTGCCCCTGTTTGTGTTTACAGGGCTCAACTATATGGCCGTCATTGGCTGATGGGCGCTGACAGATGTGTGGAGATGGCCCACAGAGGTGCACTTTGTCTGGGTCGCATGGGCCCACACACAGGGCACATAGTGTCCAAGGCAGACATGCCCTGGCACGGTGCACACATGGGTGAGGCCCTGTCAAATGCATGGGTCATGACTGAACCAGACAATAGGGGCGGGCACCTGTGTCACACAGAGAGATATCTGAGTTGCGTCGTGGGCCACTAAAGGGTTCCTATCTGCTAATGTCAATGTCTGCTATCAACCCGACAGGTGGAGGATCTCAGGAAGAAGGCACGTGAGCTCCGAGTGAGGTTCCCGCGCTTCGTAGCGTGTGTTCAGCGGGAGAGGATGGCCCAACGGGATTTATTTATTTTTATTTATTTAGACAGTTTTGTATACCACCTTATCCTTCAATCAAAGTGGTCACAACACAATTGGGGGTACATTTAACACGAGGGGATATGAGACACATACATTAATACTTACATGGGCAATGGAGGGTTAAGTGGCTTGCCCAAGACCACAAGGAGCACCTGTGGGACTAGAAACCCCAGTCCTTCCGGCCCAAGGTTGCTGTCCTCTAGTGGGATTTGAACCACCGACCTTCCGGCCTGTGGTACCTTGCCCCAACCACTAGGCCACTCCTCCCTCATGGTGAGTGATGTGACATGGCCCTGTGGGGCAATGGCTGTCAGATCCACAGGGCCATGTGAGTGCTGTGGCTTATCTGTGACCATGGAGATGATATGTTTTCCCCTCTCCCACAGCAGATGCACATGCTGCCGTGGAGCCAGCGGTGCCAGAGGCACAGGATGCCGCAGTGGGGATGGAGGATGAAAGCGGTGACGGAGGCCAGGAGGATGTCCACGCCCCGGAACACATGCCAGACGACAACGGCGGGGGGGGGGGGACCAGGAGGCTGTTACACCCCCCAATGAGGGGGAGGAGGGGTACGGGGAGGAGGAGGGGGAGGTGGGAGCGGGGGAGATGGAGGTGGAGGGTGTAGTGGGAGCAGGGGAGGAGGGGAGGAGGGGGAGGTGGGAGTGGGGGAGGTGGGGGAGGAGGCGGAGGGGCAGGGGGGAGGGGCAGGTGGGGGCCGAGGGGGAGGAGGGGGAGGAGGGGGTACCTGCGTTTGGGAGCCAAGGGCCAGAGGGGGACCAGGTGCGTGGGGTAGGGGGGGAGCAGGTTGGGTCAGGAGGTGGGGTAGGGGATGGGGCAAGGGCAGGGATGGGGTGGCAGCTGAGGCAGGTCCCCATCAGCATAGGCCACCACAGGGCAATGGGGGCACCAGCTACCTGCCCCATGATGACCCAGATGCACACCTGCTGGACGTGTGCCTGCCACACATGGCTGTTGACAGGTGCACCATACATGCAGCCACACAGACAAGGGGAGATGTGTGTCTGTGCGGCTGCATGTGCGGGCTGCGCCTGACTGTGGCTGTGCATGCCCAGGCACACGCCCAGAGGCAGCACGCCCTCATCATGGGGCAGGTCCTGGCAACCCTGACCGTGGTGGCTGACCGGCTGCGTGCACTGGAGGAGTGCTTTGCCGGTGGCGCACCTGGCCAGCCACCATGTGACAGGGGTCCCCGGGGTGTGTAGTGTGGGGATACACATGGCACACCCACCATGTGATGGCCCGTGCCATGGCCTGCCACAACCACCAACGACAGGGATGACTGGTCCCCACAAATGTTATAAATGCAAATAAAGTTGTACATAGTTTGAACGTTCCTACAGTGGCCAGATGTCTCTCCTTGCTATGTGTCAGTGTTGCACGAGTGACAGGTGTGTCTGTGTGGACCCCTAAAGGTGAGACTGCAATGTAATCAGGTAAGGGCAGCGGAGACACCATTGTGCCCGGACTACAGTGCTGCAGGGGTGGAATGGTGGGGGGAAACCAAGCAGGGGGGCTATGGCCTGCAGGATAACAGCGCGACAGCAGCTATCCACAATAGGAGGTGTGTGCAACACAGAGGGGACAATGGTGTACACGGGATAGGACAGTAAGTAGGCCTCAGTAGCGTATCCTACAGCAATCCACAGTGTGGATTTGCGAGGGGAAGGGATGACGGGGGAGGGGTATGTGGCGAGGTGTAGCCTGAGAAAGCCCACGGAGGGTGTTGTGGAACAAATGGGGACGCTGGTGACCGATGAGAAAGTTATGTTGCAGGTGCTAGACAGGGTAGGGGTGGGAGAAACATTCCTACGGTGGGCGAGGGCGCTGTATGGCTGTCCACGGGTGCAAATACGGGTAAGGGGGGATTCCCTGAGAGCATTGGGCTGTGCAGAGGAACAGGGCAGGGTTCCTCTCTGCCGCCCCTATTGTATCCATAGGCCATTGGGCCGTTGGCAGCCTACGTCAGAGGGCAAGTAGATATTGGTGGAACTGAGCTGCAGGAACAGCTTAGTAGTGTAGTACATTGTGCGGATGATGTTAGCCATACATTAGGGCCCCCTTTGGTTAGCCTGCCCAATCTGCTAAGGGCAGTAGGGCAGTATGGTGTGGGATCGGGCCACCTGATGAACGTACATAAGGCAGACATATTGAGGGCAAATATGGAAATGGGATGGGAGGCGAGGTGGGGGGGGGGGGCACATGGCCAGTACAATGGGTATGTGCAGGATCACGGTATGTGTGTATACCGTTTGGAGGAGCTCCAGACTGTGCACAGGTGTGGAAATATAAGCCTCTGATGGTGGCGATAGGGAGGGACGTAGGATGATGGAGGGGGTTCCCCCTGACGTAGATGGGGGGAATAGCTACAATACGGATGTCTGTGCTACCACAGGGTTGGTTGTCCCTATGGCCCTACCGCCCAACATCATGCTGGGGTGCCTTAGGGGGCTGCACAATCCGATAATTAGGGGTAATCGGGTGGGCAGGAGGACATGGGTAGATAGGCATGCCATGCGTCAACTGCAGGAGGGAGGGGGGCTTGGAGCCCCCAATTTCGACAACCATTATGACGCCAAACAGCATAGGGCATTGTTTGTGCGGATAGAAAGGGGGAGGACCCCGCAATGGGGCCGGCACGGGGAGTGTGTGCGGAGGCAGTGGCAGGGGGTGTGGGGGGAAGGGTCGGGTAGGGGGCCGTGAACCCGTAACGGAGGCTAACCGTGCAGATGTGGGGGGATGGAAGGGATAAGAACTGCAAGGGAGGTACCCGCCCCAGGACACAAATGTACAGGACACGGTTGCCTTTACCACAGGTTGGGGGGGGACACAACATTGGGGCAAGGAGGGCTGGGTGAGGGTGGGGCAGTTGTTGGATGCAATATTGGGGTATGGCCCTATGCTGACCTCCGAAAGGTGTTTGGGGTGAGGGATAACGGCCAACATTCGTACATGCAGCTGTGGTACTACCTGCAAAGGCAGGGGGTACAGAGGGGCCGACAGGGCTGGCCAACGGGGCATGTGTAACTGATGGATGAATGCAGGGGCAGAGGGTACGGCCTGATGGCATGAACAGTGGGAGAGGGAATGGGGGCGTCCCTGGGAGGTGGAGCAGTGGCAGCCCATCTCAGTAAGGGGAAAGAGGCTTGCATGGGGAACGGCTAGGGTAGGGAGCCCCCCTACATACCGGATCATGATGATATGGACCCCAGCTAGGCTGCACCGTATCTATCTGGAGCAAGCGGGTACCTGTTGGAGGGGGTTTGGGGAGAGGGGTGACCCTATGCAGATAGTGTGGGGGTGCCATTAGCTGAAACACTTGTGGGGTGGGCTCGACGGTTCTATAGAGCGACCACAGGAATACGGATGTAGGTGGCCCCAGCCCATGTGGACCTGGTGAGGGGGGGGGGGTTGCAATGGAACATGGTGAGTTGCTCTGTCCTGTAACTATTGTGTGTTAGCGGCTAGACAGGGCATGTCACGTAAATGGACGTGTGCGGACGTACTGAGCATGAGGGACAGTATTCGAGAGCTCAGGGTATCTTTGGGTGAGCAGTAATGTGGGTGCACGTGGCCGAGCACAGATAGTGCAACATGAGGAGACCTGAGGGGGGGGGTATGCAAAATGGAGGGAGGGGGTGGCCAGCTGTTGGTGGTGAGGTAGGGGGATACGCAAGGGGGTTGTGAACGGGGTTTTGGAGTGGTATCCATTGTGGGATGGGAGGGGTGTGGGGTAGGGGGGTATGGCCCATCAGGTGGGGGGGAGGGGGGAGTGCGGGTGGAGGGAGGTAGTGGGGATGCCACAGGGTGCTGGGTGCGTGGATGCGGTGGAGTAGAGTGTGGATGGTGTGACTGTCAACAGGTGGGTTGCTGAATGTACCCTACGGGGCTCACCAGGTACCAGGGGGCCATATCAGGGGGCAGAGAGGCATGGGCGGATGGGGTGGCCATGTGTGTACAGGGTGGTGTGGGGACAGGAGGTGGTGGCAACCTGTGGAGGGGGGGCGCACCAACGGGTCGCAGGGGGTCCATAGTGGCAGGGTGCTAGCAGGGATGCAATGGGGGAGTGGCCCGGACCACCTGTTGAACCGAAGGCTATGACATGTGCAGTTAACGACTTGTCTCGTCTTGGGGTGGTGGCAGTGTGCCATGTGGATACCCTTGCGGAACACACAGTGCACCTATCCCAGCACATGTACATCAGGATTGTCATAGCGCCCTAGGGAAATGGCCTATGGGGTTGGGACACGCCCATGGCACACAGTGCACGACCCCAGGCACGAGGGTGTACATAGTACCAGCAGTGCCCTACCAGTGTGCTACCAGGGTTGGGCATGGGGACAGGCCAGACAGCATGCACAGGGCAGTGGACGTTGTGGCACGGGGGCACATCAGCGGTAGGGGGGGCATGTGACAGGGGGGCCACCCTTGTACATGGTCCCCTCATACATGCAGCAGGGTGGGGATGACATATACCCCCCCGGGAGGGCTATTCCCTCCACCGGGCCAACACTACAGAGTCCCCGTGTTGGACGGACAAGGGAGTTGCACAGCGCACAGAGCCCCATGGGCATGGCATGCTGCACATATGCAGGTGCAGGAGGGCAGTCCTATTGTCACCACCTGGGGTGGTGGCGGCCAAAGCCAGAGCCACGGAGGCGGCAGCCAGGGCCAGGATATGACAGGGAGAGCCAGGGCAGGGAACGGGCTGAGGGCAGCGGCATCAGCCGAGGGGAAGGGGGAGCGGAACGCCAGACTGCCACAGGCCATACCACAGCCATAGGCTGGAGGGGTTGGCCCACTAAATAGCAGGGCGGGGCCACGGAGCCCCCCAGGAGCTGGGACCGCTAAGTGGGACATAGCGTGTCCACGGGAGGGTTGGCAGCCGCACACAGGAGGGGTACCATGCTCACCTGGGACACTGATAGATGGGGACAGTGTGAGGGACAACGACCTGGGGCCTATGCAGTTTGGGAAGGCTGTGGCACACCTAATAGTGGGGGGCACTATCATGGACTGTGCCCTATGCTATGCTTCTGAGCCTGTGGAACATGGCTGGGACATGCCCATCCTGTGAGGGGGTGCACCAGGGAGGGGTACCCACAGTGCCCAGGCTGGGTGGCCCTTATCACCCCCTGACACTGGGGGGACACTCATCGTGGCTACAGATTCACAGCTAGAGACAGGGATGCGGCTGCCAAGCCCCTGCTGCAGGGGCAGGGGCACTGGGGTATGAACGTGGCCTCTTTAACAGAGCTTAACACCACCCTGCATCGTATTCGTAGGTTACCGGTACCTGTTGCTGGTGTGGGGCTCTGCAGTCATGAGCGATGGCTAGCCTAGCCATCCCCGCTGCCACGGACCATTGTATCCCACACTATGGCGGCCCCAGAAACACTCATTTCTGAGATATGTGTGTTCCCGGGGAATGCTCTGTGTCCCCAAAACCCAGAGACCTATCCTGTAGGTGGTGAACATGCACCATTGTGTTACATACATATCTGTCCTGTGCCTCGCCCCTTTGCAGCCTGACTACATGCCCCCTGTGAGATGCACACATACCTCCATGCACTGACTACCGATAGGTGAGAGAGGCTGATGATACACAGACCGCAGAGCGGCCCTATGATAACCAACACCCCCCTTTGCCAGGGGCGAGGGGTGCCAGCATGACACGGTACACGGTCTGAGGTCTACCCATGGTGGACACAGCTGGGGAAGGGGGGTACATGGGCCGGTTGCGTTAGTGGCACAGGGTGGTGATGTGGGGTGGACAGGAGGAGGCCTCTGTGTGTAGGGGCCACACAAAAGCATCACAGGACACATGGCATCAGCTACAGCCGCTGGTGCGGCAGTTTATTTCCCCCTCCCCCTGCCATGCCTTGCGCGGCCCTCCCACCTCGTGATGATGGTGGCATGCCTTCCACCGCCTCTGCTGCTGCTGCCGCTACTGCTACCGCTGGTGGTGGTGGTGGTGGCGGCGGTGGTGGTGGCGTCGGCCCTATGTGTGCCGCAATGAGCTCTAGGCTGGCAGCCATTCGTTGTCCCAGTGCAGCCAGGTCCTGCACCCCCGCCTGGACCCCCGACATTGTGCGTTGCAGGCGCCGTTGCGCACGGCTTTGGCGGTGCTGTTCCCTGACCACCGCTCGCAGTACATGCCGTATACCTGTGGGGACAGCAGGTAGTGCATTGTAAGACAGGGAAACATCCACCACCTGTACAGAGGCATTGCCACCCAAACACAGTTTGACACTCACCCTCTGCATCCCTCTGTGCCACTGCTGAGTGCGCTTGCATCTGCATGATTACCTCCGACACAGCGGACAGCGCCTCTTGCTTGGTCCGCTGTTCATCTTCAGCAGCCACTTCCCCCATGACTGCATTGGTGGGTGGTGTGCCGTCATCTGAGGGCTGTGTGCCCTGCCTGCTGTCCTCCTCCGGGGGTGGGGATGGACCACCTGCTCCCACCTGGCCCACCTCTGGCACAGGGTCCATCAGGGTGGACGGCCCAGACTTGTGGTCCTCTGGCGCCCCCTCTGGTGCATCAATGGAGCAAATGTCACCTGTAGGCCACAATGTTACATAGGTAAGATGAGGCATGACTGCCTGTCTACACCCGTCCCACCCCCCTAAGGGCACATGTGTGTGGGTGAGACATATGGGTCTGGGCCAGGGCCCCTTTCCCCCCCCAACGTTCCTTCTTTATCCATTTATTTATTTATTTATTTAACATTTCTTCTATACCGCGCTATTATAATCAGTGCGGTGTACATCGAACAAAACATACTACAATGCATACAAGCAACATTGAGTTTACATAGAACAGGAAAAGAAACATAGGACAACCGGGGTAACTATTCACAGGGTAACTATTTACAGGTTAAATTAGTATTGTCACCAATACTCTAAGCTAATTTGGTATCATCTTCATTTTTGTGTGGGAGGGACAGGTGTAAAAATTAGTGGGTGGGCAAGAGTATAGGCTAACCATTTTCTGGTTGTAATAAGGTGCTATGGTAGCTGGTGGGCCCTGTTCCCTGCATGTGCCACGGTCCCCTACCCTCCCCCTTACATGCTGCCACACACCCCATGCAGCTCCATCACCGCCTTCAGCCCTGCAACCACAGACCATGTTTGGCACAGGTGCATTGTGCTGTCCTGTTGGCCACGTTACTACCCGTGTGGCCCTGCTGCCTCCGCCAACCCTGCACCATATCACAGCCACGTCCTGCCACCCCCACCCCACCCTTGGTCCACCCCTACACATGTGCGTGTGTTGTCTCACACTGGTGCAGCTCACTCTCACACTTACCGGCATGTGGGTGCGCTGTGTCCAACGCAGGGGGCAGGCCATGTATGTACATAGGCCCCAGTCGGTCAGCCAGGTGCCGCTCCAGATCACTTAGGTTGGCCACCTGTGCTGGGCCCCCTCCAGTGCCCTGTGCCCCTCGCCTCTCCCTGGCGAGCTCATTCCGTATGTTTCGCTTGATGTCGCAGTAGCGTTTACGGAGACTCTCTATGTCATGATGGGGGCCATCAGCAGTTGCCACCGCTGCCTGCACCTCCGCCCATGCCCTGGCGCATGTGGCAATCGTTGTTGTTGCGCTGAGGCGTCCAAAGAGTAGGTTGTAGTGTTCGAGTATACTTGCCAGGAGGAGATCATTCTCCTCCTGGCTGAACCGCACTGCCCTCTTCTGAACCTCCTCTGGCACTGGGGTCCTGCGCCGCCTTTGCCCCTGTGTGCCAATGGCCTCCTCACTTGGGTGCTGCTGTGCCCCAGATGGGCCTGGCCTCTGATCATCTCCATCTGGGTTTGGCACTGGTGTTTGCTGCACTCCAGCCTCCTCACGTCCCTGGTTTGTGAAATCCATACCTGATGTGTGCTGAGGTGTGTGCCATTTTGTGCTCACTATATATATAGGTATATCTTGGGTGTGGCTCTACGCGCGTTGCGTATGCGCATTGCGTACATGCCCAGCGCCACGCATTCCCCCTGCACACACATGGACGTGCCGTGGTTACGTACCCTATGTGCCTTACTGTGCACGGATTGCAGCATTCTAGTATTCCTCTGAATCAGCCCTGGGAGTACACACTACACGCGCCCTCCTACTACGATCCTGTTTTCTGTTGGTTAGTAAATCAAATGCTCTATGAGATAGTAATCTTGTTTTGTTTGTCTGCGCGCTACCACGTGCGTTTGGTGATGATTCAATTTCCGTGGCACACATTACATGAGACGTACCTTACGCGTTGCGTGTATGCGCGTGTGAACGCGTCATGCATCCCTGTACCATCTTGGCGTTTTCCATATTTGGAAAGGGGTGTACTTCGCAGTAGCTTTACATCCTGCTGCATCACAGGGACACACGTCGATGGCTTTTCTTGGGGGAACGCGCGCTCCTGCGTGCGCTACATGGATGCGTACAGGGTGTTGGCTGTGATGGACCTTCCTGGCTGACCAGGTGTGTATCGTTATTGTGATTTCCGTGCCCGCCCCGCACCCTATTTCCCAACCACCTGTCCTCCATCCTGTGTCTATCATGGCTCAGACTATGAATGCAGGTGGTGCAGTATTTGCATTGCTGGAGCTGGCTGGGCTGCGCTTTCTAGAAGAGGGAGATGATGTTCCTTGGGCTGCGGCACTGGGCATGGGTGCTATCCCGCTGCAACTCAGGCCTGCAGCTGTGGGGGGTCCACAGGCGGGTGTGGGAGAACAACGGTGCCGTAGGCGTGCTGAGGCATGGCCCCACCTGCAACGCCTCTACAGGCCCAGGGCCATGCTCCAGGACATCAGGGAGGACCAGGTAATCTCCCTCTACTGGCTGGACACAGGGGCTATTAGGGAGCTCTATGAGGATCTACGACCTGACCTCGAGCCCATGACTGCCCGGTCACGTGCTATACCGGGATTGGCCAAGCTCCTGGCTGCCCTACATTTCTTTGCCTCTGGCTGTTTCCAATCCTCAGTGGCCGCAGTGGGTGGGATGAGTAGGCCAACGTTCTCTCGCTGCCTCCACCAGGTACTGCGGGCCATGGTCAGCCGGGTTGGGAATTACATTGCCATTCCCAACAGTAGGCAACATTGGGTGGCCCTGGGACAGGCATTCCAGCAGATTGCAGGGATACCACACGTGATGGGAGCAATAGATTGCACACATGTTGCCCTGGTCCCACCCCGACAGGGAGGTTGTGTACCGCAACCGCAAACACTTCCATTCCCTGAATGTGCAGGTTGTTTGTGATGCAAGTCAGGGGCGGCCCAAGGGGGGTGCGGGGCCATGTGCGGAGACTCGGTGCGGGGCCTCATTTGCATAAGGTGCCTCATTTGGATAAATATTTGCATAATGTTACCATATACTAACTTTTAGTAAACATGCCTCTTAATGAGTGTATGGATAAAGAAAGACTAAAAGATTTCTACATTACTATAATCCAGTGCCAACCACCAGACACATTAGGAACTACTACAAACACTGCCCATTTAGAACCCATAGCAAACCCGCCATATCCTAACAGCTCTACCAGGACTCACAAAGCACCATACCCTACCTATCAAAAGGAAACATGCAAATACTAAACCAATACATTTCAGAGAACAACAATACATGACCTACTGGGGAAAGAGAACAAGTGGCAATGTCAAATAGGAATTACATAAACAGAATACCTCAGCTCAGTTACACATGCAGAACATAGACCATCACCAAACAAGGAATCACAATTTAGAAACAGGAAAACAATAATTAAACTGGGAATCCCAAAAGCCAAACTTGGAATGTACAACACTGTAGAAATAAAACTATACATTAATTTGCTCTTGTACTAAACAAAGTGCAGACATTAATGATGCACATTTACCAGAGCTGACATATTCCAATTAATAAATTCAAAATAAAGAGATATTTTTCTACCTTTTGTGCATTTTTTTTCAGCTGCAATTGCTCCAGCCACTTTCTTCTGGTTTCTTCGTGTCTTCTGCTAACTCTCCATCGTCTGCAGTCCATTTGTCCTTTCTTCTCTCTTCTAGTTTTTTTTCCATTCTCTCTCTACATCTGCTTTAACATACTAATCTTTCTCCTTTTGCTCTTTCCTCATTCCTATTCATCCACTCAAATTTTACCCCTCCATCCTCAATCCCCACTTACTCTCCCAATACCCGGCCAATTGTAGATTTTTTATCCCTCCCACACAAATATTTTTCCCCTCTCCATTTTACTCTCCCAGCCCCATCCCATTCTAATCCTCCCCCAACATCAGCTCCCTTCTAGTTCCAGCCTCACCCAGCATCCATTCCCTTCTAGTCCCTGCATCAGCCCATTTCCAGTCCTAGCCCCCATCAGCCCATTTCCAGTCCTAGCAACCCCCCAACCCAATACCAGTCCTAGCCCCCCATCAACCCACTTCCAGTCCTAACCCCCCATCACCCCATTTTCAGTTTAAGCCCCCCCTATAACCCATTACCAGTCCTAACCCCCCCATCAGCCCATTACCAGACAGCCCCCATCAGCCAACAGCCCATTACCAGTCTCAACCCCCCCATAGCCCATTGCCAGTCCTAACCCCCCCATCAGCCCACAGCCTATTACCAGTCCTAACCCCATCAGCCCACCTCAAGTCCTAACCCCTCCCCATCAGTCCATTTCCTGTCCTAGCCCCCCATAGCCCATTATCAGTCCTAACCCCCCATAGCCCATTACCAGTCCTAACCCCCCCATCAGCCCACAGCCCATTACCAGTCCTAACCCCATCAGCCCACCTCCAGTGTTAACCCCCCCATCAGCCATTTCCAGTCCTAGCCCCCCCATAGCCCATTACCAGTCCTAACCCCCCAACAGCCCACAGCCCAGGACCAGTCCTCACCCCCCCCAACAGCCCACCTCAAGTCCTAACCCCTCCCCATCAGCCCATTTCCTGTCCTAGCCCCCCATAGCCCATTACCAGTCCTAACCCCCCCAACAGCCCACAGCCCATTACCAGTCCTAACCCCATCAGCCCACCTCCAGTCTTAATCCGCCCAGCCCTTTTCCTTTCCTAGCTAAGCTCTGTTCCCTTTAGCAGTCCTAGCCCCCCATAGCCCACTCCCAGTCCTAATCCCACCAGCCCATTTCCATTCCTAGCAACCCCCCAACCCATTACCAGTCCTAGCCCCCCATAGCCCACTCCCAGTCCTAATCCCACCAGCCCATTTCCAGTCCTAATCCCCCATCACCCAATTTTCAGTTTAAGCCCCCCCATACCCCATTACCAGTCCTAACCTCCCCATCAGCCCACTCCCAGTCCTAATCCCACCAGCCCATTTCCAGTCCTAATCCCCCATCACCCAATTTTTAGTTTAAGACCCCCCATAGCCCATTACCAGTCCTAACCCCCATCAACCCACTTCCAGTCCTAATCCCATCAGCCCATATACAGACTTAGCTCCCCCATAGCCCATCACCACTCCTATCCCCCCCCAACCCCCCCATAGCCCATCACCACTCCTAACCCCCCCCCAGCCCCCCCATAGCCCATCACCACTCCTAACCCCCCCCAGGCCCCCCATAGCCCATCACCACTCCTAACCCCACAGGCCCCCCATAGCCCATCACCAATCCTAACCCCCCGCCCATCACCACTCCTAACCCCCCAGCCCATCACCACTCCTAACCCCCCAGCCCCCCCAGCCCATCACCACTCCTAACCCCCCCAGCCCATCACCACTCCTAACCCCCCCCAGCCCAGCCCAGCCCAGCCCAGGGAAAAGTTTTTAAAAAGAAAGCTGTCTGCTGCCGCTGCCGGGGCCCCCGCGGCTGTATCGAGTGTGCCGCGGGGCCCCCCCTGCTCAGCAGAGCCTGCCCTCCCCTGTATCACCTCTCTTTACAGCTGCAGTCAGTCACACGCGCCGGCTTTCAGAGCGCGAAGGAATTAGTTTCCCTTTCGCGGCTCTGTTAAGCCCGCAGGGGCTGGTGGGAACTTCCCATCAGCCCCCGTGGGCTTAACAGAGCAGCGAGGGAGAAACTCTCCCCTCGCGCTCTGAAAGCCGGCGCGTGTGACTGACTGCAGCTGTAAAGAGAGGTGATACAGGGGAGGGCAGGCTCTGCTGGGCAGGGGGGGCCCCGCGGCACACTCGATTCTGCCGCGGCGGCCCCGGCAGCGGCAGCAGACAGCTGTTTTTTTTTTTTTAAATTTTACTTTTAGATCAGAATGTTTTTTGCGCGGGGCCCCCTGAAACGCGGGGCCCTGTGCAAAAAACATTCTCGCTCAATGGACGGGCCGGCCCTGATGCAAGTATGTGGATTCTGAATGT
Organism: Ichthyophis bannanicus; assembly: GCA_033557465.1. Taxonomy (NCBI): domain Eukaryota; kingdom Metazoa; phylum Chordata; class Amphibia; order Gymnophiona; family Ichthyophiidae; genus Ichthyophis; species Ichthyophis bannanicus. Next base: position 190,355,734 of record CM066039.1, read on the forward strand.
GGTTCCATGGTTCCCAGGGTCAGCCCATGACTCCTATATCCTGCAGAACTCGGCACTGTTCGGCCAGTTTGAGGCCGGACAATATGAGGACTATGTCTTGCTGAGTAGGTATTCCCCATATCTTACGTGCGCCTACCGGATATGATTCGTGGGGCACCATTGTCACCTGTGTCCTCTGCATGCCTGACATTGTGGTGTTGTTTCCTGGTGCAACCTATTCTGGGCCTGACACTACATCACACCCTGTCACCTGGAATGTGGTCACATACCTCTGTGCGCTGCCACACGTCTCTCTGCCTACCATGTGTGTGTTCTTGCTCATCTGGGTGTCCCCGCACATATGTGGTGTGGGCTGTACCCTGCCTCTGCTGTTCACTTAACAAGCTCCCGTGTACAGGGGCACTCTGGACACGCATGGTGTATCCCCTCCATGGATGTGGCTCCTGCACCTTGCCTAGGCCATACTGCACGGGCAGTTGTACATATGTCTGCCTGTGGGGTGTGTCCCTTTCCCACCCCATGTGGCACAGGTTTGTGCATGTGCCATCCAGGGGGGGAGGGGGAGGATTGGGGGCACAGAACCATCCACATGGTGTACAGTGTATATGGAGCCTCCTCTCATTCGCCATGTAGGGGATGACACGTGTCTTGAGCTGTGGGCGAACCTGCTATCACACATGTATGCTGCATGACTGTTCACTTTGGCCTGTCTGCACTGCCACTCCCACCTGGCCCCCCCGGGGATGTGTTCTGTTGGCCTATGCCCTGTGTGCAATGTATCATGACGGTCCCAGACTTGCACAACTGCGCATCTCTGCCCCTCCAAGTATGCTCTGGGACTCCCAGCATCAGACTCTGGTGCACTACCATCGTGTGCAATGCTGTGACGTCAGATGTGTGTGTCCATGCTTCTCTGCTGTCCAGTTGGGCATTGCTACATCAGTGATTCCATAGGTCCATCATCTCACGTGTGACTTTATGCCATTTCTGTTTGCAGGTGATGCAGGATTTGGGTGTCGTGCCTGGTTGCTGACCCCTGTGCGTCTCCCTCGGCCAGATGCAGAGATGCAGTACAATGAGGCCCATGCCTCCAGCCGCTCAGTCATTGAGTGCACCTTTGGCGTTCTCAAGAGTCGCTTCAGGTGTCTGGATAGGACCGGCGGTGCCTTACAGTACGGACCCCTGACTGTGGCAAAGATCATTCTGGCCTGTTGCATCCTCCACAACATTGCTCTCAGGCACAATGTCCCAGTCGATATTAATGAGGATCTCAGGGAGGATCCTGTGTGCCCTCCTGCACATGGCCGTGGTGACACACGTGAGGGGATGGCAGCCAGGCAACATCTGATCGAGGAGCTCTTCTCCTGAAAGTTCTGCATGTGGGGGGATGTGCTTATGGGTCGCCATGTGTGAGCTGGTATGTGTGTTTCACGGCACTGTAATGACATGTCTCTATTTGTCTCTTGTGTTTCGGCTACCCAGGATAGGCTGCTGTGTTCCTGCCTCCCAGGGATAAGCTGCTGATACTGCCCAATGCTGTCGTGCATGTAAGGACTGTGTGCATGTCACAGCAACATGAGGGTGACTGGGATGGGTGGACATAAAGCTGGGTGTGCTGTGGTGGCAGCACCACATGACACATATGTGTTTCCCTCTCCACTGCTCCTCTGGTGTTGCACATGTCTTTGGCCTCACAGTCCATCCACCATATGCTCCATTTGACACACATGTGACCATTGCCTGTGCAAATCTTGGGGGTGTACATACTGTACCTGTGCACATGTTACCAGGCTGTGTGTGTCTCCAGACACAGGGCATTGCAATGCTTAGGAACATGTAAAGACCTCACTGCCATTGTTGCATTAGACAGCCTTGGTGCACCCATGTCTCCACTTGTCCATGATTGTCCGCAGTCCAGCCAACTGCAGCTTGTGGCATGCTTACCTTGTCTCACGGTGTGTGTCTCTGTGTCTTTGGGACGTGTGTGTCTTGCCACCTGTCCAGTGATGTTTATCCGTCTCTCTATGCCCTTCTGCTTCTGCCCTTCTGTACATTGTGTGCATGTGTCATATATTTTTCCCTGACATGTCTCATGTTTGCTGCCAGGACACTTCACACCACCATTATGTTTCCACGCAGCAGAGCCTTCCTCGGCCATGCTCCACTAACAGCTGATCATGAGGTTGTGGTGATGGACGCAGTTCATGGACGTCTGCAGCCTCTACTGTGGCCCCTTGTGCCCTTGCCAGACTCGGCCTTTCCCCATCAGTCCAATGCTATACCTTTCAGGTAGGTTTCACCTTCCCTCCTCTGGGACATTGGCCACATGCAGATGCTGCATTTGGCCTGTTAGTAGCAATGTGCATTTCTGTGGTATCTCTGTGCACCACCACTGCTAGACATGCTGTAGACCTCTGGGGTGCCTGTGTGACATGGGCATTCACATGACCATGTTGGGATTGTGTCCTGGTCTGCAGGGCCATCTCCTGCTGTGGTCCATGTGCAGTATGCTATGTTTTGTGGTCGTGTCATGTTGTGGTGTTTAAGCATTCCTGATGCACATATTGTGATGTCAATGTGTCCTTTCTGACCTGATGGTTGGTGTGGGTGTGCCCTTGCTTACCTTATTTCTACCCCTTTCCACACAGGACACAGCCATCACACAGGGCACATCTACCACACTTCGTCTGGAGCCACATCTGCCACATTTGTTTGGACACAGCACCTCTGTAGAACTGTTCCTGGGTGTTGTTGCCACTGGGAGATGGACCTCTGCAATTTGGACACAGGCTTTTTTGAACCTTCTTGTTGGCCTGCTATGTTGACTGTCACTGGGAAAACTGACACACCGTCACTGACATGACGTGTCTGGGTGTTTCGTTGTTTGCAGCTGGGGGCATCACCTTTGCATTGTTGTGGAACATAGACACGTCACTGGGGACGTTGCATGGTCACTGTTGACTCTGCATGCTTCAACCTGTGTCTGTGGGGTGTTGGGGATGGTAACTGATGTGCATGCGGTGGGGGTGGGGGTGGGAACTGTGGGGTCATTTTGTGCTGCCACCCTCCTCATCGCATCAAACAGTCTGGTTTGGACAGGTGGCAGGATGAGGGACAGGGGTTGGGGTGACAACGATGGGGTGGGAGGCAGGGTGGTTGGGGTCCACGGGCAGCACCAGGTAGGTCGCCTTTCAGCATGGCTCAGATGTGTGTTGGCGACGGTGCTGTCTCCTTAGGGTGCCTCCTCAGGTGCCCTATAACATGCCCTATGAGTCACCCTTCCAAGCGCCCTATGGGGTCCCCTATAGGGGACATTATATGGTACCTTGGCAGACAGTGCACTTTATAATGTGCCCTCTGCAATGCCTTATGCGGCGCCTTAGGTTACGGCCCCGTGAGGGTGTGTTTGCTGGCAGCGCTACTTAGGGTTCACAAAATACCTGCTTCTGTCAGCACTGCTTTAAGGTATATGATGATGTCTCCACCAACTTTACTCATTAGACCCACAGGGGTCTTGAACTCACGACCCCTGCACCATTAGTCGGTGCATTAACCATTGTGCTGTAGCTCTGGATACCTTGCTGGGAACCTTTTCATGCACCGTATAGGGCAACCTGTTGGATTACTGTCTGTAGGTACTCTGTGCCAGTGAGACACACAGTCAGTTCCCTCTACCAAGCCGAGGTGCTGTGGGGGTGCATACCCCATCTTGTGTTCATCTATGGACTGCAAATCTGCATGTGCAGTGCACCATGGGTATGAGTGTGTTAACCCACATCCTGGCCACCACAGCAGACAGTTTGTGTGGTGACCTGATGTCCTTCATCTGCCAGACAGAGCTTTGTTGGTGCTGGGGGAACAGGCATCTGGCTAGTCTGTCTCCATGTCTTCATAGTATGTTGAGTGTTTTCTTGGATTTTGCCAGTAGCTATCAGTGTTTGACAAGGTCCGTGATGTTTTTGGGCTTGTTGTTTTTGGTAATGATCTTGACCTTGGTCTTGATCGTGTTTGCCATATGCCCTTGTTTGCTGAGACCTTGGTTTGTTGGATTGACAGGCATTCTTAGTTTGTACTTAGAGAACCTGTTGTTGATCTGGTGTGGGACTTTTGACCATTTGACAGTTACACTCCATAGGTTGACCGCATCGTTATTAGGGATTGGTTAGTCACACTAGCGATATAGCCCACTAGTTACTTCACTGCCTGTGATGCCAGATGTCATGGGTTGGGGACCAAAGTGGGGTTACTTGGTGGGGCTGTATGAGGCATATTCCTTTTGTTCTTTGCAGTGGTGCTGCCAGCTCCATCGCCCTCACAGTGCTGTCTCCTTACGTTGCCTCATCAGGCACCCTGTCACGAGCCCTGTACCGCACCCTTTGATGCGCCCTGTGGGGTGGCCCATAGGGGGCATTCTAGGGTGCCTTGGCGGCCAGTGCACTTTATGATGTGCCCTCTGGGGTACCTTATTGGGTGCCTTATGCGGCGCCTTAGGTTACAGCCCTGTGATGGTGTGTTTGCTGGCAGCACTACTTAAGGTTAACAAAATAACTGCTTCTGTCAGCACCACTTTAAAGTATACGGTGATGTCTCTGCCAGCTTTAATCATTAGACCCACAGGGGTCTTGAACTCATGACCCCTGCACCATTGGCTGGTGTATTAACCATTGTGCTGTAGCTCTGGATGCCATGCTGGGCACCTTTTCATGCACCGTATAGGGCAACCTGTTGGACTGCTGTCTGTACGTACTCTGTGCCAGTGAGACACACAGTCAGTTCCCTCTACCACGCCGAGATGCTGTGGGGGTGCATACCCCATCTTGTGTTCATCTATGGACTGCAGATCTGCATGTGCAGTGCACCATGGGTATGAGTGTGTTAACCCACATCCTGGCCACCACAGCAGACAGTGTGTGTGGTGACCTGACGTCCTTCATCTGCCAGACAGGGCTTTGCTCATAGCACTAGCAATGTGGCCCACTAGTTACTTCATTACCTGTAGCGCCAGGGGTCATGGGTTTGATCCCACTGTGGGGATATTTGTTAGCACTGTCTGTAGCATTTTCTTTTTTTAATTTCAACTGGTGCTGCCAGCATGACACCCTCATATTGCTGTCTCCTTACGTTGCCTCATCAGGCGCCCTATACAGTGCCCGATGCAGGACCCTATACTGCGCCCTGTGGGGTGGCCCATAGGGCACATTCTAGGGTGCCTTGGCGGACAGTGCACTTTATGATGTGCCCTCTGGGGTGCCTTATAGGGTACCTTAGGTTACGGCCCTGTGAGGGTGTGTTTGCTGGCAGCACTGATTAAAATTAACAAACAAACTGCTTCATACAGCACTGATTTTGAGTAAAAGGTGATGCCTCAGCCAGCTTTACTCATTAGACACACAGGGGGATTGAACTCACATCCCTTGCACCATTGGTCAGTGTATTAACCATTGTGCGACTGTTCTAGATGCCTTGCTAGACACGTTATCAGACGCCTTATGGGCACACGTTGCGCGGCGCTTTACACGATGTTTTCTAACGCTTGTTCTGCTACGGTGCCTGGTAACGCGCGTTATCGATAACGATGTACCGCCCATGTCCTTATTTGGGATTTTTGCCTGTACCGCGGATCCTAACACGAATCACACTAACGCAGTTTAGTAAACATACCCCAGTATCTTCATTTAGAACTGTTGTTGTAGAGGCTTTTCCTGTTTTTCCTATGTAGAACCATGCTATTGCTTCTGATGAAAGCGTGGGCTCCTCCTGTTCCTAGGGTTTGACTAGGGATTTGATGATACTGAAGAGTTCTCTTGTTTATTGATGACATTATGAGATTTGTGTGATATTCTTTCTTATTTCTATTGATGGCTTCACAATATTCCTCTAGTTTTTTTCATGTATTTTATTTGAGTATCATGTTGCTTTGATTGTCTCCAGGTCCTTTCGATTTTTCTCAGATCTTTATTTTGTTTCTGAAGTCTTGGATGTATCATATATTTAGCTTGGATGTATCATATGTTTACTTGCCGAGTAGCTGTAATTATTTAAAACACAAGAGCTTGACAATAATTGCTCTAGGGGGTATTTTTACTAAACCGTCTTAACGTCGCAGCGGTGGTATTATCGCGCGATAAGTGATGTTATCATGTGATAATGTTACATTATCGTGTGATAACGTCACTTATCGTGCGATAACGCGGCTGCGGCATTAAGGCACCCTAACGCTGTGAAATCCGGCTCTGAAGGGTGGAGTAAGGCTTCCCAGAGGGTGGAGAGACGGGGGTCAATGGGCGGAGAGTGGGAGGGGAGAGGCTCCAGGCACACTAATGCTGTGAAATCTGGGTCTGAACACTAACACCAGTGAAACCCTCGCGTTAAGGCACATTTGCAGGAAAGAGAAACCATTTCAGTCAGCAATGTACAGCAAAGCCAGGGAAACCCAAAAACGTGATAGTAGTGATACATGTGCACGGAACAAAACGGCAAATAAACATAGAAAATGACCTGAACCACATCTAAAAGTCCAATAACCAAGCTGGCCAAAAGTGATATTATTGATAAACATAAAGCAACACCACTGACAAAGCTCAAAAAATAAGATATCATGTTTGGAAGGGTCTATTCTCTGTCCCCCTACAAACAGGGCCGGCCCGTCCATTGAGCAAGAATGTTTTTTGCTCAGAGCCCCGTGTTTCAGGGGGCCCCGCGCAAAGAACATTCTGCTTTTTTAAAAATTAAATTTAAAATTTAAAAAAAGCTGGCTGCTGCCGCTGCCGCCACAGCAGCAGCAGAATGGAGTGTCCCGCGGGGCCCCCTCTGCCCGGCTGAGCCCCTCTGCACCGGCTTTCAGATACACGAAGGGAGAGTGTCTCCCTCGCGTCTCTGTTAAGCCCGCAGGGGCTGATGGGAAGCAGGGGATGATGGGAAATTTCCCATCTGCCCCTGCGGGCTTAACAGAGATGCGAGGGAGACACTCTCCCTTCGCGTATCTGAAAGCCAGCGCAGAGGGGCTCAGCTGGGCCGGGAGAGCCCAGCCGGGCAGAGGGGGCCCCGCGGGACACTCCATTCTGCCGTTGCTGCGGCAGGAGCGGCAGCAGCCAGCTTTTTTTTTTTTTAAATTTTTCATGAGCCGAGGAGGGGGGGGGGGTTAGGACTGGTAATGGGCTATGGAGGGGGTTAGGACTTGACTTGAGGTGGGCTGTGGGCTGTGGGCTGTTGGAGGGAGGGGTTAGGACTGGTAATGGGCTATGGGGGGGTTAAGACTGGTAATGGGCTGTGGGCTGTTGGGGGGGGTTAGGACTGGTAATGGGTTATGGGGGGGTTAAGACTGGTAATGGGCTGTGGGCTGATGGGGGCTGTCTGAAAATGGGGTGATGGGGTTAGAACTGGTAATGGACTATGGGGGGGTTAGGACTGGTAATGGGCAATGGGTGGGGGGTTAGGACTGATAATGGGCTATGGGGGGCTAGGACAGGAAATGGGCTGATGGGGAGGGGTTAGGACTTGAGGTGGGCTGATGGGGGTAGGACTGGTAATGGGCTGTGGGAGGATGGGGGGGTAGGACTGGTAATGGGCTATGGAGGGTTAAGACTGGTAATGGTCTGTGGGCTGATGGGGGCTGTCTGGAAATGGGGTGATGGGGGTTAGGACTGGTAATGGGCTATGGGGGGGTTAGGACTGATAATGGGCTATGGGGGGCTAGGACAGGAAATGGGCTGGGGGAGGGGTTAGGACTTGAGGTGGGCTGATGTGGTTAGGACTGGTAATGGGCTGTGGGATGATGGGGGGGTTAGGACTGGCAATGGGCTATGGGGGGCTGACTGGAAATGGGCTGATGGGGTTAGGACTGGAAGTGTGCTGATGGGGGGTTAGGACTGGTAATGGGTTATAGGGGGGGCTTAAACTGAAAATGGGGTGATGGGGGTTTAGGACTGGAAGTGGGTTGATGGGGGGCTAGGACTGGTAATGGGTTGGGGGGTTGCTAGGACTGGAAATGGGCTGAGTGGAAGGGGAGGCTTGACCTGCAAATAGCTGATGGGGAGGGGGCTTGGAATGGAAATGGGCTGTGAGGGAAGGGAGCTAGGACTGAAAATGGGCTGATGGAGCAGCTAGGATAGGACTGGAAATGGGCTGTTGGGGGGAGCTAAGATTGGAAATGGGCTGTGGTGGGGGCTTGAATTGAAATGGACTCATGGAGGGGCTAGAACTGGAAGTAGGCTCATGGGGGGGCTTGGACTGGAATTGGGCTGAGTGGAGGGGAGCTAGGATTTGACATGGGCTGATGGTGGGGCTAGGAAATGACTAGAAATGGGCTGATGGGGGGCTAGGATTGGAAATGAGCTGATGAAGGGACTCGGACTGGAAATGGATGGGGGAGCTAGGACTGGAAATGGGCTGATGGGGGGCTAGGACTGGAAATGGGCTGATGCAGGGACTAGAAAGGAATGGATGCTGGGTGAGACTGGAACTAAAAGGGAGCTGATGTTGGGGGAGGATTAGAATGGGATGGGGCTGGGAGAGTAAAATGGAGAGGGGAAAAATATTTTGTGTGGGAGGGATGAAAAATCTACAATTGGCCGGGTATTGGGAGAGTAAGTGGGGATTGAGGATGGAGGGGTAAAATTTGAGTGGATGAAATAGGAATGAGGAAAGAGCAAAAGGAGAGAGATTAGTATGTTAAAGCAGATGTAGAGAGAGAGAATGGAAAAAAACTAGACGAGAGAAGAAAGGACAAATGGACAGCAGACGATGGAGAGTTAGCAGAAAACATGAAGAAACCAGAAGAAAGTGGCTGGAGCAATTGCAACTGAAAAAAAATGCACAAAAGGTAGAAAGATATCTCTTTATTTTGAATTTATTAACTGGAATATGAAAGCTCTAGGAAATGCGCATCATTAACGTCTGCACTTTGTTTGGTACAAGAGGAAATTAATTTATAGTTTTATTTCTACAGTGTTGTTGTACATTCCAAGTTTAGCTTTTGGGGTTCCCAGTTTAATTATTGCCTTCCTGTTTCTAAATTGTGATTCCTTGTTTGGTGATGGTCTATGTTCTGCATGTGTAACTGAGCTGAGGTATTCTGTTTATGTAATTCCTATTTGACATTGCCACTTGTTCTCTTTCCCCAGTATTCTCTGAAATGTATTGGTTTAATATTTGCAGTGTTGCCTTTTGATAGGTAGAGTATGGTGCTTTGTGAGTCCTGGTAATGTTGTCAGGATACGGCGGGTTTGCTATGGGTTTTAAATGGGCAGCGTTTGTAGTAGTTCGTAATGTGCCTGGCGGTTGGCACTGGATTATAGTAATGTAGAAATCTTTTAGTCTTTCTTTATCCATACACTCATTAAGAGACATGTTTACTAAAAGTTAGTGTATGGTAACATTATGCAAATATTTATGCAAATACGGCCACTTATGCAAATGAGGCCCCGCACCGAGTCTCCACACATGGCCCCGCACCCCCCTTGGGCCGCCCCTGCCTACAAAGTGAATGATCCCACATTGAAATAGTGCTGATCAGGGTTTTTTCACGTCTATATTGGGCAGGTTTGTTATGGCGTGCACATGTGCAGTAACAGCAGAGTGGGCACGTAGGAAAGGGCAACTGTACTGATGCTGTAAATGGGATATAGAGGGTTGCAGGCGGCACATGCTGTGGTCCAGCTGGGGCACAGTGCGTGTTAGGCAGATGCCTAGGTGGCACATAGGAATGCCGAAACTATAAAGCAGCAAGACATCAACTGACGAGGATCCAACATGGGCACGAGTGTGTGTCCCACAGTGTCACAGAGGAGATTACCCCGCAGGTACCCCCAAGGGCACATAACATTGGCAGGCGGTGTGGGGGGAGGGGGGAAGCGCGCATGTCCATGTAGGCACCCCTACCCGAGAACCCACACCATAGGCAGCTGCCTACCGGAATACTGATGGCCTGGGACTGCACACTACCAGCACCACCGGCATAATGGCATGGCAGCATGGTGGCGGAGGGGTGCTGGTGGCGGAGGGGGCAGTGGCATCTGCCCACAGCAGACCATGACCTAGCCCCATTTAGGTGGGTGCCGTGCACTGCAACAGACAGGGTCTGTCTGACGAACAGTCATGGTATCCCCAGGGAATGCACAGTCCCTGTGACAGCAGTGTGGTGCAGTGCACACAGGCAGTGTGTTCAGGAGCAGAAGGTCACAAGTTCAAGTCCCAGCTGTGGTTCCTGCCAACCCAGTCCCCATATTTTACCCAGTACTAAACCATGGTAATAAAGACGGAACCTTTTTTGCAGATAACATAAACATGCCTGAAACGCCTATATTTTACCCTACAGAGCACAGACACCATAAACATGTGCAATACCTAGAGCAGAGTTTCCCAACTGCAGTCCTGGAGGCCCTAACACCATTAAGGTTTCATGCTGTCTCTAATAAATATGCCTGTGCTGTATTTGTATGCGCCGCCCCCATGGTATGCAAATGTTTCTCATGCATATTCATTAGGGACAGCATGAAATCCCGAACAGTGTTTGGCCCACCAGGACTGGAGTTGGGAACCTCTGCCCTAGAGCAGCGGCCAACAGGGGCATAAACACCAACACCCACACCCACAGGCTCCTCTATCCAAAGCCTCATGGAGAGTCAGGCTGTTGGGCCCTGCGCGCAGCAGCATCTCCCAATACTAGCACTTGCATACCTTAGCCATACCGCCCTAAACTTGGGAATACGTTACACATGTATCAAAAGGTTGCTATGATTAATGGCAGATAGCAATTCCTAAGTTAAGCACAATTTGCTGATAGAGCTGCATCATAGCAATCTTTCTGATATCTGTGGAGTGTGTTTCAGTTTTGGTTTCTGACAGTGTTTACCACCCTGGGGAGTGACCCCAACAATATTGCGTACCATAGCCATGCCTGCACTGTGCCCAGGACTGGTGTGGTGGCCAGGGCTGCCAAAAGCCTCTATATTTGCACAATGCTGGCATAGGTGTGGGAGTGTGTGTCTGTCTTTCCAGTGTGTTGTGGCTGCCTACACCTTACTCAGCCCACACTGCTTGCACTGTTTCTAGTGTTAGTCTGCCAATGTGCATAATGAGGAGCAAGGTACTGTGGGTATGGCCCGGACAGGGTGGCCTGGGCAGGATGCATCTGCACAGGGCATAGGGCAATGGCTGGGACATTGTAGTGCCCGGCCACCACCTGCACGGACAGGGTGGCTACAGCATGTCCTGCTGGGAGGTCACTCTCACCCTGACTGAGCAGTGACCACAGCATGACTAGATTCCCCCATAGTGCTATATAGGATTTTTTTTCAAGTGATATTTATGGGTTTTCTTTTCTGGGGCTCAATCGCTGATTTATCTGCTTGGTGTGTGTGCGCGCGCTCACATCCCAGTTTTAGGTGCACACATCTCCTTCATGAACATGCACTATGGACTAGCTAGCAGATTGTCTGCAGTTAGTATGTGTATGGTTGGAACACCTTGCAAGGTGCAGTGGTTGGAGACTCACTGGGCTTGCTGCTGGAGAATGTCAGATAGTGGTGGGGGGAAGCTGAGCATTTCCAGGCCTACTGTCTGTCTGCTATTGCCTTATGGATGTGTACAGATCTGCATTGACTGCCCTGTAGGGTGCCTCTTCCCCAGCAGGACTGGGGTTGATGGTCCCCTCTACTGCCACCATTGCAGGGATGTAGAATGTGGATCTATTGGTGTGAGATCCTGTCCCCCACCCTGCGCCCCAGAGGGCAGGTTGGATAGTGCTACATAATCCGCCTATGGGTCCAAACACCCCCCTTCACTTAAATCATGTGACCATGGCACCCACACAGGATATGCACTATTCTTGGTGCATCATAGTCCACAAGGGCTAGACGTGACTGGGAAATACGGATGGACACAGGTGTGTCTGCAAGGACTAGCTATTACACACTGGCACTGATGGCGACCTCCAGCATAGCCTATCTCAGCTAAGCCAGATTCTGCGGACCTGGTGCTGGGCACCCCACCTCGCCCTCAGGGTGAGCACAATATCCGCACAATGTGACGGTCTGTAGCTACTCTGTGCCAGTAACACACATGGTCAGTTTCCCCTACCAGGCCAAGGTGCTTTGGGGGTGCATACCCCATCTTGTGATCATCTGTAGACTGCTGATCTGCATGTGCAATACACCATGGGTATGGGTGGGTTAACCCTATCCTGGTAATCACAGCAGACAGTTTGTATGGTGACCTGCAGTCCTTCTGTAGCCAGGCAGGGGTTTGTTAGTAGCTACAGAGATATAGCCCACAGGTTACTTCACTGACTGTGGTGTTATTTGATAGGGCTGTCTGAGGTATTTCCTTTTTTAATTTAAATTAGTGCTGCCAGCAAAAACACCCTCACAGTGCTGTAACCTTAAGGTGCCTCATAAGGCGCCCTATAAAACGCCTTATAAGGTGCCCTATAAGGAACATTATAAGGTGCATTGGCGGACAGTGCACTTTATAATGTGCCCTCTGGAGTGCCTTATAGGGCGCCTTATGCTGCACCTTAGGTTATGGCACTGTGAGGGTGTGTTTGCTGGCAGCACTCATTTAAATTAAAAAAGAAAATGCCTCAGATAGCACTGATTTAAAGTAAAGGGTAGTGCCTCAGACAGCCTTAGTCATTAAGACCACTGGGGGATCAAACTCATGACCCCTGTTTTATCAGTCAATGTATTAACATGCCACGGCTCCCTCTATCGCGTGATAACGGACTCTATCTCGTGATAACCTGAAATGCTACCTTAAGACCGGAACGCCCACTATCTTATATGGTATTCATCACAGAAAGATTGCAACTAACGCCGGTAACATTAAGACGGTTTAGTAAACATACCCCTAGGTGATTTGTCCACTCATGGCTTGGGGCATGTTGCTCTATGCACCTTCTTGATCTCATAGGCAGACCCCTTTTGCTTTATAGGGAAACACTGCAAAAATAATTTGCAAACAGAATCATAGTGGAGTTTTCTGTCCCTTCTGGTACACCAAAAATTTGCACATTAAAGTAGTGCTCTCTGTTTTTCTGGTCCTTTGTCTTCTTCTTTAAATATTTCACTTGCCTGCATAACGCTGCTCCTCCAACTGTCCTCCAACTGTCAATCTTTGCTCTACAGAGTTAACCCAGATCACCAATATTTCAAAATTTTCCTCAAACATCAAGAACTTGGAAGCAGAATATCCAAGATGGCGGCATACTGAGACGTTGGTTCGGACACATTTTCTGAATGGGGAAGAAGAGGAAGGTGAATCAGGGTAAGCTGCCCCAGGCTAACCTGTCTGCTTCCTCTTCAATTGCCTTTGGTCCATTGCATCCTTTTTTGCATTGTGAGCAGCAGCTGGGGGTGCAAGGGGGAGCGGAATTCCAAACTGAGAAGGTGTTTGAGTATTCTGGCTCACTTTCTCCCTGTGGTAGTGATCTCTTGCCACCCTGTGACGCAGAGATCTCTGAAGCAGGTTTTTCCCCAGAAGAATTCCTGACAGATTAGAGGCTGCTGGGCCCATCGATTCAGGGGCTCCAGTTGGTTCTCCTCTGGGGAATCCATCGGTGGCATACCTGTGGCATTGGAATCCTCACTGGATCAATGGCAGCGAGTGGAGTGAGTTCAGCTGAAGCGGAGGAAGACTCTGCCCTTCCTGGCCCAGTCAGTCCCATGGAGTCTCTGGAGCTTGCGGTTGCTGAAATGGATTTCTCTTCTTTTGCCTTTGCTTTACAATGACCAATGCAATTTACTCTTGAATCAATTTGGATTGAGATTAAATCATTGGGAGAAGCAATTACCCCTCAAATTCAATCGCTACATTCTAAGACCCAGAAATTACTGAGGAGTGTTTGGGAAATTCCCAGATCCTTAAGACTTTAAAGACAAAGGTGGACAGTGTATCTGTTAGGGTAGACTCATTAGAACAACATTCAAATGCTTGCATTAAAGATTCAAATAATGTAAAATTTAAGCTGGAACAATTGGAAAATTGTTTGCGAATGGCAAATCTTTGCTTGATAAACTTTTCTAGGTCTTCCAACACTCCTGTGAAGGACATGTTTAAGCAATATCTGTTAGAAGTTATGGGAGTACCTTCTGGGTTATGTCCACAAAGGGGAGTGGGATTGGTGATACAGTACTTTGGGGCAGAGAATGGAATTGAAAGTAAATGAGGAGAAGAAGACGGGGGGAGGGGGGAAGGGGGAAATGAGAAGGCCCACCAGGTGGGGAGAGGAATGAGGGTTAAGAAATCAGATCTTAAAGTCTGGAGGTGAGGGAGGGGGGAGGGCAGAGCATGGTGTAGTACCGATAGTGTTTAGGGGTGTCAAAAGCCAAAATTTCATATCATTCACTATGACAAAAAGAATGAGTTACCTTTAGTCTGGAGTTGCCAATAATTTTGGTTTGCCAATATTCACTCCTCCCTTCCTCCTCCTAAAAGCACATACATACTATGGTTGCCACTACACCCAGGTTAATCTGAGCAAACTGATCCAGCTCTGATTTTACTGAATGCCCATTTTCTTAGCAAAATCAGAATTACAACTTCATGGATTCAGTGGGGGGGTGGGGGGGGGCACAACTAGAACCGGATCAGCTTGTTCCACTGAACTAGGGGGTTGAGGTGATGACTCTAGTGAGGGTGATGACCTCCTTTGCCTCAGCTCTCTGTGATATTCTTAGGCCTGGCTTCTCTCCCAGCTCACTGCACCAACCCCGTGCCCACCAGCTGTCATATTATGAAGATCTTTTTAGAAGGCTTGTGTGCAGCAATTACACATATGAATACACATGTAAAGGACCCAAGTAGCAGTTTTAGAAAAGCTCCTAGCTACGTATGTATGCCTGCAGTGTGTGCTGGGCATGGTTTGGGTGGGCTTGAAAAGTACGTGTGTATTTCCTTTTTTACAAAGGAACTACATATTTCATAAAGTCTAGACATCCTCATTTGTACCTTCTCTGAGGCATGTATTACTAATCGGGGAGGCGATTGTGCTTACTTCTCTGGCACGAAAACCACCTCAAAATGCAAAACGCTGAGTTGTGTAGCTTCCCTCTTTAATTGGGTCCCCTGAAATTCCTGTTTTTTAAAATCTGGCATTTATGAATGTGGTTGCAGAATCCATCCCTTCTACATGTAAGTACCAGCACTTAAACATCAAAGCCCCGAGCGATGTTGCTCTATTTTTGACCAGGTGTTTTTGTGGTCAAACTACATATTCTCTCCGCAGTCTTGGAGGTATTTTATAAATGGCTCCACATTCAAAAAGATTTTTGTAAAATGCTCTGAGGATTGTGAACGTCCCTTTGGCGACCTAGGCAACCTACGCAAAACTTGGCTTTTTGGATTTCAGTTTGTCACCCAGTCTTTCACAGAGGCGTTGAAAAGAGGGACATTTAGCACTAAAAGTAGAATTAAATAATTCACGAGCAATAATAACATGGCATTAAAAAAAAAGAAGAATAAGACCAGGGATTATTTTGAGGGGGGTTCGCAGTGGCACAGAGTATTGTCACCTTTTTTATTGCCAGGTAATATTGACGTATTCTCCTCATATATTAATGAAAGATCCCTGCATATGAGTACGGCGCTATTTTTTGCTAGGAAAAATGCACTGACTAAGACCGAAACAAAGCAATAAATAAGCCAATTGTGAAAGAACAGTCTAAGGAGGATAATACCTCTTCTGTCCTTGCTAGAGGACTAGAGTACATTAAGGCTCCAAAAGCCTGTGCTTACCATTGTTTTTGGCTAATTCTTATCTTATTCCAATAAAGGTAACAGCGACTGTATTCAACTTCTTGACTTATTTACAGTACAGGGAGAGCAACGGCAGTGCCCCAACACACATACTCTGTTCCAAAACAGAACTGCAGAGCTGCCAAGTTTCCCAATTCCAGGAGGGAGACTTTTTGGCCAGTCCTTGTTTTGAAAGTACATCCAAAAGCAGTGTGGTCTTTGTAGTACCCGAGTCTAGCCATTGAAATCAGTGCTGCAAGTTCCATAGAGAACTTTCAGAAATCCCGGCCTGGTCCAAAATCAAGCTCCTGGAACTGGGTAACTAGGAAGCTCTAAATGTGAGGAGAGGCCTTTTAAGATACCAGCACTATTGGCAGTTGGCTTTTCACCAAGAAAGCTGTACTCCAGCATTATTGTGGAAATTAAGGCAATACAAAATGCTGGAATCAGAGCAGTCTCCTGG
Organism: Ichthyophis bannanicus; assembly: GCA_033557465.1. Lineage (NCBI taxonomy): Eukaryota > Metazoa > Chordata > Amphibia > Gymnophiona > Ichthyophiidae > Ichthyophis > Ichthyophis bannanicus. The sequence goes on from CM066039.1 coordinate 190,371,929, forward strand.
AATTCACACAGGGCTCTGTGTACAGCCTGTCAGCAAGAGGAAGAAAGGCCTCCATCTGAAACAAGTCTTAAATTGTCTGCTTTTCTATCATTGTAAATCAGGCCCCTCTTAGTGCCGGAGAAGATCAGCATTTTTCCTCTGTCCTGCTATTTAATTAGTGGTAAACTGATCATCCTCCAGATGTAGGGCTGATAAAAACGGGCAAATGGAGTCCATTTGCAGAGTCACCGGAGAAGCATGGAGGGGGGTGGAGGATGGGTCCGCAGGCTAGAATTACAGCGCCTGTGGTATGCTCAGGGTGCAGAGCAACGTCTGATGCTCTGATTATGTAGACGCCTGAATAACTTGCAAGATATCTTCAAACCATTAGAAGTCAAATATTTCCCTATTTGTGTTCAGCTCAAGAGTAAGATCATAGATTGGTGATAGCCTTGGAATTCCTTGCTTTCTCAGGAACACCCAGGGCTTGCTTTGCACAGTTATCCTGCTGTTCCCTTTCATACATTGTGGGGCAAAGAGAAGAATCACTCTTTTACTAATGCTGACCGATGATTCCTTGATTTGGCTCAGCTTAGCATTATTGGGAAATGAGGTAGAAAAGTGACCTACCGATTAGAGCAGCAGCCTGCAAACCAGTGAACCCAGTGTTTGAATCCCACTGTTCACACCAACCTGCTTTGTAAGCTTGGACATAGCACTTCATCCTCCATTGCCTCACATACACACTTGTAAGTCTTCTGGGGCCAGGGGATACCTGCTTTACCTGAATTGTAACTCACCTTTAGCCTCGATTTGCAAGTATGCGCAAATCAATCTGAAGTTCAGTTCTGCGTTCTAGATGCTTCTCTTTTGTAATACTAGCAAATGATGCCTTGATTCCAGGTGACTGTCTTTAGTAGCATTGGGAGAATATTCTTTGTTTGCTGGAAACTTCAGCAGACCAACGCTGCTAATCATTTACTCGCATCCAGTCACTCCAAGTTTTAATAAGGGTCAATCCTGCATGCTCCTCTTTCACCTTTTTAGCTCTTCTGTCACACCTTGCTTGCACTAAGCAGAAATTTCTGAAGTTACAAAAACACCTGCATAAGTATAGCACCAGAATTAGCTTTGTAGGGAGCTGCAGCTTGTCCTCTCTGCTCTAAGACTGCATCTGTCATCCAGAAACACCCATTTGTCTAGTAAATGGAAGTTTATCACCCAGCAGATGGATGTAAGGTTTTCCCATTGCTCTCTGGAATGGGGTGGGGAGGGGGCACAGCACCTTTCAAAAGAGTAAGAGGCATTCCCAGGGTTTTTTGCGTGGCAATTTCTCCAGATGGATGAGTTTTGCGCATACCATGACAGCCATGAACTTCACTTCTGAGCCAGGGTATGTGGAGTATAATCTCAATCTCTCAAATCTACTGCTAATGCTTGGCGTAGTATTTGCATCGTGCCAAAGAGAGCCTCCCTCTGGAGTTCATAAGATGTTATGTATATGGATAATTTATCAAGGTCTGCTTGGAAATTCCTCATAATAAAGCCTGTGGCAATCAACACGCTGGGAAATAACTCAGTATCTTTCTGCCATATTTTCTTGGTCTCCGACCGCATTTCTTGGTGCTTGAAGATTTTCTCCCTCTCAACGCAATTCACAGAGTAGTTGCTTGGAACTGATACCTCTATAATTGATGCCATTCTGGTGTTTTTCTCCTTTACCATATATCTGGCTTCCTTTTTTGCCTTGTGAACTGCCTGATGTCCTGCAATTATAAATGGTATATTAAGCAAATCATATGGAATCTTCCCAACTCTTTGGTTGCGAAAGCAGAGGAAGGGTACTGGGAAGATTTGCTGAGCAGAGCTCCTGTTCACCTCTGTGACATCATCATTTGCTTTTCCATCCCATGCGGCAAACGCAATCACAGCACTTGTGTGGCACAGTGATGGGTACACTGAGGGGGGGGGGATTATTTACATCTGATAACAGTACGCAGAGCTTATGTGGTGACCTCTTTTTCCCAGCTTCACTCAACCTGTGTCCCCATGGTACCGTTTAGGAGGAAATATCTCTACACATCTGACCTTGGTTTGTCCTGACTCTCTTGTTATCCCAAGCTGGTATCAGGAGCCAAAGGGAGCAGCTTTGAAGTTTTCCATACTAAGAGAACCTTCAATAATTTGCTGAGTGAACAGTGGATAGGAGGAGGGACTGTAGTGAACAGCCTATTGGGCCAAACATTCAACATCTCTGAAATTGCTGTGCCATACGCCTGGAACAGACTTCCCAAGTCAGTACATCGGGTCCCATCCCTCGTCCTATCCAAATCCAGGCTAAAACCCTACCTTTTCTAGGCTGTTTTTGGATCCTGACCTCCTCATTCTCCTGTTGTATAACCGTGTGTGTGTTTTTCATTTCCCTATGAATGGAATTCCCCAGACCCTTGTTTGTTCTGTTTGTCTGCCTTGATTAGATTAGCTCTGTGGAGCAGGGACTGTTTCTTATGTGTATGTTACTGCCTATGTCTAATAGTGCTGTAGAAATGATAAGGAGTAGCAGTAGTATTAGGACGACCTGTCCTACAGGCCACATACCTATCCACTGTTCAGCACACTTGTTTTAAACTCACCTCACCTGCCTCTCCACTAACCTACCTGTCTCACGGTCAGCATGCCTGTTCCACACATCTGTTCAACATCCAGCACAAATCTCACATTCAGCACACCTTTTTTGTATTCACTGACCTGTTCCACAGTCAATACACCTGTAACACATCCATCTTACCTGTCTCGCATTAACTTCACTTGCCCCACACTCAGCCTATCTGTCTCATAGTGGGATAGCAATTATCCAGATGTAGCAATGAGTGATAATCCTTTCTGTGATATTAGTGTCACATGTCCCCCTCCCCCTTTGCCTCTGCATCCTTCATACTTTATAAATGTAATGTAGGAGCGAGTTGCGCACTCCAGATCTTATCCTGAATCACAGACTCGTGAAAGGACAACAGAATGGGGGCTGGTAGTAGGGTCCTGTTCTACATCCTGTCTGCCCATTGAATGGTGTTAGGAAGTGGTGTAAATTCGGCCCAAGCAATGCAGGAGGGCCCGGGTAGGAAGGAGACTCACATGGTGGCTGCGAAGGCAGAGCTGCAAACTTGCTTGAAAATGTTTGTCATACTGCTTCCTGCTTCTCTTCTTTCTGCATTGACATTTTCAGGCCTGGCAGCGGTCATCTCTCATTGCCAGGCTGAAGTCTCATCATCATAGCCAAGAGGAGAGGAGCGGAAGGCAAACATTTTCAGATAAATTTGCTGGAGGGGTGCCTCCGCCTAACAAGGGGGGTCCTTGGCAAAATTTTGCTTGGAGGACCCACATTAGAACTTACGCCACTGCTATCAGAGTCTTATACGAGCACTATTTACGATTTATTCAATATTTGATATATCACTTTTCACCTTTGGACAAATTCCTGGAGGAAAAGTCCATAAATGGTTAGTAAAGTAGACCTAGCAAAAGCCATTGCTTATCCCTGAGGATAAATAGCATGGAGGATACTGAGCTAGAGGAACCTTTGGTCTGACCCAGTCCGGTAAGTCTTATGTTCTTATAGTTTATTGACGTTCACAATAGGGTAATCAGAATAACAGCATAAAAAGACTGATCTAGAAAATCTGATTTGTAGGTACTAGAGGGATTCATAAAACCACGGGATATGGAGGCAGACTCCTAAACCAGAACTGCTTTAATAAATGATCCCTTCAACAGCAAATACCCACAACTTATTATTTTATAACTGCATATACAAAGATATCCTAAGTGAATTTCAAAGTGCAAAACAGAATACAACCTTAGATCAAAGGTCCATAATAGTATAAACAGAAAGATTTTGAGCAGACTTCCGGTGACATGGTGGGCTAGGTAGGACGTCTTCTGCCTAGCTCCAGAGCTCGTGCCCTCCCCCCCGGCCCACAACTTCGACAAACGCCGTCAAACCAACCTAGAATACGGGGGGGACTGCTCTCAGCCCAAAAACTCGACTCTTAAAGGTCCCGGGAAGCTCGCGAGGGCAGGGCGGCAAAAACAACGCGTCGGGAGCACCCGCGACTCAGCGAGCACAAGATGGCTGACGGGGCTACCGAAGGGCCAGGGTCTCTGGCGGCGCCGATGGTAGCGGAGCTTACAAAGGCGGTGGTGGAAGCCCTGGAGGGGCGCCTGAGCGGATTAGCCACACAAATTGCCGCGGTGGGCCAGGCTGTTACTGACTTCACTGCTCGCGTGGAACAAGTGGAGCAGCGAGTGGGTACGCTCGAGGACTCATGTGCACAGGATGCGGCCCGCATCAAACAGCTCGAGGAGGCTCTGGTGCGACATGCAGAGAAGCTGGAGGATTTAGAAAATAGAAGCCGGCGCAATAACCTCCGCTTCATTGGAATTGCCGAAACGGTGAAGGAGGGTGACCTCAGGCAGTATTTGGAGACGTGGCTGCCAGATAACCTACCTTTGGAAGCAGGGATGGGCGCCATAATTATAGAAAGGGCGCACAGGCTGGGGCCCTACAAAGCCGGTGACAATCGGCCCAGAGCAGTGATTGCCCGCTTCCTAAATGCCTCACAGAAGGAAGGAGTCCTGAGAGCGTGGAGGCAGCAGCGCCGGGCAGGAAGTGACACCTGTAGCCTACTGATTTTCCAGGACTACTCTACTGGGGTTTCGCAGCGGAGACAGGCCTTCAAGGATGTCTGCGGAAGGCTTATTGCACGTGGCCTGCGCTTTACCATGGGATATCCAGCAATTCTTCGAGTGGAGTGTGAGGGTGGAAAGCGGACTTTCGTAACTCCGGAGGCAGCGATGACATATTGTAATGGTCTGCATTGAATGCCGCAGAGACTTTGGAGGTTTTGTATCTGCAGACTTTGGCAACGCTTTGGACGGTGCCCTTAGGGGCTTTTAGTCGCTGAGACGGCTTGCCTGGAGAAGTCTGGAACTGGTTGTTAGGCACACATAGTCTGGGGGATGCAGCTATTATGCTATGTTTCCCCTCCTTGCCTTTCCCCCCTTTCCTTTTATTCCCCCTTCTGTTGTTTAAGCCGCCTCTGTTAGCATATATTTATTTACTTATTTTATTTTTATTATATTCTCCTTTTGTCCCCACTTTCCTTTCGTACCCCATGGAGTTTTTTCCGCTACTTTTCCCTTCCCTGCCGAGGGCCCGGAGGGTTTGCTCAGCTTTGCTAAGGCTGAGGCCCTTGGAGCCTTTGCTCTCTTCCGGAAATGCTGGGTCTGTAAAGTGATGTTGATAGTTCATTGTAGCTAGCCCTGGGGGGACACCTAGACGGGAGGGGGTAGGGGCACTCCGCCTTGGTTCCCTGTGACATTAGCAGTTATTTCTCCTGAGTGCTGTTCACAGCGAGGGAAATAACCTCCCAGTTTTGTCTGCTGATTAGCCCAGGCCGCAGTGTGGACCTCCACAGACAGGTGGGGAGTATTGCACAGTCGAACTGTTATAATTCTTTCTTCTTTTTCTGGGGTACTTGATTTGGAGGGATTCTTGTGGGAACTGGGAGGGGGGGGATATGTATTGAGTTTGCGTTGTAACAAGTGTAGGCTAGATTTCCCTAACATTAGCTGGGCAGTTGATCGACGGGGGGGGGGGGGGGGGGGGGAGGGGGGGGGTGTGGGGGGGGGACCACATACGCCCTACGGACTACCACTTGGCAGAAATGTTTTATCTCCCGAGAGGATAATCCTGGGCTTTGGATATCTGAGCCACCCCTGAAATCGGGTAGACTCTGAGCCATGAAGAGGGTGAATTGCGGGGATCCTGAGGCGGGAAAGTTGGTTGCGCTGGGCTGTCCCCACCCGGGGGGGAGGGGGAGGGAGCTCTGCACGTACCGGAGGTCATGGAGGGGTTAGTCGGTGTGGAAGATAGGGTGGTGTTACACGTAGGGGTAGGGTCATGGGGTTTTGGGGGGTGTAGGGGGGGTTCTGGGGAAGGGAGGGGGGAGGAGAGTAGGGAGGGACGGGGGGGGCGGCTATGCCACATCCAGGGAAAGGGCCAAGTACTTTTACTCTATCGAGGGAGCGCTAAAACATCGCAGAGGAAAATGGGGAGGGACCCTAGGCTGGGGGGGCCTCTTTCTGAGCAAACGTACAGATCATAACTGGCACAGTGATCGGAAGCAGCTGCATACATGGTGAGGATTATCTCATGGAATATTTGTGGTTTAGGAACACCTATTAAGAGATATAAAATACTTAAAGCCCTGGCTAGGCAGCGGTGTGATATAGCGCTACTCCAGGAAACTCATCAAACAGCGGAAGAACATGCCAAACTCGCCCGGGACTGGGTGGGCCAGGTCTGGGGGGCCCCTGCAGTGGGGAAGAAGGGGGGTGTTGCTATCTTAGTACATAAGAGAGTGCGGTTCACTTTGCTAAAACAGGCCTCGGATGCTCACGGACGCTTTCTCTTTTTGCATGGAATGTTGGAGGATAGAGAAGCCCTTCTGGGAGATATCTATGGTCCTAATATGTCAGATCCGGATTTTTTCAATCGAATAGCAGCAGCAGTCGAACAACTGCCGGATGCCCCTCTAATTTTGGGTGGTGATTTCAATGGCGTCCTCGACGCTGATTTAGATACCTCGCGGGAGTCGTGTACCCGGGAGAGAACAGTATCTGCTAAGATACTGCAGAGACTTCATTCAAGACTCCACCTGGTAGATCCGTGGCGTTTACTCCACCCCACTGAAAAAGATTTTACTCATGTGTCCCGAGCACGGGGCACTAGTGCTCGCATTGATTATGTTTTAGTCTCAGCGGCTCAGTTTGCGAGTATAGCAGAGGCTCAGATCGGTCCGCTAGAGATATCAGACCACGCCATGGTTTGGATCGATTGGCAGGGGGGCGGTGGGCAGGGTTCTGCTCGCATGTGGCGATTCCCCCTTGACTTATACCAGGATGCCCAATTCCGGCAATTTTTGTGTGACAGATGGCGAGAGTTCGAGGAGAACCATCAAGGTCATTGTGACGACCCTGAGTTGGTGTGGGAGACGGCTAAGGTGGTTCTCCGAGGAGATATTATAGGCTATGTTGCTCGGAGACGCCGCATGTTGAATGCGCAGATTGTTCGCCTTGAACAACAAGTAGCCCGTGCGAGACGCCTTGCCGGGCGTTCCCCCACAGCTCAAAATAGAAAAAGTTGGTGGGAGCTTCAGGTAGCGCTTAATGCTTTGCTGCACCAACGTGCCAAGAAGTCTCTGTTATATTATAAACATAAACTATATTGTTTTGGGAATAAGTCTGGAAAACTGCTGGGGAGGTGCTTACAGGGACACCGTGGTACGAGGTTAGTTGCTGCCCTCCGAGATGGACAGGGAAAATTATGCAGTAGCAAAAGTGAGATCAGTGACATCTTTAAAGACTTTTTTCGAAATTTATACCAGGAAGAAGAGCTTGACCCTGTTTGTATGGCCGCGTATCTTAATAAGGTGAACCTGCCGCAGGTGTCAGAGCAACAGCGGGCTTTTCTGGATCAACCCATTACTATACAGGAAATCCAGAAAGTGATTTTGAACGCGCCATGCTATAAGGCACCCGGCCCAGACGGTTTTGGGGCCGAATTTTATAAGATACTGTCGGAGGGGGTTGGCCCGGCACTGGCAGAGACATATAGGCAACGGGTAACCGGTGAAGGGCGGCGCTGGGGGGAAAACCAGGCTTATATTACTCTGATTCCAAAACCCGGTAAGGACCACTTACAAGCATCTTCATATCGGCCTATTTCTCTCTTGAACTATGACATGAAATTGCTGGCGAAAATACTAGCAGACCGGCTGGCAGTGGTTCTTGGTGATTTAGTGCATGATTCGCAGGTAGGGTTCGTTAAGGGCCGATATGCGGTCCGCAGCCTGCGGAAAATCTTAACATCCCTAGAGTGGGTGCACCTGCATGGTTCGCCCTCACTGTTGGTGAGCTTCGACGCTGAAAAGGCGTTCGATAGAGTTAACTGGCAATACCTATTTTCTTTACTGCCGCGATATGGGTTGGGCGCTTCCTTTTGTGGGATGGTGCATAGTCTATATGAGCAGCCCACTGCGCGTGTGTCGTGTAATGGAACTCTGTCGGATGCTTTTAATCTTTACCGGGGCACTCGACAGGGATGTCCGCTGTCTCCCCTGTTATTTGTACTAGCCTTAGATCCCCTCATTCGCAGTGTAGAAGGGACCAGGGCGATACGCGGGGTGGTGGTTGGTGGCTGTGAGTTTAAAATATCTGCCTTTGCGGATGATATGTTGGTGCACTTAACTGCGCCCCAAGAATCTCTGGAGAGCTTAATGTGTGAGTTCCGGCTTTTCGGTAGTTTTACGGGTCTTCGTATCAACGAGGAGAAATCTGAGGCCCTGGATGTTTCGGGTCAATTGTGTGGACACTGGCCTGGGGTATTCCCACTGAAATGGGCAGATCAGAGCTTTAAGTACCTAGGGATTGTCTTGACGCGGTTGCCTCAAGAACTATATTCCCGTAATTTCGAAAAAATCTTGGCAAATATGACCACTCAGCTGAGAGCCTGGCAGCCCCTCCCGTTGTCCTTGTTGGGAAGAGTGGCTGCCGTGCAGATGGTTATTTTACCCCGAATTTTATACTGGTTGCAGACCCTCCCAGTCTGGCTGTGGAAGCGGGATCTACGTAGATTAGAATCAGAGATTCAGCGTTTTCTCTGGCGGGGAGCCCGAGCTCGGATTCCGATGGTACGCATGATAGGTTCATGGCATTCCGGGGGTATTGGCCTCCCCGATCTATGGCTATATGCCTTGGCCTGCCAGGCACGTCATGTTGGGGATTGGTTAGGTGAGACCAGTGTCTTTACACCCCGACATATAGAGGCAGCGGCGGTGGCCCCCCTGTCTTTGTTGGGGGTCTTGCATGCGGACCTTGTCCAATTACCCGTTGGTGTGAAGCGGAGTTTATTGATGATGGCGGCTCGCCGTACGTGGCAGCAATTGAATGGGTACTGGAAACGGAACTGGCGCGTTTCATGCTGGTTGCCCATTTGGGGGAACGCTCATTTCTCGCCAGGCTCGGAGGCTGGTGGCTTTCGTAGCTGGCGAGAGAAGGGGATACGGCTTTTGGGCCATACGGTCGGATTGATGGGGGCCTGTAAGCCGTTCACGGAGTTAAGTACCGAATATGACTTACGGCCGTCTCAGTATTTTACGTATCTGCAGCTTTCCCACTATGTGGCTTCTTTACCTAGGGAGGAGCTGGCGGCGGAGCGTTCGACACAGCTTATCGAATTTTTCGGTCTTGGGGAGGACCTTCCCCCCTCGATAGCCAGATTTAAGAAACGGCTAGCGGGTTTTAGGGCTGTACCGAGTTATGGTCACATGGAGAGGGCCTGGGCGAGGGAGCTGGGGTCGGAGATCCCGTCAGGATCCATTCCGAAGGCTTTGGGACGGATTGCTAAGCTGGCTGAGGGAGCCCGGTGGCGGGAAATCCAGTTTAAAGCATTAACCAGGGTGCATTTTTCACCTCGACGAGCTTTGAGGAGCCACATTACCTTAGATGGGTCTTGCCCTAGATGTTCCGAGCCCCTGGCAGATTTAGCCCATATGTGGTGGGTTTGTAAGAAAATTCACCCATATTGGAAGGGTATACATCTTTATTTAGTGAAATTGCTACAGCAACGTTTCCCATGGTCAGGGCCCTTGGTGACAGTGGACTATCTGCCTTCGTCTGTCCCTGGGGGGAGGGGAGCCCGCCTTTTGATTCGGAAGGCGTGCCTGGTGGGGAAGGGCCCCATCTTACACCGCTGGCGGGACCATGAACCGCCGACTTTCCTGGAGTGGCGTAATAGTTTTCATCAGCTGATGTTGGCGGAATGTTGGTGGGCTAGGAGCCATGTACGACGCTGGACCATGTTCATGCTTACCTGGGAACCCTACATTCAGCAGCTGGGACCGTATTGCAGGAATGCCATTTTGCAAATGGGACTTTAAAAAGGGGGTATGTACCCTGGGCCATATGGGACGGAGCGTGATATTCGCTGTAGCTAGCTCCTCCGACTTTGTCGAATCCCTGGATGTGGCATGGTGACTAGGGCGGGTGGGAGGGGTTGGAGGGGGGAGGGTGGGGGGGGTTTTTGGTTTAAAAATTATAAAATGTTAGGTTCTCTATTTGTTTATGTGGTTAGTGTTTGTACGGGCTTATTGGTGTTGTGTCCAATGGCAGGGATAAGAGTACACCTTGCCATGGGCTTTGTTGTCTGACATTGTATTGCCTGTTATTTGGTGCTGAACCCTAAATAAAGTTGTTAAAAAAAAACAGAAAGATTTTGAGTGCTTTCCAGGAAACAATGGCATCCCATAGGTAAAGCAGGACCAAAGTCAATGCGTATTTCAAACATTAATTTTCAAAGAGCTCCATTTGCAAACTACCTGGACAATGCAAACATTTCCCCTGTACTTAGGATTACCTTTCCCTACATACATCACTTTGCACTGGTCCACATTAAAGGAGACTTTTTATAAGGAATGCATAAAGTTATGCACCATCAGTGCACATGAATCACCTATGTCGTCAGGGTCGGTGCTACCATTTGGTGAACTAGGCAGTTACCTAGAGTGCTGGCATTCTGGGGTGTCCATTGCTGCCATTGCCACCCCTCTCGGGACAGACAGCGGTGGCAGTCGCTGTAAACAGCCCCGTGTCGCTTACCTTTAAACTTCAGCGCTGCGGAGCTGTTTGCTTCCATCCTTCTGATGTCCGATGCTGACTTTCTGCTGCAAACTGGAGGTTGGCATCGGAGAAGGGGTGAAAGCAAACAGCCCCGTGGTGCAAATGTTTAAAGGTAAGCACCGTGGGGCTGTTTGCGGCCATTGCCGTTGCCGGACATCCCGGAGAGGGGCAGCAGCGGTGGCCATGGGCGCTGGTGTGTGTGTGTGTGTGTGCAAGGGATGAGGTTTGCGTAAGGCACCTCATCTCCAGTGATTTACATTTATCAATTGGCCCTTACACATGTAGTTGAGCCTGTAAGTATGCATGTAATGGTTTGTACTTTAGCTATGAGTGTGCACACTGGAGGAGCTTAGGCAGAGCATGGGCAGAGTGGAAATTTATGTGTGTAAGTTATAAAATATTTACGACAATACTCAATATTATAATATTGAGGGGGTACCCAAAAAAAAACAGGAATTATTTTTTAAAAGCTATTTATTTCAAATTCTTTACAAAACAACCTTATCCCCTTCAAAATACTCTCCATTACAACTGATACATTTGTCCCACCGGTGCTTCCACTGTTCAAAACATTTTTTGTAGTCATCTTTAGAAACGGCTGACAGCTCCTCCCTCGTTTTTTTCTTGACTTCTTCAATGTTGTCAAATCAATGTTGTCCTTTCATGCCCCTTTTCATGCGTGGAAATAAGAAAAAGTCGCACGGAGCCAGGTCAGGCGAGTAAGGTGCGTGGGGCAGCGGAACCATGCCATTTTTAGCCAAAAACTGTCTAACAGAGATGGCTGTGTGTGCAGGTGCATTGTCGTGGTGGAAGAACCAGTCTCCTGTCTGCCACAAATCGGGTCTTTTTTGACGAACACTGTTGCGCAATCTTCTTAAAACTTCCAAATAAAAGGTTTGATTGACGGTCTGACCTGGGGGAACAAACTCTGAATGAACTACCCCCTTTGCATCAAAAAAGCAAATCAGCATTGTTTTGATGTTTGATTTGACTTGACGACATTTTTTTGGACGGGGTGACGATAACGTCTTCCATTGGCTTGACTGTTGCTTTGTTTCTGGGTCATAACCATAGCACCATGACTCATCACCTGTAATGACCTTTGACAGAAAATCTGGATCAGTTTCAAGCTGTTTCAAAACATGACATGTTTCAACTCGATGTTCCTTTTGATTGTCAGTCAGAACCCGAGGAACAAACTTGGCAGCAACCCTTTTCATTCCCAAATCTTCCGTTAAAATTCGCTGAACCGAGCTCCAAGATAACACACTAATCTCTGACAGTTGATCAATTGTCTGTCGACGGTCTGTGAGCACAAGCTCTCTAATTTTTTCAATATTTTCGTCGATTCGGGCAGTTGATGGACGCTCAGAACGAGGTTTGTCATCAATCGACATGTCGCCATTTTTAAACCGAGCAAACCACTGGTACACTTGACTTTTTCCCATAGCGTCATCTTGATAAGCTGTTTTCAACATTAAAACAGTTTCAGCAGCATTTTTACCGAGTAGAAAACAAAATTTCACAGCTGCACGTTGTTCACTTAAACTTGTCATCATAAAAAAAGAAACAAGAACAAAACCGCGCTAGCAAAAACAATCACTGCAGATGAACAGAAAAAGCCAGGTCGACAACACAGGCGGCACTGAACTGACAATGAGTTGCACTATACACGCCTAGCGGCAGAAGTGCGTACTACACAAGCTCCGCCCACGGCAATGTTATTCCTGTTTTTTTTGGGTACCCCCTCGTACATGCATTTTTTAGACATCTAGGCCCGGGCATTTACATAGAGATTTGTTGTGCATTTCCCACTACTTTTGCCCCTATTTTTTTAAAGTATGTGCATATTTGACCTTACAGAATAGGTGTAATTGACACGCACAGAAATGCACATAAAATTTCCCTCCACATTTCATCTGCCCTTTAGATGCCCAGCTCCCCAGTTTGGCAAAGTACTTCTGCAATGCTTCATAAGCAGCTCTTGTTTCAACTATTTTGAACAGCTGTTTCATTTGCGGATCTGATCACCTCACTTGCTGCTCCATTTTTTTCAGATCATTGATAAATATGATAAACACTGGCCCCAGCGCAGAATTAGGACCTTTAGTCCACCCTACTTTCTTTCCTGTTATTTTAACTGTCAGTCCACAATGGTGCATTGCTTCCTAGCTCATGTTCATTTTCTCAGGAGTGTCTGATGAGGGACTTCATTAAATGCCTTGAAAATCCAGATACATTATATCAGCTGGTTCCCCTTTATGCACGTGTTTATTCATCCTCTTGAAAAATTTGAATAGTATATGACAGAGTGTCAAACTGCAATCCAAGAGAGCTGCGCACCAACCTGCTTTTCAGGCTATCCCTGATGAATATGCACAAGATAGATTTGCATGCGCTGTCTCCATTGCATACAACTATATCTCATGGATATTCATTAGGGATGCCCTGAAAACCAGACTGGTTTGCAGCCCTCCCGGATTGCAGTTTGGAACTGCTGGATTAGTAAAACACAACTTCACTTTGTTAAATTCATGCCGGCCTTCCCACATTAACCTACGTCGATTTGTATGCCTAGAAATGATAATTCTGACAATCGTTTCGACTATTTTGCTTGGTACAGTCAGGATTACTAATATGAAGTCACTGGGATCACTCCAGCAGCTCTATTTGAAAGCTGGCATTATAGTGGCCACCCACCAGTCCTCTGGTAATGTACAGTAGCTGATTTTAATGATAGCTACAGATGACTAATAGGAAGCCTGCAGTTTTGTATTTGAGTTCCTTCAGAGAAACCTGTTTGGTGTGAAAGTTGCCTGCAGGTCGACTCGCTAGAGAAAGAGGTGGTGGAACTGAGAGAGGAGGTGACGTGGGCAAGAAGCAGCCGCAACGATGAAGACTGCAGTGATGAAATGCTGCTTGAGGCATCCGAGATGGAAAATTAAAGTAATGCATATCATTTTTACAGCAAGACTGGACATGTGCAGCACTATGTGCCCGTGATTAGTATTTAAGTCCAATAAGCCCCTGCCGAAAAGATCTTGCAATCTAAGTGAGTACTTGAAGCAATGGGAAAGAAAGTGATTTGCCTACGAGAAACAATGTTCCTGATCTAGAGGCTGTAATGAAAGAGATGGATTTAGTGGCAGATGTGGTACACAGAGAATCATGACTGGGATATCGCTACATTGGGCTATAATCCATTCAGGAAGGCAGAGATGCTAAGGGTGGCCCCATCCCAAAGAAGATTTACTGCTCCCTTGAGCGAGATTCAAAGCCAATGAGTGAGATTTTTCTAGTAGAGTTATGCACACAAATCCCTCCCCCCAGCAACCCCTTCTCTGTGGCCTCAGTCAATCAATCTTTTTCCTCCAGCATGACTTGACTTCAATTAACTCTCCCCCCCCCCAGGAGGCCATTATCTCCCCATCTCCTCCCTATCCCCCCAGGTGTCCAGCTTCTCCCCTTCATTCCTATCCTCCCAGGTCTCCAGCATTTTCTCTTCCTTCATCTTCCCCTTCCTGAGTCCAGCATCTCTATTCTCTCCCTTCTCTTTTCCTCTCCTCCATGTCAAGCATCTTTTCCTCTCTCCCCCCACTGCTGTCACCATCACCCTATCTCTGCCGGCCACTCTTGATCATTATAAAGTAGCTGTGGACAGCACAAGGTCACTGAGCACAGGCATACACTCAAGCTCACCTGGGTCCTGCTCCCTCCATTGCAAACTGCCTGCCAGAGAGGGCAGGAACAGATGAGCTCACGTGTGCACCTGTGCTCTGAAACCCCGCACCATCCATAGTTGCTTTACAATGATTCATGGTGGTCAGCTGACGTAGGGTGATGGCAGCACTAGTAGAGAGGGAAGAAGTAGGTCCTTTCCAGCTGCACTGCTGCCCTGGCCGCTGAATGCATGAGAGGAAGGGATCTTTTGAATGTATGCATGAGATCCCCTCTGATCACGTGTGCCATACACATAATGCATATTACTTGGTATCTCTGAGCTGAAAGTAGGAAGAAAGGGAGGAGGAGTGGTGCTGTAGGTAAAGAAAAATATTAAAGCTACAGAGCTACAAGGTTTACAAGATAAGAAGGAGAGACTGTATGTTAATCTGGAAAGAGGAAATGGAATATCTATTTATATTGGTATGATATACAGACCGCTAAAAAGGTTGGGGCTCTTTAACCTGGAAAAGAGACGGCTGAGGGGAGATATGATAGAAGTCTATAAATTAATGAACGGAGTGGAACGGGTAAACGTAGATCGATTGTTTACCTTATCAGAATATAGAAAGACTAGGGGACATGCAATGAAGCTACAGGGTAAACTATTTAAGACTAATAAAAGAAAATATTTTTTCACTCAACGTGTAATCAAACTCTGGAATTTGTTACCGGAGGATGTAGTAAAGGCTGTTAGTGTAGCTGGGTTTAAAAAAGGTTTGGACAAGTTCCTGGAGGAAAGGTCCATAAACCATTATTTAGAAGGGACCCAGGATATCAATGCTTGAACCAATACAAGCATTGTGGAACCTGTGTCCCTTGGGGAAACTGCTAGGTACTGTGGTACTGCAGACCCTCTGCAGACAGAAGAAAATGCTTTTAACTTAGAAAAAAGAGGCAGACACCGGCTGCAGCATCGCGAGGAGCCATATAGGGGGAGCAAGAGGGACCTCTGGAGGACTGAGGAGCCACACCCCAGAGCCAATGATGCAATACCGGCCTGCACCCAATCCAGAAAGGGAAGAATTCCTTTTAAAAGCCCAGACACAGGAGACACAAGGGACACAGGAAGGAAGCTAACCCTGGAAGGAGAAAGGAGAGCTTTCCTGGAAGGAGAGAAGGACCAGGGAATAGGAGTCCTGACAGAAGGAACCAGCCCAGCAGACTCAACAGAACCAGGTGAAGGAATCCGCTTCAAATATCCTGAGAAGGGAGAGGGTACGCTTTCCAAGTGGGAAAGATACAGAGAAGAAGCTAACCCTGGGAGGAGAAGGACTGTGCCAGAGAGTCCTGGACCTGAGTCTGGCAGAGACCAGCAACCTTTGAAAGACACAACGAGGAGTAACCAAGAAGAAGGTGAAAGAGTTACTTTGAAAGGTAACATTCCTGGCCCAGAGAGAAAGAAGCTGTGGTGCAAGTGTGGCTTAACCCCAGCAGAAGGCCGGCCGGAGAACTGGAGGCCTACCTTGGTGTCAGAGAAGCCAAACCACAGTAGGAACAAGCATCAACCCTCACTTGGCCGTGATAAACCCAAAACGAAAGGTAATCACTATTTTACTGATTGTGATTTTATGAATGCTGTGACGCAGGAGGAGCAGGGCCTAGAGGAATGCTGTCCTTCTAGAACTATTTGTGCTACAAAATACAAACCTGTGCCAAACAAGAAACTCTCTAGTATAAGAGCAGTAGGCAAGAGAAACTGTCCTCACTCTAGAGGTGTACAAAACCAAGGCTTACCTTTGGATGCAGCGCATTGGGACATCGTACAAACATTGTATAAAAAGCCTGAATGCGAGCCACTAGATATTCCTGACTGTGAACCAATGCAGGTGGAATTCCCGGATGACCTTTCGGACCCCGAGATGGATTGCAGCTATTGCCTGGCAGAAAGCTTTGAGCCCTTAGCCGAGGAGTAGAGCTGTGGTCTGGGGGAAGGTTTGAATCTGTGTTTCTTATAGTACTGCTGTGAAGTTAACAGGTCTAACTCAGTTCATGTTTCTTTTTCTTTCAACCTGAAGCAAGGACATTTTGTGTTGATGTAAATTCTGAGCTATTGAACCTATTTGCAATACGGGAAATAAAAGCCTTTATTCTCCCTACCCTCGGACTGTTATATTCTTTGGAGCTTTGGTTACCCAGAAGGCTATCAGGACTATAAAAACCTGGGCCCTGTCTTTGAGCTAAACTCCACCATAAAATATTTTTGTGTCCACCCTCCTTGCTGTGACATCCCAGTGCCACCAGGGGGGCGTTGTGACAGTACGTATGACCTAGATTGGCCACTGTTGGAAACAGAATACTGGGCTTGATGGACCTTGGTCTGACCCATTATGGCATATCTTATGTTCTTATGTTCTCTTTTGCAGGCAGAAGAAATGGGTAAAAATTTGATTGAAGGCATTCATAAAAATTTTATTTATTTATATTCTCTTATATACTGCACTATTCTGCATCAGTGCAGTTTACATTGAACAAACTGAAATTACATTGAACAGGGCATTGGAGATAACTATTTACAGGGAACATGGGCTATGGAGGGTTAAGTGGCTTGCCCAAGACCACAAGGAGCATCTGTGGGACTAGAAACTCCAGTCCTTCTGGCCCAAGGTTACTGTCCTCTAGTAGGATTTGAACCCCTGACCTTCTGGCCTGAAGTACCTTGCCCCCAATCACTAGGCCACTCCTCCACTCCAGGCCACTCCTCCACTCCAAATTGCTATGAAAGGGGAGATGCTAGGTGATATCAACCTGCAGGAAGTTGATAGGGCATCCTGGCAGTGGGGTCATCTGATGTAGGGAGATCCTGGATTCTCTACAGGGAGAACTGTTCCAGCAACTGGTAATGAAACCGACATGAGAAGCAACAATATTTGACCTGGTATTTACGAGTGACGAAAGTGCTTCTGATGTAGAAGGAGATCTTCTGGGATTCAGTGATCACTGGATGGTGTTTTTCAGTATTAGAACACAGGTGGTGAAGGTTCATTTGAAGGTGAGAATCCTAGACTTCAGAAAAATTACCTTTGTTTATTTATTTATTTGGCTGGACTTTTATACTGCTTTTCAGTGAGGTCAAAATGGCGTACTTGGAACTTAGATGAACAACGCTTACAAGGAACAGTAACTTTTTACAGTAGTTTTCAACAAAAGCAGGTTGTCTAACTTATATACAAGGTGTTCTTGATAGGGGGAGGAAGAGTGGGTTGGGCAGGGGTGATTGGTAAAAAGGGGGGGGGTGTTGCAGGGCTAGGTAGAGGAACCGAAGTGCAGAGTAAACAGGTGTGTTTTGAGGAGTTTTCAGAATGTGGGGAGGTCTTTAGTGTTCCTTATTGAGTCACGAAGAGAGTTCCAACTGATGGGAGCGTAGCGCTCGAAGGATCTGGCACATGCTTGCTGGGAGCTTCTTGTTTTTACTTGGGGAGTGGTTAGGATGTTCCTGGTGGAGTGTCTTTGTGGCCTTTTCATCTGAGTTGCTGTGATGATGGTTTGTAGGTAGGAGGATGATTGGCTATTGATTGTTTTGAATATCAATCAGAGGATTTTATATTTCATTCTGCTCTATAGGGGGAGCCAATGGAAATGCTTGAGGATGGGCATGATATGATTGTATCTGGAGGCTCCTTGAATGATTTCAGCTGTTGTGTGGAGGGCTGTTTGCAGGGGTAGGAGTGTTGCCTGAGGTAATCCGTGATAGATGGAGTTGCAGTAGTTGGTATGTGGCATGATCAAGGCTTGTAGGGCAGAGCTGAAATCTGATTGAGCAAGTAGTGGGCAGAGATGTTGAAGGGTTCGGGTTTTGTAGTAGATTGCCTTTGCTGTGTTCTTTATTTGGGTCTTCAGGGCGAGGTGGCGATCTAGGGTGATTTCCTGGTATTTTACTTCCTGTCGAACTTGAATTTCAGTGTGGTTTAGGGTGATGGATGAAGGTGGTGATGAATAAGGATTCGGTTTTCTTGAGGTTTATGGATAGGTGGTTTGTGGCAAGCCATTAGGAGACTTCTGTGAAACATTGTTGCAGACCGTTGTAGGATGGGTTGTTTAAATTGAAAGGTGCATACACATGATGGCATTGGCATAGATGAGATGTTGTGTGATTGGATGATTGTGCATAGTGGTTGCATGTAAATGTTCAAGAGTAGTGCTGAGAGGGTAGATCCTTGTGGGACGCCTTGGGTCTGGGAGTAGGGAGTTGGTGGGTGGTTACCAATTTTTATTCTTTGGAGTCTGTTGTGCAGATAGGCTTGGAACAAATTTAGTATGGTACCTTTAATTCTTATTGTTTGTAAGCGTTGTAGGAGGATGCTATGGTTGATGGTGTCAAAAGCTGCTGAGATGTCGAGGAATATTAGTAAGAATCCTTGTTGGGTATTTTGAGTTTCTTTTATGAGGCTGTTCATGAGTGAGTTTAAGAGGGTTTCAACTCTTTGGTGAGGCCGGAATCCATGTTGTTGTGGGCCAAGCAGGGCATGAGAGTTGAGGTATGCTTGCAACTGGCATTGGATGGTCTTTTCGATAATTTTGGCTGTGATGGGAAGCTTGCTATTGGCCTGTAGCAGGTGGGGTCGGTGGGGTCTAGGTGAGGTTTCTTTAGTACTGGGCGGATTGAGGAGGTTTTTAGGCAGGTTGGTATTTCAGCTTGTAGCAAGGAGGTTTGAGTGAGATTTGCAAGGAATGGGGAGAGCTCGGACTTTGTTGCTTTGATCCAGCTCACCAGCCAGGGGTTGAGGGAAGAGATGGTGGTTTCTATATTTTTGCTAGTGATGTGGTCGAAGGTAGCCCATGAGTGGGGAGGTGGAATTATTTGGGGCAGTGGTTTGTTTGGGTGGGAGGTTGGGTATGGCGAGAGGAGTAGTAATTGGCTAGCTATTGTGGGATGATGGAGACGGTGGAGGTATCGTCAGTGGGGGTTTTGTAAGTTCTCTTACTAGGGTGAATAATTCTCTTGGTCAGTTGAGTGAGCTTTGAATTAGCTTGGTGTGGTAAAATTACTTGGAGTTGTTTGTCGCGTGGTTGTATTCTTTTAGTAGGATCAGGTAGCAGTGGAGTAGTGTTTTGAGGTTTGTAGGTCTGGGATGTACCGTGGAGTTCATTTTTGCCTTGTGGAGTGTGGGTGGGACGAGGTTGAGGCTGCTTCGGTGACAACTTGGTTCCAGGAGAATATGGTTGTGTCCAGGTCCAATATTTCTGTGTTGAGGAGTAGGGAGATGTGTGAGAGGAAGGATTCTTTGTCAAATTGCTTGAAGCATCTTGTGTGGTGATGATGGAATGTTATTTTTGGAGATGTACTGAGAGGTAGGTGGAAGCTTATTAGGCTGTGGTCAGACCAGGGGAGTTGGTAGGGAGGGGTCAATGTGGACAGGGTTTTTGCTTATGAAGATGAGGTCCAAGGTGTTGCCTTTGTTGTGCGTTGGTGATTTTATGATTTGGGTGAATTCCTTCACTGCCATGGCTTCCATGAATGCTGTTGCTTGTTTTGTTTGGACTGCCTGGAGGCTGAGGTTTCCCAGTAGGATGAAGTCTTTGTTTTTCTTGTTGTTTTCTAGGATGATTTGGAGTAGGTTGGAGAGGTCATTGATTGGGGTGAATAGTGAGTGGTAGGCAAGGGAGAGAGTCAGTTGCTTGTTATTGCTTGTTAACTACGGTGAGTATGTCCAGATTTTCCATGCTTTCTGCAGTTAGCTTGCGGAAGTTGAGGGTTGATTTGGTGAAGATGAGGACCTCCCCTCAGCCTCTGCAGTTTGTTTGTGAGCAGAGGAAGAGGCTGTAGTTGGGGGGTTTGATTAGGTTCAGGAAGACTGTGTCAGGTTCTGCGAGCCAGGATTCTGTGATGCATAGGATGTGCAGGTTCTGCGTAATGAGGTGATCTTGTATAATAGTGATCTTGTTCTTTACCAAGCGTGCATTTATGAGAGCACAGTCAAGGGTACTGGTGATGGGTGTTTTGTTTGTCAGGGTGTGTGGGAGTTCTTTGCTTGTTGGAATGGTGATGAGTTATTGTGAGTTGTACGAGTGGTGGGGGGCGGGGGGTTATCTGCTTGTACTGAGGGTGTAGTGGGAGGGAGTATGAGTTGTCAATGAGGAAGAAGAAGTTTGGTGGGAGGGAGTATGAGTTGTGAATGAGGAAGAAGAAGGTTGGTGGAAGGCTTGGGGTTGGGAGTAAGAGGGAGTCTTTAGTGGTGGAGAGTATGAAGAGGGTGAGGAGGGAGTAAAGTAGAGCATATAGTCGGAGCATGATGACGTTCCTCTACTTGTGATTTGTGGTGGCTGTTGGAGGTTGTAGGTTTTGTGGAGGAGTGGGGTCTAGACTGTAGCTCAGCCGCTTCTGAGAGGCCTTGAGTCCTGGTGGTCTGTATGAAGATTTGGCGTTGAGTCCTGGTGGTTTATTAAGATGGGAGGGTACCTCAAGAAGTCATTAGCTGGATAGGAGATAAAACAGCAGTGGATAACACTGAAAAGAGATATTGTAAGGGTGATGAACTTATTTGTTAAGAAAGTATATAAAGGTAATAGGGAAAAGAGGCTGCTATGATTTTCTAAAGAACTAGCAGAAAAGGTAAGGAAAAAGAGGTTAATGTTTATGAACTATGAGGAAAAGAAGGAGACAGGCAGCAGTATCTGGAAAAGCTGATGAAGCTGGAAAAATAGTCAGGAAAGAGAAGATGCAAATGGAAAAGAAAATAGCTACAATGTTAAACAGGGTGGGGGGATGACAACAAGATGTTTTTAGACATGTTAGTAACAGGAGGAAGTGCAAAAGTGGCATTGTGAGACTCGTAGGTGAAAGGCAGGAGTATGTATGATGGGGGAAAAAGATGAATTGATTAACAAATATTTCTGTTTGGTGTTCACTTAGAAAGGGCTGGCAGTAGAATCACATAAAACAGATAAAATATGAATGGAAGTGAGGTAGATCTCAAATGATTTTCAGCAGACTGTATCCATGAGGAGCTAGCTAAACTAAAAGTGGACAAATTAATGGGACTAGAAGGGATACATCCAAGGATACTGAGGGAACTTAGATAAGTTCTGGAAGCCCCCCCTGAAGGTGGGCACTGGGCAGATGTGGTTCCTCTTCACAAAAGTGGAAGTATGGAGGAGGTTAGAAACTACAGACCAGTTAGCTTGACCTCAATGAGGAGCAAATTAATGGAGTCACCACTAAAACACAAGATAATGCAGTTTCTGGAACCCAATAAATGTCTGGTGTTGGCAGACAAATCTGATTAATTTCCTTTGCTTTTTTAACTTTTCATTTTTCATGACAAACATTACAGCATTACCAGCAGAATAGAGAGGGAGGAGTGGCCTAGTGGTTAGAACATGGTACCTCAGGCCAGAGGACTGGGGGTTTAATTCACAAGTGGGGACAGCAATCTCAGGCCAGAGGGACTGGGGTTTCTAGTCCTATAGGCACTCCTTGTGGCCTTGAGCAAGCCACTTAACCCTTCATTGCCTCAGATACACATAGGGGTATGTTTACTAAACCGTCTTAATGTGCGCTCTGTGACGTTATCGCGTGATAAGGTACCTTATCGCGTGATAAGGGCGCTTTTTCAGGCGCACAGGTACCTTATTGCGCAATAACGCGCGCAGCGGCGCAAACGAGCGCTGAAGGCGGGGAAAGGCTCCCGGAGGGCGGAGGAAGGCTCCCCAGGGGCGGAGAGAAAGGGTCAATGGGCGGAGAGTGGGAGGGGAGAGGCTCTCTGCACACTAACGCTGTGAAATCCGAGGCTGAAAACTAACGCCAGTGAAACCCTGGCGTTAGAGCTGATTTAAAGGGAAGAGAAACCATTTCTGTCAGCAATGTACAGCAAAATTAGGGAAACCTATAAAAAGTGATAAGTGTGATACATGTGCACGGAACAAAAGTGCAAATAAACATTGAAAATGACCCCAACAAAATATAAAAAAAAACATAACCAAGCTGGGCAATAGTGATATTAATGTGAAACATCAAAAAACACTCCCAAGAAAGCTCCAAAAAAATGATATGAATTTTGGAAGGGTCTACGCTCCGTCCCCATACAAGGTGAATGATCCCACAGTGAAATAGCACTGATCAGGGTTTCCTTCTCCATTGGACAGGTTTACTATGGCATGCACATGTTCCACAACAGCAGGGCGGGCATGTCGGAATGGGCAACTGAACAGATGCTGGGAAAGGGGACACAGAGGGCTGCAGACGGCATATGCTGTGGTGCAGCTGGGCCACAGTGCGGACTAGGGTGATGCCTAGGTGGCCCATAGGAATGCTGAAACAGTAGAGCAGCCAGACAGCAACTGATGAGGGCCCAGCATGGGCATGAGTGTGCTTCCCACAGTGTCACAGGGGATAATACCCAGCAGGTACTGTGGGGCCTGGCACTGCAGTACCCCCAAGGGCACAGAACATTGGCAGGCGGTGCTGGGGGGAAGCGTGGACATCTATGCAGGCACCCCTACCCCAGAACCTGCACCATAAGCAGCCGCCTACCCGCACAATGGATGGCCTGAGATTGCGCTCCACCAGCACCACCAGCAGACGGGCATGTCAGCAGGGTGGCAGAGGGGTATTGGTGGTGGAGGGGGCAGTGGCAGCTGCCCAGAGCAGACCGTGGCCTAGCCCTGTGTAGGTGGGTGCCATGCACTGCAACAGACAGGCCCTGTCTGACGAACAGTCATGGTATCCCCAGGGAATGCACTGTCTCTGTGGCAACACAGTGGTGCAGTGTACACAGCCAGTGTATTTAGGAGCAGAAGGTCACAGGTTCAAGTCCCAGCTGTGGTTCCTGCCAACCTAGCCCCCATATTTTACCCACTACTACAACGTGCTAATACAGACAGAACCTGTAGTGCAGATGACGTAGACATACCCAAAACACCTACTTTTTACCCTACAGAGCACAGACAACATAAACATGCGCATTACCTAGAGCAAAGTCTCACAAATGCAGTCCTGGAGGGCCAAACACCATTCAGGTTCCATGCTGCCTCTAATAAATGTGGCTGTGCTGCATTGCTATGCACCGCCCCCATGGTATGCAGATGTATCTCATGCATATTCATTAAGGACAGCATGAAAACCCGAACAGTGTTTGGCCCTCCAGGACTGGAGTTGGGAACCTCTGCCCTAGAGCAGCAGCCAACAGGGGCAGACACACCTGCACCCACAGGCTCCATTATCCCAAGCCTCCTGGAGAGGCAGGATGTTGGGTCCTGCGTGCATCTCCCCATGCTAGCACCTGCATACCTTAGCAATGCCACCCTAAACATGGGAAAACTGTACACAGCTATCAAAAGGTTGCTATGATAACTGGCAGATAGCAATTCCTATGTTAAGCACAATTGGCTGATTGAGCTGCATCATAGCAACCTTTCTGATGTCTGTGGAGTGTGCCTCAGATCTGGTGTCTGACAGAGTGACCCCAACAGTATTGCATACCATAGCCATGCCTGCACTGTGCCCAGGACTGGTGTGGTGGCCTGGGCTGCCAAACACCTCTATAGTTGCACAATGCTGGCATAGGTGTGTGGAGTGTGTGTCTGTCTATCCAGTGTGTGGTGGCTGCCAACACCCTCCACAGCCCACACTGCTAGCACTGTTGCCAGTATTGGCCTGGCAATGTGCATAATGAGGAGCAAGGTACTGTGGAAATAGCCTGGATAGGGTGGTCTGGCCTGGCCGCATCTGCACAGGGCATAGGGCAATGGCTCGGACATTGTAGTGCCCGGCCACCACCTGCACAGACAGCGCGGCCACAGCATGTCCTGCTGGGAGGTCACTCTCACCCTGACTGAGCAGTGACCATGGCATGGCTAGGTTCCCCCATAGTGCTATATAGTGTGTCTCTGATGTGATGTTTATGGGTCCCTTTTGGGACCCAATCATTGACTTATTTGCTTGGTATGTATGCTGACATCCCAGTTCTGGGTACATGCATCTTCTCCAGGACCGTGCACTATGGACTAGTTAGCAGACTATCTGCAGCTAGTATGTGTTTTGCTGGAGCACTTTGCTGGAGGTTTGCTGCTGGAGAATGTCAGATAGTGATTGGGGGCAGCTGAGCATTTCCAGGCCTACTGTCTGTCTGCTATTGCTTTATGGACATGTACAGTTCTGCATTGCCTGTCCTATAGGGTGTCTGTTCCACAGCAGGACTGGGGTTGATGGTTCTCTCTACTGCTACCATTGCAGGGAGGTAGAATGTGGATCTATTGGTGGGTGATCCTGTTTCCCACCCTTAGCCCCAGAGGTTTGGTATTTGTGGTGGTACATAATCGGCCTATGGGTCCAAACAACCCCTCCCCCCCCCCACTGATGGGGACCTGCAGCATGGCGTATTTCAGCCATGAAATGTGCTGTGGACCTGGTGCTGGGTGCCCCACCTCACTCTCAGGCGCCCAGCACCAGGTCCAATGTAACGGTCTGTGGCTACTCTGTGCCAGTACCACACACGGTCAGTTCCCCCTACCAGGCCGAGGTGCTGTGGGGGTGCATACCCCATCTTGTGCCCATCTGTCGACTGCTGATTTGCATGTGCAGTGCATCATGGGTACGGGTGGGTTAACCCTTACCTGGTAACCACAGCAGACAGTTTGTGTGGTGACGTGCAGTCCTCCTGCAGCCAGCCAGGGGTTTGTTAGCAGCTGTAGCCCACTGGTTACTTCATTGCTTGTAAAGCCAGAGATCATGGGTTC
The DNA here is from genome assembly GCA_033557465.1 of Ichthyophis bannanicus. Lineage (NCBI taxonomy): Eukaryota > Metazoa > Chordata > Amphibia > Gymnophiona > Ichthyophiidae > Ichthyophis > Ichthyophis bannanicus. Next base: position 190,397,042 of record CM066039.1, read on the forward strand.
AAACCCATGGTGGGGCTATTTGATAGGGCTGTCTGAGGCATTGTCTATTTTTAATGTACATTAGTGCTGCCAGCAAAAACACCCTTAGAGTACTGTAAGCTTAAGGTGCCTCATAAGGCGCCCCATAAGGCACCTTATAGGGCGCCCTATCAAGCGCCTTATAAGGTGTCCTATAGGAGACATTATAGGGTGCCTTGGTGGACAGTGCACTTTATAATGTGCCCTATGGAGTGCGTTATGGGGTGCCTTATGCGGCACCTTAGGTTACGCCACCGTGAGGGTGTGTTTGCTGGCAGCACTAATTAAAATAAAAGTAAAATGACTCAAAAATCACCACCTAAATGTAAAGGGTGATGCCTCAGCCAGCCTTATACATACTGGGGGATCAAACTCATGACCCCTGTATCATCATTCACTGTATTAACCATTGTGCTACACCTCTGCTTCTATGTTTGCATATCTGCGTGCCTACTTAAGATTATCGCGCGTTAACGTGCTTAGCGGCGTTTCGCCCGATAATGTGCGCAGCATGCGTTATCGCGCGATAATTCCGTTTTGCTATGTTAAGACCGAAACGCCCACTCCTTTTATGGCATCCTGCACACTATCGCCGGGCGCATGTTAAGACTGCTTAGTAAACATACCCCATAGATTGTGAGCCCTTTGAGGACAAGGGAATGTATCCAGTACCTGTTTGTAGTGATTACATAATGTAGACTGCATTGATTGAAGGATAAGGCAGTATAGAAACTGGTTAAATAAATATGTATCACAGACAAGATAGCACAACTTGCCATATTAACTTGCTAATTGCAAATATTCAAGGAACTGAGGAGTAGTGTGGTAGTTAGAGTTGAGAACCAGAGCTCAAATCCCATTGATACTCCTTGTGGCCTTGGGTAAGTCACTTATTCCTCAAGTACAAACACAGGAATAAAATGCAGCCTATGGCAGAAAGCTCAAGAAGTGTTAATAAAAGAGGCTCATAAATTGTAAACCCTCTGCTGACTGGGAAATGTTTGTTGTTCCTGAATGTAACTTGCCTTGAACTACTATTAGAAATGTGTGAGCCAAATAAATAAAATAATGCCAGGCTGATACTCATTATTCCTAACCTCTCCTCTTCCAGTATTTCCCCCAGATAACATCATATTTTCTTTTTAAGAGTACATGTTAATTTCTCTATTACAGCTATTTTATAGATCTCCTCCAGTGTTCATCCCAGAGGGGTCTTTTCACTCTGATGCAATATGTCTGGTGGAGTGAATGAGATAATTAACAGGGCTTTGTCAGTGGGGGAGATAGCCATGTCTCTCCAGTAATCTAGCAAACTGATAATGGGATTCAGAGTCATATTTATCCAAAGGATGTCTTTAATCTCCATTTTGACCTCAACTCAGAACCGTGAAGCCACTGGGCATGACCACCACATCTGTAGATGATCTCCTGGGCACCCAAATGATCCCTGACAGCATTAGGAAGATGGTATCTTAGAAAATCTTGCATAGTCTATAGGGAACTCATATGTATGATGTGATAATTAGACCATTAATTCTACTCTTCTATTACATAAGGAAATTGAATGGGCCTCCTGCCAGATCACGTCCCAGTTGGATATATCTAATGTAGTCTTCAACTTGTCATTCCACTTCAGTATTAATTTGTGAATCTTGTCTGGTTTCAAGTCTGGCTCTTTGCTAGGCCTATAAGCCATGGAAATAGGGTTGTCTGTAACCTAAGGTCACTTGTGGATTTGTGCAGGTGGATTCTTTGGAGTGGAGGAGCAGCCTAAAGGTTAGAGAAGCAGACAGAGAACCACAAAAGCCAGGATTGAAATCCCATTGCCACTCCATGTGATCACAGGCAAGTCATTTAACCTTCCACTGCCTCAGGTGCTTTGTAAACACACCCCTTAGATTTCTAAGCCTCCTAGGGTTAGGAAAATACTTACAGGACCTAAATATAACTCACCTTAAATTTCTAAAAAGGGTATGAGCTAAATCCAGTTCCCTTTCCTTGGAACCCAATCTTTATCTCCGATTTTGCTCAGAGCATTCCGAACCTGCATAAAAAGATAATGAGGTCAATATTCAGCCACATGTTCAGCAAATAATTTGAAACATTTAACTTGGGCAAACACGGTGATGGAATTCAAAATGGCATGGAACAGACACAGCAACAGGATAAAAACAAAATAAACTGAAACATCTAATTTCTCAACAAATAGAGGTGTCCTACTTGGAGTGGTGTGTTCACCCCTAAACAAAGACACGGGGAGGGTGACCTGCACGGAGCAGCAGGTGCACCTACTCTTGCCATCTTACTGGGCAGACTAGATGGACCATACTGGTCTTTATCTGCCGTCATTTACTATGTTACTATGTAACTCAGATGTTTCATATCATATGTATATTCAGCAACAAAATCTATTTAGATAGCACTGCTAAATACCCACATATAACTGGAAATGTCTACGTTAGATGGTTGAAATTATGTGTGGGCCAGCTAGCTAGATAACCTATAAGACACATTTTAGATAGTGTGTGGAGATCAGAATTGAGATGACAAGACCAGCATGTACTCAATTCCAACAGTATTTTAGAAATGGCTCTACTAAACATGGAGATGTTTTTAAAATACGTAGAAGGAAGTGCGGAAATGCGTATGGATTGACATCAATGAGCAGTGAAAGGCACAAATTTACGAGTACATGTGGGAAAAGTCAACAGAGGATACCTGTCAACTTACATATTTAAGTGCCATCATTTCACAACTTGCAGATAGGGAAAAATTCATTAAATATTGGAATGTAATCTTCACAGTATTATTATGATTTTGATGCTACTCATTACTAAGACTATGGGAGAGCTAGTTAAGCAAATAAATGAAGAATTAGGTAAAAAGGTTAAAGGATTGAAACAAAAGGGCTCCCAAGATCAATTTGACAAACCACCAGGGATTCTTGTACAAACTCAAATGCAAAAATATCATCAAAAGATCAAGGAGGGTAAACTTTGTAAGTTCCACAGAGATGAATCCAGTTATTAAAAGGGCCAGGTAGGTACCTGGATGAACAAATCTAGAAGAGACAAATATTATTCAAAACGGGTCACATTTGATCACACTTCGTTGAAGGATTCCTGGGATGAGTATTGATTAATTTCAGAATCTGATCAAGGTCATCAATGAGGCAAGTCAGACAGATCCGATCATGGGGGAAGCATCTTTTAGGGAGAAAGGGACATCTTCCAGTCATGGGATCCCCAAAATAGACAATGGTTTAGCCTTTAATTTATCTGATTGTTCCTTGACAACTTCAGTCTATGTTCCCACACAAGTCTATGACCCAGTTAAAGTTCCTATACAACTTTATACATTTTTTCATAGATTGAAGATAGTGTTGTATTTTTCAAGTCAATCATATATAACAATTCCATTTGAAATGGCATGTCCCTCTTAAAAATCCTTCAATCCTTTCCTCTGAAATCAAATTCAAAATTCCCACCTTTTCTTCAATGAACTTTCCCACCAAAAATTTTAATTTCCTGCCTCAAGCCCACCAATCTGGTTTGAGAACCACTGTATATAAGAACAAGACATTCACTGCATAACCACTTCACCCTGAAGAAAGTCACATAATGTTGACTGAAACTTTGGTTCCACTTACCAAGACAAAGGCTGTGGAGATGTCAGGAGATAGGGCCTGTGCTCTGTGCTACAGTCAGTACTGGTCTTATAGCCAGAGTTGGAGCCAGTAGAGAACAGTGGAGGGAGAGGCATGCAAATTAGGTGATGCACTTACTAGCACCATAATGGTGTGGTAGCCGAAGAGCTGTCTGCCCCTTGCCTCCCTGATTAGCTGAAATAAGGCTATGTTTCTTTAACAATCCAGTGGTAGGTGGGGGTCTAAAAGTTTAAAAAGATGCTTAGAAGCCAGAGATATTCCAGCTATATCATGAAGCATGGATGAAGCTTTGGTCCCCGTTTTGAAGAGTTCTTTATTGATGCATGATGGATGACTGCAAATCTCCGTTACAGATGAGTATATCAATGTTACCGTGAGGCAGAACGTAGCAAAGTACAAGTTCAAAACGTGATGTTGTGTTCTTATTGGACATTGATATTTTAAAGATTTTTTGATCACTGTTTAAAATTAAACATTAAAAAGGACCGATAAGTGTGGCAGATTTTTGATAGCAGCCTTTGATGCAATAATCTGTCAAAAATATTTTGTTATAAGGAAGCTGGTGGTGTATATGGGATTTTGCAAGGATACCATGCATGGGGGGCATGCTGCAGTGTATACATACACCGGTTGACCCATGCTGCTGCCAGGGGCCATGCACCTGTGGGCAGATGCCCCTCACCCTGAGGATGGATGTTCTGGAGGCCTACCAGTTCTGAGCCAGCTGCAGAGCACTTTTATTGCTGAATGTGGGCCTCCAGTGTTCACGCTCACTGAGGCAATCCATGGACTTGGGGAGTTCTTGTGATCTTCCTAGCTGTGGAGGGCTGTTGTTGCCAGGAAAGCTAGTTGAGGTGCTCAGCCTGGGGGCTTTTTGGGATTCATCACCCCATGAGGTGTTTTTCCAGAGGCCCTTCTGGAGAAAGGGAGCATGGGGACACTCTGTGGGAAGATGTCTGAGTACCCCCTTCCTCTATGCTGTTGAAGGCAGACAATAGGGAATGGGGGAGTAGAAGAGGAGGCACTACCTGACCCTATTGCCTCCCAATCTGTAGGTTATCATGAACTGGCTGTTCTTGATGTCCCGACTTCCTAGCAATGGCACCCCCTTTCCCCCAACATGGGAAAACACACTCTCCAATAACTATAGTGCTATACAAGCCATGTCAGAGATGAGAATGAAAAATGAAGACAATCCTTCACACCAAAAATCTTGCACTGTGCTCCCTACAGTCTAGGTGAACAGACACCCTTGGTGCTTCATGGTGAGGAGGTTCATATCCGTGTCCTCTATGATGGATTCTGTGACATCCTGCCTGATCCCATACAAGGCCCCCTGCATCTCCAGGTGCCACATTTGCACCCTATCTCCTATAGATAGGTTCGCAGTACATACTCTCTTCATATCTTTGCTTTACCGATTTGCATGTCCCGCACTCTTGTACTTAACCCCTATGCTCTGAGCTGTGCAGGCAATTGGGCCCATTTCTATTCAACCCTCCGTATTTTGAACTGGCCAGTTGCTATCTATCCATATGTGTGCTTGGGACACAGTTCCTACTATCCACAGTGTTTCCTCCCCGCCACCCGCCCCCCTTCCCCCCCCCCCGGTGCCCCTATTATCGCACCTGTAGCTTTCCTTTCCCCGATGCACATGTATAAGTGCCATGCATTCACTACTTTTGTGCTAGTGACCTGACAGCTCGCCAGTAGTAGCACAGTATTGCCACGCTCCTTAGGCCCGATATTCGAAAGGCATTTACATGGTTTACAGACCTGTAAACTGTACAAATGCTGCTGAATGGGATATTGAATGGCAATAGCTTGGTTAGTGCCCCTGAATTTCCCCGATTATCTCCCCTACACACCCCAATGCTAACGGCTTAGAATCAGGGCGTGTTGTGGGCGTTCCGTGGTGGAGCAGAGGTGGCGACAGTTGTTAACTGGGTAGCAGTGATATTGCACCGCTACCCGGTTAGCGACCTATAGGTCAAACTAGGTGAAGCAAAAGCTGGCCTAGTTTTACCGGTGGGAGCTAACCGGGCAGCAATGCAATATTGCTGCTACTCGGTTAGCGTCTGCGGCTCCGGGACATGTGCAGCGATCCCGGATATTCAATGCCGGGGCTGCATATGACCCCGGCATTGAATATCCAGGATTAGAGGCTAGCGGGGACGGCTATGCGCCGTAGCAGTGCAGAGGCGGCTCAATTCAATATTGGGCCCCTTGAGTCTACCGCAGCCACTGGGCTCCATTGCATTAGGCACACACGACGTTCATGCATTAACCCCGTGCTTCCTACCACACTTTAGTAAACATGCCCCTTAGATGTGCAGATGCTGCTAGTTAACAACAGAAGACACTATCTTGAACTCATTTCAGTTTGGAGAGGGAAATTAACTAGAGGAGATTAAGGAGAATAGCCCCTTTAATCTCTCCTCTAAAGGGTTGGCAAGAACACAAAGGGCCCTATATTCATTTGTGATGGCTATGCGCCTCTATGGCACATGGCCATTGCTGCCGAACTTTAACCCTGGATATTCAATGCCGGGGTCATATGTGGACCTTGCATTGAATATCTGGTGTCACTGCACAGCCAAAGACGCTGCAGAAGCTAATCGGGGAGCGGCGATATTGCACCGCTGCCTGATTAGCTCCCATGGGTAAAGATAGGCCAGCTTTTGCTGCTGCCCGATCAGCAACTGGTGCCGCCTCTGCTCCGCCCCAGAACGTCCCCAACATGCCCCAGTGCTAAGCGGTTAGCATCGGGGTATGTAGCAGCATTAATCGGGATATTCAGTGGCAATAACTGTGTTAGTGCCGTTGACTATTCCTCTAAGCAGCATTTACATGGTTTACAGGTCTGTAAACTATGTAAACGCTATTGAATATCCCCACCCCCCTTCCATAAGTTATATGGCTAAGAGTTGCTACCCCAGAACATCCCAAATCCCACCCCTACTTTTGGCTGCTTATAACAATTTACATGTCCAAAATTATCTTGTCAGCTTCCTCAGAACTGAAAAAACACTTTTGTGGTCAGCACCGCTGCCAACCAGATAAGTACTTAAGAACATAAGAACATAAGATATGCCATACTGGGTCAGACCAAGGTGATATTTATGGGTTTCCTTTTGGGGCCCAGTCACTGACTTATCTGCTAGTGTGTGCTGCCATCCCAGTTCTGTGTGCATGCATTTCCACCAGGAGCATGTACTATGGACTAACTAGCAGACTGTTTGCAGCTGGTATGTGTCTTGATGGAGTGCCTTGCAGGATGCAGTGGCTGAAGGCTTGCTGCAGGAGAATATCAGATAGTGATGGGGTGCAGCTTAGCATATATAGGCCTAATGTCTGTCTGCTATTGTGTTATGGTTATGTACAGAGCTGCATTGACTGCCCTGAATGGTGTCTTTTCCTCAGCAGGATGGGGGTTGATGGTCTCCTCTACTGCCACCATTGCAGGGAGGTAGAATGTGGATCTGTTGATGGGAGACCCTGTTTGCCACCCTCAGCCCTGGAGGAGGAGGGTGGCAATCCTCCTAGGGTTCCATAGGGGCAACACCTGACTGAGACAAGCAGGTATATCCAAGGTGTTTCTGCAGAAACTACCTAGCTCACACATTAACACTGCTTTGTACCTGCATCATGGCCTCTTTCAGCCATGGAAGGTGCTGTGGACCTGGTGCTGGGCGCCTCACCACACCCTCAGGGTGAGCACAGTACCCGCACAATGTGACGGTAAAACACACTGTCTGTACCCCCTACCAGGCCGAGGTGCTGTGGGGGTGGACATGGTCAATTCCCCCTACCAGGCCGAGGTGCTGTAGGGGTACATACCCCATCTTGTGTTTATCTGTGGACAGCTGATTTGCATGTGCAGTGCATCATGGGTATGGGTGGCCTAACCCTATCCTGGTGACCACAGCAGACTGTCTGTGGTGACGTGCAGGCTCTCTGCAGCCAGCCAGGGGCTTGCTAGCAGTTATAGAGCTGTAGCCCAATGATTACTTCACTGCCTGTAAAGCCAGAGATCATAGGTTCAAACCCACAGTGGGGTTATTTGATAGGGCTGTCCAAAGCATTATCTCTTTTTAATGTACATTTCTGCTGCCAGCAAAAACACCCTCAGCGTACTGTACCCATAAGGTGCCTCTGAGGGCGCTTTATAGGGCGCCCTATAGGGCACCTTATGGTTCCCATCCATATAAGGTGCACTATACATTATCCTGTGACGCAACTTATAGGGTGCCCTATAGGGGACATTTTAGGGTGCCGTGGCGGACAGTGCACTTTATAATGTGCCCTATGGAGTGCCTTATAGGGTGCCTTATACGGCATTTTCAATTACGGCACGTGAGGGCGTGTTTGCTGGCAGCAATTAATAAAAAAAAAAAAGTGCTGCAGGAAACAAAAGGTACATTGCAAAGCTGATGCCTCAGCCAGCCTTACTTATTAGGCACACTGGGGAGCAAACTCATGACCCCTGTATCAGCAGTCAGTGCCTTAACCACTGTGCTCCACTGCTGCTCCTCCTTGCATGTCAGCGCACCTACTTCAGATTTCCATGCGCACCTATGTATGCTCTTCATTCCTTACACTGCACAGTGCTGCCATCAGAAATCAGTACTCTGACCTTGCGGTACCTCATACGGCACCCTATAAAGCGCCCTATAAGCAACATTCTAGGGTGCCTTGGCGGACAGTGCACTTTAAAATGTGCCTTATGGGGTGCCTTATGTTAACACGCTTTGAGAGTGCGTTTGCTAGTAGTGATAATTAAAATAAAATGCCTCCTAACGCAGTCATCCCCATAATACGTAATGCCTCAGCCACCTGTCTTCATTGGGCACTGTGGGGGATTGAACCCCTGATCGCTGCACCATTGGTCAGTGTCTTAACCATTGTGCTGTGGTTCTGTTCCTATGCTTGTACATCAGCGCACCGCCTTATGCCTCCCAATATTAAAATGCCTCCTAAAACAATAGTGCGCCGCCTTATGCTGCCCAATATTAAACTGGCTCCTAAAGTAATGCCTCAGCCATCTGTCTTCATTGGGCACTGTGGGGGATTGAGCCCCTGCTCCTTGCACCATTGGTAAGTGTCGTAACCATTGTGCTGTGGCTCTGCTCTTCTGCTTGTACATCAGTGTGCCACTTATGCCTCCCGCGCAGCTTTCTGACGCGCTAATGTGCGGGGCGCACTTGGGCGCCACGCACCTTAGCGCATATGTAAATCCCGGTTATTCTTTTTCAGGAAGAAACGCCCACTCCTGATATGGCACCCGCACACTAGCGCGGCCCGCACATTAGCGGGGTTTTAGTAAACATGCCCCTTAGTCTTTCTATATTCTGATAACGTAAACAATTGATCTACATTTACCCGTTCCACTCCGTTCATTAATTTATAGACTTCTATCATATCTCCCCTCAGCCGTCTCTTTTCCAGGTTAAAGAACCCTAACCTTTTTAGCCTTTCTTCATAGGGGTATCCTTCCATAAGAACATAAGAACATAAGATATGCCATACTGGGTCAGACCAAGGTCCATCAAGCCCAGTATTCTGTTTCCAACAGTGGCCAATCTAGGTCATACGTACCTAGCAGTTTCCCCAAGAGACACAGGTTCCACAATGCTTGTATTGGTTCAAGCATTGATATCCTAGGTCCCTTCTTAATAATGGTTTATGGACCTTTCCTCCAGGAACTTGTCCAAACCTTTTTTAAACCCAGCTACACTAACAGCCTTTACTACATCCTCCGGTAACAAATTCCAGAGTTTGATTACACGTTGAGTGAAAAAATATTTTCTTTTATTAGTCTTAAATAGTTTACCCTGTAGCTTCATTGCATGTCCCCTAGTCTTTCTATATTCTGATAAGGTAAACAATCGATCTACGTTTACCCGTTCCACTCCGTTCATTAATTTATAGACTTCTATCATATCTCCCCTCAGCCGTCTCTTTTCCAGGTTAAAGAGCCCCAACCTTTTTAGCCTTTCTTCATAGGAGTATCCTTCCATCCCCTTTACCATTTTGGTGGCTCTTCTCTGAACCTTTTCTAAAATCGCTATATCCTTTTTAAGATACGGCAACCAGAATTGCACACAATATTCAAGGTGCAGTCTCACCATGGAACGATATAGAGGCATTATAATATCTTTTGTTTTATTTTCCATTCCTTTCCTTATCATACCTAGCATTCTATTTGCTCTCTTGGCTGCCGCTGCACACTGGGCCGAGGGTTTTAACACGGTATCCACAATGACGCCTAAATCTTTTTCCTGGGTGGTGGTTCCTAATGTGGAAACTTGCATCGTGTAACCATAGTTTGGGTTGTTCTCCCCTAGGTGCATAAACTTGCACTTCTCCACATTAAATTTCATCTGCCATTTTGATGCCCAGTCTTCCAATTTATCAAGATCCTCTTGCAATTTTCCACAATCCTCCTGGGTTTTAACAACTTTAAATAGTTTTGTGTCATCTGCAAATTTGATAACCTCACTCATTCCACTTTCCAGGTCATTTATGAATATGTCAAAAAGCAGCGGACCCAGCACAGATCCCTGGGGTACACCACTATTCATTTTTCTCCATTGGGAAAATTGGCCATTTAGCCCTACCCTCTGCTTTCTATCTTATAACCAGTTCCTGATCCACAATAGTACACTGCCTCCTATCCCATGACTCTTTAGTTTTGCCAAACGTCTCTCATGAGGGACCTTGTCAAAGGCTTTCTGAAAGTCCACATACACAATATCAACCGACTCACCTTTGTCCACCTGTTTATTCACTCCTTCAAAAAACCATAACAGATTAGTAAGACAAGATCTTCCTTGTCTAAAGCCATGTTGGCTGTCTCCCATTAGGTCGTGACTATCTACATGCTAAATAAAATTATTCTTTATGATGGTTTCTACCATTTTTTCCGGTACTGATGTCAGGCTCACCGGTCTGTAGTTTCCTGGATCACCCCTCAAACCCTTTTTAAAAATTGGTGTTACATTAGCGATCCTCCAATCCTCAGGTATTAGAGATGATTTTAATGATAGTTCACAGATTACTGATAGCAGGTCTGCAATCTCAAATTTCAGTTCTTTCAACACCCTTGGATGTATACCATCCGGCCCAGGTGATTTGCTACTCTTCAGTTTATCTAATAGTTGTAAGACATCTTCCCGATGTATCGATATTTCCTTCAATTCTTCCACACCTTTAAATACCACTTCAGTCATGGGTAACATCCCTACATCTTCCTCAATAAAGACCGAAGCAAAGAATTCATTCAGTCTCTCCGCTATCGCCTTGTCGCCTCTTAGTGCTCCTTTAACCCCTTTATCATCTAATGGACCAACTGACTCTCTCACAGGTTTTCTGCTACGAATGTACTTGAAAAGGTCTTTATTTCACGTTTTTGCTTCCGCAGCAAGCTTCTTCTCAAATTCTCTCTTTGCCTGCCTTATCAATGCCTTGCGTTTGACTTGCCAGTGCTTGTGCTGTTTCCAGGTTTCATCGTTTGGCTCTTTTTTCCATTTCCTGAAAGATGCTTTTTTGGCAACAACACTTATTAAAAGAGGGCTGCTACACAGTACCCTGTCCTGTGCTGCTGAGGTAAGCTATATTCTGATTTGATTTAAATTATAGCTCTTTGCTTCTGGTAGGCTCTAACCTATTATGAAATTTAAACTACAAGCTCTCTGCTGGATTCTAAATTTAACCAGAAAGCTCTCTTCTGTGTTTTAATTTGAAACGAAAAGTATTTTGCTGATGCTAAGCCCTAACCTATTATGAAATTTAAACTATAAGCTCTCTGCTGGATTCTAAATTTAACCAGAAAGCTCTCTTCTGTGTTTTAATTTGAAACGAAAAGTACTTTGCTGATGCTAGGCCCTAACCTATTATGAAATTTAAACTACAAGCTCTCTGCTGGATTCTAAATTTAACCAGAAAGCTCTCTTCTGTGTTTTAATTTGAAACGAAAAGTATTTTGCTGATGCTAAGCCCTAACCTATTATGAAATTTAAACTATAAGCTCTCTGCTGGATTCTAAATTTAACCAGAAAGCTCTCTTCTGTGTTTTAATTTGAAACGAAAAGTACTTTGCTATTGCTAGGCCCTAACCTATTATGAAATTTAAACTACAAGCTCTCTGCTGGATTCTAAATTTAACCAGAAAGCTCTCTTCTGTGTTTTAATTTGAAACGAAAAGTACTTTGCTGATGCTAGGCCCTAACCTATTATGAAATTTAAACTACAAGCTCTCTGCTGGATTTTAAAGTTAACCAGAAAGCTCTCTTCTGTGTTTTAAATTGGAACTAAAAGTACTTTGCTGATGCTAGGCCCTGAGTGACTATGAAATTTAAACTACAGCTCTCTACTGGGTATGAAAGGTAACCAGAAAGTTCTCTTCTGTGTTTTAAATTGAATCTTAAACTGTTGCTACTAGGCCCTGACTGATTTAACAAAAAATAGTGGGTTCACAGATTAATTAGCTTTAAAAGAAAAAAAAATTCCTTTCAGAAGAATTCCCAGAAGTATATACTCACAATTTCAGATTTCTCTCCAGAAGTAACAGCCCCCCTTTCTAGTCCTTCAAGACTGAGGATCACAGAGCTCTGGTTGAGCTATTTATGGTTGTGCTGCTGAGGTAAGCAGTGACCTACTTCCTGGGTAATTAACAATCCTTGCTTGGATAGAAGGAGTCTTTCAAAATGGCCTTTTGAACTGCCAGCTGGTGTTAACACCTATTGAAAAAGCTTCACAGGTCACTTGCCCACTAGGTAGAAGGCCTCTTTGTAAAGGTCTCTAGAAGACTTTATATGCTGCTCAATGAGAATTGACCTTGTTTTGCCTTTTGTGCTAAGCTATATTCTGATTTGATTTAAATTATAGCTCTTTGCTGCTGCTAGGCTCTAACCTATTTTGAAATTTAAACTACAAGCTCTCTGCTGGATTCTAAATTTAACCAGAAAGCTCTCTTCTGTGTTTTAATTTGAAACGAAAAGTACTTTGCTGATGCTAGGCCCTAACCTATTATGAAATTTAAACTACAAGCTCTCTGCTGGATTCTAAATTTAACCAGAAAGCTCTCTTCTGTGTTTTAATTTGAAACGAAAAGTACTTTGCTGATGCTAGGCCCTAACCTATTATGAAATTTAAACTACAAGCTCTCTGCTGGATTCTAAATTTAACCAGAAAGCTCTCTTCTGTGTTTTAATTTGAAACGAAAAGTACTTTGCTGATGCTAGGCCCTAACCTATTATGAAATTTAAACTACAAGCTCTCTGCTGGATTTTAAAGTTAACCAGAAAGCTCTCTTCTGTTATTTAAATTGGAACTAAAAGTACTTTGCTGATGCTAGGCCCTGAGTGACTATGAAATTTAAACTACAAGCTCCCTGCTGGATTCTAAATTTAACCAGAAAGCTCTCTTCTGTGTTTTAATTTGAAACGAAAAGTACTTTGCTGATGCTAAGCCCTAACCTATTATGAAATTTAAACTACAAGCTCTCTGCTGGATTCTAAATTTAACCAGAAAGCTCTCTTCTGTGTTTTAATTTGAAACGAAAATTACTTTGCTGATGCTAGGCCCTAACCTATTATGAAATTTAAACTACAAGCTCTCTGCTGGATTCTAAATTTAACCAGAAAGCTCTCTTCTGTGTTTTAATTTGAAACGAAAAGTACTTTGCTGATGCTAGGCCCTAACCTATTATGAAATTTAAACTACAAGCTCTCTGCTGGATTCTAAATTTAACCAGAAAGCTCTCTTCTGTGTTTTAATTTGAAACGAAAAGTACTTTGCTGATGCTAGGCCCTAACCTATTATGAAATTTAAACTACAAGCTCTCTGCTGGATTTTAAAGTTAACCAGAAAGCTCTCTTCTGTGTTTAAAATTGGAACTAAAAGTACTTTACTGATGCTAGGCCCTGAGTGACCATGAAATTTAAACTACAGCTCTCTACTGGGTATGAAAGGTAACCAGAAAGTTCTCTTCTGTGTTTTAAATTGAATCTTAAACTGTTGCTACTAGGCCCTGACTGATTTAACAAAAAATAGTGGGTTCACAGATTAATTAGCTTTAAAAGAAAAAAAAATTCCTTTCAGAAAATTTCCCAGAAGTATATACTCACAATTTCAGATTTCTCTCCAGAAGTAACAGTCCCCCTTTCTAGTCCTTCAAGACTGAGGATCACAGAGCTCTGGTTGAGCTATTTATGCTTGTGCTGCTGAGGTAAGCAGTGACCTACTTCCTGGGTAATTAACAGTCCTTGCTTGGATAGAAGGAGTCTTTCAAAATGGCCTTTTGAACTGCCAGCTGGTGTTAACACCTATTGAAAAAGCTTCACAGGTCGCTTGCCCACTAGGTAAAAGGCCTCTTTGTAAAGGTCTCTAGAAGACTTTATATGCTGCTCAAGGAGAATTGACCTTGTTTTGCCTTTTGTGCTAAGCTATATTCTGATTTGATTTAAATTATAGCTCTTTGCTGCTGCTAGGCTCTAACCTATTTTGAAATTTAAACTACAAGCTCTCTGCTGGATTCTAAATTTAACCAGAAAGCTCTCTTCTGTGTTTTAATTTGAAACGAAAAGTACTTTGCTGATGCTAGGCCCTAACCTATTATGAAATTTAAACTACAAGCTCTCTGCTGGATTCTAAATTTAACCAGAAAGCTCTCTTCTGTGCTTTAATTTGAAACGAAAAGTACTTTGCTGATGCTAGGCCCTAACCTATTATGAAATTTAAACTACAAGCTCTCTGCTGAATTCTAAATTTAACCAGAAAGCTCTCTTCTGTGTTTTAATTTGAAACGAAAAGTACTTTGCTGATGCTAGGCCCTAACCTATTATGAAATTTAAACTACAAGCTCTCTGCTGGATTCTAAATTTAACCAGAAAGCTCTCTTCTGTGTTTTAATTTGAAACGAAAAGTACTTTGCTGATGCTAAGCCCTAACCTATTATGAAATTTAAACTACAAGCTCTCTGCTGGATTCTAAATTTAACCAGAAAGCTCTCTTCTGTGTTTTAATTTGAAACGAAAAGTACTTTGCTGATGCTAGGCCCTAACCTATTATGAAATTTAAACTACAAGCTCTCTGCTGGATTCTAAATTTAACCAGAAAGCTCTCTTCTGTGTTTTAATTTGAAACGAAAAGTACTTTGCTGATGCTAGGCCCTAACCTATTATGAAATTTAAACTACAAGCTCTCTGCTGGATTCTAAATTTAACCAGAAAGCTCTCTTCTGTGTTTTAATTTGAAACGAAAAGTACTTTGCTGATGCTAGGCCCTAACCTATTATGAAATTTAAACTACAAGCTCTCTGCTGGATTTTAAAGTTAACCAGAAAGCTCTCTTCTGTGTTTAAAATTGGAACTAAAAGTACTTTACTGATGCTAGGCCCTGAGTGACCATGAAATTTAAACTACAGCTCTCTACTGGGTATGAAAGGTAACCAGAAAGTTCTCTTCTGTGTTTTAAATTGAATCTTAAACTGTTGCTACTAGGCCCTGACTGATTTAACAAAAAATAGTGGGTTCACAGATTAATTAGCTTTAAAAGAAAAAAAAATTCCTTTCAGAAAATTTCCCAGAAGTATATACTCACAATTTCAGATTTCTCTCCAGAAGTAACAGCCCCCCTTTCTAGTCCTTCAAGACTGAGGATCACAGAGCTCTGGTTGAGCTATTTATGCTTGTGCTGCTGAGGTAAGCAGTGACCTACTTCCTGGGTAATTAACAGTCCTTGCTTGGATAGAAGGAGTCTTTCAAAATGGCCTTTTGAACTGCCAGCTGGTGTTAACACCTATTGAAAAAGCTTCACAGGTCGCTTGCCCACTAGGTAGAAGGCCTCTTTGTAAAGGTCTCTAGAAGACTTTATATGCTGCTCAAGGAGAATTGACCTTGTTTTGCCTTTTGTGCTAAGCTATATTCTGATTTGATTTAAATTATAGCTCTTTGCTGCTGCTAGGCTCTAACCTATTTTGAAATTTAAACTACAAGCTCTCTGCTGGATTCTAAATTTAACCAGAAAGCTCTCTTCTGTGTTTTAATTTGAAACTAAAAGTACTTTGCTGATGCTAGGCCCTAACCTATTATGAAATTTAAACTACAAGCTCTCTGCTGGATTCTAAATTTAACCAGAAAGCTCTCTTCTGTGTTTTAATTTGAAACTAAAAGTACTTTGCTGATGCTAGGCCCTAACCTATTATGAAATTTAAACTACAAGCTCTCTGCTGGATTCTAAATTTAACCAGAAAGCTCTCTTCTGTGTTTTAATTTGAAACGAAAAATACTTTGCTGATGCTAGGCCCTAACCTATTATGAAATTTAAACTACAAGCTCTCTGCTGGATTCTAAATTTAACCAGAAAGCTCTCTTCTGTGTTTTAATTTGAAACGAAAAGTACTTTGCTGATGCTAGGCCCTAACCTATTATGAAATTTAAACTACAAGCTCTCTGCTGGATTCTAAATTTAACCAGAAAGCTCTCTTCTGTGTTTTAATTTGAAACGAAAAGTACTTTGCTGATGCTAGGCCCTAACCTATTATGAAATTTAAACTACAAGCTCTCTGCTGGATTCTAAATTTAACCAGAAAGCTCTCTTCAGTGTTTTAATTTGAAACTAAAAGTACTTTGCTGATGCTAGGCCCTGAGTGACTATGAAATTTAAACTACAGCTCTCTACTGAGTATGAAAGGTAACCAGAAAGTTCTCTTCTGTGTTTTAAATTGAATCTTAAACTGTTGCTACTAGGCCCTGACTGATTTAACAAAAAATAGTGGGTTCACAGATTAATTAGCTTTAAAACAAAACAAATTCCTTTCAGAAAAATTCCCAGAAGTATACACTCACAATTTCAGATTTCTCTCCAGAAGTAACAGCCCCCCTTTCTAGTCCTTCAAGACTATCCTCCATCCCCTTTACCATTTTGGTGGCTCTTCTCTGAACCTTTTCTAATAACCTATATCCTTTTTAAGATACTGTACCAGAATTGCACACAATATTCAAGGTGTGGTCTCACCATGGAATGATATAGAGGCATTATAATATCCTTTGTTTTATTTTCCATTCCTTTCCTTATGATACCTAGCATCCTATTTGCTCTTTTGGCCGCCGCTGCACACTGGGCCGAGGGTTTTAACATGTTATCCACAATGACGCCTAAATCTTTTTCCTGGGTGTTGGTTCCTAATGTGGAATCTTGCATCGTGTAACCATAGTTTGGGTTGTTCTTCTCTAGGTGCATAACTTTGCACTTGTCCACATTAAATTTCATCTGCCATTTTGATGTCCAGTCTTCCAATTTATCAAGATCCTCTTGCAAGTTTCCACAATCCTCATGGGTTTTAACAACTTTAAATAGTTTTGTGTCATCTGCAAATTTGATAACCTCACTCGTCATTCCCTTTTCCAAGTCAATTATGAATATGTCAAAAAGCAGCGGACCCAGCACAGATCCCTGGGGTACACCACTATTCATCTTTCTCCATTGGGAAAATTGGCCATTTAGCCCTGCCCTCTGCGTTCTATCTTTTAACCAGTTCCTGATCCACAGTAGTACACTGCCTCCTATCCCATGACTCTTTTGTTTTGCCAAAAGTCTCTGATGAGGGAGCTTGACAATAGCTTTCTGAAAGTCCAAATACACTATGGGGTATGTTTACTAAACCGTCTTAATGTGCGCTCTGTGACGTTATCACACGATAAGGTACCTTACCGCGCGATAATGGCGCTTTACAAGGTGCACAGGCGGGGAAAGGCTCCCGGAGACCGGAGGAAGGCTCCCCAGGGGCGGAGAGAAGGGGTCAATGGGTAGGGAGAGTGGGAGGGGAGAGGCTCCCCGCACACTAACGCTGTGAAATCCGAGGCTAAAACTAACGCCAGTGAAAACCTCGCATTAGAGCTGATTTAAAGGGAAAAGAAACCATTTCTGTCCGCAATGTACAGCAAAACCAGGGAAACCTACAAAAAAGTGATAAGTGTGATACATGTGCACGGAACAAAAATACAAATAAAAGTTGAAAAGGACCCCAACAAAATATACAAAAAACATAACCAAGTTGGCAATAGTGATAGTAATGGGATACAGCAAAAAACACTCCCAAGAAAGCTCCAAAAAAAAGATATGAATTTTGGAAGGGTCTACGCTCCGTCCCCATACAAGGTGAATGATCCCTCAGTGAAATAGCACCGATCAGGGTTTACCTCTCCATTGGACAGATTTCCTATGGCATGCACATGTTCCACAACAGCAGGGCGGGCATGTCGGAATGGGCAACTGGACAGATGCTGGGAAAGGGGATACAGAGGGCTGTAGGCGGCACATGCTGTGGTGCAGCTGGGGCACAGTGCGGACTAGGCAGATGCCTAGGTGGCACTTAGGAATGCTGAAACTGTACAGCAGCCAGACAGCAACTGATGAGGGCCCAACATGGGCATGAGAGTGTTTATCACAGTGTCACAGGGGATAGTACCCAGCAGGTACGTCCAAGGGCACAGAACATTGGCAGGCGGTGTTGGGGGGAAGCGTGGACGTCTATGCAGGCACCCCTGCCCCAGAACATGCACCATAGGCAGCCGCCTACCCGCACACTGGATGGCCTGAGACTGCACTCCACCAGCACCACCAGTAGAAGGGCAGGTCAGCAGGGTGGCAGAGGGGCACTGGTGGTGGAGGGGGCAGTGGCAGCTGCCCAGAGCAGACCATGGCCTAGCCCTGTGTAGGTGGGTGCCATGCACTGCAGCAGACAGGCCCCGTCTGATGAACAGTCATGGTATCCCCAGGGGATGTACTGTCTCTGTTTCAACACGGTGGTGCAGTGCACATAGCCAGTATGTTCAGAAGCGAAAGGTTACAGGTTCAAGTCCCAGCTGTGGTTCCTGCCAACCCAGCCCCCATTTTTTACCCACTACTAAAACGTGCTAATACAGACAGAACCTTTATTGCAGACGATGTAAACATGCCCAAAACACCTACATATTACCCTACAGAGCACAGACACCATAAGCAGGCACATTACCTAGAGCAGAGTCTCCCAAATGCAGTTCTGGAGGGCCAAACACCATTCATGTTCCATGCTGCCTCTAATAAAGATGCCTGTGCTGCATATCTATGCACCGCCCCCATGGTATGAAGATGTATCTCATGCATATTTATGAGGGACAGCATGAAAACCCGAACAGTGTTTGGCACACCAGGACTGGAGTTGGGAACCTCTGCCATAAAGCAGCAGCCAACAGGGGCAGACACACCCACACCCACAGGCTCCATTAGCCAATGCCTCCTGGAGAGGCAGGACATTGGGCCCTGCGTGCATCTCCCAATACTAGCACTTGCATACCATAGCAATGCCACCCTAAACCTGGGAATATGGTACACAGCTATCAAAAGGTAGCTATGATTACTGGCAGATAGCAATTCCTACGTTAAGCACAATTGGCTGATTGAGTTGCATCATAGCAACCTTTCTGATGTCTGTGGAGTGAGCCTCAGGTCTGGTGTCTGACAGAGTGACCCCAACAGTATTGCGTACCATAGCCATGCCTGCACTGTGCCCAGGACTGGTGTGGTGGCCAGGGCTGCCAAACACCTCTATAGTAGCACAATGCTGGCATAGGTGCGGGAGTGTGTGTCTGTCTATCCAGTGTGTGGTGGCTGCAAGCACCCTCCACAGCCCACACTGCCAGCACTGTTGCCAGTATTGGCCTCCCAATGTGCATAATGAGGAGCAAGGTACCATGGGTATAGCCGGACAGGGTGGCCTGGCCAGGATGCATCTGCACAGGGCATAGAGCAATGGCTGGGATATTGTAGTGCCCGGCCACCACCTGCACAGACAGGGTAGCCACACCATGTTCTGCTGGGAGATCACTCTCACCCTGACTGATCAGTGACCATGGCATGGCTGGGTTCCCCCATAGTGCTATATAGTATTTTTTGTGTGTGATATTTATGGGTTCCCTTTTGGGGGCCTAGTCACTGGCTTATCTGCTTGGTGTGTATGCATTTCCACCAGGAACATGCACTATGAACTAGCTAGCAGACTGTCTGCAGCTGGTATGTGTCTTGATGGAACGCCTTGCAGAGTGCAGCGGCTGAAGGCTTGCTGCAGGAGACTATCAGATAGTGGTGGGGGTGCAGCTTAGCATCCAGGCCTAATGTCTGTCTGCTATTGCTTTATGGATGTGTACAGAGCTGCTGTGACTGCCCTGTGGGGTGTCTGTTCCCCAGCAGGACTGGGGTTGATAGTCCCCCCTACTGCCACCATTGCAGGGAGGTAGAATGTGGATCTGTTGGTGGGAGACCCTGTTTCCCACCCTCAGCCCCAGAGGGAGGGAGAGAGGTGGTGGTACATAATAAACCTATGGGTCCATAAGGGCTAAACCTTGACTGAGAAATACAGATGTATCCAAGGTATGTCTGCAGACACTACCTATCTCACACATTAGCACTGCTGGGGTCCTGCAGCATGTTCTATTTCTGCTGTGGACCTGGTGCTGGGCCCCCTACCTCACCCTCAGGGTGAGTACCGTACCTGCACAATGTGATGGTGTGTAGCTACTCTGTGCCAGTGCCACACATGGTCAGTTCCCCCTACCAGGCCGGGGTGCTGTGGGGGTGCATACCCCATCTTGTGATCATCTGTAAACTGCTGATTTGCATGTGCAGTGCATCATGGGTATGGGTGGGTTAACCCTATCCTGGTGACCACAGCAGACTGTTTGTGTGGTGACGTGCAGTCCTTCTGCAGCCAGCCAGGGGTTTGCTAGAAGCTATGGAGCTGTAGCCCACTGGTTACTTCACTGCTTGTGGAGCCAGAGGTCATGGGTTGAAACCCACAGTGGGGTTATTTGATAGGGCTGTCTGAAGCATTGTCTATTTTTAATGTACATTAGTGCTACCAGCATAACACCCTCGGGGTACTGTAACCATAAGGTGCCTCAGAGGGCGCCTTATAGGGCACCCTATAAAGCGCCTTATGGTTACAGTCCGTATAAGGTGCCTGATAAGGTGTCCTATGGCGCGCCTTATAGGGTGCCTGGGCGGACAGTGCACTTTATAGTATGCCCTCTGGAGTGCCTTATAGGGCGGCTGATGCGGCACCTTATGTTACAGCACTTTGAGAATGTGTTTGCTAGCAGCACTAATTAAAACAATATTAAATTGCCTCATAATGCAATATTACACATAACAGGAAGTGCCTCAGGCAGCCTTATTCATTGGGCACAGTGGAGGATTGAACCCATGACCCCCGCACCATCTCAGTGTCTTCACCATTGTACTGCAGCCCTGTTCCTCTGTTTGCACATCAGCGCGCCTGCTTATGCTTCCCGCGCGCGTTTCTCGTGCGCTAATGTGCGCGGCGCTCATTAGCGCACAGCGCACAAGAGCGCGCAATAATCCCGGTTTGCTAGGTTAAGACTGAAACGCCCACTCCTTATATGGCATCCTGCATACTAGCGCCGGGCGCACATTAGGACGGTTTAGTAAACATACCCCTATATCAACTGACTCACCTTTGTCTACCTGTTTATTCACACCTTCAAAAAAACATAACAGATTAGTAAGACAAAATCTTCCTTGTCTAAAGCCATGTTGGCTGTCTCCCATTAAGCCATGACTATCTACATGTTCAGCAATTTTGTTCTTTATGATTGGTTTCTACCATTTTTCCCGGTACTGACGTCAGGTTCACCAGTCTGTAGATTCCAGGATCATCCCTGGAACCCTTTTTAAAAATTAGTGTTACGTTCGCCATACTGCAGTCTTCAGGTATTACAGATGATTTTAATGATAGTTCACAGATTACTAATAGCAGGTCTGCAATCTCATATTTCAGTTCTTTCAAAACCCTTGGATGTATATCATCCGGCCCAGGTGATTTGCTACTCTTCAGTTTATCTAATAGTTCTAATACATCTTCCCGATGTATCGATATTTCCTTCAGTTCTTCCGCACCTTTAAATACCACTTCAGTCATGGGTAACATCCCTACATCTTCCTCAGTAAAGACCGAAGCAAAGAATTCATTCAGTCTCTCCGCTATCGTCTTGTCGCCTCTTAGTGCCCCTTTAACCCCTGTGTCATCTAATGGATCAACTAACTCTCTCACAGGTTTTTTGCTACGAATGTACTTAAAAAAAGTCTTTATTAAGCGTTTTTGCTTCTGCAGCAAGCTTCTTCTCAAATTCTCCCTTTGCCTGCCTTATCAATGCCTTGCATTTAACTTGCCAGTGCTTGTGCTGTTTCCAGGTTTTGTCGTTTGTCTCCTTTTTCCATTTCCTGAAAGATGCTTTTTTGGCAACAACAGCCTCTCTGACCTCACCTTTAAACCATGCTGGCAGTTTTTTGGACTTCCTTCCACTTTTCTTAAAGCATGGAATACAGCTGGTCTGGGCTTCCAAAATAGTATTTTTCAACAACACCCAAGCTTGATGTAAGTCTTTAACCTTTGCAACTGCTCCTTTTAGTTTTTTCTTAACTATTTTCCTCATTTTATCATAGTCTCCCTTTTGAAAGTTAAAAGGTAGTACTGTGGATTTCCTTACCATCCCTCCTTCATTAATTAGATCAAACGCGATCATGCTATGATCACTATTGCCAAGTAGCCCCAACAACCTTATCTCTTGCACCAGATCTGGTGTTCCACTAAGGACTAGGTCCAATATGGCTTCCCCTCTGGTCAGTTCATGAACCAGCTGCTTCAAGAAGCAGTCATTTATTTCATCTAGGAACTTTATCTCCCTAGCATGTCCTGCCGTTACACTGACCCAGTCAATACTGGGGTAATTGAAATCACTCAGTATTATTATTGCACTGTAACATTTGTTAGCTTCCTTGATTTCTTTGAGCATTTCATCATCCTTTTGTTCATTCTGGCCAGGCGGTCGATAGTACACCCCCACTGCCATCGCCCTCTCCTTGTTACATGGAATTTCAATCCATAGAGATTCTACAGCGAATTTTGTTTCCTGCAAAACTGAAATCCTTTCTGACTCAATGCCCTCTCTAACATAGAGCGCAACCCCTCCACCAATTTGATCAGCTCTATCATTACAATATAGTTTGTACTCAGGTATCACAGTGTCCCACTGGTTGTCCTCCTTCCACCATGTCTCTGAGATTCCAATCATATCTAACCTCTCATTTAGTGCTATATATTCTAACTCACCCATCTTATTTTTTAGACCTCTAGCATTTGCATACAAGCATTTTAGAGACTGTATTTTATTCATATTAATTTGGCTATTGGTAGGCATGGGTAATTTGGGATCTTTAAGCTCTGTCTGCTCCATACTCGAGGGCATTTGGGCTACTTTACTCTTTTTTGGAACCTCTCTGCTTTTGGTAGTATCCTTCAAGGATACATTCTTCCAAACCATGTGCTCTTGTGCGACTGTCGTCTTTCCCTTATTATCTAGTTTAAAAGCTGCTTTATCTCCTTTTTAAAGGTTAATGCCAGCAGCCTGGTTCCATCCCGGTTAAGGTGAAGCCCATCCCTTCGGAAGAGCCACTCCTTTCCCCAGAATGTTCCCCAGTTCCTAACAAATCCAAAACCCTCATCCTTGCACCATTGTCTCATCCACGCATTGAGACTCTGGAGCTCTGCCTGCCTTTTGGGTCCTGCGCGTGGAATGGGAAGCATTTTGGAGAATGCTACCCTGGAAGTTCTGGATTTCAACTTCCTACCTAAAAGCCTAAATTTAGCCTCCAGAACCTCCCTACCACATTTTCCTATGTCATTGTTACTGACATGTACCAAGACAGCAGACTCCTCCCCAGCACTATCTAAAACCTTATCTAAGTGGCGCATGAGGTCTGCTACCTTCGCACCAGGCAGGCATGTTACCAGGCGATCCTCACGTCCACCAGCCACCCAGCTATCTACATGCCTAATGATGGAATAACCATCTATAACGGCTGTCCTAACCCTTCCCTCATGGGCACATGGCCCTGGAGAAACTTCCTCGGTGTGAGAGGGTTTTACATCACCTGGAGGACAGGTCCTAGTTACAGGATCACTTCCTGCCACACCAGGGTGATGCTCTCCTGTCACGTGACCTCTCTCCTCCATGGCAATAGGGATGCTGCCAGACTGGAGGTAGGACTTCAGGACTATATCCCTGTAGGTCTTGTCTATGTACCTCTCTGCCTTTCTTATGTCTTCCAAGTCTGCTACCCTAGCCTCTAGAGCCGGGGTTGCAAACACGCGGCCCGCGAGAGCATCTTGTGCGGCCCGCGATGCATTTGGCCCAGCGTGTTAAGCAGCTGGCCGGTAGAGTAAAAAAACCCCAAACTTGCTGCTGCCGCCGCAGCCGCAGTATCAAGCGTCCCGCGGCGCCCCCCTGCCCGGCAGGGTCCTCTGCTCCCTGCAGCATCAGCTCCAAAAGCGGCGGTGTGCTACCTGATAGTGTGACGTTTAACACATAGTTTGGGCACAACGCTAAAAAGCAGTGTGGGCCTTAGCACCAAAATTCCCACACTACCCAGGTGGGGCGAGGATTGGGTGGAAGGAATGCGCTGCCAGTGTGTCACAGCTAAAGTGGGCATTAGGAGCTCACACTGCCATGCTTGTCACCCTTAGCACGGGTGCACTTAATGCCACCTCAATGGGCAGTGTAAAGTACACCCACATGCTGGCTAGCCTCACAATTGTGCTCATTTGTGGAATTTCTGAACACTGTGGATGATAACATCAGGTTCACCTTGAAATATGATGAGTGTGGCATAGATTTTTTGGATGTGGCTATTACCCTTTCTGGTGGAGTACTATCTACATCCTTGTATCGGAAGTCGGTTCAACGTAATATCTTACTCCAATTTACCAGTTTTCATCCGTCATCTTTAAAACAGGGTCTTCCCATTGGACAGTTTCTCCGACTTTGGAGAATCTGTTCTTCTATGGGTGATTTTAAACATCATGCAATGGAACTTAGTCAGCGTCTGTATGCTAGAGGCTACCCTAAATCTGTGGTGCATAAAGCCTATAAGCATGCTTTATATAACCACAGGGAATAGTTACTATCTTCCTGTTCGGGGTCCTCGGATTCTTCTTGTGATGATAGAATCATGGGGGTTTTGCCTTTCACCAGTAGAACTAAGACACTACAACAGATTTTGCGCAAGCTTTGGGATATTTTACAGTTACATAGCTGTTTTTGTAAACAATTATGTCTGGCTTATACTCGAGGAAGAAACTTACATGATAAACTGCTGCACCCTTTTCCACGTACCCCAAAACCTTTGGAGAGGACAGGTCATTTTCCCTGTGTGCATTGCGTGCATTGCTCTGGGTCTTTGACAGGGGACACTTGGGAGGATCCGGTCACCAAGAAACTTTGGACATTTCGGCATTTCACTACGTGTGATTCTGCCTTTATAGTCTATCTGCTGGTGTGCCCCTGTGGTTTAAAATATGTAGGCTGTAGTGAACATCCTGGCCCTTTAAGAAACATTTAGCTGAGCATGCTTCATGGATTCATACCCAGACTCTCGCTGCCCCGATAGTTCAGCATGCTTTGCAATGAGTTCCTGTGTTCACTCAATTTACTTGGCGGGCTATTGATTGGGTGCCTCCTTCAGTTTGTGGCGGGAATCGGTTATCCTGCTTACAGCGGGTTGAGCAACAGTGGATTTTTCAATTGGACACTGTTATGCCACGGGGTTTAAATTTAGAGCAGGATTGGCATAGTCTTCTCTGATCTTTTTGGCCTGCGGGGTGGTGTTTGCATGTTTATTGCTCTCACCTCCCGATTGGCTAGGTAGTAACCATGTGTTTGGAAGTGATGTCAGATGCCGTGTTTTTAAAGACCTCGTTATTCCCTTATTTCCTCATGCGCACATTTCATGGTTGCAGTGGACATTAACCTGAAGCAGGGTTTTGGAAATTTGATGACCCAAAACGCAGGATTGTGTCATTTTCTTTTTCCTCTTTCTATAATTACTAATTTTTATTTTATTTGTGTAAACCGCCCCGATGTCATGGGGGGCGGTATATTAAGTGTGAAATAAACAATAAAAATAAACAATAAACAATGTTTCTACCATTGTTGATGAACTATATTGCAGCGCTGGGGATTCAGCTAAGTACTTCTCGTTTAAAGCTTACTGTAGCAGTTTAAAGGTTTTACTGCATTTGATTAAAAAGGACATGAACCTCCAGTTAAGGAGTCATTGCCTGGGGGTTACTGGTCCGACAAAAACATTTCTATTTGGGAAGTTGGTTGTTGAGTGGAGCCTGTATTTCTTTGAAGGCTAGCACAGTATGGCATCTCAGGCTCATGTTAACTGATGTTAGCATGGGTCCCATCCACATGTTTTCGGTATGGGCTTTAGTAAACATGCCCAATATGAGCTCACCAGCCAATTCTGAACACATAATTTGCTTTGAATATTGGCCTGACAGTCTTTTCCTGATTACCTTATAAATGTTTTGTTACTGTTGGCAGTACATAGTATATCTTCACTGAGCCACAGGAGAAGTGTTTTTTAGATTCTAGAAGACATCCTAGCAAATGAATGGCAGTTAGAGAATGACATGTCTGAGCCATAAAGTTCTTCAGATTTTCATTGATATAAATCAATTTCTCCCTTTCATTCTTCTGTGTCTGATTTATCCTTTCTCATGAATATCTGTGTAGGTCACCTCTTTTTCTTTCATTTTCTAGATGCAAATATTTGTGAAATGCAAATTTTAAAAAAATCCCAGTGGTCTGCCAATGCTTTTTTGTAGCAAATTTTTAAAAAGATCCCAGTGGACTACCAACGCTGGTTTGTAGCACAAGATTTTATCCTTTGCAGATCTGAATCATTGTCCTCTTCAGCTTGCCACAGGTCACATATGAGGTGTGACAAAAAAGAAATGAGACTGTCCCATAAATGTTTTATTACAAAATCTACAGAGAAATTACGCATTGTCCCCTTCAAAGTAATCCCTCCTCCCCCAGAGTTAATGCACTTCTGCATTCACTTTTGCCACATACGGAAGCACTCGGTAAAATCCTCCTCCTTGAGGTCCCTCAGCTCCCTCATCACAGTGGCCTTGATCTCTTCTACAGAGGCGAAATGAGTTCCTTTGAGCACAGTCTTCAGCCTGGGGAAGAGCCAGAAGTCGCACGATGCGAGATCTGGGGAATAAGGAAAGTGGTCGGGAGCTGTGATCTGTTTGTTGGCCAAGAACTGCCTCACACTGAGCATGGTGTGTGTGGGCGTGTTGTCATGGTGGAGCAGCCACGACTTTTCTCTTCACAGAGCCCGCCTGCTGCGCTGAACTCGGTCATGGAGGTGATTGAGGACCTGCTGGTAGAAGTGCTCGTTGACTGTCTGACCCTTAGGCACAAACTTATGATATAACTAAATCTAAATAACTTCTCATTCAACCTGTAAAACAGAGTTAGAATGTCTGAAAAGATTCTCCAGCTGATCTCAGATCAATACGTGCACCACTCTTACGTTTCAAAGAAACTTCAACGGTGTGCCGATTTCACATCAAGGATCTGCTGAGTTTTTTAAATTGTTTCATCAAATGCAATTGCCAGTAGTTTCTAATTAATGATGTGACTGGGCTTCCAGCTTTCTAGCTTAAATGTCGTAAATTTTAAAAATACTTAGCTTGATAATCAAAATATAGTCCAGCACATACGAAGATTGTTGCTACTTGGCTATTGTTCAAATCCCAACGCTAATAATTTTGGCGCCTTGCGTTTCTCATTGAGGCGGTTCGTCAGGGAAAATAAGGATCTCATGAACATCTCATGATGATTGCTGCCCACGTTTCACTGAAAAGATCTTCTTGTCTTCACTGAAAGATCATCTGGAAAGATCCTTATTTCCCCTGACGAACCGCCTCAATGAGAAACGCAAGGCGCCAAAATTATTAGCGTTGGGATTTGAACAATAGCCAAGTAGCAACAATCTTCGTATGTGCTGGACTATATTTTGATTATCAAGCTAAGTATTTTTAAAATTTACGACATTTAAGCTAGAAAGCTGGAAGCCCAGTCACATCATTAATTAGAAACTACTGGCAATTGCATTTGATGAAGCAATTTAAAAAACTCAGCAGATCCTTGATGTGAAATCGGCACACCGTTGAAGTTTCTTTGAAACGTAAGAGTGGTGCACGTATTGATCTGAGATCAGCTGGAGAATCTTTTCAGACATTCTAACTCTGTTTTACAGGTTGAATGAGAAGTTATTTAGATTTAGTTATAGAATATATCCATTCAGAAACAAAAAGGAAAGAGCTTCTATTTCTCTTTTGTGTAGTTGCCAACGTCGCTCTGTACACTCAAGAGTACCTCCCAAAAATCCTTCCAACTACGCCACTTATGTCCCCCTCAGCCCCCTCTGGTGGCGGCGTAGTGGTACCACCGGGGCTGGGGAGCGCATAAGAAATAGGGGTTTTAGGGTTGACCTGTTGTGAGGGTCAATGAGGTAGCAGCCCTCTGTGTCAGCCTCATGGTCAACTTCCCAAAAAGCAACTCTTAGCCAAGTGTAGGGTAAAGAAAAGGCATTTATTTCACCTTTGCGCAAAAAGAAGTTCAAAATAGGCGGTTATGAGTAACAGAGCGATAACTTTCCTTGTATCAAAATGTAAATCAGCAAAACATTCAAAGTAACATTGTTAACCTTCACAAACTCAAAGCATAAGGTCTCCTGTATTCTTTTCATACATTGGGTTTGCTTCCCTTAACTTAAACACGTCTCATTGTGCAATAATTACAGTCCATCGGTTCGATGGCTTCCATAACCTCAGATTCCCCTGGCAGCCATTCCATTTCTGAGGGGTCCGAATCTGATGTCTCAGGGATGTTAAAATCTGACTTTCTAAAAGCATGCCATACCGTATCCCAGTGTTGGCTTGACAGTTTGGGGCGTCGGCTTTTAGGTATGTTGTAACACCCTGGATTTTCTGCTGTTACAGGATTAAAAGTTTGCTTATTCCAGTCTTTGGCAGCACTAACCTTTTTCCTATAAAGATTATCTGGTATTTCTGGTTTAAAACTGTCCTTATCATCCAGATAAAAGTTAGTCCTTGGTTTCTCTCTTGGTCTAGGCCTTGGTAGACAATTACAGGCACCAACTGTTTCCCTTTTAAACTTCCTGCAATCCCTTTTGTGTAAGGCTTGAGGCCTAGTCTGAATGTCCTCCGCTTCAGGCAGTTTCCAGTGATCCCAGGATATCTTTCCTGCTTTAGAATAGGGTATAACTCTTTTGAGGCAGGGCTGCTGCTGAGGCGCCTGTCTTCCACCTCCACCCCTGTGGCAGTTGGCTACTGGCCACGCCCTCTCAGCTATGTCCTCTTCCCCATGCCTCTGAATCTTTCTTTCATCTTTCAGGTCACCTTTATAAAAACTTTTAAAAGTACCTTTTCCTCCTTGAAGGTTCCTTTCCAGTGGATATATCTTCCTCTGCTTGTATCCCCGTCCTTCTCCTTGGACAAGGCTTCCTCTCCAGCTGGAAGGGTAAGCACCTCCTTCCTTAGCTGCACTCTGTAATACTGCCCCTTGCAGTTGTGTATGGCCTTCCTCTAGGCTTGCTCTTGGGCCTTCACCTCGGCCTGCTCTCTCAGTAGCTTTCACTCCTTGAGTTATTCTGGGTCTGTCAGTGACTTCACCCCGGTCTCTGACTCCGGCTTCTGGAGCTGCTCTTGGCACTGCTTCCTGTAAGGCTCTCTGTGAAGCTTCCTGCCAAGCTCCTTGCCTCTCTCTTCCTTGTAATGCTCTGTCCCTGCTTAAATCGAGACCAGCTGCTTCTGAGTCCTGCCCATAGAGGCGTGGTTCCTCTGCTTCCAGGCTTGCTCTCCTGCTCCCTCTATGTGTACCTTCATGTATTTGCGGGTAAATCTTGTTTTTTTCAAGATTTAAAACTTTTTTTCTTTGTGTCAGAGGGTCTGCAGTATCACAGTTAGGAACCACTACCCGGGAAAAAGATTTAGGTGTCATTGTGGATAACATGTTGAAACCCTCCGCCCAGTGTGCAGCGGTGGCCAAGAAAGCAAATAGAATGCTAGGAATCATAAGGAAAGGAATGGAGAATAAAATCAAGGATATTGTAATGCTTATCGTTTCATGGTGTGCAATTCTGGTCAGGTCCGTACTTTAGGCAATAACTATTCTGTAAGCACACGTGTAAGTCCTATCACATGTACTTTCAGTGTGGGCATGCACAGGGGCAGAGTTTGGGTCAAGCACAAATTTATATGCCTAAATGTTAAAATACTATAACTGGCGCACATTCCTGAAAAATCTAGATGCAGTCATTTACACCCACCATAGACTAGTTTGAGGTACATTTTTACCCAGCCAATGCTCCTATTTGATAAAGTACACACCTGCTTCACTTCATAAAATAGGCCACAAATATGCATGTGGCAACGTCCTTTAATTCCACAGAAGTTCACAAATGTACCCTCATCTATGCTCAAGTGGGCTCTTGTAAAATTGCCCAGAGGTATATGCACCGAGCAAGTAGGTGCACAGATACCTGGAGGGTGATTTTATAGCAAGGCACCAACACAACATTTTCAAAAACATACCGATTTTATAAAAGGCAAACTACACATGTATCAGCCTTTATAATATAGGCTCATAGAATAATTCTTAGTAGCATATAAACCCTCTGATGCAGTTACATCTGCTCCAAGGCAGGTGCAGCTTTCTGTGTGTACTCTGTGCAGGTATTTTATAAAGCTCCACCTCAGTCACAAGCTGGCCCTGGCAAAGACTGCTCATCATCAGTCATCACAACAGACTATAAATGTTCCTCTATAAAGCATTACAGCTAATATAAATGTCCAGTATATACAGTGAGCATAACAAATCAACACAATTTAAATCTCAGCAAAAATTGAGCAGCTGGAATCAACTATGTTACAGAATTCTTTCCCATCCCGAAACCATCCTGCAAAGTGTAACAGCATATACCACAGGACACCACCCACATGGGAAAGACATTCAACATAAGGGGATCCTACTTGTGCTCCTCGTCTGCTCTACTATATATTATTCAATGCACAGAAGGGTGCTGTATTCCCGAGACAGGACAAATGTTAAAGACAACACTCAATTCATACAGACACAAGGTCATTCACCACAGAGACGACCAAGGTGCTTTTCAGGACTAAACTACTGCATTAATGATCTCATGACCAGGATACTTAAAGGAAAATTTCAAACAATCCAGGTATGTAAAACATTTGCAATTAGAACAATTAGGGGTATGTTTACTAAACTGCGCTCAAGTGCGTGGCGCACAATAGCGTGCGCTAAGGTACGCTAATGATGCGTTTTTGTGCCCCGCACATGTGCGTGCTGCACTAAAGTGCCCGCTCATGTGCGCGGCGCGCTGATGGGCGTTAGAGGCGTGGAAAAGCTCCCGGAGGGCGGAGGAAGGCTCCCCAGGGGCGGAGAGAAGGGGTTAATGGGTGGAGAGTGGGAGGGGAGAGGCTCCCCACACAGGAGCGGGGCTGAAATTCAAGTAAAAAAATACCGCGAGTGAAAACCTCGCGGTAGAGCCGATTTAAAGGGAAGAGAAACCATTTCTGTAAGCAATGTAACTCAAAACCAGGGAAACCTACAAAACGTGAGCAGTGTGATACATGTGCACGGAACAAAAGGGCAAATAAACATTAAAAATGACCCCAACAAAATATAAAAAAATTATAATCAAGCTGGGCAATAGTGATAGTAATGGGAAACATCAAAAAACACTCCCAAGAAAGCCCCAAAAAATAAATATGAATTTTAGAAGAGTCTACGCTCCGTCCCCATACAAGGTGAATGATCCCACAGTGAAATAGCACTGATCAGGATTTCCCTCTCCATTGGACAGGTTACCTATGGCATGCACATGTTCCACAACAGCAGGGCGGCCAGGTCGGAATGGGCAACTGGACAGATGCTGGGAAAGGGGATTCAGAGGGCTGCAGGCGGCACATGCTGTGGTGCAGCTGGGCCACAGTGCGGACTAGGCAGATGCTTAGATGGCACTTAGGAAAGCTGAAACTAAACAGCAGCCAGACAGCAACTGATGAGGGCCCAACATGGGCACGAGAGTGTTTAGCACAGTGTCACAGGGGATAGTACCCAGCAGGTACCCCCAAGGGCACAGAACATTGGCAGGCAGTGTTTGGGGGACGTGCGGACAGATATGCAGGCATCCCTACCCCAGAACCCGTACCATAGGCAGCCGCTTACCTGCACACAGGATGGCCTGAGACTGCGTACCACCAGCACCACCAGCAGAAGGGCATGTCAGCATGGTGGCACAGGGGTACTGGAGGTGGAGGGGGGCAGTGGCAGCTGCCCAGAGCAGACCATGGCCTAGCCCTGTGTAGGTGGGTGCAATGCACTGCAACAGACAGGCCCTGCTGGACAAACAGTCATGGTATCATCAGGGAATGCACTGTCTCTGTGGCAACGCGGTGGTGCAGTGCACACAACCAGTGTGTTTGGAGACAGAAGGTCACAGGTTCAAGCCCCAGCTGGGGCTCCTGCCAATCCAGTCCCCCTATTTTACCCACAACTAAATCGTGATAGTAAAAACGAACCTTTATTGCAGAGAACATAAGCATGGCTCAAACACCTCTATTTTACCCTACAGAGCACAGACACCAGAAACATGCACATTACCTACAGCAGATTCCCCCAAATGCAGTCCTGGAGGGCCACAAATCCTTCAGGGTTTATGCTGTCTCCAATCCAAGGATGGAACGATACTGGTGGTGGAGGTGGCAGCAGCTGGTGGCAACAGCAGACCATGGCCTAGCCCTGTCCAGGTGGGTGCCATGCACTGCAACAAACAGGACCTGTCGGATGTACAGTCATGGACTCCCCAGGGAATGCAGCATATCTGTGGCAACACGGTGGTGCAGTGCACACAGACAGTGTGTGCAAGAATAGAAGGTCACAGGTTCTAAGCCCAGCTGGGGCTATTGCCAATCCAGTCAACATATTTTTCCCACAACTAAACCATGATAGTAAGGACAAACCTTTATTGCAGAGAACATACGCATGGTTCATACGCCTATATTTTACCCCACCGAGCACAGACACCATAAACAGGCGCATTACCTAGAGCAGAGTCTCCCACATGCAGTCTTGGAGGGCCAAACACCATTCAGGTTCCATGCTGCCTCTAATAAAGATGCCTGTGCTGCATATCGATGCACCACCCCCATGGTATGCAGATGTATCTCATGCATATTCATGAGGGACAGCATGAAAACCCGAACAGTGTTTGGCACACCAGGACTGGAGTTGGGTACCTCTGCCGTAAAGCAGCAGCCAACAGGGGCAGACACACCCACACCCACACCCACAGGCCCCGTTGGCAAATGCCTCCTGGAGAGGCAGGACATTGGGCCCTGCGTGCATCTCCCAATACTAGCACTTGCATACCTTAGCAATGCCACCCTACACCTGGGTATACGGTACACAGCTATCAAACGTTTGCTATGATTACTGGCAGATAGCAATTCCTACTTTAAGCACAGTTTGCTGATTGAGCTCCATCATAACAACCTTTCTGATGTCTGTGGAGTGTGCTTCAGGTCTGGTCTCTGACAGTGTTTACCACCCTAGGGAGTGACCCCCAACAGTATTGCGTACCATATCCATGCCTGTACTGTGCCCAGGACTGGTGTGGTGGCCAGGGCTGCTAAACTCCTCTATAGTAGCACAATGCTGGCATAGGTTTAGGGGTGTCTGTCTGTCTATCCAGTGTGTGGTGGCTGCAAACACCCTCCACAGCCCACACTGCCAGCACTGTTGCCAGTATTGGCCTGCCAATGTGCATAATGAGGAGCAAGGTACCATGGGTATAGCCCAGACAGGGTGGCCTGGCCAGGATGCATCTGCACAGGGCATAGGGCACTGGCTGGGACATTTTAGTGCACGGCCACCACCTACACAGACAGGGTGGCCTCAGCATGTCCTGCTGGGAGATCACTCTCACCCTGACTGTGCAGTGACCACAGCATGGCTAGGCACCCCCATAGTGCTATGTAGTAGTTTTTTCATGTGATATTTATGGTTTTCCTTTTGGAGCCCAGTCACTGACTTATCTGCTTGTTGTGTATGCTGACATCCCAGTTCTGGGTGCATGCATTTCCACCAGGAACATGGACTAACTAGCAGACTGTTTGCAGCTGGTATGTGTCTTGATGGAGTGCCTTGCAGGGTGCAGTGGCTGAAGGCTTGCTGCAGGAGAATATCAGATAGTGGTGGGGTGCAGCTTAGCATATGCAGGCCTAATGTCTGTCTGCTATTGTGTTATGGATGTGTACAGAGCTGCATTGACTGCCCTGTAGGGTGTCTGTTCCCCAGCAGGACTGGGGTTGATGGTCCCCTCTACTGCCACCATTGCTGGGAGGTAGAGTGTGCATCTGTTGATGGGAGACCATGTTTACCACCCTCAGCCCTGGTGGAGGAGGGTGGTGGTACATAATCCTCCTAGGGGGTCCATGGGGGCTGCACCTGACTGAGACAGATATATCCAAGGTGTTTCTGCAGAAACTACCTATCTTACACATTAGCATTGCTGGGGACCTACAGCATGGCCTATTTCTGCCATGGAAGGTGCTGTGGACCTGGTGCTGGGTGCCCCACCGCACACTCAGGGTGAGCACAGTACCCGCACAATGTGATGGCGTGTAGCTACTCTGTGCCAGTAACACACACGGTCAGTACCCCCTACCAGGCCGAGGTGCTGTGGGGGTGGACATGGTCAGTTCCCCTACCAGGCCGAGGTGCTGTGGGGGTGCATACCCCATCTTGTGTTCATCTGTGGACAGCTGATTTGCATGTGCAGTGCATCATGGGTACGGGTGGCCTAACCCTATCCTGGTGACCACAGCAGACTGTCTGTGTGGTGACGTGCAGTCCCTCTACAGCCAGCCAGGGGCTTGCTAGCAGCTGTAGAGCTGTAACCCACTGATTACTTCACTGTCTGTGGAGCCAGAGGTCATGGGTTCAAACCCACAGTGGGGTTATTTGATAGGGCTGCCCAAAAACCATTATCTCTTTTTAATGTACATTATTTCTGCCAGCAAAAACACTCTCTGCGTACTGTACCCATAAGGTGCCTCAGAGGGCGCTTTATAGGGCGCCCTATAGGGCACCTTATGGTTACCGTCCATATAAGGTGCACTATACGTTATCCTGTGGAGCGACTTATAGGGTGCCCTATAGGGGACATTTTAGGGTGCCATGGCGGACAGTGCACTTTATAATGTGCCCTATGGAGTGCCTTATAGGGTGCTTTATGCGGCACCTTCAGTTACAGCACGTGAGGGCGTGTTTGCTGGCAGCAATTAATAAAATACAAATAAAGTGCTGCAGGAAACAATACATACATTGCAAAGCTGATGCCTCAGCCAGCCTTACATATTAGGCACACTGGGGAGCAAACTCATGACCCCTGTATCAGCAGT
The DNA here is from genome assembly GCA_033557465.1 of Ichthyophis bannanicus. Taxonomy (NCBI): domain Eukaryota; kingdom Metazoa; phylum Chordata; class Amphibia; order Gymnophiona; family Ichthyophiidae; genus Ichthyophis; species Ichthyophis bannanicus. The sequence continues at coordinate 190,432,162 of CM066039.1, forward strand.
CAGTGTCTTAACCATTGTGCTACACTGCTGTTCCTCCTTACATGTCAGCGCACCTACTTCAGATTTCCATGCGTTTAAATGCACAGTGCTGCCATCAAACACAGTCCTATGACCTTTCTGTGCCTCATAGGGCACCCTATATGGCTGGCGCCCTATAGGCCACCCTTTCAGCAACATTGTAGGGTGCCGTGGTGGACAGTGCACTTTAAAATGTGCCCTCTGGGGTACCCTATGAGGCGCCTTATGCAGCACCTTATGTTACAATACTTTGAGGGTGTGTTTCCTGGCAGCACTATTTAAAATAAAAATAAAATGCCCCCTACAGCAATATTACCTATAACAGGTAATGCCTCAGCCAGCCTTCTTCATTAGATGCAGTGGGGGCTTGAACCCATGACTCCTGCATCATTGGTCAGCGTCTTAACCATGGTGCTACACTGCTGCTCCTCCTTGCATGTCAGCGCACCTACTTATGATTTTCATTCCTTAAACTGCACAGTGCTGCCATCAAAACCAGTGCTGTGACCTTGCGGTACCTCATACGGCACCCTATAAAGCACCCTATAAGCAACATTCTAGGGTGCCTTGGCGGACAGTGCACTTTAAAATGTGCCTTATGGGGCGCCTTATGTTAACACGCTTTGAGAGTGCGTTTGCTAGTAGAGATAATTAAAATACAAATAAAATGCCTCCTAAAGCAATCTTCCCCATAATAGGTAATGCCTCAGCCAGCCTTTTTCATTGGGCACAGTGGGGGATTGAACCCATGATCTCTGCACCATTGGTCAGTGTCTTAACTATTGTACTGTGGCTCGGCTCCTGTGCTTGCACATCAGCGCGCCACATATGCTTCCCGCGCAACTTTCTCATGCGCTAATGTGTGGGGCGCACATTAGCGCATGATTAATCCCGGTTTTGCTTTTTTCTGACTGAAACGCCCACTCCTTATATGGCATCTGCACACTAGTGCGCCGCGCACCCTAACGGGGTTTTAGTAAACATACCCCTTAGGCATTTTGAAACAGACAAGAAAGGAATCAATAAAGATGTTGGCTTTTTAACTCACTACAAGATGAATAATTCTACTGCCGGGTCACCTTCTGATCACTCTACCACATCAAACTCCCCCTCCCTCCCTCCCCCCCCCCCACCCCCCGGTATTACCGGAATGCATTTCATGATTTACTTGTATTTTTGTGGCTCTGATCTGAGGAAGGGAGCAGGGGCGGAAGGTGGGAACATAGTGGCTCCGGGTTTTTTTTTTTATAGTGGCCCATCTAGTATCAAATTATTTTGCAAGCACCCAATTCCAGTAGCATCGGCATCTCTTTTGGTTTAGAAACTGACAATTCAGTTTCAAAATTAACATGTAAATGTTGAGACAATCTGTCAAAATGCACATTTGTGCTTTATAGCCTTCATAAAACTGAGCCCAAAAACAGAAAGAAAAACAAGAAGATTGTTGGGCCCGATTTGAACTGGGCGGTGCTATGCACCGACATGCCCCCTTTCTGCCTAATCTGGATTTTCAGTGCCGGGGTCATAATCAGCTCTGGCATTGAAAATCCGGGTCTCGCCGCACAACCCTGAAGCCGCAGGAGCTAGCCAGGTAGCACTGATTTTCGATGCTACCTGCTTAGCCCCTGCGCCTTAAAGATAAGCGAGGAAAAACCTTGCCTATCTTTAAGGCACAGAGAGCTAAGCAGGTAGCATCGAAAAACGGTCCTACCCGATTAGCCCTTTCTGCCGCCCCCGCTCTGCCCTAGAACACCCCTAACACACGCCGACGCAAACCTCATAGCATCTAGACGTGTTAGGGACTCATCCGGGATTTTCAAAGGGCAGTACCCATGTAGGTGCCCTTCGAAAATCCCGGATATGGCATTTACATGGGTAACTAGGGCATTTGCTCATGTAAATGCCTTCAAAAATCAGGCCCGTTATGCTTTAAGGGTCTACGCTTCACTGTTGTCAACCAGCTCATAAAAATTCACACTCTAGAACACTGTTCTGATTGTACCTTTATATGTTATAGCAGAGTAGAAAAGTAACACTGTCACTCACTGATGAGACATGGCCATCCGAATAAAACAGCAATGCACAACTTCCTTGAGTGGAATTCACCATTTCCTGTATGGTCGAATAAAGCCACTGAGACTGTTTTTCATTCGCTGAACAAAGAAGCTTGAATGCATATGCAATAGTGTGCTTACTGTGTTGTTGTTGTTGTTAAGTGCCGTCGAGTCGGAGTCGACTCATGGCGACCCTCTGGATAGCTATCCTAAATTGTATTCGGTCTTCAGTCAGGCAGCTCATTGTTGACAGACTGGTACCCGTAGCTGCTGTTATTGTATCGATCCATCTCATTGCTGGCCTTCCTCTTTTGCGTTGACCTTCTATCTTGCCAAGCATAATGTCTTTCTCTAATGATCTCTCTCTTCGCATGATGTGTCCAAAGTATGAAAGTCGAAGTCTTGTCATCTGAGCTTCTAAAGAAAGCTTAGGTTTGATCTCCTCTAGTACCGACTGGTTTGTTCTTCGGGCAGTCCATGGTATACACAGTATTCGCCGCCAGCACCATAATTCAAAGGCATCAATTTTCTTCCTGTCTATCTTTTTCACTGTCCAGCTTTCACATCCATATGATGTTATTGAAAATACCATGGCTTGAACAAGTCAAATCTTTGTATGGAGAGAGACATCTCTGCTCTTGAGAATCTTATCTAGGTCTTTCATAGCCATTCTGCCAAGAGCAATGCGTCGTCTGATTTCTTGACTGCTTGTTGCTTCTTTATTGATAGTTGATCCAAGTAGGTTAAAGTTGTTCACAATTTCAATTTCTTCTCCTTCAACGATGAACCTGTTGATTATGCCAGTTGTCATGATCTTTGTCTTCTTTACATTAAGGTGCAGGCCCATTTTGAGACTATGTTCTTTGATTGTGAGAAGCAAATGTTTCAGATCATCTTCACTTTCATCCAGTAATGTGGTATCATCAGCATAGCGAAGGTTGTTGATGAGTCTTCCACCAATCTTCACACCTCTGTTGTCTTCAAACAATCCTGCTTCTCTGATGATTTGTTCTGCATATAAATTAAACAGGTAGGGGGAAAGTATGCAGCCTTGTCTTACACCTTTGCTTATTTTAAACCATTCTGTTTCTCCTTGTTCTGTTCGAACTGTTGCTTCTTGATCAATGTACAGATTGCGCAAGAGAACGATCAGGTGTTCTGGTATACCCATGCTTCTTAATGTGGCCCAGGGTTTCTCATGGTTTACACAGTCAAAAGCCTTGCTATAGTCGATAAAGCACAAATAGATATCCTTTTGGTATTCTTTAGTCTTTTCAAGGATCCATCTCACATCCGCAATGATGTACTTGCTGCTGTGTTAGGGACTGGATTTAGCTCATGCCTTTTCTCAAACGTTCAAGGCAAGCTACCTTCAAGGACAGTAGGAATTTTCCTGTCCCCTGAGGGTTTATGATTCACAATTGTAGATATTTGGTTATTAACTTTCATAATGTTCTATTAACAAACTGTTAAATTACATCAAATGTTAACGGTTACCGTGTTATTTGTACAACATATGTTCACTGTAAAATGTTCTGTTCTCTGGAAACCACTTTGATGTGGTGAACAGCAGAGTGGAGGAGTGGCCTAGTGGTTGGGGCAAGGTACTTCAGGCCAGAAGGTCAGGGGTTCAAATCCCACTAGAGGACAGCAACCTTGGGCTGGAAGGACTGGGGTTTCTAGTCCCACAGGTGCTCCTTGTGGTCTTGGGCAAGCCACTTAACCCTCCATAGCCCATGTTCCCTGTAAAATAGTTATCTCCAAGTTATAATGCCCTGTTCAATCTAATTTCAGTTTGTTCAATTATAAACCACACTGATGCAGAATAGCAGTATATAAACCTAGCTAAATAAATAAATAGGTTGGTACCAGTGGCAGTGGAGAGTTAAGTGATTTGGCTAAGGTCACAAGAAGAAGCAGTGGAATTGAAACCCTAACTTTCCTGGTTCTAGCTCTGCTCCTCCAAGAGGAGGGGGGAGGCAGTCAGACATATTCACAGGTTATAATTGTACTCCAGCTGTCAAGGTGGTGGTGTTTTTTGGTGCAGCAGCAACAGAGTCTGGGAGTCAGAATTGATCTATCCTTTCACCCCATAAAGTACCTGATACTTGTACACAGCTAGTGCCAGTCTGCCAGGGAGAAATGCCAAAGAGTTTGGGAAACATTGCGCAACTTTGTATCAGGCACTTTAATAAGCCTCTAACAGACGGAGCAAGGTGGAGCAACGTCCGCATACAAAAGCGGCTCTTTCCTATGGACAGATATGTTAATGCCAAAAATAGAGTAATAGAAGAAACCTTCAAGCCATTACCCAAGGCCCAGGCAAAAAGCAGAAGAAAACACCAGACTGAATCACTTGCTAGCACATACAACCCAGGGAAACCAAGTCTGCCTTTGTTTTTTAATCGTTTGCTGTGGGGCATGCCTGAATGCTCGCTAGGGCAATCTGTCCCTGGAAGGGAGTGTCAGCTTCCAAAAGTCAATCAATAAATGGATGCACTTTTCACAGTTGTGTTTAATTTAATGTAATTTATTTTCATTTAATACAGGTTTTTATATTCTGTTACTGTATATCCCAGTAGTTCAAAGCAGTTACTTCAAAGAAATAATACAAAATTTCAATATCATATATATCCAAAAACAATTGCAAATTCCAAAAAAATGCAATCAAAAGTAAAATGCCAAGAATATAAAAATAAAAAAGTAAAATAACACAGAAAATAAGAGTTCATAAATGTTATAATAGAATATTTTATTCTGTGACATTCAAATAACTTTGAAATACATATGCTTTAAGAGCTTGATGAAAAGAAGTATAATTTTCAATACTTTTGATCTCAAGAGGTAATTTATTTCATTCAAGATAGGCCTGGTAGGAAAACAATCCATCAAGACTCCGTTTAAAATGAAAATCTTTCATAGAAGGAAAAGCTAAATTCCAGTGATTAGTAGAGCATAAATGCCTTTTCGTTTCAGGATAAACCAATAAATGAGACATGTTCTCTGGAGTAGTAACAAGCAAAAATTTAAAAAAAACCCATAATAGTTTAAATACAATTCTTGCTTGAATAGGTAACCAATGCAATTTAAATAATAAAGGGGCAGCCCTAACCATTATACCTGCTCAACAAATAACAGTGGCATTTAATAATAATTGCAATGTCTCCTCTTCTTTTATGAGACTACCTAAGTAAATAAGGTTGCAATAGTCAAGTTGAGGCAAAATTAAAACTTGAACCAAAATTCTGAAATGATTTTTATCTAGGTAAGAACCAATCTGTCTAAAGTGTCATAATTTAAAAAACACCTTTTCACAATACTGCATATGATATACTGTATATAACTCCTTTGATAGGGCAGAATCCTGCATAACCCCCCAGAATCTTCAAGGAGGTAACCAGTGATATTTTAAGACCTGTCAATACAGGAAACCTCAGGGGCAATTCAGCAGGAGAATTCTCTAGCCATAATACATTTGTTTCATTTCCATTTAAGCATAATCCATGACAATAAATCCAGTTTTCCACGTCAGTAAAAAATTCATTGTCAAACATATGTCTGGAATAAGCTACTATGTTTTGAAACTGATATTAATTACGACTGAATAAAAATATAATTCCAAAAAAAATATCATCTGCATCTAAATTGAACAGCCTTTTATATACACTAACAGGGTCAGCCTTTTATATACACTAACAGATGCCCCTTCCCACCGGCAGCTAACTTCCCCACCAATTGTATGGGGAAGTTAGTTGGGGTGGGGAAGGGGCAGTTCAGGGGTGGAATTGGGGAGGGCGGTGGGTGGTCGTTGGCCGTGGATGTACAGGTACGATTCTAATGTCGGCCCTGTACGTCTGGGGCCGGTGACCTGTACAGGGAAGTTATTCCACCTCTGAGGTGGAATAACTTCCCTAGATGTCAGGGATTGGTGGCCTGGGGTGCGGATGAGGCAGGAGGACCGAGGACATTCCCTGCAGTCTGACCCTGGCCTTAAAAGGCCAGATCGGGGGTCGGGCTGCGGGGAAATCAATGCCGCTGCTAGCAGCCAGAGATCATGGTTCTTCAATGGAGCCATGGTGCCATGGCAACCAGAAGTCATGGCGCTGCAGCTCCATTGAATTGCTCTGACTAAGTTAGTCAGGCAGGGCCTGTACATGCAGGCTGGGCTGAATCGCAGTCCTGGCCTGGATGTACAGGCCTGATAGCGATTCTGATCCCACGGGGCATGTACGTCTGGGATGGAATCGAGCCTTAAGGGGTATGTTTACTAAACAGCGGTAGCAGCTTCCATGCGATATCAAGGCAAACCCTGGGCGCCTTATTTCACTTGCGAGCACTGCAAGAAAACTCTCGAAGGTAAGATGGACAATTGATGCTGGCTTAGACTGAGGCATTTTATGTTTTAAAATCTTTATTGTTACTGATATTTTACATAATGTATGAAATATTTAGCAAGAACATCATTAATTTAGCATCAATTATTTTTTATTTTAACATTTTTATTTTTTCTTTGGTAGGATGGTACAAAGGGAAAAGAGAGTCATGAAGTTCGCTATCCCAAGAATTTGGCAGGAACCAATTGACCACTTGAACAATTGCTGCTTCTGCATGGTGGATCCTTCCAAACGTCGGACTGGCAAGAATGCTCCTTCTGTCATGTATCTGAGCATTCCTTCATCCATTGTTCAGAGCTCCATGTACCCACTCCTCTGCAGAGAAAGCAGCTGTCTTCAGAAGAAAACAGCAATTCACAAAACAAAGAAGACGTTGCAGATCTAAATTACAATAACAGAAGTGGAGCTGAGGAGAGAAATCCTTACTACTCGAACCAAAATGACATCATTGCTTGGTCAGAGATCTTGGTCTTGCCAAGTCCAATGCCAAGCTTTTGACGTCTATGTTCAAGCAATGGAACTTGGTGGATGAAAGTGTGCAAATCACAGGTCCGAGGAAGTGTCACCACACTTTTTCTAGTTTCTTCACTAGTCAAGTTGGACTCTGCTTTTGCCATAATGTGACCGGTCTGTTCGACACTATCATAATTGCATGTAACTTGAAGGAGTGGCACCTGTTTATTGACAGCTCTTCCAGGAGTCTCAAAGCTGTCCTGCTACATAACGGGAACAAGAATCCGTCTCGTCCCTTAGCTCACATAGTGAGCCTCAAAGATTACAGCAGCATCAAGACCTTGCTAGAAGCCTTGAAGTATGTTGAGTACGGCTGGGAGGTTATCAGAGACTTTATCCAGACTTTATCCAGACTTTAAAATGGTGGAATAGAGGAGTGGCCTAGTGGTTGGGGCAAGGTACTTCAGGCCAGAAGGTCAGGGGTTCAAATCCCACTAGAGGACAGCAACCTTGGGCTGGAAGGACTGGGGTTTCTAGTCCCACAGGTGCTCCTTGTGGTCTTGGGCAAGCCACTTAACCCTCCATAGCCCATGTTCCCTGTAAAATAGTTATCTCCAAGTTATAATGCCCTGTTCAATGTAATTTCAGTTTGTTCAATGTAAACCACACTGATGCAGAATAGCACGGTATATAAGAGAATGTAAATAAAATAAAATAAATTTCTGATAAGTCTCCAAAGTGGTTTTATAAAGTTTCCCTGCTATCTTTGTCTTTGGGACAACAGGGACACTGTGGCACACTACCACAGGCGGGACTGGCCGCAGCAAACTGAATTTTCAGTTGGAATAAAGAACGTGAAATGGGAGCCACTGGTGGAACCACAGAAGGTGCTTATGCCACCACTGCACATCAAATTATACCTTATGAAACAATTTGTCACAGCTCTAAAGAAAGAGTCAACAGCCTTCAAGTACCTTCAAGACTTCTTCCCTAAACTATCTGAGGCAAATGTCAAAGCTGATGTCTTTGTTGGACCACAAATAAAAAAGATTCTTGAGTGCATGGAATTTCCCAAGCTGCTTACTAGGAAGGAGAAAGTGTCTTGGAATAGCTTTGTGGAGTGGTTCGTGGCTTTTTGGGAAATCACAAGACTGAAAACTATGTAGAGCTGATTGAGACTCTGGTTAAGAATTACGGCAAAATGGGCTGCAGGATGTCTCTCAAAGTCCATATCCTTGATGCTCATCTTCATAAATTCAAGGAGAACATGGGAGCGTACTCAGAGGAGCAAGGTGAACGTTTCCACCGGGATATACTGGAATTTGAATGCCAATATCAAGGACAGTATAACGAGAACATGATGGGAGACTACATCTGGGGGTTTCTTCGTGAAAGTGATTTACAATATAATCGTAAATGTTCAAAATCTACTCACTTCTAAGGGGCATGTTTACTAAACAGCGCTAATGTCGCAGCGGTGAAGTTATCACGCGATAACATTACGTTTCGCGTGAAAACGTCTCCGGCAGCGTTAAGGCATGCAGAGGGTGGAGTAAGCCGTTCCAGAGGGCAGAGAGAAGGGGTCAATGGGCGGGGAGTGGGCAAGGAGAGGCTCCAGGCACACTAATGCCGGGATTTTAAGGGCAGAACATTACCGTGCCTGAAAACCTGGCGTTAGAGGCACAATTGCAGGAAAGAGAAACCATTTCAGTCAGCAATGTACAGCAAAGGCAGGGAGACCAAGAAAAGTGATAGTAGTGATACATGTGCAGCAACAGCATAGTGCACAAGTACGAAAGGGCACTACGGTGAGGCTGCAAATGGGGTAAAGGGGGCTGCAGGCGGGACATGCAGTGGGGCATCTGGGGCACAGGGAGGACTAGGCAGATGCCTAGGTGGCACATAGGAATGCAGAAACTGCAAATCAGCAAGCCACCAACTGACCAAAGTCAAACATGCCCACGAGTGTGTGTCCCACAGTGTCCCAGGGGACAGTACCCAGCAGGTACCCCAAAGGGCACATAACATTGACAGGCAGTGCTAGGGGGAAGCGCAGATGTCTATGTAAGCACCCCTACCCCAGATCCCACACCATAGGCACCGCCTACCGGCACACTGGATGACCTGGGACTGCGCACCACCAGCACCACCGGCATAAGGGCATGTCAGCATGGTGGGGGAGGGGTGTGGTGGTGGACGGGGCAGTGGCAGCTGCCCATAGCAGACCAAGGCCAAGCTCTGTTTAGGTCGGTGGCGTGCAGTGCAACAGACAAGGGCTGTCTGCAGAACAGTCATGGTATCCCCAGGAAATGACCAGCCTCTGTGTCAACAGTTTGGTGCAGTACACACAGCCAGTGTGTTCAGGGGCAGAAGGTCACAGGTTCAAGTCCCAGCTGTGGCTTCTGCAGACCTTGTCCCTATATTTTACCTTACAGAACACATACACCATAAACATGTGCACACCCTAGAGCAGCGGCCAACAGGGGCACAAACACCCACACCCACAGGCCCCACTTTCCATATCCTCATGGAGAGTCAAGCTTTTGGGCCCTGCGCAGAGCAGCAGCTACCACCACTACCACCTGCATACCTTAGCAATGCCTGCACTGTGCCCAGGGCTGGTGTGGCTGTCAGAGCTGCCATCCACCTCTATTTTTGCACAATGCTGAAATAGGTGAGGAAGTGTATGTATGTCTATCCAGTGTTTTATGGCTGCCTACACCTTACTGAGCCCACTATGCTTACACTGTTTCCAGCGTTAGCCTGCCAATGCGCATAATGAGGAGCAAGGTATTGTGGATATGGCCCGGACAGGGCGGTCTGGGCAAGATGCATCTGCACAGGGCTTAGGACAATGGCTGGGATACTGTAGTGCCCGACCACCACCTGCACGGACAGGGTGGCCACAGCATGTCATGCTAGGAGGTCACTCTCACCCTGACTGAGCAGTGACCATGGCATGTCTAAGTACCCACATAGTGCTCTACATTTTTTGTCTCTAGTGATATTTGTAAGTTTCCTTTTTTGGGCCCCAATCACTGACATACTTCTTCTGGTTGCACATTGTTCCTCTAGGAACATGCACTATGTACTGGCTAGCAGACTGTCTGCAGTTAGCATGTATATGGCTGGAACACCTTGCAGGTTGCAGTGGGTGTAGACTGACTGTGCTGTCTGCTGGTGAATATGGGGGTGGCAGCTGAGCTTTTCCAGGCCTACTGCCTGTCTGCTAGTGTCATATGGGGATACATGGGGTCACCTTGAAATGGTTCCATTCATACTTATCCGAAAGACAATTACAGGTCAAGGTGGGCCACAACACCTCCAGACCCATAAATGTCCGCCAAGGAGTACCTCAAGGATCCGCACTCTCAGCACTCCTATTTAACATCTACATCCAACCAACATGCGACATCATGAAAGAGAACAACATTCAATACACAATATATGCAGACGATATCATGATATACACCCCGATATCAGTCGACAACCCGGACTTCTCTAAGATAACATACTGCCTTACCCAAATGACAAGTTGGTGTCAAAACAACAACCTCGCAATCAACTACGGCAAGACCGAGGCTCTAATCATCACTCAGAACCAAAGCTTCATACACCCACCAAATATAAAGATACAAAGCACTACTATACCAATAAGATCAGAAGTGAGATACATCGGAGTTACCCTGGACAATAAACTCAATCTCAAATCACACATAGACAAAACAATCCAAAGAGCCTACTACAAGATGCGAATCATCAGAAGACTGAAACCACTCCTCGCCCCTGAACACTTCCGTACCGTCTGTCAAGCACTGATAACCCCACTTCTGGACTTCTGCAATCCGATATACCTTGGACTACCAAAACAAGCCCTAAAACCACTCCAAATGGCACAAAACACTGCAGCGCGGATAATATCTGGAACAGCAAGACAGGAGCACATCACGCCCATCCTGAAGGACTTACACTGGCTCCCAATCAGTTCACGCATCAGATACAAAACTATCATAAACCTATTTAAGATAAATCAGCACACATCAGCCAGCTGCCTGCACACCCTCATACAACCAGACACCAGCACACATCCAAGAAGAAAACAAACACACAACAGAGTCAGCACCCCAAGTGAATTCAAACACACACGCAAGGACACAACAGACAGAGCACTCTCCATGGCTGCTCCAATAATATGGAACAAACTCCCGGACGATTTGAGGGCAACAACAGACCTCAAAGACTTTATAAAACAGCTGAAGACCATGCTGTTCATAGAACACTATGGACACATCACATAACATCAGAGTATGTATAACAGCACATGATACCTCCAAACACTGTATGTATAGAAAATGTTTCATAGCCCCAATGTATATAGCGCACATTGTACATAGCTCAAACTAATCTCGCACACATCACAACATACACTCAAGTCAATGTTTCTCCCTCAATGCATGAATAACACGCTCACTTTACCCGATTGTTTGCTGTGATACCACCTTGATTAATAAGATAAGGTGGTTTAGAAATACTGTTAAATAAATAAATAAATAAAATATGTGATGGAAACAGATCTGCATTGACTGCACTGGAGGGTGCCCTTCCCCAGCAGGACTGGGGTTGATGGTCCCCTCTACTGCCTCCATTGCAAAGAGGTAGAGTGTGGTTCTGTTGGTGGCAGATCCTGTCCCCCACCCTGACACAAAGAGAATGGGTTGGATGGTGCTATATAATCCACATGTGGGTCCAGCTTCACCACCACCACCACTCTTATAACAAATGACCATGGCAACCACACAGAATATGCATTATTCTGGATGCATCATAATCCACAAGGACTAGACTTGACTGAGGAATACAGATGGATAACAGGTGTATCTGCAAAACTATCTGTCACACAATAGCACTGATGAGGACCTACAGCACAGTCTGTCTCAGCCATAGCAGGTGTTGTGGACCTGGAGCTGGGCGCCCCACCTTACCCTCAGGGTGAGCACAGGAACTGCACAATGTCACAGTCTGTAGCTACTCTATGCCAGTAGCACACACGGTCAGTTCCCTCTACCAGGCCAAGGTGCTGTAGAGGCACATACCCCATCTTGTGATTAGGTGTAGACTGCTGATCTGCATGTGCAGAGCATCATGGGTACGGGTGGGTTTACCCTATCCTGGTAACCACAGCAGACAATTAGGGGTATGTTTACTAAACTGCGGTAATCGTACATAACGCGCGTTATGATGCGCTAACGATCGTTAACGTTACATAACGCGCGTTATGATGCGCTAACGATCGTAATGCTCCGCGGCGCGGTAAAACACCGCAGAAGGTGGAGAGAGGGCGGAGAGAAGGGGTCAGTGGGCGGAGAGTGGGCGGGGAGAGTCTCCCCTCACACTAACGCGCTGATTTTCAGAGCTGAATTCCAACGCGAATGAAAACCTGCCGTTAAATGCACATTACAGGGGAGAGAAACCATTTCAGTGTCAGCAATGTACAGCCCAGGCAGGGAAACCAAAAAACAGTGATAAGTGTGATACATGTGCACAGAACAAAAGGGCACAGAAACACTGAAAATGACCCCAACAAACTGGAAAAAAACAATAACCAAGCTGGCCAATAGTGATATCAATGAGAAACATCAACCCCTCCCCCCCCCCGAGTAAGCTCCATAGAACAGATATAAATCGTGGAAGGGTCTATGCGCCGTCCCCATAGAAGGTGAATGAGCCCACAGTGAAATAGCGCTGCTCAGGGTTTTCCCCACCATCGGACAGGGTTCCTATGGTGTGCACATGTCCCGCAACATCAGGGCGGGCATGTCGGAACGGCAACTGGACAGATGCCGGAGAAGGGGATACAGAGGGCCGCAGGCGGCACATGCTGTGGTGGAGCTGGGCCACAGTGCAGACTAGGGTGATGCCTAGGTGGCCCATACGAATGCTGAAACAGCAGAGCAGCCAGACAGCAACTGCTGAAGGCCCAACATGGGCACGAGTGTGTTTCCCAAAGTGTCACAGGGGATAGTACCCAACAGCTACTCCCAAGGGCACAGAACATTGGCAGGCGGGGCTGGGTGGGTGGACGTCTATGCAGGCACCCCTACCCCAGAACCCACACCATAGGCAGCCACCTACCTGCACACTGGATGGTCTGAAACTGCGCACCACCAGCTCCACCAGCAGAAGGCCATGTCAGCATGGTGGCTGAGGGATACTGGTGGTGGAGGGGGCAGTGGCAGCTGCCCAGAGCAGACCGTGGCCTAGCCCTGTGTAGGTGGGTGCCATGCACTGCAATAGACAGGCCCTGTCTGACCAACAGTCATGGTATCACCAGGGAATACACCACCTCTGTGATAACATGGTGGTGCAGTGCACAAAACCAGTGTATTCAGAAGCAGAAGGTCACAGGTTCAAGTCCCAGCTGTAGTTTCCGCCAACCCAGTCCTCATATTTTACCCACTACTATAACGTGCTAATACAGACAGAACCTTTCTTGCAGATGACGTAAACATGCCCAAAACACCTACATTTTACCCTACAGAGCACAGACACCATAAACATGCACATTACCTAGAGCAGAGCCTCCCAAATGCAGTCCTGGAGGGCCAAACACCATTCAGGTTCCATGCTGCCTCTGATAAATATGCCTGTGCTGCATTTCTATGCGCCACCCCAATGGTATGCAGATGTATCTCATGCATATTCATGAGGGACAGCATGAAAACCCGAACAGTGTTTGGCACTGCAGGAATGGAGTTGGGAACCTCTGCCGTAAAGCAGCAGCCAACAGGGGCAGACACACCCGCACCCACAGGCCCCATTATACAAAGCCTCCTGGAGAGGCAGGACTTTGGGCTCTGCGTGCATCTCCCAATACTAGCACTTGCATACCTTAGTAATGCCACCCTAAACCTGGGAATATGGTACACATCTATCAAAAGGTTGCTATGATTACTGGCAGATAGCAATTCCTAGGTTAAGTACAATTTTCGGAGTGAGCTGCATCATAGCAACCCTTCTGATGTCTGTGGAGTGTGCTACAGGTCTTGTGTCTGACAGTGTTTACCAATCTGGGGAGTGACTCCTACAGTATTGCGTACCATAGCCATGCCTGCACTGTGCCCAGGACTGGTGTGGTGGCCTGGGCTGCCCAACACCTCTATAGTTGCACAATGCTGGCATAGGTTTGGGAAGTGTGTGTCTGTTTATCCAGTGTGTGGTGGCTGCCAACACCCTCCACAGCCCACACTGCTAGCACTGTTGCCAGTATTGGCCTGCCAATGTGCATAATGAGGAGCAAGGTACCATGGGAATAGCCTGGATAGGGTGGCCTGGCCTGGCCGCATCTGCACAGGGCATAGGGCAATGGCTCGGACATTGTAGTGCCCGGTACCACCTGCACGGGCAGGGTGGCCATAGCATGTCTTGCTGGGAGGTCACTCTCACCCTGACTGAGCAGTGACCATGGCATGGCTAGGTTCCCCCATAGTGCTATATAACATTTCTCTCAGGTGATATTTTTGGGTTTTCTTTTGGGGCCCAATCACTGATGTATCTGCTTGGTGTGTATGCTGATATCCCCGTTCTGGGTACATGCATTTTCTCCAGGACCATGCACTATGGACTAGCTGGTGGATTGTCTGCAGCTAGTATGTGTCTTGCTGGAACACTTTGCAGGGTGCAGCAGCTGTAGGCTTGCTGCTGGAGAATGTCAGATAATGGTGGGGGGCAGCTGAGCATTACCAGACCTGCTGTCTGTCTGCTATTGTGTTATTTATTTAATTTTCTTATATACTGTGCTATTTGTCGTCAGTGCGGTTTACATTGAAACAATACAACAATTGGTTAGATATAACAGACCTATTACAAGTAACAGGAAAATTAACATGGAAGTAAATGGGGAAATCATTTATATTTCTTCAAAAATACATGTTGGAGATATATAAAATCTATACAGTTAGTTATGGTAGGTATGAGGTTAAAAGAATGGGGATGGGGATGGGGATGGGGATGGGGTGTTTAGGTGTTTGAAGTGTGCGATGTGTTATGGATGTGTACTGCTCTGCATTGCCTGCCCTGTAGGGTGTTTGATCCCTAGCAGGACTGGGGTGGTGGTCCCCTTTACTGCCACCATTGCAGGGGGGTAGAAAGTGGATCTGTTGGTGGGAGATCCTTTCCCCCATCCTGAGCCCCAGAGGGTGCGTTGGGTGGTGGTATGTAATCTCCCTGTGGGTCCCAACACCCCCCTTCACTTACATCATGTGACCATGGCAGCCACACAGGGTATGCACTTTTCTGGGTGCATCATAGTCCACAAGGGCTAGATGTGACATACAGATGAACACAGGCATATCCTAGGGTTGTTTGCAAGCACTACCTATCACACATTGGCACTGATGGGGACCTGCAGCATAGCCTATCTCAGCACAGCCAGGTGCTGTGCGAATGATGCTGGGCACCATACCTCTCCCTCAGGATGAGCACAGGACCCGCACACTGTGACGGTCTGTAGCTACTCTGTGCCACTAACACACACCGTCGGCACCCCGTACCAGGCTGAGGTGCTGTGGGGTGCATACCCCATCTTGTGATCATCTGTAGACTGCTGATTTACATGTGCTGTGCATCCTGGGTACGGATGGGTTGACCCTATCCTGGTAACCACAGCAGAATGTGGGTGTGGTGCCGTGCAGTCCTCCTGTAGCCAGCCAGGTGTTTATTAGCAGCTCTAACCCACTGGTTACTTCACTGCCCATGGAGTCAGAGGTCATGGGTTCAAAACCCACAGTGGGGTTCATCAATAGAGCTGTCTTAGGCATGGTCTATTTTTATTGTATATTAGTGCTGCCAGCAGAACCACCCTCAGGGTACTGTCACCTTAGGGTGGCTCATAAGGCGCCCTATAGGGCACCTTATATGGTGCCCTATAAGGCGCCCTATAGGGCACCTTATACAGTGCCCTATAAAGCGCCTTATAAGGTGCCTTATATGGTGTCCTATAGAGAACATTATAGAGTGCCTTGGCAGACAGCGCACTTTATATTGTGCCCTATGGAGTGCCTTCTAGGGTGCCTTATGTGGCACCTTAGGTTACGCCACTGTGAGGGTTTGTTTGCTGGCAGCACTATTAAAGTACAACTAAACTTCCTCACAGCCCAATACTTAACCCTTTCCAGGCCAAGCCCAACACTTTCGGGATCCAAACTTCTGCCTAAATATTCCTATCAAATGGTATATAATACATGACCATGGCAGAGGGAACGTCACTATTGGAACATATTGAATAAGACGGGTACAATTTTCCTGACATGCAAACTTTAACCCCTGCTGCAGAATGTGGATTAAAATATTATAGTAGGCCTTCAAAGGGTTACACATGACGCCTCAGCCAGCCTTATTCATTAGGCACACTGGGGAATCAAACCCATGACCCTTGTACCATCAGTCTGTGTAGTAACCATTGTGCTACAGCTCTGTTTCTGCATTTGGGTGTCAGCGCGCCTTCTTAAGCTTAATGCGCAGTAACGCGCCCTGTAACAATCGTTGCTGCGTGGCGCCTTATAACGCGCGTTATCGGTAACGATGTACCACCCATGTCCTTTTTTGGCATTTCTTCCACTAACACGGCTCCTAATGCGAATCACACTAACGCAGTTTAGTAAACATACCCCTTAGTGCGGTGATCTGCAGTCTTTCTGTAGCCAGCCAGCATTGTGCTAGAAGCTATAGAGATGTAGCCCACTGGTTACTACAATGACTGCAAAGGCAGAGCTCATGAGTTCAATCCCACAGTGGTGTTGTTTAATTCATGTAACAGTCAGACACATCTCTACAATCTGTGCTGCCAGCAAAAATACCCTCACAGTGCTGTAATCTAGGGCACCCTATAAAGTGCCATATAGGGCACATTATAAGGTGCCTTGGGAGACAGGGCACTTTATAATGCTCCCTATGAGGCACCTTAGGTTACAGCACAGTGAGAGTGTTTTGCTGGCAGCACATATTTAAATTAAAAGGAAATGCCTCAGACAGCCTTATTAACTAATACCACTGCAGGACTGAAATCACAACCTCTGCCTCCTCAGTCATTGTATTAACCAGTGGGCTACATATCTATAGCTTCTAACACAGCACTGGCATGAACTTAAGGTTTATGCGCGTTAACGAGCCAAGGCACCTTCTATCGCGCGATACAGATTTATTGCTAGCTTGCCGCCGGAACGCCCACTACCTTATATGGCATTCCTCACATTAACGCTGCAACTAGTACCGGTAACATTAGGACGGTTTAGTAAACATACCCCTAAATATTTTATGGTCTTCCTTGAATAGTTTAAATATAAATAAATATTATATGATGTGTTTTTTTATTTTATATGAACAAAAAGGCACAAGTAAGCCTGTTGTAACAATGGGAATACGTAAATTTCACAAATATCAGTCTCCTGTTCACAAAAGCAAAGTTTAATGAGCATAATAACCATTTTCCATACGTTTAAGCTATAAGCGATTAGGAAATAAAATTGTGTTACACAGTGAAATACGAGATCTGTCCAAAAGAAAACCAAACCTGCTAAAGAGGGCGCCAGAGAGCCAACATAGCAGACTTGTGATAATGGTGATGTGTAGTGGTGACCTTGAGCTTTTGCCTCCCACTTGCTCGATCAAGCCACATGAATTGGTTATGGACAACACGCAGTAGAGTGAAGTCGTCTCATGTACCTTTTGCTATTTTTTGCAAGTTGAAATATGAAGGATCTTGTTGAGCAATGCATTTGCGTGAAATTCTGTGTGAAATTGACTTTTCAGATGTTGCAGTAAGCTTTTGGAGAAGATTGTTTAAGCCCAAAGAATATTATGAATGGTACCGATGTTTCAAATCAGGCAGAACGTCCACTGAAGACAATCCCAAAACTGGATGGCCTTCCACATCAATGGACGATGATCACGTTGAGAAAGTGTGTGAAGTTGCTGAAGAAATAGCATCAGTAAAAATTTGTGTCACACAATTGTGAATGAAAAATTGCAGCTGCATTGTGTTGCTGCAAAATTTGTCCCATGTCTCTGGACAGATGAGCAAAAAGCGAACCATGTCACAATCACTCATTGCTCCTTATCTTTAGTCCTGCCTACTCCCTTCTCTCCAGATTTGGCCCTTGTGGACTTCTTTTTGATCCTGAAGTTGAAATCTACTCTGAAAGGCCATCTCTTATGATATATTTCAGAAATAGCAAAGGATACATGAGACGAGTTCACTCTATTGCATGTAATGCATAACTAATTCATGTGGCGTGAACAAGCAAGTGGGAGTCTAAGGGGTATGTTTACTAAACCGCGCAAATGTGCGGGGCGCACTTGAGCGTGCGCTAAGGTACCTTAGCGCAAGCTAATAGTGCGTTTTTGGTGCCCCGCATGCATGTGTGCCACCCACACAAGAGCGCTCCGCCTGCACAAGAGCGGGGTGCACTGATGTGCGATAGAGGCGTGGAAAGGCATTTTGAGGGCGGAGAAAGGCTCCCGAGGGGCGGGGGGACGGGGTCAATGGGTG
This sequence comes from Ichthyophis bannanicus, assembly GCA_033557465.1. Taxonomy (NCBI): domain Eukaryota; kingdom Metazoa; phylum Chordata; class Amphibia; order Gymnophiona; family Ichthyophiidae; genus Ichthyophis; species Ichthyophis bannanicus. The sequence continues at coordinate 190,450,626 of CM066039.1, forward strand.
GAGAGTGGGAGGGGAGAGGCTCCCCGCACAGGAGCGGGGCTGAATTTCGGCAAAAAAATACCGCGAGTGAAACACTCGCGTTAGAGCCGATTTAAAGAGAAGAGAAACCATTTCCGTCAGCAATGTACAGCAAAACCGGGGAAACCTCCAAAACGTGAGCAGTGTGTTACATGTGCACAGAACAAAATAGCAAATACAAATTGAAAATGACCACAACAAATTCCAAATAAATTATAATCCAGCTGGGCAACAGTGATATTAATGGGCAACCATAAAAAACACTCCCAGGAAAACTCCCAAAAAATGAAATGATTTTTGGAAGGGTCTACGCTCCGTAGACTCTTTCAAAAATCACTGCATTTTAATGGAGCTTTCCTGGGAGTGTTTTTCATGTTGCCCATTGATATCACTGTTGCCCAGCTTGGTTTTGGTTTATTTCCCCTTTTTTGGAGGTCATTTTTGAGGTTTATTTGCACCTTTGTCCCCATACAAGGTAAACGAGCCCACAGTAAAATTGTGCAGAGCAGGGTGTCTGACTTGTGCGGCCAGGTTTCCTATCTCCAGAGACTGCACTGTCTCTGTGGCCACAGTGTGGTGCAGCAGACACAGCCAGTGCCTCTAGGACCAGAGGGTCACAGGTTCAAATCCCAGCTGGGGCTCCTGCCAACCCAGTCCCCATAGTTTTACCCACCACTAAACAGTGATAGTACAGACACTCCTTTATTGCAGAGAACATACGCATGGTTCATACGCCTATATTTTACCACACCAAACACAGACACCATAAACAGCCGCATTACCTAGAGCAGAGTCTCTCAAATGCAGTCCTGGAGGGCCCCACACCATTCAGGATCCATGCTGCCTCTAATAAAGATGCCTGTGCTGCATATCTATGCACCACCCCCATGGTATGCTGATGTAGCTCATGCATATTTATGAGGGACAGCATGAAAACCCGAACAGTGGTTGGAACACCAGGACTGGAGTTGGGACACTCTGCCGTAAAGCAGCAGCCTACAGGGCCAGACACACCCACACACACACCCACAGGCCCCATTGGCCAATGCCTCCTGGAGAGGCAGGACATTGGGCCCTGCCTGTATCTCCCAATACTAGCAGTTGCATACCTTAGCAATGCCACCCTACACCTAGGTATATGGTACACAGCTATCAAACGTTGCCCATGATAACTGACAGATATCAATTCCTACGTTAAGCACATTTTGCTCATTGATCTCCACCATAACAATCATTGTGATGTCTGCGGTGTGCGCTGCAGGTCTGGTCTCTGACAGTGTTTACCACCCTGGGGAGTGACCCCCAACAGTATTGCGTACCATATCCATGCCTGTACTGTGCCCAGGACTGGTGTGGTGGGTATGGCTGCTGGACTCCTCTATAGTAGCACAATGCTGGAATAGGTGTGGGGGTGGCTGTCTGTCTATCCAGTGTGTGGTGGCTGCAAACACCTTCCACAGCCCACACTGCCAGCAATGTTGCCAGTATTGGGCTGCCAATGTGCATAATGAGGAGCAAGGTACCATGGGTATAGGCCGGACAGGGTGGCTGGGCCAGGATCCATCTGCACAGGGCATAGGGCACTGACTGGGACATTTTAGTGCCCGGCCACCACCTACACAGACAGGGTGACCTCAGTATGTCCTGCTGAGAGATCACTCTCACCCTGACTGTGCAGTGACCACAGCATGGCTAGGCACCCCCATAGTGCTATGTAGTATTTTTCTCATGTGATAGATATGGGTTTCCTTTTGGGGCCCAGTCACTGATTTATCTGCTTGCTGTGTATGCTGACATCCCAGTTCTGGGTGCATGCATCTCCACTGGGAACATGCACTGTGGACTAGCTAGCACACTGTTTGCAGCTGGTATGTGTCTTGATGGAGCAGTGTGCAGTGGCTGATGACTTGCTGCAGGAGAATATCAGATGGTGGTGGGGTGCAGCTCACCATATCCAGGCCTAATGTCTGTCTGCTATTGTGTTATGGATGTGTATAGGGCTGCATTGACTGCCCTGTGGGATGTCTGTTCCTTAGCAGGACTGGGGTTGATGGTCCCCTCTACTGCCCCCTTTTGCAGGGAGGTAGAATGTGGATCTATTGATAGGGGACCCTGTTTGCTGCTGTCGGCCGGGGGGGGGGAAGAGGAGAGGAGAGGAGGAGGAGGAGGAGGAGGGTGGTGGTGGTGGTGCATCGCCCACCTGGGGGTCCATGGGGGCTACACCTGACTGAAACAGACAGAGATATCCAAGGTGTTTGTGCAGAAACTACCTAATCTCACACATTAACACTGCTTTGGATTTCCAGCATGGCCTCTTTCAGCCATGGAAGGTGTTGTGGACCTGGTCCTGGGCACCTTACCGCACCCTCAGGGTGAGCACAGTACCCGCACAATGTGACGGTGTGTAGCTACTCTGTGCCAGTAAAACACACGGTCAGTACCCCCTACCAGGCCGAGGTGGTGTGTGGGTGCACATGGTCACTTCCCTCTACCCGGCCGAGGTGCTGTGGGGGTGCATTGCCCATCTTGTGTTAATCTGTGGACAGCTGATTTGCATGTGCAGTCCATCATGGGTATGGGTGGGCTAACCCTATCCTGGTGACCACAGCAGACTGTCTGTATGGTGACGTGCATGCTCCCTGCAGCCAGCCAGGGGCTTGCTAGTAGCTGTAGAGCTGTAGTCCAATGGTTACTTCACTGCCTCTAAAGCCAGAGGTCATGGGTTCAAATCCACAGTGGGTTTATTTGATAGGGTTGTCCAACACATTATCTTTTTTTAATGTACATATTTTGATGCCAGCAAAAACACCCTCAGCATACTGTACCCATAAGGTGCCTCTGAGGGTGCTTTATAGGGCGCCCTATGGTTCCTGTCCATATAAGGTGCACTATACATTATCCTGTGACGCAACCTATAGGGTGCCCTATAGGGGACATTTTAGGGTGCTGTGGCGGACAGTGCAATTTATAATGTGCCCTATGGAGTGCCTTATAGGGTGCCTTATACGGCACCTTCAATTACGGCAGGACAAAATATGTACAATGCTACCTGGATGTTCTCACGCTGGGAACATCTGCTTCTAAAATGGCTCCAGGGACATTTCCATGCTTTGCATGTCTAAGGGGCTTGTTTACAAAGCCACGGTAGTGGTTCGCGATCGCGATCGCAGCCGCGGCCCCATTGAAATCAACAGGGCCGCGGCTCCGATTACGATCGCAAACCGCTACCGCGGCTTTGTAAACAAGCCCCTAAGTGCCCATTTTCAGATATCCAGCTCATGAATAAGACTTCTAAAATAACACCCTAAATGTTACCAAATAAGAGGTGTTTCGCAGAGGGAAAGTTCAGCCTGATAAGGAAATTGGGCCCGATATTCAGTGCCAATGGTTAGTGCTTCTAACGCGACTAGCTACTGGTGCTCAATATTAAACCCAGATATTCAATGCCAGGGTCATATGGTCTATGACCCATATTAGAACCGAACCACTTCAGAACTGTCTGCCAGGCAATAATCACCCCGCAGCTAGACTACAGCAATATGATACTCCATGGCCTACCCAAGAGCACAACCCACACTCTGCAACTGGCAGAAAATACTGCTGCTAGATTAATTACTGTATCAAAGAAACATGAGCATATCAGCTCCGCCTTAAAAGACCTCCACTAGCTACCTATCAGATCCAGAATAAAATTTAAAGCCATAATGATGACATACAAGATATTAAATAACCAGTCTGTTCAATGTTTGAACGAAATCATCAAAAGAGTACCAAACACATGTTCAAGGAGGAAGTTCCACCAAAACACCCTCTCAACACGATCCATACTGTCCAACTCTTCACAAAGATTGCTTCATAGAGCATTCGAATACTATACACTTCCACTATGGAGCTCACTCCAACACCACCTAAGAGATATTACAGACATCGCTGACTTCAGAAAATATCTAAAAGCCTTTTCAACAAACAGCATATGAAACACACAACCACCGGACTGAAATCCCTACACAACTGCCCATAACAAGATGTTGTCTAGCTTAGTATCTATATATTGTAAATAGTTACAGCATTGTAAACAGTTAAATGTAAATAGTTCTTATACCGTTCCTTGTAAGACTTGTTTTGTTTCACTGTAAACTGCTTTGAGAAATTGAAAAGCGGTATATAAGAAAGGTTAAATAAATAAATATCTGGCTTAGCCGTTTTTGCTGATCGATAACCAGGCAGCAACGATATTCAGTCACTGCCCGGTTAGCGATATGTGGCAAAGGTTAGGCCAGAGTTGCCTGTGCCTGGCTTTCGCCGCATATCATTAACTGAGCAGCGGCACAATATCACCATTGCCCAGTTACCAACTGGCGCGTCTGCTCTGCCCTGGAATGTCCCCAACATGCCGCTATGCTAAGTAGTTAGCACCAGGGCGTGTAAAAACAGCAGCTGTGGATATTCAGCGGTACTAACTGTGTTAGCGCTGCTGAATATCCCATTCATCGCGATTAATGCTGTTAACAGCTCTGCTAACTGTGTTAATCACTTGGAATATCAGGCCCTTTGTTATTAGAACAAAAGAACATAAGAAATGCTGTAATGCGTCAGACTAAGGGCCATCGAACCCAGTATCCTGTTTCCAACAGTGGCCAATCCAAGTCACAAGTACCTGGCAGGTTCCCAAAATAAGTACACAAGTTACACAATGCTTGTCCTGGGTAAGCAGTGGATTTCCTGGGTCCTCTTTAATAATGGTTTATAGACTTTTCTTGCAGGAACTAATCCAAACCTGTTCTGAACTCAGCTATACTAACAGCTTCTACTATATCCTCCGGTAATGAATTCCAGAGTTTTATAACTGCAGAGTGAAAAAATATTTTTCTGATTAGACTTACATGTGCCATATTGTAGTTTGATTATGTGTCCCCTAATCTTTCTACTTTTTGAAGGAATAAACAACCAATCTACATTTATCTGTTTCACTCCATTCATTATTTTCTAGACCTCTCTTTTCCAAGTTGAGAGCCCTAATCTTTTTAGCCTTTCCTCTTAGGATATCCTTCCATCCCCTTTACTATTTTGATGGGTCTTCTCTGTACCTTTTCTAATAACACTATATCCTTTTTAAGATATGGTGACCAGAATTGCACACAATATTCTAGGTGCAGTTGCACCATGGAACAATATAGAGGCATTACAATATCCTTGGTTTTATTCTCCATTCCTTTCCTTATGATACCTAGCATCCGATTTGCTCTCTTGGCCACCACTGCACACTGGGTGGGAGGTTTCAATGTGTTATCCACGATGACACCTAAATCTTTTACTTGGATGGTGGTTCCTAACGTGGAACCTTGCATCATGTAACTGTAGCTTAGGTTGTTCTTTCCTAAGTGCATAACTTTGCACGTCCACATTAAATTTCATCTCCATTTGGATATCCAGTCTTCCAATTTATAAAGGTCCTCTTGCAAATTTTTCATACCGGCATTGAATATCCAGGTCAACCAGGTAGCAGAGAAGCTAGCTGGACAGCAGCGATATTCAGCTGCTGCCCGGTTAGCTTGTGTGCTTAAGTTAGGTCTGCCTTTAAGGTGCCTAACTTTCACCACTTAGCAATAATGAGGCAGCCACTGCATATCACTGCTTTCTGGTTATCACCGAACGCCACCTCTGCTCCACCCCCGGAATCCTCCAGTGCCAGCCGGAGAGCATCAGGACATTCAGCAATGGCACTCGCAGATATTCAGTGGCTCTAACCACATTAGTGCTGCTGAATAACCCAGTCACTGCAGATAACATGGTCTGTGAACTGCATTAATCGTGTTGAATATCGGGCACACCGCTTTGAGTTTTTTGGCTCCTACTTTGTGGAGTAGTCAACCTCCATTGCTCCAAGCTCCATTAAAATTTTTTAAAAAAGGAATTGTCGAACGGTTATTCGATAAAACTTTCACTCTTGGGTAAGCGGGCAGAGGCTCTTGATAACTGGCAAGACCTTTTTTGTTATTAGCCAGTGTATTATGGTATTGTCATTCTATTTTCCTTTCGAATAGCATATCCTTCATTTTTTACTTTAATTTTAATGTGTTATCATATTGCTATTTTATTTTACTCTCTTTATATGTTATGGACCCAATATTCAAAGGGATTAACATGGTAGGAACTAACATGGTTGGCAGACCTGATAACCATGTTAATCCCCCTAGTTGGGACGCGCAGCAGCAGTAACACGCTTAGGGGTATATTTACGAAACCATCCTAATGTTAACGGCGCTAGTTGTAGCGTTAATGTGAGGAATGCCAAATAAGGTAATGGGCTTTCCAGAGGCAACTTAGCAAGGAATCTGTATCGCGCGATAGAGGGTGCCTTGGCTCGTTAATGCATGTTAACCTTAAGTTCATGGCAGCGCTGTGCTAGAAGCTATAAAGATGTAGCCCACTGGTTACTGCAGTGACTATGGAGGCAGAGGTCATGGGTTTGATCCCATAGTGGTGTTATTAAGAAGGCTGTCTGAGGCATTTCCTTGTAATTTAAATCTGTGCTGCCAGCAAAAACACCCTCACAGTGCCGTAACCTAAGGTGCCTCATAAGGCGCCCTAAAAGGTGCTCCATAGCACACATTATAAAGTGCCCTGTCCAACCACACATGAGAGAACCACTGTATTGTTTGTATTCTCCAACCACATGTGAGAGAACCACTGGATTGCTTGTATTCTCCAACCACACGTGAGAGAACCACTGGATTGTTTGTATTCTCCAACCACACGTGAGAGAACTACTGGATTGTTTGTATTCTCCAACCACACGTGAGAGAACCACTGGATTGCTTGTATTCTCCAACCACACGTGAGAGAACCACTGGATTGCTTGTAATCTCCAACCACACGTGAGAGAACCACTGGATTGCTTGCAGTCCCTGGCTCATGCATTTCATAGCCTTCCTTGGCCAATATTTCTTTTATCATTCCTGAAGATATCCCCAAGCTAATTTTCTTGCTACTTTGAAAATTATCATCACATCTTAAAGTAAATGGGGAGCCAATGTAAGGTTTTCATAATGGGGCTCCCATGATCTCTTCTTCCTTTCCTTTCCATCCCATCCTGACTGCCATGTTCTAACCTGTTGCAAGTGTGCATACTCTTCTGGGGTAGCCCTATGTAGATCACATTATAATAATCTAGTGATAAGATGGCCAAAATCATTTGAAGATAGGTAGGGCTGAGGATGCTGAATCATCCTTAATTTATACTCAGAGGAACTTGTCAAAGCTGAAATTTGTGGTTCCACGTTAAGATTGCATCTTTCCAAACCCCTGGATCTTTCAGTCTTTGAGCCCAGGAAATACAAGCTCCATTCATCCTCACCTGTGAGGGAGGACAGTCATCCTTCTTAGTGAGCCATAGCACCTGCAACTTAGCGACATTCAATTTTAATTCATGATCTTGCAGTCACTCTGTTTCTTTAAGCAAGATGTGTCCAATGCCTCCAATACCTCTTGCCTATCATAGGAACATAGAAACATGACAGCAGAAAAAGACCATATGACCTATGCAGTTTGCCCTTCCATACCAAGTACTATAGTCCTTTTTTCCCTTAGAGATCTTCTGCATTGGTCCCATACTTTCCTAAATTCAGATACTGTCCTGGTCTCTATTACCTCCACTGGGAGACTATTCCATGCATCTACCACTATTTCCATAAAGAAATATGTCTGCATATTACTCCTGAGACTATCCTTCATCATATGCTCCCTTGTTGCAGAGCTTACTTTCAATTGAAAGAGGTTCTTCTCCTGTGCATTTATGCCATAGAGGTATTTAAATGTCTCTGTCATATCTCCTCTCTCCCACATTTCCTCCAAAGTATTAAGATCTTTAAGCCTGTCCCCATATGCCTTATGACAAAGGACTACAAAAAGGGACTGCTACTTCTGGAGAGAGATGTGCAATTGTAAGTATTTACTTCTGGGAATTTTGTTCTAAATCTTGGGGAAAAGGGAATTATTTAGATTAAAACTGAATAATCTGTGTAAATTAGAATTCAGTGTATTTGTTAAAACAGTCAGGGCACAGTATCAGCAAAGAGCGTTTAGTTAAATTGAAAACTCAACAGGTAGCTTTCAGTTTACGTTTAAAACCCAGCAGAGGGCTGTCAGTTTAAATTTAAAACCCAGCAGAGAGCTTCTAGTTTAAATTTAATACTCAGTCAGGGCCTAGTATCAGTAAAGAGCTTTAATTTAAATAAACTCAGAGTATAACTTAGCATAAAAGGAAAAACAGGGTCAGTATTCTTTGAGCAAACAATTATTTCAAGTGACCTTTACAAAGAGGCCCTCCAGATATGAGGCAAGAGACCTGTGAAATTGTATTAAATAGGTGTTAAAGCCAAGGGACAGACCAAAGGGGCATTTTGAAAGACTCTCTCTATCCAAGCAAGGGCTGTGTGAATCACCCAGGAAATTGGTCACAGATTACCTTCGAAGCACAGGACAGGGTACTGTGTAGCAGTCAACTTTTAATAAGTCTTCTTTCCCTCCCTCCCCACTCTCACCTGCCCCTGGGATAATTGTAGCTTTATAGGTGCTTAAACGTTTTAAAGAAAAGGAGGTGCCATATTCACTCTCAGGTGCAGCTGTTTATCCTCATCAGGCATACATTAAGGACCTGACATTAGTTAAGCTTGAGATGAACAAAGTCCATTAAATGTAGTAGGTATACTTTTATTAGTATAAGTATCCCCAGCAAACCTTAGTAAGTAAACAACTTAAATACCTAAATACAACCCTAAAACTAAAATGCAGACAGCAGTCCAGCAGCGAGATGGGGACTTTCCAGTCTTTTGCATTCAGTGTCACATGTATGATTTTCTCCCAGTTGGGGTGAGGGGTTGTACGTGTGCATTAGGTGCAAGGAGCTATTGGCTCTCAGGGAATGAGTCCCATCTCTGGAGGCTAGAGTATAGGACTTGGAGGACATAAGGAAGACAGAGAGGTACATAGACGAGACCTGCAGGAATGTACTACTGAAGTCCCACCTCCAGTCTGGCAGCATCCCTGTTGCCATGGAGGAGAGAAGTCACGTGACAGAAGAGCATCACCCTGGTGTGGCAGGAAGTGATCCTGTACCTAGGACCTGTCCTCCAGGTGATGTAAAACCTTGCACCAAGGAGGCTTTTCCAGGGCCATGTGCCCACGAGGGAAGGATTAGGACAGTCATTATAGTCGGTGATTTGATCTTTAGGCATGTAGATAGCTGGGTGGCTGGTGGAAATGAGGATCGCCTGGAAACATGCCTGCCTAGTGCAAATGTAGCGGACCTCATGCGCCACCTAGACAAGGTCTTAGATAGTGCTGGGGAGGAATCTGTTGTCTTGGTACATGTCAGTACCAATGACATAGGAAAGTGTAGTAGGGAGGTTCTGGAGACTAAATTTAGGCATTTAGGTAGGAAGTTGAAACCCAGAACTTCCAGGGTAGCATTTTCCGAAATGCTTCCTGTTCCATGCGCAGGACCCAAAAGGCAGGCAGAACTCTAGAGTCTCAATGCGTGGATGAGACGATGGTGCAAGGAAGAGGGTTTTGGATTAGTTAGGAACAAGGGAACATTCTGGTGAAAGGAGGGGCTTTTCCAAAGGGATGGGCTCCACCTTAACCAATATGGAACCAGGCTGCAGGCATTAACCTTTAAAAATGAGATAGAGCAGCTTTTAAACTAGATAATAGGCGAAAGCTGACAGACGCCCAGGAGCACAAGGTTCGGAACATGTATCCTTGAAGGACACTAGCAACAGATTGAAGTTAGGGCATATCAGCAAAGAGGTTCCAATAAAGACAAAAGTAGCTCAAATGCCCTTGAGTATAGAACAGACAGAGCTTAAAGATTCTAAATTATCCCTGCCTACCGATAACTAGATTAATATGAATAAAATACAGCCTCTAAAATGCTTGTATGCAAATGCTCAAAGTCTAAAAAATAAGATGGGCGAGTTAGAATATATAGCACTAAATGAGAGGCTAGATATGATTGGTATCTCAGAGACATGGGAGGACAACCAGTGGGATACTGTGATACCTGCGTACAAACTACATCGTAATGATAGAGCAGATCAAATTGGTGGTGGGGTTGCATTCTATGTTAGAAAGAGCATTGAGTCACAAAGGATTAAAGTTTTGCAGGAAACAAAATTCACTATAGAATCTCTATGGATTGAAATTCCATGTAAAAAGGGGAAGGGGACAGTGACAGCAGTGGGGGTGTACTATCGATCACCTGGCCAGAGTGAACAAATTGATGATGAAATTCTCAAAGAAATCAGGGAAGCTAACAAAAGTTACAGAACAGTAATAATGGGTGATTTCAATTACCACGGTACCGACTGGGTCAGTGTCACGGCAGGACATGCTAGGGAGATAAGGTTTCTAGATAAAATAAATGACTGCTTCTTGGAGTAGCTGGTTCATGAACTGACCAGAGGGGAAGCCATTTTGGACCTAGTCCTTAGTGGAACACAAGATCTGGTGCAAGAGATAAGGGTGTTGGGGCCACTTGGCAATAGTGATCATAGCATGATCGCGTTTGTTTAATAAATGGAGGAAGGATGGTACGGAAATCAACAGGACTACCTTTTAACTTTCAAAAGGGAGACTATGATAAAATGAGGAAAATAGTTAAGAAAAAACTAAAATGAGCAGTTACAAAGGTTAAAGATTTATATCAAGCATGGGTGTTGTTTAAAAATGCTATCTTGGAAGCCCAGACCAGCTGTATTCCATGTTTCAAGAAAAGTGGAAGGAAGTCAAACAAACTGCAAGCATGGTTTAAAGGTGAGGTCAGAGAGACTGTTGTTGCCAAAAAAGCATCTTTGAGGAAGTGGAAAAAGGAACCAAATGACAAAAACTTGAAACAATATAAGCACTGGCAAGTTAGATGCAAGGCACTTATAAGGCTGGCAAGGAGAGAATTTGAGAAGAAACTTGCTGTGGAAGCAAAAACACATAATAAAGACTTTTTCAAGTACATTTGTAGCAAAAAAACCTGTGAGAGAGTCAGTTGGACCATTAGACGATAGAGGGGTAAAAGGGACACTAAGAGGGGGCAAGGCCATAATGGAGAGACTGAATTAATTCTTTGCTTCAGTCTTTACTGAGGAAGATGTAGGGATTTTACCCATGGCTGAAATGGTATTTAAAGGTAATGGTACAGAAGAATTGAAAGAAATATCGATACTCCAGGAAGATGTATTACAACTATTTGATAAACTGAACAGTAGTAAATCACCTGGACCAGATGGTATACATCCAAAGGTGTTGAAAGAACTGAAATATGAGATTGCAGACCTACTATTAGTAATCTGTGAACTATCATTAAAATCATCTGTAATACCTTAAGATTGGAGGATGGCCAATGTAAAAACGGTTCAAGGGGTGATCTGGGAAACTACAGACTGGTGAGCCTGATGTCAGTACCGGGAAAAATGGTAGAAACCATTATAAAAAACAAAATTACTGAACAAGTAGATAGTCATGGCTTAATGGGAGACAGCCAACATGGCTTTAGCCAAGGAAGGTCTTGTCTTACTAATCTGTTATGTTTTTTTGAAGTTGTGAATAAACAGGTAGACAAAGGTGAGTCGGTTGATATAGTGTATCTGGATTTTCAGAAAGCTTTTGACAAGGTCCCTCATGAGAGACTTTTGGCGAAATTAAAAAGTCATGGGATAGGAGGCAATGTACTATTGTGGATCAGGAACTGGTTAAAAGATAGATAGCAGAGGGTTGGGCTAAATGGCCAATTTTCCTAATGGAGAAAGGTGAATAGTGGAGTGCCCAGGGATCTGTGCTGGGTCTGCTGCTTTTTAAATCCCACTAGAGGACAGCAACCTTGGGCTGGAAGGACTGGGGTTTCTAGTCCTACAGGTGCTCCTTGTGGTCTTGGGCAAGCCACTTAACCCTCCATAGCCCATGTTCCCTGTAAAATAGTTATCTCCAAGTTATAATGCCCTGTTTAATGTAATTTCAGTTTGTTCAACATAAACCACACTGATGCAGAATAGCATGGTATATAAGAGAATGTAAATAAATAAATGTGCACAATTGGTTGCAGCTTTTTGGAGGGCAGCATTGGAAAAGGGGGTCCCACTGAGGAAATATCTGAGGGGCTAGGTACACAACTCACCCTTTTGCAGTTAGAGTTGGACTCAGTGTGCCGAAGTAGATGGTCAAGTCCATTCTGAGTGAGTTTAGGGAAGTGAAGGCAGAAAGAAACTCACACTGCATCAAATTCAGTCTTTGCTTGGCAAATTAAATTTTGCAAGCAAGGCAATCCTGTGAGCCGCACATTAACACAATGCCTGTCACAATTGACATGCAGGATTGTTAGGAGGAATCTCCTGGTGTGAGTGTCTTGGGGGTGGAAGAAGATCTTGAAGCATGGGGTTCCATTTTGGTGCAGTTTAATGGAGTCCATGTGTGGCAAGCCCCCCTTCCAGTGATGAACTGAGATTTGGAGTTTTTCTCCAATGCTTCTGGTGGACACAATTTTGGGATCTTTTTCTGAGGAGCGGGATGTGCTCAGGCACGGTTGGAGATCTGGTGAGTAAAAAGGAGGTGTCATAACAGCCTTCCTGGAGTTTTTCCCAGTGTGAGTTATACTGATGCTTTCCAGTGCGCATTTTGCTCATCATCGGGTGATACTCCGCTCTGAAACTATGGCAATTAACCAGCAGGTAGTGCATTTCCCCCTCTTGGCTAAATTGATAGTGTAGTGAATCAGGTATCAAAAGACCTATGGATGGCCTTGACTGAGTCATCAAGAGTTTGCTGAAGAGTTCTTTGGAAGATAATACCTCGAAGGTGTATACTGCTGGTTAGAAGAGATTTTTTAGGCTTCCTTCAGCAACGCATGTACAGGAGCAGATAGTAGTGGAGTTCATAGTGTGTGGAAAGTGGGTGTGCATGTCTGTGGATGCGCTAGTCATGTTTTTGGCAAGCATTGCTTTTGCCAGTAAGAGATGGGTGTTTCCCGACCCCACAACTTCTTTCTTGGTGAGGATGTTGGTGCGGGGTCATATGCACTTGGTTCACCTGCTAATAACTCATGCCATACTAATGCGTCTGCTGGAGACACTGCAATATGTATGTTACATACTCTTTGAGGTAACATTATTCCAAGTGGCATTTGCAATGGCATTTTATGCTGCTTTGCGGTGGGTAAACTTGTCACCCCTGGGCTATGGAGTGATGATATCTTAGTGGAAGATCAAAGAGTATGCTTGCAGATTCATTGGTCCAAGACAGACCAGATGGGAAAAGGAGCTTGGGTGGTACTGCGGAGTTCTCAGGGGTTAGCCACATGCCTGGTGGGCTGAACCCAGGAGTACTTGAGTGTCTAATGGGTGGGTTGTACTGGCTTGCTCATATGGATGGTTCGCCGCAGATTTCAGTTTGCGGCAATGTTAAAGAGAAGTCTAGTTTGGATTGGGTATGGAACACCAGGGAGTGAGGTGTAGAAAGAAAGTCCTTTATTAAACAAATATACCCCGACAGGGCCGTGTTTCGGCACAATGCCTTCTTCAGGGAAAGCCTCAAATATAAAAGAAATACAAACATAAATAATAAAACATAAACATTAATACAAGACACAAGTTAAATAAATATGAAACAAACCTGGAAAATAAAAACTTGAAATGGTCAGATCAATAAGAAAAAAAGTGCTCATTGGACCATAATAAATAACTATCATAAGAACAAAACATGTATGGAAGAAAAGACATACAAATATAAATATATGCACATAAAAGAATAAGAACAATATGGGGGTTATTTTTGGGCCTCTCCACCGGTGTCTAACTTCCCCGCTGGGGAGGGGGCAGATCGGGGGCGGAGTTAGGGCAGAAGTGGGTGGTCGCTGGCCTTGGATGTACGGGACCGATTCTAATGTTGGCCCTGTATGTCCAGGGCCGGCGACTTGTACGGGGAAGTTATTCCACCTCTGAGGTGGAATAACTTCCCTGAACATAGTGGATCGGCAGGCCTGGGGCACAGATGGGGCAGAGGGGCCAAGGACATTCCCCGCAGCACGACCCTGGCTGTAGGTGGCTGGATCGAGGGTTGGACTGTGGGGAATTAGCTGCAGGAGAGGGCGGCCAGGATTGTAGCTTTTAAATGGAGCCACGGTGCCATGGCAACTAGACACAATGGCGCCAAGGCTCCATTTAAAAGCCCTGACTGAATTAGTCGAGCATGTCCTGCATGTGCAGGCTGGGCTAAATTGCAGTCCCGGCCTGCACATACAAGACTGTTCGCGATTCTGATCCCGTCTGGTTAGACTTGCCCCGTGGGATCAGAATCTCGATGCACTCTATACGTCCAGTTCAGACCAGACGTACAGAACGCTTCAAAGTCCAGGACGGAATTGGGCTATATATGTATATATGCATAATAATATATGTGCCAATGGAACAGGAGACAAGTACATAAAAAGGGATAAAAAGCCATGATGGACAAGGATCAGAACTACATGAGATGTTACTTATCTGTGTTAGAATCAGTTTCACGGAATCATCAGAGACCACATGAAATTTAGACCAAAGCACCTCAGGTTAGGAGATACCCAAGTTAATGGAGCTCACTCTGAAGAGAAGGAGGTTACCAAAGGAGTGCTGCAGGAATCTCTCCTCGGTCCGATTCTTTTTAACATCTTTGTTAGTGATATTGTGGAAGGGCTGTCAGGTAAGGTTTGCTTCTTTGTGGATGATATCAAAATCTACAATAGAGTACCTAGGAAGGAGTCCATAACATGAGGAGGGATCTATCTAAGCTTGAGGAATGGTCTAGAATTTGGCAGCTCATATTTAATGCTAAAAAATGCAGGGCCATGCATTTGGGCTGCAACAATCCAAGAAAGCGGTATAGTGTAGGGGGTGAAGCACTTCTGTCAATAAAAGAAGAGCGGGACCTGGGCGTGGTTGTGTCTGACCATCTTAAAGTAGTTAAACAGGTAGAAAAGGCGACAGCAAAAGTTAGAAGGATGCTTGGGTGCATAGGGAGAGGAATGGCCAGCAGAAGAAAAGAGATGATAGGGCCTCTATATAAGTCTTTGGTGCGACCTCATTTGGAGTACTGTGTGCAATTCTGGAGACCGCACCTTCAAAAGGATATAAACAAGTTGGTTGGTGCAGATGGTGGCTACTAAAATGGTTAGTGGTCTTTGTTATAAAGCATATGAGGACAGACTTAAGGATCTTAATATGTATATTTTAGAGGAAAGGTGGGATAGAGGAGATATGATTGAGACATTTAAATACCTCCATGGCATAAATGAGCAGGAGGAGAGCCTCTTTCGATTGAAAGCAAGCTCTGCTATGAGAGGGCATAGGATGAGGTGAAAGAGGATAGACTCAGGAGTAATATGCAGAAATATTTCTTTACGGAAAGAGTGGTAGATGCATGGAATAATCTCCCAGTGGAGGTGGTAGAGATGAGGACAATATCTGAATTCAAAAAAGCATGGGACAAACACAGAGGATCTCTAAAGGAAAAAGGGGACTGTTGTAGTAGTTGATATGGAAGGGCAGACTAGATAGACCATGGGTCTTTTTCTGCCGTTATGTTTCTATGTTTCTAACATCAGCAATAATATCACTGCAATCTGTGTGACATGGAGATTTGGATAAAAGAGAGATAACAGAGACCTTATTTGTAAACCAGTCTGCCAGAACTTGACAATCCAACGCTTTGTACTATAGGAATTTGCAGGACACAAAAAGGCAAAACAGACACTGCCTCCTGAGCATTCTGCCTCGTGAGACATCTTTAATTACCACTGAATTGTTTCCATAGGTGTGTATGTTGTTTAGCGCTGGCAAGTGCTTGACGCCACTGAGCTTAAATATGGAAAGTGTCAAGGCAGATGTGTAAAAGTCTGAGATCTGAAGGAGCTGGAAGATCTGCTGAAGCTGAGGTTTCCCTCTAAGTGGACAACTTTGAGTCTTAAATATGTAGGATCTTGCCAGACTGTTTCAAACTAATTATCAAAAATTGTTCAACAGACTGGACAGGGATTTCATCAATGGGCTAGATTTAAAATTTGGTGGCTGGGCCGCATTGCAAGTATAAAAATAATGGCCTTGCTCAGATTTCTTTATCTTTTCCAGGTCCTCCGAATTAGGATCAGGAAGGGGCATTTAGGCTGCTCCAAAAGCAAGTATTTACATGTATTTGGAAGTGAAGACCCCTGAGATTGATGAGATATGTCCTTTACTATTTTAGGATACAGAAGGGACTGGCTGTGCCAAACTTCAAACAGTACTTTGTAGCAGCACAACTGTGGGAGATCTGGGAGTGGAATAGCAATATAGACAAGCAGTGGGTCTGTATAGAATAAGCATTGGAAAGGCGGGAGTGCTAAACTGGATGAGGTGAGTTCCCAGGATGTGAGACTGGGTTTCTTCAGGGGAGGAATCCACACACAGAGGTTTTGTTGAAAATGTGGCTGAAATTTAAGAAAATTCTGCTGGATGGTAAGAAAGTCTCACAGCTGACCTCTATTTAGAATAGCGAGGTTTCCCACCAGGGCAGACCAAGTCGGATTTTAGGAAATGGGATGTACAGGGGCTTTCCTGGTTCGGGAAATGTATAGATTGAGAGGAATGTTCTTTTGTTTGAGGCCCTACAGGAGAACTATGACTTAGACTGGCATGAAAGATTTGAGTATTTTCAGATCTAACACTATATAAAATTCCCCCTAGTTTGGAAGGATAATCACAAAATGCATAGTGATAACAATGAAAATTGCAAAATAGTGCTAGAAGATGAGACCCCCTCAGGTCGAAAAGCACTCAAAGGGCTATTGGGGAAGAACTGATGACACTTCAGAGTAAAGCCAGTATTTATTATGTGGTTGGATCAGAGCCTTTGGGGCATCTGTCTGCTGATGTAGCTGTGCATGAAACGAGAGTCAGAAGCTGAAAAGATGTTCCACATATTGGGACATGGAATGTTCAAAGCATGAAATAAGGGAAGCTGGAGGTGATAAAAAATGAAATGGAACATGTACAACTCAATCTGTTGGGTATCAGCGAACTGAAATGGACCAGCATCAGGCACGTTGAATCCGATGATTCCATGGTATACTATGCTAGAAATGAAAGACAAAGAAGGAATGGTGTTGAATTTATAATTAAGAAGAAACTTGCAAGAACTGTAAAGAAATACAATTCAAACAGTGAAAGTTTAATTTCTATTCATCTAGGACAGGGGTTCCCAACCCTGCCTCCGAGCCAGTCGGGTTTTCAGGATATCCACAATGAATATGCAGGACAGGCAGTGCATGCAAATCTCTCTCATGCATATTCTTTATGGATATCCTGAAAACCTGACTGGCTGGAGAGGCCCCAGGACAGGTTTGGGAACCCCTGGTCTAGGAGGAATGCCCATCAACACAACTATTATTCAGGTATATGCCCCAACAACAGCTGCAAAAGAGGAAGATGTTAATCGGTTCTATGAATAAGTACAAGCTGAAACTGACAGAATATGCAAACAAGATATACTAATAATGGTGATCGATTGGAATGCAAAAGTAGGAAACAAAGAAGAAGGTAAAGTGGTTGAAAAATATGGACTTGGTAACAGAACCGAAGGTGAAGAAAGACTAATAGAGTTCTGCAGGACCAACAATTTAGTCATCTCAGACACCTTCTTCCAGCAACACAAGTGACGACTGTACACATGGACTTCACCCAATGGATTGTACAAAAATCAAATTGACTACATCTGTGGGAGCCAATGATGGAAAAGCTCAATAACATCAATAAAGATAAAACCTGGAGCTGACAATAGTATAGTATTGATCACCTGCTATTAGTATGCAAACTCAAGCTAAAGTTGAAAAAGAGCAAGCCACTCACAAATGTAGCAAAACAGGACATTGATATACCACCGGAATTTAAAGACTGCCTTCAAAACTGATTTGCTGCTTTGGATAGAAATGACAGAGCCCCAGAAGAGTTATGGGATGACATTAAGAAAGTTGTGCTCAAAGAAAGTGAAAAGTCTCTGTAAAAGGTGAAAAAAGCAAAAATGACCAAAATGGATGACCAAAGAAAATGTGAAAATTGCTCAGAAACACAGAGAAGCTAAAACCAGAGGAGAAAGAGAGATAATCATGGAACTTAATGAGATTTCTAATGTGCAGCAAGATGAGACAATTACAATGAGGCATGCAAGGAAATAGAACAGAAACTATTAGAGGAAGAAGAAGATCAGCTTTCCTAAAGCTATGAGAGTTAAAGAGAAAATTCCAGCCTCTCATTGGAATGCTAAAGGATCCCTGTTGAATGATGCTGAGAAGATCAAGAAAAATTGGAAAGAATATAGAGAGTCATTCTATCATAAAGATCAAGTGGATCAACAGCCATTTAAACATGTACCTTATGATCAGAAATCGTTAATGATGAAAGAGGTTGAAACAGCATTGAAAGTCTTATCAAAGAACAGAGCACCAAGCATTGCCGGCATTCCCATTGAAGTATTACAGCAATTAGATGCAGCTGTTACAATACTTACAAGTTTCTGCCATGAAATTGAGAGACAACATTATGGCCAACTGACTGGAAAAGATCTGTGTTCATACAATACTGAAGAAAGGTGATTCAACTGACTGTGGAAATTGTCATACAATTGCACTAATCCACAGCAAGATTCTACTCAAGATCATACAGTGGAGACTCTAACCATACCTGGAATGAGAACTGCCTGAAATGCAAGCAGGGTTCAAGAAAGAGCGAGAAACAAGAGACATCATCATGGATGTAAGATGGCTCCTTGAAAAGACAAAAGAATATCAAATGGATATTTATATGTATTTTATTGACTACAGCAAAGCCCTTGATTGTGTAAATCATGAAAAATTCTGAGCCACATTAAGGGGTATGGGTATACCAGAACACCTGATAGTCCTCATACACAACCTTTACATTGATCAAGAAGCAACAATTCAAACAGAATGGTTTACAATCAGCAAAGGTGTATGACAAGCTGCATTTTTCCCTATACCTGCTTAATTTATATGCAGTATGAATTATCAGAGAAGCAGGACTGTATGAAGACAAATGAGGTGTGAAGATTGGTGAAAGACTCATCAACAACCTTCGCTATGCTGATGATACTACACTACTTGCTGAAAGTGAAGACAATCTGAAACATCTGCTTCTCAAAATCAAGGAACATAGGTGTATGTTTACTAAACTGCGGTAATGTGATTCGCGTTAGGATCCGCGGTAGAAGCAGAAATCCCAAATAAGGACATGGGCGGTACATCGTTACCGATAACGCGCGTTACAAGGTGCCATAAATTAACAAGCGCTACATGGCACGTTACCGCGTGTTAACCTTAAGAAGGCGCGCAGGCATGCAAACACAGCAACAGAGCTGTAGCACAATGGTTACTACACTGACTGATGGTAAAGGGGTCATGGGTTCAATTCCCCAGTAGGCCTAATGTATAAGGCTGGCTGAGGCATCACCCTTTGCATTTAAGTAGTGATTGATGAGGCATTTGACTTGTATTTTAATTAGTGCTGCCAGCAAACACACCCTCACGGTGGCGTAACCTAAGTTGCCGCATAAGGCACCCCATAATGCACTCCATAGGGCACATTATAAAGTGTACTGTTCGCCAAGGTACCCTATAATGTCCCCTATAGGACACCTTATAAGGCTGTGAACAAAGCCCTGGCTGGCTGCAGAAGGACTGCATGTCACCACACAAACTGTCTGCTGTGGTTACCAGGATAGGGTTAACCCACCCGTACCCATGATGCACTGCACATGCAAATCAGCAGTTGACACAAGATGGGGTATGTACCCCCACAGCACCTCGGCCTGGTAGGGGGAACTGACCGTGTGTGGTACTGGCACAGAGTAGCCACAGACCGTCACATTGTGTGGGTACTGTGCTCACCCTGAGGGTGAGGTGGGGCGCCCAGCACCAGGTCCACAGCACCTTTCATGGCTGAAATACGCCATGCTGCAGGTCCTCATCAGTGTGTGATAGGTAGTTCCTGTAGACACACCTAGGATACATTTCTGTCCTTCTGTATTTCTCAGTCATGTCTAGCCCTTATGGACGATGATGCACCCAGAATAGTGCATATCCTGTGTTGGTGCCATGGTTACCTGGTGAAGGAGGGGGGGGGGTGTTTGGACTCATAGGCAGATTATGTACCACCACACAACCCACCCTCTGGGGCTCAGGGTGGGAAACAGGATCACCCACCAATAGATCCACATTCTACCTCCCTGCAATGATAGCAGTAGAGGGGACCATCAACCCCAGTCCTGCTGGGGAACAGACACCCTACAGGGCAGGCAATGCAGAGCAGTACACATCCATAACCCAATAGCAGACAGACATTAGGCCTGGAAATGCTCAGCTGCCCCCCACCACTATCTGACATTCTCCAGCAGCAAGCCTCCAGCCACTGCACTCTGCAAGGTGTTCCAGCAAGACACATACTAACTGCAGACAGTCTGCTAACTAGTCCATAGTGCATGGTCCTGGAGGAGATGCGTGTACTCAGAACAGGGATGTCAGCATACACACCAAGCAGATAAGTCAGTGATTGGGCCCCAAAAGAAAACCCATAAATATCACATGAAAAAATACTATATAGCACTATGGGGGAACCTAGCCATGCCGTGGTCACTGCTCAGTCAGGGTGAGAGTGACCTCCCAGGAGGACATGCTGTGGCCACCCTGTCCGTGCAGGTGGTGGCCAGGCACTACAATGTCTGAGCCATTGCCCTATGCCCTGTGCAGATGCATCCAGGCCAGGCCACCCTATCCAGGCTATTCTCACGGTACCTTGCTCCTCATTATGCACATTGGAAGGCCAATACTGGCAACAGTGCTAGCAGTGTGGGCTGTGGAGGGAGTTGGCAGCCACCACACACTGGATAGACAGACACACACTCCCCACACCTATGCCAGCATTGTGCAACTATAGAGGTGTTTGGCAGCCCAGGCCACCACACCAGTCCTGGGCACAGTGCAGGCATGGCTATGGTACGCAATACTGTTGGGGTCACTCTGTCAGACACCAGACCTGAGGCACACTCCACAGACATCAGAAAGGTTGCTATGATGCAGCTCAATCAGCGAATTGAGCTTAACTTAGGAATTGCTAGCTGCCAGTGATCATAGCAACCTTTTGATAGCTGTGTACTGTATTCCCAGGTTTAGTGTGGCATTGCTAAGGTATGCAAGTGCTAGTATTGGGAGATGCACGCAGGGCCCAACATCCTGCCTCTCCAGGAGGCATTGGATAATGGAGCCTGTGGGTGCGGGTGTGTCTGCCCCTGTTGGCTGCTGCTTTACAGCAGAAGGTTCCCAACTCCAGTCCTGCGGTGCCAAACACTGTTCGGGTTTTCATGCTGTCCCTCATGAATATGCATGAGATATATCTGCATACCATGGGGGTGGCGCATAGATATGCAGCACAGGCATCTTTATTAGAGGCAGCATGGAACCTGAATGGTGTTTGGCCCTCCAGGACTGCATCTGGACTCTGGACTGCATCCAGGACTCTGCTCTAGGTAATGCACATGTTTATGGTGTCTGTGCTCTGTAGGGTAAAATGTAGGTGTTTTGGGCATGTTTACGTCATCTGCAATAAAGGTGCTGTCTGTATTAGCATGTTGTAGTAGTGGATAAAATATGGGGACTGGGTTGGCAGGAACCACAGCTGGGACTTGAACCTGTAACTTTCTGCTTCTGAATACACTGGTTTTGTGCACTGCACTAGCATGTTGTCACAGAGTCAGTACATTCCCTGGTGATACCATGACTGTTCGTCAGACAGGGCCTGTCTGTTGCAGTGCATGGCACCCACCTACACAGGGCTAGGCCACGGTCTGCTTTGGGCAGCTGCCACTGCCCCCTCCACCACCATTACTCCTCTGCCACCATGCTGACATGCCCTTCTGCTGGTGGTGCTGGTGGTGCGCAGTCTCAGGCCATCCAGTGTGCGGGTAGGCGGCTGCCTATGGTGCGGGTTCTGGGGTAGGGGTGCCTGCATAGACGACCACGCTCCCCCCCAGCCCTGCCTGCCAATGTTCCGTGCCCTTGGGGGTAGCTGTTGGGTACTATCCCCTGTGACACTGTGGGAAACACACTCGTGCCCATGTTGGGCATTCAGCAGTTTCTGTCTGGCTGCTCTGCTGTTTCAGCATTCGTATGGGCCACCTAGGCATCACCCTAGTCCGCACTGTGGCCCAGCTGCACCACAGCATGTGCCGCCTGCGAGCCTCTGTATCCCCTTTTCCGGCATCTGTCCAGTTGCTGTTCCGAGATGCCCGCCCTGATGTTGCGGGACATATGCACACCATAGGAACCCTGTCTGATGGAGGGGAAAATCCTGAACAGCTTTCTTTCACTGTGGGCTCATTCACCTTTTATGGGAACGGAGAATAGACCCTTCCACGAGTAATATCTTTTTTGTGGAGCTTTCTCGGGGGGGGGGGGGGGGGTGGGGATGTTTCCCATTAATATCACTATTGGCCAGCTTGGTTATGGTTTTTTTCCAGTTTGTTGAGGTCATTTTCAATGTTTATGTGCCCTTTTGTTCTGGGCACATGTATCACACTTATCAGTTTTTGTAGGTTTGTCTGCCTATGCTGTACATTGCTGACACTGAAATGGTTTCTCTCCCCTGCAAATGTGCATCTAATGACAGGTTTTCAATCGCATTAGGATTCAGCAGATCAGCTCATTAGTGTGAAGGGAGCCTCTCCCCGCCCACTCTCCGCCCATTGACCCCTTCTCTCCGCCCTCTCTCCACCTTCTGCATTGTTTTACCGCGCTGCAGAACTTTACAATCGTTAAGTTAACGCGCGTTATGTAACGTTAACGAATCATAACATGCGTTATGATGCGTTAACGATTGTTAACGTTACATAACGCGTGTTATGTAACGTTACCGCAGTTTAGTAAACATCCCCCATAGTCTTAAAATGGGCCTGCACCTTAACATGAAGAAGACAAAGATTGTGACAACTGGCAAAATGAATGAGAAGAAATAGAAATAGTAGATAACTTTAACCTGTTTGGTTCAATAATCAATAAAGAAATGACAAGTAGTCAAGAAATCTGTCGACACACTGCAGAATGGCTATGAACGAACTAGACAAGATTCTCAAAGATACAAAGATTCAACTTGTCAAAGCCATGGTATTTTCAATAACGTCATATGGATGCAAAAGTGGTTCAGAGAAGAAGAACAGCAGGAAGAAAATAGATGCCTTTGAATTATGGTGCCGGCAAAGAATACTGTGTATATCATGGACTGCCCGAAGAACAAATTAGTGAGTACTGGAGGAGATCAAACCAAAGCTTTCTTTAGAAGCTCAAATGACAAGGCTTTGATTTTCATACTTTGGACACATCAAGCTAAGAGAAAAAAATCATTAGAGAAAGACATTGTGTCTGGCAAGGTTGAAAGTCAGCGCAAAAGAGAAAGGCCAGCAATTTATTTATTTTCATTTAAAACATTTATATCCCACCAAAGTGCCCAAAGGCAATGGATTGATACAATAACAGCAGTTATGGACACCACTCTATCAACAATTAGCTGCCTGACTGAAAACCAAACACAGTTTAGGAACTATCAACGAGATCACCAGGAGTCGACATTGACTCAACAAGATTTAGGGGTATGTTTACTAAACCGTCTTAATGTTCCCAGCGCTAGTTGCAGCGATAATGTGAAGGATGCCATATAAGGAGTGGGCGTTCCGGTCTTAAGGTAGCAATCGTGGGTTATCATGCGATAAAGTGCGCCGTGTCCGTTATCACGCGATAGAGGGAGCTGTGCACGTTACCGCGCATTAACCTTAACTTCGCGTGCTGACCACCAATCATAGCAACAGAGGTGTAGCACACTGGTTAATACAATGACTGCTGAAACAGGAGTCATGAGTTCAATCCCCCAGTGGGCTTACTGAATAAGGGTGGCCAAGGCAATCCCTTTTCCTGCTTGAAACAGTCCAACAATCTGTGCTGTCAGCTAAAAATACCCACACGCCAGTGCCATAAACTAATGCACCTTTTAGGGCGCACCAGAAGGCACATCCTAAACAACCACGTCAACCAAGGTGGGTTATAATGTGCCCCAGAGGGCATGTCAAAAGGTTGTCAACTCCCAAGGCACCATAGCAGGCGCCCCATAAGCTGGCTGATTCTAAGGTGTGGTTAAAGATGCCCCAAGGATGTATAGGTGACTCAAAAAATGTTGGCCAAGGGCAGTAAGGTCCCCCAAGTTGAAAAGCAAGAAAGGTATGGGCCAAAAACAGATGTAACCCTAACACTGCACAGAGCACCAAGGAAAGACAATGCACAAGTAATGGAAGGAAGTAGATCTGAGCTGATGGACCAGACAAATCTGCGTAAAGCCCATGTGGCAGTTGGAAAAATGGACAAACATATCGGGGGCAGCTGTAGCGATGCACAGGGTGATGGTAATGTACCATGCAACAATGACAGTTTGTGGCAGAGGATGGGAAGACGTGTCCAGCAGAGGAGGTAGAGGTGGCAGGATAGGTGTAATGATAGGAGGACAGAGGAGTAGCAGTGCCTTGCAGAGCACACACAGGAGAGGCAACCAGGAAGAGCTGCAATGCAGAGATGTGTATCAGTGCAGGACATGGGATAGCAGCATGCACATCAGGGCAGGATGGCACACAGCTGGCAGACATACATAGACGGACAGAAGGATGGTTGGCAACTGAGATAAGGGTACAATGTGCTAACAGCACAGATCTGCACAGATATGACTATCACAGGAATGAAAAGTAGCTGTGCAGGACAGGCATACAAATGAAAGAGAACAGAGAGGAATCAAACCTATGATCATTAGCACAAATGTCAATGCACAAACCGGTAGGCCACACCACCAATGTGAGGTTGCTAGCAAAGGCTGCATACAAGAATACTGCAGGGCATCACACAAGAAGCCTGCTGTCTGCCAGGATAGGCAAACCTCCAACAGTAACCATGATGGAATGCACATGCAGATCTGGTGTGTACAGATCAGATCACAGTCTGTAATTGGGACCAGAGCCACATATAACTATATGCACACACACAATGAAATGCTATGCAGTGGATACAGCATGCAAAAGAGGAAAGAACCTAAAACCAAAGGGTGGCAGGGGATGCTCTGTGGAGCAGGGCAAAATGTGGAACAGAACAGGAGAGAATTGAACCTGCAAACAGGTGCACCACAGACCAGCTGAACTGCAGCAATGCCAATCCCCCAAGCAGACTGCCATGCAGACACCATGAAGAAAGAGACATATGTAACAGCTAATATGTGATGGATAGGCAGTACAGAGGGCACACTTTGGTGTACAGTGAAGAGATGGAAGGGTGTGTGCATAGGTGATAAACCTGCAGGTACCTAATGGTCAGGTTAGCACAACAGAAAAAAATAAACCCCATGTGGGGATCAAACCTGCACCTTAGGGTATTATAACACATGTCTGTGACCACTATTCCAAGCAACCACAACAAGCACAATTCAAAAATATTACCTTAAAGGGAATGTGTGTATTGGCACCAGTAACACCCAGTGATGTGGCAAACGGCTGGCAGATAGACAGCTGGCACCATACAAGGATGTGAGCAAAGGTAGGACATGTACATGACCAGGAAATCACTAAATACATGTGTCAGTGTGATTAAGCAGCAGCAGAGACAAATGTATGTCAAACATATTTTTATTTGGTTAATCATCATAGATAGTGTAGATACCGCTTATCATAATATCAAGGTGAGTGGATCCCAGAGGGCTGCTACACAGTACCCTGTCCTGTGTTGCTGAGGTAAGCTATATTCTTATTTGATTTAAATTAAAGCTCTTTGCTGCTGATAGGCTCTAACATTATAAAATTTAAACTACAAGCTCTCTGCTGGGTTCCAAATTTAACCAGAAAGTTCTCTTCTGTGTTTTAAATTTAAACTAAAAATACTTTGCTGATACTAGGCCCTGAGTGACTATTAAATTAAAACTACAAGCTCTCTGCTGGGTATGAAATGTAACCAGAAAGTTCTCTTCTGTGTTTTAAATGTAAACTTAAACTGCTGCTACAAGGCCCTGACTGATTTAACAAAAAATAGAGGGTTCACAAATTAAATAGCTTTAATAGAAAGAATTCCTTTCAGAAAATTCCCAGAAGTATATACTCACAATTGCAGATCTCTCTCCAGAAGTAACAGCCCCCTTTTCTAGTCTTCAAGGTCATAGATAGTGCTGGGGAGGAGTCTGCTGTCTTGGTACATGTCGGTACCAATGACATAGGAAAATGTGGTAGGGAGGTTCTGGAGGTTAAATTTAGGCTTTTAGGTAGGAAGTTAAAATCCAGAACTTCCAGGGTAGCGTTCTCCGAAATGCTTCCCGTTCCACGTGCAGGACCCAAAAGGCAGGCAGAGCTCCAGAGTCTCTGCGTGGATGAGACAATGGTGCAGAGATGAGGGGTTTGGATTTGTTAGGAACTGGGGTACATTCTGGGGAAAGGAGGGGCTCTTCCGAAGGGATGGGCTTCACCTTAACCGGGATGGAACCAGGCTGCTGGCATTAACCTTTAAAAAGGAGATAGAGCAGCTTTTAAACTAGATAACAGAGGAAAGCCGACAGTCGCCCAAGAGTGGATAGTTCGGAAGAATGCATCCTTGAAGGATACTACCAAAAGCAGAGAGGTTCCAAAAAAGAGTAAAGTAGCCCAAATGCCCTCGAGTATGGAGCAGATACAGCTTAAAGATCCCAAATTACCCATGTCTACCAAAAGCCAAATTAATATGAATAAAATACAGTCTCTAAAATGCTTGTATGTAAATGCTAGAGCTAGAAGTCTAAAAAATAAGATGGGAGAGTTAGAATATATAACACTAAATGAGAGGTTAGATGTGATTGGAATATCAGAGACATGGTGGAAGGAGGACAACCAGTGGGACACTGTGATACCTGGGTACAAACTATATCGTAATGATAGAGCTGATCAAATTGGTGGAGGGGTTGCGCTCTATGTTAGAGAGGGCATTGAGTCAGAAAGGATCAAAGTTTTGCAGGAAACAAAATTTGCAGTAGAATTTCTATGGATTGAAATTCCATGTAAAAAGGGGAAGGCGATGGCGGTGGGGGTGTACTATCGACCGCCTGGCCAGAATGAAAAAATGGATGATGAAATGCTCAAAGAAATCAAGGAAACTAACAAAAGTTACAGCACGGTAATAATAATGGGTGATTTCAATTACCCCGGTATCGACTGGGTCAGTGTCACAGCAGGACATGCTAGGGAGATAAAGTTCCTAGATGACATAAATGACTGCTTCTTGGAGCAGCTGGTTCATGAACCGACCAGAGGGGAAGTCATATTAGACCTAGTCCTTAGTGGAACACCAGATCTAGTGCAAGAGATAAGGGTGTTGGGGCCACTTGGCAATAGTGATCATAGCATGATCGCTTTTGATTTAATTAGTGGAGGAGGGATAGTAAAGAAATCCACAGTACTACCTTTTAACTTTCGAAAGGGACACTATGATAAAATGAGGAAAATAGTTAAGAAAAAACAAAAAGGAGCAGTTGCAAAGGTTAAAGACTTACATCAAGCTTGGGTGTTGGTGAAAAATACTATCTTGGAAGCCCAGACCAGCTGTATTCCACGCTTTAAGAAAAGTGGAAGGAAGTCCTAAAAACTGCCAGCATGGTTTAAAGGTGAGGTCAGAGAGGCTGTTGTTGCCAAAAAAGCATCTTTCAGGAAATGGAAAAAAGAGCCAAATGATGAAACCTGGAAACAGCACAAGCACTGGCAGGTCAAATGCAAGGCAATGATAAAGAAGGCAAAGGGAGAATTTGAGAAGAAGCTTGCTGCGGAAGGAAAAACGCGAAATAAAGATTTTTTTCAAGTACATTCGTAGCAAAAAACCTGTGAGAAAGTCAGTTGGACCGTTAGATGATAAAGGGGTTAAAGGAGCACTAAGACGCGACAAGGCGATAGCGGAGAGACTGAATGAATTCTTTGCTTCGGTCTTTACTGAGGAAGATGTAGGGATGTTACCCATGACTGAAGTGGTATTTAAAGGTGCGGAAGAATTGAAGGAAATATCGATACATCTGGAAGATGTATTACAACTATTAGATAAACTGAAGAGTAGCAAATCACCTGTGTTGGATGGTATACATCCAAGGGTGTTGAAAGAACTGAAATATGAGATTGCAGACCTGCTATTAGTAATCTGTGAACTATCATTAAAATCATCTCTAATACCTGAAGATTGGAGGATCGCCTATGTAACACCAATTTTTAAAAAGGGTTCCAGGGGTGATCCGGGAAACTACAGACCGGTGAACCTCACGTCAGTAACGGGAAAAATGGTAGAAACCATCATAAAAAATAAAATTACTCAGCATGTAGATAGTCATGGCCTAATGGGAGACAGCCAACATGGATTTAGACAAGGAAGATCTTGTCTTACTAATCTGCTATGTTTTTTTGAAAGTGTGAATAAACAGGTGGACAAAGGTCAGTCAGTTGATATAGTGTATCTGGACTTTCAGAAAGCCTTTGACAAGGTCCCTCATCAGAGACTTTTGGCAAAACTAAAGAGTCATGGGATAGGAGGCAGTGTACTACTGTGGATCAGGAACTGGTTAAAAGATAGAAAGCAGAGGGAGGGGCTAAATGGCCAATTTGCCCAATGGAGAAAGGTGAATAGTGGTGTACCCCAGGGATCTGTGCTGGGTCCGCTGCTTTTTGACATATTCATAAATGACCTGGAAAGTGGAATAACGAGTGAGGTTATCAAATTTGCAGATGACACAAAACTATTTAAAGTTGTTAAAACCCAAGAGGATTGTGGAAAATTGCAAGAGGATCTTGATAAATTGGAAGACTGGGCATTAAAATGGCAGATGAAATTTAATGTGGACAAATGCAAAGTTATGCACCTAGGGAAGAACAACCCAAACTATGGTTACACAATGTAAGGTTCCACATTAGGAACCACCACCCAGGAAAAAGATTTAGGCGTCATTGTGGATAACATGTTAAAGCCCTCGGCCCAGTGTGCAACGGCAGCCAAGAGAGCAAATAGAATGCTAGGTAGCATAAGGAAAGGAATGGAAAATATAACAAAAGATATTATAATGCCTCTATACCGTTCCATGGTGAGACCGCACCTTGAATATTGTGTGCAATTCTGGTCACCGTATCTTAAAAAGGATATAGCATTATTAGAAAAGGTTCAAAGAAGAGCCACCAAAATGGTAAAGGTGATGGAAGGATACTCCTATGAAGAAAGGCTAAAAAGGTTAGGGCTCTTTAACCTGGAAAAGAGATGGCTGAGGGGAGATATGATAGAAGTCTATAAATTAATGAACGGAGTGGAACGGGTAAATGTAGATCGATTGTTTACGTTATCAGAATATAGAAAGACTAGGGGACATGCAATGAAGCTACAGGGTAAACTATTTAAGACTAATAAAAGAAAATATTTTTTCACTCAACGTGTAATCAAACTCTGGAATTTGTTACCGGAGGATGTAGCAAAGGCTGTTAGTGTAGCTGGGTTTACAAAAGGTTTGGACAAGTTCCTGGAGGAAACCATAAACCATTATTAAGAAGGGACCCAGGATATCAATGCTTGACCCAGTACAAGCATTGCGGAACCTGTGCCTTTTGGGGAAAGTGCTAGGTACGTATGACCTAGATTGGCCAGTGTTGGAAACAGGATACTGGGCTTGATGGACCTTGGTCTGACCCAGTATGGCATATCTTATGTTCTTATGTGGCAACATATGCAGTACTTACATGAGAACAGCACCTGAATCACCTGCCGCCTGACTGCTGTGCCCTCATGTGTGTCACCACGGACACGTACAGAAGGGCACGTAGGATCATCCTCCAGATCCTCATTAATTTCGACAGGGATATGGTGCCTGAGAGCAATGTTATGCAGGATGCAACAGGCTATAATTATCTCTGCCACAGTCTGTGGTCTGTATTGTAAGGCCCCGCCTGTCCTATCCAGACACCTGAAGTGACTCTTTAAAACGCCAAAGGTGTGCTCTATGACGGAGTGGCTGGAGTCATGGGCCTAATTGTAATTCCTCTCTGCACGTGTCCGTGGTTGACACACAGGGGTCAGCAACCAGGGGCGACACCCATATCCTGCATCACCTGAAGAAAGAAATGTGGAACGTTTAAGCAGGAGCTGATGTCCACCCAAATGGACACAAGTATGTACGTGCAAACCAAATGCACAAAATATCCTGACAGAAACATATGACAGCACATGATGGGACACCACAACTATGCATCAGCGTGTGAAGGTATGACACACAAAACAAGGGGTAGGTGTACGGATTGCAATCAACATAATCTGTAACCACGACACAAATGCTAGCGTCCATGCTACTATCATCAAACAGCACCGTAGCAAGGTAGAGCTGGAGGGCACCTCCCCCCCCCCAATGTTAGATCACACACAGACAGATGAGACACACACACAACTAGGGATACACCTCAAAGACAGACATGTGCACATATGGTTAGTCACTGGATCACCATGTGCATGTCAGAGACGAGAAATACACACCCAGCAGTATACAGTCCTCATACTGTCCTGCCTCAAATTGTCTGAATAGTGCCGAGTGATGCAGGATATAGGAGTCATGGCTGGACCCTGCAAACCTAGGGACCACATTCAGAATATGCATATTTGCATCACATACAACCTGAACATTCAGGGAATGGTAGTGTTTGTGGTTGCAGAACACTACCTCCCTGTCTCTGGGTTGGACCAGGGCAACATGTGTGCAATCAATAGCTCCCATCACATGTGGTATCCCGGCAAACGCCTCAAAGGCCTGGTTCAGGGTCCCCCACTGTTGGCTAGTGTTGGGAATGGCAATGCAATTCCCCACCCGGCTGATCATGGCACGCAGTACCTGGTGGAGACAGCGTGAGAAGGTTGGGCGGCTCATGCCACCCACTGCGGCCACAGATGACTGGAAACAGCCAGAGGCAAAGAAATGTAGGGCACCAAGGAGCTTGACCAAACCCGGTATGGCATTTGACCGACCAGTCAGGGGCTCGAGGTCAGGTCTTAGATCCTCATAGAGCTCCCTAATAGCCCCCATGCTCAGGCGGTAGAGGGAGATGACCTGGTCCTCACGCATGCCCTGGAGCTGGGCCCTGGGCCTGTAGAGGCGAGGCTGGTGAGCCTGAAACTCTGCATACCTCCTGCGCCGTGCCAGCACAGCCCTTGCCTGGCCTTCCCCCAAAGCTGCAGGTCTGTGTTGCAGCGTGACTAAACCCATGCCCTGTGCCTCAGCCCCATGGACACCATCTCCCCCATCAGGACACCGCAGACCCTGATCACCTCCCACTGCACATGCAGCAACCACAAAGCCCGCCATAAACTCCACCCCCCCTCAACTCCTCAAACTCACTTAAACTCAGACACTCACCTCACCCACCAGTCACCAACCCAGCCACACAACTCCACCAGCACTCACCAACCCAGCCACTCTCCACACCAAACCTGCCTCTGACACGTCCCTTGCTTAACCAACAAACAACACCGCACGCCTCATCTCCCTCGCCTACATAAACCCCTCAGTGTGTACCACGTGTGCATGTGTATTTATTTTTTTACATGTGCGCGTCTGTGGGACACTGACACTGTGGGACACACACTCGTGCCCATGTTGGACCCTCGTCAGTTGCTGTCTTGCTGCTTTACAGTTTTGGAATTCCTATGTGCCACCTAGGCATCTGCCTAGTCCACACTGTGCCCCATCTGGACCACAGCATAACAAACTTGCCCAATATAAAGGAGAAAACCCTGCTCACCGCTATTTCACTGTGGGATCATTCACTTTGTAGGGGGACAGAGCATAGCCCCTTCCAAACATGATATCTTCCTTTTTACGCTTTGTCAGTAGTGTTGCTTTATGTTTGTCATTAGTAGCACTATTGGCCAGCTTGGTTATGGGGATTTGAAATGTGGCTCTGGTCATTTAATATGTTTATTTGCCTTTTTGGTTCCTGCACATGTATCACTACTATCACTTATCTGGGCTTCCCTGGTTTTGCTGTACATTGCTGACTGAAATGGTTTCTCTCTCCTGCAAATGTGCCTCTAGCGCGAGGTTTTCACTGACGCTAATTTTCAGAGCTTCATTTCATGGCGTTAGTGTGCATGGGGCCTCTCCCTGCCCACTCTCCGCCCATTGACCCCTCATCTCCGCCCCTGGGGAGCCTTACTCTACCCTCTGGGGAGCCTTCCTCCACCCTCTGCGCACCTTAACGCCACTGCAGACATTATCACACGATACGTGACGTTCTCACACAGTAAAGTGCCATTATCGCACGATAACATCACGTATCATGTGATAACGTCAACGCTGCTACGTTAAGACAGTTTAGTAAACATACCCCTTAGCAACAGTAACAGTTTGGGAGGATTTTCAGAATTATATGACTATTTTTGAGGCTTTATGTTTGGGAGAGTTTGGGAAGAGGGAGATAATTTCTAAAATATGTTCCATGCTCTCAGGGGCTCCTTTTCATATATCATCACATTTTTGGACCATCTTGGAAGATATGGATTCTAGGGGAAGGGAAACTAGATTTAGCTCATACCTTTCTCAGACGTCCAGATGCATTATATTCGGATACAGTAGGTATTTTTCCTATCTAATTTTGGACCAAAGGAGGATTAAATGACTTGCCTAAAATCACAAGGAGCGACAGTGGAATTTGACCATGGCTTCCATAGTTCGCAGCCCACTGCCTTAACCATTAAGCTACTCCTCCATTCTGGAGGACAGAGAAGGAGCCTGGGATAAGGAGAGGATGGGAAAGAAAGGACTGGGGGCAAGAAAAAGAGAGAGAACGAGAACCAGGATAAGGAGGGGGAAAGAGAAAGGAGTGGAGTTACATGAAAGGGAAGAGACAGAGTTGCAGGTCCCCTGACGATCCCATTCCCCTCTTGTTTCCCATCTCCAGTCCCCTTCTTTTTCTTGCCTTGGGCTACATTATCTTCCTTTACTCCCAAGGCCCTTATTCACTGTTTAAATCACTGAGCACTAGATTTTTGGATTGAAGTCCAGTGTAGTTGAAAGTACCATTTAGGTTCTTGTCAACAGAGGAAGAGGACATGTGCTGCCATTCAGTTCCTCTTACTGCCATCTGGATAGGATGGGGACAGGGGAAACAGCTGATGAATGGGGAAAGTGAGTTATAAACATATCATCCGGGCTTGACTCAGTCCACATTCAGGACCAATCTAAGTGTATCCGATAGAACAGAAGAACATAAAATACACCATACTGGATCGACCAAAGGTCCATCAAGCCCAGTATTCTGTTTCTAGCAGTGGCCAATCCAGGTCAGAATTACATGCCAGGTTCCCAAAAGGTAGACGGATTCCCAAAAGGTAGACAGTTTCCATGCTGTTTGTCTCAGAGCTAATTAATGGATTTCCCCAGTCCACTTTAATAATGGATTATGGACTTTTCCTCCAGGAACTTTTCCAAACCTCTGTTAAACCAAGCTACACTAACTTCTTTTACTACATCCTCCGGTAACAAATTCCAGAATCTGATTATTTGTTTAGTGAAAAAATACTTTCTCTGATTAGTCTTAAATGTGCTACATTGTAGCTTCAGTGCATGTCCCTAGTCTTTCAACTTTTAAAAGGAGTAAGCAACCAATCTACATTTACCCATTCTACTCTATTCATTATTTTATAGACCTCTGTCATATCTCCCCTCAGCCATCTCTTTTCCAAGTTGAAGAGTCCTAACCTTTTAAGCCTTTCCTTGTAGGGGTATCCTTGCATTCCCTTTATCATTTTGGTCGCTCTTCTCTGTGTCATTTCTAATTCTGCTATATCCCTTTTTAGATATGGCGACCAGAACTGTACACAATATTCAAGCTGCAGTTGCACCATGGAATAATGCAGAGGCATTATAATATCCTTGGTTTTATTCTCCATTTCTTTCCTTATGATTCCTGCCCACGCTCTTTCTCTCTCACAAGACATACAAACACACACACTCTCACACACACATATACTCTCACTCTCTCTTACACACACATTTGCACAGACATACCCTCTCTTGCTATCCTTACACCCACACAAATGTTCTCTCACCTTTCTCTCTCTCTCTCACACACACACACACATGCACTTCTATTTGTATTCTTGGCTGCTGCTGCACACTGGGCAGAGGGTTTCAACGTATTATCCATAATGATGCCCAGATCCTTTTGCTGGATGGTGATTCTTGATGTGAAATCTTGCATCGTGTAACTGTAGTTTGGGTTGTTCTTCCCTAGGTGCATAACTTTGCACTTGTTCACATTAAATTCCAGCTGCCATTAGGACACCCAGGCTCTCAATTTCTCAAGGTCCTCTTGCAAGTTTTCACAATCCTCTTGTGTTTTAACAACTCTGAATAATTTTGTGTCATCTGCAAATTTGATCACCTCACTTGTTCTTCCATTTTCCAGGTCATTTATGAATTTATTTATTTGGCATACATTTATACACCGCTCCTTCCAGCGATCAGAAGCGGTCCATCGTTGTACATGAAAGGGAGAGGGGAACAGGCAGTGGAAGGATCAACAACGAGAAGATTACAGTTATACAATTGATTGAAAAATAAATTACTGTTTAAACACCAGTGTGAATTACAACTTATTGTACAAGACATGGGGGAGGGGACAAGATAAGGGGGGTGATTAACAACGGCACAATTACAGTTATATATATCATTGGCAAAAATTACAGTTTGAACTCCAGAGTAAATATACAATCGAGTCGCAATAATAAAGGCATGATAGGAGAGGTTATGAATATGTTAAAAAGCAGCGGAGCCAGCATAGATCTGCTGTTCATCTTGGTCCATTGAGAAAATTGGCCATTTAGCCCTGCTCTCTGCTTTCTGCCTTTTAATCAGCTCCCAATCCACAGTAGTGCACTACCTCCTAGGTAAACCTTCAGTAATGTGCCATCAGCCCCATGTCCGACATCTCCCCTTCCCTTGCTTCCCTTCCCAACTCTCATGTCCAGCATCTCCTCCTACCTTCCCAGGTGTTCAGCATCTCTCCTTTGTTCCCTAGTCCTCCTCTCTCTTTCCCTTTACTAGCCCCGCCCCCATGTGTCTAGAATCTGCCCATCTCTTCCCTATCCCCCTCCAAGTGTCCAGCATCTCGCTTTCCCTTTCCTATTTGCCACGTGTCCAGCATCTCCTATTCTCTTTGCCATCCCCAGGTGTCCAGAATCTTTCCTTCCCTGTCCCCCTCCCCCTCCCCCTGCCTTGCCCAGCCCCTCCCACCTGCTATTCCCTTTGTCACTGCTACTGCTCTGGCCCCGTCTTCTGACTGAGGCTGTTGCATGAAGGGAAAATGCAGCATGGCGCTATACCCCACCCCCTTCGATGCAAACTTTCTCTTGGAGGGGGTGTGATGTGACAGGCCTTAAGCATTCATGGGTGCTCAAAGGCCTGTCTCTGTGCTGATAGCACCACCCAAGTGCTGTGTACCCTCCTCCCCCCCCCCCCAATTCTGCCTAGTAAGTAATGCCAGCCCTGCCCATACTCTTTCTCACAACACATAAACTCTCACTCTCTCTTACACACATGTTCTCACAAACATATACACTCTCTCCTGTGCTTCTCACACCCACACACATATTCTGTCTTGCACACACATGCACATATTGTCTTTCATTTTCTCAACACATAACTTCCCTCTCTTCCCCCCTCCCCCCCACACACGTACATAACCTCTCTCGCTCATTCTATCAACACAAACTCACTGTCTCTCTCTCTTTCTCACACACACACACACACACCATTCTCTCTTCTCTCTGTCAACATACAAACTCTCTCTTTTTCACATATGCATACTCACACACACACACACTCTCTCTCACTCTTAGTGTGAACACACACATACACTCCTCCCTCTCTTCCTCTCCCTCACACACACACACACTCTTTGTCTTTTTGTGACAGCAGTTCATGAATAAAACACACACTGACAGTATTCACATGGGGACTTTACCTTTATAAACGCTCTTGGGCTCTCCAGTCCTCCCAGCTACACTCTCTTCCCAGCACCCCCTCCCCCCAGCCTCTGCACAGAGCATCCAGCATCCCAAAATAACACACACACACATTAGGAATCAAATCAACATAGAGGAAAAGCTGAATCCTCGGCATGATCTCTGTGCCTGGGATCTGGAAGGAGGCAGGCTGCAGATATATGATCTTGGCAAGATCTCTCTCCATCCCCCGCCTCCCCCCCTCCTCCTAAAATCAATACACCTCGGCTGTAGGGCGGAATCAGGACAGACGTGAGGTGAGGAGGGAAAGAGAGAAGCCGCTCCGGTCCCCATAGGAAAAGGTAAAGCACCCGAGTGTGATGTGTCTGTATGCGTGGTGGAGGTGATGGATCTGTGCGTGTGTCGGGTTTATACTCCCGCCGCCCCCTCCTTAATCCCAAATCTCTTTTGTGCCCTTCTGGTTGCGGCTCGGGACTCGCTTTTGCTGGAAGCTGACCGTGGGCTGCAAGATCGTCGCCTTCATTCTTCTCCAGGCTGGGGTTATCCTGGGTGGGGGAGGAAATAAAGCCGAAAGACGGATCGAAGCAGGGACGTCCTGGGTCTCTTATCTCCTGTCCTTAGAATTGCCCTGGGGGAGATTTCTTCTGCTTCATCCTCTTGGTAGGCTGAGCCCTTTTTGCAGTGGGACACACTCCCCCTCCTTGCTGCTCCGGGGCTCCTCGTCTGACCTCCGGGGGGATGGGGAGAGACAGACAGAGGCAGGTGCAGCCAGAAGCACAGAAACCGGGGCAAAATGGACTGCGGTGGGGGGTCACCTGGAAAGATTTGCTGGGTAAATGATGGGAAGGGGCTTTGCGGGGAATTGGGGCATGTGGTCTGCAATCTCACGAAGACAACTCTTCACCCCTTCCTCCTTCCTCCCACGCCTGCAAATACTGCACAGGATCACAAAAAATATACAGAGCAGCTCCCCCAGCTATACGTATACAATTATACCAGTTTCCTTCTCTCTAGAAATGCGTTTTTGTCAGAACTGTAATGATATTTGGGGGGGGGGGGGGCAGAGAGGTGCGGGAGTGGGAGGGGAGAAGCATGCATGAGAATTGCACCCAATGACAGCCGCAGAGCGCCTTTCCCCCCAGTCAGCTGAGCCCTCTAACGAGCACCTTTAATGAGGACATATCCGGGATAACTCTTCATAGTAAGGACACGGGGAGGGGGAGGCTGAGTTTCTGCATCACAGACCCTCACGCTTACGCTAGGCAGCCCCGGCCCTTTCTAGGATGGAGGGAAGAAGCATCTACAATATGCCGGTGGTATTATAAAAACATAAGGAATGCCATACTGGGTCAGACTAGGTCCATCAAGCCCAGTATTATCCTGAAGGTCCATCAAGCCCAGTATCCTGTTTCCAACAGTGGCCAGTCCAGGTCACAAGTACCTGGCAGTTTCTCAAAAAGACACAGGTTTCACAATGCTTGTATTGGGGCAAGCAGTGGATTTCCCAGGTTCCCTTTAATAGTGGTTTATGGACCTTTCCCCCAGAAACTTGTCCAAACCCTTTTAAAACCCAGCTTTTACTGCATCCTCTGGTAACGAATTCCAGAGTATGATAAGGCATTAAGTGAAAAAAATATTTCTCTTATCTTAAACAGGTTACACTGTAGCTTCTTTGCATGTTCCCTAGTCTTTCTACTTTTTGATGGCATGAATAGTCTATCTACATTTACCTGTTCCAGCCCATTCATTCATTTATAGACCTCTATCATTTCTCCCCTCAGCTGCCTCTTTTCAAGGTTGAAGAGCCCTAACCTTTTTAATCTCTCTTCATAGGGATATCCTTTCATCCCTTTTACCATTTTGGTGGCTCTTCTCTGTACCTTTTCTAATAATGCTATATCCTTTTTAAGATACGGCAACCAGAACTGCACACAATATTCAAGGTGCAGTCTCACCATGGAACGATATAGAGGCATTATAATATCCTTTGTTTTATTTTCCATTCCTTTCTTTATGATACCTAGCGTTCTATTTGCTCTCTTGGCCGCTGCTGCACACTGGGCAGAGTGTTTCAATGTCTTATTCACGATGACGCC
This sequence comes from Ichthyophis bannanicus, assembly GCA_033557465.1. NCBI lineage: Eukaryota > Metazoa > Chordata > Amphibia > Gymnophiona > Ichthyophiidae > Ichthyophis > Ichthyophis bannanicus. The sequence goes on from CM066039.1 coordinate 190,488,867, forward strand.
TAAATCCTTTTCCTACATGGTGGTTCCTAATGTGGAACCTTGCATTGTTTAGCCATAGTTTGGGTTGTTCTTTCCTAGGTGCATAACTTTGCACTTGTTCACATTAAATTTCATCTGCCATTTGAACATCCAGTCTTTCAATTTATCAAGGTCCTCTTGCAATTTTTCACAATCCTCTTGTTTTAAAACTTTGAATAATTTTATGTCATCTGCAAATTTGATTACCTTACTTGTTATTTCCGTTTCTAGGTCATTTATAAATATATTAAAAATCAGCTGGCCCAGCACAGATCCCTGGGATACTCCACCATTCACCTATCTCTATTGGGAAAATTGGCCATTTAGCCCTACCTTCTTTCTATCTTTTAACCATTTCCTGATCCACAATAGTACACTGCTTCCTATCACATGACTTTTTCATTTCGTCAAGAGTCTCTCATGAGGGACCTTCTCAAAGGCTTTCTGAAAATCCAAATATACTATATCTACTGGTTCACCTTTGTGTACCTGTTTATTCACACCTTCAAAAATATATTACGGACCTTCCTTGGCTAAATCTATGTTGGCTTTTTCCCATTAAACCATGACTATCTACACATTCAGTAATTTTGTTCTTTGTAATGGTTTCTGTAGTTTCCTGGATCACCCCTGGAACCTTTTTTAAAAAGTGGCATTACATTGGCATTCACCAGTCTTCAGATATTACAAATGATTTTAATGAGAGTTCACAGATTACTAATAGTAGGTCTGAAATCTCATATTTCAGTTCTTTCAACACCTTTGGATGCATACCATCCAGTCCAGGTGGTTTGCTACTCTTTAGTTTATCAAATAGTTGTAATACACCTTCCCAGTTTATCAATATTTCTTTCAATTCTTCTGATGCATCACCTTTAAATACCATTTCAGTCATGGGTAACTTCTCTACATTTTCTTCAGTAAAGACCAAAGCAAAGAATTCATTCAGTCTCTCTGTTATGGCCTTGTCCCCTCTTAGTGCTCCTTTTACCCCTCTATCATCTAATGGTCCAACTGACTCACAGGTTTTTTTGCTGGGAATATACTTGAAAAAGTTTACATTATGCGTATTTGCTTCCACGGCAAGCTTTTTTTTCAAATTCTCTCTTTGCCTGCCTTATCAATGGCTCACATCTAACTTGCCAGCACTCATCTTGTGTCCATTTCAGCATTTGGCTCCTTCTTCCATTTCCTGAAAGATGCTTTTTTGGCAACAACAACCTCTCTGACCTCACCTTTAAATCACGCTGGCAGGTTTTTGGACTTCCTTCCATTTTTCTCACAGCGTGGAATACAGTTCATCTGAGTTTCCAAGATAGTATTTTTAAACAACAGTCAGGCTTGATGTTAATCTTTTACCTGTGCAGCTGCTCCTTTTAGTTTTTTCTTAACTATTTTCCTCATTTTATCATAGTCTCTCTTTTGAAAGTTAAAAGGTAGTACTGTGGATTTCCTTTCCATCCTTCCTCAATTTATTAAATCGCTTCCCCTCTTGTCGGTTCATGAACCAGCTGCTCCAAGAAGTAGTCAATTAGAAACTTTATCTTCCTAGCATGTCCTGCCATGACATTGACCCAGTCGATACTGGAGTAATTGAAATCACCCATTATTATTACTGTGTTGTAACTTTTGTTAGCTTCCCTGATTTCTTTGAGCATTTCATCATCTATTTGTTCATTCAGGCCAGGTGGTCGATAATACACCCCCACTGCCATTGCCTTCTCCTTTTTACATGGAATTTCAATCCATAGAGATTCCACAGTGTATTTTATTTCCTGCAAAACTTTAACCCTGTGTGACTCAATGCCCTCTCTAAAATAGAGTGCAACCCCTACACCAATTTGATCTGCTCTGTCATTATGATATAGTTTGTACCCAGGTATCACAGTGTCCCACTGGTTCTCTTCCTTCCACCAGGTCTCTGAGATACCAATTATATCTAACCTCTCATTTAGTGCTATATATATATCTTCTAACTCTCCCATCTTATTTTTTAGACTTCTAGCATTTGCATTCAAGCATTTTAGAGGTTGTATTTTATTCATATTAATCTGGTTATCGGTAGGCAGGTGTAATTTGGAATCTTTAAGCTCTGTCTGCTCTGTACTTAAGTGCATTTGGGTTACTTTTGTCTTTATTGGAATCTCTCTGTTGATATGCTCTAACTTCAGTCTTTTGCTAGTATCCTTCAAGAATACATTGTTCCGAACCATGCACTTTTGCACGACTGTCGGCTTTCCCCTATTATCTAGTTTAAAAGCTGCTCTATCTCCTTTTTAAAGGTTAATCCCAACAGCCTAATTCCATCCCTGTTAAGGTGGAACCCATCCCTTCAGAAAAGTCCCTCCTTTCCCCCAGAATGTTGCCTAGTTCCTAACAAATGCAAAACTCTCTTTCTTGCACCATCGTCTCATCCACGCATTGAGACTCCAGAGCTCTGCCTGCCTTTTGGATCCTGCACATGGAATTTTGAACTGCTTGTGAATTAGTTTGGTAACACTGGTACAAATTACAGACCAAGAAAATGCTCTGAATCTGGCAGAGTTCCAGAAGCTCCCTAGTCATTCCAGCCTGGGATTGTTTCAGGGTGCCAGGAATTAGCCAGACGGAATGAATGGAAGTTGATATGCTTGAACCTTGTCTCTTAATCTCACACCCTTTCTTCTTCCAAAAATATTGATATGCAGCTCCAGTAACCACCAGTGAACAAGGGCTGCAACCAGTGCCAGGAACTGTTATGGTTTGGGGGCAGGAGAAATGTACATCCCTGTAAAGTATGTCCGGCAGGGAAGTTGCACTCACCTAGGCTCAGGGCCAGGATTTTATGGTTATAAATGGCTCTTTAAAAGTCTGTAAGGCAACCCAACAGTTCCTGGTCATGAAGGAAAGACTGCATCAGTCCTGATTTTGACATTAATGCACATCAAGACTTGTAGTTTAAATGTGGAAAACCAAAGAAATATAAGTACAAAAAAGCAGTGCAAAACTAGGAATGGATCCTGGAGCTATCTGCTTCTCCAGCAATTGCCTGGGAACTGCTGTATTAGTGATGTCATCACTCACTGTAACGTCCCACATTGCACAAACCAATCACTTTATATGTGTGTGATGTCATTTGCTGTTGCCCCTTCCCCAAACATGGCTTCTTTCCCAAGGGTGGAAACAGGGCTGGGCCCAATCATAATGCAAACTAGACAATTGCCTAGGGTGGCAACTTCTGGGTATGTGTGTGTGTGTGTGTGTGACAAAGAGCAGAACATTCAAAGATAAGCCATAGTTTTTGGCAACCAAGGTGGAATCTAAGACTTAAGGTCTGCCTAGAACGCCAATACTTTGAATCAACTCTGGAGCCAGCTCTGGATGTTAGAAGGAGGCTGTGACCTGGCCATGAAATGCAGATAAATCTGCTGATTCTAACATCTGTAAACAAGGAGACGTCATGTTGTGCCTCCCTCCTACATCCCCACTACACCTATCCCATTTCCTCCTGCAGCTGCCTTCTGAGTGGTTGCTCTATGGCTCTCTCTGGTCCCTGAAAGTAGGAACACGTCAACTTTTCAGAAAACTCAGGCCAGTTTAGGAGTATAGTTTGATCTGTCAGTTTCATCATGATTCTTTAGTCTTCCAGTTCAGTAATAATAATGAGACAGGGATGTGGTGCTAACTACACAGAGATTTTCCCCTATTATATCTGTTCTCTCGCTGCTTTAGTACTGTCATTGCAGTTACAGTCCTTGAGGCTAAGAACACTTCAATCATGGGTCCTAAATCCATCTATTATCCACTATCACATGATCACAGTGAGCTACTTGGCTCACTAGGTGTCACTGTTGTACAATGACTATGCTTCCTTCCCCACACCCATCCCAAGATCTGTGAATGCTACCCCACACCATCCCCATCCATAGCTGATTCTGAAATCAAACACAGATCCCTCATCATGGAAGTGTGCACTGGCCGGGCCCATTAGGAGAATTCTTGGGGCTATGTTTACTAAACCGTCTTAATGTTACCGGCGCTAGTTGCAGCATTAATGCGAAGAATGCCATATAAGGTAGTGGGCGGTCCGGCGGCAAGGTAACAAGAATCTGTATTGCGCGATAGTGGGCGCCGTGGCACGTTAACACGCGTTAACCCTAAGTTCATTCCAGCGCAGTGTTAGAAGCTATAAAGATGTAGCCCACTGGCTACTGCAATGAGTGTGGGGGCAGAGGTCATAGGTTTGATCCTGCAGTGGTGTTATGTAAGAAGGGCTGTCTGAGGCATTTCCTTTTTTAGTTTAAATCAGTGCTGTCTGAGGCATTTCCTTTTTAAATTTAAATCAGTGCTGCCAGCAAAAACACCCTCACAGTGCTGTAACCTAAGGTGCCGCATAAAACGCCATATAAGGCACTCCATAGGGCACATTATAAAGTGCCCTGTCCGCCAAGGCACCTTATAATGTGCCCTATAGGGCGCCTTATGAGGCACCTTAGGCTACGGCACTGTGAGGGTGTTTTTGCTGGCAGCACTGATTTAAATTAAAAGGAAATGCCCCACACAGCCTTATTAAATAACACCACTGTGGGATCAAACCCATGACCTCTGCCTCTACAGTCATTGGAGTAACCAGTGGGCTACATTTCTATAGTGTCTAACACACTGCTGGCTGGCTACAGAAAGACTGCAGGTCACCACACAAACTGCTGTGGTTACCAGGATAGGGTAAACCCACCCGTACCCATGATGCACTGCACATGCAGATCAGCAGCCTACATCTGATCACAAGATGGGGTATGCACCTCTATAGCACCCCGGCCTGGTAATGGGATCTGACCGTGTGTGTTCCTGGCACAGAGTAGCTATAGACCATGACATTGTGCGGTTCCTGTGCTCACCCTGGGGGTGAGGAGGGGCACCCAGCACCAGATCCACAGCACCTGGGTTGGCTGAGGTAGGCTGTGCTGCAGGTTCTCATCAGTGCCAGTGTGTAATAGGTAGTTCTTGCAGATACACCTGTGTCCATCTATATTTCCCAGTCACATCTAGCCCTTGTGGACTGTGATGCACCCAGAATAGTGCATGTCCTGTGTGGTTGCTATGGTCAAATGTTATAAGAGAAGGGTGGTGTTTGGACCCAAAAGCAGATTATGTAGCACCACCCAACCCACCCTTTGTGGGTCAGGATGGGGGGAGAAGATCTCCCACCGTTAGGTGTAGGCAGCCACAAAACACTGGATAGACATACACACACTCCCACACCTGTTTCTGCATTGTGCAAATATAGAGATGGTTGGCAGCTCTTGCTGCCACACCAGTCCTGGGCACAGTGCAGGCATGGCTATGGTACGCAATACTGTTGGGGTCATTCCCCGGGGTGGTAAACACTGTCAGAAGCAATAACTGAAACAAACTCCACAGATATCAGAAAGATTGCTATGATGAATCCCTGTCAACAAATTGTGTTTAACGTAGGATTTGTTATCTGACATTAATCATAGCAACCTTTTGATATATGTGGAACGTGTTTCCAAGTTTAAGACAGCATTGCTAAGGTATGCAGGTGCTAGTATTGGTAGATGCTGCTCTGTGCAGGACCCAACAGTCTGACTCTTCATGAGCCGTTGGATAGTGGAGCATGTGGGTGTGGGTGTTTGTGCCCCTGTTGGCCGCTTCTCTAGGGTAGTGTTGATTACCGTTTATCAATGTTTTTTCTATTGGCCAGCTCCGTGTTTTGTATTTCTATTTTGGTTCTAGTCATTATCTCTCTGGTTTTTTCATGTTTTGTTACTGCACATGTATCACTACTATCACTTATCTGGGTCTCCCTGCCTTTGCTGTACATTGCTGACTGAACTGGTTTCTCTTTCCTGCAAATGTGCCTCTAACACAAGGTTTTCAGTGGTGTTAATTTTCAGACCCTGATTTCACAGCGTTAGTGTGCCTGGGACCTCTCCCCACCCACTCTCCGCCCATTGACCCCTTATCTCCACTTTCTTGGGAGCCTTACTCCACCCTCTGCGCACCTTAACGCCGCCGGAGATGTTATCATGCGATACGTGACGTTATCACATGGTAATGCGCCATTATCGTGCGATATCATCACTTATTGTGCGATAACGTCACCACTGCAATGTTAGCGCTGTTTAGTAAACTTACCCCTTGGTGTAGTTTAGTCTTCTAGGTCAATGGGAATTGAATCTTCATTCATAATAAATGGGTGGCGGGGGGGGGGGGATAATCCCAATTTTAAATTCCCTTCACCCTATATAAGGCATTCATGTCAGTTACAGTTCTTGATTGGGAGCCATAAACTGTGACTCCTTCTAGAACCCTAAACATAGCCATCAGGTCCTGCTGTTGCCTGAACCTGAGGTTTCCTTTCCTTACCCATGGGGCTGTGAATGCCATCTCTATAACATCCCAGCTTCCAGCTAGCCCAGGGAGCGGAAGCACTGCCAGTGAACTCCTGGATTGGACCTCTTGTGGACTTTCTTAGCAAAATCGTGTGTAGTGTTGCGATCATTTTAGGTACAGAATTGGAAGAACTTGCTTTGGCTCTGGCAATGTCCAGCAAAGATGATTATTGCATGTATCTCTATCTGTCTATCTACATCTACATACATTTTCTTCAGATATATTGTCCTAGTTTCCAGGTCCCTTTAATCTTGTGAGAGTGCCCTTGGGCTGGACAACTAGCCGCTGCAGACTGTGCATTTCCCCCCATCATTATGCATCTCCTGAAACTGAACTGCTGGGAACAGGATCTCTGGTGACCCCTGAGGGAGAGTCAGTGAACACTCTAGGGCTGCAGACTGGGTGAGGAGGAGGAGGAGAGTGTGGGGTCGGAGAGGAACTACCAGCTGGGATGGTGGAGGAGGGGAAAGAGGAGATAAAGTAAGAGAGGAGCAAGAAAGTAAAGCTGGTTACTGAAGATCTTCAGCGAGGTCTCAGCAACTTGTACACTAAGTTATCAATGTAAAATGCTAGATTACTCCAATGATTGGGGGCCTCTGTCCCCCTCCTTGTGCTGAGTCTCCAGGCAGTGTAATTCCACACTAGTCCTCCCCCCCTCCCCCCGTCAGCTGAGTCCTGTAACCACATCAGGGATCAGGACCTTAGTACTGAGACAATGTACACCTTCCACCCTCCCCCATGCGGTATCTTGGGTTACAGGGTGTCCTAAAGCTGGGAGACCTACAGGAGACTCATTCCATCTGCAGCACACTGAGGAGAGGCAGCACTGGAGTCGCATGCCTGCTACCCTGCAGGGGAGTCAGAGTCCTTAGCCCTGGAGCGGCGACATTGCATATGAGACAGTGGAGTGAAGAGGTGACAGCCAAAGGGATCTGCAACTGCAGCACAATGCAGGGGGTTTGACATGCAAGAGGCCAAGCATTGGGTAGCAGAGGCTGCTGTAGCTCAGGAGTGAGGTGCATTGGCAGAGCTGCGGGGAGGTTTCAGTACTGCAATAGCAGGGAAGTGTTGCACGGCAGGAATAAGGTATGCATTAGAAGATTAGTTTGTGGGGATGTGCTCTCTATTGGAATATCCAGAGGTGCTTTGGAGGTTGTAACTGTAGAGATCATATAAATTTGGTCTTGACAGTTTACTACTGAGTCCAGTTTAAAGACTTGCATCTGCTAGTAGAGGGAGGAGGGAGACGGAGCGACAGTTAGCAGGGCTGGGAAGGTCTAATGAAGGTTTTGTCACAGATGGAGTGGTTGACTGAAGAAGAGCTGGCTGGAGAGGGGGGTCAGAGGAACAAGTATGTGTTCGGAAGAAAAGATGAGCGGTTTCCTCCTCTGTGATTTCAGAAAAGTGTAGTTGGGCCCAAAGGAAGGAGGAGTGAATAAAATGAAGGGGTTGGGCAGCCTGGTAGAGAATTCACCATTGATTTTGTTAAGGAAGAAGCCAGTTTAAGTTTGGGCAGAACATGAAGAGGGGATGGGAAATGGAGGGATTTTGAAGATGGAGGTAAGCGTGCTGCAGATCTGATGTGTTTCAGGCAAGAATGCTTGTTAGATGAACATCATAATTTTGCTTGGCAAATGTATTTTTATTTTATTTATTTACATTCTCTTATTTACCATGCTATTCTGCATCAGTGTTGTTTACATTGAACAAACTGAAATTACATTGAACAGGGCATTATTGTTGCAGCCAAGCTGCTGAAAAAGCTCTAATTCTCTCACTCACCCACAGAAGGAAACTCACAGACAGGCTGGAATGCAAACAGGATCTTTTAATGTGCGCACAGGCCCAGACAGAGAGCCGGTACCCTCCAACAAAAAATCTGAGCCCAGAAGGACGTCCTACAATGCCTTATATACAGTACAATTTTAAACTCATTCTACAATCTCATTCATCTCAGGTATTTTCTGTCCACCAATCAGTAGCCCCTGGGGAAGGTACCTGGGTGACCTGTCCAAACCGGTGTGCTCTGGTCTGCTGATTTCTGGCAAGGGGATATTGTGCTCAGACCTGGAGTGGGGGAAGGGTGCCTGCTGAAATCTTTATGTCTCCTCTTAGCAAGCTGGTCACTTATGTAAGAACCTCATGGCTGGGGGGAGGGGTTACCCACAGCTAAACCTTATGGCTGCCTCACTCCCCCCTTTTTAAGTGAGACCTCAACCGCTAGGGGCGGTAGAGGGCAGTATTACTGGAGGCAAGCCGCAGAGGGGTGTATTGGGTCAGGGCCATGACAGTGGTAGTAGCCTTGCGTTCTACTTTCCCCGAGCTCTGCGGATGGTAAGCTGTGTGTAGCTTCTAGTCGATCTGCAAGGCCTTGGCTACCTGCTGTACCACTTGGGCCACAAATGCAGGTCCATTATCCGATCCCACTACTACTGGAAGCCCAAAACGGGGAATGATTTGATGCAGCAGCACCTTTGTAAGGCCTCCACCCACCCCGTGAAAGTACAGACTAATACTAGCAGATACCGGTACCCATTTGCTCGGGGCATTTCTGAAAAGTCAACCTGGATGTTTCCCATAGGGGTGACACCGTAAGACTGGACCCCTGGGGGCTGGCTTGGACCTTGATGGGCATTGTTTTAGCACATGTGGTGCATTGTCTAACAATTGCAGCTGCCAACGAGGGTAAGCAGGAAATGAAGAAATATGGGCGGAGGGTAGTTTCCATTGCTGTCTTGCCCATATGAGTGGCCTGATGAAAGGATGATAGGAATGCTGGGGCAAGGCTGTCTGGGATGACTATCACTGGAGCTGTCCCTGTTCTAGGTAACCTTATCCAACCATCTGTGTGTAACACCCCACCCTCCTCCTGACAGAAGAAATCTAGTTCTCGTGTAGTGTACCTCTTGGCCCATTGGTTTAGTGGGACCGGAAATAGGGGGGTTTGTAGATCCTGGGAGCCCTCTGGGAAGGACTGGGACAAGGATGTGGTTGCGACCCGCCGGGCTTCAACATCAGCCCGTCTATTTCCCTTGGCTATCTCACTGTTCCCTTTCTGGTGGCCTCTGCAGTGCATTCACATGACGGTTAGTCCCAAGGGTTAAGGCACGGGTAAGGGCAATGAGTTCCGCCTTCTGTGCGGAGGTTCCAGGGGGCAAAGGCTGAGCTTCGACTATCTCTTCCATCGTCACCACCGCGTACCCCGCACACCTGCGGCCCTCCAACACCAGACTGCTTCCATCTACGAAGTAGGTCTCATCCGGATTGCTTAACGGCACATCTGCCAGATCAGGGCGACTGGAGAAGATTGTATCCATCACTTCCAGGCAGTCGTGATCAGGTGGCCCCGGGCCAACAGGCAGGAATGTAGCAGGGTTTAAGGCTTGGCTGGTAGTTATCTGCACTCTGGGATTTCCCCATAACATGCTCTGGTATTTCAACATCCAGGAGCTGGTGAACCAGTGACTTCCTTTATGCTCTAGCAATGTTTGGACTGAATGTGGGACGGTGACTAGAAGGCCTTGGCCCATGGACAGTTTATCAGACTCCTCCACCAACAAGGCTGTTGCTGCTATTGCTCTCAGGCAAGGTGGCCATCCCTTGGCCACTGGATCCAGCAGTTTAGACAGGTAGGCGACTGGTCGCGGCCAAGACCCCAGTTGTTGGGTCAAGACCCCCAAAGCTGTTCCTGCTGCTTCGTGTACATAGAGGGTGAAAGGCTTGGTGACATCCGAAAGGCCTAGGGCTGGTGATGACAGTAATGCCCTTTTCAAATGTTCGAAGGCCTCCTGTTGGTCACGACCCCATTCAAGGGGGCTCTTCTCTGGGCCCTTTGTAGACTCATAGAGGGGCTTTGCGATCTTTGCAAAGTTGGGAATCCAGATACGACAGTACCCAGCGGCCCCGAGAAAGGCGCGTACTTGCTTGCGGGTTGTTGGCACTGAGATCCGGCACACTGCTTCCTTCCTCTCGCTCCCCAACCGTCGGCTTCCTTTCGACAGATGGAATCCCAGATACTTCACTTCCAACTGGCATAACTGAGCCTTTTTTCTGGAAACTCGGTAACCCGCATCGTACAGAAGTTGGAGAAGCTCTGTGGTTGCCAGTATACATTCAGCCTCAGAGTCAGCAGCAATTAGCAGGTCATCAACGTACTGCAGAAGTACTCGTCTGCCGGGTTCCCCCGGAGGAAACTAGCGAGATCTTGGGCCAATGCTGTGCTGAAAATGGTAGGGGAGTTCTTGAATCCCTGTGGTAAGCGAGTCCAGGTAACTTGGGACTTTCTGGCAGTAGCAGGGTCCTCTTTCTCGAAAGCAAACAGGTGCTGGCTCGCAGTAGCCAGGCGTATACAAAAGAAGGAATCTTTTAGGTCCAGTACTGAGAAGTGAAAAGCAGTCGCCGGGATGAGGCCCAACAGTGTATAAGGATTTGGTACTACTGGATGCAGAGTCACAGTGGCCTCATTGACACGACGGAGATCCTGAACAGGTCGGTAGTCGGTGGTTCCAGGTTTTCGGACTGGCAGCAAAGGAGTGTTCCATGCCGATTGGCAGGGCCGCAGGATACCATGCTGTAGTAGCTGCACCAGATGATGATGAATTCCTTCCACAGCTGCCCGCGGCAGCGGGTATTGTCGCACATGTACCGGGGATGCTCCCGGCTTCATTTCAATGCATACGGGAGGAATGTTGATGGCCATTCCGGGGGGGTTTCCTTCAGCCCATACTCCAGGGGGCACTGATTCCCACGTATCCAGGGTAGCCACATCAGATTTGGGCCTGTTCTCATATAACCGCCATTCTTTTTCTCGGGGAAAGGACAGTACCAAAACTGTTGGGCCCAGGCTGGGTATTTTGAGCTCAGCCTGGCCGTCGGGCCCGAATGAGATTTGGGCCTGGAGTTTTGCCAGAACATCCCGACCCAGCAAGGGTATGGGACATTCAGACATATACAGGAACTGGTGAGTGATGGTCCGTCCCCCCAACTGGCACGTGCGGTTTTGCAGAAAAGGTCTCTGGGCCCTCTACCCCGTGGCTCTCACAATAGTTACTGATTGGGAGGAGATCGGGGCCACTTGTTGGGTGACCACTGAGTGTGTTGCTCCGGTATCGACCATGAATTGCATTTCCGGTCCCCTAAATTCATGTTGACCATAGGCTCCTGGGGACCCAACAGAAACTTGGAGCCCGGTCTGGCCTAGTAGCCATCCGAGTCATAATGTTCCATAGCTGCAAGGCCTTCGAAAGCTGGTCCCGGTGGAGGCGGGAAAGCATCATGCTGGTCTTGCTCCCGTGTAGTTCGTACGGGTGCTCTTACACCCCTTGTGGATGGATATCTCCCTCGCCTTGTGTTATGATTTGGACACTCATTCTTCCAATGTCCCTCCTCTTTGCAGTAGGCGCATTGATTGGGGCCTAGGGAAAACCTCGGCCCCCCGTATCCGCGGCCTCGTCCTCGTCCCCTATTTTCTCCTCTGGCCCAGGCTGGAACTGGTGGTCGCTCGGCTAGGGCGGCTGCTAGGAAGTCTGCTTTTTTCTTCATTTGACGCTCCGACTCTCGCTTCTGCTCCTGGTCACAATTTACATATATTTTTTGTGCTACTTCCATCAATTGTGTTGTATTCATGCCCGCAAACCCTTCCAGTTTCTGCAGCTTCCGCCGTATATCACCTTGTGCCTGTGCCACAAAGGCAGTATTCACCATACGAAGATTCTCAGGGCCGCTGGATCGTAGGGGGTGTATAATCGGTATGCTTCAGTCAGACGCTCATAAAATGTCGCCGGACTCTCATCAGGAAGCTGGAGAACTTCTGCGATTTTACTGATGTTCATAGCTCGTTGCCCCCCCTTCTTAAGGCCCTCAAGGAGCGCAGTCCGGAAACGAGTGAGAGCCAATGCTCCAACAGGGTCATTCGAGTCCCAGCGGGGGTCTTCATCGGGGAAATCTGCCTCTGCCCACTGCCGTGGATTTATAACTCCCTCACAGGCAGGATGTGTCTCCAGCCACTCGAGAGTGGCCCGTACAATCCGCGCCCGTTCCTCTGTACTGAATAAAGTGGAAAGCAATTGTTTAGTGTCCGACCAGGTAGGCTGGTGTGTTTGCATAATACTGGTCATAAGATCTGTAAGTTCTTGGGGCTTTTCAGTATAGGAGGCATAGTGGGTTTTCCAGTTCAACAGGTTTGTGGTGGAGAAAGGGACATAAATCAGGCTGGATGGTCCCACTGCCACACTACCAGCAGCATCAAGGTACGGAAGCCCCTGTACTTGTCGTAGTGGCATTTGGAGATCATGCGACCGCAGGCGGTAGGCCACCGGGGTGGACGATCCAAGCTCAGCCTGTGTGCTCTCAGGGGAGGAGATGGTGGCACTGGAGGTGGTACCAGAAGTGGGAGGGGTGGAGGATGTGGGAGGGGAATCTGAAGATGAGGGGCCGGAATCCGCAGAATCTTCCCTAACTCTGGCATCACCCACCCCAAGAGGAGGTCTTCCTGACCCTTCAGCTATGGGCAGATCCTGCAGTGGTGCGGATGGGACATGGGGTTGAAGCAGAGGGAGGGGGCAGGGAGGAATATCTGGAGAGTCCCGCCCCTGGTAGATAGGGGCGGGCATCCGTCCCTTTCGGCAACTGATGGCTGCCACCATTATTCTACACTGATCCTCGTGGCAGCGCTGGAGCCATTTTGGTCTGAGCTGGCATATGGCCAGCCATGAATCAATATAGGAAAACTGGTCTGGGTGCTCTTTCGCTATAATTTGATGGACCAAAAACACAGTGGCCAGGTCAGTGGACCCCTGGGGAGGCCACAGCTTAACTAAGGCTGGCCATTCCCTCTCATATAGAAAAGATAATCTGGAGGCGGAGAGGGGTTCCCCGTAATCCTCCCTAAACCCAGATTTAAAATTGTGAAGCATGCACTGTAGGGGCGTTTGCACTTTTGACTTTCCCGACCCCATGCTCTAATTCTAGTTCAATGACTAAATGCAGTATACAATGTGGATCTTCTAATCTATTCTCAATTCTGGAAATGCTATGTACAATATGGATCTTCTCTTCTAATCTAATCTCAATTCTGGAAATTGCAATATTACAATATAGATCTTCTAATCTAATCTCAATTCAGGAAAATGCAATATTACAAAATAGATCTTCTAATCTAATCTCATTCGGGAAAATGCAATATACAGTATATACACACTCTAGCTGCAGCATGAGATTTGATTTTATCCCGGAGGATAATATGAGAAAATATAGCTAGCTATTCTTTAAATGTCCACTAGATGGAGCTCCAGGATTGTTTCTTCTGTTTAGTATCTCAGTGTAGAGAAATTCTTACACGTGGTCTTCACAAGATGGCTGCTGCCTCCTCGTGCGCTCCACACCGGCTCACTCACCACTCGCAGATCAGGGAAAAGAAAACCGACCTCCAAGTGATCACTCTTCTCCAATGGCACCGCGCACCCCCCAACACCGACTCCTTCGCTCCTGGACTCAAAAGAAAAGCAAGCATCGGGTTAAACAGCACCGGATTCAAAGATGAAGCAGGGGAACACAGATCGGGACTCCCCGGGAACGGGGAGTGGTCTGGCAAAAAAAAAAAATCAGCAGAGATAAGCGGCGGCAAGGAAATCACTCCCTGTCCTGCATGCCCACGCCTCTAAGGTACAGAAGCCACCCCATCTCAACTCCCCCAGCAAAAACCAGATGGGCACCCCGAGCAGGCCCGAAATGGACGCTCCAGCCGGCCGAGCCCCCACTCGCCGACCGAGTGCACGAGGCAAATAACAAAAAAAGAAAAACCAAACCAAAGGTAGAGAGCCAGCCGGGCCGCGGCAGGGGTCACGCGCCGACAACAAACGGCAGCCTCATGCCGCCCGCAGCCCACGCGGGGCTCCAGCCGGCGTCCACAGACAAAATGCGGTCAGTGCAATTTTTTAAATAATCAGCTTGGAGGGCACACTTAAGGGGGTTAAGTGCTAATATTTTAGGCAATATTTTTAATAGCTTTGGCAGCGCTTTTTAGTACTTTAAGGGACCCGAGGTGGCAGAACTGAATTTATACTGCAGTCATTTACCGGCGCTCGCAAGCGCACCCCCCCCATTCCTTCCCCCCCCTACTCCTACCAGATTTACCAGATACCCAACACAGACTGGACGAGCAATGGTTTCAGGGCCTCTAGGACCCTTAATTGGACTGCTCGTTGCGGGTGATCAGGCCGCTACAGGTTCACAGAAATTACCAGATTTACCAGAATTACCAGATTTACCAGATACAGGAATACAGAACTACCCAAACAGTATAAAAGTAAGGCAGTAGTACTCACCAGATCTCTGATCAGAGAGAGTTTGGATGTCAGTCTATCCAGCCGGTTTTTCAATCGGGGGGGGGGGGGGGGTCAGCCACAGGGACCGACCAACCAGACGAGTCAAGGTGTCCTTCCGGAGCACAAAGGGGCCCGGGGCGCCAAGGACCGTCAATCACCTGGAGGAGCCGATCCCTGACTGGTGGAGGCCCGATGCTGCAAGAGCAGAAGTCTTCCCACTGTGGGTGTGATGAGAGAGGCTTTTTAAATTTAATTTAAAAGTGTCCCATTTGGGTCGCCAAATGTTGCAGCCAAGCTGCTGAAAAAGCTCTAATTCTCTCACTCACCCACAGAAGGAAACTCACAGACAGGCTGGAATGCAAACAGGATCTTTTAATGTGCGCACAGGCCCAGACAGAGAGCCGGTACCCTCCAACAAAAAATCTGAGCCCCGAAGGACATCCTACAATGCCTTATATACAGTACAATTTTAAACTCATTCTACAATCTCATTCGTCTCAGGTATTTTCTGTCCACCAATCAGTAGCCCCTGGGGAAGGTACCTGGGTGACCTGTCCAAACCGGTGTGCTCTGGTCTGCTGATTTCTGGCAAGGGAATATTGTGCTCAGACCTGGAGTGGGGGAAGGGTGCCTGCTGAAATCTTTATGTCTCCTCTTAGCAAGCTGGTTACTTATGTAAGAACCTCATGGCTGGGGGGAGGGGTTACCCACAGCTAAACCTTATGGCTGCCTCATTATAACTTGGAAATAGCTATTTTACAGGGAACATGGGCTATGGAGGGTTAAGTGGCTTGCCCAAGACCACAAGGAGCACCTGTGGGACTAGAAACCCCAGTCCTTCTGGCCCAAGGTTGCTGTCTTCTAGTGGGATTTGAACCCCAACCTTCCAGCCTGAAGTACCTTGCCCCAACCACTAGGCCACTCCTCCACTCCATGTAATAGTAAATCCAAAGGAGGTGAGAATGAATTTGACATGCACAAAATCAGTGTGGAAGTGTGCTGATCAGCCAGAGGCTCTGCAGAATGGGTGCAGGAAAATAGAAGGTCAGGGCTGCTGCAAAGGAATTGGGCATCTTAGGTAAACCTTCAGCCTTACGCCTTCCTCCCCTCCTGCCGAGATTTTGATAATTAAATTCAATAACCAGGATTATCCTAACAACATCTTTCCCACAACAATCCTGTAAAAAGGCATAATTGGACCTCATACATAGAAAGCAAAGTTTAATATTGAAAATGTGTGTGTCCTCACTATCCCTGCAGGGAAAAGAATGTGTTGTTGGTTCTTTGAGTCTGTGTGGCTCTCAGGGTTTAGTGTTTACCTTTGAGTGTTGCTGCTGCTCTTTACTGCCCCTCAAAAGCTGCTACCCTAGGTGACCGCCTAGTCTTGCCCAATAGTTGGGTCAGCCCTGCAGATGGCAAACCCTGGAGGTGAGCTAAGGTTGGGAGTTTGGCATGTTTTATATGATGGGGGAGAAGAAAGTGCAATTTTAGAAGAAACTGCCTCATCAACAGACTGACAAGTTGTGGAAGAGAGGAGAGTGTAAGAGTAGATGAGGCTGTTGGAGAGGAAGTTTCAGGAAACTTATCAGGAGAGAGGGCAAATAGAGGTGTCTGCCACATGGCCTTGAATGGCGTAGACCAGGGCTGGATTTTGACATTCGTAGGCCCAGAGTGTTTATTGAGAGGGCACTTGCTGGGTACTGAGTTCTTGCCTTATATATTAATGAAAATACCCTGCATATGAGTGCTAGTGCCTTTTTTGCTAGGAAAAAGTCACTGCATAGGCCCTGGGCATTTTCACTTCGAAATCTGAACTTTGAGAACATTATTAAAGACTTGCTGCAAAGAGAAGCGGACAAAAGAAATTTTCTTAGAAAATGCCTAGAAATGTTGGAATTGTGTTTCTGAAAAATAATTTTGAAGTTTTAGTTGCATTAAATTTCTATTTCACGCTCTTTTTCCTTATTTTTCCTGCTTTTTAAATGTTTTCCCTCCTTCATAGTTCCTAAAATTTTTGTAGGCTCTACTGAACCTACAGTACATACAGTACCTAATGTGAAATCCAGCACTAGCCTGAACCCAAGCTACACCTATTTGAACTACTTTGTTTTCATATGCCTATTTGCCTCATAAAATCAGGACTAGTCCTTTCTTGTGGTGCCATCCATAAAGGAAGCTGAAATATCCCAGATCTGTAAAAGATCTTTCCTTGTATCATTCCATTTTTATGGAATAAACTACAGAAGGAAATTTAATTTGCAGAGATTTATTTAGATTTTACCCTCATTTGTAGACTTGGCTGTTTTCTCAGACTTACGAGCCCTAGATGTTACTAACTTAGGATGCCTCTCTGTAGTATATACAGTATATATATCTATGACTGAACTGTGGTTTTTAAGAGGGTTCTGTTTTGTCTTTTTAGCACTTTTTAGTTTATTTCTAATATTAAATTCATGGTTAATCTATGATGATTTTTAACACTTTATATTTTTTATTCTTCTGAGGCGCTTGAGCAGAACTGTGAGTGGGGGAAGGCAGAAAAAGGACATGTCATACAGGAATAACAGAAGGAGCTTCAGAGCAGGAGCGAGGTGCATTGTCATAGTTCTGTGTGTGTGTGTGTGGGGGGGGGTTAACTATTGGAATAAGGGGTGCTGCAGGGCAGAATTGCATTGAACTAGAGTTGTGTTATAGCTCAGCTCCTACTTTTCTCTCCTTCTTTCCTGTCACCTCTCTGCCTCTTGCACTCCCTCAATTTGATGCTCTGTAACTTCATCCTTAATACTGACTGGTGCGTTGGTACTGAGCTGGCTTGGATATCCTTCTCAGAGTAATACAAGGAAGATGCTATCATTGGGTTCTATCATTCTCTTCCATTGTTAATAATTGACTCTCTTCTCTTTTCCACTTTCCTTGGTGAAATGAGACCAATAATTACAGACAAGTACTTCCTAACGTTTCCTGTCACTTTACATTTACTCTCTCAGCATCTAAAACATGGACTATACACCGGCTTTAGGAAGCAGTGCTGAGGTGCATGAGACAAATAGCAGGAAAATATTGGTGGTCATGGAGTGTCCTTGGCCTTGAGCTGTACACAGACTCCAGGTGGAGATATGGAGGGGCAATAGGAGAGTAGCAGAATATTGCTTGTTACAGGGGTGTTATAGTGACACACAGACAATATGCAGACTTACATACTTTCAGCGTTAATACTGCTCATTCTGCATTGCTTCTGAGTCACCAATGAGTATATTGGAGTCTCCAGAAGAGCTCCCCCATGCCAAAAAACATCATCTTTCCCTGGCACCTGCCTCTTATCTCTGAAAACACAGGGTCTCAGAGGGGTTACCGTGTTCCCAGTCTAGATTCCACCCCCCTCTCTCCGCATGCTAATCCATGCTTGCTGGTATATACTCCGGGGACTGCAAGCTGCAGACCAAAGAAAGAACCATTGTTCACAATTCCACTCTCCTCCCCTTCCCCAGCACAGACTCACCCTCCATCCTCTCTCTCTACACTATTCTCCAGAGAAAGAGGAGATGGCTAAATATATCTTTACCTGATAGAAAGAGACAACAGATACAGTATATACACAAATTAATGACCAGTAGATTAAACAAATTGTAGCAAATGTTTTTTCACACAGTGCATAATTAAGCTGTGGAATCTGTTGCTGGAGAATTTGGTCAAGGTGACTAACAGCAGGATTTACTAGAGGTTTGGAGAAGTTCCCGGAGGAAAAGTTCATAAAAATGATTAGCTAGGTAGACTTGGGAAAGCCATTGCTCATCTCTGGAAATGTTCTTGAAACATAGATCTACACAGGACTGGTGATAGACATGCAGGGGTCCTGAACAGAAAATGATGAAGGGCCCCAAAACAGGCCTACAAGCTATGCCTTCTTCAGTTTGGTGCAGGCATGGAGCCCCCTGGTGGCATGGGGGACCAGGGCAATTGCCCTGTTTGCCACCCAGTAACGCCGGCCCTGGAATATGCCAGGTACATTTGACCTGGACTGGCCACTGTCAGACAGGATACTGGGCTTGATGGACCTTGGTCAGACTCAATATGAATTTTCTTATGTTCTTTTGTTCTTAAATTGGGATCCAGAAGAGAGAAAGACTACCTAAGCATAAAGAGGCCATCTATTGATATCATAGAAATAAATCAGATAAAATATGGTGCTGTGAAAATCATTATTGAAAAAATTGTTAGGATAAGGACACAAGGCCAGAAGAAAAGAAGAAACATATAAACCTCCTTGGAAAAAAGGTATAGAGGAAAAATAAAATCATTGCACAGAGATGTCATGGATTGACGAATGTCAAAGAATCAAGGACATCAGAAATAGAAAGATCCAAAACCTCACGCTGAAGTGTACTGCCTTATGCCCATGTCCTTCATACACTTCAAAAACAAATTGAAAGTAGCAGATGCAGAGATATGAAGCAAACAGCAAGGAGAGATGCCTAAATAAACTATGTTTAGAGAACCCAAAGCAATTCTACAGGGAATTCGGGAAGTACAGTATATTATTGTAGCTAAAACACCACCAATCAAGATGAAACAGGAACATTTTGGTGCAGTTTCTTTAAGGATCCTACAAAGAATAATAGAGAAGCAAAATGGCTGCAACACCTAAAGGAAGACAGTCACAGCCAAAGAACTGAAAACCGGTTTAAGAAGAGCCCCTATGGGCATCCCCAACTTCTGGCTTAAGTATTTGTCTATGGATTGTTTGAATAGTTCACAAGTTTTGGAAGCAGCTTTAAATTCAGAAACCAGCTACCATGTTGGTGCCTTTTGCCTTTTAAATTAATAGAGACTTTCTTTTGAAACAATTTTTTGCCATCAGGATAAGTCCTTTTTAGGTCTGAAGCCTTCTATCTTCCATAATGCCTCTCAGAGTATTAAGGTGAGAAGAAAGATTCTTCTTTCATTATAGTCCCAGGCCACAGTCATCCGTGCTCAGTTCCTCCTGAGGTTCCTGGGCAAATTTTCTCTTAAATTTCAAGGTGCTCGATGTGTGTTCTGAGGCTCTGACCATTCCAAACTTTTTCATCTGAATAAATTCTCTCTTAGGTTATATATTCCCCCCTCCATCGGACCAAAAATGTCACTGTAGAGATCTGTCCAGTTTGGTGGGATTTGTTTTTTCTTTGGATAATTTCTTGCAGTTTTCTGGATTGGGTTCCCCTCTCATTGACATCTAAGAGGTCTAATGCCAGTACGATCTTTTATTTTTTCGTTCCTTTTTTTTCTGTAAATTAAGCTATGCATTTGAAATGTTCTTTGCACCGAATGGTATGCAATTAAGTATAGCTGATTTCATACATGTGCTACAAGAAGTACGTATAAAAATGTTATATATAAAAACTAAAAATAATACCTAGGAACAGGAGAAGGGACAGCAATCTAGCACAAGTTACTGAGAGAAAAGATCAGAAAAAAATATTACAGAAGCCCAAGCTGATTTTGGACGGTGTTTTAACAGCACAGAATAAGAAACAAGCTATCAATCTGTATTCCTGCCGTAGACCCATAGATTGGCCCCCATAAAGATATTGAAAAGTTGGATGCATACCAAGAAATCTGTAAGAAACAGTGTGTGCCGAGATTGTAGATTCAAAGACCTGAAGGTGGCATGGTTCTCAAAGGAGTAGATTACACAGGGGAGAGAAGTAGCCTAGTAGAGAAAGCAGTAGGCTGAAAGCCATGGAAATCAGCATTTGGATCCCACTGATGTGCCTTATGCCCCTGAACAAGTCCCTTTGCCCTCTGTCATTGCTTCTGGTACAAGTCCTCTAGGGATAAGAATATGCCTACTGTACCTGAATATAACTCACCTTGAGCTACTGCTGAGCTGAATATAAATGAATACATTTTACATATGTAATAGAGCTGCCATTATAGGCCTTCAGCATAGCTAAAAGCATCAACAGAGCACCAATATGCAAAGGTGCTAATTTTATAAAGTCATTTTTGCTTTATGTGGCTATATATGTACCTAAAAGGCCTCTTATGAAATACCGAGTGGTGTAAATATGCATGTTGGCATGAATGTGCGTACTTTGGAAGCACACACGTTGATTTATGAAATACCTTAATCTATACATATATCTGTGTACTTTATACACTCTTGAGCAAGTATAAATGTCCGCACCTGCATTTAAGGTGCGATTTCTGCTTCTTACACTATGGGGGATATTCAGATCATTTTAGCCAGTTAGCAGACTGTGATCCCCACAGACCAGGGTGGTCTATGAGGAAAGAGGTGACAGCCACTATCTGGTTAATGGTGGTATTCAGTCACTAACAGGATAGCTTAAGTGGTTTAAGTTAGGATAGGTGAATGGCTGTCCTAACTTTAACCACTGTGCAATCCAGTTAGTGGCTGAATATTGCCACTGTGGTAGTGTGGCATGCAGTAGGAAGGGGTTTTCTGTACAACACAGGCCAGACAGCAGTTCAGGGGAAAATAAACATCTTTACTTCTTCTCAGCTTGTTAAACCACCCCAAAGTTAAACCAAGAACAGACATGAGTTCAGGGAAAACAAAAACAGCTATACTTCTGTCCCAGCTTGTTAAACCTCTACAAGCTGGTTCTCGCGGGCCCTTCCTCCAGCCCCAGTTAAAGTTCCTACCTTAGAACTCCACTGCACGGCTTGCCTTGGAAAGACTTCTGGCTCCACAGGCTTCTCTCCCTCCTGCAGCCTGCTAGGTTCTTAACCTCTCCCTATGAGCCACACCCTCCCAGCCTTGAACTCTGGGCTGCAGACTCTCTTAAAGGGGACTGTTGATAATCCCTTTGGAGAGGGACAAGTAACATTCTATAGACCCCATCACATATCCTCCCCCTCAGCTCAACCATGCCCCATTGAGCACCTGCCTCACCCAGGACCCCCACCCAGGAAAGGAAATCCTCATTCAAGTGAGTTCGACCAGCCCTATGTTGAACATGAAACTGGTAGGGTTGGAGACTCAGAAACCCAGTTGGAGACTCAGACTCATCAGTTTGCACAATAAATGGTAGAGAGAAATCAGGGCTAATCAGGATGGGTTCCGAGTACACATCCTTCTTGAGGCACTGGAAGGCCAGGTCCAGGTCCAGTGACCACTGAATCCATTTGGGAGCTCTCTTCCAGAGGAGATTGGTTAACGGCTTTGCCACCACTGCAAAATTAGGGATAAACCGGTGGTAATAGCCAATCAATCCAAGAAGGGCACAAACTTCTTTCTTCGACTTCGGGGTGGGGACCTGGGCAATTACATCCACCTTCTGTAGTCGAGGTTGTATCTGCCCATTCCTGATTAAATATCCCAGGTACTGAATGTCCTGACCTCCCTGAAAACATTTCTTGGGTTTGACCATCAACCTGGCCTTCTGCAGGATGGTCAACATGGCTTGTACTTGGGTTAGATGGGTGGTCCAGTGTCTGTTGTAGATGACTATGTCATCAAGGTATGCAGCCACATACTCCTTGTCCAGTCTCACTAGGCGGTCAACTAGGCATTGAAACATGGCAGGAACCCCATGTAATCCAATGGGCTGGAAAAGACCTTGCAGTGTTGAAAAAGCAGTCTTCTCCTTGGCAGCCAGAGTCAAGGTCACCTGCCAGTACCCCTTGGTCAGATCCAAGGTTGATATAAAGCGTGCTTCACCGAGTTGCTTGATTAGCACATCTACTCTGGCCACGGGATACGCTTCCAGTTTAGAAGTTGCATTAACCCTCCGGAAGTCAATGCAGAATATGATGCTTCCATCGAGTTTCGGAGTCAAGATGATGGGTGACAACCAGTCACTCACAGACTCTTCTATAACTCTTAGGTTAAGCATCTCTTTCAGCTACTTGGTGACAGCCTGTTGCCGGGCCTCCGGAATCCAATAGGAACATTTCCAGATAACCACCACAGGATTAGTAACGATATCATGACAAATGAGATAGATTTGTCCCGAGCGGGTGGAGAACACTTTTAGGTTCCAGTGGACCAAACCTTCTAGATCACTTCTCTGGGCAGCAGAGAGCTGGTCTCCAATCGGGACTTGAGCTGGATCCGACAGGGCTGAGATTTCTGGCCCAAAATCATCTGCCTGTACCACCATAACTATCCACTATCCACCTTTTAAATAGGTTAATATGGTACATTTTGACTTCTTTCCGTTTATCTGGCTGGGTAATCTTGTAGCTAACAGACCCCACTTTCTCTTCCACCTTACAGGGTCCCTGCCATTTACAGAGTAACTTGCTCTCAGATGAAGGCAATAAGATTAAAACTGTGTCTTCCAGTTGGAAGGTGCGGTGCACAGCTGTCTGATCATAGCCACTAGCCTGCTCGACTTGGGCTTTTTGCAGACTGAGTTTGGCCACTTCTCTGATTTTCCTCAGCCAGTCTTGCATTTGTATCACAAATTCCACTAAATTATGCCCAGCACAGGGTTCTTCTTCCCACTTTTCTCTTACCTCGTCTAATATGCCTCTTGGCCAAAAGGCGAAAACCCCGTGGAACTCTGAGGTACCTTATAGATGGCAAACATCAAATAAGGTAGGAGAATGTCCCAATTTTTCCCGTCCTATGAACTTTTTAAACATCTGTTTCAGAGTTTTATTGCATCTGGACCTTCACCAAGGCACACACTTGCTTCATCACCTTGGATACAAAGGGTGTTCTTTGATCTGTGAGGATATCATTAGGTAATCCTACCCATGAGAATACTTCCTAGAGTGCATTTGCAATCGTAGTAGTCTTCATATTCCTTAGGGCAATGGCCTCCGGGTATCGGTAGCATAGTACAGTATGACTAAAATATACTTGTTGCTGGGTGGTTCGCTCCAAGGGTCCTACCAGAGCCTTGTCCACTCTTTCAAATGGAGTCTCAATGATGGACATATTTTTTTATTTGTGTGCTTTTTTATACCGCCCCTTCCAGAGATACACATATACACTAAAGAGGCCGATCAGAGAGTGGCCAATCAGACTCTTGCAGGGCTATGAAGTTGGTAGGTGGGGCTTGACTGACAATATAACTGCACCTGTTTATGGACCCTGGACCAGAAAATCGGGCTAAAACATGCCCTAGTGTTTTCTCCACCCCTAGGTGTCCCCTAATAAATGGCTATGGGCCAGTGATAACACCTGCTGATGATAGGGCCGGGGAACTATCCCCCTCTAAGGCCACCTCGGCCACACTGTATAATAAATCTCCCTTAACACAAAATAGGGAAAGGTTCTTGCAGGTGACTTTCTGTTACCTACTGGAACCCCATCCTCCTCCAAAACCCGCTCTCAGGCATGTTTAAGAGACTCATCCTCTTGCTGGGCCCTCCTTAAGCTCTTTGGATTTTTCCCCAGCCCCCACTCTGGGAAGGGAACAATTGTATTTGGGTCACTACTATTGAGCCCTGAGCTATCTTTAGAGGTTTCTTCCCTATGCCCTCCCTCCCTACATCCCTCCTCCATAGCTATCCCCAGATTCTGTTGGTAGCATAGCTTTTCATGGAAATGCCAGCTCAGGGTCTTAGCAGGCTTGGGATTCTTGATATATAGATCCGGGTCTTCCAGCAGAAAAATCTCTAGGAAATCTTCCTGGTCCGACTTAGCAGAGCCATCAGTTAGTCAGGCCCATATCGCTCCAAAGTATGGGTAGTCTCGGCTGATTACCATTGGATATGGGAGCCAGGGTGGCACCATGACCTCAAAAGTGGCTTGCTCTGCTGGAGTCTTAAGTGAAACCTGTGCCGCTGGAGACTGTCTCTGGTCTCCATGTACACAGGCTAGTGTTACCGTCTTTGCATAGTCAATTTGAAATCGAGTTACAGTTTCTCAGTGAATGAGGATCTGCACACTCCTGGAGTCTATCAAGGCCTGGAGGTAGTTTCCCTTGAGCTCCATCAGAGTCGCAAAGTTCTGTGCCCATATACTGGGTGGAGAGTGCCCACACAAGCGCAGGTGTGAGGGGTGGTTAGGCTGACATCCATGAATTCTTCCATGGCCAGGGGACATTCCTGAGCAAAATGTCCCCGGACTCCACACCTAAAACAGGTAAAGGGGTCATGGCTGGGGCCATAGAGGTGACTTTGGAGGTTGGAACATGGGAGTCAACATCCGCTCCAGCTTCCTCTTCCATCCTCCTGGATTGAGAGGTGACTTCTTCCCCTTCTCACTGTCCGCTTCAGTTGCTGGCTGGGCTTCATTATACCCCTCGACTTTTTCCAGTGCACTCTTCAGTGTAAGCTTGGGGTGCCCTCAAAAAACTGCTCCAATAGCACAATCTTGGCTATCTTGGGCCCAGTCTTTTCCTCTGGTTGCAGCAACTTCCATGCAAGATCTTTCAACCAATAGAGGAAACTCTGAGGGCTCTCTTTTATCTGGAGCTTCCCTTTCTGAATCGCTAGCAGTAGGCCTCTGAGGTACAGCCGACTTGTTCCAGTATGGTGGCCTTGACAGCTCACCCATCTGGGTTGGCATCCTGGAATGCAGCCATGTGGCAGTTCATTCAAAGTTCACCAAAAAAGCGGGCCAGTTTATCTTCTGCAGTCATTTTAAGAAGTGCTTGCACTGGAAGGTGGAGTTGCAGCCTCTGCAAGGCCTGGGTCAACTGAGCTAGGGAACTCTTCTACAGCTCCCCCTGCACTCAAATAAGATCTTGTATCTGCTGTTGCTGTTGTTGCTGCCTTTCCAGCAGGGTGTGTTGAAACTGCTGCTGACATTGTTGCTGTTGCTGCTGATACTGTTACTGTTGCTGCTGATCTTCTACCAGAATCTGGAGGAGCTGCTCAATCCTGGCTTGCCACTGTTGTCTTGCAATGCCACCACAGCTTCCTCTTCTGCAGCTGAGTTAACCCTGCAGTATTCCTGCTCCAACAAACTTTTAGCGGCCTCTAGTGACTATACTTTCTTCAAGCTCCCTAACTAGGGCGAGGCTAACCCTCTTAGCCAATATAAACAAACAAACAAACAAAAATCCTGCTGTAGAGGTCCAGCCCCAAAGAGATGTGGATTTGTCCTCAGTCATGTAATTAGAGGACATCCCCAAGTTGCCATCAGACAGCAGTTCAAGGAAAAAAATAGCAGCTTTACTTCTTCTCAGCTTGTTAAACCACCCCAAAGCAAAACCCTGAACAGAGAGTAGTTCAGTGAAAACAAAAACATCTTTACTTCTGTCACAGCTTGTTAAACCTCCACAAGCTGGTTCTTCTGACCCTTCCTCCAGCCCCAGTAAACGTTCCTACCTCAGAACTCCTCTGCTCGGCTGGCCTTGGAAGGACTTCTGGCTCCTTGGGCCTCTCTCCCTCCTGCAGCCTGTTAGGTTCTTAACCTGTCCCTGTGAGCTATGCCCTCCAAGCCCTGAACTCTGGGTTGCAGACTCTCTTAAAGGCAACTATTGATAATCCCTTTGGAGAGGGATGGGTAACATTCTGTAGACTCCGTCACAGCCACAAACTGGATAGTGGCTTCCAGTGGCAATATTGTATTTTAATTAGAACGATGGCAATAAGCGTTTTAATTTATCTAGCAACTGCTGCGGAATATTCCCCCCTAACATTTTATAAAGATACATAGGTGTCTATGGGGTATGTCTAATAAGGTATGGTAATAGCACAATGGAGGAAAGCACCAATAATGCTGGCTTAATGACCATTAAGCCGTTACCATAGGAAAAGCGAGCAAGGGGTGAAGAAGGGCGTTATGTGGACAATCCATGGGTGAAGATAATGGGTGCTCCCATAACGCATAAGGAGATTAGCACGTCTTACATGGGACACCACCTGGAACCTTAACGCCAACTAAGAACAAGCATTAGGAAACTGTTAAAGACGACCCTCTTCATAGAGCACTACGGTGACGTCACTTAAACGGTGCAACAGACAATACCCCAACTCAACACCCCGCCCTAGCGACATGATTTAGTACTAAAGTAAAGTCCTGATGTACATAGTATTGTAAATAGCCCATGCTGTAAATAGCTCACCAAGAATCAATGTCCATCTACACACACACGCACTCACTGCTCAATGCATGCACACACTAGACACTGTATCTTGTTGATTGTTTGCTGTGTAGACCGCCTTCATTGTAGGAAAAGGCAGTATAGAAATCCGTTTAAATAAATAAATAAATTAAGGGCTCCATTGCAGGGAGAAACCATTTTCATGGGTTACAGGCTGCGCATGAATCACATTGAGGTGTATGCAATGTGCACCACTCAGATCGCAGCCCATAAATAAATGCTAGGTGTGGATCACTCCCTGTTCCAACATGGGGCCCTTTTAATAAAGGGCACTTTGGTGTTGGTGCCAACATGGCAAATGTGGTGCTATGATGGTGTGTCAACAGAGCCGGCCTGTCCTTTATGGTGGCTAGGTGCTGCCTAGGGTGGCTTATCCTGATGGGCAGCATGACTATGTTGTGAAAGCTGCACCACACATACATGCTGCCACTTTCAAAAAGCAGTCGTCCCACAGCTGCTTGCTGCTTCCCTAATCCATCATTACATTTTGCAATGATGGGGGCGGTAGCAGCAGCAACACGACTCCATATGGAAAGCGTCGGCATATATGTGTGCCGCTGCTTTCAAGATGGAGTCATGCCACCAGCACCCCCCAAGATGAGAAGATGGAATTGGAGAGGCGGTGGCAGCTGCTTCGGCCTAGGGCAGAATAAACCTTTGGGCCTGACCTGTGTGTCTGGTGCAACTCTGCTGTGTTAGCTGTCAGGGGCAGGCAAGCATGTCACTGGCAGGTAAAACGGAGCCCATAGTATGTGTGGTGTTAGTGTGAGTGCATGTAACGCCACCTACTGAAGTGCCGGTAGGTGATCCTGTGCTAAGGGAGTTAGTGCTTGGTGAGAACTCCGTGCCAACAGTGCAGAGCATACCATGTCCACACTGTGCCCTACCCTGCCCACTCACAACCTTAACATGAGATATACAGGTTGTGTGGAAATGTCCTGCTCTGTCATGGCCCCACGCATGTCCCAGTGCACAGTCAGTGGGCACCACAACACGTTCTCAGCGAAAGCCCTATAGTGCAACAGCCCCTAAGGCAATGCATATAGCATTGCCAATGGTTCAAGTCTGTTCCACAGGAGTGAGACAGTGAACTGTCTCTGTAGAGGCAGGAGGATAGCAGGAGCAGACTTCCCCCCTACACAGGTGGTGGGTGACAATGTGCAGGGTCAGCTGCCCACAGAGTGGCTGTGCTTGCGTCCTTGGATAAGGCAAGTCCAGGGAAGAAGGTAGTGTATCTTACGAGATAGAGTCATCCTTCCTGACCATCCTCAGGACCTCACCCTCCATAGGCCTAGCTCTGGGGCTACACGCAAGCTGTATGAGCATCTGAGACCTCACCTCAACCCTCTGATTGCCCTGTCACAAGGTATATCTGGGCTGGTCAAGCATCTGAGACCTCTACATAGCTTTGCCTGGCTTCTTCCAAACATCAGTGGCTGTAGTAGGAGGAATGGGCCTTACCAACTTTGGCAGCTGCCCCCGTTAGGTACTGTGAGCAATGAGCAGCTGTGTTAGGAATGACCGTGCATTTCCTAATGAGAGGCAACAGTGTGTGACCCTTAACCTACAGTGTGAGAGAATATGTGGGCAACCAAAATTGATGGCGCCTATGTACTGCACACATGTGCACCTATCACACCCAGAAACTGGGAAGTGGTGTATGGCAACCATAAGCGCCTTCATGCCCTGAATGTGCATGCGGTGTGTCATGGCTACATCATTCCCAACGTGGTGGCCTAGTGGCCAGGTTGGATGTGGCCACCCACGACCCATACATCCTGCAGTAATCAGCAGTGTTACAGCAGTTCGACAGGGGAGGGTTAGATCAAGATGCCGACTGGATAAGTAATCTCAACTTTACTGGATATTTGCATGTGGGGGGGGGGGGTAAAATATGCCAGTCAGGCAGAAAAAATAGACAATATGCTAACAGCTCATGTCAGAGGAAAAATGCCCACACTGTCCTTTCAGTTGCCAAATCATGACCAAGGGCTGTGAATGAACCATTGATCTTTTTATGAATAAGGACTCAATTATGTGCCACATCCAGCAAAACTACGTGGGAGTGAGAATTACTCTGCATGTTCTGCCAGCTGTGAGATTACTCCAGGACTGGCCCACAATCACACTCCAGGAAATGGACACATTGGCCACTCTGCTAAGTTACTCCTGGTTTTGAATGTGTGTGTTCTTGTATCATGTCCTGCCCCTCTGGCAGGACAGATCCAATATGTAAGACATGAACAACAGTTGAACCAGCAAATGTTCAAACAGACCTAACAAGATGTCCCTCTCCTTCACCTGCCTAACATACCTTGTCAGACAAGTATGGCATAGAGCCTGCAGAGAGCTACACAGACATAGGCATACCCCAGCTCATGCTATCATGCAGTCTGACAATGACCATATATATACACATAGAGTGATAGATCCATGCTCCTACAGGCCTGCTCTGTGGTGCCAAATCCCTAGTCACTGTGTGTGCAAGAGTAAGGCTCATGGGTTCAAGACCAGCCTATGGATCAGAAATGATAGGTTCAGGTTTATTTTCTTTATGCTATATTTCCATAGCTGTATCTGCATATGCAACCCTCCCCATCTCATCCAGCAGCTCCTCTGCCTAGCATCACTCTCACATGACTGCAGAGTCATCACATTTTCTAGCCACTGTGACAGTGAGAAGCTGCACTAACACTGGCTGTCCGGCAGCGTGCACATACTGAGCAGGCGTTGACATAGTCAAAGGATAAAAGGAAGCATTAGATCTCTATTGCTTCCCCTTCCCTCGAGAGCACATAGCTCTGCTAAGTCCTCTCACTGCCCAAGCCCTTGGATAGTGAGAAGCTGTAACAACACTGGCTGTACATTTTTGCACGATGCGTTTGCATGCTAATAGCATGCACACACTGAGCGGGCATTGACAACATCCAAGCATTTAAGGAGGCATGGGATCTCCTTAGCTTCCCCTTTCCTGGAGAGCACATCAAGAAGGCCTAAGGGGCAAGTAAGAATGTCATCTTATAGCTGATAGAAGGTATGTAGGCTCACCTCTTTTGAACAAAGTGGGGGTCATATCTGTGTGTCAAGAGGACTGAGAGCTGCAGCAATGCACTGTGCATGTGATGCCCTGGCGATCTGGCTGCACATACAACATGGCCAGCCATTCCACAACTCCACATACTGTGTGAGACACCATTTGGAGGCAGAAGGTTAGTTTTCAGTAAGTAGTTGCAACCTGGTGGAGTCATTGGCTGACTAGGTGTGGCTGTACATATGTTGTCCCCAAAGCTATGAGCCTCAAATGCATTCCCAGTTACACCATTGGTAAGCCCCATCCCCACAGCATGCCCCTCCACTTACCTCCCAACATGATACTGGTGTACAGCTCCCTTATCGCCTCTGGTCTTACTGCAGTGAGCTGAAAGGGACAAGGTCTCACTCAGAACTTCATCAGATGTGTGTGTACAGCAACCTTCACCTCTGACTGACCCTCCAGGACTCAGGATACATCTGTCTTCGCAGGTGAGAAGCCAACTGTCATAATAGCTTTATCTGGGGCAACACTGTCAGCCCCCTTGGTACAGCTGCAGTCTATTGGGAGCTAGGCTCACATGGAGGGATGACCTCTGTGAATGTCCAGTATTGTCACTTAGTTGGTAAGACAGGAAAGAATATGAGATGTAGCTGCATGCAGTTTGCTCTTGTCCTAGGCTGCAGTCACAGAGTGCAATCTGGGAATCTCTCAGCTCCATGCAAACTATGCACATACATGCATGTCCTTCTACTGCACATCGGCACACAATATACACTATTTGAACACTGTCTACTGATTGCTACAGCATTCAGCAGTACATTACATATTACTCTAAAACAACAACCTGTCTTATGTTTACAAAGACGACATGCAGTTGTTTGCCTGATTCCAACAGTGAGACACTGATCTCTGAATGGTACATGCACAATTCCAGAAGGACAGATGTGCCACTGGATATCATGTTTGTTTCTGCATTGCCTGACACCATGTGGGAAGGCAGTACCTGGAGGTAAATGTTTGGGTGGGGGTGGGGGAACAGTCCCATATATGTTGTGTATGGCCCCCTGGTAGGTGTCATGGCCAGCCAGAGGCTATGTTCGGATGCACAGAGCCTAGTCAGTCTCTGCATATTTCACATCAGAGACCCTGCATTCAGCCTCTCCCACTCTCCATGGACACCGAGTGTGACAGTCACAAGGACATTGTTAGTGTACAAAGAGGATGGGCATGGCAGCATATGTGTAGCCAGAAACTGTACCAATGTCTAACCCGATGTCCAACCTGCCATGGTTCCATGTGCTCTTTTGGGGGAGCTACTTCCGAAGGATGGGAGAGCACATACGCTGCACTGGACATTTTAACAGTGTCCATGGCCAGGGACATGACATAATATGAGAGTATGAGCATGGCACTATGTTCAATGCTCACTGACAAAAGCTGTGTAGGGGATACAGTCTTCTGCTATGTGACAGATGTATCGCACCATGGACCAACGTGCATGTGCAGCCTGTCTTTGAGCCAGTTTCCAGTGCTCTTCGCATAGCATTAGTTGTCCCCAGGTTCAGACTAAAAGGGTGCATAAATGATAAATGAAGAGCAAGAGGGTTCTGGGTATTGTCTAAAACAGAGCAGTTAGCACAGGATGTATATGAGTCAGAGGTGAGGTAAATGGCTTAGCCATATTAACATGGGTCTCGCATGAGCAT
The DNA here is from genome assembly GCA_033557465.1 of Ichthyophis bannanicus. Taxonomy (NCBI): domain Eukaryota; kingdom Metazoa; phylum Chordata; class Amphibia; order Gymnophiona; family Ichthyophiidae; genus Ichthyophis; species Ichthyophis bannanicus. The sequence goes on from CM066039.1 coordinate 190,520,359, forward strand.
GGCCTGACGGCACACAGCTGTTCATGCTGAGACACTACAATCACTCTGACCAAGCTGTGACCGTGCCAAGGCTATGTATCCACATAGTGCTAGCTAGTGTCAAGTGACACAGGAACTTTTCTTTATCAGTCCAGTCGCTACCCAAGCTGCTAGATGTCCATGCTCTTTGTACAAAGCTAAGATCTTCATATGTGAAAATATCCCAGATGATAAACAGCAGGAAATGTTGCTAATTGCTGTATGTCAGAGGTATCAACAAGAGAGGAAAAAAACAGAGGGGAGGGGAGGGAGGTGTCACGTGATGACAAGGAGCTGAGCGGATGCCCTTCAGCCGAGCTCCGTTCCTGGTGCACCACAAAAGCATAAAAAACGGTGGAGAAATCGGGCAAGTAAAGTCCCGCACCCCCGAGGGACCCTGGAGAGACGTGGAGTGAGAGGGTGGAGTTAGTCAGCAGCAAGAAACCATGGTATGCCCGTAAAAACCCCAAAGCCAGCCAAAGAAAGGGCTCCCAAGATGGCGGTGCACAAGCAGGCTGCACAGAATATTACAGCCTACGATGAGGCAGTCCAGGAGATCACTTGAACGATGATGGCGGTGCTGGATGAGCGCATGGCACGGCTCCATACATCATTGGAGGAACTTAGGAGTAGCCTGGAGGCCCATACCCAAACGGTACAGCAGGTGGAGGAGAGAATGAAAATGCAGGAGGAGAGAATGGGAGCCCTGGAACAACGAGTAGAGCAATTGGAACAGGCTAAGCAGGAGCTGGTCAACTAGCTGGACGACCAAAAGAATCGAGGACGAAGGAACAATATACGCTTAATAGGCCTGCCAGAGACATACAAAGACAGTGATATTTCGGATATTAAGGAGACCGGGTTACTGGGACAACTTGGATAACAAATGACTGGGAGGGAAATGATAATAGAGAGGCTGCACCACCTGGGGCCGTCGTGGGAAAATGCAGAGACTACGACCCGTCATAGCCCGGATTTTGAACTTTGCTGATAACGACAAATTGATGGGGAGATACTACACACAATGTCAACTAGAGTACCAGGGGCATAAAATATTACTTTTTAATGACTACTCTGCAAGGGTTGCAGCGCGCAGGAGAGCCATGCCCCGCTGTGCTCTGAACTGGAGACAAAGGGAATAAAATTCTCGTTACAATACTCCACAAGAGTCAGGGTGCAGCACGGGAACCAAACAAGGTATTATGACACTCCTGTGGCCCTACAGATATTTGTGAGCAACCTGCCAGGATCCTAGGAGATGTAAAGGGAGAGATGGTATACACCAAAAGGGACATGTTTTGGACAGTTGACACTGCCTCAATGACAATGTCATTGCGGTAAAGAAAACTTAGGACTATAAGGAGCATTATAAATGCCTAAGGAGCTGCACAATGGCTCTTGCTCCTCCACCCCCCTAGGGACAGCATACCATAAAAGACATTAGCCAGCAGCGGGGCAGGGGGGGAGAGGGGGGAGGGGAATGAAGAACCAGGACAAGCCAGGGAGATCATACCCCAAGAGCAACTGACAATAGTGAAATATGGACTAAGAGACAGGTGCTCAAGATGAGGTGCTAATGGCGGGGGGGGGGGGGGAACAGGAAGGGGATGTCGGGGGACAAATAATAGTAATTGTCCACCGCAGGAAAGCCCTTCCACCACCCTCCTAACCCCCCCCCCCCCCCGATTATTTAGCGGCATGTGCTCATATACTTCCCTGCCCAGTGGGGGGTGTTCTTTGCTGAGAGATGGGGGACATGAGTGAATGTGGGAGGAATAGGGGAAGTATGTTGAATGCAGAGGAAGAGGTGAAGCGAATGATGGTAACAGGGACTGAGGGTAGAGGCTCCGGGAAAACTGGGAGGGTGGGGGATGAAGAGGGAAGTGTGCCAGTGAGGGGAACAGATGGGGATGAGAATAAAAAGGGGGAGGGGGAAGGAATGGGGGGGAGAGGTAGGGATAGAAGGGGAGGACTGGAGGCACTGGGGTAGGGGGTTCTGCTCAGCTAGGAGGCAGACAACCCTGAGAACTATATAGTTGTACATGTGAGACCACAAACCTTTAACTACCAAGGGGTTCTATAAGATCAAAATTATCACACTACACATTGAAGGGATCCATTCGCCAATTAAACATACTAAAATTTTGAGTTACCTCTGCAAGGAAAAGGTTGATGTAGCATTGCTACAAGAGACCCACCTAACAGATAGAGAACACAAGATGGGTGGGAGAGGTGGACTACTTATCACATAATAGCCATCAAAGAGAAGTTGCGACCTTGATAAACCGTGGCTTATCTTTTACCCATCACAAGAGTGTGGTGGATACAGAGGGCCACTACCATATCATGAGTGGAGATGTATAGTCTTTTGCAATATATATGCAACTAACGTACATAACCATAGCTTCTTTGTCAATCTTAGCACAAACTAGCACAAATGCAAGCTTGGTGCACTAAATGGCACAACCTCCCAATATCTCTGCTTGGGAGGGTAACAATGGTGAAGATGGTACTCCTTCGCCGGGTCCTATACCTACTACAAGTGCTGCCCCTCTAGGTAAAAGGGAAGGAGGAGCTTTATAGGAGCTTGGTAGGTAACGTCCTGTGGAGTTGGCACCTAGCACACATTAGCTAAGCTAAATTAGTGGCAGGGGAAAAAATGGGGGGCCTTAATTTACCAGATCTCTGCTTATATAATCTAGCCATGTTAATGTGATGGATACATGAATTGCATGAAAGGGGAGGGCATTATGCCCCATTGGGATACCTAGATGAGGGATATGCCCCATACAAATTTTTTAGCATCCTGCAATTAAAATAACAGTGGCGGCAAAGGGTTAGGGGGTTTTGTTGCTTCTTGGAACCTAGGTGGAAAGCATGGAGATGGTGGTGAGGGAGTGGGGCTCTCCTTTTAGGACTATACAGGGAAGTCTCCCCAGGCTTTGACAATGATGCTTTCCGCAGATGGGATAAACAAGGATATTGCTAAGTGAGACAGATATTGGATTTGGGCAAGGGAGAGTTCCCTTCCTTCAAACAAATAAAGAGTAAGGGGTATGTTTACTAAACAGCGCTAACATCGCAGCGGCGATGTTATCGCATGATAAGTGACGTTATCGCGTGATAATGGCGCATTACCGTGCGATAACATCACGTATCGTGCGATAACGTCTCCGGCGGCGTTAAGGTGCACAGAGGGTGGAGTAAGGCTTCCCAGAGGGTGGAGATAAGGGGTCAATGGGTGGAGAGTGGGCGGGGAGAGGCCCCAGGCACACTAGCGCTGTGAAATCAGGGTCTGAAAATTAACGCCAGTGAAAACCTTGCGTTAGAGGCACATTTGCAGGAGAGAGAAACCAGTTCAGTCAGCAATGTACAGCAAAGGCAGGAAGACCCAGATAAGTGATAGTAGTGATATATGTGCAGTAACAAAACATGCAAAAACCAGAGAGATAAGGACCAGAACCAAAATAGAAATACAAAACACCGAGCTGGCCAATAGAATAAACAATGATAAATGGTAATCAACACTATCCATAAAGAATAAAAAGGAAGATGTCACTTTTGGAAGGGTCAATTCTGATTCCCCCTACAAAGTGAATGTTCCAACATTGATAGTGTTGATGAGGGTTTGCTATGGTGTATATTGGGCAGCTTGCTTATATGGCTTTCATATGTGCAGCAACAGCATAGTGCCCAAAAACGAAAGGGCAGTAAGGTGAGACTGCAAATGGGGTACAGGGAGCTGCAGGCGGGACATGCAGTGGGGCAGCTGGGGCACAGGGTGGACTAGGCAGATGCCTAGGTGACACATAGGAATGTAGAAACAGAAAACCAGCAAGACAGCAACTGACCAAGGGCAAACATGTCCACGAGTGTGTGTCCCACAGTGTCCCAGGGGACAATACCCAGCAAGTACCCCAAAGGGCACATAACATTGGCAGGCGGTGCCGGGGGGAAGCATGGATGTCTATGCAGGCACCCCTACCCCATATCACGCACCAAAGGCAGCCACCTACCGGCACACTGGATGGCCTGGGACTGCGTACCACCAGCACCACCGGCACAAGGGCATGTCAGCATGGTGGCGGAGGGGTGCTGGTGATGGAGGGGGCAGTGGCATCTGCCCACAGCAGACCAAGGCCAAGCCCTGTTTAGGTGGGTGCCATGGGAATGATCTGCCACTGTGACAACAGGTTGGTGCAGTACACATAGCCAGTATGTTTAGGGGCAGAAGATCACAGGTTCAAGTCCCAGCTGTGGCTCCTGCAGACTATGTCCCTATATTTTACCCAGTACTAAACTGTGGTAATAAAGATGGAATCTTTATTGCAGATAAAATAAACATGCCATAAACGCCTACCCTACAGAGCACATACACCATAAACATGTGCAATCCCTAGAGCAGAGTTTCCCAACTGCAGTTCTGGAGGCCAAACACCATTCAGGTTTCATGCTGTCCCTAATAAATATGCCTGTGATGCATTTGTATGCACCGCCCCCATTGTATGCAAATGTATCATGCATATTCATTAGGGACAGCATGAAAACCTAAACCTCTGCCATAGAGCAGCGGCCAATAGGGGCACAAACACCCACACCCACACCCACAGGCTCTACTATCCAACGGCTCATGGAGAGTCAGGCTGTTGGGCCCTGTGCGGAGCAGCATCTACCAATACTAGCACCTGCATACCTTAGCAATGCCGTCTTAAACTTGGAAACACGTTCCACATATATCAAAAGGTTGCTATGACTAATATCAGATAACAAAACCTAAGTTAAACACAATTTGTTGACAGAGATTCATCATAGCAACCTTTCTGATATCTGTGGAGTGTGTTTCAGTTTCTGTTTCTGACAGTGTCTACCACCCCGGGGAGTGACCCTAACAGTATTGAGTACCATAGCAATGCCTACACTGTGCCCAGGACTGGTGTGTCGGCCAGGGCTGCCAACCACCTCTATCTTTGCACAATGCTGAAATAAGTGTAGGAGTGTGTGTATGTCTATCCAGTGTTTTGTGGCTGCCTCACCTTACTGAGCCCACAATGCTTGCACTGTTTCCAGTGTTAGCCTGCCAATGTGCATAATGAGGAGCAAGGTGCAGTGGGTATGGCCTGGACAGGGCGGCCTGGGCAGGATGCATCTGCACAGGGCATAGGGAAATGGCTGGGACCTTGTAGTGCCCGACCACCACCTGCACGGGCAGGGTGGCTACAGCATATCATGCTGGGGGGTCACTCTCACCCTGACTGAGCAGTGACCATGGCATGGCTAGGTTTCCCCATAGTGCTATACAGTATGTTTCTCAAATGATATCTATGAGTTTCCTTTTCTGGGGCCCAATCACTGCCATGTCTGCTTGGTGTGTGTGCGCTCACATCCCATTTTTGAGTGTACACAGTTCTTCCAGGAATATGTACTAGTTAGCAGACTGTCTGCAGTTAGCATGTGTATGACTGGAACACCTTGCAGGGTGCAGCATGTGGAGACTGACTGTGCCCTCTGCTGGTGAATGTCAGATAGTGGTGATGCGTAGCTGAGCTTTTCCAGGCCAACTGCCTGTCTGCCAGTGCCCTGTGTGATGCATACAGATGAACAGTGACTGCCCTGGAGGGTGCCTATTCTTCAGCAGGACTGGTGTTGATGGTCCCCTCTACTGCCACCATTGCAGAGTTGTAGAATGTGGATCTGTTGGTGGGAGATTCTGTCCCCCACCCTGACCCACAGAGACTGGGTTGGTTGGTTGGTTGGTTGGTTGGTTGGTTGGGTGGGTGGGCGTGGGCACACACACACAACCACCCTCACCCTGCAGCACAGCCTATCTCAGGCAAGCCAGGTGCTGCGGACCTGGTGCTGGGCACCCCACCTCACCCTCAGAGTGAGCACAGGAACCACCCAATGTCACAGTCTGTAGCTACTCTGTGCCAGGAACACACACGATCAGTTCCCCCTACCAGGCTGGGGTGCTAAAGAGGCGCATACCCCATCTTGTGATCAGATGTAGGTATCTGATCTGCATGTGCAGTGCATCATGGGTACGGGTGGGTTTACGCTATCCTGGTACCACAGCAGACAGTTTGTGTAGTGACCTGCAGTCTTTCTGTAGCCAGCCAGCGGTATGTTAGACGCTATGGAGATGTAGCCCACTGGTTACCTCAATGAGTGTGAAGGCAGAGGTCATGGATTTGATCTCACAGTGGTGTTATTTAATACAGCTGTCTGAAGTTTTTCCTTTTAATTTAAATCAGTGCTGCCAGCAGAGACACCCTCACAGTGCCATAGCCTAAGGTGCCTCATAAGGCACCCTATAGGGCACATTATAAGGTGCCTTGGAGGACAGGGCACTTTATAATGTGCCCTATGGAGTGCCTTATAGGGCGCCTTTTGTGGCACCTTAGGTTACGGCACTGTAAGGGTGTTTTTGCTGGCAGCACTGATTTAAATTAAAAAAAGGAAATGCCTCAGACAGGCTTCTTACATTACACCACTGCAGGATCAAACCCATGACCTCTGCCTCCACAGTCATTGCAGGAACCAGTGAGCTACATCTTTATAGTGTCTAGCACTGCGCTGGCTTGAGCTTAGGGTTAACGCGCGTTAATGTGCCACGGCGCCCACTATTGCACGATACCGATTCCTTGCAACCTTCCCTCCGGAACGCCCACTACCTTATATGGCATTCTTTACATTAATGCTGCAACTAGCGCCGGTAACATTAAGATGGTTTAGTAAAGATATCCCTAAGTGTCAACTCCCCAATAAGCGCTTAATGGCTTTTTGCAGTGTCGCCACTATACCACAGCTGGGAAAAGGTTGAGGCAGATCACCTTTACACAATTAGATAGGAGGTTCCTGGCAATCTCCCTCCCCCCCCCCCCAAGCTAAATAAAGTGGCATACTGGTACAGGATAGGTAGGGATATGAAACAGCGAGATTGGCTAACATCACTGGGGGAGGCTTGGTCTAGAGAACTAGGAGAGGAGATATACTCACATACCCTGGAGGTCTCTTGGCAGAAATCCTCAAATTGACCCCAAATGTAGCCTTGCAGGAGATGCAATATAAAATTATCCATTGGGCCTACTTGACCAGAGAAAGGGGAGACCAGATGCACCTATGGGATGATCTGGTGTGCCTGTGCTGTGGAGCCTTCAAAGGCACTTGGATACACACATTTCTGGAATGCCCTAGGCTACAGACATACTGGGGGAAGGTATTGGCGGAGATCACAGAACTTATCGGGACCCACATAGAGTGGACGTTCTCCGCTCTCTTGTTGGGAGATGGGCAGCCATTACAGGACGCATTGAGAAACTTTCCAGAGAAAGAATTTGGACAAGTGGCACTCATGCTGGCCTGAAAAGTAATAGTAAACCACTGGAAAGAGGACAAAGCCCCAGTGCCCGAACAATGGGTGAAGAGAATGCGAGATATGGCTGAATGCCAACTGTGAGAGCGGGAGTCAGAGGGATCCTTGGTGAGGCAACATTATTGGTCATTGTGAGAGCAATGCCTTTGGTGTTTCTAGTCTCTACTGAGAGAGGGGGTAGGGGGGAAGGGGGTTAGAGGAGGAGGGGATGGGGGAGGGGCAGGGGAGGACAGGATCAGAGGGAGGGGTTAGGGGAAGGGAGGGGGCAAAAATGAAAAACAAGTGACCCAAATATGCATAAGGGTTTGTCCTCAATCGAGCAAGGAGGGGCAAAAGAGTGGTCCCTTATTAACCACAACAATTAGACAATGGGGAGGGGGGGGGGGGGGATAGCCAGTACAGAGGCTCTAGGGTACAAGAACACAACTGTAGACAAGGACTTGGAGCAGTGCAGCACTATTCTCTATGTTATGACATCATGCTCATTCCAGTAGTTATGGGTGGGGGAGGGGGCTACCCCTTCCCTCCCCTGACCTCACGGATTCAGATAATGTATGGATAATGTTCTATGTTTATGATGTTTTATTGTTGGCATGTGAAACAAATCTGACAGCGTCTGTTTTATGGTTATGGAGTCACATTAAAAAGTGTTTACAAAAAAAAAAGAGAGAAGAAAACCAAAACCTCCTTCCCCAAATGAACCGCTGATAAAGTCAAACAGAAAGCTTTATCAGCACTTCATTTTAATGAGCTATGTAATTTTGCTAAAAAAAATACGATTAAAAGGTGTCATTACCTTGGGGGAGGAGGTTTCAGTTTTCCTTTCCCTTGGTGGTACCTCAATTAGCAAAGTTTCTTGCTATTTATCATTTGGGATCTTTTCACATATGATGTTTATGTTTGATCACCATTTTTGAGTATTATATTGAATGGCGGCTATGTGTACATGCAGTGGGTGATGACTAGCAGACCGGGCACAGATGGTATGAGAGAGGGTGGCCAGCATGGTATTGCACAACATATGAAAGCTGACTATGATGGATCAAGCTGAATAGATGTCTATGAAAGAGGGGAGAGCAGCTTCTCAGGGGCTGCCTGGCATTAGCACCCCCCTTTTTGCTAGGCACAACTCACTGCATTCTGGTTCCTTGGAAACTACTGTCAGAGCCCTAGAGCATGACATAAGGTGTTACACAAGAGTCTCTGGCCAATGGGTACAGGACACAAGGCCAGATGGGACATGTCACTCCAACATGCTGTAGTTGTATTGGCTACAAAATGGCTAGCATGACATACCAAACCCAACACCTGCTGTATTCTTGCAGTGAAATAGATCTGCTCCAAAACCTGGAGAGAACATCCATTGTGGTGCTTGGTCTGGGGACCAGGTGATGTATGCCCATCCTCACATTCAGGGTGGCCAGTGACAAATGACATGTGTACATGTGACGGCTGCTATTTGGATGAAATACAGAATGACCCTGTACATTCCGGAGCTGATGTGATGGGTTGCTGCATTCTCCATAGGGCCACAGAAATTAATGAAAACGTTAAGAGGATTAATTATGGTTACATGGATTTCTGCAGATAAGGAGAAGGTAATTTACTGCTAATTTTATGTTATAAACCCTATATTTAAATCAAAAGAGTATACAAAGAAAATCTGGAAGAAAGAGGAAAATTGCAACAAGAAAAACTGCAAAAAGCCACAGATTTCTAATTTAAGATCTTTAATGTCGCAAATCAAAGTAAAGAAGTATGTGAATGACAGCATCTTGAAGCAATTAAGAGCTTCCTTGGAAAAAGAAATACAGAGAGGAGGAGGAAGAGACCTAGGTGAGAGTACCAGAAGAAAGAAAGAGCAGTTGAGGGGGAGATGGAGCTTAGAGATCTGGAACTGTAGAAGAGTGAGATGAATACAGAACAGGTCAACAAACCAATTGAAGAGGAGGAAGAAAGGGAGGAGAAAGACCCAGAGGTGGAGGAATTCAAGATCGAACTCCTAGTCCACATGGAAAAAGATAAATATGCTGGGTTTCAGGCAAGCGAAAGATTACCCAAGTTAAATTTAATACCTAAGGTTAGAAATATGATAATTAAGATGAACAAGGCTATATCCAGTATAAAGGGACCATTTATTGACATCACCAAAATAAATCAAATACAATATTCTGCAGCTAAAATTATTACTGTAAGAATACTACCAACTAAAGTGCAGGGCCAGAAGAAAAAGAGAACCATAACAGTTCCTCCTTGGAAAAAGCACATTGAAGGAAAAATACAATCATTGCGTGTGGAGATATCCCTGATAGACTGGTATCTAAAAGGATTAAGATCATCAAGGATAATGAGGAAGATTCAAGACATCAAGTTGAAGCATACTGCATTAACAGAAGACCTGAAATTTACATGTTCCAACAATAAATTGAAAGTATTAGCAGCAGCTCACTTGTAAGATGGCGTCCACTGATGCAGGCATATTGCTGTGAGCTCAGGGCTATCCATGGTTAATAACTGCGATTGCTCAATCTCTCTCATCCAGTTGTGCTGCTGTTGTGCCAGATGATAGAACATCGCTCCTGGAATCCCTGAGTCGGGGTGCTCTTGAATTTCCTCTGCCCCCAAGAGCTGGCTTTCTTAACTGGATAAGCTTGAGACTGTTAGACACGGAAGAGGTTGTTTCGGCGGGTGCTGCCCGGACAGAGTATCAGCCTGGAAGATTGTCAAAACTGAGAAAGTAAAGCCGTCGAAAACCCTTTCAGCTAGCTTTGAACTGGGCTTCCTCGTCTCATCTAAAGGGCAAAGCAAGGTGGATTGTCAGTGATACTAAGTGCCAGAGCAGCCGTCGTTATCTCTCTGTGCTCCAGCTATCGGTGGGACTGAGTCTCCAGTCTCATGCATTTGGCACAAGTCAGCCTCCAATGGCTGGTGTTATGCAGGGGATGCCCCTTCACCCCCATTTGTAGTCTCTCAGCATCGTCCACTGTGCCCAGCGGCTCAGTTCCTCCCGTGGTGCACCGGCAGCAGCCACTACAGTCTCTGGCGTTGGTTGGGCTGCATTTCCGCTGTGAGACGCCATGTCAGTGTTGCTGGTGAGGTGGTTTTGCAGCCTACTTGTGTGGCCAGGTCTTGGCTGACTGATGGAGTGGTGGATGGTCCTGGTACAGCCTCTTTTTGTTGGTTTTTAGTGACTTGTTCAGTGACCTTGGTTTTGTGGCTCTTGAGACTGATGGCCATTAGTTGCTAGCCATTGGAGCCATGACTGCCGTCTCTGCTCCTTGCTGTTTCAACTCCAGTGATTTATAGAGGAACTGCATCTGGTCTCTGTTGCTCTGATAGCACAAACTTCGCCAGCTTATCACTAAAGTCATACAGCATCTTTTCCTTACAAGTACAGCACTGGAAAACATCACTACCACCCAAAACAAAAAATTCCAAATCATCTTGGGAGATTTGAACATAGCATCAATTCCTCCAACCCACGCGAACACCTTCCTTGAAGCCATGGACCAACTGGGTTACCATCAAATAGTAAGTGAAGCCACCCACGATAGGGTAAATACTCTGGACATGGTTTTCATACCCACCAATCTTTAACCAAACGAAGAACCACCTATGTTAAAGATAACTCAAGTCCCATGGTCCGACCACCACCAAATCGATATCAAAATAAAATTGCCATCCATACCCAAAAATGCAAAAGAAATGAGAATGCCACACCCACTCAGGAAGTTCAATAAGTTCAACAAAGAACACCTCATAAGCACCATTTCATCCCACATAGATCTGGATTGCACAGACCTCAACGAACTAACAAACAGATGGAATGCAAGCATACAAAGTGCATCAAACCCAACATTGAAAACCTCGGAGAATACAAGCAAGCCCAGTTCAGAACCCTGGTACACAGAAACGCTAACAAGATCAAAGAGAGAACTCCGTAGAATAGAGAGAAAATGGAGGCAAACCAAATCCATCAAACTCAAGACCAAATACTTCTCGCAAAGTACAAAGATGACGTCAACTCAGCAAAGAGAAAGCATCATACTAACTTATTAAGCAAAGCTATCAACAGACCACGTGAGTTATTCGAACTCGTCAAATCGCTAACTAAAACATCTCAGAGCGACAACCTAAACAACATGATCAAGGCCCAAACTCTGGCAAACCACTACGCCAGCAAACTGACGGCCACAAGTCCAACGCTCTGCCTAGACTCAACACTGCCAACACCCCTACCCAAGTTTGAGACCAACACAACTCAAGACCAGGTATGGAACAACTTCCACAAAATCAGAGACCAGCAAATTGTAACCATAATCACAAGCATAAACAGCACCACATCTCCACTCGATCCCTGCCCAGCAGCATGGATCAAGGCAGAGAAACAAGACATAGCCCAGTACGTCTCTCACATAGTAAACCTATCACTGCAACAAGGAACCATGCCTTCTGAACTAAAGAAATCTATCATAAGACCGATTCTAAAAAACAGTACACTCAACAGAGATGACCCAGCATCCTACCGCCTAATATCGAGCATATCATTCCTAGCAAAGATCATTGAAAAGGCGGTCCTACTACAACTACAAGACCACCTGAATGACAGTGCTCCCCTAGATGACCAGCAATACGGCTTTAGACAACATCATGGGGTGGAAACCCTATTACTAGTTCTGCTTAACAACCTACTCAAGGGCCTGGAAAACAAAAAGAAAATGTATATACTCTTATTCATCGACATCTCAGCTGCCTTTGATACAGTTAACCATGGAACCCTTATAAACAGGATCAAGTCAATAGGAATATCAGGAACCCCCCTAAAGTGGTTCACATCATACATCTCAAACAGAATGCAACAGGTGCAGTTCAACGGTGAAAAAGCGGAAGCATTCCCCCAAACGCAAGGTATACCGCAAGGCTCTGCACTCTCAGCACTCCTTTTCAACGTATATATGCAACCACTATGCGAAATCTTCATACAGCACAAAATCAACTACCACATTTATGCCGATGATATTATGCTGTACACACAACTTGACACTGATAACCCGGACTATAGCCTACTCGAAACATGCCTCGGCGAGATGCAAAACTGGTTACAACAAAGCAGCATGGCGATCAACCATAAGAAAACTGAGGTGATGTATATCTCCAGAAAAGCAAATTTTGACCCCCCTACAACAATAACCCTGTGCAACAATACCTACCAAACGAAGAAAGAAATAAAATATCTAGGAGTAACATTTGACTGCGACCTAAAAATGGAGAAACACCTCCGCAAAACCAACAGGGCAGTTTTCCACAAACTGAGAGTTCTACAAACTATACGGAACATTATTGATCCCAACGACTTCAGATCCGTCGCTCAAGCACTCATCATGCCACATTTCGACTACTGCAATGCCATTTTTCAAGGACTGCCTAAGAAAACCCTAAACTTCCTGCAAATGGCGCAGATTGTAGCTGCAAGGATCATTATGAGGAAAAGTCTTGTTGAACACATTACACCAGTACTAATAGAGTTGCACTGGCTCCCCATTACAGCTCACACAAAATACAAAATACTGACAACCACTTTCAAACTCATCCATAGCATAGCACCATCCTTCCTTTCCACCCTAATCTGCATGCAACCAACCAACAGAAGCAGAAGAACCATCAACTCCAACACCCTCCACACTCCAACAGATATAAGATCTGTCAAGGCCAGCACTAGTAACAGGGAATTCGCATATGCAGCACCGACACTATGGAACCAACTACCGCCCGATCTAAGAGCCAGCAAAGATCTATCAGACTTTAGAAAAAAACTCAAGATGCACCTATTTCAAAGTCATTTCAACCTGTTCTAAATCCACATGAGGGGCATCTATCTACCCAGAGACCCAGAGAACCTTCTATGTAAAAATGTACATATGTAAATTCTTTTCCCCATATATAAGAAGTAGATAATCCTCTGTGTGTCGTGCTTACCTTACGAATCAATATGTATACACCACAATTTTTCTGTCTTGATTTGACAGCTTATTCTATGTAATCATTCCCGCTTCTGATCGCTGGAAGAAGTGGTATACAAATGCTTGCTAAATAAATAAATTGCTAAAGTATCCAGGTTTAAAAATGATGCCATGTGTTATGCAGAACTCATTTGTAGTTAAGAAGAACATCTGTATGCCTTCAAATATTTTCTAAAACAGTAACATAAGGGCCAGTGTACTAAAGCGCATTAGCAATAAAATAAGCATTTATTTAACTAGGCTTATATACTGCTTTTCTACCAGTCAAAGTTGTATACATTCAGGTACTGTATGTATATTTTTCCCTTGTTCCCAAAGGGCTCACAATCTATGCTTTTGCATCTGAGGCAATGGTGGGTTTGGGTTAAGTGGCTTATCCAAGGCCACAAGGAGCACCTATGGGATTATAAATTCCAGTCTTTCTGGCCTAAGGTTGCTGTCTCCTAGCAGGATTTGAACCCCTGGTCTTAGGTAACTTGCCTCAACCACTAGGCCACTTCTCCCTTCAATTTCTGCACATTGAAAGCCTGAACGTGAGCTCCTTTGGATCCATGGGACTTCCATACATCATCATTTGGACTGTGTTCAGTTGTTGGTGCTCTCATGACTTTTTTAGCCCTTGATTGATGATTCTAATGTTCTTTAATATTTTTGATTTTTAACTTATTGCTGTTAATCACTGTTTATTGATTATTTTCTTCTGCCATTTCATATGGCCCCACATCTTTCCATCTTCCTTTTTCTGATCCTCCTTAACCTTTTTTTCCTCATTCCGCCAACCCATTACCCTTCTTCTCTCTTACCCATGCAGATGTTGACCTTCCACATCCGTCACCCCCTCTTCCTAGTTTAAATGCATATCCACATACTGCCTGAATTTTTCACTTAGGATTCTTTTCCCTGCGACAGAGAGATGTAGTCCATCAGCACAGTATAGTCTCTTGTTGGTCCATCTGTTGTCCCAGTTGCCAATAAATCTGAATCCTTCTTGTTTGCACCAGGTCTGGAGCCATGTATTAAAGCTGTTAATTCAATGCAGCCTTTTTGTCCCCTTACCAAGAACAGGTAGAACTTCTGAGAATGCAACAGTGTTAACAACACGCTTGAGTTTCTCTCCCAGAGATTGGAAGTCCTTTTGGGCTGTGGAGGCACTGTTCCTAGCCAGGTCGTTTGTGCCTAAGTGGATAATAACATCAAGTTTGGAGTGTTCACTTTTTGCGCTAAGTAATTCAACAACTTGGTTTGTATTCCTGCTGGCTGAAGAGCCTGGTAGGCACATGACTATCTTCTCTCCTTTGAACTGTGTTCCCAAGTTGGTGCCTCTGATGATGGAATCTCCAAGTAATAGTAGTTTTCTGTTTGGTGAGGTTTTCTTCATATTTGGTGCTTTAGCAGGGGATTGGGCATTGTCTGACTCATTTAAGGGCCCTTCAGTTTCTTTGGATTGGGCATCCTCATTAGCCAAGGCAGAGAAGGCATTGTGCAGGGATATCTCTTGATGTACAGGATGTCTCTGTGTTACAGGTCGCAATCTACCAGAACCCACTGTGATCGATTTGTTCCTGGGGCATTTGATTCTTTGTGGGAGCGGTGGTGGACTTTGTTCAGTTTGTATCCTAGAAGAGGTGCGCTTCATTGCAGCCAGTTCCTCCCTCAGTAGAGACACTTCTTTATGCATGCAGCTAGGTCTTTCCTTAGTAGAGTCAGTTCTTCATGCATGGCGGCTGACTTTAGGCATATAGGACAAGCTCTTAGGCTCCAAATGATTCATCTTGGAATGAAAGTACTGCAGTTATTGCACTGAATACACGACATGCTGTTTATGCAGTCCCAGAAGAGGAAGAAGAAGAAGAAAAGATGAAGATGATGTGGCTTTTAACCCAGGTTAGGAGCGATAGATGGCACGTATGTGACCACCATATAGGTAATGTAGCCCCTGTGGTGGGTGGGGCGAGGGGTAGGGTGGGCGGGAACCTACGTGTCTCTGGCCAGTGGGCTGTTCCTGAACTGTGGGCATGGGAACCCACCACAAAGGACAAACAGACATGTGCAGCACAGGAAATGGAGGTCCACAACACTAACTCAGCAGGGGGAGGGGTAGTCCCTCAGGTAGGCTAAGAGAAAGTTTAAAACTCTACAGCAATGGAGTGGGTAAGGGAACCCACTACTAAGGACAGATAGATAAATATATGGAGACAAACAGATTCACAGTTATTTGAAGACAGACTCACAGTTATGCAGCAAACTCAGCAAAAATCACCTTTTGGGAGAGCTCTGGAAAGCACTCCTTTTCTTAAGGAACAGAAAGGCAATGTTGTAAAGGCTGTTAGTGTAGCTGGGTTTCAGGAATGTTTGGACAGGTTCCCGGGGAAAGGTCCATAAACCATTACAAATGAGGAGCCCAGAATATCCCCTGCTTGCCCAGTACACACATTGTTGATCCTGTATGACATTTAGGGAAACTGCTAGGTACTTGTGACCTAGATTGGCCACTGTTGGACACAGGATACTGGGTATGATGAAACTTGGTCTGACATAGTCTGGCATATTTTCAAGTCCTATGTTCTTATGTGCCACCTAGGCAACTGCCTAGTCCGCTCTGTGCACCAGCGATCCGCACTGCATGACCAACGTGCACCCTCCTTTGCCCAATTTGCACCATCAACATAGTGCCCTTTCATACTTGGGCTCTATGCTGTTGCTGCTAATGGATCACTACTATCACTCTCTTGGGCTCCCCTGTCTGTGCATCACATTGTAGACATTTAAATAGGCTCACTCTCCTCATAATACTGTGCCTTGTTCCCACCCACTCCCTGCCCATTGACCCCCACTCTCCGCCTACTCTCCGCTCACAGGGTGCTTTACGATGCTGGTACTGTTAGCGCGCACTATTAGAGCACGCTGTTTGCACGTGCTAAAGGCACACTTGCTCCTTTAGTGCAGTTTAGTAAACATACCCCAGAGAGTAGGGCTAAATGGCCAATTTTCTCAATGGAGAAAAGTAAATAGTAGAGTACCCAAGAGATCTGTGCTGGGCCTGCTGCTTTTTAACATATTCATAAATGACTTGGAAATGGGAATAACAAGTGAGGTGATCAAATTTGCAGATGACACAAAATTATTCAAAGTTATTAAAACCCAAGAGGATTGTGAAAAATTGCAAGAGAACCTTGAAAAATTGGAAGACTGGGTGTTCAAATGACAGCTGAAATTTAATGTGGACAAGTGCAAAGTTATGCAACTAGTAAAGAACAACCCAAACTTTGGTTACACGATGTAAGATACCACCTTAGAAACCACCACCCAGGAACAAGATTTAGGGGTATGTTTACTAAACAGCGATAACTTTGCAGCGGTGACATTATCGTGCGATACATAACATTATCACGCGATGTTATCGCGCGATAACTTTACGTTTCGCACGATAACATCTCCGGTGGCGTTAAGGCACACAGAGGGTGGAGTAAGTCTTTCCAGAGGGCGGAGAGAAGGGGTCAATGGGCGGAGAGCGGGCGGGGAGAGGCTCCAGGCACACTAATGCTGTGAAATGTAGGGCAGAACATTACCGTGATTGAAAACCTCGCGTTAGAGGCATATTTGCAGGAGAGAGAAACCATTTCAGTCAGCAATGTACAGCAAAGTCAGGGAGACCCAGAAAAGTGATAGTAGTGCTACATGTGCAGCAACAGCATAGTGCCCAAATACGAAAGGGCACTATAGTGAGTCTGCAAATGGGGTACAGGGGGCTGCAGGCGGGACATGCAGTGGGGCAGCTGGGGCACAGGGTGGGCTAGGCAGATGCCTAGGTGCCACATAGGAAGGCAGAAATGGATAATCAGCAAGACAGCAACTGACCAAGGGCAAACATGTCCACGAGTATGTGTCCTACAGTGCCCCAATGGACATTACCCAGCAGGTACTCCAAAGGGCACATCACACTGGCAGGCAGTGCCAGGGGGAAGCATGGATGTCAATGTAGGCACCCCCACCCCAGATCCCACACATAGGCAGCCATCTACCGGCACACTGGATGGCCCGGGACTGTGCACCACCAGCACCACTGGCATAAGGGCATGTCAGCATGGTGGCAGAGGGGTGCTGGTGGTGGAGGGGGCAGTGGCATCTGCCCATAGAAGACCAAGGCCAAGCCCTGTTTAGGTGGGTGGTGTGCACTGCAACAGACAAGGTCTGTCTGACGAACAGTAATGGTATCCCCAGGAAATAACGTGCTTCTGTGGCAACAGTTTGGTGCAGTACACACAGCCAGTGTGTTCAGGGGCAGAAGGTCACAGGTTCAAATCCCAGCTGTGGCTCCTGCAGATCATGTCCCCATATTTTACCCTACAGAGCACATACACCATAAACAGTCCCTAGAGCAGAGGTTCTCAACTGCAGTCCTGCAGTCCTGGAGGGCCAAACACCATTCAAGTTTTCATGCTGTCCCTAATAAATATGCGTGAGATGCATTTTTATGCACTGCCCCATTGTATGCAAATGTATCTCATGCATATTCATCAGGGACAGCCTGAAAACCTGAATCGTGTTTGGCCCACCCAGACCGGAGTTGGGAACCTCTGCCCTAGAGCATCGGCCAACAGGGGCACAAGCACCCACACCCACAGGCTCCACTATCTAAAGCCTCTTGGAGAGTCAGGCTATTGGGCCCTGCGCGGAGCAGCAGCTACCAATACTAGCACCTGCATACCTTACCAATGCCGTCATAAACATGGATGTTGAAATGTGATCACCTTTCAGAGCGTCTGATACTAAACAGTAAATGCTATGATGTACGCTCTACTCTTAACCCTTCGAGGTACTGTGATATTTATTTTTGCAGCAAGGCCTCAGACTATGGTAGAGCTAATGTTTCAGGTTATGGAGAGATCTCCCAACCTTATGCTCACTTTTGCATCAACGGCCTAATACGCTGCTGGTGGTAATTTTTAACTAGTGCAGGAAAACTTTGTTGTCAGGTAAGTTTACCACATTTTAATCCATTGATTTCAAAACTTTCATTCAAGTAGAAGCGGTACTTATCTGAATAGATTGTGTTACCCCTGTTGCGCTAGTGCGTTTCACATGAGAGTTTTCTCAAGGGGTTGGTAATTGCACTATTCCGGTCAGATTCACTAACCAGTGGCTGTCTTTTAATGCGGAAGACGCAGCATTTTGAAAAGAAAACAGCATTAAAAGACAGCCACTGGTTAGTGAATCTGACCGAAATAGTGCAATTACCAACCCCTTGAGAAAACTCTCATGTGAAACGCACTAGCGCAACAGGGGTAACACAATCTATTCAGATAAGTACCGCTTCTACTTGAATGAAAGTTTTGAAATCAATGGATTAAAATGTGGTAAACTTACCTGACAACAAAGTTTTCCTGCACTAGTTAAAAATTACCACCAGCAGCGTATTAGGCCGTTGATGCAAAAGTGAGCATAAGGTTGGGAGATCTCTCCATAACCTGAAACATTAGCTCTACCATAGTCTGAGGCCTTGCTGCAAAAATAAATATCACAGTACCTCGAAGGGTTAAGAGTAGAGCGTACATCATAGCATTTACTGTCATAAACATGGAAACACATTCCATATATATCAAAAGGTTGCTATGATTAATGTCAGATAAGAAATCCTAACCTAAACACAATTTGTTAACAGAGATTCATCATAGCAACCTTTCTGATATACGTGGATTGTGTTTCTTTTTATTTCTGACAGTGTTTACTACCACGGAGAGTGATCCTAACAGTATAGAGTACCTTAGCAATGCCTGCACTGTGCCCAGGACTGGTGGCGGCCAGGACTGTCAACCACCTCTATCTTTGCACAGTGCTGAAATAGGTGTTGGAATGTGTGTATGTCTATCCAGTGTTTTGTGGCTGTGTACACCTTACTGAGCGTACAATGCTTGCACTGTTTCCAATATTAGCCTGCCAATGTGCATAATGAGGAGCAAGGTATTCTGGGTATGGCCCGGACAGGGCGGTCTGGGCAGGATGCATCTGCACAGGGCATAGGGCAATGGCTGGGACATTGTAGTGCCTGACCACCACCTGCACGGACAGGGTGGCCACAGCATGTCATGCTGGGAGGTCACTCTCATCCTGACTGAGCAGTGACCATGGCATGTCTATGTTCCCACACAGTATTATACAGTGTTTCTTTCTAGTGATATCTGTGTGTTCCCTTTTTTGGGGCCCAATCACTGACATACCTGCTTGGTGTTTGTGCTTACATCCCATTTCTGGGTGCACACAGTTGCTCCAGGAACATGCACTATGTACTAGCTAGTAGACTGTCTGCAGTTAGCATGTGTGTGGTTGGAACACCTTGCAGGGTGCAATGGGTGATGACTGACTGTGCCCTCTGCTGGTAAATGTCAGTTTGTGGGGTGGGGGTGGGGGAGGGGCAGCTGAGCATTTCCAGGCCTACTGACTGTCTGCCAGTGCCCTATGTGATATGTACAGATCTGTGTTGACTGCCCTGGAGGGTGCCCTTTCCCCCAGCAGAACTGGGGTTGATGGTCCACAGCCCTTCATCATGTCCCCTCTATTGCCTCCATTGCAGAGATGTAGAGTGGGGTTCTGTTGGTGGCAGATTCTATCAACCCAACCCAACCCAACCCAGAGAGGGCAGGTTCATAGGTGGTGCTACGTAAACCGCATTTGGGACCAGACACCCTCCTGCTCTTATAACAAGTGACCATGGCAACCACACAGTATATGCACTATTCTGGATGTGTCATAGTCCACAAGGGCTAGACGTAACTGGGGACTACAGATAAACACAGAAGTATCCTAGGTGTGTCTACAAGGACTACCTGTCACACACTGCCACTGATGAGGATCTGCAGCACAGCCTATCTCAGCTAGGCTGGGTACTGCGGACCTGGTGCTGGGCGCCCCACCTCACCCGCAGGGTGAGCACAGGGACCGCACAATGTCACGGTCTGTAGCTACTCTGTGCCAGTTACACACATGGTCAGTTCCCCCTACCAGGCTGAGGTGCTGTAGAGGCACATACCTCATCCTGTGATCAGATGTAGACTGCTGATCTGCATGTGCATTGCATCATGGGTACTGGTGGGTTTACCCTATCCTGGTAACCACAGCAGACATTTTGTGCAGTGACCTGCAGTCTTTCTGTAGCCAGCCAGTGCTGTGGTAAATGCTATAGAGGTGTAGCCCACTGGTTGATATACTGCCTGCTGAACCAGAGGTTATGGGTTTGATCTTTCAGAGTTCTCATCTAACACAGCTGTCTGAGGCAATCCCTTTTCCTACCTGTAACAGTCAGACACATCTCTACAATCTGTGCTGCCAACAGAAACACCCTCACCTCAGTGCCGTAACCTATAGGGCACATTATACAATGCCTTGTCAGCCAGGGCGCTGTACAATGTGCCCTATAGGGTGCCCTATACAGTGCCTTGTCTGCCGCTGTATAGGGCGCTTTATGGGCACCCTGTAGGGCACATTATACAGCGCCCTATAGGGCACATTATAAAGTGCCCTGACAGACAAGGCACTTTATAATGTGCCCTATGGGCGCCTTAGGTTACGGCACTGAGGTGAGGGTGTTTCTGCTGGCAGCACAGATTATAGAGATGTGACTGACTGTTACAGGCAGCAAAAGGGATTGCCTTGGACAGCCTCATTAGATGTGACCTCCGAGGGATCAAACCCATGATCTCTGGCTTGGTAGTCATTGTATTAACCAGTGGGCTACACCTCTACAGCTATTCTAACAGCGCTGTCATGAAATTAAGGTTACTGCACGTAACGAGCCAAGGCGCCCTCTATTGCGCGATACACAGCGATTGCTACATTGACGCTGGTGCGCCCACTTCCTTATATGACATTGCTCATGTTAGCGCTGCGATTTTCGCCAGTAACATTAGGACGGTTTAGTAAACATACCCCTTAGGCATCATCATGGATAATATGTTGAAACCCTCCGCCCAGTGTGCGGCGGCGGTCAAGAAAGCAAATAGAATGCTAGGAATCATAAGGAAAGGAATGGAGAATAAAATCAAGGATATTATAATGCCTCTGTATTGTTCCATGGTTCAACATCACCTTGAATATTATGTGCAATTCTGGTTGCTGTATCTTAAAAAGGATATAGCAGAATTAGAAAAGGTACAAGAACCATCAAAATGGTAAAGGAGATGGAAGAATATCCCTATGAAGAGAGGCTAAAACGGTTAGGGCTCTTCAACTTGGAAAAGAGAAGGCTGATGGCAGATATGATAGAAGTCTATAATTTAATGAATGGAGTGGAATGGGTTAATGTAGATTGGTTGTTTACGCCATAAAAATGTAGAAAGACTAGGGGACATGCAATGAAGCTACAATGTAACCCAGTTAAGACTAATAAGAGAAAATATTTTTTCACTCAACGCGTAATCAAACTCTAGAATTCGTTACCGGAGGATGTAGTAAAAGCTGCTAGTGTAGATGGGTTTAAAAAAAGGTGTCTGGAGGAAAGGTCCATAAACTATTATTAAAGAGGACCCAGAAAATCCACTGCTTACCCCAGGACGAGCATTGTTGAAGCTGTGGACTTTGGGTAACTGCCAGGTACTTGTGACCTGCATTGGCCACTATTGTAAACAGGTTACTGGGCTCGATGGACGTTGGTCTGACCCAGTATGGCATTTTTTATGTCCTAAAGCATGGGACTAACACAGAAGATCTCTAAAGAGAAAAAAGGGACTATTGTATTTGATATGAAATGACGGACTAGATAGGCCATATAGGGGTATGTTTACTAAACTGCGGTAACGTCACAGCGGCTATATTATTGCGCGATACGTAACATTATCGCGCGATATGTAACTGGGGAATTTATCGTATGATAACGTTACGTATCGTGCAATAATGTTACGTATCCCACGATAATATTGCGTATCATGTTATAACGTTACATATCGCGCGATAAATTCCCTGGTGGCATTAAGTCCCACAGAGGGTAGAGAGAGGGCGGAGAGAAGGGGGTCAATGGGCAGGGAGTGGGCGGGGAGAGGCTCCTGCTATACTAATGGAACTAAATAAACATAAAAGGAACTAAAATAAACATAACTAAAATAAACATAAAAGGAACTAAATTCCAGCACCTACACAAATACCCGCACTACACACCACACACTGTAAATATACATTTGTAAAAAGGTTTGATGTTTTGTTCTGCTTTAATACCCACTAAGTTAAATTTTATTGTTCAATGTAAATAGTTAGTTTCTATTGTTCTATGTAAAGAATGTATACAAATGTGTACAAGACTGTTAACCTGTTATATGTAAACCACCCTTGATCTCTGGAAGGGGCGGTATAAAAGAAATAGTTAAATAAATAAAATAAAATAAATAAATAATGCTGTGAAATGAAGGTCCAAAAATTACCACGAGTGAAAACCTTGCGTTAGAGGCACAATTGCAGGGGAGAGAAATCATTTCAGTCAGCAATGTACAGCAAAGGCAGGGAGACCAAGACAAATGATAGTAGTGCTACATGTGCAGCAACAGCATAGTGCCCAAATATGAAAGGGCACTATGGTGATGCTGCAAATGGGGTACAGGGGGCTGCAGGTGGGACATGCAGTGAAGCAGCTGGGGCACAGGGTGGACTAGGCAGATGCCTAGGTGGCACATAGGAATGCAGAAACAGAAAATAAGCAAGACAGCAACTTACCAACGACAAACATGCCCATGAGTGTGTGTGCCACAGTGTCCCATCCAGGGGACAGTACCCAGCAAGTACCCCAAAGGGCAGATAACATTGGCAGGTGGTGCCGGGGGGAAGCGTGGATGTCTATGTAGGCACCCCTACCCCAGACCCCATACCATAGGCAGCTGCCTTACGGCACACTGGATGGCCTGGGACGGTGCATCATCGGCACCACCGGCATAAGGCCATGTCCGAATGGTTGGGGAGGGCTGCTGGTGGTGGAGGGGGCAGTGGCATCTGTCCACAGCAGACCAAGACCAAGCTCTGTTTAGGTGGGTGGTGTGCAGTGCAACAGACAAGGTCTGTCTGAAGAACAGTCATGGTATCCCCAGGGAATAACCTGCCTCTGTGGCAACAGTTTGGTGTAGTACAGAAGGTCACAGGTTCAAGTCCCAGCTGTGACTCCTGCAGACCATGTCTCTATATTTTACCCTACAGAGCACATACAACATAAACATGTGCACTCCCTAGAGCAGGGGTGGGCAATTCCGGCCCCATGCACCACAATCCAGCCTGGTTTTCATGATGTCCCTAATGAATATTCATGGACCTATTTCCATACAATGGAAGGCAGTGGATGCAAATAGATCTCATGAATATTCATTAGGGACATCATGAAAACCAGGCTGGATTGTGGTTCACGAGGGCCAGAAATGCCCACCCCTGCCCCACAGCATCAGCCAATGGGGGCACAAACACCCACACCCACAGGCTCCACTATCCAAAGCCTCATGGAGAGTCAGGCTGCTGGGCCTGGCGCGGAGCAGCAGTTACCACTACTAGCACCTGCATACCTTAGCACCGTCAGAAACATGGAAACATGCTCCACATATATCAAACAGTTGCTATGATTAATATCAGATAACAAATCCTAAATTAAATACAATTCATTAACAGAGATTCATCATAGCAACCTTTCTGATATATGTGAAGTGTGTTTCCTTTTTTGTCTGACAGTGTTACCACCCCGGAGAGTGACCCTAACAGTATTGAATACCTTAGCAATGCCTGCACTGTGCTCAAGACTGGTGTGGCAGGCAGAGCTGCCAACCAACTCTATCTTTGCACAATGCTGAAAGAGGTGTGGGAGCATGTGTATGTCTATCCAGTGTTTTGTGGCTGCCTACACCTTACTGAGCCCACAATGCTTGCACTGTTTATTTATTTTATTTTATTTATTTAACTGTATTTATATCCCGCTTTTCACCGGGTCAAAGCGGCGCTACATTTAAGGGTGGGGTAATTAAGTATAAGGGTGGGGCCATCACCGGGTAGGCAACATTGATGATTTCGACATAGGACAGACTTTAGACATGGACAGTATAGTTCAGTTTTCAATCAGGGGTCCCTGATGGGTGATATCAGGGGTTGGTGCACTTTCTGGTGGGGATTGCTTCGAAGCATTCTTGGAATAGGATGGTTTTTAGCTGTTTTCTGAATGACAGGAGATCGTTGTTGTTTCTGAGGTGGCTTGGTAGAGAATTCCATAGGGATGGAGCATAAAGTTCAAAGGCTCGATTGCATGTCCGTTGAGAGCATTTGGTTCTTTTGTGAGGGACGGTGAGGGAGTTGCTGGAGGCCAGTCTGGTGGTTTTTCCATGGGCTGGACGAGACAGCAGGGTGCGGAGCTGTGTGTTCTGTGTTTGGTGGATGGCTTTGTGGGTGAGTAGGATGGATTTGTATTTAGTTCGTGCTTCGAAGGGGAGTATGTGCAAGTCTCTTAGGATTGGGGTGATGTGGTCGCTTTTTCTTGCTCTCTGAATGATTCTCGCTGTGGTGTTCAATGCGGTTCGGAGGGGGTTGGTCTGTGTGGCTGGTAGTCCATGGTAGATTATGTTGCAGTAGTCCAGATGTGGAAGTGTCATAGTTTGCATTACCGTCCTGAAATCTTGAGGTTCGAGGAGGGGTCTGAGACGTTGCACTGTTTTTGCTTTGTAGAATATAATTCCGGAGGTTTTAGTAATTTGTTGCTTGAGGGTTAGGGCTTGGTCAATGATAATGCCTAGATATCTTATTTGTGGATGTATTTGAATGCTTGTGGTTCCTATGTTAAGGTGTGTGGGCGGTGTGAAGTCTGGGTCTTTTGTCACTATGAGGGCTTCAGTTTTCTTTATGTTTATGGATAGGTTATTTTCTTGAAGCCAGTCGGTCACTTCAGTGAAATATGCTGATAGATGTATATTTGTTGGATTTGCGGTTGTAACTGGGGCGTAGAGCATGATATCATCAGCATATATATGAAAGTTGATGTTGTGGGAACGTATAACTGAGCAGAGCACTGTTTCCAGCATTAGCCTGCCAATGTGCATAATGAGAAGCAAGGTATTGTGGGTATGGCTCGGACAGGGCGGTCTGGGCAGGATGCATCTGCACAGGGTATAGGGCAATGGCAGGGACATTGTAGTGCCTGACCACCACCTGCACGGACAGGGTGGCCACAGCATGTCATGCTGGGTGGTCACGCTCACCCTGACTGAGCAGTGACCCTGTCATGTCTAGGTTCCCACATAGTGCTCTATAGTATCTCTCTCAAGTGATATCTGTGAGTTTCATTTTATGGGCCCAATTACTGACATACCTGCTTTGTGTTTGTGCTTGCATCCCATTTCTGGGTGCACATAGTTCTTCTAGGTCCGTGTACTGGTTAGCAGACTGTCTGCAATTAGCATGTGTATGGTTGGAACACCTTGCTGGGTGCAGACTGACTGTCCCCTCTGTTGGTGAATGTCAGATGGTGGTAGGGGCAGCTGAGCTTTTACAGCCCTACTCACTGTTTGCCAGTGCTCTATGTGATAGGTACAGATCTGCATTGACTGCCTTGGAAGGTGCCCTTCCCCAGCAGGACTGGGGTTGATGGTCCCCTCTACTGCCTCCATTGCAAAGATGTAGAGTGTGATTCTGGTGGTGGCAGATCCTGTTCCCCACCCTGACCCAGAAAGGGTGGGTTGGGTAGTGCTGCATAATCTGCATGTGGGTCCAGAGCCAGACACCCCCCTGGTCTTATAACAAGTAACCATGGCAACCACACAGGATATGCACTATTCTGGGTGCATCATAGTCCACAAGGGCTAGACTTCACTGGGGAGCACAGATGGACACAGGATTAGCCTAGGTTTGTCTACAAGAACTACCTATCACACACTGGCACTGATGAGGACCTGCAGCACAGCCTATCTCAGCCAAGCCAGGTGCTGCGGACCTGGTGCTGGGTGCCCCACCTCACCCTCAGGATGAGTACAGGAACTGCACAATGTCACGGTCTGTAGCTACTCTGTGCCAGTAACACACATGGTCAGTTCCCCCTACCAGGCTGAGGTGCTGTAGAGGCGCATACCCCATCCTGTGATCAGATGTAGACTGCTGTTCTGCATGTGCATTGCATCATAGGTACTGGTAGGTTTACCCTATCCTGGTAACCACAGCAGACATTTCGTGCGGTGACCTGCGGTCTTTCTGTAGCCAGCCAGTGCTATGATAAATGCTGTCGAGGTGTAGTCCAGTGGTTAATATGATTGCTGAGTCAGAGGTCATGGGTTTAATCCCTCAGAAGTCTCATCTAATGCAGCTTGTCCAAGGCAATCCCTTTTCCTGCCTGTAACAGTCAGACACATCTCTACAAGCTGTGCTGCCAGCAAAAACACCCTCAGTGCCATAACCTATAGGGCACAATATAAAGTGCCTTGTCAGCCAAGGCGCTGTATAATGTGCCCTATAGGGGGTAATAGGGGAATATGTAGCAGTTTGATGACTGATGAGCCAGAGGTCATGGGTTTGATCCCTCAGAGGTCTCATCTAGTAAGGCTGTCTGGGGCAATCCCTTTTCCTGCCTGTAACAGTCAGACACATCTCTACAATCTGCGCTGCCCGCAAAAACACCCTCACCTCAGTGCTGCAACCCAAGGTACCTCATAGGACGCCCTATAAGGCACTTTATAATATGCCCTATGGGGCGCCTTATAGGGCGCCCTATGAGGTACCTTGGGTTACAGCACTGAGGTGAGGGTGTTTTTGCTGGCAGCACAGATTGTAGAGATGTGTCTGACTGTTAGAGGCAGGAAAAGGGATTGCCTCAGACAGCCTTACTAGATGAGACCTCGGAGGGATCAAACTCATAACCTCTGGCTCATCAGTCATTGTATTAAACAGTGCGCTACACCTCTACAGCTTTTACCACAGCGCTGGCACGAAATTAAGGTTACCATACGGTAACGAGCCAAGGCGCCCTCTATCGTGTGATAAAAAGCCAATGCTACCTTGACACTGGAACGCCCGCTTCCTTATATGGCATTCCTCACGTTAACACTGCACCTCCTCTTGTACCGGTTCTCTCTTCCTCTCCTATCCCCTTAGTCTCCTCCCTTAGATACTTAGGTGTTACTCTTGAGTCTGCCCTCACCTTTAAGAGTCACATTTCATCCTTGGTCCAACGTTCCTTTTTTGTGTTAAAGCAACTCTGTGCTGTCTGTCCTTTTCTCTCCTCCTCCTCTCTGGCTACCCTTCTTTGCTCCTTAGTTCTCTCACGCTTGGACTATTGTAACGTTTGCTTAGCTGGTCTCCCTCAATCTCAACTGTCCCACATCCAACGTCTCCAGAATACAGCTGTCCGTATCCTCTCACATGCATCCCGCTTTGATCATGTCACCCCCCTCCTTTTGCACCACCATTGGCTCCCTGTTTCATATCGCATACAATTCAAAATTCTTATCTTTGTCCACAGAACTATTCACACTGGTGTTCCTTTGTACCTTGCTGACCTGATACACCTTCACACCCCCCACTGTTCTCTCCGTTCTGTTCACTCCAACCGCTTGTTCCTTCCTTCCCCGTCCCAAGCCCACTTAGAATCTACACGGTCTTCCGCTTTTTATTTTCTTGGGCCCCACCTCTGGAACTCGCTCCCCCCTGCCCTCCGATTGGATTCTTCTTTCAGATCCTTTAAAACCTACTTAAAAACTCACCTTTTTTGTATGGCTTTCAACCTTCTGCCCCCTCCCTCACCTCCTACTACCTTTCCCCTTAACGAGTATTGTAATTAACCTTTTTATTGGTTGTCTTGTCGTTTTTTTACTTCTCTGTTCTCTTTCCTTTCCCCCTCTTTGAAACTTCTAAATTGGCGTTCTCTTTCCTTTCTACAGCCTTTTATGATTTTATGATTGCAAACCGCTCTGATACCCTGTGACGGGCGGTATATAAAGTTTTAAATAAACATAAACATAAACACCTAGCACCAGTAACATTAACACGGTTTAGTAAACATACCCCATAGTCTTTTTCTGTTGACACATTTCTGTGTTTCTAACACTGCCCCATATTGCTGCTGCCCAAATGGGTGGTTTGTCTTAGTCTGGCAGCTCAGTTGAGACCTGTCCATCTTGGCAGACCCTGCAAATAATTAATTTACTGAAAACACAGCGCTCGGCATCACTGATATACACATGCTCTTACGGCACAACAAGCCTCACACAATGCGAGGAGGATAATTTTATGAAGGCCATTATGTGCGAAAAATCCTTTATAAAATTATCCCTCAGATGGCTCAGATACACATGGACCCAGGCATGTACAGTACTTACTCTCTCACCTACCAGTCATTTCCCTCAATCTCTTGGCCTGTGTAACTTGTTTAATTTTTATGTATTTAAAAAGTCTTATATTTCATAAATGCAATAAAATGCAAATTGACAGTGTTTATTGTTTCTCTTAGGTCTCTCTTCACATACCTACAGAGATACAGTGCGCAAGAGTTCTTCTTCCAGCCCAGGTACCAATGCAGACTGACCACGCCTACCTGATGGTGCCGGGTTAGGAGGATGGAAGTGGAGGCTGGACCCCCTCAGAGAATTCCACATCTGGTGCTATGACTTCTGCCTCGTGCTTCTATCTGAGCCTGCTAAACATGTCCAGGAAGAAAGCCCTGCTGGTGCTCATGGGATTCTGCACCCTCAGTGTCCTCATCCACCAGGGCACCCACCTCAGTTGGTATGTGTCTAATCTATCCCCAAATGTGCTTTTGTCCCTCAACAAGCTCACCATCCTCATACACCAGGGGAACCATCTTAGTTGCTGCATTCTCCTCTTGTAACTGCACCCACAAATCATCTCCTGTCCCACAACACCCTCACCATCCTCATACACTAGGGCACCCGGCTCAGCTGCTACATATTCCCCTATTCCCCCCTTCCCAAGATATTATGTCCCACAGCACCTTCAGTATCATTAGCTATCAAGATACTCACCTCAGCTGCTATTTGCCCCTCCCTTGATCTCTTATCCATAGTTCTCTCAGTATCCTCATCCACTAGGGCAGCCACTCCTAGCTTCTATGTGCCCTGCCTCTCTGAGCTCCTGATCCACAGCACCTTCACCACCAGGATACACAACTTAGCTGTTACATGCATTCCCTACAAGCCCCTATCCTACAACACCCTCAGCATCCTCAGCAATCAGAACACCCACCTCAACTGATAAATGTTAACACCTCAAAGCTCCTGTTCTACAGCACCATCAGTGTCCACCTCTACCAGGTTAAACACCCTTAACTGGTACATGATTTCCCCCCTCCCTACACACTCCACCACTACCCCATTCTCCTGTTCCACAGCACCCTCACTGTCCTCATTCACCAAGGCACCCATGTAAGCTGGTAAAAGTCCCTTCTTGGGCACCTTCCTCACAGCACTCTCAGTGTCTCTTTAGAACTTTGAAGATGGAATAAATTTTCCTGTGAGGTGCAGTGTCCCCGTAACACAGTAAGGACACTGTAGAAGAAGTTAGTCTAAGGGAGTTTATTAGGGGTGTCAAGTGGAACAAGGGTATTGTGGAATGGTTGAGTAGATTATTTTACTATCTAGTGGATTTTATTAGCTGGTTTATGGTTTAGCCTCCCTAGGATTAGTTTAAGCTACATTTCTAGTTTAGTGACATTGAAGTCTTTTTTATTTATATTAACTGCTCTATGTTAATTTATTCTATAGCTGTGTTAGATTAAGGATAGATTGCTATATGCTCTTGTATTTTTTCTCTTTTTTAAAAACTGCTCTACTTTACATTTCAGTACAACAAAAAAATAAATATAAAGGGCCTGATATTCAAAGGCATTTACACGATTTAAAAACCTTTAAACCGTGTAAATGTCGCTATAGATGGATAGTCATCGGAATTAACATGATTAGTGCTGATGAATATCCACTGGTTCCGTCGCTACACTCTCTGATGCTATCCGAATAGAATCAAGGCGTGTCATGGATGTTCAGGGGCGGAGAGAAGGCGGCACCCTTTACAAATTAGACCGCAGTGATATTGAACTGCTGCCTGGTTAGCAACTCGCAGGTAACGATAGGCGTGGGAAAATCTCAACTATCTATACCCATGGGAGCTAACCGGGCAGCAGCTCAATATCGCTGCTGCTGCCCAGTTAGCTTCTGTGCTGTGCGGCTCATTCCAGCGCATTGCGGCAGACCCAGATATTCAGTTCTGATGGCCAGATAAGGCCCCAGATTAAATATCTGCAGTTAAAATTCAGCGGTGACAGCTATGCGCCTTAGAGGTGCATAGCTGTCACAAATCAATATCGGGCCCAAAATATATATGGGCATGCTTTCCTGGGCTAACAGTTAGCACGTGCTATTTGTAACTAGGTCCTATTGAATAATATGGGCCCTAGTTACAAATAGTGCATGCTAACCATTAGCCCAGCTTAGTATGCATGCCCCTAAGACTTTAAGGGCCCGATATTGAAGGATAGTTACACAGTTTACAGCTTAGCATGGGGGTGTGTCGGGGCCATTCCAGGGAGGAGCAGAGGCGGAAATGATCGATAACCAGGTAGCAGCGATATTGTATGCTGACCGGTTAGCGACCTGTGCCTAAAAGCTAGGCGAGAAAAAACCTAGGCGAGGCACAGGAGCTAAGCGGGCAGCATGCAATATCGCTGTGCCCAATTAGCTATTGCCGCTTCCAGTGTGTGCAGCAATCCCTGGATATTCGGTGCTGGGACTGCATATGACCCCGGCATTGAATATCCGAGGTTAAGGGTCGGCAGGCACAGCTGTGTGGCATAGCCCAAGTGAATATTAGGCTCTAAATTAATAAAAAAATAATATAATATTAGCATAACACAGCAAGGACAAAGAACAAGTATTCTTGTGACACAGTAGGGCCTCTACAGAACTGAGTTTCTTGAAACAAATCAGGGACTCTAGAAGAACTGAGTGTTTTTGTTAAACGTCAAAAACTTTGTAAAGGCAGCTAATGTTTCTCACAATCCAAGAAACTAGAAGATGCTTTCTGACCTTGGTTCATTTCTCTCTTTTTCCCCCTTCCAGGCTTCCAAAAAACCTGCCCTTTTCCTGCACTTCCCCTGGTGCCCCACAGGAGAAGCTAAAGGCTGTAGCCTTTCTGAAGACGCACAAGACTGCCAGCAGCACAGTGCAGAACATCTTCTTCCGCTTTGCTGAACGGCACAATCTTACTGTGGCCCTGCCGCACCATACCTGTGAACATCAATTCTGTTATCCCCACAACTTCTCTACTCGCTTTGTCCACCCCTATACCCTTCCTCCTAACATTCTGACCAACCACATGCGTCTGAATATATCAGAGTTAAAACGTCTCATGCCCAACAATACTATCTACGTTACCATTCTGCGTCAACCAGCTGCCATGTTTGAGTCACTCTTTAGCTATTATAACCAGCATTGCATCTCCTTCAAGAGAGTCCCAAATGCTTCTATGGATGTCTTCCTTAGCAACCCCCTGAGGTACTACCAGCCCCAAGAGAAATTTTCCATGTATGCTCACAACATACTCATCTATGACCTGGGTGGGGACCATAATCATGCCATAGAGGATGAGGGCTACATCTCAGACTTTATCCAGGAGATGGAGAGTCTCTTTTCCTTGGTTATGATATCTGAATACTTTGATGAGTCCCTGGTCCTCCTGAGAAGGCTGCTTTCATGGGACATGGAGGATATTTTGTATGTCAAACTCAACATGAGAAGCCAGGAGTCAAAAGTCAATGTCACACCAACGCTATCAGCTAAGGTCCGGGCTTGGAATGCACTAGATGCCCGGCTGTATGATCACTTCAATGCCACTTTCTGGGAAAAGATGCAGCAGCTGGGCATAGGGTGTGTGGAAAAGGAGGTGTATCAGTTGAGACAGGCCCGAGAGCAACTAGACAGGCAATGCTTTGGTGGCAGGCCCCAACCTCGTTTAGCCATGCAGATCAGGAACAAGGAACTACGGCCCTGGCAGCCCAGCTCCAAGGTTAGCATTGTGGGCTACGACCTCCCAAACGATACTGGCTCAGAGCCCTGCATGAAGCTTGTCATGCCTGAGGTTCAATACACCAAGTATCTGTTAAGAAAGCAGGGTCTGAAAGTCCGACAGAAGATGAGCAGCCGAACAACATTGCTACAGAAATCACTGGCAAGGGGGCAGGCACAGCATAATCTGGGGGTCCAGTCACTTCACCCTGCCAGAGGACGCTCTCTATCAGGCACTGGCATCACATAATGAACTGATGTAGGATTGCCACAGACTTTTAGGAACTGCAGTGACATCAAAAGAAAGGCTCCATCCTTAACTTGGGCCTGCTTGTTCCATTCAACCAGCTTTCCAACTCCAGCCTAGCTCCATCTTCAGAGGTTCTGGGAGTTGGAGCAGGAACTCTAGACCAAATAATGCTCTTCCTCCAGTTCTTTTAGCAATAGTTAGGCAGCACAGAGACAGAGGAATTTTAATATAAAGAGAATGCTAATATATCACAGGGTGCTAGGTGGCCATCTTTGATTAGGGCAAAATCCCATAGAATTTAATGGAATTCTATGTACCAAAGGGAAATGAAAATAATACAAAGATAGAGTGAAACTCAGAAACAGCACATTAAAAAGGACTATTTTGGCACTACATATCCCAGAAAGGGATGAATTACTTTTGCTCTGGGTACCTCTGAGATTTTTACCTGAATCAAAAATGGTCGATCAAAAACCTTCAGAAGAAATAGGAGAGAGCTTTATTTGACCGAATAACTCATCAATTAGTTACTTTCACTCTAAAAGCCTCGCCTTCTCTCCCAACTCATTAGGTGTATACGTAGGCACTCTTCACCAAAACCACTAGAAACTCTGCAGAAGGTCATTATCACTGTTACCAGTACTAAGGGCTGTGCGAGCAGTGCGGCTCTACATAGGGTCCAAGTAAAGAAGGGACGCTGATATCATCATTGGGCTTCAAGGAAGCCTTAAAAGAGCGAGTCCCTATGCTTGGCTGGATGGGGTATGGGGTGCCAGGTCCACAAGTTCGCAGGGTGCATTTCCAGCTTGGTACAGTCCTGACTGATACACTATGAACTCACCAGACTACATTTGGTTCCATTCTTGTTTCAGTATTCATGGTCAGGGACTGCAAATGTCCATTCTGAAAAACCTTGGAAACATAAATTATAAATAAAGAGATTTTTTTTTTATTATTTGATACCGCTTCACAATTTTCCATAACAGCAGGACTTCTTGGAAGTTGTCCTTAAGGGTTATAGGGCAGTGCTTATCATATAGAAAGCTCCATCGGTGTACACTGTGCTGCACAGTCAGAAAGCAGGCATTAGAAACAGAGAAACGAAACATGGATGTTAAGGCCCGTCTAGTCTGTCTAGTCTTCTGCTTCACAGACCCCGGTTCTCTCTGGCTTTTCCCCTATCTTCTTAATAACCAAAGATCATCTGTGCATATCCCAGGCTTTCTTGAAGTCTCTTACCTTTTTGCCTACACCACCACCTTGCTGTTCCATGCACCTGTCACCCTTTCCATGAAGAAATATTTTCTGATGTTATTCCTAAACTTTCCTTCCTGGATTTTCATGCAATGACCTATTGCAGACTTTAAGAACATAAGAACATAAGATATGCTATACTGGGTCAGACCAAGGTCCATCAAGCCCAGTATTCTGTTTCCAACAGTGGCCAATCTAGGTCATATGTACCTAGCAGTTTCCCCAAGGGACACAGGTTCCACAATGCTTGTATTGGTTCAAGCATTGATATCCTGGGTCCCTTCTTAATAATGGTTTATGGACCTTTCCTCCAGGAACTTGTCCAAACCTTTTTTAAACCCAGCTACACTAACAGCCTTTACTACATCCTCCGGTAACAAATTCCAGAGTTTGATTACACGTTGAGTGAAAAAATATTTTCTTTTATTAGTCTTAAATAGCTTACCCTGTAGCTTCATTGCGTGTCCCCTAGTCTTTCTATATTCTGATAAGGTAAACAATCGATCTACGTTTACCCGTTCCACTCCGTTCATTAATTTATAGACTTCTATCATATCTCCCCTCAGCCGTCTCTTTTCCAGGTTAAAGAGCCCTAACCTTTTCAGTCTTTCTTCATAGGAGTATCCTTCCATCCCCTTTACCATTTTGGTGGCTCTTCTCTGAACCTTTTCTAAAATCGCTATATCCTTTTTAAGATACGGCGACCAGAATTGCACACAATATTCAAGGTGCGGTCTCACCATGGAACGATACAGAGGCATTATAATATCTTTTGTTTTATTTTCCATTCCTTTCCTTATCATACCTAGCATTCTATTTGCTCTCTTGGCCGTCGCTGCACACTGGGCCGAGGGTTTTAACATGATATCCACAATGACGCCTAAATCTTTTTCCTGGGTGGTGGTTCCTAATGTGGAACCTTGCATCGTGTAACCATAGTTTGGGTTGTTCTTCCCTAGGTGCATAACCTTGCACTTGTCCACATTAAATTTCATCTGCCATTTTGAAGCCTAGTCTTCCAATTTATCAAGATCCTCTTGCAGTTTTCCACAATCCTCTTGGGTTTTAACAACTTTAAATAGTTTTATGTCATCTGCAAATTTGATAACCTCACTCGTTATTCCACTTTCCAGGTCATTTATGAATATGTCAAAAAGCAGCAGACCCAGCACAGATCCCTGGGGTACACCACTATTCACCTTTCTCCATTGGGAAAATTGGCCATTTAGCCTACCCTCTGCTTTCTATCTTTTAACCAGTTCCTGATCCACAATAGTACACTGCCTCCTATCCCATGACTCTTTAGTTTTGCCAAAAGTCTCTGATGAGGGACCTTGTCAAAGGCTTTCTGAAAGTCCAGATACACAATCTCAACCGACTCACCTTTGTCCACCTGATTATTCACTCCTTCAAAAAAACATAACAGATTAGTAAGACAAGATCTTCCTTGTCTAAAGCCATGTTGGCTGTCTCCCATTAGGTCATGACTATCTACATGCTGAGTAATTTTATTCTTTATTATGTTTTCTACCATTTTTCCCGGTACTGATGTCAGGCTCACCGGTCTGTAGTTTCCCGGATCACCCCTGGAACCCTTTCCTATGGAAAGGGTGGTTTCTGATACATTCTTTCTATCTTTCAGGTATTTAAATGGTTCTCTCATATCTCACCTCTCTCATATCTCTTCTAGGGTCCAAGTGGGGTCCTTAAGTATCATCTCACTGGGCTTTTGCTACAGATGCTATGACCTTGTGGTTGCCTTTCCCTGGACGGCTTCCATTCTGTCTCTATCCTTCTAGAGCAATGGTATTCACTCCCAGTTCTCAAGGGTCGCAGCTTTTAAGGATATCTCTAATGAAGCTACATGAAATAGATGTCCATACATTCTATGCAAATCTCTCTCTTGCATATTCAATAGAGCTATCCTGAAAAACTGACCTGTTTGGGGCCCTTGAGGATTGGGAATAAACACCACTGACCTATAAGACCAGTTTCCAAAACTAGACCCAGTACTTCTGATGGGGTCTTACAAATGATTTGTAAGAGGAATTGTCACCCCCTTTATTCTATTGGATAGAATAATGCACCCTGGCATCTCTGACTCTGGTCACTGCCTTATTTATTTATTTAAAAGGGTTTTTATACCACTTTATCATTTATCACACTGGTTTGCTAGTTTGGGATCATGAGATCTCTCTTCAGCCCCTTTCTTCAATTGCTGTGTGCAGAACAGTATATTTGCCTCGCACCTTTCTGTTTATGAGAACACTGGGGTTTGCTCATTTATATCCCACTGGGATAGTGACAGCCAGAGAACTGCAGGGTCTCATTACCGTATGCAAAACTAACATGTCATCCCAAAACCTCTTCAGTGAACTTCTAGAACTAGAAAGGTCACTGTACCTCCTACTCATTCCCTGGATCTCCACAAATTCTGTTCTTCCTCTCTGCTGAAATTTCTCTCACTGGAATTTGTGCATGCTACAGAAATACTTGTTAAATGTCAATGTGCGTGTGTGGTAGTGTAGCATGCAGTGGGAAGGAGTTTTCTGTTAAAACACCAAACAGACAGCTGTTCAGGGAAAACAAAACATGCTTTTATTCAGACCCAGTTTGTTAAACCTTCACAAACTGGTCTCCCGGCCCTTCCTCCAGCCCAGTTAAAGTTCCTACCTATGCACAGCTTGCCTTGAATGAACTCCTAGCTTCATGGGCCTCTCACCCTCTGCCAGCCTGCTGGGTTTTTAAGCGCTTCCTGTGAGCCACGCCCTCCCAGCCCTGAGCTCTGGGCTGCAGGCTCTCTTAATGGGTCTTGTTGATAATCCCTCTTGAAAGGGATGAGTAACACCCTATAGACCCCATCACAGTGTGAGTCCCAAAACTACTGTTAAAAGGCATACAAGATAATTTTCAGTCAAGGCTAAGGGCTTAATCTACTACTACTATTACTACTATTAGTACAATTACTTATCATTTATAGGCACCTAGATTTTGTCTACTTGGATTTAGGAAAGATTTCAACCTAGACATCCAGGACCCCGATATTCATTTGCGATGGCGATGTACCTCTAAGGCGCATACCCATCGCTGCTGAACTTTAACCCTGGATATTCAATCTGGCCACTGGCATTGAATATCCAGGGTCGCCGCACATGGCGCAGAACTTATCCGTGCAGTGGCGATATTCAGCTGCTGCCCGGTCAGCTTCAGTGGCGAGAGTTAGGACAGCTTTTGCTGCGCCTAACTTTCACCACTGAGGGATAACTGGGCGTGGCTAAATATCGCCTCTGCACTGTTATCTCCGGATACCACCCCCAGAAGGCCCCCGACAGGCTCCGATGTAAAGCGGTTAGCATTGGGGCGTGTAGCGGCATTGCTCGGGGATATTCAGTGGTACTAACCATGTAGTACAGCTGAATATCGCGCTTGGGGCATTTACATAGTGAGACATCAAACTGGAAAGAGGTTCAACTGTATTCTTGGCTTTAGAGAGGTTGGTTAGGGCTTCTTTTAGATGGGATGATGTGGACAGAAGAGGAGAACTCCATTGGAGGGTAGGGGGATTAGGGGAGGAGACTGTTGGCATACCTGGGAAATCCCTGGGTGCTGGTCCTCCCCTCCTGTTCTCTGCCAGCTGCCTGGAAGAATGGGGTGGGAGGGAGGGGGAACAACAGGAGGGAAGAACTGCATGATTGAGCACAATAGCTCTTTGTTGCATTGCTCTGTCCTCTTCAAATTCACCCCCTCCCTTTCTCTTCCCTGCACAACAGGAGGGGGAGGGGAGGAATAGAAGAAGGGGGGCTGGGTTACCAGCAGATTGGCTCTTCTCTGCTTTCCCTCCTGTTCCCTGTGAGAGAAGGGGCAATAGCAGGAGGTAGATGGTTGTTCTCTGCTGAGAGAGATTCCTTGCAGTGTGTGCCTTTGCCTGGGGAGGGGGATAGTGCTTGAATCAAGGAGGAGGAGACGGGGAGCCTGCTGAGATCAGAAGAAGTGGACAGTGCTGGGATCAGGCTTGAAGACGGACAGAGGACAGAATGTGCAGATGTGTGAGACAGAGTATCAGGGGAGAGTAGAAGAAAGAAAGTTGATGTGCTCTCTCCCCCAATCCATGCTTCCAGGTATCACTGTGCCTCCCTCCATCCTAACATTTAAAGGTGACTGGGGATATGTGGAGATACCAAGGGGTGAATGGGGGGAGTGTAGAAAGTGGCTGAACAGCTTGGGAAGAAGGGGGCAGGGGGATGCGAGGGAGAGTGGATGCAGGAAGGCAGCTGTCTGCCTCCTTTCTTGCTTCACTGTTTTATGGCTATGGGAGGCCAGGCAGTCTCTGGACAAAACGAGCCTCTGCCAGGCAGCTCCCTTCCCTTCTGCACCCACATAGTAACTGACTGATTCCAAAAGGCAACATGGTACCTCCCTGGCTTGGTGCCTCTGGAGAGTTGCCCTGCTTGCCCACCCCTTTGGACACCTTTTTCAGGAGGGTGCAGAGATATCAGGGCATTTTTGATCCCCCGGCTTGAATTTTAACAGTATTTACAAGGGAGGAATCAATTAGGCAACTAGATTTACTGTGCATTTGCTTTGACAGTCAGTTAGGTGGCTTGCCCTGAAAATTAGCTTGGGTGGGGCTGTTCCCACTGTCCCATGGTCCCCGAACTAAACCATGGTTCAACGTTCAGGAAAAGATGTCAGTGGGGAGGGTTATCATAGCAATGCAGGGCAGACACACTGATTTGCATGCCCCACCCTGCCAGGAAGGCCCTATCTGCCTGGAGCAGTGGGAATAGTGCAGGTTGGGGGGGAGGGGGAGGGGGGTCTTTGAACAGGAAGGAAGGTGCGAGCAAGTGAGCCACAGAGATAGGCGGTGCTGCTCCGGCTCTACTATTTGAGAAAGTTTGGGTGAGATAGGAGAGGTGGAAGAAAAGGGAAGGAGGAGAGAGACAGAGAAGAAAGGAATGAGGGAGGGAGGGAAAGAAGGGATAGTGCAGGAGAGAGATTTGAAAACTTTTAGAATCTGCCTATTAACGTTGGGGGGGGATTATTCAGCAGTGGCAGCTCGTGCTTCTAGAGCGACTAACTGCCGATGCTGAACTTTAAATCTAGATATTCGATACCAGGGCCATATCCGGCTGCCGACACTGAATATCCAAGTTGGCTGGGTAATGCCGCAGCTAACCGGGGCCTGCCTGCACTCCACCTCCACGAGCCTCAGTGCTAGCTGGCCAGCACCGGGGTGTTTAGTGTCGGCACCTGCAGATAACTGCATTCGTACTGCTGAATATCCCGCTTAGCACCATTTAGGTGGTTTGCAGGGCTAAATAACTTTGAAAATGCCCCCCATTGTTCCTGAGAGTGGAAGATAGATAGAGTGGAGGGAGAATTTAAGGAGGGAGGAGTGGAAGACAGAGGCAACAGAGGGAAGAACATGCTAAATAGTAACTTAGTATATGACGGCAGATAAAGACCAGTATAGTCCATCTAGTTTGCCCAGTAAGGTGACTGGAAGAGGTGCACCCGCCGCTCCATGCAGGTCACCCCCCTCTATGGCTTTATTTAGGGTTGTACCTGCCACCCTATGCTGGTCACCTCCCTCTTTGTTGAAGTATAAAAGATAGTCAAGTTCATTATGAATTTACCCTCTAGCTATAAAGGGATCCACTGTGTCTGTCCCATGCCATCTTGAATTCCAGCACTATATTTGCCCCCATCGCCTCCATCGGGAGGGCGTTCCAAGCATCCACCACCCTTTCCGTGAAAAGCATTTCCTGGCATTGCTTTTAAGTTTACTTTCTTGCAGTTTCATCTTATACCCTCTGGTTTTACAGTTTCTCCTTCTTTGAAAAAGGTTTGTTTATTCATTAATAACCTTTAAGTATTTAGAGGTCTGTATCATATCTCCCATATCCCTCCTTTCCTTAGGTCTTCAAGTCTCTTCTCATGCGTCTTCTGGCTCAGGCTCCTAATCATTTTGGTCGCCTTCCTCTGAACCATTTCATGTCCTTTCATATCCTTTGTGTGATTTGGTCTCCAAAACTGAATGCAATACTCCAAGTGACTTGCACAGGGGTATTAATACCTCCTCCTTTCTGCTGGTTATTCCTCTCTGGATGCAGCCCAGCATCCTTCTGGCTTTGGCTACCACCTTGAGATCCTCAGACACTATCACTCTGAGGTCCCTCTCCTGGTGTGTGCACACCAACCTCTTGTCCCCTATCACATACAATTCAACAGATTTAATGGAGATGTGTGACCCATATGCATGTCCCTACTTTGCTCTGTGAAGCTCAAGCCAAGCCTGGTCTTGAACCTGTGACCTCTTGGGCTTTGAGGAATAGGCTACATCCTGCTGTACCCCCACATCCCCCAAGTACCTGTCACCTTGTTTGGCCACTGTTGCAAAGAGGAGAGGATACTGGGCTTGCTAGACCTTTGATCTGACCCAGTATGGCATATCTTATGTTTTTATGTACGGTTACATGATGCAAGCAGGACTGCATCAACCCCTTATGGAGGGATGAAGCAGAAGAAAGGGAAGGGAATGAAGGAGTAAAAGGCAAGTGGGGTGTATGTGTGAGGGAGGGGCAGGTCGGCAGTGTGAGAGAGTGGAGGGCAACAAGATGTGTTTGTGTGAGAGTAATGGAGAATATGTGTGTCTAGATGTCTGTGCATTTTTGTGTTTTAGGAGGAGAGTGAGGTATGTATTTATTTATTTAAAAGCTTAAAAACAATCAACATATTCAGAAAGTTAATAAAGTCAAAAGAGATTGTGACTCCAACTCTCCCCACCTGCTCAGCCTTCGCTGAAGCCCCCAGCAACCAACTAATTCTGAATCAGGAAGATCTTCCATGCCTTTTGGAACCACCTCCTATCTAATTCCTGCCTCAACTCAAGGGGTGATCTTTTCCACCACTGCAGCGTGGCTGTCTTAAATGCCCGCCCACTCCATTTCTGTAATCTCACTTCCCAGAGGCTTGACACTACCAACAAGCTGCTTTGACTGGATCTTAACTCACGACCAGGGTGATACCACCTCAATATCTCCCTCAAGTAACTGGGCTTCCCTTCTTTCAACATCTTAAATGTCGGTACTAACAATTTAAACACACACCGGTACTGTATAGGGAGCCAGTGCAAATTGTCTCAACACATCCCTTACTGACTCCCTCTCGGTATGACCTGACAATACACGTTCTGCTGTATTTGGACCACTTGCAATTTCTGCACTTGGGCTTCAGGCAAGCCAACATAAAGGAGGTTAGAGTAATCCAATCTCATTATTACCATCTCTTGGATTACTGTCCACAGAGCCTCCATTTCCGAGAATGAGCAGAGCTGATGCACTAATCTTTACTGGCCATGAACTACACTGACCACCTTGGAAACTGGGCCTGCATAGATAAATCTTCATCCAGGAGAACCCCAGATCCCTAATCTCCCTTTTCCAACTCAACCTCTTCCATAAACACAAAACCATTCTGTCAATTCCTAGGGACATAGAAACCCACACACAAGAACCTCCCATTTCTGGATATTCAAAACATCAAACTCTCTTCCAGCCAATCCTCCACCTTCTGTGGGCAAGAATTAACCTTTTTAATCGTGGCCGCTGCATCTCTCCCTAGTTGCACCACAATTTGTATGTGTGAGTTGGGGAGGGACGTGTGGGAGAAAGAGAGTTTGGAAAGAATGTGTTAGGAGAGGGGAGTGAGGTATGTATGTAAGAGAGAGAGTTGGGGAGGGGATATGTGTATGAGAAGTAGGGGTATGAGGTGACAGGATACGAAGAAAGAAAAAGAAAAAAGAAAACAAAAGAAATGACAAAAATATGGGAAATGAGATCAGCTAGAGATTAAAGGGGCAGCAGGACAGGAACGTCTAGAAGAAAGTCTGAGAAAATGGAATCAGCAAGAAGAGAAAAAAACAATAATCAGGGGGCAGAGGAAATATAGAAATGAATAAAGAGAGAAAAAATAAAAAAATGAAAATAAAAGAATAAAGAAAACATGAAAGAAATGAAGGAGAGATCAGAAGAAAAGAGTAAGAAAGAATGAATGGATGATGATGAGAATAAAAGAGCAAGAAATACTAAGGTTTGAAAAACTTTCATTGAAAAATGTTGTAACATTTCCCCTCTAATGTACTGTAACATAGCAAATAAGGGTACTAGGCAGTAGTGGTCTTAGGCTTGTTCAGGCCCCAGGTAAGATAAGTCATTTGAGATCTTGGATCTAGAGGCTTAAATTGAATTTTTTTTTAAATTTCTATTTCACTTTGCCCTATCAATGAAACTGCAATAAAAGTTGTATGATGGATCTTTTTAATATTCTTTGGGAGAATTAGCTAAATGGCCCAGCCTATGC
The DNA here is from genome assembly GCA_033557465.1 of Ichthyophis bannanicus. NCBI lineage: Eukaryota > Metazoa > Chordata > Amphibia > Gymnophiona > Ichthyophiidae > Ichthyophis > Ichthyophis bannanicus. The sequence continues at coordinate 190,562,635 of CM066039.1, forward strand.
AAATTAGGCCACTTCCTTGCAAAAACTTTACTTAGTGAGGCCGTAGGTGGTTGTCTACTTTTCCATTCCTAAAGCCACCACAGGTAGTGAGGTTAGTAAGCACTGGACATGATGAAGCATGTTTGACTTAGATGTTGAAATGTAGCATGTGTTTGGTGTATTTGATTCAGGTTTATGATTTTGACAGTAATTTATTAGACCTGATGTGTGGCAAACTGAATTTTCTCATTAGATCTGGGTACACAGCTCAGGTAGCTGTAATGGCCCTGGAGAAAACTGGTGTCTTTGTAGGTTGCCGGAAGTGGCTGTTACACTAGGATCCAAAATGTCCAGACACCAGAGGTTGAAAAAAATTGGGAAGATATTCAAAGCCCTTCATTGGCTGGCTGGCTAAGGGGCAGACCATGAATTCAGCGACAGTATCTGGTTAGTGCAGGGGCTTTCAGTGGGTAGAGCGAGAGCATTTTGGCACTATCTGGGTATGTGCTGGCATTTATCCAGTTAAAGTGACATTTTAAAAGGGACATCTAGGGAGAATCTGGGATAATTAGAGCACAACTGCCAAAAATCCAAGGGAGTGGTAGCAGGGAAGGGAGGTATGTATAAGTGCCATCTGAAATCATTCCATTTCCGTCATGAAAGATGGACAACCCAGCAGCCGGGTCTGAAGGAAGACCTGGGCAGCTAGCGAGGCTGTATGCTATTTTAGAAATATTTAAAGGCATTACACGGTTTACAGATCCCAGCATTGGATATCTGGGTTTAATGTTCAGCGCTGACGGCTAGCTGCCAGCGCTGAATATAAGGACCAGGAAGTCCCATAAAAGGATGGCTACAGAAAAGGGTGCTTGGACATTCTAACCGGCGTATTTCAGAAAGGGGACGTCCAGGTTCATTGACATATGCGTCCCAACCGGCCATTTCAGAAACAATGGGGCATGTTTACTAAACTGCGGTAATGTTACAGACCATGGGGCATGTTTACTAAAAGCCGTACAATTGCGTGCCGCACAATAGCGCACGGAAACGCGGCACTCAAACGCTCAGAAACGCTCTTAAACGCCCCGCACAAGTGCGCGTGGGCCCCGCACAATTGCGCGCCGCACTAACGTGCCCCGCACAAGTACCCGGCCCGCAAATGTCCGATAGAGGCGTGGAAAGGCATTCTGAGGGCGGAGGAAGGCTCCCGAGGGGCGGAGAGACGGGGTCAATGGGCGGGGAAGGGGAGGGGAGAGGCTCCCCGCACAGTATCGGGGACGAATTTGCAGGTTAAAAAATAGCGCGAGTGAAACACTCACAGTAGAGGGCATTTAAAGGGAAGAGAAACCATTTCCGTCAGCAATGTACAGGGAAACCGGGGAAACCTGCAAAACGTGAGCAGTGTGATACATGTGCACAGAACAAAAGTGCAAATAAAGATAGAAAAAGACCCAAACAAACATATTAAAAATAGGAAGTCAGCTGGGGAACCCTGATATTAATGGGCAAACATAAGAAACACACCCAGGAAAGCTCCAAATAAATGAAATGAAGTATGGAAGGGGCTACGGAGCGGAGACCCTTCCAAAAACCATTTCCTTTTTTCTGAGCCTTCCTGGGAGTGTTTGCTATGGTTGCCCATTAATATCACTGTTGCCCAGCTTGGTTATATTTATCCCCAGTTCGTCGTGGTCGGTTGAGGGGTTTATTTGCACTTTTGTCACCAGACAAGGTGACTGAGCCCACAGTACAAATGTGCAGAGCAGGGTTTGTGACTCCTTTGGTCAGGTTTCCCACCCCCAGGGACTGCACTATCACTGTGGCCACAGTGTGGTGCAGCAGACAGAGGCAGTACCTCTAGGACCAGAGGATCACAGGTTCAAATCCAAGCTGGGGCTCCTGCCAACCCAGTCCCCATATTTTACCCACCACTAAACAGAGATAGTAAAGACACTCCTTTATTGCAGAGAACATAAGCATGGTTCACACACCCATTTTGTACCCAACACCGCACACACACCATAACAATGGGCATTACCGACAGCCGAGTCCCCCAAATGCAGTCCTGGAGTGCCACAACTCAATCAGGTCATATGCTTTTCCAAGATACGGACATGCCAGCATGTTGGCGGTAGGGTACAGGTGGTGGAGGGGGCAGTGGCTGCTAGCCACAGAAGACAGTGGCCGAGCCATGTGCAGGCTGGCACGTCCACTGCAACATAGGCCCTGTCGGATGTACAGTCATGGACTTCCCAGGGAATTCAGCACATCTGTGGCAACACAGTGGTGCAGTGCACACAGACAGTCTGTGTCTGTGTGCACAACAGTATTGCACACAGACAGTGTGTGCAGGAGCAAAAGGTCACAGGTTCAAAGCCCAGCTGGGGCTACTGCCAATCCTGTCCACATATTGTCCCCACAACTAAACCATGTTAGTAAGGGCAATCCTTTATTGCTGGGGATATACGCATTGGTCATACGCCTATCTTTTACACCACCAAGCACAGACACCATGACCAGGGGCATTACCTAGAGCAGAGTCTCACAAATGCAGTCCTGGAGGACCACACACCATTCAGGTTCCATGCTGCCACTCATACAAATAACCGTGCTGTATATCTATGCACCACCCTCATGGCATGTAGATGTAGCTCATGCATATTCATGAGGGACAGCAGGAAACCCCAACCAGTGTATTGCAAACCTGGACTGGATTTGGGAACCTCTGCCGTACAGCAGCAGCCAACAGGGACAGACACACCCACACCCACAGGCCCCATTGGCCAATGCCTCCTGGTGAGGCAGGACATTGGGCCCTGCGTGCATCTCCCAATACCAGCACTTGCATACCTTAGCAATGTCACCCTACACCAGGGTATATGGTACACAGCTCTCAAACGTTTGCTATGAGTACTGGCAGATAGATATCCCTACGCTATGCACAGTCTGCTCTATGAGCTCCATCATAATAATCTATCTGATGTCTGCGGTGTGTGCGTCAGGTCTGGCCCCTGACAGTGTTTACCACCCTAGGGAGGGACCCCCAACGGTATTGCATACCATACCCATGCCTGTACTGTGCCCAGGACTGGTGTGGTGGGCAAGGATTCGGAACCCCTCTATAGTAGCACAATGCTGGCATATGTGTGGGAGTGTGTGTCTGTCTATACAGTGTGTGTTGGCTGCAAACACTGTCCACAGTTTTGGCCTGATGATGTGCATAATGAGCAGCAAGGTACCATGGGTATAGCTCAGACAGGGTGGGCTGGCCAGGATGCATCTGCACAGGGCATAGGGCACTGGCAGGGACATTGTAGTGGCCGTCCTCCACCTCCACAGACAGGGTGACCTCTGTATGTGCTGCTGGGCTTTCACTCCACCCTGACTGTGCAGTGATGGCAGCATGGCTAGGCACCCCCATAGTGCTTCCTAGCACTTCCCTCATGTGATATATATGGGTCACCTGTTGGGGCCTAGTCACTGATGTATCTGCTTGTGTGTGCTGCCATCCCAGTTGTGGGTGCATGCATTTCCAGTGGGACTAACCAGCAGACTGTTCACAGCTGGTATGTGCCCTGCTGGAGTGCCTTGCAGGGTGCAGTGGCTGATGGCTTGTTGCAGGGGAATATCAGATAGTGGTGGGGTGCATCTTAGCATATCCAGGCCTACTGTCTGTCTGATATTGTGGTCTGGGTGTGTGTGGGGCTGCTTGGACTGCCCTGTAGGGTGTCTGTTCCCCAACAGGACTGGGGTTGATGGTCCACTCCACTGCCATCATTGCAAGGGGGGGGTGGGTGTATAATGGGGATCTGTTGATAGGAGACCCTGCCTGTTTGCCACCCTCAGCTGGGGGGGGGGTGGGGTGGGTGGTGGTTGGTGGTACATAGCCCACCTAGGGGTCTGTGGGGGTTCCCCTGACTGAGACAGACAGAGATATCCAAGGTGTTCCTGCAGAAACTACCTATCTCACAGATTACGACTGTTTTGGAGCTCTGCCATGGCCTCTCTCAGCCATGGAGGGTGCTGTGGACCTGGTCCAGGGCGCCTCATCGCACACTCAGGGTGAGCACAGTTCCCGCACAGTGTGACTGTGTGTAGCTACTCTGTGCAAATTAAACACCCGGTCAGTACCTCCTACCAGGCCAAGGTGCTGTGTGGGTGCACACGGACACGTCCCCCTACCAGGCCGGGGAGCTGTTGGGGTGCATTCCCCATCTTGTGTTCATCTGTGGACAGCTGATTTGCATGTGCAGTGCATCATGGGTATGGGTGGCCTAACCCTATCCTGGTTACCACAGCAGACTGTCTGTGTGGTAACATGAAGGCTCTCTGCAGCCAGCCAGGGGCTTGCCGGCAGCTATATAGCTGTAGCCCAATGGTTACTTCACTGCCTGTGGAGCCAGCGGTAATGGGTTCGAGCCCACAGTGGGGTTATTTGATAGGGTTGTCCAAAGCTTTTTTTAGATTTAATGTACATATGTTGCTGCCATCAAACACACCCTCATTGTACTGTACCCATAAGGTGCCTCTGAGGGTGCTTTATAGGGCACCCTATAGGGCACCTTATGGTTGCCATCCATATAAGGTGCACTATACATTATCCTGTGACGCAACATATATGGTGCCCTATAGGGGACATTCAAGGGTGCCTTGGCGGACAGTGAACTTTAACATGTGCCTTATGGGCCGCCTTATGTTAACACGCTTTGTGAGTGCGTTTGCTAGTAGTGATAACTGAAATAAAAATAGATTGCCCCCTACAGCGCTCATCCCCATAATACACACTGCCTCAGTGAGCCTTCTTCATTGGGCACTGTGGGGGATTGAACCCCTGATCTCTGCACCATTGGTCAGTGTCTTAACCATTGTGCTGTGGCTCTGTTCCTATGCTTGTGCATCTGCGCACCGCCTTATGCCGCCCAAACCTAACAGTGCACCGCCTTATGCCGCCCAAAATTAACAGTGCACCGCCTTATGCCGCCCAAAATTAATATGCCTCCTAAAGCACTTTTACCCATTACAGTTAATGCCTCAGCCAGCCCTTTTTGTTGTGCACAATGGGGAATTGAACCCATGGCAGCTGCACCCACAGTCAGTGTCTTAACCATTGTACTATGGCTCTGCTCCTTTGTGTGTGCACATCAGGGCGCCACTTAGCCTTCCCACGCACTATTTGCACGGCGCACAATAGCGCCCCGCGCAAATGTGCAATCGCTTACTCCCGTTTTTTTTCTTTTCTCTGCCTGAACCGCCCACTCCTTATATGGCACAGGCACACTACCGTGGCCCCGCACATTAGGAATGTTTAGTAAACAGACCCCCCATGTGTTATGTAACGTTAACACTCGTTAGGTAACGTTAACGCACTGAATGTAATGCTAACGCGCGTTAACGTTACTTAATTATTGTTAACGTCCCCGGCCGCGGTAAACACCTCAGAGGGTGGAGAGAGGGTGGGGGAAGGGGTCAATGGGCGGGGAGTGGGCGGGGAGAGGCTCCCTACACACTAACGCGCTGAACTGAAGGGCTGAATCCTACTGCGAATGAAAACCTGTCGTTAGATGCACATTTGCAGGAGAGAGAAACCATTTCAGTGTCAGCAATGTATAGCATAGACAGGGAGCCCAAGAAATGTGATAGTAGTGCTCCATTTCCAGCACCAGCATAGTGCCCAAGTATGAAAGGCCACTATGGCGATGGTGCAAGAGGGGCATAGGGGGCTGCAGGCGGGACATGTAGTGGGGGCAGCAGGGGCACAGGGTGGACTAGGCGGGTGCCTAGGTGGCACATAGGAACATAGAAATCGGAAATCAGCATGACAGCAGCTGACAAAGGCCAAACACAATCCACCTACATCTACCTGGTCCACCCGAGCTAACAGTTGCCAGGGCACTGACCTGACATCCCCCCAGCCAACCCTCCCCTAAGTGGAAGGAACAGACTATTGGTAGGCGGTGATGGGCAGGGATGTGAGGATGCTCATATATACCCCATGCCCCAGACCCCACTCCCTAGGCGACTACCTATACACACAGTGGATGGCCTGGGACTGCGCACTTCCAGCACCGACAGCATATGGCCATATCAGTATGTCAGGGGGGGGTGCCTGTGCTGGAGGGGGCAGTGGCACTTGCCTGCTGTGGACCTAGGCCATGCCCTGTACCAGTACGTAGTGTGCAGTGCAACATAAAAGGTCTGGCTGAGGAAAAGTATAGGTAGCCCCAGGGACCACCATGCATCTGTGGCAACAATGTGGTGCAGTACACCCAGCCAGTGTGTCCAGAAGCAGAGGGTCACAGGTTCAAGCCCCAGCTGTGGTTCCTGCAGAGCATTTCCCTATGTTTTACCCTACAATGCAGATACAATAGCAATATGTGCAAAGCCCAAAGCAGCGGCAAACAGGGGTACAAACACCCACTCACACAGGCTACACAATCCAAAGATGCATGGAGTGTCAGGCTATTGGCCCCAGCATTGAGCTGCAGTTATTACCAGGGCACTACTACTACCTGCTGCACAGTTTAGCAATGTCGGCACTGCGATCAGGACCAGTGTGGCAGGCAGGGTTGCCAACCACCCCTATCTTTGCACAATGCTGCAATAGGAGTGTGTGTGTATGTCTATCCATTGTTTTGTGGCTGCCCACACCTCACCAGGCCCACAATGTCCCACTGTTACCAGCGTTAGCCTGAATATGTGCATAATGAGGAGCAAGGTGTTGTGGGTATGGCCCAGACAGGGCAGATTGGCCAGGATGCATCTTCACAGGGCGTGTGGCAATGGCTGGGACACTGTAGTGCCCGACCACTGCCTGCATGGACAGGGTGGCCACAGCATGGCATGCTGGGAGGGCACTCACTCTGACCAAGCAGTGACCATGGCATGTCTAGGTTCCCACAAAGGGCTCAATGTTATCTGTTTCCAGTGATCTTGTTGTGTTCTCAGTGCTGGGGTTCCAATCATTGAGATGCCTGCTTGGTGTACATAGTTCCTCTGTGAGCATGCACTATGGATTGGCTAGTGGACTGTCTGCACTTATACTGTGCATGGTTGGAACACCTATATGGTTCAGTCTGACTGTGCTGTCTGCTGGTGACTGGTAGACAGTGGTGTGAGGCAGTTGGGTTTTCCATAGCTACCCCCATTATTGCTGCTGGTATGGCTCTAGCCCACCAACCCTGGAGGGCTGTCACATGCCAGCAGGGTAGAGGTTACTTCACAGGGGTGGGGGCACCTGTCTCTTACCTCTAAAAAGGGTGATGTGAGCCCTTTGGGGTATGTAGTGTATACCACTTTGACCTATAAAGGCACTGCTACACAAACTTCAAGCAAGTCTAGAAACCCCTCTGCTCTGATAACAGGTGTCCATGTCAGCCAGACCCTAACAAGGGGTACACACTAATCTGGGTGGTGTCTGGTCCCAGAGGGCCACATGTGACTGCAGAATAAAGATGGACACTGAATTACCTTCAGCTGTACTGCAAGGAACACACTGGCAGTGATGGGGATGTACAGCAGGGCCTATCTCTAGCACCACATGTACTGCGGACCTAGTGCTGGGCACCCATCCTATCCCTCAGGGAGAACACAGAACCTGCACAATAGCATGGTCTGTAGCTACTCTGTGCCAGTATCATGCACTGTCAGTTCGTCTTTCCAAGCTGAGGTACCGGAGAGGTGCAGACCCCATTTGGTGATCAGCTGTAGAGAGCTATTCAGCATGTGCATTGCATCATGGGTACTGGTGGGGTTACCCTATCCTGGCACTCAGGCAGACCATTTGTGCGGTGACCTGCAGTCCTTCTGTACCCAGCCATTGCTGTGACATACACCATGGAGATATAGCCTACTGGTTAATACAATGCCATTCTTGGCAGTGTTCATGGGTTCAATTCTTCATTGTTCTGTCCTACTCAAATAGTGTGCATGCCTGTGACAGTCATATTTTTGCAGATTTGTGCTGCCAGCCCATAATACCCTTGCCACAATTGCCAACATTCCCTCGGTCCGTCTATCTGCATCTGTCAGCTGTGTAGAGACCTGTCTGCCTGTGCAGGCTGTCACCCTATGTCCTGCACTGCTACCCTTTCCTGCATTGTGCCTCTTCATGCTTGCCTCGCCTGTGCCTGATCTGCATGGCACCACCACTCCTCTGTCCACCCATCATTGTAACTATCCTGCCACTTCCGCTTCCACTGGGGGACACGCATTCCCATCGTTTGCCACCAACTGTCTTTCCAGTACTTTACATTGCCAACACCCTGTGCTGTGGTACAGTTGCCCCCACCATGTTTGTCATCAGTACTGGCAGCCACATGGGATGCCCGCAGATATGGCAGGTCCAGCGTCTCCCAGCTCTCCCTCCTTTACTCACCTGTTCATTGCCTTTCCTGAGTGCTCTGTCTAGTGTTAGGGCTACATCTGTCTCTATTCCTCACAGGCCATGCATGTCATCATGCAGCACCTTGCAGCCCTTAGGCCACACTAACCTAGGGCACCGTAACCTATGGTTCCATAACCCAGGGTGCCCTGTCCAGGGGTGTCTAATACAGTCCTTAGCCTAAGGAGCCCTACTGTATAGGGCACCTTACAAAGTGCCTTATAAGGCACCTTACAAGGCACTTTATAAGGCATTTTATAGGGCACCTAACAAGGCACCTTATAAGGCACCTTATAGGGCACCTAACAAGGCACCTTATAAGGCACCTTACTTATAAGGCACCTTACAAGGCACCTTATAGGGCACCTAACAAGGCACCTTATAAGTCACCTTACTTACAAGGCACCTTTAAGGCACCTAACAAGGCACCTTATAAGGCATCTTACTTATGCGCCACCTTACAAAGCACCTTACAAGGTGCCCTAGAAGGCGCCTTGTAATGTGCCTTGTAAGGTGCCTTATGAGGTGCCTTGTAGCGCATGTTAGTTTGTAACATGCGTTAGATGATATGGCTTGCTGTAACGATGCACTGCCTACGCCTTTATATGGGCATCTGTACCTTTACCGCAGAACCAAACGCAAATGACATTACTGCAGTTTAGTAAACATACCCCTTAGATGTGCGGTGGTGACCCGCTAATATGTTTCAAAGTAACTACAAAAGTTTTCAGCTCTATTTCTTAACCTGGAGATTGTGACATATAATTTAAATGTACTCACTACTATGTATCAACTTTTATGTGTACAATCTTGTAACTGTGTGACAACTGAAGTTTAGACAAATGCTTTATTTAAGACTGAGACCTTGTTGCATAAGAAGTTGTCAAACAGTTACAAGATTGTACACATAAAGGTTGATACATAGTAGTGAGTACATCTGGATTATATGTCACAATCTCCAGGTTAAGAAATAGAGCTGAAAATGTTTGTAGTTACTTTGTAGTATATCAAGCTCTGAAAAGTGACTATATATTACTTTGCCGCTAATATGTTTGACATATGCATTTATATGGCAGTTTTATTAGCCAGAAGATATTGACTGTGGCAGTTAAAAGCATATTGCCATGAAAGAAGCACTGCTTTGCACCTTATTCATGGTCAGGAGCAAGTATAGGAATGGACGTCTCAACAGTCAGGGCCAGACATTTTTGTGTCATTCTTAAATTGCACTACAACTTGCATCTTTGTAGCTCCGTCCAGGCTACTCCTCTGGCTGGCCCCCATTCTACTTGATCATCCTCGAGCTGGAGACATCCATATACCTGGTTTCTAAAATGGGTCCTTGTGATTCAGACGTCTGAGTGCCCATTTTCAGACATCCAAAACCTGACTATGGCTTCTAAAATAACCCTCCCCTCCCCCCCCAAGAGATATGGAGCCAGCACTTATCAAGACAACATAGGCCACATGTAAAGCTGCCCTAAATCTGGATAAGTGCCGCTAGTCCAGTTATTCCGCAGCAGCTCCATTCTGGAAACTACCACTGAATATCCCGCCAATATTTAAGTGCCGTGACTGATGGCCATGATGTTTGAATATCGGCTTTTTTGAATATTGGCTCCAATCATTTTAATTATGGTTTAGTGACTGTAATATGTGCACTTTGTGAGCGTGAATGTGCAGCATCTCTGATACCACAGTGCAAGAGGAAATACATTTCTTTCGCTATTTCTCTGATGTTGCACTTCAGGCAGTCTGGCTTCTTGGGTTTCTGATTCAGTTTTTGTTGGTATGCACCTATTTCTGGTCTGTGTTCCCTTATTTTGCATTCTGTGTGTGTGTGACTGAGGTGAAGGATTTCTGTGTAGGGATCTAGAGCAGTTTGGCTTGTTCTGTTTTCGCAATGGCAGATGTGTTGGTGTTCTCAAGATTACTGCAGTATTTATAGTGCTGCCTTTTGATAAGCTCTAAAGACAGTTGCATAGGGGAGTAGGGCCCTTAGTGACCAGCCCCCACCCCCAAGGATGGCCCAACACCCTGAATGTGAGCACCGACACTCTTTCTCTTAGGGAAAAAAGTACTGTAGATAACTAATGTATTTCCCCTGACATGACCCTCTCTGTGGACTGTTTTCATGGCAAACACACTTAGGTGCTCAGTGAAGAAAATTTTCAATTAGACCAAATTAGATGCCTAATTCTGATACCTTTTGAAAATCAAACAAATAGAGTCTGGCTTTCAAAAGGTTTAAAAGCCTAACTTTGAGTCTTTTGCATGTCGACCAGTGATGACCACCTTACCTTTCCTCTTACTTTAATTGGGAGTTAGGTTGGGGTAAGATAAATGAACTGAAATGAAGTTAAGCATCTAATGCTCATTTTCAGAGCAAGTGGATATTATAATGCCTCTGTATCGTTCCATGGTGCGACCACACCTTGAATATTGTGTGCAATTCTGGTCGTCTTATCTTAAAAAGGATACAGCGTTATTAGAAAAGGTACAGAGAAGAGCCACCAAAATGGTAAAGGGGATGGAAGGATACCCTTATGAGGAGAGGCTAAAAAGGTTAGGGCTCTTCAACCTGGAAAAGAGACGGCTGAGTGGAGATATGATAGAGGTCTATGAATTAATGAATGGAGTGGAACGGGTAAACGTAGATTGATTGTTTACATTATCAGAATATAGAAAAACTAGGGGACATGCAATGAAGCTACAGGGTAAGCTATTTAAGACAAATAAGAGAAAATATTTTTTCACTCAACGTGTAATCAAACTCTGGAATTTGTTACCGGAGGATGTAGTAAAGGCTGTTAGGGTAACTGGGTTTAAAAAAGGTTTGGACAAGTTCCTGGAGGAAAGGTCCATAAACCATTATTAAAAAGGGACCCAGGATATCAATGCTTGACCCAATACAAACATTGTGGAATCTGTGTCTTTTGGGGAAACTGCTAGGTACGTATGACCTAGATTGGCTACTGTTGGAAACAGGATACTGGGCTTGATGGACCTTGGTCTGAGTATGGCATATCTTATCTTCTTATGTAAGTGGGAATACCATGCTTAGAAGAGGTAAGGCCTGTATCCTCCTCCTGCTTTGGCTACAGGAGGGAAGGAGGCTTCTACCAAATCCAAGGGGGGGGGGCAAGATGTAAGATGCTCCCCCAGCTTACATTTTGTACATCTTGAGAGAGAAGGAGATTGCCAGAGAGCTCAGACAGATGCCATGCTCCCTGCCACCTGTCCTTCCTGCGTTCATACGTAAGCCACACTCCCCAACACCCATGCAAATCCCCAGTTTTACACACACACACATACTTACAGTCACCCAGTCATTGTTCAGGAAGTCCTCTGCTCACACTCGTACACATCCCACATCTCCTCCAACCACACACTTACAATCCCCCACTCACATTCACACACACCCCACACTCACCTCTCATACACACACAGCCACTCAGCCACTGTCCATAAAGCCCTGCTCACACTCATGCACACCCCACATCCTCCCCCCCCCACACATTTGCAACCACTAGGCTACTGTCTACACAGTCCCCCACTCACACTCATACACATCCCAAACTCCCCACTCAGCCACTGTCCATTCAGCCCTGCTCATTCTCATACACACCCCAGATCCTCCTGAGACAGACACCCAAATACTGTCCACACAGTCCCCTGCCCACATTCATACACATCCACATCTCCCCCTCACACACTTGCAACCATCAAGACACTGTCCATGCAGTCTCCCACTGACACTCATACACAGCCCATATCTCCCTTCATACACACAGGAACATAGTCTTAAAATGGGCCTGCACCTTAATGTTAAGAAGACAAAGATCCTGACAACTGGCAAAATCAATAAGTTCATCATTGATTCAGAAGAAATTGAAATAGTTGACAACTTCAACCTACCTGGATCAACAATCAGTAAAGAAAGGACAAGCAGTCATGAAATTTGACGATGCATTGCTCTTGGCAGAATGGCTGTGAAGGACCTAGACAAGATTCTCAAGAGCAGAGATGTCTCTCTCCATACAAAGATTTGACTTGTTCAAGCCATGGTATTTTCAATAACATCATATGGATGCAAAGTTGGACAGTGAAAAAGTTAGACAGCAAGAAAATCGATGACTTTGAATTATGGTGCTGGCGACGAATACTGTATATATCATGGACTGCCTGAAGAACAAACCAGTCAGTACTAGAGGAGATCAAACCAAAACTTGCTCTCATTGCTGGCCTTCCTCTTTTGCGTTGACCTTCTACCTTGCCAAGCATGATGTCTTTCTCTAATGATCTCTTTCTTTGCATGATGTGTCCAAAGTATGAAAGTCAAAATCTTGTCATCATGCGAAGAAAGAGATCATTAGAGAAAGACATCATGCTTGGCAAGGTAGAAGGTCAACGCAAAAGAGGAAGGCCAGCAATGAGATGGATCGATACAATAACAGCAGCTATGGGTGCCACTCTATCAATAATGAGCCATCTGACTGAAGACCAAACACAGTTTAGGTCAACTATCCAGAAGGTCACCATGAGTCGACACTGACTCAACAGCACTTAACAACAACAACAACAACAACAACACACAGCCATACAGCCACTGTCCACACAGTCCCCCTCTCACACTCATACACCCCACACTCCCCTCTCCCACCACTTACAGGCTCTAGCAAGCAGAAGGGGTGTGGCTTTCACACAGCCTGCAAAAAGGAATGTCTTGAGAGACAGTCAGAGAGACAGAGAGAGGCTGACAAGGGATTTCTTCTGGGGATGGAGGCATTGCCGAGAAGAAACTCCTGATTGAGAAGTCTCTTGTTTGTTTAAAATAAAGGATTCATTCTAGGAGTGATGTATAAATTGTTATGAATGGGAAGATCTTCCATGTTTTAACGACACAAAACAAAATTGAATTGCTTGCCATGTTAAGTCCAGTAAGTTTTGGAAGAACGTAAATGATACAATTACATTCAAACAAGTGAATTATTTCATAAAACTATTAGAGACAGAAGAACCTTAACAGCCGTGAAAACTGCAGTGATTCAGGAGTTCCTTTGTTTTTGAAGTGTACCAGTGCTGCCTTTTCCTTTCTGGAAGTGCCTGGTTTAGCTCTGCATAACACTTGCACAATTTATGTTTTTTTAAATTAGTCTTTATGGTCCCTGAAACTGCCCTGCCTAGAGTTCATTCCTGAAGCTGATCGACACAAACAAGAGAGGGAAAATTAAGGGAACTTCTTCCATGTTTTTCCTTTAACCCTCAAAGTAGAGGTTAAGAACCTTGAAGGACAATGTGGCATTCTGAGTTGATCGTGATTGGATTTTATCTTTGAAATATCTATATATTTGGTTCTGACTGTGTGCGCTATTGAGAAAAAAATAAGGAAAAAAATAAATAAATAGTAACTTCTTTGGTTTCAAATCAGCTTAACACCAGTCACTGGTATTATGTATAAGGTTTTAATTTAAATGAGAAAAGTTCATCTTGCAGAGTGTTTGTATTCCAGATATTCACCAACATTTTCATGACAAAGTATAAGTCATTTGAATGCAGGTTTCCCTGAACTGTAAGATTTAAGGTAATTACTTTGAATTGTTAAACTCTGTACTGATGACTAATGAACAGGCCAGTTAGCTACACTGACCTTTACAATATTGGCTTTTAAGATAAACTCATCTGTTTTTCTGTATTTGAATTTTGTGTGTCTGCGTCCAGAGCAAAAGGGTACTTTGTTTTTGAAAGTCTTTTAAATTTCAGTTTCAGGAGTACAGTCTTTAGTTTCAAGACGTTACTTAGCTCGTTTAGACAGTTGCTGTTTAGAATGAGCACATACATCCATTATGCTTATTGCAACCAATTGTAAGCTTATGTTTTCTGCCTACAGCAATAATACGTTTTTTTTAAATAACTGTACTCAGAGGAATATTGTTGCATAGTTCTGACTCGTAGTTCATAGGAAAATGCAGCCTGACTGCCCGCCCCCTCTGTCTGTTGTCAAGTACGTCATCATGGGGGGGGGGGGGGGTCAGAGTCCATGCAGATTTTGTTGAAATGTATGACTAGGAATTTTAGCAAGGGACCTAAAATGTCTCTGTCCCTATTAGAAATGCTCTGTGAAAGGGGGGTGGGCAGTGTTAGTTACTTCATGGCTCCTTAGTTACCCGTGTTTATCAGATTGTACAGAGAATGTTTGTGGGAAAAAAAAACACCCTACCCGTTTATTATCTTTATAGGCCAGTTCCCTCAGCTCTGCAGAGCCTGGGGCAGGGGGGTGGGATACCTCCCTGCAAATCTCACCAGCCACCTCCGCAGCAGAAGGACGTACACCCCCTCTTGACCAAAAGCCCCGGCACAGTATAAAGTACTCAGAGTAGGCCACAGTCCACTGATGATTCATTTGCCAGTTCAGGGTCACTCACAGCCAGCGCCCAAGAACATGAAGTGGAACCCAGACAGTCCCGAGTGCCGTATGCCTTCAGAAGTACAACTACCAGTAAAAGGGGAGGGTCATGTTATCCCATTGCACTAGGTCCAGGGCCAGCTTTGCACTAGCCAGCTGACCAGCTTTGTTTCTGCCACTGATTTACTGAACTGAAAGCTGCATTATGCCTCCTATACTGAGAAACCATAGGATTTGATTGAACTAATGAACAGTATTATGCAGTCCCATCAGCCTTGATGGCCCCCAAGTGGGATCCAAATAGTGCAGGCAGCCCTCACTATATACCCCATGCGATCCAGCAGCCCAGGAGAATTTGCATTTTTGTCAGTCAGTCCCAGAGAGATATAAGACGAAAATTACAGAAAATGAATGGATTTGCGGGTATGAATACAGCACAGTTAATGAAAGTTACTCAGAAAGTTTGTGAATTGTGGAAATAAATGTGACAGAGAAAGTGAATGTAATGAATGCCCGTATCTTGACTCCACCCCCAGGAGGGGAGGAGGGAGTACTTGATTTTAGAAAGAATAAACCGAGCACAGTGTTCCAGCAAGAGAGGGAAGCAGCTATAGAGTGAGTGGCAGCCGAAGAGGGCTACAGCATGGATGAAGACTAGGCCAGACCGGACTCCAAGTTTCCCTGGGTCCCCAGGAGCCTATGGTCAGTCTGAAAATTGGGGACCAATATATGGACTTTATGGGGGATACAGGAGCAGAATACTAAATCCAGTAGCCCCTTTGTTTTCTTGATGCATCACCATTGTCAGAGCTACTGGGGCTAAGGCCACAAAGCCTTTCCTGCAGAACCACATGTGTGAACTAGGGGGACAGAAAATAACGCACCAGTTCTTGTATATGCCTGAATGCCCTATTCCACTTCTGGGCCGAGATCTTCTTGCAAAGCTCCAGGCACAGATATCCTTTGCTGAAGGGGGAGAAATGCAAAGGACTGTGAACCCAAAGCCTGCTGGATTGATGGTGCTGACTGTTCCCTGAGAAGAAGAGTAGCGGTTCTATAGTGCATCTCCAATCAAGCCAGCTAGTTCCTGTATACCTCCCAACCTTATAGCCCCACCTGGAGTATGGGCAGAAGATAATCCACCTGGCCTAGCGAAGAACATAGCCCTTGTCATTGTCACCCTCAAGCCAAGAGCGGAACCAGTGCATGTGAAGCAGTATCCTTTTCCCCGACCAGCTAATGAAACTATTGAAATATGGACTTCTCAAGGAGTGCCAGTCACCTTGGAATACCCCCCCTTCTCCCAGTTAAAAAAACCTGGGACAGGGGATTACCGCCCAGTACAAGATCTGTGGCGAGTGAGTGATGCAGCTGAAACTATACACCCAGTGGTACCAAATCCTTATATTCTCTTGGGACCGATCCCCACTGAGGCTACTCATTTTACCGTCTTGGACCTGAAAGATGCCTTTTTCTGTGTACGCCTAGCCCCCACCAGTCAACTTTTGTTTGCTTTTGAATGGCAAGACCCCATAACAGGAAGGCGGGGCCAACTCACCTGGACTAGATTTCTTCAAGGATTAAAGAATTCACCTACTCTCTTCAGTGCTATTTTAAATCAAGATCTTTCAAGCTACAACTTGCTTATAGCCACCAACTCAGAAAGTGAATATCTACAAGCCACCAGTGAACTCTTGCACCTTTTTGATGAGGCTGGATACAAAGTCTCAAGAGCCAAGGCGCAATTATGTCAAACAAGTTAAATACCTAGGATTCCAGTTGTCCAGCAGAATTAGACACCTGGGACTAGAACACAAAGAAGCTGTATGCAGTATTCCTACTCTAACCACCAGGAGGCAAGTGAGAGCCTTCTTGGGTGCCACAGAGTACTGTTGTATATGGATCCCCAATTTTGCGCTGCTAGCAAAACCATTGTATCAAGCTACCAAAGGAATGGAAAAGTCTCCATTGGAATGGGGACTTGAACAGGATGCAGCCTTTTGATCTTTGAAAACCGCTCTGATGTTATCACCAGCTCTGGGTCTACCAGATGTCCAGAAAACTTTTCAGTCTCTATGTTCATGAGTCACAAGGAAATGTTCTAGGAGTATTGACTCAATTTCTTGGATCTTGGCAACGACCAGTAGCCTATTTGTCAAAACAATTGGATGTAGTTGCAAAAGGCTGGCCCCCTTGTTTGAGAGCTGTTGCAGCTATAGCCCTCCTAGTGAGTAATGCAGACAAGCTCACTTTGAGACAGAATCTTCAAGTTACTGTACCACACTCTGTTCTAACCATTATGAAACACAAAGGAAGTTTCTGGCTCACAAATTCACAAATGTTGAAGTATCAAAGTATGTTGTACAATTGCTGGTCAGTCAAGCTCTGAATCCTGCTACGTTGTTACCAGTTGGTCTTGACCCCCCTGATCATGACTGTCTAGAAATTATGGACACTATATTCTCAAGCCGCCGGAGTTGGCTGATGTTCCTTTGGAGAACCCTGAACAGACTTTCTTTGTGAATGGAAGCAGTCTTGTCATCATTAATGGACATTGTTGTGCCAGATATGCAGTAGTGACCCTTGATCTGGTAGTTGAGTCCTCAGGCCTGGCCCCAGGAACTTCAGAACAGAAAGCTGAACTGATAGCTCTTGCTAGAGCACTAACAATAGGAAAAGGGGCTCTGTCTAAATGTGTACCCAGGTTCCAAACCTGTCCTTACAACCTTGCATGCACATGGGGCCCTGTACAAAGAATAAGGGAGGATAACCTCAGGAAGCAAGTCCATTAAGTATGGCTCCAAGATATTGACATTATCAGAGGCATACTGCCTACCGATTTCAGAATTTAGGAAAAGTAGAATGTATGAGTAGAACCCTGAAATCTCAGTTGTCCAAACTTTGCCAAGAGGTTTACCTGAAGTGGCCCCAGGTTCTTCCTATAGCCCTTCTTAGGATATACTGAGCCCCTGCTAAGTCTTTAGGAGTTTCCCCTTTTGAGATTCTGTATGGGTGACCCCCGCCTATTGTATAGGAAATAAAGGGAGATATGGAACAGATAGGATCTGAAATTACTAGACAAGAACTATTGGTTTTAAGTTCTGTTTTGCAGAGTCTTCATACGTGGGTATAAGACCAGCTGCCCATCCATCTAACAGAACCCCTGCATCCTCTCAAGCCTGGAGTTTCGGTGTGGATCAAAGAGTGGAGAAAGACACCGTTGACACCGCATTGGAAGGGACCTTATGTTGTCATCTTGTTAACCCCAACAGCAGTTAAAGTTGCAAAACTCGAACCCTGGATTCATCACAGTTGAATAAAGTCAGCAGCCATTGATAGCAATGTAGAAAGGAAGGCAGCTACAAAGATATTAGCTATGTGACAATATTACCCTATACCCCACGATGATGCTATTACACCTGTATAATGTGTTAATTGACTAATGAGTGATTTAATTCTCACCCTTTCTCACTTGCGGGTGAGAATAATCAAAGAGGGGAATGTGGTAGGCTATGGCCTAGCATGGCCTGCTACTATGAAAGGCCTGTAAGTTAGGCCTGGATTCTAACTCCCATTATAGCTAGAAAAAGAACCAAAAATCTGTGAAAAATGAGAAAACTGTTTTAAAATGCTTAATAAGAAGTTTTTATGAATTCATAAGTCTTCTATTATTCTCTTGTGTGTGAAAGAACAGAAATGTTACAGTATATGCATTCCAGAAGCCAAAGTTAACCTTGCAGTAGAAAAGTAACGAGATTCAGAACTGTACCATTGTTCAAGCAATCCTAAAGGAGGGGACCAGTTGCTAGGCTCCGGAGGGATTTCTAATTGGACAAATGAAGGGAATGTATAACCAATGAAAAGTTTGCATGTATCGAGTTGGAACCAATAGAAAGTTCTCATGTGTCAAACTGAAAAAGAGGTATAAATGGTTATGTCTCTGTATAAACTTTTGCTCAGTTCCTTTTGAAGCTATGACTGACTGAGCCATGTGCACAATAAACTGGCTTGGATCTTTGAACAGACTCCTGGTTTTATTTATTGCATGCTTATCAGCTGCTACACTCCCACTCATACTCATATCCCCCACTCCCCTCTCATGCACACCTACAGCCACCCAACCACTGTCCATGCAGCCCTGCTGACACTCATACACACCCCATATCCTCCTGATACAGCCACCTAGCCACTGTCCACACAGTCCCCCACTCACACTCATTCACACCCCACATTCCCCTCTCACGCACACTTCCAAGCCACCCAGCCACTGTCCACATAGTGAAATGCACTTGTATGCAATTTTTGTAGCTTGAATATTTCAGCACATCCTCTATTTACTTTCCCAGCATGAAGATTTGGTGCTCTCAGTGAAGCTCCTTTTACAAAGATCTTCCCACTGCGCTAGCTCGTCTCATTTTAGCAAGAATTGTGTCATCTCTCTGATCCTTCTCTGCTTTTGTTGTCATATTGAATCATATGATTTGATGATCTTCTGAGCTCAGGTAACCCAGCAGTCTAGACATCAGAAGAACTTTTCCCATTTGTAAGAACCAAGCCCAGTGCTGACCTCTTTCTTTGTGAACGTTATTAAACTCCCTCAGCCTACACAGCACTGTACAGTCACAGAGTAGTGATTATTATCTCTTTTTAAATCTTCAGTTTTCATACAGTAAAGGGTATCAGGCAGTCTTGAAGCAGAAGACAGCAGTTGCCAAAGACTGGAGTTTCATTCTTTGCATTCTGGAGACTCTCAAAACTGATGGATTAAAGCCCGAGCCAGTATTTGATTTCTTGCAGAGTTTCTAGAACAGCCCTGCTTGACAGCAAAGGCATCATATGAAGTGAGGCTGCCACATGGTTGTGCCCCCTCCCCCATCCCTGCAAAACAAAATCTTTCCTTTCAAAAAATTAAAATTCAGGGGAATTTACTTTGGGTGGAGCTCTGCTGCCACCTAGTGGTGCACAGGGGACTGTATTCGGCCTTCTCCAGCGTTACAAGGGATAAAACTAGTTCTTCCAAAAAGCATCCAGGCGACAGTTTGGAATTTCATAAGATCCAGTGATACAAATTTACATACCTTAGATTCAGAATACTTGACTAGCTGTGGTTTTAAAAAGCCCTGGGTTAATCAGAACAAAGAAAAAGAAATCCTACAGCTGATTCTCCTTACATCCTCTATGGGAACATACATGAAAGATTTATTTCAGTAAAATGTTCATAATGAATATTTATTTGTTTTGCAAAAACCAGAATAAATATACCAACATCTCCCCGATGTATTGCCCTGCAATTTCTGCTTGCATAATCTGGTACTGCAGCAGCTGCTGTTGCTCAAATAGCTAACATAGGAACATAGTATATGACGGCAGATAAAGACCAGTATGGTCCATCTAGTCTGCCCAGAAGGGGGCTAGTGTGGTTGTAACTGCAGCTCCATGCAGGTCATCCCCATCTATGCCTAAATTTGGATTGTACCTGCCAATTCATGCAGGTCAGTCCTCTTCTATTTATTGAAATATAAATTATATTTATTTGCTTTCATTTCATCCTCTTGCTATAAAGGGATCCCATGCCATTTTGAGTTCCATCACTGTATTTGCCCCAGACTTTCTTTCCCTTGGGCCCTCCTCATCACTAGACAGTTCTGTTCTTAAAACATTTTCTTGAAAGTCTCATTTTCTTTGATGGGAGGAGCAGGATTTCTTCCATCTCTATCCTGTTTCCTTGTGTCTCTATAATCTCCTCTCTGCACTGGGCTTTGGAAGAAGTGGGGATGGGATTGATTTGATGCTCCTCGGGTCTCTGCACCTTGGGAAGGTGATGACGCTCTCCAGGATTTGAAGCGTCATCACCTTCCCATTTCATCACCTTCTCCGGTAGTATGTCACCCACGCAGAGCTGATTTCAGCACCATGGACAAGGGCTTTGGATCCTTCCCTGTCCTCCCAAGCGTTATCCAGTCTTTTTGACACTGAGATCCTTTCCTGTGTCTTTCTACAACCAGGGTTGCCCAGATGCAGGCTGTTTTCTCTTTTTATTTATTAAACTAACTTATATTCTGCCCGTCTTAGTTCTGTTTGATTACTTATGAATACTGCCGCCCAGAGTAATCTGATCGGTGATAATAGGGACCGGAACCTGAGAATTATACTTGCTATTGTCACCTCTGTACAGTGTAATTTTATTTTCCTGTTATTACTACTACTGTTTTATAAATTATCTTCTTCTTTTCACCTTAACTCCTAAATATATTACTTTGGCAACCCCTGTAGAATTGTCAGGTTAATAAAGTTAGCTGGATCTGGATTGGAATAGAAATAAAGTATTATGTTTGCTGATTTATTATACGTAAAAAAAATGTGATTTACTGGACTATAGGAAAGGGGAACAAGCAGTGACTGCATTGTAGGAGATGCATAAGATCTGAGCACCCTTCATTTACAAGACTAAAAAATACCCAAACCAATATTATTGATTTGTCAGGATTTCTCTCAAGAAAATGACAGCTTTTAGTTCCAAGTGACCTTAAAATTTCTGGCATTGGCAAACAGGATTTAAAACAGACAATTTTATGGTCAGTATTGATATAGAAAACTCATTTGTTGCTGTCTCATGGCCTTATTGGTGGTATGTCTTGGATAAGTTTGGATATTCTGAAATTCAATTGGCTAGACTGAAGATTTTGTATGCAGTACCACAAGCATGGGTGACAGTCAACAGACATCTCTCTTCAGGCTTTGTGTGGAGCGGGGCATCTCTCAAGGCTGCCCATTATCTCTGGGACTATTTTCCCTCTATATAAAGCCCCTTGCGAGGAAACTGGCAATAGATGCGAAGGTTAAGGGAATTCAAGTGCATGAGCGAATGTTGAAGTCGGCACTTTTTGCTGATGATTCATTGATCATGTTTAGAGATCCATGGATATGCTTACTCAGGGTTCTCATCATACTTCATGAATTTGGGGAATTTTCTGGGCTCGGGCTTAATTGGGGGAAGTCCCTGGCCCTGGACATCATGGGAAAGGTGCACAGGAGGTGGCAAGGATCTTTCCCCTTGCAGTGGGGAATTCCCTCTACAAGGAAGGATATCTAATCCATCCTAAAGTCCATGTCCATGCCCATAGAAGTCCTCGCTCTTACAAGTTACTGCTTGGCTGATGCCTCTCTCAGCTAAAGCGTCCTCATACCATCTAGAAGCTAAATAGAGATTAATAGGGACCTTGAGCATTTACATCCACAGTTGGTCCATCTGTCTGTCATCACTGAAATTTCTCTCAAATGCTCAAAATCTTCAAAGGCATCATCTCATGCCCCTCCAGATAAGGGCCATCACATTTTAGTCACCATCTGCCATGAAATGTATCAAAGTTCCGTGCTAACCATAAACGTTTTGGTGCACCATCTGCAGATGCTGCCTTATCATTCTTTAATGGTACAGGTTACTGATCCAAATATTACCAAGGATAATTTGATGAGATTGTAAACTCTGATGAGCAAGGTCGGTCTCTTACTCATACATGTACAGCATTGCGTGTGCCTCATAGCGCTATACAAATGCTTAGTAGTAGTACTAGTAAGTTCATCGAGGTACCCTGGCCTCATCTTGCCTCAACAAGTAAAAGATTTGTATTAACTTAAAGTGGGGCCCTTGATGGGTGATACACTATTGCTCCTTTCTAGGTGGAAGGATCTCACTTTGTTCTTGAGTGGGTGGACCCAGCTACTTAAAATGTTGATTTTGCCTAAGTGGTTGTATGTGTTCCAGAGTCCATCAGCAGTGTTTATAAGGCATACCCACTAAATAAGACTTGCTAGTATCTAGAAGATCAATTTGCAAAAATCCTGATATTCAATGGGCTATCTGATGACCACGGCACTGTCCACTGTATCTAGATATTCAGCCGCAGTATTCGGAGCGTGATTGCTGCTGAATATCTAGACTGAGCGCTGCTATCCAGAAAAATTCAGACTTATGTGGATAGTGGTGATTTTCAGTCAGCACTTATCTGGATATCAACGTAGGCCTGCTTTTCATGTGGACTAAGTTATATGGATAGGTGATAACTGCTATTTGGAAAGGTTGGCACTGATTTGTGCAGCTGTGGCACCACCCACACTTCGCCCACAGAATGCCCCTTTACTAACTGGATAGTGCCAGAGTGGTCTGTGAAGATAGTCAGTGGCAGTGAATATTGGGGTCATCCTCCTTAGCTGGCCAGCCTTCCTTTGGCAGACAGGTAAGGGCTTTGAATAGCAGTCTGTAGGTTTTTATGGAGAGGCTGCAAACTGAGAATTTGGTGGAAGGCACTCCAGTGGACACAAGCGACTGGAGGGTCGAGTATTCCTGATCTTAGGTTGTATATTGTATGTTGACTTTTATGGCATGTTAAAGATTGCTTAGGAGTCTCCATTGGGAATACTGATGTGGATTTTGAATCACAATTAGTAGCCCCTTGATTGTATGCTGTCCTACGCACTGTTTAGCACTGACCCTTGTCAGTTCATGGGTGGCCCGCAGAGTATGGTCAAGAGGGCAACATAGTGGGCTTGGTAGCGGGTATGCAAAGCCCTCCAACTGCATCCACATGGTGGGAAACTGGGATCTTTCACCAAGTGTAGGTACAGTATTTCAGTTTTTACAAGGTGCAAAGCTTGAAGACTTTGACATGTCAGGTGAGTAGCGAGCAATGATCGTGGAGTGATAAAAGATTATGTTGTTCTTAAGGAGCAATTTGGGTTGAGTTTTTTGCAGATGAAGCATTCTGTGGATACCCTTTTGAAGGGAGATGGGGGAGGAGGTTTCCAGGAATGGGCTATTGAGCGCATTGTGATTAAGCTACCCACAAGAACTGGTAGTGAGCCCCTTCCCTGCCACAGTTCAGAAATGGGTTAATGAGTTGAATGTGGAGTATGGTCCATATGATTTCTATGTGAGTGCATATGGTGTGGAGGGGATGCATTATACAGCTAAGTTCCTGCATTATTTACAGTATATATGCATCTGTGATAGGCCTTTCAGGCAGGGCTTGCACAGTCTGGCTCTTGCCTAAAGTGTGGCTCTTGGGATGTTACATATCTTCTCTGTGCCCGGTCCTGCCCAAATATTAGTGAACTATGAGTGCAGGTGTGTGCTTGTTTTTTTGTGGTGGTTGGGAAAGGCATTGGCTCTGAGTACTCAAATTTGTTGGATGTGAGTGAGAAGCTTCCCTTGGGGGATGGGTCAGAAATTCTGTTTGTGTGAAAGGTTTGCTTGGCGATCAAGAGATGCGTTCTTAACTAGTGGATTTAATTGGATCCCCTGACTGTGTGCGATTGCAGATGCATGAGTAGTTAGGAATGGAGTGCTTGACTGTATTAAATTTGAGCAGCACCCAGAAGGAAAGGTTTTTGTGGATCCGGTACCCGTTTCTAATGTCATACCAAGATGTTGCAGTGAAATTTTGAATGCACTTATGATGTAGACCAGAGGTTCCCAACTCCAGTCCTGGAGGGCCAAATACCATTCAGGTTTTCAGGCTGTCCCTAATAAATATGCATGAGATGCATTTGCATGCACTGCCCCCATTGTATTCAGATTTATCTCATGCATATTCATTAGGGACAACTTGAAGACCTGAATGGTGTTTGGCCCTCCAGGACTGGAGTTGGGAACCTCTGATGTAGACCTTTCATGCTCATGATATTTTGGGGTCTGGTGGGGGATGTCCTATTGCAACAGTCATTCTTACGGAATGTATTTCAATGTTGTCCTATTGTTGAATACTGACATAAAATAGATAAACCATAAAACAGAAAAAAATGTTGATATGTTTGATACTTTATTTCAGAAGTGTATGAATTGTGTATAAGCACACAGACACAGACATACACATACTTGTATTCCTCTTTTTTTAAGGGTTGGGACCTAACACACCAACCAGTAGTTGCAGCGTTGGGTCTTCATCATGTGCAGTAAGGACTTCAGCCAATTTATGGATCCAGGTGCAGCCTGGACCACATCCATCACCTTCACCCTCTTTGGGTCCCAGACACAGTCCTCCGTCAGTCCGCTGGGCACCATGCCTGAGTTTGGAGGTACCCAGGCTGTGTCATAGCCATGAGCATGCCATGTTCTCTGCAAGGGGTGGCCCTGCCTATCAATCTTTTTCACCTTGCCCACACGGACCTTGAGCTTGAGGATGACACGGTCTGCAGGGCTCAGGTTCAGGGGGTACCGCTGGGCTTTCCGGATGTCTCTACTCACATAGACCCCAGGTCCCAGCATGCCGTCCATTGAAGGTCTGAAGCCTGTCTGAATGATGGCTGCTGCAGCCTGCAGACTGGTCCCATGGTACATATCATAGACTTTATGACCTGCAGCCCGGCGCACCACGGCATGGATGGTGTCATCAACCTCTAAGGAGGGAGGTCCAGCCTCAGAAAGCTTTGCAACTACACCCTGGGGAACATCAGCAAAGGTGGAGGAGAAAAGCACTGCAGAAGGAAAGAGAAGAGGGAGAGCAGCCCACATACAGATCCATTATAATGATGGTATTTCATATTCTGACTTATCAGTTATAATGAACACACATCACAGGCATTCCTGCAAAACCCGAGACAGCTATTAACAAAAACTGTATGAAGCCAAGCTGATGGTTCAGTGTGTGCTGCTGTGCAGAGGACCTGGGCTTCATTCCCACACCCAGCTTCTGCTGCAAGAGCACCTGCTCACAACCCCATTGCTCAACAGTGACAGCTACTAGCTGAAATTAGGGACCAAGGACTATGACTGCAAAGGTGGGTAAGGTGGGGAGCTGTAAAACCCTAGCTAATTGCAGCAGGCACCTTTGCCTAGTAGGTGCTGGTTCAGATTGAGCTGGAAGAAACTGCCAGAATAAACAAGAAACCAAAGGCAAAATGTCTGAGTCTAAGCTCTGGTGAAATCTGTCCTGAAGATTCCCTGTGAGATCGCAGTAGATGGGCAGAGACTTTGAAACAATGCAAGAACTCAGGATATAAATTAGACCCGGGTGTGCCCACACTGTGACTCACCTGTCAGAGCTGCTCAATACCGAGTTAAAAATTGAGGGGTTGAAATACAGAACCAATTATATGCTGGCAGCTGACAAACAATTGGCCTATATGTGTATTTTTAAAAGTTATAGCAATGGTAGTTTAAATTGCTAAACAGCTTAATACTCTTTATATAAAGATGGGCCAGGTTAGCAATATTCAGCCTGCCTAGCAGGCCTAAACTAAACGGACACTCCCACTGCAGTCACTGGTCACCACCATTACCTATACTGACAGTGGCTCAATATATGGATTACATCAGATGATGCTGGTAGAATTTCATTTAAGCTGGGGATCATGCAAGCTCAAAATCCAGTCCCAAGGCATGATTTTACGCTCTTTTGACCTCTGCACAGCGACAACACATCATAAAGCTCAAGCTACATTTTTCCTTTATAATGAGGATTGTTACAAAGCAACTGACTAAAAAGAACACATCCTGGGTGTTGGGATCCATTTCCACACTGCAGAACACTTGGCATATGTAAAAACAACCCCTCCAACTTTTCAAAATTTCTTAAAGAATAAATTAATAACAAAAATTAAAAGCAATACAGAAGTCATTTTCACCAGGGAATGAAACAAAATCTGATCTGGAAGTTCTAAGTTTATTTGCTCAGAATCTGAAATATTACCTACCACAGAGTGCAAGGACTGCAGCGGTCAGAGGTGCCATCTTCACACTTGGGCTTTCGTCAGTGAGAACACAGGGACCTGGCACATGGTAGAGAAGACACATACTAATATAAAGCACTCAATGGCTTTCAATGGAGCCCTTTTCCTTTTATAATTTAAAAAAATCCCTCATAAAAACAATACAATTATTCCTCATTCTTATATATAAAGGGTGGCCCAAAAAAGTGAGAACATCTCGTAAACTAAAAGCTTAAATAGTTTACTTATTAACCTTTTTTTTAGCTATATAACGTCTTTATTTTGAAAATTTCCGGTCGCCATCTTTTTTTTTTAAAATTTGTCAATTGTTTACATCTGTCTTTTTGAATTTTTAAATAACTTATATGCTACGAGATGTTCTCACTTTTTTTGGGCCACCCTGTATATATAGGCTCTAATATTCAGTCCTGCTACTGAACTTTAAACCTGGATATTCAATGCTGGGGCCCTATCCTGGGCCTGGCATTGAATATCTGGTTTTTTTCTGGATTGCCGGAAAGCTAACCAGGCAATCGCAAAATTCAGCTGCTGCCAAGTCAGCTTCAGCGGGTGAACATTAGGCCGGTCTTTTCTGCGCCTGACTTTTGTCATTTAGTGATAACCAAGCGGCGACTCAAAAAAAAGCAATCAGACTATTAGCGACAAAGCGTTTTCACTTTACGCACCGGTGCTCTGGAATTCCCTCCTCAAAAGAATATGAAATATAACAGAGCTCACAACATTCCGCAAAGTGTAAAAACTCATCTATTCTAGAGCACTTCAAAGATAAAACATAAGACACCAAAAATCAAGGAACTAAGCAATCAACCTGCCTCAGTGTTAGACCTGGGCAATGCTAATAATGTATAATAGTTAATGTGTTCATTTCAACAGCGTTAAATTAAGTTTCAGATGCAGGGCCAGTCCTTCCACAAGGTGGGCTTAGGCGGCTGCCTAGGGTGGCAGATCTCTGTGGGCGGCAGGCCATGTGCTCCAGCACACATGGCTGCCACCTCTGATCCCCCCCCCCCTCACCAGGACAGGAAATTGTGTCACTAAGCCAAGCTGTTGCACCTACCCCGCTGACGGAATTGGCAGGAGTGGGGGATGGCTGCGTGGCTGGGGCTTTTGACTGGGGCAACAAAAACCCATGGGCCAGCCCTGTTCAGATGTGTATGTAACAAACTTGGGTTTACCATTCTATGTAGCACACAAAACTCAAGCCACTTCACTGGCTCCCTATCAGTTTCCGCATGTACTTCAAACTTCTCCTACTGACTTATAAGTGCATTCATTGTGTGACTCCTCACTGCCTTTGCTCTTTTATCTCACTGTACACCCTTCCTCAGGAGCTCTGCTCCTCTGGCAGATCCCTTCTATCTGTGCCCTTCTCTGCCACTGCCAACTCCAGACTTCGTTCATTCCACCTTGCTGCTCCATATGCCTGGAGCAAACTACCTGAGTCCATGCATTGGGCTCCTTCTTTAGCCCTATTTAAATCCAGGCTAAAACCCACCTCTTTGAAGCCGCTTTTGGTTCCTGATGCTCCTTACTCTTGTCCACTACTTATGTGTATCTTACCAATCTCTAATCCCCAGTTTCACTATGAGGCCAATTCCGTATAGGACGTCTAGCTGCGGCAGAGATGTTGAAATCGGGCACGGGTGCGATTCCCATCCAATTCTGGAAACATGGGTTTAGATGCTGTTCATCAGGCCCATGTGTGTATCCAGCGCGAGGCCACCACATGGATACAGGCATGGGCCATAGAGTAAAGCAGAGAAACACGTCTCTGGCAATAGTGGGAGATACAGGTAAACTGTTATCAGGTCTTGGACGTGCCCATCCTCACCATACTCTGTAAAGTTAGCTGTCTCTGCTCGTGCCCGTCTCCGAGCTGGCCACACCTCCGCTGTAAAAAGGTGCATCTCCTTAGCTACTGTGCTCACTGACAGTAGTTTGGAGATGCACACAAGACATAGAAACTGCTGATAAATGCATGCTGATGCAAACTAGACCATATCCTAGTCCCCTACATGCCCCAAACAGTGCTAGGTGATCCCAGCACACTCTAAGATAGTATAGGAGAAGGTAACTATGAACATGCATGACAGAAGATACCTTGAATCAAATGGTATGTGGCATCATAAAAAGGCTTCAGTGAGGCCTGCATTGGTCAGCTCTACATACATCCTTAAAAATGCTCAGCATGGACCCTCACCATGTGCACAAAAACCAGCATTAACATGACAACTCCCCCAAGGGATGCATATGATTGCAGAGGCATAAATGTATGCCCTGGGTATGGCATGCTGCATGGCAGAATCTGGGGACTGTTGGCACTGCATCAGTCGTGCCTCCCAGTGCCTGGCCCTCCTCCGTGATATGCAGATCAGTACACCAGACCCTCCCGTGTAACCCTCAAACCACACACACACACACACACACACACACACTTGCTGTCACAAAAGACAAACTGCTGCTCAATACCTACAGATAAAAGCTGGCATACCACAGAAGGATGGAACACCAGGACTACATATCTGATGCCCCTCTCTCACGCAAATAAACTCCTGTAGCAGACTCACTCATACTTCTAACATCAGCATTTTACAGAACACAGGACATGTCCGAGTCCCCCAGACTAGCTCATGTAGCACAAACAGCAACTGTCAGCATGGCCACCCACATGCACCATTGTTGGTTTTCTGATATAGTTAGGGGTAGTTATTAATGCCCCTTAGCTTACAGGATTCTCTGACCAATGATTTCTATTCATTGTACATGCATCTAGCTGTGTTTTTCAGACTGCAGTCATATACGTTTGAACCATACTATACAAGCACAACAGAAATATTTCTAAGTACTGGCCTTATTCCACGTTTTTGCAGGAATAGTGAGCCCGTCTGCAGGAAACACAGAAAACATACACGGGCCTTTCCCAAATATACTTTATGCATCTCTATGGCAAACCATGCCCCCATCCCGCCCCTCCCAGGCACATTCTGAGATCTCTATGCTAGTGTCATGGACCTCCATGGGTGCAGGGTTTCGGAATATGATCACAGATGTTTTCGCAAGAAATCATCTCCTGCGCACGTCTGAACAGCTATTCGCATTATGGAATGACCTCCTATGTGTTTTATCTTGATTAGATTGTAAACGCTGATGAGCAGGGGCTGTGTCTTCCATCTATATGTACAGTGCTGAGTAAGCCTTGTAGCGCTATACAAATGATTAGTACTAGTAGTGGGCCGTTATTTGGAAAGCACTTTTTCTAGATAAAGAGGTATAGAAAAATAACAAAAGAAAGAAATAATATCCCCACTGCCCGGTTATCACCAGGTGCCACCTCCAGAACCCCCAGAGCACCCAGCTGCTCTTCTGTGCTTAACCCAGGCTTTAGCCCTCGCTCCCCAAGGGCTAAGGTTATCACAGACTTTATCTCTCACCCCACCACCATTGAGCATCCTCTGAGCTTCTCCCAGGTTTTACCTTTCACTCCTTCACCTATAAGAGTCAGGGTCAGCCCTAGGGTTTATGCCGCCCCAGGCAGAAACCCCAGCCACATCACCCCCACCCATGCTAAGCCACACCGCCATCCCCGCTGCCGCCAGTTCCATCTTGGGGGGTGGCAGTGGCAGTATTTTAAAAGCGGCGGCTTTGCACCCTCACTTTGTTGTCTGCGGCAGGTTACATGGCCTGCTGCTTCTGACCCCCCTCTGATAGTAAGTTGCGTCGGAGGGGGATCAGAAACAAGAGGTCAAGTGTGCCAAAGCGCATGACCCGCTGCAGGCAACGAAGTGATGGCACAAATCAGCCCACCCGGGTCGGCCACCCTAGAAAGTTGCCTAGCTTGCCTAGAGGACAGGCCGGCCCTGATGAGGGATATTTAAAGGCATTTACGCATACTTAGTGCCACTGAATATCCGCAAGGCCTGCTCCTACCCGCCCTCATGTTAACTGATTAGCATCAGGGTGTTCTGGGTGGGTTTTGGGGCAGTAGCCTAATGGTTAAGAACACTGGCTTGGGAACCCAGAGACCAGGGTTCAATTCCCACTAGCACACCTTGCCTCAGAAAAACCCTCCATTGCCTCAGAAAAATCCAAGTTATCAATGCCCCTGTTTAAATTTCCCTGCTGAAGCCTGGATATGGCCCCAGGTTTAAAGTTCAGAGCCAGTGACTGGATATTGGGCTTTAATCCTCACGTCCCATCATGAGGTTCCTTTGTGCTTACCCCAAGCTTTATTCCTCATTCCCCATGCTCCCTGCAGGCTCCCTCCCTTACTCCCCATCACTGAGGTTCCTCGGCACTTATCTCAGACTTCACCTCTCATTTCCCCCTGCCCGAGGAACCTCTGTGCTTATACCAGGCTTTACCCCTTACTCCCTCACCGCTGAGGTTCCTCTGTGTTTATCCTAAGCACTACCCCCCTCCCCCTCCCACCACTGTGCTTATTCCAGGATTTTCATTTCAACTGAGGTCCCCTGTGCTCATCCCAGGCTTCACCCCTCACTCCCCCACAGATGACGATCATCTCTGCTTATCACAGACTTTTCCCACTCCCACTGCTGAGATTCTCTTGTGCTTATCCCAGACTTCACCGCTCACTTACTCCCCCCTCCTCTCTCCCCGATGAGTATCCTCTGCTTATCCCAGGCTTTACCACTCACTTCCCCACCATGGAATATACTCTGTGCTTTTTCCAATCTTTATCTTCCTCCCTCCCTGCTCACCAATGAGTATCATCTGTGCTTATCTCAGGCTTTACCCCTCACACTCATAAAACTGAGGATTCTCTGTGCTTCCCTCCCTCACTCCCCATCACTGATGTTCCTCGGCACTTACCTCAGGCTTCACCTCTCATTTCCCCATCCCCGAGGAGCCTCTGTGCATATACCAGGCTTTTCCTCTTACACTGTCACCGTTGAGGTTCCCCTGTGCTTATCCCTCGCCCCCTCCCCTCCCCGCTGCAGATGATCCCCTGTGCTTATCCTGGGCATTACCTTCTCACTGACACACTGCTGCGGTTCCTATGTACTCATCCCTCACCACTGATCTTCCTGTAAGTTTAGCCCCGGCTTTACCCCTCACTTCCCTACCAATGGGGATGTTCTGTACTTAATTTGAGTTTTATTTATTTATTTAACAGGTTTTTATACCACCTTATCATAAATTCAAAGCTGTTTATATACAACATGAACAAAGCAATGTACATTGAACAGGGTCAATCAACTTGGAAGATTAGGCTTTACCCCTCATGTCACCCCCACTGAGGAACCCCTGTGTCTGTCCTAGGCTTTACCCCTCACTCCTGCATCTCTGAAGATCCCCACTGCTTATTCCAAGCTTTACCCCTGGCATCTGTGTTTACCCCTGGCTTTACCCTTTATTCCCCAACCATTGAAGGTCCTCTGTACTTATTCTACCTCTCATTTCCTCACTGCTGAAGAACATCAGTGCTTTATCCCAGCCTCGTCCTCTCACTCCCCCACTGCTGCCTTTTTTCTGTGACTATCCCAGGTTTTATGCTGAACTGTGCTTAATCCAGGCTTTACTCCTCACTCTCTCACCACTAGGGATCCTCTGCTTAATGAGGAATTACCCTTTGCCCCTCCCCCCCCCACCCCCCCACCAGCACCACCACTGGGGATCCTCTGTACTTATCCCAGGCTTCACCCCTGACTCCCCCAGAGCTGAGGATCTGTGCTTATCACAGGCTTTTCCTATTTCTCTCTCTCTGCAGAGATTCACTTCTGCTTATCTCAGGCCTCACTGTTCATTCCTTTTGCCCACCCCCCATCCCTGCAATGAGTATCCTCTGTGCTTTTCCCCTCACTCCTTCCCCGCTTTCCACTGAGTATCATCTTTATTTATCTCAGGCTTTATCCCTCACTCTCCCACCACTGCTGATCCTCTGTGTTTATCCCAGGCTTTACCTCTCACTCCTCCGCCACTGAGGATCCTCCGTGCATTTCCTGATCTTTGCCCTTCATGCCTCCACTTCTGAGAATCCTCTGTGCTTATACCAGGCTTTATCCCTCACTTTTCTACCACTGAGGTCCCTTTGTATTTATCCCAGACTCCCCGACCACTGTCAATGCTTTGTGCTTATTCCAGGCTTGATTCCTCACCCCCCTGTCACTTGCCCCAGGCTTTATCCTTACTCTCCATCACTGAGGTTCCTTTGTGCTTACCCCAGGTTTTCCCACTTACTTCACCACTGCTAGGATGTTCTGTGCTGATTCCAGGCTTTACTCTTCATTCCCCAACCACTGAGAATCATCTTTTCTTATCTCAAACTTTAATCCTCACTCCCCCATCCCTGAACTTCCCCTCATTCCTCCAGCACCAAAGATTCTCTGGGCCTATCGTGGGCTTTCTTAAGTTCCAATACTCTGTCTAGTCCTGGCTACTCCCTGAGATGTTTTTCATTCACAAACTACCCTTTAATACTTGGTCATTACTAGCAATACTGCCTATTATACTTGTCTAACCTCACTTTGACGTATTTTGCCATTTTAAGCCTTCTGGCTCATTGCAGTAGGACCTTCCTGTTCTTTCAGTCTCTGAGAGAAGAATCCCAAAGCACTACATCCTGTGGGACTTACTGTACCTGATGCCTGAAGTTTCACCTTTGGCAGTCACCTGTCTAGAGGGGTTCCAAAGAAGGGAAATCTCATTCCATGAGCCCTGGATTCCTTTATATCTATCTTCCAACAACAGAACTTCCCTTTTCTACAGAACTGCTCGATTTCAACACGTGCGAACTGAGGAAGGGAGGTGCCGGACGCAGTATCCGTGGGGAGATAAACGTTGCTGCAGAGGACCAGCCATTGACCCCTGCCCTAGCTGATTAGGTTTAAAGTAAGCTCAGACTTGAAATGAAAGTCTCAGCCCTTGTTTTCGTGCAGTTATCTTTGCTTCTTATCTCTAGAAAACAACTAGAAAACTATTTTGCCGCCCAAGTCCTAACGTCCCTCCATTCGCTGTGTCCATTTATTTTCTGCCGTTTAATATTTCACTTTTTCTTTCGTTCCTCTTTCTCTCATTCTGTCGGCAGCATCTCTTGCCTTTTCACGGATGGGCCCCATGTTTTCAGCCCTTGCGAATCTCTCTTGGTTTATAGAGCCCCGGCATTGAATTTCCAAGTCTTAGCTTCAGCGGTGACGCTAGACGTGTTGGAACAGTTAGTCGCCACCCTGAATATTCCCAGAACTATCCTACAGCATCCACGGAAGGCAGCTGTTCTTCCCATAGCAACGACACAGGCACACTGTATCGGCCTACACCCCTATCTAACACCGAAATTGTACATAGCTCAATGTCATTGTATATAGTTCTACGTAAATCAGCCTTTACAGTTAATGTATACAGTTAAAGAGTTCTTTGTAATTGAAGATGAACTTTTCACTGTACTATTCAAATTGTTGTTCATTATAAACCGCATTTGATCTTTAGGAAAATGAGGTATAGAAATTTGTAATAAATAAGTAAATAAATAAAGATGCAATTTGCAACATTTCACCCAGGTGCAAAGCCCGCAGGTCAACATTCCTAACATATCAAGAGAGCAAATAGAATGCTAGGTATCATAAGGAAAGGAATGGAAAATAAAACAAAGGATATTATAATGCCTCTGTATCGTTCCATGGTGTGACTGCACCTTGAATACTGTGTGCAGTTCTGGTTGCTGTAGCTTAAAAAGGATGTAGTGTTATTAGAAAAGGTACACAGAAGAGCCACCAAAATGGTAAAGGGGATGGAAGGATACCCCTATGAAGAGAGACTAAAAAGGTTAGAGCTCTTCAGCCTGGAAAGGAGATGGCTGAGTGGGGAAATGATAGAGGTCTATAAGTTAATGAATGGAGTGGAACAGGTTAAACATAGATTAATTGTTTACACCATCAAAATATAGAAAGACTAGGAGACATGCAAAGAAGCTACAGGGTAATCTGTTTAAGACTAATAAAAGAAAATATTTTTTCACTCAAAGTGTAATCAAACTCTGGAATTTGTTACCGGAGGATGTAGTAAAAGCTGTTAGTGTAGCTGGGTTTAAAAAAGGTTTGGACAAGTTCCTGGAGGAAAGGTCCATAAACCATTATTAAAAGGGACCCAGGATATCACTGCTTGACCCAATACAAGCATTGTGGAACCTGTGTCTTTTGGGGAAACTGCTAGGTACATATGACCTAGATTGGCCACTGTTGGAAACAGGATACTGGGCTTGATGGACCTTGGTCTGACCCAGTATGGCATATCTTATATTCTTATGTTCGTCATGGTTACATTGCTGCAGGTACTTTTACCCATGGATTCCACACCATTTTCCAAAGGGAAAGCTTTTTCCCTTTCAAAACTACCCAGAAAATAGTATTCACAGAGACCGGCATCTGCTTTATGGGTACCGTTTCCATGAAAATAACATGGGTGGTTTTGAAATTTTATTTATTTATTTACAGAAGTTTAAACCATCTTTCTGACAGAATGTCATTCAAAAGGTTACATAAAAAATAACATACATTATACAGCAGAAAAACAACTTGAAAAAGTAAAATTACAAAACTACATGTTATTGGCTTTACTTTCCCTAATCTATTCCTCCCCAAACCTGCCCTCTTTTTCTGAAGGTAAACACCACATGATGCCGACCCCTCCCCCCCTCCTCCCCGCCCCAAAGAACTTTTACCAAGGGAAGAGAATGCAATTTTCTGACTGCTTCTTTGACGGGGTAAATGGCAGTAATGGCTTTTGAAAATTACCCTCCCTGGTTCCGATTTTCGAAGCCCAAGGCACATGCTACACGTGTAAAAGTCGGCTTTACCTGTGTAAAACCACCATAACCGTGTAAACCAAATATTCAACAAGGCGGCTTAAAACATTGAGACCCAGCTATCTGCACAGTGCCAGGTGCCAAAGCCCAGGGGCCAAACGGGGGCATGTCACTGTGAAACCTGCGTAAAGCAGATTTCCAAAACCCATGTGCACCGACATTGGAAGTCACTAACCGCATAGCCTTAAGCGACGGTTCCTGGTGCATACGACCACTGATAGTGACTGATGAACCCATGTAGTAATGGAACAGTGCACAGTAGAACGAAGAGAGCATGTGCAGGCCTGTACCCAAACCATGCAGATGTAACATGATGCTGGACAGGCAGAGACGCCATGTGGGCCAGGCACATGGTGATCCAGAGGTGGAGACATGCCCACCGTGCCCAGGTACAGTGGAGGATGCAACAGGCAGTGCAAACCCTGCAGCAGACTGTAGCCCAGCACCTGAGACACAGATACCATGCCCCAGGTATACACAGGCCCAAGGTGAGCTACCTGCAACTGACAGAGGAAGCGATCTACCAGAGATACAGACTGAATGGGGCAACAATAACCGAGTTGTGCAGCATTCTCAGTGTGGACCTGGAGCCGCCACATCCAGAAGCCAGGCCCTGCCAGTGGCCATGATGGTGACTACTGCCCTGGGATTCCTTGCAACTGGCAGCTTCCAGCATGTGATAGGGGTGACTGTTGGAATCACGCAGTCCATTGCCAGCCACTGCATAAGAACCTTCACCATGACCCTGCTATGGAGGATGCGCCACCTCATAGCCTTCCCCTGGACACAGCAGATGCGGCAGGAAACCATGCAGGCATTCTACAATGTTGCTGGGTTCCCATCAGTGCTTGGCTACATAGACTGCACCCACATTGCACTGCAGGCACCATGGCTAGAGCACGTGTGAGCCCCAGGAAAGGCCCAGAACAGATGCCTGCTGTAGTGTGATGCTATGTGTACTGCAAACAGGTGGTGATAGATGTGTTCTGTATGTATTGCAACACATGAGCACCACTGCGTGCACAACTCTGCTGTTCCGCAGAGCCATGTGCACCGCGGGTCATAATGGACATTGTGTTGACCACCAGGGGAAGCTCCGTGGCTGAGAGCAGACAGCACATACTAATATGTGGAATGCGGAAGAGCACGGCCTGGTGTCATGTAGCACAGCCACATGGCACCAGTCCATGTACAGCACATCCATGTCTGTCCCCATCCCAGCCTGCATCCCCACAACTGCATCCCTGTGCCATGCCCCTGCCCCCTCCCTCCCAACAGGCCTGCCCTTGTCACCATCAGCCATTGCCCATCCAAATGCCTGACTGCTGCACAGGCCATATGTTGGTGCTATCTCACTGCCACAATGTTGCTGACTGGTAGATATTTCACTCTGCCCTGCAAGTAGATGGTGTGCATGCTGTCCATAGCAGCCCATAGACTACCCAATGCACGTCCCAATGCTCATGTTCACAACTCACATTGTCCCCACAGGTGACCGTGGATATCCCCTGAGGACCTGGCTGCTGACCCCAGTGCGCCACCCCATAAGCCGGCAAAAGGAGCAGTACAATAGCACCCAACAGCAGACCCGAGTGGGTTTGTAGCATGCAATTGGGATGCTGAAGAACCGTTTCCGGTGTCTCAACAGGCGTGGTGGGCAACTCCTCTACAGCCCGGAGTGGGTATGCCAGATAGTCGCATCATGCTATGTGCCTTCAGTCCCACACTCCTCTTTGACCTGCCCAGTCACTGACACAGCCTGCACTAAGCACTTAGCAGGGGACTTTTACCATACTGCCTTGTTCTAGCAGTCAACAACAACAACAAACCTTAAAACCTATCAATTTCCCACAAGTTAAACCATTAGAAATAGAGGAAAAGAGTGTAGCACATTTTTGTTGGAACGCACACCAGGAAGGTAGGAGAAAAACTATCCCCTTCTTGTAGTGTGATGTTCCATTTTTTTCTTTTTTATAAAAGTAGGGGCACCACCCTAATATAGGATCGAGGGACCTATAACCCTCAGTACCAACCGAAAAGGAAGCTATAGGAAACTCAGTATTTATCTATAAGTGTCCTTGTTGCCTCATATTTCAATGGTCCAAAATTCTAAGACCGGCTTTCAGCATATGTCGCGTCACAGCAAGCGCTCGCCGAGCAGGCCATAGATAGCTGAATTGTATCCGAGGCAAAAAATAGGAAATATAGATGTTTGTAGACGCAAATCAAGCTGGTAATATAACCCAACGTTGCATGGTTTCGAGCCACCGGCTTTCTCGGCTCTTTCTCAAAACAAATTGCGTTCTGCCTGACCCCCTTTGAAACGGAAGTTTAAAACACTGGGGGGGGAGGGGGAATCACATGATCAGTTGATATCCAATCAGCAAAAGAGGTAAAGAAACTTCTGAATGAACTAAATCAATGATCACCATTCAACTGTTTGATTCAAACCAAAAGGTTCAACAGAGTTCAAGGTGTGAATCCAAAACTGCTCCCGGAAGGTCAAACGAGCTTGCCTATCCCCCCCCCTAGCAGTCAGCATGATGCATTTTGTGCATAGTAAGCTCCACACTCATCATTAGTGCACTTCAGTAAAGATGCCTCTAAATATGCTAATTAATACCAGAACATTTACATTTTTTAATAAAAATCTAGATAGAACCCATATATTATTTGATGTGTTCTGTTTTTGTGTTATTCTTAAATGTCATGTTAATTTGTTTCTAATGTTGTATTGTTACCTGCCTAGGATTGATAGATAGGCGGGCTGTAAGTTAAAGTAATTAAACTAAATGAAAATGAAATACCCCAGAGGGAAAGGGATTCTGAGTCCCCTCCCCTTGCTGTTTGCAGAGTTTGAAAAACATAAAGTCTCCTAAAGGTATGCCTCTCTGGGCATCTCATCTCCAGCAGGTGATGAAAGGAAGTGTACAAGAAACAGGGTAGGTTTGAAAGTGTCTGGCTCCCATCAGACCCTTCCATTTCCTGTAATCATTATTTGGCGTGAACGTCCCTGAGTGATCTGTTCAATCCCCAGTGAATGATTTTTGCTAAATGTATCACATTTCTTTCTGTACACATTTATACAATAAGCTTCGTCCCCCTCCCTGGAAAATTAGTCCCATGGTCTAATTCTGGGACAAGAGAGCTTTAATCTGCCACTTAATAGTTCCTAAGAAATCAAGTGAAAGTTCTCCTTTGTATTATTTCATCTTGTATTTACTTTCTCAAGCAAGGACTGGCTGGTATCCACTTAAAATAAACCAGGCGAGGAAAGAGCTGGTCCTAACGCTAAAGAATACTGGCCAAGCATATCTGAAAAAAGGCTGAATCTGATGCAAAATCAGGGTGACAACCAGGCTTCACGTGCAACTGATCTATGTCCCTGGGGGTTGAGTTCCCCTTACCTTCAGCTGTGCCCTGGACAGTTGCAAGGCACGAGCTTGGGTGTTGTCAGCAGCAGGCAGGCATGCCCTGAGCTGTGGAAACTTCCTCCTGTCCCAGTGCCTCCCCCATCTCTCTGCACTCAGCAGCGATACTGATGATAACGTTACCCCTCCCCTGGCAAAGAGTTTCTGCAAGTTCTGGTAATCCTTTGTGTCTTCCCATCACTTGTCATGTGCCCCAGACGTGGCTGCAAGCCTCATTTCCAAATTGTATAATTGCAAAGTGAATTTTGGGCATCAGGTGAACCTGGAATGGCAATGTGAAGAATCCTTCTTTTGTACAATGACACTTGCTACCAGAATGTCATCTTACAGCTCACAGATCCTCTAAGGAAGGCACCATAGCCGGGGCAGGGCAGGGATCTCTTTACAGACCCAAGTAGTCTGGATCCTCCCTACCAGGCTGAAGCTGCAGTTATAAGTTCCTGATGCATATCAGGTTTTGAGCCATTCTAGATTTTATTCCAAGCTTTGTTAGGGCCCACTTGTACTTGCACAAGTATGGCTCATCCACTCAATTGTGGGCCAAAAAATAAATAATGTCACCTGCTGAATTTTATAGATGTGTTTTGCTGTTGCGATAATACCTCTTATCAAGGATCGACCCATCTGTCTGTCTGCCTGTTTACCTAGCTGTATATTTAAGCACATGTGCTTCTGACACTGAAACAACATGGTTCAAAAGAAGGTTGCATAGGATCAAGGATTAGTTTGAGAGTGTGTCCCTTCACCTCCCCTAGCACTGGTATTCACTATCTTTGAAAGCTCCCAGGGTCGGCAGGAGTGGCACAGGCTTCCATTCTTGCTTCTACTGGCCCTTAGAATTGTTAAAGTGCCATGTTTTGGGAGAACTTGCAGCTGTGCCTCAAAGACAGAAGTGATAGTAGGGTCCCCAACCACTGCTGCTGGCACAACAGAAGGACATGGGAGACAAGCAGGGAAGGAAGGAGATCAGAAGGAGACGGGGAGTAAGTATTAAGAGAGAAGAGGAGAGAATGGGAAAACAACATGGAGAGGGAAAAGAGAGGACCAGAGACAAGGCAGAGAGAGAAGATGGAGTGTTGGCTGCACACCTTTCCCCCGGCACTCTAACTGCCCAGGGTATACACATGCACACCACCCCTCGAGATAAACACAGATGCATATACACCCCTACAGACACAAGCAACTCCCATACACATGCACACCACCCCTCAAGATAAACACAGATGCATATACACCCTACAGACACAACCAACTCCCATACACATGCACACCACCCCTCGAGATAAACACAGATGCATATACACCCCTACAGACACAACCAACTCCCATACACATGCACACCACCCCTCAAGATAAACACAGATGCA
Organism: Ichthyophis bannanicus; assembly: GCA_033557465.1. Lineage (NCBI taxonomy): Eukaryota > Metazoa > Chordata > Amphibia > Gymnophiona > Ichthyophiidae > Ichthyophis > Ichthyophis bannanicus. Next base: position 190,602,743 of record CM066039.1, read on the forward strand.
TATACACCCCTACAGACACAACCAACTCCCATACACATGCACACCACCCCTCAAGATAAACACAGATGCATAAACACCCTACAGACACAACCAACTCCCATACACATGCACACCACCCCTCAAGATAAACACAGATGCATATACACCCTGCAGACACAACCAACTCCCATACACATGCACACCACCCCTCGAGATAAACACAGATGCATATACACCCTGCAGACACAACCAACCAGCTGCTCTTCTGTGCTTAACCCAGGCTTTAGCCCTCGCTCCCCAAGGGCTAAGGTTATCACAGACTTTATCTCTCACCCCACCACCATTGAGCATCCTCTGAGCTTCTCCCAGGTTTTACCTTTCACTCCTTCACCTATAAGAGTCAGGGTCAGCCCTAGGGTTTATGCCGCCCCAGGCAGAAACCCCAGCCACATCACCCCCACCCATGCTAAGCCACACCGCCATCCCCGCTGCCGCCAGTTCCATCTTGGGGGGTGGCAGTGGCAGTATTTTAAAAGCGGCGGCTTTGCACCCTCACTTTGTTGTCTGCGGCAGGTTACATGGCCTGCTGCTTCTGACCCCCCTCTGATAGTAAGTTGCGTCGGAGGGGGATCAGAAACAAGAGGTCAAGTGTGCCAAAGCGCATGACCCGCTGCAGGCAACGAAGTGATGGCACAAATCAGCCCACCCGGGTCGGCCACCCTAGAAAGTTGCCTAGCTTGCCTAGAGGACAGGCCGGCCCTGATGAGGGATATTTAAAGGCATTTACGCATACTTAGTGCCACTGAATATCCGCAAGGCCTGCTCCTACCCGCCCTCATGTTAACTGATTAGCATCAGGGTGTTCTGGGTGGGTTTTGGGGCAGTAGCCTAATGGTTAAGAACACTGGCTTGGGAACCCAGAGACCAGGGTTCAATTCCCACTAGCACACCTTGCCTCAGAAAAACCCTCCATTGCCTCAGAAAAATCCAAGTTATCAATGCCCCTGTTTAAATTTCCCTGCTGAAGCCTGGATATGGCCCCAGGTTTAAAGTTCAGAGCCAGTGACTGGATATTGGGCTTTAATCCTCACGTCCCATCATGAGGTTCCTTTGTGCTTACCCCAAGCTTTATTCCTCATTCCCCATGCTCCCTGCAGGCTCCCTCCCTTACTCCCCATCACTGAGGTTCCTCGGCACTTATCTCAGACTTCACCTCTCATTTCCCCCTGCCCGAGGAACCTCTGTGCTTATACCAGGCTTTACCCCTTACTCCCTCACCGCTGAGGTTCCTCTGTGTTTATCCTAAGCACTACCCCCCTCCCCCTCCCACCACTGTGCTTATTCCAGGATTTTCATTTCAACTGAGGTCCCCTGTGCTCATCCCAGGCTTCACCCCTCACTCCCCCACAGATGACGATCATCTCTGCTTATCACAGACTTTTCCCACTCCCACTGCTGAGATTCTCTTGTGCTTATCCCAGACTTCACCGCTCACTTACTCCCCCCTCCTCTCTCCCCGATGAGTATCCTCTGCTTATCCCAGGCTTTACCACTCACTTCCCCACCATGGAATATACTCTGTGCTTTTTCCAATCTTTATCTTCCTCCCTCCCTGCTCACCAATGAGTATCATCTGTGCTTATCTCAGGCTTTACCCCTCACACTCATAAAACTGAGGATTCTCTGTGCTTCCCTCCCTCACTCCCCATCACTGATGTTCCTCGGCACTTACCTCAGGCTTCACCTCTCATTTCCCCATCCCCGAGGAGCCTCTGTGCATATACCAGGCTTTTCCTCTTACACTGTCACCGTTGAGGTTCCCCTGTGCTTATCCCTCGCCCCCTCCCCTCCCCGCTGCAGATGATCCCCTGTGCTTATCCTGGGCATTACCTTCTCACTGACACACTGCTGCGGTTCCTATGTACTCATCCCTCACCACTGATCTTCCTGTAAGTTTAGCCCCGGCTTTACCCCTCACTTCCCTACCAATGGGGATGTTCTGTACTTAATTTGAGTTTTATTTATTTATTTAACAGGTTTTTATACCACCTTATCATAAATTCAAAGCTGTTTATATACAACATGAACAAAGCAATGTACATTGAACAGGGTCAATCAACTTGGAAGATTAGGCTTTACCCCTCATGTCACCCCCACTGAGGAACCCCTGTGTCTGTCCTAGGCTTTACCCCTCACTCCTGCATCTCTGAAGATCCCCACTGCTTATTCCAAGCTTTACCCCTGGCATCTGTGTTTACCCCTGGCTTTACCCTTTATTCCCCAACCATTGAAGGTCCTCTGTACTTATTCTACCTCTCATTTCCTCACTGCTGAAGAACATCAGTGCTTTATCCCAGCCTCGTCCTCTCACTCCCCCACTGCTGCCTTTTTTCTGTGACTATCCCAGGTTTTATGCTGAACTGTGCTTAATCCAGGCTTTACTCCTCACTCTCTCACCACTAGGGATCCTCTGCTTAATGAGGAATTACCCTTTGCCCCTCCCCCCCCCCCCCCCACCAGCACCACCACTGTGGATCCTCTGTACTTATCCCAGGCTTCACCCCTGACTCCCCCAGAGCTGAGGATCTGTGCTTATCACAGGCTTTTCCTATTTCTCTCTCTCTGCAGAGATTCACTTCTGCTTATCTCAGGCCTCACTGTTCATTCCTTTTGCCCACCCCCCATCCCTGCAATGAGTATCCTCTGTGCTTTTCCCCTCACTCCTTCCCCGCTTTCCACTGAGTATCATCTTTATTTATCTCAGGCTTTATCCCTCACTCTCCCACCACTGCTGATCCTCTGTGTTTATCCCAGGCTTTACCTCTCACTCCTCCGCCACTGAGGATCCTCCGTGCATTTCCTGATCTTTGCCCTTCATGCCTCCACTTCTGAGAATCCTCTGTGCTTATACCAGGCTTTATCCCTCACTTTTCTACCACTGAGGTCCCTTTGTATTTATCCCAGACTCCCCGACCACTGTCAATGCTTTGTGCTTATTCCAGGCTTGATTCCTCACCCCCCTGTCACTTGCCCCAGGCTTTATCCTTACTCTCCATCACTGAGGTTCCTTTGTGCTTACCCCAGGTTTTCCCACTTACTTCACCACTGCTAGGATGTTCTGTGCTGATTCCAGGCTTTACTCTTCATTCCCCAACCACTGAGAATCATCTTTTCTTATCTCAAACTTTAATCCTCACTCCCCCATCCCTGAACTTCCCCTCATTCCTCCAGCACCAAAGATTCTCTGGGCCTATCGTGGGCTTTCTTAAGTTCCAATACTCTGTCTAGTCCTGGCTACTCCCTGAGATGTTTTTCATTCACAAACTACCCTTTAATACTTGGTCATTACTAGCAATACTGCCTATTATACTTGTCTAACCTCACTTTGACGTATTTTGCCATTTTAAGCCTTCTGGCTCATTGCAGTAGGACCTTCCTGTTCTTTCAGTCTCTGAGAGAAGAATCCCAAAGCACTACATCCTGTGGGACTTACTGTACCTGATGCCTGAAGTTTCACCTTTGGCAGTCACCTGTCTAGAGGGGTTCCAAAGAAGGGAAATCTCATTCCATGAGCCCTGGATTCCTTTATATCTATCTTCCAACAACAGAACTTCCCTTTTCTACAGAACTGCTCGATTTCAACACGTGCGAACTGAGGAAGGGAGGTGCCGGACGCAGTATCCGTGGGGAGATAAACGTTGCTGCAGAGGACCAGCCATTGACCCCTGCCCTAGCTGATTAGGTTTAAAGTAAGCTCAGACTTGAAATGAAAGTCTCAGCCCTTGTTTTCGTGCAGTTATCTTTGCTTCTTATCTCTAGAAAACAACTAGAAAACTATTTTGCCGCCCAAGTCCTAACGTCCCTCCATTCGCTGTGTCCATTTATTTTCTGCCGTTTAATATTTCACTTTTTCTTTCGTTCCTCTTTCTCTCATTCTGTCGGCAGCATCTCTTGCCTTTTCACGGATGGGCCCCATGTTTTCAGCCCTTGCGAATCTCTCTTGGTTTATAGAGCCCCGGCATTGAATTTCCAAGTCTTAGCTTCAGCGGTGACGCTAGACGTGTTGGAACAGTTAGTCGCCACCCTGAATATTCCCAGAACTATCCTACAGCATCCACGGAAGGCAGCTGTTCTTCCCATAGCAACGACACAGGCACACTGTATCGGCCTACACCCCTATCTAACACCGAAATTGTACATAGCTCAATGTCATTGTATATAGTTCTACGTAAATCAGCCTTTACAGTTAATGTATACAGTTAAAGAGTTCTTTGTAATTGAAGATGAACTTTTCACTGTACTATTCAAATTGTTGTTCATTATAAACCGCATTTGATCTTTAGGAAAATGAGGTATAGAAATTTGTAATAAATAAGTAAATAAATAAAGATGCAATTTGCAACATTTCACCCAGGTGCAAAGCCCGCAGGTCAACATTCCTAACATATCAAGAGAGCAAATAGAATGCTAGGTATCATAAGGAAAGGAATGGAAAATAAAACAAAGGATATTATAATGCCTCTGTATCGTTCCATGGTGTGACTGCACCTTGAATACTGTGTGCAGTTCTGGTTGCTGTAGCTTAAAAAGGATGTAGTGTTATTAGAAAAGGTACACAGAAGAGCCACCAAAATGGTAAAGGGGATGGAAGGATACCCCTATGAAGAGAGACTAAAAAGGTTAGAGCTCTTCAGCCTGGAAAGGAGATGGCTGAGTGGGGAAATGATAGAGGTCTATAAGTTAATGAATGGAGTGGAACAGGTTAAACATAGATTAATTGTTTACACCATCAAAATATAGAAAGACTAGGAGACATGCAAAGAAGCTACAGGGTAATCTGTTTAAGACTAATAAAAGAAAATATTTTTTCACTCAAAGTGTAATCAAACTCTGGAATTTGTTACCGGAGGATGTAGTAAAAGCTGTTAGTGTAGCTGGGTTTAAAAAAGGTTTGGACAAGTTCCTGGAGGAAAGGTCCATAAACCATTATTAAAAGGGACCCAGGATATCACTGCTTGACCCAATACAAGCATTGTGGAACCTGTGTCTTTTGGGGAAACTGCTAGGTACATATGACCTAGATTGGCCACTGTTGGAAACAGGATACTGGGCTTGATGGACCTTGGTCTGACCCAGTATGGCATATCTTATATTCTTATGTTCGTCATGGTTACATTGCTGCAGGTACTTTTACCCATGGATTCCACACCATTTTCCAAAGGGAAAGCTTTTTCCCTTTCAAAACTACCCAGAAAATAGTATTCACAGAGACCGGCATCTGCTTTATGGGTACCGTTTCCATGAAAATAACATGGGTGGTTTTGAAATTTTATTTATTTATTTACAGAAGTTTAAACCATCTTTCTGACAGAATGTCATTCAAAAGGTTACATAAAAAATAACATACATTATACAGCAGAAAACAACTTGAAAAAGTAAAATTACAAAACTACATGTTATTGGCTTTACTTTCCCTAATCTATTCCTCCCCAAACCTGCCCTCTTTTTTCTGCAGGTAAACACCACATGATGCCGACCCCTCCCCCCCTCCTCCCCGCCCCAAAGAACTTTTACCAAGGGAAGAGAATGCAATTTTCTGACTGCTTCTTTGACGGGGTAAATGGCAGTAATGGCTTTTGAAAATTACCCTCCCTGGTTCCGATTTTCGAAGCCCAAGGCACATGCTACACGTGTAAAAGTCGGCTTTACCTGTGTAAAACCACCATAACCGTGTAAACCAAATATTCAACAAGGCGGCTTAAAACATTGAGACCCAGCTATCTGCACAGTGCCAGGTGCCAAAGCCCAGGGGCCAAACGGGGGCATGTCACTGTGAAACCTGCGTAAAGCAGATTTCCAAAACCCATGTGCACCGACATTGGAAGTCACTAACCGCATAGCCTTAAGCGACGGTTCCTGGTGCATACGACCACTGATAGTGACTGATGAACCCATGTAGTAATGGAACAGTGCACAGTAGAACGAAGAGAGCATGTGCAGGCCTGTACCCAAACCATGCAGATGTAACATGATGCTGGACAGGCAGAGACGCCATGTGGGCCAGGCACATGGTGATCCAGAGGTGGAGACATGCCCACCGTGCCCAGGTACAGTGGAGGATGCAACAGGCAGTGCAAACCCTGCAGCAGACTGTAGCCCAGCACCTGAGACACAGATACCATGCCCCAGGTATACACAGGCCCAAGGTGAGCTACCTGCAACTGACAGAGGAAGCGATCTACCAGAGATACAGACTGAATGGGGCAACAATAACCGAGTTGTGCAGCATTCTCAGTGTGGACCTGGAGCCGCCACATCCAGAAGCCAGGCCCTGCCAGTGGCCATGATGGTGACTACTGCCCTGGGATTCCTTGCAACTGGCAGCTTCCAGCATGTGATAGGGGTGACTGTTGGAATCACGCAGTCCATTGCCAGCCACTGCATAAGAACCTTCACCATGACCCTGCTATGGAGGATGCGCCACCTCATAGCCTTCCCCTGGACACAGCAGATGCGGCAGGAAACCATGCAGGCATTCTACAATGTTGCTGGGTTCCCATCAGTGCTTGGCTACATAGACTGCACCCACATTGCACTGCAGGCACCATGGCTAGAGCACGTGTGAGCCCCAGGAAAGGCCCCAGAACAGATGCCTGCTGTAGTGTGATGCTATGTGTACTGCAAACAGGTGGTGATAGATGTGTTCTGTATGTATTGCAACACATGAGCACCACTGCGTGCACAACTCTGCTGTTCCGCAGAGCCATGTGCACCGCGGGTCATAATGGACATTGTGTTGACCACCAGGGGAAGCTCCGTGGCTGAGAGCAGACAGCACATACTAATATGTGGAATGCGGAAGAGCACGGCCTGGTGTCATGTAGCACAGCCACATGGCACCAGTCCATGTACAGCACATCCATGTCTGTCCCCATCCCAGCCTGCATCCCCACAACTGCATCCCTGTGCCATGCCCCTGCCCCCTCCCTCCCAACAGGCCTGCCCTTGTCACCATCAGCCATTGCCCATCCAAATGCCTGACTGCTGCACAGGCCATATGTTGGTGCTATCTCACTGCCACAATGTTGCTGACTGGTAGATATTTCACTCTGCCCTGCAAGTAGATGGTGTGCATGCTGTCCATAGCAGCCCATAGACTACCCAATGCACGTCCCAATGCTCATGTTCACAACTCACATTGTCCCCACAGGTGACCGTGGATATCCCCTGAGGACCTGGCTGCTGACCCCAGTGCGCCACCCCATAAGCCGGCAAAAGGAGCAGTACAATAGCACCCAACAGCAGACCCGAGTGGGTTTGTAGCATGCAATTGGGATGCTGAAGAACCGTTTCCGGTGTCTCAACAGGCGTGGTGGGCAACTCCTCTACAGCCCGGAGTGGGTATGCCAGATAGTCGCATCATGCTATGTGCCTTCAGTCCCACACTCCTCTTTGACCTGCCCAGTCACTGACACAGCCTGCACTAAGCACTTAGCAGGGGACTTTTACCATACTGCCTTGTTCTAGCAGTCAACAACAACAACAAACCTTAAAACCTATCAATTTCCCACAAGTTAAACCATTAGAAATAGAGGAAAAGAGTGTAGCACATTTTTGTTGGAACGCACACCAGGAAGGTAGGAGAAAAACTATCCCCTTCTTGTAGTGTGATGTTCCATTTTTTTCTTTTTTATAAAAGTAGGGGCACCACCCTAATATAGGATCGAGGGACCTATAACCCTCAGTACCAACCGAAAAGGAAGCTATAGGAAACTCAGTATTTATCTATAAGTGTCCTTGTTGCCTCATATTTCAATGGTCCAAAATTCTAAGACCGGCTTTCAGCATATGTCGCGTCACAGCAAGCGCTCGCCGAGCAGGCCATAGATAGCTGAATTGTATCCGAGGCAAAAAATAGGAAATATAGATGTTTGTAGACGCAAATCAAGCTGGTAATATAACCCAACGTTGCATGGTTTCGAGCCACCGGCTTTCTCGGCTCTTTCTCAAAACAAATTGCGTTCTGCCTGACCCCCTTTGAAACGGAAGTTTAAAAACACTGGGGGGGAGGGGGAATCACATGATCAGTTGATATCCAATCAGCAAAAGAGGTAAAGAAACTTCTGAATGAACTAAATCAATGATCACCATTCAACTGTTTGATTCAAACCAAAAGGTTCAACAGAGTTCAAGGTGTGAATCCAAAACTGCTCCCGGAAGGTCAAACGAGCTTGCCTATCCCCCCCCCTAGCAGTCAGCATGATGCATTTTGTGCATAGTAAGCTCCACACTCATCATTAGTGCACTTCAGTAAAGATGCCTCTAAATATGCTAATTAATACCAGAACATTTACATTTTTTAATAAAAATCTAGATAGAACCCATATATTATTTGATGTGTTCTGTTTTTGTGTTATTCTTAAATGTCATGTTAATTTGTTTCTAATGTTGTATTGTTACCTGCCTAGGATTGATAGATAGGCGGGCTGTAAGTTAAAGTAATTAAACTAAATGAAAATGAAATACCCCAGAGGGAAAGGGATTCTGAGTCCCCTCCCCTTGCTGTTTGCAGAGTTTGAAAAACATAAAGTCTCCTAAAGGTATGCCTCTCTGGGCATCTCATCTCCAGCAGGTGATGAAAGGAAGTGTACAAGAAACAGGGTAGGTTTGAAAGTGTCTGGCTCCCATCAGACCCTTCCATTTCCTGTAATCATTATTTGGCGTGAACGTCCCTGAGTGATCTGTTCAATCCCCAGTGAATGATTTTTGCTAAATGTATCACATTTCTTTCTGTACACATTTATACAATAAGCTTCGTCCCCCCTCCCTGGAAAATTAGTCCCATGGTCTAATTCTGGGACAAGAGAGCTTTAATCTGCCACTTAATAGTTCCTAAGAAATCAAGTGAAAGTTCTCCTTTGTATTATTTCATCTTGTATTTACTTTCTCAAGCAAGGACTGGCTGGTATCCACTTAAAATAAACCAGGCGAGGAAAGAGCTGGTCCTAACGCTAAAGAATACTGGCCAAGCATATCTGAAAAAAGGCTGAATCTGATGCAAAATCAGGGTGACAACCAGGCTTCACGTGCAACTGATCTATGTCCCTGGGGGTTGAGTTCCCCTTACCTTCAGCTGTGCCCTGGACAGTTGCAAGGCACGAGCTTGGGTGTTGTCAGCAGCAGGCAGGCATGCCCTGAGCTGTGGAAACTTCCTCCTGTCCCAGTGCCTCCCCCATCTCTCTGCACTCAGCAGCGATACTGATGATAACGTTACCCCTCCCCTGGCAAAGAGTTTCTGCAAGTTCTGGTAATCCTTTGTGTCTTCCCATCACTTGTCATGTGCCCCAGACGTGGCTGCAAGCCTCATTTCCAAATTGTATAATTGCAAAGTGAATTTTGGGCATCAGGTGAACCTGGAATGGCAATGTGAAGAATCCTTCTTTTGTACAATGACACTTGCTACCAGAATGTCATCTTACAGCTCACAGATCCTCTAAGGAAGGCACCATAGCCGGGGCAGGGCAGGGATCTCTTTACAGACCCAAGTAGTCTGGATCCTCCCTACCAGGCTGAAGCTGCAGTTATAAGTTCCTGATGCATATCAGGTTTTGAGCCATTCTAGATTTTATTCCAAGCTTTGTTAGGGCCCACTTGTACTTGCACAAGTATGGCTCATCCACTCAATTGTGGGCCAAAAAATAAATAATGTCACCTGCTGAATTTTATAGATGTGTTTTGCTGTTGCGATAATACCTCTTATCAAGGATCGACCCATCTGTCTGTCTGCCTGTTTACCTAGCTGTATATTTAAGCACATGTGCTTCTGACACTGAAACAACATGGTTCAAAAGAAGGTTGCATAGGATCAAGGATTAGTTTGAGAGTGTGTCCCTTCACCTCCCCTAGCACTGGTATTCACTATCTTTGAAAGCTCCCAGGGTCGGCAGGAGTGGCACAGGCTTCCATTCTTGCTTCTACTGGCCCTTAGAATTGTTAAAGTGCCATGTTTTGGGAGAACTTGCAGCTGTGCCTCAAAGACAGAAGTGATAGTAGGGTCCCCAACCACTGCTGCTGGCACAACAGAAGGACATGGGAGACAAGCAGGGAAGGAAGGAGATCAGAAGGAGACGGGGAGTAAGTATTAAGAGAGAAGAGGAGAGACTGGGAAAAACAACATGGAGAGGGAAAAGAGAGGACCAGAGACAAGGCAGAGAGAGAAGATGGAGTGTTGGCTGCACACCTTTCCCCCGGCACTCTAACTGCCCAGGGTATACACATGCACACCACCCCTCGAGATAAACACAGATGCATATACACCCCTACAGACACAAGCAACTCCCATACACATGCACACCACCCCTCAAGATAAACACAGATGCATATACACCCTACAGACACAACCAACTCCCATACACATGCACACCACCCCTCGAGATAAACACAGATGCATATACACCCCTACAGACACAACCAACTCCCATACACATGCACACCACCCCTCAAGATAAACACAGATGCATATACACCCCTACAGACACAACCAACTCCCATACACATGCACACCACCCCTCAAGATAAACACAGATGCATAAACACCCTACAGACACAACCAACTCCCATACACATGCACACCACCCCTCAAGATAAACACAGATGCATATACACCCTGCAGACACAACCAACTCCCATACACATGCACACCACCCCTCGAGATAAACACAGATGCATATACACCCTGCAGACACAACCAACTCCCATACACATGCACACCACCCCTCAAGATAAACACAGATGCATATACACCCCTACAGACACAACCAACTCCCATACACATGCACACCACCCCTCAAGATAAACACAGATGCATATACCCCCTACAGACACAACCAACTCCCATACACATGCACACCACCCCTCAAGATAAACACAGATGCATATACCCCCTACAGACACAACCAACTCCCATACACATGCACACCACCCCTCAAGATAAACACAGATGCACATACCCCCTACAGACACAACCAACTCCCATACACATGCACACCACCCCTCGAGATAAACACAGATGCATATACACCCTGCAGACACAACCAAACTCCCATACACATGCACACCACCCCTCGAGATAAACACAGATGCATATACACCCTGCAGACACAACCAACTCCCATACACATGCACACCACCCCTCGAGATAAACACAGATGCATATATACCCCTACAGACACAACCAACTCCCATACACATGCACACCACCCCTCAAGATAAACACAGATGCATATACACCGTACAGACACAACCAAATCCCATACACATGCACACCACCCCTCGAGATAAACACAGATGCATATACACCCTGCAGACACAACCAACTCCCATACACGTGCCACACACTCACATCCTGTTATATAAATCCCTAGAGACAGATCCAACTCTCTCATACACACCACCTACCACACGTACACAAACACTCACATTCACACACTTACATGCATCCCTTCAGACACAACCAACTCTCATATACACACCACACACACACACACATGCTGTTCCATACACCCCTACAGACACAACCAACTCCCATACACATGCCACACACTCACAGCCTGTTATATAAATCTCTAGAGACACATCCAACTCTCCCATACACACCACCTACCACACGCACAGACACACCCACACGCGCACACATACACACACTTACATGCATCCCTTCAGACACAACCAACTCTCATATACACACCACACACACATACATGCTGTTCCATACACCCCTACAGACACAACCATCTCTCCCACACATACCACCTACCTCACACATGTACCCCTACAGACACAACCAACTCTCACACATTCACCACTTACCACACACACACAAAACCAACCATCCTACATGCACAACAAAAATACACACACCCCTACAGACACAGTGGACTCTCTCCCATGCACTATTTACCACAGACTTTGATATTACCTGCCCCCCACACACATGCATATACCTCCAACACTTATATATATATATATATATATATATATATATATATATATACCAACAGACACAGCCACTTCACCCACAAACATCACATACCACACACAGATACACACATTCCAGTCTCTTCCACATACAAACACACCTGCCTTCATGCTCATACATTCACACACATCCCCCCATATACAAACACAGACATAAAACACACACAGCAATCTCATCTCATACACACCGATACACACATAAACACATTCATAGTCTCTTCCATACACAAACACATCTGCCTTCATGCTCATTCATACACACTCCCCCCCCCATATACAAATACAGATATACAACACATAGAGCAATCCTCACCTCACACATACATACATACATACACACACACACACACAAACTACATAAGATCACCAAACTTCTAAGCCATATTCTAGCACTCCCCTCATCCCAATAAAGCCCCACATAGATGTACCCCAGTCTGCCAGAGGAGGAATGGAAAATGTGCCACTTTGACATACTGTCGGCATACACTTTCCAGTTTTTGAATAATAACCACAGTGACAGAAAATAGATGAGGCCTAAGAATTTAACTTTCTGTGGTTCTATCTGCAATAGGTGATTGGTGGGAGTGGCTGCCTGTGACCTGTGTATTTCTGCCAAGGCACTGCCCTGTAAAAGGGTGATAAGGAGCACCAACCATATTGATTTATGCTGTCACCAGCAGGAACATGAACAATATAAGAAATACCATATGGGATGAGACCAAGGTCCATCAAGCCCAATATCCTGTTTCCAACAGTGGCTGTTCCAGGTCACAGGTACCTGGCAGGTTCCCAAAAAGGTATATACGTTCCACAATGCTTGTCCCAAAGTAAGCAGTGGATTTCCCGGGTCCTCTCTAATAATGGTTTATGGACCTTTCCTCCAGAAACTTATCCAAATCTTTCTTAAACTCAGCTACACTAACAGCTTTTATTACATCCTCCAGTAACAAATTCCAGAGTTTGATTATGTGTTGCGTGAAAACATTTTTTCTCTTATTATTCTCAAGTATGTCCCCTAGTCTTTCTACCTTTTGATGGAGTAGACAACCTATTTACGTTTACCTGTTCTACTCCATTCATTAATTTATAGACCTCTATCATATCTCCCCTCCCCAAGTTGATCCCTAACCTTTCCTTATAGGGGTATCCTTCCATCCCCTTTACCATTTTGGTGGCTCTTCTCTGTACTTTTTCTAATTCTGCTATATCCTTTTTAAGATATGGCAACCAGAATTGCACACAATATTCAAGTTGTGGCCACACCATGGAGCGATACAGAGGCATATAATATCTTTGTTTTATTCTCCATTCCTTTCCCCTGGATTCCTAGCATTCTATTTACTTTCTTGGCCACCACTGCACACTGGCAAGGGTTTATATGCAAAAGAGAGCAGGAGGTCACCCCACACCCACACTTGTCTCACTCCCCTCAGTTCCTTCCCCTCTTCTCATCCCGCCTAATAGGAAATTAAGCCCTGTATATGTGCCTGCAGAGTGGAGGAATAGCCTAGTGGTTAAAGCAACTGCTTAGTACCCAGAAGATCAAGGGCTTGCTTCCCACTGGCACTCCTTGTGACCTTGGGCAAGTCACTTTATCCTCCATTGCCTCAGAAGAAAAGGCCTAGCAATCTACCTCCAGTGATACATTGCCAAGAAAACCCAGAGGCAGCTAGATCTCCAGCAATCAGCACTGACTTGATGGCACTAAAAAAAAAATATGTGCCTGCGGAGGTCATGTGTGACAGCAGTCAGCAAAGCTGGTCCAGTGGAAGGAAAGGACTTATGGTGAAGAGGGATGCTATGGATGGGCCTGACTGACTCTCAGAGGCAACAGAGTAAGATAATTGGACATGCTGAGGAGGGGATAAGTTTTATATTGGATTGTGGTATGAGCTGGGCTGATGTAGCGAGAGGGGGGGTTAATGACAATGAAGGCCAATATTGAAAGGGCCCAATTTTCAAAGACATTTACATGGGTAACTTCCCTAGTTACCCGTGTAAAGGCCTTATCCTGGATTTTTGAAGGGCACCTACACGGGTAGTGCCCTTCGAAAATCCCAGATATGTCCCTAACACACTCAGATGCTATGCGGTTAGCATTGGGGTGTGTTAGGGGCCTTCTGGGGTATAGCAGGGGTGGAGGGAAGAGCTAAGCAGGTAGTACTGATTTTCGATGCTACCGACTTAGCCCTCTGCGCCTTAAAGTTAGGCATGGAAAACCCTCGCCTATCTTTAATACGCAGGGGCTAAGCAGGTAGCATCAAAAATTGGTGCTACCCAATTAGCTCCTGTGGCTTCCAGGTTGTGCAGCAAGACCCGAATTTTCAATGCTGGGGCCGCATAAGACCCCAGCATTGAAAATCCAGGTTAGGCAGAAAGGTGGCAAGCTATGCGCCAACACAGCGCATAGCACCACCTCATTCAAAATTGGGTCCAACGTGTTTTATGTGGTTTTCCGACCTGCTAACTGGCTAAAAGGTGATGAGCCCGATACTCAACGGCAGCTAGTGGTTAGTGTCACTGAATATCCCCACAGACCATGTAAAAAAATGTCCTGTTTAAACCAGGATGGTCTGTGGGTGGATCAAGGGCAGTGCTATCAGGTTAGCGGCAATATCCAGCAGCTAACTAGATAACTTAACCAGTTATAGTTAGGACAGGTGAATAGCTGTCCTAACTTTAACAAGTTTTCGCTCTCCGGTTGCTGGCTGACTATCACTGCTAACCAGAGAGTGACATGCAAGCCAGCAAACCTGATGGTTAAGTTCTGGCATTGAACATCCATACTTAATTAAATCAGTGGCGGATAGATGCTTTAAATAGCCTACTGACCACTGCTGAAGAGTGGCCCCAGATATTGTAATAGAATGTTTTGCATTTATTTTTATTTTCAAAATTTTATGTATTTTAAATTGTAAACAGTAGTTCTTATTGTGCTATATTATATAAATTAATTAAAAGAATTACCAAAAAGGCACAAGAAATAAAAAATGATTTAGAACTCTCTTGCTACTTTAAGTTTTGAGTATTATCTTGAAATGATGGATTAGAAATTGAAATAAAGATGCATGAAAGAGGAAACAGTAAAATGATTTTTAATCCGCTGGTGAAGGTGACAGGAAGGATTCAAAAAGTGACCAAGCCCTCCCCCCATGACTGAAAATGAATGACTGATTTTCTTGTGGCTGGATGTGAATGGCTGAGTTTTTTTTGAAGCGATTACTCCAAATGGGTTAGTTTTATTCATCTAAACCCAAAAAAACCTTAGCTACATCAATCTACTATCTTATAGACCAGGCATGTCCAACTTCGAACAGGTCATGATCTACTTTTTCCGGCCAAAAGTGCTGGTGATCTACCACCATGAAAATTAAGTTTCAAATTAAATTTTAACCCAATAAAGTTGGAGGATTCCCCCCCCCCCCATTTTTAATGAACCTTCTGTCATTTACTTGGATGTGATCAGCTGTTAAATTAAGCAAAAACAAAACAGAGAGACGAAGATCCAGTAAGAACTGCGAGGGGAAATGGAAAGTACATTTTTTCTGAAAGTTTTTTTGAATAATAGCTTTCTTTAACTGTCTTAATAACTTTCTTAACTTTTATTGAGTAATTTGTGTTAAATTTAGGTCGAGTATTGATCCAGGCTGATCTTGCACAATCTTTAATATTTCGCTCTTCCTCATTAGTGAGACATCTGAGCCTGCATTTCATCCACCAGCGGCTCTGTTAATCCCGCCGGGGCTGATGGGATTTCCCATCAACCTTGGAGGGCTTAACAGAGCCGTGAGAGGTCAGAGAAGCTCTCCAGTCCCTTCGCGGCTCTGAAAGCCTGCGCTTTGGGACTCGGGAGCTGATGCTGCAGGGAGGATCTGCCGGGCAGGGGGGCCCCGCAGTGGGACGCTTGATTCTGCCGCTGCCACGGCGGCAGCAGCAGCCGATTTGTTTTTTTTTATCTACTTGGGCAAATGCAGAATGTTTTTTGCAAGGGGCCCCCTGAAACGTGGGGCCCTGTGCAAAAAGCATTCTTTCTCAATGGATGGGCCGGCCCTGGATACTGGGGCATTACAAATTAGACAACACTTGTCTTTCACCATGATGAAGAAGTAGTCCATTTCCCATTCATTATGAAAGTGGTAGATTTTGCTCTTCTTCAGAACACTCATCTTCGTTATACTGGCGTGGCTCGATGTAAGAAGGCCAAATCTGCTAAGTTAGTATAAACACTGGCTGAATCTGGTCCAAAACTGTCACTGTCCCAAAGTATTAAAGATCAACAGGAACTGAAGACCTCTGGATGATGTGCAATACAAGGACTGGAGATACCAAAAGCACACATGCAGTTCTAAAAGTAAAAATAAGAATTCATCATACTGGCACCAATAATCAAATACCAACAAATAATCATCAAAAAAACCTCAAACACCTGTCCAGCAAGCCATATAAAATCAAATACCGCCAAACAAGTTCAAATACCACCACATGTGATTTAATAAATTCTGCACACAATGTAGAATCAACGCAAAGGCAAGGAGAAATAAAATTGCAGTGTAGAATCAATGCAAAGGCTAGGCAAAATAAAATTGCAGAGGCAAGCAAAAGTCACAGTGGTTTGAACCAATTCCAAGGCAAGGCATAGGCAAGTTAAAACAAAGGGGTATGTTTACTAAGATCCCGGAATTGTGCAGGCCCCGTTAGTGTGCCTGTGCCATATAAGGAGTGGGCGGTTCAGGCAGAAAAAATAAAAAAACCGGGAGTAAGCGATCGCACATTTGCGCGGCGCGCTATTGTGCACCGTGCACAATAGTGCGTGGGAAGGCTAAGTGGCGCCCTGATGTGCACACACAAAGGAACAGAGCCATAGTACAATGGTTAAGACACTGACTGCTGGTGCAGCTGCCATGGGTTCAATTCCCCATTGTGCACAACAAAAAGGGCTGGCTGAGGCATTAACTTTAATGGGTAAAAGTGCTTTAGGAGGCATATTAATTTTGGGCGGCATAAGGTGGTGCACTGTTAATTTTGGGCGGCATAAGGTGGCGCACTGTTGGGCGGCATAAGGCGGTGCACTGTTAATCATGGGCAGCATAAGGCGGTGCACTGTTGGGCAGCATAAGGCGGTGCACTGTTAATCTTGGGCGGCATAAGGTGGTGCACTGTTGGGCGGCATAAGGCGGTGCACTGTTGGGCGGCATAAGGCGGTGCACTGTTAATCTTGGGCGGCATAAGGCGGTGCACTGTTGGGCGGCATAAGGCAGTGCACTGTTAATCTTGGGCGGCATAAGGCGGTGCACTGTTAATCTCGGGCGGCATAAGGCGGTGCACTGTTAAGTTTGGGCGGCATAAGGCGGTGCGCTGATGTCCAAGCACAGGCACAGAGCCACAGCACAATGGTTAAGACACTGACCAATGGTGTAGGGATCAGGGGTTCAATCCCCCACAGTGCCCAATGAAGAAGGCAGTGTGTATTATGGGGATGAGTGCTGTAGGGGGCAATTTATTTTTATTTCAGTTATCACTACTAGCAAATGCACTCACAAAGCGTGTTAACATAAGGCGGCCCATAAGGCACATGTTAAAGTTCACTGTCCGCCAAGGCACCCTAGAATGTCCCCTATAGGGCACCATATATGTTGCATCACAGGATAATGTATAGTGCACCTTATATGGATGGCAACCATAAGGTGCTCTATAGGGCACCCTATAAAGCACCCTCAGAGGCACCTTATGGGTACAGTACGCTGAAGGGTGTTATTGCTGGTATCAACATATGTACATTAAATTTAAAAAATGCTTTGGACAACCCTATCAAATAACCCCACTGTGGGTTTGAACCCCTGACCTCTGGCTTCACAGGCAGTGAAGTAACCATTGGGCTACAGCTGCCAGCAAGCCCCTGGCTGGCTGCAGAGAGCCTTCATGTCACCACACAGACAGTCTGCTGTGGTAACCAGGATAGGGTTAGGCCACCTGTACCCATGATGCACTGCACATGCAAATCAGCTGTCCACAGATGAACACAAGATGGGGAATGCACCCCAACAGTTCCCTGGCCTGGTAGGGGGAAGTGTCCATGTGCACCCACACACCACCTCGGCCTGGTAGGGGGTACTGACCGGGTGTTTTACTGGCACAGAATAGCTACACACCGTCACATTGTGCGGGTACTGTGCTCACCCTGAGGGTGCGATGAGGCGCCCAGGACCAGGTCCACAACACCTTCCATGTCTGAAAGAGGCCATGCCGGAGCTCCAAAGAAGTATTAATCTGTGAGATAGGTAGCTTCTGCAGAAACACCTTGGCTATCTCTGTCTGTCTCAGTCAGGGAAACTCCTTATGGACCCCTAGGTGGGCCATGTACCAACATTCCCTCCCTCCCCCCCGGCTACGGGTGAAAAACAGGGTTTCCTATCAACAGATCCACATTCTACCTCCCTGCAATGGTGGCAGTAGAGTGGACCATCAACCCCGGTCCTGCTGAGGAACAGACACCCTACAGGGCATCCAAAGCAGCTCTATACACATCCATAACACAATATCAGACAGACATTAGGCCTGGATATGCTAAGCTGCACCCCACCACTATCAGATATTCTCCTGCAGCAAGCCTTCAGCTGCTACACCCTGCAAGGGGCTCCATCAAGACACATACCAGCTGAGAACAGTCTACTAGTTAATCCTAGTGGAAATGCATGCACCCAGAACTGGGATGGCAGCGCACACAAGCAGATAAGTCAGTGACTGGGCCCCAAAAGGAAACCCATAAATATCACATGAGAGAAATACTATCTACCACTATGGGGGTGCCTAGCCATGCTGTCGTCACTGCCAGTCAGGGTGGAGTGAAACCCCAGCAGCACATACAGAGGTCACCCTGTCTGTGTAGGTGGCGGCCGGCCACTACAATGTCCCTGCCAGTGCCCTATGCCCTGTGCAGATGCATCCTGGCCAGCCCACCCTGTCTGAGCTATACCCATGGTACCTTGCTGCTCATTATGCACATTGGCAGGCCATTACTGGCAACAGTGCTGGCAGTGTGGGCTGTGGAAGGTGTTTACCGCCAACACACACTGTATAGACAGACACACACTCCCACACGTATGCCAGCATTGTGCTACTATAGAGGGGCTTATCAGCCTTGCCCACCACACCAGTCCTGGGCACAGTACAGGCATGGATATGCTACGCAGTACTGTTAGGGGTCACTCCCCAGGGTGGTAAACACTGTCAGAGACCAGACCTGAAGCACGCACCGCAGACATCAGACAGATTGTTATGTTGGAGCTCAAAGAGCAAACTGTGCTTAACAGAGGAATGTCTATCTGCCAGTACTCATAGCAAACGTTTGAGAGCTGTGTACCGTATACCCAGGTGTAGGGTGGCATTGCTAAGGTATGCAGGTGCTAGTATTGGGAGATGCACGCAGGGCCCAATGTCCTGCCTCTCCAGGAGGCATTGGCCAATGGGGCCTGTGGGTGTGGGTGTGGGTGTGTTTGCCCCTGTTGGCTGCTGCTTTACGGCAGAGGTTCTCAACTCCAGTCCTGGTGTGCCAAACACTGTTCAGGTTTTCATGCTGTCCCTCATGAATATGCATGAGCTACATCTACATGCCATGGGGGTGGTGCACAGCTATGCAGCACAGGCTTTTGTATTAGAGGCAGCAGGGAACCTGAATGGTGTGTGGCCCTCCAGGACTGCATATGGGAGACTCTGCTCTAGGTACTGCCCCTGTTCATGGTGTCTGTGCTCGGTGGGGTAAAAGATAGGCGTATTACCAATGCATATGTCCTCGGCACGAAAGGTGTGTCCTTACTATCACTGTTTAGTTGTGGGAAAAATATGTGGACAGGATTGGCAGTAGCCTCAGCTGGGCTTATGAACCTGTGACCTTCTGTTCTTGCACACACTGCACCACCGTATAGCCACAGATTGGCTGAATTCCCTGGGAAGTCCATGACTGTACATCCGACAGGGCCTGTCTGTTGCAGTGGACGGTGCCAGCCTGCACATGGCTAGGCCACTGTCTGCTGTGGCTAGCAGCCACTGCCCCCGCCACCACCTGTACCCTTCTGCCAACATGCTGGCATGTCCTTATCTTGGAAAAGCATGTGACCTGATTGAGTTGTGGCACTCCAGGACTGCATTTGGGGGACTTGGCTGTTGGTAATGCCCATTGTTATGGTGTGTGTGCGGTGTTAGGTAAAATACAGGTGTTGGAACCATGCTTATGTTCTCTGCAATAAAGGAGTGTCTTTACTATCTCTGTTTAGTGGTGGGTAAAATATGGGTACTGGGTTGGCAGGAGCCCCAGCTGGGCTTTGAACCTGTGACCTTCTGGTCCTAGAGGTACTGGATCTGTCTGCTGCACCACACTGTGGCCACAGAGGTAGCACAGTCCCTGGGGATGGGAAACCTGGCCGGCAGAATCCTAAACCCTGCTCTGCACATTTTTACTGTGGGCTCATTCACCTTGTCTGGAGGCAAATGTGCCAATACACCCCGCAAATGACCGTGAAAAAAGGGGGAAAAAAGATAACCAAGCTGGGCAACAGTGATATTAATGGGCAACCATAAAAAAACACTCCCAGGAAAGCTCCCAAAAAAGGAAATGACTTTTGGAAGGGTCTCCGCTCCGTAGACCCTTCCAAAAATCATTTCTTTTTTTGGAGGCTTTCATGGGAGTGTTTTGTGTTGTTGCCCATTAATATCACTGTTGCCCAGCTGACTTACGCTTTTTAGTAATTTTGTTGTGGTCATTTTCTATTTTTATTTGCACTTTTGTTCTGTGCACATGTATCACACTGCTCACGTTTTGCGGGTTTCCCCGGTTTTCCTATACATTGCTGACGGAAATGGTTTCTCTTCCCTTTAAATGCACTCTACCGCGAGTGTTTCACTCCCGGTAGTTTTTGCTTGTAAATTTGACCCCGCTGATGTGCAGGGAGCCTCTCCCCTCCCCTTCCCCGCCCATTAACCCCGTCTCTCCGCCCCTCTGGAGCCTTCCTCCGCCCTTTCCACGCCTCTATCGGACATTTGCGGGCCGCATACTTGTGCGTGCCCGTTAGTGCGGCGCGCAATTGTGTGTGGGCCCGTTAGTGTGACGTGCAATTGTGCGGGGCACTTAAGAGCGCTTAAGTGCATCATTGCCATGCGCTATTGTGCGGTGCGCAATTGTGCGAGGTTTAGTAAACATACCCCAAAATTGGAAAAGCCCGCCAAAATCACCAAATTCTTGACACTTTGTTGTGTCTGCCCAAAAAATGTTTAATGAAAGCGAACTATAAAGCGACCAACGACCAGCACATGACACAACTAATACGGTAAGTATATTCAGGTAAAGCCGGGGCGAATGGATATCGCCAGGTATATAACACACTTCTAAGGGGTGTTGGGGCGGGGGCAGAAATGGGTGATTCTGAGAGGCAGGAGACCAGGTATGACACCGGGCCTGTGGCGTCTCGATGTGGGGTGCGGGCGGCAGCCCCCTGGGGTACCCACAAACTATTGGCACAAAAACAACAAGCGCCCCCAATACACCCACAGGCAAGATTCCTGCAGGCACGGAAAAAAGACAGGCAAAGGATCAGCAGCAGCAGCAAGCCCTCGGCACATGACCTGCTGGCACAAGCTCTCTCCTAGCGACGGGGTGAGCTGCTGGAGAGAAAGAGCCAAGTGGGGCTGTTAGACATGCCTGTTATAGACCAAACTAATACCCAACCCAATTAAATATACTCATATCAAAAAGAGGACTTATGTTTATGTTTGTTTATGTTTATTAAAACTTTCTTAACTGCTCTTCACATTAGCAGCAGGGCAGTGTACATAAATCATAGGACAAGAGCAATTACATACACACTAAAGAAAAAACTAGGGGACAAAGAAAGGGAGGAGAGCTTCAAGGAGAGCAAGAGGTTAAAGGCCACATCAGATAAATGAGTCTTTGATGCCGTTGATCTAGTTCTCTGCTTACCCAATCAAAGAACTCAATCAGATTTGTTTGGTAAGATCGTCCTTTGGTAAAACCATGTTGCCTGGGATCATGCAACCTGTTAGTTTTGAGGAAGTCCACTATTTGCTCTTTCAGGAGCGCCTCCATTACTTTTCCCGCCACCGAGGTAAGGCTTACTGGCCTGTAGTTTGTCACTTCTTCCCTATTACCACTTCCCTATTACCACTTACCATCATAGAAACATGTCAGTAATTAGACGGAGAGGAAGGGTCACGTAAGGAGTTTTTTAACAATGAGCGAAGGATGGCATGTTTCCAAGGGGATGGAAAGATACCAGACGTAAGTCTTATTAATAATAAATAGAGCAAATGGAAGCAAAGCAAGAGAGGGTGTGGAAATCCAGGAGGAGGGAATAAGGTCAGTAGAAGAAGTTGTCTTGCGCGAAGAGGTAAGGACTTTAAGGAGTCTGGCGAAAGAAATCGGAGTGAAGTATGACCAGGTGTGAGGTAACGCGGAGCTGGAGGGGGTGGGAGGAGTTGCAGTGTCAGGAGATTCTGCAGAGGAAAAGGGCAGTAGGGGATAAAGGTGCAGGGGACATCCAGCAAAGGAAGCATGTAGGGTAGAAACCTTGGAACTGAAAAGGTTAGCGATAAGCTATGGCGAGGGTGCCAAAGAGTCAGTGGGATAGGACAGACTGGTAGAAGGCCTGGAAAGGGACAAGAGAACCGAGTACAAGCGACGAGAAGAGTTGGCAAAGGAAGAAATTAGATTAGAGTAGTGGTTTTTCTTAGCTAGAGAAATTCATGAGCGGTAATACTGATGGGCCAATTTGTAATCATAGAGAGTCATTGGAGATGGATACTTATGCCATTTGACACTCAGAGCGGTGGAGTTGCCGGCAGGGCAGGATGAGTCCCAGATCAAATCATGGATGATTATGTCTGTATTATTTCTAAGGGGGCGGAAAGGGGCAGTTGAATTCAGGGCAGGGGAGAGTGAGGAGAACTAAAGATCAGCCTGCAAACTGACAGAAAGGGAAGAGAAATCCTGGGGAAATAAGTCTTGAGCAGTAGGAAAACAATCAATGGTTACAGAAGATAAATTACAGGAATTCACCGGATCTGATGGATAAGTGGAACTGCTGGAAGAAGAAGGTGGAACAGGGTGTTACTGAAGGGAGAAGAAAATGCAAAGGTGATCAGACCAAGGAATAGGAAGAGAGGAGAGGGAGGAAAGATCAGGAGAGAGGGTCCAAGAGGAAAAGATCAGATCAAGGGTGCAACCAGCTGAGTGAGTAGAGAATGATATATGTTGTTGAAGGGAAAGATCAGAGAGCAGTTGATATAAGGATTTGTCACAAGCTGTTATCAGAGAGGAATAGTAAATATTAAAGTCACCCAGAATAATAAGCTGAGGGTTAGGAAGAGAAACCTCAGAGAGCATAGATGAGAAAAAATAGATAGGTGAAGGATCACCAAGGCAGACAAGGAGGGCCTCTGGGTAGGACAAGGTAGGAGAAGATATCAGTCTGAGGGGGAGAGTAGATTGGACCATAAGGGCAACACCCCCACCAGCACGTCCCAGTCTAGAGGTAAAAAAACAACATAGCCAGGTGGGAGACACCAGTAAAGGAGGGGATGCTCCCCCTCCTTCAATCACGTCTTTGTCAAAAATAGCAGGTCAAGATCATGACATTCCAGAAGATTGTGGATGAGAAGCATTTTTTACCTAAGGGAATGACAGTTGAGTAAAGCGAGGGACAGTGAGAGAGAAGGAAGAACCAAAGAGGAAGCAGGACATAGGGCATGGTAACAAATTCGTGGATACCCAAGTAGAGCTAGATGGAAAGGAAGATGTCTACAAAGGGCACCATCCCCAGAGGACAGGAACTGAAGCCATAGGTTCAGCAGAGCACAGACAAGAAGTGGACAACACTAATAAGCACCAGCAGGTAACAAATCGAATGAATAGCGGCAGAAACAGATGGACAGGCCTGTTGATTGTGCCTCCAGAGTCGCCCCAAGGAGCTAGCCCAAGGAGCATGTCCCGCTCCTTGGGCACATGCTGCCAGAGCACAGAACACCGCAGATGAACTTCTTATGTACTAGTCCAGGGTACCTGTTGATCGCGGCCCCATTACTTCCAGGTGGGAGGGAGCTAGTATGAGTAAGCCAGGAGAGCTTGAACAACAACAACAACAGTAGCAATGAAGGCAAGCAGCAATACACAGCAGAAAGGGCAGATAAGCAGATGGGACAGATAAGTAGAAATCAATATTTTGAAATTTAATTAAGGGAGAAAAAGACCTCAGGACGACAGTATGTGGCAGCAGAACTACCATAGAGAAAGCTAAATAGATCACATCACTTCACTTATATTTCAGTCATCGTCCAATCTTTCAATCTGCCGATGTCCCATACAGAAAATAAGCTGCCCAACAAAGATCCTTATTTCTCCAACTTAGAGCTTCTTCAGCGGCATAAATATGGACCTGAGGAAAACTCTTCACTGCTTTGTGCTGGTATGGCTGTAAAGCTCCTCCTTTTTCCATTCATCCATTTTGTAAAGGCTTATCTAATCAGAATTGGACTGCTTTGAAGTGATGCTCCACCCACCTTTTTTTAGTTTTGTTTAGATTTTTGAGTTTCTGATTGGTTTCTAATAAGTGAGGGTTACTTTAATCTGATTGACCACCTATCCTTTAAAAACAGTGATGTCAGGCGCCAATATTAGAAGTAGGAGTTTTCCTCTGGTCTGAATTGTATGCCCCTGAAGAAGTCCTAAGTGGGAGAAACAAGGATCTTTTTTGGGCAGCTTAGCTTTTATGTGGAACATTAGCAGATTGAAAGATTGGAAGATGACTGAAAGATAAGTGAAGCGTTATTGTTATACATTTTGATTGATATTTGATACTATCATACTGTTCTGTTTTTATTTAAGGCAGTGACGTATGCCAGTTGGCTTTGAGCTGTTCTGCGATGACAGCAGTATAAGATGGAGTCTTTAAATTTGCTATATGATGAAGTGAGGTGTCTTTTATGGCTCAAAATTTAAAGCTTTGGTTGGTGGAAAAGTGCTTTTCCATTAATTGTTGGTTTGTATTTATTTAATAAAGTTTAGGAAGTATTTTAAGACCAATGATGCAATCTACTCAGCTTCCCCTGTGCTAATTCTGCTGCCACATACTGTTGCCCTGAGCTCTTTTTCTCTCATATTTAAATTCTGAAATATTGATTTCTTCTAAGTCCCCTTTTTGATATGAGTATATTTAATTGAGTTGGGTTTTAGTTTGGTCTATAAGATAGTAGATTGATGTAGTTATAGGTTTTTTTTGGTTTGGTTGTATTGGTACCCTTAAGTCATTTTTTTTGGTGTGACATATTAGTTTAATGCATACCATGACAGTCATTAACCTCACACATAGGCCAGGGTATGTGGAAAATGATCTCAGTCTCTCAAATTTACTGCTAATGCTCACTGTAGTACTTTTAATGTGCCAAAGAGAGCTGCCTTCTGGACTTCATAAGATGTAACCATGTATGGGATAATTTGTCAAGATGTGATTGGAAAATAATTTTAATCAGGGCTGTGGCTCCCAATAAAATAGGAAATATTTCTGTTTCTGTCTGCCACATTTTCTTGGTCTCTGACTGCATTTCTTGATACTTCAGGATCTTCTCCCTCTCCACGCAATTCACAGAATAATCACTTGGCACCAACAGCTCTATTATCAATGTTGTTTTTCTCCTTTCCCACTATGTCAGGTTTTCTCACAGCCAGTTTCTTATCCGTCGGAATAGGAATGTCTCACTTTATCAGATCTTCTGTATTCTCTGTAATTCTCTTGGGGTCATGATCCCAGTGCTTTTCTACTACAGCGATGTTATAAGGCTTGCAGTATTTCCAGTGGATAAGGCATGCCACCTTGCTGGGCCTTTCTGCATAGAAATTCTCTGCATCAGAACTTCACAACCAGCTACAGCTTCCTGTGGGTTGGAAGTGAGTAACTGATTCCTTTTGGCTAGACATGTATAATTGAGTTTCTTGGGGCTGAATGAGAATGACCTAGTCTCCCTGGCTGGAAATGAATAACTGATTTCCTTGTGGTTTGATGTGACTACATTGAGTCTCCTGTGGTAATATGTAAGTGACTGAATCCTACATGGGTGAAAATGACTGACTGATGTCCATGTGGCTGGATTTGAATGACTGAATCCCTGTGGTTGGAAGTAAGTTACCAAAGGTGAATGATTTCCATGGTAGAATGTGAGTGACCAAGTTCACATTACTGGAAATAAGTGCTTGATTTCCTTGTGGTTCGATGTGAATGATTGAGTCTCTCAAGTAACCAAGTCCTCTGTGACTGCAAGTGAGTGGTAAATTTCCTTGTGATTAGATGTTCTGATTGAGTCTTCATGGCAGTCTGTGAGTCTGTGACTGAGTCCCCTTTGGCTACCAGTGAGTAATGATTTACACGTGGCTAGATGTGAATGATTGAGTTTTACGTGGTTGGATGAGAATGACCGAGTCTCCCATGGCTGGAAGTAAGTGACTGATTATCTTATGACTAGATGTGAATGACTGAATTTACCATGGTGGGATGTTAGTGACTGAGTCCCCACATGGTTAGAAATACGTGCTTGTTTTCCTTATAGGTAGATGTGATTCATTGACTTTCTTGTGGCTTGATGTGCTTTAACTACTCTGCTACTCTCCCTTGTTATCTCTCGTGTTGACTTCTCTAACTCTATCCTCTCTGGTATCTCCAAACTGCAGCTCTCACGGTTACAACGCATCCAAAACACCGCCGCCCGTCTTGTCACCCACTCTTCTGTCAGAAACCACGTCACCCCTCTTCTTCTCCGACTCCACTGGCTCCCTGTCTCCTTCCGCATTCAATTCAAACTCCTCACATTAGCTCACAAGGCGCTACATACTTCTACCTGTCAATATCTGGCTGACCTGCTCCATTTCCACACCCCTCGGCACACCCCTCGCTCCTTCCACCTTAACCGACTTGCTCTGCCTCCCCCCTCACACGCACACCTTCAGTCCACAGGTTCATCAGCCTTCTTCTTTACAGGCCCTGCACTATGGAACTCTTCCCCCCCCCCTCCGGCTCGAACCCCACTACCCTACCTTCAAACGCTCCCTTAAAACTTATCTGTTCTCCCTCGCTTTCGACCTCCCCCCTCCCTAGCCCTGACCCTCCGTCCCTCCCTCTGCCCTACCTACTCGTGTCTCCATCTCTTTCTCTACTTCAATTGTAACTTCCTTTCCATTTTCCGGCCTGTGCCACTCTGTTTATACTTTTTATTGTGAACCGCTCTGCCTACTCATGAAGGGCGGTCAATCAAATAAATGAATATGAATATGAATATGTGAATAATGAAGTCCTTTGTGGCTACAAAGGAGTAACTGATTTCCTTGTGGCTAAATGTGAATGACTGAGTCTCCCATGTTGGAAGTGAGGGGTTGATTTCCTTGTGCTTAGATGTGTCGAGTCTCTATGGCAGTCTGTGAGTGACTGAGTTCTCTGTGGTTAAAATGAGTGACTGATTTATTTGGGGCTAGTGTGAATGATTGAGTCTCCTGTAGTTGGATTGAAAGATTGCATCTTCCATGGCTGAAGGTTAGTAACTGATTTCCTTCTTGTTCAATGCAAATGGCTGAGTCTCTTTTGGTGAGAAGTGAGTGACCAAGCCCCACATGACTGGTACTGAGGGATTGATTTCCTTGTGGCTGGATGTGAAAGACTGAGTCTCCTTTGACTGGATGAGATTGACTGAGTCTTCCATGGTTGGAAGCCAGTGTCTGAATTCCTTTAGCCTAGATGTAAATGATTACATTTTCCATGGATAGAAGTAAGCAATTGATTACCTTGTATCTAGATGTGAATGACTGATTCTCCCATGGCTGGATATGAATGACTGATTTCCTCGTGGCTAGATGTGAATGACTGAATCTCCCATGGTTGAAGGTGAATGATTGATTTCTTTTTAGTTTGATGTGAATGATTGAGTCTCCTGTGCCTGGAAGTAATTTCAAATTTAACAAAAAGTTACCTAAAATTCAACAATATGGCAAAGGACAGTACAGAGAGACTAGAGATGCTCACAATATTGATCTCACTTTCTCTCCGAAAAATATGCTTAAACAGAATGTTCATCCTTCACCCCAGTTGCCCCCTGTGCCCTGATCTGATCATGACACAATTACCTTCCATGTACCATATAACCATACCCTACACAACCATCATCACACATTACCACTAAACCACCGATATCGACATTTTGACAAACAGATATTTCTCAAAGAAATTATTCCAAAATTGGATTTAAAAACAAACTATATTGACATAGGGGTATGTTTACTAAACTGTGGTAATGTCATTCGCGTTAGGTTCCACGGTAAAGGTACAGATGCCCATATAAAGGCATGGGCATTGCATCATTACAGCAAGCTGTAGCAGCTAACGAGCATTACAAGGTGCCTTAGACTAACGAGCGTTACAAGGCGCCTTGTAAGGCACCTTACAAGGCACATTACAAGGAGCCTTGTAAGGCGCCTTATAAGGTGCCTTGTAAGGTGCCTAGTCAGGTACCTTGTAAGGTGCCCTGTAAGGTGCCTTTTAAGGTGCCTTGTAAGGTGCCTAGTAAAGTGCCTTATAAGGTGCCCTGTAAGGTGCCTAGTAAGGTGCCCTGTAAGGTTCCCAGTAAGGTGCCTTGTAAGGTGCCTTATAAGGTGCCCAGTAAGCTGCCTTGTAAGGTGCTTTATAAGGCTCCTTGTAAGGTGCCCTGTAAGGTGCCCTGTAAGTGCCATATTAGGCACACCTGGACAAGGCACCGTAGAAGGCACGCTGGGCTATGGAACCATAGGTTCAGGTGGCCTAACAAGGTTATGGTGCCCTAGGTTAGTGTGCCCTAGGGGCTGCAAGGTGCCTCAGGATGACATGCATGACCTGTGAGGCACAGAGACAGATGTAGCCCTAACACTAGATAGAGCACTCAGGAAAGGCAATGAACAGGTGAGTGAAGGAGGGAGAGCTGGGAGTCACTGGACCTACCATATCTGCGGGCATCCCATGTAGCTGCCAGTACTGATGACAAACATGGTGGGGGCAGCTGTACCACAGCACAGGGTGTTGGCAAGGTAAAGTACTGGAAAGACAGTTGGTGTCAGACGATGGGAATACATGTCCCCCAGTGGAGGCGGAGGTGGCAGGATAGTTACAATGATGGGTGGACAGAGGAGAGGTGGTGCCATGCAGATCAGGCACAGGCGAGGCAAGCATGAAGAGGCAAAATGCAGGAAAGGGTAGCAGTACAGGACAAGGGGTGGCAGCCTGCACAAGCAGACAGGACTCTACACAGCTGACAGACTCAGATAGACGGACCGAGGGAATGTTGGCAATTGTGGCAAGGGTATCATGGGCTAGCAGCACAGATCTGCAAAAATATGACTGTTACAGGTATGCACACTATTTGAGTAGGACAGGCATAAGAGGAGGGAACAATGAGGAACTGAACCCATGAACACTGCCATGAATGGCATTGTATTAACCAGTAGGCTGTACCTCCATGGTGTATGTCACAGCAATGGCTGGGTACAAAAGGACTGCAGGTCACCGCACAAACTGTCTGCTCTGAGTGCCAGGAAAGGGTAACCCCACCAGTACCCATGATGCAATGCACAGTGCAGCCAAAGGTAATTCGGTGTCCATCTGTATCCTGCAGTCACATGTGGCCCTCTGGGACCAGACACCACCCAAATTAGTGTGTACCCTGTGTTAGGGTCTGGCACCTGTTATCAGGGCAGAGGGGTTTCTAGACTTGCATGAGGTTTGTGCAGCAGTGCCTTTCTAGATCACAGTAGTATATACCACATACCCCAAAGGGCCCACAGCACCCTTTTTGTAGGTAAAGAACAGGTGCCCCCAGACTGGTGAAACAACCTCCATCCTGATGGTCTAAGACAGCCCTCCAGGGTTGGTGGGCCAGAGCCATAACTGTGACTGGGGCAGTGACAGACCAGCAGCAATGCTGGGTTTAGGTCTGGAAAACCCCAACTGCCTCACACCACTGTCTGCCAGTCACCAGCAGCCAGCACAGTCAGACTGCACCTTATAGGCATTCTGACCATGCACAGTCTAACTGCAAATAGTCTACCAGCCAGTCCATACTTACAGAGGAACTATGTACACCAAGCAAGCATCTAAGTGATTAGAATCCCAACACTGGGAACACAAAAGTATCACTAGAGACACATAGGGTGGAGCGCTATGTGGGAACCTAGAACTGCCATGGTCACTGCTCGGTCAAAGTGAGTGCCCTCCCAGCATGCCATGCTGTGGCCACCCTGTCCATGCAGGTGGTGGTCGGGCACTACAGTGTCCCAACCATTGCCCCACACCCTGTGAGGGTGCATCCTGGCCAATCTGCCCTGTCTGGGCCATACCCATGATACCTTGCTCCTCATTATGCACATATTCAGGCCTACGCTGGTAACAGTGGGACAGTTTGGGCCCAGTGAAGGGTGAGCAGCCACAGAACAATGGAATACACACACACACACTCTTATTGCAGCATTGTGGAAAGATAGTGGTGGTTGGCTACCCTGCCCGCCACACTGGTCCTGATCACAGTGCCGACATTGCTAAACTGTGCAGGAGGTAGTAGTAGTGCTCTGGTGATAACTGCAGCTCAATGCTGGGGCCAACAGCCTGACTCTCTATGCATCTTTGGATTGTGGAGCCTGTGTGGGTGGGTGTTTGTACCCTTGTTCGCTGCTGCTTTGGGCTTTGCACATGTTGCTGTTGTATCTACATTGTAGGGTAAGATATAGGGACATGCTTGGCAGGAACCACAGCTGGGATGTAAACCTGTGACCTGCTGCTTCTGGACATACTATCTGGGTGTACTGCACCACACTGTTGCCACAAATGTATGGTAGTCCTGGGAGTTACTTGTACTTTTCCTCAGCAAGACCTTTTATGTTGCACTGAACACCATATACTGGTACAGGGCATGGCCTGGGTCCACTGCAGGCAGGTGCCACTGCCCACTCCAGCACAGGCACACACCCCCTGCCATGCTGACATGACCATATGCTGTTGGTGCTGGTAGTGCGCAGTCCCAGGACATCCACTGTGTGGGTAGGCGGTTGCCTAGGGAGTGGGGTCTGGGGTGGGGAGGCATACATGGGCATCCTCACATTCCCCCCATCACCGCCTGCCAATATTATGCCCCTTCTGCTTGGGGGAGGGTTGGCTGGGGGGATGTCAGGTCAGTGCCCTGGCAACTGTTAGCTAGGGTGGACCAGGTAGATGTAGGTGGATTGTGTTTGGCCTTTGCCAACTGCTGTCATGCATGCTGATTTCTGGTTTCTATGTTCCTATGTGCCACCTAGGCACCCACCTAGTCAACCCTGTGCCCCTAGCTACCCCCTCTACATGTCCCGCCTGCAGCCCCCTATGCCCCATGTGCACCATCACCATAGTGGCCTTTAATACTTGGGCACTATGCTGTTACTGAAAATGGAGCACTACTATCACATTTCTTGGGCTCCCTGCCTATGCTGTACATTGCTGACACTGAAATTGTTTCTCTCTCCTGCAAGTGTGCATCTAACGACAGGTTTTCATTCGCAGTAGGATTCAGCCCTTCAGTTCAGCGCGTTAGTGTGAAGGGAGCCTCTCCCCGCCCACTCCCTGCCCATTGACCCCTTTTCTCCGCCCTCTCTCGACCCTAGTCTGCGGTGTTTAACGCGGCCGGGAACGTTAACGATCGTTAGGTAATGTTAACGCGTGTTAGCGTTACATAACACGCATTAACGTTATCTAACGATCGTTAACGTTACATAATACGTGGTATGTAACATTACCGCAGTTTAGTAAACATAGCCCATAGTCCAGTGGTTCTGAACCAGTCCTCCTTGAACCCCTAGGCCAGTCGGGTGTTCAGGTTATCCCTAATGAATATGCATGAGATATATATGCATTAGAGATATCCTGCCAACCTGACTGGTTTGTGGCCCTCTAGGGCTGGATTCGGAGACCCCTGCCTTACACCTCTGTCATTTAAGATTGTGAGTGGGCAAAGTACAGATGTCCTAGACGTCAAAAGGGTAGATAGAATGTGTCACATGCCTCTTTGCTTCTCACCACCACCAAAATATTGTCTATTAGACAACTTTTTGGTGGTGGTGAGAATTGAGGAGGCATGTGACACATTCTAGCTACCCTTTTGATGTCTACGACATCTGCACCTTGCCCACTCACAATCTTAAATGATAGAGGTGTAAGGCAGGGGTCTCCGAATCCAGCCCTAGAGGGCCACAAACCAGTCAGGTTGGCAGGATATCTCTAATGCATATATATCTCATGCATATTCAACTTTCTCTCACATAGGGCTACATGTCTGCCAGCCTAAAGACTGCATCTGCATAGCCAACACTAAAGATCTCTACTTTAGACACAAAGGGGCATGTTTACTAAAATGCAGCAGATAGTGCAGGACAAATGTGTGTTTAGCACACAGTTTTACTGTGGCAGGGGTGTAGTGGCCACAGCAGATGCAGGGCATGTGGCCACGGTAGGTACATACTGCTGTGATAGGCCCTCACTACCATAATAGTTGTGAGTATGCGTCCATAGCGCATGCATACAGTGAATGCATTCACAATATCTGTCCAGCAATTGTGAGCTACAAATGCATTATTATTTATTTATTATTAGGGCAGCAGTAATCTACAGAACCACTGCAGGCAGAAATAAATGGGTTCCAACCACAGCTATAGGATAGTAGTAACAGTCCAGAACAGAATAGGGAGGAATGACTGGGAATAGGCACAACAGCCTGCACAGCTCAGAACAATGGGGCGGGGAATGCAAATCACCCTAACTGTGGGATATAGGGTGCAAACGTGGCATATGAAGGTGCAGGGTGCCCACAGAGTCCACCATGTGGAACGGGTATATGAATCCCCCCCCCCTCACTCTAGTGCCAAGGGTGCCTATTCACCTAGGCTGCAGTGCTGTAGGCTTGAGGGGTCATTCTGAGGCGCAAATAGTGGGGATGGAGGACCTCCATTCCCACTATTCGGCCCCTTTGCTGACCCCAACTAACTTCCCCGTACGTTGTACGGGAAGTTTAGATGGGGCAGGAAAGGGGCGTTGTGGGGGCAGAGTGGCAGCCCTGGACATACAGGGCCATTCCAATGACGGCCCTGGATGTCCGGGGCCGGCGGGCTGAATGGGGAACTTATTCCACCTCTAAGGTGGAATATGTTCCCCTACTCGGCAGGGGACAGCAGGTCCAGGGCACAGCAATGATGGGAGGGGGTAGACTCCCCACAGCCAGACCCTGGCCGGGGAATGAAGATTCTTTTCTGGCGGCTAGGGACCGTGGCTCCTGAATGGAGCCATGGTGCCATGGCAGCTAGAAGCCATGGCACCACAGCTCCATTCAGGAGCCTTGAATCAGTTAGCCGGGCTAGGCCTGTAAGTGCAGGCCAACCAGAATTGGGGTCCCAGCCTGCACGTACAAGCCTGGGCATGATTCTGATCCCATGGGGCTAGAAGTGCCCTGCGGGATCAGAATCCCATTTAGCTCTATGTGTACAGTTCTGACTGGGCGCACAAAGGGCGGGGACGTCCAGGACAGAATCGGGCCCAAGGGAAATATAGCTTACATCAGACAGGCAATAGTTTAATTTATGTAGGTAATTAAAACTTTGGAGTGGAGAAGTAGCCTAGTGGTTAGAGCAGCTGCCTAAGTACTTGGAAAATCAACAGTTAAATTTCCACCAGCACTCCTTATGACCTTGGGCAAGTCACTTTACCCTCCATTGCCTCAGAAGAAAAGGCCTGGCAATTTACTTCTGATGATACATTACCAAGAAAATCCAGAGGCAGCTGGGTCACCAGGAGTCAGCACTGACAATGGCACTAAAAAAAACAACTTTATTGTTTATGTTATGATGATGTCTATATTTTGCTACTGTTTGTAATATGGATGGTTGTTTTTTATTTTGTTTGTGTATTTTAGGGAACTTTTTGATTGCATCACTTAATTCCACATAAAAGCCTTTAACTATTTGATGATTTTGTAACTGTAAGGGGTTGTGCTTAGCTAATTTGTTCTTTTCTGTTGTCTGTATATTCTTGTTTTTTTAAGCATTGTATTGCTTGATTTTATGAATGTGCTGGGTCCGCTACTTTTTGACATATTCATAAATGACCTGGAAAAGGGAATAACTAGTGAGGTAATCAAATTTGCAGATGACACAAAACTGTTTAAAGTTGTTAAAACCCAAGAGGATTGTGGAAAACTGCAGGAGGATCTGGATAAATTGGAAGACTGGGCATCCAAATGGCAGATGAAATTTAATGTGGACAAGTGCAAAGTTATGCACCTAGGAAAGAACAACCCACACTATAGTTACAAGATGCAAGGCTCCACATTAGAAACCACCACCCAGGAAAAAGATTTAGGAGTCATCGTGGATAACATGTTAAAACCCTCCGCCCAGTGTGCAGCGGCGGCCAAGAAAGCAAATAGAATGCTAGGTATCCTAAGGAAAGGGATGGAGAATAAAACAAAGGATATTATAATGCCTCTGTATCGCTCCATGGTACGACCGCACCTTGAATATTGTGTGCAATTCTGGTCACCGTATCTTAAAAAGGACATAGAGTTATTAGAAAAAGTACAGAGAAGAGCCACCAAATTGGTGAAGGGGATGGAAGGCTACTCCTATGAAGAGAGGCTAAAAAGGTTAGGGCTCTTTAACCTAGAAAAGAGGCGGCTGAGGGGAGATATGATAGAGGTGTATAAATTAATGAATGGAGTGGAACGGATAAACGTGGATAAATTGTTTACGCTATCAGAATATAGAAGGACTAGGGGGCATGTAATGAAGCTACAGGGTAAACTATTTAAGACAAATAGGAGAAAATATTTCTTCTCTCAACGTGTAATCAAACTCTGGAATCTGTTACCGGAGGATGTAGTAAGGGCTGTTAGTATAGCTGGGTTTAAAAAAGGTTTGGACAAGTTCCTGGAGGAAAGGTCCATAAACCACTATTAAAAAGGGACCCAGGATATCAATGCTTGGCCTAGTACAAGCACTGCAGAACCTGTGTCTTTTGGGGAAACTGCTAGGTACGTATGACCTAGATTGGCCACTGTTGGAAACAGGATACTGGGCTTGATGGACCTCGGTCTGACCCAGTATGGCATTTCTTATGTTCTTATGTTCTTATGCGTTATATAATCTGTATTAGGTGTTTTGTAAAGACAGGTAAAATATCAGAATTAATGAAATGAATTTAGTTTATGTTTTACTTGTGTGGGTTAATCATGTACCGTAATTTCAACATTTAAAAAAATGTTTTTACAACAAGCCCTACATTCAGAATGGTTCATGGATCTGTTGCTTTTGCTTGTATTTCTAATAATTGAATAACTTGAGTTGTGGAGACTTGTAAAGTTCTGGAGGATAGACAACAGTGTCTTTGATCGCATGATAGGAGAAAACTTGAGAATCTAACGATCATGATACAGTGGGATTCAATATTAGACTCAGAAAGAAATGAGCAATATGAAGACAAGAGTCCTGGACTTCAAGATGGTAGACTTCAAGGTAATGAAAGTGAAAATATTGGAGAATCCCAAAAGAAATGCAGGATCTGGGAATTGTTCCTGCGTCCTTTGAACCCCATGATTTTGAATACAGGATATGAGATAAAATACTAGAGATGGGGCACCCAGGGGTTGGGAGATGTCTATAAGCCTGGGAGGGAGGGGGTTAAATTTAGGAGTTGGGTATATAGAGCAGGGTAATGGTGGGACACAGCAGGCTGCTATTATACATGAAAAGGAAGCATATCCCTAGCTTTCCACTGCTGAAGAAACTCTAGATCTCAAGGGGATCATGAATCTGAATTTCAGTCTATGGGGTATGTTTACTAAATAGCGGTAATGTAGCAACTGCTACGTTAACGCGTGGTAAGTAATATTAACGTACGTTAACGGCATCGTCTGCGGTAAGTCCCGCAGAGAGTGGAGAGAGGGTGGAGAGAAGGGGTCAATGGGTGGGGAGTGGGCGGGGAGAGGCTCCCGCTGCACTAACGCAGGGAACTGAAGGGCTGAACATTACCGGGACAGAATACCTGTCGTTAGATGCACATTTGCAGGAGGGTGAAACCATTTTAGCATCAGCAATGTACAGCATAGGCAGGGTGCCCAAGAAAGGTGATAGTAGTGCTCCATCTGCAGCAACAGCATAGTGCCCACGTATGAAAGGTCACTATGGTGATGGTGCAAATGGAGCATAGGGGACCGCAGGTGGGACATGCAGTGGTGGCAGCTGGGGCACAGGGTGGACTAGGCTGTCACCTAGGTGGCACATAGGAACATAGAACATGGAAGGCAGCAAGACAGCAGCTGACAAAGGCCAAACATTCCCAGTAGTCTGTGTTCCACAGTCTCCCATCCAGGGGACACATACCCAGCAGGTACCCCAAAGGTCACACAGGTACCACTATGCCTGTAATAGGGCAATCAGTGCACCAATGTTCCCTTTAATTTTCTGTAGGCTGTGTGCGCAAAAATATCAGCTATGCAGCTTTTGAAGGAAGGTTAAATTTTTGTGCACCACATAATGATACTCAGAGTTATATACTTTAAAATTTGACTACACGTCAGAATACAGTATGTACACCACATTGATTTTAATCAAATTAAATGAAAATAGATGATTACTAAATGAAGCGGGAAATTTATAGTAATTACAATCACAACTTTTAAATTTTAAGACGTCTGTGTTGTTTTCTATCAGAATCAGAACCATAACTTTTGTGCGCTCTGTTGTAAAGTATGTGCGCTCGCTTGGCAAGGTGTGTGCGCGGGCAGACGCGCACAGCTTAGAGGGAACAGTGCAGTGCACATCTGAGGACCACTAACAAGGGTCCACAGACCCTACCCAGAATGCGTCCCTAACAGTTCATAAACCCAGCTAACTGAACACCCTTTACAGCAGCCCCTAGTAAGGCATTGCGGGGTGTGACCACACGTTGTCGGAAACATATACACACCCAGTAGGCCAAACTGGTACACCATACCTGAGGTGCATGCCCAAGCCTGTCCACAGGTGGCTGTCACAACACAATCTACCTACATCTACCTGGTCCACCCTAGCCAATAGTTGCTAGGGCACCAACCTGACATCCCCCCAGCCATCTCTCCCCCATGCGGAAAGGACATAACATTGGTAGGCAGTGATGGGGGGGATGTGTGGATGTCCATGTATGCTTCCCCACCCCAGAGCCCACACTTTAGGCACCCGCCTACCCGCACAGTGGATGGCATGGGACTGCACACTACCAGCACCTACAGCATATGGGCATATCAGCATGGCAGGGGTGTGTGTGTGTTGGTGCTGGGGGGGGGGGAGTGGCACCTGTCTGCAGTGGACCTAGGCCATGCCCTGTACCAGTATGTGGTGTGCAGTGCAACAGAAAAGGTCTGGCTGAGGAAAGGTAAAGGTAGCCCCAGGGACTGCTGTGTTTCAGTGGCAACAGTGTGGTGCAGTACACACAGCCAGAGTGACCTGGAGCAACAGTTCACAGGTTTAGGTCCCAGCTGTGGATCCTGCAGAGCATGTCCCTATGTTTCACCTTGCAATGCAGATACATCAAACTGTGCAATCCCCAAAGCAGCAGCCATCATGGGTACAAATGCCCACTAACACAGGCTCCACAAAGCTTCATGGAGAGTCAGGCTGTTGGCCCCAGCACAGAGCTGCAGTTATCACCAGAGCACTACTACTACCTCCTGCACAGTTTACCAATGTTGGTGCTGTGATCAGGACTAGTATGTAGGGCAGGGTTGCCAACCACCCCTATCATTACACAATGCTGCAATAGGAGTGTATGTCTATCCATTGTTTTGTGGCTGCCTATACCGCTCTGGGCCTACAATGTCTTATTGTTACCAGCATTAGCCTACAAATGTACATAATGAGGAGCAAGGTATTGTGGGTATGGCTCAGACAGGGCGGCTTAGCCAGGAAGCATCTGCACAGGGTGTAGGGCAATGGCCGGGACACTGACCATCACCTGCATGGACAGGGTGGCCACAGCATGTCATGCTATGAGGTCACTCTCACTCTGACCGAGCAGTGACCACGGCATGCCTATGTTCCCACATAGTGCTCTACACCAGTGGTGCTCAACCTTTTTTGTACTGTGACCACTTTTACCATTGGTCAACTTGTGATGATGACACTTCCCCCCCCCCCCATGATAAAAATCAAATGTGTTTCTTTTCCTTTACCGTTAACACATTGTTGCTGTAATTATTTGTTGAATTTTTAATACATTATAGGCCTTTGCAATATGTTTTTATTTATAAAATTGACGTAGTTAAACCACAATAATTAATCACAATAACAAGTAACCATATTTGATTTCAAAATTATTATGATTTTGTAGTCAAATCACTAATGTGAAATAAAATTATTTTTTCTACCTTTGTTGTCTGACCAATTTATTCTCTGATCATGCTGATCCTGATCTGAGGCTTCTGCTTTCCTGTCTTCTCTTAGCTCTCTTTCTGTGGTCTATGGTCCATCTGCCATTTCTTATCTCTTCTTTCGTTTTCTTCACTTCTTTCCATCAGCCTATTTCCAGTCCCAGTAACCCTCCCCAGTATCAGCCCCTTTCCAGTCCTCACTCCCAGTACCTTCCAATGTCAACTTGCATTCCCATGACTGCCACTGGTGTCCATTCCCTTCCATTTCCCCTCCTTCCCCACTGATCAGTCCCTTCTAGTACAAATACCATGGCAGCCCCTCTCAGATCCATTCCCTTCCAGTTCCATTCTCCAATCCCCTTGTTTCAGTCCATTTGTAGTCTTAGCCCCCAGTTTTCTTCCAGGGACAGAAGCTCTATCCTCCCTTCCCCACCATCAGCCCATTCCCAGTCGAACCCCCCAATCAGCTCACTTCCAGTGCTAGTCCCCTCTCAATCCCATTACCAGTGCTACCAGTGCTCCTCTAATCAGCCCAATACCAGTCCTACCCACCATCAGCTCATTACCAGTCCTAGCCTCCACTAATCAGCCAATTTCCAGTCATAGCCCCCAGATCAGCTCATTTCCAAAGCTAGCCTCCCATCAGTCCATTACCAGTCCTACCCCACCCCATCAGCCCATTACCAGTCCTACCCTCCTCTAATCAGCTCATTTCCAGTGCTAGTCCCCCTCAACCCTATTACCCATGCTAGGCTCCCCTAATCAGCCCATAACCAGTCCTAACCCAGTCCTAGCCTCCTCTAATCAGCCCATTTCCAGTCCTAACCTCCTCAATCAGCTCATTTCCAATGCTAGCCCCCCATCAGTCCATTACCAGTCCTACCAGCCTATCAGCCCATTACCAGTCCCAACCCCCCCCCCCCCTTGACCAGTCCATTCCCAGTCCTAGCCTTCCCTAATCAACCCATTACCAATCCTAGCCCCCCGATCCGCCCATTACCAGTGCTAGCCCACCCATCAACCCATTATAATCCTAACCCGCACTGTCTCTCCCCTCTGTCCAGCATTTATCCCCTGTCTGTCCAGTATGTCCCCCTGTCTCTCCCCTTTATCCATGTCAGCCCCCCTCCCTCCCTCCATCCATCCCTCCATGTCAGCCCCCTCCCTCCCTCCCCCATGTCAGCCCCGTAGCAGGTTCCCTGCCCCCTCCTCCTCTCTCCCTATGTCTGCCTGCTACTGCCCTGTTCTTCTGCAGCTGCGGTTCCCTGTCTCTTAGGGAACCGCGGCTGTGCCTGTGAAGCCGTTGCAGAGCCTTTCTATCTCTCTATAGGCTCCATGCAGCATTGTCCCGCCTCCAAAAGAAGTTGTTTACCACTTCCTTTGGAGGCGGGACAATGCTGCATGGAGCCCGTTGAGAGACGGGAAGGCTCCGCAACATTTTCACAGGCACAGCCGCGGTTCCCTAAGAGGCAGGGAGCCGTGGCTGCAGAAGATTGGAGGCGGTGAGTTTGCCGCTGCCGAGAAGAGGACTCGGCAGTGGCAGAAACTTGTGTGCTTTTTTATTTTTTTTAACTTGGCGGAGTGAGGCGACCCCTGCTAAATCCTGTGGCAACCCCCGTGGGGGTTGCGACCCACAGGTTGAGAACCGCTGCTCTACACTGTCTGTTTCCAGTGATATCTGTGTGTTCCCAGTTCTGGAGCCCAATAACTGAGAGACCTGCTTGCTGTCTGTGCTGTACAGCCCACCTCTGGGTGCACCTGGTTCCTCTGTGAGCATGAACTATGGATTGGCTAGTGGACTGTCTGCAGTTAGGCTGTGCATGGTTGGAACACCTTATAGGGTGCTGCAGGTGAAGTCTGATTGTGCCATCTGCTGGTGAATGGCAGACTGTGGTGTGGGGCAGTTGAGGTTTCCCAGGTCTACCCCTAGCATTACTACTGGTCTGCCCAAGCCCTGGAGGGCTGTTTTTTGTGAGCAGGACTGGGGTTGCTGGTCCTACAGTCAGAGCTCAGGCACCTCTCCCTTGCCTACAAAATGGGTGATTGTGGGCCCTTTGGGGTATATAGTGTATACCACTCTGACCTGTAGATGCAGTACTACATAAACCTCATGAGAGTCTAGACACCCCTCTGCCCTGATAACAGATGCCCATGGCAACCAGACCTTAACACTAGGTACTCACTAATCTGGGTGGTGTCTGGTCCCAGAGGGCCACA
Organism: Ichthyophis bannanicus; assembly: GCA_033557465.1. NCBI lineage: Eukaryota > Metazoa > Chordata > Amphibia > Gymnophiona > Ichthyophiidae > Ichthyophis > Ichthyophis bannanicus. The sequence continues at coordinate 190,643,459 of CM066039.1, forward strand.
TGCAACTGCAGAACACAGATGGACACAAAATTATCTTTGATTGCACTACTAGGCAATGTTCCCTCTAATTTCTGTAGGCTGTGTGCGCATAAAATATCAGCTGTGTGCAGCTTTTGAAGGAAGGTTAAATTTTTGTGCGCCACATAACGACACTCAGAGTTATATACTTTAAAATTTGACTACACGTCAGAATACAGTATGTATACCACATTGATTTTAATCAAATTAAATGAAAATAGACGATTACTAAATGAAGCGGGAAATTTCTAGTAATTACAATCATAACTTTTAAATTTTAAGACGTCTGTGTTGTTTTCTATGAGAATCAGAGCTGTAATTTTTGTGCGCTCTGTTGTAAAGTATGTGCGCTCGCTCGGCAAGGTGTTTGCACCGCACACAGGCACAGCTTAGAAGCATAGGTGTCAAACCTGTCCTGGAGGGCCACAATCCTGCCAGGTTTTGGGATAGCCCTAATGAATATGCATAAGATATATATGCATTAGAGATATCCTGCCAACCTGACTGGTTTGTGGCCCTCCAGGACTGGATTTGGAGACCACTGCTTTACACCTCTGTCATTTAAGATTGTGAGTGGGCAAGGTGCAGATGTCCAAGACATCAAAAAGGTTAGATAGAATTTGTCACATTCCTCCTCACTTCTCACCACCACCAAAATATTGTCCATTAGACATCTTTTTGGTGGTGGTGAGAATCGAGGATGAATGTGACACATTCTAGCTACCCTTTTGATGTCTAGGACATCTGTACCTTGCCCACTCACCATCTTAAATGACAGAGGTGTAAAGCAGTGGTCTCCAAATCCAGTCCTGGAGGGCCACAAACCAGTCAGGTTGGCAGGATATCTCTAATGCATATATATCTCATGCATATTCATTAGGGCTATCCCAAAACCTGGCAGGATTGTGGCCCTCCAGGACAGGTTTGACACCTATGGCTTAGAGGGAACAGTGCTACTAAGACCACCTATCACACACTGGTCATGATGAGGATGTGCAGCAGGACCTATTTCTAGCACCACATGTACTGCGGACCTAGTGCTGAGCACCCACCTAACCCTCAGGGTGAACACAGAACCTGCACAATAGCATGGTCTGTAGCTACTCTGTGTCAGTATTATGCACTGTCAGTCCGTCCTACCAAGCTGTGGTACCGGAGAGGTGCAGACCCCATTTGGTGATCAGCTGTGGACTGCTGTTCTGCATGCGCATTGCATCATGGGTGCTGGTGGGGTTACCCTATCCTAGCACACAGAGCAGACAGTTTGTGTGGTGACCTGCAGTCCTTCTGTACCCAGCCATTGCTGTACAACAAGCCATAGAAGTATAGCCTACTGGCTAGTACAATGACATTCTAGGTAGTAGTCATGGGTTCAATTCCTTGTTGTTCCCTCCTTTCATGCCTGACCAACTCAAACATTTTGCATGCCTATAACAGTCATATCTTTGCAGATCTGTGCTGCCAGCCCATAATACCCTCACCACAGTTGCCAACAATCCTTCAGTCCATCTATCTGCATCTGTCAGCTGTGTAGAGTCCTGTCTTCCTGTGCAGGCTGCCACCCCATGTCCTGCACTGCTACCCTTTCCTGCATTGTGTTTCTTCATGCTTGCCTCACCTGTACTGATCTGCATGGCACCACCACTCCTCTGTCCACCCATCATTGTAACTATCCTGCCACCTCTGCCGCCACTGGTGGACACGTATTCCCATCATCTGCCACCCACTGTCTTTTCAGTACTTTACATTGCCAACACCCTGTGCTGTGGTACAGCTGCCCCCAACATGTTTGTCAACATTACTGGCAGCCACATGGGATGCCCACAGATGTGGCAGGTCCAGCATCTCCCAGCTCTCCCTCCTTCAATCGCCTGTTCATTGCCTTTCCTCGGTGCTCTGTCCAGTGTTAGGGTTACATCTGTTTCTATGCCTCACAGGTCATGCATGTCATCCTGAAGCACCTTGCAGCCCTTAGGGCACACTAACCTTGTTAGGCTACCTTAACCTATGGTTCCATAACCCAGGGTGCCTTGTAAGGTGCCTTGTCCAGGGGTGCCTAATACAGCGCCTAGCCTAAGGTGCCCTATGAGGTGCCTTATATGGCACCTTACAAGGCACCTTATAGGACACCTTACAAGGTGCTTTACAAGGCATCTTAAAAGGCACCTTACAAGGTGCCTTATACAGTACCTTATAAGGCACCTTACAAGGTGCCTTGTAACATACGTTACCTGACACGGCTTGCCGTAACAATGCACAGCCCACTCCTTTATATGGGCATCTATAACATTACCGGGGGACTTAACGATGGTAACATTACCGCTGTTTAGTAAACATACCCCTATATGTCGATTAATCCAGCCCCTGACACAGAGGACAAAGCATGGAGCTATGTCAGGGCATGAAAGCACATTTGAATGAGTTTCAACACAGGAAGTAAAAGTTTTTACTTGCAATTTAAAAAGTTAAAAAAGTATATTTTGCAATTTGAGTTTGTGTTGTGGGACCGATGATTAAAATAAGATGGTAATTTTCAAGTAAAAGCAGTATCTTTGGGAGCTTTTTGTTGAAAGCTGGTTTCTTTTTCTGTTCTGATTTATAAGGTACTTACCAGCTTGTCAGATATATTTTCTTTCAATTAATTTTGCCCAAGTACATAATGGGCAATGTCAAGAAACTATTTCTGCAGTTAAAGCACATTTTTCCCATGGGCATGGGGGCTTTGAAAATGCCTGACATTGTTCTATACGGCATTTAAGTTTCCACACTTTGTTTGAAGGCATGGTGGGAGAATAGCACATTTGTTGTTTTAGGTGCATTTCGTATACCCGATGGCATCTATTGTCAGGGCTCCATCTGTGTGCTTGTGTGTTTGTTTTGTCTGTCTGTATGGGTTCAGATTAAGATGGGCAGGCAGGAAGCAGTGGCAGAAAGCAAGCTGCTGCTGTCTGCCTGCAGGGACTCCATATCCCATGGGCAAAGGGAGAAAGAACACTATGCAGCGCTGGGCCTACCTGCAAGCCAGGAAAGGGTTAGATGATGAGGGAGGGAGATGCAGAGAAGGCAGAAGAAATGTAAAGGGGCAGTGGGCTTGGGAAAGGAAGAATGGGGGAGGGGGGGCGGAGCCTGATGTCCAGCGGGTGAGACGCTTTGCGCTGGAGCTCCCGAGAGGCCTACTTAGAATCCTGACTTAATACCTATACAAACTTACTATTTCGCTCCGAGCTGACCGGGGTACCTCGGGGGGGATGGCGGCCCATAAACCAGCGCGCTTGGACTTCGGGTCTCCTTCTTCTTCTCACGGAAAACGCTCCAAAACAGAGGTGTCCTCCCCACAGAAGATGGTTCCATTTCGTGTAAACCCTGAAATGCACCTGGAGATTTTAGAGGAAATACGCGGCGTGAAGGAATTGGTGCAGTCCAATGGAGAAGCGCTTCGAGCCATGCGAGAGGACTTTGGAGTGCTTCAGGACCGACTTGAAAGTCTCTCATTACGGCAGGACAACATGGCGGGGATCCTCGACTCGCACGTGGTGCGCTTGGGCAAACTAGACATGGCTGAGCGCCAGATACAGACTCTTCAAAAGGAGTTAGAAGATAGCAATAATCGAGCCCGTTGCAACAATGTGAGGCTCCTTGGAATACCGGAGGGGGTGGAAGCAGGAGATATAAGAGAATTTCTGCTCAAAACTCTTCCCTCCTTGCTGAAGATCACTTTTCATAGAGAACTGGAAATCGATCGTGCACACCGTGTTCCTACCCATATGGCGCTCAACCGAACGACCCCCCGGCCTATTATCTTTCGCTTGCTACGATATCAACAAGTGGAACAAATTTTAAATGCTGCCCGGGCGAATCATCATTTGGAATTTGAAGGTCGCAAAGTCTCCTTCTTCCCTGATTTGGCAAAGCCTACCGTTGACCGTCGGAAGAAACTTCTTGCTTTTCGCCCTCGACTTCAACAGCTACAGGCTCGCTTTGGCCTGTTGTACCCAGCGAAACTCCGAGTGACTCTCCACAACCAAACCAGGACATTCGAAGCTCCTGATCTACTATCAACATTTTTAGAATCCAAAGAAGCAGAGCAGATGCGCTAATCCAAAAACTTGGACTTTTATCTGCCGGCTCTGTCCGCCATTTTGAAGGGCCCGATGCGACGGTCATAACCAAGCACAGAGGCTACCTGGACTTTCTTTCTTTCTTTATATGACTTTTGTTTTCTGGTCTCCTATCCCTCCATGACGTGTGCCTCGGTCGGACTCGGAGCACGCACAGTCCTACAGGTTATGTTTTTTAATTTCGGCCTTCTCTGGGGCTTCTCCCCGCAGACACATGGTCGCCAGTAATTTCTGGGGTTTTGCTTCTCCTCTACCGTACTGCGGTGATCTTTGTTAATGTGGGGCGCTTCATTGTATTATATTAGCTTATTTCTATGTCATGTATACAGCCAGATACAGTCAATATGAGGGACATTGTGAAATTATGTGTGTTATCATGTTCAGACATTTACCTTTTCTGAATGGCCTTATGTAAAATCTTATCACTCAATGTACAAGGCATTAATAGCCCACTCAAAAGAAAGAAAATCCTTAGCTATCTTAGCCATAAGCATGCTGATTTAGTGTTTCCTCCGGAAACGCATCTAAATTCTGCTGACGCACTGAAACTCAATGCTAAGCCTTATGTGGTGGCTGCCTATTCTCCCGCCGATTCCACGGTACAGGGTAACCATTCTGGTTAAGAAGTCTTCGCATGCTACCGTAATTGATACCAGCGTTGACATGGAGGGTGGATGGGCCCGTGTACACCTTGAGGTTGGAGATAGTGAACCCACGTGTATTTGCATTTATGCCCCGAACGTGGACAATCCTGCTTACTATGCAAGTATTGCGCAGTTGGCATAGGCCTCTGCCAATGCTCCATTAATATTTGGTGGTGATTTTAATCAAGTGTTCCATTAATCTTTTCTTCTCAAACAAGGCGCTCGTTGGCTGGAAGATCCAGTACCGAGTAGACCTGTGTGGCTAGATTTAGAAGAGGACCTTGTAAACCGCTTCCTCCTATTTTCTCCCTGGCATGACTCTCCCATCAGACTCCCACTATCCACCAATGCTTTTAGACACTTTAGGTGCCTTTAATACTTTTATGCAATCTTTAGACTCCCGAATCTGTCCGTTCGACAGGCTCCCGCTTTGGTACAATACTCGATTTTGAATACAAATAGTCGATGGCGTGGAGCCCCTAGTACACTAGGGGCATTTGGATTCCTAGCCAGTTGTTCCATGATGGTCGCTGGAAAACTTTTCCTGAATCGCAAATTGAATTTGGTCTTCCAGCGAAACACTACTTTTAGTCGGTGTAACTTCAGCATTGCCTTCGGAGTGCTGGGGCACTCTCGCCATCGGCATTCCCCTACACAGGGTTGATCGGAGACTTTCCGATCTATCGGTAGCTCACCGGGTGTAGCATCCAATTTTTACAAAACCTTATGTAATGCTCTAACCAGAGATACCCCTATAGCGCAGAAAGTATGGGAGAGAGAATTGCATGTGACTTTGACTTCGGAGTAATGGAGCCTTGTCTGGAGTAGAGTGACACGGGTTTCCCGATCCGCCTCACTCACTCAGACACTCTTCCTTCTAGCCCACCGGTGTTTTTACACTCCTGACAGCTTAGACAAATGGAACACTACTCAGGGCAATAGTCGTTGGACATGCCATGCGGCCATTGGTTCACTAACTCATGTTATGTATGAATATCCCGTACTGCAGTATTACTGGCGTCGGGTCTGGGGTCGTATTCGGTCTATTTTGCACTTTCAAGAGCCCCTCTTGTGGGATAGTGGGACCTCGCCCAGCTGCGGGGATCCCCTCTCTTCCAAGAATGGCCTGCCTCCTTTTGGACTTTATGCTTGGCATTGCTGTATCCCTAATTAAGTAATACTGGAAAAATAGCTCCCATCTGAGCCCCAATGAATGGTGGAATCATGTCTGTCTTTACAGTAACTATGAACAAATAACTCGTATGTTTGCTTCCCTCGTTTAGATTTCTCATCATTGGTCTAAATGGAAGATGCTCAATGACTATGTACATTCTGCTAAATGCTCTCATCTGACTGTCTAAATTTGTATGTTATCTTTGTCCTATGATCATGCTGTATTGTAGATACTTTCTTGATCGTTTTGATGTATAATCACTGTTAATTGGAAGCGCTCACATGCTGACATAATCGGCTAGAGAAGAAGCATGGGGGTGGGGGGTATTTGGGTTTACTTTTCCTTATTGTATACTTGTTTTGTCTCCTTTGGTGTGTTGTTTCTTTGTTTGTTGCAAAATGAAAATAAAAGTTTAAAAAAAAAAGGAAGAATGGGGGAGGGGTGGAGGGTAGAGTGTGAGAGTGTAAGGTGGGGACGGAGAAAGGGAGAGAGTCTGGAAATAGGAACAGAGGGTGGGAAGGCAGCTGGAGAAGGGTGGAAGGGGGAGGGAAGAGTGCAAGGGGTTAGAGGTTGAAGAGATGAATGCACGGGGACAAAAAGCCACAATAGATATATGTCAAAAGGCCCACATTGCCCACAGAGTATACACATGGGTACCCCACCTCACCCACACAGGCACCCCACCTCACCCTCATACACAGGCATGCCACCCTTGCACCACACACACAGGCATAAATGCAGAGGCATCCCTTCCCCACACCACACACACATACACACACACACACAGGTAGACCACCCCACACACACAGACACATACACACATGTATGCACACAGAGGCAACCCACCTCCATACCACACACACATATACACACACAGGCACCACACACACACAGCCCACTCCCACACAGATGTAGCCAACCCCCTCACTACAGACACAGACACAAACACACACACATATACACACACATGCAGCCCATCACCACACCACACCACACCACACCACACCACACCACACCACACCACACACCACACACCACACACCACACACCACACACCACACACACACACACACACACACACACACACGTATGAGTAACCAAGTCCTCTGTGGCTGCAAGTGAGTGGTTTATTTCCCTGTCATTAGATCTGTTGATTGAGCTTCTGTGGCTGGATGTGAGTTACTGAGTTCCCTGTGATTGCCAGTGGGTGACTGATTTACATACAGCAGAGATGTGCTGCACAGGAGCAGGAAGGGGTGGGAGAGAGCAGGCCAAGGGAGGAGCAAGGGTGGGCTGGAGGTGTGACCCTTACCCTGGATGTACAGGGCTGAATCTAGGGTCGATCCTGTACGTCCAGGGTCAGACATTTGGATGGGGGACTTATTCCACCTCAGAGGTGGAATAAGTCCCTCTAGACAGCAGCCAACGCTTGCTCCAGGCAGGGAAAAGGAGGTAAGGGGTACAGGGGGTTCCCCACAGCCCAACACTGGCCATGGTAGGCCCAATTTGGGGTCAGGCAGTGGGGAAAGGATCATTTTGGGGTCTGCCAGGGATCATGGCTCCTTCATGGAGCCGCAGTGCCATGGCAACAGGACGTCATGGCACTGTGGCTCCATGCAGGAGTCTGGCTGGGCTAGCCGGGCAAGTGGCTGGACATCTGGGGCCCAGAACAGGATTTTGAACTATTACCAACAGTGGTTTTGTAAATTTGACAACAAGACCAATTGTAAGTTATTCTCCTCCTCCTTCCACACCTGTGCTGGCTATATTTTGGTTTTGTTTAGTCACTGAATATGTCCTTTGTATATGAACACTATAGAATAATTTTGTGTGCATGTTGTGTGCAATTTGCATGTTGCAGAACATTGTATATGTCTATCACACACTAAGGGGCATGTTTACTAAACCTTCTTAATGTGCGCCCGGCGTTAATGTGCAGGATGCCATAAAAGGAGTGGGCATGCCGGTCGTAAAGTAGCAAAATGGGAGTATCGCACGATAACGTGTGCTGCTGCGCACATTATCGGGCGAAGCGCCGCTAAGCGCGTTAACGCGCGGTAATCTTACATAGGCGCTCAGACATGCAAACATAGAAACAGAGGTGTAACACAAGGGTTAATACACTGACTGATGGTACAAGGATCATGAGTTTGATCCCCCAGTGTGCCTAAGGGATAAGGCTGGCTGATGCATCACCCTTTACTTTAGGTAGTGATTTTTGAGGCATTTTACTTTTATTTTAATTAGTGCTGCCAGCAAACACACCCTCATGGTGGCGTAACCTAAGGTGCCGCATAAGGCACGCCATAACGCACTCCATAGGGCACATTATAAAGTGCACTGTCTGCCAAGGCACCCTATAATGTCCCCTATAGGACACCTTATAAGGCACCCTATAAGGCGCCTTATAAAGCGCTCTATAAGGCGCCCTATAAGGTGCCTTATGAGGCACCTTAAGGTTACAGTACTCTGAGGGTGTTTTTGCTGGCAGCACTAATGTACATTAAAAATAGACAATGTCTCATACAGCCCTATCAAATAACCCCACCATGGGTTACGAACCTATGACCTCTGGCTTCACAGGCAGTGAAGTAACCAGTGGGCTACAGCTGCTAACAGACCCCTGCCTGGCTGCAGAAGGACTACCAGGATAGGGTTAACCCATCCATACCCATGATGCACTGCACATGCAAATCAGCAGTCAACAGATGGGCACAAGATGGGGTACGCACCCCCACAGCACCTCAGTCTGGTAGGGGGAACTGACCATATGTGGTACTGGCACAGAGTAGCCACAGACCGTCACATTGTGCGGGTACTGTGCTGACCCTGAGGGTGAGGTGGGGCGGCCATCACCAGGTCCACAGCACCTTATATGGCTGAAATATACCATGCTGCAGGTCTCCTTCAGTGCTACTGTGTGTGATAGGTAGTCCCTGCAGACACACCTAGGTTACATCTGTGTCCTTTTGTATTTCTCAGTCATGTCTAGCCCTTGTGGGCTCTGATGCACCCAGAATAGTGCATATCCTGTGTTGGTGCCATGGTTACATGATATAAGTGAAAAGGGAAGGGGGTGTTTGGAACCATAGGCAGACTATGTACCACCACAAAACCCACCCTCTGGGGCTCAGGGTGGGAAACAGGATCACCCACCAATAGATCCACTTTCTACCTCCCTGCAATGCTAGCAGTAGAAGTCCATCAACCCCAGTCCTGCTGGGGAACAGACACCCTACAGGGCAGGCAATGCAGAGCTGTACACATCCATAAAGCAATAGCAGACAGACAGTAGGCCTGGAAATGCTCAGCTGCCCCCCACCACTATCTCCCATTCTCCAGCAGCAAGCCTCCAGCCGCTGCAGCCTGCAAGGTGTTCCAGCAAGACACATACTAGCTGCAGACACTTTGCTAGCTAGGCCATAGTGCATAGTCCTAGAGGAGATGCGTGTACCCAGAACTGGGATGTCCACATACACACCACGCAGATAAGTCAGTGATTGGGCCCCAAAAGGGACCCATAAACATCACATGAGAGAAATGCTATATAGCACTATGGGGGAACCTAGCCATGCCGTGGTCACTGCTCCATCAGGGTGAGAGTGACCTCCCAGCAGGACATGCTGTGGCCGGGCACTACAATGTCCGAGCCATTGCCCTATGCCCTGTGCAGATGCGGCCAGGCCAGGCCACACTAGCCAGGCTATTCCCACAGTACCTTGCTCCTCATTATGCACATTGGCAGGCCAATACTGGCAACAGTGCGGGCTGTGGAGGGTGTTGGCAGCCACCTCACACTGGATAGACAGACACACACTCCCCACACCAATGCCAGCATTGTGCAACTATAGAGGTGTTTGGCAGCCCTGGCCACCACACCAGTTCTGGGCACAGTGCAGGCATGGCTATGGTACGCAATGCTGTTGGGGTCACTCCCCATGGTGGTAAACACTGTCAGACACCAGACCTGAGGCACACTCCACAGACATCAGAAAGGTTGCTATGATGCAGCTCAATCAGCCAATTGTGCTTAACGTAGGAATTGCTATCTGCCAGTTATCATAGCAACCTTTTGATAGCTGTGTACAGTTTTCCCATGTTTAGGGTGGCATTGCTAAGGTATGCAAGTGCTAGTATGGGGAGATGCACGCAGGGCCCAACATCCTGCCTCTCCAGGAGGCTTGGGATAATGGAGCCTGTGGGTGTGGGTGTGTCTACCCCTGTTGACCACTGCTCTAGGGCAGAGGTTCCCAACTCCAGTCCTGGAGGGCCAAACACTGTTCGGGTTTTCATGCTGTCCCTCATGAATATGCATGAGATACATCTGCATACCATGGGGGCGGTGCATAGCAATGCAGCACAGCCACATTTATTAGAGGCAGCATGGAACCTGAATGGTGTTTGGCCCTCCAGGACTGCATTTGGGAGACTCTGCTCTAGGTAATGCACATGTTTATGGTGTCTGTGCTCTGTAGGGTAAAATGTAGGTGTTCTGGGCATGTCTACGTCATCTGCACTACAAGTTCTGTCTGTATTAGCACATTGTAGTAGTGGGTAAAATATGGGGGCTGAGTTGGCAGGAACCACAGCTTGGACTTGAAACTGTGACCTTCTGCTCCTGAACACACTGGCTGTGTGCACTGCACCACCGTGTTGCCATAGTGACAATGCATTCCCTGGAGATACCATAACTGTTTGTCAGACAGAGCCTGTCTGTTGCAGTGCATGGCACCCACCTACACAGGGCTAGGCCACAGTCTGCTCTGGGCAGCTGCCACTGCCCCCCTCCACCACCAGTACCCATCTGCCACCATGCTGACATTCCCTTCTGCTGGTGGTGCTGGTGGTGCGCAGTCTCAGGCCATCCAGTGTGCAGGTAGGCGGCTGCTTATGGTGCGGGATCTGGGGTAGGGGTGCCTGCATAGACGTCCGCACTTCCCCCCCACCACCGCTTGCCAATGTTCCGTGCCCTTGGCTGCTGTACAGTTTCAGCATTCCTAAGTGCCACCTGGGCATCTGCCTAGTCCGCACTGTGCCCCAGCTGCACCACAGCATGTGCCGCCTGCAGCCCTCTGTATCCCATTTTCAAGCATCTGCCCAGTTGTCCATTCCGACATGCCCGCCTTGCTGTTGCCGCACATGTGCACGCCATAGGAAACCTGTCCGATGGAGAGGAAAACCCTGCACAGCACAATTTCACTGTGGGCTCATTCACCTTGTATGGGGACGGAGCATGGACTCTTCCAGAATTCATATCCTTTTTTGGGTGCTTTCTTGGGAGTGTTTTTTGATGTTTCTCATTGAGATCACTATTGCCCAGCTTGGTTATTTTATTTTTCCATTTACTTCTATTCATTTTCACTGTTTATTTGCCCTTTTGTTCCGTGCACATGTATCACACTTATCACTTTTTGTAGGTTTCCCTGGTTTTGCTGTACATTGCTGACAGAAATGGTTTCTCTTCTCTTTAAATCAGCTCTAACACCAGGGTTTCACTGGCATTAGTTTTCAGCCTCGGATTTCACATCGTTAGTGTGCGGGGAGTCTCTCCCCTCCCACTCTCCACCCATTGACCCCTTCTCTCCGCGCCTGGGGAGCCTTCCTCCGCCCTCCGGGAGCCTTTCTCCACCTTCAGCGCTTGTTTGCGCCGTTGCGCGCATTAGCGCGCGCTAAGGTACCTCTGTGCCTGCTAAAGCACCATTATCGCACAGTAAGGTACCTTAGCGCACGATAACGTCACAGAGCGCACATTAAGACAGTTTAGTAAACATGCCCCTAAGAAAGAAATTTGTAAGTGACATGACTGTCAATTCAGTCTGTCTCCATATATACAGTTTTTATTCTTTCACTTGTTGCACTATGGGTGCTGATGCTTTTCTACAGTAGTCCACCTTTTTAAAACAATTTTGTTTGTTTCCTTATTAGTATTTATGTCTAGGAATGCATGGATAGATATTTGTATTAACAATTTGCTATTTTTTATTATGCTGTTGAATTACCTTTTAATTGTTTTTAATTGTTGCTATTAACTCATATTGTTTATCTTTTTTGTATACTTATGTTTTGACGTTACCCCCTGACTAAGGCAGGTGCTGAAACACAGTCATGTTGGGATCACTGATCTCTTAATAAAGGACTCCTTTGGTTCTCAGTTCGCTCTTGGGGGTATGTTTACTAAACTGCAGTAATGCCATTCGCGTTAGGATCCGCGGTAGAGGCAGAAATACCCAAATAAGGACATGGACGGTACATCGTTAACGATAATGCGCGTTACAAGGCACCATAAATTAACGAGCGTTACATGATGGGGCCGTGGCACGTTACCGCGCGTTAATCTTAAGAAGGCGCGCAGACATGCAAACACAGAAACAGAGCTGTGTGTAACACAATGGTTACTACACTGACTGATGGTACAGGGGTCATGGGTTTGATTCCCCAGTGTGCCTAATGCATAAGGCTGGCTGAAGCATCACCCTTTATGTTTAAGTAGTGATTGTTGAGGCATTTTACTTTTATTTTAATTAGTGCTGGCAGCAAACACACCCTCACGGTGGCATAACCTAAGGTGCCGCATAAGGCACCCCATAATGCACTCCATAGGGCACATTATAAAGGGCACTGTCTGCCAAGGCACCCTATAATGTCCCCTATAGGACTCCTTATAAGGCACATGATAGGGCGCCCTATAAGGTGCCTTATGAGGCACCTTAAGGTTACAGTACTCTGAGGATGTTTTTGCTTGTAGCACTAATGTACATTAAAAATAGACAACGCCTAAGACAGGTCTATCAAATAAACCCAGCATGGGGTTGAACTCATGATCTCTGGCTTTGCAGGCAGTGAAGTAACCAGTGGGCTATAGCTGCTAACAAACCCCTGGCTTGCTGCAGAAGGACTGCATGTCACCACAGAAACTGTCTGCTGTGGTTACCAGGATAGCGTTAACCCACCCATACTCATGATGCACTGCACATGCATATCAGCAGTCGACAGATGGGCACAAGATGGGGTATGCACCCCCACAGAACCCGGCCTGGTAGGGGGAACTGACCGTGTGTGGTACTGGCACAGAGTAGCCACAGACCGTCACATTGTGCGGGTACTGTGCTCACCCTGAGGGTGAGGTGGGGCGCTCAGCACCAGGTCCACAGCACCTTTCATAACTGAAATATGCCGTGCTGCAGGTCCCCATTCTTGTGTGATAGGTAGTTCTTGCAGACACACCTAGGATACATCTGTGTTCTTCTGTATTTCTCAGTCATGTATAGCCCTTATGGGCTATGATGCACCCAGAATAGTGCATATCCTGTGTTGGTGCCATGGTTGTATGATGTAGGTGAAAGAAGGGGGGGGTGGTGTTTGGACCCATAGGCAGATTATGTACCACCACACAACCCATCCTCAGGGGCTCAGGGTGGGAAATTGGATCACCTACCAGTAGACCCACATTCTACCTCCCTGCAATGGTAGCAGTAGAGGGGACCATCAGCCCCAGTCCTGCTGGGCAACAGCCACCCTACAGGGCAGGCAATGCAGAGCTGTACACCACTATCTGACATTCTCCAGCAGCAAGCCTCCAACCGCAAGACACATACTAGCTGCAGGAAATGCACCCACCTACACAGGGCTAGGCCACGGTCTACTCTGGGCAGCTGCCACTGCCCCCTCCACCACCAGTATCCCTCTGCCACCGTGCTGACATGCCCTTCTGCTGGTGGTGCTGGTGGAGCGCAGTCTCAGGCCATCCAGTGTGTGGGTAGGCGTCTGCCTATGGTGCGGGTTCTGGGGTAGGGGTGCCTGCATAGGTGTCCACGCTTCCCCCCAGCACCACCTGCCAATGTTCTGTGCCCTTGGGGATAGCTGCTGGGTATTATCCCCTGGGTACTATCCCCTGTGACACTGTGGGAAACACAGTCATGCTCATGTTGGGCCTTCAGCAGTTGCTGTCTGGCTGCTCTGCTGTTTCAGCATTCGTATAGGCCACCTAGGCATCACCCTAGTCCGCACTGTGGCCCAGCTGCACCACAGCATGTGCCGCCTGCAGCCCTCTTATCCCCTTTTCCGGCATCTGTCCAGTTGCCCATTCCGATATGCCCATCCTGCTGTTGCGGGACATGTGCACGCCATAGGACACCTGTCCAATAACAAGGGAAAGCCCTGATCAGCGCTATTTCACTGTGGGATCATTCACCTTGTCGGGGGACAGAGGATAGACCCTTCCACGCTTAATATCTTTTTTTGGGAGCTTTCTCAGTAGTGTTTTTGCTGTTTCCCAATATTATCACTATTGGCCAGCTTGGTTAGGTTTTTTTCCAGTTTGTTGAGGTCATTTTCAATGTTTATGTGCTCTTTTGTTCTGTGCACATGTATCACACTTATCAGTTTTTGTAGGTTTCCCTGCCTATGCTGTACATTGCTGACGGAAATGGTTTCTCTCCCCTGCAAATGTGCATCTAACAGCAGGTTTTCAATCGTGTTAGGATTCAGCTCTTAGTGTGAATGGAGCCTCTCCCCGCCCACACTTTGCCCATTGACCCCTTCTCTCCGCCCTCTCTCCACCTTCTGCGGTGTTTTACCACGCCGCGGAACGTCTACGATTGTTAAGTAACGATAACATGCGTCATGAGACGTTAATGATCGTTAACATCTCATAACGAGCGTTAACGCGCGTTAACGTTACTTAACGATCGTTAATGTTACATAACGCGAGTTATGTAATGTTACCGCAGTTTAGTAAACATACCCCTTGGTGTCTCCATCCAGATTCTGGATATCCAGACAGACCATAGGTGCCCAGATCTGAACTGGCCTCCACATGTTTCGTATCATCTTCTCATAGCCACAATCCTTTCCCTGGGTTTTGGACATTCAGGATTTCCACATTGAATATGTGGAGATAAATATGTACAGATTAGAGCCCCAGAATAAGTAGAATTATTTTAGACTCTACCTCTAGCTTTGGGAAGTTCTGGATTAATGCATAAGGGACTATTTTACTACTTCTATGAATCATTTGCTGAGGTTTTTTTCCCTTGCTTTGTATGGAGTGGGAGGGAGGGGAAAGAAAAATCAGAGCAAAAAAGGGGATAAAAAATTATAACTCAGCCTCTGTACAACTTCTGCCTATTCCAAAAATACAAAAAGTAAAATCCCAAATCTTTCCTGCGGCATCACCTTCTTATTTCTGCAAGCACTTCGTTAAGTTGGCCCTCCTTCTTTGGGCTGCTTCACGTAATGCTGCACCTCAGATTCTCCTTGCAGCTTTCAGACAAGAAATATAGAGATGCTTCCCTAGCTCTATTCTTGTCTTGTGTGATCTTCCTGCCTGACGCTGCGAGGAAGAGGGGAAGGAGAATTTGGAGGAATGGGGGAGGGAAAGGGGGGGGGGTTGATACTCTCCAGATACCTCTACTCAGTACACCATAGGCAGCCCTAATCTCTGCCCTTTGAGAAGTTCAGCCTGATGATTTCCAGGATTTGAAACTCTCCTTATCCCAGCCTGACCCTATTTCCCAGCAGATGCTGATATCAGTACCATGGACAGGGGCTTCAAATCTCTCCCTCCCTGTTTGGAAACCCTAGATGCACACTGAGTAAGACATCCTTAAGCACATGCCATTCACTGCTTTATTTTATGAAGAAAATGTTATTTACTGGAATTTAGCAGAGGGTTTACATGGAGGAAGAAACAGATGTTTGAATATTATTGATCTACAAGTCTTTACAAAAAATGACAAACCAATTATTAATGAGTTCTCCTGATTACTCACAGGAAAATTACAGCTGTTAATTCCAAGTGATTTTAAAAGCTCCAGTGCTGGCAAACAGAATTTAAAACCAAAAGTATATCTGCTCTGCAAAAGCGTATGAAACAGTGCATATGCCTTAAGCATGCAGATGTGCACCCGCACATAAACACACACACACACACATAAAATTATGCACACACACACACTTGAATCCTTCTTTTTTCAAGGGTTTGCTCCTAACACACCAGCCAGTAGTTGCAGTGTTTAGTCTTCATTGAATGCAGTAAGGACTTCAGCCTCTTCAGAGCTGCAGCTGGGGCCTGCACCACATCCATCACCTTTACCCTCTTTGGGTCCCAGACACAGTTCTCTGTCAGTTTGCTGACCCATTTATATGAATTCGGGGGTACCCAGGCTGTATCATATCCATGAGCGTGCCATGTTTTCTGCAAGGGGTGGCCTACCCTGTCAATTTTTTTCACCTTGCCAACACGGACCCTGACTTTGAGGATGATGCGGTTTGCAGGGCTCAGGCTTCTGGGGTATTCCTGGGCCTTCCGGATGTCTCTGGTAACATAGATCCCACGTCCTAGCATGCCGTCTGCAGAAGGACTGAAGCCCTTTTGGATAATGAATGTTGCAGCCTGCTCACTGGTCCCATGAAACATGTCATAGGTGCTTTGACCTGCAGCCCGGCGTACTAAGACATGGGCAGTGTCAAGAGCCTCTGCAGAGAAGGATTCAGCCTCAGACAGCTTTGGGATTACAGCCTGGGGGACCTCAGCGAGGGTGAAGGAGAGAAACACTGCAGGAAGGAGAGACAGAGAGAGATGTGACTGTTACAATGAAGGTATTTCACAAATCTGTCTTATAACAGTTAAATAAGACAAGGCATTCTGGTTTCCTCCAGAGAGACACTAATACAAAGGAACTGTGCATCCAGCCCAGTGGCTCATTGACAGTGCTGAGTTTGCTCCCCAAGCCAGCCAGGTTTAGGAATGCTCACAGTCCTGGTTTGCCCATTTAAGCATTCTTTATGACAGCAGGTCAAAGGGGAAATCTGTGTTCTGAAAACCTGACTGTTTAATCCTCTGCTGGTAAGAGAAATATGTTTTATAAAGAACTGATTTATAAATTGTTTGTTATTTTTATATATTTTTTAATTGTATTTTGTTCTATTTATGTTGTATTTCATTTAGGGGCATGTTTATTAAAGCTGTTTATGTGGCAGATAGCATGGAAAAAGCATGCCGCATAACAGCTAACGCAGGACAAATGCAGATAACGCGGTGATTTTCAGTGCTATCTGCTGATCACACGTTATCTACCTATGTGCGTGGGATTAGGGTGCAGAGTGGGCATGTCAGTAGCACGTAGTTACTGCAGGCGTTACTAGCGCATGACAACTCTCAAAGTTGCAGACATTGTGGGTGCAACTAACACCACCTCAATGAGTGGCATTAGTTGCATCAGTGCCATGATCTCTGAACTTTCGCCGGGTTATCTGCTGGGGCAATGCTGTGCGTGCCCAAATAGATAACACGCAACGTGTGTAGCTAATGCGGTGCTTTTGCAACTAGGGCCTGGCCTTAGTTGCAAAAGCCTGCCGTGCTTTAGTAAACATACGCTTAATGTTTATTTTTCTTATTGTGTCATATTGCTGGGCTTTTATGGATTTATTGTACTATGCTGTGTATGAGCATAGTAGTTGAAAGGTAGAATAAATATATAAAAATTCTTGAATTAAATTAAATGGTTAAATAATGGCTAGAATTATAGGGCCCAATATTCAGCGGTGGTGACTAGATGATCTAATGCAGCTAGCTGCTGTCGCTGAACTCTAAACCCAGGTATTCAATGCCAAGGCCATATCCAGGACCCCATTAAATAGCCGATTTGGCCAGATTGCCAGGAAGCTAACCGGGCAGTGGTGATATTGAGCCACTGCTTGCTTAGCTTTTGCAGCAAACGTTAGGTCAGCCTTTACTGTTCCTGACTTTTACTGCATGTTGGTAGCTGGGCAACGACTTGATATCACCGCTGCCTGATTATCAGTGGCTGCTGTGCTGGAACACCCCCAGTAAGCCCCAGTGCTATCTGGATAGCGTCAGGGCATGCAGCGGTGGCAGCTGCAGATATTCAGCGACACTAACCATGTTAGTGCCGCTGAATATCCCACTGAGTGGCATTTACATGGTTTGCAGATCTTCAAACTGTGTAAATGCCTTTGAATATCCCCTCATGGAGGCCAATTCTGCACTGGGCACGTCCGCCCAAAATATGTACGGGGCCACTTTATACCCGATTCTGCAATCATGGGAGTTATACCCTCCTGCGGTTACAGAATCAGGGCACTTGGATGGCCTGGTGTGCCCCCTATTCTGATGCTGGAGATGTCCTGTGCACTGCCCGGCCAGCCTGCTCAGCACTCCTACTGGTGTGCCGGCACTGTGGTGTTCCATCGCCATGGCACCGGCACATCCAGCAGGAGCCTCCAATGCCCCATATGATGGCCGCCACTGTTTCCCCACCATCCAACCCTCAACGGGTGCTCCCACACCGGGATCAGGCAATGGATGGCCTGCCACTGCAGTGCGATTGGGTAGGGGGGCTGCAGCCCACATTCAGAGAGATGCCCAGCATTTATTCCACCTTCAAGGTGGAGTAATCTGGGCATCTAAGTAGATGCCAGCGAATGTACAGGGCCCTGAATAGGTTCTGCACATCCAGCCACCTAGCTACTCCCCTACTCTGCCTCTGTCCCACCACTTCCCACCCCCTTCTGCCCCCATCCAGTGCTCCCTGCACAACAGCTCTATACATGCAGGGAGCCAAACAAGCAAAATATGGTCCCTGTGAATAACTGGGATTGGATGTCCAACCCAAACATCCAACCCCACTATTCGGGGATCAGAATCGACCCCATAGTGCTTATCTACAGGGCTTCAGAGGGAGTTGTGATCTTTGGCCTTTTGCCAGCTACCATGACTGCAATGGTAGGGTTTGGCAGGGGACTCCCAAAAATAGGGATACACTCCAAAGAATTATGAATGGTACAAGCAAACAGCAAAGGCTGATTCCAATTGGAGGACCAAGGAAAAGCTTTCCCACCGCCACAAAGATAAAATGCCTCAGACAGAGCTATGATGAAAATCTGTCCTGAAGATTTCCTGCAACATAACTTTACATGAGTAAAGCTTTTAAAACCTTCCCTATGGCAATACAAGAACGTTGTGAGTAAAAGAAACCTTTGCTTGCTTTTTGACTCATCTGAGAGTTGCTTAACTTTCCAATTAAAAGTTGTGCTTTAATTCAAATGTATTTTAACACTGTACAGTGACAATGCGCTACAAAGTTTATAGTTGATGTATCTAAAAATCAACTGGGTAACCAAAACACATTCTTAACTTTGGGTTCTATTTCTCCACTGCAGTACAATATGCATGTTTAAAAAAACACAACTAAAAAATAAAATAATAAAAAACACAAATAGGTGATATCAGACAATGAACTGCAGGAATCTGAAAAGGAAGTTTATAGTTACTTGCTAAACTGTGAAATGTTAACCTACCAAACAGCGCAAAGGCTGTAGTTTTCAGAGGCGCCATCCTTGCAATCTGGCTGCTGTCGATGAGCACAGAGAGACCTAGGAGAAAGTGGGACATATAGAGCAATCAATGCATATCAAAGCAGGGCTTTTCATTTATACTTAAACATAATTCCTACTCCCATGAAATCAAAATATTGATTCCTCATTCTTGAATCCACGCTGCTTATGGAGAAATTAGAACTTAGGATCCTCTGTGCTTATCCCAGGCTTTACCCCTAGTAACTCACCTCTAAGGATCTTCCATATTCAGCACTGTTTTTACCTCTGACTCCCCTAGCACTGAAGATCTCCTGTGTCTAGTATGGGCTCTTTTTGAGTTCTGATACCATCTCTAGTCCTTGTTCCTCCCAGGGATACTGTCAATGCACTCAGAATCCTTACTAGCCACCTCTATCATATTTTTCCATTATAAACCCTCTCAGCTCGTTCCTGTCCTTTCAGTCTCTGAGAAGAATCCCAAAACACTGCATTCTGTGTGAGTTACCCTGCTGAATTTGTCTTCAGCTGAGGACTTATGCTATACCAGAAGTCTTTTTAGTTGCTTATCTATAACAGCTTAGAAGAAAGGCAACTCAAAAAAATGTATAATACATCACTATAACCGGTTTCACAAATAACACTCCCATTCTTAACCATGAGCAAATACCAGATTTTTCACCTTTGGATGTCACCTGTCAAGAGATGCTCTGAAGGAGGAAGACCAGCTCTAGCCTAGGAGCCTTGGGTCCCTTTATATATACCTTCCACCCACAGAACTTCCCTTTTCCACAGAACTGAGTGATTTCAACATCTGCAACCTGAGGAAGGGAGGTGCTGATTGCAACATCTGTGGGACAATAGATTTTTGTGCAGCAGGCAGACCATTGCCTCCTCTCTCAGATGAAATGTTTAAAGTAAACTCTCTGTTAAAGTTTCAGTTCTTGTGTTTGTACAGTCCCACCTGCTCCTCCTCAGTTGGCACTAATTACATACTGTATAGAAACTATGGGATTGTAAAGAGCCTTTCTACAGCTTACAATTCAGTGTCCCCGTACTCATTTCTTTCCCGCATCTCGCATCTCCCTCACTAAGTAACATAGGGGTCTATCCAGGGGTTCTCAACCCTGTCCTCGGGACCCACCTAGCCAGTCAGGTTTTCAGGATAACCACAATGAATATGTATGAGAGAGATTTGCATACACTGCCTCCATTATATGCAAATCTCCCCATGCATATTCATATTGGTTATCCTGAAAACCCGACCGGCTAGGTGGGTCCCGAGGACAGAGTTGAGAACCCCTGACTCTATTCAGAGCCATGGCACTGCAGTTCCATTACAAAGCCAGGCTGAGTTAGCCGGGTAAGTGGCTGGGCGTGCGGCTGATCAGAATCGGGGCCAGCCTGCATGTCCAGGCCGGTAGACCCGATTCTGATCTCACAGGGGTTAGACATCCCCGCAGGAACAGAATCGGGTCTATAGCTCTATGCCCCGATTCTGCCCGGTCCAGATGTGAATAGGCCTCATAATACATAACAAAAGATAAAGCCCAGTACAGTCCATCCCAGTCTGTCCACTAAGGTGTTTAGGGTTGTAACTGCCACTCTGTGCAGGTTGTCTCCACTTGGTTTTTATTTGATTTAATATAGGCAGTTTTGACATCATGTTCCTGCCCTCCCCCTCCCCTCCCTCCCCCCCCCCCCCCCACCCATCAGCCCAGGTTCCTGCTGATAGTGGTGCAAATTGGCTGCAGCTTTATTAACAAAAACAAAAAAAAACTATTTCACAGCTGTACCCGAGCCAACTTTCTCAAATGTTATGCATTTCTAGGCACCCACAGCCAACCACGGGATCACTCTGTGACAAAGATGGGAGCCCATCCCATAGGCACAGTTTACCTAAAGGCACCATGTGGCATGTTAGGGTTCAGTGCCCCCCCCCCATATGACAGTTGTGGATTATAAATGCCACGCTGTACAGGTGAGCCCAGCTCTTTTTGCATTTTTCAAAGTACAAAAATAATTTAAGTTTTGCTCTGAGCAGGAATTCTCCTCTTCCTATATAGGGATTCTCTGTGCTTATCCCATGACTTTTTTGAATTCCGCCACTGTTTTTGTCCCCCACCACTTCCACTGGGAGGGCATTCCAAGCATCCATCACCCTTTCCATGAAAAAGTACTTCCTGATGCTGTTTTTAAATTTTTCTCCTTTCAGCTTCATTTCATGTCCTCTAGTTTGATAGCTTCCATGACTTTGTAAAAGGTTGATTTGTTCATTACTACCTTTCAAGTATTTAAATGTCTATATCATAGCTCTCAACCCAGTCCTTGGGACATACCTAGCCAGTCAGGTGCTCAGGATAACCACCATGCATATGATTGAGAGAGATTTGCATGCACTGTCTCCATTGTATATCAAAACATGAACCTAACCGGAATCACCAGTAAAATAGAAACCTAAAAATCCCGATAGTAGAAAACTCCCAGTGTTAGAAAAATTATTTTTTGTCGGAGAAAATTCAGCACAGTGCTATGTATGGTAACAAGGCACCACTGTGATATCTCCTTTTATTAATATATAAAATATTACTTAGCTTCAGTAATGAATTTCATCCGTATTGGCCAAAGGACTGCAAAAGACTATCGACGCAGCGCTCGTTTCGGGTTCAAAATTTGTTGAAAACCCTGCTTCAGGTACGTCCGTAAGCAAGCTTTGGCAGCAATGCTTACGGACATACCTGAAGCAGGGTTTTCAACAAATTTTGAACCCGAAACGAGCGCTGCGTCGATAGTCTTTTGCAGTCCTTTGGCCAATACGGATGAAATTCATTACTGAAGCTAAGTAATATTTTATATATTAATAAAAGGAGATATCACAGTGGTGCCTTGTTACCATACATAGCACTGTGCTGAATTTTCTCCGACAAAAAATAATTTTTCTAACACTGGGAGTTTTCTACTATCGGGACTGTCTCCATTGTATGCAAATCTCTCGCGCATATTTATTGTGGTTATCCTGACTGGCTAGGTATGTCACTTAACCCTCCATTGCCTCAGAAAAATCCAAGTTATCAATGTCCCTGTTTAATGTACATTACCAAGTTTAAGTTACAATGTCAACCACTTTGACTGAAATGATAAAGTGGCATAAAAAACTTGTTAAATAAATAAAATAAAATAAAAATAAATGTCCTGAGGACTGGGCTGAGAATCCCTACTCTAGGGTAAGCATGTTCAGGTTTTCAAGTCTCTTCTCATATGACTTCTGGCACAAACCCCATACTATTTTGATTACTTTCCTCTATACCACTTCAAGTCTTTTTCTATATCCTTAGCGAGGTATGGCCTCCAAAACTGAACACAGTACTCCAAGTGGGGCCTCACCAATGACCTACTCAGGGACATCATCACCTCCTCGTTTCAGCTAGTTATGCCGCAGTCTAGCATCCTTCTGGCTTTGATCACCACCTTGTCACATCATTTTGCCACTTTGAGATCCTCTAACACTATAATCCTGAGGTCTCTCTCCTGGTTCCATATCACATTTTGCTCCTTTGAATTTTTGCACCCCAAGTCCATCTCTCTGCACTTTTTCTCATTAAATCTTAAATGCATGCATTAGACCATTCTTCTAATTTTTGTGCATCATTTCTCGTGTTCTCAACTCCCTCCAAGGTATCCACCCTGTTGTAAAGCTTTGTGTCATCTGCAAAAAGGTAAACTTTTCCTTCTAACTCTTTAGTAATGTTGCTCACAAAGCTATTGGACAGAATTGGCCCCAGAACTGATCCTTGAGTCACTCATTTACTTATCTTTCTTCCAAGCAACTTCCATTTTACATTACCATCTGCCATCTGTCAGTGAACCAATTTCCAATCTAGTTTACCCTTTAGGTCCTAACTTCAGGCTACCCAGTTTATTTATGAGCCTCCTACTGTATGAGGAATAGTATCAAAGGCTTTGCTGAAATCCAAATAGACCACATCCAGCACGTGCCCTCAATCTAGTTCTCTGGTCACCCAATCAAAGAAATCAGATTCATCTGACAAGTGTCTGAAGTACAAAAATCACATCCTGTCCTAAGCCCCTCTGGGCCCCCAAAATTTCAGACCCGTACTTGAAGTTGTCTCTGGGTTCTCACGAGGGACACACAGACATAGACACATTCACCCAAACTGCAGTACACACAGACATCAGTACTATCTCATAAGCTTCTCTTCAGAGAGAACCAAGGCTAAAAAGAAAAAAAAAACATTTTAATTTTTAAACTCTCACATCTGGGAATATGAGGTCATATCAACTGGGTGGCTCATTTTATTATTCATTTCTCTTTCTCCTCTCACTCTCTCTTCAGATCAGCAGTGTCTCATGTTTTCAGCATTTGAGACTCTGGGGTATGGGGAGGGGGGAGGGAGGGGAGGGGGTGTGGGAGGGGGGGGGGAAGGAGAGGGGGAGGGAGGGGGGGAGGAGGGAGGGGGGGTGGTGTATGGACCCATAGGCAGATTATGTACCACCACACAACCCACCCTCTGGGGCTAAGGGTGGGAAACAGGATCACCCACCATTAGATCCACAGTCTACCTCCCTGCAATGGCAGCAGTAGAGGGGACCAACAACCCCAGTCTTGCTGGGGAACAGACAGAGCAGTACACAGCCATAACACAATAGCAGACAGACGGCAGGCCTGGAAATGCTCAGCAGTCCCCCACCATTATCCAACAGCAAGCCTTCAGCCGCAGCACCCTGCAAGGTGCTCCAGCAAGACACATACTAGCTGCAGACAGTC
Source organism: Ichthyophis bannanicus (assembly GCA_033557465.1). Classification (NCBI taxonomy): domain Eukaryota; kingdom Metazoa; phylum Chordata; class Amphibia; order Gymnophiona; family Ichthyophiidae; genus Ichthyophis; species Ichthyophis bannanicus. The sequence goes on from CM066039.1 coordinate 190,667,534, forward strand.
CGCCAGCTAGTCCATAGTGCATGGTCCTGGAAGAGATGCATGTACCCAGAACAGGGATATCAGCATACACACCAAGCAGATAAGTCAGGGATTGGGCCCCAAAAGGAAACCCATAAATATCACATGAAAGAAATGTTACATAGCACTATGGGGGAACCTAGCCATGCCATGGTCACTGCTCAGTCAGGGTGAGAGTGACCTCCCAGCAGGACATGCTATGGCCACCCTGTCCGTGCAGGTGGTGGCCAGGCACTACAATGTCTGAGCCATTGCCCTATGCCATGTGCAGATGCATCCAGGCCAGGCCACCGTATCCAGGCTATTCCCACGGTACCTTGCTCCTCATTATGCACATTGGCAGGCCAATACTGGCAACAGTGCTAGCAGTGTGGGCTGTGGAGGGTGTTGGCAGCCACCACACAGTGGATAGACAGACACACACTCCCCACACCTATGCCAGCATTGTGCAACTATAGAGGTGTTGGGCAGCCCAGGCCACCACACCAGTCCTGGGCACAGTGCAGGCATGGCTATGGTACGCAATACTGTAGGAGTCACTCCCCAGGTTGGTAAACACTGTCAGACACAAGACCTGTAGCACACTCCACAGACATCAGAAAAGTTGCTATGATGCAGCTCACTCAGAAAAGTGTACTTAACTTAGGAATTGCTATCTGCCAGTACTCATAGCAACCTTTTGATAGATGTGTACCATATTCCCCGGTTTAGGGTGGCATTACTAAGGTATGCAAGTGCTAGTATTGGGAGATGCATGCAGAGCCCAAAGTCCTGCCTCTCCAGGAGGCTTTGGATAATGGGGCCTGTGGGTGCAGGTGTGTCTGCCCCTGTTGGCTGCTGCTTTACGGCAGAGGTTCCCAACTCCAGTCCTGCGGTGCCAAACACTGTTCGGGTTTTCATTCTGTCCCTCATGAATATGCATGAGATACATCTGCATACCATGGGGGTGGTACATAGAAATGCAGCACAGGCATCTTTACCAGAGGCAGCATGGAACCGGGATGGTGTTTGGCCCTCCAGGACTGCAGTTGGGAGGCTCTGCTCTAGGTAATGTGCATGTTTATGGTGTCTGTGCTCTGTAGGGTAAATTGTAGGTGTCTTGGGCATGTTTACGTCATCTGCAATAAAGGTGCTGTCTGTATTAGCACGTTGTAGTAGTGGGTAAAACATGGGGACTGGGTTGGCAGGAACCACAGCTGGGACTTGAACCTGTGATCCTCTGCTTCTGAATACACTGGTTTTGTGCATTGCACCACCTTGTTGTCGCAGAGTCAGTACCTTCCTTGGTGATACCATCACTGTTCATCAGATAGGCCCGTCTGTTGCAGTACATGGCACCCACCTACACAGGGCTAGGCCACGGTCTGCTCTGGGCAGCTGCCACTGCCCCCTCCACCACCAGTATCCCTCAGCCACCATGCTGACATGCCCTTCTGCTGGTGGTGCTGGTGGTGCGCAGTCTCAGGCCATCCAGTGTGCAGGTAGGTGGCTGTCTATGGTGTGGGTTCTGGGGTAGGGGTTCCTGCATAGGTGTCCACGCTTCCCCCCAGCGCCGCCTGCCAATGTTCCGTGCCCTTGGGGTTAGCTGCTGGGTACTATCCCCTGTGACACTGTGGGAAACACAGTCGTGCCCATGTTGGGCCTTCAGCAGTTGCTGTCTGGCTGCTCTGATGCTTCAGCATTCGTATGGGCCACCTAGGCATCGCCCTAGTCCGCACTGTGGCCCAGCTGCACCACAGCATGTGCCGCCTGCGGCCCTCTGTATCCCCTTCTCCGGCATCTGTCCAGTTGCCGTTCCGACATGCCCGCCCTGATGTTGCAGGACATGTGCACGCCATATGAATCCTGTCCGATGGTGGGGAAAAACCTGAGCAGCGCTATATCACTGTGGGCTCATTCACCTTGTATGGGGGCGGAGTATGGACCCTTCCACGATTTATATCTGTTCTATGGAGCTTACTCGGGGGGGGGGGGGAGGGGTTGATGTTTCTCATTGCTACCACTATTGGCCAGCTTGGTTATGGTCTTTTTCCAGTTTGTTGGGGTCATTTTCAGTGTTTATGTGCCCTTTTGTTCTGTGCACATGTATCACACTTATAACTTTTTTTAGGTTTCCCTGCCTGGGCTGTACATTGCTGACACTGAAATGGTTTCTCTCCCCTGTAATGTGCATTTAATGGCAGGTTTCCATTCGCGTTGGAATTGAGCTCTTCAGATCAGCGCGTTAGTGTGAAGGGATCCTCTCCCCGCCCACTCTCCGCCCACTGACCCCTTCTCTCCGCCCTCTCTCCACCTTCTGCGGTGTTTTACCGCGCCGCGGGAGTTTACGATCGTTAACTACGGTTAACGCGCGTTATGTAACGTTAACGATCGTAAGCGCATCATAACGCGCGTTATGATGCACTTATGATCGTTAACGTTACATAACGTGCGTTATTTACGATTACCGCAGTTTAGTAAACATACCCCTCTGTAACTGTATATTGGAGTCTTCACTGTGGACCTCTCTCTCTCTTTCTCTCTTGTCCCTCCTCTTTCTCACACCTCTGTCCCCATATCTCTCCCTTTTGTATCCTAACTGCTGTCTCCCTCTTTCTCCCCAAATCTCGTTCTTCTCTCATATCACTCCCCCCACCCCTTCTCGTTCCTTACAATTCTCTCTCAGCTTCTCGCTTTCAGTTCTGTCTCAGTTCTCTATTTCTGCTCCTTTGTGCTGTCAGCTCAGTTTGAACCGATTTCTATTAGGCTACAGAATTTACATCACTGCAAGGGGTCATATACAGAAAAGAAAAAATAGCAATATGAGGGAAAAGGAACAAAGCATGTGTAAATCATGAAATCATTATGTTCACCCGATTTGAAATGTTCCCTCCTGTATTCCTTACTGGGGTAGAACTGGTGACCTTCTTAGCTTCAAGGAAAATCCTTAGCTGATCTGGAGCAATAAAAACTCCTAACCCATCATCAGTGCCACCAAATTTAATTAAACATTGATAGGAGCGACATAAAAAAAATAAAAGCAGCCCTGGGAGCTCCTGTCTCTTGTTGCGTTGCAAGGAGCAATTTCTTTATTTTTCAGATGTGTTTGGAAAGATCTAGATTTTTTACCCCACATCCTGTTTGAATATAAAGGAGAGCAATAATGCAACTCTGCCTGATCTTCTATTTGTCAGCCCACCTAATGTAGATGCGAGTTATCTATGGTAATCTGAGCTTCCCTCCCTTGCTCTTTCATCTTGAGCTTCCTCTTTGCCTGGAGATAGAAAATACATTTCATTCACACAGAGGAGAAGAGGGATGGGGGGCCTCCAACAGTATACGCAGAATTTCTTGTATGTTTAAATCTCTTCATTGAGGTGCATGACAACCAGGGCCTGTTCAAAGGTATTGAGCACCCCAGGGAACATTAAGTCTAACCCTTCTCTCCCCAAGATTTTGATAATTAAACTCAACAATCATGATTATTGCAAACCCCTCCCCCCACTCCCCTCCACAACAATCCTGTAACAATGCATAATTGGCCATCATGCTTTTAAATATTGAACTTTTCCTTGTGTGTGCATATAGCTGCTCTCCCTGCAGGTGAAATAATGTGCTGATGGCTCTTTGAGTTTCTGTGGCTCTCCAGATCTGTTCTTTGCTTTGACTGCTGCTGTTCTTTACTGCCCTTCAGAAGCTGCCTGCCCTAGACAACTGCCTAGTCTTTCCTAATGGTTGTGCTGGCCCTGATTACAACACATGGAAATGGATTGGAATTTAACTTAGTCAGAAACTAGACAAAATGGAAATTCCTGCAACAGTCAAATATTCAGAACCGAAACCAAATTTACTGTTTTGTCCCCCCCCCCCCAACAGATAGATAAAACTAGCATCTAAAGGTAGACAATTGGACTTTGAGTTTTGAGGCTCCAACCATCCTAGGAGGGCCTATTCTGGAACAATATTAAAGTCAATCTGTCTATTATGTATACAGGAAAACAGCAATGCAGATATCACTATATCCAACATGAACATGAAATTTAGGTTTTTAGATAGGAAGCTGAAATCCATAACTTCCAAGGTGGCATTCTCTGAAATGCTTCCTGTGCCACGCGCAGGACCCAAAAGGCAGGCAGAGAACTGGAGTCTCAAAGAATGGATGAGACAATGGTGCAAGGATGAGGGTTTTGGATTTGTTAGGAACTGGACAACATTCTGCGGAAGGGAGGGGCTCTTTCGAAGTGATGAGCTCCACCTTAACTGGGATAGAGCCAGCCTGTTGGCATTAACATTTATAAAAGGAGATAGAGCAGCTTTTAAACTAGATAATAGGGGAAAGCTGACAGTCATCCAGAGCGCATGGTTCAGAAGAATGTATCCTTGAAGGATACTAGCAAAAGAGAAAAGTTAGGCATCCTAACAGAGAGATTCCAATAAAGATAAAAGTAATCCAGATGCCCTTAAGTACAGAGCTGAAAGATTCCAAATTACCCCTATCTACTGATAACTAGATTAATATTAATGAAATACAATCTCAAAAATGCTAGAAGTCTAAAAAAATAGGATGGGAGAGTTAGAATATATAGCTCTAAATGAGAGGTTCAATATGACTGATATCTCAGAGACCTGGTGGAAGGAGGACAACCAAAGGGACACTGTGATACCTGCATACAAACTATATTGCAATGACAGAATAGATCAAATTGTTAGAGGGGTTGCACTCTATGTTAGAGAGGGCATTAAGGCACAGAGGATTAAAGTTTTGCAGGAGATAAAATATGCTGTAGAATCTTTATGGATAGAAATTACATGTAAAAAGGGGAAGGCAATGGCAGTGGAGATGTACTACCAACCACCTGGCCAGAATGAACTGATGGATGATGAAATGCTGAAAGAAATCTGGGCAGCTAACAAAAGTTAGGGGTGATTTCAATTACCTGGGTATCGACTAGGTCAATGTCACAGCAGGACATGCTAGGGAGATAAAGGGGTATGTTTACTAAACCGCGCACACATGCGTGGCGCACAGTAGCGTACGCTAATGATGCACTTAAGTGCTCTTAAGTGCCCCGCACGCGTGCGCATCACACTAACGGGCCCGCGCACGTGTGCGGGGCGCTGATGTGCGATAGAGGCGGGGAAAGGCGTACGGAGGGCGGAGGAAGGCCCCCGAGGGGCGGAGGGACGGGGTCAATGGGTGGAGAGTGGGAGGGGAGAGGCTCCCCGCACAGGAGCGTGGCTGAATTTCGGCAAAAAAATACCGCGAGTGAAAACCTCGCGTTAGAGCCTATTTAAAGGGAAGAGAAACCATTTCCGTCAGCAATGTACAGCAAAACCGGGGAAACATGCAAAACGTGAGCAGTGTGATACATGTGCACAGAACAAAATAGCAAATATAAATTGCAAATGACCACAACAAATTCCAAATAAATTTTAATCCAGCTGGGCAACAGTGATATTAATGGGCAACCATAAAAAATACTCCCAGGAAAGCTCCAAAAAAAAGAAATGATTTTTGGAAGGGTCTACGCTCCCTAGACTCATTCAAAAGCACTGCATTTTAATGGGGCTTTCCTGGGAGTGTTTTCCAGGTTGCCCATTGATATCACTGTTGCGCAGCTTGGTTTTGGTTTTCTTCCTCTTTTTTGGAGGGCATTTGTGAGGTTTATTCGCACCTTTGTCCCCATACAAGGTAAACGAGCCCACTGTAAAATTGTGCAGAGCAGGGTGTCTGACTCGTGCGGCCAGGTTTCCTATCTCCAGAGACTGCACTGTCTCTGTGGCCACAGTGTGGTGCAGCAGACACAGCCAGTGCCTGTAGAACCAGAGGGTCACAGGTTCAAATCCCAGCTGGGGCTCCTGCCAACCCAGTCCCCACAGTTTTACCCACCACTAAACAGTGATAGTACAGACACTCCTTTATTGCAGAGAGCATAAGCATGGTTCCAACACCTATATTTTACCCTACACCGCACACAAACCATAACAATGGGCATTACCTACAGCCGTCCCCCAAATTCAGTCCTGGAGTGCTACAACTCAATCAGGTCATATGCTTTTTCCCAGATAGGGACATGTCTGCATGTTGGCGGAAGGGTACAGGTGGTGGAGGGGGCAGTGGCTGCAAACCACAGCAGACAGTGGCCTAGGCCTGTGCAGGCTGGCACCGTCCACCGCAACAGACAGGCTCTGTCGGATGTACAGTCATGGACTCCCCAGAGAAAGTAGCATATCTGTAGCAGCACGGTGGTGCAGTGCACACAGACAGTGTGTGCAGGAACAGAAGGTCACAGGTTCAAAGCCCAGCTGGGGCTACTGCCAATCCAGTCCACATATTTTTCCTACAACTAAACCGTGATAGTACGAACAAACCTTTATTGCTGAGAACATACGCATGGTTCATACGCCTATATTTTACCACATCAAACACAGACACCATAAACAGCCGCATTACCTAGAGCAGAGTCTCCCAAATGCAGTCCTGGAGGGCCCCACACCATTCAGGATCCATGCTGCCTCTAATAAAGATGCCTGTGCTGCATATCTATGCACCACCCCCATGTTATGCTGATGTAGCTCATGCATATCTATGAGGGACAGCATGAAAACCCACACAGTGGTTGGAACACCAGGACTGGAGTTGGGACACTCTGCCATAAAGCAGCAGCCAACAGGGCCAGACACACCCACACACACCCCCACAGGCCCCATTGGCCAATGCCTCCTGGAGAGGCAGGACATTGGGCCCTGCCTGTATCTCCCCAATACTAGCAGTTGCATACCTTAGCACTGCCACCCTAACACCTGGGTATATGGTACACAGCTATCAAACGTTGCCCATGATAACTGGCAGATATCAATTCCTACGTTAAGCACATTTTGCTCATTGATCTCCACCATAACAATCATTGTGATGTCTGCGGTGTGCGCTGCAGGTCTGGTCTCTGACAGTGTTTTACCACCCTGGGGAGTGACCCCCAACAGTAGTGTGTACCATATCCATGCCTGTACTGTGCCCAGGACTGGTGTGGTGGGTATGGCTGCTGGACTCCTCTATAGTAGCACAATGCTGGCATAGGTGTGGGGGTGGCTGTCTGCCTAATCCAGTGTGTGGTGGCTGCAAACACCTTCCACAGCCCACACTGCCAGCAATGTTGCCAGTATTGGGCTGCCAATATGCATAATGAGGAGCAAGGTACCATGGGTATAGGCCGGACAGGGTGGCCTGGCCAGGGTGCATCTGCACAGGGCATAGGGTACTGACTGGGACATTTTAGTGCCCGGCCACCACCTACACAGACAGGGTGACCTCAGTATGTCCTGCTGAGAGATCACTCTCACCCTGACTGTGCAGTGACCACAGCATGGCTAGGCACCACCATAGTGCTATATAGTATTTCTCTCATGTGATAGATATGGGTTTCCTTTTGGGGCCCAGTCACTGATTTATCTGCTTGCTGTGTATGCTGACATCCCAGTTCTGTGTGCATGCATCTCCACTGGGAACATGCACTGTGGACTAACTAGCATACTGTTTGCAGCTGGTATGTGTTGTGATGGAGCAGCTTGCAGGGTGCAGCGGCTGATGACTTGCTGCAGGAGAATATCAGATAGTGGTGGGGTGCAGTTCACCATATCCAGGCCTAATATCTGTCTGATATTGTGTTATGGATGTGTATAGAGCTGCATTGACTGCCCTGTGGGGGTGTCTGCTCCTCAGCAGGACCGGGGTTGATTATGGACCCCTCTACTTCCACCTTTGCAGGGAGGTAGAATGTGGATCTATTGATAGAAGACCCTGTTTGCCACCCTCAGCCCTGGAGGAGGGGAGTGGTACATGGCCCACCTAGGGGTCCATGGGGGCTACACCTGACTGAGTCAGACAGAGATATCCAAGGTGCTTGTGCAGGAACTACCTATCTCACACATTAACACAGCTTTGGACCTCCAGCATGGCCTCTTTCAGCCATGGAAGGTGTTGTGGACCTGGTCCTGGGCGCCTCATTGCACCCTCAGGGTGAGCACAGTACCCGCACAATGTGACGGTGTGTAGCTACTCTGTGCCAGTAAAACACACGGTCAGTACCCCCTACCAGGCCGAGGTGGTGTGTGGGTGCACATGGTCACTTCCCTCTACCGGGCCGAGGTGCTGTGGGGGTGCATTGCCCATCTTGTGTTAATCTGTGGACAGCTGATTTGCATGTGCAGTTCATCATGGGTATGAGTGGGCTAACCCTATCCTGGTGACCACAGCAGACTGTCTGTGTGGTGACGTGCATGCTCTCTGCAGCCAGCCAGGGAATTGCTAGCAGCTATAGAGCTGTAGCCCAATGGTTACTTCACTGTCTCTAAAGCCAGAGATCATGGGTTCAAACCCACAGTGGGGTTATTTGATAGTGTTGTCCAATGCATTTTTTTAATGTACATATGTTGATGCCAGCAAAAACACCCTCAGCGTACTGTACCCATAAGGTGCCTCTGAGGGTGCTTCATAGGGCGCCCTATAGGGCACCTTATGGTTCCCGTCCATATAAGGTGCACTATACAATATCCTGTGACGCAACCTATAGGGTGCCCTATAGGGGACATTTTAGGGTGCTGTGGCAGACAGTGCAATTTCTAATGTGCCCTATGGAGTGCCTTATAGGGTACCTTATACAGCACCTTCCATTACGGCACGTGAGGGCGTGTTTGCTGGCAGCAATTAATAACATAAAATTAAAGTGCTGCAGGACAAAATATGTACAATGCAAATCTGATGCCACAGCCAGCCTTACATATTAGGCACACTGGGGAGCAAACTCATGACCCCTATATCAGCAGTCAGTGCCTTAACCATTGTGCTCCACTGCTGCTCCTCCTTGCCTGTCAGCGCACCTACTTATGCTTTTCATTCCTTAAATTGCACAGTGCTGCCATAAAAAACAGTACACTGACCTTGCGGTACCTCATACGGCACCCTCTAAAGCGCCCTATAAAGCAACATTCTAGGGTGCCTTGGCTGACAGTGCACTTTAAAATGTGCCTTATAGGGCACCTTATGTTAACACGCTTTGGGAGTGCGTTTGCTAGTAGTGATAATTAAAATATGAATAAAATGCCTCCTAAAGCAATCTTCCCCTTAATATGTTGTGCCTCAGCCAGCCTCGTTCACTGGGCACTTTGGGGGATTGAACCCCTGATCCCTGCATCATTGGTCAATGTCTTAACCATTGTGCTGTGGCTCTGTTACTGTGAATTCGCATCAGCGCGCCACCTTATGCCGCCCAGTATTAAAAAGCCTCCTAAAACATTAGCGCACCGCCTTATGCCCATCAGCGCGCCGCCTTATACCGCCCATCATTTAAATGCCTCCTAAAATAATGCCTCAGCCAGCTGTCTCCATTGGACACTGTGGGGGAATTGAACCTCTGATCCCTGTACCATTGGTAATTGGCTTAACCATTGTGCTGTGGCTCTGCTTTTCTTTCTGCTCATCAGCGCGCCACTTATACCACCCAGTATTATAATGCCTCCATAAACATCAGCGTGCCGCTTTATGCCGCCCAGTATTAATATGCTGCCAAAAAATATTAGTGTGTCACCTTATGATGCCCAGTATTTCTGCACCTCATAAATTATGCCTCAACCAGCTGTCTTCATTGGGCACTGTGGGGGATTGAACCCCTGATCCCTGCACTGTTGGTCAGTGTCTTAACCATTGTGCTGTGGCTCTGCCCTTTTTCTTGTATTTCAGCATGCCACTTATGCCTCCCACGCAGCTATCTCATGCGCTAAGGTGCGGGGCGCACATGGGCACCGCGCACCTTAGCGCATATGTAAATTCCGGCTTTTCTTTTTCAGGACGGAACGCCCACTTCTTATATGGCACCCGCACACTACCGGGGCCCGCACTTTACCGGGGTTTTAGTAAACATATCCCAAAGTTTCTAGATGAAATAAATGACTGCTTCTTGGAGCAGCTGGTTCATGAACCAACAAGATGGATAGCTATTTTGGAGCTAGTCCTTAGTGGCATGCAGGATCTGGTGCAAGAGATAAGGGTGTCAGGGCCACTTGGCAATTGTGATCATAACATGATCACATTTGATTTAATAAATGAAAGAAGAATGGCAAGGAAATCCACAGTACTACCATTTAACTTTCAAATGGGAGACTATGGGGTATGTTTACTAAACCGTCTTAATGTGCGCCCAGCGATAATGTGCAGAATGGAGTGGGCATTCCGGTCTTAAGGTAGCAAGCGTGGGTTATCGCGCGATAAGGTGCACCGCACACATTATCGCACGATAGAAAGAGCCGCGCATGTTACCGTGCGTTAACCTTAATTAGGCGCGCTGACTTGCAAGCATAGCAACAGAGGTGTAGCACAATGGTTAATGCATTGACGGATGAAACAGGGATCATGAGTTCAATCCGCCAGTGGGCCTAATGAATAAGGGTGGCTGAGGCAATTCCTTTTCCTGCTTGCAACAGTACAACAATCTGTGCTGCCAGCTAAAAATACCCGCACCCCAGTGCCATAAACTAATGCACCTTTTAGGGCGCACCAGAAGGCACATCCTAAACCACCTCATCAGCCAAGGCGGGTTATAATGTGCCACAGAGGCCATGTCGAAAGGTTGCCAACTCCCAAGGCACCATAGTAGGCACCCCATAAGCTGGTTGAATCTAAGGTATGGCTTAAGATGCCCCAAGAATGTATAGGTGAATCCAAAAAATGTTGGCCAAGGGCAGTAAGGTCCCCCAATTTGAAAAGCAAGAGAGGTATGGGCCAAACACAGATGTAACCCTAACACTGCACAGAGCAACAAGGAAAGACAATGCACAAGTAATGGAAGGAAGTAGATCTGAGCTGATGGACCAGACAAATCTGCATCCAGCCCATGTGGCAGTTGAAAAAATGGACAAACATATCGGGGGCAGCTGTAGCGATGCACAGAGTGATGGTAATGTACCATGCAACAATGATAGTGTGTGGCAGAGGATGGGAAGACGTGTCCAGCAGAGGAGGTAGAAGTGGCAGGATAGGTGTAATGACAGGACGACAGCGGAGTAGCAGTGCTATGCAGAGCACACAAAAGAGAGGCAACCAGGGAGAGCTGCAATGCAGAAATGTGTAGCAGTGCAGGACGTGGGGTAGCAGCATGCACATCAGGGTAGGACAGCACACAGCTGGCAGACACACATAGATGGACAGCAGGATGGTTGACAACTGTGATAAGGGTACAATGTGTTAACAGCACAGATCTGCACAGATATGACTGTCACAGGAATGAAAAGTAGTTATGCAGGACAGGCATACAAATGAAAGAGAAGAGAGAGGAATCAAACCTACAATCATTAGCACAAATGGCACTGCACAAACCGGTAGGCCACAACACCAACATGAGGTCATTAGCAAAGGCTGCATACAAGAATACTGCAGGGCATCACACAAGAAGCCTGCTGGCTGCCAGGATAGGCAAACCCCCAACAGTAACCATGATGAAATGCACATGCAGATCTGGTGTGTACAGATCAGATCACAGTCTGTAATTGGGACCAGAGCCACATACAACTACATGCACACACACAATGAAATGTTATGCAGTGGATACAGCATGCAAAAGAGGAAAGAACCTAAACCCAAAGGGCTGCAGGGGATGCTCTGTGGAGCAGGGCAAAATTTGGAACTGAACAGGAGAGAATTGAACCTACAAACAGGTGTGCTACAGACCAGCTGAACTGCAGCAATGCCAATCCCCCAAGTGGACTACCATGTAAGCACTATAAAGAAAGAGACATATGTAACAGCTAATATGTGATGGAAAGGCAGCACAGAGGGCACACTTTGGTATACAGTGAAGAGATGGAAGGGTGTGTGCATAGGTGATGAACCTGCAGGCACCTAATGGTCATGTTAGCACAACAGAAAAAAAAAAAGTAAACCCCATGTGGGGATCAAACCTGCAACCAATGGTACTATAACACATGTCTGTAACCACTTTCCCAAACAACCTTGATGAGCACACTGACCACAATGCAAAAATAGTACCTCAAAGGGAAGGTGTGTATGGGAACCTGTAACACCCAGTGATATGGCAAACGGCTGGCAGATAGACAGCTGCCACTGTACAAGGATGTGAGCACAGGTGGGCCATGTACATGACCAGGAAATCATTAAATACAAGTGTCAGTGTGATCAAACAGCAGCAGAGATAAATGAACGTCAAACACATATTTTTATTTTGGCTTATCATCACAGATAATGTAGATACCGCCATCATAATATCAAGGTGAGTGGATCCCAGGTGAAAAACGGAAAACACATTTTGCAGGGCAGCAACCCACATCTTACAGAAAGGTCTACAAATGATGGGCAGGAGAGATAATGTGCATCAGGTGCATGGTGTGCAGTATGCATTAGGCCCCCACCCCCCACATGCTGCTGCATGCCCCAAATGTGTTAGTTACATATGTGTGCATGTAGACAGTAGGCAGTGTATGATGAGGGCCCAACACACATCAATCATGATCTATTCCTTAAAACATATCTTTCTGCCAACACTGGAGGCACACAAATGAAAAAGCATATGTTGTCAAAAGTGTGAAAGTTTAAACACACATTTTTTATTTTTATTTATTTAAGCTTTTCTTATATACCGCCTCTTCCAGAGATCACACATATCAAAATTTATGTTACAGCTGTCACATAATGCCTGATATAGGAATCAAAGCTGCAACAATGTAACCCTAAACAATCGTCAAATGCACAATGAGGATATGCTAACAGGTAGCAGAGGCACATGAACACAGAGAATTCAAAAGAAACCATATGCAGAAACATGCAGAGATGACACTATGCAGAAGGTCCACCTGCACTGGTTGGTGTGGATACAGTGTCCTTACACATATATCACGGTACATGGAATGCACTAATGAAGGAAGAAAATGGACACTCACACTGCCGCACTCCAAATATAACGGGGCAATGTGAGTGTCGTTACCTCAGGGGATAAATAGGACTGCACAGACATGCAATGCTAGGTTTGTAAATCAATGCAGAGCGTCATGTCTGTACAGTAAACAGACACAATAAGCTGTATATAGAGATGGAAAGAAAGGTCAAACATGTTACAGTAACCCACACAGAAGCCATATTGCAACCTGCTGTGTTGCACCAACATAGTCAGTCACATGCGCATGCGCCGTGTACATTGAAACATGATACAGTGATGCCACACATGCACTGAAATACGCTTGGTGATTGAAAACAGCAATCCAAGATGCTGGTGTGCAGTAAAGTGGCATCATGGCAAATACTGTCATGTCCAAGTGGAGGCTAGGTGGACATAGACAAGAGGACCTCTCCAGTGTTCCCCCTGTGCCACACGCATGGCTGTATGCCCGTGTCATACCAAACAGATGAGCGTATCTTGCGTTCCATGTCACACACATGGCTAAAACACAACAACACAATGTCAGAAGGATGTACAACATACAGTGACAATGTTAGTCCCTGCTGCATATGTGGGGACCAGTACACAGTGTCCAAAGTGCAAAGGTTGTCTGCAATCCAACAAGTCATGTTACGACTGTTCTTGAAACCCTGGGCATGCATAGTCAAGTGTGACATCCCAATATGCCACAGTACTAGAAAGGTCATGTGTGTCTCCGGCGATGAACATGACACCCAGCCAGAGCACAGCAGCAATGGTGTGTTGGACAGGCCTGTCATGCCCAAAGTAGCAGTCCAACAATAATACTGTCCATCCTAGGCATGTGTCCCACTCACAGAGGTCAAACATCCTATGGCACCATTTCCCAGGGATAGTTCCATGGTGTTGTTGTGTCCTCCAACAGGTGGTTGATGGTGACGCCAAATGCATCATAGTAGATGTGCTTTGTGTGTTCACTGCCCTGTGTCAGAAGAGCATAAACAATGTATGGTATGCTGCTTGCAACATCAGCCCAAATTGCACAGAGTGAAACATCAATATGTACGTAAGGAAACATCACAAAGGCAAACATAACATGATCACAACACAGAACACACTGCATGTTGGGGACATATCGAATTGGAACCGCAGACGAGGGTGTCACATGGATATGGTCATGTCCATGCCCATGTTAAACAGGCATTTCACAGCTCCATCCCATGTGCATCAGCGTTCGTGTACACAGACCCAACAGGAAATGTCTATGAGACAAACAGTAAATCATTAACATGTAAAGGCTGATGTCATTCACAAAAGACCAAAGGTGCAACCTACCGTGTGTTTGCAGCAAGTGTATGTTTGGGATCCCCTGAAGCTCTCAAAGGCCATAACACGTCACAGTCAAGGGAGAAGATGTCATTGAAATGTGTAGAGTAACCATGGCCCCATGTCCAGCCACTGTTGATGCATGTTCACATTATGGCAATATCTGTGATACACAAATGCTGCTGCGCAGTGGTCTGTCAGCATACGATAGGTCAGCCCACAACACACAACACATGTCCACAATATCCACAAGGTAAATAGCAGTAAGGTAGAGATAGCACAGTCACCACCGCTCCCCAGGTGTACAGACCCCTCAAACCACATGATAATGCAAAATGCCTGCACACTGTACCATCACACAGCCAACCCAAAAGCACCCACCCATACAGTATGCTAAGGTGAGCATGGCAGCAGTAGCATATGACCTGTATGTGCACAATTGGAGATTAGTGGAGATAAAGGCCTGTTCAATGCAATGATACCCTGCTGTTGGCTGATGCTACAATGTTAGGGAAGAGTGTATGTGCATTCCACCACCCAAACACCTAGGACCTGCATACACACGCAGCTCTGTTGGACATGTCCCAGAGACAGTGCTGGAGAAGACAAACTGGCCAGGAACACATGTGGATATGTGTGCCAACAGAAACATATTGAGTATGGGGGTGCAGGGAAAAGAGGTGAACAACAACATATGTACAATATGACAGATCACTGCAGACATGTGCTCCCCCTGACTGCCGTCACAGACAAAGTAGCTGTACGTCCACCTACCCCAGACCACTGCATGTTGCATGATGTACAGTCACCTGCCAATGCAATACAGCACCAGGAGGGTCACCAAGTATGTCCTGTGGATTGAGAAACACAAGAGAAACATACATATGTCATGTTGGAGCTGTGCAACACACACTGCACCTTCATGTCCTCAGCTCGCAGACTCCCCCAAGATCCCTAACAGACTGTTCCCCATCACACTGTACAGATCTTTTTGAAGATAAAGTTTTCACTGAAGTGTGTGTGGCGAACAACAAGGGTCCATACTCTGTCTGTCCCCTTCCTCACCTCTCTGTTGCTGTAAAAAGTGTGGAACAGAATTAGCTCCTCGCTAACGTGTCCCTGCTTGGCTCTAAGCACGCAGTACTATCCTGTGTCCCCCATATCGCTCCCAATGCCCCTTCAGTGTGTGATCTGGTGTCTCAATGTTGTCTGCTACACCGCTGTCAGTTTCTGTAACACAGGGAAATATGCAGGGGCTCCATCCTTATCCTCTGTCCATATACATTTTCCTTGTCTGTATATCTCATACCTTGACTTACATTAACAGCTGTGTGCTGATGTGTTGCAAATATATCTCTCCACGCCTGAGTTATGTCTGCCAAACCACACCCCGATGTCCAGTTTCTACCTGACATTGATGGCTGCATGTCACCCCACTGTGTGAAATTGATAATTGAAAAACATGGATATCCTATATGTGCACCTAAACCCTCCCCTCCCATCAGAGCGTCTTTGTGTGTGTGGCCGAAACTTCCTCTCTTTAAGGTCTGCAATGTAGGTGTTGTTGAGGACTGCACTCTCCTCCTCTACACACATACCCAGCTTGTAGTTGAGGCTTGTGGTTTATGTCTAGTTTTCATCAGCTAGATCTCCCCAGTCCTCCCTGAAAACACAACTAAAACCCAAATCCCTCCCCCCTTAATCAGCTCCTGGCTTGCCTACTGTAACCTACACCTTGCTGATCTGGCCTTGAATCATCTCTGTGTGCCTGAAAATATGCAACACTGCACTGCTTGGCTTTTCTACAGCCACACACATAATGGCAATAATACTCCCCCTGTCAGGACACCTCACAGGTTCCCTATCCATTCCCGCATCCATTTCAAGGCTACGTGCTGACCTATACATACAGGCACACTGTGGTGTTGCAGTATCTTCCCCTACTGATCTCAAATACCAGTAATCCAACTACTACTCAGCATGTATATAGTGCTACATATCACATGTAGCGCTATACAGAAACAAATAACAGACAGTCCCTGTTCATCAGAGCATAACAACTAATCAATCAGCTCAAACTAAAAACTGTGAAACACACACAACTGGTCCCATCTATGGTCTGCTCTCCTACTGTATACCCCATACCACACGCCTTTCACTTTGCTGCACCCTAAGCCGCAAACTAACTACCTGAGTCTGTACAGCAGCTCCTATCCCAACCAGCCACAAATCAGGTATGACAGCTCAACACCTCCCACAAGTCTACTGCTCCCAACACACATAATCCACCACCACCCGCTGTTGTGCCCTGCTCACATTTACTGCATTTCACTCATGACTAGATTGTCAGCTGGGATGGCCAGGCAGTTTCTGTTACATGTCAGTGCAGTGTTGCAGCTTATTACCATTGGGATACAAATGTTCACTAGTAGTACACACATATCTAAACAAATGTATGTGGTAACATATGCAGTACTTACATGAGAAGAGCACCTCAATCATCTGCTGCCTGACTGCTGTGCCCTCACGTGTGTCACCACAGGCACGTACAGGAGGGCACATAGGATCATCCTCCAGATCTTCATTAATTTCGACAGGGATATGGTGCCTGAGAGAAATGTTGTGCAGGATGCAACAGGCTATAATTATCTCTGCCACAGTCTGTGGTCTGTATTGTAAGGCCCCGCCTGTCCTATCCAGACACCTGAAGCGACTCTTTAAAACGCCAAAGGTGCGCTCTATGATGAAGCGGCTGGAGGCATGGGCCTCATTGTAACTCCTCTCTGCACGTGTCCATGGTTGACACACAGGGGTCAGCAACCAGGAGTGACACCCATATCCTGCTTCACCTGCAGAAAGAAATGTGGAACGTTAAAGCAGGAGCTGATGTCCACCCAAATGACACAAGTATGTACGTGCAAACCAAGTACACAAAACACCCTGACAGAAACATATGACAGCACATGATGGAACACCAAAAATATTCATCAGCGTGTGAAGTTATGACACACAAAACAAGGGGTAGGTGTACGGATTGCAATCAACATAATCTGTAAACACGACACAAATGCTAGCGTCCATGCTACCATCATCACACAGCACCGTAGCAAGGTAGAGCTGGAGGGCAACCCCCCCCCCCAACGTTAGGTCACACCCAGACAGATGAGACACAGAAACAACTAGTGATACACCTCAAAGACAGACATGTGCACATACGGTGGGTCACAGGATCACCATGTGCATTTCAGAGATGTGAAATACGCACCCAGCAGTATGCAGTCCTCATACTGTCCTGTCTCAAATTGTCTGAATAGTGCCGAGTGATGCAGGATATAGGAGTCATGGGTGGACCCTGCAAACCTAGGGACCACATTCAGAATTTGCATATTTGCATCACATACAACCTGAACATTCAGGGAATGGTAGTGTTTGCGGTTGCGGAACACTACCTCCCTGTCTCTGGGCGGGACCAGGGCAACATGTGTGCAATCAATAGCTCCCATCATGTGTGGTATCCTGGAAAATGCTTCAAAGGCCTGGTTCAGGGTCCCCCACTGTTGCCTAGTGTTGGGAATTACAATGTAATTCCCTACCCAGCTGATCATGGCACGCAGTACCTGGTGGAGACAGCGTGAGAAGGTTGGGCGGCTCATGCCACCCACTGCAGCCACAGATGACTGGAAACAGCCAGAGGCAAAGAAATGTAGGGCACCAAGGAGCTTCACCAAACCTGGTATGGTATGTGACCGACCAGTCAGGGGCTCGAGGTCAGGTCTTAGATCCTCATAGAGCTCCCTAATAGCCCCCATGCTCAAGCGGTAGAGGGAGATGACCTGGTCCGCACGCATGCCCTGGAGCTGGGTCCTGGGCCTGTAGAGGCGAGCCTGGTGAGCCTGCAACTCTGCATGCCTCCTGTGCCGTGCCAGCACAGCCCCTACCTGGCCTGCCCCCACAGCTGCAGGTCTGTGTTGCAGCAGGACTAAACCCATGCCCTGTGCCTCAGCCCCATGGACACCATCTCCCCCATCAGGCAACTGCAGCCCCTGCTCATCTCCCACTGCACATGCAGCAATCACAAAGGCCACCATAAACTCCGCCCCTCCAACTCCTCTAACTCACTCCAACACAGACACTCAGCCCACCAACCTAGCCACACACCTCACTCACCACACACGAACCCAGCCACACTACCCCACCACCACTCACACACCTAGCTACTCTCCACGATACACCTGCCTCCAATACTCTCCTCGCTTCACCAACATCACAAGCCTTCTCTCCCTCACTTACACAAACCCCTCAACGTGAACCAGGTGTACAGGTGTATTTATAGGATAGTTTTACGTAGCGCGCGTTGCGCATGCATCGCAGCATGAGCACGTTGCGCTGCGCATGTTGTGCTGTGCACATTGCGCAAGCACTGCAGATACACAGAAGGTGTGCACATGGAAGACTATGTTACACATGCGCATGTGCAGCGTAATGTTAGGCGCATGCGCCACGCCTTGTGCTCACGCACAGCGCATGTGTAAGATGGGGTCCCACGTGCACAACTTCTGTATCTCTGCCACGCATGTGCAATGTGTGCAACACACGCATGCAGTGCAGTGCATGCACAACGCACACAGCACAACGCGCTCATGCTGTGGTGCATGCGCAACACGCGCTTCATAATATTAACCTATAAATACACCTGCACACCTGGTTCACATTGAGGGGTTTGGGTAGGCAAGGGAGAGAAGGCATGCATTGTTGGTGAAGCGAGGAGAGTGTCGAGCAGAGTGAAGAGAGGAGGCAGGTGTGTTGTGGAGAGTCGTTGGGTCGTGAGTGGTGGTGGTGGAGAGTGTCAGGCAGCTGTGGTATGGAGAGGTGTGCAGAGGTGTGGAGCAGTGGAGGTGTGGATCGGTGGAGGTGTTGAGAGGTGTGGAGGCAAAGCAGGCGAGAGAGAGAGAGAGGAGGGGAGGCAGTCTAGAGATACAGCATCAGAGTTGAGGAGCAGGCAGCAGGCAGAGGAGGTGGGGCGAGGAGCAGGTGTGAGGTGTAGCAGAAGAGTTGGGATGTGTGACAGGGAGGGAGGGATGTGTGACAGAAGAGTCGGGATGTGTGACGCCAAAGCACATGTGGCACATGGAGGGGAATGGTGGAGGAGCATGTTCTGAGAGCATGCGTGCCCCAACACAGGCAACTGTGGGGTGATGACACAGCAGCACATGGCAGGGTAGGTACAGGGTGTGTGTGACAGGTACCTGGACCTGTGTGCATGTTGGACACAGTCCTGAGCGTATTTGAGGTTCCCAAAGCAATAGTGAAGCAGGGGGCGTGGCAGACCATACCCATATCTGGTTCTACACTGCATACATCCATGGTCCAGGCAACAGACAAGCAAAGCCCAGAGGGCTAAGCTGCATAGCAACAGTTTACAGCACCACAGATTATCAATGTAACAGTAATTTAAAGGACCTATCTGAGGAGTGGCTAATGATATCCCACTGTAATCAACGAGATGCACCGCATACCTGAGCAGCACTGTAACAGTAACGAGCCACAATGAGATATCATTTGACAGTATGCAAATAACCCCCTGGTATCACCTCTACATTGTTGCTCTCTAGTGCTGTGAAGTCTGGCCTTGGAACCTTTCATATAGGTAAGTTTGGCTACTGATGTATGCAGAGTTCATGCGATAACAGGGCTGGTCTGTCCTTCTAAGTACTCTTCCTCCTAAGGATGGGTGATTGGGGGACTAAATGAGGTCAGATGTCTCTACCACTGGAGTAACCATACCCAGAATGGTCTAGCATTCCATCCTCACATATGGATTATGAGGGCTTATGTTTAATTAATGTCTGTGCCCACTCCATTTGGGGTTGTGTACTTCATTAGCTGCCTGCAGTGTCTGTTCCCCTGAGGTCTACTTGCTAATATAGAAACTGGCATATAGGTCACAGCCAGTCATCACACATCTGCAGCCAGTCCCCAAACACAGTGAGACAGGGGGAGACATACAAGAGAGACATACAACTAGCCCAGGACACAGTGGCCTGTGGGTACCCACACACCCCACCAAAACACATATGATGTATGTATGCACCTACCTATCCAGGGACATGTCCCAGAACACTGACAGGGAAGGGCCTAACACATGGGGATGATGATGTAGATGCAACGAAACAGCACCAGAAACATGACACACGTCACACACCTAACACTCTGTCGGGGCCCACATTACGTGGGGATTCCCCATCCTCTCTCACCAGACCTTGGACGGTACATCGCCACACCCATACAAAAAGCACATAGCACAACCCCCACAACACCTGGGATCAGCCCATATACACATCCCACAGTGCCACACATGCATTCCCATACCCCCGCACACTGTGCAACCCCATACCCAGTAGTGCTCCACCCATCCCCCCAGACACTCCACCACACCCCTGGAGTATGTGATAGCTGTCCACCCACACCGCACACTGTCTGGCAAAGCGGAGGGCTCCCACACACGTCTGGCTGACATGGACACATCCTGCAACCCCTATCGTGTATGCCACTCAGGGCAATGCAAGCACATCATTCACACACACAATGATGGCACACAATCCCACTCAGAACTCCCACATGTGCCACGGCCACCTATATTGATGAGGCCACAGACAAGGTCAGGTGGACAGTCCATATCTGATACTGCAGATAGGGGGCATGGCACTCAACACACCATCCCCCACACACCGCATCCCATGTGTCACAGCTACACCAGGGAATGAGCCTCCTACACCCCCACCCCCTGCCAGGCACAGCACACTATAGGCACCTGTGCTGTCCCTATTTTAGGTACAACAGCAGGCACAAGCGTTCAACACATTGATTGTGGGGTGGATGTACTACACAGGTGTACATAGGTGCACTGTACAAACTTATCTGTGCTGTGTACGCTTTTCCACAACCCAGCTAGCTACATGACCATGGAGGCACCTGAGGAGGAGGATGTGGCAGGGCCTCAGGATGTGGCCTAGTGGTTGGGGCAAGGTACTTCAGGCCGGAAGGTCGGGGGTTCAAATCCCGCTAGAGGACAGCATCCCTGGGCTGGAAGGACTGGGATTTCTAGTCCCACAGGTGCTCCTTGTGGTCTTGGGCAAGCCACTTAACCCTCCATAGCCCATGTTCCCTGTAAATATATGTGTAAATAGTTAATATGGTTATCTAAGTTGAGATCCCTGTTATTTGTAATTACGGTGTAATCCCCCACCGTAAAATACCTTACTGTTCCATGTAAACCACACTGATATCAAATAGCACGGTATATAAGAGAAATAAATAAATAAATAAATAAATAAAATGTCTGGGGGCACCACCAGTGATGGTGAACGCACACCAGGAACCCATGTGTTGTCCGAGACAGAGGACACGCCCCTGGACGTCACCGCCACAGTGGAGGCCACTGGCAGCCACACACAGACTCAAGAGGGTTCTGAGATTGAGGGGAACCACCACCCCATGCAGGCACCAGGGACATCAGCCACCCCTCCCACAAGCATGGCTACAATCCTGGCGGAGCTGCGGGCCCACAGTGCCTCGGCATGGCACAATGCCGAAGGTGGGTAACAACATACACAACAATCCCCATGGGGATTGTCGGAACATCCACAAGGAGATTGCATGTTGCCCACATAGCAGTGATTCTTATGTTGGGGGGGTGTTCTATGCCTTGTGCATTTCACCCTCCTGTAGCATGGCTTGTCAGGTGTCAGCATGTGTGAGGGGCTCAGACACATGCACACTGTACATGGCCATATACCCCAAGTAAGCGCACAGAGGAAACCACCAATCCCAGGTCACCCAGACACCCTACTTGACAGACACCTCTCCATGGGTATTGTTATGCAGCATAGTTTGTCAACATAATCTGCACTGTGCACCAGCATTATAGAAAAGAGGGCCCCCCAGATATATGTATGTGTGTGCCATGACCCCTCACGTCATCTGACCTATCTCAGACGACCAGTGTGCAGATCAAGCATTGACAGATTAAACTGCGACACTGTGCCATGTGTGAGATCTGTGATTCTCATGACCCCTCATCAAGACCCCTTCTAGGCATGAGAATGGCTCATGGGGCACACAGATCTAAACATGGTCATGCGTTGCTAGTTGTGGCATGCATGATTGTTCTGCAGACTGATCCGGTGGGATATGCCTGACATGTGCATGTGTGACGGTTGGGTTTGAAAGAGATATCTCACATATCACCTTGTGTCCCACCCACAGGCACTCGTCAGGCTCTGTTGGCCATTCACCAAGATCTGTTGGCCACTAACGAGGGGATCCAACAGCTTCAGACAACAGCAGACATTATAGCAGGGGCGCTCCTCTGTATTGCGGATGCCCAGGAGGCCATAGCAGCACAGATACAGCAGCCAGTACCGGCACCAGAGGCTGCATCAGAAGCCCTGCAACAGAGGGGTGGGTTGGGCCATGGTCACCATGGCTGGCCACGGAGGATGTGAGCAGTACGAATAAACCATCTTAAACTATTACATCCTATGTGTTTGTTTCCAATGTGTGGCACTGTGGCCCCCTACGTACCCTGCACCTCCTGTTGTCTCCCTGCCCACATGTACCTTACCTATGCCCCTCAGGGGTGGGGTGTCTGTACTGCTACCTATCAGCGCGCATAGGTCTTACCATGCCCTGTGTGCCATGGACTGTGGCAGGTCGCCACCCCACTACCTATGCGTGTGGGTATACCCGTCCTCTCCCGTTGCCCAGGAAGATGTTCACGGTGGTACATGTCTGGTGTAGGGATCCACCACCCTCTACCACCCCATATACTCTCCATCATTGGACACACATGTGTGACCATTCTCCCTGCCCACACCAGGGCCTACGTGGCTGTCTTCCCAAATAGGCTTGCATGCGGCACAGGCAGACAAAGATGGCTTGCTTCAGTCAGCTGATCACTCTTCACTAGCACATGTAGTCCCCCACTGCTCATCCTTGTGACGTGCATTGACCTATGTCGCCCTCAACAGCTATCCCCCTGTGCAGCTCCTGGGTACAGCATTCCATCTTACCCTCCATGCCACAAACCTGCTGCTAGCCTTTTCCCCTATTGGCATACAAGCATGTTGCATCAGATATGGTTCCCACACATTGCACACAGCATGCACGTGACCAAAGATTTTGGGACACGCTCCACATTGGCACATCACAGGGACAACATGGGACTCAGACGCCTATGCACATGGGCAGCCCCCACAACTGCGTGTGGAGACGGTCCATGTATGATACCCATGTCTACCATGCATACACATAGTGATCTACACACATGTCCCATGCTTACGTTCACAGTCTGTCTGTCAGGGAGACACATGACCATTGTGATGTAGTAACAAAACTGTATTTTAAACCTATTTACAAAGGGTATTATATACCAATGCCCACATTTGACAATTGTAAGTTACAGACAACTCTTGTTAGACAGTCATCTCATGTCTATATTGTAGATAGTTTTAGATGGCTGTCGATAGTTTCCCCAGTTGAGAAACAAGTTGTAAGTGCATAACATGTAAGTGCATAACATTTCCCTTGTTCTGCACAAAACTGTTATCTGTAAACCACACTGATTTTAGAGAGCGCGGTATATAAAAGCAATAAATAACTAAAACATAACATAATTTAATAAATGTTGGGTCCCGGAAGACAGGACAGCACAGGGCACATGTGTGGGCGCCACAGGGGCCATCACACGCTCCTGGGACGCCCATCAGTGGATGGCTGTCGAGATGCACTGCCCCCCACACGCTGCATCTCGGCAGCCATTCACTGAATGGAACCTGCCAGCCACCAGATGGTGCGGTCCTGGGCCCGCAGGCGTTGCACCACGCTGTCCATTGCCACATACAGGTCCTATACGCGCCTGCCACCACATACACACATGGTGCTAGGTGTCTGTGTGGTGGCATGTGCGTGGGCCCTGTCTGTGGCAATGGGTGGTGTAGCTACACCCAGACGGGCACCATTGCCACACACATGCGGCAGCTGGCAGGGACCCACAGTGCCCTGTGCTGTCCTGTGTTCCCTCCCCCCTTCCCCCCTCCACACCCCCTTCCTCCCCACACCCCCTTCCTCCCCCTCCTCCTCCCCCCTAGCACCTCCCACTCACCCTCGCCACCCTCCACGCTCCCCTCCTCCTCCTCACCCCCCAAAACAACAGACACACTCTCAACCTCCCCTCCCACCCCACCCTCCACTCCCTCCATTTCCCCATCATCCTCTTCTGCCTCCGCCACCTCTGCCGCCTCCTCCTCTGCCATCTCCTCCTCCTCCTCCGCCTCCTCCTCCTCTGCCCCCTCCTCCTCCTCCTCCTCTGTTCGGCGTTGGGCAGTGGGGCCTGTTGGTGTGTGTCCTGATGTGGAGGGGCCCTCACCAGCAGGAGCATCCTCTGTGGGGGATGACAGTCATTAGTACACTATTATTTGAGTCACATACCACATGTACATAGTTTGGCCGCACACAGGCTGGTGGGCCACTGTGACATTTTTTACTGAGCTGCAGAGGCCGCAACACTCACCTCCATGTTGTGACATTGCCCTCCTCTGTAGGTGGGCAAGGACCACCGGGCAGTGCAGCCGCAACTCCCAACCCTTTTTCCGTAGGTCCTCTACCTAGGGGGGGAAAGCAATGGGAGGGTGCATTAATGACCATATATCTCTGGTGGGTAGCCAACACATATCACACATCTCTGTGCGCAACATGGTGCTGCTCCTGCTCCTCTGGTCAGTGTGTCCTCTACTAACGGTTGCCAGTGCCACCTGCATGTGTGGCTGTGGGTCTGGCCATGTGTGCAGTGACACATATGTGTACTGTGCGTAACACCCTAGACACACCATACCCTGTTCCTACACTCTCCTTGCATGACATGGCAGCACCATGCCACGTGTGGTTTGGCCATGCTCGTATTTAGGGGAGGTCCTCCCTAACCCCCTGTGTGGTCTGGCAAACACATGTGTGTTTGCCTGACCTACACACATCAGCCGACACACCTGCCATGGCACCATGATATCCTACCACGCATGGGTGATGTGTTCTAACATAGAGCGGAATGTGGGTGGCCCTGTGCACCTTGCTAGGCGTCAATACCATGATACTTGGCTTTATACTATACTTCTATGGTCATGACTAGGGCCTCCTGTGATTAGAGCAGTTGTGGCTGACTACAAGAGGAGCATGGCCCAACACACCTAGCTGGCCTATTAACATCTGTGTTTCTGTCTGGGGTTATCAATCAAAACATAAAGCCCAGCATATAGGTATTCATACAAGGAACTGTCCAAAACAATAGTGAATACCCCTGGTTTCAGTTCTGTCTGGGGTTATGGCAGAGCTGTGCAACCCCAACAGGTGCATGTACCCTTACACCAGCATCTATAATGTTCCTCTGCAATCAGGTACGGGGCTTCTGGGGAGTGGGCAGATGTGTGACCAGAAACTGCGTACACTTCAATGATATATGGATTTGTTTCAGACCTTCGTAATCAGGTCTCAGGGCTCCTGGGGGTTGGATGGTTTACAGCATATCCACAGCTGCACCTACCATAACATCAGGATCCATAACAGACATGTGTAATGAGGTCTGGGCCTCCGGGGAATAGGGCAAATGTGTGTCCAAACCCGGCATAACCTACCACAATATCTAGATGCCATACCCACCTTTGCAATCAGGTCTCAGGCCTCCTGGAGGTAGGGTGTCTTAGCACACTTCATCAGCAACATACACCATATCACCAGGGTGACTGACAGACCACTTTGAGCAGGTCTGAGGACTCCTGGGGGTAGGGTGAATTATAACACAGCAACAGCAGCATAGACCATACCACCAGGGTGACTGACAGTCCACTTTGATGGGGTCTCAGGACTCCTGGGGGTAGGGCAAATGTTTTAACCTGCAAATGCACACACAACCATATCACCAGGGTGACTGACAGCCCACTTTGATGGGGTCTCAGGACTCCTGGGGGTAGGGTGGATCATAACACAGCAACAGAAGCATAGACCATATCATCAGGGTGATTGACAGACCATTTGGAGCAGGTCTCAGGACCCCTAGGGGTAGGGCAGATGTGTGACCCTGCAACTGCAGAACCTACCAAATCAGCATGATGTTTACCAGACCTCTTTAGGCAGATCTAGGGGTTCCTTGGGATAGGGTGTATTCTAACACATCAACAGCAGCAGCTGCCATAACACCAGGCTGACATCTGGAACTCTGTGATCAGGTCCTTAGCCTCCTGGGGATAGGGCAAACCACTTTGATGTGATACATAGGCGGTATATCACGTGGGTTTAACTAATAAACATAAATGAGATAGAATGCCTACACACAGCAGCATAAACAGCTACAATCAACACTGGATATGTATATGTATATACTGACCTGTCCCCATACACTTACCTCACGTGGGTAGTCCGCAAGACGATTATAGCGCCTGGTGACGCGGTCCCAGGCCCTCCGGACATGCCCCAGGTCCTGCTGCTTCGAGGAGCCAGGAAAAAGCTTCCTCTGCCTAGTGCAGATCAGCCCTGCAAGGTGGCGTAGTTCCCTGCGTGTAAAAGCTGGCTTTCTGGACCTAGTCGCCATTTCCAGCAATGCTTTGCTCACGCACACCATTACAGTGCACTAGTAACATGACTGTGCCACAGCTGGTGCATAGGAAACAGTGGCACAATCTGCGATGGCTGAGCCCCTCTGTGCCGGCTTTCAGATTCACGAAGGGAGAGTGTCGCCCTCGCGTCTCTGTTAAGCCCGCAGGGGCTGAAGGGAAATTTCCCATCTGCCCCTGCAGGCTTAACAGAGACGCGAGGGAGACACTCTCCCTTCGCAAATCTGAAAGCTGGCACAGAGAGGCTCAGCCGTCGCAGAGGGAGGGAGGGAGGGACTCAGCCGGGCAGAGGGGGCCCCGCGGGACACTCCATTCTACTGCTGCTGCAGCGGCAGCGGCAGTGGTAGCAGCCAGTTGTTTTTTTTTAATTAATTTTGAAAAAAAGTAGAATGTTCTTTGCGCGGGGCCCCCTGAAACGCGGGGCCCTGTGCAAAAAACATTCTTGCTCAATGGACGGGCCGGCCCTGCCAATCTAGGTCATATGTACCTACCAGTTTCCCCAAAAGACACAGGTTCCACAATGCTTGTATTGGGTCAAGCATTGATATCCTGGTTGCCTTCTTAATAATGGTTTATGGACCTTTCCTTCAGGAACTTGTCCAGAGTTTGATTACACTTTGAGTGAAAAAATATCTTCTTTTATTAGTCTTGAAAAGTTTACCCTGTAGCATCATTGCATGTCCCCTAGTCTTTCTATATTCTGATAACGTAAACAATCGATCTACGTTTACCCGTTCCACTCCGTTCATTAATTTATAGACTTCTATCATATCTCCCCTCAGCCGTCTCTTTTCCAGGTTAAAGAGGCCTAACCTTTTTAGCCTTTCTTCATAGGGGTATACTTCCACCCCTTTACCATTTTGGTGGCTCTTCTCTGAACCTTTTCTAATAGCGCTATATCCTTTTTAAGATACGGCGACCAGAATTGCACACAGTATTCAAGGTGCGGTCTCACCATGGAATGATATAGAGACATTATAATATCTTTTGTTTTATTTTCCATTCCTTTCCTTATGATACCTAGCATTCTATTTGCTCTGTTGGCCACCACTGCACACTGGGCTGAGGGTTTTAACATGTTCTCCACAATCTAAATCTTTTTCCTGGGTGGTGGTTCCTAATGTGGAACCTTGCATCGTGTAACCATAGTTTGGATTGTTCTTCCCTAGGTGCATAACTTTGCACTTGTCCACATTAAATTTCATCTGCCATTTTGATGCCCAGTCTTCCAATTTATCAAGATCCTCTTGCAATTTTTCCACAATCCTCTTGGGTTTTAACAACTTTAAATAGTTTTGTGTCATCTGCAAATTTGATAACCTCACTCGTTATTCCCTTTTCCAGGTCATTTATGAATATGTCAAAAAGCAGTGGACCCAGCACAGATCCCTGGGGTACACCACTATTCACCTTTCTCCATTGGGAAAATTAGCCATTTATCCCCTCCCTCTGCTTTCTATCTTTTAACCAGTTCCTGATCCACAATAGTACACTGCCTCCTATCCCATGACTCTTTAGTTTTGCCAAAAGTCTCTGATGAGGGACCTTGTCAAAGGCTTTCTGAAAGTTCAAATACACTATATCAACCGACTCACCTTTGTCCACCTGTTTATTCACACCTTCAAAAAAACATAACAGATTAGTAAGACAAGATCTTCCTTGTCTAAAGCCATGTTGGCTGTCTCCCATTAAGCCTTGACTGTCTACATGTTCAGCAATTTTATTCTTTATGATGGTTTCTACCATTTTTCCCGGTACTAATGTCAGGCTCACCGGTCTGTAGTTTCCCGGATCACCCCTGGAACGGCAAGGCCGCGGAGCCATGTGCACGCGGCCACCATTAACCGGGGGGGCGGCCGCGTGCATTCCAGCGTCGGTAGCGTGGCGATTCGGAGCCCGGGGGCGGAATGGAGGGGATACTACCATCCCATTGGCTGCGGCGTGTGACGACTGTGCGCGGCAGCCAATGGGATGAATGAGACGTCGGGAGCTAGTGCGGGGACGCGGCGTGAATCCGGCCTCTTGATTTCGGATGCCGGAGCCGCCGGACGTGTGAGTTTTTGCCTGGTAGTGGTTTGGGGCTTTGGGGGGGCTTGAGGCGTGTGGTACGGGCGAGCGGGGCTTTCGGAGGTGGCGCGGCATTGCCTTGAGGCTCCGCTTACCCATTCCGGGCTGTTTTTTTTTTTTGTTTTGTTTTTTTTTTTTTCAATCGCGGCCCGCGCCGGGGAGCCACGTGGTGGAGTAGCGGGGGGTTGCGAGGGGGTGGCTGATATTCCCTTTGGTTGGGGCAATTTTCGGGGGATAGCGTTCTCAAAAAAAAAAAAAAAAAAAACAACAGGAAGCAGAGAAATAATATAAATTAAAATCAGCACATTTACAAGGAACTTGAATTTGGCACAGATGCCTCGAGGCAAATCCGGGGGCAAGCGTGCTGAAAAAAAGGGGGCAGGGGGCAGGGGGAGGGTAGCTCCAGAGGGGAGGCGGAGGGCGTCCGGGGCCAGTGCGGAGCGGGAGGCTAGCAGGGCACGTGGCCATGCAGCGCCTGACAAATCAGCGCGGGGAAGAGCCGCGGGCAGAGCGCCACGTAATGATGGGACTGCTCAGGGGAGGGGGCAGCCAGCAGGGGGGTCTGTCAGGGGAAAAAACGGGCGGGGGGGTGGTAGGGGTGCAGGTGGGCCAGCACAGTCGAGGAGGGAGTTGGAAGGGGAGGGGGGGGCGGAAGGGCAGGCCGGGGGGCTGGGGATCCCTCGGGACAGTCGGGTTGGAGGGAGTGGGGAGCAAGTTGGGGTGATGGGGGGACCCAGGACAGTCAGGCCGCCCGAGGGCCGGCCGAATGGCGGTCCGTCACCCATGGGCGGTGAGGATAGGTGGGGGTTTGCGGGTATGTGGGGGTGGCCACAGGAGTCGGGGGCGGTTCGTCCCCCTCGTGGGAACATTGGCAGGGCGGAGGTCAGGGCTCTTCGAGGGCGGAGTGGCTTGGGGCGTGGCAGTCTCCCTGGGTTAGGCCGGGTGTCTCGTCGCCTCTCCCTGTTTTCTCTCCGCAGGTACCTCCGGCTTGGCAGTGTGCGGGGAATCCTTGGTGGAGCATGTCGAGGCCAGGTGTCGGCACGAGCGGTCCTGCGGAAGGCGGTGCTTCGGGGGAGACGGAGGCCGCAGTTTCGACAGCGGCAGAGCGTCCCGAGCGCAGCGTACCTGCAGAGATGGCGGAGAATGCGGCGGGTGAGTTGGCAATTGAACAGGGGGATGAATCTGGGCTGGGAACAGTGATTGCGGGCGGTGATCGTGTAAAGCGACGTCGGAAGCGGAGGAGGTCGTGTCGTAGGCACCGGCGATCGGATTCGTCGTCCACGTCGTCCACAGACACGTCGTCGAGCCCGTCGTCGCGGGAGGGGAGCCAGGGGCATGTAGCGGGGAGCAAGGGCAGCGGACAAACATCCCTCGGTGCCATTCCTACGGTAGCCGCGTTCTCTGAGTTATGGGAAAGCGTACCGAAGACTTTGCGGAAAAAAATACAGAAGCGTCGATATATTGACATTTTCCGGTTGCTGGAAGGTAGGAAGCGGTCGGGGGATGGTAGGCGAAAGAGGAAAGAAGACGAAAAGGCCGGTCGGGTGCGGAGAGTCGCAAGGAATGTAGTTAATTGGACGAGGGCCTTTCTCAGGCTAGCCAGTGTGTGGGGGTGCGGTCATCCGGAGCAGTATGGGATGCTGTTGGCATACGCGGACTCAATCTTAGAAGCGTCTCAAACACATGACAGTTGGGCCTGGCTCAACTACGATGAGAAGTTTCGTGACAAGATGGAGGAGAACCGGTTGTTATCGTGGGGTACCCAAGATATCAACCTATGGCTCACGCAGATGGCGGTCAAATCGGGAGGGGGGGTGTGGGTAGAGGTGGCTCGGTCAGCGCAGGGGGGATGGGGAAGCCCTTTCGTGGGGGCGTGTCCCCGTCGGTGCAGAGGACCGGCGGGGGGAGGGGGCACAGGCGACGTCTGTTGGCGTTTCAACAAGTCTTCCTGCCCCTTTCCGGACTGTAAATTCCGGCACGCCTGCTCTGTCTGCGGAGGAACACATTCTGCCGTTAAATGTGTTAAACGTGGCCCTAATGGAGCCAGTACCCCCGCCGCAAAGCAATAGAACTATGATGTGCCTCGCTCCTACGCCCATTAGGGTACTGGCTCTTCGTCCATGGTTAGTGCAGTATCCCCGGAGAGCGGATGGCATTGTCTTGGGGCAGGGATTCGAGGAAGGGTTTCGGATTCCTATTGTTGGGAGGGTGGCCGCGGGCATAGCGAGGAATTCGCCTGCGGTGCGTCGTTTTGCTAATATTGTGCGGGACAAGCTGGCTGGGGAAATTACGCTGGGACGGGTAGCTGGCCCTTTTCAAGATCAGCACTTTGAGGACTTTAAGGTTTCTCCCTTGGGCATAATCCCGAAGAAAGAGCGAGGGAAATATAGACTGATTCACAATCTCTCCTTCCCGGAGGGGGAATCGGTGAATGATCATATCCCTAAGGAATTGTGTGCAGTGCGTTACGCATCTTTTGATGAAGCGGTGGCTTTAGTGAGGGATTGTGGACCCGGATGCCTGATGGCGAAGGCTGATATTGAGTCCGCCTTCCGCTTGTTGCCGGTGCACCCCACGGCTTTTCCTTTATTAGGCTTTCGCTTCGAGGAGCAATTTTATTTCGACAAATGCATGCCGATGGGTTGCGCGATATCCTGTTCATATTTTGAACGGTTTAGTTCTTTCATGCACTGGGCCGTGGTTCAGCGTTCGGGTTGTGGGCAAATGGTTCACTACTTGGATGATTTCCTTTTCGTAGGGTCAGCTCAGTCCAGGCAGTGTAGGGCCTTATTGGAAGACTTCACCCAATTAGCTCAGGAATGGGGAGTACCGCTGGCAGTGGGGAAGACGGAGGGGCCTGCGACGCGTCTTACTTTTCTGGGAGTGGAATTAGATTCGCTGTTAATGATAGCGAGATTACCGATCGACAAGGTAGTGAAGCTGCGGGTTTTGATAGCGAACGCGATGTTAGCCACAAAGCTTTCGCTGCGGGATATGCAGGCACTTATTGGTTCACTCAATTTTGCATGCCGTGTCATTCCCATGGGACGGGTGTTCCTCCGCCGACTGTCGTTGGCTACGGTGGGGGTGCGCAAACCTCATCATCGGGTTCGGGTTTCCCGTAGTATCCGAGCGGACTTGGGGGTATGGGATGAGTTTCTGCGGGACTTTAACGGTGTCTCGGTGTTGCGGGAGAAGGTCGTGTCCAGCGGGGAGTTGCAATTATATACCGATGCTGCCGGAGGGGCGGGCTTAGGGATCTACTTTGGGGGCTCTTGGTGTGCTGCAGGATGGCCTCCGTCATGGCACGAGGCCGGCCTTACTCGTAATATAACCTTCCTAGAGTTGTTCCCGATTTTGGTGGTGTTGTCACTGTGGCCGGAGAGGCTGCGGAATCGACAGATATTATGGCGGTGCGACAACGAGTCCGTCGTGAGTGTGGTGAATAATTATACCCCGAGGTGCAGGCCGGTTGCAGAATTAATGCGGCATGTGGTTCTGTCCTGCTTACGTTTGAATGTGGTTCTTAAGGCTCGCCACATTCCGGGGAGTATTAACACTATTGCCGATGCTCTTTCCCGTTTCAAGTGGGAGCTGTTTCGAACCTTGGCGCCGGAAGCCGAAGAGCGGGGGGCATCGGTCCCGGAGAAGTTATGGCGGATTGGCCTGATGGCATGATCGACTTGCTCAGAAGCTCTGTGTCGGCAGCAACGTGGGAAGCCTACCGAAGAGGCTACAGCAGTGTGAGGTCCTTCCTGTCAGAGCGGGGATGGAAAGGGGGCCCCGCATCTGATTGGCTCCTGGGTCAGTATGTTTTGGCTGCGAAAATGTCTGGCGTGTCGCGTTCTACGGTTCGGAAGAATTTGGCGGGATTTTCCTTTTTCATGAAAGCCGTGGGATGGGGCGTGGTGCGGGGGGGGGGTTTTGACATCCCGGCTGTTGCAAGGATGGGAGCGGGCGGCACCTCCGACCCGGGATACCCGGCAGCCGATAACGCACACAATGTTAGTGCGATTGTGCAAGGTGCTGCCCCAGGTGGTCGCGTCCCGTTACGAGTGCGTTTTATTTCGGGCGGTTTTTTCGGTGGCGTTTTTCGGGGCATTCCGAGTGGGTGAATTGGTGGCGGAGTCGGGTAGGCACGCGCGGGGTGGGGGTTTGCAATTGCACCACGTCCAGTTGGTACCCGGTCAGTTGCGCATCCTTGTCGCGCGTTCAAAAACAGATCAGCTGGGGAAGGGTGTCTGGATACTCTTGAGACAGGTGTCCGGGTCCCGGACTTGCCCGTTCGGATTGTTACAGGCGTATTTGGGTGTGCGGCCCGTGGGCACAGGCCATTTATTTGTCCACAACGACGGGCGGGTGCTGACGCGCTTCCAGTTTACGTCGGTCCTGCGGATGTCGCTGCAGGCGATAGGGGAGGATGCTGGTCGGTTTGCTCCTCATTCGTTCAGGATCGGGGCGGCTACCAGCGCGGCGGCGGAGGGCTTGCCAGAGAGGGATATCAGACGTATCGGTCGTTGGAGGTCGCAGGCCTTCCAAACCTATGTGCGGTTGTAGGGGTGGTGGGGGGGGGGTCTAACCTATCTTCTTTTTGTTGCAGATGTAGTACATGGCCGGTGTCGCTGTTGGGTGACTGGCCATTCGTTCGTTTACTGGGCTGGTCGGCGGGCAGCAACACGACCTATTGGCAAGAATCTTGGACTGGACGTCTCTGCGGTGTCCGTCACCTGGCTGGGTGAGCGCGGAATGCGGTGGATCCAGCTCCTTCCTTTGCTGCGGCACCACGACAGTCGGATGGAGAGGCCTGCAGTGCTGTTGATTCACTTGGGTGGCAACGACTTGACGTCCTGGACTTGTCGCCAGTTGATTCGTGCAGTGCACAAGGACTTGGGGGTGGTGTTAGGGATGTTCCCGGGTATCGTCTTAGTGTGGTCGGATATACTTCCAAGGCCGGCTTGCGGGGTTCAGCGGCGCTGGTCCAGGGGGCTGTCAAAAATTAATCGCCAAATAGGCAGATGGGTCATAGAGAATGGGGGGCGCCAAATTTTGCACCACTGGGTGGATGTAGACTGCGCAGGTTTGTTCAGGCCGGACGGGGTGCATTTATCCCCGATCGGGTTGGACTTGCTGCTGAATGATTGGCAGGAGGCCTTGGAAGTGGTTATGCTTGAGAGGCGAGCTGGTCGCAGCTTTTTGTAAGGGGGGCGGCTCAGGACAGAGGTGTCCAGAGCCGGTGGCGGGATCCCGGAGGTTTCCGGGGTCCGGAGCCGGATGCAAGCAGTACGGCGGGGGTGGGGTACCCCCGCCCGGACAATCCCTCGGCTTTTGCTAATAATATGGCGAAGCCGGATGAGGGAGTGCGAGGCAATTTTGTCGGGTCTGTACCCGGGGGAAGCGGCCGAGGCGTCACCTTGCTAATAGCATGGCGGGTGGTGGCTTGCGCTGCTGGTGGGGGGGGGGATGTTAATTTGTTAATTGGAAAGTTGTGAATTGTTGTAAGTTAATAAAGCTGCGACCAGTTCAATTCCAAATGATGTGTAATGGTTTTCTTAAAGGTTTAAGGGTGCTGTTTAAAAAAAAAAAAAAAAAAGAAGCGGGGGGAAAAGGGGGAGGGGAATCAGGGTGGAATCAGCCGGTCCGCCTTACCCGGTTACGGCAAGGCCGCGGAGCCATGTGCACGCGGCCACCATTAACCGGGGGGGCGGCCGCGTGCATTCCAGCGTCGGTAGCGTGGCGATTCGGAGCCCGGGGGCGGAATGGAGGGGATACTACCATCCCATTGGCTGCGGCGTGTGACGACTGTGCGCGGCAGCCAATGGGATGAATGAGACATCGGGAGCTAGTGCGGGGACGCGGCGTGAATCCGGCCTCTTGATTTCGGATGCCGGAGCCGCCGGACGCCCTCCCACCCTCCCTGGTTTCAAGTGGGTCTTGGGGGTTGTCGTGGGGGTGTTGCAGCTGGAGGGGGTTGGCGGGATCCCGGAGGTTTCCGGGGTCCGGAGCCGGATGCAAGCAGTACGGCGGGGGTGGGGTACCCCCGCCCGGACAATCCCTCGGCTTTTGCTAATAATATGGCGAAGCCGGATGAGGGAGTGCGAGGCAATTTTGTCGGGTCTGTACCCGGGGGAAGCGGCCGAGGCGTCACCTTGCTAATAGCATGGCGGGTGGTGGCTTGCGCTGCTGGTGGGGGGGGGGGGGGATGTTAATTTGTTAATTGGAAAGTTGTGAATTGTTGTAAGTTAATAAAGCTGCGACCAGTTCAATTCCAAATGATGTGTAATGGTTTTCTTAAAGGTTTTAGGGTGCTGTTTAAAAAAAAAAAAAAAAAGAAGCGGGGGGAAAAGGGGGAGGGGAATCAGGGTGGAATCAGCCGGTCCGCCTTACCCGGTTACCCTTTTTAAAAATTGGTGTTACATTGGCGATCCTCCAATCTTCGGGTATTACAGATGATTTTAATGATAGTTCACAGATTACTAATAGCAGGTCTGCAATCTCATATTTCAGTTCTTTCAACACCCTTGGATGTATATCATTTGGCCCAGGTGATTTGCTACTCTTCAGTTTATCTAATAGTTGCAATACATCTTCCCAATGTATCGATATTTCCTTCAATTCTTCTGCACCTTTAAGTACCACTTCAGTCCTGGGTAACATCCCTACATCTTCCTCAGTAAAGACCGAAGCAAAGACTTCATTCAGTCTCTCCGCTATCGCCTTGTCGCCTCTTAGTGCCCCTTTAACCCCTCTATCATCTAATGGACTAACTGACTCTCTCACAGGTTTTTTGCTACGAATGTACTTGAAAAGTTGTTATTACGCGTTTTTGCTTCCGCAGCAAGCTTCTTCTCAAATTCTTTCTTTGCTTGCCTTATCAATGCCTTGCATTTAACTTGCCAGTGGTTGTACTATTTCCAGGTTTTGACGTTTGGCCCTTTTTTCCATTTCCTGAAAGATGCTTTTTTGGCAACAACAGACTCTCTGACCTCATCTTTAAACCATGCTGGCAGTTTTTAGGACTTCCTTCCACTTTTCTTAAAGCGTGGAATACTGCTGGTCTGGGCTTCCAAGATAGTATTTTTCAACAACACCCAAGCTTGATGTAAGTCTTTAACCTTTGCAACTGCTCCTTTTAGTTTTTTCTTAACAATTTTCCTCATTTAATCATAGTCTTCCTTTCAAAAGTTAAAAGGAAGTACTGTGGATTTCCTTACTATCCCTCCTCCACTAATTAAATCAAACGCGATCATGCTATGATCACTATTGCCAAGTGGCCCCAACACCCTTATCTTTTGCACCAGATCTGGTGTTCCACTAAGGACTAGGTCCAATATGGCTTCCCCTCTGGTCGGTTCATGAACCAGCTGCTCCAAGAAGCAGTCATTTATTTCATCTAGGAACTTTATCTCCCTAGTATGTCCTGCTGTGACACTGACCCAGTTGATACCGGGGTAATTGAAATCACGCATTATTATTACACACTGTAACTTTTGTTAGCTTCCTTGATTTCTTTGAACATTTCATCATCCATTTGTTCATTCTGGCCAGGCAGTCGATAGTACACCCCCCACTGCCATCGCCTTCCCCTTTTTAAATGGAATTTCAATCCATAGAGATTCTACAGCAAATTTTGTTTCCTGCAAAACTTTAATCCTTTCTGACTCAATGCCTTCTCTAACATAGAGCGTAACCCCTCCACAAATTTGATCAGCTCTATCATTACGATATAGTTTGTACCCAGGCATCACAGTGTCCCACTGGTTGTTCTCCTTCCACCATGTCTCTGATATTCCAATCATATCTAACCTCTCATTTAGTGCTATATATTCTAACTCTCCCATCTTATTTTTTAGACTTCTAGCATTTGCATACAAGCATTTTAGAGACTGTATTTTATTCATATTAATTTGTCTATTGGTAGACATGGGTAATTTGGGATCTTTAAGCTCTGTCTGGGCACGAGGGAATTTGGGCTACTTTACTCTTTTTTGGAACCTCTCTGCTTTTGGTAGTATCCTTCAAGGATACATTCTTCTGAACCATCCGCTCTTGGGCGACTGTAGGCTTTCCCCTATTATCTAGTTTAAAAGTTGCTCTATCTCCTTTTTAAAGGTTAATGCCAGCAGCCTGGTTCCATCCCAGTTAAGGTGAAGCCCATCCCTTCAGAAGAGCCCCTCCTTTCCCCAGAATGTTCCTGTTCCTAACAAATCCAAAACCCTCATCTCTGCACCATTGTCTCATCCATGCATTGAGACCCCGGAGCTCTGCCTGCCTTTTGGGTCCTGCGCGTGGAACGGGAAGCATTTTGGAGAACGCTACCCTGGAAGTTCTGGATTTCTACTTCCTACCTAAAAGCCTAAATTTAGCTTCCAGAACCTCCCTACCACATTTTCCTATGTCATTGTTACCGACATGTACCAAGACAGCAGACTCCTCCCCAGCACTATCTAAGACCTTATCTAGGTGGCGTATGAGGCACCAGGCAGGCATGTTACCAGGTGATTTTCACGTCCAGCAGCCACCCAGCTATCTACATGCCTAATGATGGAATCACTAACTATAACGGCTGTCCTAACCCTTCCCTCATGGGCACATGGCCCTGGAGAAACTTCCTCAGTGCGAGAGGGTTTTACATCACCTGGAGGACAAGTCCTAGTTACAGGATCACTTCCTGCCACACCAGGGTGATGCTCTCCTGTCACGTGACCTCTCTCCTCCATGGCAACAGGGATGCTGCCAGACTGGAGGTGGGACTTCAGGACTATATCCCTGTAAGTCTCATCTATGTACCTCTCTGTCTTTCTTATGTAGCATGGTTTGTAGCTGCTCTGTGTTTGTATCACATACTGACAGTGCATCTTACTGAGCTGTGTTGATGGATCAGTGCAGTCTCCATTTGGTGATTAGCTGCAAACTGCTGTTCTGTGGGTACAGTACATTTTGGGTAGTGGAGAGGCTAAACTATACGGCACACACATTTTAGGCAGTGACCTGCAGTCCCTTTGAATCCAGCCATTGCCGTGCAGAGAAGTATGGAGGTGTAGCTTACTGGTTAATGCAATGTTGCCCTAAGCAAGAATCAGGGGTTTGATTCCCACTTGCCCTTTTTGTGACTGTGTGCTATTCAGTTTATTTTCATACCTGTAACAGTCTGAGCTCTGCTGTGACTGGCAGATATGAATCCTTATAATTTATTATGCATTCTGGTCTCTTCACCATCATGCCCTTCAGAGAGCTTGGCTCTATTGGCTCTGCTGCAGCCCATTCCAGGGGGTCAAACATGTTCACCCTGCAGATGTCTAGAACCTGCTTGGAGGTGAGGTGTAATGGTCATGGCACTGGCTTAAGACCAGGGTTTGAAGCCCCCTAGCATTCCTTTTGCAACAATTTGGAATGTTTTGCTGTGGTGTTTTATGTATGCCACAGCCTTCATGGATTACCCACATATCCTTGTGACCTTGTGCAGGTCACTTAACCGTCTATTGCCTCAGCTGACTGCAGGTTTTTACAGTCCCTGTTTTTCATCAGACATTATCACTTTTTCGGTACAACATAACCCTATGTGACTGCACTGAAGCAGCAGTATACTAACAGGAAGTTAGTTACATGCATACAGCTGTAACCTACTGGTGCAACATTTTTTTTTTTTTATCAATTTTTTTTTACCACCTTTCAGGGTATCAAAGAAGTTAATACATTGAACTTAGTGAATTACATTGATCAGGTCAACAAGTTATGATATATTGTACAAACTATGATACATTGTTAGGGTATGAGTAATTATGTTACATTGAATTGGTTCATCAAACTATGATACATTGTAATGCTATTAGCTAACTATGGTACAATCTAATTTACATTTTCAAGGTTGAGGTTAAGGTTACACTCTGAGATTTGTGTATGGTTCTCCATTGTGTATTGGACAGTCTACTCGGTAGATGGTCCAAAATGTTCTGAGAAAAGTAATGTTTTCAACTTCTTTCTAAAATCTGAAATATCTTTTATTGAATGGAGCTCAGACAGCAATGAGTTCCATAATGTTGAACCAAACATTGAAAATGCTCTCTGGAAGGTTTGTTGTAGACTTCTAGTCTTTTGGGAGGGGATTGCAAGGAAGTTCTGATTTGATTGTCTTCTTGATCTAGATTCTGGTGCTTTCTGTATCAGTGGGAAGAGACAATCAGCTGTTTGGAGGTGTGTGGTTTTAAATGTGATCATTAGAGCCTTATATTTAATATGGGATGGTATAGGTAACCAGTGTAAGCTTTTGAGCATTAGAGTGATATGTTCCTGTCGTGCAGCTCCTGTGATTAATCAAGCTGCGGTATTCTGAGCTAGCTGTAGTATGTGGATAGTGTGCTTGGGGAGTCCTTGGAGGATCGAATTACAATAGTCCAGGTGTGGAGTGATAATGGTCTAACATACGGTGTGGAAATAGTTGTGGTCCAGTAGAGAGCGGAGATTTAGAAGGACTTTCATTTTCTAATAAGCGGTAGATACCATCTTCTTCATATATGTCTGCATGTTTAGTCACTGGTCTAGGGTCACTCCAAGATATTTCACTTCCTTTTTGACTGGAATAGTCATGTCATCACATTCAAATACATCTGGAGGGAGAATGAGGTGTCATGAATAACAGTAAGGACTTCAGATTTGTTACAGTTAATCATTAGGTTTTACTCTCTTAACCAGCTTACAACTGTCTTCAGACAAGCTTTTAGTGCAGAGTAATCTGGTTTTTTAGAGTTAAAGGGAGAGTAGATCATCAAGTCATCTGCATATAGATGGTATTCTTGAATAAGCTTGCAGACTGGTTGCATGTATAGGTTGAATAATAGGACGGACAAGAAGGATCCCTGAGGTATACCTTGTTGCTGCTTGATTGGTCTTGAAATTTTGTCCTTTACCTTGACCTGGAAGTCACAAACTGAGATGTAGACTATGAACCAAGAGAGGGAAGTATCACTAATTCCCAGATCCATCAGTCTGGATATGAGCTTTTTATGGTTTAGTGAATCAAAGGCCACTGCTATATCTAGAAAGATGTATGAAACCCTGCTTAGGGTTCTCAATTCCTGTGAGTAGAGTATTAATTAGTGAGGATAGCAGGGTTTCTACTCCATGGCCTGGCCTAAAACCATGTTACTGTGGGTCCAAGGAGGAGGAAGTATCTATAAAATTCTGTATCTGGAGCTCGACTACCTTTTCTACCATCTTAGCAAGAAGTGGGATGCTTGATATAGGTTGGTAGGAGGAAGGTAAATTGGGGTCAGATGCAGGGTTTTTAGGCAATGGTCTAAAGGAGGCTATTTTTAAGCTCACGGGCATGTAGCCTTGCACAAGTGATAGTTTTATCATTCTGAGTAGGAAAGGTGGCAGAACTTGTTTCAATGTTTTGATCCAGAAGGTGGGGCATGGGTCAAGGGGGGAGGTAGTAGTATTTAGGCGGTTCAGTACGTGCTCCAGTAGATTATCTGAAATTGGATGAAAGGATGTCCAACGCTTGTTCAATGAGTGGATCTTGAAGGATGGATCTGAGGGTATGTTATCCATCTTGCTAGTTAGTTTGTTCTCCAGATATGCTGCAAATACATCTGGCTGTACTGTTGGTGTTTCATGGTTTAGGGGGAGTCGTGTAAATGTTTTTACAATGTCAAACAATTCTCTGGGGTGGTTTAGAGATTTGTGTGAAATTTCTTTTTATGATTGTGAATTAAATCATTGAATTCCCTCTACTTTGTAGGGTATACATGTAGGTGGAGTGGGTCCCTGCTGTGTCTCCTTTGCCTTTCTAGGTCCCTTAGCTTGAGTTTGGCTTCTTTTATCTTCCTGGAGTACCATGATGCTTTGTGAGCTCTTGGTGAGGGCTTTTTCTTGGGTTTGGAGGCTACCGGTGCAATGGTGTTACTCCAGTTTTCTTTAAGGTATGCATGATCAGTTGAGGTGGCCTCAAGGTTTGGTATTATGAGGTTGAGTATGGTTTTCCTGTCAAATTCATTAAATCTTCTTGTGTTAGATGTTTGTTGCAGACTTTCTTTAAGGGGTTGTATTGGAATCTCAAAAGTGACTATGTGGTGGCTGGACCAAGGTATAGGTGTAACTCAGTGGGGGATGCTGGTGATGGTACCTGATTGTAGACTGTGTGGGATAAATATGAGGTCTAGCTTGTTTACCCTATGTGCATGGAGCTGTTATAATTTGGGTGAGATCCATCACATTCAAGGTGTCTAAGAGAGAGGTGGTCCGTGCTGTGGGTATTAAGTTGATGTTAAAATCTCCGAGCAGAATAAAAGGTTTGGTCTTACTGGAATAGGAACAGACTATATCGAGAAGACATGAGAGATCATCGTTGTCAGAGTTCGGTGATCTGTATGTCAGACATATTGTCATGTATTCGTTTTCTACTAGAAGTGTGTTAATAGTGCTTGTAGCATGGGATGAAATGACTTTGAGGTTGAGATGTTTTTTTTAGAGAGGATGAATATCCCTCCCTCTCTACAATTGGGTTTTGAGCAATTATGGAGTGTCATAAGTTATGCACCTAGGAAAGAACAACCCAAACTATAGCTACACGATGCAAGGTTCCACATTGGGAACCACCACCCAGGAAAAAGATTTAGGTGTCATCATGGATAACATGTTAAAACCCTCTGCCCAGTGTGCAACGGCAGCCAAGAGAGCAAATAGAATGCTAGGTATCATAAGGAAAGGAATGGAAAATAAAACAAAGGATATTATAATGCCTCTGTATCATTCCATGGTGCGACCACACTTTGAATATTGTGTGCAATTCTGGTCTCCGTATCTTAAAAAGGATATAGCGTTATTAGAAAAGGTATAGAGAAGAGCCACCAAAATGGTAAAGGGGATGGAGGGCTACTCCTATGAGGAGAGGGTTCTTCAACCTGGAAAAGAGACGGCTGAGGGGAGATATGATAGAGGTCTATAAATTAATGAACAGAGTGGAACGGGTAAACGTAGATCAATTGTTTACATTATCAGAATATAGAAAGACTAGGGGACATGCAATGAAGCTACAGGGTAAACTATTTAAGACTAATAAGAGAAAATATTTTTTTTCACTCAACGTGTAATCAAACTCTGGAATTTGTTCCTGGAGGATGTAGTAAAGGCTGTTAGTGTAGCTGGGTTTAAAAAAGGTTTGGACAAGTTCCTGGAGGAAAGGTCCATAAACCATTATTAAAAAGGGACCCAGGATATCAATGCTTGACCCAATACAAGCATTATGGAACCTGTGTCTTTAGGGGAAACTGCTAGGTACGTATGACCTAGATTGGCCACTTTTGGAAACAGGATACTGGGCTTGATGGACCTTGGCCTGACCCAGTATGGCATATCTTATGTTCTTATGGCATTGTTGCAGTTATTAGCTAGTTTATTAGCACGGTGTCAGTGTCCATCAGTCAGTATTCCATGACAAGCATAATATCTAGATTGTGATCCTGTACATAATCAGAAATTAGTGTGAATTTTCTTGTGGGCTGAATGGGCATTCACAAGACCACATCTAAGGGGATAATCATATTGGCTGTTTGGTCTGTGAGAAGTTGAGGATGGGATTGGTTGGATGGATATGAGCTGGTGAGGCTTCCTTGGGGTGTGCAGGTAGCAAATATATCTGGTTAGGTGGTGTCTCTTTGTGTATATGATGGGTATCCTTCTGTTCTCCATATGTTCTGTGCTATTTAACCTTATCAGCAAGAGTACAAGTAGGAGAATGGCTAGACTTGCTGACGGAATCATGATTTCTGCCTGTGGAATGACCTACTATGTAGAAATCCTATTAGAGAGTAGATTTCCCACCCTGACCAGGCTCTTTTATAGGGGTGAAGCAAATGTATGTTCTGCATCTTTACCTTACTTGGGTTGTTTGTTGTATGCCATGTCTTGTCCTTCTGTGTAGCTGGTGGTCTAGCTCTCCTTCCTCATTCTTTAGCCACACTTAAGGGCCACGCCTAAGGGCCCTTTGCTGAGGCCCTCAGGTGTGGGCCCACCAGGCACAGGCACGTCTGGAAGGCACTTCAGACTTAAAGTTCCCTCTGATGTTGAAAGAGGCCTGATTGGCCTTGAGGAGGTGATTGGGGGGGGGGGGGCTCTCCTTCCTGCTCTCCTCCCCGATGCTGATCAGGCCGGCAGTGGCTGTGGTGGCTTTCTCCCGTGCCTGGAAAGTATGAAATCATGACTATGACTGTATAGCTTTGGCTCCATCACATCTCTGCATTACATGCAGACACATCCTATCCCTCGGATAGCCACCTGCAGATATTAAACCATGTCCGTATGTGCCCCTTTTGCCCAGTTTTGAGCAACTCCTGTCCAGATGTTGTATGCACTTTTGTCTGGTTTGTTGTATGGTGGTTGGGTGGCTGGGACAGGTGTGAGATCCATATGTCTGATATCAGGCCTTACATGTGGCACAGACACACATTTTTCCCACACAGTACAAATGCATTGGGGATGGCACTTCCGGTACATCGGTGCTTCCAGCCCATGCCACACTCTCCTCTGCCACCATCCTTCCTGCAGCCCATCCATCAGCTTCTGGCAACTATGTGCAGTCATGTCTTCTCCTGTAAGTTGCTACACCATGGCCTACACATTCTGCATTTGGACACTTCACGCACGCCTCTCCTGTGCCTGATCTGCACATTGATACTCCTGCTCCATCCTCCTTTCGCTGCACACATCCTGCCACTTCTGACTCTCCTGGGAGACACATCTTCCCCATCCTATGCCACACACTGACATTGCACCGTTTTACATTGGCACCCCTCCCCCCCCCGCCCCCCCCCCCCCCAGTGCATCGGTACAGCTGCCTCCCACATGCTCGTCCAAATTACTGGCTGCCACATAAGGTGCCCATGAATCTGGCAGGTCCATCACCTGCACATTGACTTTCCTTGGTACTCCCTTATCCAGCGTTAGGGTAACAGCCATTTTCGGATGTTAAGGTGCATGCTTGATACCAACATTCGATGTCCTGTTAACACATGTTAAATGGCCCATTTTGCCCTTACTGTCGGAATGCCTCCTACCCCCCCCCCATCGCCCTTTACGCATGTAACACTCCTTATGTGCTGCTCTGGGATGTGCTTATCGCTGCCTTTAACACCTGCTACCTTAACACCCTTTAGTAAACATACCTCTAAGATGCCAACAACAATTCAATTTCAATTTTAATTTAAAATGTATTTA
Source organism: Ichthyophis bannanicus (assembly GCA_033557465.1). NCBI lineage: Eukaryota > Metazoa > Chordata > Amphibia > Gymnophiona > Ichthyophiidae > Ichthyophis > Ichthyophis bannanicus. Next base: position 190,711,716 of record CM066039.1, read on the forward strand.
TAATTCTCTTATCATAAATTTCTAAGTGAGGTACATCAAACATACATCCACAATCATACCATACAAATTAAACATACTTAATAGAATATGGAAACCTTAAGAATAGTGAAACAAAACATAATAAAAAGAAAAGCACCTACTTATATGTAGGCAGAGCGAAACAAGAATGTTTTCAAATTCTTGTGAGAAGTGGAAAAATCCATTTCGTGATACAGCTCTAGTGGGAGATTGTTCTAGAGCTGACATCTGGCTATGGACCAGTCTTGCTTCCTCTCCCTTTCCAAACATGCTGCATTTACTGGAGGAGCTACAAAACAATCTTGCTGACTAGCTCGTAAACTGCTACAAGTCAACCAGAATCTTTCAATCCATAATAGTCTGTTCATTCTTTACCTTAAAAAGCAAGCATAGGCACTTAAACTGTGTTCTCTGTGTCATCTCTAATCAATGTAATTTATTTATTTATTTTTATTTAGCAAGCATTTGTAGCCCGCTCCTTCCAGTGATCAGAAGCGGGTAGGATTACTATTGTGAAACTGCCGAATCAAGGCAGGTACAAATTTTGTTTACATACAGATTGTCAGAAAAGCACATCATACAGAGTTAACACTTCTTAGCTATGGGGGAGTTCATTTACATATATACATAAATACATATATACAGGATAAGCTTTTTGGCCACAGTGGTCAGGGGCTGCTCCATCTGTGGATTTAGTTCAGGTTGAAATGAGATTGGAAAATGTGCGTTTTGAGTTTCTTTCTGAAGTCTAGAAGGTCATTGCTAGCTCGTAGTTCTGGTGGGAGTTGGTTCCACAGTGTTGGTGCCACATATGAGAAAGCCCTGTGGCTGGTGTTAGCTTTGGCAGATCTTATATCTGTTGGAGTGTGAAGGATGTTGGAATTGTGGGTTCTTCTGTTTCGGGTAGGAGGTTGCGATCTTACTAGGTTGTTGAGGAAGGAAGGTGCTAAGTTGTGGATGAGTTTGAAGGTGGTTGTTAGTATTTTGTATTTTGTTCGAGCTGTTATGGGTAGCCAGTGTAATTGAATTAGCACTGGTGTGATGTGGTCACTTAGATTTTTCTTCATTATGACCCTGGCAGCTACATTTTGTGCCATTTGTAATATGTTTAGGGTTTTTTTAGGTAAACCTTGTAGGATGGCGTTGCAGTAGTCAAAATGTGGCATGATGAGTGCTTGGGCCACTGTTCTGAAGTCTTGGGGATCAATAATATTCCGAATGGGTTGGAGCACTCTAAGCTTGTGGAAAACTGCTCTGTTGGTCTTTCGGAGGTGTTTTTCCATCTTTAGGTCACAGTCAAATGTGACTCCTAGATACTTTATTTCTTTTTTTGTTTGGTAAGTGTTGTTACATAGTGTTATTGATGTGGGTGGGTCAAAATTCGGTTCTTTGGAGATATACATTACTTCGGTTTTTTTGTGATTAATTGACATACTACTTTGTTGCAACCAGTCTTGCATCTCTCTGATACATGTCTCTAGTGGGTTGTAGTCTGGGTTTTTAGTGTCTAGTTGTGAGTATAGCATGATATCATCGGCATAGATGTGGTAATTAATTTCGTGTCGTGAGAAAATTTTGCATAGTGGCTGCATATATATGTTAAACAGAAGTGCTGAGAGAGCAGAGCCTTGGGGGATTCCCTGCGTAATTCCTTTAAGGCCAGGGAAATACAATTGTATTTCTGTAGGCCATAAAGTATTCGTACAGCGGTCTTCTGGGCCATTTGCAGTGATTGCATCAATGACGTAGGTCAGGGCCGGTGTAAGCATTAGAGGCACTCCAGACAGGCCCTCAATCCTGCCACTCCCCGTCCCCCGCCCCCTGCCATACTACTACTATTGAGCATTTATATAGCGCTACCAGTCATACGCAGCACTGTACAGACATGTAAGAGACAGTCCCTGCTCGTCAGAGCTTACAATCTAGTCAAAACAAACGAAGAGCTAACAATCTAGTCAAGACAAAAACACGGCACTTACAATCAAATCACGACAAACACAGAAGTCAAGATCTGAAAGTAACAGTGAAGAGGTGAGTTTTTAACCTGAATTTAAAGAGGGCTAGAGAAGGTGCCTGGTGTACAGATACCGGTAGCTTGTTCCAGGCATAAGGTGCAGCAAGGTGAAAGGAGCGAAGTCTGGAGTTAGCAGTAGGAGTGAAGGGCATAGACAGAAGTAGTTTGTTAGAAGAGCAGAGTTCCCAAGAAGGGTTGTAAGGAGAGATAAGAGATGAAAGGTACTGAGGAGCCGCAGAGTGAATGCACTTAAAGGTCAGGAGGAGAAGTTTGAACTGGATGCGGAAGCGATCAGGGAGCCAGTGAAGTGACTTGAGAAGAGGAGTAATGTGGGTATAGCGAGGATGGCGGAAGATTAGTCGCACAGCAGAATGTTGAATAGATTGAAAGGGAAAGAGATGACTCAGAGGGAGACCAGCAAGTTATATATGTAAGCATTGCCTTTTGCCACCTGTAAGTGCTAGATGTCACAAAATTGGGCATCAAGAGACAATTAAGGAGCCAGGCTACAAAACTCACAGTTTTTGTGTTTTCAGGTGGTTTTGATGTGCAGAGTTGGATGCACAATTTCCCCTCCTCAATTAGCCATTTTTTCCAGATGATCTGAAAATTTCCAGCGCAACGTTGGTACAAAAATTGCCCAAAACAACGACTCTCTTTTGGACATGCTCCCTTCCCTTCTTGGCTGTCTGGCAGTCTATTAGGTATGTCCACGCTCACCCTGCCGCCTAGCCCCACCTCAAACAACTCTGATTGACTGGAGTCTGGCAGTCAGTCACTGCCACATCTCATTGGTCTTCTCTGGATGTGCTGCTCTGGGATCTGACCAATGAGATGCATCCAAGGACTGTGCTCTTCCAGCGGGAACTTTGCCTTTTCAAAAATATTTTTTGCTCCATTTTCAAAGGTTTTCTTGGCCAAAGAGATGATAGGCAACAGCCCAAAAACCCATGACCTGCAAATTTTTCCCACAATCTGTGAAAAGGAAGTCGCTCGAAAAACACAGAAATAACAACACTGAAAGGAGTAATCCTCTGACACATGTGAATCAAAGCAGGTGTACATGCGAATGGGCAAATGTTTTACGGTAGAGTGTATAGGTATTCCCATTTTAAAATAGGGAATACATACATACTTCTTAGGCCTAGCAACACCACACCCAGAACACACCCCTTGCACACATGTAAGTAGCAGCTTTTCTATAATCATTGCTTAGCACACATAAAGCCATTTACACACTAAACCCATTAGTTACATGTGCAAATTCTACACAAGCCTTCTAAAATCACCTCCCTCAGTGTCCTTCATTAAAAACACTGGGGCCAATATTCAAAACACTTATCTGTATAGCAACCTCTGATATGTGGAAAAGTAGCACTAGCCAGGGCTATCAGGCAATTTTCAGCAGGACTACTGGGATAATGCCATTGAAAATCTTCCTGACTACCTCAGCATTATTTGCATTGTCTGGGGTGGAGCATGGTTGGTTCCAGAAGTTATCCAGATAGTGTGATATCACTGGACAACAAATTTGTTCAAAAGTTTTGCTTCCTGAAAATTTTTGGTGATTATGATAGACAGCTTCAAGTTGAACACAAAAATAATTTCAGATTGACTGTATCACCTAGGAATTTGGAGAAACATGAAATTAAATTTTGACTGAATTTAGCATGTTTAATCGCACAACGATGCTGACATATTGCACTAGTTCACCTGAGCTAAATATGTTTTGCTCCTGATTTTCGTTTTGTACTCAGCATCTGATGCTTCTCCTCTCAGTGTCCAATAATACTCGGCCAGCATTGATGGGTTCCAGTTGCCCTGATACTGCTTTTCTATCGTCGCAATGTCCTGGTGAAACCTTTTACCATGTTCGTCGCCGACTGCACCAAGATTAGCAGGAAAGAAGTCCAAGTGTGAATGCAGAAAATGAATCTTCAGCGACATTTATTTATTTATTTAGTCAGATTTAATATACCACTTTATCATTAAATCAAAGCGGTTAGCATGTCAAACAATCATGAGGGGGTGTTGTGGTGTGAAAACATGCAGTGGAAACATTAACATGAGTGGTGTGTGAGGGGTGTGAGAGATTAATTTGAGCTATATACAAGTGAACTATGTACAGTCTATATACAGTTTGTATGGGTTGCAGGATTGGATAGGGCAGAGTCTGGTTCAGGTGATGTTCTTGTAGTGTTCCATGAAGAGTTTTGTTTTGAGCAGTTTCTGAAATCTTTGAGGTCCATGGCTGATCTCAGATCATCAGGGAGAGAGTTCCACAAAGCGGGTGCCGCCAGGGACAGTGCTCTTCTTGAAGTGTCCTGTCTTGATTTGGCAAATTCTTTTGGGGTGGTGATGGTGTCTGTGGTTCCCTTTCTTCTGGGTCTGGTGCATAGGTCAGCTTTGATGTGCGGTTGCAGGCTGTCAGCTGAGAGGTTTTGTCTTATTTTGAATATGTCTAGGAGAACTTTGTATTGGATGCAGGAGCTGATTGGGAGCCAGTGGAGGTGGTATAGGATGGGTGTAATGTGGTCGTGACCTGAGCAGCCTGTTATTATGCGGGCGGCAGTGTTCTGTGCCAGCTTCAGTGGTCTGAGGGCCTGTTTTGAGAGCCCGAGGTAGATGGGGTTGCAGTAGTTTAGTGTAGGAGTGATGAGCGCTTGACAGACTGTATGGAAGTGGTCCTGTAGGAGAATGGGTTTGAGGCGCCTGATGGTTCTCATTTTGAGGTAAGCGTTTCTTGTAGTTCTGGCAATGTGGGCTTGTAGGTTCAGGTCCTTGTCAAGAGACATGTTGCACTTCATGGTTTTGTATGCTTGAAGCATGTTGTCAACCATCTGGACATAGTTTGGTGCTCTGTAATTGCCAAGAGAATTCTCAACAACATCCCTGAATGGGATTTTCTCAGGCCCCACTAGCAGATCTTCAAACCACTTGTCAGTGATGACATGTTTGACTTGTGGACCCATAAAAATGCCTTCCTTAATCTTGGCATCAGTTATTCTTGGAAACATCTGTCTGAAATATTGAAATCCTTCAACTTCCATATTCATCATTTTCACTCATTTTTTCATCAGTCCAAGTTTTAAATGAAGAGGAGGCAAAAACATCTTACTTGTGTTGACAAGTGGTTCACATGCCACATTTTTCTGTCCTGGAACCAAACACAAACAGAGTGTCCAGTTCTTTTTAATGTAATGAGACTCTCTAGCATGGGAGTCCCATTCGTAAATAAAACAACAGTACTTGGTATACTCAAGCTGCATTCCTAGTAGCAGTACCACTACTTTTAGATCACCACAGATGTTCCAACTATAGTTGTTGAACCGTATGAGTTTCGTTCCATTTTTTCGTAGGTTTCTTTCATGTGCGCTGCATAGGCTATAGGTATTGAAGGGTGGACATTGCCATTGTGTAACAAGACAGCTTTCAGGCTTAACAGTGATGAATCTATAAAAAGGTGCCATTGTTGTGGGTCATGCTCATAACCCAAAGCCATGAACAGAGGTTGACAACCTGTGCAAAGAAATTTTTCATATCTTCTTGCGGGTATGAAAGACAGACATTTTCATACCTGGTGACAGCAAACCCCATCCTTGCAATCTTGAACCAAGCTTTTGTTTTTGACAAACTTAAGTCCCTCACCAGGTCATTCAATTCTGACTATGTTATCAGATGAGGCAGGGCCGGCCCGTCCATTGAGCAAGAATGTTTTTTGCACAGGGCCCCGCGTTTCAGGGGGCCCCGCGCAAAGAACATTCTGCTTTTTTTTTTACTTACATTTAAAAAAAAACCTGTCTCTGGCTGCTGCCGCGTCCGTCGCAGCAGCGGCAGAATGGCGTGTCCCGCGGGGCCCCTTCTCCTCGTCGAGCCCTCTGCAAGGGCTTTCAGATTCGCGAAGGGAGAGTGCTCCCTCGCGTCTCTGTAAAGCCCGCAGGGGCTAATGGGAAATTTCCCATCTGCCCCTTTAGACGCGAGGGGCTGATGGGAAATTTCCCATTAGCCCCTGCGGGCTTTACAGAGACGCGAGGGAGCACTCTCCCTTCGCGAATCTGAAAGCCCTTGCAGAGGGCTCGACGAGGAGAGGGGGCCCCGCGGGACACGCCATTCTGCCGCTGCTGCGATGGACGCGGCAGCGGCAGCAGCTAGAGCCAGGTTTTTTTGTTTTTTTTTTTAATTTGCCGGAAGGGAAGGGAAGGGAAGGGGGGGGGGCTGATGGAGGCTGTCTGGAAATGGGGTGATGGGGGGTTAGGACTGAAAATGTGCAAGGGGGGGAGTTAGGACTGAAAATGTGCAAAGGGGGGGGAGTTAGGACTGAAAATGTGCAAGGGGGGGGGAGTTAGGAATGAAAATGTGCAAGGGGGGGGAGTTAGGACTGGAAATGGGCTGGAGGGGGGGTTAGGACTGGAAATGGGCGAGGGGGGGTTAAGACTGCTAATGGGCTGGGGCTGATGGAGGCTGATTGGACATGGGCTGGGGGGGGGGTTAAGACTGCTAATGGGCTGGGGCTGATGGAGGCTGACTGGAAATGGGGTGAGGGGGGGTAGGACTGGAAATGTGCAAGGGGGGGTTAGGACTGGAAATGGGCTGGAGGGGGGGATAGGACTGGAAATGGGCTAGGGGGGGTTAAGACTGCTAATGGGCTGGGGCTGATGGAGGCTGACTGGAAATGGGCTGGGGGGGTAAAGGACTGGAAAAGGGCTGTGGGTTTAAAACTGGTAATGGGCTGGGGGGGTTAAGACTGGTAATGGGCTGGGGGCTGATGGAGGCTGTCTGGAAATGGGGTGATGGGGGGTTAGGACTGGAAATGGGCTGGGGGGGTTAAGACGGGCACTGGGCTGGGGGTTGATGGAGGCTGACTGGAAATGGGGTGTGATGGGGGGTTAGGACTGGAAATGGGCTGGGGGGGGGTTAAGACTGGTAATGGGCTGTGGGCTGATGGGGGCTGTCTGGAAATAGGGTGATGGGGGTTAGGATTGCTAATGGGCTATGGGGGGGGTTAGGACTGCTAATGGGCTATGGGGGCGCTAGAGGACAGGAAAAGGGCTGATGGGGAGGGGTTAGGACTTGAGGTGGGCTGATGTGGTTAGGACTAGTAATGGGCTGTGGGCTGATGGGGGGGGTTAGGACTGGCAATGGGCTATGGGGGGCTGACTGGAAATGGGCTGATGGGGTTAAGACTGTAAGTGGGATGTAGGGGGGGTTAGCACTGTTAATGGGATATAGGGTGGGAAAAAACTTAAAATCAGTTTATGGCGGGATAGGACTGGTAATGGGTTGGGGGATTGCTATGACTGGAAATGGACTGAGTGGACGGGGAGGCTTGAACTGCAAATATCTGATGGGGAGGGAGCTTGGAATGGAAATGGGCTGTGAGGGAAGGGAGCTAGAACTGAAAATGGGCTGATGGAGCAGCTAGGATAGGACTGGAAATGGGCTGTTGGGGGGAGCTAAGATTGGAAATGGGCTGTGGTGGGGGCTTGAATTGAAATGGACTCATGGAGGGGCTAGAACTGGAAGTAGGCTCATGGGGGGGCGTGGACTGGAATTGGGCTGAGTGGAGGGGAGCTAGGATTTGACATGGGCTGATGGTGGGGCTAGGAAATGACTAGAAATGGGCTGATGGGGGGCTAGGATTGGGAATGAGCTGATGAAGGGACTCAGACTGAAAATGGATGGGGGAGCTAGGACTGGAAATGGGTTGATGGGGGGCTAGGACTGGAAATGGGCTGATGCAGGGACTAGAAGGGAATGGATGCTGGGTGAGACTGGAACTAGAAGGGAGCTGATGTTGGGGGAGGATTAGAATGGGATGGGGCTGGGAGAGTAAAATGGAGAGGGGAAAAATATTTTGTGTGGGAGGGATGAAAAATCTACAATTGGCCGGGTATTGGGAGAGTAAGTGGGGATTGAGGATGGAGGGGTAAAATTTGTGTGGATGAAATAAGAATGAGGAAAGAGCAAAAGGATAAAGATTAGTATGTTAAAGCAGATGTAGAGAGAGAGGATGGAAAGAAAACTAGAAGAGAGAAGAAAGGACAAATGGACAGCAGACGATGGAGAGTTAGCAGAAAACATGAAGAAACCAGAAAGAAAGTGGCTGGAGCAATTGCAACTGAAAAAAAATGCACAAAAGGTAGAAATATATCTCTTTATTTTGAATTTATTAACTGGAATATGACCGCTCTGGGAAATGTGCATCATTCCCGTCTGCGCTTTGTTTGGTACAAGAGGCAAATGACTTATAGTTTTATTTCTACAGTGTTGTTGTACATTCCAAGTTTGGCTTTTGGGGTTCCCAGTTTAATTATTGCCTTCCTGTTTCTAAATTGCGATTCCTTGTTTGGTGATGGTCTATGTTCTGCATGTGTAACTGAGCTGAGGTATTCTGTTTATGTAATTCCTATTTGACATTGCCACTTGTTCTCTTTCCCCAGTATTCTCTGAAATGTACTGGTTTAATATTTGCAGTGTTTCCTTTTGATAGGTAGGGTCTGGTGCTTTGTGAGTCCTGGTAATGCTGTCAGGATACAGCGGGTTTGCTATGGGTTCTAAATGGGCAGCGTTTGTAGTAGTTCCTAATGTGCCTGGCGGTTGGCACTGGATTATAGTAATGTAGAAATCTTTTAGTCTTTCTTTATCCATACACTCATTAAGAGACATGTTTACTAAAAGTTAGTGTATGGTAACATTATGCAAATATTTATGCAAATAAGGCCACTTATGCAAATGAGGCCCCGCACCGAGTCTCCGCACATGGCCCCGCACCCCCCTTGGGCCGCCCCTGAGATGAGGTACACTGAACATAAATGGTTCAAAATCTGGATCTACAGTATGTCGTTTTTCATGTCTGGCCTATGCATTAGGGCATCTTCGTCTGCTTCATCTCGGCTCCATGTCTCTGGTTGCTTCGGTACTGGCATACTGTCGTCATGTGGCACTGGTCTCATGGATGAAGGCAGACTGGAGTATTCAATAGATTTCTTATTTTTAGCAGAGAAGCCAGATACATTGGTCTGACAGAAGTAACAATCTGTCACGTGATCCTTCTGTTCTTGCTCTATCATCGGGACTGCAAACGGCATTGACTTCCAACTACCACTGAGCCAAGCTCTGAGATTGACAGCACAAGTCCCACAACAAATGTGAAGAGTCCAGGATTTGTCTTGATTGCCAACTTTTCAACCAAAGTAGAGCTCAGACACTTTCTTAATAAGTACAGTCATGCTGCTTCTTTGAGGCTTAAGACCCGGTGGCGAATCAGCGCAGCCGGGCACAGGCACGCGGTGGCGAGCCGAGGCCTGAGGGGGGCGGGGGGAAGGCGAAGGGGGGGGCGGGCAAAGAGCCGCATTCAAAAGAGCGTGCCCGGCGCGAGTGCGGTCTCTTTGCCGCTCGCCCCTCCTTACAGGAAGAAGCCGGACGCCGGAGAATCCTGCAGCTAGGCCGCAACGAGAGCCCCCCCCCCCTGTAACGGCGGAGAGGGCCCTGAGCAGCAGAGAGGACTCTAGCCACCCACACAGGACTCGAGCACAACCATCGATCGGGAAAACCGGAGGCAGCAGAGAGGACTCTAGCCGCCCACACAGGACGCGAGGACAACACCAAACAACTGCAAGTAGGAAAGGCGGATAGTAAGGCATAAATAAATACCTGGGGTGTCAGCGAGATTGTCGGGGAGGTCAGCGGGATTGTCGGAGAGGTACCACGCGGTTCTCAGCGCCTACGGCAGTGGCAGAGCCCAGTCTTATCTTTTGCCCGTTAGTCAGAAGGTGGCAGATGAGTCGGGGGGGGGGGGCGAAAGTGAGCAACGGCAGCAGGCACGAAGAAAATGATCCAGTGCGGCATGCGGCTAGGTGATAAGGAGAGGGGGGGGCCCTGCAGGGAGAAGGCCAAGGTTATCTGGGGATCCCCTAACGTGGCAACAAAGTACCCCGCAAGTACACGTGGGGCACGGAGGGCTAGCCGTGCAGCCCTAGCAAGCAAGCAGAAAAAAGGGGCAAGAGTAGCCAAGCGGGTTCTGCTTATATTAAAATAATAATAATAAATACATAAAGTAAATAAATTCGACTATATTCTACTATATAATTTAAGGGTGATAGAACAACTAAAACTGGAAGCAGAAAATGCAAGGGAGCTAAGAAAGTAAAGCGTAAGGCCGCCATCTAATGGCCAAAAGGTGGTAAGGCAGGCTGTTGGATGCTTTCCTATGAGAGGATAGGTAAACTCACAAGGGGGGAATTGTATTGAGCTGCACTAGGTAATGTTATGAAAAGTATATAGGTATGGATATATGCAATATGATATTATAAGTAGCCAAAAGGTAGGAGGGTTAGAGAAATGTGTTGAGCACGGGATTATAGATAGCATCCTATATGATAGTAATGTAAATTTTATTACCTCTGCATAGTAAGTCTATCCTAGCTGAGAAATGCCGAGGAGGGAGACACCCAAGGCTTCAAGGCCACGAGGCAACAAGGTTACACCGAAGGCGGCAGCGGCATCAAAAGCACGAGCAGCGGACACGAGAGGGACTCAGAGGGTTAGCCGCGAAGCTACGGCCCCTGCAGCAGCAGCGAAACCTCGGCAAAGTACGAGGAACAAGGCGCCACAGCAACCGAGGAACACGGCCCCGCCACAGAATCAAGAACTTGACGACCTGCTCCAGATGGTCCGGGAGCAGGTTACACAACACGGCCTGAACTCAGTTAAACAACGGCTGGGAGCAACGGGCTCGACGAACTATGAAGAGCCATCAACGAGCGCCAGCACAACCACACCCAACTCAGCACATGGTAAGTCGGGGTGCGAAAAGGGGGCGCCAGAGTCAGCAACGTCCTCATCAGACGGATCCAGTTCAGATAGTGACAGGGATATAGAATGGGCAGATGTGATGCGCTATGCATTAAAGAAAGTTAAGAGGAAGAAGAGCACAAAGCATTCACATCCCCTCAGAGAGGCCTGGTCGGGGCAAAGTCAGAGGGGTGAAGACGACACATGCACACCGACGGGAGCGGCCCAAAGAACGCGGATGGATTGGCATGACACTAGCCGTGATCCACGCTGCGGGGTGAGCTCCCTGGCCGTGTCGGTGCCCAAAAAGGTCAAAAAGAGGATTTGGAGGAGAGAATATATTGACATATTCTCTCTCCTACTCCAGGATCAAGATGATGAGTCAACCAGTGGAAAAGATAGGGAGAGACGAAGCGAGAGGGACAGGAAACCTAAAATACCCAAATCCATCAACAACTGGGTGGCGGCATTTCACCTCTTTATGAGCGTGGTGATGGAAAAAGAACCCGAAGTGGGGCCATACCTGACCAAGTACCTGGACACGATTACCCGCGCACATAAACAATACGGTGGATGGGCCTGGCTAAACTATGATGTGAAGTTTAGAAGGAATATGGCCGACGATCCCACCCTAGCATGGCACCATAGAGTGCTGGACATGTGGGGAGAAGAAATGGCACACAATAGGCCATTGTGTCAAGATGGGTTGCAGCAGCCACTCTCGAGCACCCCATGGCAACAGCCCTTTCAGAATAACCAAGGGAGGCAAGCCAATCAGTGGCCCGGGAGGCGAGCATGCAGACAGTACAACGCGGGTAGTTGTAACTGGCAGCCGTGCAAATTCAAGCATTCCTGATCGGGATGCGGGGGAGGACATCCCGCTTTCACATGTAGAGCGGCAAGAGAGGCGAAGCCATACAGAGCAATGCCGCAGCGATCCACTGATGTGGGTGGCGCCAACACCCATCAGCCTTGAGCGTATGCGGCCATGGCTAAGAGCATATCCTAAGCGGGATATAGCTATTGGTATAGAGGAAGGTTTTACACAAGGTTTCCGCATTCCATCCCTAATCTTAAGGAACAGAAAGCAAGCGTGCTTACTGAAAAACCCACCATCCGTCCAACAACATAACGAAATCGCCCGCGGCAAAATAGCAAAAGAATTAGGTATGGGGAGAATAGCAGGTCCCTTCCAGTCACTCCCATTTAAGGACCTAATAGTCTCCCGATTGGGAGTGATACCCAAAAAGGAGCCAGGACAATTTAGGTTAATTCATAACCTATCATACCCCGAGGGACAGTCATCAATGATTACATCGACCCGGCATTATGCTCAGTTAAATATGCAACCATGGACCAAGCGATTACAATCATCCGAAGTAAGGGGCCCCGAGCGCAACTAGCGAAGGCGGACATTGAGTCAGCGTTCCGCCTATTGCCGGTTCACCCTGAATCTTTTCCACTGTTGGGCTTCTCGTTCAATGGGGAATTCTTCTATGATAAATGTTTGCCCATGGGATGCGCAGTATCATGTGCATACTTTGAACAGTTCAGTTCCTTCATACACTGGGTGGTCGAAGATCTGGCCGGCCCCAATACGGTGGTTCACTACCTGGACGATTTCCTATTCGTGGGAAAAGACCGGGATGACTGCAAGAGGATACTAGATATCTTCGAGCAGACGGCACGGGATTTTGGGATCCCGTTAGCAAAGGAGAAGACAGAGGGCCCAAAAAGTGTTCTCACTTTCCTAGGCATTCAATTGGATGTGCCGGCACACAGGTCGCGCTTGCCAGCTGAAAAAGTGCTGAAGTTGAGTAAAGAGATGCAACTATTGCACAGTCAGCGAAAAGCGACACTACAGCAATTCCAGTCCATGCTGGGCCTCCTTTGCTTTGCGTGCAGAGTGATACCCATGGGGAGGGTGTTTTGCCGGCGTCTGGCATGGGCGACAAGAGGTATAGCAAAAAGATACCACCGCATCAGAGTCACCAGGGAGATGCGCGAAGACCTCCAGGTCTGGTTGCAATTCCTTCGCGCTTTCAACGGCCTGGCCTTCTGGCAAGCGCCCCCGATATCCAATGCCGAACTAGAATTCTTCACTGACGCCTCGGGGGGGAACGGTTTCGGCATATACTATAAGGGGGCGTGGTGCTCAGAGACATGGCCCAAGGAGTGGCACAGTGTTGGGATCACCAGGGACATCACGTTCTTGGAGCTGTTCCCTATAATGGTATCCCTTTCTATCTGGGCCCCTGAGCTCGCCAATAGGGCTATCACCTTCCGCATCGACAACCTAGCGGTGGTGTGGGCGATAAATAATATGAGGGCCAAAACGCCAAGGGTAGTGACGCTATTAAGGCGAATAGTCTTGCTCTGCTTGGCGCATAATATAACCCTGAGAGCCACTCACATCGAAGGCGAGAATAATAACATTGCTGATGCTCTTTCTCGTTCTAAGATCAGGCTGTTTCACCAGCTGGCGCCTGAAGCCGACGGAGTCAAGACAGCGGTCCCGTATCAAGTCTGGGAGTTTGGTCCACCGAGATCTGGGAGCTCCTGTTGGGAGCGCTAGCCGAGAACACCCGGCGCAGATACATAGCGGCATGGGAGCAATACCACACTTTTTGCAGTGAGGCCCTCATTCAGCTCAAAGACAGACTAACAGTGGCAACAATAGTGCGATGGATTATGCACTGCAAAACCAATGGCTGCACAAAGGCCGCGGTACAGGCCCGTTTAGCGGCAGTGTCCTTTTTTGCAAAAGCGATGGGGAAGCAGGGCCCCATGGCTGGGTTCATTGTACAGAGAGTGATGAGAGGCTGGTCCCGGGAACAGCCCCAGAAGAAGGACAAACGCCGCCCGATCACGCATCAGATGCTCCAACAACTGATGGTACTCACCGGCCTAGTGTGCTATGATGACTACGAGACGAGGCTGTTTAGATGCGCCTTCTCCTGGGCCTTCTACGGAGCCTTTAGGGTAGGGGAGCTTGTAGCATCCTCAGCATCGGAGCGAAGGGCCCCCCGCGGTGGGCTAGTAAAGAGTGATGTGTGCATACGCACTAGAGCGATAGTGTTGCAGTTACGCAAGTCCAAGACTGACGCGGAAGGAAAAGGGGCGCAGGTAGTGCTGTCGGCCATGCACAATGACCCGTCATGCCCAGTCCAAAATGCGTTAGCATACCAACAAGTAAGGGCGCGCTCGGAACATCATTGGTTCATACACGCCAATGGGGCACCCTTATCACGTTTTCAATTCAGCAGAGTACTCAAGCGCATAATCGAACGCACTGGACGGGATGCAAGCTTATACGGCTCGCACTCCTTTCGCATTGGGGCTGCTTCTACGGCGGCCAGCATCGGAATGACTCGAAAACAGATAATGAAAATAGGCCGATGGCGCTCGGATAGATACAAATTGTATATACGTCCAGCGTTATAAGGCCAGGGGAGCGAATTAAAAAAAAAAAAAAAAAAAAAAGTGTGACATTTGGTGTACAGACATAGACAAAGCGAATGTTCATTTCAAAGATAAGTACTGTTGTAATCATATTTTCCGATTGTGCTCTATGCAGGAATAAGCTACCACATAGGGCCGCATGAAGTGTGGATGTGTGGCCATTCATTTGTTCACTGGGCACAAAAGAGGGCACGATGTAGACCAATGGGGTTGAACCTAGGACTTCCAAGTGCAGATGTGGCCGTAGTGTGGATGGGACGACGGGGTATGGTGTGGGACCAGCTAATGCCGTCCTTACTCCAAGGGCGGAGATCTACAGGGAACCCAGCGATAATTGTGATCCACTTGGGGGGCAACGACCTCGCATCCACACGTAGCGTGGAACTCACCAAGAGGATGCAAGGCGACCTCCTAATGCTGGCAAACACATTTCCCGGGACGCTATTGGCATGGTCACACATCACACCGCGGCGAGTGTGGAGAGGCGAGAATTCGCATAGGGCATTGGAGAGGACTAGAAGGAAAGTGAACAGATGGATGGCCCGCTTCATGGGGTCCATAGGGGGATGCACCATTGCGCACGACCTCATAGAGGAGAGATGCCCCGGACTGTTTCGCGCAGATGGAGTGCACTTTTCAGACATCGGAATGGACATTTTTCTCTGCGACATACAGGATGCGGTAGAACGACTATGGAGAAAGAGGATGCTGGCCACAGCGGCGCGTTGATGTGTGGGGCCCCGACAACAAGCGAGGAGTCGCTGTTGATGGGGTTGGCGGGAGAAACGCACCCGGTGAGAGAGAACACAGCCTAGGCCTTAAGTAAAGGGGGAGAGGTACGGGAGAGATACACGGACCTCCCCCCGGAGAGACGGAGATGGTGACAAGAACACCACGCAGAGAGCCCCCCCCCCCCTGCCTTGCTTTGACGGCGGGCAAAAGGGGGGGCAAGGAAGAAAAGTTGCCAAGTCTGCTAGAACGGCAGGCGTAACAGCTTTTCGACTGAAGGATACGAAAGACTAAGGGACTGAGAAAAGCTTTCACGGCTAAAGAGTTCCCTCCGGCTATGGGCAAAGTTGGCAGGATAGTGGCTGTGTTTCTCGAGGGGGGCAAGAAAAGAGGTGATATACGGAATTGTAGACTGTGTCTTGTGGATTGTCACGTGCATGCCGTGGCCAACAGTTGTTATGTACTGTTAAATACCATTGTTAATACCATTGTTGCTAATAATAAATCGAAATAATTTGGTGAAAGAACCCCATGGTGTAATGCGGTGATTCATTGGGGGGGGGGAGGGAGGGAGGGAAAGGGGGGGGGGAGGGTCCCGAGGCGGTCATGCCAGTTGCGTGGCTGAGACCCGGCGGCGAATCAGCGCAGCCGGGCACAGGCACGCGGTGGCGAGCCGAGGCCTGAGGGGGGCGGGGGGAAGGCGAAGGGGGGGCGGGCAAAGAGCTGCATTCAAAAGAGCGCGCCCGGCGCGAGTGCGGTCTCTTTGCCGCTCGCCCCTCCTTACAGGAAGAAGCCGGACACCCACCTGACCCACCCAATGGGCAACCAGGGGGGGGGGGGGAACGTCGCAGCATGCAAGACCGCAGGAGAAACGCACCCGGTGAGAGAGAACACAGCCTAGGCCTTAAGTAAAGGGGGAGAGGTACGGGAGAGATACACGGACCTCCCCCCGGAGAGACGGAGATGGTGACAAGAACACCACGCAGAGAGCCCCCCCCTGCCTTGCTTTGACGGCGGGCAAAAGGGGGGGCAAGGAAGAAAAGTTGCCAAGTCTGCTAGAACAGCAGGCGTAACAGCTTTTCGACTGAAGGATACGAAAGACTAAGGGACTGAGAAAAGCTTTCACGGCTAAAGAGTTCCCTCCGGCTATGGGCAAAGTTGGCAGGATAGTGGCTGTGTTTCTCGAGGGGGGCAAGAAAAGAGGTGATATACGGAATTGTAGACTGTGTCTTGTGGATTGTCACGTGCATGCTGTGGCCAACAGTTGTTATGTACTGTTAAATACCATTGTTAATACCATTGTTGCTAGTAATAAATCGAAATAATTTGGTGAAAGAACCCCATGGTGTAATGCGGTGATTCATTGGGGGGGGGGGGAGGGAGGGAGGGAAAGGGGGTGGGGAGGGTCCCGAGGCGGTCATGCCAGTTGCGTGGCTGAGCGAATACTCATCACAAATGCATCAGAAGGTATTGCGACTGTTGCGACATTGATGAGACATTTTTTTTACATGTAAATGTTATTGTTAAGTACACAAACTGATATCGATGTCATGCATGGCATCTATGTATGAAAGCTGCTTTTATAGCCTATACTGTCGGCATGCCCACACATTCCTGAGCAGTAGCATTTCCATTGCATATTGAGCCTGCACTGAAAGCATGTCCAGGCATGCCTGGACTAAACAAAACAGCTTACTTTCTAGGCAACATATGAGTAGACTTAAAATATGCAAAGGAATCACAAAAATAGGCAATTGCAAAAAAAATGGTGCATGATAGGAAATTTCAAGGTGATTTTCATGATCAGCAGCCCTATATCCATAAGATACACTCAAAATTGTTCAGGAAGCAAAATCTTCATTGTCCAGTGATTCAGTCCATTATCTGGATGTGTATGTGTGTACCATCGAGTCAATGCTTACTCTTGGAGACTCAGCCCCTGGGTTTTCATGGCAAAGTGTGATAGATGCCACATTATCCAAATATTTAGCACTGACTACTCTCTGGATACTGATGCTGAATATTTGCATACTTTTTGGCCACCATCACCAGCATTTAAAATATACGCTGACCGCAGTGGCTGAAAATTGTCCTTGCTATCTTTTACATGATTCTTGATTATGAGATAATAGTGCTAGATTCTTAGCCATGGAATTAATATCCAATGGACGCCTAGAGACAGAAAAGTCATGTTTCACCAGTGCACCTCAAGGATTACAAGTGGAGGTATAAACATAAAAATATAAAAACATAAGATATGCTATACTAGGTCAGATTAAGGGTCCAACAAATCCAGTATCCTGTTTCCAATAGTGGCCAATCCAGGTCACAAGTACCTGTCAGGTTCCCAAAAGATAGACAGATTTCCCTGGTCCTCTTTAATAATAGTTTATAGACTTTCCCTCCAGGAACTCATCCAAACTCCTTTGAATCAACTACACTAACAGCTTTTACTACATCCTCTGGTAACAAATTCTAGAGTTTGATTATGCATTGAGTGAAAAAATATTTTCTCAGATTAGTCTTAAATGTGCTACATTGTAGCTGCGTTGCATGCCCCCTAGTCTTTCTACTTTTTGAAGGAGTAAACAACCAATTTGCATTTACCCATTCTACTCCATTCATTATTTTATAGACCTCTATCATATCTCCCCTCAGCTATCTGTTTTCCAAGTTGAAGAGCCCTAAGCCTTTCTTTGTAGGGATCTCCTTCCATGCCCTTTACCATTTTGGTCGCTCTTTTCTGTACCTTTTCTAATTCTGCTATATCCTTTTTAAGAGTAAGAGGTAAGAGTTTTTCCCACCAGCTGACAGCCTATCACATCAGGACTCACTGTACCAACGTGTATCTCCTCCAGCCACTGCTCAGTCTAATCAGCTTCCTCCAGTACCACTCGAGTTGGCATCACGGACTGTTTGATTCAGTGCTGGTATCATCAGTGCACACCAAGTTAGCCATTTAAGGTCAACCTCTGTTTGAAATCCAGTAGCAAAGATCACTCTCAAGGGCTCAAGGAAACCTCCTCTCCCAGTTGTTCAGATGCCCCTCCATCCTGAGTGGCAACAGGATTACCTCCCTTGACTTCTTCAGAAGGGAAGCTGAGGAATCCCTTCTAATTTATACTTAACTGAACAGGGCATGGAAACCTCAAAATGGGAGACTAACTCTCCTTTTCCTCTTGCAGGCATACCAAGAGGACTGAAAGGCAATGAAAACACAGCAGAAAGGGGAAAGACATATGGGGCCTGATTCTGGGCCATGAATAGCGGGGATGGACGTCCCAAAAGGATGTCCATGCCCGCTATTCGTGCCTACACCTGCTGCATCTAACTTCCCCAGTGTGACATTTGGTGTACAGACATAGACAAAGCGAATGTTCATTTCAAAGATAAGTACTGTTGTAATCATATTTTCCGATTGTGCTCTATGCAGGAATAAGCTACCACATAGGGCCGCATGAAGTGTGGATGTGTGGCCATTCATTTGTTCACTGGGCACAAAAGAGGGCACGATGTAGACCAATGGGGTTGAACCTAGGACTTCCAAGTGCAGATGTCGGCCCTGTACGTCCAGGGCCAGCAACACATGCAGGGAAGTTATTCCACCTCTGAGGCTGGGGCGCAGATGGTGCCAGGGTGCAGATGGGGCTGGGGGGGCTGGAGGACATTTCCCGCAGCCCAACCCTGGTCTTAGGAGGCCAGATCAGGGGTTGGGCTGTGGGGAATAAGCATTATTTTCTGGTGGCCGGCAGTGTGGCTTTTAAATGACTGATTGTGATTCTGATCCCGCGGGGCTAGACGTGCCCTGCGGGATCAGAATCACAATCTCCTCTGTACATCCGGCTCAGCAATGAGCCCTATAGCCAATTACATCACCAGACTGGCTCCTCCTCTGAACAATGGGAATAATTTTATGCACATAAAACAGATATTTGTAAGATATGGCCACTTTTGAAATGGCCCAGATTATATGTGTGTGAAAACATGCATAGACTGCCATTTCTCACATAGTTTTACCTATGTTGAGCAGGGAAGGCTTTTTAAGAAAATAAGAACATAAGATATGCCATACTGGGTCAGACCAAGGTCCATCAAGCCCAGTATCCTGTTTCCAACAGTGGCCAATCTAGGTCATACATACCTAGCAGTTTCCCCAAAAGACACAGGTTCCACAATGCTTGTATTGGGTCAAGCAGTGATATCCTGGGTCCCTTTTAATAATGGTTTATGGACCTTTCTTCCAGGAACTTGTCCAAACCTTTTTTAAACCCAGCTACACTAACAGCCTTTACTACATCCTCCGGTAACAAATTCCAGAGTTTGATTACACATTGACTGAAAAAATATTTTCTTTTATTAGTCTTAAATAGTTTACCCTGTAGCTTCATTGCATGCCCCCTAGTCTTTCTATATTCTGTACAGTCATAGTTTTCCATTTTCAAAAGTAGGCATGGACACTTTTGTGAACATTTTGTGCACACAGCTTTTTGAATAGCATACAGCACACAGATTTTTGAATAGCAGCTGTAAATATGTGCATAGTTTGTCTTTGAAAACTGGTATAATTAGTGTATGCATGTGTAACACCACACTTGTGTCTGAGTCCTTACAGCGGCTATGCAGGATGTTTGGCAGAAAGTGGACACAACTTCCAAGAGCAATGCTGTCTTACATTCTCTACTCTCAGGGATAAATGAAGGGTTCTTGAAGTGGGACCAGGATACACTGTGAAGCCTTTGGCACTTAAACTCCACCCACTCCTCTTTCCTTTCTCCAATTAAAAGAGTCAAGGCCAGAATGTTATGTTCTGAACCCACAGGTTTACTTAAAGAATTGTAGGGTTACTAATAATAGAAAAAAACACAAAAATTGCCAGAGGCAAATATCTAACTATATTACAAGCAATTAAACTCTTTTATTCTTACTCCAACAATATTACAGATAATTGCATTCCTTTCTCTGCTCTGTCTGTTGACTGGAATGTGATTCCAGACTTGTTTCACTTTCTCCTTTTCTCTTACTTCTAATGGTCACCCTACTGGGGAACCCTTTCTTCTGTACTATCTGCTTTCACAGGGTACCTTGAGCTGGTGGCTGTTGTAGTTGCAGATCCCCAAAATTGCACTGCAGATTCTCCTGCCTCTGATGTCATTGGGTTGCTGAGATATTACGCCAGTTCCTCTCTCCTTCCACTAGCTGGCTTCCCAATGTAGACTCCTTCTCCTTTCCACGGTTGAAACTGCTTTCCTTCTGAGCTGATGGGCTGTGCTAGCAGTGTTGCACAGTCATAGCATAGTTCATGTATAGGCTTTAGCTTGAGACACCCTCCTACCCCTCTGCTCTCTCCTCTTGCAGCTATTAGCCCTGTGGCTCCCTCTTGATGCATAAGGGCTAGGAGATAGCCACAAGCACCTGCCCACTTTGGAGCAAACTGCTCAATTTGTGCTTAGCAGGGCAGTGCTTTCAGCAAAAGACATATAGTTGTTGAATTTTCCTCCCAGAGAACTCTCCTTTCAGCAGTGGGTCACTGAGGAGACAGTAACCTCCCCTATTCTGGAAAATGCCTGGATCATCTGGGGTGGAATGAAGTGTCCGATTTTACTTTGGATGGCCTTGTTTCTCTGGGACAGTATGCCAGACTTGCGCTGACTTCTATACCCACGTGTTTGGCTTGCTTTCCCAGTTTGACGCAGACTTTTTGCGCATTGGGTAATTTGCATATTACATTCCAGCGCAGAGTCAGCTTGAAATATGTGCTATGATACCCTGCGCTGGAACTTGAAGCACTGGGTTCCCCTGCAGGGTTTCTGCATCGGCCTGTTTATATATATTCTATAGCAGCCACTGGCAGTGGGGAAGGACAGGTTACTGTAAGTAATCTATCAAATCCATTGCACAAGCAGAAGATATAGTGAAATAACTTTTTTGTAATAATCTTGTTACAATCTCTAACAGCAGCTGTGGAGATAGGAGGGAAGGTAACCTTACTGTATCAATCTGTTCTATCCCATGTTCATAGAATACAGTTAAATAAGTATCTTAGGCAGCTTACTTGGGATGGAGGTACCCCAGGGTGACACAGGCATGTTGGGTGGGGTAATGATCTAAAAGATGAACAGGCACTGTTCCAAAGAGCTGGGAATCCAATCTGATAGGAGCATTAGTTGGGCAAACACATCTTCCCTCTCCTTAGTCCATTGAAGAGTGTAAGTGGCAGGAAGGGTAACTGGGCACTGCAGGGCCTATTTGGGCTGAGTGAGTAACCTGGGGCCAGTATTTGAGGTAGCACACTTTGGTTAGGCAATGCCAGGGTGGCACAGGCCTGCTGGGTGAGTCAGGGTGCTAAATGATAGGCATTCCCTGTTCCAAAAATCTGGGCGTCCAGTCTGAGCATATCATTATGCTTGGGAATGGTATGTCTGGAAACTTAAATAGTTGTAGAAAAAAAGAAGAGAGGGAAGGCAAGAGCACAACTGGCATAATTGTGCCGAAAGAGATAGGTTATTCCTAGAGAATGCTTATGGGCTCCTCTAGTCCACTGACACAGCTAAAGAGAGATGTCTTTACAAGGAGAATGGAAAGAGCGGCAACTTCTGGTGTGAGTGTAAAAGAGCAGGTGTCCAGTGTCATCTCCACAGAAGAGCAAAGGGAGGCTGACATAGTGAAGAGTGAGTGGGGCATGCAGACTTGCTGGGCTGCCCCGTTCCATGGGTGAGATTTCAAGCCAGTACTGGATTTCTGACAATTTCATCCTGATGCATTATGGTACCTGCAGCACTGATTCCAATGGGTAAAATCAGGGACATTTAAATACCTATGTGGCATAAATGTACAAGAGGAGAGCCTCTTTCGATTGAAAGACAACTCTGCTACAAGGGGACATAGGAGGAGGGTGAAAGGGGAGAGACTGAGGAGTAATATCCGGAAATATTTCTTTACAGAAAGAGTGGTAGATGCGTGGAATAGTCTCCCAGTGGAAGTAATAGAGATGAGGGCAGTATCTGAATTCAAAAAAGCATGGGACCAGCACAGAAGATTAAAGGAAAAGAAGTGACTTTAGTATGTGATATGAAAGAGCAAACTAGACAGGCCATGTGGTCTTTTTCTGCCATCATATTTCTACGTTCGATGAAATACAAATTTAAAACCAGGGCTTGCAGAGGATCTCACTCATGGAGTCAGGAAACTTCTCAACTCTGGGCATGAGAGAAGCAGAAGTTGAAGGCAACTGAGCAGAGCAGCAGGTACACCATATTCCCTGCTGAAAAGTGTCTAGAGATGATCTTCACAAATACAGAATCTTAGGGATCCACAGAATGGAATTTGCATCTAAATAATCACTCAAGAGGGTGTTTAAGAGGTTGTTAGTGTCCTAAATGGTGAGGGGTAAAAAGTGGTACTGGCAGCGCCAAGGCCAAGAGCATCGCACAATAGAAGGGACAGTAGAGAGTGGGAAGGATGCCACCAGCCTTTCATGTGAATTCAAGAAAGCATGGAACCAACACAAAAGATCTCTAAAGGAAATAAAGGGTGTATAGTAGTTGACATGGAAGGGCAGACTAGATAGGCCATATGGCCTTTTTCTGCCATCATGTTTCTATGTTTTTATGTTTCTAAACTCTCAACCACATACAGGTTACATTGCAATAATCTAGTAGGACCACTGCAGATTTCTGCTGCAACAGACGTGCTTCACAGACTAGATGGCCTGCTACAAATTTACCTCTCTGTGCTTTGTATATATAGAAATTTTGGGTAGTAATCTTCAAAAAAAGCTACATGGATGCAAAGCTCACATGCAGGTTTTGCATCACTTCTAAGTATGGAAGTTCAGAAAAGCTTGAAGGCAACCACTTCCACAATGGAGAAAACAATCACACCACAAAGGAGCGGAAGGAGACCAAGGACAAAAAAAAGGCCTGTATTGGAAATAAAGTCTGATTCAGCCAAATTTCGGCTACGAGAGCCTTCATCAGGGGTCAGACTGATAATATCACTGAGTCTCTCAGGGAGAAATGCTTAAAAAAATATAGCAGAAGCAAAGAGTTACTGTGTATGAAAACAGAGGTCATTAACTGGGAGTATCTTGGTAATTAACCAAAAAATACACACACCTGAAGGGGACACGGTAGCTCTTTGCTTTTGTTTAATTGATTTGCGTGTAGGGGCTACAAGGAGTGAGTTTACCTTGTATTAGCATAAAAAAAATATAGAGCACAAGAAAGCAGTACTCATTAGTCAGGATTGACTGCTGACAAAGGCTCTTGTAGCTGAAACTTGGCCGAGACGGACTTTATTTCCAAGAAAGGTATTTTTTGTCCATTTACACTCTCTTGCTGTATGATCACTTCTAAGTATGAAAATAAGCCCCAAAAAAGAGTACCTTCAGCCATTTGTACCTGCTTCTTCAGCAGATGCTTTTTCCTTTGGAAATAAGGCAGCATATATTTGAAAATGTGATCTAGTGATGTTCTTTCCTTCCCTTAATCTTAACATGCCCTTGAGAATATCTGCTTCTAACCCAGCTAAAGGTCTGGGTGTTATTGAGCCCTCTGTGAACTTTTAATCAGGAAATGACGGCACACTTTGGAAACCATAAAGTTATCTAGCTAAAGGACTTCTGCAAATTGCGCTCCCCATACATTAGTCCACAGTAAATTTCACTTGAGATTCAGAAAGGGTAGTCTGCAAATCAAATTCCTATTTTTTAGTATAATGAAGTTCTTTTGTTCTTACTGGGATATGGTTATAAATAAATCATTGAAAGAATCATCTGCCTACTTTTCCCTTTTTATAGATTATTTCTAATTCATGGAGGGGGGGGGGCAATTTTCAAGGCCATTTCCATAGATAAAGGTGTTTGAGGGGAAAAGAGTTATTTGAAAATGCTCACTTTGTCGACAGGTAAAAGTATGAGTGCTGTTGAACGACACTGTTACTTTTATCCGGGTTCAGCAGAGGTCTTCCTAGGGGTGAGATTAGGGCAGAAACTGCAATATCGTGCATAGTTTTGTATTTTCAAAACTATGCTCATTGTTCAGGTTGGAAAAATCAGCTGCAGAAAATGGAGAAGCTAGTGTTCATGACTATTTTAACTTTCATTAGTTTGCAAAGGGAAAGTAGGTCTGTACTTTCATTTTGAAAATTGATGCAAAGCCCACAAGTAAAATAAGACCTGTGGACTTTGCAGCAATGCGGCAGTTTGACAATTACCACCATAATGAGTCGAGTAATGCAGTTTTATAAGATGAAATATTTAACGTATAAAAAAGGAAAAATTGCTTAGGCCAAAAGTCTCCTAGGATATGAGCAAACCCCTTTAATAAAATTGGTAATCTTCTTCACACTGACATTTCTCAATCAGTTGAACATTGTGGGCTTTCCACCCTAAGGGCCAACACTGTATTGAGGTAGATCATAGAAAGAGACAGAGAATATGCAATTAATTCTGCTATTTGATGATCTTGTTCCAAATAGTAAAGCTGACTTTAACTATTTTTGCTACTCATTTATCTAGCACTACAGACACATAAGAGACAGCTTCTACTGCATGGGGCTTGCAGTCTAGCCACCTCAAAACAATTCAAGCCAAGAGGCACAAGCAAGACAAATTAAATTCAAGTCTGATGTGATGAGGGTAATATTTAGATCTGGGGACTCAAACTCAGGGCCCCAAGGGCCACAAACCAGTTGGGTTTCAGGATATCGCCAATGAGTTGCTTAGCCAGGGGGAGCAGAGCTTCCAAGTTGCCCAGTTCCAGAAGGAGATTTTTAGGCTGTTCCTTGATTTCTGGCAACACCATCCTGATGCATTACGGGGCTACAGCACTGAGTTGAATAGGTACATTCTGGGGCTACAAAAACTGCATTTGTAAGTTTAAAACCAGGACCAACCAAAAAGTCTCCCTCCTAGAACTGGGTAACTTGGCAGCTCTTGTGTATTGTGTAGGGGTGTGTGTTCATGCTTTCATCCATGTCCCATGGTTAAAGTTCAAAGTACACTTTCTTAACATTCCTTCTACATGAATGTGATATGCAAGATAGAAATTTGAATACAATGGAGACTGTGGACATTAAGCTTACTAGATGTCCCCAATTTTTGAGGATTGTCCCCGATTTTAGAGCTGTATCCCTGACTCAGCTGTTTGCCATCCTCCTGTCCCTGATACCAGCAACGAGAACATAGAAAAAAAATATTTTCAATTTTATAATTTGAATATGTCAGTTGTTAAAATGTCCATCCATTATCTTCATTTTGTGCACAATGAGGTATATTTACTAAACCGTGATAAAGGAGCAGTCTTTTCTGTGCGTTAATGGCAGCGATAAGGGGTTACCATGCGGTAAGTGTGCTGGGCGTGTCAGAGGCATTCCGGCGTTAAGGGGTGCTAGTGGACACTTACCATGTGGTAACAGCACATTCTGCATTAAGGGGTGGTAGTGGATACTTACGGTGAGGTAATATGACATTAAGGGGTGGTAGTGGACACTTACCGTGTGGTAATAGCACATGCTACGGCAAGGTGTCTGGCATGAACCTTAATGCAGAAAAGCCACTGAAACGCTGAAAGGGGAGCAGGGAAGCCATTGGAGAAGGTATGGATGCAAGCACAATTGGCAGCTGATGGAATTGATTCACCTGATGCCTGGCAATGTGGCAGTATGTGCAATGAGCATGTTTGACCGTACAGCAGGTCTATGCTATGACTAGACGAGATAGGCGGCTGCCTAATGTTGAAGATCTATGTGGGTGTTGGCTGTGTCATGGGTGGGTGCTGGCGGCAGCAGAGTTAGCGGAGCGGAAGCAGCAGCGGGGGGCGCTGTGACAGGCATGCAGTCCTAGATGCACCTGAAAGCATACACCGTGCCGTAAGCTACATTATAGTGTCTGTGAGGTGTGGACAGGTATCCAGATGTACTGTCAGTGTGTGGCATACCATAGGCCACAATAGTGTCTGGGTGGAGGCAGCATGTGACTGATGTGGGCAACAAAGGGATGATTGTCCATGAGTGCGCATGTGGAGCAGTCACTGAACCTGCACTGTTAGAGATGATCTCTGCTGTGGGTCCACATCACTGCTAGTGTGTTATGCTTTTCTTCTTGTTTCCTGCATGCTGAGAGTGACAGCGACAGCTTAACTGTGTTCTGCCCATGTTGGACACTAATCCTCCAATAGAAGTGCAGGTTAGTGGCTAGTGTCAATATGCTGCTGCTGTGGACAGCAACTGCAGTGGGGCTGTATAGACTGGAATGGGGCTACTGCTATGGTCCTGCCAGGACTCCAGTGAGTAGGCCATGACCCACTGCTGCCCAAAACCATTAAGGACTAACAATTGACTACAGCACAGGCAGAAAGACTGCACCTACTTCCCTTCCCTGGGCTGTGTCAGCCAAGCACAAACCAACTACGGTTGGTCAGCATACAGAGCATGTGCGTAGTGTGACCACAAGCACTCTGCCTTGGGATACCCAGCCATTGACTCAATGATTCGCACCTCCAGACAAAGAAGGCATCCACATCACTGGAGACAGACATTATAATGATTCTATGTGGATACATAGCCATTCCATGGTCACTTTTTGGTCATAGTGAGCGTGCCATCTCATCATCTCATCACCAGAGGGCCCTTTGGCTTGGCCCTTAGGCAGCGGCCCACAGCAAGACACCCGAGAAACCTCCAAAGGATCCACCTCATCTGCACAATCAAGCAGCAGCTTGAGCTCCCCAAGGTTGAGCTTGCTCTCAACAACACAGCCATCGTTACAACTACAGCAAGTAAATATAAATTATCTGGATGGAACAAAAGTACCTTTAAGTTAACACTGCTATTACCAGTTCCAGTACTTTGCCATTAATATTGCCAGTAGCTTTCCATACCTGTGTTACTCTGACCAAGTTTACTGTTGCCAGTAGCTTGCTATATCTGTGTTACTCTGACCAATTTTACTGTTGCCAGTAGCTTGCTATATCTGTGTTACTCTGACCAATTTTACTGTTGCCAGTAGCTTGCTATGCCTGTGTTACTCTGACCAATTTTACTGTTGCCAGTAGCTCGCTATCCTACTATCTCTGCTACCAGAAACCTCCTATTATTGTGCCCACAATCTATCACTACTGCCCCTAGCTTTTACTAACAATATTGTTTACAACTCCAACAACCCTAACATGGCCATCTTCTTATTTACCACATTTAGTCTTTACCTCCTAGCCAACGCCATTCAGAATTCATCAGCCTTTTCACCCACCCATAACAATATCCTAATCCTGCATAGCCTGGGAAGAAGAAATCACACCAGCTACCATCACACATCACAACATACACACCATATCAGACATTCACACCTTCTCTATTTATCCCTCAATAACACCTATAACCCCAAGCCGGAACCCACTCTCTTAAGTAGTAACCTAAAGTGTGCCCTCATTAACTCATGTTCAGTTCGCAAAAAATGGCCAGCCATCACAGATCTTATTGCTAATCTTAACTTGGATATCCTTATGGTCACAGAATCCTGGCTATCAGATACAGACACTGTCCTCATAAATCAACTCATCCCTCCTGACTATTCAATACACACATGTCACAGAACCAACCGGAAAGGAGGCGGAGTATTCATTCTAGCAAGAACTAATCTCCAGTTCCAGTTACTATCTTCTAGGAGTCTCATGCACATGGACATAGTGTCTGTTGCCAATAAGCACATCATTATAAATCTCATCTACAGAGCTCCTTCTTCCCACCCAGAAGACCTCTCTAACATAATTGACCTGGCCTGCAACCCTGTAAGCCCACGAAAACCTAATTGGTTGATTGGCGACTTTAACCTCACTTCCCTACAAGCCACCTACTCTAACACCTTCCTTGATGCTATGACTGATCTCAATTATACACAGATGGTGAACTCTCCCACGCACCTCAAGGGAAACGCTCTTGACCTCATTTTTGCCCCCCAATCAGAATCAAATAACAAGATCAACCTCTCTTTTACTCCTGTTCCATGGTCAGACCACAACTTAATCTCCTTCCAAATCCCATTCCAACAAAATCGAATCCCAACCAATCAAGCAAATACAGCCTCCTCAGGATCGACAACTCGCTTCAAATCCCTAGACAAGGATGAGTTCATCAACAGCGCTCTGCCAGTCCTCCATCAATCAGCTCAAAATCTTGACGATATGATCAACAGATGGAATACCACCCTTAACTCTTGTTCGCAGCTACCATCCTCAAATAAATTACCTGTATCCATCAAACCAGCAAGAAACAGAAAACCAGCCCCTTGGTTCTCTGCTGAATTACGGTCATCTCTTCAACGTCTAAGAAAGCAAGAAAGAAAATGGAGTCAATCTCGCTCCACAACCGACCAAATGACTTATGAAAACACCCTGAAGCAACACCATGAGAAAATATCTGAAAAAATGAGAGAACACCATACGGAGCTCCTCCTCCACTAATTACATAAACCACGTGACCTCTTTAGCATTGCTAAGTCCTTAACCAAACCAACCAACCTCGAATCAGATGTTATCAATTCAACCTCAGCCCTATGCCGAATACCTGCAATCTAAAATCATTAAAACAAAAGCAGCATCAAATGCCCCACTCAGCTACATTCCCCAAGGTCAGCCACCATTAACGAACTTCATCCCCCCAACAGAGAAATACATCTCTGACCTTATTGCTACTATTAACACCACCACAGCCCCAAATGATCCTTGTCCTGCTTACTGGATCAGAACGATACGTGCAGAGTTCAGCCCAACTTTAGCCTACATCATGAAGTTCTCCTTCTAAACAGGAACATTCCCTGCAGTCCTTAAACAAGCGTCTATACGCCCTCTCCTGAAAAATAACAAACTTGAACCGACAAGGACAGATTCATATTGCCTGATCTCGAGCATACCCCTTCTAGCCAAACTTATTGAAAAGGTGGTGCAAATGCAACTACAGCAACACATTGACATATCATCCCCTCTTGATTCCTGCCAACATGGGTTCCGAGAAGCCCTTGGGGTAGAGACTCTACTCACCTTACTTATCAACACTTTATCCAGAGGTATTGACAAAATCGAAAACGGATTTGTACTCATCTTCCTTGACATTGCTGCTGCATTTGATTCTGTTAACCATGAGCAACTCCTCTCTCGCCTTCAGGAAAAGGGAATTCATGGCCTGGCCTGGGAATGGTGCAAATCCTATCTAGCTGACCGTTGGCAACATGTTCGGATAGGACCCTCAACATCTGAACCATTCCAGCAACAACAGTACCCCAAGGATCCTCACTATCTGCTTTACTTTTCAATATTTATATGCAAACCTATTTGTGATATAATCCGCTCCTTTAATATATCCAGCTTGATCTATGCAGACAATGTCTTGATATTCACACGAATCAAAATCATGCACCCTGACCTCTCCCACTAATAGAGTGCTTCAATGCAATCACTGATTGGCTCTTATTGCAAAATCTACGCATAAACTTTAAGAAAACTGAGGTACTATTCATAACCAAGAACAAGAACTTCTCTCCCCCCACTTCATTGAAGGTGCGAGATGCAGAGCTCCCATGTAAATCTGTAATACGCTACCTGGGTGTCTCAATTGACTAACAGCTCAACTTCAAAGAACACATAAAGAACACCACCAAGTCCATCTACAATAAAATACAGACACAAAGGGGCATGTTTACTAAACAGCGTTAGTGTGATTCGCGTTAGTGTATTGCCAAATTTTACACTTCCTTTAACCCTGTCACTCACTAGCTCACAGACTAGGCATAAGCACTCTGGCAAATACAATATGAGTTAACCCTGTCACTCACTAGCTCACAGATTATGCATAGACACTCTGGAAAATACAAGTTAACCCTGTCATTCACTAGCTCACAGATTAGGCATAGACACTTTAGTAAATACAATATGAGTTTTATTAAATTAAGTCCTTTTGGAATAATAAGTAAAAGTAAGGTATCAATACTTCACCGGATATTGTAACCGCACTCCAGAAAGTCGGGGGACCAGCGATCGCCTAGAGGAATCCGGGAGACTACAGAGACACGTCTGACCCGTCTATCTTGAAGAAGTCAGTCCCGGAGATCTGCTGAAAATCCCCCTGCTAAGTACTCTAATCAGATTCATGCCTGCTGCATGATCTGGTAATTCATAGGTTAACATGTTGCATGCTCAAATCAGGATTGGTTAGAGTTAATGTTGTGCTCATGGCTCATACCAGGATTGGTCAGGGTTAACTTTGTGCTCGTGACCAGCAGCTGAAAAAAAAATGTCAGCTGCTGAGTCACTGTATGAGTCACTGTATGAGTCACTCATCCAGTTTTGTCTAGCCAAAGCTGCTGCCTGCTCAGAGATTTTGACCTAAAGTAACCCCAGGCTCAGCTCCATTATTTCTTTCCTCGACCTAAAGTAACCCCCGAGCTTTGATCTGGGCTAGCAGGCTGACTTAGCATGATTTCTCTCACATGCAGTAATATTCTTTGTACAATATTCTTTGCTGATCCAAAAATCCAAATAAATCTTTAATTAGTAATACATTCCACCCGTGGATCAACAAGGATATTGTACGTAAGCAATGGCTGAATCGCCTTTGTAATTCATTTAGAAATACAGTAATAATAACATGGGCTAAAACATAGTGGATAGCATTAAGGTAAACGCTTGAGGGGACAAGAAGTCTCAGTGTAATTTAGGTGATATTTTCCCATTCCCCCCCCCCCCCCCTGCATTACAATTGTCAAAGCCAAATGGCTTGTAGGTCTCAGCTATCTTTATCAGTTCCCCATGCAGTGGGGAACTTATTTCACCTGCATATTCAGAACTTTTTCCCACTGTACATCTGCCCCATGGACTTCAATCTACCAGTTATTATATTGAGGGTAGTGGAGCAAGTGGTGAGGGATTAACAACCTCAATCATATTACAACTACTTCTCCCTCCACCAGCTATGAATCTGGTCTTTCATATTTTACATTATTGACCACCCGTGGATAACTAGGATCTGGGGAACAGGTGACATAAGCAATTGGGCACATGATGTTCAGCAGAAAAAAAATCTGAGATACTAGAATTACAGTTACTTTCCAAGGAAACAATAACAATACATAAGGAAAAAAAAATCATTCACAAAAGTCCACTTTCAGATAATTTGGGCCTGCTTCTCAGCAGTTTTTCAGGACTTTGTAGTGTATTTCACCTTTCTCTGAAGTTCAAGCTTGGCCTCTCTCAAAAGTTGAACCTCTCATTCTTATAGGTGGACATCTTGGCCCTTCTTTCAATGTGACACACTGATGCAGATAGGGACTCCCTCACACATTTCTGCGGTATGTAGTTTGGATTTCTCGGGATGGTCTGCTCCATCTGGACTCTGGCCAATATCCTCTGCTGGACTCTCTGGATTGCAGTTGGTGACATGGCTCCAGGCCTCATTCAGAAGAGCAGCACCAATATTAAATGAAAAGACTAAAAATTCTAGATTAGATTTCACAATAAGATAAACTTAATTTCATCTATATTTACCCAGATCATATAAATATTGCTTTATAAACTTTCAGTGGTCTACCAGTAACTATCTCGTATGGTGTCAATCTTATCTCGCAGTTTGATTAACTCCTTGTCTCTCTATCACTGGAAATTCATTTGCTTGTAGGAAATATTCCATTATGCTCTTGACTGACCTTTACATGTTTTCAGATCAGACAAGCTGCACACACGTGTTCTGCAATTTTGGCAAGTTTTAGAATTATACCCAATTGTGTGAGAATTTGTCATCAAATCATCCCCCTTTGCCTCTGCATGCCTGGCCAGGACATACAGAGGAAAAGTGAGGCAAAAAGCATCCGGAAGTACCACATGGCCAGTGTGGGTTTTCCAAAGCTCATCAGGGTGCAAGGTGCACCTAGCCTGTCTCCAAATATCTATTTCTTCCAATTGTTGAGTATGACTTCCTGAATTGAAGCTTCTGGAGACGGCATAGTTGAATAAAGTGCTCATAATTTTTTGTTTACATATTCATTGGGCAGATACGTCACTTCAAATTACCTTCATCAGTTTATTCTCTATCACAGTTTCTCCTTTAATATTCCATTTCATCCCTCACAACACCTCTTCACAACACTTTTTCATCACCTGCATCATTCCACCAATCACATACATAGGTCCCTTTCATGTTCTTTATACCATACTGATGTATCCTTATTTGGCAAGGCTGCTAAGAATATCAAACAATTGTTAATAACTTAATATTGGTGTAAACAAATGGTAGGCAGAGAATATAAATTTAGATTCTTCTCAATAAGCATAACAGTATGAGTAAACAGTGTCCCTTTCCCATCAACTTAATTGGTCCAATGCTAAGTGGACATATGTTCATTCTAAAATAGGAACAATTTGGGTAAAATCCTTACAATATAAAACTATTATTTTGCAGCATTTTATAACATGAATCCCAATAGAAAGAAATATGGCTCATATCTCTCACGTATAACTAGAATCTATCGTATACACTGTTCTCAGTGAGAGTGCCGTTGGACTGATTTTAAAATTGCAGTGTTCACAAGGATTTATGTAAGCTACTCATTAATTATGGTGTCAAAAAGAGATCCTTTTGAGGTGAGAGATCTAAGAGGGCACAAGGCATTGGTGGTTGGGCCTCACAGCGATACGTCTTCAGGTTCTTCTTGGATTGCAAGGCATTTGTGGCTGGGCCTCATGACGATCCTCGGGTTCTTCTTGGCCTATTCTCCCCCTGCCTATTCATGTCTCTTCAGAGGCATAAATATGCAAGGTTCCTGTTCTTCAGGCCTTGTGGGTCCTCGAGGAGTCTTAGAGCAGTCAGAATTCTGGTAGCCCAGATCATCACACTGGAAGCAGCACATTTTCTTAGCCTAAGCCGTGGCTTCACCTTTCTGCCTCTCTCTTTCTCTCTTATTCTTTTTCTCGAACCTCTCCTGGATCATTGCTGACAAGCAAGATTTAGTTTTATCCAATCAACTCAAGTTCTCATTATTTTCTGGGAGCTCAGTTCCATCTTTAATCTATATTTGCTCTATATGCTTGGGAACAAAGCAATTTCATATCAGCCTCTGTCCAAAATTTCAGCAAACTTATTAATATTTTACTTATCTTGTAATTGCTGTGTGTGTACTGGACCTCTGCGTAATGTACTACTACAACAAGTGTATTTGGTAACATAAGTGCAAGTGTATAAACTAAAGAAAATTAATATCTCACAGTGCTGCAACATATATCTGTTTTCTCTGCAACATATATCTATTTTCTCAGGAACTGTACTGAAACTGAAATAGAAACTTTTTAGAACAAAGTACACTTTTTCTCTGGATACTAACACGTAAAATTCAAATACAGGAAAACAGGTGAATTTATCCTAAAATCCAATATTGTAACAAAAACTGTGATATTACTGTCCTGTCCCTCAGTCATTAGCACAAAGCTTAACAAGGCAAAGTAATTATCTTGAATCTTACAGTTCAGGAAACAGGCATTCTCAAATGACATGAAACTGCAAAGAGGTGAAAATTGTGCTTTGTCACATTTAAATTAACCTGAAACTGGTATCAAGCTGATCTGAAATGTTATCTTCAACCCAGACAGTAGGACAAACCATAGGTCTTGTGTCCTTCAGGCAAATGCAGATTACTATGTAGCTGAACAATTAACCTATAGTTATAGCTGTTTATGATTAACTATGCCCTCTGGGGTGCTTGCCACGATATAAAAATCCTCCTTTAACTTTTAAGTTTGCTTGGTAGCATATACAGTCAAAGACAAAGAATAGATGCATAACATATTAATGATAAAGATTACCTTCTTATTTACTCAGGATTTAAATCATTTGCAAACTGGCTCAGGATGCCCCATTGTCCTGTTAGGGCTCTCAACCTCTACTTTGGAGGTCAAAGAAAAACAAAAACAGTTTCCTTAGTTTCATGTCTTGTTTGTTTGATCTAGTCACTTCAGCATTCATGGACCATAAAATCTACTGGAGTAGCCAGTAATGAAAGAAAAACAGTTTTTACTACAAACAAACATTTAAACACAAGACAAATCAAAGCTTACAAGTGCTATATACCTATCAGCCTATCTGATCAGAGTTTCTCCTAAGTGAGCAACCAGCAATGAAAGAAAAGAAAGAAAAAAATATTCACTTTTGAACACAGAACAAATCAAAGCTTACAAGTGCTTTATACCTATCTGATCAGAATAAGATGTTTCTCTTAACCAGGGACCTTAAAAAAAACAAGTAACAATTAATACTAACTCTACAGGATAGGCATCTAATTTATCTGTCAAACGGGTCTGGCATTGTAACATTGTAATCTAATTTGCTGGGTTTTGTCTGATGCATCTTACGATATGCAGGCAACAAAAGCATTTCAACAGGTATTTTTGCAAGCATGTAAGGACATTTACTTTTAAAACAAACACCCAATTCTCACTTACTCCTGACCCGCAGGTAGCTAACATTTCATAAAACACCTGATGCCAGCCTTAATTATTTACAATATTCACATTTTTTACACTATTTGCATTCTTCACTCTTCTTTTAATACATTATCCTTTCTCGAACCTCACTCCTGGTACCAAATGTCTTACTACATCAAAGGCTAACACACCTTGTTAATGAAGACGTGCAGTTTATCCACAAACAAAGCAAGGATACTTATCCAGAAAAGCAAGCAACTCTCCCAGTCACACATGAGTAGTCAGAAAAGAAAATTAGAAAGCAATTAGAATAATAACTAAAAACACTTAATTACAGAAGAATACCGGTAATACTTCACTGAAAGAGTTATGAGATAGTGCAGCTATTTACAAAGAATTTTACTTCACCAAACTTGTCATCATGTAGTCCAGTAACATCAGCTGGAAGGACTCAGCGGAGGCTGCAGAAGTCTGGGATTCTTCATGCCTGGCCAAGTAGATCTACACTCTCTCTGTTCTGGACTTTCTCTATCCAGTGCTTGATTCCTATATGCTATTAACAACACCCAGGTCTGTCATCCTAGGGTCCCTGCTCCCTTAAGCTTATTATCCCAGGACTCTGCCAACCCATTATGTAATAATTTAGGCCATCCCACCCTCGTCGCCATTTATGTATTGCCAAATTTTACACTTCCTTTAACCCTGTCACTCACTAGCTCACAGACTAGGCATAAGCACTCTGGCAAATACAATATGAGTTAACCCTGTCACTCACTAGCTCACAGATTATGCATAGACACTCTGGAAAATACAAGTTAACCCTGTCATTCACTAGCTCACAGATTAGGCATAGACACTTTAGTAAATACAATATGAGTTTTATTAAATTAAGTCCTTTTGGAATAATAAGTAAAAGTAAGGTATCAATACTTCACCGGATATTGTAACCGCACTCCAGAAAGTCGGGGGACCAGCGATCGCCTAGAGGAATCCGGAGACTACAAAGACACGTCTGCCCCGTCTATCTTGAAGAAGTCAGTCCCGGAGATCTGCTGAAAATCCCCCTGCTAAGTACTCTAATCAGATTCATGCCTGCTGC
Organism: Ichthyophis bannanicus; assembly: GCA_033557465.1. Taxonomy (NCBI): domain Eukaryota; kingdom Metazoa; phylum Chordata; class Amphibia; order Gymnophiona; family Ichthyophiidae; genus Ichthyophis; species Ichthyophis bannanicus. The sequence goes on from CM066039.1 coordinate 190,747,288, forward strand.
ATGATCTGGTAATTCATAGGTTAACATGTTGCATGCTCAAATCAGGATTGGTTAGAGTTAATGTTGTGCTCATGGCTCATACCAGGATTGGTCAGGGTTAACTTTGTGCTCGTGACCAGCAGCTGAAAAAAAAATGTCAGCTGCTGAGTCACTTATGAGTCACTCATCCAGTTTTGTCCAGCCAAAGCTGCTGCCTGCTCAGAGATTTTGACCTAAAGTAACCCCAGGCTCAGCTCCATTATTTCTTTCCTCGACCTAAAGTAACCCCCGAGCTTTGATCTGGGCTAGCAGGCTGACTTAGCATGATTTCTCTCACATGCAGTAATATTCTTTGTACAATATTCTTTGCTGATCCAAAAATCCAAATAAATCTTTAATTAGTAATACAGTTAGGATCCGCGGTACAGGCAGAAATCCCAAATAAGGACATGGGCGGTACATCGTTATCGATAACGCGTGTTACCAGGCGCCATAGCCTAACAAGCGTTAGAAAACATCGTGTAGAGCGCCACGCAACGCGCGCCCATAAGGCATCTGATAAGGTGTCTAGCAAGGCACCTAGAACTGTAGCACAATGGTTAATACACTGACTAATGGTGCAAGGGAAGTGAGTTCAATCCCCCTGTGGGTCTAATGAGTAAAGCTGGCTGAGACATCACCTTTTACTCAAAATCAGTGCTGTATGAAGCATTTTGTTTGTTAATTTTAATTAGTACTGCCAACAAACACACCCTCACAGGGCCGTAACCTAAGGTGCCGCATAAGGCACCCTATAAGGCACCCCAGAGGGCACATTATAAAGTGCACTGTCCGCCAAGGCACCCTAGAATGTCTCCTATGGGCCACCCCACAGGGCGCAGTATAGGGTCCCGCATTGGGCACTGTATAGGGCGCCTGATGAGGCACCGTAAGGAGACACCACTGTGAGGGTTTCTTGCTGGCAGCACCAATTTAAATTAAAAAAAGAAAATGCCTCAGACAGCCCTAACAAATAACCCCACTGTGGGATTAAACCCATGACCCCTGGCCCCACAAGCAATGAAGTAACTAGTGGGCCACATTGCTAGTGCTACTAACAAATCCCTGGCTGGCAGCTGAAGGACGTCAGGTCACCACACAACCTGTCTGCTGTGGTGGCCAGGATTTGGGTTAACCCACTCATACCCATGGTGCACTGCACATGCAGATCAGCAGTCTACAGAGGGTCCCGTGTTGCAGGATGCACCCCCACCCCCCAGCACCTTGGCCTGGTTGTGTGCCCTGACCATGTGCAACCCCACAGCACCTCAGCCTGGTGGGGGTTCTGACCGTTTGTGTTACTGCCACAGAGTGGCTACCGTCCATCACAGTGGATGGGTCCTGTATTCACCCTGAGGGTGAGGTGGGGTGCCCAGCACCATTTCCGCTGCACCTGGCATTTCTGCGATGGGCTATGCTACAGGTCCCCATTGGTGCCTCTGTGTGATAGGTGGCCCCTGCAGATACCCTTAGCATTTGCCTGTGTCCATCTGTACGTCACGTCTTGCCCGTGTGGACTATGATGCACCCTGAATAGTTCATACACTGTGTGGGTGCCATGGTAACATGATTTCAGGTCCAAGGGGGGCAGGAGGGTTTGGGCCCATAGGCGGTTTACGTACCAAACACCCAACCCACCTTCTGTGGCTCAGGGTGGGAAACATGGTTTCCAACTAACGGGTTGACATTTTACTCCCCTACACTGGTGACAGTAGAGGGTACCATTCACCCCAGTCCTGCCGGGAAATGGACACCCCACCAGGGCAGTCTATGCAGATCTGTATGCCTCGCTACATTGGGCAGTGACAGACAGACAGTAGACTTGATACTGCATAGCTGCCCCACACCACTATATGACATCCTCCAGCAGTAAGTAAAGTGAGTCACCAGCCGCTGCACCCTGCAAGATGTTCCAGCCACACACATACAAAATGCAGACAGCCTGCCTGCTAGTCCATAGTGCATGTTCCTGGAGGTGACATGTGCACCCACACATGGAATGTGCGCACACCCACCAAGCAGATGAGTCAGTGATAGGGCTTCAGAGGACAGAACCAATATATCTCACTTCAGAAGAGCACTATGGGGAACCCAGCTATGCCGTGGTCATTGCACAGTCAGGGTGTGCATGACCACACAGCAGAACATGCCGTGGCCACCCTGTCCGTGTAGGTGGTGGGCAAGCCCTACAATGTCCCAGCCATTGCCCTGGGCCCTGTGCAGGTGCATCCTGCCCAGGCCGCCCTCTCCGGCTATACCCACAGTACCTTGCTCCTCATTATGCACATTGCCAGGCCAATACTAGCAACAGTGCTAGCGGTGTGTGCTGCAGAGGGTGTTGGCAAACGCAACACACTGGATAGACTGATGCACACCCCCACACATATGCCAGTATAGTGCACCAATATAGGCTTTTGGCAGCCTAGGACACCACACCAGTCCTGTGCACAGTTCAGGCATGGCTATGATATGCTGAACTGTTGGGGTCTCTTCCCAAGGTGGTGGACACTGTCAGGTTCCAGACGTGACACACACTCCACAGACATCTCAGAGGTTGGTATGGTACAGCACACTGGGCCGCTTGTGCTAACATTAGGGATTGCTATGTGCCAGTTATCATGGCAAATTTTTGCTATGTGTGTACCGTATTCCCTGGTTTTGGGTGTCATTGCTAGGGTATGCATGTGCTAGTATTGGGGGATGCACACAGGGCCCAACATCCTGCCTCTCTAGGACACAGTGGCTAATGGGGCCTGTGGGTGCGGGTGTTTCCGCCCCTGTGGATCAATGCTCTTGGACAGGGGTTCCCAACTCCAGTCCTGGGGAGCCGCACCATGTTCGGGTTTTCATGCTATTCCTGATGAATATGCATGAGATACATCTGCATACCATGGGGGCGGCGCTTCGACATACAGCACAGGCATCTTTATTACAGACAGCATGGAACCTGAATGTTGTTTGGACCTCCATGACTGCCTTTGGGAGACTCTGCTCTCGGTAATGCGCCTGTTTGTGGTGTCTGTGCTCTGTGTGATAAAATGTAGGTGTTGGAAGCATGTTTATTCTATCAGCAATACAAGGTTCCATCTTACCAGTTTCTTACTGGTAAAAGGTATGGGGACAGAGATGGCAGGGACCACAGCTCGGGATTGAACCTGTGACCTTCAGCTCCTAGGCACACTGGCTGTGCTTACTGCGCTACAGGGACAGATCATTCCCTGGAGGTACTGTGTCTGTTTGTCCTACTGAGCCTGTCTGTTGCAGTGCACGGCACCCACCTGGACCGGGCTAGGCCATGGTCTGCTGCAGCCAGGTGCTACTGCCCCCTCCACCATCTGTACGCCCTCTGCCACCATGCTAACATATCCTTCTATTGGAAACAGCATGACACCTGCATGATTTGTAGCCCTCCCGGGCTGCATTTGGCAGACCCTGCTCTCGTTAATGCGCCTGTTTGTGGTGTCTGTGCTCTGTCTGATAGAATGTAGGTGTTGGAAGCATGTTTATTCTATCAGCAATACAAGGTTCCATCTTACCAGTTTCTTACTGGTAAAAGGTATGGGGACAGAGTTGGCAGGGACCACAGCTCAGGATTGAACCTGTGACCTTCAGCTCCTGAGCACACTGGCTGTTTTTTTTTTTAGACCACATATTTGGGATTCGACAGTGGCATTACAATGACCAAGATACAAATGAAGAAAATAAGCACAAGACCCACCTAACAGGAGGCAAAAAATAAATAAATAACTGCGCTCCCCTTACAATTCCCCCACCCTTCTATCTGCTATAAATTTTTCCAAGTGGGAAACATCAGTAAAAATAAATGAATCACCCTCAAAATTTACCGCACATTTACAGAGAAATCTAAGAAAGAAAGTGGCACCCAGCTGCAGGACCTGAGGCTTTAAAGCTAAAAAAAAAGCCTCCGCCGAAGCTGGGTACTACATGCCACATCCAGAAAAATATTTATAAGGTGACCACAAAACTTTGTAGCTTTATATTTAAAGAAAGCCTTAAGAATACATTGCTTTGCATCCAAAGTTTGTAAGGTCACCAGCAGAGTAGCCCGGGTACTTATTGCATCTGTGGAGTCCTCTAGAAAGACCATTAAATTTGAAATAGAAGGTTCAATTACATCTAAGTCCCCTTCCACTGAGGAAACCTTTTTCACCGCAGAGGAAATATAATACATTTGAGAGAACTCTGGCTGTGCTTACTGCGCTACAGGGACAGATCATTCCCTGGAGGTACCATGACTGTTTGTCCTACTGAGCCTGTCTGTTGCAGTGCACGGCACCCACCTGGACCGGGCTAGGCCATGGTCTGCTATGGTCATATGTCACTGCCCCCTCTGCCACCGGTACCCCTCCGCCACCATGCTGCCATGCCCCTCTGCTGGTGGTGCTGGTGGTGGGCAGTCTTGGGCCATCCAGTGTGCATGTAGGCAGCTGCCTATGGTATGGGTGGCGGGGTAGGGGTGCCTAGATGGATGCCCACACTTCCCCCCAGCACCGCCTGCCACTGTTCTGTGCCCTTAGGTGTGGCTGCTGGATACTGTCCCCTGTGACACTGCGGGGGACACACTCATGCCCATGTTGGGACCTCAACAGTTGCAGTCTGGCTCTACTGTTTATGCATTCCTATGGGCCAAACTGAGCATCACCTTAGTCCCCACTGTGGTCCAGCTGCACCACAGCATGTGCCGCCTGCAGCCCTCTGTATCCCCTTTTCCAGCATCTGCCCAGTTGCCCGTTCCGACATGCCCACCCTGCTGTTGCAAAACATGCGCACGCCATGGGGAACCTGTTCAGTAACAAGGCGATGCCCTGATCTGCGCTATTTCACTGTGGCATCATTCACCTTCTATGGTGACAGGGCATACACCCTTCCACAGTTAATATCTTTTTCTGAGGCTTTCTCAGTGGTATTTTTGGCTGTTTCCCATTGATATCACTATTGGCTAGCTTGGTTATGTTATTTTCCTCGTTTCTTATGGTCATTTTCACTGCTTATTTGCCCTTTTGTTCCGTGCACATGTATCACACTTATCACGTTTTGTGGGTTTCCCTGCCTATGCTGTACATTGCTGACGCTGAAATGGTTTCCCTCCCCTGCAAATATGCATCTACCGGCAGGTTTTCAATCGCGGTAAGATTCAGCCCTTGAGTTCACCGCATTGGGGTGCCTGGAGCCTCTCCCCGCCCACACTCCACCCATTGACCCCTTCTCTCCGCCCTCTCTCCACCCTCTGTGGTATTTTACCGCGCCGCGGAACCTTACGATCGTAACTTACATTAACGCGCGTTATGAGACGTTAAAGATCGTTAACGCATCATAACGCGCGTTAACGTTAGTTAACGATCATTAACGTTACATTACGTGTGTTATGTACCATTACCGCAGTTTAGTAAACATGCCCCTAAGACACCTAAGACCTCTACTAACCCAAGAGGACTTCAGAACGATACTCCAGACGCTTGTAACGCCTCACTTTGACTATGCCAACATCATCCTACATGGCCTCCCTAACGGCACTATCAATCCACTACAGATGGCGATGAATGCAGCAGCCCGCATTCTCTGTGGCATTTCCAGAAGAGATCACATTACACCCATACTTATGGAACTACACTGGCTACCGTTACAATGCAGGATCACCTACAAGGCACTACTCCTATCCTTTAAGGCAATTAACCGGCTATCCCCTTCTTCCCTCTCTGCACTTCTGACCATCACTCCTATAAACAGGCTAAGGAGGTCAGTAGCTGCCAATACGCTGATTATTCCACTTGAGTCTACCAAATGTACTCAAACAACTAGAAACAGAGCCTTGACCTTTTATGCCCCCAGGTGCTGGAACAATCTCCCACATCATATCTGATCAATCAAGGACCTCTCACAGTTCAGAAAAGCCCTTAAACACCACCTATTCTGCCTTCACTTCTACCCTAACCTAACACAATCACCCCCTGCACCCCAACTTACTCACTCAGCCTCTGAGATTCCAACAACATAACTCTTGACAATGTACAAAACATACCCACCCTCAAGTACACTCTAGACGATTATAGATGACATTGTTTCTTGCATTACGATTCCAACTTGCAATATAAACTGTAAATAGTTACAACAACCACTGTTGTTGATTTGTATATAGTTACCCTTGTTACAGTCCCATGTTACAATCCTGTTACAATGTAAGCAAAAGATCTTTGTTCTGATGCAAAATGTTGTTGTTTGTAAACCGCACTGATACTAAAAAGCGTGGTATATAAGAACTGTAAATAAATAAATAAAAATAAATGACATACAGTGGCCAACCAGGCAATGCACATAGCAGACAGACACAATGGCATCTCAGCCAGTGACCCTACCATTGTGGCAGACACATTCAGGCCAATCTGCGCTGTTTCAGGCGATACCCACAGGAAGCCAAAGGACAGAGGGGAGCCACACACACACACGCATACACTCTCACTGGCGCACTGAGCAAAAGTGGAGATGATTGGCATTCCTGCTTGACACTCCTGTCTCATTGTCAGCTCAAGGATTGATAACTTGCGCTCTGTTTGCAGGCACTATTTATTTTATTTATTTTATTTATTTATTTATATTTCTTATATACCGCGCTATTATAATCAGTGCAGTTTACATTTGAAACAGAACATACAAGAATGTAAGCAAGTTACATCAAGTTTTTTACATTGAACAGGGAATGTAAAACATAGAGTAAAAACGAGGGAGGAACTATGTACATATTATAAACAAATATAATGCTCTTACGGTAGATAAAAATATGACCTTTGTCTAGAGGGTTGGCTAGATGGTCGAGGAGATCAGTGGGAGAGATAGTGGTTAGCCATTATCTACAGGAAGATGATCTGAGGGACGGGTTAGGCAGGGAGGTGAGGTGGGGGCATTGTAAATGTCGGGAATGCTGTCAGGGTAATATTGTAGGAACAGGTGATGTTTGAGGGCTTTACGGAATAGTGCCAAATTTGGGATGGCCCGGATTTCTGCTGGGAGGGCGTTCCATGCCATAGGTGCAGCAATGGAGAAGGCTCTACTTGCTGTTGATTTCTTACATTTTACCAACACTTTTGGGACTTCAAGTTTATTCAACGAAGTAGATCTCCTAGTTCTATTATCTGGTGTGCTGTTGAGGAGATCGCTGATGGGTGTATGAGTAAGATTCTTACATGACTTGAACGTCATGACAAGAACCTTGAATTGGACTCTGGCCCGTAGCGGGAGCCAGTGTAGGTTCTTTAGAACTGGCGTTATGTGGTCAGACCTTGAAAGCCCGGACAGTGCCCTTGCAGCTGAGTTCATGGCAAGGCGTAACGGGTTAAGAGTCGATTGTGGGAGTCCCAGTAGGATAATGTTGGCGAAGTCAAGGTGTGGGATGACTAAGGCTTGGAAAATTGAGCGGTAGTCAGGGAAGTCAAGCAGTGGGCGGAGATGGCGTAGTGATCGGATCTTGTGATAGATTGCTTTAGCTGTGTTTGTAACATGTGCTGACATGTCAAGTCGCTTGTCGAGGGTGATGCCCAGGTAGCGAATTGTAGCTTTGGACTTTAGTTCAATGTTATTGACTAGAAGCGAGGGAGGTGGCGTGAACTTCTGGTTCCGTGAGATGAATAGTACATCTGTTTTGCTATGGTTAATGCGGAGATTTTGAGAGAGGAGCCAATCTGCTACAGCTTCAAAACATCTTATAATTGGATTGAAATCTGGTTGATCGATTTTAAATTGAAGGTACATTAAGATGTCGTCTGCATATGCAAGGCATTGGACATTGAAGGAGCGGATTAAGGCGCAAATGGGCTGCATGTATATATTAAACATTAATGCCGAGAGGGAGGAACCCTGGGGTACACCTTGCTTTAGTGAGAATGGTTCGGAGGTTTTGGAACCTGCTCTGACTTGTTGTGATCTGTTACATAAATAGGATTCGCACCATGCTAGCGCTGAGCCTTGCAGACCTTTATCTTTGAGGCGATCTAGAAGTGTTTCATGGTTCACTGAATCAAATGCAGCTGCTATGTCTAAAAAAATGAGGACGAATCCATGGTTGGTATTGTCAGTTCCTGTGATTAGGTTGTTGAAGAGGGTTGTGAGGATGGTGTCCACTCCGTGAGCTTCCCTGAAGCCGTGTTGGGATGGGTCCAGTGGTGCGACTGTATCAACATGGTGTTGGATTTGCCGTTGGACTACCTTCTCCATGATTTTGGCAAGCAGTGGGATGCTCGAGATTGGCCGGAATGACTCAACTTTAGATGGATCAAGTTTACTATTCTTTAGCAGAGGGCGGATTGAAGTGTTTTTTAAGCTTTGAGGGAAGGATCCTGTTATGAATGATTGATTCAAAATTCTGCATATAAATGGACTGAGGTCATGGCGCAATTCTTTAATCCAACTAGCAGGACAGGGATCATTGGGGGCAGTGGTGAGGTTGATAGATGTGATGATATCTGCAATTTCTTTTACTATTACCGTGCTATTAGCCTCCAACTAGCTGTGGATAGTGGAGCCTGTCAGTGCTGCTGGTGGGTATTTCTACCCTTGCTGGCCAACACCTTGGGGGTTGCATATGCCAGAGCTGTACTTATACTGTCAGCTAAGCCTTGTCCACAGCAATATGCAATACAGAAACACCAGCGGGGACCTGAACCTGTGACCCTCCACACATATACACACCGACTGTGTGTGTTGCACAATAGCGTTGCCTTATGGGGATTATAGCTCCTGTTGCTGACAAGTTTCTCTTCAGTTGGCTTTTGGCATATGCTTCAATGCGCATGGTGCATATGACCAGGACAAGGCTTCTAGTTGTTGCAGGCTGGTGCCACTTCCCACGCCGCCACCAACACCCCACCATGCAGACATGCCCATGCACTGTCAGTGGTGGTGGTCACAGTCCCAGGATGTTAAACATGCAGGTTTGATGGCGCCTTAAGCACAAGGGCCAGATGGGGGGCAGGGGCACACATGGACAGCCACACAGCCCCCCCCCCCACCAACTGCCCATGCAGGGGCCTCATCAACACATGCCACTGATATGTCTGGAGGGAGGATGGCAGCCACTGCTGTAGCATTTTCCCAGGCATCTGCATTTTCCAGCTACCTGGAAGGCTACAGCATCTGGCACTATCGGCCTCTTTCCCCACTGCTGGGTTCTGCAGCAGCTGGTGGGGGGGGGGGGGGAGGCAGCCTGGATCTCTGCCTGGAGTGCAAGGACCCTTGGACTGCTCCATGTGGCACATTGCCTTTCTGCAGCAGTAGCAGGACTGTGTGCTGCCACTGTCACTGTGGGATCATGACGAACATCAATGATGGTTCTGCGGATGGCAGAATACCCCTTTGTGGAGAGGCTAAAAAGGTTGGGGCTCATCAGCCTGGGGAAGAGACGGCTGAGGGGAGATATGATAGAGGACTATAGATTATTGACCAGAGTGGAACAGGTAAACGTAGGTCACTTTTTTTATGCCATCAGACTGTGGACAAACTAGGGGACCTGCAATGCGGCTACAGTGTAACCCATTTGGGTCTTCTAGGTGAAAATATTCAAACCCCATATTCAAACACTGCAATCCATTACCCGAGGATGTGGTAAAAGCTGTCAGTGGTAGTTGGGTTTAAAAAGGTTTGGACGGGTTCCTGGGTAATGGTCCATTAACCACTGCTAAAGATGACCCGAGCTATGCACTGCTTGCCCCATTACAGTTATTGGGGATCCTGTGTGTCTTTTGGGGAAACTGCTAGGTACTTGTGACCTAGATTGGCCACTGTTGGACACAGGATACTAGACATGAAGGACTTTGGTCTGACACAGTTTGGCATATTTTGCAGTCTTATATACCTATGTGCCATCTAGGCAGCTGCCTGGTACCCCCTGTGCACTGGCAGCCCTCACTGCATGACCCAAAGTGCCATCTCCTTTACCCCCATTTACACCATCAATATAGTGCCCTTTCATACTTGGGCACTATGCTGTTGCCACTAATGGAGCACTACTATTACCATCTTGGACTCCCCTGTCTATGCATCACATTGCAGATGTAAAATAGGCTCTCTCTCCTCAAAAACACCCTTTCCGCCAGGTTTTGAATTGCGTTAGGGTTCCTGCCATTAAGGTGCCTGCGTTAAGGGAGCAAGCCTTGTTCCCGCCCACTCCCCACCCATTGACCCCCAACTCTCCCCCTCGTGAATGCCTTCTAGCCATCCACAGGTACCATTAGCACACTCTAAAGTGCCTTTTTGCACGCGCTAAGTGTGTACATTCAGTTAGTGCCCGCTTACGGTACACTTGCTCCTTTACCACGGTTTAGTAAACATACCCCAATGTGTGGGAAATGCATCACTGTTTCTATTTTTCTGCTGATTTGACCGCTTGGAAGTGATATGGTTACTCTTATGGGAATGGATGGGGGGCAGGATAATGACTCCTCTCCCCTCCTCTATGCTCTGTTGCTCAAACCTGGAATTAAGAGGCCCTTTTATTAAAGAATTTAATGTGCATTAATGAACTTAACGTGTGTTAAGTGCCTACAGCCCTTTTGGGCCCCCTTTACTAATGCTTATCTCAAACTATCTGCCACACAGCCCATAAAATGGGCCCTGCAGCAGAGAGCTCAAGCTAAGGGGCATGCTTACTATAGGTTAATGTGCATAAGTGCTGTCACTGTCCATTCATTTCTATGGGCCACTGCAGCACTTAACACACATTAACCTTTGCGGGGTTATTCTGAGCCACGAATAGCGGGGATGGACATCTCAACAGTTGTGCGGGGAAGTTAGATGGGAGCAGGGTGGCTGGGGACAGAGTATGGGTGGGCAGTGGGTAGTCGCCTGTCCTGGATGTACAGGGCCAATTGTCGACCCTGTACGTCCAGGGCCGGCGACATGTTCAGGGAAGTTATTCCACCTCTGAGGTGGAATAATTTACCTGGACGTTTAGTTTTGCGGCTGCTGGGGCGTGGATGAGGCAGGGGGGCCAGGGGATATTCCCCGTAGCCCGACCCGGGCCTTAGGAGGCGAGATTGGGGGTCGGGCTGCAGGGAATTAACATTTGTTGCAGGGGCTTTTAAATGGAGCCGCGGTGCCGTGGCAACAGGACGCCATGGTGCCGCAACTCCATTTAAAAGCCCTGACTGAGTTAGCTGGGCTGTGCATGTATGTGCAGGCCGAACTGAATTGCAGTTCTGGCCTGCACATACATGCCTGATCGCGATTCTGATCCCGCGGGGCTAGACGTGCCCTGCGGGATCAGAATCATGATCCCCTCTGTACGTCCAGCTCAGACCGGACGTACAGAAGGGATCTATGTCTGGGATGAAATCGAGCTGTTAGTAAACATACCCCTAAGTGTTAGTAAGAAGATCCATCTCAATGGGTGCAATGGAACTTAATGTGTATTAACTTCATTAACGCATGTCAACCATTAGTAAAAGGGCCCTAACGAGTTCCTTCCCCTCCCCTTCACCTTGGATAAATGTCCCACATTTGCCTGCAAAAAATCTAGCAATCCTAGTGGGCATGCAAATCTATATCTCATTCATATTTATTAGGGATATCTTGAAAATCCAACCAGTTTATGGCCCTCAAGGACTGGAGTTGAGACCCCTGATTTAGGTGCTGTCCAGAGGAGAATTGTCAAGATGCCAAACAGTATGAAGTAACATATTATTTTTCATATTTCAACCCAGCATCTGTACTTGGAAAATATCACAAAATCATAGCTGAGCAGCCTGTTAGGAGTTCTTAGAAACAGGTAAGGCAGGTCTGCCCAAATCTTTTGGTAATGATAGAAGCCTAAGGGGAATCCTGGGCTGTTTGCCATTGCAAATATAAGTATGTACAACTCTATTTAGATTGGGAAAAAAACACATTTGGAATAATACAAAGTATCACTGTGAGGAGAAAGCAACGATTTTCATGTGACATTCATTTCTAACCTCATCTTGAGTGAGAGAAGATAATTCCAATTCAGGTTTTTTGAAATGAAATAAAGAGACTAATTTTTTTTGGCAGTAAAATGGATCCGCAATCACTGAAATTATATCAGACAGAAAGCAAGCCAAATTTCCTGCAAACTGCTTCTAGACTGGAGAGAGAGGTTAAAAGGCGATTTTAATAAAGGTTTTACTTAGAAACAGAAAAAATGATGAAAGATAAAAACCAATACAGCTATCGCCCATCCATACCAACTACTAAACTCTACAAGGGGAATATGCAAAGCTTTACTATAACTCACATGCGTTTTTGAAAATTTAGGCGAGGGTATTTCCACGGCTGTTTATAAAATGAACTCCGCTTTACAAATAAGCCTGAACTACACATGTGCTAACATGCACAAACTCCTTGGGAGTTTACAAAATTATCCTCCACATATCTCTATCATATTTCCCCTCTCCTGCCTTTCCTCCAAGCTCAGGGCCAGCTTAAGAGGCAAGTCAGTGAGGCCCTGGCTCAGGGCACACCAAAGGAGGGGCACAGGAAGCCTGCCTCACTTGCCTGCTTCCAGCTTGACACCTGCCTCTGGCATCACAGCCATATTAAGGTTGAACCCAGCCACAGAGCAGTTGCTTTTGCTCCTGTGGCTGTGCTGTATTCAAGCAGGTGGCACCATGCATTTGTATCATGAAGAAAGCAAGCATGTTTGCATGCTAACACTTGCTTTTTTCATGATCAAATTGCCACGGTGTCACCTGCTTGAATACAGCACAGCCACAGGAGAAAAAGCAAATGCTCTGCAGCTGTTTTAAACATTAATACAGCTGAGGCACAGAGGCAGGGGGAAGAAAAGAGACGGCTGGCTGGGACTGATGCTGAGGCGGGAGGAGGCTGGGACTATAAGGGGGCTGATGCAGGACGAGGAAGGGAAGAACTGGAAAGGGGCTTAGAGGATGGGTCTGGAAATGGCTGATAGATAGGGCTGGGACTGGAAAGGGCAAATGCTGGGAAGGGGCTGGGACTACAAATGGGCTGATATTGGGGTGGGAGGGACTAGATATTGACTGGTTCTGGGGGCATTAGGGCTGTATTGGGTCAGGGGGCTGGCTGGAATTGGAAATTGGCTGATATTGGGGTGGGAGGGACTAGAAATTGACTGGTTTTGGGGGCATTAGGGCTGTACTGAGCCAGGGGAGCTGACTGGGATTGGAAATGGGCTGATATTGTGTCTGGGGAGACTAGGGCTGATACTGTGTCTGAAGGGATGCTGGGACTGGAAATGAGTTGATACAGGAGCTAGAGGGTGAAACTGGAAATAGGCTTACAGGGGATGGGGGATTGGAAAAGGCTGATACTAGAAATAGGATGATACTATGGCTAGGTGGAGGCTGTGACTGGAAATGGGATGATACTGAAAATGGGCTGATTTTGGGGCTGGGGGGATGGGACTGGAAAAGGGCTGTGACTGGAAGGGGACTGGTGCTGGTGGTGGGGGACAGGGGCTAGAAGGGGGCTAATTCTAGGGCTGGGAGCATGGGACTCAAAGGGGGCTGATGCTGGCAAATACTGGGATTAAGATTGGAAAAGGAGGGAGATGCTGGGGGAGTGAAAAGAGGGAGGAGGACTGATATGTGGGGATGGTGAAGGAGCAAAGTCATAACCAGGGGAAGGTTGAGAGGATGGTGTATGCTGGGATAAGGAGGGGGAAAAGCAGGGTAATAAATATTGGAGAAGGAAGTAGATGGGTGGGGGCTGGGGAAGGGGAAGGGGGGTAGGAGTCAGTGAGGCAGGTACTGGGGACATGAGGATGTGGGAAAGCAGGGACTCTGACAGGTGGAGACTCAAAGTGTGTGAGAAAACAGAAGAAACACTCTAAGATAGGCTGTGTATTGGTAGTGTAAGTAGAGACTCAGGGCAACCAGAAGCCTGCATTGGAGGGGGGGAGGGGGGAATCAACAGGTCATAGAGGGCAGGAAGTGCAACGCAGCTCCAGAGAGTTCAGGTAAGTGCTACATTGCAGTTTCAACCTGACTTCTCCTCCCTCCCCCTCCATCTACTTCTCCTCTTCTGACATCCCTTCCTAACACTTAGGGGTATGTTTACTAAACCGTGGTAAATTACTAAGGGATATGTTTACTAAACCTCGCACAATTGCGCACCGCACAATAGCCCACGGCAATGATGCACTTAAGCGCTCTTAAGTGCCCCAAACAATTGCGCGTCACACTAACGGGCCCCCGCACAATTGCGCGCTGCACTAACGGGCCCCACACAAGTACGCGGCCCGCAAATGTCCAATAGAGGCATGGAAAGGCATTCTGAGGGCGGAGGAAGGCTCCCGAGGGGCGGAGAGACGGGGTTAATGGGCGGGGAAGGGGAGGGGAGAGGTTCCCCGCACATTATCGGGGCCGAATTTACAAGTTAAAAATAGCGCGAGTGAAACACTCGCGGTAGAGGGCATTTAAAGGGAAGAGAAACCATTTCCGTCAGCAATGTACAGCAAAACCGGGGAAACCTACAAAACGTGAGCAGTGTGATACATGTGCACAGAACAAAAGTGCAAATAAAAAGCGAAAATGACCACAACAAAAATTCTAATAATTATAATTCAGCTGGGGAACAGTGCTAGCAATGGGCAAAAATAAAAAAACACACCCAGGAAAGCTCCAAAAAAAAATGATGTTTGGAAGGGTCTACGGAGCGGAGACCCCTCCAAAAATCATTCCCTTTTTATGGAGCTTACCTGGGAGTTATGTTATGTTTGCCCATTAATAGCACTGTTGCCCAGCTTAGTTATATTTTTCCCCCTTCTTTCATGGTCATTTGCGGGGTTTATTTGCACTTTTGTCTCCAGACAAGGTGAATGAGCCCACAGTAAAAATGTGCAGAGCAGGGTTTCCGACTCTTTCGGTCAGGTTTCCTATCTCCAGGGACTGCACTGTCTCTGTGGTCACAGTGTGGTGCAGCGGACAGAGCCAGTAGCTCTAGGACCAGAGAGTCACAGGTTCAAATCCCAGCTGGGGCACCTGCCAGCCCAGCCCCCACATTTTACCCACCACTAAACAGAGATAGTAAAGACACTCCTTTATTGCAGAGAACATAACCATGGTTCAATCACCCATATTTTACCTTACATCGCTCACACACCATAACAATGGGCAGGGCCGGATTTACCTTGAGTGAGGCCCTACGCCAACAAAAATTGTGGGCCCCCAGCAGGGGCGGCCCAAGGGGGGTGTGGGCCTCATTTGCATAAGGGGACTCATTTGCATAAATATTTGCATAATGTTACCATATACTAACTTTTAGTAAACGTGCCTCTTAATGAGTGTATGGATAAAGAAAGACTAAAAGATTTCTACATTACTATAATCCAGTGCCAACTGCCAGACACATTAGGAACTACTACAAACACTGCCCATTTAGAACCCATAGCAAACCCGCCGTATCCTAACAGCACTACCAGGACTCACAAAGCACCATACTCTACCAATCAAAAGGCAACATTGCAAATATTAAACCAATACATTTCAGAGAACAACAATACATGACCTACTGGGGAAAGAGAACAAGTGGCAATGTCAAATAGGAATTATATAAACAGAACACCTCAGCTCAGTTACACATGCAGAACATAGACCATCACCAAACAAGTAATCACATTTTAGAAACAGGAAGACAATAATTAAACTGGGAATCCCAAAAGCCAAACTTGGAATGTACAACACTGTAGAAATAAAACTATACATTAATTTGCTCTTGTACTAAACAAAGCGCAGACGTTAATGATGCACATTTACCAGAGCTGACATATTCCAATTAATAAATTCAAAATAAAGAGATATTTTTCTACCTTTTGTGCATTTTTTTCAGCTGCAATTGCTCCAGCCACTTTCTTCTGGTTACTTCGTGTCTTCTGCTAACTCTCCATCGTCTGCTGTCCATTTGTCCTTTCTTCTCTCTTCTAGTTTTTTTCCATTCTCTCTCTACATCTGCTTTAACATACTAATCTTTCTCCTTTTGCTCTTTCCTCATTCCTATTTTATCCACTCAAATTTTACCCCTCCATCCTCAATCCCCACTTACTCTCCCAATACCCGGCCAATTGTAGATTTTTTATCCCTCCCACACAAAATATTTTTCCCTTCTCCATTTTACTCTTCCAGCCCCATCCCATTCTAATCCTCCCCCAACATCAGCTCCCTTCTAGTTCCAGCCTCACCCAGCATCCATTCCCTTCTAGTCCCTGCATCAGCCCATTTCCAGTCCTAGCCACCCATCAGCCCATTTCCAGTCCTAGCAACCCCCCAACCCAATACCAGTCCTAGCCCCCCATCAACCCACTTACAGTCCTAACCCCCCATCACCCCATTTTCAGTTTAAGCCCCCCCTATAACCCATTACCAGTCCTAACCCCCCATCAGCCCACTTCCAGTCCTAACCCCATCAACCCATTTCCAGTCAGCCCCCCATAGCCCATTGCCAGTCCTAACCCCCCCATCAGCCCACTTCCAGTCCTAACCCCATCAACCCATTTCCAGTCAGCCCCCCATAGCCCATTGCCAGTCCTAACCCCCCCCCCATCAGCCCACAGCCCATTACCAGTCCTAACCCCATCAGCCCACCTCCAGTCTTAACCCCCCCAGCCCATTTCCAGTCCTAGCCCCCCATAGCCCATTACCAGACAGCCCCCATCAGCCCACAGCCCATTACCAGTCTTAACCCCCCCCAAAGCCCATTACCAGTTCTAAACCCCCCCAACAGCCCATTATCAGTCCTAACCCCATCAGCCCACCTCCAGTCTTAACCCCCCAGCCCATTTCCAGTCCTAGCCCCCCCCATAGCCCATTACCAGACAGCCCCCATCAGCCCACAGCCCATTACCAGTCTTAACCCCCCCCCAAAGCCCATTACCAGTTCTAAACCCCCCCCAACAGCCCATTATCAGTCCTAACCCCATCAGCCCACCTCCAGTCTTAACCCCCCAGCCCATTTCCAGTCCTAGCCCCCCCCATAGCCCATTACCAGACAGCCCCCATCAGCCCACAGCCCATTACCAGTCTTAACCCCCCCAAAGCCCATTACCAGTTCTAACCCCCCCAACAGCCCACATCCCATTACCAGTCCTAACCTCATCAGCCCACCTCCAGCCTTAATCCCCCAACCCATTTCCAGTCCCAGCCCCCCCAATAGCCCATTACCAGTCCTACCCTCCCCTTCCCCCTCCCCCGGCCTAAAGTAAAATTTGATTTTAAAAAAAAAACCTGCTGGCTGCCGCCGCGGGGCCCCCTCTGCTGCCGCGGCAGCATGGACTGACCCGCGGGGGCCCCCTCAGCAAGCTCGATCCCTCCGTGCCTCCCTCCGTGCAGGCTGTGAGAGGCGCGAAGGAAGACTGTCTCCCTCGCGTCTCTGTTAAGCCCGCAGGGGCTGATGGGAAATGTCCCATCAGCCCCTGCGGGCTTAACAGAGACGCGAAGGAGACAGTCTGCCATCGCGTCTCTCACAGCCTGCACGGAGGGAGGGAGGGAGGGAGGGAGGGATCGAGCTTGCTGAGGGGGCCCCCGCGGGTCAGTCCATGCTGCCGCGGCAGCAGAGGGGGCCCCGCGGCGGCAGCCAGCAGGGTTTTTTTTTAATTTTATTTTTAAAAAAAAGCCGAACTTGATCCTTTTTTGTGGGCCCTTCCCAGCTGTGGGCCCTACGCCATGGCGTACATGGCGTATACGTAAATCCGGCCCTGACAATGGGCATTACCTACAGCCGAGTCCCCCAAATGCAGTCCTGGAGTGCCACAACTCAATCAGGTCATATGGTTTTTCAAAGATAAGGACATACCAGCATGTTGGCGGAAGGGTACAGGTCGTGGAGGGGGCAGTGGCTGCTAGCCACAGAAGACAGTGGCCTAGCCATGTGCAGGCTGGCACCGTCCACTGCAACAGACAGGCCCTGTCGGATGTACAGTCATGGACTTCCCAGGGAATACAGCCAATCTGTGGCAACACAGTGGTGCAGTGCACACAGACAGTGTGTGTAAGAACAGAAGGTCACAGGTTCAAAGACCAGCTGGGGCTACTGCCAATCCTGTCCACATATTTTTCCCACAACTAAACCGTGATAGTAAGGACAAACCTGTATTGCTGAGGACATACGCATTGGTAATACGCCTATCTTTTACCGCACAGACACCATGAACAGGGGCATTACCTAGAGCAGAGTCTCCCAAATGCAGTCCTGGAGGACCACACACCATTCAGGTTCCATGCTGCCTCCAATACAAATGCCTGTGCTGCATATCTATGCACCACCCCCATGGCATGGAGATGTAGCTCATGCATATTCATGAGGGACAGCAGGAAAACCCGAACAGTGTTAGGCACACCAGGACTGGACTTGGGAACCTCTGCCGTAAAGCAGCAGCCAACAGGGGCAGACACACCCACACCCACAGGCCCCTTTGGCCAATGCCTCCTGGAGATGCAGGACATTGGGCCCTGCGTGCATCTCCCAATACTAGCACCTGCATACCTTAGCAATGCCACCCTACACCTGGGTATACGGTACACAGCTCTCAAACGTTTGCTATGAGTACTGGCAGATAGACATTCCTATGTTAAGCACAGTTTGCTCTTTGAGCTCCATCATAACAATCTTTCTGATGTCTGCGGTGTGTGCTGCAGGTCTGGCCTCTGACAGTGGTCACCACCCTGGGGAGTGACCCCCAACAGTATTGCATACCATATCCATGCCTGTACTGTGCCCAGAACTGGTGTGGTGGGCAAGGCTGATAAACTCCTCTATAGTAGCACAATGCTGGCATACGTGTGGGAGTGTGTGTCTGTCTATACAGTGTGTGTTGGATGCAAACACTTTCCACAGCCCACACTGCCAGCACTGTTGCAAGTATTGGCCTGCCAATGTGCATAATGAGCAGCAAGGTACCATGGGTATAGCTCTGACAGGGTGGGCTGGCCAGGATGCATCTGCACAGGGCATAGGGCACTGCCCCTGACATTGTAGTGGCCGGCCACCACCTACATAGACAGGGTGACCCCTGTCTGTCCTGCTGGGGGATCACTCTCACCCTGACTGTGCAGTGACCACAGCATGTCTAGGCACCCCCATAGTGCTATCTAGTATTTCTCTCAGCTCTCCTATTTAACATCTACATACAACCAATTTGCAATATCATGAAAAAGAACAACATTCAATACACAATTTATGCAGACGACATAATGATTTACACCCCGATATCAATCAACAACCCGGACTTCTCTAAGATAACAGACTGCCTCACCCAAATGGAGAGTTGGTGTCAAAACAACAACCTAGCAATAAACTACAACAAGACCGAAGCCCTAATCATCACCCGGAACCAAGGCTTCAAACACCCACCAAATCTAAAGATACAAAGCACCACTATACCAATAAGATCAGAAGTGAGATACCTCGGAGTTACTCTGGACAATAAACTCAATCTCAAACCACACATAGACAAAACAACCCAAAAAGCCTACTACAAGATGCGAATCATCAGGAGACTAAAGCCGCTCCTTGCCCCGGAACACTTCCGTACCGTCTGTCAAGCACTGATAACCCCACTACTGGACTTCTGCAATCCGATATACCTCGGCCTACCGAAACAAGCCCTCAAACCTCTACAACTAGCACAAAACACTGCTGCACGAATCATAACAGGAACGGCAAGACAGGAGCACATCACACCCACCTTAAAAGACTTACACTGGCTTCCAATCGGTGCACGCATCAAATACAAAACTATCATAAACATATTCAAGATCAAACACCACACATCAGCCAACAGCCTACACACACTCATACAATCAGACACCAGTACGCGTCCCAGAAGAAAACAAACCCACAACAGAGTCAGCACCCCCAGTGAATACAAACACACACGCAAGGACACAACAGACAGAGCACTCTCAATGGCCGCTCCAACAATATGGAACAAACTCCCGGACGACTTGAGGGCCGCTACAGACCTAAAAGACTTCAGAAAACAGCTAAAAACCATACTGTTCATAGAACACTATGGACACATCACATAACTTCAGAGAATGAACAACAGCGCATGATCCCGCCTAACCAATGTATGCATGGAATTTGTTTTTGCACCTCTGTATATAGCCCACTCTGTAAATAGCTCATACCAATCTAACACACAACACGACACACACTCAATTTCCCCCCACTGCATGTATAACACACTCACCTGACCTGATTGTTTGCCGTGATACCACCTTGATTTTTAAGATAAGGCGGTTTAGAAATACTGTTAAATAAATAAATAAATAAAATATATATGGGTTTCCTTTTGGGGCCTAGTCACTGACTTATCTGCTGGTGTGCACTGCCATCCCAGTTCTGGGTGCATGCATTTCCACCAGGACTAGCTAGCAGACTGTTTTTGGCTGGTCTGTGTCTTGATGGAGTGCCTTGCAGGGTGCAGTGGCTGAAGGCTTGCTGCAGGAGAATATCAGATAGTGGTGGGGTGCAGCTTAGCATATCCAGGCCTAATGTCTGTCTGCTATTGTGTTATGGATGTGTATAGGGCTGCTTTGACTGCCCTGTAGGGTGTCTGTTCCCCAGCAGGACTGGGGTTGATTGTCCACTCTACTGCCACCATTGCAGGGAGGTAGAATGTGGATCTGTTGATAGAAGACCCTGTTTTTCAGCCTGGAGGGGGGAAGGATGGTGGTACATAGCCCACCTAGGTGTCCATGAGGGGTTCCCCTGACTAAGACAGAAAGAGATATCCAAGGTGTTTCTACAGAAACTACCTATCTCACAGATTAATACTGCTTTGGAGCTCTGACATGGCCTCTTTCAGCCATGGAGGGTGTTGTGGACCTGGTCCTGGGCGCCTCATCGCACCCTCAGGGTGAGCACAGTACCCGCACAATGTGATGGTGTGTAGCTACTCTGTGCCAGTAACACACACGGTCAGTACCCACTACCAGGCCTAGGTGCTGTGGGGGTGCATACCCCATCTTCAGATCATCTGTAGACTGCTGCTTTGCATGTGCAGTGCATCATGGGTGCGAGAGAACTACCCTTACCCTGGTAGCCGCAGCACAGTCTGCAGAAGTTATATGGTAACCAGACAGACATCTCTTCACAGGTATAGAGCTGTAGCCCACTGGTAACTGCATTGCCTGTGGAGCCAGAGGTTGGTGGTTTGAATCCAAAGTGTGTTTCTTTACTTTATTTATTTACATTCCCCCATCTACCGTGCTATTCTGCACCATTGCGGTTTACATTGCACAAACCGGACATACATTGAACAGGGCATTCTAACTTGGACATACGTATTTCACAGGGTACATGGGGGGGCTGTCTGGGGCAGTGTGTGTGTGATTTGAAGTAGTACAGCCGGCAGAAACACACTCACAGTGCTGTAACCTTTCGGTGCCTCATCGGGCGCCCCATTCAGCACCTTCTAGGGCTCCCTATAGGCAACGTTATAGGGTGCCTTAGCGGACAGTGCACTTTATGATATGCCCTCTGGAGTGCCTTCTGCGGCACCGTATGTTACGGCACTGTGAGGGGGGTGTGTTTGCTGGCAGCACTAATTAAAATAGAAATAAAATGCCTCAGAATGCATTCTTGCCCATAAAAGGTACTGCCTCAGCCAGCCTTCTTCATTGGGCAAAGTGGGGGATTGAACCCATAGCCCCTGCACCAGCAGTCAGTGTTTTAACCATTGTACTATGGCTCTGCTCCTTTGTGTATGTACATCAGGGCGCCACTTAGCCTTCCCACGCACTATTGTGCACGGCGCACAATAGCGCGCCGCGCACATGTGCGATCGCTTACTCCCGTTTTTTTTCTTTTTTCAGACTGGAACGCCCAGTCCTTATATGGCATCCGTACACTACCGCACCTCGCACATTACCGGATTTTAGTAAACATACCCCTAAGTGTGCTGTTAGCATGCACTAATGGTGCACTTGTGCCCTTAGCGCATCTAAAAAGACACTTTAACGTGCGCTAACAGCATCAGGATCATAAAGCGCCCTGTGGGCGGAGAGTAGGCATCCACGGAGCAGAGAGTGGGGGTCATGCAGTGGGGGCCACTGGTGCCCAGGGCAGACCAGGCAGTTGCTTAGTGGCACATAAGAACATACGACTTGAAAATATGCCAATGTCCATCATGCCCAGTATCCTGTGTCCAAAACTGGCCAATCTAGATCACAAGTACCTAGCAGTTTCCCCAAAAGACACACAGGATCCTCAGTGCGTGTATTGGGCAAGCAGGTAATATTCTGGGTTCCACTTTAGTAATGGTTTATGGACCGTTCCCCAGGAACCCGTCCAAACATTTCTGAAACCCAGCTGCGTTAACTGCCTTTACGACATCCTACAGAAATGAATCCCAGAGTTTGAAAACGCATTGACTGAGAAACCATTCTCTCCCAGTAGTCCTCAATGGCTTACACTGTAGTCACGTTGCATGTCCCCTAGTCCTACTACATTTTGATGGCATAAACAAGCGTTCTATCTTTACCGTTCCACTCCAGTCAATAGTTTATAGACCTCTAATATAACACTCCTCAGCTGTCTTTTCCCCAGGTTGAAGAGACATAACAGTGGCAGGCGGTGATAGAGTCCCTGCAGAGGCAGATGGTTGTGAGGGGGATGTGTGGCCGTCCATGCATGTCTCTGACCCTCCCCCCTCCCCCTTCGACATGTTGGCTGGCCTGGGACTGCACACCACCAACACTGACAGCAAATGGGCATGTCAGCATGGAATTGGGGGTGTTGGTGGAGGGGGCAGTGGCACCCGCCTGCAGCAGATCAAAGCCATGACTGGTCCAATGTGCTGTGCATACTGCAACATGTGCCATGGTCTATCTGATGGGAAGCATGTCATCCCCAAGGACTGCGGCAGCCATGTGGCAGCACTGTGGTGCATTACACACAGCTAGTGTTTATATGAGTGGAAGGTCACAGGTTCTGGTCTTGACTGTGACTCACGCAGTGGAGGGTTACAGGTTCTGGTCCTGATTGTGGCTCATGCGGTGCATGTCCTTCTGGCTAACTTTTTTCCCACTATGCAGGTACAACACCAACATGTGCAACCCCCCAATGATTTGGCCAACAAGGGTACAAATCCCCACACAGACAGGCTTCACTATCCTCAGCTGGATGGAGAGTCAGGCCGACAGCACCAGCACACTGAGATGCGTTAACATCAGAGCACACTACTAGCTCCTGCACAATGAGCACACCTTAACAATGCCTGAGCTGAGATTGGGACCAGAGTGGCAGGCAGGAATGCCAGCCATCCCCAGTTTTGCACAGTGCATTGATATGTCTGTGTGTGTGTATTTTGAGTCTCACCGTGCCTAAGCTGTTTCCAGCGTTAGTCTGCAAATGTGCATGATGAGGAGCAAAGTATTGTGGGTATGGGATGAAACAGTGTGGATTGGCCAGGGTGTGTCTGAATTGGGGGTAGAGTCGATGGTGGGACATTGTAGTGCCCGACTGCCACCTACATGGACCAGGTGGCCACAGCATGTCATGCTGGGAGGACACTCTCACTCTGACTGTTCAGTGACCATGGCATGGCTATGTATCCACATAGTGCACTATAGTGCTTGATTCTAATGATGTGGGTGCATGTCCTGTTCTGGGGGCCCTGATCACTGAACCTTCCGCTGGGTGTCCTTGGTTGCTCTCTGCACATGTTATGTATACTGACCAGTGGATTGTCTGCAGTTCATATGTGCATGGCTGGAAAACCTAGTAGTAGGCATCAGGTAATTGGGATGTGAGGTGTTCCTGGCCATCTCAGAGACATGGTGGAAGGAGGACAACCAGTAGGACACTGTTATACCCAGGCACAAACTGCATTGTAATGATAGAACTGATCAAATTGGTGGAGGGGTTGCACTCTATGTTAGAGAGAACATTGATTCGGAAAGGATTAAAGTTTTGCAGGAAACAAAATTTGCTCTAGAATCTCTATGGACTAAAATTCCATGTAAGAAGGGGAAGGCAATGGCAGTGGGGGTGTACTATCGACCGCCTGGCCAGAATGAACAAATGGATGATGAAATGCTCAAATAAATCAAGGAAGCTAACAAACGTTACAACGCAGTAATAATAATGGGTAATTTCAATTACCCCGGTATCGACTGGGTCAGTGCCATGGCACGACATGCTAGGGAGATAAAGTTCCTAGATTAAATAAATGACTGCTTCTTGGAGCAGCTGGTTCATGAACCAACCAGAGGGGAAGCCATATTGGACCTAGTCCTTAATGGAACACCAGATCTGGTGCAAGAGATAAGGGTGTTGGGGCCACTTGGCAATAGTGATCATAGCATGATCGTGTTTGATTTAATTAGTAGAGGAGGGATGGTAAGGAAATCCACAGTACTACCTTTTAACTTACGAAAGGGAGACTATGATAAAATGAGCAAAATAGTTAAGAAAAAACTAAAAGGAGCAGTTGCAAAGGTTAAACACTTACATCAAGCTTGGATGTTGTTTAAAATACTATCTTGGAAGCCCAGACCAGCTGTATTCCACACATTAAGAAAAGTAGAAGGAAGTCCAAAAACTGCCAGCATGGTTTAAAGGTGAGGTCAGAGAGGCTGTTGTTGCCAAAAAAGCATCTTTCAGGAAATGGAAAAAAGAGCCAAATGACGAAATCTGGGAACAGCACATGCACTGGCAAGTCAAATGCAAGGCATTGATAAGGCAGGCAAAGGGAGAATTTGAGAAGAAACTTGCTACGGAAGCAAAAACACGTAATAAAGACTTTTTCAAGTACATTCGTAGCAAAAAACCTGTGAGAGAGTCAGTTGGTCCATTAGATGATAGAGGGGTTAAATGGGGCATTAAGAGGCGACAAGGCGATAGCAGAGAAACTGAATGAATACTTTGCTTTGGTCTTTACTGAGGAAAATGTAGGGATGTTACCCATGACTGAAGTGGTATTTAAAGGTGCAGAAGAATTGAAGGAAATATTGATACATCAGGAGATGTATTACAACTATTAGATAAGCTGAAGAGTACCAAATCACTTGGGCCGGATGGTATACATCCAAGGGTGATGAAAGAACTGAAGTATGAGATTGCAGACCTGCTATTAGTAATCTGTGAATTTTCATTAAAATCATCTGTAATACTTGAAGATTGGAGGATGGCCAACGTAACGCCAATTTTTAAAAAGGGTTCCAGGGGTGATCCGGGAAACTACAGACCGGTGAGCCTGATGTCAGTACTGGGAAAAATGGTAGAAACCATCATAAAGAACAAAATTATTCAGCATGTAGATAGTCATGGCTCTCCCATGCTGTTTGCATTGGATTCTGATGGGGCAAAGAAAAATGAAGATCTGGATTGGGATGGACTACTAAGGTTACAGAAAAGGAAAGTTCGAATGGAACTTCATAGGCTGTCTTTGTTGGAATATATTCACCGTCGCCACATTCCCAGAGGGTTGCAGGTCTATAAAGAACCGAGGATGTTCTTATCAGATGTTGGTTTCATCGATAGATGGAACCAAATTCTAAATAAATGTTCCATGGATCTCATGGTGCATATAGTGGAAACAACTAAAAAACAAATTGATAATGTAACGTTGGAAATAGAAACTATGATTATGCAATTTAAACAAAAAGAGTCTGGGGAACAGATGATTAAACAGATGGATATGATTTCTACACAAGTTTCCTCCTTACGGGAGGAAGTTAAGAAATTGAAAGAGAAAAAACTGCGAAGGGATTACCAAGATTATACTAAAGGATACGTATATCCTTGGATGAACACAAAAGGTAAAGAACGGGTTAAAAAGAAACAAGTAACTTTTGACACTACTTCTGAGGATCTAGATTCAACGGGATCAGAGGAGTCTCAACGCCAGAAATCTTTTTTAGGTGAAACTGGGACCGGGGACAAGAAAAAGAAGAAAGAGGAGACCAAGGGGAAACCCCAAAGACGGGAAGGCAACCGACGCAAAACGTGAATTCTTTAATTATTAATGTTTCGGGTAACAACAAATATTGAACAAAGGATTATCTTTTGTTCCAGTGTCAAGACACAATGCATTTCAATTTCGAATAGATTTAGAACAGTTTATTAGAAAACTTAATTTAAAAGTCTATTTTGGTGAACAAGCAAACACCCTAGTCACTGCCTCTCAGCAGAACCGGGTTCCTTTACCTTTAAAGTCTAAATGGTCCCCCTCGGGTCCGGTTCCTCCGGCCTTAATGGTGTATCGGGATTTGATTCTAAAAGACATGTCACGAGTGGAAGCATCCCATAAGCAATATCGCCATCATTTGACGTATGAAGAGAGACAAATTTTGAAACAACTTCGATCTCGTACGGATATTATAATCCGAAGAGCAGACAAAGGCGGCGCTATAGTTGTCTGGAGTCGAGAACAATACTGCACTGAAGCATACCGACAGCTGGCAGATAGTAAAGTATACCATCTTTTAGAGACAGACCCTACTAATATTCTTCAACAACGCATAAAAAATCTCACCACAAGGGCTGTAGAGAATGCAATTATCACTATTAAAGAAAGGCAGTATCTAAATCCAACTGACCCTGGTGCAGCTAAACTTTATTTAGTACCCAAAATTCACAAAAATTTAATATGTCCGCCGGGGAGACCGATTGTGTCCACTCGTGGCTCAATACTTGAACCCCTATCTGTCTATTTGGATTCTTTTTTGCGGCCATTAATAAGTTCCATCCCTTCATATGTGAAAGACACCTCTCATTTTCTACAAATATTGGAGGACAACACACAGTTGGTAAAAGCTTCCAATTTAATTTTGGTAACTTTAGATGTGGTATCTTTATATACCATCATTCCCCAATCACAGGCACATTCAGTGACAATAGCAGCGCTTCAAAACAGACAAGATCTTTCGCAACAACAATTGGGTTTTCTGGCAGAAGTAGCCACGCTCGTGTTGTATAACAATTTTTTTGTCTTTGAAGATAAATATTACCAGCAGATCTCTGGAGTGGCAATGGGGGCGACCTGTGCCCCCTCCATTGCCAATTTATATATGCAGAAGTTTGAGAGTGAAAGTTTGGAAACTTCTCCGTTTTGTGATAATTTGCTTCTATGGCGTAGATACATTGATGACATCTTTCTTCTGTGGCAAGGACCGGAAGAGGAACTTCAACGATTTTATAATTGGCTTAATACCATAAACGATAATATTAAATTCACTATGAATTATCACCAAGAACAAATCACTTTTCTGGATGTAACAATTAAGAAGACCATTGAAGGATGGACTACATCGGTGTTTCGTAAAGCTACCGATAGAAACACCTATTTGCACTACACTAGTGCACATCCCCCACAGTTAAGAGATAGTTTACCAATATCTCAATTTATCCGTTATAGACGCAATTGCACAGCCATTCAAGAATTTAAGGAGCAATCGAAGATTTTGAAAAGTAATTTTTCTAATCGAGGGTACCCCTCTGCAATAATTCATAAAGCATATAAGCGAGCGTTGTTTATCAATAGAGATCTGCTAATCCATCCTCCGGAGCGCAGTAGTGTGACTGAAGCACAACAAATTAATTTAGTAACTGCTTTCTCTCCTCTTAGTTATCACCTCAAAAAAAGTTTAAAACGACATCAGAATGTGTTATCTACCTTGGGAGGTTTGGAAGCGGTGCACACTCGCTGTGTCTGGAGAAGACAAGAAAATTTTAAAGAATTGTTAAGTCCGGCAGTATTGCGGCCCTTGTCTCTTCCTATAGAGTATTCAAAAAGAGGTCACTTTAAATGTGGAACATGTAATGTTTGTGAAATCACTCAGGAAATATGTGAATTTTCTAATCAAGGCATACAATATTCGATCTACAGTTCTACTACGTGTTCATCAACCTATGTGGTTTATTGCATAAAATGTCCTTGTAATTTATTATATGTGGGCAAAACTACAAGACAGTTCCGGGTTCGCATGAATGAACACAAAAGCAGATTAAAATGCAACCGACGAGAAGCACCAATAGTAGAACATTGTATAGAGGCACATCATACATTTCAAGATCTGCAATGTTTTTGCATAGATCAACTTTTGACATCCTGTCATGGAAGATCCAGAGAACGAGCGTTACTATATAGAGAGCAACAATGGGTTTACAAACTCAACACTGTAGCACCGACAGGGTTAAATGCCCGTATTGAATGGGAGGCGTGTACCTGATTGGATATCCTTTAGAATGAATGCGAGGAGATACTCTATTTAACCTAACCCGCATGCGTGGCGTTTGTTCACAGTTACGGAAAAACTTTTGGGCATTAACATTAGAAGAGACGTGGTTGACGCTTCAGGTGCTCTATTTACTATTTCTTTATCCCCTTTTTTTGCTATATTTATGATTGAGATGACTTTATCAGTTTATTGAAAGTGTGCACTAATTCGACAAATTTTGTTCTAGTGTTTCTGCATTCCCCTGAAGAAACCGCTTGAGGTGAAACGCATTCCTTTAGCGCGCAGTATAGCGTCGGGAATAATTACACCTGGAGCTGGAACACTTGTGTTAGAAGCCCACTGTCTTTCAGTTAAGTCAAATATGTTTTACAAAAAATATTTACAAAAAATGGATCAAAAAAATGAAAAAGGTTGTGTTGATTATGGCTGCATCTAAGGTCATTGATGTACGTAGGGCTTTACTGACCACAATTTAAATGGTCGTCAAAACAGCCCAGATATTCTGAGACCTGTCAGCCAGATATAAGCAGTAGAAATTAATTTATTGTCATTGCAAGTCGCTGACACTTTCACGTTATAGTACAGAGTTTTTGAATTATTTAGCTAGTAGGACTCTGACAAAAGGACCACAGTTATTGTTGTATGGCCTAATGGGAGACAGCCATCATGATTTTAGACAAGGGAGATCTTGTCTTTCTAATCTGTTATGTATTTTGAAGGTGTGAATAAACAGGTGGACAAAGGTGAGTCGGTTGATATTGTGTATCTGGACTTTCAGAAAGCCTTTGACAAGGTCCCTCATCAGAGACTTTTGGCAAAACTAAAGTGTCATGGGATAGGAGGCAGTGTACTATTGTGGATCAGGAACTGGTTAAAAGATAGAAAGCAGAGGGTAGGGTTAAATGGCCAATATTCCCAATGGAGAAAGGTGAATAGTGGTGTACCCCAGGGATCTGTGCTGGGTCCACTGCTTTTCGACATATTCATAAATGACTGGAAAAGGGAATAACGAGTGAGGTTATCAAATTTGCAGATGACACAAAACTATTTAAAGTTGTTAAAACCCAAGAGGATTGTGGAAAATTGCAAGAGGATCTTGATAAATTGGAAGACTGGGCATCCAAATGGCAGATGAAATTTAATGTGGACAAGTGCAAAGTTATGCACCTAGGGAAGAACAACCCAAACTATGGTTACAAGATGCAAGATTCCACATTGGGAACCACCACCCAGGAA
Organism: Ichthyophis bannanicus; assembly: GCA_033557465.1. NCBI lineage: Eukaryota > Metazoa > Chordata > Amphibia > Gymnophiona > Ichthyophiidae > Ichthyophis > Ichthyophis bannanicus. Next base: position 190,776,723 of record CM066039.1, read on the forward strand.
AAGATTTAGGAGTCATTCGTGTTAAAACCCTCCGCCCAGTGTGCAGCGGCGGCCAAGAAAGCAAATAGAATGCTAGTTATCATAAGGAAAGGAATGGAAAATAAAACAAAGGATATTATAATGCCTCTGTATCGTTCCATGGTACGACCGCACCTTGAATATTGTGTGCAATTCTGGTCGCCGTACCTTAAAAAGGATATAGCGTTATTAGAAAAGGTACAGAGAAGAGCCACCAAAATGGTAAAGGGGATGGAAGGCTACTCCTATGAAGAGAGGCTACAAAGGTTAGGGCTCTTCAAGCTGGAAAAGAGACGGCTGAGGGGAGATATGATAGAGGTCTATAAATTAATGAATGGAGTGGAACGGGTAAACGTAGATTGATTGTTTATGCTATCAGAATATAGAAAGACTAGGGGATATGTAATGAAGCTACAGGGTAAACTATTTAAGACAAATAAGAGAAAATATTTTTTCACTCAACGTGTAATCAAACTCTGGAATTTGTTACCGGAGGATGTAGTAAGAGCTGTTAGTGTAGCTGGGTTTAAAAAGATTTGTACAAGTTCCTGGAGAAAAGGTCCATAAACCATTATTAAAAAGAGACCCAGGATATCAATGTTTGACCCAATACAAGCATTGTGGAACCTGTGTCTTTTGGGGAAACTGCTAGGTACGTATGACCTAGATTGGCCACTGTTGGAAACAGGATACTGGGCTTGATGGACCTTGGTCTGACCCAGTATGGCATATCTTATGTTCTTATGTGCCTTCGAGTCAATACTAACTCCTGGTGTCCCAGCAGCTCCTGGTTATGTTTTAAGTTTTATGCATTAATACCTTGTACACTAGGAAGGTAATTTTATAAATTGGTGCCTAGTTAACACATGTTGTCTTATGTGTACCTTACGCCTATTTTGTAAGTTCAAGTACAGATATATTTGACTTTATAAATTAGAACATAAGTGTGAACATAAATGCATATGTTGAGACATGATCCCTTAACCGGCCCTAGAGTTGAATTAATGTTTGCACCTACGTTTTGCAAGTATGTGCATAAGTTAAAAAATGTTATAATCTACGGGTCCAATATTTAAAGCAGACTTGCTAATGGTATTAATCTCCTTGGCTGACACATTCAGCACACTAACAGAGGTGCACAGCAGAGGCAACACTCGGCGATAACCAGGCAGTAGCAATATTAAGCTGCAGCCCTGGTTAGTGCAACACGGCAAAAGTTAGACTCTTTAAAGGATGCCCCTAGCTGTCGCCGCAGAAGTTAACCGGGCAGTGTCTCAGTATCGCCGCTGCCCAGTTAGCTTCATCACTATCCAGCCTACCTGGATATTCAGCGCCGGAGGCTGGATATGGGTAAATCTGGGACTGCATGAAGTTATTCAAAATCAAAACAACAGACATCAGCTCTCAGCTTACAGCCACTCATACAATCGGACAGAAGCACACGACCAAGGAGGAGGGGCACTTCCAACCGTGTTAACACACCAAAAGTCTTCACCAAGGCCCGCAAGGACACTGCAGACCGAGCCCTTTCACTGGCTGCACCAGCAATTTGGAACGCCCTCCCAGATGAACTACGATTAACAACTGACATCAAGGACTTTCAGAAGCAGCTCAAGACGACCCTCTTCATCGAACACTATGGGGGCACTACATAAGCTGCTCACCAGCCAGGACCACAGACCAACCCCCCCCCCCATTCCCCCATGTATGTAGTATTGTATAATAGCGCACGCTGTAAATAGCTCAACAAGAATCTACGTCATCCTACTACACACGCACTCACTGTTTCACTGCATTCACACACAAAAAGCCATTACTTGCTGATTGTTTGCTGTGTAGACCACCTTGATTGAAGGAGAAGGCGGCATAGAAATCCTTTTAAATAGATAAATAAATCAGACAAATCTGGAACCAATTAGCCATCCCAGTCCTTTTGATATGGGACAGTAGTCCTAGACGGCACTGCAGACTCTTTCATTGTCACCTAGCCCCTTTTCCTTCCTCTATCTTCTCTATTAATCTCTCCCAACCTGTGGAGGTGGTGGGAGAAGGAGTATGAGTCCCCTATCCTCAGAAGCCTGCTAAGCCCAACCGGCAATAACACAATGCCAGCCATCTTCCCGCCATCTGGGTTCACACTTGCCCCTGGTCATGTACACAATACTGCAAGCTTTCCTCTGGTGGTTTCAAGGGCACTGAGAGCCACACAATCCCAGGCATTATACAGTTTCAAGAAATGCACCTCCAGACCAGATACAAAAATAGGCTGAAATCCTTGACTAGTCACAGACAGAGGGTTAATAAGCTAAACACGTTCTTAGGAAAAATATCACAAAAGTTATATTTGGTTTGGGGGGGGGTTCTAAATATGGAGTTTTTGTGCTTTTTTTTAGTTGTTTTTCAGTCAGGCTACTTTTGAGTGAACACTGAGTGGAAAATTTGCAACTTATCTGGCAAGACTGGAGTCCATCCTGTTTATATCTTTGTAAAGGTGCAGTCTCCAGAATTGTACATAAATGAGGCCTCACCAGATATTTATACAGAGGCGCTACCACCTTCTTTTTCCTATTGGCTATTCCTCTCCGTATGCATCCAAGCATCCTTCTGGCTTTTGCTGTTACTGTTTTTATCTGTTTGGCCACTTCAAGATCATCACGTATGATCACCCCCAAGTCCCGCTCTTCTTTCGTGGACAGAAGTATGTCGCTCCCTATATTGTACCGCTGCCTTAGATTTTTGCAGCCCAAATGCATGATCCTGCATTTTTTAGTATGAAATCGTAACTGACAGATTCTAGATCATGCTTCAAGGTTTGCTAACTCCTTCCACATGTTATCTACACCTTGCAGGGTGTCTACCCTATTGCAGATTTTGACATCATCTGCAAAGAAGCAAATCTTATCTGACAGCCCTTCCGCAATATTGTTTACAAAAATATTTTTAAAAAAAGACAAACCAAGGACTGATCTCTGTGGCACCCACTGGTAACATCCTTATCCTCAGAGTGAACTCCATTTACCATTACTCGCTTATTTCCAATTCAACCAGTTTTTAACCCAGTCAGTCAGTTTAGGGCCTATCCCAAAGGCAGTCAGTTTATTTATAAGTTGTTTGTGCAGAAACATGTCAAAGGCTTTGCTGAAATCTAAGTACACCACGTCTACTGCTCTCTCTCAATCCAGCTATCTGGTCACCCAGTCAAAAAAATTAATCAGATCCATCTAGGGCTGGCCCAAGAGTTTCTGCTGCTCCAGGCAGAAGACTCGGCTGTGCCCCCCCCCCCCCCTCTTCTGAGCCGTGCTGCCGCCAATTCCATCAGTAGGGGGGGAAATAGCTTAGCTTGGTGTGGTGGTGGCCCGCCACAGGTCATGTGCTTTGGCACACATGGCCTGCTGCTTCTAACCCTCCTCCAACACAAGTTCCTGTTAGAGGGGGTTCAAAGCGGCACATGGCCTGCCGCGGGTGCTGTGCTATACCACCCACAGAGGTCTGCCACCATAGGTAGCCGCCTAGCCCACCTAATAGGCAGGCCGGCCCTGGATCTCTCTGACAAGACCTACATCCATTAAAACTATGTTGCCTCAGATCCTGCAATCCATCGGATTCCAGAAACGACACTATTCTCTGTTTAACAGTGTTTCTATTCATTTACTCATCACAGAGATCAGACTAAGTGCTCTGTCGTTCCCAACCTCTTCCTTACTTCCAAATTTATGGAAAGGGATCACATCTGCCCTTCTCCAGTCCTCTGGGACCATTCCCAATTCCAAAGAAGCATTGAAAATGTCAAACAGCAGAACCACCAGAACTTCCCTAAGATTCTTCCATATCCTCTGATGTTTTATATGCAGAAAGGGCTTTTATATAATTCTGCATTCACATACATATGTAAAAAGAATGAACATGGGAAGCTTGCAGTTACTTTTACATTATCTGAGCATAGGCAATCCCAGGGGCAGAGTTTGGCTGGAGAGATGGCAGGGTAGTGCGGTACACATGCATTTTACATGTAGAGTGCATGCGCCAATTTACGCCTTCTTCGAGCAGGTGTCAGTTTTGTATATGGGCATTGGTACTGGTTCTGTGAGCCCATTTTATAAAGGCACATAGGGGTATGTTTACTAAACTGCGGTAATGTCATTCGTGGTAGGTTCCGCGGTAAAGGTAGAGATGCCCAAATAAAGGCATGGGCGTTGCATTGTTACAGCAAGCTGACAGCTAACGCACGTTACAAGGCGCCTTAGACTAACAAGCATTACAAGGCGCCTTGTAAGGCACCTTGCAAGGCGCCTTGTAAAGCGCCTTGTAAGGTGTCTTATAAGGTGCTATGTAAGGTGCCTTATAAGGTGCCTAGTAAGATGCCCTGTAAGGTGCCTCATAAGGCACCCTATAGAGCCTCCTAGGCTAAGCGCCATATTAGGCACCCTTGGACAAGTCACTGCAGAAGGCACCCTGGGCTATGGAACCATAGGTTAAGGTAGCCTAACAAGGTCATGGTGTCCTAGGTTAGTGTGCCCTAGGGACTGCAAGGTGCCTCAGGATGACATGCAAGACCTGTGCAGAACAGAGACAGATGTAGCCCTAACACTGGATAGAGCACTCAGGAAAGGCAATGAAAAGGTGAGTGAAGGAGGGAGAAGTGGGAGCCGCTGGACCTGCCATATCTGCAGGCATCCCATGTGCCTGCCAGTACTGATGACAAACATGGTGGGGCAGCTGTACTACAGCACAGGGTGTTGGCAATGTAAAGTACCAGAAAAACAGTTGGTGGCAAACAATGGGAATACATGTCCCCCAGTGGAGGCAGAGGTGGCAGGATAGTTACAATGATGGGTGGACAGAGGAGTGGTGGTGCCATGCAGATCAGGCACAGGCGAGGCAAGCATGAAGAGGCGCAATGCAGGAAAGGGTATGACATGGGGTAGCAGCCTGCACTGGCAGACAGGACTCTACACAGCTGACAGACGCAGATAGACAGACCGAGGAAATGTTGGCAATTGTGGCGAGGGTATTATGGGCTGGAAGCGCAGATCTGCAAAAATATGACCTCCACAGGCATGCACACTATTTGAGTAGGACAGCCATGAGAGGAGAAAACAATGAGGAAATGAACCAATGAACAGCAATGTATTAACCAGTAGGCTATACCTCCATGGTGTATGTCACAGCAATGTCTGGGTACAGAAGGCCTGCAGGTCACCGCACAAATTGTCTGCTCTGAGTGCCAGGATAAGGTAACCCCACCATACCCATGATGCAATGCACATGCTGAATAGCAGTCTACAGCTGATCACCAAATGGGGTCTGCACCTCTCCGGTACCTCAGCTGGGAAAGACAAACTGACAGTGTGTGATACTGGCACAGAGTAGCTACAGACCATGCCATTGTGCAGGTTCTGTGGTCACCCTGAGGGATAGGATTGGTGCCCAGCACTAGGTCCGCAGTACATGTGGTGCTAGAGATAGGTCCTGCTGTACATCCTCATCATTACCAGTGTGTGACAGGTGTTCTGTGCAGTGCAACTGAAGGTAATTTGGTGTCCATTTGTATCCTGCAGTCACATGTGGCCCTGTGGGACCATACACCAGCCAGATTAGTGTGTACCCCGTGTGAGGGTCTGGCTAACATGGACAGCTGTTATCAGGGCAGAGAGGTTCATAGACTTGCATGAGGTGTGTGTAGCAATGGCTGTATAGGTCACAGTGGTATACACTACATACCCCAAAGAGCCCACATCACCCTTTTGTAGGTAAAGAACAGTGCCCCCACCCCAGGGAAGCAACCTCCATCCTGTTTGTACGAGACAGCCCTCCAGGGTTGGTGGGCCAGAGTCACACCTATGACTGGGACAGTGGCAGACCAGCAGCAATGCTGGGGTTAGGTCTGGAAACCCCAATTGCCTCCCACCACTGTCTGCCAGTCACCAGCAGACAGCACAGTCAGACTGTACCTTAAAGGCGTTCCAACGATGCACAGGCTAACTGCAGACAGTCCACCAGGAACATGTGAAGCAAACAGGCATTTCAGTGATTGGGACACCAGCACTGGGGAACATAAATATATCACTAGAGACAAATAGTGTAGAGCGCTATGTGGGAACCTAGACCTGCCATGGTCACTGCTCGTTCAGAGTGAGTGCCCTCCCAGCATGCCATGCTGTGGCCACCCTGTCCATGCAAGTGGTGGTCAGGCACTACAGTGTTCTAGCCATTGCCCCACACCCTGTGAAGATGCATCCTGGCCAATCTGCCCTGTCCGGGCCATACCCAGAATACCTTGCTCCTCATTATGCATCTAATCAGGCTAACGCTGGTAACAGTGGGACATTTTGGGCCCAGTGAATTGTGGGCAGCCACAGAACAATGGATAGACATACAAACACGCTCACTCCTTTTGCAGCATTATACAAAGGTAGGGGTGGTTGGCAGCCCTGCCAGCCACACTAGTCCTGAGCACAGTGCCGACATTGCTAAACTGTGCAGGGGGTAGTAGTAGTGCTCTGGTGATAACATCATCCCAATGCTGGGGCCAACAGCCTGCCACTCCATGCATCATTGGATTGTGGAGCCTGTGTGAGTGGGTGTTTGCACCCCTGTTCGCTGCTGCTTTGGGCTTTGCACATGTTGCTATTGTATCTGCATTGTAGGGTAAAATATAGGGACATGCTCTGCAGGAACCACAGCTGGGACTTGCATCTGTGACCCTCTGCTCCTGGACACACTGGCTGGGTGTACTGCACCACACTGTTGCCACAGATGCATGGTAGTCCCTGGGGCTACCTGCACTTTTCCTCAGCCAGACCTTTTATGTTGCACTGCATACCACGTACTGATGCAGAGCATGGCCTAGGTCCACTGCAGGGAGGTGGCACTGCCCCCTCCAGTACGGGCACACGCCCCCCCCTGCCAAGCTGACTTGGCCATTTGCTGTCGATGCTGGTAGTGCGCAGTCCCAGGCCATCCACTGTGTAGGTAGGCGCCCGCCTAGGGAGCGGGTTCCGTGGTGGGGGGGCATACATGGACATCCTCACATCCCCCCATCACTGCCTACCACTATTATGTCCCCTCCACATGGGGGCGGGATGGCTGGGGGGATGTCAGGTCAGTGCCCTAGCATCTATTGGCTAGGGTGAACCAGGTAGATATAGGTGGATTGTGTTTGGCCTTGGTCAGTTGCTGTCTTGCTGATTTCCGGTTTCTATGTTCCTATGTGCCACCTAGGCACCCGCCTGGTCCACCCTGTGCCCCAGCTGCCCATGCTACATGTCCCGCCTGCGGCCCCCTATGCCCCATTTGCACCATCGCCATAGTAGCCATTCATACTTTGTCACTATGGTATTGCTCTACATGGAGCACTACTATCACCGTTTTTGGGCTCCCTGCCTGGGCTGTACATTGCTGACACGTAAATGGTTTCTCTCTCCTGCATATGTGCATCTAACGGCAGGTTTTCAATCGCATTAGGATTCAGCTCTTCAGATCAGCGCGTTAGTGTGAATGGAGCCTCTCCCCGCCCACACTCTGCACATTGACCCTTTCTCTCCGCCCTCTCTCCACCTTCTGCGGTGTTTACCATGCCGCGGAACGTCAACGATCGTTAGGTTACGATACTGCGCGTTAACGTTACATAATACAGGTACACTACCAAAAAACTGTCTCCAGTTTTGCAACTGATTCCTATAGATTTTGGGGTGCTGAATCCAGGAAAAATAGCCAAAATGTTCCATCACGTCACGTTTTCTTGCAAAATTCGATTTCTTACCCATATAAGGAATGTTCACATAATTTCTTTTTAGCCGACTGCAGTTTATTTTCTTGGCCCAAAATAGAGGTTGTAATGGTTAACTAACTAGAAACACTCCCTCATGATATTTTAGAGTGTTTTGTATTCATTTTATACATTAACAGGACAATTGGGAGGCGGGGGGCTAAATCCAGTACTCGCGCTGGCGCATGTTCTTTCCTGTTTGCCTCACCTCGTTCGCTCGCTCAAACACGGTGGTTGCGACATGAACGTTCCTGTCAAATTTCAGTTTCTTGCAAGTTCATTATTACCTTTTGTTTGCTTAGTCGTAATCCAGCTTTATTCCGAAGTGGTTCACTACAGTTGTAGTTTGCAGTGCGGTGTATTTGTGATGGCTCACAGAGCCAGAGGTTGCGTCAACTCTCCGGACAGTTTTTGTTTTATTTGTGGGGAATATACCGTGAAAAAGCGGCAGAGGAACATTTCTGCATTTATTAAAAAAGTATATTTCGCCTATTTCGGTTTGAAGTTAGGCGATCAAGACAAACCGTGGGCTCCTCACAAAGTGTGCAAGACATGTGAGGAAGATCTACGCTTATGGATGAAAGGTAAAAAACAAGCATTTCGTTTCGGAATACCTATGAGGTGGCATGAACAAAGAGACCACAGCAGTGACTGCTATTTTTGCTCTTGCGTTGTGAAGAGATACAACTTAAAAAATAAGAACGTAATAAGTTACCCCAACCTTCCCTCAGCAATTAGGCCTATGCCTCATAGCAATGAAGTACCTGTGCTTGAACCACCAAAATCTTTGGATCATATTTGTGTGGACGGTTCTGATCATGATGAGACTCATCAGATGGCTTTTCCCGATGAGTCCAGTACTTCCGAGTTTGAAACTGAACCAGATCCGAAACCTGAACTTTTCTCTCAAGCTGAATTGAATGATTTAGTCCGGGATTTAGGACTCCCAAAAGATGCTGCCTAACTGCTAGGTTCTCGGCTTAAACAGAAAAATCTATTGTCACCAGGAACAACTTTTTATTGGTACCGCAACCGCGAGACACAATTTTTGAAGTATTTCAGCAAAGAGGAAGATTTGGTATTTTGCAACAATATATACGGAGTGATGGAAAAGTTTAAACTCAAGTATGATCCTGCTGAATGGCGGCTGTTCATTGATTCGTCAAAAGACAGCATAAAAGGTGTTCTTCTTCATAATGGCAACACATTCGCTTCAGTTCCTATTGCTCACTCTGTTATTCTCCAAGAAAAATACGAGAATTTGGCCCTGATTCTTCAGAAGATTCGTTATGATGAGCATAAGTGGATGATTTGTGGAGACTTTAAAATTCTATCCATGCTATTAGGGCAGCAATCCGGTTTCACCAAATATCCCTGCTTCCTTTGCTTGTGGGATAGCCGGGCCCGCGACCTACACTGGGGGAAAAAAGACTGGCCAATTCGGGAGTATTTGAGACCCGGTGAGAAAAATGTTCTTCATGAGAGCTTGGTACCTCGTGATAAAATTCTATTACCACCTCTCCACATTAAGTTGGGTCTCATTAAGCAATTCATCAAGTCCCTTCCAAAAGATGGTGAGTGCTTTCGGTACCTTTGCTCAAAGTTCCCCCGACTTTCTGAAGCAAAGCTAAAGGAAGGAGTGTTTGTTGGCCCTGATATAAGGAAACTCATTTCAGATGGAGCATTCGCTGAAACGATGTCTGAGAAGGAAAAAGAAGCCTGGGATTCCTTCAAGGATGTTGTTCTCAAATTCTTGGGGAACAGGCGGGATGAGAACTATAAGGATATTGTTGCCAGGATGCTCAATGCCTTCAAAGAACAAGGCTGTAACATGAGCCTGAAAGTCCATTTCTTGCACTCCCATGTGAACTACTTTCCCGAAAACTTGGGGGCGTACAGTGAAGAACAAGGTGAAAGGTTTCACCAGGACATCAAGGACGCAGAGAGAAGGTACCAAGGAAGATGGAACACCACTATGATGGCTGATTTCTGCTGGTTGCTGCTGCGGGAAACCCCAGATGAAAAATACGCCAAGCAGCGCACCAAGAGAAGCATTCGGGGGAAGAAGAAACGGGCCCACCAGGAGATTGATTGACCCAAGAATGACTTTAAAATCTAAACTGTGTTGACAAATATCGTGTTTTTACTAAACTTTGAAATAAAAATTTGCTAGTTATTACCACAGTGTCGGATCTCATTTATTAGAATTTTATTTTCACACCATCGGGTGTTTGTCTTCATGTATTGCAATGGTGCGGTTTGTGTTTTCTATTCTTGCATACATACCTGTACAACATTTTTTGCACATTTCTTTGCTTTGCTTTGTGTCTAACCTCGCTCTTATATGCTCAATGTTTGTGCACATGTATGTGGCTGTTTTAAGTGCAGACAATTTTGCTACCATCACAGTGTGTTTTGTTGACATTACTCTATTCTTATGTGCTGCCTTGTTACAATTTTCTTTATTCTTATTTGAATAACTACTAAACAATTAGTATAAAGAATTCATCCAAGAAACTTTTATCTCAATCGCACTCAATCTGAAACGTTCACCTCAAACTGCTAACCCAATGTAGCAAAAAATCTGTACGTGATGGAGCAAATTGGTTACCAGATTTGGATTCAGCACACCAAAAAACGTAAAAAGCAATCGAAACATTAGAGGCAGTTTAAAAAAAAAATTTTTAGTGTACCTGTGTAACGCGCGTTATGTAACGTTAACAAACATTACATAACGCACGTCATGTAACGTTAACAAACATTACATAACGCGCGTCATGTAACGTTAACAAACATTACATAACGCGCGTTATGTAACGTTACCGCAGTTTAGTAAACATGCCCCATAGACACTTATGTTGCCTTTATAAAACAGGTGCCTTTTGGCTTAATGGGAGATAGCCAACATGGCTTTAAACAAGGAAGATCTTGTCTTACTAAACTGTTATGTTTTTTTAAGGTGTGGATGGACAGGTAGACAGGGGTGAGTCAGATGATGTAGTATATAGGGACTTTCAGAAGGCCTTTGACAAGGTCCCTCATCAGAGACTTTTGGCAAAACTGGGGAGTCATGAGATAGAAGGCAGTGTACTATTGTGGATCAGGAACTGGTTGAAGGATAGAAAGCAGAGGGTAGGGCTAAATGGCCAGTTTTCCCAATGGAGAAAGGTGAATGGTGGAGTGCCCCAGGGATCTGTCCTGGTCCGCTGCTTTTTGACATGTTCATAAATGACCTGGAAATGGGAATAGCGAGTGAGGTAATCAAATTTGCAGATGACACAAAACTATTTAAAGTTGTTAAAACCCATGAGGATTGTGGAAAATTGCAAGAGGATCTTGATAAATTGGAAGACTGGACATCCAAATGGCAGATGAAATTTGATGTGGACAAGTGCAGGGTTGTGCACCTAGGAGAGAGCAACCCAAACTGTGGTTACACAATGAAAGGTTCCACATTGGGCATTGGGAACCACCACCCAGGAGGGGATTTAGGCGTCATAGTGGATAACATGTTTAAGCCTTCTGCCCAGTGTGCAGCGGCGGCCAAGAGAGCAAATAGAATGCTAGGTATCATAGGGAGAGGAATGGAGAGTAAAACAAGGAATACTATAATACCTCTGTATCATTCCATAGTGCGACCGCACCTTGAGTGTTGTGTGCAATTCTGGTCGCCATGTCTTGAAGGGGATATGGCGTTGTTGGAGATGGTACAGAGAAGAGCCACCAGGATGGTAGAGGGGATGAAAGGATGCCCCTATGAGTAGAGGCTGGGGGAGTTGGGGCTCTTCAACCTCTAGAGGAGACAGCTGAGGGGAGATATGGTAGAGGTCCATAAATTACTGAATGGAGTGGAACAAGTAAATGTAGATCGATTGTTTACATCATCAGAATATAGAAAGACTAGGGGACATGTAATGAAGTTACAGGGTAACCTATTTAAGACTAATAAGAGAAAATATTTTTTCACTCAATATGTAATCAAACTCTGGAATTTGTTACCAGAGTATATAGTAAAAGCTGTTAGTGTAGCTGGATTTAAAAAAGGTTTGGACGGACTTCCGGTAAGGCAATGAGCTGATCGGACGTGTGGCGATCGGCTCCTGATACCTACCCCGAAAAACCGGCAACATTTTCAGCTATACCTCAGTTGATCACCTACAAACCCCTGCCCCAGTGAAGAACGAAGCACGGGAGGGTCTAGCCAACGCTCAGCGATATCGGAGGTGGTCTGATGGCAACGAAACAGCTCCGGAGAGAGAAGCCCAGACCCCCCGAGGGCAAGATGGCGGAGAGCATGCCCAGGAGCCCAAAAACGGATGATAACCAGGGGCTGGTGGCAGAAGTTAGCGCGGCAGTAGTGCGGGCATTAGATAGCCGCTTCTGCGAATTGACGGACCAGATGCACAGTGTCAGCCAGTCTATCACGGAATTTACCGGCCGTATAGAGCACGTGGAGTCCCGCATCTCGGATGTTGAGGACACCCAGCAGACTATGCAGACCAAAGTGGAGGCCTTGGAACTTCTAGTAAAGCAACAAGGAGAGCGGCTGGAAGACCTCGAGAACCGCGGAAGGCGGAAAAACCTCCGGTTCATAGGCATCGCTGAGTCTGTGGCAGATGGTGCTCTCTCTCAGTTCTTGCTGGCTTGGATAGCGAAAATCTCCAACGGCAGCATGGCAGGCCCTATCCATCTGGAGCGGGTGCACAGGCTGGGCCCTAACAGGGAGAATGCACGGAGACCGCGTGCTGTGATTGCCCGATTTCTGGACTTTCGCCAAAAAGAAGAGGTCTTAAAGATGGCTAGAAACAGCAGAAATCACCCCGCGGATACAGAACAGATCCTGGTTTTCCAGGACTACTCAGCCCTAGTAAGCCAGCAGAGGAAAGCTTACTCAACTGTTTGCACGCAACTATTTAGCAAAGGGGTGCGCTTCGCTCTGTTATACCCGGCCCGTCTTCGGGTGGAACATCAGGGACGACCACGCTTTTTGCGGACCCCGACGGAAGCCCAATCCTTTATTGAGGAACTGGCGAACGAGTCTGCTTCTACCTCGTGAGGGGAAGGCGGTGGATTCACGGCCGAGGAGAGCCCCCGCGGAGATTGGTACCGTGAGCTAACAGACTATGTTCCACATGCTTCATGGAGCGAGTTGACATCGCGATGGATCTACACCCTAAAGAGACATGATCCCTAAAGTTCTTGGGAACTCGGACTCTGGCGGGCATACTGTAAGTGAGCGGGGTGGTATGTTTGAGCTGTATGATGTCTTCAACATGATGGGACACAGTGTTGCTTTGCTTTGTTAATAGAAGGGAAGTTAGCAACTAAGTTACCAGTTTGTTTCAAATTAAGATTTGGAATGCATGCTGCGACAGTGGGGAAGGGGGGGGGGGTGAATGGGTTCCTTCCTATCCTGTTGGGAATCATAGGTGGCTAATAAAATTATGGTTTGAGAAGGGGGGGGGGTGGGTGGGGGGGGAGGGCCACCCCCATCCGTGGCTTGGGGCCTGATCCTGTGGAGACCCCGGGGTGGGGCAGCGGACTCCGCTGTGGCTTGAGCTAATGGGCCTGGTGGACGGGGCCCTCTGTCGCTCTCTGGGGTGGGGGAGCATGCGCCGTGCTACCTGGAGGGGCCTATGGTCCTAGATGGGGGCGGGGGGGGGGCGCCTGAGCGGATGCTGATCCCATGTGGTTCCCATCTTTTACTTGCGATGGTCCAGGGATGCAGCTAGGCTTGGTGAACCCCTTCTATAATGATGGTGGACCCCCCGGAGGGCGGGGGCTTGATAGGGGGTTCGGCGCGTAGCGCTGGACTGGGGAGGAATCCCTTGATTGGGGCTTGTCCCCAGTCGACGGAGCTCATTGTTGGCTAGTCGAGGGGCGTTGGGGTGGGAGTGGGGGCACCACCTGGCCGGGAGGGGTTGGGTGGTCCCCCTACATGCCGCTCCTTCCATCGTACCCCATAACATCCTGGATAACACAACACAGCGCCCCTTGACGGTTCCACCCCGGGCTCCCCGGGGATTCATGGGGCAAAGTAGGGGCAGATCCCTCTCTCAGATGGGGGGTAAGGGCGGCGGGGGGACTGCAACGGGATCTGGAGAACCAGCCAGGTGGTTAATCAGGAGGTGCATCGAGGGGTGGGTGTCACTGCCATAGGAAGTATGTTCTGCCCAGCCGGGAGGACTGCGAGTTACGGGGAAAGGGAGAGGGGGAGCAATAGGGAACCAGGGAGGGGAGGGGGAGGGGGGAGGGGGAGGGGTCAGCCTACACTCCATATTATATCTATTGGCAGACTCAGGACTTCTGTTTTCAAGAAGGAGAGGGGCTCCAGGCTGGGAGAGCCCCCTCTATGGAGCTAGGGACAGCTTTTTGGATGGGCCATGGCACTTCCCCGATCCTCTGAAGGTAATTACCTGGAATGTCTGTGGACTGGGCAGCCCAGTTAAGCGCTATAAAATCTTACAGGCTCTAGCGAGACATAAATGTGACATTGCCCTCCTTCAGGAAACCCACCAGACAGCGGAGGAACACAATAAATTGCGCAGGGGCTGGGTGGGTCAAGTTTGGGGTTCACCTGCCTTGGGTAAGAAGGGGGGGGTGGTCGTGCTGATCCATAAAAGAGTGCGCTTTGCAACGGATAAGGTTATAGCTGACACCAACGGGAGATACGTCCTGCTACACGGCTCTCTCGAAGGGCAACCAGTGATCATTGGCAGCTTATATGGCCCTAACACATCAGACCCCCGTTTCTATGATGGGTTGGCATCCCAAGTGGAGCAACTACCCGAGTGCCCCCTCATCTTAGGAGGTGATTTTAACGGGGTACTAGACATCGATTTAGACACCTCCCGAGGAGGAGAAGCGCGGGAGAGGGGCCCGAAGGCCCGACTGTTACAAAGATTTAGGACGCGATTGGGCTTGATCGACCCATGGCGGCTTTTACACCCCTCTGAGAGAGACTTCACTCATCAATCCCGAGCGCATGGCACTTTGGCCCGTATTGATTTTTTCTTGCTCACCAGCGGCTTGTTCGCCCAGGTGGAGGAGGTTCAGATAGGCCCGTTGGAGCTCTCTGATCATGCGTTCGTATGGACGGACCTGCATTGGGGCAGAGATCTAACCCGGACGCGAATCTGGCGATTCCCCCTTGAGCTTTACCGGGATGCACAGTTCATCCAGTTTATCCGGCAGCGCTGGAGAGAATTCGAGGCTGACCACCAGTGCCACAGCGATGACCCGGAACTAGTGTGGGAGACGGCAAAGGTGGTGTTGCGGGGGGACATCATAGGGTTTGCCGCGCGGAAGCGGCGCATCATAGCGGACCGCATTATCCGTCTAGAACGCCGTGTCACTAAGCTACGCCGTCAGGCGGCGCAACAACCGACGTTAGCCACTAAGAAACAGCTATGGGAGGCACAAGTGGATCTAAATGAGCTGTTACACCAGAGAGCTAAAAAATCTATCTTGTACTACCGCTATCAGCTGTACTGTCATGGAAATAAACCGGGAAAATTGTTGGCCCGCTGCGTGAAAGGCTCTCGAGGATCAACCCTGGTAGCAGCATTGCAAGATGCGAGGGGCACCCTCCACAAGGAGAACACGGCAATCGCTCAAATCTTCCGCACCTTTTTTCAATCGCTGTACACGGCGGAACCCACTGACGGTGTGGCAGCACAGGACTATTTGCAGAAGTTGGACCTACCCCACCTTAATGAGGAACAAAGGACGCTATTGGGCCAACCTATAACATCACAAGAGATACAAACTGAAATCTCTAGGGCCAAATGCTATAAATCACCGGGTCCCGACGGCTTTGGGGCCGAATTTTACAAATTACTTAATGACTATATCACCCCAAATTTGGTGGAAGTCTTTGGCAAACGGGCGGAGCAGGGAGCTTTTCGATGGGGGAGCAATCATGCTCATATCATTCTGATCCCCAAACCGGGTAAAGACCCGATACAGGCGTCCTCATATCGACCCATATCGCTCCTCAACTTTGATATAAAACTGTTTGCAAAGATTCTAGCGACGCGCCTAGCGGGTTTGCTAGACAATCTGATCCACGACTCCCAAGTGGGATTTATCAAGGGGAGGGGCGCAGTTAGGAACATGCGGAAAATACTGGCCTCCTTGGAGTGGGTGCATGATCGGAGACTGCAGTCCCTTCTCATTAGCTTTGACGCAGAAAAAGCGTTTGATAGAGTCAATTGGGACTATCTGCGCTATGTGCTCCCGCAGTACGGC
Organism: Ichthyophis bannanicus; assembly: GCA_033557465.1. Classification (NCBI taxonomy): domain Eukaryota; kingdom Metazoa; phylum Chordata; class Amphibia; order Gymnophiona; family Ichthyophiidae; genus Ichthyophis; species Ichthyophis bannanicus. Next base: position 190,792,759 of record CM066039.1, read on the forward strand.
CTGGGGACCCCCTTTTGCAGGATGGTGGAGAGTTTATATGCCACTCCCACTGCCGGAGTGCTCTGTAATGGGGTTCTCTCGGAGCCGTTCTCTCTCCAGAGGGGCACCAGACAGGGGTGCCCTCTTTCGCCCTTGTTGTTTGTCCTCTCCCTAGACCCTCTCATAAGGACAATAGAAACTTCCCGAGCGATACATGGAGTTTCGCTAGGCTCCTGTTCGTTTAAGGTATCGGCGTTTGCTGATGACCTTCTGGTTCATTTGTCTGCCCCTGATCGATCATTGCCGTCACTGATGGCAGAAATAACTACCTTTGGGCGTTTCTCGGGGCTGCGCATCAACGCTGATAAGTCCGAGGCCCTGGATGTGCTGGGACAGACCCGTGGGGGATGGGTGGGCCCGTTCCCTCTGAAATGGGCGGAAAATGACTTTACTTATCTAGGGATAATCTTGCCCCGACAACCACAAGACTTATATAAGCGAAATTTGGAGCGGATCCTACAGCGCACACAAACGCAGCTGCGGGCCTGGCAGTCTCTTCCGCTTTCTTTGTCTGGCAGGGTGGCGGCGGTTCAGATGGTAATACTACCGAGAATCTTATATTGGATGCAAACGTTGCCGGTCTGGCTGCTGCGTCGCGACCTACGGCGACTAGAAGTGGCGATTCGAGCCTTTTTATGGAAGGGAGCTCGGGCACGTATCCCGCTGACCCGGTTGATTGGGAAATGGCGAGAGGGGGGGATGGGTCTTCCGGATCTCGGGGCATACGCCCTGGCATGTCAAGCCAGACACCTGGGTGACTGGCTGGGAGGAACCGACGCGTGTACACCTAGATCAATGGAGGAGAGTTTGGTGGCACCGCTGACATTATTAGGGGTCTTGCATAGCCCGAATCGCGATCTACCACGTAACGTAGTGAAAAGTGTCTTAATAAGCTCGGTTAAACGTACATGGCAACACCTCAACACATTGTGGGGGACCTCTTGGAGGGCCTCTTGTTGGCTACCTTTACAAGGGAACGTACATTTTACCCCGGGAACTGAGTCGCCGACGTTCCGGGACTGGCGTGTTCGCGGTATAACAACTCTGGGACATTTGGTAGACCCCTCCGGGAAAGGTAAATCCTTTTTGTCTCTGAGTAGAGAGTATGATCTACCCTCGCGGCACTGCTTTGCTTATATTCAGGTCTCCCACTATATCTCTTCCCAACCTAGGGAGGCGCTGAGAGTAGAACGCTCAGCCCAGATACTGGAATTCTTTGACTTAGGAGGCGAGGAGCCCCTATCTATCTCAAAGTTAAAACTCCGCCTGGCTTGTTATCGCTCTCTCCCTGATTATCGGACAGTAGAGGAGGCGTGGGAGGGAGAGCTGGGTAGGGCAGTGTCCCCGGGGACGGTTCACAAAGCCCTTAAGCGCATAGTGAGTATTGCACAAGGAGCGAGGTGGAGAGAGACGCAGTTTAAATGCGTGACACGAGCCCACTTCTCCCCCTGGAGAGCTCTGCGCAGCCACATAACGAGTGATGGCAGCTGTCCTCGCTGCTTTGAACCTTTGGCAAATTTGTTGCACATGTGGTGGAGTTGTAGTCACCTTACAGCGTACTGGGCCAGTATATGTTCCTATATGAGTCGGCTACTGCAGAGGCGGCTGCGCTGGACTGCTCTCTTGGTGGTATTGGATCAGCTAGACCTCCCCTACCCTTTGAAGAAAGGGGAACGTCTATTACTGCGCAGGGCCTGTCTGGTGGGGAAGGGCCCTATCCTAAGGAACTGGAGGGAACAAACAGCACCTACTTTTGGGGAGTGGCGCAATAACCTTCACCAGATGATGCTGATGGAGAAATGGGGAGCTCGGGGAAGTGCCAGGCGCTGGACGTCATTCTTATTTGTGTGGGAACCGTATATTCATAATCTTGGAGTTCGTAGTCGCAACGAAGTTCTAAGCGTAGGTCATTGAGAAAGCCCAGACTAGGAGTAGATGGAAAGGGGGAGGGAAGGAGTGTCACTGCCAAAATAGGGAATTGGGGTATGGCTGACGGGGGAGGGGGTGGGGGGAGGGGGAGAGGGGGGGTGGAGAGACAGTTCAAAAGAAGGGGGAGGGGGGGAAAAAGAAAAACTGTATCTTCCACCTGTCTTCGACCCATGCTCCATGTGGGGATCAGAGCACACCCCGCATGGAAGCAGGCTCGCATTGTAATGTACTGTTGTATGATGATTGTTTATGTTGTTGGTGGTTTATAAATAAAGTTTATAAAAAAAAGGTTTGGACAAGTTTCTGGAGGAAAGATCCATAAACCATTATTAAAAGGGACCAGGGATATCATTGCTTGATCCAATACAAGCACTGAGGAACCTGTGTCTTTTGGGGAAACTGTTAGGTACTTATGACCTAGATTGGCTACTGTTGGAGACAGGATACTGGGCTTGATGGACCTTGGTCTGACCCAGTATGGCATATCTTACAATCTTATGTATGTCTCACATATGGCCATCAGTTATAAAATCAGGGTCAATGTGCATTTGAGCAAATAGGAAGCTAGAGAGTTGAAAAGTTGAAAACAAACAAATTCAGGCTAAAGGAGAGATGAAGAGTTACCCTCAGTTCAGATCCTGGATTTGCTGGCTAAATATTTCCTGCTGAATCCCCAAACTGTACAGTTTGGACAGTTGTGATGCTTGCGGAAGTTTTTGTGCTATATTAGTAGCAGGGTAGCTTGGTATAAACTTCATTCTATGATGCATATCAGTCCCTGAAGAACCCAAAAAAATATTTATAAAAGCTGAAATTCTTTAAAAAGATGTTATTACTGCAGGCCACTGTCATGTTCATTTGTTTGTTCACAGCACTAAATTATTATTATTAAATTAAATCATTAATTAAAGAGCAACTTGCATAAAATCTCTATAAGAAGGCTGTGATGGGGTCTAAAGAATGCTACCCGTCCCTCTCCAAAGGGATTGTCAGCAGTCCCCTTTAAGAAAGTCTGCAGCCCAGTATTCAGGGCTGGGAGGGAGTGGTTCACAGGGAGAGATTAGGAACCCAGCAAGCTGCAGGAGGGAGACAGTCCCATGGAGCTAGGCATCCTTCCAAGGCAAGCCATGCAGAGGATTTCTGAGGTAGGAACTTTAACTGGGACTGGAGGAAGGGTCAGGAAAATCACTTTGTGGAGGTTTAACAAGCTGAGACAGTATGAAAGGGCACTATGGTGATGGTGCAAATGGGGTAAAGGGACATGCAGTGGGGGCAGCTAGGGCACAGGGTGGACTAGGCTGTCGCCTAGGTGGCACATAGGAACACAGAACTGGAAATTAGCAAGACAGTATTTGACCAAGGTCAAACATGCCCAGTAGTCTGTGTTCCACAGTGTCCCATCCAGAGGACATGTACCCAGCAGGTACCCCAAAGGTCACACAGGTACCACTATGCCTGTAATGGGGCAAGCAGTGCACATCTGGAAAGCACCCTAACAAGGGTCTACAGACCTTCCCCAAGATGCATCCCAAACTGTTCGTAAACCCAGCTAAACGAGCATCCTTCACTGCAGCCCCTGGTAAGGCAGTGTAGGGTGTGACCACATGTCGTCTGAAACATATATACTCCCAGCAGTCCAAACTGGGTACACTGTACCCACATTGCATGCTCTAGCCTGTCCACAGTCTGCAGGTATAACACAATATACCTACATTTACCAAGTCCACCCTAGCCAATAGTTGCTAGATCACCAACCTGACACTCCCGAGCCATCTCTCCCCCATATGGAAGGGACATAATATTGGCTGGCGCTGATGGGGGGATGTGTGGATGTCTATGTATGCCTCCCCACCCCAGACCCCACACCCTAGGCACCCGCATATGCATATGGGCATGTCAGCATGGCGGTGGGGGGGGGGTGTTTGTTGGTGGTGGAGGGAACAGTGGCACCTACCTACAGCGGACCAAGGTCATCCCTGTTCCAGTACATGGTGTGCAGTGCAACAGACAAGGTCTGTCTGATGAACATCAAAGGTAACCCCAGAGACTGCTGTGCTTTAATGGCAACAGTGTGGTGCAGTACACACAGCCAGTATGTCTTAGAGCAGAAGGTCACAGGTTCAAGTCCCTGCTGTGGATCTTGTAGAGCATTACCCTACATTGCAGATACAACATCAACATGTGCAATCCCCAAAGCATGCTAACAGGGGTACAAACACTCACACACACAGGCTCCACTATCCAAAGCTTCATGGAGAGCCAGGCTGTTGGCCCTGCCATGGAGCCACAGTTATCACCAGAGCACTACTACTAGCTCCTGCACACTTTAGCAATGCCTGCACTGTGATCAGAACCAGTGTGGCAGGCAGGGTTGCCAACCACCCCTATCTTTGCACAATGCTGAAATATGAGTGGGTGTGTGTGTATGTCTATCCATTGTTTGTGGCTTCCTACTCCTCGCTGGGCCAGCAATGCTTACACTGTTTCCAGTGTTAGCCTGCAAATGTGCATACTGAGGAGCAAGGTATTGTGGGTATGGTCTGGACAGGGCTTAATGGGCATAATGCGTCTGCATAATGGCTGGGACATCATAGTGCCACCCACCACCTGCATGGACAGGATGGCCACAGCATGTCATGCTGGGAAGACACTCTCACTCTGACCGCGCAGTGACCATGGCATGGCTATGTTCCCACATAGTGCTGTAGCACTTCTGTTTTTAGTGATAGCTGTGTGCTCTCTGTTCTGGTGCCCAATTGCTGAGATGCCTGCTTGGTGCCTATGTTGTATATCCCAATTCTGGGTGCACATAGTTCCTATGTGAACATGCAGTATGGACTGGCTAGTGGTCTGTCTGCAGTTAGTATGTGCATGGCTGACTGTGCCTTCTGCTGGTCTTCCAGGCCTACTCCCAGCATTACTGCTGGTCTGCTGGTGCCCTACTAACAGGTACAGATCTGGACCAACCACCCTGGGGGGGGGCAGCTTTTTGCCAGCAGGTCTGGGTATGCTGGTCCCACAGCCCTTTGTTGTGGCAGATCCATATGTCCCTCCACTGCCTTAATTACAAAAAGAGTTGATTGAGGGCCCTTTGGGGCCTATACTGTACACTTTGACCTGGAGAAGGCAGTGCTACTTCAACCTCATGCAAGTCTAGACACCCCTCTGCCCTGATAACAGGTGATTATGGCAACCACATTATAACACTGGGCATGCACTATTCTGGGTGGATCCTGGTCCACCAGGTCTAGATGTGACTGGGAAATACAGATGGACACAGAATTACTCTAGGTTCCATGAGAACATAACATAAGAACATAAAATATGCCATACTGGGTCAGACCAAGGTCCATCAAGCCCAGTATTCTGTTTCCAACAGTGGTCAATCTAGGTCATATGTACCTAGCAGTTTCCCCAAGGGACACAGGTTCCACAATGCTTGCATTGGTTCAAACACTGATATCCTGGGTCCCTTCTTAATAATGGTTTATGGACCTTTCCTCCAGAAACTTGTCCAAACCTTTTTTAAACCCAGCTACACTAACAGCCTTTACTACATCCTCCGGTAACAAATTCCAGAGTTTGATTACACGTTGAGTGAAAAAATATTTTCTTTTATTAGTCTTAAATAGTTTACCCTGTAGCTTCATTGCATGTCCCCTAGTCTTTCTATATTCTGATAAGGTAAGCAATCAATCTACGTTTACCCGTTCCACTCCGTTCATTAATTTATAGACTTCTATCATATCTCCCCTCAGCCGTCTCTTTTCCAGGTTAAAGAGCCCTAACCTTTTTAGCCTTTCTTCATAGGAGTATCCTTCCATCCCCTTTACCATTTTGGTGGCTCTTCTCTGAACCTTTTCTAAAATCGCTATATCCTTTTTAAGGTACGGCGACCAGAATTGCACACAATATTCAAGGTGCGGTCTCACCATGGAATGATATAGAGGTATTATAATATCTTCTGTTTTATTTTCCATTCCTTTCCTTATCATACCTAGCATTCTATTTGCTCTCTTGGCCGCTGCTGCACACTGGGCCGAGGGTTTTAACATGGTATCCACAATGACGCCTAAATTTTTTTCCTGGGTGGTGGTTCCTAATGTGGAACCTTGCATCGTGTAACCATAGTTTGGGTTGTTCTTCCCTAGGTGCATAACTTTGCACTTGTCCACAATAAATTTCATCTGCCATTTTGATGCCCAGTCTCCCAATTTATCAATATCCTCTTGCAATTTTCCACAATCCTCTTGGGTTTTAACAACTTTAAATAGTTTTGTGTCATCTGCAAATTTGATAACCTCACTCGTTATTCCACTTTCCAGGTCATTTATGAATATGTCAAAAAGCAGCGGACCCAGCACAGATCCCTGGGGTACACCACTATTCACCTTTCTCCATTGGGAAAATTGGCCATTTAGCCCTACCCTCTGCTTTCTATCTTTTAACCAGTTCCTGATCCACAATAGTACACTGCCTCCTATCCCATGACTCTTTAGTTTTGCCAAAAGTCTCTCATGAGGGACCTTGTCAAAGGCTTTCTGAAAGTCCAGATACACAATATCAACCGACTCACCTTTGTCCACCTGATTATTCACTCCTTCAAAAAAACATAACAGATTAGTAAGACAAGATCTTCCTTGTCTAAAGCCATGTTGGCTGTCTCCCATTAGGTCATGACTATCTACATGCTGAGTAATTTTATTCTTTATGATGGTTTCTACCATTTTTCCCGGTACTGATGTCAGGCTCACCGTTCTGTAGTTTCCCGGATCACCCCTGGAACCCTTTTTAAAAATTGGTGTTACATTGGTGATCCTCCAATCTTCAGGTATTAGAGATGATTTTAATGATAGTTCACAGAATATTAATAACAGGTCTGCTATCTCATATTTCAGTTCTTTCAACACCCTTGGATGTATACCATCCGGCCCAGGTGATTTGCTACTCTTCAGTTTATCTAAGGGGCATGTTTACTAAAACACCGCTAATGTGCGGGCCGCGCTAGTTTGCGGGTGTCATATAAGGAGTGGGCATGTCTGGCTGAAAAAGAAAATCCGGAATTTACATATATGCTAAGGTGCGCGGCGCCCATGTGCGCCCCGCACATTAGCGCATGAGATAGCTGCGCAGGAGGCATAAGTGGAGCGCTGATGTGCACACAGAAGACCAGAGCCACAGCACAATGGTTAAGGCACTTACCAATGGTGCAGAGATCAGGGGTTCAATCCCCCACAGTGCTCAATAAAGACAGCTGTCTGAGGCGTTACTTTAGGAGCTAGTCTAATATTGGGCAGCGGGCTGATGGGCATTATGCAGCACGCTATAGATTTAGGCGGCTTTTTAATACTGAGCGGCATAAGGCGGCGCGCTAATGTGCAAGCACAAGAACAGAACCACAGAACAATGGGTAAGACACTGACCAATGGTGCAGGGATCAAGGGTTCAATCCCCCACAGTGCCCAATGAACAAGGCTGGCTGAGGCATTATGTATTATGTGGAATATTGCTTTAGGAGTCATTTTATGTTTAGTTTAATTATCACTACTAGCAAACGCACTCTCAAAGCGTGTTAACATAAGGCGCCCTATAAGGCACATTTTAAAGTGCACTGTCCGCCAAGGCACCCTAGAATGCTGCTTATAGGGCACTTTAGAGGGTGCCGTATGAGGTACTGCAAGGTCAGAGTAGTGTTTGTGATGGCAGCACTGTGCAGTTTAAGAAATGAAAAGCATAAGTAGGTGCGCTGACATGCAAAGAGGAGCAGCAGCAGTGGAGCACAATGGTTAAGGCACTGACTGCTGATACAGGGATCATTAGTTTGCTCCCCAGGGTGCCTAATACGTAAGGCTGGCTGTGGCATCAGTTTTCCAATGTGCATATTTTTTCCTGCAGCACTTTATTTTTATTTTATTAATTGCTGCCAGCAAACACGTCCTCACGTGCCGTAATTGAAGGTTCCGTATAAGGCACCATATAAGGCACTCCATAGGGCACATTATAAAGTGCACTGTCCGCCACGGCACCCTAAAATGTCCCCTATAGGGCACCCTATAAGTTGCATCACAGGATAATGTATAGTGCACCCTATATGGACGGGAACCATAAGGTGCCCTATAGGGCGCCCTATAAAGCGCCCTCAGAGACACCTTATGGGTACAGTACGCTGAGGGTGTTTTTGCTGGCATCAAAATATGTACATTAAAAAAAGTTAGTGCTTTGGACAACCTTATCAAACAACCCCACTGTGGGTTTGAACCCATGACCTCTGGATTCACAGGCAGTGAAGTAACCATTGGGCTACAGCTCTATAGCTGCTATCAAGCCCCTGGCTGGCTGTAGAGAGCCTGCACGTCACCACACAGACAGTCTGCTGTGGTCACCAGGATAGGGTTAGCCCACCCGTACCCATGATGCACAGCACATGCAAATCAGCTGTCCACAGATGAACACAAGATGGGCAATACACCCCCACAGCACCTCGGCCTGGTAGGGGGAAGTGACCATGTGCACCCACACAGCACCTCGGCCTGGTAGGGGGTACTGACCGTGTGTTTTACTGGCACAGAGTAGCTACACACCGTCACATTGTGCGGGTACTGTGCTCACCCTGAGGGCGCGATGAGGCGCTTAGGACCAGGTCCACAACACCTTCGATGACTGAAAGAGGCCATGCCTGAGGTCCAAAGCAGTGTTAATGTGTGAGATAGGTAGTTTCTGCAGAAACACTTTGGATATCTCTGTCTGTCTCAGTCAGGTGTAGCCCCCATGGACCCCTAGGTGGGCCATGCACCATCCACTCCTCCTCCAGGTCTGAGGGTGGCAAACAGGGTCTCCCATCAATAGATCCACATTCTACCTCCCTGCAAAGGTGGCATTAGAGGGGAACATCAACCCCGGTCCTGCTGAGGAACATCCCACAGGGTAGTCAATGCAGTTCTATACACAACCAACACAATAGCAGACAGACATTAGGCCTGGATATGCTAAGCTGCACCCCACCACTATCTGATATTCTCCTGCAGTAAGCCATCAGCCACTGCACCCTGCAAGCCACTCCATCAAGACACATACCAGCTGCAAACTAGTTCATAGTGCATGTTCCCAGTGGAGATGCATACACAGCAAGCAGATAAATCAGTGACTGGGCCCCAAAAGGAAACCCATAAAGATCACATGAGAAAAATACTATTTAGCACTATGGGGGTGCCTAGACATGCTGTCGTCACTGCACAGTCAGGGTGAGAGTGATCCCCCAGCAGGACATACAGAGGTCACCCTGTCTGTGTAGGTGGTGGCCGGGCACTACAATGTCCCAGCCAGTGCCCTATGCCCTGTGCAGATGCATCCTGGCCAGCCCACCCTGTCCGGCATATACCCATGGTACCTTGCTCCTCATTATGCACATTGGCAGGCCAATACTGGCAACAGTGCTGGCAGTGTGGGCTGTGGAAGGTGTTTGCAGTGACCACACACTGTATAGACCAGGGGTGGGCAAACTTGGTCCTGGAGGGCCGCAGGCCAGTCAGGTTTTCGGGATATCTCTAATGAATATGCATGAGATATATATGCATTAGAGATATCCTGCCAACCTGACTGGTTTGTGGCCCTCCAGGGCTGGATCTGGAGACCCCTGCCTTGCACCTCTGTCATTTAAGATTGTGAGTGGACAAGGTGCAGATGTCCAAGACATCAAAAGTTTAGATAGAATTTGTCACAGTCCTCCTCACTTCTCACCACCACCAAAAAATTGTCTATTAGACAACTTTTTGGTGGTGGTGAGAATCGAGGAGGAATGTGACACATTCTATATACCCTTTCAATGTCTAGGACATCTGTACCTTGCCCACTCATGATCTTAAATGACAGAGGTGTAAGGCAGGGGTCTCCAAATCCAGCCCTGGAGGGCCACAAACAGTCAGGTTGGCAGGATATCTCTAATGCATATATATCTCATGCATGTTCATTAGGGATATCCCAAAAACCTGACTGGTCTGCGGCCCTCCAGGACCGGAGGTGCCCACCCCTGGTATAGACAGACAAACACTCCCACACCAATGCCAGCATTGTGCTACTATAGAGGAGTTTATCAGCCTTACCCACCACACCAGTCCTGGGCACAGTACAGGCATGGATATACTACACAATACTGTTGGGGGTCACTCCCCAGGGTGGTAAACACTGACAGAGACCAGACCTGAGGCACACACCGCAGACATCAGAAAGATAGTTATGATGGAGCTCAATGAGCAAACTGTGCTTAACGTAGGACTTACTATCTGCCAGTAATCATAGGAAACGTTTGATAGGTGTGTACCGTTTACCCAGGTGTCGGGTGGCATTGCTAAGGTATGCAAGTGCTAGTATTGGGAGATGCACGCAGGGCCCACTGTCCTGCCTCTCCAGGAGGCATTGGCCAATGGGGCCTGTGGGTGTGTGTGTGGGTGTGTCTGTTCCTGTTGGCTGCTGCTTTACGGCAGAGTTTCCCAACTCCAGTCCTGGTGTTCCAAACTCTGTTCGGGTTTTCATGCTGTCCCTCATAAATATGCATGAGCTACATTTGCATACCATGGGGGTGGTGCATAGATATGCAGCACAGGCATCTTTATTAGAGGCAGCATGGAAACTGAATGGTGTGTGGCCCTCCAGGACTGCATTTGGGAGACTCTGCTCTAGGTAATGCGCCTGTTTATGGGGTCTGTGCTCGGTGGGGTAAAATATAGGCGCATTAACCATGCGTATGTTCTCAGCAATAAAGGTTTGTCCTTACTATCATGGTTTAGTTGTGGGAAAAATATATGGACTGGATTGGCAGTAGCCCCAGCTGGGCTTTGAACCTGTGACTTTCTGTTCTTGCACACACTGTCTGTGTGCATTGCACCACCGTGTTGCCACAGATAGGCTGTATTCCCTGGGGAGTCCATGACTGTACATTCAACAGAGCCTGTCTGTTGCGGTGGACGGTGCCAGCCTGCACAGGCCTAGGCCACTGTCTGCTGTGGTTTGCAGCCACTGCCCCCTCCACCACCTGTACCCTTCCGCCAACATGCAGACATGTCCTTATGTTGGAAAAAGCATATGACCTGATTGAGTTGTAGCACTCCAGGACTGAATTTGGGGGACTTGGCTGTAGGTAATGCCCATTGTTATGGTTTGTGTGCGGTGTAGGGTAAAATATAGGTGTTTGAACCATGCTTATGTTCTCTGCAATAAAGGAGTGTCTGTACTATCACTGTTTAGTGGTGGTTAAAGCTATGGAGACTGGGTTGGCAGGAGCCCCAGCTGGGATTTGAACCTGTGACCTTCTGGTCCTACAGGCACTGGCTGTGTCTGCTGCACCACACTGTGGCCACAGAGTCAGTGCAGTCCCTGGAGATAGGAAACCTGGCCGGATGAGTCAGAAACCCTGCTCTGCACAATTTTACTGTGGGCTCATTTACCTTGTATGGGGACAAAAGTGCAAATAAACCTCAACAATGACCTCGAAAAAAGGGGAAAAAACCAAAACCAAGCTGGCCAACAGTAATAGCAATGGGCAACATAACAAATACTCCCAGGAAAGCTCCAATAAAATGAAATGATTTTTGAAAGAGTCTACGGAGCGTAGACCCTTCCAAAACTCATTTCTTTTTTTTGGAGCTTTCCTGGGAGTGTTTTTTATTGTTGCCCATTGCTATCACTGTTGCCCAGCTGAATTATAATTTTCTACATTTTTGTTGTGGTCATTTTCAAGTTTTATTTGCAATTTTGTTCTGTGCACATATATCACACTGCTCACGTTTTTTAGTTTTCCCCGGTTTTGCTGTACATTGCTGACGGAAATGGTTTCTCTTCCCTTTAAATTGGCTCTAACGCGAGGTTTTCACTCGCGGTATTTTTTTTGTTGAATTTCAGCCCCACTCCTGTGCGGGGAGCCTCTCCCCTCCCACTCTCCACCCATTGACCCCGTCCCCCCGCCCCTCGGGAGCCTTCCTCCGCCCTCGGAATGCCTTTCCACGCCTCTATCGCACTTTAGCGCGCCGCGCACTTGTGCGTGCGGCGCGCACGTGTGCGGGGCACTAAAAATGCACTATTAGCGTGCGCTAAGGTACCTTAGTGCACGCTCAAGTGCGCCCCGCACAATTGCGCGGATTAGTAAACATACCCCTAATAGTTGTAATACATCTTCCCGATGTATCGATATTTCCTTCAATTCTTCCGCAACTTTAAATACCACTTCAGTCATGGGTAACATCCCTACATCTTCCTCAGTAAAGACTGAAGCAAAGAATTCATTCAGTCTCTCCGCTATCGCCTTGTCGCCCCTTAGTGCTCCTTTAACCCCTTTATCATCTAATGGACCAACTGACTCTCTCACAGGTTTTTTGCTACAAATGTACTTGAAAAGGTCTTTACTTTGCGTTTTTGCTTCCGCAGCAAGCTTCTTCTCAAATTCTCCCTTTGCCTGCCTTATTAATGCCTTGCATTTGACTTGCCAGTGCTTGTTCTGTTTCCAGCTTTCGTCGTTTGGCTCTTTTTTCCATTTCCTGAAAGATGCTTTTTTGGCAACAACAGCCTCTCTGACCTCACCTTTAAACCATGCTGGCAGTTTTTTTGACTTCCTTCCACTTTTCTTAAAGCGTGGAATACAGCTGGTCTGGGCTTCCAAGATAGTATTTTTCAACAACAGCCAAGCCTGATGTATGTCTTTAACCTTTGCAACTGCTCCTTTTAGTTTTTTCTTAACTGTTTTCCTCATTTTATCATAGTCTCCCTTTCGAAAGTTAAAAGGTAGTACTGTGGATTTCCTTACTATCCCTCCTCCACTAATTAAATCAAAGGCAATCATTCTATGATCACTATTGCCAAGTGGCCCCAACAACCTTATCTCTTGCACTAGATCTGGTGTTCCATTAAGGACTAGGTCTAATATGGCTTCCCCTCTGGTCGGTTCCTGAACCAGCTGCTCCAAGAAGCAGTCATTTATTTCATCTAGGAACTTTAACTCCCTAGCATGTCCTGACGTGACACTGACCCAGTCGATACCGGGGTAGTTGAAATCACCCATTATTATTACGGCGCTGTAACTTTTGTTAGCTTCCTTGATTTCTTTGAGCATTTCATCATCCATTTGGTCATGCTGGCCAGGCGCTCAATAGTACACCCCCACTGCCATTGCCTTCCCCCTTTTACATGGAATTTCAATCCATATAGATTCTACAGCAGATTTTGTTTCCTGCAAAACTTTAATCCTTTCTGACTCAATGCCCTCTCTAACATAGAGAGCAACCCCTCCACCAATTTGATCAGCTCTATCATTACGATATAGTTTGTACCCAAGTATCACAGTGTCCCACTGGTTGTCCTCCTTCCACCATGTCTCTGATATTCCAATCATATCTAACCTTTCATTTAGTGCTATATATTCTAACTCTCCCATCTTATTTTTTAGACTTCTAGCATTTGCATACAAGCATTTTAGAGAATGTATTTTATTCATATTAATTTGGCTGTTGTTAGACATGGGTAATTTGGGATCTTTAAGCTCTTTCTGCTCCATACTTGAGGGCATTTGGGCTACTTTACTCTTTTGTGGAACCTCTCTGCTTTTGGTAGTATCCTTCAAAGATACATTCTTCCGAACCATCCGTTCTTGGGTGACTGTCGGCTTTCCCCTAATATCTAGTTTAAAAGCTGCTCTATCTCCTTTTTAAAGGTTAATGCCAGCAGCCTGGTTCCATCCCGGTTAAGGTGAAGCCCATCCCTTTGGAAGAGCCCCTCCTTTCCCCAGAATGTTGCCCAGTTCCTAACAAATCCAAAACCCTCATCTCTGCACCATTGTCTCATCCACGCATTGAGACTCCGGAGCTCTGCCTGCCTTTTGGGTCCTGCGCGTGGAACAGGAAGCATTTCGGAGAATGCTACCCTGGAAGTTCTGGATTTCAACTTCCTACCTAAAAGCCTAAATTTAGCCTCCAGAACCTCCCTACCACATTTTCCTATGTCATTGGTACCGACATGTACCAAGAGAGCAGACTCCTCCCCAGCACTATCTAAGACCTTATCTAGGTGGCGCGTGAGGTCCGCTACCTTCGCACCAGGCAGGCATGTTACCAGGCGATCCTCACGTCCACCAGCCACCCAGCTATCTACATGCCTAATGATCGAATCACCAACTATAACAGCTTTCCTAACCCTTCCACTGCAGGGAACACTTGTCACACACTGATAACAATGAGGATCCGCAATAGAGCCTATCTCTAGCACCACAGGTACTGTGGACCTGGTGCTAGGCGCCAATCCTCACCCTCAGGGTGAACACAGAACCTGCACAATGGCATAGTCTGTAGCTGCTCTGTGCCAGTATCACACACTGGCAGTTCTTCTTACCAAGCTGAGGTGCTGGAGAGGTGCATTCTCCATTTGGTGATCAGCTGTAGACTGCTGATCTGCAGGTGCATTTCATCATGGGTACTGGTGGGGTTACCCTATCCTGGCACACAGCAGACATTTTGTGTGGTGACCTGCAGTCTTTCTGTATCCAGGCATTGCTCTAGAGCTAGCCATAGAGATGTAGCCTACTGGTTAGTATAATGACTCTCTAGGCAGGGGTCATGGGTTCAGTTCCTCTTTGTTTTCTTTTTTTATGCCTGTCCTACTCAAATAATTTTCATGCCTGTAACAGTCACATCTCTGCTGATCTGTGCTGTCAGCCCATTACACCCTCACCACAGTTGCCAACCACCCTTCAGTCTATCTGCATTTGTCAGCTGTATACAGTCCTGTCTTCTTGTGTAGGCTGCTACCCCATATCCTGCACTGGTACCCTTTTCTGCATTGCACTCTTTGTTCTTGCCTCTCCTGTGCCTGATCTGCATGGCACTACTACTCCTCTGTCCTCCTATCATTGCAAATATCTTGCCACCTGTGCCTCCACTGAGGGACACGTATTCTCCCATCCTCTGCCACCCACTGTCATTGCAGAACTTTACATTGCCAACGCCCTGTGCATCGGTACAGCTGCCTCCAACATGTTTGTCTGCTTTACCGGCTGCCACATAGGATGCCCGCAGATAAGGCAGGTCCATCAGCTCCCACCTCTCCTTCCTTCTATCACTTGTTCATTGCCTTTCCATGGTGCTCTATCCAGTGTTAAGGTTGCAGCTCTTTTTATGCCTTACAGTTCATACTTGTCAACTAGAAGCACCCTACTGCCCTTAGGGCACCTTAATCTAAGGTGCCTTATGTTAAGGTGCCCTAAGGGCTTTAAGGTGCCTTAACCTAAGGCACCTTAAATCCCTTAGGGCGCCTTAACCTAAGGTGCCTTAACCTAAGGCGTCGTAAGTCAAGGTACCTTAAAACCCTTAGGGCACCTTAAGTTAAGGCGCCTGAACTTAGGTTGCCTTAAGTTAGGGCGCCTTAGAGCCCTTAAGGCGCCTTGTCAGCCTCAATGTGTCCTGTTTGTCAGCCTTAACGTGCAATGTCCTGTTAATGTGCGCTAAATGGCCAAGGCGCCCTTTACCGCTCGTTAAACAGTTCATTGCTCCTTTTACGACGGAACGCCCCCTACCTGCCCACTTCCTTATATGGCAACAGTAACATTAGCGCTGCACTTATCACTGGTAACATTACCGCCGCTTAGGAAACATGCCCCTAACATTTTGAATACAAATAGTAATACTGGTGTAAAACATCATTAAACATAGCAGTAACTCTAAGGATGGTGTAGAACATCAAGGAGTGGCCAAGCCCTCTGTAACTGGATATGAGTGAACGAGATCCCCATGAGTAGTATAAATAGCAAAACGTTTGTAAGAACATATGATATGCCATACTGGGTTAGACAAAGGTCAATTGAGCCCAGTTTCCTGTTTCAAACAGTGGCCAATCCAAGCCACAAGAACCTGGCAGGTTCCCAAAGAGGCACACAAGATTCACAATGCTTGTTCTGGAGAAAGTAGTGGATTTCCCAGCTCCTCTTTAATAATATTTATGGGCTTTTTCTTCAGGAACTTGTCCAAATCTTTTTTAAACCCAGCTACAGCTTTTACTACATCCTCCAATAACAAATTCCAAAGTTTGATTACATGTCGAGTGAAAATATATTTTCTCTGATTAGTCTTAACTAGGCTACATTGTAGCTTCATTGCCTGTCCCCTGGTCTTTCTACTTTTTGAAGGAGTAAGCAACTGATCTACATTTATCTGTTCCACTCCATTCATTAATTTATAGATCTCTATCCAATCTCCCCTCAGCCAACTCTTTTCCAAGCTGAAGAGCTCCAACTTTTTAAGCCTTTCCTCATAGGGGTATTTTTCCATCCCCTTTACCATTTTGGTGAAACTTCTCTGTACCTCATCTCATTCTGCTATATCCTTTTTAAGATACGGTGACTGGAATTGCACACAATATTCAAGGTGCAGTTGCATCATGGAACGATACAGAGGCATTGTAATATCCTTGGTTTTATTCTCCATTCCTTTCCTTATGATTTCTAAAATTGTGTTTGCTTTCTTGGTCACTGCTGCACACTGAGCAGAAGGTTTCAATGTATTATCCATGTTGATGCCTAGATCCTTTTCCTGGTTGATGATTTCTAATGTGGTACTGTGTATCATATAAATGCAGTTTGAATTGTTCTTCCCTACGTGCATAACTTTGCACTTGTCCACATTAAATTTCACCTGCCAGATTAGTAAGAGAAGACTTTCCTTGGCTAAATCCATATTGACTTTCTCCCCTTAAGCAATGACTATACACAAGTTCAGTAATTTTATTCTTAATAATGGTTTTTACCATTTTGCCCAACCCTTTTTAAAAATTGGCATTACACTGGCCATTCTCCAGTCTTCAGGTACTACAGATGATTTTAATAATAGTTCACAGATTACTAATAGTAGGTCTGCAATCTCATATTACAGTTCTTTCAGCACCCTGGGATGTCTACCATCCTATCCAGGTGATTTGCTACTGTTTAGTTTATCAAATAGCTGTAATACATCTTCTTAGTTTATCAATATTTCTTTCAATTCTTCTGATACATAAGAACATAAGATATGCCATACTGGGTCAGACCAAGGTCCATCAAGCCCAGTATTCTGTTTCCAACAGTGGCCAATCTAGGTCATATGTACCTAGCAGTTTCCCCAAGAGACACAAGTTCCACAATGCTTGTACTGGGTCAAGCATTGATATCTTCGGTCACTTCTTAATAATGGTTTATGGACCTTTCCTCCAGGAACTTGTCCAAACCTTTTTTAAACCCAGCTACACTAACAGCCTTTACTACATCCTCCGGTAACAAATTCAGGAGTTTGATTACACGTTGAGTGAAAAAATATTTTCTTTTATTAGTCTTAAATAGTTTACCCTGTAGCTTCATTGCATGTCCCCTAGGGGCATGTTTACTAAAGTCCGCAAATCTGCGCGGCGCAAAATAGCGCACGGCAACGCAGCATTGAAACGCGCAGAAACACGTTTAAATGCCCCGCACACGTGCCTGTCACCCCCGCACAGGTACGCGGTTCAGTAACGGGCCCCGTACAAGTGCGGGCCCGCAAATGTCCGATAGAGGCGTGGAACGGCTAAAGGAGGGCGGAGGAAGGCTCCGGAGGGGCGGAGGGACGGGGGTCAATGGGTGGAGAGTGGGAGGGGAGAGGCTCCCCGCACAGTATCGGGCCCGAATTTACATGTAAAAAATAGCGCGAGTGAAACACTCGCGGTAGAGGGCATATAAAGGGAAGAGAAACCATTTCCGTCAGCAATGTACAGCAAAACCGGGGAAACATGCAAAACGTCAGCAGTGTGATACATGTGCACAGCACAAAACTGCAATGAAAAAGAGGAAATTACCACAACAAAAGCATTAAAATAGTAAATCAGCTGGGGAACAGGTATAGTAATGCGCAAAAGTTAAAAACACACCCAGCAGAGCTCCAAAAAAATAAAATAACAGTTGTTTGGAAAGGGGCACGGAGCGGAGACACCTCCAAAAACGTCTCCGTGTATTGGACCCCTCCTGGGAGTGTTACCTATGGTTGTCCATCAATAGCACTGTTGCCCAGCATGGGAATATGCTATCCCCCTCTGTTCGGACGTCATACCCGTGTTATATTTGCACGTTTGTCACCAGACAGGGTGAAGGAGCTCACAGTAATAATGTGCAGAGCAGGTTTTGGAACCCCACCCTGCCAGGTCTACTATCTCCAGGGACTGCACTGTCTCTGTGGCCACAGTGTGGTGCAGTGGACAGAGCCGGTACCTCTAGGACCAGAGGGTCACACGTTCAAATCCCAGCTGT
This sequence comes from Ichthyophis bannanicus, assembly GCA_033557465.1. Taxonomy (NCBI): domain Eukaryota; kingdom Metazoa; phylum Chordata; class Amphibia; order Gymnophiona; family Ichthyophiidae; genus Ichthyophis; species Ichthyophis bannanicus. Next base: position 190,811,006 of record CM066039.1, read on the forward strand.
GGCACATGCCAGCACAATCCCAATATTTAACCCACCACTAAACACAGATAGCAGAGACACCCCTTTATTGCACAGAACAAAAGCATGTTGCAAACACCCATATTTTACCCTACACCACACACACCAGCACAATGTGCAGCACCAACAGCCGCGTCCCCCAAATGCAGTCCTGTAGTGCCACAACTGTAGGGGCTAAGGACATGTAGGTAGAGGTTAAGTAGGTAGAGGTTATGTACGACAGATGTGCCTGTACATGCCTTCACCCCACGTGCCAAGGGCCAATTGTGTCCCTGGTCATGATCACGTAATGGGTGGCCCACGTTCCACAAAAACCTTGCTAAAGAACAACAGCTAGACCGCTATACCATGTGAGCCAAATACAGTCCTGGGGTTCCACTACGCAATCAGGTCATATCCCTTTGCAAGGATAAGGACATGCCAGCATGTTGGCGGAAGGGTTCAGATGGTGGAGGGGGCAGTGGCTGCTAGCCACAGAGGACAGTGGCCAGGCCATGTGCAGGCTGGCACCGTCCACTGCAACAGACAAGCCCTGTCGGATGTACAGTCATGGACCACCCAGGGATTGCAGCCAATCAGTGGCTACACGGTGGTGCAGTGCACACAGACAGTGTGTGCAAGAACAGAGGGTCACAGGTTCAGAGCCCAGCTGCAGCTACCACCAACCCTGTCCACATATTCACCCCACAGCTACACCGTGGTAGTAAGGACAAACCTTTATTGCTGAGAACATAGGCATGGTCAATACGCCTATCTTTTACCACACCAAACACAGACACCATAAACAGGCACATTATCTCCAGCAGAGTCTCCCAAATGCAGTCCTGGAGGGCCAAACACCATTCAGGTTCCATGCTTCCCCTAAGACAGATGCCTGTGCTGCAGATGTCTGCACCACCCCCATGCTATGCAACTGTAGCCCATGCATATTCATAGGGGACAGCATGAAGGCCCGAACAGTGTCTGGAACACCAGGACTGGAGTAGGGACACTCTGCCGTAAAGCAAGAGGCAACAGGTCCAGACGCACCCACACCCACAGACCACATTGGAAAAGCCCCCTGGGGGGGCATCTCCCAGATCTAGCTCCTGCGTACCCTAGCAATGCCACCCTATACCTGGGTACATGGTACACAGACCACAAACGTTTGATGTGGGTACTGGCAGGTAGACAGTCCTACGCTCAGCACTGTTTGCTCCTTGTGCTGCAGCAGAACAAGCTGTCGGCTGTCTGTGGTGCGTGCCCCAGGTCTGGCCCCTGACAGTATTTACCACCCTGGGGAGTGACACGCAGCAGTACTGTGTACCATATCCATGCCTGTACCCTTCCCAGGACTGGTGTGGTGGGCACGTCGAATGACTCCCCCAATAGTAGCACAATGCTGGCATAGGTGAGGGGGGGGGGTGTCTGTCTATACAGTGTGTGTTGGCTACAAACACCCTCCACAGGCCACACTGCCAGCATTGTTGCCAGTATTGGCCTGACAATGTGCATAATGAGCAGCAAGGTACCATGGGTATAGCTCAGACAGGGTGTGCTGGCCAGGATGCATCTGCACAGGGCATGGGGCACTGGCTGGGACATTGTAATGCCCAGCCACCACCTACACAGACAGGGTGACCTCTGTATGTGCTGCTGGTGGATCACTCTCACCCTGAGCGTGCAGTGATGACAGCATGGCTAGGCACCCCCATAGTGCTGTATAGCATTTCTCTCCTGTGATATATGGGTGTCCTGTTGGGGCCTCTCCATGGACTGATCTGCCTGTGTGTGCTGCCACCCCAGTTTGGGGTGCATGCAATCCCATCAGGACTATCCAGCAGACTCTGCACAGCTGGTATGTGTCCTGATGGAGCTCCTTGCAAGGTGCAGCAGCTGATGGCCTGCTGCAGGAGAATATCAGATAGTGCTGGGGTGCACCCCTGAATATCCAGGCCTACTGTCTGTCTGATAGTGTGTTTTGGATGTGTGTGGAGCTGCTTGGACTGCCCTGTAGGGTGTCTGTCCCCCAGCAGGACAGGGGTTGATGGCCCACTCTACTGCCATTAGTGCAAGGGGGCGGGGAAGGGAAGGATGGGGATCTGTTGATGGGAGACCCTGTTTGTCATTGGGGGGGGGAAACCACCAACTAAGACAGAAGGGGTATCCATGATGAGTTTGCAACACCTTCTTATCACACAGGTTAATACTGATTTTGAGCTCTGGCATGGCCTCATTCAGCCATGGCCGTTGATGTGGACCTGGTCCTGGGCGCCACCACCCACCCTCAGGGTGAGCACATTACCTGCACAATGTGACAGTGTGTAGCTACCCCTCGCCGGCAGTCCTCACGCTCAGGCCCCCCACCAGGCCGAGGTTCTGTGTGGGTGGACACGGACAGTTCCCCCTACCATGCCGTGTAGCTTTTGGGGTGCAGTCCCCATCTTGTGTGCATCTGTGGGCAGCTGATTTGCATGTGCATTGCATCATGGGTACGGGTGGCCTACCCCGTCCTGTCTACAGCAGCAGACTGTCTGTGGGGTGACGTGCAGGCTCTCTGCAGCCACACAGGCGCTTACTCAGAGCTATAGTGCTGTAGCCCAATGGTTCCATCACTGCCTTTATAGCAGGAGGTCATAGGTTCAAGTCCACAGAGGGGTTCTGTGATAGGGTTGTCCAGAGCATTGTACTTTTTTACTGGACATATGTTTATGGCATCAAACACACCCTTGCCATACTGTACCCATAAGGGTGCCTCTGAGGGTGCATTATAGGGCGCCCTATAGGCCACCTTATGGTTGCCATCCATATTGCGTGCACTATACATTATCCTGTGGCGCAGCATACATGGTGCCCTATAGGGGACTGGCTAGGGTGCCTTTGCGGACTGTGCACTGTAACATGTGCCTTACGGGCCTCCATATATTAACACGCTGTTAGAGCGGGTATACTGGTAGTGGGTAATAAAATAAAACTATAAGGCCTCCTACAGCACACCTCACCATAATACTTACTGCCCCAGCCAACCTTGCTCACTGTGCACTGTGAGGGGTTGAACCCCTGACCTCTGCACCATTGGTCAGTATCCCAACCATTGTGCTAAGGCTCTGTTCCTGTTTGCTGTGCACATCAGTGCGCCACCTATGCCGCCCACTATCGGACTGCCCCCTCATACATCAGCGCGCCGCCCTCTGCCCCCCAAACCTAACAGTGCGCCGCCCCCTGCCGCCCCCAATGAACGGTGCGCCGACTCATGCCGTTAAAAATAAACCGTGCGCCGCCTTCTGCCGCCCAAAATTACTATACCTCCCACAACACTTTTTCCCACTACATTTGATGCCGCAGCTGGCCTCTTCCATTGAGCACAATGGGGTGTTGAACCCATGGCCCCTGCACCATGGGTCAGTGTCTTCACCATTGTACTACGGCTCAGTTGTTTTCTATACCCGGCAGCGCGCCACTTTGCCTTTTGGCGCGCTAATGTCGACCCCGCACATTACCGTGACGCGCACACGTCCGGTTGCTTACTCCCGTTTTTTTTCTTTTGGCAGCCTGATCCGCCCACTCCTTATATGGCACAGGTACACTACCGCTGCCCCGCACGATAAGAATGTTTAGTAAACATGCCCCCTAGTCTTTCTATATTCTGATAAGGTAAACAATCGATCTACGTTTACCCGTTCCACTCCGTTCATTAATTTATAGACTTCTATCATATCTCCCCTCAGCCGTCTCTTTTCCAGGTTAAAGAGCCCTAACCTTTTTAGCCTTTCTTCATAGGAGTATCTTTCCATCCCCTTTACCATTTTGGTGGCTCTTCTCTGTACCTTTTCTAAAATCGCTATATCCTTTTTAAGATACGGCGACCAGAATTGCACACAATATTCAAGGTGCGGTCTCACCATGGAACGATATAGAGGCATTATAATATCTTTTGTTTTATTTTCCATTCCTTTCCTTATGATACCTAGCATTCTATTTGCTCTCTTGGCTGCCACTGCACACTGGGCCGAGGGTTTTAACATGGTATCCACAATGACGCCTAAATCTTTTTCCTGGGTGGTGGTTCCTAATGTGGAACCTTGCATCGTGTAACCATAGTTTGGGTTGTTCTTCCCTAGGTGCATAACCTTGCATTTGTCCACATTAAATTTCATCTGACATTTTGATGCCCAGTCTTCCAATTTATCAAGATACTCTTGCAATTTTTCACAATCCTCTTGGGTTTTAACAACTTTAAATAGTTTTGTGTCATCTGCAAATTTGATAACCTCACTCATTATTCCACTTTCCAGGTCATTTATGAATATGTCAAAAAGCAGCGGACCCAGCACAGATCCCTGGGGTACACCACTATTCACTATTCATTTAGCCCAACCCTCTGCTTTCTATCTTTTAACCAGTTCCTGATCCACAGTAGTACACTGCCTCCTGTCCCATGACCCTTTAGTTTTGCCAAAAGTCTCTGATGAGGGACCTTGTCAAAGGCTTTCTGAAAGTCCAGATACATTATATCAACTGACTCACCTTTGTCCACCTGTTTTTTCGCACTTTCAAAAAAACATAACAGATTAGTAAGACAAGATCTTCCTTGTCTAAAGCCATGTTGGCTGTCTCCCATTAGGTTGTGACTATCTACATGCTGAGTAATTTTATTCTTTATGATGGTTTCTATCATTTTTCTCGGTACTGACGTGAGGCTCACTGGTCTGTAGTTTCCCTGATCACCCCTGGAACCCTTTTTAAAAATTGGTGTTACATTGCGATCCTCCAGTCTTCAGGTATTAGAAATGATTTTAATGATAGTTCACAGATTACTAATAGCATGTCTGCAATCTCATATTTCAGTTCTTTCAACATCCTTGGATGTATACCATACGGCCCAGGTGATTTGCTACTCTTCAGTTTATCTAATAGTTGTAATACATCTTCCCGATGTATCGATATTTCCTTCAATTCTTCCACACCTTTAAATACCACTTCAGTCATGGGTAACATCCCTACATCTTCCTCAGTAAAGACCGAAGCAAAGAATTCATTCAGTCTCTCCGCTATCGCCTTGTCGCCTCTTAGTGCCCCTTTAACTCCTCTATCATCAAATGGACCAACTGACTTAGCACCCTTAGCACCCTTTTACCCTTCTATCATGTAATGGCCCAACTGACTTTATCATAGGTTTTTTGCTACAAATATACTTGAAAATGTTTTTATTATATATTTTTGCTTCCAAGTCAAGTTTCTTTTCAAATTCTCTCTTTACCTGCTTTATCAATGTCTTGCATCAAACTTGCTAATGCTTATTTTGTTTCCATTTTTCTCATTTAGCTTCTTTTTCCATTTCCTAAAATATGCTTTTTTGGCTACAACAGCATCTATGACCTCACCTTTAAATGATGGTGATTGTTTCGGCTTCCTTCCACCTTTCTTAAAGCATGGAATATATCTGGTCTGTGCTTCCAGGATCGTATTTTTAAACAATGACCATGCTTAACCTTTGCAGCTGTTCCTTTTCGTTTTTTCTTAACTATATTCCTCATTTATCATAGTCTCCCTTTTGAAAGTTAAAAGCTAGTGCTGTGGATTTCCTGGCTGTCCTCCCTCCATTTATTAAATCAAGTGCCAAGTGACTCCAACACCATTATCTCTTGCACCAGATCCTGTATTGCACTAAGGACTAGATCTAAAATAGTTTCCCCTCTTGTTGCTTCATGAACCAGCTGTTCCAAGAAGCAGTCATTTACTGTATTTCCTCTAGAAACTTTACCTCCCTAGCATGTCCTGCTGTGACATTGATCCAGTCAATACTGGGGTAATTGAAATCACCCATTATTAGTCTGTTATAACTTTTGTTAGCTTCCCTGATTTCTTTTAGCATTTCCTTATCCATCTGTTCATTCTGGCCAGGCAGACTGTAGTACACCCCCACTGCCATTGCCTTCCCATTTATACATTGAATTTCTATCCATAGAGATTCTACAATGTATTTTGTTTCCTGCAAAACTTTTATGCTGTTTGATTCAATGCCTTCTCTAACATAGGGTGCCCCTACACCAATTTCATCTACCCTATAACTGAAATTTAATTTGTACCCAGATATCACAAGTCCCATTGGTTGTCGTCCTTCTGCCAGGTCTCTGAGATGCCAATTATATTTAACTTTTTGTTTAGTTCTATATATTCTAACTCTCCCATCTTATTTTTTAGACTTCTTGCATTTTCATACAGGCATTTCAAAGGTTGTATTTTGTTCATATTAACAATCTGGTTATAAGTCAACAGGGATAATTTGGAATCTTTCAGCTCTGTTGCTCTGTACTTAATGGCATCTGGGTTAATTTTACCTTTATTGGAACCTCTCTATCAAGATGCCCTACCTCCACTATTTTTCTAGTATCCTTCAAGGATACATCATTCCGAAACATGCGCTCTTGGTTGATTGTCAGCTTTCCTCTATTATCTAGTCAGGGGCAGCTCAAGGCAATCTGCTGCCTGAGGTGAAGTATGGAAAGGCGCCTCTCCCCCACCCCCTCCACCTTAGAGGGGGCGGGGCTTTTTCAGAAATCCAATCGGAGACTGAACCAAACCAAAAAGCCGATTAGATTACATGGAGGAAATGCAAGATATTTGCATACAGGGCCATATCGAGCTACAATCACACCCTGTGCAACTTGCAGCTCGGGCGCACGCCCCCCCTCTCCACCTATACCTCCGTCCAGCGCTACCTGCTCTTTCCCTTCTGCTGCTGCCCTCTGTTTTTTCACGAAGGCGCCAGCAGCAGGGAAAGAGCAGGCAGTGCTGGATGGAGGTATGGGGAGGAGGGGGGACATGCGCTCGATCTGAAAGGCACAGGCACTTTAAGCAGATCTGTCCCTCCCTACTCTGACAAAGGGGTATGTTTACTAAACCGTCTTAATGTACGCTCTGTGATGTTATCGCGCGATAAGGTACCTTATCGCGTGATAATGGTGCTTTCTCGGGCGCAGAGGTACCTTAGCGCGCGATAACACGTGCAGCGGCGCAAATGAGCGCTGAAGGCGGAGAAAGGCTCCCGGAGGGCGGAGGAAGGCTCCCCAGGGGCGGAGAGAAGGGGTCAATGGGTGGAGAGTGGGAGGGGAGAGGCTCCCCGCACACTAATGCTGTGAAATCTGGGGCTGAAAACTAACGCCAGTGAAACCCTGGCGTTAGAGCTGATTTAAAGGGAAGAGAAACCATTTCTGTCAGCAATGTACAGCAAAACCAGGGAAACCTACAAAAAAGTGATAAGTGTGATACATGTGCACGGAACAAAAGGGCAAATAAACAGTGAAAATGAACAGAAGAAAATGGAAAAATAAAATAACCAAGCTGGGCAATAGTGATCTCAGTGGGAAACATCAAAAAACACTCCCAAGAAAGCACCAAAAAAAGGATATGAATTCTGGAAGGGTCCATGATCCATCCCCATACAAGGTGAATGAGCCCACAGTGAAATTGCGCTGTGCAGGGTTTTCCTCTCCATCGGACAGGTTTCTTATGGCGTGCACATGTGCGGCAACAGCAGGGTGGGCATGTCGGAATGGCCAACTGGACAGATGCTTGAAAATGGGATACAGAGGGCTGCAGGCGGCACATGCTGTGGTGCAGCTGGGGCACAGTGCGGACTAGGCAGATGCCTAGGTGGCACTTAGGAATGCTGAAACTGTACAGCAGCCAGACAGCAACTGATGAGGGCCCAACATGGGCACGAGTGTGTTTATCACAGTGTCACAGTGGATAGTACCCAGCAGGTACCTCCAAGGGCACAGAACATTGGCAGGCGGTGTTGGGGGTAAGCGTGGACGTCTATGCAGGCACCCCTACCCCAGAACACGCACCATAGGCAGCCGCCTACCTGCACACTGGATGGCCTGAAACTGCGCACCACCAGCATCACCAGCAGAAGGGCATGTCAGCATGGTGGCAGAGGGGTACTGGTGGTGGAGGGGGGCAGTGGCAGCTGCCCAGAGCAGACCATGGCCTAGCCCTGTGTAGGTGGGTGCCATGCACTGCAACAGACAGGCCCTGCCGGACGAACAGTCATGGTATCACCAGGGAATGCACTGTCTCTGTGGCAACACGGTGGTGAGGTGCACACAACCAGTGTGTTCAGAGGCAGAAAGTCACAGGTTCAAGTCCCAGCTGTGGTTCCTGCCAAGCCAGTCCCCATATTTTACCCACTAATAAAACGTGCTAATACAGACAGAACCTTTATTGCAGATGACGTAAACATGCCCAAAACACCTACATTTTACCCTACAGAGCACAGACACCATAAACAGGCGCATTACCTAGAGCAGAGTCTCCCAAATGAAGTCCTGGAGGGCCAAACACCATTCAGGTTCCATGCTGCCTCTAATAAAGATGCCTGTGCTGCATTTCTATGCACCGCCCTCATGGTATGCAGATGTATCTCATGCATATTCATGAGGGACAGCATGAAAACCCGAACACTGTTTGGCACACCAGGACTGGAGTTGGGAACCTCTGCCGTAAAGCAGCAGTCAACAGGGGCAGACACACCCGCACCCACAGGCTCCATTATCCAATGCCTCCTGGAGAGGCAGGACATTGGGCCCTGCGTGCATCTCCCAATACAAGCACTTGCATACCTTAGCAAAGCCACCCTAAACCTGGGAATACGGTACACAGCTATGATTACTGGCAGATAGCAATTCTGAAGTTAAGTACAATTTTCTGATTGAGCTGCATCATGGCAACCTTTCTGATGTCTGTGGAGTGTGCTACAGGTCTTGTGTCTGACAGTGTTTACCACCATGGGGAATGACCCCAACAGTATTGCGTACCATAGCCATGCCTGCACTGTGCCCAGGACTGGAGCGGTGCCCAGGGCTGCCAAACACCTCTCTAGTTGTACAATGCTGGCATAGGTGTGGGAGTGTGTGTCTGTCTATCCAGTGTGTGGTGGCTGCAAACACCCTCCACAGCCCACACTGCCAGCACTGTTGCCAGTATTGGCCTGCCAATGTGCATAATGAGGAGCAAGGTACCATGGGTATAGCCCGGACAGGGTGGCCTGGCCAGGATGCATCTGCACAGGACATAGGGCACTGGTTGGGACATTGTAGTGCCCGGCCACCACTTGCACAGACAGGGTGGCCACAGCATGTCCTGCTGGGAGATCACTCTCACCCTGACTGAGCAGTGACCATGGCATGGCTAGGTTCCCCCATAGTGCTATATAGTATTTTTCTTATGTGATATTTATGGGTTCCCTTTTGGGGCCCGTTCACTGATTTATCTGCTTGGTGTGTATGTATATTCTCCAGGAACATGCACTATGGACTAGCTAGCAAACTGTCTGCAGCTAGTATGTGTTTTGCTGTCCTAGCCCCCCATAGCCCATTACCAGTCCTAGGTCTCCCCATTACCCACCTCCAGTCCTAACCCCCCATCAGCCCATTTCCAGTTCTAGTTCCCCCATCAGCCCATTACAAGTCCTACCCCCCCAGGGAAATTAAAAAAGAACCTGGCTGCTGAAGCTGCTGCCACTGTGGCAGCAGGAAGTGCCCAGCGGCCTCCCTGGCAGAGCCCTCTTCTCTCCCTCAGCGTGTCTTTTCAGAGCCGCGAGAAAGGGGTACTCTCCCTTTGAGGCTCTGTAAAGCCATGCTGAGGACAGAGGAGGGTTCTTCCGAGGTGGCCGTGGGGCACTTCCTTCTGCTGCTGCCGCGGCAGCAGCAGCAGCGGCTCCTTTCCTCTGGGTTTTTTTATTTAAGCCCAAGTGAGGCGTGCTTTTTGGGGGCAATTTTTGCTGCCCCCAAAAAGTTGCCGCTTGAGGCCACCACCTCACTCAGCCTCATTATAGAGCCACCCCTGTATCTAGTTTAAAAGCTGCATCTCCTTTTCAAAGTTTAATGCCAGCAGCCTCGTTCCACTCCCGTTAAGGTGGAGCCCTTCATTTGGAACATTCCCCTCCCCCCCCCTTTCCCCAGAATGTTGCCCAGTTCCTAACAAATCCAAAACCCTCTTCCTTGCACCATTGTCTCAATCATGCAATGAGATTCTGTAGCTCTGCCTGCCTTTTGGGTCCTGCACGTGGAATGGGAAGCATTTCTGAGAACGCTATTCTGGAAGTTCTGGATTTCAACTAGTATAGCTATTGCACAGCTAGTGATTTCCAGACTTGTCCAGAAATTATTATGAGTGAGATATGAGCACAAAATATACTTAGAATGCTGTTCATGCTTAGAGTAGCTTGTACATGGCTAGCTGTGTGTTATGTGGACCAAAGCATGGTCTGGTTCTCAGGAGCTTCAGGAGTGAATGGAGGCTGGCAGAGTGCTGTCAAGAATACTATCATAATTTTCTATTTTCTCGCAACCTGAGCTCAGTTTGAGCTATAAACAACCCAGACTCTAAATGCTACTGCATGACTCATAGTACAAGCCATCTGGAGTGAAAGCTACAGACAGGAATAATGTATATGACAGAAAAATGAATTGCTGGAGACCTCCGGTGCCAATGATCAAAGTAATTTGCAATATAAGAGAAGGGCCTCTCCATGGACTTGGGACTTCACTTTGGACTGGATGTGGTGCCACTGCTAGCTGGATTCTGGGGTTCCCCCAATAAAGACTGAACAGGAATGTGGTGGATCATCTGTGTGGTGCAGTATATCCTTTGTTCATAATCTCCTTGTACTTGTACAGTAAACGCTATTGTATATTCAGTCATAGTGTAGGACTGATACCTTATTCCACTTGTATTCACTGTTACACCTGGTTTGGATGTGAGTGAACAAGTGCCTGTGGCTGGATGTGGTTGACTGAGTCTCTATGGTCAGGGCTATCCTTGAGGGGTGAATGGGGGTACCACCCCAGGATCTGCTGTGGTAGCCCCAACCCTAGCACTAAAATGTCCTGTCAGTTTAAAGGTCCAGCCATGCACATCAGTGTACTTCCCCTAATGTCAGTCCTGCCCATGTCTTGGTATGAATGAACAAGTTCTCATGGCTTGATCTAAGTAACCAAATCTTCATGGCTCGATGCAAGCTACTCAAGTACTGTAATAGCAAACACAGTTTTTAAAACTTGGAGAGAGGGGGGAGGGTTTTTCAATATAGCAGAGGAATACAGACGGTTCCATGTTCTAGTTCTCCTGGGGGGCATTGTATCCAAATGGGTTCCTTTTGAGTGGCAGTAATGAATCTCACTTGTAAGCCTGGTTATGTAGAGAATGATCTCAGTCTCAGATTTGCTACTAACACTCACCCTAGTATTTGCATCATGCCAAAGACAGCTTCCTTCTGGAATTCATAGGATGTAATATGTTGCTTCTAATCAGACCTGTGCCCTAATAATATGGAAATATTTCTGTATCTTTCTGCCACATTCTCTTAGTACTGTATCTTACTGCATTGCATCTCATTTAAGGATCTTCTCTCTCTCCACAAGATGTACAGAATAATGACTTGGAGATGACACCTGTATTAACAATACCATTCTCATATTTTTTCTCCTTTACCACTATATCTGGTTTCTTTGCGTAACGTATCTTATCAGCTGGAAAGGGAATGTTCCAAGTGATCAAAATCTCTTTGTTTTCCATAATTCTCATAGGATCATGATCCCAGTGCTTTTCCACTACCACCTATTGGATGGTTCTTTTCCATGGGAGAGAGCTGGGTAATCAAGATCTTCAAGGAAAGGAAGAAAGTTCAGAATGCAGGATTCTAAGTCAAATAATTAAGAAGTGATCTTTACTGAAATGAAGTAAACTCTCTTTATGCCTTGCTTCAGTGGTGGAGAGTTACCTCCTTTGGTTTAAGAAGTGGATTTACAATCTGGAGCAGAAGGCATGTGAGTTTGCAACAGGAATTTCTGCACCAGAATGTGGAAGTAGGATGTGTATCTTATAGGATTCTCAGAGGTCTATGGAAATCAGAACCTAAAATTCAGCAGCAGGGTTGCTGAATTGCTTTGTACCCGAGACCATAAAAATGCATCTTATGCAACTTGTGAACCTGTTGCCACCACCACCCAGCCACTTGCAGGTCCTCGCTCTTACTGGCTTCCTGGAAGTCCCAGTGATGATGATGCCAACACCCCTACCATACTTGTGCCCTATGCAGCCCCACCACTTGCTCAGCCCTGTGTGTTTCCTCTAAGGAAGAGAGAATTAATTACTCTCGCCAAGTCTGGCTGAGAATCTTCATATGGTTACCTCTTCATATAACATCAAAGCTCAGCCAGAGGAGCACTAAAATGAAGTATGACAGGAAGGAAGAAAAATAATAATAATTATTAATATTTTTATTACTAAGCATTTATAAAGTGGTACCAAGCATACACAGCATTGTACAGACACAAAAGAAGACAGTTCCTGCTCAAAGAGCTTACAATCTAGAAGACAAATATACAGGACAAAATAATATGATAGGAATAAGGACAATAGGAGTTGAAACACAAGGGACTTATCCATACTGGCTGTGTATTGCCCAGGATAAAAAGGTGCCCACCCTTAGCCTGAGCACTAAGACTAAGGGTTATGTTTACTAAACAGCACTAACATTGCAGCGGCAATGTTATCGCGTGATAAGTGACATTATCACGTGATACCGTGCGATAACATCACGTATCGCACGATAACATCTCCAGCGGCATTAAGGTGCACATAGGGTGGAGTAAGGCTCCCCAGAGGGCGGAGATAAGGGGTCAATGGTTGGAGAGTGGGCAGTGAGAGGCTCCAAGCACACTAACGCTGTGAAATCAGGGTCTGAAAACTAACGCCAGTGAAAACCTTGCTAGAGGCACATTTGCAGGAGAGAGAAACCAGTTCAGTCAGCAATGTACAGCAAAGGCAGGGAGACCCAGATAAGTGATAGTAGTGATGCATGTGCAGTAACAAAACATACAAAAACCAGAGAGATAATGACCAGAACCAAAATAGAAATAAAAAACACCAAGCTGGCCAATAGAAAAAACAATGATAAATGGTAAGCAACACTACCCATAAAGAATAAAAAGGAAGATGTCATATTTGGAATGATCAATTCTGATTCCCCCTACAAAGTGAATGTTCCAACATTGATAGTGTTGATGAGGGTTTGCTGTGGTGCATAATGGGCAGCTTGCTTATGTGGCTTTCACATGTGCAGCAACAGCAGAGTGGCCACATAGGAAAGGGCACTATGGTGATGGTGTAAATGGGGTTCAGGGGGCTGCAGGCGGCACATGCAGTGGGTCAGCTAGGGGACAGTGTGGACTAGGCAGATGCCTACCTAGCACATAGGAATTCAGAAACTGAAAAGCAGCAAGACAGCAACTGACCAAGGGCAACAATGTCCACGAGTGTGTGTCCCACAGTGCCCCAAAGGACATTACCCAGCAGGTACCCCAAAGGGCACATAACATTGGCAGGCAGTGCCGGGGGAAGTGGGGATGGCTATGTAGGAACTCCTACCCCAGATCCCACACCATAGGCAGCCACCTACCGGCACACTGGATGGCCTGGGACTGCGCACCACCTGCACCACCGGCATAAGGGCATGTCAGCATGGTGGCGGAGGGGTGCTGGTGGTGGAGGGGGCAGTGGCATCTGCCCACAGCAGCCCAAGGCCAAGCCCTGTTTAGATGGGTGCCGTGCACTGCAAAAGACAAGGTCTGTCTGACGAACAGTAATGGTATCCCCAGGGAATGACCTGCCTCTGTGGAAACAGTTTGGTGCAGTCCACACAGCCAGTGTGTTCAGGGGCAGAAGGTCACAGGTATACGTCCCAGCTGTGGCTCCTGCCAACCTTGTCCCCATATTTTACCCAGTACTAAACCATGGTAATATAGAAGGAACCTTTATTGCAGATAAAATAAACACGCCATAAATGCCTATATTTTACCCTACAGGGCACATACACCATAGACATGTGCAGTCCCTAGAGCAGAGTTTCCCAGCTGCAGTCCTGGAGGGCCAAACACCATTCAGGTTTCATGCTGTCCCTAAAAAATATGCTTGAGATGCATTTGTATGCACCGCCCCCATTGTATGCAAATGTATCTCATGCATATTCATTAGGGACCGCATGAAAACCTGAACCGTGTTTGTCCCACCAGGACCGGAGTTGGGAACCTCTGCCCTAGAGCAGCGGCCAACAGGGGCACAAACACCCCCACACACAGGCTGCACTATCCAACGGCTCATGGAGAGTCAGGCTGTTGGGCCCTGTGCGGAGCAGCATCTACCAATACTAGCACCTGCATACCTTAGCAATGCCATCTTAAACTTGGAAACACGTTACACATATATCAAAAAATCCTAAGTTAAACACAATTTGTTGACAGAGATTCATCATAGCAACCTTTCTGATATTTGTGGAGTGTGTTTCAGTTCTTGTTTCTGACAATGTTTACCACCCCGGGGAGTGACCTTAAGACTATTGAGTACCATAGCAATGCCTGCACTGTGCCCAGGACTGGTGTAGCGGCCAGGGCTTCCAACCACCTCTATATTTGCACAATGCTGAAATAGGTGTGGGAGTGTGTGTATGTCTATCCAGTGTTTTGTGGCTGCCTACACCTTACTGAGCCCCCCAATACTTGCACTGTTTCCAGTGTTAGCCTGCCAATGTGCATAATGAGGAGCAAGGTACTGTGGGTATGGCCCGGACAGGGCGGCCTGGGCAAGATGCATCTGCACAGGGCATAGGGCAATGGCTGGGACATTGTACTACCCGACCACCACCTGCACAGACAGGGTGGCCACAGCATGTCATGCTGGAGGGGGGGTCACTCTCACCCTGACTGAGCAGTGACCATGGCATGGCTAGGTTCCCCCATAGTGCTTTACAATATTTTTCTGAAGAGATATCTATGAGTTTCTTTTTCTGGGGCCCAATCATTGACATGCCTGCTTGGTGTGTGTACTCACGTCCCTTTTTTGGATGCACACAGTTCCTCCAGAAACATATACTAGCTAGCAGACTGTCTGCAGTTAGCATATGTATGGCTAGAACCCCTTGTAGGGTGCAGCGGGTGGAGACTGACTGTGCCCTCTGCTGGTGAATGTCAGATAGTGGTGGGTGGCAGCTGAGCTTTTCCAGGCTTACTGCCTGTCTGCCAGTGCCCTATGTGATGCATACAGATCTGCATTGACTGTCCTGTAGGGGTGCCTATTCCCCAGCAGGACTGGGGTTGATGGTCCCCTCTACTGCCACCATTGCAGAGATGTACAATGTGGATCTGTTGGTGAGAGATCCTGTCCCCCACCCTGACCCACATAGGGTGGGTTGGGTGGTGCTACATAATCCACTTTTGGGTCCAAACACCACTCTTCTCTTATAACATGTGACCATGGCAACCACACAGGATATGCACTATTCTGGGTGCATCATAGTCCACAAGGGCTAAACGTGACTGGGAAATACAGATGGACACAGGTGTATCATAGATGTGTCAATAAGGACTACCTATCCCACAATGGCACTGATGGGGACCTGCAGCACAGACTATCTCAGCCAAGCCAGGTGCTGCGGACCTGGTGCTGGGTGCCCCACCTACCCTCAGGGTGAGCACAGGAACCACACAATGTCACGGTCTGTAGCTACTCTGTGCCAGTAACACACATGGTCAGTTCCCCCTACCAGGCCGGGGTGCTATAGAGGCACATACCCTACCTGGTGATCAGATGTAGGCTGCTGATCTGCATGAGCAGTGCATCATGGGTACGGGTGGGTTTACCCTATCCTGGTAACCACAGCAGACAGTTTGTGTGGTGACCTGCAGTCCTTCTGTAGCCAGCCAGTGGTATGTTAGACTCTATAGAGTGGTAGCCCACTGGTTAATTCAATGACTGCAGAGGTAGAGGTCATGGGTTTGATCCCCCAACGATGTTATTTAATAAGGCTGTCTGAGGCTTTTCCTTTTAACTTAAATCAGTGCTGCCAGCAAAAACACCTTCACAGTGCAGTAACCTAAGGTGCCTCATAAGGCGCCCTATAGGGCACATTATAGGGTGCCTTGGCAGACAGGGCACTTTATAATGTGCCCTATGGAGTGCCTTATATGGCGCCTTATGCGGCACCTTAGGTTACGGCACTGTGAGGGTGTTTTTGCTGGCAGCACTGATTTTAAAAAAAAGGAAATGCCTCAGACAGTCTTCTTACATAACACCACTGCAGGATCAAACCCATGACCACTGCCTCCACAGTCATTGCAGTAACTAGTGGGCTACATCTGTATAGCTTCTAACACTGCGCTGGCAAGAACTTAGGGTTAACGCACATTAACGTGCCATGGCGCCCACTATCGCGAGATACAGATTCTTGCTACCTTGCCTCCGGAACGCCCACTACCTTATATGGCATTCTTCACATTAACGCTGCAACTAGTGCCGGTAACATTAAGACGGTTTAGTAAACACACCCCTAAGATACTTTACATGACAATAACATCCTTGGTGCAACTATGGGCCATGGTGAACCTGTTCATGGACTCAATGTAGCAGGAGACAGACCACAAAAGGTAATAATAAAATTAAGAGGATTAACTATAATTAGGTGGATTCCTAAAGGCAGAGAGGGGATAGTGTACTCCTAGGCTGAAATTGTATTTAATTTATTTTGACTTTTTCTATTCCACCCTGAAAACACTAAGGCCAGCAAAACAGTTAACAATGGCAAAGGAGCGAGGGCCATTCCTGTCATGAAATCTACTAAACCAAACCAGTTAGAGTCATTACCCTGAGAGGAACGCTCGGGTATCATGAGATTTCATCTTCAGAGAGCAGAAGTATCAAATTCTTGTTTGGAGGACAGAAGCAGCAGCCTTACCCAGGTACTCATTCAGGGAAAGTCCCAGTGTGGGAGCATTTGGAAGGATTCATCGATTGTATGCTAGGGGCTGCAAACTGAGCTTTTTTTTAATGTGTGGATATTATTGAGGAAAAATGCATGTTCTTCAGTCACTCGCCCTTCACGGGTACTTCAATAAATTTTGGTTTAGGAATGACCACAATCTGCTGTGGCTGTGTGGTTTGTCCACCCCTTGAGCCTCACCCACTTGCCTATGCAATCCCCCACCACCCCCTCAGAAAGAACCCAGAAGCCCCATGGGGTGTTTAAGGGCCCTGTAGTTCCCCCCCTGTGCTGGGGGCTCCTGATTAATACGATTTCTTTTTTCCTGCAAGATTGTGTTTGCTGTTTTATTATATGCAGAAAATGGCATTCATTCAGATTAGAAAAGGAAAAACAGCATGGAGGAAAACACACAAGGCAATTGGCTTTGAAAAGTATCAAACCCAGTACTAATGATTTGTAACATAGTAAATGCTGACAAAACAAGAGACCCATCTAGTCTATGCAGGTGCTCTGTCTACACTGCTAAGGACAAATCCCAGCTGCCAGTCACAGAGCGTGACCACCTGCAAGACTTGCGTGATGTAAAATTACCCTGTTCCAGGAGAGAGACTTTTTGGCCAGTCCTGATTTTGAAGTTACATCTTAGTGTAGTGTGGAATTTGTAACTCTTGATTCTACCCATTGACATCAGTGCTGCATGTTCCATAATGAATTTGGATAGGGAAATCAGAAGTCTAGGACTGGCCTAAAATCTCCCTCCTGGAACTGGGTAACTTAAAGACTTGCTAGTCTTCCTCTTTGGCATTCCACCATCTTGGGTAGATGAACATATAACATTTTCCCTTAGCTTCCTCCTGCACTTTTCTCATGTTTAATGAGAACGTTCTGTATTTGTCTAAACGTCCAGCCTCCTACAGCTTCTATGTGGCCTGCCAGACAGATCCAGCTATATGAGTGCCTGCATTTTCTCTAGGGCTTCTAGCTCCCATAGAGGTTGCTGCCTGCCAGACAGACTCAGCTGTTGGTCAAATCTAACATCACAACTCGTCAGATAGCCTCAGCCATGTGGATTCCTGTGAGGACTGCTAACATTTCACATTAACCACGTTGTTCACTCTGGGAGTCCCATCCCTCACTGATGAATCATTTGAGTACAGCCAAAGATCCTCTGTGATCATTCCTTGTTCCCTTCACCATTACACTTTTAATTTCCATAGGAACATTATAACGTATTTGCAAGAGACATTAAAAGTTCTTATACTAACAAACAGGATTTCAGGAAAAACATTATCTGCTCTGTATGATAAAGTTACTTCAGAAATTTGCAAGCTGTGTATATATCTTAAGCACTCGCACACATTTGGCTCTCTTTTTAAGGATGGGCTCCTAACACACCACCCATTTGTTGCAATGGTTTTTCTTTATTGAATGCAGTAAGGACTTCAGCCTCCCCACAGCAGCAGGAGGGCCCTCGACCACATCCATCACTTTCACCCTCCATGGATCCCAGACACAGTTCTCTGACAGGGGGCTGAACCACGTGGGTGTATTTGGGGGCACCCAGGCTGTGTCATAGCCATGAGCATGCCATGTTTTCTGGAGGGGGTCGCCCACCCTGACGATCTTCTTCACCTTGCCTACACGGACCCGGACTTTAAGAACGAGACGGTTTGCAGGACTTGCACTCATAGGGTAGTTCCGGGCATGCCGGATGTCCGTGGTCACATAGATTCCACGCCCTAGCATGCCATCTGCAGAAGGTTTGAAACCCGACTGGAAGATGGCTTGTGCAGACGGTTCAATGGTCCCATGGAACATGTGATAATACCTATGACCTGCAGCTCGGCGTACCAAGGCATGGACAGTGTTATTAACCTCTAAGGAGATGGGCCCAGACTCAGACAGCTTTGGGTCTACAGCCTGAGGGAGATCAGCGAGGGTAGAGGAGAGAAGCACTGCAGAAAGAGGGAGAAAGAAAAGATATATATATATACATATGTACATATTATCATGAAAGTATTTCACACACCCACTTAATGGATAAATAACACTCAATCTTACAAATTGCTATTGCAAAGAGAAAATGCAAAGCTCAACAGGTGACTAAAATAATATTGAGTAGAGTGTTCAGTTGCCAGGCCCAGTTTTTGCTCCACTGAGCTGCCTGGGGATGCTGAACAATGACAACTATTGGCCAAAATTATGGAGCACACGTACTGGGTCCCACAGTGACCCATGATACTTGGACCAAGGACTATCACTGCAATGGCTAGCAAGGTGGAGAGCTCTTAAACTAAAGGGGAAATCCTAGCTAATTGCAGCAGGCACCTTTGTCTAGTAGATGCTGCTTCTGACTGAACTGGAAGCCAAAGGAACTGGAAGAAACTGCCAGAATAAACAAGAAACCAAAGGCAAAATATCTGAGTCCAAACTCTGGTGAAATCTGTCCTGAAGATTCCCTGTGACACCGCACTAGATGGGCAGAGACTTTGAAACAATGCAAGAACTCAGGATATAAATGAGACCTGGGTGTGCCCACTCTGACTTCCCTTTCAAAGCTGCTCAAAATTGAGTTAAAAATCAAGGTGCTGAAATTCAGAATCGATTATATGATGGCAGCTGGCAAATCAATAATTGAACTACGAACTCGTAATTGAACTCGTATATGTGTTTTTTTGAAAGTTAGATCAATAGCAGTTTAAATGCCAAACAGCCCCATAATATCTATATATAGATGGGCCGGGTTAGCCATAGGGAGAAGGCTTGCCAAAAACCATGGAGGAAATATTCAACATTAGCAACTAATACTTGCAAAGTGGCCAGCCATAGCTGCTGAACTTAGTACCCACATACTCAATGCTAGGGTCCCAGCATTGAGTATCTGGGTACTAAGTTCAGAAGCTATGGCCGGCCACTGTGCAAATGTTGCCAGCTGTCGGGCTGTGATGGCGGAGGTTAGGTGAGTTTTAAAGATGCTGAATTTTGGCCACTGTAGGATAACTGGCAAGTGGTGGAAACCTGCCTTCACTCTGCTCCTGAACACCCCATCATTAGCGTCAGGGCACTTAGTGCCGGCACTTGGAGATATTTCAGTGGCATTAACATATTAGTGCGGCATTTAGATGGTTTTCAGATGGCTTTGAAAATGCTGCCCTATCAGTTTAAAGGTAATATTCAGCCTGCCTAGCAGGCCTAAACTAAACCGACACTCCCACTGCAGTCACTGGTCACCACTATTACCTATACTGACAGTGGCTCAATATATGGATTACATCAGATGATGCTGCTAGAATTTCATTTAAGCTGGGGATCATGCAGGCTCAAAATCCAGTCCCAAGGCATGATTTTACGCTCTTTTGACCTCTGCACAGTGACAACACATCATAAAGCTCAAACTACATTTTACTCTTAAAAAAACAACTGGCTACAAAGAACACATTCTGAGTGCCGAGTTCCATTTCCACACTGCAGTACACTCAGCATGTGTAAAAACAACCCCCTTCAACTTTTAAAAAATCTCCTTAAAGAATAAAATAATAATTTCAAAAATTTAAGACAATTAAAAGGTGATTTTAACTAGTGGAATGAAACAAAATCTGAACAGAAAGTGCTATGTTTATTTGCTCAGACTCTGAAACATTCACTTACCACACAGTGCAAGGAATGCAGCAGTAAGAGGTGCCATCTTCCCACTTGCACTCTGTCTGTGAGAGCACAGGGACCTAGTACAAGGTGGAAAAGACAGTAGTAAATATAAAGCAATCAATAGCTATGAATGGAGGACTTTTCATACTATAATTTGAACCTATCTCTCCTGAAAATAAATGATACAGTGATTCCTCGTTTTTATACATATGCTTGACTACACACCATTCCCCAGCTCAGGATCCTTGGTGCTTTTCCCAGGCTTAACTCCTCACTCTCCAATATTGAGGTTCCCCTGTGCTTATCCCAGGCTTTATTCATCACTCCCCCACCACACCACTGAGAATCCTCCATGTCTATTTCAAGTTCTATACCTCACTCCCAACTTCTGAAGATTCCCTGGGTCTTTCATGGGGTTTCCTGGGTTCTGACGCTCTGTCTGGTCCTGGTTCCTCCCTGGGATGTTGTTTCATGCACTCACCTCTCTAACATTTGGATGCTATTAGGAGTAGCCTAATGGTTAAGAACCCTAGCTTGGGATCCCAGAGACAAGGGTTCAATTCCCACTAGCACTCCTTGTGGCCTTGGGCGAATCACTTAACCCTCCATTGCCTCAGAAAAATCCAAGGGGTATGCTTACTAAACTGCGCTAATGTTGCAGCTGTCATGTGATAAGTGATGTTATTGCAGGATAACGTCACTTATTGCATGATAATGTCTCCGGCGGTGTTAAGGCACACAGTGGGTGGAGATAAGGGGTCAATGGGCGGGGAGAGGCTCCAGGCACGCTGTGAAATGAAGGTCTGAAAATTAACGCCAGTGAAAACCTCGCGCTACGGGCACATTTGCAGGAGAGAGAGACCATTTCAGTCAGCAATGTGCAGCTAAAGGCAGGGAAGCCAAGAAAAGTGATAGTAGTGATACATGTGCAGCAACATCATAGTGCCCAAGTATGATAGGGCACTACGGTGAGGCTGAAAATGGGGTATGTGGGGCAGCTGGGGCACAGGGTGGACTAGGCAGATGCCTAGGTGACACACAGGAATGTAGAAATGGAAAACCAGCAAGACAGCAACTGACCAAGGGCAAACATGTCCACGAGAGTGTGTCCCACAGTGTCCCAGGGGACAGTACCCAGCAAGTACCCCAAAGGGCACATAACATTGGCAGGAGGTGCCGGGGGAAGTGTGGATGTCTATGCAGGCACCCCTACCCCATATCATGCACCATAGGCAGCCACCTACCGGCACACTGGATGGCCTGGGACTGCGCACCACCGGCACAAAGGCATGTCAGCATGGTGGCAGAGGGGAGCTGGTGGGAGGGGGCAGTGGCTTCTACCCATAGCAGACCATGGCCAAGCCCCGTTTAGGTGGGTGCCGTGCACTACAACAGATAAGGTCTGTCTGATGAACAATCATGGTATCCCCAGGGAATGACCTGCCTCTGTGGCAACAGTTTGGTGCAGTACACACAGCCAGTGTGTTCAGAAGCAGAAGATCACAGGTTCAAGACCCAGCTGTGACTCCTGCAAACTATGTCCCCATATTTACCCAGTACTAAACTGTGGTAATAAAGACGCAACCTTTATTGCAGATAAAATAAACACGCCATAAACACCTATATTTTACCCTACAGAGCAGAGACACCATAAACATGTGTAATCCCTAGAGCAGAGTTTCCCAACTGCAGTCCTGGAGGGCCAAACAGCATTCAGGTTTCCTGCTGTCCCTAATAAATATGCCTGTGATGCATTTGTATGCACCACCCCCATTGTATGCAAAAATATCTCATGCAAATTCATTAGGTACAGCATGAAAACCTGAACTGTGTTTGGCCCACCAGGACCAGAGTTGGGAACCTCTGCCCTAGAGCAGCAGCCAACAGGGGCATAAACACCTACACCCACAGGCTCCACTATCCAAAGCCTCATGGAGAGTCAGGCTGTTGGGCCCTGTGCGGAGCAGCATCTACCAATACCTGCATACCTTAGCAATGCCATCTTAAACTTGGAAACACATTACACATATATCAAAAGGTTGCTATGATTAATGTCAGATAACAAATCCTACGTTAAACACAATTTGTTGACAGAGATTCATCATAGCAACCTTTCTGATATCTGTGGAGTGTGTTTCAGTTTCTGTTTCTGACAGTGTTTACCACCCCGGGGAGTGACCCTAACAGTATTGAGTACCATAGCAATGCCTACACTGTGCCCAGGATTGGTGTGGCGGTCAGGGCTGCCAAAAACCTCTATATTTGCACAATGCTGGCATAGGTGTGGGAGTGTGTGTGTGTCTATCCAGTGTTTTGTGGCTGCCTACATCTTACTGAGCCCCCAATGCTTGCACTGTTTCCAGTGTTAGCCTACCAATGTGCATAATGAGGAGCAAGGTACTGTGGGTATGGCCCGGACAGGGTGGCCTGGGCAGGATGCATCTGCACAGGGCATAGGGCAATGGCTGGGATATTGTACTGCCCGACCACCACCTGCACGGACAGGGTGGCCACAGCATGTCATGCTGGGAGGGGGGAGGTCACTCTCACCCTGATTGAGCAGTGACCATGGCATGGCTAGGTTCCCCCATAGTGCTCCTATCAATTGATATCTATGAGTTTCTTTTTCTGGGGCCCAGTCACTGACATCACATTTTTGGGTGCACACAGTTCCTCCAGGAGCATGAAATATATGTTAGCTAGCAGATTGTCTGTAGTGGTGTTATTTAATAAGGCTGTTTGAGGCTTTTCCTTTTAATTTAAATCAGTGCTGCCAGTAAAAACACCCTCACAGTGCTGTAGTCTAAGGTGCCCTATAAGGCACATTATAAGGTGCCTTGGAGGACAGGGCACTTTATAATGTGCCCTATGGAGTGCCTTATAGTGCGCCTTATGCTGTACCTTAGGTTACGGCACTATGAGGGTGTTTTTGCTGGCAGCACTGATTTAAATTAAAAGGAAATGCCTCAGACAGCCTTCTTACATTACACCACTGCGGGATTGAACCCATGACCTCTGCCTCCACAGTCAATGCAGTAACCAGTGGGCTACATCTTTTTTGCTTCTAATACTGCGCTGGCATGAACTTAGGGTTAACGCGCATTAACGTGCCACGGCGCACACTATCGCACGATACTGATTCCTTGCAACCTTCCCTCTGGACCGCCCATTACCTTATATGGCATTCGTCACATTAACGCTGCAACTAGCGCCAGTAACATTAAGACGATTTAGTAAACATATCCCCAAGTTATCAATGTCCCTGTTTAATGTCCATTACCCTGTTTAAGTTTCAATGTAAACTGCTTTTATTGAAATGATTAAGTGGTACGTATATAAAACCTGTTAAATAAATATTTTGCCATTTTAAACCCTCCTGCTCCCAGTCCCAGCTCGTTACAAAGAGCGAGATCTTACTGTCCTTGCAGTCTTGGAGAGAAAATCTAAAGCACTCCATCCTGTGGGTAGGGCAGGTCCAAGAGTATTGGGGGCCTCATGCCTACCTTCTCCTCCCCGCTCCCAAGATTTTAGTAATTAAACTCAACAATCACCATCATCCCAACACTTCTCCCAAATCAATCCTGTCAAAATTCATAATTGGACATTATACTTTGAAATATGAATCTTTGGGTCGTGTTTAGTAAGCTGGGCTAATGGTTAGCTATTTGTTACTATGTCCCATGTTATTCAGTAGGGCCTAGTTACAAATAGCCTGTACTAACTGTTAGCCCAGTTTATTAAGCATGCCTCTTTGATTTGTTTGTATGTGTGTCTCCACTCTTCATGCAGTCAAAGAATGCACTGACAGCTCTTTGAATCTGGGTGACTATCAGAACCTATTGAATTCTGGGTCCCTCTGTCCAAGGGGGCTGGGGAGGGCAGGTAGTGTGAGCTGGTCCACCCCATGCCCCAAGGCAAAGGGGATCCAGCTGATTCCAGCCTGAGAGGAGCAATGGCCTAGAAAGGAGAGTTGGAGGAGAGTTGCTGGGAGTGTAAGCTTCTGGCTAGGAAGAATTAGGACCAACAGGGCTTTGGGGACAATGGGGTAAAGAAGATTTAATGCTTTTCATATTTTCGTTCACTCTCTTATATTGTGTCACACACTGATTATTGCAATGGCATTTATTTAGGATTGTTTGTGAAACTGCACACTAAATTCCAATTTTTACAAAATCAAGCAGCGAAACTAATTTTAAGAGAGAATTTTTAATTACGCTCCACTGTTTACCATTGAAGCATGATTGATTTTAAAGTTATTTGTATAATTCATAAATATAATACATGGAAATGCTCCATCTGTCTTGGAAAATTTAGTTTTATTCTATACTCCTACGTGTTTCTCACGTGCATCAATTAAATTACTTTTTGAAATTCCTTCCTCAAAGGATTACCATCTTAAATTTAGCATAGATGGATTAAGAAAAGAACGTGATTATTTACCTTTTAGAAAAGGATCTAGAACTTGTTTATTTCAGAAATATCTGCAGTGGAGCTGATCGTTGAATGACAGCATTTTCATTTAATGATTTTTATGTAATTTTAGTAAATTGGGTCTCTATTCTCTCTGTAACATACTGATTATACTGTGAGTAGGAGTGTGATCTGCTTCCATGGCAGTTAAAATGTGGAATAAAAATGATTGAAATTAAATTAATTAAATGCAATTAAAGAGCGAGAGAGAGAGAATGTAAAATGTGTGTGAGTCTGAGAGTGAGAGAGTTCACCCAGCCCCATCTACGCCCTCCACAGTTCCACTTCCTTAATGTCTGCAAATTAAGCCCTTAGCTGAGGTCTTACCTGCTACCAGAAGTTTCACCTTTGGAGGTTTCCTGTCCAGAGAGAGAGGAAGATCAATTCTAGTCCAGGAGCCCTGGGTCCCTTTATATATACCTTCCACCCACACAACTTCCCTTTTCCACAGAAAGGATCAATTTCAACATCTGCGAACTGAGGAAGGGAGGTGCTGGCTGCAGTATCTGTGGGACAGTAAGTGTTACTGCAGGGGACCAACCATTGACTCCTGCTATCTAGCTAAGTAGGTTTAGTTTCAATCTTGTAATTGAGATAAAGAAGATAAGTACAAACTCGAGACTGTGGTGTTATTTTCACATGCCTTATCCTATCATACAACTCTATTTCCATATAATTATTTATATAAACTGTCCTCCCCTCCCCACCTCCTACCCACAACAAGTGTAGCCAATAAATCAATGGGGCCGGGCTCCGATATCACACGGAGTCCGCTACTGCCGTTTAGTAAACATCCCCCCAAAATCTCTTGAAAGAAGGTTTGGTAACCACAAGAAAGGACAGAAGACACGACTAACAATTAAACAGATACAGAAAGCCGCTGCTGAAGTCTTGCGCTATCGATTCTGTATGCAGTGCACCGACAGTGGGTGACTTCAGCGCTTACATACAGAAAAGGACGCAGATGCAGATTAGCCACACATTAAACTGTGGCACAAGTGGTAGCGCTAAACTGGGAGATTA
This sequence comes from Ichthyophis bannanicus, assembly GCA_033557465.1. NCBI lineage: Eukaryota > Metazoa > Chordata > Amphibia > Gymnophiona > Ichthyophiidae > Ichthyophis > Ichthyophis bannanicus. The sequence goes on from CM066039.1 coordinate 190,836,963, forward strand.
AGCCAAACACATGTGCACAGAAGTCGGCGCGAGTTTGGCAGAAAAACAGGGGCACCGCATGGCTAATTTGCATATGCACCCTGACAATATTTTGATGATCGGGGGCTTTTCCTGATGCCTGGATCATCTGAGGGAAATTTGACACTTCTCCTCAGATGATCCAGGCATAGGGGAAAGCCCCCGATGCCATCAAAATACTGGCAGATATTTAAGCCACCTCAAGACCAGGCGTAGAGATATTGGCACTAAGGCTGGTTACAAAATCCTCTATGCATTTCTCTGCATCAGGCACAGACGATATTAGCATGCAATTTTAATATGTGCAGCTCTTTTGCCTATAATTTAAACACTCTTGTGTGCGCTAGCTTTTATTTTTGCTGTTTACACGTGCGTCCTTCTCTTTTCTACATTTGGCTGTGGCGGTAATTTGCCTAAAAGTTGCGTCCTCGGTGCATAAATACCACGCTAGTTTTTGGATCGGCCTGAAAAGTCATACTGACAGCTCTGTGGCATAATGCTCAATGTACGCGCCTTAAACAGCCACAAAACCTTCCCCAGAGGCTTCTTCTGGGACGCCTAATGCCATTTTATCTGTTACACATGTCATGCATTGAAATTCAGCTCAAACCTGTGTGCGTGAACAGTTCCACCTACTCATCACTACAAAACAATTTAAAAAACATTTTAATTTGCAAGCCCTAATATCTGTGAATAAGAAAACACATCAGCTAGCTAACTTATTTTAATGTTCTTCAATTTTCATTTATTCCACTTTCTCCTTCCCTCAATGGCCTCTTGCATTTTGCAGACATATCTCATATTTTCAGCTCTTCGGGATCTTTCTCAGTTTAAGCCTCCTCTGGGAGCCTCTCTCTTTATCTCTATCTCTCCCGTGTCTTTCGTTTTTTCATACCATATGTCCTCAATGTTCTTTTAGGCTTATACAGCTAGTATCATGATCTTTGCAGTTTTCCGGTTCATGAAAACTGCAAAGATCATATATCCTCAAGTCTCTCCCATCTGTATCCTAACCTGTAACCAGAACCGGCTTAAGGGTTTCTGCTGCCTCAGGCAGAAGCCCTGGCTGCGCCCCTTCCCCCTCCCCCTCCAATGCTGAGCTGCACCGCTGCCCACAGCTGCCACTGATTCTGACGGTGGGGTCAGGAGGGGACGACTCAGCTCAGCGGCTGGCCATGTGTGCCAAAGTACATAGCCTGCTGCGAACACCATGCCATCCACAGAGGTCTGCTGCCTTAGCATGACACTAAATTCCAATTTTTACAAATTCACAATTCACTCGGGACATCCTTAATAAACATGCATGAAGGATTTGAATACCAGTGAAGTGGTGTTGTGCATGCAGATCTCTATTGCATACATATTCAATAGGGCAGGGCTTGATAAATCCCAGGTGCCAGGTTGCCATGGCAGCTGCAAATTGCACCCTGGCTCCCAGGATTTGAAAACATTGAGATCAGTTTGGCAATTCTTCCCTGCTTTGCGATCGGCTCTTTACAAAGGGCTCGAGCTGCGGGGTGGGGGGGGGGGGAGGAATTACCTGCTGATTGTGCTTTTTCAAGTCTCACTAGATTTGAGATTAGCAGGATCTTACTCTACCACGATGTGGCTGAAGCTCTTTGTTGAGAGCCAATCGTGGTGGAGGGGGAGGCACCGGGTTTTCATGCAGCACGGCAGAAACAGTAAATACCCAGGGTGATGGCAGTGGTGGGGGGGGGGGGCTTGGGAGAGATATATTCAATGCCAAGATGAGGCTCTTCCACTCATACTTCATTCATCAGCCCTTCATACTTAGGGCATCTGACGTCAGACAAATACAAATACAGATCCAACCAACCAATGCAATAACTTTATCACAAGAGTGTTACCCAATCAATATCTACATTCATCCCAATGGGAGTCCGTGAGTAAAAAAAAAAAAAAATCCAGCGTTGCTCTATTAGATTAAGGGCCCAATTCTAGTGACATGGGTGCAGCCCCGCAAGCCATCCGAACCTGATTCCCCCTCCAGCTCTCTCCGTATGTCCTGAGCATTAGGATGGGGAGAGCCGGAGGGGGTGGTTGGGGGCAGGATCGGGGTGGAGGAGGGGTGGGCAATGAGAGAGAAATACTGAATGATAGATGAATGGGCGAGGGCAATGAGAGAGAGAGAGAGAGCCACTGGCCGATGACTGTGGGGGGAGGCTATGGGAGATTCTTTTTCTTCACATATTACCATGCCATGGTGATATCTAACGCACCACGGTGGTGCAGCCCTCCCATGCAGCAACTTACTTCAAGATGCTTGCACGCTGCCTCTGCTCTTTTAAGTCTGCCGTGGGCCCGGTGGCTGTTTCAAGCTGGCCGAAGTCTTATGGTGTGGCAGATATCATGAGACTTTGGCCCAGAGAGGAACAGCTGCTGGGCCCTCGGGAAACTTAAAAGAGCGGTGCCGTGCTGCCATTGCTGCTGCCGCTGTATGAACCCCTTTTTTTCCTGGGCTCTCCTTCCCCCCCCCCCCCACACACACACATTGCAGGGGTTGCTTGGGCAGAATTTGCACAACTGATGCAGTGTGCTGGCTACCAGAGCTCACTTTAGAACAGCTTTTCTGCTGTCCTTAATTCAGATAAGGGACTGGAGATCACAGGACCTTACTAAGCTAGAAATGCGCTCTGTGCAACTAAAGAATCTGGTGCCCCCCCTCTACCCAGCCATATTCAGTAACTTACTCTATCTGAGCTTCCCGGAGGACCAGTGATGATATCAGCGCCCCCTTCTGTGTTTGCGCCTTGTGCGGCCGCACTGCTCACACAACCCTTGGTACATAGTAACATAGTAAATTAGTAAATGACGGCAGATAAAGACCAGCATGGTCCATCTAGTCTGCCCAGCACGATGGCAAGAGTAGGTGCACCAGACGCTCTGCCACCCCTCCCCATGTCTTTGTTTAGGGGTGAACCCACCACTCCATGTAGGACACCCCTATTTGTTGAGAAATTAGATGGTTCCGTTTATTTTGATTTTATCCTGTTGCTGTAAAGGGATCCACTGTGTCTGTCCCATGCCATTTTGAATTCCGTCACCGTGTTTGCCCCCACCACTTCCATCGGGAGGGCATTCTAAGCATCCACCACACTTTCTGTGAAAAAGTATTTCCTGACATTGCCTTTCAATTTACCACCTCGCAGCTTCATGTTGTGCCCTCTAGTTGTACAGCTTCCCCGTCTTTGGAAGAGGTTTGTTTGTTCATTATTTCCCTTTAAGTATTTAAAGGTCTGAATCACTGTTCCCTCTAAGCTGTGCGCGTGTGCGCGCGCACACATCTTGCCGAGCGAGCGCACATACTTTACAACAGAGCGCACAAAAATTGCGGTTCTGATTCTGATAGAAAACAACACCGACGTCTTAAAATTTAAAAGTTGTTGTGTATTTACGGTTTTCACATGTTCTACAATATTTTCTAGTGCAATCAATGTGGTGTACATACTGTATTCTGATGTGTAGTCAAATTTTAAAGTATTTAACTCCGAGTGTCGTTATGTGGTGCACAAAAATTTAACCTTCCTTCAAAAGCTGCACAGCTGATATTTTATGCGCACACAGCCTACAGAAACTTAGAGGGAACATTGGTGTGAATCATATCTCCCCTGTCCCTCCTCTCCTCCAAAATGTACATATTTAGGTCTTCAAGTCTCTTCTCATAAGGCTTCTGACGCAGGCTCCAAATCATTTTGGTCGCCTTCCTCTGAACAGTTTCCAGTCTTTTTACATCCTTTGCAAGATACGGTCTCCAAAACTGAACACAGTATTCCAAGTGAGGCCTCACCAGTGACTTGTACAGTGGCATAAGTACCTCTTCCTTTCTGCTGGTGATTCCTCTTTGTATGCAGCCCAACATCCTCCTGGCTTTTGCACCGCCTTGTTGCACTGTTTTGCCACCTTGAGATCTTCAGAAATAATCACACCAAGGTCTTTCTCCTGATCTGTACATACTAACCTCTCGCCCCCTATCACGTACATTTCCCTTGGATTTCTGCTACCCAAGTGCATGACTCTGCACTTCTTTGCATTAAATCTTAATTGCCAAGCATTAGACCATTCTTCCAGCTTTTGTAGATCTTTCCTCATGTTAACCACTCCCTCAGGGGAGCCCACTCTGTTGCAAATTTTCGTGTCACCTGCAAAAAGACATACTTTTCCATTCAGTCCTTCAGCAATATCACTCACAAATACATTGAACAGTGCCGGGCCCAGGACCGACCCCTGGGGCACCCCACTAATCACCTTCCCTTCATCCGAGTGAGCTCCGTTTACCATCACCCTCTGTCGTCTATCAGTCAACCAATTTCTGATCCAATTTACCATCTTAGGATCCATCTCCAAGCTACTGAGTTTATTGATAAGTCTCCTATGAGGAACAGTATCAAAGTGTTTGCTGAAATCCAGGTAGATGACATCCATCGCATGTCCCTGATCTAGCTCCCTGGTCACCCGGTCAAAGAACTCAATCAGATTTGTTTGGCAAGATCATCCTTCGGTAAAACCATGTTGCCTAGTCGGGGTCTTGCAACCTGTTGGTTTTGAGAAAGTTCACTATTCGCTCTTTCAGGAGCACCTCCATTACTTTTCCCACCACCGAGGTAAGGCTCACGGGTCTGTAGTTTGACACTTCTTCCCTGTCACCACTTTTGTGTAGAGGTATGACATCAGCCGTTCTCCAGTCCTGAGGAACTTCTCCTGTTTCCAAAGATCTGTTGAAAACATCATTTAATGGCCCTGCAAGAACCTCTCTGAGCTCTTTCAGAATCCTGGGATGTATCCCATCCGGTCCCATGGCCTTGTCCACTTTCAGTTTTGCAAGTTGTTCTAACACATCATCTTCTGTGAATGGTGTGGTATCTACTTCATTCCCATTTTTATAATATTTGGGCGTCACAGGTGGTCCTTCTCCAGGACTTTCTTTAGTAAAAACAGAGCAGAAGTATTTGTTTAGCAATTTTGCTTGTTCAATGTCACTTTCCACCAGTCCGTTGGCAGCACTTCTGAGTCCTGCAATTCCACCTCTGATCTTCTTCCTTTCCCGAATATACCTGAAGAAGGTTTTGTCGCCACACTTAACATCATTAGCCATCCTTTCCTCTGCCTTTGATTTTGCTATCCTTATTTCTCTCTTTGTCTCTTTGAGTTTGATCCTGTATTCATTTCTGTGTTCCTCTGTTTGCGAGCTTTTGAATCTTGCAAAAGCTGTGGTTTTTGCCTTTATTTGAGCAGCCACTTCTTTGGAAAACCAAATAGGCTTTCTTCTCCTCTTGTTTTTGTTTACTTTTGTTACATATTTATTTATTGCCCCTTTTATTGCCACCTTTAGTTTAGCCCATAGTAATTCCACTTCCCTTATCTCCTTCCACCCTGTCAGCTCCTCCTTTAGGTACTCGGCCATTTTATTGAAGTCGGTGTTTTTGAAGTTTAGGATTTTGAGCCTGCTATGATTGGCTTGTACCATGGCTTTTATCTCAAACCACACCGTGTGATGAACGCTGCTGCTCACAGGGGCACTCACGCAGACATTCAACATGCTATCACTGTTGGTGAGCACTAAATCCAGCATTGAGCTTTCCCTGGTTGGTTCCATCACCATTTGTCTAAGTAACACATCTTGAAGAGCATCCACGATTTTTTTGCTTCTTTCCAGATTTGCAGATGGAGTAACCCAATCCACATCAGGTAGATTAAAGTCTCCCAATATGATCACTTCCCTCTTTGTGGCTATCTTGGCAATATCTATAATCAATTCGTTATCTATCTCTTCAATTTGTGTTGGAGGTCTGTAGACTACAGCAGTATGGATGACAGTGCCATCTCCTCTTTCCAACACAATCCAGAGCGCCGCTTCTTTTCCCCATGCCCCCTGCATTTCAGTAGCCCTGGGGTATCACCATTAGCCCTGGGATATCACCATTAGCCAGATAAACGGCTGCTCTACCACATACCACCCCAGAACTATCTGGATACTGCTGAAGTAGTCTGTAAGGATATCCAGTGGCACTATCTGGGTAAGGCTGCTGATTGCCCACGGATAGTGCTGGTAAGCACCAATATCTGTTGCTATATTGATATTTGGCTTTGAATATCGACCCAAATGTGTATAATCAATGAAACTATCTCCTTACCTAGCAGGCCTGTTGCCTTCTTGCCAGCTATCATGCTGCACTGTAGTTTCTGGTTTACCAGTCAGCAGTTTGCACTAGGCCACAAATCTGTCATCTGATCCTTCTTCGAACCCTCCATCAGTGAACACTGAACAAAAGGATTTTGCAATATTTACCCTTTTTCCTCATCAGTTTTCACATAGTCCTCCTTTCTTCTTTTCTGTCTTACAATCCCTCCTCTGCTTTTCCTCCTGCACTGAAGTGCCTGAAAAAAGTCTCCAGGCCTCGCTTTCCTGTCTTAGCTCTCTCTCCGTCTCCTCATGTTCTTTCCATGCTGCCCACCTTCTGTGTTTTGTTGTTTTATAGATATTCTCCCTAGGCTCTTTTTTTTTCTGAGATCCCGCGTACCTTTTGAACACTAATCTTTCTGCAGTTATTTTTTCAGTCACCCCTTTGACAAACTACATTCGTCTTTTTCTCCTCTGTTATTTTCTTTCCTATTATGAAGATCCATTGCCCCTACTTGGGCAATTAATGGGATCTAGACCGTCTTGAGCAAAGAGATCCTTCAGGAATCCTTTTCATTGGAACTATTTCTTAGTAAAGTTAAACGGGTGACAGTGAGGAAACGGGCCTTTTCATGTGCAGCACCCAAATGGTGGAGCAGATGACAAGAGACTTGTGTATGACATGGAACTGTTCCATGTCTAGGATAAACCTGAAAAGAGACCTTTGAAGCTCCCCCAGTGTACACAGCACTGCACAGTCCCAAACCACAACTATGATTTATAAGGTACACAGCAGTGTATGGACCCAGAGTAATGATTATAATTTACTTCTGAAACTCCAATTTTATACTATCTAAGGGTATCAAACATCATTGAACAAGAGGCCAGCAGCTGGCAAACAGCTGGAGTTCAGTGCTGTGCTGTTTCTTTCCCACATTCGATGGCAGGGCTAGATTAAGGCATAGACAAACTAGGCATGGGCCTAGGGCCCAAATGTTTAGGGGGGTTCCTGACCGATATACTCAGCATTCGGGAAGCTAGGTTTATCAACTGTCTGGATTTTTTCAAGACAATACGGATTTTTGCATTAATGTCTACAAGTCAGAAAGATAGTTAAAATGTCTGGATGTTTTTCAGAGTTTAATACCTTTCTCTGTAGTTTTCTAATGCCCCGCCCTGCCCACTTCCAGTGACTAGCTGCAGGGGCTTGGGAGTAGGGTCCAGCCAATGGAAAGGTAGTTCTAGTCACAGGAAGGAAGAGTATTGTGCAAATGAGATGGGGTAACAATGGATTGTCTTGGGTGGAGGTGGAGGTAGGGTGAGGGTAAAATGCTGAGAAGAGGTAGGCATGGAAGAAAGTGTGAAGGGGGCGGCTGCAAGCTGAGGAAAAGAGCTGGCAGTAAGTGCAAGAGCTTTACATCATTACATGAGAATGTGCAAAGCTGGTTGGGAAAGAGGGCGTTCAAATACGCAGCAGGTGGGAATACAGCACTAGTAGAGTGCCTGTCTGTCTGTGTCCATGGGGTATGTTTACTAAACAGCGGTGGCAGCTTCCATTGGGGCCGCGGCTCCTATATCACGGGGAAGCCGCTACCGCTGTTTATTAAACATACCCCTATGTCTGAAGAGTAAAGGTTTGTGTGTGTGCGAGTGTCTGAAAGTGAGAGAATGCCATGTGTATCTCTGAAAAGTGTGTGTGTCTGTCAGAGTGTGTGTGCTTCTATGTCTTTTTTCGGTAAGTGTAGTGTCATAGAGAGTCTCCCTTTGAAAATGTAGGTTGGAGTGGAGAAGTCATTGTTACAAAGGTACCTGTGCACATACTAAGGGGTATGTTTACTAAACTCCGGTAATGTTACCCGCGTTAAGTTCCTTGGTAATGTTATGGATGCCCATATAAAGGAGTGGGCGGTGCATCGGTAAAGCAAGCCGTGTCAGGTAACGTGCATTACAAGGCACGTAACGTGCGGTACAGTGTGCCATGGACCCACCACGCGTGAACACCACAGCTGACGGGAAGCGGCAGCGCATCCAAAGGGGTTGCAATCTAAGGCGCACTGACAGTAGAAGACGCGCTGAGGGATGTGCAGACATGGTGCCACATGAGAAACGGAGCCGTAGGTGTAAGGCTATAGACCACAGGCAGCTGATATCACAGTCTGTAATGGGGACGTGAGCCACAGTTAACACATGCACACACACCATGAAATGGTGTGCAGTGAATCCAGCATGCAGAGGAGTAAACAGTGGTAATGGAAAGGGTGTCAGGGGTCGGTCTGAAGGGCCAGCTGTGTGGATGGTGTGTGTATAAGGGCAAAATGGGCAGGGAATCCAAAAAGGAGTAAGAGGGAATTGAATTGGTACACTGAAGAGCCCAAACACAGCTTGCTAACACCAACACCAAACCACTGAGCCACCTGCCCACCCAGACAACCCAAAGAAAGGGAGCATATGTAACAGCTAGCATGTGACAGATAGGCTGCATGGAGGGGACACTGCAGTGTACAGTGAAGAGAGGGAAGGGTGTGTGGAGAAGGGACAAAGCCGGAGCCATTGTTTGGTAAGGAGAGCATAACAAATGAAAAGGAACCTGTGGGACCCAAACCCACAACCTATGTTGCCTCCACGCATGTCTGCAACCACTATCCCAAACAACCACAACGCAAATGTGTTCCACCAAGTGGCTATCATGTCTGCTAGATTATCACGCAGTAGTGTGTCCTACGCACGTAGCAGGGCGTCTGATGTGCAGCGCACACAATAACACGCGTCACATTACAGCGCTTTCTATGTGCTTTATGAGATATGTCTAGGCACCTTAGCATATGTGGTCAGATATGGCACGTAACAACACAAGTCCCAAACAAACTTCATGAACATTATTGTGCGTGCTGCAACATGCATTCACCATAACACACATAAGATGCAACACGCGTACATTACAATACTGCGCACTACAGAAGACTATCTGTCCATTGCCCTTCACCAGTGCTAAGACTATAGCTGTACCCCAGGCCCCAACAATGGTGTGACATTCACCAGAAGCAGGCACAGTCAGACTACCTGCTGCACCACACCAGGTGGCCTAGCCATGCACAAACTAACCGCGGACACGCTGCTAGTCAGTCTATCCTGCATGTTCACAGTGGAACTATGCACACCCAGACCTGTGTTGCATGGCACAGGCCCCCAGAACAAGAAGCACACATACATCACCTAAAACAGATACTATACAGCACTATGTGGGAACATAGCCGTGCCATGGTCACTGTTTGGTCAGTGTGAGAGTGCTCTAACAGCAAGATGTGCTGTGGCCACCTTGTCCATGCAGGTGGTGGTTGGGCACTACAATGCCACAGCCATTGCCCTACACCCTCTGCAGATGCATCCTGCCCAGTCCGCCCTGCCCGGGCCATACCCACAATACCTTGCTCCTCATTATGCACATTTGCAGGCTAATGCTGGTAATAGTGGGACATTGTGGGCCCAGTGAAGTGTAGGCAGCCATGAAACAATGCATAGACATACACAAACACACACACCTATTGCAGCATTGTGCAGAGATAGGGGTGGTTGGCAACCCTGCCCACCACACTGGTCCTGATCACAGTGCCGGCATTGCCAGACTGTGCAGGAGGTAGTAGTAGTGCACCGGGGGTGACTGTGGCTCCGTGTTGGGGCCAACAGCCTGACTCTGCATGGATCTTTGGATAGTGGAGCCTGTATAAGTGGGTGTTTGCACCCCTTTTGGCCGCTGCTTTCGGGATTGCACATGTTGCTGTTGTATCTGCATTGTAGGGTAAAATATAAGGACATGATCTGCAGGATCCACAGCTGGGACCTGGGACCCTCTGCTCTGGGACACACTGGCAGTGTGTATTGCACCACACTGTTACCACAGAAGCACAGCAGTCCCTGGGGCTACCTTTACTTCACCGCAGCCAGACCTTTTCTGTTGCACTGCACATCACGTACTGTTACAGGGCATGGCCTAGGTCCACTGCAGGCAGGTGCCACTGCCCCCTCCAGCACCAACACACGTCCCTCTGCCATGATGCTTGGCCACATGCTGTCGGTGCTGGTAGTACGCAGTCCCAGGCCATCCACTGTGCAGGTAGGCAATCGCCTAGGGAGCGGGGTCTGGGGTGGGGAGGCATACATGGACATCCCTACATCCCCCCCAGCACTGCCTACCAATATTATGTCCCTTCCACATGGGGGAGGGGTGGCTGGGGGGATATCAAGTCAGTGCCCTAGCAACTATTGGGTAGGGTGGACCAGGTAGATGTAGGTAAATTGTGTTTGGCCTTGGTTAGCTGCTGTCTTGCTGATTTCTAGTTTCTATGTTCCTATGTGCCACCTAGGCAACAGCCTAGTCCGCCCTGTGCCCCAGCTGCCCCCACTAAATGTCCCGCCTGCAGCTCCCTATGCTCCATTTGCACCATAGTGGCCTTTCATACTTAGGCACTATGCTGTTGCTGCATGTGGATCACTACTATCACTTTTCTTGGGCTCCCTGCCTATGTTGTACATTGCTGATGCTGAAATGGTTTCACCCTCCTGCATATCTGCATCTAACGACAGGTTTTCAATCCCAGTAATGTTCAGCCCTTCAGTTCCCCGTGTTAGTGTTGCGGGAGCTTCTCCCCGCCCACTCCCCGCCCATTGACCCCTTCTCTCCGCCCTCTCTCCGCCCCCTGCGGGACTTAAAGCGGACGGTGACGTTAATGCATGTTAGGTACCCTTAACCCGCGTTAACATTACATAACACGCATTAACGTAGCCGCTGCTACGTTAACACGGTTTAGTAAACATACTCCTAAGTGAAGGGAGAATTTACCCAGATAATTAAGAGCCTCTTTTGCTAACTCTTAGCTCGAGCTGTCTACTGCATGGCCCAATTTATTCCTCGGGACTGTGTGGCAGACAGCTCCAGCTAAGTGTTAGCAAAAGGGGTCCTAAATCTAAGGGGCATGTTTACTAAACTGCGGTAATGTCATGTGCGTTAGGTTCCGCGGTAAATGTACAGATGCCCATATAAAGGCATGGGCGGGGCATCATTATGGCAAGCATTTCAGGTAACGCACGTTATAAGGCACATGCCTTAACGTGCCTTGTAATGTGCCCAATAAGGCGCCTTATATTTATTTACACAGTTTTGTATACCACCTCATCCTTCAATCAAAGTGGTCACAACACAATTGGGGGATACATTTAACATGAGAGGATATGAGACACAGACACTAATACTTACAGGGAACATGGGCAATGGAGGGTTAAGTGGCTTTCCCAAGATCACAAGGAGTACCTGTGGGACTAGAAACCCCAGTCCTTCCGGCCCAAGGTTGCTGTCCTCTAGTGGGATTTGAACCCCTGACCTTCCGGCCTGAGGTAACTTGCCCCAACCACTAGGCCACTCCCTTGTACTGTGCCCAATAAGGCGCCTTGTAACGTGCCTTGTACTGTGCCCAATAAGGCGCCTTGTAACGTGCCTTGTACTGTGCCTAATAAGGTGCCTTGTAATGTGCCTTTTAATGTGCCTTGTACTGTGCCCAATAAGACGCCTTATAACATGCCTTGTACTGTGCCCAATAAGGTTCCTTGTAATGTGCCTTGTACTGTGCCTAATTAGGAGCCTTATAACGCCTTATAAGGTTTGCTGGCAACTGTGGTGAGGGTACTATGGGCTGGCAGCACAGATCTGCAAAGATATGACTGTCACAGGCAAGCAAAATATCTGCCTTGGACAGGAGGGAACAATGAGGAATTGAACCCATGATCTTCACCTAGAACGTCAGTGTACTAACCAGTAGGCTATACCTCTATGTCTTTTTGCACAGCAATGGCTGGGTACAGAAGGACTGCAGGTCACCGCACAAACCGTCTACTCTGTGTGCCAGGATAGGGTAACCACACCAGCACCCATGATGCATTGCACATGCAGAACAGCGGCCTACAGCTGACCACCAAATGGCACCTTATTGGGCACAGCTGACCACATTACAAGGCACTTTATTGGGCACAGTACAAGGCAGTACTGGGGTCTGCACCATTACAACATTGCACCTCTCCAGTACTGCAGTGTGGTAAGATGGACTGACAGTGCGAGATACTAGCACAGAGTAGCTACAGACCATGCCATTGTGCAGGTTCCGTATGCACCCTGAGGGATAGGATGGGCGCCCAGCACTAGGTCCACAGTGCATGTGGTGCTAGAGATAGGTCCTGCTGCACATTTCCAGCACTGCCAGTGTGTGACAGGTGTCCCCAGCAGTGCAACTGAAGGTACATCTGTTCCAGCTGTGTTCTGCAGTCACATATGGCCCTGGGGGACCAGACACCACCCAGATTAGTGCGTGCCCGGTATTAGGGTCTGGCTGCCATGGGTACCTGTTATCAGGGCAGTGGGGTGTCTAGACTCGCATGAGGGCTATGTAGCACTGCCACTATGGGTCTAAGTGGTATGCACTATATACCCCAAGGGGCCTCAATCACCCCTTTTGTAGATGAGGGTGTGGTGGGACAGGTGCCTGCACCCACAGTCCTGCTAGCAGCTGGCAGCCCTCCAGGGCTGCTGGGCCAGTGCCATACCGGTGACCATTGCAGACCAGCAATGATGCTTGGGGTAGGCTCAACTGCCCCACGCCACCGTCTGCCATTCAACAGACAGTACCTGCAGCATCCTACAAGGTGTTCCCCCCCCCCCCCAATGCACAGGTGAACTGCAGACAGCCCACTAACCAGTCCATAGTGCATGCTCACAGAGGAACCCTGTGTACCCAGAGGTGGGATGCACAGCACAGACAACAAGCAGGTATCCCTGTGATTGGGCTCCAGAACTAGGAACACACTGGTAACACTGGAAACAAATAATATGTGGCACTGTGTGGGAATATAGACATGCCATTGTCACTGCTCGGTCAGAATGAGAGTGTACCCCTCCCCCCCCCCAGGGCGTGACATGCTGTGGCCACCCTGTCCATGTAGGTGGTGGTCGAGCACTACAGTGTCTCAGCCATTGCCCTCCACCCTGTGCAGATGCATCCTGGCCAATCCGCCCTGTCTGGGCCATACCCACAATACCTTGCTCCTCATTATGCACATTTGCAGGCTAACGCTGGAAGCAGTGTGAGCAATGTGGGCTTAGTGAGGTGTTGGCAGACAAAAAACAATGGAGAGACATACGCACACTCCCACACCTATCTAAGCATTGTGCAGAGATGGAGGTGGTTGACAACCCTATCCGCCGCACTGGTCCTGATCACAGTGCCAACATTGCTAATCTGTGCAGGGGGTAGTAGTAGTGCTCTGGTGATAACTGCAGCTCTGTGCTGGGGCTAACAGCCTAACACTCCATGAAGCTGTGGATAGTGGAGCCCTTGTGAGTGGGTGTCCGTACCCCTGTGCACCACTGCGTTGGGGTTTGCCCATGTTGTTGTTGTGGCTGCATTGTGGGCTAAAACTATGGGGAGATGCTCTGCAGGATCCACAGATGGGACCTGAACCTCTGACCCTCTGCTCTTAGACATGCTAGCTGGGTGTACTGCACCACACTGTTGCCACAGCAGCATAGTTATCCCTGGGGCTACCCTTATGTTCCTCGGCCAGACCTCTTCTGTTGCACTGCACACCACGTACTGGTACAGGGCATGGCCTAGGTCCACTGCAGGCGGATGCCACTGCTCCCTCCAGCACAATCACCCACCCCCTCTGCCATGACACCATGACCATATGCTGTCGGTGCCAGTGGTGCGCCATCCCAGGCCATCCAGGGGGCAGGTAGGCGGCTGCCTAAGGTGTGGGTTCTGGGGTAGGGGTGCCTACATAGATGTCCATGCTTCCCCCGGCACCGCCTGTCAATATTATGTGCCCCTTGGGATACTTGCTGGGTAATGTCTCCTGGATGGGACACTGTGGGCCACAGACTCATGGGCATGTCTGACCCTGGTCAGTTGCTGTGTTGCTGGTTTCCATTTTCTGCGTTCCTATGTGCCACCTCGGCAACTGCCTAGTCCACCCTGTGCCCCAGTAGCCCCCACTGCATGTCCCACCTGCAGCCCCCATGCCCCATTTGCACCATCACCATAGTGGCCTTTCATACCTGGGCACTATGCTGTTGCTGCAAATGGAGCACTACTATCACCTTTCTTGGGCTCCCTGCTTATGCTGTACATTGTTGACACTTAAATAGTTTCTCTCTCTTGCAAATGTGTGCTAACGCCAGGTTTTCAGTTGTATTAGGATTCAGCCCTTAATTTCTCTGCGTTAGTGTGAAAGGGGCCTCTCCCCGCCCACTCCCCGCCCATTGACCCCTTCTCTCAGCCCTCTCTCCACCCTTTTCTGGACTTACCGCGGCCAGGAACGTTAAGGTGCGTTATGTAACGTTAAGGCGCCTTAACGTTACATAACGCGCCTTAACGTAGCTGCTGCTACGTTACAGCAGTTTAGTAAACATACCCCTATGTTTACTAAACCAGGCTAACAGTTAAAACATGCTATTTGTGACTAGGTCCTATTGAATAACATGGGACCTAGTTACAAATTGCATGCCTTAACCATTAACCAGGCTTAATAAACGTATCCCTAAGTCTAAGTAATAAATAAATGAATGAATTAATTAATTAATAACTAGTTACCTTGGCAAACTGCTCTAGTACTTCCTCCAGTCTGTATATATCCTTTGAGAGGCACCATAGAAAGTTAAATATTTTCTTTGGCTTCTTTCATTTGACACTTGAAATTTCTAAATGTATTCCTCAGCCACATCGTCTGTAAATTTCACTCTTTGAGTGAGTGAACACTTGGCATTTCTAGTTTATATCAAAGGCAATGAAGGGTGAAAAAGGCTTGCTCAGCTTCCCTCATTCTTAGCCCGGTCAGGGCTGGTGCTACCAATAGATGAACTGGGTGGTTGCCTAGAATGCCAGGCTTTAGAGAGTGGCCCTTTCCCATCATTACCGCTACTGCTACACCTCTCTGGAACTTGCAGCAGTAGCAATGACAATAAAACAGCAAAGCAATGCTTCCCACAGCCTCTGAACCCCTGTGTGCTATTGATATTGCACTCTGACCAGCGGTGGAGGGGGCAAAGCTGGCTGTCCTTTCAGAGAGCAGCACCTGCACCCAGCGGTTCAGAGGTCTTTGCCATCACTGCAGATCCCAGAGATAGGCGGCAGTGGCATCATCAGGGGCAGAGGTGAGAGCAGCAGAATGGAGTGTTTGCCTAGAGCATCTCATATCCTTGCAGTGGCACTGAGCCCCGGACTCCACCACTAGGCTACTTAACGTGAAGCATCTGCTTGCACAGTCCCCCATGCCCATTCATAGCCTGCCACTGCTGCCAAACCCAGGACTAGACCCTGTGGCTTTCCCTATGCAGAGATAAGCCATGAACAAAGATCCTGGAGTGGGGGAGGCCAGGGCAGGGAGAAAGCAAATGTGATGAGGTGGGGTTGATAAAAAAAAAAAAGACAATAGAGGATTGCTGTAAGGTCACACATATGTATGTTTGCCTAGGGCCCAATATGGTGTTAATCAGGCCTTGTTCTATGGACTCCTATAACCAAAGGATTAAACCCTGGGCCATTATTTGACTTCTCTTGCAGAGTTTGCTAGACCATTCTAACAGCTCAACAAACAGACCCGCAAAAGAGGCAGCTGCCCTGGGCCCTGCACTACAGGGGGCTCATAAGTAAAAGAAGCCCTGATGTTGCCATCAGCTGACTAGGAGGCCCTTCCAAAATACAGCTTACCAGATTGGGTCCGAGTTAACCCAAAACTCTGCCTGATCCGATTCTATCACGTCCAGTGTAATATAATGATTGATGGGATTTGCTGCTGTCCCCTACCACTAGTAGCAAGAGATATGCTTCATTGCCTGTCGTCCTCTGCTGCCACGGAGCCAGTCTTGTGACGCTTTGTGAGATTTTGTGGCTCACGCTGTGAGACTAGCTCCATGGCAGCGGTGCATGACCTGCAATTAAGGGGTTTGTGACTGGAGCTTTGCCGACTATTTGCTTGAAGAGCTGCGGCAGTGGGGTCTGACAACCTGTGGAAGGAGGGAAAGAGATGAGAAGGGGTTAGAGTGGAGGGAGCATGAGATGGGACTCGGAGTGAAGGGAAGGAGGTGTGAGAAGGGTGTTAGAGTGCAGAAAGAGGAAGGGAGAGGGGAGAGGGTAAGAAAGCGTCAGAGTGGAGACAGAGAATGGGAGTCAGGGGTATGAAGAGGCTCTGACTGGAGGAGGAGAGTGGAGATAGGGCATGAGGAGGCGCTCAGAATGGAGGGAAGGGGTGAAAAGGGGTGGAGGATAGTGAGCATAAGAACATAAGATATGCCATACTGGGTCAGACCAAGGTCCATCAAGCCCAGTATCCTGTTTCCAACAGTGGCCAATCTAGGTCATACGTACCTAGCAGTTTCCCCAAGGGACACAGGTTCCACAATGCTTGTACTGGGTAGTGGATCAAGGAGAAGAGAAAGAGGGTGAGAAGGGGGTTAAAGTGGCAAGAAGGAGAGGACAATAGGGGGAAGAGTATAGGGAGCCTTAGGGCATGAGAATGGAAAAGACTGGAGGAAGAAGGGATGAGAGGGGAGAAGAATGTCTGGAGGGAGAGAGAGGGATTGCAAAGGGGGGGGGGAAGATGGAGGGCTGGAGAGAGAGTGTGAAGGGTCTAGAGGGCCTGGAAAAAGGTTGAGAGATTGTGGAAGGGGTGAGAGACAGATGTAAAGGGAGTGAGAAAGTGGGAATTTGAGTAGGGGGTAAGAGACAAAAAAAGAGACTGGATGCCAGAAATAGGTGAGAGGTGAAAAAAGGGATATTGAGGACTATAG
Source organism: Ichthyophis bannanicus (assembly GCA_033557465.1). Classification (NCBI taxonomy): domain Eukaryota; kingdom Metazoa; phylum Chordata; class Amphibia; order Gymnophiona; family Ichthyophiidae; genus Ichthyophis; species Ichthyophis bannanicus. The sequence continues at coordinate 190,853,948 of CM066039.1, forward strand.
AGTGAGAGAAGAGGAGAATAAGGGTAAAAGCTAGCTGTGAGTGGAGCTGCAAAGAAGAAAGACAGAGAGAATAAAGATGAAAGGGAAGATTGATGTCAGACAGATGTAGAGAAGAAAGGAAAGGCAACAGAAGAAAGAAGAAATGAAAACGAGACCCTAGAAGAAAATCTAGATAAAAACCAACGCAAGGTAAATGTAAAGGAGAGACTGGGTTGAACCCAATCAGAAAAATAAAATGCCCAGACTACAAAAGTAGAATACTGGAGAGGGATATTCAAAGTCAATCCCCTTATCCGGGCTAGTCCGCGGCACTAACACGGTTAATGCCCCTGAATATCCCCAGGTGTCGCCACTGCACGTCTCAGTGCTGCCCGGTTTGCATCAGGGTGTTCCGGGGGTGTGCCAGGGGCAGCACCCGGCCATATCCGGGCAGCAGCAATAATGATCCGTTGCTCAGTTATGACAAAGCAGCGAAAGTCAGGCGCAGCAAAGGAGGGGCCTAACGTTCGCCGCAGAAGGCGGCTGAATATCACCGCTGCCCAGTTAGCTTCCTGGCAAACCGGGCAACCCCGCTATTCAATGCTGGGGCCCAGATATGACCCCAGCATTGAACATCTGGCAACAGCTGAATATCTCCCCCGGTGTTTTTTAAACTGAAAGGATTGGTTTATGCCAGGTTTGGGAAGTGTAGGCCAGGTCTACCTACAAAAGGATCTCTAATTTTTCACCAAGATTGCCTGAGTACATGGGAGCCGTACACCAGGATTTAAAAGCACAGTCACTTGTCAGCAAAATTCCTTTATTTAGTACAAGCAAAAACTGCAAGCACAGATACACAAGTGTCTGTCTGAGGGACCCAGGTGCGGACAGCGTTCTGATCCCTACGGTACAGTGGGGAAAAGAAGGCTGCCCGCTGAAGCTCTATAGGCACTTTCTTATATACGTTCTCTGTCCCAAAGTTCCAGTGAATTCTGCTTGAATTACTGACGTCATTTGCAGAACTTGCAAAAACCTGCAAAACCTGCAAAGTCAGAGAACTTCTGCCAGTGCAACCCTCAGACCCCTCCTATGTTTATCACCAAGAAACAGATTACTAAACAACAGTTGGTATTTACTGGACACAGCCCCTCTTATCTCTGCCTGCCTGAGTCCTGTATGATCTGACACTGTGCTCTTCAGGGTTCAGAGTATGGCTCAACTGACAGTTTTTTTTCTCTCTCAATTTGTCAGCTTCTGGGCCTGTATTCCTGTTTTCCTAAGTTCACATTCTCTTGCACACTTCTGCACAAAAGTATGGTTCACCAGGCTCTCCCATACAAGGCCACAAAATACTCTGTTTCATAACCCACATGCGTGTCTTCTTGTGTCAATCATATGTTGCTGTGTATATTTTCAGGCAGGTAAGGGTGCAATCATACAAAGCAAACCTATAAGAGCAGGCTTGAAATCCAGACTTGGACTGATTCCCTTCCGAAGTATGCACATCTCTTCTGTTTTGCATTTTGTAAAATAGAAGCAAAAATTGATTTCTCTTTCTCTTTTTCTGGTCTTGCATGGCTGATAGTTTGGCTTCTTGGAGTTTCCATTTCAGTTTTTATCTGTATATTTTATTTTTAATTTGTGGTTCCTTATTCTGTATTCAGTGACAGTCTGTCCATATTTGGCTTGTGTGCCCAAGGTAAAGGATTCTGCTAGTGTATAGTTCCTGTGTAGCAGTCCAGGTTCTTTTGTTTTCTAATAGGAGGTGCATTTGTACTGTAGAACCTGTTATAATATTGTGCTTCTTTGGTTAGGTTGAGTCCTGGAAGCTAGAGCTCTTTTGGTAAGACGGGTTTGCTAAACAGGTTCTGAGTGTCTTCTGTAGGATTTTGTACTTCTCCACAGTGTGCCTGGAAGTGGAGAGACTTTGGGTTGCTGTTACTAATGTGGCATCATAATCTGAAAAAGGATTTTTTCTTTTGCATGGTGCATAGTAAAGGCAAATATCCTGTTTCTACAGCAGTGGGGAGTTTCTGTGAATGCAGGATGTATTTACAGAACTGGATGTACAGGATTTAGGAGATTCTGTGCCATCCTGTATAGATGCCTGAACACTCCCACATCAGGATAAGAGAAACACTTAACGTTTCATGTTTGTCCCAGCTGTTTGACATCTTTCAATTGTGTACTTCTGTATCTCAATATGTTTAATGTGACAGAGCAAATATTTAAAAATGATTGTGCTTTGGGAGGTGATTCAGCATTTGTGAGATATATGATTCCAGGGAAAGGCAATCTGGAAACAATAAGAGGGAGCCCATCCATAAAAGTTTGGCTAGGTCCCCATAAATGGTTCAAGTGACCCTGTCCGCAAATCCTTATGCAACTGCAACTGCAGCAGCAGCCATTGTTTGCCCCTCCTCCCCCCCTTTACTCGGATGCTGTGTGCAGTACCTACCTTCTCTTATCTGCCACTTCCAATGCAGACTTCCTGTTTATGCAAACTGAAGGTCTGCCTTGGAGGGGGAGGAGGGGGGGTGGAAGTGGCTGAATAGAAGGTAGGAATTGCAATACAGCACCAGAGAGCTTAGGTATGTGCAGTTTCGGGTTTTCCACGCCATTGCTGCTGTTGCAGGCCCCAGAGAGGAATGAGAGCCCCCAGAAGGCCGGTGCTCTAGGCCACTGCCTAATTCAGCTAATGTAGCTCCTGTCCTGGGGACAAGGTATGCTGTACTGTACCTGAAGGTAACTCTCCTTGACCTGCTACTGAAAAGATGTAAGCTCAATCCAAATAAATACATTTCATACACTTACTCCAAGGGTTTGCAAATTTATCTCTTCACTATGGACATCTTGAAAGCTTGACTGGAGGTAGATTAAGGAAGCCCTGGGTTAATCTTTTAAATCAGAGCAAGGGGAAGGGAAAAACTATAGGTGATCCTCCCTACAACCTCTGAGGAACATACAGGAAGGGTTTATTTCAGTAGAATTTTTATGTATTTTTTGTTTTGTTTTGCATAAAACATAAAACAGGTTGCTCTTTGCTAAGCTGACCTCCCTTCCTTGAGTTCTGCCTCTCCTCCAAAATTCTGCATCTCGGTTTTTATTTGCTGGTCACAGGTTGGGAGGGTAGAGGTGTTTCCCTCCCACTCAGCCCTCCTCTCCACTACAGTCTATTGCCATAGCTTTAGGGAAGGACCGAAGTGGGAAACTGATGCTCTTCATGTCCCTTTGGTCAGTGCATTTGAATATTGACCTTTGTGTGTGTACGTGTCTGTCTGTCCTTGCCTGGTCTGTGTGATAGATGGATATTTTACTTAGCCAGATAGATTCCATTAAATATTGAACTGTAGTGGTGGCTCACTATCGCAATGCTGGCATGGCCTATTGTAGCAGTCTCTAGTGGAGGTGCTATGAAACCTGGGGGTATGTTTACCAAATGGCGCTAATGTAGCATCTGTAACGTTAACACACATTAACATTACCGGCAGCGGTAAATGTCCCAGAGGGTGGGGAGAAGGCAGAGAGTAGGGGTCAATGGGTGGGGAGAAGCCCATGCTACACTAACGCTGTAACATTAATGCCAGGATTTTACCGCCAGCGAAAACCTGTTGGTAAATGCACTTTTGCAGGCGAGAGAGACCATTTCAGTGTCAGCAATGTACAGCACAGACAGGGAGACCAAGGAAAGTGATAGTAGTGCTCCATTTGCAGCAACAGTATACAGTAGTGCCCAAGTAGGAGGGCACTATGGTGATGGTGCAAATGGAGCAAAGGGGGGTGCAGGTGGATCATGCAGTGAGGGCAGCTGGGGCACAAAGCAGACTAGGCAGTCACCTAGGTGGCACATAGGAACACAGAAACTGAAAAACAGCAAGACAGCATCTGACCTAGGTCAAACATGCCTTGTATTCTGTGTTCCACAGTGTCCCATCCAGGGGACACGTACCCAGCAGGTACCCCAAACATCACATAGGAACCACTATGCCTGTAATGGGGTAAGCAGTGCAAATCTGGGGACCACTCTAACAAGGGTCTATGGAACTTCCCCAAGAAACGTCCCAAACTGTTTTTAAACCCAGCTAAATGAACACCATTTACTACAGCCTCTGGTAAGGCAGTGCAGGGTTAGACCACACATCGTCTGAAACATATTTACACCCAGTAGTCCAAACTGGGTACACTATAGCTGCATTGCATGTCTCCTAGCCTGTCCACTGTCTGCTGGCATAAAATAATCTACCTACATTTACCTGGTCCACTCTAGCCAATAGTCTCTAGATCTCCAACCTGAAGCCCCCCAGCCATCTCTCCCCCAGGTGGAAGGGACATAACATTGGCAGGCAATGATGGGGGGGGGATGTGCAGATGTCCATGTATACCTCCCCATCCCAGACCCCACACCCTAGGCACCTGCCTACCCGCACATTGGATGCCCTGGGACTGCACACTGCCAGCACAGACAGCAACATGGGTGTGTCAGCATGGCGGGGGGGGGGGGGGGTTGGTGGTGGAGAGGGCAGTGGCACCCACCTGCAGTAGACCAAGGCTATGCCCTGTTCCAGTGCACAGTGTGCTGTGCAACATGTCAAGGTCTGTCTGATGGGAAAAATGTTGGCTCCAGAGACAGAAGTGACAGTACCATGGTATACTACACACATTCAGTGTGCTGTGGAGCAGACGGTCACTGGTTCAGGTCCTGGCTGTGGATCCTTTAGTGCATGTCCCAACCTCTTACCCCACATTGCGGATACACCACCATCATGTGCGATCCCCAATGCAGCGGCCAACAGGGGTACAAACACCCACACAGACAGGCTCCACTATCCACAGCTGGATGGAAAATGAGGCTGTTGGCTCCTTCACACGGAGCAGCAGTTAGCAGCAGATCACTATTACTAGCTCCTGCACAATGAGCACACCTTAGCAATGCCTGCACTGAGATTGGGACCAGAGTGGTGGCCAGGACTGCCACCCATCCCCAGTGTTGCACAGTGCTTCAGTATGGGTGTGTGTGTGTATTTCTATCCATTGTTTTGTGGCATTCTACACCTCACTGAGCCTCGCACCGCCTACACTGTTTCCAGCGTTAGCCTGCAAATGTGCATGATGAAGAGCAAGGTATTTATTTTATTTATTTATTTTATTTAACAGTTTTTATACCACTTTTCTTGCACATTGAACAATGAACAAGAAACTTTACATAGAACAAGGTCATTAAACTTTGAAAACAGAGATATTAACAGTATTATTTACATTATTTCTTGTTACAGGTTGTGGGAATGTATGGTTGGGTGTTTGAGATAGGTTGTAGTTACTGGTTGGTGTGGATGGATTCAGATTTTATTGTAGTGGCTACACTTCACATAGTGATTCTGCTTCTGGTCCCATACTCTGAGAAAAGGTGTGTTTTTAAGGCTTTACAAAAATCCCATAAGTCAGTGGTGTTTCTTATTCTTTCTGGTAGTGCATTCTAGAGGGTTGGAGTATATATTGAGAAGGCTCTGTGACAGGTTGTCTGTTTTGCTTTGGTTCTATTCTTAGGTATTATTAATAGGTTTTTATTGATTTTCCTTTTTGTTCTGTTTTCAGGGTCTTTGCTTATAAGCATTTGAAGTATTGGTGGTGATAGCTGATGTAGGATTTTGAAAATAGTAAGTATGGCTTTGTATTTGGTTCTGGTGATTATAGGGAGCCAGTGGAGTTGTTTCAATGTTGGGGTTATGTGGCTGGTCCTTGTTGTTCCTGTTATAATGTGGGCTGTGGTGTTTTGGAGAAGTTGCAGAGGATAGATGGATTGGGTTGGTAGACCTTGGTAGATGATGTTACAGTAGTCCAGAATGGGCATTATTAAGGCTTGGCAAACTGTGCTGAAGTTGTTGGAGTCCAGAAGTGGTTTGAGCTTTTGTAGTGTTCTAATTTTATGGTAGGCAGTCTTTGTTATCTTGTTTATATGAGCTTGGAAGTTTAGGTTTTGGTCGAGGTGTATCCCCAAGTATCTGACTTCTGTTTTAACGGTTATGATGTTGTTTGATAATTGCAGGAATTTTGGAGGAACAAAGGAGTTGTTTCTTGTTTAAAAAAATCCTTCCGTTTTATTGTAATTTATTGTTAGGTTGCGTTCCCGAAGCCAAGCTAACATCTCTTCTATGCATGATGTTATTCTAGAGTAGTCAGGTTGATCTATGTTGAATGGAGCATGTACCATAATGTCATCAGCATAGATACTGTATTTTATATTGTTTGGTCATTATGTTGCAGAGTGGCTGGAGATAGATATTAAACAGCAGGGCAGAGAGTGCTGATCCTTGTGGTACTCCTTGTAGTTGCTCAATTGGTGTTGATTGACGTATTCCAGATTTAACTTGTATTTTTCTGTGGGTGAGGTATGATGTGAACCATTTCAGGGTAGTTTCCTGAAGTCTAATTTACTTTAGTCATTTGATAAGTGTATTGTGATTGATTGAATCAAAGGCAGCTTTTATATTGAGGAGTACCAATATACAACATTGTTTGATGTTGTCTAGACTGGTTATTAGGTTATCCAGGAGTGATGTAATGAGTGTTTCTACACTGTGTTTGGGATTGAAGCCTTGTTTGTGGGGGTCCAGAGGGGCGTGTGTGTCTAGGTGATCTTGTAGTTGAAGTTGGACCACTTTCTCAATTATCTTTGCTGTGAATGGAAGACTTGAGATGGGTCGGTATGAGTTAGGATCATTTGTGTCTAGATTGTTGTTCTTTAGGATCGGTCTTATCATTGATTGTTTAAGTACGGGAGGAATAGTGCCTTATCTAAGAGAGAACTTGACTATTTTGAGTAGAGTGGAGGCTAGATATTCGGTTGTTGCTTTGATCCAGGATATTGGGCAAGGTTCAAGGGGGGAGGTCGTGGTGTTGAGATTAGATATGATGCCTTTTAATTCTTTTATTGATGGTATGTGAAAGGAGTTCCATGGGTAGGCTTGTTTTCCTATCGGGAGGAGTTCTGTTGTCAAAGGTTGGCACGGATTCGTATTAGGTTTGATTTTTGATTGAAGGAAGTCAGCCATGGCTTGGGGTTCAATTGTATTGTGTTCTTTAGGGTAATCTTTTGTTAAGGTCCTTCTTATGTTGAATAGTTTGCGTGGTTTATTTAGGGAGTTCATGATTTGATTGGTATGGTATTCTTTCTTACAGGCATTTATTAGGGCCTGGTATTCTTGCATCTTGGTTGTGTAGGTTATTCTGTCTTGTGGATCCTTCTGTTTTCTCTATCTTTGTTCCGTTTTTCTCAAGGCTTGTTTTAATTTGTTAATGTTATTGGAATACCATGGTGTGATGTTCTTCCTGCTGTTGTGTGTTTTCTTGTGTGAGGCAGTGGCTGCGTTGAAAATTGTTGTGTTCCAGATTCTTATTATCTCTTCTAAGTCTGTTGAATCTTTGGGGTTTTTTTGTTTTTATTTAATATTCTTTATTTATCAATTATTAATAACAAATACATCCGAAAAGTATATTGAATGCAATAGAAAATGAGTATTTAGCAAACAAATAACAAGGAAAAAACAAAGGATTGTAATAAACCATCCTCAATGAAAACATATTCCCATTTACAATTTAGTCCACAAAAACAAGGAAATATGAGAAGCCCTAGGAAAATAAAAATATAAACAGAAAGTAAGAGACCACAATGGCCCTATACTATACTATCTAACCATTACATATAATGTGAACAGGTGGAGACTTAAGCATCAGCCGTATGAGAGGGTCCAGCAACACCAACTACTACAACCTCCCTTGCTTCCAAGAACTCCTGAAGATGTCTAGGATCAAAAAACATATAAGCTTTTTGTTTAAATACCACACAACACTTTACAGGAAATTTAAGCTGAAAGGTTGCCCCCAGAGCCAAAATCCTAGGGAGAAGGACCAAAAAGTCCTTTCTTCTCAACTGTGTCACACGAGATATGTCAGGAAATATACGCACATTAGAGCCTAGAGACATTTCATTGAAATTCTTGAAATACAATTTAAGAATATAAAACTTATCCGACTCCAGCGCCAGGGTCACAAGGAGAGTTGCTTTACTGGTAATGACCTCCAGGGAAGATTCTAAAAATCCTGTGAGGTCACCTGTACCAGGAGAAGAGACAGGAAGGGTAGTGGAGCCGCGTTCTTGAAGCCCCAAGGACAAATACTGAGCCCGTACCAGAGGGAAATGCTCCGAGGAAATCTTTAAAATCTCCCTAAAGTACTTCCTCACCATCTCCAATGGTGACAATAAAGGAGACCGTGGAAAATTCAGGAAACGTAGGTTACACCAACGAACCTGGTTCTCCAGATATTCCATTTTTCTGCCAGAAACAGCTCTGTCCTTAACTTGGGCAGCCACCAAGACCCGGAGCTGCTCGACATCCTGCTCCAACCTAGACAATCTCTCATCTTGCCCACCTTGAACACCAGAGAGGGTTACACAAGATAACTTCACCTCTACAATCTCTGTATTCACATTACCCAGTACATTTTTCAGGGAAGTGTTTAAGGCGGCCAGTCCATCCCATAGTGCTTCCAATGTAATCACCGCTGGTCTTTCCAACGTAGGTACTCCCGAGAGGTCCTTCACTCGACCAGGCATATTCAGAGCTTGACCCTCCAATGTAACTACTCTCTCCACAAACTTTGGAATTGCCTCGGCTTCCACTGAGGAAAGACTCCCCGCCGAAGATCCTCCTGACTCTGCCTTCACCAGCGTGCTCGCAAGCAGACCCGCAGGCTGAGCAACTCCAACCGGGGAAACACTTCCGGGTCACGGTGGGGGGGGCACGCTCCTCCGGCGAAAGCCAAACCCCCGATGCACTCAGCGCCGACACTCCTCCAGCCAGCACTGCCAAAGATGCTGTTCCTGCTCCAGCCGCAAAGCCGCATTCCGCAAGGGTCGGCTGCGTTGAAGGCCCAAGCAGAGCCGCCCCAGAAGGAAAAGCAGCCTGTTTTCTCTTCCTCCGCCCCATACTCGAGGCTCAGAAGCGCACCCCAAACAGCAAACACCGTGGAACGCAGCCTCACTGGTCAGAGCGTCCCATCGCCATCTTGCTGCTTCCCCTCCTGAGAAAGCTGACCTGTTGAATCTTTGTTTATATGTAGTAAGACCTGCTGTATGAAGGTGTCCTTGTTGAATTGTTTAAATCTTCTTTGGGTGTTAGTTGCTTCTATGGAGGTATTTTGTGTAGTAATGGTAGTATAAAAGTTTATGATGTGGTGGTCTGACCCAGGGGCAGCCCAAGGGGGGTGCAGGGCCATGTGCAGAGACTCAGTGCGGGGCCTCATTTGCATAAGGGGCCTCATTTGCATAAATATTTGCATAATGTTACCATACACGAACTTTTAGTAAACATGCCTCTTAATGAGTGTATGGATAAAGAAAGACTAAAAGATTTCTACATTACTATAATCCAGTGCCAATCGTCAGGCACATTAGGAACTACTACAAACACTGACCATTTAGAACCCATAACAAACCCGCCGTATCGTAACAGCACTACCAGGACTCACAAACCACCATACTCTACCTATCAAAAGGCAACACTGCAAATATTAAACCAATACATTTCAGAGAATAACAATACATGACCAACTGGGGAAAGAGAACAAGTGACACTGTCAAATAGGAATTATATAAACAGAATACCTCAGCTCAGTTACACATGCAGAACATAGACCATTACCAAACAAGGAATCACAATTTAGAATCAGGAAGACAATAAACTGGGAACCCCAAAAGACAAACTTGGAATGTACAACAACACTGTAGAAATAAAACTATAAATTAATTTCCTCTTGTACTAAACAAAGCGCAGACGTTAATGATGCTGACATATTCCAGTTAATAAATTCAAAATAAAGAGATATCTTTCTACTTTCTGTGCATTTTTTTTCAGTTGCAATTGCTCCAGCCACTTTCTTCTGGTTTCTTCGTGTCTTCTGCTAACTCTCCATCATCTGCTGTCCATTTGTCCTTTCTTCTCTCTTCTAGTTTTTTTCCATTCTCTCTCTACATCTGCTTTAACATACTAATCTTTCTCCTTTTGCTCTTTACTCATTGCTATTTCATCCACTCAAATTTTACCCCTCCATCCTCGTTCCTCACTTACTCTTCCAATACCCGGCCAATTGTAGATTTTTCTTCCCTCCCACACAAAATATTTTTCCCCTCTCCATTTCACTCTCCCAGCTCCATCCCATTCTAATCCTCCCCCGACATCAGCTCTCTTCTAGTTCCAGCGCCACCCAGCATCCGCTCCCTTCTAGGCCCCGCATCAGCCCATTTCCAGTCCTAGCCCCCCCATCAGCCCATTTTCAGTCCTAGCTCCCCCATCCATTTCCAGTCCTATCCAAGTCCCTCCATCAGCTCATTTCCAATCCCAGCCCCCCATCAGCGCATTTCTAGTCCTTTCCTAACCCCACCATCAGCCCATGTCAAATCCTAGTTCCCCTCCACTCAGCCCATTTCCATTCCAAGCCCCCGTCCCCATCAGCTATTTGCAGTTCAAGCCTCCCCTTCCACTCAGCCCTTTTCCAGTCCTAGCAACCCCCCCAACCCATTACCAATCCTAACCCCCTATCAGCCCACTTCCAGTCCTAACCCCCCTATCGCCCCATTTCCAGTTTTAGCCCCCCATAACCCATTACCAGTCCTAACCCCCCATCAGCCCACAGCCCATTACCAGTCCTAACCTCATCAGCCCACCTCAAGTCCTAACCCCCCCATCAGCCGATTTCCAGTTCTAGCCCCCTCATAGCCCATTGCCAATCCTAACTCCCCCATCAGCCCACTTCCAGTCCTAACCCCCATGACCCCTTTTTCAGTGTTAGCCCCCCATAGCCCATTATGAGTCTGAACCCCCATAGCCCATTACCAGTCCTAACCCCCCCATCACTCCATTTTCAATTTTAGCCCCCCCATAGCCCATTACCAGTCTTAACCTCCCTATCACTCCATTTTCAGTTTTAGCCCCCCCCCCCATAGCCCATTACCAGTCCTAAAGCCCCCATCAGCCCATAGCCAGTCCTAACCCCCCTGCCCCCATCAGCAAAATTAAACAAAAAAAAAAAGCTGGCTGCTGCCACTGCCACCGTGGCAGCGGCAGGATCGAGTGTCCGCGGGGCCCCCCCTGCCCGGCAGAGTCCTCCCTCCCTGCATCTGTTCTCTCTTGCGCTGGCTTTCAGAGCCGCGAAGGGGAGAGTTTCTCCCTCGCGGCTCTGTTAAGCCCGCTGGGGCAGATGGGAAACAGGCATTTCCTGTTTCCCATCAGCCCCAGGCCCTGGCAGGCTTAACAGAGCCACGAAAGGGAAACTCTTCCTTCGCGGCTCTGAAAGCCAGCGCGAGAGGGAGCTGATGCAGGGAGGGAGGACTCTGCCGGGCAGGGGGGGGGCCCCACGGACACTCGATCCTGCCGCTGCCACGGTGGCAGTGGCAGCAGCCAGCTTTTTTTTTTAAATTTACCTATGCAGAATGTTCTTTGCGCGGGGCCCCCTGAAACGCGGGGCCCTGTGCAAAAAACATTCTCGCTCAATGGATGGGCTGGCCCTGGTCTGACCATGGGAAGGGCATAATGGATGTGAGTTGTGTGAGATTCGTTTCCAGAAGTATGTTTGGTACAAAGATGAGATCAAGGGTTCCACCTTTGTTATGGGTTGGGGTGTCTACTATCTGCCTTTATTGTAGGTTCTCGATGGCTTGTATAAAAGCTTGGCTGTGTCTTGTGGATATGGAGGATCTGTTAAGGTCCCCTAGGATGTTGAGTGGTTTTTGTGAACTAGTTAGAGCATATTTCTTCCATTATTAGTGATAGGTCTTCATTTCTTGCAACAGGTGCTCTGTATATTAGGCAGAAAGCTATATGTTTATTTGAGATGGTTATAATGTTGCAGCAGTCGGTGGTATGAGTTGATAAGGTGTTGAATCTTAGGGATTTTCTCGTGATGATAAGGACTCCGTCGCCCCTTTTTTCGGTTCTTGGGCTGTATGAGTTTCGTATGTTTGTGATGAGATTTGGTTTAGTATTACTTGATCTCTGTCAGTGAGAGATGTTTCTGTTATACACATTATGTCCAATTGATGTTCCTCGATGTAGTCTGTGATGATGTGGAATTTGTTCCGTAAGGATCGGGCATTGATTAAGGTGCAGGGGGTCAGTTGATTCTTATTTGGTTCCTTCAAGGGGTTGATGGGTTAATTTGAAGTAATCTATTGCATCTCTTGTGTGTCGGGTTTTGGTATGCGCGTTGGAAAGTGTTGATTCTGGTAGCTTGTAGGATTGGTATGTAATTCACTATGGGATATGTTTACTAAACCGCGGTAATGTTACCGTCGTTAATTTCCCCAATAATGTTATGGATGCCCATATAAAGGAGTGGGCAGTGCATCATTAAAGGAAGCCATGTCAGGTAACGCGCGTTACAAGGCACTTAACGCATGGTACAGTGCGCCATGGACCCACTACGCGTGAACATCACAGCCGACGGGAAGCAGCAACGTGTCCGAAGGGATTGCAGTCTAAGGCACGCAGACAGTAGAAGACGCGCTGAGGGATGTGCAGACATGGTGCCACATGAGAAACGGAGCCGTAGGTGTAAGGCCATAGACCCCAGGCAGCTGATATCGTAGTCTGTAATGGGGACATGAGCCACAGTCAACACGTGCACACACGCCATGAAATGGTGTGCAGTGAACCCAGCATCCAGAGGAGGTTCAATGGTGTGCTGTGAACTCAGCATGCAGAGGAGGTAATGGAAAGGGCATCAGGGGTCGGTCTGAAGGGCTAGCTGTGTGGATAGTGTGTGTATAAGGGCAAAATGGGCAGGGAAGCCAAAAAGGTGTAAGAGGGAATTGAACCAGTACACTGAAGAGCCCAAACACAGCTCACCGACACCAATACCAAATCACTGAGCCACCTGCCCACCCAGACAACCTGAAGAAAAGGAGCATATGTAACAGCTAGCATGTGATGGATAGGCTGCATGGAGGGGACACTACAGTGTACAGTGAAGAGAAGGAAGTGTGTGTGGAGAAGTGACAAAGCCGGAGCCATTGTATGGTAAGGAGAGCAGAACAAATGAAAAGGAACCTGTGGGACCCAAATCCACAACCTATGTTGGCTCCACGCATGTCTGCAACCACTATCCCAAACAACCACAACAAGCACAATGCAAATATGTTCCACCAAGTGGCCATCGCGTCTGCTAGATTATCATGCAGTAGTGCATCTTACGTGTCTTGCATCTTACACGCGTTGCGGAGAATGCACGTAGCAGGGCATCTGACTTGCAGCTCGCACAATAACGTGCATGACGTTACAGACCTTCCTATGTGCCTTATGAGATACGTCTAAGTTCCTTAGAATATGTGGTCAGATTATGGCACGTAACATCGCACATCCCAAACAGACGTCACATGCATTATTATGAGCACTGCGCGTCTGCAGTGCTGCAATGCGTATTGCGGTCTATGGGCATACGTGTATTTGCCACAACACGCGTAAGATGCAATATTGTACACTATAATAGACTACCTGTCCATTGCCCTTCCTCTTTGACATTTACCAGCAGCAGGCACAGTCAGACTGTAGCTGCTGCACCACACCAAGTGTTCCAGCCATGCACAAAATAACCACAGACACTCCGCTAGCCAATTTATTTTGTATGTTCACAGTGGAACTATATGCACCCAAAGCTGGGTTATATGGCACAGGTACCCTGCAAGAACCCAGTGAGTGGCGCTCCAGAAAAGAGAGCACACATATATCACTTGAAACAGATACTATGTAGCACTATGTGGGAATATAGCCATGCCATGGTCACTGTTTGGTCAATGTGAGAGTGCCCTAACAGCAAGACGTGTTGTGGCCAGCTTGTCAATGCAGGTGGTGGTTGGGCACTACAATGTCCCAGCCATTGCCCAACACCCTCTGCAGATGCATCCTGCCCAGTCCGCCCTGTCCGGGCCTTACCCACAAAACCTTGTTCCTCATTATGCACATTTGCAGGCTAATGCTGGTAACAGTGGGACATTGTGGGCCCTGTGAGGTGTAGGAAGCCACAAAACAATGGATAGACATAAACACGCACACACTCCTATTGCAGCATTGTGCAAACTTAGGGGTGGTTGGCAACCCATGCCTGCCACACTGATCCTGATCACAGTGCCGACATTGCCAAACTGTGCAGGAAGTAGTATTAGTACTCTGGTGATAACTGCAGCTCCGTGCTGGGGCCAGCAGCCTGACATTCCATGGAGCTTTGGATAGTGGAGCCTGTGTGAGTGGGTGTCTGTATCCGTTGGCCGCTGCTTTGGGGATTGCACATGTTGATGTTGTATCTGCATTGTAGGGTAAAATATAGGGACATGCTTTGCAGGATCCACAGCTGGGACCTGAACCTGTGACCTGCTGCTCTGGGACATGCTTGCTGTGTGTACTGCACCACACATGCACAGCAGTCCCAAGGGGCTACCTTTACTTTTTTTCAGCCAGACCTGTTCTGTTGCACTGCACACCACATACTGGTACAGGGCATGGCCTAGGTCCACTGCAGGCAGGTGCCACTGCCCCCTCCAGCACCAACACACACACCCCTGCCATGCTGCCTGCCCATATGCTTTCGGTGCTGGTAGTGCACTGTCCCAGACCGTCCACTGTGCAGGTAGGCGGTTGCCTAGGGCACGGGGTCTGGGGCATGGAGGCATACATGGACATCCACACATCCCCCCCCATCACTGCCTACCAATGTTATGTCCCTTCCACATTGGGGAGAGATGGCTGGGGGGATGTCAGGTCAGTGCTCTAGCAACTATTGGTTAGGGTGGACCAGGTAGATGTAGATAGATTGTATTGTAACAGCCGACTGTGGGCAGGCTAGGGCATGCACCTCAGGTACAGTGTACCCAGTTTGGCCTCCTGGGTGTATATATGTTTCCGACAATGTGTGGGCACACTCTGCAATGCCTTACTAGGGGCTGCAGTAAAGGGTGTTCAGTTAGCTGGGTTTATGAACTGTTTGGGACACATCCTGGGTAAGGTCTGTGGACCCTTGTTAGAGTGGTCCCAAGATGTGCACTGATTACCCTATTACAGGCATAATGGTACCTTTGTGTCCTTTGGGGTACCTTGGTCAGATGCTGTCTTGCTGTTTTTCAGTTTCTGTGTTCCTATGTGCCACCTAGGCGACAGCCTAGTCCACCCTGTGCCCCAGCTGCCCCCACTACATGTCCCGCCTGCAGCTCCCTATGCCCCATTTGCACCATCGCTATAGCGGCCTTTCATACTTGGGTACTATGCTGTTGCTGCATATGGATCACTACTATCACTTTTCTTGGGCACACTGCCTATGTTGAACATTGCTGATGCTGAAATGGTTTCACCCTCCTGCAAATGTGCATCTAAAGACAGGTTTTCAGTCCCGGTAATGTTCAGCCCTTCAGTTCCCCACGTTAGTGTAGCAGGAGCCTCTCCCCGCCCACTCCCTACCCATTGACCCCCTTCTCTCTGCCTTCTCTCCACCCTCTGCGGGACTTACCACGGACGGTGACATTAACATGCATTAGGTACCCTTAACACACGTTAACGTTACTTAATGTGCATTAACGTAGCCACTGCTACTTTACCGCGCTTTAGTAAACATACCCCTATGTTGCATTGTGTGTTGTCTGTTGTGCTTGCCTTTAGGGGTTGGAGCAGTATTACTAGGCAACAAGTATTATTGCAGGCTTATCTGTATCCATATTGGAGAGTATGTTGGAGGGACTGTAGATGGAAGAGTAGGATGAGTCTTTGTCACTGTTTTTTGTTGTGGTACTCTCATAAGTAGGGATTGATTGCGCTGTGTGACTGCATAGGCTGTGATCCATGTATTAACTAGTAAAGTGGTCGGTGGGGACATCTTAAGGGCTGCTGTTGTTTATCTGCTGTGATAGACAGCTTTGTAAAATGGGTGAGTTAAGAGTTTACAGTACCTTGAGTAGCCCTCTTGTGGAGGTTGGTTCCTCAGGTTTTGGTTGGCGTTTGCTATAGCTTGGTCCTGGTTCTGTTTTCTGTTGTTTCTTATGTCTATGATGGTGTGGCCTTTTAGTTTGTTTGAGAAGCACTTGGGGGCATGTTTACTAAACATTCCTAACGTGCGGGGCCGTGCTAGTGTGCCTGTGCCATATAAGGAGTGGGCGGTTCAGGCAGAAAATAGAAAAAAAACGGTAGTAAGCAACCGGACGTGTGTGCGTCGCGCTAATGTGTGGGGGTCGACATTAGCGCGTGGAAAGGCAAAGTGGCGCGCTGCTGAGTATACAAAACAACAGAGTCGTGGTACAATGGTGAAGACACTGACCAATGGTGCAGGGGCCATGGGTTCAATCCCCCAGTGTGTGCAATGACAAAGGTCAGCTGAGGCAGTAACTGTAATGATTAACATTGTTGTAGGAGGAAAATAATTTGGAACGGCATAAGGCGGCGCACAGTTATTTTTGGGCGGCAGAAGGCGGCGCACAGTTATTTTTGGGCAGCAGAAGGCGGCGCACTGGTCCCCTTGGGCGGCAGAAGGCGGCACGCTGATAGGCACAAGACGGCGCGCTGATGCACAAGCACAGGAACAGAGCCACAGCACAATGGTTAAAACACTGACCAATGGTGCAGGGATCAGGGGTTCAACTCCTCACAATGCCCAGTGAAAAATGCCTGCTAAGACAGTATGTATTATGTTGTGGAGTGCTGTAGGAGGCTGTATAATTTTATTTTGTTATCACTACTAGCAAACGCACTCTCCCAGCATGTTAACATACGGCGGCCCATAAGGCACATGTTACAGTGCACTGTTCACCAAGGCACCCTTGAATGACCCCTATAGGGCAGCATGTATGTTGCGACACAGGATAATGTATAGTGCACCCTATAGGGATGGCAACCATAAGGTGGCCTACAGGGCGCCCTATGAAGCACCCTCAGAGGCACCTAATGGGTATAGTAAGCTGAGGGTGGTCTTGCCGGCATAGACATATGTACAGTAAATAAAAATAAAGCTGTGGACAGCCCTACCAAAGGGCCCCACTGTGGGTTTGAAGCCATGACCTCTGGCTGCACAGGCAGTGATGTAACCATTGCACTACAGCTCCATAGCTGTAAGCAGGCCCCTGGCTGGCTGCAGATAGCCTACACGTCACCTCACAGAGAGTCTGCTGGTGTCAACAGGATAGGGTTAGGCCACCCGTACCCATGATGCACTGCACATGCAAATTAACTGTCCGCAGATGGACACAAGATGGGGAATGCACCCCCACAGCACCTCGGCCCTGTTGGGGGAAGTGACCGGGTGCACCCACACAGCACCTTGGCCTAGTAGGGGGCACTGACCGGGTGTTTTACTGGCACAGAGTAGCCACACACCGTTACATCGTGCGGGTACTGTGCTCACCCTGAGTGTGCAATGAGGTGGCCAGGACCAGGTCAACAACACCTGCCATGGCTGATGGAAGCCAAGCGGGCGTTCCAAAGCAGTGTTAATGTGTAAGATAGCTAGTTTCTGCACAAACACCATGGATATCCCTGTCTGCCACCATCAGGCCCCCCCCCCCCCCCCCCCCCAGTGGCAAACATGGTCCCCATCAAGGGATCCACACTCTACCTCCCTGCAAAGGTGGCAGTAGAGGGCAACATCAACCCCAGTCCTGCTGAGGAACACCACCACCACCCCCCCCCCCTAGGCAGGCAGCTCCATACACAGCCATAACACAATAGCAGACAGACATAAGCCCAGGGTATGGTAAGCTGCACTCCACCACCAGATATTCCCCTGCAGCAAGCCAACAGCCACTGCACCCTGCAAGCCATTATAGCAAGACATTTACCAGCTACAAACAGTCTGCTGGTTAGTCCATAGTGCATGTTCTCAATGGAGATGCATGCACCCAGAACTGGGCTGTCTGCATACACAGCAAGCAGATAGATCAGTGACTGGGCCCCAAAGAGAAACCCATATCTATCACATGAGAGAACTACTATACAGCACTATGGGGGGGCCTAGCCATGCTGTGGTCACTGCACAGTCAGGGTGAGCGTGATCCCCCAGAAGGACATGCTTTGGCCACCCTGTCTGTGTAGGTGGTGGCCGGACACTACAATATCCCAGCCAATGTCCCTGCCAGGGCCCTATGCCCAGTGCAGATGCATCCTGGCCACGCCACCCTGCCCTGGCTATACCCATGGTACCTTGCACCTCATTATGCACATTGACTGGCCAATACTGGCAACAGTGCTGGCAGTGCGGGCTGTTGAAGGGGCTTGCAGCCAACACCCACTGTATAGACAGACACACACTTCCACACCTCTGCCATCATGGTGCTACGATTGAGGGGGTAAGTAGCCTTGCCCACCAAACCGGTCCTGAGCACGGCAAGGCATGGATATGGTACGCATTACAGCTGGTGGTCACTCCCCAGGGTGGTAAGCACCGTCAGAGGCCAGGCCTGGAGCATGCCCCGCAAACACCTAACAGATTGTTTGGATGGGGTCAACTAGCAGTATGTACGTAACGTATGGATAACTGCCTGCCTGTGCTCCTAGCAAACGTCTCCGAGCTGTGTACCGTATACCTCAGGTGTAGGGTGACATTGGTAAGTTATGCAAGTGCTCGTTTTGGGTGCTGCATGCACGGTCCAATGTTCTGCCTTTCCAGGAGACATTGGCCAATGGGGCCTGTGGGTGTGGGTGTGTCTGCCCTTGATGGCTGCTGCTTTACGGCACAGATTCCCAACTCCAGTCCAGGTTTGCATCACACTGTTCGGGTTTTCCTGCTATCCCTCATGAATATGCATGGGCTACATCTACATGCCATGGGGGTGGTGCATAGATATACAGCACAGGCATTTGTAAGAGTGTCAGCATGGAACCTGACTGGTGTGTGGCCCACCAGGACTGCATTTGGGTGATTCTGCTCTAGGTACTGCCCCTGTTCATGGTGTCTGTGCTCAGTGGGGTAAAAGATAGATGTCTTACCATTGCATATGTCCCCGCCATGAAAGGTGTGTCCTTACTATCACTGTTTAGTTGTGGGAAAAATATGTGGGCAGGATTGGCAGTAGCCCCAGCTGGGCTTTGAACCTGTGACCTTCTGTTCTTGTATGCACTGTCTGTGTGCACTGCACCACTGTGTAGCCACGGATTGGTTGGATTCCCTGGACTGTCCATGACTGTGGATCCGGCAGGACCTGTCTGTTGCAGTGGACTGTGCCAGCCTGCACATGGCTAGGCCTCTGTCTTCTGTGGTTAGCAGCCACTGCCCCCTGCACCACATGTACTTGTCCGCCAACATGCTGGCATGAACTTCTCTCAGAAAAAGCAGTTGACCTGATTGCAATGTGGCAGTATGGGACTGCATTTGGGGGACTTGGCTGTAGGTAATGCCCATTGTTGTGGTGTGTGTGCGGTGTTGTGTAAAATATGGGTGTTTTCCCCATGCATACAGGGGTGTCTGCGCTATCTTTATTTAGTGGTGGGTAAAATATAGGGACTGGGCTGGCAGGTGCCCCAGCTGGGTTTTGAACCTCTGCCCTCTGGTCCTAGAGGTAATGACTCTGTCCGCTGTACCACACTTTGGCCACAGAGATGGTGCAGCCCCTGGAGGCAGTAAGCCTGGCAGGATGGAGTCACAAACCATGCTCTACGTAATTCTACTGTGGGCATATGCACCCTGTCTGGTGACAAACGTGCACATAAACCCCGGAAATGTCCACGGGAAATGTGGGACAAAATATCACCACGCTGGGCAACAGTGATATTAATGGGCAACCATAGCAAACACTCCCAGGAAAGCTCCAAAACGTGGAAATGTTTTTTGGAAACGTCTCCTCTCAGTAGACCCTTCCAAACTTCATTTCTTTTTTCTGGAGCTTTGCTGGGTGTGATTTCTGTATTTGCCCATCACTATAACTGTTCCCCAGCTAAATTACTATTTTTAATAGTTCTGTTGTGGTCATTTTCTATTTTTATTTTCACTTTTGTGCTGTGCACATGTATCACACTGCTCACGTTTTGCTGGTTTCCCCGGTTTTCCTGTACATTGCTGACGGAAATGGTTTCTCTTCCCTTTAAATGCTTTCTACCGCGAGTGTTTCACTCGCGGTAGTTTTTACATGCAAATTCGGGCCCGATACTGTGCGGGGAGCCTCTCCCCTCCCACTCTCCACCCATTGACCCTGTCCCTCCGCCCCTCCAGAGCCTTCCTCCGCCCTCCTTTCGCCGTTCCACGCCTCTATCGGACATTTGCGGGCCCGCACTTGTACGGGGCCCGTTAGTGAGCCGCGTACCTGTGCGGGGGTGACACGCACGTGTGCGGGGCGTTTAAACGCGTTTCTGCGCGTTTCAGTGCCGCGTTGCTGTGCGCTATTTTGCGGCGCGCTATTTTGCGGATTTTAGTAAACATGCCCCTTGGTGTCTTGGACAGATTTCTTGCTGTTGAATATGAGCATTGTCAACAATGGTGTTATACAGTTGTGATCTTCTATGGTAGATATTCCTTTTTGTAGCAGGGGCGGGCATGCTGGGAGGCACTTCTTTTTAAAGTAGTTGCTTGCTGGTGCCTATTGGGCCCTGATTGGCCGTGAGTTGGAGAGTGGGAGGGGCTTAAGCCTCCCATTCTCTTTCCCACCGCCGATCGGGGCTCAGTGGGGCTGGAAGGAGCAGTCCAGTGGCACCAGGAGGCACTTCTTTATAAAGTAGTTGCTTGCTGGTGCTTATTGTGGGTATTGTGGGTATGGCCCGAACAGGGTGGATTGGGCAGGATGCATCTGCATCGGGGTAGGGCAATGGCTGGTATGTTGAGTCCTCAACTGCCACCTGCATGGACTGGGTGGCCACAGCATGTCATGCTGGGAGGACACTCTCACTCTGACTGAGCAGTGACCATGGCATGGCTATGTATCCACATAGTGTCATATAGGGTCTGCATTTAGTGATATAGGTGTGCTTCCTTTTACTGATCTGCTTGCTGGGTGACTGTGCTGTATATCCCAAGCCTGGGTGCACATGGCCTCTCTGTGTACATGCCAGCAGACTGCAGTTTGTATGTGCATTGTAGGGACCCCAGTAGGGGGGAGTGGAAGGGTAGCAGGTGCAGTATGACTGTGCTTGCTGCAGCTGAATGTTAGACCTAACCAGGTGGGAAGTGTGATCTCCCAGGCTTTCTCCCAGTATTACTGATAGGGCTGACAGGTGTGGCCTACTGGTTGGAGTATGTTAGCTTGGGCTGAGGAGTTGAATCCCCTTGTGGCTATGGGCAAGCTCTATACCATTTCATTGTGAGCCTTTTGAGAACAAAGGAAATTTATAACATATCTAACTGCACACTAGTGGTATGTAAGCATTGCTACATAAAATATATAAACCCCATGCAGGTCTAGACACCCCTCCCTCCTGGTAATAAACAGCCATGGCATCAGCATTGTAACACTATTCTGTGTGGGTCCCATTCTAACAGGGTCAAATGAAACTAGCACATACAGCAGGACACAAAGTGACTAGTATATCACACTGCAGAGAATGCATGCCACTGACTAGTAGTGATTGGCACGTACTGGGGACTCTGTGATGGGGACACATCCTCACCCTCAGGGTGACCACAGACGCTGCTCTATGCTTGTATCACACACTGTCAGGTCCTCTTACTGAGCTGAGGTGATGGATAAGCTGTAGACTGCTGTTCTGCATGTGCACTGCATCATGGGTACTGGTGGGGCTAACCTATACCTGCACACACACAGCAGACATTTTTTTGTAACCAGATATTGCTGTGCAGCAAGGTGTGGAGGTATAGCTTACTGGTTAAGACACCTTACAGGCCTTAGGGTTCCTTAAGGCATGTTTGTCAGCCTTAACATGCTCTAAGCGCATGCTTGTCATCTTAACATGCGATGTTCCGTTAACATTCTTTAAATGGCCAAGGCACCCTGTTAACGCACATTAAACAGCCCATTGCTTGCTTTATGCCAGAACGCCCCCTACCTGCCCACTGCCTTATATGGCTTCAGGTACCTTAATGCTACCTTACCACTGGTAAATTTACCGTGGTTTAGTAAACATACCCCCTGGTATATTCCTCTGATATATGCTGCTTAGCATGGTCCTTCCATAGGGACATATTCCCTCTCTCCATATGAGTTGCAGATTTGGCCAGACAAATTAGGTGCTCAAAATGGGGGTCTAAATCTGGTCAGCCACCCTCCCTCTTCAAAGCAAAAAAATCTCTGCATCTGCCCCTGCTCCCCTCTGCCTTCCAACCTGCATATAAAAAAAAAAAGAGCGATTGACGCCCTAAATCTCCCTCACGCATTCTCTCTTAATTATTTTAAGTAGGGCAGCCATGAAGCCCCCATTCTGATCTCTCTTCTTTTTCTCAATAAATAAGTAAATGGATTGTGATGCTTGAAAGCCTCCCTATATATTAAAAAAACCCTGCATCTCATACCTCAGAATTCCCCCCAGCCCAAGCCCTGTAACTCCTGAAAGTCTAGCCCGAGCTGAGTGGGAGGAGGGCACGGTCTGTCATGCCTCCTCCCACCTGAACTAAAATTAGGGGCCTGTAGTCTTGAGAACCTAATGACTGACTATTCATTTATTCACTAGTTCTGAGGCTGGGGCATTTTAGGAATTAGGGGTGCTATATGATGTTTTTAGTGGTGGGGGGTTTCTGTGGTGGAAACTCATAGAAGAGTGAGAAGGGAGTGAACAAGAGGCTGAATTCACACCCCTCAATCTATATTTATCATCATTTAATCTCCAGGCTAAGAGATAAACATCAATTTTCTAGACATTGGGGTATGTTTACGAAACCGCGGTAATGTTACCTGCGTTAGGTTCCGCGGTAATGGAACAGATGCCCATATAAAGGCATGGGTGTTGATTCGTTACGGCAAGTCATATCAGCTAACACGCGTTACAAGGTGCCTTAGACTAACGCGCATTACAAGGTGCCTTATAAGGCACCTTACTTACAAGGCACATTACAAGGCACCTTGTAAGGCACCTTATAAGGCGCCTTGTAAGGTGCCTTATAAGTAAGGTGTATTATAAGATGCCTTATAAGTAAGGTGCCTTGTTAGGTGCCTTATAAGTAAGGTGCCTTGTGAGGTGTCTTATAAGGTGCCTTGTGAGGTGCCTTATAAGGTGCCTCATAAGGCACTTTGTAACGCGCCCTATAGGACTCCTTAGGCTAAGCGTCATATTAGGCACCCCTGGACAAGGCACAGAAGGCACCCAGGGTTATGGAACCATAGGTTAAGGTGGCCTAACAAGGTTACGGTGCCCTAGGTTAGTATGCCCTAAGGGCTGCAAGGTGCTTCAGGATGACATGCATGACCTGTGAGGCATAGATGTAGCCCTAACACTAGATAGAGCACCGAGGAAAGGCAATGAACAGGTGAGTGAAGGAGGGAGAGCTGGGAGCTGCTGGATCTGCCATATCTGCGGGCATCCCATGTGGCTGCCAGTACTGTTGACAAACATGTTGGGGGCAACTGTACCACAGCACAGGGTGTTGGCAATGTAAAGTACTGGAAAGATAGTGGGTGGCAGACAATGGGAATACGTGTCCCCCAGTGGAGGCGGAGGTGGCAGGATAGTTACTATGATGGGTGGACGGAGGAGTGGTGGTGCCATGCAGATCAGGCACAGGTGAGGCAAGCACCAAGAGGCGCAATGCAGGAAAGGGTAGCAGTGTAGGACATGGGGTGGCAGCCTGCACAGGCAGACAGGACTCTACACAGCTGACAGATGCAGATAGACGGACCGAAGTAATGTTGGCAACTGTGGCGAGGGTATTATGGGCTAACAGCACAGCTCTACAAAAATATGACTGTTACAGGCATGCAAACTATTTGAGTAGGACAGGCATGAAAGGAGGGAACACTGAGGAATTGAACCTA
Source organism: Ichthyophis bannanicus (assembly GCA_033557465.1). Classification (NCBI taxonomy): domain Eukaryota; kingdom Metazoa; phylum Chordata; class Amphibia; order Gymnophiona; family Ichthyophiidae; genus Ichthyophis; species Ichthyophis bannanicus. The sequence continues at coordinate 190,877,856 of CM066039.1, forward strand.
TGAACACTGCTGAGAACAGCATTGTATTAACCAGTAGGCTATACCTGTATGGTATATCTCACAGCAATGGCTGGGTACAGAAGGACTGCAGGTCACCGCACAAACTGTCTGCTCTGAGTGCCAGGATAGGGTAACCCCCACCAGTACCCATGATGCAATGCACATGCTGAATAGCTGTCTTCAGCTGATCACCAAATGGGGTCTGCACCTCTCCAGTACCTCAGCTTGGAAAGACGAACTGACAGTGCGTGATACTGGCACAGAGTAGCTACAGACCATGCCATTGTGCAGGTTCTGTGTTCACCCAGAGGGATAGGATGGGTGCCCAGCACTAGGTCCGCAGTACATGTGGTGCTAGAGATAGGTCATGCTGTACATCCCCATTACTACCAGCATGTGACAGGTGTTTCTTGCAATGCATTTGAAGGTAATTTGGTGTCCATCTGTATTCTGCAGTCACATGTGGCCCTCTAGGACCAGATACCACCCAGATTAGTACATACCCTGTGTTAGGGTCTGGCTGACATGGGCACCTGTTATCAGGTCAGAGAAGTTTCTAGACTTGCATGAGGTTTGTGTAGCAGTGCCTCTACAGGTCAAAGTGGTATACACTATATACCCACAAAGGGGCCCACAATTACCTTTGTTGTAGGTAAAGAACAGGTGCCTAAGCCCTGGTGAAGCAACCTCCATCCTGCTGGTATAAGACAGCCCTACCTGTGTCTGGAGCAGTGGAAGACCAGCAATAATGCTGGAGTTAGGTCAGGAAAACCCCAACTGTCTCAAACCACCATCTGTCATTCACTAGCAAATAGCACAGCCAGATTGCACCTGCAGCACCCTACAAGGTGTTCTAACCATGCACACTCTAACTGCAGACAGTCCACTAAACAGTCCATAGTGCATGCACACAAAGAACCCATGTGCACCAAGCAGTTATCTCAGTGATTGGGGGCCCAGCACTGGGAACACACAAGCATCACTGGAGGTAGATAGTTTAGTGTGCTATGTGGGAATCTAGACATGCCATGGTCACTGCTCGGTCAGAGGTAGAGTGTCCTCCCAGCATGACATGCTGTGGCCACCCTGTCCATGCAGGTGGTGGTTGGGCACTACAGTGTCCCAGCCATTGCCCCACACCCTGTGAAGATGCATCCTGGCCAATCCGCCTTGTCCAGGCCATACCCACAATACCTTGCTCCTCATTATGCACATATTCAGGCTAATGCTGGTAACAGTGGGACATTGTGGGCCCAGTGAGGTGTGGGCAGCAACAGAACAATGGATAGACATACACACACATGCACACACTCCTATTGCAGCATTGAGCAAAGATAGGGGTGGTTGGCAACCCTGTCCGTCACACTGGTCCTGATCACAGTGCTGACATTGATAAACTATGCAGGAGGTAGTTGTAGTGTTCTGGTGATAACTGCAGCTCTGTGCTGGGGCCAACAGCCTGACTTCCATGGAGCTTTGGATGGTGGAGGCTGTGTGAGTGGGTGTTTGTACCCCTGTTCGCCGCTGCTTTGGGGATTGCACATGTTGCTGTTGTATCTGCATTGTAGGGTAAAACATAGGGACATGTGCTGCAGGATCCACAGCTGGGACTTGAACCTGTGACCCTTTGCTTCTGAACACACTGGCTGTGTGTACTGCACCACACATACACAGCAATCCCTGGCGCTACCTGTACTTTTCCTCAGCCAGACCTTTTTATGTTGCACTGCACACCACGTACTGGTACAGGGCATGGCTTAGGTCCACTTTAGGCAGGTGCCACTGCCCCCTCCAGCACGGGCACACATCCCCCTGCCATGCTGACATAACTATATGTTGTCGGTGCTGGTAGTGCACAGTCGCAGGCCATCCACTGTGTGGGTAGGCGGTTGCCTAGGGAGTGGGGTCTGGAGTGGGGAGGCATACATGGGCATCCGCACATCTGCCCCATCACCGCCTGCCAATATTATGTCCCTTCCACTTGGGGAAGGGTTGGCGGGGGGGTGTCAGCTCAGTGCCCTGGCAACTGTTAGCTAGGGTGGACCAGGTAGATGTAGGTGGATTGTGTTCGGCCTTTGTCAGCTGCTGTCTTACTGATGTCCGGTTTCTATGTTCCTATGTGCCACCTAGGCAACTGCCTAGTCCACCCTGTGCCCCAGCTTCCCCCACTACATGTCCCGCCTGCAGCCCCCTAGTTCCCATTTGCACCATCACCATCGTAGCCTTTCATACTTGGGCACTATGCTGTTGTTGCAAATGGAGCACTACTATCACGTTTCTTGGGCTCCCTATCTCTTGCAAATGTGTACTAATGCCAGGTTTTCAGTCGCGGTAAGATTCAGCCCTTCAGTTCCCCACATTAGTGTGGAAGGGGCCTCTCCCTGTCCACTCCCTGCCCATTGACCCCTTCTCTTCGCCCTCTCTCCACCCTCTGCAGGACTTACCGTGGCCGGGAATGCTAACGCACGTTATGTAACGTTAACGCGCGTTAATGTAACGTTTATGTGCGTTAACGTTACCTAACGCATGTTAACGTAGCATCTGCTATGTTACCGCGGTTTAGTAAACATACCCCATTGTCTCACATTCTCGGAGGCATTTTACTGTGTCTTTTTACATCCATAGGGATATGTTTACTAAACCGTCTTAACGTGCATTCTGCGACTTTTTCACGCGATAAGGTACCTTATCGGGCGATGATGGTGCTTATTAAGGCGCACGGGTACCATATCGCGCGATAACGCGCGCTGTGGCACAAATGAGCGCTGAAGGCGGGGAAAGGCTCCCGGAGGACGGAGGAAGGCTCCCCAGTGGCGGAGAGAAAGGGTCAATTGGTGGAGAGTGGGAGGGGAGAGGCTCCCTGCACACCAACACTGTGAAATCCGAGGCTCAAAACTAACGCCAGTGAAACCCTGGCGTTAGAGCTGATTTAAAGGGAAAAGAAACCATTCCATCAGCAATGTACAGCAAAACCAGGGAAACCTACAAAAAGTGATAAGTGTGATACATGTGCACGGAACAAAAGGGCAAATAAACATTGAAAATGAACAGAAGTAAATGTAAAAAAAACATAACCAAGCTGGGCAATAGTGATAGCAATGGGAAACATCAAAAAACACTCCCAAGAAAGCTCCAAAACAAAGATATGAATTTTGGAATGGTCTATGCTCCGTCCCCATACAAGGTGAATGATCCCACAGTGAAATAACACTGATCAGGGTTTCCCTCTCCATTGGACAGGTTACCTATGGCATGCACATGTTCCACAACAGCAGGGCGGGCATGTCGGAATGGGCAACTGGACAGATGCTGGGAAAGGGGATACAGAGGGCTGCAGGCGGCACATGCTGTGGTGCAGCTGGGGCACAGTGCGGACTAGGCAGCTGCCTAGGTGGCACTTAGGAATGCTGAAACTGAACAGCAGCCAGACAGCAACTGATGAGGGCCCAACATGGGCACAAGAGTGTTTACCACAGTGTCACAGGGGATAGTACCCAGCAGGTACCTCCAAGGGCACAGAACATTGGCAGGCGATGTTGGGGGGGAGTGTGGATGCTTATGCAGGCACCCCTACCCCAGAACATGCACCATAGGCAGCCGCCTACCTGCACACTGGATGGCTTGAGACTGCACACCCCAGCACCACCAGCAGAAGGGCATGTCAGCATGGTGGCAGAGGGGTACTGGTGGTGGAGGGGGGCAGTGGCAGCTGCCCAGAGCAGACCATGCCCTAGCCCTGTGTAGGTGGGTGCCATGGACTGCAAAAGACAGGCCCTGCCGGACAAACAGTCATGGTATCACCAGGGAAGGCACTGTCTCTGTGGTAACATGGTGGTGCAGTGCACACAACCAGTGTGTTTGGAGGCAGAAGGTCACAGGTTCAAGTCCCAGCTATGGTGCCTGCCAACCCAGTCCCCATATTTTACCCACTACTACAACATGCTAATACAGACAGAACCTTTATTGCAGATGACGTAAACATGCCCAAAACACCTACATTTTACCCTACAGAGCACAGACTCCATAAACAGGCGCATTACCTACAGCAGAGTCTCCCAAATGCAGTCCTGGAGGGCCAAACACCATTCAGGTTCCATGCTGCCTCTAATAAAGATGCCTGTGCTGCATATCTATGCACCACCCCCATGGTATGCAGATGTATTCATGCATATTCATGAGGGACAGCATGAAAACCCGAACAGTGTTTGGCACACCAGGACTGGAGTTGGGAACTTCTGCCGTAAAGCAGCAGCCAACAGGGGCAGACACACCCGCACCCACAGGCTCCATTAGCCAATGCCCCCTGGAGAGGCAGGATGTTGGGCCCTGCGTGCATCTCCCAATGCTAGCACTTGCATATCTTAGCAATGCCACCCTACACCTGGGAATATGGTACACAGCTATCAAAAGTTTGCTATGATTACTGGCAGATAGCAATTCCTACGTCAAGCACAGTTTGCTGATTGAGCTCCATCATAGCAACCTTTATGATGTCTGTGCAGTGTGCTTCAGGTCTGGTCTCTGACAGTGTTTACCACCCTGGGGAGTGACCCCCACCAGTATTGCGTACCATATCCATGCCTGCACTGTGACCAGGACTGGTGTGGTGGCCAGGGCTGCTAAACACCTCTATAGTAGCACAATGCTGGCATAGGTGTGGGAGTGTGTGTCTGTCTATCCAGTGTGTGGTGGCTGCAAACACCCTCCACAGCCCACACTGCCAGCACTTTTGCCAGTATTGGCCTGCCAATGTGTATAATGAGGAGCAAGGTACCAGGGGTATAGCCCGGACAGGGTGGCCTGGCCAGGATGCATCTGCACAGGGCATAGGGTACTGGCTGGGATATTGTAGTGCCCGGCCACCACCTGCACAGACAGGGTGGCCACAGCATGTTCTGCTGGGAGATCACTCTCACCCTGACTGAGCAGTGACCATGGCATGGCTAGGCTCCCCCATAGTGCTATATAGTATTTCTCTCATGTGATATTTATGGGTTCCCTTTTGGGGCCCAATCATTGACTTATCTGCTTGGTGTAAATGCTGACATCCCAGTTCTGGGTGCATGCATCTCCTCCAGGAACATGCCCTATGGACTAGCTATCAGACTGTCTGCAGCTAGTATCTGTCTTGCTGAAACACCTTGCAGGGTGCAGTGGCTGCAGGAGAATATCAGATTGTGGTGGGGTGCAGCTGAGTATTTCCGGACCTAATGTTTGTCTGCTATTGCTTTATAGATGTGTACAGAGCTGCATCGACTGCCCTTTAGGGTGTCTGTTCCCCAGCAGGACTGCGGTTGGTGGTCCCCTCTACTGCTGCCATTGCAGGGACATAAAATGTGGATCTGTTGACGGGAGACCCTGTTTCCCCACCCACAGCCCCAGAGGGTTGGTTGGGTGGTGGTACATAATCTGCCTATGGGTCCATAAGGGTCAAACCTGACTGAGAAATACAGATGTATCCAAAGTGTGTCTGCAGGAACTACCTATCTCACACACTAGCACTGCTGGGGACCTACAGCATGGCCTATTTCTGCTATGGAAGGTGCTGTGGACCTGGTGCTGGGCGCCCCACCGCACCCTCAGGGTGAGCACAGTACCCGCACAATGTGACGGTATGTAGCTACTCTGTGCCAGTAACACACATGGTCATTTCCCCCTACCAGGCCGAGGTGCTGTGGGGGTGCATATCCCATCTTGTGTTCATCTGTAGATGGCTGATTTGCATGTGCAGTGCATCATGGGTACAGGTGGGCTAACTCTATCCTGGTGACCACAGCAGACTGTTTGTGTGGTGACTTGCAGTCCTTCTGCAGCCAGCCAGGGTCTTGCTAGCAGCTATCGAGCTGTAGCCCACTGGTTACTTCCCTGCCTGTGGAGCCAGATGTCATGGGTTCAAACCCACAGTGGGGTTATTTGATAGGGCTGTCCAAAGCATTATCTATTTTTAATGTACATTAGTACTGCCAGCAAAACCACCCTCAGCATACTGTACCCATAAGGTGCCTCAGAGGGCGCTTTATAGGGCGCCCTATAAGGCACCTTATGGTTACCGTCCATATAAGGTGCACTATACAGTATCCTATGGAGCGACTTATAGGGTGCCCTATAGGGGACATTATAGGGTGCCGTGGCAGACAGTGCACTTTATAATGTGCCCTATGGAGTGCCTTATAGGGTGCCTTATGCGGCACCTTAGGTTACGGCACGTGAGGGTGTGTTTGCTGGCAGCAATTAATAAAATACAAATAAAGTGCCACAGGAAACAATACTTACATGTCAAAGCTGATGTCTCAGCCAGTCTTAAGTATTAGGCACACTGGGGGATCAAACTCATGAGCCCTGTATCATCAGTCAGTGTATTAACCATTGTGCTACACCTCTGTTTCAATGTTTTCATGTCTGGGCACCTACTTAGGATTACGCGCGTTAACGCGCTTAGCGGCGCTTCGCACGATAATGTGCGCAGCAGCGCGCGTTATCGCGCGATACCCCCGTTTTGCTGCTTTAAGACTGAAACGCCCACTCCTTTTATGGCAGCCTGCACACTATCGCCAGGCGCACATTAAGACGGTTTAGTAAACATACCCCATAGTTCCCAGAAGCAGGCTGTTTTCCTTTGTTCTGTTTAATCACTTACAAATACAATAAGGTTTATTTCTTTGCAAATTATATTTAGTACTTTATTGTAGAAGGAACATGTCATTAGTGGAATTTAGAAAAAAAGGAAAAAGCAGATGAATAAATGGTAGGAGAAGCATAAGGTCTGAGCAGTATTAATGTACAAGACTTTAAAAAAACAAAGAAAATGCTAATGATTTGTCGTTGTCCAGATATATTACAGGAAAAGTACAGCTTTTAGTTCCAAGTGACCTTAAAGGTTCTGGTACTGGCAACTGAGATTTAAAACAGAAGGTTTATCTGCTATTTCATACAATATTTCAGACACGTATAAAAAACTGTGTAAATGCCTTTGAGCATACAGATGCACCCACACACTCAGTCATCATACTCACTCTAACAGAGACATGAGAAACCTAGTTCTGTACAGGTTAGTGATGTCTGGCAAGGGACGTCCAGTTTGGGTGATAACATTTTCACTGTATTTTACAAATGGCACACTGAACATGGAGTCTTTTGTAGAACACGTATAAGGATGTGGAAAAAATAGGTGCATTCAGGGCCCGCCCTCAGCTGTCAGAACTTTGAATACCCTACTCTTTGCTGACCCCCAGAAGCTGCCGCCCTAGGCGACTGCCTAGTTTGCATCATGGTTGCCCCGGTCCTTGGTATATTTTGTGGCAGTGGCGCTTAGAGCAGGAAAAGCCATTTTACCAAAAACATTCAACAGCAGCAGCCCGCTCTAGACTCTGTAAATAGATGTGGTGGATTCTCTAAGACGGCACATATAAGGAGCATATTAAGGAGCCAAGCTCCAAAAGTCTATTTTTTTGCCATTCCAAGATGGCTTTTGAACATCTGATAGGTGAGCCTATTTCTCCTCAAACTGTGCCCAAGCCCAAACAAGAAGCTGACCCCCAGTTATTTGTCACTGGAAGCAGGTGTAAATACCAAGGTGGAAAGTCTTTAAAATAGATATGTTTTGCTGTTGCAAACTATGGAATGCATGCAGATTTTCAAGCTCCCCCCAAACCATGACATGAACACACCCTCCCCTTTAAATCTGTGTGTGTGACAGCATAAGCACATAAATAGTGTCTGTTTTAAAATCACTATTATACAAAGTGTAATTTATACATGTAAAAAGCTTTTGTTGCACATATAAACCTTCTAAAATCACTTCCATGATCTCACACACATTTGTATCCTTTTATTGTAACAGTTTGGTTCCTAACATACCAACCAGTAGTTGCAGTGTCTAGTCTTCATTTTATTCAGTAAGGATTTCAGGTTCCCTATAGCTGTAGGTGGGGCTTGGACCACATCCAACACCCGCACTCTTTTTGGGTCCCAGACACAGTTCTCCGTCAGTCCACTGGGCACCATGCCTGAGTTTGGAGGTACCCAGGCTGTGTCATAGCCATGAGCATGCCATGTTCTCTGCAAGGGGTGGCCCTGCCTATCAATCTTTTTCACCTTGCCCACACGGACCTTGAGCTTGAGGATGACACGGTTTGCAGCGCTCAGGTTCAGGGGGTACCGCTGGGCTTTCCGGATGTCTCTACTCACATAGACCCCAGGTCCCAGCATGCCGTCCTTTGAAGGTCTGAAGCCTGTCTGAATGATAGATGTTGCAGCCTGAACACTGGTCCCATGGTACATGTCATAGACTTTATGACCTGCAGCCCGGCGGACCAAGGCATGAACAATGTCATGAGTATCTCCGGAGAAGAGATTCTCCTCAGATATAGCCTGCGGGACATCAGCGAAGGTGGAGGTGAAAAGCACTGTGGAAGGATAGAGGAGAGAAACACACACATGTATATTACTTTGTTTCTATTTTATTTAATTTTCATGTTTTGTCATAATGGCCAGTTTTTTTACGTTTTCTTTTTTTGTAATAGTGACTAAATTGTGTGTATTTCTTGTATTCTGCCTTGAGATTTTTGCAAAGATGGGTTAAATATCTAAATCAATGTCACCGGCAATCCTGAGAAACTGCTCTTCTATTAAGAGAAATATGAGGTGAGGCTGGGTACTGGTATGCAGAGTGTGAACTAGTTCCTAGGCCCATCTTCTGCTCCCTGGATGGGCAGGAATGACTATGCTGAGGAGGCAGTGCTAAACGTTCATGGGAAGAGGGAATTGCAGCCAGTGACACATTGGCAGGAACTAGGCTGGATGGAATGATCATGTTCTCTAGACAAGGATCAGCACTGCAATGGCAGGGTTGGAGGGGGAGAGAGAGAAGCTGTGAAGACAGGGGAAACTCCCATATAATTCAAATTACACTATTGCCCAGTAGAGGCTGGTTGTGATTAATATGGAAGCTCTAAGGGGTAGGAAGAAGCTTCCATGAGAAAGAAATCAAACAAAGATAATAAGCTTGAACCAGAGCTAAACCTGTCCTGAAGATTCCTTATGACACAGCAATACCTGGGCAAAGACTTTGCACACCTGGGTATGGCTTTTCTGATCCCCATGTCAAAGCTGCTCAATTCCAAGTTAGCAAATTAGGGCATTATTTTATACACTCTTCTCTGCACAAAGGCAGCCCACAAAGCCCAACATGGATATTTTACCCTAAAAACCTGTGTTTGGAGATATCAATATGGTAAGAAAGCACACCGAGCAGTGGTTTATTTCCACCACATTCCTGCATACTCCGCACATGTAAAAAAATAATAATTTAAGAAACCCCTCAATAAATTTACAAAAAACATGTAAAACAATTAAAGCTGATTTTTAACAAATGAAATTTAATACAAAATCTGAACTGGACGGGAATAATTTATATGCTCAGACTCTGAGACATTAACCTACCACACAGTGCAAGGACTGCAGCCATCAGAGGTGCCATCTTCACACTTGGGCTTCCTTCACTGAGAGGACAGAGACCTGGCACAAGGTGGAAAAGACATCAGCAAATATAAAGCAATCACTGCTTACAAACAGAGTAAATAGAGGGTTTTTTCTTTTCATATTTTTATGCTAAATACTTTCATTAAAAAAAACTAACATTGAATCCACACTGCCCCCAGCACTGAGGATCCTCTGGGCTTATCCCAGGCATTTCACCTCACTCTCCCACCGCTGAGGATCGATCATCTGTGCCTACCTCAGGCTTTTCGCCTCAATCTCTCCTCGTTGAGGATCTTCTGTGTTTATCCCAGGCTTTATCACTCACTACCCCACCACTGAGCTTCCTCTGTGTTTATTCCCGGTTTTACCCCTCATGCCCAACTGCTGAGGACCCTCTGTGCTTATCCCAAGCTTTAACCCTCACTCCCCCACCACTAAGGATCCTTTGTGCTTATCCCAGGCTTTACCTCTCATCTCTGAGGATCTTCTGTATTTATCCCAGGTTTTACCCCTCCCTCCCCTACCATTGAGGATCCTTTGTACTTATCCCAGGCTTTTCCTTTCACCTCCACCCTCCCCCCCCCCCCAATGAGTTGCCTCTGTGCTTACCCCTAGCTTTACCCATCACCAAAGATCCCTTTGGTCTATCATGGACATTCTTGCATTCTCATATTGTTTGTGGTCCTGCTCTTCTCTAGGATGGTTTCATTCACTCACCGCCCTTTAGCAATCAGACATTACTAGCCCCTCTCTCTATCATACTTGTCTAGCCTCACTTTAGCATATTTTGCTATTTTAAACCCTTCTGCCTCATTGTCCTTTCAGTCTCGGAGAGAAGAATCCCAAAGCACTACATTGTATGGGACTCACCCTGCTGAATTTGCCTTCAGCTGAAGACCACCTGCTACCAGACGTTTTACCTTTGGAGATTACCTGCAAAGAGAGAGTGAGATCAGTTCTAGCCCAGCAGCCTTGGGTCCCTTTATGTACCTTCCACCCACAGAACTTCCCTTTTCCACAGAACTGAGTGATTTCAACATCTGCAACCTGAGGAAGGGAGGTGCTGATTGCAACATCTGTGGGACGATAAATCTTCTTGCAGAAGATTATCCATTGACCACTGCCCTAGCTGAGTGTGTTTAAAGTAAGCTCAGACTTGAAATGAAAGTCTCAACACCTGTGTTTGTACAGTTATCCTTGTTTCCGATCTCTATAAAACAATTAGGAAGGCATTTTAATTTCTAAGCCTTACTGCCAGTGAATAAAGGGCTGCATCAGGTGTATAACATATTTAATATTTCCAGTTTTCATTAAGTTCCCTTTCTCCTTCTCTTGTGCTCTCTTGAGTGTCTCTTGTTTTTTGCAGAACTGATCTGTCTCTCTTTCAGTCTCCACTGGGGACCTCTCTCAATGTCTCTCCTTTATTTTTTCACATCACTTGTCACCAAGTTCTATCTCTACATTGTTTATCCCGCCCCTTTTCTGCCCAGTTTTGCTCTTCTCCCTTTCCCTTCTTGCTCTTCTTCCTTCCCAATATGTATAAGAATGTCATGCTCACTCAGACTGAAGGTCCATCTAGTCATTACTTGCAGTTGTCTCCCAGTGAGGAATGGTAGCATTCTGGGATCTACTCGGCTTGGACTTCTCTAGGAATTTATCCAAATCTCTTTTAAACCCAAGAATGTTAAGAGGCATTGACCACAGCTTGATTGTTGAGTGAAAAAATACTTCCTCCAATTTGTTTACTCGTATGTTTGCTTCTCTTGCCCTATTCACTTTGCCCCTTACGTAAACCTGTCTCTCAGCTTTTCTCTCCTCTCTGATCCTTTGGGCTTCGAGCTCAATCCAAACCGATCCTTCTTGGGCTATAGTGTCATGAATCTTCAACTCTAGTTTGTATTGTCTGCTGAATTCACATCACCCAGTCCTTGTGGTGCTAATCATCAGTCAGGTGTCAGGCAGCAGGACTTTCTCCAGATCTCCACAAGCATAGCTTCTAAATCCAGCTCTTCCCCCTTCCAGGGCTAACCCCTGCATGGAGGAGCAGCCTAGTGCTGCATACGCCTTATAGTGTTACACAAACGATAAGTAGTAGCAGAGTTGCCAAGTTACCCAGTTCCAGGAGTAAGATTTTAAGCCAGCCCTGGATTTCTGATAATATCATTCTGATGCATTATGAATCTGCAGCACTGATTCCAATCAGGAACTGCAAATGCCATAATGCATTGCAATGCAAATTTAAAACCTGGAACTGGGTAACTTGACAACTCTGTAATAGTAGTAATACTAGGTTAGAGAACCCTAGGATTACCAACTGTTTCCAGATGCACCCAACAGACTTGATCCAGTCCTGGGTTTACCCCAATGCATGCAGGAACATGTAATTCTAATTTCTCTATTGCATTCCATAAGAAAAGCAAGATTACAAGTCCCTGCTTGCAATGGGGTAAACCCGTAAATATATCAAGTCTGTTGGGTGCATCTGGAGCCTAGAGAATCCTGAAAGGCAGGTGTCAAATCCCAAGGATACTCCTTATTACATTGGGCAAGTTACTTCACTATCTATTACCTCACATACCTCTTGGATTGTAAGCCCTGCTTTAAGGCAAGGAACTATCTACACTACCTGATATGTAACTCTGCTTTAAGTAATTGATTAACAATGCCCTTTCCCCATGCTGTTTTATTTTTTAAACAATAAGCTTTATTTAAAAAAAATAATTCTTACAACACAATCATTAGATACATCATTCATACAAAAATCACATTTCAATTGCAATGTACATGTTACAATATAACAAGATACATTTTGTTTCAAACACAGTGACTGAAGTATCTCATACATGATCATCATTTGGCTACAATGCAGAGGTTACAAGGAGATAAATACAATTTTAAACATTAAAATACATTTACAAATGCTTTTAGGCAGGTCCAGTTGATGTTGATGTAGTTCCCAATAGGCATTCCCCACCCTGCATATCCCACTGTCTGGTCAGGACACATATGAACTAGGACAGCCATTAGATTTAGGGGTATGTTTACTAAACCGCGTTAACGTAGCAGCGGTGATGTTATCATGCGATAATGTTACGTTTCGCGCGATAAAGTCTCCGGTGGTGTTAAGGCACAGAGAAGGTGAAGTAAGGATCATCAGAGGGCGGAGAGAAGGGGTCAATGGGCGGGGGGTGGGCTGGGAGAGGCTCCAGGCACACTAACGCTGTGAAATGTAGGGCAGAACATTACCGCGATTGAAAACCATGCGTTAGAGGCACAATTGCAGGAGAGAGAAACCATTTCAGTCAGCAATGTACAGCAAAGGCAGGGAGACTCAGAAAAGTGATAGTAGTGATACATATGCAGCAACAGCATAGTGCCCAAGTACGAAAGGGCACTATGATGAGGCTGCAAATGAGGTACAGGGGGCTGCAGCCGGGACATGCAGTGCAGCATCTGGGGCACAGGATGGACTAGGCAGATGCCTAGGTGACACATAGGAACGTAGAAACGGAAAATCAGCAAGACAGCAACTGACCAAGGTCGAACATGCCCATGAGTATGTGTCCCACAATGTTCCATGGGACAGTACCCAGCAAGTACCCCAAAGGGCACATAACATTGACAGGTGGTGCCGGGGGGAAGCGTGTATGTCTATGCAGGAACCACTACCCCAGATTACACACCATAGGCAGTCGCCTACTGGCACACTGGATGGCCTGGGACTGAGCACCACCAGCAACACCGGCATAAGGGCATGTCAGAATGGTGGCAGAGGGGTGCTTGTGGTGGAGGGGGCAGTGGCATCTTCCCACAGCAGACCAAGGCCAAGCCCTGTTTAGGTGGGTGCCGTGCACTGCAACAGACAAGGTCTGTCTGACCAACAGTAATGGCATCCCCAGGGACTGACCTGCCTCTGTGGCAACAGTTTGGTGCAGTACACACAGCCAGTGTGTTCAGGGGCAGAAGGTCACAGGTTCAACTCCCAGCTGTGGCTCCTGCAGACCATGTCCCTATATTTTACCCTACAGAGCACATACACCATAAACATGTGCAGTCCCTAGAGCAGAGGCTCCCAACTGCAGTTCTGGAGGGCCAAACACCATTCAGGTTTTATGCTGTCCCTAATAAATATGCTTCAGATGCATTTGTATGCACCACCCCCATTGTATGCAAATATATCTCATGCATATTCATTAGGGACATCATGAAAACCTGAATCATGTTGGGCCCAATAGGACTGGAGTTGGGAACCTCTGCCCTAGAGCATTGGCCAACAGGGGCACAAACACTCATACTCATAGGCTCCACTATCCAGAGCCTCATGAAGAATCAGGCTGTTGGACCCTGCGTGGAGCAGCATCTACTAATACTAGCACCTGCATACCTTAGCAATGCCGTCAAAAACATGGAGACACATTCCACATATATCAAAAGGTTGATATGATTAATGTCAGATAACAAATCCTAAATTAAACACAATTTGTTTACAGAGATTCATCATAGCAACCTTTCTGATATCTGTGGAGTGTATTTCATTTTTTGTTTCTGACAGTGTTTACCACACCGGAGAGTGACCCTAACAGTATTGAGTACCATAGCAATGCCTGCACTGTGCCTAGGACTGGTGTGGCGGCCAGGGCTGCCAACCACCTCTATCTTTGCACAATGCTGACATAGGTGTGGGAGTGTGTGTATGTCTATCCAGTGTTTTGTGGCTGCCTACACCTTACTGAGCCCACAATGCTTGCACTGTTTCCAGTGTTAGCCTGCCAATGTGCATAATGAGGAGCAAGGTATTGTGGGTATGGCCCCCAGACAGGGCAGTCTGGGCAGGATGCATCTGCACAGGGTATAGGGCAATGGCTGGGACATTGTACTGCCTGACCACTACCTGCACGGACAGGGTGGCCACAGCATGTCATGCTGGGAGGTCACTCTCACCCTGACTGAGCAGTGACCATGGCATGTCTAGGTTCCCACATAGTGCTGTGCAGTGTTTCTGCCAAGTGATGTCTGTGAGTTCACTTTTCTGGGGTCTAATCACTTATTTACCTTCTTGGTGTTTGTGCTTACATCCCATTTTTTGGGTGCACACTGTTTCACCAAGAACATGCGCTATGTATTAGCTAGCAGACTCTGTAGTTAGCTTGTGTATGGCTGGAACACCTTGCAGGGTAAAGAGGGACTGTACCCTCTGCTGGTGAATGTCATATGGTGGTGGGGGAAGCTGAGCTTTTCCAGGCCTACTGCCTGTCTGCCAGTGCCCTATGTGATAAGTATAGATCTGCATTGACAGCCCTGGAGGGTGCCCTTTCCCCTGCAGGACTGGGGTTGCTGGTCCCACAGCCCTTCATCATGTCCCTTTACTGCCTCCATTGCAAAGATGTAGAGTGTGATTCTGTTGGTGGCAGATGGTCCCACAGCCCTTCATCATGTCCCTTTACTGCCTCCATTGCAAAGATGTAGAGTGTGATTCTGTTGGTGGCAGATCCTGTTCCCCCACCCTGACCCAGAGAGAGCGGGTTGATAGGTGGTGCTACATAATCCACATGTGGGTCCAGACACCCCGCCCCACCTCGCCTCGCCTCGCCTCGCCTCACCTTTTATAACAGTATGTGCACTATTCTGGGTGTGCCATAATCCACAAGGGCTAAATATCACTGGGAAATACAAATGGTCCCAAAAGTATCCTTGGTGTGTCTGTAAGAACTACCTGTCACACACTAGCACTGATGGGGACCTGCAACACAGCCTATCTCAGCCAGGCCGGGTACTGCGGACCTGGTGCTGGGCGCCCCACCTCATCCTCAGGGTGAGCACAGGGACCGCAAAATGTCATGGTCTGTAGCTACGCTGTGCCAGTAACACACATGGTCAGTTCCCCCTACCAGGCTGAGGTGCTGTAGAGGTGCTTACCCCATCCTGTGATCAGATGTAGACTGCTGTGCTGCATGTGCATTGCATCATGGGTACTGGTGGGTTTACCATATCCTGGTAACCACAGCAGACAGTTCATGTGGTGACCTGCAGACTTTCTGTACCAAGCCAGTGTTATAAGAACCGCTATAGAGGCGTAGCCCACTGGTTAATATACTGCCTGCCAAGTCAGAGGTCATGGGTTGAATCCCTCAGAGGTCTCATCTAATAAAGTTGTCCAAGGCAATCCCTTTTCATACCTGTAACAGTCAGACACATCTCTACAAATCTGTGCTGCCAACAGAATCACCCTCACCTCAGTGCCGTAACCTATAGGGCACATTATACAGTGCCTTGTCAGCCAAGCGCTGTATAGTGTGCCCTATAGGGTGCCCTATCTGCCGCTGTATAGGGTGCTTTATAGGGCACCCTGTAGGGCACATTGTACAGTGCCCTATAGGGCACATTATAAGGTGCCTTGGTGGACAAGGCACTTTATAATGTGCCCTATGGGGCACCTTATAAGGCACCGTATAGGGCACCATAGGTTATGGCAATGAGGTGAGGGTGTTTCTGCTGGCAATACAGATTGTAGAGATGCGTCTGACTCTTACATGCAGCAGAAGGGATTGCCTCAGACAGCCATATCAGATGAGACCTCTGAGGGATCAAACCCATGACCTCTAGCTTGGTAGCAATTGCATTACCCAGTAGGCTACAGCTCTACAGATGCTTTCACAGCACTGCAATGAAGTTAAGGTTACCGAATGTAACGAGCCAAGGCGCCGTCTATCACACGATACACAGTGACGCTGATATGCCCACTTCCTTATATGGCATTGCTCACATTATCGCTGGGATTTTCGCCAGTAACATTAGGACGGTTTAGTAAACATACCCCTCAGTTGAGCAACAAAAGTATGATCATGGAAAAATAGGTTAGAAATTAAAAGCAGTACAGCAAAAAGATGAGTTTTAGACATGATTTGGTGGAGAGAGGAGGGAACGAGATGCACTGATTCATAAAGGTTATTCAGGGTATTTCTGAAGCAAGGTAGAAAGCACAAAGCTAACACAGACCATAGCAACTTTCCTGAGAAATGGAGTTCAGAAAGAGGAATGTATGGTGAGATGGGAGAAGTCAAGTAATGAGGAACTGCAGAATGGTGCGTTTGAACAGCATCAGGATGAGAAGCTAATGTAATCAATTTAGAAGAGGGGCTACATAGTAGTAGTGATGGTAGTGGAGGATAAGCCACACTGCTGACTTCAATTTATTTAGAACTGGTGAGATAGGTTTCAATGAAAGTTCTCTTTGGGAGAAGTTGCAATAGACTAAGGGGTATGTTTACTAAAGGGCGTTAAGGGAGCCAGTGTGCCATTAGCGTGCATTATTGGCACCCTTGCGCCCTTTACACAGCAAAAATGCTGCTTTAACGTGCGTTAAAGGCTCCAGCAGTGTAAAGTGCATTGTGGGCAGAGAGTGGGCATTAATGGGGTGGAGAGAGGGTGTTAACAACGGGTGTTCCCTTAACAAATGTTGCACAAAGATGTCCTAAAGCACCTTAATGCTGGGAATCCTAAGGCAAAGTAAAACCATGCGGAAAGAGGGTATTTTGAGGAGAGAGAGCCTATTTTAACGTCTGCAATGTGATGCACAGACAGACAAGCCCAAGTGAGTGATAGTAATGTTCCATTAGCAGCAACAGCAAAGTGCCCAAGTATGAAAGGGCACTATGATGATGGTGCAAATGGGGCAAAGGAGGTGGCACATGGGTCATGCAGTGGGATTGCTGGTGCACAGGGCGGACCAGGCAGTTGTCCAGGTGGCACAAAAGAACATAAGATTACAAAATATGCCAAACTGTGTCAGACCAAGGTCCATCATACCCAGTATCCTGTGTCCAACAGTAGCCAATCTAGGTCACAAGTACCTAGCAGTTTTCCCAAAGGGCACACAGGATCCACAATGCCTGTAGTGAGGCAAGAAGTGGATATCCCAGGTCGTCTTTAACAATGGTTTATGTACCTTTCCCCCGGAACCTGTCAAAACCTTTTCTAAACCTAGCTACACTAAGGGGTATGTTTACTAAACTCTGAAATTGTGCGGGGCCCCGTTAGTGTGCCTGTGCCATATAAGGAGTGGGCGTGTCAGGCAGAAAAAAGAAAAAAAACGGGAGTAAGCGATCGCACATTTGCGCGGCGCGCTATTGTGCGCCGTGCACAATAGTGTGTGGGAAGGCTAAGTGGCGCCCTGATATGTACACACAAAGGAACAGAGTCATAGTACAATGGTTAAGACACTGACAGCTGGTGCAGCTGCCATGGGTTCAATTCCCCATTGTGCGCAACAAAAAGGGCTGGCTGAGGCATTAATTTTAATGGGTAAAAGTGCTTTAGGAGGCATATTAATTTTGGGCGGCATAAGGAGGTGCACTGTCGGGCGGCATAAGGCGGTGCACTGTTGGGCGGCATAAGGCAGTGCACTGTTAATCTTGGGCGGCATAAGGCAGTGCACTGTTAATCTTGGGTGGCATAAGGCGGTGCACTGTTAAGTTTGGGCGGCATAAGGCAGTGCGCTGATGCCCAAGCACAGGACCAGAGCCACAGCACAATGATTAAGACACTGACCAATGGTGCAGGGATCAGGGGTTCAATCCCCACAGTACCCAATGAAGAAGGCTCACTGAGGCAGTGCATATTATGGGGATGAGTGCTGTAGGGGGCAATTTATTTTTATTTCAGTTATCACTACTAGCAAACGCACTCACAAAGCGTGTTAACATAAGGCGGCCCATAAGGCACATGTTAAAGTTCACTGTCCGCCAAGGCACCCTAGAAGGGCACCATATATGTTGCGTCACAGGATAATGTATAGTGCACCTTATATGGACAGCAACCATAAGGTGCCCTATAGGGCACCCTATAAAGCACCCTCAGAGGCACCTTATGGGTACAGTACACTGAGGGTGTGTTTGATGGCAGCAACATATGTACATTAAATCTAAAAAAAGCTTTGGACAACCCTATCAAATAACCCCACTGTGGGCTTGAACCCATTACCTCTGGCTCCACAGGCAGTGAAGTAACTATTGGGCTACAGCTATATAGCTGCCAGCAAGCCCCTGGCTGGCTGCAGAGAGCCTGCATGTCACCACACAGACAGTCTGCTGTGGTAACCAGGATAGGGTTAGGCCACCCATACCCATGATGCACTGCACATGCAAATCAGCTGTCCACAGATGAACACAAGATGGGGAATGCACCCCAACAGCTCCCCGGCCTGGTAGGGGGACGTGTCCGTGTGCACCCACACAGCACCTTGGCCAGGTAGGAGGTACTGACCGGGTGTTTAACTGGCACAGAGTAGCTACACACAGTCACATTGTGCGGGAACTGTGCTCACCCTGAGTGTGCGATGAGGCGCCCTGGACCAGGTCCACAGCACCCTCCATGGCTGAGAGAGGCCATGGCAGAGCTCCAAAACAGTCGTAATCTGTGAGATAGGTAGTTTCTGCAGGAACACCTTGGATATCTCTGTCTGTCTCAGTCAGGGGAACACCCCCCCCCCGGGTGGCAAACAGGGTCTCCTATCAACAGATCCCCATTATACACCTCTTCTCTCCTCTTCCCCCCCCCCCCCCCTCTGCAATGATGGCAGTAGAGAGGACCATCAACCCCAGTCATGTTGGGGAACAGACACCCTACAGGGCAGTCCAAGCAGCCCCACACACACCCAGACCACAATATTAGACAGACAGTAGGCCTGGATATGCTAAGATGCACCCCACCACCATCTGATATTCCCCTGCATCAAGCCATCAGCCACTGCACGGCACATACCAGCTGTGAACAGTCTGCTGGGTAGTCCCACTGGAAATGCATGCACCCACAACTGGGATGGCAGCACACACAAGCAGATACATCAGTGACTAGGCCCCAACAGGTGACCCATATATATCACATGAGGGAAGTGCTATGAAGCACTATGGGGGTGCCTAGCCATGCTGCCGTCACTGCACAGTCAGGGTGGCGTGAAAGCCCAGCAGCACATACAGAGGTCACCCTGTCTGTGGAGGTGGTGGACGGCCACTACAATGTCCCTGCCAGTGCCCTATGCCCTGTGCAGATGCATCCTGGCCAGCCCACCCTGTCTGAGCTATACCCATGGTACCTTGCTGCTCATTATGCACATCATCAGGCCAAAACTGGCAACAGTGCTGGCAGTGTGGGCTGTGGACAGTGTTTGCAGCCAACACACACTGTATAGACCAGGGGTGGGCAAACCTGGTCCTGGAGGGCCGCAGACCAGTCAGGTTTTCGGGATATCTCTAATGAATATGCATGAGATATATATGCATTAGAGATATCCTGCCAACCTGACTGGTTTGTGGCCCTCCAGGGCTGGATCTGGAGACCCCTGCCTTACACCTCTGTCATTTAAGGTTGTGAGTGGACAAGGTGCAGATGTCCAAGACATCAAAAAGGTTAGATAGAATTTGTCACAGTCGTCCTCACTTCTCACCACCACCAAAAAATTGTCTATTAGACAACTTTTTGGTGGTGGTGAGAATCGAGGAGGAATGTGACGCATTCTATATACCCTTTCGATGTCTAGGACATCTGTACCTTGCCCACTCACGATCTTAAATGACAGAGGTGTAAGGCAGGGGTCTCCAAATCCAGCCCTGGAGGGCCACAAACCAGTCAGGTTGGCAGGATATCTCTAATGCATATATATCTCATGCATGTTCATTAGGGATATCCCAAAAACCTGACTGGTCTGCGGCCCTCCAGGACCGGAGGTGCCCACCCCTGGTATAGACAGACACACACTCCCACACGTATGCCAGCATTGTGCTACTATAGAGGGGTTCAGAAGCCTTGCCCACCACACCAGTCCTGGGCACAGTACAGGCATGGGTATGGTATGCAGTACGGTTGGGGGTCACTCCCCAGGGTGGTAAACACTGTCAGGGGCCAGACCTGACGCACACACCGCAGACATCAGATAGATTGTTATGATGGAGCTCAAAGAGCAGACTGTGCGTAACGTAGGGATATCTATCTGCCAGTACTCATAGCAAACGTTTGAGAGCTGTGTACCATATACCCAGGTGTAGGGTGACATTGCTAAGGTATGCAAGTGCTGGTATTGGGTGATGCATGCAGGGCCCAATGTCCTGCCTCTCCAGGAGGCATTGGCCAATGGGGCCTGTGGGTGTGGGTGTGTCTGCCCCTGTTGGCTGCTGCTGTACGGCAGAGGTTCCCAAATCCAGTCCAGGTTTGCAATACACTGGTTGGGGTTTCCTGCTGTCCCTCATGAATATGCATGAGCTACATCTACATGCCATGGGGGTGGTGCATAGATATACAGCACAGTTATTTGTATGTGTGGCAGCATGGAACCTGAATGGTGTGTGGTCCTCCAGGACTGCATTTGTGAGACTCTGCTCTAGGTAATGCCCCTGGTCATGGTGTCTGTGCTTGGTGGTGTAAAAGATAGGCGTATGACCAATGCGTATGTCCCCAGCAATAAAGGATTGCCCTTACTAACATGGTTTAGTTGTGGGGAAAATATGTGGACAGGATTGGTAGTAGCCCCAGCTGGGCTTTGAACCTGTGACCTTTTGTTCCTGCACACACTGTCTGTGTGCACTGCACCACTGTGTTACCACAGATGTGCTGAATTCCCTGGGAAGTCCATGACTGTACATCCGACAGGGCCTATGTTGCAGTGGACGTGCCAGCCTGCACATGGCTCGGCCACTGTCTTCTGTGGCTAGCAGCCACTGCCCCCTCCACCACCTGTACCCTACTGCCAACATGCTGGCATGTCCGTATCTTGGAAAAGCATATGACCTGATTGAGTTGTGGCACTCCAGGACTGCATTTGGGGGACTCGGCTGTCGGTAATGCCCATTGTTATGGTGTGTGTGCGGTGTTGGGTACAAAATGGGTGTGTGAACCATGCTTATGTTCTCTGCAATAAAGGAGTGTCTGTACTATCTCTGTTTAGTGGTGGGTAAAATATGGGGACTGGGTTGACAGGAGCCCCAGCTGGGATTTGAACCTGTGACCCTCTGGTCCTAGAGGTACTGGCTCTGTCCGCTGCACCACATTGTGGCCACAGTGATAGTGCAGTCCCTGGGGGTGGGAAACCTGACCAACAGAGTCAAAAACCCTGCTCTGCACATTTGTACTGTGGGCTCCGTCACCTTGTCTGGTGACATAAGTGCAAATACACCCCTCAACCGACCACGAACAACTGGGGATAGATATAACCAAGCTGGGCAACAGTGATATTAATGGGCAACCATAGCAAACACTCCCAGGAAGGCTCAGAAAAAAGGAAATGGTTTTTGGAAGGGTCTCCCCTCCGTAGCCCCTTCCAACCTTCATTTCATTTTTTTGGAGCTTTCCTGGGTGTGTTTCTTATGTTTGCCCATTAATATCGGGGTTCCCCAGCTGCCTTCCTATTTTTAATATTTTTGTTTGGGTCTTTTTCTATCTTTATTTGCACTTTTGTTCTGTGCACATGTATCACACTGCTCACGTTTTGCAGGTTTCCCCGGTTTCCCTGTACATTGCTGACGCGAAATGGTTTCTCTTCCCTTTAAATGCCCTCTACCGTGAGTGTTTCACTCGCGCTATTTTTAACCTGTGAATTCGGCCCCGATCATGTGCGGGGAGGCTCTCCCCTCCCCTTCCCCGCCCATTGACCCCGTCTCTCCGCCCCTCGGGAGCCTTCCTCCGCCCTCAGAATGCCTTTCCACGCCTCTATCGGACATTTGCGGGCCGGGTACTTGTGCGGGGTGCGTTAGTGCGGCGCGCAATTGTGCGGGGCCCACGCGCACTTGAGCGGGGCATTTAAGAGCATTTCTGAGCATTTGAGTGCCGCGTTTCCGTGCGCTATTGTGCGGCACGCAATTGTGCGGCTTTTAGTAAACATGCCCCTAACAGCTTTTACTACATCCTCCAGTAAGGAATTCCAGAATTTATTTACGCGTTGACTGAGAAAATATTTTCCCGTAGTAGTCTTAAATGGGCTATGCTGTAGCCTCATTGCATGTCCCCTAGTCTTTCACAAATTGATGGTGCAAACAATTCGATCTACATTTACTCATTCCATTCCAGTCAATAATCTATGGCCCTCTGTCATATCTCCCCTTGAGCTGTCTCTTCCCCAGGTTGAAGAGCCCCATTCTTTTTAGCCTCTCCTCATAGGGGTATCCTGCCATCCACATTACCATCTGTGATGTCCATCATGATCTCACAGTGACAGTGGTGGCACATAGACATGCTACTGCTATGTAAAGGAGATGTTTCACATGGGGAGGTCCATGGGTCTGGGCACCCCAGGCAGAGATTCAGGCTGCCCCCCTCTGCTTCTGCTGAACCACAGCTGTGAGGGAAGAGGCCGATAGTGCCAGCAGCTGTAGCCCTCCAGGTAGCTACAAGATGCAGGCGCTCAGGGGACTACCACAACAGTGGCTGTCATCCTCCCCTATACGTATGATTGGCAGGCAGTGATGGGATCCCTGCAGAGGCAGATGGGGGGGGGATGCTGTGTGGCTGTCCATGTATGCTTCTGCCTTCCCCATCTAGACCTTGTACCCTAGGCATCCACCAACCCGCATGTTGGATGGGCTGGGACTGCACACCACCAACATTGACAGCACATGGGCATGTCAACATGGTGTGGGGGTGTTTGCGGAACGGGCAGCAGCACCCACCTGCAGCAGACCAAAGCCATGTCCTGTTCCTGTGTGCAGTGCAACATGTGCCAAAGTCTGTCTGATGGGAAGTATGTCAGCCCCAAGGACTGTTGTAGCCATATGGCATTACTATGTCTCAATGCACACAGTTGGTGTGTATATGTGGAGGGTCACATGTTTGTGGTCCTGGCTGTGGATCATGCATTGCATGTCCATGTGGCTAAATTTTAGCCCACAGTGCAGGTACAACACCAGTATGTACAACCCCTAATGAATCGGCCAGTAAGGGTACAAACACCCATCAGCCACACAGACAGGTTCCACTATCCACAGCTGAATGGAGAGTCAAGCTGATATCATCGAAACACTGAGTGGGCTTTAACATCAGAGCACACTACTAGCTCCTGCACAATAAGCACACATTAACAATGCTCAAGCTGATATCGGGACCAAGGTGACAGGCAGGAATGCCAACCATCCCCATTTTTGCACAGCACGGCGGTATCAGTGAGTGTATGTGTACGTGTATGTCTATCCTCATTGTTTTCTGGCTTTCAACATCTCACTGAGCCTCACAGTGCCAAAGCTGTTTCCAGCATTAGTCTGCAAATGTGCATGATGAGGAGTAAAGTATTGCGGGTATGGCCTGAAACAGGGTGGATTGGCCAGTATGTGCCTGCATCGGAAGAAGGGTCAATGGCTGAGACATCGTAGTACCTATCTGCCTTGTGCATGGACTCGGTGGCCACAGCATGTCATGTTGGGAGGGCACCCTCACTCTGACCGAGCAGTGACCATGGCACAGCTATGCATCCACATAGTGCCATAGAGTGTCTGGTTCCAGTGATGTGGGTGCAGTTCCTGTTCTGGGGGTGTGAACTCTGAACTATAATGCTGGGTGCACATGGTCTCTATATGCATATGCAATGTGTACTAACCAGCAGACCATCTGCAGTTGTTCCGTGCATGGTTGGAATACCCAGTGGTGGGCAGTAGGTGCAGTTTGCTGTGAGTGATTGTTAAACCTAAGTGGTTAGGATATCAGGTGTTCAAGGCCTACTTCATATGGTAATGGTAGGGCCAGCAAGACTCTAGTAACAACACCCTGCAAGCCTAGATTGTGCCATTGTCACACCCCCCTCCCATCATATTCTTTTATGTGCACAATTATATTCTGAGCTTCCCCTCCCTCCCTCCCCTCGACAATGAGTCCCACAGTCTAACTCTGGGAGAAGGGTGGAAATATTTCCTTTTGTTGACCTTTAAGCTGACACTTGATCATTCCTACTAAGTTGTGTAAGCTTTTCTTTGTATTAATTTATCTTTCATTTACTTTCACAAACAAGGTTTAGCTGTTATCGATGTAAAAGAAATCAGGCGAGGAAAGGGCTGAATCTGGCACAGAAAGGCTGCAGGTTCAGAGAGCCAGCTGGGTTCCACATGTGGGGAGACTCCGCCCAAGGGTTTATTTATCAAATTGTGTTCCTCAGACATCTGCAAGGCATGAGTTCAGGCTTTTTCCGCAGAAGGCAGGCACACCTTGAGCTATGGAAACTTCCTCCTGTGCCAATGCTTCCCCCATATCTCTGCACTCAGCTATGATACTGCCGATAACAGAGAACACAACATCATTGTTTCCTCTGACCTCATCTCACATGCTGAAGCATTTCTGCCGGATCTAGCACCAGAAATCTTTTGCCCTCTTCCACCACCAGTCACGCATCCCAGAGGTGGCTGCATGCCTTGTTTCCAACTCACCATAATTAGAAAGTGAATTCTGGGGATCCTGTGTGCCTGAAAAGGCAGTGTGAACAATTCATCATCTGTGCCATGGTACTTGCCAGCTGAATCCCATCCTACAACTCAGGTGTATTGGAAAGATTGTCTCAGAAAGATACAATAACCAGGGTGGAGCAAGGGTCCCTTTATATGCTACAGAAGGTGTTTTAGGTTCCTGGTGTGTAGTAGCTTTGGATGCATTTAAGATTTTATGAGTTTTATTATGACACTCCTGACTTTACAAGAGAACATGCAAGAGGTAGCATGGTGTTGTTGGTCATCTGCTCATTTGTGGGGGGATAAATAAGCTTGTAGAAAAAGCTGGAAGCTCCATTGCCCCTAGTTGATAGTTTCAAGCACTCTTAGGCCAGATAAAACTGAACCATGGCCAAGGAAAATCCCACTGCACACACAAATGAAGTACTGCTGCTTCAATATGGTTATAATGCCCCACACTCTGTCCAACATCTGTGATCTTGATGAATTGAAAAAAAATTTATGAAATGACAGCAAAAATACAGTGCCAGGGAATCTAGCTTCTGTGTTGCTGTCTTTAATGGGGGACTGGGAGTAAAAGGTGGGGGTTTACAGCCAGCTGTGATGTGTGCCATTTCCACCAAGGTGCCAATCTGCCAAAGGGTGTTAAGGGGAGCAAACCTTTTCAGTTTTGTACTGTCACCAGCAGGATTGTGTTCAAGTTCATATTCAAAGTGGTGTGGGAGTCACCCCATATCCTCACTTCTAATACAACCAGCTCTATTTACAATACAAAAATAAAAGATGTGAAACTGCTTGAGAAAATTATTCAAGAATGATTCCTTTACTATGTCAAAAATATTTTTAAAAAGTGCATCAAGAAATTGGTCCCAAAAATAGTTCCAGTACTATGTCCATTCACTGGTGCCCAAAAGTGGCATTCCTCACAATGCTGAGTGCACGGTCCCTTGGCTCATCAGTAACAAAAATTCTTAGGGGTATGTTTACTAAACTGCGTTAGTGCAATTCGCGTTAGGAGCCACATTAGTGGAAGGAAAGCCAAAAAAGGACATGGGCGGTACATCGTAACCGATAACACGCAGTTGCGTGCGGTATTGCGCGCCACGCAGCAACGATCGCTACAGCGCGCGCGCTACTGCGTGCAAGCTTAAGACAGCGTGCAGACACCCAAATACAGAAACAGAGCTGTAGCACAATGGTTACTACACAGACTGATGATGCAAGGGTCATGGGTTTGATTCCCCAGTGTGCCTAATGAAGAAGGCTGGCTGAGGTATCATGTGCAACCCTTCGAAGGCATACTATAATATTTTATTCACATTCTGCAGCTGGGTTAATGTTTGCACATGTCAGGAAAATTGTACCTGTCGTATCCAATATGTTCCAATAGTGATGTTCCCTCTGGCATGGTCATGTATGCTATACCATTTGATAGGAATATATAGGCAGAGGTTTGGATCCCGAAAGTACTGGGCTTGGCCTGGAAAGGGTTAAGTAGTGGGCTGTGAGGAAGGTTACTTGTACCTGAATAGTGCTGCCAGCAAACACACCCTCACAGTGGCGTAACCTAAGGTGCCACATAAGGCACCTTAGAGGGCACTCCATAGGGCACATTATAAAGTGTGCTGTCTGCCAAGGCACCCTATAATGTCCCCTATAGGACACCATATAAGGCACCTTATAAGGTGCTTTATAGGGCGCCGAATAAGGCGCCCTATAGGGCGCCTTATGAGCCACCCTAAGGGGACAGTACCCTGAGGGTGGTCCTGCTGGCAGAACTAATATACAATAAAAACAGACAATGCCTAAGACAGCCCTATTGATGAACCCCACTGTGGGTTTAGGACCCATGACCTCTGGCTCCACAGGCAGTATAGTAACCAGTGGGCTAGAGCTGCTAACAAACAACTGGCTGGCTACAGGAGGACTGCACGGCACCACACCCACATTCTGCTGTGGTTACCAGGATAGGGTTAACCCACCCGTACCCATGATGCACTGCACATGCAAATCAGCAGTCGAGAGATGAGCACAAGAGCGGGTATGCACCCCACAGCACCTCGGCCCTGTAGGGGGGACAGACCGTGTGTGGCACTGCCACAGAGTAGCCACAGACACTCACATTGTGCGGCTACAGTGCCCACCCTGAGGTTGAGGTGGGGCCCCCAGCACCAGGTCCACAGCACCTTTCATGACTGAGATACGCCATGCTGCAGGTCCCCATCAGTGTGTGATAAGTAGCTCCGTTAGACACACCTAGGATATATCTGTGCCCTGCTGTATGTCTCAGTCATGTCTAGTCCTTATGGGCGATGATGCACTCAGAATAGTGCATATCCTGTGTTGGTGCCAAGGTTACCTGCTGTAGGTGAAGAGGGGGGGGTGCATGGACCCATGGGCAGATCATCTACCACCACACAACCCACCCTCTGGGGCTTAGGGTGGGAAACAGGGTCACCCACCAATAGATCCACAGTCTACCCCCCCTGCAATGGCAGCAGTAGAGGGGACCAGCAACAGCAGTCCTGCTGGGGAACAGACAGAGCGGTACACATCCATAACACAATAGCGGACAGACGGCAGTCCTGGACATGCTCAGCTGCCCCCACCATTATCTGATATTCCGCAGCAGCAAGCCTCCAGCCACTGCACCCTGCAAGGTGTTCCAGCAAGACTCATACTAGCTACAGACAGTCCGCCAGCTAGTCCATTGTCCTGGAGGGGATATCAGTATACACACCAAGCAGATGCATCAGTGATTGGACCCCAAAAGAAAACCCATATATAATCACATAAACAAAATTCGATATAGCACTATGGGGGAACCTAGCCATGCCGTGGTCACTACTCAGTCAGGGCGAGAGTGACCTCCCAGCAGGACATGCTGTGGCCACTCTGTCTATGCAGGAGGTACCAGGCACTACAATGTCTGAGCCATTGCCCTATGCCCAGAGCAGATGCGGCCAGGCCAGGCCACCATATCCAGGCTATTCCCATGGTACCTTGTTCCTCATTATGCACATTGGCAGGCCAATACTGGGAACAGTGCTAGCAGTGTGGGCTGTGGAGGGTGTTGGAAGCCACCACACACTGGATAGACCAGTGGTTCTGAACCAGTCCTCCTTGAACCCCTAGGCCAGGGGTGGGGAACCCTGGTCCTGGAGTGCCACAGACCAGTCAGGTTTTTGGGATATCCCTAATGAATATGCATGAGATATATATGCATTAGAGATATCCTGCCAACCTGACTGGTTTGTGGCCCTCCAGGGCTGGATTTGGAGACCCCTGCCTTACACCTCTGTCATTTAAGATTGTGAGTGGGCAAGGTGCAGATATCCAAGACATCAAAAAGGTTAAATAGAATGTGTCACATTCCTCCTCACTTCTCACCACCACCAAAATATTGTCTATTAGACAACTTTTTGGTGGTAGTGAGAATCGAGGAGGAATGTGACACATTCTATATACCCTTTCGATGTCTAGGACATCTGCACCTTGCCCACTCACAATCTTAAATGACAGAGGTGTAAGGCAGGGGTCTCCAAATCCAGCCCTGGAGGGCCACAAACCAGTCAGGTTGGCAGGATATCTCTAATGCATATATATCTCATGCATATTCATTAGGGATATCCCGAAAACCTGACTGGTCTGCGGCTCTCCAGGACCAGGGTTCCCCACCTCTGCCCTAGGCCAGTCAGGTGTTCAGGATAGCCCTAATGAATATGCATGAGATATATATGTATTAGAGATATCCTGCCAACCTGACTTGTTTGTGGCCCTCTAGGGCTGGATTTGGAGACCCCTGCCTTACACCTCTGTCTTTTAAGATTTTGAGTGGGCAAGGTGCGGATCTCCGAGACATCAAAAAGGTAGATAGAATTTGTCACATACCTCCTCAATTCTCACCACCACCAAAACGTTGTCTAATAGACACTATTTTGGTGGTGGTGAGAAGCAAAGGGACATGTGACAAATTCTATCTAATCTTTTTTACGTCTCGGAGATCCGCACCTTGCCCACTCACATTCTTAAATGACAGATGTGTAAGGTAGGGGTCTCCAAATCCAGCCCTAGAGGGTCACAAACCAGTCAGGTTGGCAGGATATCTCTAATGCATATATATCTCATGCATATTCATTAGGGCTATCCTGAACACCTGACTGGCCTAGGGGTTCAAGGAGGACTGGTTCAGAACCACTGGGATAGACAGACACACACTCCCCACACCTATGCCAGCATTGTGCAACTATAGAGGTGTTGGGCAGCCCAGGCCACCACACAAGCCCTGAGCGCAGTGCAGGCATGGCTATGGTACGCAATACTGTAGGAGTCACTCCCCAGGTTGGTAAACACTGTCAGACACATGACCTGTAGCACACTCCACATACATCAGAAAGGTTGCTATGATGCAGCTCACTCAGACACTTGTACCTAACCTAGGAATTGCTATCTGCCAGTAATCCTAGCAACCTTTTGATAGATGTGTACCATATTCCCCGGTTTAGGGTGGCATTACTAAGGTATGCAAGTGCTAGTATTGGGAGATGCACGAAGAGCCCACAGTCCTGCCTCTCCAGAAGGCTGTGGATAATGGGGCCTGTGGGTGCGGGTGTGTCTGCCCCTGTTGGCTGCTGCTTTACGGCAGAGGTTCCCAACTCCAGTCCTGCGGTGCCAAACACTGTTCGAGTTTTCATGCTGACCCTCATGAATATGCATGAGATACATCTGCATACCATGGGGGTGGCGCATAGAAATGCAGCACAGGCATCTTTATCAGAGGCAGTATGGAACAGGAATGGTGTTTGGCCCTCCAGGACTTCATTTGGGAGGCTCTTCTCTAGGTAATGTGCATGTTTATGGTGTCTGTGCTCTGTAGGGTAAAATGTTGGTGTTTTGGGCATGTTTACGTCATCTGCAAGAACGGTTCTGCCTGTATTAGCACGTTATAGTAGTGGGTAAAATATGAGGACTGGGTTGGCAGAAACCACAGCTGGGACTTGAACCCTGTGACCTTCTGCTTCTGAATACAGTGGCTCTGTGCACTGCACCACCATGTTCTCACAGAGATGGTGCATTCCCTGGTGATATCATGACTGTTGGTCAGACAGGGCCTGTCTGTTGCAGTGCATGGCACCCACCTACACAGGGCTAGGCCACGGTCTGCTCCGGGCAGCTGCCACTGCCCCCTCCACCACCAGTATCCCTCAGCCACCCTGCTGACATGCCCTTCTGCTGGTGGAGCTGGTGGTGCGCGGTCTCAGGCCATCCAGTGTGCAGGTAGGCGGCTGCCTATGGTGCATGTTCTGGGGTAGGGGTGCCTGCATAGACGTCCACGCTCCCCCCACAGCCCCGCCTGCCAGTGTTCCGTGCCCTTGGGGGTTGCGGTTGGGTACTCTCCCCTGTGACGCTTTGGGAGACACACTAGTGCCCATGTTGGGCCCTCATCAGTTGCTGTCTGGCTCTACTGTTTACGCATTCCTATGGGCCAACTGAGCATCACCCTAGTCCCCACTGTGACCCAGCTGCGCCACTGCATGTGCCGCCTGCAGCCCTCTGTATCCCCTTTTCCAGCATCTGCCCGGTTTCCCGTTCCGACATGCCCGCCCTGATGTTGCGGGACATGTGCACGCCATAGGAACCCTGTCCGATGGTGGGGAAATCCCTGAGCAGCGCTATTTCACTGTGGGCCCATGCACCTTGTATGGGGACGGAGTATGCACCCTTCCACGAATTATATCTGTTCTATTGGGCTTACTCGGGGGGGGGGGGTGATGTTTCTCATTGCTACCACTATTGGCCAGCTTGGTTGTTGTTTCTTTCCAGTTTGTTGGGGTCATTTTCGGTGTTTCTGTGCTCTTTTGTTCTGTGCACATGTATCACACTTATCACCTTTTTTTGGTTTCCCTGCCGAGGCTGTACATTGCTGACATGTAAATAGTTTCTTTCCCCTTTAAAGTGCTTTTACCGGTAGGTTTTCATTTGCGTTGGAATTCAGCTCTGAAAATCAGCGCGTTAGCCTCTCCCCGCCCACTCCCCGCCCACTCTCCGCCCATTGAGCCCTTCTCTCCGCCCTCTCTCCACCTTCTGCGGTGTTTTACAGCGCCACGGAGCATTACGCGTGTTAGCGCGTGATAGCGCACGCTATAGCGTGTTTACGATCGTTAATGCGCTATAGCACGCGCTATAGCACGCTAACGATCATTAATGTCGTACAACGCGCGTTATTCACGTTTACCGCTGTTTAGTAAACATACCCCTTAATGTCCTCCTTCCATTTTTCAATCAAGTAATAATGTAGTGAAGAAATATTGACTCATGGCTATCAATATTACAGCTCCTGATGTCACATGTCCCATCACGATCCATGTTTCACCAAAAACAGACCGCCTCGGGAAATTTCCCAATTGAAATATAGAACTGGTAAATGCCTCTAAATCAAATGGATATTTAGCCAAACTTCAGCTAAAACCTAACAGACAACACACAGACATAACACCAGTATTTTTGCTGTAGGAAAATTCAAGGTGGAGTAAAATTCCATGATACGCTGTTCAGAACCTTGGAATTCCAAGCCAAAAAGGGAAGCTACAGTCCCATGCCCCATTGGTGGATCCATAGTAACGACATTGTAGTGCCATAGTAACATCCTGGAACTGATGCTGTCTTCTTAGTGACAGAGTAGTTTATAGTGGGAGACCACCAGGAGACTTTCAAGAGAGCAGATCTATGTTCATGAAGCTGAGTGCTTAGGCCTAGAAAGCTGAGTAAAATTGTATTAAGTTAATTTTCCCTGATTGTAAGGGGGAGAGGTTGTGTAGTAAAGTTAATTTCAGCAGCTCATGGTAAATTTGTGCTTGAGTCATTCTGACAAATTGAACATAGTGTTTAGTAAAAGTACTCAGGGGTATGTTTACTAAACCATCTTATTGTGCGCTCTGTGACGTTATTGCGCGATTAGGTACCTTATCGCGCGATAACGCGCGCTGCGGCGCAAACGAGCGCTGAAGGCAGAGAAAGACTCCCGGAGGGTGGAGGAAGGCTCCCCAGGGGCGGAGAGAAGGGGTCAATGGGTGGAGAGTGGGAGGGGAGAGGCTCCCTGCACACTAATGCTGTGAAATCCGAGGCCAAAACTAACGCCACTGAAACCCTGGCGTTAAAGCTGATTTAAAGGGAAGAGAAACCATTTCTGTCAGCAATGTACAGCAAAACCAGGGAAACCTACAAAAAAGTGATAAGTGTGATACATGTGCACAGAACAAAAGGGCAAATAAACAGTGAAAATGACCAGCAGAAAATGGAAAAATAAAATAACCAAGCTGGGCAATAGTGATCTCAATGGGAAACATCAAACAACACTCCCAAGAAGGCACCAAATAAAGGATATGAATTCTGGAAGGGTCCATGCTCCGTCCCCATACAAGATGAATGAGCCCACAGTGAAATTGCGCTGTGCAGGGTTTTCCTCTCCATCGGACAGGTTTCCTATGGCATGCACATGTGTGGCAACAGCAGGGCGGGCATGTCGGAATGGCCAACTGGACAGATGCTTGGAAATGGGATACAGAGGGCTGCAGGCGGCACATGCTGTGGTGCAGCTGGGGCACAGTGCAAACTAGGCCGATGCCTAGGTGTTACTTAGGAATGCTGGAACTGTACAGCAGCCAGACAGCAACTGATGAGGGCCCAACATGGGCACGAGTGTGTTTATCACAGTGTCACAGGGGATAGTACCCAGCAGGTACCTCCAAGGGCACAGAACATTGGCAGGCGGTGTTGGAGGGAAGCGTGGACGTCTATGCAGGCACCCCTACCTCAGAACACGCACCATAGGCAGCCGCCTACCTGCACACTGGATGGCCTGAGACTGCACACCACCAGCCCCACCAGCAGAAGGGCATGTCAGCATGGTGGCAGAGGGGTACTGGTGGTGGAGGGGGGCAGTGGCAGCTGCCCAGAGCAGACCATGGCCTAGCCCTGTGTAGGTGGGTGGCATGCACTGCAACAGACAGGCCCTGCCGGACGAACAGTCATGGTAGCACCCGGGCATGCACTGCCTCTGTGGCAACACAGTGGTGCAGTGCACACAGCCAGTGTGTTCAGAGGCAGAAGGTCACAGGTTCAAGTCCCAGCTGTGGTTCCTGCCAACCCAGTCCACGTATTTTACCCACTACTAAAACGTGCTAATACAGACATAACCTTTAATGCAGATGATGTAAACATGCCCAAAACACCTACATTTTACCCTACAGAGCACAGACACCATAAACATGTGCATTACCTAGAGCAGAGTCTCCCAAATGCAGTCCTGGAGGACCAAACACCATTCAGGTTCCATGCTGCCTCTAATAAAGATGCCTGTGCTGCATTTCTATGCGCCGCCCCCATGGTATGCAGATGTATCTCATGCATATTCATGAGGGACAGCATGAAAACCCGAACAGTGTTTGGCACCGCAGGACTGGAATTGGGAACCTCTGCCGTAAAGCAGCAGCAAACAGGGGCAGACACACCCGCACCCAAAAGCTCCATTATCCAATGCCTCCTGGAGAGGCAGGACATTGGGCCCTGCGTGCATCTCCCAATACTAGCACTTGCATACCTTAGCAATGCCACCCTAAACCCGGGAATACGGTACACAGCTATCAAAAGATTGCTATGATTATTGGCAGATAGCAATGCTGAAGTACAATTTTCTGATTGAGCTGCATCATAGCAACCTTTCTGATGTCTGTGGAGTGTGCTACAGGTCTTGTGTCTGACAGTGTTTACCACCCTGGGGAGTGACCCCAACAGTATTACGTACCATAGCCATGCCTGCACTGTGCCAAGGACTGGAGTAGTGGCCAGGGCTGCCAAACACCTCTATAGTTGTACAATGCTGGCATAGGTGTGGGAGTGTGTGTCTGTCTATCCAGTGTGTGGTGGCTGCAAACACCCTCCACAGCCCACACTGCCAGCACTGTTGCCAGTATTGGCCTGCCAATGTGCATAATGAGGAGCAAGGTACCATGGGTATAGCCCGGACAGGGTGGCCTGGCCAGGATGCATCTGCACAGGGCATAGGGCAATGGCTGGGACATTGTAGTGCCCGGCCACCACCTGCACAGACAGGGTGGCCACAGCATGTCCTGCTGGGAGATCACTCTCACCCTGACTGAGCAGTGACCACGGCATGGCTAGGTTCCCCCATAGTGCCCTATAAATATTTTTTTCATGTGATATGTTTGGGTTCCCTTTTAGGACCCAATCACTGACTTATCTGCTTGGTGTGTATGCTGACATCCCAGTTCTGGGTGCATGCATTTTCTCCAGGAACATGCCCTATGGACTAGCTATCAGACCGTCTGCAGTTAGTATGTGTCTTGCTGGAACACCTTGCAGGGTGTAGTGGCTGCAGGAGAATATCAGATAGTGGTGGGGTGCAGCTGAGCATTTCTGGGCTGAATGTCTGCCTGCTATTGCTTTATAGATGTGTACAGAGCTGCATTGACTGCCCTGTAGGTTGTCTGTTCCCCAGCAGGACTGCGGTTGATGGTCCCCTCTACTGCTGCCATTGCAGGGAGGTAAAATGTGGATCTGTTGGTGGGAGACCCTGTTTCCCACCCTCAACTCTTAGAGCAGGGGTGGGCAAACCAGGTCCTGGAGGGCCGCAGACCAGTCAGGTTTTTGGGATATCTCTAATGAATATGCATGAGATATATATGCATTAGAGATATCCTGCCAACCTGACTGGTTTGTGGCCCTCCAGGGCTGGATCTGGAGACCCCTGCCTTACACCTCTGTCATTTAAGATTGTGAGTGGACAAGGTGCTGATGTCCAAGACATCAAAAAGGTTAGATAGAATTTGTCACAGTCCTCCTCACTTCTCACCACCACCAAAAAATTGTCTATTAGACAACTTTTTGGTGGTGGTGATGAGAAACAAGGAGGAATGTGACACATTCTATATACCCTTTCGATGTCTAGGACATCTGTACCTTGCCCACTCACGATCTTAAATGACAGAGGTGTAAAGCAGGGGTCTCCAAATCCAGCCCTAGAGGACCACAAACCAGTCAGGTTGGCAGGATATCTCTAATGCATATCTATCTTATGCATGTTCATTAGGGATATTCCAAAAACCTGACTGGTCTGTGGCCCTCCAGGACCGGAGGTGCCCACCCCTGCCCTAGAGACTGGAGTGGGTGGTGACACATAATCCACATATGGGTCCATAAGGGCTAAACCTGACTGAGAAATACAGATGTATCCAAAGTATGTCTGCAGGAACTACCTATCTCACACACTAGCACTGCTGGGGACCTGCAGTATGGCCTATTTCTGCCTTAGCCGGTGCTGTGGACCTGGTGCTGGGAGCCCCACCTCACCCTCAGGGTGAGCACAGTACCCGCACAATGTGACGGTGTGTAGCTACTCTGTGCCAGTAACACACACGGTCAGTTCCCCCTACCAGGCCGAGGTGCTGTGGGGGTGCATACCCCATCTTGTGTTCATCTGTAGACTGCTGATTTGCATGTGCAGTGCATCATGGGTATGGGTGGGTTGCCCCTATCCTGGTGATCACAGCAGACTGTTTGTGTGGTGACATGCAGTCCTTCTGCAGCCAGCCAGGGGCTTGTTAGTAGCTATAGAGCTATAGCCCACTGGTTACTTCACTGCCTGTGGAACCAGAGGTCATGGGTTCAAACCCACAGTGGGGTTATTTGATAGGGCTGTCCAAAGCATTATCTATTTTTAATGTACATTAGTGCTGCCAGCAAAACCACCCTCAGCGTACTGTACCCATAAGGTGCCTCAGAAGGCGCTTTATAGGGCACCCTATACAGCGCTTTCTGAGGCACCTTATGGTTACCGTCCATATAAGGTGCCTTCTAAGGTATCCTATGGAGTGGCTTATAGGGTGCCTTATGTGGCACCTTAGGTTACGGCACGTGAGGGTGTGTTTGCTGGCAGCAATTATTAAAATACAAATAAACTGCCTCAGGAAACAATACTTACATGTCAAAGCTGATGCCCCAGCCAGCCTTATGCATTAGGTACACTGGGGATCAAACTCATGACCCCTGTATCATCAGGCAGTGTATTAACCATTGTGCTAAACCTCTGTTTCTAGGTTTGTATGTCTGGGTGCCTACTTAAGATTACCGCGCGTTAACACGCTTAGCGGCGCTTTGCCCGATAATGTACGCAGCAGCGCGCATTATCGCGCGATACTCCCGTTTTGCTGCTTTAAGACTGAAACGCCCACTCCTTTTATGGCAGCCTGCACACTATCGCCGGGCGCACAATAAGACGGTTTAGTAAACATACCCCTAAGAGAGAGACTGCATAATTAATATTAATCTATGGAACAACCCTGGTGTCCAGTTTAGACAGAGCAATATAATTATCTTTTCCTTTTGCATTATACAGCAACGGTGTTAGAAGTAGAGAGGAGCTAATGCAAAAGTTAAAAAGAAAGACAAACATTGCCTCGTTGGCCTATTGCTGTGTGATGTACTGTTTGTTATGTTGCTATTGGTTACTAAATAAAGTTTTCAAAAAAAAAAAAAAAGAAAGACAAAGTGGAAAAAAAATAGAGGATTTGCAAAAAAATCTGAGGTAAACCCATTCTAATTTAGCCTAGTCAGGGCTCTGAATTTTTGAGCCATTTAACAGGCAATGTAGTAGGAAACTGTCTTTGAAGGTGCAGAAGACCATTGTGTGTTACCAGCAGGGGCGGTTCGAGGCAATCTGCTGCCTGAGGCAAAGAATGAGATGGCGTGGGGCAGGGCTTTTTCAGAAATCCAATCAGAGACTGAACCAAACCAAAAAGCCGATTAGATTATATGGAGGAAATGCAAGATGTTTGCATACAGGGCCATAACGAGCTGCAATCGCACCCTGAGTAACTTGCAGCTTGGGCACATGCCTCCTCTCTCCCCCAATAACTCCATCCAGCACTGCCTGCTCTTTCCCTGCTGTTGCCACCCTCTGTTTTTTTCAAGGTGGCGCTGGCAGCAGGGAAAGAGCAGGCAGCGCTGAAGGGAGGTATGGGGAGGAGGAGGGGGGCATGCACCTGATCTGAAAAGCGCCACCACTTTAAGCAGATCTGTCCCTTCCTGCTCTGATATCGCGTCGGAGGAGGGAGGTACCAGACCTACTTAAAGTGCTGCGAAAAGGCTTGGGGGGTGCATTTTGGCACATTACACCCTAGCCAGTGGTTGGATTTTTTTTGTTTTGTTTTGTTCTGTTTTTTCAAAAAGACACTACAG
The DNA here is from genome assembly GCA_033557465.1 of Ichthyophis bannanicus. Classification (NCBI taxonomy): domain Eukaryota; kingdom Metazoa; phylum Chordata; class Amphibia; order Gymnophiona; family Ichthyophiidae; genus Ichthyophis; species Ichthyophis bannanicus. The sequence continues at coordinate 190,915,001 of CM066039.1, forward strand.
CGTTCTGCAATTACAGAACTTTGGACACATAGGGGCATGCTTACTAAGCCATCTTAGGTTTTTGGCAGCTAACACGGTGTGTTATTGCAAATAAAATGGCAGTAGCCGCAACAGCTGCACGTTATCTGTCGGGGGCATGCACATTCCCCCAGCAGATCATGCAGCGAAAAAGCAGAGAAGGTGGTGCAGCAGCATTGTGGATGCTCACGGTAACCACACGTTGCAGGCACACCCACTCTCTGCACACACCCTTCCCACTCGTGCAACAAATGTGTGGTCTGCAGATAGCGCAGCAATTTTCTGTGCTACCTGCATATGGTCCACGTTAGCTGTTACCACTTTTCCCATGCTATTGCCGTGTTAACAGCTAATGAGTCCGATTCTGAAAGGGGCATGCCCAGGCTGTCCGGATGACCCCAAGCAGGACGGGCCCATTAGGACATATTTCTGTATCGCAGAAGCAAAACATTCCCGCAGCATACAGAATCAGACCCGAGGACAGCCCAGCATGCCCAAGGGGATGTCCTCCTCATAGGCTCCGCTGACTCCTGTGGTGCCAACCCCCTTCTTCCCTGCTGCTTGACCCACAGCTGGCCAGCCAGGGCCTGGATCAGGTGGTGGAGACCTCTGTACCCGGCCCTGATGCCGGGGGGGGGGGGGGGAGGTGTTTGGTCCCGATCACCCAGTTCATGCTGATTATTCCATCTACAAGGTGGAATAATCAGTTTGTTTCCCCTGACCCCGCAGGACGTACAGAGCCGTAACCTGAATCAGCCCTGTATGTCCTGCTGCCTCGGCCCGCCCCCACACTACCCAGACTCCACCCCCTCCCGCCCACTGCCAGCTCTCCCCATTCTACTGCTGTAGCTGTGCAGGGAGAGTTGGAGGGAAATAGGGGCAGGACGGCTTGCAGGGCTGCATGTCCTGCCGGGACGTGCAGCCCCATAAGCTTCATCTCAGAATCAGGCCCAATTTGTTTTAGTAAACATGCCCGTTAGGTTGGTTTTTTTTTTTCTTTAAAATTAATTTTAATGCTTCACTTAGGGAAACAACAACAGCTAAGAATACATACCTGAAGTCCAAAAAGCTGAAGAAACCCGAAAAAAACAAAAACATTTTAGAAGAAAGAAACAGGCATTGTAGTAAAGACTGATACAAAGTAACCTAAGAATACTTATCTGATTTCTGAAGAAGCTTGCTCAAGTTAAGGTTAGTTCATTTAAGCTGGAAAGGAAACAAACACATCCTTTATTGTAACTAGATGTAGCAGATCATTGAGACTGTTTCGTGTACTATACAGTTAGAAGAAAATTTCTGATTGAATGATGCCTAATGGTATTTAAAAAAAAAAAAAAAATACTGTGCTTTGATTTTATTTGGAATAATAAATACAGAATTCTAGTGCACAATTTTTTCTCCATTTTCCTGATTCTGAAGTGACAGAAATTTTCTTGTAACAATCCCAGCAAATATTTTTCTTTAATGTGATTGCCCACTTGCCTGGGAAGTGGTCTGAGGTAACCTGGTACTGTGACAGGAGAAAAATTAAATATTGCTGGGGAAACTTGTGGAAGGCCACACATTTCTATAAGAGAGGGCAATTTAATTTAATTTAATTTAATTAACAGTCGCTTATATACCGCACCTTCCAGAGATCAGGTGCGGTTTACATTTAACAACAATATAACAGGCTGATGTGTGTTTTACAATGAACGTCTCAGCCACGCAACTGGCATGACCGCCTCGGGTCCCCCTCCCCTTACCCGTGACCCTCCCCCTGCCCCCCCTCCCCCCCCTTTCCCTCCAATGAGTCATCACATTACACCATGGAGTTTCTTTCACCAAACTATTTGATTTATTTGACAACAGTGGTTATTAACAGTACAACAAACTGTTGGCCACAGCATGCACGTCACAATCTCCAAACGTAGTCTACAAATTCCTTGCATCCTCTTCTTCAGCAACCCTCGAGAGACACAGCCGAATATCCTACAAACTTTTACATCGCAGGAGGGACTCTCTGCCGTGAAAGCTTTTCCAGTCCCTTCGTTTTTCGTATCCTTCATTTGAAAGGCTGTTACACCTGCCGTTCGAGCAGACTTGGCAACCTTTCTTTCGTACCCCCCCCCCCTTTGCCCGCCGTCAAAGCAAGGCGGGGGGGGGCTCTCTGCGCGGTGTTCTTGTCGCCATCTCCCTCTCTCTGGGGGGAGGTCCGTGTATCTCTCCATAACCTCTCCCCCGTTTACTTAAGGCCTAGGCTGTGTTCTCTCTCACCGGGTGCGTTTTTCCGCCAACCCCGCCAATAGCGACTCCTCGCTTGTTGACGGGGCCCCACCGATCAGCGCTCCGCTGTGGCCAACACTCGCTTCTTCCATAGTCTCTCAACCGCCTCTTGTATGTCGCAGAGAAAAATGTCCATTCCAATATCAGACAAATGCACTCTGTCTGGGCGGTATAATCCTGGACATCTTTCTTCTATGAGGTCGTGTGAAATGCTGCATCCCCCTATGGCCCCCATGAAGCGGGCCATCCATCTGTTCACTTTGCGTCGGGTCCTCTCCACTGCCCTATGCGAGTTCTCGCCTCTCCATACTCGCCGCGGTATGATGTGTGACCATGCCAATAGCGTCCCTGGAAAGGTGTTTGCCATCGTTAGGATGTCGCCTTGCATCCTCTTGGTGAGCTCAACACTGCGCGTGGCTGCCAGGTCGTTGCCCCCCAAGTGGATCACAATCATCGCTGGGTTCCCGGTAGCTCTCTTCCTTAGGAGCAAGGACGGCATTAGCTGGTCCCACACCATACCTCTTCGTCCCATCCACACCACTGCCACCTTTGCGCTTGGTAGCCCCAGATTCAACCCCTGCGGTCTAAACCATGTCCTTTTTTGTGCCCAGTGAACAAATGAATGGCCGCATATCCACACTTCCTGTGGCCACAGGTGGCAGCGCGTCCCTGCGTGGAGCATAATCAGAGAATATTATTACAGAAGTACATATCTTCAATGGTAAATCGCTTTATTGTACATTCCCCTTATCCCCGCCTCCCGCTCCGTGTCCGTTACATGCTGGCCTCACTGCGTTGGACGTATATACAGTTTGTATCTATCCGAATGCCATCGGCCTATCTTCATTATCTGTTCTCGTGACATCCCGATGCTGGCTGCCGTTGAAGCAGCCCCTATGCGAAAGGAGTGCGAGCCATATAAGCTTGCATCCCGTCCTGTTCGCTCAATTATTAGCTTGAGTACCCTGATGAATTGGAAGCGCGATAAGGGGGCACCGTTCTCATGCACGAACCAGTGGTATTCTGAGGGCGCCCGTACTCGTTGGTATGCTAAAGCATTTTTTAGTGGGCATGAAGGGTCGTCGGGCATGGCCGTCAGCACCACCTGTGCCCCTTTTCCCTCTACATCAGTCTTGGATCTGCGCAACTGCAACACTACTGCTCTAGTGCATATGCACACGTCGCGCTGTCCCATCCCTCGGCTGGCCGTCTCTCGCTCCGATGCTGAGGATGCTACTAGTTCCCCTACCCGGAATGCTCCGTAAAAGGCCCAAGAATATGCGCATCGGAAGAGGCGCGCCTCGTACTCATCGTAACATATTTGGCTGGTCGTTACCATGAGTTGTTGTAGGATAGGGTGCGTAATCGGGCGGCGCTTGTCCATTTTTTGTGGTTGGCCCAAGGCCCAGCCTCGCATCACCCTCGTGATGATGAAATCGGCCCTGAGGCTCTTCTCTCCCATAGCCTTCGCAAAAAAGGATACGGCCGCTAGACGGGCTTGTACCGTCGCTTTTGTGCAGCCCATGCTTTTGCAATGCATAATCCACTTCAGAATGGTTGGTACTTTGAATCTGTCCTCCTGTCGTATGACATTCTCTCTGCAGAATGTTTGGAAGTGTTCCCATGCCGCAATGTATCTGCGCCGGGTATTATCTGCTAAGGCGCCTAACATGAGCTCCCATATCTCGGCGGACCATACTCCCAGACTTGATCGGGCACCGCTGTCTTGTCCGCGTCGGCCTCGGGCGCTAGCTGGTGAAAAAAGGCAGATTTTAGAACGCGAAAGAGCATCAGCAATGTTATTATTCTCGCCTTCGATGTGCTCCGCTCTAATGGATATGTTGTGCGCCAGGCACAGCACCACTATTCGCCTCAATAGTGTCACCACCCTGGGCGTCTTTGCTCTCATCCTGTTCACCGCCCACACTACCGCTAGGTTATCGATATGGAAGGTGATCGCCTTGTTGGCGAGCTCCGGGGCCCAGATACTGAGAGCTACCATTAGCGGGAAGAGCTCCAGGAACGTGATATCCCTGGTGGTTCCCTCTGCATGCCACTCCCTAGGCCATGTCTCTGAGCACCATGCTCCCTTATAATATATGCCAAAACCAATCCCCCCTGATGCATCAGTGAAGAATTCGAGTTCGGTATTGGATATGGGGAGCGCTTGCCAGAATGCCAGGCCATTGAAGGTGTACAGGAATTGAAGCCAGACCAGTAGGTCTTCCCGTATTTCCTTGGTGACCCTGATGCGATGGTATCTTTTTGTGATACCTTTCGTTGCCCATGTCATGCGGCGGCAGAACACTCTTCCCATGGGTATCACCCTGCATGCAAAGCATAGTAAGCCGAGCATGGACTGAAATTGTTGAAGTGTCGCTTTCCGCCGGCTGTGCATGACTTGCATGTCATTTCTCAACTTCTGCACCTTTTCAGGGGGCAATCGTGACCTGTGTGCTGGCACATCTAACTGTATACCCAGGAAGGTGATGATCCCTTTTGGGCCCTCAGTCTTCTCTTTTGCCAGCGGGATCCCGAACGCTCGCGCCGTCTGTTCAAAGATATCCAGTATCCTTTTGCAGTCGTCGCGATCTTTTCCGATGAATAGGAAATCGTCCAGGTAATGCACAACAGTATTGGGGCCTGCTAGGTCTTCCACTACCCAGTGTAAGAATGAACTAAATTGTTCAAAATACGCGCATGATATTGCGCAGCCCATAGGCAAACACTTGTCATAGTAGAAGTCCCCGCTGAACGTGAATCCTAACATTGGGAACGAGTCCGGGTGCACCGGCAATAGCCGGAACGCCGACTCGATGTCCGCCTTAGCCAATTGTGCTTGTGGCCCCTTGCTGTGGATGAGGTTGATTGCCTGATCCATGGTTGCGTATCTGACGGAGCATAAGGCCGGATCAATATAATCATTGACTGACTGCCCCTCCGGGTATGATAGGTTATGGATTAACCGGAATTGGCCCGGCTCCTTTTTGGGTATTACCCCCAATGGGGAGACTACCATGTCCTTGAAGGGGAGCGACTGGAAAGGACCAGCTACCCTCCCCATACCTAGCTCTTTGACTATCTTGCTGCAGGCGATCTCTGTGTGCATTTGTACAGACAGTGGGTTAGTGAGTATGCTCGTTTGTGCTCTCTTCATTAAAACCTGGGATGGGATGCGGAAACCTTGAGAAAAGCCATCCTCTATATTGATAGCCATTTCCCGTTTGGGGTACGCTCTAAGCCATGGCCGCATCGGCTCAAGCCTGATGGGTGTTGGCGCTAGCGCCTTCGTTGGAACGGTGCTGTATTGCTCTGAAAGGCTTGGCCTCCCTTATGACCCTGCATGTGAAGGCAGGGTGTCCGTTTCCGCATACTGTGCAGGAATGCTTGAATTTACATGGCTGCCATGTACAACTCCCTGTGTTGAACTGTCGGCATGGCCGTTTCCCCGCGAACTGATTGGACTGTCGCCATTGTATGTTCTGAAATGGCTGCTGCCATTGTGCGCTTGACTGCTGCTGGCGCCACCCCTCCGGACAAAAGGGCCGGTTGGGCGCCATTTCGTCGGTCCACATGTCCAGGATCCTGTGATGCCATGCCAGGGTGGGGTCGTCGGCCATAGCTCTCCTGAACTGCACGTCATAGTTCAGCCAGGCCCAACCCCCATATTGTCTATGTGCCCTGGTGATCGTGTCCAGGTACCGGGTCAGGTATGGCCCTGCTTCGGGTTCTTTTTCCATCACCACGCTCATAAAGCTGTGGAATGCTGTCACCCAATTATTAATAGATTTGGGAATTTTTTGTCTCCGCTCCCTCTCGTTTCTTTTATCCCTATCTTTTCCACTATTTAATTCATCATCTTGGTCCCTAAGCAGGAGGGAGAATATGTCGATATACTCCCTCCTCCAAATCTTCTTCTTAATTTTTCTGGGTACCGACACGGCCAGGGAGCTCACCCCGCAGCGTGGGTCTCGGCTGGCATCGCGCCAGTCCATCTGCGTTCTTTGGGCCGCTCCCATTGTTGCGCACGTGTGGTCCTCGCCCTGCTGGCTTTGCCCCGACCAAGCTTGCCTGAGGGAATTGGAGTGTTTTTCGCTCTTCCTCCTCTTCACTTTTTTAAATGCATAGCGCATCACATCTGCCCATTCTATGTCTCTCTCACTGTCTGAACTGGACCCCCAGACGAGGACGTTGATAGCTCTGGCGCCCCCTTTTCGCACCTCGACCTACCATGTGCTGGGTTGGGAGTGGTCGTGCTGGTGCTCGTTGATGGCACTTCCCCAATCGTAGCGGCCGTCGCTCCCAGCCGTTGTTTAACTGAGCTCAGGCCGTGTTGTGTCACCTGATCTCGGACCATCTGGAGCAGGTCGTCTAATTCTTGATTCTGCGGTGGGGCTGAGATCTCTTGTTGCTGCGGCTCCTTCCTCCTGGTACTGTGGCGAGGCTTTGCTGCTGCTACTGCTGCCCTTTGCGCCCCCCTCGTGTTTGGGCCGGCGGCTGCTCGTGCCTTTGATGCTGTTGCTCCTTTTGTTGCCGCCCTGGTGGCTCTTGGCCTGGCGGTTGGCGTCTCCCTTCTCGGCATCTCTCCACTAGAATAGAAGTACTATGCAGAGGCAATGGAAGGTCTGGATTACTATCATGGGAATACTAACTTGAATCCCATGCTCCCTAGCGCTATCTCGGTCCCTATGATCTTGCTCTCCATTTCCGTAGACACTGATATCGGTATGTACACCTTCCCTATACATGCACTCCCCCATACCGCTTAGCACAAATCTGCCTTGTGAGTTTTCCCCCTCACTTTAAACAGGGGCATCCTAACAATATGCATTACCTCCCATTGTCCCTTAGATGGCAGCCTTACGCTTCCCGTCTCCCATTCCCTTCTCTTTGTGCCTACCTGATTACCTTGTTCTGCGGCCGTTCGCTGCCTATAAATCTATATATATATATATTTTAATATAGATGTAACACAACCTGCCCCCCACCCACGTTCTCTCCTTTCCCCCCCCCCCCCCCCTTTAGCAATCCTCCCATGATATACAGTCCCTGCGGTCTCCGGCTGCCCCTCTCTTTTGCATTCCTTTCGTTTTGTTTCCCTTTATTCTTTTTTTTTTTTTGTTTTAATTACTGCTCCGGTTCCCCCCAGCCACGCGTCTGGGAGCATTCCTGCGGTGGGGGGGGTGGGGGAGCCACGCATGGCCCCGTTTCTCACCACCTCCTGGCCCCCGCTGCGCCGTGTAGGCAGGCAGGCAGGCAGGCTGGCTGGCTGGCTGGCTGGCTGGTCCCCCCCCCCCCCGCTGGGTCCGGGTCCGGGTCCGGGTGTGTCGGCTCCTTTAATCTCGGCTCGCTCCCTTCCCCCCTCCCGGTTCTATGCCCGCCAGGCTGCTCCTTGCTCCTGAGCTCCCCATCTCCTATTCTCCCCATCCCTGCTACCGACTACTTCTAGTAAGTGGGTACTTGCATTTTTTAGTCGTCTGGATGGCTCTTGCTAGCGCTCCGACCGTTGCTGCGGCGATCAACACGCGCTCCTCCACGTGGAGGGGGTGGATCAGCCACTGCTCTTGTAGCAGCCCCTGGCTCGCTCTCTCCGCTTGTCCGGGGCCTGCGCTCCAGTCACAGCCCCCCGATGAAGATGATGGCGATCCCGTCGATCGGGTTTGCTCTCTCCACTTGAACCTGCGATCTATCCTGCGGCCGTCTCGTGAACGCTGAGCCGGGGGGTAAGAGAACGCTGTCCGGCTTCCTCCGTGAAGGGGGGGTGAGCGGCAAAGAGGCTGCGCCTGCGCCAGGCGCGCTCTTTTGACCGCGGTTCTTTGCCCACCCCTCCGCCGTCCCCCTCCCGCCCCTCCCCACGGCCCTCGGCTTGCCACCGCGTGCCTGTGTCCCAGCCGCGCTGATTCGCGGCCGGGTCTGAAACAGTGTAACTATTATACAACAAAACAGTCAGTAATCATTTACAAGGAACATCTTAAAACAAAGGAAAATTGTGCAAAAACAAATAACATTTTGGTAACTATATACAATTGGGGTATGAGTGCACTACATAAGACGTAAAAATATATTATAATTTCTAAACTAGTGTAAAATCTTAGGAGTGGAAGGTGTTGGATCATGTCAATTTTGTGTCACTCAGTCAAACAGTGTTATTATCCGTTTTCTTGTTGGGAGAGGGAGTTTGTTGATAGCCCGTAGTGTGCCTTAAACAGATGTGTTTTTAGACTCTTACGGATCTCTTTGATCTCATTTATTGATCTGATTTCCTCTGAGAGGTCATTCCAGATAATGGGGGCCACATGGGAAAATGCTTTTTTGTTAGTTGTCTTTTTAGCTTTTATGTATTCTTTTGGGGTCCTTAATTTGTTTGTTTGGTCTCTTCTATGTAGATTATTGGTTGATTCTTTAGATATGAGATTTTTTAGGGTCAGTGGGACCATATTGTTTACAGCCTTGAAGGTTGTTGTTAGTGTTTTGTATAGGATTCTGCTTTGTATTAGTAGCCAATGAAGATTTGCCAGTATAGATGTTATGTGATGAAATGGTGGGACATTCATGATGGTTCTGGCCGCTGCGTTTTGAGCAAGTTGGAGTCTTTTGATGTTTTGTTTCGTTACCCCTAATAGAGTTAGGTTGGCGAAGTCGAAGTGAGGGGTTATTATTGCATGTATTATTTTCGTGAAATCTTGTAAATGTATTAGAGGACGTAGTTGTTTTAAGATTCTGAGCTTGAAGTAAAATTTCTTTGTTGTGTTTCTTATGTGCATATTCATATTGAGATGTGTATCCAGTATGACGCCTAAATATCACACTTCATTCTTAATTTTGATTTCGTGGTCCTGAAGTATAATATGTGGTGGGGGAGAGTATGATTGGTTTTTGGTTACAATTAGTGCTTCGGTTTTGGAGTGATTGATGGCGAGGTTATTGTTATTTAGCCAGGTGGTAATTTCATTGAAACATTCAGTGAGTAATTTAAGTGGTAGATTGGGGATCGTGAATGGGATATACATCATTATGTCGTCTGCGTACAAATGATAGTATACCTTGAGTTTTTTGAAAATGTTACAGACCTGTTTTATATAAATATTAAATAGGAGGGCTGATAGGGCAGAACCTTGGGGTAGGCCAATTTCCTGATTGTATGTGTTAGATGTGGTGTTTCCTATTCTGACAGTTTGAGTTCTATTGCCTAAATATGAGGTAAACCAGTTTAGCACTGTTGATTTTATCCCTATTTGTTTAAGATTATTGAGCATTATGATATGGTGAACACTATCAAAAGCCGCAGATATGTCTATGAATAGGAGTAAGAACGCTTGCTTTGGGTTATCTATCCCTCTTACGAGTGTGTCAGTTAGGACAGTTAGAAGTGTCTCTACTCCATGGCGAGGGCGGAAACCATATTGTTGATCATCCAGGGGGGCTGAGTTGTCTATATATTCCTGCGTTTGAATTTGAACCGTCTTTTCAATTAGTTTTGCCATGAATGGTATGCTTGAAATAGGTCTGTATGAATTTGGTGAAGATTTGTCAAGGGTGTTGTTTTTAAGCAGTGGGCGAATCTGTGCATGCTTTAGAGCTGGTGATAGGTACCCTTTGGTTAAGGATAGGTTGATTATTGGGAGAATGAATGGTGATAGGATTGGTAGAGATTTTTTTATCCAGGTTACTGGACATGGGTCAAGATAAGACGTAGTGGTGTTTAGGTTTAGTATTATGTTCTTGAGTGTATCTTTAGTTATGGGGTAGAGGTTAGACCAGTTATCTGGGTAAATATGTTGAGATGTGTTCGTTGTTTTTGGCAGGTTCAGGAGGTGTTTAGTTTTATTTATGTAGTGATTTGCCAGAGTCTGAGGGGAAATTTCTGTGATTTCCATGCAAGAGCTATGATTGTTATTCGTGAGTTTTTGTACAATAGAGAATAATTCTCTAGGTCTGTTTAGTGAATTATCAAGTATTGCTGCATGGTAGTTCTTTTTAGAGCTATCTATTGCTTCTTTATACTTTTTGAGTTGGTTGTGATAGGACTCATAATATGTAGTATCTTTATTTTTGCGCCACTTGCATTCTGTTTTCCTTAATTCTTTTTTCATTTGTTTTAGTGTGTTGTTAAACCAAGGCTCATTTCCAGTTCTAGGGTGACTGTTCTTTTTATTCACATGTTTGTTAGTTGCAGCATTTTTGATTGTCCTATGCCAGTTTGTGATCGCTTCATCTAAATCTGAAGGTGATGGTGATAAGTGGGGAATTATTAGATCTAGGAATTCCTCTTCATTGTATTTTTTAAATCTATGGCTTAAATGTTTTGATGGGCCACTTAATTTACATTAAGAGATCACCTGGTCTGAGGAGACAAGAAGGTGCCTTTTTGTAACATAATTTAGAAAAGCACATAGACACTTGTTGTTAAGTGTCATTGAGTCAGTGTCGACTAATGGTGGCCCTCTGCATAGGTGTCCTAAACTGCATTCGGTCTTCAGTCAAGCGGCTCATTGTTGATGAAATAACAGCAGCTATGGATGCCACTCAATCGATCCATCTCATTGCTGGCCTTCCTCTTTTGCGCTGACCTTCAACCTTGCCAAGCATGATGTCTTTCTCTAATGATCTCTCTCTTCGCATGATGGAGGTTATTCTGAGCCATGAATAGTGGGGATGGATGGCCCAATGGGACATCCATCCCCGCTATCCATGGCTTCTCCTGTTCCTGAATAACTTCCCTGCTGGTTGTATGGGGAAGTTAGGTGGGGGCGGGGAATGGGCGGACAGTGGGCAGTCGCTGGCCCTGGACATACAAGGTCAATTCTAATGTTGGCCCTTTATGTCCAGGACCGGCGAAATATCTGGGAACTTATTCCACCTCCGAGATGAAATAACTTCTCTGAACATTTTTTTTTAAGCTGCTTGGGCACAGATGGGACCGGGGGGGGGGGGGGGCAAGGGTTTATTCCCTGCAGCCCAACCATGGCCTTAGGAGGCCGGATCAGGGGTCAGCCTCCGGGGAATAAACACTTTAACAGGGCTCCCGGCATCGCTACTTTTAAATGGAGCCACGGTGCCATGGCAACATGACGCCATGGTGCTGCAGCACCATTTAAAAGTCCTGAGTTAGTCAGACTACTAATGTACATGCAGGCCAGGACTGAATCGAAGTCCCTGCCTGCACATACATGCTTGTTTGTGATTCTGATCCTGCGGGGCTAGATGTGCCCCACGGGATCAGAATCGCAATCACCTCGGTGCATCCGGTTCAGACTGGACACACAAAGGGGATCTACATCCGGGACAGAATCAGATCCAATGTGTTCAAAGTATGAAAGTCGAACTCTTGTCATCTGAGCTCCTAAAGAAAGGTTAGGTTTGATCTCCTCTAGTACAGACTGGTTTGTTCTTCAGACAGTCCTTGATATACAGTTACACAGTATTCGTCACCAGCACCATAATTCAAAGGCAATGATTTTCTTTTTGTCTAAACTTTTCACTATCCAACTTCGCATCCATATGATGTTATTGAAAATACCATGGCTTGGACAAGTCAAATCTTTGTATAGAGAGAGACATCTCTACTCTTGAGAATCTTCTCTAGGTACTTCATAGCCATTCTGCCAAGAGCAATGCATCATTAGATTTCTTGACTGCTTGTCATTTCTTTATTGATTATTAATCCAAGCAGGTTAAAGCTGTCACCTATTTCAATTTCTTCTCAATCAATGATAAATTTATTGATTTTGCCAGTTGTCAGGATCTTTGTCTTCTTTATGTTAAGGTGCAGACCCATTTTAAGAATATGTTCCTTGATTTTGAGAAGCTAATGTTTCAGATCATCTTCACTTTCAGCCAATATTGTGGTATAATCACCTTAGCAAAGGCTGTTGATGAGACTTCCACCAATCTTCACACCTCGGTTGTCTTCTTATAGTCCTGCTTCTCTGATGATTGTTCAGCATATAAATTAAAAGGTTGGGAGAAAGTATGTATCCTTGTCATGCATTTCTGTTGATTTTAAACCATTTGGCTCTCCTTGTTCCTTTAGTTCTCTTGCACATTTACATTGATGCAAGAAGCAACAGTTCGATCAGGTGTTCTGGTATACCCATGCTTCTTAATGTGGCCCAGAGTTTCTAATGATTTACACAGTCAAAAACCTTGCTGTAGTCAATAACACACATATAGATATCCTTTTGGTACTCTTTTGTCTTTTCAAGGATCCATCTCACATCCGCGATGATTTCTCTCATTCCTCGCTCTTTCCTGAACCCTGCTTGCACTTCAAGTAGTTCTTGTTCCAGGTATGGTTGTAGTCTCTTTTGAATAATCTTCAGTAGAATCTTGCTGGCATGTGGGATCAGAGTGATTGTGCGATAATTTCCACAGTCAGTTGGATCACCTTTCTTCAGTATTGGTATAAACACAAAACTCTTCCAGTCAGTTGGCCATGATGTTGTCTTCCAAATTTCCTGGCAGAACCTTGTAAGCATGGTAACAGCTGCATGCATCCATTTGCTTTAATACTTAAATGGGAATGCCATCAATACCCAGTGCTGTGTTCTTTGATAATGTTTTCAATGCTGCTTCGACTTCTTTCATCACCAATGGTTCCTGATCATATAAATGGCTGTTGGTCTACTTTATCTTTATGGTATAATGACCAAGTATATTCTTTCCACTTTTTTTTGATCTTCTCAGTATCATTCAACATGAATCCTTGAGCATCTTATAGCATTCCAATTTGAGGCTGGAATTTTCTCTTTAAGTCTAATATCTTTAGGAAAGTTGATCTTGTTCTTCCTCTAATAGTTTCTGATTCTATTTCCTTGCATGTATCATTGTAGTACTTCTCCTTGTTTCATCTTGCTGCACGTTGGAAATCTCTGAGTTCTGTGATTGCCTCTCTTTCTCATCTGGCTTTAGCTTCTCTGCGTTTCTGGGCAATTTTCAGAGTTTCTTCGGTCATCCGTTTTGGCTGTGTTTTGTTCTTTCACGTTTTGTAGAGACTTCTCACTTTCTTTAAGCACAACTTTATTGATGTCATTCCATAACTCTTCTGATGCTCTGTCATTTGTATCCAAAACAGACAATTGATTTTGCAGGCAGTCTTTAAATTCTGGTGTTACATTCTCAAGCAAACCTCATAAAAAATGAATCACACTTAAATCTTCTTATTCAACCACAGCTCCCAGACATATCGGAGTGGAGGAGTGGCCTAGTGGTTGGGGCAAGGTACTTCAGGCCGGAAGGTCGGGGATTCAAATCCCACTAGAGGACAGCAACCTTGGGCCGGAAGGACTGGGGTTTCTAGTCCCACAGGTACTCCTTGTGGTCTTGGGCAAGCCACTTAATCCTCCATAGACCATGTTCCCTGTAAAATAGTTATCTCCAAGTTATAATGCCCTGTTCAATGTAATTTCAGTTTGTTCAATGTAAACCGCACTGATGCAGAATAGCGCGGTATATAAGAGAATATAAAGAAATAATAGTGCTTAAGGAAAAAGACCTCAGGATATTGTGCCAACACAATGGCTAACAAATATCATACCACTGTAATAGCCAACAAAGGCATAACACAGATATTACACTGGAATATCTTCACTTACAGGTCATAAAAAACCTCCATCACCCTTACTAAAATGGTTACATTGACTTCATTAAAGGCATTCACGAATCCAACAATCTAACATATATGTCGGTGTGTTGGTCATGTTATTGGCTGAGGTTTTGATTAATAAGGATATGGAACTCTGGAATGAGTTGATGGTTTATTTTGTTCTGTGGTTGTGGTTGCTATATAATATCGAATGTAGGGTATGCAGGGTTTTGCCGAGATGTAGTAGACAAAGCTTTGCTATGTAGATGTGTTCCTTGCTGTGTAATTTTTGACATGTGGAATGTTTAAAGCTGTCCCGATGGCAGCATTGGAGTTGGGTTATGGGGTTTAGATTGAGGTTGGGGTTTAGATTGGGGTTTTAAAATGCATGCATGGCATTTTCTGGAATTTGTTATATGCTGGTTTGCAGCCTGTGTGATTTTTGGCTTCATCGTATTTGGTAAGTGAATGCTCAGGGTTAGATTAATATCAGCAGTCTGTTGAACTGATGGAAAGTTGGTTTACCACCTAGATATTTTTGTAGCTTTGGCTTTTGTTATAGGACTGTTTCTGTTGTACAGCTGAGGTGATAATCGTTTAACTCTCTGAAATAGCGACAGCAAAATGCCCAGCATTGGAGTTGAACTGCTGAAATTTGGAAAGCTGTTTATTTTTTATTTAACAGTTTTTTTATTGTAACTTAAACATGGCAATGTACATTAAACAGGGACATTGATAACTTGGATTTTTCTGAGCAATGGAGGGTTAAGTGACTTGCCCAAGGCCACAAGGAGCACTAGTGAGAATTGAACACTGGTCTCTTGGCTCTCAAGCCAGTGCTCTAACCATTAGCCTACTCCTCTACTACTGGCTATAGAGTAGTTGTGAATGCTGGTAGCTGGCAGCTGGTGGCTTAGTATAACAACCTATGTTGCAATGGATGTGAGGTTGTGATATACGGAACTGTTGGATTCATGAATGCCTTTAATGAAGTCAATGTGGCCATTTTAGTAAGGGTGCTGGAGGTTTTTTATGACCTGTGAGGTGTTACATCTGTGTAATGCCTTTGTTGGTTATTACAGTGGTATAATACTTGTTAACCATTGTGTTGGCACAATATCCTGAACATAAGAACATAAGATATGCCATATTGGGTCAGACCAAGATCCATTGAGCCCAGTATCCTCTTTCCAACAGTGGCCAATCTAGGTCATACGTACCTAGCAGTTTCCCCAAAAGACACAGGTTCCACAATGCTTGTATAGGGTCAAGCAGTGATATTCTGGGTCCATTTTTAATAATGGTTTATGGACCTTTCCTCCAGGAACTTGTCCAAACCATTTTTAAACCCAGCTACACTAATAGCCTTTACTACATCCTCCGGTAACAAATTCCAGAGTTTAATTAAACGTTGAGTGAAAAAATATTTCCTATTATTAGTCTTAAATAGTTTACCCTGCAGCTTCAATGCATGTCCCCTAGTCTTCCTATATTCTGATAACGTAAACAATCGATCTACTTTTACCAGTTCCACTCCATTCATTAATTTATAGACTTCTATCATATCTCCCCTCAGCCGTCTCTTTTCTAGGTTTATTTATTTATTTATTTATTTAATACTCTTCTATACCGCACTATTAGAAATCAGTGCGGTTTACATGGAACATCAATGACATTTTACGGTGGGGGTTACACTGTAATTACAGATAACAGGGAGCTCAACTTGGATAACATGTTAACTATTTTACACAAAAAATACCAGAAAATATATATACATATATAAATCACATTGCGGTATGGTTACTGGGTAGTCATGGATCTGTGATTGTGTGCGGGACACTTTGGCGTACCTACTTCCAGGTAGCACTTGATGAAGAGGTGGTGCTTCAGTGCCTTCCTGAATTTCGTTATCTCTGTGATTGCTCGTATGTTGGGTGGCAGGGCATTCCAACATCTAGGTGCACAAAGACGGAAAGCCCTGTTTGCGGTTGACTGTGTACACTGGGTTATTGTTTTGGGGATTACCATAGTGTTTATTGCTGTAAGTCGTCTGGTCCTGGTGGGGGGAGTCATGAAGGTGATGCTCGCAACCTTTTTAGCCTTTCTTCATAGGGGTATCCTTCCATTCCCTTTACCATTTTGGTGGCTCTTCTCTGAACCTTTTCAAATAACGCTATATCCTTTTTAAGATACGGCGACCAGAATTCCACACAATATTCAAGGTGCGGTCGCACCATGGAACGGTACAGAGGCATTATAATATCCTTTGTTTTATTTTCCATTCCTTTCCTTATGATACCTAGCATTCTGTTTGCTCTCTTGGCTGCCGCTGCACATTGGGCAGAGGGTTCTAACATATTATCCACAATGATGCCTAAATCTTTTTCCTGGGTGGTAGTTCCTAATGTGGAACCTTGCATCGTGTAACCATAGTTTGGTTGTTCTTCCCTAGGTGCATAACTTTGCACTTGTCCACATTAAATTTCATCTGCCATTTTGATGCCCAGTCTTCCAATTTATCAAGATCCTTTTGCAAATTTCCACAATCCTCATGGGTTTTAACAACTTTAAATAGTTTTATGTCATCTGCAAAGTTGATAACCTCACTCGTTATTCCTTTTTCCAAGTCATTTATGAATATGTCAAAAAACAGCGGACCCAGCACAGATCCCTGGGGTACACCACTATTCACTCTTCTCCATTGGGAAAACTGGCCATTTAGCCCTACCCTCTGCTTTCTATCTTTTAACCAGTTCCTGATCCACAATAGTACACTGCCTCCTATCCCATGACTCTTTCATTTTGCCAAACGTCTCTGATGAGGGACTTTGTCAAAGGCTTTCTGAAAGTCCAAATACACTATATCAACTGACTCATCTTTGTCTACCTGTTTATTCACACCTTCAAAAAAACATAACGGATTAGTAAGACAAGATCTTCCTTGTCTAAAGCCATGTTGGCTGTCTCCCATTAGGCCATGACTATCTACATGTTGAGCAATTTTGTTCTTTATGATGGTTTCTACCATTTTTCCCGGTACTGACATCAGGCTCACCAGTCTGTAGTTTCCCGGATCACCCCTGGAACCCTTTTTAAAAATTGGCGTTACATTGGTGATCCTCCAATCTTCAGGTATTACAGATGATTTTAATGAGAGTTCACAGATTACTAATAGCAGGTCTGCAATCTCTTATTTCAGTTCTTTCAACACACTTGGATGTATACCATCCGGTCCAGGTGATTTGCTACTCTTTAGTTTATCAAATAGTTGTAATACATCTTCCCATGTAGCAATATTTCTTTCAATGCTTCTGCAGTATCACCTTTAAATACCACTTCAGTCATAGGTAAGATCCCTACATCTTCCTCATTAAAGACTGAAGCAAAGAATTCATTCAGTCTCTCCGCTATAGCCTTGTCCCCACTTACTGCCCCTTTTACTCCTCTATCATCTAATGGACCAACTGACTCTCTCAGAGGTTTTTTGCTATGAATGTACTTGAAAAGGTCTTTATTATGTGTTTTTGCTTCCACAGCAAGTTTCTTCTCAAATTCTCTCTTTGCCTTGCATTTAACTTGCCAGTGCTTGTGCTGTTTCCAGTTTTCGTCATTTGGCTCTTTTTTCCATTTCCTGAAAGATGCTTTTTTGGCAACAACAGCCTCTCTGACCTCACCTTTAAACCATGCTGGCAGTTTTTTGGACTTCCTTCCACTTTTCTTAAAGCATGGAATACAGCTGGTCTGGGCTTCCAAGATAGTATTTTTAAATAACACCCAAGCTTGATGCAAGTCTTTGATCTTTGCAACTGCTCCTTTTAGTTTTTTCTTAACTATTTTCCTCATTGTATCATAGTCTCCCTTTTGAAAGTTAAAAGGTAATACTGTGGATTTCCTTACCAACCTTCCTCCATTAATTAAATCAAATGCGATCATGCTATGATCACTATTGCCAAGTGGCCCCAACACCCTTATCTCTTGCACCAGATCTGGTGTTCCACTAAGGACTAGGTCCAATATGGCTTCCCCTCTGGTTGGTTCATAAACCAGCTGCTCCAATAAGCAGTCATTTATTTCATCTAGGAACTTTATCTCCCTAGCATGTCCTGCCGTGACACTGACCCAGTCAATACCAGGGTAATTGAAATCACGCATTATTATTACTGTGCTGTAACGTTTGTTAGCTTCTTTGATTTCTTTGAGCATTTCATCATCCATTTGTTCATTCTGGCCAGGTGGTCGATAGTACACCCCCACCGCCATCGCCTTCCCCTTTTTACGTGGAATTTCAATCCATAGAAATTCTACAGCAAATTTTGTTTCCTGCAAAACTTTAATCCTTTCTGACTCAATGCACTCTCTAACATAGAGCGCAACCCCTCCACCAATTTGATCAGCTCTATCATTACGATATAGTTTGTACCCAGGTATCACAGTATCCCACTTGTTGTCCTCCTTCCACCATGTCTCTGAGATTCCAATCATATCTAACCTCTCATTTAGTTCTATATATTCTAACTCTCCCATCTTAGTTTTTAGACTTCTAGCATTTGCATACAAGCTTTTTAGAGACCGTAATTTATTCATATTAATCTGGCTATTTGTAGGCATGCGTAATTTGGAATCTTTAAGCTCTGTCTGCTCCATACTCAAGGGCATTTGGGCTACTTTACTCTTTTTTGGAACCTCTCTGTTTTTAGTAGTATCCTTCAAGGATACATTGTTCCGAACCATGCACTCTTGGGCAACTGTCGGCTTTCCCCTATTATCTAGTTTAAAAGCTGCTCTATCTCCTTTTTAAAGGTTAATGCCAGCAGCTTGGTTCCATCCTGGTTAAGGTGAAGCCCATCCCCTCGGAAGATCCCCTCCTTTCCCCAGAATGTTCCCCAGTTCCTAACAAATCCAAAACCCTCATCCTTGCACCATCTTCTCATCCACACATTGAGACTCCGGAGTTCTGCCTGCCTTTTGGGTCCTGCGCGTGGAACAGGAAGCATTTCAGAAAAAGCTACCCTGGAAGTTCTGGATTTCAACTTCCTACCTAAAAGACCACATTTTCCCATGTCATTGGTACCAACATGTACCAAGACAGCAGACTCCTCCCCAGCACTATCTAAGACCTTGTCTAGGTGGCGCGTGAGGTCCACTACCTTCGCACCAGGCAGGCATGTCACCAGGCGATCCTCACGTCCACCAGCCACCCAGCTATCTACATGCCTAATGATCAAATCACCAAGTAGAAGGGCTGTCCTAACCCTTCCCTCATGAGCACTTGGCCCTGGAGAAACCTCCTTGGTGCGAGAGGGTTTTACATCACCTGGAGGACAGGTCCTAGCTATAGGATCACTTCCTGCCACACCAGGGTGATGCTCTCCTGCCACGTGACCTCTCTCCTCCAAGGCAGCAGGGATGCTGCCAGACTGGAGATGGGACTTCAGGACTATATCCCTGTAGGTCTCATCTATGTACCTCTCTGTCTTCCTTATGTCTTCCAAGTCTGCTACTCTTGTCTCTAGAGATTGGACTCATTCCCTGAGAGCAAAGAGCTCCTTGCACCTTGTGCACACGTAAGACCCCTCACTAACTGGGAGAAAATCATACATGTAACACTCAATGCAAAAGACTGGAAAGCCCCATCTCGCTGCTGGACTGCTGTCTGCATCTTGGTTTTAAGGTTGTGTTTAGATATTTAAGTTCTTTACATACTAAGGGGCATGTTTACTAAACATTCCTAACGTGCGGGGCCGCGGTAGTGTGCGTGTGCCATATAAGGAGTGGGCGGTTCAGGCAGAAAGAAGAAAAAACCCGACCGTACGTGTGCGCGTCGCGCTAATTTGCGGGGCCCACATTAGCGCGTGGGAAGGCTAAGTGGGGCGCTGCTGAGCACATATCAGAACAGAGCTGTAGCACAACGGTGAACACACTAACCAATGGTGCAGGGGCCACAGGTTCAATCCCCCATTGTGCGCAACAAAAAGGCCAGCTGAGGCAACACCTTGAATGTGTAAAAGTGGTTCAGGAGACAAAGTATTTTTGGACGGCATAAGGCAGCGCACTGTTCTTTTTGGGTGGCACAAGGCGGCGCACTGTTCATTTTGGGTGGCACAAGGCGGCGCACTAATTGTGGGCAGCAGGAGGTGGCGCGCTGATGGGCATAAGGCGGCGCGCTGATGCCAAAGCAAAGGAACACAGCCACAGCACAATGGTTAAGACACTGACCAATGGTGCAGGGACCAGGGGTTCAATCCCTCACAATGCCCATGAAAAAGGCTAGCTGAGGCAGTATGTTATATGTTGTGGAGTGCTGAAGGAGGCTTTTTAATTTTATTTTGTGATAACTACTAGCAAACGCACTCTCACAGCATATTAATATAAGGCGGCCCATAAGGCACATGTTACAGTGCACCGTCCGCCAAGGCACCCTAGAATGTCCCCTATAGGGCAGCATGTATGTTGCGACACAGGATAATGTATAGTGCACCCTATATGGCTGGCAACCGTAACGTGCCCTATAGGGCGCCCCATAAAGCACCCTCAGAGGCACCTTATGGGTACAGTACGCTGAGGGTGGTATTGCTGGCAGCAACATATGTACAGTAAATTAAAATAAATCTGTGGACACCCCTATCATATAACCCCACTGTGGGTTTGAACCCATGACATCTGGCTGCACAGGCAGTGATGTAACCATTGGGCTACAGCTCTATAGCTGTAAGCAGCCCCTGGCTGGCTGCAGATAGCCTGTACGTCACCTCACTGACAGTCTGCTGTTGTGAACCACCCGTACCCATGATGCACTGCACATGCAAATCAGCTGTCCACGATTGAACACAGGATGGGAAATGCACCCCTAAAGCTCCCCGGCCTGGTAGGGGGAAGTGTCCGTGTGCACCCACACAGCACCTCGGCCTGGTAGGGTGTCCTGAGTGGGTGGACAAACGGCAAAGAGTAGCTAAACACCATCACATTGTGCGGTTACTGTGCTCACCCTGAGTGTGAGATGTTGCGCCCAGGACCAGGTCCACAACACCAGCCATGGCTGAATGCGGCCATGTCAGAGCTCCAAAGCAGCAATAACCTGTGGAATAGGTAGGTGCTGCATAAACATCTTGGAGATCTCTGTCTGGCTCAGTTAGTGGGGACCCCCCATGTGGATAAAACAGGGCTTCCCCCTCAACAGATTCCCCACCCCTGATGGCAGTAGAGTGGACCATCAGCCCCAGTCCTGCTAGGGAACAGACACCCTACAGGGCAGTCTAAGCAGCTCCACACACATCCATAACACAATATCAGACAGACATTAGGCCTGGATATTCACAGATGCACCCCACCACTATCTGATATTCACCTGCAGCAAGCCATCAGCCACTGCACCCTGCAAGGCACTCCATCACAACACATATCAGCTGTGAACAGTCTGCTGGCTGGTCCTGATGGACATGCATGCACCCACAACTGGGGTGGCAGTACACACAAGCAGATAAGTCCATGAAGAGGCCCCCACAGGACACCCATACATATCACATGGGAGAATCACAATATAGCACTATGGGGGTGCCTAGCCATGCTGCCATCACTGCACACTCAGGGTGAGAGTGATCCCCCAGCAGCACATACAGAGGTCACCCTGTCTGTGTAGGTGGTGGCCGGGCACTACCATGCCCCTGCCAGTGCCCTATGCCCTGTGCAGCTGCATCCTGGTCAGTCCACTCTGTCTGAGATATACCCATGGTCCCTTGCTACTCATTATGCACATTGGCAGGCCAATACTGGCAACAGTGTTGGCAGTGTGGGCTGTGGAAGGGGCATGCAGCCAACACCCACTGTATAGACCAGGGGTGGGCAAACTTGGTCCTGGAGGGCCGCAGACCAGTCAGGTTTTCGGGATATCTCTAATGAATATGCATGAGATATATATCCATTAGAGATATCCTGCCAACCTGACTGGTTTGTGGCCCTCCAGGGCTGGATCTGGAGACCCCTGCCTTACACCTCTGTCATTTAAGATTGTGAGTGGACAAGGTGCAGATGTCCAAGACATCAAAAAGGTTAGATAGAATTTGTCACAGTCCTCCTCACTTCTCACCACCACCAAAAAATTGTCTATTAGACAACTTTTTGGTGGTGGTGAGAATCGAGGAGGAATGTGACACATTCTATATACCCTTTCGATGTCTAGGACATCTGTACCTTGCCCACTCACGATCTTAAATGACAGAGGTGTAAGGCAGGGGTCTCCAAATCCAGCCCTGGAGGGCCACAAACCAGTCAGGTTGGCAGGATATCTCTAATGCATATATATCTCATGCATGTTCATTAGGGATATCCCGAATACCTGACTGGTCTGCGGCCCTCCAGGACCGGAGGTGCCCACCCCTGGTATAGACAGACACACAATTCCACACCTATGCCATCATGGTGCTACTATTGAGGAGGTAATTAGCCTTGCCCACCAAACCGGTGCTGGGCATGGCAAGGCATGGATATGCTATGCAGTACTGCTGGGGGTTACTCCCCAGGGTGGTAAACACCGTCAGAGGCAAGGGCTGGAGCACGCACCGCAAACACCGAACAGATTGTTCGGATGGGGTCAACTAGCAGTATGTGCGTAACGTATGGATATCTATCTGCCAGTACTCCTAGCAAGCGTCTCAGAACTGTGCACCGTATACCTCAGGTGTAGGGTTACATTGCTAGGGTATGCAGGTGCTAGTATTGGGAGATGCACGCAGGATCCAATGTTCTGCCTCTCCAGGAGACATTGGCCAATGGGGCCTGTGGGTGTGGGTGTGGGTGTATCTGCCCCTGTTGGCTGCTGCTTTACGGCAGAGATTCCCAACTCCAGTCCAGGTTTGCATCACACTGATCGGGTTTACCTGCTGTTCCTCATGAATATGCATGAGCTACATCTACATGCCATGGGGGTGGTGCATAGATATACAGCACAGGCATTTGTATGAGTGGCAGCATGGACCCTGACTGGTGTGTGGCCCACCAGGACTGCATTTGGGAGATTCTGCTCTAGGTACTGCCCCTGTACATGGTGTCTGTGCTCAGTGGGGTAAAAGATAGACGTAGTACCATTGCATATGTCCTCGCCACGAAAGGTTTGTCCTTACTATCACTGTGTAGCTGTGGGAAAAATATGTGGGTAGGATTGGTGGTAGCCCCAGCTGGGCTTTGAACCTATGACCTTCTGTTCTTGTATGCACTGTCTGTGTGCACTGCACCACCTTGTAGTCACAGAATGGCTGGATTCCCTGGAACATCCATGCCTGTGGATCCGGCAGGGCCTGTGTGTTGCAGTGGACTGTGCCAGCCTGCACATGGCTTGGCCTCTGTCCTCTGTGGCTAGCTGCCACTGCCCCCTGCACCACATGTACTCGTGCGCCAACATGCTGGCATGAGCTTCTCTCAGAAAAAGCAGATGATTGCAATGTAGCAGTACGGGACTGCATTTGGGGGACTTGGCTGTAGGTATGCCCATTGTTGTGGTGTGTGTGCGGTGTTGGGTAACATATGGGTGTTTCCCCCATGCTTATGTTCCCTGCAGTACAGGGGTGTCTGCTCTATCTTTGTTTAGTGGTGGGTAAAATATATGGACTGGGCTGGCAAGTGCCCCAGCTGGGATTTGAACCTCTGGCCTTCTAATCCTAGAGGTCATGGCTATGTCCTCTGCACCACACTATGGCCACAGAGACAGTGCAGCCCCTGAAGGTAGTAAACCTGGCAGGATGGAGTCACAAACCCTGCTGTATGCATTTTTACTGAGGGCTCCTTCACCCTGTGTGGTGACAAACGTGCAAATAAAACCCGGGAATGACCACGGAACAAAGGGGGAAAACATATACCCAAGCTGGGCAGCAGTGATATTAATGGGCAACCCTAGATAACATTCCCAGGACAGCTCCAGAAAAAGGGAAATGTTTTTTGGACAAGTCTCCGCTCCGTACACCTTTCCATAAATCATTTCTTTTTTTTGGAGCTTTCCTGGGTGTGTTATCTAGTTTTGCCCATCACTATAACTGTTCCCCAACTGAATTACTATTTTTTCATATTTTTGTGGTGGTCATTTTCTATTTATAATTGCACTTTTGTGCTTTGCACATGTATCACACTGCTCACGTTTTGCAGGTTTCCCCGGTTTTGCTGTACATTGCTGACGGAAATGGTTTCTCTTCCCTTTAAATGCATTCTAACGCGAGTGATTCACTCGCGCTATTTTTCTTTGGAAATTCAGCCCCGATAATGTGCGGGGCGCCTCTCTCCCCTCCCCTTCCCCGCCCATTAACCCCTTCTCTCTCCGCCCCTCCGGGGCCTTCCTCCGCCCTCCGTTAGCCTTTCCACGCCTCTATCGGACATTTGCGGGCACGTACTTGTGCGGCACCCGTTACTGTGACGCGCAAGTGTGCGGGGCTTCATCGCACGTTTGCGGGGCGTTTAAGCGCTCTTAAGTACCGCTTTTAGTGCGCTATTTTGCGGCGCGCTAATTAGCGGTTTTTAGTAAACATGCCCCTAAGGGTTGCTGGGGATATTTATACTAATAAAACTATACCTAATGCGTTTAATGTACTTTGTTCACCTGAAGTTTAATTAATCCAGGTCCTTAATGTATGCTGATGAGAATGAAAAGCTGCACCTGAGAGTGAATATGGCACCTCCTTTCCTTTAAGAGGTTTAAGCACCTATAAAGCTACGATTATCCCAGGGGTGGGTGGGTGATGTGGAGGGAGGGAGGGAAAAAGACTTATTAAAAGCTGGCTGCTACACAGTACCCTCTCCTGTGCTTCTAAGGTAATCTGTGACCAATCTCCAGAGGGAGTCCCACAACCCTTGCTTGGATAGAGGTAGTCTTGGGTTCTAAATTTAACCAGAAAACTCTCCTCTGTGTTTTAAATGTAAGTAAACTAGGCTCTGATTGACTATTGAATTTAAACTGGAAGCTCTCTGCTGGGTTCTAAAGTTAACCAGAAAGCTCTCCTCTGTGTTTTAAATGTAAGTAAACTAGGCTCTGATTGACTATTGAATTTAAACTGGAAGCTCTCTGCTGGGTTCTAAAGTTAACCAGAAAGCTCTCCTCTGTGTTTTAAATTTAAACTGAAACTCTTTGCTGCTACTAGGCCCTGCTTGATTTAACAATTACACTGGGTTCACAGATTAATCAGCTTTAATCTGAAGAATTTCTTTTTCACCAAGATTTATAAAAATTCCCAGAAGTACTACTTATAATTGCAGATCTCTCTCCAGAAGTAGCAGTCCCCTTTTCTTTCCTCCAGCACTATTTTTATTTATATATTTGGGAGCTGTGGTTGAATAAGATTTAAGTGTGATCCAGTTTTTTTGAGGCTTGCTGATTTTAATTGATCTGAAGAAGCAAGTTGATTATTGGTTTATATTCTCATGGTCATATTTTGCTAAATTCATGAGTGGCTTGCTCTTTTTCAGCTTTAGCTTGAATTTGTAGTTGGTGATCTGTACCACAGTCAACTCCAGGTTTTGTCGTTGTTGATATTATTGTGCTTTTCCAATGTTGACTTCCACAGATGTAGTCAATTTGCTTTTTGTATAATCCATTGGGTGAAGTCCATGTGCAGAATCGTCGCTTGTGTTGCTGGCAGTTTAAATTTGAAACTCAGCAGAGGGCTTTCACTTTAAATTCAGAACCCAGCAGAGAGCTTTCAGTTTAAATTCAGAATCCAGTAGAGAGCTTTCAGTTTAAGATTAAAACCTACTAGTAGATTGGAGGAATGTTTTCATGAATAGCGCGTTAGTCTAATCCTCTATAAATCAGACCAGCATTTCATAAGATTAAAACCCAGCAGAGAGTTTATTGTTTAAATTTGATAGTCAGTCAGGGCCTAGTATCAGCAAAGAGCTTTTAGTTTAAATTTTAGAACCCAGCAGAGAGCTTTTATGTTAAAATTAAAACTCAACAGCAAACTTCTAGTTTAGGTTTAAAACTCAGTCAGAGCCTAGTAAAGCTGTAATTTAAATCAAATCAGAGTATAGTTTAGTGCAAAAGGAAAAATAGAGTCAATATTATTAGAGCAGAAAGGAATAAATTGTTTTTAGAGACCTTTACAAAGAGAGCCAAAGATATGGGGCAAAAGACCTGTGAAATTGTTTTAAATAGGAGTTAAAGCCAAGTGACTGATCAAAGGAGCAATTTGAAAGGCTCCCTCTATCAAAGCAAGGACTGTGTGAATCACCCAGGAAATTGTTCACAGATTACCTTAGAGGCACAGGTCTGGGATCTGTGTAGCAAGCCAGTCTTTACTATGGAGGATGTTTACTAAACCGCACTAAAGGAGCAAGTGTGCTGTTAGCACGCGCTAAAAGAGCAAGTGTGCCATTAGCATTTTCTAATGGCACAATTGCACCCTTAATGCACATAAAATGCCACCTTAGCACACGATAACAGGACCGGCAGCGGAAAGCGCCCTATGGGTGGAGAGTAGACAGAGAGTATGGGTCAATGGGCGGAGAGTGGGTGGGAATAAGGCCCTGCTCCCTTAACGATGGCACCTTAACACCTGGAACCTTACCCCATATCAAAACCTATCGGTAAGGGTGCATGTTGAGGAGAGAGAGACTATTTTAATATCTGCAATGTGCTTTACAGACAGGTGAGCCCAAGAAAGTAATAGTAGTGCTCCATTAGCAGCAACAGCATAGTCCCCAAGTATGAAAAGGCACTATGTTGATGGTGCAAATGGAGCAAAGGAGGGTGCATGTGGGTCATGCACTGGGGGCCACTGGTGCACAGGGTGGACCAGACAGTTGCCTAAGTGGCACATAAGAACATAAGACTTCCAAATATGCCAGACTGTGTCAGACCAAAGTCCATCATGCCCAGTATCTTGTGTCCAACAGTGGACAATCTAGGTCAAAGGTACGTAGCAGTTTCCATAAAAGACACACAGGATCCATAGTGCATGTACTGGGCAAGCAGGGGATATTCTGGGCCCCTCATTAATAATGGTTTATGAACCATTCCACAGGAACCTGTCCAAACATTTCTGAAACCCAGCTACACTAACAGCCTTTATGACATCCTCCAGATATGAATTACAGAGTTTGAATACGCATTGACAGAGAAACCATACACACCCAATAGTCCTCAGTGGCTAACACTGTAGCCACATTGCATGTCCCCTAGTCCTACTACAGCTTGATGGCATAAACAATCAATCTACATTACCCAATCCACTCCAGACAATATTTTCTAGACCTCTAACATAACATCCCTCAGTCTTCTCTTACACAGGTTAAAGAGACATAACATTGGCAGGCAGTGATGAGGTCCCTACAGAGGCAGATGGTTGTGGTGGAGATGTGTGGCCATCCATGTATGCCTCTGTCCCCCCCCCCCCCCCATCTGGACCTTATGCCCTAGGCACCCGCCAACCCGCATGTTGGATGGGCTGGGACTGCACTCCACCAACATGGACAGCACATGGGCATGTTAACATGGTATGGGGTGTTGGCGGAGGGTACCTGCCTGCAGCAGACCAAAGCCATGCCCTGGTCCTGTGCACTGTGCGCAATGCAACATGTGCCAAGGTCTGTCTGATATGAAATATGTCAGTCCCAGGGAGTGTTGTAACCATATGGTAGCACTGTGGCTCCATGCACACAGTTGGTGTGTATAAGAGTGGAGGGTCATAGGTCTGGGCTGTGGATTATGCATTGTATGTCCCTGTGGCTAAACCTTAGCCCACATTGCAGGTATAACACCAACATCTGCAACCACCAGTGAATCGGCCAGTAAGGACATAAACACCCATCAGTCACACAGACAGGTTCCACTATCCTCAGCTGGATGGAGAGTCAGGCTGATAGCACCGGCACACTGAGCGAGCGGCAACATCAGAGCATGCTACTAGCTCCTGCACAATGACCACACATTAACAATGCTTGAGCTGATATCGGAAACAAGGTGGCAGGCAGGAATGCCATCCATCCCCATTTTTGCACAGCATGGCAGTATGAGTGTGTGTGTGTATGTCTATCCATTGTCTTGTGAATTTCTCCACCTCACTGAGCCTCACAGTGCCTAAGATGTTTCCAGCATTAATCTGCAAATGTGCATGATGAGGAGCAAAGTATTGTAGGTATGGCCTGAAAAAGGGTGGATTGTCCAGAATGGGTCTGCCTCCGAGGTAAGTTCAATGGCTGAGATGCTGTAGTGCCCGTTTGCCACATGCATGGCCTGGGTGTCCACAGCATGTCCTGCTGAGAGGGTTCTCTCACCCTGACCAAGCAGTGACCATAGCACACCTATGTATCCACATAATGCTTTATAGTGTCTGTTTCTAGTGATGTGGGTGCACCTCCTGTCCTGATTGTTTAACCAACTGCTGGGTGTCCATGGTTGTTCTGTGCACATGCAATGTGTAATGACCAGCGGACTGTCTGCAGTTGGTATGTGCATGGCTGGAAAACCCAGTGATGGGCAGCAGATGCAGTCTGACTGTGCTTGCTGTGAGTGATTGTTTTAGACCTAGGTGGTTGGGAGAAAAGATGTTCCAGCCCTATTCCCTGTGGTAACAGTAGGCCTAGCAGGCTTCTAGTGCCAACTCGCTGCAAGCCTAAATGCCCCCACTGTAGATAGCATCAGCTGTTTAACACTGGGAACTAACATGCACTGTTCTAGGAGGATTACTCTGCAACAGGGCCTGATGTGACTGGTGCAAGGCGATTAGCTTAACACACTGGTAGTGATGATGACCTACAGCATAAGCAACAGAGACTATCTTTAGCACTGCACATCCTGGGGACTAGGTGCTGGATGGTCATCCTCACCCTCAGGGTGACTGCTGAAACTGCTCAGTAGCACAGTTTGTAGCTATTATGTGATTGCAGTACTCATTGTCAGTGTATCGTACTGAGCTGATGTGATGTATCTGTCCATTCTCTGTTTGGTGATCAGCTGCAGACTGCTGTACTGTGTCTGCAGTGCATCATGGGTACTGGAGGGGTTGTACCAGCACACACAGCAGACCATTTAGGCAGAGATCTGCAGGCTCTTCAATTCCAGACATTGCAGGTTCAAGAGGTGTAGAATACTGGTCAGTGTAATATCCCCATAGGCAGGAGACAAGGGTTTGATTTCCTACTTGCTCTTTTTGTGAATGTGTGCTACTCAGGTCATTTTCATGCCTGTGAATGTCAGGGTTCTCCTGTGCCTGATCTTCACGTCACCACTCCCACTCTGTGCTCCTGTGGCTGCAAACATGCTGCTGCTTCTGGCTTAGCTGGGGGACACGTCTTCCCTATCCTATGCCACACACTGACATTGCAGCACTTTACATTGGCACCACCCTGTGCATCAATTCAGCTGCCTCCCACATGCTCGTCCACCTAACTGGCCGCCACATAGGGTGCCCACCAATATGGCAGGTCCATCAGCTCCCACCTGTCCTTCCTTCCATCACCTTTACTTTACTTTCCATGGTGCACTATCCAGCATTAGGGTTACAGCCGTTTTCCTGCCTTTAGATGCATGCTTGTCAACTTGAAGCATCTTAAAACCCTTGACCATCTTATGTTTGGGTGCCTAAACCCCTTAGGGCACCTTATTCTCAGGCGCCTTAAAACCCTCAGGGTGCCTTAGCTTCATGCCCCTTAACCCCGCAGGGCGCCTTAACCTCAGGCGCCTTAAAACCCTCAGGGTGCCTTAGCTTCATGCACCTTAACCCCTTGAGGGCACTTTAAAACCCGCAGGGTGTCTTAACTTCATGCACCTTAATCCCTCAGAGCACCTTAACCTCAGGTGCTTTAAAACCCTCAGGGCACCTTAGCTTCATGCGCCTTAACCCCTCAAGGCACCTTAAACTCAGGCACCTTAGGTTGAAGCGCCTTAACTCCCTTGGGTATCTTAACGCTTATCACCTTAATGTGAGATGTGCCGTTACCATGAGTTAAATGGTCAGGGCACTCTGTTCCATGCATTACATGACCCATAGCTCCCTTTATGCCAGACCACCCCCACCCACCCATAGCCTTTTATGGCTTCGGGAAGCTTAGAGCTGCCCTTACTACCGGTGAATTTACCATGGTTTAGTTAACATCACCCTAAGTATTAGTTCCCTTCCACCCATCCTGACTCCCACCCACCCTAGGCATAATCTTAGCTTTATAGGGCTTTAGAACTATTAAGGGAGTGGGGTTTTCAAATTCACGTTCAGTTTCACCTGGTTATCCTCACCAAGAATAGATGAATTAAAGCCATGAAATTAAATAATCTTGAGGTCAACAAACTCCCTTAAACTTATTTGGTATAGTTGTTTTAGTACAAGTATACCTAGTAACTTCAAACAACTTAAATAGCTAAACAAAACTTTCAAACTCTGATGCAGACAGCAGCCCAGCAGCAAGATGAGGGTTATCAAGCCTTTTGCATTGAGTGTCACATGTACAATTTTCTCCCAGTTGGTGAGGCGTCTTAGGTGTGCACTAGGTGCAAAGAGCTCTTTGCCCTCAAAGAATGAGTGAGATCTCTGGAGATTAGAGTAGCAGACTTGGAGGACATAAGGAAGTCAGAGAAGTACATAGACAAGGCCTACAGGGACGTAGTATTGAAGCACCACCTCCAGTTTGGCAGCCTCTCAGTTGCCATGGAGGAGAGAGGTCATGTGAAAGGAGAGCATCACCTTGGTGAGGCAGGAAGAGATCCTGTAGCTAGGACCTGTCCATCAGGAGATGTAAAAGCCTCTTGCACAGAGGAGGTTTCTCCAGGGACATTCCCTGAGTCATACACTACAGACCACTCCCAGGATACAGGTCAGACATGCCCGAAGGTCCACCCTCGCAACCCAGTCTGCTAGCTTCCCCTGCCACCAAGCCTTTACAGCTTCCAGATTAACAACTGGCAGCTCCTTCCGAATGGTCTTATGCCCAAAGGAGATATGCAGCTTCCACTCCTCCTCTTCCAACCCCCATAACTGCTGAAACTTCTCTGCAAATTCAGCCTGAAGGGCCTCCTTCGGTAAGGACCCAGCATAATGCTGCAGCAGGAAAAAGGTAAAGGCACCCCCAGGCCACAATCCATGCTCCTCCCAAAGCAGGGCAAAATGTTGTATCTGGCCCCGATCATCCAGAACCTGTCCCAAACGCCGAAGACTCCAGGCCTTCCACATCTAGAATCCCCCGGTCTGCCACCCTGGCAGGAACACCACATTCCCCTGCAAAGGCAGGTACATACTCGCACCCATCTCCTGGCCCAATAATCAGCACCAATACCTCCAGGCTTGCGCATGGGACCCAGGACTGACAAAACGTGCAGCTGCACCAATAATTTAATCTGAGAGATATGAAAAAAAGATACTAGGTGCCACAAGTGTCCCCATGCCATCTCCCAGGCCAAGGGAGTATAATCTGCCCCCCCACCCCCCACCCAGTCGCTAAGGTAGCAGGTAAATCACACTGTTATATAAATGCATGTCGGTAACTCCACCCTATCCTGAGGCCAACCATCCTCCAGACAAGGCAGGGAAGCCAGGCTCTCCAACCCCCTCCCCCAGCAAACAAGCAAAATCAGTCGGCCCAAAACCCATAGATCTCTATCCAGCAAGCAAAGAGGCAATGTTTGCAACACATATAACCACTTGGGGAAACAAAACCATCTTATACAAACTGACCTGGCCCAGCAACGACAGGGGAAAAGTCACCCAGACCCACAAGACATCCTTCATGTGCCCCAGCGAGGAGTGTATATTACACTCATATAACTCTCAGCAAACCCCCATCACCTGCACCCCCAGATGGCAAAAGGACCCCTCCATCCACCTCATTGGGAGGTCTCCCTGACACCTCCACCTCAGATGCCTGTCCTATGCCAAGGTCTTGGACTTCAAGTAATTTAACCTAAGACTAGAAAGCTCCTCATATTCAACAATTACCCCAAACAACACTGGCAGGGAAGCTTTGGGGTCGGTGATATGGACGAACAGGTCATCGGCAAACGCCCCAAATCTTTAGATACCCCTGGATACACTGCAGTAAAGGGTCCAGTCTTAAGATAAAAAGCAAGAGGAACAGGGGGCAACCCTGCCAGATGCCAAGCAAAAGCGTAAAATGGCCCATAATTACCCCATTCAGGAGGACCACTGTATGGGACTACCATACAAGGCCTGCACTGCTCCCCAGAATCGTTCTACAAATCCACAACTATCCAACGCAGCAAACAAAAAGTCTCAATTCACCCTTTCAAAAGCTTTCTTAGTATCAAAGCTGACTAACAGTGATGGAGTGGAGTAGGACTGCACCCATTCAAGTGATGTTAACACTTTCCGCACATGACAAACACCATACCGTACCCGCACAAAGCCCACATGATGTTTCGATACTAAGTCAGAAGTATACACAGCCAGTCAGTCTGCCAAGAAATTAGAGTGAAGCTTGACATCACAATTCAGCAACCTAATAGGATGGTACGAGGCAACGTCCAAGGGGTCCTTCCCAGGCTTCAAGATTAAGACAAAATGGGCTTAAGCCATCATCGGGGGGACCCGACCCGTATGCATCAGATTATTGTAGAGCCGCTCCAAGATGAGGGGAGAGCTTTCTCCCCTCCCCCCCTCCAATTCTTAAAGAATTCTCCACTAAGTCCATCGGGCCCCAGCACCTTACAGCCTGGGGTCCGCTTGATTGCCCTCACCACACTTCCAATGTAATAGGGTACATCACCACCTCCTCCCCATCCCCATCCACCGTCCCATATAGACCCTCAAGAAAAACCCAGAACTCTGTCCCAATGGCCTCCACCAGCCCTCCATCCCGCAAGCACACTGCTATGATATGAGAGATCCCTTGCTCCTTCTGGGTCAACCACACCAACAGCCCCCCAGTTTATTCCCATGTCAGAAAACGTTAACAATAATAAAACATTGATTTCTTAGTCCTGTGATGCAAGACAGTATTTAAAGCCATCTGGATTGCCACAAACCGTTCATGTGCTTCCCGAGAGCAGTGGCATGCCACCCACTGCCAGTCCCTACAGAGCAGTTTCTCCAACTGCAGCAGCCACTGATCCAGCTCACGGCACTTGTGCACACATACTCCAAAATATACCCTCTCAGGACCACCTTTGCTGCTTCCCAGAACAACACAACATCCTCCTGGAGTTGCCTATTTAATTCCACATACTCCCTCCACTTTTGCTGCAAAAATTCCCAGAAGGCCATATCCTCATACAGAGTCAAGGAGAAATGCCACCACCTGAGTGCCACCATCTGCCCCCCACCCAAATCCACCCAAGCCAAAGCATGATCAGAAATTTCAATGGGACCAATCACAGCATCCTGGACTTGAGAGAACAGAGGCCGAGATACCAATACGTAATCAATAAGGAATGGAATGGCATAGGCCCACACACATGGATGTAATCCTGCTCCTGTGGATGCAGCACCTGCCAAACATCCAGACCATGCAGATGCTCACATACCAAATGGACCCCGAGCCAGGAATCCACCCACACATGCTCACGGCATGGGATCTGTCCAGCTGCATGTCTATTACCCCACTGAAATCCTCCCCTATTAAAAAGCTTTCACCAGATGGTCCCAGCAGACTCATGGGGACACCGCAGGGGAGGTCTGCTCACACTGCTGCATAAATGTCACTGTCTCCTGGGGGGTCCCAAATGACCACACAGTCTCATTATGGTGGATCCGAAGACGTGTTGGGTTTAGCAGAGCAAAACAAACTTGAGCTCATGGAGCCGAGAGCACACTGGGAAAACGCTCGATGAAGCTGGGAGATTCTCGTTGAATAGTCCTGGAAATACAGGATTTTCTTGCCTTGGTATTCCAGAAAGCCCCTCCCCTCCTCCCCCTCAAAGGGCCTGCAAGATCTCTTGCTAGTGCACAAAGTTCAACAGTTTTATGATCACTGTCCTGGCTTCCCTATTTTCTTCCCTCTTAGGGCCAATCCGGTGAGCTCTCTCAATCTTTAAATTCCCAGCCATGCTCACCAACTACAGCTCCTGCACCAGCCAGATCTCCATGAAGCCCTGCAACTTCTGCTCTTCTAGGGATTCAGGCAGGCCAATAAAGTGCAAGTTGTTCCGCCACGCACAATTCTCCTGCTCATCCAACTGGTCCTCCAGGGCCTGTACTTGGGAGCACAAATTAGCACATGTATTTTCCAAGGCCCTCTCCATATCCTCCGTTGGTGATATGCATGTACCCAACTCCTCCCATCTCTCTGCCATAGTGAAAATCCAATCAAGCTTCCAGTCCAGTGCAGCTTCCACTGCTGCTGTTACCTCCGCAATAATCTCTGTCCCCAGCCCCGCATATACAGGAAGTCATCAGCCATCTTAGATTTGGAGGACCACAGCCGATCATGCTCCTTTTGCACCACCTTTGCTGCCATCGGGGCCGCCAACACCCCTTGCTCTGCTGCTCCAACACTCCGGTGCCCTTCCCATCACACTCCCTGGCTGAATCTCCAAGATAGCTGCAGGCGATCACGCTATCGGGAGGGTTGGGCCTGCGAGCTCTGAGACTCACACCGGTCTCATGCTCAGCATGTCTCATGACCATATCCAAACTTTTAAATAGCTAATATAGCACTTGCTTATGAGTGTCAAGAAACTTCTCCCCAATCTAGGTTTGGCTCTTTCAAAAGCAGGATCTTGAGGTAAAGGAGCAGATATTTAAGACTAGGAGTGTGCATATGGAAATATCTTCATTTTCTTTTCTTTTTTTTCTAGTCTTGGTCATTTTAGTTTCTGTCAGCCTGCTTGCTCGGGGTCAGAATGAAGATCCTGGTGCCTGTAGGCAGTTGTCTATGTTGAAATCCAGGCCTGTGCATGCTATTTCATCTTAGTGGTATAGAGGCAAGACTGAGGCAAAAGAAGGATCTTGCTAGGTATGTTCCTTATTTCACACTCTTACTGAAGGTGGTCAGTCCCTCTGGGAATGATAGTGCTCTTTTGGAACTGTTCAGTCTTTAGTTTATCTTTTATTCCATAAGATGAGAAATCTTCATTAATGGTCTTCAGACCTAACTTAGGGGCCAGGGTGATACCAGATGGTGCTTAAAATCTCTGATAACTAGGGCAAAAAATTAAATCATGTGACCCCGCTTTTAATCCAGCTTTATTGGCTCTGTATGCTTTACGGTATTCATGACAAAATCCTTTCCCTGACTCACAGGCCCTCTATGACCATGCTCCCTAATCCCTCTCAGCACTCATTATGCCATTTGCTCCCTACGATGTCTATGTTCCCTACATGGGAACAGACTGACTAGCCCTTGCCCCTTCAAAGGTGAAATATGAATCAACGAGAACTGCAGCCTTTTTCATTGTCGCCCCATCCTTATGGAATTGCTTACCTCTCTCTATTCACCTACAGCCTTCCTTTAAAAAGTACAAAATGTCTATAAAAGTCTACTTATTCAAGCAGGCATTTGGAGTTGGTCTAGACTGGAGGGAGTTCAGCAAGGTACCCACTCTTTTCCCCCAAAGTATAATGTGTTCTCTCTCTTTTCTTAAGTTTGCATTCTGTAGTATTTACGGTATCTCTGTCCTGTTATGAATGGAGTTCTTTTCCTGACTTTATTTTTATTTTGATGCTGTAAACTGCTGTGCATGTTATTTTACAAAGGGTGGTATATCAAATTTAATAAACTATGAAATATCTTAACAGAAAAGTCCAAAAACAGTTTTGACTGCTCATTTCAAGTTTGCTTTCTCTCTGCGCTGGTAGGACGGAACAGTGTTGGCCAAGGTTTGCACAGCACAAGATTATCTGTTGATTGATGAACAGGTTGCAGAACCCATTACAAAATAGGAATGATGGATGGGGAAATTCAGATGTGAATGATGCAGCAAACTATGCTCAAAGCATTGGGTTTCTTCCAAAAAAAGAAATATAGCGCAATAAGAAGGCAGAATCCTGAGGCATCGCAGCATAAAAGATTCAAAATAAAACCTGGCAGGTTTTCAAAGTACAGTTTATGGGCAGGCTGATTGCACAACTTCAAGGATAAT
This sequence comes from Ichthyophis bannanicus, assembly GCA_033557465.1. Lineage (NCBI taxonomy): Eukaryota > Metazoa > Chordata > Amphibia > Gymnophiona > Ichthyophiidae > Ichthyophis > Ichthyophis bannanicus. The sequence goes on from CM066039.1 coordinate 190,950,868, forward strand.
ACAAGACATTGTCCAAGATACAGCTCCTTTCTGGGTCTGCCCGCTCCAATGTGCCTCTTAAACAAATTCAAAAGAGCACAACCAACTTGGCAGTGAAATAGCTCTAAGACTGAATGCAACTGCAACTGAAACAGAGCATTTCACATTTCAAATTGCTGCCATCTCCCTAATTTTTCCACAAACACTTCTGACTCTCCTCTGTCAGTTCTGTTGGATGTCATATAGTATATTTAGGGTTGTCAACTGGCTCCAGATTTGCACAACAGGTTGGATCCAGTCCTGGGTTCATCTCCCTGCATGCAGGGACGTGTAGTCTCACTTCTCTTATGGAGCATAATAGAGAAATCAGAACTACAAGTCCCTGCATGCAATGAGGTAAACCCAGGACTGGATACCACCTGTCAGGCAAATCTGGATTTAGTTGATAACCCTACACATATCCCAGCACTGAAACGGCTTGAGTATGTTTTGACTTCCCTCTAACACAATGGTTCTCAACTCAGTTCTCTGGACACACCAAGTCAGGCAGGTTTCCAGGATAACCATAATGAATATGCAGGAGAGAGATAACTAAGTTACTTACCTTCAACATGAGTTCTCCATGGACAGCAGGATAAGTCAGCCACAAGTGGTGACGTCATCTGACGGCACCATAGACGGAAATACTCACAATAGCTCAGAAGGATTTGCCTTCTGAGCATAAGCCAATAGCCCAACCTCCTGGCCCACCCCTAGCTAGCCAGGTAGGCGGGCTGCAGTGCCGGAGATCACACACCCCCGCCAAGTGGAAGTGGGTGGGAATGTGTGGCTGACTTATCCTGCTGTCCATGGAGAATTCATCTTAAAGGTAAGTAACTTAGTTTTCTCCCAGGACAAGCAGGATGAGTCAGCCACAAGTGGTGCCTCTCAAGCTGCCTCGTGTTGAGGTGGAGGGGGGGGGAGACAGAGGCGAGACAATATTCTGGGTCAGAATTAGTGCAGAATCTTTATTGAAGCAGCAGTATAACCCCGAGGGGTGACAGCAGCAGTAACATATGAGCGGGTGCAAAACAGCAACAGGAAGCATAACATGCATGTGCAAAACCGCAATTACAGCAGAATCAACATGGCAACAAGAGCATATGCAAAACAGCAAGCAGCATGTTCAACAACAAACAGTAGCAATAACAGGAGCATGTGCAAAAAAAACACAACATGATCAAGTGACAACGTAACACAAATTGCAACAATATTAACAGGGATGTGCAAATCGCAACTGTGGTAGTTCGCTAGGGTGGCATGCCAGGGTACCCGTTAGGGGGATCCTGCATGGTCCGAGGTATCCGTGCACATCCAAGCATGGTGCTCATGGTCCAGCATCAGTGGAGATTCTGCTGTGACCAGCACTGCTTGGCCAAAGGCTGGGCTGTTCTGCATCGCCAGGTCTAAGCAGTAGTGTCTTTGGAAGGTTTGAACAGTGGACTAGGTGGCGGCCCTGCAAATGTCCGGTACTGGTATAGAGCGCAGATTGATAATAGTGGCTGCTTGGAGGAGGTGAGCCTTGACTCTTGGTACAGTCTGCAATCCGACTTGAGTCAGGCAGAAGAGCTGAGACCCTATTTGGAGGGAAGATGTCCAGTCTAGGTAGCAGCATAAGGCCCTAACACAGTCTGAGGTGTGAAGCCTCTCCTCTTCATGGTGGGTGTGCAGTCCTGGGTGGAAGCAGGGAAGCTCGATGGCTTGGTTGATGTGGAAGGCGGTTGCCACTTTGGGGACAAATTTGGGGTGTATCCAAAGAGTGGCGTGGTCCTGGTGGAGTATGGTATAGGAGGGATGAGCCAGCAAGGCATGTAGCTCACTGATGCACCTGGCTGAGGTGATAGCTATGAGGAAAAGTGTTTTCCAAGAGACATAATTGAGATCTGCGGACTGCAGAGGTTTGAAGGGTTCCTTGGTGAGTTGATTGAGGATGATGTTAAGGTCCCAGGGAGGAATGGGTGCTCGGATGGTGGGTCGAAGGTTGGTCAGGCCCTTCGTGAAGCGAGTCACGAGAGGAAGTGTGGCTATAGAAGCGTCATCAGTGCAGTTGTGGAAGGCCGCTATGGCAAACAGGTGGACTCTGATGTTCTGTGTCTTGAGCCCATGCACGGAGAGCGAAGTGAGGTACTGGAGGACCTGAGGCACTGGGCATGAGAAGGGGTCCAGTTGGCGAGAGGCATACCATACACTGAAGTGTCACCATTTCAAGCTTTAAGACTTCCTGGTGGAGGGGCGTCGAGCCACCAATATGATTTGTTGGACCTCGGGTGGAAGGTTGAGAGACAACAGGGTCAGCCTTTCTGCTTCCATGCCGTCAGCAACAGCACCCGTGTCCGTAGGCTGGGGTGAAAAGTCTTGCCACCATACTGGGTGATCAAGTCTGGTCTCAGAGGCAAGCACACTGGGGGCTCCAGGGTCTTAGAGCAAGCACACTGGGTGCAGGTGTCTTACTTCAACAAAGGCTAACACACCTTGTTAATGAAGACGTGCATTTATTTATAATACAAAGCAGGGATAACTTGAATTTCACTTATTTAACTTCTTAATTCGTACTTATTTAGAAAGGCAAGTAATTCATATATCTACCTATGATTAGTTAAAAAGATATCTGGAAAACTATTAGAATAAAAGCACTTAATTACAGAATAGATAACTAGAAAGATAATTACAGAAGAAGAATATACTTCACCGAAAGAGATTTACTTCATCCCTGTCACACTTCGATTGAATGGATCCCTGATTCAACCAGACAAGAGAGACTTCTCAATCGGGAGTTTCTCTAGGCAATGCGTCCATTCCTAGATGAATCCATTTCTCTCTCTCTAGCTGAAAACAGGTACCCATTTTATCCAGTTGCAAGAACAATCCAGTTATTTCCTATCATGTGACACATACGTAGTATAGAGTCAGTTATCCATTAAGCACATCCAAGACACTGGCCAGGTGCTTGAAAATGCTCAAGGGAACCCCCCACCCCCCCTGGTCTACATTACAATTGATGAATTCTTAGGAGAAATGTTTCCAAGGCAAGGTGAATTGTCCTGTTTTGTCCTGTTAATGGGTTTCAATTTGTCTGCTAGTAGAAAGGCTCCTAGGTGAAGTGTTCTTTTGTTCTCTGTAATGGGTCTCCATTTGCTTGCTAGGAGAAGGTCTCCTCCCTGATCTTTCCAGTATCTGTAGTTATGTAAATTGTTTCAACAGTTTCAAGTGCTCCTATTTACAGTTGAGGCATATTCACTACTGAGGCATAATCAATAGTGAGGCATAATCAAATAGTCAAAATTCATCTGTACCACATTCGGTCCTTTGACTATTGATTGTGCCTATAAGATACTGGTAACATTGTGGGGACTTTGGGTGGATGAATATAGTAATGAAACTGGGTATGCATTGAATAAAACAACATATCATAATTAATAAACAAATACAAATAATAATTCCCCCAATGATTTGTCTGAGGCTACCCATACTGGGCAGCCATCCAAATACCCAATCCCACCAATTAACATTAATATCTTGTTTAATATCTTTGGCTAGTTCTTGCAAAGCTTGAATATGAGACTGAATGGAAGTAGCATGGTCAGTTAAATTAAAGCAACACATGCCTTCAAAATGTTCACATCCATAATTGTGTTTTAAAAGTAAATAATCTATTGCTACTCGATTTTGCAAGACTGCCTTCCTAGTACTACTTAAGTCAATAAATAATTCTTGTAAAGCAACTGAAGTATGATTACCACAAGACAATAACCACCCTATTGGCAGTTTAACATTTCTACCATAACTAGCTTGTACTATTGTATTATTACAATTCATAGTATTAGTTACATTTCTACATTTCCTAGTTGCATCACATAAAAGTATTATATCAATGTCCTTGGCAATTTCTTGTTGCATCTTTAGTTGTTGGCATTTCGGTATATCATCAGAATTACATGTCATGTTATAACATACATCGCCTGGGGCGATATTATGGGTGATTATTTGAGTCATGTTATCCCAAAAATTGAAATTAGTGGGACAATCTCTGCAATATTCGTATAGCATGGGGTGTGTCCTTATATCTTCTTCATTTGCCCAACTGTCATTTTGTGTAGCTTTAAAATAGTACAACAAAACTCGAGCTGGTGTGGGTATTGCAATCAAACATGTAGTTAACAGATCCACTGGATTACGCATGTCCGAAAGGCAAAAGTTAGAAATATTTAAAACTTTTCGGGCTAAATAAGTCCAGATATTCTGAGGTGGTTCTATCGCATCTGCTAAACGCTTGGGCAAGTGTAATTCGGGTTGGGTTATCACTTGCACTCTCCAGTAATAGACTTTCCATGTACCAAAGATCAGGCTGGTAATGAGTGCCCATGTCACTACATGGCATATGAAAGCTTGCTGGAACCGATCCCGGTCCTTGATAGAAATATGCTGGTTCATTGGTTCAGAAGGTGTAGAGATAACCTATAATGAAAAGACATCATTTTATTCTCGCAGGTAACATTTGTTTGCTGGTATATATTCCCACTTTTCTTGTCCAGGTCTCATAATCAATATTATGTTATCATTCCCAGTGGCAATAACTTCTGCCTGCTCAGGTGGGTGATTTGGTGATTGTACCCAAATCCTTGCCCCGGTGTTTAAATTAGCAGATCCAAATCCAGCATCGCCTCTAACTGTTAGAGCAGTGGGGGCATTCCCCTTCTTTACTACTCCTCCATAAGTGGGGATGATAAGTAATTGGGCCACTCTGTCCCCAGTCTGGATCATTAAATCTGAGTTACCACTGTTCATTAGAATAATTTTTATCTCTCCTTGATAATCTGCATTAATCACTCCTCCAAGTATTTGTATGCCTTTCAGGGCCAATCCAGAGCGAGGGGCAATTAACCCAAAATGCTCAGGTGGTAACTGGACTCCTATTCCTGTTTCTATTAATTGCAAATCATGGACCTTTATTCTATATTCCTGCAGAGCATGTAAATCTAGTCCGGCTGCCTCTGGTGTTGCCCGATACGGGGCTAAGGCACCTTCTTTAATTTCCCAATATAGAATAGTGTTAGTGGCTACATAAGATTTGATTTGTAATGCGGGAGTCAACATCCTCATTAGAGGAGTTTCAGTTTCTGCAATTGGTCTATTGTTAAGGATCTGTAGTGCTGCAGATAAATGATCTCTCCACTTTTGCAGGGATCCTTCCCCTAATTTCCTAAGCTGTTCTTTGAGCAATCCATTCATTCTTTCTATAAGTCCTGCAGCTTGAGGGTAATAGGGTATATGAAATATCCATTCAATGTTATGCTGTCTACTGTGATCCTGTACAAGCCTCCCTTTAAAATGAGACCCATTATCACTTTGAATCTGAAGAGGGATCCCATAATATAAAGTAATGAGGTCTAATGTTTTAATGGTGTTAATCTGCGTAGCCCTCTTACATGGATATGCCACTAAGTACCCGGAATATGTATCCACAGCCGTGCATACATACTGACATCCCTTACTGGCAGGTAGAGGTCCTATGTAATCTATTTGCCATATCTGGCCTGGTAGTTTTCCTCGCCCTAAATGGCCATACACTATGTGTGGGACAGACCTGTGCTGTATATGCTGACAAATTGGGCATTGCAAGATAATTGTTCTAATGGCATCTAAGGGGATAGGGATTCCCCGTGTTTGTGCCCAGCGGAAAGTAGCTTTTTCACCTAAATGCCCACATTTCTGGTGAGCCCATTTTGCCATGCCCAGCAAGTCAGATTCTTTGGTGTCTGTTTGTGCTTCAGCAATTTTAGCTTGTTCATCAGTAATAGAGTTAAACCATCTGTCTAACGAATCAATAGCACAATGAGCATCTACATGATACACAGTTACCGTACTTAAAAGCAACATTTCCCAAATTTGCTGCCACAGTTCTTTTCCCCAAATTTCTCTTGAATGTATCTCCCAATTATTTTGCTGCCAGGTAGGTAGCCATGTGGCTAAGCCATTGGCTACTGACCAGGAATCAGTGTAAATATGACAAGTCCCTGGGGTCTCTTGTTTTAAAGCCTGAAATACTGCATAAAGTTCAGCATATTGGCTACTTTTCCCTTCACCTGTAGTTGTCAACAATTTTTTAGTAGTGGGATTGTAAGACACAGCCTTCCAACACCTTTTATTTCCCACATATTTAGCAGACCCATCAGTAAACCAAACATGATTTCTCTGTTCTGAGGTTAATTGTACAAATGGTTGTCCCCACTTCACTGGAGACTCTGTTGCTGTTAATTCATGATTTGGCAATTGCATGGTCTCAGTGTCCTTAAGAGGGGCTTGAGCTACCCTTTCATGTAAGGTAGCAGTTCCCCCTATACCAATTTTAGCTCTATCCTGAATATACCATTTCCATTTGATTATGCTTGCTTCTTGTGCATGTCCTATTCTGTGTGTCTTGGGGGAGCTCATTACCCACTGCATAATAGGAATTTCTGGTCTTAACATCACAGTGTGTCCTATGGTCACCTGTTCTGTATCCACCAAAGCCCAATAACATGCTAACAACTGTTTTTCAAAAGGGGTATATCTAGTCCCTGCTTCGGGGAGCTTCCTCGTCCAGAATCCTAGAGGTACTTTTTTCTTTCCCTGTTTCTGCCATAAACTCCAATTAGCATACTGTTCTTGTACTGATACATTGAGCTCGAGTTCCCCAGGTTGAACAGGCCATAAATCTAAGGCTTGCTGTATAGCTTGTTTAGCCAGTTCAAAAGCCTGCTGCTGCACATCTCCCCATTCAAACTCATATTTCTTCCTAGTTATTTTATACAATGGTGCCAGTATTTGACTCAAATGGGGAATGTGCTGCCTCCAAAAGCCAAACAGTCCAACAAATTTCTGGGCCTCCTTTTTGTTTCGAGGAGTATTAAATTCCATTATTTTCTGTTTGGCTTTTGGGAGCACTTCTCTATGACCCTGATGCCACTGTATGCCCAGGAATTTTACTGTCTGGGCTGGTCCTTGAATTTTTGCAGGGTTAATTTCCCAACCCTTCTTTTTCATGTGTGCAATGAGAGCTTCAAGATGTTCCTGCACTATCTCTTGTGAGGGCCCCTGCATTAAAATATCATCAATATAATGTGAAATTTGTACCCCATCCGGAGGTGGGAGTTCATCTAAGTGTTCTGCTACAATCCTGTGACAGATAGTGGGGCTATGTAAATACCCCTGGGGAAGTCTAGTGGGACAGTACTGTCTACCCTGCCAAGAAAATGAGAACTGCTCCCAATTCTCCTCCGAAATTGGAATAGTAACCTGCCTGGGCCAGTGCAGGACTACAAGTATGGCCTGTGCTTTGTCCCTGATCAGGCATTGTATTGTCTTGGAGATGAGGGGAGTAGGGGAGAAGGCATAAACTAGAGACCACTCCCCCCAGGACACATTGAAGACATCCATCGCCACTCCGTTGCGTACAGGTCGCTTGGAGCAGAACAGGGCACACTTTGTATTTTCTTCAGTTGCAAAGAGTTCGATCTGTGGCTGGCCCCACTTCCTGAAGAGGGATGATGCCACTTCTCCGTGGAGAGCCCATTCGTGCGGTTCTGCTGTCTGCTGAAGAGATCTGCTAGTTTGTTGTGTATTCCTGGTATGTAGCAGGCCTGCAGAGTGCATAAGTGGGAGAGTGCAAAGTTCCAGATTTAGAGGGCCTCCTTTCAAAGGGAGTGGGACCCTGTCCCTCCCTGCCTGCTGGTTGTCTGTCTATATCATGACTGTTTTGCCCGAGATGTGGGCTTGGAAGGCCACAAGAGCATATCAAACTGCTCTCAGCTCCAGCACGTTGATATGGAGGGTCCTCTCCGTGTCCGACCAGGAGCCCAGAGTGCAGAGTTTCAGGCAGTGCGCTCCCCATCCCACTGTTGAGGCATCAGTGGTGATGGTCAGTTGGTGAATGAGCTGCTGGAGGTGTCTGCCTTGTGAGAGGTTTGCTTTGTGCATCCACCAGCACAGTGATTTTGCTACAGTCATGTCTACGGGAACCACTGTTGAAAGGGTTTGCAAGTGTTGACTCCAATGGGTGCACAGATGCCACTGCAGGAGGTGTATGTGTAATCTTGCAAGGGGAAGAACATGCGTGGATGCTGCCATGTGGCCCAGGAGACACAGGAAGGTCCTTGCTGTTGTGCATAGAGTTGCAGATACAGAGGGCAAGGTTGATCATGGTATCCTTTCGGTGCTGCGGTAGGAACGCCTTGGACATGGTGGTGTCTATGTAAGCTCCTATGAATTCCAACCTCTGTGCAGAGAGGAGGTGTGACTTCATGTGGATCACTAGGAAGCCCAAGGATGACAGGAGAGAAGTAGCCATCCCAACTTCTGCCCGAAGCTCCCTCGGGGACAGGGCAGAGATCAGCCAGTCCAGATAAGGAAAGCCACATATGCCATGTTTGCAGAGATGAGCTGCCTCCACGGCAATGCATTTGGTGAAGACATGTGGTGCTGGTGAGAGCCCAAACGGGAGGACTCTGTACTGGTAGTGACTCCCCAGTACTTGGAAGCGCAAAAACCTCCTGTGCTGTCGGTAGTTGGGAATGTTTGTATAGGCATCCTGCAGATCCAGTGAGGCCAGCCACTCCTTGGGCTGGATGAGAGGTAAGATGGAATTCAGGGAGTGCATTTGGAATTTCTCCTTGATGATAAATTTGTTCAGCTTCCAAAGATCGAGAATGGGGCGAACACCTCCTGATTTCTTGGGGACCAGGAAGTACCTGGAGTAAAAGCCCATATTGTGTTTGTTGACTGGAACAGGTTCTATGGCTCAAGACAATAGGACAGAGACAAGCTCCGAGGTCATAGGAAGCAGGTGATGCACTGGAATGTTGCTTGTGGGAGGATTGTGTTGCGCTGGTGTTGAAGAAAATCTGATGCAGTACCCCCTTTTGATGAGAACCCACTGATTTGTAGTGATGGTCTCTCAGGAACGCAGGAAGGCAGAAAGGTGGCCACCCGTGCGGAGGTTGGCAGTGGGCAGCAAGTCAAAAACTAGGGTTGCTTTTCCCTGTCGTGGAGGAGGTATTCTTCTTCTGCGTGCACTCTCGCTGATGGGTTTTTGGGCAGTAGGGCATCTGGTAGGGCTGTTGTTTGTACTGTGGTTGTTGCCACCTGCAGTATGTGTTGTAGAGCTTGGATGAGGATTTCATGTGGTATGCCCTTTTGCGATTGGGGTGGGGATGCTCAAGACCCTCCTCGGTGAGCGTTTGGAGGGTGATGCAATGTTCCCTCATGTCATTGACTGTATCCTTCACTTTGTCCCCGAAGAGGGCATCGCCAGTGCAGGAGGCGTCGGTGATCTTGTTGTGGGTGTCATTGCGCAGACCAGAGGCATGTAGCCATGCCAGTCTGCGGGCCGAGATGGCCGTTCCAATGGTCCTGGAGGCTGCCTCGAAGGCATCATAGGCAGCCTGGCCCTGGTGTTTGGTGCAGTCCTCCAGATCTGTAAGGGCTGCTATGATGGTTGGCTGCAGCTCTGGAAGCTGGGAGATGGAAACCTTGAGGTTGGTGATGAGGACGTCCTGGTATAGGGCATGCTGAAATTTGTGCGCTGCCACCCTTGCATTCAGCATGGCTCCTTGGTAGACCAGTTTACCCATGTCATTGAGGAGTTTGTGGTCCTTTCCTGGATGGGTGCTTGCGGTGTTGCGAAAGGACTTTGACCGCTTAAGAGCTGACTCCACAACAATGGATTGGTGCAGGAGCTGTGTTTTTTCAAATCCCGGGACAGGCTGAACTACATTCTTGGCATCCAGCTTGCGAGAGCAGGCTGGTTTGGAGGCCGGGCTTTGCCACATTTTTGTCATATTGTCGCAGAGGAGTTGGTGGACCGGCAGAGCAGTTAGAGACTTAGGAGATTCCATGAACTTAAGGGCACTCTGCATCTCAGTGCGCTGGTCTGTGGTGTCGTTGGTTGTGATAGATACACCAGCAGCAATCTTGCATAAGAACTTAGGGTAGGTGAGATCCTCCTAAGGAGTTGATTGCGAGGACAATGAGGCCTCCGTAGTCATAGAAGTAGTGAGAGCATCTCCAGTGTGCTGAGGTTCAGCGAGCTGAGGCTCGTCAGTCTCTTCATCCCCACCAGGAGCTGCTGATTGAATGGGAGGTGGGAGTGCAGGGTGGCGGCGAGTAGAGTGTGCGCCGCGTGCTGGGTCATTGTGAACATGGAAAGGATAGAGGCCCACTGCTGCATCATGATGGAGGGAGCTTGAGGGTTTCTGTAGGGTCCCCAGGTGATCCTGGTACTGATGGTGGCCCTGGAAGAATATGGTTACTTGGGGAAGGGGGAACCTCGATCTGGTCCGCCATGTCCATTTGGTCCCCCATGTCCACTTGCTGGTCTGCCCCATAGTGGAAAGAAGAGCTGTCGTACCTGTACTGTCTGGAGGGAGGGCTGCTGCCGCTGAAGCCGCTGTTAGGTGAGGAGCTGTGACTCCGCCAATGTTTGTACTTGCACTGAGGCTCCCTGCTGCTCCAGCGTTCATGCAAGGGTTCCCTGCATCTGCTTCTGTGCTGATGGTGGCGTGGGGCAGGACTCTGTCTGTGCCTTGAAGGGCTCCTTCTGTGCCGGTGTCTGTGGGCATCGCAGCTGCAACTGTGGCTCAGGCTCCTGACGACGCAATGCTCTCAGCACCGATGATTGGCTGGGCTAGTCCTGCAGTGTTCTTGGCACTGATTGGAAGCAGGAAGACTGAAGGAGGAGTGATGAGGCAGAAAGGAAGCCATAGGCTGGGCTGACATCAGCTAGGTGTGTCCGAGACCAGAAGAAGCAGAGTCACTGGAAGAGAAGAGGGCAGCATTGCAGGGCTCACAAGTGGTCTCCGAGAAGGAAGGCAGAGCTTGTTCAGGGGGACCCAGAGCATCGCGAGGCATGCGGTGGGGGACGGAAGCATGATATAGCCCCTTCACATCTATCAACATTAATTAAGTCCCCCTCAGAAACTAGGCTAAGAAGAAGAGCAAACCTCAATACATTGCTAATTCCTGACTCTATGAAAAAGCTTAAACAGATAACAACTAATACTGACTTTTCTTTCTACGCCCCCAGTCAATGGAACAAATTACCCTGCAATCTGAGAGAGATTAAAGACCTTAGTTCCTTCAGGAAGGAACTAAAAACACACTTGTTCACCCAAAACTTTCATGATTTACAACCTACACTCGAACAAAAGGCACAAGATTATGCAACTCTAATATCACAAGCATACCCAACTTAACTCAAAACACACTTTCCCATTTGTCACTCATACTGAATGTTAGTCAATCCTAGAATAACTGTTGTAAATAATCTCTTTGCTGTTGAATTACATACTTCAGTATGATTAATTTCTCTCAATCAATTGTAAACAATTAATGCAGATAATCTCTATGGCTGTCATTGAATTACATACATCAGTATGATTAATCTCTCTCAACCAACATAAATAGTTAATACGTTTACAATTATATTGTTAGGTTCCTATGTAACTAATTTTCCACTGTTAATGTTCCATGTAATGTTAATGTTAATTTTTGACATGTTCTCTGTAAACCGCTCCTGATCTCTGGAAGGGGCGGTATAAAAAAACACACAAATAAATAAATAAATCCCTAGCCGGAGCAGTCTCAGAGGGCAGAATGCTAAAAGCAGAGGCTTGGTGAGGAGCTTCAGGAGCTGCGGGAGACTCGGTAGTCCAGCAGGCATTGGGAGGAGGGTCTGGAAGCCCAAGAAAGTCATTGAGAGTGTGGCAGCGGGACTTTCTAGCCCTTGGGGACATGCGGGCACAGAGCAGGCAGTCCTCCATGGGCATCGGAGTTGCTCATTTTCCTGGAACATTTTGGCCATTTCTTGAATCTCAGCTTCGGCATCTCAGGTATTTTGTTCTTTCTTCAAGTTTCTTCTTACTTCCTGGATGTTTTTAAGTGCTAATAAGAGAGGGAGAGAGAGATACTTCTTGCTGGCAAGGCAGAAGACTAAAGACTGGCTGTCTAGGGGCGGGCCAGGGGGTTGGGCTAGTGGCTCATGGGCTATTGAGAGCACTTCCATTTATGGCGCCGTCAGATGACATCACCACTTGCGGCTGACTCACCCTGCTTGTCCTGGGAGAATTATATGTGCTGCCCCCATTGTATGCAGATTTCTTTCCTGCATATTCATTAAGGGTTTTCTCAAAAACTGACTGGTTAGGTGTGTCCTGAGGACTGGGTTGAGAACTGAGAGAAAGAAAAAAGAAAGTGTGTGCCATCAAGTCAATTCTGACTCCTGGCATCCCAACCCCTGGGTTTTCTTGGGAGGGTTCAAGCAGAAGTAGATTGAAAGGTCTTTCTTCAAGGCAATATGGGCCTGCTATGCAGCAGCGGTGGCTAGCCACTGTCCCTGAACTTTAAACCTGGATATTCAAAGCCAGGGTCATATCTGTCCCCAGCATTGAAGATCTGGATTGCCCGCATCTGCAGGAAGCTAACTGAGCAGCAGCAATATTCAGCCACTGCCTGGTTATCTTCTGTGGTGAGAGTTAGGCCAGCCTTTGCTGCACCTTGCTTTTTCCACGTAGCTATAACCAGGCAGTAGATCAATATCGCCGCTGCGCGGTTATGGCCAGGTACCACCCCCCAGAACCCCCTGATGCTAACCGATTATCATCGGACAGTTCAGTGGCAGCACCTGCGGATATTCAGCAGCACTGTGTCACTCCTTTTGAATATTGGGCCCTACGTCTACAGCACCCAGTATTCCAAGGGGATCTTCCCTCCAAGTACTAGCCAGGCCAGATCCTGATTAGCTTCAAAGATTAGCTAAGGTCTGGTTCATTAAGGGCAGCAAAGAGCTCCGAGTACCAGCTTGCAAAAGGCACTTCAGTCAATTAAAAGGCATTTCATTTGACGCTTAAGTATGCAGTCAAGGCATTGATTTTTGAAAGAGCTTTTATTGCTTGACCCTTTCTTGATTTTAGCTTATCGGTTGCACTAGCTTTTGGTTTTTATATTATGATTTCTACTTATTAATGTTTCACAGGGACAAATTTCGAAGCAAATTCCACAGGTAGTTTTACCACCAGATTTCCCAACAGGAAAAGTAAGCACATATGTTACATGAGAAAATGTGTGTGGTTTTGCCAATGCAAGACTGTATGTTAAATTGCCTCTCCTGAGCTAGCCCCTTCCTAGGATACCTCCATGAAAATGTGGGCAAAAGTGCACGTTATCAAACAGCACATGCTCTCACCGGCATACAAGATGAGCCCTTATGCATGGCCATTCTCAGAGATAAATAGCTTTGGCAAATCACACTCCCAACTATCTTATATGGTTGTAATAAACTCGTTATGTTTTAGTTTGCTGCCATATTGAAATTATTTCTGTTGTACAGTTGGTTTACTAAACTTGTTTTATATTGGATTGTACTTCATTATGAGCATTTTACTTTGAAAACTTGGATAAAAATTAAACTACCAGAGGTCTTCAGTAGGACATCATCATCCAACTCGCAATGTTCTCCACAGATGATATTTTAAACAGCTCAGTAAACTCTGGAAGCAGTGAAGATCCTTCGGTATATGGTTCATCTCATCAGGATTTTATGCCATATTTTGTTGTATAGTTTTCTATAGTATGATATGATTTGATTTGATTTGATTAAAGACTTTCTTCTGAGTATTTTTTAACTCTATATGATGATATGCAAGTGTCTGTGTTCTGTTATGTTTTCAACCCAGCCCAAAGCAGTTTACAACTAATGATTATGTATTTTACCATTGTTCATTCTGTTCTCATCTTCTTTGCTCATGTGTTGTTGCCACCATGACCCGAGGCTGTGGATTCAGAGGGTTTCAAGTGTCTAATAATCTGAAATAATTCTGAACAAGTAGTCTTAATAAAAATAGAGTGACCACCACCTCGCTCCAGTGGGATAAATATGGAGGATTTGGAAACAAAGATCCATGGGTAAACTAAATTGCCCTCCCCCTCTACTGTCAAGAGCATGGGTGCTCCCCTCCCCTGCAGAGAAAGAGGGCAGATCTGGAGTGGGATCCACTGGCTGAGGTACATGCTGGGATTTCACTTTAAAATTCCAACTCTATGAGGTAGGCAATCCCCCATGGCTTTTGAAAAAGAAACTCTACAATGAGGTTTTCTTTCATAATCCATTTTTTTACAACATCAAAAAATAGACAGACTAGGGGACACACAATGAAGCTACAATGTAACCCATTTAAGACTAATAAAAGAAAATATTTTTTCACTCAGCGCATAATCAACTCTGGTCCATCAAGATGGGTTTAAAAAGGTTTGTGACTTGGATTGGCCACTGTTGCAAAGAGGATACTGGTCTTAATGGACCTTGGTCTGACCCAGAATGGCTGTTCTTATGTTAATAGTCTTGAATAACTTGACTGTTTTAACCCTTTCGGAAGAAACTTAAGAGGCCTATTTACACAGAGCTACTTTATTATTTTTTGTATTAGAGCTAGATTGACACTGGGTGTTGACGTTGTTGGGATTTTTTTTTCAGTAACACAACTGCCTAAAGAATCTGGATATTTCCTGTTCTTTCAAAAGCCAAAAAGAAGCATAGCGCTTTCTCAGCCCAGTGGGATGGGGCTGGGCTCAGGGGCAGCAAAATACCTTTTTGCTTGGAGGAGCCAAATAAACCAATCTCTTCCCCCACCCCAAGCTCTCCCCCAGCATTGGACATCGGGGGGGGGGGAAGAAAACAGCCTTACATTGCAAGTTTGAAAGTAAGCACCATGGGGCTGTTTGTGCTCATCGCCACTGCTGTAGGTTCCAAGAGGGATGCACCACTGAAAAGATGGCATGCTAGGCGATTGCATAGTTCCCCTAATGGTAGTGCAGGCCCCACCTGTATATTCTTTTTTTTTTTATATATATATTTTCAATTTTTATTATGAACTGCTTTACATATAACATCTGAGCTTCAAAACTCTGTACATATTAAAAATTTCTATACATCTTCAAAATTCTTACATCATTACAACAGTTCAGTTTTCTATTATGCATCAACAGGTAACATATATACCAATCTTGTATACATTGATTTAACTCGTGTACCTCTCTCCCCTCCCCCCCCCCCATTCTTTCATCCATTCACTCCACCCTCTCTCCCTCCATTCTTCATAGGCTTGCCAAATCTCCGCATGGTTAGATGCAATAAGAAAGCAATGTGCTGCCACCAAGCTTACATTCCAAAGGAACTCCAACCTCCCAATAATTTCCCCCATAGTTGGTATTTCACTATTTTTCCCCTTCTGCAAAACTGCCATTCTGGCCGCCACCACACAGTAGTTTAGGAAGGTGGATAGCATTAAATTCCCCCCTTCCTCTCCCTCATTTAACACCAGTTGTGCTTGGATTATCCGTAACTGCACCACTGTTACATCTCTATAAAAACTCACCATGTCTTTCCACAGCAATTGGATTTTTGGGCATCCCCAAATCATATGTAACAGATCCCCCCTTTCCTCACAACCTCTCCCACAGTTAGCAGTCCTATGTTTATAGATAGCCTGTAGCTTGGCTGGCATCCATATCATCCTAAGGGGTATGTTTACTAAACCGTCTTAATGTTACCGGCGCTAGTTGCAGCGATAATGTGAAGAATCCCATATAAGGAGTGGGCATTCCAGTCCTAAGGTAGCAAGAATCTGTATCGCACGATAGGGGGCACCGTGGCACATTAACATGCATTAACCCTAAGTACATGCCAGCGCAGTGTTAAAATCTATAACGATGTAGCCCACTGGTTACTGCAATGACTGTGGAGGCAGAGGTCATGGGTTTGATCCTGCAGTGGTGTAATCTAAAAAGGCTGTCTGAGGCATTTTCTTCTAATTTAAATCAGTGCTGCCAGCAAAAACACCCTCACAGTGCCGTAACCTAAGGTGCCTCATAAGGCACCCTATAAGGCGCCCCATAGGTCACATTATAAAGTGCCCTGTCTACCAAGGCACCCTATAATGTGCCCTATAGGGCGCTGTATAGGGCGCTGTATAGGGCGCCTTACAGGGCGCCTATGAGGCACCTTAGGCTACAGCACTGTGAGGTTGTTTCTGCTGGCAGCACTGATTGAAATGAAAAGGAAAAGCCTCAGACAGCATTCCTAAACACCACCACTGTAGGATCAAACCCATGACCTCTGCCTCCACAGTCATTGAAGTAACCAGTAGGCTACAGCTCTATAGCTACTACCACACTGCTGGCTGGCTACAGAAAGACTGCAGGTCACCACACAAACTGTCTGCTGTGGTTACCAGGATAGGGTAAACCCACCCATACCCATGATGCACTGCACATGCAGATCAGCAGTCTACAGCTGATCACATAATGGGGTATGCACCCCCACAACACCTAGGCCTGGTAGGGGGAACTGACCATGTGTGTTACTGGCACAGAGTAGCTACAGACCGTGACATTGTGTGGGTCCTGTGCTCACCCTGAGGGTGAGGTGGGGCACCCAGCACCAAGTCCGCAGCACCTGGCTTGGCTGAGATAGGCACCTGTGTCCATCTGTATTTCCCAGTCACGTCTAGCCTTTGTGGACTATGATGCACCCAGAATAGTGCATATCCTGTGTGGGTGCCATGGTCACATGTTATAGGTGAAGGGGGGTGCTTGGACCCAAAAGTGGATTATGTAGCACCACCTAACCCACCCTCTGTGGCTCAGGGTGGGGGACAGGATCTCCCACAAACAGATCCACATTCTACATCTCTGCAATGGTGGCAGTAGAGAGGACCATCAACCCCAGTCCTGCTGGGGAACAGACACCCTACAGGGCAGTCAATGCAGATCTGTACGCATCACATAAGGCAATGGCAGAACGCTGGAGAAGCTCAGCTACCCTCCACCACTATCTGACATTCACCAGTAGAGGGCACAGTCAGTCTCCACCCACTGCACCCTGCAAGGTGTTCCAGCCTTAAACATGCTAACTGCAGACAGTCTGTTAGCTAGTACATAGTGCATGTTCCTGGAGAAACTGTGTGCACCCAAAAATGGGATGTGAGCACACACACCAAGCAGGTAAGTCAGTGATTGGGCCCCAGAAAAGAGAAACCCTAAATATCACTTGAGAGAAATACTGCATAGCACTATGGGGGAACCTAGCCATGCCGTGGTCACTGCTCTGTCAGGGTGAGAGTGACCTCCCAGCATGACATGCTGTGGCCACCCTGTCTGTGCAGGTGGTGGTCGGGCACTACAATGTCCCAGCCATTGCCCTATACCCTGTGCAGATGCATCCTGTCCAGGCCATACCCACAGTACCTTGCTCCTCATTATGCACATTGGCAGGCTAACACTGGAAACAGTGAAAGCAGTGTGGGCTCAGTAAGGTGTAGGCAGCCACAACACACTGGATAGACATACACATACTCCCACACCGATGCCAGCATTGTGCAAATATGGAGGTTTGTAGCAGCCCTGGCCACCACACCAGTCCTAGGCACAGTGTGGGCATTGCTATGGTACGCAATACTGTTAGGGTCACTCCCTGGGGTGGTAAACACTGTCAGAAGCAATAATTGAAACACACTCCACAGATATCAGAAAGGTTGCTATGATGAATCTCTATCAACAAATCGTGTTTAACTTAGGATTTGTTAGCTGACATTAATCATAGCAACTTTTGATATATGTGGAACGTGTTCCCACGTTTAGGATGGCATTGCTAAGGTATGCAGGTGCCAGTATTGGGGGATGCTGCTGCGCGCAGGGCCCAACAGCCTGACTCTCCATGAGGCTTTGGATAGTGGAGCCTGTGGGTGTGGGTGTTTGTGCCCCTGTTGGCCGCTGCTCTAGGGCAGAGGTTCCCAACTCCGGTCCTGGTGGGCCTAACACTGTTCAGGTTTTCATACTGTCCCAATGAATATGCATGAGATAAATTTGCATACAATGGGGGTGATGCATACAAATGCAGCACAGGCATCTTTATTAGGGACAGCATGAAACCTGAATCGTGTTTGGCCCTCCAGGACTGTAGTTGGGAAACTCTGCTCTAGGGATTGCACATGTTTATGGTGTATGTGCTTTGTAGGGTAAAATATAGGCATTTCAGGCATGTTTAATTTATCGGCAATAAAGGTTCCATCTTTATTACCATGGTTTAGTACTGGGTAAAATATGGGGACTGGGTTGGCAGGAGCCACAGCTGGGAGTTGAACTTGTGACCTTCTGCCCCTGAGCACACTGGCTGTGTGTACTGCACCAAACTGTTGCCACAGGGGCAGATCACTCCCTGGGGATACCATGACTGTTCGTCAGACAGACCTTGTCTGTTGCAGTGCACGGCCCCCACCTAAAAGGGGCTTGGCCGTGGTCTGCTGTGGGCAGATGCCACTGCCCCCTCCGCCACCATGCTGGCATGCCCTTATGCCAGTGGTGCTGGTGGTGCGCAGTCCCAGGCCATCCAGTGTGCTGCTAGGCAGCTGCCTATGGTGTGGGTTCTCAGGTAGGGGTGCCTACATGGACATGCATGCTTCCCCCTGGCACCGCCTGCCAATGTTATGTGCCCTTGGGGGTACCTGCTGGGTAATATCACCTGTGACACGGTGGGACACACACTCGTGCCCATGTTGGTCCCTCGTCAGATGCTGTCTTGCTGCTTTACAGTTTCGGCATTCCTATGTGCCACCTAGGCATCTGCCTAGTCTGCACTGTACCCCAGCTGGACCACAGCATGTGCCGCCTGCAGCCTACTGTATCCCAATTACAGCATCAGTACAGTTGCCTTTCCTACGTGCCCACCCTGCTGTTGCTGCACATGTGCATGCCCTAACAAACCTGCCCAACATAAACGACAAAAACCCTGATCACTGCTATTTCAATGTGGGATCATTCATTTTGTAGGGGGACAGAGCATAGACCCTTCCAAACATGATATCTTCCTTTTTACGCTTTGTCAGTAGTGTTGCTATCATTAACACTATCATTAAAATCATCTCTAATACCTGAAGAATGGAGGATCGCCAATGTAACACCAGTTTTTAAAAAGGGTTCCAGGGGTGATCCGGGAAACTACAGACCGGTGAGCCTGACGTCAGTACCGGGAAAAATGGTAGAAACCATCATAAAGAATAAAATTACTCAGCATGTAGATAGTCATGGCCTAATGGGAGACAGCCAACATGGCTTTAGACAAGGAAGATCTTGTCTTACTAATCTGTTATGTTATTTTGAAGGTGTGAATAAACCGGTGGACAAAGGTGAGTCGGTTGATATAGTGTATCTGGACTTTCAGAAAGCCTTTGACAAGGTCCCTCATGAGAGACTTTTGGCAAAACTAAAGAGTCATGGGATAGGAGGCAGTGTACTACTGTGGATCAGGAAGTGGGTAAAAGATTGAAAGCAAAGGGTAGGGCTAAATGGCCAATTTTCCCAATGGAGAAAGGTGAATAGTGGTGTACCCCAGGGATCTGTGCTGGGTCCGCTGCTTTTTGACATATTCATAAATGACTTGGAATTTGGAACAACAAGTGAGGTTATCAAATTTGCAGATGACACAAAACTATTTAAAGTTGTTAAAACCCAAGAGGATTTTGGAAAATTGCAAGAGGATCTTGATAAATTGGAAGACTAGGCATCAAAATTGGCTCTTCAGGCCAGCCAATCAGCCTGCTCCAACGGCCGTAAAACCGCCGGTTCCAGGGGCACGCAGGAGAGCCAGCGTTCCCGATGGGGGTGAGAGCGGGAGCTCCCCCTTCCTCTTCAGGCCAGCCAATCAGCCTGCTCCAACGGCCGTAAAACCGCCGGTTCCAGGGGCGCGCAGGAGAGCCAGCGTTCCCGATGGAGGTGAGAGCGGGAGCTCCCCCTTCCTCTTCAGGCCAGCCAATCAGCCTGCTCCAACGGCTGTAAAACCGCCGGTTCCAGGGGCGCACAGGAGAGCCAGCGTTCCCGATGGGGGTGAGAGCGGGAGCTCCCCCTTCCTCTTCAGGCCAGCCAATCAGCCTGCCCCAACGGCCGTAAAACCGCCGGTTCCAGGGGCAGGCCCGCGCCTGAGGGCCTCGCCAGAGGGCCCTTTGGCGTGGCCCTTAGGCGTTGGACCGGGGCGATGCACATTAATAGTATGGGTTGGATCATGATGCCTGCATTCGTGGTAACTTGCTGTCTCTATTTATCTCCTCTTCTTATCTGTTTGCCTGTTTCTTTGTCTATTCTGTCCTGTCTAATAATGGCGTTCCTTTCCTATTTCCTCAAATGATAGTATTGTAAACCGCTTTAATGCCTTTTGGCCTAAGCGGTATATCAAATGTCTAATAAATAAATAAATAAATGTGGACAAGTGCAAAGTTATGCACCTAGGGAAGAACTACCCAAACTATGGATACACGATGCAAGGTTCCACATTAGGAATCATCACCCAGGAAAAAGGTTTAGGCATCATTGTGGATACCATGTTAAAACCCTCGGCCCAGTGTGCAGCGGCGGCCAAGAGAGCAAATAGAATGCTAGGTATCTTAAGGAAAGGAATGAAAAATAAAACAAAAGATATTATAATGCCTCCATATGGTTCCATGGTGAGACCGCACCTTGAATATTGTGTGCAATTCTGGTCACCGTATCTTAAAAAGGTTACAGCGATTTTAGAAAAGGCTCAGAGAAGAGCCACCAAAATGGTAAAGGGGATGGAAGGATACTCCTATGAAGAAAGGCTAAAAAGGATAGGGCTCTTTAACCTGGAAAAGAGACGGCTGAGGGGAGATATGATAGAAGTCTATAAATTAATGAACGGAGTGGAACGGGTAAACGTAGATCGATTGTTTACGTTATCAGAATATAGAAAGACTAGGGGACATGCAATGAAGCTACAGGGTAGACTATTTAAGACTAGTAAAAGAAAATATTTTTTCACTCAACGTGTAATCAAACTCTGGAATTTGTTACCGGAGGATGTAGTAAAGGCTGTTAGTGTAGCTGGGTTTTAAAAGGTTTGGACAAGTTCCTGGAGGAAAGGTCCATAAACCATTATTAAGAAGGGACCCAGGATATCAATGCTTGACACAGTACAAGCATAGTGGAACCTGTGTCTTTTGGGGAAACTGCTAGGTACATATGACCTAGATTGGTCACTGTTGGAAACAGGATACTGGGCTTGATGGACCTTGGTCTGACCCAGTATGGCATCTCTTATGTTCTTATGTTGCTTTATGTTTATCATTAATATCACTATTGGCCATCTTGGTTATTGGGATTTCAAATGTGGTTCTGGTCATTTTATATGTTTATTTGCCTTTTTGGTTCCGGCACATGTATCACTACTATCACTTTTCTGGGTTTCCCTGCCTTTGCTGTAATTTGCTCACTGAAATGGTTTCTCTCTCCTGCAAATGTGCTTCTAACGAGAGGGTTTCACAGGCGTTAGTGTTCAGACCTGGATTTCACAGGGTTAGTGTGCCTGGAGCCTCTCCCCGCCCACTCTCCGCCCATTGACCCCTATCTCCACCCTCTGGGAGGCCTTACTCCACCCTTCAGACCCGGATTTCACAGCGTTAGTGTGCCTTAACACCGCTGCCGACGTTATCGCGCGATAACTTCACCGCTACTACATTATGACGGTTTAGTAAACATACCCCTAAGTCTAAATTTCAGGCAGTTCTCCACCAGGGCTGTTCCCCATGCTAAACTTCTTTCCCCCTCAAAAATTCCCTGCCACCTCCCCTCCTCCCATGAACCTCCTAATTCTTTTTCCCATTGTTCATGCCATCGAGCCTTACCCCCTTGTTCGGCATTTAAAATCCAGTACAATTTGGAGACCAATCACTTCATAGTTTCCTGTTTATGCATTAATTCCTCAGACTCTGTTGGACAGCTTTGTAGGTCTTTCCGTACCTCTTTACTTTGCAGGTAGTACCATAGCTGCATATAAACATGGTATTCCTTATCTTTCACCCCATAGGCACTTTTGAGCTCCTCATATTTATTTATTTATTAACATTTCTTATATACCGCACTATTTGCCATCAGCGCGGTTTACATGGAATAGAAAAATCTGACAACTTACATATGTCTGGTCATTACATTTAACAGGAAATGGAACTTGGAGAACAGGGTAATGTCATATGTTCTTATCCACCCTGTCTTATCAATCACTTGCCCCACTCTTACCAGTCCCCTAGCTGCCCAATTTTTTAAATATACCACCCATTCTCCCCGGCTCAAAGGTTCCCATGTTCTGCAAATAGGACTCCCGGGACACGTTTCTCTCTTGCAATAAATATTCCCTCCACTTACCCCAAATCTCTAGCGTTAACTCCCTTTGAGGGTTCAGCATCTTTCTCCCCATTCTTTTCTCATCTCCGTCCCACACTAATGCCTCCAAACTCTCCCCTCGCTCTCTTTCTCCATGTACACCCATTGCGGTGTTTCGCCCTACTCTCTCCATACAAACAGAGCTTTCAACTGGGCAGCCTCATAGTATTTCACTCCCAATCCCCCATCTTCCCTTGCCTTAAACATTGTGGGTCTACCCACTCGTGGGATCTTCCCCACCCAAATAAACCTCATAATCATATCCTGTAGAATCTTAAGACAGGACCTAGTAACTTTACACGGCAGTGCCATAGAGACAAACAGTAGCCTAGGTAGTACATTCATCTTTATTGTAGCTATCCTTCCCAACCAAGACATATGCAGCCCCTTCCATCTATCTAAATCCCTCCGTATCACCCCTAGCAGAGGTCTATAGTTCCATTCCTGTAGGTTACCTATAGAACTTCCTATTTGAATACCCAGATATCGAAAACTACCTCATACCCACTTAAAGGGAAATCCTTCCCGCAATCTCTCTTCCAAGCTCTTTGTGAGGTTAAATCCTAAGATTTCTGTTTTGCTCATATTTATCTTATAGCCCGCCACTTCACTATACCGCTCTATAGCTTTCAATAAATTTGGGAGGCTGACAAAAGGTTGGCCTAGAGTGTAAATCACATCATCGGCAAAGAGAGCCACCTTGCTGAGCTGTTCTCTCACATCTATCCCCCTAATATCTATCTGTCCCCTTATGTAGTCTGCCAGTGGCTCTATTACTAAGGCAAACAGTAAGGGTGATAAAGGGCAACCCTGTCGAGTTCCCCTGCCCAGCTGAAAACTATCAGAATAGCCTCCAATAACCCTTATCCTGGCCCTTGGGCAGGCATACAATGCTCTCACCTAACTCAAGAACTTTTCCCCTACTCCGACCCTTGCCAGTACTTGCATCATAAATTGCCATTCAACTCTGTCGAATGCCTTTTCGGCATCCACTGTTAGAAATACTGCCTCCTTCCCCGTGTCCTGCAAGGACCAGATAACATTCAATAATTTCCTAATATTATCCCCTCCCTGTCTCCCTTTTATAAAGCCCATCTGGTCCTTATGCACCAACTTCTGCATTACCCTCTGCAGCCGAGCTGCCATGATTTTGGCCAGCACTTTGGCATCTAAATTTATAAGCGATATGGGCCGATTGGCTCCGCATGTGGTATGATCTTTTCCCGCCTTGGGTATGACCGTTATGCCCGCTTCCGCCATTGATCGGGGCAGCCCCTCTCCCCATAGCACCCCATTGAAGACTTCCATTAACAACCCTCCTACCTCTTCCTGCATCAATTTATAAAATTTTGTGGCATAACCGTCTAATCCCGGTGATTTCTCTTCCTTAAAGGATTTAATTGCATCCCTCACCTCCTCATATCTAACCGGTCTCCCCAACTCGTCCGCCTCCTCTTCCGACAGACTCCCCCATCTTGCACTGCTCCAGAAACTCCTCCCCTTTTTTACCATCCCCCTTCACTTCACTCTTATATAGCTTTTCATAATACTCCACAAAGACCTTCCTAATTTCCACTGGCATATACACCATTGTCCCTTGTTGATTTCATATGCTCCCTACACTTGACTTCTGCTGCCTCGCTTTTAACCTGCTAGCCATCCTTCTCCCCACCTTATTCCCACCTTCATACCACCCCTGTTTTAAATTTTGCCAAATTGTATGCTATCTCTGCTGTCCTCAGCTGGTTCAATTCTCCTCTTACTTTTTGTAACTCCATTAACACCTGGGGGTCTATTCCCTCTTGGTGCTTCTTTTCCAACATCCCAGCCCTTTGTATTAATCTCTCTTCCCCTTCCTTTTCTTTTCTCTTCTCCTGGGCTGTGATGCTAATCAGATGTCCCCTCACCACCGCCTTCAAACCATCCCAAACTGTCCCCGTTGATACTTTCCCATTGTAATTATGTCTCAAGTAGTCTCGTATCACCTACTACACTCACTCCACATATTTCTTGTCATCCAAAAGTGCTTCATTTAATCGCCAGAATCTAACTCCCTCGTCCTTCTCCCCCATATCAAATTCAATATGCACTGGAGCGTGATCTGTCCCTGTAATACTTCCTATTTCCACCTGTTTCGTCCTAGACACCCAATTCCTACTCACCCATAGCATGTCTAACCTACTATATGTGCCATGTACTGCCAAGTAAAAGGTGTAACTCTTTTCTCCTTGGATGTTGACTTCTCCACATGTCAACCATGCCCAATCGCTCCTTCAACCTCATAAGTCCTCTCTTTTGTCCTCCCTCCCCCTCCACCCCCCCTATTGTCCAACCTTGGGTTACTCATAATATTAAAATCCCCTCCCAATATGATTGGTGTCCCCCCCCCCCCATCCCTCCAGCACAGACAACAACCTCTCGTAGAATTCCTCTCTCTGCATGTTAGGTCCATAAATACTTACAATCCACACACCCTCCCCCTTTAACTTTAGCTTTACTGCCGCCCATCTTCCTTTTCTGTCCTTCCGTTCCTCCACTACTGCTTCTTTAATCTCATGCCCTATCATTATCCCCACCCCTCCCTACCTTGGATGATCTCTTTGCCCCGCCAACAAAACCCCAGGGTAAGTCCGTGAGCTTATTAACCCTTCTTGCCCCACTTTCAAGTGTGTCTCCTGTATACATAAAATATCTGCTTTCAACCTTATGCCTTCTCTTTCCAACAAACGTCGCTTGCGCCAGGTTTGTAGCCCTTAGCATTTACTGTTGCTACTATCACCTTCTCCCTACCCCTTCCTTCATTCCTCTCCTTCCTACCCCCTCCTTTCCCTCCCTCCCTTCCCTGCCCCACTGCCTCATCTCTAACCAGGCTAACTCAGAGTCGTGGGCCACCCGCCACCCCCCGGTTTCCTCCCCCATCCCTCTCCTTCTTCCCTGCCCCTCCTCCCCGATCTTCCATCCCCCCTCCCCCTACCGTCCCTTCCTCCCCCCCTTCCCCTCAGCCCCCACCCCTCTCCCCCTCTTTCATTTATTCCCCCCAACTCTTCCCCTTATCACCCCAACAGAAAGCATCTCAACATCAGTTTACTATCATTATACATTACTCATTTAACCTTCTTTCCTCATACCACTTTGCAAACTCTTAATCCATATTTTTTTTATGCATTCCAAACATGTCCATTTTAATCAGCACAGCATCTCCTTCTGTTTCACTGTCCATCATCTTTTGGCTCCTCTGTGCTGTGATCTTCTGTGGTCTCCCTCCGTTCTCTCCCCTGCTGCTTCTTCCTCACTCCCTCTTGCTCCATTTGGGTCCACTCAGTTCTGGCTTCCTCCACTTGCCCCTCCATCCCAGCCACCTTCAGTGCTGACCACGCTGCTTCTATTGTTTGTATTCTCCAAGTTCTTTCACCCTTTGAGAAAGCCAGGCCAAAGGGGTATAGCCACCAATATCTCACTTCCTCTTTTCTGAGCACTTTATTGGGCCCAAGGCTCTCTTTCTTTGCAGGGCCCCCAATGAGAGATCAGCATAGATGGCACCGAGTAGCCCTGCCACTTGAAGGTACCCAGTCCTCTCATCTTAGCTGCTATTTTCTCCTTTACTTTGTAATCCTTCAGACATATTACTATATCTCTAGGCTGATTATTTCTAGCCGGATCCAAAGCTCTGTGGGCCCTATCCATGTGTATTCCATCTACCATTTCCTCCTCACCTGCTTGTCCAACAGAGAGCAAGAAGCCACGTCAGATAAAGGAACATAGTCTAGAAACGGGGTAGGATAAACCAAGGAATCGATGGTATCAAAAGCTTTATTTGGATTGCCAATAAAACCTGACACAGGCCGTATTTCATTTAAAACTTCCTCAGGGGTAAAAGGCAAACTGGGGTCATAAAAATAAAAACAAACAAACCATTATACAAAAACATTGTACAAAATAATAATTGCAACCATAAAAATTAAAATATAAAAATGAAGAACATTTAAATATGTATCAAATTCATTTCAAATTTTGGAACGCTATAAACTTAAACACTATATCTGTTAAAACCATAATAACACATATAATAAATAAAGACATAGGGGTATGTTTACTAAAGTGTCTTAACGTCGCAGCGGTGGTATTATCACATGATAAGTGACATTATTGCACGATAATGTAACATTATCACGCGATAACGTCACTTAGCGCGCGATAACACGACTGCGGCGCTAAGGCACACTAACGCTGTGAAATCCGGCTCTGAAGGGTGGAGTAAGGCTTCCCAGAGGGCAGAGAGAAGGGGTCAATGGGCGGAGAGTGGGAGAGGAGAGGCTCCAGGCACACTAACGCTGTGAAATCCGGGTCTGAACACTAACGCCAGTGAAACCCTCGCGTTAAGGCACATTTGCAGGAAAGAGAAACCATTTCAGTCAGCATTGTATAGCAAAGTCAGGGAAACCCAAAAACGTGATAGTAGTGATACATGTGCACAGAACAAAAAGGCAAATAAACACAGAAAATGACCTGAACCACATTTAAAATCCCAATAACCAAGCTGGCCAAAAGTGATATTAATGATAAGCATAAAGCAACACCACTGACAAAGCTCAAAAAATAAGGTATCACGTTTGGAAGGGTCTATTCTCTGTCTCCCTGCAAAGTGAATGATCCCACATTGAAATAGTGCTGATCAGGGTTTATTCACGTCTATATTGGGCAGGTTTGTTATGGCGTGCACATGTGCAGTAACAGCAGGGTGGGCATGTCGGAAAGGGCAACTGTAAAGATGCTGGAAATGGGATACAGGGGGCTGCAGGTGGCACATGCTGTGGTCCAGCTGGGGCACAGTGCATGTTAGGCAGATGCATAGGTGGCACATAGGAATGCTGAAACTGTAAAGCAGCAAGACAGCAACTGATGAGGGTCCAACATGGGCATGAGTGTGTGTCCCACAGTGTCACAGGGGAGATTATCCAGCAGGTACCCCCAAGGGCACATAACATTGGCAGGTGGTGTGGGGGGAAAGCATGCATGTCCATGTAGGCACCCCTACCCAAGAACCCACACCATAGGCAGCTGCCTACCAGCACACTGGATGGCCTGGGACTGTGCACCACCAGCACCACCGGCATAATGGCATGGCAGCATGGTGGCAGAGGGGTGCTGGTGGCAGAGGGGGCAGTGGCATCTGCCCACAGCAGACCATGGCCTAGCCCCATTTAGGTGGGTGCCATGCACTGCAACAGACAGGGTCTGTCTGACGAACAGTCATGGTATCCCCAGGGAATGAACTGTCCCTGTGGCAACAGTGTGGTGTAGTACACACAGCCAGTGTGTTCATGAGCAGAAGGTCACAAGTTCAAGTCCCAGCTGTGGCTCCTGCCAACCCAGTCCCCATATTTTACCCAGTACTAAACCGTGGTAATAAAGATGGAAGCTTTATTGCAGATAACATAAACGTGCCTGAAACGCCTAAATTTTACCCTACAGAGCACAGACACCATAAACATGTGCAATACCTAGAGCAGAGTTTCCCAACTGCAGTCCTGGAGGGCCAAACACCATTCAGGTTTCATGCTCTCTCTAATAAATATGCCTGTGCTGCATTTGTATGCGCCACCCCCATGGTATGCAAATGTATTTCATGCATATTCATTAGGGACAGCATGAAAACCCAAACAGTGTTTGGCCCAGCAGGACCAGAGTTGGGAACCTCTGCCCTAGAGCAATGGCCAACAGGGGCATAAACACCCACACCCACACCCACAGGCACAGGCACAGGCACAGGCTCCACTATCCAAAGCCTCATGGAGAGTCAGGCTGTTGGGTCCTGCGCGCAGCATCATCTACCAATACTAGCACCTTCATACCTTAGCAATACCATCTTAAACGTGGAAACACATTCCACATATATCAAAAGGTTGTTATGATTAATGGCAGATAGCAATTCCTAAGTTAAGCACAATTTGCTGATAGAGCTGCTTCATATCAACTTTTCTGATATCTGTGGAGTGTGTTTCAGTTTTGGTTTCTGACAGTGTTTACCACCCTATGGAGTGACCCCAACAGTATTGTGTACCATAGCCATGCCTGCACTGTGCCCAGGACTGGTGTGGTGGCCAGGGCTGCCAAAAGCCTCTATATTTGCACAATGCTGGCATAGGTGTGGGAGTGTGGGTCTGTCTATCCAGTGTGTTGTGGCTGCCTACACCTTACTCAGCCCACAATGCTTGCACTGTTTCCAGTGTTAGCCTGCCAATGTGCATAATAAGGAGCAAGGTACTGTGGGTATAGCCCGGACAGCGTGGCCTTGGCAGGATGCATCTGCACAGGGCATAGGGCAATGGCTGGGACATTTAGTGCCTGGCCACCACCTGCACGGACAGGGTGGCCACAGCATGTCCTGCTGGGAGGTTACTCTCACTCTGACTGAGCAGTGACCACGGCATTGCTAGGTTCCCCCATAGTGCTATATAGTATTTCTCTCAAGTGATATTTATGGGTTCTCTTTTCTGGGGCCCAATCACTGACTTATCTGCTTGGTGTGTGTGCTCACATCCCCTCCCGGAACATGCACTATGGACTAGCTAGCAGACTGTCTGCAGTTAGTATGTGTATGGCTGGAACACCTTGCAGGGTGCAGCGGCTGGAGACTGTCAAATATAGGGGGGGGGGAGCAGCTGAGCATTTTCAGGCCTACTGTCTGTCTGCTATTGCCTTATGGATGCGTACAGATCTGCATTGACTGCCCTGTAGGGTGCCTGTTCCCCAGCAGGACTGGGGTTGATAGTCCCCTCTACTGCCACTATTGCAAGGATGTAGAATGTGGATCTGTTGGTGGGAGACCCTGAGCCCCAGAGGGTGGGTTGGATGGTGCTACATAATCCGCCTATGGGTCCAAACACCCCCCTTCACTTAGATCATGGAACCATGGCACCCACACAGGATATGCACTATTCTGGGTGCATCATAGTCCACAAGGGCTAGACATGACTGGGAAATATAGATGGACACAGGTGTATTCTAGGTGTGTCTGCAAGGACTACCTATCACACACTGGCACTGATGGCAACCTGCAGCATAGCCTATCTCAGCAAAGCCAGCTGCTGCGGATCTGGTGCTGGGCGCCCCACCTCACCCTCAGGGTGAGCACAGGACCCGCACAATGTCACAGTCTGTAGCTACTCTGTGCCAGTAACACACACGGTCAGATCTCCCTACCAGGCTGAGGTGCTGTGGGGGTGCACACGGTCAGTTCCCCCTATCAGGCCGAGGTGCTGTAGGGTTGCATACCCCATCTTGTGATCAGCTGTAGACTGCTGATCTGCATGTGCAGTGCATCATGGGTATGGGTGAGTTTACCCTATCCTGGTAACCACAGCAGACAGGTTGTGTGGTGACCTGCAGTCTTTCTGTAGCCAGCCAGGGGTGTGTTAGTAGCTATAGAGATGTAGCCCACTGGTTACTTCACTGACTGTGGAGGCAGAGGTCATGGGTTTGATCCCACTGTGGTGTTATTTGATAGGGCTGTCTGAGGCATTTCCTTTATTTAATTTAAATTAGTGCTGCCAGCAAAAACACCCTCATAAGTGCTGTAATCTTAAGGTGCCTCATAAGGCGCCTATAAGGCACCCTATAGGGAACATTATAAGGTGCCTTGGCGGACAGTGCACTTTATAATGTGCCCTCTGGAGTGCCTTATAGGGCGCCTTATGCGGCACCTTAGGTTACGGCACCGTGAGGGTGTGTTTGCTGGCAGCACTAATTTAAATTAAAAAAGAAAATGCCTCAGACAGCACTGATTTAAAGTAAAGGGTAATGCCTCAGACAGCCTTACTCATTAAGCCCACTGGGGGATCAAACGCATGACCCCTGTTTCATCAGTCAATGTATTAACCATTGTGCTACACCTCTGTTGCTGTGCTTGCAGGTCAGCGTGCCTAATTAAGGCTAACGCGCGTTAACGTGCCACGGCTCCCTCTATCGCACGATAACGGACTTTGTCGCATGATAACCTGAAATGCTACCTTAAGACCGGAACGCCCACTCCTTTTATGGCATTCTTCACATTATCACTGGAGTTAACGCTGGTAACATTAAGACGGTTTAGTAAACATACCCCATAGTGATAATGTAAATGATGATATTAACGAAAACATTAGAAATCAGAAGAACAGAACAAATATACCAAAAAGAGACTAACCATTAGATACAACACTTAATAAAACAATAATTGTCTTATAATAAAATAATAAATACCATAATAAATATTAATAATCTATTAAGACAAACATGTACAGAAATCTATATCATAACAAGAGTGTGACAACATTAAGTGAACAAGGCATCAATGACCGGGAAGACATAAAAATGTACCTCACCGACGAAATAAAACTCTTGTGCTGAGAATTAAATGAACAATAAAAAGAAAGAGAGAGAGGAGGAGTGAGTCAAAATGAACACAGTATGTTAATAAAAACTTGTTTTAAAAAGATAAATAAATAAATATTAATCATTCAATCATATGTTAAACGTATTAACGGAAAAAATAATAAAAACAGAATTACATAAAAGCAATGAGAAGCATGTCATATACCCAATATTCGACCAGAAAAAAAACAAAGGACCAAAAGCAATAACAAGCTCCATTCTGGTCAAGGAGTAGAACCTAATAAAACCCGTCTGTGAAACATACCGACCACATGTATAAACAATGTGTCATTGAACCTACTAATAAATTACACTGAAAATAAATGGATTGTTAAAAGAATAAAATAATCATAAGACAAAAAATATATAACAAAAACAAAATATTAGACTTTATTGCACATGGACATTGTGAAGGTGCGCCAGCAGTCTCAAGGAATACCACAAGCGCTACCAAGAAATCGCTGACCTACTTCATAAAAAGCCCCTTTGTCTGTGTATAATACTCTCAAGGTGTAAACCGTAGATCAACCAGAGTGGTCCTTTTTATAAAAATGGGATTTGAGTAGAAAACATATCAGGTATTTCTATGAAACCACTGTTAACAGTACATTGGAAGCCGATGACCCATCCTCACCATCCACGTGAAACAGACTCCAAATGAAAGTTAGACTCTATTTCACAAGGGAAAAACGAGGGTAAACCACCAGTCCCAAGGAATGATACCAGCGCTACAAATAAAAACCGCTGACCAACTTCATGATGAAAACGAAAAACCATCAAAAAGTTTTGTTATATTTATCTCTCTTGAGATGTAAACCTTAGGACAAGCAGAAAGATACTTTTTATAAAAAAGGGGGTTTAAGTAGACGACATTGCAAATATCTCAATATAACATTGCTGACAACTGCAACAGAAGCTGGTAAACCACGTTCACTGTCCATTTATTAATGGAAAAAAAAACAAACCTAACATTATAAAAAAGGGAATAAAAAGAGGAAAGGGGGTCGATCATCAGACACCTTTTAAAACTCAATAATACAACCGATCATTGTAAAGCATTCCGGCAGCCATAAGGAATGCTACAGTAAAAACAACTAACAAGCTCCATCAATAGAAATACCGAAAAAATAAAATGACCTGAAGGTATGGATACTATGGACACTTCCTAGGTCCTCATGCAAAAGAGGGGAGGTAAACAGAATGTCAAATGTTTAGAAGAGTCGGTGCCAACACTGCAGCATAAACCGATCGCCACTTTCACTTTCCGTTTGTAAAAAACGCCGGCACATGTGCGCTGGGTTAAAAAAGGATGGTGCTGTGACGTCCGAAGAAACCTATGCCCTTAGAGGATGACGACATCTTCTAACTGAAAAAGAAAGACTGCACAGCAATGATATCGATGCAACCAAAGTTAAAAATGTATAATGAACTCCCTACTCCATACACACTTTTTGATGGACAGCTTTAAAGAAATACCGACAGATCGCTATCTAAATTTAACCCATTAGGTACCATAGAATCCAACATAAAAATGTACCTCTGTTCAAGCCTCATTATGGTCTTATTAATATCACCACCCCTCCAATTCATTTTTACTTTTTTATAACAAAAAATTTAAGATCTGATATCGTGTGCCTTTTCCTGCCAATGTCCTACAAGGGGTTTATCTGTAACTCCTCTTTTAAATTGCACTTTTATGTTCTATAATTCTGACTTGAATGCTCCGTATAGTCTTCCCTACATAAAGCTTCTTACACGGGCACTGTATAACATGGTGAGACCGCACCTTG
Organism: Ichthyophis bannanicus; assembly: GCA_033557465.1. Lineage (NCBI taxonomy): Eukaryota > Metazoa > Chordata > Amphibia > Gymnophiona > Ichthyophiidae > Ichthyophis > Ichthyophis bannanicus. Next base: position 190,983,342 of record CM066039.1, read on the forward strand.
AATATTGTGGGCAATTCTGGTCGCCGTATCTTAAAAAGGATATAGCGATTTTAGAAAAGGTTCAGAGAAGAGCCACCAAAATGGTAAAGGGATACTCCTATGAAGAAAGGCTAAAAAGGTTAGGGCTCTTTAACCTGGAAAAGAGACGGCTGAGGGGAGATATGATAGAAGTCTATAAATTAATGAACAGAGTGGAACGGGTAAATGTAGATCGATTGTTTACCTTATCAGAATATAGAAAGACTAGGGGACATGCAATGAAGCTACAGGGTAAACTATTTAAGACTAATAAAAGAAAATATTTTTTCACTCAACGTGTAATCAAACTCTGGAATTTGTTACCGGAGGATATAGTAAAGGCTGTTAGTGTAGCTGGGTTTAAAAAAGGTTTGGACAAGTTCCTGGAGGAAAGGTCCATAAACCATTATTAAGAAGGGACCCAGGATATCAATGCTTGAACCAATACAAGCATTGTGGAACCTGTGTCCCTTGGAGAAACTGCTAGGTACATATGACTTAGATTGGCCACTGTTGGAAACAGAATACTGGGCTTGATGGACCTTGGTCTGACCCAGTATGGCATATCTTATGTTCTTATGAGAAGTCTCACAGTTAGAATAATCATTTACAGAAATTTTTTGATTAGTAAAAGGGTGAATGAAAAAAATCCCTTACTGGTAATGTATGAATGCAAACTGAGCAGTGACCACATTGGAATTGTCCTTTGTATTTAGAGAGAAAAGGGCGTTCTGTAAGCGCTGAGGGTATCAAAAGATTCTTCAAATTAACATTACGTCTATGGGCTATAGTCAGAGGTGTATCATGAAAACCAACAAGTGATTGGATAAGATGCCATTCACTTTTCAAAATCCTAACAATGTCACGAGAAATTGTTGAATAAAGGAGAGGACACACCAAACCGACATTCTCTTTCTTATGATTAGATCTAAGGAGAGACTCACGAGTGGATGTATGTGCTCTTCTATATGCATGAGAGATATATTTTGAAGGATATTGTCTTGCTGCAAACCTGGTCTGCATTTCCTTTGCTTGAATATTGAAATCTTGATCCTTTGTACAAACTCTTTTTGCCCTAAGAAATTGGCCAATGGGGAGGTTCCTTTTAAGTGCCGGATTATGGAAACTACCGAAGTGCAACAGATGATTACGGTCCGTCGGCTTTCTATACAAGGGTGTAACCAAATGATTAGCTTCTTTCTTGATAAGTAAATCTAAATAAGGGATTTGCTGATGATCATATGTTAACTGGAATCTCAAAATTATTATCTAAATTATTGATCCATTGATTAAAGCTAGAGAGACCTTCTTCAGTTCCATCCCACAAAATCAAGATATCATCTATATATCTTATCCAAAGTTTGATGTAATCCTTATATAAATGGTCCTTTAAAAATTTCTCTTCAAACTCAAATACATACAAATTAGCAATATCAGGGGCCATCGACGACCCCATAGCTACTCCCTTAATTTCTTGATAAAACAAGTCTCTAAAACAAAAGAAGGTCTCACATAGAGCTATTCTAGCTAACGTAAGAAGCAACTCTGTGGGATCCGTTTGTGCGCTGTCCTTTTAAGAAAATACTGTTCTAAAATCACCAAGGATTCTGCTTGAGGCACATTAGTGTATAAAGATTCAACATCCAAGATCACTAAGATAATATTAGAATCCAAATCACAAAACTTAGACAGCATCTCTATAACACGAGATGAATCTCTCACATAAGACCACATGGAAAGCACAGAAGGGCGTAATAAGTCAAGAAATTGAGAAATAGGTTCTAAAAGAGAACCAACCGCAGAGACTATTGGCCTACCAGGGGGAGCTGTTAAAGATTTATGAATCTTTGGGAGAATGTAAATAGTTGGAATGACTGGTGATGGAACTATGAGAAAATCTCTATCTTCAGGAACAAGCAGGAATGAGTCTTCACATATGGGTATCGTCGGTACCGACGGAGCCTGCGCGGGAACGCTCCCCAGCGTCCAAAAGTAAAGCTTTTGGGAGCATCCCACAGTGCCTGTACGCTGCCTTCCCACCTTTCCTAACCGCCTCTCTCCAGTTCTTCTTTTTCCGCGGAGCCAGCAGGTCGTGTTTCCTGTCACCGCTGAAGAATTTCTTATTTTTTCTTTTATTTCTTTAGTCACGTGTCTGCCTTCTCGACTCCGGACCGGTACCGCCATTTTTTTCTTTCTTTCTTTTATAAAAAAAAAAAAACACTACTCTTTTCTACTTCAGTGCATTTTTCTTTCTGTGGCCTTAGGCCTGCAGAAAATTTTTCCTCATGGAAAAGCCTGCCTCCAGGTTCAAAAAGTGCACGAAGTGCAGTGGCACTATTTCTGTCACCGACACCCACGACTGGTGTCTTAAATGTTTAGGTCCTGACCATTCCATCGCGGACTGTGAGTCCTGTTCCATGATGTCTAAAAGAGGTTTACAGAATCGAGCAGCCAAGCTCAGTACCCTGTTTTCCTCTGATGCAGCTTCTGTGGCATCGACGTCTTCCAGGGCTTCTTCTTCCTCCCATGGATCTCAGGTAACCAAACTTAAATCTGGCCGGTCCTCGAAGAGTACATCTCCCTCTAACTATCGAGATGCCCCCGGGCTTGCTCTCGAGGAATTCACACCAGCAAAATTACCCCGGCGGGAGGCTCCGGCTTCCAAAGCTTTATCTATGGGGTCACAGGTTGACATCGATGGCTCGGCCTCGACCGATCACCTGTTACAATGTTCTGGGGTACCAGCGGTTCACACCCATACCGACATCCAGACATTGGTGGCGTCGATGGATCAGAATATTCTGACCATGCAGTGTGCCATCACGGCATTCATATAAGCTGCGACGCCTTCGGTACTGCAACAAACTCCGTTGTCGGTACCGATTCCGGTACCGGACCCGATACCGGTTCCACTGCAGGTACCGATTACATCGACATTGACGTCGATGGCAGCGGTACACTATCCTGTGATGCCCATTGGTACCGATCCGGTACCGAGTACTCCCGATGTCGATACCCCCCGGTATGCATATCGGGCTCTGCGAGAGCATCCAGACAGATTCCTCTGAGGACTCTGATGAATCAGAGGCCTCTATCGAAGCATCGGGGATCCTTCCTCAGGAACCCTCTTCTCCAAAAAGGAGAATGTCTCCTCCAGAGGACTTGTCTTTTCAAGACTTTATCAGGGAGGTGGCCAGGGGCCTTTCCATCTCAGTGGCCTCTGAGACAGAGCCTAGAGCCAAAAAATTAGATATTTTACAATATCCTAAGGCTCCCAAAAAGGCAGCCACTTTACCAATACATGAGATTCTCTATGATCACATGTTGGGCATATGGGAGACTCCTCTTACCACCTCCCCTCATTCTCATAGGTTGGACACCATGTATCGTGTTCCTCCTTGTCCTGGTTTTCATAAGACTCAGCTTCCTCACCACTCCATTGTGGTGGAGTCTGCTATGAAAAAGATCAAGAGTACAAAGAGGCACTCTTCTACTCCTCCAGGAAGAGAATGCAGAACCTTAGATGCCTTTGGCAGGAGAATTTTCCAGGCCAGTATGCTTGTAGCCAGAATCAACTCCTATAGTCTCTATATGGGGATGTTTCTAAAGGAAGTTACAGATCATCTGCAATCCTTATCTCCTTTTATGTCAGAAAATAAAAGGGAAGAGTTTCTCACCTGGCTTAAACATGCCCAGGATATTTCCAAGTTTTACAACCATGCAGCCTTTGACTCTTTTGAAGGTGCCAGCAGAGCCTCGGCTATTGCCATAGGTGCACGCAGAGTTGCTTGGTTACAAGCCTCTGATTTGGAATCCTGGGTTCCAGATGGACTAGGTAACCTTCCTTGTACAGGTGAAAACCTGTTTGGCAAAGATTGGCAAGCAAAGGCCAACCAGATGGATGCTGAAAATTCTGCTTTAGATAGACTTTCAAAGTCTACTTCTGCTCCTTTTAAAAAGAGATTGTTCAAAAAAGGATTTTTCCCAAAAAAAGGGAAATATTCTTCTGTTTATGGTCAGGCCTCTTCTGCAGGTCGTTTTGCTACAAAGAGGCAACAACAACCAAAACAGGCCAAGCCTAAGGCTGCGAGGACTGCTACGGCCCAACAGCCTCAGCCTCCTCAGGGCCTTTGACTTACCACTAGAGAACTTAGCCTTTCTGGCTCTAGAACATCCAGAGCCTCTCACCATCCCAGGAAGGTTAGCTCATTTTGCTCCCAGATGGGAACAAATCACAGCAGAGCAATGGACCCTCTCTATCATAAGAGACGGGTACAAGCTTCACTTCTTAAACCTTCCTCCTCACACTATGGTGAAACAGTTCAATTCTCCAACATCTCTCCTCAACCTTCTAGGTCAAGAGATTGCCACCCTTCTTGCCCAAGGGGCAATAGAAGAAGTACCCCTTCTTCAACAGGGCTCAGGGTTCTACTCCCCCTATTTTCTCATTCCAAAGAAAACAGGGGGCTACCGACCCATTTTAGATCTCAGAGAATTGAACAAGTTTCTGTGCAAGGAGAAATTCAAGATGACTTCTCTCGGAACTCTCCTTCCATACCTCCAGAGTCAGGACTGGCTTTGTTCTCTAGATCTCAAGGATGCGTACACCCATGTCCTCATCCATCCAACACACAGAAGGTTCCTTCGGTTCCTTTACCAAGGAAAGCACTACCAATACAAAGTGCTTCCTTTCGGTCTGGCCTCTGCACCAAGAGTGTTCACCAAATGCATGGCAATAGTAGCTGCATTTCTACGCACTCTAGGGATATTCGTCTTCCCATATCTGGACAACTGGCTCATCCGAGCTCCATCCCAGTCAGAGGCCCAGGCTTCCCTGGCCTGCACAAGGCATGTTCTTCAGTATCTGGGACTGGTAATAAACATTCCAAAATCCCATCTCACCCCTACTCAATCTCTAGAGTTCATAGGGGCCTTTCCACCTATTCCCCTCATTCCCAAGACACTGTTCAAGCTTCAGAGAGACAGGGGGTCTATGATCCTCATAGCACCACGCTGGCCACGCCAAGTGTGGTACCCTCTACTTCTGCATCTCTCTCAAGCTCCCTCCCTGGACTTGGGGTCTGCTCCAGATCTCCTCTCCCAAGAGGAGGGAACGTTGTGGCACCCAAATCCCCAGTCTCTTCATCTCAGGGCCTGGTTGCTGAAGGCTTAGACCTTCAGGATTTACACCTTTCTCAGCAAATGAAGGATATCCTTCATGCTTCCAGAAAGCTTTCCACCAGACGTTCCTATGCTTTTAAATGGAAAAGGTTTACCATTTGGTGTGCAGAGAAGGGTCTTAACCCTCTTGCAATACCTCTGAATTCTTTACTAGACTATTTGCTGCATTTATCCCATGCAGGCCTTAAAACGAATTCAGTAAGAGTCCATTTGAGTGCTATTGCAGCATTCCTTAAGCCTGTCAATGGACATCCTATTTCCTCTCATCCACTGATAGCAAGATTCATGAGAGGCCTTCTTTTGACTAAACCTCCCATTAAACCACCTCCAGTGGCATGGGACTTGAATCTGGTTCTTGGCCAGCTTATGAAGCCACCCTTTGAACCCTTAGCCACTACCTCCTTGAAATTCCTTTCCTGGAAGGTTATTTTTCTCATTGCAGTCACCTCAGCTCACCGTATCAGTGAGATGCAAGCCTTAGTGGCTAATCCGCCTTATACAAGGTTCCATCATGACAAGGTAGTCCTCAGAACTAATCCACACTTTATGCCTAAAGTGGTCTCACCTTTTCATCTGAACCAGGAGGTGTATTTACCTGTCTTTTTTCCAGGAAATCACGCATCAAGAGCAGAGAGGAATCTTCATACCCTGGATTGTAAAAGAGCACTTCTTTCTACTTACAAAGGACACAGCAACATAGAAAGTCCTCTCAACTTTTTGTTGCTTTTGATCCCTCTCATTTAGGATTTCCAGTCTCTAAGAGAACTCTGTCCAATTGGATTGCTCAGTGTATTTCTTTCGCCTACCAGAGTAAGAACCTTTCTCTGGAGGGCCATGTCACAGCTCACAATGTGAGAGCCATGGCAGCCTCTATGGCTCATCTAAACTCTGTGTCCATCTACCAAATCTGTCGAGCGGCCACCTGGGCCTCGGTTCATACCTTTACAGCCCATTACTGCTTGGACAAGGACTCCCGCCGGGATGCCTTGTTTGGTCAGGCTGTTCTCAAACACCTGTTCCATACCTAATCAACTCCTACCCTCCATCCCTGGCTAGATGCCCGAGATTCATAGGTGGAGGTAGAGCCCGTCCCAGGGACTCACAACCTGGGTGATCTTCCAGGCATCTCTAGCTGGGGAGTCCCCATATGTGAAGACTCATTCCTGCTTGTTCCTGGAGATAGCACAGTTACTTACCTGTAACAAGTGATCTCTGGGAACAGCAGGAATAAGTCTTCACAACCCACCCACCTCCCCTAGGAGTTGTATCTCTCTATCTATCTTCCCTTTCCTCTCTCTCTGTCTCAGCTTTAAAACTCGAACTGGAGAGAGGCGGTTAGGAAAGGCGGGAAGGCAGCACGCAGGCGCTGTGGGATGCTCCCAAAAGCTTTCCTTTTGGACGCTGGGGAGCGTTCCCGCACAGGCTCCGTTGGTACCGACGATACCCATATGTGAAGACTTATTCCTGCTGTTCCCAGAGATCACCTGTTACAGGTAAGTAACTGTGCTTTCTTTCTTAGTGAAGTATCCAATCTCAAATGCTGTCTGTACTAGATTGTCAATTTTACTTTTTAAATTTTCAGTAGGATCTCCTGTGAGACGACAGTAAAAAGTGTGATCTTTAAGTTGTCTATCTCGTCTATATACATTTTTTGTCCATAATGACTATTGCCCCCACCCTTATCAGCAGGTTTAATGATGATAGCATTATTCTTCTGCAATGAAATAATCACCTCCTCGTGGCTTTTTCCACCTTTGATAAGGTTATTGTATGTAGGGGCAGATTTAATACAAATTTTATTAACCTGTTGTAAAACTATCTTCTCAAAGGCAACTATAAGGGGACCAGTCTGTGAAGGTGGCATCCATGTTGATTTTTTTACTGACAATAGAAACCTCAGCCGAATTGCTTTCTTACATACTAAAAAAATGTTTGATACGAATCTTCCGAAAAAAACTTAAATAAGTCTATATTAATCTCAAACAGATCAGGCTTCCTCACAGGTACAAATGATAACCCTTTATTTAATAAGGATTCCTCCTCTTGTGTGAGCATATATTTGGAAATATTGATCACATTACTATATTTAATACTTGTTACATCATTCTCTCGTTGGACCAATCCCTGTTCCAATTGTCCCTGCCCCGGCCACGAGGAGGTGGGTATTGATTGTGTATTCTGTCCTGGTTCTGATTGTAATATCTGTCCTGATCTATTGGCAGAAGATGAGTACATGATCTGTCTTGGTCCTTAGGGGGAAGATACCAATTGTATGTTCTGTCTCAAGGCTGATTGTAATGTTGATCTTGATCTAACCATGAGTGACGAGTGCATGAATTGTCTCAACCTCCTCCTTTCCAAAAATGGTCCATGTTGAAAAAATGGTCTTTATTTTGATCATTGCCATGCTCTCATGCTTTATGTGAGCTATCTTTCTCTGTATAAGTAGAAAATAAGGATGCAGAAGGATCCAAGCCTTCTGTCGACTCACTCCTACTTCTCTTTTTCTTAGCTCCGGGGGAAATATCTAAATTAGGATCTTGTACAACACTATCTTTACGGTCAAATAGAGAGGGTCTTTTCTTAAACCATAACCTGTCATTATCTACTTTCTTACTCCAATAATAAACATATCCAACTCTATAGTCATCTTCATCTCTTTTAAATGTATCCACTTTATTTTTTACCTCTTTCTTAAAAAGTTGAATGTTTCTCTCATAATCTAAATGTACCCTTCCAAAATGCTTGTCACACTCTTTAAGAGCACCTAATTTTCCATCTATCTCATTCTTTAACAATTTTGATTTCTTGTTCATTAAGTCAAGAGAACACTTATTCAAAATAGCATTCCAACATTTAATAAAACCTTCTTCATTATGATATAAACCAGGAGCTTTATTCATCCACAAACCCCTAGCTTTTCAACATTCCAGGAGATAGGACACATGCTTCTTTAACTAGTTTTTGCGTAAGTAAAACAACTTCTTCCCATTGGGCACAGGCCCCATCTGTATCTTCTATAGTATGATCTATCAATGGTTCTTGTGATGTAAATTTTTCTAAGGCGTCGTCTCCAAAGCGGAGTATGTCTTTCCATGGCGAAAACATGCTGGAGTAAACCAGTCCAACAGAGAGCAAGAAGCCACATCAGATAAAGGAACACAGTCTAGAAACGTGGTAGGAAAAACCAAGGAATCGATGGTATCACTCCTGGAGCGATTCTCCAAGGCTTCCAGCTTCAATGTCATTTGTTCTCTCCAGGCTTCTTCAGCTTTTCGTTTTGTGTCCCACTCCTCGTACTGCAGTTCCAGGGTTTCCAAGCAATTTTCATGGTCCCCCATCCTGCATGTGACCTCCTCCACCTCTTCTTTTAAAGTGGTCATAAGCTCGTCCAGAGGCTTTTTGGATGACTGCACTTCTGTCTTCAATTCGGCAAGCCACTGTTTTAACTCTTCTCTTGAAACCAGCTTAATCGCACTTGCCTCCGGTTCTCCTTCTATTCTCTCCGTCTCCTTCGCATTCAGCTCCGCAGGTTTCCACCGCATGACCTCTCCCATCGCCATCTTGCCTTCTACCACAGACACACTCGGCACGTCAAATGCATAGTCGCGCAGATCCACCATCTTCTTTCGGGTCACCATGCTCCCCGACCTCTGTGCTTTTCACTGTGCCAGTTCTCCTTTCTCAGCTGGGTCTTTTGGGGCTTTAAACTCCGTTTTTCACTGGGATATGTCTGGAGTTCACCGCTCACACAGCCATTCAAGCGGGTGACATCACTTCCTCCTCCCCGCATGTATATTCTGAATAAGAATTGGCTAGGCAGGCTTCCAGGACAGGGTTGAGGAGCATTGTTCTAAAGCAGTGGTTCCCAAACCTATCCTGGGTGAACCTTAAGATATCTACCATGAAAATGCATGAGATAAATTTGGATATATATATTTATCTCATGTATATTCATAGGCTGGTGATCCCTTGAACAGATTTTGGAAAATACCCTCTCAGAAAAGAACACATTCTTGGGTCAAAAAATATAAAATATAGCTTTTAGCTCAGGTCTATAAACTTGGGAAGGAAAAAATGATACAAAGGTAGGCTTTTTCATGTGGTTGCAGGAAGTATTTACACCAGGGGTATCAATCTGCAATGCTGGAAGGCCGCAAACCAGTCAAGTTTTCAGAATCTCTCTAATGAATATAATGAATATGCATGAGATGTATTTGAACAGGACAGAGGTAGTGCATGCAAATACTCTGTATCTCATAATAGCCAATAGAGGTGGTCTGAAAACATGATTGGTTCGCAGGCCCTCTAGGACTGTAGCTTTACCATGTATGGACCTGCAGTAGCTCACTTTGCAGTTTGTGTTGACAACTAAGGCAACGAGTGAGAGGCAGAGGCAGAGTCATGGTCATGAAAGCAGTGGGAGTAGAACCCAACAGCCCTAAGGACCAAGGACACAGCAACCGTGACATCAACACCACCTCAAGACAATGAGTGCAGGGTAAGGCATGAAGGAGAGTGCTGCATCACCCTATGATATTATGTGAGGGGTAAGGAAGGATAAATTGGGGTTTTTTTCTTATTTTTTACATTTACCTTTGTTTTTGTTATTATAGTTTTTCCGTGAGATTTTTTTTTAAGTTTCATCCTTGTCAGAACTGTTGTGTTCTGAAACTTGGGGGGGGGGGGGGGTGTTTATAATGAACTCTGTAGCACATGGTCAAGTTATAAGCCAAATAAATAAACATAATCCTCTCAGATGCCCTCAAAGCAGCCACTGTAGTAAATATAAAACTCAGCATGCTGTTAACTTTCCCTGTAAGGAGGCGCACTACTAGCAAAAAAAATAAATAAAAGATGGCAATATTGCCCTAAAGGTCACTAGCATGACCCTGCTTGCCTACCGTTTAGTTCTAGAGTCTGAACCTCGATGAAAGCCAGAGACGCCAAGTTACCCAGTTCAGGGATTGAGATTTTTGGCCAGTTCTGATTTTAAATTTGCCGTGCAATGCAGTATGGTAGTTGTAGTCCCTGATTTTACCCATTGGCATCCGTGCTGCAGGTCCCATAATGCATCCCGATGAGATGGTCAAACACAGGAGTGGCTTAAAAATCTCACTCCTGGAAGCAGGTAACTTAGCAACTCTGTGAAAGCAGTTCAGAAAAAGGTTACTAAAATGAGAAAAAGTCTGCACCACAGAACCTAGTTAAGACACTCAAACTGCACTCACTGGAGGAAAGAGTCAGCTGGCTTCTGAAAGTACAGGAAGGAGTCAGATTCCAAAATGGCAGCACTGTTACCTCGGAGAGTCTTGCTGATCGACAGAAATGGGAATAAAAGAAACAGCAATATGCTACAAAATTCCCCACAGAGCCTTCTGCCTTACCTGTTCTAGTGCAAAAAAACAGTAGATGGATTTGTGGCCCACCAGGCAGACTAGACATCGACCGAGGGCAACAGCGCATCATCTAGGTCTCCCTCTTCCCTCCACCATCACCCTACCTCCGTGAGAGGCCAAAAGTCAGGCTACAGGGGCACAACACAGCACAACCTTCACCCAGCCGCAGGAAAGCCCTTTAAATCCACTCTGATAAGCTTTTGAGCATCTGTGTGCATGCAACCAAGGCCTTCCACATCCTGCCACACGTCGGTATGGGTGGGATGCAGCAGGCCTTGAACATGCACCCACATGCTTGCAGATACTCGAGAGCAGGAAACCAGGTGAGGCTAGCTGGAACACTGGCCAGAGATGCCCCAGCCCATTCATCCTCCCACTGTGGTTTTGAAGAAGGTCCTAGGGAGGTCTTGGACCAGTTTTCTTTGGCTTCTAGTTCAAATTCTGCAGATAAAAGCCTTTGGGAGGAGATAGCTGCAGGTCTGGAAAAATAAGTCGATCCGCAACTGGCTGCCACTGGAGGTGATCAAGCCAAGGAGAACATCAAAGCAACTGGGAGCCAACTTACTACAATTCAGAGCCTGGACCAGCTTTATCTGCCCCCAGGTCAGATGCTCAGAATTCCACCCCTTCCCCGCCCCTTTTCATTCAAGTGCACTTTAGTTGTGGACAATGTGCTTTATAAAGCATTCCACATGATTAACTGAGCTTATAATATAAATATTGCCAGTATAATGTAACAGCAATGAGCTCATATAAAAGAAAAAACAGCCTTTATTTGCTTCAAAACTGAGAAACAATTACAACACTCAGTTTCACAAGGATAGAGCCAAAATTATATATTGGCTTAGTGATGCAATTACAAAATTAAGCATTTCCCAAACATGACATCATGAAAATAAATCGTATTTAATTTCTGCTTTTGTTGACTGGTTGCCTGCCCTGCGTCCAGCAGCAGCAGCAGCAGCAGCATCTCTCTCTCTCTCTCACTGGTTCTTTCCCTCCCCTCCACCCCCATGTTTCATCCCTCCCACGCCTAGGAGTCCGGTATCTCAGAGCCCCCTCTCAGTCCCTCCAGCATCTTGTTCATTTCTTCTTCCCTTTCCTGCAGCATCCGAGGAGCTGTCACCGACATCGCAGAAGATGGACCGCAGGGCCCCGCCGCAGCAGCACAGGCTTCTCCAGCAGCTGCCAGCTTGGCGCTTCTCTGCAGGTGGCCGTAATTGGCGCTTGCAGCAGAGTCAAGAGCGGAGGCTGAAGCATGGCCAGTGCAGGCGACTGGTGATTCTGATCGAGGGTTATTTTTGTTTTTCTAGTGACTGGGGTGCAGCAGGAAGAGTTGCCAAGTTACCCAGTTCCAGGAATGACATTTTTTGCCTGTTCGGATTTTAGATTTGTTTTACAATGCAGTATGGTAGTTGTAGTCCCAGATTTTACCCACTGGATTAGGTGCTGCAGGTCCCATAATGCATCAAGATGAGCTTGTCAGAATTCCAGGACTGGCTTAAAATCTCACTTCTGGAAATGAGGAACTTGGCAGCTCTGAGCAGGCCAGCAGTCTTCTCTACTGTGGTGGAGCACAGCACGTGCAACTACTCCAAAGCCCCTCCCACCATCCAGTCTTCCCCTAATGCTTGGAGTAGCCACCCCAATCACCTCTCCCTAGTCCCCGCTCTAGTACAATGGACACCATAGTGGTTGCAATTTCATGCTGGAGAGGTCTTTCAACAGGAAGGATTTGCAAGTGCTGTCCATTTCTTTACATTTCAAGAGATGTTTCAGATCTAGCAACAATGCTTTCAGACTGCATGGAGAAGCTGCAGGCTTTAGCGCAGTGGGTCAATGCACTGCATTCTACCCATCGTGTAATTATCCAAAATGAGGATTTAACACACTCTAAAACCGCCAATACATAAAGCTGCGTTTTAGAGCTCTGTGCTAAAGCTCAATGCAAGGTTTAACACGTGTAAAAAAAAATAGTGCCCGCCAATGGAGTAAGCAAATAGGATGAGAGCAAAAAAATATGCGCTAACAGAGCATGCCAGACACTGCACAGAGATCTGCACTAGTGGCCACTATGTTTTACACATCAAAGATTGCATCAGCACCTAAGGGTGCCTCCGCTGGAAATGCTCTTCTGCACCTACAATTTGCACAATACTATTATTTATTCACAGAAGAGCATTCCAGCACATGTGTAGATGTCTGCACATCAACTCCAAGTGCTAATACCCAACTTTTACAATACCAAATATTTGTCCAAGTCCAGCATTTCTTTGTGCCGGCACCCCTCCACCTCAGCACCCCCTCTTCAATGCAGCTAGAATAAATTGTGGTACCTGTATACTTGCAGTGAAGAGAAGAAACGGGCATAAAATCCTCACCAGTACTGACCACAGACTTCTCCTCAGACCATGTATTAAAGCTCCACTATTATTAAATCCTGCTCTCCGCACCTTTTGCATCTACACTGAATAGTTAATATCTTCATTACCATGGGATTCGAATGAGCAGTGCGCTGATGTCTACCCGAGGCTGTGCAGTTAGCTCATGCAAAGAGCTTGCTTCCACAGAAGGCACCCATGGTAGCACACAAAACTGTGTGCAAAGTCTAGCACCATATTATTGCACAGGCTCCTAAGCTGTAAATAGTTGGAAATCAAGATAGGTGTTTTCCAAATTTCCCATATTCTCCGAGCATTTACTCATTTGAAGATGTTTAAACATCTGCTGGAGGTTCTAAAATTTCCATCTGAAACTTTTTTTTTTAATAAATTGCCAGGACATTCTGTCCATCCAAGGGCTGCCCTTAAAAGGCCAAAAATGGGGAACATAAACTAACTGGATAACTTGAACCTTACTGGAATATTCGCAAGAGCCCTGGATGCAAACGACAGCAGAGCAACACTGCAGACAAGTTCTACAGGACTTTGGAGGTTTCATTAAAAAGCCAGAAGAAAAATATATATGACTAACCTAATTTTTCAAGAGCAACACAAAATTTAAAAAAAAAAAAAAATTTTTGTTTGTGCACTAGGAGGACCTATCGCTGCAAATTTCCTGTTATAACTTTCGTAGAAATGCTTGAGAATATTTTGAAATAATAGATTTTACAATCCATCTCAGCAAAGACAATGTTTTCTTTCTAAAATTGGCCTGACAGCAGTGGTGCAGACTGGGGGCTCCTTGTTATTCGTCTTAAGTAATTTTACTCAGGATATCCCACCTCACTAATGCCTTACTTACCTGACAAACTCCCTCTGTGCTCTTAAGTTTAAATTTTTCTTTGTTTTTATGTTCATTCTGTATTGTAATCAAGAGATTCTTGATGAAGATCTGGAAATCATAATACATAAAAAGTTGAAAATGAAGAATAGAAAGTTGCAATTTCCGATAGAAAAAAAAAGAAAATTTAGACAGGGGATCATGATCTGAAGTTGAAGAGAGAAATCGTCAAAGTACTTTTTGTTGTTTATTTAAACTATGAAATTGGTCGCTGCCTGAAGAGGCAGTGGAAACCAATATTATGAATTTAAACATATCTAGGGTACATATAGAAAGTAGTAGTAGGTCTTTCCTTGCTTTGCAACAAAATTAGAGCGGTCCGGTCCCTGCTGCCTCCCTCCTCTCTCACCACTCTGGTACTGTCTTTGGTTATGAGCCGCCTAGACTACTGTAATGTGGTTTTTGGCTAATTTACCCACTTATCAACTTCAACGCCTACAGTTATTGCAAAATACAGCAGCTCGGCTCATTTCATCTGCCAGTCAGTTTGATCATGTCACTCTTACCCTTTAAAGGCTACCCCTTCGCTACAGATTTCACTACAAGTTCCTAATTTTGATCCACAAAGCTCTTCACACATCTACACCACTTTATTTGGCTAACCTTATTTCACTTCATACTCTGTATCGTCAACTTCAGTCACTACATGCTAATCGTCTTTCTTTGCCCTCACCCTCTCAGGCCCATCTCGAACAAACTCGTCATGCTGCATTTTTCTTTCGTGGCCCCTCGCTTTGGAACGCCCTGCCATCTTCCCTCTATTTGGAACCCTCCTATTCACAATTTTAAAATTTACTGAAGACCCATTTATTCCAACAGGCTTTCAACCTCCCCTGTGATGCCTCTACTTAACTGCTTGTTTCTCCTTTGGCCTGTCACTATTAATCTCTACTGCTTTCCTATATTGGCATTCTTTTCCTTTCTGTAAGCGTTGACATGTTTTATTGTAAACCGCCCTAATGTTTCGACGTGGGCGGTATATCAAGTGTAAAATAAAGATAAAGATAAACAGGGTTGAGAAATTGCATAGAAGACATGAGGGCTCTCCCCCTCCCCCAAGTATTTGATCAATATATACTTAAGCTACCAAAACCAGTAGAAGAAAAGTAGCAAACCTAACTAACTTGAATAGCGAGCAATATCCCGCAGGGGTGTCAGACTTACATGGGTGACAGCTGGGAGAGATCCTTAGCTAGAGCATGGCAGATAGAATCAATAAGGCAGATTGGAGAGGCCGAAGGTGTCATCATCATGTACTAAGTCACACACTATATCACTGCCTTGCTACTCCCAAACCAGGATAAAGAATTGCACCATGGCCAATATCAACCACTGAAGACTGGCTAGGGGTGTCGCCAACTACAATTCAGACATAAGCAACTTCACACAGCTATCCTTGTTATTTCTCACACTACATTCTTATTCACATTCAGTTAGAAGCCAGAAATATATTTTATTGCATTTGTTTTTTTTTCTTTACAATGTGAAAGTACAGAACAGTGTAAAAAAGCAAAAGAAGCTATTCCATGTTATGCACATGTGACTGCGGACATGGCAGGAGCCTTGTTCTGGACAGGAGGGGAAGAAGAGCATCAGTGGGGGTATAATAAAAAAAAGTGGCAAACTTAGAAAAAAAAAAAACATATAAAAATAAAGTTGTCAGTCAGTCACTAACAAGAACCTGGCCAATTGCAGTGTGGTACCCGTCAATCCCTCTTAACTGGCACAGAGATTTGGTCTTCAGTGAGGTACTTCTGGTACTGCCCACGGAACTAGGGCAAGTTTACTATACTATGCTTCATGGTCCCTCCATCCCCTAAAGAGGAACCTCCAGCCACTTTCCTCACCAGGGTTATCATCTTTGGAATGGGGATGAGGAAGCAAATGGCAGAGGAAAGGAGCTGGTGACCTGTACCGAGGTCATGTGCCCTGCTTCTCTCACCTTAAGACTTAACCCCACCTCCATCTGGAAATCATTTATATAAATTAATGTTGGTCCACTAGTCAAAGAAAAATTGAACAGACAATATAAAAAAAGTGCAGTTCTGCAGTAAAAACTGGAAAAGAATTCTGAAACCAAGTACAGATTTCTTTGGTCTCTATGGCGCTGGAAGCCACACCTCACCCACCCTGGTGTGAAAAGCCCTTCTTTGTATGCCCCCTCCCCCCCACCCCCCATTGGTACTTTAAAAAATGCATCCTAGAACCAGGTTACAGAAAGTGATGTTGCCATCCACCACATTCTGCTGGATTTCTAGACCAGGATCATGGTGATGTCACTCAGAACCAGGCTATGGTCTCTCGGTTTAGACAAACATCTTTCTTGCCTCCATACTCAAAGGGCACAAGACCTTAGGTGGAAGAAAGTCTCCGAGAAAGGAAAACATGGAATAGAACACACTTACAATGCCCCGATCTTCACCCAACCTCAGAAAAACAGGGGCCAGAGGCTACACCTGCCGTGGCTTAAAGCCTATTTTTCTAACATATATACATACTATGAAACTGTGAGATAAGTGACAGCAATCCAGATACCGAATTCTGGGCAAGATACAGAGCATGAAGCCAGCACACGCTGCTGTTAAGGACACAAGCTAGCTGGAGGTTATCAGAAACAGTGAGCCCAACCTTACCCTCTAATGCATACTGGGGTTAGTAGTTCAAGTACTTCTAAGAAAAATAGGACTACACCTCCCACATGCAAGACAAGGAGAAGTGGGGTGCAGGATGGCAGAGCCAGCCTAGTTTAGCCTGTGCCCTCACTCCTGCTGTCTGAGGCATCTCCATGGTTCAGGACCCACAACCTGAATCCTCCCTCCCACCCCCGAGACAAGAAGAAGGAAAAAGAGCCAAACACCCCAAGCTCTCTTCCAGGTTGTATACATGCACCTTCGCTTCTGGTCTTAAGGCACTCGTTTCTGGGATATTGGCCAACAAGGTTCTGACGCAGCATTTTTTAATTTGTAGTTTCTTTTTTTTAAGACTTTTTTTCCTTTAGCCAGACTACTTTTGATCGCTTTTCCAGGGTTTATAAAGTGCAAAAACCAGGCATGTAGATATCTAAATTTGTATATATCTAATATAGAAAAACGTGAGGAAAGCAGATTTCATTTAAAAGCGGACCCCGAAGGGAGTGAGGAATGGACCGATCCCGGGGAGAGGGTCTGACACAGTAGCTTCTCCAGGGTATTCCTTCAGCTCTTCTGTGGCCACAGCAGGTCCATTCTCTCTCTCTCTCCACCCACTAAAGACGTCATTTGGATTTTTTTCTCTCGGCGGGGGCTCCCACTGCTGTAGTGTCCCTCAATCCTCGCCGAGTGGAGTTCCCCATGCGAGTTGTGGCCTGAGAAAGATTGTAAGTAGAAAACAGAAAGCACAGAACAGGTCAGCAAAACCACACTGCCTTATCAGAGGATGAAGACATAAGACACTTATGAGAAATACTGGCTAACTCTGTAAGACTAGTTGGTGCTGACAGACTTAGCCCTTTGAAGGCCTACTTTAAATTTTTAATCCACATTCTGCAGCCAGGTTAATTTTTGCATATTTCAGGAAAATAGTACCCATCTTATTCAATATGTTCTAATAGTGATTTTCCTTCTGCTATGGTCATGTATTATATACCATTTGATAGGAATATTTAGTCAGAATTTTGGATCCAGAGAGTTTTGGGCTCGGCCTGGAAAGGGTTAGTGATGGATATATGGTAGGGGCAGTGGCATGAGACAGATTTCATCTACTAGACTCTTATGCTTTGGGGTCAGCTCTCATTCTTTTTAATATCTTTATGCAGCCATTAGGACAGTAGATGAGGAGCTATGGTTTTTGGGGTTTATGTATGTTGATGATATCCAACTTGTGGTACCACTGGATCAGGACATTTTACTTGCCCATTAATATCCTTTCCTTTAATCCTGCTAGACCAGTGGGATGTACCAAAGGAAGAAGATACAGCAGCTCACAAAACCCTTGAGCCAAAGGCCGTGTCCGCCCAAGCATGGTCACCCAAACAGTAATGTTTGACAAAAGTGGAAAGTGATGCCCACATTGCTGCCCAAGACATGTCTACTGGGTTTACCAAGCATCTCTCCGTCCATAAGAACGCCTACGCTTGTGTAGAATGTGTGCGCAAATCTTCCAGAACAACTCAGTTCCCTAATAGATATGCTGAGGCAAAGGCCTTCTTAATCCAGTGCCCTAAAGTTGACTTAGCTGTCATTTCATAGAAACATGACGACAGAAAAAGACCACATGGCCTATCTAGTCTGTCCTTCCATATCAACAACAGTCCCCTTTTTTCCTTTAGAGATCCTCTGCGTTTGTCCCATGCTTTTTTGAATTCAGTTACTGTCCTCATCTCTACCACTTCCACTGGGAGACTATTCCACGGATCTACCACTCTTTCCATAAAGAAATAAAAGAAATATTTCCGCATATCACTCCTGAATCTATCCCCCTTCACCCTCATACCATGTCCCCTCGTAGCAGAACTTGCTTTCAATTGAAAGAGGCTCTCCCCCTGAACATTTATGCCATAGAGGTGTTTAGACATCTCAATCATATCACCTCTATCCCGCCTTTCCTCTAAGGTGTACATATTAAGATCCTTAAGTCTGTCCTCATATGCTTTATAATGAAGACCACTAACCATTTTAGTAGCCACCCTCTGCATCGACTCCATCCTGTTCACATCCTTTTGAAGGTGCGGTCTCCAGAATTGCACACTATACTCCAAATGAGGTCGCACCAAAGACTTATATAGAGGCATTATCACCTCCTTTTTTCTGCTAGCCATTTCTCTCCATATGCACCCAAGCATCCTTCTAGCTTTTGCCGTCGCCTTTTCTACCTGTTTAGCTACTTTAAGATCATCAGACACAACCACGCCTAGGTCCCACTCTTCTTTAGTGGACAAAAGTACTTCACCCTCTATACTATATTGCTCCCTTGGATTGCTGCAGCCCAAATGCATGACCTTACATTTTTTAACATTAAATCCCAGCTGCCAAATTCTAGACCATTCTTCAAGCTTAGCTAGATCCCTCCTCATGTTATCTACACCTTCCTGGGTGTCTACTCTATTTCAGATTTTGGTATCATCCGCAAAGAGGCAAACCTTACCCGACAGCCCTTCCGCTATATCACTAACAAAGATGTTAAAAAGAAATCGGACCAAGGACAGATCCCTGGGGCACACCACTGGTAACATCCTTCTCCTCAGAGTGAGCTCCATTTACCTGTACTCTTTGTCGCCTCCCACCCAACCAATTTCTAACCCAAGCAGTAACTTTAGGGTCCATCCCTAGGATGCTCAGTTTGTTTATAAGTCACCTGTGAGGAACAGTGTCAAAGGCATTACTAAAATCTAAATACACCACATCTAGGGCTCTCCCTCGGTCCAACTCCCTGGTCACCCAGTTGAAGAAATCAATCAGATTTCAGCCCTGCGCTGGCCAATAAACAGCACAAAAAGATGGTTGAACTTACAAAAGGAATGCGTAACCTCCAAGTACCGGAGAATCACCTTCTGGAAAACCACAAGGTGAAGGATCCTTATTTTTACCCCAACACTACTCCTAAGAGAAGGAGGGCAGGCAGACCACCTGGTTCATGTTAAAAGGAGAAAGCACCATAGGCAAGAAGGAAGGCATCGGCTGAACGGAAATGACCTCCTTGAAAAAAACAGATAAGAATCTTAGCAAGACAGAGCCTGTAACTCAGAATCTGCCTTGTAAAAGAAATCGTGACCAAGAAGAATGTCTTGAGGGTTAAATCCTTTAAGTAGCATGCTTCAATGTCAAAGGATACCTCAATCAGAGCCCCGAGTACCAGGCACAGAGACAGACACAGACCAGAGAGAAGAACGCAGATGCTGAACCCCCTGAAGAAAAAACGTGAGACTCCAGGAGCAAGGCTAGAGACGTACCAGCCACTTTACCTTGGAAATGGGCCAAAGCTGCTACCTGAACATTCAGGGAGCTAAGGGAAAGACCCTTCTACAGGCCATCCTGTAGAAAGGCCAACAGAGATGGCAGCTTGGCCACCCCAGGAACCATCTGCCGAGCGCCACACCATCGCTCAAAAGAGGCACCAGATCCACACGTATGCTAGCTTGGTAGACCTCTTCCGGGCTCTGAGCAGAGAGGAGACCACCGCCAGAGAGTACCCTTACGTGCTGTCTCTTTTCATAAGCAAAAAGGGAACCAGGGCCTCCAGGAAGATTAGTCCCTGCCAGAACAGGCCCTAATATGGAGGCAACTGAAGAAGAGGCGCCTGCAGAAGACGCATCAGGTCTCCGAACCATTCTCTTCTCAGCCAATCTGGCGCCACCAGAACAATCCTACCCAGGTGGCATTCTATATACCGAATCACTTGCCCCAATAGGAGCCACGGAGGAAACAAATACAGCAGGTGCTGGCTTGGCCAAGGCTGAGTCAGGGCATCTATGCCCTCTGACCCAGTCACCGTGTGACGACTGAAGCAGCAGCAAACTTTGGCACTGGAAAAGGTCACCATGAGATCCATTTTGGGGCAACCCCAGCGGCGCAAAAACAACTGAAATGCCTCTCCAGAGAGTGCCAGCAGAGGAAGTCCGCTTCCACATTGTCAGGCCCAGCAATGTGCTGAGTCGACAAGGCTAGGAGGTTCTTCGCCACCAAGGCAAACAGGAGAGCCATCTCCAGAGCTACCACAGCACTCCTCGTGGTGCCTTGCCAACAGACATAAGCCACTGCTGTGGCGTGGTTTGAAAACACTCAAACTGATGGCCCTTGCCTCAAGGCGGTTGATGGACCATACTATTTCCCTGTGGTTCCAATGGCCCTAGACCATATAGACTTGGCAATAGGTTCCTTAGCCCAAGAGACTGGCATCAGTCATCAGGAGATTCCAGGAGACATCGTCCAGTGGCATGCCCTTCCTCAAATGACACCACTGCAGGCTGGGCTTCACCATAAAATGGAAGCAGGAGCCTGCGCTCGAACTCCTGAGAACTCGGGAACCACCAAGTCAACAAGGACCGCTGGAGCAGTCGCACATATGAACATGCACCCATGGCACCATCTCTATGGTCGCTGCCATCAATCAGAGGAGCTGTAGAGAATCCCAGATTCTGGGAGCCTGTTGTGCACAGAACAGTGCCAAGCAATCCAACAGATTTTGATGTTCTCCTCTAGCAGGAAAACTCTGCCCACTCGAGAGCCGAAATGTGCTCCCAGAAATTAGGGAGGCCACAGTTGGCTCTTCCAAATGATCACCCAGCTAAGGCTTTCTAAGAAGGGTACAGATCCCTCTGCACCACAGCCGCCGCCGCCACCACCATGACCTGGGATAACATCTGTGGGATGATGAAAGTCCAAAAATGGAGGGGAGGGGGGTGAACTGATAGTAATAGCCAAGCATAGCAACACAGACACTTTGCTGATCCGCCCAGATCGGGATATGAAAATATGCCTCAGCCAGATCCAGAGAAGCCAAGAACTCCCATCAACATGCTGCTTGAATCATGGAGCACAAGGTTTCCATCCAGAAGCGCAAGATGCACAAGTGCTCACTGACCCCCTTGAGGTCTAGAATGGGCCAGAAGGAACTATCCTTTTAGGCACCACGAAATAGATCGGGAATCTGCCCTACCCCCACTCGCCTGGCAGGAAGGGCATCACCGCCTTTAGGCTCGGCAACTTGTCCAAGGTGATCCGCACAGTGGCACTTTGATCGCAGACCCACAAGGAGAGATGACAAAGGGATCCAGAATAGACTCTTTGCATTTCAGGACATAGCTGAACCGAGTGGTGTTTAGCACCCAGTGATCATTGGCAACCCAGACCCATTCCTGAAAGAAAAGGTAAAGCCTGCCTCCAACTGGAAGAACCAGGAAATGGGCCCCCAAAATCTTCAATGCGTAGTCCAGGTGGGTCCTCCTCTGGAAGGGACCAGGTCACTGGGCCCACATGCTCCACGAAAGGACTGAGAATGAGAATAAGTCGAAGCCCAGAAGCAGAGGGAAAGAGATCTTTCAGGATGGTAACGACAAGAGTCCCAAGAGCCCTGGGAATCCGACCAGTGCACCCTTGGACGAGCAAAGGCTGACAAAAAGGGGCACCAGCCAATGTTCCCTCTAATTTTCTGTAGGCTGTGTGTGCATAAAATATCAGCTGTGCAGCTTTTGAAGGAAGGTTAAATTTTTGTGCGCCACATAACGACACTCAGAGTTATATACTTTAAAATTTGACTACACGTCAGAATACAGCATGTACACCACATTGATTGCACTAGAAAATATTGTAGAACTTGTGAAAACCGTAAATGCACAACAACTTTTAAATTTTAAGACATCTGTGTTGTTTTCTATCAGAATCAGAACCTTAATTTTTGTGCGCTCTGCTGTAAAGTATGTGCGCTCGCTTGGCAAGGTGTGTGTGCGCGCGCACACGCGCACAGCTTAGAGGGAACAGTGGCACCAGCCCTCTTCACAGGCTCCTTGGCATCATCTTCCAGAAGGCAGTAGATTTTGTCTCAGCAGGTCCTTCACCAGCTTCTCCAAATCAGCTCCAAACAGAAGCTTCCCCTTAAAAACCAGTTGGGCCAAACGGGCTTTGGAAGATGTATCCGCTGCCCAGTGCCAGAGCCAAATCCAACACTGTGACATTGTCATCAGGGCACCATCTGTGGCCACCAAACATACCAGGTCATACATGGCATCAGAAAGGAAGGCCGCAGCCAACTCCAAAAGAGGGGTAGTATCATCCAGCGAAAGAGACAAAATCCATTGGAGCAGGGCTCGAGACCAATTGGTATATACCACCAGTTGCAGAATAGCTGCTGCCATGGCAAAACTAGCTCCTCAACCATGAGTCCACCATATGCTCCAGAAAATCCTTTAAGGCCTATTCGCCTTCCAAAGGAATGGTGGTGTGTCTGGTAATCACAGTGACCTGCGCATCCACTTTTGGAATGCCAAACCACTCAATGCAGTCCTCCTCTGAAAGAGCGGAGATCATCTTACACATCCTTAGCCCTTTAAGCAGGAAGTCAGGAGAATCCCACTCAGACTGGATCATCTGTAAACAGGAAGACAGTAGTGGACTTTTGCACCCCTCGAAGGAGCAGGTGTACCTTCAGCTTCTGCTCCATGCAGGAAGCAACCATCAAGTTCAAGGCAGATGAGAAATTAGTAATAAATGATAACTGCTCCTCCTTTTTGGAATAAACAGATCACACCAGCCTCCTCACAATCTTCTGAAGGCTAGAGTACTTATATATCCATGTCAGAGCCCAGTACCGAGCCATCTGAATCCAAGTCATAGTCAAAATCTCAGTCAGCTCCCAGCTGTCCCCATTTCCAAAGGAGTGCCCCACACCTGGGTCGTTTAGTCAACAGGGCTTCCACGCTCCGCACGAGACTGCATCCTGGGGCATCCAGAAGCCACAGGGTCTGAATTTCTATGCTAGAAGGGACAGGCTTGCAGAAAAAAAAAAAAAGAGCATTCTAGGGAGGACAATCCAGAGTCTGGAAGCTCTCTCTCCTCTTGGAAATGACCCCCAAACACCAGTGGGCACAGCCGCCACAGACCCCCTTAGAGGATGATAAGAGGCTCACAGCAAGGTCGCCGGATCCTCCGGCCAGCTGGATATCCTTAACCATAGCACCATCTGTCACCTCCTGCCTGAGGCAGGCTGGGCCAAACTAATCACTTCCTCCTCCAGAAATGACTCAAACTGCTATGCAACAAGAGCAGAGTCCAGAATCCAGAGATGAGGCACCTCACTTGTCACAGGTCAAACTTTTCCTGGAAGACGACAGAGTTAAGGCAAGTATCACAACAGCACACTCTAGGAATGTGGCGGTCCTAGGATGCGCATTAACATGTACAGTAAAAGCACAGTTAAATTGCACTTTGAGCATCACACATTAGAAATACTAGGTGAGGAACATTGAAGGTTGAAGCCACTTGGGCGGAATGTGCGTTAGGACCACACGACCGCTAGGCACACAATAGGCAAAAACACTACTAACACATGCAAAAGATGGTAGAAACCCCCCACACCGCACCAACAGTCACCAGCAATCCACAACGAATTGCATCCTAGGAAGACAGAATCAGGAGCCCCCAACAACAACAATGAGGTCGAGCCTTTGTACTCAGCCTCTGAGAACCCCAGGCAGAAAACTCATGCCGGGGTCAGCTCTACTCTCCAGGAACTGTTTCTCTGGCTCTGCAGCACTGCGTTTAAGGAGGCTGGCAGGCAGATCCCTCTGAGAGCCTTCTGCAATCTTCAGGAGAGAAAAAGGGGGGGGCACTGAGGTTGTGTGAGGCAGTTGTACTCTTCCAGATCCTTCCAAATTCTTCTAATTTCTGGCTGCTCAATAGGTTCTTATCCAGGGTAAGAGCATGGAACTGAACCAAATTTTCCCTCCTCCTGTGGCTACTGAAAAGACCGCAGTCTAGTGGGGCCTCCCACATCATGCTCTAGTGAGAAATCAACCCACAGGCTGTCTTTCACAAGCGTTTTAAATCATTCTTTTCCTCTTAAATCTTCAGAGGAGAAAATCCATCCACCATCTGCTGGAGACAAAGAAATACTGAAGGGACCTCTGGTGGCTGAGGCGAATAGAGTCATGGGTATGATGTCATTGAAACCTAGGCTTTTCATTGGTTCTTTATCTCCACTAATCTGCTGGTAAGGGAGCACAACCCACTTGTCTGGACAGGTCTAGCAGGGCAATATGGAACTGAATGTCTGTGGAAAAATGTCCGAATGATGGGTTAACCATATCAGTGCTAAATATGCAGAAATCAGAGGTACTGATTTGTGGGGAGATGGATCAGGAACCCTGGCAGTCTAGCCTGTATTGACAGCCACAGAAGGGGTGGAAGGAAGAAATCCATGACCTGGGTGTGCAATTAGATGTGGAACTAGCTATACAAGTCCAAATTCTGAAGATGGTTCTCCATGGCCTAAACTGTGTCTGGTTCAACAGCTGCATTCATTCTCAGATGAGGGGGCCCATGTGTGCGGTGATGCAAGCATTAATATGTTGAAATTCGGCCTTACCTGCTAATTAGCTTTCCTTGAGGAACTCCAGTCCAGTCCCGCACCATAGGTTAGTGCACCTCTTCCAGCAGCTTGGAGACTGAGCATGTCACAACTTGATAACCTCAGGGTACATAAGCAGCTGGCACCAACCACCAGCCCCAGTAAACTAATGACAAAGCAGACTCGCAGGAGTGACAAATAAGAAGTCTATAAACAAACCAGGAAGAAAACTTAAACAAATCTTCCCCAAACAACCCTCCCCCCCATAATCCAAGAAGCCCCCTTTCCGGCCCCCACTCCAAACATGGAAGCCTCCTAACCAAAAGAGCTTACCTGCCCAGAAGCCTGCCCACCCTCCACCCCCCTCCACACCCAGGGGATGGGACAAGCACCATACCAGGAGCAACAACCACAAGCTGACGTTCTTTCGGCCCAGGTGCGCAGACAATATCACAGAGGGGAAGGGTTCCCAGGACTGGACTGGAGTTCCTCAAGGAAAGCCAATTAGCAGGTAAGACCTAATTTCACCTTCCTTATCGCCCTCCAGTCCAGTCCTACACCATAGGGATGTAACAGAGCCACCTAACCACAGAAGGGACCTGCGAGCCCAGCCTGGATGACCGCCGAACCGAAGCTCGCATCCCCCGCTGCTTGCACATCCAACAGATAGTGCTTCACAACCGAATGCAAAGACCTGGTGGCCACCCGACAGATGTCTCCCGGAGGAACCAGGCTGCACTCCACCCGGGGGGGGGGGGGTGCCTGCACCCTAGTAGAACGTGCCTGTAGGCCCTGCGGAACCCTCTTGCCGTGCAATAGATAGGCCGCTGCAATCGCTTCCTTGATCCACCGAGAGATGGAGGACTTCGCCGCCGCTTCCCCCTTACACGGCCTTCCAAACAGAATAATAACCTGTACAACTTCCGAAAGTAAGCCGTACTCTTCAGATATCTCCGCAAAGAACGCTTGACATCCAGAAGGCATAAACACGAGTCCCTCACCTCCTCGGCCAAACCCGACAATACCAGTAGAATAACTGGCTGATTCAAGTGGAAGGGAATCACCACCTTCGGCAGGAAAGTGGGTACTGTTCTCCCTGGAGAAGGATAGAAAGGGTTCCCTACACGAAAGCGCCTGGAGCTCCGAGATCCTTCTGGTCGAGCAGATTGCCACCAAAAACACAGACTTCAGAGTCAGATCCTTCAGGGAACATGCCGCTAGCGGCTCAAAAGACTGACACGACAGCGCTGAAAGCATCAGTTTGAGGTCCCAAAATGGCACCGGTGCCCTCGCTGGCGGGTGAAGGTGCTTCACGGCCCGTAGGAACCTCACAACATTTGGCTGCATTCCCGCTTAGTCAACCAAGCCCTCTCAAGAGCCATGCCATAAGTGAGAATTGATCCACCTGTGGCATGACGCCGGGTCACCGAGTCAACAAATTTGGTCTGTTGGGAAGCCTCCATGGGTCGGCCGCCCTCAGGTGCACCAACTGCACGTACCACGGCCGTCGTGGCCAATCGGGGGCAATTAGGGCTACTAACTCCCGAAGAGCCTCCACTCTCTGCACCATTCAGCCGATGAGGGCTCACAGAGGGAAGACAAAGCAGCCCCTGGGTGGGCCAGCGCTGCACGAAAGCGTCCAAGCTCTCGGACATTGCTTCTCTCCGCTGACAGTAAAACCAGCTCGCCTTGGCTGACACAAACGTCACCATCAGATCCATGAACAGCTCCTCCCCCCCCCCTCCAGCAGACAATCTGATCGAATACAGACTGGTTCAGCTGCCATTGTCCAGGATCCAGCCACACCCAACTAAGTTAGTCAGCCGTGACGTTCTCTGTGCCTGCCTCGTGCGCCGTGGAGACTGCCTGCAGGTGGGCCTCCACCCACCCTAGCAAAAGCTACGCCTCACTCTCTAGCTTGACGCTGCCCTTCCCCCCCCCCCATCAGTTGACATACACCACTGTGGTGGCGTTGTTGGAGAAGACCCGCACAGCCTTCTCGCTGACCGGCGAATGGAACTCCCACAGAGCTAGATGAACTGCCCTCATCTCCAAATGATTGATGGACCATATCTGTTCCTCCGCAGACCACTGCCCCTGGGCCACTCTCCCTTTGCAGTGGGCTCCCCAGTCTGTAAGGCTGGCATCCGTCGTGAGAGGGACCCAGCTCGGCACCTCCAAGGGGATCCCTGCCGTCAGATTCCCCTCGGTCAGCCACCATTGGAGGGCCACACAAACCTCCCTCGGACATATTAACGTTTTGGATAGGGGGTGACGCTGATGTGACCACCGGAGTAACAGCGCTCTTTGCAAGGGCCGCATGTGGGCTCTCGCCCAGGGAACCAGGTCGATCGTCGCTGTCATGGTCCCCAACAGCTGCAGATAATGCCACGCTGATGGCCTCGCCATGCGCAAAAACTAACGTACCAACAACCGCAGTGCTTCCACTCGCCGTCACAGCTCCCATTCTTCCAAAATCATTTGCTTAATGACCCTATGTAATGGGAAAACTTTCTGCGACTTGCGAAACGTCTGCAGGATCGGATCTTCTAGAGTCTCGTCCTCGGCTGCTCCTGCCGAGGGCATGTTCAACGTCTTAAGTGACTCCGCTATGAGAATCGCCAACTCCTCCTTCCAGAAGACCTGGACCACCCTGGACTCATCCTCCTGAGAGAGTTCACCATCTTCAAGCTCCTCCAATTCCAAAACGGGTTACATCTCTCCCTCTGAGGGGAAGGAGCCCGCCTTGTCCGAGCCTTGCCGAGGCGCCGCTTCACTGGCCCCAGCGCCAAATCTGACCTTGCTCGCACTGCAGTCCCTGGGTACTTTCTCTTATCAGTGCTGTGCCCCATGCATTCAGCCTGCCACTTAAGGCAAAAGGCCTGATGCGACAGCAACACAAATTCAGGGGGAAAAATCTCCAGGGACCCCACCACCGGACTCCTGCGAGGACGAAGGGCCTGCAGTCCCCAAATCCTGCTGACAATGCTGCAACACTGGTGGGCTCAGCCTGAGTCCCCCATCCCCCTGCGGAGAGGGGACGGAACTCTAAGGACCCGGCAACTCCAAGCCCCCGGCATCCTCCAGCAAGGTCTGCTCAGCCATGCGCGTCTCGGCTATGCACTCCTGGCAAACACCTTCCGCAGAGAACATGTTCTTGCGTGCCCCACATGCTCCACACTGCGGCCTCACCGGCATGGCTCCCCCCTACTGAGAAGATAACCTGCCAATGCAAGCCCCCAAAAACTCCTTATGGAATAACCTCTTTTCTTCGACTGCGTTATGATCCTTTATTCTTTTAGTTTTGTTTTGTTTTTTTAAACCCAGCACCCTCCCAAGCCCTAACGTAGCTAAGGGGCACACAAAGATTCCGAGCAGAGAAAGCAAACCCGACTAAAGCAAATAAAACAATAAAACTAAAGAAAACCAAATTGGGAACTCCCCGGGAGACGGCAAAGGACAGCTGCGACTTCCTGCTCAAAGAAAATGATGCCGTCTGCACATCTGACCTGACTGTACCTCCGCCATGCGGTCAGCCGTTCCCGCAAAAAAACTCCTTTCCTCCTCTTAAGAAAAACTGCCTGCAAGCTACCAGCCCCCCTCCGACACGCTTACCTTTGATGGCCCAAGGTGCTCAGCCACGACGCGACTTTGGCACTGTAATGGGGGCAGGAGAGAGAGGAAACAGAAGTACCTGCTGGGCTCCCCGAAGCTACTGTCCCCCTCCTGGAACAATTACTCATTACCCGTAGAATGGGTTCGGGAGCAGTGTCGGCCTCCTAGCTCACTGACCAGCAGCCCTCAGTCCTCTGAGCTCCCCCTCTGCCTGTTCCTTTTTTTTTTTTTTTTTTTTGCAGATTCACTGAAGCCTTCAGAGCACTGGAGGGGGGGGAGGAGGGGAAGGAGGCCAATCTCACACCCACAGAACCAAAAAACAACCAAAGGGATCTCTAAAACAAAATTAGGAAAGAAAATAAAGTAATCCTCTTAGTTGTTCTTCAATGAGTCCTGCACCAAGGATCTTGCACCAGCTGCTTGGAGACTGGGCATTACTGCGGCGGGTGGGTGGTGCCAGCTGCCTATGTACTCTGAGATCATCAAGTCTGTGACATGCTCAGTCTCCAAGCTGCTGGAAGAGGCACACTACCCTATGG
Source organism: Ichthyophis bannanicus (assembly GCA_033557465.1). Taxonomy (NCBI): domain Eukaryota; kingdom Metazoa; phylum Chordata; class Amphibia; order Gymnophiona; family Ichthyophiidae; genus Ichthyophis; species Ichthyophis bannanicus. Next base: position 191,012,413 of record CM066039.1, read on the forward strand.
TGCGAGACTGGACTGGAGGGACGATAAGGAATCTTGGTTTTCACTACTGTAATCTGCTGGTCCAAAAAGCTGTGGCACAAAGTTTTATCTTGTCAAAGGAGGAGGGACTCAGTAGCTAATGTTTTACATCAGCTTCACTGGCTCCCCATTCATGAGAGGAGTATATTCAAATATGTCATCCTTAACTTTAGAATCCTAAGGACAAAAAGTCCTGCTTATTTGCATGGCCTGCTCCAGTGGGTAGAGCCAGATAGAGATTTGAGACCGAGTCAGAGCCATTTACTGGTAATTCCTGATCACCATCAGGTACAACAAAAATGGAAGAGAAGGGCTTCTGAGACAGTAGCATCTATTCGGTGGAATAAACTTCCCTGTCCAGGAGCAGGACTGGGGGACTTTTCATAAAAGTTTCCTTTCTAATCTGGAAGTATTTTTAAGGTGACTGGTGAGGCAGGAGATTGGTGGAGAGGTGGACAGCTGGTTCCGATATTCATTTCTCTGGCGTTGGTGGTTTTAATTTTATTGCACCAATCACATAAACCTTTTTTAAATGCTGCTTCTTAGTAGCGGTATATAAATGCTTTAATATAAACAAAATATATAAATGTAGTAAAAGCTGTCTGGGTAGCTGGGTTTAACACACATTTGGACAAGTCCCCGGAGGAAAAGTCTATACACCATTATTAAACTGGATGAGTGGAAATGTACTGCTCATCTCTGGATAAGCAGCATAGAGTCTGTCTACCTTTAGGTATCCTGCCAGGTATCTGTGACATGCAATGGCCACTTTTGGAAACAAGATACTGTTCTTGATGGACCCTAAGTCTGACCCAGTATGGCAAATCTTATGTTCTTAACCATTAAACCAATGTCTTCCAGCAGTCAAACTATGCAACCACCTGGGGGGAAAGCATTAAAGACTTCCATCACATAGACATATGAGGCACTCTGGGTTTCACTATGCCCAATCCTTAAACAGCCTCAGCAGAGTACATCTGAGCTTCCCACTGCAGCAAGAAAGGCTTGGGAATGTCACCAGGAGCCTTAATTCATTCTGCGCTCTTACTGCAAAGAAAGGCGTCATCAAGGCATGCAAGCTCTCCCCTCCTCCATCTTCACCTCCCCAGGAACCTACCTGATCCAATATATAGTCGGCACTGGAGTCAATGACACCACCAAGGTCGCGGTACTGGCCGGAATACTTGATGTAGCCCCAAGTGAGCAGGGCGATGAGAAGAAGCCCCACAACACAGTTGCAGAGTTGGGCCACCAGCTCCAAGCCCACAAAGCCAGCCACACCGGAGGCCATGTAGAGGGCCGCCACAGCAGCAAACAGGACCGCTGGTGTGCGAAAGGCACTGAAAATGTTCTTGCTCTCATTGTGCTTGCTGAAGTTGGCAAACTGCTCAGCTATCTCACGCTCAAGCTCCTCTTGATAGCGCTGGCTATATTCCTTCCCGCCCATCTTCTTGATCTTCCGGAAGTGCTCCAGGGCTGCCTCGCAGTACTGGTTATGCCGCTCTTCCAGGATATCTGGGGAGACATAGGGCTTATCCCCACCACAGGTCTGTAATGCCAGAACAGGGAAGAGAGAATGGGTTAAGAATTCTAGAGGCAATCAGGCAAGTGGTGGGGTCTAATTAATTTCAAGGAAATGGATATCTGTATTGAATAGAAGCTGTGGTACCAAGACTAGAAAGGTGGACATATCTTGTGTCCATACCCAGTCCTACCTCCCCAACATACCCTTTCATTATAATAGTAAAGATAAACAAATTTACTTGACTGTCATTTGCACTCAAAGACATCATGCATGAAGCTAGAGGATGATTAGGTAATCATACCATAGGTGTTGCTTTGAGCTCGTCTTTCCTCTCGTTACATACCTGCTCCATGTTGTTATAATACAGATCCCTGGCCGATGCCACAGCTGCAAGGTTATTGGCTTCTGCAGTGGCCTGAGGAGATAAAGAGAAGGAAGGGAATAAACAGAAAGAAAGATTGCGTGTTACAACAGAGAGAGAGAGAGAATACAATTTCATTTCCACACACCCCATCTTCTCCCTGATCTGTGCATGAATTATTCACTCTGAATTTACAACTAAAAAAATGGATCACCTAGAGTACGACCAAGACCAAAACCAAGACTCAGTCTTAGGATGGATGAATCATGTGTGCTTTTGGTGGTGTATAGAGCCCCAAGGGATAATGTATTAGTTTTGATGGAGCTACTGTAGGGTGCCTCTGACATTTATCTAGAATTTCTACATACAATGATTTCTGTGGATGATTTTAAGGGACTGGGAAAGCAAAAAAATTATATTTTTGAAGGGGAATGGAAGAGCTGGTATTTAGGCATGAAAAAGGATCGAAGACAGAGACCTTGAGGTGATAGTGTCAGAGGATCTCAAAGTGGTGAAACGATGTGAAAAGGCAGTAGTCAAAGCCAGAAGGATGCACAACCAATACATATTGTTGGTGAGGCTTCAATTGGAGTACTACATTCAGTTTTGGAGGTTGGATCTTGCTAAGGATATAAAAAGATTTGAAGCAGTCTAGAGGAAAGCAACCAAAATGGTATGAGGTTTTCACCAGAAGCCGTACAAGGAGACTTGATACTCTGAATTTGTATACCCTAGAGCAATGGTTCTCAACCCAGTCGATTTTCAAGATTCCCACAGAATATGCAAGAGAAAGATTGGCAGGCACTGTCTCAATTGCATGCAAATCTGTCTCATGCATATTCGTTGTGGATATCCTGAGAACCACTGGAAAAGAATATTATGACAGATAGGATACGACAGAACAAACCAACCCTTTTCAAAGATGCAGAACCTATAAAATTCGAGGACATGAAATGAAGCTTCAAGGAGGTAAGCTCAAGGGCAGTATTAGAAAGTACTTTTTCCACAGAAAAGATGGTGGATGCCTGAACGTCTTGCCGGTGGACATGGTGGGGAGAAAAACAGTGACAGCAATCAAAAAGGCAGGGGACAGACACAGAGGATCTCTACATTGCAAGAGGAGCATTCCTGCTCAAAGCAAAACTTAAACGACTTCTGCACTTCAAAAAAGGTAAGCGGGGGTTAACCCGCATGGAGCAGCAGTTAGAACCTAAAGTAAAAGCACCTTACTGGGCAGACTGGATGAGCCGTGCCAGTTACTTTACCTGCTGTCATTTACTAGATTACTATTTTGTTCAAGGACAGAAGGTAACTGTCAATTAATGTGGGCATATTATCTGTAGCACAGGTTGGCCGGTTTGATTTTAGCATCATTTGACTCGTCTATAGAAGTATCTAGAATTGTATTGGGAATTTTTTTTTTTTTTTAAACAGAAGATCCTCTGCCAAAATTGGATATTGACAGTCTTGAGGCATCAGGATGGTCTGTAGAAGAGACCTGGAGAAGTTAGGAAGCAATAGAGGCTACTGCCCACTGAAAAAAAAAAGATGATGTAGGTCACAGAAGTTTGGGAGCCGAGCAGGGTCCGCAAGCAACTGGAGAGGAAGTGGAGGCACTGGAGAGGAAGTGGAGGCAAACACTTCAGCTGCAGTTTAATAAAAAAATAAAAATCGGAATGGAAGAGACAGCTTAGGGGATATAACAGGAAAGTCAATGAAGTAAAGCAACATTTCTATACTGAAAAATTAATGATGGTCCTGAACAAGCTTCCACAGCTTTCTAATTTGGTGAATCGGTTACAAATGAGGTTTAAAGGTTTGGATCTTGGGGTAACTTTGGAGAACGATTTGGCAAAAGCTATGGAATTGGAGAGATACTCTGGAGACGAATATTACGAATATCCGTCAGTGGAGTAAATACCACCCAAGCAGACCCCGCAATGTGGTGGGGGACCAGGTTAGGCGGGGGGAGGGGGTCCACCCGACCCTAGTCTGCAATGGCAGTGACAGAGTTCAGCAAACATCGTACTTAAAATAAAGATGTTTGCCATGCAAAGTACTTTACCGAGGCAGCCCAAGGCCCGGAACAGTTTCTCTCACTGTGCAGACAAAGTCTCACAATACCCAAGACTTCAGCTCCCCGTGGAGAGAAGCTGTTCCAGGCCTCGGATGGCGAAGTAAAGTAATTTGCAAACAGAGAGGCAGCACAGCAAGTATGCTATTCACTGTGCTCTGACTCTAAGTTTTCAGGGGGAGGGGAAAGATGTTCTCCACCCCCACCCCCGCCTCCTTCTCCTGGCTGCCACTTCCATTATGAGGGGCCTTCATCAAAGTTTGCTTCTGCCCCTCATTTGAACTTATGCCACTGATATTAATGTATCATTAGAGAGATAGGAGAAGGGATCCCGATTAGTTCAGGAACTGGTTACAGTGGGGTTAGGTGAAACCTCTACAGGAAAAGAAGGGGATGAGGTGGCAGGGAGGCGTTTAGTGAAGTAGGAAAGATCTTCTCGGTCTTCGTTAGACGGTCTTTTGGACCTCAAGGTAAAGATGAGACCTTCGGACTCAACTTTGATGTGTTCCCTGCTGGCTTAATGAAAGAAGTTAAGGAATTGGTACCATCCGTTTTAAATATCATGAATGCACTGCTGCAGGAAAGTGCCATCCCAGGTCACTTAAAATAACACTGGTGTGCCTACTTCCAAAGGATCTCGCTACTAATCATTTTGTTGTAACTAATTTTAGGCCAAACCGTCAGCTCCCTTTTGTAGGGAAAGTAATAGAGTAGGTGGTAACCCAATCTGTTAATACATTTTTTTGGAGACAACTAGAGGCTTAGCTTCCAGACAAGTATTTTTTTCTGCTGGTTACAGTACAGAGACCATATTAGTGCTGTTGTCTGCTGGTCTCTCTTCTCACTTCAGCAACTCGGGGCTGTTTGCCCATTTCTTTTCTCCTCCTCAAACTACTCCTATCACTAATCATGACATGCCTCGACTACTGTAACGTTCTCCTCCCCAGTCTCCCAAGTTACGAACTGTAACGCTTGCAACTCATTCAGAACATGACTGTGAAAACACTCACCCATGCAACCCCACTGCTGATCCAATCCCACTAGCTCCCCGTACTCTACCGTATTCAATGTATTCTTCTTATCCTGGTTCACAAACACACTTCACACCGATATTCCCTGTTACCTTTCGGCCCTCATCATTCCATGCTCACCACGTTGAACGCTCTGCTCCATCCACACTAACCAACTTCATCTCCACTCTGCTTCTCAGGCCAGACTCGAAACTATCCGTCGCAGCATTTTAACTTTCTAGGTGCAAGCTTTAGGAATGCTCTACCACCTGACCTCAGAAACTTAAATCCCAACTCAAAACATTCCTCTTCCATAAAGCCTTTGAATTACCCATCACCTGACCACTCTCCTCTACCACTATATTCTGCTGCTCCTTCTTCTTAAGAATGGTGAAGTCTCTCCTGTAAGTTATGACATTTCTTTTCTACTTCCTTTTTAATATGACTTATTGTAAACCTCCCTGCTGCTAATGTGAAGGGCAGTATATCAAGTTTTAACAAACAAACATGTTTGTTGAGCTTGCTCTCTCTGCCCCCCCCCCATCCAAAGCCAGCATTAACACCCCCCTCTCTGTGTCCACACCTCAAATGTGCATCTCCCCTCTCTCTCTCAGTGCCACCCTTGTGCAGGGATATCTCCCACCCCTCTCTCTCTGACCTCCTCTCAAAGCCTAGCAATTCTGCCCCCCCTTTCTCTCTGCCCCCCCACCCCGCCTCAAAGCCCTGCATCTCCCTTTTTTTCTCAGTACCCCCCCTCATAACCCAGCATCTCCCCCCTCTCTTTCTCTAATGGTGCTGCTCCTCGTAACCCAGAGCCTCCCCTTGTAGCCCAGCACCCATCCCTCCCTCTCATTCGACCCCTCCCTCAAAGCCCAACATCTCCCCTCTTTCTCGGTCCCCCTCCTAAACCAGCACCTCCCACCCCCTCTCGCTCTCTCAACCCCCTCTTAAACCAGCACCTCCCACCCTCTCTTTCTTTCAGTCCCCCTCCTAAACCAGCACCTCCCCTCATTACCCTCCTTCTCATAGCCCAGCATCTGTCCTCTTCCTCTGTTCCCCTAAGCTTATAGCCCTGCATCCCTCCCTTTCTCTCTCCATCCTGCCCTTTATGACCCAGATGTTTATTTATTTATTTATTTACATTCTCTTATATACTGCGCTATTCTGCATCAGTGCGGTTTACATTGAACAAACTGAAATTACATTGAACAGGGCATTATAACTTGGAGATAACTATTTTACAGGGAACATGGGATATGGAGGGTTAAGTGGCTTGCCCAAGACCACAAGGAGCACCTGTGGGACTAGAAACCCCAGTCCTTCCAGCCCAAGGTTGCTGTCCTCTAGTGGGATTTGAACCCCCGACCTTCCGGCCTGAAGTACCTTGCCCCAACCACTAGGCCACTCCTCCACTCCTATATGTTCCCCTCTCCTATACCAGCATCTCCTGCCCTCTGTCACCCCCTCCATAGCCCAGCATCTTACCCCTCTTTGTTCCCCCTCCCCCTCTGCCCCCCCTCCATAGCCTAGCATCTGCCTTCTCTCTCCCCTCAGTGCCCCCTCTTCATAAAGCAGCATCTCCCTCCTCTCTCTGTGTCCCCCTCCCTTCTAAACCAGCATATCCTGCCCTCTCTCTTTCTCAACCCCCCCCCCTCTTGGTACCCGCCTCCCTTCATAGTCCTGCAGCTCCCCCTCTCTCTGTCCTCTCCCCCATTGACCAGCATCTCTCTTCTCTCCCTCTGCACCCCCTCATAGACCAGCATCTCCTTTCTCTTTCTATCCTCTAGGCCGTTATCTCCTCGAAGGTCAGAAGCTTCCTATCCCCCCTCCCCCTGGTCCAACACCTCCCCCCTTCTCTTTTCAACCTCCTTTCTGGCCACTATCTGTCACTCAGTAACAGGAAGTTGCATCAGAGGGGGCAGGAACATGCAGTGCAGGTATGCGCTACAAAGCTCTGCAATGTTTTTTCCTTTTTCAGTGCGCTTTTAGCCTATCACCCCATGAAGCTGGGCTGTCGGCTCACTGTGCCATCCTCCCAAAGCTGCCACATTGTGCGAGTACACAGTTTTCAGAGTGGGCTATGCCAGCCCTGTCCCTGGATTCCTTCTCACTTCTTTTCTTCTAGGTACTCTTTAGATTCTCCAGTATCCATTCCAGAAGGGCATTCAAGACACCTATCCCCCCCCCCCCCACCCCACACTCTGTCAAGAATCATTCCCTTATTTTTACTCCAGAGTCGACCTCATTCTTCTCCCTGGAGCTTTGTATCATGGCCTCTTTTCTGGAATGTTCTTTCCACTCAACTGCATGCTTCCTGTACATTATTTATACCTTTGAGGGTAATTTACAGAACCCTGTCCACTAGCTTTGCCCTTGCCTGAACCTGTACCCATTGATTCTGGCCCATTCTTAAAGAGACAGTAGGAGCATACTTCCCTTTAGAAATCTGCCCAAGGCAAAAAAAGGACACTCAGATTTGCACTTGCTCTTTCGTAGGCATTTTCTATGAAAAATAATGCATTAAGTTTAGGAAACAAAAGAAACGTATATGCATTATTGTTCCCCCCCCCCCCCACCCAAGCCAACACCACTATCAGCACTGTTGATCCCATGTGCATTTTGACCTGGGGAAATTTCTAAGATGCCTTTTTACTCCAGTAGACAGTCACTCACCAGGATCAGTCTTTTTTTTATTAAGTTGCCCTTCCCCCACTTACAAGACAGTCTCCTAGAAAAAGACATGGAGAAGGCTGACTCAGCAAGTAATGAGCACACAGATTCCCATTTCACTTCTCAGCTGGTCTATCAGGGAAATCTGAAAGCCCACCGAACACTCAGTACAAACCACAGAAGCAAGTAATTTCAGCCACAACAATAAGTAACGGATTGCTACGCTGCTTTCACCAGACTGCTGAGTCACTTCGCATATTTTCCATATTTAATTTTTAATCTGGCACTTTCCTTCTGCCCCTCGGTTCTTCAGTGAGAATCAGGCTGGGAGTTGGCGCCATGAGCCTTCATTGACAACTACCTAGTCTGGTCACTGTGAAAGTCCTCCTTCTGGAACTCTGCAATCTCGGGCCCTAAATCCAGCTACCAGAGGTCACCCTTAAGCAATGGCTGACCCAACCCTCCCCCACAGCATCACAAGTCCCAACCGGCCCAGTAATCTCTGCCCCAACCCCACTTTGCATCTTAAGATGTTGGAAATGTGTGAACAGCTGACTCTCTGGAGCAATGTCTGATTGCATATTTCTGGCACCTAAAATCTTCCATAATGGCAGAATGGCAAAGGAATAGTATTCCATAAAAAGCACTTGGGGGATGAACACACAGAGCTATCCCCCTGCCGCAATGAGTCACAGTCAGTGACCTAGCCAGGGATTAGAACAGAGGCATAGGAAGATACATGAAATGTTAATGAATATCCGGCCAGGCCACAAGACCAAGCTCTTGGCAAATCACAGTTCAGAAAATTATATTAATTCACCACAGGGTCTCCTCCTGGCACACAGACCTGGGAAGAGACTTGCATTGATCCCTGAAGCTTTGCTCCATCTCGCTCTATTGGAGTGCCGAACACCCACAACTTTATTTTCAACCACATAGCACGCTTTAGAAAGACAAGAATTCTCTCACCTGAAGCATGGACTTGGGATGGGGTAGATCCTCCCCCTGATATATTTTAATATAAGCCTTAAAAACAAAAATTTAAAAAAAAAAATTAGTGTGTGTAAACTGTATTATAATAAACAGGTGGCTAATACTGCCACCCTGTGGCAAAACCAAGCACTAGCAACCAGTTTATTCCCTGAATATCACAGACAGGTAGGCGATATCAGAGGCCAACTTGGCATTTGATTTGGCTTCTGTTGCCGTTAAATCAATTTTGAAATCACTGGCATTCAGCAGATGTTATGGTTTTGCATTGTGTCATCACTTACCTTTTCTGCTCACAATGATGACCCCTTGCAATACAAACAAATTCTCAGTCAGGCTGTTTTTAACATCAGAATAAGATTTTGGGGATTTATAGGAGATGAGATCTACATAGAACCTCCCTCCCCCCCTACACACACTCTACCATCTCACCTTCACGTCACATACCTTGAAATACTCCAGCAGCCCACGGCAAGTGACCTTTGATCCATTGATCTCTTTCTCCATCAGGCTCCCGGGGTCCAGCACACTGGGAATGAGTTGCAGTAACTGCTCCTTGAACTCAGCTGCAATGTCTGTCAGCAAGATACAAGGCACGGGATCAATGAGAAGAGTTCTACAGAAACTCCTCCAGCAACAGATGCAGAACCGAAGTAGGACGTTTTGTTGTATTACCCACCATCACCCCAGAAAGTCACCTAATCACACTGTCTTATCGGGCACTTTGTGATGCAAAACAAAAATCTGGGAAAGGCAGACTCGGCATCTATGCAACAAACCCGCCAAAGTAAACGAGCACTAGCGTGCAAAACTCCAACAGCAGCAACCTTAACCATGAAAAGGCAGCAGTGTCAGCATTAGATCGGGCTCCGGAACATCAGTACACCCCTGCCAAGCATCAGCGCAAGCTGGATTGCCACAGATCCTACACGCTAGCAGAATCCCTCACCTAGAATGCTCTGAAAAAGGACAGAAGAGATGGACAGAAAAAAAAAAAACAAACAAAGGAGGTGATAAGAAATCATTAGGAATTCTATGTCCAGTTTTGGAAGCCACATCTCGGAAGATACATAGTTGGAAAGGTGCTGCCAAGTTTGCACCAAAATCCCCATGGTATAAGACTTACGGATCCTAAACAGAGATAATTTAAGGGTAAAGGAGGAGGGAAAAGGATTTTGGATTTAACTCATGCCTTTTTCAGGATTAGCTCAAGGTGAGTTACATTAGGTAGAGTAGGTATTGGAGGGTAACCAGCCTAAGTTTGTACCTGAGGTAATGAAGAATTAAGTGGCTTGCCTAAGATCACAAGGAATGACAGTGAGATTTAAACTATAGCTGCATGATGAAAGGTTCCACATGGGATCTAAAGCATCATCACGGATAGTACATTGACATTCTCTGCTTAGTGAGCAGCAGTGGCCAAGAAAGCAAACGGAATGCTAGGAATTACAAGGAAAAGGATGAAGAATAAACAGAGAATATCATAATGCCTCTATATTGCATGATGGTTTCACTGCACCTCGAGTACTGCGTGCAGTTCTAGCCACCACATCTCAAGATACAGCAGAATTAAAAAAGGTACAGAGAAGGGAGATAATGTACATTACCAAGTTTGAGTTACAATGTAAACCACTTTGACTAAAAGTGGGGGAGGAGTGGCCTAGTGGTTAGGACAAGGTACTTCAGGCCAAAGGGCCAGGGGTTCAAGTCCCACCTCAGGCCAGAGGGACTGAGATTTCTAGTCCTACTCCTAGACCCCACTCCTTGTGGCCTTGGGCAAGCCACCTAACCCTCTGTTGCCCACCGCTTTGATTGAAGGATAAGGCGGTATAGAAAACATGTTAAATAAATATACAATAAAATAAATATAAATAAAGCAGTATAAAAACATGTTAAATAAATATACAAGGGGTGTCCAATATTAAAGGTACAGGCCAAAATTACACTAACATTTGTATTTAAGGAAATTATTCAATACATTCCACCAAAAACGACATACTTTTGTTTACTTCTCCACATAAATGCAGTAAACATTGAGACATTTATCCCAGCATGACATTAGTTTGAACATCCCGTGTCAAGTTGCTTGAAGTAGTCCATAATGGTGTCTTGCAATTCCTCCTGATCTTGCAGAAGTCAAAAACGCATATGATTTCATGAACAGAACGCTTAGGAATGACAGTCATTTCAGCAATTTCACAAACTTAATGCGACGATCCTCCCCAATCAGACGTTCGACAATTGCACAGTTGTCATCCGTGTGTGAGGTCCTTGGTCTGCTTCTTTTCCAGATCATTCAACTCCGTTCGGCCATCTTTAAACTTGTTACACCAGACGCTGACTTTTAGGCTTAAAACGTTCAGGCCATACACACCCTCTAATCTGCGATGAATTTCGCTCTGCTTAACTCCTTCAGCTTGCAAAAATCTGATAACTCCACGCACCCCAAACTTTGAATACTCTGCAATTACAAACGCCATGTTTGTTTGCTTCCCGAAAACTACTCGTAATTTGAGTGTTTAAAAAAACAACGCTACAGACTCTCCTACTACGAGTACAAGTAGTCCTGCATATGATGGCACTATTGCGCATGCGGAGCCGGTATGATTGCCACCTGTACCTTTAATATCAGACACCCCTCATATGATAGTGATCTATAAAATAATAAGCAGAGTGGAACAGGTAATACAAATCAGTTCTTTGCTCTTTCAAAATGTACAAAACTAGGGAACATGCAATAATGCGGTACCAATTAAAACAAAATCAGAGAAATATTTTTTCATTCAATGCATAATTAAGCTCTGGAAATGGAGGATGTAGTAAAAGCTGCTAGTATAACTGGATTTATAAAAGCCCTGGACAAAGCTTCTGGAGAGGAAGTCCATAAATCATTACTATGGTGGAGAAATCCACTGCCTACCCCTGGGATAAGCATCATGGAGTCGGTCTACCTTTTGGGATCCTGCCAGGTACTTGTGACCTTGACTGGCCACTCCTAAGGATCACAAGGAGGGGGGGGGAATGAGGGAGGCAGAAATGGAGGGTATCATGGAACAGAAAGGAGGCATCCGAGATTAAGAACAAGGATCCACTGGCCCGAGAGCCTCCCCAGACCCTTCCCATCATCTTCTCTGCTCTCCAGCCACTTTCACCTTTCACATCAACCTCAGTCAGTGTCTCCCTTCTTCCCCTGGGCCATGATCACCTTATTCTTCCCATCTGCTCCTTTTCCCCGATGACTCATTCTTCCTACCCCTTCCCCCCTAGATGAGCCCCTCGTCTTTTGCATGCCAGCTCATGACTCGGGAAGAGGTCTCTCAGGACACATCTTCCTCCTCTGCTCCCCAGGGCCCTAGTTTTGCAGTTTGAATTAATATGATAAATACTGCAACACCTGGGCCTCAAGCAAGAAGAGGAAGAGGGTGCAGCCCAAGACACTACAGGCCATGAGCTGGCATGGGGAATGCAAGGAAATTGTTGTGGAGAGGGGATGAGAAGAGAAGGCCATCTCAATGTCAACTTCAGCCTGCATGTTATATCTGACTTGTGGTTTCCTATGACAATTCCACAGGCACCAACCTATTCTGGAGCAAGCGCCAAAGTTTCCGGCCCTTACCACAACCTCACGTAAGACCAATATAAAATCCAATATTAAAAACTGTGAGGCCAAGACATTTTCCTGAATGAGTCCTCTTTAAATTGTTCCTTTAAATTTCATTAAGTTACTGTTTCTGACAGGTAAAACTGCAAAAATGCAATGTGTGCTTTCAAGTCAGCGCTGACTCCTGGTGACCCAGCAGCTCCTGGGTTTTCTTGGCAGTGTGACCAGAAGTAGATTGCCGGGCCTTTCTTCCGAGGCAATAGAGAGTTAAGTGGCTTGACCAAGGCCACATGGAGTGTTAGTGGGAATCAAACCCTGGTCTCTTGGTTACTAAGTCAGTGCTCTAACCATTCAGGTTTTACCTCTCACTAGCCTCCCCCCACATCGATACCTATTGATTAACTTAAGTTACACCTAATAAGATTTGCTTGGGGATATTTTCAGGCTGGGCCTACTAGTATGACTGCTTTTTACTCCTGCCCAGCAGGGGCGGCCCAAGGGGGGCCATGTGAGGAGACTCATTGCGGGGCCTCATTTGCATAAATATTTGTAGAATGTTTACGTGCGCTAACTTTTAGTAAACATGCCTCTTAATAAGTGTCTGGATAAAGAAAAACTACCAGATTTCTACATTACTATACTCCAGTGCCAACCGCTAGGTACATTAGGAAGTACTACAAACACTGTCCATTTAGAACCCATAGCAAACCCACCATATCATAACAGTACTACCAGGACTCATAAAGCACCAGACCCTACCTATCAAAAGGCAACATTGCAAATATTAAACCAATACATCTCAGAGAATACCAATGCATCTCCTACTGGGGGAAAGAGAACAAGTGGCACTGTCAAATAGAAACTAAATGAACAGAATACCTCAGCACAGATACACATGCAGAACATAGACTATCACCAAAAAAAGAACAAGGGATCGCAATTTAGAAATAGGAAGCCAATAATTAAACTGGGAACCCCAAAAGCCAAGTTTGTACTGTACAACACCACTGAAGAAATAAATCTATAAATTAATTTCCTCTTGTATTAAACAAAAATGCAAAGACATTAGCAATGCACATTTCCCATAGCTGACATATTCCAGGTTAATAAATTCAAAATAAAAAAAAGTATATTTCTACCTTTTGTTGTTTGGGCATTTTATTTTTCAGTTGCAATTGCTCCAGTCACTTTTTTCTGGTTTCTTTGTGTCTTTGGCTAACTCTCCTGTCTGCTGTCCATCTGTCCTTTCTTCTCTCCTAGTTTTATTTTTCCATTCTCTCTCTACATCTGCTTTAACATACTGATCCTTCCCCTTTTGCTCTTTCCTCCATTTCTTTCTTAATTTCTTTTTCATCCACTCAAAATTTCACCCTTCCATCCTCAATCCCCACTTACTCTCCCAATATCCGGCCAATCGTAGATTTTTCTTCCCTCCCCCACAAAATATCTCTTCCCCTCTCCATCCTCACTCCCCCAGCCCCAGCCAGTCCTCCCCCAACATCAGCTCTTTTCTAGTTTCCACCACACCCAGCATCCGCTCCCTTCTAGTCCCATCCCCCCCGCATCAGCCCATTTGCAGTCCTAGCACCCCCATCAGGCCTTTCCAGTCCTATCCCAGCCCCATCAGCCATTCCCAGTCCTATCCTAGTCTCCCATCAGCCACTTCCAATCCTAGCCTCCCCCATAAGCCATTTACAGTCTTATCCCAGCCCTCCCATCAGCCCATTTCCATTCCTAGACCCCCCATCTGCCGTTTCCAGTCCTAGCCCAGCTTCCCATCAGCTCATTTTCATTCCTAGCCCCCCAGACATTCCCAGTCCTATCCTAGTCTCCCATCAGCCCATTTCCATCCCTAGCCCCGCATCAACCCATTTCCAGTCCTATCCTGCCCCCCCCTAATCAGCCCATTTCCATTCCTAGCCCCCTCATCAGCCATTCCCAGTCCTTAGTCTTCCATCAGCCCATTTCCAGTCAAAGCTCCCCCCCCATCAGCCCATTTCCATTCCTAGCCTCCCCCATAAGCTAATTCCAGTCCAATCCCAACCCCCCATCAGCTACTTCCAGTCCTATCCTAGCCCTCTATCAGTCCATTTTCATTCCTATCCCAGCTTCCCATCAGCCTATTTCCATTCCTAGCCCCGCCATCAGCCATTTCCAGTCCTAGTCCTCCATCAGCCACTTCCAATCCTATCCTAGCCCCCCCATCAGCCCATTTCCATTCCTACCCCAGCTTCCCATAAGCCCATTTCCATTTCTAGCCCCCATCAGCCATTTCCAGTCCCATCCTAGCCTCCATACCCACGAGCCCAGCGCCTGTCTGAGCAGCTTACAGGGGAGCCAAGGATGCCAGAGGCCCTGGCTTGCATCTGCACAGTGCTGGAGTGAAGAGCAGTGTGCTCCTTCATGCACGTTGTGTTCTCGTGAAGCCCACTGAGTGCCGGGAAAGGTTAAAGGTCATTTCCCGGCACTCGGCAGGCTTCACGAGAACACAGCGTGCGTGAAGCACACTGCTCTTCACTCTAGCGCTATGCAGAGGTGAGGCAGGGCCTCTGGCGTCCCCGGCTCCCTCTGAAGCCAGCCCTGCAAACCCTGCGGAATGAAGTTCGTGCAGGGCCCTGTGCAAACAACATTCTCAGCCAATGGACAGGCCGGCCCTGCTGCCCAGGTATTTGGAGGATTCCAGAAGCTGCTGCCTGACAGGTGGCTGTGCATCAGTGCGGAAGGCACCGGTCATTTTTGAATGGGGTTTTCATGGAATGGCGAAGAAAAGCTGGAGGGTAATATAGGGTTTGAGATGGGTGCAGAATGTCTTTTGGATATGTAGGTAGGTTGTACCTCAATTGTCCGATGTCAGGGAGCCTGGGATGTGCATGGTTTAATTTCTACCCCATCCTCCCTTTGTGAAAGACCGACTTAGGAATGTCCCAGCCTTTGGTGTAGGGGGTCAGCTGGGATAGGAGAATCGATGGGCTTTGTTCTAGCTATTTTGTAATAAACGCAAATACATTTTAAAGCGGATTTACTTTTAAATTTGTTTTTGCGATTTTGAAAATGAACTTGTATGCCTTACCATCTGTAAGGTACCTCCAGTCTAAGAATAGCAGGACAAACATTAAAAACCATGATCTAGGACAGAAGGTTTCTAGCCAGAGATTTAAAACATAAGACACGCCATGCTGGGTCAGAGCAGTGGTCCATCAAGCTCAACATTCCATCTGAGATGGCGGCCAGTCCGCGTCACTGGAGCTGTTCCTTATGGAATCTGCCAGCACTTTCCTTTCATGTTGCTCACTCCCACAGGTAGGAGACAGTCAAAGAATCCACCCTCCAGAATCAGCCTAGGATACCCTCGGCTCAATTCATGCACATCCTCTGGCAGCAAATCATGCACCGACTAAAAAAATATATTCTAGAATGAATATTAAATCTGCTCCCTGCAGGTGTCCTCTACTCCTAATACAATTTCAAAGGGTAAACAGTTGTTCCTTCTTTACCTATTCCAGCCCACTAATGATTTTAGAAACTTCTATCATGCCATCTCTCAGTCATCTCTTCTCCAAGAGAAGATGATTAGGGCTCTAGAGCTTTTTTCATAGGGGAGTCGTTCCGCCCCTTTTATCATTTTTGTTGCCTTTCTCTGAATCTTTTCACATTTTGCTATATCTTTGTTGAAATGAGGTGACCAGAACTGCACACAGTACTCACAACAAATTAAAAGTCAGACCAAGGACCATAGATCCCAGTATCTTGTCACATGTACTCAGCAGATTCCAAAAAAGTAGATCTATTTCTTACAACTCATTTCCAGAGATAAGTAACGGCTTTCTCAAGTCTACCCTGCTAATATATTTAATGTATTTTTCCTCCAGGAACTTTTCCATATCTCTTTTGGACCTCATTATGTTAGTCACCTTGATCCTCTGAATATTCAAGGTGCGGATACCCATGGATCTATACAGAGCATTACGATAGCCAAAGCAGCCTTGAAAAGGTGGGTTTTTAGCCTGCATGTGAATAGGGCCAGAGATGGTACCCAACGTACTGACTCAGGTAGTTTGTTTCAGGCAAAAGGAGCACCAAGGTGGAATAAATGAAGTCAGGAGTTGGCAGTGGCAGAGAAGGGCATAGATAAAAGGGATCTGCCAGAGGAGTAGAGTAGGGCGAGACAAGAGAGAGGTGTTGGGCGAGATAAGAGAGGAAAGGTAATGAGAAGCCGTAGAATGAATGCACTTATAGGTCAATAGGAGAAGTTGAACTGGATGTGGAAACGGATAGAGAACCAATGAAGTGACTTGAGAAGGGTTATTTGAGTATAGAAACATTGGCAGAAGATTAGCCGTGCAACTGAGTTTTGAATGGACTGAAGGGGAGAACAGCAAGCAGGTTACAGTAGTCTAGACTGGAAGTGACTAGAGAGTGAACAAGGGTCTTAGTAGGGCATTATAAACAGGGGCAAATTTTGCTAATGTTATAAAGAAAGATGACAGGTTTTAGCTATCTGTTGGATACATGAGGAGAAAGGGAGTGAAGAGTCAAAGATTGCGAGCTGAGGAAACAGGGAGGAGTATAGTGTTATCCACAGAAAGAGAGAAAGGAGGAAGGGGGAAGTAGGTTTAGGGGGAAACGATAAGGAGCTCAGTTTTGGCAATGTTGAATTTCAGACGGTGATAGGACATATAACCAGCAAGGTTAGATAAGCAGGCTACGATACAGGCCTGGATTCCTGGAGAGATTTCTGATGTAGAGAGAGGTAGATCTGAGAGTCATCAGCATAAAGATGGTACTGAATACCATAGGTAAGTGTATATCCTGCTTTTTCTCTCTGGGATAGTTTACTCCATACCTGTGAGCCTCCCATCAAAGTTGGGGCTGGTGGCAACCTTTAGGCCCGGATGGGGCAGGAGAAAGCAGCTAACATTGGTGAAACATGAGTGGATGTGGCGCCGAACATTCTGAATCTCTTCATGCTGGTGCTCTTTCACCTGTATATAAGTAAACATGGGCCATGCATCTTAAGCCACCTGCTTCAAATATGCATGCCACAAGTTATAAGGTCACTCATTCCCAATATACATGCGAGCGAGGGAGCATCACACCACTCTCCATCCCAGCTCCTACCTTCAGGCGTTTTTCCAGAAACTTTGTCCCTCCTGGCTCTCCATAGCCATACTCATAGGGAAAACTCCAATCTCTCACCAGGAACATGAGCGTCTGCCCAAAGAACCCAGGACATGAAGAGGGAAGGGAGAGAGAACAAGAGAGAGACAGAGAAAGAAAAAACAGTCACTGAAAATGCACTGAAAATAAAAGTTACTATCATGAATAGACCCATCCAGAGTCCATACCTGGAATGGCTTCAGGAAGATCTCATCCATAGCCAGCCGCCCATACTCTGTGAAGAGCTATAATACGAGACAGGGTTAGAGACTGCTACTACAGATCATTTGTATAGCGCTACAAGGTGTATGCAGCACTGTAAAGACACATGTAAAAGACAGTTCCTGCTCATCAGAGCTTACAATCTAGTCAAAACAGACAACACAACAGCTGAAGACAAGGATGTATCTAGGGGAATGGTAAAAGTGGATCAGGATACAAAAGTGGCCTCGAAGAGGTGAGTTTTCAGCCTGGATTTGCAAAGGGCCAGAGATGAAGCCTGACATACAGACTCAGGTAGTTAGTACAGGCATAAGGAGCAGCAAGGTGGAAGGATTGAAGTTGAGTTGGCAGTAGAAGAGAAGGGTGCAGATAGAAGGGATCTGGCAGAAAAGCGGAGTTCTGAGGAGTGTAGAGAGATATAAGAGAGGAAAGGTAGTGAGGAGCAGCAGAATGAGCGCACTTTTAGGTCAGTAGAAGTTTGAACTGGATGGAAACGGATAGGGAGCCAATAAAGTGACTTGAGAAAAGGGGTTGTATGAGCATATCAAGACTGGTGGAAGATTAGTCACACAGCTGAGTTTTGATCAGAGTGAAGGGGAGAGAGATTATTCAGAGGGAGACCAGCAAAGAGGAGGTTGCAATAGTGACTAAAGTGTGGATGAGTGTCTTAGTAGTGTGTTCAGAAAAGAAGGGGCGAATTTTGCTGATGCTATATAGAAAGAAACTTCAGGTTTTAGCTATCAGTTGGATGTGTGTAGAGAAGGAGAGGGAGGAGTTAAAGATGACCCCCAAAGTTGCGAGCAGAGGAAACAGGGAGGAGTACAGCGTTATCCACAGAGATTGAGAAACGAGGAAGGGGGGAGGGGGTTTAGGGGGAAAAATAAGAAGCTCGGTTTTGGTCATCTTCAATTTCAAATGGCGGTGACATCCAGTCAGCAATGTCAGTTAAGCAGGCAGAGATACAGGCCTGGATTGCCAGAGAGATTTCAGGTAGAGAGGTAGAACAGAGAGTCATCCGTGTAAAGATGGTACTGAAAACCATGGGAGGAGATGAGTTCATCAAGGGACTGGGTATAGAGAGAGAAAAGGAGTGGACCCAAGACAGACCCTTGGGGTACACCAACTGAGAGCCGGATAGCAGTAGAGGAGGATTCACCAGAACAAACACAAAGTATGGTGGGAGAGATAAGATGACATCCAGGATAGCACAGAATCCTTAAAACCAAGCAAGGACAGGTATAAAGAAGAAAGTGATGGAAAACAGTGTCAAAAGCAGCAGAAAGGTCAAGTGGTCTTGGGCAAGCCACTTGCCCCACCATTGCCTTAGAAAAATCCAAGTTATCAATGTTCCTGTTTAATGTACATTACCAAGTTTAAGTTACAGTATAAACTGCTTTTTGACTGAAATGATAAAGCGATATTTATTTTTATTTATTTAACAGGTTGTTTTTTTTAAATAAGGATTGAGTAAAGGCCCTTGGATTTTGCCAGGTCACTGGAGACTTTGGCAAGAGCCATTTCAATAAAATGTAAAACGACAAAAGCCAGATTGCAATGAATCCAGAAGGGCCTGAGAGGAGAGAAAGTCAAGGTAATGGCGGTAAACCGCACATTCAAGTAGTTTAGAAATGAACAGGAGGAGGGAGATGGGTCAATAATTAGGACAGGTTGGGTCTAGCGAAGGTTTCTTGAGAGGTGTAACCACACCATGCTTGAAGGCTGCAGGAATAGTTGCAGTGAAAGCAATAAGTTGAGAATATGAGAGGTGGAAGGGATGACAGTGGAGGAGATGGAGCTTAGGAGACGGGTAGGAATAGGATCTGAGGAGCAGGTAGTGAGTTTGGAGGAGGAAAGAAGATGTGTGGTTTCCTCCTCAGAGATCTTAGAAAAGGAAGAAAGGGTGGCAAAGGTTGAGGGGAAGAGTTGGGAATGAAGAGGGAATGGAGCAGACTTTGCATGGAATTCCAGTGTAATCTTGTGGACTATCATGGAAATAGTCAGCCAACGTTTGGGCAGACAGGGAAGGAGGGGTCAAAGGTGGAGGCACCTTGAGGAGAGAGTTGAGAGTTGTAAAAAGACAGCAAGGGTCAGAGGCAAGAGAGTTAGTCAGGTGGACATAAGAGTCTTGTTTGGCGAGTGCTATGACTGACTGGAAAGAGACTGCCCATGAGACCCTCCATTGCCCAACCTACTGTTTCAAGTATTTCCCAAGCCAGGGATTATAGCAAACCACAGGTGCTACAGTACTTTGCTCAAACCCTTAAAAGCTTACAGCATCTGAGCAAACGGAAAAAAAGGATACATATACAGACATACGTTAGTGAAATATACCATTCTTACTGGGTTAGGCTGAAGTGCTGCCTTCTGTCTATAATCGGTGACAAATGCTGGCCAACAAAATGGCCACTGTAGAATCAAGCAAGTTATGTAGTAAAAGGTCAAGCCCAAACCCCCATCGTGAACTGGAAAGTTGATTTTTAAAACATGACAAAATGATTACAGTGGCCTACATTCCCTTCTTCCTTCATAGAAAAAGGCCCAGCTAAACCTTCCAGCAGCATGTATACTATAAAAGGACATAATGAACTCAAACACGGGTCAAGGACTACACTGCGTAAACAAACTTGGTTTTCACCTGCAGCTGCTGTAGGTCATCTTCCTGAATGTTCTGGGACAGATTGTAGATCTGGAAAGGAAGGAAAAAGTTAAAATAAATGTGAATGACAACAAAAGGTTACCCAACCTCAAGGAAAGTGCAAAAGGCACAGTGCACTTGTCCAGTACCGGGATGTTGGGAAGGCATTAATGTTAAAAGAACTGATGCAACTCCTGTCCCACCATTCTCTCACTCTCATATACCTAGCCTCCCATGTACCTGGATTGAGCTTGTCATGGTACTTAAAGCAAAGATAGTTGCACAGTCCTTCACCGTGGACTGGCTGTCGAAGGCACCCTGGGTGTCCATGAGAATAACAGCAACCTGAACAGAAATATGAGACAAATATGGAGTCAAAATAATAAAAGAATTCACTGGCAAATGTGGGTCACATGGGGCAAGTCGGTAGCAGAGATGTGAATTCGGCCTGCACAAGAAAAACTGGTGGCAGAGGTGGGATAAGGCCCAAATTTAGGCATAGGCAGCTATGAGGGCACCAAATACCTGGTTGAACAGAAGCCCCATTCCACTTGCTTTAAGATCATTCTTCATTATCCCCAAGGAAGAACCATCCTCTCCCCACTGCTTTCTGGTCCTTCTTAAATCTTGCCCCGGGTGGAAAGACTCGGGGACATGCAATGAAGCTACAGTGTGGCCTATTTAAGACTAATAAGAGAAAATATTTTTTCACTCAATGTGTAATCAAACTCTCAAATTCATTACCGGAGGATGTAGTAAAAGCTGTTAGTGTAGCTGGGTTTAAAAAAGGTTCGGACAAGTTCCTGAAGAAAAGTCCATAAACCATTATTAAAAAAGGAGACCCAGGATATCCACTGCTTGACCTAATACAAGCATTATGGAACCTGTGTCTTTTGGGTTACTTGTGACCTAGATTAGCCACTGTTGGAAACAGGATACTGGGCTTGATGGACCTTGGTCTGACCCAGTATGGCATCTCTTATGTTGTTATGGCCACAGGGGAAGCACAATTCTGTATCACCTTTTTCCCATCTGGCTTCTCCACGGTGAAGACCTCGCTCCAGATCTGGATCCCAGTGGTCTCAGGATCTGAGCCCCCTCTCCATGAAAATCCCGTAAGCGGTTCGTCCTCTTCTCCCAGCCAGCTGTTGCTGCTACCATCCTCTTTCTGGGGGGGGGGGGGGGGAAAGGAATCAGCTTTAGGAGAAACCATCTAACACTTCAGAACTAGCAGATGGAGAAGGAAGGCACCAAATGTAATCTTGAGTCACTGTTATGTGTTATTAGGCTTATACACTGCCTTTAATAGCAGAGCAGTGGTCTAATGGTTAGAGCAATATGCTGAGACCCAGTGAAACGCTATTCAAATACTACTACCGCTCTTTGTGATCTCGGGCAAGTCACGGAACCCTCCATTGCTTCAGGTACAAACTTAGGGGCCGATGCAGAAAAGTGTGCTACCATTGGTGCAAGCATCTGTGCAGAATTTAGGCACACTTTTCTGCAGTACATGGAGCGCCCAATGTAGAAAGAGATTTACCGAGAGCCTAATCGCTGCACTGATACCAATGCCCAGAAAAAGGCGGCACAGAAAAATGAAACCACCATAAATCCATGCTAAACAGAAGATAATTAAGCAATTAGCTAGGCCGAGCAGATGCAGAAAAAGTGTGCAGAAGAGGAAAACTGAGCTCAGTGCCATCAGTAACGCCAAGATGGCAGAGACTTAAGTGCTTGCACAAGAAGTCTGCTGTCGAGGAATTTATGCCCGTTTGAGCGGACAATCCCCGCAGAACTTCTGTGCAGAATAATATAGCTCTTATGTGCCACACAGCATTCCAGCACATGCACACAAGTGCCATTTTGTTTGCAGGATATAGGTGCTGCTAAACGCAGACACCTGTACACGTGCCTGGCTTTGTGTCCTGGTTTAGTACAGACTTTCTGCACATGGCTCATTTACATGCCGTTTGTTTATAGCATGGTTGCACAATACCTCTGCAATAAACCTGCATTTGAAAACTGCAATGGAGCTTTAGCACCAACCCCTCCAAGGGCTGGAAAGGTGACATTTTACTTACCAGTTAACGACCCTTCCTTGAGTCCTGCTAGACCAGACCAGACAAGCGAGTTGTGTTCTCCTACCAGCAGACTGATGGAGGCAAAGAACCAATGAAAAGCCTAGGTTTCAATGACATCATTCCTATGCCTCTATTCGTCTCAGCCACCAGAGGTCCCTTCAGTATTCATCCCAAACATAAGTGAGAAACAAGGCAAGCTTCACACAACCTCAATTGTGGGCAATAATGAATAATCAACAGTAGAGAACAATGTACAGGAAAGCATAAGCAGAAAGCTGTCAATAGAAGATGAACCTGCAGAGCCAAGTATAAAAATCATAGCGGAACCTAGGGAAGCACAACAGAAGAACAGAGCAAATACAGTTTCAGGGATGGGTCCTGGACTGGTCTAACAGGACTCAAGGAAAGGACATTTACTGGAAAGTAAAAAGTCATCTTCCATATCGTCCTGCTAGACCAGTCCAGACTAGTGGGATATACCAAAGTTACAACACTTGAAACAGTTCAGAGGAAGACGACCAAAATGATTTGGAGCCTGCACCAGAAGATGTACGAGAAGAGACTTGAAGACCCAAATATGTATATCCTAGAGGAAAGGAGGGGCAGGGGAGATATGATATAGACTTTTAAATACTTAAAGGGCATCAATGAACAAACAACCCATTTTCAAAGGGGAAGCTGTAAGACTAGAGGGAATACGATGACGCTGCAAGGCGATAAACTTAAAAGCAACATCAGGAAATACTTTTTCACTGAAAGGGTGGTGGATGCATGGAATGCCCTCCCTATGGATGTGGTGGGGCAAATACAGTGACATAATTCAAAATGGCATGGGACAGACAGTGGATCCACTTTTAGCAAGAAGATGAAATCAAAGCAAACTTAAATATCTTTTAACAGAGGGGCTGACCTGCACGGAGCTGCAGTTACAACCACTCTAGCCACTTTAAAGGGCAGACTAGATAGACCATGCTGGTCTTTATCTGCAATCATATACTATGTTACCACTGGGTGGGAAGAAGACACAGCAGCTCGCAAAATCCATGAGCCGAAGACTGTGTCTGCAAGTGCATGGACATCGAAGCAGAAACGCTTTACAAAAGTGGAAAGTGATGCCCACATTGCTGCCCGACAAATGTCTGCAGGGACTACCGAGCTCTGCTCTGTCCACAGGGATGCTTGTGCTTGGTAGAACAGGCACACAAACTCTCCGGAACAGACTGGTTCCACAACAGATACGTTGAGGTAATTGCCTCCTTAATGCAGTGCCACAAAGTCAACTTGACAGTTGCTTCAACCTTGCGAGGGCCAGCAAACAGTACAATAGATGGTCAGACTTATAAAAAAGTGATTCGTAACATCCGGGTACCGGTGGAGCACCCTCCAGACATCCACAAAGGCGAAAATCCTTATCCTTCCCCTGACATTGCTCCTTCAGGAAGGAGGATAGGCAAACCACCTGGTTCACATGAAAGGGAGAAAACACCTTAGGCAAGAAGGAAGACACAGGCCAAATGGAAATGGCTTCCTTCAAAAAAGGACAGATAAAGGATATCAGCAAGACAGAGTCTGCAGCTCAAAGATCCGCTTTGTGGAAAAAATCGCAACCAAGAAGACAGTCTTGAGCATCACATCCTTTAAGATGGCACATGCTTCAATGGCACAAAGGGACATAGATCTCAGGAAGGGATCAACAACCAAAGGGGAGGACACAGATGCCGAACCCCATGGAGAAAATATGAGATGTCCAGGTGCAAGGCCAAGGACTTTCCCTCAGCTCCCTGAAAGTTCAGGTGGCTGGGCAAGGCCCTTCTCCAGGCCACCCTGCAGAAAGGCCAACAAAGAGGACACTTTGGCCACCTCAGGAGCCAACTGCCACGTGCTGCACCAGCGTTCAAAGAGGCACCATATCCATACTTATGTTTGCTCGGTGTCCGGACGAGATCTACCAAGCTGAGTAGAGACCAATGCTGGAAAGTAGCCCTTACGTGCTAACCATCTCCTTTTAAGAGCCATGCCCTAAGCGAGAAGGGAGCTGGGTCCTCCAGGACAATCGGTCCCTGCCGCAACGGACCCTGAAGAGGGAAAGCCTAAAGGAGTCGCATCAGGTCTCCAAACCGTGCTCTCCTTGGCCAATCCAACACTACCAGAACAATCCTGCTCATGTGGCATTCTATACACTGAATCACATGTCCCCACTAGGGACCACGGAGGAAACACATACAGCAGCCCCTGACTTGGCCAAGGTTGGGTCAAGGCATAGATGCCCTCGTACCCGGTCTCTGTGTGGCAATTGAAGAAGCAGCATAAGAACATAACATAAGATATGCCATACTAGGTCAGACCAAGGTCCAAGCCCAGTATCCTGTTTCCAACAGTGGCCAATCCAGGTCACAAGTACCTAGCAGTTTCCCCAAAAGACACAGGTTCCACAATGCTTGTACTGGGTCAAGCATTGATATCCTGGGTCCCTTTTTAATAATGGTTTATGGACCTTTCCTCCAGGAACTTGGCCAAACCTTTTTTAAACCCAGCTACACTAACAGCCTTTACTACATCCTCCGGTAACAAATTCCAGAGTTTGATTACACGTTGAGTGAAAAAATATTTTCTTTTATTAGTCTTAAATAGTTTACCCTGTAGCTTCAATGCATGTCCCCTAGTCTTTCTAAATTCTGATAAGGTAAACAATCGATCTACGTTTACCCGTTCCACTCCGTTCATTAATTTATAGACTTCTATCATATCTCCCCTCAGCCATCTCTTTTCCAGGTTAAAGAGCCCTAACCTTTTTAGCCTTTCTTCATAGGAGTATCCTTCCATCCCCTTTACCATTTTGGTGGCTCTTCTCTGAACCTTTTCTAAAATCGCTATATCCTTTTTAAGATACGGCGACCAGAATTGCATACAATATTCAAGGTGCGGTCTCACCATGGAACGATATAGAGGCATTATAATATCTTTTGTTTTATTTTCCATTCCTTTCCGTATCATACCTAGCATTCTATTTGCTCTCTTGGCCGCCGCTGCACACTGGGTCGAGGGTTTTAACATGGTATCCATAATGACTCCTAAATCTTTTTCCTGGGTGGTGATTCCTAATGTGGAACCTTGCATCGTGTAACCATAGTTTGGGTTGTTCTTCCCTAGGTGCATAACCTTGCACTTGTCCACATTAAATTTCATCCGCCATTTTGATGCCCAGTCTTCCAGTTTATCAAGATCCTCTTGCAATTTTCCACAATCCTCTTGGGTTTTAACAACTTTAAATAGTTTTGTGTCATCTGCAAATTTGATAACTTCACTCGTTATTCCACTTTCCAGGTCATTTATGAATATGTCAAAAAGCAGCGGACCCAGCACAGATCCCAGGGGTACACCACTATTCACCTTTCTCCATTGGGAAAATTGGCCATTTAGCCCTACCCTCTGCTTTCTATCTCTTAACCAGTTCCTGATCCACAATAGTACACTGCCTCCTATCCCATGACTCTCTAGTTTTGCCAAAAGTCTCTGATAAGGGACCTTGTCAAAGGCTTTCTGAAAGTCCAGATACACAATATCAACCGACTCACCTTTGTCCACCTGTTTATTCACTCCTTCAAAAAAACATATTAGATTAGTAAGACATCTTCCTTGTCTAAAGCCATGTTGGTTGTCTCCCATTAGGTCATGACTATCTACATGCTGAGTAATTTTATTCTTTATAATGGTTTCTACCATTTTTCCCAGTACTGATGTCAGGCTCACCGGTCTGTAGTTTCCCGGATCACCCCTGGAACCCTTTTTAAAAATTGGTGTTACATTGGCGATCCTCCAATCTTCAGGTATTAGAGATGATCCCACTTAAGAAATTACCCTTTCGTTCATTATGTGATTGATGCCTAATTTTGCTCAGTGTAAATATCTCATGTATATAGTTCACCCCTGTTATCCAAGTTTGTACTCCTGTTCGATGTAAAACCAAACAGCATGTTGTTGTGGTCGTTATGTTATAATGTAAACCGCGCTGATGCCGAATAGTGCGGTATATAAGAAATTGTAATAAATAAAAATAAAATGATTTTAATGATAGTTCACAGATTATTAATAGCAGGTCTGCAATCTCATATTTCAGTTCTTTCAACACCCTTGGATGTATACCATCCGGCCCAGGTGGTTTGCTACTCTTCAGTTTATCTAATAGTTGTAATACATCTTCCCGATGTATCGATATTTCCTTCAATTCTTCTGCACCTTTAAATACCACTTCAGTCATGGGTAACATCCCTACATCTTCCTCAGTAAAGACCGAAGCAAAGAATTCATTCAGTTTCTCCGCTATCACCTTGTCGCCTCTCAGTGCTCCTTTAACCCCTTTAGCATCTAATGGACCAACTGACTCTCTCACAGATTTTTTGCTACGAATGTACTTGAAAAGGTCTTTATTTCATGTTTTTGCTTCCGCAGCAAGCTTCCTCTCAAATTCAGCAAACTTTGGCATTGGAGTGGGTTGCCATCAGATCCATTTAGGGGCAACTGCAGCGGTGCAGAATCAACTGAAATGCCTCCTGACTCAACTCCCACTCTCCAGGATCCAGAGAGTGCTGGCTGAGGAAGTCCACTTCCACATTGTCCATCCCAATGTGTTGGGCTGAAAAGGCTAGGAGATTCTTCTCCACCCAGGCAAATAGGAGAGCCATTTCCAGAGCTACCCCGGTGCTCCTTGTACTGCCTAGCCGATTGACATAAGCCACCTCCAAGGGATTGTCTGAAAACACTCAAACCACCCGGCCATCAACCAGGGGCTGGAAATGCAGAAGAGCTAACTTGATGACCCTTGCCTCGAGACAGTTGAACCACAGGAAACAGTGTGGTTCATCAATGGCCCTGTGCTGTACGGTCTTGGCAATGGGCTTCTCAGCCCAAGAGACTGGCATCCGTCATCAGCAGGATCTAGACAAAATCATCCAGTGGTATACCCTTCCTCAGATGACAGGGCTGCCACCACCACCATCACAGGCTGGCCTTCACCATCAATGGGAGCGGAAGCCTACACTTGAACTCCTGAGAACTGGGGAACCACCAAGTCAAAAAGGCCCACTGGAACAATCGCATGTGAGCACGTACCCACAGCACAAGCTCTATGGTTGCCATCAACAATTCAAGGAGCTGAAGATAATCCCAGACTTTGGGGGCCTGTTGCACTCCTCTGGTAGGAAAATTCTGCCCACTCAAGTGTTGAAATGTGCTCCCAGAAACTCCAAAGACTGGGAAGGCAACAGCTAGCTCTTTTCTTGATTGATCACCCAGCTAAGGCTTTCCAAAAAGGAAACCATTCAGGACATCACCTGAGATGCTTCTGAAAAGGATTGGGCTCTGATGAGCCTGTTGTCCAGATATGGATGACACAGATCCCTTGGAACTGCAGCCGCCGCCACCATGATAAATAAATGCAGCTAAATAAATAAATGGAGAACATCCTTGGGGCAGTGGAAAGCCCAAAAGGGAGGGCGGCGAACTGATAGTGAGAGCCAAACATGGTAAAAGGCAGATGCTTCTGCTGATCTGCCCAGATCGGGATATGAAAATATGCCCTGACCAGATCCAGAGAAGCCAAGAACTCCCCTCAGCACACCACTTGAATCACAGAGCACAAGGTTTCCATCCAGATGCGCAGGGCATGCAAGTGCTCAATGACCCCCTTGAGGTCCAGAATGGGCTGGAAGTAACTATCCTTCTTTGGCACCACGAAATAGACCTTAACCTGCTCATCTGGGTGGAAGGACACCACTGCCTTTAGGCGTAGCAACTTGTCCAAGACAGTCTGCACAACGGCATCTTTGATCGCTGACTTACAAGGGGAAATGGCAAAGGCATTTGGAATCAGTTTTTTGTATTCCAGTACATAGCTGAACTGAATGATGTCTAGCACCCAGTGATCCTTGGTAACCCATGACCATTCCTGGAAAAAAGCGGCAAAGCCTGCCATCTACTGGAAGAACCAGGGAATGGGCCCCCAGACATTCATTGTGCAGCCTGGGAGGATCCTTCTCTGGAGGGTCCACCATTATTAAGAGGACCCAAGAAATCCACTGCTTGCACCAGGACAAGCATTGTGGAACCTGTCAGGTACTTATGACCTAGACTGGCCACTGATGGAAACAGAATACTGGGCTTGATGGGCCTTGATTTGACCCAGCATTTCTTATGTGGATGCGTTAGTGCTCTCACCTTCAGAAGATTATGCAGAGGCTGGTGTGATCCGCCTATTCCGGAAGGAGGAGCTGACAGATCAGAGTCCAATACCGAGCCATCTGAATCATAGTCAACATCTTGGATAGCTCCCAGCTGTTCCTGATCTCTAGGTAGCGCTCCTCACCGGGGATGCTTAGCCAAAGGTAATCAAACAGGGCTTCTATTTTCAGCCTGCCCAGCGTGAAACTGCATCCTGGGGCACCTAGAGGCCGCAGGATCAATTCTCATGCCAGAAGGACCAGGCCTGTTGCAAAGAGAAAAAGAATTCCAAGGAGGACAATCCAGAGACTAGAAGCTCTCCTCTCAGATAAGGCTCCCCAACATCAGGGGGCACAGCTGCTGCAGACCCCCTAGAGGACAAAAAGCAGCTCACAGCACAGTCTACAGAGCCTCCGGCTGGCTGAATATCCTTACCCATAGTGCCATCCGTCACCACCTGCCCTGAGGCAGGCAAGGTCAGACTAACCGCATCCCTCAGCGGAGAAAGGGAAAGCAGGCCGTCAAGGGGCGACTCAGAAGCTGCCATGCAGGAAAGGCAGAGTCCAGAATCCAGGGAGGCAGCTCCTCACTTGCCAGTACAAACACCACTTCCTGGAAGATGACAGAGAGTTAGGGCAAGTATCACAACAGCGTGCTTACATTACGCGCATTACACAGGCGCTAGGGGAGACGTGCATGTTGGAGCCAATTAGATGGAATGCACGTTAGAACCACACTACCACCAGATGCACAATAAGTAAAAACGTTACACGTGCAGAAAATGTCAGGAAACCCCCCACCCAGCATCAACAGTCGCTAGCAATCCACCTCGAATTGCGTCCCACACAGATGGAATCGGGAGCCCCTAAAAAGGATAATGACGAGAAACTGTGCCGGGCTCAGCTCTACTTCCCTAAAACTGTTAAACTGGCTGGCTTTGCAGTACTGTGTGTAAGGTGGCTGGCAGACAGATCCCTCTGAGAGCCTTCTGCAATCTTCGGGAGAGAGCAGGGGAGAAAGAGGAGGGGGGAGGGGCACTGTTGTGTGAGGCTGCTGCACGCTTCCAGATTCTTCCAATTTGTGGCTGCTCAACATGCCCTTATGATAAGAGCATGGAGCTGTACCAATTTTCCCTCCTCCTATGGCTACTGATAAAAGACTGCAGTCTATTGAAGCCTCCTCCATTGCACTCGAGTGAGTCACTTTTCCATACCAAGGTGGTCGTTCATGAGTGTTTAATGAATCCCTTTTCCTCTCAATCCTCAGATTTTCTTCAGAGAGGAGAAAATCCATCCACCATCTGCTGGAAACAAAGAAATACTGAAGGGCCCTCTGGGGGCCTGAGGTGAATAAAGGCATAGGAGTGATGTCATTGAAACCTGGGCTTTTCATTGGTTCTCTGTCTCCACCAATCTGCTGGTAGGGGGAACACAACCCACTTGCCTGGACTGGTCTATCACGACAATATGGAAATACCTATTGTACCTGATTGTAACTCACCTGAGTTTTATTCAAGGAAGGGATTCTGGATTTAAGTTTGAACAAAAGCAGTTTAGAAAAGCAGTAATCAAATGCCATAATAAATCTAAATATGTTCCGACAATACAGATACATCAATACAATGAATTATTAACAGTCTAGGACATTTTTCTGAACTGTTTCCTGAAAGTAAACATACACATCAGGTTTCCATGAGATATATTTGCATACACTTGGTCTCCGATGCATGCAAATGTATCTCATTCACACTCGTTATGGATATCCTAAAAACAGATCTGTTAGGTGTGTCTCCAACACTGGTCCAGATCCCTGAATGAAATCCCCCTCCCCCAAGCGGACCGGCTAAGCACTATTCATTTCAGTCTTTGACAAGGGAAGGCTGAAGATTCCCGATGCATAGCGCCTCAATCCATCTCATGCATTCTGCTGAACTGCACCTCGAAGAGCTCGTGTTACCTGGCTGTACATGTAGCGCAGCATGAAATCCAGCAGGAAGGACTTGCCCTTGCGGAAGGCCCCCGCCACTGACACCACCACAGCGTCCAAGTCGCGCACGTCATCCTGAAGCAGCACACGTTGCAGCGCCTCTTCATCCAGCTCGAAGGAGTGTTCCTCTTTGTGCACCTCCACAATCTGCACTGGGCCAGGTTTGGAACTCGACATGGCGCCACCTCCTGGATGGACAGACAGCCACTATCACAAGAATATGAAGCATCACCCACTCCAGACCAAATTTAAAAGAAAACCTAACAGACACTCAGGCCGCTGCAGAGGTGAAATGAAAAGGGAAGCTCGGGATGTTTACAATGTGATTAGGTTTTTTTTTTTTTCAGGGGGAGGGAGTCGGTTACATTTACCCGCAATACAAGAACAGTTTAGCCCTTAAAGATGTTTGAGGCAAACACAGCTTAAACTACTCTGAGGTGGATGATTTAAGATAAAGCTAGATGCACTAGTTGACTCCAAAGAAGGAAGTCTGCCAAGGAGTTATTCATGTTTGACCTAGACTACCAGCTGAGTTCATGCCCAGTATTTTAAAAAATGATGAACTATGCCAAACAGGAAAATCAAGACAGAGGCCAAACTCCAGAATTCTGTGAATCAGAGAACCACATGAACACCCAAGAGCTGAGTAAAAGAAAGAGGCACGCCCAAAATCCACAGGCTCCTCCCATATCACCTAACACCAGGCCTAAAATCATCCATAAATTTACTGAGGACCCAGGCAGGAAACCTGCTATGTGACAGCAAGAGGAGAGAAACAACCCAGAGCGTTCATGCCTCTTTCCAACCTATTTCAAACAAGAAACCTACCAGTATAGAGCAAAAAGATGTTTCTTTTTTTCTTTTAGAACTTTGCATCTATGTATTGCATGTGGAAAGTATGTTTTCATTGAAAAGAAACATTCATTCCACCATATACAGTAGGTCATGGTGCAGTTGGAACAAGCCTCAGCATGAATCCCAGAATGCTTTCGAACCTACAGTCACACAGTCTGAGGTTCACACTGCCCTCACAATATCTAATTCTGCCTCCATTCAACAACACTGTCAATAAGAGAAGACAAAGAGCAAAATGACCTGTCCAGTCTGCTTAGTAAGACAGTTTGGGCAAGCAAAGCCTAAAGATATGTCCCACTCATTGGTATCTGCCGCTTTATTGCATCAGTACTCCCATTCTTCAGGATCTTAAGTGAACCAGGAAGCGCTGCTGTGCTATTCATGAGAATCTCTTCCACCCTCTTCCAATATGGGCAGGACAGCAATACAGCTAGTAACTACAAAATTAATTCACAGAATTCCCATTCCCTAATCATACACATAAGGGGTGAGCAGGAGAAAAGTCCTATGTGTATCTTTATCATTCACCTAGATTTAGTCTAGCCCCTAGCTGTTGTGTTGTCTGTCTCCATTAGAGTGTAAGCTCTCTAGAGCAGAAACCGGTCTCTTGCATGTATACATACTGCACTGCGTATACCTCGTAGCATAGCAGGATGCCAAAAATCCTTAAAGGGAAAAGATTAAAGGTCTTCAGTTTCAACATGAAGTTTCATAAAAGGACTCTACTTCCTGATCCACACGTATGCATAGATCCAAAAGAACCATAGACACACCCCCCCCCCCTATCAGAGTCCCCATGTTCCCCGCTGATATGCTCTGAAAATTTGATATGCATTAAATTTAAAAAGCTGTTTGGAGATACCAGCCACAGTGATTTCCTTCAGAAAGAAAAACTCTAAAGCTTTTTCAAAGTATGTCTTCCGAGAGATGGGGCCTCTCATGTCATGAGTAACATTATTCATGGGCAACTCAAGAAACTCTCAGCATAATCACTGCCTCAAAGGTGCCTAGGAAGATTTTGTTAAATTCCTTTGATATGCATTTGTAGAGGAAAACCACAGGCAAATATACAATGAGCCAATTAACTTATTTGGAAAGGAGAAATTTCTTCCTAGATGTTCCAAAACCAGGATGTTCTACTGGTCTTTCGGATAACTACAGCCGTATTGCATGTTAAACACTGTACTTCCTGATATTTACCATTATGAGTTTTTGTGTCCCATACGTCTAAATTAGTCAGTCAATACAGGTAAATCATGAATAGCATACACACGGCTGAAGAGAGATCTCCATCTTATGCAGGCACCCCAGTGACAGGACAAGGCACTAATATAACAGAAACTTCTGAAAAATAGCTTAAGATAGGTGGGGCAAGACCACAATAACGGGCACCTCTCTCTCCTCCAAAAGTGTAAAAATTATTAAATGGCATCAAATAAAGGAAACCTGGAAATAAGACCTAAAAGGAGCACAAGAGAGACAGAGGATAGTCTCAAGAAAGCAGCCAGCCTGCGGCGTGAGAAGTACCACTGCTCTTTCTATTTTATATAATAAAACTGCCAGACTATGGATTCTATATTTGAGCAGAAGAGGAAATGCTTCTTTTCAGGATTTGTTCTTTTGAAGTTGCAAATAAAACAAAATCAATACAAAAAATTGCAAATGCCCTAAAAAGGTTAACATAAAATGTATCCTTCATCTGCTAATTTTGCAAAGTTAAAAAAAAAGTACAAGCATACAACTGGTCAGCATCCTCCACAACCCAATAAGGCAAATATTTATTTTTTTTCTCTCCCGTATCTCCTCTTTATACTGTGAAGTATTCAGTAAAAGGATGATACATTTTTCTCTCTTTTTGCCCCTCCCCAAAGTCTTCTGTTTAAACAAATGTTTCCATACATAACAAACGACAATAACAAAGATCAAAAACAGTGTCTCCTCTCGTTATCATACCAGAAGTTATTTTGTTATTAAACACTCCTGGCACCTAAGGCCCTGTCTCCACCCCACGCTAACGCTCCCACTGCCGCTGCCCCACTCCTCGGACCTCTGCAACTGCTTGCTTCTCTACCCCAAACGCAACACGATCTCATGCATGCACCGTACTGCACTTACCCGGGAGTCCTATGGAACGATCACAAACTTGCAAGATCCCCGGCGACTCCTGCCTCGCTTCAAGCGGTTGCACGAGCGTAGACACAAACTGCCTGGGAGGCTCCTGCGCTGGCGCTTCTGGGAAGCGTAGTCCCGGCCAAGTACCTGTTACTAGCCCTCAATGGGAGGCGGGACTACATCTCCCAAGGCGTCGCGCGCCCGTCAATCGCTGAAGCTCGTAGGACTGGACTTGCCTTTACTGAAGCACCGAGGGGGTTGGAGTCTGCGGTTTAGCGCCGAACGTTCTACTTTTGTTGCTATTAATTTTTTTTTCAGAGTAATAGTTTGAATTCGTGGATGCCAGGGCGGATCCAACCACTAGGCAAACTAGATGGTCACTTAGGCGGGTGTTCAGCAGAGAGTAACATAGAGTCATAGCAAAGCGATGGGCCTGGCAGCCACACAAACGCAAAAGATTCATCTTTGCTTACTTTTACCCGCAGGAAAAATGGGCAGTTTGCAAATAGTCCATTTAGCCTTGCAAATACTTGTGGAACTTTCCGTATTTAAAAGTATGATATATTTTTTATAGGATTTTCTGGAAGGGCTGGTGTCGAGATGATTATGATTGAGTTTAATTATCAAAATCTTAGGGAGGGGGAGTTAGCTAGTAGTCTAAAAGCTAACTGTAAGGCAGATACAAGACTGAAGATTTGCCTACCCGGCCCCTAGTGCACCTAATAATCTTGCAGGGTCCTGGCACATGCTAAAGCTTTGATAGCAGCACTCCTGGGGAGAAGGAGTCTTCAGTTACCTCTTGCTCCAGTTTTGGAAATGTTGATGTGTCTGCCACACAGAAGAAGATTTTCTCTGTCCCTTAATGAAAAATAAATGTGTTTTCTTTTTCTTTATTTGGAGTTCAAAAATATGCAAAAGAAAATAAGCACAACAAAGAAATAATAGAAATATCAAAATAATGAATGCATGAATTTATTTATTGCATTTACAGCCCGCTTAATTTACAATGTTCTCAGCGGGTTACAGAAATCATAGGCATCAATACACATAACAGTAAAAAAAAATACAGTAGGCAAGAGGTTCTTGATCCAGTCCTCGGGATTCACCTAGCCAGTCAGGTTTTCAGGACATCCACAATGAATATGCATGGGAGAGATTTGCATACAATGAAGGCAGTGCATGTGTCCGGAGGACTGAGTTGAGAACCCCTACAATAGACAATACCTAGAGTCAACATTGACTTGACAGCACTTAACAACAAGGCAAATTAAGAGGCATGTTTATTAAAATGCAGTATGCTAAGAGCAAAAATTAGTGTGTGTTAAGTGCAAAGCTGAGCTAACTGTTGGTTGAGGGCATGGCTAGCATGCCCCTCTGCAGTTAGTGCACTAAAATGTACCTCACCCCACTACATCTTCATTCGCAATTAATGAAGTTGCACATATACTATTGTTAGCGGGGGGCACTTAAGACCACCTCAACACTGACAAGTAACCTGCAGTAATTAGCCCATGCTAACTGTAATGTGCAGAAAACACTCACTCTACGCCACAACTGTCCATAAGAAGATTAAATGCCATACTGGGTCAGACCAAGGTCCATCAAGCCCAGTATCCTGTTTCCAACAGTGGCCAGTCCAGGTCACAAATACCTGTTAGGTTCTCAGATAGGTGCACAGATTAGATGTTGCTTATCCCGGGGCAAGCAGTGGATTTCCCGGGTCCTCTTTAATAATGGTTTATGAATCTTTCCTCCAGGAACTTGTCCAAACCTTTTTTAAACTCAGCTACACTAACAGCTTTCACTACATACTCTGATAACAAATTCCAGAGTTTGATTATGCATTGAGTAAAAAAAACTATTTTCTCTTATTAGTCTTAAATGGGTTGCATTGTAGCTTCTTTGCATGTCTACCTTTCTACCTTTTGAAGGAGTAAACACTCCATTAATTTATAGGCCTCTACATTATCCCCTCTCAGCTGTCTCATTTCCAAGTTGAAGAGCCCCAACCTTTTAAGCCTCTCTTCAAAGGGATATCCTTCCATTCCCTGTACCATTTTTGTTGCTCTTCTTTGTACCTTTTCTAATTCAGTTATATCCTTTTTAAGATATGGTGACCAGAATTGCACACATATATAAGGTGCAGTCACACACCACGGAATGATACAGAGGCATTATAATATCATCACCAAAACCTAACACCAACGCACAAACCCCCCACAAATGTATACTAATAAATGCAAGGTCCATAAGAAATAAGATACACATCATTTATTTACATTCTTTTATATACCGTGCTATTCTGCATCAGTGCGGTTTACATTGAACAAACTGAAGTTACATTGAACAGGGTGTTATAACTTGGAGATAACTATTTTACAGGGAACATGGGCTATGGAGGGTTAAGTGGCTTGCCCAAGACCACAAGGAGCACCTGTGGGAATAGAAACCCCAGTCCTTCCGGCCCAAGGTTGCTGTCCTCTAGTGGGATTTGAACCCCCGACCTTCCGGCCTGAAGTACCTTGCCCCAACCACTAGGCCACTCCTCCACTCTAATACACAACATTATCACAGATGAAAAACCAGATATACTATGTATCACTGAAACTTGGATCACAGATACTGATGCAATCCAACTAAATAAACCAGGATACAAAATTTACAACTGTCCTCGCACCAATAGAAGAGGAGGTGGAGTTCTAATAATGGCAAGAGACTCACTAAACCCATCCAACACCACACAAAACACTCATGATGGAATAGATATCCTCAAACTGGAGAATAAAACAGTAATATTATGCCTCGTTTACAAACCCCCCGCATCACAACATGAAGCTCTTGCTGCCGCACCAGAAGAGATACATACAACTACTATCAGAAAGTACCAGATTATACTAGGAGACTTCAACCTTGCTTCAATATCTCCCACACATGAAAACACATTCCTTGAAGCCATGGACCAAATGGGATACAAGCAGATAATACAAAAGCCCACCCACAACAAGGGAAACATACTAGACTTGGTATTTCTACCCAAGATGACATATCACAGCAAAGAAAAAATTCCCACACCACAAATAACGCAAGTTCCCTGGTCAGATCATCACCTAATTCAATTCATATTCTACACGGCAACGAAACATGGAAGCCAGCAAGGGAGAGCAAAAACCCAAATAGGCAAAAAATTCAAAAAAATTGACAAAGAAGCCCTACTAAATCAATTACTACACACGTAGACACTGATCAAACTGATCTCAAGATACTAATAAGCCAATGGAACAAAGGAGTTGAAACTGCTGCAAAACAGACAATGAATTCTCCAATGAGCACAAATAGTAAATTAAGAGACAAATCTG
This sequence comes from Ichthyophis bannanicus, assembly GCA_033557465.1. Taxonomy (NCBI): domain Eukaryota; kingdom Metazoa; phylum Chordata; class Amphibia; order Gymnophiona; family Ichthyophiidae; genus Ichthyophis; species Ichthyophis bannanicus. Next base: position 191,049,282 of record CM066039.1, read on the forward strand.
AGCCCTGGTACACATCGGCACTAATTAAAATGAAGAAAGACCTCAGAAAACTGGAAAAATGATAGAGAGTCCCCTGAATGCAAAGAGGAATACTTAACACTACTCACAAACTATAAAGAAGAAATAAATACAGCAAAAAAGAACCATCACACTAAAATACTAACCAAGGCTTTGAACAGACCAAGAGAATTGTTCGAACTCGTTAAATCGATTACCAAAGCTGGCAAGGATGATAGTCCGAACAATGAAATAAAGACGCAAACACTAGCTGATCACTATGCTAGCAAACTTAACCCACCAGAAGAAATCCACACACGATCACTAACCACAAATAAACCCCCCCCCCCCCACACACACACACACACAACCTCAACTGGAAGCCATAGACACCAACGAGGAATGGGACTCCTTCCACCCCATCGAGGCAAAGCAGATAATAAACACTATCACAAGCCTAAATACCACTACATCTCCCTTAGACCCTTGCCCAGCTGCCTGGATCAAAGCAACAAAATCAGAAATCGCTCCCTGCATAATGCACATAGTAAATCAATCAGTGCAACAAGGAATCATGCCACTAGAGCTCACAAGATCACTTATCAGACCTATATTGAAAAACAAAACACTCAAGAAGGACGACCCATCTTCATACCGCCCTATCTCAAGCATCCCACTCATAGCCAAAACAGTGGAAAAATCAGTTCAGCACCAACTACAAGAACATATCGATGCCAGGAATGCACTTGATGACCAACAATATGGCTTCCGTCAATACCATGGAGTAGAAACCCTTCTACTAGTACTACTTGACAAACTATACAAAGGCATTGAGAACAGCAAGAAAATGTTCATCCTAATATTCATAGGATTATGAATACGTTCATAGAGTGGTCCATAGAGTGGAGGTAAGTAGCCTAGTGGTTAGAACACTGGCTTGGTAACCTAGCAACCAGGGTTTGATTCCCACTAGCACTCCTTGTGGCCTTGGGCAAGTCACATAACCCTCCATTGCCTCGGAAGAAAGGCCTGGCAATCTACTTCCGGTGACACTGCCAAGAAAACCCAGGAGCTTCTGGGTCGCCAGGAGTCAGGACTGACTCGAAGGCACACATTGCATTTGCAATATTCATAGACACATCTGCTGCATTCAACACAGTAAACTATGAGATCCTCCTCACCAGACTTAAATCCATAGGTATAAAAGGAACCCCACTAAAATGGTTTGGCTCCTATATATCCAACAGAGTGCAGCAGGTTCACTTCAATCAAGAAACATCAAAGGCATTCCCACAAACACAGAGAATACCGCATGGGTCAGCCTTGTCCTTCCTACTGTTCAACATCTACTTAAGACCTATCTGCACAATATTTCAGAAACACAAGATTAACTACCACTTATATGCAGATGATATAATGTGGATACACAACTGGACACAAACAACCCAAATTATAATCACCTGGAAGCATGCCTCAAGGAAACACAAACTTGGATACAGCAAAACAACATGAGCATCAACCATAAGAAAACCGAGGTAATGTTTATCTCCAAAAATCCAGATTTTAGCTCTCCCACAACAGTTCTGAACAATAACACATACAACATCAAACAGGAGATAAAATATCTGGGAGTTACCCTCAACAAAAACCTTAAGATTGAAACCCACCTAAGACTACTAAATCAAGCCATATTCCACAAATTAAGGATACTCCAACCTCTATGCAACATTATTGAGCAGTCTGACTTCAGAACAGTAGTCCAAGCACTCATCACACCTCACTTGGACTACTGCAACAGCATTCTCCAAGGGCTACTGAAAAAAACCCTCAACATACTACAAATGGCACAGAAAGTCACCGCTCAAATTATAATGAAACTGCGGGTCTCCGACCACATCACACCAATACTAATGCAACTCCACTGGCTCCCCATCCATGCCTGCATAAGATATAAAATCATAGTAACAACATTGATCCACAACCTAGCTCCATCGTACCTCTCCACACTCATCTCGACACAACCCAATAGGAACAGAAGAACCCACAACCTAAACACCCTACACGTCCCCCACGACATACGCAACACCAAAACCCTCACAAGTATCAGAGTGTTCACTTACACAGCTCCCTCCCAATGGAACAAACCACCTCAAGCACTAAGAGATAACAATGACCTAAAAGATTTCCGGAAAGACTTAAAAACCTATCTATTCCAGGATACTACAACTTACCCTAATGCAGCAATACATCAGGCTATGTAAATAACCATGAAACGCTTGTAAACATGTTTCTAACACTAGGCTATGTAAATACCCATGAAACATATGCAAATATGCACATAAGCTTACAATGATCATACTGTACAATTCCAAATTTGTGTTATGCATATGTAAACAAATTAGACTACTGTTATATGTAAAAGGATTGCTGTGATAAAGGCTTAATGTGAAACCGCTACTGATCGCTGGAAGACGCGGTATACAAATGTAACCAAATAAATAAATTGTTTTATTCTCCATTCCTTATGATTCCTAGCATTCTATTTGCTTTCTTTGCTGCCACTGCACACTGGGTGGAGGGTTTCAATATATTATCCACGATGATGCCTAAATCTTTTTCCTTGGTGGTAGTTTCTAAGGTGGTACTTTGCATCGTGTAACCATAGTTTGGGTTGTTCTCTCCTAGATGCATAACTTTGCACTTGTCCACATTAAATTTCATCTGCCATTTGGATGTCTAGTCTTCCATTTCCCACCCTGTCACACACTAAGTAGTTAACGTGGCATTTTTACCTTGCTGGCTGTTTTAGTATGCAGCAGCTGTTACCACAGTCTAGCACTAACTCCTTAGCGCACTTTAGTAAACATGCACCTATATGTTTGAGAAAACAAAATTAATTTATTTATTTTTGTTGCATTGCAGTCATAGGCATTGCATACTGTATTAGTCTTAAAGCTGAAAGCAAGTGCAAACTGCTGTAAAGGACAATTAAGTAAGGGAGGGGACCATAGGGAGTAAGAGACAAATGGGGTGGAGTACCTTTTGGGAACCTGACAGGTACTTGTAACCTGGATTGGCCAGTGTTGGAAACATGATACTGGGCTTGATGGACCTTTGGTCTGACTCAGTATGGCATTTCTTATGTTAGAGTTGCTAAGTTACCCATTTCCATAAGTGAGATATAGTCAGTCCTGTATTTCTGATAAACTCATTCTGATGCATTATGGGACCTGCAGCACTGATTCCAATGGGTAAAATCAGGGACTACAAATACCATACTGCAGTGCAATGCAAATTTAAAACCAGAACAGGCCAAAAATCTCATTCCTGGAACAGGGTAACTTGACAACTCTGCTTATGTTCTTATGTTAAGTAGGCAAGAAGAGAAAAGGAAGGAATTGAAGACTGGGAGGGGCATGAAATCTAACTACAAATGAATAGAGAAGCAGAAAAGAGAAATATGAGATGGAATGGAAAGACCAACGTCGGAAACAGATACAGGTGGGGTTTGGCCACACCAACTGTTAGTGTGGCCCCATGGTAAAAATCCCACACTACTGACATCAAAGACTTCCGAAAGAAATTAAAAACTACTCTACATAGACCACTTTGGATCTACCACATTATGCACAGCACCTACCCATGCAGTACCCTGAACAAGAACTACCCTGACACCCCATCCCACCTTCTGACCAAATCCCCCAGTGATTCATAATGTATATACCCAACTAAGTAAATAAGTTGCTTCTTAAGCCCCCCCCCCCCCCGCATGCATATTAATTATACCCAATTCTGTAAATAAGTTACTCGCTATGCCTCCCCTGAATGCATGCCTCCCCCTCTGTCCCCATCCCTGTACTTTGCTTGTATATGCCATGTAAACCACTTTAATTGAAGGAAAGGCATGGAGGAGTAGCCTAATGGTTAGAGCACTGGCTTAGGAACCCAGAGACCTGGGTTTGATTCCCACTAGCACTCCTTGTGGCTTTGGGCAACTCTTAACCCTCCATTGCCTCAGAAAAATCCAAGTTATCAATGTCCCTGTTTAATGTACATTACCAAGCTTAAGTTTCAATGTAAACTGCTTTGATTGAAATGATAAAGCAGTATAGAAAACCTGTTAAATAAAAAAGGTGGTATAGAAAACCTGTTAAGTAAATAAAAAGTTAATAATCAGTTAACACATGATTGAGTGGGTTAGGGGCATAACATGGGCACTGATAGAGCATCACAATTAACATGGGCATGCACTGACTGTGAATGTTGCCATTAGGGTGGGTTCACTTAACACCAAGGGGTGGTACTACATGCACCTGGGTGCTGGTTAGTGGTGCAGTATGTTACCAAGATGCTAACAGCAGGGGAACAGACACACATGCCCCCAAAAGTTAGCATGGGCCTCCATACTAGTTTTTCAGCTCAAGCATGTGCTAGCGGCGTGCCCTTTAATAAACCTGCCCCATAGAGAAGAAGGCATGAGAGAGAAGAAATGCAAAATCAAATGGAAGTTCCAAAAAGGAAGTCAGAAGACCAAAAAATAAAAAAGAGCCTGGGGCCAGTGTAATTTGAAAGATAAACTGTCCAGACAGCAAAGGCATTGATTTTCAGTTTGATTGGGAAATGTCAGCTTTGGAAACTAGAAAGGAATAGAGAGGTGAGGAACAGAAAAGAGAGTTGGGTCTGTGATGGGATAAGAAGGGGTGGAAATCAGGTTGGGGAAGAGTAGCGAGGTAATGGGATATTGGGTAGGTGAAGATAAGATACCACTGAAAGGCGTATATAAGAAATGTTAAATAAATAAAATAAATAATTGAACAAAGGGACTGGAGGCCAGGGAGGCGATGAGAACCAGAAGGAACTGGGGCTGATGAGAGGATAAGTGGCCAGGGAAGTAAATAAGGGTTGGGAAGGAGGCAAGTGCAGAGTTCTAGGGAGTAGGCGAATGGGAAGGAAATATAGACTGTGGAAAGGGAGCGAGAGATGGGAAAATGAGAGGGCTGGGATGAGGCTGAGAACGTGGGAAGATGGGCTGAGACTGAGAGACGGAAAGCTGGTTGTTAGATACCGTAGGTACAGGTCTGGTCAGACCACTAGGTGGACGCCTAGGGCAGCAGCTTCTTTGGGGTGGGGCCTGCAAAGAGCAGCTACATTCAAAGCAAAACATTGAGTCCTAACAGCAACACAAACTCAAAGACTCATCAGTGTGCGCTTTTACCTGCAGGAAGAATGGGCAGTTTGGAAACAGTCCATTTACCATTCTAAGTGCCTTTTGAAAACCTCTCTCATTATGTCTATATTTACCAATCAAGGTTTAATATTTAAAGTATGATGCCTAAATATGCATTTTTATAGGATTTTTCTCAAAGAGATGGTGTTGAAATAATTATGATTGCATTTAATTATCAACATTTTGGCAGGGGGGCTGCTAGGATTCTATGGGGGGGAAGTTGTTCAGTGCTGCCCAGTTAGTTTCAGCAGCAGACGTTAAATGAGCGTTTCAGGGGCCTAACTTTCACCACCGAGAGAGATAAGCTGCTAGTGGCTGAATATCGCCACTAACCGCTTCTCCTTGGGTGCTACCTCTGATCCACCCACAGAATGCCCCAGTGCTTGCTGGCTAGCATCGGGGCGTTCCGTGATGGCACCTGGGAGTATTCAATGGCATTAACTACTCATCGTGATCAACGCGGTTTGCAGATCGGCTAACCATGTTAATTGCTTTGAAAATGTCCCCGAAAAGTTAATTGCAAAGGGCTGCAAGGCTGAAGGTTTACCTAGGGTGTCTAATACCATTGCATGGCCTTGGGTAGGTGACATGTGAAAAGAGGGAGACAGAAAATGACAGAGAAGGATAAGGAGGAGGTGAAATTTACTTATGAGTGGACAGAGAGGCAGAAAAGAGAAAAGAAAGGGAAATAACGATGTTGGGGACAAATATAGGGAAATAAGTGAAGCAGAGGGGAGGACAGAAAAGAAATGGGAAATAGAAAGGAGACCCAGGAAAAAAGAGTTAGAAGGTAGATGAGGAACATGTGAAAGAGAAAAGGAGACTAATACAATTGAAAAGAAATGTCCAGACAACAAAGGTTGAAAAACTTTCATTTTATTTTAAATGTGTTAATTGGAATGTGTCAGTTTTGGAAATATGCATCTCATATCTTTCTACTTTGCTCAGTACAGGAGAAAATGCATTTCTCTATATGTTTCTCCAGGGCTGCACTGCTTGCAGTCTGACATCTTGGGGTTTCCAGTTTCAATTTTCGCTATATTTATTTGTATTTCTTCTATACCGCACTCTTTTTCATCAGCGCGGTTTACATTAAACAGGAATACTCATTTCAATCAACAGACTGTGGTGAGTTTACATAAAACAGGAAATATACAACTGGGATTATAACTTATGGAAACTATGTACATATTTGTAGCATGTATAGGACCTATATACACGGGATGGAGTTTATTTTCATCATCTTAAGTAGGGCGGTTACACTTTATCTGTAAATGTTAGAGGGTTGATGATGTGCTTTGGAAATGTAGAATGAAGAGGTGATGCTTTATGGCTTTTCTAAATTGCTTGAGGTCAGTAATAGCTCTAATGTTGGGAGGTAGGTTGTTCCAACATCTGGGTGCATAGTACGCGAAAGCCCTGTCTGTTGTTGATCGTTTGTATTTTGTGGCCTCATGTGGTGTAGTTAGGGTATTTGCCGCTGCTGACCTCCTAGATCTGGTGTTGGGAGTGTGATGGAGGAGTTTCGAAATTGATGACGGAGCTATAGTATTTATTGCTTTAAAGGTCAAGATAAGGGCTTTATATGTTATTCTGCAGTATATAGGGAGCCAGTGAAGCTCCATTAGGATGGGTGTTATGTGATCGCTCTTTGAAGCACCGTATAATACCCAGGCTGCGGCATTCATGGCTAGTTGTAATGTATTTAGTGAGTTCTTTGGGAGACCATGGAGTATTATATTTGCATAGTCGAAGTGGGGTGTGACTATGGCTTGGCTATATGTTTCTATTTCTAATTTGTGTTCATTTATTCTGCAGTTGATGAGAGTCTGTTTGTATTCTGTGTGTGATTGAGACATTCTGCAAGCATGTGCCCTCACAGCTCGTGTTGCTGTGAAGGCTTGTGTGTATCAGTAGCTTAACTGGACAGGTCTCAACTGAGGTGCCAGGTCAAGACAAACTACCCACCTGGGCAGCAGCAGAATGGGATGGTGTTGGCGGCGGAGGCAACAACACTAGAATTACCTGTGCGGAAGAAAGGCCTGGCAATCTACTTCCGTATCTTGCCACGAAAACCCAATGGATAGTCACAACAAAACAAATTGCTGAAAGATGAGACCCCCAGGTTGGAAGGCATTCAACTGGCTACTGGGGAGAAGCTGAAGACTTTTCAGAGTAAAGCCAGCATTTGTGATGTGGTTGGATCAAAGCCCACTGGACGTCTGACTGCTGATGTAGCTGCACATAAAATGAGAGTCAGAAGCTGTAAAGATGTCTTACACATTGGAACATGGAACGTACGAAGCATGAACCAAGGGAAGTTGGAAATGGAGCATGTACAACTCGATCTGTTGGGTGTCAGCGAACTGAAATGGACTGGCATCAAGCACTTTGCATCTGATGATCATAGGTCTACTATGCTGGAAATGAAAGACAAAGAAGAAATGGTGTTGCATTTATAATCAAAAAGAAACTTGCAAGAACTGTAATGAAATATAGTACAATCAGTGAATGCTTAATTTCTATTTTCTATGAGAAATGCCCATCAGCACAACTATAATTCAGTATATGCCCCAACAACAGCTGCAGAAGAGGATGAAATTGATGAGTTCTATGAACAAATACAAGCTGAAATTGACAGAACATGCAAACAGGATATCCTGATAGTCATGGGTGACTGGAACGCAAAGGTTGGCAACAAAGAAGAAGGCAAAGTGGTTGGAAAATATGAACTTGGCAACAGAAATGAAGCTGTAGAAAGACTGATAGAATTCTGCAAGACTAACAACACAAACACCTTCTTCCAGCAACACAAGCGTAGACTGTACACGTGGACTTCACTCAATGAACTGTATAAAAATCAAATTGACTACACCCATGGAAACACAACGCCAATAATGTCACTTCCAGAGTGAGATTGATTATCTCAAGCAAAATATAAATCACTTTACTAACATTCAAACTTTCACATTAGGTTTAACACATTTTTTAGTAAAAGGAGAAAAAGGGCCTCAGAGCTATACGAGATTTAGAGCATGGGCATAACATAAGCCCAAGGCAAACATCCGCTTTAGGCTTAGCTCATCCTCAACACATCAACGGCCCTTACACCTGTGGAAGTCAACAATGGAAAAGCTCTATAACATCAAAAAAGACAAAACCTGGAGCTGACTGTGGTACAGATCATCAGCTACAAGTATGCAAACTCAATCTAAAGTTTAAAAAGAGCAGGTCTCTCATGAATGTAGCAAAATATGACCTTGCGAATATATGACCGGAGTTTAATGACTTCCTGCAAAATTAATTTGCTGCTTTAGATACAAATGACAGAGCTCCAAAAGAGTTATGGAATGACATCAGGAAGATTGTGTTGGAAGAAAGTGAGAAGTCTCTACAAAAAGGCTAAAATGGATGACTGAAGAAACTCTGAAAATTGCCCAGAAATGCAGAGAAGCTATAACCAGAGGAGAAAGAGAGGCAATCGCAGAACTCAACAGAGATTTCCAATGTGCAGCAAGACAAGACAAGTACTACAATGATGCATACAAGGAAATAGAATCAGAAACTATTAGAGGAAGAATACAATCGACTTTCCTAAAGCTACGAGAGTTAAAGAAAAAATTCCAACCTCAAATCGGAATGCTATAAGATGCTCAAGGATCCATTTTGAATGATGCTGAGAAGATCAAAAAAGGTGGAAAGAATATACAGAGTCATTATACCATAAAGATCAAGTGGACCAACAGCCTTTTCAACCTGTATCTTATGATCAGGAACTATTGATGATGAAAGAAGAAGTTGAAACAGCATTGAAAGCCTTATCAAAGAACAAAGCACCGGGCATTGATGGCATTCCCATTGAAGTATTACAGCAATCAGATGCATAGGTGTGGCTGACTCATCCTGCTTGTCCTTGGAGAACCATACTTACAAGGCTCTGCCAGGAAATTTGGAAAACATCATCATGGCCAACTGACTGGAAAAGATATGTGTTTATACCAATACTAAAGAAAAGTGATCCAACTGACTGGAAATTATCGCACAATCATTCTGATCCCACATGCCAGTAAGATTCTACTGAAGATTATTCAGCAAAAACTACAACCATACCTAGAACGAGAGCTGCCTGAAGTGCAAGCAGGGTTCAGGAAAGGGTGAGGATTGAGAGACATCATCATGGATGTGAGATGGATCTTTGAAAAGACAAAACCTATTTATATGGTTTTATCGACTACAGCAAGGTTTTTGACTGTGTAAACCATGAGAAACTCTGGGTCACATTAAGAAGCATGGGTATACTAGAACACCTGATAGTTCTCTTGCACAACCTTTATATTCATCAAGAAGCAACAGTTCGAATGGAACAAGGAGAAACAGAATGGTTTAAAATCAGCAAAGGTGTACTACAAGGCTGCATATTTTCCCCCTATCTCTTTAATTTATATTCAGAACAAATCATCAGAGAAGCAAGACTGTATGAAGACAACTGAGGTGTGAAGACTGGTGTTAGATTCATCAACAACATTTGTTGTGCTGATAATATGACATTATTGACTGAAAGTGAAGACGATCTGAAACATTTGCTTTTCAAGATCAACGAACATAGTCTTAAAATGGGCCTGCACCTTAATGTAAGGAAGACAAAGATCCTGAGAACTGGCAAAATCAGTAAGTTCATTGTTGATGAAGAAAAAAACTGAAATGGCTGACAACTTTGACCTACTTGGATCAACTATCAATAAAGAAACGACAAACAGTCAAGAAATCCAATGATGTATTGCTCTTGGCAGAATGGCTATGAAGGACCTAGACAAGATTCTCAAGACAGAGATGACTCTCTCCATACAAATATTCGACTTGTCCAAGCCATGGTATTTTCAATAACGTCATATGGATGTGAACGTTCCATGGTGCGACCGCACCTTGAATATTGTGTGCAGTTCTGGTCGCTGTATCTTAAAAAGGATATAGCGTTATTAGAAAAGGTACAGAGAAGAGCCACCAAAATGGTAAAGGGGATGGAAAGATACCCCTATGAAGAGAAGCTAAAAAGGTTAGGGCTCTTTAACCTGGAAAAGAAACAGCTGAGGGGAGATATGACAGAGGTCTATAAATTAATGAATGGAGTGGAATGGGTAAATATAGATCGATTGTTTACGCCATCAAAATATAGAAAGACTAGGGGGCATGCAATGGAGCTACAGGGTAACCTATTTAAGACTAATAAGAGAAAATATTTTTTCACTCAACGTGTATAATCAAACTCTGGAATTTGCTACCGAAGGATGTAGTAAAAGCTGTTAGTGTAGTCGGGTTTAAAAAAGGTTTGGACAAGTTCCTGGAGGAAAGGTCCATAAACCATTATTAAAGTGGACCCAGAATATCCACTGCTTGCCCCATTACAAACATTGTGGAACCTGTGTCTTTTGGGGAAACTGCTAGGTACTTGTGACCTAGATTGGCCACTGTTGGCAACCGGATACTGGGATTGATGGACCTTGGTCTGACCCTGTATGGCATATCTTATATTCTTAAGTTGGACAGTGAAAAAGATAGACAGAAAGAAAATCAATGCCTTTGAATTATGGTGCTGGCGACAAATACTGTGTATACCATGGACTGCCCGAAGTACAAATCAGTCAGTGCTAGAGGAGATCAAACCTAAGCTTTCCTTAGAAGCTCAGATGACAAGACTTCGACTTTCATACTTTGGAAACAACATGCAAAGAGGGAGATCATTAGAGAAAGACATCATCCTTGGCAAGGTAGAAGGTCAATGCAAGAGTGGAAGGCCAGCAATGAGATGGATCAATACAATAACAGCAGCTAAGGGTGCCTGACTGAAGACTGAACCCAGTTTAGGATAACTGTCCAGAGGGTCGTCATGAGTCGATGGCACTTAACAACAACAGTTTGGTTCCTTATAGGGACTTTCACCAGTCCAACCTGCCCAGTAGGAGGCATATTGGTACTCGAGGGCCCAGTGGAAAATGTACTGTGCTGCCTTTTTATAGGTAGGGTCCTTGCAGTGTGAGTGTAAGAATTAGTACTATTATGGTAAGGAATCTCTCATGGGATGAGGCACTTCCCATCCCACCTGCACAGTATGCTACCTCCTCTGACAACTTCAATCTGACATTTGAACACAGAGGACCCCCATAGTCTAGCTGGTTCTCTGCATTTAAATGTTGTTGAAGCCAACAAAGAAAGCAGACCCAGGTGGGATACAATTTTATCTTAACTGCTGTAATTTCGGGTAAAATTCTAAACTATAGGCATCTGCCATTACAATGCAAAAGTACCATCTGCTGATACAGCTTGTAAACTTGGCAAGGATTGGTCTCTGCCTCTTGGCAATTTACTTCTGGTTCAAAATTATGGAAAGTCTTTGGGGTTTTTTGGATTTCTCTCTTTCTCCTTAGAGGAGAAAGCCTAATGGTTAGAGCAGTGGGCTAGAACCAGGGAACCCAGGGTTTGAATTGCACTGCTGATCCTTATCTTGGGCAAGTCATTTAACTCTCCATTCATTGCCTCTGGTACAAACTTAGAGGCTGATGCAGAAACATTAGAGCACTGTTTGCGCATAGTTAGCTTGACATCTCATACTCACCACTGTGCCACAATGCAGAGAGGAGATTGACATGAGCGTTACCTGCACAGAAATGGCTATGCAGATAGCACAGCACCCATTAAAATTGCATTTATTTATTTATTTCCAGCACTTATATAACACAGATCTAATAAAATCTCCGCAGTTTACAAAATCACCTAAGAAATACTAAAAGAAACATAGTAAAATAATAAAACATATATAAAATTAAAACAGCTCAAACAAAACACCTCCTACACTAAATTCTTTCTTAAAATAAAAAGCTTTCACTTTCTTTCTAAAATCTAAATAATTTTGCATAACCCAAAGCTCTGCAGGAAATTTACTCCAAACCAATGGGCCCAATACTGACACCAGCCGATTCAATCTACATACTCCCTAGCCTGATGGAGGGACTTCAGCATCTCTTGTAGGCAGCCACTGATGACAAGATAAAGGGGGTGGAGATATGCACCCTATGGAAAGTCAATTGCACAGTCCCAGAGCCTCAAATCACAGCAAAAAAAAAAAGGCATTAATCAATGCAGGGGAACAGCAAGGCACACTCACAGTCTCTCAGTAAGCTGGCTCAGAAAACTCATTATAATGAACTGTGCATATTCAAATGACATAGTAATAAGGTCATTTGCTATTCCACATGGATGCAACAAAAAGCGCAGAAGACCAAAAAGCCAAGCACAGAATTCAGTAGTGCCATTGTTCAAACGCCTGATCAGAGGTGAAGTAAAACTTTAGCACATGTAGGAGAAGAAAGCTTTGGCATATGAAACTTCAGTGGATATAGGAGAAACCCGATTGGTCAGCGCTATACAAATGATTAGTAGTAGGAGAACAGAGATGTTTTTTGGTGTGTTTTATCCGCTGGTGGTTTTGCAGTGGAGTTCATTCCTTACTGTGCCTCCAAAATGTAGAGGTGCCCTCCACAAACCACAGTTTGAGGCATTAAAGACAAGCACACAATTTTCCCCACCACTATGCCAACCTTCCTCACATCATTACACCATGCTGAAAAGTGTTATTCTAAATATAAATACATTGTTATTTTAGTGAAAATCATTTTTATTAGGCATTTCCAGATAAACAAGTAATAACAACCCAAAATACATCCAAGCAAAACATTACATGCAAAACTAACAATAGAAGTCTAACATAAGCTAGACAAGTTCACAGCAATCTAACAATAGAAGTCTAACATAAGCTAGACAAGTTCACAGCAATCTAACATGAGCTAGACAAGTTCATAGCAACCCAGGTCCCACACCCGATCCCAAATAACAGGTAGCACGGTCACCTGTCAACGGGTTTCTAACCGTACACTGCCGGACCAGCAGAAGACGCTGGCCTCAGTATCTCAGCACATGCAACTGGGAACAGGAAACATAGGGAACATAGCGTATAGAGCACAGAACAGAGGACCTAGGATCAAGTGTTGCAACTGCAACGTAGACCATAACTCACAGATGTAATCAGACAGTGATGCAAAGTCAATGAACAGTCAATAACTTGCCCAACCCCTCTCCCATGGCCCCTCCCCCCCTTTCCCTACCTCCCCCCACCCCTCCCCCCATCCCCCCCACCTCCCACCCGAGCAGAGCACTAGTCCTCACCGAAACCCCTTGCATAAGACAGATCAGCCTCTCTCATCATCATCTCTTCCCATCATCATCATTCATTCTCCCCCACTGGTGGCCCACTGTCCATAACCGGGGCCCAAATCTCCATGAACTGGTCTATCCGCCGCCGGCCAAGGAGCCTTGCCGTGCAGCACTCCATATTCAGCAAAATCCGCATCTGTCCCTCCCAGTCCTGCACACTAGGTGCCGCTGGCGTTACCCAATGCCTCAGAATCGTTTGCTTGGCCACCACAAAGCCCTTCTCACACAGTTGACGATGACTGCCACCCATGTAAGTCTTATGTTCATAAGAGCCAAACAGACACCTTTCGGGCGTAAGGCTTACTGGTTGGCCAATCCAGCCACCGAGCTTCACTCCAACACCCTCCCAGAATCTTTGGATGTTAACACATAGCCAAAACTTATGCGCCAGAGTGCCCCTCTCCACCCCACACAGGCGGCATCTATCCGAGTCAGTGACACCCACCCGCATCGCCCAAACATCATGCACATATCCACGCCACAAAAATTTGTACTGCACTTCCTGCATCTGCACCGATTCCGAGACTTTGGCTATGCACTGAAAAGCGTGAAGCAAGCGCTCCGGCGTTCCCTCCAAAATCCCATCATCCTGCCATCTGCGCGCTAACCTCGCCAACCCGGACAAATCTTCCCCCACAACAAGCTCTTCCTGTAGCCTCTGAACCGTGACCTTTCCCTCCAGGGCACGGAAAAGATCCACCATTCCCCGCTCCTCTCCCCATAGGCTCGTCACAATGCCACGCCGTAGACTGTGCACGTAATGCCTCACTCGCAAATAAAAATAAAAATCCTGCGCTGGCAATTGATAGTGTCCCCGCAGGGACAGGTAAGAATCCAGCTGCGCGACATGCTCCATCCTCAAATGGCCCACATATTCCACTCCGCACTGTGCCCAGCGCTTGGCCACCCCACTCTGACTCCCCGGGATAAAATCCCCGTTGCCTCCTAATGGGAGACAATCAGAACATCTCCAATCACACCCCCTGTAGTGACACAACTGTCTCCATACCTGTCGAACTGCCCCAAGATAGTTTGAACGCCTCCAAAACTCGGGCATCTCTTTACCCGAGCGATGCATCCAATACATCTGGTGGTACGGCGCCGAAACATGGTCAACCAACTCAATCGGGATAATCTCGGCAGTCCCTGCCACTAAATCACGGAGCGGCCGCAGCAGACTAAGCAGATTGTACTCCCGCAACGAAGTCAGGCCTGCCCCCCCCCTCTCTCTCCGGTTTCAGCAAAGTCGCAAAAGCAATGCGCGCCCTCTTCCCCTTCCAAAAGAATTTGGACAAGTGGCTCTCCAAAGTTTTTAAGTCCTTCCTCAAGAGCCAAAGCGGGGCATGCCTTAGGAGATAGATCCATCGTGGCAGTTCGATCATTTTGAAAAGAGCTATGCGCCCCTTCAAGGATATCGGCAGCTCCCGCCATTTCTGCAACCGTTGGAGTGTTTTACCCAACAGGGGCTGCACATTAACTGCATAGAAACGTCGGAGCTCACACGGAATCTGGATACCAAGATAGCGGATAGAATCCTCCGCCCAGACTAACGGGAACTCACCCTGCCAGCGCCCCCTGACTCCCCCTCCAACATCTAAACCCATCGACTTCACCTTGTTTATCCGCAAGCCTGAAAAAGCACCAAACTGCTCGATCTGAGACAAGGCACACTCCAACGACCCCTGTGGATTCGTCAGACACAATAACTGATCATCTGCGAATGCACTAAGCTTTATTCCCCCTCCCGGCCATTCAATCCCGTGAATCTCCTCTGTCCGCCCTAACAACCTCAACAGGGGCTCCAGCTGTAGGATAAACAACAAAGGGGATAGCGGGCATCCCTGTCGCGTCCCTCTGCGCAACTCAAAGGATTCTGAACGAAGTCCACCAACTGTTATAAAAGCCAAGGGTGCCATATATAGGGCCTGTAACCAGGTTAAGAAAGCTCCCTCAAAGCCAAACCTCCCGAGCACCTCAAACATGTACGCCCAAGACACTCTGTCGAAGGCCTTTTCCGCATCCAGGCTTACCAACAATAAGGGGTCCCCACGTTGCACACTCCATTCCGCCCCCAGTAGAACTTTACTAATGTTAGAAAAGGCCTCCCGTCCTTTGACAAAACCTGTCTGACAGGGACTAATCAATCGCGGCAGAATCCCCTGTAGTCGTTGCGCTAACACCCCAGCCAGCACCTTCATATCGTAATTGATTAAAGAAATCGGCCTGTAGGAAGCTGGATCTTCCACATCCTTCCCAGCTTTGTGGATCACTGTAATCGCAGCTGTTCTCATATCCCGGGGAAACCCTCCCCCATTTAAGACGTCGCCATATACTGCGGCTAGAATGGGGACCACCTGTAATTCCAACATTTTGTAAAATTCGGCGCCATAGCCATCCGGTCCGGGAGCCTTATGCGGTTTTCCCCTTCTAATCACTCTCTGGATTTCCACTCCTTCGATTGGCCTATTTATCTCCGCACGTTCGGCCTCCGAGAGCTGCGGTAGCGGCGTCCTATCTAAAAATGCTTTCTCACCACCCCTATCTTCCAGCTCCGGGGTATATAACTGTTCATAGAACTGTCGGAAGACCTCCACTATACTTCGGGGGTCGGAAAGGCGTACCCCGGTACTATCTCTAACCGCGGCCACCACCTTAGACCCCCCCTCCCTCACCAAACGAGCCATAAGGCTACCCGTCTTATTGCCATATCAGAAGAACTGGTGGCGGTAGAATTGCATGCTATAGACCGCATGCTCCTGCAGAATGCTATTAAGACTCCGCTGAACCTCCAGATAAGCCGGGACATGCTCTTTTCCCCGACCACCTACGGCCAACCGTTTCAACCTCCGCATTTCCTGCGCTAAGAGCAACACTACCCCATTGATTCTACGCTTCTCCTGCGCCACATACGCAATGATGTGCCCCCTCATTACGGCCTTCCCGGCCTCCCAGCATAAGGTGGCAGAACGAGCGCTGGATTCATTAAAGTGCAAATATTCCTCCCACTTTTGCACTAAATATTTTTGAAAGTTGTCATTCTTCCACATCTGTCTAGGGAAGGCCCACCGAGACTCCCCTCGTTCTCGCCCTCTCCAATCCATTCGCACCATGGCATGATCAGACACCAAGATAGGCTCAATCTCAGAGCTAAGCACTCTGTCAAATTCCCTCTCCGTCACCAGAATATAATCAAGCCTAGACCAGGTGTGGTGCACCCTAGACAGATGGGTGAAATCTTTCTCCCCCCCATGCAAGGTCCTCCAAGTATCTACCAACCCTCCTGTCAGACACAGGTAGCCTACCCCCTTTTTGCTCCAACCCCCTTGCACCTGCCCGCCAGATTTATCCAGTACAGGATCATGAGGACAATTGAAGTCACCCGCCACAATCAGCGGGATCCTCGGAGCGGCACTCACTTTATGACCCAGCCGTTGAAAAAAACAGTGATCATAGATGTTTGGGGCATAAACATTCCCTAGAAAAAATTCCTCTCCATTTAACTTTAAGTGCACAAACTTATATCTACCGGAGGGATCCAGGTCTTCTCTCAACAGCTCTACTTGGATCTCCTTACTTATTAAAATTGCTACTCCTCATTTCCGACCCCCCGAGGAAGCAGCCAGCACTTGGCCCACCCAACCTTTCTGTAACTTGGCATGTTCTTTTGCAGTAAGGTGAGTTTCCTGCAATAACGCTACCTGGGCTTTACTCTTCCGCAGAGCCTGGAGTATTTTCGTTCTCTTCACTGGAGAATTGATCCCGCCCACATTCCAAGAGATAAATCTCATGTGGTGCCTCATTGACTCGCACGCACAGAGGGCAACAGCAAGTTTCTCTCCCTTTGCACAGCCCGGGGGTGCCCAGCCCCAACCCCCGGCCTAGAAGCTACCAAGATTAAGGTGCAATACCGAACTGTGATATAGAGTGGCTCTCCCCACCCGGTAAGGCGTCCCTGCCCTGCTCGCCCCGCCCTCCTTGTGAGGGCTCCCTCCCCACTACCCCCCTCCCCCTCCCCCCTCGCCTGCTCCCTATCCTGTCCCCCCCGCCCCCCCTTCCACCACCAGGTAAAAAACTGCCTATCCCACCGTCAGCCATCGTGGCTGACCTGCGAGTCCCTACCATGCACTGCGGGGCCGCCCCGAGCCCCCTCTACAGGGGTCTGCAGAGGTATACTGCCCCCTCCCACCCGGCCTCCCAAGTGGCTGCCTGAATCAAGCTTATACAAGCAAGCATACAAGCTAGGAGGTGCAGATTGCCCTCTCCCGTCTGCGTACAGTCAGTCTCTCACCCAGAACCACACATTCCACAGCTGCAGACATAAGAGAGGGAAAATAAACAAAGAGAACTGGTCGGAGGAACAGGAAACAACCAGCTAGTATAGCAAGTAACAGCAACGCAAAATCATCATACATGAACAGTAACACTATAATCGCACATGAACAGTAAGCAGGCAGTTACCCGCTTGAACATCCACAGGTCTAGGCGCACCCAAAGGTAGCCAGCACTGCAGCGCTATCTGCCCTGTTACCCGAAGAGCCAGAGTAGCCAACAGTCAAAACCACCAGAGTCCATATCCCCTTACAGTTCAGAGGCCTGGCTCCCCTCCTCGCCCTGTGTCGGCCGATTCTTCTCCAAGTCCGTCAGGAACGCTTGGGCCGCCTTCACCGAATCAAAGACAAAAGTCTTACCCAGGCTGTACACTCGTAGGACGGCCGGGAACGCCAATGTGAAGCGAACTTTCTTCTGGAACAAAGCTGCACACACAGGTGTAAACTCCCTTCTCCTCGCGGTGACCAGGGCCAAGTAATCCTGAAACAAAAGGAGCTGGTTATTGTCCAAGGTGAGCTGCCGGTGCTGGCGAAAGGCCTGTAGCAGTCGCTCTTTATGCGCAAAATTGAGGATCCTGGCAATCACCACCCTGGGCCGAGGTCTAGACGCCATCTTCCCTCCGACGCGGTGGGCTCGCTCCACTTTAATTTCTCCCACCAGCGCGTCAAGTCCCAGAGCCTTCGGCAGCCATTGTTCTAACAGAGGCACTAGCTGCTGATCCATGGTTGTCTCCGGGAGCCCCACCAGCCGTATGTTGTTGCAGCGGGATCGATTTTCGAGGTCGTCAATCTTAGTTTGTAAGGCCTCCATCTTTGCCCGTGTGCTCTCGAGCCCTCGTGTCTGCCGCCCCTCATCCTCTTCTATGGCCGCCACTCTATTTTCCAATTCCTCCATCCGCTGGCTCATCTCCGCCATCGACGTGCCCATGACCTCCAGTTTGGATAAAATCTGGTCGAACTTGGGATCTAGCTGCCGCACTACCTCTCTCGCCAGATCCTCGGTGGCCGATTCCACGCTGTCTTTGCTCAGCGAGGAGGGCTGCATACTTGGCAAGGCCGGGGCACCAGGCCTGAGCCCCTTCTCTTTCTCCTTCTCTTTACGGGTCGGAGGCGTTATTGTTCTACACTCCGCAGCCCGTTTTTTGAAGTCCGGGGCTTGAGGCGATTCTCCCTCCACGAACAACCGTTCTCCGGGGGCAGACAGATAGAATATTAGCAGATTTTCTCGAGGCGGCCCCGGAGCGAGCGGAGACACGTCTTCACCCGCTCATGTGTCACGTGGACTCTACATTGTTATTTTATATTTTGTTATAGATATGTCACCGCTAGTGCATAAGCTTTCTGTGCATGCTTCTGGTGTCCACTACAAATTTAGCGCAGTAGTTCTACATTATCTCATTTGCATGCATTTTGCTTATGGCATACCAGCGCCCAACTTTTGTGGTGCTCTCACGCTAGAAAATTGTGCACATGGCTTTTAGTACATAGCTCTAACACTGGACTTCTGTAGTGGCCCCTTAGATTGTAAACACTCTGGGGACAGGAAACTACCTCCTGTATTTGACTGTACAACTCATCTTGAGCTCCTGAGAAAAAGTGTGAGCTAAATTCAATTCCCTTTCTCTTTACAAGTGCTAATTGTGCTGCTGTGTTATATGAGGCTATATTTATGTTTATTAAAATTTGATATACCTCACTCTTCACAGAAGTAGCAGAGTGGGTTACATTAAAATGTAATTGAAAAAGAAGAAAGCAAAAGGAACTCCAGAGCACTGATAGGAAAGGTCTACATTCGCACCTAGGAGAAGCAGATTAGGACTAAAGGGACAGGAGAAGAAAGACAAATAGTACCAAGTGATGTATGGTAGCGTCAATTGATGAGGAGGTCAAAAGCCTTATGAAACAGAAGCGTTTTGAGCTGGGATTTGAATTTAGTGTATGGTGTTTCTAACCAGAGATCAGGGGGAGGTTATTCCAGAGACTAGACCTGAGAAAGTAGAATGTGGAATGGTGGGTAGACGAGTCTGGCTTGTGAGACAGAGGGAAGGTAGAGGTGATTGGTATGCAGTGAGCACTCAATGTGGGGTATGACGTATAATGAGAGAGGAAAGATAATGAGATATACCAGTGTATAGAATTTTGGAAACCAAGGTAAGAAATTTATATTGAATATGGTAATGTATGGGGAACCAGTGAAATCGGATCAGGAGGGGAGTGACATGATCAGAATGAGAAGCATGAGCTAACAGACTTACAGCAGCATCTCAAGTGAGTTGTAACCATTGTAACTTGTAAGTAGGGAGGCCAGCAAAAACAATGTTGCAGTAATCCAAGCCCGTCATAACCAAAGATATCAGCAGTGTAGTTAGGGAAGAGGAAGAGAGAAATGGGTGAACGGTCCTAATCTGACAGAAAAGAACGCCAAACTGCAAATCTAACATGGTCATGAAAAGTTAATGATAAGTCAAAAATGACACCGAAATATTGGAAGGAGGGTACGATTGGGATGGGGATACCAGATAGCAAAGGAGAAAGTGGTTGCCTAGGGCAGCAACATCCAGAGGACAGCAAAAGCAGGGCATTCAAATCTAAATAATAGATTTTGACAGCCAGAGGGAGGTGTAAGGTTTGAGGTTCACCTAGGGTGCCAACACTTTGAACCAACTCTAGGGCCAGCCATAATGATTTCACTTCAGCAAGCAACCTGGATGAGGCAGTTGTTGAGGGGGGGTAAGGTCAGGTGAGAGAGGATTACTATATAGAATTAGTAGAATTGTCATCATGCCGAGATTCCAAATTGCTGCATAAGGAAGGTCAGGGATGAAAGGAAGATGTCAAAGAGAAGCGGTGCCAATAGTGGACCACAGCTGAAGGGGTAAGAAGTACAAAGACGAGTCTGAGATAACGTAAAAAGAATGGTCAGATAGAAAAAAGTTGAACCAGTGAAGAACAGTACTATGTAGACATATCATGTAAGCGAGAATGTAGAATAGTATGGTCAAACAATTCAAAGGCAGATAATAAGTCAAGGGTTACTGCAAGGGAAATATTACCTTTGTCAAGGGATTCACAGACCTCACTGAGCAGGGAGAGCAAAATGATTTTGGTACTAAAGTTTGTGCTTTCAGAATGTGTATTTCCATATTGTTCTGCTAGACCTGTCCAGACAAGTGGGTTGTGTTCCCCTACCAGCAGATTGGTGGAGAGAGATAGCCAATGAATTGCCCACTTTTCAATGACATCATTTCCATGCCTCTATTAGCCTGAGCCACTAGAGGGCACCTCAGTATTCTTCTGTCTCCAGAATATGGTGGATGGATTTTCTCATCTCTGAAGAAAATGTGAACTGAGAGGAAAAAGACTGATTTCACTCGTGAACGACTACCTTGAGGGTGACTCTCTCACTTCAGCATGATGTGGAAGGCTCCACTAGACCAGGGATTTTTTGGTAGCCAAAGGAGGAGGGAAAAATGGTTCAGCTCCACACTTTATCATGATAAGAGACTGTTGAGCAGCTAGAAAATTGGAAAGATTTGGAAGAGATCAGCGGCCTCATACAGCCATAACCCCCCTGCTCTCCCTGAAGACTGAAGACACCTCAGAAGTATATGGCTGTAAGCCTGTTAATAAAACATAAGAAAGAAAGAAACAGCAGCTGGGTAGTAGCACTGAGCCTGGTACGGTTTGCCCTGCCTGAGGCTCTCAGGGGGTGAGTACCAAAGCTTGACTTCATCATTGTTCTTGTTGGTGGCTCCCATACTCATCTGTTTTGGAGAGTAAGTCAGGGTGGACCGCGGGCGACTGTTGGCTCGGTTCGGCGCTTCCCACAATTTTCCAGCACTCACTTCTTTCAGAAAGTGTTGTTTGACTTGTGATATGCGAAGGACCTCCTCACTGAATTCATCCTGCATGGAAATCTCTGACTTTTCACTGGTGGGCCTATCTCCCTTCTTCCAACAAAGGGTTTCGGTTGGCCTGACATTTTCCACTTCAAGGTTGGAGGCGACTAATGGCACTGTGGGTAAGAATAATAGCCAAGCTTTGAGTTCTGGTGTCTATGCTTCTGGCCATTCCTTTTCTTTGAAGGGCTCAGTTCCAGTTGTGTTTAGGATCATTCTCAGGGAGGCAAGCTCCCAGAATTTGAGTTATCTTATCTGGAATTCTTTTCCTTCTTTGGCAAGCCTGGTCTTTGGCACAGAAATTCAGACTGTGCAGCTTTTGGATTCCCTCGAGCTCAGTCACATGAGGGATAGGCAGAGTGTAGAAGCCCAGCTTGAGTGCCTCCTTCCAAGTAACCCAGACAGAGATTGCCTTCTGAAGATATGGGTCGGTGGGGGTCTATCCGAGAGTTGGACTTGAGGGCTGGTTCTGGCGTCTCAGTTGAGGAGTCTGATGTAAAAAATAATAATAATAATAAATTGTTTTCACCGTCAGAGGTTCATGTAGAGGCTGGCATTTTCCACCTGTCCAAGAAGGGAATTTTGGCGGCATTGATTACTCAAATTAGTCTGCAGGACTACGGAAAAAATTTGCTCTTGTTGGGAAGGATTCTGAAAGTGTAAGTATTTACCTGCTGATAATTTCTCAGACTCTTGGGTTGAATGGAACTTTTTGGGTTTAAACTAATAAAATCTCTGTATATTTTAAAATTTTATGGTTTTTTTAAAGTTATACAGGGCACTGTTTTAGCAAGTCAGCTTCTTACTAAAAACAAACTCTAAGATTCAATCAGAGGTCTGTGTTAGCAAGTTAGCTTCTATTAGGTGTTTCTTTCCCTCCTACCCACCTCGACTCCCACCCACCCCAGGCATAATCTTTTATTGATAAGCTGTTACAGCCCTTACTGGGACAGAGGCAGTCAAATTCACCTTCAGGAGTAGCTGGTTATCCTCATCAGATGTAGCTTTAAGTAAGTAAAGAACTTAAATATCTTAACAAAACCTTAAAACTAAGATGCAGACAGCAGTCCAGCAGCAAGACAGCAGCTATACAGTCTTTTGTATTGAGTGTCACATATATGATTTTCTCCCAGTTGGTGAGGGGTCTCTGCATTGGGTGCGAAGAGCACTTTGCTCTCAGGGAATGAGTTTGATTTCTAAAGGCTAGAGTAGCAGAATTGGAGGTATATAGATGAGATCTACAGCGACGAAGTACTGAAGTCCCACCACCAGTCTGTTAGCCTCTCAGTTGCCAAGGAGGGGAAAGGTCACATGAAAGTGGTGTGGCAGGAAGTGATCCTGTAGCTAGGACCTGTTCGCCAGGAGATGTAAAACCCTCTTGCACTGAGGAGGTTTCTCCAGGGACATGTGGCCATGAGGGAAGGGTTAGGATGGCTGTTATAGTTGGTGATTCAATCATTAGACATGTAGATAGCTGTGTGCTGGTGGATGTGAGGATCATCTGATAACATGCCTGACTGGTGTGAAGGTAGCAGGCTTTATGCAAAACCTAGACAAAGATTTAGATAGTGCTGTGAAGGAGTCTGCTGTCTTAGTACATATTGGTACCAGTGACATAGGAAAGTATGGAAAGGATGTTTTGGAGGCCAAATTTAAGCTTTTAGGTAAGAAGTTGAAATCCAGAACTGCCAGGGTAGCATACTCTGAAATGCTTCCCATTCCATGCACAGGACCCAAAAGGCAGGCAGAGCTCTGGAGTCTCAATGCTTGGATGAGGCAATGGTGCAAGGAAGAGGGTTTAGCATTTGTTAGGAACTGGGCAACATTCTGGGGAAGGGAGGGGCTTTCTGAAAGAATGGACTCCATCTTAACCAAGATGGAACCAGGCTGCTGGCATTAACCTTTAAAAAGGAGATAAAGCAGCTTTTAAACAAGAAAATAGGGGAAAGCTGACAGTCGCCCAAGAGCAAATGGTTTGAAAGGATGTATCCTTGAAGGATACTAGCACAAGAGGGAAGTTAGGGCAGGTTCCAATAATGATAAAAGTAACCCAGATGCCCTTAAGTACAGAGCAGACAGAGCTTAAAATTACCCCTATCAACTGATAACCACCTTGATTGAAGGAAAAGGTGGCATACAAATCTTTCTAAATAAATAAATAAATAACCAGATTAATATGAATAGAATACGACCTCTAAAATGCCTGCAAGCACATTCTAGAAGTCTAAAAAATAAGATGTGTGAATTAGAATATATAGCACTAAATGAAACATTAAATATAATTGGTATCTCAGAGACCTGATAGAAGGAGGACAACCAATGGGACACTCTGATACCTGGGTACAAACTATATCACGATGATAGGGTAGATCTAATTGGTGGAGGGGTTGTGCTCTATGTTAGAGAGGGCATTGAGTCACACAGGATTAAAGTTTTGCAAGAAACAAAATACACTGTAGAATCTCTATGGATAGAATTTCCATGTAAAAAGGGGAAGGCGATGGCAGTGGGGGTGTATTATTGACCACCTGGCCAGAATGAACAGATGGACAAAGAAATACTAAAAGTAATCAGGGAAGCAAACAAAAGTTACAACACAGTAATAACGGGTGATTTAAATTACCCCGGTATCAAATGGGTCAGTGTCACAGCGGGACATGCTAAGGAGATACAGTTTCTAAATGAAATAAATGCCTGCGTCATGGAGCAGCTGGTTCACGAATCAAGAAGAGGAGAAGCTATTTTGGACCTAGTTCTAAGTGAAACACAAGATCTGGTGCAAGAGATAAGGGTTTTGGGGCCACTTGGCAATAGTGATCATAGCATGATTACATTTGATTTAATAAATGGAAGGAGGGTGGCAAGGAAATCCAAAGTACTACCTTTTAACTTTCAAAAGGGGACTATGATAAAATGAGGAAAATATTTAATAAAAAAAAATAAAAGGAGCAGCTGCAAAAGTTAAAGATTTGCATCAAGCATAGCTGTTGTTTAAAAATACTATCTTAGAAACTCAGACCAGATGTATTTCACACTTTAAGAAAAGTGGAAGGAAGGCCAAAGAACTGTCAGCATGGTTTAAAGGAGAAGTCAGAGAGGCTATTGTGGCCAAAAAGCATCTTTCAGGAAATGGAAAAAGGAGCCAAATGACGAAAACAGGAAACAACTTAAGCATTGGCAAATTAAATGCAAGGCATTGATTGATAAGGCAGGCAAAGAAAGAATTTGAAATAAAATTTCCTGTGGAAGCAAAAACACATAATGAAAATGTTTTCAAGTGCATTTGTAGCAAAAAAGCTGTGAGAAGGTCAGTTGTACTATTAAATGACAGAGGGGTAAAAGGGGCACTGAGAGAGGACAAGGCCATAGTGGAGAAACTGAATGAATTCTTTGTTTCATTTTTACTGAAGATGATGTTGGGAGGTTACCCATGCCTGAAATAGTATTTAAAGGTGATGTATTGGAAGAATTGAAAGAAATATTGATAAACCGGGACTGTATTACAATTATTTGATAAACTGAAGAGTAGTAAATCATCTGGACCAGATGGTATATATCTGAGAGTGTTGAAAGAACTGAAGTATGATATTGCAGACCTACTATTAGTAATCTGTGAACTATCATTAAAATCATCTGTAGTACCTGAAGAGTGGAGAATGTCCAATTTTTAAAAAGGGTTCCAAGGTGTGGCTTATTCAAGATGGTGGCTGAGTTCTGAATGCTGCGATGCCTAAGCGTAAGGGTAAATCCAAAGTTTTCCCTGTTGGCCCCTTACTTTCCTTGGGCCTATGGATCATTTTGTGCAGCTGACTGAGCAGTGAAGTGGGAGATTCGAGTGGGCGTTGTGGCGCAGGTTGAGGAAGGCCCGTCGACCTCTAGCCTGGAAGTGTCTCTCCCCAGATGCACGGTCCCTGTCCCTCCCTCCAGGTTCTCCTGTGGTACTCTCAGCAATTGGATTCATTGATTCGTCAGAAGGCGGTGAGCTCACAGATCTGCAACAGGGTGCGCCGGGAGAGGTTGGTGGAGAATTGGCTCCTGTGGGCCCAGACAACTTACCTGGGGGGAATGCTGAGGTGGCGAGTGTCCCTCTTCAGTGTGAAGGCGAAGTTGGTCTCTTGAGAGAGGGTGCGCCTGCCGTTTCTGCACCCTTTTCTTTTGACTTTCCACGCCCAGACTCTGTGACTCTTGATAATATCTGGGATGCTATTACTAAACTGTCGCAGCTTGTGGGTCAGCAGTTGACTTTGTCCTCAATGAAAGTTTCCCGGTTGGAAGAGTCTGTGGTTAAACTGGATGCAGCAATGGTCGGGACTCAGGCAAAAATGGAGACTATGGACCAGAGTTTGCACTATGTTTCTGATTTATCTGTGACTCTAGTTAAAGATAACGTGGCCCTGCGGGCAAAGATTGAGACGCTAGAGAATATTACCCGCTCTGCAAATGTTAGGGTGTTAAACTTTCCCGTGTTTTCGGGTTTGACTCCGATTGAACTGTCCAAAAAGTATTTACAAGAATCACATCTTATTCCTTTGGATTTGATTCCACCTGTATCTAAAGCATTTTATCTACCAACTGGCAGAAGGGAGTTGAGGGCTGCTAATTTAAATGTAGAGATGGATTTTTTTTAATGTATCTGACCTTTTCCAATCACCATCGGTGGATAAGTTGCGGGTATCCACTTTGCTTGTTACTTTTGCTTTATCCTCAGATCGTGATTGGTTTCTAAAGCTTTATTATAAAAAAAACCCTAATTTGTTCTATGGGTTAAAGATTTAAGTTTTCCCTGATGCAGCGAAAGAGACACAGAAGAGGTGTAGGCAGTTTTTATTGTTGAAGCCAGGAGTATTACAGCTAGGCGCTTCCTTTCTTTTACGTTTTCCTTGTAAATGTATAGTAGTTTTTTATGCTCAGAAGTACTGTATATATTTTTTTTTCAGCCTGAAGATCTATCAGCATTTATTAGTGCTAGGATTTCTGTTGCCTCTACTCCTGGTGAAGATGTAGATAACAGTGCATAAGGACTGTGTCTCAGGTTCTTACTTTGACCATCATGTTTGTATGTTTGCTCTGATTCTTTCTTTTCAGTTGGGGTTCCTCGCCCAGCTGAATTATTTTCTCTCACACCTCTTTTTAGGGGACTACAGATATTTCCTGTTTAAACTTGTTGCCGTATCATGCGTTACTTTTTTTTTTCTTTGTCATTTCAGGAATATCTTTTCTGTACAAGCATGTTGCTTGATTAATTTGTAAAGCATAAATAAATAATAATAATTTTAAAAAAGGGCTCCAGGGGTGATCCGGAAAATTGCAGACATCAATACCGGGCAAAATGGTAAATGGAAAAAAATTACTAAACATGTAGATAGTCATGGTTTAATGGGAGAAAGCTAACATGGATTTAGCCAAGGAAAGTTTTGTTTTACTAATCTGTTATATTTTTTTGAAGGTGTCAATAAACAGGTAGACAAAGGTGAGCCAGTTGATAGAGTGTATCTGGATTTTTCGAAAGCCTTTGATCAGGTCCCTCATAAGATACTCTTGGCAAAATTAAAAAGTAATGGGATAGGAGGCAGTGTACTATTGTGGATCAGGAACTAGTTAAAAGTTAGAAAGCAGAGAGTGTGGCTAAACAGCCAATTTTCTCAGTGGAGAAAGGTGAATAGTGGATACCCCAGGGATCTGTGTTGAGTCCACTGCTTTTTAACAACTTCTTAAATGACCTGGAAATGGGAATAACAAGTGAGGTGATCAAATTTGCAGATTACACAAAATTATTCGAAGTTAGTAAAACACAAGAGGATTGTGAAAAATTTCAAGAAGACCTTGATAAATTGGAAGATTGGACATCCAAATGGCAGATGAAATGTAATTGGACAAGTGCAAAGTTACGTACCTAGGGAAGAGCAACCCAAAGTATGGTTACACGATGCAAGGTTCTACATTAGGAACCACCACCCATGGAAAACATTTAGGCATCATCATGGATAACACATTGAAACCCTCTGCCCAGTGTGCAGCGGCGGCCAAGAAAGCAAATAGAATGCTAGGAATCATAAGGAATGGAATGGAGAATGGGGTCTTTTAATAAAGGACCTTTTACTTTCTCGCCCCTGTGTGCTTTGTGATCTTCAGCGAGACAGTATGTGTGTTATTTTGTGGACCTATGGACCTTCTACAGACCATGTGGATATTTATGGCAGTCTTCCCGCTTCCGGAAATAATCAAGAACGTGTTCTGGTAGGAATGGGTCCTTACTGATTTCACGTCTAGGGGGAATTAAGGAATGTAAAGGAAGGTGAACCTTCCCTGAGAGGAGAACGTTGCATGGTCCAGCCTGCCCAAGGTAGAGGTGGACGTCATGGCAGTCACAAAGTGGGCCTACACTCCTGTGGAAGTCAGATTGGCCTTGAAGGGCACTATGGATAGAAAGATGGACTTTTTGCTGAAGAGTCAGTTTGCAGCGGCAGCTGCTATTCTCCAGTTGGTGGTGTCTGCAGGCCTGACGCTTCAAGACCTGCTCCTGAAAATTCAGTCTCTCCCACTGGATGATGCTACCTCTGCTTTGGAGTCAGTTATTGCCTTCCTTCTGATGCCATGTATGTTCTAGCCTGCTTGGTGGCTAGGGATATTGTCCTTGGTTTTGGCTTCTCCACTGGGCAGCGGATACATTCTCCAAAGCCAAGTTAACTCAGCTGGCCTTAAGGGAAAGCTCCCTTGTGGGTCTGATCAGAGAAATTGGTGAAGGACTTAGCTGAGGCCAAGTCTTATATCGCTTTCCAGTAAATAGATGGAAAAGGCCTGGGAAGCAAGCAGGGTCATTTCCCTCTTTGGCCTCCAGCAGTACATTGCAGGCACGCTAGACTGACTTCTGGGGATCTCAGAAATCCTGGTGTTTCATCCTGGAAAGCCTTTCTTCTCTGCTTCTGGATTTCAAACCCATAATTAGTCCTTTCGATGGGGCTCGTGGGCCCAGAGACTCGGTCCCCTCCAGAGGGGGTTCCTCCCGTTCATCACTATGTAGTTTTTGGGGCCCATTCCTGAATGTCACCAGGGATAGAGGGGTGCTAGACAACATTATAGAAACATAGAAACATGATGACAGAAAAAAGACCACATGGCCTATCTAGTCTGTCCTTCTATATCAACCACTACAACAGTCCCCTTTTTTCCTTTAGAAAAAAAAGGACAAAAGGAGACTGTTGTAGTGGTTGATATGGAGTGGAAGCAGTCATTCAAAGAGTTTATGTCCTAGACTGCAAGCAGAGGCATTTGTCATCTCTCCATTAATTTTAATTTTATTTTTATTTGTGATTTGGCGGACATGAGAGCCACTGCATTGGCCATATTGGACATTACTGTGCCTAAAGGCGGTGGTGCCAGCACCTCCGGTCAAGTGAGGCAAGGGAAGATATTCCATTTCTCTTGGGATGCCAAAGAAGGATGACTCCTTCTGACCAATGGCCTCAAGGCAGTCAATGCTTCTTTGCACGTGTTGTACTTCCAAATGGAAACTCTGAGATCTGTGCTTTCAGCAGTGCTCTGAAGGGCGTTCCTAGCATCTCTAGTTTTTGTTTTCATATCCCGATCGGGAGAAGCAGAGATGTCTGCATTTTGCTATGTTTGACTCCCTCTGACAGTTTGACGCCCTCCTTTTGGCCTCTCCACTGCCACAAGAATGTTCTCCAGGGTCATGGTGGTGGTGGTTGCTACTCTACGGTGCTAAGGACTATGTATACACCTATTTTGGGATGGCTGGTTCATCTGAGCCCATTCTCTGTTATGGTTATGGTTATATTTCATTTGATACACCACAACATTGCATATTGGAGGCCTTTTGGGTTTCAGCCCACGTGGTGTCCTTCTGGAAGGCCTCAACTGGATGATCAATCTGGGAAGGCGTCCGTTGGAGCCTTACCAATCCCTGGAATTCATGGGAGCACAGTTCAGTACTCAAGTGGGTACAGTCTTCCTGCAAGAGGAGAGAGTACAGAAATTGTTGGATGACTGAAGTGTTCTATGTTTAACAGGCTCCCAGGGTTTGGGATTATCTCCAGCTTCTTTGCTTGATGGTAGTGGCATTCAAGATGATACCATGGGCATGCTCATATGAGGCCACTTTGGCAGCCCTTCCTGACCAGAGTTTGAGCTGAGGCTTCCGCTCCAGCTGAGAGTGAGAGCCAGCTTGAAGTGGTGGCTATGCCTACATTATCTGAAGAGGGGCATGTTGCTGGATGATCACTTGTGTATTCTTCTGACGACAGATGCCAGTCTTATGGGCAGGGAAGTCTTTGTCAAGACTGAATGACCCAGGGCTGTTGGAGCCACAGGGAGGTGGTGTGGTACATCAAACATCTCAAAGCAAGGATTATCTGGCTGGCTCTCTTGCATTTTCCCACCCTTGATCAAGGGCAGGATGGTGCGAGTGTTCTCCGGAAATGCCACAGCAGCAGCAGCAGCATATGTCAATCACCAAGGTGGCATGAAGTGTACAAGATGGCCCTGAGGATTGTACTCTGATTCACCTGGACAGAAATGAGCCTCCTAGCTCTGCTGGCTCAGCATATTGCCGGGTTGGTCAATGAGGAAGCAGTCTTCTTCCGGTGTTACTCTTGATCCCAGAGAGTGGAAGTTGAGTCAGAAGATGTTTCAGATGCTTCTCTGCCATTGCCACCCCATGATGGAACTGATGGCATCCCTCTCCAATGACAAAGTGTACCATTGCTTCACTCACTGCATGGAAACCGAGTTCAAGAGTGTGGTTGCCTGGTTCAGTCTTGGCCACAGCAGGGCCTGCTGTGTGTGCTTCCTCAATGGCTGCTGTTGGGGCGTGCACTTCGGCACAGAGAGCACCATCCAGGCTAGATTGTTATGGTGGTGGTGGATTGGACGAGGAGAGCATGGTTTAAGGATCTGATGCAGTTTCTGCAGGTTCCTCATCTTCATCTGCCCCATTTTGGGGCTGGTTGCGTCAGGTGCTGTTTGTCCTGGAAGACTCGGCTCCCTTCTTGCGTATGGCTTTGCTCTTGAAGGGAATAGTTTCCATTCTGCTCAAAGCCTGGAGAGGTTCCATAAGCCTCGCATACATGCGAGTCTAGTACCTCTTTCAGCATGGGTGTGGGGCACAAAAAGCTTGTTCCTAATTCTGCAAGGTGCTGGCTCTGTTGGTATTCTGCAGGGTGGTCTGGCAAAAGTTTTAGAACATAAGAACATAAGATATGCCATACTGGGTCAGACCAAGGTCCATCAAGCCCAGTATTCTGTTTCCAACAGTGGCCAATCTAGGTCATATGTACCTAGCAGTTTCCCCAAGAGACACAAGTTCCACAATGCTTGTACTGGGTCAAGCATTGATATCTTCGGTCACTTCTTAATAATGGTTTATGGACCTTTCCTCCAGGAACTTGTCCAAACCTTTTTTAAACCCAGCTACACTAACAGCCTTTACTACATCCTCCGGTAACAAATTCCAGAGTTTGATTACATGTTGAGTGAAAAAATATTTTCTTTTATTAGTCTTAAATAGTTTACCCTGTAGCTTCATTGCATGTCCCCTAGTCTTTCTATATTCTGATAACGTAAACAATCGATCTACGTTTACCCGTTCCACTCCGTTCATTAATTTATAGACTTATATCATATCTCCCCTCAGCCGTCTCTTTTTCAGGTTAAAGAGCCCTAACCTTTTTAGCCTTTCTTCATAGGAGTATCCTTCCATCCCCTTTACCATTTTGGTGGCTCTTCTCTGAACCTTTTCTAAAATCGCTATATCCTTTTTAAGATACGGCGACCAGAATTGCACACAATATTCAAGGTGCAGTCTCACCATGGAACGATATAGAGGCATTATAATATCTTTTGTTTTATTTTCCATTCCTTTCCTTATCATACCTAGCATTGTATTTGCTCTCTTGGCCGCCGCTGCACACTGGGCTGAGGGTTTTAACATGGTATCCACAATGACGCCTAAATCTTTTTCCTGGGTGGTGGTTCCTAATGTGGAACCTTGCATCGTGTAACCATAGTTTGGGTTGTTCTTCCCTAGGTGCATAACCTTGCACTTGTCCACATTAAATTTCATCTGCCATTTTGATGCCCAGTCTTCCAATTTATCAAGATCCTCTTGCAATTTTTCACAATCCTTTTGGGTTTTAACAACTTTAAATAGTTTTGTGTCATCTGCAAATTTGATAACCTCACTCGTTATTCCACTTTCCAGGTCATTTATGAATATGTCAAAAAGCAGCGGACCCAGCACAGATCCCTGGGGTACACCACTATTCACCTTTCTCTATTGGGAAAATTGGCCATTTAGCCCTACCCTCTGCTTTCTATCTTTTAACCAGTTCCTGATCCACAATAGTACACTGCCTCCTATCCCATGACTCTTTAGTTTTGCCAAAAGTCTTTCATGAGGGACCTTGTCAAAGGCTTTCTGAAAGTCCAGATACACAATATCAACTGACTCACCTTTGTCCACCTGTTTATTCACTCCTTCAAAAAAACATAACAGATTAGTAAGACAAGATCTTCCTTGTCTAAAGCCATGTTGGCTGTCTCCCATTAGGTTGTGACTATCTACATGCTGAGTAATTTTATTCTTTATGATGGTTTCTACCATTTTTCCTGGTACTGACGTCAGGCTCACTGGTCTGTAGTTTCCCGGATCACCCCTGGAACCCTTTTTAAAAATTGGTGTTACATTGGCGATCCTCCAATCTTCAGGTATTAGAGATGATTTTAATGATAGTTCACAGATTACTGATAGCAGGTCTGCAATCTCATATTTCAGTTCTTTCAACACCCTTGGATGTATACCATCCTGCCCAGGTGATTTGCTACTCTTCAGTTTATCTAATAGTTGTAAGACATCTTCCCGATGTATCAATATTTCCTTCAATTCTTCCGCACCTTTAAATACCACTTCAGTCATGGGTAACATCCCTACATCTTTCTCAGTAAAGACCGAAGCAAAGAATTCATTCAGTCTCTCCGCTATCGCCTTGTCGCCTCTTAGTGCTCCTTTAACCCCTTTATCATCTAATGGACCAACTGACTCTCTCACAGGTTTTTTGCTACGAATGTACTTGAAAAGGTCTTTATTTTGCGTTTTTGCTTCCACAGCAAGCTTCTTCTCAAATTCTCTCTTTGCCTGCCTTATCAATGCCTTGCATTTGACTTGCCAGTGCTTGTGCTGTTTCCAGGTTTCGTCGTTTGGCTCTTTTTTCCATTTCCTGAAAGATGCTTTTTTGGCAACAGCCTCTCTGACCTCACCTTTAAACCATGCTGGCAGTTTTTTGGACTTCCTTCCACTTTTCTTAAAGCGTGGAATACAGCTGGTCTGGGCTTCCAAGATAGTATTTTTCAACAACACCCAAGCTTGATGTACGTCTTTAACCTTTGCAACTGCTCCTTTTAGTTTTTTCTTAACTATTTTCCTCATTTTTATTTATTTATTTATTTATTTATTTATTTATTTCATATTTCTATACCGCATCTTCCAAAGTTCAGTTGCGGTTTACAGTTAACAACAATTAACAAAGCAAGTTTGTTTTACATGGAACATTGAGATATCACAGAACTTATTTACAAGGAACATCATATTAAATATAGAGTAAATAGTGCAATATAATACCAAACCGTGTGCAAACTATGTACAAGTTTATATATGAATATATCGAGGGTGAGTGCTATCTGTGTGGGTTAAGGGCTTTTGCATGGAGCAATCTGATTATCTCTTTAACCTTTGTCTAAAGTAGATAATGAGTTATCTGTATTATAATGTTTGGCAAACAGATAGGTTTTTAATTTCTTGCGGAGTTCCATTATCTCTGTTAGCTTTCGTAGCTCCTCTGGGAGGGAGTTCCAGATTGTAGGGGCAATATGGGAAAAGGCTCTATTGTTTGTTGATTTATGGGCTTTTGTAAAATCTTTCGGGATTTTCAGTCTGTTTAATTGCCCTTTTCTGTGTGTAGACTTAGATGGTTCTTTGTGTATTAGGTTGCATATCATGGAAGGGGCCAGGTCATATAAGGCCTTGAATGATGTTATTATTGTTTTATAGATTATTCTACTTTGAATTGGTAGCCAATGAAGGGAGGCTAGTATAGGTGATATGTGTTGGAGGGAGTTAATTTTCAAAGTGATTCTGGCTGCTGCATTTTGTGCTAATTGCAATCGTTTAATGCTTTGTTTTGTTATGCCTATTAGTATTAGATTGGCAAAGTCAAAATGTGGGGTTATGGTGGCTTGGATTATGTTGATAAAGTCTTGTGTAAAAAGTAGTGGACGAAGTTGTTTGAGGGTTTTGAGTTTGAAATAGATTTTCTTTATGGTATTGCTGATGTGTGTTTCCATCGTGAGGTGAGTATCTAGTATAACACCTAGATATCTTATTTCCTTTTTTATTTTGATTTCTTGGTTTTGAAGTCTTATATATGACGGAGGGGTATATGATCTGTTCTTGGTCACAATTAGAACTTCTGTTTTAGTGTGATTGATATGGAGGTTTTGTGCTTTTAGCCAAGTTGTGATTTCATTATAGCAGTCCGATAGAAGTTGAAGCGGTAGGTTGGGAATTGTGAATGGAATGTACATCATAATATCATCTGCGTATAGATGATATCGTACTCCAAAACTTTTGAAAATGTTGCAGACTGGTTTTATGTAAATATTAAATAGTAGAGCTGACAGCGCTGAACCTTGTGGTAGACCAATTTCTTGCTTGTATGTGGTTGAGTTTTGATTTCCAATTCTTACATTTTGCGTTCTATCATTTAAGTAGGACGAGAACCATTTATGTACTGTGGATTTTAATCCTATTTGTTTCAAGTTATTGAGCATTATTGTGTGGTGTACGCTATCGAACGCTGCTGATATGTCGATGAAAAGTAGAATGAATGCCTGTTTATTGTTGTCAATTCCTCTTAGGAGCGCATCCGTTAATACTGTGAGGAGTGTTTCCACTCCATGGCGGGGTCGAAAGCCATACTGTTGCTCATCAAGAGGGTAAGATGAGTCTAGAAAATCTTGTGTCTGTAGTTGAACTACTTTTTCTATTATTTTGGCCAAGAATGGTATGCTTGAGATGGGTCTATATGATGTAGGGGATGTTTTATCCAGTTTGCTGTTTTTAAGGATTGGTCGTATTTGTGCATGTTTGAGAGTTGGTGGGAAGTAGCCTTGTGTAAGAGAGAGGTTTACTATTGAGAGAATGTAGGGTAATAGGATTGGTATTGAGTTTTTTATCCATGTTACTGGACATGGATCTAGGTAAGATGTTGTGGTGTTGAGACCGGAGATAATATTTTTTAGTGTCTCTTTAGTTACGGGATGGAACTCTGACCATTCATCTAATTGTTGGTGTGGCGTGTTGTTAATGTCTATAGACATTGATGGCATTTTTGCTTTGTTTTGATAATGGTGGGCTAGTGTTTGAACTGAGATGTCAGTAATTTCGTCGTCTGTGGTTTGAGGGTTGGTTAGATTTCTGACAATGGAGAATAACTCTCTTGGTCTGTTATATGATTTTGAGAGTATTTTGGCGTAATATTCTTTTTTTGTGTTGTCCAAGGTTTCTTTGTATTTAGTGAGGTGATTATAGTATATTTCTTTGTGTATCGTCAATTTAGATTTACGCCAGTTGTGTTCTAGCTTTCTAAGGTCCTTTTTCATTTGTTTTAGTGTGGTATTGAACCATGGTTTGGTGTTAGTGTCAGTGTTGGTGCTCTTTTTGTGTATTTGATTAGTTTTGGCTGCATTAAAGATGGTGTCATGCCAGTTTCTGACAGTGTCATCTAAATTTGTCGCCGTTGTTATGAGGTGGGGGATTGTTAAGTCGATAAACTCATCATTGTTAAACTTTTTAAATCTTGTGGTAGGGACATTTGGGTTGTGATTGTTGGTGCTAGAGGAAGGATATGTAAGGTTTAGTTTGATCATGTGGTGATCTGACCAGGGTATCTGGGTACATTCAACTGAGTTTGAGTCGATTAGTTTGACGAGTGAATTGGGGAGAAGAACAAGATCCAGAGTTCCACCTTTGATATGTGTCGATGTATTTATTATTTGATGATATTCTATGTCTGAGATAGTGTCAAGGAATAGTTTAGATTCCGATGTTGGTAGCGAGGGAAGGTTAAAATCTCCTAGCATAATTATAGGGTGCTGTTCAGTTGAGGAGCTGAGGAGTTCTATAAAAGAGTCAAGGCAGTCTGGTTTTTGGTCTGGGGGTCTATATACTAAGCAGAGTTTCATGAGGCCAATTTTATCATAGTCTCCCTTTCGAAAGTTAAAAGGTAGTACTGTGGATTTCCTTACTATCCCTCCTCCACTAATTAAATCAAAGGCAATCATGCTATGATCACTATTGCCAAGTGGCCCCAACACCCTTATCTCTTGCACTAGATCCCTAACTTCTCTGAAAGTTCAGATGGCAGTCTTGTCCTGTTTCAGAGGTCCAGTGGTTGAAGTCTTCAGCCTTGCACCCATATGTTTCATGTTTTCTTCAAGGGGTTCAGTGACTGCATCCTCCCCTCTGATCATTTGCCCCTTTCTGGGATCTCTGTCTGGTGCTCAGGGCCCTAGTGTCAGAGCCCTTTAAGCCTCTGCAGCATGCAACTCTGAAGGGCTTGATTCTCAAGACTGTTTTCTTGTTCACAATTTGTTTGGCAAGGCAGATTTCTGAGCTGCAGGCTCAGACTTTCCAGGATCTATATTTGTCCTTTTCAGAGGTGGCCTTTTCCATTTGGCCTGTGCATTCCTTTTTGCCCAAGGTGATATCTCCCTTTTATGTGAACCAGGTGGTTTGCTTGCCCTCCTTTCTAAGGAGCAGTGTAGAGGGAAAGATAAGGATCTTCACCTTGTGGATGTCTGGAGGGTGCTTCTCCAGGACTTGGAGGTTACAAATGCCTTCCGTTAGGTCTGATCATCATTTTGTGCCATTTGCTGGCCCACGCAATGGTGTCACAGCAGCCAAGTCTATCTTGAAGCATTGGAGGCAATTGCCTCAGCATATCTGTGATGCAACCAGAGGGTTCCGGAGGGTTTGCACATCCATTCTACTCGGGCCACCCTCATCAAAGGTGGAGTTCCCATCAGAACCATTGGGGCTCAAGTCAGGATCTCGAGTACAGGAGAGACGATCTGAGCCTGTGGAATCAAACCTCTGCCAGGGCCGTTTATGCAGTGGGGTTCCTGCAGGACTTTGCCTGCCCTGTGACCAAGAGAGAATGGGAGGGTCCAGGGACTTCTTGATCCAAGTTGCCTGAAGGCTAGGAATCCTTTGCCAGCCTGCACCCTCCCACCAGTGGGGGAGTCGACTAACCACTACAAGACCTCACTGAGAAGCTTCGAGAAGAGGCAGGCCAAGGGTAGCAGAGAAAGAGGAGGAATCCAAAATTGGGGCACTTTCTTTCCCTACATCCACCACCCCCATGATCGCCTACTGAACTGGCAATGATGGAAGGTCCTCATCCTCCAACTGCAAGGGAAGTATCTCTGAGGGGTTAGTAGAAGCCTCCATGCAGGAATCGCAGAGGGAGTTCAATTAAATAACTCAGCATTTGCTACAGATCAGGCAACATCTCCTCTTAGATGAAATGCTCCTGCCTCAAGAAGAGCGGTTTCCATGACCCAGTAAATCATTTCCACAAGTGGTTAGCTGAAGCACTCTAGAAAAAGTCATACTCAGAGTGTACACACATTGTAAGTGCAGACACACCATGCGCTGAGGAGTAAGCACCTACTCAGCATGCTCAGTGTCATACATAGGTTAACACACAGCCAAGAGCCAGTAACATGAGCAAACAGCACTAGCACAAGATGGGAACCAGCAGGAGTAAAAAACACCATGCCTAATCAATGGTTCATCCGAAATGGTCTGAAACCCAACAGTCGAACCGCCCAGTGGACTAGATTGGGGCTTCCCTAAAGACAATGTTAGTCGAGCAGACGTAACTTAAATCTGGTACTCACCCCCAAGGATCCCCAAGCAGCAACCTTGCTGAATTCAGTGCTACTCACTTGCTGCCAAGATCTGCAGGCACATACCTCTGAAAACATTCATCCAAATCTTCAGGGGAGAGCCAGGGAAGGAGGAGGGGAAGGGGACACTGAGGCTGTGGTAGGTGCAGGTTTCTGATCCAACAATTCTGGCTGTTTAACTGTCCCATACCAGAAAAGGATGGGGAACTGAATCAACAGCCCTTCTCCTGTGGACTATTCCCAGGAGAGCACTGGTTTTAAGAGTGACCCTCTGGAAACCCTCCCACATTGAGCTCAACTGAGGAAGTTGTCTCAAAGAGCAGTTACTCATGAGGTAAATCAATTTTCCAAAGGTGTTCATAGAGCTGCATCCACCATCTGCTGGAAACAAAGAAATACTGGACTGTGCCCCTAGGTGTATCAGTGATAATAGCAGGATGAGGTCATAAGAAAGCTCTAGGTCAGTGATGGCTAACCTTTTTGAGCCCGAGTGCCCAAACTGCCGCACAAAACCAAAGAATTTCCTCAAAGTGCCAGCACGTCATTTGCATAAGTGGTCTTATTTGCATAAATATTTGCATAATGTTACCATACACTAACTTTTAGTAAACATGTCTCTTAATGAGTGTATGGATAAAGAAAGACTAAAAGATTTCTACATTACTATAATCCAGTGCCAACCGCCAGGCACATTAGGAACTACTACAAAAGCTGCCCATTTAGAACCCATAGCAAACCCGCCGTATCCTGACAGCATTACCAGGACTCACAAAGCACCATACCCTACCTATCAAAAGGCAACACTGCAAATATTAAACCAATACATTTCAGAGAATACTGGGGAAAGAGAACAAGTGGCAACATCAAATAGGAATTTCCTCTTGTACCAAACAAAGCGCAGATGTTAATGATGCACATTTCCCAGAGCTGACATATTCCAGTTAATAAATTCAAAATAAAGAAACATCTTTCTACCTTTTGTGCATTTGTTTTTCAGTTGCAATTGGTCCAGCCACTTTCTTCTGGTTTCTTCATGTTTTCTGCTAACTCTCCATCGTCTGCTGTCCATTTGTCCTTTCTTCTCTCTTCTAGTTTTTTTTTCCATTCTCTCTCTCTCTACATCTGCTTTAACATACTAATCTTTCTCCTTTTGCTCTTTCCTCATTCCTATTTCATCCACACAAATTTTACCCCTCCATCCTCAATCCCCAATTACTCTCCCAATACCTGGCCAATTGTAGATTTTTCATCCCTCCTACACAAAATATTTTTCCCCTCTCCATTTTACTCTCCCAGCCCCATCCCATTCTAATCCTCCCCCAACATCAGCTCCCTTCTAGTTCCAGTCTCACCCAGCATCCATCCCCTTCTAGTCCCTGCATCAGCCCATTTCCAGTCCTAGCCCCCCATCAGCCCATTTCCAGTCCTAGCTCCCCCATCCATTTCCAGTCCAAGTCCCTTCATCAGCTCATTTTCAATCCTAGCCCCCCCATCAGCCCATTTCTAGTCATTTCCTAGCCCCACCATCAGCCCATGTCAAATCATAGCTCCCCTGCACTCAGCCCAATTCCAGTCCAAGCCCCCCCATGAGCCCACTTCCAGTTCTAGCCCCTCCATGAGTCCATTTCAATTCAAGCCCCCACCACAGCCCATTTCCAATCTTAGCTCCCCCCAACAGCCCATTTCCAGTCCTATCCTAGCTGTTCCATCAGCCCATTTTCAGTCCTAGCTCCCTTCCCTCACAGCCCATTTCCATTCCAAGCCCCCTCCCCATCAGCTATTTGCAGTTCAAGCCTCCCCTTCCACTCAGCCCATTTCCAGTCCTAGCAACACCCCAACCCATTACCAGTCCTAGCGCCCCGGCAATCAACTTCCAGTCCTAACCACCATCACCCCCATTTCAGTTTAATGCCCCCCTATAACCCATTACCAGTCCTAACCCCCCATCAGCCCATTTCCAGTCAGCCCCCCATAGCCCATTGCCAGTCCTAAACCCCCCCCATCAGCCCACAGCCCATTACCAGTCCTAACCACATCAGCCCACCTCAAGTCCTAACCCCTCCCCATCAGCCCATTTCCTGTTCTAGCCCCCCCATAACCCATTATCAGTCCTACCCCATCAGCCCACTACCAGTCTTAACCCCCCCCCATAGCCCATTGCCAGCCCTCATCAGCCCACAGCCCATTGCTAGTTTTAACCCCTCTATAGCCCACTGCGTCTTAACCCCCCTCCCCAGCCCACTGCCAGTCTTAACCCCCCCAGCCCACTGCCAGTCTTAACCCCCCCTCCCTAGCCCATTGCCAGTCTCAACCCCTCTCCCTCCCTCCCTAGCCCATTGCCAGTCTTAACCTCCCTCCCTCCCTCCCTAGCCCATTGCCAGTCTTAACCCCCCTCCCTCCCCAGCCCGTTGCCAGTCTTATCCTCCCTCCCTCGCTACCTAGCACATTGCCAGTCTTAACCTACCTTCCTCCCTCCCTCCCTAGCCCATTGCCAGTCTTAACCCCCCTCCCTCCCTCCCTCCCTAGCCCATTGCCAGTCTTAACCCCCCTCCCTCCCTCCCTAGCCCATTGCCAGTCTTAACCTCCCTCCCTCCCTCCCTAGCCCATTGCCAGTCTTAACCCCCCTCCCTCCCTCCCTCCCTAGCCCATTGCCAGTCTTAACCCCCCTCCCTCCCTCCCTAGCCCATTGCCAGTCTTAACCCCCCTCCCTCCCTCCCTCCCTAGCCCATTGCCAGTCTTAACCCCCCTCCCTCCCTCCCTAGCCCATTGCCAGTCTTAACCCCCCTCCCTCCCTCCCTCCCTAGCCCATTGCCAGTCTTAACCCCCCTCCCTCCCTCCCTAG
The DNA here is from genome assembly GCA_033557465.1 of Ichthyophis bannanicus. NCBI lineage: Eukaryota > Metazoa > Chordata > Amphibia > Gymnophiona > Ichthyophiidae > Ichthyophis > Ichthyophis bannanicus. The sequence goes on from CM066039.1 coordinate 191,089,821, forward strand.
CCCATTGCCAGTCTTAACCCCCTCCCTCCCTCCCTAGCCCATTGCCAGTCTTAACCCCCCCCCCACCCGAGCCCAATGCCACTCGTAACCCCCACCCACCCTCCCTCCCTAGCCCATTGCCAGTCTTAACCCCCCTCCCTCCCTAGCCCATTGCCAGTCTTAACCCCCTCCCTCCCTCCCTCCCTAGCCCATTGCCAGTCTTAACCCCCCTCCCTCCCTCCCTAGCCCATTGCCAGTCTTAACCCCCCTCCCTCCCTCCCTCCCTAGCCCATTGCCAGTCTTAACCCCCTCCCTCCCTCCCTAGCCCATTGCCAGTCTTAACCCCCTCCCTCCCTCCCTCCCTAGCCCATTGCCAGTCTTAACCCCCCTCCCTCCCTAGCCCATTGCCAGTCTTAACCCCCCTCCCTCCCTAGCCCTTTGCCAGTCTTAACCCCCCTCCCTCCCTAGCCCGTTGCCAGTCCTACCCGCCCCCCCTCGGCTCATGGCAATTGAAAAAAAAAAACGGGCCGCGGCGGCGGCATGGAGTGTCCCGCGGGGCTCCCTCTGCCCGGCGGGACTCTCCTGGCGCGACTCAGCCCCTCTCTGCCGGCTTGCAGATACGCGAGGGAGGGATACGCGAAGGGAGAGAGTCTCCCTCGCGTCTCTGTTAAGCCCGCAGGGGCAGATGGGAAATTTCCCATCAGCCCCTGCGGGCTTAACAGAGACGCGAGGGAGACTCTCTCTCCCTTCGCGTATCTGCAAGCCTGCAGAGAGGGGCTGAGTCGCGCCGGGAGAGTCCCGCCGGGCAGAGGGAGCCCCGCGGGACACTCCATGCCGCCGCGGCCAGCTTTTTTTTTTTTTTTTTTAATTGCCATGAGCCGGCATATCTCAATTTGCGACCTTCCCGCGTGCCAGCTGCAAGGCCTTCGCGTGCCACAGCTGGCACGCGTGCCATAGGTTCGCCATCGCTGCTCTAGGTTTTCTTCAGTTTCCACCTCTGCTGGTAGAGGAACACCACCCACTTGTCTGGACTGGTCTAGCAGGACAATATGGAATTCTTTTCGAGTAACATAACAGCATCAAATTTTCTGGTGCACCCAGGGCTGGCCCATCCACTAGGTGAACTAGCCAGTCACTTAGGGCAGCAGATCCTGCTGGATGGCATCACTAACCCAACCCCCACTCCCCCCCCCCCCCCCCCCCCCCCCCCCCGAGAAGCAGCAGCTGAACTGCTGCTTCAGTGCTGTGGCAGACTTTGAAAAGCCCATGCACATGTGCACAATTCTGGCCTGCTGCTCCTGCCCGCCCTTCAAGAAGTTGCATTGGAGGAGGGGCAGGAACAACAGGCCGTGAGCACACATGTTCACAGGCACTTTAAGGCCTGATGCAGCGCTGAAGCGGCAGGTCAGCTGCTGCCATTTCAGCGCAAGGTGGGGGCAGCATAGCAGACTGGATGGAGGCGCTGTCTTTTGGGGTGGCAGTGGCATAGAGGGTTTGCCTAGGGTGGCAGAAACCCTCGTGCTGTCCCTGGGTGCACCTCCAGCTTAAGCAATCACCCTCTGCCCCTGCACCACTATACAGAATGGTGCAACCTTGGATCTCACCCAGATTTCTGTGCCTCTAGCGGATGGTACAGATTCGACGGGTGCAGCAGAATTTTCTTCTCACGCCTGACTATTGTGGTTGAGTCCTTGGTTGTGTGGGGCTCTCAGAGATTGATCTAAGGACCTGTGCCCTGCTTGAGCTGGAGGAGTTCCTCTCCTTAGCCCCAAGCCTTGACCCTTGGGTCTCAGTTTGGTGAGGCAGTCTGGCAGGGGTTTTGTGGGGCCACTGCCAGCAGGGATGAATAGTCTGAAGCTTCCCCCCTTCCTATTCTCACTGAGGAGGGGGGTCCCACTTGCCCAGGAATTCAACCTGAGGGTCCCAGTCCCACTGAATCAAGATGTCTGTGTCAGTGTGTCCTGAAGGGACTTTGGCAGGGGATAATGAGTAGGATCTTAGGGATCCACTGAGTGTTACCCTGCCCTCCCTCATCCATCCCTCCTTAACCTGCATTATTTACCCTCTGTGCTTTCTTCCTGGGCTACCTATCGTAAAGTTTGTTTAAAAAAAAAAATTGCATGGGGTTTCAAATGTCAGCAGACCTCTCTGCAGCATCAGACACGGAGTGCACAGGAAGTTCCCAGCAGCTGCTGCATCAGCATGACAGGATCCTGAATAACTGTCGGTAAGTGCTGGGAGCTGGGGGAGGAGAGCAGGCACGTTCGGAGTTCAGCCATGCAGGTCGAGAAACCACTGTGTGTTTGGCATTGCTGGCTCCAGTTATTCCCCTTGTGTTGGGGTGACCGTGAAGCCAGCTGCTAAGCCAGCACTGAGTGATTTTAGGCCACGGGGAAGATGAAGGTCACTAGGGTGCAATTCCTGCAGAGTTTTACTGTGGGCACGAACAGTAGCCATCTTGTACTGACCATGGGTTTTCCACGCAATCCTTTTGGGGAGAGGGCACCTCCTGAAGGCTAAGGATGCACTTAAGAGAGTGTTTGGAGCAGGGTGCTTCTGCGGGACCCCTGCTGACTATGCTCCTTCTACCAGAAGCTTTCAATTATGAGGGGCTTGTAGATTAATGGTAGAGCATGTTAACCAGATTTCCAGCCCTTCCTTGGTTCAATATGTAAAGGGGCTTTGGAAGGGCCACCTTTCCCCTTCCATTCTCCCTCCCCTTATATTGGGTGGGGGGGAGGGAATACCACTCACTGGTATATTAAATCCCAAGAGAATGGTTTACGAGGTCTCTGCCCCATCCTCTCTTAGCATGGAAGCTCTCAGAAGGGCAATCTTCTTTTGGGAGAGTTGGGTTTCTCTTTGCCCATCCTCTGTCAAGGGGGGCTGAAATTTCTGCTCCAGAAGGAGAACCTGCATCCACAGAGATGTCACTTTTCATGGGGAAGGAGGGTCAAGCAGGCCTTTGGGGGTTCACACCTCTGCCTCCCAGCCCCCACCCTCCCAGTTGCCATTTATTGTCTTCAAGACAGCAAGGCCATGGGGAGGCTCTCTCCACTCTAGTACAAGGAGCTGATAAAGCTAGTTCATTTCATCGGGGGGAGGAGTTCCTGGTAGCACATGGCTTATAAGCCCATCATTCAGGGGCATGGGGACCTGCCCTTGAAACGCTTGTTGGACAAGGACAGTGGGGGTCCTTTGGCAGCAGACCTCTCATTCTTCTCCCCTGGGCAAGCTTGCTCACTTCACAATGCCGATGACTTAGTGGCAGAGCTGGCTGCTTCATCCAATCTTGAAGTCTACCTCTCCTGGCATGTTAGTTGGGAAGCAGATAGTTTCACTTCTGAGCATACCAGAGCCTATATAGCTTGATCTACTTGCTGACAGGAATCTCCACTCCAAGATGCAGATGCTTTAAAAAAAATTACTGTCTGGTGTTTCACAAGTAGCCATAACCTGACCTCATGCTTAGCTACTGCAATATGGCAATATCTAAACAGTTTATATTGTCTAGGCCTGCAGATGTCCTACATTTGAGTGCATCTTAGTGACTGATGCCTTATGATACTCCAGTGGATAACCTTCTGGTATGTCAGTACCCAGGGGCGGCTCTATAATGAGGCAAAGTGAGGCGGCTGCCTCAGGCGGCAAAGTTTTGAGGGTGGAAGATGCCCCCAAAACAGCCGCCTCACTTCGCCTTCAAGTTTTTAAAAAAAAAAAAAAAAAGCGCACAAGTTGTTGCTGTCGAGTCCGTTTCTCAGTAGCGGCAAACTCACCGCCTAACTTCTTCTTCTGTAGCCACGGTTCCCTGCCTCTTAGGGAACTGCGGCTGTGCTGGTGAAGCCGGTGCAGAGCCTTCCCGTCTCTCGGAGGGCTCCTCCGTGCAGCATTGTCCCGCCCCCAAAGGAAATTGTTACCACTTCCTCTGGGGGCAGGACAATGCTGCACGAAGCCCTCTGAGAGACTGGAAGGCTCCGCACCGGCTTCACCAGCACAGCCACGGTTCCCTAAGAGGCAGGGAGCCGTGGCTGCAGAAGAAGGAGGCACAGGAACTACAGTGGGGGCAGTAGCAGGCAGACACAGGGAGATGGGAGGAGGGGGCAGGGGACAAGGGAAAGGTGAGATCTGCAACGGGGCTGATGGGAGGGAGGGAGGGTGTTGGAAGGGAATTGACAAGGGAAAGGTGGGGTCTGCAACTGGGCTGATAGGGGGGCTGGAAGGGAATTGACATGAAGGGAAGGTGGGGTCTGCAATAGGGATGACATTGGGGGAAGAGGGGGCTGACAGTGGGGAAGGAGGAGGCTGGAAGGGAACTGACAAGGGTTCCCTCTCATCCAGCAGGAACAACTGGAGTGCTGCTGGCATCAAACAAATCAGCCTGATCGCTGCAAGCGATCAGACTGATTTGTGCGGCGGTTGCACTCCGGTTGTTTTAATTTTAGATTTTGCCACCTCTGCCCTGCCTCTGCCTTCCCGACACTTTTTTTTTTTTGCTGCAAGCATTCTTGAGGAAAAAAACGCAGCAGGAAGGCAGAGGCAGGGCAGAGGTGGCAAAATCTAAAATTAAAACAGCCAGAGTGCCCCCACCGCCGCCGAATGAGAGGTGCAGGCGGAGGGAGTGGGGACAGGAGGAGGACAAGGAGAGACAAAGGTGAGAGATGGGGGACAAAAGGTGAGACAGGGGACAAATACTGGACAAAGGGGGAGACGGAGATATACTGGACAAAGGGGGAGACAAGGGGACAAGTACTAGACAAAGGGGAGAGACAGGGGGCAAATGCTGGACAAAGGAGAGAGACAGGGGGACATACTGGACAGACAGGGGATAAATGCTGGACAGAGGGGAGAGACCGTGCGGGTTAGGATTATAATAGGCTGATGGGGGGTGGCTAGCACTGGTAATGGACAGATCGGGGGGGGGGGCTAGGACTGGTAATGGACAGATCAGCGGGGGCTAGGACTGGTAATGGGTTGATTAGGGAAGGCTAGGACTGAGAATGAACTAATTGAGTTAAGGGCTGGGACTGGTAATGGGCTGATTAGGGGGGGCTAGCACTGGTAATGGGCTGAGGGGGGACTAGAACTGGAAATGAGCTGATTAGGGGAGGATAGAACTAGTAATGGACTGATGGGGGGGCTAGCATTGGAAATGAGCTGATTGGGAAGGTTAGGACTGGAAATGGGCTGTAGCGGAGGCTAGGACTGCTAATGGACTAATGGGGGATAGGACTAGTAATGTGCTGATTAGGGGAGGCTAGCACTGGTAATGGGCTGAGGGGGGACTAGAACTGGAAATGAGCTGATTAGGGGAGGCTAGGACTGGCAATGGGCTGATGGGGGGGGGTAGGACTAGTAATGGGCTGACCAGGGGAGGCTAGCACTGGTAGTGGGGTTGAGGGGGGACTAGCACTGGAAGTGAGCTGATCGGTGGGGCTTCAACTGGGAATGGGCTGATGGTGGGGAGGGGAGCTGCTGGCCTTGGAAGAAAACTGGGGGCTAGGGCTACAAACGGGCTGATGCGAGGGGATGGGAGAATGGGACTGGAAGGGAGTGGATGCTGAGAGGGGCTGTCTTGGTATTTGGACTAGAAGGAGCTGGACAGTGGGGAAGGAGGGGGACTGGAAGGGAATGGACACCAGTGGCAATCATGGGAATGCAAGTTGACATTAGAAGGTACCAGGAGGGAGGACTGGAAAGGGGCTGATACTGGGAAGGGTTATGGGGACTAGAAATAGGCTGATGGAAAGAAGTGAAGAAAACAAAAGAAGAGATAAGAAATGGCAGATGTACCATAGACCACAGAAAGAGAGCTAAGAGAAGACAGGAAAGCAGAAGCCTCAGATCGGGACCAACATGATCAGAGAATAAAATGGTCAGACAACAAAGGTAAAAAAAAGAATTTTATTTCATTTTAGTGACTGGACTTTGTGCTATCTTTATATTTTACACAGTATTGGGGAACTGCATCTCTTATTTATCTGATGTTGCCTGCATGTGGACTCTGGCTTCATGGGGTTTCAGTTTACATTTTGTCTACATATTATTATTTTTATTTTAGATTATGGTTACTTATTCTGTACTTGGTGAGGGTCGATGTTGTGAGTGTGTGACTGAGGCCAGGTGTTCTGTTAACATGGAGATTGTACATAAAAATCTGTATTGTACTGTAGTAATTTGACTTGTTCAGCTTTTCAGATAGGTGTATGGATGTTCCAGTGCCCACTGTAGTATTTACAGTGACGCTTTTTTCGGATGGGCTCCTTATGTGAGTTTTGGAAGTTTGTGCTGATATGGTATGGTATAGTAGGTTTGCTCTTTGAGTATAGTTTTGTATTAGTTCGCAATATGACTGGTATTGGAGAATAGTGGTTGTTGTTGTTGTTGTTAGTAAGATGATCAGAATCAGATTTTTTTTTTTTAATATTGAGTTCTGTGGGTGAATGTCCTGGTTCTGCTCTACACCCACTGTGGATATAAAATATATGTTGAAAAAGAAAAAGAAAGAACCATAACCGCTGGCAGGACAATAGCAGGCAGCTGAAATGCGCCCCCAAGCCTTTTCGCAGCACTTTAAGCAGTTCTGGTCCCTCCCTCCTCCAAAGCGATGTCAGAGCAGGGAGGGACAGATCTGTTTAAAGTGCCAGTGCCTTTCAGATCGGGCGCATGACCCCTCCTCCTCCCCATACCTCTGTCCAGTGCTGCCTGCTCTTTCCCTGCTGCCAGTGCCGCTGTGAAAAAAACAGAGGGCGGCAGCAGCAGGGAAAGAGCAGGCAGCACTGGACAGAGGTATGGGGGAGGAGAGGGGCGCGCGCCCAAGCTGCAAGTCACACAGGGCACGATTGCAGCTTGGTACGGCCCTGTGTGCAAACATCTTGCATTCTTTCCATATAACCTAATTGACTTTTTGGTTTGGTTCAGTCCCTAATTGGAGTTCTGAAAAAGCCCCACCCCCTCTAAGGCGGGGGGGGGGGGGCACCATCTCATTCTTCGCCTCAGGTAGCAGATTGCCTTGAGCCGCCCCTGTCAGTACCACCTAGTGATTGGATTCTGGGTATGTCTTCTACATGTGCAACTTTTCCTATGCAAGCCCCTGATGCCATGCAATTTGGTTCTTATGGAATTATCCTTTGAACATGTGGTCCTTTTTCTCGTAAAAGCCTGAGAGGTCCTAGTAGATATAGCCTCAGTTAGTAGTGTTAGCAACTTTCAGGGCTTGGTAGTCTATGAGCAGTGTTGTATAATAATAACTAGTTACTGTATGTAAGTAAAAATCCCAGTAATTTTACTTGTAATGAAATACTGAAAAATGCTGAATACTTTATAACAAAGTAATACTCCTGTTTTTAATTACTTTTACTTTATTTTTTTTAAAAAGTAAGGTTTATTTTAGTTTCATACTTATCACTCTGTTTTTGCCTTCACTCTTGTTTTCTCCCGAATCTGCTAACCTTCCTGTGCTTATATCTCTCCTGATTTTCACTACTGTAGAAAATTAACCCTGGTCTCTAGCCAGGGCCGTCCTGTCCACTAGCCAGGCTAGGTGGCAGACCTCCGTGGCCGGCACAGTACGCATGGCCTGCCACCCTCTTGTGCTGAGTTGCACCGCCGCTGATTCCAGCAGCAGTGGAAGGCCATGTGCTTCGGCACACATGGCTGCCGCTGCTGCCAAGCTGACCCCCCAACCCCGCCGCCAGAACCAGCAGCAGCATGGGGATGGGGGAGAGCGGCGCAGCTTGGCGCACGGAGGAGAGGCATGCCGGGGCTTCTACCTAGGGCAGCAGAAATCCTTGGGCCAGCCCTGGCTCTAGCTCTAAACTCTGTGTCCTCCCTTCTCAACTACTGACTTACTGCCTCTGTACTCTAGCTTATTCTGCTAACTCTGTCTGCTTAGCATTTGGAATGTTCAGTTTTCAGAAAGGTCGGCCTTATTCTAATATTTAGAATTTATTTTGGCTGGACTTATGCAGGCAATTTTTTGTTCTGTGCTGCTCCAAATCTCCTAGCTTTCCATTTACCTATACTCTGTGCTAGAGGATGGAGTTGATTACCCTCTGCTGAGGCATTGTTCAAGACCTGCTTTCAGCGTGCCCTAAACTGGAAGTTCTAAGACTGACCACAGATGAGATGACTTTCTTGGCTAATTATGTTTCAATAATGAAACCAGTTACTCCGTCTTTGAACATCTTGCAGTAAGAAAAGATGATGTTCCTGGCCTACCTGTTGCCAACCATTACCAGGCTTCGTGAGACTCTGAGAGAAAAGCATCCACATCAACTTGTAAGCCTCTGGTAACTGCCCTCATAAATGCAATCAATCAACACTTTTCTGATCTATTTGATGACACTGAAGCAATTGCAGCAGCAATTCTGCAAAATTTTACATAGGGAGGACCGACAATCAGAAGACTCTGAAGGAGGCCCTTCGGTATGACAGACACCTGCTTGGTGTAGTTCCTAATTAATCTTCACATGATACGGTTACTCCTCATGGCGATAATGATGATGATGATGATGACGGTAATGATAAAGAATTTTTTTAAATAAAGAAGAATATTTCAGACATAGATTCCTTGGATCAATTTCTGCAGCCACAGCCAGAAGACATAAGTAGCATTGGCGTATGATCTGATTTGAAGGAACTGTTTATCAGACTAAACACTTCACTTCCTGCCTCTGCAGCCCTTGTGCCTTTTCAGCTGTGCTAATTTAATCATGACTCACAAGCGCACTTGTATGAGTGACAGTAATTTTGAGAATTTAGTTTTTCTCAAGTCGAACAAGTGGATTGAAGTTTAGACATAATGAAGTACTTAGGATAAAACCTTTAACAACAATTATACCCTCTGTAGTCTCGTTACTTTCACCTAAAAAGTACTACAACAGCCAACTACTTTTTCACTTTCACTTGAGTAAAATTTTCAAATGTTCTTTTACTTTTAATTAAATATTAAAACATGCATTTACTTTTACTTAAGTATTTTGATCTAATACTTTGAACAAAACTGTCTACAAGTCTTCCACTCAATTTCATCACCACAGGGTTGTTCTTCGAAAACATATTAGGTTTCTACCTGAAATAGTGACACCAATCAACACTAGCCCAAGAGTATATGATGCCCTAGCTGAACTATCAGTCATGTGCCCCTGCCCTGTCCCTCCTCCCTCATAGTCCATCATCTCTCCTCTCCCCCCACCAAGGTGTCCAACATTTCTCTCTTTATCTTCCACCCCAGGTATCCAGTGTCTCTCTCCTTCCCTCCCCGCCCCCCCCCCCTCAGGCATTCAGCATCTTCCCCTTGCCTCCCTCCCAGGTATTCAGCATCTACCTCTTCTTCCCTCCCCCCCCCCCCACCAAGGCATGCAAAATCTTCTCCCCATTCTCTTCCCTCCAAGAGTGTCCAGCATCTCCTCTTTCCCCCTTCCCAACCATCCAATATCTCCATTTCTCCCCACCCCCACAAGATCTCCAGCATTTTCTCTTTCTTACCTTCCATTGCTACTGCTCCCAACACCACTGCCCACTCTACCTCCACCAGAGTCGACAGCAGCAAATCACAATGGTAGACCTTTGAACACCCATGCACACACTTGACAGTGAATATCAGAAGAAGCGGACATAGCAAATTTTAAGTGCACACATGCAGGTGTTCAATGGCCCACTGCCACACTGTGATGCATTTAAGCAGGGTTGAGTTGGCTCCAGTGGAAGTTGAGTGGGCAGCGGCATGTGAATGTTCAAAGTGATACTGTGCTGCTCTGCCAGGCCTACTGCTGCCATTCTCAAGGTGCTCCCACCCTCCAAATTGTGCCAAGGTAGGTGTATGCCTAGTCTGCCTAATGGCTGGGCAGGCTGTAACGCCATATAATTAAATGAGGAGACACAGCTTCCCATCCTCTGCCCAATACCACAGTTTGTTCCAAAGGAACAAGTCCTACATTCCTTAGTTCGTAGAAGGGTTCATGCCTTATCCTTTAAGAGATTGATTCTCTTAGGAAGTCCACACCACCTTGAGTCTCCTTCATTGCCATTAAACCTGGCCTGCCAGCCATAAAAGCCTTTGTCAGCCTGCATGGAATCCTGCTCCATTTTCTGTTACAAGCAAGCAGATACTCTCCCTAGCACTACTCTGGAATCTCATCTAGCAAGAGCTTCTGTGTCGAATGTTATCATTGTGGGATTGTGGGTTCCTCCTTCTGCTTTGATCATGATACTATCTTCCTTTCCAAAGGTGATGCTGGCGCAAACATCTCTCCTGCCCAGGGAGGCTTTGGAGTCTATCCTTTCTTGGGTGTTGGGATGATTAGGTGCAGTTTGACAGTAAATTCCCAGGCTTGTTTGCAGGATGCTGCAGATAGTTTGGCCTGGAGGAGTTAGCACCATGCTGCTTTCTGACCTTTTGAGTCTATGGGAAGCTTGGTTCCATGCCATGGCTGGCAGGAGCTACTTATGGAAGTCAGAGGGCTGGCCCAACCATTAAGAAAACTAGGCGGCACCTTATGGGGGATGACAAAGAGCAAGGTATTCAAAGCTAAACAATATATTCTGACAGCCAGGGGTAGAATAAGGCTTACGGTTTGCCTAGGGCACCAACACCTTGAACCAACTCTGGGGCTGACTCTGGGAAGGCACAATGAACATATTACTCTTTCAGCATTGCCATTCATTCTCACTCAACACCAAAGACTTTGTCTGGTTGCAGCTGTTAAAGTTCTTAGTACAGACCCTGGAGTGATTTTTGGAGTGAGGGCTCTTGGATGATCTTTTCTCCTAACTATCCTGGTGATCTTTTCAGTTATAACCTTCAGTTTCCAACTGTCTCCTCAGCGTTGTTGGGAAAGCATGCTCTATTGATGCTCCTTCTTTGGCCTATCTAAGGGAAAGTGTCTGGAGGCACCTGTTCTAATGTGGGTATTTGCCATTGATGATTCAGCAGTTGGATAGGGCCCACTGCCAGGCTCTGGTATTGTATGGGACAGTGATCCCTTCTGCCAGTCTCCTGGTCCATCATGGGATCACAATTTGGGACCGTTTAGTTGCTCTTGCCAAATGGTCACTGCAGTGGCTTGATTAGCATATGGACACCTGGATCATAGTGGTATCGTCAAGCATCAATGCCCTCTGACATAATATCAGCAGGCCCAGAGTAGGAGTGGAGAAGGAGCAGGTAGTCTTCCTTAAGAAAGAGTGCCCTGGTTTTAGGATAATGGAGCTAAGATGCTGAGCATTCCAGTTAGTACTGGGATAATCTGTCTCATCTTCTGTTTCATATTGAAACAGTGGGATTTGGGGTTCTGCAAGTAGTGAGGAGGTCCAGTGCAATAAGCACTGAAGCAATAAGGCCTGCCGGGTCTTCAATAGGGGCCACTTCAAGGTTGCTCCATGGCTGCTTCGCTGTTGAGTACTGTCAGGATAAAGGATCTTGCATCGGGCTGCTTATGTTTTCTCTCTCTAGACAGGCTGCTGATGGGAGATATGTTGCAGTGGTCCTATGGTTGGTCATTTGGTATGGTAGGGGGCCAATATCTTCAAAGGACTGGGTGCCTTTCATCCATAAGGTAGTATCTTTGGCCCAATCAGAGCTGGCCCAACCATTAGGCAAACTAGGCGGTCATCTAGGGTGGCAGCTTTTTGGGGGGAGACAGGAAGCAAAGAGCAGGGCATCCAAAGCTAAACAATAGATTCTGACAGCCAAGGGGGCATAAGGCTTAAGGCTTCTCTATGGCGCCAGCATCTTGAACCAACTCTGAGGCCGGCCCTGTGAATAGGTTGACGTGCAAGGCTTCAGTGGCAGTGGTAGCCATGTCTCTGTGGCTACACACATTATTCTTTTCTGTTGGACTGGAGGGGCAGCCTAATGGTTAGAGCAGCAGGCTGAGAACCTAGGGAAGCCAGGTTCTTATCTCACTGTTGCTCCTTGTGACCTTGGGCAAGTCACTTATTCCTCTACTGCCTCAGGTACAAATTTAGATTGTAAGCTCTCTGGGGACAAGAAAAATACCTATTGTACCGGAACATAACTTGCCTTGAACTTCTAAGAAAGGGTGTAAGCTAAATCCAGTTTCTCTTTTCCTTTCTTGTTCATGTGTGAGGCTATCATTTCTTAGAACCTGGCATGGTGACTGAGGTTTCTGCAGAACAGGTCATTGTTCCTGCATTTGACCCTTTTGTAAGGAAGGCTCAGGGGTAGGTGGCCCTCAGTTTCTCACAGGAGACAAGTGGAGATGCTCTTTTCCTTCAGATGTTGAATAGGATGTGCCAGCTGCTGGCAGCCATGTTGTGTGTTCTCAGTGACAGTGAGAAAGGTTCTCCTCCCTTCTACCAGTACTACTTCAACAGAGCCATTTTTGGGTTCTGCTCATTTTTAGTGGAGCTGTACCTTGTGTCTCTGCAGTTTACAACTCTAATAGGTGGCACTGGGTGTCCCTCTATCCAGCAAGGGGCATTGCAGGGTTCCAGATACTCATGTAGGGGTCCTTATCTGTTGTTCTGCAGATTAGGGGCCACTGAGTTAGGTCCACGTGTTTTTGCTTTAGATTTTCTCGTTGTTCCAGTATCCATATAGGGTGAACATGTTGGTCATTATAGGGTCCTTTTGTGCCTTGTTGCACATACTGTAAGGTCTTGCTTGCCTTATTGGAGGTAACATATCCTTCGTGAGTTGTGTCAATCTTTGTAAAGATCAATAGGCTGCATATTAAGGGGGGCAGCAATGTAGCCCACAAGATTATTTATTTATTTATTTAACAGTTGTTGTGTTTTTTTATACCACTTTATCATTTAGTCAAAGCAGTTTACATGGTAACAAACTTGGTAATGTACATTAAAAAGAGACATTGATAACTTGGATTCTTCTGAGGCAATGGAGAGTTAAGTGACTTGCTCAAAGCCACAAGCAATGCTAGTGAGAATCAAACACTGGTCTCTTGGTTGCCAAGCCAGTGCTCTAACTATTAGGCTACTCCTCCACTCCAGATTAGAATAAGTGAAGGAAGCCCTTCGGTCAATGTGTCTTGGGTGAGTATGAGGTTCTACTGGCCTTGCAGCCCACTCTTCAAAGGCACAGCTGATGTCTGGTGGGAAGTCGAGATGGCTTCTAGAGGGTCTAATTACAAGGTGACATTATGATCAATGTATTTCCTTGGAGAACATCGAGCTCATGAGTCTGGTGCTTTTGGGAAGATACACTTCAAGTAGGCCTTGTCTTCTTCTCACCTAGGATCTCACAGCTTTGGTATGTCCTACTTGTTTGGTCTAGCAGGAAATGAGAAATGTGAAATTTGTTCTTACCTACTAATTTCCTTTCCTTGACTCCTGCTAAACTAGTCCAGGATTCACCCAGGAAGACCTAAGATCCTATAGGGTCGATATTCAGTAAGCCAGCTAATTGTTCAGAAAACCTGAGGGGAAGGGACATTCAATTAAGGCTGCACAGGTAAGTTATACATGGCAGGCAGGTAGAAGTGGTGCTCAGGCCAGTACAATAGGCAGGATAGGGGAGTTGCCTAGGGTGACATGGCTGTGAGGGGGCCAGGGCCATAGAATAGTTGCACACACATAAATGCTTCCTATTAGCTGCATATACCAAACAGCCAACAGCAAGTCCCAAATCCTGTTAGGAGAGTAGTCACACATGCAGGGCAAGCTAAAGGGCTTGTACAAGGCACATGCCATCTTAGGTGAACTATCATCCCAATGCTGGCCCCTATTCACCAACTGTAGTAACGTCAACCTCAGAAGCATGATCATTTGAACAGCACCCTTCCCACAACCATCCAGGAGATATGCAGAGGCTAAAAACATATGTATGTCAAAAATGTATTTATTTTATTTAATTCATACTTTCACAGTAGTAATTTAAGGCAAGTTACAATCTAAGTTTGTAGCTGAGGCAATGGGAGGGGAAGAGATTAAGTGACTTGCCCAAGACCACAGGGAGTTCTAGTGAGATTTGAACCCTGATCTCATTGGACATAGGCTACTGCTCTAACCACTAGGCTGCTACTCCACTCCTTAAAATGCATTGCATGGCACATGTGTAGGTAACCACATGTTTTGTGTAGGTAACCACATGCTGTGTAGATGGAGATATGACTACATGTGGGATCCATTGGTCCCTTTAACTGCAGCTGCAGTATGTGTTTCCCAGTTGAAACTGATACCATACATTAATTCTCAGTTCCACCCATTGCCTGCACCTACCCTGCAAATATATAACCCAGCCCAGCACAGAGCAGTGTTAAGCCCCACCTCTTGCACACAGCAGCACAGCACGTCAGCAGAAACCTTTTAAACAAGCACGCTGCTCAGGGAAGCCCTTTTATCCAATGGCCTCACTGACTTCAGAGCATAGGAACCCCTGCAGCATGCACAGCGCTACTGGCTCATGCACCGATCTCCACTGACGAGCAAAACAGCCTCAAACAAGCCTGCACAGACAGCCGAGCACAGAGCAGTGAAGCCCCACCTCTTGCACATGGCAGCACAGCACATCAGCAGAGACCTTTTAAACAATCACACAGCAGGCACCCCCACACCTGGCGGGCCCGCACCTAAGGCCATGCCAAAGGGGCCTTAGGCGTGGCCCTTGGAGTGGACTGCAGGAGGATATCATAGACTTACTGAACCAGAACCAAATGTGGGGTACTGACCAGCCTATCCAACTTCATAGACTCCTACATAGCAACTAGCAACAAGGATAGCCCCACCCTCGCAAAACCAAAGCACACAAGCCATAATCATGAATAACAAGATATTCATGCTATGCCTCCTTGTCATAATAATAATGTTCACTATATAGACCAGGGATGTCAAACTCCATTCTTGGAGGGCCGCAAACCAGTCAGGTTTTCAGGGTAACCTTAATGAATATTCATTAGATATATTTGCATACAATAGCGGCAGTGCATGCAAATATATCTTATGCATATACATTAGGGATACCCTGAAAACCTGACTGGTTTGCGGCCCTCCAGGACTGGAGTTTGACATCCCTGATTTAGACCACAAACATAGCAGAAACAATGGACTTCACTACCAGCTACCCAATTCCAATAATAGGAGGAAGGAAAGCTTGAATGCAAAGATACCTCAACCACCACACCAACAAACAGAACCCACACAAGCTAATCCAAATAAACCCCACCACAATATACTAAAATCAACTGAAAATGAACAACCCACATATTATGGTCACCTTCGCATTAATAAATGCTCACTCCATAAGGAACAAATTCCATACCGTAATGGATTACATAAACATCAAAACACAGACATAATGTTCATCATGGAGACCTGGCTATACGACACAGACAACGTCATCCTAAATTAAATTACTTCCCAACTAGTCACAGTATATAACTGCCCAAGGAACACAAGAAGAGGTGGAGGAATCCTCATTATTGCAAGGGATCATTTAAAGTTCACAATGAGATCCTCATACAGCTCCAATGGAAGCAATGCCATCACTATCACAAACAGAAATCTTGCAATATGCCTCAACTACTGTGCACCAAATTCCAAAGATGATGAACTCTCTGTGATCCTGGAAACAGTGTGCTCACACTCCACTTCAGCAAAGCCTGTAATCATACTAGGTAACCCAAATCTCTCCTCTTTATCCGACAAGGAAACTAGCACATTCCTGCAAGCCATGAATGACCTACACTACAGGCACATATCAAACTCACCCACTCACAAGATGGGAGGAATCCTTGATCTCATTTTTGTGCCTAACCAACTCATTGAACAGAATCTTGTAACCCACCCAACCACTATTGCAGTTCCCTGGTCAGACCACGTCATGATAAACTTCACAACACAAATACCTAAACAGCAACAACAACAACAACAAACAACACAAGAAAATTTAAACAACTAAACTCAAGTACTCCCACAACATAACACACCTAGAAGCAAGCATAAACAACTGGAATACCACTTTACAAAAAGCTGCTTCTGCCCCTACCAAAAACACACAAAACAACAGAAGACAGAAGGCACCATGGTACTCTACTGAAACCAACAAAATAAAGAGAACCCTGCGGAAACTAGAGAGAAGATGGCAACAAACAAAAAGCCAAGAACACATCCTACAATACAACACCATGCAAGACACCTACCACGACCAAATAAATAATACTATACCAACATCATAATGTCAACAGACCCAGAGAATTATTCAGCATTGCAAGCACCTTGACCAAAGAACCCACAAAGCACAAGACAGACCTCCCTTTAAACCCCCAAGAAATTGCAGACTACTTGCAAAACAAATACACCTAAAATACCACCCACACAAAGCCTGAGAACATCCTCTCAAACCTCAACTACCCCTTCCATACCCCCACAGAGGAAAACTTGAACACCATAATAACAAACCTCAATACAATCACCTCCCCACAGGATCCATGCCCGATCACTTAGATCAAGCTCACAAGGAAAAGCCTCATCCCTACACTGCTGAGTATTACCTAGCAATCACTTACTCAAGGTTATCTGCCCCCCAACCTCAAGCAAGGTTATCTGCCCCCAATATTGAAGAGTACAGATCTCAACATCAGGACCCAAAGTCATACAGACCTATCTCCAATTTACCTTTTATAACCAAGATGATTGAAAAAATAGTTCAATAACAGTTACAAAATCACTTAGACACCCATGCCCCTCTTGATCTCCACCAACATGGCTTTAAACCGGATCACAGAGTAGAAACACTTTTCACATCGCTCCTTGACAGTTTAAACATCAGCATAAACAATATCAAAAAATATGTTATTCTAATCTTCATTGACATTGCAGCTGCATTTGACAGAGTCAACCACCCCACCCTACTAAGAAGGCTGCAAGAAATAGGAATATGTGCAACAGTACTAAAGTGGTACCTCATACCTAATGCACTGGACACAACAGGTCAAGCCATTCACCCAAACACAGGGTATCCCACAAGGATCAGCTCTCTCAGCAATACTTTTTAACATCTATCTCCAACCACTCTGCAATATAATGAAGAAACATAACATCCATTACAAAATATATGCAGACGATATAATGAAACCACCAAACACTCAAAAGAAAAACCAGTGAAAAATACTTTTTTTGTCGGAATGGCCGGCACAGTATAAACAGGAAGATCACCTGCTACCACTGCGGCCCGTCCTTTTAATCAATTTAAATGTCCATTTAAAACCGCTATAAACAAAATTAGCTGGTACTTAGCTTTGAAAAAAGCATCTCAGGCTGTAATGACGGTACAAAAATCCATAGGATACTCTTGTAGCAATTTTGTAGCAGTAGGTCACTTTGACGACGTGCCACGTTTCGGGGGTACACTCTGCAACCCCCTGCTTCAGGCGAGACCTCTATGTGAAAAAAACGTCAGCCCTAAACGATATAATGAGCCACACACCATTTAATACAGACCAGCCTGAATGCCTTGCAGAAATGATAGAATAGCTCAGCAAACAAAAACTCAGCATCAACTTTAAAAAACAAAACAGAAGACCTACACATCACCAGAAATACAACATTCACACCACCTAAAACACTAAGAATCCTAATCCATGACTTATCCGTCAAGCAGGAGGTGAAATACCTCAGAGTCACCCTTGACCAAACTCTCAGCTTCCAATCACACATAAAGAGAACTACAAAATCAGCCTATCACAAACTAAGAACAATACAGAAGCTCAAACCCTTACTCAATGAAAACGACTTCCGGACAATATGCCAAACAATGATAACATCTATCATAGACTATTGTAACATAACATATCAAGGCTGCCCAAAGAAAACAACCCACCCACTACAACTAGTACAGAACACTACAGCACGCATAATCACTAGAACAACAAAACACAGCCATATTACACCCACTCTACAGCAACTTCACTGGCTACCAGTCCAGGCCCGAACCAAATACAAGACTCTGCTGATCATCTACAAAATCATGCACAACTTATCGCCAGTCATCCTCCAACCACTGATCATCAAGAAACCTGAGAATAGATCGAGAAGAACTCAAAATAAAAACTTACTGGTCTTACCAAAGGACATAACAAGAGCCAAACAGATAACATGTAACAAGGCTATATCCATGTATGTGCTAACTATATGGAACACCCTGCCCAAAAACATAACGGCAATCATTGATCTCTGGGACTTCAGGAAAGCACTAAAAAAACACTTGTTTAAGGAACATTATGGACCTGTCATTTGATTCCACTCACTCCCTATCCTGAGATTCACCCTCAACGCTACCCAACCTCCAATCACCCCTACCCTAACTTCCTACCTCCATCTACCCAGAATCCTGACCTGACGTTTTAACCATATGTAAATATTTAGACTAAGTGCCCTACTTATGCATCCAAGTTGTACGATCCCTGTTCAATGTAAACTGCATGCTGGTTATACTGTAAACCGCTTTGAATTTTATGAGAAGGCGGTATAGAAAACTCATTTAATTAATAAATACCATGCTATCTCAATTACCATGACACCCCTGAAGTCCAAGAACATGATTTGACACAGTAGTCATTGGGAGAGAATTGCACAGATGAATATGAGTAGGGAGGGTAAGTGCCATGATCTTGAGGTTTGGCAGGGGTGTTGGACTGTGTTGAAAGCCATTGCACCCTGGATATGCCACAGCCAAGAGATGTGACCTGAGCGCTCATCTGAGTGTCAGTTTGCATGCCTGGCCATAGGCGCAGGCCAAGGATATATAGTGAACATGGATGTGGTCACCTATATAATGTAATCATATCTGTATAAACATTGGCAAACCGCCATATGCAAAGTGCTCTAAATCAATGGTTCCCAAACAGGGAATTGGGACCACAAATGGGGTCACATCATCAGTGGATGGGGCACAGACACAGGGTTGCAACCCCTTCCCTTTTGATCTCCACTGTGATCTATGCCCAGTCTGTGAGTCAGTTCACAGGCCCCACCCCTCTTGTGTGGGCTTCCTGTTAGACTGGAAATTCATGCAGTGCACTACGGTAGGTGAACACACACACACACAGGGCCCTATACTGTCATCTGACATTGTTGCCAATACTACTGCCGTCTTTCTGCTCTTAATTGGGTTGAGAGAAGAAGGAAGGTACTAAAATGGGGTCATATTAGATAATAGTTTGCACAGTATCTCTCACAAAAATCCCCTCAAAACAGTAATAGCCATCAAAACTCAACATTCACTAATATCCCCACCATACAGCTGCATAGCTCCGGGACTTCTAGAGGGACTGTCTCCATGTGATACATCTTTTCTTCCTTCCAGCACCTCGCACAAGGAGTGAGAAGGGGAATAGTCCATTTTTCTAGGATGCCTGGGAAGAAGGTCTGGGCACTGTGAGTAGCAGGGTCTGGGGTTCGAGGGGGGGGAAGAAGAGGAAAGTAGCAGCCATGTATTCACCAGATCAGATTCACAGCCACACAGCCACCCTGATGCCACACGGACTCTCCCTCGACAACCAAAAAAACTGCAGCACACAAAAGAACCATCTACAGGAATAGTGGGAAGGTAAGCTCCTCCCCGCTGCACCCGACATCATCTGCCTGCTCCCAGAGACACTTTACATCCACGGCTCTCCCAAGGCACACAAACACACACTCACCAGATCAGACTCACAGCTGCTCAGCCACTCTGACACCACGTGCACTCTCCCTCAACTGCCAGAAACACTCCAGCAGACAAAAGAACTGTCTGCAGGAACAAAGGGAAGGTAAGCTCTTCCTCACTGCACCCAACATCATCTGCCTGGCCCAGAGACACTTTACATCCACGGTTCTTCCAAGGCACGCCAGCAACTGGTGGGCCTGCGCCAGAGGGCCCTTTGGCATGGCCCTTAGGCAGGGACTGAGGCAAAGACCATAACACCTCACGCACGGCCACTGACCACACATCCAAGAACCAGGAACAAGGACAGAAAACCAACAGTCTCCAACACCGGCTCACCTCCATGATCACACACCACAGAGAACAAACTCTGAGTAGGCGCCATTCATGGACTCCAGACAACCATGCTACCAATATATCCAATGCTCTATACACTATTAGCAATTCTCCTACTCCGTTCAGCACACAACCAGCATACACATACAGCACCCCAGCTATGGCTCGGTTCCCTTGCTAACCCACCAACACACATACCATATCCGCGCAACATGCACAGAAATCCAAACTGCCTCATACACATACAGAACTTCCCCAAACATGCTATTATGACCTCAACCAACATACTCCCCAGGCATGCACTTCACTGCGCACTCATCAACTCCTGCTCAATCAGAAACAAAATCCCTACCATCAGAGACCTATTCTTGTCCCAGCACCTCAATATACTATGCATAACAGAAACATGAATCAGTGAAACAGACAACGTACCACTGAACCAGCTCACGCTAAATAGATACACCATCTACCACTGCCCTTGTTCACAATGTAGGGGTGGAGGTGTGATGATCATAGTCAAAACTAACCTCTAATTCTGATACCATGCAACTGAGAGCACAAACGAAATAGATACCCTCACCATAACCATCAGCCTCATCTACAGGACACCAATCACTAATTCCAATGACCTCTCAAACATCCTGGACAAAGTGCTCATAGCCTCGAACATGGGAAAAGACCTCCTAGTCCTAGGAGACTTTAACCTCCCTTCACTACAACTGAACCAAGCACACTCATTCCTGCAAGCAGTGTCAGCAATGGGCCTCAGCCAGCTCGTAGACATGAAAAGGGCAACACCCTTGACCTGATTTTCTTCAACAACCAAACAACTACAGCTGGCCCCCCTTACTTCATTCAAGCACACCCGGTACCATCGTCTGACCACAAACTAATCAGTTTCTCCCTCCAACATGCCAACCCCAGCAAACACCCCATCCAGCAACCAACGAGAAGAAGATTCAAACAGTTCAACAAGGAAAATTTATACAAGACACCCTTCCACAACTACTAAACAACTCAACCGACCCCCACATACTAATAGAAAACTGGAACAGCATCATTCAAAAAGTGGCCACTGCTACCACTACCCCCATGTGCTCACATAAGAAACAACCCAAAACTGCTTGGTACACTCCAGCCCTATGCACCATAAAAATGCAACTACGAAAACATGAACAGAAATGGCAAAAAAAGCAAGGACAATGAAGACTGACACAACTATATATGCCTCCTAAATGACTATAGTACTGCAATGGACAAGGCAAAGCGTGATTACCACACAAAACTACTAAACTCTTCAATCAACTGCCCAAGAGAGCTCTTTGACATCATAAAATGACTGACAAAGATACCCTCCACTAACATCCAGGACATCACAATCACCCCACAACAGCTGGCAATCCACTACAAACAGCTACACCCTCAACCAGAATTTCCCCCCCCCCCCATGAAACTAACCACCCACACCCCTGGTCCTCCTTTGGCACCATCATCAAGGAACAAATCGAAAACACCATCTTATCCCTAAACACAACCACCTCACCCCTGGACCATGCCCAGTCAAAAGGATCAAGGCAGCCAAGAAGGAATTCAGTCACAAACTCATCAAAATCGCCCAAACAGTACTCCAACTAAGTGACATGCCTCTAGGCCTAAAAACCTCCCCCATATATCCAACTCTGAAGAAAACTGAGCTAAATCCTTCTGACTCATCACCATACAGACCCATCGCCAGCCTACCCTTTACAGCTAAGATTATCAAAAAAACTATCCAGCATCAAATACAAGACCATATTGACAGGAACAACCTACTTGACCCACAACAACATGGAGTCCATTCTCATCATGGAGTAGAAATTCTACTAACCACCCTCGTCAACACCCTAATACAAGGAATACAACACACCAACCAAGGATTCCTACTGATCTTCCTGGATATCTCCTCAGCCTTTGATAGTGTGAACCACCATAGCCTCCTGCAATGTCTTTGATCCACCAGAATCTAAGGCACAGTTCTCCAGTGGTTCAGATCCTACCTGACTGACAGACATCAACAAATAAAGATCGGTCCAAACACCTCTACAAACAGACACAAGGAGTATCCAAGGATCCACCCTCTTCTCACTCATATTCAACATCTACCTTGGAACCCTCTGTACACTTACCAGATCCCATAACCTCAACTTCCACATCTATGCTGATGACATCATGCTATATGGTACATTTAACACAAAGCAACCCTCCTTCTCTGTTCATCAAGAATGTTTCATGGATGTCTCCAACTAGCTAAAGAACAACAACCTTGTAATCAACTATAAGAAAACGGAGACCCTCTTTATAATGAAAGACAACAACTTCTCTCTCCCCCCCCAACTACCCTAACCCTGAACAACGAATCAATCAAGACCTAGACAGAAGTGAAATACCTCAGAATCACCCTTGATCAACACCTCACCTTCAAAGCCCAAATAAACAAAGTCACCAGAACAATATACTACAAAGCAAAGACCCTACAGCAACTCCGACTGCTCCTAGAATTGATAGATTTCCATTCTGCTCTTCAAGCCACAGTTCTAACACATCTCGACTACTGCAACGCTATCTACCAGGGCCTCCCACAAACCACACTATTTCCACTATGAACTGCTCTCCACACAACTGCACCATCTTCCAAGGATCAACAAGACAGGACCACATCAAGCCCATACTCAAGTAACTTCACTGGTTACCTCTAGCAAGTCACATAAATACAAAATCCTCCTCCTGACTCACAAAGCCATCCACTCTGACTCCCCCCCCCCCTCACATCCACACTCTACTGCAAACCCCTCAATCAAACAGATCAAAACATACCTCTATGATGAACACCCTGGTCATCCCCCAAGCCAGAACCAAATCTAACCAACAAGCCTGTAGGCGAGCCTTCCAACTCTATGCACCTTCAATCTGGAACACGCTACCAGATCCGCTCAGAAACATCACTGACCTCAACACTTTCAGGAAGCATCTAAAGACACACCTTTTCTCTGAGCATTTCAGCCCCACCATGTAACCTCCCCCCCCCCCCAGCAGAAGAGATGCCCCCTCATATGACATTCACTCTATATAATTTACCACCCTACATGACCGAATCAGTACAAAATTGTACATTTGTATATAGTTACCCAACCCTAATTATCCAGTGCATGCTGTATATAGCTTGCATGTCCAACAGGTAGATCACGATCTACCTGTAGATCGCGGAGGGGTCAGTGATAGATTGCCAGCCCCACTTGGCTCCATCTCTCCAGCAGCTCGCCCCATCGCTAGGAGAGAGCTCATGTCAGCAGGTCATCTGCCAAGGGCTTGCCACCACTGCTGATCCTTTGCCTGTCTTTTTTCCCTGCCTGCAGGAATCTTGCCTGCTGGTGTATTGGGGGCGCTTGTTGTTTTCGTGCCAATAGTTTGTGGGTACCCCAGGGGGCCGCCACCTGCGCCCCGCAACAAGACGCCACAGGCCCGGCGTCATACCTGGTCTCCTGCCTCTCAGAATCACCCATTCCTGCCCCCGCCCCAACACCCCTTAGAAGTGTATTATATACCGGGCGATATCCATTCGCCTGGGCTTTACCTGAATACACTTACCGTATTAGTTGTGTCGTGTGCTGGTCGTTGGTCGCTTTATAGTTTGCTTTCATTAAACGTTTTCAGGCAGAACCAACAAAGTGTCAAGAATTTGGTGATTTTGGCAGGCTTTTCCAATTTCGTTCTAACTTTCCTATGCCTTGCCTTCGAATTGGTTCAAACCATTGTGTTTTTTGCTTGCCTCTGCAATTTTATTTTGCCTAGCCTTTGCGTTGATTCTACACTGCAGTTTTATTTCACCTTGCCTTTGCGTTGATTCTACACTGTGTGCAGAATTTATTAAATTGCATGTGGTGGTATTTGAACTTGTTTGGCGGTATTTGATTTTATCTGGTTTGCAGGACAGGTGTTTGAGTTTTTTTGATGATTGTTTGGTGGTATTTGATTATTGGTGCCAGTAGGATGAATTCTTCTTTTTACTTTTAGAACTGCATGTGTGGTTTTGGCATCTCCAGTCCTTGTATTGCACATCATCCAGAGGTCTTCAGTTCCTGTTGATCTTTAATACTTTGGGACAGTGACAGTTTTGGACCAGATTCAGACAGTGTTTATACTAACTTAGCAGATTTGGCCTTCTTACATCCAGCCACCACAGTATAACGAAGATGAGTGTTCCAAAGAAGAGCAAAACTTACCACTTTCATGATGAATGGGAAATGGACTACTTCTTCATCATGGTGAAAGACAAGTGTTGTTGTCCAATTTGTAACGCCCCAGTATCCTTGCCCAAAAAGGGTAATCTGGAACATCATTATAAGGCTCTGCATAGCAATAAGTTTGATGATGATTTTCCACCCAAAAGTGAAATTTGTAAACTGAAGCTCAAATAACTTAAATCAAAATTGGCTACTCAGCAACAGTTGATGGCGAAGCCAAGGTCACATTCGATCAATGCAACCATAGCATCCTTCAAGGTCAGCAACCTGATCGCAAAGAAATGCAAACCTTTCAATGAAGGGGAATTTGTAAGATTGTTTTCTTGAAGCAGCTGACAATCTTTTTGAAGGATTTAAAAATAAGAAAGAGATCATAGTTGCTATTCAAGATGTACAATTGTCAAGAAACACCATCATGCGGCAAATAGAAAAGATGTGTGGAGACACAACTGAACAATTGTTGGAGGATGTTTCAAATTGTGTTGCTTTCTCACTCCAACTGGATGAATCTACAGACATAAGAGACATAGCCCAGTTACTAGTCTTTATCCGGATGGTTTTTAAAGACTTCAGTGTTAAAGAAGAACTACTTGGAATGATTTCTTTAAAAGGGAGAACTATCGGTCAGGAAATATTCAGTTCTTTCTATTCTTTTGTGACAAAGTGTAATCTTCCATTGCATAGACTTGTTTCCATCACTACTGATGGAGCAAGAGCAATGGCAGGTGAGGTTAACGGTTTCATAGCCCTCTGTAGACAGCATGACGACTTCCCAGATTTCCTTTCTTACCACTGAATCATTCACCAGCAAGTTTTGGCAAACAAGAGACTCAATACAAAGACTGTCATGGACATCACTTTCAAAATTGTAAATTCAGTTCGTGGAAGATCACTTCAAAGATGGCTTTTCAATCTTACTCTTGATGAAGGGGCAGCGGAAATCA
The DNA here is from genome assembly GCA_033557465.1 of Ichthyophis bannanicus. Taxonomy (NCBI): domain Eukaryota; kingdom Metazoa; phylum Chordata; class Amphibia; order Gymnophiona; family Ichthyophiidae; genus Ichthyophis; species Ichthyophis bannanicus. Next base: position 191,114,981 of record CM066039.1, read on the forward strand.
TTTTGCACACAGATGTAAGGTGGCTAAGTAGGCACAAATTTCTGCAAAGATTTAGTGATTTGCTGAATGAAATAAGAAGTTCTTTGAAGGAGAGGGGAGATGACCAAGCAGAGTTGGAAGATGAGGAGTGGTTATGTGATATGGCATTTCTTGCTGACTTTACAGGCGAACTAAGTGATATGAACCTTGAACTACAAGGTAAAAACAAATGCATTGGCGAGATGATGAGTACAGTTTCATCCTACAAGAGCAAATTTGAGCTAATGATGACTGACCTTGCAAACAACACTTTTGATCATTTTCCTAATACGCAGGACCATCTGGGACAATATTCAAATTTCGTTTTTCAGAACGAGAAGTATGTGACAGAAATCTGTTCTGTTATCCAGGAATTCAAAAATAGATTCTGTGACTTCCAAAAAATTGGAACAGTTGTGGAGTACTTGTCATACCCATTCAAAGTAGATGTGGACATTAAAGAAACTGCAGCTGCTATCAGTAAAAATTACTCATTGAACAAGCCATCTCTTGAAAACGAAATATTAACCCTTAAAAATGACATTTTTCTCAAGACCCGTGCTGAGCAAGAATTGTTTTGGAAGCTAGTGCCTAAAGACAAATTTCCTAACTTGAGAAGATGCAGTGAAGCTGTACACTCCTGTTTCAGTTCAACTTATTTGTGTGAATCTGCGTTTTCCCATCTGAAAATGACAAAGAGTACACAACGGTCCAACATGACAGATGAACAGCTCCAGGATTCCCTTAGACTGGCCCTCACACAATATTCACCCAACTTCAAAAAGCTGGTGGATGAAATGCAGGCTCAGACGTCTCACTAATGAGCAAGAGTGAAATATTAAAGATTGTGCAAGATCAGCCTGGATCAATACTCAACCTAAATTTAACACAATTACTCAATAAAAGTTAAAGAAAGTTATTAAGACAGTTAAAGAAAGTTATTACTCAATAAAACTTTAAGAAAAAATGTACTTTCCATTTCCCCTTGCAGTTCTTACTGGATCTTCGTCTCTCTGTTTAGTTTTTGCTTAATTTGCTTAACAGCTGATCACATCCAAGAAAATGATAGAAGGTTCATTAATAATGGGGGGGGGGGGAATCCTCCAATTTTATTGGGTTAAAATTAAATTTGAAACTAATTTAAAACTTAATTTTCATGGTGGTAGATCACCTGGCACTTTTGGCCGGAAAAAGTAGATCACGACCTGTTCGAAGTTGGACATGCCTGGTATATAGTATAATTGTTACATTGTAACTACTAACTATGTTGTTTCATATACACTGCTTTGACCCGGAGAAAGGTGGTATATAAATACAGCTAAATAAATAAATCTCTCTGTTGTGAATCCTGATCACAGTCTACTGTAAATCTAACTAAAATAAAATGTTGTCTCCCCCATCAGGATCCAAACACTATTATCAGAACAATAGCCATTTCCCTTTCTCAAAGGCTGGCTGGAAGAAATGTGTTTAGAAACCCCACCAAAATCCTGACAGATCAACAACACCCTATAACATCAAGGGTAAGGAGTATCACAACACTGGCTCTTGTCCAAGAAAAGCGCTGGATCAGTCAACACAGCAACCTGGACAAGAGCTATGTCATGCTTGCATAGTCCCCTGTATGTGAGGCAGAGAGGGAAATGCCAAACTCATGTCCCCCTCCAAAATCTAGTAAGGTCTGGCTTGGCCCTGAACTGCCAATCCCTGGGATGTCAGGGTGTATGCCTACACATGGATCCATCCAGCTGCATGGTTGTCCAAAGCTTGCTAGCTGGATGACATATGTGTCATGTGGGACATCTGCCAATGTCCCCTTTTCTTTGAGCGCTCCAAAGTGGGAATGCTCCGCAGCCCAGGAGAAAACACGCAGCTGGATATATTGCACAGTGCACATAATTACAAGTGCCCACTGACATGTGCCAATGGTGCCACCACAGCCATGTACCGGTGCTAGGAAAAATGTGTCCCAGAGTTCAGGTGCATTGTCTGAGGCCTCTACGAAACTGAGGCCTATATATGATTAAACAGTTTGCCACCATCCCCAAAGGAGCAACCTGCAGTGCCCTTGCATAGCAGAGATGCAGTTGTGCAGGCACAGACACATGTGAGGGGCTCACACCCAGGAGCTGAGCGCAGGTGCATCTGTCATCACAATTACTGGAATCAACCAAATGGTTCACAGAGTATGGAACCAGACCTGAACCTGTGATATGTGGGATTCCATAGCCAACAGGAATGATCATCTTCAAAGTCATTTACCATCTCTCAGCAGACGTACGCCAAAACGTTATAACAAGGGATATCAGCAATAGACCAAGAAGATCCAATAATGACAACATGATTGGCACGCCTGCAGGCTATCACAAAACCAAACAAACAACCTCAAAAAGAGCACCATCACTACTGGCATCCACACTATGGAACTCCCTCCCGACAAGCCTGAGGGCATTAGATGACCTCACAGACTTCCGCAAAGACCTCAAAACATTTTTATTTATAGCAGGGGTCACCAACCTCCAGAGGGCCGCAGGCCACACAGCCGACTACCGGGAGCCTCGCGGGCCGCACCCCCCTTCTCCCCGCCCCCGCGAAAAAAAACAACAAACGCAAAATTATGAAAACAATGGCTGATCACCTTTATTGAATTTAATGAGATGGCTGATGATTCATGCTAGCAGACAAACGCTTAAAGTCTGGCTTCACAGATGACACTGACAGGAGAAGGGACGCTTGCAGGTGGTCGTCGGTGAGCTGCGAGCGCGTGGATGACTTTATCAATTTCATTCGGCTGAACAGCTGTTCGCAGCAGTAGGTTGAGCCGAAGAGAGCAGCGACCTTGCGTGCGTTGGCGGCCATGGACGGGTGGGTGGCCGCCTGTGTCTTCCAAAATGCGACAGGGCCCATAGCCATGAAGCGCGACTTCTGTGCGTCGTCACACTGCAGTTCGATCAAGTCCATTTGAAGGTCAGAGGGCACGTCGGTGGGGTTCATCTCGAAGGGGGCACTGAAGAGGGCAAAGTCTTGCGAGTGCTTGGTGAAGTCTTGGAAACGAGCCTCAAACTCTGTCTTGAGACGACGGATGGTGGATGCGTAACGGCGAGCAGCAGCAGCCGAAGGCGTCAGTGCAGCGAGCTGCGCAAAGTGTGCGAAGTTGCGTGCTTGCAGCTGCTTTTCCCACAGCATTAGCTTCACTTGAAAGGCCTTGACCTTGGCGACCATGTCTGAGACGAGGAGTTCTTTGCCTTGCAGTTGGGTGTTGAGCTGATTCATGTGAGCTGTCAGGTCGACAAGGAACGCTAAATCCTGGCACCACTGAGGATCGCGCAGCTGCGGGAAGTCGAATCCCTTGGCTTCGAGGAAAGACGCCAGCTCCTCTCTCAGCTCGTAGGCACGCTCAAGCATCTTCCCACGGCTGAGCCAACGCACCTCGCAGTAGTACAGCAGATCGCCATACTGTGCGTCAGCCTCTGCGAGCAAGTCCTTGAACTGGCGATGATTCAATGCGTGCGACAGCACCAAGTTCACAGCCTTCACAATGACCGACATGACCTCAGCGATGGTTGCAGACTTGGCACAAAGGGCTTCTTGGTGGACGATGCAGTGCAATGTCTTGATATCCTGTTTGTGGCCGAGGTCGCGCACGTGCTTCACAAGAAGCGAGGCAAAGCCGTTCTTCTTCCCCAACATGGTAGGGGCGCCGTCAGTGGTGACACCACACAGACGCGACAAGTCAAGTTCAAAGTCCTTGATCTAGGAGAGCACAGCTGCCAACACATCAGCGCCAGTGGTGGTTCCGCTCATCGGCACAAGCTGAGCGAACTCCTCGATGACGTCGAAGGAGTCTGTGATGCCACGGAAGTAGATCGCCAGCTGAGCGATATCCTTCACATCTGTCGACTCATCCAAGGCAATCGCGAAGTGCTGACAGTCACGGAAGCGCTGCTTCAAGGTGCCCAAGACGTCGTCCTTCATATCTTCGACGCGGCGAGTGAGGGTCGGAGCAGACAGGCTGACCTTCTCAAAGACCGCCTTCTTCTCAGGGCACACTTCGTTGGCGATGGCGAGTACACAGTCCTTTACGAATTCGCCGTCGGTGAAGGGCTTGAGACGAGTTGCGGCGAGGTAGGCAACGCGGTAGCTAGCTGTGGTGTTGCTGGCGGCTGCAGTCTGGGCGGCTGTCACGCTCTTCACAAAGAGAGCGGACTGGCGTTGGAGCACAGATGACACGCGGGTAAACTCCTGCTTCTTCTTGACTGCATCCATCTTGGCGTACTCTGGGTGGACGGACTCGAAGTGGCGCTTCACATTGTAGTCCTTCAGAACGCCAACAGTCTTCTGACAGATGACACACAGCGCACGATCCTTGTGCAGCGTGAAGAAGAGCTTGTTCCACTCAGGGTTGAAGCCGCGGTTCTCATCGCTGAGCTTGCGCTTCTTGTTCATGGGGGAAGCCATGGGGAAAAAAGAGAACAGGAATTCTATCGATAGCTGCAAAAACATAATCAAAGTTTAAGCCTTATTGCTGATTGGTCCTCTAATTTATTTATTTATTTTATTTATTTATTTAATTTATTTAACTGTATTTATATCCCGCTTTTCACCGGGTCAAAGCGGTGTAACACATAACAAGGGAGGTGGTGGTGGTTTGTGGGGTCAGTGGTGCAGGTTGGTGTGCAAGGTGAGTGTGTGTGCTTGTGTGCATGGTTGTGTGCATGATTGTGGGTGCTCGTGGGTTGAGCTGTTGTGGTGTCTGGGCAGATGGGTTGCAGGGTTTGGCTGAGTGGGGGTGGAGGATTAGGAGGGGTGTTAGGAGATAGATGGGGGCTAGGAGTGGTGGCATGCTGTGTGTTGTTGTCGTTGTTGGGTCAGCACCTCTTCTCCGCCTTTGGAGCCCTTTGTTTCTCCCTTATCCCTTCCCCCAGTTGGGAAAGAAGTACAATAAGTAGGACACAGTCAGTAAGCGCATTCATTACAGTACAATGCCAGAGAAAAACCACTAAGTGACCCTGTTACTAAAGCCTGCTAAGCAGTTAACAAATTACAGCACTTTTACAATCAAAAACGTACAAAGCACAATACAGCTGTTCTTCAGCCAACTTTTGAATCTCTTCTGTGAGCATTCCTGAGGTCCAGGGACAGGTAATTCCAGAGTAGGGGCAATCACACTAAAACAAGACTTACAGATGCCTTCTAAGCAATTTGGCAAATGTGACGCAATAATTGTGAAGAACAGAGGCGCACAGGAGACAAAAAGGTCAGCAAGGAAGAATCGGAGACAGGAATATTAGACCCGATGGGTGTTAAGTATCTTGAACTGAATCCTTAGACATTGACTTATGGAAGTGTCCCATGGCTTAGTGCCCTGACATATCAGCAGAAGTGCTACACGCAACGCAAAACCCTTCACGGCCTGCCCACCTGGCCAAACAATGCCATCAGCCACAAACTTGCAGCACAGGAAGCGCCGATATCTGATCAAAGCCCTGAATCAACTCTGCAGAAGCCATACAGTGCCAACAAGGACAAAGACCCCCCCCACTTGCAATAGGCAAAACTGCACCATGTGGCGCACCTACCTTAAGATACTCTTTACACTCGTGCTCCTGGGCCTCTCCTCACTAGGGCTACGAACAAATGCTGCCACTGCTTGTCACCCCTGCTTGATTCTTATCATCCTCACTGCTGATGATCATGACACTGACCAGGGGTGTAGCATCAATAGTGCATAGTGGTGCAATGCACTACCAACTGCAATGAAAGCCAAGCTGTGCACCGCCAATCAAATGCCCTGCTGATGTCACCCTTCTGTTTACTTCCCTTTACCTTTTCAGGCAGACACAGAGACCCTTTTTTGCACTTTTGGCTGAAGGGGGCTCTCAGGCAAAGGAGATCCGAGACATGGTACGACCGGCCCATTATCAGAGATACCTGGAACTATTGGCTGCAAGGTGGGGGACAGATGGGATGGAGAAGGTGTCACTGGCGAACCTGCAAGTTGCATTTCTTAAATGCAGCTCTATCTCGAAATGGGTCTATCTACACTCGAGACAGGAGATGATATGCTAAAAGAAATGAGATGAAAATGGCAGATTTCAATTACCTCAGAATGCGCCAAACCTCCACCTGTAATGTCAGGAGCGCGGGGCCGCGGGAAGTCGGAGGGAGCCGGTTAATGAAGAGTGACCAATCAGAGGGCGCCTGGCGTCAACGAGCCGCCTCCATAGGTCCAATCGGCGCGGTTTGTGTCTGATGATCTGCAGTGTGTGGCGGGCCGCACGCAATGTTAACAGTGGTAGAGCCTCGCGGGCCGCACGAAGGGACCTCGTGGGCCGCATGCGGCCCGCGGGCCGCAGGTTGGTGACCCCTGATTTATAGAAACATATGAGCATCCAGGCAACATTCCAAACCCATACTGAAACACTACAACCGTTGCCAACTAAGCACGCATCCATCCTACCCACATACACAAGTTTATCATACCGAGTTATCAAATACTCTCATGCTAAATGTTACCTTATATTGTACTGTCTATATGCTGACAAGTAACTGTAATGTCTAAACGTAATGTCTAATGTCTAACTGTAATGTCTAAATGTTTACACATACCCTAATGTTAAATGTAACCCTCCAATTATGATGTGACATGACCACCTTGATTGAAGGATAAGGTGGCATACAAATCTGTCTAAATAAATAAAGAGTAACACTTCCATATGACACACATGTAGACCAGATGGCAGGATCTGGACCACCTTGTAGCTGCATGGCTCCATGTGTAACTCCTGACAACCCAGGGAGTCAGCAGTTAGAGAACAAGCCTTGCCACCTGTAATGTATCTTGATAAACATATACGAGGGGGTACCCAAAAAAAACAGGAATAACATTGCCATGGGCGGAGCTTGTGTAGTACGCACTTCTGCCGCTAGGCGTGTATAGTGCAATTCATTGTCAGTTCAGTGCCACCTCGTATAATCACATATTTACATCTGCTGCATATAGCCAGGATACATGCTGGTGAAATGGGTCATTTTTATGACTGTGCACCAGCCATCAGCTTCTCCATAGGAGCATGAATGCATGGTCAGGAACATGCATGGAAATTATATGCTATGATGTGGGAGTGACTACATACTAATGCCAGTGATATGTAATATCCTGCTTACAGGATGATCCACTAACTGTCAGCCATGTTGTAAGAACCCTATGCGACTGCCCAGCACAGTCAGTGTAACATCCCTCCCATGTGCTGTTGCAAAGCAGATGATGTGGGTGAATAATAGCTGCACATCTGAATGAAGATAGGTGCCATGTAGGGAAAAGAAATATCCCATACATGACAGTTTTGGCTGTGACATGGATCATATACATCACTGATGAGCCACATACCAGTAATGGTGCAATGTCTGCCAGCCCTCACACAGGTACAATGTATGTGCACCTGTGAAAGAGCGAAGTGGTTTCTGGCTGTGTGCACAACCTGTGAGTGGTAGTGAACCCTCCTCTCTCTCACAGCAGCACACTGGGTGAAAAACAGTTCCATGCCATCACAAGGAAGGATAAGGGGGCCACTAGTTGACCCTCAAAGTGTGGCCACTGCACCAAGGCTGCAGGGGAGCATTCGCAACAAGAGCTATGGTGGTGTCAGATGAGGAGGGAACAGCAACTTATGGTCAGCCGAATCAGGGTACAACAGTGTTGAGGGGTACAGGTATGAAAGGGGGCACAGGAGAGAGGTCTTAGTGTACAAACATAGGGGTATGATGTGACATGACATGATCTATCTCCCACAAGGACTTCAGTGGTCACAGGCTGATGGAGACCCTCAAATTAATATTCAGGACCAGGCGCTGGAGGAGGCCTGAGAAGAACTGGGAGAGGAAGTAGTTAAGGACATACAATCCTAGGGTAGGAGTAGTCACATTGGACTGAGTATGTTCCAATTAGAGTTGGGGGAAGTTGTAAAGGAGGCTGATAGGGGCCATACTAGGTGCACAATGTGAGATGCTGCCCATGCCAGAGCTGTTAAGTGTAGCAGCAGCAGTGCATGCCAAGACAGAGATACACTTGGCCCTATGAACATAAGAGACTGACAATATGTACTGTCTTTTGCTGTGACAGCAACTGCACACATGCATATCAGGCACACTGCCCGTATACAGTATCCAAAGACCACATATGCCTGTTTATATGATATATGTACGAAGGGTGCTGGCTTGCAACACTTGCGAGGCGAGGGTTAGTGGCAATTTCAGGAGGGGGGGAGGAAGAGTGGCCAAGGCATCCAGGGAACAGCACTCGGCCAGCGCCTGGTACTTTCTGCACTAGCACACACTGCATATGTGCTGCCAGCAGTTTGTCTCCCAAAAGGGCTCCACAGAGCACATGCAAAAAGTGTCATTGCAATTACAGGCCAACATTTCTGCACATCAAGACTGCCCCCTGCTAGAGCATCTCACAGAGCACACCATGGCCAATGTACAGCAACACACATTTCCAAGCCTTGGTTCCATGGCACCCTTATCAGGTAACCTGACAAATGAGAGAAAAGGTGCCATGTGAGAATGAGACAGGTACCCTGACTGTAGAGAGCAGCTGCAGGGGCCAGCATGTCTACTAGGCGGGCTAGGCGGCAAACTTTTGTGGGCGGCAGGCCATAGGCTTTGGCACACATGGCCTGCCACTCCCCTCGTCCCCCCCATGCTGAACTGCGATGAAGGGAGGACTATTGTAGTTGATATGGAAGGGCAGAGCTAGACCATGTGGTCTTTTTCTGCCGTCATGTTTCTATACTTGCCATGGTGATAGACTTGGGATGACACCACTACCCACTCAGGCTTCCATCAGTAGACCAAGAAGTATGGCTTATAGCATTACCAAAGGATGATAGATTTCCCCTGTCTTTATTTCCTATGGCTCTGCTATGTCATCTCTGATTCTAACCTTTCCCAATCAAATTCCTTCCTGCAGACCACTACTAAAATCATATCTACTGTACTTATTTTCTCCATTCTTCACCTCAGCGGTCATCCTGTCTTCTGGCCTAGCTATTTCCTTTGAGTTCAAAGTTTTCTTCACAAAAGCAGAAGTAGGGTGGAGACTGGGAACTAACAGACAATTAGTCTGACCTTGGTGGTAAGTGAAGCAATGTAATTGCTGCTAAATTAGAGGATAGTACAGTTTCTGGAATCTAGTGGATTACAGGATCCAAAGCAACATGGTTTTACCAGAGGCAAGTCTTGTCCAATTAATCTGATCAATTTCTTTGTCTGGATGACCAAATAGTTGGAACAGAGGAGAGCACTAGATGTGATATACTTAAATTTCTGCAAGACCTTTGACACTGATCCTCATGGATAACCTATAAATACACTGAGATCCCTTGTATGGACCCTAAAATGACTGACTGGGTTGGAAACTGGTTGAATGGAAGGCAACAAAGGATACTGGTAAATGGAGTTCACTCTATGGTTAGGGGTGTCGCCAGCAGTGTGACCAGTTCTTTTCAACATTCTTGTAAGCGACATTGCAGAATGGCTATCATAAGAACATAGTATTTGCCATACTGGGTCAGACCAAAGGTCCATCAAGCCTGATATCCTGCTTCCAACAGTGGCCAATGCAGGTCACAGATGCCTGGCAGGATCCCAAAAAATAGATTCCATGCTCCTTATCCCAAGGATAAGCAGTGGATTTCCCACAGTCCACTTTATAATAATAGTTTATGGACTTTTCCTCCAGGATCTTGTCCAAACAAAGCCATACTAACAGCTTTTAGTACATCCTCCAGCAACAAATTTCAGAGTCTAATTATGTGTTGAGTGAAAGAATATTTTCTCTGATTAATCTTAAATGTATTACTTAGTAGCTTCATTGCATGTCTCCTAATCTTTGTGGGCCCAATATTCATCCCACAGCAGTCAGGGTTTTTTAAATGCCTGGCTGCTACAGGCAAAAGTGAAACACATTATTCAGCACCAGATATCCTCTGGCATTGAATATTCAGTTTCAGCACTGACTATTGCAGGTATTCGGACAGTAGCAATGTTCAGCCACTCTCCAAATAGCTGAACTACATACAGTTTGGACAGCTATTGAGATGACCTAACTTTATGAGGGCACTTATCTGGTTAACAAACTGAAAATCACTACTATCAGTTAAGTGCTGGGACCATCCCACAGACCATCCTGTCACTGGCTGGTTAGTGCCCCTGAATATTCTCTCAGTGGGGTTATCTGATTAGCAGGTCCTGCTAACCGGGTAAACCCCTTTGAATATCAGGCCCTGTACTTTTTGAAGACTAAACAATCAATTTGTGTTTACTCATTCAATTCCATACGTTATTTTATAGATCTCTGTCATATCTTCCCTCAACCATCTCTTCTCCAGGCTGAAGATTCCTAACCTTTTAAGCTTTTCTTCATAGCGATAGTTTTCTAATCCAAACACTGCAATGTGCCCTAGAACAACAAGACATATTCCTTTGCAGGCCTTGGCAGATTTTCTTTGAATTTAGGAGCTAGGCCAAAAGCCTAGGAGCCATAACTGCCCCCCACTGCCATCTCCAGTCTCCACCAAAGACAAGGAGCGGTGGGAGGAGTGGGACTACCACAGCTCCTGTCAGGAAATCTACAACAGGGTAGACACCCAGGAAGTTTGGAAAACATGAGAGAGCTAGCTAAGCTTGAAGAATCATCCAGATTTTGGCAGCTAAGATTTAATACAAAAAAATGCAGGGTCATGCATTTGGGCTGTAAAATCCCAAGAGAGCATTATAGGCAATGAAGCATTTCTGTGCACAAAAGAAGAATGGGACCTGAGGGCGATGGTATCTGATAATCTTAAGGTAGCCAGACAGGCAGAAAAGTGATGGAAAAACCCAGAAGGATGCTTGAGGGTATAGGGAAAGGAATGGCCGTCAGGAAAAAAGAGATGATAGTTCCTCTGTATAAACCTCTGGTGAGATCGCATTCGGAGTACTGTGTGCAATTCTGGAAACAGCACATTCAGAAATATATAAACAGGATGCTCTTTTTTCCCCCCCACAATTTTCTTACCCAAAGTGGTGCAGGCAAATAGCCCAAAAACCTGCAACCTGTGAATTTTTCCCACAGCTCGGGTAATAAGGTTGTCACTTTCGGTGGGGAAACCACAGAAATGGCAATACTGATCTTCATCTCTGACCCTCTTCAAATCCATGCTGGGTCAGACCAAAGTCCATCAAGCCCAGTATCCTGTTTCCAACAGTGGCCAATCTAGATCATAAGTACCTAGCAGTCTCCCCAAAAGACAAAGGTTCCTCAATGCTTGTATTGGACCAAGCAGTGATATCCTGGGTCCCTTTTAATAATGGTTTATGGACCTTTCCTCCAGGAACTTGTCCAAACTTTTTTTAAACCCAGCTACACTAACAGCTTTTACTGTTCTGCTTAGTCTCCTTTCTACCTCTTACCATTCTCTGGATATATCCGTGCCCTCAACTCTTGTGTTGTCTGTCTTAACTAGATTGTAAGCTCTTATGAGCAGGGACCATCTTTTATAAATGCCAGTACAGCGCTGCATATGCCTTGTAGCGCTATATAAATGATAAGTAGTAGAAGTAGTAGTAGAGTCAGTGCAGAGGGCAGCTACCAAAATCGTCAGTAGTCTTCATCATAAAGCATATGGGAAAAGCCTAAGGGGTCCCTTTAACGAAAGCCTGCTAAGCAGCTAATGCACTTTTAACTAGGCAGTGACAGTTAATGCAAGAGGACAGCTGCCAGTCACAAAAACACTTGTTAATTTTCCATCTTACAAATGCAATTACTACACAACTACACTCCATGTAACGCTCACATACACAATGTATCACACAACAAGAACTAAAATGTAACTGAATGGAGAGCCCTGGGGAGTAATAGAAATGTATCGGTTTATTAAATTCTCAGGAATAATACTCTACCTCACTCAGGTTTTTAAAAAGAGGCTGCCATATAAATTCAAACAGACCTTATCCAAACAAATTACAGAGACTCATCCACTCAAGAGTTTCATTCAGACCCATTGGCCGTATAGAGTTTAAAGTGAAAATCCAATTCTGTTCAAGCCAAGTAAGTGATTGCATCAAATCTCCCCCTCTCTGATCACTGATACCATTAACCAGCACAGTTGGCTCCATGTGTGATTATGTGCCAGACAATGTACACAGCCAATGGGTTTGAATGAGTCACTTGAGTTGATGACGGCCCTGTAATTTGATTGGATAAGGTCTGTTTGAATTTATACAGCAGCCTCTTTCTAAAGACCACAGTGTTATTTTGAGGAGCTTATGCTGTGGGAGGGGTACAAGTCCCGGAGCAGCCCAAGGAATTTAATGAGCGAAACTCGAGTTGCGTGTGCTGAAGTGCAGCAGGATATAAACAACGCTGTTACAAGCCACGCAGTTCCCCTCCACTGAGGTTTCCTTAAATCACTTGTGAGTAGTCCTTTGGGAATTGCTTTGAGTTAGTTAAAAGCGATGAGAATTGTAACAAACCGATACATTTCCATTACTCCCCAGGGCTCACCATTCAGATACATTGCAGCTCTTGTTGTGTGATCCATCTTACAAATGGGCAGGGAATGGGCTAGTGTGAGCGTGAAGAGTATACGCAGTTAGCATGGGAGTGCATATCATGCACTGTCAATGTGGAAATTAGCGTGGGTGCACCTAACGATACTTCTATGTTCCCAATTGTGCCACATGTTAGGGTATGCATCCATATTGCAACTGCCAGGAACATGCTGGTGATGCCCTTGACAGTTACTGTGGAGGTTTTGCACATAACGCATGTTAATTTTCATATTAAATGTGCATTAAGTGCTGGGGATCCAAGATGGCATTGTTCGGGTGTGCTGATCGGCACAGCGATTTTTCATGGGCAAGAAGCAGAAGGCTAGAAGGGCAAAACAGCCTGTAACCCCTCTTGCTTCATCACCTTTACCTTCTGAGTTGGTTGGTCCATTGGATTCCTTTTTTTCTCCAGTGCCGCGTCAGTGAACTGAAGGGGAGGAAAAAAGCCTGGCTGTGCGGAGGTTGGAGGAGGTGTCCTCGTCCTCCACTTCAGGTGTTGATCTCACCTCTCCAAGCTCTACCCGGGCCTTGAAGGTGCCCCAACCAAACAACAGCATCCCGGGAATTCGGCTGGTGAGCGTTGAGTCGTCGGACTCTGCCGACAGGCAGAGCTTGGGCGTGGAGTGTGGCCTAAGTCCTGGAGCTCCCGGTGTTCAGCAGCGGAGGGCAGAGGTTCCGATGGAGATGGCAGAGAGTGGTCTAGGTTTGATTCCTAGCCTTTCAGCTCCCAGTTCATCGAGGGCCGAAGCGTTTATGCCTGTTTCTGTATCGGAGGTGGTCACTTCAGGCTCTACGGCTCTCCCAAAGGTGGTAACACTGGAGGCGATTTGGGCAGTGATCATGCAACTTCGAGAGGAGTTGGTTCCCTGGATGACTTCGTTGGCTGCACAGGTTTCTCTTAACACAGAAGATCTTAAAGATGCTGTGGTTAAAATAACTGCTTTACAATCTGAAGTTTCTCAAAACCAGGTTAAAGTTGTGAATGTCGAAAATGAAGTAGTATTGCTTAAAAAAGTTTCTCTGTCCACTCAATCCAAGTTGGAAATGTTGGAAAATGCAATCCGTATGACAAATATTTGTTTGGTTAATTTTCCTAGAATGTCTTTGATATCTGCAAGAGATATGTTTCGGAATTATATGATTGAGATTTTAGGTATTCCTCCTGAATCCCATCCCCCGGTAGTAAAAATGTATTATTTGCCAATTGGGAAAAGAGTGGAGGGGTAGGGAGTAGTTAGAGGATTATCTACTGTGGATGTTTTAAATATTACTGATATTTTGGAATCTTCACAAGAGGAGCAGGTTGTACATTCTACTTTATTGGTTACTCTAGCATTATTATCGGATAAAGAGTGGCTTATGAAGTTATTTTTTTTTAAACGCCATATGTTGTTTAAAGGTCTGACTGTCCGAATGTTTCCTGATTTATCCAGGGAGACCCAGAAGAGATGTCGAGATTTCCTCCTTTTACGTCTGGGGATTCAACAATTGGGAGGGCTTTTTTTTCTGAAATTTCCTTGTAAATGCTTGATCAAGTATCAAGCTAATTCTTATATATTTTATGAGCCCTCCCAATTGTTGTCTTTCATCAATGCTCGACTCTCTGAAGGGGGTCTGTTCCTTTGCCTATTCCGGTTTGAACATATGTCTATACCACTGATTAGCTTACCTGAATTTCCTTCAATATTGGTTGTTGTAATTTTTTCCAAGCATTGTATCCCCTCTATTTGAGGGCTAGAGTGGGTTGGACCTATTAGATTGTTTCCTGTTATTTAGTTATATTGTTTTATATTGTTTTGCATGGTATTCACCCAATTACTGAATCAAGATGTTTTCTTGATATTTATGTATATAACTTCAAAAAATTTAAATTAAAAAAAATGTGCATTAAGTGCAACACCTTCATGGGCTTTAATAAAAGCACTCCTTAAAGATCTAAATATGTATACTTTTGAAGAAAGGTGGGAGAAGGGAGAACATTTAAATATCTCTAAGGTATAAATGTACAGGAGGCGGGCTTCCTTTAAATTAAAAGGAAGCACTAGAATGAGGGGTCATAGGATGAAGGTGAAAGGCGATAAACTCAAAAGTAATCTAAGGAAACACAGTCTCCCAGTAAAGGTTATGGAGATGAAGATTCCATTTGAATTTAAGAAAGCCTGGGCAAGCATTGAAGGCAAAAATAAGAATGGCCATACTGGGTCAGACCCAGTGGCTTGTTTCCAATAGTGGCCAATACAGGTCTCAGTACCTGGCATACGCCAAAAGTAGCCAGATGCCATGATACTTATTCCCAGGGATCATTTCTTACAATCCACATGCAATTTAACAACTTTGAATAATTTGATGTCATCTGCTAATTTAATCACCATGCTTGTTATTCCCAATTCCAGATCATTTATAAATATGTTAAAAAGCACCGGTCTCAGTACAAATCCTTGGGGTACCCAATATTCACCTTCCTCCACTGAGAAAATTGACCATTTAACCCTACTTTTTGATTTCTATCTCTCAACCACTTCCCAATCCACAATAGGACGTTGCTTCCTATGCCATGGATTTTTCATTTTCTTGGGAGTCTCCTATATGGGACTTTGTGAAACGCGTTCTGAATGTCTGAAGACACTATATCAAGTGGCTCACTTGTATCCATGTTTATTCATGCTTTTAAAGAAATGGAGCAGATTGGTGAGGCAAATCTTCCCTTGGCTAAATCCATGTTGACTTTGGCCTATTGAACCACATGTTCAGCAATTTTGTTTGTTATAATAGTTCCACCATTGTGCAAAGCATCAACATCAGGCTCACCGGTCTGTAGTTTCCTGGATCATTCCTTGAGAAGAAAGGATTGTAGAGCTTAGTAGTTAATGCAGATAGGCAAACTGGATAGGCCATATGGTCTTTATCTGCTGTCATTTTTTTATGGCTCTTCTAGCACTAGAGAATGAACTACAGGTTTAATTTCTAGATCACCTATTTCCTTGGTTGCAGCCACAATCTGTCCTGCAGAAAAGGGTCTAACTGCAGGGCTCTCTGCTCTTTCCTTCTGCTGCTGTCTGTTTCACTCTTGGTTTTCTTTTAATCTGGGGCCTTCACATACCTGCCCTAACTCCTTACCCTGGTCCCTTTATGCCTTGTTGGCTTCTTCCCTACCTTCATTGCCTTACCATGCCTAGATTTCTTACTCTATGCCATCCCTTCAATTCATTGCCACCAGCAAATCTCTACACTATATACTAGAAGGCAGGAGTCTATGTGGTGCAGGCTGCTGACTTGGTTACTTAACTTGACTGTTATCTGTGACCTCATAGCCCTACTACTACTGCTGCTTCCAGCATTCAGTGTGCTTGGATCAGGGCACTCTCTCCATCTCACTTGACTTGAGAGATAAGAGAGCGAATGGAAAGTTAGGAGGTAGCTCAGGAGAGGGCAGTTCTGTGGTTCATGTTATAGCAAGGAAGGAGATGAAAACTTCCAGAAAGCTAGCCATATTAGTCTAGAGTAGCAAAACTGACAAAGAAAAGAGAGATAGGACTATTGTTACCCATGCTGGGGCCCAGGGAAGAAATTCAGAAGGGGGCACCGAAGTCTACCAGCAAACTGTGCTTCCTTAAGCTTTACACAGGCTTCTGGGGCCTCGGTGGCAGGGCTCCCTGGGCAATTGATCTGGTTGCAACTCTCTAGTGAAAGCCTTAGCGAGGTATGCATGATTGCATGTGCTCAGAAAGGAGCCACCACTACTGTGTCTTATTTTTGCAGAATTCTGAAAGCATCGGGCAGTGATGACTTTTCTGTAGTACACCTGATCAGGTTTGATAGCCCACTGGGTGGGAAACACTGATCTGCCTTCTTAATCCTTGCTATGTTGTCCAAATGTCATAAGTATAGATGTCTCATGTAGTGCTCCAACACTAGATGCACTCATACCTTATTTTATTTTTTAAGAAAGTAAAAGAACATGACAGTAGAAAACAACCTCCAGGCTAATGCCGAAAAGTGTGCTAGACTTTGCGCAAAGGTTAGTTCAGTTTTAGCGTGCAATTTTGTGCGCTACCAGTGCAAGTTTTGCACACAAGCAAACTGTGCACAAAGCCTCAAGCAGACAGTATTGCACAGTGTATTTCCATTCATTTAAATGAATGGAAATGAAGCAATTAACCATTCAGCACAGAAGTATGCAGAAAACCAGAAGGCTGAGCTCAACACTGGGAATTTAAGGCGAGGTCTGCGGTAAGGTTATCAGATGTCCCCGATTTTGAAATAGTGTCCCAGACTCCATGGACTATAACCACCTCCTGTCCCTGGGTTTCAGTGAGGGCAGAGGCAAAGGACATTGCTTCTCCTGTATACCCTCTAATGCAGTCTTTTCAATCCTGGTAGGAGATGTAAAAAGAGGAGGAATTTTAGAATTATATAGAATATTTATCTATATGTATACAATTACTTCGTACCTCTGCACTCTCCTGAAGCAGCCGTTGGATAATATATTGGCGAAACTCGAGTCGAGAATTGTGGCTTCACAGATGGGAATTTTCCAACATTGTTATTTTATTCAACTTTATTCAGCTAAGTCAATTTGTATATGCATTTAAAAATGTATTTAAAAAATGGCCATTTTCCCTAGATAAGGGCAAATGAATGAGACTGAATGGGGGACGAGCACCCACAGCCTATGTGCAGTGTCTAAACAAGCGGGGTCCACCCCAGCTGAGGTCCTTATCTATCTTTTATTACTCATTTCTATTTTTGGGATTATCATCTAATATTGTGTAATGGCAGATTGAGTATTTCACATTGTTGTGGTGGTGTCTCTTCTTTTTGGATAAAATAAAGTTTAAGAATATAGATATAGATATGTGCACACTTATAACTCGAGAAGGGCTGCAACTGTCTTTTTTAAAGTTTCAAAATTATTGAATGTTATTAGATGGGTCATTTTGAAATATATGCAGAAAATATGCCTGAGGTGGGAGGACCCTGCCCCTCCAAGCCCAGCCCAGGTGTCCCAGATTTGCCCTCCAAAAGTCTGGTAACCCTAGGTCTGAGAAGACAAAAGGTCAGCTCATAGGTTTGTGGTCAATGCTGATGAGGAATTTATGTCTGTTTCTTCTCTATCTTGAGTGTACAGCACCCACAATCTTATTTTGGCTTTGCTGAAAGGAGTGATGAAAAAAAAAAACAGTAGGGAAGGTGTGGAACAATGTTACATGCATGTGCTGCAATGCTATCTAGGGCATAAACATCAATATTCTGCACAGAATTTCTGTGCAGAATAATATCGCTGCTTATGAATACCGATACTATTCTGAACAGAACTTCTATGTAGAATTATATTGCTGTATGCATCACACAGCATTCCAGCTCAAGTGTCAAACGGGGGTTTTTTTTGTGCGTACATGATATAGGTACTCTTAATACAGACTCTTGTCCCATATCTGGCTTGCTCTCCTTGTTTAGCACAGATGTTTTTGCACACAGATCATTGAGCTGATGCAGAAACGCATTCCAGTGTAGATTTTCTACATCGGCCTTCATATTGGCCATTTAGTCTGCCTACCTACACCAAGTATTGAGCTCTGGAATAATTCCTTCCAGGTCACGTCACCAGAAGCGTTTCCTCTTCCTCTTCAGCTGCAATGGGGAAAAGGAAGCAAGTTCAGAAAGGTTCCAACATTGTGACTTTGACAGCAAATTGCTACTAAACTGTGGGAAAGTCTTCAGGCCTGATATTGGAAGGGCATTTACATGGTTTACAGACCTGTAAACTGTGTAAATGTTGCTGAACAGCATATATTCAACAGCACTAACACGGTTAGTGCCATTGAATATCCCCAACTAATGCCGCTATGCACCCCAATGCTAACTGCTTAGCGGCGATATTGCACCACTACCCGGCTAGCAATAACTAGGCATAGCAAAAACTGGTCTAGTTTTGCCTGCAGGAGCTAATTGGGTAGTGGTGCAATATCGTTGAAGGCTGTGCGGTGACCCCGGATATTCAATGCCATAGGACTGCATAGCGGCACATAGCCATCCCAATTGAATATCAGCCCTTCATGTTTAGCACTAGAATAACTTATTCAAGTTAAAACCTGAAATCTGATGCCAACAAAACTACACATGGAAAATTACTCATGGAACTCCCACTCTTCTATATTTCTATGCAAGTCTATACTAAGCTCCTCCTCACCTCCATTGCCTGCCAATCAGCAGCCCTTTCCAACAGCTCAAAAACCGCCGCTTCTGAGGCGCATATTAGATCAGGGTGAGCAGCGGATGTCATCGGAGGGAGTGAGCGGGAGCTCCTCCTCACCTCCATTGCCTGTCAATCAGCAGCCCTTTCCAACGGCTCAAAAAATGCCGCTTCTGAGGCGGGCCCATGCCTTGCAGGCCCATGCCTGAGGGCCTCGCCAGAGGGCCCTTTGGTGTGGCTCTTAGGCGTGAGTCCGTGGCGTGTGAGTAAAACTTACATTATAACTTTGGGCTTAACGGTCTTGCTGCTATATCATGGTTGTAACCTGCTGTTTTCCTTCCTCCTTGTCTCTTCTATTCTTTTAACTATCACTGCATCTCTTACTCTATCCTATCTCATAAATGGCATTCTTTTCGTATTTTCTGTAATATTTATATTGTATTGTAAACCGCTCTGATGCTTTGGCCTGAGCGGTATATCAAATGTAATTAAACATTAATCAATAAAGTTAATTTTGTTAAAAATTAAAATTGTGAGGAAAGATACATGGATTAAATCTTAAATAAAAAATAAATGTAGCCTCTTTATGACTAAAGATCAAAAGGCAGGATCTGTGGTGAGCTGAGGGGGATTGAAAGCCTGGACAAAATGGGATGGACACAGGGCCGTCCCATCTGCTAGGCGGCCTTGATGGGCAGTATGGCTGCTTTGCGCAACCGCTTTGGTGCTCGTGGCAGGCCATGTGCTTCGGCACACATGGCCTGCTGCTTCTGATCCCCCTTTGATGCAACTTCCTGTTGTAGGAGGGGTTAAAAATAGCAGGGCATGTATGCCGAAGCATCTGGCCTGCTGCGGGGACCAAAGCAACAGCACAAAGCCGTCGCTGGTCCCCCAGAAGCTGAATCAACGGCAGTGGGAGAGGGCAGCTTGTTAAGGCTCCTGCCTGGAGTGGCAGATATTCTTGGGCCAGTCTTGGATGGACAGAATTTACACAAATCTGCCACCCATCATCTTTAAAGCAGGGGTTGACAAATCCTGGATGCCATGGTGCCTAGGATTTCATTCCTTTGAAAAAAATGATTTATATATATATATATATATATAATTTTTTTTTTGTATTTACATTTTTATTTATCTTCTTATGCCAACATCTTATGTATTAACATACATATGTAAATATGCAAATAAACAACAAATAATCAACAACTTGTGTACATTTCTTTTTTTGTCATGTCTTTAACAGTTTTCCTAGTTATACATACATACATGAATTATCACTTTTCCCATGGTTTTAACCATGTTTAAACTTTCCCCTCCGTACATATCTATCCCTATAGTTTTGTACACTGCGCTGTATTTAGCTGTCTTTTAAGGCTCACTCTTCTTTTTCGTAATTTATTAATTTTATTATTCGACATTTCACAAAATACAAGCAGATCCCCTATTCTAACACAACACTTAATTCCCTCCCCTACATTTATATAACCTCCTTCTTCTTCCCTTATGTAACAAGACCATTCCTCTCAGTCCCATCCTAAGAACATATATTTTTAACCTCCTCATCTAGCAATACCCCCTTGACCAGTTTATTCCTAACTCCCCTCCCCTCCTGCCTCCCCCTAATCTCCCTCCCCCCCCCCCCGCTCCTTACCCTCTCCCCTCCTTGTAGGTACACCAACACATTCTGCCAGACCCTATCAAACTTTACTCTCTTTTGTGTACATATAGCTGTTAATTTCTCCATTAAATAGATACGGCGTAGCCTATCTTCACAATGCGCCACCTGTGGCGGCTCCTCCTGCTTCCACCTATAGGCTACTTCACATCTTGCTGCACTGAGACAAGCCAAGATTTGTTTCCTACTCTCCCTCGGATCCCCTTCCCTCCACCACCCAAAAAGAAAGATTTTCGGATCACACCTGACTTCTACTCCCACTACCCGTCTAATCCACCTCTGAAGAGGCGAATCCGTGGACATGCCCACCATATATGAAGCATAGTTCCATCCTCCCCGCAGTTTCTCTAACTCCTTGATACTGTCGGGAACATCTTGTTCAAGTGCATTGGTGTATAATACCATCGCATTATAACTTTATGCCAATTTTTCCTAATAGCTATGGAAATTGGTAGTTGGTGTCCCTGTTCCAGGATGGCCCTCCACTGACTAATCTCAAAACTCCTTCCCATCTCCTTTTCCCACGCCTTCATATAACCCATTTTCTCCTCCCTTTGCCCCCTCCTACTGCCTTATACAGCACCGAGATCAGTCCCCTCGACCTCCTTTTCCCATTCCATATCATTTCCAAATCAGTATAGCCCCGCCCTAACCCCTCCTTGCCTAATTTCCCCTGCAAGTAATGTACCACTTGTTGATAATGAAATAACCCCTCCGCCCCTAGTTGATACTGTTCTTGCAAGTCCTCAAATGGAACCCATTCCCCCCATCCATAAATTGATAAAACCACCTTGACCCTCTCCACTCCCACTGTTTATATACAGCCCCCCCCCCCCTTCTCTTCCTGGAATAAAATCCTCTGTGTGGCACAACGTTTGCATCACCGAAAAACCAGGAGCCCTCCCTCCCCTCTCCCCCCTTCTCACTTTATCCCATATTTCCAGAATGTCTCACATATGGGTTCTCAAGTTATCCCCCACTCCTCTCCCTCTTACTCATCCACGGTGCTGCCTTCCAACAGCCTACCCTTCATCCCCACTCCCTCCATTTCCACAAAAGTTCCGTTCCCCTCCCTCCCTCCAAACCCTCAAGTGCCTAATTTGGGCCGCTCGGTAGTAGGCCTGTATGTCCAGGACCCCCAATCCTAACTAAACAGGATCGGTGCAAAACTGCCTGGGCTATTCTTGGTGGCTGCTTCCTCCAAATGAAATGAAAGACTTTTCCTTGGAGCTCCTGTAATTGCCCCTCTGGGATCTCAATGGGAAGAGCTTGGAAATAATATAGCACCCTCGGTAGTAGATTCATCTTAACTGCCGCAATTCGGCCCATCCAGGATATTTCCATATCCATCCACTCCCGTAAATCTTGACTCACTATTCTCCATAGCTGGGGATAAGTCGCCCTGTATAAGTTCTGTGGATTGCCGTAATTTGCACCCCTTAAGTACTTAATAGCTTTCTTTGCCCATTTAAAGGGATACTTATCCTTTAACCTTCCCAATTCTGCACCCCCCCCCCTATTGACATTGAGCGCCTTGGTCTTCTCCATGTTCATTTTAAATCCCGAGACCCCTCCATACTGCTCTATCACTTCCAAAACTCTTGCTAATGTGTCCTCTGGTTGCGTTACCATTAACAGTACATTGTCTGAAAATAAGGAAATTTTATGTTGTCTCTCCCCCACCCAAACTCCCTGTATCCTTTCCTCATCTCTTATCCTCTGTGCCAAAGGTTCCATAGCCAGTGCAAAAAGCAATGGGGAAAGCAGGCACCCCTGTCTTGTACCCCTCTCCAGTGGGAAGGCCTCCGAGTATCTTCCATTGATTCGCACCCTTGCCTGTGGTTTATTATACAAGGCCCGCACCCAAGATACATAATTATCCCCAAAGCCCATCTTTTGCATTACTGCAAACAAAAAATCCCAGCTGACATGGTCGAATGCTTTTTCCACATCAATAGACAGCGCCATCATATTAACTTTCCTCCTGTGTGCCTCCCAGATCACCTCCAATACTCTCTTAACATTATCCGATGCCTGTCTGCCACTTATAAACCCCATTTGATCTATATTAATAAGAGTAGGCAATCCCATTGCTAGCCGATTAGCTAGTACTTTCGCCAATATCTTCACATCTGTGTTAAGTAACGATATTGGGCGATAAGAGCCACAACACAAAGGGTCTTTCCCTGCCTTTTGGCAACACTGTTATGCCCGCCGTCAACATCTCCTGAGATAGTTGTCCTTCCTTCCCCATAATCCCATTAAACATCCTCCCCAAAAACCCCAATAAATCCTCCCTGAAAGTCTTGTAAAACAAATTAGGCAAGCCATCCAAGGCCAGTGTTTTTCCAAGTGTCATTTCTTTAATCACCTTCTCAATTTCCTCTATGGTGATGTGCCCCTCTAATCATGCCCCCAGTTCCTCTCCCACCCTAGGTAACTCTACCTTCCAAAAAAATTCCCATATGGAAGTTGACCCCCTTTCTACTCCCTGTTGGGAATATAATTCTGAGTAAATTGGCAAAATCTATCCCCTATCTGTTTTCCTACCCTCAATATGTCCCCCTCCTTGCCCTTAATTGCCACTATTGCATTCATTGTCTCCCGTTTCCTAAGTTTCTGGGCCAACAATCTCGCCGCTCTATCTCCCCATTCGTAGAACCTTTGTTTTACCCATTCCATTTGAAAAGCAATGGATTCCACTTGCAACTTATGCAGTTCCATAAGCAATTGATTCAGATACTTCAACTGCCGGGCCGTCCCTTGCATATTATATAATTTTGTAGCCTTTTTAATCTCCTCATGCAACTTCTCTTCCTTTTCTTTCCTACTCTTTTTTATCTTCGCTGCCCACATGATTAGTCTCCCCCACATCACTACTTTCATTCCTTCCCACACTCCCACCTCACGCACTTCCCCATTGTCATTCAGCTGCCAATAGTCCTGTAGGCATTTCTTAATATCGTTTACTATTTCATCCCTTCTAAGAAGGCTCTCGTTTTATCCTCCAGAATCTTATACCCCCCCCTTGTCCTTGGATTTCCACCCAAGTCGGAGCATGATCCGACCATGTGATGTTACCAATTGCCACTTCCCTTACTCTTATCTCCCAAAGTTTATCCACCAACAAATAAGTCAATCTGACTAAACGTTTTGTGTATATTCCCGCTCCCCTCTGTTATGCGCCCTCCAGACATCAAAAAGATGAAATTTCTTAAGCAGGCCCTTCACTAGTCTTCTACTCTTAGCACTCCCATCCCCCTCCCTCGACTGCCTATCCCATACCAGGTGTAATGCCAAATTAAAATCACCTCCCATCACCAATTTCCCCTGTACCGTTCGGTCTAAAGGCCCACATACTCCCTTCCAGAATGGGGCCTGCCCTCCATTTGGTGCATAAATGTTCACCACCGTTACCTTTTCCCCCCATCAGTTCGCCAATCAGAATTTAAGACCCTTCCCTCCCTGTCCCGAACCACTTCACCCACTTGCAATGGACAACCCCTCCGGACAAAAATTGCCACTCCCCCCTTCTTTCCCTCTCCCCCCAACCTCTCTCCCTTCCCCCTCCCAAAGAATTGTTGCTGGTATTGCCCATTAATAGCCTTTCATCTTTACTTCTGAGATGAGTTTCCTGTACCAGAATAATATCCCATCTTAGCCGTTTGGCTTCCCTGAACAGTTGCCGTCTCTTCTGCGGGCTATTCAGCCCTTTAGCATTTATTGTACCTATTTTCGCCATACCTTCTGTTGAACATTTGCTAGTGTACCTCGCTGAGCCCCCCCCCATTCCCTCCCCCTCCCCCTTCTTCAGTCCCCTCTGAGGGGACCCACCTGTCATAAGTAGTGACTGTCGATCGGTGCCTCTCCCTGCCTTTCACTCTTCCATTCCATCACACCTCTCACCCATGATCACTCGACCTGTAAACCCCAGTGCCTCCCTCCTCCAACCAACCCCCCCCCATTCCCCTCCCCTTATAACCTATCATTACATTAATTCGCTTCCTGCACTAAAATATCCCCCTTAAAAAGAAGCCCCCCCTCTTCTCAAGACCTTTCTCATCAACAGATTGCTATATGCAATATTTACATTAATATCTACTATTCTCTCCCCCTCCCCCCTTCTCCAAACATGTCAATAACACCTTTTCCCACTCATTTACCACCCCCCGTCCATGCCCTAATAGCAGGTCAACTTTACAGATCTCGCATCAGGGTCTCTAACCCAGTCTCACATCAGGACCCTTCCATGGATCACCAGGCAGCATCTTCTCAGCTGATTTCCCTCGCTACTTTATTCTCTCCATGATTCCCCTTGGAAAGCCTCGCCAGCCTCTGGCCATTGGCGGGTGCTTGGTGCCATTTCAGGCTCTCCACTCTAGATGTGGATACTGTGCTTGTTTTAGTCTGCCCCCCAGCTCCCTCTGGAAGGTTAGCCAGTCCCAGTTCTTTGAGCACACTCCATGCTTCTTGCTTGTCTTCCCCCGTCTCGATATTCCTTTCACTATGATAAGTAGGCCAAAGGGATATAACCATTTATATCTCAACCCTTCCCTCCTCAAATAGGCTGTTGCTTCCCTCAGCTCCCGCCGGCGTTGCAAAGTACCCGAGGACAGGTCCTGGAACAACTCCAAAGCTTGGCCTTCCCACTTAAAATGACCCAGCTTCCATGCAGCTCTCAAAATACGCTCCTTTGAGTTCATGCATACCACAATGTCTCAAGAGTGATTTATTTATTTATTTATTTATTTAGTATACATTTGTATACCGCTACTTCCAGTGATCAGCAGCGGTTTTTTGATTACAGATTGGAAATTGTCAAATCATGACAGGAAATTTTTGAGGTATAAACACATTGATTAGACAGGAAAGCACAGCACACAGAGAACTATTTTACAGGGAACATGGGCTATGGAGGGTTAAGTGGCTTGCCCAAGACCACAAGGAGCACCTGTGGGACTAGAAACCCCAGTCCTTCCGGCCCAAGGTTGCTGTCCTCTAGTGGGATTTGAACCCCTGACCTTCCAGCCCGAAGTACCTTGCCCCAACCACTAGGCCACTCCTCCACTCCCACTAGGCCACTCCTCCACTCCGATAGGCCCCAGCCCCCTGTGTGCTCGCTCAATTTGTAGAGGCACACCCTCTGCTGTGTCCTCCGGTTCTGCAGCCTTTAACAAAGCTCCAAACACTGCTGTAATTACTTTATCACAATTTTTATATTTAGGATCCTCTGGGATACCTCTTACTCTTATATTACATCTCTGTGAAGATCTTCCAGGTCCTCTGCTTTCTCTTTCAGTTCTTCTTGAGCCTGCTTTAATTCATCCCATGCTTTCTGTAATTCCTCCATTACTTCCAACTGCTGCTCCAATTGATGTTCTGTGTCTTCAACCTGCGATCCTAGATCCACAATATCTTACCTAAAAGCTTTTAAAGTCTCCTTTAATTCAGTTTTAACCCCACCTTTTTACACTTTAAACTCTTCCTTCAGCTCCGTGAGCCACATCTTTAATGTGTCAGCTACTCCTGGGCCACATGTGCCCTTGGCCTCTTCCTCCTTTTCCCCCGTGTTCTCTGCCACCATTTTACCTTCCTTCTCCACATCCTTCCCTTCTTTAGGTGGGGAATATGAAGAGCAAAATTCTGCCAGTTTTTTCCTTGCTGACAGCCCCCTCTTGATTTATCCATCCGGTGTCCTTTGGTCACCTTCGTGTCCTGCCTGTGCCAAGGTTAGCCTTTAAGTCCACCGCACCTTTTAACAGCTTTACTGATATAGCCGTCACTCCTGGTTGCCTTCTGCTTTTTCCGTTTGACTGCTGCCTCCAGCCAGTGCCATTTTTCTGTTCCCGCTACTGCTTCTGCCCTCCCGAAATCGCCAGTGGCTCTTCACCTTCTCGTTCCGCTGAGACTCCTGCTAGGCCCTCTCCTGTCTCAGCCCCGTACCAGCCTCTCCACTCTCCCACGTGCACCGCTGTTCAGCTTCTGCCGGGCTGCCTGCGCTTCGCTGTCTGGCACCCTCCAGCGGTTCTCTCTTTTGCTCCACCTGTTCAGTGCGATTGCCGCTACCGTGCCTATTATTTTCCCCCCTTTCCCTTCACAGTTAAGGGGTATTTTACTCCATTATGGCAGTTTTTGGCAGCGGAGCTTGCTCTTCACTCCGCCATCCAGCCCGATGATGTAACTTCCTCCCTATTTATATATTTTTTAATAAATGCACCGGTGCTGACACACAAAAGTTGAGCTTCTTCCTCCACCGTAATCAGCTCTCTCTGCAAGGAGTTTAAGAAAGTTATCAAGGTTACTTACCTGTAACGGGAGTTCTCCGTGGACTGCAGGATAAGTCAGCCACACCTGGTGAAATCATCCGACGGCACCAAGGATGGAAGTACTCTCTCTCTAGCCCAGAAGGGGGTTTCCCTTCTGGGCGGAACCCCCCTCCCCCTGGTCCTACCCCTGGGACTGCCCCTAGCCAGCCACTATGTGCCAAGCTGAGCCAGCAGGTGGGCCCCTTGCAGGGGAGGTAGGGTGGGAGTGTGTGGCTGACTTATCCTGCTGTCCACGGAGAACTCCCGTTACAGGTAAGTAACCTTGATTTCTCCTAGGACAAGCAGGATGAAGTCAGCCACACCACACACCTGGTGCCTCCCTAGCTGTGAACGGCTGAGGTGGAAGGGTCCCTGTCTGTACATAGGAGGACACATGGTGCAGTAACAAGAATTTTATTACGTTCGTAAAGTGGCACGGTGCGAGATCACAGTGGCATGGATACAGGCATGTGCAGAACATGTGCAATGGTAATAACATGTGCAGACAATAGCATGTGCAAAAAAAGGGTGCAGAAGACAACATCAGCAACATGTGTGAAACAGGTGCAGAACATGTCCACAGCGTGTGCTAGGTCAACAAAGCATGTGCAAGACAAGCATGTGCACAGTCAATAACAACAACAATATGCATCAATAACCACAATCCCATGTGCAAGAAGGCAGTACGTGCCCTAAGGGCAAGGTACGAGTGTCTCATGGCGTTTGGCCGTTACAGTCAAAACTAGGTGCTGGTCCATGGGCCGTCATTAGGACTGCTTGGCCGAAGGCTTGGCTAGACTGCAGGTCGAGGCAGTAGAGTTTTTGGAAGGTCTGTAGGGAGGACCAAGTAGCTGCCTTACAGATGTTGGCTACTGGTACCGAGCGCAGGTTGGCAATGGTGGCAGCCAGCGCCCTCAGCTGGTGAGCATTGACTGCTGGTGAGTGTTCTGTGCCAGATTGGTCCAGGCAGAAAGCGATGCATAAGGAGATCCAGAGGGACAAGGTGCGCTTGGTGACAGGGCGTCCGGGTTTGTTCTCCGTAGGAGACGAAGAGTTGCGTGCCGCGCCTCTGGCCTGCGGTCCTGAGAAGGTAGAGGCGTAGTGCCCTGATGCAATCCAGCATGTGGAGCCGCTCCTCTTCTGGTGAGGAGTGGGATTCTGGGTAGAAGGTGGGGAGCTCAATGGCCTGGTTGATATGAAAGGCCGAGGCTTCCTTCGGAACGAATTTCAGATGAGTCCGGAGGGAGGCGCGATCATTGGAGAGCTGCGTGTACGGTGGGTGTGCCACCAGTGCTTGAAGCTCACTGATGCACCTGGCCGAAAAGATGGCTATAAGGAACAAAGTCTTCCAGGAGACGAACTTCGTGTCCGCCGACTGCATGGGTTCGAAGGGAGGCAACATAAGCTGAATGAGGACAGCGTTGAGGTCCCAGTGTGGTACAGGTTTCCTGACTGGAGGATAGAGATTCGCCAAGCCCTTCAGGAAGCGGGCTACGATGGGCAGTTGTGCAACCGAGCTGCTTCCGGAGCGGTCGTGGAGGACCGCAATAGCTGCCAGGTGTACCTGGATGTATTATGGCTGCAGGCCTTGTTGGGACAGAGAGGCCAGGTATTGCAGAATTTGGGGTACCGGACACGAGAAGGGATCCAGACTTTGTGCGGAGCACCAGGAGGTGAAGCGGCGCCACTTTAGGCCATACGATTTTCTTGTCGCGGGGCGGCGTGCAGCGAGGACCACCTCATCAACTTCCTGGGACAGGCAGAAGGGGGACAAGGCTACCCGCTCAGCCACCAGGCTGTTAAAGCCAGGGTCTGTAGGATGGGGTGGAGTGTGTTCCTGTCTCCCTGGGAGAGCAAGTCGGGCACCAGCGGGAGCCGTATGGGAGGGTGAAGTGCCAATCGCTTGAGGAGCGGAAACGACCCTTGGCACGGCCAGTGGGGGGCCACCAGGATTGCTTGTGCTCTGTCAGAGATGATGCACTGGATTGTCATGGAGATCAGGGGGATGGGGGGAAAGGCATACTCTAGTGACCACCCCCCCATGACACATTGAATGCATCCGCTGCATTGCTGCGTGAGGAAGGGCGTTTGGAGCAGAAGGCATTGCATTTTGTGTTCTGCTCTGTTGTGAAGAGGTCGATCTCTGGGTGGCCCCATTCCTGGAAGAGTGAACGAGCAATTTGCGGCTTGAAGGACCATTCATGGGGATTGAGCCGCCGGCTGAGCCTGTCCGCTAGCTCGTTCTCTGATCCGGGCAGGTAAGAGGCCCGGAGGAGGCAGCGCTTGGAGATTGCAAAGGCCCAAATCTGAAGGGCCTCTCTGGCAAAGGGCTTGGGATCCCGTCCCGCCCTGCTTGTTGACGTAGAACATGGCAACCTGGTTGTCTGTCTGGATTAGGGTGACCTTCCCACTGATTAGGTTCTGGAAGGCCTCCAGGGCATAGCGTATGGCTCTGAGCTCGAGCAGGTTGATGTGGCATTGCTGTTCCTGTTCTGTCCAAGCTCCTTGTGTCCGGAGATGTAGGCAATGTGCCCCCCAGCCTACAGGAGAGGCATCAGTGGTGATGGTTAGTTGCTGCACTGGCTGGGCGAGGGGTCTCCCATGCGAGAGGTTCCCTTCGTAAGCCCACCACCGGATGGAAGTGATGACAGCTTCTGTTAACGGGATGGTAGTGTTCAAGGGCTGCGAGTGTTGGGACCAATGCGCTCGCAGGTGCCACTGGAGGTGACGCATATGGAGCTTTGCTAGAGGAACCGTCTGTGTGGCAGCTGCCATCTGACCCAGGAGGCGGAGGAGTCTCCGAGCGGTGGAGGTCTTCCCTGCTTGTACGTGGTGTACCAGCTCCATGATAGTTTTCTTCCATTGCTGGGGGAGGAAGGCCTTTGAGTTGGTGGTGTCTATGAGTGTCCCGTTGAACTCCAGCCGTTGCGAGGGGTGCAGGTGTGACTTCTGGTAGTTCACCAGAAAACCCAGTGCCGACAGCAGGGCGACAGTCACGCGGGTCACTCTCATGGCTTTCTTGAAGGAAGGGGCTGAGATGAGCCAATCGTCGAGGTAGGGGAAGAGGCAGATTCCCTGTTTGCAGAGGTGCGCCACTGCAGCGGTGACGCACTTCGTGAATACCCACGGAGCCTGGGACAGGCCATACGGGAGGACCTTGTACTGGAAGTGGTTCCCCATGGCCTGAAATCGCAGGTACTGCCTGTGGTCCGGGTGTATCGGAACATGTGTGTACGCTTCCAGTAGATCCAGGGATGTCAGCCATTCCTTGGGTTGGATAAGAGGGAGGATGGATCTGAGGGAGTGCATCCTGAACTTCTCTTTGGCAATGAATTTGTTGAGCATCCAGCGGTCGAGGATGGGGCGCATGCCTCCAGATTTTTTGGGGACTAGGAAGTATCTGGAGTAGAAGCCAGAGTTTTATTCTGCTGCCGGAACGGGCTCGATGGCGTTGGAGGATAGAAGGGATTGGATCTCCTCCGCAGGGCAGGAAGGGGAGTCTCTGATGCCTTGCGGGGGGGGGGGGGGGAGGGGTTCCGTATTGCACTGGAGATGAGAGGAACTTTATACGGTACTCGTCCTTGATAATCGTTAGCACCGTAGTGATAGACCGCCAGGCTGGAGTTGGTGTATGTTCCTCCGGGTAGCATTTGAGGAAGAGATAGTGTTTCAATGCTCTCCTGAATTTAGTTACATATGTAAAAAACATTTATAACACAAATATATTATATCATTACTAACCAATGGTGATAATGAATAAATAAATAAGTAGCATAGAAAATATTAATCTAATGTTTCAGGATGTGTTAAAAAGTCAAAATGATAAGATGATAAGATTCCTTGTATTTGAACAAGTTGTATAAAAAAGAAAAGAAAACAGAAACCAAAGAAGGAATGGCATCATAAAAATTCAAGAGCAAAGGAAAAGCAATGGCCTCATAAAAAATTCAAGAAAAAAGGAGGAGCAATGGCATCATAAAAGTTATGCATCAGGGGATTATTCTACTAAATGATCAGGGCAAAAAAATGAAAAACATATTATAGTGTAATCTTAGTATATAGCTAACATAAGATAGCTAATCTGCCTAAAAGTCATTTTTTTAAAAATGTCCCATATGGATGATCAGACAGACCATACTATAAATTGTAAATAAAATGTAACAATCTAAATATAATCCAATAGAAGACCTATAACTATAATATGAATTTTCAAAAACAAATGAAATGCAATAGAAATTTGATAGAAAGTTTCGCCACTACCGCATAAAACTTCTTATCAGGACAATGTTAAAGGATAAAAGGACTACATCTTTTTCCTTTACCGGCATTTTTGCACCAAGTCGGAATGAAGGGAGTAATTTAGATCTTTGAACAAATTATATCTTGATACTCATTTATTTGCAAAGCCAAGGAAATAATATGAATTATGTGTATACAAATGTTTGTTTAATTGATTAGACACAGCAAAAAGGGCACAGTTGCCACACTGCACCGGTATATATCGTCATATGGAGACAATATTAAAGAATTAAAAATGATTGTGATGATAGCCTACGTTGGCATTTTCCAACCTAATGAATGTAATATCCATATTTGTATGTGTTCTATAATCTGAACATTATTATTTTAAACATACGTGTAAATAAAAAATTGTGTTCTAAAAAACTTACTATTGCACAGACCAGGATGTGTGTGAGCCGGAGAAACATTGTATTCTACAAAGAATCCCGAGCATGTTGAGCCTACAATCTTAGTTAAAATAACAAAACATGAGGATATCTCCAAAAACAAAATGGAATTGTTCTTAACCCTACCATGAACCTCCATGTGAGGACAATGTAAAGAAAACAATCTTACCGCAATCGCATGAACTTCTGTATGAAGGCAATGTTAGAGAATCGAAAGACTACGGAAGTCACCTTTACCGGCGTTTTCCCGCCGAATCGAGGTGAAAGGTCATTTAATGAAATATAAGTAAATCCAAAAAAATTTTAAGAAACATCATTGATAGATGTGAAATATAAACTTTTGTACTACATGTATACAATTTTATCACAATCGCATGAATTTCCGTGTGAAGGCAAAGATGGGGAATTCTTTAACTACAGAAACTACCTCTACCGGCGTTCCCACGCCAAATCGGGGTGAAAAGTCACTTAACAAAATGTTGCTGGGTCTTTAACTAATTTCAAAGTCTCATCCCTTCATTCCGACTTGGTGCAAAAATGCCGGTAAAGGAAAAAGATGTAGTCCTTTTATCCTTTAACATTGTCCTGATAAGAAGTTTTATGCGGTAGTGGCAAACGTTTCTATCAAAAATTTCTATTGCATTTCATTTGTTTTTGAAAATTCATATTATAGTTATAGGTCTTCTATTGGATTATATTTTGATCGTTACATTTTATTTACAATTTATAGTATGGTCTGTCTGATCATCCACATGGGACATATTTTAAAAAATGACTTTTATGCAGATTAGCTATCTTATGTTAGCTATATACTAAGATTACACTATAATACGTTTTTCATTTTTTTGCCCTGATAATTTAGTAGAATAATCCCCTGATGCATAACTTTTATGATGCCATTGCTCCTCCTTTGTTCTTGAATTTTTTTATGACACCATTGCTTTTCCTTTGCTCTTGAATTTTTATGATGCCATTCCTTCTTTGGTTTTTGTTTTCTTTTTTTTTTAAACAACTTGTTCAAATACAAGGAATCTTATCATCTGATCATTTTGACTTTTTAACACATCCTGAAACAGATTAATATTTTCTATGCTACTTATTTATTTATTCATTATAACCATTGGTTAGTAATGATATAATATATTTGTGTTATAAATGTTTTTTACATATGTATTATTGTTATCTGTGTATTACTAATTGATTTAATTTTTATTTTTTAATTATTTATTTCAGTGACATGTCTTTTATCTGAGAGTTTTTTTGACAAGAAGGTATTGGTGATATGTTTTTATACTTTTTATACATATTCCTATAGGTGCTTCATAACACATGATCCATTTATTTTATAGTTATCCTTCTCATCTCTTAATACATTATGTTTTGTTGATTATGTTTTTTACAATATACACATACATATATGTTTTTTGGTCTTATTGGTGTTTTATTTTTATACTGTATAAATAATTGTTTTAGTTTATTTCTATTTACCATAACAATCTGCATGTTTTATCGTATTATTTATGAATAATTTATCTTTTTGACGGTACTTTTAACTTTGATTATGTTTTTAATTTTGATTATGATTATAATTTTGTTTTTAAATTTATGATTATGCTTTTTCAAGGTTTGCTCCCTCACCTGATACCCCCCTGAGGAAGGCCAATGGCCGAAACGCATAGGGGACAGTAAAAGGGTTTGCATAACCTGAAAAATATCTGCTAGTCTTGGTATCTGTTCTTTTGTTCTCACGCATTTTACAGATAATTTTGTTGCTTCTTTTTGGTCCAGACAAACAGGAGAGCCATCTCCAGGACCA
This sequence comes from Ichthyophis bannanicus, assembly GCA_033557465.1. Taxonomy (NCBI): domain Eukaryota; kingdom Metazoa; phylum Chordata; class Amphibia; order Gymnophiona; family Ichthyophiidae; genus Ichthyophis; species Ichthyophis bannanicus. The sequence continues at coordinate 191,148,270 of CM066039.1, forward strand.
CCTCAGCACTCCCCGTGCTGCTTTGCCATAAGCCACCACTTTGGTGCTGTCCGACAACACATGAAGCGCCCGGCCTCTGGCCAGGAGCTGGAAATGCAGAAAAGTCAACCTGATGTCCCTTGCCTCTAAGCGGTTGATGTGCCACATTGCCTCCCTGTGGTTCCAAAGGTCCCCAGCCTGAGAGACTGGCATCTATCTTCAAAAGGATCCATGAGTAATCATCCAGCGGCATGCCCTTCTTCAAATGACTGGGCTGCTGCCAACACTGCAGGCTGGCCTTCACCATTACAGGGAGCAGAAGCCTGAACTCAAACTCCTGAGAACTCAGGGACCATCGAGTCAGCAAGGATAGTTCGAGCGGCTGCATATGAGCACACACCCACAGCACCATCTTGATTGTCGCTGCCATCCATCCAAGGAGCTGAAGATGATTCCGAACTCTGGTAGCCTGCTGTGAAATGAACTGCATCACACAATCCAACAACCTCATTACTTTTTTTCTCTGGCAGGAAGACTCTGCCCACTCAAATATCGAAACATGCTCCCAGGAACTCTAGGGACTGGAAGGCATCAACTGGCTCTTTCCCTGATTGATCACCCAGCCGATGCCTTCCAAAAAGGACACCACACAGAGCACTACCCAAGACACCTCTGAAAGAGAATGGGTTTGGATGATTCAGTGGCCCAGATATGGCTGCATACAAATCCCTTGGCACCACAACCACCACCACCATGAACTTGGAGAACATCCTTGGGGCAGTGCAGAGGACAAATGGGAGAGTGCCAAACAGAAGGTGAGATTCAAGCACGGCAAAATGCAGATACCTTTGCTGATCTACCCAAATTGGAATATGAAAATACGCCTCGGCCAAATCCAGAGATGCCAAGAACTCCCCTCGGTGCACCACTTGAATCATGAATTGCAGAATTTCCATCTGGAAGTGCAGGATACGCAAGAGTTCATTGACACCCTTGAGATCTAGAATGATCCATCTTTTTTGGCACCACAAAATATATGGAATACCTGCCCTTGCTCCGATTGTCCATGGGAATGAGCACTATGGCCTGCAAGAGTAGCAACTTGTGTAATGTGATTCACACAGCGGCCCTTTTGTTCAAAGACTCACAAGGGGAGATGACAAAAGTGTCCGGAATCGGCTCTTTGCATTCCAGGACATAGCTGTACTGAATGGTGTCAAGCATCCAGCGATCCTTGGTGACCCAGACCCATTCTGAAAAGAAAAGGCAAAGCCTTCCTCAAACCAGAGGTACCAGGGAATGGGAGCCAAATCCCTGGGTCCATGAGCTCCTCGAAAGGTCTGAGAATAAGTCTGAAATCTGGAAGCAGAGGGGAAAAAGGCTTTCCAGGCAAATAGCGACAGGAGTCCCAAGATCTCTGGGGATCCGACCAGCATGCCTGGGAGGTGTGGGTGGAGGCTGATAGAAAGGGGGCTCCTGCCCACTTCACAGGCCCCCTGGACCTGTCCTCTGAAAGGCGATAAGATTTAACCTCGCCCAGATCCTTCACCAGCTGCTTCAAATTGGCCCCAAACAGAAGCTTCCCTTTAAAAGCCTATCAGGACAACCGGGCTTTGGAAGAGGTGTCTGCTGCCCACTGTTGGAACCAAATCCAACGCCGCATCACTATCAACAGAGCACTATCCCTGGCCACCAGGCAGATGAGGTAATACATAGTATCAGAAAGGAAGGCCATAGCCAACTTCAAAAGAGGGGTAGTATGATCTGTCGGAAGAGACTGGAGCAGGGCTCAAGACATCAGGCCTGCTCATACCAACAGCTGAAGAATAGCAGCTGCTGCAGCGAACTAATTCTTTAACCTCCGGGAACGGGAAGACAGTAGTGGATTTCTTCACCTCTTGCAGGAGCGGATGCACTTTCGGCTCTTGCTCTGTGTCTGGAGCATCCACTAAACTCAATGTGGATGAGACCCAGGTGATCAAAGCTACCAGTTCCTCCTTCTGAAACAGGCGGATAACACCGGCCTCTTCACAATCCTCCAAAGGCAAGAGTACTTCTTCATCCATATCAGAGCCCAGAACCAAGCCATCTGAATCCAAGTCATAGTCCAAATCTCGTACAGATTCCAGGGGATCCCCATCTCCAAGTGATGCCCTTCACTGGGGTGCTTAGCCAAAGGCAATCAAACAGAGCTTCCACTCTCAGCCTGCCCCTCACAAGACTGTGCTTGGGGGAACCCAGAAGCCGCAGGGTCTGAATATCCGTGCCAGAAAGACCAGGCCTGTTGCAAAAAGGAACAAAATTCTGGGTAAGACAATCTGGACTCCGGAAATTCTCCTCATGGAAAAGACCCTCCATACATCAGGGGACATAGCTGCTGTTGAGCCCTTAGAGGACAGGGGGCTGCCCACAGCACAGTCACTGGAAACCATGGCCAACTGGACATTCTTACCCACAGCCCTCCTGCCATCTCCTGCCCTAAGCTAAGCAAGTTGGGCTAGCCCAACGGTTTCTGCCACCAGCCCTCCAGAGACAACTCAGAAGCTGCCATGCAAGAAGAGCAGAGTCCAGAAGCTGGAAATGAAGTACCTTGCTTGCCACAGGCTAAACATTTCCTGGAAGAGTTAAGGCAAGTATCACAACAGCATGAACTAAGGCCACGATGGCCTGAAAGGTGCGTGTTAACGGCACTTATACAGTAACACGCATTATGGGCACTTGGGTAGGAAAGCACATTGGAGCACAGACCATGTAACCACCGGGAACAGAAAAGTAAAAGACGCTACTAACGCACTGTGCCAATGGTCTACAGTGGTCCACCCTGAATTGCGCCCCAAATGGATGTAATCAGAAGCCCCCAACAAGGAGACTTATGAGGTGAAGCCTTTGTACTCACCCCCTGAAAGCCCCAGACAGAAATCTATGCCGGGCTCAGCTTTACTCCCCTGAAACTGTTTCTTTGCAAGCACTGCATTTAAGGTGGTGGGCAGGCAGATTCCTTTGAGAGCCTTCTGCAATCTTCAGGAGAGAGCGGGGGGGGGGGGGGGGGCAGAGGGAGGAGGGAGAGGACGCTGAAGTTGTGTGAAGATGATGAACTATTTCAGATCCTTCCAATTTTCTGGCTGCTCAACAGGACCTTAACAGGATAAGAGCATGAAGCTGAACCAATTTTCCCTCCTCCTAGAGCTTCCAAAAAGACCTTAGTTTAGTAAAGCCTCTCACATCACACTCAAGTGAGAGTCACCCTCAAAGTGGTCATTCACGGGTGTTTAAATCAATTATTCAGAATTTTTCAGAGTGTAGAAAATCCATCCATCTGCTGGAGAGAAAGAAATACTGAAGAGTCCTCTGGTGGCACAAGGCAGAAAGAGGCATGGGAGTGATGTCATTGAACCATGGCATGTCATCTTTGTCTCCACCAATCTGCTGGTAGGGGAACACAACCCACTTGTCTGGACTGGTCTAGCAGGGCGATATGGAAGCATTGTTAAATCAGTTATATTCCTTTTGGTTTAGGGCTTACTACTACTACTACTACTACTATTTATCATTTATAAAGCGCTACAAGGTGTATGCAGTGCTGTACACATAAGACAGTTCCTGCTTCAAAAGCTTTCAATCTAGTTAAAATAGACAAGACAATACAAGAGAAATAAGGGATCAATAGGGAGAGGAGACACAAGGGAAACAAGAGATTAGAATCCAAAAGCAGCCTCAAAGAAGAAAGCCTATAACACAGATTTGAAGAGGGAGAGATGAGACTTGACGTAAGGATAGAAGAAGTTTGTTTCAGGCATAAGGAGCAGCAAGTTAAAAGGAATGAAATCTGGAGTTGGCATTAGAGGAAAAGGGCATAGAGAGAAGGAAACGAAAGGAGGAGCGAAGTTCACGAGGATGGGTGTTAGGAGAAGGGAGCGAGGAAAGGCAACGACATTACCTCACGTCTTGACTACTGCAACCTCCTCCTTGCTGGGCTCTCTGAGTCATCTTTCATTGTCCACAGTGATTGACATGCAGATGACATTCTTTTATACATGCCATTCTCCACAGCCCAAATGGACCTAGCACCACTAATAGACTGTTTCAATGCTGTCTCGGCGTGGCTCCAATCACAGAATCTACGCATTCAACATAAAAAGACGGAGGTTCTTTTCATCTCCAGAGACCCCGACTTTACTCCTCCATCCCATGTCAGTGTTAAGGAAGCAGACTTACTAACCAAAGAAACAATAAGATACCTTGGAGTTACGTTGGACCAACGCCTGGATATGAAACACCACATAAACAACATTGTCAAAGCTGTATACTACAAAATCCGCACACTCAGACATCTGCGCTCCCTGCTGGACCCAGATGACTTCCGGACCATATACCAAGCACTAATCCTGCCTCACTTCGACTTTGCAAACGCCATCTTACAAGGGCTCCCTCAATCCACACTAGCCCCATTACAGCTGGCCATGAATGCTGCAGCAAGGGTCCTACACGGAGCCTCCAGAACCGACCACGTGACCCCCATTCTCAAACAACTTCACTGGTTACCTATCCATGGGAGAATCATCTTTAAAACCCTACTCCTAGCATTCAAGGCAATCAAGGGTATTTCATCCCTTTCACTCACAGATCTTATTCACATGTTGCCCCCTAACAGATCTAGAAGAGCGATAGCCATAAACCAACTAGTAATACCAAAGGAATCATCAAAGTGCAACATATCAACCACAAACAGGGCGTTCAGTTACTATGTACCTAAATGCTGGAATGCTCTACCCCCTGACATTAGGGCTATTGCCGACCTATCGCAGTTCAGGAAGGCACTCAAATACCACCTTTTCCTCCAATACTACCCAACCACCAATGGCACCTAGACATCCCCTCTGAAGAGATTACCTACGTTCACTATGATAATTTTACTCATTACCATGTAAATATCTCATGTATATCATAATTGACCCCTGTTATACAAGTTACTCCTCACCATGTAAATATCTCATGTATATAGTTACCCCTGTTATCCAAGTTTGATCACCTGTTCGATGTAAAACCAAACAGCATGTTGTTATGGTCGTTGTGTTATAATGTAAACCGCGCTGATGCCAAATAGCGCGGTATATAAGAGATTGTAATAAATAATAAATAAATAAATAATAATAATAAATAAATAAATAAATAAATAAATAACGAGGGGAAGTAGAGTGAATGCATGTATAGGTTAGAAGAAGTTTGAAATGGATATGGAAATGGAAGAGGAGCCAGTGGTTACGTATACGAGTGTATCGGGGCTGGCAGAAGATTAGCCATACAGCTGAGTACTGAATACAGGAGAAAGATGACTCAGAGAGCCCAGCAAGGAGGAGGTTGCAGTAGTCAAGACGTGAGGTAATAAAGAGTGGACAAGAGTTGTAGTTGTGTTTTCAGAGAGGAAGGGGCAAATTTTACCAGCGTGATAGAGAAAGAAACGACAGGTTTTAGCAATCTGTTGAATATGTGTGGAGAAGGAGAGAGATGAATCAAAGATGACCCCAAGATTACGGGTTGAGGAAACAGGAAGAAGAGCATTGTCCACAGTGATTGAGAAAGGAGGAAGGTGGGAGGAGGGTTTGGGGGGGAAAGATAAGATGTTCAGTTTTAGTCATATTCAATTTTAGATATTGAAATCCAGGGGAAAAGATGAAGGCACCAAGGAGCTGGGTGTAGAGAGAAAAAAGAAGAGGGCCTAGAACAGACCCTTGGGGTACACCAACTGAGAGGGATGGCAGTAGAAGAGGAACCACCAGAACAAACACTGAAGGAGCGATTGGAGAGATAAGAAGAGAACCAAGACAGCACAGAGTCTCTAAAACCAAAAGAAAATAATGTGTCGAGGAGAAAGTGATCAAAAGTACCAAAAGCAGCAGAAAGATCAAGACGAATAAGAACAGAATAAAGGCCTTTGGACTTAGCCAGGAACAAGTCACTGGAGACTTTGACAAGAGCCAATTCAGTAGTATGAAAAGAATGAAAACCAGACTGGGGGGGGGGGGGGATTAAGGAGGGCATGAGGAGAGAAAGTTGAGGCAGTGACAGAATTGCATGTTCAAGAAGTTTTGAAAGGAAGGGGAGAAGAGAGATGGGACGATAATTAGAAGGATCAGCAAGGTCAAGAGAGGGTTTTTTGAGGAAAGGAGTGAACATAGCATGCTTGAAGGCTGCAGGAAAGGTTGCATTAGAGAGTGAAAGGTTGAGAATGTGACATGGAAGGGATGACAGAGGAGGAGATGGGAGGGACTAGTATCAGAAGAACAAGTAGTGAGTTTGGAGGAGGAAAGAAGGGAGGTTTCCTCATCAGATATATTACAAAAGGATGAAGATTCCTAAAAAGATAGGAGGAGATAGGGTAAGATTGAGGCAGGGAGTGATTAAGAGTAAAGCTTAAGAGGAAGTGGTCAGATAAGGGGAGAACTGAGGTGCTAAAGTTAGAAGGTAAACAATTAAGAGTAGAAAATGAGGTTAAGACTGATGAGTGGGTGCAAGAAAGCCAAAGCAAGAGCAAAGAGACATAAAAGTGAGGAAGAGATGCGTGCAATCATGAGATCCTGTTCAATAGCCATAAAAAAAATGAATATGGGGCTGTACAAAAATATTCCTCTAGAACAGTGATTCACAAACTTGGGGGTCACATAATCAGTGGATGGGGGTCACAGAAACATGGATTCACTTTCCCTATGATCCATGCCAAGTAGTGGCAGTCACCAGTCAGCATGTGGCTTGTAAGCAAACACATTCATAGGTCCTTGTCCACTCCCGAGTAAGCTTCCTGTCGAACTGGAAACCCATGCTGAGTGTAGGAACTGTAAGTACACACTGCAAACTGGCACAAGGAACCCTGTACTGATTACTGCTGCTGTTGCCACCTTCTTGTTTTAATGAGTGGAGGCAGGGGAGAGAGGCTGGAGACCTGCTATTTTGATTTCATCGTCATCTGGGATCACGTGAATTTTCAGTTGTTAAAATGGGGTCGTCCGGAATAAAATTTGAAAAGTACTCTAAAAACTAGCATCATAACAAATGTTTCAGAATCTTAAAAAAAAAATCCAACCACCTGCAATAAACCTCGACACAGAGACTGCCTCTCCCACCAACTCCCGAAGCTCCACCTTCTCCCTTTTCTTGCGTAGTATTTTTTTTTTCTTTTTCAGCGAGATGTCAAAACTGAGGAAATGTGAGGGCGTAAAAATACCCATGTTTCAAGTCACTGCCCGTGCAATCTACCAAATGCACAAGCCCCTTAGCTCATGGGCATTTAAAACGAAATAAATAGAGGTAGTCACACAGTGCACAGGTGGGTGGGTATGTAGGCGAGATGTGTGAAGAACAACGATTGGTTCATTGGTGGTTAGGCGAGTACCCAGAACTGTGAGCGTGATGGCGGGTTGGTTGCTTGCTAGATGGGCGGTATCGCTGAGCAGTAGACGCTATGGCGGTTGGTAGACAGGGCGGAGAGCTGGTTGGTCGGTTGACAGGTGGGTGGGGCCGCTGTGCTGTTCGTGCTCCCGGCTAGTGAATGGGTGGGGCTGCTGTGTCGTGCGCGCAAGCGCAGTTGGATCGACCTGCCTGTTCTCGGTCAGTTGAGGGGCTGTGGCGTGGTCGTTCGCTTCTTTTCTGGCTTTGTGAGAAGAGGAAGATCTCGAGGGAAGTTTATCGTTTTTGTCGTTGCAGTCGTGAAGAGCTTCCATGGCAGACAACGCTCCTCAATCTCCTTATATCTCTTCGTCCCATGGAGCCAGTGGAGAGCCTAGTTCACGGCCTGTTACCGTTTCTCATTGTGATGCACCATGCGCCGGTAAGCAAGGTCTTTGGGCCACGCAAAAAGAGAGAAAGATCATAAGTATTCCTGCAATGGTTCCCCCCCCCCCCCCCCCATTCTTATATTCCTGTAGCTAGAAGGCTGTAGGTAATATTCCCTTAAATCGGAACCGGATAAAGGTTGGGGGAGACACCGCAGTACTCCAGAAGCTAGGAGGAGAGGGGGTCCTAGGAATTATATATTCCCAACATTGTATCTCTGGAACCAGAAGGAGGGGCGGGGCCGACCACTATACATCTCTCGATCCTTACCCTTCTCTATTCTAGAAACATATCTAAATATGAATGGAGAATGAGATCCAGAGTAATTTGACTCCGAGAATTCCAGAAACGAGCCCACCTTCCACCCTAATATTCTCATTCTGACCTGGTAAATATTAGACAGGAAACCTAGAAAGATTTCTATTCGAACTTTCAGTTCCCTTGGACGTTAAGCCCCAGAATCTCCTACTTTATTTCCAGTTGGCTGGTGCTGGTAAGGAAAGCTTTCTATATAACCTTCACCGCCCTGAAACCTTCTAGTTTAACATGAGCCAGTCCGTACCCTGACCATCACGCAGTCACCAATGTCCCCTTGATTAGAGGGGCTGGAAAGAGACTGCATCTGAAGATATGCCTTCTCCCCTTGTTTACACACCCCTGACACACTTGAGCCTTTTTGCCCTGCCTCAGAAAAGATTTTCCCTGCGTACTGGTATTTTCTAGGATTCTTCCCATATAAAAAGCAGATATAAGCAGTTGGAAAGCGTGTTTATACGAATAGTACGTGAAAACAATTGATATTAAATCTTGGCTCCTGATGTTTTCCCATGATTTTGGTGGAATTGGCGTGGTAGATTTGGAGACCCTGAATGCTTGCTATTTGCATTGGCTGCTTTGTTTAGCTGTTACTCTTTTCAGTTTCAGTAGTCTTCTTTTTGTATGTTGTCACCGAATTGCTGTTTTTTTTGTTTTGTTTTGCTTTGTGATGTGCAAAACCTGGCAGGAATAAAAAACATGCGCTTTTGGTAAATTCAGGCAGTAGTTACAGGTACAAAATGAACCTTCCCTCTGCTTTTAGTGTTCCTTCTCCGTTCTAGAGGCGATGACATCACCTGCTTTCATGTTTCCCATGATAGCATCAATTATACTGTACCTTAATTGCAGGGTATATGAAGAGTAACTGAAAGTCATTCCCCCCCCCCCCCACTTCTTTATTAATACTGACTGACATTAAAACAGGGATTGAAGCAGTCTCCTCCTTCCCTCTTGTTTCCCTGCATCATAATATGGCAACAAAGTAGTCCAAGTGTGCAATAGATCTAAGGGCTGGGTCTTTCTAAAACATTTTTGTAGGGGGGGGGGGGGAGAGCTATGGTTCTGGTTTCTGTTTGCTAGCAGGCAGCTTTTGTCTGCACTGCAGATGTCTTCTGGAAGAAGCAGCATACGCTGGCAGCAGCTCTTAAGGGGATTGAAAACATTACTACATTACTGCATCTCATAGGGTAAAGGCCAGAGACTTCCCAGTGGATTCAGCCATGAGGGATAGATTGTTAAAACTTTATATAGTTGCCCTGTTCTAAACGTGACTGACCTTGGATAGTGCATACAAAAACTAGCCGCTGTAAACATATATTTTAAGTATACTAAGGTTTTTTTTTTCCTTTCAACCTCAAAATTTTTTAAAAATCTCTGCTACCCAGCTACACTTTACATAACTGATGTTCTGTTTTGTGATTGTTTTGTAGAAGTAAGTATCTCCAAGATAATAGGTGCCGGATGAGCCATTGAAGCTTTTCTGACACTAGCCAGGGTGTGTCCTAGTCTAGAGCTAGATACTGGCAGGAGTGTGAGGTATTCATCTTAAACTGGTAGATGCCATTTGTTTCAGTCAGGTTTAGGTTCTGTGTTCTTAATTTTGCATTTTGCACTTTCCATTAAAAAAAAAAAAAAAAAAAAGTTTAGCGTTGCATCATAGTTGAGACAGTCCATTAGTCAGCAGCTTGATGCAAAAGAGGTTGCTTCAATAGCCATATCCTCTTGTGCCAGAGTTGCAGAACCACAGCTTTTCACCCAGTGGCATCAGCCCTTAGTGTTCACAGCACCTAGAGGCGACTATCCAAACCTTTTTGTTATGGAAGCATCTCTTATCTTTTGTCCTTGACTAGTGATAGCCCTTTGGTCATCAGTTTCAGATACCAAAAGTCAAACATTCACAGACTGAATGTGAAACATCAGGCACTTTGTTTGAATAGTCAAATACTCCATACTTATTCCTCCTCTTAACTTTTTAAGAAGGCGGCTGGCTTGGTAGATTGTTAAACTCTAATGTTGTGCAGTTAATTTCTCAACCAAAATGCCAAGAAGGAACTATCCTGAGTATAGGGCTGAAACATTTTTGATCTTGGGTAGGAGACTGAAAATATTTTGCTAATTCTGTGACTGTCACTGTTTTGGGAAAATATTTCATGTTTGTTAGTGTAGAGTTCTGGGAGCAATATTGATCGTGGAAAAACTTAGTCCTTGTAGCTTGTAGGTGGTTTTAAAGACCTTTCAAAGGACAAATATCAGTTATAAAGACTTGGTTATTTTACTTATTTAGTTGGGTTATGTATACCTACTGCTCCTGCTTGAATCTTCCAGTGATATTCAAGCCCATGTCATTACCATCTAGAATTGTTTACTACTACTGTTTTTTTGTTAAAAACCACTGTGTTTATTAATAGTGGTTAACCTGTGCCTTTCCAGAAGATCAAGGCTTGTTACATTCAGGTACAGTATGTATTTCCCTGTCCAAATCTTGCTATGATGTCTAAACAGGATTTGGGTGAAATACATTTACAAGATACCTGCAGTTAGCATGTTCCTCCTGGGTCATATAAATATTTTTTTTAATAAAAGTGTAGATATTTGGATATTTAAATTTTAATCGTTACATAGTTTTATTTGGTTAGAGATGGTAAGTTGTTTTTTTTTTTTTTTTTTTTTTTTTTTTTAAAGCTCAGAGATCCTAATAGAATAGGGATTATAACTGCTGGACTCATTTTGATTCTGCAAATTCAGGTAACAAACTGTTACCTGTGACTGCTGCAAAACATCTTTTCCATATATTGAGAAGGCACATCTGATAAGTGGTCCATGCCCTGGTAATCACAACTGCAATGCTTTCTACTTTGGAGCTGGTGCAAACTTTGTGGTCAGACCAGTTATTTGTGCAGCAGCATTTTGAATTAAATTGCAAATGTAATGAACTAATATGGGTACTTCCTTATAGGGCTGGGTGGGCCAGTCCAGATAAGTGGTTATGCTTCCCAGCCAGCAAGTGGAAGCAGACCAGAGCAACTTTGAGTGAAATCACTTAGTATATCTACTGGTGCAGTACTGAGAAACAAGTATTGTCTGCCTCCAGCAAGTTGCAAGATGTCTGGATGAGTGCAGCAGTGGAAATGGGCCTGGCTCAGACCACAGTCCTATCAGATTAGGACCATCATTGGCTCAGCTTGCATATGTCTTTCTCCTCGAGTACACAGCTGTAGTGTTCTAGCACTGGTGGGCTGGAACGCAGACAGAAGGACCCCACTGGGCCGCTGATTTTGGTTGGTAAGTTGGGCCCAGGTCTCCCCTCGTCATCTGTTTGCTGGGACTTCAGCTATTTTTCTATTCTCTGTTTTCAGTTGCTTTCCATTTGGCTTTTTTTGTGGTTTGTTTGGTTTTTTTTTTTGTTGTTAATTTAGAGCTTTTTTTTATTGCAAGCAGTAGTCCCTTTTTTTTTCTCTGGAGCTTCTCAGGCCTGTGGGGATGGTAGGGGCAGCCCTTCTAGGATTTCCTGGCTGACTCAACAGGTGCTGGGATTCCCTTTTTGGGGTTTTTCTTTGCCAGTGGTTGGTTCTTCATATTTATTTATTTTTTTGCTTTGTGCAGCTATGGCTCCCACTAGGTGAGCTCTGCTGCAGGCTCCCTTTGCCCTAAGTACAATGAAGATGCCTCAAGATCTGGTGGGGTTTTTTCCCTATGAGCTCTTTTGGGGACCCCCTCCATTGAAGGAGGGGATCCCAGTGCCTAATGCAATCTGCATGCCTCTGCCATATCTCCTATGATTTTCTTACTGGCAGGAACATGGCCATTTTGGATGGCTGCGTTGTCTCAACAGAGGGAGGCGCATTGTGAAGAGGGCATAGGCTGGCTTTTAGCCTCAGTGGCTGAAACAGCTCATGGGCTGCTTTCAGTCATTGCTCAATGCTGGCAGCCTTCTTCCACTACTCCCCATGAGGTTCCAAGACCTTGATGTCCTCTGTGGTGGACTCAGCCTACTGATGGCATGGGGGTTAAGTGCCCCCATTCTGCCTTTTCATCTGGGAGTCCTGTAGGAGTTTGCCTGTCTCCAGCAGGTGAGTCGGCAGAGGAAGGGGAGGCCTTATTCAACACTCTCTCACTTGGGAACAATATTTCTCACCAGCAGAGTTTGCTCATGCTGCAGCAGCACCTCTGAGTTTTGTGCTCTGCCAGCTGTCTGGGACTACCTGCAAATCCTTGGGTCCATAGCATCAACTCTGCAGCTTGTCCCTTGGGCCAGGGTTCTCAGGTACCACTGCAGAGGCATCTGATGCACTGGTCTATCAGTTCAATCAGCACATTCCTCTCCCTTGGAAGATTAAAGTGCAGTTGGGATTGTGGTTGCACACGCTGTCTGTTGGGATACCTCCGGAAGCACTGGATTGGATGATAGCTTCCATGGATGCCAGCTTGAAGGGCTGGAAAGCTCACGGAGTCAGTTTGCTCAGAGTCTCTAGTACCCTCAGGAAGCCTCCAGGTCTATCAACTGGTTGGAGACCAGAGTGTTCTACTTGGCACTGGAGAGGTTTTGGCCTTTGGTCAAAGCAGTTCACGTGTTCTTAGACAACAAAATTGCTTACGTCAACAAGCAAGGCAGGACTTGCAGGATGGATCTGTGTTGGACAGATGAACATATGCTTGTCCTGTCAGTGGCTAACATAACAGGCAGCATCAGTGTGCAGGCCAACTTACCTCTATTGTGATGAGATGGGGTCTTTCAGTATTTGATGGCCACCCAGGCAAATGCCAAAGCAGAGAACTTGATTAGTCACAGAAAGGATCCATAGGCAGTGGGCTTGAATGCCCTGCTTCAGGAGTGGCCTCAGGAGGGCTCCTAAATATCTTCTTCACCTCTCTTCCCCCACCCCCCCCATGGCCCTTGGTGAGCAGTCTTCTTTGCAAGTTTCACTCTCATCCAGGCCTGGCGACTTTCTAGTGGCGCTAGTCTGGCTGCACATGCCATAGTAAATGGATCTCTTGAACATGTTGGTAGGATCACCTCTTGCTTCCTCATGAGAAGGGCCTTCGGTGGCAAGAATCCCTGGTGATGGAAGATCCCATTCCTGGACTTTGAGAGGAGCAGGCAGCCTAGGAAGGGTTACTCTGAAGCAGTAGCAATTACTCTGGTCAAGGGCCAGAGGGCCTTTATATTTCTTTGGCCTTTGTGAGTCTGGGCCTTCGAGAAGTGATGTTTTCTCAGTCCCTGCAGGCCACCAAGGCATATATGCAAAGTTGCCAATTTTGCCCTTGCAGTTTGCTACTGAACTCTTCCAAGGTTCAGATTGCAGCCCTAATGTACTACAGAGTGTGAATTTGAGAGGGGGGGATATCCTCAGAAGGGTGAAGGAGATCAATCTTCCGGTATGTCTGCTTGTTCCTCAGCGAAGTCTGTTATTGAAAGCTCTGAAAAGTCTTCCATTTGAAAGACTCCCAAAGATTTGGCTTTTCAATTTTGTTTTGTTGGTTGCTGTTGCCTCTGCCAGGCAGGTATCGGAGCTGCAAGCCTTGCCCTGCAGGGAAGCGCTTTTTTTTTATCAACATCCTTCTCCTTGTGAACTGTACTATTTTTTTTTTTTTTTTCTCCCAAGGTGCTATTGTCATTTCATCTTAACTAGGTGGTTGTACTACTCTGTTTCTGTAGACTGTCAGGTGGATCTCTTGCTGTGTTTGGTGCTCATGAGGAGAGCATTGATACACCTAGAGATTACTAGTTCTTTCTGTCAGTTGAGCTATCTCTTGTAAACTGCTGAGGAGCACAAAAAATGACTGGAAGTGGCCAAATTTTCCATTGCCTGTTAGACTGAGGAGGCTCTTAGTTTAGCCTACCTACTGTATGGACAATATGTTCTGGAAGGAATCAAGGCTCACCCTTCAAGGGTAAAGGTTTCCTCTTGGGCAGAATCTGCCTGGGAGTTCTGACATCTGCAAGGTGGCTATGGAGGTCTTCTAGGTACCTCTATGAAACACTACAGGTTGCAGTGGGAGCTGGAGCGGATGGTAATTCTTGGCAAGGCAGTGCAGTTCTGTTTAGAGCGTCAGTTCTGGACTGACCTAGCAGAATAAGGAAGAAGAAACATATCTGTTTTTTTTTTCTTTCCTTGAATTCTGCTGGACCAGTCGAGGACCCACCCCGGAAGACTATTCCTACAGGTTTGCAAGCCCTGTTGCCTCTTCATGGAGTGGTTAGTATCTGTTTCTGATGCAGAATTAAATTTGCAAAAAGCCTAATGGTTTGTATATAGTTAGTGTTTTTTTCAGTTTTGCTTACTGCTTGGTTAGTTTCATACTAATGTGCTTCACCAGTAAATATGCTATGTCAGGCCTAGATAAATTTTGTTGGGATTTAGGAGTTAGTGGCTGTGATCCTCCTTGGGCCACCTCCCCATTGTCTCCATTGATTTAATTTTTGAGTGTACAGCGCCTTGAATGCGCTTGCATTTGGCGGTATAAGAGCTTTTAATTAAATTAAATACACTCGTACATGTCTGAGGAGGGTGGAAGAGTTTTTGAAGAAAGCTGTGTCTTGTTATGGTAGCAGGAACTGCATGAGATCTATGTATAGATAGATAGAAAGTATCTTGTGTGTGGTGCAATGGTGCTTTGCCTGTATGTGCATAGGATGTGGTGGTGGGTGCCTTTGTGTGGGTTCAGTGCAGAGCTGTGTAGTGTGGTGCAGAGGCGAGGTCCTCTGTGTGTTTTGAGGGGAGGTGCACTGCTTGGCATACAGACTCTCTCTTCTTTTTGTCCCCATGCATTTGTTCCTTTTAACCTCCAGTGCCTTGCACTGTTTCCCCTTGTAAGGTACTGCCCCGATCTGGCTGCCGGCTGCTTTCCCGGCTGCATTTGAGGTCTTCTCCTCTTGTTCTGCCCACAAGGATCCAATTTCCTACAATCGGAGCCCCTGTGGCAGTTCCTATTCTCTCAGTGGGATAATGCGGAGTTAGGTCTTAAAGACTGTGGATGCGCTTGTCGCAGCTGTGATCAAGCCCATGACTATTCCAATGGAAGGTGGTACAGCGCTCAAGGGGCCTCCTGTAGGAAGACAGTCCCTCCTTAAGAATGCCTTCGTAGCCTTGGCTTGGGGTTCCCAGGCAGTCTTGTGTGCAGATCTGGCAACCAGAGTGCTTTGTGTGATGGGTTCAGTAGCTGCCAGGTAGCCCAGAGACTACAGGACTAGAGTAGAGTGCTGCATATGTGGTATATGACTTGATCTGGATATTCTCCATGTCCATGGTTGTGACTAGGTGGTTGCTCTGGCTTCACAGGAGGTCTTCTTCTGATACAACCTCCAGCTTGTGACTGAGCAAGCTCCCCTTCAAGGGCTGGTGGTTCTTTGGGGAAAATCCTGAGAAGATGGTGAAAAACCTTGGAGAGTCTCACCCTCAGAGACTCTTCGAAGGGTTTTGGGTGGAGCTCGGATGCGCTCTAGGCTAGCTAGAAGTCCACAGTAAGGTCTTTTTCTCCTCTGGGCCTAGGGCCAAGAAGGGCCAGTCCTTTTTTGGAACTCTCAGCAATCTTGAGACAACTCAGCAGCTCTTACTGGTGCCAATAAGCCCTTGCAGTGAGATCCGGTGGCTTCCTTTTGCAGTATAGTGCTTGGGGCCACCTTTCAAGTTAAATCAGTTCATTAGGTTCTTGAGGTTCTGAGTCAAGGTTATGCATTGGGAGTTTACAAATGCATCCCTTAGTTCTGCAGACTCCCTGCAGCTCCCTTCTCAGGGGGTTGCGATAGAAGAAATTCCGCAGCACCTCCTCCAGTTGCAGGTTTTCTACCTTCCACAGAGCAAGGACAGAGTTGTTAATAACTATTTTGTGGTGTCCAAAAAGGGAGGTTCTGGCCTATTTTGAACCTGAAAGCATTTAATGCCACACTTGGCATTCTCTGTTTCTGCCTTGAGACCATCAGATTGGTCACCACATTTAAGTGGGGGAGTTTCTAGATCTCACCAAGTATACTTCCATATACCCGTCAGGAGCACCAGTAATTTCTCTGCTTCTGTATCCTATGCTGCCACTTCCAGTTCTGGGCTCTGCCTTTGGTTTAGTCTGGCTACAGTTCCTCACACCTTCTCGAAGGTCAGATCATGGTGATGGTAATAACACTTCTGTGCAAGCAGAGAATCTTTGGAGACTTTGGAGAAGTCCTGGGGATGACACAGCCCTGGTGATTTACTAATTGAACACCAATCCCAATCTTTCCAACCACTCCAAGACTAGCCTATTTTCTTCCCAATACTTGTAGTACTCCCCCTCTCTCCCTCATAAAGTTTTGAACCAGACCCCCCCTTCTCTCCCCAGGAGATAAAGGAGCAGTTAGTGGTGGCTGCACCCCTGCCACTTGATGGCTGGGATGCTGTTGGAAGGAACAGATAGGGTGATTGTCACTTCAGATGCCAGCTTGAAGAGCTGGAGTGCTCACTGCATCCAGGGGCTCTGGTTCTCTCTGGAGGACCTCGGGCAACTTTAAATAGCTTGGAGATGAGGGTGATCTGCCTAGTTCTGGGAAAGTTTCAACCTCCTTGATAGTCAAAGCGATCTGGGTATTCTTGGACAATATCACCATGGTGGTGTACATTATCGAGGCAAAACTTAATGCTGTGGTATTGGTGGAGCAGCATTTGATTGCCGTGTCCATAGCACACATTGCTAGCATTTGCAGCATGCAGATTGACTTAAGTCAGGATGCTGTGGATAACGGGTAAGTGGGAGCTTAGCCCTCTCATGTTCAGCCTCCATAATATAAAGGAGAATGCAACAGTGGAGAACTCCCTCTTTTTCAGTTGCGGTAAGCATATGCAGGTGGCTGGCTTAGATGCCCCTGTCAGGAGTGGGGCCATGAGGGGTTGCTGTATCTATTTCCTCCACGGCCCTTGATGAGCCATCTGCGCAGAATTAGGACTCATTGGGTCTGATTTTTCTTGAGGCGCTGAACTTGAAACAACCATAGAATGTGGACCTCTTGATCCTTGTTGCCTTAAATTGCCTCTAGTAAAGGAGGATCTGATCCCTCTACCTGCCCCTTGAGAGGAGCAACCTGCCCAAGGTTATTCTGGAGCAGTAGTAGACTCCCTGCTTAAGGCCTGGAGGGACCTCTCCATGCTTAACTTCAAGTAGTGCACATTCACAGCAAAAACCTGCGAGTCAGTTGGCCATTAGATGATAAAGGGGCATTAAGGGAGGACAAGGCCATAGAGACTGAATTCTTTGCTTCAGTCTTTACCAAAGATGATGTAGGGAAGTTACCCAAGCCAGGAATAGTATTTAAAACTGATGTATCAGGAATTGAAACAAATATTGATGAACAAAATAGAGTAGCAAATCACATGGACTGGATGTTTATACATCCCAAGGTGCTGAAAACTCAAAAAATGAAATTGCATACCTACTATTGACAAATTTCTGTCATTATAATAGTCTATAGTACCTGAAGACTGGAGAATGGTCAACTTAGCGCTAATTTTTAAAAAGGGTTCTAGGGGTGATCTGGAAAACTGGTGAGCCTCATGTTGGTGCCAAGCATAAAGTTTTAGAACCCAATATAAAGAGAAAAAAATTACTGAACATATAGACTGTCATGGCTTAATGAGACAAATTCAACATGGATGTAGCCAAGGAAAATCGTGTCTCACTAAACTGGGCTTTTTGTGTTTGTCTACATTTTTTTAAGGTGTAAATAAACGGGTAGATAAAGGTGAGCTGCTTGATGCAGTGTATCTGGATTTTCAGAAAGCCTTTGACAGGGTCCCTCATGAGACTCTTGAGGAAATTAAAGTGTCATGGGATAAGAAGCATACTATTGTGGATTGGGAGCTAGTTAAGAGAACACAGGATAGGACTAAATGACCAATTTTCTCATAGAGAAAGGTGAATAATGGAGTACCTCTGGGATCTGTGCTGCTTTTTAACGTTCATAAATAACCTGGAAAAGGGAACAGCAAGTGGGGTGATCAGGTTTACAGATGACACAAAATTCAAAGATGTTAAATCTCAAGGACTGTGAAAAATTGCAAGAGGATGTTGTAAATTGGGAGACTGGGCAACCAAATGTCCAATTTTATTTTATTTAGCATGAATTTATATACAGCTCCTTCCCAAGATCAGGGGCAGTTTACAGATGAGATTGAATGTGACAAGTGCAAAGTTTATGCATATTTAGGGAAGAACAACCCAAATTAGTTACACAATGCAAGTTTCCACACTAGGAATCGCCACCCAGGAAAGAGATCTAGTCGTCATCGTGGATAATACCTAGGAAAGCCTCTGTTCCTTATCGTCTCCAGTCCAGTCCCTTAGTCTGGGTTGTGCTCCCCTTCCAGCAGCTTGGAGGCTGAGCCCATCACTGATTTGATGGTCCTCTGGTACAAATGCCACTGGCACCACCCACCAGCACCAGTAAGCTCAGCCTCCAAGCAGCTGGAGGGAAGCAGTAAGCCAGGGTCAGGGCTTACTGGAGAGACAGTTAGGCCTTAGGGGAGAGTTTAGGCTCCTTGATGGAAGGTCTGGCTAGAACTAGAGGCCAGGCGTGGGAGTGGCTTGGCATCCAGAGTTTTTGGAGCGGCTCTGCCTTCTGGATTCTCTCCCTGGGGGGGAGGTGGAGAGCGAGGGTCGTGCTGGTTTAAAAAAAAAAAAAGAAGAAAGGAAGATAACGAGAAGTAGGTTTTTCTTTTTTGAAGTTAGTTTTAAGTGTTATGAAGAAATGGACTTCGTGAGGAGCTGCTTTGTCAATAGAAGACTGAGTCTCTGGCACCAGGGGGAGCTGGATAGGGTGTCAGCAAGACTCTGTGTGATTCAGTCCTCAGCTGCTGGAGGGGGCTGACTACCCTACGGTTCCTGGAGAGAACTCAAGGAAAGACAATTAGCAGGTAAGGTCTAATTTTTCCTTATTGTTTTTGGTTTCTCAGAGTTTGGGGTGTTGCAAGCAGCGCCATGCCGGGGAGGCTGCTGTGTCTCGTCTGGCTCTGGGAGGGGTGCAGTGTCTGAAGCAGGAGTCTGTAGGGGCTATATTACAGAGACTGCTTCGGGGAGCAAGGAAGGCAGGTGGGGATGTCCCAGGATTTGCAGACATCCGACTCTCAGGGATCAGGGGATCCTCTGGGGGCAAGCACGGCTCTCCCCTTCCCTTACCTGTAGACCTGCCGGGGCCCGCTCCTCCGCAGTCTTCCCCATCCACGTCCTCGGGGGAAGGGGGAGGCTGGAGAGACTTCTCCCCTGAATTTGTTCTTTTGCTGCATAAGGCCTTTTGTTTAAGGCAACAAGGAACCGGGGGGTCTTCCAGCTAGCAGACCTTCCAGACAGGACCTGTCTAAGGATCACAAGGCAGGCGTCCCGCCTAAGCGAGCTAGGTTGTTGAATGAAGATGAGATCTCGGATAGAGAGTTGGGGGACGATGAAGAGGAACTCGAGGAGGAACAGGCCCAAATAGTTTGAGTATTCTGGCAAGAGGAGCTCTCGGTGCTAATTAGTGAATCGCTGAAGGTGCTCAATATGGCAGCAGAGGCACCTGTGGACGAAGAGGCCTCGGAGGACCCGTTGATCCAGGCGGTCAGGAAGTCCCAGAAGGTGTTTCCTGTACACCAGGTAGTGCGGCAGATGATTCAGGAAGAATGGAATCAGCCTGAATCCAGCTTCAGGGGGGGCTACGCTCTATGGCTGGCTTGTATCCCTTACCGGAATTGGACAAAGAATTGCTGCGTTCCTCCAGGGTGGATGCAGCGGTGTTGGCAGTCACAAAGAAGACCACCATTCCGGTTGCGGACAGTGCGGCCTTGAAGGATACCCAGGATAGGAAGCTGGATACGTTGCTAAAACAAGCCTTTGACGTTAGTGCCCTGGCGCTACAAGCTTTGGTGTCTGGAGCCTGGGTGGCACGAGCCTGCCTGAGGTGGTCACAGCAGCTCCAGGTACCTGGGGGGCCTTGCGGAGAATGCGCAGGCCGAAGCGGCTAGGATAGAGTCAGGGGCAGCCTACTTGGCGGATAGTCAGTATGACCTCATTAGAAGTTTAGCAAAGAATATAGTTTCAGTAGTGCAGCCTGGCGGTACTTATGGCTGCGCAATTGAGTGGCGGATGCTTCCTCCAAAGCCCGTCTCAGTAGACTCCCCTTTAAGGGGAATTTGCTTTTTGGGGAAGACTTGGATAAGTTGGTGAAGGAGCTAGGGGAGACTAAGGGGGTCAGACTCCCTGAGGATAGGCCTAAGCTGGGCCGTTCTCCTGCTTCCGCACGTGGCCAGCCAAGGGACCTTCGGAGGTTTTGGCCGGTTAGGTCGGGCCCTCTGCAAAGGGGCCGTTTCCCTGTGAGGAGTCAGGGCTTCTGGGGGTTTCAAGGGGCAGGAAGAGGGTTTGGAGCCTCTTCCTCATCGGAAAGCCCAATGAGACAGCGGGAGCCCCGGGGTGAGTGCTGCTAGTGGGAGGTCTGTTAAGGCAGTTTCTTCCTGCTTGGGCCCGGGTCACATGCAGTGGGTGACCCGGGCCCAGGCAGACCGGCCTTCGTTTGGTCCCCTTGCAGGTCTCCATTAAAGAGGGCAGCAGTAGAGGATACTCTCTCGCGACTGCTGTTAACTAGAAGCGGTGGTGCCGGTTCCTTTAGACCAATACGGTTGCAGTCGATACTAGATTTATTTTGTAGTACCCAAAAAGGAAGGGATTTTTCGGCCTATCCTCGACCTGAAGTGGCTCAATCGGTGTCTCAAGGTTCCGCACTTTCAGATGGAGACTCTGAAGTCGGAATTGGTGGCGATGTGGCAGGGAGAGTTTTTGACATCCCTAGACCTCACAGAAGCGTATTTGCATATCCCCATTCGCAAGGCTCATCAGCAGTTTCTGAGATTTGCGGTACTTCGGGGACATTTTCAGTTACAGGCACTACCCTTCGGGCTGGCAATGGCTCCTTTGGACCTTCACCAAAGTAATGGTGGTGGTGGCCATGGTGCTGCGCAAGGAAGGATTCTTGGTCCACCCTTATCTCGATGACTGGCTGATTCGGGCAAAGTCCAAGGAAGAAAGTATCAGGGCAACAGCAAGAGTGATGTCGTTCCTGGAAGAGTTAAGGTGGGTGATCAATCTGTCAAAGAAGCAGGTTGGTGCCCACGCAGGATCTAGAGTACCTTGGAGCCAGATTCGATACCGTGAGAGGCCAGGCATTCCTTCTGGACCAGAGAGTGGAGGACCTGAGATGGCTAGTGTTGGAGTTCCTGGCCATGCAGAGGCCTACGACATGGCATTATTTGCAGGTGCTCAGAACTATGGCAGACACAATAGAGTTGGTGCCATGGGCCAGAGCACCTATGAGACCACTCCAAAGGGCCTTGCTTCGGAGATGGTCCCATCAACGCCAACCGTTGTCGGCAGTGTTGCTCTTCCCCCAAGCGGTCAAGGAGGCCCTGCAGTGGTGGCTCTGCCAGGAAAATCTGGAACGGGGGATGCCCCTTGAGCCTCCTCAGTGGGTTCAGTTGACGACGGATGCCAGTCTGGCTGGTTGGAGGGCACATTGCAAAGGTTGGTTTGCCCAGGGTCTGGAATCCAGTGTAGGCTCAGTGGTCGATTAAATTGACTGGAGTTGCGGGCAGTAGCCCTCGCGCTCGGGTTTTTCGGGCCCCTGGTCTGTCCGAGAGCGGTTCGGGTCCTGTCCGATAATGTTACGACAGTGGCTTACATCAACCGCCAGGGAGAGACGAGCAGCCCTTCCTTGGAGACGGAGGCGGAAAGTCTGCTGCAGTGGGCCAAAGCCTATTGGCCCAACACGTGGCCAGGGTAGAGAACGTCACGGCAGATTATCTGAGCAGGCGCAAGATCGAGTCCAGAGAGTGGGAACTCTGTCCGGAGGTTTTCGACCAGGTGGTGGCCCGTTGGGGGTGCTCCGGTCATGGATCTCGTGGCAAGCTGGGAGTCGGCAAAGGCAAGTCTGTTTTTCAGCCGCAGGAAAGAGGATGTTGGAGGGCTTGGACACGCTGGCCCAGAGGTGGCCCTTGGAAGGTCTCCTGTATGTTTTCCCGCCTTGGGCTCTCATAGGGAGGGTCCTGCAGTGGAAGCCCACCGAGGATTGGTCATCCTCATAGCCCCGGACTGGCCAAGGCAGACTTGGTGAGGCCTCTGGCCGACAGTCTCTGCAGGGAAGCCGCCACGGACGATCTTCTGATGCAGGGGCTGGTCCGGATGCCCCAGGTGGATCGGTTCTCTCTTACGGCCTGGCTATTGAGAGGGCCCGGCTCCGTAAGTGGGGATATTCAGGGGCAGTGATCTCAACATTGTTGAACGCACGCAAGCGCTCGACCTGCCTCTCTTATGTGCAGATTATGGAGGTTATTTGAGGCCTGGTGTGCAGAACATTAGATAAAGCCCCTCGGTGCTGGAGGTTCTGGAGTTTTTGCAGGCGGGTTTCGAGAAGGGCTTGGCAGCCAGCTCTTTACGAGTTCAGTTGGCTGCTATTTCCTGTTATAGGGGTAAGATCCGGGGAAAGCTCTTAGGTGAGCACGCAGATATTGTTAGGTTTCATTCGGCGCCTGCGGCCTCAGCAGAGATCGGTGGTCCCGCCTTGGGATCTCAATCTGGTGGTCCCGCCTTGGGATCTCAATCTGGTGGTCCCGCCTTGGGATCTCAATCTGGTGTTGAATGCCTTAGCGGGGGAACCTTATGAACCGGTGGGGAAAGCTTTGTTGAAGGATTTAACCCTCAAGGCAGTCTTTCTGGTAGCTATTTGTTATTATTTAACAATCATTTATATCCCGCATCTTCCAGAGTTCAGATGCGGTTCACAATTGAACAACAGTCAACAAAGCAAGAGCTTGTTTTACATGGAACAATATTAGGCAGTAAACAGTGTAATGCTTAAATACATAACAGAACAATGTAATGGTTAAAATACATAACAGAACAAGAACAAGGTAAAGAAACTATGTACAATTACAGGTTTGAAGGGTCTTTTGATTTGAATCATCGTTATTTACAAGTGGTTGTAATATCTATTAAGTTATGATGTTTAGCTTTACGCAGTTGATCGTATTTTAGCCTTTTTCTGGGGTGATCGTATTTTAGCCTTTTTCTGGGGTGATCAGTGGATTAGCTATGGTGTTATAGTGCGAGGTGAAGAGAGAGGTTTTCAGTTTTTTGCGGAATTCTATAATTTCTGTTGATGAGCGTAGGTCCTCCGGGATGGAGTTCCAAATGAGGGGGGCCGCATGTGAAAAGGCTCTGTTATTAGTTTGTTTGCTTTTATAAAATCATTTGGAGTCTTTAGTTTATGTGGGTAACTTTTTGTGCTTCCTTACATATAAGTTTGCTTAATGGGATTGGCGCGATGCCATTTAGGGCTTTAAATGTGGTTATTAAATGTTAGGGCTTTAAATGTTCCGCTAGACGTATTTTGGAGCTTCAGGCTCTGTCTTCGCTTCCGCCCTTTTCTTTCTTCAAGAGAAGGTGGTTTTACGGACTGTTCCTTCCTTTTTTGCCAAAGGTGGTGTCGCCTTTTCATGTGAATCAGGCCGTCTCTCTCCCGTCCTTTCCGAGGGTAGGGTTGGAGGTGGAGGATTTCAGGCTTCGCCGTCTGGATGTGCGCAGAGTGTTTAAGCAGTATCTGAGCCGTACAGTGCCGTTTCGGAAGTTAGAGCAGTGGTTTGTCCTTTTTGGGGGACCCTGTAAAGGTGAGGTGGCGGCAAAAGCTTCCATCTCCAGATGGATCAGGGAAGCGATTGCGTCAGCCTACATCCTTAAAGGGAAGCAGGTTCCAATGGGCTTCCGAGCGCATTCTACTCGAGCCCAGGTGGCGTCATGGGCAGAGTTCAGTCTGGTGCCACCGCAGGACATTTGCAGAGCGGCTGCCTGGTCGTCTTTGCATACCTTTGCTAGGCATTACTGGTTGGATGTTCAGGCTGATGCAGATTTTGGGAGTGCGGTGCTTTGGTCCGGAGTAGTGAACCCCTCCCAGGCTTGAACTATTCTTACATCCCAGGCTAAGGGACTGGACTGGAGAGACGATGAAGTAATTAGACCTTACCTGTTAGTGTTCCTGAAGGAACTCCAGTCCAGTCCCTGATCCTGCCCTAGTTTGCTTTTCAGATTGCTGAAGTTAGGTCTCTGGACCGAAGATCTGTTAGGGGTGAAGATGTCCGAGAGCTCCTTGCAGAGGTTCGGTAGTGAGGCAGTATGGACCGGCAGTGTCCCTTAGGAGCGATAGGCAAGGGCTGGTGCGGTATAAGGTAAGCCACCTCCTTTGCCCGGGGGGGGGGGGGGGGATTTTCCTCCAGGAGAAATGGGAGGGGCTATGTTAGAATTTCAACGTTTGTTTATGGGTTTTTGGTTAATTAACGGAGAGACAATTAAGTCTGCTTTTTCAATAGATTGCTGGTGGGTGGTGCCAGTGGTATTTGTACCAGAGGACCGTCAAATCAGTGATGGGCTCAGCCTACAAGCTGCTGGAAGGGGAGCACAACCCAGACTAAGGGACTGGACTGGAGTTCTTTCAGGAACACTAGCAGGTACGGTCTAATTACTTCCTTGTTGTGCAGCAATGGACAAGAAAGCAAACAATATTAGCAATCATAAGGAAAAGAATGGCAAAATCAAGGATGATATAATGCCTCTGTATTGCTCCATGGTGTGACCACACTTTGAATACTGTGTGAAGTTGGTCGCTATATGTAAAAAAAAGATATACAAGAGTTAGAAAAAGATACAGAGAAGAGTGACCCAAATGATAAAGGGGATAGGATATTCCTACAAGGAAATGCTTTAAAAGGTTACAACTCTTAAGCTTGGAAAAGAGACAGCGGGGGGGGGGGGGGGGGGGGACTAAATGTTATAAAATAGTGGCATGGCTGGAGTGGAGGCGTGGTCTAGTGGTTGGGGCAAGTTACCTCAGGCCGGAAGGTTGGGGATTCAAATCCCACTAGAGGACAGCAACCTTGGGCCGGAAGGACTGAGGTTTCTAGTCCCACAGGTGCTCCTTGTGGTCTTGGGCAAGCCACTTAACCCTCCATTGCCCATGTTCACTGTAAGTATTAGTGTATGTGTCTCATATCCCCTCATGTTAAATGTATCCCCCAATTGTGTTGTGACCACTTTGATTGAAGGATAAGGTGGTATACAAAACTGTCTAAATAAACATCAGTTGTTTACTCCTGCAAAAAGTAGAAAGACTAGGACACACACAATGAAGCTACAATGCAGCTTTGAGTGGAAAAAAAATTTCTCCAAACTCTGGAATTCATTATCAGAGGATGTAGTGCAAGCTTTTAGTGTAGCTAAATTTAAGAGGTTTGGACAAGTTCCTGGAGGAAACGTCCATACACCATTATTAAAGGGGGCCAGGAAAATCTACTGTTTACCCCTGGGATAAGCAGCATGGAATCTGTCTACCTTTTGGGAACCTGACAGATAGTTGTGATTAGATTGACTGCTGTTGGAAATAGGATAATGGGCTTGATAGACATTTTGGTCTGACCCAGTATGGTGCATATTATGTTCTAACGCCATAGTGTGAAGATGGGGTCTTCCAGTGGTTCACTCGATGGTCACTCCTGGTGCCAATGCAAGGAGCTATTTCAGCCATGGGAAGAATCTGTGGGTGGTAGGTTTGGATGCTCTATTTCAGGAGTAGCCTGGGGAAGAGATGATGGCTCATAAGGGGCCAGAGAGGGAGACATACTTTTACATAAGTTTCAGACCATCTGGATCTGGTGATCCTAGTGGCCCTAGACTGGATTTGCAGACTGTTTTGAGGACTTTTTGCTCCAGGGATTGTGGCCCTTTCTTGCTCCCTCAAGAGACAGGCCTGCTATGCCAGGGGCTCCTGATAATGGTAGTTCCTGGTGTCTTGCTTATGTCCTGGACCTTGTGGGGCATAGACTTTCCAAGAAGTGCTGCTCTGGAGTAGTAGTAGCATCCTTGCTTATGGATCAGTAGGCCTCTATGTCCGCAACTTATATTGGAGCCCATTTGGCAGTCTGAACTTGACCTAGGCTTAGCTCTGAACTCTCAAGGTTCAGGTGATGGTTCTATTGTGCTATGGAAATATTCCAAGGGATTTCATTAGTGGTGCACCTCTGTTGCCCATTTTCTAAGAAAGGAAGCAGCTGAGTGCATGTACGATGGGGAAAGCCATGCTATCGGAGAAGAGCACATGTGCAACTTGTGGTAGTTGCAGGGGCTCTACATTGGCAGCTGGTCTCTGCAGAACATGCGAAAGGGATGGCTGGACTGCTTGTGCCCCACAGCAGAATGCTCAGCAATCTCAGAGTGGAAAGAAAGGAGAACGGTGTGTGTTTCTGGAGCGGCAGGAACCCTTTTGTCGACTCCCTCTGTCTCTTCCCATGCTGCCTGGGGCACAACCCAGGCTCACCTTGAATCAACTCGCCACGCTGCCTTTTTCTTTGCTAGCCCCGCGCTATGGAACTCCCTCCCACATATCTGCACTGAACACTCCTTCCCTCACTTTAAGGCTATGCTAAAAATGTACCTTTTTGCCCAAGCCTTTGATCTTCCCCCCCCACTCCTTCTCCTCCCAGTCCAGCACACTCTCATGTTCACAGTCTGCCTAGGAGCTATAACATTCTGTGTCTACCTGATGTTCCCTAAGCCCTCTAAATCAGCTTTCTCACTCTTTTTGTTCCCTCATATGGTTGTTTATTTGTTGTACGACCCACCCACCTAACCCACAAACCCTGTCCTGGTTGTCTGTTTTGTCAATTGCACCCTCCTCTTTTGTTGTCATCGGCGGTCTGTCAGTTGTTTGTCCTTGTTTGGCCTGTCCCGTCTCGTCTACCACGCTGTTTTTTACAGCCTACTTTTTGCTATCCTATTGCTCTCTTTCTATCCCTTTTGTTCACTAAATGGCGTTCTTTTTCATGTTTCTTTTTCCTGCAGCCATGATTACTTGTATTGTAAACCGCCTTATATTATTGTTAAAGGCGGTATATCAAATATGGCAAAGATAAAGATAATAAAGAATTGTCTGCCATATCAAGTGCATCTGAGGTAGAGGGGGATCAAGATTTGACCTCCCTAGGCTTCCCTTGGCACGCCCTTTCAGTCCAGATTTTATTCTTATGATGCATCAAGCATATTGTCTCAAATGGGGGCAAAGGGCCCCCTTTGATGCCTGGAGGTTCTGGTGGTGGGGGGCTACCAAAGGGACACCTTGTCAGGGGTTCCTAGCAATCAGGTTGGAGATGAGGGTGAGCCTGTGCCTAAGCGTCAGTGTCTGGACCTCTGTTCTCCCAGAGGTTCAGGTCAGTCGGATGTGTTGGAGGACCCTGGGGAACACTCTTCAGATTTGTGGGGGGAGCCCACCAATTCTGACCTGGAAGAGGAGGAGGTTTCCCTGGGAGAGGACCTGAATGTCCTTTGGGTGATCTGGAAGGAGGAATTAGTGGCACAGATTGTGCACTCAGAGTGCTTTGAACATTGAACAGCCTTCTCTGGCGGCCAAGGAGCCGCTGGAGGACCCACTCCTGCAGAGCCTCAGAACTTTCCAAAGGGTGTTTTCCAGTATATTGGGCCATTAAACTGCTCATTGAGGTGGAATGGTAAGTACCTGAAGCTGGCTTGGGGGGGTCGTGCCATGGCTTGGCTTTACCCTATACCGCAGGCGGAAAGGGACCTCCCTAAGGTGGATGCCCTGGTGTCTGTAACGAAGATGGTGACTACTCCAGTGGAAGGTTGAGTGGCCCTTAAGGATCTGTAAGATCATAGGCTTGAGACCCTGCTGAAGCAAGCATTTGAGATCACTGCCCTAATTCTACGGGTGTCTATTTGTGGGGCATATATAATGTGAGCGTGCATTTGCTGGGCCCAAGCATTGCTGGAGTCTGCTACCGGGTCCCCTCAACCACTGGTGAAGGTGACAAAATTCGAATCTGTCTCTGCTTATTTGGCAGATGCTTTTTCTGATTTAGTGCAGGCCTCGTCTAAGACCATGGTGTCAGTGATAGCAGCCATGTGTTTTGTGGCTGTGCAACTGATCGGTGGATAGGCTCCCCTTCAAGGGCAAAGCCTTGGAGAAGTTGGTTAAGGATCTCTGCGATAACTAAAGATTCCTGACTGCCTGAAGACAAGCCGAGAGAGACCAAGGTCTCTGGTCCTGCCAGGGGACAGTCTTGGTATTATCACAGATTCTGGGTAGCCAGGTTTGCTCCCTTTCAGCGAAGATGTTTCCTGGCAAGAAGCCAGTCCTTTGGGGCTAAAGAGGCTTGAATAGAGGTTATTACTCCATTAGGCAGTTACTCCATGTACATATGGA
This sequence comes from Ichthyophis bannanicus, assembly GCA_033557465.1. NCBI lineage: Eukaryota > Metazoa > Chordata > Amphibia > Gymnophiona > Ichthyophiidae > Ichthyophis > Ichthyophis bannanicus. Next base: position 191,176,636 of record CM066039.1, read on the forward strand.
CATGCAGCTATACCAGTCCACAAACACAAAAACAAGATGCCTATAAAAGTAAGTGCTTGTGCACACCTACAAGCAGTGCACTTACAAACAGGCATGCACACACCTGGTAGGGTTGGAAAGAATTCTATGAGCCATGCTCTATACGTGTTTCCCACATATGGTTTATTAGGTATTGGGTCATTCCATGTCAAGAGGTCTAGGGCTCCCCGCATGACCATCACGGATTTTGACTAAATTTTATATTTAGAGCCCCCCATGTCTCAAATTAACTTTGGTAGAGTTTTAGGTTCTCTGGTGTTAAACCTGTTGAGATATAGCCGTTTGTTTGACCCCATAGCCTGAACATGTACAGTACGATTCAAAATTTCAGCAACTTTGAGACCTAATATTGTTCTTTGTTTATAAGAAATGAAACTTAACTACCCTGCACATCTTTTTGCGCTCTTTTTAATAAGACTAATAATCATCTTTTTTGATTGTGTCAGAAATAGACACAATGCACCAAAGTCGGGCAAAAATTGGCAGCCTAAAAAAATTAAAAGTTTAACATTGCATAGCTCCTGAAATAAGTAAACAAACATACATGAAATTTGAGGCATAGTATCTCGTGGTACTGTTTTTGTGTTTATAATTTCAAGCTCCTAGCCCTTTTCATTAATTTGCAAATAAAGTGTAAAGTTGATGATTTTTGCAAAAAGGCTAAAAATAGGGTATTTTTAACTCCCTTTTAAACAAAAGTATTTTCTAGAAACGTTTTCAAACTACTACCATTAGAAAGAGCATGTGTTAAACTCCCTAAAAAAGTTAATTTGATTGACTAACACTGGCATACAGTGCTCTAAAAAGAGGATCAAAGTCAGCGGACATTGCCATGGCAACAGTGTATATTTCATCATATTATTGTTAATTTTTTGGATCATACTTGTGTTAACATTTTTATATTGAAAAATTATCAATATTGTATTGCGTTGGTCCATGGTGACATTGTCACTACCAGTTCAGGAACATGAACTGGCAACCCCATCGCCAAAGAGGTCACGCCCGATAGCTGTGCAATACCAGTCACGGGTGGGTTTCTTAATCTAGGTTCCCAAGCCTTTAATTTGGTTTCTTATTTGAGGTTTCAAAGCCTTCAGTGGGTGTCTAGCTGGTTCCCAAGCCAATGACTGGGCATCTTATCCTAGGTTCCCAAGCCTAAATTGTGTATGGTTCCCAAGCCGAAGTACTCACCTCAATTTTAATGCTAGCAATTTTTTTACATTCTGTTATGTTTGCAAGCCACTTCCTTCAAAATGGATTCTGGGAATTGATACTGTCAGCCAGATGATGTAACTGAAGGTGCAGGGAGCATGCTAATGAGATGCTGCTCTGGAATCCAGCAAACATCTTGCCTTTCTGGCCAATAAAACGAATGAGCAGGACCTTGAAGATGCATAAATGTTATCAATGCATCATTTTCCTCGGCTGAAACTTCAACAACATTGCCAATCCACCATTTGTCATAGATACAAGCTAAGTAGCAACCAAGGGACAACTCAGATAATTTCAAATACAAAATAGCAGTATTGGAAATTTTGGCTAAAAAACTTATTGTATCATTTGAAACTCTGCTGACACAAACAAAGTTTGAGTCAACTGGTACAAATTGGTGATGCTCTCTAGTGCCAGCTATTGTGCTGCTTTCTTTCCACCTTTCTTCTTGAAACTTCCTGCTTTTTTCAATTTCATCTTTTGCGACATAAATATATTTAATTCCGTGTATATTTTGGTCACAAAAGTTATACAGATCTTTTGGTGTCAATATTTGGTCAGACGAAGGTCTTTGTAGACTTGCTCGGGCTGCCAAACGTTTAGTTGTGCCACCAACCCCATCACAAGGTGATTTTCCATGGCTTGTGCCGAAAAAGTTCCATTCAGCCTCGATATTGAAATCATTTTTGTGGTTGCATAAATTGACGAAGTTTTTGTAGTGTTTATATTGCGCTGCTGAGCCATCACTGAAGTAGTATATTTTCGTAACATCTGCTTGGGTCAACAAAAATTCGATAAACTTCTGAATAAACATGTGTACTGACACTGTATCATGTTGCATATGATCGGAAATTATGCAACAATTAACAGTTTGCAAGGTGCCCACTTTGCATAATAAGCAACAAATGGATGTACTGTGGCCTGTGAATTTTCCCAGTGAAAGCCCTGGGCAGCATCTTGGACAACAAATGAGTAATTTTCGGCAAAGTCCATCAAAACAATGAACTCCGTTTCTTTTAAGTCAGCTTTCAGTGACTTCAGATATTCACTTTGGTGTTTTGAAACAAAATGATGGCCTGTCAGCTTCCAAATTTTGCTTGAAAGTTTTTCAACAAAGTTGTCCACTGTTAATATGCTTGTTTCCAGTGTTTCTCAGTCAGTGTGAATCCATTGTTTGAATTCAATTGATTCCTCTGCATCATAATCCTGGAATATTTCATCCAAATACGCTACAAGTGATTCTTCGCCAGGGCATCTTTGGCATCTTTGTAGCATACGGTCATTCCATGTCAAGTGGTCTAGTATATAAAAAGTGCCCCGCTCGACCATCTTGGATTTTGCTGAAATTTTGTATGTACACTACCATGTGTCTCAAACTAACTTTGGTAAAGTTTTAGATTCTCTCGTGGAATACTTTCTGAGATATAGTTGTTTGTCTGATCACATACCTTGACTTTGTACAGTACGAGTCTGAGATTTCAGCAACTTTGAGACCCTATATTTTCTTTGCTATTTTAATAAATGAAACTTGACTATCCTGTACAACGTTTTGCGCTCTATTTAATGATACTAATGATATTTTTTGAATATGTCGGAAGTAGATATATTGCAGCAAAGTCAGCCAAAAAAATTGACGTTCTAAAAAAATTAAAAATTAGACATTATGCAGCTTCCTAAATCAAGTAAAAAGTATGAAATTTTGCACATAATACCTCTATATACTAAAGTTCTTGAATTTATTATTTCATGCTCTTAGCATTCTCCGTTTACAAATTAAGTGTAAAATTGATGATTTTTTGCAAAAACGTAAAAATAGGGTATTTTTAACCTCCTTTTACACAAGTATCTTCTAAAATCGTTTTGAAACCAATTTCATTAGAGCATGTTTTAAGCTTTCTAGAAAAGCGAATTTAATTTACTAACCCTGGCGTACAATACCCTGAAAAGACGGCTAAACATAGCAGACATTACCATGCTTGACAAAGGCATGTAATTCAACCTGCAGTTCTAACGTTATCCAAATGTTATATTTAAAATTTATTTATTTCCATAGGAGTTGCTCAATAACTGTTAAGTGCATATATGTCGTGAGCTTAACGTATAGATTTTCAGATTAGCATTAGTTGGTACACATTTACTAATTAATTTACTTCAAAATGGACATCGAATCACTTGATAACAATCCTCCTATGCCTGAATGTACTGTTGGACATAAATTGTCATCAAAATGTCACCATGGCTCAATTTATTCCAATAAAACTGGGCTCAATTCTGTGAGCTGCTTGTCAGCAAGCGAGAAATTGCTTATTACTCGACGATCAGAAGCTGACCTTACAGACAATGACAGTATCTGCTTGCATCGCCAAGCACAGTATCTCAGCAAATATGAAATGAACGAAAAGTCGTGTTGCAATCCGTTTGAAAAGCAGAATCACGTCACTAAAAGTGGATTATCAAAAGTAACTTTAGCCATGTCTGAGGGCTTGAAAAAAGTGACCAAAATGAATGTAAAGCCAGGCCAGAAAATTTGCATCAGGTGCAAAGCAAAATATGCTTCTATGGTTGAAGCCACCGCATCTTCATCTTCGGATGATTTTGATACAGATGCCTTGGACACCCTTGATCAAAGCTTGACTGCTTTAGGCACTTCTCCATTAAAAATACGAAGAATAAGCAGTAGAGACAAAGCTGGCTATTTGAAACAAAAGATTGAGCGCACACAGAACGTGGTAACAAAAAAAATGTCTGCTGCTGGAGTGGCTGACAACGTTGAACAATCTAGTCCAGGGGTGTCAAACTCAAATACACAGTGGGCCAAAATGTAAAACTTGAACAAAGTCGCGGGCCAGCATTGAACAAATGAACCTTTTAATATGGACCCAAACAAGATTTGCTTTAACATTGAATATGAAGCAACACTTATTACTATACAATTTATAACTTAATAGTTCAGATATGCAAAAACCAATTTCAAATAAAAAAAACATCAATGACATTCATTTATTAAATAAGATTTAAATAATAAAATAATAATTTTTAAAATAAAATAACAATAATAAAATTAATCAACCATTCAAGCCCATGTCTTGGAGTAGCAAGAAAAAGTGCATAAAGAAAACGTTAATTATTGCTCAGTTTGCTGCACACTGATCTAATCTGATGTGCCCAAGCCAGATACCTGGCATCTCTTCTTGGATGATAGTTCATCAATGTCTGGGCTCAGGCTTTGAGCTGAGGAAATCCTCAGTATCGAGCGAAGGTGTTCATCAGTCAGACGTCTCCTGTGAGATGTTTTGGTCATCTTCATCGAGGAGAAAAGTTGCTCACATAGATAAGTGCTGCCGAACATGGAGAGCATCTGAGCAGCTTGGGTGCGGAGCTGAGGCATTGTGTCAGGGATGAACTGTGGAAACTGGGCGGCGCCCACAGCATCATACTTTGACTTCAGCGTGTCATTACACTGGAGTTCAATTAGCTCCATTTGGAGGTTGGTTGGTGCGTTTTCCACATTAACTGCAAAGGGATTACTGAGCAGTTCAAACCTACATTTCTGGACATCAAAGTCGGCAAATCGCCGGCTAAACTCAGCGCCGAGTACACTGAGTTTTTCAGCAAACTGTGCGCATGGGAACAAGTTGGTAAAGAACTGCGTTTTCTTGGTTTGGCAGCAGGGAAAATGGCCAAGGTTTCCTTGCAGCATCTGATTCTCCCACAGGCACAGTTTAGTTTTAAAAGCCCTCACTGCAGCGTACATGTCTGTGATGCGCCCCCGCCCCTGAAGCTGCAGGTTCAGCGCATCGAGATGGCTCGATGTCACACAGAAAGGCCAGCTCACACAGAAACTATTTCTCCCGAAGCTCTGCTGTGTCCTTCCCTTTGCTTTCCAGAAACTGACACATTTCCTCATGCAGCTCAAAACATCTATTCAGTACTTTTCCTCGGCTTAACCATCTCACCTCTGTGTGATACGGCACGTCTGCGTATTCCGAACCACACTCCTCCAGAAAAGACTTAAACTGGCGGTGATTCAGACCTTTGGCTCTTATAAAGTTAACTACTTGTGTTACTGTGATCATAACATGTTCCATCTTTAGGGCTTTGCCACACAATGATTCCTGATGTATGATGCAGTGATAAACAGTTAGTTCACCTGCACAGTTCTCTTCCTGCATCTTCTCCCGGACCCTGCCCACCAGTCCACTTGTTTTACTGCACATCGCTGGCGCACCATCTGTCGTTAATCCCACGAGTTTATCCCACGGCAGCTTTATTTCAGTTACGCATTTGGAAACCTCCTCAAAAATTTCCTTTCCTGTGGTTGTGCCATGCATTGATTTGAATCCCAATAGCTCCTCCGTAACACACATATTTGAGTCCACTCCACGGATGAAGACTGACAGCTGAGCAGTATCAGATGCGTCGCTGCTCTCATCCACAGCAAGGGAGAATGCAACGAAATCTTTTCCCTTTTCCAAAAGCTGGTCATACAGATTGGTGGCAAGATCACATGTGCGATCAGCTACTGTGTTTCTGCTCAGGCTCACGTTTGAAAAGGCTTGCTTTTTCTCTGGGCACACGATGTCACAAACTTTCAACATGCACTTTTTCACAAACTCTCCCTCATTAAAGGGCCGGGCTGATTTTGCGATCTCTGCTGCCACAATATAACTAGCCTTTACAGCAGCCTCACTTTGTGATGTGGCTTTTTTGAACATATTCTGTTGTGAAACCAAACTTCTTTTCATCTCCTCCACTTTCTGGCTCCTTTGAGTCATGTCCAGGTCCTTGTACTTGTCATGGTGTTTTGTTTCATAGTGTCGTCGAATGTTATACTCCTTAGTTATAGCCACGTTGACTCCACAAATCAGACAAACAGGTCTGTCTTTTACATATGTAAACAAGTATTCTGTCTCCCACCTGTCCAGAAAGTTCCTGTTGTCTGCCTTTCTTTTTGCCATTTTTGGGAAGGGGTTCCACAGTGACAGTTGTAGCTTGAGATCGCTATGACTTCTGTCACACAGGAGAGGGCGTTTCTGGGACCTGTCCTGATTGACGCGCCAAAACAGCAAGGCATTATGGGATTTGTAGTATTAGCGATGAATGAATGCGCTGTATAATACCGGCGGGCTAGCTCTAGTAGTCATTTGGTATAGCCTCGCGGGCCAAATATAATTACACTACGGGCCAAATTTGGCCCGCGGGCCAGAGTTTGACACCTATGATCTAGTCTATCTGCAGAATGCAGTCTATGTAGCGATTACACTGAGCTTATTAAAGAAATGAAAGCAAAGATTGATATATCTAATAGGTCAACAAAAGTTCAATTGTTGACTTTGGCCCCAAAAAGTTGGTCAATAAAGGAAACAGCAATGAAGTTTGGCGTTTCTGAATGTATGGTCAAAATGGCCCAAAAAGTCAAGACAAAGGCATTTGTGCTTTACCTGATGCAAAAATTAGCAAACCATTATCAGAGGAAGTTGCTAAAAAAGTCAAGGATTTCTGTGAAGATGATGATTTTAGCAGAATGTGTCCTGGCAAAAAGACTGCATTTCAGTGCGACTCGATGGTGTCAAAGTTCAAAAACAAAAACAGTTGCTGTTGTGTAATCTTAGAGTTGTATGTAGCATATCATAATAAATTTGGAGCAGAAATCGTTTTTTCAAAATTCTGTGATCTCAGGCCAAAGTGGTGTGTGACTGTTGGTGCTTCAGGCATGCATTCTGTTTGCGTCTGCAGTATACATCAGAATGTAAAGCTCATGCTGCAAGGTGCAAATATTAAAGAGGGACTACAAGCTGCTAATGGAAAAGACAGTGTGTGACCTGAATTCCAAGGAATTTTTATATACTGCCCTTAATGGGCTTTCTCATGGTAAATGCTGCAGTTATAGTACCAAAAATGCAAAGTCATTTTTGAATAAAAAGACCCCATTTCTCTAAGGTGCAGTATTTAGCCTTGAACCTTTCATGCTTAGCAAAATGAGAAGGTGGAGGTGAACCTGAGCCAGCCAAAATGGAAATAACTCTTCTTAATTTAGGAGTATGATCATAACGGGAATCTTTTGGCTGTGAGGGAAGGGATTGCAGGAGATGATGAGGAACTCACCAGGGTGCTAGAGCATAAGGTGTCTGAAAAGTGCATACTAGCAGTGAGAACAGGTGAAGATTAGCCTCATGAGTTGGGATGATGTCTGAATTTGCAAAAGCTGCAGTGCACCTGACTTGCATTCTGTAGTGTTGCAGTAGTTCAGGAAAAAGCATCATCTAACTTATAGCTTGTTAAATGCACTTAGACAAAATACTTGATCGATTGCACATCTTGGAAGACAGATCATTTCCTGCAGTTGTGTGCTGTTGAGTCTACCAGGTTGGTGGCACCACCACACACTATCTCAAATGGAACAGAGGTCTAATTAGCTCCTGTAGTGTGGTGTTTGATGTAGCCATTATGGATCTGTCTGATCGGCAAGTGTGAAATGATTGGTGGGTCTCTGAAGTACAACTTCACTGAACTTGACTGCTGTCGTGAGTTTTGTTTTACTAAATTGTGCAGCTGTATCCCTGTTGTCTTTGGATGTAAAATCAATTGTGCTTTGCAGCTGGAAAACATGGTGTGCTTCTTGAGATCTAGCTTAAGTTAACTCTTCCAATTTGTCGGGGCATGGCTGGAATCCTTCAAAAGTGATATACAACTGAAGGAACTTAAACTGCTGTGGGAGGAATCTGGCAAATGCAGGGATTGAACTAGCAACCTGGTGTAGAGCTGTGGAACTCTTGCCAGTTAGAATTTTACTAAAAAGGTGTGAACTACATTAATGCTTTCTCCTTCAGTTTTCGTTAGAGCACAGCTTCTCAAATTTGTGCTGATGAAACCACAACCAGTTGAGATGTATTGTAGATATCTTTAAACATGCCTGAGAGATTCCATTTCTCCACCAGAAACAGGATGGATCAGCCATGGCGATGCCATATCTGATGGCCTTGACATGGCATGCTCTCTGAGCTCAGAAAAACTGTCTAGATTTTCTGAGCATGTTTGGGACTTCATTGCAGCTTGCTGCCTTGAGACCTCTGTCTTCACATGAGTATATTTCTCTTGTATGACTGGCTGTGAGGTCATTTGGGAAGGTTTGGGAAGCCCTGCTTCAAAAAATGCAGAAAGTTACAAACTGTGAAACACTGGAGCAGACTGTTTAGATGCATCTGAATGATCCACTGCAGTGATAAGCATTTTATGGAAGACTGCTTGAAATTGCTTTTTCCATGTTGTCTAGACTGGTCTAGCAGGCAAGTGGACTCTGTTTCCCCTACCAGCAGATGTGTGGAGACAGAGCCAATGAAATGTTCAAGCTTTTAATGACATCATTCCCATGCCTCTATCAGCCTGAGCCACTAGGGGCAAATCTGTGTTTTTTGGTATCCGGCAGATGATGGTTAAACAAAGGATCTGATTGAGAGGAGTGATTTCACTTGTGAACAACCATCTGTGGTTTACTCGTTTGAGTGTGATCTGGGAGCCTCCACTAGACACTGGTCATCTTGGTAGCCATTGGAGAAGGGAAAATTTTGGTTCAGCTCCATGTTCCTTTCTGTTAAAGGGCCTGTTGAGCAGCCAGAAGATTGGATTTAAGCTGCCTTGTACAACCTCAACGCCCCTCCCCTCCTCCTCCTGTCTCTCCCCTAAAGATTGAAGAAGGCACTTGGAGTTACGTGGCTGCAAGCCAGTTTAAAAAAAAAAAAAAAAATCAAAGAAACCGTATTAGGGAAGTAATGCTGAGCCTGGCTGGTATTCCTGCCTGAGACTCCCAGGGGGTGAGTACCAAGGTTTGGCCTCATCATTCTCCTTGTTGGGGGCTCCATCTTGGGGTGAACAGTGGGTGACTGTTGGTGCAGTGTTTGGGATTTCCACCTTTTTCCAGCACACGCTGTTAGCGCTTTGTCTTGCACACCTTGTGATCAAGTGGTCCGAGTGTGCATTCTGCCTGAGTGACTTCAATGTGCACTGCTGTATATGCCGTGTTAAGTGTGCTTTTTGTGTCTACATGGCCTTGGCGTCTGTAAGTGTTTTGCCTTACCTTAACTCTGTCATGCTCCAGGAAACGAAGAGCTTGTTTGCTGGATTCTGAAACCTGCTGTTCTGGAATGGCAGCCCTTGACTTGTCATTGGAGGGTCTGTATCCCTTCTACTGAGGGGATTCGGTTGGCCTGGTATTTTCTTTCTTGATGCAGGAGGTGAGGGACAGCACTGTGGAGTTAGTGACTGTTTCTGGCCGCTCCTCTCCCCCCCCCCCTTCAAAGAGTTTAACTATAGCTGTGTCCCCTGTGGCTGCGTGTCACTCTCAGGGAGGGGAGCTCCTGAATTCGGGATTGCCCTCTCTATAATTCTTTTCCTTTCTACAGCAAGCCTGGTCTCTCTTTGTCATGAAAACTGAAACCCTGCAGCCTCCGGATTACCTCAAGCTCCATGATAAGCAGATCAAGCAGTGTGTAGAAGCCTGGCTCAGGTGCCGCCGCCTTAGTGACTTTGGTGAAGGTTGCATTCTGGAGATGTGGATCAGCTGGGGTTCTGTCTGAAACAGTCTTGAACTTTTTCTGACTTCTTGACTGAAGGATCTGATGCTGATGAAATGGTGTTAACCTGCAGAGATTCATGAGGAGGCTAGCATTATCCATCTGTTCTGGGAGGAAGAGCTGGTGACATGCATTGATCGTGCTTCATTCACCTCTAATCTGGCCGATTCTCCAGCATCGGAGCAGGGGCCACAGGTCCATCTACTCTACAGGGAGTCTGAAAATCTACAACAGTTCTCCAATTTCTGGGGGTTATCGAAAACATAAGGACAGAATGGGGCTTCCTGATTCCCTGCCTAAGGGGTTAAAGGTGTGAAGGATGATACCCATGACTGAAGTGGTATTTAAAGGTGCGGAAGAATTGAAGGAAATATCGATACATCGGGAAGATGTCTTACAACTATTAGATAAACTGAAGAGTAGCAAATCACCTGGGCCGGATGGTATACATCCAAGGGTGTTGAAAGAACTGAAATATGAGATTGCAGACCTGCTATCAGTAATCTGTGAACTATCATTAAAATCAACTCTAATACCTGAAGATTGGAGGATGGCCAATGTAACACCAATTTTTAAAAAGGGTTCCAGGGGTGATCCGGGAAACTACAGACCGGTGAGCCTGACGTCAGTACCGGGAAAAATGGTAGAAACCATCATAAAGAATAAAATTACTCAGCATGTAGATAGTCACGACCTAATGGGAGACAGCCAACATGGCTTTAGACAAGGAAGATCTTGTCTTACTAATCTGTTATGTTTTTTGAAGGAGTGAATAAACAGGTGGACAAAGGTGAGTCGGTTGATATTGTGTATCTGGACTTTCAGAAAGCTTTTGACAAGGTCCCTCATCAGAGACTTTTGGCAAAACTAAAGAGTCATGGGAAAGGAGGCAGTGTACTATTGTGGATCAGGAACTGGTTAAAAGATAGAAAGCAGAGGGTAGGGCTAAATGGCCAATTTTCCCAATGGAGAAAGGTGAATAGTGGTGTACCCCGGGGTTCTGTGCTGGGTCCGCTGCTTTTTGACATATTCATAAATGACCTGGAAAGTGGAATAACGAGTGAGGTGATCAAATTTGCAGATGACACAAAACTATTTAAAGTTGTTAAAACACAAGAGGATTGTGAAAAATTGCAAGAGGATCTTGGTAAATTGGAAGACTGGGCATCAAAATGGCAGATGAAATTTAATGTGGACAAGTGCAAGGTTATGCACCTAGGGAAGAATAACCCAAACTATGGTTACACGATGCAAGGTTCCACATTAGGAACCACCACCCAGGAAAAAGATTTAGGCGTCATTGTGGATAACATGTTAAAACCCTCGGCCCAGTGTGCAGCGGCGGCCAAGAGAGGAAATAGAATGCTAGATATGATAAGGAAAGGAATGGAAAATAAAACAAAAGATATTATAATGCCTCTATATCGTTCCATGGTGAGACCGCACCTTGAATATTGTGTGCAATTCTGGTCGCCGTATCTTAAAAAGGATATAGCGATTTTAGAAAAGGTACAGAGAAGAGCCACCAAAATGGTAAAGGGGATGGAAGGATACTCCTATGAAGAAAGGCTAAAAAGGTTAGGGCTCTTTAACCTGGAAAAGAGACGGCTGAGGGGAGATATGATAGAAGTCTATAAATTAATGAACGGAGTGGAACGGGTAAACGTAGATCGATTGTTTTACGTTATCAGAATATAGAAAGACTAGGGGACATGCAATGAAGCTACAGGGTAAACTATTTAAGACTAATAAAAGAAAATATTTTTTCACTCAACGTGTAATCAAACTCTGGAATTTGTTACCGGAGGATGTAGTAAAGGCTGTTAGTGTAGCTGGGTTTAAAAAAGGTTTGGACAAGTTCCTGGAGGAAAGGTCCATAAAACATTATTAAGAAGTGACCGAAGATATCAATGCTTGACCCAGTACAAGCATTGTGGAACTTGTCTCTTGGGGAAACTGCTAGGTACATATGACCTAGATTGGCCACTGTTGGAAACAGAATACTGGGCTTGATGGACCTTGGTCTGACCCAGTATGGCATATCTTATGATCTTATGTATGCTCTCCTGGAGAAGTGCATCATGTAGTTCCATTTGCTTAAGGTGAATATGCAAATCATGGTGGTCACAAAGTGGACCACCATTCCTGTGAAAGGCGGATCGGCCTTAAAGGATACTATGGATTGTAAAGTGGATTCTCTTCAGAGGACTCGGTTTGCATTGGCTGCTGCTATTCTTCAGTTTGTGGTGTGTGCATCTTGAGCCCTTCTCCAGTGGATTTAGTCTCTTGCCAGAGGATTACTCACCTTTTTTGGAGTCAGCCACTGCCTTCCTTTTGGATGCTATGTATGATCTAGTACACTTGGTGACTAGACATAGTGCCCTGTTGACTGACATAGCATTGGATATGGCTCTGCCACTGGGCAATGGACATATTCTCCAGGCCCAGATAACTCAACTGGCTTTAAGAAGAAGCTTCTTTTTTGGAGCCAATTTAGAAGTGTTAGTGAAGGACTTGTGCAAATCCAAGCCTCATCTCTGAGAGGATAGGCCAAAAGGGGCCTGGGAAGCATAAAAGGCCATTGTTCTCTGCCTCCACCCAACCATCGTGGGCATGCCAGACTGACTCTCGGGTCTCAGGGTGTCATTTATAGTCTCCCCTCCAGAAGGGGGGTCCCTCCTGTTTACTAGGGGCCCATTCCCAATGCCTCCGGTTGGGGGGCAGACTTTACCTTTTCAGAGGTGGGCTGGGCCACCAAGGATTGTTAGGTGCTGGTCATCGTTCAAAGCGGCTATATCCTGGAATGCAAAGAGCCAATCCCAAAGGGCTTGGTAATCTTCCCAAGTGGTTCAACAGACAAGGAAACGCCATTCAGGTCACATTGTACAAGTTGGTGTGCTTGAATGCAGTGGTGCCAGTTTACTCAGCCAGATGGGGTAAGGGCAGATATCTGTTGTGATGCCAAACGAGGGGGGATCCTTCTGGTCAATTCTTGACATCTAGGTCAGTAGTCATTTGTATGCACTACACTTCCATATGGAAACTCAGGTCTGTGATTCAGGCGGTGCTCAGAGGGGAGTTCCTAGCATCACTGGATTTAGCCAGAGCTTATTTTCATAACACGATTCAGGTGGATCAGCAGCAATACTTGCGTTTTGCCGTGCTTGGCTTATGTTTTCAGTTTGCGTCATTCCCTTTGACCTTTCTACCACCCCAATAATGTTCTCCAAGGTTGTGGTGGCAGCAGATGTGCTACAGCACTAAAGAATGTGTGCACCCATTGCTGGATGATTGGCTCTTCCAAGCCATTCTTGATCGGTGGGTATTGGGTTTTGGTCTGTGTGGTGCTCTTTCTAAGATGCCTCAGCTGGGTGATCGTTCTGTGGAAGTCAGTTGGAACCTTCCCAGTCTCTGGAATTCTTGGAGCACGGTTCGATGCTCGAGTGGGCATTGTCTTGCCAGAGGAGAGCGTGCAGAAGTTGTTGAACAATATTAGTGGTGGTCTGTTCTCAACCGGTTCCCAGGGTTGGGATTTTCTGTAGCTTCTCAACTTGATGGCAGCAGCAGTTGAGCTCGTGCCATAGACATGTCCTCCATAGGCGGCCGCACCAGTGATTTTTGCTGACTAGATAATCCCTGAGCTCTCAGAACTTTGAGCTCAGGCTGCCCCTCCAGCTGGATGTGCAGGCCAACTTGCAGTGATGGCAACAACCATCTCATTTAAAAAAAAAAAGTCACTAGACTATCACTTTTGACTTCTTCTGTCAATCCATGCCAGTCTTCCAGGCTGGAGAGCCCATTGTCATATCAGATGGCTCAGGGCCATTGGAGCTGCAGGGAGGTGGTATGGCCCATCTGATTTGGCTCGCTTGCTTTTCAACCACCCTGCCCTCGACCAAGGCTAGGAGTCTTCTCTGGAATGGCCCTAGATATGGTATGCCTGGGTGGAAAAGAACCTTCTAGCCTTGTTAGCTCAGCACATTGTGACAGTGGGCAGTGTGGAGGCAGAAATCCTTGGTCATCTGTCTTCGCTCTCAGAAAGTGAGAATTGTCAGATATTTCAAAAGATTCTCTACTGTTGGGGGTTGCCATAAGATGGATTTGATGGCAAACCAATCCAATGCCAAAATGCACTGTTCTGTCAGCGTATGAGGCAGGGTCTGAGGGCATTGTTGCCCTTATTCTGCCCTGGCCAAAGCAGTGCCTGCTGTGCTTCCTCCAAGGCTGTTTATGAGATGTTTACTTTGGTACCCATCTCACAAGCAGCCTTGGGCTGGATTGGTCTGACACAGAATTGGCTGAGGAGACCATGGTTTGGGGTCCTGATGAGACTCCTGCAGGTACTACCTCCTTTATCTGCCCCCATTTTGGGACCTATTGTCTTGGATGACTAAGCTCGCCTCTCGCTTATTGCTTGGCTCCTGAAAGGAGTCAGCTGATGCGTAAGGATTGTTCTCCTGCACTAGTTTCCATTCTGCTCAAAGACCAGAGGTATTATACCATCTGGCATACTTACAGGTCCGGTGCCTCTTGAGTGTTGGTGCGGTGCAACTTGTTCTTGGGGCTGCAAAAGTGCTGGCTCTTGTTGCCCTTTCTGTAGGACATTCTGAAAAAGAGCCTTTCTCTTAAGTCCTTGAAAAGTCCAGGTGGCTGACATGTCATGGTGTGTGGTTTTTTTTTTTTTTTGTTTTGTTTTTTTTTAGTCTCTCACCCAGATGTTTTATGTTTTTTTTTTCTTCAGGGGGGGTTTGACATCTGCACCCCTCTCTCCCCCTCCCCCCCCCACAAGCTTTGGTCAATTGTCCCTTCCTGGGATCTCTGTCTAGTGCTCAAGGCCCTGATTATCTGAGCCCTTTGAGTCTTGACGCATGCCAATCTTAAGGCTTTAACTTTTAAGACTGTGATTTCTTGGTTGATTTGTTTGGCAGGACGAACTGCTGAGCTTCAGGCTTTTTCTTGTAGGGATCTATCTCTGTCCTTTTTTGGAGGCAGCTGTCTTCATTTGGCCTGGGCCTTCCTTTTTTGCCCAAAGTGATATCTACCTTCCATGTGAACAGAGTAGTTTGTCTGCCCGCCTTCTCTAAAGGGCAGTGTTGAGGAAAAGAATTTTCTCTTTGGATGTCCGGAAGGTGCTTCTCTGGTACTTGAAGGTTATGAATTTGTAAGTTGGATCATCTTTTATGTTGCTTGCTGGACTGCGTAAGGTTGCTGCAGCTGCCACGTTTTTCATGGAGCACTGGCTCAAGGGGGCCATTGCCTCTGCATATCTGTTACAGAACCAGCCAGTTCTGGAGGGGTTGTGTCAGATTGTGCTTGAGCACAAGCATTCTTATGGGTGAAGTGTAGCTTGGTAGCCCCCTCTGACATTTGTTGGGCAGTCTTACCACTTGGATGTCCATGGTCGGGTAACGTGGCCTTGGCTCAAATTTTAAAAGCTACTGTGTTGGATTTTTTTTTTTTCTTCCTGCCCATTGGAGATGTAGTTTTGGTACATCCCGTTTGTCTGGATTGGTCTAGCAGGGTGATATGGATGGTGACATTTTACCTGATAGTGTCCTGTCCTTGAGTCCTACTAGACCAGTCCAGGACAGGCCCTTAGAACAGTATTGGTCTGCTATAATGTGGTGGTACCTTTTTGGTCTGCTGTACTCTGAGTGGTTGGCCTGTGGGCTCATAACCTACTGACAAGCTTTCAGTTCAAACTAATCCATTGCATAGTTTCTTTACTGTTTTGAGCATTGTATTGAAGCATATAGTAAGGAAGGGCAAACCTCGCACAACCTAAACAAGGGTAACAAATACTGATTTGCCCCTAGTGGTTCAGGTTAATAGAAGCTTGGGAATATCATTTAAACCTGAAGATTTCATTGGCTTTGTGGCCACACAAGTGCTGGTAGAGAAACACTACTACTACTGAGCATTTGTATAGCGCTACAAGTCGTACGCAGCACTGCACAGACATGTAAGACGGTCCCTGCTCATCAGAGCTTACAATTTAGTCAAGACAGACAACACAGAAGGTGAAGGCAGGGATAAAACAAGGGGGAAAGAAAAAGGAGATCAGGTGAGTCAAGATCCAAAGGCAGCAGCGAAGAGGCGAGTTTTCAACTTGGATTTGAAGAGGGTTAGAGAAGGTGCCTGACATACAGACATGGGTAGTTTGTTCCAGGTGTAAGGTGCAGCAAGCAATGTTCCCTCTAATTTTCTGTAGGCTGTGTGTGCATAAAATATCAGCTGTGCAGCTTTTGAAGGAAGGTTAAATTTTTGTGCTCCACATAACGACACTCGGAGTTATATACTTTAAAATTTGACTACATGTCAGAATACAGTATGTACACCACATTGATCGCACTAGAAAATATTGTAGAACTTGTGAAAACCATAAATACACAACTTTTCAATTTTAAGAATGTCTGTTTTCTATCAGAATCAGAACAATAATTTTTGTGCGCTCTGTTGTAAAGTATGTGCGCTCACTCTGCGAGGTGTGTGCGCGCACATGCGCACAGCTTAGAGGGAACAGTGGCAGCAAGGTGAAAGGAGCGAAGTCTGGAGTTAGCAGTATAAGAGAAGGGCACAGATAGAAGCACTTTGTTAGAAGAGCGGAGTTCCCGAGGGGGGGGTTGTAAGGAGAGATGAGGAGAAAGGTAGTAAGGAGCTGCAGAGTGACTGCATTTATAGGTCAGCAGGAGAAGTTTGAATTGGATGCGGAAATGGATAGGGAGCCAATGAAGTGACTTGAGGAGTAATATGGGCATGATGAGGCTGGCGGAAGATTAGCCGCGCAGCAGTGTGTTGAACAGATTGAAGGGGAGAGAGATAATTCAAAGGGAGACTAGCAAGGAGTAGGTTACAGTAGTCAAGATAGGAGGTGATTAAGGAGTGGATAAGCTTCTTAGTAGTGTGTTCAGAAAGGAAAGGGTGGATTTTGCTTATGTTATAGAGAAATGGCAGGTCTTAGCTATCAGATGGATGTGTGTGGAGCAAGAGAGAGGAGTCAGACAACTCCAAGATTGCGGGCCGAGGAAACAGGAAGGAATACAGAGTTATCCAGAGACTGAGAAAGGAGGAGGGGAGGTGGGTGGTGTGCCGGTGGGGCCTATTCCTTCTCTGGGCCTAGGCTTAGGAAAGGACAGCCTTTTTTCAAGACACTCTGTACTACCAAGATTACTCAGCCAGTAAGCCCTCACAGTGAAATCCAGCAGGTCCCTTCCATGGGTCAGCTGGTAGGGAGTGGTTCAGGCTCTTTCCTTTAGTGCACCCAGATTTCTTCAAATAAGTGGGTTCTCAAGGTGTTGAGTCAGGGCTATGCCCTGGAATTTGGAGAGCCTTTAAGGGATGCCATTGTATTGCCATTCCCCCATCAAACGTATTGCTATAGAGGGAAACACTTTAGTGCCTCCTGCAGTTGTAGACTATTCCACTCGTGCCTTCTACAGGGTAGGTCATGGCCGTTATGCCATCTACTTTCTTGTGCCTAACAAGGGAGCTTTCTTCTGGCCTATCCTGGACCTGAAATGCAACTCTGAGTTCCCCATTTCCTCATGGAGATCACTATCTTGGTTATTGTGCCCATTCAGCAAGGGGAATTTCTTACATCCCTGTGTCTAGCAGAGGCATACTTCCACGCTCCTAGATGGTAATATGGAAGTATGCCTCCAGCAACATCAGTAGTTTCTCTTTTGCATCTGGACTGTTGCTTCCAGGTCTGGGCTCTGCCCATTAGCTTGGCCATGGCTTCTCACGCTTTCTAGAAGGTCATGGTGGCATTTCTATGCAGCAGGTCATCAGATTTCACCTGTACCTGGATGAGTGGCTGATTTGGTCAGACTTGCTGGAGAAATCCAGTAACAATACAGCTCTAGTCATTTCCTGGCTGGAAAGACTGGGGTTGCAGTTGGTGGTGAACTATCTCAAGGGCAGTCTGCTTTTGTTCCAGGGCTTGGGGTACCTTAGGGTTCAATACTTGCCTGGGGCAAGCCTTCCTCATGCCATAAAGGTCCCTCAAGTTTCACAGCCTGACATTTTGTACTTGGTCATCCCCTGGAGCTGGGGAGTATCTCCAACTCTTTAAAGTCCATGGCATTGACCTTGGAGCTGATTCCATGGGTCAGGGTGCACATGCATCTTCTGAAGACGCTTTCTGGCCCTCTGGTCTCCATGTTCCCAGCTTTTAAACCAGACTCTTCCTCTGTGTAGGAGATCAAGGAGCAGTTGTAGTGGTGGCTGCAGTATTTTTATCTGGCTTGGATGCCACTGGAGTGGGCGATTAATCACCTTGGATGCCAACCTGAAGGGCTGAGGCGTGCACTGCTGGGGCCAGTTGGTCCAGGGGCTCTAGTCCCCTCTGAAGGCCAGTCCTGGAGAGATTTCAGCCTTTCCTGATGGGCAAAGCAGTCCAAGTGTTCTCAGCCAATGCTATAGCTGTGGCATACATCAAAAAGCAGGGAGCAACTTGTAGTACAAGGGTGGCTTTCAGGGTCAAAAGTGTTTGGTTGGGCAGCAAATCATCTTATTTGCCCTGTGCAACCTATATTAACAGCATAGTGTTCAGACTGACTTTGAGTTGGAACATCTTGGACATGGCTGAATGGCAACTCATAGTGCATTGTTGGAGTCTTCCAGGTTTCTTTGTCATTCTGCTGAGTGGCTATAAAGTCAAAGATGCAGAACTTTTTCAGCTGTAGGAAGTATTAGTGGGCAGCAGACTTGGATGCCTTGCTTCAGGAGGGGTTGCTGTAAGTTTCTTTCCCTTTGTGGCCCTTGGTGAACTGCTATCTGCTCAGAATTTGTATACAACCTGGGCCTGGTGATCCTATTGGCCTTGGACTGGCCACACAGATCATAGCACATGGATCTCTTGAATCCGTTGGCGGGACCCCCCCCCCCCTTGTCTCAAGAGAAGTGTCTCAGCAGGAACTCCTAATAAGATCCCAGTCCTTTCTCACTTGGGGCCTGGCCCATGAGAGGCATAAGCAGTCCAAGGAGGACTTCTTTGGAGTGGTGGTAGATGCCCTGTTTAAGACCTATAGAGACAGTACATCCTTGGCTTATGTTAGAGTATGGAGGCCATTGGATTAGTGTACTTTCTGGCTGGTAAGTAAGTGCCAGAGGGAGTCTGTTTGCTCCACTAGGGCATAAGCTGCCTCCTGGGCAGATTGTCTTGGTGTCTCCAGAGGACATCTGTGGGGCTACTACTTCGCCATTCCCACTTCTGTAGAAAACTACAGATTGCATGTGGGAGTCAGAGCTAATGGTGCTTTTGGGTAGGGAAATCCTGTCCCAGGCACCTGGTTGCCATGGCAACCATCAATTTGCATTGGGATCACATTCCAGAAGCAAGCTCCCATGGGCAGGGCAGAAAAGCACAGCTGTGATTGTGGCAGACCCCTTCTGTCTGCAGGAGATCAGATCTCCCCAGACGGAACAGGAGAACAAGGCTGCAATTGTGGCCTGGAAGGCAGCAGTTTGCCCACAGGGAGCCCTTCTCCCATGGGCAGAAAAGAGCCAATCGGGGCCTGCAAAAAAAAAAATAACGTTGGGAGGGGGAGAGGCAGCAAAAACGTAAAAAGGTCATTAACTCCCCCCCCCCCCCCCCAAAAGGATGGGGGAGGGGTAATGGAGGACAGGGAGAGGGAGAAATCTGTAAGGGGAATAGGGGGGGGGGGGGAGGGGGAAGAATAAAGAAACTAATGCATGGGGACAAAAGGGCACAATGTATATTCCTTATTGTCCCTCCAGTCCAGTCCCGCACCTCTGGGTAGTGTACCACTTCCATCAGCTTGGAGACTCGGCATGTCATATTTTGATGACACCAGTATGTGGCTGGCACTGCCTACCAGCCCCAGTCCCAGTATGCTCAGTCTTCAAGCAGCTGGAGGAGGTTGTGAGCCAGGGTGCTGGACTCGCTGAAGGGACAACTAAGGTGCGTATGGTTAGAGTTTAGTTACAGGGAAAATAAAACTCACTCTTAAGTTGCAGGTTCTTTGGTTTTACAGTTAAATTTTTTAAAAAAAGGAGGAAACAAACAAAAGGACAGCAGGGCAGAGAGGGAGGATGTTTCTTCCCCCCCCCCTTCCCCCAGGGATCTGGGGGGGTCCTTTGGAGGCCTCCTGCAGCCCAAGGCTTCATGCTGCTCCTGAACCCGTATGGGCTGGCTCTTACAGCCCTGGGTCAGCTCCTCAGCGCTGAAGTTAGGAGGAGAGCCACACGGTGCAGAGACCCCACGGTAAGCAGTAAACGGCGGGGTGGGGGCAGCAGGAGCTCCTAGAGATTTCCAGAGTGCACAGAGGCAGAGAACAGCTTACGACTACACAGCTGTGGTCTGCAGTTATACGGGCAATGCAAGTGGCGCTCTTTCTTCAGGCCCACATGTTCTTTCACCTCCCGCTGTGCATCTGGTGCTCAGGGGAGGACAGCAGCCCACATTTCCCTTGTGCAGCTGGGGGAATAGAGGCAGGATAGAGCGGTTTTCCTTTCTCTTGGGTCAATTTTCCTTCCTCGCAGTTCATGGCATTTCTTTTTGGCTTTCTTTTCCTTAATTTTAATCTAAGTTAATTTAATTTAAGTTGATTCTATTTGTTTGTATTTACATTAGTTCATTACAGTGAACATCAGCTAGTTTCAGGGCTTTGCCTTGGCCCCAGTGGAGGCGCACTGGGAGAGGGGCCTTTCTGCCCGCCCAGGTGCAAATTGGGAGCTTTGCTGGGGAGAGCCCGCAGCACTTTCCACCATGCCGGCCAGACCGCAGTGCCTGGTGTGTGGGACCTGACGGGGAGCGGTCTCGGAAGCAGGCATTAGCCTCTTGCGTGCAGCCGAGGCAAACTCATTGGAGCAGGACCTGCAGGACAAGATAAGGCAGGAGAGAGTTCCTCCCTGTTGCAGGAGGCCCAGGATGCAGGGAACTCCGTGATGGCTTCGCTGAAACCGGTCCCTGGTCCCTTGGCTATGCTCAGACCCAAGGAGCGGTAGGGCTCCTGGGGGATTTTTCAAAGGAGTTTGTCTTGCTGCTGCACAGGGTGTTTTGCTTACATCATTAGGGGTTGGCGAGCAGTTCTTCAGCACCGAATGCGGCGGGGCTAAGATGTCCTCTTTTGCATCAGATGCTAAGACGGTGGCAGTGGTGACTAAGAGGACTAGAGGCTCAGAGGCGTGGCAGCAATTGACATTGTTGGAGGGGCCAGATGGAGAAGACCTGGACACACAGCTAGATCTGCAGGAGGAGTTGGAAGAAGGAGATAGATTCCAGAGTAGGATGATCAATCCTGGATTGTCTGTGTTCTGCCAGTAGGAGCTGCTGGAACTCATCCTGGAGTCCTTGAAGGCCCTGAATATGCCCACTAGCCTTCCGGCAGAGGACGAGGCACTGGAGGATCTGCTGCTCCAGGCGGTACGGAAATCGTACAAAGTTTTCCCGGTGCATAGAGTAGTCTGGCAGATCTGGGTTGAGTAGGATCTGTTGGAAGCCAGTCTTAAGGGGGGGGGGTGTGAGCCATGTTGTGAATGTACCCGCTAATGGAACAAGAACGCAAGCTTCTTCGATCACTTAAAGTGGAAGTGCGGTGTCGGTGGTTACCAAAGAGACTACGATCCCGGTAGAAGGCAATGCGGCTCTCAAGGATGTCCAGGATAGGAAGTTGATATCAAAGGCCTGCTTCAACAAGATGTCCAATGCCCTTTCACTGCAGGCTTCCATCTGCAGGGCCTGGGTGGCTAGAGCCTGCCTCCACTGGTTACAAAGGGTTCAACATCTGGGAGAGCTGTAGATGGACCTTTCCGGTGAGGTGGCCAGATAGGCCGCCCCCAACTCCAATCTAGCGGACACCTATTACGATCTCATTAGGTGTCTCTCTAAAAGCATGGCCTCAGTGCTGGTGGCCCTCTGCTACCTGTTTCTCCGGAACTGGGCAGCAAATAGTTCCTCCGGAACTGGGCAGCAAATAGTTCCTCCGGAACTGGGCAGCAAATAGTTCCTCCGGAACTGGGCAGCAAATAGTTCCTCCGGAACTGGGCAGCAAATAGTTCCTCCGGAACTGGGCAGCAAATAGTTCCTCCGGAACTGGGCAGCAAATAGTTCCTCCGGAACTGGGCAGCAAATAGTTCCTCCGGAACTGGGCAGCAAATAGTTCCTCCGGAACTGGGCAGCAAATAGTTCCTCCGGAACTGGGCAGCAAATAGTTCCTCCGGAACTGGGCAGCAAATAGTTCCTCCGGAACTGGGCAGCAAATAGTTCCTCCGGAACTGGGCAGCAAATAGTTCCTCCGGAACTGGGCAGCAAATAGTTCCTCCGGAACTGGGCAGCAAATAGTTCCTCCGGAACTGGGCAGCAAATAGTTCCTCCGGAACTGGGCAGCAAATAGTTCCTCCGGAACTGGGCAGCAAATAGTTCCTCCGGAACTGGGCAGCAAATAGTTCCTCCGGAACTGGGCAGCAAATAGTTCCCCTTTAAGGGGAAACTTCTTTTTGGGGAGGAACTGGACAAGTTAATCAAGGACTTGGGAGAATCCAAGGGAGGTCAGCTGCCCAAGGATAAGCAAAAGCAGGCCTGCAACCCACCTTTGTCTCGGTCAGCCGAGGGACTTCAAGTGTGTTTGTACCTCCCGCTTTAGCCTGGTCCAGAGGAGCAGGTTCCCCTCCAGGGGACAGGGTTTCAAGGTTTCTGAGGCACAGGCAGGGGTTTTAGCACAGTCTCAACTTTGGGACATAAGAAATCACAATGAAGTGGAGGGGGGGGGGGCGCCCAGGTGGGGGTGCAACCCATAGGAGGTTGGTGCTGGGATTTTTACCCTGCCTGGGTCAAGAACACATCCGACCAGTGGGTCCTGAAAGTCTACAGGAGTGCCATGCCCTTGAATGGGCTTGTCTAGTGAACCAATTCTTTGTTCAGTCCCCCTGCAAAGCGCTGGACAAAGGTGATGGCTGTAGAAAAGACCTTGACTCGTTTCCTGCAGCTAAGAGCCGTGGAACCGGTTCCCCAAGACCAGTACGACTGCGGTTGATAACTCCATTTACTTCATGGTGCCCAAAAAGGAAGGTTCCTTTCACCTTATTCTCAACCTCAAGGGCGTGAACCACTGTCTGCGGTTGTGCATTTCCACTTGGAAACGCTGAGATCAGTCATTGTGGCAGTAAGGAATGGGGAGTTTTTGAAGTCTCTCAATCTCAGGGGTGTATCTGCACATCCCAAACTGTCCAGAACATCAGAAGTTTCTCCGCTTTGCGGTGCCAATGAGCCATTTCCAGTTTCGAGCATCGCCCTTTGGTCTGGTGACAGTTCCTCGTACCTTCACCAAGGTTATGATGATGATGGTGGCAACGCTCCGCAAGGAAGGAGTCCTCGTGTACCTGTACTGCAATGATTAGCTGATCTGGGCGAAGTCCAGAGACTAAAGCGAAAGACCAGCAACGCAGATGGTACAGTTCCTCCAAAGTCTCGGTTGGGTGGTCAACATGGCCAAAAGCCATTTAGGTCCAGCCCAGGAGCTGGAGTATTTAGGAATGCGCTTCAACACCCACGTGGGCAGGGTCTTCCTGCCAAAACAATGGGAGTAGGGGCTACAAAAGTTGGTACGGCAGTTTCTGAAGATGGCAAGGCTGTCAGCATGGCGGCCACTTTCGAACTAGTCCCAAGGGCAAAGGCGCATATGCCACTGCTGCAGAGAGCTCTGCTGTCAGTAGTCCCACCAGAGTCATCCCATGTTCCAAGTACTCCCCTGTCCGCGAAGCATCAAGAGAGCTCTCAGGTGGTGGCTACGTCTGGGGATCTTGGAAGGGGGCATGTCCCTAGAGTCCCCAGTGTGGATCCCACTGATGACCGATGCCAGTTGGTCTGGTTGTGGGGTGTATTGCAAAGGGCACTTTGCTCAGGGACAGTGGAGCCAGCAGGAAGCTCTTTGGTCAATCAACAGGCTCAAGATGCGAGCAGTGGCCCTGGCGCAGTGAAGTTTCGAGCCATGCTTGCAGGGGAAGGCGGTCCGGGTCGTCTTAGACAATGCGATCATGGTAGTCTACATCAACTGTCCAAAGAGGCATGGGCAGCACAGCCCTGGAGGGGGCCAAAAGGCTAATTGGCTTGGCAGTGATTCATCTCCAGGCGTTATGAGCAGCGCACATAGTGGAAGTTGACAATGTGATGGCAGACTACCTTGGCCGAATGCGCGTGGATCCTGGAGAGACGGCTCAATCAGGGACTGTTCGAGCAGGTGGTGCGCCGAAGGGGCACACCGGTTATGGACCTAATGGCAACATTCAAGTCAGCCAAGGGCCTGCTGTTTTTTCAGAAGGAGAAAGGATGTCCGAGGGCCTGGATACTCGAGTACAGCGGTGGCCTGAAGAGGGTTGTCTGTTTTCTCACTGTGGGCTCTCTGGGTCGAGCAGTGGATAGAGGCGCACTGGGGGGGGGGTTCGTAATTCTGGTTGCACTGGATTGGCCATGGTGTCCGCGGTATGCCAACCTGGTTCAGATTCTAGTGGATCGGACATGTTGGCTTCCGGTGGATCGATTCTTGAAAGGACAAGGTTGAAGAAAGGATAGTCAAGCTCAGTAATAGCAACTTTGCTACAGGCCCAGAGGTCTACATGCCTGGTGTATGTCAGCATATGATGTATCTTTGAGTCGCGGTGCGGGGAGAGGCAGGTGCGCCCATCTACTGCCTCTGTCCCGGACATCTTGGCATTTTTGCATTCAGGTTTTGATAAGAGCCTAGCTGCCAGTTCCTTGAGGGTGCAGCTTGCGATTATTTCCTGTTAACAGGGAAAGGTCCATGGGGTGCCTTTAGGTACACACCCAGACGTACTGAGATTTCTGAGGGCAGTGAATCACTTCCATTTGCTTCAGAGCAGTGGTACCACTTTGGAATCTCAATCTGGTGCTGGCGATGCTTTCTGGGGAACCCGATGAGTTGGGCTTCCCAGAAGGATTTGACCCTGAAGACGGTATTCCTTGTGGTGACTTGCTTGGCATGCAGGATTTCAGAGCTTCAGGCCTTATCGTGCCAGGAGCCATTCCTTTTGTTCTCCAGGGAGGAGGTGGTCCTTCGGCCGGCCCAAGGTGGTTTCAGCTTTTCATATGAAACGGGCGATTTTCTTACCGGCCCTGGAGAACACGGAGTTGAGCTCTGCCACTCCGCAGTTGGGCAGCCTGGATGTTAGAGTCCTGCAGAGGTATTTGAAAAGGGCAGCATCCTTTTGGAAATCAGTTTTTGTTCTGTTTTGGGGGGCACGCAAAGGTGAAGTGGCAGCAAAGGCCTCCATTTCCAGAGGATCAGGGAAGCAATTGCTTCGGCGTACATCTTGAAGGATAAAGTGGTGCTGAGCACATTCCACAAGGGCTCAGGTGGCCTCATGGGCGGAGTATAGTTTAGTTCTGCCTGTGGAGATCTGTAGGGTGACGACATGGTGGTTGCTTCATACTTTCACCAAGCATTATCACCTGGCTGTCCAGGCAGCAGGGGACACTCTCTTTTTGATAGTGCTTCAGGCCGGTTGTGCGGGTCCCTTCCGTTAGTTTAACTGCTCTGACACATCCCAGAGGTGCAGGACTGGACTGGAGGGACGATAAGGAAGGATAAATTAGACTTATCTGCTAATTGTTCCTGGAGGAACTCCAGTCCAATCCTGGATCCCTCCCTGGGTGCATTTATGTTAATCTGTGGGTCACCCCAGCCTTGAAGCTGGTTCCCTTGGTGGAGGAAGTGGCCAGGGGGTACTGGGGAGTGCGGTGCAATTGATGTTGGGGGGCGGACTGGAAGAGCCGTCAGTGTCTTGCTCCCCACTGGTTGGTGTTGCTCTGGCCGCCTCATTCTAGAGGGGGGGGGGGGAAACGAGGTATCCTTCCCAGGTGATGAAGGGGCCAGTTTCTTTAGGCATAGAAGTGTGTGTTTGCATGTTTAACTACTTATTTGTTGCTCCTTTGAGTCTGCGTTGTCAGTAGGTTACTGGGGCTGGTAGGCGGTGCCAGCTGCATAAGTACACTGGTGTCATCAAAAGATGACATGCTCAGTCTCCAAGCTTCTGGAAGAAGTCCTCAGGGAACAACAATTAGCAGGTAAGTCTGTCTCCTTTGCTCAAAGGTACATTCCTCCTCCCCCCTCCTCAGAATGTGCACCCACACAGACATCCCACCTCTGCACAACACGGAACACCAGCTTCACACTATAATCTTCCTCTAACACTGACATGGGCACTTCACCTCTGCACACCACCCATACAAAGGCACCTACCACCATATCCCATGCAAACACACACACCACTGTTGCACCACACACATGCTATCTGAAGCTATAACCATTGTAATCTAAAGATGCACAGTGTAAGAACTCCTGTGCCGGTCATCGTGAGAGTTCACAAGCACTCTCCTAAATCCACACAGAATATATTGAGGCCTGGTCTACAGCATAGTCTTCAACTCTGGGTCCTGATTGCTTAGGTATATCTGACTGGTCTAGCATGAGCACAAGAAAATCTGGTTAAAGTTTCTCATTCCTTTCCATGAATCCTGCTAGACCAGTCTAGGCCAACCCTGAAAGACTCCTGTTACAGGTTGAAGAGCCTTGCTGTTTTTGTTAGTGGCCTTGCCTGACACTGAGATAATCGGGGTAAGAACCAAATACTTGCTCCATCTTGTAATTTGCAAAGTTGAATTGTTGGTTATTAATGTGATTTATTTATATATTGCTTGGGAAATGCAGCTCTGAGAAGCCAGAATGACATCAGCAGGTATACCTAATAATACCACTGAAAGCTTCTCAAGTCTGTGCAAGGAAGCATAACCTTCTGGTCTAGCACGATTCAAGGAAAGGATTTATCATGAAATCATCAGAAGTTAAACTATGGTGCTTGTTTTGAAATGACCATGATGGAGACCTTTTATGCTACTGTCATATGTTGCTCTTAGGACTGTAGTGATAGCTGGGGAGAAGTCTCCCAGCAGCTGAGCTTTAGTGTTTCTATAGTAGCTCTTTACTCATCAAAGTTTTCTGACCTGCAGCTCTTTCCTCTGTGTTTGCCTTATTGAATCCTGAAGGTAATTATTACAACTTGATATCACCTGAGCAGCAAGTACTAGATCACTTGGTGGCTTGAGGATAAGTGGCACATGGGGCTCAGAGGTGGCACATATAGGCACAGTGGGGCATTTGAGATGTGGGGCCTGTACACACCATATGTCTTAATGCACCAAAATTATTTGGAGACAGAATACTTTCTCATGGCTTAAGATAATGGGTATTCTATACTATTCTATCTTTTGTCTGTCTTTACTACTTTCAAATATTTGTTAGAGTAATTCTGTTCCAAAAGATATAACTAATGTTATGGGGGAGGGTCCTTAACCATTTGAAATCCTAGAGCAGATTGCAGAGGTACCTGCCACAGCATGCAACAGTCAAAGTAGGAGGAAATTGGAGAAGGGATTGTAGCAGGTTTAGAGGAGTTGAAGGCAACTGCAGAAGCAGTACAGAGCAGCAGAGCCAGGAAGGCTCTTGGTTACTGCTGACACCCAGCTTTCTCAGTGTAGAGTCCTGTGTATACGTGATCCACTTGGGTTCCCAGTGCTGATAGCTCATGCTCCATCCAGCTGATTGCCAGAAGGTGCATGCCTTACAACAGGAGGTTTGTATCTTATGCTAATTCTTATTTGTCTACTGCACTTTAATTTTCCTGATGTTACTCTAGTCTTATTCTGTACTGCAAACTATCTAGGTACTCTAATGTGGAGTGACTTTGCGGACTGCTTACCCTGGAATAAGCAATGTAGAATCTGTGTACTTTTTTGGGAACCTGACATGTACTTGTACTTGTGGTCTGGATTGGCTGCTTTTGAAAATGGGATACTGGACTGGATGGACCTTGGTCTGACCCAGTATGGCATCTCTTATGTTCTTAGGAGTCTTTACTTTCCTTTCCTGCTGGACTGGTCCAGCACACTTGCCAGTAGGTGGAGACAGATTTAAGCAACTTTCAGTGATGTCATCCCTAGGTTTATCTGCTGGTGCAGTATGGAGAGAAGCCAGTATTGCTCATATCTTTTCCAGTCCAGCCACGTGGGTTTATGCCTTCCTTCCAATAGCTGGGAGACAGAACCACTAGTTCTCTCCACTCACTAGTATTTTTGCACTCCTGCAGATTGAGGTGGTTTTAAACCTGTGTAGTCTGGATTGAAGAAGAGTATATCTAGGAATTCAGGATGTAGGTCAGCTGTTGCTGATAAGAGAGCCATAGGATGTGCAACCTAATGGAGTTGGAGGGATTAAAATAAAGAAATGGATCTCTTCCAACATTGGGCCTTCTCTGCATAGTTTTTAAGCTTTCATTTTGCAGGGAGAATGACACAGCCTGGGGGAGGAGCACTTTTACCTCCATGTTACAGCCCTTAAGGCTGGTTGTGGTGGTCCTAGCCTGATTGGATTGGCTTCTTCAGGGGTTTCACAATACAGTCAGCAGTACACAGCTTTACAATCCACTATGACCGGCTTCCAGGATTCCGAATCTGTGTACTGCTGATTGTATTGTGAAACCCCTGAAGAAGCCTTTGGTGAAAAGAAAATCTTTGTTGGGTGTATGGGTGTTACAGCAAACCCGTTCCTCTAGTCCCCATGCTGCAATCAGCCTCTGCTTTGGAGCGTGTTCACTAAGTTGGGAGTTGAAGAGGGCTGTGGAAAGTTGGAGAGCCGCATTTGAGCAGATAAGTTATTGAATATTATGGTCTACATTTAGCTTTTGCGGTTTCTGTCCTTTGTTCTCTTTTGCTTGCAGATGTTGTCGCTTGCCTTTCCATTGGTATGAACGGCTATTTTTGGATTTTAATTTGAGACGCTGACTAGTATTAGTATAAGGGTGGGGTTATTAACTAAATTTGAATCGATGCTGAGAAGTACTTGTCAGGATTATATTTGTATAATTATAAATAAATTTCATAGTTTCAAATAAGGGAAGGTTGGAGATTCGTGATGTGAGCGTCTTTGTCCCTACGGTGAATTTTTCGCTAAATGGAGGGCATATCGCTGTTCCGAGATCTCATTTAACCTGATTATAGTGAGTAATAGTATGGAATGAATATTGAGTGAAACCATTGTGGGTTTTATATTTTCTGACTAAGTTTTATTTGTTGGTTATATTAGGCTCTTGGATAGTCCTGGTTGTGTGGTCATAAAAACCTGGCCATTTCTCCATCTCAGGTTTTTCCCTGTGACCTATGCCAAGTCACCAGTCAGCATGTGGCCGGTGAGCCAGTGAACATTCACAGGCCCTTGCCCCTCCTGGGTAAGCTTTCTGTTAGGCTGGAAAACCATGTTGAGTACTGTGGTCTGTAAGCACACACTGCACTCTGACCCTAGGGACCCTGTGCTGAATGCCGCCTTGCTTTAGATGAATGGAGAGAGAGGGAGGAGGATCTGCCAGTTTGATTTCATCATCTGGGGTAGTGTTAATTTTTATTTGTTAAAATGGGGTCATATTGGGATAAAAGTTTGAAAAGCACTGCCTTAGAGGCATCTCAGTGCTGCCCACTTCAGCAGGAGTGTAACAGTTCTGTCCACCTGAGCATACTTTGGGTTTCGCTGGGCTTATGGCAGAAGGCCCTGGAAGGACCCTTCTTTGGATCCATGGGGGCTGGTTCCATACAAAAAATTGTGTTTGGGGGGGGGGGTTGTTTCTAGCATCTGCCAAGTAGTACCCATGCTATAGCCCACTTCAGATAGCTGCTTCGCAGCCTATGCCTGCTACTCCTTTATCATAGCCAGACTGTGGTCCTGCTTTCCATTATAGGGATGGATCCTCAAACAGAACGCTTGTGGCATCTGGGGGCAGGTGGAAGACTTTGCTCGGGTTCATAGCAATTGTTCATATCTTCTGCTGATCAGACCACCTGTTGTCCTTGGCAATTTGAGGAAAGTGCTGGCAGAGTTCAAATCCTCTTGCCCATTGGCCTGTGGAAGCCGTTTGATAAGCGCTTTTTAGAGTACTGTAGGTCACAGCTCACTCCAGAGATCGTAAGCCTTTTGAGTGACGTCCGCTCTGGTATCTCTACAGGACGTTTGTAAGGCGGCTTGGCATTCGTGAATCGCCTTTGTGATGCTCTGCAGGGTGTTTGTGGGGGATTTTGATGATACTTGTCTTTGTCATTTTCCTCCCACGCTGAGTTCTGACTGCTTGGGTACATCCCATTAATCTGGACTGGTTTAGTACGATAAGAGAAATTTTAATTGTACCTGATGATGATTTCCGTTCCTTGAATCCTGCTAGACCAATCCAGGACACGCCCTGGAAGGACTCCAGTTGCAGGTTGAAAAGCTTGCTGCCTTTTGATTGCATTCTTGACAGTGCCTGGCAGTCGTTGCAGATTTGGGAGTTCTGGCTGCCATAGCTGTCCTAGTCTGTTTTGGGATCTGATTATATTTTCCTCAGGGTAAGAGCCAAGTACTTGCCCATGCTCTTTGGGGCAAAGCTGTTTGTGTTTACTGATGTTTTTCGATCTTCCTTACTGCTAGAGAAATGTCCTACTTGCTTCTCTGTGCTGCATTAGATGATATACCAGGTGATTATTGCTGAAAATTGCTTAAGTCTGTCTCCACATGCTAGCACTTGATTGGACTGTTCTAGCAGAATTCAATGAAAGGAAATTGTCAGATATAATTACATTTTCTCCTTATGCTGGTCTCTGCACCTTCCAATTTAAACATTTGCAAATGGTTCAAAATGCTGCTTTACAAATTGTCTTGGTTTCCCCCCCCCCCCCCCATATCCCTTTCAGCAGGGGTTTGTTGAAAAGCTCTAGAAAAATTTTCTGCAGAAAAGTCTGACGACAAATGATTCTCTGTGTTTAAGATAAGATCTCCCTGATCTGCCTTTTTTTGTGGAAGTGTCCTTCCTAGGCCATTTCAGACCATTAATGGTGGCTCTCCATATAGTAGTCTACTCTCGGGCACATTTAGCAGGTGGATTTCCCCCTTTCTGGAGGTTATTCAGTGCCCTGCTGCATTCACTCTTCTACCCAGTCCTATACAACAGCTTGTAGAGTATTAGGGAGAAAACCCTCCAAGCTGGGCCCTAGGGTCCCTAAGATCCTGTCTTAAGGCAAGTAGTATGAGTTTTTTGAGCTCCCTAGAGTGGGAACCCAGATCATGGCTGTACAAAGTACTATAACTATCCTTGAGGGAGGAGTTGTGCTTAAGGATCATTGGATTTGAAGGGTTGGGGCCCTTCTTAAGAATGCCTTGATAGCCACTGCCTTTGGCGCTCAAGCAGCACTGTGTGCAGGCTTGGTGTCAAGCCCTTACTATGGTTCCAGCTGCTGCAGAACAGCCCAGTGACGGAGACTGCAAGCAAACTGCTTAGGTGACTATTGCCCTCTATGGCTCAATCAGAATTTCTTCCAGGTCTGTAGAGGCAGTGGTAGTAAGCAGATAATAGCTCTAGCTCTGCGCTTGGTTAGTAGATACTGCCTCCAAGCTGCGACTGAGCAGACTTCCCAACGGGGCCTGGTGAAAGGCCTTGAAGGCTCACCCAGATCCTTTTGGAGGATAGACCTTGAGGTGCCAGAGGTTTCCTTTTTGTAGAGCCACCGTGACTCCATTGGGAGCAGGAGTCTCTCCTGAAGTAAAGCCAGTTGGAGTGTGGTTCGGACCCTTTCTCTCTGAAGGGACCATACAGCATCAGACCAGTGGGTCCTGTGGCGGGGGGGGGGGGGGTCTTCTGTGAAGGCCTGCCTTTTAACCTTAAGGTCACTAGTTCAGGCCAGTCTTGGGTAAGAGAGAAATTACATATAATTGTTTGGCGGGGCTTCTACCGCTTGCCTTTTTAGAGTTTCCCTGCAATGCGGCTCTCTGCTCGTGGGTGGTGGTAGACCCTTTTCAGCGCATCCTGTTTGTAGACTATTCTACCTTTACCCTCCATAGGGCATGGCCAGGGAAGGGAGGTTCCTTCTGGCCTACCCTGGACCTAAAGGCAATCTGTACCAAACTTAGTCCCTCATTTCCATATGAGAACATCTGGCCTGTCTTTATTTTGCGCAGGCAGGGGGAGTTACCCACTTCTAGACCTTGCCAAGGTGTATATTCACATGCAGGAGCAGCATCAGTGTTTTTTCTGCAACTGAAAGTTGCTCAGATCTGCCTCTACCTAATGGCAAGGGAGCATAACTCATATATCTGGATTGGTCTAGCAGGATTCAAGCAAAGAACAATCAGGTATGTAAAATCTCCTTGTATATAGCAGCTGGGTTCAGTGAGACACTTTTTAAAAGTATTATCCCATAATTGGACCCCAAAATCCCTTTCCCATCACTTAAAACGATTTCTCATTGGATCTGTTACTTGTGTGGGTGAGAATACTAATACTAATCTATAGTGTTCTGATTAGATTGTAAGCCCTGATGAGCATGACGCAGACGGGCAGGGAATGTCTCTTGTATGTTGGCTATCTCTTGTAGGTTAGCTGTACAGCGCTACGTGCGTGGTGCTTTATAAGTGCTGAATAGTAATAGTAGTAGTAATTTCCATAATGGCCATATAAATGAGATACAAGACATTTTATTTCCCCCTCCATGAACATGAATGTCTAATCTAGAAGTACTAGAAAAGGGGTATCTTTATTAAGGCTTTCTTAAAATTTTGATTTTGATATGAAAACTTTGTCCTCCAAGGTCACACAAACTCGAAATACCCAGTTTTCTATCTGAAAGCCACTACTATTACTAAGACTACTGGGCCAAAAGAGGCATACATGGAGAGAATTAATGATGTGTCTGCTAGTTTGTGACTTCTATGCCTGCAGTGCACAACTGCTCACAAAGAAGAATGGACCTGCCTTCTTGCCTGTGTCTTTCAATCATGCAGAGCAGCAGTTGCATGGAGCACTGATGCGTGTCTTCATACAGTCCTCTCCCAAGCTACATCCATAAAACCTTTAGTAAGTGAGGCTGCAGCTCAATGGTTCTCAACCCAGTTCTCTGGGACCCCTAGTCCAGTCAGGTTTTCAGGATATCCACAATGAATATGCATGAGAGAGATCTGTATGCATCCCTTCCATTGTATGCAGATCTGTCTTGTGTATATTCATTGTAGATGTTCTGAAAACCTGACTGACCTGGGGGTTTCAGAGGGCTGGGTTGAGAACGCACTGTGTAGCTGAATGTGTACCTGTGCATCTTCCTCACTCCTTTTTGCTTGGCTGAATTGATTTTAGCAAGTCTCCAGTTGTGTGTTGTGTGTGTGTGTTTGGTTTTTTTTCTTCAGCTCAGGAAGAACTTGCTTCTGGAATTTACTTCTCACCACTACCCTTTATCCATTGCCCAAGTCAATAAAAAATTAGGGAAGTGGATGTGAATTAGAAACATAGGCCATGTGATCTTTTTCTGCTGTCATATTTCTATCTAGTCTGCCCTTCCATATCAAGCATACTTGTGTATACTTCCATTTTTGTACCTCACACTCTGATAGGCCAAGGAGAAACTCACCATGGCAAACCTTGGATTTCTCTTTTGTTGTACCATTGGGGAACTATTACATACACCACTATTGTGATTGGTGAAAGCATATATTTTGGGCTGACTATTTCTTTTCCCATTTGACTTTGGGCCACCTTCAGCCTCCCAAGCCAAAGGTTTGCCTTAAGGGCATTCATAATAAAATTGTGTAAGGGACGGTATATAAAAACTGTTAACTAAATAAATAAATCCCAGTCTTGGAGATCGTTCAAGAGGGATACGTGCTAGAGTTTGCCAAACCCCTTCCAGAGTACTTCATCCTCTTGCCCTGCAAAGCCCCCCAGAAAAGGCAGGAGCAGTTCAAGCAACTCTGTTACTTATTACAGCTGGATAACTGGTACCAGTGTGGGTCCGGTCGATACTCCATCTATTTTGTGGTGCCCAAGAAAGAGGGAACCTTTCGGCCTATCCTCTATCTCAAGCACATGAATCGCACCTTGCGTGTGCTGCAAGTCCACATGGAAATCTTATGATCGGTCATTCTGGTGGTGAGACAGGGCAAGTTTTTGACTGCTCTGGATCTCACTGAGGCCTATTAGCATATATCCATTTGGCTCAACCATCAGCAGTTTTTCTGCTTTGCAGTTCCCATGGGCCATTTTCAGTTCAGAGCACTGCTGTTTGGCCCAGCTACTGCACCATACACCTTTTACCAAGGTCATGGTGGCGGTGGCATTGCGGAAGGAAGGAATCTTAGTGCACCCATATCTTGGCGATTGGCTCATTCAGACAAAGTTGGAGGCCAAGGCCGTATCCACTACGAAACAGGTGGTGGATTTCCTACAGAGTCTGGGCTGGGTGGTCAACTTGGCCAAAAGTCAGCTTCAACCCCTGCAACACCTGGTCTATCTCTGGGGCCCAGTTCGATACTTGGGACAGGCTTGGTCTTGCTGCCTGAGGACAGGATGCAGAAGCTTCAGGCACAAGTGCAGTGATTTTTACAGATGAAGACACCAGCAGCATGGTACTACCTTCAGCTTTTGGGCTCCATGGAGGCGGCCTTGGAGCTGGAGCCCTGGGCCTGGGTCCCCATGAGGCCATTACAGCATGTGCTGCTGTCCTGCTGGTCTGTGTGAAAAATAGTCTGGAGGGGTGGCTGCAGTCCCAGCCACTTCATGGTAGGCAGAGAGCTGGAACCACCGCAGTGGATCCTGTTAACGATGGATGCCAGCCTCATGGGATGGGAAGCGTATTGTCTGTGTCAGATTACGCAGGGGTGTTGGACTCCAGAAGAGATTTTGGTCCATCAGTCGCTTAGAGGTGAGGGCAGTGTTCTTGGCCCTGCAGTTCTTCTGCCCTTGGATTGCCCAGAAAGCTGTTTGGGTATGCTCTGATAACATGACCACAGTAGCAAAATCAATCGGCAGGGGGACACAGACAGTTTGTCACTGCTAGAGGAGAGTCAACCAATAATGTTTTGGGCATAGGAGAACCTGGCAGCCCTTTCGGCAGCGCACATTGCAGGCAAAGACCATGTTCAAGCACTCTCAGCCGGCACTGGTTGGATCCAGGCAAATGGGAGCTGAACGTGGCAGTACTTCACAACAACGGTGCATTGGGGGAGCCAGTCATGAACCTCTTGGCCGCGTAGAGCAACACCAAGTCGAACCGGTTCTTCAGTAGAAGCAGGGAACACATGTCAGAGGGCCTCAATGCTCTCGCACAAATTTGGCTGTCCAGAAGGGCTCCTGTATGTGTTTTTCTGCCATGGCTGCTGTTTGGGAGCCTGCTGCAGAGGATAGAGGCTCATAACGATCCAGTGATTCTCACTGTGTCAGATTGGCCTTAGAGATCATGGTGTGTGGACCTCAGGCGCCTACTTTCAGTCCTTGAGACTTCCCAACAAGCAACCTGCTATCCCAGGGCCTAGTGCTGATGCCACAGGTGAATCTGTTCTTGCTTACAGCCTGGCTCTTGAAAGGGCATGACTGAGGTGTTGGGACTATGCCCCAACGGTCATCGCTATTATATTGAAGTCCAGGAAGCACTCCACCACCGTGGTCTATGTGAGAGTTTGGCGAGTGTTTGAATGGTGTGCAGTGAGAAGCCTTTGTCTTGTGCTTCCTGATATTTTGCTATTTCTATAACAGGGCCTGGAGAAGGATTTGGTGCTCAGTTCCCTTAAAGTCCAGGTAGTGGCGCTCTAGTTTACAGAGGGTGTGTGCAGGGGTGTTTAGCAGCTCATCCAGATGTGGTGCAGTTCCTCAAGGTGGTGAAGCACGTCTGACCGCCCTTGCAGCCTGTGGTTCCTCCTTCGGACCTGAATTTGGTACTGTCATTTTTAACAGGTGTCGTTCAAACTCCTCGCAAAGGCGTCCCTGAGAGATCTTACCTTGAAGAGTGTCTTTTTTGGTAGCGCTTTGTTCCGTGTCTCTAATTTCAGAGCTGCAAGCCCTGTCTTGCCAGAGAACAGTTTCTGCTATTTTCCAAGGAGTAGTTAGTGTTGAGACCAGTTCCTTCCTTTCTCCCAAAAGTGGTTTTATGCTTCCATTTGAACCAAATTGTTTCTTTGCCGGCCTTTCCCACGCTTGGGGACTTCGTTGAGGACTGTTGGCTACATCTGCTAGATATGCATTGAGTTCTGCGGAGATACCTTAAGAGGACAGAGTTCTTGCAGAAATCGGACAGGTTGTTTTGATGGCCCCCGTAAAGGGGAGGAGACTTTCAAAGCATCAGTTGCCTTTTGGGTGAAGCAGACTATAGGCTCTGCCTTTGCGTTTCGTGGGAAAGTTCTGCTGAGGCTCGGCTCATTCAACCAGGTCACAAGCAGCGTCTTAGGCAGAGTCCAATCTGGTGCCCACTGGTGGACATTTGCAGGGCGGCAACTTGGTTGTTGCTTCATACTTTCACCAGGCATTATCTGCTAGATATACAGGCCGTAGGAGATGCCAGATTTGTTTCCGCAGTACTTCAGGCTGGGCTCGTGGATCCCTCTCCCATGTTTTGAGCACTGCTTTTTTAATTTAATTTTTATTAGCACACATCTTATTACATCTGGAAAGCAATGGATTCAGTCTTTTCACTTCACTGTACATTCCGTGCTCCCCCACCAATTTGGGGTGGTAGCCTTTATCCATAATATGCAGTGTAAAATAGTGTACAATATTGTAACATAATAGAGTATAAATTTTATAATTTAATATGTCCCTTAATTTACAACACTTTGTTTTATACTACTCTCTCCACTTGTGCTTGGTTGTACAATAGTGTCATGTCATTAAATATCTCTGAACCCTAGTTGTGTGTGTTTTCAAACTTCCCTCTCCCCCCTCCCCACCCTCCAACTGCAAGGCCCCCAAGCAATACTAATATTTAACAGACTTTCACTTCCAAGAATGATGCAGTACCTTCCCTTTCACTTCCAAGAATGATGCACTACCTTCCCTTCCCTCTTCCCCTTTAGGGGCATGTTTTGGTTGTGTTCTCTATTGTGGTCTGTAATCCCTCCTTATTCCATTCCTCATACCAGTGCCACATCTCTTGATATACTCTCTTGTTGCCTTTATGCCCTCACTGCACATAGGCCCTACACCGGATCTAATTTATTCACCACCTCCCCCCCCCCAAGGTAGGGACATTTTGCTTTTTTTCACCACATTAAGTCAGTCTCGTTGCTTCCACACGATACCTGAGAGGTTTCCAATGCTTTGTCTCCCCCCCCCACCCCCACCCCCACCCCCACACTTCCTTTAGTATTACTTTCTCTAGGGTCATTTGGATCTGTACCTTTTAATGATGTCTTTATACTGTCCCTCCACTGCAACCCATAATGCTTGCACCTTAGGACAACTCCATATTAAGTGTATGAGATTTCCCTGTTCCCTGTATCCTTTCCAGAAGGGGAAGGGGAGCTAGGCTCATTTATGGCCTGTAATTTAACTGGGTTCCAGCAGATTTTGACTATTTTCTAAAAAGGAAGTTCCTTATCGGTCCTACAGTTCAGTCCTCCACCAGTGGGTAGTGCACCTCCTCCTGCAACATGGAGACTGGACAAGTCAAACTTGTGACATCACCGGGTATATCCTGCTGGTCTTCTCCCATGATCCCCCAGTGTGTCCAGTCTCCATGCAGCATGAGGACGTAGTGAGCCTAGGTGCTGGGCTCACTTGAGAAGCAGTTTAGGAGCAGTTAGTCAGGATTTGATTTACCTTGCATTTCTTTTGCCCTTTAGGTGTAATCCTGTAAATTGAATTCATTTTCATTTAATTTCATTTACTTTTACTTTATTTATTTTCACCTAGTCTGCCTTAGTGTAAAGGGGGGTTCTGTCCCTTTTCAAAGTTCACGCTGCCAGCTAGCCTCTCTGCTTGGGATTCTTCGGTCTCTGTGCCCGGTGATGAGATCTCCCCCAGGACTGTACGGGGGAGAGCTCTGTGGAACACCTGCATTTTGGCAGTGTCCATGCGGCAGATTCCCATCGCGGCGGGAGCCTCAGGCCTTTCGAGGTTCTTTAGCCGGTGGGCCGGGGCTCGCAGCGTCTGCTACTTCTGGTGGCACGAGGCAGCAGCGTGTCTGGACAGCTCTTCACCCCGCAGCTACAGCGGGGTAACTGCTGCATCCCGACGCCACAAGGGAGTCTCTCGAGTCTGCATGGAGGGGCTCCGAGCTCTTGCCGCCTCTGTGGTGTTTGGCGCCAAACGGGCCTGCTTCGGATTGGCGCCATTTTCTCGGCAGGGCTGAGGCCTCGTGACGGAGAGCGGAGCAGCCCGGCGTTTGAGCAGACGACGCTGTTCCACGCGGCTACACCCAGATAAGGACTTCCTTTTGCTGTTACTTTTAATTTTAATTCTAATTTTAATTTCCTTTTAATTTCATGATAGTTTATAGTTCTTTGAATGCAATGTGATTGGTTTGGGTTTTACTTCTTGGGGGGTGCCTTTACCTTTGTCTGCTTTCTGGCAGTTAGCGAAGTGTCAGCAGCAGGTTTCCGTGCTAGGATTTGGCCATTCAGGGTCATCGGCGGCACAACCACCTACAAATTGAGCCCTTTCTGAAATTGTCATTTACATAAGGATGCTATTTCCATGTTTATACGCTTGGAAATTGTGCAGACAGCCTCTAAATGTCGTTATGCCATCTGCAAATTTGATCGCCATGCTTGCTGATCTCTTTTCCAGATCATTTCAGTGCAGTAGATGTTACCAGATGCCAGTTCCAGTGCAGATCCCGAGACATTCCACTATTTACGGGTCTCCTGTGAGAAAACTGGCCATTTAGTCCTATTGTGTTCCTGTTTTTGATCCATTTCCCATTCTATAATAGCACATCATCTCCTTCCTCTGGAGAAGTTCATAAGGGGCTTTGTCAAGTACCTTCTAAAACATCCAGATACATATCATTTGGCTTACTCACATGTTTATTAACCCTTTGAAAAGACAGCTTGGTGTGCTGCTTTTCAGAACAAGTTCTATCATTTAACTGGCACTGAACTCAGATTCATTGGTCTGTAGTTTCCAAGATCGTCTTTGAAGCTCTTTAAAAAAACAAAACAAAAAAACCCCCAATTAGTGTTACATTAGTAACTCTTCAATCTTTAGAGATCATTAATACTAATGTTATGATTGAGCCTGGCTGATATTATGAATGATCACTATTAGACAAAAATTAGCTAGGTTAAGACACTTTGATTTGGTTTTCTGCACTGTTATCAGAGCGCAGCTTGCCCATTTGGCGGGAACACTGCCCATCTGGGCCATCTGGGGAAAGGCCCCTGCTGGGGATCGTGAGAAGTGTTGCTGGATGGCACAGTCCGGGGCTTAGTGTTCCAGGGTCCTGGAAGGGTTGATAGCGGCAGTCAGGCCTCCCTGTCTTTGCTATGACGGTCACCTAGGTTCAAGCGTCCTGTGTTTTGGGTGACAGGAGTGGGACACCTGGACATGTGGTGCTGGATGTTGGATAGGCTCATACTTCTTAGGTGCACTCTCCTTGAGTGCGTCTGCATGTCTGCATGTCTGTGTTCCGTCTGTGATCTCATGCTCAGGTGATTGTTGCAGCAATGACAGAGATCGCTTGGGATATCGTGAGCGGGGTTGTCATGGTGTTGCATGGGGTTGCCAATGCAAGACGGGGCCATCCTGAGGAGTTTGGGCCTCAGTCATCAGCTTTCCCTTCGGTGGCCCGGCTGTCCAGGAGGCACCCCTCCAGATCCGCCGGGCCAGTTCTTCTCTGCCTCTTCTCAATGTGGGCAGGGGGGCTGGCAGATCTGGAAATTCACGTCCACTGCACGTTCTACTGTTTTACCTCTGTCTTGGGGTTCTGAGGTCATATATTCCCAATCATTTCTTTGGTGGGGTGCTGCTGTCTGTTGTGCAAGACAAGGTGGTCAACAGTCGGAGGCTGTCGTCTATTCCCCTTACCCCTGAAGGTGCTCACAATTTACGTTTTTTGTACCTGCGGAGGTGTATGTTGTTAAAGGCTAGCAGGCGCACCTGTGGGACCAGAATCCTCTGTTCTTCCGACCTTCCGTTGAGGTGCGCGTGTGGGGTTTACTCCCTTGGTCAGCTAGCAACTTGCTTCACCCATTGGGCCTTCCCTTTCCTCAAGGCATCGTTGCGTCCCACTTCTTCGTGGGGGCTCGCCGCAGGGCCTGGAGTTATGCTCAGCCGGTTCCAGCCAGGGCTGAGTCCTTGGGGGGAGGCTCCGATCCTAATGATACAGGGAGTGCTGGGATCCGTTCAACCAGGTTCCTTCGGGCCCAGCGTACGTCGTCTTTTGCTGGCCGGTTTAGGTCTTTGGGTCATGGCGGTGCTCCGAGTAGACCAGTAGGCTGCACAGTGCTTGTCTTGGAGCAAGCGCGGGATATCTGTAGGTTCATATTCAAAGCCTTCCGGTTACATGTCCCTCCATTGTGGAATGCTGTACTAGTAGGCATACTTCATATGCTGGGCTTACAAGTTGGCTTCCGCGCTGCTCGGCATCAGCCAAGGTGACTGCCGGTTTAGGCTGTGGAGTCAGCCTGGAGGAGGGGCCTTGCATTCTCTGGACAATGCCCTGTTCGGTTGTGTGCCTTGTGGCCCTTATGGAGTTGTAAAAAGGAAAAAAAAAAAAAAAGAATAATCAAACAGGAAAGCCTTCCTAATTGTCCCCACTTCTTTTTTATAAGGTTCTGTCCCTTTCTTCTGGGAGCTTGGCCGGAGCGTGGTTAGACTCAGCTACATTTTGGGGATCCTTTATGTACAAGGCGTTTTAGTGTACGCAGCACGCCCAGTGTTCCATCGTCTGACTGGAACGGTACGCGGTACGTCAGCCGTGGCAGGCATTCACGGACACGGTAGCGGATCGAGCGCTGTAGGTGCTGTCTGAGATCTCCGGGATGGTGGCCTATTTCGATCGGCAGGGTGGAGTCGGTCGGGTGGTCAGGGTGGCCCGAGCGAAGGGACAGCGTGCGCGATTGAAGCCTTGGCGGCCTGCGTTTCGGTGGGGACACTGTGGTGGCGAATGTCCTTAGCGGGGTCCGAGTGTTTGCCGGAGGAGTGAGATTGCATCAGGCGGTGTGCGCGCCGTGTGCGCTCAGATGCGGTCAGCCCATATTGGACCTCATGGCGACCTGTCAGTCTGCGGCGACGGGTCGATGTTTAGCAGAGGACATATGAGGCTACTGGATAGCGTCGACGCATTGGTACGGGGCCGTGGCCCGGTCCATTCTATGCCTTTCAGAGGTCATAGTGAAAATGGCCGACTGGGTCTGGTTGCTAAGATATGTGCTCTTCA
Organism: Ichthyophis bannanicus; assembly: GCA_033557465.1. Classification (NCBI taxonomy): domain Eukaryota; kingdom Metazoa; phylum Chordata; class Amphibia; order Gymnophiona; family Ichthyophiidae; genus Ichthyophis; species Ichthyophis bannanicus. The sequence goes on from CM066039.1 coordinate 191,217,649, forward strand.
TTAGTCAGTGGGGACCATTACCAGTGTATTCTGCAACATTTGCGTGAGCTTGCATAATCTTTACTTGCAACCAATCGAAATAACTGTCCAAAACCAGTTGATGCAGTCACTACTTGAATTTGCCTCGCTTGACAGTAAAAAAAAAAAAAAAAAGACATATTTATTTTATACCGATAGGTCACTCACAGCATATTTGGCGATTCCTCGTCCTGGTGTTAATCATGCAGATAATTTCTGCTCTAGTTGTGGTGATGTGACTTTTTTACATCACAAAAATGGCATATGACTGTGGCGGTTCAGAAAGCCTACAATTTATATTTTGGCTGCAGAATAAAAGATCAGGATAAAAGCTAGGCGCCACACATATGCTGCACTACATGTGTAGCAGATCTCAGGCTGTGGATGGATGGGAAAAGACCATCAGTCTTTTGCGGTTCCAATGATCTGGAGAGGGCCCATGGATCACGTCGGCGATTGCTACTTCTGCATGGTTCCTCCAATTCCGGAGGGCATATCCAGGTGATGTAAGCGGTTGGCCTACTGGCATTGCGTCGTGGGCGTGGCTACCAGAGTCTCCTTTCTTTTTTTGTCACACCATGTAAGACTCCACATCTTCTGAAACAACGCTGGACTCTGGGGCACTTGACACCCTCTTATATGCCCTTGGTGGATCACGCTTGGTTTATTGCAACTCATTGCTTAGCTGCATTCCACATTCTCAATTAAAAAGACTCCAACTGGTCCAGGACATAGATGTAGAGCTACTTGTGTTGCAAGGAATAAAGCCCTTAAGAGGTGTGACAAATAGGGTGTTTGACGCTGGTGGTTTTTCCATTTCCCTCATTTTGCTTCCCACCTCTGTCTGGATGGACCTCGGTTCCGTTCTCCCTCGTGGAATCCGGCTGTGCCTGTTTAGTTGTCGGTTTGGGACTTACGCAAGAACACTTTGCTTGTAACCTGCGTTCCTTGGACCTTAGGTGAGATTCTGTCGCTTTCTGGGAGGTCTCTTCGCTGCCTGTCCCTCCGTGGAGGCGGGTTCTGCGGGAGAGCAGCGGTTGCTAACACTTGACACCCTGGTGGGGTCGAGAGCCAAGGGGGAGCTCAAGCGGATTTTTCAGGCGGAGCTCCGGTAGCCTTCTCAGTAGGTCTGTTTCTAGGGCGTTCAGTGTGTTTGCGATGGCGAGTTTGTCTTTCTGAAGCACTAGCGCTGCTTGGGGCAGAGTTCTGTGCTGTTTTTCACCAGTGAAGAGGATCCAAGTGGGCTCTCGGTCGTGTCTTCCTGGTTGGCTTACCGCCTGTTGACGTGAGGAGCGGGCTGGGGTCGGTGCCTGCTCTGTTCGTTTAGGGGCCGAGCCGACTGGATAGGTCCCTCCCAATGATTACTGCTCTGGTACATCCCAGTGGTGGAGGACTGAACTGTAGGACTGATAAGGAAATGGAAATTACACTTACCTGGTAATTGATGTTCCTTGAGGGAGTACAGTTCAGTCCTCATTCCCGCCCGGGGATGGATGTTTCAGACGCGCGGCGTCGGTTCCGAGTATGCTTTCGGATCCTAGAGTCGGCAACGGGCTCTGATTGGCAGGTAATCGCAAGAGCAACCTTTTCTGCCTATACTCTTCCTTAGTTCTCCTTCCTTCTAGCTCTGTCTTCCGCTGTTTGGTGCGCAGGGGGACAGGGGCACGGAGGAGGGTGTTTTCGGCCTTTCTTTTTGGGGCCCTGTGATTTTAAAGTTGAAGTTTTGAGCATAGCTTTGTATTAAGTACTTTAACTGGTTGTTTGTTTGCTCCTTTGAGTCTGCTTTGACAGTAGGTCACTGGGGGCTCATGGGAGAAGACCAGCAGGATATACCCGGTGATGTCACAAGTTTGACTTGTCCAGTCTCCATGTTGCAGGAGGAGGTGCACTACCCAGTGGTGGAGGACTGAACTGTACTCCCTCAAGGAACATCAATTACCAGGTAAGTGTAATTTCCATTTCCCGGAGCTATCTTATAGGCAGAGTATTTTGCTTGCAATAGTCTTTCAGAAATGACCTGAACGTTCTCAAGGTTCAGGTGGCTGCCTTGGCATGCTACTGGGGGTGAGTACAGTGCAAGTCCTTGCTGGCCCACCCTGATGTGGCTCATTTCCTTATGGAAGCTAAGCACATTTCGTTCCTCCAGTTCAGTCCTCTACCTCCGGGTTGTCAATCTCCTCCTGCAGCTTGGAGACTGGTATGTCAGAATCATGACATCACTGGATATAGCCTGCTGCTCTCTCTTCTGTCCCAGTGTAACCAGTCTCCATGCAGCAGGAGGATGTTGGCAAGCCTTGTAGAGGCTCTCTGGAGAAACAGATAAGGAGCTTATTGATAATGTAGTTTGGGTGGATTGGTTTTGGATTGTTGGGTTTGTTAAAAAAAAATAAAATTAATGATATTTGAGCAATAGATTGTGGCGTTTTTACTCCCTGCCTTAAAAAAAAAAATTCATACAGTAAAGGGTTATTGGTCGTCTTTGCAGGACCTCAGGTTCTCTCCCCCCGGACCTTTTGGGGGAGAGCCCCTCTTGTTTAGCGTTTCCCTGCCGGACCGCATTGGGGGAGAGAAGGCTGTGCAGCTGGCTGGCTCTCTGACAGTGCAGCAGGATTTGTTTTTGGGACAGCCTAGAAGCAGCGCAGACCTGGTCGGTAAGCAGGAACCGGTTACAGGGTGCGGTTGAAGGCAGGGAATCCCGGCATGGAGCGGTGCTGACCTGGTTTTTGGCGCCCTTTTTCACCTTCAGGTCTCCGGGCGGCCATTTTCCTGGCTGCGAGGAGACCGCGTGGCTGTCAGGCGGCTGCCTGATCTGAAGCTCAGCAGCGCACAGGTATTCCCGCAGCAATGGAGTTACATCGTTGTTTTATTTTCTTTGTAGTGTTCTTTTCTATTTTGTCGTTTTCCGTGAAACGGACTCTCTCGGGGGTGGGGGGGGACCTTCCACAGGAGTTTCCTTCTCGCGAGGGGGGGCCGTTCATATGCTGTATTAGGTTTTTTTTCTGGATACTCTTGAGATCCGGTACTGCAGTCTATCTTTCGGTCCTATGAAGTTTAAAAAAAAAAAAGGCATACAAATGCAATAAGCCTCTGGTTAGTCTCAATTCCTTGGCTGTGCTATGGCGGGTTGTCCACAGTGTATTGTCTGTGGAACCCGGAGGGGCACGATGGCTGAGTCAGGGGTGTGCCGTGGCTGTGCAACCCTGTCTTCAGCAGTAGAGCAGCAAATGGACGTTAAGGAGACTTCGGATGCACAGGAGGCGTCGTTGGGGGCGCGAGATGTTTCTCCACAGCTTTCTCCACAGGATTCAACGTTGGAGGACTTAGCGGGACTGTCTGGAGCTATGCTGGCGGCGCAGTCTTCGGGCCTTGGATTTTACTCCTGATTTTATCTTGTTGATGCATCAGGCTTTCTGTTTGAGACGTCGGGGTAAGTTACCGGGGTCGAGGATGCCTTCTGGGTTGCTCCAGCTGCCGGAGGCGAAGATCCCCTGGCGCCTAAGAAGCCGAGGACATGTCCTTACGCATCTGCGGAGACTGGCCGGATGGAGAGGAGGTTGGTTGGGACCATAAGGAAGGGGCACAGGATCTCAAAGAAGGAGATTCCTGAGCCTGAGGATCAGGCTAAAATCATTCGGGTCTTCCTTAGGGAAGAGCTTCCAGCATTGATCATGGAAGCTATGCAGATGCTGAATCTTTCCACTCAGACTCCCGTGGAGGAGGAAGTGGAGGACCCGGTCATTCAGGCGGTGCGGCAGACGGTGGTGGTCCCTGTTCACAGAATGATCCAGGAAGAATGGGACCGGCCTGAGTCGGGGCTGGCAGATAAGGATAAGGACTGGTTCAAAGCGCCCCAGGTAGACACGGTAGTGTCGGTTACAAAGAAGACCACTATTCCAGTGGAAGGCAGCACGGCCTTAAAGGATGCTCAAGATGTACGGTTTGCTGAAGGATGTAAGGTGGACGGTTTGCTAAAGCAGACTTTTGAAGCAAATTCGCTCTCATTGCAGGCGTCCATCTGTGGAGCTTGGGTAGCTAGAGCGTGTTTGCGATGGGTTCAGAGACTTAGGGGCTTGTTTACAAAGCCGCAGTAGCGGTTCGCGATCGTTATCGCAGCCGCGGCCCCATTGAAATCAATGGGGCTGCGGCTCCGATAACGATCGCGAACCACTACCGCGGCTTTGTAAACAAGCCCCTTAGTCTCCGCACATAGATAGCGAGGAGCTTAAGGAGCTGGGTCGCCTGGAATCCGGAGTGGCGTATCTGGCAGATGTGCATTATGATTTGATCAGGGCGCTTGCCATTAGTACTGCGTCCGTGGTGGCGGCAGCCCGCAGATCAGTGTGGTTAAGGAATTGGGCAGCGGACAGTTCTTCCAAATCTCGCCTTAGTAAGTTGCCGTTTAAAGGCGGGTTGCTATTTGGAGAGGTCTTGGATAGGTTAGTCAAGGACCTAGGGGGGAGTCCAAGACTGGTCAGCTCCCGGAGGATAGACCAAAGCAAGGGAAGTCAGGTCTGGGATATCGTGGTCAGTTTTGATGTCCGTAGATTTCATGCAACATGCTTCAGAGGTTTCCAGCACAGCTGCTTCCTGTCTCGATCCCAGGGTTTCCGCGGGTTTTGGGGAGCCAATAGAGGTTTCTCATCAGGGCCCACTTCCGCACCTCGTAAGTCCCAATGAAGTGAGGTGGGTCCCGGCAGAGGGGCCTCCCATAGGAGGGTGGTTGCGGGGGTTTCTATCCGCTTGGACCCACATCACCTCCAACCAGTGGGTGTTAGAGATTATTCGACAGGGGTACGCACTGGAATTGGCGCGACCAGTAAGATTATTTCATCATGTCCCCCTGCAGGGGTCCAAAGAAGGCGCTAGAGATCTACAGAACCTTAGAGCGGCTCATCCACTTAGGGGTGGTAGTAGAAGTACCGAAAACAGAGTACGGCATGGGTCGGTATTCCATTTATTTCGTGGTGCCAAAGAAGGGCGGAACGTTAAGACCCATTTTAGATCTGAAAGCAGTGAATCGTTGTCTGCGTGTGCCGCATTTCCGGATGGAAACCTTGCGCTCGGTCATAGTGGCGGTGCGTCATGGGGAGTATTTGACGTCTCTGGATCTGTCAGGCGTATTTGCACATTCCAATCCGGGAAGCTCATCAGATGTTTCTGCGGTTTGCTCTGCCTTGGGGTCACTACCAGTTCCGGGCATTGCCCTTTGGTCTGGCTACAGCGCTGCGAACCTTCACCAAAATTATGGTGGTAGTGGCGTCGGTGTTACGAAAAGAAGGGATTCTGGTGCACCTATACCTCGACGATTGGTTAATTCGAGTCAAGTCCAAGGCAGAGAGCGTTCAGGTAGCAAACCGAGTAGTGGAGTTCTTAGAGTCTTGGTTGGGTGGTAATCCGACCAAAGTGGGCCAAAGTGCATATGCAGCCCCTTCAAAGGGCGCTACTTCGCCGCTGGTCGCACCAGTCTGATCTTTTGAGCAAACGGCTGCCGTGTCCAGTCAAGGTCAGGAAATCCCTTCAGTTGTGGCTCCTCAAGTCTTCCCTTTCAGCCGGCATGCCGCTGGAACAACCAAACTGGCTCCCTTTATTAACAGACGCCAGTCTGGCGGGTTGAGGAGCGCACTGCGGGAACAGGTTCGCGCAGGGGGTTTGGTCTCCTCAGGAGGTGTCCTGGTCGATAAATCGGTTGGAACTGCGAGCCGTTGCTCGAGCGCTGGTGGAGTTTGAGGATATGGTGGTAGGTCGCCTGGTTCGGGTACTCTCCGACAACTCGGTGGCAGTGGCCTACATCAACCATCAGGGCGGCACGGGGAGTGCGGCAATGGAGGAAGAAGCGGACATCTTTTTCGCTTGGGTAGAGAAACGGTTGACGGCAATTTCGGCAGCGCACATTGCGGGGAAGGACATTGTCAAGGCGGACTTTCTCAGCAGAGTGTGGGTAGATGCGGGAGAGTGGGAGCTGCATCCCGACATCTTTGCACAAATAGTGGATCGCTGGGGATTGCCCATAATGGATCTAATGGCGACTTTCCAGTCGGTGAAAGCCAACCGGTTCTTCAGCAGGAGGCGAGAGAATGTCGGAGGGCATCAACGTGCTGTTGCATCCGTGGCCGACCGCGGGGCTTCTATGTTTTTCCTCCATGGGCGATGATCGGCTGGGTGGTGCAAAGGATCGGAGCTCATCCAGGAAGGGTTCTACTTGTGGCGCCCGACTGGCCGAGGCGTCCATGGTATGCAGACCTCATGCGTCTTCTGGACGGGCGGCTGTGGAGGTTGCCGGCAAGGGCGGACCTGTTGCTGCAAGGTCCTCTCTACATGCCCCAGGTGGATCGGTTCTCGCTTACGGTCTAGCCATTGAGAGGGCTCGGCTGAAGAAAAAGGGCTATTCCGCGGCGGTCGTGGCTACGCTGTTTAGAGCGTGAAAACAGTCTACGTCCTTGGCTTATGTGTGTGTTTGGTGTTCGCGCCAACAAATTCGAGCATCCATGGCGGACATTCCTTCAATCTTGGGGTTTCTGCAGGACAGTTTTGATAAAGGTCTTGCAGCCAGTTCCTTGCACGTGCAGCTGGCAGCCCTTTCCTGTTAACGTGGCAAGGTTAAGGGAGTGCCGCTGGGGGCCCATGCCGATGTAGGCCGCTTTCTGAAGGCGGTTTCGCAGTTGAGGCCGTCGCGTAGGGTGTTCATTCTTCCTTGGGACCTCAATCTAGTGTTGGCAGCTTTATACAAGCCTCCCTTTGAGCCTTTGCTTCGGGCGTCGGTGAAGGACTTGACCCTGAAAACTGTTTTCTTGGTGGCTATCTGTTTGGCTAGGCGTATTTCGGAGCTGCAGACGTTGTCGTGTAGGGAGCTGTTTTTGTCCTTTTCAAGGGAAAAGGTAGTGCTATGTCCCGTTCCATCCTTTATGCCTAAGGTGGTGTTTCCTTTTCATTTGAATCAGGCAGTCTGCTTGCCAGTTCTAGGATCTCGGGTAGGCGGGGATCTGGATGGCGGTTTGCAGCATCTGGATGTAAAGAGGGTGTTGCGTAGATATTTGTCGGTGACTGAATCTTTTTGTAAGTCAGATCACCTATTTGTGTTCGTTGGCACACGCAAAGGGGAGGCGGCAGCCATTGCCAGATGGGTTCAGGAGGCGATTGCCTCCGCCTATTTGCTTCAAGGCCGGTCTGTACCTGCGGGATTGCGGGTGCATTCCACCAAGGGAGATTGTAGAGCGGCAACGTGGACGTCTCTTCATACCTTTTAGTAAGCATTACCATCTTGACGTCGCGGCTGCGACAGATGCCTGTTTTGGTTTGGCGGTATTGCATGCCGGCTGGCGGGGTCCCTCCCAATAATTACTGCTCTGGCACTTCCCAGAGGTAGAGGACTGAACTGGAGGAACGATAAGGAAATGATGATTACACTTACCTGGTAATTGTAGTTCCTTGAGTGACGACAATTCAGTCCTCCATCCCACCCAGAGTTCTTTCAGGAGGGGTCAGTGGTACTGGCTAAGAAGAATACTATTACAGGTGAGTCTGTTTTCAATTGAAGCAGGTGATCGCTGTGCTATATTTTCAGTGTGGCAGTGAAGGGCGTAAGAAGGCCTTGCCGGAATGTGTGAATAGTTCTAAGGGTAGTTGGACTAGTTTTTATTGATTGGGTTTATTCTACTTATTTGTTGCTCCTTTGAGTCTGCTTTGTTAATAGTTCACACTGGGACAGAAGAGAGAGCAGCAGGCTATATCCAGTGATGTCATGATTTTGACGTACCAGTCTCCAAGCTGCAGGAGGAGATTGACAACCCAGAGATAGAGGACTGAACTGTCGTCACTCAGGGAACTACAATTACCAGGTAAGTGTAATTATCATTTGGCCTCCATTGCTCCCAACCGTTCCTCAGTGGAGTCCTGTAGCATTGTGGAACCTGTGTCCCTTGGGGAAACTGCTAGGTACATATGACCTAGATTGGCCACTGTTGGAAACAGAATACTGGGCTTGATGGACCTTGGTCTGACCCAGTATGGCATATCTTATGTTCTTATGTTCTCAGTCATCCTTACGTCTGCTTTTGTGTAGAGACCACATACAGCTGCCTGTCTTACTCTCTCTGAGATCTCTTGTATTTCCTGAAGGCATGCCCCTTTTTTTTTTTCTTTACCTTTTCAGGACCATAGCAGCCGCCTTTTCCTTTTACATTTATTTACATTTCTAACAAAGGTTTGTTGCCTTTAAAATATCCCTTTTCAGTTTTGCCCACTGTTTTTCTACACCCCCCTCCCCCTCCGTTTCATCCCGCTAACTCCTTGAGGTATTGTCCCATCTTTGCAAAGTTAGTTTTCCTAAAATCTAAGACCTTTGCTTTTGAATGGATTTTATCAGTCCTAGTCCCTAATACTGAACCCTATCATCTGTGATCACTGGATGCGAGATGTCCCATCGTAACATCAGAAACACTTTCCCCATTGGTAAGCACTAAGCCTAGTATGGCTCCATCACTTGTGGGTTCTGTTACCAGTTGCCTGAATAGTTCTCTCTGTAGAGAATCCAGGATCGCCTTACTTCTAGATGACTCTGCAGCAGGGATATGCCAGTCCACATTTGGAATATTGAAATCACCATCAGTGGCACTTCTTCTTTCATGGCACTACTGTGCATGTCTTCTGGTAAATCTTCGTCCACTTCTGCTCCCTGTGAAGGGGGATCTGTATATTGCTCCAACGCATTTGGATTTCTCTTTCCCTCTTTCCCTCTTTCCCTCTTTCCCTAACCCACAGTGCCGCCTCCTTCCTTTTAAGCCCTGCAATTTGATAGCTTTAATATTTTTTTACATATAGTGCCACTCCACCTCCCCTTCTTCCTAACCTGTCCTTCCTGAATAAAGTATAGCCTGGTATAATTACATCCCTGTCATGATTTTCCATGAACCATGTCTTTGTAACCACCACTAAATCCAAATCAGCCTCTTCCAATAAAGCCTCTACATCTGGGATTTCCCATGCTACTGGCATTTATACACACCACTTTCCAGATGTTGCCCCTTTTACCAGTTTCTACAGAGGTATTTAATGTTTCACTTACCTGGGGGGGTCTTTTCACCCATCCCTAATGAATCTAGTTTAAAGCCCTCTTCAGTAGGTTAGCCAGTCTGTTGCTGAAGACACTTCAATCCTTCTTGGACAGACGGACACCATCTCTGCTCTGCAGCCCTTAGAACATCATCCCATGGTCCAGGAAACAAAAACACTCTTGACACCATCCATGCAGCCATGCATCATCTCCAGGGTGCAAACATTTGTCTCGGCCTTTACCCTCAACAGGGAGGATTGAAGAGAATACTACCTGCTCCACCCTCTGTCCCAGAGCCATGAAGTCACTTTTGATATACTCAGAGGGATACCTAACAGTATCATTTATGCCTACGTGGATGAGCAACATTGGATAATACTCGGTAGGCTTGATGAGTCTCAGCAAACTCTCCATAACATCTCAGATTTTGGCACCTGGGCACAGTGCAAGTCCTTACTGGCCCACCCTGATGTGGCCCACTTCCTTATGACAGCTAAGCACATTTGGCCTCCATTGTTCTCAATCGTCTCTCAGTGGAGTCCTCATTGGTGTTTAAGGCGCTGAAGGATTTGTCCTTCAAACCCATTTACAGCGCAACACTAAACTATTTGGTCTTTTAAGGTGATTTTTCTTATGGCAGTTGTTTCTGCCAAATGGGCCTCAGAGCTGCAGGCTTTGTCCTGCCAGAAGCCCTTTTTACAGATCTCCACAACTTCCATCTCCTTGTGAACAATTCAAAAGAAAAAGATTGAAGGTGACTTCCCCTTTTCATCTAAATCAGGAAGTGGTCTTGCTCTCCTTTTGTGGAGTATGATCTCTGGTTAAATCTCTTACTGGGCCTCCTCGATGTGAGGCAAAATTTCTTCTGGTACCTGGAAGCGAGTTATACCTTTCGGTGATCGGATCTGTTTTGTTTTTCAGTGGCATGAGGAAGGGTCATACATTGGCCAAATCCTCCATTTACCTTCTGACCGGAAAGTGGGTGCCGGACAGTCAAAGCTCACTTGACTAGGTTGCAGGCCACCTCCTGGGCTGAGTCTGCCTTGGTGTCTCCAGAGGACATCTGTAGAGTGCATACCTGGTCCTTGAGTACTTTTGTGAAGCACTGCTGTTTGCACGTGGGAGCAAGTTCTGATGGTGCTTTGGCAAGGCTCTTTTAGCCATGTAGCCTTTCCCCAACCTTAGGTCCTGACTGCTTGAGTACAGCCCACTTGTTTGGACTAGTCTAGCAGGATAAGGTAAGATTTTATTCATACCTGATAATCTCCTTTCCTTGAATCCTGCTAGACCAGTCCAGGGCCCGCCCTGGAAGGCATTACTGTGGGTTGGGAATCCCTACTGCCTTTTCGGTTCTTAGCTGTTGTAGAGCTAGATCAGCTGTAAGATACGGTAAGAGCCAAATCTAGGTTCAAATTGTTTCAGAGAATTTTTTTGAGTTTTTCAGTTTTTAACTACTGCTTAGCAAGACTTACTGACTTCCCTGTGCAGCATCAGTGGTGTTATCTCCTGATGACATCATGGAAAGTTGCTTAAGTCTGCCTCACCTTCTGGCAAGGGGGCATAACCCACTTGTCTGGACTGATCCCGCAGGACTCAAGGAAAGGAGATTATCAGGTATGATTAACATTTCTTCTTTACCTTCAGTTAAAGCTAATTCGAGGAGTGAATTTTTTAGTTGGTTGTGTAACTTAACACATTCTTTTAAAATGAAATGAATGTATTGGTTTTCAAGAGCTAAATGTTTTCAGAGACAAAGCTTATAAAAGTTGATACTTTATGACCCTGAGCAATTAGTCCTTTCTGTACTCTGAGCAGTCATTCTTTATCCTACTAGGCCAGTCCAAACATGTGGTTATGCTCCCTTACCAGCAGGTGGAGGCAGACTTGAGAAATTTTCAGTGATGTCATCACTTGCTGGCTTCTCTCATTGCTGCAGAGGATACTATTTATTTGTCTCTAACAGGTGGCAAGGTATTTGACCTGGTGCAGCAGAACAGATAGACCTGACTCAGCCCACATCACTGTGCTGTGGTCATTTGATAGTCTGGTAAGACCCAGTGTTGCTTGGAGCTTGGGTATGCCCTTGTTCCACTCTGCTGATAGGGGAGCCTTACCCATACATCGTGACTGGTCTACATGATTCAAGGAAAGAAAATTAGTAAGTATGTAAATTATTATCTCCAGGAACAAGCAGGAATGAGTCCTCACATATGGGTACGTCGGAACGGACGGAGCCTGCGCGGGAAAGCTCCCCAGCTTCCCAGAAGGAAAGCTTTTGGGGCTTCCCACAGCGCATGCGCGCTGCCTTCCCGCCTTCCTGACCAACTCTCCTCAGTTCTTCTTTTTCCGCGGAGCCAGCAGGTCGTGTTCCTGTCACCGCTGAAGAATTTCTTATTTTAAATTCCTTATCGTCACTCCAGTCCAGTCCCTTACTTCTGGGTTACGCAACCCTTCCAGCAGCTTGGAGGCTGAGCCCAACCTTTTTGGGGGATGGAGCGGTATAAATACCACTAGGACCACCCCTAGGCACCAGTATTCTCAGCCTCCAGGCAGCTGGAGGGTTCCGTAAGCCTAGTGCTTACTTGAGTCTCCTTTTTATTTCTTTTTATTCAAATTTACCCTTTTCTTTATTAATTCTTTATTAATGCTTTATTAATTCTTTGTTTTTTTACCTTGAGTGGTTTCAGGTCACTGTGCCTTTAATTTTCCTGCTTGCTCTCTCCTACCTTCCCCCCCCCTCCCCTGACTGTCCGGGCCGAGGATCGGAGGTGGTTTCCTGCAAGCAGCAGTGGGGAGGACCGAGCAAAGCCCCTCTGCTGCTCATCCGGCCGGCTCCTGCTCAATTCTTTACTGCCCTGCCTTGCCTCACGCCGAAGCCCCTAGGGTGGCTGAGCGCTAGAGGCGTCACCATGTGTCACCGCCGGCCCGTCCCGGAGCAGAGGGACGCGGAGTTGAACTCCAGAGGCCGCGCTTCCAGCGGGAGGCTGTTTGAAGCGGCGGTTCCCGGCTCTAAGGCAATCGCAGGATCCATCCTGAGCCGGCAGGCAGAAGTGAGATCGGGCGGTGGAACAGACTTGCGACTCCCGTTGTGAGCTCCACGTGGTGAGGCCTACCACGTGTAGAGCCAACGGTAGCAGTTCGCAGAGTCGGGCCCAGTCTTTTCATCAGCTAAACATCTGAAACGCAAGTACTGGGGAGTGTTTTCAAGGGATAGGCATTTCTTTGATTACTCTGAGATTTTAATATTTTTAATTTGGATATTGTTATGTTTTATTTACTTTAATTTTAATATTTTAGTTTTAATTTTAATGCCAGATCTAAAGGGGAATTTCTAATACCTGTTGTGGAGAGAGCATACACCTCTATTTAAGGGACGGTTTAACTCTGCATCGGAGCGCTTCAGTCTCCCTTTGCTTAGACCCAGCGTTTCAGCCCCGAAGCTCAGGAAGGGCTCCTGTACCCCCCTCCAAGGTCATGGCAGCCAAGTCTCGGTGTCCATCCTGTGGCACCCGGTGAGGTACCTCCTCAGAGGCAGGGATCTGCAGAGCTTGTGCTGCAGTGGCTGCCTCCGTGGAGCAAGAAATCAACTTAACCATATCACAAGTTTCCCAGGGCTCCGAAGATCCCCTCCAAGGGGAAGGGGGTCCCCAGCTACCTCCTACTACGTCCTCAGAGCTATCCACTCCTCCATTGCCCCCCCTCCTGTCCTACTGGGGAAGGGGAAGCCGGGGACTTTTTCTCCCCTGACTTCGTCCTATTACTACACAAGGCCTATTGCTTACGCAAGCAGGGCTTGGGGTCAGGAGTTGCTGCGACGGCAGCAGAGGGCAATTCGTCCAAGCCCACGAGAGTAGGCAATACGGAACCAGGGATTCCGCCTAAACGCCCCTGTCTGAACTCCGAGGAACCTCTCCCATCCCTCTCACAGGAATATTCCTGAGGGAGAAAACTCCGACAGGGACTTGGACGAGGAAGACGAGGAGCTTGAAGGGGAAATCCCTGAGGAAGATCATTCATGTGTAATCAGGGTCTTTCGTCGGGAGGAACTCCCGGCATTAATTAATGAATCCCTAAAAGTCCTCAATGTTGCCTCGGACACGCCGGCAGAGGAGGCGGCATTGGAAGATCCTCTAATCCAGGCCATCAGGAGATCACAGAAAGTTTTCCCTGTCCACAGAGTGGTGCGTCAGATGATCCAGGAGGAATGGGATCAGCCTGAGTCAAGCCTAAGGGGAGTCCGATCCATGACCCGCCTATATCCGCTCCCAGAGTCAGATAAAGAGCTGCTGAAGTCCCCCAGGGTGGATGCGGTGGTGTCAGCTGTTACAAAGAACTACTATCCCAGTCGAGGGCAGCACGGCCCTACGAGATTCTCAAGACAGAAAATTGGACACGCTTCTAAAACAAGCCTTTGATATTAGCGCCCTGGCACTGCAGGCCTCCGTCGCAGGGGCCTGGGTAGCACGGGCCTGCTTAAGATGGTCCCAACAGCTCCAATCAGCGGAGGGCTCCGCGGAAGAAGCGCAGGCCAACGCTGCTAGACTGGAATCCGGAACGGCCTACTTGGCGGATAGCCAGTATGACCTCATCAGAAGCCTGGCCAAGAACATGGCCTCGGTTGTGACTGCTAGGCGTTATTTGTGGCTACAGAATTGGGCCGCCGACGCCTCTAAGTCACGCCTCAGTCGCCTCCCCTTTAAAGGGAAACTGTTATTTGGGGAGGATTTAGGAAAGCTAGTAAAGGATCTGGGCGAATCTAAGGGAGGCAGGCTTCCGGAGAACAGACCGAAGCAAGGGCGTCCCATGGCCCCGGTACGTAACCAATCAAGGGACCCCCGGAGGTTTCGCCCAGCCAGGTCAAACCCCTTTCCCAGGGGCCGTTTTCCCTCAAGGGGCCAAGGTTTTAGAGGGTTTCGAGGAGCAGGGAGAGGCTTTGGCGCTCCTTCCTCCTCCTCGGGCGCTAGAAAACAGCAATGAGACTACGGGGGTCCAGGGGGACGGACTGCCGGTTGGCGGTCGCTTAAAGCAGTTTCTTCCCGCCTGGTCCCGGGTTACATCCGATCGATGGGTCCTAGAGGTGATCAGAGAGGGCTATGCTCTCGAATTCGCAAAGCAAATACCGCCAGCCTTCGTTCTGTCTCCCTGCGGTTCCCCTGCAAGGACCACGGCGATAGAGGCAACTCTTGCCCGACTAATAGCTCTCGAGGCCGTGGTCCCGGTTCCACCAGACCAGTACGGCTCGGGTCGGTACTCGATCTACTTCGTGGTCCCAAAGAAAGAAGGGTCCCTTCGCCCGATACTGGACCTAAAGCAGGTCAATCGCTGCCTCAGAGTGCCTCATTTCCGGATGGAGACCCTACGTTCGGTCATAGCAGCCGTAAGGGACAGAGTTCCTGACGTCCCTAGATCTAACAGAAGCCTATCTGCACATACCAGTCAGAAAGTCCCATCAACAGTTCCTGAGATTCGCAGTACACACAGGCCACTACCAATTCCAGGCCCTACCTTTTGGTCTAGCTACGGCTCCAAGGACTTTTACCAAAGTGATGGTGGTAGTAGTGGCTTCCCTACGGAAAGAGGGCATACTAGTGCACCCTTACCTGGACGATTGGCTAATCCGGGCAAAGTCGGAAGAAGAGAGTCGCTCGGCAACTGCCAGAGTAGTCCAAGTTCTAGAGGAGCTGGGGTGGGTCATCAATTGAGCAAAAAAGCAGGATGACCCCCTCCCAGGAACTCGAATACCTTGGGGCAAGGTTCGACACCAACAAAGGCAGAGTTTTTCTGTCACGTACAAGATCAAGAGACCTAAGGCTTCTGGTCACACAGTTTCTACACAGAAGGAGCCCCTCAGCGTGGCATTATCTTCAGGTCCTGGGAACCATGGCCGCGGTGATAGAGGTAGTTCCATGGGCCAGGGCCCATATGCGTCCCTTACAGCGGGCCCTATTGCGGCGTTGGTCCCCTCAACACCATCCTTTGTCGATGCAGTTACCCTGTGCTCCACGGACCAAGCAGGCACTCCACTGGTGGAGGAGCTCCAGAAACCTGGATCGCGGGATGCCTCTCGAACCTCCTCAGTGGTTACTATTAACGACGGACGCCAGTCTATCAGGCTGGGGTGCCCACTGCAAGGACCAGTTTGTCCAGGGTCGCTGGACACCGTCGGAAGCTCAATGGCCCATCAACAGGTTGGAATTACGGGCTGTCGTCCTAGCCCTCAAGGCCCTCAAGACCTTAGTGTTGAAGAGAGCAATTTGCGTCCTCTCCAACGTCACAGCAGTGGCATACATCAACCACCAGGGCGGCACCAGCAGTCCCACTCTAGAGAAGGAGGCGGACGCCCTTTTCCGCTGGGCCGAGGTTCAGTTGGAAACGCTCTCAGCTCAGCACGTGGCCGGTACGGACAACGTCAGGGCAGATTACCTCAGCAGGTGCAGGATAGACCAAGCAGAGTGGGAGCTGGACCAGGGGACCTTCGACCAAATAGTTGCCCAGTGGGGTCTCCCGGTCATGGATCTCATGGCACGGTTCGCGTCCGCCAAGGTGGCTCGCTTCTTCAGCCGAAGGAGGGAAAGAATGTCAGAAGGACTGGGATGCCCTGTCCCAGAAGTGGCCTTCCGAAGGGCTCCTCTATGTGTTTCCTCCCTGGGCGCTAATCGGAAAGGTTCTCCAATGAGTGGAGGCTCACCGGGGATTGATAATTCTCATAGCACCGGATTGGCCTCGCCGTCCCTGGTATGCAGATCTGGTGAGGCTCCTCGCCGATCAGCCTTGGCGTCTCCCCCACAAGAGAGACCTGCTGAGGCAAGGGCCGGTTCTAATGCCTCACGTGGATCGATTCTCGCTTACGGCCTGGCTATTGAAAGGGCACACGGCTCCTGAAGCGGGGCTATTCAGGAGCGGTGATCACCACGCTGTTGAAGGCAAGGAAGTGCTCAACCTGTCTCTCCTACGTCAGAGTTTGGCGCATCTTCGAAGCGTGGTGTGCAGAGCACCGGAGGAATCCGCTTTCGGCCTCGGTACCTGAGGTCTTGGAATTCTTGCAAGCAGGCTTTGACAAGGGTCTAGCACCCAGTTCTCTAAGGGTCCAGCTAGCTGCCATCGCCTGCTATAGAGGGATGGTCCGCGGCAAGTCCTTAGGGGCCTACTCGGATGTTTCCAGGTTCCTTAGAGCGGTTAAGCGACTGCGTCGGATGTTTCCAGGTTCCTTAGAGCGGTTAAGCGACTGCGTCCACAACGAAGGTCGATCATCCCCCCATGGGACCTCAACCTAGTATTAAATGCCTTGGTCGGGGAACCCTTTGAGCCAGTTAAGAGAGCCTCCTTAAAGGATCTAACCCTGAAGACAGTTTTTCTGGTCGCTATATGCTCAGCCAGGCGGGTCTCAGAACTGCAAGCGCTTTCTTCCCAGCCCCCCTTCCTATCCTTTTTCAAGGACAAGGTGGTCCTGTGGACGGTTCCTTCCTTCTTGCCTAAGGTAATTTCCCCCTTTCATGTGAACCAGGTAGTTACTCTCCCGTCCTTCCCGGCCGAGAGCTTAGAAGGAAGGGACAGCAAGCTTCGCTTACTAGACATTCAGAGGGCCTTGAAACGTTACCTCTCCCGCACAGCTTCCTTTCGGAAATCTGAACGCCTTTTCATTCAATTCGGGGGTCCGCACAAAGGGGAGGCGGCGGCCAAAGCCACCATCTCCAGATGGATTAGAGAAACTATTGCCGCCTCCTATATCCTGAAAGGGAGACAGGTGCCAGGGGGCTTGCGGGCGCACTCAACTCGGGCGCAGGCTACCTCTTGGGCAGAATTTAGTCTAGTTCCCCCGCTGGACATTTGTAGGGCAGCGACTTGGTCCTCCCTACATACCTTTACCAAGCACTACAGGCTGGACGTACAGAGTTCAGCAGACGCTCGGTTTGGTCTTGCGGTTCTTCAGTCCGGTATGTCGGACCCCACCCAGGGTTGAACTGCTCTGCTACATCCCAGAAGTAAGGGACTGGACTGGAGTGGCGATAAGGAAGAAGCAATTAGATCTTACCTGCTAATTGGTGTTCCTGAAGGAACGACAGTCCAGTCCCTGTTCCCGCCCGGTTCTCCGACATCCGTTAAGACCTATTAGATCTGTTAGTCAGGGGCGGAGTGGCGGGCCGAGCGTGTGGCAGGTGCTGGGGGGAGGTACACAAGGGAAGGACGGCACGGACAGATGCAAGTTAACCACCTCCCTTCGTGGTCCTTCCTCTTCTCCTACTCCTTCTCCTTAAAAAAAAAAAAAAAAGAGTTCCATTGTTATAAGTGTGGTTTTGCCCTTCGGGGATAATTTATGTAGGTCTGTAATGGAAGTTTAAGTCTGCTTTTTCATTCGATTACTGGTGCCTAGGGGTGGTCCTAGTGGTATTTATACCGCTCCATCCCCCAAAAAGGTTGGGCTCAGCCTCCAAGCTGCTGGAAGGGTTGCGTAACCCAGAAGTAAGGGACTGGACTGTCGTTCCTTCAGGAACACCAATTAGCAGGTAAGATCTAATTGCTTCTTGTTTCTTTGACCGCGTGTCTGCCTTCCCCGATTCCGAACCGGTACCGCCGGTCTTTATTTCTTTAAAAAAAAAAAAATCTTAATTTTCCCCACTTGGTGTATTTGGTTTTTTTGTGAGGCCTACAGGCCTTCACAAATACTCCCTCATGGAGAAACCAGCCTCTGGTTTTAAAAAATGCACCAAGTGTACTGGTACTATTTCAGTCACAGATACCTATGAATGGTGTCTTAAATGTTTGGGGCCTGACCATTCTATTCTGGATTGTCCATCCTGCTCTCTGATGTCCAAACGTGGCTTACAGAACCGAGCAGCCAAATTTCATATGCTGTTTTCTACAGATAATCCAGCATCAACATCCTCCAGGTCTTCCTCTCCGGATGGATCTCAGGTAACCAAACATTCTGCAGGCAGGTCTTCAAAAGGCAAATCTCCCTCTAAGCAGCGAGAGGCCCTTGGGTTCGACCCTGAAGACCCTGCCCCAGCTAAACAACCCCGGCGGGAAGCTCCGGCTTCCAAAGCTCCTCCTATGGGGTTACAGGTTGACATCGATGGCACGGCCTCGACCGATCACCTGTTAGATTGCTCTGGGGTACCGGCCCAGACCGGTACCGACATCCAGGCAGTCGTAGCGTCTATGGGTACTACTGTACAATCCATGCAGCAAGCCATATTCGCTTTCATTAATGCTGCAAAGACCTCGGTACCGCAACCGTCGGTTCTGACCCCGGTTCCGGTACCACAACCGATACCGGTACCCAGAGCATCTATTTCCAATAGAATGCCGGTTCCGGTCCACGGTTCCTGGGATTTTTTTGATACCGATCCGGTTCCCGGTACGCCAGATGTCGATACCAGTCGGTACGCGTATCGGTCTCTGGAAGCAAATAGGCGATACTTTGAGTCTTCTGAGGATGCTGACACCTCAGATGATTCTGATGAAGCATCCCTTATTCTTCCTGAGGAGCCCTCTTCCCCAAAGAGGAGAATGTCTCCTCCAGAGGACTTGTCCTTTCAAGACTTCATTCTTGAAGTAGCCAAGGGACTCTCTATTTCAGTATCCTCTGAAAAAGAACCTAGAGCACAAAAATTAGACATTTTAGGATACTCTAAGGTTCCCAAAGAGGCAGTCACCTTGCCCATTCATGACATCCTTCAGGAACACATGATGGACTTAGGGTAAGAGGAGCCTCCCATATCTCCACATTCTCGTCGGTTGGACACCATGTATCGGGTCCCTCCTCCTCCTGGATTTCAAAAAACTCAGCTTCCTCACCATTCCATCGTGGTGAAGTCTGCTATGAAGAAGATAGTTACAAAAGGCACTCTTCTACCCCACCAGGAAGAGAATGTAGGACTTTGGATGCTTTTGGCAGGAAAATCTTCCAAGCCAGTATGCTTATTGCCAGAATCAACTCATACAGCCTCTATATGGGCATGTTTCTTAAAGAGCTTACTCTCAAGATACGACAATTCCTCCCCTTTATCCCAGAGGATAGGAAGGAGGAATTCCTGCTTCTTTTAAAGCATACCCAAGATGTGTCAAAGTTCTCCAATACAGCTGCCTTTGACTCCTTCGAGGGTGCTAGCAGAGCATCAGGCATAGCTATAGCTGCTCGCAGAATTGCTTGGCTCCAGGCCTCTGACCTGGAATCCTGGGTACAAGATGGCCTAGGCAATCTGCCCTGTACAGGTGAAAATCTGTTTGGCAAGGAGTGGCAAGTTAAAGCCACTCAAATGGATGCAGAGAATGCTGCTCTGGATAGACTTTCCAAGTCTACTTCTACCTCTGCCAAGAAAGTCTTTTAAGAAACCCTTCTACAAAAAGACCAGATTTTCTACCAATGCTGGCCAATCAACTTCTCAGGTTCGCTTTGCTCCTAAATGTCAGCAATCTAAACAGGCCACAGCAAAACCTGCAGGGGCTGCTACACTTCAACAGTCCCAACCCCCTCAGGGTTTTTGACTGACTTCTAGAGAACATTCCCTTTCTGGCTCTGCAGCAACCAGAGCCTCTCACCATTCCAGGAAGGTTAACTCATTTTGCTCCCAGATGGGAGCAAATCACATCAGAACAGTGGACCCTTTCTATCATCAGAGAGGGCTACAAACTGCATTTTTCCAGCCTTCCTCTCCGTACCATGGTGAGACATTTCATCTCTCCCCCATCTCTTCTACACCTGTTGGGTCAGGAAGTGAATACCCTTCTTGCCCAAGGGGCAATAGAACAGGTTCCTCTTCTTCAACAGGGGTCAGGGTTTTACTCCCCCTATTTTCTCATTCCAAAGAAAACAGGGGGGCACAGACCCATTCTAGATCTGAGAGAATTAAACAAATTTCTATACAAAGAGAAATTCAAAATGCTCTCTCTAGGTACTCTCCTTCCATACCTACAGAGTCAGGACTGGCTTTGTTCTCTAGACCTAAAGGATGCGTACACACATATACTCATCCATCCATCCCACAGAAAATTTCTCCGATTTCTGTTCCAGGGGAAACATTTCCAATACAGAGTACTCCCCTTCGGTCTAGCCTCTGCTCCAAGAGTGTTCACCAAATGCATGTCAGTAGTGGCTGCATTTCTACGCACTCTGGGAATTTTTGTCTTCCCATACCTGGACGACTGGCTCATCTGAGCTCCATCTGAGTCTCAGGCTCAGACTTCCCTGGACCACACCATCTGCATTCTGCAGTATCTGGGACTTGTCATCAATCTGCCAAAGTCTCAACTCACCCCTACTCAGTCCCTAGAATTCATAGGGGCCTGGCTAGATACCACCACGGCAAGAGCCTATCTTCCCCAGGCACGTTGCCACCGTCTAGTGCACTTGGCCTCTCAAATTCAGTCCAGAAGCCACTTGACTGCCAGAGAGATGCTACAACTGCTAGGCCACATGGCATCCACAGTTCATGTGGTGCCTTATGCTCGTCTCCATATGAGAGCAGCTCAATGGACTTTGTCCACCCAGTGGACCCAAGCATCAGGAGCTCTCTCAGACCAAATAGCGACCTCCAAACGTCTCTTTTGGTCTCTCTCCAATGGTGGATCTCTACCCAAAACCTGTTGTTGGGGTCCCCCTTTCAACCGCTACTACCCCAAACAACCCTCACAACAGATGCCTCCCAAACAGGCTGGGGAGCTCATCTTCAAGACCTCTCCACTCAAGGCACTTGGTCTCCACAGGAGACCACCCTTCATATCAACCTTTTGGAGCTCCGAGCAATTTTCCTTGCTCTCAAGGTCTTTCATACCCTCCTACACAACATGACAGTTCTTGTTCATACCGACAATCAAGTAGCCATGTTCTACATAAACAAGGAGGGACTTGCTCTCTGTCGCTTTGCAACGAAACTCTGACTGTGGGCCTTCGCCAGAGAGCATCAAATCCATCTCCTGGCAGTATATCTCCCAGGAATTCAAAACTCTTGGGCAGACAGACTCAGCAGAGTTTTGCTTCCACACAAATGGTCCCTGCACATGGATCAGGTATTCAGAATCTTCCAGAAATGGGGAACCCCGGACATAGACCTCTTTGCAAGTCCGTGGAATGCCAAACCTCCCCGGTTCTGTTCCAGAATTCCGTGTCAGGGAGCTCAGGCCAGGGATGCCTTCCTCCTTCATTGGGGTCAGGACTTCCTGTACGCCTTTCCACCCATTCCATTGATTCCCAAGACTCTGTTCAAACTCCAGAGGGATCAAGGATCTATGATCCTCATAGCTCCACGCTGGCCACGCCAAGTGTGGTACCCTCTACTTCTGCATCTCTCCCAAGCCCCCTCCCTGGAATTGGGAGCTGCTCCAGACCTTCTGTCTCAAGAGGAGGGAACTTTGTGGCACCCAAACCCCTAGTCCCTTCACCTCAGAGCTTGGTTACTGAAGGCCTAGACCTTCAAGACTTAAATGTCTCTCAGCAAGTGAAGGATATCCTCCATGCTTCCAGAAAACCTTCCACTAGGCGTTCCTATGCTTTTAAGTGGAAAAGATTTTCCATTTGGTGTGCTCAAAGGAATCTTGACCCCCTCACACTACCTCTGAATTCTCTATTAGAATATCTCCTGCATGTTTCCAATGCAGGCCTCAAGACGAATTCAGTACGAGTCCATTTGAGTGCTATTGCAGCATCGCTTAAACCTATCAATGGACAACCTATTTCCTCTCATCCGCTTATTGCTAGATTCATGAGAGGCCTAACTTTAACTAAGCCTCCCATTAGACCTCCTCCGGTGGCATGGGACTTAAACTTGGTTCTTGGTCAGCTTATGAAGCCACCCTTTGAACCCTTAGCCTCAACCTCCTTGAAATTTCTTTCCTGGAAGGTTGTTTTCCTTATTGCAGTCACTTCAGCTCGCCGTATCAGTGAACTGCAGGCCTTAGTGGCCAATCCACCTTATACAAGGTTCCATCATGATAAGGTAGTCCTTAGGACGGATCCACACTTTATGCCTAAAGTGGTTTCACCTTTTCATCTTAATCAAGAGGTATATTTACCTATCTTTTTTCCAGCTCCTCATGCATCTAATGCAGAGAGGGCCCTTCATACTCTGGATTGTAAAAGGGCTCTCGCCTTTTACCTCCACAGGACACAGCAACATAGAAAGTCTTCCCAACTTTTTGTTGCTTTTGATCCTTCCCATTTGGGACTTCCAGTCACCAAGAGAACGCTGTCCAATTGGATTGCTCAGTGTATCTCTTTTGCTTACCAGAGTAAGAACCTCACTCTGGAAGGCCATGTCACGGCTCACAATGTGAGAGCCATGGCCACCTCTATGGCTCATCTTCATTCTGTATCCATAGATCAGATCTGTCGAGCAGCCACCTGGGCCTCGGTTCATACCTTTACAGCCCATTATTGCTTGGACAAGGACTCCCGCCGGGATGCCTTATTTGGTCAGGCTGTCCTCAAACACCTGTTCCATACTTAAACAACTCCTGCCCACCTTCCCTCAATGGATGCCTGAGATCCATAGGAAGATAGGGAACCCTTGGAGGGGGATCTCCCCAGCATCTTAGCTAGGGAGTCCCCATATGAGGACTCATTCCTGCTTGTTCCTGGAGATAGCACAGTTACTTACCTGTAACAGGTGATCTCTGGGAACAGCAGGAATTAGTCCTCACAACCCACCCACCTCCCCTAGGAGTTGTATCTTTCTCTTCCTTTCCTCTCTATTGTCTCAGCTTTAAACTCGAACTGAGGAGAGTTGGTCAGGAAGGCGGGAAGGCAGCGCGCATGCGCTGTGGGAAGCCCCAAAAGCTTTCCTTCTGGGAAGCTGGGGAGCTTTCCCGCGCAGGCTCCGTCGGTTCAGACGTACCCATTTGTGAGGACTAATTCCTGCTGTTCCCAGAGATCACCTGTTACAGGTAAGTAACTGTGCTTTTTCCATCTTGGCTCAGATTTTGATGATGTTTAAGCCTTCCTGTGCCCATTGCTTCTACCCACAAGTTCCTAGCACTTGGTGGATCTGAGGATGAACAGGCAGGAGGACCTAATGGGGCCCTGGGGTGTGAGGGAGAGCTAAGATGGGCCCAAGGCTCCCTTATTCCTCCTGCTATCCTTATCTGCATGCTTTGGACTTTTTGGTTCACTACTTTGGCTTTTTTTTTTCTGCTATTGTTTTCAGTAGGCAATATTTGGCTTTCTGCTGCTTTCAATATTAAAGCAATTCCAAATTGGGGGAAGGGGGGAAGACATTTGTTTGGCAGCTGGGCTTCCCAGGCTTGTATGGGCCTCTGGAGCTTCCCTGCTCAGGTTTGCTTAGCTGCTATTACTAATCATTTGTATAATGCTACAAGGTATACGCGGAGTGGAGGAGTAGCCTAGTGGTTAGAACACTGGCTTGGTAACCAAGCAACCAGGGTTCGATTCCCACTAGCACTCCTTGTGGCCTTGGGCAAGTCACTTAACCCTCCATTGCCTCGGAAGAAAGGCCTAGCAATCTACTTCCAGTTACACTGCCAAGAAAACCCAGGAGCTTCTGGGTCGCCAGGAGTCAGGACTGACTCGAAGGCACACATTGCATTTTTTTACAAGGTATAACACAGCACTGCACATATGGATGTAAGACAGTCCCTGCTCATCAGAGCTTAGTCTAATCAAGATGAAAAAACATCACAAAACTAGTCAGCCTGACGGGTGCAGGGATTCCTCTTTTGGGATTTCTTTTTCAATGCATGTTTGTTTGTTTTTTTGGGAGGGGGGGGGGGTGCTTTTCCACTGCAGTCCTCAGCCATGCAGACCAATGCAGCTTGAAAGCCCCAGTAATTTTTTATTTTTATTTTTTTCCCCAGGGCGGCTGCTTTTTTTTTTTTTTTTTTCTCCTTAATTTGACTGCAAAGTCTGTGGCACACTTATTTTGGGGGGCCCAGGGCCCAATGCCATTTCTGCTGCTCCTTTCCTATATTTTCCCTATTAGTGTGCACCACAGCCATTGGAAGTGGCTGCTTGGTCCTGGTAGGGGTGGCCTTAGCCACAAGTCTATTGGTCCATGGGGAATCCTCTAGGCTTTTTATCAGCTGGTTTGTGCTGCAGTGCTGAAACAACTTATGAGAGGGGGGAGGGTGTCTAGGTTAGATGCCATGCCTCCCCTGTGGGGGACGTGATGCCCATGTGTGCCTCTGTCTCAGGCAGCTGGAGGGGTTATGGCCCTGCTTTGCTCCTGCATTCATCTGTTCTTCTGCGGGGCCAACTTTTTCCCTTGCAGGTTTTTTTTTTTTTTTTTCCTTTTTCACAAACAAGCTCTGTTTATCTTTTTCCAGGATGCTGTGGTGGCTCTGCTGGTTGTAGAGCTTGCTTTGGGCAAGATTAGCTGGTAGATTCCCCTTGTTCCTGGAGGGTATTTAGTATCCTGCGGTGTTCATGCTGCTTTCTGATCCTGTGCAATGGCACGTAGGATTTGAGGGAGGAACCCTCCACCCTGAGCTTAGGCCCTAAGGTCCTGTCTTAACTGTACCCTTGTCCCCAGGGTGAGTGGGATCAACCTTGTGGGCTCCCTGGAGTGGGAGTCATGGAATCTGTTTTGGAAGGTCTTGGCATCCTTAAGAATGGCTTTGCAGTTGCTGCCTTAGGCTCTTGGGCAATGCTGTGTGCATGCCTGGAGTCAACTCTTTTGGATCCATCCTTTGCTGGACAGGCCAGAGGCTATGAGGTCTGCAGCGAACTGCCTAGGTGACTGGTGCCTTTTGAAAACAAGTTCATAGTCTCTTCCAAGTGCATGACAGTGGTATGTGGCCAGATTGTAAAGTTGGCTCTGCACCTTGGGAAGCTCATCCAAAGACTTCTGGAAAATAGACATAGAGGTACCAAGGGGTTCCTCTTGTAGGGCTTTGTATAGAATCTGGAGATGCCCTTGCCTTATTGAGTTCTCTGGGTCACTGTCTCCAGAAGGGACAGGTCTTTTGATGCTTCCAGCTGCTCAACGCTCTGCCATGTCTCCATTAGAAGCCAGTAATCCCCCTCAATGAGTTCTGGTGGTTCTTCCCAAGGTGCAGCCGGTTGGGGTGTGTAGCTCATGTTGCTTCTCTGAGGAAACCCATACCACATTAGACCAGTAAGTCTTCGGGGACCTCGGTCAAGGCTAGAAATGTATTAGTTCTTCTGGCTAGTGATCAACTGTCTTTAGAACAGCATGATTCTTTAAGGACTGAGTACCCTGGGAGTTTGGTCACATACTCTTCTGGGCTGGGTTTCCTTATGACAGAGGCTCCTCAAGCTTCAGAGCCAGCTCAGGGCATTCAATGCTCAGTCAGCACCATGAGCCAAAGAATAGACCACCTGGTTTTCAAGTCCTTGGCATTAATCTTGAAGCCAGTTCTGAGGACCAGGTTATATATGCACTCACTACAGAGGCACCTGCTACCCTTCTGGTTTCCCTGTTCCCAGTCATGTGACAAGGCTTTTGTAATAGAGCACGAGGTGGTGGTTGCAAGGTAGCATTGGACGCGTTGGATTGACTTTCATCTCTAATGCCAGCCTGAAGTGCTGAGATGTACACTGCTTGGACCAGTTGGTCCAGGGACTTAAGTTCCCCGCGGAGTCTTCCTGGTTGATCTTCCTGGAGACAAGAGCTATCTGCCTGACTCTGGAGAGGTTCAGGTCTCCTGAAGTGGGAAAATCAATTGGTTTTCGGACAATGCCATGGCAGTGACACAAGTCTACAAACACTGACCTTGCAGTGCTGGGGGGGGGGGGGGGGGGGGGGTATCTTGAGGTAATGGAGCTGTTGGGCTGAGGAATATCTGATAACACTACATAGCCTGCACATTGTTTATGCTTGCAGACTTCCTTATTTGGAATGCCATTAATCTGGGCAGTGGGCAAGTGAGAGCTTAACCCTCACTTGTTTGATCTGATAGTGCAAAGATAGGGCCTTCCGGTGTTCCTGCTTGATGGCATTCTCTTGAGTGCCCAATGTGAGGAGCTATTTCATACCCCAAAAGCATCTACAAATGACAGGCTTTGGGGTACCCTGCTTAAGGAGTGGCCTCATATAGGGATGCTGTATGTTTCCCTCTCTGGCCCCTGGTGAACCAGCTTTTGTACAGCTTTCCGCCCCTTCAGATCTGATGATCCTAGTGTCCCTGGATTTGCCTCGCAAGTTGTGGTACATAGAATTCTTTAGATACTGGATGTGACACCCTTCTATTGCTATCTCAAGGGAAGGGCCTACTGTGGCTGAGAATATAGTAATGGAGGTTTCTGGCGCCTCCCCCCCCTTGATTATGGCCTGGTCCTTCAGGGGTGTAGAGGCCCTCCAGAGTAGCCCTTCTTGGAGACCTTTTGTCTTTAGCTTATGTGTGAGTCCAGGTGGCGGTCCTGATGTGTTACAGGAGTCTTGTCAAAGGGATTTCACTGGTGGTGCACCCCACCTCAATATTTCCCCCTTCCTCAGGGGAGTGAAGCAGTTCCATTCACCTGTGTGCCCTGTGTTGTTGGAGTCTGATGTTGAGCTCTGAACCGGGTCCTTATTTGGGCTCATTCATAAGACCTCTTTTGAGGACTTGACCCTTAAGGTAGTTTTCCTGGGACTATAGCATCCATTGGGTGAGTGTCCATCTGCAGGCCTAATTTTGAAGAGAATCTTTCCTGGTCATCTTGACAGCTTCTGGCTTCTGCCATCCTTCTCTCAAAGGTGCTGCCCCCCTTTCGTCTTGACAAGCTACTGCTGCCTGCCTTAGAGAATAATCTTTGGAAAGACCCCTCACTGTATCTTCAGGACATGCAGAAGGTGATAGACATGGCAATTGCTAATTTCTTCCGCTTGTCGGATCATCTTCATCGTCCTCTGCGGTCGGAGGACAGGACTGGCTGTGACCAAAATTCTCTATTGCCTTCTGGCTTAAGGAGGCCAATGGGGTCAGTGCACATTCTGGCTGAACGTGTGCCAGTGTGTCACAGTTCACTCCACTGAGCTAGACCTCATCATGGATGGAGTCTGTTTTGGTGTCACCAGAGGACATCTTAAGTACTTTTGTAAAGCACTATGTGTTGCTCATAAGGATTGGTGTAGATGGCACTTAGGGCAGGATAGTCTGTTCTGAGTGGTGTCTTCATCCTACCTTGGGTCCTGACTGCTTGGGTATGTCTCGTGTCTGGTCTGGTCTAGCAGGATGATATTAGCAGGTATGCAAATTTTTTCCTTCCTTATCTCCTTGAATCCTGTTAGACCAGTCCAAGACATGCCTTGGAAGACTCCCCACCCCAACCACACCCTACCACAAGTTTGGGAGTCAGGCTGCCATAGAATTCCCAACCAGTACTGTGGTCTGATGCAGATTTCATTGTGGTAAGTGCCAAATACTTGCTCCAGTTATTTGTTGCAAAGTTATTTTGTTAATATTTTATGCGGGGTTTTTTTTGAGTGTTTCAGTCTTGCTACTGCTTGAAGTTTTTCATTTCCTCTGTGCTGCAGCAGAGGATATACCAAGTGATAACATACTGTAACTGAAAGTTGTTCAAGTCTTGTTTCACCCTGCTGGTAGGGGAGCCTTACCCATATGTCTTGACTGGTCTAGCAAGATTCAAGGAAAGAAAATTAGCAAGTATGTACAATGTTTCCATCTTGGTTCAGATTCTGATAGGAAGACAGTCAAGTCTATGGGTGGTATTTACTTCTGTTCTGTATACTTAGCATGGTATATTTCCAAGATATTTGCCTCTTATTTTGGATCTTAATTTGTGACTTTTATTTCCAGGTCTGTGGTTTAATGTGAATTGACATTCAATTAAAGAAGAAAACACAAGGAAATAATCCATTTACAAAAACTGATAAGGGAGAATTTTCTTTTCACTCTTGTGTGGTTAAGCTGTTCTTGTACTGTTTTCTTTCAAATTGATTTATTTCTTCTCCTTTTCAGCATGTGTATATCTAAACCTCACAAGGCAAGTCCTATATATTTTCCCTTGTGCATTAATGGGGAAAATATAATCTGGGGAGAGGCTGTAACAGGGAGGGGGGTGTGTGAATAAATGAAAATGCAGCCACTTATCCACACTGGTCCTTCTAGATTCTTTCACAAAGGATTTTTTTGTGCTTCAGTTTGCAGCTGTTGCTTTCTGAATATACAGTCCAGTGCCTAGAATTAACTTCCCTCTGCTACAATACAAGAACATTAAATATTGAATGAGATGAACTTTTTAGAAAATAAAAGCTACTGATGACTCACTATAGAAGCAGTATTATGCTATTTATAAAAGTAATAGGTTATAGTAATTTTTGAGAGCTGGCTTTTTGCTGTAAAATATCATCTCCAGGAACAAGCAGGAATGAGTCTTCACATATGGGTACGTCGGTACCGACAGAGTCTGCGTGGGAACGCTTCCCAGCATCCAATCAGAAAGCTTTTGGAAGCATCCCAACACGCCTGCGTGCTGCCTTCCCACCTGCCTCTCCTCAGTTTTCGTTTTTCCACGGAGCCGGCAGGACGTCGTCCTGTCACTGCAGAAAATTCTTCTTTTATTTTTTAGTTTTCTTGTGGTCGCGGCTGCCTTCCCCGACGCCACCGGTACCACCGGTGTTTCTTTTTTCTTTTCTTTTAAAATTTTTTCCTTTTTAAGGAATATTTTTTTTTCTTCCTTAGTGTCTCACGGTTCTCAGGCCTTCTAGGCCTCTCCGTTTTCCTTCATGGAACCGCCAGCCACTTTCCCCAAGAAATGTACAAACTGTGGCGGTACAACTTTATTTTTAGACACTCACAATTGGTGTCCGACCTGCTTGGGTCCTGACCTTTTTCCTCGAGCCCTCGGGCAATAGTATTGTGAGTAGAAGTTTTCAACATCGAGTTCCCCTTGACACGCGGTCCCCCTCCAGTTTCAGGGCACCGACCATATTTTCTTCTACACAAGATCAGGTAACCCAAAACAGTCTGTTAAGACTAGCCAGTCCTTGAGCGGCAGTTCTCATGCACAGCATAGAGATGCCTATGGCTTTGTCCTCGAGAATCCACTGGCTTCAAAGCCCCGGTGGGAGTCTTCAGCCTCCAAAGCCTGTGTGGGGTTTCAGGTTGTTCCTGAGGTTCACCCCTCACAGAACATACCTGAGCCATGCCCGGTGGTGGCATCTGCTTCGAGCGGTACAGATACCCTGGCATCGACATTGGTGTTGGATGAAACATTCCTCACCAAGGATCGTCTGGCGTCCTCGGTACCTGCGGGGCTGGTGGATACGCTCCGGCTTGACCTTCCAGTATCGGTACCGATACTATTACTGATGTCGGTACCCTCCAGACGTGCATCGATAGACTCGCTTCCTTCGATGCCGAGTCTCGAATCGATCTCCAGTCTGGAGGACTGGGTACTGACTCGCCTTGGTACTGACTCACGTCGGTACCGAAGGCTCAGTTCCGATAATTCGGATCTGCAACTCTCAGTTCCTCCGATACCATTAGTTGCCACCGGCTGGTCTTTATCCACCGGTATCAGATAAGGTTCCGAGGTCGGTACCGATTATCCACAGTACCATTGCTGTCGGTACCTTCCATGCTTCTCTCGTTAGGCTCGCTTCCCTCGATGCTGAGTTTGGAATCGATCCCTAGCATGGACGATCTGTTACCGACTCGCTGTTTCTGACCTGCAGTACCAGCGACCACCATCTAAGGATCCCCTACTGCACCATTCAGGATCTTCTCTTCCTATATACTTGAATAGATCCCTCGGTGCCAACGCTAGTTCTTCATCAGATCTAGCCTATCCAAGGGAAGTTCCCTCTGGGGATCCTTCTTTCGAGACTTTCCTCCTGGATATGGCAAAATCACTTGCCATTCCTATTCCTGGACAAGATCCTTCACAAGGCAATACAGAATACCTCTCTGTTCCTAGCAAAGCAAAGGAGAATATAATGCTTCCTTTGCATCATTATTTGCAGGATCTCCTTCTACGAATGTGGGAAGCTCCTTTAAAGGTACCCCCACCTTCCAGAGCAACTGATCTCCTATATCAGGTGCCCCCCTCTCCAGGGTTTCAAAAGACTCAACTTCCTTATCATTCCATTGTGGTAGAATCAGCAATGAGGCGAGTGAAGAGTAATAAAAAGCACTCTTCTTGTCCGCCAGGTCATGAGTCTGACACTAGATGCCTTTGGAGGTCAAACCTTCCAGACATCCATGCTTTCAGTAAGAATTCTCTCATATTTTTAATCTATCTCTATCTCTTGAGGAGGTCACAAAGAAATTACATCTTTTGACTCCTTTTCTTCAAGAGCCCAGGAGTAAATACTATTCCTCACTGGTTAGTCATACTCAAAATATCTGTTTCTTACTCGTGCTGCCCTAGACTCCTTTGAGTCTGTTAGCAGGACTTCTGCTGTAGCTATAGGGGCACGACGTAGAGCCTGGCTTCAAGCTTCCGACTTGGACAAATGGGCACAAGAAAGACTGGGAAATACTCCTTGCACTGGAGAAAATCTCTTCAACAAGGAGTCTTTACTCCAGGTTACTCAGTTATCCACTGACTTTCCTTTTTCCAGAGGCTGTTCTACGCCGCCGCCTTTCCCAGTGGGTAGGAAATGTCCTACCAAACTTTATTCCCCTAGGGGGAGAAGGTTTTACCCATCATCTACCCATCTGCCCATCATACAGATGTTCCCAAACAGGGGAAACATCGCCCTGGTCTGAAGAATCCACAACCTCAACAGGGTCAACAAACCGAGCAGTCGCAGGGTTTCAAATAGATCATTGTCCCTCTTGGTTGGTGGTTAGGGTGGCAGTCTGCTTCTTTCACTGGCAGTATCTGCACTAAATTTATCCTAACCTACCTAGATATCTCCTTCATGAGACATCTTTTTTTCTAAGAGTCTTTATGATGATCATGCCCATACTTACCTCTTTCCTTCAAGAGGAAGAGGAAACTGTTAGCTATCAATGGACAGTTTTCCCTGTACTGGCATGTATCATCTCACCTGTCAGAGACTTCCTCCATAGTCGGTCTCTTGCAACTCTGTCTTACCTCCCTCTTTCTACATCATTTGGTTGTAAGAGTGGTTCTTTTACACCAGTAAGCTCCTATAGTCCTCTACCTGTTCTACTGGGGGATTCTCCCTTCTGGAGTTGTTTCTCCCCCTTGTTACCTTAGGGCAGCTCATCAGATAATAGAAAGTCCTATCAGGACTGTTTGTTTTTCCCAATCTAAAAAGAAAAGGAAGAGGGAAAAGACATTTTTCTATGCTGCCCTGGTAGTTGCTGCAGATACAGCAATTCCTAGTGGTTAAGCCACTGGTTGTGTTCTCTACGCATCCAGGGTTTCCCCTCCACTAGCAATCCTCCTAGCCTCAGTGCTAAGTCCCAAACAGGTTATTAACCTTGTTTGGGAAACCCTATTATCACAGTCTGGTTGGTTACCTTCTATTCTTGCCTTGGCAGAATAGCTGGTCACCTGCTGGCTTTCTACCATCAGCTTTTTCTTCTAACCAACCTGCAGCATGCTCTCTGCATCTCTACAGAATAGCTTTGCAATCTCCAGGAACAAGCAGGAATGAGTCTTTACATATGGGTATCGTCGGTACCGACGGAGCCTGCGTGGGAACGCTCCCCACCGTCCAAGAGGAAAGCCTTTGGGAGCATCCCACAGTGCCTGCGTGCTGCCTTCCCGCCTTTCCCAACCATCTCTCTCCAGTTCTTCTTTTCCGCGGAGCCAGCAGGTCGTGTTTCCTGTCTCCGCTGAAGAATTTTCTTATTTTCTTATTTCTTATTTAGTCGCGTGTCTGCCTTCTCGAGGACCGGTACCACCGGTCTTTTTTCTTTCTTTAAAAAAAAAACAAAACAAAAACTTTCTGCTTCAGTGCATTTTCTTCTGTGGCCCTAGGCCTACAGTCTTTTTTTTTTCTCATGGAAAAGCCCGCCTCCGGGTTTAAAAAGTGCACGAAGTGCAGTGGCACTATTTCTGTCACGGACACCCATGACTGGTGTCTAAAATGTTTAGGTCCTGATCATTCCATTGCGGATTGTGAGTCCTGCTCCATGATGTCTAAAAGAGGGTTACAGAATCGGGCAGCCAAGCTCAGTACCCTGTTTCCCTCCGATGCAGCTTCTGTGGCATCGACGTCTTCCAGGGCTGCTTCTTCATCCCATGGATCTCAGGTAACAAAACTTAAGTCCTGTCGGTCCTCAAAGGGTACATCTCCCTCTAAGTATCGAGATGTACCCGAGCTCACTATTGAGGAATCCACACCGGCAAAATTACCTCGGCGGGAGGCTCCGGCTTCCAAAGCATTATGGGGTCACAGGTTGACATCGATGGCACGGCCTCGACCGATCACCTATTACAATGTTCTGGGGTACCGGCGGTTCCCGGTACCGACATCCAGACATTGGTGGCGTCGATGGATCAGAATATTCTGACCATGCAGCGTGCCATTGCAGCCTTCATACAAGCTGCGACGCCCACGGTACAACAAACTCCGTTGTCGATACCGGTTCCGGATCCAGCTCCAGTTCCGATACCAGTACCGCTTGCATCAGCATCGACAGCAGCAATACGGTATCCAGTGATGCCTGTTAGTACCGATTCGGTACCAATGACTCCCGATGTCGATACCCCTCGGTACTCGTATTGGGCTCTACGAGAGCATCCAGACAGTCGATACTTCAATTCCTCTGAAGAATCTGATTCATCAGAGGTTTCCATCGAAGCATCGGAGATCCGTCCTCAGGAACCCTCTTCTCCAAAAAGGAGAATGTCTCCTCCTGAGGACTTGTCTTTCCATGACTTCATCAGGGAGGTGGCCAGAGGCCTGTCCATTGCAGTAGCCTCTGAAACTGAGCCCAGAGCCAAAAAATTGGATATTCTTCAATATCCTAAGGCTCCTAAAGAGGCAGCCATTTTACCAATGCATGAGATTCTTTATGACCACATGTTGGGTATATGGGAAACTCCTCTTACCACCTCTCCTTTTTCTCGTAGGTTGGACACCATGTATTGTGTTCCTCGTCCTGGATTTCATAAGACTCAACTTCCTCACCACTCTATTGTGGTAGAGTCTGCTATGAAAAAAATCAAGAGTACAAAAAGACACTCCTCTGCTCCTCCAGGAAGAGAATGCAGAACCTTAGATGCTTTGGGCAGAAAAATCTTCCAGGCCAGTATGCTTGTAGCCAGAATAAACTCCTATAGTCTCTATATGGGGATGTTTCTAAAAGAAGTTACAGATCATCTACACACCTTATCTCCTTTTATGTCAGAAGATAAGAAAGAAGAATATATTACCTGGCTTAAACATGCACAGGATGTTTCCAAGTTTTCCAACCGTGCAGCCTTTGACTCCTTTGAGGGTGCTAGTAGAGCTTCGGCTATTGCCATAGGCGCACGCAGAGTAGCTTGGTTACAAGCCTCTGATTTGGAATCCTGGGTACAGGATGGTCTGGGCAACCTTCCCTGTACAGGGGAGAACCTGTTTGGCAAAGATTGGCAAGCAAAAGCCACCCAGATGGATGCTGAAAATTCTGCTTTAGATAGACTCTCAAAGTCTACTACTACTCCTTTCAAGAAGAGGTTATTCAAGAAAGGATCTTTCCCAAAAATTTTCTTCTGGTTATGGTCAGGCCTCTTCTCAGGGTCGTTTTGCTACAAAGAGACAGCAACAACCAAAACAGGCCAAGCCTCAGGCTGTGAGGACTGCTATGGCCCAACAGCCTCAGCCTCCTCAGGGCCTTTGACTTTCCACTAGAGAACTTAGCATTTCTGGCTCTAGAACATCCAGAGCCTCTCACCATCCCAGGAAGGTTAGCTCACTTTGCTCCCAGATGGGAACAAATCACAGCAGAGCAATGGACCCTCTCCATCATAAGGGAGGGATACAAGCTACATTTCTTAAACCTTCCTCCTCACACAATGGTGAAACAGTTCAACTCTCCAACGTCTCTTCTCGACCTTCTAGGTCAAGAGATTGCTACCCTTCTTGCCCAAGGGGCTATAGAAGAAGTACCCCTTCAACAGGGTTCAGGGTTCTACTCCCCCTATTTTCTCATCCCAAAGAAAACAGGGGGCTACAGACCCATCCTAGATCTCATAGTTGAACAAGTTTCTATGCAAGGAGAAATTCAAGATGATTTCTCTTGGTACTCTCCTTCCATACCTCCAGAGTCAGGACTGGCTTTGTTCTCTAGACCTCAAGGATGCGTACACCCATGTCCTTATCCATCCAACACACAGAAGGTTCCTTCGGTTCCTTTACCAAGGAAAGCACTACCAATACAGTGTGCTTCCTTTCGATCTGGCCTCTGCTCCAAGAGTGTTCACAAAATGCATGGCAGTGGTAGCTGCATTTTTACGCACTCTAGGGATATTCGTATTCCCATATCTGGACGACTGGCTCATCCGAGCTCCATCCCAGTCAAAGGCCCAGACTTCCCTGGCCTGCACAAAGCATGTTCTTCAGTATCTGGGACTGGTAATCAATATTCCCAAATCCCATCTCACCCCTACTCAGTCTCTAGAGTTCATAGGGGCCTTACTGGATACCACAACTGCAAGAGCCTATCTTCCCCAGGCCCGTTGCCTACGCTTGGTGCAGTTAGCCTCCCAGATTCAGTCAAAATCCCATTTAACTGCTCGAGAGATGTTGCAACTCTTAGGCCACATGGCATCCACAGTGCATGTGGTTCCTTACGCTCGCCTTCACATGAGGGCAGCTCAGTGGACTCTATCCACCCAATGGACCCAGGCATCAGGTTGCCTGTCAGACAAAATAACCTCCAGTCGCCTCTTTTGGTCCCTCCACTGGTGGAAGTCCACTCAAAATCTGTTGGGGGTCCCCTTTTCAACAGATGCTACCCCAAGCAACCCTTACAACAGATGCCTCTCCAAAGGGTTGGGGAGCTCATCTACAAGATCTCTCCACTCAAGGCATCTGGTCTCCACAGGAGACATCTCTCCATATCAACCTCTTAGAGCTCAGAGCAATCTTCTTGGCTCTCAGTCTTCCACACTCTGCTCAGCTACAAGACAGTCCTCATCCATACGGACAATCAGGTAGCCATGTTCTATGTGAACAAGCAGGGGGGGACGGGCTCTGTCGCTTTGCAACGAAGCTCTGAGATTGTGGGCCTTCGCCAGAGAGCATCAAATCCATCTCATGGCAGTGTATCTTCCAGGGGTTCAAAACTCTTGGGCAGACAGACTCAGTCGAGTTTTGCTGCCACACGAATGGTCCCTCCATGGGGACCAGATAGCCAGGATTTTTCGGATTTGGGGTACCCCAGACATAGACCTATATGCAAGTCTGTGGAATGCCAAACTTCCCCGGTTTTGTTCCAGGATTCTGTGTCAGGGAGTTCAGGCCAAGGATGCCTTCCTCCTTCACTGGGGGCAAGACTTCCTCTATGCCTTTCCACCTATTCCCCTCATCCCCAAGACTCTGTTCAAGCTTCAGAGAGACAAGGGGTCTATGATCCTCATAGCACCACGTTGGCCACGCCAAGTGTGGTACCCTCTACTTCTGCATCTCTCTCAAGCTCCCTCCCTGGACCTGGGGTCTGCTCCAGATCTCTTCTCCCAGGAGGAGGGAACCTTGTGGCATCCAAATCCTCAGTCTCCATCTCAAGGCCTGGTTCGTGAAGGCCTAGACCTTTAAGATTTACACCTTTCTCAGCAAGTGAAGGATATCCTTCATGCTTCCAGAAAGCCTTCCACCAGACGCTCTTATGCTTTTAAATGGAAAAGGTTTTCCATTTGGTGTGCAGAAAATGGTCTTAACCCTTCTGCAATACCTTTGAATTCGTTACTAGACTATTTGCTGCATTTATCCCATGTAGGCCTTAAAACAAATTTAATCAGGGTCCATTTGAGTGCTATTGCAGCATCCCTGAAGCCTCTTAATGGACAACCTATTTCCTCTCATCCTCTTATAGCAAGATTCATGAGAGGCCTTCTTTTAACTAAACCTCCCATTAGACCACCTCCAGTGGCATGGGACTTGAATCTGGTTCTTGGCCAGCTTATGAAGCCACCCTTTTGAACCCTTAGCCACTACCTCCTTGAAATTCCTTTCCTGGAAGGTTATTTTTCTCATTGCACTCACCTCAGCTCGCCGTATCAGTGAGTTGCAAGCTCTAGTGGCTAATCCTCCTTATACAAGGTTCCATCATGACGAGGTAGTTCTCATAACTAATCCACACTTTATGCCTAAAGTGGTCTCACCCTTTCATCTGAACCAGGAGGTATATTTACCTGTCTTCTTTCCAGGACCTCATGCATCAAGTGCAGAGAGGAGTCTTCATACCCTGGATTGTAAAAGAGCACTTGCTTTCTATTTACAAAGGACACAGCAACATAGAAAGTCCTCTCAACTTTTTGTTGCTTTTGATCCTTCCCATTTAGGACTTCCAGTCTCTAAGAGAACTCTGTCCAATTGGATTGCTCAGTGTATTTCCTTCGCCTACCAGCGTAAGAATCTTTCTGTGGAAGGCCATGTCACGGCTCACAATGTGAGGGCCATGGCAGCCTCTATGGCTCATCTAAACTCTGTGTCCATCGACCAAATCTGTCGAGCAGCCACCTGGGCCTCGGTTCATACCTTCACAGCCCATTACTGCTTGGACAAGGATTCCCGCCAGGATGCCTTGTTTGGTCAGGCTGTTCTCAAAAACCTGTTCCATACCTAATCAACTCCTGCCCTCCATCCCTGACTGGATGCCTGAGATTCATAGGTGGAGATGGAGCACTTCCAGGGACTCACAAACTGGGTGATCTCCCAGGCATATCTAGCTGGGGAGTCCCCATATGTGAAGACTCATTCCTGTTTGTTCCTGGAGATAGCACAGTTACTTACCTGTAACAGGTGATCTCTGGGAACAGCAGGAATTAGTCTTCACAACCCTCCCACCTCCCCTAGGAGTTGTATCTCTGTATCTATCTTTCCTTTCCTCTCTCTCTCTTTGTCTCAGCTTTAAAACTCGAACTGGAGAGAGACGGTTGGGAAAGGCGGGAAGGCAGCGCGCAGGCGCTGTGGGATGCTCCCAAAGGCTTTCCTCTTGGACGCTGGGGAGTGTTCCCGCGCAGGCTCCGTTGGTACCGACGATACCCATATGTGAAGACTAATTCCTGCTGTTCCCAGAGATCATCTATGGGCCCTTGCTAGAGAGCATTAGTATCTTGCCTAGCAGATAACCCCAGATGGTTAGGTGGAGGAGGTTCCCCCAGTCATGTCTGGCGGGTATTCCCTGCCCTTTCCATCTTATTGTAAATCTCTTTTGAGGCATAGGCCTCAGGCCTTTCATTACGTGAAAGCCTAAAGGAGGGCCAATTCCCTGGCTTGGCCCATATCTCCTTGAGTCTTCTCGTCAGAGATAAATTTCTCCAATGGCAGCTAGAGGACGCCTAATACCCATCTTGCCCTCATACGAGGATCACTAGGGTATTCTCCTCCAGAGGCCTCCTCTATCCAATCTCCATATTGCAATTCTGGCGTTATCTGGACTTCCTGTCTGCAGACTGACGTTCTCCTCTGTCATTTTCACGTAAGCCATCCTGGTTATTCAAGAGCTCAAATTCTGCAAAGAATTCCGCTTTCTTGTCAGGGAGACCTTTCCTCTGACTCTGCCAGTCATAACCAGGAAAAGAGGATTCTTTATTTACCTATTCAAGCAGGTATCAACCTTTTTGCTGTCAGATGAATCTTCCTCTCTCCCTATATCCCTAGAGGGGATGGGGTTCTATGGACATCTCTCCATCCATATGCCTGGAGACATGTGTCTATATGCCTACCTTTTTCGTCTCGGTGTGTGTATGTATATGTATATATATGTATGTGTATGTATATGTATATATACATACACCGAGACGCAAAGGGTAGGCATATAGACACATGTCTCTAGATAGAGAGAGAGAGAGAGAGAGAGAGATATAATGTGTGTGTGTGTGTGTACACACACACACTTATCTATATCTATCTGAGGGTCTTCTGCCCATACATATCTCTTTATAGATATATACACATATCGGGTATATATGCATATCTCCAGGAACAAAGCAGGAATGAGTCCTCACATATGGGTACGTCGGAACCGACGGAGCCTGCGCGGGAAAGCTCCCCAGCTTCCCAGAAGGAAAGCTTTTGGGGCTTCCCACAGCGCATGCGCGCTGCCTTCCCGCCTTCTTGACCAACTCTCCTCAGTTTCTCTCTTTCCGCGGAGCCAGCAGGTCGTGTTCCTATCACCGCTGAAGTTATTTTAATTTGTTTCTTTGGCCGCGTGTCTGCCTTCCCTGATTCCGAACCAGTACCGCCGGTCTTTGTGTGTTTTTTTTTTTTTTTTAAGAAATAAAAGAAAAATCTTTTTCTCTCACTTGGTGTATTTGTTTTGTGGGGCCTACAGGCCTTCACAAATTCTCCCTCATGGAGAAGCCAGCCTCTGGTTTTAAAAAATGCACCAAGTGTTCTGCTACCGACACTTTTTTCTGACCAAGACAACCCAAATGATAACCAATGTGACTAATGTGTATAGATATTGTAAATA
Source organism: Ichthyophis bannanicus (assembly GCA_033557465.1). Classification (NCBI taxonomy): domain Eukaryota; kingdom Metazoa; phylum Chordata; class Amphibia; order Gymnophiona; family Ichthyophiidae; genus Ichthyophis; species Ichthyophis bannanicus. The sequence continues at coordinate 191,256,176 of CM066039.1, forward strand.
GTTAATTAGTCTACATAGTTTACCTTTTAATCCAAGTTCAAAAACCCCTGTTACTTGTAAATGCATTACAGTTCTCTTTATGTATATGTTTGTTTCATGTAAACCGCGCTGATGACAATAGTGCGGTATATAAGAGATGTTAAATAAATAAAATAAATATTTCAGTCAGACACCCATGAATGGTGTCTTAAATGTTTGGGACCTGACCATTCTATTCAGGATTGTCCCTCCTGCTCTCTGATGTCCAAACGTGGCTTACAGAACCGAGCAGCCAAATTCCATATGCTGTTTTCTACAGATAACCCAGCATCAACATCCTCCAGGTCTTCCTCTCCGGATGGATCTCAGGTAACCAAACATACTTCAGGCAAGTCCTCAAAGGGCAAATCTCCCTCTAAACAGCGAGAGGCCCTTGGGTTCGACCATGAGGACCCTGCCCCAGCCAAACAACCCCGGCGGGAAGCTCCGGCTTCCAAAGCTCCTCCTATGGGGTTACAGGTTAACATCGATGGCACGGCCTCGACTGATCACCTGTTAGACTGCTCTGGGGTACCTGCTCAGACCGGTACCGACATCCAGGCCGTTGTGGCGTCTATGGGTACTACTGTACAATCCATGCAGCAGGCCATAATGGCTTTCATTAATGCTGCAACGCCCTCGGTACCGCAACCGTCGGTTCCGACCCCGGTTCCGGTACCGCAACCGGTACCGGTACCCAGAGCATCTACTTCCAGTAGAATGCCGGTTCCGTTTTTTGTTTCCGGAGACTTTCTCGATACCAACCCGGTTCCCGGTACGCCCGATGTCGATACCGGTCGGTACGCGTATCGGTCTTTAGAAGCAAATAGGCGATACTTCGAGTCTTCTGAGGATGCCGATACCTCAGATGATTCTGATGAAGCATCCCTTATTCTTCCTGAGGAGCCCTCTTCCCCAAAGAGAAGAATGTCTCCTCCAGAGGACTTGTCCTTTCAGGACTTCATTCTTGAAGTAGCCAAAGGACTCTCTATTACAGTATCCTCTGAAAAAGAACCTAGAACACAAAAATTAGACATTTTAGGATACTCTAAGGTTCCCAAAGAGGCAGTCATCTTACCCATTCATAATATTCTCCAAGAACACATGATGGATTTATGGGAGGCTCCTCTTACTCTATCTCCACATTCTCGTCGGTTGGACACCATGTATCGGGTCCCTCCTCCTCCTGGTTTTCAAAAAACTCAGCTTCCTCACCATTCCATCGTGGTGAAGTCTGCTATGAAAAAGAGTACCAAAAGGCACTCTTCTACTCCTCCAGGAAGAGAATGTAGGACTTTGGATGCTTTTGGCAGGAAAATCTTCCAGGCTAGTATGCTTATTGCCAGAATCAACTCATACAGCCTCTATGAGCATGTTTCTGAAAGAGCTTGCTCTTAAAAGTACGGAATTTTCTCCCCTTTATCCCAGAGGATAGAAAAGAGGAGTTCCTGCTTCTTTTAAAGCATATCCAAGATGTGTCAAAGTTCTCTAATAGAGCTGCCTTTGACTCCTTTGAAGGTGCTAGTAGAGCATCTGGCATAGCTATAGCTGCTCGTCGACTTGCTTGGCTCCAGGCCTTTGACCTGGAATCCTGGGTACAAGATGGCCTAGGCAATTTGCCTTGTACAGGTGAAAATCTATTTGGCAAGGATTGGCAAGTTAAAGCCATTCAAATGGATGCAGAAAATGCTGCTCTAGATAGACTTTCTAGGTCTACTTCTAACCCTGCCAAGAAAAAGCCTTTTAAGAAATCTTTCTACAAAAAGACTAGATTTTCTACCAATGCTGGCCAATCATCTTCTCAAGTTCGCTTTGCTCCTAAACGTCAGCAAGCTAAACAGGCCAGAACAAAACCTGCAGGGGCTGCTACGCTTCAACAGTCCCAACCCCCTTCTCACCATTCCAGGAAGGATAACTCATTTTGCTCCCTGATGGGAACAAATCACATCAGAACAGTGGACCCTCTATCATCAGAGAGGGCTACAAACTGCATTTTTCCAGCCTTCCTCTCTATCCCAGGGTGAGACATTTCATCTCTCCCCCATCTCTTCTACACCTGTTGGATCAGGAAGTGAATACCCTGCTTTCCCAAGGGGCAATAGAACAGGTTCCTCTCCTTCAACAGGGCTCAGGGTTCTACTCCCCCTATTTTCTCATACCAAAGAAAACAGGGGGGCACAGACCCATTCTAGATCTCAGAGAATTAAACAAATTTCTATGCAAAGAGAAATTCAAAATGATCTCTCTGGGTACTCTCCTTCCATACCTACAGAGTCAGGACTGGCTTTGTTCTCTAGACCTAAAGGATGCATACACACATACTCATCCACCCATCCCACAGAAAATTCCTTCGATTTCTGTTCCAGGGAAAACATTTCCAGTACAGAGTACTCCCCTTTGGTCTAGCCTCTGCTCCAAGAGTGTTCACAAAATGCATGTCAGTAGTGGCTGCATTTCTACGCACTCAGGGAATCTTTGTCTTCCCATACCTAGACTGGCTCATCCGAGCTTCCTCTCAGTCTCAGGCTCAGACTTCCCTGGATCACACCATCTGCATTCTGCAGTATCTGGGACTTGTCATCAATCTGGCAAAGTCTCAACTCACCCCTACTCAATCCCTAGAATTCATAGGGGCCTGGCTAGATACCACCACAGCAAGGGCCTATCTTCCCCAGGCACGTTGCCACCGGCTAGTGCACTTAGCCTCTCAGATTCAGTCCAGAAGCCACTTGACTGCCAGAGAGATGTTAGAACTGCTAGGTCATATGGCATCCACAGTCCATGTGGTGCCCTATGCTCGCCTGCATATGAGAGCAGCTCAATGGACTCTGTCCACCCAGTGGACCCAAGCATCAGGAGCTCTCTCAGACCAAATAGAAACCTCCATACGTCTCTCCAGTGGTGGATGTCCACTCAAAATCTGTTGCTGGGGTCCCCCTTCCAACCGCTTCTACCCCAAGCAACCCTCACCACAGATGCCTCCCAAACAGGGTGGGGAGCTCATCTTCAAAACCTATCCACTCAAGGCCTTTGGTCTCCACAGGAGACCGCCCTTCATATCAACCTTCTGGAGCTTCGAGCAATTTTCCTTGCTCTCAAGGTCTTCCATACCCTCCTATACAACATGACAGTTCTTGTTCAGACCGACAATCAAGTAGCCATGTTCTACGTAAACAAACAAGGAGGGACTGGCTCTCTGTCGCTTTGCAACAAAGCTCTCAGACTGTGGGCCTTCGCCAGAGAGCATCAAATCCATCTCCTGGCAGTATATCTCCCAGGAATTCAAAACTCTTGGGCAGACAGACTCAGCCGAGTTCTGCTTCCACACGAGTGGTCCCTGCACATGGATCAGGTACTCAGAATCTTTCAGAAATGGGGAACCCCGGACATAGACCTCTTTGTAAGTCCGTGGAATGCCAAACTTCCCCAGTTCTGTTCCAGAACTCCGTGTCAAGGGGTTCAGGCCAGGGATGCCTTCCTCCTTCATTGGGGTCAGGGCCTCCTATATGCCTTTCCACCCATTCCTTTGATTCCCAAGACTCTGTTCAAACTGCAGAGGGATCACGGATCTATGATCCTTATAGCTCCACGCTGGCCACGCCAAGTGTGGTTCCCTCTACTTCTGCATCTCTCCCAGGGCCCCTCCCTGGACCTGGGAGCTGCTCCAGACCTTCTGTCTCAGGAGGAAGGGACTTTGTGGCACCCAAACCCCAAGTCCCTCCACCTCAGAGCATGGTTACTGAAGGCCTAGACCTTCAAGACTTAAATGTCTCGCAACAAGTGAAGGATATCCTCCATGCTTCCAGAAAACCTTCCACTAGGCATTCCTATGCTTTTAAGTGGAAAAGATTTTCCATTTGGTGTGCTCAAAAGGGTCTTGACCCTTTTGCTTTTCCTGTAAATTCCCTATTGGAATATCTCCTGCATCTCTCCAATGCAGGCCTTAAAACGAATTCAGTAAGGGTCCATTTGAGTGCTATTGCAGCATCCCTCAAGCCTCTCAATGGACAACCTATTTCCTCTCATCCTCTTATTGCAAGATTCATGAGAGGCCTAACTTTAACTAAACCTCCCATTAGGCCTCCTTCGGTGGCATGGGACTTAAATTTGGTTCTTGGTCAGCTTATGAAGCCACCTTTTGAACCTTTAGTCTCTACCTCCTTGAAATTTCTTTCCTGGAAGGTTATTTTCCTCATTGCAGTCACTTCAGCTCGCCGCATCAGTGAACTGCAAGCCTTGGTGGCTAATCCACCTTATACAAGGTTCCATCATGATAAGGTAGTCCTCAGGACAAATCCACACTTTATGCCTAAGGTGGTTTCACCTTTTCATCTTAATTAAGAGGTATATCTTCCTGTCTTTTTTTTCCAGCTCCTCACGCATCCAGTGCAGAGCGGAACCTTCATACTCTAGATTGTAAAAGAGCTCTTGCCTTTTACCTTCACAGGACTCAGCCACATCGAAAGTCCTCCCAACTTTTTGTTGCTTTCGATCCTTCTCATTTGGGACTTCCAGTCTCAAAAAGAACACTTTCCAATTGGCTTGCTCAGTGTATTTCTTTTGCTTACCAGAGTAAAAACATTTCTCTGGAGGGCCATGTCAGAGCTCACAATGTGAGAGCCATGGCCACCTCTATGGCTCATCTTCACTCTGTCTCCATCGATCAGATCTGTCGAGCAGCCACCTGGGCCTCGGTTCATACCTTCACAGCCCATTACTGCTTGGATAAGGACTCCCGCCGGGATGCCTTATTTGGTCAGGCTGTCCTCAAACACCTGTTCCATTCTTAAACAACTCCTGCCCACCTTCTCTCAATGGATGCCTGAGATCCATAGGAAGATGAAGAGTCCTTGGAGGGGGATCTCCCAGGCATCTCAGCTAGGGAGTCCGCATATGTAAGGATTCATTCCTGCTTGTTCCTGGAGATAGCACAGTTACTTACCTGTAACAGGTGATCTCTGGGAAGAGCAGGAATAGTCCTCACAACCCACCCACCTCCCCTAGGAGTTGTATCTCTTTCTCTTTCCTTTCCTCTCTCTATTGTCTCAGCTTTAAACTCGAACTGAGGAGAGTTGGTCAGGAAGGCGGGAAGGCAGCGCGCATGCGCTGTGGGAAGCCCCAAAAGCTTTCCTTCTGGGAAGCTGGGGAGCTTTCCCACGCAGGCTCTGTCGGTTCCGACGTACCCATATGTGAGGACTATTCCTGCTGTTCCCAGAGATCACCTGTTACAGGTAAGGCTTTCTTAACCAGGGCTCCACACATCAAACAGTAAGGATTTGAGGGTTTCTTTGTTTGGTTTTTTTATTACATTGCTAGCTCTCTGACTGGGAGCTCTTAAAAGGGTTTTGTGTGTACTTTTTAAAAGCAAGGTTACTTACATTTTTGCTGTTTTAGGGGACCTTTACTGGAGCACAGTAGGTGGCTGAACTCTGTAACCTCCTCAGATTCAGAAACTGCTAACACCTAATCAGGTGTTAGTTCCCTCCCTACCCACCCCGGCTCCCACCCACCCCTAGTGAGCAGTCTTGCTTTATAGGGCACCTCCCCCTTTAGCAAATCACAGTGAATTGGACCAGCACATATTGAATATAATTAAAGAGATTTAACTGCTTTTTCTCTGAAAGGACAGCTGCGAAACCAGCTGGTACTTGGTAGATCTCTCTCTTTTGCTTTAACAGATACCTAAGCTCCACAAACAGAACAATGGCTGGGAAAAATCGTATTGCTAAAGCTGTTGCCCCCGTTACAGCTTCTGCCTCGGTCCAGACAGAGGTCCTAATGCCAGTTGAAGAACCGGTTCCATGTGCAGGGTGCCTGCATGCTGAAGCTCTGAGGAAACAAGTGGAGGAACTCAGAGAGGAGGTGGCGAGGCTGAGGAGCATTCAAGACAGTGAGAAGTACATTGATGAGATGCTTCTTGCAGCAACCAGGCTTTCCAGCACAGGAGAAGATGGGTGCCAACAGAATGTCGATGGTTGGACAACAGTCACCAGAGCCTGCAAAATCACCAATCCAACTTCTCCAGCCCTTGAATTGAAGAACCATTATGCAGCCCTGGAAGTGGAGGAGGTGAAAGCATCCCTGGAAAGGGAAGAACCAGAGTTCAAGTACCCCATAGTTGCGGAATCAGTGACCAGAAGGAAACGAAGGGTAGTGGTTGTTGGAGACTCTCTTCTGAGGGGTACTGAGGCGTCCATCTGCCGACCAGACTTGATGTCCAGAGAGGTGTGCTGTCTGCCTGGTGCCAAGATCCAAGATGTTACGGAGAGTTTGCCGAGACTCATCAAGCCCACTGACTATTACCCAATGTTGCTAATCCATGTTGGAACAAATGATACTGCCAGGTATACCTCGGAACGTATCAAAAGTGACTTCATGGCTCTGGGACAGAGGGTGAAGCAGGTAGGTGCACAGGTGGTGTTCTCTTCAATCCTCCCTGTTGAGGGTAAAGGCCAAGGCAGAGAGGCTCGCATCCTGGAGATGAATGCATGGCTGCGTGGATGGTGTCTTCAAGAGCGTTTTGGTTTCCTAGACCATGGGATGCTGTTCCAAGGGATGCAGAGCAGAGATGGCATCCATCTGTTCAAGAAAGGTCAACGCATCTTTGGTAGTAGACTGGCTAATCTACTGAAGAGGGCTTTAAACTAGATTCGTTGGGGATGGGTGAAGAAAGCCCCCAGGTAAGTGAAAGCTCCCAGGTAGGTGATACATTAAATACCTTTATGGAAATTCGTAACAGGGGTAACACATGGAAAGCAGTGTGTATTAATGCCCGTAGCATGGGAAATAAGATCCCTGAAGTTGAAGCTTTGGTGGGAGTGGCTGACTTGGATTTAGTGGCAGTTACAGAAACATGGTTCACAGAAAACCATGACTGGGATGTAACTATACCTGGCTATACTTTATTCAGAAAGGACAGGGTAGGAAGAAGGGGAGGAGGAGTGGCACTATATGTAAAAACTACTATTAAAGCTTTGGAATTACAGAGCTTAAAAGGGAGAGAGGAGGCATTGTGGGTTAAACTAGAAAGAGGGAAAGAGAAATCTATTTGCATTGGTGTGATATACAGACCTCCCTCACAAGAGGAAGAGGTGGACAGAGTTAATTGAAGACATACGCAGCATTGCTAGGAAAGGGGAAGTGCTACTGCTAGGAGATTTCAATATGCCAGATGTTGATTGGCACATTCCTGCTGCAGTATCATCTAGAAGTAAGGAGATCCTGGATTCTCTACAGGGAGAACTATTCAGGCAATTGGTAAGAGACCCCACACGTGAAGGGGCCATACTGGACTTGGTGCTTACCAATGGTGAGAGTGTTTCTGATGTTGTAGTGGGAGATCATTTTGCATCCAGTGACCACCAGATGGTGTGGTTCAGTATTAGGACTAGGGCTGTTAGAATCCATTCCAAGGTGAAGATCTTAGACTTTAGGAAGACTAACTTTGCGAAGATGGGCCAATACCTCAGGGAGTCGTTAATGGGATGGGAACAGCTGGGGGATGTAGAAAAACAGTGGGCAAAACTGAAAGGGGGTATTTTAAAGGCAACCAACCTTTTTGTTAAAATGGTAAATAAAGGCAAAAGGAAAAGGAGACCGCTATGGTTTTCGAAGGAAGTAGCTGAAAAAGTGAAGAAAAAGAGGGAGGCCTTCATGAAATACAAGAGATCACAGAGAGAGGAAGACAGGCATCTGTATTTGGAAAACCTTAGAGAAGCTAGCAAAGTAGTCAAGAAGGCAGAGATTCAAAACGAGGAGGAAATAGCCAATGCAATAAAATGGGGGGATAAGACATTTTTCAGATATATTAGTGAGAAGAGGAAGGGCAAAAGTGGTTTGTCAGACTCAAGGGTGCAGGGGGGGAATATGTAGAAGCTGATAAGGATAAAGCAGAATTGCTTAACAAATATTTTTGTTCTGTGTTCACAGATGAAGAACCAGGAGCAGGACCTCAGAAAACACCCACAAATAAGGACAGAAGCGAGGGACATCTTGAACAATTTTCAGAAGACTGTGTTCGTGAGAAACTAGCTCAACTTAAAGTAGACAAAGCGATGGGACTGGATGGGATACACCCTAGAATACTGAGGGAACTTGGGGACATTCCAGCAACTCCACTGACTGACCTTTTCAATGCCTCGTTGGAGTCGGGAGTGGTGCCAAAGGACTGGAGAGAGGCTCATGTGGTGCCTTTACACAAAAGCAGAAGTAAGGATGTGGTTGAAAACTACAGGCCGGTTAGTTTAACCTCGGTGGTGAGTAAATTATTGGAAACGCTGCTGAAAGAGAAAATAGTGAGGTTTCTGGAGTCCAGCGGATTACAGGATCCGAGGCAGCATGGATTCACCAGAGGCAGGTCTTGTCAGACAAATCTGATCGATTTCTTTGACTGGGTGACCAGGGAGTTGGACCAAGGGACAGCTCTAGATGTGGTGTATTTAGATTTCAGTAAAGCCTTTGACACTGTTCCTCACAGGCAACTTATAAACAAACTGAGCAGCCTAGGGATGGACCCTAAAGTTACTGCTTGGGTTAGAAATTGGTTGGGTGGGAGGCGACAAAGAGTACAAGTAAATGGAGCTCACTCTGAGGAGAAGGATGTTACCAGTGGTGTGCCCCAGGGATCTGTCCTTGGTCCGATTCTTTTTAACATCTTTGTTAGTGATATAGCGGAAGGGCTGTCGGGTAAGGTTTGCCTCTTTGCGGATGATACCAAAATCTGTAATAGAGTAGACACCCAGGAAGGTGTAGATAACATGAGGAGGGATCTAGCTAAGCTTGAAGAATGGTCTAGAATTTGGCAGCTGGGATTTAATGTTAAAAAATGTAAGGTCATGCATTTGGGCTGCAGCAATCCAAGGGAGCAATACAGTATAGGAGGTGAAGTACTTTTGTCCACTAAAGAACAGCGGGACCTAGGCGTGGTTGTGTCTGATGATCTTAAAGTAGCTAAACAGGTAGAAAAGGCGACGGCAAAAGCTAGAAGGATGCTTGGGTGCATATGGAGAGGAATGGCTAGCAGAAAAAAGGAGGTGATAATGCCTCTGTATAAGTCTTTGGTGCGACCTCATTTGGAGTATGGTGTGCAATTCTGGAGACCGCACCTTCAAAAGGATGTGAACAGGATGGAGTCGGTGCAGAGGGTTGCTACTAAAATGATTAATGGGCTTCATTATAAAGCATATGAGGACAGACTTAAGGATCTTAATATGTACACCTTAGAGGAAAGGCGGGATAGAGGTGATATGATTGAGATGTTTAAATACCTCCGTGGCATAAATGTTCAGGGAGAGAGCCTCTTTCAATTGAAAGCAAGTTCTGCTACGAGGGGACATGGGATGAGGGTGAAGGGAGATAGATTCAGGAGTGATATGCGGAAATATTTCTTTACAGAAAGAGTAGTGGATCCGTGGAATAGTCTCCCAGTGGAGGTGGTAGAGATGAGAACAGTAACTGAATTCAAAAAAGCATGGGACCAACACAGAGGATCTCTAAAGGTAGAAAGTGGACTGTTGTAGTTGTTGTTATGGAAGGACAGACTAGATGGGCCTTGTGGTCTTTTTCTGTCATGTTTCTATGTTTCTAAGTAACTGTGCTATATTTCTATATATAGAGATATATTTTTAGATAGATCTGTATCCATCTACTTATCTGTCTGTTACTTTCAGATATCCTTACATTCCTATATGATCCTGACAGATGGGCACTACCCCTATCAATGCTGTGCCAGCATACTTGGGGGACTACACCTATTACCACACTCTGTGGTAATTAACAATCTTTTTCCTTACCATAACCTTTTCAGGTTAGATACTCCTGAAGCTCTCCATGTACCCTTTTTCTTTCCTAATTGATCCCATTTAGGAAAGACATTGCGGAGCTTCAGTTGCTCTAAAGCTTAGCGCTCCTGAGTCTGTCCTTACTTATCAGATACAAGGGTCTCCATACCCTTTCTTCCCTACATGGACTGATTCCAACCCCAGTCCAGTTGGGTCAGACTCATTTTTTCTCTTGGTCCTAGATTTGTACTATTTTTGGACCAAAACAGCTTAAGCTTTCTTTTAATAGTACCTTCTGCGTCTCCGCTGAAGCTTTACCTCTCATACTACCCCAGTTTTTCCCCTGGGGCTATTTCTCACCCTGAAGGGTTCTGATCTCCACTTGTTTTTATTCTTCTTTATTACCTCTACTTCTCAGTGAGGTACCCCTTGAGCACATTCACTGGCTCTTCTATCAGATCCATATGTAGCTCAGTGCACTTGTGCAATGCCAACAAGGGAGATTACAATATTTCACTACTAAATGCCCTCGATACAGGGTCTTCCCCTTTTGAAGCCCTGTTCTAGCCAGCTGTTCCACAGCTCCTTTTCTGTATTCAACTCCTACCCTCTATCCCCAGGATGCCTGAGGTTCTGAGGAGTAGCATGGCTCTTTCTAGATTCGCAACCTGCTAGGACTCCCTCTGGGCATCTCAGCTTGGGAGTCCCCATATGTGAAGACGCATTCCTGCTTGTTCCAGGAGATAGCACAGTTACTTACCTGTAACAGGTGATCTCTGGGAACAGCAGGAATAAGTCTTCACAACCCACCCACCTCACCTAGGAGTTGCATTTCTCTATCTCTATCTTTCCCTTCCTTGCTCTCTCTCTCTTTGTCTCAGCTTTAAAACTTAACTGAGGAGAGGCAGTTGGGAAGGCAGCACGCAGGCGTGTTGGGATGCTTCCAAAAGCTTTCTGATTGGACGCTGGGAAGCGTTCCCACGCAGACTCCATCGGTACCGACGTACCCATATGTGAAGACTTATTCCTGCTGTTCCCAGAGATCACCTGTTACAGGTAAGTAACTGTGCTTTGCCTATTGATAACCCCTATACTATATGATATATCCTCTAATTTCCTTTCAAGCAAATTACCATCTATTAGTAGTTCTGCCACTAAAAAAAAAAATATTATTTTTTTCATATATTTTACTTATGAAGGACTTGAAGGTCTCAGACTTGTGTTGCACTTATCAGGAAATACTTCTCATGTAGTGCCGGTATTGCATCAATGACCTTAGTCCAAAAATAATTTAAGCATTTATAAAGATTTCTTATTTCTTATTTTCAATATTTCCAAGTCTTTAATCAAAAAAGTGCTTATCTAGCTCTTCTTCAGTGTTCCCCAACACTATTATCCGGCGCCTTGCTTGCGTTTCACTTCAATAAGTTTCCTCAGGGGGTCCGTTCAAGCACTTTGTTATAACTCATAGTTAGGGATGCAGCTATATCATTCTTCACTGTATGGCATGTACTTGTGAGCCTCTTCGGCATCGATATGCCTCTGGCATTGCCCTTGAGGATTCTGCACCGGCAAAGTTACCCCAGTGGGAGGCTTCGGCTTCCAAAGCATTATCAGGGTTCCAGGATGTTCTCGAGGCCTCGACCTCAGCAGAACTACTGGTGCCATGCTGTGGGGTACCGGCGGTCTCATCCGGTACTGACATCCAGGCATTGGCAGCGTCGATAGACCAGAGAGTCCTGGCTATTGAGCGCAGTCTGGCGGCTTTCCTTGCAGCATCGATGCTCTCGGAACCGCGACAGACAATTCCACCCTTACCGGCCCCGGTATCGGTACCGATAGCATCGGTGTCTGCTTTGCCGGTACCCAGTCATCCGATGACCTCTGGTACCAATACCCCGGTACCGGTTACTCCCGGTACCGACTTTGGTCGGTGTGTGTATCGGGCTCTTCAAGAGCATCCAGACAGAGACGGTACTTCGAGTCCTCAGAAGAATCTGAGGATTCTGACAGTTCTGTCGATGCAGCGATGCTTCTCCCAGAGGAGCCCTCCTCCTGTAAACGCAGGATGTCTCCTCCAGAGGATATTTCCTTCCAGGATTTTATCAGGGAGGTGGCTTGGGGCCTGTCCATTACTGTGGCCCCTGAAACAGTCAAGGGCCAAGGAGTTGGAAATTCTAGAATATCCCAAAACTCTTAAGGAGGCAGCTACCTTGCCCATTCATGAGATTTTATATGATCTCATGGTAAGGATGTGGGAGACACCTCTTACCACCTCTCCTCATTCTCACAGACTGGATACTATGTATCGAGGCCCTCCTTGTCCTGGTTTCCATAAGACTCAGCTTCCTCACCACTCTATTGTAGTGGAATCAGCTATGAGAAGGATCAAGAGTGCAAAGAGGCATGCCTCTAATCCTCCAGGACGTGAGTGCAGAACCCTGGCTGCTTTTGGACGTTGGGTCTTCCAAGCTTCCATGCTTTCTGCCAGGATCAGTTCCTATAGTCTCTACATGGGAATGTTCCTGAAGGAGGTCACAGATGATTTAGAGGCTTTAAGTCCTATTCTTCCTGAGGATAGACAGGATTTTCTCACTTTGGTCAAACATGCCCAAGATGTTTCTAAATTTGCCAACCGTGCAGCCTTTGACTGCTTTGAGTGCATAAGCAGAACCTCTGCTATTGCCATAGGTGCACGTAGAATTGCTTGGCTCCAGGCATCTGATCTAGAGCTCTGGGTACAAGACAAATTGGGAAATATCCCTTGCACTGGTGAGAACCTGTTTGGTAAAGATTGGCAGGAAAAGGCCAATGAAATGGATGCTGAAAATTCCACCTTGGATAGATTATCCAAGTCCACTGCTGATTCTGCTAGAAAGAAATTGTTCAAGAAACCATTCTTTTCTAAAAAGAAAAGATTTTATCCTGCTTATGTTCAGCAGGGACGTTCTGCAGGTCAGCTTGCCAGGAAAGGTCAGCAACCACCCAAACAGAAGAAAGCAAAGGCTGCTGGGCCTCAACCGGCCCAGCAAGCTCAGCCTTCACAGGGCCTTTGACTCTCAACTAGAGAACTTAACCTTCCTGGAATGGTGGAAGGCTCTGGTCCCCCGAGAGCCAGGAAGGCTATTTCATTTTTCCCCCCCGATGGGGGCAAATAACAGCAGAGCATTGGACACTCCATCAAAAAGGAGGGGTACAAGCTTCATTTTTCAAGCATGCCCCCTCTCACAATACTGAAGCAGTTCAATTCTCCGACCTCTCTCATCAACCTGTTAGGTCAGGAGGTCTCTTTCCTTCTTGCCCAAGGGGCAATAGAAGAAGTACCCACTCAGCAGGGTACAGGGTTCTATTCCCCTTATTTTCTTATCCCAAAGAAAACAGGGGGTTACAGACCTGTCTTAGACCTCAGAGAATTAAACAAATTCCTTGTCAGAGAAATTCAAGATGATTTCTCTCGGATCTCTGCTGCCATACTTTCAGAGTCAGGACTGGCTTTGTTCTCTAGATCTCAAGGATGCATACACTCATGTCCTCATCCATCCAACCCACAGAAGGTTCCTTCAGTTCCTTTTTCAGCAAAAGCACTACCAATACAGGGTGCTTCCTTTTGGCCTGGCCTCAGCACCAAGGGTGTTCACGAAATGCATGGCTGTAGTAGCAGCATTTCTCCGCACTCTAGGGATATTCGTCTTCCCTTACTTAGACGACTGGCTCATTCGAGCACCAACAGAGTCAGAGACCAATCTGTGCAATCTGCGATCTAAAAGATTTCAGGAAAAGCTTAAAACGCACCTCTTCCAATCACATTTCAATTTAACCCCTTGAAATGCTTGCAGGCATGTGCATAATGTATATAACGATCCTATGTGAAGTCTTAATAGTCAGGCTTGTGTAAATATGTATATTTTGTACTTTGTGTAAAATCTAACATCAATCAACTGTAAATCTGTAATCCTGCTTGCTGTGTGCTAAACCCCCCCCCCTAATCGCACTGTACACACCCCTAATCATTGGCCTGTACAACCAACCTTCCCATGTATAGCAACCGCTGCTGATCGCTGGAAGCAGCGGGATACAAATTGTACACAAATAAATAAGAGACCAGGACTTCTCTATCCTGCACAATGCGTATCCTTCAGTATTTAGGGCTGGTAATAAACATCCCAAAATCCAGTCTAACTCTCTCTGTCTTTAGAGTTCATAGGAGCTTTGCTGGATACCAAAAAGGCAAGGGCCTATCTCCCCCAGGCCCGTTGCCTTCGCATGGTGCAGTTAGCTTCTCAAGCAGTGCTAAAGCCTCATCTAACTGCTCGAGAAATGTTACAACTACTAGGCCACATGGCATCTACTGTGCATGTGGTTCCCTATGCTCGCCTCCATATGAAGGCAGCTCAGTGGACTTTATCCACCCAATGGACCCAGGCATCAGGAGGTCTGTCAGACAAAATAGCAAATACAAGTCGCCTTATTTTAGCCCTCCAGTGGTGGAAGTCCACTCAAAACCTGTTGCTGGGGTCCCCTTTCCAACAACCCTTACCCCAAGCAACTCTCACAACAGATGCTTCTCCGATGGGTTGGAGAGCTCATCTCCAAGACCTCTCCACCCAAGGCACCTGGTCTCCACAGGAGAGTCATCTACATATCAATCTCTTGGAGCTCAGAGCAATCTTCCTTGCTCTGCAAGTGTTCCACACCCTGCTCAGCTACAAGACAGTCCTCATTCATACAGACAATCAAGTAGCCATGTTCTATGTGAACAAGCAGGGGGGAACAGGCTCTGTCGCTTTGCAACGAAGCTTTGCGACTATGGGCCCTCGCCAGAGAGCATCAGATTCATCTCCTGGCAGTGTATCTTCCAGGCATACAAAACTTTTGGGCAGACACTCTGAGTTCTGCTTCCACACGAATGGTCTCTGCATGCAGACCAGGTAACCAAGATTTTTCAAATTTGGGGAACCCCGGACATAGACCTCTTTGCAAGTCCGTGGAATGCCAAACTTCCCCGGTTCTGTTCCAGAATTCCGGCTCAGAAGGCTCAGGCCAGGGATGCTTTCCTTCTTCATTGGGGTCAAGACTTCCTGTATGCCTTTCCACCCATTCCCCTAATTCCCCAAACCCTGTTCAAGCTTCAGAGAGACAGAGGCCATATTCTCATAGCTCCACATTGGCCAAGGCAAGTGTGGTACCCTCTGCTTCTACATCTCTCTCAAGCTCACTCCCTGGAGTTAGGAGATCTGGAGCAGACCCTGTCTCAGGACGGAATGTTATGGCATCCCAATCCCCAGTCTCTGCATCTCGGGGCTTGGTTGCTGAAGGCCTAGATCTCCAAGATCTTAATCTTCCTCAGCAAGTAAAAGAGATTCTTTTTGCTTCCAGGAAAAAGACCACAAGACGCTCTTATGCTTTTAAGTGGAAAAGGTTTATCATATGGTGTTCGCAGAAGGGTCTTAACCCCCTTGCGATACCTCTGGAATCATTGCTGGAGTATCTCCTTCATTTATCCAATGCAGGACTTAAGACTAACTCAGTAAGAGTCTTTGAGTGCTATTGCAGCTTCCTTTAAGCCTCTAAATGGACATCCTATTTCCTCTCATTCTCTTATAGCAAGATTTATGAGAGGCCTTCTTCTAACTAAGCCTCCCATCAGGCCACCATTGGTGGCAGGGGACTTAAACCTGGTTCTTGGGCAGCTCATGAAGCCACCCTTTGAACCTTTAGCTACTACCTCCTTGAAATTCTTTTCTTGGAAGGTTATCTTTCTCATTGCAATCACATTAGCACGCCACATTAGTGAGTTGCAAGTGCTAGTAGCTGATCCTCCTTATACAAGGTTCCATCATGACAAGGTAGTCCTTAGGACTCATCCACACTTTATGCTAAAGGTGGTCTCGCCTTTTCATCTAAACCAAGCGGTCTACCTACCTGTGTTTTTTCCAAGGCCTCCTGTATCAAATGCAGAGAGGTATCTTCATACCTTGGACTGTAAAAGAGCTTTAGCCTTTTACTTACAAAGAACACAGCAACATAGAAAGTCCTCTCAACTCTTTGTTGCTTTTGATCCTTCTCATTTGGGACTTCCAGTCTCCAAGAGAACTCTCTAACTGGATTGCTCAGTGTATTTCCTTCGCCTATCAGAGTAAGAACCTTTCTCTGGAGGGCCATGTCACCGCTCACAATGTGAGGGCCATGGCAGCCTCAATGGCTCATCTGCACTCTGTGTCTATCGACGACATCTGTCGAGCAGCCACTTGGGCCTCGGTTCATACCTTCACAGCCCATTACTGCTTGGACAAGGACTCCCGCCGGGATGCCTTGTTTGGTCAGGCTGTTCTCCAACACCTGTTCCGTACCTAATCAACTTCTACCCACCATCCCTGGTAGGATGCCAGAGATCCATTGGGGGAAATGGAGCCCTGTTCATGGACACCCAACTTTTGGGGTCTCGCCCTTGCACCTAAAGCTAGGGAGTCCCCATATGTGAGGACTAGATTCCTGCTTGTTCCTGGAGATAGCATAGTTACTCACCTGTAACAGGTGATCTCCGGGAACAGCAGGAATTTAGTCCTCACAATCCACCCACCTCCCCTGGGAGTTATCTCTCTATCTTTCCTTTCCCTCTCTCTCTCTTTGTCTCAGCTTTAAACTCAACTGGAGAGAGGCAGTTGGGAAAGGCGGGAAGGCAGCACGCAGGCGCTGTGGGATGCTCCCAAAGGCTTTCTAATTGGATGCTGGGGAGCGTTCCCACGCAGGCTCTGTTGGTACTGACGATACCCATATGTGAGGACTAAATTTCTGCTGTTCCCAGAGCTCACCTGTTACAGGTGAGTAACTATGCTTTGTCTTTTTACCCCTAGAGACCATTGGGTGTATTCTCCCTGGTAGTCTCATTCAGGAGTGAGCCAGTTCACCCCATGGAACTCAATCCACTTAGGGTCCCCAGAAGACTGTTCTGAGACTTTCTGGCCTTAGTTGATCACCTTTTGAGGCTCTGCAGACCACTTGTAGAGGTTTAGGTGACTTCTTTGAGGTAGTCTGAATGTTGTCTTCCTCTACCTTCAGTTCCGACTGCTTGGCTATATTCCACTCATCTGAACTGGTCTATCTGGATGAAAAGGAAGTTGAGATGTTAATGTCTCTTCCTCGAATCGTGCTAGACCAGTCCAGGTCCTGACTTAGAAGACTTATTGTGCAGGTTGGAAAACCACCTGTCTTTTGGTCACATTAGCAATGTCTTTCGCATGTTTGGAGGTTCTGGCTGCCATAGGACTAGTCAGTCGGGCTCCAGTTTCCTCATAGTAAAAGAGCTAAGAACTAGTTCTTCCTCTATGGTTTGTGTTTAATGTTCTGAGTTTGTGTTTCAGATTATCTTACAGCTTGGGAAGTGTCATACTGGCTTCTCTCTATGCTCTACCAGAGGATATGCCAAGTGATAACGCTGAAATAGTGCTCAAGTCTGCCTCTACTTGCTGGCTGGGGAGCATAACCCACTCATCTGGACTGGTCTAGCAGGATTCAAAGAAAGGAGATTCAGGTATGATTAAAATCTAGGACTTGGAATACCTCAGGGCTTGGTTCAGCACTCTGAGTCAAGATTACCCTGCGCTGGAGGTGTGTCTCAAGCTCAAAGCCAACTCAGGGTGTTTTGTGCTCAGCTCCTTGGACCTGGGACAACCTTCCACTCCTGAGTTCCATAGCATTGACCCTGGAGTTGGTCCCTTTGGCCAGGGTTCACATGTGCCCTCCTCAGAGGCATCTGTTCTCAATGGTTCAATCAGAACCTTTCCCCTGGGAGATCAAGGAGCAGTTATTGTGGCAGTTGCAATCTTGCTATCTTTCAAGATGCCTCTAGAAGCTCTGGATTGTCTGACAGTTGCCACAGCTGGGGAGCCACTGTGTAGGTCAGCTTGTTCATTGATTCTGGTCCTCTTGGGAGGGCCTCCTAGTCAGTCGACTAGTTGAAAGCTAACTAATTGACTAAGTGGCCCTCCTGAGGGGACCAGAACTGCTGAACAAGTTGACCTACACAGTGACTCCACCATCCTGCTAGACCAGCCCAGATGAGCTATCTGCCTGGCTTTGGAGAGTTTTCAGCCTCTTCTTGTAGTCAGTGGTCCACGTGGTGTTGGACATTGCCATGTGCTGTGGTGTACATTAACAAGCAGGATGGAGCTTCTTGTACTGGAGTAGCTCTTGAGGTAGTGAAGATGTCGTTGGGCCAGCGGAGCATGAGACTGCACTGCCTGCAGCCCACATAACAGTATCTTCAATGTGCAGGCTAACTTCTTGAGTAGGAACACTGTGCATCCTCGTGAGTGGGAGATAAACTCTCATGTGTTCAGCCTCATAGTGCAGTGGTAGGGCCTTCCAGTCTTCAACTTGATGTCCACTCAGGAGAATGCCTAAGTGGAAAACTGTCGGATGCAGGGAGGATAATTCTCCCCCCCCCCCCCAATCCCTGTGGTCTTGCTGAATTGCCTTCTGCACAGGGTTCAGTGGTTGATTCTAGTAGTCCTGGACTGGTTGCATAGGCCATGGTATGCAGATCTTTTGAGTTTGTTTGCAGGGGCCCCTCTTTTTTTTGTTTCCTTAGAGCAGCCATCTGTGGCAAGGATCCTAGTAACGGAGAATCCCATTCCCTTCTCATTTACAGCCTGGCTCTTGAAAGGCATAGGCTGGCCAAGAAGGGTTACTCTGGCGTGGTAGTGGACACCATTATCAAAGTCTGATGGACCTCTACTATTTTGCTTATGTGAGAGTGTGGGTTTTCAAGAGGCGGTTTTCCTTTTGAACCCTGGAGGTTTATAAGATAGACATAGGACTGTAAGGGAGCCAATATTGACTCTCGCAAGGGTTCAGGTAGCAGTCCTAACATGCTACTGTGGGCACATTTAAGGGATGTCCTTGGTGGTGCAACCTGCCATTTCCTGCTTGCTCAGAGTGAAGCAGATCCATCTGCCAGTGCATTCAATGGTTCCTAAGTGTCTTTCTCTCCAGCGTTGAAGGCTCTGAAAGGGCCTCATAAGGCCTCTCAAAGATTTGACGCCCCCCCCCCAACCACCAAACGTGATTTTCCTAGTGGTTGTCAGCCAGGTGGGTATTAGAGCTGTAGGCTTTGCCCTTCAGGGAACCTTTCTTGGTCATCTCAGTTGCTAGTCTTTTTGCACTGTCTGCCTTTCTTCCATAAATGCTGTTCCCTTTTCACCTTATTCAAACTGTTATCCTGCCCCCCTCCTCTGAGGAGGACCTTTAGATAGCACCCTCTGATAGATGTGAGGAGGGTGTTTAGATTCCTGGAGAATACTAATCCCTTCCACCAGTTGGATCAATTTTTTGTCCAAAAAAAGGACAGGCAGCAGTCAAGTCCTCCATTGCTCACTGGATTAAGAACACTGGTTAAGCATACCTTTTGGTTTGAAAGAACATGCTGAAGTGAGTCAGAGCTCTCCTCCCTCCCCCCCTACAGCATAGGCTTCCTTCTGGAATCTGTGTTGGTGTCTACGGAGGATATCTGTAAGATGGCTTCCTGGTCTTCTGAGTATCTTTAAAGCACTGCAGGGTGCATGTGGAATCTGAAGCAGATTTATTTTATTTATTTACATTTCTTATATACCGCACTATTTGACATCAGCGCGGTTTACATCAAACAAAACATTTCAGTACACAAAAATGTCTGAGTTACATTAAACAGGGTTAACAACTTGGACAACAGGGTAATTTTACAACTCAGGTAAATAAACTTTGATTGTAGTGTAAACTATTTACATCAATAAGTTAGGGCACCGTTGAGACGTAATGGTCAGTTGAGCGTTGAACTTACTAAGTGGGGAATTCAGGGTCAATGGGTGATTCAGAGTTTCTATAACTAACAGTGATGGGTCGTGATTCTGCACTCACTGGGAAGTATATAAGGAATAGGTAATGTTTGAGGGCCTTTCTGAATTGGAGTATGCTGGTAATTGCTCTAATATCAGGTGGCAGCATATTCCAAAGCTTCGGGGCACGGAGACTGAAAGCTCTGTTTGCTGTTGATGAGGTGCTTTTTGTAAGTTCACGGGGAACCAATAGCGTATTTAATGCCATTGATCTTCTTGATCTATTAGAAGAAATGGGTTTGATGAGATCAGTTAATGATGTGGATGAGAGACTATTTACCGCTTTGAAGGTAAGTAGTAATGTCTTGAAAATGATCCTGGCCTGTACAGGAAGCCAGTGTAACTGCTTCAGAAGGGGCGACACATGCTCACTCCTAGATGCCCCATAGAGAATCCTTGCAGCGCTATTCATTGCAAGCTGTAAAGGGTTCAAGGTGGATTGAGGGAGGCCTAGCAAAATGACATTAGCATAGTCAAAGTGGGGCATGATCAGAGCCTGGTAGATGGTACGGAAATCCTCAGGTTCAAGCAGTGGGCGAAGGTGTCTTAGTGATCGGATTTTGTAGTATATGGATCTTACCGTGTTAGCTATATGCGCCTTCATGTCCAGGTTCTGATCGAGTG
Source organism: Ichthyophis bannanicus (assembly GCA_033557465.1). Lineage (NCBI taxonomy): Eukaryota > Metazoa > Chordata > Amphibia > Gymnophiona > Ichthyophiidae > Ichthyophis > Ichthyophis bannanicus. The sequence goes on from CM066039.1 coordinate 191,276,469, forward strand.
TAACACCCAGGTAACGTATTTGCTGTTTTGATTGTAGCTCAGCATCTTTCACCTTAAGGAATTGTGGAGGGCTGAAGTTCGGGTTCTTTGACATGAAAAGCACCTCTGTCTTCTTATGTTGAATCCGGAGGTTTTGTGATAGGAGCCATTCCGATATGGCGTCAAAGCAGTTGCTCAGAGGGGACAGGTCCAAATTGTCAATGTTGAAAGGCATATAAAGCAGGACGTCGTCCGCATATATCATGCAACCAACATTGAAAGACCGGATGATCTTGCAAATAGGTTGCATATAAATATTGAACAACAAAGCAGAGAGAGAGGAGCCTTGTGGGACCCCTTGCCATTGGTGGAATGGATCAGACATCACTCCCCCAGCACGAACATGTTGCCATCTTTCGGATAAGTACGATCTGCACCACTCAAGGGCAGTTCCGCCTACTCCTTTCTCCTTCAGCCGTAATAGGAGGAGGTCATGGCTCACAGAGTCAAAAGCAGCGGCTATGTCCAGGAACACAAGTGCGAAACCCTGTCGGATGTTGTTGATACCAGAAATTATGGTATTGAGGAGAGCTGTGAGGAGAGTCTCTACACCATGTGACTCTCTGAAGCCATGTTGGCAAGGATCCAATGGAGCATTGGTATCGATGTGGTCTTGCAATTGACATTGTACCTCCTTTTCTATTAACTTCGCGAGAAAAGGTATACTTGAGATGGGTCTGTAGGAGTCTACCTTTTGAGGATCTAACTTACAGTTTTTCAGGAGAGGTCTGATGGAAGTTTGCTTGAGGGCAGATGGGAATGTACCGGAGTTGAAAGACAGGTTTACTATTTTAGTTATTATTGGGCTGAATTCACAACGCAGATCCCTTATCCAGAAGGCTGGGCAGGGGTCCGTCTGAGCAGTTGTGGAATTGAGAGACATGATCAGATCCTCAATTCGCTTCTTGGTAGGGGTAGAAAACATGGTTAGAGCTGTTTGGCAATCTTGATCTGTGGGGGTTAATTTTAATGGAGGTTTATTTGTTTGTGTAAGCTTGGATTGTAGGTAGGCTGCGAAGTCTTGAGGATGGATCTCGCCTTGCTTTTCAGGGGCTGGCTCTTTAGATAAGGTCTTGACTAGGTTAAACAAATCATGAGGTTTGTTTAGTGCCCGCCTCAAGGTGTCCGTGTGGTACCGCTTCATTTTCTCTGAGATGGCCTTGCGGTGGATGGATAGCTGATTGAGGTAGGCTGCCTGGTCTGCTGTTGAGCGAGACCGACGCCAGCGCTTCTCGAGGTTCCGTAGTTGGGATAGTGATCTTCTCAGGTCATCTGTGTACCATGGTGCCGAAGCTCTCTTTCTAGGCAGCCTGTTGAGTGATGGTCGTATTGCAATCGAATTAAGACTGGTGTTCCAGCAGGTGATTAGATCTTCTATTTCTAGGGAGGCCTTGTTACGGAGTGAGCATGTTCCAGCAAGGATGCGATCTCTGTTGAAAGGAAGAAAGCTCCTAGCCAGAGATTTGGGGCTGTTATCCGGAGCATTGTTAGTCATTGAATGTCTGTTGTGCGTAGGGATTTGGAAAAAGATGAGTTTATGATCTGACCACGGTACATCAGTAATAGATATCGCGGCAGTATAAGATTGGGTGTTTAAGGACTGTGGGGCAAAGATAAGATCAAGGGTGTTTCCCTTTACATGGGTAGGTTCATGGATTAGTTGTTGGTATCCCAGGGATTCAAGTGCTTCGAGGAAGGCGGAAGAGTGACTATCTTGGAGAGCTGGCAGGTTAAAATCACCCACAATCCAAGTTGGGATATTAGGATTCTGAATGTTGGATGCCAGATCTATAATGGCTGGAAGGACTTCTGGGGAGGATGAAGGTGCTCTGTATAGAAGGCTTATTGTGCATAATTTGTTGGAGATAGAAACTAACTCGAGGTGGTCGGATCTAGGGGTATCTTTCAGCTGGAACTGAAGGTCTGATCTGGAGAGAATGAGCACGCCCCCTCCTCGCTTGTTTTGTCTGTGGCTGGCAAACACTGAGAAATTTGGTGGAAGAAGTTGGTTAAGTAGCACATTGTCTTCTGCAGAAAGCCACGTTTCAGTAACCATGAGAATATCAAGGTTATGTAGGGAAATAGTATCCACAATCACCGGCCATTTCGTACGAATTGAACGGGCATTGATGAGGGCACATTTGAGGCTTTGTGAGTAGAGGCTTTCGTCTTGTTTGGCTTTCGTCGAAAGTTGGAGTGGAATGTATATTAGATGCTGGTGAAGTGCCCGAGAGTTCCCATTATAACTGAACTTAGGTGAACCTGACGCTCTTTTTCCATGGCCGTATAGGATTGGGATCTGGTTGCCCTCAAGGGTTAGAGCTTGGGAGAATGAGAGGCAGAAGGAGAAGATTAGGTAACAGCCCGTTAGGGTAATAGGGGAACCCATCTTACTCACTCTGAATGTAGTCGCAGAGACAATGAGATATTACTAGTGAATGGGAGAGATTTGTGAGAATTCAGTAGGGCTATTTCTCATTGGCAATGAAAACAAGAAAATTCTCTTATTCTGGGTATAGAATGGTTATGGAATACAGATCAATTATTCAAGTAACACAGTTTATACAGGCAAGATTTAACATTAGCAGACTAGACTAACCTAGATAGCATACAGGCTGCCTGCAAGAAGGTAAAGGAAGTATCTATTCAGAGTGAAAACAAAAGCACAATCTATTGCTTTAGGTATAGATTAGTTATTATATGCATCTATAATAGGCCCACAAGTTATTATATGCATATATAATAGCACAAGTAATACAGATTAGGCAGGCAGGATGATATATAGAAGATTAGATTGCGCGGGATGTTTAAAAGGCTGTCTGCAGGAATGCAAAGAGAAGTATCTGTTTAGAGTGGATACAAAGTTAACAGATCACTAAGTATAGTAAAACAGAGTTACCAGCTTGTTGGCAGACAGCATTCATTGATGTTTCAGGTTGAACAGGCTGCTCTTCGCTATTTAGTCAGCTCTTCCGGAGGACCTGAGCAGCTCTTCAGTGAACATTAAACAATTGTAGATGGTGCTGACAGTACCTAGAGAGCTTCCTCAAAGAATTCGGTCACAGACTACGAAACGGCGCCACGGACCTCGCCTAAGGGCCGCGCCAAAGGGCCCTCTGGCGAGGCCCTCAGGCGCGGGCCCGACCAGGCGCGGGCCCGCCTGGCAGCGGCTTCCTCTTGTGCTGGCCTGCTGCTCCTCCCCCTCCCACAGCCCCGACTGGGCTGGAGGTGCTTCTCGGGAGGGCCGGATGGCCTGGCGGCTTTTCACTCCCCGATCAGGGGAAGAAGATGGTGGCTCTGTTTTCCCGCCGGCAGCGGCTTCCTCTTGTGCTGGCCTGCTGCTCCTCCCCCTCCCACAGCCCCGACTGGGCTGGAGGTGCTTCTCGGGAGGGCCGGATGGCCTGGCGGCTTTTCACTCCCCGATCAGGGGAAGAAGATGGTGGCTCTGTTTTCCCGCCGGCAGCGGCTTCCTCTTGTGCTGGCCTGCTGCTCCTCCCCCTCCCACAGCCCCGACTGGGCTGGAGGTGCTTCTCGGGAGGGCCGGATGGCCTGGCGGCTTTTCACTCCCCGATCAGGGGAAGAAGATGGTGGCTCTGTTTTCCCGCCGGCAGCGGCTTCCTCTTGTGCTGGCCTGCTGCTCCTCCCCCTCCCACAGCCCCGACTGGGCTGGAGGTGCTTCTCGGGAGGGCCGGATGGCCTGGCGGCTTTTCACTCCCCGATCAGGGGAAGAAGATGGTGGCTCTGTTTTCCCGCCGGCAGCGGCTTCCTCTTGTGCTGGCCTGCTGTCTTTAGCAGGGCAGTTCTGTCCAGTGTGTCTTCCTCCTACCCTTCGGTCCTGACTGCATGGGTACATACCACTCGTTTGGACTAGTGTAGTAGCATAAGGAAGGAGAAGTGTTATATACCTTCCAGTTTTCCATGAATCCTGTTGTTAGTCCAGGACCTGCCCTAGAAAACTATGCGGGTTGGGAAATCCTGCTGCTTTTTGACTGCATTGTCGGTATCTCTGCCTGATGCAGAATCATTTTGTGTTAAGAGTTAAATATTTGTTCCAGTTGACTGTTTCTTTCAAGTTATAGTTGGTAACATTTATGGTTACCAAGTTTTTCTGAGTTTTTCAGTCTTGCTTATTGCTTGGGAAGTGTCATATTGACATCTGTGCTGCTCCAGTGGATGTACTTAGTGATGACCTTCCTGAAAGTTTCTAAAGTCTGTCTCAACCTGCTGGCTGAGGAACATAACTTACTCGGCTGGACTGGTTTATCAGTATTCAAGGAAAGAAAATTCAAGTATGTAAGTGTTCCTTTCTTTCCTCCTCTGGACCCCTCTGCCTTAATCTGGAGTGCAAGTATTTATTATAGAGCTGAGGAGGTCCTGCAAGATAAGTGCACTGGAATTTCCATTCTCAGATAAGCCCAGAAAGGCTTTTCTAGAACTCAAACCATATTGGCACCATCAGATGGCATCATCCACTACTTGTGGCAGCTGATTCTGTTCTTGGAGCGCACACACTTTTTCTTCCTTTGTGACTCCTCTCACTTAAAAAAAAAAAAAAAAAAAAAAAAAAAAGTGAAATGTACCCTCACAGTTGAGACTTGCCATGTCTACTGTGTAGCTCATTGACTTCTTCCCTCTATTTTGGTAGAGAAGTTGTAGTATTACTTTTGTATGGTTGTTTTCGCATCTTTCTGTCCCTTTTCCTTTTTTGTTTTAGAATGAAGGAAAAGGATGTCTGCATTAGATTCACAAAGCTATTTAAAGAATCAGGTTTTGCATGTTTTCCAAAAGTACTTCTACAAAAAGAAAAGTTTATCTTCAGCATTTTTAATGTTTCCTGTGAAGTCCTACTTCCACACTAAACCTAGTCAGTTTAATACTGGGCAGAATGTGAAACTCGTATGCACATCTAACCAACTGTAACATGTTTGATATGCTTGTATTCTAAGTACAAAGGCTACTAAGTTTTGCATTACATGTGACTTGAATGGATTTAAAACCCAGGCATTTGAGGTTTTTGGTAGTACCCATAAATGGAATAAATAAGGTGGCATTTGAAATGAGATTGCAGACCTTCCTTACCTAATCTATATGATCCTATATGTGGTGGTATGAAGACACTTGATAGAATTTGGGTAAACTGTGGTTACAGAACTGGCCTAGTGACAGAGACCAGGGTTTGATTTCCATTGGCACCCCCTGTGGCCTTAGGCAAGTCATTTTACCCTTCATTGCCAAGAAAACCCAGGGTCTGTTGGGTTGCCAGGAGTCTGCACTTACTCAGCAGCACACGCTGCACTGAGTGCATTTTCTGCATGTAGAAAACAATTTCCAGATAAGCTTCAGTCAGAAATGGCAAATGCCATAGCTATGCCTTTTTACATAGCCTTGCTTTACTTTTTTTGTAGTGGCTACATTGTGTAGACATTTGAGTTGGATTGGTTGGGTCTATGGGTCCTTACCCAACCAATCCAACTCACAATATAGCCATTATAAACAACAAAAAAAGACATCTATGGAAGTCAACGATGGAAAAGCTCTATAAAATCAACTAAGACAAAACCTGGAGCTGACTGTGGTACAGATCACCAACTACTAGTATGCAAACTCTAGCTAAAGTTGAAAAAGAGCAAGCCACTCATGAATGTAGAAAAATATGACCTTGAGAATATATCGCTAGAATTTAAAGACTGCCTGCAAAATCGATTTGCTGCTTTAGATACAAATGACAGAGCTCCAGAAGAGTTATGGAATGACATCAAGAAGGTTGTGTTGAAAGAAAGCGAGAAGCCTCGACAAAAGGTGAAAAAGCAAAAACGGTCAAAATGTATGACGGAAGAAACTCTAAAAACTGCCCAGAAACGTAGAGAAGCTAAAGCCAGAGGAGAAAGAGGCAATCGCATTACTCAACAGATTTCCAACGTGCAGCAAGACAAGACAAGGAGAAGTATTACAATGATACATGCGAGGAAATAGAAGCAGAAACTATTAGAGGAAGAACAAGATCAGCTTTCCTAAAGCTACAAGAGTTAAAATAAATAAATTCCAACCTCGAATTGGAATGTTACAGGATGCTCAAGGGTCTATGTTGAATGATGCTGAGAAGATCAAGAAAAGGTGGAAAGAATATACAGAGTTTTGTATGATAAAGATCAAGTGGACCAACAGCCGTTTCAACGTGTATTTTATGATCTGGAACCATTGGTAATGAAAGAAGTAGTCTAAGCAGCATTGAAAGCCTTAACAAAGAACAAAGCACCAGACATTGATGGCATTCCCATAGAAGTATTACAGCAATCTGATGCAACTATTACCATACTTACAAGGCGCTGCCAGGAAATTTGGGAGACGACATGGCCAACTGATTGGAAAAGATCTGTTTATACCAATACTAAACAAAGGTGATCCAACTGACTGTAGAAATTATCGCACAATCGCTCTGATCCCATATGCCAGCAAGATTCTACTGAAGATTATTCAACAGACTACAGACATACCTGGAACAAAAACTACCTGATGTGCAAGCAGGGTTCAGGAAAGGGTGAGGAACGAGAGACGACATCACGTATGTGCGATGGATCCCTGAAAAGACTAAAGAGTACCAAAAGGATATCTATTTGTGCTTTATCGACTACAGCAAGGCTTTTGACTGTGTAAATCATGAGAAACTCTGGGCCACATTAAGAAGCATGGGTATACCAGAACACTTGATCGTTTTCTTGCACATTCTGTACATTGATCAAAAAGCAACAGTTCGAATGGAACAAGGAGAAACAGAATGGCTTAAAATCAGCAAAGATGTACGACAAGGCTGCATACTTGCCCCTACCTGTTTAATTTATATGCAGAACAAATCATCAGAGAAGCAGGTTTGTATGAAGACAGAGGTGTGAAGATTGGTGGAAGACTCATCAACAACCTTCGCCATGCTAATACCACCATATTGGTTGAAAGTGAAGATCTGAAACAAGATTAAGGAACATAATCTTAAAATGGGCCTGCACCTTAATGTAAAGAAGACAAAGATCATGACAACTGGCAAAATCAATAGGTTCATCATTGATGGAGAAGAAATTGACATAGTGGACAACTTTAACCTACTTGGATCAACTATCAAAGCAGCACAAGCAATCAAGAAATCCAACAACGCATTGCTCTTAGCAGAATGGCTATGAAAGACCTAGACAAGATTCTCAAAAGCAGAGGTGTCTTTTCTCCATACAGATATTCAACCTGTCCATGCCCATAGTATTTTCAATAACATCTTATGGATGCAAAAGTCCGACAGTGAAAAATAGACAGGAAGAAAATAAATACCTTTTGAATTATGGTGCTAGTGAAGAATACTGTGTTTACCATGGACTGCCGAAGAACATAAGATATGCCATACTGGGTCAGACCAAGGTCCATCAAGTCCAGTATCCTGCTTCCAACAGTGGCCAATCTAGGTCATATGTACCTAGCAGTTTCCCCAAAAGACACAGGTTCCACAATGCTTTTACTGGGTCAAGCATTGATATCCTGGGTCCCTTCTTAATGGTTTATGGACCTTTCCTCCAGGAACTTGTCCAAACCTTTTTTAAACCCAGCTACACCAGCAGCCTTTACTACATCCTCCAGTAACAAATTCCAGAGTTTGATTACACATTGAGTGAAAAAATATTTTCTTTTATTAGTCTTAAATAGTTTACCCTGTAGCTTCATTGCATGTCCCCTAGTCTTTCTATATTCTGATAACGTAGACAATCGATCTACGTTTACCCGTTCCACTCCGTTCATTAATTTATAGACTAATATCATATCTCCCCTCAGCCGTCTCTTTTCCAGGTTAAAGAGCTCTAACCTTTTTAGCCTTTCTTCATAGGAGTATCCTTCCATCCCCTTTACCATTTTGGTGTCTCTTCTCTGAACCTTTTCTAATAACGCTATATCCTTTTTAAGATAGGGCAACCAGAATTGCACACAATATTCAAGGTGCAGTCTCACCATGGAACGATATAGAGGCATTATAATATCTTTTGTTTTATTTTCCATTCCTTTCCTTATGATACCTAGCATTGTATTTAATCTCTTGGCCGCCGCTGTACACTAGGCTGATGGTTTTTAACATGTTACCCACAATGATGCCTACATTTTTTTTCCTGGGAAAATTTCCTGGGAAATTTTTTTTTAATGTGGAACCTTGCATCATGTAACCATAGTTTGGGTTGTTCTTCCCTAGGTGCATAACTTTGCACTTGTCCACTTTAAATTTCATCTGCCATTTTGATGCACAGTCTTCCAATTTATCAAGATCCTCTTGCAATTTTCCACAATCCTCTTGGGTTTTTCACAACTTTAAATAGTTTTGTCATCTGCAAATTTGATAACCTCACTCGTTATTCCCCTTTCCAGGTCATTTATGATTATGTCAAAAAGCAGCAGACCCAGCACAGATACCTGGGGTACACCACTGTTTACCTTTCTCCATTGGGAAAATTGGCCATTTAGCCCTACCTCTGCTTTCTATCTTTTAACCAGTTCCTGATCCACAGTAGTACACTGCCTCCTATCCCCATGACTCTTTAGTTTTGCCAAAAGTCTCTGAGGGACCTTGTCAAAGGCTTTCTGAAAGTCCAGATACACTATATCAACCGACTCACCTTTGTCCACCTGTTTATTCACACCTTCAAAAAAAACATAACAGATTAGTAAGAAAGATCTTCCTTGTCTAAAGCCATGTTGGCTGTCTCCCATTAGGCCATGACTATCTACATGCTGAGTAATTTTGTTCTTTATGATGGCGTCTACCATTTTTCTCAGTACTTGTGTCAGGCTCACCAGTCTGTAGTTTCCCGGATCACCCCTAGAAGCCTTTTTAAAAATTTGGCGTTACATTGGCGATTCTTCAGGTATTACAGATGATTTTGATGAAAATTCACAGCTTACTAATAGCAGGTCTGCAATCTCAGATTTCAGTTTTCTTATACTCTTGGATGTATACCATCCAACCCAGGTGATTTGCTACTCTTCAGTTTATCTAATAGTTGTAATACATCTTCCTGATGTATCGCTATTTCCTTTAATTCTTCTGCACCTTTAAATACCACTTTAGTCATGGGTAACATCCCTACATCATCTTCAGTAAAGACCGAAGCAAAGAATTCATTCAGTCTGTCCGCTATCGCCTTGTCACTCTTAGTGCCCCTTTAACCCCTCTATCATCTAATGGACCGACACTCACAGGTTTTTTTCTACGAATGTACTTGAAAAAGTCTTTATTTCGTGTTTTTTTGCTTTTGCAGCAAGCTTCTCAAATTCTCCCTTTGCCTGCCTTATCAATGCCTTGCATTTGACTTGCCAGTGCTTGTGCTGTTTCCAGGTTTCGTCGTTTGGCTCTTTTTTTCCATTTCCTGAAAGATGCTTTTTTGGCAACAGCCTCTCTGACTTCACCTTTAAAACCATGCTGGCAGTTTTTTGGACTTCCTTCCACTTAAAGCACGGAATACAGTTGGTCTGGGCTTCCAAGATAGTACTTTTCAACAACATCCAAGCTTGATGTAAGTCTTTAACCTTTGCAACTGCTCCCTTTAGTTTTTTCTTAACTATTTTCCTCATTTTATCATAGTCTCCCTTTCGAAAGTTAAAAGGTAGTACTGTGGATTTCCTTACTATCCCTCCTCCACTAATTAAATCAAAGGCGATCATGCTATGATCACTGTTGCCAAGTGGCCCCAACACCCTTATCTCTCTTGCACTAGATGTTGTGTTCCATTAAGGACTAGGTCTAATATGGCTTCCCTTCTGGTCTGTTCATGAACCAACTGCTCCAAGAAGCAGTCTTTTATTTCATCTAGGAACTTTATCCCCCTAACATGTCCTGCCGTGACACTGACCCAGTTGATACCGGGTTAATTGAAATCGCCCATTATTATTACTGCGCTGTATGTTTTGTTAGCTTCCTTGATTTCTTTGAGCAATTCATCATCCATTTGTTCATTCTGGTCAGGCGGTCGATAGTACACCCCCACTGCCATCACCTTCCCCTTTTTACATGGAATTTCAATCCATAGAGATTCTACAGCAAATTTCGTTTCCTGCAAAACTTTAATCCTTTCTGACTCAATGCCCTCTCTAACATAGAGCACAATCCCTCCACCAATTTGATCAGCTCTGTCATTACGATATAGTTTGTACCCAGGTATCAGTGTCCCACTGGTTATCCTCCTTCCACCATGTCTCTGATATTCCGATCATATCTAACCTTTCATTTAGTGCTATATATTCTAACTCTCCCATCTTTTTTAGACTTCTAGCATTTGCATACAAGCATTTTAGAGACTGTATTTTATTCATATTAATCTGGCTATTGGTAAACATGGGTAATTTTGGATCTTTAAGCTCTGTCTGCTCCATACTCGAGGGCATTTGGGCTACTTTACTCTTTTTTTTGGAACCTCTCTGCTTTTGGTAGTATCTTTCAAGGATACATTCTTCCGAACCATGCGCTCTTGGTCGACTGTTGACTTTCCCCTATTATCTAGTTTAAAAGCTGCTCTATCTCCTTTTTAAAGGTTAATGCCAGCAGCTTGGTTCCATCCTGGTTAAGGTGAAGCCCATCCCTTCGGAAGAGCCCCTCCTTTCCCCAGAATGTTCCCCAGTTCCTAACAAATCCAAAACCCTCATCTCTGCACCATTGTCTCATCCACGCATTGAGACTCCGGAGCTCTGCTTGCCTTTTGGGTTCTGCGCGTGGAATGAGAAGCATTTAGGAGAACGCTACCCTGGAAGTTCTGGATTTCAACTTCCTACCTAAAAACTTAAATTTAGCCTCCAGAATCTCCCTACCACGTTTTCCTATGTCATTGGTACCGACATGTACCAAGACAGCAGACTCTGCCGCTGCACTATCTAAAACCTTATCTAGGTGGCGCGTGAGGTCCGCTACCTTCGCACCAGGCAGGCATGTTACCAGGCGATCCTCATGTCCACCAGCCACCCAGCTATCTACATGCCTAATGATCGAATCACCAACTAAAAGGGCTGTCCTAACCCTTCCCTCAAGGGCACATGGCCCTGGAGAAACTTCCTCGGTGCAAGAGGGTTTTACATCACCTGGAGGACAGGTTCTAGTTACAGGATCACTTCTGCCACACCAGGGTGGTGCTCTCCTGTCACGTGACCTCTCTCCTCCATGGCAACAGGGATGCTGCCAGACTGGAGGTGGGACTTCAGGACTATATCCCTGTAGGTCTTGTCTATGTACCTCTGTCTGTCTTATGTTTTCAAAGTCTGCTACTCTAGCCTCTAGAGAACGGACTCGTTTCCTGAGAGCAAAGAGCTCCTTGCACCTAGTGCACACGTAAGACCTCTCAGCAACTGGGAGAAAAACATACATGTGACACACATTGCAAAAGACTGGAAAACCCCATCTCGCTGCTGGACTCCTGTCTGCATCTTAGTTTTAAGCTTGTGTTTAGATCTTTAAGTTCTTTACTTACTAAGGGTTGCTATGGATATTTATACTAATAAAACTGTACCTAATATGTTTAATATATCTTGTTCACCTGAAGTTTAATTAATCTCAGGTCCTTAGTGTATGACTGATTTGGGTAATGAGCTTCACCTGAGAGCACCTCCTTTTCTTTAAGATGTGTACATACCTATAAAGCTACGATTATCCCAGGGGTGGGTGAGTGTTAGGCAGGGAGGGAAATAACACTTATTAAAAGAGGGCTGCTACACAGTACCCTGTCCTGTGCTGCTGAGGTAAGCTGTGACCAACTTCCTGGGTGATTAACAGTCCTTGCTTGGATAGGAGTCTTTCAAAATGGCCTTCTTACCTGCCACCTGGTGTTAATACCTGTTGAAAACATTTCACCGGTCTCTTGCCCCCTAGGTAGAAGGCCTCTTTGTAAAGGTCTCTAGAAGACTTTATTTGTTTCTCAGAGTAGTGACCCTGTTTTGCCTTTTATGCTAAGTTATATTCTGATTTGATTTAATTTACAGCTCTTTGCTGCTGCTAAGCTCTGACTTATGAAATTTAAACTACAAGCTCTCTGCTGGGTATGAAGTGTAACCAGAAAGTTCTCTTCTGTGTTTTTAAATTTAAACTTAAACTGCTGCTACTAGGCCCTGACTGATTTAACAAAAAACACTGGGTTCACAGCTTAATTAGCTTTAATACAAAGAAGTCCTTTAAGAAAATTCCTATAAGTATATACTCACAATTGCAGATCTCTCCATAAGTAGCAGTCCCTCTTTCTAGTCCTTCAAGACTGAGGATCACAGAGCTCTGGTTGAGCTATTTATGCCTTGCTGCTGAGGTAAGCTGTGACCAACTTCCTGGGTGATTAACAGTCCTTGCTTTGATAGGAGTCTTTCAAAATGGCCTTTTGACCTGCCACTTGGTGTTAACACCTATTGAAAGGGTTTCACAGGTCTCTTGCCTCCTAGTTAAAAGGCCCCTTTGTAAAGGTCTCTAGAAGACTTTATTTGTTGCTCAAAGAGTACTGACCCTGACCAGTCAGTACTAGAGGAGGTCATACCAAAGCTTTCTTCAGAAGCACAAATGACATTTCAACTTTCATACTTAGACATCATGCGACGAGACACAATTAGAAAGAAGACATGCTTGGCAAAGTTGAAGGTCAACGCAAAAGGCCAGCAATGAGATGGATCAATACAATAACAGCAGCTATGGATGATACTCTATCAACAATGAGCTGCCTTACTAAGGACCGAATACAGTTTAGGGCAGCTATCCAGAGTGTTGCCATGAGTCTGCACAGACTCGATGGCACTTGACATGGGTCCTTGTTATGCTATTAGGTTAGTGTAGATGTGCTACTGTTAAGTTGCTGCTGACTTGACTTGGCTCAATGTAGCAAATTGCACTGTGCTCATGCACAGTGTTTAGCTAGAGATTTTCCCACATTTAATCTTGTTCTCCGATACACAAAGCAAGCCTGCAGGAAAACCGTGAGCAGAACCACTATGCTAGCACAGTGGGCATGCTAAACACATGCGAAAGAGTGAATTTTTAATTGCTCTCTATTTTAGAAAACATTGTACTGAAACTTAAGGCAGTTTTTTAAATCATCTTTTAATGTTGGATCTTTATGCCTGCCTGAAGCTGGAATAAAGATCCAACAGGGAGCATAAGGATTGAAGTTTGGCACTTCACCTCAGATTACCACCACCCAATTGCAACCCATCCCCGATCATTGGTCCCAGGATGCACTCCAGGAATCATTCTGCTGTAGAAAGCAATTTTTCTTATATAGCAGACTGGTCCCACCTGGTACATCCCAGGATGCACCACATGGGGTCAGGTGTCATAATTACCAAGATGGTGGCAATTGGGGCATGTAAACTTAACTTCTGCGCCCCCCCCCCCCCCCCGCCTCCCTGATAATTAAGATGTGGAGGGAGTGCCTGCTAGGCCACCAGGTAAGGTGTTTTGTTTTTTGAGGGGTGGGGGGAGGTTGGGGGGAGGGGCACAGACTACCAGGCCACCAATCTGCGGTGGCAGGGTTGATGAGGGGGGGGGGGCAGGAATGCAACTGTGCAGTCTGCACCTGGAATGAAGGGTCAGATGTCACCTCAGATGACTTCTTAGCAATCTAATACATGCACACATGTAACACAGACCCTGGTGCGCATGTCTGGCTGGCTTGCTTCCCTTTTTATTTAGCACTGACTCTTGCACACAGCTTATTTGTATGATGTTTGCTTAGAACATTGCTGTGCAAAAAGTCTGCATTGAATTGGCTCTAGCTCAGGGTTTCTGCATCAAGCCCTTTAGCTTAGTTTATGTAGTATCTGTCTTGTGCATCTGTTAACAAGGTCAAGACTTCCATACTCTGAAATTTCAATGATGTCTGACAAAGCAGATTGTAAGCATTAAATTGGAAGTTAGGGAGATGCGTCCATGAGAAGAAAAAGTAGTAGTCTTTAGTAGTATGTGATAAGTTTGCTTCCACAATGCCTTGGGGTGGTATATCTCTACTTGAGTTGCAGGGATCAGGGGTGGTCTCTGCAATGGTGAGACACTCCTCTAGCACAGTTCTCCCTTATCAGCAGGGGATAATATAGATTCCCAGTAGTTTTTAGAGCTGGTTCAACTGGGAGAGTAGAATACAGACTAGTTAACAAGCCAGAGCAGGACAGCCTTAAGAGAGCCCTCTGCTGAGAATCTTATTAAAGATGCTATCGGTTTTTAATTTCAGTATTTACTGTTTTATTTATTTTATTTATTTAGCTATTTCTTCTATACCGCCCCTTCCGGAGATCAGGGGCGGTTTACATGGAACAAGTAAACAAATTTGTATACTAATGTATACATTACATGAAACAGAGATTTTTTAAACTTTATACAGATAATAGTTGTTAACAGAGATTTATAACATTGTAACTTTATACAAATAACTGTGCATTAATTGTCAAAACTATTTACATTTTATATACTGTACATTAATAAGTTTCTGTATCGTAGTGTTGATCTAGTGTTGATCAGAGTTTTTTCTACCTTTTTATAGGTAGTCAGAGTTTTCTACCTTTTATATGTGTGTGTGTGTGGAGGAATTTATTTCCTTTTTTCATCTCTTGGGAGTATTTTGGGGTGTATGTGGTGGGTGTATGTGGTGGGTGTATGTGTGTGGGTAGTTGAGTGTGGTTTTAGGGCTTTGTGTTTGAGTGTTTGGGGATGGTGTGTGGTTGGACTAGGGGGTCTGGGATTTCATAGTGTTCAGAGATGCCTGTTGGTTCACTTTCTGCTGTTTTATTTGTCTTAAATTAATGCCAGCCATGAGCCAGAGTGGAAGCCAGAATTGAACTATGTGGTTTGCCCACTTTTTTGATATTTAGTTTTTCTAGCATATTGCCAGATTGAGTATTCTGCTTCAGCCTTTAGTTGGAGGGCCTAAGATTGTCTGTAGGCTAAGAATGCCAATCCAGATTTTGTTGTTAAACATCAGTATGATGGTCCTCCTAAAACATATTTAAGGTTTTACCTTGCTCATCTAGAAGCCAGCTGAACAGTGAGGTATCTGTATGGGTGCCATACAAAACCTAGATGTGCATAATGTCATCAGAGTGTTTGTAAATAGTCAGTGATGATTAAATACAAAGTTATTTCTCATGTTTTCAGTAAGCAGGCAATTTAAATGCTAAAAGTTAAGAATATGTAATGGCCTAATTTTCTTGCAATTTTCACCAGTATAAGTGTAGCCTTCAAGATGCCAGTCCTTTTGGGGGATGTGAAGCTATTTGGCACACAGGAACTAAGCTGTATCCATGTGGCATATAGTTGTTTAGTAAATTAAAGGTACTGCTGATGTTGGACCTTGGGTCTTTTGATTAGGTGGGTTGTGTTCTAACCACTGGCAATAATGAGCCAGGCAGGAAACATCTGGAATTGTGTTCATGAGCGCAAGTAGTGGGGTCTTTTTTAGATGCATTTTGCTAAGGCATAGTGCCTATTGTTGAGGGTTCAGTGGTAGGGGAAGTTCTTTCCATACGTATGTTTGTGCATTTCAGCCTAGTCAAAATGCAGTGGTTCGTGCTTGCCATATCAGTCTGTTTTCTGAACAGTGGTAGAGCTATGTGGTACAAGAAGTTTGGTCTGATCTTCCAGTTTGAAATCTCGCAAGGCTTGAAACCAGGAGATCAGGGTAAACTATTTAAGACTAATAAAAGAAAATATTTTTTCACTCAACATGTAATCAAACTCTGGAATTTGTTAGCGGAGGATGTAGTAAAGGCTATTAGTGTAGCTGGGTTTCAAAAAAGGTTCGGACAAGTTCCTGGAGGAAAGGTCCATAAACCATTATTAAGAAGGGACCCAGGATATCAATGCTTGACCCAGTACAAGCATTGTGGAACCTGTCTTTTGGGGAAACTGCTAGGTACATATGACCTAGATTGGCCACTGTTGGAAACAGGATACTGGGCTTGATGGACCTTGGTCTGACCCAGTATGGCATATGTTATGTTCTAGATCAGCTGACTTCCTGCACTACACAGCTCCGCCATGCAGATTGCTGATCATAGTAGAGAGTGTGAACCATTGCATTTTTTACTCATCCATTTTAATCTCTGGCTCTTGAAAGAGGGACTGGATGGGGGTGGGGGGAGAGGTTAAGCGAAACACATGCACGCAGCCCCTGACACGCCCTATGATGTGCAGGCAGCCACCCACATGCCTGATTTTGGAAATGGGGGGGAAACACCATTGCATCACACTGCTAGTGTACATTTTTCAACTTATTTCAGTTTGACGTAGAGCATCTAATGTGCCGGTAAAATTGGACACAAGTGTCATGGATTTACTGTTATCCCAGCCTGCTTGCAGGCCTGCCTGCCTTCCTTCTATCTTTTGTGCAAGTTTGGGGAGAGGGGGGAGGTCTTGTAAGCATCTTTTTAAAAGGAAATAGCAGTAAATACATAGACTGATTGTTTGCTTGTCCAGATGCCCTAGATATAGCATGGCTCAGGATTGTACCAAAATATCCATTTTTATAGAAAGTGTGCACCCTTTTCTGAATAAATTGTGCCCGATTTTTCGAAGCCCCATGCATTCCAGTTGATCTTATCGTCTTTATTATTCCTCCAGTAACCTTGCAAAAAGTTGAACAAAAGCTTTTTTTTTTTCTTTCATTTACATATGTGCTATTCTAGCATGCATCATTTTTCAAATCTATTTGTTTGAATATCGCAGAACTCCCTATTCCTCTTGCCCTTCTCCTAGGCTGTTGAGATTGCTGCTAGAAGAGAGGAGTTGCTGGATGGCTTGATCTCTTTATATTTTCTCATGCAAGATCCCCCCTGAATTTTTGTGCATGCTGATCAGTTTGGTTATAACAGTTCTTGTTTCATTTGCTTAAGATAACAAGCATGTGCTTTCGCCTGTTGCCTACCTCTTACTTACCAGTAGTTTTATCTATTTTGCATTGTTTGAATCTCTCTTTTTAAACCTTGAATGTAGAAGGGAAGACTTCATTCTTCTCTGATCACATGGGCTTGGACATGCCTGCAAGCTCAGCTTCCTCTCTTGACTACTTATTGCCACTAACATCTGCTGTGAAACCATCTGACATGTCTACAGCTTCAGCAACAGATGGAGAGTTAGAATGCAGGCCTGATGTTTTCAGAGAGGAGAGAGAATATTCAAAAAATATTGCTATCTCCTGTTGGACTTCTGCAGATTCTGGAACAAAAGCTATATCTAATGAGATACTAGGTTTAGAGTCCTCATTTGCTACAGAAGCAGATGCTCATCCCTACAATCCATTTATTCCAAATCATTCTCTCGAAAACAATCAAGCTAATTGTGATCATATGTGTTTTTCGAAGAAAGAGAGAAAACCAGAGGGCATTAGAAGTTATGATCTCAAGTACCCAACTACTAGCAAAGCTGCTCCAGAGGCAGATCTCTGTGTCTTGACAGATCAAAATAAGCTCAAAAATGAACAAATAACTACCAAAGCTCTTGAGACAGTGAGCCCTAATGTGGAATCCCCTGATTCACCGTTTGAAGTCATTGCAGACAAAGCAGTGTTCGATCAAGAGTTTCAAGGATCTCTTGGTGAGTCAAGTGTTTTTGACAATGGTTTGAAATACATCGGAAAAGAGTGGCTAACTGACTCAATCCACCAAAGCCGCAGCTATGAAATTCAACTTAGAACACAAAGTGATGGCAGTGTCCCCACTAGTGCTGAGTTGCACAGTAGTCCTCCTCCATATTCTGCCACTGTATATCAAAATCCATTAGGGTCTGCAAGTGGCATACAGCGTTTCTCAAGTGACCTGCTATCAAACTGGGATTTTATTCCAAAAATTGAGAGAGACACAGTAAAGACTTTTGACAGTGTCTATGATTCTCTGGGGTCTGACATAGCTGTACCCGATCCTGAAAATAAAATGGCAGATCGCCAAGAATTTGCAGGTGTGAAGATTCAGAAAAGCATATGGTATCCAACAGACTATAGTAGCACCAGTACTAAGGAGGCAGATGAATATGCTGATGTAAACCAAATGCTCGCCTCTCAGAAAGCTACCGCTATTGATGTGGAATTTAACATGTCTGAGACTAAGGAAGATGTTGAGGATCTATGTAGTGATATGAGAAATATGATGGCCTTTACAAAGGCATCTGGTGTCTCACCTGCAGGTATTCCTTCAGGTGATAAAAGCCCAGGTACTAAACCATTGCTAGAGACATTTGTAATGAAAGATTTGAACAATTCAGGGGAATCTGGTGATATGGTCATAGAGGACTTGATAACATGTCTCTCTTTCGAGAAGAAATTGAGAGAGGAGGAACTTCATAAGGCTTTTACTAACCTTTCGGGTGCAATGAAACCAGCTTCGGTTGTATCAGAAATTGAAACTGAAGAGGATTGGAATGCTGAAGACACATCTAGTGTGTTATCTAAAAATAATGAAATTGATAGGCAGCTCTACAAAATTCCAGAAGACAAAGTCCTTGAATTTGAGACCGTAACGGGCTCTCTAGATGTTTTTGTCCAAAGGCCATTTAAAGAAGCGGAAGCTTTAACTGCAAGTTCTACATTTTCTGAAGATATAGGTAAAGAGTGCAGCTCATATGATAAATCGCTAGTTTGCGAGACTTCCAATACTTCAACAGAAAGCACAGCTATGAATTTGAATAAGACTGTATGTGAGAGAGAACCATTCTTCTTATTCAGTAACACAGTTGAACCAAAGCAAGAAGAAACATTGCCTGGGGAGAATTTTCTGGATTTCCTGACTGTAATGAAGGATGAGACACAAAACAGACTTGAGGAAACCACTCCAGAGGCAGGGCAAGCTAAGACTGAATCATCGCCATGCAGAGAAACCAAGAAAGCAGCACTCAGTGTGGCTTCCTCTACAGTAACTCCCATGAAAGGTGATTTAGTTACTGTTGAATTGAAAGAGAGAGTTGCAGTGGACAGGAAGTATAACACACAGTATGAGGGGGCTTGGCTCGACTTTGAACAGGAGCAGCAGACAATCAGGGCACTGAAAGAAGTGAACATGAACTTTGATAATAAGATGCCTGCTGAAGAGGGTGAAGAGTTCTCAGCTAGAGAGAGAATCTTAGTAAAAGAACTTGAAACCACGTCCATTTTGTCACAGAGATCAAACTTGTCAGATAATCTGTCCTGGACCCGAGAAACAAGTGAGCTGCTGCCTTGCCTTGATTTTGGTGAGGAACCCACCGCTGTAGAGGAGCTATTGGAACCTAAAGAGACCACCTGGGAAGAAATGGATTCCAAAGTTGAGTCTACACTAGATCATGGTCTATCAAGACTTCTGGCCAAGTTTTCAGGTAACCACTTCCCTCTTCCATAAGTTTTTAGCATGCTCACTAGGTTTTGGTTAATTTGTTTAGCACTTTATAATGTGGGTATTGGCCATATGATAGGAAAGTAAAATGGGGCCCTTGGTCTCCATTGAACCTTTAGAAGTGGCTTCAGAAACAAAAAAATCCACTCTAAATTTCCACTAGACCCAGAACATTATTATCTTGATAGATTTTTCAAAAATCTTTTTCCTATCCTGACATAGATGTTTACTCCTGCATATATGACTCGTCCGCAATGGTCTTTTATAGCCATGCCTCAGTAATTTATCCTGGGTACTGAATCCTGGTGCAGTTTCTTTTCTCCTCTTTAAAGGCAGATGTGCTCCGTTTTAAATAGTGTGTTTCAGTACATGTCATGATTTCCTCATGGGGTTTCTCTCTTTCTGCCCCCCTGAAAATCTCTTGTTTGACCTTACGTTCTTTTAAATGTCTGATATCCTCCCTCCTGTATGTAGATCAGATAACGATTGTGCGATGTCATGAGCTTTTACACACCACAGTATTTACTAAGTTGTAAAGGCACTAGTTAATGGCCAGGCAGCTTGAACAATGAGTGGTTAGGTATGTTTTGCACAAAACTGAACAAATAGTGCATTATGGTATGCTCCATTGTGGGTTTTGCTATTTAAATTTTATATGCTCCTTACCTTCTCAGTAGGTCCATCTTTATCCTGCTGAGGACACGTTTTAATGTGCTGCTTAACATGAGTGCTGGAGGCAGGCTTTTTCTTGAATTAATCATGATCAATAACTAAATGGGAAGACACAATCCCCTCAGTCCCTCCTACCCCTCTCTCCCTACTCCCACGTACTGTGAAGGTATGGATCTCAGAGTTGGCATTTAACTTGATATCAATAACGTGCCTTTTTTTTCCATTTTGACAAGGCTAGAAAGCAGCTTGGGGGTGTGGTCTAAGTTCATCATTGACCTTGGCTGGCTTTGATGCCTTGAAGCCTGTTTTGGAAACGTGTTCCTAGTTTCAGGTCAATAGACATGTCTGCATGTAGCAGCACAGTCTTACTGTTTACCACACCTGCTTACTGCTATGCTTGAAAGACCTGACTTTTCAGAATGAAGTAAAATGCTTAAGGAAAATACCCAGAGTGAAATAAAAGCAACATTATTGGAGGGATTTAAATGCAATGCTGAGATAATGTGTTCCTAATCGTCTCTCCAATCCAGTCCCTGTATTCTGGGTTGTGCGCCTCTACCTGCAGCTTGGAGACTGTCAATCTTCTGACGACATCAGGATTTATATAACACTGGCACCACCCACCAGCCTCAGTACTCAGTCTCCAAGCAGCTGGAGAGAGCAACAACCTAGTAGAGTAGTTTGCTGGAGAGAAATTAGGGTTAGAAATACTTTTGGCTGATTTAAGCCTCTTTGATTGTTTCTTTCTTTTTAAGCTGAATTAGGTTTGATTACCCGGGCAATGGAAACAGGAGAACCCTTGGAGGAAATCCGGTGTGAGGGGTCTCTGCCGCCCTTACCTTTAGGGCAGCAGGTACCCTCGCAACCACAACCTAGCACTTCCTCTGTAGAGGGAGGCCTTGGTGGTTTTTCCCCGGAGTTCGTGCTTTTATTGCATAAGGCTTTCTGCATGCGTCAGCAGGGGGGGGGGGGGTTCAAGGAGGCCCTCGTAAGAGGCAGATGGTTGAAAAGCCTCTGGCAGAGGCGGGTATTCCTTCCAAGCGGGCTAGAACAGAGGAAGAAGAGCCCTTTTCCCCTGATTCGGAGCTAATGGAATCGGATAGAGAATTGGGAGAAGTGGAAGAGCTCGAAGAAGGCGAAATTCCGGAAGAACAGGCAAGAATTGTGAGGGTCTTTTGCAGGGAGGAGTTGCCCGCATTGATTGGCGAATCGTTGAAGGTACTTAACATGGTATCTGGAACTCAAGGAGATAAAGAGACTTTGGAAGATCCGTTGATACAGGCGGCCTGAAAGTCCCAAAAGGTTTTTCCCGTCCACAAGGTGGTCCGGCAAATGATTCAGGAGGAGTGGGATCAGCCGGAGGTCAGGCTAAGGGGAGTGTGTTCTATGGCACAGTTGTACTCCCTGTCCGAAGCGGAAAAGGAATTGTTGAAGTCTCCCAGGGTGGATGCTGCGGTGGTGGCCGTAACCAAGAAGACTACCATCCCTGTGAAGGGCAGTGCAGCGTTGAAGGATGTCCAAGACAGGAAGTTGGACACGTTGCTGAAGCAAGCCTTCGATATCAGTGCCATGGCCCTTCAAGCCTTGGTTTGCAGAGCCTGGGTGGCCCAGGTTTGCTTGCGGTGGTCCCAGCAGCTGCAAGGAGCTGGGGCGTCGCAGGTTGGGCCACAAGGGGATGCAGCGCAGAGAGTCCGGAGCTGCATATCTGGCAGATAGCCAATATGACCTCATTAGGAGCTTGTCAAAGAATATGGCTTCTGTGGTGGCAGCTCGTCGGTATCTTTGGCTCCGCAATTGGTCGGCAGATGCTTCCTCCAAGGCTTGCCTTAGCAGGCTTCCGTTTAAGGGGAAGCTGCTTTCTACTTCCGGTGACACTGCCAAGAAAACCCAGGAGCTGCTGGGTCGCCAGGAGTCAGGACTGACTCGAAGGCACACATTGCATTTGCTTTTTGGAGAGGACTTGGACAAGTTCATAAAGGACCTGGGGGAGTCTAAAGGGGGTAGGCTTCCGGAGGATAAACCAAAGCAGGGACGCTTTGTGCCTTCGGGGCATTCTCAACAAAGGGATGTCAGAACTAGACCAACTCGTCAGAACCCCTTTCAAAGAGGCCAGTTCACCTCCAGAGGTCAGGGTTTCTGGGGGTTTTGAGGAGCGGGAAGAGGTTTTGGGGCCTCTTCGGCTTCCTCTGGCCAGAGAAAACCACAATGAGGCAACGGGGGTTCGGGTGGGGGTGCTGCCGGTAGGAGAGCGTCTGAGGCAGTTCCTTCCCGCCTGGACCCGGGTCATGTCCGACCAGTGGGTGCTGGAAGTCATCCAGTTCGGTTATGCCCTAGAGTTCGCAACTGGTTTTCCCCTCGTTCATTCAGTCCCCTTGCAGGACAGCCAAGTGGGCAGCGGTAGAAGAAACCCTTGCAAGACTGGTGGCGTTGGGGGCGGTAGTCCCGGTGCCAAATCAACCCAGCTGCGGTCGTTACTCGATTTGCTTTATAGTTCCAAAGAAGGAAGGTTCCTGGGGTCCAATTCTAGACCTCAAGTGCTTCAATCGGTGTCTCCGGGCACCGCACTTTCAGATGGAAACTCTGAAATCGGTGATAGTAACGGTGAGGCAAGGGGCATTTCTGACCTCTCGACCTCACCGAGGCGCACTTACATAACCCCATCAGACGCTCATCAGCAATTCCTGCGTTTCGCAGTGCCAGAAGGCCACTTTCCATTTCAGGCGTTGCCATTCGGTCTGGCTACGGCCCCTCGTACGTTCACCAAGGTGATGGTAGTAGTGGCAGCCACCCTACACAAAGAAGGCATTCTAGTCCATCCTTATCTGGACGATTGGTTGATCAGAGCCAAGTCCGATGAGGAAAGTTTGAGGGCAACGGCCAGAGTAGTTTCCTTCCTTCAGAGTTTGGGGTGGGTGATCAACGGGTCAAAGAGCAGGTTGGTACCCTCTCAAGAGTTAGAGTATTTAGGGGCAAGGTTCAACACGGTCTCGGGCGAGGTGTTTTTGCCAGCTTAAAGGGCTGAAAGTCTTCGTCTGGTGCGAGAATTTGTAGCACACAAGGCTCCCTCAGCGTGGCATTATCTGCAGGTACTGGGAACCATTGCGGCGACGTTAGACCTAGTTCCCTGGGCCAGGGCTCATGCGGCCGCTTCAGCGGGCCCTGCTGCGGCGCTGGTCCCATCAGAGGCAGCCTCTGTCAACGGCTCTTCCATGTACAGCGGCGGCCAGGGAATCTCTGCAGTGGTGGCTTTCTCCGGGGAATCTGGAAAAAGGGATGCCCCTCGAGACCCCTTGTTGGATACAGGTGATGACAGATTTGAGCCTGTCAGGCTGGGGAGCACACTGCGAGGGTCACTTCGCCCAGGGAGTCTGGAGTGTCCAGGAGTTTCGATGGCCCATCAACGGGTTGGAGTTACGGGCAGTGACTCTGGCTCTGAGTTTCGACCCTTGGTGCTCGGGAAAGCAGTCAGAGTTCTCTCGGACAACGTAATGGCGGTGGCCTACATCAATCGGCAGGGCGGCACCAGCAGCCTTCTCTTGGAAGAGGAGGCGGAGAGCCTCTTGTTGTGGGCCGAGGATCATCTAGTGGCCATATCAGCTCAACATGTCGCCGGAGTGGAAAACGTTGCAGCAGACTACCTCAGCAGGCACAGGGTAGATCACGGCGAGTGGGAGCTCTGCCAAGAGGTCTACAAGCAAGTAGTATGCCGGTGGGGTCCGCCGGTGATGGACTTGATGGCGCACTGGGCGTCGGCCAAAACAAGCAGATTCTTCAGCAGAAGAAAAATATGTCGGAAGGGCTCGATGTCCTAGTTCAAAGGTGGCCCTTGGAAGGGGTGCTGTATGTGTTTCCTCCTTGGGCACTCATAGGCCGGGTTCTTCAAAGGATCGAAGCACATCAGGAGTTAGTGATCTTGATAGCTCCGGACTGGCCGAGGCGGCCCTGGTATGCTGATCTAGTCCGGTTACTGGCAGACCGTCCCTGGCAACTCCCGGTTTGGGAGGACCTCCTCAGGCAGGGACCGGTAAGGATGCCGCAGGTAGATCGGTTCTCGTTTACGGCCTGGCTATTGAAAGGGCAAGGCTGCGAAAAAGGATATTCGGGAGCAGTGATATCAACGTTGCTAAAGGTCCGCAAGCGTTCTACTTGTTTACCATATGTGAGAGTTTGGCGCATTTTTGAGAACTGGTGTGAGGAGCGCAGTAAGCGGCCCTTGGCAGTTTCGGTCTCGGAGGTGTTGGATTTTTTGCAAGCCGGTCTTGAGAAAGGTCTGGCAGCCAGTTCCTTGGAAGTGCAGCTGGTGGCTATTGCTTGTTACCGGGGCAAGGTTAAGGGCAAAGCGTTAGGTCAACTCCCCGACGTGGTGCGATTTCTTAAGGTGGTAAGACGTATGTGGCCGCATCGGAGTGGTGGTGCCGCCTTGGGATATAAATTTGGTGTTGGAATCCCTGGTCGGGGTGCCGTTTGAGCCTCTTGAGCAGGCCTCCCTGAAGGATTTGACTCACAAGCACTGTTCCCTCTAAGCTGTGCGCGTGTGCGCGCGCACACACCTCGCCGAGAGAGCGCACATACTTTACAACAGAGCGCACAAATTACAGCTCTGATTCTGATAGAAAACAACACAGACGTCTTAAAATTTAAAAGTTATGATTGTAATTACTAGAAATTTCCCACTTCATTTAGTAATCGTCTATTTTCATTTAATTTGATTAAAATTAATGTGGTGTACATACTGTATTCTGACGTGTAATCAAATTTTAAAAGTATATAACTCCGAGTGTCATTATGTAGCGCACAAAAACGTAACCTTCCTTCAAAAGCTGCACACAGCTCATATTTTATGCGCACACAGCCTACAGAAAATTAGAGGGAACATTGCTCACAAGGCTGTGTTTTTGGTTGGCCATTTGTTCCGCTAGGCGAGTTCTGGAGTTGCAGGCGTTGTCTTGTCATCCTCCTTTCTCGTTTTCTTTAAGGAAAAGGTGGTGTTGAGGATGGTTCCATCCTTTTTACCCAAGGTGGTCTCTCCCTTTCATGTCAATCAGTTGGTGTCTCTCCTGTCCTTTGGTGGGGGTCAGGGAGAGGGAGATGCTCGGCTGCGTCTTCTGGATGTACGAAGAGTCTTGAGGTGGTATCTGAAGCGTTCTAAGGCCTTCCACAAGTCTGAGCACTTATTTGTGGTGTTCGGAGGGCTGCGCAAGGGAGAAGCGGCAGCCAAGGCTGCTATTTCCAGGTGGATCAGACAGGCTATTGCCTCCGCTTATATTGAAGGGAAGGCAGATTCCGGTGGGATTGCGGGCTCATTCCACAAAGGCTCAGGCCATGTCATGTGCGGAGTTTAGTTTGGTTCCTCCGTTGGATATTTGCAAAGTGGCGACTTGGTTGTCTCTACACTCCTTCGCCAAGCACTACCGGTTGGATGTGCAGGCGGCAGCGGATACCGGTTTTGGGAGAGCAGTGCTTTGATCCGGTTTGGCAGGCCTTTCCCGCGCTTGAACTGCTCTGTTACATCCCAGAATACAGGGACTGGATTGGAGAGACGATTAGGAAGAAGTAATTAGACCTTACCTGCTCATTAGTGTTCCTGGAGGATCTCCAGTCCAGTCCCTGGTTATGATTTCACACACAGATTTATTGTTAGCACTCGGTGGTAGGAGTTGGCATTATGCCAGAGTTGTCTGTATCATAGGGAACATAATGTTTGTTAGGTTCATTATCAGAGGAAGGACGTGGCCTAATTAGAGAAGTGGGCTGAGAACCAGAGAAGCCAGGATTCAAATCCCACTTCCCCTCCTTGGAAAAGTTTCACTTAACCATCCATTGCCTCAGACTGTAAGCCCTTGAAGGACAGGAAAAGTACCTGCTATACCTGAATGCAACTTGCTTTGAATTTCTAAGACGGGTGAACTAAGATAAGCTAAATCCCACAAATTTGTATTTGGATGGGGAATTGAGGATTGCACAGGAGTGAGCCACAAGTAACAATTTCAGAGATGGCTTTGGACCTGCAATTTAAATGCTGTTCATACTGTCTCTTGAACCATTTTGTTGCCCCTGATAAGGATGATTTATCTTGGCACAAACTTCAAGAAATGAAACTGGCTCCTCTTGATTAAACCTGACACAAAGCAGCCTGTATTCCATCCTTTTTTTTTTTTTTTTGCCTTAAAAAAAAAAAAAAGGATTTGAGGTTGCTAGATCTGTGGATCCTTCGGTTTTGTGTTTTTGTTCTAACCACACCAGAAAACGGAGCATGAGGTGGGTGACTGAGTTTTTCAGATCATGCATAAGCACAGGTAATGTAGGCTCATTTAGTGCTGAGTGACAGGCAGAATAAGCCATACAAGTGAATGTCTAGAAACATTTTGGGGTGCACACAGGACTTAGTCTTTGATGTTTTTAATCTAGAGCGGTGGTTCCAAGCCTATGATCTCAGAGACCATTACAGGGGGAGGTCCGCTGAACACAAGAGGCTGGTGGGGTGGGGGGGCTAGAGAGATTGAGATTGATAGGGATTGGATGGAGAGATACTGATGGGAGACAAGAAGGTGAAGGGAGGTTGATATAAAGGGTCCACCCAACCAAAAAAGATTGGGAACCTCTGATCTTTAGTTGCATACCTCCTTAAATACCTTTCTTTTCTTTTCCTTTGTCAGCTGCTAGTTAGGTTTCTTCATAGTTCGTTTTTCTTTTTTGGTGTTGGCCACTGCCTAAGGGGTTTGTGTGTGGTTTTTTTTTTATCTGTTTGCTGTGTTGCTCAGTAAAGTACCAGTCAGCTTGGTCACTATGGATTTCATGGCTAAGAAGATCAGCATCTTCAAATGTTACTCTACTGCAATGTCACGTTGTCTCTTTATGGATAATCATGAGGTCTGGATCTGATGTTTCGGGTTAGAACATAGCTTTTATGCGGCATTTGCTCAGATGTTGTCTAGGACTATAAAGTTCCAGCATTTTCACCTTTATAACATTGTCACCAAAGAAAAATCTAGTCCGGCACCAAAGACAGATGTTGAAGAACCCAGGAGATACATCAGCTAATGGAGAAGCTTCAGTGTAGAGCAGTGGGTCCAGGCCAGTCAGGTTTTCAAGATTTTCACAATGAATATGCATGAGTGAGATCTACATCCAATGGAACCAGTGCATGCAGATCTAGCTCTTGCATATTCATTGTGGACGTCCTGAAAACCTGACATGCCTTTGTGTCCCAGAGAACTAGATTGAGAACCACTGGTGTAGTGTATATATAAACTTTTTATTGGAGTCTAAGCCAAAGCATAGACCCAGTACTCATTACTCTGTATCAGAGAATAGCTCTTTGAGTCAAGGGTTGGTTCAAGAAATTCTCCAGGATCAAGCAGGAAGCCATTCCTTACATATGGGTGACATCGGACTATGACAACTTAGGCTGAGACCTTTGCAAGTCCATGTCCACAAAGGCCATCAAGAGCTGTTGCAGCAGAAGTAGTTGTTCCATAGATGCAACTCTGCGTCGGAGTCCTCGGTGATGCAATGCTCCAAGGCCCCCTCCAAATACCTCTGTGCCCCATGAGGCTTTGGCTGCCTTAGAGTCCCGCTGCCATGGTTTCTCTGAGAGGGACTCCCCAGAGGTGGAATGCAAGAAGAGCTCGAACCTCGCAGACCGCCTTGGAGGACAGGTCTGGGAAAGCGGGTAAACACCATGCCCTGCAGTCCCTGGCATGAGTCTGAGGGGTTGGAGTGGGAGTGGCCTCATAAGCTGCTCCAAAAGGAGTTGTCAACATCGGGCAACTGGCCTCAAGACTCCCAAGGCCACCCTGGTCAAGGACTCCCCTCGACGGAACAGATACCAGGCCCGAAGCCATCGGTGCCCAGGTCAAAGGCCGCAGAGCCATCTGGCATGGAGAACAGGATGGTGGCCTTGGAGGGCAGTATCACTGCCCTCCTGGCCCAGCAGCAGGCATTGATGATCCAGTTCCTCTGCCCCAACGACTGGACCCTCAACCTCAAGGGCTTCCCCTATAATCGAGCCAATCTTCAAGTGCTACAGGCCTTGAGAGCCATTGGCATCAGACGAGGTCCCAGTCCCATTCGTCAGGACACTGGTCCTCTCTGGCTAGTACACATGGCTTGGACTGCAGGTGGTCTTGGGGGTCACAGGCCTTTGGGCTCGGCCTGACCACAGGAGCCGTGGAGCCTTGGATTCTTCCTCTGACTTAGTCAGACTGGTAAACTGAGGATGAGGAGTCCCCAGACACCCAAAACACATGTGCCCTCAGACCCATCTCCATCGGTGTCCCAGCGCTGTTCCCCATCCGAGGATGTTGCTTCCCTCGACTTTGTGCAAAGTTTGGCAGATGCGCTCATATTTGAGACTGAGGCAGAGAAGGGACCCCCTCATGGAGGAACTTGAGATCCTCCAATACAAGGCCCCTTTTAAAGTAGAGGCTCTCATAGTACCCATCCCTCTGATCCTTGAGTGCTGCTTCCTCCGTATGTGGGAAACACTGGTGTCGGTGCCCATTCTGAGCAGACGGCTCGACTCCATGTATCGAGTCTGCCGAAGCCCAGGGTTCCAAAAACCCCATCTCCCTCAAAATTCTAAGACCATAGAGTCGGCCATGCATCAAATCAAGAGCCAAAAGACTCATTCCTTGGTGCTCCCGGATAGGGAGGCCCTTAGCTGAAAATTCTACCAGGGCTGTATACTGGTTTGACGAGTCCAATCCTACCAGTTGTAGATCGGTATGTATCTCGAGGGAGGAATGGCCTAGTGGTTTGGGCAAGTTACCTCAGGCCGGAAGGTCAGGGGTTCAAATCCCACTAGAGGACAGCAACCTTGGGCTGGAAGGACTGGGGTTTCTAGTCCCACAGGTGCTCCTTGTGGTCTTGGGCAACCCACTTAACCCTCCATTGCCCATGTTCCCTGTAAAATAGTTATCTCCAAGTTTTATAATGCCCTGTTCAATGTAATTTCAGTTTGTTCAATGTAAACCGCCTTTATCATGAAATAAGAAATGTTTAACAAAATAAATAAATCTCAAGGAACTGGCAAGGGAGCTCAACTGTTTCTCTACAGGCCTCGACAGGGAACCTCTTCAACAGATCAAGTCACTGGCCTCTGCAGTCAAGGAGTGCTCAAATTTCATCCCTCGAACAGCATATGGTGGCTTTGAATCCTCAGCCAGAATGGCCGCCACAGGAATTGGGGCCTGATACCAGGCATGGCTGCAGTGCAAGACAAACTCATCAATGTTCCTTGCATCAGAGAGAACTTCTTAGGAAAACCCATGTCGGACAAGGCTGCAGAGATAGACTGAGTTCCTGACCAGGACCAGACTGTCAAAGATCTTGGTGCCACCCCCATAAAACCCCGGGGGAAGAAGTCTGTCTTCCTGAGAAAAAAAAAAGAAGTGTTCGGTAATGCCCCACAGTACCAGGCTTTCTCTGCCTTACAACAGGGAAAACCGTCCAAGGGGCAAGGGTACTGCTCCCACAAGCCTAAGACCCAGGCACTGGCCCCAGCCCAGTCTGGAGGGAGTTTTTTGACTCATTGGGTATGGCCGCCTCTCCCCCAGGAGGCCCTCAGCAGCCCATAGGGGGGCATCTGGCCCTGTTTGCCCACAAGTGGTCCTCCATCACCACAGATTCCTGGGTACTGCAAGTAGTTAAGGAGGGTTACCTCCTCCACCTGTGACATATCAAGAGTTCTAAAACTCATTCATCTGTGTCACCTGGCAAAGATGCCAGGGCTTTTGATACCTTTGGACCACTACTTTCAGGCCTGTATGCTTGCTTCTAGGATTACATCCTACACCCTCTAGGTGGGCATGTACCTCAAGGATACATGAGATAGTCATGAACTAATGAGAGACAGCCAACATGGCTTTAGACAAGGAAGATCTTGTCTTACTAATCTGTTATGTTTTTTTGAAGGAGTGAATAATCAGGTGGACAAAGGTGAGTCGGTTGATATTGTGTATCTGGACTTTCAGAAAGCCTTTGACAAGGTCCCTCATGAGAGACTTTTGGCAAAACTAGAGAGTCATGGGATAGGAGGCAGTGTACTATTGTGGATCAGGAACTGGTTAAAAGATAGAAAGCAGAGGGTAGGGCTAAATGGCCAATTTTCCCAATGGAGAAAGGTGAATAGTGGTGTACCCCAGGGATCTGTGCTGGGTCCGCTGCTTTTTGACATATTCATAAATGACCTGGAAAGTGGAATAACGAGTGAGGTTATCAAATTTGCAGATGAGACAAAACTATTTAAAGTTGTTAAAACCCAAGAGGATCTTGATAAATTGGAAGACTGGGCATCAAAATGGCAGATGAAATTTAATGTGGACAAGTGCAAGGTTATGCACCTAGGGAAGAACAACCCAAACTATGGTTACACGATGCAAGGTTCCACATTAGGAACCACCACCCAGGAAAAAGATTTAGGCGTCATTGTGGATACCATGTTAAAACCCTCGGCCCAGTGTGCAGCGGCGGCCAAGAGAGCAAATAGAATGCTAGGTATGATAAGGAAAGGAATGGAAAATAAAACAAAGGATATTATAATGCCTCTATATCGTTCCATGGTGAGACCGCACCTTGAATATTGTGTGCAATTCTGGTCGCCGTATCTTAAAAAGGATATAGAGTTATTAGAAAAGGTTCAGAGAAGAGCCACCAAAATGGTAAAGGGGATGGAAGGATACTCCTATGAAGAAAGGCTAAAAAGGTTAGGGCTCTTTAACCTGGAAAAGAGACGGCTGAGGGGAGATATGATAGAAGTCTATAAATTAATGAGCGGAGTGGAACGGGTAAACGTAGATCGATTGTTTACCTTATCAGAATATAGAAAGACTAGGGGACATGCAATGAAGCTACAGGGTAAACTATTTAAGACTAATAAAAGAAAAGATTTTTTCACTCAACGTGTAATCAAACTCTGGAATTTGTTACCGGAGGATGTAGTAAAGGCTGTTAGTGTAACTGGGTTTAAAAAAGATTTGGACAAGTTCCTGGAGGAAAGGTCCATAAGCCATTATTAAGAAGGGACCCAGGATATCAATGCTTGAACCAATACAAGCATTGTGGAACCTGTGTCCCTTGGGGAAACTGCTAGGTACATATGACCTAGATTGGCCACTGTTGGAAACAAAATACTGGGCTTGATGGACCTTGGTCTGACCCAGTATGGCATATCTTATGTTCTTATGTTAAGGATGTCTTAAAGGATCTAGGAAATTTTGCTCCTTTTCTCCCAGATGACAAACATGATGCATACCTGACTATGGTCATGCAGGCTCAGAACACTTCCAAGTTCCTGATCAGGACAGCCTTCAATGCCTTTGAGTCTACCAGCAGAGCTGTTGCAGTTTACATAGGGGCTCATAGGATGGCCTGGCTTCAGGCATCGGACCTCGAGCAGTGGGTTCAAGATAAATTAGCCAATATTCCTTGCTCTTGAGAGAACCTATTTGGTAAAGGTTAGAGAGAGAAGGCAGACTATCTCACCCTCAAGCGCCTCTCAAGAAGGAAAGACTTCATACCCCTCTAGGAGGAAAGCTGCTACAAAGAAGTCATTCTACACCAAAAAGAAGATTACTTTTCTTCTTACCAATGCTCTGCTGGTTTTCAACCTCGGCTACAGCAGCAAAGGCCACAGGGTCCCTGTCAGCCTAAGAAGGCCAAGATTCCCAACCCCCAACCAGCTGCTTTGTCACAGCCAGCACTTGGTTTTTGACTCCTTCCTAGAGAGCATAGCTAATCTGCCTCTGCAGGGTCCTCAGCCCCTTCATATAGCAGGCAGACTCTGTGCTTATGCCGACAGGTGGCGTCTTATCACATCAGAGAAGTGGACTCTCAACATCGTCCAAAGGGGCTGTCTGCTTCACTTTCAAAGCTTACCTCCAACCACCCCCACAAGATATTATCCTGTAAACCCTTTGCAAGCTAAACTCCAGTCCACCGAGGTGGCCACCCTGTTAGTTCAGGAAGCTGTTGAAAGAGGCCCTCCCACTCAAGAAGGCAAAGGCGTCTACTCGTCTTACTTTCTTATCGGAAAGAAAACAGGAGGTTTCAGACCCATTTTATATCTGAGGGATCTCAACAAATTTCTCGTTTGAGAAAAGTTCAAGATAATTTCCCTTGGCACTCTTCTGCACTACCTTCAGAGGAACAACTGGGTATGTTCTCTAGACCTCAGAGATGCATACATGCATTTACTGACTATCTGCGCTTCCTGGTTCAGCCAGTCCATTACCAGTATCGGGTGCTTCTCCAGGAACAAGCAGGAAGTCAGTGTTCACATATGGGTGACTGTGCTGACTGAGCCCCCACAAGGCATTTCCCCAGCTTTCACAGAAAGCCTTTGGAAATGCTGCTACACATGCATGGTTCCCTTTCCGCCCAAGGGTGTTGTCTTGTTCAGTCGTCTCTTTTCCATGGAGCTCAATGGACATATGTCCAGTATCCCCAGAAAAATACTTTAAAAATTATCCTTATAAGTTGTTTTATTCCCGGTTTGTGTACCGGTCCTCTTCCCTTCTTTTATGATGAGGCTTGACTCGACCAGTGTTCATGCCCTTTTTCGCCCGGGGGTGGTCAACACCCGACCGGTTGTCTCCCATGTCTCCCGATGGGTTCAAGAAGTGCGACCGGTGCGGTCAGACCATGTATGTCACAGACACCCATGACTGGTGCTTGCACTGCCTCAGCTCAGACCATGACAGTGCCACCTGTGCCAGGCCATGATTCCGAGAACTAACAGGAAACGGTTGAAGTTGCAGGAGGAGTTGTTCCCACAGTCTGACTCGGCACTGGCTTCCCTGACGCTGAGCCCCAAGCCGAGTACATCCTGTGAGCCCCAGGTTTCTTTGGAGTCCCGCAGCAGCTCCTTTGTAAAGACGCCAGCCCCTTCAAAGAAAAAGAAAAATCCTTGAAGCCAGTCAGTTCCACCAGGGAAACTTGGTAAAGTCCCACAGAGGGACTCTGGCAATTCCAAGCAGCGCCTCCTTAAGATCTCTGAGGGAGTCCTTGGCCAGCAGTGACCTGTGCAAGGCTCCCAGAGACTGTGGTCTTCGTTGGCGACGCACTCGCAAGAATGCTAGCGACGTGCCTGAGACCCTCTGTGCCCATGCTGAAAGCTGCAGAACCTCCTGGTATCGAGTCCTGCCATCCTGGTCTTTGCAGCAGGTGATGCCAGGTTCACCTGCATCATCTGCCCCGACAACTGGGCCCCTGACTGGGGGGAGTCCCCAGGTGTCGAGTCAGGCCTCGAGCGCCACCGGCCCCTGACGAGTCCTCAGCACCGATCGAGGTCCTCGTCCTGATCTTCGGTGTCCGATCCTCTCTGGCCAGTTTACAAGAGTCTGATCCAAGACCCATCGGGGACCCCGATTCCTTGGGGCCAGCCTTGAAGTACGAGAGTCTCGAGCCTCAGAATCCACGATGCCCTCAGGCTCCGACTGGGAAACCAATGTCAAGGCCTCCCCCAAGACCTCTCAACACAAACATGTCCCCTCTGAGCCGCCCCCTCCTGAACCCCCAGCCGCTCCCCACCTGAGGATGTGGCTTTCCACGACTTTGTACAGGACATGGCCCAGGTCCCCTCGGTCCTGACCAAATCAGAGGAGGACCCACGCACCGAAGAACTGGAGGTTCTCTAGTATGAGTCCCCACCAAAGGAGACTCTCATGGTGCCAGTGCAGTCTATCCTCGACCGCCTGCTCCTGCAGATGTGGGAGACCCTGGCCTCTGCCGGTGGTCAGCCAGCACCTCTATGCCATTTACCGCGTCAAGGAGGGCCCGTGTTTCCAAAAGTCCTAACTCCTGCATAACTCCATGGTCGTGGAGTCCTCTATGCAAAAACTCAAAAGCCAGAACTACTATTCTTCTGTCCCCCTGGGCAGGGAAGCCAGAGCCCTCGATGCCCTCGGGCACAAGTGCTTCCAGGGATCCATGCTAGGCTGCTGGATTCAAGCCTATGAGTTGTATATAGGTATGTACCTTAAGGGCCTTATCCAAGAGCTGGCAGACTTTTCTGTGGGCCTTACTGGGGACCCCTTCAGAGGTTCCAAGCCCTGACCACCGGAATCTGGGACTGCTCAAAGTTCCTCTTCTGCACTGCCTGCGACTGCTTTGAATCTGCAGCAAGAGTAGCAGCAGCGGACATCGGGACCTGACGCCAGACCTTGTTACAAACCTCTGACCTCAATCAGTGGGTGCAAGAAAAATTGCTGAATGTCCCCTACACCAGGGAAAACTTGTTTGGCAAGCCCATGGCCAACAAAGCAGCAGAGATAGAGGCTGAGGTTGTAACCAGGCAAAGGCTCTCGGAGAACCTTAACCTTTCCCTGGAAAAAGCCATTGGGAAAGACCACCGTTCCCGAGGAAGAAGGGGCCTTTCCACCAGGGCCACTACCAGCCCTTCTCAGGGCAACAGGGCCCCAACCCAAGAACCAGGGCCATGGGTCATGGAAGCCAAAGGCCCAGAAACCCTAGGCACCAGCTCCCACCCAGTCTGGGGGGAGCTTTTTGACTGGGCAGGGCCTCCTCTCCCCTGGGAGATCCTTTCCAGCCCACAGGAGGCCACCTGGTGCTTTTTGCCCACAGGTGGGCCGGGGTCACCACAGACCAGTGGGTCTTACAGGTAGTAAAGGGCGGCTATCTCCTCAGGTTCCAACAAACACCTCCAGGGTTCTTCCCAGGAGAGCCGGTTCGGCCTCTCCATCAGACCTTGCTACTGTCAGAGCTCGAGGGTTTGCTCAGGGACGAGGTGGTAGAACCTGAACCCAGATAACTGTGTGGAAAAGGCTTCTACTCAAGGTATTTCCTTGTCCCCAAAAGAATTGGAGGCCTCTGGCCTATACTAGACCTGTAAAACTTGAACAAGTTTCTGGTGAGGGAGAAGTTCAAGATGCTCTCCCTTGAATGCTGCCCTACCTCCACCAGGGAGATTGTCTGTGCTACTTAGACCTGAAGGATGCATATACCCATATCCTGATCCACCTCTCCCATAGACAGTACCTAAGGTTCGTGGTGGAAGCAGAGCAGTACCAGTACAGGGTACTTCCATTTGGCTTGGCCTCCTTGCCCAGAGTCTTTACAAAGTACTTGGCGATCATGGCCACCTACGTATAATTGCAAGGGGCCTTCATCTTCCCCTATCTGGCGACTGGCTCATCAGAGGCAGCACGTCCCTCGAGGCTAGCCATACTGCAGGGCAAACAGTCTTCCTCTTGCAACACCCTAGGGTTAGTCATCAACTACCCCAAATCCCACCTCTCTCCAGCCCAAAACCTGGAGTTCATAGGCGCCCAACTGAACACATTACAGGTCAATGCCTCCCTTCCAGAGGAGAGGGCACTTCACCTTGTGCAGCTAGCGAGAGAGGTACAGATTCGCCAGTCAGTACCGGCTCACTGCCTTCTCCAGTTGCTGGGCCACATGGCCTCAACAGTTCACGTCACGCCCCTAGCCCACTTGCACATGCATATAGCCCAGTGGTGCCTCCACTCCCAGTGGATCTTAGACACGGGCAGGTTACACAGCAGGGTCAGTGTCACCCTTCAGTTGGCAGATTCCCTCAACTGGTGGCAGTCCCTGTACCACCTCCAGAAGGGAATGCCATTCCAGGCACCTGTGCCGCAGATGGTCCTAATCAGACACCTCCCTTCTGGGTTGGGGAGCACACTGCGGAGACCGCCACACTCAAGGCAGCTAGTTGCAAGGAGTCGCTCCTGCAGATCAACCTCCTGGAACTCGGGGCCATTTTTCTGCCCCTGCGAGAGTTCCACCTCCTGTGCAACCACCCTGTGCTGATCCAGATGAACAACCAGGTCGCCATGTTCTGTGAACAAGCAAGGGGGCATGGGTTCATACTCCGTTTGCCAGGAAGCGGTAGCTCTCCTCACCTTTGTGATATGCCACAGAATGCTCCTACAAGCAGTATACCTTCCAGGCCAGAAAAACTGCTTGGGGGACAAGCTCAGCAGAGTCCTCTGCCCACACGAATGGTGTCTGCATGCCAAGGTGGCACAGTGACTCTTCCGCCTCTGGGGCAGGTCGAAGTTGGACCTGTTCACCTCCCTGGACAACATTCAGCTGCCCCACTTCTACCCACGCCAGCTGCACACAGAGTAGCAGCAGATGCCTTCCTGATCCTGTGGTCCGAGGGCCTCCTCTATGCCTTCCCACAAATTCCTCTGATGACCAAGACACTCTTAAGATCCAGAGCGAGCAGGCATCAGTGATTCTGGTCTCCCCAGATGGGCCCGGCAACCCTGGTTCCCTTTGCTGCCCTCCTTGTCAGTGGTACGCCCATTCCCGCTGTGTTGGGATCCAGACCTTCTGTCCCAGGAAGAGGGCTCTCTCCTGCATCCCAACCTAGGGTCACTAGCATTGATGGCATGCATGCTGAAAGGGTAGCCTTGGTGCCCTTCAATCTCCCAGAAGTCGAGGAGATCCTGTTGGCCTCCTGAAAACTCTCCACCAGACCAGCATACGCCTTCAAATGATGGAGATTCTCCAAATGGTGTGCAGAGAAGGGATAACTTTCTCCTGCCATGCGCAACTAGTGCTACAATACTTGCTGCACCTCTCGCACGCTGGCCTAAAGTCTAATTTGGAGAGAGTATATCTGAGCACCATAGCTGCTCACCATCACCATGCAGAGGGGAAATCCCTCTCAAACCAGTCTCTGGTCTCCAGGTTCTTCCGGGGCCTCCTACTATTGTAGTCCCCTCTCTGTCCTCTGGCGGCAGAATGGAACCTTAATGTGGTGCTCTCCCAACTCACCAAGCCACCGTTCGAGCCCCTGGCCACCTGCCATCTGAGATACCTCTCCTGGAAAGTGTTTTTCTGGTGGCCATCACGTCCGCTCGGAGAGTGAGCAAACTCCAGGCCTTGGTGGCAGATCTGCCATATACAAGGTTCTATGCTCCGCGCACATCCCAAATTCCTTCAAGGTGTATCTTCCTTCCACCTCAATCAGGTGGTCCTCCACCTTCCTGCCAATGTGGGGCTGTGGGAAGGAGGAACTCATTTTGCATAGGCTAGACTGCAAACAGACCCTGTCCTCCTACCTGCAGAGGACCCAGCCCATCGCAAAGCTCCTCAGCTCTTTGTATCATATGACTCCAGTAGACTGGGGCTTCTGGTAATGAAGCAGACTCTGTCCACATGGGTGCCGGACTGCATTGCCTTTGCCTATATGTTTGTTTATGTTTATTAGGCTTGATATACCGCGGTTCCAAATAGAGCACTGCGGTTTACAAAAAATCAAATACACAGAGGGGCCAACTGGCCTGGAAAGGAAAAGAAATTACAATGGATGACAGGAGAGCACTCAAGACATTAAACTAGACATGGACAAAAAGAAGGAAAGACAAGGGAAAGGAGGGGAGAGGAGTCACACAAGGGGAGGGGAGGTCGAAGGCGGTGGAGAAGAGATGTGTCTTGAGGTCTTTCTTGAAGGTGGGATAGTGTTGCTCAAGTCTGAGGGAAAGGGGGAGGGAGTTCCAAAAAGCAGGGCCAATAAAGAAAAAGGCAGAGGAACGTGTGGATTGTAGATGGGCACGTGATGGAGATGGAAGGTGGAGCCGGTTAATGTGAATGGAGCGAAGTGAGCGAGTGGGGGTGTGGAATTGAAGCAGGTCTGCCAAACATAAAGGAGTGCGGTTATATAAGACTTGATGGACCAGTGTGAGGATTTTATAACAGATGCGAAATTGCAAGGGGAGCCAATGTAGGTGAAGGAAAAGAGGAGTAACATGATCGCGGAGGGAGGCGTGAAAGGCAAGGCGTGCAGCGGTATTCTGAATACGTTGAAGGCGGTGAAGGTGTGAGAGAGGAAGCCCGGCTAGAACGGAGTTGCAAAAGTCAATACGTGACATTACTAGAGACAGGAGAAGGGTGGTGAGGGCTTCAGAGGTGAGAGAGGGGCGAATGGACCGTATCTGTCGAAAGAAGGAAGTCTTTGTAATGTGGGAAATGTGGGCATGGAAGGAAAGGTAGGAATCAAAAACTACACCCAAGTAACGAAAGCTTGTAACAAGGGGGATTGGTGAACCTGAGAGAGGGAGTAATCCAAAGGAGAAGGGCTGCCATGAGTGAACCAGATAGCTACTGTTTTTGCAAGATTGAGGTGCAGGCAGTTTAGAGTGAGCCAGTTAGCGACAGCTGAAAGACAAGAGTTCAGTGGGCTAAGATCCGGGTGAAGGGGAGAGGTGTGATGTAGAAGGAGCAGATCATCAGCATAATAGAATGCAGAGATCGTAAACTGCTGAACTAGAAGTGCCAGTGGTGCTAGGAATAAGTTGAAAAGAAGAGGTGCTAAAAACAGACCCTTGAGGGACACCACAGGGCAGAGGGAAAGAGTCGGAGGGAGTGGGTGGGGTGGATGAGACTACTGTGCATGAACGGGAGGAGAGAAAGGAGTGAAACCAGTGGTAGACTGTGCCATGGAGACCAGCTTCGCGTAAACGAGACAGAAGAAGGGAGTGATCCACCAAATCAAAGGCTGCTGAGAGGTCTAGGGACACTGCCACCGAGAGGTCACCACGATCGTGAGCTACGTGGAGTTCGTTAAGGAAACCCAAAAGGACAGTCTCTACACTGTGACCTTTTTCTGAAGCCGGACTGACGGGGGTGAAGGAAGTGAATTGAGTCGAGGTGTTGTGAAAGTTGCGTGAAAACTGTTTTCTCAAGTATCTTGGAGAGGAAGGGAAGGTTGGAAACGGGGCGGGAGTGAGCGGGAGTCTGAGGATCAAGAGGGCTTTTTTAGGATAGGATGGATAAGAGCATGTTTCCAGGGTTGGGGAAAGACACCCGTGGAAAGACTAGTGTTGACCATGGTGAGGATGGGGGGGACAAGGGCGAGGGAAGGAGCAAGAAGCCAGGTGGACGGAATTGGGTCAAGGGAGCAGAATGTTTTGTTGGAGGAGGATATTAGTCCTAGAAGTTCGGAGGTAGAGATGGGATGAAAAGATGTCCAGGTATGAGAGAGCCGGGATGTTGAGGGGGGGGGGGGGGAGATAGGAGGGGGAGAAGAGATGGGCGGGGGACAGTGAGACAAAGACTTTCGTAAGTCCAGGACTTTGTTATTAAAGAAGGATGCAAGTTGAGAAGGAGGAGGAAGCGGCGGAGGTAAAGTGGGGGCAGAGCGGGATTGTAAGGACATGAGAGACCGGAGGACGGTGTATAAGTGACGGGTCTGATTAGGTGCGGAGGAGATAGCAGTGGAGAAGTAAGATTGTTTGGCTGCATGGACTTGTGTACGGTAATGGACATAGTGAGCAGGCCTCTCCCTTAAGCACCAAATCACTGCACATTGCGTGTGGGCCATGGCTACATCTGTGGCCCATCTCCTCTGTGCTGGTGCCTGAAATCTGCAGGACTACCACATGGTCTTCAATTCATACATTTGTAGCTCATTGCTGCCTGGAGAGTAAGTCCTGCAGGGACAGTGTCTTTGGGCAGGCAGTACTCTGTAATATTTTCAGGGTGTAGGCAACTTCTGCCCTCCGACTTTTCTGTGTTCAGGCTACCAAAGTGATAGCATCGCTGG
Source organism: Ichthyophis bannanicus (assembly GCA_033557465.1). Taxonomy (NCBI): domain Eukaryota; kingdom Metazoa; phylum Chordata; class Amphibia; order Gymnophiona; family Ichthyophiidae; genus Ichthyophis; species Ichthyophis bannanicus. The sequence continues at coordinate 191,316,046 of CM066039.1, forward strand.
ATGCTAGGGTCTTGCAGAGTCTCTCATTGGGGGACTCATCTTCTGCAACTTACGACTACCCGATGGGTCGCTGGTGGTACTGTCATGGCTCAGACCTCGGCAGCCTGGAGCTAGGGAGTCCCATATTTGAGGACTGACTTCCTGCTTGTTCCTGGAGAAAATGTAGTTACCTGTAATATCCAGAGACAGCAGGAATCAGTCCACACAACCCTCCCTCCTCCCCTTGGAGTTGTCTACATTTTTTGTCTTTTTTTTTGCTATGTCATCTGACTGAGCAAGATGGCACCCTTGGGTGGGAAGGGGCCCACGCATGCATGGTAGCATTCCCAAAGGCTTTCTATGAAAGCTGGGGAAATGTTACGCACGGGTCCGGTACCTGCTATCCCTGGCGAACACGTGTTACAGGTGAATAACTGATTTCTCTTTGGGTTAGCTTCCGCAGCATACCTGCATACTTTGGGGATCTCTGCCTTCCCCTACTTAGGTGATTGGCTGATAAGGGGAGAATCCCCAGAAGTCGTAAAACAATCACTTTCTCGCACCATCATGGTGCTCCACTCACAGCAACTCGAGTTCATTGGAGCACTAATCGATATTTGTCAGGACCCAGCTTTCCTTCCTCAGGATCGCTCTGCTCGTCTCATCGAGCAGACCCTTGCTATACAAGTCGGTGTCATGACAATTTGAGACATGCTACGTCTTCTGGGACACTTGGCCTCCACAGTCCACTTCATCCCATTTACCTATCTACACATGAGACAGGCCCGATGGACACTCCCGTCCCAATGGAGTCAGGCAACTGGACATCTCTGACAAGATTTGCATCACTCCTCCTCTTGTCAGCTTCAGTGGTAGTGCTCCTCTCTCCCTCTCTCCCCCCCTCCCCATCATCTCAGAGGGTCACCTTTTCCGCCGCAATGCAACCTAACGACAGATACTTCCAAACTCAGGTGGGGAGCACATCTGAACAATCTCACTACACAGGGGAGTTGGACAGAATGGGAATGCCAAATGCAGATCAATCTCCTTGAGCTACATACTCTCATGAATGCCTGGACTTTTCAACTCCAACTATTGGGCAAATGTGTTTTAGTCCAGATGGACAACCAGGTAGCTATGTTCTATGTGAACAAGCAGGGAGGAACTGGTTCCTGTTCCCTCTGTCAGGAGGCCCTTTGACTCTGGTTCCTTGCCATTGCACACTGCATCCATCTCGGGGTGGTGTATCTCCCATGCGAGCTCAGTGTCCTGGTGGACAGACTTAGTCACATCCTCCATCCACATGAATGGACTCTTAAACAGGGGACGGCATCTTAGATCTTCCATGTGGGTGACCCCCAGAATAGATCTGTTTTGCCTCTCAGGAGAATGTGCGACTACTACTCTTGCTCCAGACTTCCCTCCTGACACAGGCAGCAGATGCCTTTCTTCTGCACGGGTGCTTGGGCCTGCTTTATGCATTCTCACCGATCTGACCCCCCCCCCCCCCCCCCCCCCCCCCCCCCCCACCCCCCCCCCCCCCCCGCCCCCGATACACAAAACTCTGTTCAAACTGCAGGCCGACAAGGGCTCCATGATTCTAATATTCCCTTATTGGCCCCATCGGCTGTGGTTTCCTCCTCTGCTTCGTCTAGCGCAGACTCCACCACTTAGTTTGGGTTATGCCCCCAACCTCCTCTCTCAGGATCAGGGGCGGCTACTCCATCCCAGTCCACAAGCTCTGTCTCATGGTATGACTGCTAAAAGCATGACCTTTGACATGGATCTTCAAGAATATCTTGCATCGTGCAAGCCATCTACCAGGCATAAGAATGCCTTCAAATGGTGACTGTTCACCCTTTGGTGCACCCCAAAGTAGATTGATCCATCTGACTGCCTAGTGGAGCAACGTCTGCAATATCTTCTCCACTTGTCCTCCACAGGGCTTCAGACGAACTGTCAGAGTTCACCTCGGTGCCATTGCAGCCTTTCACAGGCCACTGGATAGACATCCCATTTCCTTGCACCCCTTGGTGCAGCGATTCATGTTGGGGTCTTCTGTTTTTCAAGCCACCAATCAAACCACCACTGGTGGCTTGGGACCTCATGGTTCTAGCACAGCTTCTAAAAGCCCCATTTGAGCACTTGGCTGCCACTTCTCAAATTCCTGTCTTGGAAGGTCATCTTCCTCATTGCCCTTACTTCAGCTTGTCGCATCAATGAACTACAAGCTTTAATAGCAGATCCTCCCTACACTCTGTTCCACCATGACAAGGTGGTTCTCTGTAGTTATCCGCATTTCCTTCCAGAAGTAGTCTTGCCTTTTCATATCAACCAGTCTGTCATGCTACCAGTCTACACCCCCCCCCCCCCCCCGACCGAATGCCTCTAGGGCTGAGGCAGCATCGCATACTTTGGATTGCAAGCATTCCCTTGCCTTCTATTTGGACAGGACCAAGGATTTTAGGAAATCCTCAATTTATTTCCTTTGACCCAAGCCACTTGGGTCTTCCAGTGTCAAAACACACCTTATCCAACTGGATTGTGGACTGCATTTCTTTTGCCTATGCTCAGGCAGGACTTTGAGGGTCTCATCACTGCTCACAATGTGAGGTCTAAGGTAGCCTAAGTTGCCAACCTCTGTTCTGTCTCCATAGAGGAGATCTGCCGGGCAGCTACCTGGTTCTCTAGTCACACCTTCGCTGCTCACTTCTGTCTTGACAGGGACTCCTGTCAGGATGGAGTCTTTGGCCGGGTTGTTCTTTAGCATCTCTTTGGGATTTAATCACAACTCCTACCAATTATACTTATCTGGCTCTCAACTTCTTGCTCCATGCTCTAGCCTACGGCACTCTAATCTGCTGGGGTCACTTTGTATCCATGCCCTCTTGGCTCCATTCATTAGCCTTAAGGATGTATTTTCAGTCTGGTGCCTGGGAACTAGGGAGTCCCATCTGTGAAAATTGTATTCCTGCTTGTTCCTGGAGATAGTGTAGTTACTCTCACCTACTGTATAACAGGTGATCTCGGTCTTCACAACCCACCCTCCTCCCTAGGAGTTCTATTTATTTTTCCTCTACCTCTCAGCTACAAACTCAGAGGAGTTGAGAAGGCAGGCGCACTGGAGTGCTCCCAAAAGCTTTCCTATTAAATGCTGGGGAGCGTTCCTGCATGGGCTCCATCTATGCCAATGATACCTATATGTGAAGACTAATTCCAGCTGTTCCCGGAGATCATAGACACATAGAAATATGACAGAAAAAGGACCACATGGCCTATCTAGTCTGTCCTTCCATATAAACTACAACAGACCCCTTTTTTCCTTTATAGATCCTCTTTGTTTGTCCCATGCTTTTTTTAATTCAGTTACTGTCCTCATCTCTACCACCTCCACTGGGAGAATATTCCACAGATCCACCACTCTTTCCGTAAAGAAATATTTCTGCAAATCACTCCTGAATCTATCCCCCTTCACCCTCATCCCATGTCCCCTCGTAGCAGAACTTTCTTTCAATTGAAAGAGGCTCTCCCCCCTGAACATTTATGCCACGGAGGTATTTAAACATCTCAATCATATCACCTCTATCCTGCCTTTCCTCTAAGGTGTACATATTAAGATCCTTCGGTCTGTCCTCATATGCTTTATAATGAAGACCACTAACCATTTTAGTAGCCACCCTCTGCACAGACTCCATCCTGTTCACATCCTTTTGAAGGTGTGGTCTCCAGAATTGCACAATATACTCCAAATGAGGTCGCACCAAAGACTTATACAGGGGCACTATCACCTCCTTTTTTTCTGCTTGCCATTCCTCTCCGTATGCCCCCAAGCATCCTTCTAGCTTTTGCTGTCACCTTTTCTACCTGTTTAGCTACTTTTAAGATCATCAGACACAATCACGCCCAGGTCCCCGCTCTTCTTTAGTGGACAAAAGTACTTCACCCCCTATACTATATTGCTCCCTTGGATTGCTGCAGCCCAAATGCATGACCTTACATTTTTTAACATTAAATCCTAGCTGCCAGATTCTAGACCATTCTTCAAGCTTAGCTAGATCCCTCCTCATGTTATCTACACCTTCCTGGGTGTCTACTCTATTGCAGATTTTGGTATCATCTGCAAAAAGGCAAACCTCACCCGACAGCCCTTCTGCTGTATCTCTAACAAAGATGTTAAAAAGAATCAGACCAAGGACAGATCCCTGGGGCACACCACTGGTAACATCCTTCTCCTCAGAGTGAGCCCCATTTACCTGTACTCTTTGTCGCCTCCCACCCAACCAATTTCTAACCCAAGCAGTAACTTTAGGATCCATCCCTAGGGTGCTCAGTTTGTTTATAAGTTGCTTGTGAGGAACAGTGTGAAAGGCTTTACTGAAATCTAAATACACCACATCTACGGCTCTCCCTCGGCCCAACTACCTGGTCACCCAGTCAAAGAAATCCATCAGCTTTGTCTGACAAGACCTGCCTCTGGTGAATCCATGCTGCCTTGGATCCTGTAATCCGCTGGACTCCAGAAACTTCACTATTTTCTCTTTCAGCAGCATTTACAATTTACTCACCACCAAAGTGAGCCATGGTTTTCAACCACATCCTTACTTCCGCTTTTTGTGTAAAGTCACCACATGAGCCCCTCTCCAGTCCTTTGGCACCACTCCCGACTCCAACGAGGCATTGAAAAGGTCAGTCAGTGGAGCTGCTAGAATGTCCCCAAGTTCCCTCAGTATACTAGGGTGTATCTCATCCGATCCCATCGCTTTGTCTACTTTGTGAGCTAGTTTCTCACGAACACAGTCTTCTGAAAATTGTTCAAGATGTCCCTCGCTTCTGTTCCTGTTTGTGGGTGTTTTCTGAGGTCCTGTTCCTGGTTCTTCATCTGTGAACACAGAAATATTTGTTAAATGCCACTTTATCCTCATCAGCTTCTACATATTCCTCCCCTTCACCCTTGAGTATGACAATACCACTTTTGCCCTTCCTCTTCTCACTAACATATCTGAAAAATGTCTTATCCCCCCATTTTATTGCATTGGCTGTTTCCTCCTCTTTTTGAATCTTTGCTTTCCTGACTACTTTGCTAGCTTCTCTGTTTTTCCAAATATAGATGCCTGTCTTCCTCTCTCTGTGATCTCTTGTATTTCATGAAGGCCTCCCTCTTTTTCTTCACTTTTTCAGCTACCTCTTTCGAAAGCCACAGCGGGTCTCCTTTTCCTTTTACCTTTATTTTACCATTTTAACAAAAAGGTTGGTTGCCTTTAAAATATCTCCTTTCAGTTTTGCCCACTGTTTTTCTACATCCCCCAGCTGTTCCCATCCCGTTAACGACTCCCTGAGGTATTGGCCCATCTTGGCAAAGTTAGTCTTCTTAAAGTCTAAGACTCTCACCTTTGAATGAATTCTAACAGCCCCAGTCCTAATAATGAACCACACCAACTGGTGATCACTGGATGCAAAATGATCTCTTACTATAACATCAGAAACACTTTCACCATTGGTAAGCACCAAGTCCAGTATAGCCCCTTCACGTGTGGGGGTCTGTTACCAATTGCTTGAATAGTTCTCCCTGTAGAGAATCCAGGATCTCTTTACTTCTAGATGATACTGCAGCAGGAATGTGCCAATCAACATCTGGTATATTGAAACCCCTATCAGTAGCACTTCCCCTTTCCTAGCAATGCTGCGTATGTCATCAATTAACTCCATCCACCTGTTCCTTTTGTGAGGGAGGTCTGTATAGCACGCCAATGCAAATAGATTTCTTTTTCCCTCTTTCTAGTTTAACCCACAATGCCTCCTCTCTCCCTTTTAAGCTTTGTAATTCCAAAACTTTAATAGTATTTTTTACATATAGTGCCACTCCTCCCCTTTTTCCTACTGTATCCTTTCTGAATAAAGTATAACCAGGTATAGTTACATCCCAGTCATGGTTTTCTGTGAACCATGTTTCTGTAACTGTCACTAAATCCAAGTCGGCCACACCCACCAAAGCTTCAACATCCGGGATCTTATTCCCCATGCTACGGGCATTTATACACACTGCTTTCCCTAAGTTACCCCTGTTACCCATTTCCATAAAGGTATTTAATGTTTCACTTACCTGGGGGCTTTTACTTACCTGGGGGCTTTTACTTACCTGGGGGCTTTTTTCACCCATCCCCAACTAATCTAGTTTAAAGCCCTCTTTAGTAGATTAGCCAGTCTACTACTGAAGACGCGTTGACCTTTCTTGGACAGATGGATGCCATCTCTGCTCTGCAACCCTTGGAACAGCATCCCATGGTCTAGGAAACCAAAACTCTCTCTGACACCATCCACGCAGCCATGCATTCATCTCCAGGAGTCTCTCTGCCTTGGCCTTTACTCTCAACAGGGAGGATTGAAGAGATCACCACCTGTGCATCTAGCTGCTTCACCCTCTGTCCCAGAGCCATGAAGTCGCTTTTGATACGCTCAGAGGGATACCTGGCAGTATCATTTGTTCCGACATGGATTAGCAACATTGGGCAATAATGGCTTGATGAGTCTCGGCAAGCTCTCCGTAACATCTTGGATTTTGGCACCAGGCAGACAGCATACCTCTGGACATCAAGTCTGGTTGGTAGATGGATGCCTCAGTACCCCTCAGAGTGTCACCAACCACCACTACCCTTCGCTTCCTTGTGGTCACTGATTTCTGCAGCTTTGTGGTACTTGAGCTCTGGTTCTTCCCTTTCCAGGGATACTTTCACCTCCTCCACTTCCAGGGCTGCTTAATGGTTCTCCAATTCAAGGGTTGGAGAAGTTGGATGGGTGATTCTGCAGGCCCTGGTGACTTGTGTCCAACCTTCGTCATTCTGTTGGCACCCATCTTCTCCTCTGCTGGAGAGCTTGGATGTTTCAAGAAGCATCTCATCAATGTACTTCTCACTGTCTTGAATGCTCCTCAGCCTCGCCACCTCCTCTGAGTTCCTCCACTTGTTTCCTTGGAGCTTCAGCATGCAGGCACCCTGCACATAGATCTGGTCCTTCAACTGGCGTTGGAACCTCTGTCTGGACAGAGGCAGAAGCTGTAACGGGGGCACAGCTTTAGCGATACAATTTTTCTCAGCCATTGTTCTGTTTGCAGAGCTTAGGTATCTGTTAAAGCAAAAGAGAGAGATCTACCAAAATACCAGCCGGTTTCCCAGCTGTCCTTTCAGAGAAAAAGCAGTTAAATCATTTTAATTATTTTCAAAATGTTGGGTTCCAAGTCCCTATGCTTTGTTAAATGGGGAGGTGCCCTATAAAGCAAGACTGCTCACTAGGGGTGGGTGGGAGTTGGGGTGGGTAGGGAGGGAACTAACACCTGATTAGGTGTCAGGAGTTCCAAAAAGCTGAGAAGGTTACTGGAGTTTAAAACCTACTCTGCTAAAGAAAATATTGCCACTAAACACCAAAAAGAATGTAACTTTGCTTCAGTCCTTACTGAGGAAGATGTAGGGATGTTACCCATGACTGAAGTGGTATTTAAAGGTGCGGAAGAATTGAAGGAAATATCGATACATCGGGAAGATGTATTACAACTATTAGATAAACTGAAGAGTAGCAAATCACCTGGGCCGGAAGGTATACATCCAAGGGTGTTGAAAGAACTGAAATATGAGATTGCAGACCTGCTATTAGTAATCTGTGAACTATCATTAAAATCATCTCTAATACCTGAAGATTGGAGGATCGCCAATGTAACACCAATTTTTAAAAAGGTTTCCAGGGGTGATCCAGGAAACTACAGACCGGTGAGCCTGACATCAGTACCAGGAAAAATGGTAGAAACCATCATAAAGAATAAAATTACTCAGCATGTAGATAGTCATGACCTAATGGGAGACAGCCAACATGGCTTTAGACAAGGAAGATCTTGTCTTACTAATCTGTTATGTTTTTTTGAAGGAGTGAATAATCAGGTGGACAAAGGTGAGTCGGTTGATATTGTGTATCTGGACTTTCAGAAAGCCTTTGACAAGGTCCCTCATGAGAGACTTTTGGCAAAACTAGAGAGTCATGGGATAGGAAGCAGTGTACTATTGTGGATCAGGAACTGGTTAAAAGATAGAAAGCAGAGGGTAGGGCTAAATGGCCAATTTTCCCAATGGAGAAAGGTGAATAGTGGTGTACCCCAGGGATCTGTGCTGGGTCCGCTGCTTTTTGACATATTCATAAATGACCTGGAAAGTGGAATAACGAATGAGGTTATCAAATTTGCAGATGACACAACTATTTAAAGTTGTTAAAACCCAAGAGGATTGTGGAAAATTGCAAGAGGATCTTGATAAATTGGAAGACTGGCAGATGAAATTTAATGTGGACAAGTGCAAGGTTATGCACCTAGGGAAGAACAACCCAAACTATTGTTACACGATGCAAGGTTCCACATTAGGAACTGCCACCCAGGAAAAAGATTTAGGCATCATTGTGGATACCATGTTAAAACCCTCGGCTCAGTGTGCAGCAGCGGCCAAGAGAGCAAATAGAATGCTAGGTATGATAAGGAAAGGAATGGAAAATAAAACAAAAAGATATTATAATGCCTCTATATCGTTCCATGGTGAGACCGCACCTTGAATTTTGTGTGCAATTCTGGTTGCCGTATCTTAAAAAGGATATAGCGATTTTAGAAAAGGTTCAGAGAAGAGCCACCAAAATGGTAAAGGGGATGGAAGGATACTCCTATGAAGAAAGGCTAAAAAGGTTAGGGCTCTTTAACCTGGAAAAGAGACGGCTGAGGGGAGATATGATAGAAGTCTATAAATTAATGAACGGAGTGGAACGGGTAAACGTAGATCGATTGTTTACCTTATCAGAATATAGAAAGACTAGGGGACATGCAATGAAGCTACAGGGTAAACTATTTAAGACTAATAAAAGAAATATTTTTTCACTCAACGTGTAATCAAACTCTGGAATTTGTTACCGGAGGATGTAGTAAAGGCTGTTAGTGTAGCTGGGTTTAAAAAAGGTTTGGACAAGTTCCTGGAGGAAAGGTCCATAAACCATTATTAAGAAGGGACCCAGGATATCAATGCTTGAACCAATGCAAGCATTGTGGAACCTGTGTCCCTTGGGGAAACTGCTAGGTACGTATGACCTAGATTGACCACTGTTGGAAACAGAATACTGGGCTTGATGGACCTTGGTCTGACCCAGTATGGCATATCTTATGTTCTTATGTAAAAATATACCAGAACCCTTTTAAGAGCTCCCAGAGAGCTAGCAATTTAATAAAAATAAACCCTCAAATCCTTACTGTTTGACCTGTAGAGCCCCTTTTGGAATGCCTCAACAGGGCAGGGTTCTGAAGCCTTTTACGCAGGCCTCAGCTGCTCTCAGTTCATTCACAGGCTAATCAGGCCCATTAACTCCTGATTAGTAACCTTCTCAGCTTTTGGGAACTCCTGACACCTAGAGTTCAAAACCTACTCTGCTAAAGAAAATATTGCCACTAAACTACCAAAAAGAATGTAACTTTGTATTAAAAATATACCAGAACCTGTTACAGTTGAGTAACTACACTTTTATATCAGCACAGTCCATGGCAAGTCAGAGCAGAAGTACATAAGGATGTAAGAAATGCCACAGTGGACCAGACCAAGGTCCATCAAGCCCAATATCCTATTTCCAACAGTGTTCAATCCAGGTCACAAGCACCTGACAAGTTCTCAAAAAGATACACAGATTCTACAATCCTTATCCCAGGGTAAACAATGGATTTCCCTGGTCCTCTTTTTAATAATGGTTTAAGGAGTTTTCCTCCAAGAACTTGTCTAAACTTTTTTTTTTTTTTTTTAATTCCCAACCCAGCTACACTAACAAGTTATCTCCAGGAACAAGCAGGAATGTAGCCCTCACATATGGGCATCATCAGTACTGGCGGAGCCTGCGCCTGCACGGGAACGCTTCCCAGCGTCCAATAGGAATGCTTTTGGGAGCATCCCTCAGCACATGCGCGCTGCCTTCCTGCCTTTCCAACTGTCCCTCTTCAGTTCTTCGTTTTCCGCAGAGCCAACAGGACCTATTTCCTCTCACCGCAGAAAATTCCATCTTTAGAATTCTTTCTTGTGGTCGCGTTTGCCTACCGCACGATGCCTACCGGTACCGCCGGTTCTTTTCTTTTTCTTTTCATAAAAAAAAACAAAAAACCCGTAGACTTAAACTGTTTCTTTTCAGAAACTTTCCTTTTTGGTGCTAGGCGCCATTTTGGTCATTAGGCCCCATTTTTCCTAAATTATGGAAAAGCCAACTAGTGGTTTTAAAAAATGTACTAAGTGTGGCGGTACCATTTCCGTCACTGACACCCATGATTGGTGTCTAAAATGTTTAGGACCTGATCATTCTCCAACTGAATGTCTCTCCTGGATGGGTATGACCCTCTCTTCTTCAGATGCCAGATCCATTGCATCAACATTGTCAAGGGCCTCATCTTCCTCCCATGGATCTCAGGTAACTAAACACAAAAGCCGGTCCTCAAAGGGTAGCTCTCCTGCCAAGCATCGAGAGGCCATTGGCATTGCCCTTGAGAGAACCACACTGGCAAAACAGCCCCGACGGGAGGCTTCGGCTTCCAAAGCATCGATGGGGCTTCAGGATGTTCTCGAGGCCTTAACCTCGCAAGAACTGCCTGTGCCATACTCAGGGGTTCCGGCCGTTCTTACCAGTACCGACACTCAGGCATCGGCAGCGTTGATAGACCAGAGGTTTCTTGCTATTGAACGCAGTATCACAGCTCTTCTTTCAGCTGCGATACCGGTGGTGCCTAGGGCACCAGTGCCAACATCGACACCGATACTGGTACCGACACCGACGATGCTGGTGCTGACGTTACCGGCCCCGATGGGAACTCTTCCCATGCCACCTCTGGCTGGAGGGGATAAAGCGGTACCAGGTCACCTCGGTACCGACTTCGATCGGTACCTGGATCGTGCTTTTCAAGAGCATCTGGGTCAGGAATACTTAGATTCCTCCGATTCCGAAGACTCTGACAATTCTGCTGGCACTAGAGGGTTTCTCCTAGAAGATCCCTCTTCTCCCCAACGCAGAATGTCACCTCCAGAGGACATGTCATTTCAGGATTTCATCCGTGATATGGCCAAAGGTCTTTCAATCACAGAAGCTCCTAAAGAGGAACCCAGAGCAAAGGAATTGGAAATCCTCCAATATCCTAAAGCGCCTAAGGAGGCAGCTACTCTGCCTATCCATGAAATTCTGCATAGCTTGATGCTCAGAATGTGGGAGACAGCTCTGACTACTTCTCCTCATTCTAGGAGACTTGATACTATGTATCGAGTTCCACCATGTCCTGGATTTCCGAAAACTCAGCTGCCACACCATTCAGTGGTAGTGGAATCAGCCATGCGTAGGATGAAAAGTGCAGAGAGGCATGCATCCAATCCTCCAGGTCGTGAATGCAGGACTCTGGATGCTTTTGGACGCAGAACCGGCTACGGGCATCAGACTTGGAGACTTGGGTACAGGACAAGTTAGGCAACATCCCTTGCACGGGGGAGAATCTCTTCGGCAAGAACTGACAAGAAAAGGCTAACGAGTTAGATGCTGACAATTCTACCTTAGATTGTCAGTCTACAGCCACTCCAGCCAAAAGGAAGCCTTATAAAAAACCCTCTTTTAGCAAAAAAAAGGAAGTTTTATCCTTCCTATACCCAGCAGAGCCAGACTCCAGGTCAGGTTGCCCAAAAGGGACAAACCAGACAGCAAAAGAAACCAAAAGGCCCGAGAGCACCACCAGCTCTCCTAGTTCAGCCCCCTCAAGGGCTTTGACTCCTTCCTAGAGAGCTTTGCCTTCCTGCCTCTGAGGGGTCCCCAACCCCCCAATATCCCAGGCAGGTTATGCCACTTTGCCAACAGATGGCATCAGATAACAGCAGAAGATTGGACTTTGTCCATTTTAGGAGAGGGGTACAAATTTCATTTTCACAGCATACCCCCTCCTACAATTCTAAAGCAATTCAATTCACAAACCTCTGCCGACAATCTGCTAGATCACGAGGTCTCCACACTTCTTGCCCAAGGGGCAAAAGAGGAAGTACCCATTTTTCAACAGGGGACAGGGTTCTACTCCCCCTATTTTCTTATTCCAAAGAAAACAGGGGGACACAGACCCATTCTAGACCTCAGAGAATTGAACAAATCTGTTTCGAGAGAAATTCAAAATGATTTCTCTAGGAACTCTTCTGCCATACCTTCAAAGCCAGGACTGGCTTTGCTCTCTAGACTTAAAGTATGCATACACTCACACTCACATTCACATTCTCATCCATCCAGATCACAGGAAATATTTACGTTTCCTTTTCAAGGGAAGAGATTTCCAGTACAGGGTTCTTCCTTTTGGTCTGGCTTCAGCACCAGGGTGTTCACGAAATGCATGGCAGTAGTAGCAGCATATCTCCAGGAACAAGCAGGAATGAGTCTTCACATATGGGTATCATCGGTACCGACGGAGCCTGCGTGGGAACGCTCCCCAGCGTCCAAAAGGAAAGCTTTTGGGAGCATCCCACAGCGCCTGCGTGCTGCCTGCCCGCCTTTCCTAACCGCCTCTCTCCAGTTCTTCTTTTCCGCGGAGCCAGCAGGTCGTGTTCCTGTCACCGCTGAAGAATTTCTTTGGTCGCGTGTCTGCCTTCTCGACGCTGGACCGGTACCGCCGGTCTTTTCTTTCTTTCTTTCTTCTAAAAAAAAAAAAAAAACCTATTGTTTTTTCTTATTTCAGTGCATTTTCTTCTTTGGCCTTAGGCCTAGGAATTTTTCCTCATGGAAAAGCTCGCCTCTGCATTTAAAAAATGCACGAAGTGCAGCTGCACTATTTCTGTCACTGACACCCATGAATGGTGTCTAAAATGTTTAGGTCCTGACCACTCCATTGCACATTGTGAGTCCTGCTCCATGATGTCTAAAAGAGGTCTACAGAATCTAGCAGCTAAGCTCAGTACCCTGTTTCCCTCAGATGCAGCTTCGGTTGCATCGACGTCTTCCAGGGCTGCTGCTTCCTCACATGGATCTCAGGTAACCAAACTTAAATCCAGCCGGTCCTCGAAGGGTAGATCTCCCTCTAAGTATTGAGATGCCTCCGGGCTTGCCCTCGAGGAATCCGCACCGGCAAAATTACCCGGCGGGAGGCTCCGGCTTCCAAAGCTTTATCTATGGGGTCACAGGTTGACATCGATGGCTCGGCCTCGACCGATCACCTGTTGCCATGTTCTGGGGTACCGGTGGTTCCCACTGGTACTGACATCCAGACATTGGTTGCGTCGATGGATCAGAATATCCTGACCATGCAGCGTGCCATCACGGCATTCATACAAGCTGCGACGCCTTCGGTACCGCAACAAACTCCGTTGCCAGTACCGACTCCTGCACCGGTACCGACATTGGTTCTGATGCCGGTACCAATTGCATCGACATCCGTTTCGGTGTCGACTGCATCGGTACACTGTTCTGTGATGCCCATCGGTACCGAACCGGTACCGATCACTCCCGATGTCGATACCACCCGGTACGCGTATCGGGCTCTGCAGGAGCATCCAGACAGGCGATACTTCGATTCCTCTGAAGACTCTGATGAATCAGAGGTCTCTGTCAAAGCATCGGTGATACATCCTCAGGAGCCCTCTTCTCCAAAAAGGAGAATGTCTCCTCCAGAAGACTTGTCTTTTCAAGACTTCATTAGGGAAGTGGCCAGGGGCTTTTCCATCTCACTGGCCCCAGAGACAGAGCCTAGAGCCAAAAAATTAGATATTTTACAATATCCTAAGGCTCCTAAAGAGGCAGCCACTTTACCAATACATGAGATTCTTTATGATCACATGTTGGGCATATGGGAAACTCCTCTCACCACTTCCCCTCATTCTCGCAGGTTGGACACCATGTATCGTGTTCCTCCTTGTCCTGGCTTCCATAAGACTCGGCTTCCTCACCTCTCCATTGTGGTGGAGTCTGCTATGAAGAAAGAGTACAAAAAGGCACTCTTCTGCTCCTCCAGGAAGAGAATGCAGAACCTTAGATGCCTTTGGCAGGAGAATTTTCCAGGCCAGTATGCTTGTTGCCAGAATCAACTCCTATAGTCTCTATATGGGGATGTTTCTAAAAGAAGTTACAGATCACCTGCAAACTTTCTCCTTTTATTTCAGAAGATAAAAGGGAAGAGTTCCTCACCTGGCTCAAACATGCCCAGGATATTTCCAAGTTTTCCAATCGTGCAGCCTTTGACTCTTTTGAAGGTGCCAGCAGAGCCTCGGCCATTGCCATAGGTGCACGCAGAGTTGCTTGGTTACAAGCTTCTGATTTGGAACCCTGGGTTCAAGATGGACTAGGAAACCTTCCTTGTACAGGTGAAAACCTTTTTGGCAAAGATTGGCAAGCAAAGGCCACCCAAATGGATGCTGAAAATTCTGCTTTAGATAGACTTTCAAGGTCTACTTCTGCTCCTTTTAAGAAAAGGTTGTTCAAAAAGGGATTTTTTCCCAAAAAAGGGAAATATTATTCTGCTTATGGTCAGCAGTAATCTTCTGCAGGTCGTTTTGCTACAAAGAGACAGCAACAACCGAAACAGGCCAAGCCTAAGGCTGCTAGGACTGCTACGGCCCAACAGCCTCAGCCTCCTCAGGGCCTTTGACTTACAACTAGAGAGCTTAGCCTTTCTCGCTCTAGAACATCCAGAGCCTCTCACCATTCCAGGAAGGTTGGCTTACTTTGCTCCCAGATGGGAACAAATCACAGCAGAGCAATGGACCCTCTCCATCATAAGGGAGGGGTACAAGCTTCATTTCTTAAACCTTCCTCCTCGCACCATGGTGAGACAGTTCAATTCTCAGACATCTCTCCTCGACCTTCTGGGTCAGGAGATTACTACCCTTCTTGCCCAAGGGGCAATAGAAGAAGTACCCCTTCAACAGGGCTCAGGGTTCTACTCCCCCTACTTTCTTATCCCAAAGAAAACAGGGGGCTACAGACCCATATTAGATCTCAGAGAATTGATCAAGTTTCTATGCAAGGAGAAATTCAAGATGATTTCTCTCGGTACTCTCCTTCCATACCTTCAGAGTCAGGATTGGCTTTGCTCTCTAGACCTCAAGGATGCGTACACCCATGTCCTCATCCATCCAACACACAGAAGGTTCCTTCAGTTCCTTTATCAAGGGAAGCACTACCAATACAGAGTGCTTCGTTTCGGTCTGGCCTCTGCACCAAGGGTGTTCACAAAATGCATGGCAGTAGTAGCTGCATTTCTACGCACTCTAGGGATATTCGTATTCCCATATCTGGATGACTGGCTCATTTGGGCTCCATCCCAGTCAGAGGCCCAGACTTCTCTAACCTGCACAAGGCGTATCCTTCAGTATCTGGGACTTGTAATAAACTTTCCAAAATCCCATCTCACCCCTACTCAGTCTCTAGAGTTCATAGGGGCCTTGCTGGATACCACAACTGCAAGGGCCTAACTTCCCCAGGCCCGTTGCCTACGCTTGGTGCAGTTAGCCTCACAAAGTCAGTTAAAATCCCATTTAACTGCTCGAGAGATGTTACAACTGTTAGGCCACATGGCATCCACTGTGCATGTGGTTCCTTATGCTCGCCTTCACATGAGGGCAGCTCAGTGTACTCTGTCCACCCAATGGACCCAGGCATCAGGTTGCCTGTCAGACAAAATAGCAACCTCCAGTCGCCTCTTTTGGTCCCTCCAGTGGTGGAAGTCCACTCAAAATCTGTTGCTGGGGTCCCCCTTTCAACAGGTGTTACCCCAAGCAGCCTTTACAACAGATGCCTCTCCAAGAGGTTGGGGAGCTCATCTTCAAGATCTCTCCACTCAAGGCATCTGGTCTCTACAGGAGACCTCTCTACATATCAACCTCTTAGAGCTCAGAGCAATTTTTCTAGCTCTGTCTTCCACACCCTGCTCAGCTACAAGACAGTCCTCATCCACATGGACAACCAAGTAGCCATGTTCTACGTGAACAAGCAGGGCGGGACTGGCTCTGTCGCTTTGCAACGAAGCTTTGAGATTGTGGGCCTTCGCCAGAGAGCATCAAATTCATCTCATGGCAGTGTATCTTCCAGGGGTTCAAAACTCTAGGGCAGACAGACTCAGTCGAGTTCTGCTTCCACACGAATGGTCCCTCCATGGGGACCAGATAGCCAGGATCTTCCGAATTTTGGGAACCCCGGACATAAACCTCTTTGCAAGTCCGTGGAATGCCAAACTTCCCCGGTTCTGTTCCAGGATTCCGTGTCAGGGAGTTCAGGCCAGGGATGCCTTCCTCCTTCATTGGGGGCAAGACTTCCTCTATGCCTTTCCACCCATTCCCCTAATTCCCAAGACACTCTTCAAACTTCAGAGAGACAAGGGGTCTATGATCCTCATAGCACCACATTGGCCACGCCAAATGTGGTACCCTCTACTTCTGCATCTCTCCCAAGCTCCCTCCCTGGATTTGGGATCTGCTCCAGACCTCCTGTTCCAGGAGGAGGGAACGTTGTGGCACCCAAATCCCCAGTCTCTTCACCTCAGAGCCTGGTTGCTGAAGGCCTAGACCTTCAAGATTTGCATCTTTCTCAGCAAGTGAAGGATATCCTTCATGCTTCCAGAAAGCCTTCCACTAGACGTTCCTATACTTTTAAATGGAAAAGGTTTACCATTTGGTGTGCAGAGAAGGGTCTTAACCCTCTTGCAATACCTCTGAATTCTTTACTAGAGTATTTGCTGCATTTATCCCATGCAGGCCTTAAAACAAATTCAGTAAGAGTCCATTTGAGTGCTATTGCAGCATCCCTTAAACCTCTCAGTGGACAGCCTATTTCCTCCTCTCCTCTTATAGCAAGATTCATGAGAGGCCTTCTTTTGACTAAACCTCCTCCCATCAGACCACCTCCAGTGGCATGGGACTTGAATCTGGTTCTTGGCCAGCTTATGCAGCCACCTTTTGAACCCTTAGCCACTACCTCCTTGAAATTTCTTTCCTGGAAGGTTATTTTTCTCATTGCCGTCACTTCAGCTCACCGCATCAGTGAGCTGCAAGCCTTGGTGTCTAATCCTCCTTATACAAGGTTCCATCATGACAAGGTAGTCCTCAGGACTAATCCACACTTGATGCCTAAAGTGGTCTCACCTTTTCATCTGAACCAGGAGGTTTATTTACCTGTCTTTTTTCCAGGACTTCATGCTTCAAGTGCAGAGAGGAATCTTCATACCCTGGATTGTAAAAGAGCTCTTGCTTTTTACTTACAAAGGACACAGCAACATAGAAAGTCCTCTCAACTCTTTGTTGCTTTTGATCCCTCTCATTTAGGACTTCCAGTCTCTAAGAGAACTCTGTCCAATTGGATTGCTCAGTGTATTTCTTTCGCCTACCAGAGTAAGAACCTTTCTCTGGAGGGCCATGTCACAGCTCACAATGTGAGGGCCATGGCAGCCTCTATGGCTCATCTAAATTTTGTGTCCATCGACCAGATCT
Organism: Ichthyophis bannanicus; assembly: GCA_033557465.1. Classification (NCBI taxonomy): domain Eukaryota; kingdom Metazoa; phylum Chordata; class Amphibia; order Gymnophiona; family Ichthyophiidae; genus Ichthyophis; species Ichthyophis bannanicus. The sequence goes on from CM066039.1 coordinate 191,333,502, forward strand.
GTCGAGCGGCCACCTGGGCCTCGGTTCATACCTTCACAGCCCATTACTGCTTGGACAAGGACTCCCGCCGGGATGCCTTGTTTGGTCAGGCTGTTCTCAAACACCTGTTCCATACCTAACCAACTCCTACCCTCCATCCCTGGCTGGATGCCTGAGATTCATGGGTGGAGGTAGAGCCCTTCCCAGGGACTCACAACCTGGGTGATCTCCCAGGCATCTCTAGCTGGGGAGTCCCCATATGTGAAGACTCATTCCTGCTTGTTTCTGGAGATAGCACAGTTACTTACCCTGTAACAGCAGGAATAAGTCTTCACAACCCACCCACCTCCCCTAGGAGTTGTATCTCTGTCTTTCTTTCCTTTCCTCACTCTCTCTTTGTCTCAGCTTTAAAACTCGAACTGGAGAGAGGCGGTTAGGAAAGGCGGGAAGGCAGCGCGCAGGCCCTGTGGGATGCTCCCAAAAGCTTTCCTTTTGGACGCTGGGGAGCGTTCCCGCGCAGGCTCCGTCGGTACCGAAGATACCCATATATGAAGACTTATTCCTGCTGTTCCCAGAGATCACCTGTTACAGGTAAGTAACTGCTTTCTATGAACCCTGGGGATTTTTGTCTTCCCTTAGACGACTGGCTCATTCGAGCCCCTACAGTTGCAGAGGCCAGCACTGCACTGTCCCGTACAATGCGATTCCTCCAATACTTGAGATTGGAAATAAACTTCCCGAAGTCTCAACTAGTTCCTTCCCAGTGCCTAGAATTCATAGGAGCCTGTCTGGGTACCAGACAGGCAAGGGCTTTCCTTCCACAAGCCCGATGTCTTCGCATTATGCAGCTAGTTTCCCAAACAGCAGGCAAATCCTCCCTCACTGCTCTGGATCTACTGCAGTTACTGGGACAAATGGCATCCACAGTTCATGTAGTCCCATATGCTCGCCTCCACATGCGAGCAGCTCAATGGACCCTCTCCACACAGTGGACACAGGCCACGGGTCATTTGTCGGACAAAATAACAATCTCTCAATGGTGGCAATCACTAGAAAATCTGACAGTGGGGTCTCCTTTCCATCAACCCCTCTTTCAGGCCACCCTAACAGATGCATCACGTGTGGGTTGGGGAGCACACCTGAATCATCTCTCTACCCAGGGCACCTGGACTCCACAGGAGGTTGGTTTACACATAAACCACCTGGAATTAAGAGCAATTTATTTAGCTCTTTGAGTGTTCCACACGTAGCTCAGCTACAAGACAGTCCTAGTCCAGACGGACAATCAGGTAGCCATGTTCTATGTGAACAAGCAGGGCGGGACAGGCTCTGTCGTTATGCAACAAAGCTTTACGACTATGGGCCCTCGCCAGAGAGCATCAAATTCACCTTCTAGTGGTATATCTTCCAGGCATTCAAAACCTTTGGGCAGACAAACTCAGTCGAGTACTGCTACCTCACGAGTGGTCACTCCACCTAGACCAGGTGGCAAAGATATTTAATCTCTGGGGCACTCCAGACATAGACCTCTTTGCAAGTCTACTGAATGCCAAACCTCCCCGGTTCTGTTCCAGAATTCCGGCGCACGACTGTCAGGCAAGGGATGCCTTCCTCCTTCACTGGGGTCAGGACTTCCTTTATGCCTTCCCACCCATTCCCACCCATTCCCCTCATCCCCAAAACACTCTTCAAGCTTCATAGAGACAGGGGTCGCATGATTCTTGTAGCACCACGATGGCCATGCCAAACGTGGTATTCCCTCCTTCTGCATCTCTCTCAAGCGGCACCTCTGGAGTTAGGGCATGCTCCAGATCTCCTTTCCCAGGAGAACGGGACGCTATGGTACCTGAATCCCCAGTCCCTGCACCTCATGGCCTGGTTGCTGAAGGCTTAGATCTCCAGGATTTCAACCTGTCCCAGCAGGTAAAAGATATCCTTCAGGCTTCTAGGAAACTTTCCACAATAAGATCTTATGCCTTCAAGTGAAAATGTTTTACTATATGGTGCTCCAAGAGGGGATTAAACCCCCTGGTCATACCCCTAGAATCGATACTAGAGTATCTCCTTCACTTATCGAATTCTGGGTTAAAGACCAATTTGATAAGAGTCCATCTTAGTGCAATTGCAGCTTCTTATAAGCCTCTAAATGGACATCCAATTTTCTCTCATCCACTCCTATCAAGATTTGAGAGGCCTTTTATTAACTAAACCTCCCATCAAGCCACCACCGGTGGCATGGGATCTAAATCTAGTTCTTGGGCAGCTCATGAAGCCGCCTTTTGAACCTTTGGCCACTGCAGCCCTTAAGTTTTTAACTTGGAAGGTCATCTTCCTAATTGCAATCACCTCTGCCCGCCGCATTAGTGAATTGCAAGCTTTAGTGGCTGATCCTCCTTATACTAGATTTCATCATAAGGTTGTTCTTCGAACTCATCCACACTTTATGCCAAAGGTGGTTTCGCCTTTTCATTTAAACCAATCAATTTATCTTCCTGTATTTTTTCCGAGGCCTCACGCTTCTAATGCAGAAAGAAACCTTCATACTTTGGATTGTAAAAGGGCCTTAGCCTTTTACATACAAAGAACACAGCAACATAGAAAGTCCTCGCAACGTTTTGTAGCTTTTGACCCTAGTCATTTGGGACTTCCAGTCTCCAAAAGAATTTTATCTAAATGGATTGCCCAATGCATCTCCTTTGCTTATGAGAGTAAGGGTCTTCCTCTTCATGACCATGTCATAGCTCATAATGTGAGAACCATGGCAGCTTCTATGGCTAATCTCCACTCTGTGTCTATTGATGACATTTGTCGAGCAGCCACCTGGGCTTTGGTACACACCTTCACAGCCCACTACTGCCTAGATAAAGCCTCCCGTTGGGATGCCGCCTTTGGCCAAGCTGTTCTTCAAAATCTCTTTCAGACCTAATTCAACTCCTACCCACCAACCCAGGTGTGATGCCAGAGATCCAAGGGAGGACGTATTCTCACCTTTGACGGTGGCACCTTTCTGGGGCTATCTCCCTGGCATCTTCAGCTAGGGAGTCCCCATATGTTAGGACTACATTCCTGCTTGTTCCTGGAGATAGCATAGTTACTCACCTGTAACAGATCTCCGGGAACAGCAGGAATTTAGTCCTCACAACCCACCCACCTCCCCTAGGAGTTGTGTCTCTCTTTCCCTCTGTCTCTGTCTCTTTCCCTCTATCCTTTCACTCAGCTACAAACTTAACTGAAGAGGGATAGTTGGAAAGGCGGGAAGGCAGCGTGCATGTGCTGAGGGATGCTCCCAAAAGTGTTCCTATTGGACGCTGGGGAGCGTTCCCGTGCAGGCTCCGTCGGTACCGACGATACCCATATGTGAGGACTAAATTCCTGCTGTTCCCGGAGATCATCTGTTACAGGTGAGTAACTATGCTTTACTGCATCCCCCGATAACAAATTCTAGAGTTTGATTACTCGTTGAGTAAAAAAAAATTCTCTTACTAGTCCTAAATGGGCATTATAATATCCTTGGTTTTGTTCTTTATGCCTTATGATTCCTAACATTCTGTTTGCTTTCAGGGCTGCCCCTGCACACTGGACAGAGGGTTTCAGCATATTATCCATGTCTAAATTTTTTTCCTGTGTGGTTCCTAATGTGGAACCATGCATTATGTAACAGTAGTTTGGGTTGTTCTTTCCTAGGTGCATAACTTTGCAGTTGTCCACATTAAATTTAATCTGCCATTTGGACGTCCAGTCTTCCAATTTTTCAAGGTCCTCTTGCAATTTTTCACAATCCTCATGTGTTTTAACAACTCTGAATAATTTTGTGTTATCTGCAAATTTTATCACTTCACTCGTTCCCATTTCCAGGTCATTTATGAAGATGTTAAAAAGCAGTGGGCCCAGCACAGATCCCTTTCCTTATCGTCCCTCCAGTCCAGTCCCTCACCTCTGGGTTGTGCTCCCCTTCCAGCAGCTTGGAGACTGAGCCACATCATCGTCTTGATGACCCTAGGGTATATATACAGCTGGCATCCACCAGCTCCAGTAAAAGCTCAGTCTCCAAGCAGCTGAGGGGATCAGTAAGCAGGGTGTTGGGATTCCTGATAGAGATGGTTAAGGAGAGTTTAGGGGTTTTTCTTGGTGTTTTCTCCTTTAACTTGGCTTAACTTGGTTTAATTTAAGTTAGTTCAATTCTGTGCCCTTTAATTTTAGTTTTTTGAGCAGATTACCACCCCCCCCCCCCTTTCCACTTTGTCTGTGGAGCGCTTCAGGAGGAAGCTTTGGGGATGAGTGCCCTTCTGTGCAGTTAAGTCCAGGGTGGCTCCTGTTCCCCGAGTAGGGTGAGGAGCTGCTGTACAAGAAGTCTGGCTTGGGGGGGGGAGGGGCAGCCAACTTGCACCATTTTGCCTCACTGCCGAAGCTCTTGTAGACGTCTGAGCATGGGAGTGGGATGGTGGTGTGAATGGAGGGCGCCCATGAAAGCTCTGCAGAATTGAGTGGGAAAACTCTGCAGAATTGAGCGGGAAAACTCCAGCGGCAGTTGAGCGCAGCGGCAGCCCGTGCTTTAAGGTAGGAGGAACACAGCTTTCCGTGCTTTAAGGTAGCTACTGTGCTTTAAGGTAGCTACTGTTTGTGGCTTAGAGAGGCCTGTGGGGCAATGTTCCCTCTAATATTCTGTAGGCTGTGTGCGCATAAAATATCAGCTGTGCAGCTTTTGAAGGAAGGTTAAATTTTTGTGTGCCACATAACGATACTCGGAGTTATATACTTTAAAATTTGACTACACGTCAGAATACAGTATGTACACCACACTGATTTTAATCAAATTAAATGAAAATAGACGATTACTAAATGAAGCGGAAAATGTCTAGTAATTACAATCACAACTTTTAAATTTTAAGACATCTGTGTTGTCTTCTATCAGAATCAGAACCGTAATTTTTGTGTGCTCTGTTGTAAAGTATGTGCGCTCGCTCGGCGAGGTGTGTGCGCGCGCACACCTTAGAGGGAACAGTGCTGTGGGGAAGCGCCGGTGAGGGGCCTTTGGTATGTTTTTCATTGTTTTTTTACAGTCGATAGGCATTTTGTGAGCCCTTTTTTCATCTGCAGGTTCTCCTTCGGTTGTTGAAAAAAGACATGCATATCTATCTCTATCCTCTAATCTCTAATCCCCAGCAAGGTACTGTTTCAGACACTGCCGTGTGCAGAGGTTGCATTATGGAGGTGGCGTCCCTGGAGCAGGGCATTCAGCCAAGTATAGGCCAGGAGCCTCCCCTATCCCTCTCTCAGGATTCGGCAGATTCGGCAGATTCTGTAGAGGCCAGGGGGAGGGGCAGGGGCCAGGGGGAGGGGCAGGGGCCAGGGGGAGGGGCAGGGGCCAGGGGGAGGGGCAGGGGCCAGGGGGAGGGGCAGGGGCCAGGGGGAGGGGGGAGGGGCCAGGGGGAGGGGGGAGGGGCAGGGGCCAGGGGGAGGGGCAGGGGCCCCTTCCTCCCCCAGATTAGAGCCTTCTGCCTGCCCCCTGCCCTCCCTCAGTCCTTCTACCTCACGGGACCTGGGGGAAGGGGGGTGGCTGGGGAGATTTCTCTCCAGAATTCATGTTGCTGTTGCATAAGGCGTTCTGTCTACGAGGAGTGCAGGGTGCAGCGGTGGGCCAGGGGCACCCTGGAAAGAGTACGGTGGAACCGAGGGGACAGGGGTTCACAGGAGAGGAGGCAAAACGAGCTAGACTCATGGGTGATGGAGGTCTAGCTTCTCCTTGGTCAATGGTCCAGGTTGGAACGAGGAAGAACTAGAAGAAGGTGAGATCCCGGAGGAAGAACAGGTTCAGATTATTTGGGTCTTCCACAGGGAAGAACTGCCAGCTCTCATCAGCAAGTCCCTTAAGGCCCTTAATATCTCCTCGGTTCTCCCGGCGGAGGAGGAAATGGAGGATCCTCTTATCCAGGCGGTGCGGAAGACCCAGAAGATCTTCCCGGTCCCCCAGGTGGTCAAGCAGATGATCCAGGATGAGTGGAACCAGCCAGAGGCTGGGCTGCGTGGGGTGAAGTCCTTGGCATGTTTGTACCTGTGGCCGGAGCAAGACAAGGAATTGCTTGGGTCCCCAAGAGTGAACGCGGTGGTGTCAGTGGTAATGAAGAAGACTAAGATACTAGTTGAGGGCAGTGCTGCTCTCAAGGATTCCCAGGATAGGAATCTAGGTAGGTTGTTAAAGAAGGCCTTTGATATCAATGCCTTCGCTCTCCAAACGTCAGTATGTGGAGCCTGGGTGGCTAGAGCCTGTCTTCACTCATCTCAGAGGATCCAACAGCCGGGTGACCTGCAAGGATAGTCATGAGCCGCCTACCTCGCAGATGCTCACTATGACCTTATCAGAGGCCTCTCAAAGAGTTTGGCCTCGGTGGTAGCGTCACGTCACTATCTCTGGCTTCGAAACTGGGCAGTAGATGGTTCCTCTAAGGCCCATCTCAGCAGACTCTTTTCAGGGGAAGCTTCTATTTGGAGAGGACCTGGACAAGTTGGTAAAGGTGTTGTGGAAGTCTAAGGGAGGTAGACTCCCAGAGGATAAACCGAAGCAGAGTCTGAATCCCACTTCCTCCCAGACCCAGCCATGGGAATTCCGTAGGTTTTGGATGTCCCATTTGGTGCCCTTTCAGAGGGGATATTTTCTCTCTAGGGGGCTGGGATTCTGGGGGTTTCGAGGAGCAGGCAGAGGATTTGGGACCGCCTCCTCTGCAGGCCCTTTGAAATTGCAATGAAGCAAGGGGGCCCCGGGGGAGGTGCTGCAGATAGGGGGTTGTCTGCAGCATTTCTACTCTGCCTGGGCCTGGGTCACATCCTATCAGTGGGTCCTGGAGGTTATCCGAGATGGTTATGTGCTCAAGCCGGCTTGGCCAATTCTCCAGTCATTCATTCAGTCTCCCTGCAGGGCACCTGTCAAGGTTGCAGCAGTAAGAGATGTCTCAGCTTCTGCAGTTGGGGGGCAGTAGCCAGGTACCCACAGACCAATATTGCTGCAGTCATTACTTTATTTCGTGGTTCCCAAAAAAGAGATGTCCTTTCATCTGATTCTCGACCTCGAGCGGATCAACCGTTGTCTGAGGGTGGCATATTCTCACATGGAGACGCTCAGGTCGGTGGTAGTGGCGGTACGTTTGGGAAAGCTTTTAGCATCTCGACCTCACCGAAGCATATCTCCATAGTCCTATCAGACCATCACATCAGCAGTTCCTACATTTTGTGGTTCCAATGGGTCATTTTCAGTTTCAGGCATTGCAGTTCGGCCTGGCAACAACTCCCCACACTTTTACCAAGGTTATGATGGTGGTGGCAGCAGCACTCCGCAAGGAAGGAATTCTGGTACACCCATATCTCGATGATTGGTTGATTGGGGCAAAATCCGAAGATGAGAGCTCCAAGGCGACTGCCAGAGTGATGGAGCTCCTGAGAAGCCTAGGTTTGGTAATCAACCTAACCAAGAGCAGGTTGATCCCATCTCAGGAGATTGAGTACCTCAGGGTGAGGTTCGACACTTGCAGCGGCAAGGTTTTCTTACGTTCACCGGGCACAGGAGCTGGGGAGGCTGGTACAGAGGTTTTTGGTTGAGGGAGCCCCTTGGCCTGGCACTATCTTCAGGTGCTGGGAACCATGGCAGTAACACTCGAGCTTGTTCCCTGGGCGAGGACTCATGAGACCGTTGCAGCGGTCTCTTCTCTGTCGCTGGTCTCGTCAGCATCAGCTGTTGTCAAGGAAGCTTCCCTGTCCGCCAGTTGCCAGGAGGGGCTCTCAGGTGGTGGCCCTGTCCAGGGATCCTGGAGTGGGGCATGCTGCTCGAGTCCCCCCTGGTGGATCCAGCTGACGACTGATGCCAGTCCGGTCGGCTGGGGGCTCCACTGCGAAGGACAGATTGCTCAGGGAGCATGGAGTGCACTGGAGGCCCAATGGTTGATCAACAGGCTGGAGTTTCGGGCAGAGGCCTTAGCACTCTGAGCCTTCGAGCGCTGGGTTCTCGGAAAGGCCGTTCGGGTGTTCTCAGACAACACAACCACAGTGGCCTACATCAACCGCCAGGGTGGGCACAGGAAACTCCCCCTCCTTGGAGGACAAAGCAGAAGCTCATCTTCAAGCCTTGTCAGCAGCACATGTGGCAGGGGTCAAATGTCACAGCGGATTACTTAAGCCGGGTCCTGGTAGATTACAGCGAGTGGGAGCTCTGCGAACCGTTGGGTTACTTCTGTCATGGATCTTATGGCAAGGTGGAGCTCTGCCAAGTTGTCACTTTTTTCAGCAGAAGGAAAGAGGATGTCTGAGGGATTAGATGCTCTGGTCCAGCCGTGGCCTGCAGAGGGTCTGTGGTATGTTTCCTCCTTGAATTCTCATAGGCAGGGTCATTCAGCGCATAGGGGCTCACCCAGGATTGGTCATTCTGATAGCCCCAGATTGGGCAAGGCGCCCGTGGCATGCCAACCTAGTAAGGCTTCTAGCAGATCTGTGGAGGCTCCTGGTGCAGGAGGACCTCCTAATTCAGGGCCTGGTCTGGATGCCACAGGTGGCTCGATTCTCACTTACAGCCTGGCTCTTGAGAGGGCAAGGTTGTTAAAGCGGGGGTATTCCGGTTCGGTGATATCAACCTTACTGAAGGCTAGGAAGCAGTCAACCTATCTGTCCTATGTTAGGGTCTGGTGCAACTTTGAAGGTTGGTGCGCCAATCGTGGGTGTCTCCAGACAGCAGCTTCAGTGCCCGACAGCAGCTTCAGTGCCCGACAGCAGCTTCAGTGCCCGACATCTTGGATTTCTTACAGGCAGGTTTCGAGAAGGGCCTGGTGGCCAGTTCTTTGAAAGTGCAGTTGGCAGCAATTTCCTATTACTGGGGTAAGGTCCTTGGGAGGCCGCTCAGGGAACATCAGGATGTGGGGCGGTTCCTGAGGGCAGTGAGTTGTCTTCGTCCCTCTCAAAGATTCTTGGTTCCATCCTGGGTTCTCAATCTGGTGCTGCGGTCCCTGACAGGGGAGCCCTATGAGCCGGTGGGGCAGGCTTCCCTGAAGGACTTGACCATCAAGACGGTGTTCCTGGTGGCTATCTGTTCGGCTAGGCGGATTTCGGAGTTACAGCCTCTTTCTTGGAAACCTCCATTTCTTACTTTTTCCAAGGAAAAGGTGGTCCTGCGGATGGTGGTATCCTCCTTGCTGAAGGTAGTGTCTCCTTTTCATGTGAACCAGCCAGTCTCCTTGCCGTCCTTGTGGAAGGGGGCGGATGAGACCGCGGATGTGCATTTGCAACGTTTGGACGTCGGTAGAGTGAAGGGCTACCTGAAGAGGATGGCGTCTTTTTGCAGATCAGATCATCTGTTTGTGGTGTTCGGCTCTCCACGCAAAGGAGAAGCAGCGGCTAAGGATCAGGGAGGCCATTGCCTCTGCGTACATTTTGAAAGGCAGGCCTATCCTGATGGGGATATGAGCGCATTCCAAGTGAGCCCAAGCTGCCTCTTGGGCTGAGTGCAGTCTAGTGTCGCCAGTGGATATCTGTAGGACGGCGACGTGGACCTCCATGCACACCTTTGCGAGGCACTATCGCTAGGATGTCCAGGCAGCAGGAGATGCTGTTTTTCGTAGGGCGTTTCTTCGGGCCGGCCTTGCAGGCCCCTCCCGGAGTTAGGACTGCTCTGTTACATCCCAGAGATGAAGGACTGGACTGGAGGGATGGTAAGGAAAGAGTAATTAGACCTTACCTGCTAATTAGCTTTCCTGAAGGAACTCCAGTCCCATCCCTGAGCCCGCCCTGTATTGCAGTTTGGTGGGGCGAGTCCAGCCCATAGGTTGCGGTTCCTGGGCTGGAGGGTCAGGTTGCTCAGAGCAGAAGTGCAGCAGAATGAATGAGTTGTCTGCCCCTTGCTCGATGACTTTGGCGGTAGTAGGAAGTATTCACAGGTAAGCCACTTCCTCTTTGGGAAGAGGGGTATCCCTTCTCAGATGGGAGGGAGAGGTTTGGCCTTTGGTTTCTTTTTCTGCTGCAGTTTTACTTAGCAGTTTTAGTTATCCATTTGTTCTACTTAATTGTCTCTGTTAAGTCTGCTTTAATAGGTTACTGGAGCTGGTGGGAGGTGCCAGCTTTATATATATACCCTAGGGTCATCAAGAAGATGACGTGCTCAGTCTCCAAGCTGCTGAATGGGAACACAACCCAGAGGTGAGGGACTGGACTGGAGTTCCTTCAGGAACACTAATTAGCAGGTAAGGTCTAATTACTCTTTCTCTTTTGAGAAAATTGGCCATTTAGCCCTACTATTTCTATCTGTTAACCAGTTCCTAATCCACAATAGTACACAGCCTCTTATCCTATGACTTTTTAATTTAGCCAAGAGTCTCCCATGAAGGACCTTGTCAAAGGCTTTCTGAAAATCCAGATACTGTATCGACTGTCTCACCTTTATCTACCTGTTCATTCACATCTTCAAAAAAAATAACAGTAAGACAAAACCTTCCTTGACTAAATCCATGTTGACTTTCTCCCATTAAACAACTATCTACATATTCAGTAATTTTATTCTTTATAATGGCTTCTATCATTTTGCCCAGTACTGATGTCTGGCTCACTGGTCTGTGGTTTCCTGCATAACCCCTGGAACCTTTTAAATTAGCATTACATTGACCATTCTCCAATTTTCAGGTACTACAGATGATTTTTAGTGATAGTTCACAGATTACTAATAGTACTGTATGGAGCGAAGGGTCAACTGGACTGTGTCCAGACAGTTCCCAAGCTGACACCTTCCTCTGTCCAGAAGGGGAACCACCCAGAGAGGACATATCACTTCCCAATAAAAGAAACATCACAGAGAGAACTTACACTGACCAATAAAATCTCACCTTGTGCAGGACAACATGCTCGTACATGGTAATAACTATCTCACAGATTTTTCTTCCCTATCTTACAGAAACAGAAAACTAAGAACAAAGGAAAACAGTCCAGTGGAATTACAGATCTTGCCACCTCTCACTGCAAGCAAACAGCACCCTCATCTATTGTTGATCTACTCACTCACACCCCCAAATACAGGGCCAGAAGAACATTTACAGAAAATACTCTAGTGATACCTAGGGAATCCATAAAACTTAAACAATCAACCATTAGAGCATTTATGAGCTACGCACCAAGGTTTTGGAACAATCTCCCTTCTAACATAAGAGCAATCAGGGAGCTCAAGCAGTTTAGAAAAGCCATTAAACACTACTTGTTCCTCTTGTACTTTACACAGCATGAGGATTCACCTCATTACCCACACACTCACCCAGTTATGTCACTTGATAACACATGTTTTACTTAGCTGCAACCCGACTGCTGATCAGTATTATAATACAATTCATTAACGCATCATCACTTTGTTGAATTCAAACATGCTGTAAACTAACTCTGACAGTAAAACATGTTATATGTATGTATATAGTTTCCCCAGTTAACCCAAGTTTAAAACTCCTGTTTTATGTAACGTAGGACGAATGTTGTCCAGATATTCTGTTCATTGTAAACCGCACTGATGAGAAATAGCGCGGTATATAAGAAATGTTAAATAAAAAAACAAGGTCATTGTCTTATCTTAGATGCAGATTTCTAAACAATTACAAGTCAGAATGTCTGGTCCTGCATGATTCTGCCTTACCTCCTGACTCAACAGCTAGTATGACAAGCTTTCCTGGACACAGGAACAAAGGAAAAACAATGTAATAGACATACACACACACAAGACAAACTGCCATGCACACACAACTCTTAGACACAACAACAGATACTGGGGCCATAGAGAACCTAGGAAATCCATACTTCCCCACAGCCTCCACTGCGAAGCAGACGGATTCATCGTGTATCTGGTCCTGTTACATTATATACCCTTGCTCAGGACCATTCTTACTATCCAGGCATTCTTCTCTAATTAGCTCATTCTTGTTCCAGCAGTCTGGGGCCCCACTTGTGTGGTGGTGGTCTACTCATGTCTGTACCCCTCTCTGTTGACCTTTCTTAGGCCCATGTCTGCAATTATCAGTCTGGGCCTTGTCAGATTTATATTATCTAACCTCTGCCCCCCTCACTCAGTTTTTCTTGGTTCTCTCCCACCCCTCTGTTCCCAAGAAATATCTCTCTTCAACTCCCCGTGTTTTGACAACTATACTGGGGGCCATATGTTCTTCATGCTAAGCTGGCATATTTATCTCTCATGATTTCCTTTCTATCCTCTGTCCACCATTTACTGATGAGTGTGTTTTCACATCTTTTCCATATGATGTCACATACCTCTCAAAGCTGCACATACGCACCTCAGTACAAATACCGGCATTCAGACATTTCAATGATTTTTTTGTGTTACTGTGTTAACTCTTTCTCCTCTGGCTCTCACAGTAGGTCTGACATCTTATGTTTCAGTTCTTTCAGCATCCTGGGATGTATACCATCTGGTCCAGGTGATTTGCTACTCTTTAGTTTGAGTAGTTATACTATATCTTCCTGGTTTTTCAATATTTCTTTTAATTCTTCTGATAAATTACCTTTCGATATGATTTCAGGCATGGGTCACTTCCCTACATTGTCTTCAGTAAAGACTGAAGCAAAGAATTCATTCAGTCTCTTCGCTATGGCTTAATCTTCTCTTAGTGCCCCTTTTACTCCTCTATAACCTAATGGTCTAGCTGACACAGGTTTTATTTTGCTATGAATTTATTAGAAAAAGATTTAGTTTGCTTCCACGGCAAGCTTTTATTAAAATTCTTTGCCTGCCTTGTTTCTAACTTGCAATGCTTCTTTCCCATTTTTGTCATTTCGGCTCCTTTTTCCATTTCCTGAAAGATGCTTTTTTGGCTACAACAGTCTCTCTGACCTTGCCTTTAAACCGTGTTGGCAGTTCTTTGGCCCTCCTTACACTTAGTGTGGAATACATCTGGTCTGGACTTCCAAGATAGTATTTTTAAACAAGGCCCATGCTTTATGTAAATCTTTAACCTTTTCAGCTGCTCCTTTTAGTTTTTTCTTAACTATTTCTTCATATTATCAAAGTCTCCCTTTTGAAAGTTAAAAGGTAATACTGTGGATTTCCTTGTCCTCCCTCCATTTATTAAATCAAATGCTATCATGCTTTTGCCAGGTGGCCCCTATACCCTTATCTCTTTCACCGTAAAATAGCTTCCCTTCTTGTCAGATCATGAACCAGCTTCTCCAAGAAGCAGTCGTTTATTCCATCTAGAAACTTTATCTCACTAGCATGTCCTGCTGGGACATTGACCCAGCCGATACCAGGGTAATTGAAATCACCCATTATTACTGTGTTGTAACTTTCGTTAGCTTCCCTGATTTTCTTTTAGCATTTCATCATCCACCTGTTCATTCTGGCCAGGCAGTCAGTAGTACACCCCCACTGCCATTGCCTTCCCCTTTTTACATGGCATTTCTAGCCACAGAGATTCTACAGTATATTTTGTTTCCTGCAAAACTTACTTTAATCCTGCGTGACTCGGTGCTCTCTCTAACATGGAGTGCAACCCCTCCACCAATTTGGTCTCCCCAATGGTTGTCGTCCTCCTTCCACCAGGTCTCTGAGATGCCAATTATATCTAACCCTTCATTTAGTGCTATATATTATCTCTCTTCCATCTTGTTTTTTATGCATCTAGAATTTGCATACAGGCAATTTTGAGCTTTTTATTCATGTTAATTTAGTTATCAGTCGATAAGGGTAATTTTGGCTCTTTCAGCTCTGTACCAAAGGGCATCTAGATTACTTTTAACACCTCTGTTAGGATGTCCTAACTTCTCTCTTTTGCAAGGATACAGTTTTCCGAACCATGCACTCTTGTTCGATTATTAGCTTTCCCCTATTACCTAGTTTAAAAGCTGCTCTATCTCCTTTTTAAAGGCTAATGCCAGCAGCCTGTTTCCATCCCTGTTAGCCATAATGTTGCCCAGTTCTTGACAAATCCAAAACCCTCTTCCTTGCATCATCTTTTCACCCACACATTGAGACTCGGGAGCTCTGCCTGCAAATAGAATGGGAAGAGTTGTAGAGTGCTACCCTGAAAGTTCTGGATTTCAACTTCCAATCTAAAGCCTAAAGTTTGACTTCCAGAACCTCTGTCCCACACTTTCCTATGTCGTTGGTACCAACATGTACCAAGACGACAGGCTCCTTCCCAGTAGTATCTAAAACCTTGTCTAGGTGGCACGTGAAGTCCACTACCTTTGCACCAGGCAAGCATGTTACCATGCGATCCTCACAACCACTAGCTATCCACATGCCTTATGATTGAATCACAAACTATAACAGCCATCCTAACCATTCCCTCGTGGGCACATGTCCTTGTAGAAACCTACTTGGTGTGAGAGGGTTTTAATTTACATCACCTGGAGGACAGGTCATAGCTACAGGATCACTTCCTGCTACACAGTGGTGATGCTCTCCTTTCATGTGATCTCTTTCCTCCATGGCAACAGAGGCTATCAAACTGGAGGTGGGACTTCAATACTACTTCACTGTAGATCTCATCTATATACCTCTGTCTTCCTTAGCTCCTCCAAGTCTGCTACTCTAGCCTCCAGAGATAGGACTTGTTCCCTGAGAAGAAAGATCTGCTTGTACTTAGTGTACACTGAACACTGTTTGCCAACTGGGAGAAAATTGTGCATGTGGCTCTCAATGCAAAATATTTGATAGTACCCGTCTCACTGCTAGACTGCTGTCTGCATCTTAGTTTTAAGGTTTTGTTAAGTTTTTTTTTTTAAAGTTTATTTAAAGTGCTAGGGATATTTGTAAAAACACAAGTATATCTAATAGGTTTAAGGGACTTTGTTCACATCCAGGGTTAATTTCAGGGCCTTAATTAAGCTTTAACTGGTGAGGATAACTACACCTGAAAGTGAATTTGACTACCCCTGTCCTTGTAAGAGCCTATAAATCTAAGATTATGCTTGGGGTGGGCAGGAGGGAAAGAAACACTCAATAGAAGCTTGCTCGCTAAAGCAGTGCCCTCTGTGACTTTAAAAACAGAGGAAAGCCTTTCTGACAACTTTCTAATGCTCTGCTTTAATAGCTTGTTGGCCTTAAGGACCTCAGACCATTATTCGGGGATGGTACCTTCTCAAGCCTCGGACACATTTTTAGTTTGTAATTAAATCTGAGCAGTTTTGGCCCCTCTTGCTCATTTGATCCACAGAAGATGTCCCTTGGGGAAACTGCTAGGTACGTATGACCTAGATTGGCCACTGTTGGAAACAGAATACTGGGCTTGATGGACCTTGGTCTGACCCAGTATGGCATATCTTATGTTCTTAAGATAATTCTCCTGATTCTTTCTTCAGAGAAAGATGGTTCCACTGAAGATGCTTCTGGCATTTGTGCAGAGAATGGCTGACTGTTCCGTTAAGAGGTAGAGGATGTGCTTAGGGCACTCTATTCAAGGTTCCAAGGTCTTCAGTGACTCGGAAAATGATGGCAGTGCCTGTGTAATAATTTTGTAGTGTACTTTTGTGTGACTAAGAATGCATCCATGAAGCAAAACATACAACTTGTACCTGTGTTTTAGTAAGTCCTAGTTGCTATACATCTGGAGTAGATGAGGTTGCCATAGAAAAGGCCAAGGAATCAAAAGCTAATTCTTTTGGCACCAAGGTATAACTGTCATGAGTTTTTGGGAGAATGTTTTCAGAAAACTCTTTAAATTCCCACATCTCATCCTGTCAAGATCTTTGAGTTTGGAAGAGTTGAAGATTCTTTGAGCATCTTCCTCAATCTTGTCTAATATACAGATGAGATGTTTTCTACACTTCCCCCTTTTTATTTATGATTTTGAAACTGCATATCAGTCCTTGGCTATGGCAGTATGTATCTGTAGACTTTGATATTTGCAAACACCTAGCATCAGAGTTAAGGAAAGGCTCACAGATATGGCCTGTGGTGGTGTTTTCCAGAGAGACTTGAGAAGGTAGAGGATCAAGTCAAAGACCATTGCTTAGCACTTGAGGAGATGCAGTCACCTCTAGTCAGCCCTCCAAATTATACTTTCCTACTTGGCTGCTGAAAGCTGCCAAGTTCCAGGTTGATGACTCATGGCCATATAAGCTCCAGTCAAAACCCTAAGTGCATAGATTGGTATTTTGTCCTATTTGTGAATCTGCCCATTGGTTGAAAGTTGGATTTTATATAAATGATTGGTCCCTGCAATTTTTAATAGGTAAATCTTCTGAATTGTGAAGGGAGACTACATATTACATGAGGCTCTTACCAAATTGTCCACTGAGGAATCATTCAAAATCCCTTTATGTAGCTGCATTTATATCCTGCTTTTCACCGGGTCAAAGCGGTCAATTGGGGGATACATTTAACACAAGGGGATATGAGACACATACGCTAATACTTACAGGGAACATAGGCAATGGAGGGTTAAGTGGCTTGCCCAAGACCACAAGGAGTGCCTATAGGACTAGAAATCCCAGTCCCTCCGGCCTGAGATTGCTGTCCCCAGGTGGGACTAGAACCCCCGGCCCTCCGGCCTGAAGTACCTTGTCCTAACCACTAGACCACGCCTCCCTTATTGTAATTGGTGAACGCTTACCTTTTACAGACAAATGAGGTCAACTCTATCTTACTGCAGGAGAGTGTGTGTAGATTCTACTCGGGTACTTCTGGTTCCCAAGAAACACATCCCAGAGCCAAAGGCCTTGAGCAAATTTCTAATGAGAATATTCTGGTTCTTCCTGTGTACTGTCCTTATAAACAAGAGATTGGCTGACTGTGCTTTGTGTCTCAAGGATGTATACACTTCCTGCTCATAGGAAGTATCTTAAATGTCTAGTAGGCACATTCTTAAGGCATTAAACTTATTTTGCCAGTCATGTAGAAAATAACAATCCTTCCTATATTGCCCTTTGGCCTTGCTTCAGCTCCACGTGTTCATAGAAATGTCTTGTAGTTGCAGTATTTCTGAAAGTGTATTCTCCTTTTATGATTGGATGGCAAAGAACAGGGTAAGGAGTCTAGTTGTTGGATTTGCTAAGATTCTTCATAAATTAGGTAATAAAGCCCACCTCAAGTGAGGTTCACTGGGGCTCTGTTAAACAACTTGTGAACGAACCTTCCTCCATGTTAGGATCACCAAGTGAATGACCATGATGAAGTGAGTGAGTGATTCAAAGCTAGCACACTCCACCTTGGAACATGCTGTGGGTGTTAAATTACATGGTCTCAGCAGTCCATGTTCCCTTGGCACATGTTCATATGAGAAACCCAATGGAACAAAGTTGCACAGGGATGTGCAAGCATTCATGTCATGGTTCAGGTTTTCATGGTAGCCAACCCATGCCAGTTTGGCCAAGGACTTGCCTTTTAAAATCCATTCTCTGGGAACAAGCAAGAAGTCAGTCCTCACATATGAATGAGGTCGGCACCGATGGAGCCCTCGCGGAAGCATCCCCCCCAGCTTTCAAAGCCTTTGGGATATGCCACCATGCATGCGTGGTCCCCTTCCCGCCCAAGGGTGCCATCTTGCTCAGTCTCCTTTTTTCCACAGAGCCCTTCAGATGTTGTCTGGCTTGTCCCCGGAAAAGTTGATTTTTCTTTTTCTCTGTTTCACACTCGCCTCTGGTATTTTTATTTATTTTTTTTATACCGTGCTCTTTAGAATCAGTGCGGTTTACATGTATACTAACAGGTACTTTTTATTCCCTTGTCCCCGAAGGGCTCACAATCTAAGTGTACCTGAGGCAGTGGAGGGTTAAGTGGCTTGCCCAAGGCCCCAAGGAGTGGCCATGGGACTAGAGACCCCAGTCCCTCCGGCCTGAAGTTGCTTGTCCCCATGTGGGACTTGAACCCCCGGCCTGAGGTAACCTGTCCCAAACACTGAGCCACTCCTCCCTAGTAGTGCACCAGTACTCTTCCCACCTACCGTCTTCTGTGCCTCGGTGTCAAGTTCGGTCTATTTTTGTAGCCTTTCATTCTTTTTATTTTCTGGCATCTTTATTTTTTGTTCTCAAACTGGCAGCCCGGAGAGTCTTCGACCTCGCAGGAGTACTTTTTCCCCCCATGGCTACCAGTGGCTTTAAGAAGTGTGATCGGTTCTTTAAAATCATGTCTGACCGACACACATGACTGCTGTCTCTGCTGCCTTGGGCCAGACCCTGACCCAGCAGCCTGCAGTCTCTGCTAGAGGATATCCAATAAGGCCCTCAAGAGCCACCAGCAGCAGCACAATAAGTGGGTTTATTGTTTTTTTTCCCCCAGGTCCCTGGTGCCTCCGAAGTCCAGGGCAGAGCCCTCCAAACCCGAGCTTCGTCGTGGGTCCTCAGAAAGGGGGTTTCTCTTGAGGGGAACCCAGGAAGAAGAAGAAACCCTCGAAGGCGGTGTCCTTGGACGGTTCCGACGGCCAGGTGCCCGGGCCTGGTCCCGATCCCGCAGTCCA
The DNA here is from genome assembly GCA_033557465.1 of Ichthyophis bannanicus. Taxonomy (NCBI): domain Eukaryota; kingdom Metazoa; phylum Chordata; class Amphibia; order Gymnophiona; family Ichthyophiidae; genus Ichthyophis; species Ichthyophis bannanicus. Next base: position 191,351,897 of record CM066039.1, read on the forward strand.
AGACGTTTGTCCAAGTCATCGGAGAAGGAGTGGCCTGTGAAGGTCCCCCAGAAGGATCTGACCGTGGACCGGCCACGGTCCCCAGACACCATCCTTGTCGAGGATTCCTCTTCGGGGGAGCCGGTGTCAGGCCCGAGTCCCTCGGTGCCCACGCCGAAGCCTGCGGAGCCTTCTGGACTGGAGTCCAGAATGGCGGTTCTGGAGTGCAGTTTGTCTGCCTTCATGGACCAGTAGCAGGCACGGTTGTCCAGCATGACCGCTCCATCTGCCCCAACCACCAGGCCCTTGACGTCCGATGCCCCTGGAGGCCGAGCCGATCCTCAAGGTCCTTAGGCCTCAAGTCGATCCTCGGCTGAGGTTGCGATCTGAGTCCTGCTAGACAGAACTGCGGTCATCCCCAGTAAGTTTTCCGGGCACCGGCCAAAGAGCATCGGGGGCCTTGAGGCCTGCGGAGCAGCCCTCCTACAAGTCCTTGACAGACGTCTGAGTGGGAGATGGAGGATGAGGAGTCCCCCAGTACCTGTCGCTACCGTGCTGTTCCTTTGGACTTTCCCTTCTCGTAGACTCGACGGTGGCCAAATCCAAGGACATGGGCTTCCTTGATTTAGTCAAGGACATGTCTAAGGCCCTGGCATTCCTGACAGTCGGAGGAAGACCCTCAGGCGGAGGAGTTGGAAATCCTCCAGTAGTCTGCAGGAATCGCTCCCGATTCCTATCCCTCCCATCCTGGAAAGGCTGATGCTCCAAATGTGGGAGACACCGGCATCAGTGCCAGTGGTGAGCAAACTGCTTGACTCGCTGTATCGAGTCCACCGGAGCCCAGGCTTCCAAAAGTCACAACTGCCGCATAACTCCATGGTGGTGGATTTGGCCATGCGTTGGCTGAAAAGCCAAGAGACGCACTCCTCGGTGCCCCCCAGCAGGGAGGTCCGCACCTTGGATGCCCTTGGTAGAAAGTGCTACCAGGGCTCAATGCTCATCGGCCGCATCCAGGCCTATCAGCTGTACATGGGCATGTACCTGAGAAACCTGGCGAAGGAACTTGCTGGGGTCTCAGCTGGTCTCTCTGAGGAACCCTTGCAGCAGGTCAAGAACCTGGCCAAGGCATTCCATGTGCGCTTTGTCATAAACTACTCCGTCTCACCACCTCTCAACACAGTGTCTGGAGTTCATTGGGGCAAAGATCGACACTCTCCAGTTGAAGGCTTTCTTGCCCAGGGACTGAGCCAATTGCCTCAGGACTCCGGCGCGGGACATACAGTCCTGTCCCTTGGTGCCTGATCAGCTTCTCCTGCATCTTCTCGGGCACATGGCCTCCATGGTCCACGTCACCCCTGCTGCTTGCCTCCACATGAGGGCGGTGCAGTGGTGTCTCCGGGACTAGTGGTCTCATACCACCAGCCGCCTCACAGGGTTTCTGTGATCCGCCAATTGGCTGATTCTCTGGTCTGGTGGCAGTCTCCCCAGCATCTCGTGGTGGGCATGCCTTTTTAGGCCCCAAGCCCTCCAATATCGTGACATTGTTCTTTGAATATATCTTTGAAGCGCTGAAGGGCCCCTCTAAGCTCAATCCAAGGCCTCTGCACCAAGTGTATGAGGGCCACAGCGAAGGTGGTGCAGTTCCTGGAAAGTCTGGGATGGGTGGTCAACGTGGACAAAAGCCGGTTGGTGCCCTCCCAGGAAATGGAGTATTTGGGGGCACGCTTTGATACCAAGGAGGGAAAGGTTTTCCTGCCAGAGAAGCGGGCTCGGGGGCTGCGGCGTCTTCTGCGCCATTTCTTGCGGATGCCGCAGCCATTGGCCTGGCATTATCTGCAGGTTCTGGGAACCATGGCAGCTGTGGGCGAGGGCCCACATGTGGCCTTTGCAGAGAACGCTCCTGCATCAGTGGTCCCACCAGACTCACCACTGTCCCACCGGCTCCCGTGCCCGAAGCAGACGAGGAGAGCGTTGAGATGGTGACTGCGACTGGAGAATCTGGACAGGGGCATGCCCCTCGAGATGCCAGCTTGGGTGCAGCTGATGACAGATGCCATTCTGACAGGTTGGGGGGCCCATTGCAAAAGGCACCTCGCTCAGGGGCAGTGGAGCACGCAGGAGGCCCACTGATCCATCAACAGGCTGAAGATGCGGGTAGTACTTTGAGTGCTGCAGAGTTTCGGGTCCTGGCTGTATGGCTGAGCAGTCAGGGTGTTCTCGGACAATGCTAACACGGTGGCCTACATCAATCGCCAGGGCAGCATGGGAAGCATTGCGCTGGAGGAAGAGGCCTTGGCAGTGAACGTTGCGGGGATGGACAACGTCACGACCGACTACCTGAGTCGGGTGCAGGTGGACCACAGAGTGGAGACTCACAGGAGGTATTCAAGCAGGTGGCGAGTCGTTGGGGCTGCCCAGTGATGGACCTGATGGCAACCTTCTAGTCAGCCAAGGCAAGCCGGTTTTTCAGCAGAAAGAGAGAGAGGATGTCGGAGGGTCTGGATGCCCTTGTACAGAGGTGGCCAGCGGGGAGGCTCATCGGTCGGGTGATAGAGCGGCTAGAGGCTCACCAAGGATTGGTGATACTGATCGCCCCAGACTGGACACAGTGTCTGGTCTGCTGATCAGGTGCAGCTTCTGGCAGACAGTCCGTGGCATCTTCCCGTCTGGGAGGATCTGCTGACGCAAGGACCGGTACGCATGCCTCAGGTGGATCGGTTCTCGCTTACGGCGTGGCTCTTGAGAGGGCGAGGCTAAAGAAGAAAGGATATACGGGGTCGGTGATAGCCACATTGTTGAAGGCCTGGAGAAGGCTACTTGTTTAGCTTAAATCCGGGTATGGTGTATATTTGAGGTATGGTGTGCAGATACAGTCTCGGCCGACCTCTGCATCTATTCTGGACATTCTGGCATTCTTATAGGCTGGATTTGACAAGGGTTTAGCCGCCAGCTCCTTGAGGGTGCAGCTGGCCGCAATTTCCTGTTAGATGTAAGGTTCAAGGGGTGGCGTTGAGTACGCACCCAGACGTGCTCAGATTTTTGAGGGTGTTGAGTCATTTTGCAACTGCCGCAGAGGTTGGTGCTCCCACCATGGGATTTCAACCTGGTGCTTACTACACTCGCAGGGGCGCCCTTCGAGCCGTTGAAGGATGTGACCCTGAAGGTGGTATTCTTGGTTGCGATTTGTTCAGCGTGCAGGATTTCAGAGCTTCAGGCCTTATCTTGTCAAGAGCCTTTCCTGTCTGTTTCCAGGAAGAAGGTGGTTCTATGGCCCGTACCTTCCTTCCTGCCCAAAGTAGTATCTGCATTCTATGTGAAGCAGGCGGCTGCCTTGTCCACCTTGAGGTCGGCAGAAGGTTCTGCAAGCTCGCAGTTGCGACTCTTGGATGTTAAGAGAATCCTGCGGCGTTATTTGAGCCGCACGGTGCCCTTTAGGAAGTCGAATCGTTCGTCCTGTTTGGGGGGGCCGTGAAGAGGAGAGGCGGCTGCCAAGGTCACTATTTCCAGGTGGATTAGGGAGGCCATCACTTCGGCATACATCTTGAAAGGAAGGGTGGTGCTTGCGGGCGCATTCCACGAGTGCCGAGGCGGCTTCGTGGGTAGAGTTTTTAGTTTGGTACCAGCGGTGGAGATCTATAAGGTAGCAACCTGGTCTTTGCTACATACCTTTGCGCAGTATTACTGCCTGGATGTCCAGACAGCGGGAGATGGCCCGGTTTGGATCTGCAGCGCTTCAGGTTGCGGTTGTGGGTCCCTCCCATTGAGTAGACTGCTCTGTTACATCCCAGAGGTTTTGGGACTGGACTGGAGGGACGATAAGGAAAGAGAAATTAGGCTTACCTGCTAATTGTAGTTCCTTGAACTCCAGTCTCGGATCCCACCCATTCAGGTTTGAGGAGTTTTCGACACCTCCGCCTGGGACCCTGGGGGCTTTGTGTTTGGCAGGTACAGGGGGTGTCGAGGATAAGTGTGCGAGGGTCTAGGAGGGTGGTCAGAGGAACAGCCGGTCTTGGGCTCGGTGCTGTATGGCAGTTCCTTCCAGGTTGAATGTTACGGGGTTTTCCCGGTTGGGGAAAGGAGGCAGATTATCAGTTTTTGTAAGTGGTTCCTTTTTATTTTTGTTCAGCTACTTATTTGTTGCTAATGTGAGACAGCTTTGTCAATAGATTACTGGGGCTAATAAGTGGTGCCAGCTTCGTAAGTACACTGGTGTCATCAGAAAAAATGACATGCTCAGTCTCCAAGCTTCTGGAGGAGGTGCACAAACCCAGAGGTTTCGGGACTGGACTGGAGTTCAAGGAACTACAATTAGCAGGTAAGCCTAATTTCTCTTTTATAATGTTAAACACGTTCCATGTAATGTTTTGTTCTGTTATATGTAAACCGTATTGAACATTGGGAATGCTGTATATAAACTTCTCAAATAAAATATATCTTTGACTTTTTAGCTGACAGCTGCCCAGGATCCAACACTATTTCCCACAGGTTACTTGTTGGGCTGTGGAGGAGCAATTGGACCATTACGGGGCCCCTAAGGGAGCCCATAAGTGGGGGCCCCCCCTTCCGTCCTGTTCCCTTGGTAGTATCCTTGGATCCCTTTGGGTCCGTTTTTAATCTATTTTTTTTTTTTAATTTGTTTACATATCGTCCTGCTAGACCAGTCCAAACAAGTGGATTGTATTCCCCTACCAGCAGGTTGGTGGAGACAAAGAACCAGTGGAAAGCCCAGGTTTCAGTGACATCACTCCTATGTCTCTGTTCGCCTCAGCCACCAGAGGTCCCTTCAATATTTTTGTTTCCAGCAGATGGTGGATGGATTTTCTCATGGCAGTTTCTCCAAATAGGATAGTTTTGTGAATGCCATGACAGTCATGAACTGCTTGGGTTAGAAATTGGTTGGGTGGGAGGCGACAAAGAGTACAGGTAAATGGAGCTTACTCGGAGGAGAAGGATATTACCAGTGGTGTGCCCCAGGGATCTGTCCTTGGTCCGATTCTTTTTAACATCTTTGTTAGTGATATAGCGGAAGGGCTGTCGGGTAAGGTTTGCCTCTTTGCGGATGATACCAAAATCTGCAATAGAGTAGACACCCAGGAAGGTGTAGATAACATGAGGAGGGATCTAGCTAAGCTTGAAGAATGGTCTAGAATTTGGCAGCTGGGATTTAATGTTAAATGTAAGGTCATGCATTTGGGCTGCAGCAATCCAAGGGAGCAATACAGTATAGGGGGTGAAGTACTTTTGTCCACTAAAGAAGAGCGGGACCTAGGCGTGGTTGTGTCTGATGATCTTAAAGTAGCTAAACAGGTAGAAAAGGCGACGGCAAAAGCTAGAAGGATGCTTGGGTGCATACGGAGAGGAATGGCTAGCAGAAAAAAGGAGGTGATAATGCCTCTGTATAAGTCTTTGGTGCGACCTCATTTGGAGTATAGTGTGCAATTCTGGAGACCGCACCTTCAAAAGGATGTGAACAGGATGGAGTCAGTGCAGAGGGTGGCTACTAAAATGATTAGTGGTCTTCATTATAAAGCATATGAGGACAGACTTAAGGATCTTAATATGTACACCTTAGAGAAAAGGCGGGATAGAGGTGATATTATTGAGATGTTTAAATACCTCAATGGCATAAATGTTCAGGGAGAGAGCCTCTTTCAGTTGAAAGCAAGTTCTGCTATGAGGGGACATGGGATGAGGGTGAAGGGAGATAGATTCAGGAGTGATATGCGGAAATATTTCTTTACGGAAAGAGTAGTGGAATAGTCTCCGAGTGGAGGTGGTAGAGATGAGGACAGTTGTTCTTAAGTGCCATCGAGTCGGAGTCGACTCATGGCGACCCTCTGGATAGCTATCCTAAATTGTGTTCGGTCTTCAGTCAGGCGGCTCATTGTTGACAGACTGGTACCTGTAGCTGCTGTTATTGTATCGATCCATCTCATTGCTGGCCTTCCTCTTTTGCGTTGACCTTCTATCTTGCCAAGCATGATGTCTTTCTCTAATGATCTCTCTCTTCGCATGATGTGTCCAAAGTATGAAAGTCGAAGTCTTGTCATTTTGAGCTTCTAAAGAAAGCTTAGGTTTGATCTCCTCTAGTACCGACTGGTTTGTTCTTCGGGCAGTCCATGGTATACACAGTATTCGCCGCCAGCACCATAATTCAAAGGCATCAATTTTCTTCCTGTCTGTCTTTTTCACTGTCCAGCTTTCACATCCATATGATGTTGTTGAAAATACCATGGCTTGAACAAGTCGAATCTTTGTATGGAGAGAGACATCTCTGCTCTTGAGAATCTTATCTAGGTCTTTCATAGCCATTCTGCCAAGAGCAATGCGTCGTTTGATTTCTTGACTGCTTGTTGCTGCTTTATTGATAGTTGATCCAAGTAGGTTAAAGTTCACAATTTCAATTTCTTCTCCTTCAACGATGAACCTGTTGATTATGCCGGTTGTCATGATCTTTGTCTTCTTTACATTAAGGTGCAGGCCCATTTTGAGAATGTGTTCTTTGATTGTGAGAAGCAAATGTTTCAAATCATCTTCACGTTCAGCCAGTAATGTAGTATCATCAGCATAGCGAAGGTTGTTGAGTCTTCCACCAATCTTCACACCTCTGTTGTCTTCATACAATCCTGCTTCTCTGATTTGTTCTGCATATAAATTAAACAGGTAGGGGGAAAGTATGCAGCCTTGTCTTACACCTTTGCTTATTTTAAACCATTCTGTTTCTCTTTGTTCCGTTCGAACTGTTGCTTCTTGATCAATGTACAAATTGCGCAAGAGAACGATCAGGTGTTCTGGTATACCCATGCTTCTTAATGTGGCCCAGAGTTTCTCATGGTTTACACAGTCAAAAGCCTTGCTATAGTCGATAAAGCACAAATAGATATCCTTTTGGTATTCTTTAGTCTTTTCAAGGATCCATCTCAATCCGCAATGATGTCTCTCGTTCCTCGCCCTTTCCTGAACCCTGCTTGCACTTCAGGTAGTTCTTGTTCCAGGTATGGTTGTAGTCTCTCTTGAATAATCTTCAGTAGAATCTTGCTGGCATGTGGGATCAGAGCGATTGTTTGATAATTTCCACAGTCAGTTGGATCACATTTCTTTAGTATTGGTATAAACACAGATCTTTTACAGTCAGTTGGCCATGATGATGTCTTCCATATTTCTTGGCAGAGCCTTGTAAGTATGGTAACAGCTGCATCAGATTGCTGCAATACTTCTATAGGAATGCCATCAATGCCCGGTGCTTTGTTCTTTGATAAGGCTTTCAGTGCTGCTTCAACTTCTTCTTTCATCACCAATGGTTCCCTATCATAAGGTACAGGTTGAAACGGCTGTTGGTCCACTTGATCTTTACATTATAAAACTCTGTATATTCCTTCCACCTTTTCTTGATCTTCTCAGCATCATTCAACATAGAACCTTGAGCATCTTGTAACATTCCAAGTCGAGGCTGGAACTTTTTCTTTAACTCTCGTAGCGTTAGGAAAGCCGATCTTGTTCTTCCTCTAATAGTTTCTGCTTCTATTTCCTTGCATGCGTCGTTGTAGTACTTTTCCTTGTCCTGTCTTGCTGCTCGTTGGAAATCTGAGTTCTGTTGTTCTGTCTTTCTCCTCTGGCTTTAGCTTCTCTGCGTTTCTGGGCAATTTTCAGAGTTTCTTCCGTCATCCATTTTGGCCGTTTTTGCTTTTTCACCTTTTGTAGAGACTTCTCGCTTTCCTCCAACACAACTTTCTTGATGATATTCCATAACTCTTCTGGAGCTCTGTCATTTGTATCTAAAGCAGCAAATCGATTTTGCAGGCAGTTTTTAAATTCCAGTGGTATATTCTCAAGGTCATATTTTGCTGCATTCATGAGTGGTTTGCTCTTTTTCAACTTTAGCTTGAGTTTGCATACTAGTAGTTGATGATCTGTACCACAGTCAGCTCCAGGTTTTGTCTTGGTTGATGTTATAGAGCTTTTCCATCGTTGACTTCCACAGATGTAGTCAATTTGATTTTTATACAATCCATTGGGTGAAGTCCATGTGTACAGTTGCCGCTTGTGTTACTGGAAGAAGGTGTTTGAGATGAATAGATCATTGGTCTTGCAGAGTTCTATCAGTCTTTCTCCAGCTTCATTTCTGTTGCCAAGTCCATATTTTCCAACTACTTTGCCTTCTTTGTTGCCTACTTTTGCATTCCAGTCACCCATGACTATCAGGATATCCTGTTTGCATGTTCTGTCAATTTTAGCTTGTACTTGTTCATAGAACTCTTCAATTTCATTCTCTTCTGCAGCTGTTGTTGGGGCATATACTTGAATTATAGTTGTGTTGATAGGCAATCCTCGTAGACGAATAGAGATTAAGCGTTCGCTGACTGCATTGCATTTCATTACAGTTCTTGCAAATTTCTTCTTTATTATATATGCAACACCATTTCTTCTTTGTCTTTCATTTCCAGCATAGTAGACCATGTGATCATCTGATGCAAAGTGCCCGATGCCAGTCCATTTCAGTTCGCTGACACCCAACAGATCAAGTTGTGCACGTTCCATTTCATTCTTGACCACCTCCAACTTCCCTTGGTTCATACTTCGTATGTTCCATGTTCCTATGTGTAAGGCATCTTTACAGCTTCTGACTCTCATTTCATGCGCAGCTACATCAGCAGTCAGACTTCCCGAGGGCTTTGATCCAACCACATCATAAATGCTGGCTTTACTCTGAAAAGTCTTCAGCTCTTCCCCAGTAGCTAGTTGAGTGCCTTCTGACCCTGGGGTCTCATCTTCCAGCACCTAGCACAATTTGTTTTGTTGTAACTATCCATTGGGTTTTCATGGCAAGATACAGAAGTAGATTGCCATGCCTTTCTTCCGCGCAGTTTAAGTTTGGGTGGTGTTGCCGTTGTCACAAAAATGTGATCCTCCGCCGTCAACACTATCCCATTCTGCTGCTGCCCAGATGGGTGGTCTGGCACCTCAGCTGAGACCTGTCCATCTTGAGAGACCCTGCCAGTAGTTAAACTACCGATAGTTTAGCTCTCAGCATCACTGATGCACGCAAGACCTCACAGCACGACAAGCTGCAAACCAAGTGAGAGATGAGGACAGTAACTGAATGGACCACATGGCCTAGTCTGTCCTTCCATATCAACAACTACAGCAGTTCCCTTTTTACCTTTAGAGATCCTCTGTTTGTCCCATGCCTTTTTGAATTCATTGAGGACAGTAACTGAATTCAAAAAGGCATGGGACAAACACAGAGGATCTCTAAAGGTAAAAAGGGGACTGTTGTAGTTGTTGATATGGAAGGACAGACTAGGCCATGTGGTCTTTTTCTGTTGTCATATTTCTATGTTTCTATCAGTCTCTCAAATTTACTAAGGCTTGGTGTAGTACCTGCATCTTGCCAAAGAGTCTCCTGCTGGAGTTCGTAAGAAGTAACATGTATGGGTAGTTTGTCAAAATGTGCTTGAAAATTCTTCATCAAGCTTGTGGCACCCAACACAATGGGAAACATTTCTGGATCTTTCTGCCACATTTTCTTGGTCTCTGACTGCATTTCTTGGTATTTCAGGATCTTCTGCCTCTCCACGCAATTCACAAAATAGTTGCTTGGAACTGACACCTCTGTTATCAGTGCTATTCTGGTGTTTTTCTCTTTTACCACTATATCCAGCTTCCTCGCATCCAGCTTTTTATCATTCAAAATGGGAGTATCTCAGGTGACAACTTACTCATTCTCTAATTCTCTTAGGGTCATGATTCCAGTGCTTCTTGAGCACAGTGATGTTGTAGTGCTTACAGTTTCCAATGGGTGAGGCATGCTACTTTAATATGTCTTTCTGTATAGAAATCGTAACTTCACAGCCAGTTATGAGGTGAGGCACCATTTCCAGGTCTTTTACAGAATCAACATATGTTTGTGTTTCCTGGTATTTTTTTAATGCTCGCTGTAAACCATTTTCTCCTCTCTAGAAAATCTGAAGATTGAGAGGTAAAGAGATTACTTAAACATTTGTTTAAAAAAAACACCTTGCATATAGAAAGATGACTCTCTCACTTGAGCAATGATGTGGGAGGCTCCACTAGACTGCAGTCTTTTCGGTAGCCATAGGACAAGGGAAAATTGGTTCAGCTCTACACCCTTATGGTTAGGGCCTGTTGAATAGCCCCAAATTGGAAGTATTTGGAGGGATATGGAAGAGTACAGCAGCCTCACATCTTCAATGCCCCCCCACCTCCTCTCTTCCCCCCCCCCCTGCTCTACCGTAGATTGCAGAAGGCTCTCTGAGGGATCTGCCTGCCAGCCAGCCACCTTCCATACAGTGCTGTACAAATATAACCAGCCAGTTTCAGGGGAGTAGAGCTGAGCCTGGCATGGATCCTTCGCCTGGGCTCTCAGGGGGATGAAGTACCAAGGCTTGACCTGCATTGCCCTTGTTTGGGGGCTCCTGATTCCATCTGAGGGATGCAATTCGGGGTGGACTGCTAGCGACTGTCAGTGCTGTGTGGGGTTTCCTGCTGTTTTCTGCACACGTTAGTAACATTTTTGCCTATTGTGCACCTGGTGGTCATGCAGCCCTAACGTGCATTCTGCCCTAACGTGCATTCTGCCCAAGCTGCTCCAGTGCATGCTCCTTCCCTAGCATCTTTAATGCATGTAATGTAAAAGCACAGTTAGCATGTGCTTCGGGCTGAGACAACCTTAGAGCGTGCTCTTGTAATTTACACCAACTGTCGCCTTCCAGGAAACCTTTGACCTGTGGCAAGTGAAGAGCCTCATCTTTGGATAATAGACTCATGCTTTCTCCCTCTCAGCTGGAGGACACAGTCCACCCTTATCTGCATCAGGGCAGGAGGTAAAGGATGGTGCTATGGGTAAGGATATTCAGCTGACTGGAGACTTCGGCATCTGTGCTGGGAGTCGCTCTTTGACCTCTAGGGGGTCTGTGGCAGCTTTGCCCTCTGTTGGATCCTTATCTGAGAAGAGAGCTTCCAGATCTTGGATTAGCCTCCCTCGAATCTTTTTCCTTTTTGCAGTAGGCCTGGTCCTTCTGGCATGGAAATTCAGACCTTGTGACCTCTGGGTGCCCCTGGATACCGTCTCGTGCCGGGCAGGCTGAAAGTAGAAGCCCTGTTCGATTGCCTTTGATTAAGGGTCCCTGACATGGGGCACTCCCTGGAGATGGGGAACTGTTGGGAGCTAACAGATGTCCACTATGCCTCGGATTCAGATGAGTTTGTACTGGGCTCAGATGGATGAGGAAGTGCTCATGCCAGCCTCTGCAGAATCTTCTGAAGGCAAGATCTGCCCATTCCGGATGGAGGAACTGATTACCAGGGTCTCAGCTGCCTTGAACTTGACTGATGCTTCCAGCACGGAGCAGGAGCCGAAGGTACACCTGCTCCTTCAAGGGATGCGGAAATCCACTGCTGTCTTCTGGTTCCCAGAAGTGATCAAGGATATAATCCGGTGGGAGTGGGACTCCCCTGACTCCTACCTAGAGGATTAAGGGTGTATAATATCTATGCTCTTCTGGCAGAGGAGCACGGTGAGTGGTTTTGATATTTCTCAAGGTGGATGTGCAAATCAGTGGTTACCAGATGGGACCACAATTCATGTGGCAGGCAGATTGTTCTTGAAGAATATTCTCTACCGCAGGGTGGATTCCTTATTGATGAGCCAGTTCACTGTGGTGGTGGCTATTTTGCAGCTGGGGGTATGTACCAGCCTTGATGTCTTGAGCCCTGCTCTAGTTGATTCAGTCTCTTACGCCTGATACTACCTCTTTTGGAATCAGCTACAGCATTCTTTTCTGATGCCCTGTATGACCTGGTATATTTGGCAGTCAAGGAAGGTGCCCTGATGACTTACAGCATTGGATTTGGCTCCGGCACTGGGCAGACACATCTCCAAAGCCTGGTTGACTCAGCTGGCTTTTAAGGGGAAACTTCTGTTTGGAATTGATTTGGAGAAGCTGGTGAAGGACCTAGGTGAGACAAAATCTTACTGCCTCCTGGAAGATAGGTCCGAGGGGCCTATGAAGCAGGCTAGTGCCCCTTTTTCATCAGCCTCCATCCGACCACCAGGGTGCACTGGCTGGTTTCCTCAGGATTTTGAGACTATCATCATTACCAACCTGGAAAGCCCTTTTCTCCTTCTTCAGGGCCTCTGGCTCATTCTCGGTCTTCAGTCCTTTCTTGGAGCATGTGGGCCCAGGGACTCTGTCCTCTCCAGAGGAGGACCCTTCTGGGCTACGCAGTGAAGGTTTGGGGCCCATTTCCTGGTACCTCCAGTGGGTGGCAGGCTTAGCTTCTTGTTTCAGGAATGGGCCTAGGTTACCAAGGATCACAGGATGCTAGACACCATTCAGTTTGGCTGTGTCCTGGAATGCAAAGAAACTATTCAGTGCCTTAATTACCCCTTCTTGGTCTGCAATCAAGGGTGTCTCAGTGCAGACCACCATATACTACTCCTAAAGGTGGGGGTGTCTCCCCCCTCCCCCCCCCCCCCCCACCTGGTTGAGCAGGGGCAAAGGCTCCATTTATTTTGTGGTGCCAAAGGAGTATGGTTGCTTCCAGCCCATTCTTGACCTCAAGGGTCAATGAGCAGTTGCGCTTTCAGATGGAAACCTTGCACGCCATGATTCAGACAGTTTGCCGAGGGGAATTCTTGGCTTTGGATCTGGCTGAGGCATATTTTCATATCCCCATCTGGGTGGATCAGCAGAAGTATCTGCATTTTGCCGTGCTTGGCTTGCTATCAGTCTGTCATCCTCCCTTTCAGGCTCTCCACTACCCTAAGGATGTTCTCCAAGGTCATGGTGGTGGCAGCTACAGCACCAAGGGATCTGTGTCCATCCCTATCTGGACGACTGGTTCATTTGAGCCTGTTCCCTGTCAGTGTCTCAGGTGTCCTGAGTGGTGTCCTTTTTGGAAAGCCTCGGCTGGGTGTTAATCAGGAAGAGAACCAGCTTTTGCCTTCCAGTCCTTGGATTTTCTAGGAGCACGTTTCAGCACTCAAGTGGGTAGAGTTTTCTCCTGCCAGAGGAGAAAGTTAAAACTGTTGGATTACCTGGTGCTGTTCTGTGCACAGCAAGCCCCAGAATCTGGGATTATCTTCAGCTCCTGGGGATTGATGACAGTGACCGTAGAGATGCTGCCCCAGGCACTCGTTCACATGTGGCCACTCCAGTATGTCTTGTTGAATTGATGGTCCCAGAGTTCTTAAGAGTTTGAGCACAGGTTTCCACTTCCATTGATGGTGAAGACCAACCTGCAGTGGTGGTGGCAGCCCTGTCATCCAAGGGAGGGCGTACCACTGAATGATTTCTCCTGGATCCGGCCAATGACCGATACCAGTGTCTTGGGTGGAGGAGAGCCCATTGTCAAGACTGTATGGCCCAAGGCCATTGGAACTGCAGGGAAGCCTTATGGTCCATCAACTGTCTCAAGAAGAGGGCCATCAGGATGTCTCTTTGGTGTTTCTGGCCCCTGGTTGAGGGCTGGGCTGTTTGAGCATGTTCAGACAATGCCACCACAGTGGCTTATGTAAATCAGCAAGGCGGCACAAGAAGTGCTGAAGTGTCTTTTGGAGATGGATCTTCTGTTTGCCTGGGTGAAGAACCACTTCCTAGCCTTGTTGACCCAGCTAAAGCGGACTTCTCAGCTGGCACACTCTGAATCCTTGCAAGTGGGAGTCAGAAGGTGTTTCAGTTGATTCTGCACCACTGAGGTCACCCCAAAATGGATCTGTTGGTGACCACCTCCAGTGCTAGTTTGTCCCCTTCAGTCACCACATGGAGATGGGGTCAGAGGGCGTCTGCCTTGACCCAGTCTTGGCCAAGTCAGCGGCTGCTGTATGTCTGTCTTCTGTGGCTCTTGGTGGGGCATGTGCTTCAGCATATAGAGCGCCACTTGGGCAGGATTGTTCCAGTAGCGCTAGATTGGCTGTGGAGAATGTGGTTTAGAGACCTAATGTGGCTCCTGCAGGGCACCCTTTTGGCTGCCTGTCTTGGTGGCTGTTGCGGTAGGGACCGATTTTGTCTTGGAGGACCTGGCTCCCTTCTTGCTTACAGCATGGCTCTTGAAAGGAGACTGCTAGTGTGTAAGGGCTACTATCCAACAGTAATCGCTACTCTATTTGGTACCTGGAGGAGGTCTACCAAGCTAATATACGTACGGATATATGGTGCCTCTCTGAGCTCTGGTGTCGAACTTGGCTCCTGAGGCAGCCAAGGTGACATCCCTGTTGGGCTTTCTGCAGGATGGCCTAGAAAAGGGCCTCTTAGCTCCCTGAAGATTCAGGTGGCAGCTTTGGCCTGTTTTTCTGGTCAGATGGCAGGCAAATCTTTGACCTTGCATCTGGACGTTTCATGTTTTCTCCAGGGGGGGTTGGCATTTGTGTCCTCCCCTTTGGTCTGTGATCACTTCCTGGGATTTGTGCTGGTGCTCAGGGCCCCAATGGCAGCCCTCTTTGAGCCTTTGAAGTACGCTACCTTAGAGGATTCAACACTCAAGACTGACATTTTGGTTGCAATTTGTTCCGAAAGGCGGATCGCCAAGTAGCAGGCTCTGTCTTGCCGAGATCCTTATCTGTCTTTTTCAAAAGAAGCTGTTTCCATTCAGCCTGTGCCTTCCTTCCTTGCCTAAGGTACTTTCTCTCTTTCATGTGAACCATGTGGTCTGCCTGCCCTCCTTCCCAAAGGAGCAGTGTCGAAAGGATAAGGATCTTCACCTGGTGGATGTCCGGAGGGTGCTCCTCTGGTATCTGGAGTTAAGTCTGACCCATCTTTTTGTGCTGTTTGCTGACCCACACAAGGGTGAAGTGGTGGCCAAGTCGCCTTCAGGGTGCTGGATTAAGGAGGCCATTATCTCGGCATATCTGTTATGGAACAGGTCGGTTCTGGTGGGTGTGTGCCCATTCTACCTGAGCACAAACGTCCTTGTGGGTGGATCACCCCTGCAGACATTTTGTTGGGCAGCAATGTGGGCATCACTTTTGTCAAGCATTACTGCTTGGATGTCCACCTGCAGGCAGATATGGTCTTTGACTCGAGGGTTTTGCAAGCTGCTGTCTCTTCATTCCGCCCCTTGGAGTTGGAGTTGTAGCTTTGGCACATCCCACTTGTCTGGACTGGTCTAGCAGGAAAATATGGAAGATGACATTTTACTTGCCAGTTAATATCCTTTCCTTGTGTCCTGCTAGACCAGTCCAAGGACTGCCTCTGAAACTGTATTAGTTCTGTTCTGCTGCTGTGGTACCTTTGGGTCCACTGTGATTTTAATATTTGGCTCTGCAGATTCATCTTATCTCCAGGAACAAGCAGGAATGTAGTCTTCACATATGGGTATCATCGGCACCAACGGAGCTCGCGCGGGAACGCTCCCCAGCGTCCAATAGGAACGTTTTTGGGAGCATCCCATCGGCACATGCGTGCTGCCTTCCCGCCTTTCCAACTATCCCTCTTCAGTTCTTCGTTTCTTCTTTAAATTTGTATTTCTTGTGGTCGCGCCTGCCTCTGCTCGACGCCTACCGGTGCCGCCGGTTCTCTTTTCTTTTCAAAAAAAAAATTTACTATCTGAACTGTTTCTCTTCAGAAACTTTCTTTGGTGCTAGGCGCCATTTTGGGCATTAGACCCCATTTTCCTAAGAAATGGAAAAAAACAAACAAAAAAAAACCAGCTAGTGGTTTAAAAAAAAGTACTAAATGTGGCGGTACCATTTCCGTAACCGACACCCATGACTGGTGTCTCAAATGTTTAGGCCCTGACCATTCTCCTTCAGAGTGTTCCTCTTGTATGGGGATGACTAAAAAAGGAAGACAGAACCGGGCTGCAAAGCTTGGTATCCTCTATTCTTCAGATGCGACGTCCATTGCGTCAACGTCTTCCAGAGCCTCCTCGTCCTCCCATGGATCTCAGGTAACTAAGCATAAGAGCCAGTCCTCAAAGGGTAGAGCTCCTTCCAAGCCTCGAAGCCATTGGCATTGCCCTTGAGGAAACTATACCAGCAAAACAGCCCCGGCGGGAGGCTTCGGCTTCCAAAGCACTAACGGGGCTCCAGGATGTTCTTGAGGCCTCAACCTCGGCAGAACTACTAGTGCCATGCTCAGGGGTTCCGGCCGCTTCTACTGGTACCGACACCCAGGCATCGGCAGTGTCCATAGACCAGAGATTCCTTGCTATCGAATGCAGTCTTGCAGTTCTCCTTACAGCTGTGGTACCATTGACACTGCTACTGACGGTTCAACGGGCACCGGTATCAGCACCGGTACTGATACCGGTACCAGCACCGATGGTACCGGCCCCGGTGGGAATTCTGCCCATGCCGACTTTCGGGCATCGACAGATCGGTACTGGACCATCCGATACCATGCTTTACATGAACATCGGGATCAGAGATGCTTCAAATATTCCGATTCCGATGACTCGGATAACTCGGTCGGTACCAGAGTACTTCTTCCGGAAGACTCCTCTTCTCCTCAACGCAGAATGTCTCCTCCGGAGGACATGTCTTTTCAGGATTTTATTCGTGATGTGGCCCATCAATCACCGTAGCTCCTGAAAATGAACCTAGAGCAAAGGAATTGGAAATACTCCAATACCCTAAGGCTCCCAAAGAGGCAGCTACCCTGCCCATTCATGAAATTCTTCATGATTTGATGCTCAGAATGTGGGAAACACCTCTGACCACATATCCTCATTCTAGGAGACTCGATACCATGTATCAAGTTCCACCATGTCCTGGTTTTCAAAAGATTCAGCTGCCACACCATTCAGTGGTGGTGGAATCAGCCATACGTAGGATGAAAAGTGCAAAAAGACATGCATCCAATCCTCCAGGTCGTGAATGCAGGACTCTTGACGCCTTTGGACGTCGAACATTTCAGGCTTCCATGCTTTCAGCTAGGATCAGCTCATATATTTTATATATGGGAATGTTCCTCAAAGAAGTCATAAGAACATAAGAACATAAGATATGCCATACTGGGTCAGACCAAGGTCCATCAAGCCCAGTATTCTGTTTCCAACAGTGGCCAATCTAGGTCATACGTACCTAGCAGTTTCCCCAAGGGACACAGGTTCCACAATGCTTGTATTGGTTCAAGCATTGATATCCTGGGTCCCTTCTTAATAATGGTTTATGGACCTTTCCTCCAGGAACTTGTCCAAACCTTTTTTAAACCCAGCTACACTAACAGCCTTTACTACATCCTCCGGTAACAAATTCCAGAGTTTGATTACACGTTGAGTGAAAAAATATTTTCTTTTATTAGTCTTAAATAGTTTACCCTGTAGCTTTATTGCATGTCCCCTAGTCTTTCTATATTCTGATAAGGTAAACAATCGATCTACGTTTACCCGTTCCACTCCGTTCATTAATTTATAGACTTCTATCATATCTCCCCTCAGCCGTCTCTTTTCCAGGTTAAAGAGCCCCAACCTTTTTAGCCTTTCTTCATAGGAGTAGCCTTCCATCCCCTTTACCATTTTGGTGGCTCTTCTCTGAACCTTTTCTAAAATTGCTATATCCTTTTTAAGATATGGCGACCAGAATTGCACACAATATTCAAGGTGCGGTCTCACCATGGAACGATATAGAGGCATTATAATATCTTTTGTTTTATTTTCCATTCCTTTCCTTATCATACCTAGCATTCTATTTGCTCTCTTGGCTGCCGCTGCACACTGGGCCGAGGGTTTTAACATGGTATCCACAAGGACGCCTAAATCTTTTTCTTGGGTGGTGGTTCCTAATGTGGAACCTTGCATCGTGTAACCATAGTTTGGGTTGTTCTTCCCTAGGTGCATAACCTTGCACTTCTCCACATTAAATTTCATCTGCCATTTTGATGCCCAGTCTTCCAATTTATCAAGATCCTCTTGCAATTTTCCACAATCCTCCTGGGTTTTAACAACTTTAAATAGTTTTGTGTCATCAGCAAATTTGATAACCTCACTCGTTATTCCACTTTCCAGGTCATTTATGAATATGTCAAAAAGCAGCGGACCCAGCACAGATCCCTGGGGTACACCACTATTCACCTTTCTCCATTGGGAAAATTGGCCATTTAGCCCTACCCTCTGCTTTCTATCTTTTAACCAGTTCCTGATCCACAGTAGTACACTGCCTCCTATCCCATGACTCTTTAGTTTTGCCAAAAGTCTCTCATGAGGGACCTTGTCAAAGGCTTTCTGAAAGTCCAGATACACAATATCAACCGACTCACCTTTGTCCACCTGTTTATTCACTCCTTCAAAAAAACATAACAGATTAGTAAGACAAGATCTTCCTTGTCTAAAGCCATGTTGGCTGTCTCCCATTAGGTCATGACTATCTATATGCTGAGTAATTTTATTCTTTATGATGGTTTCTACCATTTTTCCCGGTACTGATGTCAGGCTCACCGGTCTGTAGTTTCCCGGATCACCCCTCGAACCCTTTTTAAAAATTGGTGTTACATTGGCGATCCTCCAATCCTCGGGTATTAGAGATGATTTTAATGATAGTTCACAGATTACTGATAGCAGGTCTGCAATCTCAAATTTCAGTTCTTTCAACACCCTTGGATGTATACCATCCGGCCCAGGTGATTTGCTACTCTTCAGTTTATCTAATAGTTGTAAGACATCTTCCCGATGTATCGATATTTCCTTCAATTCTTCCACACCTTTAAATACCACTTCAGTCGTGGGTAACATCCCTACATCTTCCTCAGTAAAGACCGAAGCAAAGAATTCATTCAGTCTCTCCGCTATCGCCTTGTCGCCTCTTAGTGCTCCTTTAACCCCTTTATCATCTAATGGACCAACTGACTCTCTCACGGGTTTTTTGCTACGAATGTACTTGAAAAGGTCTTTATTTTGCGTTTTTGCTTCCGCAGCAAGCTTCTTCTCAAATTCTCTCTTTGCCTGCCTTATCAATGCCTTGCATTTGACTTGCCAGTGCTTGTGCTGTTTCCAGTTTTCATCATTTGGCTCTTTTTTCCATTTCTTGAAAGATGCTTTTTTGGCAACAGCCTCTCTGACCTCAGCTTTAAACCATGCTGGCAATTTTTTGGACTTCCTTCCACTTTTCTTAAAGCGTGGAATACAGCTGGTCTGGGCTTCCAAGATAGTATTTTTCAACACCCAAGCTTGATGTACGTCTTTAACCTTTGCAACTGCTCCTTTTAGCTTTTTCTTAACTGTTTTCCTCATTCTATCATAGTCTCCCTTTCGAAAGTTAAAGGGTAGTACTGTGGATTTCCTTACTATCCCTCCTCCACTAATTAAATCAAAGGCGATCATGCTATGATCACTATTGCCAAGTGGCCCCAACACCCTTATCTCTTGCACTACATCTGGTGTTCCACTAAGGACTAGGTCTAATATTGCTTCCCCTCTGGTCGGTTCATGAACCAGCTGCTCCAAGAAGCAGTCATTTATTTCATCTAGGAACTTTATCTCCCTAGCATGTCCTGTTGTGACACTGACCCAGTCGATGCCGGGGTAATTGAAATCACCCATTATTATTACTGCACTGTAACTTTTGCTAGCTTCCTTGATTTCTTTGAGCATTTCATCATCCATTTGTTCATTCTGGCCAGGCGGATGATAGTACACCCCCACTGCCATCGCCTTCCCCTTTTTACATGGAATTTCAATCCATAGAGATTCTACAGCAAATTTTGTTTCTTGCAAAACTTTAATCCTTTCTGACTCAATGCCCTCTCTAACATAGAGCGCAACCCCTCCACCAATTTGATCAGCTCTATCATTTCGATATAGTTTGTACCCAGGTATCACAGTGTCCCACTGGTTGCCCTCCTTCCACCATGTCTCTGATATTCCAATCATATCTAACCTCTCGTTTAGTGCTATATATTCTAACTCTCCCATCTTGTTTTGTAGACTTCTAGCATTTGCATACAAGCATTTTAGAGACTGTATTTTATTCATATTAATTTGGCTATTGGTAGACATGGGTAATTTGGGATCTTCAAGTTCTGTCTGCTCCATACTCGAGGGCATTTGGGCTACTTTACTCTTTTGTGGAACCTCTCTGCTTTTTGTAGTATCCTTCAAGGATACATTCTTCCGAACCATGTCACAGGAGACTTCGAGCTTATGAGTCCCCTTCTCCTTGATGACAAACGACAAGACTTCCTTACTCTTGTCAAGCATGCTCAAGGCGTTTCCAAGTTTGTAAATCGTGCGGCCTTTGACTGTTTTGAATACATCAGCAGAACTTCTGCTATTGCCATTGGTGCACGTCTGATTGCCTGGCTTCGGGCATCAGACTTGGAGACTTGGGTACAGGACAAATTAGGAAACATCCTTTGCACAGGAGAAAACCTCTTTGGTAAGAATTGAAGTAGCCTAGTGGTTAGAGCACTGGCTTGGTAACCAAGCAACCAGGGTTCAATTCCCACTAGCACTCCTTGTGGCCTTGGGCAAGTCACTTAACCCTCCATTGCCTCGGAAGAAAGGCCTGGCAATCTACTTCCGGTGATACTGCAAAAAAACCCAGGAGCTTCTGGGTCGCCAGGAGTCAGGACTGACTCGAAGGCACACATTGCATTTGCAAGAATTGGCAGGAGAAGGCTAATGAGATAGATACTGACAATCTCACTTTAGACAGATTGTCGAAATCTACAGCCACTCCAGCCAAAAAGAAACCCCATAAAAAACCCTTTTCCAGCAAAAAGAGGAAGTTTTATCCATCCTATACCCAGCAAGGGCAAGCTCAGAGTCAAGTTGCCCAAAAGGGACAACAGCAGCAATCCAGACAAAAGCCAAAAGGCCCGAGAGCTCAACCAGCTCCACAGGCTCGGCCTCCTCAAGGGCTTTGACTCCTTCCTAGAGAACTTGGCTTTCCTGCCTCTGAAGGGTCCAGAATCCCTAAACATTCTAGGCAGGTTGTCTCATTTTGTCAACAGATGGCACCAAATAACAGCAGAAAATTGGACTCTGTCCATTGTAGGGGAGGGGTACAAGCTTCATTTTCACAACTTACCCCCTCCTACAATCGTAAGACAGTTCAATTCCCAAACCTCTCCAGACAATCTACTGGATCAAGAGGTCTCAACACTCCTTGCTCAGAAAGCAATAGAGGAAGTGCCCATTCCCCAACAGGGTACAGGGTTCTACTCCCCTTGTTTTATTATTCCAAAGAAAACAGGAGGACATGGACCCATTCTAGACCTCAGAGAATTGAACAAATATCTGTTCCGAGAAAAGTTCAAAATGATTTCTCTGTGAACTCTTCTGCCATACCTTCAAAGTCAGGATTGGCTTTGCACTCTAGGTCTAAAGGATGCATATACTTATATTCTGATCCATCCAGATCACAGGAAATTCTTACAATTCCTTTTCAAGGGAAAACACCTCCAATACAGGGTTCTTCCTTTTGGTCTGGCTTCGGCACCAAGAGTATTCACGAAATGCATAGCAGCAGTAGCTACATTCCTGCAAACCCTAGGGATATTTGTCTTCCCTTACTTGGACGACTGGCTCATTCGAGCCCCCACGATTCCAGAAGCCAGCTCTGCACTATCTCGCACAATCCGAATTCTCCAATACTTCGTATTGATCATAAACTTCCCAAAATCCCAACTTGTTCCTTCTCAGACCCTGGAATTCATAGGAGCTTGTTTGGATACCAGACAGTCAAGGGCTTTCCTCCCACAGCCCTGCTGTCTTCGCATAATTCAAGCAGCAGGAAAGTCCTCCCTAACTGCTCGAGAACTGTTGCAATTACTGAGACATATGGCATCCACAGTTCATGTAGTTCCCTATGCTCGCCTCCACATGCGAGCAGCCCAGTGGACCCTATCCACACAGGCCACAGGACGTCTGTCGGACAAGATATCAAACTCACGACTGATCTTGTCCCTACAATGGTGGCAATCACTGGAGAATCTTTTAGTGGGGTTACCTTTCCAACAACCCCCATTCCAGGCCACCCTAACAGATACATCACAAGTGGGATGGGGAGCACACCTGCACCATCACTCCACCTAGGGTACCTGGACTCCATAGGAGGCTTATCTTCACATAAACCACCTAGAACTCAGAGCAATCTATCTAGCTCTTCGAGTATTCCATGCCCAGCTCGGCTACAAGACAGTCCTAGTCCAAATGGACAATCAAGTAGCCATAGTAACATAGTAAGTGACGGCAGATAAAGACCAGCATGGTCCATCTAGTCTGCCCAGCAAGATGGCAAGAGTAGGTGCACCTGTCGCTCTGTGCAGGCCACCCCTCCCCATGTTTTTGTTTAGGGATGAACCCTCCACTCCATGTAGGACACCCCTATTTGTTGAGACGTTAGATGGTTCAGAAGTTAGATGGTACCGTTTATTTTGTTTTTATCCTGTTGCTGTAAAGGGATCCACTGTTTATCCCATGCCGTTTTGAATTCTGTCACAGTGTTTGCCCTCACCACTTCCATCGGGAGGGCATTCCAAGCATCCACCATCCTTTCAGTGAAGAAATATTTCCTGACATTGCCTTTCAATTTACCACCTTGCAGCTTCATGTTATGCCATCTAGTTTTACAGCTTCCCCGTCTTTGGAAGAGGTTTTTGTTTATCATTTCTCTAAGTATTTAAAGGTCTGAATCGTATCTCCCCTGTCCCTCCTCTCCTACAAAGTATACATATTTAGGTCTTCAAGTCTCTTCTCATAAGGCTTCTGTCACAGGCTCCAAATCATTTTGGTTGCCTTTCTCTGAACAGTTTTCAGTCTTACATCTTTTGCAAGATATGGTCTCCAAAACTGAACACAGTATTCCAAGTGAGGCCTCACCAGTGATTTGTACAGTGGCATAAATAAGTACCTCTTCTTTTCTGCTGGTAATCCCTCTTTGTATGTAACCCAACATCCTCCTGGCTTTTGCCACTGCCTTGTCGCTCTGTTTTGCCACCTTGAGATCAGAGATAATCACACCAAGGTCTTTCTCCTGAACCGTGCATACCAACCTCTCACCCCCTATTGTGTACATTTCCCTTGGATTTCTGCTACCCAAGTGCATGACACTGCACTTTTTCGCATTAAATCGTAGTTGCCAAGCATTAGATCAGTCTTCCAGCTTTTGTAGATCTTTCCTCATGTTAACCACTCCCTCGGGGGAGTCCACTCTGTTGCAAAGTTTTGTCATCTGCAAAAAGACAGACCTTTCCGTTCAGTCCTTCAGTAATATCACTCACTAATATATTGAACAGTGCCGGGCCCAGGACCAAACCCTGGGGCACCCCGCTAATCACCTTTGTCTCATCCAAGTGATTTCCATGTACCATCACCACCTGTTTGTCAGTCAACCAATTTCTAATCCAGTTTAGCATCTTGGGACCCATCCCCAAGCTACTGAGTTTGACAAGCCTCCTATGAGAAACAGTATCAAAGGCTTTGCTGAAATCCAGGTAGATGACATCCATTGCATGCCCCTGATCTAGTTCCTTGGTCACCCAGTCAAAGAACTCAATCAGATTTGTTTGGCAAGACCGTCCTTCAGTAAAACTGTCCTTCGGTAAAACCATGTTGCCTCGGATCTTGCAACCTGTTGGTTTTGAGAAAGTTCACTATTCGCTCTTTCAGGAGCACCTCCATTACTTTTCCCGCCACCGAGGTAAGGCTCACGGGCCTGTAGTTTGACACTTCTTCCCTGTCACCACTTTTGTGTAAAGGTACAACATCAGCCATTCTCCAGTCCTGAGGAACCTCTCCTGTTTCCAAGGATCTGTTGAAAACCTCCTTTAACGGTCCTGCAAGAATCCCTCTGAGCTCTTTCAGTATCCTGGGATGTTCTACATGAACAAGCAGGGTGGAACAGGCTCTGTCGTTATGCAACGAAGCTTTATGACTATGGGCCCTCGCCAGAGAGCATCAAATTCACCTTCTCGTGGCATATCTTCCAGGCATTCAAAACCTTTGGGCAGACAAACTCAGCCGAGTACTGCTGCCTCACGAATGGTCTCTCCACCTAGACCAGGTGATAAAGATATTTCACATCTGGGGAACTGCAGACAGAGACCTCTTTGCAAGTCCACTGAATGCTAAACTTCCCCGGTTCTGTTCCAGAATTTGGGCTCACAATTACCAAGCAAGGGATGCCTTCCTCCTTCACCGGGGTCAGGACTTCCTCTATGCCTTCCCACCCATTCCCCTTATCCCCAAAACACTCTTCAGGCTTCAGAGAGACAGAGGTCGTATGATCCTCATAGCGCCACGGTGGCCACGACAAACGTGGTATCCCCTGCTTCTACATCTCTCTCAAGCTGCACCTCTGGAGTTAGGGTGTGCTCCAGACCTTCTCTCTCAACAGAACAGGATGCTATGGCACCCGAATTACCAGTCCCTGCATCTCAGGGCCTGGTTGCTGAAAGCCTAGACCTGCAGGATCTTAACCTTTCCCAACAGGTAAAGGATGTCCTTCAGGCTTCCAGAAAAGTTCCAAAAGACGTTCTTACGCCTTCAAGTGGAAACGTTTTACTATACGGTGTTCTCAAAAGGGCTTAAATCCCCTTGTGATACCTTTGGAATCGGTACTAGAGTACCTACTTCATTTATCAAATTCTGGTCTAAAGACAAATTCAGTAAGAGTCCATCTTATTGCAATTGCAGCTTCCTATAAGCCTCTAAATGGACAGCCAAATTCCTCTCATCCACTCATAGCAAGATTTATGAGAGGTCTTCTATTAACAAAGCTTCCCATCAGGCCACCACCGGTGGCATGGGATTTTAATCTAGTTCTCCAGGACGAAGCAGGAAGTCAGGCTTCACATATGGGTGACGGTGCCAACGGAGCCCTCGTGCGGAGCATTTCCCCAACTTTCAAGGAAAGCCTTTGGGAATGCAGCGAGCATGCGCGGTCCCCTTCCCACCCAAGGGTGCCATCTTGCTCAGTCTTTCTTTTTCTGCGGAGCCCAACAGACGTGAGTGTGTCACCGGGAAAAGTAGATTTTTTTTTTCTGCAATTTTTCGCTTTTTTGCTTATCCGGTTCGACGCCGGTTCCCTTTCCTGCCTGGACTCGGTACACCGGTATAGAGTCCGTACTTTCTTTTCTCATTTTTTGTCCTTCGTGACTAGCGTTCACGCCTTTTTTTATGTTATTTTCACTGGTAGCCCGGTCTTTTGACCTTGCAGGGGCCCTTTTTCCCCCGATGGCTGCCAGCAGGTTCAAAAAGTGATCAGTGCAAGAAACATAAGAAATGCCATACTGGGTCAGACCAAGGTCCATCAAGCCCAGTATCCTGTTTCCAACAGTGGCCAATCTAGGTCATACGTACCTAGCAGTTTCCCCAAGAGACACAGGTTCCGCAATGCTTGTACTGGGTCAAGCATTGATATCCTGGGTCCCTTCTTAATAATGGTTTATGGACCTTTCCTCCAGGAACTTGTCCAAACCTTTTTTAAACCCAGCTACACTAACAGCCTTTACTACATCCTCCGGTAACAAATTCCAGAGTTTGATTACACGTTGAGTGAAAAAATATTTTCTTTTATTAGTCTTAAATAGTTTACCCTGTAGCTTCATTGCATGTCCCCTAGTCTTTCTATATTCTGATAACGTAAACAATTGATCTACGTTTACCCGTTCCAATCCATTCATCATATCTCCCCTCAGCCGTCTCTTTTCCAGGTTAAAGAACCCTAACCTTTTTAGCCTTTCTTCATAGGAGAATCCTTCTTTCCCCTTTACCATTTTGGTGGCTCTTCTCTGAACCTTTTCTAATAACTCTATATCCTTTTTAAGATACGGCGACCAGAATTGCACTCACCAACACACGAATGCTGTCTCCGATGCCTCAGGCCTCACCATGACCATGGTCTGCGGCCCTTGTGGCAAAATGTCGTCTAAGGCACTTCGGAGCCGTCAGCATCAACGTGAGAGAAGTTTCTCGGAGTCTGCGTCTGGCTGGGCCCGGACTTCGTCAGAGGCCTTGACATCTCGGGAGTCTGACTGCGAGCACCATCGTGGTTCCTCTGAGAGGGGGTCTCCCACCTGGGAGCAAAAAAGGAAGAAGCTCGTGAGGACAGCATCGGTGGAGGCCCCTGGGTCCTCGAGGGCCAGGTCGCATAGTCCTGACTGCTGCCCCAGGCGCTCGGAGTCTGAGAAGCCGTCCAAACTACCTAGCATGGAGCCAGAGTCCTCGAATCACGTAAGTTCTGTTGTCCTCGTGGACTCTCCTCCAGGAGAGCCACCGTCGGGTCCTGAGTTCGGGGGGGCTGCTGAGTCTCCTGAGCTTGGACTCAGGCTGACGGCCTTGGAGAGCAGCTTGGCTGCCTTCATGGAACAGCAGCGGGTGCTGATTGCCAGTCTGACCAGTGCATCTGCCCCGACCACCGGGACCTCAACATCTAAGTCGACCCCAGAGGCCAAGCCAATCCTTGAGTCCAAGTCTCAAGTCGATCCTTGGTCAAGGTCCCCCTTGATCTCCCGTGCAGGTCCGAGGTCATCGACACTGTTGCCCAAGGCGTCGGGGCAGGTGGCACCAAGGCCCACACAACTGGAGCCGCTCGACAACTCTTTGGAGGAGTAGGCGTGGGAGACTGAGGACGAGGAGTCTCCTGACACCTTCCGGACCCGGTGCGTCCCTTCGGACTCCCTGAATTCCGAGCCTCGGAGAAGCGCCCCCCCCCCCCCCCCGGAGGATACCCGGTTCTCGGACTTCGTGAGGGACATGGCCAAAGCGTTGGCATTCCCTACGGATGCCGAGGAGGAGCCTCGAGCCAAAGAGCTCGATGCCCTCCAGTATGACTTTCCTCCGAAGGAAGCCTTTACTGTACCCTTTCCTCCGATGCTGGAACGGCTGCTCTTCCGTATGTGGGAGGCCTCGGCTTCAGTTCTTAGCAAACGGGTCGATTCCATTTATCGAGTCCATAAGAGCCCTGCGTTCCAAAAGGCGCAGCTACTGCACAATTCCATGGTTGTGGAATCAGCCATGCACCGCCTGAAGAGTCAGAAGATGCACTCCTCGGTGCCCCCCCAGCTGGGAGGCCTGGGACCTGGATGCCCTCGGTAGAAAGTGCTTCCATGGCTCTATGCTGTCTTATCGTGCCCAGACTTACCAGCTATACATGGGGCATGTACTTACGGGACCTGGCAAAGGAGATTGCCGGGCTCAGCTGGCCTCTCCGAGGAACCCTTGCAAAGGTTCAAAGCCTTGTCTACAGAGATCCGAGAGTGCTAGAAGTTTATTTCTCGAGCAGCCTATGATGGCTTCGAGGCTTCGGCCCGGGTAGCCGCAGCCAGCATCGATGCACGCTGTCAGGCCTGGCTACAGTCATCGGACCTCGAGTCATGGGTGCAGGACAAGTTGGTCGATGTCCCCTGCCAAGGTGACAACCTATTCGGTAAGCCCATGACTGAAAAGGCTGCAGAAATCGAGACTGAGACTCTCACCAGGACAAGGCTGTCCAGAAAGACTTCTGCCCCTTCTCAAAAAAAGAAGGGCTCGGGAAAGAAACCCTTTTTCCTGAGGAAGGGTGCTGCCTACAAATCTTACCCTCAATATCAGGTCTCTCCAGCTCCCCAACAGGGCCAGCAGGCCAAGGGGCAGGGGCATGGGCCCCGTAGGCAGAAGACACGCAAGCCGCCAGCTCCAGTCCCTGCACAGCAGGGAGCAGGGTTTTGACTCCCACAGCATAGCCTCTTCTCCACCGGTGGATCCACTCAGCACAGGTCGGCTGACCCTGTTCGCCTACAGGTGGCCAACCATCACAGGGGATACCTGGGTACTGAGCATAGTCCAAAGGGGCTACATGCTCCACTTCCACCAGCTAACCCCCTCCTACTTTCCAGGGGAGCCTCCCAGACTCCCTCTACAGAGGAACCTCCTCTTTCAGGAGTTGGCAAGTCTTCTAAAGGAACAGGCGGTGGAAGGGCAAGGCTTCTACTCCAGGTACTTCCTGGTACCAAAAAGGACAGGAGGCCTCCAGCCTATCCTAGACTTGCGAAACCTAAACAAGTTTCTAGAGGGAAAAGTTCAAGATGCTTACCCTTGGGATACTGCTGCCTTACCTCCAGCAGGGAGACTGGCTATGCTCCTTAGACCTAAAGAATGATTATACTCACATCCTCATTCATCCAGACCACAGACAATATCTCAGATTTGTGGTGGGAGGAAGCCATTTTCAGTACAGGGTACTTACCTTTGGCCTAACCTCCACCCCCAGGGTTTTCACCAAATGCCTGGCGGTGGTGGCAGCCTATCTCAGGAATCAGGGAATTTTCATCTTCCCATACCTGGATGACTGTCTCATCAGGGGCCAGTCTCTCCAGGAGGCCCAACAAGCCACTCTTCGCACTCTCTCTTCTTCAGCATCTGGGCTTTGTCATAAACTACGCAAAGTCCACTTTGCTCCCCTCTCAGAACCTAGAGTTCATAGGGGCAAGATTAGACACCCTTCAGGTAAGAGCCTACCTGCCCGAGGACAGGGCCCACAGACTGATGGACTTGGCCAACCAGTTCCAAAGCAGTTCTCATGTTTCCGCCAGGCACTACCTGCGGCTCCTGGGCCACCTGGCATCCACGGTGCATTTGACTCCCAATGCCCGCCTGCAAATGCGGGCTGCTCAATGGGGTCTCAGAGCTCGGTAGACGCAGGCTACAGGCGCGACCTCCGAGACAGAGTAGAGGTGTCCAAACCACTTTTGGACTCCCTACAGTGGTGGCTACATCTCCCAAACCACCTCAGGGGGGTACCTTTTCAGACTCCAACACACACAAGGGTGCTGACGACCGATGCTTCCTCAAAGGGCTGAGGTGCACATTGCCAGTGCTTGTGCACTCAAGGCCTGTGGTCTCCTCGGGAGGCCACGCAGCAAATCAGTCTTTTGGAGCTGCGAGCAATCCGCTTAGCTCTGCAAAGATTTTCTCATGCCCTATCTCACCAGTCTGTCCTAGTTCAGACGGACAATCAAGTGGCAGTGTTCTACGTGAACAAACAAGGGGGCACGAGGTCCAGGCTCCTATGTCAGGAGGCACTGGCCCTTTGCTCCTTTGCAGTCAAACAAGGCATGTTTCTCAAAGCAGTTTATCTACCTGTTCAGGAGAATTTCCTAGCAGACAAGCTAAGCAGGATTCTCCAGCCTCACGAATGGCAGTTGAATCCATTGGTGATCCAGCAGATCTTCTTCCGCTGGGGACTTCCATCCATCGATCTTTGTAAGTCCACAGAATCGTCAGCTGCCCAGGTTCTGCTCCAGACAGCCGCATCGCCTGCGGATGGCAGCGGATGTTTTTCTGATCTCTTGATCTATGGGCTTTCTCTATGCGTTTCCTCCCATGCCTCTGGTGGCCCGAACACTGTTAAAGATTCTCCGGGACAAGGCCTCAGTGATTCTGGTAACTCCCAGATGGCCCAGACAGCCGTGGTTTCCACTTCTACTGCAGTTGGTGGTGGAAACTCCGTTCCCTCTGGGGTTGCAACACAATCTCCTGTCTCAGGAGCAAGGTTCCCTTCTGCACCCCAATCTCAGGTCCCTCAATTTGATGGCCTGGCTGCTGAAAGGATAGTGCTAGCTCCCTTACTTCTACCTAAGGAAGTTGAGGAGGTGGTCTTGGCCTCTAGGAGGCAGTCCACCAGAAAGTCCTATGCCCTCAAGTGGCGTAGGTTTATTGTGTCTTGTGTCTCTTGGGGAAACTGCTAGGTACATATGACCTAGATTGGCCACTGTTGGAAACAGAATACTGGGCTTGATGGACCTTGGTCTGACCCAGTATGGCATATCTTATGTTCTTATGTTCTTATGTATGGTGTGCTCAGTGCAATGAAGATCCTTTCTCTTGCCTTGTGCCAGTAGTACTGCAGTATCTACTTCACCTGTCAGACCTAGGCCTTAAGTCTAACTCTGTTCGGGTCCACCTCAGTGCTTTGTCAGCGCACCACTCAACGGTGGAAGGACAGTCTGTCAGTTCACCCCTTGGTGTCCAGATTTCTGAGGCCTGCTGCTGCTCAAGCCTCCGGTTCGTCCACCGGCAGCTGAGTGGGATTTGAACGTGGTCTTGCAGCAACTTACTCGCCCACCGTTTGAGCCAATGGCTACTTGCCATTTGCGCTTCCTCTCTTGGAAAGCGCTCTTCCTGGTGGCTCTTACCTCAGCCAGACGTGTGAGTGAACTACAAGCTCTGGTTTCTGATAGACCGTACACACGGTTCTATAGGAACAGGGTTGTCCTGCGGACCCATCCCAAGTTCCTTCCAAAAGTGATCTCCTCTTTCCTCCTCAACCAGGAGGTGGTTCTGACCTTTTTTTTCCCAGGCCGCATACCAGCCGGGCTGAAACAGTCTTGCATACCCTGGATTGTAAGAGGGCGTTGTCTTTTTACATAGAACGTACGTGGGGGCATCGAAGTGCTACTCAGTTCTTCGTCTCCTTTGACCCTAGTAAGATGGGGTTACCTGTCTCCAAGCATACGTTGTCTACTTGGGTAGCAGATTGTATCGCCTGGGCGTACAAGGCAGCAGACCTCCCCTTGGAGGGTCGCGTCACGGCCCACCGTGTCAGGGCAAAAGCCGCGTCAGTAGCTCATCTTCGCTCCGTTCCATTGGCAGACATATTCCGGGCCGCAACTTGGTTTTTAAGCCAGACTTTTGCAGCCCATTACTGCTTGGAGAGAGAGTCCCGAAAGGGCAGTGCTTTCAGACAGGCAGTACTCCGTAATCTCTTTGAGGTTTAGGCAACTCCTACCCTCCGGCCCTTGTGTTGGGCTACCGTACGGGGGCATTCTCAGAGGATATTCTTATCACGAATGCTGAGGCTCTTGAGAGGGAGCCATTTTTTCAGCTTAGGGTTCCCGGTAGCCCAGTGCTAGGGAGTCCCATATGTGAGGACTGACTTCCTGCTTGGTCCTGAAGGAAGAGTAGTTACTCACCTGTAACAGGTGTACTCCAGAAGCAGCAGGAATCGGTCCTCACGACCCTCCCTCCTCCCCTGGAGTTGCAGTCATATACTTCATTTTGGTTTTTTTGCTATCTTTTAGCTATGTCATCAGACTGAGCAAGATGGCACCCTTGGGCGGGAAGGGGACCATGCATGCGTGCTGCATTCCCAAAGGCTTTCCTTGAAAGCTGGGGTAATGCTCCGCACGAGGGCTCCGTCGGTGCCGGCATCACCCATATGAGGACTGATTCCTGCTGCTCCTGGAGAACACCTGTTACAGGTGAGTAATTACTCTTTCTCGGACAGCTCATGAAACCGCCCTTTGAACGTTTAGTCACTACAGCCCTAAAGTTTTTATCCTGGAAGGTCATCTTCCTAATTACAATCACCTCTGCACATCGCATTAGTGAATTGCAAGCTTTAGTGGCTGATCCCCCTTATGCACAGTTTCAGCATGATAAGGTGGTTCTCAGAACTCATCCACATTTTATGCCAAAGGTGGTTTCGTCTTTTCATTTAAATCAATTGATTTACCTTCCTGTATTCTTTCCGAGGCCTCATTCCTCTAATGCAGAAAGGAACCTTTATACTTTGGACTGTAAAAGAGCCTTGGCTTTTTACCTACAAAGAACACAACATCATAGAAAGTCTTCTCAACTTTTTGTTGCTTTTGATTCTAGTCATTTGGGACTTCCAGTCTCCAAAAGAACTCTATCTAAATGGATTGCACAATGCATATCTTTTACATATGAGAGTAAGTCTTCCTCTTCAAGGCCATGTCACAGCACATATGAGAGCCATGGCAGCCTCTATGGCTAACCTTCACTCTTTGTATCGATGACATCTGTCGAGCAGCCACCTGTGCTTCGGTGCACACCTTCACTGCCCACTACTGCCTAGATAAAGCCTCCCGTCGGGATGCCTCCTTTGGCCAGGCTGTTCAACATCTCTTTCAGACTTAATTCAACTCCTACCTGCCAGATATCTATGGGAGGAAGCATGGCCCACCTCAGTATAGGTGGCAGCTTCTTGGGGCCATCTCCCCGGCATCTTCATATAGGGAGTCCCCATATGTGAAGACTACATTCCTGCTTGTTCCTGGAGATAGCGTAGTTACTCACCTGTAACAGGTGATCTCCGGGAACAGCAGGAATTTAGTCTTCACAACCCACCCACCTCTCCTAGGAGTTGTCTCTCTATTTCTCTGTCTCTTTCCTCTCTCCCTCTATCCTTTCACTCCGCTACAAACTTAACTGAAGAGGGACAGTTGGAAAGGCGGGAAGGCAGCGCGTATGTGCTGAGGGATGCTCCCAAAAGCGTTCCTATTGGATGCTGGGGAGCGTTCCCGTGCGGACTCCATCGGTGCCGACGATACTCATATGTGAAGTCTAAATTCCTGCTGTTCCTGGAGATCACCTGTTACAGGTGAGTAACTACGCTTTACTGACAGCCTTCTGTTTATGCTTGCTTGTACATAATTCTCTATTGTTGATTACTCCTTGTTGCCCATAATCGAGGTTGTGTGTGGCTTACCATGTTTGTCATATGCTTTGACACAAATATTGAAGGGACCTCTGGCTGAGGCAAATAGAGGCATGGGAGTTGTTGTAGAAACCTGGGCTTTTCATTGGTTCTTTGTCTTCACCAATCTGCTAGTAGGGTAACACAACACACTTGTCTGGACTGGTATAGCAGGATTTTTTTTTTTTGTTTATATTTTCCAACAAAATACAAACAAGAGAACCAAATTGCAGTAAATCATAATACACACTTCTTCTCTTTAGCCTTTTCTTATCTCATGTTAATCATAGCCCACCTCACCCTGTCCCTCCCATCATGCGATCATCAGGGACTATATAAAAGAAACACAAAATATCTGCAAGCCTGCAAGGCCTACAAGGGCTATAGAAGAGCAACCACTCCACTACATAGGAAATGAGATTTGTCTAGTAACCCTTTACGATATCTCATACCGTGCTTTAGAGATGTAGTTCTGTAGGAGTTTCCACTTAAGAGGAGGATGTAAGGGAGCTACCAGGCCATGGTATTTGCACATATATGTATCATAAGTACAAGTGTTCCACCATTCACGACAACCAAGCTCTGCTGTATGTTTCCAGTTAGAAATAACAAAATATAGGGCCACTCCCAACATGAAGCAAATTAAAACTGACAATCCCTCTGTAATGACAAGATGCCAACTGCTGATTGAAAAACGACCCTAGACCAGGGGAGTTTGGCCCGAAATCCCAGTACCTCTTTAATACGGTTCCATATTGAAACCCAATAAGACTGAATGTTAGGACAATCATACATCATATGACTCAAAGTGCTGACATCTCCTCGATGAGACTCACTCATTTCCAGCTGCCTGATCCCATTTAGCTACCTTTCAATAGGCAATCCTCAGGAGTTGCATTTGCTAATTGTTGAAAGGCCTTCTGAGTATCCGATATACCCTATGAGACTTCAACCTCCCAACAGACACCATGCCAGAAAGAAGCTTCTAGGGAAAAGGATTACTTTAATCTCTCCTAGTTCAAGCCATATTGAGCGTATACCTACAGCCCCCTCCACCCATCGCAAACCTTGTTTTAGTAAAATAAAATCACAGTACTAGACCTGAAAATCAGGGAAAATCACCCATTCCTCTTTTTAAGAATTAAGGTTCCTGAGAGCAATTCTAGACAATTATTTTTCCATAAAACTGAACTAGAATCCTTTCAATTTGATGATAGACTCTACCTGTAAGGAAGACTGGTAGCATTTCTACTATACAATTCACTTTAGGAGTGATAGTCATAGCTTCAAGATGATCCCACCAAGAAAATAGGCCGGCGACACTTTGCTGTTATATTATTGAATACAAAAATTATACCTTCAAAAATGTGATGACTCTAAGTCACAACCAAAAACAAAAGTCAAAACATGAACAGCCAGAAAGCTCAGCACTCAAAAACCTGATAAAGCCTTGAGGAAACCAAAAACTCTAAGAGAATCAACGATTTTTAATGTCGGGATCCGCAGACAGGAGCCGGGGAGAGGGAAAAACCCCCCGCTCAGTACCAGCAGAAGCCTTATATTAATTTATCAAAACCAAAAACCAAAATTATAATAGTGCAAATCACTTAACTGATGATGAACCAAGAGGGCAGCATAACTCCAAACAGCGACATGCATGTTTCGAGCCGAGATGGCTCTGTATCAAGCTGATTTCCAAAATGTGCACGCCCTAAAAGAACGCTGAGAACTTCCGGATATTTAAATACCCAAACTCAATTCAAATGGCTGCCGACCTTTACGTCATCACTACGTCACTACATTACTACATCACTACATTACTACGGATGACCTGGAGGAACAAGTTTCCAGCTGGAACAGCATTTTAGCCAACGCCGCCAAACCACCCGATGACGGGACCGCGAAACAACACCACAACAAGAGACAAAGCAAACCATGGTACTCAGCAAAACTACGACAGGAGAAGAGGGAACTCAGGAAGATCGAACGGAGATGGAGAAAAAACAAAACAACTGCCGACCAGCATCTTTATCTAACGAAGCAAAAACAATACAATGATCACATCAACCAATCAAAGAAGGAATTCCACACAAACATGATAAATACCTCCATCAACAAACCCAGAGAGCTTTTCGAAATAGTGAAAATCCTCACAAAAGAGCAAACGACAGAAGGGGAAGCACAAATAGATCCTCAGAAATTCGCCGACCACATAAAAGACAAATTTCACTCCACAGAACAAACAACGCCGAGTAGAACCACAAGGACGGATCCACACTCCAAAACCTGGGGCACATTCGCCTCACCCTCCACAGAACAGATATCACACATCATTTCTACAATCAACACAAGCACCGCTCCTACAGACCCATGCCCAGTGTCATGGGTCAAAGCCACCAAATCAAGTCTCATCCCCACCATACATAAAATGGTACACAACTCACTCACTCAAGGACTCATGCCAAAGCAACTAAAACTTGCCTCAGTGAGACCAATCACAAAAAAAACAACTCTCGACAAAGGAGACCCAGCAGCATACCGACCAATCTCCAGCATACCTTTCCTCGCAAAAATCATCGAAAAGACGGTTCAACTACAACTTCAGGACCACATCGACAAACACGAAACACTCGACGACAACCAACACGGATTTCGTCCCAACCACGGTGTCGAGACGCTACTGATCTACCTCTTCGACAGCATCCTTAGAACAATTGACAACACCAGGAACGGAATCATAATGATATTCATCGACATCTCCTCAGCCTTCGACACAGTGGACCACAACACGCTCCTGGAAAGACTACAGAACACTGGTATACATGGTATCACACTGAAATGGTTCCACTCATACCTAACAGAAAGACAGCTACAGGTCAAGGTGGGACACATCACATCCCGACCCATCAAAGTCCGTCAAGGAGTACCTCAAGGTTCTGCGCTCTCAGCACTCCTATTTAACATCTACATCCAACCAATATGCAACATCATGAAAAAGAACATTCAATACACAATCTATGCGGACGACATCATGATATACACCCCGATATCAATCGACAACCCGGACTTCTCTAGGATAACAGACTGCCTTACACAAATGACCAGTTGGTGTCAAAACAACAACCTCGCCATAAACTACAACAAGACTGAAGCTTTAATCATCACTCGGAACCAAAGCTTCATACACCCACCAAATATAAAGATACAAAACATTACTATACCAATAAGGTCAGAAGTGAGATACCTCGGGGTTACGCTGGACAATAAACTCAATCTCAAGACACACATAAGCAAAACAATACAAAAAGCCTACTACAAGATGCGAATCATCAGGAGACTGAAACCACTCCTCGCCCCAGAACACTTCCGTACCGTCTGTCAAGCACTGATAACCCCTCTACTGGACTTTTGCAATCCGATATACCTTGGACTACCGAAACAAGCTATCAAACCACTCCAACTGGCACAAAACACTGCAGCACGAATCATATCCGGAACTGCAAGACAAGAACACATCACACCCACCTTAAAGGACTTACACTGGCTTCCAATCGATGCACGCATCAGATACAAAACTATCATAAACCTATTTAAGATAAAACAGCAAACTTCAGCCAACAGCCTACACGCCCTCATACAACCAGACACCAGCACTCGGCCTAGAAGAAAACAAACACACAACCGAGTCAGCACCCCAAGTGAATACAAACACACACGCAAGGACACAACAGACAGAGCACTCTCCATGGCTGCTCCAACAATATGGAACAAACTACCGGACGATTTGAGAGCAACTACAGACCTCAAGGACTTCAGAGAACAGCTGAAAACCATGCTGTTCAGAGAACACTATGGACACATCACATAAACTAAGTAAACTGTATAGCAGCACACGTTACCGACTAACACCATATGTATATATAAAATGTTTTTAGCACCACTGTATATAGCCCACATTGTACATAGCTCAAACCAATCTAGCTCACAACACAACACACACCCAACTAAATTTCCACCCTCACTGCATGTATAACACACTCACACTACCAGATTGTTTGCTGTGATACCACCTTGATTATCATGATAAGGCGGTTTAGAAATACTGTTAAATAAATAAATAAAATAAAATACGTCAATTGGACGCCAGACAGAAAGAACCACGATTACTAGTCCAGAATTGCTACAGTAAACTCCACCAGTCACATTCCAAATTTAACCCCTGAGGGGATATGGTGTTGAGTTGAAAGATCCAACGTTGTTCCCGGCGTTGCAGCTGTTGTTCACGATCTCCTCCACGAGGGTCCAAAGGCACCGAATCAATGACCCTCCAATGAAGGTCCGTGAAGGAATGCTGATGTTGAACACAGTGATCCACAATGGGTGCTGATAGGATCCTGTTGGCGAGTCGAGAAGCATGTTCTCCAAGGCGGATACGGACCGGGCGAATAGTTCTCCCAACATAAGAAAGATTACAAGGGCAGGTAATAATATAAACCACGTAAGGGGTCACACAAGAAGAGGAGCCCAAATATGAAAAAGAAGCCCCCGAAAACCGATAGATCCAGCGAACTCCCTCCTCAGTGTTGATGCAGTATTTGCAGCGTTGACATGGCCAATGTCCCATTGGACGAGTCGAGGAAGAAGGAGGGGAAGGGGTATCAAGCACCGCATAGACCACCCGATCGCGGATATTCCTGCCCCTAGTATAAGCCAAACGAAGAGGTTTGCGGAAACAGGCGTGTATGCCTAGAATGCTCCAATGCTGTTTCAACAAGGATGTCACCGCCGCAGTGTGTTGTGTGAAAGGGAGAACCCCAGTAATCACAGTTCCATCCACTTCCCGAACCTGACTGGGAGGAGGGACAGGCTGGTGAGTAAATTCATTCAGGATCCATTCACGGTGTGTAAACCGGGCACGGAGGTAGGCACGATGGATCACTGTTGGGGGATAACCTCGATCAAGAAGGCGACGGCGTAAGTCATGGGCATGAGCCTTAAAATCCTGTAAGGACGAGCAAACCCGACGAAGCCGTAAAAATTGGCCCATTGGGAGACTTCTGCGTAGAGAGCAAGGATGATGACTATGATAGCATAACAGGTTGTTCCGTTGAGTCGGCTTCCGAAACAAAGAAGTAGCCAAAAAGTCACCTTGCTTGTGGATCAGGACATCCAGAAATTCCAACTGAGAGGCATCCACCCTGGACGTGAATTGAATGTTGGGCTTGAGACCGTTCAGCCAACCCACAAAGTGATCTAATTGTTCAGCCGAGGAGGACCAGAGTATAAAAATGTCGTCCAAAAAACGGAGCCATAATCGAACATGTCGAAATGCCGGGGAGGAGTAGATAAAGCGTTCTTCCATATCTGCTAGATAAAGTGTGGCGATGGAAGGAGCCACTGTCGCCCCCATGGCCACCCCATGACACTGCTGATAGAAGCGACCCTGAAAAACAAAGTAGTTTCTCGTCAACACCAGGCGAAGTAAATCCAGTAAAAAAGCTCTGGGAATCCTGGGAGGTGCTGCAGTGAAAGCCCCGGTCAAGAGGGTCAAAACCTCTTCCTGAGGTATGTTGGTGTATAAAGCAACCACATCAGGTGACACCAGGAGATAATCCGCTAAAGGGCCAGTGACCGTCTGTAATGAGGTCAAAAAATGTGTTGTGTCCCGCAGAAAAGATTTTACTCGACATGCGTCTTGTTTCAAAAAGAGATCGCAAAACTGAGATAGGGGTTCTAAAATAGAACCCCGACATGAGACGATGGGGCGTCCCAGAGGTGTAGTCAGGGACTTGTGGATCTTGGGGACCGTATAAAACACGGGAACCCGAGGGTGTCGTTGTTGAAGAAAAGCCAACTCGACTCGCCAACAGGATCCTATCAGCACCCATTGTGGATCACTGTGTTCAACATCAGCATTCCTTCACGGACCTTCGTTGGAGGGTCATTGATTCGGTGCCTTTGGACCCTCGTGGAGGAGATCGTGAACAACAGCTGCAACGCCGGGAACAACGTTGGATCTTTCAACTCAACACCATATCCCCTCAGGGGTTAAATTTGGAATGTGACTGGTGGAGTTTACTGTAGCAATTCTGGACTAGTAATCGTGGTTCTTTCTGTCTGGCGTCCAATTGACGTAGTGATGACGTAAAGGTCGGCAGCCATTTGAATTGAGTTTGGGTATTTAAATATCCGGAAGTTCTCAGCGTTCTTTTAGGGCGTGCACATTTTGGAAATCAGCTTGATACAGAGCCATCTCGGCTCGAAACATGCATGTCGCTGTTTGGAGTTATGCTGCCCTCTTGGTTCATCATCAGTTAAGTGATTTGCACTATTATAATTTTGGTTTTTGGTTTTGATAAATTAATAAAAGGCTTCTGCTGGCACTGAGCGGGGGGTTTTTCCCTCTCCCCGGCTCCTGTCTGCGGATCCCGACATTAAAAATCGTTGATTCTCTTAGAGTTTTTGGTTTCCTCAAGGCTTTATCAGGTTTTTGAGTGCTGAGCTTTCTGGCTGTTCATGTTTTGACTTTTGTTTTTGGTTATATTATTGAAAAGCTCATTGAGTCGAATAGGGTAAATGAGATTGCAGAATAAAACAGAAATGTGAGTCGCATGAATAGTAGACTCACTAGTTCTAGAACAAAGTCCCTTGGAAACTAGGAAAAATCAATTTGTGATATTTGAAAAACCATGAGGGATAGAACTTTCTTCACTAAGATGGCTACCCCAATGTTCTTATGATGGGCAGCTGAAAAGCCCCTAAAGAGTATGGCTTTATATCTAGCCTCGATGACTCCTTTACATTCAAGTGTGTCTCCTGCAGCAGTAAGATATCAGCACTTTTTCCTACCATACAGAAGAAACCTTTCCACTTAATGGGATTGTTAATGCCCTTAACATTCAGTTAAGGCTTAAGCAATCTTAAAGGAAAGCATACTGACAATATAGCTCCGATTGACAGTCAAATGTTGCAGAAACATACCAAATTGTAGCATTTAGTTGTGCATTGTAGAACAACTTCTTAAGCGCCCTCAAAGTGTTAGCTGCACCTATAGCCCAAAGAAGAAAACCCAACAAAAGAGACACATTTTAGCCCAAGCCCTGTCATATGATCACTCACAATAAGAACACCTAATTCTGAAAAAAAATCTCCCCAAAACCCGGGGGAGGGGGAGGTGCTATATAACACAAAACGTAGCGGGTGAACCCACCAGGACAAGACAGACACGGAGGGCAAAATGACCTAATACTTCCACACTTCTATGTCACTCAGAATATCGTGCTTTGCCCACCTCCCTTAAGAGTAAAGACAATGTACTCAAAGCCCAAAAAAACAAGAAGAGAAAACCAAAACTGCGTGGCAGGGCAACCCTCTTCAAATCAGTTTATGGCCTAGAAGACCCAGCCCATTGAACAAGGGCCACTCCACTCCTCCAAACCCCAAGGCTTTCCCAGCCACCATAAACATCACAAACAAACATAAAACATAACAGAAGAGAGAGAGAAAACAAAAGAAACATCTCAACCAGGATAGTACCCTGGAGCTCCTTCCAAAGAGACAGAATGAATGTCCCAGTATATAGCAATGTTACATGATTAAATGTCGCTTCTGCATGTATGTTGCCTTTATACGACCTCAGACCAGTCAAACGCCCATGATAGCAAGCGCCATAGAATTGTAGCAAATAAAAGTTGCAAAATGACTTTCACCGCATCGCCACTGACTCCTTATCCTCCAGAAATGCATATAACTCCCCAGGATCATCAAAGGTCTTGGTCTGGTTATGCAGCATGACTCTCATGCGGGAAGGATAGAGCAGTCCAAAACGGGCCTGCAGTTGTACCAAGCGTGGATGCAGCACCATAAAACTCTATCTCCAGGAACAAGCAGGAATGTAGTCTTCACATATGGGGTATCGCCGGTACCAACGGAGCCTGTGCGGGAACGCTCCCCAGCGTCTAATTAGAAAACTTTTGGGAGCATCCCTCAGTGCCTGCGTGCTGCCTTCCCACCTTTCCCAACTGTGTCTGTCTCCAGTTCGTTTTCCGCAGAGCCAGCAGGTCGTTGTTCCTGTCACCGCAGAAAAGTTTTTTCCTTCTTTTTTGTGGTTGCGTCTGCCTTTCTCGACGCTGTACTGGTACTGCTGGTTCTTTCTTTTAGAAAAAAAATATATGTATTTAGTTCTTTTTTTCCAATTTTTTCTTCCTCAGGTGCCCGTGACATTTTGGGCCTTAGGCCCAAAATTTCCTCCATCATGGAAAAACCCGCTTCAGGTTTTAAGAAGTGCACGAAGTGTGGCGGTACAATATCCGTCACCGACACCCATGAGTGGTGTCTTAAATGTTTAGGTCCTGACCACTCCATCTCGGAGTGTATGGCTTGTGCCATGATGTCCAAGAGGGGTCGACAAAACCGGGCTGCCAAGCTTAGCACCCTTTTTCCCTCCGATACAGCCTCTGTGGCATCGACATCTTCCAGGGCTTCATCTTCCTCCCATGGATCTCGGGTAACTAAACATAAGTCCAGCCGGTCTTAGATCTCCTTCTAAGCATCGAGATGCCTCTGGAGTTGCCCTTGAGGGTTCTGCACCGGCAAAATTGCCCCGGTGGGAGGCTTCAGCTTCCAAAGCATTATCGGGGATCCAGGATGTTTTCGAGGCCTCAACCTCGGCAGAACTACTGGTGCCATGCTCTGGGGTACCGACTGTATTTTCCGGTACCGATACCCAGGCATCGGCAGTGTTGATAGACCAGATGTTCCTGGCTATTGAACGCAGTCTGGCGGCTCTCCTTGCGGCATCGACGCCCTCAGAACCACGTCAGACAGTTCAACCGGTCACGGCGCCGGCATCGGTACCCACATTGCCAGCACCCAGTCAAGCCATGCCCTCCGGTGCCTCCCGGTACTGACCGGTCGGTACGGGTATCGTGCTCTACAAGAGTATCCGGGCAGACGGTACTTTGAATCCTTGGAGGAGTCTGAGGATTCTGACAGTTCTGTCGGTACCAGAATACTGCTCCTCGAGGAGCCTTCCTCCCCCAAACGCAGGATGTCTCCTCCAGAAGATATCTCCTTTCAGGATTTTATCAGGGAGGTGGCTCGAGGTCTGTCCATCACTGTGGCTCCTGAAAACAGAGCCCAGGGCAAAGAAGTTGGAGATTTTGCAATATCCCAAAGCTCCTAAGGAGGCATCTACCTTGCCTATCCATGAGATCTTACATGATCTCATGTTGAGAATGTGGGAAACCCCCTTACCGCCTCACCTCACTCCCGTCGACTGGATACCATGTATCGGGTTCCTCCCTGTCCTGGTTTCCAGAAGACTCAGCTGCCTCACCACTCTATTGTAGTGGAGTCAGCTATGAGAAGGATCAAGAGTGCAAAGAGGCATGCCTCTAATCCTCCAGGACGTGAGTGTAGAACTTTGGATGCATTTGGACGTCGTACTTTCCAGGCTTCCATGCTTTCTGCCAGGATCAGTTCCTATATTTTATATATGGGAATGTTTCTTAAGGAAGTCACATGGGGATTTAGAGGTTTTGAGCCCTCTTCTTCCTGAGGATGAGAGGCAGGATTTTCTCTCACTGGTTAAACATGCCCAGGATGTTTCTAAATTTGTCAATCGTGCAGCTTTTGACGGTTTTGAGTGCATAAGTAGAACCTCTGCCATTGCCATAGGTGCACGTAGAATTTCCTGGCTCCAGGCATCCGATTTGGAGCTCTGGGTGCAGGACAAACTGGGCAATATTCCTTGTACAGGTGAGAATCTATTTGGCAAAAATTGGCAAGAAAAGGCCAATGAGTTGGATGCTGATAACTCCACTTTGGATAGGTTATGCAAAGCCACAGCTGATCCTGCAAGAAAAATCTTTCAAGAAACCATTCTTTTCTAAAAAGAAGAGGTTTTATCCCTCTAATCAGCAGGGACGTTCTGCAGGTCAGCCTGTCCGGAAGACTCGGCAACCACCTAAACAAAGGAAAGCAAAGACTGCTAAGCCTCAAATGTCACAGCAGTCTCAGCCTCCACAAGGCCTTTGACTTCCATCTAGAGAACTTAGCCTTCCTGGCCCTCAGTGGACCAGAACCTTCCACCATCCCATGATGGTTATGCCACTTTGCCCCCAGATGGGGGCAAATAACAGCAGAACATTGGACACTTTCCATTATAAGAGAGGGGTACAAGCTTCACTTCCTCCGCATGCCCCCTCCCACAATGGTAAGACAGTTCAATTCTCAGACCTCTCTCATCAACCTGTTAGATCAAGAGGTCACCATGCTTCTTGCCCAAGGGGCAATAGAAGAGGTACCCATTCCTCAACAGGGTACAGGGTTTTACTCCCCCTAATTCCTTATCCCAAAGAAAACAGGAGGACACAGATCCATTTTGGATCTCCGGATTTAACAAATTCCTGTTCAAGGAGAAATTCAAGATGATTTCTCTGGGAACCCTGCTGC
The DNA here is from genome assembly GCA_033557465.1 of Ichthyophis bannanicus. Taxonomy (NCBI): domain Eukaryota; kingdom Metazoa; phylum Chordata; class Amphibia; order Gymnophiona; family Ichthyophiidae; genus Ichthyophis; species Ichthyophis bannanicus. The sequence goes on from CM066039.1 coordinate 191,394,711, forward strand.
CGTATCTTCAGAGTCAGGATTGGCTTTGTTTTCTAGATCTCAAGGATGCGTACACTCATATTCTCATCCATCCAACTCGCAAAGTTCCTTCAGTTCCTTTTTCAAGGAAAGCACTACCAATACAGGGTGCTTCCTTTTGGCCTGGCCTCAGCACCCAGGGTATTTATGAAATGCATGGCTGTGGTAGCAGCCTTTCTCCGCACTCTGGGAATATTCATCTTCCCCTACTTAGACGACTGGCTCATTCGAGCCCCATCAGAGTCAGAGGCCAGGACTTCTCTTTCTTGCACAATGCGTATCCTGCAGTATTTGGGTCTGGTCGTAAACATCCCAAAATCCAACCTAACTCCCACTCAATCTCTAGAGTTCATAGGAGCTTTGTTTGATATCAGGAAAGCAAGGGCCCATCCCCCCCAGACCCGTTGCCTTCGCATGGTGCAATTAGCTTCTCAAGCAGCGCTAAAGCCTCATCTCACTGCTCGAGAAATGTTACAACTACTAGGCCACATGGCTTCTACCGTGCATGTGGTCCCTTATGCTCGCCTCCATATGAGAGCAGCCCAGTGGACTTTATCCACTCAATGGACCCAGGTATCAGGGTGCCTGTCAGACAAAATAGCAAACACAAATCGCCTTATTTTGTCTCTCCAATGGTGGCAGTCCACTCAAAACCTGTTGCTGGGGTCCCCATTTCAACAACCTTTACACCAGGCAACTCTCACGACAGATACTTCACCAGTGGGTTGGGGAGCTCATCTGCAAGACCTCTCCACCCAAGGCATCTGGACTCCACAGGAGACTTCATCTACACATCAATCTTCTAGAGCTCAGAGCAATCTTCCTTGCTCTTCGGGTGTTCCACACTCTGCTCAGCTACAAGACAGTCCTCATTCACACGGACAATCAAGTAGCCATGTTCTATGTGAACAAGCAGGGAGGAACAGGCTCTCTGTCGCTTTGCAGCGAAGCTTTGCGACTATGGGCCCTCGCTAGAGAGCATCAGATTCATCTCCTGGCAGTATATATCTTTGTTCATTAGTTTTCTCACGCTTGGACTACTGTAACGTTTGCTTAGCTGGTCTCCCTCAATCTCAACTGTCCTGCATCCAACGTGTCCAGAATACAGCTGTCCGTATCCTCTCACATGCATCCCGCTTTGATCATGTCACCCCCCTCCTTTTGCACCACCACTGGCTCCCTATTTCATATTGCATACAATTCAAAATTCTTATCTTTGTCCACAGAACTATTCACACTGGTGTTCCTTTGTACCTTGCTGATCTGATACACCTTCACACCCCCCACTGTTCTCTCCGTTCTGTCCACTCCAACAGCTTGTTCCTTCCTTCCCCGTCCCAAGCCCACCTAGAATCTACACGGTCTTCCGCTTTTTACTTTCTTGGTTCCCACCTCTGGAACTCGCTCCCCCCTGCCCTCCGATTGGATTCTTCTTTCAAATCCTTTAAAACCCACTTAACTCACCTTTTTTGTATGGCATTCAACCTTCTGCCCCCTCCCTCACCTCCTACTACTTTCCCCCTTAATGAGTATTGTAATTAACTTCTTTATTGGTTGTCTTATTGTTTTTTGTTTTTTTACTTTTCTGTTCTCTTTCCTTTTCCCCTCTTGGAAACTTCTAAATTGGCGTTCTCTTTCCTTTCTGCAGTCTTTTATGATTTTATGATTGTAAACCGCTCTGATACCCTGTGACGGGTGGTATATAAAGTTTTAAATAAACATAAACAAACAAACATATCTTCCAGGTATCCAAAACTCTTGGGGCAGACAGACTCAGTCGAGTTCTGCTTCCACACGAATGGTCTCTACATGCAGACCAGGTAGACAGGATTTTTCAAATTTGGGGAACCCCGGTCATAGACCTCTTTGCAAGTCTGTTGAATGCCAAACATCCCCGGTTCTGTTCCAGAATTCCGGCTCAGGGCTCTCAGGCCAGGGATGCTTTCCTCCTTCATTGGGGGCAAGACTTCCTTTATGCCTTTCTACCCATTCCCCTGATTCCCAAAACCCTGTTCAAGCTTCAGAGAGACAGAGGCCGTATGATCCTCATAGCTCCACATTGGCCATGGCAAGTGTGGTACCCTCTGCTTCTACATCTCTCTCAAGCTCCTTCTCTGGAGTTAGGGTCTGCTCCAGATCTCCTGTCTCAAGAGGACGGAATGTTATGGCATCCCAATCCCCAGTCTCTGCATCTCAGGGCTTGGTTGCTGAAGGCCTAGATCTTCAGGATCTTAATCTTCCTCAGCAAGTAAAGGATATCCTTTATGCTTCTAGAAAACCTTCCACAAGACGCTCTTATGCTTTCAAGTGGAAAAGGTTTACCATATGGTGCTCGCAGAAGGGTCTTAACCCACTTGTGATACCTCTGGAATCATTATTGGAGTATCTCCTTCATTTATCCAGTGCAGGACTTAAAACTAACTCAGTAAGAGTCAATTTAAGTACTATTGTGGCTTCTTTCAAGCCTTTAAATGGATAACCTATTTCCTCCCATCCTCTTACAGCAAGATTTATGAGAGGCCTTCTGCTAACTAAGCTTCCCATTAGGCCACCACCGGTGGCATGGGACTTGAACCTGGTTCTTGGCCAGCTTATGAAGCCACCTTTCGAACCCTTGGCTACTACCTCATTGAAATTCCTTTCTTGGAAAGTTATCTTTCTCATTGCAATCACATCAGCACGTCGCATTAGTGAGTTGCAGGCACTAGTGGCTGATCCTCCTTATACAAGGTTCCATCATGACAAAGTAGTCCTTCGGACTCATCCACACTTTATGCCAAAGGTGGTCTCCCCTTTTCATCTTAACCAAGCAGTCTACCTGCCTGTGTTTTTTCCAAGGCCTCATGCATCAAATGCAGAAAGGAGTCTTCATACTTTGGACTGTAAAAGAGCTCTAGCCTTTTACTTGCAAAGAACACAGCAACATAGAAAGTCCTCTCAACTCTTTGTTGCTTTTGATCCTTCTCATTTGAGACTTCCAGTCTCCAAGAGAACACTGTCCAACTGGATTGCACAGTGTATTTCCTTAGCCTATCAGAGTAAGAATCTTCCTCTGGAGGGCCATGTCACAGCTCACAATGTGAGAACCATGGCAGCTTCAATGGCTTATCTGCACTCTGTGTCTATCGACGACATCTGTCGAGCAGCCACTTGGGCCTTGGTTCATACCTGCACAGCCCATTACTGCTTGGACAAGGACTCCCGCCGGGATGCCTTGTTTGGTCAGGCTATTCTCCAACACCTGTTCCATACCTAATCAACTCCTACCCGCCATCCCTGGTTGGATGCCAGAGATCCATGGGGGGAAGTGGAGCCCTTTCACAGGGACACACAACTTCTGGGGTCTCTCCCTGGCATCTAGAGTGGAGGAGTGGCCTAGTGGTTGGGGCAAGGTACTTCAGGCCGGAAGGTCGGGGGTTCAAATCCCACTAGAGGACAGCAACCTTGGTCCGGAAGGACTGGGGTTTCTAGTCCCACAGGTGCTCCTTGTGGTCTTGGGCAAGCCACTTAACCCTCCATAGCCCATTTTCCCTGTAAAATAGTTATCTCCAAGTTATAGTGCCCTGTTCAATGTAATTTCAGTTTGTTCAATGTAAACCGCACTGATGCAGAATAGCGCGGTATATAAGAGAATGTAAATAAATAAATAAATAAAGCTAGGGAGTCCCCATATGTGAAGACTACAATCCTGCTTGTTCCTGGAAATAGCATAGATCTCCAGGGACAAGCAGGAATGAGTCTTCACATATGGGTACGTCGGTACCGAGAGAGCCTGCGCGGGAATGCTCCCCAGCGTCCAATCAGAAAGCTTTTCGGAGCATCCCACAGCGCCTGCGTGCTGCCTTCCCGCCTTTCCAACTGTCTCTCCTCAGTTGTTGGTTTTCCGCGGATCCAGCAGGTCGTGTTCCAGTCACCGCAGAAGAATTTCCTTATTTTTTTCTTTATTTCTTTTCTGTCGCGTCTGCCTTCCTCGACGCTATACCGGTACCGCCGGTTCTTATTCTTTTCCTAAAAAAAAACAAAACCAAAAAAAACCCTTCTATTTTTTCTTCAGGTGTATTTCAGTTTTTGGGCCTTAGGCCCAAAACTTTTTTCCTCAAATATGGAAAAACCTGCCTCAGGTTTTAAGAAGTGCACAAAATATGGCGGTACTATATCCGTCACAGACACCCATGACTGGTGTCTCAAATGTTTAGGCCCTGACCATTCCATCAAAGATTGTATGTCCTGTTCCATGATGTCTGAGAGGTCGACAGAACCGAGCTGCCAAGCTCAGTACCCTGTTTCCCTCTGATGCAGCTTCGGTGGCATCGACGTCTTCCAGGGCTGCTTCTTCCTCACATGGATCTCAGGTAACTAAACATAAATCCAGCCGGTCCTCGAAGGGCAAATCTCCTCCTAAGCATCGAGATGCCTCTGGCCTTGCCCTCGAGGATTCTGCACCAGCAAAATTGCCCCTGCGGGAGGCTTCGGCTTCTAAAGCATCATTATCGGGGTTCCAGGACGATCTAGATGGCATGGCCTCAACCGATCTCCTGGTGCCATGCTCTGGGGTACCGGTGGCCTCCACCGGTACCGACTTCCAGGCATTGGCAACGTCCATGGATCAGAGGATTCTGTCCATGGAACGCAGTCTGGCGGCTTTCCTTGTGGCATCGACGCCCGTGGTACTGCATCAGACTACTCTGCAGGTACCGGCTCCGGTATCGCCATCGGTACTGATCCTGGTACCGGTGGCATCGACATCGGTGTCAGCCATGCCGGTACCCTGCCCTCTGCAGCCTTCCGGTACCGATACCCCAATACCAATGATTCCCGATACTGACCCCGGTCGGTACGGGTATCGGGCTTTGCAAGAGCATCCCGACAGACGATACTTCGATTCCTCTGACTCTGAGGATTCTGAACAGTCTGTCGATGCAGCGATGCTTCTTCCACAGGAGGAGTCCTCTCCTAAACGAAGGATGTCTCCTCCAGAGGACTTGTCTTTTCAAGACTTTATCAGAGAGGTGGCTCGGGGTCTCTCTATTACAGTAGCCCCAGAGTCAGAGCCTAGAGCTAAGGAGTTAGATATTTTACAATATCCTAGAACTCCTAAAGAGGTAGCTACCTTGCCTATTCATGAGATTCTGTATGATCTCATGTTAAGGATGTGGGAAGCACCTCTAACCACCTCTCCGCATTCTCGCAGGTTGGACACCATGTATCGTGTCCCTCCTTGTCCTGGTTTCCGTAAGACTCAGCTTCCTCACCACTCTATTGTGGTTGAGTCTGCAATGTAAAAGATTAGTAGTGCCAAGAGACATGCCTCTAATCCTCCAGGACGTGAATGTAGAACCCTGGATGCTTTTGGTAGAAGAATCTTCCAAGCTTCCATGCTTGCTGCAAGAATTAATTTTTATAGTCTCTACATGGGCATGTTTTTAAGAGTTCACTGACCATTTGCAGACTTTAAGTCCTTTTATGTCTGACAATAAAAGGCAAGAATTTCTCTCTGCGCTCAAACATGCCCAAGATGTCTCCAAATTCTCCAACTGTGCAGCTTTCGATTCCTTTGAATGCGTAAGCAGAGCCTCAGCTATAGCTATAGCAGCACATAGGGTTGCTTGACTTCAAGCATCTGATTTGGAGACCTGGGTCCAAGATGAATTGGGAAATATCCCTTGTACAGGTGAAAATCTATTTGGTAAAGATTGGCAAGCAAAAGCCAATCAGATGGATGCTGAAAATTCTGCTTTGGATAGACTATCCAAATCTACAGCTGCTCCTGCTAAGAAAAGGTTGTTCAAGAAAACACCTTTTTCAAAGAAGGGAAGATCCTATCCTGCTTATAGTCAGAGAGCATCTTCTGCAGCTCAGTTCCCTTCCAAACGTCAGCAATCCTCCAAACAGACCAAGGCAAAGGCGGCGAGGCCTGCTCCAGCCCAGCAGTCTCGGCCACCTCAGGGCCTTTGACTTTCTGCTAGAGAACTTACCCTTTCTGGCTCTAGATGGACAAGAGCCCTCCACCATTCCAGGAAGGCTATGTCACTTTGCTCCCAGATGGGGGCAAATCACAGCAGAGCAGTGGACACTCCATCATAAGAGAGGGGTACAAACTTCATTTTTCCAGCTTGCCCCCTCTCACAAGAGTGCACCAGTTCAATTCTCCAACCTCCCTCCTCAGCCTATTAGAGCAGGAGGTTGCCACTCTTCTAGCCCAAGGGGCAGTAGAGGAAGTGCCTTCTCAACAGGGCACAGGGTTCTACTCCCCCTATTTTCTTATCCCAAAGAAAACAAGGGGCTTCAGACCCATTTTAGGTCTCAGAGAATTGAACAGATTCCTAGTCAAAGAAAAATTCAAGATGGTTTCTCTGGGAACTCTGCTGCCATACCTTCAGAGTCAGGATTGGCTTTGTTCTCTAGATCTCAAGGATGCATACACTCATGTTCTCATCCATCCAACTCACAGAAGGTTCCTTTTGGTTCCTTTTCCAGGAGAAGCATTATCAATACAGAGTGCTCCCCTTTGGCCTGGCCTCTGCACCAAGGGTGTTCACAAAATGCATGGCAATGGTTGCTGCTTTTCTGCGCACCCTGGGAATATTTGTCTTAACCTACCTGGACGACTGGCTCATTCGAGCTCTCACTCAGAGGCCAGGACTGCTCTAACCTGCACAATGCGTATCCTTCAATACTTAGGGCTGGTAATAAACATCCCAAAATCCAATTTGATCCCTACTCAGTCCCTGGAGTTTATAGGGGCATTGCTGGATACCACAAAGGCAAGGGCCTTTCTTCCCCAGGCCCGTTGCCTTCGCTTGATGCAGTTAGCTTCTCAAGCAGAGTTGAAACCCCTACTCACTGCTCGAGAGATGCTACAGTTGCTAGGCCACATGGCTTCCACCGTTCAGGTGGTACCATATGCTCGCCTTCACATGAGAGCAGCTCAGTGGACTTTATCCATCCAATGAACCCAGGCATTAGGCTGCCTGTCAGACAAAATAGCAAACACAAGTCGCCTCATTTTGTCCCTCCAGTGGTGGAAGTCCCCTCAGAACCTCTTGCTGGGGTGTCCTTTTCAACAGCCTCTACCCCATGCAACTCTTACAACAGATGCTTCTCCAATGGGCTGAGGAGATCATCTTCAAGACCTCTCCACCCAGGGCATCTGGTCCCCACAGGAGACTTGTCTCCACATCAATCTCTTGGAACTCAGAGCAATCTTCCTTGCTCTACGAGTTTTCCACACCCTGCTCAGCCACAAGACAGTCCTTGTCCACACGGACAATCAGGTAGCCATGTTCTACATAAACAAGCAGGGAGGAACTGGCTCTGTCGCTTTGCAACGAAGCTCTGCGACTGTGGGCCATCGTCAGAGAGCATCACATTCATCTTCTGGCAGTCTATCTTACAGGGGTTCAAAACTCTTGGGCAGACAGACTCAGTTGAGTTCTGCTTCCACATGAGTGGTCCCTACATATGGCCCAGGTCTCCAAAATTTTTCAAATTTGGGAAACCCCAGACATAGACCTCTTTGCAAGTCCGTGGAATGCCAAACTTCCCCGGTTCTGTTCCAGAACTCGGGCTCAGGCAAGGGATGCTTTCCTCCTTCACTGGGGTGAAGACTTCCTGTATGCCTTTCCACCCATCCCCCTAATTCCCAAAACCCTATTCAAGCTTCAGAGAGACAGAGGCCACATGATTCTCATAGCTCCACATTGGCCACGGCAAGTGTGGTACCCTCTGCTTCTACATCTCTCTCAAGCTCCCTCCCTAGAGTTAGGGTCTGCTCCAGATCTCCTTTCTCAGGAGGATGGAAAGTTGTGGCATCCCAATCCCCAGTCTCTGCATCTCAGGGCTTGGTTGCTGAAGGCTTAGATCTCCAGGATCTTCCTCTTTCTCAGCAAGTGAAAGATGTTCTTCAAGCTTCCAGAAAACCTTCCACTAGACGTTCTTACGCTTTCAAGTGGAAAAGGTTTACCATCTGGTGTTCTGAAAAAGGTCTTAACCCCCGTGCCATACCTCTGGAATCGTTGCTGGAGTATCTCCTGCATCTGTCTAATGCAGGCCTTAAGACAAATTCAGTAAGAGTCCATCTGAGTGCTATTGCAGCTTCACTCAAGCCTCTTAATGGACAACCTGTTTCCTCTCATCCCCTTGTAGCAAGGTTCATGAGAGGACTCCTTTTAACAAAGCCTCCCATTAGACCTCCACCGGTGGCATGGAACTTAAATTTGGTTCTTGGTCAGCTTATGAAGCCGCCTTTTGAACCTTTAACTACTACCTCCTTGAAATACCTTTCTTGGAAGGTTATCTTTCTCGTTGCAATCACATCAGCATGCCGCATCAGTGAATTGCAAGCACTAGTAGCTAATCCACCTCATACAAGGTTCCATCATGACAAGGTGGTCCATAGGACTAATCCACATTTTATGCCTAAGGTGGTCTCGCCTTTTCACCTCAACCAAGAAGTCTACCTACCTGTCTTTTTTCCAGGACCTCATGCATCACCTGCAGAGAGGAATCTTCATACCCTGGACTGTAAAAGAGCTCTGGCTTTTTATTTACAGAGGACACAGCAAAATAGAAAGTCTTCCCAACTCTTTGTTGTTTTTGATCCTTCTCATTTGGGACACCCAGTCTCCAAGAGAACTCTTTCCAACTGGATTGCCCAATGTATTTCTTTCGCCTATCAGAGCAAGAACATTTCTCTGGAGGGCCATGTCACAGTTCACAATGTGAGAGCCATGGCAGCCTCAATGACTCATCTGAACCCTGTGTATCGACGACATCTGTCGAGCAGCCACTTGGGCCTCAGTTCATAACTTCACAGCCCATTACTGCTTAGACAAGGACTCCCGCCGGGATGCCTTGTTTGGTCAGGCTGTTCTCAAACACCTGTTCCATACTTAATCAACTCCTACCCACCATCCCTCATGAAATGCCAGAGATCCAGGTGGGGAAGTGCAGCCCTGTCCCAGGGAGACACAACTTCTGGGCGCTCTCCCTGGCATCAAAAGCTAGGGAGTCCCCATATGTGAAGACTCATTCCTGCTTGTTCCTGGAGATAGCACAGTTACTTACCTGTAACAGGTGATCTCTGGGAACATCAGGAATAAGTCTTCACAACCCATGCACCTCCCCTAGGAGTTCTCTCTCTCTCTCTTCCTTTCCCCCTCTCTCCCTCTTTGTCTCAGCTATAAAACTCAACTGAGGAGAGACAGTTGGAAAGGCGGGAAGGCAGCACGCAGGCGCTGTGGGATGCTCCCAAAAGCTTTCTGATTGGATGCTGGGGAGTGTTCCCTCGCAGGCTCCGTCGGTACCGACGTACCCATATGTGAAGACTTATTCCTGCTGGTCCCAGAGATCACCTGTTACAGGTAAGTAACTGTGCTTTACTCACCTGTAACAGGTGATCTCTGGGAACAGCAGGAATAAGTCTTCACAACCCACCCACCTCCCCTAGGAGTTGTATCTCTCTATCTCTTTCTCTTTCCCTCTCTCTGTCTTTGTCTCAGCTTTAAACTCAACTGGAGAGAGGCAGTTGGGAAAGGCGGGAAGGCAGCACGCAGGTGCTGTGGGATGCTCGCAAAAGCTTTCTAATTGGATGCTGGGGAGCGTTCCCGCGCAGGCTCCGTTGGTACCGACGATATACCATATGTGAAGACTAAATTCCTGCTGTTCCCGGAGATCACCTGTTACAGGTGAGTAACTATGTTTTCTCCGATCCACCATTGCTTTTGCGAAGTCCGGGAAGAACAGGAGTTTATGTTCCTGATATTCCAAAGTTGAAAGTGCTCTGGCTGCTCCCATTATTTTCAATACTTGCTGAAAACAAAACTTTCAAGATGATTGGGCGTGGACGCTTGCCCATGACCACGGACTGAGCAGGCACTCTATGAACGTGCTTGATCTCGAAAGCATAGCAAATTGCAGCTTTAACACACCTGGCATCATGGTCTGCAGAAAGGACACCATTTCTGGGCCCTCTGCTCCCTCAGGAACTCCTAGTATTCTTATGTTATTCCTCAGAGAGCGATTATTACCGTCTTCCACATCTTTGCAATGAATGTATCAACTTGGCCTGCTTTTCAACATCCTCGAGCCTTTCCCCATGTGAAGCCACCACATTCTCTACCTTCCCCAAACGAGCCGTATTTGACGCCAAAGAAGTTTGCAAAGCGTTGATATCTTCCTGCATTGTACATAGCGATTCTCCATTAGTTTTGACCAAGTCTTTGACTGCCCGAATCTCAACCAGGATCTCCTGCGAGGTCTCAAGACAATCTCGGATGACTGCCATCTTCTGAGGTGGGAGAGGTTCCGTCTTGGTTCTCTTTGCACTAGCATTTTGAGATATTTGATAATCCATCCGCGTCTGTTTGAGGCCAGACATATCCGGGATTGAATGGTATCAACGTAGGTAGGAATTATTTGATTAAAGATTGCCAAAGTCAGGATTCTTATCTATTGCCCTCCGGAGCAAGCTCTTACAAGTCCATCTTGACCAGAAACCAGGCTCCGCCCTGGTTTAGCAGGATTTAAGGAAAGGACATTAATTGGTAAGTAAAATGTCACCTTCACACAAATTTTAATACATAGTAACATAGTATATGACAGCAGATAAAGACAAGCATGGTCCATCTAGTCTGCCCAGCAAGGTGGCAAGAGTAGGAGCACCTGCTGCTCCATGTAGATCACCCCCTCCCCATACCTTTGTTTAGGGGTGTACCCACATCTCTGTGTAGGTCACCCCTATTTGTTGAGATATGAGATAGTTAAGTTTATTTTGTTTTTATCCTGTTGCTATAAAGGGATCCACTGTGTCTGTCCCATGGCATTTTGAATTCTGTCACTGTATTTGCTCCCACCACTTCCATCAGCAGGGCATTTCAAGTATCCACCACCCTTTCATTTTACCCCCTTGCAGTTTCATGTTATGCCCTCTAGTTTTACAGCTTCCCCTGTCTTTGAAAAAGGTTGGTCTGTTTATTAATACTCAAGTATTTAAAGGTCTGTATCATATCTCCCCATCCCTCCTCTCCTCTAGTGTATACATATTTAGGTCTTCAAGTCTCTTCTCATGTGTCTTCTGGCACAGGCTCCAAATCATTTTGGTTGCCTACCTCTGAACCACTTCCAGTCTTTTTATACGCTTTGTGAGATAGTAACACAGTAAATGACAGCAGATAAAGACCAGTATGGCCCATCCAGTCTGCCAATAAGGTGCTTTTGTTTTGGGCTGTAACTGCTGCTTTGCGCATGTTACCCCTGCTCTGGCAAGATTTAATGCAAAGAAGTGCGAAGTGCACGGGCCAGGAGAGGAGCCTCAGGATGATAGTGTCTGAAGATCTCAAATTGCCAAAATGGTGTGAAAAGGCAGTAGCCAAAGCCAGAAGGGATGCTATGCTGCATAGAGGGGGACATAACCAGCCAAAAGGAGGTGGTGATAATGTCCCTCTAGGGTCATTGGTGATGCCTCATCTGGAGTAGTGTGTTCGATTACGGAGGTCATTTCTCACTAAGAATATAAAGACTTTTAACCAAAATGGTATGGGATATACACCAGAACCCATATGAATAGAAGACTTAGAAACATGATGGCAGATGAAGACCATATGACCTGTCCAGTCAGCCCTTCCACTCAATTTACTAAGCTCTATAGTCCTTGTTTTTTTTCTCCTTTAGAGATCTGTTCGTCCCATGCTGTCTTGAATTCTGATACAGTCTCTCTATTTACCTCCACTGGGAGACTATCCCATACATCTGCCCTCTCTTTGTAAAGAAGTATTTCTGCAAATTACTTGAATCTTTTTTTTATTTCACCTTCATCCTCGTTGCAGAGCTTTCTTTCAATTGGGAGGATTTCCTGTGTGTATTTATGCCATGGCGGTATTTAAACGTTGCTGTCATATCTCCCCCTCCCGTCGTTTTTCCAAAGTATGTATATTGATATCTTTGTCCCCATATGCCTTACGATGAAGCCCACTGGCCATTTTGGTAGCCACCTTCTGCAGAGACTCCATCCTATTTATATCTTTTTGAAGGTATGGTCTAGAGTAGGGGTGGCCAAATTTGGTTGGGAGCTCATCTGGACAATCTCTCCACTCAGAGTCTTTGGACTCAGCAGGAGGCTCAACTTCACATAAACCTGCTAGAACTCAGAGCCATCTTCAATGCTCTGAGTGTTCCAGGACTACCTTCGCTCCAAAACAGTTCTAGTTCAGACGGACAATCAGGTTGCCATGTTCTGTGTGAACAAACAGGGTGGAACAGGTTCTCAGGCATTGTGCCCTACACCTATGGTCCTTTGCCATACGATTTCAGATACACCTACTAGTGGTGTATCTCCCTGGCAAGCAGAATCTCCTGGCAGACTAACTCAGTCGAGTACTACTGCCACACAAATGGTCTCTCCATTTAGAGCAAATCGCTCAAATCTTTCAAATCTGGGGAGCCCCAGTTATAGATCTGTTTGCAGGTCCTCAGAATTCCAAACTTCCCCGCTTCTGTTCCAGAATTCTTGCTCAGAACAGTCAGGTGATGGATGATTTCCTCCTCCACTGGGGTCAGGACTTCCTATATGCCTACCCACCCATTCCCCTCATTCCCAAGACTCTGTTCAAGCTTCAGAGATGGGGGCCATATGATCTTCATAGTCCCACACTGGCCACGACAGATGTGGTATCCACTACTGCTACATCTCTCTCAAGCCAAACCTCTGGAGTTGGGATGTGCTACAGATCTTCTATCCCAGGACAACAGGACGCTTTTGCACCCGAATCCTCAGTCTTTGCACCTGATGGCGTGGCTGCTGAGAGCTTAGAACGCCAGGATATCAACCTCTCTCAACAGGTTAAAGATATCCTTCTGGCCTCTAGGAAACCTTCCACAAGCTTTAGTGGCTGACCCACCTTATACACGATTTCACCATGATAAGGTAGTCCTTAGAACATCCCCACTTTATGCCGAAGGTGTGTTTGCCTTTTCATTTGAACCAGTCGGTTTACCTGCCTGTTTTCTTTCCTAGTCCTCATGCCTCTAGTGCAGAAAGGAATCTACATACGCTGGATTGTAAGCGTGCTTTTGGCCTTTTATCTTCAGAGAACTAGGCAGCACAGAGGCTTCACAGCTTTTTGTTTCCTTTGATTCCATTCACCTCGGTCGACAAGTTTCTAAGAGAACTCTCTCCAAGTGGATTGCAGACTGTATCTCTCTTACCTATGAGAGTAAAGGACTTTCTCTTGAAGGTCATGTCACAGCACATAATGTGCGAGCAGTGGCTACCTCCATGGCAAATCTACACTGTGGTGATTGATGAAATCTGCAAAGCAGCAACTTGGTCCTCTGTCCACACCTTTGCGGCCCATTATTGCTTGGACCTTGTTTGGTCAGGCTGTTCTCCAGCATCTCTTTCAGACTTAGAACAACTCCTACCCCCTGTCCCAGATTTCAATACCCGAGATCCTTGGGAGGAAACATGACCCAATTCAGCCTGTTTCACTGCTCACTGGGGTCATCTGCCTGGCATCTCCAAGCTAGGGAGTCCCATATGTGAAGACTACATTCCTGCTTGTTCCTGGAGATAGTGTAGTTACTCATCTGTAACAGATGATCTCTGGGAACAGCAGGAATTGAGTCTTCACAACCCACCCTCCTCCCCTAGGAATTGTATCTCTCTCTCTCTCTCAGCTACAAACCCAACTGAGGAGGGAGAGTTGGAAAGGCAGGAAAGCAGCAGCGCAGGCACAGTGGGATGCTCCCAAAAGCTTTCCTATAGGACGCTGGGGAGCGTTCCCGCGCGGGCTCAATCGGTGCCGACGTCACCCATATGTGAAGACTCAATTCCTGCTGTTCCCGGAGATCACATGTTACAGATGAGTAACTACACTTTACCTGCAAAGAAAAAGGTTTGGCAAATCTACTTCTGTATCTTGCCACAAAAACCCAATGGATGGTCCATCCCTAGGGTGCACAATTTGTAAGTTGTCTGTTTGGACCGGTGTTGGAGTATTTACTGAAATCCTAAATACACTACATCTAGAGCTGTCCTTTGATCCAGCTCTCTGGTCATCCAGTCAATGAGATTGATGACACCTGCCTCTAGTAAGATCTGAATATGTATGCTGTATAGGAAAGGAGCAGGGGATATGATTCAAATATGTAAAAATACTTAAAGTATTAGAGCAAACCTTTTTCAAAGACACAGAAGCTATAAAACTAGAGTACATAAAATGTAGCTACAAGGAGGTAAGCTTTAAGATCACCTGGAAGGATTGGACCAGCCTCGGTACCCAGACACCATCCTCATCGAGGGAGCTGGTGTCAGGCCCGAGTCCCTTGGTGTCCATGCCGAAGGCTGCGGAACCTTCTGGTCTGGAGTCCAGAATGGCGGCCCTGGAGTGCAGTTTCTGCCTTAATGGACCAGCAGTGTGCGCTGTTGTCCAGCATGACTGGTTCATCTGCCCCAATTACCAGGCCCTCTGCATCGAAGATGTCCGCAGAGGCCAACCGATCTTCGGCCAAGGTCACGATCCAATTCCCGCTCGACGGGACCACGATCCTCCCCAGTAAGTGTCCCAGGCACTGGCCATGGAGCATTGGGAGCCCCTGAGGCTTGCTGAGCAGCCCTCCTATGAGTCCTCAATGGACTACTCCGAGTGGGGGACGGAAGATGAGTCCCCCGACACTCGTCGCCACCGCAACGTCCCATCTGACTCTGTTGTCTCAGAGCCTTGACGACAGTCCCCGCCAGAGGAAATGGGCTTCCTTGATTTTGTCAAGGATATGTCGAAGGCCCTGGCATTTCTTACAGAATCTGAGGAGGACCCTTGGGCAGGTGAGTTGGATATCCTCCTGTACGAGGCTCCTCCAAGGGAATCGCTCACTGTATCCATTCCTCCCATCCTGGAACAGCTGATGCTCCAGATGCAGGAGACACCGGCATCGATACTAGTGGTGAGAAAACAGCTTGACTCGATGTATCGAGTCCGCCGAAGCCCGGACTTCCAGAAATCACAAGTGCTGCATAACATCCATGGTGGTGGAGTTGGCCATGCATTGGCTGAAAAGCTAGAAGATGCACTCCTCTGCGCTCCCCGGCAGGAAGGCCCGTACCCTGGATGCCCTAAGCAGAAAGTGTTACCAGAGCTCAATGCTAATCGGCCACATTCAGGCCTACCAGCTGTACATGTTCATGTACCTGAGACCTGGTGAAGGAGCTCACAGGGTTATCAGTCTCTCTGAGGAACCCTTGCAGCAGTTCAAGAACCTGGCCAAGGCAGTATGAGTGCTACAAATTCATGTCTCAAGTGGCCTTTGACTGGTTTGGCAGCTCGAGTAGCGGTGGCAGGCATCGGTGCAAGGCACCAAGCTTGGCTACAGTCGTCGGACAAATTGGTCGATGTCCCATGCCAAGGAGAGAATCTCTTTGGCAAACCCATGACCGACAAGGCTGCTGAGCTGGAGACAGTTCATGACAAGGACCAGGCTCTCAAAGACCACTGCCCCTCCCCAACGGAAGGGCTCAGGTAAAATGTCCTACCTGAGGAAAGGAGCTGCATACAGAAACGACCCACCTTTTCAAGCCTCCCCAGCTCCCCAATAGGGTCAGCAGGCCAAGCGACATAGGCATGGCCCTCATAAGCAGAAGGCTCCAAAACCCCATGCACTGGCTCTGGCCCAGCCAGGGTGGGAGTCTTTGACTCCTTGAACATAGTCTGTCTACCCCAATGAGATCAGCAACCCAAAGTGGGATGTCTGGCCCACTATGCCCAAAAGTGGCTGACCATCACCACCAATTCCTGGGCATTTTGAGTGGTCAAGGAGAATTACCTCCTCCATCTATCACCTCCCCCTTCTTTTCCAGGAGGGCCCCTCAGGTCTCCCCTCCACAAGGACTTTCTACTGAAGGAGTCGGCAGGTCTTCTCGAGGACAAGGCAGTGGAACCAGTGTCCCACCATCTCAAGGGCAAGGGGGTTCTACTCCAGGTACTTCCTTGTGCCAAAAAGAACAGGGGGCTTAAGGCCCATCCTCAACCTGCACAACCTTAAAAATGCCTGGAGAGAGAGACGTTCAAGATGCTCTCCCTTGGAATATTGCTGTGCTACCTCCAGCAGGGAGATTGGCTATGCTCTTTAGACCTCAAGGATTCCTATACCCACATCCTCATTCACCCCAACCACAGGCAGTACCTGCAGTTCATAGTGGGGGGGCAGGCACTTTCAGTACAGGGTGCTCCTTTTCGGCTTGGCTTCTGCATCATCAGCCAGTGCTGGTCCAGACAAACAACCAGGTAGCAATGTTCTATGTGAACAAACAGGGGGTCACGGGGTCTTGTGCCCTCTGTTGGGAGGCAGTGGTCCTCTGCTCATACGCAATCCAACAGGGTATCCTCCTGCAGGCAGTCTTCCTACCTGGCCAGAACAACCTGCTGGCCGACAGGTTGAGCAGACGCCTCCAGCCGCACAAGTGGCAGCTGGACCCCAAGGTGGCCGACCGGCTCTTCCAGATTTGGGGGGAACCCATGATGGACCTGTTTGCCAGCCCTGACAACTTCCAGTCGCCCCGCTTCTGTTCCCGACAAGCCCACCCCTCCAGAGTGGCAGCGGATGCATTCCTCGTCTCATGGCTGGAGGACCTCATGTACACCTTCCCTTCCACGCCACGGATTGCCAAAACCTTGTTCAGGACCCTCCGCGACAGGACCTCTCTCATCTTGATAGCCCCTTGGTGGTCCATGCAACTGTGGTTCCCGTTGCTCTTCCGATTAACGGTGGAGACCCCCATCTCATCGGGGACTTCTCCGGGTTTCCTGTCTCAGGAAGGGGGCTCTCTTCTGCACCCCAACCTGGGGTTCCTGTTGCTGACAGCGTGACTGCTGAAAGGGTGACTCTAGCCTCTTTCCTCTCAATTGAGGTGGAAGAGATTCTGCTGGCCTCTCACAAGGCCTCTACTAGAAAGGTTTATGCCATCAAATGGTACAGGTTTTCGGCCTGGTGTGCCAAGCATGGGGTTGACCCATTTTCCTGCCCAGCGGGACTGGTGTTACAGTACCTTCTCCACTTCTTGCAATCCATGCTCAAGTCTAACTCCGGGTGCACCTTAGTGCCCTGGCAGCACACCACCACCCGGTGGATGGCAAGCCCCCTTCAGTCCAGCTGTTGGTGACCCACTTAAGGGCCTGCTCTTATCGAAATCCCCAGTTCTCCCTTCAGCAACCGAATGGGACCTCAATATGGTGTTGGGGCAGCTCACTCGCCCACCCTTTGACCCTCTGGCTACTGGCCACCTACGCTACCTCTCTTGGAAGATGGCATTCCTGGTTGCACCCACCTCCGCTCACAGATTTTGCAAGCTTCAGGCCTTACTGGCAGAGACGCCTTATACTAGGTTCTACAAGAACAGTGGTGCTCTGCACGCACCCCAAATTCCTTCGGAAGGTAGTATCGTCTTTTCATCTCAACCAGGAAGTAGTACTTCCTACCTTCTTTACGCGACCTCACTCCAGTCATTGGAGACAATCCTTCACACCATGCACTGTAAGAGGGCTTTGTCCTATATCCAACACTCAGGGCCACTGCAAAGCTACTCAGCTTTTTGTCTCCTACAACCCCAATAGGTTGGGGGAAGCGGTGACCAAGCATACGCTGTCCACCTGGGTGGTGAACTGTATCGCCCTCACCTATGAGCAGACAGGGCTCCTGCTGGAAGGCCATGTCACGGCATACTGTCAGGGCCATGGTGGTCTCTGTGGCTAACATGTGTTCTGTCCTGATGGTGGACATCTGCCTGGCTGCCACCTGGTCTTCGGTCCATACCTTCGCAGCCCATTACTGCCTGGAAAGAGTCCCAATGGGACAGTGCCTTCAGCCAGGCTGTGCTCCATAACCTTTTTGGGATTTAGGCAACTCCTACCCCCCAACCCTTCTGTGTTCAGGCTACCGGAGTGCTGGTTTTCATCGAACACAGGAATCCTGCTGTGGTCTGTGGACACTGACTTCATTGCTACTGCTCACGGCTCCCCGTGGGGGAGTCCATGTTTTTTGCTATGGGCTTCGGTAACTGGGGAGTCCCATATGTGAGGACTGACTTCCTGCTTGTTCCCAGAGAAAACGTAGTTACTCACCTGTAATAGGTGTTCTCCAGGGACAGCAGGAATCAGTCCTCACAACCTTCCCTCCTCCCCTTGGAGTTGCTCATTTTACCATCTTTTATTTTTGCTGTCTTTTAGCTATGTCATCTGAGCAAGATGGCACCCTTGGGTGGGAAGGGGACCACGCATGTGTGGTGACATCTCCCAAAGGCTTTCTCTGAAAGCTGGGGGGATGCTTCCGTGAGGGCTCCGTCGGTGCTGACATCGCCCATAAGTGAGGACTGATTCCTGTTGTCCCCAGAGAACATCTGTTACAGGTGAGTAACTATGCTTTTCTGTGACCCTATCCACTGATGTGACCTCATTTGGGGTCCTGGCCCCAAGTTTGGAAACTACTGATATAAAGCTTCCCACTTTTGAAAATCATCCACTTGTACAGCTAATATCCTGCTGTTGCCAGGAAGAATCAAGGAAGAATACCTGTTACTAGCAAGCAACTTAGTGTGTCTTTTTTTTGTTTAATGTGGAACTTAGTCTGGAAGATGTGTTAAGTTATTTATGGTTTGGTGTTTCTGGAAGGGAATATATATATAGAGAACGATTCCCCCTTCCTCATCTCCACCCTTGTCTGACAAATGAGCATTTGCTTTATAAGGAACTTCTCTATTCCTATGGATATTTTTTTGCAATTGTGGAGCAGTATGGAGGAGAAAGGCCTTTTGTTAACCTGCTTTTATATACATGCAGACTTAGCTTATACAGATATTAGAAGAGATGGTTTCAGCTTCCTGTGATCTTGCTCACATCTTTGTGTATAAAGTAAGCTCACTTCAAACAAACATACCTCCAAAATCTACAAATGTTAGAAGCCTAAAATATAAGATGTTAGAATATATAGCACTAAATGAAGAGAAAGATAATGGGCATCTTGGAGACCTGGTGGAAGGAGGATAACCAGTGGGACACTGATACCAGGGTAAAGGTTGTATTGCAATGATAGGATGGATGAGATTGGTGGAGGAGAGTGCTATGTTAAAGAGCATGGAGTCAAATAGAATAAGAGTTCTGCAGGAAGCAAAATGCACCATTGATTCTTTATGGATAGAAATTGGATGGGGAAGAAGATAGTGGTAGGGGTTTACTACTGTCCACCTGGACAGAATGAGCAGCCAATGATGAAATGTTATCAGATTAGGTAAACTAACAAAATTAAAAATCACACACTTTGTTGCCAGTTACCCCAATATTGATTGGATAAAAAGCAGGTAAAGGTATGTTAAGGAGGTAAAGTTCCTAGATGAAAGTCCTGCTTCTTGGAGCAGCTGGTTTGGGAACAGGCTGGAGAGCTATTTTAGACCTACCCTTTGGAACACAAGCTTTGATATGAGAGTTAACTGTGTTGGGACCACCTGGCATTAGTTATGATCAAATTTGACTTTACCTTTGCATGCATACTCCAGTTATGTACTGTCAGCATTTCATTTTCAACAGGGCGACTTTTATAAAATGAGGCTCCCAGAGTCCAGTTTGAACTTCAGTAGTTCAAGCTCAGGCTCCCGCTCCCAATGATGGTTAAAGCCAGCCTGTGGTGGTGACAGCAGCCCAGCCTTTGTAGAAAGGATGTGCTGCTGGACGATTGCTCATGGATACTTTTGGCGATGGATGCCAGTCTCTCTGGCTGGGAAGCACATTGCTAAGGCCAGACATTCAGGGACCATTAGAACTGCAGGGAGGCAGTGTGGTCCATTAACTGCCCTGAACCGAGGGCAATCAGGCTGGCTCTTCTGTGTCTCTGTCCCCCAGTAAAGGGCCAGGCGGTTTAAGTGTTCTTGGATGACGCCACAATGCTGGCTTATGACGATCAGCAAAGCAGCATGAAGAGTGCTGGGGGGGGGAGTCCTAGAGATGGCTCTCTTGCTTGCCTGAACGGCAAAGAACCTCCTAGTTTGTCGGCTCTGCACAAAGCCAGGGTGGCTACTGTAGAAACACATTTTTTTCAGCCAGCACTGTCTGGTTCCAGGAGAATGGGAGTTAAGTCAGGAAGTGTTTTCAGTTGTTTCTGTGCTGCTGGGGTTGCCCAGAGAGGGATCTGATGGCAACCTGCTCCAATGCCAAAGTGGGCTGCTGCTTCAGTCACTGTACGGAGACAGTGTCTGAAGGCTTTGTTCTGGTCAACCCAGACCGGGTCAGCTGTAGGTGTTTGTTTCATGGCCCCTGGTGCAGGGTGGGATTCGGCATATGGAGTGCCATCCGAGCAGGATTAATCTCCAGGAACAAGCAGGAATGTAGTCTTCACATATGGGTATCGTCGGCACCAACGGAGCCTGCGCGGGAATGCTCCCCAGTGTCCAATATGAACGCTTTTGGGAGCATCCCTCAGCACATGCGTGCTGCCTTCCTGCCTTTCCAACTGTCCCTCTTCAGTTCTTCGTTTTCCGCGGAGCCGACAGGACACATACCCTGTCACCGCAGAAAATTTCTTCTTTAAACTTGTTTTCTTGTGGTTGTGCCTGCCTCCGCACGACATCTACTGGTACTGCTGGTGGTTTCTTCTTTTCTAAAATAAATAAATTAATTTAAAAAATCTATATATCTATTTTTGAACTGTTTCTCTTCAGAAACTTTTTCTTTTGGTGCTAGGCGCCATTTTGGGCATTAGGCCCCATTTTTCCCAAAAGATGGAACAACCAGCTAGTGGTTTTAAAAAAAAAAATGTACTAAATGTGGCGGTACCTTCATCACCGACACCCATGACTGGTGTCTAAAATGTTTAGGCCCTGACCATTCTCCATCTGAGTGTTCCTCCTGTATGGGGATGACTAAAAGAGGAAGACAGAACCGAGCTGCAAAGCTCGGTACCCTCTTTTCTTCGGATACCAGGTCCATTACATTGACGTTTTCAAGAGCCTAGTCTTCCTCCCATTGATCTCAGAAAACTAAACATAAGAGCCGGTCCTCAAAGGGTATCTCTCCTTCAAAGCATCGAGAGGCCATTGGCATTGCCCTTGAGGAAACGACACCAGCAAAACAGCCCCGGTGGGAGGCTTCGGCCTACAAAGCATCAATGGGGTTCCAGGATGTTCTCAAGGCTTCGACCTCGGCAGAACTACTGGTGCCAAGCTCAGGGGTTCTGGCCGCTCTTACCGGTACCGATACCCAGGCATAGGCAGCATCTAGACCAGAGATTCCTTGCTATCGAACACAGTCTTGCAGCTCTCCTTATAGCTGCGGTACCATTGACACTGGTGGTTCAACAGGCACTGGTACAGATGCCGGTGCAGATGCCAGTACAGGTGCTGGCGCCGGTACAGGTGCCGGTGGGAATCCTTTCCATGTCGACTTTCTCTGGCATCGACAACTTCAATCGATACCAAGACAGTGCTTTGCATGAACATCGGGATCAGAGATATATTGAATCCTCCAATTCCGATGACTCGGATAATTCTGCCAGTACCAGAGTGTTTCTCCCAGAAGACTCCTCTTCTCCACAACACAGAATGTCTCCTCTGGAAGACACGTCTTTTCAGGATTTTATTCGTGATGTGGCCCAAGACCTTTCAATCACGGTAGCTCCTGAAAAAGAATCTAGAGCAAGGAATTGGAAGTTCTCCAATACCCTAAGGCTCCCAAGGAGGCAGCCACTCTGCCCATTCATGAAATTCTTCAAGATTTGATGTTCAGAATGTGGGAGACTCCTTTGACCACATCTCCGCATTCTAGGAGACTCGATACCATGTATCGAGTTCCACCATGTCCTGGTTTTCAAAAGACTCAGCTGCCACACCATTCAATGATAGTGGAGTCAGCCATGCATAGGATGAAAAGTGCAAAGAGACATGCATCCAGTCCTCCAGGTCGTGAATGCAGTACTCTTGATGCTTTTGGGCGTTAAACCTTTCAGGCTTCCATGCTTTCAGCTAGGATCAGCTCATATATTTTATATATGGGATTGTTCCTCAGAGGTCACAGGAGATTTGGAGCTTATGAGCCCTCTTCTCCCTGAGGACAAACAACAGGACTTTCTTACTCTTGTCAAGCATGCTCAAGATGTCTCCAAGTTTGTAAACCGTGGAGCCTTTGACTGCTTTGAATGCATCAGCAGAACCTCTGCTATTACCATTGGGGCACATCAGATGGCCTGGCTCCAGGCATCAGACTTGGAGATTTGGGTACAGGATAAATTGGGAAACATCCCTTGCACAGGAGAAAACCTCTTTGGCAAGAATTGGCAGGAGAAGGCTAATGAGATAGATGCTGACAATATCACTTTAGATATTGTCAAAATCTACAGCCACTCCAGCCAAAAAGAAATCTATAAAAAACCCTTTTTCAGCAAAAAGAGGAAGTTTTATCTGTCCTATACCCAGCAAGGGCAAGCTCACGATCAAGTTGCCCAGAAGGGTCAACAGTTTAGACAAAAGAAGCCAAAAGGCTTTAGAGCTCAACCGGCTCCACAGGCCCAGCCCTCTCAAGGGCTTTGACTCCTTCATAGAGAACTTCCTGCTAACTTCCTGCCTCTGAAAGGTCCAGAACCCCTAAACATGCCAGGCAGGTTGTGTCATTTTGCCAACAGATGGCACCATTGTGGGAGAGGGGTACAAGCTTCATTTTCACAGCATGCCCCCTCCTACAATCGTAAGACAGTTCAATCCCCAAACCTCTACAGGCAATCTACTGGATCAAGAGATCTCAACACTCCTTGCTCAAGGAGCAATAGATTTGGTGCCCATTCTTCAACAGGGTGCAGGGTTCTACTCCCCCTATTTTCTTATTCCAAAGAAAACAGGAGAACACAGACCCATTCTAGACCTCAGAGAATTGAACAAATATCTGTTCCAAGAAAAGTTCAAAATGATTTCTCTGGGAACTCTTCTGCCATACCTTCAAAGTCAGGATTGGCTTTGTTCTCTAGATCTAAAGGATGCATATACTCACATTCTGATCCATCCAGATCACAGGAAATTCTTAAGATTCCTTTTCAAGGGAAAACATTTCCAATACAGGGTTCTTTCCTTTGGTCTGGCTTCAGCACCAAGAGTGTTCACGAAATGCATTGCAGTAGTAGCTGCATTTCTGCGAACCCTGGGGATATTTGTCTTCCCTTACTTGGACGACTGGCTCATTCGAGCCCCCGTGGTTCCAGAAGCCAGCTCTGCACTGTCTCGCACAATGCGAATCCTTCAATACTTGGGATTGGTCATAAACCTCCCAAAATCCCAACTTGCTCCATCTCAGTCCCTAGAGTTCATAGGAGCTTGTCTAGATATCAGACAGTCAAGGGCTTTTCTCCCACAACCCTGCTGTCTTCGTATAATGCAGCTAGCTTCTCAAGCAGCGGTGAAGTCCTACCTAACTGCTCGAGAACTACTACAACTATTGGGACATATGTCATCCACGGTTCATGTGGTTCCCTACGCTCGCCTTCATATGCGAGCAGCCCAGTGGACCCTATCCACACAGTGGACACAGGACATCTGTCGGACAAGATATCAAACTCACAACAACTGATCTTGTCCCTACAATGGTGGCCATCACTGGAAAATCTTCTAGTGAGGTCTCCTTTCTAGCAACCCCTATTCCAGGCCACCCTAACAGATGCATCACAGGTGGGATGGGGAGCACACCTGCATCATCTCTCTACCCAAGGTACCTGGACTCCACAGGAGGCTTGTCTTCATAAACCTCCTGGAACTCAGAGCAATCTATCTAGCTCTTTGAGTATTCCATGCCCAGCTCAGCTACAAGACAGTCGTAGTCCAAACGGACAATCAAGTAGCTATGTTCTACATAAACAAGCAGGGGGGAACAGGCTCTGTTATGCAACGAAGCTTTACGACTATGGGCCCTCGCCAAAGAGCATCAAATTCACCTTCTCGTGGTATATCTTCCAGGCATTCAAAACCTTTGGGAAGACAAACTCAGCCGAGTACTGCTGCCTCACGAATGGTCTCTCCAGCTAGACCAGGTGGCCAAGATATTTCAGATCTGGGGAACCCCAGACATAGACCTATTTGCAAGTCCACTGAATGCCAGACTTCCCCGGTTCTGTTCCAGGATTTTGGCTCAAAATTGCCAGGGAAGGGGACGCCTTCCTTCTTCACTGGGGTCATGACTTCCTCTATGCCTTCCCATTCATTCCCCTCATCTCCAAAACACTCTTCAAGCTTCAGAGAGACAGAGGTCTATTATCCTCATAGCGCCATGGTGGCCATGTCAAACGTGGCATCCCCTGCTTCTACATCTCTCTCAAGCTGCACCTCTGGAGATAGGCTATGCTCCAGATATCCTCTCCCAAGAGAACAGGATGCTATGGCACCTGAATCCCCAGTCTCTGCATCTCAGGGCCTGCTTGCTGATATCTTAGACCTTCAGGACCTCAAGCTTCTAGAAAACCTTCCACAAGACGCTCTTACGCCTTCAAGTGTAAACGTTTTACTATATGGTGTTCACAGAAAGGGTTAAACCCACTTATAATACCTTAGGAATCAATACTAGAGTATCTACTTCATTTATCAAATTCTGGTCTAAAGACCATTTCAGTAAGGGTCCATCTTAGTGCAATTGCAGCTTCCTATAAGCCTCTAAATGGACAACCAATTTCCTCTCATCCACTCATTTCAAGACTTATGAGAGGTCTTCTATTAACAAAGTCTCCCATCAGGCCACCACCGGTGGCATGGGATTTAAACCTAGTTCTCGGGCAGCTCATGAAACCACCTTTTCAACCCTTAGCCACTACAACCCTAAAGCTTTTGTCCTGGAAGATAATCTTCCTAATTGCAATCACCTCTGCACGTTGCATTAGTGAATTGCAAGCTTTAGTGGCTGATCCTCCTTATACTAGGTTTCACCATGATAAGGTTGTTCTCAGAACTCATCCACACTTTATGCCAAAGGTGGTTTCGCCTTTTCATTTAAATCAATCAATTTATCTTCCTGTATTCTTTCCGAGGCCTCATGCCTCTAATGCAGAAAGGAATCTTCATACTTTGGATTGTAAAAGAGCCTTAGCTTTTTACCTCCAAAGAACACAGTAACATAGAAAGTCTTCTCAACTTTTTATTGCTTTTGATTCTAGTCATTTGGGACTTCCAGTCTCCAAGAGAACTCTATCCAAATGGATTGCACAATGCATATCCTTTTACTTATGAGAGTTGCTTGGGGTAAGGGTTGTTGAAAAGGGGACCCCCAGCAACAGGTTTTGAGTGGACTGCCACCATTGGAGGGACAAAATAAGGCAACTTGTTTGTTATTTTGTCTGACAGGCATCCTGATGCCTGGGTGCATTGAGTGGATAAAGTCCACTGGGCTGCCCTCATATGAAGGTGAGCATAGGGAACCACATGCACAGCAGATGCCATGTGGCCTAGTAGTTGTAGCATTTCTCGGGCAGTGAGATGAGGCTTTAGCACTGCTTGAGAAGCTAACTGCACAATGCGAAGGCAACGGGCCTGGGGGAGATAGGCCCTTGCCTTTCTGGTATCCACAAAGCTCCTATGAACTCTAAAGACTGAGTGGGAGTTAGACTGGATTTTGGGATGTTTATTACCAGACCCAAATAGTGAAGGATACGCATTGTGCAGGATAGAGAAGTCTTGGCCTCTGACTCTGTTGGGGCTCGAATGAGCCAGTCTGAGTAGGGGAAGACGAATATCCCTAGAGTGTGGAGAAATGCTGCTACTACAGCCATGCATTTCGTGAACACCCTTGGAGCTGAGGCCAGGCCAAAAGGAAGCACCCTGTATTGGTAGTGCTTTCCTTGAAAAAGGAACCGAAGGAGCCTTCTGCGAGTTGGATGGATGAGAACATGGGTGTACGCATCCTTGATCTAGAGAACAAAGCCAATCCTGACTCTGAAGGTATGGCAGCAGAGTTCCGAGAGAAATCATCTTGAATTTCTCTTTGACAAGGAATTTGTTCAATTCTCTGAGGTCCAAGATAGGTCTGTATCACCCTGTTTTCTTTGGGAATAAGGAAATAGGGGGAGTAAAGCCCTGTACCCTGCTGATGGATGGGTACTTCTATTGCCCCTTGGGCAAGAAGCATAGTGACCTCTTGATCTAACAGGTTGATGAGAGAGGTCGGAGAATTGAACTGTCTTAATATTGTGCGAGGGGGCATGCTTGAAAAATGAAGCTTGTACCCCTCCTTTATAATGGAGAGTGTCCAATGCTCTGCTGTTATTTGCCCCCATCTGGGGGCAAAGTGACACAACCTTCCTGGAATGGTGGAAGGCTCTGGTCCCACGAGAGCCAGGAAGGCTAAGTCCTCTAGCTGAAAGTCAAAGGCCTTGTGGAGGCTGAGACTGCTGGGACAGCTGAGGCTTAACATTCTTGACTTTCTTCTGTTTGGGTGGTTGCTGACCTTTCCTGACAAGCTGACCTGCAGAATGTCCCTGCTGAGCATAAGCAGGATAATATCTTTTCTTAGAAAAGAATGGTTTCTTGAAAGATTTCTTTCTAGCAGGATCAGCTGTGGACTTGGATAATCTATCCAAGGTGGAATTTTCAGCATCCAACTCATTGGCTTTTTCCTGCCAATCTCTACCAAACAGGTTCTCACCAGTACAAGGGATATTTCCCAATTTGTCTTGTACCCAGAGCTCCAGATCAGATGCCTGGAGCCAAGCAATTCTACGTGCACCTATGGCAATGGCAGAGGTTCTGCTTATGCACTCAAAGCAGTCAAAAGCTGCACGGTTGACAAATTTAGAAACATCTTGGACATGTTTGACCAATGTGAGAAAATCCTGTCTTCTATCCTCAGGAAGAATAGGACTCAAAGCCTCTAAATCACCTGTGACCTCCTTCAGGAATATTCCCATGTAGAGACTATAGGAACTGATCCTGGCAGAAAGCATGGAAGCTTGGAAGACACGACGTCCAAAAGCATCCAGAGTTCTGCACTCGCGTCCTGGGGGATTAGAGGCATGCCTCTTTGCACTCTTGATCCTTCTCATAGCTGATTCCACTACAATAGAGTGGTGAGGAAGCTGAGTTTTTTGGAAACCAGGACAAGGAGGGACTCGATACAGAGTATCCAGTCTACGAGAATGAGGAGAGGTGGTAAGAGGTGTCTCCCACATTCTTAACATGAGATCATGCAACATCTCATGAATGGGCAAGGTAGCTGCCTTCTTAGGAGTTTTGGGATATTGTAAAATTTCGAACTCCTTAGCTCTGGGCTCTTTTTCAGGGGCAACAGTAATGGACAAGACCCCAAGCCACCTCCCTGATAAAATCCTGAAAGGAAATATCCTCTGGAGGAGACATCCTACACTTAGGGGAGGAGGGCTCCTCTGGGAGAAGCATTCCTGCATCGACAGAACTGTCAGAATCCTCAGATTCTTCTGAGGACTCGAAGTACCATCTGTCCGGATGCTCTTGAAGAGCCCGATACCCGTACCGACCGAAGTCGGTACCGGGAGTAATCGGTACCGGAGTATTGGTACCGGAAGGCATCGGATGACTGGGTACCGGCAATGCAGACACCAATGTTGATGCTATCGGTACCGGTTGGATTGTCTGTCGTGGTTCCGAGGGCGTCGATGCCACAAGGAGAGCCGCCAGACTGCGCTCAATAGCCAGGACTCTCTGGTCTATCGATGCTGCTGATGCCTGGATGTTGGTACCGGAGAAGATCATCGGTACCCCAGAGCATGGCACCAGTAGTTCTGCCGAGGTCGAGGCCTCGAACATCCTGGAGCCTCGATAATGCTTTGGAAGCCAAAGCCTCCCGCCGGGGCTGTTTTGCCTGTGCAGAATCCTCAAGGGCAACGCCAGAGGCATCTCGATGCTTAGAAGGAGATCTACCCTTTGAGAACCGGCTAGACTTATGTTTAGTTACCTGAGATCCACGGGAGGAAGACGAAGCCCTGGAAGACGTTGATGCCACCGAAGCTGCATCAGAGGGAAACAGGGTATTGAGCTTGGCAGCTCGGCTCTGTTGACCTCTCTTGGACATCATGGCACAGGCCATACATTCCAATATGGAATGGTCAGGACCTAAACATTTCAGACACTACTCATGGGTGTCGGTGACGGAAGTGGTACCCGCCACACTTGGTGCACTTTTTAAAACCCGAGGAGGGTTTCTCCATTATGGAAAAAATCCTGGGCCTAAGGCCCAAAATGGCACGTGCACCTGAAAAGAAAAGGAAAAAACTAAATTTTTTTTTTAAAGAAAAGAATGAAAGAAAGAAAAACCGGCGGTACCGGTAAAGCGTCAGAAGGCAGACGCGACCACAAAAAAAGATTTTTCTACAGTGACAGGAACACGACCTGCTGGCTCTGCGGAAAATGAAGAACTGGAGAGAGGCAGTTGGGAAAGGCGGGAAGGCAGCACGCAAGCGCTGTGGGATGCTCCCAAAAGCTTTCTAATTGGATGCTGGGGAGCATTCCCACGCAGTCTGTCGGTACCGACGATACCCATATGTGATGACTACATTCCTGCTTGTTCCTGGAGATTGTCCTTTCCTTGAGTCCTGCTAGACCGATCCAGGACCCGCTGCTGGAATTGTTCAGCCTTTTCTGTAGCGATACCCTTGAGTCCATTATGATTTCTATATTTGTCTCCACAGGTTCATCTTCTACTATTAGCCTTCTCTTTATGCTTTCCTGTACATGGTTCTCTACTATTTGATTACTCATTGTTGTCCATGTTGAAGTTGTGTGAGGCTTGCCCATGTTCTCCCATTTGCTTTGGGATGGATACTGAAGAGATCTCTGGTAGCTGAGGTGTATAGAGTCATGGAAGTGATGTCATTGAAACCTGGGCTTTTCATTGGTTCTTTGTCTTCACCAATCTGCTGGTAGGGGAATGCAACCCACTCGAGGAAAGGGCATTACGTATCTGGTAAGTAAAATGTCGCCTTTTGAAGCCAAAGCCAGATTGCTTCTCGCTACAAATTCTCCTCCTACCCCTCTCCCCATCTAGTGGAGAATGTCTACACATTAAGGGATCCAGATTGCTTTTTATCTCCCCATTTCCAAAATCATTGTGGTTGCTTCCAGGCTGAGCCTTAAACTACCTACCGTCCCCCCACCCCCCAAAAAACTTGGTGCAGTTCTAGATTGTATACTGTGTTTCAGTAGGTTGAGACACGCAAGTCATGTGACTGTTTGGCACCAAGCAATCTTTTAAAACTTTGTATGCTGTTCTCACTGGTACTGTAGCTTCCAGGATAGGAATATTTTGAAATCTTGAGCATTAGGTAAGTCTTCTCAGGACTCCTAATCTTTTCATTGTAGACTTTGTATGTTGCCTTTTGAAATTTTTCATTCTGTTTTTTGTGGGTTTTGTCTCCTTTCAGTCTTCCATGTTTTTGACCATTTTAATTTTGTTTACATTTTCATTCTCCACCTTTTTGTCTGCTTCGGCTAAGCTCTTTGGTCCTTTCTCTGTGTTCTGGGCAGGGAGAGAGGTAAGCTGCAGCCATGGTGTGGTTCTTTTTTGGGACCAGGCCTCTAACAGTAGCTGCATGCAGCTCTTATATGTGCCCTTTGCAACAATAGTGGTGCACTAGTCCAGAACTTTGACAGTAGTGACTATTCTTCCTAGGCCTCCTGCAGCAACAGCTTATGGCTCTTTAAACTTGGATCTTCTACAGGGGATGTTTGCTTCCGGGCTTGGGCAATAATAGTCAATCTTTTTTATAGCACTACTGAGCATACATAACACTGTACTGTGGTAATTCAGGAATAAACCCCTTCCCCAAAAAACAATCTAAGTAGGGTACCTGAGTGACATACCCAAGGTCCCGAGGAATATTTGGTAAAAGCGGGCATTGATCTCCAGGAATAAGCAGGAATGAGTCTTCACATATGGGTACGTCGGTACCGACGGAGCCTGCGCGGGAATGCTCCCCAGCATCCAATCAGAAAGCTTTTGGGAGCATCCCTCAGCGCCTGCGTGCTGCCTTCCCACCTTTCCAACTGTCTCTCCTCAGTTTTCGTTTTTCCGCGGAGCCGGAAGGACGTCCTCCTGTCACCGCAGAAACTTTTTTCTTTAATTTTTTCTTTCTTCTTTTCTTGTGGTCGCGGCTGTTTTCCCACCGCCACTGGTGGGGGTTTTTTCTTTTTCTCAAACTGAGGGAGAGTTTCCCCTCAGTTTCTGTCTTACAATTTTTTGGGCCTATAAGGCCTTTCCATCATGGAGCCTTCCTCTCCTAAGAAGTGCCTTCACTGTGGAAATAGTTTTCTTTTTAGACGCCAATGACTGGTGTCTAACCTGTTTGGGTCCTGACCCTTTTTCCCCTCAACCGTCAGGCTACAATGCTGTGAGAAGAGATTCTCTCTTTCGAGTTTCCCTCGATACCGTTTTCCCTCCCTATGGCAGGGCACCGGCCATTTCTTCTTTACAGGATCAGGTAACCCACAAACAGTCTGTTAAGACTAGCCAATCCTTGAGTGGTAAGTCTCATGCTAAGCATGCTGACGGCCTCGGCCTTGCCCTTGCCCTCAAGACCCCATTGGTATTAAAACCCCGGCGGGAGTCTTCGGGCTCCAAAGCATCTCAGGGGTTTCAGGTTGTTCCTGGGGCTCACCCCTCACAGAACATACCTGAGCCATGCTGGGTGGTGGCATCCGCTTCGAGCGGTACCGATACCCCGGCACCGGTGTTGAGTGATCCGCTCTTCACCAGGGATCGTCATCTGGCGTTCTCGGTACCTTCGGGACCGACCGAAACGTCCCAGATTGACTTTCCAGTATCTGCAGTACCGCCGATACCACCACCGACGTCGGTACCCTCTAGGCATGCATCGATAGACTCGCTTCCTTCGATGCCGAGTCTAGAATCAATTTCTAGTCTAGAGGACTGGGTACCGACGCGTCTCGGAACCGATGTTTGCCGATTCCACATGCACGGTACCGAGGATACTTACCAAGGGTTTTTAGTTGCCTCGGTACCGCTTGAGCAGCCTCCGATGACTACTTCGGTGTCTGTTTTGCCTTCGATTCCGGCACAACTACCGGTATCGGTATCGATGCTGGTACCTGCAGTATCATCAGAACCAGCTCCTTCCATGCTTTTTTCACCTGGATCGCTCCTCTCTATACCTAGTTTGGAGTCGATACCTGGCATGGATGATGCACTACTGACTGTCTCAACTCATAACTGCCAGTTCGTGTCCATCCATTACAAATCCTGTTCTGCACCGGACAGGTACATCCTCCGGTGCCCAGGCTACCTTTTCAAATTTAGCCTGTCCAGGGATGGTTCCCATCGGAGATCCTTCTTTTCAGAAATTTCTCCTTGACATGGCAACCTTTCTTAATATTCCTGTCCCTGGCTATGAGTCGTCTCAGGCTTTTTCTGCAGAAAAGGAAAATATAATGCTTCCTTTACATCACTCTTTGCAGAATCTTCTTCTGAGGGTATGGGAAAACCCTTTAAGGGTTTCTTCACCTCCTACAGCAACTGATCTTCTGTATCAGGTGCCCCCCTCTCCAGGATTTCAAAAGCCTCAACTTCCCCATCATTCCATTGTAGTGGAATCAGCAATGAGGAAGGTAAAAAGCAAGAAAAAACATTCTTCTTTCCCGCCAGGGCGTGCATCTAGAACACTGGATGCCTTTGGACGTCAAACTTTCCAAACATCTATGCTGGCAACAAGGATTCTCTCATATATTTTCTATATGAGTCTATCCCTTCAGGAGATTACAAAGAAATTATCTCTTTTGACTCCTTTTCTATCAGAGCCCAAGGCTGCAGACTATTCCTTCTTAGTCATAGCCAAAATATCTCTTGGTTTCTTTCTCGTGCTTCCCTAGACTCTGAGTCTGTTAGCAGGACTTCTGCTATAGCCATAGGAGCACGTCGTAAAGCCTGGCTCCAAGCATCATACTTGAGTAGATGGGCACAACAATGACTGAGTAATACTCCTTGTACTGGAGAAAATCTCTTCAATAAGGAGTCTTTACGTCAGGTTGCTCATTGCTCCACTGACTTTCCTGTTTCTGAGGGCCATCCTAAGCCTTCTCCTTCCTCAGCAGGTAGGAAATGCCCTACCAAACCTTCTTTCCCTAAAAGAAAGAGGTTTTCCTCTTCTCCTGCCCATCATTCGGATGTTCCCAAGCAGGGGAAGTCTCGCCCTGATCTGAAGAATCCAAACTCTAGCCAGGCTGAATAAACACAGTAACCATAGGTTTCTGATTAATCTTTTTATAACTACAGTTAACTTCTTTTCAGCAGAAGTTTTCCACTGTTTTTCCATTCAAAACTCTGCTCAGGGATTCCTATTATCAGGAAATCCATTTACTCTTCAGTATGCTGAACTGTCAGGATATTCATGTCTAAGTTACAGGGTTTTCCACCTCTTCCTGACTAAAAGAGGTTTAGCAACTATCACATGATAGTTTCTCTGTACCAGCAGAATTTTTTCCTTCCAGGGACTTACCATGTAGTAAGTCCTTCTTCAGCTTTTATCTCTACCCTCTTCACCAGGGTTTCCCCTGTAAGAGTGGTACCATACCATTGAAAGACTTTTCTTGTCTTTCTTTTCACTGTAGAGTTTCTTCTCCTGAGTAAACTCCCTTCTTTATCTGGGCAGCTCTGCAGACAGACAGCTTGCTCTCTTTGTTCAGTCTGTTCTCTCTGTTTGACACAGACTGACTCTCTCTGTTGTCCTATTCAGTAGCTGCCCATGCAGGAGTTCTAGTAATTGACTACTGGTACTTTTCCACAAGTCCCAGTCTTGACTTCCACCACTTCTGTCTGGCCTTAGTAGTGATTCCAATACAGTTTTCTATATCTTTCTTGGATAATCCTTCTCACTACAGGCTTCTTACACTATCTTCTACTTGCCATCTCCAATCTCTGGGTTTGGCAACGTAGTGGACGTGGCTGTCAGTTTTCTCCACCAGCCAGTTCTACATCCCAGTTCTCCTGCATAATGCTCTCTGCAATCCTACTGAGAAGCTTTTCACTATGGGCCCTTGCTAGACAGCATGGAGTTTCTTTAATGGCTATCCATCATGGTTGAAAAAGGCTTCCTTCCCTATGACTGCGAGGGTTCTTCACACCCTACTATCTTCTTTTTTAAAAAAAAAGAAGGAAAAAACATAAGCCTTCTCCACGTGAAAGTCTGTTATCCCATTCCTATAGGGAATATACTTTTTTTTTTTTTTTTTTTTTCTTGCAGCTTGTCCTCATGGTATCCTAATACTTCAAGGACAGCACATATTAATCTGGAAAACGCCTGATACCTCCTTTGTCCCTCATGTAGGTCAACCTGGTATCTCTTTCTATGCGTTTCTGTCCTTTTACCATGCTGGAGTTCCACAGGACTCCGGACTTGCTGTTCACAGACTGATATTATCCTCTGTTTTTTCACGTAACCATCCTGGTTATTCACTGGATAGCATTCCTTTACCATCATCTCTGGGTGAATAGATTCTCTATATATCTTCTCAAATAGGTTTCACCTCCTTGTTCTTAGATGAATCTTTTCCCTTCACATCTCCATGTGAATGTCCTGATATGCATAGCTCTGTCTGCTTAGTTGCAGGCATCTATCTTTAGACCTATATATTCAGGTATATCTATCTATATATATATACCTATATACATCTCTGTAGATGTATCTGTCTGTCAGCTGAGTGTGCATGTGCTATGCCCTTTAGATCTCATTACAGATATATATATAGATATATAGATATACCTATATAGATATATAGATATATATATGTGTTATAGATAGATATGTATTTCCATACTTATCTCTGTCTATGCTCATAAAGGTTTTTACCTTCCTGTATGTTCTGACAGTGGGCTTGCACAGCTTCATACTGTTCCACAGTATGTCTCGGATATTATGCACACAACCACTGCTGTGGTACTGACAGCCCTACCGTATCCTAGGTTTATGTATCCCTGAAGCTCCATGCCCCAATGTCTTCCTACCTCTCACCAGTTAGGAAAGACATGGTGGATCTTCAGTGGATTTCAGATTCAATTCCTCAAACATCTGTCCTTTCTTGGGAGTATGGGGTTCTTCTCATACCCTTTCCTCCCTCAAGGACTAGATCTGTTCGGTCAATCTTCCTCTTTTGCTCCTACCTCTGAATACTTCTGTAGCTAAAAGAGTTTTTCAGCTTTCCATGAAGCTTCCCACTGAAGACCTGCCGTGTTTGTACTACCCCAATTAAATCCTGAGGTCACCTCTCACTTCCAGATGTTGACCTCCACCTTCACTCCAGTGAGGTCACCTTGAACATTATTCTACTGGATCCCCAGTAGACTCCAGCAGCCTCTCTACTTCCTGCAATCCAGTAGGTGAGCATCATATGGTGATTGTTCATTTCAATATTATGGTGATTCATTTCAATATATCTTTTGATAATGATCATACATACAAGGACTCCTTGTGGGCAATGTTCCCTCTAATTTTCTGTAGGCTGTGTGCGCGCATAAAATATCAGCTGTGCAGCTTTTGAAGGAAGGTTAAATTTTTGTGCGCCACATAACGACACTCGGAGTTATATACTTTAAAATTTGACTACACGTCAGAATACAGTATGTACACCACATTGATTGCACTAGAAAATATTGTAGAACTTGTGAAAACCATAAATACACAACAGCTTTTCAATTTTTAGAAAGTCTGTGTTTTCTATCAGAATCAGAACCGTAATTTTTGTGCGCTCTGTTGTAAAGTATGTGCGCTCACTCGGTGAGGTGTGTGCGCGCGCACACGCGCACAGCTTAGAGGGAACAGTGCTTGTGGGTAGTCCTTTCTTAGGTTAGCTGTTTTTTCTGCAGCTCCTCTCTTTTCAACTCCTGCCCTCCATCCTCAGGATGCCTGGCCATATGAGGTGTAGCATGTTTTCAATCTTCAACATGTTAGGGCTCCAGGCATCTTAGCTTGGGAGTCCCCATATGTGAAGACTCATTCCTGCTTGTTCCTGGAGATAGCACAGTTACTTACCTGTAACAGGTGATCTCTGGGAACAGCAGGAATAAGTCTTCACAACCCGCCCACCTCCCCTAGGAGTTGTATTTCTATATCTATCTTTCCTTTCCTCTTTCTCTCTCTTTATCTCAGCTATGAAACTCAACTGAGGAGAGACAGTTGGAAAGGCGGGAAGGCAGCACGCAGGTGCTGAGGGATGCTCCCAAAAGCTTTCTGATTGGACACTGGGGAGCGTTCCCGCGCAGGCTCCGTCGGTACCGACGTACCCATATGTGAAGACTTATTCCTGCTGTTCCCAGAGATCACCTGTTACAGGTAAGTAACTGTGCTTTCTTAGGTAACAGCAGATGGCAATTTTTAGCTGTCAGGGTGACTTAATAGTTATAGTTTATAGCTTATTTAGATTTGATATACCACCTTTGGCACACATACAAGACAGTTTACAAATACAAAATAATCAGAAAGGAAGTAGAAAGGAACTATAATAAATAGAGGCAAGAACCATTATGGAATGAAAACAAAATAGGAGGCACAAACGTCAATGGTATGCCCCAACCCCAAAAGCCCATTGGAAGAGGAGTCTTTTTTTGGAGGGCTTTACATTTTTTGTCGCTGTCCTTGGGCGTGAGCTTGGGCTGTGAGACAATTTGAAAGTGAAGGGGCCAAGAAGAAAGTATGTCGTGATGAGCCTGGGGCGGAGGAGCTGGAAATTCTTCAGTACTTCTCGGCCCCCAAGGAGACCATGACAGTGCCCATGCATTGCATCCTGCAAAGGCTGCTACTGAGGATGTGGGAAAACCCTGTCATGGTGCCAGCGATCAGCCGATGATTGGACTCAATGGATCAGGTGCAGAAGGCCCAGGGCTTTGAGAAACCTCAGCTTCCACACAACTCCATAGTGGTGGAATCTGCCATGAAGAGGATGAAGAGTAACAAGACCCATTCCTCGTTGCCCCTGGATAGGGTGAGAATCCTGGACTCATTTGGAAGGCTGTGCTTCCAGGGCTCCATGCTGGTGGCCAGGGTTCTCTCGTAGCAGCTGTACATGAGCATATTAAGCAAAGACATGCTGGACCTGGTCAACCTTTTGGTTCACACATCCCCCTCTGAGTGTCTAGACTGCTTTCGCGCCCTTGTGGGCCATAGCAAGGACTGCTCTAAGTACATGGTCTGAGTGATCAGCAACTACTTTGGATCAGCCAGCAGGATTGCAGCTGTGGGCATTGAGGCATGCCGTCTCCAGGATAAGCTAGCAGACGTGCCTTGCAGGAAGGAGAACCTTTTCAGGAAGCTAGTAGATAAGGTTAGAGAGATCGAAGGAGCACATCACCTCCAGGCTCTCAAGGAAGATCACTGATCCCTCACTGAAGTATCAGAGCAGAGACTTATTACCAGTGCAAGCGCCGGTACTACCTGAGCCCTCGGAGCTCTCAGCCCAAGGCGCAGGCTCCTCGACAGCAGAGATGGAAGAAGCAGAAGGCCCAACCTGCCCAGAAGCCCAAGCCTGGGTGGGACTTTGACTGGTTCCTGCAGAGTGGAGCTAATCTGCCAGTGCCCAAAGGAGGGGCAGCTCGTTCATTTCTCCCACAGATGGTCTCTCGTCATCTGGGATGCATGGGTGCTGAAGATATTCCAAAGCGGATACGTGCTGCATCTCACCAAGCTGCCGCCCCCTTTCCCACCAGAGGGAGTATCCCCTTGGCACACTACATCACAACTTGCTAGAGGAGGTCTCCACTCTGCTCACTGAGCTCACCATCGAGCTGGTGTTCCTGGCTCAGGTCAGGTGGGTATTCCTATACCAAGTATTTCCTGGACCTCTGAGACCTCAATACCTACCTGGTGCAAGAGAAGTTCAAGATGGTCACACATACTGATCTATCCTGCTCACAGAAGATATCTCAGGTTTGTTATGGGTGATTGCCACTTCCAGTAGAGAGTACTCCTCTTTGGACTGGCATCAGCATGTCACAGATCAGGCAAAAGGGGTGGCGGCGTCCTCGCCATCACCAGATCTGACCTTCATTTCAACATAAAAGATGCAACCAGCTCGCCGCTCCTAGACTCAATCTCGATAGCGAATAAGTGTTCCTCCATCAATCTACTTTACAGAGCTCCATCATCCGATCCAGATGCACTAACAACGATAATCGACACGGCCGCAAACTCCCAGAGTCCGCATGCAACAAGCTGGGTACTAGGAGATTTCAACCTCCCCTCCCTGCAGGACACTCACTCAAAGGCGTTTCTCGAAGCCCTGAAGGATCTAGGATATAGCCAATTAATCAAGGAACCTACCCACACAAAAGGAGGCATGCTCGATCTAATATTCACCACAGACCCAACCAGCAGAGGAACAACCATCCCTGAACTATCTATCACCGCTGTCCCATGGTCTGATCACTCATTAATCCTATTCCAAATTCCTCAACCAAGCCAAGGCCAAAAGGAAGATAACTCAACAATTGGTCAGTCAAACAATCCGCCAAGAAGATTCCAACCATTCAACAAAGAACTAATCCTGGAATCAACAATCCCACTAATAACCTCAACAGCACACAACCCAGATGAACTAGTCTCCAACTGGAATGAGATACTCAGCTCAATAGCTGTTCGCCCAGCAATAAACAGACCTCAAGGGAAACGACACACAGCAACATGGTACTCTACTGAGTTGAAAGCCTCACTCGCCACACTAAGAAAACTTGAGAGACGATGGCGCCGCTCACGCTCAGAAGTAGACCAAAGTGCATACAACCTACAGCTCACAGCGCACCGTACCGCAGTAACTGAAACCATGAAACGTTACCACGCTGACACCTTAAAGAGATCCCTCAACAAACCTCGTGACCTGTTTGCCCTTGTTAAGCGACTTACAACAGAACCTGCATCAGAACAAGCAAATGGAATCCATCCTCAAATATATGCAGATTATCTACAAACCAAACTATGTCAGATAAACAACAACTCTGCGTCCAATACTATCCTTCAGCCTTACAACCAAACATCACTCACTACCTTCATGACCCCATCCAAACAATGCATCGAAAACACCATAGCAGCTATCAACACGACTACAGCACAATCTGATCCATGCCCAGCATTCTGGATCAAAGAACTACTACGAACTGACCTCAGTCCCATCATATCCAGACTCATGCAACAATCGTTCACAACAGGTGATTTCCCACGCACCCTCAAACACACATCAATAAGACCTCTACTAAAAAACAACAAACTCGACCAACAGAAACCGGAATCCTACAGACCTATAGCAAGCATACCGATGCTAGCAAAAATAATGGAAAAGGAAGTTCAGAGACAAATACAAGACCACATTGACTCCAATGCACCACTGGATCCATGTCAACACGGATTCAGAGAAGCACACGGGGTTGAGACCCTTCTTACCACACTCTTCAGCAGCATAATATCAGGCATCGACAATACCCGCCAAGGCTTTGTCCTTGTCTTCCTTGACATCGCGGCGGCGTTTGATTCCGTGAACCATGAACGCCTCCTAGAACGCCTCAAAGAAAAAGGAATCTCCGGTAAAGCGCTCGAGTGGTGCAGGTCCTACCTCTCTGACAGATGGCAGCAGGTTCGATCCAAAGACACATCATCAGAACCATTCCACCAAAGCCAAGGTGTCCCACAAGGATCCTCTCTCTCTGCCTTGCTGTTCAATATATACATGCAACCTCTCTGCAACCTGATCCGGTCCTTCAACGTGAACTGCATGATATACGCAGATGACGTGCTATTATACATGCCTTTTGCAACAGAAAACCCAGACCTCTCACCAATAACATGC
The DNA here is from genome assembly GCA_033557465.1 of Ichthyophis bannanicus. Lineage (NCBI taxonomy): Eukaryota > Metazoa > Chordata > Amphibia > Gymnophiona > Ichthyophiidae > Ichthyophis > Ichthyophis bannanicus. The sequence goes on from CM066039.1 coordinate 191,433,532, forward strand.
TGCATAAATGAAATATCCAACTGGCTACAATCCCAAAACCTCCGGATTCAACACAAGAAGACGGAGGTCATGTTCATTACAAGAAATCGTAACTTCACTGCGCCTACAGTACTAAAGGTGAAGGAAGCTGACCTCCAGATCAAATCCGCGATCAGATACCTTGGCGTCACACTAGACCAGAACCTAAATATGCAGGCGCATATAAGTAACACTGTAAGGGCAGTATACCATAAAATCAGATCCCTTAGATACCTACGATCTCTGCTGCAGCCTGATGATTTCAGGACCATCTTTCAAGCACTAATAATTCCGCATTTCGATTATGCGAATGCAATACTACAAGGACTCCCCCAAACCACTCTGAACCCACTGCAAATGGCAATGAACACCGCAGCAAGAGTACTACATGGAGCATCCAGGAAAGACCATGTCACACCCATTATGAAACAACTCCACTGGCTCCCGATTCAAGGTAGGATTACATTCAAGACCTTGCTACTCACCTTCAAAGCCACCAATGGTCTCTCGTCAACATCACTAACAGAGATAGTCCAGAGGACACCCCACAATAGGGACAGAAGGTCAGTAGCACAAAACACCTTGATAGTCCCAAGATCAATGACTCAATGCACCAAGTCAACATCCAGCAGGGCATTCAAACTTTATGCACCAATGATCTGGAACAGCCTCCCTCACAACATCCGAACAATCCCAGACATATTCCAATTCAGGAAGGCTGTGAAACACTACCTCTTCCTCCTACATTACCCGGAAACCAATGAAAGCTCAGCACCAATTACCGAAACCTCACAAAGCTCCTCTGTCTGAAACCATACGAACACATGACCAGCCTGTAAATTGTATATATTGTTATTGTATATAGTTACCCTGTTAGCCAAGTTGATTCTCCTGTTCATATGTAAACACAAAGTACTATTGGAAATGTGTATGTTCGTTGTTTATTGTAAACCGCACTGATGCTGAATAGCGCGGTATAGAAGAGACTTTAAATAAATAAATAAAATGCCTCGCAGTGGTAGCTGCCTGTCTTTGGACCCTGGAGGTCTTAGTCTTTCCCTAACTGGACAACTGGCTGAAAGAGCTCCACTCTGGACAGCATTCGTCAGTCAGCTTACTTAAAAATCCAGGTACTCAAACAGTTGAGGTTTGTGATCAACTATGCCAAGTCTCATCTCCAGCCCTCGCAGCAGCTGGAGTTCAGAGGGGCCCTTCTCAACACTACTTTGGCTCAGGCTTTTCTCCCAATGGATCGCATGTAGAGGCTGATGGCAGTAGTTGGTAACATCCAGCAAAGGTTCCACACAACAGCCTGGAAGATGCTGAAAATTCTTGGCCACATGGCATCGATGTATGTCTCCTCCCATGTCTCATCTGTTCATGAGACCTGCTCAATGGACTGAGTACACAGTGGAAGCAAGCCACTGGCCACCTGCAGGACCGGGTGACTGTCACAGCACCTCTAGCCCATTCCCTGTGCTGGTGGGTGGAATTACAGAATCTGCTCAGAGGTCTCCTGTTCCAGTTGCCACCTCTCCAGAGGACATGGACAACTGATGTGTCCAAGCTAGGTTGGGAGCTCATCTGGATGGCCTGCGCATGCAGGGCCTGTGGTTTGAACAGGAGAGCCTTCACCAGATCAACATTTTGGAACTGCGGCAATCGCAAATGCCTTCCAGGCATTCAGGTGCATTTGGTCAACCAAGTGGTGCTGATCCAGACAGACAACCAGGTAGCTATGTACTATGCCATCAAATAGGGCAACATGGGTTCATGCTTCTGGCCAAGCTGCACTCCAGCATCTTTTGGGACTTAGGTTCAACTCTGTCCCACCAGCCCTTCTGTCTAGGCTACCAAAATGAGACCTCTCAGCAAGGATGTATGTGAACCCACATTGTTTTTCCAGTTTGTTGCCCCTGTTGGGCTTTTAGCTTCCTCTGTTTTTGGTAGCCTGGGAGTCCCATATGTGAGGACTTAGTTTCTGCTTGTACATGGAAAAAGTGTAGTTATTCACCTGTAGCAGGTGTTATGTTAACATTTTCTTGACCGCCTTTCATGTCAGCAGCAGGGTAGTGTACAATTTAAAAACAATAATAAAATGGAAACGGAAAAAGAATTATAACACTGCACTATGGGACTTTAATAAACCACAACACCACCCTTAATTATACCTGTAACAGAAAAAGAAAGCCATAAAATCATAGGACAGCAAAATTCATTCAACACAGAAAGACACACAAATTAGAGAAAGGAAGGAGAACTCAAGAAAAGGAGGTCAAGGGCAAGGTTAAATAGATGAGTTTTTAGGGGTGACTTGAATTTGGGGTATGGACAGACACGGCAGGTGGGAATGCAGGCGTGGTGGAGCCTCCCAAAAGCTTCCAATGGAAGTTGGGTTGTGTTCTCGTGCAAGGTTTCGTTGGGGATGTCACCTATACGTGAGGACCTATTTCTGCTGTCCACAGAGAACACCTGCTAAGGTGAGGAACTGTGCTCTCCTGTCCCTACTTTGCTTTTGAATGTGTTAAATTATAAAATTCCATGCCACTTTAAATGAAAGGTGGCATAGCAAGTTGGTAACTGAATTATCATAGTGGCACTTTGCATATCTTAAATTCCACCTTAACTGTCCTTGGTGGATCACAAAAACACAACAGGAAATCACAAAACAGTACAGACTTTTTTCTCTAGGCTGAAGATCACCTACTCAGCTTTTTTCTTTTGAAAGCAGTAGACTTGAAAGTACAGTGATAACACACCATTTCTAGTTGGATAGTAGACTGACTTTAGAAAATCTTGTTAAGGTCCTGATAGTTTCAGCTGCTCAGTTATGGTCTACCTCCACTGAGGAGGTTTGCAGGATTGCAACATAGTTCAGTCCAGACATTTCACCTCCTATTAGTTTAGACAACCTAGAAAAATAAGTTTGGACCCTCCATTCTCCTGAGGTATAGAGCCCAGTGCCATTCCTTTCTGGACAAATTATGCACTTTTGAGGATTTTAACTTTTTCCAATATTTTATAAGACAAATATACTTTTTCTTATTTCCTGGCCTTTTTTATTGACGCTCCTTAACCTAGGGAGTTCACTCATTGCTCATTGCTGTGCCTTCAGAAAGTCAAGTTGCTAACCTGTAAGAGGTGTATTGAGAACAGTTCGGTTTATTTCCTCTTTTAGCGGAGTTCCCTCCTCTCCCCCCCCCCCACCCTCTTAATCTACCAAAGTTTAGTGGAGATGTGGGGGTACTGCATCCTGGGAATTACAATGAAAGTTGATGAAAAGGATTTTGCCCTTTTCAATGAAGCTCTGGAAGTTTTCATTTGGTGCAAAGAATTAAGTATCCTAGTTGTATGACTAATGAACAGAACATCAGAATGCAGGTAAGCAGCTTGTGCTCTCTAAACGCTAGCATCTGTCATCCTGCCTTTCCAGCAAATGAGTTGTACTTTTCTGCAGCACTTTCTACAAGAATAGCACAATAGCTGGTGAACGCATTACTGAGTAGCTTTTTTATACAACTTTCTTCTGATATACCCTGCCAAGACACTGTTAAACTAATGCTATTCCCTAATGAAAACTGGATAGGGAAAGCAAAAGGCGGCATATAATGGAACTTTATTTTGCCTTTTCCCTGACAGTGCGAGACCTGATCTTCTGGCGGGATGTGAAGAAGACTGGAGCGGTGTTTGGCACCAGCCTGATTGTGCTGCTCTCCCTGGCAGCATTCAGTGTCATCAGTGTGGTCGCTTACCTCATTCTGGCAGTGCTTTCTGTCACCATTACTTTCCGAATCTACAGGTCTGTTGTCCAGGCGGTGCAGAAGTCTGAGGAGGGGCATCCTTTCAAGTACGTGTTTTTATTTCCTCATGGGGGGGGGGATATGGAACAAATTGTGCTTTACTTCAGAATAATGTCCTAAAAGCTGATCCTTAATTGGAAATATGGTGAACATAATGAACAAACACAGTGGAATTTAGTATTTACATGTTCCCTGTAAAATAGTTATCTCCAAGTTATAATGCCCTGTTCAAAGTAATTTCAGTTTGTTCAATGTAAACTGCACTGATGCAGAATAGCGCAGTATATAAGAGAATTTAAATAAATAAATAAAATAAATATATATAAAAAGTATGAAGCAGTAATAGCTGGCAAACATAAGTGTTCCATTGCGTATCAGGATATCAGCCACAGAAGTGGGTCATGTCATCTGACACAACTGAGATGGATTATTGCTTTCACAGCTCAGAAAAAACCAGAAGGCTTTTCTGGGCATGTATGGGTGTCCAGTGCTGCTCTATTTTTCAACTGCTGAAACCATTAGATTGGTTCTCTGACTTTTAGCAATAATTACCATGTTCTCTAGATTTCCTGCTTCCCTATTTTTTTTTTTGCCCTACTTCAGTCCCAAGATAAAGACCCATAATTTCCCTCTGATTCCAGCTTCATGGAAACCATTTTGATAATAGCAAGTAGCAAGCCTGGCTTAAAGCACTGCCTGAAGTGCCAGTTATAAATGGCAATAATACACGTTTGAGCTCTTGTCTGACGTATGGGACCAAATCCAAAACTTTTTTCTAATGAATAATGCTCCCAGATATTACAAAGCTAAAGGAATGGATGCTGCACAATTTTCTGGCATCATCTCATATTGGTAGGTCAAATTCAGTTACTCTGAAGAGGCAGAAGGACTGTTCTAAGGAGAGCACAGAATAATGGAGACAAGCCCAAGGGTCAGCATAGAAAAACAAGCACAATGCTGATGAAACACATTACAGCACAGGTGAGTTGCACAAAAAGGGAGTTTCATAATGCAGACTATGGTGCGGAGGTCAGTATCTCCAGTGCAGATCTTTGCACAGAGGATAGCGCGGTATAAAAGAAACTTTAAATAAATAAATAAATATTGCACAGTACAAAATTTTATAACCAGTGTAGAGGGACCTATCCCGCAGCACAAAACATCTTTCATAAAGCAGCAGAATCAAACCAACGGGTACAGAAATATCTTAATATCTATCCTATTCTTACTTAAGACGATTTAATATACTGCCATTCAGACAGGATTCTGCCATTATGGCGGTTTACAATAAGTGTTGAGCATAAGGCCAAGATATAAGTAAACTAAAAATAAATTAAAATACAAAATACTACTTACAACCTTATGGACAAAATATAATACTCGGTCATAATAGGATCAACAAAGGAATAGGAAACTAGCCCAGGATTGAGGCTTTGCATGCCATAGTATCTATATCTGCTATTTTTCCCTCAAATAATCGTGCAGTCTGGTCACTTTGGTAAGTCTGGCAATAATCCACATCCTTTTATAGCCAAGTTGTGGCAACAATTTTACAAAATTTCCCGAAGGATGTGGTTCCAAAATACCACCTCCCCCTGAGACTGAACAGATTTTGGACACCTTTAAATTTAAAGTGAATGAGTCCCTCAGAATTAAATACAAGACCTCCATGACAGAGGACCTACAATCAAGATAATGACAATAGTGATTTCTTATAGCAAAAGGACACAGGTCAGTTTATCAGATGAGAACCATATCAGTGCAGCAACCTCATAATGAATCCCTGTCAGAGGATGTAATTTCCTACATTTTTTCAAAAGGTTTATTTCTAAAGCTGTTAACATACAACATCTTTATCTTTATTGAGGCATTTGATATACTGCCCAGGCTATCGCATCAGAGCGGTGTACAAACAATGTGGCCGCAGAGAAAACAAAGGAGGAAAGGAACGCCATCAATCAGACAGAAAATCAAAGAATAGAAACAGCAACACAAGTCAGGCCTACGCACACAGCTAACTGGAGGATAAAGGTTAGCAGAGAACTGATTTCTCAGGACAGAGTCTATCTTACTATCCAGGGGGTCCTTTTAGGACTGTATCACTCTCCACCAGATGGTGAACTGCTTTGTGACAGACATGCGCGTCCACACTAGCTGTGCTTAACCATGTGGTGCATTCCTCCTGTGGCAGGGCATAAGCCCCCCCCCCCTAACTCTCAGCCCCTTTACTGGGGACTCTGGCAAGACCCACTCCAAGTGGATCATGCTTTTGATAACCTCCAGAAAAGAAAAGGTCATTGTAGACGTCCAAATCCCTTGTAAGAGGGGATGGATTTATGGCCCTTGTTCCACTGTTGGAGGGTCAATCAAATGCAACATGTGACACTTGAGCTGCTAGTGTCCTTCCTGAACAGGTGGATACCACCAGTTTTGTCATGACCTTCCGAAGAAGAACATCTCATCCTCCAGGTTGGAATCATCGCCCAAGGACTCGGGGTTGGGACTCTGGGCCTTGGCCAAACAGTTGATCCAACTCTCCAGACTCCAATCTTCATTAAGATGAAGGCAGCTCCTAGGCTGAGCTTTGACTTGTCATCAGCCCTCCTTTTAAGTGAACAAAGATCGAGGACCTGGAAGCTCCAGGGTCTGAGATGCTGTGCTAGAAAGCATAGTTACCTGTAACAGGTGTTCTCCAGGGACAGCAGGAATCAGTCGTCACATATGGGTGACGTCGGCGCCTATGGAGCCCACGTGGAGCATTTCCCCCGATTTCAAAGAAAGCCTTTGGGAATGCTACCATGCATGTGTGGTCCCCTTCCCACCCAAGAGTGCCATCTTCAGTTAGATGACATAGCTTAGGCAAAAAGGTGAAATAAGGTAAATAAGGTAACGGAAACAACTCCTAGGGGAGGAGGGAGGGTTGTGAGGACTGATTCCTGCGGTCCCTGGAGAACACCTGTTACAGGTGAGTAACTATGCATTCTCCAGGAACAAGCAAGAAGTCAGTTCTCACATGAGACTCCCTAGCTCCAGGCTGCCGGGGACAGAACTACGACAGCAAGAACAGCTACCAATAGGGAAGGCAGTGAGTTGCAGAGGGCGAGTCCCTACCAAGAGACTCTGCAGACCCCAGCGTCCAGCATCACCATCACTCCGGTAGCCTGAACACAGGGTGGGAGGGCAGCAGTTGCCTATACACCAAGAATGCTTAGATTACTGCCTGGCCAAAGGCACTGTATCTGCAGGACTCTCTAGGCAGTAGTGAGCTGTGAACGTATGCACTGAAGACCATGTGGCGGCTTTACAAATTTCTGTCACCAGCACTGAGCGTAGATTGGCCACCGATGTGGCCATAGCCCTCACATGATGAGCAGTGATCTGGGGCTCTAGGGAGAAGACAGCTCACTCATAAGAGAGGGTAATGCAGTCCGCTACCTAAATGGACAGGTTGCGCTTGGTCAGCCCCAGCCTGCGGAAGTCTTAAGAGAAAGAGTTTGGGAGCTTTGTGGTGGGCCTGGGTCCTCTGTAGATAGGACAGGGCCCTCTTGCAATGCAACATATGCAGAATTAACTCTGCCTTACCGGCATGAGGCTGCAGAAAGAAGGTGGGGAGGACAACCTCCTGATTGAGGTGGAAAGCAGACATCACCTTCGGGAGGAACTTCACTGGAGTCTGTCTCTCACCCCAGAAAATACTACACCCCTCTTGGAGTGGGCAACAGCCTTTCTGAAAGATGCCATGTATGATCTCATCTGCTGGGCGGCTAAAGATCTCGCCTTTGACAGTAGTGTGATGTTTCAGTTTCGCCACTGGGTAGTGGATACATCCTCCAAGTCCCAAAATGTGACAACTTGCCTTTAAAGGAAAGCTTGTTTGGAGAGGACTTTGAGAAAATAAAAGGATTTGGGAGAGTCCAAACCTTATTGCCTCGTGAAAGATAGGCCAAAGGAGCTTGGAAAGTGTACGGGTGCGTTGTCCTTAGGGGAAAGCCGACAGTCGCCCAAGAGCGGATGGTTCGGAAGAATGTATCCTTGAAGGATACTACCAAAAGCAGAGAGGTTCCACAAAAGAGTAAAGTAGCCCAAATGCCCTCAAGTATGGAGCAGACAGAGCTTAAAGATCCCAATTTACCCATGTCTAATAATAGCCAAATTAACATGAATAAAATACATTCTCTAAAATGCTTGTATGCAAATGCTAGAAGTCTAAAGAATAAGATGGGAGAGTTAGAATATATAGCACTAAATGAAAGGTTAGATATGATTGGAATATCAGAGACGTGGAAGGAGGACAACCAGTGGGACACTGTGATACCTGGGTACAAACTATATCGTAATGATAGAGCTGATCAAATTGGTGGAGGGGTTGCGCTCTGTTAGAGAGGGCATTGACTCAGAAAGGATTAAAGTTTTGCAGGAAACAAAATCTGCTGTAGAATCTATATGGATTGAAATTCCATATAAAAGGGGGAAGGCAATGGCAGTGGGGGTGTACTATCGAGCACTGGCCAGAATGACCAAATGGATGATGAAATGCTCAAAGAAATCAAGGAAGCTAACAAAAGTTACAGCGCAGTAATAATAATGGGTGATTTCAATTACCCCGGTATCGACTGGATCAGTGTCACGTCAGGACATGCTAGGGAGATAAAGTTCCTAGATGAAATAAACGACTGCTTCTTGGAGCAGCTGGTTCATGAACCGACCAGAGGGGAAGCCATATTAGACCTAGTCCTTAGTGGAACACCAGATCTAGTGCAAGAGAAGGGTGTTGGGGCCACTTGGCAATAGTGATCATAGCATGATCGCCTTTGATTTAATTAGTGGAGGAGGGATAGTAAGGAAATCCACAGTACTACCTTTTAACTTTCGAAAGGGAGACTATGATAAAATGAGGAAAACAGTTAAGAAAAAACTAAAAGGAGCAGTTGCGAAGGTTAAAGACGTACATCAAGCTTGGGTGATGTTGAAAAATACTATCTTGGAAGCCCAGACCAGCTGTATTCCATGCTTTAAGAAAAGTGGAAGGAAGTCCAAAAAACTGCCAGCATGGTTTAAAGGTGAAGTCAGAGAGGCGGCTGTTGCCAAAAAAGCATCTTTCAGGAAATGGAAAAAAGAGCCAAACAACGAAACCTGGAAACAGCACAAGCACTGGCAAGTCAAATGCAAGGCATTGATAAGGCAGGCAAAGAGAGAATTTGAGAAGAAGCTTGCTGCGGAAGCAAAAACACGAAATAAAGACCTTTTCAAGTACATTCGTAGCAAAAAACCTGTGAGAGCCAGTTGGTCCATTAGATGATAAAGGGGTTAAAGGAGCACTAAGAGGCGACAAGGCGATAGCGGAGAGACTGAATGAATTCTTTGTTTCGATCTTTACTGAGGGAAGATGTAGGGATGTTACCCATGACTGAAGTGGTATTTAAAGGTGCGGAAGAATTGAAGGAAATATCGATACATCGGGAAGATGTCTTACAACTATTACATAAACTGAAGAGTAGCAAATCACCTTGGCCGGATGGTATACATCCAAGGGTGTTGAAAGAACTGAAATATGAGATTGCAGAACTGCTATCAGTAATCTGTGAACTATCATTAAAATAATCTCTAATACCTGAAGATTGGAGGATCGCCAATGTAACACCAATTTTTAAAAAGGGTTCCAGGGGTGATCCGGGAAACTACAGACCGGTGAGCCTGACGTCAGTACCGGGAAAAATGGTAGAAACCATCATAAAGAATAAAATTACTCAGCATGTAGATAGTCACAACCTAATGGGAGACAGCCAACATGGCTTTAGACAAGGAAGATCTTGTCTTACTAATCTGTTATGTTTTTTTTGAAGGAGTGAATAAACAGGTGGACAAAGGTGAGTCTGTTGATATTGTGTATCTGGACTTTCAGAAAGCCTTTGACAAGGTCCCTCATCAGAGACTTTTGGCAAAACTAAAGAGTCATGGGATAGGAGGCAGTGTACTATTGTGGATCAGGAACTGGTTAAAAGATAGAAAGCAAAGGGTAGGGCTAAATGGCCAATTTTCCCAATGGAGAAAGGTGAATAGTGGTGTACCCCTGGGATCTGTGCTGGGTCCGCTGCTTTTTGACATATTCATAAATGACCTGGAAAGTGGAATAACGAGTGAGGTTATCAAATTTGCAGATGAGACAAAACTATTTAAAGTTGTTAAAACCCAAGAGGATTGTGAAAAATTGCAAGAGGATCTTGATAAATTGGAAGACTGGGCATCAAAATGGCAGATGAAATTTAATGTGGACAAGTGCAAGGTTATGCACCTAGGGAAGAACAACCCAAACTATGGTTACACGATGCAAGGTTCCACATTAGGAACCACCACCCAGGAAAAAGATTTAGGCGTCATTGTGGATACCATGTTAAAACCCTCGGCCCAGTGTGCAGCGGCGGCCAAGAGAGCAAATAGAATGCTAGGTATGATAAGGAAAGGAATGAAAAATAAAACAAAAGATATTATAATGCCTCTGTCGTTCCATGGTGAGACCGCACCTTGAATATTGTGTGCAATTCTGGTCGCCGTATCTTAAAAAGGATATAGCTATTTTAGAAAAGGTACAGAGAAGAGCCACCAAAATGGTAAAGGGGCTGGAAGGATACTCCTATGAAGAAAGGCTAAAAAGGTTAGGGCTCTTTAACCTGGAAAAGAGACGGCTGAGGGGAGATATGATAGAAGTCTATAAATTAATGAACGGAGTGGAACGGGTAAACGTAGATTGATTGTTTACCTTATCAGGATATAGAAAGACTAGGGGACATGCAATGAAGCTACAGGGTAAACTATTTAAGACTAATAAAAGAAAATATTTTTTAACTCAACGTGTAATCAAATTCTGGAATTTGTTACCGGAGGATGTAGTAAAGGCTGTTAGTGTAGCTGGGTTTAAAAAAGGTTTGGACAAGTTCCTGGAGGAAAGGTCCATAAACCATTATTAAGAAGTGACCGAAGATATCAATGCTTGACCCAGTACAAGCATTGTGGCACGTGTGTCTCTTGGGGAAACTGCTAGGTACATATGACCTAGATTGGCCACTGTTGGAAACAGAATACTGGGCTTGATGGACCTTGGTCTGACCCAGTATGGCATATCTTATGTTCTTATGTCCTCCATAAGCTCATTTTCCTCGTTTATGCTACCCAGACTCCTATGGATACCACTGCAGAAAACCACCTTCCTCTTCTTATTTGTGGTTCCAAACTCTGTCCTTTCGGTCCTTTAAAAAGGATATAGAGCAGCTTTTAAACTAGATAATAGGGGAAAGCAGACAGTCGTCCAAGAGCGCATAGTTGAGAAGGATATATCCTTGAAGGATACTAGCAAAAAATTAGTTAGGGCATATTGACAGAGATTCCAATAAAGACAAAAGTAACCCAAATGTTCTTAAGTACAGAGCAGACAGAGCTTAAAGATTCCAAATTACCACTGTCTACCGATAACCAGTTAATATGAATAAAATACAACCTCTAAAAAGCTTATCCAAATGCTAGAAGTCTAAAAAAATAAGATGGAAGAATTAGAATATATAGCACTAAATGAGAGAATAGATATGATTGGTATCTGAGACCTGGTGGAAGGACAACCAATGGGACACTGATACCTGGGTGCAGATTGTATTGCAATGATAGAGTAGATCAAATTGGTGAAGAGGTTGCACTCTGTTAGTGAGGGCATTGAGTCACACAGGATTCAAGTTTTGCAGGAAACAAAATACACTGTAGAATCTCCATGGATCGAAATTCCATGTAAAAAGGGGAAGGCAATAGCAGTGGGGATGTACTATCGACCACCTGGCCAGAATGAACAAATGGATGATGAAATGCTCAAAGAAATCAGACGCTAACAGGTCACAGCAGGATATCCTAGGGAGATCATTTCTAGATGAAATGACTGCTGCTTTGGCAACAGTGATCATAGCATGATCTGTTTGATTTAATAAATGGAGAAAGAACAGCAAAAAAAATGCACAGTACTACCTTTTAACTTTCAAAAGTGAGGCTATGATAAAATGAGGAAAATAGTTAAGAAAAAACTAAAAGGAGCAGCTGTAAAGGTTAAAGATTTACATCAAGCATTAGCGTTTAAAAATACTATCTTGGAAGCCCAGACCAACTGTAATCTCCAGGAACAAGAGGAATGTAGTCTTCACATATGGGTGACATCTGTACAGACGGAACCTGCGTGGGAACACTCCCCAGTGTCCAATTGGAAAGCCTTTGGGAGCACGCCACTGTGCCTTTGCGAATGCCTTCCCAATTCCTCCTCCTCAGTTCTTTGTTTTTCTGCGGTGACAGGATTTGCTTCCTGTTGGCTCGACAGAAAACAGTCTCTCTTTTGTGGATAACATCTGCCTTCCCATCGACGCCAGCACTGTCAGACATCGCCGGTTCCCCTTTTCTTTCTGTCTTTCAAAAAAATGATTTTCAGGCAGCTTGATGCCATCTTAGGCCTTAAGCCTACCATACCCTCTACGCGATTGTAGGGAGAAACCAACTAGTGGTTTCAAAAAATGTCCTAAATGTGCCAGCACTATCTCAGCAACCAACACCCATGACTGGTGCTTAAAATGCCTCAGCCCATACACCCTCTTCCCTCGGACACAGTATCCTTGGCTTCGACGACATAGAGGGCCTCGTTCTCCTCCTCCCATGGATCGCAGGTATCGGCAAAGAGGTCCAAGCACAAGCCTTCATTGAAGGAGAAAACCCTCCAGAGGTGGATCTCCTTCCAAGCATCTTGATCCCTCGGGCGTTGCCCTGGAAGGGGATCTGCCTGTCAAACGGCCCTGGTGTGGGGGGTTCTGTCCTCCGAAGCCATCGAGGAGTCCCAGAAAGCTCCCGAGGCTTCAACCTCTGGAGAGCTATTGATGCCATGCTCCGGGACGGTGGTGCAAGTACCCGCCATTGATGCCCAAGCATCGGCAACATCAATGCACCATCACATACTGGCCATCAAGCAGAGTTTGGCAGCCTCAGTATCTATAAAACCTTTGGTGCCATGCACCACCCTACCAGTACAGACATAGACACCGGTGGCAGGTACACCCATGCAGATGGCATCAACATCACTGCCACCCATGCCCTCTCTCGAGTCTCACTGATACCAGTACCCAATGCAGGTGGCTTACTGAGGCCGATACCTCGGAGCATCGGTACTGTCATATAGCTTTGGCCGAGAACTGTGCCTGTCAATACTGTCCTCTATTTCCAGTGTTTCGGATGCAGTGTCATTTGATTCCTGGGGGCACTGGGACATTCCCTCTTAGCCTATCCCATCGCAACAGCGATGCATGTTGCCTCCGAAAGACATGTTCTTCCAGGAATTTATTCGAGACCTAGCTAAGGGTCTTTCCATCACTGTAACATCGGAAAAGGAGCCGGGGTGGAGGAATTGGAGATCCTCCAATAGCACCAAAGGAGGCAGCCACTCTGCCGGTGCATGCTCCGTATATGGGAGACTCCTCTTACAGTCTTGCTTTACAGTCAGCGACTCGATATCAGGTACCAGAGTGTCCAGGCTTCCAAAAGCTACAGCTTCCACACAATTCCATAGTAGTTGAATCAGCGACGTGCCGAATCAAAAGCTTGAAGATTCGCTCCTCAAATCTTCCAGGTAGGGAAATGAGGACTCTTGATGCCTTTGGGCAGTGATGCTTCCAGGCATCCATGCTCTGTCAGGTTTAATTTCTATAATCTCCAGGAACAAGCAGGAATTAGTCTTCACATATGGGTACGTCGGTACCGACGGAGTCTGCGTAGGAACGCTTTCCAGCGTCCAATCAAAGAGCTTTTGGAAGCATCCCACCATGCCTGCATGCTGCCTTCCCGCCTTTCCCAACTGCCTCTCCTCAGTTTTTCGTTTTCCGCGGAGCCGCCAGGACGTCCTTCTGTCACCGCAGAAAATTCTTGTTTTATTTCTTTAGTTTTCTTGTGGTCGCGGCTGTCTCCCCGACGTCACCGGTACCGCTGGTGTTTTCCTTTCTTTTCCTGTGAAATCTCCTTTTTCAAGGGATATTTTTTCTTCATAGTGTCTCACGGTTTCTCAGAACCAGCAACCAGATTTGTCCCCCACTACTTTCTGTCTAGTTTTAGTAGTGATTCCAAGTCAGTGCTGTTATCTGCCTTGGAAATTATTTCACTACACGCTTGTTGGATTGTCTTCTCTTTCTGCCATCTCCATTCCCCTGGGTTTGGCAGCATAGTTGACATAGATACTGGCTCTCCAGCAGCCAGTTCTATCTCCTCGTTCTCCTGCATCATGCTCTCTGCAATTCTACAGAGAAGCTCTCCACTATGGGCCCTTGCTAGAGAGCATGGGGTTTTCTTCTTCAACAGCTATCCTAGATGGTTGGAAAAGGCTTTTTCAGTCATGTCTCCCATGACTAGAAAGGTTCTCCCTTTGTTCAGCTCGTCCTCATGGTAAGAACGCATGATACCTTTTTTGCCCTTAAGCAGGTCAGCATGGTATCTCATTTTTATGCGTCTTCTGTTCACTTACCATGCTAGAGTTCTAGAATACTCGGGACTTGCTGGCTGCAGACTGATATCATCCTCTGCTTTTCACATAACCGTCCTGGTTATTTCACTAGCTAGCATCCCTGTAGCTCATAACCAGTGGGAATAGATTCTCTATATATCTTCTCAAGTAGGTTCCACCTTCTTGTTAGATGAATCTTTCCTCTCCACATTTCCTATGTGAATACCGTTCTGTAGGCATATCTGTCTGCTTCATTGCAGACACCCATATAGAGGCCTATATATTCATATCTATAGCATACATCTTACAGATGTCTGTCTATATGTTATATATATATAGATAGTATAATATCTATATATCTATATATATCTATCAGTAGATAGGTATTCTGCATTATCTACCTGACTGTCGAGGCTCATATAGCTATATGATTGACAGATGAACTTTACCCATACCTATGCTATCCAGCACGTTTGGGGTTCTACACTCACAACCACTTCTGTGGTAGCTAACAACTTCACCATAACCTTAAGGTTTAGGTACCTCTGAAGCTCTCCATGTTCCAGTATCTCTCCTAGCTGACTCCAGTTAGGAGAGACATTGCGGATCTTCAGCTAATCACAGGCTCTAACGTCTCAGGCGTTTGTCCTTTCTTTGGGATACAAGGGGTTTCCATACCTTTTCCTCCCACAAGGACTGTGCCTGTTTGTCCAATTCGGTCGGCCTTCTCTTTTTGCTCCCAAAGGTGAGCCACTCTGTCGCCAAAAGAGTTCGGCTTTTATCATAAAGCCTTCCGCTGAAGGCCCACCGTTTTTGGTACTACCCCAGTTATCACCGGGGTCCACTGTTCCCTCTAAGCTGTGCGCGTGTGCGCGCGCACACACCTCGCCGAGCGAGCGCACATTCTTTACAACAGAGCGCACAAAAATTACGGTTCTGATTCTGATAGAAAACAACACAGACGTCTTAAAATTTGAAAGTTGTTGTGTATTTACGGTTTTCACAAGTTCTACAATATTTTCTAGTGCAATCAATGTGGTGTACATACTGTATTCTGACGTGTAGTCAAATTTTAAAGTATATAACTCCGAGTGTCGTTATGTGGCGCACAAAAATTTAACATTCTTTCAAAAGCTGCACAGCTGATATTTTATGCGCACACAGCCTACAGAAAATTAGAGGGAACATTGCCGGGGTCCCCTCTTACCTTTCAGGAATCTGACCTCCACTGTTTTTTCCTACAGGTTTATTACCTCCACTTCACAGTGAGGTCCTCCTTGAAGTTCCTCTACTGGGTTCCCCAGTAGATCCCATGAAAATCCTTACTGCTGTGTAATCCTGTTAGGGGAGGTCCATATTGCAATATTCTTTCAATATCATTGATGATGATTATCATCCACACATGGACTCCTTGTCTGCAGTCCTATGCTAGGTTAGCTGTTCCACAGCACCTTTCTTTCTTCAACTCCTACCCTCCATCCTCAGGATGCCTGGTGTTGTGGGGCATAGCATGTTCCAACCTATGACATGCTGGGACTCCAGGCATCTTAGCTTGGGAGTCCCCATATGTGAAGACTCATTCCTGCTTGTTCCTGGAGATAGCACAGTTACCTGTAACAGGTGATCTCTGGGAACAGCAGGAATAAGTCTTCACAACCCACCCACCTCCCCAGGAGTTGTGTATCTATCTTTCCTTTCCTCTCTCTCTCTTTGTCTCAGCTTTAAAACTTAACTGAGGAGAGGCAGTTGGGAAAGGCGGGAAGGCAGCACGCAGGCGTGGTGGGATGCTTCCAAAAGCTCTTTGATTGGACGCTGGGAAGTGTTCCCGCGCAGACTCCGTTGATACCGACGTACCCATATGTGAAGACTTATTCCTGCTGTTCCCAGAGATCACCTGTGACAGGTAAGTAACTGCTTTCTCTATACAAGAATGTTACTCAAGGAGGTATCCAGGGATCTTGAGGCCTTCACTCCTCTCCTCACAGATGACAAGAGGGCAGACTTTCTTGCCCTAGTCAAGCATAGCCAAAATGTATCCAAATTTGTCAGTAGGGCCACCTTTGCCTTTGAATGTACAAGCAGGGCCACAGCCATATGTATTGGGGCCCATATAATTGCATGGCTTAAGGCCTCAGATCTTGAACAGTGGATTCAAGATAAGCTGGGCAACATACCCTGCACAGGGGAGAACCTCTTTGGTAAAGACTGACAAGATAAGGCCTCTCAATTAGTCAGAGAACACTAAAGAAGACTGTCCAGAGTCACAGTGTACTCTGCTAGGAATAAGACATCTGCAAAGAAGTCTTTCTACAATAAGTTCTTCTCTTCTTATCCACCTGCTTCTCAGTACCAGGCTCAGGCCCCACAAGAGGCAGCAGCCTCCTAAGCAACATAAGAAGCCATAGCTGGCTAAATCTCAACCAGCTCCGCAGCCACATTCCGCACCTGGTGTTTGTCTCTTTCCTAGAGAGCATTGCCATCCTGCCTCTGGAGGAACCCTACCCCTCCACATAACAGGCAGACTGTCACTACGCCCACAGATGGCACCTCATCACCTTGGAGCAGTGGACACTAACCATAGTCCAGGAAATGTACAGACCACATCTACAGGGTCTGCCCCACTCCACTTTCATAGGGTATTATCAAACACAAACCACATTCGCTGCTCTCCTACAGGACAAAGTGTCCTCTGTTCTGTCTCAGGGCGCCATAGAAGTCCTCACATCCCAGCAGGTAATGGGCTTCTACTTTCCATACTTTCTCATCCTAAAAAAAAAGCAGGAGGTACAGGCCTATTCTGAACTCAGAAGCCTCAAGTTTCTAGTCCACAAAATGTTAGATATCCCTCAGGACTCTTCTTCCCTACCTCCATTTTCAGGATTGGCTCTGTTCTCTAGATCTAAAAGAAGCATACATGTATCCTCACCCACAGGAAGTTTCTATGCTTCACTTTTCAAGGAAAACATTACCAATACAGAGTCCTCTCCTTCGGACTCGCCTCTGCCCCAAGAGTCTTCACAAAATGCATGGCGATCGTAGCCGCATACCAGGAATTTTAGTCTTCCCTTACTTGGACAACTGGCTAATAAAAACAGATATCTCCCAAGAGGTACTGCTCTCATTGGGAAATTTATCACAAAGCCCCAAGTATTTTGTAGCACTGATGGTATGATGCAAAGTCCCACCTCGCTCCAACTCAAAACATAGAGCTCATCGGAGCCCTGCTAGACACCCAACAGTCCAGGGCATTCTTGTTCCAGCTACTCTGCTCATCTAGTCAAACTAGTATCCCAGAAGCTCCTACAAGACCATCAGACAGCCCAAGAGATGCTGCAGCTCCTTGGGCACATGGCTTCTACAGTACGTCATTCCACATGCCTGACTACATATGTGGATAGCCCAGTGGAAGCAGGCCACGGGCTGTCTCCAGGATAGGACCCAAGTCACTGCCCATCATCCCTTCAGAGGTGGTGCTCTCCAGAAAACCTGCTCGTAGGGTCACCTCTTCAGATGCCTCCACTCCGATGCATCCTGACGACAGATGCCTCCAAACTGGGTTGGGATGCCCACTTGGGTAATCTGACTATACAGGGGCTCTGGACAACGCAAGAGTCACAACTCCAGATCAATCTCCTGGAACTTCAAGCTATCTCGAATGCCCTCAGTGTTTCAACACCACCTCAGGGCACAACAGGTCCAAGTCAGGATGGACAGTCAGGTTGCCCTGTTCTATATGAACAAGCAGGGAGGAACAGGCTCCTGGGCCCCCTCTACAAGGAGGCACTACACCTGTGGTCCTTTGCCATTGCTCATCAAATACATCTCCAAGCGGTGTACCTCCTGGAGGAGTCCAGTGTCTTGGCAGACAGATTGAGTCGCATCCTTCTTCCTCACAAATGGTCTCTGCATCCAGACACAATGTTCTACATCTTACAGATCTGGGGAATCCCAGACATAGATCTGTTTGCAACTTCCCAAGATGCCAAGCTTCTGCACAAGAATTCTAACATCCACCAATCAATCAATGGATCCCTTCCACCTACACTGGGGTTGCAGTCAGCTTTATGCTTTCCTTCCTATACACCTCATTCCCAAGACTCTCCATTTTTTTTTTATATTTAAGATTTTTATTGAGCAAAATCAAACATCTAATACAACTTTGGCTTCCATTTTTCAAATTTTTCCAATTTTCCAATACAAATGTTCAATACAGATTCAAACCCCTTCAACTCCAAAGTGCAAAAATCTCACTTCCTTCCCCTTTCCCTATCCCCCCTCCCTCCCCCTCCTCCCTTTGACCGACCCCCTCCCTACCTTCCTCTGCATGTACACCAACATATTCTGCCATTCATTGTCAAACTTTGTCCTCTTATTACAGATTGCCGTTAATTTTTTCATCAGAAAAATATGACTCAGTCTTCACAATGCTCCACTCTGGGTGGCTTCTCCTGTTTCCGATAGGCCACCTCACACCGGGCTGCACTAAGGCATGCCATAACTTGCTTTCTATCCTCCCGGGGTCTACCTTCTCTCCACCACCCAAATAAAAAAAAAATCTGAGGGTCCCTTCTGAGTTCCACCCCTGCCACCTGTTTTATCCACTGTTGAATTTCTTGCCAAAATAACTGGATCTGTGGGCATGTCCACCATATATGATACATAGTCCCCTCCTTCCTACAATTCCTCTAACACCTCCTGGAAGCCTCGGGGTATATCTTATTCAACCTCACAGGTGTATAATACCATTGCATTACTACTTTATGCCAATTTTCTCTAATCGCGATTGAGAGAGGCATTTGCTTAACCTGTCCCATGATGCCCTTCCACTGTAAGGGATCCCATTGCACCTCCATCTCCCATTCCCAGGCCTTCATATATCCTACTTTCTCATCCTTTTGCTGCCCTCCCCTGACAGCCTTGTATATCCCCGATATCAGCCCCTTAGACTGCTTTTCCTATACCATATTTCCAATTCCAAATAATCCCTTCCTAACCCCTCCGGACCCAATTTAGTACGCATATAGTATAAGACCTGCCCATAATAGAATAGTCCCCCCTCTCCTAGCTGATACGCCTCTCGTAGAGTCTCATATGAAACCCACACCCCTACATCTAAAAATTGGATAAAACCACCTAAGACCTTTCCGTTCCCATATCTTCAATATCCCCCCTTCCTTCCCTGGTTTAAAGTCTTCTGTGTAACAGTTTGCATCACCGAAAATGTAGAATCCCTCCCCTCTCCCTCTCTCCTTCTTACTCTATCCCAGATCCCAAGTACATGAATATGGGTTCTCTTCCCTCCCTAATCCCTGCTCCCTCCTACCCAACCACGGAAGGGCCTCCAATTTCTTCCATCTCATCCCCACTTCCTCCAGCTTCACAAACGTCTTCCGCTCCCCTCCCTCCCGCCAATCCATCACATGTCATAAGAACATAAGATATGCCATATTGGGTCAGACCAAGGTCCATCAAGCCCACTATCCTGTTTCCAACAGTGGCCAATCTAGGTCATACGTACTTAGCAGTTTCCCCAAAAGACACAGGTTCCACAGTGCTTGTATTGGGTCAAGCATTGATATCCTGGGTCCCTTCTTAATAATGGTTTATGGACCTTTCCTCCAGGAACTTGTCCAGACCTTTTTTAAACCGAGCTACACTAACAGCCTTTACTACATCCTCCGGTAACAAATTCCAGAGTTTGATTACACGTTGAGTGGAAAAATATTTTCTCTTATTTGTCTTAAATGGTTTACCCTGTAGCTTCATTGCATG
Organism: Ichthyophis bannanicus; assembly: GCA_033557465.1. NCBI lineage: Eukaryota > Metazoa > Chordata > Amphibia > Gymnophiona > Ichthyophiidae > Ichthyophis > Ichthyophis bannanicus. The sequence continues at coordinate 191,453,626 of CM066039.1, forward strand.
TCCCCTAGTCTTTCTATATTCTGATAACGTAAACAATCTATCTACGTTTACCCATTCCACTCCGTTCATTAATTTATAGACTTCTATCATATCTCCCCTCAGCCGTCTCTTTTCCAGATTAAAGAGCCCTAACCTTTTTAACCTTTCTTCATAGGAGTATCCTTCCATCCCCTTTACCATTTTGGTGGCTCTTCTCTGAACCTTTTCTAATAACACTATATCCTTCTTAAGATACAGCGACCAGAATTGCACACAATATTCAAGGTGCGGTCTCACCATGGAATGATATAGAGGCATTATAATATCCTTTGTTTTATTTTCCATTCCTTTCCTTGTGATACCTAGCATTCTATTTGCTCTCTTGGCTGCCGCTGCACACTGGGCTTAGGGTTTTAACATGTTATCCACAATGATGCCTAAATCTTTTTCCTGGGTGGTGGTTCCTAATGTGAAACCTTGCATCGTGTAACCATAGTTTGGGTGGTTCTTCCCTAGGTGCATAACTTTGCACTTGTCCACATTAAATTTCATCTGTTTTGATGCCCAGTCTTCCAATTTATCAAGATCCTCTTGCAATTTTCCACAATCCTCTTGGGTTTTAACAACTTTAAATAGTTTTGTGTCATCTGCAAATTTGATAACCTCATTCGTTATTCCCTTTTCCAGGTCGTTTATGAACATGTCAAAAAGCAGCGGACCCAGGACAGACCCCTGGGATACACCACTATTCTCTTCCGCCAGATAAAATGAAAGACCTTACCCTGAAGATCTATTTGCATCCACTGCCTTCCATTGTATGGAAATAGGTCCATGAATATTCATTTCCATACAATGGAAGGCAGTGGATGCAAATAGATCTCATAAATATTCATTAGGGACCTCATGAAAACCTGACTGGTTTGCGGCCCTCCAGGACCGAAATTGCCCACCCCTGCCCTAAAGGGATTGCTATAGGAAGTGCCTGAAAAAAGTACAGAACTCTAGGAAGTGTATTCATTTTAACTGCCACTCTTCGGCTCATCCAAGACATCTCCATATCCATCCATTCTCTCAAATCCTGTCCCACTACTCTCCATAATTGAGGATAATTTGCCTCATATAAATCCACAGGTTTAGCTGTTATATGGACCCCCAAATATTTAATTGCCCCTTTCGCCCATTTAAAGGGATACCTTCTTTTTATTCGCTCTATTTCCTCTTCCCAAATATTTATATTAAGCGCCTCTGTCTTATCCATATTCATCTTGAAGCCAGACACCTCGCCATACTGCCCAATTACTTCCAAGACTTTTACTAACATCTTTTCCGGGTCAGTAATCATTAATAGGATATCATCTGTGAACAAAGAGCTCTTATGCTGTCGCCCCTCTACTCCAATCCCACAAATTCCCTCTTCCCTGCATATCACTCGTGCCAAAGGCTCCATTGCCAGCGCATACAATAACGGAGATAGTGGACACCCCTCTCGTGTGCCCCTCCCCAAATCGCTGAATAGTTACCATTTATTCGTACCCTTGCTTGGGGTCTATAATATAGTGCCTGTACCCAGGACACATACTTAGCTCCAAATCCCATCTTCTGCATTACTGCAAACAAACGCCCAATTAACTCTATCAAAAGCTTTTTCTGCATCAATAGCCAGCACCACCATATCTATCCTTCCTATCATGAGCTTCCCAAATCACTTCCAACACCCTCTTAATATTGTCCGGGACTTGTCTTCCACTAATAAAACCCGTTTGGTCTATATCAATTAAGGTGGGCATCCCTGGTGCTAGCCTATTTGCCAACATCTTTGCCAAAATCTTCACATCAATATTGAGTAAAGAAATTGGTCGATAAGAACCACAACATAAGGAGTCCTTCCCCGCCTTTGGTAATACCGTGATCCCTGCCGTTAACATTTTCTGAGAAAGTTGCTGCCCCCTCCCCCCTCCTCTAAGATTTCATTAAACATCCTTTCCAAAAACCCCACTAATTCTTCCCTGAAAGTCTTATAAAAGGAGCCCACTAGGCCATCTAACCCTGGGGCCTTGCCACTCAGCATTTCTTTAATCACTTTCACAACTTCATTGCGCTGTATACGTCCCTCCAATCTTGCCCCCAGCTCCTCCTCCTCCACTAAAGGCAACTCCATGTCCCCCAAAAATTCCCAAATATGCTTTCCCTTTCTCTCATCACTAACTTTTGTGTATATAATGCAGAGTAGAATCAACAAAACCTGTCCCCAACTTGCTTTTCTGTCCTTAACTTTTCCCTCCCTCCCCTTGATTGCCACTATTGCATTGGCTATCTCCCTTTTCCTCACCTTGCGAGCCAACAATTTCCCTGCTCTATCGTCTCATTCATAGAATCTCTGCTTTACCCTATCCAATTGAAAAGCAATATATTCTAGCTGCAATTGATTAAATTCTAAACGCAATTTATTCAAATGCTTTAATTGCCCTACCCTCCCCTGCTTACTATATTGCTGCGTAGCCTTTTTGATTTCTTCATGTAGCTTCTCTTCTCGTTCTTTCCTAGCCTCCTTAAGCCGGGCTGCCCACATAATCAACCTTCCCCGAACTACCGCTTTCATCCCCTCCCACACCCCTTCATCCCGTATATTGCCAGTATCATTCGTCTGCCAGTATTCCTGAAGACACTTCTTTATATTCCTAACCACTTCTTCCCTTTTCAGGAGACTCTCATTTAACCTCCAAAAGCGTATCCCCACTGTCCGTTGCCCATCCCCAATTTCCAACCACACTGGAGCATGGTCAGACTACGTTATATTCACTTCCTTCACTCTTGTTTCCCATTGCTTATCCACAAGAATATAGTCTATCCTACTGAAAGTCTTATGAGGACAGGAGTAAAAGGTATACTCCCTATCCCTCCTATTATGCTCCCTCCATATAGCTGACAAGTGATATTTCTTAATCAAACGTTGTACTATATGCCTAGTTTTCGCATTCCCATCCCCGCCCTCATTTGTCTATTCCACCCTGGCTATAGGGCCAAATTAAAATCCCCTCCCATCACTAGCTTCCCTTGGACATTGCTTTCTAGCATCCCCCTCACTTCCCTCCAAAAAGTAACTTGACCAGAATTTGGCACATAAACATTCACCAATGTGACCTTCTCTCCTCTCTACTCTCCACCTAATATTAACACTCTTCTCTTTGCATCCCTAGCCACCTCCCCCATCTGAAAGGGACACCCCCTCTGTATCAGAATTGCCACCCCCCTTCTTTCCCTCCCCCTTCTTTCCTTCCCAAAGTACCAAACCGGGAATTGTTGAAATGCCAACAGTCCTTCATCACAAACTTTGAGGTGAGTTTCCTGTATCATGATGTCCCATTGTAATCTGTCCGTCTCCCTAATTAGCTGCCTTCTCTTCTGTGGACTCTTGAGCCCTTTAGTGTTTATCGTTCCTATTTGTAGCATCTCATCTGTAGAATAAATGTTAGTGCACCATGCTCATGTCCTCCTCCTTTCCCCTTCCCCCCCTCCCCCCTCCCATGAGTTTCCTCCCCAGGAAGTGACTGTCTCGTCTGCTTCAGCCCCTGCCCCGCCTTACCCCCCCCCCCCGCCTTACCCCCCCCCCCCTTATCACATATCATTAGTTTGCTCCCACAGAATACTTTTCCTGGTCCTTTATTGTCCCTCTCCTTCCCCCATTAACATTCCCCTTGAACAAATAATTCTTACATTATGAACATTCAATATAAGACAGCAATTTTTAGCACACAGTCCATTCCTCCTTTATGGTACCCTAAACCAAACCCCCAAAGGAGTTGTCTAGCTTCAAGTCTTCCGCATGTTGATTAACCACGGACTCATTCCTGCGTACACTTCTCAGCCCACTGCCTTTGAAACTCTGTCCTCACCAGACTTTCCCTTTGACAGTCTTGCTAAACGCCTGCCATTGACTGGCACTCCCTGCCATTTCAATCCCCCAAGTTTGGAGACAGATGGCGTGTTGGTTTTGGCTTGTTCCCCCACATTTTCTGGAAGGTTCGATACTCCAAGCTCCTTCAACACCTCCCAAGCTTCCCTACTATTTTTTGCCCGATGCGATATCCCTTTTACAGTTATCAGCAGACCAAAAGGGTATAACCACTTATCTCAGTCCTCCTTTTCTCAGACGTCCAGTGACATCTCTCAACTTCCGACAGCGTTGAAGGGTACCCATAGACAATCCTGATAGAGCTCAATATTATGTCCATTCCACTAAAAATGTCCTTTTTTCCGTGCTGCTCCCAGAATTCGCTCCTTTACTTTGTGCAAGCTCAGACAAACTACTATATCTCTTGGCCTGTTATCTCTGATCGGACCCAGACCTCGGTGAGCCCTTTCCAGGTGTACCGGTCCTGCACCCTCTGCATTGTCTGAGTCTGTTTCTTGCAAAAGGGCCTTGAATACTTCCTTTATTACTTTATCAGAGTCCTTATACTTAGGATCCTCTGGAACGCTCCTCACTCTTATATTACACCACCTCGATTGATCCTCAAGGTCCTCCGTCTTTTCTGTTAGGTGTTGTATTTGTTTCAGCTCTTCCCAGCCTTTCTGCAGTTCTCCCATCTCCTCTGCCTGTTGATCCAATTGGTTTTCTGTTCCACCCGTGCTCCAAGGTCCATTATATCTTGTCTTAATGCTTGTAAAGTCTCTTTCAACTCAGTCTTAATCCCATTGATTTCTAGTTTGAGCTCATCTTTCAGTTCTGTAAGCTAATGTTTTAACATTTCTGCAGCTCCAGGATTCCACGTCTATCCCTCCTCGGCTTCTCTTCCAGCTTTGGCGGCCATTTTCTGTTCCTTCTCTGTCTCCTCCCCCCCCTCCCCCCTTAGCAGGAGTATAGGAAGATCGGAACTCTGCCAGTTTCTTCCGGGCTACCAGGCTCCCCCTGGCTTTTTCCATAATTTGGATCTTATATTTTTTTTTTTGTCTTATATCCTCTTGATTGTACACTAACTATCAGTCAATTTCCAGAGGGTAAATGTAACTAACTAACCAAATGTATTCCCTCCACTGTATCAATAGGTTTTTGCAGACATATATAGCCCAGTGAATATAGGTCTCAGACTTACAGCTGCCACGTCGGGAATGTTATTCCCCGAACTGTGCGCCAGATCGCATCAATGACTTTCAAAACATTCACTGTTTTCTTATTTTGTTGTGCTTATCCTATAAATCTGACTCTTCCTGTTTTTAATAAAACTGTCATTCCACAGCATTTTGTAACTGAGAAACTGTGCTTAACTTAGCTGTATTTTCTGTTGAAAAGCAGTCCCCGACGCCACCTGATAGGCACCTTAATGCGTTTCTGTAATTTCTTCAGGGGGAGTTCACATACAGCAGCATGTTCTCTTAAATGGCGGTGGATGAACCCTCATTCAAATCTTGTGTGTTTCACCATTGCAACTTCTAAAGAGTGCATCAAGCATCCGCGCACTCTTTAGAAGTTGCAATGGTGAAACACACAAGATTTGAATGAGGGTTCATCCACCGCCATTTAAGAGAACATGCTGCTGTATGTGAACTCCCCCTGAAGAAATTACAGAAACGCATTAAGGTGCCTATCAGGTGGCGTCGGGGACTGCTTTTCAACAGAAAATACAGCTAAGTTAAGCACAGTTTCTCAGTTACAAAATGCTGTGGAATGACAGTTTTATTAAAAACAGGAAGAGTCAGATTTATAGGATAAGCACAACAAAATAAGAAAACAGTGAATGTTTTGAAGGTCATTGATGCGATCTGGCGCACAGTTCGGGGAATAACATTCCCGACGTGGCAGCTGTAAGTCTGAGACCTATATTCACTGGGCTATATATGTCTGCAAAAACCTATTGATACAGTGGAGGGAATACATTTGGTTAGTTAGTTATATCCTCTTGAAGCAGTAACGATTTTGCAAATTACTAGGGCCTCTCAGCCTCTCAATACCAGCTCTTCTCCAACAATCAGTTTTCCTGACTCTCTCTCCACAGCACCTTCTTTTCCTCTCCCCTTGCAGTTCCAGGTTCTACATCTTCTGCCGCTGCTTTTCTCCATGGTCTCCCTGGCCTTCTCTCCTCTGAAGCTTCCCTCAGGCTCTTGCACGCTGTTTTCCCGCCTCTGCTGTCTCTGCTCCCTCGTGCTGCTATCTGGCACTCCAACCGTTGCTCCCACCTGCTCCTCCGGGGTTTGCTTCACTCACCACTCCTGTGCCACATTCCTACATGGAGCCTCTTTCGACCAGGTAAGATCCCACTAGCACCGACTCGATTGTGCCATCCGTGGCTTTTTTCCAGCCCTCCCCCTTGGCCCGCTCACCTCCGGAGCACTTTCCTGTGCCGTTTTGCACCTCCACCTCTCCCGCTCTTCAACATTACTCATGGGGTTCTTAACTCTGATCCAGCCCTCTCATCTGGCGCTCGCTTCACTCTTCACCACTGCGCCGCTTCTCCTGTCCTATTTTCTGAACTTTAAAGGGACATTTATACTTTAATGGGCAGTTCGGGCAGCGGAGCTCTCAACTCACGCTGCCATCAGACCCGGTGACGTCACTTCCGTCCCCCAAGACTCTTTTCAAGCTCGAGTTGGACAAGGGCTCCATGATACTCATAGCCCCCCACTGGCCGAGGCAACCATGGTTTTCTCTTCTACTACATCTGACTCGGAATCGATCTCCTCTCCCAGGACGACTGCTCACTACTCTGTCCCAATCCAGTCTGTCTCACAGCTTGGCTGCTGAGAGCATAGCTTTCCAAAGCCTTGACCTTACTCAAGAGGTTAAGGAGATCTTTTTGGCTTCTAGCAAGCCCTCCACCAGACGTTCATATGCTTTCAAGTGGTGGAGATTTTCTGTCTGCTGCTCTCAGAAGGATCTCCACCCCTTTTCGGCTTCAGTGGAGTCACTCCTCCAGTTTCTCCTCCATCTGTCATCGACAGGTCTGAAGACCAACTCTGAGAGTCCACCTCGGTGCAATTGCAGCCTCACCACCTACTGAATGGACAGCCAATCTCCCCTCAACTGCCAGTGGTCCATTTCATGAGAGGTCATTTCCTGTCCAAACTGTCCATTAAGCCACCTCTGGTGGCTTGGGACCTTAATGTCATTCTAGTGCAGCTTCTCAAGCCGTCCATTGGCCATGGCCTCACTAAAGTTCCTGTCTTGGAAGGTAATCTTCCTAATTGCTCTCACTTCAGCTAGACACATTAGTGAGCTTTAGTGGCGGACCCACCCTATACCAGGTTCCACCACGACAGTCGTTCTTAGGACTTGCCCACACTTTATGCCAAAGGTGGTGTTACCTTTTCATTTAAACCAGTCAATTTTCCTTCCATTTGTCTTTTCCAAACTGCATCCCTCTCGAGTGGAAGCAATACTGTATTTGCAAGCGTGCGTTGGCTTTCTATCTCCAAAGGAGAGCACTGCAAAGCCTTGCAACTGTTCATCTCCTTTGACCCTAATCTTCTGGGTCTCCATGTATCTAAATACATGCTCTCCAGATGGATAGCGGACTGCATCCTAGTTGCCTGTGACAAAGCAGGACTCTCTGAAGGGCATGTCACAGCTCACAATGTTTGTGCCATGACAACCTCGGTGGCAAACCTATGCTCGGTTGCCATTGACGAGATATGCAAAGCAGTAACATGGTCTTCTGTACATACCTTTGCCCATTGTCTGGACAAGGACTCTTGTCAGGATGCCATGTTTGGGCAGGCTGTACTCTGACACCTCTTTCAGACTTAGATGCAGCTCCTACTCTCTGTCCTGGACTTTTACTATACCAGAAATCCATGTGGGATCCATGACCTCATCAGGTCTACTCCGAGGTGAACCTCCACCAGTTTAAGGTCACTTCATCTGGAGCTAGGGAGTCCCATATGTGAAGACTACATTCCTGCTTGTTGCTGAAGATAGTGTAGTTACTCAGGTGAAAACATCCCTGGAAAGGGAAGAACCAGAGCTCAAGTACCCCAAAGTTGCAGAATCAGTTACCACAAGGAAGCGAAGGGTAGTGGTGATTGGTGACTCTCTTCTGAGGGGTACTGAGGCGTCCATCTGCCGACCAGACTTCATGTCCAGAGAGGTATGCTGTCTTCCAGGTGCCAAAATCCAAGAGGTTACAGAGTTTGCCGCGACTCATCAAGCCTACTGACTATTACCAATGCTGCTAATTCATGTCGGAACGAATGATACTGCCAGGTATCCCTCTGAGTGTATCAAAAGTGACTTCATGGCTCTGGGACAGAGGGTGAAGCAGATAGGTCCACAGGTGGTGGTCTCTTCAATCCTCCCTGTTGAGGGTAAAGGCCAAGGAAGAGTGGCTCGCATCCTGGAGATGAATGCATGGCTGCGTGGATGGTGTCATCGAGAGTGTTTTGGTTTTCTGGACCATGGGATGCTGTTCCAAGGGTTGCAGAGCAGAGATGGCGTCCATCTGTCCAAGAGGGTCAACGCATCTTCAGTAGTAGACAGGCTAATTTACTGAAGAGGGCTTTAAACTAGATTCGTTGAGGATGGGTGAAGAAAGCCCCCAGGTAAGTGAAACATTAAATACCCTTTACCTGTTTCCATAAAGGTAACATATGGAAAGCAGTGTGTATAAATGCCCGTAGCATGGGAAATAAGATCCCAGATGTTGAGGCTTTAATGGGAGAGGCTGACTTGGATTTAGTGGCAGTTACAGAAACATGGTTCACAGAAAACCATGACTGGGATGTAACTATACCAGTTTATACTTATTCAGAAAGGACAGGGTAGGAAGATGGGGAGGAGTGGCATTATATGTAAAAAATAATATTAAAGCTTTGGCATTATAGAGCTTCAAAGGGTGAGAGGAGGCACTGTGGGTTAAACTAGAAAGAGGGAAAGAGAAATCTATTTCCATTGGCGTGATATACAGACCTCCCTCACAAGAGGAAGAGGTGGACAGTTAATTGAAGACATATGCAGTATTGCTAGGAAAGGGGAAGTGCTACTGATAGGGGATTTCAATATGCCAGATGTTTGGCACATTCCTGCTGCAGTATCATCTAGAAGTAAGGAGATCATGGATTTGTTTATTTGTTTATTTAAAACTTTATATACCGCCCATCACAGAGTGTCAGAGCGGTTTACAATCATAAAAATCATAAAATGCTGCAGAAAAGAAAGAGAACGCCAATTTAAAAGTTGCAAAGGAGGAGAAAAGGACAGAGATCAGAAAAGAGGAAAACAGGACAGCCGAGAAACACAAAAAAAAAGATTATGGTGTTCTTTGAGGAAGGAGAGAAGCAGGGGGAGGGGAGATTGAATGCCATACAGAAAAGGTGTGCTTTTAATTGGGGTTTGAAGGATTTGAAAGAGGGATCTAATCGGAGGGCAGGGGGGAGCGAGTTCCAGAGGCGAGGCCCGAGGAAATAAAAAGCGGAGGATCGTATGGATTCTAGATGGGCCTGGGACGGGGAAGGGAGGAACATGCGGTTGGAGTGTATAGAGCGGAGAGAACGGTGAGGAGTGTGAAGATGTATCTGATCTGCAAGGTATAGTGGAACACCAGTGTGGATAGTTCTGTGCACAAAGATAAGAATTTTAAATTGTATGCGATATGAGACAGGAAGCCAATAGTGGTGGTTGAGAAGGGGGGTAGCATGATCAAAGCGGGATGCATGGGAGAGGATGCAAACAGCTGTATTCTGGATGCGTTGGATGTGGGAAAGTTGAGACTGAGGAAGACCAGCTAAGCAGACATTACAGTAATCCAGGTGCGTGAGAACTAGTGAGCAGAGTTAGAGTAACCATAGAGGAAGAAAGAAAAGGACGGACAGCACGGAGGAGTTTTAATGCAAAAAAAGAACGTTGAACAACGGATGAAATGACCTTTGAAAGTAAGGGCAGAATCAAGAGTAACAACTAAATACCTAAGGGAAGAGACTAAGGGGATAGGTGATGAAGAAAGTCCGGTACAAGAGGGGGAGGGGAGTGCCCAAAGGTGAACCAGATCGCTGCAGTTTTTTTGAGGTTAAGGTGAAGGAAGTTGGAGGAAATCCAAGAGGCAACGGCGGAGAGACAATCATTCAGAGGGGTAATGTCTGGCGCAGAGGAATCGGTATGGTATAGGAGAAAGATGTCATCAGCATAATAGTGAGCGGAAACGCCATATTGTTGAACCAGGAGAGTGAGGGGGGCTAAAAAGACGTTAGAGAACAGGGGAGAGGACAGAACCTTGGGGAACCCCACACGAGAGAAGGGTGGAGGGGGAAGAAGCAGTACCAGATAACACAGAGAGAGCGGCAAGACAGGAAAGAACGGAACCACTGAAGAACCAGACCAGAAAGGCCGGCATCCTGAAGTCAAAATAGAAGGGTGTGGTGATCAGCAAGGTCAAAAGCAGCGGAAAGATCTAGTGAGACAGCAAGAGAGAGAACCATGGGCGTGAGCAGCATGCACCTCATTGAGGAGTGAAAGAAGGACAGATTCAGTGCTATGACCAGGACGAAAACCAGATTGCCGGGGGTGAAGAGTAAGGGAAGCCTCAAGATGTGCTGAGAGCTGGAGGAAAACCAATTTCTCTCTCTAGGAGTTTAGAGAGAAAGGGAAGGTTTGAGATGGGGCACCAATTAGAGGGAGAGGAGGGATCTAGGAAATTGTTCTTCAGGATAGGGCGAACCAAAGCATGTTCCCAAAGAGGGAAAAACACCAGAAGCTAGACTAGAATTGAAAATAGAAAGAATGATGGAGGATAATGCAAGAGATGGTTCCAAAAGCCAACGGGAAGGGATAGGATCCGAAGGGCAGGTAGTTTCTCCGTGAGGAAGCAAAGACCTTAGAGAGCATTGGAGCTGTGATTGGGTCAAAAGTGGACCAGGGATTCTCTACAGGGAGAACTATTCAGGCAATTGGTAACAGACTCCACATGTGAAGGGGCCATACTGGACTTTGTGCTTACCAATGGTGAAAGTGTTTCTGATGTTGTAGTGGGAGATCATTTTGCATCCAGTGATCACCAGATGGTGTGGTTCAGTATTAGGACTAGGGCTGTTAGAATCCATTCAAAAGCGAGGGTCTTAGACTTTAGGAAAACTAACTTTGCCAAGATGGGCCAGTACCTCAGGGAGTCGTTAGCAGGATGGGAACAGCTGGGGATGTAGAAAAACAGTGGGCAAAACTGAAAGGGAATATTTTAAGGGCAACCAACCTTTTTGTTAAAATGGTAAAGGTAAAAGGAAAAGGAGACCGCTATGGCTTTCAAAAGTAGCTGAAAAGGTGAAGAAAAGAGGGAGGCCTTCAGGAAATAGAAGAGATCACAGAGAGAGGAAGACAGGCATCTATATTTGGAAAAACTTAGAGAAGCTAGCAAAGTAGGACAGCAAAGATTCAAAAAGAGGAAGAAATAGCCAATGCAATAAAATGGGGGGATAAAACATTTTTCAGATGTTAGTGAGAAGAAGGGCAAAAGTTGTATTGTCAGACTCAAGGGTGAAGGGGAGGATACATGTAGAAGCTGATGAGGATAAAGCGGAATTGCTTAACATACATTTCTGTTCTGTGTTCACAGATGAAGAACCAGGAACAGGACCTCAGAAAACACCCACAAACAGGAACAGAAGCGAGGGGCATCTTGAACAATTTTCTGAAAACTGTTTGTGAGAAACTAGCTAAACTTAAAGTACACAAAGCGATGGGACTAGATGGGATACACCCTAGAATACTGAGGGAACTTGGGGATGTTCTAGCAGCTCCACTGACTGACCTTTTGAATGCCTCATTGGAGTTTGGAGTGGTGCCAAAGGACTGGAGAGAGGCTCATGTGGTGCCTTTACACAAAAGCAGAAGTAAGGATGTGGTTGAAAACTACAGGCCGGTTAGTTTAACTTCGGTGGTGAGTAAATTATTGGAAATGCTACTGAAAGAGAAAATAGTGAGGTTTCTGGAATCCAGCGGTTTACAGGATCCAAGACAGCATGGATTCACCAGAGGCAGGTCTTGTCAGACAAATCGGATTGATTTCTTTGACTGGGTGACCAGGGAGTTGGACCAAGGGAGAGCCCTAGATGTGGTGTATTTAGATTTCAGGAAACCCTTTGACACTGTTCCTCACAAGCGACTTATAAACAAACTGAGCACCCTAGGGATGGACCCTAAAGTTACTGCTTGGGTTAGAAATTGGTTGCGTGGGAAGCAACAAAGGGTGCAGGTAAATGGTGCTCACTCTGAGGAGGAGGACATTACCAGTGGTGTACCCCAGGGATCTGTCCTTGGCCCGATTCTTTTTAACATCTTTGTTAGTGATATAGCGGAAGGGCTGTCGGGTAAGGTTTGCCTCTTTGCGGATGATACCAAAATCTGCAATAGAGCAGACACCCAGGAAGGTGTAGATAACATGAGGAGGGATCTAGCTAAGCTTGAAGAATGATCTAGAATTTGGCAGCTGGGATTTAATGTTAAAAAAAATGCAAGGTCATGCATTTGGGTTGCAGCAATCCAAGGGAGCGATATAGTATAGGGGGTGAAGTACTTTTGTCCACTAAAGAAGAGCGGGACCTAGGCATGGTTGTCTGATCTTAAAGTAGCTAAACAGGTAGAAAAGGCGACAGCAAAAGCTAGAAGGATGTTTGGGTGAATACAGCGAGGAATGGCTAGCAGAAAAAAGGAGGAGATAGTGCCTCTGTATAAGTCTTTGGTGCGACCATGCTGAGTGTACTGGGGTCTGTAAGTACATGCTGCACACTGACATAAGGGACCTGTGCTGACTGCTGCCCCTGTTGCCACTGCTTTCTGCTTTAGATAAGTGGAGGGAAAAGAAGGAAGTTGGAGAATTGCCAGTTTGTTTTCATCATCTGGGGTCATGTGAATTTTCAGTTAAAGTGGGGTCATACGGTATAAAAGGTTTTTTAAAAAGCATTTCTCTTTTCTATATTTGAATAAACAAATTGGGATGTTTTTATGATGAGGATTTTATTCGCCTTATGACACACAGACCTGGTAATCTCCAAGAGAACTTCATCAAATTGAATTTCTATCTGCATCGTTTCTTGCTACAAATGGTCATGGCAAACAGATCCCAAATTGTATTTGCTTAGGGGCTTCAGCTTTCCCAGTCATCCCTCATTTAGCTTTCTTGGGTTGCATGTTGCAAAAAGGGTAAAAATGCAACTCCCATCTTCAAAGTATCTCATTTGTGTGGTTAATTCTTGTCAGAGAATGAAATTGCAGGTCCACCAAGAAAAGCACAACGCCTCATGAATAGCAGAAACCCAGTCTAAAAACGTGGTAAAGGGAAGGAGTTCTTTGATCTCCAGGAACAAGAAGGAATGAGTCTTCACATATGGGTACGTCGGTATTGACGGAGCCTGCGTGGGAACGCTCCCCAGCGTCCAATCAGAAAGCTTTTGGGAGCATCCCTCAGCGCTTGCGTGCTGCCTTCCCGCCTTTCCAACTCTCTCTCCTCAGTTTTCGTTTTTCCGCGGAGCTGGCAGGACGTCCTCCTGTCACCGCAGAAAATTTTTTCTTTAATTCTTTACTTCTTGCTTTCTTGTGGTTGCGACTGTTTTCCCGCCTCCACCGGTACCGCCGGTGGGTTTTTTCTTTTCTTTTCAAAAACTCAGGGAGAGTTTTTGAAAAGAAAAGAAACAATGGGGGGAGTTTTTCCCTCAGTTTCTGTCTTAAATTTTGGGGCCTTTAAGGCCTCTCCATCATGGAGCCGCCTTCTCCTAAGAAGTGCCTTAACTGTGGAAATACAGTTTTCTTTTTAGATTCCAATAACTGGTGTCTGTTTGGGTCCTGACCCTTTTCCTCCGGAGCCATTAGGCTACAAATTTATGAGAAGAGATTTTCCATTTCGAGTTTCCCTCGATACCGAGTTCCCTTCCAGTGTCAGGGCACCGACCATTTCTTCTCTACAGGATCAGGTAACCCACAAACAGTCTGTTAAGACTAGCCAATCCTTGAGTGGTAGGTCTCATGTCAAACATGATGACGGCTCCGGCCTTGCCCTCAAGACCCTATTGGCTTCAAAACCCTGGCGGGAGTCTTCGGCCTCCAAAGCCTTTCAGGGGTTTCAGGTTGTTCCTGGGGCTCACCCCTCACAGAACATACCTGAGCCATGCTCGGTGGTGGCATCCGCGTCGAGCGGTACCGATACCCCGGCATCGGCACTGGTGTTGAGTGATCCACTCTTCACCAGGGATCGTCATCTGGCGTTCTCGGTACCTTCGGACCGATCGATACATCTCAGATTGACTTTCCAGTATCGGCAGCATCGCCGATATGACCACCGACGCCGGTACCCTCCAGACATGCATCGATAGACTCGCTCCCTTCGATGCCGAGTCTGGAATCGATATCTAGTCTGGAAGACTGGGTACCGACGCGTCTCGGAACCGACGCTTACCGATTCCGGATGCGCAGTATCGAGAATACTCACCAAGGGTTTTTGGTTGCCTTGGTACTGCTGGAGCAGCCTCCAATGACTGCTTCGATGTCGGTATCGCCTCCGATTCCGGCACAGCTACAAGTATCGGTACCGATGCCGGTTCCTGCAATAACATCGGGACCAACTACTCCCTTTTCACCAGGCTTGCTCCTTTCTATGCCTAGTTTGGAGTCTATACCTGGCATGGACGATGCAGTACTGATTGTCTCAAGTCATAACCGCCAGTACCAGTATCCATCCATTAGGGCTCCTTTTCTGCACCGAACCAGTGCATCCTCCGGTGCCCAGGCTAGTTCTTCAACTTTAGCCTGTCCAGGGATGGTTCCCATTGGAGGTCCTTCTTTTCAGAAATTTCTCCTTGACATGGCTACATTCCTTGCTATTCCTATCCCTGGCTATGATCCTACACAAGGCTCTTCTGGGGAAAGGGAAAATATAATGCTTCCTTTACATCCTTCTTTGCAGGATCTTCTTCTGAGAATATGGGAAACACCTTTAAGGGTTTCCTCACCTTCTACAGCAACTGATCTTCTGTATCAGGTGCCCCCCTCTCCAGGGTTTCAAAAGACTCAACTTCCCCATCATTCCATTGTAGTGGAATCAGCAATGAGGAAGGTGAAAAGCAAGAAGCATTCTTCTTATCCGCCAGGTCGTGCTTCTAGAACACTGGATGCTTTTGGACGTCAAACCTTCCAAACATCTATGCTGGCAACAAGTATTCTCTCATATTTTTTATGAGTCTATCCCTTCAGGAGGTCACAAAGAAATTATCTCTTTTAACTCCTTTTCTATCAGAGCCCAAGGCTGCAGACTATTCCTTACTTCTTAGTCATAGCCAAAATATATCTTGCTTTCTTTCTCGTGCTTCCCTTGACTCTTTGAGTCTGTTAGCAGAACCTCTGCTATAGCTATAGGGGCACGACGTAAAGCCTGGCTCCAAGCTTCAGACTTGAACAGATGGGCACAGCGAAGACTGGGAAATACTCCTTGTACTGGAGAAAATCTCTTCAATAGGGAGTCTCTACGTCAGGTTGCTCATTGCTCCACTGACTTCCCTGTTTCTGAAGGCTATCCTAAGCCTTCTCCTTCCCCAGTGAGTAGGAAATGCCCTACCAAACCTTCTTTCCCTAAAAGAAGAAGGTTTTATTCATCTCCTGCCCATCATACAGATGTTCCCAAACAGGGGAAACCTCGCCCTGGTCTGAAGAATCCAAACTCAAGCCAGGAAAATTAACCCTCAGTGGGGTTCCAATGAATCTCTTATGACATACAGTTCACTTCTTCTCAGCAGATGTTTTTTCACTGTTTTTTCATTTCAAACTCTACGCTTGGATTCCTGTTTCCAGGACATCCACTTGCTCTCAGGTAGGCTGAGCTGTCAGGAGATTCATGTCTGGGGGTCACAGGGTTTCCTTCTCCTTCCTACCATGCAGAGAGGTTTGCCAACTATCTCATGATAGTTTCCCTGTACCACCATGAATTTTTTTCCTTCTACAGACTTACCATATAGCAAGTCTCCCTTCAGCTCCTATTTTTCTTTACCCTCATTTTCAAGGCTTCCCCTGTACTAGGGGTACTATACGACTGGAAGGCTTTTAGCCTTTCTAGTCTTCCTTTCCTTTCCAGTGTAGAGTTTTTCTCTGGAGTTACCTCCCTGCTTTCATTGGGCAGCTTATCAGACATGATCAAGATTTTCTCCTCTTGTTCTGTCTCTCTCTGTTACAAGCAGAAGGATTCTCTCGGCTGTTCTATTCAGCAGCTGCCCATGCAAGAGTTCCAGTCATTGGACTACTGGTACTTTCTACGAGTTCCAGTCTTGTCTTCCACTACTTTTTCTGGTCTTCGTAGTGCTTCCAAGATAGTGCCCATCTATCTTGGAAAATCCCTATCGCTCTTTTCTGTCATCTCCAAATCTCTGGAATTGGCAGCATAACTAAGGTGGCAGCTGGTTTCCTCCAACAGCCACTTTTATTTCCCAATTCTCCTGCATAGTGCTCTCTGCAATCCTACTGAGAAGCTTTCCACTATGGGCCCTTGCTAGAGAGAGCATGTGGATTTTTTTTTCTCTAATTACTATCCTATATGGTTGAAAAAGGCTTCCTCAGTCATTCCCCATGACTGTAGGGGTTCTTTACAGCCTTCTGTTTCCTTTTAAAGAAGGACATAAGCCTTCTCTATGTGACAGTCTAAAGACTTACCCAGTTTTCTACAGAAAAACTGCTCTTTTTCCTTGCAGCTTGTCCTCATGGTATCCTAATCCTTCATGGACAGCACATATTTAATTTAACAACGTATGATACCCCCCCCCCTTGTTCCTCAAGTGGGTCAATCTGGTATCTCATCCTATGCGTTTCTGTCCATTTACCATGCGAGAGTTCTATAAGACTCCGGACTTGCTGTTTACAGACTGATATTATCCTCTGTTTTTCACGCAACCATCCTGGTTATTCCACTGGATGGCATTCCTGCACCATCTTAGCCAGGGGGAATAGATTCTCTATACATCTTCTCAAGTAGGTTCCACCTTCTTGTTGTTGGATGAATCTTTATCCTTCACATCTCCCATGTGAATGTTCTTATAGGCATATCTCTATCTGCTTAGTTGCAGACATTTATCTTAAAAAGCTATATACATGTATGTATATATTTCTATATACTGCTCTATAGATACATATGTCTGTAAGCTGCATGTGCATATCTTATGCCCCTCCAGATCTCACTATAGACATATATATATATATGTGTATATATGTGTGTGTATGTGTCGAGATGCTTCCTTATAGGTAGATATGTATTTACATACTTATCCCTCTAACTGTCTATGCTTATAAAGGTTTTACCTTTCTATAGCTTCCAGACAGTAGGCTTGCATGTGTTCATACTGTCCCTCAGTATGTCTGGAGTATTATGCACACAACCACTACTGTGGTACTGACAGCTTCTACTTTAACCCTACGTCTGGGTAACCCTGAAGCTCCATGCTTCACTATCTTTCCTATCTCTCAACAGATAGGAAAGACAGGTTGTATCTTCAGTAGATCTAAACTTTCAGCCCTTCAGACAGTTGTCCTCCTTGGGAATATGGGCTTTTTTCCATACCCCTTCTTCCCTCCAGGACTGGGCTAGTTGTCCAAATCGGTCAGTCTTCCTCTTTTGTTCCTAAATGTTACTAACTCTGTATCCAAAAGAGTTCCCAGCTTTTTCCATAAAGCTTCCACTAAAGACCTGACGTTTCTACTACCCCAGTTGACACCTGGGTCACCTGCCAAATCCAGATTTGGACCTTCGCCTTCACTTCAGTGAAGTCACCTTGAAGATTCCTCTACTGGATCTCCAGTAGACTCCATCAGCCTCTCTACTTCCTGCAATCCAGTAGGTGAGAACCATATTGTGTTTGTTCATGTCAATATTTTTCATGGTAATTATCATACCTACAAGGACTCCTTACCTGTAGTCCTTAGGTTAGCTGTTTTTCCTACAGCTCCTCTCTTTTCAACTCCTACCCTCCATCCTCAGGATGCCTGGCCATATGAGGTGTAGCATGTTCCAATACTCACCATGCTAGGGCTCCAGGCATCTTAGCTTGGGAGTCCCCATATGTGAAGACTCATTCCTGCTTGTTCCTGGAGATAGCACAGTTACCTGTAACAGGTGATCTCTGGGAACAGCAGGAATAAGTCTTCACAACCCACCCACCTCCCTTAGGAGTTGTATCTCTCTATCTTCCTTTCCTCTTTCTTTCTTTTTGTCTCAGCTATAAAACTCAACTGAGGAGAGACAGTTGGAAAGGCGGGAAGGCAGCACGCAGGCGCTGAGGGATGCTCCCAAAAGCTTTCTGATTGAACGCTGGGGAGCGTTCCTGCGCAGGCTCCGTCGGTACCGACGTACCCATATGTGAAGACTTATTCCTGCTGTTCCCAGAGATCACCTGTTACAGGTAAGTAACTGTGCTTTATACTAAATCAATTGATAAGCCATAGCGCCCTACACAGGCCGTGTTTCGAAATACCTTCTTCAGGGGAATTCTGGCGTGCTACATTCATAAATACATGAACAAAGAAACAATTATATGGACATATTATAAAATCACTCATAAACCAAATAGAACAGTAAAATAAAATGTTAAAAGTAATCAATACTAATAAATCAATTAAAAACACAAACTAAAAACCATTGAAACAAACGTTTAAAATATCAAAGAACTTATAATTAGAATCACATTGATATAACATTGATAAATTATGCAAATGCAATGCAATGTGTGCCTTCGAGTTAGTCCTGACTCCTGGCGACCCAGAAGCTCTTGGGTTTTCTTGGCAGTGTCACCGGAAGTAGGTAGATATAAAAACAAAATTAAAGACAAAATTGTAAGGGTGTGTAACCAATCCATATTTGTATATCAATACCTCTATTGCTAGGTAAGCCCACATGTAATGATCTTGTACTAAAGAGAGGAAAGGATAAAAAGTCAGGCTAATGATAAAAGCAGGAGTGAGCCCAGCATAGCACAAGCATGATAGCATATTTTCTGCTCAAACTCACTCATATAGGTAATAAAATTTGAAAGCAATGTTGCTTTTAAAAAATAATAAATTAATAAATAAATATTGTATTAAAAAATTAAAATATTTGTATGAGCAAGACAACGGAACAATTTGTATTCATTAAAAACTGATGGAAGGAATAAAGTGAAAACTGATGATCACCTGAACGAAACATATCTTAGCCTTTGTATAACCCCGAAATTAATCCTAAATACTACTACCTAAAACCAACATAAATAGGAAATAAAGCTGGAACTTAAAAGCTTAATTGCTGTCTATTTTCTTGTCATAAAATTGCCAACCAGATTATATAATGAAGCTTAAACCTAAATTCATTTCCCTAAGAGCAACATGAATGGGATTAAAGCTAAAACTTGAAAACTACTGTTAATTCCTTATAGTCACTCCAGTCCAGTCCCTTTACTTCTGGGTTGCGCAACCCTTCCAGCAGCTTGGAGGCTGAGCCCATCATCGTTTTGATGATGGTGTGGTATAAATACCACTGGCACCACCCACAGGCACCAGTATTCTCAGCCTCCAAGCAGCTGGAGGGTTCCCGTAAGCCAGAGAGCTTACTGGAGTCTTAGTTCTTCCATTAATTTAAATTTATAGGCTTTTTTTTACCTTTAATTTCTTTTTTGTACCCTTTTTCTTTTAAGTTGATTTAATTTTGTCTTTTGGAGCCTCCTGTGCCTTTAATTTCAGCCGGCTCCTCTTCCCCCCCCCCCCCCCCTTCCTCTCTCTCTTACTCAGAGCCTGTGCTTTTGCCCGTTGGAGGGGTTTTGCCTGAGCAGCGAGGAGGATCGGGGAGATCTCCTCTCGCTGGCTCGGCTGGCTGGAATCCCGAGGCTCCTTCCACGGTCTGGCCCTGCCTCGCGCCAAAGCCCTTCAGGTGGCTGAGCGCTGGAGGCGGCATCGCAGCATCGCGGCTTCCCCGCCGACATTTCCTGCCTCGCGCTGCAGCCCTCGGCCGGTTGAGTGTTGGAGGCGGCGGCACTCTGCAGGAGAGGTTGGGGACCAGATCCGACGGAGGAGTCCGACCGGGAAAGCACAGCCGCTGTCCGCAGGCCCGATCTCCACGTGGCTGAGGCCTACCACGTGGAAACCAGCAAAGGACGGCTGGTTTTTCCTCGTGCAGAGCAGCGCCCCGAGAAAAACACCAAACAGCAAGTATTGAAGGGATTTTTCCCCGCGGGGTCTGATTCCAGTTTATTTCATTTTATTTCCTTTTATTTCAATGGTAAAGTTTTAACCTTTTCCTTGCTGGTGTTTTGGGGGGAGGGGAAGGTTCTCTGAGCCCCAGATTTTAAAATTCTCCATTACTTTTTTATTTCAAGTCTGACTTTACTCTCTGAGATTGGATTCTTTTACCTTCCAGGTTATTTATTATTTTTATACACTCTGTTACCTGGGGGTAAAAAAGGGGCATGTTGGGCAAGCCACGGTGTCCGTCCTGCGGTACCTGTAGGGGCACAGCCTCAGAAGCAGGAGTCTGCAGGGGTTGCGCTGCAGAGGCGGCTTCTGTAGAACAAGAGATTCATTTAACCATGGCTCAAGCTTCCCAGGGATCAGGGGAGCCCCTGGAGGGGGGAGGGGAATCTCATTCTCCTCCTCCTTCAACCTTGGATGTGCCGGCCTCTTCCCTGTCCCTTCCTTCCGCATCCATTGGGGTGGAGGAGGGCTGGGAACATTTTTCTCCGGAATTTGTCCTCCTATTGCATAAGGCCTATTGCATGCGCCGGCAGGGTGCAGGTAATTTAGGAGCAGCGAAGGAATGCGCGGTGGTCGGTCCGGGGAAGGTCAGGTCCCAGGACTCGGGGGTCCCGACTAAGCGCGCAAGATTAATGAGCGAGGAGCCGCTCACGTCCCAGTCTCAGAACACCCCGGAAAAGGAGGTCTCAGACGGAGAAGTAGAAGAGGAAGAGCTCGAAGAGGGTGAAATTCCAGAGGAGGAACAATCCCGCATAGTCCGAGTTTTTTGCCGAGAGGAGCTTCCGGCGTTCATAAATGAGTCACTAAGTCCTCAATATGGCCTCGGATATGCCAGCAGATGAGGAAGCTCTGGAGGATCCGTTGATCCAGGCCGTCAGGAAGTCACAGAAGGTGTTTCCTGTCCACAGAGTGGTACGTCAGATGATCCAGGAGGAATGGAATCGGCCAGAAGCAAGTTTGAGGGGAGTCCGTGCTATGACTTGCCTGTACCCATTGCCGGAACCGGACAAGGACCTACTGAAGTCACCGAGAGTGGATGCAGCGGTGTCGGCGGTTACGAAGAAGACTATCCCAGTCGAGGGCAGCGCAGCCTTCCGGGGATACTCAAGATAGAAAATTAGATACGCTGCTGAAGCAAGCCTTTGATGTTAGTGCTCTCACCTTACAGGCCTCCGTTTCAGGGGCATGGGTGGCCCGGGCCTGCCTGAGGTGGTCTCAACTTCAACTAGCAGACAGTCTCCCTGGGGACGCTCAGGCGGCTTCAGCTAGGTTGGAGTCCGGAGCTGCCTTCCTGGCAGATAGCCAGTATGACCTCATTAGGAGCCTGGCTAAGAACATGGCCTCAGTGGTAGCAGCCAGGCGTTATTTGTGGTTACGTAATTGGGCAGCAGATGCCTCTTCAAAGGCGCGCCTGAGCCGTCTTCCCTTTAAGGGGAAGCTGTTTGGAGAAGACCTGGATAAGTTGGTAAAGGACCTTGGCAAGTCTAAAGGGGGCAGGCTTCCGGAAGACAGGCCGAAGCAAGGCCGCTCGATGGCCCCGACTCGGAATCAGCCAAAAGCTTTCCGTAGATTCCGCCCGGCCAGATCGAACTCCTTTCTTAGGGGCCGTTTCCCCTCTAGGGGGCAAGGCTTCAGGGGGTTTCGCAGAGCAGGTAGAGTTTTGGGGCCCCCTCCTCTTCCTCGGGCCCCAGAAAACCACAATGAGATTCCGGGGGTCCAGGGGGGATGCCTGCCGGTGGGCGGTCGCCTAAGGCAGTTTCTTCCCGCCTGGTCCCGGGTCACATCCGATCAATGGGTTTTGGACGTGATCCGAGAGGGTTACGCCCTCGAATTTGCAAAGCAAGTACTTCCAGCCTTTATTCAGTCTCCCTGCGGTCCTCCAGAAAAGAGGGCGGAGATAGAGGATACGCTTTCAAGGCTTCTTGCGCTAGGAGCGGTGATTCCCGTTCCGAGAGACCAATGCGGGTCCAGTC
This sequence comes from Ichthyophis bannanicus, assembly GCA_033557465.1. Classification (NCBI taxonomy): domain Eukaryota; kingdom Metazoa; phylum Chordata; class Amphibia; order Gymnophiona; family Ichthyophiidae; genus Ichthyophis; species Ichthyophis bannanicus. The sequence goes on from CM066039.1 coordinate 191,475,742, forward strand.
AATACTCAATTTATTTTGTGGTTCCAAAGAAAGAAGGATCCTTTCGTCCAATCCTAGACCTAAAGCAAATCAATCGCTGTCTCACAGTGCCTCACTTCCGAATGGAAACCCTGAAGTCGGTCATTGCGGCCGTAAGGCAGGGGGAATTCTTGACTTCCTTGGATTTTACGGAAGCTTACTTACATATCCCTGTCCGAAGGGCTCATCAGCAGTTCCTGAGATTCGCAGTATCAAGAGGTCATTTTCAGTTCCAAGCCCTACCCTTTGGGCTAGCAACAGCTCCCAGGACGTTCACCAAAGTGATGGGTGTGGTAGCCGAGGCTCTTCGAAAGGAGGAAATTCTGGTCCATCCCTACCTAGACGATTGGCTGATTCGGGCGAAGTCAGAAGCGGAGAGTCGTTCGGCTACAGCCAGAGTGGTGGAATTCCTGGAGGAGTTGGGGTGGGTCATCAATCGGTCAAAGAGCAGATTAATTCCCACGCAGGAGATCGAGTACCTCGGAGCAAGGTTCGACACCAGGAAAGGAAGAGTTTTCCTGTCGAAGCAGAGATTAGGGGACCTGAGCAGCCTCGTCTCTGTTTCTTTTAAGACGAAATCCCTCGGCCTGGCATTACCTTCAGTTGCTGGGTACCATGGCAGCGGCGATAGAGGTAGTTCCGTGGACCAGGTCACATATGCGTCCCCTGCAACGCGCCTTGTTATGGTGCTGGTCCCACCAGCATCATCCTTTGACCATGCGACTGCACTGTCCTCCTCAGGTCAGGAAGTCCCTCCTGTGGTGGCAGTGCCCAAGGAACTTAGAATGCGGGATGCCCCTCGAACCTCCCCGGTGGGTACAGCTGACGACGGATGCAAGTTTAGCAGGCTGGGGTGCTCATTGCGAGGGCCAGTTCGCACAGGGGTTTTGGACTCCGAGAGAGTCTCAGTGGTCCATCAACAGACTGGAGCTTCGGGCGGTAGCATTAGCTCTGAGCTCTCGAGCCCTTAGTTCAGCAAAGGGCAGTCCACGTCCTCTCCGACAATGTCACCACGGTGGCCTACATCAACCGCCAGGGGGGAACAAGCAGCCCGTCCTTGGAAAAGGAGGCAGACTGCCTATTGCGGTGGGCGGAAGCTCAATTGTTGACTCTATCAGTGCAACACGTGGCCGGGTCAGAAAATGTAACGGCCGATTACCTCAGCAGGTTCAAGATAGGCCAAGGAGAGTGGGAGCTAGCACAGGAGGTGTTTGACCAAGTGGTAGCTCGCTGGGGGGCGCCAATCATGGATCTCATGGCACGATACTCAACGGCCAAAGCAAGCCGGTTCTTCAGTCGCAGGAAGGAAAGGATGTCCGAGGGCTTGGACGCCCTGGTTCAGAAGTGGCCTTCAGAGGGTCTCTATGTGTTCCCGCCGAGGGTTCAGCGGCGAGTGGAAGTCCACCCAGGATGGGTAATTCTCATAGCCCCAGATTGGCCTCACCGCCCGTGGTATGTAGATCTGGTGAGACTAGCGGCCTTGGCGCCTCCCCTGCAGAGAGGATCTGCTTCAGCAGGGTCCAGTTCGGATGCCTCACGTGCATCGGTTTTCGCTTACGGCCTGGCTATTGAGAGGGTGCGGCTCCGGAAGCAAGGTTACTCAGGTTCGGTAATTTCAACGTTAGTGCGCGAAAACGCTCGACCTGCCTTTCCTATGTGAGGGTTTGGCGCATATTTAAAGCATGGTGCGCCGAACATCGGAAGAAACCTCTGGCCGCCTCGGTTCCAGAGGTTCTGGAGTTTCTACAAGCTGGGTTTGAGAAAGGTCTAGTGCCAAGCTCGTTGCGGGTCCAGTTGGCGGCCATATCGTGTTATAGGGGCAAAGTCCGGGGAAGAGCATTAGGAGAACACGCTGATGTAGGCAGGTTCTTAAGGGCGGTCAGGCGGCTACGGCCCCAACAAAGATCGGTTATCCCACCTTGGGACCTCAACCTGGTATTGAATGCCTTATCCAGGGAACCTTTCGAACCAGTAGGGAGCTCCTCCCTAAAGGACTTGACTCTAAAGATGGTGTTTCTGGTAGCTATCTGTTCGGCTAGGCGGGTCTCTGAACTTCAAGCCCTGTCGTCTCGGCCTCCTTTTCTTTCGTTCTTTAGAGATAAGGTGGTCTTGTGAACAGTCCCTTCCTTCTTGCCCAAGGTCATCTCCCCTTTTCACGTGAACCAGACTGTTTCGCTCCCGTCCTTCACGGGAGACTGACAAAAAGGGGATGGGGGGAGGCTTCATCTCCTGGACGTGCATAGGGTCCTGAAGCGTTACCTCTCCCGTACGGCGTCTTTTCAAAAGTCCAAACGTTTATTCGTACAATTTGGAGGGCCGCACAAGGGAGAGGCGGCGGCCAAGGCGTCCCTCTCTAGGTGAATCAGGGAGGCGATCGCCTCCGCTTATATCCTGAAAGGGAGACAGGTCCCAGTAGGTCTTCGCGCGCATTCAATTCGGGTGCAGGCGACTTCCTGGGCGGAGCACAGCTTGGTCCCGCTGCTGGATATTTGTAGAGCGGCTACGTGGTCCTCTCTGCATACTTTTACCAAGCACTACAGGCTTGACGTACAGAGCACGGCAGACGCCAGGTTTGGGGATGCAATACTTCGGTCCGGGATGGCGAACCCCGCCCTGGTGTGAACTGCTCTGTTACATCCCAGAAGTAAAGGGACTGGACTGGAGTGACGGTAAGGAAGAAGTAATTAGTCCTTACCTGCTAATTAGTGTTCCTGAAGGAACTCCAGTCCAGACCCTGTTCCCGCCCGGATTCGAGTTTCAGTTGGCAGAATTTTCTCCTTTCAAAAAAAAAAAATATAGGAGAAAGAAGAGCAACGGACCGTGGGGAGAGGGCCTGTGGGTGAATGCGGTGCCGTCCTCGGGTAAACCCTCTCCTTCTTTCCTTCCGTCCTGCCTTTCCCCCGTAACAAAAAAAAAAAAGTTTGGTTTTGTAGTTTTAGTTGCGTTTTTTAGTTATTAATTGGCTGTTCGATAAGTCTGCTTTTTCAATAGATTACTGGTGCCTGTGGGTGGTGCCAGTGGTATTTATACCACACCATCAAAACGATGATGGGCTCACCCTCCAAGCTGCTGGAAGGGTTGCGCAACCCAGAAGTAAAGGGACTGGACTGGAGTTCCTTCAGGAACACTAATTAGCAGGTAAGGACTAATTACTTTTCTTATCATAGAAAATGCCAACCAGATTGTATAATAAAGGTAAAATACCTGAAAGATTCCTATAAGAATCTTATAGCAGAGTTTTCATCTCCTGGATAAAAACCTTCTTCTGAAAACTTGTCCGTATTCATGAAAAGTTTGTCTATTGACTAAAAAACGCCCGCACTTGCTCTGTAAAAGGTGTCCAAACCGTGGGAAAATTGACACGTCGCAGCTTCTAATTGGTTGCTCGTCATATAGGTTTGTGTATGAGGCACAGGAGCAGCAGGAATCAGTCCTCACAACCCTCCCTCCTCCCCTGGGAGTTGCAGTCATATAATTCATTTTAGGATTTTTTGCTGTCTTTTAGCTATGTCATCAGACTGAGCAAGATGGCACCCTTGGGTTGGAAGGGGGACCGCGCATGCGCGCTGCATTCCCAAAGGCTTTCTTTGAAAGCTGGGGAAATGCTCCGCATGGGGGCTCCGTCGATGCCGACATCACCCATATGTGAGGACTGATTCTTGCTGCTCCTGGAGAACACCTGTTACAGGTGAGTAACTACTCTTTCCTGTGGATAGCGGGATCATGCAGCCACATTTTTTTCCACGCACCCACATATTTATGCTGGCTATAAAATGATTGATGCTAACTGTCAAAAGTGAGGACTGCGGGAACACCTATACAGTCTATTCTTCCAGAGTTGTCTAAGCTTTGGGAAGCTTCTCAGGTGGGGCTCCATCCTGATGTCACTGTTTGACATGATTCTGCTGCTCATAGAGAAAAACAGATAATGCATATATTTTATTGAATGCTTAATTTTGTGAGAAGTCTTTCTATGATTCTTTGGTTTCTTTAAATTTTAAAAATTCAGTTGTAAAAATTGTGAACATAAAATTTGTTGGCTTTAAGAGTCAGGATTTGACCTAATAACTCTACATGACTTATGTAGGCATGTACTTCAGAAAGTTTTCACAAACTCCATATCAATTTGTCTGCTTAGAAATGAGTTCATGCACCATTTCTGAAGTGTAATAATGTTCAGGTGCTATTGAGAGGTTTTTGTGGGTTGTTTTTTTTTTTTAAAAGCTGCAAGAAAAATCATGTCATCTTGAGAGCATTGCCGTTTCTTTATGGATTGTGTACTTAACCACCACCTTTTTTTGTGCAGGTCCATGCTGGAAATGGACATAACTATGTCCTCTGAGTCCTTTCATAAGCATCTGAATGCTATCTTGGTGCATGTTAACAAGGTCCTGAAGGTAGTAGTTCGCCTCTTTCTGGTGGAGGACCTAGTTGACTCTCTGAAGGTAGGTAGACCCAATCTTGCTGCCCTCTCTCCAGATGTAACTTCATTCACTGGGGTAGAATTCACATGTCTCTTTCCAAATGTAGTTCAGAGATGGTCCATTCCATAGGTAGTTCCCCTAATAAAAGAATGCAAGGCTTTTTCCCCATCAAATTTAATTTCAACTTATTTTAATGCAGTGTCATTGCTGAGGTATCCTGTTAAGAAGGCTTCTATATAACTCTTAAACTGGCTTGTTTCTTCCGCCCTCTAGGTTTCTAGCTTATTCAGAACTAGAGTGGAGTCATAGCAACAAGACCCCTCTTGATATTCCCTTCCAAATTTAATAATAGCAACAACCCTTTGCCTGGAGCCATTGACCAAAATGCTTTTTTGGAAACACTGTCATTAGAACTAAATCTGGCTATTGTTGCCATCTCATGATTAGGAATCCTGCATACATACCTTTTACACCTCATGAAGAATCAGAAGGACAGGAGATGAGCCCCTTTTGTTAATTCTAACAGGAAGCTGGCATTAAAGTTGTGATATAGCCCAGTGTACCAACCTAGGTCAGTTCTCAACCCTTTCAGCATCTTCTTTTAACCCTTTCACTACCAAATTTTTTTTATTTCAGTAAAAAAAATTCCTGAAAGCAGAACTTTGCTTAGGGATAGTAGAAAACAGATATGTTCACTTGCATTACACTGTAGTTAATAATTCGGGGGTTTTTATCATGGTTCCATTTGGCACCAATGGGACTTAACAGAACTCAATATAAAGAATAAAAGTAAGGCAAGATATATAAAACTGAAAGTTTTTAATGTGTTTATTCAAACTGCTGAAGTGTGATAATTGAGGAATTGATTTCTTTCCTTTGTAATGCAAAGGAAAACATTACATTTCATGCATTTCATCCTGACATGAGCTTTGCAAACCCTGCACCGTTGTTTTGGGTCTGAGTGAGCTGGAAAGTGTCCTACACCGTCATTTCTGATGCTGGTGTTTGGATCAGACTGAACAGATGACTTCTGTTTTGGCGGTGCAGGGGAGTCATCAGGATCATTCACTTCAGGAGAATCCAGCACATTTGATGGTCGCCCTCTTTTTCTTTGCACATATGACTGCACCTTGTTTTCTTTGATCAGCGACTCACTAACTGAAGGAGTGAACACAGCTCACAATTACGTCTGTAAAGCAACCATCCATTCACAACTGCAAGATGAAGGCCCCAGTAAAATATTCTACGGTACTATTTCTTACTGCAATGATCAGTGCGATATAGAGCCATAAGCATATCAAAGAGATCTACACCTCCCTTATTCTGACTGTAGTCTCGAACAGCAGCTGGGCAGGGCACATCAACATAGGCATGCAGTTTCTTGTCCCAGCGCTTGAACCTAGAAATTGGTTCAACTGATTTCAGTGTTGATGAAAGCTGAACAGCTGAATTATCATACCAACGAACTACTGACAAACCAGAGTTTGCATCAACCATAAAATCACTGGATTCTCAACTTTTTTTCTTTAGTTCTTTTTCCGTTTTCATAATACATCCTCTGATCCTGTTGCACCGTATTGTCCCAGTAGACAGGATGTTCTCCAGGACCAAGCAGGACGTCAGCCCTCACATATGGGTGTCATCGACGCCGATGAAGCCCTAGTGGAGCATTTCCCCAGCTTTCCATGAAAGCCTTTGGGAATGCAGGCACACATGCGCGGTTCCCTTCCCGCCTAAAGGTGCCATCTTACCTCAGTTTCTCTTTTTCCGAGAAGCCCACCGGACGTGTGTCCTGTCATCCTGGATAAAAGTTTGATTTTTTTCAGCGATTCTCGCTATTGTTTTCTTCCCGGTTCGACGCCGGTATCGAGCCCATTTCTACTTTTTTGGTTTTTGCCCTTCGTGGCTGGCATTCGCGCCCTTTTTTGCTTTTTCCCTGGAAGACCGGTCCTTTGACCTCGCGGGGACTCTTTTTTTTTTTTTTTTTTTTTCCCCGATGGCTTCCAGCAGTGTTAAAAAGTGTGATCGGTGTAAGAAATTGATGTGTCTCACCGACACACACGACTGCTGCCTTCGGTGCCTCGGTCCTGATCACGACTCTAAGACGTGTGGACCATGTGGGAAGATGTCTTCCAAGGCACTGCGAAGTCGCCAGCAGCAGAGAGAGAGGCTTTTTTCTGACTCAGCCTCCAGCCGGGCCCAGACCTCGTCTGAGGCCTCGACATCTCGCGATTCGGATCCCGAGCACCGTCGGGGCTCTTTGGACAGGGGGTCCCCCGACCGGGAACGCAAGAGGAAGAAGCGGCTCGTGAGGGCATCATCGGAAGAGGTCCCTGGCTCCTCGAGGGCCAGGTCTAAGACCCCCGACCGTCGCCCTGGGCCCGTGGAACAAGAGACGCCTGCCAAGGTTCCTCGCGTGGAACCGGAGTCTGCTGGACACTTAAGTCCTGTTGTCCTCGAGGACTCTCCTCCCAGAGAGCCGACGTCGGGCCCGGCGCCGCCGGGTCCCGAGTCGGCTGCTGCGTCTCCCGAGCTGAGTCTCAGGATGACAGCCTTGGCGTGCAGACTGTCTGCCTTCATGGAGCAGCAGCAGGCACTGATGGCCAGCCTGTCTGGCGCATCTGCCCCGACCACCGGGACATCGACATCGAAGTCAACCCCGGAGACCGAGCCGATACTCGAGACCATGAAGGCTCGAGGTCGACCTCGGTCGCGGTCTCCCTCGACCTCCCGTTCGGGACCGAGGGTGTCGATGCCGGTGCCTCCAGCGTCGGGGCGGGTGCTCCCGGGCCCCACGGGGTCTGAACCTGACTCCTCATCGGACGAGTCCGCCTGGGAGACGGAGGATGAGGAGTCCAGACAGATCTGTTTGCGACTCCGCAGAATGGCAAGCTTCCTCGTTTCTCCACAAGGACTCCCATATCCCCCAACCAACAAGCAGATGTCTTCCACCTGCACTGGGGTCAACGTCTGCTTTATGCATTCCCTCCCATACCCCTTAATCCCAAGATGCTTTTCGAGCTTCAGTTTGACAGGGGCTCCATGATTCTCATAGCACCTCACTGGCCGTGGTAACTGTGGTTTCTGCTGTTACTATGTCTGACTCAGATTCATCCTCTCCGCTTGGGATATGCACCGCATCTCCTCTCTCAGGACAACGGCTTACTATTCCATCCCAATCCACAATCGCTCTGCCTCACGGCTTGGCTGCTGAGAATATTAACTATACAGGGTTTTGACCTTACTCAGGAGTTTAAGGAGGTCCTCTTAGCTTCTATAAAACCCTCCACCAGACATTCGTATGCCTTTAAGTGGTATAGATTTTCAGTCTGATGTTCCCAGAAGGATCTCCATCCTTTTTCTGCTCCAGTGGAGTCACTCCTTCATTATCTCCTCGACCTGTCCTCGACAGGTCTAAAGACAAATTCAGAGAGCGTCCACCTTAGTGCCATTGTGGCCTCTCATCTGCTTGGACAGTCCATCTCCTCACAACCGCTAGTAGCGCATTTCATGCAAGGTCTCCTGTCCAAACCATCCATTAAGCCACCTCTGGTAGCTTGGGACCTAGTGCAGCTCCTCAAGCTGCCCTTTGAACCATTAGGCATGACCTTACCTAGCTCCTCTCATGGAAGGTGATCTTCCTAGTTGCCATCACTTCAGCTGGATGCATTAGTGAGCTTCAGACCTTGGTAGCGGATCCTCCCTATACACGCTTCCACCATGACACAGTCCTCCAGACTCACCCACACTTTATGCCAAAGGTGGTATCTCCCTTCCATCTAAACCAGTCAGTTTACCTTCCAGTTTTCTTTCCCTAGCGGCATGCATCTAGAGCTGAAGCAACTCTGCGCACTCTTGACCGCAAGCGTGCGTTGGCTTTTTACCTCCAAAGGACTCGGGGTCATCATAAAGCCTCGCCGTTGTTCATCTTTTGACCCCAGTCACCTGGGATTACCTGTCACTAAACGTCCGCTCTCCGGATGGATAGCAGACTGCATTTCATTTGCCTATGACAAAGCAGGACTCTCCCTGGAAGGGCGTCACTACTCACAATGTTTGTGCCATGGCCACCTCGATAGCAAACCTACGCTCAGTAGCCATTGACGAAATTTATAAAGCAGCAACTTGGTCTTCTGTCCATTCCTTTGCCCATTATTGTCTGGACAAGGACTCTTGTAGGGATGTCATGTTTGGTCAGGCTGTACTCCAGAACCTCTTTCAGACTTAGATGCAACTCCTATCCTCCATCCTGGACTTTGAAGATAACAGAAATCCATGTGGGATCCATGACCTCCTCATACCTGCTCCGAGGCGAACCTCAACCGGTTCTGAGGTCGCTTCATCTGGGAGCTGGGGAGTCCCATATGTGAAGATTACATTCTTGCTTGTTGCTTGAGATAACATAGGTGTTCTCCTGGAACAGCAGCAATTTAGTCTTCACAACCCCACCCTCCTCCCCTAGGAGTTAAAGGGTTTCATTTACTCTCTCTACTCAGCTACAAACTCAACTGAAGAGAGGGAGTTGGGAAGGCAGGAACACAGGCGCAGTGGATTGCTCACAAAAACTTTCCTATCTTGATTAAGTTATAGTCTCCTGTTAACAATGGAGAGCACCAGCTTCAGGTAAGCAACTTTGCTCTACCAGGAGCTCCACAAAAAAAAAGTTAGACAATGCAGCAATGACATGTCCCATTTGTGATTAATTTACTGCCTTCAGAGATTAGGGTTTAGGGATTTAGATTTAGCTAATGCCTTTTTCAGTAGTAGCTCAAGGAGTTACTTTCAGCTACAGTAAGTATTTACATGTTAAAGGTTGACGGCTTCATTTCTTGCTAGTTAGCAATGAGAGCCATATAAGATAGCTTTAAAAGTTGGACAGATTTTAAGGCATGAATGATTCATATTTTTTTACTCATTCTTGTTCCCCTGCAGCTGGCTGTCTTCATGTGGCTTATGACATATGTTGGAGCAGTTTTCCATGGCATCACCCTGCTCATTCTTGGTACGGGTAAAATACTTTCATTTTTATCTAAATCAGTGACAACTTGCATCAGTCTCTTCTATCCGCATGTGTAGAAAATTAATCAGGACAAGTGAAAGAACAAGAAATCTATAAATGGAACATTGGTCCTAGCTCCACATAAGCTCTGCCTTACTTGTTCCTGCTTGCTGTAGAGGAGAGAGATCACATGAAAATGTGTGGTGTGAGCTGAGGAGTGCTACAATCTATCCAATGCAGAAAGCAGGCACTGAAGTCTTGTTCTACCAGCTTTTTACACCTATTTCTAGTGCACTGATGGCGCACAACTTCACCACGGACATGCAGAAAGGGGCACATATGCAAATAAGCCACCCGTTACACTACTGGGCACAAAATGGTAGCAATAAACTGGGAGAGCAAGCCATACATATGCACACAAGAAGTCTGCGTTAATTTGGCATGCTCTCCTAGAGAAACAGGCACCGCATGGCTAATCTACATGTATCTACATGTCAGGGGCCAGTGCTCTGACAAAGTGACTCCCTGGTGGTCTAGCAGCCCCTGAACCCCTCCCCCCCAACCTGGTACCTTTCAAAGCGGGAGAGTTGCCTATGTGCACCTGCCCTCGGTCCGCTATCTTGAAAAATGGCGCCTGGCCCTGCATGGCGAATCCTGAGATGCACCGGGCAAGGTCAGATTGCCATATAAGGTAGAATATACCTTATATGTCAGTCTGACCCTGCCTGAGGCTCCTAGGATGCACCGCATGGGGCTAGGCGCCACCATTTTTCAGGACGGCGAACCGAGAGCAGGAGCATGTAGGTGGTGCTCCTGCTTGGAAAGGTATGGGGAGGGTTTCAAGGGCCGCTAGACCACCAGGGAGTCTTTCTGTTGGGGCACCGGCCCCTGACAATATTCTGATGGCATCGGGGGCTTTTCCCGATGTTGCAATTGCCACGGATGCCATCAAAATAATATTGGGTGGGGGGATCGGGGCCACTGGACCACCAGGGATTTGCTTCAGTATTTTGTTGGCATCGGGAACTTGCCCGATGCCTGGATCATCTGAGGGCAAGATGAGCCTGGCATCAGGGAAAGCACCTGTTGTCATCAAAATAGTCAGGGGCACGTGCTAGAGGTTTAAGCCACTTCAGACCCAGGCTTAGAGATACTGGCAGTAAAGCTGGTTGCAAAATCCTCTACGCCTGTCTCTGCATCAGCACAGCCATTATTTGCATACTAGTTTAGTATATGCAGCTCATTTGTCTACATTTAAATACTCTTCGCGTTAATTGTATGCTAATTTGTCTGTTTTCTTTTATACGTGCGTCAGTCTCTGTGTTTGACATTAGCTTAAACATGTCTACGGTGTGCATAAATGTGCCGTTTTCTGCGCTTAAAGGCTGCGCTAGCTTTCTGCTGGAATGTCTGTTGCAAAACCTAAGGAAGCTTGGAAGTGTAAATACCTTAAGGTAAAAATGCATGGAGGACAGTTTGAGTTTAATGACTATCTGCTCCTGTCAGAGTCCGTGATGCTGTCTGCATATTACATGCTTTAGACTTACATGAGTAGCACATGCTTTCCTGATCCCTCTTGTCTCCTTACTTTCAGCTGAAATACTGATTTTCAGTCTCCCAATTGTGTATGAAAAATACCAGGTACGTCTGCACATACATTGTAAGATCTAATGGTCAGGCTTGTAATAACCCATAAGAAACTTGATACCCAGTAACTCTGGTATCTCCAGGAACAAGCAGGAATGAGTCTTCACATATGGGTACGTCGGTACCAACGGAGTCTGCGCGGGAACGCTTCCCAGCGTCCAATCAAAGAGCTTTTGGAAGCATCCCACCACGCCTGCGTGCTGCCTTCCCGCCTTTCCCAACTGCCTCTCCTCAGTTTTCATTTTCCGCGGAGCCGGCAGGACGTCCTCCTGTCACTGCAGAAAATTCTTGTTTTATTTCTTTAGTTTTCTTGTGGTCGCGGCTGTCTTCCCGACGCCATCAGTACCGCCGGTGTTTTCTTTTCTTTTCTTGTAAAATCTTCCTTTCTCACGGGATATTTTTCTTCAGAGTGTCCCACGGTTCCTTAGGCCTTTTAGGCCTCTTCTTTTTCCTTCATGAAACCACCAGCCACTTTCTCCAAGAAATGTTCAGACTGTGGCGGTACAACTTTATTTTTAGACCCTCAAAGTCGGTGTCTAACCTGCTTGGGTCCTGACAACAGTTTGGTGAGAAGAGGTCTTCAACATCGAGGGTTCCCTCGATACACGGTTTTCCTCCAACTTCGGGGCACCGTCCCCTCCTTCTACACAGGATCAGGTAACCCACAAACAGTCTGTTAAGACTAGCCAGACCTCGAGTGGTAGGTCTCATGCACAGCATGTAGACTGCTCCAGCCTTGCCCTCGAGGGCCCTCTGGTTTCAAAACCCCAGCAGGAGTCTTCGGTCTCCAAAAGCCTTTCAGGGGTTTCGGGTTGTTCCTGGGGTTCACCCCTCACAGAACATATCTGAGCCGTGTCCGGTGGTGGCAGCCGCTTCGAGCGGTACCGATACCCTGGCATCGGCACTGGTGTTGGATGAAACACTCCTCACCAGGGATGGTCATCTGGTGTCCTTGGTGCCTTCGGGACCGGTGGATTCTCTCCAGACTGACTTTCCTTTATCGGTACCAGCACCGATACTACCACCGACGTCGGTACCCTCCAGACGTGCATCGATAGCCTCGCTTCTTTCGATGCCGAGTCTCGAATCTATCTCCAGTCTGGAGGACTGGGTACCGACTCGCCTTGGTACCGGCTCTCGGCAGTACCGAAGGCTCAGTTCCGATGATTCGGATCCGCAACTCTCGGTTCCCTCGGGGCCGATTGAGCTGCCCTCGATGCCGAGTTTGGAATCGATCTCTAGTCTGGAAGACTGGGTACCAATACATTTTGGTACCGACACCGATAGATACCGCTGGCTCGGTACCGAGGATAGTGGCCGAAGGTTTTCGGTTACCTCGGTACCAATTGAACGGTCACTGATTACTGCTCCGATGTCTGTCGGGCTCGACTCTGACATCGGTATCGGTATTGGCATCGGTACCGGTATCCACAGTAACATCGTGCCCAACTCCTGCCATGCTTTTTTCAACAGGATCGCTCCCTTCTATACCATGCTTGGAGTCGATACCTGGCATGGACAATGTGGTAATGACTGTCGCTGCTCCTGACAACCAGTACCGGCGACCATCCCTTAAGCATTCCACACTGCACTCTGCAGGATCTTCTATTCCAATATATTTGGATAGTTCTGTCGGTGCTCAGGCTAGTTCTTCAGATCTAATCTGTTCAAGGGAGATTCCTGTTGGGGATCCCTCTTTTCAGAGTTTCCTCCTGGATATAGCAAGATCTCTTGCCATTCCTATCCCAGGACATGATCCTGCACAAGGCTCTGTTTCTACCAAAGCAAAGGAGAACATAATGCTTCCTTTGCATCATTCCTTGCAGGATCTCCTTCTAGGAATGTGGGAAACACCTTTAAGGGTACCCCCACCTTCCAGAGCAACTGATCTCTTATATCAGGTGCCCCCCTCTCCAGGGTTTCAAAAGACTCAACTTCCTCATCATTCCATAGTAGTGGAATCAGCAGTGAGGCGGATAAAGAGTAAGAAAAAGCACTCTTCTTATCCGCCAGGTCGTGAGTCTAAGATACTAGATGCCTTTGGACGTCAAACCTTCCAGACATCTATGCTTTCTGCAAGAATTCTCTCATATATTTTTTATGAGTCTGTCTCTTGAGGTCACAAAGCAATTACATCTTTTGACTCCTTCTCTTCCAGAGTCCAAGAGTGCAGGCTATTCTTCACTGCTTAAGCATCTCCAGAGTATCTCTTGCTTTCTTACTCGTGCTTCCCTAGACTCTTTTGAGTCTGCTAGCAGGATTTCTGCTATATCTATAGGGGCACGAAGTAGAGCCTGGCTTCAGACTTAGACAAATGGGCACAGCAAAGACTGGGACATACTCCTTGTACTGGAGACAATCTTTTCAACAAGGAGTCTTTACGTCAGGTTACTCAGTTGTCCACTGACTTACCTGTTCCTAAGGGCTGTTCTGCACCTTCTTCTGTCCCACTAGGTAGGAAATGTCCTGCCAAACCTTCTTCCCATAGGAGAAGAAGGTTTTATGCATCATTTGCCCATCATGCAGATGTTCCCAAACAGGGGAAGCATCGTCCTGGTCTGCAGAATTCAACCTCTCACCAGGCTCAGCAAACCCAGCAACTGCAGGGTTTCTGATCAATCTTCATCAGATGCTTGTGACTTTGGGGGTTAGAATCCGCAGTTGCTTCTTCTCAATAGAGGCAATCCACTGCTCTCATTCTAAACCCTAGACATGGATCTCTTCCCAAAAGACATCTATTTTTCTATGTTCTATGAGCAGTCAGGATGTTCATGCCTATAGGGCACAGGGTTGTCCTCTTCTTCCTGCTAGGGAAAGAGGTCTAACCACTATCAAATGATAGTTCCTGTGCCAGCATGTCTTTTTTCCTTCCTATAGACTCACTACTTTGTAAGTCTTCTTCAGCTCCATTCTTTTTACCTTCTTACCAAGCTGTAAGAGCGGTCTTGCTTCACTGGAAGGCTTTTCTTCAGCCTCTCTAGTTTTGTTACTTTTCCAGTGTGGAGTTCTCTTCTCTGAGTTGACTCCTCTTTTTCAATCTTGCTTTGAAGCAGTTCATCAGACATGTCCAGAGTTTTCTACTCCTGTTCTGTCTGTTCTTTCTGTTTTTAAACAGTAACATTCTATCTCCAGGAACAAGCAGGAATGAGTCCTCACATATGGGTACGTCGGTACCGACGGAGCCTGCGCGGGAAAGCTCCCCAGCTTCCCAGAAGGAAAACTTTTGGGGCTTCCCACAGCGCATGCGCGCTGCCTTCCCGCCTTCCTGACCAACTCTCCTCAGTTTCTCTTTTTCCGCGGAGCCAGCAGGTTGTGTTCCTGTCACCGCTGAAGAAATTATTTAAATTTGTTTCTTTGACCGCGTGTCTGCCTTCCCCGATTCCGAGCCGGTACCGCCGGTCTTTTATTTTATTTAAAAAAAAAAAAAAATATTTTCTCTTCACTTGGTGTGTTTGTTTGTGCGGTCTACAGGCCTTCACAAATTCTCCCTCATGGAGAAGCCAACCTCTGGTTTTAAAAAATGCACCAAGTGTTCTGGTACTATTTCAGTCAGACACCCATGAATGGTGTCTTAAATGTTTGGGACCTGACCACTCTATCTCAGATTGTCCTTCCTGCTCTCTGATGTCCAAACGTGGCTTACAGAACCGAGCAGCTAAATTCCATGTGCTGTTTTCTACAGATAATCCAGCATCAGCATCCTCCAGGTCTTCCTCTCCGGATGGATCTCAGGTAACCAAACATACTTCAGGCAGGTCCTCAAAGGGCAAATCTCCCTCTAAGCAGCGAGAGGCCCTTGGGTTCGACCCTGAGGACCCTGCCCCAGCCAAACAACCCCGGCGGGAAGCTCCGGCTTCCAAAGCTCCTCCTATGGGGTTACAGGTTGACATCGATGGCACGGCCTCGACCGATCACCTGTTAGACTGCTCTGGGGTAACGGCTCAGACCGGTACCGACATCCAGGCAGTTGTGGCGTCTATGGGTACTACTGTACAATCCATGCAGCAGGCCATAATGGCTTTCATTAATGCTGCAATGCCCTCGGTACCGCAACCGTCGGTTCCGACCCCGGTTCCGGTACCACGACCGATACCGGTACCCAGAGCATCTACTTCTAGTAGAAGGCCGGTTCCGGTTCTCGGTTCCGGAGATTTTCTCGATACCGACCCGGTTCCCGGTACGCCCGATGTCGATACCGGTCGGTACCCGTATCGGTCTCTGGAAGCAAATAGGCGATACTTCGAGTCTTCTGAGGATGCCGATACCTCAGATGATTCTGATGAAGCATCCCTTATTCTTCCTGAGGAGCCCTCTTCCCCAAAGAGAAGAATGTCTCCTCCAGAGGACTTGTCCTTTCAGGACTTCATTCTTGAAGTTGCCAAAGGACTCTATTACAGTATCCTCTGAAAAAGAACCTAGAGCACAAAAATTAGACATTTTGGGATACTCTAAGGTTCCCAAAGAGGCAGTCACCTTACCCATTCATAATATTCTCCAAGAACACATGATGGATTTATGGGAGGCTCCTCTTACCCTATCTCCACATTCTCGTCGGTTGGACACCATGTATCGGGTCCCTCCTTCTCCTGGTTTTCAAAAATCTCAGCTTCCTCACCATTCAATCGTGGTGAAGTCTGCTATGAAGAAGATAAAGAGTACCAAAAGGCACTCTTCTACGCCTCCAGGAAGAGAATGTAGGACTTTGGATGCTTTTGGCAGGAAAAATCTTTCAGGCTAGTATGCTTATTGCCAGAATCAACTCATACAGCCTCTATGTGGGCATGTTTCTAAAGGAGCTTGCTCTTAAAGTACAAGATTTTCTCCCCTTTATTCCAGAGGATAGAAAAGAGGAGTTCCTGCTTCTTTTAAAGCATATCCAAGATGTGTCAAAGTTCTCCAATAGGGCTGCCTTTGACTCCTTTGAAGGTGCTAGCAGAGCATCTGGCATAGCTATAGCTGCTCGTCGAATTGCTTGGCTCCAGGCCTCTGACCTGGAATACTGGGTGCAAGATGGCCTAGGCAATTTGCCTTGTACAGGTGAGAATCTGTTTGGCAAAGAGTGGCAAGTCAAAGCCATTCAAATGGATGCAGAGAATGCTGCTTTGGATAGACTCTCTAAGTCTACTTCTCTCCCTGCCAAAAAGAAGTCTTTTAAGAAATCTTTCTACAAAAAGACTAGATTTGGTACCAATACTGGCCAGTCATCTTCTCAAGTTCGCTTTGCTCCTAAACGTCAGCAAGCTAAACAGGCCAGAACAAAACCTGTAGGGGCTGCTACGCTTCAACAGTCCCAACCCCCTCAGGGTTTTTGACTTACTTCTAGAGAACATACCCTTTCTGGCTCTGCAGCAACCAGAGCCCCTCACCATTCCAGGAAGGTTAGCTCATTTTGCTCCCAGATGGGAACAAATCACATCAGAACAGTGGACCCTCTCTATTATCAGAGAGGGCTACAAACTGCATTTTTCCAGCCTTCCTCTCTATCCCAGGGTGAGACATTTCATCTCTCCCCCATCTCTCCTACACCTGTTGGATCAGGAAGTGAATACATTTCCAGTACAGAGTACTCCCCTTCGGTCTAGCCTCTGCTCCAAGAGTGTTCACAAAATGCATGTCAGTAGTGGCTGCATTTCTACACACTCAGGGAATCTGTCTTCCCATACCTAGACGACTGGCTCATCCGAGCTCCATCTCAGTCTCAGGCTCAGACTTCCCTGGATCACACCATCTGCATTCTGCAGTATCTGGGACTTGTCATCAATCTGCCAAAGTCTCAGCTCACCCCTACTCAATCCCTAGAATTCATAGGGGCCTGGCTAGATACCACCACAGCAAGGGCCTATCTTCCCCAGGCACGTTGCCACCGCCTAGTGCACTTAGCCTCTCAGATTCAGTCCAGAAGCCACTTGACTGCCAGAGAGATGTTACAACTGCTGGGCCATATGGCATCCACAGTCCATGTGGTGCCCTATGCTCGCCTGCATATGAGAGCAGCTCAATGGCCTCTGTCCACCCAGTGGACCCAAGCATCAGGAGCTCTCTGACCAAATAAAAACCTCCAAACGTCTCTTTTGGTCTCTCCAGTGGTGGATATCCACTCAAAATCTGTTGCTGGGGTCCCCCTTCCAACCTTTACTACCCCAAGCAATCCTCACCACAGATGCCTCCCAAACAGGATGGGGAGCTCATCTTCAAGACCTGTCAACTCAAGGCCTTTGGTCTCCACAAGAGACCGCCCTTCATATCAACCTTCTGGAACTTCGAGCAATTTTCCTTGCTCTCAAGGTCTTTCATACCCTCCTATACAACATGACAGTTCTTGTTCATACCGACAATCAAGTAGCCATGTTCTACATAAACAAACAAGGAGGGACTGGCTCTCTGTCGCTTTGCAACAAAGCTCTCAGACTGTGGGCCTTCGCCAGAGAGCATCAAATCCATCTTCTGGCAGTATATCTCCCAGGAATTCAAAACTCTTGGGCAGACAGACTCAGCCGAGTTCTGCTTCCACACGAGTGGTCCCTGCACATGGATCAGGTACTCAGAATCTTTCAGAAATGGGGAACCCCGGACATAGACCTCTTTGCAAGTCCGTGGAATGCCAAACTTCCCCGGTTCTGTTCCAGAACTCCGTGTCAGGGGGTTCAGGCCAGGGATGCCTTCCTCCTTCCTTGGGGTCAGGGCCTCCTATATGCCTTTCCACCCATTCCTTTGATTCCCAAGACTCTGTTCAAACTGCAGAGGGATCACGGATCTATGATCCTTATAGCTCCACGCTGGCCACGCCAAGTGTGGTTCCCTCTACTTCTGCATCTCTCCCAGGGCCCCTCCCTGGACCTGGGAGCTGTTCCAGACCTTCTGTCTCAGGAGGAAGGGACTTTGTGGCACCCAAACCCCAAGTCCCTCCACCTCAGCATGGTTACTGAAGGCCTAGACCTTCAGGACTTAAATGTCTCGCAACAAGTGAAGGATATCCTCCATGCTTCCAGGAAACCACCTACAAGGCGTTCTTATGCTTTTAAATGGAAAAGATTTTCCATTTGGTGTGCTCAGAAGGGTCTTGACCCTTTTGCTCTTCCTGTGAATTCCCTATTGGAATATCTCCTGCACCTCTCCAATGCAGGCCTTAAAACGAATTCAGTAAGAGTCCATTTGAGTGCTATTGCAGCATCCCTCAAACCTCTCCATGGACAACCTATTTCCTCTCATCCTCTTATTGCTAGATTCATGAGAGGCCTAACTTTAACTAAACCTCCCATTAGGCCTCCGGTGGCATGGGACTTAAATTTGGTTCTTGGTCAGCTTATGAAGCCACCTTTTGAACCTTTAGTCTCTACCTCCTTAGTCTCTTTCTTGGAAGGTTGTTTTCCTCATTGCAGTCACTTCAGCTCGCCGCATCAGTGAACTGCAAGCCTTAGTGGCTAATCCTCCTTATACAAGGTTCCATCATGATAAGGTAGTCCTTAGGACAAATCCACACTTTATGCCAAAGGTGGTTTCCCCTTTTCATCTTAATCAAGAGGTGTATCTACCTGTCTTTTTTCCAGCTCCTCACGCATCCAGTGCGGAGCGGAACCTTCATACTCTAGATTGTAAAAGAGCTCTTGCCTTTTACCTTCACAGAACTCAGCCACATCGAAAGTCTTCCCAACTTTTTGTTGCTTTCGATCCTTCTCATTTGGGACTTCCAGTCTCAAAAAGAACACTTTCCAATTGGATTGCTCAGTGTATTTCTTTTGCTTACCAGAGTAAAAACATTTCTCTGGAGGGCCATGTCACAGCTCATAATGTGAGAGCCATGGCCGCCTCTATGGCTCATCTTCACTCGGTCTCCATCGATCAGATCTGTCGAGCAGCCACATGGGCCTCGGTTCATACCTTCACAGCCCATTACTGCTTGGATAAGGACTCCCGCCGGGATGCCTTATTTGGTCAGGCTGTCCTCAAACACCTGTTCCATTCTTAAGCAACTCCTGCCCACCTTCCCTCAATGGATGCCTGAGATCCATAGGAAGATGAAGAGCCCTTGGAGGGGGATCTCCCAGGCATCTCAGCTAGGGAGTCCCCATATGTGAGGACTCATTCCTGCTTGTTCCTGGAGATAGCACAGTTACTTACCTGTAACAGGTGATCTCTGGGAACAGCAGGAATAGTCCTCACAACCCACCCAACTCCCCTAAGAGTTGTATCTCTTTCTCTTTCCTTTCCTCTCTCTATTGTCTCAGCTTTAAACTCGAACTGAGGAGAGTTGGTCAGGAAGGCGGGAAGGCAGCGCGCATGCGCTGTGGGAAGCCCCAAAAGCTTTCCTTCTGGGAAGCTGGGGAGCTTTCCCGCGCAGGCTCCGTCGGTACCGACGTACCCATATGTGAGGACTATTCCTGCTGTTCCCAGAGATCACCTGTTACAGATAAGTAACTGTGCTTTCTGCTGTCTGGCAAGCAGCTGCCAATGCAGCAGCCTTAATGTTTGGACCACTGGTTCTTCTCCACCAGCAACCAGATTTGTCCTCCACTAACATTCTCTCTGGTCTTAGTAGTGGCTCCAAGTCAGTGCTGTCATCTGTCTTGGAAACCTTTTTGACTACAAGCTTGTTGGATTGTCTTCTTTCTGCCATCTCCATTCCCCTGGGTTTGTCAGCATAGTTGACATAGAACTGGCTACTGGAGAGCCAGTACCTATCTCCTCATTCTCCTGCATCATGCTCTCTGCAATCCTACAGAGAAGCTCTCCACTATGGGCCCTTGCGAGAGAGCATGGGTTTTTTTTCTCCAACAGCTGTCTTAGATGGCTGGAAAAGGCTTTTTCAGTCATGTCTCCCATGACTAGAAAGGATCTCCTTTTTAGTATAAAGGACATAGGCCTTCTTTTACGTGAAAGCTTAAGGAGTTGCCAATTCCCTGCTTTGGTCCATAGTATTTCCAATCGGGAATATGCTTTTCTCCTTGCAGCTCGTCCTCATGGTAAGAACGCATGATACCTCTTTGCCCTTAAGCAGGTCAGCATGGTATCTCATTTTTATGCGTCTCCTGTTCACTTACTATGCTAGAGTTCTAGAATACTTGGGACTTGCTGGCTGCAGACTGATATCATCCTCTGCTTTTCGCATAACCGTCCTGGTTATTTCACTACCTAGCATCCCTGTAGCTCATAACCAGTGGGAACAGATTCTCTATATATCTTCTCAAGTAGGTTCCACCTTCTTGTTAGATGAATCTTTCCTCTCCACATTTTCCTATGTGAATACCGTTCTGTAGGCATATCTCTGCTTCTTGAAGGACTAGAAAGGGGGGCTTTTACTTCTGGAGAGAAATCTGAAATTGTGAGTATATACTTCTGGGAATTTTTCTGAAAGGAATTTTTTTCTTTTAAAGCTAATTAATCTGTGAACCCACTATTTTTTGTTAAATCAGTCAGGGCCTAGTAGCAACAGTTTAAGATTCAATTTAAAACACAGAAGAGAACTTTCTGGTTACCTTTCATACCCAGTAGAGAGCTGTAGTTTAAATTTTATAGTCACTCAGGGCCTAGCATCAGCAAAGTACTTTTAGTTTCAAATTAAAACACAGAAGAGAGCTTTCTGGTTAACTTTAGAATCCAGCAGAGAGCTTGTAGTTTAAATTTCATAATAGGTTAGAGCCTAGCAGCAGCAAAGAGCTATAATTTAAATCAAATCAGAATATAGCTTACCTCAGCAGCACAGGACAGGGTACTGTGTAGCAGCCCTCTTTCAATAAGCTTAAAGATCCCAAATTACCCATGTCTACCAATAGCCAAATTAATATGAATAAAATACAGTCTCTAAAATGCTTGTATGCAAATGCTAGAAGTCTAAAAAACAAGATGGGAGAGTTAGAATATATAGCACTAAACGAGAGGTTAGATATGATTGGAATATCAGAGACATGGTGGAAGGAGGACAACCAGTGGGACACTGATACCTGGGTACAAACTATATCGTAATGGTAGAGCTGATCAAATTGGTGGAGGGGTTGCGCTCTGTTAGAGAGGGCATTGAGTCAGAAAGGATTAAAGTTTTGCAAGAAACAAAATTTGCTGTAGAATCTCTATGGATTGAAATTCCATGTAAAAAGGGGAAGGCGATGGTAGTGGGGGTGTACTATCGTCCGCCTGGCCAGAATGAACAAATGGATGATGAAATGCTCAAAGAAATCAAGGAAGCTAGCAAAAGTTACAGTGCAGTAATAATAATGGGTGATTTCAATTACCCCGGCATCAACTGGGTCAGTGTTACAGCAGGACATGCTAGGGAGATAAAGTTCCTAGATGAAATAAATGACTGTTTCTTGGAGCAACTGGTTCATGAACCGACCAGAGGGGAAGCAATATTAGACCTAGTCCTTAGTGGAACACCAGATCTAGTGCAAGAGATAAGGGTGTTGGGGCCACTTGGCAATAGTGATCATAGCATAATCGCCTTTGATTTAATTAGTGGAGGAGGGATAGTAAGGAAATCCACAGTACTACCTTTTAACTTTCGAAAGGGAGACTGATAAAATGAGGAAAACAGTTAAGAACTCTTCCCCTATACAACAATGCAACCCTCAACCTTGACAATTTAATCTCCTCATGGAATAAGAATCTTAGCGCTATTGCCCAAAAACCTTCGAAGAACAACATCGTAAATAATAGAAAACATTCTCCTTGGTTCTCTCCTGAACTATGTATCTCCCGCTCTCATTTACGGAAACTAGAGAAAAGATGGAGGCGTTCCCACTCAGCCGGAGACCTGTCAGCTTACAGAACTCACCTTGCAACTTACAAAGAGGCTATCCTATCAAATATGAAACAATACCATACTGACACCCTCAAAAGATCTCTAAACAAACCTCGTGACCTCTTCGAACTAGTTAAATCATTCTCTAAGGAACCATCTCCAAGCCATCCCGAAGAGATCCACCCACAAGAGTTTGCCACCCATTTACAATCCAAGCTACTTCAAACTGATGAAGTTAACACGTTCATAGCACAAGGCACCACCAGTCCAACTTTACTTTATAAGTTCTCCACACCATCCAAGAAACATGTGGAAGATACTATTGCAGCACTCAACACCACAACTGCACAAACTGACCCTTGCCCTGCATATTGGATTAAAAATTTACGATCAGAACTCAGCCCACTTATCACAAAAATGATGAACCTATCATTCTCAAATGGATCTTTCCCTGCACCACTCAAGCAAACATCCATCAGACCTCTGTTAAAGAACCCTAAACTGGACCCAAGCAAAGTTGAATCCTATAGACCCATAGCCAGTATACCTCTATTAGCCAAAATAATCGAAAAGGAAGCACAAAGGCCAACTACAAGACCATATAGATTTAGCCTCCCCACTAGACCATCGGCAACATGGCTTCAGGGAATACCATGGCGTCGAAACCCTACTTACCTCTCTCTTCAATAAAATCGTCACAGGTATCGACAACATCCATCAAGGTTTCGCCCTCATCTTTATAGACATTGCGGCAGCCTTTGACTCTGTACACCATGGTCTGCTAATAGAACGACTAAAAGAAAAGGGCATAAGTGGCGTCGCCCTCGATTGGTGCAGATCGTACCTTGATGGCAGATGGCAGCATGTAAAATCAGGTTCAAGATCTTCCGAACCCTTCCATCAGCGACAAGGCGTCCCCCAAGGGTCCTCCCTCTCATCTCTATTATTTAATATTTACATGCAACCTATTTTCAACATTATCGAATCATTCAAGGTCGACTGTCTAATTTATGCTGATGACATCCTCCTATTTATGCCATTCTCCACAGAAAAAATGGACCTTTCGCCACTGATTGAATGCTTCAATACAGTCTCCGAATGGCTCCTATCACAAAACCTCAGGATCCAACACAAAAAGTCTGAGGTGCTATTTATCACCAGAGACCAGAAATTCTGCCCCCCAACTCATATAAAAGTTAAAGAAGCTGAGCTCCAAACCAAATCAGCAATTCGGTACTTAGGGGTCACCCTCGACCAACGACTAGATATGAAAACCCATATATCCAACATAGTCAGAGCCGTATACTTCAAAATCCGGTCACTCAAACACCTGCAATCCCTTCTAAGCACTGAAGACTTCCGGACAATATACCAAGCACTTATCTTACCACACTTTGACTTTGCCAACGCTATTCTCCAAGGTCTCCCTCAATCATCTCTAAATCCGTTGCAACTTGCCATGAATGCCGCAGCCAGAATCTTAGTAGGAGCAGCAAGATGCGACCATATAACGCCTATCCTAATACAACTTCATTGGCTCCCCGTTCAAGGAAGGCTTACATTCAAATCTTTGTTACTCACCTTCAAATCTATCCATGGCATCACCTCCCCCTCATTAACCAACATCATCCAGCCAGCTCCTCCCAACAGAACAAGGAGAACCCCATCTACAAATGTGCTAGTAATTCCAAAGGCTTCAACAAAGTACACAACCGCAACATCTAACAGGGCATTTAGTATCTATGCCCCAAAATGTTGGAACGCATTACCACCAGGCATCCGTGCAATTACTGACCTATCACAATTCAGAAAGGCTCTCAAATCCCATTTATTTACTCAATACTACCAGATTAACCCTACCACTACATAAGTGCCTCTCCCTCACCCCCTCAAGTTAATATATCAACTCCATTGTACACATGTTCACACTGAATTCCCAATACTCGATCTCATTGTACATATGTAAGTAGTTTAGTTTGCATTCCCTGTTTATCCAAGTTATTACTCCTGTTCTATGTAAAGTATAAGCATGTTATCCAAGTTGTTTTCTCCTGTTCTATGTAAAGCCAAACAGTTTGTTATGGTCATTTTGTTGTATGTAAACCGCGCTGACAATAGTGCGGTATATAAGAAATTGTAATAAATAAATAAATAAATAAGAAAAAACTAAAAGGAGCAGTTGCAAAGGTTTAAAGACTTACGTCAAGCTTGGGTGTTTAAAAATACTATCTTGGAAGCCCAAGCCAGCTTTATTCCACGCTTTAAGAAAAGTGGAAGGAAGTCAAAAAAACTGCCAGCATGGTTTAAAGGTGAGGTCAGAGAGGCTGTTGCCAAAAAAGCATCTTTCAGGAAATGGAAAAAAGAGCCAAACGACGAAAC
The DNA here is from genome assembly GCA_033557465.1 of Ichthyophis bannanicus. Taxonomy (NCBI): domain Eukaryota; kingdom Metazoa; phylum Chordata; class Amphibia; order Gymnophiona; family Ichthyophiidae; genus Ichthyophis; species Ichthyophis bannanicus. The sequence continues at coordinate 191,499,944 of CM066039.1, forward strand.
CTGGAAACAACACAAGCACTGGCAAGTCAAATGCAAGGCATTGATAAAGCAGGCAAAGGGAGAATTTGAGAAGAAGCTTGCTGCGGAAGCAAAAACGCGAAATAAAGATTTTTTCAAGTACATTCGCAGCAAAAAACCTGTGAGAGTCAGTTGGTCCATTAGATGATAGAGGCGTTAAAGGGGCACTAAGAGGTGACAAGGCAATAGCAGAGAGACTGAATGAATTCTTTGCTTCGGTCTTTACTGAGGAAGAGGTAGGGATGTTACCCATGACTGAAGTGGTATTTAAAGGTGCAGAAGAATTGAAGGAAATATCGATACATCGGGAAGATGTATTACAACTATTAGATAAACTGAAGAGTAGCAAATCACCTGGGCCGGATGGTATACATCCAAGGGTGTTGAAAGAACTGAAATATGAGATTGCAGACCTGCTATTAGTAATCTGTGAACTATCATTAAAATCATCTCTAATTCCTGAAGATTGGAGGATAGCCAATGTAACACCAATTTTTAAAAAGGGTTCCAGGGGTGATCCGGGAAACTACAGACTGGTGAGCTTGACGTCAGTACCGGGAAAAATGGTAGAAATCATCATAAAGAATAAAATTATTCAGCATTTAGATAGTCATGGCCTAATGGGAGACAGCCAACATGGCTTTAGACAAGGAAGATCTTGCCTTACTAATCTGTTATGTTTTTTTGAAGGTGTGAATAAACAGGTGGACAAAGGTGAGTCGGTTGATATAGTGTATCTGGACTTTCAGAAAGCCTTTGACATGGTCCCTCATCAGAGACTTTTGGCAAAACTAAAGAGTCATGGGATAGGAGGCAATGTCCTACTGTGGATCAAAAACTGGTTAAAAGATAGAAAGCAGAGGGTAGGGCTAAATGGCCAATTTTCCCAATGGAGAAGGGTGAATAGTGGTGTACCCCAGGGATCTGTGCTGGGTCCTCTGCTTTTTGACATATTCATAAATGACCTGGAAAGTGGAATAACGAGTGAGGTTATCAAATTTGCAGATGACACAAAACTATTTAAAGTTGTTAAAACCCAAGAGGATTGTGGAAAATTGCAAGAGGATCTTGATAAACTGGAAGACTGGGCATCAAAATGGCAGATGAAATTTAATGTGGACAAGTGCAAGGTTATGCACCTAGGGAAGAACAACCCAAACTATGGTTACACGATGCAAGGTTCCACTTTAGGAACCACCACACAGGAAAAAGATTTAGGCGTCATTGTGGATACCATGTTAAAACCCTCGGCCCAGTGTGCAGCAGCGGCCAAGAGAGCAAATAGAATGCTAGGTATCATAAGGAAAGGAATGTAAAATAAAACAAAAGATATTATAATGCCTCTATATCGTTCCATGGTGAGACCGCACCTTGAATATTGTGTGCAATTCTGGTCGCCCTATCTTAAAAAGGATATAGCGTTATTAGAAAAGGTTCAGAGAAGAGCCACCAAAATGGTAAAGGGGATGGAAGGCTACTCCTATGAAGAGAGGCTACAAAGGTTAGGGCTCTTTAACCTGGAAAAGAGATGGCTGAGGGGAGATATGATAGAGGTCTATAAATTAATGAACGGAGTGGAACGGGTAAACGTAGATCGATTGTTTACGTTATCAGAATATAGAAAGTCTAGGGGACATGTAAAGTAGCTACAGGGTAAACTATTTAAGACAAATAAGAGAAAATATTTTTTCACTCAACGTGTAATCAAACTCTGGAATTTGTTACCGGAGGATGTAGTAAAGGCTGTTAGTGTAGCTGGGTTTAAAAAAGGTTTGGACAAGTTCCTGGAGGAAAGGTCCATAAACCATTATTAAAAAGGGACCCAGGATATCAATGCTTGACCCAGTACAAGCATTGTGGAACCTGTGTCTTTTGGGGATACTGCTAGGTACGTATGACCTAGATTGGCCACTGTTGGAAACAGGATACTGGGCTTGATGGACCTTGGTCTGACCCAGTATGGCATATCTTATGTTCTTATGTTCTTGTAGACGCCCATATAGAGGCCTATATATTCATATCTGTAGCATACATCTTACAGATGTCTGTATCTTTGTGTGTATTTTATGCCCTTCATATCTCACTATAGATATATTCTCATCTATCTATCTGTCAAGATATTTACTATGGGTAAGATAGGTATCCTGCATTTATCTACCTGACTGCCCAGGCTCATTTAGCTATATGATTCAGACAGATGGGCTTTACCCATACCTATGCTATCCAGCATGTTTGGGTTTCCACACTCACAACCACTTTTGTGGTAGTTAACAATTTCCACCATAACCTTAAGGTTTAGGTACCTCTGAAGCTCTCCATGTTCCAGTATCTCTCCTAGCTGACCCCAGTTAGAGACATTGCGGATCTTCAGCTAATCACAGGCTCTAACGCCTCAGGTGTTTGTCCTTTCTTTTGGGATACAAAGGGTTTCCATACCTTTTCCTCCCACAAGGACTGTGCCTGTTTGTACAATCCGGTCAGCCTTCTCTTTTTGCTCCCAAGGTTGAGCCACTCTGTCGCCAAAAGAGTTCGGCTTTTATCATAAAGCCTTCCGCTGAAGGCCCACCATTTTTGGTACTACCCCAGTTATCACCGGGGTCCCCTCTTACCTTTCAGGAATCTGACCTCCACTCTTTATCCTACAGGTTTATTACCTCCACTTCACAGTGAGGTCATTCTTGAGGTTCCTCTTCTGGGTTCCCCGGTAGATCCCATGAACCTCCTTACTGCTGTGTAATCCTGTTAGGGGAGGTCCATATTGCAATATTCCTTCAATATCATTGATGATAATTATCATCCACACATGGACTCCTTCTCTGCAGTCCTATGCTAGGTTAGCTGTTCCACAGCACCTTTCTTTCTTCAACTCCTACCCTCCATCCTCAGGATGCCTGGTGTGCGGGATAGCATGTTCCAACCTATAACATGCTGGCACTCCAGGCATCTCAGCTTGGGAGTCCCCATATGTGAAGACTCATTCCTGCTTGTTCCTGGCGATAGCACAGTTACTTACCTGTAACAGGTGATCTCTGGGAACAGCAGGAATAAGTCTTCACAACCCACCCACCTCCCCAGGCGTTATCTCTTTCCTTTCCTCTCTCTCTCTCTCTCTCTCTCTCTCTGTCTCAGCTTTAAAACTTAACTGAGGAGAGGCAGTTGGGAAAGGCGGGAAGGCAGCATGCAGGCGTGTTGGGATGCGTCCAAAAGCTCTTTGGACGCTGGGAAGCGTTCCCGCGCAGACTCCGTCGGTACCAACGTACCCAAATGTGAAGACTTATTCCTGCTGTTCCCAGAGATCATCTGTTACAGGTAAGTAACTGCTTTTCCACAGTGCTGCATGACAGGGCACATACAACCCTGATCCCTTGCCACAGAATTTGTTGTACCCTGCAAAATCACTGCAAGGAGCCAGGTCACACTGAAAGCAGAAGCATATGGTTTGCTCTTTGTCACTGCTGATCCTGTTCACAGCACTCCAACCCTGAATGCAGGAGGTAGTAGTTTGAGGAGCTGTGCAGCTATGGATCATTAACAATAAAGCGTAGATTGGTTGGGGGATGTGAGATATATGAAGGGAGGGAATCAACCTGGGAAGAAAAGTGGGCGGATCTTGGGGGAGAGGGGCGGTGGAGGGGGGGGGGGGATTGTGCAGATATAATTAAAGGATTCTCATCAGAAATAGATGTGAATGACTCTTTATCTGCTTATCTGAGAACGTTTCCCCATCCCTTTCACTTTCCTTCACTCTTAACGTCTCCTGTCTCATCTGCTGCTGTGCCCTCCTCCCCCCTCCAAAAACAATTATATGGACATAATTCAGAAAATGACACATTTTCATAACGTTTTAAAACAATTATGCAAGTAGGCCACAGAATTCTCTTTAACACTTGCTGCATGATTTGAGTTAATCGGGAGTAGGCTGTTTTTGTTGTGTTGGGACATATTTGTAGCTCATGTTGGATGTGTGTATACATGTGTATTTAGAGATACTTTGTGAACTGCTTTGTTGTAGAACTTGAAAGGTGGGTAATTGTGTGTTTGTGTATATTTTTTTTTACTAAACTAAAGGAAACTGCTTTTAAGATATAGCAATGGTCGTTTTGGATTGATCAGTGTGTGAGCTCATGTTTAATGTTGCTGTTTTCTTCCTTAGACTCAGATTGATCACTATATTGTCCTGGTGCGAGATCAGACCAAGTCCATTATTGCAAAGTAAGTTTTTCCTGTTGGTCCCTCTACAATTCACTGGTCCATAGGGCAGTAATAGGCTGCTGCAGAAACCCTGTGCTAGAGCCCAGTGCTTAAAGCTCTAGTGCAGGGTTTCATAGCGTGACTTTAATGCTGATTCTTTGTGCTGAAATGCAATATGTAAATTACCCAGTGTGCAAAAAGTCAGCGTTCAACTGGGAGAGCGAGTCAAACACATGGCACAGAAGTCGGCGCAAGTCTGGCATACTGGTCTGGAGAAAGAGGGCTATCTCGGGCGAAGTTTGACACGTCACCTCAGATGACCTAGGCATTAGAGAGAGCCCCCAATGCCATTGGCACACTGTCGGGGGGCCAATGCCCCTCCCGCCTGACAAAAACAAAGTCCCTGGTGGCCCTGATCCTCTCACCCAAACAAAAAGAAATTCCCCAGTGGCCACTATTACCCCCAACCCATCCAATAAAACAATCCCTGGTGCCCCCCTTCCCAAAATAAAAAGAATCCCTGGTTCTCTGTGGCCCCACATCCCCAAAGAAAAATCCCTAATGGCCCCCAAACCCCTCCACTCCATCCCCAGTACCTTTAATCTGGGTCAGGAGCATTGTCCACACACCTGCCCCTGCACAGTCATCTTGAAAAATGGTAGCGCCTGGCCCTGCATGGTGCATCACGAGATGCACCAAGCAGGGTCAGACTGCCATATAAGGCAAAAAGAATGCCTTATACTGTATGGCAGTATGACCCTGCCCAGTGCATCCCAGGGGCACCGCATGGGGCCAGATGCTGCCATTTTCAAGATGGCGGGGTGAAAGAGTGGGGGGCAATGCTCCCGCCACATATTAAAGGTACCAGGAGGGTGGTGGAGCGGCTTGGGGGGCACCGGACCACAGGGAACTTTTTTGTTGGGGTTTTCAGGGCCACTAGGCCATCAGAGATTCTTTTTTTGGGGGATGGGGGGGGGAGATTGGGGTCACTGGATTTCTTTTTTTTTTTTTTGCTTGGGTGATGGGGGCATCAGTGCTGCTTGTCCACTGGGAATTTCATTTCTCTCAGGGGGTGTTGGTGTCTAGGGGGGCACCAGCCCCCTGACAGTATGCTGATGCATTGGGGGCTTTTCCTGATGGCCTGGATCATCTGAGGTGGAGTGTCAAACATCACTTGAGATGATACTTTTCTTCCTGGCTGGATCTTTATGCCGGCCCAAAGCTGACTTGAAGATCCAGTGTAAAAAAACTGCGCTAAGTTTCAGCATAGTTTTTTACATTGGGCACAATTACTCATGCCAAGTGCATTTACTCATGCCAAGTGCATTGTAATTTAGTGTGGCTGTCTTTTTGGTGTTTTTCCAGCGCTAGCTTGCTTTCTGCATCGGAGAGCAAGCCTAACTGGGAAAGCACCAGAAAAACGCCACACTAAGCTTTTCTTCATCAGCCCTTAAGTTTTGAATATCCCCAGCTTCTTGTGGAATGAGCTTGGTATGTAGCAAATTGGGAGTGTTCTGTTCTGCACAGACTTCAATTTGACCCCGGATAAAGTTTCTATGCCAGGAAATTAAATTGCTTTTTAAATTTATTAGGTAAACTAGAACAGCAGAGGACTGGGCGAGAGATGGTTGCATTTAGCAGAGCGGAGGGGTGGAGATCTCAGAACTGGACTACTAGACAATACTGTGGGCAGGAGTGAGATGTAGTCAAGCCTGATGTATTGGAGGGCGTTCTTAGCAGTAGAATAGTAGCAAGTGTTGCAGGCAGGAATGAGATGCATTGGCAAAGCTGTGGGGAAAGGGTTTTAGGATTAGAATAGTAGGGAGTAATGTATGTAGGAATGAGGTGTATCGTAGAGAGGAAGGGGCTCCTCATTACTGGAGCAGCACTGAGTGTTGCATGGCAGGAGAGTTGCATTGGCGGAGATGTGGAGAGGTCTAGGTGGAATAGTGGTTGCTGTAGAGCAGAAACCACATATACTGGAAGAACCAGGGAGGGTCTTAAGAATGGGGACATAGGGTGTTGTAAGGCAAGGGAGATGTGTTTTGGGATATGTAGATCTTGGGACTGGCATAGCAAGTACTGTAAGGCAGGAGTGATGTGCATTAGCAGAGCTTTGCCTACTTATGTTTTATCCTTGTCTAACCCATGCAGTTGCAGATAATGTCAACACTAGGATATGGATGTAGAAACTAGAAGTGTCATTACCTTATATATTAAAGAAAAATCTTATGGCTTATTCTCTTTTTTTTTTTTTTTTTTTTTACCCTGTCAGGGTCCAAGCAAAGGTTCCTGGGATTGGGAAGAAAAAGGCGGACTAACTATCCAGATGGAAGGGAGGGGGAAGAAACCTGGCTCACTCTATAGTTAAGCCCCAGTTCCATTGCCCTACCCAACATTGTTCTGATGAGAATATGCCTGCATTCCAAGCTTTTTACTCAATTAAGTTTTATTAAGCCTGTGCATCTTGGGGTTATGGCAAACAAACCTCAGAGCTTTCAAGAAGTTTAAATACAACCACACACTGCACCCTACCCTGGGGCAGTAGCTTTTCTGGTACTGGGGAGGGAGGGTTTCCTCCAGTTTTAAGGGGATGGGAGGGGACCTGGGGCAGTCCTTCCACTACTGCCTCGTACTAGTCCTTGTTCCCTCCACAGTTCTTAGTTATTTTTGTTGGCATTGGAGTAAGAGTGGGGAGAGCTTTTTGTCCCCTGTGACAGTGCTATAATATCACTATGCATGATGCCCTTGTGCACACACTGGCATAAGGTAATATACTATGAAACTGGCTTCCCTCCCATCCTTCTGGCGTGCTAAGTGCATGAGACTGCCCATCAGACTCTTCACAGATCTCCTGCTGCCTATAGTCGACGCTTATCTGTGTGACATCCTTCTACTCTTCTCCCTGCTCAGCTTTAATAAAGGTTGTGTGTAAGTTTTAGTTATCTATTATGGAATAAATTAAATGAAAATGTCTGTAACTGCTGTAAAACTTGGTTTGATAAGTAGTTTAAAAAATTATAAACAAAACATGTTAGTGCATTGGAATTTTTGTTTTTGTTTTTGTTTTTTTTTTATATTTCTGTCCCTCATCCTGAGAGACAGAGAAAAAAAGGGGGGGGGAGAAATTTATTTCTTCTTCCCCAGTTCTGAGAACAAGTCCTCACTGTCTCCTCTTCTCCCCTCCCCTTCAAAAACTTGCTTAGGAGATAGCTCAAGAGTTAAACATACCCAACTTGAGGAAGAATGATGATTGCGGAATATAGCCGTGAACATAGCTTAGAGAAAAGGAGCCTAGTTTTCTTCCTCTGAATGTTCGTGGGTTCCTCTGAACCTTCTCTGCTTCACCTCCACTGTCACCCATAACTAGATTGCTTTCTTGAATTAGTTGTCTCCTTTGACCTGCTAACACTGGATTTCCCCAGGTTAGAGGAGCCTGTAGAATGATTCGTATCTAGCTGCATTTTGCACCTGGGGTGAGGTGGCTTACCATGGCTGTGTTTATGTGTAAGGGACTCTAAGACTAAGTTCTTCAGTCAGTATTGATCAGTCCCTGGTGCCAGGTTGCTCATGCTATGCCTAATCAGTTCATGGTGTAGCATTTTAGTACTGGGCCACAAGAACTGCAAGATGAGATTTTTAGGCTTGTATAATTTAATTGGTAGGAATCATATGAATCTAAGGAAGGGGGAGATAGGCTGTATGGTTTATGCAGTTGAGCTGTGAATGATTTTCATTGGAGAAAGCATAATGTGATACTTAACATCTGTTAATGTCCCTTTCCTCCTGGGTTAGTAAATCGTAATATTTATGGGGAAGTGACTTGGGTTTTGTTTTGTGGTTTAAAATCATGACCCTTTCCCTGTTCGCTTAAAGTTCAAATTCTTGTGACCCTGACTGCCACAGCCATAAGAAAACCCTTCACTCCCCTCCACTTTGTGCACTGACTTGACTTTAAAAGCCCTCCTCAGGTCTGGACAGCTCCAGCTTGCTTCCCTTACTGTTTAATTTTTTTTCCCTGATCCTGATACCTCTGTGAAAGCCACCCATCTTACTTTCTTTGTGTTTTTTTAAATTAAAGAACCAATGTAGATGACAAATATACTAATGGTGCCCCCAGTATGTGTGTGTCTGTATATGCATTATCAGTATAGTAATGCCTGCAGAAATGGGAAATGCTTCTTGATTTTCTGTGTAATAGCAAATTGATGTGGTGATAATAAACTCTGAAAAATGGCGTAACGGGTGTTTTTGCTGCCGTCTCTTGTTTTCATTGCAATCATGCCCTCCCATTGACCCGTCACTGCCATTATATTCTAATGCAGTTAGACTTGAACAGTTCCCTTGAAGGACAGGGTTGCTTATCCTCCTTCCTGCTAGGGACACACATATATTAAGGGAAATGAGCATTTCATGTTCAGCTTTGGATAACTCTGTTATTTTAGTTCCTTCAGATGCTATACCCAGACGTTCCGTGGTGAAATTGTACGTATATGTAGTCATTGAAAAGCAGGTGCTGTGGCTGGAGTAAGCACAAAGCTACAGCAGGCGCCTCAATCTTAGGAGAAGACTGGTTAGAGAAAGATTGTGGGTGTTTTTAATGACTTGAAAAAACAAAACTCTGAAACCTGTTTGATCACTGAGCAGGTTATTGGCATCATAGTACTACTCCTCTAACTTTAGATTCATAGTAGGGGAAATGGTTGAGTTGGTAAATGACAGAGCACACTTAGACCTATAATGTATTTCTTTTTAATGCTTTAAAAGCAAAGGAAAGACATTTTGCAGAGAGAGATTGCTTTAAATAAGGATAGAGCCTCAAGAATTAAAAAGCCATCTTAATTGTGGCAACTGAATTCTTTTGTTGCTGTTTTAAGATCAGAGAACAAACATCTTGGGCTGCAGAGCCAGACAACCACTAGGCATAGGTGATTGCCAAGGGCAGCAATTTCTGGAGGAGGCAAACAGTGAGCCTTTCAGAGTTAAATAGATTTTAACAGCCAGTGGGTTTAAGGCTTAAGGTTTGCCTAGAGTGCCAGCACCTTGAACCAACTCTGGAACACTGACCCTGTTTGGCTTAGTGATGATAGGCTCTCATCTGCTGATCATTACCACATTACCTTTTTAGTGAGCTTGCACTAAATATCTCCTTGCACAGTTGATATGAAATTGGAATTCAACAAACAGAGGACTATTATCCTAGCATGTAACCCCCTCTGCCTTCTGTCATTGCAGATTTGATTCTTTGTCAGACCAGCTTATTCCATTGCCCTCTGTAACCCCCCAAGTATGGTTTACTTCTGTCAAGATTGGTTTGCATCACCTCTGCTGATAGGTTATTCCACCACCCTCTCAATTAGGAGGATTCTATCAAGCTCCTTATGTGAGATATGATCCCCTTGGCCTTTTATTTTGCCATAGACCATGTCACCTTGAAGCTTATTAACTGTTTCTTTTCTGTAGTAGGAGGTTATAATTGGCTGTCTGACAGTGTGTGCATGCACCTCCTCCCTCACCATTACCATATCAATCTCAACTGCTGGAAGTGGAATTGTAAGAGGCATGTGCATAGTATATACACACTCTACCCCATCGTTGAAAACTTGTTTCCTGTATCTGACAAAATGGTGGGGCGCTGCTGTGGTGCTTCCCAGCCTCTGCACTCGCATACGGCATAGAAAGGCGAAAGCTGGGAGTTGCAAGGGGAAGGCAGTGCTGGCTTATCCCATACAGAGGAGAGGAAGAGGAGCCCTTGTAAGCTCTGAGGGTAGGACAAGATGGAAAACAAAATAGAGAGGAAAAGGGAGAACTTGGAAGTGGTAGGAGCCACTAGGGTTTGTATTGCATTGTATTGCATAACACTTCTGAAGGTGGGATCTTACTAGTGATCTATGCAAGGAAAATGCCATATTGGTCTGATAAGGTATGATTTGTTTACTTTTGCAAGCTCTAAAGCCAAGCTAGTCTTAGTGCAACAGTTTGCGGCCCTTCTTATACCTAATCTTTTGTAAAGTCCTGTTCAACCCAGGCAGAGCGAAGAACACAGCACAATGCCAGGTAACAAAAAGGTGCTGATGGTCACTACTGAAGCCAGGGAGGAGACAGCAGCCGGTGTATTGGGTGACAATGATAAGAATTTTTCTCCAGGAACAAGTAGGAAGTCTGCCCTCACATATGGGTGACGTCTGCACCGATGGAACCTGCGCGGAAACATCTCCCCAGCTTTCAAGGAAAGCCTTTGGGAGACACCACGCATGCGTGGTCCACTTTCTACCCAAGGGTGCCATCTTACCCCAGTCTCCTTTATTTCTGTGGAGCCCTTCGGATGTTGTCCTTTTTTTCCCCAGAAAAAGTCAGATTTTTTTTCTTTAGTGTTAAATTTTGTCTGGTTTGTGTACCAGTTCCTTCCTACCCCCAAGCCAGTATTTACTCATTTTCCACTTTTTTCATCGGTCTGCCTTGACCGGCGTTCATGCCCTTTTTAGGCCGAAGACCTCGGACCCCTGTCAGGAGGCAGGGACCCCCTTTTGCTGATGGCCTCGACCCCCTTTTGCTGATGGCCTCAAGTGGCTTCAAAAAGTGTGACCGGTGCAGCAAGGTTATCTCCAGGAACAAGCAGGAATGTAGTCTTCACATATGGGTATAGTTGGTACCGACGGAGCTCGTGCGGGAACGCTCCACAGCGTCCAATAGGAAAGCCTTTTGGAGCATCCCACAGCGCATGCGTGCTGCCTTCCCACCTCTGTACCTCTCTCCCTTCAGTTCTTTGTTTTCTGTGGAGCTGACAGGATGTGGTACCCTGTCACCGCAGAAAATTTACCTTTATTTCTTGTTTTTTTGTGGTCGGGTCTGCATTCATTCGACGCCTATCGGTACCGCCGGTTCTCTTCTTCTTTCCTTAAAAAAAAAACAAAAAACAAAAAAACATTGTATTTCTTCAGGGATCTTTCCCTGCTTCTGGTGCTGGGTGCCATTTTGGGTACTAGGCACATTTTTCTTCAAGCATGGAGAAACCAGCTAGTGGTTTCAAAAAATGCTCAAAATGTGGCGGTACCATTTCCGTCACAGACACCCATGATTGGTGTCTAAAATGTTTTTGGTCCTGAACATTGTCCAACGGAGTGTCTCTCCTGCACAAGGATGACCAAAAGGGGCCTGCAGAATAGAGCTGCAAAACTCGGTACCCTTTTTGCTGCCTACACGATGTCAGTTGCATCGACGTCTTCCAGGGCTTCATCTTCCTCCCGTGGATCTCAGGTAACGAAATTGAAGTCTTCTAAGACTTAGCCGATCCTCGAAGGGTAAATCTCCCTCAAAGTATCGAGATGCCACTGGCATTTCACTCGAGGACACTTCACCGGCAAAACAGCCCTGGCGGGCATCTTCGGGCTCCAAAGCATTAACAGGGCTCCAGGATGTTCCAGAGGCCTCCACCTCTGCTGAACTACTGATGCCATGTTCTGTGGTCATAGCCACTTCCACCAGCACCCAGGCATCGGCAGGAGCGATGTATCACAGAATCCTCGCTATTGAATGCAGTCTAGCGGCCCTTTTAGCAGCTTCGGTACTGCTAAGACCTCAACAGATGGGTTCAACAGGTATCGGTACCGACAATACCTGCTTTGACAGGATTGCTTCCCCCCATTCTGATCTCCAGTATTGTGGATCAGGAACCGAGACATTTCGGTACCGACTTCAAGCGCTACAGATACCATGCGTTACAGGAGCACCCGGTGCTTGAGTCTTCCGATTCCGATGATTGACGATTCTACCAGTACCAGAGCGAATCTGTTAGAAGATTCAGTTCCTTCTCCTCAAAGCAGAATGTCTCCTCCAGAGGATATGTTCTTCCAGGATTTCATATGTGATTTAGCAAAGGGTCTTGCAATCATTGTGATTCCAGAAAAGGATCCTAGGGCAGAAGAATTAAGAATTCTACAATACCCTATAGCTCCCATGGAAGCAGCTATGCTTCCCATTCACAAGATCTTACATGATCTGATGTTGAGAATGTGGGAAACTCCTTTAACAATATCGTCACATTCCCGACGCCTTGACTCTATGTACTGAGGGCCAAGTTGTCCTGGTTTTCAAAAAACTCAGTTACCACATCATTCAATGGTGGTGGAATCGGCTATGCGAAGGATCAAGAGTGCTAAAACACATTCTTCTAATCTTCCAGGCCGTGAATCTAGGACTCTCGATTCCTTTGGCCGTCAGTGCTTTCAATCCTCCATGCTAGAAGCCAGGATCAATTCCTACATTCTTTATATGGGAATGTTCCTGGAAGAAGTCACAAAAGACTTAGAGCTCCTTAGTCCTTGTGTTTCAGAGGAAAAAAGAGCAGACTACCTTATTCTAGTCAAGCATGCCCAGAATGTCTCAAAATTCATGAACCGTGCTACCTTTGATTGCTTTGAATGTATTAGCAGAACCTCTCCTGTATCCATAGGAGCACGTCGTATTGCTTGGCTTCAAGCATCAGACTTAGAACAGTGGATGCAAGAAAAGCTGGGAAACCTTCCTTGCACAGAAGAAAATCTCTTTGGCAAGGACTGGCAGGACAAGGCTAATCAGCTTGAATCTGACAATACTACTTTAAACAGATTGTCAAAGTCTACAGCCAACCCAACAAAAAAAGAAAATAAACAAAAAACACTTTTTCAGTAAGAAAAAGAAGCCTTACCAATCTTACACCCATCAAACTCGCTGTCCGCTCCATGTTCCCCAGAAGGGGCAACAACAGAACAGCCAGCAAAGAAAGCCGCAAGCTCAAAAAGCTCAACTGGCTCAACAGACCCAGCCCTCTCAGGGTCTTTGACTTCTATCTAGAGAACTTTCATTCTGCCCTTAAAAGGTCCAGAACCCTTGACCATTCCAGGAAGACTATGCTATTTTGCCAAAAGATGGCAACAAATAACATCAGAAAATTGGACTCTGTCCATTGTACAGCTGCGGTAAAAGCTTCATTTTCTCAACTTGCCCCCACCTACAATAGTAAAACACTTCAATTCTCAGGGGCCTGCCACCGACCTCTTGTGGCAGGAGGTCACATCACTTCTAGCTCAAGGAGCAATCGAAGAAGTACCCATTCCCCAACAGGAGACAGGGTTTTACTCCCCCTACTTCCTTATTCCAAAGAAGACAGGGGGACACAGACCTATAAGGGGATGGAAGGATACTCCTATGAAGAAAGGCTAAAAAGGTTAGGGCTCTTTAACCTGGAAAAGAGACGGCTGAGGGGAGATATGATAGAAGTCTATAAATTAATGAATGGAGTGGAACAGGTAAACGTAGATCGATTGTTTACGTTATCAGAATATAGAAAGACTAGGGGACATACAATGAAGCTACAGGGTAAACTATTTAAGACTAATAAAAGAAAATATTTTTTCACTCAACGTGTAATCAAACTCTGGAATTTGTTACCGGAGGATGTAGTAAAGGCTGTTAGTGTAGCTGGGTTTAAAAAAGGTTTGGACAAGTTCCTGGAGGAAAGGTCCATAAACCATTATTAAGGGACTCAGGATATCAATGCTTGACCCAGTACAAGCATTGCGGAACCTGTGTCTTTTGGGGAAACTGCTAGGTACGTATGACCTAGATTGGCCACTGTTCGAAACAGGATACTGGGCTTGATGGACCTTGGTCTGACCCAGTATGGCATATCTTATGTTATGTCAATGCTGATCTGTACGCATTACATAGGGCACTGGCAGACAGGCAGTAGGCCTGGAAAAGCTCAGCTGCCCCCAACCACTATCTAACATTCACCAGCAGAGGGCACAGTCAGTCTCCACCCGCTGCACCTTGCAAGGTGTTCCAGCCATACACATGCTAACTGCAGACAGTCTGCTAGCTAGTACATAGTGCATGTTCCTGGAGGAACTGTGTGCACCCAAAAATGGGATGTGAGCAGACACACCAAGCAGGTATGTTAGTGATTGGGCCCCAAAAAAAGGAACTCATAGATTTCACTTGAGAGAAATACTGTATAGCACTATGGGGGAACCTAGCCATGCCATGATCACTGCTCAGTCAGGGTGAGAGTGACCCCCCTCCCCCCCCAGCATGACATGCTGTGGCCACCCTGTCCGTGCAGGTCTTGGTTGGGCACTACAATGTCCAGCCATTGCCCTATGCCCTGTGCAGATGCATCCTGCCCAGGCCACCCTGTCCGGGCCATATCCACAGTATCTTGCTCCTCATTATGCACATTGGCAGGCTAACACTGGAACCAGTGCAAGCATTGTGGGTTCAGTAAGGTGTAGGCAGCCACAAAACATTGGATAGACATACAAACACTCCCACACCTATTTCAGCATTATGCAAATATAGAGGTGGTTGGCAGCCCTGGCTGCCATACCAGTCCTGGGCACAGTGCAGGCATTGCTATGGTACTCAATACTGTTAGGGTCACCTCCTGGGGTGGTAAACACTGTCAGAAACAAAAGCTGAAACACACTCCGCAGATATCAGAAAGGTTGCTATGATGGATCTCTGTCAACAAATTGTGTTTAACTTAGGATTTGTTATCTGACATCATAGCAACCTTTTGATATATGTGGAACATGTTTCCAAGTTTAAGACCAACACAAAAATAGAGTAATATTAAATTATCACCGTGAGCTGAAACTATGTTAATGAAAAAATTATATTAATCACAAAATTGATGTTGGAAGGATAGCCTTGAGGATAGAGAAACCAACCTCTCGTGGCTTAACTTCCATTTTACTCAGAAATTTAAAGGCTCAAAAAGAGCATAAAAGGTAGGTAAAAAACACCATAACACGGTGTGCCCTACATCCCCCTTGATAATATGCTCCCACCAATTCAAAATGTAAAGTGTCTTCAGAAATATCACCAAACTAAACGTGCTCACACAAACTGCACACATTTAAGTTTAAGACGGCATTGCTAAGGGGTGCAGGTGCTAGTTTTGGTAGATGCTGCTCCGCGCAGGGCACAACAGCCTGACTCTCCATGAGCCGTTGGATAGTGGAGCATGTGGGTGTGGGTGTTTGTGCCCCTGTTGGCCGCTGCTCTAGGGCAGAGGTTCCCAACTCTGGTCCTGGTGGGCCAAACATGGTTCAGGTTTTCATGCTGTCCCTAATGAATATGCATGGATATGTTTGCATACAATGGTGGCGGTGCATACAAATGCATCACAGGCATATTTATTAGGGACAGCATGAAACCTGAATGGTGTTTGGCCCTCCAGGACTGCAGTTGGTAAACTCTGCTCTAGGGATTGCACATGTTTATGGTGTATGTGCTCTGTAGGGTAAAATATAGGCGTTTATGGCGTGTTTATTTTATCTGAAATAAAGGTTCCGTCTTTATTACCATGGTTTAGTACTGGGTAAAATATAGGGACATGGTCTGCAGGAGCCACTGCTGGAACTTGAACCTGTGACCTTCTGTTCCTGAATATACTGGCTGTGTGTACTGCACCAAACTTTTGTCACAGATGCAGATCATTCCCTGGGGATACCATGACTGTTCGTCAGACAGACCTTGTCTGTTGCAGTGCACTGCACCCACCTAAACAGGGCTTGGCCTTGGTCTGCTATGGGAAGATGCCACTGCCCCCTCCACCACCATGCTGACATGCCCTTGTGCTGGTGGTGCGCAGTCCCAGGCCATCCAGTGTGCCGGTAGGCGGCTGCCTATGGTGCTTGATATGGGGTAGTGGTGCCTGCCTAGACATCCACGCTTCCCCCTGGCACCACCTGTCAGTTATGTGCCCTTTGAGGTACTTGCTGGTTACTGTCACCTGAGACACTGTGACACACACACACACACACACACACACACTCGTGGACGTTTGCCCTTGGTCAGTTGCTGTCTTGCTGGTTTTCCGTTTCTACATTCTTATGTGTCACCTAGGCATCTGCCTAGTCCACCCTGTGCCCCTGCTTCCCCACTGCATGTCCCGCCTGCAGCCCCCTGTACCCCATTTGCAGCCTCACTGTAGTGCCCTTTCGTATGTGGGCACTATGCTGTTGCTGCACATGTATCACTACTATCACT
The DNA here is from genome assembly GCA_033557465.1 of Ichthyophis bannanicus. Lineage (NCBI taxonomy): Eukaryota > Metazoa > Chordata > Amphibia > Gymnophiona > Ichthyophiidae > Ichthyophis > Ichthyophis bannanicus. Next base: position 191,516,186 of record CM066039.1, read on the forward strand.
TTTCTTGGTCTCCCTGCCTTTGCTGTACATTGCTGATTGAAATGGTTTCTCTCTCCTGCAAATGTGCCTCTAAAGCAAGGTTTTCACTGGCGTTAATTTTCAGACCCTGATTTCATGGTGTTAGTGTGCCTGGAGCCTCTCCCCGCCCACTCTCCGCCCATTGACCCCTTATCTCCGCCCTCTGGGGAGCCTTACTCCACCCTCTGTGCGCCTTAATGCCGCCAGAAATGTTATCGCGCGATACGTGACATTCTCACCCGGTAATGTGCCATTATTGCACGATAATGTCGCCGCTTCGACGTTAGTGCTGTTTAGTAAACATACCCCTATGTTTATTGTATTATTCAGAAACTTGTTTTTTTTGTAAACCATGCTTGATCAAGTGGAAAGTGTGGTATAAAAATGTTTGTTAAAAAAATAAATAAATATACAAGCCTGACCTTTCAACCATAACATCGTGAGTGGAGGACATAACTTGGCTCAGCAATAACAACATAACCTACAAAAAGACAGAGGTACTCTTTCTCATTTGTCCCACCACAATCGATCATCACACAACAAAAGTCCATGACAGTAAAGAAAGAAATCAAAAACCTGGGAATCACCATGGATCAACACCTCACCATGCAGCCTCACATAAAAAAGACCACCGCTAATGCCTACCATAAAATGAAAGTAATTAGGAGACTAAAAATGTTTTTGGACCAAGATCACCAGGCAGTTATCACCCCAGCATTTGATTACTGCAACTCGCTCTACCAAAGGCTCCCAAAACAACTATCTGGCCACTCCAAATAGCACAAAATACAGCAGCACGACTCATCACAGGAACACCCAAACAAGAACACATCACCCCCATACTTGACTAGCTACACTGGCTCCCAATACACTCCCGCATCAGATACAAATCAACCTTAAACATCTTCAAAATCATCCACCAATCATCAGTTGACATCCTGCAAGTCTGCATAAATTGACACAAGCACCTGACCCAGGAGAAATAATAACAAGCTTATGGTTGTTATGCCCCATGGATACTAAAAGACCAACCAATCCACACCTGGAAGAGCGCTTTCACTATATGCTCCGTTACTATGGAACTTGCTCCCAGATGACATGCGAGCGACCACTGTCATCAAAAACTGCAGGAAGAAGTTAAATTCTGCTCTACACAAACCACCTAGAGCACATCACCTAACTACCTGACCGACAATAAGACCCAAATCACCACCGACCATGGACCAACCACTCATTCTTAACACTACACATTGAACTGTACATAGTTTGTCATACACACATGACACTGTACATAGTTAATCATATTACTAACCTACCCCTCCCTTGTTTAAGCGTTTGTTGTATACTGGTTAAATGTTCCATATATACTGTTGAGTTGCATTGTAAACCGCCTTGAATGAAGGATAAGTTAGTATAAAAAATATGGTTAAATAAACTGCATAGATGTATTATACGTTGCAACATATAAGCAGAATAAATGAAATGAAATAGATTCCAGAAAGCTCACTATCTTCTGTTTTAGCAACATTCGAAATACAAACTGTAGCTAACACTGTGTCACACAGGACTTCAACAATATAACTTTATAAGTATATGAAAGAGACAAGGCTTTCATGCAAGGTACAGAGTAGTTACTCACCTGTAACAGGTGTTCTCCAGGAGCAGCAGGAATCAGTCCTCACATAAGGGGGACGTCGGCGCCGACGGAGCCCCCTTGCGGAGCATTTCTCCAGCTTTCAAAGAAAGCCTTTGGGAATTGCAGCGTGCATGCGCGGTCCCCTTCCCGCCCAAGGGTGCCATCTTGCTCAGTCTGATGACATAGCTAAAAGACAGCAAAAAATAGCAAAAATAAATCATATGACTGCAACTCCAAGGGGAGGAGGGAGGGTTGTGAGGACTGATTCCTGCTGCTGCTCCTGGAGAACACCTGTTACAGGTGAGTAACTACTTTTTCTCCAGGACCAAGCAGAAGTCAGTCCTCACATATGGGACTCCCCAGCTTAAGGCTACCGGAGACCCCAAGCCGAAAAAATGAGTTCCCTCTAGAGCGTCAGAACGTAAGGAAGGAATCTTCTCTGAGAACGCCCCTGACCGGTAGCCCAACATCAGGGCCGGAGGGAAGGAGTTGCCTAGACCCCAAAGAGATTATGGAGCACTGCCTGTCCGAAAGCACTGTTCCTGCGGGACTCCCTCTCAAGGCAGTAATGGGCTGCAAAAGTCTGGCTTGAAATCTGGGCCAACGGAACAGAGCGGAGATGAGCCACTGATGCAGCTTTTGCCCTGACACAGTGAGCCGTGACTCGACCCTCCAACGAGAGGCCGGCTGCCCCATAAGCCCAGGCGATACAGTCAGCGACCCATATGGACAAAGTATGCTTGGAGACAGGTAACCCCAACTTATTGGGGTCAGAAGAAATGAAGAGCTGAACAGCCCTCCGATGCTCCCGCGTACGGTCAAGGTAGAAGGATAACGCCCTCCTACAGTCCAGGGTATGCAGGACCATCTCAGCCCGGTTGGCATGCGGCCTGGGAAAGAAGGTCGGACGAACCACCTCCTGATTGAGGTGGAAAGAGGAGACAACCTTAGGGAGAAACTTGGGGTGAGTCTGTAAGACTACCCTATTCCTGTAGAACCTAGTGTAAGGGGGATCAGACACTAGTGCCTGAAGTTCACTTACTCGCCTAGCAGAGGTAAGAGCTACCAGAAACAAGGTTTTCCAGGAGAGAAAATGGAGAGGGCAGGTAGCCATAGGTTCAAATAGCGGACAATCCGCTGTAAGACCACATTTAAATCCCACTCGGGCCGGTGGACGTAAAGAAGGCTTAAGCAGGAGGAGGCCTCTGAGGGAACGAGCCACCAAAGGGTGGTTGGAAAGAGGCCTCCCGTCCACCGGCGAGTGGTGCGCTGAGAGAGCACTGAGGTGAACCCTGACAGAATTGGACTTAAAGTCTAAATTGGAGAGGTAAAGCAAATATTGCAATACTACCGCTACCAAGCACGAGAAGGGATTCTCGCTGTACTGAGCACACCATGCGGAGAGTCTACGCCACTTAAGAGCGTAGGATTTCCGGGTGGATTGCCGTCTAGAGGCTAAGACTACGTCTTCCACCTCTCTAGGCAGTAGTAGGGGAGCCAGAACTACCCTTTCAGCTGCCAGGCCATCAGATGAAGGGACTGGAGGTTGGGGTGCAAGAGAGATCCCTGTTCCTGAGACAGGAGATCGTGTTGAATCCCCAGAGGAATCGGAGTGTCCACCGCCAGTTGCAGCAGAAGTGGGAACCACGGTACTTTGGCCACCTGGGGGCTATCAGAATCATTGAGGCCCCATCCTTGAGGACTTTGAACAGTGTTCTGGACACTAGTGGCGTGGGAGGAAACGCATACAGTAGACCTTTGGACCACGGGATCAGAAACACATCCGCTGCTACTCTGAGAGGATGCGGTTGTCTGGAACAGAATCTCGGGAGTTGCCGGTTCAGAGGACTGGCGAAAAGATCCATGGTGGGGAGGCCCAACCTGAGAAAGATCTGCTGAACCACCAATGGATTCAATCTCCATTCGTGTGGTTGCAGGATCCTGCTCAGTCTGTCCGCCAGGTAATTTTCTTGACCTGGGAGGTAGACTGCCTTGAGAAGGATTCCGTGATTGACGGCCCAGGAGCACAGCCGTTGTGTTTCCTGACATAGAAGGAAGGAGCCTGTGCCTCCATAAAAGGCTTTCCTAACCAGGGCTCCACACATCAAACAGTAAGTAAGGATTTGAGGGTTTCTTTGTTTGGTTTTTTTTTTTTTTATTAAATTGCTAGCTCTCTGACTGGGAGCTCTTAAAAGGGTTTTGTGTATACTTTTTAAAAGCAAGGTTACTTACATTTTTGCTGTTTTAGGGGAACTTTACTGGAGCACAGTAGGTTGCTGAACTCTGTAACCTCCTCAGATTCAGAAACTGCTAACACCTAATCAGATGTTAGTTCCCTCCCTACCCACCCCGGCTCCCACCCACCCCTAGTGAGCAGTCTTGCTTTATAGGGCACCTCCCCCTTTAGCAAATCACAGTGAATTGGACCAGCACATATTGAATATAATTAAAGAGATTTAAGTGCTTTTTCTCTGAAAGGACAGCTGCGAAACCAGCTAGTACTTGGTAGATCTCTCTCTTTTGCTTTAACAGATACCTAAGCTCCACAAACAGAACAATGGCTGGGAAAAATCGTATTGTTAAAGCTGTTGCTCCCGTTACAGCTTCTGCCTCGGTCCAGACAGAGGTCCTAATGCCAGTTGAAGAACCGGTTCCATGTGCAGGGTGCCTGCATGCTGAAGCTCTGAGGAAACAAGTGGAGGAACTCAGAGAGGAGGTGGCGAGGCTGAGGAGCATTCAAGACAGTGAAGTACATTGATGAGATGCTTCTTGCAGCAACCAGGCTCTCCAGCACAGCAAAAGATGGGTGCCAACAGAATGTCGATGGTTGGACAACAGTCACCAGAGCCTGCAAAATCACCAATCCAACTTCTCCAGCCCTTGAATTGAAGAACCATTATGCAGCCCTGGAAGTGGAGGAGGTGAAAGCATCCCTGGAAAGGGAAGAACCAGAGTTCAAGTACCCCATAGTTGCGGAATCAGTGACCAGAAGGAAACGAAGGGTAGTGGTTGTTGGAGACTCTCTTCTGAGGGGTACTGAGGCGTCCATCTGCTGACCAGACTTGATGTCCAGAGAGGTGTGCTGTCTGCCTGGTGCCAAGATCCAAGATGTTACGGAGAGTTTGCCGAGACTCATCAAGCCCACTGACTATTACCCAATGTTGCTAATCCATGTTGGAACAAATGATACTGCCAGGTATACCTCAGAACGTATCAAAAGTGACTTCATGGCTCTGGGACAGAGGATGAAGCAGGTAGGTGCACAGGTGGTGTTCTCTTCAATCCTCCCTGTTGAGGGTAAAAGTCAAGGCAGAGAAGCTCGCATCCTGGAGATGAATGCATGGCTGCGTGGATGGTGTCTTCGAGAGCGTTTTGGTTTCCTAGACCATGGGATGCTGTTCCAAGGGTTGCAGAGCAGAGATGGCATCCATCTGTCCAAGAAAGGTCAATACATCTTTGGTAGTAGACTGGCTAATCTACTGAAGAGGGCTTTAAACTAGATTCGTTGGGGATGGGTGAAGAAAGCCCCCAGGTAAGTGAAAGCCCCCAGGTAGGTGATACCCATTTCCATAAAGGTATTTAATGTAACAGGGGTAACACATGGAAAGCAGTGTGTATTAATGCCCGTAGCATGGGAAATAAGATCCCTGAAGTTGAAGCTTTGGTGGGAGTGGCTGACTTGGATTTAGTGGCAGTTACAGAAACGTGGTTCACAGAAAACCATGACTGGGATGTAACTATACCTGGCTATACTTTATTCAGAAAGGACAGGGTAGGAAGAAGGGGAGGAGGAGTGGCACTATATGTAAAACTACTATTAAAGCTTTGGAATTACAGAGCTTAAAAGGGAGAGAGGAGGCATTGTGGGTTAAACTAGAAAGAGGGAAAGAGAAATCTATTTGCATTGGTGTGATATACAGACCTCCCTCACAAGAGGAAGAGGTGGACAGAGTTAATTGAAGACATATGCAGCATTGCTAGGAAAGGGGAAGTGCTACTGCTAGGAGATTTCAATATGCCAGATGTTGATTGGCACATTCCTGCTGCAGTATCATCTAGAAGTAAGGAGATCCTGGATTTTCTACAGGGAGAACTATTCAGGCAATTGGTAACAGACCCCACACGTGAAGGGGCCATACTGGACTTGGTGCTTACCAATGGTGAGAGTGTTTCTGATGTTGTAGTGGGAGATCATTTTGCATCCAGTGACCACCAGATGGTGTGGTTCAGTATTAGGACTAGGGCTGTTAGAATCCATTCCAAGGTGAAGATCTTAGACTTTAGGAAGACTAACTTTGCGAAGATGGGCCAATACCTCAGGGAGTCAGTGGGATGGGAACAGCTGCGGGATGTAGAAAAACAGTGGGCAAAACTGAAAGGGGGTATTTTAAAGGCAACCAACCTTTTTGTTAAAATGGTAAATAAAGGCAAAAGGAACAGGAGACCGCTATGGTTTTCGAAGGAAGTAGCTGAAAAAGTGAAGAAAAAGAGGGAGGCCTTCATGAAATACAAGAGATCACAGAGAAAGGAAGACAGGCATCTGTATTTGGAAAAACTTAGAGAAGCTAGCAAAGTAGTCAAGAAGGCAAAGATTCAAAAGGAGGAGGAAATAGCCAATGCAATAAAATGGGGGGATAAGACATTTTTCAGATATATTAGTGAGAAGAGGAAGGGCAAAAGTGGTATTGTCAGACTCAAGGGTGCAGGGGGGGAATATGTAGAAGCTGATAAGGATAAAGCGGAATTGCTTAACAAATATTTTTGTTCTGTGTTCACAGATGAAGAACCAGGAGCAGGACCTCAGAAAACACCCACAAATAAGAACAGAAGCGAGGGACATCTTGAACAATTTTCAGAAGACTGTGTTCGTGAGAAACTAGCTCAACTTAAAGTAGACAAAGCGATGGGACCGGATGGGATACACCCTAGAATACTGAGGGAACTTAGGGACGTTCTAGCACCTCCACTGACTGACCTTTTCAATGCCTCGTTGGAGTCAGGAGTGGTGCCAAAGGACTGGAGAGAGGCTCATGTGGTGCCTTTACACAAAAGCGGAAGTAAGGATGTGGTTGAAAACTACAGGCCGGTTAGTTTAACTTCAGTGGTGAGTAAATTATTGGAAACGCTGCTGAAAGAGAAAATAGTGAGGTTTCTGGAGTCCGGCGGATTACAGGATCCGAGGCAGCATGGATTCACCAGAGGCAGGTCTTGTCAGACAAATCTGATCGATTTCTTTGACTGGGTGACCAGGGAGTTGGACCGAGGGAGAGCTCTAGATGTGGTGTATTTAGATTTCAGTAAAGCCTTTGACACTGTTCCTCACAGGCGACTTATAAACAAACTGAGCACCCTAGGGATGGACCCTAAAGTTACTGCTTGGGTTAGAAATTGGTTGGGTGGGAGGCGACAAAGAGTACAAGTAAATGGAGCTCACTCTGAGGAGAAGGATGTTACCAGTGGTGTGCCCCAGGGATCTGTCCTTGGTCCGATTCTTTTTAACATCTTTGCTAGTGATATAGCGGAAGGGCTGTCGGGTAAGGTTTGCCTCTTTGCGGATGATACCAAAATCTGTAATAGAGTAGACACCCAGGAAGGTGTAGATAACATGAGGAGGGATCTAGCTAAGCTTGAAGAATGGTCTAGAATTTGGCAGCTGGGATTTAATGTTAAAAAATGTAAGGTCATGCATTTGGGCTGCAGCAATCCAAGGGAGCAATACAGTATAGGAGGTGAAGTACTTTTGTCCACTAAAGAAGAGCGGGACCTAGGCGTGGTTGTGTCTGATGATCTTAAAGTAGCTAAACAGGTAGAAAAGGCGACGGCAAAAGCTAGAAGGATGCTTGGGTGCATACGGAGAGGAATGGCTAGCAGAAAAAAGGAGGTGATAATACCTCTGTATAAGTCTTTGGTGCGACCTCATTTGGAGTATGGTGTGCAATTCTGGAGACCGCACCTTCAAAAGGATGTGAACAGGATGGAGTCGGTGCAGAGGGTTGCTACTAAAATGATTAATGGGCTTCATTATAAAGCATATGAGGACAGACTTAAGGATCTTAATATGTACACCTTAGAGGAAAGGCGGGATAGAGGTGATATGATTGAGATGTTTAAATACCTCCGTGGCATAAATGTTCAGGGAGAGAGCCTCTTTCAATTGAAAGCAAGTTCTGCTATGAGGGGACATGGGATGAGGGTGAAGGGAGATAGATTCAGGAGTGATATGTGGAAATATTTCTTTACAGAAAGAGTAGTGGATCCGTGGAATAGTCTCCCAGTGGAGGTGGTAGAGATGAGGACAGTAACTGAATTCAAAAAAGCATGGGACCAACACAGAGGATCTCTAAAGGTAGAAAGCGGACTGTTGTAGTTGTTATGGAAGGACAGACTAGATGGGCCTTGTGGTCTTTTTCTGTCATCATGTTTCTATGTTTCTATGTTCACGTAAAACATGGCAACTTGATTGTCCGTCTGGACCAGTACAGACTGGTGAGACGTGAGATGGGAGAAGGCCCTCAGAGCTAGGTGTATCGCCCACAACTCCAGGAAATTTATCTGCTGAGCAGCCTCCCAAGGGGTCCAGAGACCCTGAGTACATGCCCCTTGGCAATGCGCTCCCCAACCTTGAAGAGACGCATCTGTCGTCAGCACTTGAGAGTGCGGCGGGGATTGAAAAACTACTCCGAGCACCAGATTCGGAAGATGAAGCCACCATTGCAGAGAGGAGGCAAGCAGTGTGGATATTCTTACTGAGTCTGCAAGGCTCCCTGTGGCCTGATGCCACTGAGTACGAAGGCTCCACTGATCAGGCCGCATATGCATGCGGGCATTAGGGGTTACATGAACCGTGGAAGCCATATGGCCGAGAAGTCTCAGGAATTGCTTGGCGGAGACCAGGGAATTGCTGTGAAACTGCCTGGCTAGATCATCAATCTGTGGGCTCTGTCCACAGGCAGAAAAGCCTTCGCCTGAAGAGTGTCCAGCCTTGCTCCTATGAATTCCAAGTTCTGGGATGGGAGCAAAGTGGACTTTGCGAAGTTTATGACAAACCCCAAGTGCTGAAGCAGAGCCACAGTGCGAAGGGTGGCTTGACTGGCCTCCTGGGAAGACTGGCCCCTTATGAGCCAGTTGTCCAGGTATGGGAACACAAAAAGACCTTGAAGCCTCAGGTAGGCTGCCACCACCGCCAGGCACTTGGTGAACACCCTGGGGGCGGAGGTTAGGACAAAGGGTAGTACTCTGTACTGATAGTGGTTTCCTCCCACAACAAATCTGAGATATTGTCTGTGGTCTGGATGAATAAGGATGTGAGTATAAGCATCCTTTAGATCTAAGGAGCATAGCCCATCTCCCTGCTGGAGGTAGGGCAGCAGGATTCCAAGGGTAAGCATCTTGAATTTTTCCCTCTCCAGGAACTTGTTGAAGTTGCGCAAGTCTAGGATGGGTCTGAGGTCTCCTGTTCTTTTTGGTACCAGAAAGTACCTGGCATAAAAGCCGTGACCTCTCAGGTGGTGGGGCACCGGTTCCACAGCCTGTTCCTTTAGCAGACTTGCTAACTCCTGTAGGAGTAGGTCCCTGTGCAGAGGGGATCTTGGAGGCTCCCCTGGAAAAAAGGAGGGAGGTACCTGGTGAAAATGAAGAAGATAGCCCTTTTGGACTATCTGGAGCACCCAGGTATCTGATGTGACAGATGACCACCTGTGGGCAAAGAGGGCCAGCCGGCCTCCTGTGCTGATATGAGCCAGCTGAGGAGAAGAGGCTATGCCTTCTGAGTCAAAACCCCCCACCCTGCTGAGCAGGGGCCGGTGTTGGTGGCTTGAGGGCCTTCTGCCTACGGGGCCCATGAACCTGCCCCTTGGCCTGCTGACCCTGTTGGGGAGCTGCAGAGGCCTGATAATGAGGGTATTGTTTATAGGCAGATGACGTCCTCGGGTAAAAGGTCTTTTTTCCCGAGCCCTTCTTTTTCTGAGAAGGGGCAGAGGTTTTTATGGACAGCCTAGTCCTGGTGAGAGTCTCGGTCTCGAGTTCAGCAGCCTTTTCAGCCATGGGTTTGCCAAAAAGGTTTTCACCTCGGCAGGGGACATCGACCAACTTGTCCTGTACCCATGGCTCGAGGTTGGATGACTGTAGCCAAGCCTGTCGGCGGGCACCGATGCCGGCCCCGGCTACTCGGGCCAAAGCCTTGAAGCCATCGTAGGCTGCTCGAGAGAGAAACTTCGAGTACTCTTGAATACCAGTGGACAAGGCCTGGAACCTCTGCAAAGGTTCCTCGGAGAGACCAGCAGAGAACCCGGCAATCTCCTTTGCCAGGTCTCGGAGGTACATGCCCATGTAGAGCTGGTATGTCTGGACACGGCAAGCACGCATAGAGCCCTGGAAGCACTTCTTACCGAGGGCATCCAGGTTGCGGGCCTCCCGGCCGGGAGGCACCAAGGAGTGCATCTTCTGACTTTTCAGTTGATGCATGGCCGATTCCACAACCATGGAGTGGTGCGGTAATTGTGCCTTTTGGAACCTGGGGCTCTTGCAGACTCGATAGATGGAATCGACCCGCTTGCTTTAACACCGGCGTCGAGGCTGGGGTCTCCCACATGCGGAAGAGCAGCCACTCCAGCATCGGAGGAACCGGAACAGTAAAGGCCTCCTTCGGGGGAGAGTCATACTGGAGGGCCTCGAGCTCCTCGGCTCGAGGCTCCTCCTCGGGATCCGTGGGGAATACCAAGGCCTTGGTCATATCCTGCACGAAGTGCGAGAACCGGGTATCCTCCGGTGGGCATCGTCTCCGAAGTTCGGACTCCGGTGAGTCCGATGGGTGTTGGGTGACTCTTCGTCCTCTGTCTCCTAGCCTGATTCCTCGGAGGAGGAATCGAGCGGCTCCAGGCGGGCGGGCGGGCAGGCAGGCAGGCAGGCAGGCAGGCAGGCACCGATGCCAAGGGTACCGGCGTCGACGACCCCGGTCCCGAACAGGAGGCTGAGGCTCGATTCGAGCCCGCATGGACTCGAGGATCGGCTTGGCCTCCGGGGTCGACTTGGATGTTGATGTCCTGGTGGTCGGGGCAGATGCACCGGTGAGACCAGCGATCAATGCCCGCTGCTGTTCCATGAAGGCAGCGAAGCTGCTCTCCAAGGCTGTTAACCTGAGTCCGAGCTCAGGAGATTCAGCAGCCCCCGACTCGGGCCCCGGCGGCGGCTCCCCTGGAGGAGAGTCCATAAGGACTATAGTACTCACGTGCCCAGGAGACTCCATCTCAAGACGATGTTGTTTGGCAGGCCTCTCTGACTCCGAAGTCCCGGGATGGCGATCGGGGCTATGCGACCTGGCCCTTGAGGAACCAGGAGCATCTGCCGACACCACCCTCGCAGTTTTTTTCTTCCTATGCTGCTCCCGCGAAAGAGACCCCTGCTCAGAGGAACCACGACGATGCTTGGGGCCGGAGTCCCGAGACATCGAGGCCTCTGACGAAGTCCGGGCCTGTCCGGACACTGAGTCAGAAGATTCTGTCCTTTTGGTGCTGTCGACTCAACGCCTTTGAGGACTTTTTGCCATATGGACCACAGATCATTGGGTCATGATCGTATCTGAGGCAGCAGTCATGTGTGTCGGTAAGAGACATAGGTTTCTTACACCGATCACACTTTTTCCCCTGATGGCTGCCAGTGGGTATAAAAAGGGCCCCTGTGAGGTCGAAAGACAGGGCTGCCAGTGAAAAAAGAAAAATGGTGCAAACGCTAGTCACGAAGGACAAAAAACGATGTATCGGGCCCAGGTGGGAAAAGGATCTGGCGTCGAACCGAAGAAGGAAGACAAAAAACAGGGAAATCAACTTTTTCCTCGGTGAAAAATGAACTACGTCTGTTGGGCTCCGTGGAAAAAAGAAGACTGAGCAAGATGGCACCCTCAGGCGGGAAGGGGACTGTGCTTGCAATTCCCAAAGGCTTTCTTTGAAAGCTGGGGAAATGCTCTGCACGGGGGCTCTGTCGGCGCCGATGTCACCCATATGTGAGGACTGACTTCCTGCTTGGTTCCTGAGAATTTCCTATTCCCCCCCCAAAATCAGGACTTTGACCAATACTAGATCTCAGAAGATCATTTTTTAAAGAAACAAATATTCAAAATTAACTCCCTTGCCACTCATTCAACGGGGTGTTTGGTTGATCACTTCAAACCTGAAGGATGCATACATGCACATCGCTTTGCAAACTTTCATTGAAAACATCTGCACTTTATTTTCAAGAACAACCATTATCAATACAAATTTCTACCATTTATCCTCTCCATGGCCATCAGGATTTTCACAAAATGCCTTCTCTCGCAATGGTGTATCTACACAAAATAGGCCTCTTTGTTTTCTCATACTCAGATGATATCTTCATTTCCATAGAGAAGTCAGTTCATGTTAGCAGTCTCCCTCTTTCAGTTTTGGTATACTAACAAATATGGAAATCTCTTACTCATACAACAAGATCTACAGTTCATAGGGCATGTCTTGTAACATCTAAAGGCAAGTATATTTACCCAGCAACTGTCAGTTGGCACTATTCTTCTTAGCTTGCCAATTATCACTAATATGCTGGATGCCTACTTGTAGCATCCTTAATGTGCTGGGCCACATGGCTGCTTCCATGGGTCTTACAGTTTGCAGGACTCTGAATGCAGCCCCTGCAATGATATCTAAAACTACAGTGGAATCCAACTATCTTAATCCATATCACAAGAAAGTGACAGTTACTTCAGCTATGCAGTGTTCCCTCCAGTAGTGAGACAGCCCTGAAAACTTAAAGGATGATTGCTTCTCCCTAAATGCCATATTACCAGTTTACTCTTATGATGGATGCTGTAGTGATAGAGAGTACATCTAAACTAACTTTGTACATAAGAGCAATGGTCCAAACTAGAGAGAAAAAATTCACATCAGTTTGCTAGAGCTTTGAACAATTTATCAAGGCCTCAATACCTTTCATCAATGACTCAGAAACAAAATAATTCAAATCAATATGGACAACTGGGTTGTTATGTTTTGTATCAACATGCAAGGAGGCTTGGGATCTCTTACATTTTGCTGAGATGGAATCTTGCAATATCTATAGGTGCTCAATTGCAGACATCATAGCTTCTCGGCCAGGACAACCAGGTGGCAGACAAACTCCATCATCAAATGGTCTCTGAGCAATGACAGAGTCTGCAGTTCTGCACCATATTCAGTCACTGGAGCATGCCCACGATTGATCTCTTCTCAGCAAGTATCTTATTTCCTGCTCCAGGAGACCAGACAAAGACAGACTCTCACATGATACCTTGTCAGACAGCTGCCTAGGGTGAGAACTTACACAATCTTGACGATGCATATATTCATATGATTCTTGCAAGGTATTGTGGGTATTGTAGTTCATTCACTCCCAAACACAGCTGATGACATTAATTGAGTTGTGAAACCAAGTGGTAAGGTCAATAAAATACTTCTTTTATTGATGGGGTTTAATTCACCCAGCACATGTATGCTTGATAGCAATATAAATGAGGTTACTTGCTTGCAGTGTTTAAATGGATAACAAAAAGTCACAAAGTAAACCAGAAAACAACCTTCAGCTTGTCAGGCAATTAGCTAATGTTTTCTTAGCAAATAATTACCAAATACAAAGGCACAAAGAAAAGAATAAACTTTGCTGGTTAAGTTAACTTCTGCTTATTTTCCACGCAGATCTCAGCAGTGATTCTCCCTTGCTCACACACACAATCAGGTGCAGCTTTAATTACTATCAATTGACCAGCTGTAAGCCTTTAGCTGGCTGGCTGCTACTGTGTGAACCCAAATCCTGCTTTAAGAGCTGTTTGCAGTGGAAATAAAGAACAAAGTTAGGTTTCTTTGTGATGGCTGATGTGTTTGCTCACAGAAAGCTAGCAATAACATTTAGATAGAGAACAGTCCATGTAAGTAATAATTTCATCTGCTGTATCTCCCCCTTCATCAATCAGCATAGGGTCACTATCATACATTGGCACAGACGAGTCTTTCATTAAGGCACTATCATGAGAATGCTTATTCCCTTGCTGCCATTCTCTATTATAGATAGGGTCTGGATCAGTGTTCATACCTGAGCCTCTCCTGCCATCATAATTCCTCTCTGTAAAGCTTGGCCAGTATGTAATCCAATTCTGATGTCCAGCCTTCCAATCTTGATCCCTGGACACTGGATCTTCTCTCACATACCTTCTGGCCTTGGTCTGAAAGTCCCTTCCACATGCAGTGTTCTCTCTTCCAGGTAGCCACTGGTGATTCCTATCTCTGCCACTCCATTCCTCTGGCTGGATCCAGTCCAATGGACTCTGCTGGCATTTGGAATACCTCCCAGTATGGGTACTGCCTTGGAATCTCCCTGACCTTCCAATGGCCTTTCTTCTCTTCCTTCCAGAGAGTTTCCTTCTCTCTCTATCCGCTTGGCTTGGCTTGGCTTCTGTTTCTCCAGGTGATACTGGTGCTTGAGCTTGTAGCCGTTGCTGTATCTGTGTCCGAAGCTCTTTCTGTAGCTGTTCTTCAAGCTGTTATCTGAAGAATAAGCTCTATTCTTATTCTTTCCTAATGTGTGCTCCTCCCTAACACAGCGCACCTGTGTTGAATCAGGCCCTGCCCTTTGAGATGAGTGCTTAGGGATTACCTCATAGCTCTCTTGATTGCACACACATTTTCTCACTTCAGCCTCCCTCATGGCTGCTGGAAACCTGGTGCATTCTGGGACTGGTAGTCTTTTATGTGAAAACTCTGTTTTCTTGCTTCTACCAGAACTGACAGGTTGCTTGTTCAGAGTCACATCATCTTTTCTATAGCTCCTACCTGAGCTATGATAAGCTTCCTTATCACAACCTTCAGTATCCCATGGAACACAGGCCTTCTTTACACATTTCCACCAATACCTATTCTACCCAGTCATTTAGAAAATTCTTCAGGGTTTCACGCACATCATCATTGTAGCCCCCTTCTGACCCTGTCAGCTCTGGTTTCCATAGCTGATGGCCCTATCAAAGGGCCAAACTCCTTAATCTGGGCTAACAACCCCTCTCTCCTAACACAACAGGAGAGAGATGACCATCCCAACTTCAAATGCCTCTTGACAGCTTGGAACTTGAAAACTGACTAATAGCCTTGCTAAGTGTCAAAAGACATACTACATATATTTCAGGCTTCTAGAAAACCAGCTACAAGGAAATTATATGGCTCAAAATGGAAATGTTTTTCACTCCGGTGTGCTCTGTGATAGCAAAACCTGACCATCTCTTGTCAGACTACTTATTACATATTTCAAACAAATTCAGTGCATATACACTTATCAGCAATCAGCGCTTACCATGAACCTGCAGAAGGAAGGCCAATCTTAACAGATACCTTGGTAGCAAGATTAATGAAAAGACTCTTCAAATACTAAACTGTTGATTAAACCTCCTTCCTCTTCATGGGACCTAAATATCTCCCTCTAGATGCCCTGATGCTAACTACGAAGCATCAGGATGTTCTGGGGGTGATGGCAAATATAACCAGTCAATGGTGATATTCAGCTGGCTATTTTATTTATTTATTTTTTATACCAGGCTTTTTAGAACCAGTGTGGTTTACTAACAGGTACTTTTTATTCCCTTGTCCCTGAAGGGCTCATAATCTAAGTGTACCTGAGGTAATGGAGGGTTAAGTGGCTTGCCCAAGGCCACAAGGAGTGGCCATGGGACTAGAGACCCTAATCCTTCTGGTCCTGCTTGTCCCCATGTGGGAATTGAACCCATAGCCTTCTGGCTGAGGTAACCTGTCCCAACCACTGAGCCACTCCTCCCTCCTCTTAAAGTGGCTAAATTAGTTAGGCAGAAAAAAAGCTGTCCTAACTTTAGCTGCTTCAGCTAACTGGGCAGTGGCTGAATATTACCACAACCCAGTTAGCTAACATGCTGTCTGGCCAACCTGGATATTCAATTCCGTGGCCAGATATAACCCCGGCATTGAATACCCGAGTCTTAGATAACATGGTAACAGCCACTGTAATAGCATTGGCTGCCACTGCTGCTATCAGCCCCATGCTGTTCACCAGGGCCCAAGTCTCTATTTGATACCTCTTCTGGAAAGTTATATCCTAATAGCTATCACCTCTGACAGATGAGTAAGTGAACTGCAAGCCCTGGTTCATCATTATCCCTATACTTCCGAGACAAGGTTCTACACACTCACCTCAAATTCCTAGCAAAATACCAAAGCCATCTTAATCAAAGTATTGTCTTGCCAATCTTTTTCTCCACAGTGATGTAGAATCGACCCTGCATATGTTAGATTTTAAACAAGCCCTGATTCCTTATTTAAAGGCAATACAGAACAAGGAAAGACTCTCAATTGTTCATCAACTACGATCTGAATGGACCAGGATGTAGTGTAAATAAACAGTCATTATCCAGATGGATTGTGAACTGCATCAAGTTTTGTTATTTAAAAAAAAGCTGGGGAACTTTCACCTGGTCAAATGAATCACTGATTGCACATATAGCAAATCTTAGAGCAACATCCATCATTGACCTTTGCAAAGTGGCAACATGGTCCTCCATCCGTACCTTTACTAAGCATGAAGACAGCGGGGGGCAGGGGGGATATTCAAGCCATTTATGTGGTTTGCAGACCTGCTCAGCAGGATATTTAGTGGTACTATTCAGTGGCAATATTCAGCTGCTACCTGGTTATGCCAAAGCAGTGAAAGTTAGGCATCTGAAAGGCTTGCCTAATTTTCACTGCTTTGGCTAACTGGCCAGCGGCTGACTATCACCACTGATCGGTTAACTAACGCACTATCCAGCCAACCTGGATATTTCATACCAGTGTCTGGATATGGCCCCCAGTACTGAATATCTGGGTTCAAAGTTCAGCAGCGACAGCTAGTCGCTTTCTCAGTGCTAGCTGCCACTGCAGAATATTCCTATCTCCCTGTTTTTATTTTTTCTTTACTGGGTCATGATATGTCATAACCCTTCGCTCTGGATCAGCCAGACCTGTGCCTCCTAAATTGCTCACTAGTACTTGGAATTCTCTATAGACAGCTGGGAAATGAAGCCATACAATCCCACTGCCAATGCCCCTTGTTCTTCAGTATCTAAGCTATATTATGAATTAAGGTGGGAATGTAGCTGCCACAAATGCTCTGCAGGGCTTATAAAGCTCTTCTGATCATAACAGCAAGCAATCTGGGTCCTGTGGGAGCCAGAGAAGAAAGGGTTAACACAAAAAAAATAAAATGTTAACTGAATGCTGGAATGTACTGAGGTGCGTACATGAAGCTTTCAGAGGTATGTGATGTGATATATGGAAAAATTGAGAAAACACACTTATCAGTAAGTGGTTGTCAGAGAGAGGGTAAAAAAAGGCAGCCATGAGATAGACGCATGCCAACTTAGCATGAAGAAGAACAAATGGCTCCCAGTATAGTTGTCAAAATATGGGGCGCTAACAAGATATATTTCTTATATTTCTTGGGAACTGAGGGGTGGGAGAGAACCAGGTAAAGAACTGAGTGACTACGGGCAAAGGTCTGATAACATTATATAAATCTAACAAGGCCTAGATAAACATGAGCCTAAGAAAAGGTCAACGGAGAGGGGTACAGACTTGACTAGAATAACATGGCAAATCACACAAATGGGAGCCCTAGAGCTGGAACAAAAATTAGGTAATTAGAGAAAAATGCCCGAAATAGCAAGTATGGTCCTGAGCAAGGGTATATAATGTGAGAGGATCAGATAGGCAATGAGTTCATCTCCTGCACAGTGAAGGCTGTCTGGGGTATGGATTCCCTGGGTTCCCTATAGCCCCAGTATCCCTATTGTCATGTCTGAGAGTTTTGTGTGTGTGCTAGTTAGTGTTGTGTAAAATTGTTCTAGTGTCGAGTTTGTGTCTGTAACACTGATTTTTTTTTTAACTTTTTATTTGCATTAAACAGAGTTAAAGAAATCAGAGCATTATCCATACAAAAAAAGAGCTCAATGTTCATCAAATCTTTCCCCAGAATATACCTCCCCTATCCCTTCCACTCAGCAGATCACATGTGCAAAAAATCCAAAAGCAGCTGCCATTGATTAATAAACTGGTCAGTCCTCTGGCGTCGAACTGCTGTCAATCTCTCCAGCAAAACAACTCTGCGGAGCCGTGCTTTCCATGCTTCTAGTGTGGGGGCGCTTACATTTTTCCAGTTACAAGCAATCTCTCCTCTGGCTGCCTGTATGCATGCCCTAATAGGTTGGGCCCACCGAAGAGGTCATTCCTGTGCCCATTTACCCAAAAGATAGAAGCCTGAATTTTTTTTATAACTGTTTGTATGTTCTCCCAAAAATAAATTATCCCTGGACACTCCCACCAAACATGATACAGTGAACCTTTTGCCCCACAGAGTCTCCAACAGTATTCAGAAGCCAAAGGGAACATAGCATGTAATCTTACAATATAGTATCAGTGCAACATAATTTTATAAGAATTTTCCCAAATTGAAACAGACAGCGCTTGTTTGCCAGTTCCCAAGCACACCTGTTCCCATTCTTTCTCCAGCCACTCAACCACTATATCCTTTTCCCACACAATCATATAGGGTAATTTGCTAAAAGCAGAGCCCTGGAGACTCTGGTAGAGTCGGCTAATTAGGCCCCGGCTTTTATGGTAACTCACCCACAGTACTTCCAAGTCATTACACCCCTTCTCCAATATTCCCCACTGCGGTTGTCGCAAAAAAATGGGTTACCTGCATATGAGCAAAAAAATCATGAGCTCGAAGTTGGTACCTTTCCCTTAATTTATCAAAAGCCAGCAACACTCCCTGCTCCATTAATTTAAAGAATTATCTAAATCTGCTCGTTCCCACCATTGGAAGGTTGCCTCTCTATCCGGAGCAAACCCAGGATCTCCATTAGATGATAGAGGGGTTAAAGGGGCACTAAGAGGCGACAAGGCGATAGCAAAGAGACTGAATGAATTCTTTACTTCGGTCTTTACTGAGGAAGATGTAGGGATGTTACCCATGACTGAAGTGGTATTTAAAGGTGCGGAAGAATTGAAAGAAATATTGATACATTGGGAAGATGTATTACAACTATTAGATAAACTGAAGCGTAGCAAATCACCTGGGCCGGATGGTATACATCCAAGGGTGTTGAAAGAACTGAAATATGGGATTGCAGACCTGCTATTAGTAATCTGTGAACTTTCATTAAAATCATCTGTAATACCTGAAGATTGGAGGATTGCCAATGTAACGCCAATTTTTAAAAAGGGTTCCAGGGGTGATCCGGGAAACTACAGACCAGTGAGCCTGACGTCAATACCGGGAAAAATGGTAGAAACCATCATAAAGAAAAAAATTACTCAGCATGTAGATAGTCATGGCCTAATGGGAGACAGCCAACATGGCTTTAGACAAGGAAGACTTTCTCTTATTAACGCACACTCTTAAATGACCCATTGATAACCTATTGTTGGCACAGAGGAAACAAAGAAGCGACTTAAACTGAGACATTGCTATTCAGGTGCCTGTTTGATATGATGAAACTAGACACTGCATAGAGAAAATTATCTGTCTTTACTAAGCCATTGTTACATTATGCAAAGGCAGTGATCAGAGTATATAGCCTAGTATTTAACTGATGTAAGCTATGAAACTGCATGTAGGTAATCTCATAATATTATAAGTTTTAACCCTGCATTAAGTAAACAAACTGCATATACTAGGCCACTGTCTGATATATCGATCCATTGTACTAAGGCAGCGAATAGAGTACAACCCAAATAACAATTTTTGCATAGTAGGCCTCTGAGCAGCCGTGAAATGGAGCTCATCAACATTTTGCTAATATTATGTATGTGCATATTTATACTGACGCACACTTGCAACCCAAACTTGCACTACTTTCTGCCCTACAACTGGAGACCAGTCTATACTACCCCCTTTTAATACCTTCACCGTCACAACACACTCAATACACTCAATACCACCTTACGCTTGACAAACCTACACCACAACCAAATCAAGCACCTATCCTTGAAAACCAGAAAACGTCTCAGAATTTTCACAACTCTAAGCCACAGAGAACACACAGTACTAAACCCATGGCGAGACAAAGCAAACACCAACGGGCACACCAGCCGGCGCAAGACACATACACCATCATCCTAATCAATGCCAGATCAGTAAGGAACAAAACACATCATCCACAATATCATCACAGATGAACAGCCTGACATCCTCTGCATCACTGAAACATGGATCTCTGACGCTGATTCCGCAATAATAAACCAATTAAACAAACCCGGATACAAAATATACAACTGCCCTCGCGCCAACAAAAGGGGAGGAGGAGTCCTAATCATTGCTAAATCCTCCTTATTACTAACTCGTACCTCCCAGAGCACAACTGAGGACATCGACATACTCAAAGTAGAAAACACTGCAATGACCATCTGTCTAATCTACAGACCCCCTTCATCACATCACGAAACACTGGCTACAGCGCTAGAAAACATCTCAACCACCGCAATCAAAAAATACCAAATCATCGTGGGAGACTTAAACTTAGCATCAATTCCACATATTCAGGCGAACACCTTCCTAGAAGCCATGGACCAACTTGGCTACAAGCAGATAATAAGTGTTGCCACCCATAACAAAGGAAACACTCTGGACATGGTATTCATACCCACCAAACAGCAACACAACAGAGGAAAAAAACCTGAAACAAAAATAACTCAAGTACCATGGTCCAATCATCACCAAATAGAACTCAAGATGCATCTGCCCTCTCTACCTAAACACCCAAAAACCGAACGATCAATGCACCCTCAAAGGAGATTCAATAAATTCAACAAAGAAGCTCTCATAAGCTCTATTGCATCACACATAGACTTGGAACACACGGACCTCGATGATCTAATAAACAGTTGGAACTCAGGAAT
Source organism: Ichthyophis bannanicus (assembly GCA_033557465.1). Taxonomy (NCBI): domain Eukaryota; kingdom Metazoa; phylum Chordata; class Amphibia; order Gymnophiona; family Ichthyophiidae; genus Ichthyophis; species Ichthyophis bannanicus. The sequence goes on from CM066039.1 coordinate 191,536,790, forward strand.
ACAAGAGACATCAGAACCAAAATGGAAAGCCTCAACTAACACAACTAAATCCAAAACAGAACCATGGTACACCGAAACTCTGACCAGATTGAAGAGAGAACTACGAAAACTGGAGAAAAAATGGTGGCAAAGCAAAACCGTAGAACATAAAATGGAATACCTGACTCTTCTCTCAAAATACAAAAATGAGGTCAACTTGGCAAAAAGAACGCATCACACTAATCTACTAAACAAGGCCATAAATAAGCCCAGAGAATTATTCGAATTGGTCAAATCACTAACCAAGACCTCCCAAGATGATCACTATAACAACAAAATTAAGGCCCAAACCCTGGCAGATCACTACGCAAGCAAACTAAACCCACATGTGGCTACAAAACCCACTGAATGCCTGGGCACCGCCCCCCCCCCCCCCCCGCGCCACAACTCAACATGGCGTCGAACAAAAACCGGGTCAGTGATTGGAACAATTTCCAAAAAATTGAAGACCAGCAAATTATGAACATAATCACTAACATAAACACCACAACCTCCCCACTGGATCCCTGCCCTGCTGCATGGGTCAAGGCAGTGAAACTAGAGATTGCCCAACACGTCTCGCATATAGTAAACCAATCACTCCAACAAGGAACCATGCCTACGCAACTTAAGAAATCCATCATAAGACCGATACTAAAAAACAAAACACTCAGTAAGGACGACCCAGCATCCTACCGCCCAATATCTAGCATATCCTTCCTAGCAAAGAGTATTGAAAAGGCAGTGCTACAGCAACTGCAAGACCACCTGGACGACAACGAAACCCTAGATGATCATCAATACGGTTTCAGGCAGCATCATGGGGTTGAAACCCTGCTTATTGCACTACTAGACAACCTACTCAAATGCCTGGAAGAAAAAAAGAAAATGTTTATTCTCATATTTATTGACATCTCAGCGGCATTCGATACAGTACACCATGGAACCCTCCTGAACAGAAATGAATCAATAGGAATATCGGGAACCCCCCTAAAATGGTTCTCATCATATATTTATTTATTTATTTATTTAACATCTTTTATATACCGCACTCTTCGTCATCAGCGCGGTTTACATTTTAACAAATTGTACTTAAGCATGAACATATGTTAAGTTTACAGGTAACAGGGAATGAACTTGGATAACTGGGGATTAAATAGACCACAAGAATTCAAACTATTTACAGCAGGAAATCACATGTTTATAATTCAAAGGCTTGGGCTCTAAGGGGATTTGAAATGGGGTGAGAAATGAATATGGGGGTGTACTTGACTAAACATATAACTAACCATATATAACAAACAGAATGCAACAGGTCCAGTTCAACGATGAAAAAGCAGAGGCGTTCCCCCAAACCCAAGGCATACCTCAAGGCTCGGCTCTTTCCTCACTTCTCTTCAACGTATACATGCAACCAATTTGCGAAATTTTCCAGAAGCACAAAATCAACTACCACATATATGCAGACGATATAATGCTGTATACACAACTTGACGCAAATAACCCAAATTACATCCAACTAGAAGAATGCATAAGCGAGATGCAAACCTGGCTGCAACGAAACAACATGGCTATAAACCATAAAAAACTGAGGTGATGTACATCTCAAGAAAACCGGATTTCAACCCGCCTGCAACAGTCACCCTGTGCAACAATACCTACCACAAGAAGAGAGAAATAAAATATCTAGGGGTAATGCTCGATAGCGACCTAAAGATGGAAAAACACCTCCGCATAGTAAACAGGGCTATCTTCCACAAACTAAGAGTCATACAACCACTACGGAACATCATTGAATCTCATGATTTCAGGACAGTAGCTCAAGCTCTCATCACACCTCACTTCGACTACTGCAACGCCATTTTACAGGCCTACCAAAGAAAACCCTGAACATACTGCAAATGGCGCAAAACGTGGCGGCAAGAATCATCATGAAAAAAGGTTTTGCTGAACACATCACACCAGTGTTAATCGAGCTACACTGGCTCCCCATTGCAGCTCGCATAAAATACAAAACCCTAATAACCACTTTCAAACTCATCCATAACACAGCACCATCTTTCCTCTCCAACCTAATCAACACACAACCTATCAACAGAAGCAGAAGAACCACCAATTTAAATACCCTTTGCGTACCAAAAAGTATAAGATCTGTCAAAACTGGTACAAGTAACAGAGCATACTCGTACACAGCACCCGCACTCTGGAACCAACTCCCGCCTGAGCTACGCTCTAACAACGACCTGATGGACTTTAGGAAAAAAATCAAGACTCACCTATTTCAGATTCATTACAACATGACCTAGACAATGAGAACTAACCCTTGCTACCCACAGAACCAAAGATGTACATATGTGTAAAAAATGTATATATGAAATTAATTTCCTACCATCTTATGGAAGGAAAATCAAGTTACCTAACTGCTGTGTGTCGTGCTTATCCTGTAAATCACTTTGTATATATTAAAATTTCTCTGTCCTGATCAAACAGCTCTGACATGTAATCTAATCCGCTGCTGATCACTGGAAGTAGCGGTATACAAATGTACGCTAAATAAATAAATAAAATTAATTAATTAATCTGTTATGTTTTTTTGAAGGTGTGAATAAACAGGTGGACAAAGGTGAGTCGGTTGATATAGTGTATCTGGACTTTCAGAAAGCCTTTGACAAGGTCCCTCATCAGAGACATTTGGCAAAACTAAAGAGTCATGGGATAGGAGGCAGTGTACTATTGTAGATCAGGAACTGGTTAAAAGATAGAAAGCAGAGGGTAGGGCTAAATTGCCAATTTTCCTAATGGAGAAAGGTGAATAGTGGTGCACCACAGGGATCTGTGCTGGGTCTGCTGCTTTTTGACATATTCATAAATGACCTGGAAAAGGGAATAACGAGTGAGGTTATCAAATTTGCAGATGACACAAAACTATTTAAAGTTGTTAAAACGCAAGAGGATTGTGGAAAATTGCAAGAGGATCTTGATAAATTGGAAGACTGGGCATCGAAATGGCAGATGAAATTTAATGTGGACAAGTGCAAAGTTATGAACCTAGGGAAGAACAACCCAAACTATGATTACACGATGCAAGGTTCCACATTAGGAACCACCACCCAGGAAAAAGATTTAGGCATCATTGTGGGTAACATGTTAAAACCCTTGGCCCAGTATGCAGCGGCGGCCATGAGAGCAAATAGAATGCTAGGTATCATAAGGAAAGGAATGGAAAATAAAACAAAAGATATTATAATGCCTCTATATTGTTCCATGGTGAGACCGCACCTTGAATATTGTGTGCAATTCTGGTTGCCATATCTTAAGGATATAGCGTTATTAGAAAAGATTCAGAGAAGAGCCACCAAAATGGTAAAAGGGGATGGAAGGATACTCCTATGAAGAAAGGCTAAAAAGGTTAGGGCTCTTTAACCTGGAAAAGAGATGGCTGAGGGGAGATATGCTAGAAGTCTATAAATTAATGAACAGAGTGGAACGGGTAAATGTAGATCAATTGTTTACATTATCAGAATATAGAAAGACTAGGGGACATGCAATGAAGCTACATAGTAAACTATTTCAGACTAATAAAAGAAAATATTTTTTCACTCAACGTGTAATCAAACTATGGAATTTGTTACCAGAGGATGTAGTAAAGGCTGTTAGTGTAGCTGGGTTATAAAAATGGTTTGGACAAGTTCCTGGAGGAAAGGTCCATAAACCATTATTAAGAAGGGACCCAGGATATCAATGCTTGACCCAGTACAAGCATTGTGGAACCTGTGTCTTTTGGGGAAACTGCTAGGTACGTATGACCTAGATTGGCCACTGTTGGAAACAGGATACTGGGCTTGATGGACCTTGGTCTGACCCAGTATGGCATATCTTATGTTCCCCCAATTGGTGCCAACAGAGAGAAGGAAACCTTAGGGGCCACCCTTCTCCAGGCCCATCGCCATTGAGACCAAAGATGCTGAATATAAGGATTTTCCCGCCACCTCCCCACCGGGACTGCCCTTAATAACCACGACAACTGAGCCAATTTCACGTCTCCTGCCCAGGATAGCTCTATCCCCCAGAACCACTTGTCTGTCTCCTCCGTCCAGTCCATGACCTGGCGCACCTATGAAGCAAGGTAGTAAGGATGGAAATCCAGGACCCCCAAACCTCCTCTACGGTGTGGGAGGTAGAGAACTCGTCTTCTCACCCATGATGGGCGTTTGTGCCATATGAAGTCCAGAACCCTCCTCTGTAGCCGCTGGAGCACAGAGGAGGGCACCTCGACCGGCAACACCTGAAAAAGATATAGTAGCCTAGGGAGCACGTTCATTTTTACCTTTGCTGCCTTTCCCAACCAAGAAAGGTCACCGAGCTGCCACCGACTCAAATCTCTCTCCACCTCCCACAGAAAGGCCAGGTAATTGGCCTGATATAATTTATCAGGCAAGCGTGTGATGTGAACCCCCAAATAAAGCAAAGAGTCGCATGCCCATTTGAAGGGAAACTTAAGCTTTATCTGTCTCTCAACTGCTGGCTCTAATGAAACATTCAATGCCTCCATTTTATCCCAATTGATCTGGAAGCCCGATATGGCCCCAAATTGAGCAAGTTCCCGCATCAAGTGAGGCAGAGAGAGCATTGGTTGCATCACTGTAAAAAGAAGTTCATCTGCAAATAGTGCAATCTTATGGTGATCCCACTCTATCGGGATCCCCATAATGTTGGTGTTAGCCCTAATCATACACGCTAAGGGTTCCACCACTAAGGCGAAAAGCAAGGGCGACAAAGGGCACCCCTGCCTTGTAGCTCTTTGCAAATACACTGATTTCCCAGCAGCTTCTACCTACAGGATTTATGCCTGACCTCTTTAATCAGGTCAGGGCCTCCTGGGGGTAGAGTGAATTGGAACACAGAAACAGCAGCAAGTACCGTACCAACAGGATGTATAACTGACCTCTGTAATCACATCAAGGCCTCCTGGGAGTAGGGTCGATATAAGCACATGAACAGCAGCAACTTCCATACCTACAGGATTTATGCCTGACCTCTGTGAGCAGGTCATGGCCTCCTGGGGATAAGGCATACTTGCACACAGCAGTATCCACACCTACTTTCAGCACTGCTTGCACCACAGAGTGTTGCCTCCCATGTTGTATATGTAAGATGTGCATTGATTGCTGGTTATTGTGTTGTACACCTTGCATCGTGTGACCTGACCCCATTCACTTACCTCATGTGGGTGGTCAGCAACCCGATTAAAACGCCTAGTGATGCGGCGCCATGCCTTCCTGACGCAGTGGAGGTCTTGCCTTCTGGATGATCCAGGAAATAACCTGGTCTGCTTTGTGCAGATCAGGTTTGCAAGGAGTTTTAGATCACACCTGGTGAAGGCTGGCTGACGTGAGTGCCTCTCCATATTCACAGAAGTGACTGGGTTGCTGACACATGCACGCACACCACACATGCACGATGCCACTCACGCTGCGCATGCTGCGCAGAGCGCAAATGCTACACATGCACGGTGGCGCGCTAATGCCCATTAACCCTAAGTTCATGCCGGCGCAGTGTTAGAATGAATAAAGATGTAGCCCACTGGTTACTGCAATGACTGTGGAGGCAGAGGTCATGGGTTCAATTCCACAGTGGTGTTATGTAATAAGGCTGTCTGAGGCATTACCCTTTAATTTAAATCAGTTCTGTCTGAGGCATTTCCTTTTTTAATTTAAATTAGTGCTGCCAGCAAAAACACCCACAGTGCCGTAACCTAAGCTGCTGCATAAGGCGCCCTATAAGGCACTCCATAGGGCACATTATAAAGTGCACTGTTTGCCAAGGCACCTTATAATGTGCCCTATAGAGCGCTTTATAGGACACATTATATAACGCCTCCCTGGCTGGCTACAGAAATACTGCAGGTCACCACACAAACTGCTGCGGTTACCAGGATAGGGTAAACCCACCCGTACCCATGATGCACTGCACATGCAGATCAGCAGTCTACAGCTGATCACAAGATGGGGTATGCACCCCCACAGCACCTCGGCCTGGTAGGGGGAACTGACCGTGTGTTACTGGCACAGAGTACAGACCGTGACATTGTGTGGGTCCTGTGCTCACACTGAGGGTGAGGTGGGGCGCCCAGCACCAGGTCCGCAGCACCTGGCTTGGCTGAGATAGGCTATGCTGTAGGTCCCCATCAGTGCCAGTGTGTGATAGGTAGTCCTTGCAGACACACCAAGGATACACCTGTATCCACCTCTATTTCCCAGTCATGTCTAGCCCTTGTGGGCTATGATGCACCCAGAATAGTGCATACCCTGTGTGGTTGCCATGGTCACATGTTATAAGTGAAAGGGGTGTTTGGACCCAAAAGCGGATTATGTAGCGCCCGCCAACCAGCCCTCTGTGGGGAATAGGATCTCCCACCAACAGATCCACATTCTACATCTCTGCTATGGTGGCAGTAGAGGGGACCATCAACCCCAGTCCTGCTGGGGAACGGGCACCCTACAGGGCAGTCAATGCAGATCTGTACACATCAATAAGGCAATGGCAGGCAGACAGACTGACTGCTGGAAAAGCTCAGCTGCCCCCCACCACTATCTGACATTCAACAGCAGAGGGCACAGTCAGTCTCCACCCACTGCACCCTGCAAGGTGTTCCAGCCATACACATACTAACTGCAGACAGTCTGCTAGCTAGTACATAGTGTATGTTCCTGGAAGAACTGTATGCACCCAAAAATGGGATGTGAGCACACACACCAAGCATGTATGTCAGTGATTGGGCCCCAGAAAAGGAAATCCATAAATATCACTTGAGAAAAATGCTGTATAGCACTATGGGGGAACCTAGCCATGCCGTGGTCACTGCTCAGTCAAGGTGAGAGTGACCTCCCAGCATGACATGCTGTGGCCACCCTGTCTGTGCAGGTGGTGGTCGGGCACTACAATGTCCCAGCCATTACCCTATGCCCTGTGCAGATGCACCCTGCCCAGGCCACCCTGTCCGGCTCATACCCACAGTACCTTGCTCCTCATTATGCACATTGGCAGGCTAACACTGGAAACAGTGCAAGCAGTGTGGGCTCAGTAAGGTGTAGGCAGCCACAACACACTGGATAGACAGACACACACTCCCACACCTATGCCAGCATTGTACAAATATAGAGGTTTTTGGCAGCCCAGGCCACCACACCAGTCCTGGGCACAGTGCAGGCATGGCTATGGTACACAATACTGTTGGGGTCACTCCCCGGGGTGGTAAACACTGTCAGAAACCAAAACCAAAACTGAAACACACTCCACAGATATCAGAAAGGTTGCTATGATGCAGCTCTGTCAACAAATTGTGTTTAACTTAGGATTTGTTATCTGCCATTAATCATAGCAACCTTTTGATATATGTGTAACGTGTTCCCAAGTTAAGGGCAGCATTGCTAAAGTATGCAGGTGCTATTATTGGTAGATGCTACTCCGCGCAGGGTCCAACAGCCTGACTCTCCATGAACTTGTTGGATAGTGGAGCCTGTGGGTGTGGGTGTTTATGCCCCTGTTGGCTGCTGCTCTAGGGCTGAGTTTCCAAACTCCGGTCCTGGTGGGCCAAACACGGTTCAGGTTTTCATGCTGTCCCTAATGAATATGCATGAGATACATTTGCATACAATGGGGGCGTTGCATACAATTGCAGCACAGGCATATTTATTAGGGACAGCATGACACCTGAATGGTGTTTGGCCCTCCAGGACTGCATTTGGGAAACTCTGCTCTAGGGATTGCACATGTTTATGGTGTATGTGCTCTGTAGGGTAAAATATAGGTGTTTATTTAATCTGCAATAACAGTTCCGTCTTTATTACCATGGTTTAGTACTGGGTAAAATATGGGGACATGGTTTGCAGGAGCCACAGCTGGGGCTTGACCCTGTGACCTTCTGACCCTGAACACACTGGCTGTGTGTACTGCACCAAATTGTTGTCACAGAGGCAGCTCATTCCCTGGGGCTACCATTAGTGTTCAGTAGACAGACCTTGTCTGTTGCACTACACGGCACCCACCTAAACAGGGCTTGGCCTTGGTCTGCTGTGGGCAGATACCACTGCCCCCTCCACCACCAGCAACCCTCTGCCACCATGCTGGCATGCCCTCATACCAGTGGTGCTGGTCGTGCGCAGTCCCAGGCCATCCAGTGTGCTGGTAGACAGCTGCCTACGGTGTGGGTTCTCGTGTAGGGGTGCCTACATGGACATGCGCGCTTCCCCCCAGCACCGCCTGCCAATGTTCTGTGCCCTTAGGGGTACCTGCTGGGTAATATCCCCTGTGACACTGTGGGACACACACTCGTGCGCATGTTGGACCCTCGTCAGTTGCTGTCTTGCTGCTTTACAGTTTCGGCATTCCTATGTGCCACCTAGGCATCTGCCTAGTCTGCACTGTACCCCATCTGGACCACAGCATAACAAACCTGCCCAATATAAAGGAGAAAACCCTGCTCACCGCTATTTCACTGTGGGATCATTCACTTTGTAGGGGGACAGAGCATAGCCCCTTCCAAACATGATACCTTCCTTTTTATGCTTTGTCAGTAGTGTTGTTTTATGTTTATCATTAGTAGCACTATTGGCCAGCTTGGTTATGGGGATTTGAAATGTGGTTCTGGTCATTTAATATGTTTATTTGCCTTTTTGATTCCTGCACATGTATCACTACTATCACTTATCTGGGTTTCCCTGGCTTTGCTGCACATTGCTGACTGAAATGGTTTCTCTCCTGCAAATGTGCCTCTAGCGCGAGGTTTTCACTGGCACTAATTTTCAGAGCTTCATTTCATGGCGTTAGTGTGCATGGGGCCTCTCCCTGCCCACTCTCCGCCCATTGACCCCTCATCTCCGTCCCTGGGGAGCCTTCCTCCACCCTCTGTGCACCTTAACGCCGCCGCAGACATTATCACGCGATGCGTGACCTCGCACGGTAAAGCGCCATTATCGCGCGATAACATCAACGCTGCTACGTTAAGACGGTTTAGTAAACATACCCCTATATGAGGTAAAAGCAGGACTATCATGGCTGAAGAAACTGTGCCACCACAGCTCTACCTCCTCAATCATATCTAAGGGTCATAGTGACAACCAGAGGTCAAAATTCTTAATCATCACCACTTTGCATTTTTTTTTAATTCTTTCTTGACTTTCTCCTCCTCCACCCCCCCCCCCCCGCCCCAATGGTTTAACACACTCCTGTCCTATAGCAAACACAGAGAGCCACAGTGAGCAGCAACATTAGTAATGACATCACACAGCATAGCTTTGAGGTCAAAGGGATGTGCAGCATAAAGTTCACTAGCAGTAGTTGGTGAATTGTTGTGCATCTCTTAGGGGGAGAGAATATAGTTTCCTTCCCAAGACTTGCTGAGTACCTTCACGTGGTAACCCTTTTATACAAAATTTATACTAAATCTCAGCAAAGCGACACTAGAGTTGAAGTATGGTAGGAAAGTAAAAGAAAAATACATACTGGCCACACATCCCCCAAGATAAAAAGGTGCCCACCCGTAGCCTCTACACTAGGGCTAATGGTGGCAGTGATAATGCAGACACTGCAGATGCATGCAACATCCTTGTCATGGATAAAGGCCATGGTGAACATGTTCATGGATTCACTGTGGCAGAAGATAAACCACAGAAATGAATGAAAACATTAAGAGGATTAACTACAATTAAGTGGATTTCTGCAGATAAAGAGGAGATAATGTACTGCTACAAACCCTATATTAGATCAAGAGGGTATACAAAGAGAATCTGCCAAAAACTGGAAGAAAGAGGAATATTGCCACAAGAAAAACTGCAAAAAGTACTTTTAAGATCTTTAATTTCACAGATCAAAGTAAAGAAGTATGTAAATGATAACATCTTGAATCAGCTGAGAGTGCCAAAGAAAGGTGTACACAGACAAAGAAAGAGCAGTTGAGGGAGGAGATGGAGCTTAATCTGGAACTGCAGGAGAGTGTGATGAACAAAGGATGGCTCAACAGATCAACTGAAGAAGAAGAAGAAAGGGAGGAGGAAGACCTGGAGGTGGAGGAATTCAAGATCGAACTCCTAGTTCACGTGGAAAAAGAGAAATATGCTGGGTTTCCAGGCAAGGGAAAGATTACCCAAGTTAAATTTAACATCTAAGGTTAAAAGTATGATAATTAAGATGAACAAGGCCATATCCAGCATAAAGGGACCATTTATTGACATCACAAAAAAATTTGAATGCAATATTGTGCAGCTATAATTATTACTGCCAGAATACTACCAAATAAAATAAGGGCCAGAAGAAAAAGAGAATAACAGTTCCTCCTTGGAAAAAGCACATTGAAAGAAAAATAAAATCATTGTGTGTGGAGATATCCCTGCTAGACGGGTATCTAAAAGGATTAAAATCAAGATAATCAAAAATATTGAGGAAAAGCCAAGACATCAAGCTGAAACATGTTGCATGAACAGAAAACTTGAAATTTATATGTTCCAACAATAAATTGAAAGTAGCAGCAGAACAGCAAAAACTGCAAAGATATGACAAAAAAAAACAGACAAGAAAGATATCAAAATAAACTAATTAGCGAGAACCCAAAACAGTTCTACAGGGAATTAGGAAAGAGTATTAATATGATAAAACATTACCAATGAAAGCTGAAACAGAAACCTTCTGGAGACAACTATATGAAGACTCCATAGAGCACAATCAAGAAGCAGAATGGTTACCCTGCATACAGGAACATTAGAAAAATCAAACATCAAACCTATGGAATGGCCTGCAGTAACAACAAAAGAGCTGCAAAGTAGGTTAAAACGAGCCCCAAACTGGAAGAGTCCTGGCTCAGATGGAGTGACCAACTTTTGGCTCAAACAGTTAACATCACTCCACCAAGACTTGGCAAACTGCAAAAATAAATTGATCAAGCAGCCAGACTTAACACTACAATGGCTTATAGCGGGAAGAACATTTCTCCTTCCAAAGTAACATTCCCAAAAATTACAGACCAATAACTTGTCTACCTACAATCTATAAACTGTTCCCTGCAATAGATGCAGACAAAATACATGATCAGATTGAGTCCAATAACATAATGACAAATGAGCAATAGGGCAATAACAGGAGAGCAAATGGAACCAAAGACCATTTTATATTGAATAAGACCATCATGGCCAGCACTAAGAAAAGCAGAAATCTCAGTATAGCATGGATAGATTATAAGAAGGCTTTTAACAGTATCCCACACTCTTAGATAATAAATTGCCTTGAAATCTATAATATAAATCCTGGTTTGAAGAGTATATTAAAGTTCACCATGGCAATGTGGCAAAATACACTCTTTTTGAAGTATGAAGATGGTCAGTACATCATTCCTAACATCAATATCCAGCGAGGAATATAGTGGTGTGCAAAAGTCTGGAAGCACTTGTAAATTTTACGTTTTTTCAACTTTGTGACCTATATTTTAATTTCTTTTTCCTCCCAGTGGCTTTTTCTGTGTATCTCATGATAAGTGATAGATTTGGCTATTAGGGCCAACTTTTAGTATTGGTTTGGCCCTTATTTTCTGAGTTTGTTCCCCCTAGTTGTCCTGTTGATAGATTTTCTGTGAAAATCACGTAATGTACATCGTTGGCCAATGATATATTATTGTAAGTATGCTTTAAAATATTATGGACGCATGCTAGGTTTCCTTCAAATTAATGTATGTGGCCTTGAAAAAGGCCATTTTTATGTGTCAGTGATGGCTCAGTATTTGATGGGACACCCTTTGTTCTTGATCACCTGACTGCACCTTGTCGGCATTGAATGAACCAGTCTGACAAGGTGATCGTTTGTGACAACGTGGTTCCAAGCTGCAATGAGTGACTCAATCAGCTCACGCTTTGATGTTGGCTGCCTCTTGGATATTTCCAAGGCTACCTTGTGCCACAGGTTCTCGATTGGATTCAGATCTGGAGACTGGGCAGGCCAGTCCATTGACTTGATGTTCTGCTGCTTCAAGCTGATCACCTGTCTGGAGCGATGGCAGGGTGCATTGTCATCTTGGAACAGGAACTGGCCAGGAAACAGCTGGTGTGCTGATGGCACCGTGCACTTTTGCAGTATGGTGATGTACTTGGCCCCAGTGACCATTCCATCGACGATGTGAAGACGTCCAACGCCATTGGCAGCCATACAGCCCCAGACCATGACCTTCAAAGGATGCTTCACAGTGAGGTTGAGACACTCAGGCTTGAATTCATCTCCAGGAAATCTCCTCACATAGGTGTGGGCCTGGTTACCAAACAGGCAGAAGGTGCTTTCATCACTGAAAAGCACCTTTTCCCACATTTCAGTCGACCAGGATGAGTGCTTTCTCGCCCACACGATCCAGTTGCGCCTTTGTATGTCAGTAATCAGTGGCTTATTCCGTGCTTTGCAGCCCTGGAGACCAAACTGCAGGCATCGGCGACAACTGCAGGCACCGGCGACTGTTGATGAGCTGACACTGACCTCACTCTTGTCTGACCACTCTTGAAGTAGCTGAGGAGAGGTCAACTTGCAATTAGTCAGTGAAATGCGTCATAGTGCATGGTCCTGGCGTGATGTTGATGCACATGGACGACCTGAACGAGGCTTGTCCACCACTGAACCCGTTTCTTTCTTCTTCTGTACAATCTTAACAACAGCGCTCTGACTGCAGCCAACTTTCCTGGCTATCTGATGGCTTGAAAATCCTTCCTCGCTCATAAAGGACACACGAACACACTCCTCCAATGTCAGGGTCCGAGTCATCTTCATGGTCGATCCAGAAAGCGTATGAAATTCAAAAATTCTGCGTATTTTTATAGCTGCACTGTTGGCTAGATATCTGCATTGTGATTGGTTAGTGAAACCAGCCTCCTGATTGGTCAGAAATAACGTGTGCATATTGGATAATCTCGATCCAGTTTTGACGCAGAATCCACAAAAATCACAGTAGCTATCTCCCAGCATCTGTAAAGTATTTAAATTGGAAGCAAGGAATGCAAAAAAGTCAACTCTAATAGCCAAATGTATCCCTTTTAATGTGGTAGAAAGATGAATATGCTGGGCTAATGCAAACTTTAAAAAAAAATGTTAGAAAGTACGAAAAACGTAAAACTCACAAGTGATTCCAGACTTTTGCACACCACTATATTTCATGGAGATTCCCTGTCATCACTTCTATTTTGTATGGCATTTAATCCAATGAGTACTCTCATCAACTCGGATTTATCCTGAATCCTAAAGAAAGTAATAACCCAGAGATAACATGCATCTACTATTTGTAGATGATCTGAAGCTCTACAATTCCAGTGATCAACAATTAGCAGAGCAATTCCATATAGTGAAAAGCTTTTCACTAATGGCATCAGGATGACTTTTGGCCTCAACAAATGTGCTAAGGCAACATTTTTTAAAGAGGAAAATTGAGCAAAACATCTCTAGCTGAGGACTGTGACATCAAGGAACTTGAACAGGAAGGCATATATAAATATCGTGGAGTAGAGGGAGGAATGATACTCAAGCAGAAATTACTGAGAGAAAAGATCAGTAAAGAATACACAGAAGATTAAAATAGTTATTGAAAAGTGTTTTATCATCACAGAATAAAGATAGAAGCCCTCATTCAGCTGGCAATTCCTATACTCTCATACAACTTTGGGAATGTAGACTGGTCTCCTATAGATCTTGAAAACTGGATGTGCAAACAAGAAAACTCCTCCATGCCCAAGAGGTAATTTACAAGAATCAGTGTATGCAAAGACTGTACATCCCTAGGGCTGAAGAAGGGCTAGGCCTCATAGAGATTGATTACACATACAGAGCTGCTATCATAGGCCTCCAGGCCTACCTAACAGTATCATCAGATCTAAATACACAAAAAGTGCTGAAATATGAAAATAAAAATCCAGAATCTGTCTCCATTATCAAACTTGGACAAGCATTCTGACGACTAGAAGGAATGAGTGAGAATCTACAAGCACACACAGGAATGAAAGCAACAAGATTCTCAAAACAAGAGAAAAATCTCTTCAAAGATTTAGATCAGCAAACAAGGAAAAACAAGTAGGGACCATCTTTTATATGTGTCTGTACACCTTGTAGCACAATATAAATGATTAGTAGTAGTAATAGTAGATGTACAAATACAATGGGAAATACAAAGTGTTACTCCAGGAACCCTTTGTCAATCAAGAACGGACACATGAATGGTTAAGGAGAGGTGAACTGAAACCAAAGAATGAGAGATTGATAGTTGCAGCCTAGGACAGCGGATTACAGACGAGATGGTTTACAGCAGGCATTGAAAAAACTGGCAAAACAAACATATGTTGATTCTGTAAGAAAGAGCTGGAAACAGTGACTCACATCATAGCTGGCTGTGAAGTTCTGATGGCAGAAAATGTTTATATAGAAAGGCACAACAAAGTAGCATGCCTTATCCATTGGAAACTCTGTAAACATTACAATATCACTTTCCCTGAAAAACATTGGGATCATAATCCTAAGAGAATTACAGAGAATGAAGAGGTTGTGATCTCCTAGGGCATTCTCATTGCAACGGATAAGATCCTGGATGCGAGGAGGAAGTGACGTCACTCAGAGTGGATGGACAGAGATCCCGTTGAAAGTGAAACATTTAGCGTACTATGACTTCATTGCCCCCCAGTAGTGGTTGCACAGTGATCCAGGCACAGCTGAGATGTTGATCCAGAAAAAATTGAAGGAATTCCGTCTCATATGTGCCACAAATCTGAGTGGGACTGCAAGAAGACAGACAGCAAGTCGGCAGAGAGCTCGGAGGAATCTGGACTGGAAAAGGACACAGACTCAGAAACTTATGGTGAGGCTGCAACACTGCAGAGGTAGCTATAGGAACGTAAAAACTATTAGAAAGCTGAAATTGCCGCTGTTAAAACGGATCTGAAGGAAGCAATAGCTGCGTTGCATCAGGATATGGAGGAACTTGGCATGTGGCTGGAGGAAGTAGAGAGCCATCGTCAAGCGGATGTTATTGTGTTGCTGATTTCAGGATGGGAGAGCCTTAAGAAAGAGCAAGAGGCACTGCAGAAAAGGTTGGAGGACCTGGAGGATCGGTCACATCATAGTAATTTGAGAGTGCGTGGGATCCCGGAGGAGAACTACAAGGACTGCGTGGTAATGTTGCAACGCTTGTTTCAAGCTTTGCTTGAGCAGATAGGGCCGGACAGTGCAGAGGTTCAGATAATTATTGAGAGAGCTCATCGGCACTTGAGGCCTATTGAGGAGGGCCAGCAAGAGATATGGCGGTGTGCTTGCAGTCGTTTGAGGTCAAGGAGAGGCTACTGGGGCAGCTAAAAAGCAGAGCCCATATAAGTGGGAGAATTACTTTATTGAAATTTATAATGATCTATCCCAGAGCACCTTGCTGTGCCAGTGGGCCTTACGTGAGGTTACCGCATTTGAGGAATGGAGGAATGCACTACAAATGAATGTTCCCGTTTTGACTTTTATTTACAGCCAAGGGAGTTTCCAAGAAGATCAGATGGCAGGGAAAGTGTGGCAGGCCCTAAGGGATCTGGACTTCCAAGACTTGCCCATTGGGCGAAAAACACAGAGGAGCTGAAGACAGCACCTGCCTTCAATTCTTCAGCTTTGAAATGGCAGCGCATATCAGCCAAGAGCAAGTGAGTCAAGACTTTCGAAGGGAACATCTGCAGAGATGGTGGCGGATAAGGGAGTAAAGTGATTGGACACTGGAGAGGCCTGGATTGAGCTTTTGTGTGTTTGCTGGTTGGTTAATCTGTTTAAACTGTATTTCTGATTCCAGTTGAGTATGTGGCTCACGTACTATGGGCAGAGGCCTGAAAGGCAAAGACAATTGGATTGTGAGGATATATAGTGGACGTCTTCTTTTGTTGGTTACCTGTCGACTGTTCGGAGTATAACAGATGGAAAGTCACGGTTTAATGGGGAGGGCTGTTTGGGGGAGGAAGTATGGAAGGTTGAATGGCAACATAGGATGTGGAATGACTGGTTGCATGGGTGCATATTATTGTGAAGAAGTTTTGTGAATTTGATTGGGAGGATATAGAAGGGTGGGTGGAGTGGTTGATATGTGGTGACTTTATGGGGCGGAATGTTTGGGAGACGGAGGGGGATGGCAGTCTAGGGGGATGACATCCTTGAGGTTGTGGCAAGGATGTGGTGGTATGGCTGGGAGTGGCATTCCTGGGGATGGGGTTTGTGAAGACAGGTTGAGTGGAGGAGAGGGGACAGGAGTGTCAGGGTGAGGGAAGTGGAGGCGGGACACTCCTTTCAATTTGTTTTCTTAAATGGGAAATGGTTTCTGGTGTGGTTGGGGGGGGGTGGAGGGAAATGGGAAAGGTAGGGGAGGAGGAATGTATCTAGTGGACTGGGGGGCAGAGTTGTGGTGACGTTGTATTTATATAATGTTGCGGGTGGGAACATTGAATGTTAAAGGGTTGAATTGTCCTTATAAAGGGCAGCAGCTATTTAAGGAGGTGGATAGGTTGAAATGTGATGTGCTTACAGGAGACACATCTTTTGCAGAAGGATGAATCCCTAATGAGGAAAGCAAAATTTCCCCAACAATACTTCAGCTCTAATAGAGAATGGGGGAAGAATGCATGAGTGTATATCTTGGTTCATAAGGATATATTGATTTGCTGTCTCTTACAGGTGAAAGATGTGTATAGGGATAAGGAGGGTAGGGTCCTGATTTTGAGAGGGGAATATAGGGGGAAGGAACTTATGGTGGTAAATGTTTATGCACCTAATGCTGGACAGGTTTCTTTTTGAAAAGGTGTGTGGGATCTTCTAGATGAGTGGGTTCAGGGTAGATAAGAACAGAAGCGAGGGACATCTTGAACAATTTTCAGAAGACTGTGTTCATGAGAAACTAGCTCAACTTAAAGTAGACAAAGCGATGGGACCGGATGGGATACACCCTAGAATACTGAGGGAACTTGGGGACGTTCTAGCAACTCCACTGACTGACCTTTTCAATGCCTTGTTGGAGTCGGGAGTAGTGCCAAAGGACTGGAGAGAGGCTCATGTGGTGCCTTTACACAAAAGCGGAAGTAAGGATGTGGTTGAAAACTACAGGCCGGTTAGTTTAACTTTGGTGGTGAGTAAATTATTGGAAACGCTGCTGAAAGAGAAAATAGTGAGGCTTCTGGAGTCCAGCGGATTACAGGATCCGAGGCAGCATGGATTCACCAGAGGCAGGTCTTGTCAGACAAATCTGATTGCTTTCTTTGACTGGGTGACCAGGGAGTTGGACCGAGGGAGAGCTCTAGATGTGGTGTATTTAGATTTCAGTAAAGCCTTTGACACTGTTCCTCACAGGCGACTTATAAACAAACTGAGCACCCTAGGGATGGACCCTAAAGTTACTGCTTGGGTTAGAAATTGGTTGGGTGGGAGGCGACAAGAGTACAAGTAAATGGAGCTCACTCTGAGGAGAAGGATGTTACCAGTGGTGTGCCCCAGGGATCTGTCCTTGGTCCGATTCTTTTTAACATCTTTGTTAGTGATATAGCGGAAGGGCTGTCGGGTAAGGTTTGCCTCTTTGCGGATGATACCAAAATCTGCAATAAAGTAGACACCCAGTGTGATGCGGCGGACCCTCTTGCAGAGAGAAAAAAAGTTTTAAATCCAGGAAAAGACAGGTATAGCCTGCAATGTCCTGAGGATCCACCTAGAGGGAGCACGAGAGTCAGTACAGAGTCTGAAGAACCACGCCTCTATGGACAGGACTTAGGCCCAGTCAGTTTGGATTTAAACAGAGACAGGTCTGAATCAGAGGAGAAAGGAGACCCAAAAGCCAAAGAAAGAGCAGACTCGAAAGGCAGAGAGAAAGCAGGCCTGAGAGGCAAAGAGAGTGCTGGCCTTGAAGACCAGTGGAGAACACAAAGAACCGGTGTGCACAGAAAAGCTGAAGGAGCTGGGCTACGAGGCAAGGGCAGAGGCAGAGAAACAAACTGTAAGCAAATATCTGGCAGATGGCAACAGCTGCAGCCTTGGAACAGAGAGATTCTTCCCTATACTAAGGAAGGAGAGATACCCTTGGAGAACCTGGACCATACTAAGCTAGAAGCCGACTGGGGTAGGCCTCAAGCCTTCTCAGAGAAGGAGAAAACTTAAAGGTAAAACTTTTATTACTTGTAATTGTCTACATAATCCTAACATAAGAGAAGGACAGTGGAAGGAAGCTTCTCCTTGTAACCGAGATACTTATAAGCAAAAGCTTGAAAACAATTGGTCTAAAAAGAGGACTGTAAATGCTAAGCATTGCGCTGAACAGGCTTTTAAAACTCTAACTGAAGAGGAGCCTTTGTTTTATCCAGTGGCCAGAAACCGACGCCCTAAGCTATCTGCCAGACACTGGAAAACAGTACAGCAAGCTTTTAAAAAGCCACAGTATAGTTGTGAGGAGATATCGGATTCAGAACTGTCAGAGGTAGAATTCATGCAAGTGGAATCTGCAGGCGAAGAGTCTGACCAGCCGATGGAATGCACATACTGCACAGCAGAGAATCTGGAGTTTATCCCTAGCTCTATGAATGAATAAATGAATGCAGTATATTGTGTTGCCTTAAGCTACTGTGAAGTTAACAGTCATTACTTTGATCTTTTTCATTTATGGTTTAAACCTGATGCAAGGGACTTGTTCAGTTGTGATACCATCCAATCCGTTTATCCTGTTTTGAACCATTTGTGCAAAAAGGGAAAATAAAGCCTTTTCATTTTCCCTCCATTTTCGTGCGGACTTGTTTCTCTTTGGGAAGTTGGTTACGAGGCCGGCACAAGGGACTGTCACCCTTGACCCTCGCACCTGTCCAACCCCAATCATCACAATCTTGCGTCCCCCAGCCCTTCTGTGGAAAACTACGCCGCCACTAGGGGGGGCTGCAGGTGACACCAGGAAGGTGTAGATAACATGAGGAGGGATCTAGCTAAGCTTGAAGAATGGTCTAGAATTTGGCAGCTGGGATTTAATGTTAAAAAATGTAAGGTCATGCATTTGGGCTGCAGCAATCCAAGGGAGCAATACAGTATAGGAGGTGAAGTACTTTTGTCCACTAAAGAAGAGCAGGACCTAGGTGTGGTTGTGTCTGATGATCTTAAAGTAGCTAAACAGGTAGAAAAGGCGACGGCAAAAGCTAGAAGGATGCTTGGGTGCATACGGAGAGGAATGGCTAGCAGAAAAAAGGAGGTGATAATGCCTCTGTATAAGTCTTTGGTGCGACCTCATTTGGAGTATGGTGTGCAATTCTGGAGACCGCACCTTCAAAAGGATGTGAACAGGATGGAGTCGGTGCAGAGGGTTGCTACTAAAATGATTAATGGGCTTCATTATAAAGCATATGAGGACAGACTTAAGGATCTTAATATGTACACCTTAGAGGAAAGGCGGGATAGAGGTGATATGATTGAGATGTTTAAATACCTCCGTGGCATAAATGTTCAGGAGAGAGCCTCTTTCAATTGAAAGCAAGTTCTGCTACGAGGGGACATGGGATGAGGGTGAATGGAGATAGATTCAGGAGTGATATGCGGAAATATTTCTTTACGGAAAGAGTAGTGGATCCATGGAATAGTCTCCCAGTGGAGGTGGTAGAGATGAGGACAGTAACTGAATTCAAAAAGCATGGGACCAACACAGAGGATCTCTAAAGGTAAAAAGTGGACTGTTGTAGTTGTTGTTATGGAAGGACAGACTAGATAGGCCATGTGGTCTTTTTCTGTCATCATGTTTCTATGTTTATTGCTGGGGAGGGGGGATTTTAATTTGGTTTTGGACCCAGGGAAGGATAGGCAAATAAAGGAAGGGGATGCAGGTGGGAAAAGTTGGAAGGTAGTGCAAAGGATGATGGCCAAATTTCACCTGGTGGATTCTTGTAGGCAAATATATTGTGAAGCCCGTGATTATACCATCTACTCACATCCCCACCACAGCTATGGTAGAATTGAGTTAATTTTGATGGACAGGAAGTGAGCTAAGGAAGTGCAGAGGGGCAAGTACTGAAAGTATAACTTGGTCTGACCTACGCCCATATAGGCGGAGATAGGGGAGGTTCGTTTTTGGAGACTTAATGAGAGCTTGTTAAAAAATGAAAAGGTAGTGGTGGATATTTGGGCAACTATTCAGGAATACTGGCAATTTAATGATACAAGGGAGGTGGGGGAGATTACGTTATGGAAAGGGCTGAAGGCAGAAGTGAGGTTTAGATTTTTGATGTGGGCTTTTCGGTTGAAAAAGCAGAAGCAACAGAGGGAAGCCCAGTTGCAGAAGGACAAACAAACTGGTGGGTGAGCAGCAGCGTACATGTTCTGGTAGGGTGTTGAGGCATCTAAATCACCTCAATTGTGGAGCTTCAGGGCCTAGAAATGGCTTTGATTGCTTTTGGTCTACAGCGGGTGCAGCAGAGGTAATATGAATCTGGTAATAAAGCCAGCAAGCTATTGGCCAAGAAATTGAGGGGGAGGGTTGTGCAGAACCAAATACTGTAAATTCAGAGTTCGGGGGGGGGGGGGGTTGGTGTTGAGTAGGGATATACAAATTCAGGGGCAGATTTTTAATTTCTATAAAGAATTATATAGAGAGCAGGTGAGGATTACCCTAGAAAAGATTCAGAGATATCTGGAGGGAGTGGAGATCCAAAGTCTGGCTCCTGAAGCCAGGGAAGGGTTGGATGAGAAGATATCTATAGAATAAAAAAGTCAGGTGATTAAGGAGCTTCCAGGGGGGAATGCACCAGGGTTGTGTAGGCTGACAGGTTGCTTCTACAAGCAATACTCCCTAGAGGTGGTAGGGGTACTGGGGGGGAGAGGGGTCTTTAATCTCCTAGTGAAGGGAGGGGAGTTAACATCAGAAATGCTTATAGCGGGCATCACTGTGCTTCATAAGGAAGGTAGAGATCCCACCAGTTGTGAGTCCTACCGGCCTATATCTCTTTTGAATGCTGATGTAATAATCTTGGCTAAGGTGTTAGCAAATAGGCTGGCCAAATGGATGCCCCATCTGGTGCATGTGGACCAGAGGGGTTTTATATCTGGGAGGAAGCCTCTGATAATATCAAGAGAGTTATAAATATGGTGTGAGCTGTGTGGCAACAGGAGGAGGAGGAAGCGATGTTGCTTTCCATAGATGCTAAAAAGGTGTTTGATAGGGTCCACAAGGTGATTGCATGGTGTGACTGCACCTTGAATATTGTACGCAGTTCTGGTCACCATATTTTAAAAAGGATATAACGGAATTAGAAAAGGCACAGAGAAGAGCTATTAAAATGGTAAAGGGGATGGAAGGAAACCCCTATGAGGAAAGGCTTAAAAGGTTAGGGCTCTTCAACTTGGGAAAGAGAAGGCTGAGGGGAGATATGATAGAAGTCTATAAATTAATGAATGGAGTGGAACGGGTAAACCTGTATTAGTTGTTTACGCTATCAAAAAGTAGAAAGACTAGGGGACACATAATGAAGCTACAGTGTAATCTATTTAATACTAATAAAAGAAAATATTTTTTCACTCAACGTGTAATCAAACTCTGGAATTTGTTAATGGAGAATGTAATAAAAGCTATTAGTATAGCTGGATTTAAAAAATGTTTGGACAAGTTCCTGTTAAAGGAGACCCAAGAAATGCACTGCTTACCCAGGGACAAGTATTGTGGAACCTGTGCTCCTTTTTGGGAACCTGCCAAGTACTTGTGACCTGGATTGGCCACTGTTGGAAACAGGATACTGGGCTTGATGGACCTCAGTCTGACCCAGGATGGTATTTCTTATGATTTTATTTTTGCAGAATGACCAGGATGGCATTTGGGCCCTGTATCATGAACCTCGGATGAAAATAAAAATCAATGGAAGTTATATAGAGGCATTTTCTTTAGGAAGAAGGACACGCCAGGGGTGTTGGCTATCACCATTTCTTTTTGCTCTGTTGGTGGAGCCTCTGGCTCAGTCTATTTGGGAGAATGGAAACATTTATGGGGTGAGGGTGGGTGGGCAGTCACATGTTGTATCATTTGCCGATAACATAATGCTCTCACTACGGACCCGATAAGCATGTAACCTGAGGTATTGGGGGAGTTATGGGCTTTTGGGGAGCTTTCAGGATTTAAAAATCAATATAGATAAGACAGAAGCCCTTAACCTTAATGTGCATGCAGGTTACAGCATGAATACCCCTTTAAGTGGACAGAGACTGCCATAAAATATTTGGGGATAAGAATACCACCCAATCACTGGAGAATTTACCGGATGAATTATCCACCTTTGTTTAAGACTTTGGAGAAGGATTTGGCTGGATGGATGGGGATGGAGCTGTCATGGTTGGGTAGGGTGGCATCGGTGAAAATGAATCTTCTGCCAAGGTTGCTTTACCTCTTCCAGGCTTTGCCCATACCCATTCCCATTCCCATTCCCATGGGGACTCTGCAGGCTCTATAACGGAAGGTCTTTCAATTTGTTTGGGAGAGGAAACCGCTTACAGTGGCATCATTATACATAGTCCCAGGGGACTGGGGGTACTAGACTTTAGAGCCTACTATTGGGCTACCCGCATTTATCATCTAATGACTTGGCATGACATAAGTCATAGGGGAAAAGAAGAATTTTGTACAGATAGAATAGGCCTGTTATCAGGAATGAACCATGTGGTGTTTACCATGGGTTGGGAGAGGGGTGCATCAAATCTGGGGGTGAACCCAATCCTTTTGTGGAACAGGTACTATCTGTTTGGGATTCTATTCATAGGAAAGAGTGTAGTAGGTAGTCTTTTATTTGTTGGGGTTCCTGCGATATACGGTGACATTTTACTTACCAGATAAAATCCTTTCCTCGAGTCCTGTTAGACCAGTCCAGAGAAGTGGGTTGTGTTCCCCTACCAGCAGATTGGTGGAGACAAAGAACCAATGAAAAGTCCAGGTTTCAGTGACATCACTCCTATGTCTCTATCCATCTCAACCACCAGCGGTCCCTTCAATATTTGTCCCAAAGCATATGGGAGACACAGAGCATGCCTCATACAATAATAGGGGCAACCATGAGTAAACAACAGTAGAGAACTATGTATAGGAAAGTAGAAATAGAAGGTTGTCAGTAGAAGATGAGCCTGCAGAGCCAAGTATAAAAATCACCACAGACCTAAGGGTACCACAGCAGAAGAACAGAACAAATAGAGTTTTGGGGAGAGGGAGGGGAGCCCTGGACTAGTTTAGCAGGACTCAAGGAAAGTACATGATCTGTTAAGTAAAATGTCACCTTCCATATCATCCTGCTATACCAGTCCAGACAAGTGGGATGTACCAAGGGTACAACAGCACTGGGCGGGAAGACAACACAGCTGCTCACAAAACTCAAGCCTAAGGCAATATCCACCTGCGCGTGGACATCTAAGTGAAGTGGTACCCACGATGCTGCCCAACAAATGTCTACAGGGGCTACCGAGCTCCGCTCCGCACGAGGACACTTATGGTCATGTTGAAAGGGCACACAGACCCTCCGGAACCAGCAAGATCCATAACAGATACGCCTTCTTATTCCAGCACCCCAAAGTTAACTTGGTTGCCGCTTTATCCTTGCACAGGCCAGCAAACAGCACAAAAAGATGGTCTCACGAAAGGAATTCATAACCTCTGAAGAAGTACCCTCCAGCTTATCCACAAGACAAAGATCCTTATCCTTCCCTCAACACTACTCCTTAGAGGAGGGCAGACAAACCACCTGGTTCACGTGAAAAGGAGACACAACTTTAGGCAAGAAGGAAGGCATCGGCCGAATAGTAAAGGCCTCAGATGAAAAGAACAGATAAGGATCTCGGCAAGACAGAGCATGCAGCTTGGAGATTCACCTTGCAGAACAAATTGCAACCAAGACAACAGTCTTTAGCATCAAATCTTTCTTGTAGAGGGCTTCAATGGCTCAAAGAAGGCCACCCTCAGCACTAGAGACAAATCCCAGAAAGGAATTACAGACCAAAGGGGAGAATGCAGATGTTGAACTCCTTGGAGAAAACAGGAGACGTCCAGATGCAAGACCAAGGACTCACCCGCCCCTGGATCACAGAAACAGGCCAAAGCTACCACATGAACCTTCTCAGGCCATCCTACAGAACAGCCAGACCAGCATTCAAAGAAAACATAAGATATGCCGTACTGGGTCAGACCAAGGTCCATCAAGCCCAGTATCCTGTTTCCAACAGTGGCCAATCTAGGTCATACGTACCTAGCTGTTTCCCCAAAAGACACAGATTCCACAATGCTTGTATTAGGTCAAGCATTGATATCCCGGGTCCCTTTTTAATAATGGTTTATGGACCTTTCCTCCAGGAACTTGTTCAAACTTTTTTTAAACCTAGCTACACTAACAGCCTTTACTACATCCTCCGGTAACAAATTCCAGAGTTTGATTACACGTTGAGTGAAAAAATATTTTCTCTTATTTGTCTTAGTTTACCCTGTAGCTTCATTGCATGTCCCCTAGTCTTTCTATATTCTGATAACGTAAACAATCGATCTACGTTTACCTGTTCCACTCCATTCGTTAATTTATAGACTTCTATCATATCTCCCCTCAGCAGTCTCTTTTCCAGGTTGAAGAGCCCTAACCTTTGTAGCCTCTCCTCATAGGAGAAGCCTTCCATCCCCTTTACCATTTTGGTGGCTCTTCTCTGTACCTTTTCTAATAATGCTATATCCTTTTTAAGATACGGTGACCAGAATTGCACACAATATTCAAGGTGTGGTCGCACCATGGAACAATACAGAGGCATTATAATATCCTTTGTTTTATTTTCCATTCCTTTCCTTACGATACCTACCATTCTATTTGCTCTCTTGGCTCACACTGCACACTGGGCAGAGGGTTTTAACATGTTATCCACAATGACGCCTAAATCTTTTTCCGGGGTGGTGGTTCCCAATGTGGAACCTTGCATCGTGTAACCATAGTTTGGGTTGTTCTTTCCTGGGTGCATAACTTTGCACTTGTCCACATTAAATTTCATCTTCCATTTGGATGCCCAGTCTTCCAATCTATCAAGATCCTCTTGCAATTTTCCACAATCCTCTTGGGTTTTAACAACTTTAAATAGTTTTGTGTCATTTGCAAATTTGATAACCTCACTCGTTATTCCCCTTTCCAGGTCATTTATGAATATGCCAAAAAG
This sequence comes from Ichthyophis bannanicus, assembly GCA_033557465.1. Classification (NCBI taxonomy): domain Eukaryota; kingdom Metazoa; phylum Chordata; class Amphibia; order Gymnophiona; family Ichthyophiidae; genus Ichthyophis; species Ichthyophis bannanicus. The sequence continues at coordinate 191,562,002 of CM066039.1, forward strand.
CAGCAGACCCATCACAGATCCCTAGGGTACTCCACTATTCACCTTTTTCCATTGGGAAAATTGGCCATTTAGCCCTACCCTCTGCTTTCTATCTTTTAACCAGTTCCTGATCCACAATAGTACACTGCCTCCAATCCCATGACTTTTTAGTTTTGCCAAAGGTCTCTCATGAGGGACCTTGTCAAAGGCTTTCTGAAAGTCCAGATACACCATATCTGTACATATGCTGGCTTGGTAGACCTCCTCTGGGCACCAAGTATAGTAGAGATTACAGCTGGAGAGTAGCCCTTACACAGTCTTCTTTTAAGAGCCATGCCATAAGCAAGAAGGGAGCCGGGTCCTCCAGGACAATGGGTCACTGCCACAATAGCCCCTGAGATGGAGGTAGCCAAAATGGAAACACTTAAAAGAGCCATATCAGGTCTCCAAACCATGTTCTCCATGGCCAATCTGGCACCACCAGAACAATCCTGCCCAGGTGGCACTTATATGCCAAATCACACAACCCACCTGGGGGCTATTGAGGAAAAACACATACAGCAGCCGATGACTAGGCCAAGGCTGGGTCAGGATATCAACACCCTTGTACCCAATCTTTGTGTAGCAAATGAAGAAGTGACACACTTTGGCATTGGAGAAGGTCACCAACAGATCCATTTCAAGGTGACCCCAGCGGCGCTGAATCACTTGAAACGCTTCTTGACTCAACTCCCACTCACCAGGAATCAGAGAGTGCTGGCTGAGGAAGTCTGCTTCCCCATTGTTCACTCCAACAATACGCTGAGCCAACAAGGCTAGAATGTTCTTCTCCACGCAAACAGGAAATCCATCTCCAGGGCCACTCCAGCACTTTTTTTGCCACCCTGCCATTTGACATAAGCCACTGCCATGGCATTGTCTGAAAACACTTGAACCACCCTACCTTTGACCAGGGGCCAGAAACACAAAAGAGACAAGCCGATGGCCCTCACCTCAAGGCAGTTGCTGGACCACACCACTTTCCTGTGGTTCCAATGGCCCTAGGCCATACGGTCAAGGCAATGGGCTCCACAGCACAAGAGACTGGCATCCGTTGTCAGCGGAATCCATGAGAAATCATCCAGCGGAACACCCTTCCTTAGAAGACAGGGCTGCTGCCACCACCACCACCAGCCAGACTTTGCCATCAATGGAAGAAGGAGCCTGCGCTCGAACTCCTGAGTACTCGGAGACTATCGAGTCAACAAGGATCGCTGGAGCGGTCACATGTAAGCACATACCCACAGCACCATCTCTATGGTCACTGCCATCAATCCGAGAAGCTGAAGGTAATCCCAGACTTTGGGGGCCTGCTGTGCACAGAACATTGTCAGGCAATTCAGCAGTCTTCTGATTTTCTCCTCTGGCAGGAAAACTCTGCCCACTCGATTGTCAAAACATGCTCCCAGAAACTCCAAGGACTGGGAAGGCAAAAGCTGACTCTTTTTCTAACTGACCACCCAGCCAAGGCTTTCCAAGAAGGACATCATTTGGGGCATCACCCAAGATGCTTCTGACAGGAAATGGGCTCGGATGAGCCAGTCATCCAAATAGGGATGGACCCAGATCTGGGTGCCATAGCTGCTACCACCATGACCTTTGAAGAATGTCCTTGGGGTAATGGACAGCCCAAATGGAAGGACCACAAACTGATAGTGAGAGCCAAGCATAGCAAAACGCATACACATCTTTTGGTCTGCCCAGATCGGGATATGGAAATACGCCTCAGCCAGATCCAGAGAAGCCAAGAATTTGATTCGGCACACTGCTTGAATCATGGCGTACAACGTTTCCATTCGAAAGCGCAGGGCACACAAGTGCTCATTAACCTATGGAGTATCTGCCCTTGTCCCGTTCCTCTGAGGGAATGGGCATCACCACCTTTAGGCAAAGCAACTTGCCCAAGGTGGTCCACACCACGGTCCCTTTGACCACAGACCCACAGGTGGACATGATGAAGGCATTGGGAATTGGCTCATTGCATTCCAGGACATAGCCAAATTGAATGGTGTCTAGAACCCAGCGATCCTTGGTAACTTGGGCCCATTCCTGAAAGAAGAGGCAAAACCTGCTCCCCACTGGAGGTACCGGGGAATGGGCCCCCACATCTTCATTACATAGCTCAGGAGGGTCCTTCCTTGGAGGAAACTGTGTCCCTCAGTCCACATGCTCCACAAAATGACTGAGAACGAGCCCAAGACCCTGAGGAGAGGGGTAGAAAGATTTTCCCGGTCAGTAGTGACGATAGTCCCGAGACACCCGGGAATCTGGCCAACGTGCTCTTGGTGGTCAGGCAAAGGCTTATGAGAAAGGGGCACTTTTCCGCTTCATAGATCCCCTGGACCTGTCTTCTGGGAGACAGTAAGATTTTGTCTTGCCTGGGTCCTTCACCAGCTTCTCCAAATCTGTTCTAAACAGAAGCTTCCCCTTAGAGGCCAGTAGAGTCAAAAGGGCTTTGGAGGATGTGTCCACTGCCCAGTGATGGAGCCAAATTCAGCGCCGTGACACAGTAGTCAGGGCACTATTCCTAGCCGCCAAGTGCACCAGGTCATACATGGTATCAGAAAGGAAGGCCACTGCAGACTTCAAGAGCAAAGTGGTATCATCAGGCAGAAAAGACTGAATCCAGTAAAGCAGTGCTCGAGAAGTCAAGCTGGTATATATTCCCAGATGTAGAATGGCTGCTATGGCGGCAAATGGCTCTTCAGCAAGAAACTGACCTAGTCATCCAGAACATCCTTTAAGGCCAATCCACCTTCCATGGGAATGGTGGTCTGTCTGGTAATCATTGTGACCTATGCCTCCACCTTGGGAATGTCAAACCACTCACCACACTCCTCCTCTGGGAGAGTGTAGATCTTCTTATAGACCATTAACCCGTTAGGCAGGGAGTCAGGAAAATCTCATTTGGGCTGGATCATATCTTTGATCACCTGTCCCCTTGAAGAAGCAGATGTACCTTTGGCTCCTGCTCTTTGCTGGAAGCATCTGTCAAGTTCAAGGCAGAAGAGGCCCTAGAAATCAATGCCACCAGCTCCTCCTTATGGAACAGGTGGTTCACCCCAGCCTCTGCATAATCTTCTGAAGGTGATAGTAGGTCCTTCTCCACATCAGAGCCCAATACTGATTCATCGGGTTCTGAGGCACAGTTAGCATCTTAGACAGCTCCCAACTATTCCTCATTTTTAGAGAGCGTCCCACATCAGGGACACTCAGCCAAAGATGATAGAGCAAGGCTTCTGCCTTAGGCCTGTCCGGTATGAGATTGCATCCAGAGGCACCTAGAAGCCACAGGGTCTAAATTTCATAATCTCCTTCTCCACGTGATTCACAGAATAATCACTTGGAACAGACACCTCTATTATCGATGCCATTCCAGCAAAAAGGACCAGGTCTATTGTAAAAAGAAAAAGAATTCCAGGGAGGACAATCCTGATTCCAAAAGCTCTCTTCTTGGAAAAGGCTCAGAGACACCAAGGAGTATGGCTTCCATAGACACTCCTAAATGATGAAGAGCAGCTTGCAGCATGGCCACCAAAGTTTCTGGCCGGCTGAGCACCTACCCTTAGTGCCATCCTGTACCTCCTGCCCTGAGGCAGGTAAAGGCAGACTAATTGTATCCCCTGGCTGAGAGGGACAAAGCATGCCTCCAGGGGAGACTCAGAAACTGCCATACAAGAAAGACAGAGTCCAGAATCCAAGGATGAGGCTCGCTTTCCACAGGTGAAACATTTCCTGGAAGACATAGAGAGTTAGGGTATCACCAGAGTGCACGCTAAGGCTGCGTAGGCCTGCAGGGATGCATTAAAGGCACTAGGGAAGGAGCGTGCATTGCAGCCGCTTGGGCAGAACACGTGTTAGGACCGCACGACCCCCCTGGTATACAATAGGCAAAAACGTTACTAATATGTGCAGGAAACCCCCACACAGTGCCAATGGTCGCCTGCAGTCATAGGCGGCTCTATAATGAGGCCAAGTGAGGTGGTGGCCTCAGGCGGCAGCTTTTTGGGGGCGGCAAAATTGCCCCCAAAAAGACCGCCGTCACCGCCTCACTCAGCCTTCAAAATAAAAGAAAAAATCAAAACTCTGGCGCAAGAAGCAGCTGCCGCTGCTGCTCCAGCGGGCAGCAGCGGCAGAATGAGGAGCCCCGCACCCCCCCTCCGGAGAACCTGCTGGTTTCCCCGGCTCCGCTTTGCAGAGCCGCGGCTCTGTTAAAGCTGAGCCTGAGGTGCTGATGGGAAACAGGATTTCCTGTTTTCCATCAGTGCCGTGTGCTCAGCTTTAACAGAGCCATGGTTAAGGGAAACACTGTCCCTTCGCTGCGGCTCTGCAAACCGGAGCCGGGGAAACCAGCAGGCTCTCCGGGGGGGCGGGCGGCCACAGGGCTCCTCATTCTGCTGCTGACGTCGCTAGAGCAGCAGCAGCCGTTGCTTCTTACTTCTTACGCCAGAGTTGTTTTTTTTTTCAGTTTCCCTGGGTTGGGGGGAGGGGTCTAGGACTGGAACTGGGGTGATTGGGGGGTAGGACAGGAACTGCACTGATTGGGAGGTTTAGAACTGGAAATGGGCTGATGGGGGTAAGAATGGTAATGGGCTATGGGGGGGTAGAACTGGAAATGGGCTGATGGGGGTTAGTACTGGAAATGGGCTGATCGGGAGGGGGGCTAGGACTGGTAATGGTCTATGGGGGGTTAGAATTGGAAATGGGCTGATGAGGGGGGTTAGGACTAGAAATTGACTGATGGGGGTTTAGAACTGGAAATGGACTGATCAGGAGGGGGGCTAGGACTGGTAATGGGCTATCGGGGGGGGGGGTTAGAACTGGAAATGGGCTGATTGGGAGGGGGAATAGGACTGTTAATGGGCTATGGGGGGTTAGAACTGGAAATGGGCTGATGGGGGCTTAGGACTGGAAATGGGCTGATTGGAGGGGGCTAGGACTGGTAATGGGCTATCGGGGAGGGCTAGGACTGGAAATGGACTGATGGGGGTTTAGAACTGGAAATGGGCTGATGGTGGGGTTAGGACTGGTAATGGGCTATGGGGGAGACTAGGACAGGAAATGGGCTGATTGGGGTGCTAGGGCTGAAAATGGACTTATTGGAGGGTTACAACTGGTAATGGGCTGATTGGGGGGCTAGGATTGGGGTGGGCTGATAAAGGGGATAGGACTAGAAATGGGCTGGGACAAGAAATGGGCTAATAGGGGAGGGGAGGAGAGTGCTGCTAGCCCTGGAAGAAAACTAGGGGCTAGGGCTACAAATGGGCTGATGTGGGGGGAGGGGGGATGGTAGAATAGGACTGGAAGGGAGCGGATACTGAGAGGGTCTGCCAGGGGAAGGATGGGGCAGGAAGGGAAGGAGAGGGCTGGAAAGGAGCTTACACCTGGAATGTACCGAAGGGGGACTGGAAGGGAGCTGACACTTGGGGATGGGAGTGGTAGGTAGCTGGGTAATAGGGAGGAGGCTGGAAGGGAGCTGACATGTGAATGGCACTGGAAGAAAGATGGACAGAGGGTAGGGTGGCTGGAAGGGAGCTGACTGGCGGGTGGCACTGAGAGTGAACCTGAGCTGATACCTGGGATGGTATTTGGACTAGAAGGGGCTGGACAGTGGGAAAGGAGGGGGACTGGAAGGGAATGGACACAAGTGGCAGTCATGGGAATGCAAGGTGGTTGACATTGGAAGGTAGTGGGAGGGGAGGACTGGAAAGGGGACTGATACTGGGGAGGGTTACTTAAACTGGAAATGGGCTGATGGAAGGAAGTGAAGAAAACAAAAGAAGAGATAAGAAATGGAAGATGGACCATAGACCACAGAAAGAGAACTAGAGAAGACAGGAAAGCAGAAGCCTCAGATTGGGACCAGCATGATCAGAGAATAAAATGGTCAGACAACAAAGGTAGAAAAAATAATTTTATTTAATTTTGGTGATTGGACTTTGTGCTATTTTTATATTTTACACAGTATTGGGGAACTGCATCTCTTATTTATCTGATGTTGCACTGCATGTGGACTCTGGCTTCTTGGGGTTTCAGTTTAAATTTTGTCTACATATTTTTATTTTTACTTTAGATTGTGGTTACTTATTCTGTACTTGGTGAAGGTCGATGTGCATATGTGACTGAGGTCAGGTGTTCTGTTAACATGCAGTTTGTATATAAAGATCTATACTATACTGTAGTAATTTGACTTGTTCAGCTTTTCAAATAGGTGTATGGATGTTCCAGGGCCCACTGTAGTATTTACAGTGACGCTTTTTTTGGATGGGCTCCTTATGTGACTTTTGGAAGTTTGTGCTAATATGGTATAGTATAGTATGGTATGGTAGGTTTGCTTTTTGTTGTAAGGTTTTTTATTCGTTCACAATATGCCTGGTACTGGAGAATAGTGGTTGTTGTTGTTAGTGAGATGATCAGAATCAGATTTCTTTTTTTAATATTGAGTTCTGTGGGTGAATGTCCTGGTTCTGCTCTGCACCTACTGTGGATGCAAAATATATGTTGAAAAAGAAAAAGGGAGAACCATAACGCAGTTTATAACAAAACAAAAATGGGTTCTAATTTAGTTTTATAAACTGTGCTATTGATTCTTGCTTTTAGTTCCTTGGTGTGCAAAGAGAATTGTACCTAGCCCTGTGCAAGCAGTACAGCCGCACAGGGCGCAAAGGCTTGGGGGGGCGCATTTCGGCTCTCTGCTGTTGCCCTGCTGCCGCTGGCAGGACAATAGCAGGCAGTTAAAATGCACCCAAAGCCTTTTCGCAGCACTTTAAGCAGGTCTGGTCCTTCCCTCCTCCGACACGATGTCAGAGCATAAGGCACGATTGCAGTTCAATACGGCCCTGTGTGCAAACATCTTGCATTTCCTCTATATAATCTAATCGGCTTTTTGATTTGGTTCAGTCTCTGATTGGATTTCTGAAAAAGCCCCGCCCCCTCTAACGTGATTTGGGGGTGGGGGGGAGGGGGTGGCACTATCTCATTCTTCACCTCAGGCAGCAGACTGCCTTGAGCCACCCCTGCCTGCAGTCCACCCCAAATTGCATTCCTCAGTGATGGAATCAGGAGCTCCCAACAAGGACAATGATGAGGTCAAGCTTTGATACTCACCCCAAGTCCCCTGTAATTGCTTCATTGGCTGGGTTTATTTTTTAACAGCACTGTGTGAAAGGTGGCTGGCAGGCAGATCTGTCTGAGAAGCTTCTGCAATCTTCGGGAGAGAGCAGGGGGAAAGGAGGAGGTGCTGAAGTTGTGTGAGGCTGCTGTACTCTTCCAGATACTTCCAGTTTGTGGCTGCTCAACCGGCCCTTATCATGATAAGGGCGTGAAGCTGAATCAATTTTTCCTCCTCCTACCAAAAAAAACAGAGTCTAGTGGAGCCCCCCACATTGCACTCAAGTTAGTCACTCCTTTAGGACTTGAGGTGGTCGTTCACAAGCCTATAATCAATCTCTTCCTCTCAATCTTCAGATTTTCTACCAAGAGGAGAAAATCCATCCACCATCTGTTGGAGACAAAAGTAATACTGAAGGTGGCTGAGGTAGATAGAGGCACAGGAATGATGTCAATGAAATCTGGGGCATTTATTGGTTCTTTGTCTCCACCAGACTGCTGGTAGGGGAACACAACCACTTGTCTGAACTGGTATAGCAGGACAATATGAAATGAGGGGTTTCTCACCGGGGCGAGGCCATGCCTGAGATGTTTCTATCAGTTTGTGGATGTGGGGAGGGGGGGGGGGGGCAGAACTAAGTTGAGTTTGCTAAGCTCCAGGAGGACTATGGTTTGAAAGAGTCAGATTATTTTCAGTACTCTCAGGTCATATATTTCCTTACAGGAAAGCCTAGAAAGGATAGGATAGGGGAGGATTTCTTGGATTTGGAAGTTATTTGGTATGAGAAAAAGCAATCTAAGGGATTGTTATCAGCACTGTATCATGCTGTGAGGGCTCCGACATTCACTAAATATATGTTAGATTGAGAGAGGGACTTAGGGGAGGAGTTTGATGTCAAACATTGGAAAACCATTTTTGATCAAGTTAAAAGGGCGTCTACTTCCATTTCTGTATGGGAGAACTGTTATAAGATATTGATAGTACTTAACCCCTCTTTGACTGCACAAGATATTTCCTACAGTTCCTGAATGCTGTTGGTGAATAGGCTATGGAGGAACAAGCTTTTTTTCCATATTTGGTGGAGCTGTCTGAAAGTTTTGTTTTTTAGGAGGTTGGTTAGAGATCTGATTACCCAGATTTTTGCAACTGAGCTGGATCTGGACCAGAAATGTGATATGGAATGGTTTGTGTTGTATGATTATTTGCTGAAATTGGTGCAGGGGGGGGGGGGGGTGTTAAGGATGATAAATGTATGTTCAGTTATGTTGTTTGGAGATGCCCTTTACTGGCTCTTGGAGAGGGATTTTTTTTTGTTTGTTTTGTAAACTCAAGAAAAGTTTAAATATTGAAAGGGAAGAAACTGGATATGAGGAAAGCTGACAGAGTGGTAAAGGAGAAAAATGCCAGAATGGCATTGATAATAGAGGTGTCTGTTCCAAGTGATTATTCTGTGAATCACATGGAGAAGGAGATTATGACGTACCAAGAAATGCAATCCAAGACCAAAAAAATATATACAGAAATATTTCCCATCATATTGGGAGCCACAGAGGCCTGATTAAGGAGAAATTTTACTTTCCTGGAATACTGCTAGACCAGTTCAGACAAGCGGGTTATGCCCCCCCTCCAGCAGATATTGGGAGACAGAGAAAAACATTCCAGAGCACTGATTGGTCAGGCTCTGGTTGGTATAGGCATACCCCTAGGGGTCCTATTCAGTAATATGTGGAAAGCTACAACATTGGAACCAACGGGTCAACTATCTACAAATGAGACAGGAGTAACTGTCTACTCAAAAATTAAGAAGACCTGGAAAAAAGGCTTTTGGTACATGAATGAACCAAATGCCCTAGGGTTTGGCAGTGCTGTACACCTGACATCAGCTCCGCTGCATCTGCACCACTGACAGTGACACCTGGGTGGGTTCTGGACTGGTCTAGCAGTATTCCAGGAAAGGAAATTATCGGTAAGTAAAATTTCTCCTTCCAGATCATACTGCTAGACCAGTCCAGACAAGTGGGAAGTACCCAAGCTACCGACCCTTAGGGTGGGCCGAGAGATCCGCCAACAGCACATCAGCTCCAAAACAACTGTCCTCTCGTACCTGAACATCCAGACGGTAATGTCTGACAAAGGTGGACAGAGACGACCAAGTTGCCGCCCGGCCAATATCAAGAGGAGCCACCTGCGACCATTCGGCCCAAGAAGTCACCTGAGCCCGCGTCAAATGAGCTTGAAGGCCTACAGGTACAGGTTTGCATGTGCCTATATAGGCCGAGCAAATGACTAGACGTAGCCATCTGGCAATGGTGGACTTTGAGGCTGCGAAACCTCACCGCGGGCCCGCAAAGAGAACAAACAGATGATCAGACATCCTAAAGGAATTAGTTATCTGCAAATAATGAATGAGAACTCTCTTAACATCAAGAGTGCGAAGACCCTTCTGCTGTCCCAAACACTGCTCCTTTGAAAACGCAAGCAACAAGGGTTGATTCACATGAAACGGCGTCACCACCTTAGGCAAGAAGGAAGGAACTGTCCGTAGGGAAACACCCTCCATGGAGAAGGAAAGATACGGATCTCTACAAGACAGCGCCTGCAGTTCGGAGATTCTACGAGCTGAGGTAATCGCCACTAAGAACACTGCCTTAAGCGTCAAGTCTGAAAGAAAAGCATTCCGAAGAGGTTCAAAGGGACGGTGCATTAAGGCTTTGAGGACCAACCCGAGATCCCAAGGAGGAACCACCGTTTTAACTGGAGGACGGAGAAGCCGAACCCCCTTAAGAAACCAGGAGATGTTTGAGTGAGAGGCGAGGGACCGACTGCAGACAGGACCTCGGAAACAAGTTAAGGCTGCTACGTGCACCCAAAGGGACCCAAGGGCTAAGCCCTTATCCAGACCCTCTTGGAGGAAGGCCAGAATCTCTGGAACACTAGAACGCTCCGGTGAGACCTTATTCTGCGTACACCAAGACTCGAACGTGCGCCACACCCGAGCATATGCTAGAGACGTCGACGAACGATGGGCACTGAGAAGAGTAGATACCACCTTGGACAAGTAACCCTTCTGGATCAACTTCCGACGTTCAAGAGCCAAGCCATAAGCGAGGTCATCCATGGCTAATTGGTCCTTGTTGCAACAGTTTCGATGGCATCAGACGCAGAGGGGCCGATCGTGACAATCTTATCAGATCAGCAAACCAGGGTCTTCTGGGCCAATTTGGGGCCACTAAAATCACCGGCCCACGGTGTTCCCGTATTCGATGGAGAACTTTCCCGATCAATGCCCATGGAGGAAAGACATAAAGGAGGAGTTGTTCTGGCCACGGTTGTGCTAGAGCATCTATACCCTGGGACGCATTTTCCCTCCATCGACTGAAGAAGAGAGGTACCTTGGCATTTGCCTTCGAGGCCATGAGATCTATTCTGGGTAGGCCCCACCTTTGAACTATCACCTGGAAAGCGTTGGGAGCCAGTTCCCATTCCCAAGGATCCAGGGTATGGCAGCTGAGAAAGTCGGCTTGTACATTGCTTGTCCCTGCAATATGCTGCGCCGATATCGCCCGCAGATGCTTCTCCGCCCAAGGGAAAAGCAGGCTCATCTCTCTCGATACTCCGGGACACTTTGTGCCGCCTTGTCGGTTGTGGTATGCTACCGTCGTGGCATTGTCGGATAGCACTCAAACCGCCTGACCCCGCAGGAGGCGCCGAAAGTGAAAAATTGCTAGACGGACCGCTCTGGCTTTGAGCGGTTGATGGTTCACCGAGACTCGCATAGAGTCCACTTCCCCTGTGCCGAGTCTGACAGTGAGCCCCCCAGCCGGTCAAACTGGCGTCAGTCGTCAGTAAAATCCAGCGGTGATTCTCGAGAGGGATGCCCTTGAAGAGATTGTGGGGAGAGAGCCACCAGCGCAGGCTGAGTTTGACTCGTGGGCGAAGCGGGAGACGAAGTTGATAGTCCTCCAAAACTGGCGACCACCGAGTAGGGAATTCTGAAGACAGCGCATATGTACTCTGGCCCACGGCACCACCTCGATAGTGGCCGCCATGGATCCCAGGACCTGGAGGTAGTCCCAAGCCCGCGGCGAGTCCTGGGTCAGGAAGAGCCGAATTTGAGCTGAGAGCTTGAGGAAATGTTCCTGAGTAAGGAAGACCTGACTCTGACGAGTGTCGAATAGCGCCCCCAGAAACTCCAGACGTTGAGTCAGATGAAGGTAGCTCTTGGAGGGATTGATCACCCAACCGAGATGTTCGAGGAAGGCAACCATCGTGGACACGAATTAGCCAATCGTCTAAGTAGGGATGAACCCGAATGCCCTGTTGGCACAACGCCGCCGTCACTACCACCATTATCTTGGAGAAGGTTCAAGGATCCGAGGCAAGGCCGAATGGCATGGCGCGAAACTGAAAATGCTGTCCGAGGACCGCAAACCTCAGAAAACGCTGGTGCTCGTCTCGAATGGGAATGTGGAAATAGGCCTCTGCTAGATCGAGAGAGGCTAGGAACTCCCCTTTATGAACCGCTTGAATGACGGAACGAAGAGTTTCCATCCTGAAGTGAGGTACTCGAATGCTGCGATTCACGCCCTTGAGATCCAGTATTGGGCGAAAGGAACCGTCTTTCTTGGGCACCACGAAATAGACGGAATAGCGGCCTCAATGTTTTTCGGCGTCTGGAACTGGCCAAATGGCTTGAAGGTAAAGCAGTCTTTGAATCGTAGCTTGTATAGCGAACCTCTTTTGGGGTGAGCGTCCTGGAGAATTTAGGAAGGCGTCGGGGATTGGTCTCCAACACTCCAGGGAATAACCATGGTAAAATTATATCCTGAACCCAGCGATCGGATGTTATCTGCGCCCACTGCCGAGAAAAAAATGCCAGGCATCCCCCCACTGGTGGAATTTTCTCATGCGGGACGCCTGTCCCGTCAGCGGGAAGGACGTGTGGAACCAGAGAATTTTCTGGAGCCTGAGTAAGTCTCTGAACCTTTACGGGCACCCCGAAAGGACCGAGTCTTCTGACCAAAACGACTGTTGGAACCCGTAAAAGAAGATTGCTTCAACGAACGTTATCTCCGAGAATCTCAAGATCTAGGAAATCGCCAAAAGGACTGAGACCGAGAAGCCCAACATGACGAGGCTCTAGGCTTATCTTCTGGTAAACGCTGGGGATTGACCTCCCCAAGGTCCTTCACTAACTTATCCAAATCCTCCCCAAAAAGTAGCCTTCCCTTGAAGGGTAGCTTGGAAAGACGCGTCTTAGAAGCAACATCCGCAGCCCATTGCCACAACCAAAGCCATCTTCTAGCTACGGTTACTGCCGCTAGGGAGCGAGCAGAGAGATCATAAAAGGCATTTGCGAGAAACGCTGCCACAGATTCTAAGCAATGCACGGCTGGGTCTTCAGGAAGTCATTGAATCCAGCGCAGCGAAGCATGGGCTGCTAAACCTCCACAGAAGGTCGCCTGGAGCGACAGAGCGGAAGCTGAGAAAGCTGTTTTGAGAAGACCCTCAACCTTACGGTCATGTTGATCCTGTAAGGCTGCTCCACCTTCAACTGGAATGGTGGTACGCTTAGTGACTCCGGTTACCAAGGCATCCACCTTAGGATATGATAGCCAGCAGTCAAGTTCGGACGGAGACCAAAGATACAACTGACCTAGACAGCGTGTCGAATGCAGAGACGTATCTGGTAAATCCCACTCTCGAGATACCATCTGTTGAAGCTCTACCGGGAAAGGAAAAGCCTTAGAATGCTTCCGTATACCCTGTAAAATTGGATCTGGCCGAGGCTGAGAAGCTGGCGGCTCAGGAGTATCTGAAATACGCAAGGCCTCAACCACCTGCGCTATCAAGGCGGGCAACTCCTCTTTCCGAAAAAGACGGAGGTCCTGGGAATCCTCTTGAGCCGCCATGGAGGATTCTGAGGGAGAATATTCCCCGTCCTCCCGATCCGAGGAAGCCAAGCTGGCTTCTGCAGAAGATCTACCTACTTCAGGCTCCGTAGAATGGTCCTTCAACCAGGAGACCACCTTGGGTGGATGAGGTTCACTGCACTCTGGAGGTCCCTGATCTCTTTTACAAGAAAGAGAAACCAAAGCACTGGGGTTTGGCTCCAGCAAGGATAGAGGCGGCGCCAGGGAGGACTCTGTGCGCCACAAGGCCAATGCTTGACGAAAGAGTGATAGGAACTGGCTATCTATGGCACCTTCATTGTCAGGCTAAGGAGCGCTGGACGAAGTTTGAGGACACAGGACAGGAGTGGACTGCGACCCCTCTGAGAGGGAGGAAACGCGTGTGCCATCTGCTACCTGAAGCTCTAAGTCGCGAAGGTCCAAACCCGGAAGAGGTGACAGCCGAGGGGCAGAAGACTCTCCTGGGTGCATCGCCTATGCAAGTCCTTGTGCTTCTTATTACAAGCCAAGAACCTTTGAAGTGAAGGCATCCTCATGCCACGTGGTTGTTTTGTGGTTGTTTTTTAGATGCACCCCTGCGAAGAAACTAAAGATTGCTGTAGCAGGAAGGTCAGAAAACAACCTGACAGAGCCCAAGATCTAGCAGGGCCCAAAAGCCGTGTGACAGGTTTCCCGCTCAAAACTAGATAAGAGTGAGCAGGATTGCAGTGTTTAAAATGGCCGCCGGAACAATTAACAGCCCCGCAGGGGAAACGTGCGTTCACAAAACCACACGGCAGCGGCGATCCGCGGCAGAGGGCAGTGAGGAAACCAAGAGTTGTCGGCAGAACTCTAAACCCCAGCAAAGGTACTTTCTTAGTGTCCGGAGACAGCTTACTCACTGCGGCCAGTGTCAGCGATGCCGAGGCTCAATGGAGGACAGAAGGTATGCAGCAATTCACCTCTATATGCTAGTTAAAAGACGGAGCCAGCCTGCAGTCCCCAAAACGGCAGAGGCCCTCTTGGCCTGTGGCTGGGGTACCTCCGGAGCACCAGGGAGCTCTACTGGCCCTCAAGGACAGGAGCTCAACCCAAAATAGTTCTTTTACTGCAAAGAAACTTCGGGGTTCTGGGAAAACTCAGAAGGACAGCTCGAGTGTGCCCTGAGTACCTCCAGGCAAATAACCAATTAATAAACAAATTAAAACTAGAGTCAAAAATTTAGTAACCCTATCTGCTGGAGACACAGAAATACTGAATAGGACCCCTAGGGGTATGCCTATACCAACAGAGCCTGACCAATCAGAGCTCTGGAATGTTTTTCTCTGTCTCCCAATATCTGCTGGAGGGGGGCATAACCCGCTTGTCTGGACTGGTCTAGCAGTATGATCTGGAAGTGGAATTTCCAATCACACCTTGATAAATTACCTATACATGTTACATCTTACGAATTCTAGAAGGAAGCTCTTGTTAGCATAGTGTAAGTACTACGGCAAGCATTAACAGTAAATCTGAGAGACTGAGATCATACTCCACATGTCCTGGCTTAGGAGCGAGGTTCATGACTGTCATGGTAGGTGCAAAACTAACTCATTTGGAGAAATTGAGGCTGCTTTTGGATCCTGATCCCTTGCTTCCCTTCCTTTCTTTATTTGAACCCTTGTTCTCAGCTATTGTGCTCTTTATCTTGATTAGACTGTAAGCTCTGACAAGCAGGGAAAGCACAGTTACTTACCTGTAACAGGTGATCTCTGGGAACAGCAGGAATAAGTCTTCACATATGGGTATGTCGGTACCGACGGAGTCTGCGCGGGAACGCTTCCCAGCGTCCAATCAGAAAGCCTTTGGAAGCATCCCAACACGCCTGCGCGCTGCCTTCCCAACTGTCTCTCCTCAGTTAAGTTTGAAAGCTGAGACAAAGAGAGAGAGAGAGCAAGGAAGGGAAAGATAGAGATAGAGAAAAAGCAACTTCTAGGGGAGGTGGGTGGGTTGTGAAGACTTATTCCTGCTGTTCCCAGAGATCACCTGTTAGCAGTTACTTACCTGTATCTCCAGGAACAAGCAGGAATGAGTCTTCACATATGGGGACTCCCAAGCTCAGATGCCCAGAGGGAGTCCTAGCATGTTGCAAGTCTAGAACGAGCCATGCTATTGCTTAAAACCTCAGGCATCCTAGGGATGGAGGGTAGGAGTTGAAAACAGAAGAGGAGCTGTGGAACAGCTGGCAGAACAGGGTTTCTAAGAAAAAGACCCTGTATAGAGAATATTTTGTAATCTGGGCCTCCCCTGTTGATCTTGCACAAGTTCACTGAGGTACATATGGATCTGTTAAAAGAGCCAGTGAATGTGCTAAAGGGGTATCTCACTGAGAAGTGGAGGTAGTAAAATTAGAGAAAAACAGTGGAAGTCAGAACTATTTAGGGTGAGAAATAGCCCCAGGGGAAAAACTGGGGTAGTATAAGAGGTAGAACTTCAGCGGAGACGCAGAAGGTAGAATGACAGAAAGCTTAAGCTGATCAGGTCCAAAAACAGTACAAATTTAGGACCAACAGGAAAATTGAGTCTGACCTAACTGGACTAAGAATGGAATCAGTCCATGTAAGAAGAAAAGGGTATGGAGACCCCTGTATCTGACAAGAAGTAAGGACAGACTCAGGAGCGCTAAGCTTTAGCTTGACTGAAGCTCCACAATGTCTTTCCTAAATGGGGTCAATTAGGAAAGAAGAAAGGTATATGGAGAGCTTCAGGAGTACCTAACCTACGTGGCAGGTGTTAACTACAACAAGAAGTGGTTATAAGTGTAGACCCCTAAGAATGCTGGCATAACATTGATAGGGGTATTGCCCATCTGTCAGGATCATATAGGAATGAAAGGACATTTGAACCTGACAGGACAGATAGATATGTATCCATATACTTATCTATCTGAAAATATATCTATGTAGATATAGATATATATTTATTGAATATATACACATATAGGATGTATATGCATATATCTACAGGAGATATGTATGGGCAGAAAACACACACATATATAAATATGTAGACCTATAGACACATATCTCCAGGTATGTTGAAGGAGAGAGGTCTATAGAAAGTGACCCCCCCTAGGAGGAAGATTCACCTAACAGCAAGAAGGTAAATACCTGCTTGAATAGATATACAGAGAAATCTCTTTTCCTGGTTATGATTGGCAGAGTCAGAGGAGAGGTCTCCCTGACAAGAAGAAGCTTTGAATAACCAGGATGGCCTAAGTGAAAAAGGCAGAGGATAATTTCAGTCTGTAGGCAGGAAGGCCAGATTTCTCCAGAATTGCCATATGGAGAATGGATAGAGGACATCACTGGAGGAAGATACCCTAGTGACTTGCCCTTGAGGGCAATAAGGGTATTAGGCATTCCCTAACTGCCAGTGAAGAAAATTATCTCTGAGGAGATGTGGCCAGGGAATTGGCCCTTCTTTAGGTTTTCACGTAATGAAAGGCCCGAGACTGATGTCTCAAAAGAGATTTAAGATGAAATGGTAAGGGTAGGAATACCTACCAGTCGTGGAAACATGACTGGGGGAATCCTGTTAACCATCTGGGGTCATCTGCTAGGCAAGATACTAATGCTCTCTAGCAAGGGCCCATAGTGCAAAGCTACATTGTAGAGTTGCAGAGAGCATGCTGCAGGTTTGGTTAGAAGAAAAAGTGGCTGTGGGAAGCCAGCAGAGAACCAACTATTCTGCCCAGGACAAGGGGGCAAAGAATAGAAGTTAACCAATCAGGCTTTGATAAGAGGGTTTCCCAAACGAGATTGATAACCTGTTTGGGACCTAGCAGTGAGGCTAGAAGGATTGCTAGTGGAGGAGAATCCCTGGTTGTGTGGTGGACATAACCAGTGGCTTAACACTAGGAATTGCTGTATCTGCAGCAATGTACCAGGGCAGCGAAGAACATCTCTCTTTCTTCTCCCTTTTGGATGTGGAAAAAGAAACAGACCTAGTAGGATTTCCTATTGTCTGATGGGCTGCCCTAAGGTAACAAGGGGGGGAGACAACTCCAGAAGGGAGGATCCCCCTGTAGAAGAAGTAAAGGACTATAGGAGCTTACCAGCGTAAAAGGGGTCCCTCTTACAGACCAACTGGTATAGTAAGAGGGGGGTAAGTCAATGCTGAAAAAGACTAACTATGGAGGAAGTCTCTGACAGGTGAGATGATACATGCCAGTACAGGGAAAACAACTGTCTATTAATAGTTGTTAGTTCTCTTTCCTCCAAGAGGAAGAGGAAAACCCTGTTAAGTATGGGCATGATCATCATAAAGACCTTTAAAAGTTGAAGAGAAAATATCTCCACAAGAGATATGAAGGAAGGTTAAAATAAGTTAGTGCAGACACTGCAAATAAAAAGAAGCAGACTGCTACTCTAACCCCCAATCAAGAATTGCAATGATGAACTATTTGAAGCCCTGCGATTGCTGGGTTTGCTGACCCTGCTGAGGTTGCGGATTCATCAACCCAGGGTGATGTTTCCCCTGTTTGGGAACATCTGTATGATGGGCAGAAGATGGATAAAATTTTCTTCTCCTAGGGGAAGAAATTTTGGCAGGACCTTTCCTACCAACTGGGAAAACAGAAGGCGTAGAACAGCCCCTGGAAACAGGATAGTCAGTTGTTAACTGAGCAACCTGGAATAAAGACTCCTTGTTAAAGAGATTTTCTCCAGTGCAAGGAGTATTTCCCAGTCTAACTTGTGCCCATTTGTCCAAGTCTGAAGCTTGAAGTCAGGCTTTACGTCATGCTCCTATAGCTATAGCAGAAGTCCTGCTAACAGACTCAAAGGAGTCTAGGGAAGCACGAGTAAGAAACCTAGAGATATTCTGAGCATGACTAACCAGTGAGGAATAGTCTGCATTCTTGGGCTCTTGAAGAAAAGGAGTCAAAAGATGTAATTTCTTTGTGACCTCCTCAAGAGATAAACCCATATAAAAGGTATATGAGAGAATTCTTGCTGAAAGCATGGATGCCTGGAAGGTTTGACGTCCAAAGGCATCTAAAGTTTTAGACTCACGACCTGGCGGATAAGAAGAGTGCTTTTTAGTACTCTTCACCCGCCTCATTGCTGATTCTATAACAATGGAATGATGAGGAAGTTGAGTCTTTTGAAATCCTGGAGAAGGGGGCACCTGATATAGAAGATCAGTTGCTCTGGAAAGTGGGGGTACCTTCAAAGGAGCTTCCCACATTCGTAGAAGGAGGTCCTGCAAGGAATGATGCAAAGGTAGCATGATGTTTTCCTTTGCTCTTTCAGGACTATAAAGGGATCCTGTATTGCCTTGTGTAGGACCCTGACCAGGAATAGAAATGGCAAGGGATTTTGCCATATCCAGGATGAAAACCTGAAAAAAAGGATCCACAGAGGGAACTTCCCTTGGATAGGCTAGAGCTGATGCAGAACTAGCATTGGCACTGGGGGATCTATCCAAGCTTTTAGGAATAGAAGATCCTGGATGGTGCAGTATGGAATCCTTATAGGATAATCGCTGGTACTGTAGAATGACGGGACCAGCACCAGTCGGTAGCAGATCGACCATGCTAGGGATCGATTCCAAACTCGGTATCGAGGGAAGCGATCCTGACGAGAGAAGCATGGAAGGCACCGACTACAATGTTAAAGTGGACCTCGGTACCGGCTTCGGTACCGTATCCGATACTGGTGGATGAAGGCCAGCTGGCGGCAACTCTAACGGTATCGAAGGAACCGAAAGTTGCGGTACCGAATCATTGGAACCGAGCCTTCGGTACCGACGGGTGTCGGTACCAAGGCGAGTCTGTACCCAGTCCTCCAGACTGGAGATCGATTCCAGACTCGGCATCGAAGGAAGCGAGTCTATCGATGCACGTCTGGAGGGTACCGACGTCGGTAGTAATATCGGTACCGATACTGGAAGGACGGTCTGGAGCGTATCCACCGGCCCCGCGGGTACCGAGGACGCTAGACGACAATCCTTGGTGAGGAGTGTTTCATCCAACACCATTGCTGATGCCGGGGTATCAGTACCGCTCGAAGCGGATGCCACCACCGGGCATGGCTCAGGTATGTTCTGTGAGGGGTGAACCCCAGGAACAACCTGAAACCCCACACAGGTTTTGGAGGCCGAAGACTCCCACCGGGGTTTTGAAGCCAGTGGATTCTCAAGGGCAAGGCCATAGGCATCTCCATGCCATGCATGAGAACTGCCGCTCGAGGACTGGCTAGTCTTAACAGACTGTTTTTGGGTTACCTGATCCTGTGTAGAAGAAGATATGGTCGGTACCCTGAAGTTGGATGGGAACCGCATGTCGAGGGGAACTCGATGTTGAGAACTTCTTCCCACAATACTATTGCCCGAGGGCTCCGGAGGAAAATGGTCAGGACCCAAGCAGGTTAGACACCAATTGTGAGTGTCTAAAAATAAGGTTGTACTGCCACAGTTTTTACATTTCTTGAGGAGAGTGGCTGGCGGTTCCATGAAGGAAAAATGGAGAGGCCTAAGAGGCCTGAGAAACCGTGAGACACTACGGAGAAAAAAATATTCCTTAGAAAGGAAAAAAATTTTACAAGAAAAGGAAAAAGAAACACCGGCATTGAGAAAGGCAGCCGCGACCACAAGAAAAATAAAAAATAAAAGAAGAATTTTCTGCTGTGACAGGAGGACATCTTGCCGGCTCCGCGGAAAAACAAAAACTGAGGAGAGACAGTTGGGAAGGCAGCACGCAGGCGTGGTGGGATGCTTCCAAAGGCTTTCTGATTGGACGCTGGGAAGCGTTCCCGCGCAGACTCCGTCGGTACCGACGTACCCATATGTGAAGACTCATTCCTGCTTGTTCCTGGAGATCGCCTTTTATATGTGTCTGTACAGCGCTGCATATGCCACATAGTGTTATATAAATGATGAACAGTAGTAGTAGTAGTAGTAAATTGCCCCCATAGCTTTCTGATTGTTTCATATGTGAGGCTGCTTGTGACATCATAGCTAACATGCACCGAACAGGGGGGAGGGAACTGGTCAGCCTCCTCTGAATAGGACAGCAGCTGGAGACAGGAGGTAAAACAAAACGATTGCAAAGGGTCCCATAGTCACTGACATCACAGATCTTTTAAAGCTACAGCAAGAATGATGTCATCAACACAAGACAAGCTCTTCAGACTGGGAGGTGGATACAATGTCCAAGTTGGGTTTTTTTGTAAATTGAAAGCATGATAAATAAAATGTTACAACTTGAATGAAACCACTGCTAAAATCTGGGTTAAAATAGGAAAAACTCAATGCTATACATGTGTGGAGGGTTGGGTGGTAGCTTCTGTGGCTCTTGGTACTAGGAAAGGAAATAGCAACCCTCGTGTACACAGCCTAGAATTTCCTGTTCCTCCTCTCCAATCAAGTATATGACATACCCCTCTCCATGCAAGGGTTGCCCATTGCAACAAGACAGAAAAATCCAAGAATAAAGGAGAGAGTACTTGGAGCCATCTCTCCCCCCCTCAAACTTCCAGCTAGAAGAGAGAGAGAGGTTTTATTTTAAACTTTAATAAGCATAGTGGCACCTCCCCCACCCCAAACTCTTGATTTTGGAAGGTTGTTATTAACATACAGATGAATAAAAGCAATAAAAGGGGACTAAGGTTTTACTTTTCGTTGCAGTGCCCCAGCACATGCTTTTCCTCTCAATTTTAAAACTCTGCATTCTTATAAATAAGTCCTTTCTTTAAGCTAAAAAGAGGTAAAGCTAGTCCTTAGACCACAATCACATCTTCTGTACACTGCCGCTGGGCTGGCTGGGCAGTGACGACAGGCTCGTGGGCTCCTCCTGCCCTGCTTGAGGTCGCCCTCCCTGCACAAAGCAGGGGAGCATGGAGCCCCGGGTCCTCTGCCTGTTGAAAGCATTCCTCAGTGTGGATGTAGTGCAGCGCCATCTCACTATAAGCCTCCAGCACACGCTGCTTCTCAGCTGCGCCAAACTCGATGGAGTGGGGGTGCACCTGCAAGATGTGCCTCTTGATGGTGCTTATCTTCAGGGTAGCCAAGGTACCACCACACACCATGCAGATCAGCCCATGGCGACGGCAATCATAGTCCATCATGTATTCCCCCCGCCAGCGCAGCTGGTAATTACGCCGCTGGCTCCGGTATGGTGTTAGACCAGAAGCAGCTGGGGCCTCTGTCTCCTGGGAGGCTGAGGATTGAGGAGGTGGTGGTGGTGGAGGCAGAGGTGGGGGGCTCTTCTGCTTCCTGGAATCTTCAGAGACTGGCTGCAGCGTACCTTGTGAATCCACTGCATGGGGTGAAAGAAAAGGATGGGAGAGAGGTTAGAGAGACAGTTCCATGTTATGTGCACACTGCATGCCGACTGTGTGCATGTGACCTTGAGGCAAACCTAATTTAGCACCCTTACTTATGTTTACACAGCTATAGTCTGATAATAAAAGCGGGAGGAAGTGGTTAGAGCACTGGCTTGGGAACCAAGTGACCAGGGTTCGATTCCCCCCATTGCTCAGAAAATTCCAAGTTATCAATGTCCCTGTTTAATGTATGTTTACCAAGTTTAAGTTACAATGTAAACTGCTTTGTTTGAAATGATAAAACAGTATAAAAAAAACTGATAAATAAATAATTCTGTAACAAGGCACCAAGGTGTGGATGTTGCACCTGTTTTATAAAAGGCAACATAAGCGCTTGCATGATTTTTATTTAAAAATAAAAGCCTATCTAAAATGTTCCTGCACAAAAAGGTACCTCTGCTCCAAGGTAGAAGTAACTGTGGACACATATGTGCTAGTAGAAATCAGCACCTATGTGTGTCTTTATAAAAAGTATGTGCAATGCCAAGCCCACTCTAAGCAATGCCTACAGATAGATCACATAAGGTAGATGCTATCGGCTCGATGTTCACAACCAAATATCTCCATCATGGCGGACATTGTCTAGATAGTGCAGTTATCTGTGAATATGGATCACACCACCAAATATCCTGCCAGTAACACCAGGATGGCATGGGAGTGACACAGGAGCAGATCCTGATGTTCGGACTGCTAAGGATGTCAAAAAAGCTGTGGATAACAGTCTCACCATCGCCACTCTCCAATGTCAGTCACTAGCTGGATACAAGTGTTGAAGATCCAGCATATTTTTAAAAGCTGTAGCCAGCATTTAAAAATAAATTACATTAAAATAGATGACTGTGGAGTTAACATTACAGCCTGCTTGGATGCTGCCCGCGCACATGTTTTCATGCCCTTAAACCCTAGACAATTTTATGAATGCCTACTTGCATGGGCAGCAGAACACCTTTTTTTGTTGGAGGGATCAAGCAAACCAATTTCCAGCCCCGTTGCTAGGCTAACTGCTGATGTTGTGTTGGGCAAAATATTGGTCGGGCCCCTGCAGCCCAACCCATTTCACTGCCTATGCCTACTTGAATGTGTAAAATGCTGTTCTACATGCTTGAACTGCATATAAAAATTACCCCCATTGTTCTATCCAATGAAAACCACCATAACAGTCCAAGCTGTTAAGGAGAGACTACACTAAGATCCTTCAAGATTGATCTGCCAATGTTCTGTATAAACAAAATTGATATCCCCTGCTTTCTAAATATGCTGGAAGGGTCAAAATATGTCTCCATGATAAGGACTAGAGTAACATCAAAACAAATTAGTAAAACCGCATTACACCCCCACTGTGGACGCAGCTATTCTGTCATGATGATATCTCACACACGAGTCCTTCAGATATCACCTGATCATTTATGTAAAATGTATATATGTATTTAGTCCCCATATCCTCAAACAGAACCCGCTTGTGTGATGTGCCTACCCTCCGAATCAACCTGTACACCCCCTAATTTTACTGTACTGATTTGACAGTTCTCCTTATGTAATCAGACCGCTGCTGATCGCTGGAAGTGGCGGTATATAAATGTTTGCTAAATAATAATAATAATAAATAATAATATCAGGTGTATGTGATGTTGCCATTCTCAAAAAGGGAAACAACTTTAAAATAAGTTGTGAGATTTGCACCATGAACCCATCACCCCACCAATTACCTTCCATCTCAATTTCAGCGCTAGGGGGCTCCTGGTCAGGCACGTCATGCTGGGCCAGTTTGTTCATCCATTTTTCTGCCACCGCGGCTTTCTCCTTTGGACTGAGGAGGGCAGAGTCTGGGTGGCTCTCCTGCACGTGGGCTTTGATGATACTCAGCTTCATGGCAGGCAGTTCCACACCACAGACCATGCAAAGCAACCCATTTTGTGACTGGTTCTGATCCACTAGGTGCTCCATGCGCCAACGCTCCTGGAAGTAACGGCGCTGGCCCCGACCCCTACCCCGCCGGCCTCCCAGACTCATCTCCCATGAAGCCAGGTCCACACCATGCTCCCTGCCTGTGTGGCGGCTCCGTGGTACTTTTACTGGTGCTGCTGTTTCTGCTTCTTGTACTGGTGGTGGAGCCACAGGGGGATCTGGGGAAGCAGCAGGTAAAGGCTCAACTGGGGAGGGGAGGGGAGAGGGGAGGGAAAGGCAGGAGCAGAGACAGTAAAAAAAAGAAAAAAAAACAGAAAGTAAGTTACAATGTTGCCCACAAAGCTGAAGCCACAACCAGCTAAACAGATGGAGAATATACATCCTACGCACAGATTTCTCGGACACGGGGAGGTGAAACCCAGCACAACACTCCTTGGAAAAAAGAAGCAATATATTTTCCTTTTAAACATAAAGGATGTCAGAAAAGGAGTACTTGGTCCACCCAGTCTGCCCATTTGTAAGCTCCCTTCCCTCTTCCTGCTACCACAGTCCCCTTCGTGTTCCAAGCATCTACCAACCTCCCTTCAATTTCATGTGAGGACCCCTTGTCCTTGTGCTTTTCAGTCTACGGACAATATTTCCTTCTGGTGATTTATTGCAGCCTGTCAGATATTTGAATGTTTGTATCAATCTCTTTCCCCCCCCCCCTCTCTTTCTTACAGGAGTACACCCTTAGCTACCTCAGTCTCCTCATGCATGGATTATAGTGCAGATCATGCACCAAGCAGATGCCCCCCCCCCCCCTTGCATTCCTCCACCATATCAATGTTCTTTTCTAAAACAAGGTTTCCAAAACACATTTTTTTTTGTTTTTTCAAGTCCCATTTCTTTGGCAAGAAAATAGCAACGGCTGGAGGCTGGCCTGCAATGAAAGAGAGACCCCTGCTGCCACTGTCTCACTGGTTACTTTGCAGTTCATAATAATGGCAGCAGGAGGTAGTGGTAGGCTATACCAATGCTAGCTGGAGGTTGGGGGATGGGGATGAAAGCAAGAACATCGCACGAGACAGCCTGTCCAAGAAAGAGATGTAGGAAGTTGGGACAAGCACACTTGGCCCTGGGCTTTATCCCCCCTTACCCTGCATGCCATTCACAGCAGTGAAGGACTCCGAGGCTTCTGGGAAGACGGCCCCCATGCCCACCAGCTGAGAAATCTTGTGGTTCCATTCCTGCACGATGAGGATCTTTTCCTGGTTGCTCAGGAAGCTGGTGTCTGGGTGCTTCTGCTGTATGTGCCGCTTTATAGTGCTCATCTTTAGGGTGGCAAGGGAGCTCCCACACACCATGCAGACCAGCCCACGGCGCAAACAATTGTAGTCCATCAGGTAGTCCATGCGCCAGCGCTCTTGGTAATAACGCCGGTGGTCTCTACCACGCCCACGACCTCTGCCCAGCCCAGGGTCTGCATCCTCTTCCCCTTCCCAGGGAAGGCCCTCCAGCCCACCCTGTGCAATGGTGAGGCCCTCGCTGGCCGTCATCTTTGGAGTGCTGCAGAGAGGTTCCTCTTCCTCCTCCACTTTCACCACAGACGTGTCCAACTCCACACCATTCAGCTCCTGGGGATCTGGGACAGGAGCCACAGCTGTAGTTGACTCAGGGGCTGGGTTCTCAACTGTGAGGGACAGAGCCAGAGAGAAACACAGAGAGTTCATGTGCCTTATAGGAAGGAAGGCGGGCGGGCTGTTCTTCAGAATAGTAGCTTTTCTGGTCTCTGTGCTGTGGAACAGAATAGCGCGCACCTCCTTATGCAAGACTGTACAAGTACACTAACAAAAACTGTTAATCAACAGATGCATTCCCCACAACCTCCAAGATGGGAGAGAGAAACAGGCTTAAGAGGGTAAACTGGAAAGGAAAGGAGATACCCACCTTTATAAACTGCCAGAATGCTGGGGGGTTCCTGCACTGCCACTACTTGCTGCTGCTGCACCTGCACCTGCGGCTGCTGCTGCTGCTCCTGCTGCTGCATTGCTGCTTGCCGCTGCTGCTCCTGCTCAGCCCGCTGCACTTCCTCCAGCATCGTCTTGGTACTCCAGGCTCCCAGGATGCAGCGCTTCTCCTCCTCCGAGAAATTGAGGGAGGTGGGATGGGCTTCCAGCACATGTTGTTTGATGTCATCCAGGCTCAGGGTAGGCAGCACATTGCCGCACAACATACAAAACAGTTTGTTCTTTTGACTGTCATAGTCCATCAGGAACTCGACCCGAAACCAGCTCTGCAGGGACTCATTTAGGTACTGCTCTAGGTTCTTGGTATCCTGAGGCCCCTTGGATTGCCGCAGGCGCTTGGCAATGGAGGGAAGCCTCCTTCGTCTCCGACGCACCCCAGGTAATCCGAAAACTTCTGAAACAGTAACAAAAATGTGTTAGTGATAACTAAGCCCTTGACTTCAATAAGGAAGCCCAGGGAAGGGCAGGATATCTCCCTCCCCCCCCCCCCCAACCAAAAGCTTAGTATTTCGAGCTCTGGTTCCTATCCCTCCCTCTTTGGGTTGAGAATGCTGTAAAAATGTAGAGGCCCAGACTTCTATTTCACCCTTCTCCCCATTAAACCAAAGATATTAAACAAGAGAAATCCTCTCCTCTTGTGACACCTCTCCCAAAGGTGGCCCCTAAGAATGAAAAAAAACCCCAAGCCTACCGAAACCATAAGAACAGCTAGAGAGCATGGCCACCCCAACCATTAGGCAAGACTAGGTGGTCAGCAAACAGCAGCAGCAGTCAAAGCAAAACAATAGATCCTGACAGCACAGAGACTCAAACCCCAAAGCCAAAGAACCATCGGTACATTCTTTGACTTGCAGGAAGAGTTAGCACTCAAACAAACAAAGCAAAGTTTAAGTTTTAAAAGCATGATGTCCAATTATGCATTTTTACAGGACTGGTGTGGGAGGAGTGGTATTGGGATAATCATGACTTTTGATGTTATCAGAATCAGGTGGGGGGAGGCGTAAGAGGCTGAAGGTTTATCTAGGGTGCCCAATACCCTTGTACTGGCCCTGCTAAAAAGAAACTAGGAAGAGTAGAAGCCCCGGTTATCAAAAAACTGTAAACTGTAGAGGACAAGAAGAAAGACAAATGTGAGTGAGCAATGCAGAAGTATGAAACCACACCTGAGTCCCCGTGTAGCCCATCTTCTATAACAACATCTGCTTCCTTGCTCCCAGGTGGTAGGGCTTCCATGGACAGGTGGGCATCCCAGCTGTTAATAATGACCTCCTTCTCCTTCACAGACCAGTTGACAGAGTAGGGGTGCTTCTGCCGGATGTGCCTCTTGATGGTGCTGAGCTTTAGGGTGGCCAGCGAGCTACCACACACCATGCAGATCATGCCGTGGCAGCGGGAATCAAAGTCCATCAAATACTCCATACGCCAGTGGCTGTGGTAGTAACGTCGATGGTCCCGGCCGGGGATGCGGCTCTTCCCAGGCCGGGAAGCACGATCCTCACAGTGGTCTCCATGACGTCGCCCCATGGCAGGCTGTAGTAACAGCATATTCCCATCCCCTGTGGGGCCCAGGCTGCTGCTGCTGTCCTGGGAGCTCCAGGAGAGCTCTTGACTTGGAAGAAGATCACTGTCTCGGCTGCCACTTTCCTGGGAGCAGGATAGGCCGCTGGCATCCAGCAACAGCTCTTCACCTGTGGATAGAAATGGTACAAAGCAGTGGGTTTTATTTTTCTGTAAAGGAAAGCGTCAGTATCCAAATGCAGGGGGGCTGTTCTTAGTAAAGAGTGAATAGGGGCAACCACCCAGGCCCTGCACTCTGTGGAGATCGCAGCCCACGGCAGGTTTAAGAGAGCAGTTCTCTTGTCTAATAATGCCTTCTCTTCCACTGTCGTGACATGCATGGCACTCTCTCACGCCCTTCTCACACTCCCTCCCATTAGTGCTTTCCCCCTTCTCTTTCTCCCCTCTAAAAGCAACCACGCAGGAGGCAGAGAAGAGAAAGTACTAATGGGTGGAAGGGCAAGGGGAACATGAGAAAACGACAGACAAAAGTGATGATTTTTACTTTCTTCCCTTCCCCACCTGATGCCGCTCTCTCCGACCTTCTCCTCAACACACACACCAGTGCCTTCTTTTCATCACCATCCTCTCAACTCCCGCTGATGCTTTTCTCTCTCTTCCTTCCTTCCCTACTGGTGCTTTTTACTTTCCCCCCTCCCCCATGCCAACTGGTGCCTTCTTTCCTCCATATACCCCAACTCATTCACACCTTATGTCTTCCTATGTCTCCCCTCCCCATGCTTTTTTTTCTATATAGTCACCTCTTTCCTGCCACACCCATGGAGTGCCCCCTCCCTTCCAAGCCATGGAAACAGCAGAGCAGCCAACAGGCCTTACTTACTGCTGCCCTGGCTGCCACCTGATGTCTGAATGCATGCAGGGCTGGCATTAGGGAGGTGCAACCAGGGCAACTGCCCTGAGCCCCAAGCCTTTCCGAGACTGAAGAAGCCCCAGTATGTCTAACACTGGCCCTGAATGCATGGAGTCATACAAGTCTTCAAAAGCTGCAGCAGGTACGTGCTGTAATCCTGCCCCCTTTCACGTACGACAGCATCCTGACAATTTTGCAGTCATTTGCAAGCATCAGGATTGTCACAGGTGCCCCAAAAAAGACACCTCAGCCCTCTCCCTCAATTGTATTTCTTTGGGCTACGTAGTCCAATGACCAGAAAACAAGGTGCCATTAAAAAAAATCCCCAGTAAAAGCTGGTATCAGGGAATTAGTTACCATAAACCTCAAGTCGAGTGGACACACTTGTATGCTTGGCTATAGAAACACAGAATGTGAAACAGAAAGACCATGAGCTCCATTTTCAGCTGCGGGCCAACCGCTCATCCATTTAAGGGGTGCTGCTGAAAATATCCATTTAACTTTATCCCTGAGGTACCATTTGAATGGTTAACTCTGGCCATTTAGTGCTTTAAATTATCAAGGTCAGCCAGATTAAAAAATAAAAATAAGTCTTCTCTGAGCTCTTTCAGTATCCTGGGATGTATCCCATCCAGTCCCATGGCCTTGTCCACTTTCAGTTTTGCAAGTTGTTCTAACACATCATCTTCTGTGAATGGTGTGGTATCTACTTCATTCCTATTTTTATAATTGGGAGTCACAGATGGTCCTTCTCCAGGATTTTTTTTTAGTAAAAACAGAGCAGAAGTATTTGTTTAGCAATTTTGCTTTTTCAATGTCACTTTCCACGAGTCCGTTCCCAGCACTTCTGAGTCCTGCAATTCCACCTCTGATTTTCCTCCTCTTCCGAATATACCTGAAGAAAGTTTTGTTGCCACACTTCACATCTTTAGCCATCTTTTCTTCTGCCTTTGATTTTGCCTTCCTTATTTCTTTTTTATCTCTTTTAGTTTGATCCTGTATTCCTTTCTGTGTTCCTCTGTTTGCAAGCTTTTGAATTTTATGAAAGCTGTATTTTTTGCCTTTATTTGAGCAGCCACTTCTTTGGAGAACCAAATAGGTTTCCTTCTCCTCTTGTTTTTATTTACTTTCCTTACATATTTATCTGTTGCCCCTTTTATTGCCACCTTTAGTTTAGCCCATTGCAATTCCACTTCCCTTATCCCCTCCCACCCTGCCAACTCCTCCTTCAGGTACTTGGCCATTTTACAGAAGTCAGTGTTCTTGAAGTTTAGGATTTTGAGCTTGCTATGACTGGACTGCATCTTGGCTTTTATCTCAAACCACACTGTGTGATGATCGCTGCTGCTCACAGGGGCTCCCACCCACACAATGGACACGCTCTCACGGTTGGTGAGCACTAAATCCAGCAATGAGCTTTCCCTGGTTGGTTCCATCACCATTTGTCTAAGTAACGCATCTTGGAAAGCATCCACAATTTTTTTTGCTTCTTGCCAGATTTGCAGGAGTACTCCAATCCACTTCGGGCAGATTAAAAAGTCACCCAATATGATCACTTCCCCCTTTGTGGCTATCTTGGCAATATCTATAATCAATTCATTATCTAATTTCTTCTATCTGAATCGGAGGTCTGTAGACTATACAGCAGCATGGATGACAGTGCCATCTCCTCTTTCCAACACAATCCAGAGCGCTTCTTCTTTTCCCCATGCCCCCTGCATTGCAGTAGCCTTAATATTGCTTTTTACATACAAGGCTACTCCTCCCCCTTTTCCATTTTCTCTGTCTCTTCTGAATAGATTATAGCCAGGTATGGCTGTATCCCAATCATACGATTCATTAAACCATGTTTCTGTAATGGCCACGATGTCCAAGCCCATTTCCACCATTAGGGCTTCCAGGTCCAGAACTTTGTTAGCTAAGCTTTGAGCATATTGCTTTCCAGCATTTAACTGGCTTGCATGTATTTTGCATTGATTTTGTTCTGCCCACTTCTTCCCACTTATCCTTGGTGTGTGGTTTATAAGTGTGGCCGTTTCTGATGTTGTTCTGCTTTTGCCAGGAGTGACGTCCTGAACTTGTCCTTCCCCATCCATCACCCCCTTTATCTAGTTTAAATGCATATCCACATACTGCCTGAATTTTCCACTTAGGATTCTTTTCCCTGCGACAGAGAGATGTAGTCCATCAGCACAGTACAGTCTCTCTCATGCCCTTCTCACTCTCCCTCCCATTAGTGCTTTTTCCCCTTCTCTTTCTCCCCTCTAAAAGGAAAAGCAACCGCGCAGGAGGCAGAGAAGAGAAAAAAGTACTAATGGGTGGAAGGGCAAGGGAAACATGAGAAAAAGACAGACAAAAATGATGATTTTTACTTTCTTCCCTTCCCCACCTGATGCCACTCTCTCCGACCTTCTCCTCAACACACACACCAGTGCCTTCTTTTCATCACCATCCTCTCAACTCCCACTGATGCTTTTCTCTCTCTTCCTTCCTTCCCTACTGGTGCTTTTTACTTTCCCCCTCCCCCATGCCAACTGGTGCCTTCTTTTTTGCAGGGTCGCTAAAGGATGTTTTCAACAGATCCTTGGAAACAGGAGTAGTTCCTCAGGACTGGAGCAGGGCGGATGTGGTACCTCTTCACAAAAGTGGTGACAAGGAAGAAGCGACAAACTACAGGCCCATGAGCCTTACCTCGGTAATGGGAAAAGTAATGGAGGCGCTTCTGAAAGAGCGAATAGTGGACTTTCTCAAAATCAACGGGTTGCATGATCCGAGGCAACATGGCTTTACCAAAGAACGATCTTGCCAAACAAATCTGATTGAGTTCTTTGACTGGGTGACCAGAGAACTGGATCAGGGGCATGCAATGGATGTCATCTACCTGGATTTCAGCAAAGCCTTTGATACTGTTCCTCATAGGAGGCTCATCAATAAACCCAGTAGTTTGGGGATGGGTCCCAAGGAGGTGAAATGGATCAGAAATTGGTTGACTGACAGACGACAGATGGTGATGGTAAATGGAGCTCACGCGGATGAAAGAAGGGTGATTAGCGGGGTGCCCCAGAGTTCGGTCCTGGGCCCGTCACTGTCCAGTGTATTTGTGAGTGATATTGTGGAAGGACTGCATGGAAAAGTCTGTCTTTTTGCAGATGACACGAAAATTTGCAACAGAGTGGACAACCTTGAGGGAGGTGATAGCATAAGGAAAGATCTACAAAAGCTGGAAGAATGCTCTAATGATTGGCAGTTAAGATTTGAAGCGAAGAAGTGCAGTGTCATGCACTTGGGAAGCAGAAATCCAAGGGAAATGTACATGATAGGGAGCGAGAGGTTGGTGTGCACGGACCAGGAGAAGGACCTTGGTGTGATTATTTCTGAGGATCTCAAGGTGGCAAAACAGTGTGACAAGGCAGTGGCAAAAGCCAGGAGGATGTTGGGTTGCATACAAAGAGGAATTACCAGATAGGAAGAGGTACTAATGCCATTGTATAAGTCGCTGGTGAGGCCTCACTTGGAATACTGTGTTCAGTTTTGGAGACCATATCTTGCAAAGGATATAAAAAGACTGGAAACCGTTCAGAGGAAGGCGACCAAAATGATTTGGAGCCTGCGTCAGAAGCCTTATGAGAAGAGACTAGAAGACCTAGATATGTACACTCTGGAGGAGAGGAGGGACAGGGAAGATATGATTCAGACCTTTAAATACTTAAAGAGAAATAATGAACAAACAAACCTCTTCCAAAGATGGGGAAGCTGTAAAACTAGAGGGCATAACATGAAGCTGCAAGGTGGTAAATTGAAAGGCAATGTCAGGAAATACTTTTTCACTGAAAGGGTGGTGGATGCTTGGAATGCCCTCCTGATGGAAGTGGTGGGGGCAAATACAGTGACAGAATTCAAAATGGCATGGGACAGACACAGTGGATCCCTTTACAGCAACAGGATAAAATCAAACTAAACTTATCTAATTTTACAACATACAGGGGTGTCCCACATGGAGCGGTGGGTTTACCCCTAAAACAGACATGAAGAGGGGTGGCCTGCACGGAGCGGCAGGTGCACCTACTCTTGCCATCTTACTGGGCAGACTAGATGGACCATACTGGTCTTTATCTGCGTCATTTACTATGTTACTAAGTCACTTACGTGGTTGATGCTGTCATTGACTGCATAAGGGCTTTTAAATAATGACTTTCATACAGACTAGCCAATCTGTCCATCCACACCAACTGCTCAGCTCTGCAATCCCTTCCTCTGCCCTCAGAGATGCTCTGTTTATCCCATGCTTTCTTGAATTCAGATACTATCCTTGTCTCCGCCACGTACACTGGGAGGATATTCCATGCATCCACTACCCTTTATGTAAAGAAATATTTCCTTAGATTATTTCTAACCCTCATCTTCCAATCCTTCATTCCACAGTCTCCTTTTCAATGAAAGAGTTCTGCCTCCTGTGTATTTATACCTTGGTCACTTTTAAATGCCTCTCTATCTTCTCTTTCCTCCAGGACAGAGGGTCTCAACACGGGACAAGGGGCATAGCCAGAACTGATTTCTTGGTGAGGCCTGAGATTAACATGGATGGACACAAGACAAACAGCAGTACAGATATTAATACTACCTCTAATTCAGCTGTTGTTGTTGTTGCTGCTGCTGCTGTTAACTGGGCCCCCCTCCCTACCAGCCCTCTTCAACTCATCTCCCCGCCTCCTCCCCTCTCAATTCATCCCTCCAGTACTCCAGCCCCCCAACTCGCCCCCCAGCCCCATCCCCCCCAGCCCCATCCCCCCATCCCCCCCAGCCCCATCCCCCCATCCCCGCCCCCCAGCCCCATCCCCAGCCCCGCCCCCCAGCCCCATCCCCAGCCCCCCAGCCCCATCCCCATCCCTCCAACTCGCCTCCCCCCCTCCAGTCCCCCATCCCCAGCCCTCCAACTCGCCTCCCCCCCTCCAGTCCCCCATCCCCATCACTCACCTCCCCCTCAACTCGCACCCCAGCCCCTCAATTCCAGTCCCCTCCCCCCACTCCAAAGCGGAACGATCATGGCTATGCCCTTCTTGGAACTCCATTTTTTAGGCTATCCACAATGAGACATTTACATATACACCCACACTATATACAAATATTACATTCATGTGGATAGCCTGAAAACCCAACTGGCTAGGGGTACCAGAGGAATGAGTTGAGAGCCACTGCTCCAGGTATACCAGAACTACAAACTGCAGTTGGGCAACAGGACAGCTACAAAAATGGTCTTCCCAACGTTCCTTGGGACCCCAGAGCACAAGGGCTTTTCAGAATGAATATGCATACTATCAGATTACATGCATTGGAGACGCAGTACCTACAAACTAATTGCATGCACATTCACAGAGGATAGCCTGAAAACTCAAGTGGCCATGGGATCTTCAGGCCAGGTTTGGGAATACACTGACCATTTAAAGTTGTTGCCCTTGTCGACAATTCTCATTTGTAGTTGTGATTTTCATTTATTTCTTTAAGAAAATCAGAACTACATATCCATGCATGCAAAATGGCAAATCCTAAACTGTAAGGCAAGAAATCAGAAGAACAAACAGAAACAGAAAACATGATTTGTACATCCAGATGTACCCAGCGCTGTACATCCAGATGTACCCAGCGCTGTACATCCACGATGGCCAGAAACTATTTCTTGGCGCTTCAGCCTATTCCACCGACCTAGGACGAGCTGGAAATCCTGTTTACTGCAGCGCTTCATCCCTGTACTTTCCGCATTTTCTTCTAGTCTCCCGAGCTACAGTCCCTACGCTCTCAGCATTTCGCGGCATTAACACCCCCCTCCTCCTCCTCCTCCCCCCTTTGCGCCTGCACCTTTAACGCCTAGCTTTCCCTTTAAGGCGCGCGGGGCTGACGGCAGCGCGCGGGCTCTTAGTCCCCGCCTCCCTCTCTGTCCCTCCCAGCCTTCAAGCACTCCCGGTTCGCGGCCAGCAGGTGGCGCGCGAGCAATGGAGCTGCCTTTGTCTCGGGCCCCATCCGCAGCCGCGCGGTGGCCTGGGTGGAGAAATCGAGCCGGGCCCTGCAGACTTCTCCTCACCGTCCTCCGGCTCCTCGAGCTTGACGCCGGCCGAGTCTGGCTCGGGAGGCTCCTCCGGGGCGCGGCGGCGGCGATTCATGGCTGCGGGTCTCCGGGGCACTGCGTGCCGACGGGGCCCGGCGGAAGAAGCACGGAACGAGCAGGGAGGCGCTGGTGTGATCGCCGCTGCCGCTACTGCTGCTGCTCCTGTGTCGGAGGAGACTTATTCCCGGGCCCCTGGGGCTCCGTCAGGGGCTCCCCAGGGGACGAGTTAAAGGCGCAGCGCCCGGTACCGGAGATGAGCCGCGGCCGATGTCCGCCACACGCGATATCAAATGGCTTACGGGAGGGGGGACAGGGTGCATGCAGGAAAAAAGAGATTAATGCAAGCATGGTATGGCTGGACGGTCGGATGCAATGGAAGCAGAGCAGGGAGAGCAGTCATAATGCAGAGGAAATTAAATTTAATGAAGGCAGAGAACAAGATATTAATGCAAGCAGGGGAGGGGAAGCAGTGTGCTTGCAAATAAAGAGATTAGATGGATGGAGAACGAGATTAATGCATGCAACAAAGCTAAAATTATTACAAGCAGGGGAGGGAGAGAAACGTAGGACAAAATATTATTGCAAGTAGAGACAGGCGAGTAGCATGCACACTGGAGAGAGGATTAATGCAAGGAGAGAGCAGGATGCATAGATTTAACAAGTATTTTTATCGGGAAATTGCTTTTTTATCATTAGACACGCTGGTGCAGATAATTCTTTGCCCCTTAAGAAAGCTGTGAAGATTTTGAAACTGCATCAACAGAAATGTCAGTTCTGATTAGATTTATAATGTATAGATCGTTTGACAGATCAACAAACACAAGCGTGAATGTTAAATACACATTTTAAAAAAGCCACTACCTTGAAAAAGAATTCATTTTCTTTTTGTTTTGTTGTTGTTTATTTGTATTTGTAAACTTTTAAAGTGGACTGAGCAATCATAGTCATTTATGAAGAGGGAAATGTAAATAAGAACGGGGGTTGGGGGCTTTACACCAACCGAGATCGCCACATTTAGGAACGCTTTCAGAACCCATCGTAGGACGCTTTCGACTATCAAAAGCGCCCCCGCTACCTACTACACGATTAATTTAGTAAGGACACGCTGCCTATAGTAATTCCAGGGGAGGGAAGAAAGGCGGCGGTCCCGTCTCCAAAGAGCTTATGTAATCTTATTGTAAGGGGAACCTTGTGGTGTTACACTTTATACGAGCGCTAGCGATCTTGATGCTCTTCACTGCTCTGCTCGGTCTCCCTTACATTAATCTCTGTGCATGCTCTCTTGCTCTCCTCCTCCCGCTTGCTTTCGTTCCTCGCCCTGCACGCGCCGCCGACTCTCGCTTGCATTAAGCTGTCTTTTCTCCGGACGCGTGCTACCCAGATCAACTCCTGCCTGCTACTGGCGGGCGCTGCATCTTTGACTCGTCCCCTGGGGAGCCCCTGACTGGGGCCCGTGAATAAGTCTCCTCCGACGCTGGAGCAGCGGCGGTGGCAGCCCGTCCCCAACTTCCTTCCGCAGCCATGAGCTGCCGCCACCAGATCCCGGAGGAACCGCCCGAGCCCGGTGAGGACCGGAGTGGGGTTCCAGAGAGAGCGCCGCGCGCATCCTAGGCTCCCTTCCCCGGGATTTACGCGGACGCTTTATTTCACTTTTGTATGTCCCTCGCCTCACTTCCCCCTTACTCAGAAACGCGCCTCGGGGGTGGCCATTTTCTCGGCGCTGACGTCACCGTGGTTGACTCTTTATTTATTCAAAGATTTTGGGAGTTTTTTTAGGTCTGTTTTTAAGATTTTGCGGTTGACTTTTTTCCCCCTAAATTTAACTTGCTCGGGAAGGGGGAGTATATTATAGCATCAGATTATAACCAAATGCTGCCAGTTTTTAGAAACCAGCCAAGGGGTGGGTAAGGGTGGCCATTTTGTGTGCTGGTGACATAATTTTGATGACATTTTTAATTTTTTTCGGGGGGGGGGGGGTATTTGAGGATATGTGTAATTATTCAATTATATTTGTAGTAAAATGTTGCTTTGTTGTGTTCTACACAAGAAGGTTAACGCCTGATTGTGGCTGCCATTATCTAGTTCCAGGAGTGAGATTTTAAACCAGCCCTGGATTTCTGACAAGTTCATTCTGATGCATTATAGCACCCGCAGCACTGATTTCAATGGATAAAATCAGGGGCTATAAATACCATACTGCATTGCAAGCAGGGCCAATGCAAGGACTGGAGGCGCCCTAAGCAGGCCCTCCATCCTGCTGCCCCTCCCCCCCACCTCCCGCACCCATGGCTGCCGCTGGTGTCCCTTTTGGTGCCAACAGCAGCAGCAGCAATTGGCCCTAAAACTGACACATCACTTACTCGCTGTCTCCATTGCTGCATTGTGTTTTCATTTTGTTTGATCTGCCACTTTGGTGCCCCCTCCACTGCAGTCTTCCACCTTTATTTAAAACGAAATCTGGAGCTTCAATGAAGCTGCAGATTGAACAGAATGAAACCGCAATGCAGCCCCAGAGACGGAGGCAGTTTTAGGGGTAATTGCTGCCACAATCGGCCCTGGAGAGGGGAGCCAGTGGCAGCAATAGGAGAGATGATCCCGGAGTGCTGACGCTCTAGGCAACTGCCTAGTTCACCTAATGGTAGTGCTGGCACTGATTGCAAGGCAAATTTGAAACCAGAACTGGCCAAAAATCTCACTCCTGAAACTAGGTAACTTGGCAACTCTGCATTTTGTGTGGCATGTGATATGCTCCCTACTTGCTTTTAGATTGACTAGATTGTAAGCTCTGATGAGCAGGGACTGTCTCTTACATGTCTGTGCAGCGCTGCGTACAACTTGTAGCGCTATACAAATGCTCAGTAGTAGTAGTAGCTTCAGTGTCACCTATGTCTTGATTTTGACATATTGTAATTACATGATAGCTTGGGCTGCAGGGAGGTCCAAGATACTGCTTGTCAGCAAAGCTGCCAGGTTGCCTGGTTTTAGGAAGGATATTTGTGGTAGCTGAGATCCTAAAATAACTCCTAGACTCCTGCTTTACTTTACTTTTTCCCTCATTCCACCATAAATTAATTGTTCGGTGCTGTGGAATATAGTCACAAAGAGTCTTTTTACTAATGCCCATGGCCTATTTTATTCCTATGGACATGATGGCAGTGTGTGCTAAAGATTAGTTAAAGGAACCCAAAGTCACTTCCTTCAGAAGTGACCCGTGTTAAGGCTCTGGTATGGCGAGATCATGAAGTAAGCTGCTGGTGTCAATGGTGGGATTATATCATAACGGGTCTGTAGGTCCCTTGATACTTACTGCTGTATGGTAGCTGGTCTTTCATCTGCTTTGTTTGCCATTGAGGTCCAGCAATGTCTTTTTTTTTTCAGACTGGGTCGATGGTGACTCTGCACCTGCTGAAATAGAAGTTTCCATTGATTTTGAAGACCAGCTGGAGAATAAAAGATCCACTAAACCCAGAGAGAGATTACTCCAGCCACCTGGTCAGTGTTACTTTGCTTTCCACAAGAAACCGTGTTTATAGGGTTGCTAGCAGATGTGTTCAGAAAATAATCTAATTTAAACAAGGTTGTTAAAATATAAGGCAATAACTTTATTGGACTAACTTGACTAGCTTTTGGGAACTAATGGTGTTCATATAGCCAGAACATTAGGCCCCTCAACATCCATCCCTTCCATCCAGCTCACCTCCATCATGTCACATCCTTACCCATACAAAATCCCATTCTATCCCATACTCTCCCAAGACCACTCCCATCACATCTGTTCCCTCCCATCTAGCCCTGTACCCTCATCCCCCCTAGCTCTGTTCCCTTAAATCATTGCTGCTTTATGTTAATCGCTGGTCACAATATGTAAATATTTGAACCCCATATGCTCATCCACGTTTAACACCCTTGTTCTATATAAATGTTTGGTTTTGTTTATCATGTTATATGTAAACCGCTCTGAATTAATGAGAGAGCGGTATAAAAAAACCTGTTAAATAAAAAATAAATAAACATATTCTCTGCAGGCTCACAAGCAGGAAGTGTGGACAAGTCCTATTATTCAGTTTTGATCTTTTGCTTGATTAAGTGGTAAAGCAGTATATAAAACAAACAAATAAATACATTTGCTTAAGAAAGTTTACAATAAATAAAGTATGGTCTATCTGCCATTATGCTTTGTTTTATGGCAGATATGTTACAGGAACACTCAAATCTAGGTAGCCAATGCTGTTTCAGCATATGGACATCATAGAAACACTTGACCCTTATCCACAATCCTTGTTTCATTTTTCTGTATTTGGTTACTTTTTATCTTGGTAGGAAAAGAACCTCATATGGGTGATATTGCATCTTCCACTGAAGGTAGCAATGGGAAGATTGTGTCACTGAGCCTTAATAATTCCCAGGGCTCCTGTAACGCAGCGAATAATAGCTACGGGGCCACCAGGGGTGCCACTGCTGGCAGAGAACCACGACGTCTGGAGGAGTGGCGGCAGGTGTACTTGATGGACCTAACTGCCACCCGTGACAGCCTCATCTGCATGGTCTGTGGGAGCACCCTGGTTACCCTGAAACTCAGCGCCATCAAAAGGCACATCCGGCAGAAGCACCCGGATACTGTTGACTGGAGTCCACGTGAGAAAGCAGATATTGTTGCCAGCTGGGATGCCCACCTGCGCCTTAAGGTGCGGACACCTTCTCCACCATCTTCCCCCACGTGGACATAATCTCCCTGGGTCTGCAGCCAGGCTAAAATGGTTTTCTTTTCTGAACCTTTGGATTAGAGTTCCATGACTCTGTATTTACGCTTACAGAATTTGTTTTCCACATTGTCTGCCCCCCCCATGCTGTATGACTTGTGTAACCAACCCACTGGCAAATCAAAGCATATTCTTTCTAGGAGCGGACATTGTGCAGCATTTTGCATTGGGAAGAATAGCTGGATGAGAACATAAATCATGTCTGAACTTTGTCAGCCAATGAGAGGAAAAGGTGGGTTGGGCTGAGAGTGATGGCTACATATCATTTATTTACAACTTTTGGACTGTCATGCTGGAAATAAGGCTGTGATTTATGAATTTACTGGTTATATTAATAAATTGAATGAACGGTACTCCTGCCATCTTTCATTCCCTGTAACTATCATGTCTCTCTACCTGGTTAGCTGATTGTAACCTGAACAGTGGAGATTTTATAGCCTCTCGGGAGGAACAGTTTTAGCCATTGTGCAATGGTGGCATCTACTAACAATACCATGTTCATATGCACCTGGCCTGTACTCTGTGAGCAAGGATAATCTCTGAAAGAGCAGGCTTAAGGCTTCTAGCTAATTAGGGATTTTTGGAGCCACCAAAAAATATGTATATATTGGTGGTTTTCAACCGTACGTAATAGTGGTGGGCACCTTTTCTAGTGTAGTATGTCAATGAAGGAGTAGCCCATTGGTTGTAGCAATAGCCTAACACCCAGGAGATTGGGGTTTGATTCCCACTGGCACTCCTTGGGCCCTTGGAAAAATCATTTTACCCTCCCATATGACTCAGAAGAAAGGCATGCCAATCTACTTCGTTTTATCTTGCCAAGAAAGCTCAGGGGAATATAAAACAAGCCAATGGAGGAGTAAGAGAGTACCAAGGGAAGTGGTGTTTGTCCAATAAACAGTGGAGGAGGAGTAGCCTAATCTGGCTTTAATAACCAAGCAATCAGGGTTCGATTTCCACTAGCCCTTGGGCAAGCCACTTAACCTGCCTTTGCCTCGGAAGGAACCCCGCTGGCAATCTACTTCCAGTCATACTGCCAAGAAAACCCAGGAGCTGCTGGGTCGCCAGGAGTCAGCACTTACTTGCAGGCATACATTGTATTTTCATCCAATAAATGCTTATTGTAATGTTTTTGTTTGGAGGATGTTTTATGAGCATTTATTGGTTAAAAGCTACAATCAGAACCCCCTAAACTTAAAGACGTGGCAAGTTACAAATAAAGTCCAAAACGAGGGGGATTTTGTTATGGTGGATCGGGGTGGGTGCGCGCCATTGAAGAACCCTTCTTCCTGTAGTGCAAAAAATAAAACGGGGCATGCTTGCAAGCTGGAGGAAGCTATGCATTTAGTCTCTTCATAGACTCGTATTTCTTTGCACTTTGTGACACTTTAGGTGCGTACGACTTTTGAGGCTTCTTAGGTTCTTGCTCGCTCGGGGGCTCCATCCAAAAATGGCGCCAATGGAGTTCACGTTCGGCGGGGAGGCTCTTTTACCAAGTCCTAGGGGCTAAGAACGCGTTTATGCATATTGCGCATGCACTGGCCGTTCGACTGATGGCTGGCGACGGCAGTAAAGCGCCTGCGCGTGTTGTACAGTTTGACTTTCTCGAGTTGCTTGCGCACTGATTGAGGTGGACGGTGGATATCCGCCCGGGCAGACTGCAGGGTGTTCGCAGCCTCAGGTCGGGTGGTGGCTGCTGCTGTGACGCTGGGGGGAGCCGGCCGAGGATCAGAGGGTAGTTGTAACTATATTTAGAATAATGCAAAAACGAATTATTAGTTTAGTGGCAAAGCTGTTGATATTTACAATGTTATGATGTAATGTACGAACTTCATCATTCAAGTTAATGGTAGGGGCTCTCCGCAGTTTCAACGTCAGATTGTTTTGTTACTTTCTTAATTATATTTAATTCGTTTTTAGTTCCTTACATTGAACTATACTAAGAAACTAAACTAACTCAGATGAACTTTGGAAGGTAGCTTTTAAAGCAGCAACAGCATCGAAGAAAACATGGGACGAGCACGGAGGAGACTTCGTGGCGGAAGGAAAGTCGGAAATCCACAGGGGTATCTCTGGCACACAGTCTGCATCAGGATTGCCGTTGAGCGCATGGATGGACTTAGTTATCTAAGTGAAAAGCCGCTCCGAGTTGAGAAGTTACCCCATTCCATTAGGGAGACTTCTTGCCAGTTTTTGCTTTGAACTTATATTGCAGTGCGGTATTTATAGTCTCTGATTTTGCCCATCGGTGCTGCAGGTCCCATAATGCAACAGGATAGAATTTGTTAGAAATCCAAGATGGCTAAAATCTTCCTCTTGTTGGGAACCTTGGCAGCTCTGCAGAGGTTGGTGAGAGAGCTTCCATTTTTTTGCTTTTGGGAGGGGAGTGAGATTTGACATGCAAAACGCACCCCCCCCCCCCCAA
The DNA here is from genome assembly GCA_033557465.1 of Ichthyophis bannanicus. Classification (NCBI taxonomy): domain Eukaryota; kingdom Metazoa; phylum Chordata; class Amphibia; order Gymnophiona; family Ichthyophiidae; genus Ichthyophis; species Ichthyophis bannanicus. Next base: position 191,603,015 of record CM066039.1, read on the forward strand.
AAAAAAAAAAAAAAAAAAGAAATCTGCTAAACCTGGTGTAATTGTCAAGAATTTTTCCTTTTTATTTTAAGAGCGTAACTGTGGCCAATGGCTGACAGAGGTGACTGGTCACTCTCAAATGCTGTTTTCCAACTGTTGGGTGTGTGTATTCCTCTGCTTTTTTAATGTCTTCCTCAGATCTGGATTACTTTTTCAGTGTTGTCACTCAAGGCTGCTCTTTGCTTTCCATTCTGTTTTGCCTGTTTTTATGTCCTTTGGTGCTAGATAGAAAATTAGCTGCCAGTACATGATCAGCAAATCCGATTTTTCCTCATCGTACCTTCAGGGCAGTCCAGTTACGCATGGATTGTCTCCATCCACCAGCAGCTGAGGGCTGAGTATGATAGAATCCTGCTGTCCCAGTACAAGAGCTCCCCCTTAAGCTCTAGGATACATATCAGTCCTCAGCAGCTGAGTGAGGAGCCCATGCATAGTTGTTTCCCTGAGTCCCTTCGGTGTGTTAAAAATAGGAAAAAAAGGAGAAAAGACAGGAAAAGGCGTTGGCTGGCCTTGGGGCAACAGGCTTGGTGATTAGAGAGAAACATAGAAACATGATGACAGAAAAAGACCACATGACCAATCTAGTCTGTCCTTCCATATCAACAACTACAACAGTCCACTTTTTACCTTTAGAGATCCTCTGTGTTGGTCCCTGAGCATCTGGTAAGGTGCTGGCTGTGTTGTGAGTGAGGGCTGCTGAGTGGCCACCTTAGGCTCTGCGGGGTAGAATAGCCTGGGAACCCCAGGTCCCCTTCTCTTTCCCTCCCAGCCCGGGGCTTTCCTTACCTGCGAGCAATAGGTTCAAGTAATTTGGGAGTTTTACTCAGCCCAGGGAGCTTCCTACCCCTGCGAGCAGCAGGAACGGGGGTCCTTCCCCCTCCTCCCCATCCCCCCCTGGCTTCACCTCCTGCCACAGCAAGTTGATTCAAGGGAGATTGCTGAACCAGAGGGTAAGGTAAGCCACTGGTTGTCGTCCCCCACCCCTCCTTTGGAGATGGATCACGGTGTGTGTTTTGTCTGTGCGCCAGCTTTCTTAGTTTTCAGCGGGCTGTGTGCTACTGGAGTGGCTTGTTCCTGTCCGCTGTGTGCAGGGAGTCGGGGTCTACCGGTACTTGGTCTGTGCTGCTTTTGCTCACGGCAAGGAAGATTGCTGGAACGAGCAGGTACTGGGACAGAGATGGAGACTACATCGTTGGCAGTGTCAGGGGCTCAGGCAGAGTCCACAGTTTCAGCAGGAACCATGGCATTTTGTTGTCAACTGCTTCCTCCCCTCCCCTGGGCTTGAAGTGTGGAAAAAGCAAGGCAATGTTGTCAGAGGGGTAGCCTGCAACCTCTCTGGCACGGAAAGCAGGGGTTGGTGAGGCTTTGGAGCAGGTTTTTCCGCAGACTTTATTGTGGTATTACATAAGGCTTAGTGCCTTAAAAAGACAACAGGCTGCGTCTTCCAAGGCAGAGTCTTCTCCCCATCTGGAGCAGGGTTTAGAATTGGGTCTCTACAGACCTTAAGTTTAACACCCCCATTGAAGCGGCATAGAGATTCTGGGGTCTGGCTGGCTCAAGATTCTCCACAGTCGCAAAGCTCTGAGGAGCTGGGAGGAAGGGCCTGCAGAACTTGGGTAATCCAGAGGGTCTGGGGCTAGAAAAAAGGGAGCTTCCCCCAGGGGGCAATGTTAATGTTGTCCGAAGGCTCTATTGTGAGGAGCTAGCAGCCCTCATTAGTCACTTATTAGCGGCCCTGAACATGGTGCCGTCCTCCGCAGGGGCTGAGGATCCCCTGCTGCAGGGGTTTGTGGTAACAGCTCTGTTTTCCAGTTCACCGTGTGATTAAGAAAATGATTGAATCGGAATGGGAATTGCCAGAGGCCACTCTGAGGAGGCAGGGCGATGGGTGGCCTCTATCCTATCCCACAGGAGGAGCGGAAGCTATTCCATATGCTGAAAGTGGATGCCCTAGTCTTGGCGGTCACAAAGAAGACCACCATTCTGGTGGAAGGGGGGCCGCCCTGCAAGACCGTAAGCTGGAGTCTCTCCTTGATACTAGTGCCTTGTCCTTTCAGGCCTCCACTTGTGGGGCTTATGTCTTTAGGGCATCGATTTTATTGGCTGCAAGGCATGTCCCCTCCGGGCCTGGAGTGTTTGGCGGAGCAGGAACCAGCCAAGTTGGAATTGGTGGCAGCATTCCTGGCAGACACCTTTTATGATTTGATCCATGCATCTTCGAAGTCCATGGCATATATTATTGCAGCGTGCCGTTTTTCTGTGGCTCCGCAACTGGTAGGGGAAGTTGCTGTCTGGACAAGCTGGTCAAAAATCTGGGCGACTCCAAAGGTGAGAAACTGCCCGAGGACCTGCTGCAGGCCCCAAAGCAGGGTGGTCCTCAGTGGGGGGACAACCCAGAGATTTTAGAAGGTTCCCTGCCACTTTTTTTTTGCCCCCTATCAGAGAGGTAGATATGATTCACGGGAGCAGCCCTTTTGAGGCTTCCAGGAAGCCAGTCGTAGCTCCTTCTTAGCCCCAAAGACCTTGTCAAAAAAGCCCCAATGATGCCAGGCAGAAGTGGCAGTTGGAGGTTGGCTGCAACAGTGTTACTCTGGGCACAATATCACAGCTGACCAGTGGGCTTTAGAGATTATCCGGGAGGGCTACGCACTGAAATTTGCCTCTCTCCAAAGCCTTCATGGTTTCCCCCTGCATGACGCCGGGCAAGGCGGGGGCAGTTCACGACACTGCAGCGCTTGTTTCAGTTGGAGGCATAGTCTTGGTTCCTCATAACCAGGCTGATCCTGTTCATACTTCATTTATTTTGTCGTCCTCAAGAAAGAGGTGCCTTCTGGCCTATCCTTGATCTCAAGCATGTCAACCACGTTCTGTGGGTTCCACATTTCCGGTTGGAAGCCCTCAGATTGGTCATCCTGGTGGTGAGACATGATGAGTTCTTGTCGGCGCTGAATTTCTCAGAGGCTTACTTACATATCCCTATTCAACTGGACCATCAACAGTACCTGCGGGTTGCAGTTCCCAAGGGACACTTTCAGTTCAGAGTGCTGCCATTTGGCCTGTTAACTGCCCTGCACATCTTTACCGAGATCATGGTGGTGGTAGCGGTAGTCCTGTGGCAGGAAGGAATTTTGGTGCATCTCTATTTGGACAATTGGTTGATTTGGGCAAGACGGAAGCCGAGGGGGTGGCAGCCAACTTTCAGGTAATGGAGCTGCTGCAAAGTCTATGCTGGGTAGTCAACTTGGCCAAGAGTCAGCTTCAGCTAGTGCAGTGGCTGGTTTACCTCTGCTCGCAGTTTGATACTCAGGTGGGGGTAGTGTCCTTGCTGGAGGAGAGAGTTCTCAAAATTCAAGCACAGATTTGACATTTTCTGCAGCGAAGGGCATCGATGGCTTGGGATTACTTACAGCTGCTCAGGTTGATGGCGGGGGCGCTGGAACTGGTGCCTTGGGCTCAGGCTCACATACGACCGTTGCAGCAGGCACTACTATCCAACTGCTCTCCTCAATGTCATTCTCTGTCTCAGAGGGTTCCTTGCACGGAGCATGCTCAGCAGAGTCTGGACTGGTGACTCTGGATGGACAAGATTACAGAAGAGCTCCTACTGGAGCAGCCGCAGTGGATCCTAGTCACTCCGGCCACCAGCCTCACGGATGAGGGCGCATTGTCTGTCGCAGGTGACTCAAGGATGGTGGACTCCAGAGGAGGCCTCCTGGTTGATCAGCAGGCTAGAAATGAGAGCGGTTTTTCTGGCCTTGCAGTTCTTCCGTCCTTTGGTAGCCCAGAAGGTGGTCTGGGTTTGCTCGGACAAGACAACCATGGTGGCATACATCAATCGGCAAGTAGGCACATGCAGTGCAATCCTGTTGGTCGAGAGTCAGTCCTTGTTTCTATGGGCGGAAGAAAACTTACGGGCCATCTCTGCAGCACATGTGGCTGGCAGAGACAACATTCAGGTGGATTTCCTCAGTTGGCACTGGCTGGATGCCGGTGAGTGGGAGTTGAACGCAGCGGTGTTTCATGACATCAGTGTGTTGGGGGACCCTGATGATGGATCTCATGGCTACTCTGGGGAATGCCAAGGTGGGGTGTTTCTTCAGGCGCAGAGAACTTGTGCCAAGGCGTCTAGACCTTCAGACATAAGCGTGGCCAGCAGACGGTCTGTATGTGTTTCTGCCATGGGAACTCATGGAGCGCCTATTGCAGCAGATAGAAACTCACCCAGGGCTGGTGATCCTCTTTGCAGCAGACTGACCATGGCAGCTGTGGTATGCAGATCTGACGCAACTGTTGATAGACCAGCCATGGCAGCTCATCGACACTTTCTATCTGAGGGACTGGTGTTTGCCACATGAGGATCAGTTCTTGCTTACGGCTTGGCTCTTAAGGGCATGATTGAGGCGTAAATGCTATTCTGTGTCTGTAATTATGACCATGCTGCAGTCAAGGAAAAGGTCCATGAATATGGCCTATGTCAAGTCTGGAGAGTGTTTGAAGACTAGTGTGCTTCCAGGGGGTCTTCCTTCTCTGTCTTGTTCTCTCCCGCACATTTTGCAGTTTTTGCACGGGGTCTGTTGCTTAGCTCTCTGAAGGTACAGGTAGGCTCTATCCTGCTATCGGAGACTGCTCCATGGTTTCTCCTTGAGATGCCATCCAGATGTTTTACCACCGTCAGGAAGTGAGCCACAAATCTGTCCACCCTTGTAGATCGTGGTTCTGCCGTGGGACCTTAACTTGGTGTCAGAGGCCTTGATAAGTCCTCCATTTGAACTTCTCGCATCAATGTCGTTGAGAGATGTCACCTTGAAACGGTCATTTTAATGATAATTTGTTCCATGTGGTGCATTTCGGAACTTCAAGCTCTGTCCTATAGGGAACAGTTTCTGTTGTTTTCCAAGGAGAGTGTTGTTCTCCGTTTGATAGCCTCCTTCCTTCCGAAGGTGGTCTCCCATTTCCATTTGAATCAGACTGTCATTGCTGGCTTTTCTGGCAGTGGGGGACTTGGAGGAGAATTAGAAGTTGTACCTGTTAGACCTGTGCCAGGTCTTGAGCAGGTATCTTAAGTGAACAGAGGCTTTCCGAGTATCAGATCCATTGTATTTGGGGGACTGCATAAAGGAGCGGCGGCATCCAAGTCGATGATTACTCGGTGGGTAAAGCAGGCGATTTGCTCTGCTTATATGATGCAGAGAAAAGTCCCACCAATGGGACTCAGGGCCCATACTACCAGGTTGCAGGCAGCATTGTGGGCTGAGCTCAGCTTGGTGCCTCTGTTGGAGATTTGCAGAGCTGCAACTTGGTCATCACTCCACACCTTTGCAAAGCATTACCATTTAGATGTCCAGGCTTCTGGCGATGCACGATTTTGAGCGCTGGGACTTGCCGGTCTCTCCCTGGTTAGGCACTGGTTTTGGTACATTCCATGTGTAACTGGACTGGCCTGGAGGTTTGAAGAGGAAAGCAAAATTGGACCCTACCTGCTAATTATCTTTTCTTGAGTACTGGAGAGCCAGCTACAGGGTCAGCTAAAAATGGGATATGTGGAGCCTTGCACAAAGTTTTCTTGAGGCACTATATTTATTTATTTAAACAGATTTGTATACCACCTTATCCTTCAATCAAAGTGGTCACATCACAATAGGAGGGTTACATTTAACATAGGGGTATATAACAACATAGAGGTACTTAACAACAACATCTAGACAGTACAATTGGAGGGTTGCATTTATTATAGGGGTAACATATAGACAGCATGAGGTAATTAATAACGTTATGTTTGTTTAGGATGAGTGTTTGGGGTGAGTGGGTACTGAGTTGCTGTTATGTCATTAACCTATATGCCTATTTTAGCCCAGTTGTGAGATGCTATTAAACGTGGTACACAGACAGTGACCGTGTTGCTATACTTACGATGAGGGACAGTCCAGTTATCACCATATTTTGTTACTGCATTTAAACTGGATCAGAACAAAGGGCATAGGCTTCTGAAGGACTGGTTATGAGACCATGAATTATTTTAAGGAAGCCTTAAGAGCAGGGGATGTAAAAGAGATGGACACTTTTTTTTTTTAATTTTTTTAGTCCGTGCTGACTCTTCGCGACCCAGCTGCCTCTGGGTTTTCTTGGAAATGTATCACCAGAAGTAGATTGCCAAGCCTTTTCTTCCGAGGCATTGGAGATTAAAATGTAGATACACAGAAAGGAAGATGGGCAAAATTACCAGAAGAAACTAAAGGGAGGCAGGAAGGGCAGTTAGACTGGCAAATTCTTAGAGAGGAGTATGGTGACAAGTTAGTAAAATCCAGTGATATATCTCTTTTGATGTTGCAATGTAGTAGGTCCCCAATTTTATGTGAGGTTTTCTCCTCGGGTGCTGTGGAGGCAGTTGTTTGTGAAGGAGGGGCTGGGCTGGAGAGTCATAGCAATTGGTTAAGAGTGACATCTAGTGGCCAGATTCAGAGCCTGTTTTTGCAGGGTTCCCGAAAGAGCCTGACACATGGTTCCTAACTGAGGACTATCAACAAGGTAATCATACTAGGTATGTTTGGAGAGGAAAATAAGTCAAAATAATTTTATTTTAATATCTAAGAGAAAAGAGAGACTAGATGAGGAACAGAAGAATGAGAGGAGAGGACATGTTTTAGTAAAGAGGAAGAGTAGAAGAAAGCAGACACTTAATTGCATTGAACTTTTTCCCTTCTATTGGTATCTCAAGGTGAGTTACGTTTAGGTGCAATAGGTTATTTCCCTGTCCCCCAGGGGGCTTACAAGCTAGTTTCATACCTGGACAATCTGCCAGCAGGACACAAGCTCTAGCAGTAGCTGTAGTCAACCTAGTGATGGAATAAGGTTGTTTGAAGTCTGGAGGGGGGAGGAGAAGAGAAAAAAGGGAGAATGAAGGGGTGGAGGGAGATTGAGGAAGTGAGCACAAAGGGGAGGGAGGATGAAGGGAGGAAGAGAGAATGCCTATATGCTAAGAGCCACACACCCTTTCCACCCTCCTAGATATATCAAACGCTTTTACCATGTCTTTTCCCACTGAGTCCCCCACACAGACGTGTGCCTCAGTTTGTGAATGAACGATGGGAAAACATGCCATTGTGTTACACTCTAAGGATACATTTTTAATCTTTTTTTTTTTTGTCCCTAGCAGAAAGAGATTAGTCAGAGATGGTGGTCTTCCTCTCTCCCTGTGGGCCCAGCCTTCTGAAGCAACAGCTACTCATGGCATCTCCTGCAGCTGTTGAAGTGTTAAGAGGCTCAACTTCTGCAGTTGAGATCAGGCCCTACTGAAGCAGCAGTGATTCTTCCTTTTGGATGAAGATCAGTGGTAGGCACTAGGCACCATTTTTGGAGGGGATTGCTGAACATATAGTGTCTTACTCTCCTAGCTAATAGTATATTTGGGTACTTAAAGAGAAGTATCCCTAGTAAAAGGGAAGGGGATCATAATACTAGGGATAGAAAAGATATTTTGTAAACCTGAGTACCAACTCAAAATGTTTAGGAGACAGGAGGATTTTTTTTTTTGCTTTACTTTATTATTTTGCTTCCCATCAGCCAATTGGCATCTCAAGATTTTCCAGCCCTGAATATTACATTTTTCCAGGAACAAGCAGGGAAGTCGGTCATCGCCGACGGAACCCGCGCAGAGCATTTCCCCAGCTTTCAAAGAAAGCCTTTGGGACATGCTGCCACGCATGCGTAATTCCTGCCCAAGGGTGCCATCTTGCTCAGTCTCCTTTTTTCCACGTAACCCAACGGATGTCCTTTTTCCCCGGGAAAAAATCCTTGGTAATTAACCTTAAAAGTTAGCTTTCCCGGGACATGAAAAGCCATCACGTATTTGGGAGTGCAAATTATGGCGCACCCACAGAGCTTATTGTTTATGAGGTGAACTATCCCTAGTTGTGGAGAATAGTCAGTCAGGACATGCGGGAGTGGATGGGTATGGAAATACCATGGATGGGCCATATAGCGGCGGTTAAAATGAATATACTCCTGAGGGTGTTATAATATTTTCAGGCTCTTCCTATTGAGATCCCGGCAGGGCAATTTCGGAAGCTTCAAAGAAAATGCTTTCACTTCAAGAATAGCCTGGGCAGTTATGTACCAATCTCGGGAGGAGGGGAGGACTGGGGGTTCCGGACTTGCAGGCCTATTATCGGGCAGCCCAGATTAGACATTTAATGGATTGGAGGGAGAAAGGGAAAAGGAAAACTTTCGCGGAAATGGAGGATGTGGGATTTGGGGAGAGGCCCTTGGAGGCAGTAAGAGGGAGCGCAGCTTGGGGTCACTTGAGAACCCATATGTGAGATACGTCCTTGGATTATGGGGTAGAGTGTGAAAGGGGGGGGGGACCACTTGTTTTTCGGTGATGCAAACTGTGTTACACAGGGGACTTTATTCCAGGAAGAGAGGGGGGATATTTAAACAGTGGGAGCGGAGAAGTCTAAGGTGGTTTTATCAATTTATAGATGGGGGAGATTAGGTCCCATTTGAGGAGTTGTGAGAAAAATACCAACTACGTGTGGGGGGTTATTTCATTATCGACAGGTGATACATTATCTGCAGGGGAAATTAGATAAGGAGGGGCTAGGACGGGATTATACTGACCTGGAAACGATATGGTATGGGAAAAGGAGGTCTAGGGGGTTGGTATCGGTGCTGTATAAGGCAGTGAGAGGGGGGCAAAGGGAAGAGAAAATGTGTTTTATGAGGGCGTGGAAAAGGAGATGGGGAGAACCTTTGAGATCAGCCAATGGAGGGCTATTCTGGGACAAGTTCGACAAATGCCAATTTCGATAGCTATTAGGAAAACTTGGCATAAAGTTATAATGAGATAGTATTATACTCCGGTACGCCTGAACAAGATGTTCCCAACAGTGTCAAAGGGTTGTTGGAGGAATTGTGGGGAGGAGGGGACCATGTACCATGTATGTTAGGCATGCCCACTGATTTGCCTCTTTTGGGAGGAAATCCAGAGGTGGATAAGGCGGGTAGTGGGAATGGAAGTAAGATGTGACCTGGAAATTTTCCTTTTTGTGTGGTGGAGGGATGGAGGCCAGGAAACAAATCTTGGCATGTCTCAGTACGGCAAGATGTGAAGTAGCCTATAGGTGGAAGAGGAGATGCTGCCTCAGGTGGAGCATTGTGAAGATAGGCTGCGTCACATTTATTTAATGGAAAATTTGACAGCAATACATAAACAGAAGGGGTTTAAGTTTGATAGGGTATGGCAGAATATGTTGGTGTACCTACGGGGGGAGGGAGGGAAAGGGGGGGAGAGTGAGAAGGGGTATTAGGGGAGGATAGGTGGTGGGGAGGGGAATTAGGAGTTAAAGGGTATAAGGGGTAACTGTTAACCATTGGGGTTAAATATGTGCTCTTTGGATATACGAGATTGAGTTGAATAGAATTTGTTACATAGTGGAAGGAAGAATTTATATAAATGTATGGGAGCTAAATGTTGTGTTGGAAATGTGGGAATGGGTTGTATTTTGTGAGTTGTTGAATAATAATAAAAAAAAAAAAAGTTAGCTTTCCCAGTTTGTGTACCGGTTCCTCTTCCCGCCTCGAGCCGTCACTGTTCTCGGTCCCTTTTTCCTTTTTTGATCGAGGCTTGCTTCGACTGGGGTTCACACGTTTGTTTGCTCGGGGGTCATGGATCCCGTCTGGATGCTCCTCACCATGTCCACCGGTGGGTTAAAAAAATGTGATCACTGCAGTCAGACCATGTCAGTGACCAACACCCATGACTGCTGCCTGGGATTGGACCATGACAGAACCTCCTGCGACCTATGCCAGGCCATGATGCCTAAGACCAACAAAAAGAGGTCAGTGTTGCAGGAAAAACTTCCCCAGGTCCCACTCTGCCCCGGCCTCCCCGACGCCGAGCTCCAAGCCCAGCACTTCCTGTGAGGCCTGAGGGTCCTCGACTCCCACGGTGGTGGCTCCTCTGAGACGATCTTGGACCCCCAGAAAAAGAAGAAAAAAGTCCTTGAAATCTGTTGAGGTTGTGCTGGAGAAATCCAGTAAAACCGTCTGAAGGGACTTGGGTGGCTCCAAGATATGCTCTACCAAGGTCTTCAAGAAGGATTCCTTGGCTGACAGAGCCCGTGTGAGGTTCCTCGAGGCCCTAGTTTTTGCTGAGGATGCATTCGTGAGGATGCCCGCACTGAAAGCTGCAGAGCCTTCGGGCTTGGAAACCAGAATGGTAGCCCTGAGCAGAATATCACTGCTATCCTGGCCCTGCAGCAGGCAATGATGGCTGGTTCATCCACATCATCTGCCCCAATGACTGGGCCCCCAACTGCCCAGTCGTCGAACCGAACTCAGAGTGCCACCGGCCTCAGATAAGCCCTCTGTGCTGGTCGAGGTCCCAGTCCTGTTCCTTGGGCATCCAGCCCTGCACAGCTAGTTTCCACGACTCAAACCCCAGGTCCTTCGGAGGCCACCGACCCCGAGACAATGAGTTGCAGGGCCTCGGACTCGTCACCACTTGACTCCGAGTGGGAGATTTATGAGTCATCCCCGGAAACTAAACGGCACAGAGCGATTCCCTCGGACCCGTCTCCCCTGGTGCCTTTGTGCCACTCTCCTCTGGAGAACGTGGCCTTCCATGACTGTGTCAAGGACATGTCCGGGGCGCTCTCGGTGCAGACTGAGGCAGAGAAAGACCTGCGCATCAGTGAGCTGGAAATCCTCCAATACGAGTCTTCACTCAAGGAAACTATCATGGTGTCCGTGCAGCTGATCCTCAAGCGGCTACTGCTCAGAATGTGGGAAGCACCGGCGTCTCGATGCCATGTACTGTGTCTAGAAGGGCCCGGGGTTCCATAAAACTCAACTCCCACACAACTCCATGGTCATCGAGTCAACCATGCAAAAACCTAAGAGCCAAAAGACCCACTCCTCCGTTCCCCCACAGAAGGGAGGCCAGAGCCCTCGACGCCCTCGGGCGCAAGTGTTACCAGAGCTCAATGCTGGAGTGCTGGATCCAAGCCTATGAATTATATATAGGTATGTACCTGAAGGTTCTAACCCAGGAGCTGTTGGGGGTTTCAGCTGGTCTTGTTGGGGAACACCTCCAATGGTTCCAGTCCCTGACCTTGGGATCAAGGACTACTCCAAGGTCCTCTCCCGAGCAGCCTACGACTGCTTAGAGTCAGCAGCTCGAGTCTCAGCAGCTGGCATCAGCGCCAGACGCCAAGCCTGGCTACAGTCTTCCGACCTCGAGCAATGGGTCCAAGACAAACTGCTTGACGTCCCCTGCACTGGGGAGAACCTATTCAGCAAACCCATGGCCGACAACGCGGCTGAGATCAAGGCTGATGTGGTGACCCGCCAGAGGCTCTCTAAAAAGACCTCATCCCTTCCCGCAGGAAACCAACGGGGAAAAGGCCCCTGTTCCCAAGGAAAAAGGGTCCTGTCCCATAGAGTCACCACTACCAGCCTTTCTCGAGCCTAAGAGTCAAGGCCATGAGGCTCAAAAGGTGAAAGCACCGAAGCCTCAGGCCCCAGCTCCCACCCAACCCGGGGGGGGGGGGAGCTTTTGACTCCTAGGGCAGGGCCTCTCCTCCCCCAGGAGGCCTTCACCAGCCCACAAGGGGGCGCCTGGTGCTCTTTGCTCCCAAATGGGCCAACATCACCTCGGACCAGTGGGCACTGCAAGTGGTAGGGGATGGATACCTCCTCCGCCTACTGCAGATACCACCCAGATTCTTCCCAGGGAAGCCGGTGTGACCCCTCCTTCACCTGACTTGTCTGCTCACAGGTCTGATCAGGGACATTGCAGTAGAGCCTGTACCCAAACATCTATCGGGAAAGGGCTTCTGCTCCAGTTGTTTCCTTGTCCCAAAGAGAACTGGGGGCCTCAGGCCCATACTAGACCTGCGAAACTTAAACAAATTTCTGGTGAGGGAGAAGTTAAAGATGCTCTCCCTTGGAACACTGCTGCCTTACCTCCTCCAGGGAGATTGGCTGTGCTCCTTGAACCTAAAGGATGCATACACACACATCCTAATCCACCCCTCCCACAGGCAGTACCTAAGGTTTGTGGTAGGAGGAGGAAACTACCAGTACAGGGTACTACCCTTCAGCCTGGCCTCCTCACCAAGGGTCTTTACCAAATGTCTGAAAGTGGTGGCAGCCCACCTGCGCCTGCAAGGGGCTTTGTCTTCCCCTTTCTAAACGACTAGCTAATCAGGGGCAGACCAACCTTGGAGGCCAGTCAGGTGGCAGAGCATGCATCCCTCCTTCTGCAGCACCTGGGATTCGTCATCAACTACCTCAAATCCCACCTCTCTCCAGGCCAAAATCTGCAGTTCATATGTGCACAGCTTGACACGCTGTTGGTCAAGGCAGTCCTCCTCTGAGAAAGGGCAGAATGCCTCGGACAATTGGCAGGAGAAGTACATCACCATCGGTCAGTGCCAGCTCGTCGTCTCCTCCACCTACTGGACCATATGGCTTCTATGGTTTACAGGACTCCCTCAGCCCGCTTGCACATGCGGGCGGCCCAGTGGTGCCTCCACTCATAGTGGACTCAAGCCACGGGCAGGCTACGGGACAGGGTCAAGGTTGCCTGCCAACTGGCAAAAATCCCTCAACTAGTGGCAAATTTTCCTCCACCTCCAGACAGGAGTGCCCTACTAAGCACCCGCACCTCAGAGAACCCTGACCACAAACACCTCCCTCCTAGGTTGGGGGGTTCATTGTGGGGACGCCTCACACAGGACAGCTGGTCCCAGGAGGAGTCGTCCTACAGATCAATCTCCGGAAGCTCAAGAGCAATCTTTCTACCCCTACAAGTGTTCCGCCACCGCCTGCGACACCGGTCCATACTGATCCAGACGGACAATCAAGTCTCCATGTTCCATATCGACAAACACGTTCATACTCCCTCTGCCAGGAGGCGATGGCCCTCCGGAAGCTCAAGAGCAATCTTTCTACCCCTACAAGTGTTCCGCCACCGCCTGCGACACCGGTCCATACTGATCCAGACGGACAATCAAGTCTCCATGTTCCATATCGACAAACACGTTCATACTCCCTCTGCCAGGAGGCGATGGCCCTCCTCTCCTTTACAGCTTACAACAGCATGCTCTTGCAATTTACCTCCTGGGCCAGGAGAACTGCCTAGCAGACAAGCTGAGCAGACTCCTTTTGGCCGCAGAAGTGGCGCTTGAACTCCAGGGTGGCCAAGAGGCTCTTCCACCTCTGGGGCAGGCCCGTGATGGATCTGTTGTTTACCTCTCCGGGCAACACACAGCTGCCTCACTTCTGCTCATGCAAACTGCACCTGGAGAGAGTCGTGGCAAATGCCTTCCTGATCTTGTGGTTTGAGAGACTACTCTGTGTTCCCACTGACACCCACCCCCCCCCCCCCCCCGGTCACCAGGACCTTCTTCAAGGTCCAGAGCGAGAGGGCGTCAATTATATTAATTGCCCACAGGTGGCTGAGCCAGCCCTGGTTCCCACAGCTGCTCTCCCTTTTGTTGGCACTCTGAGTCCTGCTGGGCTGAGCCCTGGATCTCCTGTCTCAGGAGGGGGGCTTACTCCTGAGCCCCAAACTGGGGTCCTTAATGTTAACAGCATGGATGCTGAAAGGGTATTATTGGCCCCTTTCAATCTTCCGAAAGAAGTCGAGGAGCCCCTACTGTACTCCTGAAAGCTCTCCACCAGACAGGCTTATACCTTTTAAGTGCAGAAGGTTCTCCATCTGGTGTGCAGAAAGAAAGGAGAACCTCTTCTCATGCCATGTGCATTTAGTACTCCAGTACCTACTGTGCCTGTCGCACACAAGGCTGAAGTCTCACTCCAGTGAGGGTGCATCTGAGCACCATAGCCACTCGCCACCACCCTGTTGAGGGAAAATCCCTTTCGGACCAGCCCCTGGTCTCCAGGTTCCTCCGGGGCCTCCTGTTATCCAAGCTCCCTCTCCGTCCTCCGGCAGTGGAGTGGGACCTCAATGTGGTGCTCTCGCAGCTCACCAGACCGCTATTCAAGCCCCTAGCCACTTGCCACCTGCAGTACCTGTCTTGGAAAGCGGCCTTTCTAGTGGCCCTCACGTCCCTCGAAGAGTGAGCGAGCTCCAGGCCCTGGTGGCGGATCCACCATATGCATGGTTCTACAAGAACAGGGTAGTGCTCCACATGAACCCCAAATTCCTCCCGAAGGTGGTATTTCCTTTCCACCTCAACCAAGAGATGGTCCTCCCCACCTTTTTCACGTGGCCTCACACCAGCAGAGAGGAACTAGTGCTTCATATACTGGATTGCAAACGGGCCCTGTCCTTCTACTTACAGCGGACCCAGGCCCATCATAGAATTCCTCATCTTTTCGTGTCTTATGACCCCAGCAGACCAGGGTTCCCTGTGACTAAGCAAATTCTGTCCACTTGGGTGGTGGGTTGTATTGCCTTCGCTTATGAGCGAGCTGGCCTCTTTCTTGAGCACCAGATCACAGCGCATCGCCTGAGAACAATGGCCACATCCGTGGCCAACCTGTGCTCAGTGCCGGTAACGGAGATATGCAAGGCTGCCACATAGTCTTCGATTCACACGTTCGCAGCTCAGTACTGCCTGGAGAGCGAGTCCTGCAGGGACAGTGCATTCAGTAAGACAGTACTCCATAATATTCTCGGGGTGTAGGTAACTCCTGCCCTCTGACCCTTCTGGGTTCAGGCTACCGGAGAGATTGTGCCACTGGAAGCTAGGGTCTTGCCGAGTCTCTCAGTGGGGACTCATCTTCTGCAACTCACGGCTACCTGTCTGTTTGCCGTTCATGCTGTTGTGTTTTGATCCTCGGCAGTTGGAGCTAGGGAGTCCCTTATGTGAGGACTGACTTCCTGCTTGTTCCTGGAGAAAGCGTAGTTACTCACCTGTAACAGGTGTTCTCCAGGGACAGCAGGAATCAATCCTCACAACCCTCCCTCCTCCCCTGGGAGTTGCCTCCCTAGCTTGTGTTATTTTTTTACTACTGTTCTAACTATGTCATTTTGACTGAGCAAGATGGCACCCTTGGGCAGGAAGAGGACAACGCATGCCTGGTAGCATGTCCCAAAGGCTTTCTTTAAAAGCCAGAGAAATGCTCCGCGCAGGCTTCATCGGTGCCAGTGTTACCCATATGTGAGGACTGATTCCTGCTGTCCCTGGAGAACACCTATTACAGGTGAGTTAACTACACTTTATCTCTCTCTCTGAGAACCCCATCCTTAAAACTGTGTTTAGTTCTGGAGAACACATCTACAATAGGGCATTCACAGGGAAGAAGGAGTTCAAAGGATAACTGACAAAATGGTGCATGCACTTTATAAGCAGTACACCAGACAGAAGGGGCTAAAGATGTGTTTTTTTTAGCAGAAAGAAGGGAAAGGAATGAGATAATACAAATATGTAAATATCTAGCAGGCATCAAATTACCAGGAGGAAATGTCCACATTGAAAAGCATGAGAACAAAGAGGGTCTTAATATGAAGCCCCAAAGTTATGGAAGAAAATATTTATGAATTTTGTATTTAGCTCACCCCTCTTTCTAGTAGTAGTTAAATGTGTTATGTTCAGGTAGAGTAGCTATTTCCTTGTCCCCAGAGAGCCTAAAATATAAATATGTACCCAGGGCAGTAGAGGGCTAAGATGACTTGCCCAAGGCAACAAAGAATGATAATGGGATTTGAACCCTGATTTCCAACCTGCTAGGAACCACTAGGCCACTTGAGCACTTAATCAATAGGAGGGTGGTAGACACCTGAAACAGACTTCTAATGGAAATTATAGGGACCAGAACCGTGTTAGAATCCAAGTATGTATGGGGTAGCTAGAAAGGAACTTTGGTGGCAGAAGACGGGTGAGCTCATAGTAGGGAGCTAGAAATGGGCTCCCTGTTCGGTGGATGAACAGTTTCTTGATTAAATTCTAGATGTTCCATAATATTGCACTATTTTCAAATTGGGAAATCTCATTCTGCCCAAGAGGATTTTTTCTGTGCTAAACTTACATAAGTGAATGATCGGCAGCTCTCTTTATGGAAAATATTTACCTGCTGGTCAACTATTAACATAGTTGTGTGCAAAACTTCAGGCACCCCAACTCAAATTGTATGTTTCAACAAATCCCTAAACGAACACAAATTGACATGTCTACATGATGCAAAGTTAATAAAACATCTTTCTGCAAATTTGAATGCATAATTCGCACATCAACCAACTAGACCAGTCCAGACAAGTGGTTGTGTCCTCTCTATCAGCAGACGTGGAGACAAAAGGTTTTTTTATGACTTCCTTCTACTACAACGACAGATGCAGCTAGGGGCATACTTCAGTACTTCTCTGTCTCCAGCAGAGGTTGGATGGAAGCTTTTGCAGCTCTGAAGCAGTTGAGAGAGGATTGATTTTCACTTGTGAGCAACCACCCTTGAAGTGACACTCTCACTGGCTTGGTGCACTGGAGGTTCCACTAGAGTCACCTTTAAAACTGGTGCTCTTTTGGGTATTGCCATATGGAGGAGGGAGATTGGTTCAACTCCTTGTCCTTTTATTATTAAGGGCAAGTTGAGCAGCCAGAAATTTGGAAATGATTCTTCAAAACCTCACACAACCTCAGTGCCCCTCCTGCCTCCTTCCCTCTGGATCTGCCCTGTAGATTTGAGAAGGCCCCTCGGAGGTATGTGGCAGCAGGGGAGAAGCACTGAGCCAGGTATGGGTTTCCTGCATTTGGCTCTCTAAGAGTGAATACTAAAACAAAGTGTCTGACTTGTTTTTGGGTGTAGAGGGGGAGGGCTATTTGACCTTGTCTTCTGGGTGGTGCATCCATCGAATTTGGGCCACTTGAAGCATCTATTGGTGCGATGCATTTTCTTCCCACTGATTGCTGCCTACGCGCGTTTGCTGTGCTACATGCGCTTAATATGTGCCTTCATGTGTGCACCTTAAATCTGCATGTGGCCATAGTGTGTGGTAGTTGTATTTTGTCCAGAGCGCATGTTAGTAGTGCCTATTTGGCCTGACCACATGTTGCAGCATACTTTATTAGTGTTTCCTGAGCCTGTAAAGCGGTGCTTTTAATGACGCATAAAGCACGCATTATTGATGATCGGATGCATGCCACCTTGGATGAAATGCTGCTTGGTCTGCGGAAAGCTGGAAGTTCTGTCTAAGTTTGTTTCTGCTATTCCTGCATGAGGCTTCTGATGCGCCCTTGGAGGGCCTGACTCCTCTCACAACAGGGGACCATGGTTGCCTTGGCCTTGTCATCTTTTGCTGCAGGAGGCAGCAGACACAGTGGTGGGGAATACTCTCCAGGCCTTGGACTCAAGTTCTTGCATTGCAGGCTGCTCCCCTTCACTTAGGGGTCTGGTACTTTTGCTTTCTTCCCCCCCCCCCCCCCCCCAACTAGTGATGCTGACAGGGAGCTCCTGCTTCCTGGGTTGTCGTCCTCGGAATCCTTTTCATTCTTCAGCAAGCTTGGTCCTTCCAGTGAGGCATTACAGTCCCAAGTGTCTCCGGGTCCTTTTGCTCTCTCTCTCTGTTCAGTTGGAAGAGGGTCCCGTGACACAGACTGTCTATGCTGTGCATGAGGTCCAGAGAGTAGCATAGACACCTCCGGAGAGGAAATTATTGAAAATGACATCTTCTCTTCTCCTTGAGAGGATCAGGAAGATTCCTGTATTCGCTTGTTTAGGAAGGAGGAACTGGTGACACTGATTTGCTAGGGAGGTTGATTTTGTTTCCAGAGGTTATCCGAGTATGGTCTGCTGAGAATGAGACCTGCCCAGCTCCCCAACCGAAAGGGGTCAGAAGCTTTACGCCCTGCCACAGGAGGACTGCATCATGTGATTCAGCACACCTCAGGTGAACATTTTTATTTTATTTATTTATTTACATTCTCTTATATACCGCGCTATTCTGCATCAGTGCGGTTTACATTGAACAAACTGAAATTACATTGAACAGGGCATTATAACTTGGAGATAACTATTTTACAGGGAACATGGGCTATGGAGGGTTAAGTGGCTTGCCCAAGACCACAAGGAACACCTGTGGGACTAGAAACCCCAGTCCTTCCGGCCCAGGGTTGCTGTCCTCTAGGGGGATATCTGTCCTGGAGGTCCTGAGGCAGAACACCATTCCTCTGGAGGTTGGTGCAGAGAAAAACAAAGGGATTGGAAGCTCTTCTGAAGGGTCAGTTTGTGACTTCCCCTGTAATTCTCTAGTTTAGTGGTAGGTGTGGATCTGATGACACAAGCTCTCTTTCAGTGGCTGCCTTAAGTCTGCTTGGCAGCTAATGATATTGTCTTTTTGTTAGTGGCATGACACTGGCTGTGGCTGCACCACTAAGCAGCAGACTTTGTTTCTGAGTTCTGCTGATTCTGGCTTGTATAAGGGAAGCCTTTGGGGAGAACTTTGGAGAAACTGGTTGAGGATTTGGGGAGTGCCAAACTCACTGCCTCCCAGATGATAGGTCCAAGGGGCCTGGAAACAGACAGGGTGTTCTCTTCCTTGGCCATTATCCTTGTTCAGGATCCCCATCAGTATCGCCCTGGAAATCTCTCCTTGCTGCTTCTTCAGGTTTTTGGTCCTGGACTCTGTCCTCTATAGGGCTCACGGAACCCAGGACCCTGCCACCTCCAGAAGGTCCTCCCGTCCAGCGCAGTGATGCTTGGGGCTCATTCCAGCAGATTACATCTATTAGGCGTGGGCTCAGGTCTCCAGAGTTAGCTGGGTGCTAAACACCATCGAGTGTGGTTACATTGTTTATTTTATTTATTTTTAGGCATTTATATACCACCCAAGTGCTAATGCATTCAAGGCGGTTTACATTCAGGTACCGCATATAATTCCCTTGTCCCCGAACGGCTTACAATCTTTCTTGTACCCGAGGCAATGGATGGTTAAGTGGCTTGCCCAAGGCCACAAGGAGAGCCTGTGGGACTAGAAACCTCAGTCCTTTCGGCCTAAGGTTACTGTTGTCCAACAGGATTTGAACTTCTGGCCCGAGGTAACCTGCCCCAACCACTAGGCCACTCTTCCCTTCTAGAATGCAGAGAACCTATCACAAATCTTCGTAAGCTCCCCTTGTGTCTTTGTGGCCAAGATGGCCGCTATGAAGACTATGGTGGAAAGATTGCTCAGCCTACAGGCAGTTACACCGGTCTCCTCTGCCAAGTGGAGCAAGTGTCAGTACTCCATCTCTGTTGTGGTGCGATGAAGGATGGATCCTTCCGTCCAATTCTCAACCTCAAGGGGGTCAACACCTATCTGCAAGCATTGCATTTCTGCATGGAACTTCCGCCTTCAGTAAACCAGGTGATGCAACGGGGAGCTTTTTTCTCATGTCCCTGATTGGCCACGGCTTATTTCCACATTCTGATCCACAAAAATCGACGGTGCTTTCTATGATTTGCTGCTCTCGACTCTCATCTTCAGGTTGCCACTCTCCCTTTGAAGGTCATGTTGGTTGAGGTGCGAGGAGATCTGTGTTCACCCATATCTGGATGACTAACTCATCTGAGTCAGGTTGCATTCTCGTGCATTTCTAGTATTGGCCCAAGTGATGCTCTTCCTGGAGGGTCTTGGCTGAGTGATGAACTGTGGGAAGAGTTAATTGCAGCCTTCCTAGTCGCTAGAATTCCTAGGAGCGTGAGTCGATGCTCGCGTAGGCAGTGTTTTCCTGCCCAATTAGAGAGCGAGAAGGCTGTTGTTTCAGCTGGCTGTCCTTGGGTTGCAGCAGACTCCCAGGATTTGGGATTACCTACAGCTTTTTGAATGGATGGCACATCAGTCAAAATGGTTTCTGAGCGCGTATTTACATGTGACCACTACAGAAGTCCTTGCTGTCCCACTGGTCACCACGCTCTCATGATTTTGAGGCCAGGCCTCCTCTCCTCCCTTGGTGAGGCTCCATCTGCATTGGTGGGGCAGCCCCAGCATCTGCGGAAGAGTATGCCACTGGACAGTCCTTCGTGGCTCCTCTTGTTGATGGATGTCGGCCTCATTGGCTTTGGAACCCATTGCGAGGGCTGAATGGCTAAAGGCTGTTGGAACATCTGGGAGGCAGCATGGCCCATCAGCTGACTCAAGGCCAGGGTTATTCACTGGGCTTTGCTAGGTCTCTAGTCCTGGGTGTTCTCAGACAATGCTACAGCAGTGGTGTATGTCGACCAGCAAGGGGCCATGAAAAGTGGCGAAGTAGTCTTGGAGATGACCCTCTTGTTCTCCTGGGAAAAATATTGTTTTTGAGTGATACTTAATTTAAAATACACTACAAAAAATATCTCAAAAAAATTGCAAAATTTTGTAGTATTGTTTGCAGAATTTCAGCAGGCGTAGATTGTCTGTCTGTTTCAACAACCATGGGCTCCTCTAAGCAACTGTCTAATCATTTGAAAAGGAAAAGAATGGAATTTGTTCTTAGGAGGGAAAGGCTATTAAGGAACCTCTTGCTTCTGGCTAGCAATGTCAACTATCATAAATATTGTTCAGAAATGGAAATGTATATCTATATCTATTGTTAAAGTCAAGACAGTATCTAGAAGATGATGGAACTGCCTGAAAACTGGTCAGGTCTGCAAAACAGAATCCAAAGATTACTGCAAGCGACCTGCTGAAAAGCTTAGCAGACACTGGAGTATTCTCCACAGGTCCTCAGTAAATCATTGCTTATTCAACCTTTTCTATATGTCATTACAGAAGTTATTGTCCAAAGTATGCAACAGAGAGAGCCTGAAACGTTTTGGTACAAAATATTTTGAACCAATGAAATGAAAAATAGAAAATGATGTCAGAGAACATAAGAACATAAGATATGCCATACTGGGTCAGACCAAGGGTCCATCAAGCCCACTATCCTGTTTCCAACAGTGGCCAATCAAGGTCACAAGTACCTGTCAGGTTCACAAAAAGGTACACAGATTCCTTTGTGTACCCATGGAGTATGACAAGGAATAGTAAGAAAAATGCAAAACTTACTACATACCATCACAGCCGGATGAAATCTGTAATTCCCAATTCAGTAATAGTAACTCTACCAAAAGGAAGCACATATTTGCCTTTGCTGCGAGTATTAGCGCCTGTTTGCCTGGATTTATGGACTTTTCCTCCAGGAACTTGTTCATATCTTTTTTTAAACCCAGCCACACTAACAGCTTTTACTACATTTTCCATAGTGAATTCCAGAGATTATGTGTGGAATGAAAAAATATTTTCTCCTATTAATCTTAAATGGGCTACATTGTAGTTTTATTGCATGCCCCTAGTTTTTCTACTTTTTGAAGGAGTAAACAGCCGATCTATGTTTACCCGTTCCACTCTTCATTATTTTATTAGACCTCTGTCATATCTCCCCTCAGCTGTCGTCATTCCGAAGTTGAAGAGCCCTAATCTTTAGAGCCTTTCCTCATAGAGGTATCCTTCCATCCCCTTTTACCATTTCAGTGGCCTTTCTCTGTACCTTTTCTAATTTTGCTATATTCATTTTAAGATATGGTAACCATAACCTAGTCTGCATATCAGTACCAGCTACTAATCTCCAGGAACAAGCAGGAATAAGTCCTCACATATGGGTACGTCGGTACCGACGGAGCCCGTGCGGGAAAGCTCCCCAGCTTCTTAGAATAGAAGCTTTTGGGACCTCCCACTGCACATGCGCACTGCCTTCCCGCCTTCCTGAACAGCTCTCCTCAGTTTCTCTTTTTCCGCGGAGCCAGCAGGTCGTGTTCCTGTCACCGCTGAAGAAATTGTTATTTTATTTGTTTCTTTAGACCGCGTACCTGCCTTCCCCATACCGATACCGGTATCGCCGGTCTTTTCTTTCTTTCTTTAAAAAATTATAATTCTTTTTTCTTATTTTTTAGCTTTTTGGTCACTTCAGAGAGGCCTCTCGGCCTACTCAATTTCTCCTCATGGAGAAGCCAGCCCCTGGATTTAAGAAGTGTACCAAATGTAATGCTGTTATTTCAGTCACAGACACCCATGACTGGTGTCTGAAATGTTTGGGGCCTGACCATTCCATACCGGACTGCCCATCTTGCTCCCACATGTCTAAACGTGGGCTGCAGAACCGGGCCAACAAATTCCATGTGCTGTTTGCTTCAGAGAATACAGCATCACAGTCATCCAGGTCTTCTTCTCCGGATGGATCTCAGGTAACCAAACCTTCTGTGGGCAAGTCCTCAAAGAGCAAATCTCCTTCAAAGCATCGAGAGGCTCTTAGCTTAGAACTTGAGGACCCTGCCCCAGCCAAACAACCCCGGCGGGAAGTCCAACTTCCAAAAACGCCAATTCAGGGGTCTCAGGTTGATATCGATGCTACGGCCTCGACAGATCACCTGTTAGCCTGCTCTGGGGTACCGGGTCACTCCGGTACCGACATCCAGGCAGCTATGGCGTCCATGGGCGATACTGTACAGTCCATGCAGCAGGCCGTCATGGCTTTCATTAAAGCTGCAACGCCATCGGTTCCGCTTTCAGCGGTTCCGGGCCCGATACCGGTATCGTCCGCCATGCCGGTATCGAGGCCGTCCACCTCTAAACGCAAGTCGGTACCGTATGGGCTTTCGCTCCATACCGGTTCCATACCCGATACGCCCGATATCGATACCGATCGGTACGCGTATCGTGCGTTAGAGGAAAGCACCGATTCCTCTGAGGATTTTCACTCCTCTGATGATTCTGCTGAGTTTTCACTCAACTTACCTGAGGAGCCCTCTTCTCCTAAAAGGAGAATGTCCCCTCCAGAGGATTTGTCCTTCCAGGACTTTGTTTTAGATATGGCTACAGCCCTTTCTATTACCACATCCTCTGAAAAGGAACCCAGATCCAAAAAACTGGATATTTTGGGATACTCAAAGGCCCCTAAGGAGGCAGTTACCCTGCCTATCCATGAAATCCTTCAAGAACAACTGATGGATTTCTGGGAAAATCCTTTGACTTTATCTCCTTATTCCCGTAGGTTGGACACCATGTATAGGGTCCCTCCTTCTCCTGGTTTCCAAAAGACTCAATTGCCCCACCACTCTATTGTGGTGAAGTCTGCAATGAAGAAGATTAGGAGTACCAAAAGGCACTCTTCCACCCCTCCAGGACGGGAATGTAAGACTTTGGACTCTTTTGGTAGGAAAATTTTCCAGGCTAGTATGCTTATAGCCAGGATTAATTCCTACAGTCTCTATATGGGCATGTTTCTGGAGGAACTTGCCAAAAAGGTGCGGCATTTTGCCCCCTTTATCCCTGAGGATAAAAAGCAGGGATTCCTTTCCCTAGTGAAACAACTCTTAGAGGTTTCTAAGTTCTCTAATAGGGCAGCATATGATTCCTTTGAGGGAGCCAGTAGGGCTTCGGGCATTGCTATTGCAGCCCGACGTCTTGCTTGGCTCCAGGCCTCTGATCTGGAACCTTGGGTTCTAGATGGCTTACGGAATCTGCCCTGTACAGGTGAGAACTTATTTGGGGAAGAGTGGCAAATCAAAGCCACCCAGACGGATGCTGAAAATGCCACCTTGGAAAGACTTTCAAAGTCCACTTCAATTCCTACTAAGAAAAAGTCTTTTAAAAGGCCTTACTATAAGAAGGCCAGAGTTGCTTCAAATACTGGCCAGCAGTCTTCTCAACCTCGCTATACTGCTAAGCGTCAGCAATCCAAACAAGCACGAGCTAAGCCTGCAGCAGCTACTGTAGCTCAGCAGGCTCCAACCCCTCAGGGGTTTTGACTTGCTCCTAGGGAACTTGCCACTTCTGGTTCTAACACAACCAGAACCTCTCACCATACCCGGAAGGTTGGTTCACTTTGCTCCCAGATGGGAACAAATCACAACAGAACAATGGACCCTCTCTATCATTCGAGAGGGTTACAAACTTCATTTCTCCAGCCTTCCTCCCCATCATATGGTGAGACCATTCAATTCTCCCCCATCTCTCCTAACCCTGTTGGGTCAAGAGGTTTCCTCTCTTCTTGCCCAAGGGGCCATAGAAGAGGTTCCTCTTCCTCAACAAGGGTCCGGTTTCTACTCCCCCTATTTTCTCATTCCAAAGAAGACAGGGGGATTCAGACCAATCCTAGATCTGAGAGAATTGAACAAATTTCTCTTCAAGGAGAAATTCAAAATGCTGTCTCTCGGCATTCTCCTTCCTTACCTCCAGGGTCAGGACTGGCTTTGTTCTCTAGACCTACAGGATGCGTATACACATATACTCATCCATCCATCCCACAGAAAGTATCTTCGCTTTCTGTTTCAGGGAAAACATTTCCAATACAGAGTACTCCCCTTCGGTCTAGCCTCTGCTCCAAGAGTATTCACAAAATGCATGGCAGTCGTAGCCGCATTTCTAAGAGGCATGGGAATCTTTGTCTTCCCATATCTGGACGACTGGCTCATCCGAGCTCCAACTCAGTCACAGGCCCAGATTTCCCTGGACCACACAAGGAGCCTTTTGCAGTATCTGGGACTGGTAGTAAACCTTCCCAAGTCCCAACTCATCCCTACTCAATCTCTAGAATTCATAGGGGCCCAGTTGGACACCATCACTGCAAGGGCCTACCTTCCACATGTTCGAGGCCAGCGCCTCCTGAGTTTGGCCTCCCAAGCTCAGTCCAGCACTCACTTGACAGCCAGGGAAATGCTACGCCTACTGGGTCATATGGCCTCCACAGTGCATGTGGTGCCCTATGCTCGTCTTCATATGAGAGCAGCTCAATGGACCCTGGCCACTCAGTGGACTCAGGCGTCAGGAGCGCTCTCAGACCAAATACAAACCTCCGATCGTCTGTTTTGGTCCCTCCACTGGTGGACTTCCACCAAGAATCTGTTGTTGGGGGCTCCATTTCAACCATTGCTACCCCAAGCAACCCTCACAACAGATGCCTCCCAAACAGGGTGGGGAGCCCATCTGCAAACTCTCTCCACTCAGGGCACTTGGTCTCTACAGGAGACCACCCTTCATATCAATCTTCTGGAACTGCGAGCAATTTACCTTGCCCTCAGGGTCTTCCACTCCCTCCTAGCCAACCTCACTGTCCTAGTTCAGACGGACAATCAGGTGGCCATGTTTTACATAAACAAACAAGGAGGGACGGGCTCTCTGTCGCTTTGCAACGAAGCTCTAAGACTATGGGCCTTCGCCAGAGAGCATCAGATTCACCTGCTAGCAGTGTATCTCCCAGGAGTTCAAAACTCTCGGGCAGACAGGCTCAGTCGAGTTCTGCTGCCACACGAATGGTCCCTACATTTGGACCAAATAAACCGAATCTTTCAGGAATGGGGGACCCCGGACATAGACCTCTTTGCAAGTCCGTGGAATGCCAAACTTCCCCGGTTCTGTTCCAGAACTCCGTGTCAGGGAGCTCAGGCTACGGACGCCTTTCTCCTGAATTGGAATCAGGCATTCCTATATGCCTTTCCACCCATTCCTTTGATTCCCAAGACTCTGTTCAAACTCCAGAGGGATCATGGAACTATGATCCTCATAGCTCCACGCTGGCCACGCCAAGTGTGGTTCCCTCTACTTCTACAGCTCTCCCAGGGATCCTACTTGGATCTGGGAGCTGCGCCAGACCTCCTGTCTCAGGAGGAGGGGACTTTGTGGCACCCAAACCCCAAATCCCTTCACCTCAGTGCTTGGTTACTGAAGGCTTAAGCCTTCAAGACTTTCATCTTTCCCAACCAGTGAAAGATATCCTTTCTGCCTCTAGGAAACCCTCTACCAGGCGTTCCTATGCTTTCAAATGGAAACGTTTTTCCATTTGGTGTGCTCAGCAGGGTCTTGACCCTCTGGCACTTCCTTTGAATTCTCTTCTTGATTATCTCCTGCATCTCTCCACTGCAGGCCTCAAGACGAATTCGGTAAGAGTCCATTTAAGTGCTATTGCAGCATCCTTGAAACATATAAATGGACAACCTATCTCCTCTCATCCTCTTGTTGCAAGATTCATGAGAGGCCTGACTCTCACTAAACCTCCCATCAGACCACCCCCGGTCGCATGGGATTTGAATCTAGTGCTCGGTCAACTTATGAAGCCACCTTTTGAGCCAATGTTTTCCACCTCCTTGAAATTTCTTTCCTGGAAGGTCATCTTCCTCATTGCAGTCACTTCGGCTCGCCGCATCAGTGAGCTGCAGGCTTTAGTGGCTAATCCACCTTACACAAGATTTCATCATGATAAGGTGGTCCTTAGGACGAATCCCCACTTTATGCCTAAAGTGGTCTCGCCTTTTCATCTTAATCAAGAGGTATATCTACCTGTCTTTTTTCCAGCTCCTCATGCATCCAATGCAGAGAGGAACCTTCATACTCTGGATTGTAAAAGAGCTCTCGCTTTTTACCTTAATAGGACTCAGCCACATCGAAAGTCTTCTCAACTTTTTGTGGCCTTTGATCCTTCCCATTTGGGACTTCCAGTCTCCAAGCGTACACTTTCCAATTGGATTGCTCAGTGTATTTCTTTTGCTTACCAGAGCAAAAACATTTCTCTGGAAGGCCATGTCACTGCTCACAATGTGAGGGCCATGGCAACTTCTATGGCTCCTCTGCACTCTGTTTCCATAGATCAGATCTGTCGAGCCGCTACCTGGGCCTCGGTTCATACCT
Organism: Ichthyophis bannanicus; assembly: GCA_033557465.1. Lineage (NCBI taxonomy): Eukaryota > Metazoa > Chordata > Amphibia > Gymnophiona > Ichthyophiidae > Ichthyophis > Ichthyophis bannanicus. The sequence goes on from CM066039.1 coordinate 191,629,635, forward strand.
TCACAGCCCATTACTGTTTGGACAAGGACTCCCGCCGGGATGCCTTGTTTGGCCAGGCTGTCCTCAAGCACCTGTTCCATTCCTAAACAACTCCTGCCCACCTTCCCAGAATGGATGCCTGAGATCCATACGAAGATGGCGAACCTTTACAGGGGATCCCATGCATCTAAGCTAGGGAGTCCCCATATGTGAGGACTTATTCCTGCTTGTTCCTGGAGATAGCACAGTTACTTACCTGTAACAGGTGATCTCTGGGAACAGCAGGAATTAGTCCTCACAACCCACCCACCTCCCCTAGGAGTTGTATCTTTTATCTATCTATCTTCCTGTCCTCTCTCTGTTGACTCAGCTATAAACTCGAAACTGAGGAGAGCTGTTCAGGAAGGCGGGAAGGCAGTGCGCATGTGCAGTGGGAGGTCCCAAAAGCTTCTATTCTAAGAAGCTGGGGAGCTTTCCCGCACGGGCTCCGTCGGTACCGACGTACCCATATGTGAGGACTAATTCCTGCTGTTCCCAGAGATCACCTGTTACAGGTAAGTAACTGTGCTATCTCTACAATTTTATTTATTTATTTATTTTATTTGGAGAGTATTTGTATACCGCTACTTCCAGCGATCAGCAGCGGTTTACTTTACACCACATCAGGGAGTGTAGATGGGGATAATCAACAGTATATACAATTCGATTGCAGGGGGGGTTCACAGAGCATACGAGGGTTACTTTACAACACAGCAGGGGGTGTACATGGGGATAATCAACAGTATATACAATTCGATTGCAGGGGGGGTCGCAGGGCACAGACCTTTGGTTACATTATATCTCCAGGAACAAGCAGGAATAAGTCCTCACATATGGGTACGTCGGTACCGACGGAGCCCGTGCGGGAAAGCTCCCCAGCTTCTTAGAATAGAAGCTTTTGGGACCTCCCACTGCACATGCGCACTGCCTTCCCGCCTTCCTGAACAGCTCTCCTCAGTTGTTATTTTATTTGTTTCTTTAGACCGCGTACCTGCCTTCCCCATACCGATACCGGTATCGCCGGTCTTTTCTTTCTTTCTTTAAAAAATTATAATTCTTTTTTCTTATTTTTTAGCTTTTTGGTCACTTCAGAGAGGCCTCTCGGCCTACTCAATTTCTCCTCATGGAGAAGCCAGCCCCTGGATTTAAGAAGTGTACCAAATGTAATGCTGTTATTTCAGTCACAGACACCCATGACTGGTGTCTGAAATGTTTGGGGCCTGACCATTCCATACCGGACTGCCCATCTTGCTCCCACATGTCTAAACGTGGGCTGCAGAACCGGGCCAACAAATTCCATGTGCTGTTTGCTTCAGAGAATACAGCATCACAGTCATCCAGGTCTTCTTCTCCGGATGGATCTCAGGTAACCAAACCTTCTGTGGGCAAGTCCTCAAAGAGCAAATCTCCTTCAAAGCATCGAGAGGCTCTTAGCTTAGAACTTGAGGACCCTGCCCCAGCCAAACAACCCCGGCGGGAAGTCCAACTTCCAAAAACGCCAATTCAGGGGTCTCAGGTTGATATCGATGCTACGGCCTCGACAGATCACCTGTTAGCCTGCTCTGGGGTACCGGGTCACTCCGGTACCGACATCCAGGCAGCTATGGCGTCCATGGGCGATACTGTACAGTCCATGCAGCAGGCCGTCATGGCTTTCATTAAAGCTGCAACGCCATCGGTTCCGCTTTCAGCGGTTTCCGGGCCCGATACCGGTATCGTCCGCCATGCCGGTATCGAGGCCGTCCACCTCTAAACGCAAGTCGGTACCGTATGGGCTTTCGCTCCATACCGGTTCCATACCCGATACGCCCGATATCGATACCGATCGGTACGCGTATCGTGCGTTAGAGGAAAGCACCGATTCCTCTGAGGATTTTCACTCCTCTGATGATTCTGCTGAGTTTTCACTCAACTTACCTGAGGAGCCCTCTTCTCCTAAAAGGAGAATGTCCCCTCCAGAGGATTTGTCCTTCCAGGACTTTGTTTTAGATATGGCTACAGCCCTTTCTATTACCACATCCTCTGAAAAGGAACCCAGATCCAAAAAACTGGATATTTTGGGATACTCAAAGGCCCCTAAGGAGGCAGTTACCCTGCCTATCCATTAAATCCTTCAAGAACAACTGATGGATTTCTGGGAAAATCCTTTGACTTTGTCTCCTTATTCCCGTAGGTTGGACACCATGTATAGGGTCCCTCCTTCTCCTGGTTTCCAAAAGACTCAATTGCCCCACCACTCTATTGTGGTGAAGTCTGCAATGAAGAAGATTAGGAGTACCAAAAGGCACTCTTCCACCCCTCCAGGACGGGAATGTAAGACTTTGGACTCTTTTGGTAGGAAAATTTTCCAGGCTAGTATGCTTATAGCCAGGATTAATTCCTACAGTCTCTATATGGGCATGTTCCTGGAGGAACTTGCCAAAAAGGTGCGGCATTTTGCCCCCTTTATCCCTGAGGATAAAAAGCAGGGATTCCTTTCCCTAGTGAAACAACTCTTAGAGGTTTCTAAGTTCTCTAATAGGGCAGCATATGATTCCTTTGAGGGAGCCAGTAGGGCTTCGGGCATTGCTATTGCAGCCCGACGTCTTGCTTGGCTCCAGGCCTCTGATCTGGAACCTTGGGTTCTAGATGGCTTACGGAATCTGCCCTGTACAGGTGAGAACTTATTTGGGGAAGAGTGGCAAATCAAAGCCACCCAGATGGATGCTGAAAATGCCACCTTGGAAAGACTTTCAAAGTCCACTTCAATTCCTACTAAGAAAAAGTCTTTTAAAAGGCCTTACTATAAGAAGGCCAGAGTTGCTTCAAATACTGGCCAGCAGTCTTCTCAACCTCGCTATACTGCTAAGCGTCAGCAATCCAAACAAGCACGAGCTAAGCCTGCAGCAGCTACTGTAGCTCAGCAGGCTCCAACCCCTCAGGGGTTTTGACTTGCTCCTAGGGAACTTGCCACTTCTGGTTCTAACACAACCAGAACCTCTCACCATACCCGGAAGGTTGGTTCACTTTGCTCCCAGATGGGAACAAATCACAACAGAACAATGGACCCTCTCTATCATTCGAGAGGGTTACAAACTTCATTTCTCCAGCCTTCCTCCCCATCATATGGTGAGACCATTCAATTCTCCCCCATCTCTCCTAACCCTGTTGGGTCAAGAGGTTTCCTCTCTTCTTGCCCAAGGGGCCATAGAAGAGGTTCCTCTTCCTCAACAAGGGTCCGGTTTCTACTCCCCTTATTTTCTCATTCCAAAGAAGACAGGGGGATTCAGACCAATCCTAGATCTGAGAGAATTGAACAAATTTCTCTTCAAGGAGAAATTCAAAATGCTGTCTCTCGGCATTCTCCTTCCTTACCTCCAGGGTCAGGACTGGCTTTGTTCTCTAGACCTACAGGATGCGTATACACATATACTCATCCATCCATCCCACAGAAAGTATCTTCGCTTTCTGTTTCAGGGAAAACATTTCCAATACAGAGTACTCCCCTTCGGTCTAGCCTCTGCTCCAAGAGTATTCACAAAATGCATGGCAGTCGTAGCCGCATTTCTAAGAGGCATGGGAATCTTTGTCTTCCCATATCTGGACGACTGGCTCATCCGAGCTCCAACTCAGTCACAGGCCCAGATTTCCCTGGACCACACAAGGAGCCTTTTGCAGTATCTGGGACTGGTAGTAAACCTTCCCAAGTCCCAACTCATCCCTACTCAATCTCTAGAATTCATAGGGGCCCAGTTGGACACCATCACTGCAAGGGCCTACCTTCCACATGTTCGAGGCCAGCGCCTCCTGAGTTTGGCCTCCCAAGCTCAGTCCAGCACTCACTTGACAGCCAGGGAAATGCTACGCCTACTGGGTCATATGGCCTCCACAGTGCATGTGGTGCCCTATGCTCGTCTTCATATGAGAGCAGCTCAATGGACCCTGGCCACTCAGTGGACTCAGGCGTCAGGAGCGCTCTCAGACCAAATACAAACCTCCGATCGTCTGTTTTGGTCCCTCCACTGGTGGACTTCCACCAAGAATCTGTTGTTGGGGGCTCCATTTCAACCATTGCTACCCCAAGCAACCCTCACAACAGATGCCTCCCAAACAGGGTGGGGAGCCCATCTGCAAACTCTCTCCACTCAGGGCACTTGGTCTCTACAGGAGACCACCCTTCATATCAATCTTCTGGAACTGCGAGCAATTTACCTTGCCCTCAAGGTCTTCCACTCCCTCCTAGCCAACCTCACTGTCCTAGTTCAGACGGACAATCAGGTGGCCATGTTTTACATAAACAAACAAGGAGGGACGGGCTCTCTGTCGCTTTGCAACGAAGCTCTAAGACTATGGGCCTTCGCCAGAGAGCATCAGATTCACCTGCTAGCAGTGTATCTCCCAGGAGTTCAAAACTCTCGGGCAGACAGGCTCAGTCGAGTTCTGCTGCCACACGAATGGTCCCTACATTTGGACCAAATAAACCGAATCTTTCAGGAATGGGGGACCCCGGACATAGACCTCTTTGCAAGTCCGTGGAATGCCAAACTTCCCCGGTTCTGTTCCAGAACTCCGTGTCAGGGAGCTCAGGCTACGGACGCCTTTCTCCTGAATTGGAATCAGGCATTCCTATATGCCTTTCCACCCATTCCTTTGATTCCCAAGACTCTGTTCAAACTCCAGAGGGATCATGGAACTATGATCCTCATAGCTCCACGCTGGCCACGCCAAGTGTGGTTCCCTCTACTTCTACAGCTCTCCCAGGGATCCTACTTGGATCTGGGAGCTGCGCCAGACCTCCTGTCTCAGGAGGAGGGGACTTTGTGGCACCCATAACCCCAAATCCCTTCACCTCAGTGCTTGGTTACTGAAGGCTTAAGCCTTCAAGACTTTCATCTTTCCCAACCAGTGAAAGATATCCTTTCTGCCTCTAGGAAACCCTCTACCAGGCGTTCCTATGCTTTCAAATGGAAACGTTTTTCCATTTGGTGTGCTCAGCAGGGTCTTGACCCTCTGGCACTTCCTTTGAATTCTCTTCTTGATTATCTCCTGCATCTCTCCACTGCAGGCCTCAAGACGAATTCGGTAAGAGTCCATTTAAGTGCTATTGCAGCATCCTTGAAACATATAAATGGACAACCTATCTCCTCTCATCCTCTTGTTGCAAGATTCATGAGAGGCCTGACTCTCACTAAACCTCCCATCAGACCACCCCCGGTCGCATGGGATTTGAATCTAGTGCTCGGTCAACTTATGAAGCCACCTTTTGAGCCAATGTTTTCCACCTCCTTGAAATTTCTTCCCTGGAAGGTCATCTTCCTCATTGCAGTCACTTCGGCTCGCCGCATCAGTGAGCTGCAGGCTTTAGTGGCTAATCCACCTTACACAAGATTTCATCATGATAAGGTGGTCCTTAGGACGAATCCCCACTTTATGCCTAAAGTGGTCTCGCCTTTTCATCTTAATCAAGAGGTATATCTACCTGTCTTTTTTCCAGCTCCTCATGCATCCAATGCAGAGAGGAACCTTCATACTCTGGATTGTAAAAGAGCTCTCGCTTTTTACCTTAATAGGACTCAGCCACATCGAAAGTCTTCTCAACTTTTTGTGGCCTTTGATCCTTCCCATTTGGGACTTCCAGTCTCCAAGCGTACACTTTCCAATTGGATTGCTCAGTGTATTTCTTTTGCTTACCAGAGCAAAAACATTTCTCTGGAAGGCCATGTCACTGCTCACAATGTGAGGGCCATGGCAACTTCTATGGCTCATCTGCACTCTGTTTCCATAGATCAGATCTGTCGAGCCGCTACCTGGGCCTCGGTTCATACCTTCACAGCCCATTACTGTTTGGACAAGGACTCCCGCCGGGATGCCTTGTTTGGCCAGGCTGTCCTCAAGCACCTGTTCCATTCCTAAACAACTCCTGCCCACCTTCCCAGAATGGATGCCTGAGATCCATACGAAGATGGCGAACCTTTACAGGGGATCCCATGCATCTAAGCTAGGGAGTCCCCATATGTGAGGACTTATTCCTGCTTGTTCCTGGAGATAGCACAGTTACTTACCTGTAACAGGTGATCTCTGGGAACAGCAGGAATTAGTCCTCACAACCCACCCACCTCCCCTAGGAGTTGTATCTTTTATCTATCTATCTTCCTGTCCTCTCTCTGTTGACTCAGCTATAAACTCGAAACTGAGGAGAGCTGTTCAGGAAGGCGGGAAGGCAGTGCGCATGTGCAGTGGGAGGTCCCAAAAGCTTCTATTCTAAGAAGCTGGGGAGCTTTCCCGCACGGGCTCCGTCGGTACCGACGTACCCATATGTGAGGACTAATTCCTGCTGTTCCCAGAGATCACCTGTTACAGGTAAGTAACTGTGCTTTACACTTGATCATGGGGGTGTATTTACATATATACATGATATATATTCAATTTTACTGTCGTATTCTTCACATATACATTTTCAATGGTCATTCTAGTGATTATTGATACTTGCATCTCATTGCTTACCTGAGAGCGCGTACAATCCCTTCCTGTCCTTCAGAGATCCTCCATGCTTGTCTCATGCCTTCTTGAAATAAAATACTGAATTGTTGAGCTACAATTGCACAAGCTACATCTACATAAAAAGGTGAAGCATTTGAAGAAAACATCTTGTCATCCGTAAAGCACAAGTGTGGATCAATTTTTTTGAGGGTTGTGTGCATGTGGCATAGCAAATATTGAGCAGGTGGAAAAAAGAATGGAGCCAACTGAATAGCCTAGATGCTAATGGCTGTGTCGGTGAACAAATTGACCCGGAAGAGAAAATGGATATTTCAGCAAGACAATGATCCGAAACACTCCACAGTTAATTTTGAGGTATACTTAACAGGAAGGAAGAATGAATGAATGACTTTCACACTCTTCAGACCTGAATAAACTTTGGGGACATCTGCATGGAAAACAAATTGATAAGCAGGAATAGTAAAGCTCTTAGCTGTTTATGGGGATCTTTTGGGAACTGTTATCTTTGCCAAAACAGGTGTTACAAAGTACTGACCGAAAGGGTATTCAAACTTTGCACTTGCCGTGTTCATTGTTTTCTTATTTTGAATCTGTAAAAACAAATAATGCATAATTACTGTTAACATTTGTAGAAGTTGCTTAACTTTGCGCCATATAGAGGCTGTTAGCCTCTGTTCTCTTTTATATTTACTGAAACATACACTTTGACCATGCCTAAACTTTTACATACAACTGTATGGCTGGATGCAACACAGTTCTATCAACAACAGTGGTGCTGTGGGTGGGGAATAATAACCCTAGCAGATTCGATTCTCCACCATTGCCTGGCAGTTTAGAAGTTCCAGTTAATTTTTCTGTGAAGAGTCTTGGGGTTATTCTGGTCAATACGTTATTTTATTTATTTATTTACATTCTCTTATATACCGTGCTATTCTGCATCAGTGCGGTTTACATTGAACAAACTGAAATTACATTGAACAGGGCATTATAACCTGGAGATAACTATTTTACAGGGAACATGGGCTATGGGAGGGTTAAGTGGCTTGCCCAAGACCACAAGGAGCACCTGTGGGACTAGAAACCCCAGTCCTTCCGGTCCAAGGTTGCTGTCCTCTAGTGGGATTTGAACCCCCGACCTTCCGACTCGAAGTACTTTGCCCCAACCACTAGGCCACTCCTCCACTCCAATGGTCCATGGTCCAACATGTTTAAAATTAAAAAGCAAACAAACAAAACTACTTCCTTATCTCCTAGACTAGTCTAGGTGAGTGGGTTGTGCTTCTTTCCCAGCAGGTGGAGGCATACTTTAGTGAGAGAAACTAGAATTCTCCAGGGATAGCAGGAATCAGTCCTCGCATATGGGTGCCGATGGAGCCGGTGAAGAGCATTATCTCCAGGAACAAGCAGGAATGAGTCTTCACATATGGGTACGTTGGTACCGACTGAGCCGGCGTGGGAAAATTCTTCTTTTTATTAGTTTTTTTGTGGTCGCGTACCTGCCTTCCCTCGACGCCACTGGTACCGCCGGTGCTTTTCTTTCTTTTTTCTAAAGAATTTCTTCTTTTTCTTCAGAAATTTTCCTGTTTAGTGTCTGACACTTTCTAGGCCACTAGGCCTCTATCTTTCCATCATGGAAAAGCCAGCCACTACCCTTAAGAAATGCTCAAAGTGTGGCGGTACAGATATGTTTTCAGATACCCATACTTTGTGTCTAAAATGTTTGGGTCCTGACCATTGCCCACTGGAGTGTCTTTCCTGCTGGAGCTCAAACAGAAGAAGTCTTCAGAATCGAGCACAACTCGATGTCACCAGCTAGAATATCTCCACAGGATCAGGTAACCAAACAAAAGTCTGTAAAGACTAGCCAGTCCTCAAGTGGTAGATCTCCTTCCCAGTATCGAGATGGCTCTGGCCTTGCCTTCGAGGACATATTGGCAATAAAGCACCGGCAGGAGTCTTCGGGCTCCAAAGCATTAACAGGGCTTCAGGTTGTTCCCGGGGTTCTTACCTCGATGAACATACCTGGGCCATGCTCGGTGGTTGTGGCCGCTTCGTGCGGTACTGACACCCCGGCATCGGCTATGGTGATGGATGAAACACTCCTCACCGATGATCGCAGTCTAGCGCTCTCGGCTACTTCGGTACCGTCAGAGTTGCTGCAGACCGATCTTCCAGTATTGGCTTTGGTACCGGTATCGACATGGACATCGGTGTCGGTACCGTCCATGCTTACTTCGACAGACTCGCTTCCTTCAATGCCGAGCCTGGAATCGATCTCTAGCATGGATGATTCGGTACCGACTCATCTTGGTACTGATCTCGGGGGGTACCGAAGACATTGCTTTAAGGAAAATCCGATGCTTTACCCTTTCGGGTCTTCCGATCCCGATGACTGGGATGAATCCATCGGTACCAAGGTTGAATCTTCAACAAGTCTAGCCTTTACCCCTCGTTTTAGAGGGGTCCTCCTCAGGGGAGATTATTTTTTCAAGCTTTTCTGCTTGATATGGCAAAGTTACTTGCCATTTCTATACCTGGTAAAGAATCCTTCCCAGGTGATTCAGAGATCCTGCAATCCCCCTGGATTCCAAAGGAGGTGATCATGCTTCCTTTGCATCAGATCTTACAAGATCTACTTTTAAGGATGTGGAAAACTCCTTTAACGGTATCACCACATTCTAAGACACTTGACTCCATGTACAAAGTGCCACCTTTTCCAGGTTTTCAAAAGACTCAACTTCCTCATCATTCTATTGTTGTAGAATCAGCAGTGAGGCGTATTAAGAGTGCAAAGAAGCATTCTTCTTATCCGCCAGGTCGTGAGTCTAGAACTTTAGATGCCTTTGGACGTCGATGCTTCCAGGCATCCATGCTTTCAGCAAGAATTATCTCATATATTTTCTATATGGGATTATCTCTTGAAGAAGTCACAAAGAACTTAGTCTTTGAACCCTTTTTCTTCAAGAACATAAAAGAGCAGACTTTTCCATATTAGTCAGTCATGCTCAAAATGTCTTTAAATTCCTTAATCATGCTTCCCTGGACTGTTTGAGTCTATTAGCAGAACTTCTGCTATAGCCATAGGAGCACGACGCATAGCCTGGCTTCAAGCTTCAGACTTGGACAAATGAGTACAAGAAAAGCTGGGAAATACTCCTTGTACTGGTGAAAATCTCTAACAAGGATGCTTTATTTCAAGCTAATCAGTTAAACACTGATATTGTTGCTTTCAGAGGATTGTCAAAACTTTCCTCTACCCCAGCTACTAAAAAATCTCCTAAGAAACTTTATTCCCCTAGGGGGAAAATTTTATTCATTTTCTACCCATCATGCAGATGTTTCCAAAGAAGGGCAACAACATACCAGGCTAAGAAAACCAAAGGCTCAGCAAACTCAGCAGTTGCAGGGTTTCTGATTTTTTTTTATTTCATTAAATCTTTTTTCCTGTTGAGTTTTAGAACCACTACTTGAACTACAAATGCTTCTGTAGTTCTTCTCATCCTTATTGAGAGGTCAGCGATACACTGCCTTAGTCCTCTACTTTAGGCACGAATCTCTTGCTAAGGGCAATCCATCCTTTCAGCTCTTAGAGCTATTGAGGATAATCATGCCCTACAGGTAACAAGTTTCTCCTCTCCTTTTAAAGTAAACAGAGGAGTTACAGCTACTTACAGGGTATGCTATGCCCTTCACCTTGGCAGTTGTCCTGTACGAGGATATCTTATACTTTTGACTGCAGGGGAGCTTTACCCTTTTCAGGGACTACCAAATTGTAAGTCTTCCCAACTCTATTACTTTCTATCCCTCTTAGTTGAGATTTTCAATCTAAGAGTGATATTATTTGACTGGAGGGCTTACCTTTTTATGCCATAGGATTTTCCTCAATACCTATTCCAGTAAATAATTTCCATACAGAGTTTCTCCCCTCTGTAATCTTTCAAATATTTCTTTTAAGACAGCTTATCAGACCATAATTGAGAGTTAGTCACTTCTAATTCGTCTGTCGGTCCTTGTCCAATCTATAGGACCTATCCTTTTCTGCTGCCTTAATAACACATAATTCCAAGAGAGGTTCCAAAACCTACTTGGACAATTTATTGTTGCAGGCAACCAGCCTGTCTGCTATTCTTAGCCATCTTCAATTCTTTGGCTCCCACAGAATAGATTAGGTTGCACACTGGTAATTAAACAACCAGATCTCACCTGGGCAACCTACAACATGCTCTCTGCAATTCTACAAAAAGCTGTGCAACTATGGGCCTTTGCCAGAGAGCGTCAGAGCCATTCCTGGTGGGTAACTTTCAGATGGTTAAAAGGCTTGCCTAGTCATGCTCCCACATGACCGTTTTTTTCCTACTTTTACCATCTTCCTTAAAATTTCCTTTTAGGGAAAATGAACCAGGGCTTAGATCACGTGTAAGCATAAAGAATTGCTTAATTCCCTGAGTTGTTCCATATCTCCAGTGGAACTTCTCCAACAGGGATGCATTTCTTTTCACTGCAGTCTGTCCTTGTCTAGTGCATTCCTTCTAATTCCCAATACGTCATTGGAGCTTATGCTGAACAAAGAACGCATTATACTCATATTGCCCTCATAGATGGGAAAATATGGTATTCCCTTTTATTGCGTATTTTTCTCCACACTGAAGTTATAGAAGGATCCAGACTTCTCGTCTTAAGACTAAGGTTTTCTCTGCGCCCCTTCACGTAGATCTCCATTTCTGGTTATTCAAAGTCTAGAATTTTAAAGAGATCTAGACCTATCCTTCTGACTAGGAAAATTCCACTGGTTTCCATGTAACCTTCTTCATGGTTCTTCCACGTATAACCAGTAAGGGGTTCTCTATCCATACTTTCAAGCAGGTCTTACCCCTTCTTGTTGTTAAGTGAGTCTCTCTTTACATACATACATACATACATACGTGTATGTATGTATATATATGTATCTATATCTATATCTATCTATCTATATATCTCCAGGAACAAGCAGGAATGAGTCTTCACATATGGGTACGTCGGTACCGACGGAGCCTGCGTGGGAACGCTCCCCAGCGTCCAATCAAAGCTTTTGGGAGCATCCCACAGCGCCTGCGTGCTGCCTTCCCGCCTTTCCAACTGTCTCTCCTCAGTTCTTTTTCCGTGGAGCCAGCAGGTCGTGTTCCTGTCACCGCAGAAGAATTTCCTTATTTTTTCTTTATTTCTTTTCTGTACGCGTCTGCCTTCCTCGACGCTACACTGGTACCGCCGGTTCTTTTTCTTTTCTTAAAAAAAATAAAATAAAGACCTTCTATTTTTTCTTCAGGTGTACTTCAGTTTTGGGCCTTAGGCCCAAAACCTTTTTCCTTAAATATGGAAAAACCTGCATCAGGTTTTAAGAAGCGCACAAAATGTGGCGGTACTATATCCGTCACCGACACCCATAACTGGTGTCTCAAATGTTTAGGCCCTGACCATTCCATTAAAGATTGTGTGTCCTGTTCCATGATGTCTAAGAGAAGTCGACAGAACTGAGCTGCCAAGCTCAGTACCCTGTTTCCCTCTGATACGGCTTCGGTGGCATTGACGTCTTCCAGGGCTGCTTCTTCCTCACATGGATCTCAGGTAACTAAACATAAATCCAGCCGGTCCTCGAAGGGCAAATCTCCTTCTAAGCATTGAGATGCCCCTGGCCTTGCCCTCGAGGATTCTGCGCCGGCAAAATTACCCCGGCGGGAGGCTTCGGCTTCTAAAGCATCATCATCGGGGTTCCAGGATGATCTAGATGGCGTGGTCTCAACAGATCTCCTGGTGCCATGCTCTGGGGTACCGGTGGCCTCCACCGGTACCGACTTCCAGGCATTGGCAGCGTCGATGGATCAGAGGATTCTGTCCATGGAACGCAGTCTGGCGGCTTTCCTTGTGGCATCGACGCCTGTGGTACCGCAACAGACTACTCCGCAGGTACCGGCTCCAGCCATGCCGGTACCCTGCCCTCTGCAGCCCTCCGGTACCGATACCCCGGTACCGATGATTCCCGATACCGACCCCGGTCGGTACGGGTATCGGGCTTTGCAACAGCATCCCGACAGACGATACTTCGATTCCTCTGAGGATTCTGAAGAGTCTGTTGATGCAGCGATGCTTCTTCCACAGGAGGAGTCCTCTCCTAAACGAAGGATGTCTCCTCCAGAGGACTTGTCTTTTCAAGACTTTTTTTCAGAGAGGTGGCTCGGGGTCTCTCTATTACAGTAGCCCCAGAGTCGGAGCCTAGAGCTAAGGAGTTAGATATTCTACAATATCCTAAAACTCCTAAAGAGGCAGCTACCTTGCCTATTCATGAGATTCTGTATGATCTCATGTTAAGGATGTGGGAAGCACCTCTAACCACCTCTCCTCATTCTCGCAGGTTGGACACCATGTATCGTGTCCCTCCTTGTCCTGGTTTCCATAAAACTCCGCTTCCTCAGCACTCTATTGTGGTTGAGTCTGCAATGAGAAAGATTAGAAGTGCCAAGAGACATGCCTCTAATCCTCCAGGACGTGAATGTAGAACTCTGGATGCTTTTGGTAGAAGAGTCTTCCAAGCTTCCATGCTTGCTGCGAGAATTAATTCTTATAGTCTCTACATAGGAATGTTCTTAAAAGAAGTCACTGACCATTTGCAGACTTTAAGTCCTTTTTTATGTCTGACAATAAAAGGCAAGAATTTCTCTCTGGGCTCAAACATGCCCAGGATATCTCCAAATTCTCCAACCGTGCAGCTTTCGACTCCTTTGAATGCGTAAGCAGAGCCTCAGCTATAGCTATAGGTGCACGTAGGATTACTTGGCTTCAAGCATCTGATTTGGAGACCTGGGTCCAAGATGAATTGGGAAATATCCCTTGTACAGGTGGAAATCTGTTTGGCTTTTGCTTGCCAATCCTTACCAATCAGATGGATGCTGAAAATTCTGCTTTGGATAGACTATCCAAATCTACAGCTGCTCCTGCTAAGAAAAGGTTGTTCAAGAAAACACCTTTTTCTAAAAAGGGAAGATAAAAATAAGCAGGATAGGATCTTCTGCAGCTCAGTTCCCTTTCAAACGTCAGCAATCCTCCAAACAGACCAAGGCAAAGGCTGCGAGGCCTGCTCCAGCCCAGCAGTCTCAGCCCCCTCAGGGCCTTTGACTTTCTGCTAGAGAACTTAGCCTTCCTGGCTCTAGAAGGACCAGAGCCCTCCACCATTCCAGGAAGGGTTATGTCACTTTGCTCCCAGATGGGGGCAAATCACAGCAGAGCATTGGACACTCTCCATCATAAGAGAGGGGTACAAACGTCATTTTTCCAGCTTGCCCCCTCACAAGAGTGCACCAGTTCAATTCTCCAACCTCCCTCCTCATCCTGTTAGAGCAGGAGGTTGCCACTCTTCTAGCCCAAGGGGCAATAGAGGAAGTGCCTTCTCAACAACAAGGCACAGGGTTCTACTCCCCCTATTTTCTCATCCCAAAGAAAACAGGGGGCTTCAGACCCATTTTAGATCTGAGAGTTGAACAGATTCCTAGTCAAGGAAAAATTCAAGATGGTTTCTCTAGGAACTCTGCTGCCATACCTTCAGAGTCAGGATTGGCTTTGTTCTCTAGATCTCAAGGATGCGTACACTCATGTTCTTATCCATCCAACTCACAGAAGGTTCCTTCGGTTCCTTTTCCAGGAAAAGAACTATCAATACAGAGTGCTCCCCTTTGGCCTGGCCTCTGCACCAAGGGTGTTCACGAAATGCATGGCAGTGGTTGCTGCTTTTCTGCGCACCCTGGGAATATTTGTCTTCCCCTATCTGGACGACTGGCTCATTCGAGCTCCCACTCAATCAGAGGCCAAGACTGCTCTAACCTGCACAATGCGTATCCTTCAATATTTAGGGCTGGTAATAAACATCCCAAAATCCAATTTGATCCCTACTCAGTCCCTGGAGTTTATAGGGGCATTGCTGGATACCACAAAGGCAAGGGCCTTTCTTCCCCAGGCCTGCTGCCTTCGCTTGATGCAGTTAGCTTCTCAAGCAGAGTTGAAGCCCCTACTAACTGCTCGAGAGATGTTACAGTTGCTAGGCCACATGGCTTCCACCGTTCATGTGGTACCATATGCTCGCCTTCACATGAGAGCAGCTCAGTGGACTTTATCCACCTAATGGACCCAGGCATTAGGCTGCCTGTCAGACAAAATAGCAAACACAAGTCGCCTCATTATGTTCCTCCAATGGTGGAAGTCCCCTCAAAACCTCTTGCTGGGGTGTCCTTTTCAACAACCTCTACCCCAGGCAACTCTTACAGAAGATGCTTCTCCAATGGGCTGGGGAGCTCATCTTCAGGACCTCTCCACCCAGGGCATCTGGTCCCCACAGGAGACTTGTCTCCACATCATTCTCTTGGAACTCAGAGCAATCTTCCTTGCTCTACGAGTTTTTTCCACACCCTGCTCAGCCACAAGACAGTCCTTGTCCACACGGACAATCGGGTAGCCATATTCTACCTAAACACGCAGGGGGGAACTGGCTCTCTGTCGCTTTGCAACGAAGCTCTGCGACTGTGGGCCCTCGCCAGAAAGCATCACATTCATCTTCTGGCAGTCTATCTTCCAGGGGTTCAAAACTCTTGGGCAGACAGACTCAGTCGAGTTCTGCTTCCACACGAGTGGTCCCTACATATGGACCAGGTGTCAAAAGATTTTTCAAATTTGGGGAACCCCGGACATAGACCTCTTTGCAAGTCCGTGGAATGCCAAACTTCCCCGGTTCTGTTCCAGAACTCCGGCTCAGGGGGCTCAGGCAAGGGATGCTTTCCTCCTTCATTGGGGTCAAGACTTCCTCTATGCCTTTCCACCCATTCCCTTAATTCCCAAAACCCTGTTCAAGCTTCAGAGAGACAGAGGCCACATGATTCTCATAGCTCCACATTGGCCACGGCAAGTGTGGTACCCTCTGCTTCTACATCTCTCTCAAGCTCCCTCCCTAGAGTTAGGGTCTGCTCCAGACCTCCTCTCAGGAGGACGGAAAGTTGTGGCATCCCAATCCCCAGTCTCTGCATCTCAGGGTTTGGTTGCTGAAGGCCTAGATCTCCAGCATCTTCCTCTTTCTCAGCAAGTGAAAGATGTTCTTCAAGCTTCCAGAAAACCTTCCACTAGACGTTCTTACGCCTTCAAGTGGAAAAGGTTTACCATCTGGTGTTCTGAAAAGGGTCTTAACCCCCGTGCCATACCTCTGGAATCGTTGCTGGAGTATCTCCTGCATCTGTCTAATGCAGGCCTTAAGACAAATTCAGTAAGAGTCCATCTGAGTGCTATTGCAGCTTCACTCAAGCATCTGAATGGACAACCTGTTTCCTCTCATCCCCTTGTAGCAAGATTCATGAGAGGCCTCCTTTTAATAAAGCCTCCCATTAGACCACCACCGGTGGCATGGTACTTAAATTTGGTTCTTGGTCAGCTTATGAAGCTGCCTTTAGCTACTACCTCCTTGAAATACCTTTCTTGGAAGGTTATCTTTCTCATTGCAATCACATCAGCACGCCGCATCAGTGAATTTCAAGCACTAGTAGCTAATCCACCTTAAACAAGGTTACATCATGACAAGGTGGTCCTTAGGACTAATCCACATTTTATGCCTAAGGTGGTCTCGCCTTTTCACCTCAACCAAGAGGTCTACCTACCTGTCTTTTTTTCATGGCCTCATGCATCAAGTGCAGAGAGGAATCTTCATACCCTGGACTGTAAAAGAGCTCTGGCTTTTTACTTACAGAGGACACAGCAACATAGAAAGTCTTCCCAACTCTTTGTTGCTTTTGATCATTCTCATTTGGGACAACCAGTCTCCAAGAGAACTCTTTCCAACTGGATTGCCCAATGTATTTATTTTGCCTATCAGAGCAAGAACATTTCTCTGGAGGGCCATGTCACAGCTCACAATGTGAGGGCCATGGCAGCCTCAATGGCTCATCTGAACTCTGTGTCTATCGACGAGATCTGTCGAGCAGCCACTTGGGCCTCGGTTCATATCTTCACAGCCCATTACTGCTTGGACAAGGACTCCCGCCGGGATGCCTTGTTTGGTCAGGCTATTCTCAAACACCTGTTCCATGCTTAATCAACTCCTACCCACCATCCCTCATGGGATGCCAGAGATCCAGGTGGGGAAGTGCAGCCCTGTCCCAGGGTCACACAACTTCTGGGCTCTCTCCCTGGCATCAAAAGCTAGGGAGTCCCCATATGTGAAGACTCATTCCTGCTTGTTCCTGGAGATAGCACAGTTACTTACCTGTAACAGGTGATCTCTGGGAACAGCAGGAATAAGTCTTCACAACCCACCCACCTCCCCTAGGAGTTGTCTCTCTCTCTCTATCTCTCTTCCTTTTCCCTCTCTCTCCCTCTTTGTCTCAGCTATAAAACTCAACTGAGGAGAGACAGTTGGAAAGGCGGGAAGGCAGCACGCAGGCACTGTGGGATGCTCCCAAAAGCTTTCTGATTGGACGCTGGGGAGCGTTCCCGCGCAGGCTCCGTCGGTACCGACGTACCCATATGTGAAGACTTATTCCTGCTGTTCCCAGAGATCACCTGTTACAGGTAAGTAACTGTGCTATATGTGTGTATATATATATGTGTGTGTGTATGTATTGTCACCAGTAGTCAGCCCGTAGCCTCAGCGTACGGGGTAGATAGCCTGGAGACCCTTTATTGAAAGGTTGGTGTCAATGCTTTATGGTTGCATTGCCTCCTGGGAGTTGTAGTTGTGTCCCTTTTCAATAAGATGTAGTTGTGAAACGAGTGTTCAGGCAAAGACAGGCTTTTAATTCCCCTCCCGGGGCGGATTCAAACACAATGTAACTTAGGATCAGAAAGCCATACACTCTGGCACAAGGTAAGAAAAAGAACTAATCACAGCTTCCAAACTTAACTCAAAAGTGGCACGGTATTCACAGCATACAGTCACTTCTTATAAGCAAAATAAACTCTTGTGCTTCTCAATTGCCTGTTAAACAGCTTCCTCAGATTATCTGGCTCAACACAGTGAAATCACATCATCAGTAACCGTTAATGTACAATCCATTTGGTTATCAGACATTTCTTCCTCTGGAGGATCAATTAGCATTGATTCATGCTGGTTCTCAGCTGAATACAACCTCTGCTTTGTATATAACGTTTCCAGACTTTCCTCCTCTGCCTGTTCCTGAGGCTTCCCTATTACTGCCTCTGAGATAGGGTTCAGCCCTACCGTATATCCTGGTATAGCCTAGAGGAGAGTCATACCCTTTAGGGTTTCTAGGAAAGAAATTCTTGTAACCACTTTTATAGTAATTAGACAGCCTACCTTCTGGCTTTAAGGCAGGGGAAAGTCCGTGCACAGCTCTATCAGGACGGGGTTTAAACCTCAGAGGTTTTTCTCTGTATTCTGGCTGCTCACCTTCTTCCTCTGACATACAAATGTCTTGCACCGTATACTTTTCACTCCTTGGAGCTTGTAAGTGCTTCCCAGCTATTCTTACTGGTAACTTTTCCCTCTGTGTGCCTTCACCATAGGATAAATGCCTGGAGTTCTGGTCAAAGGGTTTTTGTGCCCTGTTCCTCCAGTTATTCCTGCCGGTTACTTTCTATCTTTCTCTCTCACACTCAGAATCCACTGAGTCATTCACATACGTTTTCCTTTCACACCGAGACAGACGCTGTTTCCAAGACCCAGACTTCAGCTCACACAATCCTTCCAGCTGGTTCTGCTCTCTTCCGTCTTTCTCTTGCTTCTGCTCTCTGTTCTCTCCGTCCTTCCTGTTCTCTCTTTCAAACTCTAATGAATGTTTCTTATACGTTTGCTTGGGAGCTAATCTAGCCCTTCCCCTCCCAGGTGAAAGCTATTAGGCCCGGGAGATGGGGATTGTTTGCTAGCTGGGCGGGGTTCCTGCTCTCGTGGCTGGGATTGTTTATGTTGCTCCTGGCAACTGGGAGTCCTGAGCTTTTCCTTCCTGCCAACAACAGACCTACTGCTCTCAGGTTCCTCTGTTTCCATAGCACAGGATGTCTCTTCCCCATTACAGTATATATGTGTGTATGTGTGTATATGTATATGTATGTGTGTATGTGTGTATATGTATATGTATGTGTGTATATGTATATGTGTATGTGTGTATATGTATATGTGTATATGTATATGTGTGTATATGTATATGTGTATATGTATATATATATATGTATATTGTCATGCAGCAGGGGCTGATGAAAGCAAAAATGCAGGAGAAGAAGCTGTTTTTCATGTGAAAAAAGATGTGCACAAGATGCAATATCCGCACAGAACAGCTAGAGGGAGCAGGCGTGCACTCACAGAGCCTGAGTGGACACACTTAGCTAATCAAGAGCACCTGATAGCCCGGAAAGCTCAAACACAGGAGAGCTTTATAAACGGAAGACTGGAAAGGGCAGAGCAGAGCTTGCAGCTGTGGAGCTGGAGGTAAAGCTGAAGGTTTACGAGAGAGAAGCACCACAAGCAAGAACCAAGCAGAAAGAAGCACTTGGGGAAACTAGTGCTGGGCAAAGGAGCAATCACCTTTGGAGGCAAAGCAGAGTGAAAGAAAGAAGCCTGCTTGTACCAGAGGAACCTGGGGCTAAACCGAAAGGTAACAGAAGCTTTCAGAGAGGAGACTGGCACAGGGATTGTGTTCTGAAGAACTGCAGGAAGGAGGAAATCCCAGTTCTATATGCTGCTGGAAGCCAAGGTATGCTGACTTGGTTTCTATGAAGAAAACCTTACCTTATAAAAAGCCTTTTGAAAGTAATGCTAAACCTGTGAGAAAGGAAAGCAAAGCTACCTCTCATAAGCCAAGTAGCCAACGCCCGAGGGTAGGCCATGCTCATTGGCAAACACTAGAGGAACTCTTTAAACATCCAGAGAACAGGACTAGGCCCTGGCCAGAAATTATAACCAGTGAAACCACTGATACAGACAGAGATAATTCTGAGCCGGTAGTGACGCGGCCGCGTTGGACGCGTCCACGTCATTGGCCAGGTACCAGACTGTATATCAAGGCTCCAAGAGCGGCGTTCTGCGCTGCGGCGGCGCGCGCCGTGGGAGCGCGCACAAGGAGCAGGTCGTGCTCCTTGGGCGAGCTCCTTGGGGTGACGACTGGGGCAACCCGAAACACCATCTTTCACCACTTGGTCCCTTCCGGTTTACTGCATGCTGCCCCTTTGACACGTTACCCTTTCCCCCCTATGGTTGCGCTGCTTGCCTTTTTAGCTGTCTTGTGCTGCTGCTAACTATTTGCTCCGCTTCTCCCTGCCTTGCAACGTCCCTACCTTTCTCTGTCCCTCCTATCCCTTCTGCTCCGGTCATGACTGCCATTCCTGTTCACTGGGGACATTGTTCTTTGTCTCTATTCCCTGTCCTCCCCAGCCCTCTGGCCTGCAACCCTCTCAACCTTCTTCCCTGCTCCTCTCGTCTGAGTCGTTCTGCTTCTTCCCCCTCCTCTCCAATGCCCTCCTCAGCTGTTCCTTTCCTCACGCTCTCTTTGGCCCTTCTCAACTGCCGCTCCATCCGCTCCAAAACTCATTTGGTCCATGATCTTCTTACTCAACACTCCCTGGATGCCCTCTTCATCACAGAGTCCTGGCTCCGTGAGGGGGAGGACGCCCTCCTTCATCAATGTCTTCCACCCGGCTTCTCTGCCTTTCATACCCCTCGCCTTCGCCGCTTTGGCGGTGGGGTGGCGCTCATTTATAGGTCGTCCCTCTCTTTCTCTCTGGTATCACCTCCCCCCGCCTACCCTGAATCCCTCCTGGTACGTTCTGACTCCACTCCCCCCATCTACTTTCTCCTCCTGTATGTCCCCCCATCCTTACGTCCTGATCTCTGGGACTCCCTGCTAAATACCCTCTCAGACACT
This sequence comes from Ichthyophis bannanicus, assembly GCA_033557465.1. Classification (NCBI taxonomy): domain Eukaryota; kingdom Metazoa; phylum Chordata; class Amphibia; order Gymnophiona; family Ichthyophiidae; genus Ichthyophis; species Ichthyophis bannanicus. The sequence continues at coordinate 191,650,010 of CM066039.1, forward strand.
ACTCTCCTCTCTCAGCACTTGGTCACGTTGGGTGATCTTAACGCTCATCTGGATCCCCCTTCTCGTTCCCGTGACAAGACTCTTTCTTCCTTGTTTTCCGATCTGTCTTTCACTCAACATGTTTTCTGTCCTACCCACGCCTCCGGTCGATCCCTGGACTTGATCCTCACTTTTGATTCCTCACCTTTTGTCTCCACCAATATTTTCTCTACCCCCATCCCCTGGTCTGATCATCACTGTCTCTTCTTCACCTTCCCCTCTCCCGGGCCGGCTGGCCCCATCCCCTCTTCTGTACCATCTCTCGGACGCCGCTTCACTTCAAACTCCCTGCTTTCCTTCCCCTCAGCTCACACTCTTCTCCCCTCAGAGTTTTCCTCCTTCTCTGTTGATCACCAGGTTGATCTCTGGTCTTCCTCTCTTTCCGCTGCTCCTCGACATCGTAGCACCTTTGTGCCCCATGGTCCCTCGTCCAGCCTCTCACCATCCTTGGTTCCACCCTGGTCTTCTCCTTCTCCATGCCAATCTCCGCCGTGCAGAGCGGTACTGGAGGAAGCTCTGCACACCCGCTTCTCGGTCCCACTACCAGCTTGTTCAACTCTCCTACCGGTCCGCAATCTCTTCTGCTAAATTCTCCTACTATTCCCATCTCATTTCCACATCATCAAACTCTGCCAGACGTCTTTTTCTTGTCCTTAAATCCATCTCCTCTATCCCTTCTGCCCCCTCCAATCCTCCCCCCAGCCCCTCCACCCTTGCCTCATTTTTCACCAACAAGGTTCTCTCCCTTCGCTCTTCTTTTTCTTCCTGCCCGCCCCCTCTGTCTCCCCCTCCCTTCCCCCCTGTCTCTCCCTCCTTTCAGCCTGTGTTGCCTCTCTCCCACACCTTTCCGCACAGCTGGTGTTCTTTCTCCCCCATCTCCTCCTCTGAACTTAAGGCTATCTCGTCTGCTCATCATACTACCTGCCCCCTTGATCCATTGCCCTCTTCCTGGCTACTCAACCCTGACATTGCGCTCGTGCCTTCTATTCTCTCTATTTTCAACTCTAGTCTCTCTTCCGGTCTATTTCCCTCCCGTTGGAAGCACGCTATCGTCCGTCCCCTCCTGAAGAAGCCTACCCTTGACCCCTCCTCCCCTGACAACTGGCGCCCTGTCTCCAACCTTTCTTTCTTGTCTAAAGTTCTTGAAAAACTTGTCTTTCTCCAGCTGGCTTCTCACCTCGACTCCACTCACGCCCTTCACCCCCGCCAATCTGGATTCCGCACAGGTCACAGCACAGAAACCATCCTCACTGCCCTGCTCTCCGAACTTCACCGTTCTCACGATCGTGGTGATATCTCTCTCGTGGTTTCCCTGGACCTGTCCTCTGCATTTGATGTAGTCGATCACCGCACCCTTCTGTCTCGATTGTCTGACTTTGGTATCTGTGACACCGTTCTTCGGTGGTTTCATTCCTTCCTCTCTGGTCGTACCTTTTCGGTTCACTCCGGCGCTTCAACGTCCGCCCCCACTCCCGCTACATGTGGTGTTCCTCAGGGTTCTATTCTAGCCCCTCTGCTCTTCAATGCTTTCTTGCCCCCCTGGCCCTGTTAATCCAGCAGTCCGCCCTCTCCTTTTACATATATGCCGATGATATCCTCTTGGTCCACCACACTTCTCCTTCTTCCCCAGATCTGGGTCCTCTGAACCTCTGTCTTTCTTCCATCGCCTCCTGGTTTGACACTAACTTTATGCACGCCAACCCTGCAAAATTCTCTGCACTTTGGATCACCTTTGGTCTCCCTTCCCCCCCTGCTCCCCGTCATGGACCCCCACCCCATTCCTTCTGCCCCAACCCTTCGCTACTTGGGTGTTACCCTAGACTCATCCCTTTCCTTTCACGATCATATCTCTTCTTTTGTACGCTCCTCCTTTTTTCACCTACGTCGTATCAAGGCTGTTCGTTCTATTCTTCCTTCTTCTTCCGTTGTCACTCTTGTCTTGTCTCTGGTTATTTCTCGTCTCGACTATTGTAATGTTATCTATGCTGGTCTTCCCTCCTACCAACTCCGCCGTCTACAACTTGTTCAAAATGCTGCTGCCCGTCTTGTTTCTTCCTCCCCCATTCATGCTCATGTGTCACCATGTCTCTTATCTTTACACTGGCTCCCCATTAAGTTCCGGTTCATGTTCAAGTTACTTATCCTCGCTCATAAAGCCCTTCACTCTAGCACCCCCCAGTATCTAGCTGACTCTATTCGTCTCCAGCCCTCTCCCCGTTTCCTTTCCTTCGTTCATCACACGGTAATCGTCTTTTTTCTTCCGTCACCTACTCAGGCTCACCTCGAATCTACTCGTCACTCTGCTTTCTTCTTCTTAGTCCCTGCCCTCTGGAACTCTCTTCCCCTCCCACTTCGCACTGAATCATCCTATACCCGTTTCAAGGCCCTCCTTAAGACACACCTTTTCTGTCAGGCTTTTGATCTGCCCCCCCCCCCCCCTGTTGATGATGTTTCCTCTCCCTAGTTACGCCTCCCATTCCCCCTTTTCCTTACGTCCCTCCCCTCCTCTTCCCTCCTTCCCCTTTAAACTTCCTGCACCCTGGCTATCTGCTATCTGTTTTTATTATTATTTATCCTACTATTTTATGGTTTTACTATCCCTCCCTCTGTCCTATTATTTTATGGCGTTCCCTTCTTTCTTTATTAGCAGTCGTTAATTTTATGATTGTACACCGCCCTGATGCCTCGGCCTGGGCGGTATATCAAGTATTTTAATAAAGATAAAGATAAAAGATAAACATAAAGTGGAACTTGTAGAGCCAAGCCTTTTATCTCAGGAAGAGATGGACTGTTCTTTGTGTATTTCAGGCAGTGCGGAGTCACTGTTAAACCTGTGAATGATATGTGTTATCTTCAGAATGTTATTCATTTGCTAAATGGAAGAAAAGTGCTGAAACATTTTTGCTTTACTCTGGAAAGCTTAACTAAGCATTGTTACAACTGTGAAGCATAACAGTTTTTCCGTTAACCTGAGTTGATTTCATTCCTGAAGTTAAGGACTTTTTCTTTAGGTTGTAACCCAGCTGAATCTTATGCGTAAAGGGAAATAAATGCCTTGTTAACCCTCTACTCTGCATTCACAATTTTTCTTAGTTAGGAGCTGAACTGCTAAGACCAGGTTACACCTGGCTCTTAAAAGACCCTCCTCTCATAATAAAATAATTTTTGTGTCCCACCTACCCTTACGACCACTGGCCACCAGGGCGGTGCACGACAATATATGTGTATATATATGTGTGTGTGTGTGTATATGTATATATATGTGTGTGTGTAAATACACATATCTCACTCTGAAAGATTTGTTACTGTCCATATTAATGCTGTTCCACTATGCCATAGGGTTTAAATGGACAACCAATTTCTATGGTAATCACAAACTACCTTCTTTTACTGTAACCTCTCTGGTTACGTTACATCTGAAGCTCTCCATGTAAAGTCCTCCTAAGTGACATCACTTGGGGAAGACATTCCTGATCTTCAAGAAATTGGAGGCTACGCCGCCTACTACAAATGTTTCTTTCTTTCATTTGGATAGAGGGTTCTCAAAGACCCATCCTTTTTCTGCAAACCAGTCAGATTTATCTCCTTTCTTTCCTAGAGCTTTTTTCTGCTCCAAGGACAAAGAGCTTCAAACGTTGGCCTACAGAAGCTTTAGCTTCTCATCCAAAGTCCAACCCCATTAAGCTCTCCCAGTTTTTTCTTCTGGGATTAGTTCTAGCCATTTAGGCTTCTGACCTCTGCCTGTATTGCAAAATTTATTCCTCTACTTCACAGTAAGGTATTTTATTTGAGGATAATATACTAGTTTCTAGCACCAGACCATTACTCTCAACAAATACTTTCGCAAGATTTTTCACTAAGGTCCACATTAGAAAATTGGAATCCAATTTTCACTAACATTTCTGATCTACACAAGGACTCCTCTCTAGACGCCTTGTTTAGTCAAGCTGTTCCACAGCACACCCTTCTCACTTCAACTCCTACCCCTCCATCCCTTGGATGCCTCAGGTTCTGGGAAATAGCATGGCCCATCAACTAGATTTGCAACATGCTGGGACCTCCTCCAGGCATCTTAGCTTGGAAGTCCCCATATGTGAAGACTCATTCCTGCTTGTTCCTGGAGATAACACAGTTACTTACCTGTAACAGGTGATCTCTGGGAACAGCAGGAATAAGTCTTCACAACCCACCCACCTCCCCTAGGAGTTGTGTGTCTGTCTCTCTCTCTCTCTCTCTCATTTGTCTACCTCCCTCCTTCGGTCTCAGCTACAAGCCCAACTGATGAGAGGGAAGTGAATGGGCGGGAAGGCAGCACGCATGCACGTGGGATGCTCTGAAAAGCTTTATTTTGGACGCTGGGGAGCGTTCCCGCGCAGGCTCCGTCTGTAACGACGTACCCATATGTGAAGACTTATTCCTGCTGTTCCCAGAGATCACCTGTTACAGGTAAGTAACTGTGCTTTCCCGGCTTTCAAAGAAAGCCTTTGGGACATGCTATCACGCATGTGTGGTCCCTTTCCTGCCAAAGGTGCCATCTTGCTCAGTCTCCTTTTTTCCACGGAACCCAATGGATGTGTCTCCTGTTTCCCCGGAAAAATCCTTTGCTAATTATCCTTAAAATAGTTAGTTTCCCTGTTTGTGTTCTGGTTCCTCTTCCCACCTCAAGCCAGCGCTTTTATGATGCTGTTCTCTACTCCTTTTATCTTTTTTGATTGAGGCTTGCCTCGACCGTCGTTCACATCCTTTTTTGCCTGGGGGTCATCGACCCCATCTGGGTGTTCTCTGTAGGTGGACTTCCACCCTCCCCCCACCTTTCCCCGACCAACTCCAGCTTTGTACTTCTCCACACTCGTAGGGTTAGGTTTACAGATGGGTTTTCTCCCCCTACCCCTCTGTCTTGTCTGCCCTGCCTACACAGATAGTCCCATAACTGAATTTGTCACCCTTCCGCTCTGTTACCTCTTGCTCTATTCAACTTCACTGCCACCCACACTCCCCATACTCCATCCCAATATGACTCACTTGGGCCACCTTGAAATATTTGGCTAGGTCCAGAACTGCAAGGCCTCTTTACTCCAGTCCCCTATAAAGTACCTCTGTCCTAACCCTCAGAGATTGCCTTCTCCAGATAAAGGAGAAAATATGCTTCTGTAGAAGTGCTAGCACCTGAGTAGATAGGGACATAAACAGAAACACGATCCTCGGTGGAATATTCATTTTCACAATGGCTACCCTACCAAACCACAAAGTATGGTTTGGCCCACCTCACCAGATCATTTAGCATCTTCCTAACCAGAGGGTCATAGTTAAGCTTCCACAGGTCCTTCCAATCCCTGTCCACCAGTACTCACAAATATTTAATATATCTCTTCACCCATTGGAAAAGGAAGGCCTCCCCCAGCTGTTCCAGCTCGGGTTGCAGGTGCACCGGAAGAATCTTGGTTTTGCTCGAAACCTTGCTATACTGTGAGACTGATAAAATGCCCGAAACCTCGCTATACTGCGAGACTATGATAAAATGAGAAAAATAGTTAAGAAAAAACTAAATGGAGCAGCTGCAAAGGTTAAAGATTTACATCAAGCTTGGGTGTTTAAAAATACTATCTTGGAAGCCCAGACCAGATGTATTCCATGTTTTAAAAAAAGTGGAAGGAAGGCCAAAAAACTGTCAGTATGGTTTAAAGGCGAGGTCAGAGAGGCTGCTGTTGCCAAAAAAGCATCTTTCATGAAATGGAAAAAGGAGCCAAATTGACGATGAAAACTGGAAACAACATAAGCACTGGTAAGTTAGATGCAAGGCATTGGATAAGGCAGGCAAAGAGAGAGTTTGAGAAGAAGCTTGCCATGGAAGCAAAAATGCATAATAAAAACTTATTGAAGTACATTCGTAGCAAAAAACCTGTGAGAGAGTCAGTTGGACCATTAGATGATTGAGGGGAAGAAGGGGCACTAAGAGGGGACAAGGCCATAGTGGAGAGACTGAATGAAGTGTTTGCTTCAGTCTTTACTGAAGAAGATGTAGGAAAGTTACCCATGACTGAAATGTATTTAAAGGTGATGCATCGGAAGAATTGAAAGAAATATTGATAAAATGGGAAGATGTATTACAACTATTTGATACATTAAAGAGTAGCAAATCGCCTGGGGTGTTAAAAGAACTGAAATATGAGATTGCAGACATACTATTAGTATTCTGCAAACTATCATTAAAATCTGTAATACCTGAAGTTTGGAGAATGCCCAGTGCAATGCCAAAAGGGTTCCAGGGGTAATTTGGGAAACTACAGACAGATGAGCCTGACATCAGTACCGGCAAAATGGTAGAAACCATTATAAATGACAAAATTACTGAACATGTAGATAGTTATGGTTTAATGGAAGAAAGCCAACATGGCTTTAGCCCAGGAAAATCTTTTCTTACTAATCTGTTATATTTCTTTGGAGGTATGAATAAACAGGTAGACAAAGGTGACCTTGTTGATGTAGTGTATCTGGATTTTCAGAAAGCCTTTGAGAAGGTCCCTCATCACAGACTCTTGGCAAATTAAAAAGTCATGGGATAGGAGGCACTGTACTATTGTGGATCAGGAAATGGTTAAAAGATAGAAAGCAGAGGCTAGGGCTAAATGACCAATTTTCCCCAATGGTGAATAATGGAGTACCCCAAGGATCTGTGCTGGGTCCGCTGCTTTTTAACATATTCATAAATGACCTGGAAATGGGAATAATGAGTGAGGTAATCAAATTTGAAGATGACACAAAATTATTCAGAGTTAAAACCCAAGAGAACTGTGAAAAATTGCAAGAGGATCTTGATAAATTGTAAGACTGGGCATCCAAATGGCAGATGAAATTTTAATGTGGACAAGTGCAAAGTTATGCACCTAGGAAAGAACAACCCGAACTATGGTTACACGATGCAAGGTTCCACATTGGGAACCACTAACCAGGAAAAAGAAATAAGCGTCATCGTGGATAACATGTTGAAACCCTCTGCCCAGTGTGCAGCGGCGGCAAAGAGAGCAAATAAAATGCTAGGTATCGAAAGGAATGGAAAATAAAACAAAGGATAGTATAATGCCTCTGTAACGTTCCATGGTACGACCGCACCTTGAATATTGAAGTAAGGCATCCCAATAAAGAGATTCCAATAAAAGTAAAAGTAACCCAAATGTCTTCAAGTAAAGAACAGAAAGAGTTGAAAAATTCCAAGTTACCCCTTTCATCTGATAACCAGGTTGTTAATATGAACAAATTACAAACCTTGAAATGCCTGTACACAAATGCTAGCAGTCTAAAAAATAAGATGGGAGAGCTAGAATATTTATCACTAAATGAAAGGTTAGATATAAATGGAATCTCGGAGACCTGGTGGAAGGAGGACAAACAGTGGGACACTATGATACCTGAGTACAAATTATATTGCAATAATAGAAACATAGAAACATGACAGCAGAAAAAGACTGCATGGCCTATTTAGTCTGCCCTTCCATATCAACTACTACAATAGTCCTTTTTTTTCCTTTAGAGATCCTCTGTTTGTCCCATGCTTTTTTGAATTCAGATACTATCCTCCTCTCTACCACCTTCACTGGGAGACTATTTCACTCAACGCATAATCAAACGCTGGAATTTGTTACCGGATGATATAGTGAAAGCTGTTATTGTAGCTGGGTTTAAAAAAGGTTTGGGCAAGTTCCCGGAGGAAAGGTCCATAAACTATTATTAAAGGGGAACTGGGAAATAAACAGCTTGTCCTAATACAAGCATTGTAGAACCTGTGTCTTCTGGGGAAACTGCTAGGTACTTGTGACCTAGATTGGCCACTATTGGACTTGATAGGTCATACTGGGTCAGACCAATGTCCATCTTATGTTCTTATGCCACGCATCTACCACTCTTTCCGTAAAGAAATATTTCCGCATATTACTCCTGAGTCTATCCCCTTTCACCCTCATCTTATGTCCCCTTGTAGCAGAGCTTGCATTTATGCCACGGAGGTATTTAAATGTCTCTATCATATTTCCTCTATCCCGCCTTTCCTCTAAAGTATTCATATTAAGATCCTTAAGTCTGACCTCATATGCTTTATAACAAAGACCACTAACCATTTTAGTAGCCACCCTCTGCACTGACTCCAACCTGTTTATATCCTTTTGAAGGTGTGATCTACTGCTTATTACTGCTACTACTGAGCATTTGTATAGCGCTACAAGACGTACGCAGCACTGCACAGACATGTAAGAGATAGTCCCTGCTCATCAGAGTTTACAATCTAGTCAAGACAGACAACACAAGGGAAACATAAGGAGATCAGGTGAGTCAAGATCTGAAAATGGCAGAAAAGAGGTAAGTGTTCAGCCTGGATTTGCACACAATACTCCAAATGAGGTTGCACCAGAGGCACTGTCACCTCCTTTTTTTTCTGCTGGCTGTTCCTCTCCCTAAGCACCCAAGCATCCTCCTAGCTTTCACCAGTGCCTTTCCTACCTATTTAACTACTTTAAGATCATCAGACACAATCACACCCATGCCCTGTTCTTCTTTTGTGGACAGAAGTACTTCACCCCCCTATACTGTACTGTTCCCTTGGATTTTTGCAGCCTAAGTACATGACCTGCATTTTTTAGCATTAAATCTCAGCTGCCAAATTCTAGACCATTATTTTTAAGCTTAGCTAGATCCCTCCTCATGTTATCTACTTAGTCCTTCCTGGGTGTCTACTCTATTGCAGTTTTGCTATCATCTGCAAAGAGGCAAACCTTACCTGACAGCCCTTCTGCAATATTACTAACGAAGATGTTAAAAAGAATCAGACCAAGGACATCCCTGCGGCACACCACTGATAATAACCTTCTCCTCAGAGTGAGCTCCATTTACCTGTAAATCGTTTGAGATCCCCATTGCTTCTGTTCCTATTTGTGGGTGTTTTATGAGGTCCTGCTCCTGGTCCTTCATCTGTGAACACATATCAGAAATATTTGTTAAACAATTCTGATTTATCCTCATCAGCTTCTACATATTCCTCCCCTTCATCCTTGAATCTATCAGTACCACTTTGACCTTCCTCCTCTTCACTAACATATCTGAAAAAGGTCTTATCCCCCATTTTATTACATTTGCTATTTCTTCTTCTTTTTGTATCTTTGCTTTCTTGACTAGCATATGTCAAATTGGTGGAAGGGTTGCACTATATGTTAAAGAGAGCCTTCAGTCAAACAGAATACAAGTTTGGCAGGAAAAAAATGCATTGTGAAATCTCTTGGATAGAAATTCCATGTAAAAAGGGGAAGGCAATGGCAGTCCGCCTGGCCAAAATGAACAGATGGATAAAGAAATACTAAAAGAAATCAGAAATGCTAATAAAAGTTTCAACACAGTAATAATGGGTGATTTCAAGTACCCCGGTATCGACTGGGTCAATGTCACATCAGAACATGCTAGGGAGATAATTTTTAGATGCACATAATCCCACCGCCCTCACCACCTGCCGTCCTGACCTCTTAAATGTACCTAATATAGTTACACGGTAAACCACTTTGATTGAAGTATAAGGTGGTATATAAAGATGGTTAAATAAATATATAAACAAATGAATGAATGCTTCATGGAACATCTGGTTCATGAACCAACATAAGGGGAAGTTATTTTAGACTTAGTCCTTAGGGTTCTACTCTTCTTTGGTGTTGGGTTTCTACTTTCCTGACAGTTTTAACCCCTTCTTCTGCCTCAATCTCTCTCCTTTCCCTCCTTTGAGGTCCACTCCATCTGCCTCAATCTCTCTCCTTTCCCTCCTTTGAGGTCCACTCCATCTGCCTCAATCTCTCTCCTTTCCCTCCTTTGAGGTCCACTCCATCTGTCTTTTTACTTCACTACCTCTCCAGGTAGCTTTTATTGATTGACCCCCTGACAAGCTATACAGACAGAGACAGCTTGCTCTCTTTCTTCAGTCTGTTCTCTCTGTTTGACACAGACCGACTCTCCCTGTTGTCCTATTCAGTAGCTGCCCCTGCAGGAGTCCAGTGCTTGACTACTGGTACTTTTCCACAAGTCCCAGTCTTGTCTTTCACCACTCCTGTCTAGCCCTAGTAGTGATTCCAAGAAAGTTTCTACATCTTTCTTGGATAATCTTCACTACAGGCTTCTTACACTATATCTACCCCTGCCATCTCCAATCCCTGGATTTGGCAATGTAGTAGACGTGGCTGTCAGTTTATTCCATCAGCCAGTTCTACATCCCAGTTCTCCTGCATAATGCTCTCTGCAATCCTATTGAGAAGCTTTCTACTATGGGCCCTTGCTAGAGAGCGTAGAGCTTTATCTAATGGCTATCCATCATGGTTGAGAAATGCTTCCTCAATCATCCCCTATGGCTGTGAGGGTTCTTCATACCCTGCTATCTTCTTTTTAAAAAAAAGGAGGAAAAAGGATATAAGCCTTCTCCACGTGAAAGTCTAAGAGTTATCCCCTTCCTCAGGGAATATTCTCTTTTTTTCTTGCAGCTTGTCCTCATGGTATCCTAACACTTCCAGGACAGCACATATTAATCTGAAAAACGCATGATACCTCCTTGTTCCTCACATAGGTCAGCTTGGTATCTCATCCTATGCGTTTCTGTCCTTTTACCATGCTGGAGTTCCACAGGACTCCGGACTTGCTGTTTACAGACTGATATCATCCTCTGTTTTCTTCACATAACCATCCTGGTAATTCACTGGATAGCATTCCTTTACCATCATCTCTGGGGGAATAGATTCTCTATATACCTCCTTGTTCTTATAGGAATCTTTTCCCTTCACATCTCCATGTGAATGTCCAGATATGCATGACTCTGTCTGCTTACTGCAGGCATCTATCTTTAGATATATTAAGGTGTATATATATATATATATATATATATATACCTGCTACATCTCTATAGATGTATTTGTCTGTCAGCTAAGTGTGCATATGCTATGCCCTTTAGATCTTATATACACACACATATCTCTACATATATGTGTGTATTTATCCGGATACTTATTATAGATAGATATGTATTTCCCTACTTATCTCCTGACTGTCTATGTTCATAAAGGTTTTCACCTTCATGCATGTTTCTGACAGTGGGTTGCACAGCTCATACTGTTCCTCAGTATGTTCCAGATATTTTGCACACAACCACTGCTATGAAACTGACAGCCCTACCATATCCTAGGTTTACGTATCCCTGAAGCTCCATGCCCCAATGTCTTCCTACCTCTTTCCAGTTCGGAAAGACATGGTGGATCTTCAGTGGATTTCAGATCAATTCTTTAAACTTCTGTCCTTTCTGGGAGTATTGGGTTCTTCTCATACCCTTTCCTCCCTCAAGGACTAGATCTGTTTGTCCAGGTCGGTCAGTCTTCCTCTTTTGCTTCTACTTCTGTAGCCAAAAGAGTTTTCAGCTTTCCATGAAGCTTCCCACTGAAGACCTGCCGTGTTTGTGTTACCCTAATTGAATCCTGGGGTCACTTCTCACTTCCAGATGTTGACCTCCATTCTCACTCCTGTGAGGTCACCTTGAACATTTTTCTACTGGATCCCCAGTAGACTCCATCAGTCTCTCTACTTCCTGTAATCCAGTAGGTGAGCGTCATATGGTAATTGTTCATTTCAATATTATACTGCTTGTTCATTTCAATATGTCTTTTGATAATGATCATACATACATGGACTCCTTGAATGTAGTCCTTTCTTAGGTTAGCTGGTTTTTCTTCAGCTCCTCTCTATGCAACTCCTACCCTCCATCCTCAGGATGCCTGGCCATATCAAATGTAGCATGTTTTCAATCTTCAACATGTTATGGCTCCAGGCATCTTAGCTTGGGAGTCCCCATATGTGAAGACTCATTCTTGCTTGTTCCTGGAGATAGCACAGTTACTTACCTGTAACAGGTGATCTCTGGGAACAGCAGGAATAAGTCTTCACAACCCACCCACCTCCCCTAGGATTTGTATTTTTATATCTATCTTTCCTTTCCTCTTTCTCTCTCTTTGTCTCAGCTATGAAACTCAACTGAAGAGAGACTGTTGGAAAGGCGGGAAGGCATCACGCAGGCGCTGAGGGATGCTCCCAAAAGCTTTCTGATTGGACGCTGGGGAGCGTTCCCGCGCAGGCTCCGTCGGTACCGACGTACCCATATGTGAAGACTTATTCCTGCTGTTCCCAGAGATCACCTGTTACAGGTAAGTAACTGTGCTTTAGTACTATCCGCGTCAGGATAGACCTGTTACAGTGGACTTCTCTCCGAGCTGCAAGCCTTGTCATGCAGGGATCCTTACTTATTCTCTGAGGAGATTATGTGATTTCGGCTTGCCTCTTCCTTCTTGCCCAAGATGGTTTCTGCTTTCTATGTGAATCATGAAGTCTATTTGCCCTCCTTTCTCCAGGAACAAGCAGGAAGTCAGTCCTCACATATGGGTGACGTCAGTGCTGACAGATCCCTCGCAGAAGCCAGCTTTCAAAGAAAGTCTTTGGGAGGTGCCACTACGCATGCGTAGTACCCTTCCTACCCAAGAGTGCCATCTTGCTTAGTCTTCCTTTTTCTGCAGAGCCCTTCAGTTGTCTCTATTTTCCCCCAGTAAAAGTTTTTTTCTTGACTTGTTTCCAACTCTCTCCAGTTGTACACCAGTATTCTTTCCACCACACAAACCCACTGCCCTGGCATCGAGTCTTGGGTCTCTTTGTTTTTCCTTTTGGTGCCTTTGCGCCCTTTTTTCTCCAATTGGCAGCACCATGGGTCTTTGACCTCACTGGACTACGTTTTTCCCCCATGGCTACCAGTGGCTTTAAGAAGTGTGATCGGTGTGTCAAGATAATGTCCCTCACCGACACACATGACTGATGCCCATGCTGCCTAGGGCCAGACCACAACCCCACGGCTTGTAATCTGTGTAAAAAGATGTCCACCGAGGCCCTCAAGAGCTGTCAGCAGCAGCACAACAAGTTCTTCCCTGAGTCTCCAGCTCCGAAGGCCAAGGCCCCCTCTGAAGCCGTGGAATCCCGTGATGCCACTGCAGACCCCGGTCAAAGCAGTGGCTCTTCAGAAAGGAGGTCTCCCTCGAGGGAACACAAGAAGAAGAACCTCGAAGGCAGCGTCTCTGGATGTCTGACAGGTCCGGTAAGCCCTAGACCAGGTCCTGCAGTCCTTGATGGCTGTCGGAGAGATCGGAGCGGGAGCTGCCTACCAAGATCGCCCAAAAGGAATTGAACGCAGATTGGTCTTGGTCACCAGAACCTATCCCCGTTGAGGATTCCCCTTTGGGGGAACCGGCACCAAGTCGGAGTTTCTCGTTGCATGTGCCCAAGGCTTCGGAGCCTTCTGAACTCGAATCCAGGATGGCAGCCCTGGAGCGCAGTCTGACTGCCTTCATGGACCTGCAGCAGGCGTTGCTGTCCTGCACTACCAATTCCTCAGCCCAGACCACCAGGCCCTCAACATCAAGGACTTTCCCCAAAGGCCGAGCCAATCCTCGAGTCAATCCTCAGCCTAGATCTCGCTCTGGGTCCCGCTTGACGGGACTGAGGTCTTCCCCGGCTAGTGCTCATGGCACCAGCCACGGGGCTTCTGTAGAATGTGGACAGGGCTCCGGCCTTGAGCCCGTGAGCCACCCTTCCCTCGAGTCTTCCTTAGACTGCTCGGAGTGGGAGACCAAGGATGAGGAGTCCCTGGACACCCGACGTCACCACGATGTCCCCTCAGACTCGCCATTCTTGGAGCCCCAGCATCGGTCCCCATCCGAGGACATGACATTTCTTTACTTTGTGCGGGATATGTCAAAAGCCCTCGCATAACCGACTGAATCGGAGGAGGGACCCTCTGACAGAAGGATTAGAAATCCTCCAGTACAAGGTCCCGCTGAGAGAATCCCTCACAGTACCCATCCCACCCATCCTGGAACGGCTAATGCTCCGAATGTGAGAGAGACTGGCATCGGTGCTGGTGGTGAGCAGGTGGCTCGACTTGATATATGGGGTCCACCAGAGTCTGGGCTTCCAGAAGTCACAGTTGCCGCACAACTTCATGGTGGTGAAGTCAGCCATACGTTGGCTCAAGAGACAGAAAACACATGCCTCAGTGCCCCCGGGTAGGAAGGCCCGCACCTTGGACACCCTCAGCAGTAAGTGCTACCAGGGGCTCGATGCTCATCGACCAGATCCAGGCCCACCAACTTTACGTGGGCATATACCTGAGAGACCTGGTGAAGGAACTCGCCGGGTTCTCGGATGAGCTCTCCGAAGAACCCCTGTAGCGGTTCAGGAACGTCTCCAAGGCTATCCATGAGTGCTCCAAATTCATGACTTAAGCAGCCTATGACGGCTTTGAAGGCGGCTAGACTAGCCACGGTGGATATCTGTGCCTGACACCAGGCCTGTCTACAGTCTTCCGACCTCAAGCAGTGGGTTCAGGACAAATTGGTCAATGTCCTATGCCAAGGGGAGAATCTCTTTAGCAAACCCATGACGGAAAAGGCCACCGAGTTGGAGTCTGAGTTCATGACGAGGACCAGGCTCTCTAAGAAGACCGCTGCCCCTCCCCGACAGAAGGGCTCAGGTAAAAAGCTCTTTTACCCAAGGAAACGGGCTGCTTACAAAAGCTACCCACATTTTCTGGTCTCTCCAGCTCCCCAGCAGTGTCAGGAGGCAAAGGGACATGGGCAAGGCCCTCATAAGCAGAAAGCTCCCAAGCCCTGGCTCCAGCCCAGCCAGGGGGCAGATTTAGACTCTTTGAGCATAGCCTCTCTGCCCCAAGGAAAACAGCAGCCCACAGGAGGATGTCTAACCCTGTATGCCCACAGGCGGCCAGTCATCACCACTGATTCTTGGGCCATCTAGGTGGTCAGGAAGGGCTACCTCCTCCAGCTGTCTCAGACACTTCCTCCTTTCTTCCCGGGAGTGCCCCCCCCCCCCCCCAGGTCTCCCCTTCACCGGGACCTGCTATTGAAGGAACTCGCAGACCTTCTCAAGGACAAAGCGGTAGAACCAG
Source organism: Ichthyophis bannanicus (assembly GCA_033557465.1). Lineage (NCBI taxonomy): Eukaryota > Metazoa > Chordata > Amphibia > Gymnophiona > Ichthyophiidae > Ichthyophis > Ichthyophis bannanicus. The sequence goes on from CM066039.1 coordinate 191,665,056, forward strand.
TACCCCACTATCTCGGGGGCAAGGGGTTCTTCTCCAGGTATGTCCTCGTGCCAAAAAGAACAGGGGGCTTAAGGCCCATCCTGGACCTACGCAACCTCAGCAAATTCCTGGTGAGGCAGAAGTTCAAGATGCTCTCCCTTGGAACATTGCTGCTTTACCTCCAGCAGGGAGACTGGCTATGCTTCTTGGATCTGAAGGATGCCTTTACCCACAACCTCATTCACCCCAGCCACAGGTAGTACCTTTGCTTCATAGCAGGAGGCAGTCACTACCAACAAAGGGTACTAGCCTTCGGCCTGGCCTCCGCCCCCAGGGTCTTCACCAAATGCCCGGCAGTAGTAGTCGCCTTCCTCCATCGGGTATTTGTCTTCCTCCTACCTCGATGACTGACTCATAAAAGGAGGCATGGCCATAGAGGTGCAGCAGGCCACAGCACACAGTATTCAGGTCCTGCAGCATCTGATAAACTACCCCAAATCCCACCTCCTCCCACCAACGCAATGTCTGGAGTTCATAGGAGCAAGGCCTTCCTTCACCTGGTCTGGGCAGACTGTCTCAACGCACTGGCCGGAGATGTGCAACACAGTCCCTCGGTGTCAGCTCGACTTCTACTGTGCCTGCTTGGACACATGGCCTTGATGGCCCATGTCACCCTGGACACTTGTCTGCACACGAGGGCCGCTCAGTGGTTCCTCCACGACCAGTGACCCGCCAGCTGGCAGAACCTCTGACTTGGCAGGATCCCCGACACCTGCAGGCGGGAATGCCCTTCCAAACCCCAAGCCCTCTAAGGATCCTCACTACGGGTGCCTCCCAGCTGGGATGGGGAGCCCACTGCCAAGAATTCCGCACCCAGGGCAATTGATCTCAAGCAGAGGGCAAACAGCAGATCAACCTCCTGGAACTTTGGACATTATATATAACCCTCTGAGCATTCTGTCACCGCCTGAGACACCAGCCGGTGCTGATCCAAACAGACAATCAGGTGACAGTGTTCTGTGTGAACAAGCATGGGGCATGGGGTCTCGTGTCCTCTACCACGAAGCAATGACACTCTGCTTCTACGCAATTCAACAGGGATACTCCTGCGGACGGTATACCTACCAGGCCAGGACAGTGCTCTGGCGGACAGACTGAGCAGGGTCCTCCAGCCACATGAGTGGCAGCTGGACCCCAGAGTAGCTAACCAGCTCTTTCACCTCTGGGGGACCTCATGGATGGACTTCTTTGCTAGCCCGGACAACTACCAGTTGCCTCGCTTCTGTTCCCGGCATCCCCACCTGTCCAGGATAGCGGCAGATGCATTCCTCATCCTGTGGTCAGAAGGCCTCATGTATGCCTTCCCACCCACGCTGCTGATTGCCAAAACACTTTTTAAGGCTCTTCGCGACAAGGCGCCGCTGATTCTGGTAGCTGCACGGTGGCCCAGGCAGCTGTGGTTCCCGCTACTCCTCCAGTTGTCAGTTGAGACTCCAATCTTCTTGGGGAACTCCCCCAGGGCTCTTGTCTCAGGAGGAGAGCGCTCTCCCTCACCCCAACCTGGGGTCCCTATCTTTGATGGCATGACTGCTGAAAGGGTGACCTTAGCCCCTTTCAACATCTTGGGAGACGTGGAAGAGATACTGCTGGCCTCCTGTAAGATCTCTACCAGGAGAGCTTACTCATTCAAATGGCATAGGTTCTTGATCTGGTGCGCGGAGCAGCAGGTGAACCCGTTCTCCTGCCCGGTGCAAATGGCGCTGCAGTACTGTATCTTTATCATCTCTTGCAATCCGGGCTCAAATCGAACTTCGTGAGAGTGCACCTCAGTGCCTGGGTGGCACATCACCATCCTATTGAGGGCAAGTCCCTTTCGGTCCAGCCACTGGTGACCTGCTTCTTGAGAGGACTCCTGTTGTCCAAATCCCCCATCCGCCCCCTAGCAACAGAATGGGATTTCAATGTAGTATTGGTGCAGCTCACTCACCTACCATTTGAGGCTTCACTACCTGCCACTTAAGGTACATCTTGTGGATGGTCATTTTCCTGGTAGCACTCACCTTCGCTCGCAGGGTCAGCGAGCTCTAAGCCCTGTTGACAGAGGCACCGTATACTATATTCTATAAGAACAGGGTCGTGCTATGTACACACCCCAAGAGTCCCAGTGGGACAGCTCCTAAGGCCAGGCCACTCTCCATAATCTTTTCGGAATCTAGGCATCTCCTACCCTCCGACCCTTCTGTATTCAGGATCCCGGAGCATTTGTTCCCATCAGACACACGGGTCCTACAGTAGTCTGTATCTGCGGACTCAATTGCTGCTGCTCATGGCTCCCCCTGAGGGTGACTGTGGCCTTTTCTATGGGCTTTTGGTAGCCTGGAGCTAGGGAGTCCCATACGTGAGGACTGACTTCCTGCTTGTTCCTGGAGAAAGCATAGCTACTCACCTATAACTGGTGTTCTCCGGGGACAGCAGGAATCGGTCCTCAGAACCCGCCCTCCCTCCCTCCTCCCCTTGAGTTGCTCCTTACTACCTTTGTTTTTACCGTCTTTAGCTATGTCATCTGACTGAGCAAGGGCCTGGAAGGGCCTTGGATGAGAAGGGTACCACACATGCGTGGTGGCACCTCCCAAAGGCTTTCTTTGAAAACTGGGGTGATGCTTCCACGAGGGCTCTGTCTGCGCCGACCTCACCCATATGGAAAGACTGATTCCTGCTGTCCCTGGAAAACACCTGTTACAGGTGAGTAACTACGCTTTTCTTAGGAGCAATGCTAAAGGAAGGACAAGGACTTTTGCCTGGTGGATGTCTGTAGAGTGCTTTTCCAGTACTTGAAGGTTGCTAACTTCTTTCACAAAAAACAAAAAACACACAAGGACCTCATTATAGGATACCTACTTCCACTCTGTGGAATCTAAAATCCTATATCAAAGACTACTCCAGCAATATATGCAACACAAGAAAAGCAATTTTTATCTGACATGTAAACGAGGTCGCTATAAAACAGCTTCTCCCAAAAGTCCATTTTTCTCTGTAAAAGTTTTCTAAAGTGCAAATTAAAAAAAAAAAAAACTGTAGTCTTCCAGTGCAAAGTCCAGCCCACCTAGAAATACCAATGTGTTTTCGAACTTATCTGAATAAAGTTCTGCTTCAGGGTGCACTCATTCAGGAATGGGTTTCGTGCCTTCACTTTCATTTGCATATTTAACGAGATCAGCAATCCATTCTGGAGTTTTATTGGCTATGAAAGCAAAAATGGCCGCGGTGTCTTTTTAAACTCAAAATCACTCCATCCGCCTGATGACGCAAGGGGGTACATTTTTCAACAAAGAATATACAAGTCAATTTGTGCATTCAACCCATGTGGAGAAAGTGCGTTTAAATAAAAAATCCAAAATTGCTCCTTTTTATTAAGTAGTGCATTTCTAACACCACCTACCCAATCAGGGGGGTATGTTGTAAAACACGCCAGCGAAGATCCAGGAAGTTCTCCAGGACCAAGCAGGAAGTCAGTCCTCACTTATGGGTGACGTCGGCGCCGACGGAGCCCTCGCGGAGCAATTTTCCCCAGCTTTCAAAGAAAGCCTTTGGGAATTGCAGCGCGCATGCGCGGTAGTCTTCCCGCCCGAAGGTGCCATCTTAGCCAGTCTTCTTTTTTCCGCGGAGCCCTACAGACGTCCCCGTCTTGTCCCCGCGAAAAAGTCGATTTTCCTCTGTATTTATCCTTTTTTCTTTCGGTTCGACGCCGGTCGTTTTCCCGCCCGGACTCGCGACGCCGGTCTCGAGTCCTCTAACGGTTTTTCGGTTTTTCTGACTTAGTCAGTTTTCGTTTTCGTTTTTTCCCTGGCAGCCCGGTCCTTTGACCTCGCAGGGGCCCTTTTTCCCCCGATGGCTGCCAGTGGCTTTAAGCGGTGTGGTCGGTGTGACCGAAATATGTCACTCACCGACTCACACGACCTTTGCCTCCGCTGCCTGGGCCCAGATCACGAGGAACTGATCTGTGGGCCCTGCAGCAAACTGTCCTCGAAGGCGTTGAGAAGTCGGCGGCATCAGCGCGAAAGAATCTTCGCTGACCCCAGCCGTACCCGGACCTCGTCGGAGGCCTCACTGTCGAAAGGCTCCAGTTCGGACCGTCGACGGAGCTCCTCCGACCGGGGTTCTCCCTCCGGGGACCATCGACGGAAGGAAAAACCCGCGAGGGCGGCGTCGGTGGACGCTCCTGGCTCCGCGAGGGCCAGGTCGCATAGCCCCGACAGCCGCCCCGGGTCCTTGGAGAAGGATCACCTCCCGAAGCGACCTCGCCTGGAGTCGGAGATGCCTGCCCGGGTAAGTCCTGTTGTCCTTCTGGACTCGCCTCCGCGTCAGCCGACGTCGGGCCCGACGCCGTCGGGGCCCGAGTCGGGGGCTGCTGGGTCGCCTGAGCTCGGACTCAGGTTGACGGCCTTGGAGAGCAGATTGTCTGCCTTCATGGACCAGCAGCGGGCACTGCTCGCTGGCTTCGCTGGCGTCGCTGCCCCGACCGCCGGGACGTCGACGTCCAAGTCGACCCCGGAGACCGAGCCGATCCTCGAGTCGATGAGAACTCGAGTCGATCCTCGGTCGAGGTCGCCCTCGGCCTCCCGTTCGGGACCGAGGTCGCCGACGCCGACTCCCTCGGCGTCGGGGCGGCTGGCGCCGCACCCTGCCCGAGCCGACCCCACCGAGTCCTCGTCGGAGTCGGTCTGGGAGTCGGAGGAGGAAGAGTCACCTGATTCTTTCCGGACTCGGTGTGTCCCATCGGACTCTCCGGAGTCCGAGCCTCGGAAGCAGTCCCCCCCGGAGGATGCCCGGTTCTCGGATTTCGTTAGGGATATGGCCAAGGCTTTGGCCTTCCCTGCGGACCCCGAGGAGGAGCCTCGAGCCGAAGAGCTCGACGCCCTCCAGTATGACTCTCCCGCGAGGGAGCACTTTACTGTGCCGGTTCCTCCTATGCTGGAACGACTACTCTTCCGCATGTGGGAGAGTCCGGCCTCCTCGCCGGTCCTGAGCAAGCGGGTCGATTCTATCTATCGAGTCCGCAAGAGCCCTGGCTTTCAAAAGGCGCAGTTGCCACACCATTCCATGGTAGTGGAATCGGCCATGCATCGTCTTAAGAGCCAGAAGATGCACTCCTCGGTGCCTCCTGGAAGGGAGGCCCGTAACCTGGATGGCCTTGGCAAGAAGTGCTTCCAGGGCTCTATGCTCGCCTGTCGTGTCCAGACTTACCAGCTCTACATGGGCATGTATCTCAGGGATCTGGCTAAAGAGCTAGCCGGCTTCTCCGCTGGTTTGTCCGAGGAACCCTTGCGGAGGTTCCTAGCCTTGTCCACAGGTATTCGGGAATGCTCAAAGTTCATGTCCCGGGCAGCCTATGATGGCTTTGAAGCCTCGGCTCGAGTAGCCGCAGCCGGCATCGGTGCCCGCCGACAGGCTTGGCTTCAGTCGTCCGACCTTGAGCCCTGGGTACAGGACAAGTTGGTCGATGTCCCCTGCCGAGGCGAAAACCTCTTTGGCAAGCCCATGGCGGAAAAGGCTGCACAAATTGAGACTGAGACTCTCACCAGGACCAGGCTTTCTAGGAAGACCTCCGCCCCTTCCCAGAAAAAGAAGGGCTCGGGAAAAAGACCTTTTACCCGAGGAAGGCGGCTGCCTACAAACAATACCCCCATTATCAGGCCCCTGCAGCTCCCCAACAGGGCCAGCAGGCCAAGGGACGGGGTAACGGGTCCCGTAGGCAGCAAGCCCCCAAGCCTGCGCCACCAGCCCCTGCTCAGCAGGGTGGGGGTTTTTGACTCGCTCAGCATAGCCTCTCCCCCCCCGCTGGTTCCCCCCAGCACCGGAGGCCGGCTGGTTCACTTCGCCGACAGGTGGTCCAGCATCACCGCAGATGCCTGGGTGCTTCAGGTCGTGCGAGAGGGCTACCTTCTCCACTTCCATCAGGTCCCTCCCTCCTATTTTCCGGGAGAGCCTCCGCGCCCCCCTCTGCACAGGGAGTTGCTCCTTCAGGAGTTAGCAGGTCTTCTGCAGGATCAGGCGGTGGAACCGGTGCCACACCACCTGAGAGGTCAGGGCTTCTATTCAAGGTATTTTCTGATACCAAAGAGAACAGGAGGCCTCCGACCCATCCTGGACTTGCGCAACCTCAACAAGTTCCTTGTGCGGGAGAAGTTCAAAATGCTTACCCTTGGAATCCTTCTGCCCTACCTCCAGCAGGGAGATTGGCTATGCTCCTTGGATCTAAAGGATGCTTACACGCACATCCTCATCCGCCCAAGCCACCGCCAATACCTAAGGTTTGTGGTGGCAGGAAATCATTACCAGTACAGAGTACTGCCCTTCGGCCTGTCCTCCGCACCGCGAGTCTTCACAAAATGTCTCGCGGTCGTGGCGGCCCATCTCCGGCTTCACGGCCTCTATGTTTTTCCGTACCTCGACGACTGGCTCATCAGAGCAGCGTCCGCTCAGGAGGTCACCACCGCCACGTGCCGCACGGTGACTCTGCTGCAGCACTTGGGCTTTGTCATCAACTTCGCAAAGTCCACTTTGCTCCCCTCACAGGATCTCGAGTTCATCGGCGCAAGGCTGCACACCCTCAGGCGCGAGCGTACCTACCGCTCGACAGGGCTCAGCGGCTCATGGACCTAGCCGACCGCTTTCGCAGCCAGCCCCTGGTCTCCGCCAGGCGCTTCCTGAGACTGCTCGGCCATATGGCTTCCACCGTCCATGTGACCCCCAATGCCCGCCTGAATATGCGGCCTGCTCAGTGGTGTCTCCGCCAGCAGTGGCGACAGGCCACGGGCGGCCTAGCAGACCTGGTGCGCGTCTCCGAGCCGCTGGTCTCGTCTATCCGGTGGTGGCTCCGGCAGCCGAACCTGGTATTGGGAATGCCTTTCCAGTCACCTCAGCCGACCCGGGTGCTGACCACCGATGCATCCCTCCTGGGCTGGGGAGCCCATTGCCAAGAGGCACGTACTCAAGGCCTCTGGACCAAGTGGGAGTCTGCTCAGCAGATCAACTTCCTGGAGCTCAGGGCGATCCGCCTAGCTCTCAAGGCCTTCTCCCACCTGACCTCCCAACAGTCCGTCCTTGTCCAGACGGACAATCAAGTTGCCATGTTCTACGTGAACAAGCAGGGGGGCACGGGCTCCTTCCTCCTCTGCCGGGAGGCACAGAAGCTCTGCTCTTGGGCCGTCAGTCACGGCATTCTCCTCAAGGCAGTTTATCTCCCGGGCCAAGAAAATTGCCTGGCGGACAAACTCAGCAGGGTCCTCCAGCCGCACGAGTGGCGTCTGGACCCCTTGATTGTTCAGAGGCTCTTCCTCAGGTGGGGCCTCCCCACAGTGGATCTCTTTGCCAGTCCTCACAACCGGCAGCTTCCTCGCTTCTGCTCTCGTCAGCCTCACCCCCTTCGGGTGGCGGCGGACGCCTTTCTGATCTCATGGTCGGGGAGCCTTCTGTACGCTTTCCCTCCCATCCCGTTAGTCTCTCGGACCCTTTTCAGGGTTCTCCGAGACAAAGCTTTCATGATCCTGGTGGCCCCTCGCTGGCCCAGGCAGCCGTGGTTTCCGCTCTTGCTGCAACTGGCGGTGGAGGATCCAATCCCTCTGGGGGTGCAACCGGATCTCCTCACCCAGGATCAGGGGTCCCTACTGCACCCCAACCTCAGGTCTCTCAACCTCATGGCCTGGCTGCTGAGAGGGTAGTCCTTGCTCCTCTCCTCTTGCCGGCAGAGGTGGAGGAGGTCGTCTTAGCTTCGCGACGGCCTTCTACCCGCAAATGCTACGCCCTTAAATGGCGTCGCTTTGCAGTCTGGTGTACCCAACAGTCTCAGGATCCCTTCTCCTGCCCGGTGTCGGTGATCTTACAGTACTTGCTACACCTCTCTAATCTGGGACTTAAGTCCAACTCCGTCAAAGTTCACCTCAGTGCTCTTTCCGCACATCATGTGCCGGTGGACGGCAGACCTCTCTCCAACGACCCTCTCGTAGCGAGGTTTCTCCGAGGTCTCCTACTACTTAAACCACCTCTGCGCCCGCCAGCGCCTGACTGGGACCTGAATGTGGTTTTACAGCGGATCACCTGTCCGCCTTTTGAACCTATGGCTACCTGCTCTCTCCGTTTTCTGTCTTGGAAAACGCTGTTCTTGATAGCCCTCACTTCCGCTAGGCGCGTAAGTGAATTACAGGCCCTCGTGTCTGATCCCCCCTACACTCGGTTCTACAAGAATAGGGTAGTCCTACGGACTCACCCAAAGTTTCTGCCTAAAGTGGTCTCCCCTTTTCACTTGAATCAGGAGGTGGTACTTCCAACCTTCTTTCCCAGACCACACTCCAGCCGAGCTGAGACGGTCCTCCATACCCTGGACTGTAGAAGGGCGTTGAACTTCTACCTTGACCGTACGCGGGAGCACCGTAAAGCTGCGCAGCTTTTTGTGTCCTTTGACCCCAATAAATTGGGGCTCCCGGTCTCCAAGCGTACTCTGTCCATCTGGGTTGCGGACTGTATCTCTTGGGCTTATGGGGCAGCCGGACTCGCCTTAGAAAGTCGAGTCACGGCTCATTGCGTTCGGGCAAAGGCCACGTCAGTGGCTTACCTCCGCTCTGTTCCGCTGGCAGACATCTGCCGGGCCGCTACTTGGTCTTCGAGACAGACTTTCGCGGTCCATTACTGTCTCGAGAGGGAGTCCCGTAGGGACAGTGCTTTCGGACAGGCAGTCCTCCGTAATCTCTTTGAGGTCTGAGCAACTCCTACCCTCCATCCCGGATGTGGGCTACCGGTGGGTGATAATTCAGCGAAGATTCTTTCCTTCTGTGCGGCTGAGCTAGAGGGAGCTCATTTTTGTGCTTAGGGTCTCCGGTAGCCTTGAGCTTGGGAGTCCCATAAGTGAGGACTGACTTCCTGCTTGGTCCTGGAGAAAGCGTAGTTACTCACCTGTAACAGGTGTTCTCCAGGAGCAGCAGGAATCAGTCCTCACTACCCTCCCTCCTCCCCTTGGAGTTGCAATCGTCTGCTTATGTTCTTTTTGCAAATTTTTATGCTGTCTTTTTTAGCTATGTCATCTGACTGGCTAAGATGGCACCTTCGGGCGGGAAGACTACCGCGCATGCGCGCTGCAATTCCCAAAGGCTTTCTTTGAAAGCTGGGGAAAATTGCTCCGCGAGGGCTCCGTCGGCGCCGACGTCACCCATAAGTGAGGACTGATTCCTGCTGCTCCTGGAGAACACCTGTTACAGGTGAGTAACTACGCTGTATGTTCATAGCGTATACAATGTTCCACCACTGGGGCCATCCTGATTCTGGTATTCAATCTCGATTTATGTTCACGCAAACATGCCAACATATAATGTCGAACAAGGGCATAAAAGACAGTATACCATATGACTGATGCCACAATTAGTATGTCCATTGGATTGACAAATTCTTTGAGGCCTCGGGTCTTGCCAAACAGCACCCTCAATGGTGGAATTACAAAAAGAGCATCCTCCACTTGCAAAATGGCCAACTGGACTATCGTCATATACCATCACAGACCAGGTCACAGGAAGGCTGACAAAGTTAGCAACATTCCTCCCCCATTTAAATGCCACAATCGGCTGTTCCTTAAAATAATCACATAGTTGTAAAATGGCCCAATGTTGTTATACAATCGAGGCTATGCGGGGAGCACCAACTGAAAAAGGCAACATACAAACCAGTGGTTCAGATGATAACTCAGGACTAGATGCATTTTCCATTAACAACAGTTCTCGTTGGGTATACAACCCACGTAAAAAAGTACTTTTTCTTACAGAATAAGGGTATCCACGTTGCTGATATTTTTCAAATAAACGTTTGCCTTTTTCAGTTGGTGCTCCCCTGACTTTGATAACCCATGTGTCTCAGGCAGGCTTGTCTACCATTTCCACCTGTGTGTGCAGTGCTCCCTCACAGGTGGCCTAGGATTACAAAATGCCCTATTTTAAGCTGTGATGACACTGTCTGCATTTGACTTTGCTGTGCAGAATGATTTTGGTGCTTGTCACATTACCTGCTAGGTCGCCAGGAGTCAGCACTGACTCGAAGGCACACATTGCATTTGCATGTTACCATATGTTAGGGTGCAATAGCAGAATTAAAATATATTCTTACAGCTTAATTACCATAAATTATTTTGTAGTAAGCACACTAATTTGGTGTGGTCAGTGAGGTTACAGTAGAAATATGAAAGAGCTGCTGTAACATGTAATGATGTAATTATAGTCAAACAAGCAGGAACCTGCTGAAACTCGGTGAAGGTAAAGGAATATTGTCTGCAACTGTATGGAGCTAGTCACTGTGAGGAAATAGAGACACAAGTTAGCCTGTTTTCATATCCATCCGTCTTGTGCCAGGAGGTGTTGATGTGAAATGCTGTTCTCTGAGAACAAGCAGCAAGTCTGTCCTCACATATGGGTGACATCTGCACAGAGAAAAGAAAGCCTTTGGGAGATGTACCATGCATGCATGGTCTTCTTCATACCCAAGGGTGCAATCTTGCCTTAGCCTCTTTTTTTCCGTGGAGCCCACTGGACGTATGTCCCATTTCCCTGGAAAAAGTGTCTCTTTTTTGCCTTAAAATAATCCTTTCTGGTATGCATACTGGTTCCTCTTCCTGCCCCCGAGCCAGCTCGCCTTGGTTTCGCTCCTCGGGTTCATTTTCTTGGGTTTTTTCGAGGTGTCCTTCGACTGGAGCATCATGCCTTTTTTGGCCAGTAGACCTTGGATCCTCGCCTGGGTTCAAGGACCTGTTTTTCCCCATGGCCTCCAGTGGCTTCAAAAAATGTGATTGGTGCTGTAAGATGATGTCCTTCACCAACCCACATGACTGCTGCCTCGGACCGGACCACAACAACTCGGGCTGCGACCTTTGCAAGTCCATTATTGCAAAGGCCATCAAGAGCTGCCAGCTGCAGCAGGAGATGTTCTTCCATAGATCCGAATCTGTGCCATAGTCCCTGGCCACACCATGCTCTAGGGCCTTCACCAAGTGCCTAGCAGTGGTCGCAGCCCACCTTCATCTCCAAGGGACCTTTATCTTTCCCTGCCTGGATGACCTGCTCATAAGGGGAGGCACAGCTGCAGAGGTGCACCTTGCCACCGAGCACACCATCCATGTCCTGCAGCATCTGAGGTTCATCATCAACTACCTCAAGTCCCACCTCTCTTCTGCACAGTGCCTGGGGCTCAGTTGGGCACCCTCCAGGCCAAGGCCTTCTTCCCTCTGGAGAGGACAGAGCTCCTCAGGGCACTAGCCACAGAAGTGCAATACTACCAGTCTGTGCCAGTGTGCCTTCTCCTCCGCCTGCTAGGCCACATGGCCTCTACAATCCACGTAACCCCATATGCCCACCTGCATATGAGGGTGGCTCAGTGATGCCTTCACTCCCAATGGACATAAGCCGTGTGCAGACTTCGGAACAGGGTAAAAGTGACCCGCCAACTGGTGCACTCCCTTGACTGGTGGTAGATCCCTTGCCACCCTCAGGCCAGGATGCCCTTCCAGGTACCCCCCCCCCCCCCCTCCAGAGGGTCCTCACCACGGATGCCTCCCCGCGAGGATGGGGAGCTCATTGCAAGGACCTCCGCATCTAAGGCACATAGTCACAAACAGAGTGCCAGTTGTAGATCAACCTTAGAACATAAGAACATAAGATATGCCATACTGGGTTAGACCAAGGTCCATCAAGCCCAGTATCCTGTTTCCAACAGTGGCCAATCTAGGTCATACGTACCTAGCAGTTTCCCCAAAAGACAGGTTCTGCAATGCTTGTACTGGGTCAAGCATTGATATCCTGGGTCCCTTCTTAATAATGGCTTATGGACCTTTCCTCCAGGAACTTGTCCAAACCTTTTTTAAACCCAGTTACACTAACAGACTTTACTACATCCTCCGGTAACAAATTCCAGAGTTTGATTACACGTTGAGTGAAAAAATATTTTCTTTTATTAGTCTTAAATAGTTTACCCTGTAGCTTCATTGTATGTCCCCTAGTCTTTCTATATTCTGAGAACGTAAACAATCGATCTACGTTTACCCGTTCCACTACGTTCATTAATTTATAGACTTCTATCATATCTCCTCTCAGCCGTCTTTTTTCCAGGTTAAAGAGCCCTAACCTTTTTAGCCTTTCTTCATAGGAGTATCCTTCCATCCCCTTTACCATTTTGGTGGCTCTTCTCTGAACCTTTTCTAATAACACTATATCCTTTTTAAGATACGGCGACCAGAATTGCACACAATATTCAAGGTGCGGTCTCACCATGGAACGGTATAGAGGCATTATAATATCTTTTGTTTTATTTTCCATTCCTTTCCTTATGATACCTAGCATTCTATTTGCTCTCTTAGCTGCTGCTGCACACTGGGCCGAGGGTTTTAACATGTTATCCACAATGACGCCTAAATCTTTTTCCTGGGTGGTGGTTCCTAATGTGGAACCTTGCATCGTGTAACCATAGTTTGGGTTGTTCTTCCCTAGGTGCATAACTTTGCACTTGTCCATATTAAATTTCATCTGTCATTTTGATGCCCAGTCTTCCAGTTTATCAAGATCCTTTTGCAGTTTTCCACAATCCTCTTGGGTTTTAACAGCTTTATATAGTTTTGTGTCATCTGCAAATTTGATAACCTCACTCGTTATTCCTCTTTCCAGGTCATTTATGAATATGTCAAAAAGCAGCGGACCCAGCACAGATCCCTGGGGTACACCACTATTCACCTTTCTCCATTGGGAAAATTGGCCATTTACCCCAACCCTCTGCTTTCTATCTTTTAACCAGTTCCTGATCCACAGTAGTACACTGCCTCCTATCCCATGACTCTTTTTAGTTTTGCCAAAGGTCTCTGATGAGGGACCTTGTCAAAGGCTTTCTGAAAGTCTAGATACACTATATCAACCGACTCACCTTTGTCCACCTGTTTATTCACACTTTCAAAAAAACATAACAGATTAGTAAGAAAAGATCTTCCTTGTCTAAAGCCATGTTGGCTGTCTCCCATTAGGCCATGACTATCTACATGCTGAGTAATTTTATTCTTTATGATGGTTACTACCATTTTTCCCAGTACTGACGTGAGGCTCACCGGTCTGTAGTTTCCCGGATCGCCCCTGGGACCCTTTTTAAAAATTGGTGTTACATTGACGATCCTCCAATCTTCAGGTATTAGAGATGATTTTAATGATAGTTCACAGATTACTGATAGCAGGTCTGCAATCTCATATTTCAGTTCTTTCAACACCCTTGGATGTATACCATCCGGCCCAGGTGATTTGCTACTCTTCAGTTTATCTAATAGTTGTAATACATCTTCCCGATGTATCGATATTTCCTTCAATTCTTCCGCACCTTTAAATACCACTTCAGTCATGGGTAACATCCCTACATCTTCCTCAGTAAAGACCGAAGCAAAGAATTCATTCAATCTCTCCGCTATCGCCTTGTCACCTCTTAGTGCCCCTTTAACTCCTCTATCATCTAATGGACCAACTGACTCTCTCACAGGTTTTTTGCTACGAATGTACTTGAAAAAATCTTTATTTCGTGTTTTTGCTTCCGCAGCAAGCTTCTTCTCAAATTCTCCCTTTGCCTGCTTTATCAATGCCTTGCATTTCACTTGCCAGTGCTTGTGCTGTTTCCAGGTTTCGTCGTTTGGCTCTTTTTTTCCATTTCCTGAAAGATGCTTTTTTGGCAACAACAGCCTCTCTGACCTCACCTTTAAACCATGCTGACAGTTTTTTGGACTTCCTTCCACTTTTCTTAAAGCATGGAATACAGCTGGTCTGGGCTTCCAAGATAGTATTTTTCAACAACACCCAAGCTTGATGTAAGTCTTTAACCTTTGCAACTGCTCCTTTTAGTTTTTTCTTAACTATTTTCCTTATTTTATCATAGTCTCCCTTTCGAAAGTTAAAAGGTAGTACTGTGGATTTCCTTACTATCCCTCCTCCACTAATTAAATCAAAGGCGATCATGCTATGATCACTCTTGCCAAGTGGTCTCAACACCCTTATCTCTTGCACTAGATCTGGTGTTCCACTAAGGACTAGGTCTAATATGGCTTCCCCTCTGGTCGGTTCATGAACCAGCTGCTCCAAGAAGCAGTCATTTATTTCATCTAGGAACTTTATCTCCCTAGCATGTCCTGCCGTGACACTGACCCAGTCGATACCGGGGTAATTGAAATCACCCATTATTATTACCACGCTGTAACTTTTGCTAGCTTCCTTGATTTCTTTGAGCATTTCATCATCCATTTGTTCATTCTGGCCAGGCAGTCGATAGTACACCCCCACTGCCATCGCCTTCCCTTTTTTACATGGAATTTCAATCCATAGAGATTCTACAGCAAATTTTCTTTCCTGCAAAACTTTAATCCTTTCTGACTCAATGCCCTCTCTAACATAGAGCGCAACCCCTCCACCAATTTGATCAGCTCTATCATTACGATATAGTTTGTACCCAGGTATCAGTGTCCCACTGGTTGTCCTCCTTCCACCATGTCTCTGATATTCCAATCATATCTAACCTCTCAATTAGTGCTATATATTCTAACCCATCTTATTTTTTAGACTTCTAGCATTTGCATACAAGCATTTTAGAGACTGTATTTTATTCATATTAATTTGGCTATTGGTAGACATGGGTAATTTGGGATCTTTAAACTCTGTCTGCTCCATACTCGAGGGCATTTGGGCTACTTTACTCTTTTTTTGGAGCCTCTCTGCTTTTGGTAGTATCCTTCAAAGATACATTCTTCCGAACCATCCGCTCTTGGGCGACTGTCTGCTTTCCCCTATTACCTAGTTTAAAAGCTGCTCTATCTCCTTTTTAAAGGTTCTGGAGCTCCATGAGATATTTCTGGCCCTCCAAACATTTTGCCACCAGTTAAAGCACCAATCGGTGCTGGTCCAGACGGACAACCAGGTTGCAGTGTTCGATGTCAACAATTCTCTTTGACAGGAGGTGGTAGCACTCTCCTCATATGTGATATGCAATGGGATGCTCCTGGTCCTGGACAAAGCCATGGTGGACAAGCTGAGCAGAGTCCTCGAGTCGTACATGTGGTGCCTGGACCCCAGATTGGCCTCCCGACTTTTCTGACTCTGGGGCATCCGCCTAGTGGATCTGTTTTCCAGCCCAGACAACATGCAGTTGTCCCACTTCTGCTCCCGCCAGCTGCACCCATCCTGGGTGGCAGCAGATGTGTTCCTCATCCCATGGACAGATGGCTTCCTTTATTCCTTCCCACCGACACCGCTGGTCGCCAAGACCCTCTTAAAGATCCAGCATGATGGGGCATCACTGATTCTGGTAGCCCTCCCTGTAGCCCAGGCAACCCTGGTTTTCACTGCTTCTCTGTCTGTTGTCTCTCCTGCACCCCAACCTGGGATCTCTGTCGCACACAGCTTGGCTGCTGAAAGGGCAGCACTAGCTCCCTTCAACCTCCCGCATGACGTGGAGGAGGTCCTTTTAGCTTGCCGTAAAGCCTCCACGAGAAGGGCGTATACCTTCAAATGGCATTGATTTTCGGTGTGGTGTGCCGAGAGGCAGGCAAACCCTTTTCTCTCCTGCTTGGTGCAACTGGTCCTCCAGTATCTACTCCCACCTGTCACAGGTGGGACTGCAGTCTAACTCAGAGTGCACCTGAGTGCTATTGTGGCGCACCACCACCACTCTGTCGAGGGCAAGCCCCTCTCGGCTCAGCCCCTTATCTCTCTTTTTCTGCGGAGCCTTATATTGTCAAAGGCCCCCATCCACCCATCAACGGTGGAGTGGGATCTCAGTGTGGTGCTCTCATAGCTCACTAAACCACCGTTTGAGCCCCTGGCTACCTGCCACTTGTGGTACCTCTCCTAGAAGGTTGTCTTTCTCGTGGCACTGATGTTGACTCACAGGGTTAATGAGATCCAGGCTCTGATGGCAGAGCTGCCCTACACGAGGTTCTACAATAACAGGGTGGTGCTCTGCACACACCCCAGGTTTCTGCCAAAGGTGGTGTCCCACTTTCACCTCAGTCAGCTAGTGGTGCTCCCCACCTTTTTCCCGAGGCCTCACGCCGGCAAGGCAGAGACTGTTCTGGATTGTAAAAGGACCCTGTCCTTCTATCTGCAACGAACTCAGGGCTACTATAAAGTACCTCAGCTCTTTGTCTCCTATGACCCCCTTCAACTGGGGCTTCCAGTAATTAAGCAAACTCTGTCCACTTGGGTGGCGGACTGCATTGCCCTCGCCTATGAGCAGGCTGGGATTTCACTAGACCTCTGGGTCACGGTGCACCACATCAAAGCCATGGCTACCTCTGTAGCAAATCTGCATTCTGTACTTATTACGGAAATCTGCTGGGCCACCACCTGGTCTTCAATCCATACCTTTGCAGCTCACTACTGCCTGGAGAGCGAGTTCCAATGGGACAGTGCCTTCGGCCAGGCCGTGCTCCGTAATCTCTTCGGGTTGTAGGCAACTCCTGCCCTCCGACCCTTCCGTGTTAGGCTACCGGAGTACTGGTTTTCTGCCAGACACTTGGGTCTTGTGAGTCTCTCAGTTAGGACTCAACTGCGGTAGCTCACAGCTCATCTTCTCTGGACGCCGTGGCATTTTCTACAGGTTCTCGGTAGCCTGTAGTTGGGGATTCCCATATGTGAGCACTGACTTCCTGCTTGTTCCCGGAGAAAACATAGTTACTCACAGCTGTTCTCTGGGTACAGCAGGAATCAGTCCTCACAACCCTCCCTTCTCCCCTTGGAGTTGCTTCTTAACTGAATTTTACTTTTTGCTGTCTTAGCTATGTCATTAGACTGAGGCAAGATGGCACCCTTGAGTAGGAAGAGGATCATACATATGTGGTGCATCTACCAAAGGCTTTCTTTGAAAGCTGGGGGAAATGCGTCTGCATGGGCTCCGTCGGCGCTGATGTCACCAATATGTAAACACTGATTCCTGCTGTCCCCCGAGAACACCTGTTACAGGTAACTACACTATATCATAAAACGACTTATGACGACACCCTCCACTGACATCCAAGAAGTCACAATCACCCCCCCCCCCCCACAAGAAACCATCCCCTTGAACCCTTGGTCCTTCTTTGGCAACACCAATGAGGAGCACATTGAAAACATTATCTCATCACTCAGGACAACAACCTCGCCCCTTGACCCATGCCCATTCACCTGGATCAAGGCAACCAAGGAGGAACTCGGCCCCACACTCACCAAAATCACTCAATCAGTACACCAACAAGGTGAAATGCCTCAATGCCTGAAAATTGAAAGATACTTTGCGCCCCCCTCACCAGCAACACTGCAGGGCTCTTGGAGTAACGGAAAACCACACTCAAAGCAATGAGAAGGAAATCTATAAGACAGCAATAAAATACCACACACTTATATATATAGATATACCAAAGCTTTGGGAGAGAAACAAATAGAAACAAGTTCTCTTTGTTTACTCTAACTATTAACTATGGTTTACTTTATTTATAAGGCTCTTTTGGATGATACAGCATAATTTCACTTTATTGTTCTACGTCAGGTATTACGTATTCATAACATCATAGGTCAATTTCTAATCAACATAGGTCAGTATGAGGAGACATACATGTATTCCAAGACATAACTGTAGATATTAAGTTTACTGCTGACTGCTTGATATCTGGTAACCCTGAGACTGAAAGACTGGAGGACAAGCTGCCCTTTTTCTTATTTGACATAGCTTACAGGACTTGTACCTCTTCACCTACTTAGTAAGCAAATATATGAAGTTTATTTCTAAGCAAAGTTCTGAACAATTGTAACTCTTTCTCAGGTTTTATTAGACAGTCTGGTTGTGTACACCACCCTGTACAGACGAGCTTATTTTCAGTCCCTCCTCTGATTCTGTAAAGAATCGTTCCCAAAGTAAGGAAACTCAGACATTGCCATTAAAGTGGAATTAAAACTAGATTCTGGGTCAATCTGTAACATCATTGTAGGGGTCAGTGATTCCACTGATTTCTTACAGCAGGCTGATATTACACAGAGAATTAATACTCCTAGAATGAGAATCCCCAAAAAGCCAAGTAATGATGCTAACATGCCTTGCAAAGGCCTGGATAATGAATTCCAAAATGAAGAAACAGAATCAAATAGATCTGAAAAAGAACTTACATAACTATCACTTGAAACAAAAGTACGGTTTCTAATATTATCTAATAGGCCTTTTACTATTTTTCCATTATTATCAAGCATACTACAACAAAAACCAACTATTACTCCGCGCACACCATTTTCCTTTGCTAGGAGATAGTCTAAAGCCATTCGGTTCTGGGCTGCATAAGCTGACACTTTGTTCACTGCACCTTGCAATACACGAATTGCCTCAGTGAGATCCAGGGCTGTAAGTTCAACAACTGCCTGTAGTCGCATAATCTGGGTACCATATTCTCTGGTGGGTGCTATAGCTCCAAAGGTTGAAAGCCACACAGTACCTGTGAATGCATCTATTTGAGATTTAGTTAAAGGTTTTGTAGTGTCTACCAGTTGTTGAGCAGCCTCTATGGCCTTATCTTGAGGAGAAACATTCCTTTTTCTTCTAAAAGAATTGTTCAGGGTTGATAATAAAGTAATGTTTTGGTAAGGTACAAATCGCCACGGGGTATCTAATTGGGCTATATAACAAGTACCTGACCAACCTCTGGGAAGCTCTGTATACGCAAACGTACCACACACAAAATAATCTCCTTCTAAAGCCACTAAGCCATCTTCCCAGATTGTCAAATTCTGGGGACAAGATATATTCTGGATACAATTATTCAAAGCCCACTGAGTCATGTCCATTTCTTTAAGCCCTCCAGACAAATTACGTTTCCAGGGATGATAATACCCTAGTAAAGGGAGACTCCAGTTAGGTATGTTTAGGTCTGAACTAGAGTCATTCAAAGGGTAGCCAGAACTATTATATTGTAGTAATTCATAATCGTGCACCTGGTTCCCTTGAACTGACATTAATTGTACTACTGAAATATGTTTCCTACATGGGATTTCTTATACCAGATAGAAGAATTATGCAGCATTACTATTCTACAAACGTTCCATGGAGTATCCCCTACCTTTCTTCCCTTACCCTGAGCCATAAAACATATTGGAGGATTTTGTAGAGGCATAGAACTAACTATTCTAGGTTCTGGGTTTGTATGAGACCATTGTACAGTATTTAGATTAAAAGCTATGTCACGAAACTCTTCGAAGGTCTTAGGCCTAACCCTAGGTAGAAATCCATGCTGAGTAGCTGTCACAGATGGAAGACACACTGCACAATCTGATAAATTAAAATGTTTTGTCACTGAGTGTACTAGTGACTCGAAAATATTTGAATATTCCTCATAACATTCCCAAGGTTCTAACTGCAGCACTGCTTTGCTACCACTAATATGCCTCAGCACAACTAAGATTAGATATAAAAACATTCTTAGCAAAACTTTTAAATATCTAAAACTATAATTATTTAAAAATATACTAAATCAAAACTGAAAATATACCTACTCTTCCTAATACTCTCCTTTATATAATGAAGATATATACTATAGCTATAATTAGCCTCTAAGTTTATGAAGTAGAGGTTAAGTACCTAAAGGTCATTACATATATATCAGGAAAATACTAATCTAAACTGACCTCATCCCTCTAAGTAATACTATAAATGCCGAACAAAAGCATTTTGCATGAATAGTCCATTCAGAATTTACTTAATACAATAATCTTTTTCTGTGATGTCACCATTGTTCTCTCTGAAAGTACTTTAAATCATAAAAATCTTTTTCTGCAATATCACTGTTGTCCGAGGAGTCTACGTTGTATTTCTTGAATCATGGATGCGGAGAACCACCTTCCGGATCTTGTGAGGGAGCCTTCTTACACTGCGTAAGATGTATCCAACGAGAATGTCCTTCCACTTTACAGGCTGAATATCCCACCAGAAGTACACGGAATGGACCTAGGAATTTCGGAGCCAGAAGCGTCTTTGGATGCAAATTCTTAATCAGGACCCAATCCCCTGGTTTCATGTCCGGATGCGATGATTCTGGAGGAGCATCTTGTTGAGGATTCACCTTCAGTAAAGGGGAAACAGACGGGACTGAGTGCAATCGTGCACAATAAGTTAAGATATCGCTGCGCAACAACTGGTGGTCTGGGATAACTGCCAAGGCATGTGGAGAAGTAGCTGGACGTCCAATAACTATTTCATATGGTGTCAGACCTCCTCGAGTGCGCTGGGGGGAGTTACGCACCGCCATAAGCGCAAAAGGAAGGGCTTCTGTCCAATCTGT
This sequence comes from Ichthyophis bannanicus, assembly GCA_033557465.1. Taxonomy (NCBI): domain Eukaryota; kingdom Metazoa; phylum Chordata; class Amphibia; order Gymnophiona; family Ichthyophiidae; genus Ichthyophis; species Ichthyophis bannanicus. The sequence goes on from CM066039.1 coordinate 191,685,373, forward strand.
AGCCCAATCCTGTGTCATAGTGCGCAAGAAACCTTTGAGAGTCCTATTCATCCGCTCCACTTGGCCAGAGCTTTGCGGATGATAGGGTGTGTGCAATATCCTCCCAGACACGTGCAATGAAGGCCGGACCCTGATCAGAAGAAAGAACAAAAGGTACACCCCAGACAGGAATAAACTGAGTGAGCAACAATTTCATGGCCACCCCAGCTGTCATACTGGTAGTGGGATAAGCCTCCACCCAACCAGAGAAAAGACAAGTGATCACCAACAAATACCGCCTCCCTCCTCTGGCACAGGGCAAATCAGTAAAATCAAGCTGCAAAATCAGAAATGGTCCAGAAGGTCTGGGAAGAGCAGCAGCAATCTTCAGAAGGGGCCCCACCCTGCCAGCCTGCAAACAATCCAAGCAAGCAGCCTGTGCCACAGAAATAAACTTTGGGTGATACCATAAAACCGCAAAGGCATGTGTCATAGCTGCAGCGGATAAGTGAAGTTTATGATGCAGGAACAGAGCAAGCGGAAACAAAAGAGAGTCAGGGCAAATGAGTAGGTGCTCCTTCTTCCAGTAGCCCTGAGTATCACAGGATGCACCCCATGAAGTCCATAGAGTTTTGGTTTCAAGGGAAGTGTCTCGATACTGCTGTAAAAGAGAGGACAAGGAGAACAAAGTCATGTTAGAAGGCTTTAAATACAGCAGCATTGGTGACACTAATGCCTGAAGAGCAGTCTTCCGCGCTTCTTGGTCTGCAAAACGATTGCCCTCTGAAACTAAATCACCAGCAGAGGAATGTCCTTTACATTTTAAAACTGCAACTTGTGCTGGCAAGAGAATGGCTTGTAACAAACGGTAAATGTGTTTAGCATGTTTAATTGGTTTATTAGCAGAAGTTAAAAATCCTCGTTGCGCCCAAATATTGCCAAAATCCCATAGAACACTCATTGCATAGGAGCTATCTGAATATATGTTTGCTAGAAGATATCTAGAGAGTTCAAGAGCACGTGTCAATGCAAAAATGTCTGCTAACTGGGCGCTAGAAAATGGCAGAGAAGCTGATTCAACCACGTCATCAATTGTGGTCACTGCATAGCCTACACAAAGTTTTCCCATTTCATCTCTGAAAGCCGAACCATCCACAAATAAGGTTACATCCGGGGCTGGCAGGGGTACAGGTGAGAGATCAGGTCTAGCACGGGAAGATGTCAAAATACTTTGAAAAACAATCATGGGACCCATCCTCCTCCACCAGATCTGCCAAAGGAGCCAGGAGCGTAGATGGATTGCATATGGACGTAGTACATATTTTTATATGAGACTGAGAAATTATCAATTCCAGAGCCAACAAACGTGTGGAAGACAAAGGCTGAGTTTTAGTTAAATGGAGCAACCTAGAAACGGAATGTGCCACATATACCTCAAGAGGGTGCTGTAATACTAAAAAATCAGTAATTTCAATTGCAAATGCCACCGATACTAAACTGCGCAAGCATGGAGGAAGTCCCAAAGTCACTGAATCAAACCGCTTTGAAAAATATCCTATCGGCTTGCGACCAGTTGGAAATGCTTGCAAAAGCACACATGTGGCAGATATGGCTGAACTAGCCACATACAATTTGAATGTTAAAGAATAGTCTGGAAAAAATAAACACGGTGCAGTGCTTAGTGCAGTCTTTAAATCTACAAAAGCTTCCCACTGTGATAACGTAGGTACAATGAGACCCTGTGGACCCTCTTTCCCAATCAACGCATAAAGCGGAGCTGTAAGGTCTGAAAAATTAGCTATCCACTGTTTACAGAAAATCAATAATCCCAGGAATCTACGTAACAACACTGGTGTCGCTGGGAAAGACAATGATAGAATAGGTTCCAATCTGGCAGAAGTAATTTCACGACCAGCTGGAGTTAGAACAACACGCAGAAAAATAACATTTTGAGATACAAATTGCAGTTTAGACAAATTAACTTTCAGTCCTAATTTGGCAATATGAGCTAATAAAGACAAAGAGTCTGATAGATAAATCTCATAACTTGGTGAACACAAAAGCAAATCATCCACATATTGAATTAAAGAGGATTGGTCAAGCTTCACATCTAATAATGCAGTTCTTAGGGCCTGCGAAAAGTAGGCAGGACTGTCAGTGTAGCCCTGACACAGCGTAGTCCATGTATACTGCTGATTGTCAAAATGAAAAGCAAATAAAAATTGGTTTTCTTTGCTAATTCTCACTGAAAAATAAGCAGAACTCAAATCTACAACAGAAAACCAAGTAGTCTCTGAAGGTACCTGTGTCCAGATATCATGCGGATTAGGTACCAAGGGAAAGATTGGCAAAATTACCTTGTTAACAGCTAACCGTGTTTATTCCTTACTATTCCCTTTAAGGTTTCTATCATATGTACAATACTTTCTATCTCACGGCTAAAAAGTGCACTCACTTCTCTAAGCTGAGAAACATTACAATTACTGAAATCTTCAAACTTTGCATCCCCCAATATCTTCTGTTTATTCCTTATCTCTTCTCTTAGTTCTGCTGCACGAGTGACCCTCCCCCTTCCAGAAGTTACATGACTCTCAGATGAAACAGGGGGAGACGATGGGGATGCACTTGGGACTATTCCAGCTCCAACTACCAATGTAGCCACATCTGCATCATATTCTGGATAAAGAACTGCTGGGAATTTCCCTGCCTGTTCACTATCATTCTCCTGTGATTCACTCGCTTTACCAGCTCCAGCATTCTTTAACACAAACAAATCATTTTTCGTATCGTGTGCCATTCGTTGCCACCAATTAAACACTAGCCCTTCACGGGCATCACATAGTTTACGTTTAGCCTGCAAGGCAATCTGTAATCCGGCACGGCACCAACTGAAAGATACTCTGCGCCCCCCTCACCAGCAACACTGCAGGGCTCTTGGAGTAACGGAAAACCACACTCAAAGCAATGAGAAGGAAATCTATAAGACAGCAATAAAATACCACACACTTCTATATATATAGATAGATATACCAAAGCTTTGGGAGAGAAACAAATAGAAACAAGTTCTCTTTGTTTACTCTAGCTATTAGCTATGGTTTGCTTTATTTATAAGGCTCTTTTGGATGATACAGCATAATTTCACTTTATTGTTCTACGTCAGGTATTACGTATTCATAACATCATAGGTCAATTTCTAATCAACATAGGTCAGTATGAGGAGACATACATGTATTCCAAGACATAACTGTAGATATTAAGTTTACTGCTGACTGCTTGATATCTGGTAACCCTAAGACTGGAGGACAAGCTGCCCTTTTTCTTATTTGACATAGCTTACAGGACTTGTACCTCTTCACCTACTTAGTAAGCAAATATATGAAGTTTATTTCTAAGCAAAGTTCTGAACAATTGTAACTCTTTCTCAGGTTTTATTAGACAGTCTGGTTGTGTACACCACCCTGTACAGACGAGCTTACTTTCAAAAATCTCCTCCATACAAGAAACCAGACCTAGATCCTTCTGACCCAACCTCATATAGACCCATAGCCAGCCTCCCCTTTACTGCCAAACTCATATAAAAAAAACATCCAACATCAACTACAAGACCATTATTTATAGGAACAACCTTCTTGACTCACAGCAACACTGTTTTTGCCCTCTTCATGGAGCAGGAACATTATTGATCACCCTTGTCAACACCCTAATAAAAGGAATACAAAACACCAATCAAGGATTCCTACTGATCTTCCTGGATATCTCCTCAGCCTTTGACACTGTTAACCACAATATTCTTGTTCGGCGTCTCCGATCCACCAGAATACAGTTATTCAATGGTTTGAATCCTACCTAACCAACAGATGCCAACAGATAAAAATTGGCCCAAACATCTCTACCCATACTACCAGACACAAGGAGTCCCCCAAGGATCCACCCTCTCATTACTCCTATTCAACATCTACGTTCGACCCCTCTGCTTAGTCATCAGGTCCCATAACTTCAACTTCCACATCTATGCTGACGACATCATGCTATAGGGCACTTTCGACACGAAACAACCCTCCTACTCTGCCCATCAAGAATGTTTCGTCGATCTCTCCAACTGGCTGAAAAAGAACAAGCTTGCAGGCAACTAAAAGAAAACAGAAGCCCTCTTTATAACAAAAGACAACTCCTTCTACCCCCCACCCCCTACTGCCCTGACCCTGAACAACACACAAGTGAATATCCAGTTGGAAGTGAACTACCTTGGAATCACCCTTGATCAGCACCTTACCTTCAAAGCCCATATAAACAAAGTCACCAGAGCAATATAATACAAAGCAAAAACCTTGCAACACCTCCGGTTGCTCCTTGAACAACCAAACTTCCGCTCTTCACTCCAAGCCATAATTCTTCTGCTCTTTGACTATTGCAACGCTATCTACCAGGGTCTCCCACAAGCCACACCGCTTCTTCTACGCACCTTTCTCCACACAACAGGACGCATCCTCCAAGGAGCAAAAAGATAGAACCACATTACACCCATACTCAAACAACTCCCCCTCACTTGGTTTGCAGTTTGTCGTGCTGTGAGGGCTTGTGTGCATCAGTGATGCTGAGAGCTAAACTATCGGTAGTTTAACTACTGGCAGGGTCTCCCAAGATGGACAGATCTCAGCTGAGGTGCCAGACAAAGACAAACCACCCATCTGGGCAGCAGTAGAATGGGATAGTGTTGATGGCGGAGGATCACATTTCTGTGACAGCGGCAACAACACCAAACTTAAACTGCGCGGAAGAAAGGCCCGGCAATCTACTTCTGTATCTTGCCATGAGAACTCAATGGATAGTTACAACAAAACAAATTGTGCTATAGTGCTGGAACATGAGACCCTCCAGGTCGGAAGGCACTCAACGAGCTACTGGGGAAGTGCTGAAGACTTTTCAGAGTAAAGCCAGCATTTATGACGTGGTTGGATCAAGACCCTCGGGACGTCTGACTACTGATGTAGCTGCGCATGAAATGAGAGTCAGAAGCTGTAAAGATGTCTTACGCATTGGAACATGGAACGTACGAAGCATGAACCAAGGGAAGTTGGAGGTGGTCAAGAATGAAATGGAACGTGTACAACTTGATCTGTTGGGTGTCAGCGAATTGAAATGGACTGACATCGGGCACTATGCATCAGATGATCACATGGTCTACTATGCTGGAAATGAAAGACAAAAAAGAAATGGTGTTGCATTTATAATAAAGAAGAAACTTGCAAGAACTGTAATAAAATACAATGCAGTCAGCGAACGCTTAATCTCTATTCGTCTACGAAGAATGCCTATCAACACAACTATAATTCAAGTATATGCCCCAACAACAGCTGCAGAAGAGAATGAAATTGAAGAGTTCTATGAAAATACAAGCTGAAATTGACAGAACATGCAAACAGGATATCCTGATAGTCATGGGTGACTGGAACACAAAAAGTTGGCAACAAAGAAGGCGGCATAGTAGTTGGAAAATATGGACTTGGCAACCGAAATGAAGCTGGAGGAAGACTGATAGAATTCTGCAAGACCAACAATCTATTCATTTCAAACACCTTCCATCAACACAAGCGGCGACTGTACACATGGACTTCACCCAATGGGTTGTATAAAAGTCAAATTGACTACATCTGTGGAAGTCAACGATGGAAAAGTTCTATAACATCAACAAAGACAAAACCTGGAGCTGACTGTGGTACAGATCATCAACTAACTAGTATGCAAACTCAAGCTAAAGTTGAAAAAGAGCAAACCACTCATGAATGCAGCAAAATATGACCTTGAGAATATACCACTGGAATTTAAAGACTGCCTGCAAAATTGATTTGCTGCTTTAGATACAAATGACAGAGCTCCAGAAGAGTTATGGAATGACATCAAGAAGATTGTGTTGGAAGAAAGCGAGAAGTCTCTACAAAAGGTGAAAAAGCAAAACCGGCCAAAATGGATGACGGAAGAAACTCTGAAAATTGCCTAGAAACGCAGAGAAGCTAAAGCCAGAGGAGAAAGAAAGACAATAACAGAACTCAGTAGAGATTTCCAACGTGCAGCAAGACAGGACAAGGAAAAGTACTACAATGACACATGCAAGGAAATAGAAGTAGAAACTATTAGAGGAAGAACAAGATCGGTTTTCCTTATGCTACGAGAGTTAAAGAAAAAGTTCCAGCCTCGAATTGGAATGTTACAAGATGCTCAAGATTCTATGTTGAATGATGCTGAGAAGATCAAGAAAAGGTGGAAAGAATATACAGAGTTTTTATATGATAAAGATCAAGTGGACCAACAGCCGTTTCAACCTGTACCTTATGATCGGGAACCATTGGTGATGAAAGAAGAAGTTGAAGCAGCATTGAAAGCCTTATCAAATAACAAAGCACCAGGCATTGATAGCATTCCCATAGAAGTATTACAGCAATCTGATGCAGCTGTTACCGTACTTACAAGGCTCTGCAAAGAAATATGGAAGACAATATCATGGCCAACTGACTAGAAAAGATCTGTGTTTATACCAATACTAAAGAAAGGTGATCCAACTGACTGGAAATTATCGCACAATCGCTCTGATCCCACATGCCAGCAAGATTCTACTGAAGATTATTCAAAAGAGACTACAACCATACCTGGAACAAGAACTACCTGAAGTGCAAGCAGGGGTTCAGGAAAGGGCGAGGAACGAGAGACATCATTGCGGATGTGAGATGGATCCTTGAAAAGACTAAAGAATACCAAAAGGATATCTATTTGTGCTTTATCGACTATAGCAAGACTTTTGACTATGTAAACCATGAGAAACTCTGGGCCACATTAAGAAGCATGGGTATACCAGAACACCTGATCGTACTCTTGCACAATCTGTACATTTATCAAGAAGCAACAGTTCGAACGGATCAAGGAGAAACAGAATGGTTTAAAATAAGCAAAGGTGTAAGACAAGGCTGCATACTTTCCCCCTACCTGTTTAATTTATATGCAGAACAAATCATCAGAGAAGCAGGATTGTATGAAGACAGAGGTGTGAAGATTGGTGGAAGACTCATCAACAACCTTCGCTATGCTGATGATACCACATTACTGGCTGAAAGTGAAGATGATCTGAAACATTTGCCTCTCACAATCAAAGAACATAGTCTCAAAATGGGCCTGCACCTTAATGTAAAGAAGACAAAGATCATGACAACTGGCGTAATCAACAGGCTCATCGTTGAAGGAGAAGAAATTGAAATTGTTAACAACTTTAACCTACTTGGATCAACTATCAATAAAGAAGCAACAAGCAGTCAAGAAATCAGACGACGCATTGCTCTTGGCAGAATGGCTGTGAAAGACCTAGATAAGATTCTCAAGAGCAGAGATGTCTCTCTCCATACAAAGATTCAACTTGTTCAAACCATGGTATTTTCAATAACATCATATGGATGTGAAAGCTGGACAGTGAAAAAGATAGACAAGAAGAAAATTGATGCCTTTGAATTATGGTGCTGGCGGCGAATACTGTGTATACCATGGACTGCCCGAAGAACAAACCAGACGGTACTAGAGATCAAACCTAAGCTTTCTTTAGAAGCTCAGATGACAAGACTTCGACTTTCATACTTTGGACACATCATGCGAAGAGAGAGATCATTAGAGAAAGACATCATGCTTGGCAAGATAGAAGGTAAACGCAAAAGAGGAAGGCCAGCAATGAGATGGATCGATACAATAACAGCAACTACGGGTACCATTCTGTCAACAATGAGCCGCCTGACTCAAGACCAAACACAATTTAGGATAGCTATCCAGAGGGTCGCCATGAGTCGACTCCAACTCGACGGCACTTAACAACAACAACAACAAAAACAACAACCAACTCCACTGATTATTGCTACCCAGTCATATAAAATACAAAGCCCTCCTCCTCACTCACAAAGCCATCCACTCTGACCCCCCCCCCCCCACACACACTTTCCTCCACATCCTACTTCATCCCCCCCCAACCTAAGAGATCAAGACGAGCCTCTGCTAGGAACACCCTTGTCATTCCCCATGCCAGAACTAAATTTAACTAATAAGTCTGTGGACAAGCCTTCCAACTCTACGCACCATCAGACCCGCTGAGAACCATCACCAACCTCGGCACCTTCAGGAAGCACCTAAAGACACACCTCTTCTCTAAGCATTTCAGTCCCAACACGTAATTCCCCACAGAAGCAATGATCTCTGTCTGATTTTCACTGTATATAGCTAACTGCTCCATGTAACCGATACACCTTGAAATTATAAATTTGTATATAGTTACTCAACTCTAATTATCCAATGCATGCTGTGTCTAGTAAAGTGTTGCACTGTAACTGTTAGTGGTTTTGTTTCATGTATACCGCATTGACCCGGTGAAAGGCAGTATAAAAATCCAGCTAAATAAAATAAATACACTTTAGTCTTACATTGTTTAATGCAACAAATATGCTATAGTTCTTCCAATTTTATTACTGTGTCATTTTTTCTCAGTCTGTTATGTTTCTCATAGTCCTTTGCGATGAATGATATGTTTGGTTTTGTCTCTTATGGGATTTTTATCTTGCTTATATATATTCTCCAGCCCTTATTCTATTGTATTTGTTTGTCTTTTTAGCATTGGTCTGCTTTGTTTTAATACGTTTATATAATTTTTAATATTTATTATTGATTTTGTTTTTTATTTTTACTTTTATTTTGTGATTCTACATGATTCTCCGTGAACATGCAGGAAATAAGTCTTCACATATGGGTGATGTCACAGACAGCCCCACACAGAATGCTCCCCAACTTCCAAAGGAAGCTTCTGGGAGGTAGGCCACGCATGCACGCCTGCCTTCCCTGCCTGCTGCGTCGCCATATTTGCCAGTCTTTTTTCCACAGAGTCCCTAGGACGTATTCCTGCATTCCATAAAAAAGTTTTAATTTCTTGCCCTTGTGACTGAGCTTTTGCTCACTTTTTCACCCGCCTGTCGTCAATTAGCTTTTTTCTCACCCTCTGGGTGCTTTTTTTTCTATAGTTTTTTGCACCTTTTTGGCAGGGACTTTTTCCTGCCCATGGCTGTTTTTCAGTTTAATTTTGCTAAGGTTGTCTAACCCTGTTAGGTGCTTTAAAAAAATGCACCAAATGTGGCAAGACCTTTTCTGCCACTGACTGCCATAATTGGTGCTTGCAATGCCTTGGGTCCGACCACCAGTTGGCGTCCTGCGACCTCTGCTTACAGATGACGTGTCGAAGGCTGAAAAGTCGAGAAAAGCAGGAGGAGTCCCTTTTTGGCTCATCTTATTCAGTATCCTCAGCCCCAAAACCCTTGTCCACGCATGAGGTGGCCAAAGGAAAAGAGCAGAAGGTTAGAAACATAGAAACATGATGACAGAAAAAGACCACATGGCCTATCTAGTCTGTCCTTCCATATCAACAACTACAACAGTCCACTTTTTACCCTTAGAGATCCTCTGTGTTGGTCCCATGATTTTTTGAATTCAGTTACTGTCCTCATCTCTACCACCTACACTGGGAGACTATTCCATGGATCCACTACTCTTTCCGTAAAGAAATATTTCCGCATATCACTCCTGAATCTATCTCCCTTCACCCTCATCCCATGTCCCCTCGTAGCAGAACTTGCTTTCAATTGAAAGAGGCTCTCTCCCTGAACATTTATGCCACGGAGGTATTTAAACATCTCAATCATATCACCTCTATCCCGCCTTTCCTCTAAGGTGTACATATTAAGATCCTTAAGTCTGTCCTCATATGCTTTATAATGAAGCCCACTAATAATTTTAGTAGCCACCCTCTGCACCGACTCCATCCTGTTCACATCCTTTTGAAGGTGCGGTCTCCAGAACTGCACACTATACTCCAAATGAGGTCGCACCAAAGACTTATACAGAGGCATTATCACCTCCTTTTTTCTGCTAGCCATTCTTCTCCGTATGCACCCAAGCATCCTTCTAGCTTTTGCCGTCGCCTTTTCTACCTGTTTAGCTACTTTAAGATTATCAGACACAACCACGCCTAGGTCCCGCTCTTCTTTAGTGGACAAAAGTACTTCACCTCCTATACTGTATTGCTCCCTTGGATTGCTGCAGCCCAAATGCATGACCTTACATTTTTTAACATTAAATCCCAGCTGCCAAATTCTAGACCATTCTTCAAGCTTAGCTAGATCCCTCCTCATGTTATCTACACCTTCCTGGGTGTCTATTGCAGATTTTGGTATCATCTGCAAAGAGGCAAACCTTACCCGACAGCCCTTCCGCTATATCACTAACAAAGATGTTAAAAAGAATCGGACCAAGGACAGATCCCTGGGGCACACTACTGGTAACATCCTTCTCCTCAGAGTGAGCTCCATTTACTTGTACTCTTTGTCGCCTCCCACCCAACCAATTTCTAACCCAAGCAGTAACTTTAGGGTCCATCTCTATGGTGCTCAGTTTGTTTATAAGTCGCCTGTGAGGAACAGTGTCAAAGGTTTTACTGAAATCTAAATACACCACATCTAGAGCTCTCCCTCGGTCCAACTCCCTGGTCACCCAGTCAAAGAAATCAATCAGATTTGTCTGACAAGACCTGCCTCTGGTGAATCCATGCTGCCTCGGATCCTGTAATCCGCTGGACTCCAGAAACCTCACTATTTTCTCTTTCAGCAGCGTTTCCAATAATTTACTCACCACCGAAGTTAAACTAACCGGCTTGTAGTTTTCAACCACATCCTTACTTCCGCTTTTGTGTAAAGGCACCACATGAGCCTCTCTCCAGTCCTTTGGCACCACTCCTGACTCCAACGAGGCATTGAAAAGGTCAGTCAGTGGAGTTGCTAGAAAGTCCCCAAGTTCCCTCAGTATTCTAGGGTGTATCCCATCCGGTCCCATCGCTTTGTCTACTTAAAGTTGAGCTAGTTTCTCACGAACACAGTCTTCTGAAAATTGTTCAGGATGTCCCTAGCTTCTGTTCCTATTTGTGGGTATTTTCTGAGGTCCTGCTCCTGGTTCTTCATCTGTGAACACAGAACAAAAATATTTGTTAAGCAATTCCGCTTTATCCTTATCAGCTTCTACATATTCCCCCCCTGCACCCTTGAGTCTGACAATACCACTTTTGCCCTTCCTCTTCTCACTAATATATCTGAAAAATGTCTTCTCTCCCCATTTTATTGCATTGGCTATTTCCTCCTCCTTTTGAATCTTTGCCTTCTTGACTACTTTGCTAGCTTCTCTAAGTTTTTCCAAATACAGATGCCTGTCTTCCTCTCTCTGTGATCTCTTGTATTTCATGAAGGCCTCCCTCTTTTTCTTCACTTTTTCAGCTACTTCCTTAGAAAACCATAGCGGTCTCCTATTCCCTTTGCCTTTATTTACCATTTTAACAAAAAGGTTGGTTGCCCTTAAAATATCCCCTTTCAGTTTTGCCCACTGTTTTTCTACATCCCCCAGCTGTTCCCATCCCACTAACGACTCCCTGAGGTATTGGCCCATCTTCGCAAAGTTAGTCTTCCTAAAGTCTAAGATCCTCACCTTGGAATGGATTCTAACAGCCCTAGTCCTAATACTGAACCACACCATCTGGTGATCACTGGATACAAAATGATCTCCCACTACAACATCAGAAACACTTTCACCATTGGTAAGCACCAAGTCCAGTATGGTCCCTTCATGTGTGGGGTCTGTTACCAATTGCCTGAATAGTTCTCTCTGTAGAGAATCCAGGATCTCCTTACTTCTAGATGATACTGCAGCAGGAATGTGCCAATCAACATCTGGCATATTGAAATCTCCTATCAGTAGCACTTCCCCTTTCCTAGCAATGCTGCGTATGTCTTCAATTAACTCTCTGTCCACCTCTTCCTCTTGTGAGGGAGGTCTGTATATCACACCAATGCAAATAGATTTCTCTTTCCCTCTTTCTAGTTTAACCCACAATGCCTCCTCTCTCCCTTTTAAGCTCTGTAATTCCAAAGCTTTAATAGTAGTTTTTACATATAGTGCCACTCCTCCTCCCCTTCTTCCTACCCTGTCCTTTCTGAATAAAGTATAGCCAGGTATAGTTACATCCCAGTCATGGTTTTCTGTGAATCATGTTTCTGTAACTGCCACTAAATCCAAGTCAGCCACTCCCACCAAAGCTTCAACATCAGGGATCTTATTTCCCATGCTACGGGCATTTATACACACTGCTTTCCTTGTGTTACCCCTGTTACCCATTTCCATAAAGGTATTTAATGTATCACCTACCTGGGGGCTTTCACTTACCTGGGGGCTTTCTTCACCTATCCCCAACGAATCTAGTTTAAAGCCCTCTTCAGTAGATTAGCCAGTCTACTACCGAAGATGTGTTGACCTTTCTTGGACATATGGATGCCATCTCTGCTCTGCAACCCTTGGAACAGCATCCCATGGTCTAGGAAACCAAAACGCTCTCGATGACACCATCCACGCAGCCATGCATTCATCTCCAGGATGCGAGCCTCTCTGCCTTGGCCTTTACCCTCAACAGGGAGGATTGAAGAGAACACCACCTGTGCACCTAACTGCTTCACCCTCTGTCCCAGAGCCATGAAGTCACTTTTTATACGTTCCGAGGTATACCTGGGAGTATCATTTGTTCCAACATGGATTAGCAACATTGGGTAATAGTCAGTGGGCTTGATGAGTCTCGGCAAACTCTCCGTAACATCTTGGATTTTGGCACCAGGCAGACAGCGTACCTCTCTGGACATAAAGTCTGGTCGGCAGATGGACGTCTCAGTACCCCTCAGAAGAGAGTCTCCAACCACCACTACCCTTCTGGTGACTGATTCTGCAACTTTGGGGTACTTGAACTCTGGTTCTTCCCTTTCCAGGGCTGCTTTCACCTCCTCCACTTCCAGGGCTGCATAATGGTTCTTCAATTCAAGGGCTGGAGAAGTTGGATTGGTGATTTTGCAGGCCCTGGTGACTTGTGTCCAACCATCGACATTCTGTTGGCACCCATCTTCTCCTGTGCTGGAGAGCTTGGTTGCTGCAAGAAGCATCTCATCAATGTACTTCTCACTGTCTTGAATGCTCCTCAGCCTCGCCACCTCCTCTCTGAGTTCCTCCACTTGTTTCCTCAGAGCTTCAGGTTAGAGCGGAGAGGGACATCTCACTACAGAGACCCCATCCACTTTGAAAGGGGAGCACAAGGAGAAATTCCACACGCAGCTTCATCGCAGCCCCTCTAGATGTGAGACAGACCGTGAGAGCCGAGAACAACCGACCAAGCTTCCCTGGTGGGAGGACCCAACGCAAACAGCGGAGTCCATTCCCAGTGTCCAGGAGGGCTGCCACATGTCTCCCAATGCTTTTATTGTGGAGTCCCCACCTGAGGGTTCACTGGTAATGTCCGTGGCAGTGGCAGCAGCATCGACATTCTCATGGATGGTGGTTCTGACGGAATGCTTATGAGCCTTAGCTCACCTGGCAGCGGTGGAAGCCCTGCGGAGCACAAGCTTCACAGCACGGAACACATCATCCCTGCATTTCTTCCAGCCGATCCTGAAAACCCTTGTCCTGCCTACCACGGCTGGGACATCGAATGGGAGACCAGTATCGACATCGGTGGCCAGAGTTGTCTCCCTCTCCAGTGTATCAGTCCAATGCCCTTGGACATCGCCATCAGCATGCCAGGCGCAAAGGGGACCATTGACATCTGCCCTCTCCTGAGCCACGCAATCAACACTTGGAGGAGACTTGGCATTACTTTGACTTCCTCTTGGAATCTGAATGGGTCAGAGGCGGAATTGACAGTGTCAGACCTTCAGGCCGATGATCTCCTGCACTGTTCCCTCTAAGCTGTGCGCGTGCGCGCGCGCACACACCTCGCCAAGCGAGCACACATACTTTACAACAGAGCGCACAAAAATTACAGTTCTGATTCTGATAGAAAACAACACAGATGTCTTAAAATTTAAAAGTTGTGATTGTAATTACTAGAAAATTTCAGCTTCATTTAGTAATCGTCTATTTTCATTTAATTTGATTAAAATCAATGTGGTGTACATACTGTATAATGACGTGTAGTCAAAATTTAAAGTATATACAGTCAAACCTCGGTTTTCGTGTGCCCCGGTTTTCGTTGGTTTCGGTTTTCGACGTCTTTTCTAACTCAGATCTTGTCTCGGTTATCGGTTTTTGCCTCGGTTTTCGTCAGGAACCAGTGCTGCCAGATCTGAAAATCTACACCCTCGCGCTGGTCTGCCCGCCCAGTCCCGGCAGCACTACCCCCCCCCGGACTCACCCGATCGCGTGTTGAGAAGCCATTGTCAGCTGAGCAACATCCTCGAGCCAGAGATGCAAGGATTGCACAGAGAGGAAGGCCCCGATCTCTCCACCGCCTGCCTGTTCTCTGGAGCGCCCCCTCAGGCTCGGAGGTAGCAGGGTAGCTGTCAATGTAAGCAGGAGATGTTGCATGGATGTGGCAGGCAGCGATCAGATTACAGTGCCGTACAGTACAATATCTGTGTGTTTGCTGTCCTGTGGACGATCGGGCAGGTGAGAGAAGTGACAGGAGCTGGGTGTCTGGAACAGATTACATTGAATTTACATTATTTCCTATGGGAAATATTGCTTCGGTTTTCGTACGTTTCGGTTTTAGTCAGACTGCTTAGAACGGATTAATCATTAAAACCGAGGTTTGACTGTAACTCCGAGTGTCGTTGTGTTGCACAAAAATTTAACCTTCCTTCAAAAGCTGCACAGCTGATATTTTATGCGCACACAGCCTACAGAAAATTAGAGGGAACATTGATCTCCTGTCTGACCTGTCCCCCCCGAAAGACATGTCCTTCCAGGATTTTCTTTGGGACCTAGCCAAGGCTATCCCCTTTTCTCTGTAATCGTAACAGAGGGTGGAGTCGGGGGCTGCTGGGTCTCCTGAGCTCGGACTCAGGTTGACGGCCTTGGAGAGCAGTTTCGCTGCCTTCATGGACCAGCAGCAGGCATTGATCGCTGGCCTCGCCGGTGCATCTGCCCCGACCACCGGGACGTCGACGTCTAAGTCGACCCCTGAGACCGAGCCGATCCTCGAGTCCATGCGAGCTCGAGTCGATCCTCGGTCGCGGTCTCCCTCGGCCTCCCGTTCGGGACCGAGGTTGTCGGCGTCGGGGCGGAGGGCATCTGTGCCCGCCCGACCGGAGCCGCTCGATTCCTCCACCGAGGAGCCGGGCTGGGAGACGGAGGACAAAGGGTCCCCAGGTACATTTCGGACTCGCTGCGTCCCATCGGACTCGCCTGAGTCCGAACCTCGGAGAAGGTCCCCCCCGGAGGACACACGGTTCTCGGACTTCGTGCGGGATATGGCCAAGGCCTTGGCATTCCCCACGGATCCCGAGGAGGAGCCGAAGAGCTCGATGCCCTCCAGTATGACTCTCCCCCGAAGGAGGCCTTTACTGTACCGGTTCCTCCGATGCTGGAGCGACTTCTCTTCCGCATGTGGGAGAGCCCGGCGCCGGTGTTAAGCAAGCGGGTCGATTCCATTTATCGAGTCCGCAAGAGCCCCGGGTTCCAAAAGGCACAACTACCGCACCATTCCATGGTGGTGGAATCGGCCATGCATCGACTCAAGAGTCAGAAGATGCACTCCTTGGTGCCTCCCGGCCGGGAGGCCCGGAACCTGGATGCCCTTGGTAGGAAGTGCTTCCAGGGCTCTATGCTTGCTTGTCAAGTCCAGACCTACCAGCTCTATATGGGTATGTATCTCCGAGACCTGGCAAAAGAAATTGCCGGGTTCTCTGCTGGTCTCTCCGAGGAACCTTTGCAGAGGTTCCAGGCCTTGTCCACTGGTATTCGAGAGTGCTCGAAGTTTATCTCTCGAGCAGCCTACGATGGCTTCGAAGCATCGGCTCGAGTAGCCGGAGCCGGCATCGGTGCCCGCCGACAGGCTTGGCTTTAGTCATCTGACCTCGAGCCATGGGTACAGGACAAGTTGGTCGATGTCCCCTGCAGAGGTGAAAACCTCTTTGGAAAGCCCATGGCTGAAAAGGCTGCACAGATCGAGACCGAGACTCTGACCAGGACTCGGCTGTCCAGAAAAACCTCTGCCCCTTCTCAGAAGAAGAAGGGCTCGGGGAAAAAGCCCTTTTACCCGAGGAAGGTGGCTGCCTATAAAAACTACCCCCATTATCAGGCCTCAGCAGCTCCCCAACAGGGTCAGCAGGCCAAGGGACGGGGTAATGGGTGCCGTAGGCAGCAGGCCCCCAAGCCCACACCGGCCCCTGCTCAGCAGGGTG
This sequence comes from Ichthyophis bannanicus, assembly GCA_033557465.1. Classification (NCBI taxonomy): domain Eukaryota; kingdom Metazoa; phylum Chordata; class Amphibia; order Gymnophiona; family Ichthyophiidae; genus Ichthyophis; species Ichthyophis bannanicus. The sequence goes on from CM066039.1 coordinate 191,701,623, forward strand.
GGGGTTTTTGACTCCGTCAGCATAGCCTCTTCCCCTCCGCTGGTTTATCTCAGCACAGGAGGCCGGCTGGTCCACTTTGCCCACAGGTGGTCAGCCATCACATCAGATACCTGGGTGCTTCATATAGTTCAAAAAGGCTATCTTCGGCACTTTCACCAGGTACCTCCCTCCTACTTTCCAGGGGAGCCTCTAAGACTCTCTCTGCACAGGGACTTACTCCTTCAGGAGTTGGCAAGTCTTCTTCAGGAACAGGCTGTGGAACCGGTGCCCCACCACCTGAAAGGTCGCGGCTTTTATTCCAGGTACTTTCTGATACCAAAAAGAACAGGAGGCCTCAGACCTATCCTGGACTTGCGAAACCTCAAGTTCCTGGCAAGGGAAAAGTTCAAGATGCTTACCCTTGGAATCCTGCTGCCCTACCTCCAGCAGGGAGACTGGCTATGCTCCTTAAATCTAAAGGATGCCTATACTCACATCCTTATTCATCCAGACCACAGACAATATCTCAGGTTTGTTGTGGGGGGAAATCACCAAATGCCTAGCAGTGGTGGCGGCCTTTCTAAGACTTCAAGGCCTTTTTGTGTTTTCATACCTGGACGACTGGCTCATCAGAGCCCAGTCTTCCCAAGAGGCCACTCAGGCCACTCATCGCACTGTGACTCTGCTCCAGCACTTGGGATTTGTCATAAACTTCACAAAGTCCACTTTGCTCCCCTCTCAAAATCTCGAATTCATAGGCGCAAGGTCGAACACACTTCAGGCGCGGGCCTTCCTGCCTCTAGAAAGGGCACACAGGCTCATGGATCTCGCCAGCCACTTTCGAAGCAATTCCCTGGTCTCTGCCAGGCAATTTCTAAGACTGCTCGGCCATATGGCTTCCACGGTCCATGTGACCCCCAATGCCCGCCTGAACATGCGACCTGCTCAGTGGTGCCTTCGCACTCAATGGCATCAGGCCACGGGGAGCCTGGCGGACTCAGTACAGGTATTCGACCTGCTGGTCTCTTCTCTGCGGTGGTGGCTTCATCTGCCAAACCTGGTGTTGGGAGTGGCTTTTCAATCTCCTCCACCTTCTCAGGTGCTGACAACCGATGCTTCTCTCCTGGGTTGGGGAGCACATTGCCAAGGGACATGTACTCAAGGCCTCTGGACTCCTTGGGAGTCTGCTCAGCAGATAAACTTCCTGGAGCTCAGAGCCATCCGCCTAGCTCTGAGAGCCTTCTCCCACCTCACTTCTCACCAGTCTGTGCTGGTCCAGACGGACAATCAAGTTGCAATGTTCTACGTGAACAAACAAGGAGGCACAGGCTCCTTTCTTCTTTGTCAGGAGGCACAAAAACTGCTCTTGGGCCGTCCTTCACGGCATCCTCCTCAAAGCTGTCTATCTCCCAAGTCAAGAAAATTACCTGGCAGACAAGCTGAGCAGGATCCTCCAACCACACGAGTGGAGATTGGATCCGTTGGCGGTTCAGCAGATCTTTCTCAAGTGGGGCCTCCCCACCATGGATCTATTTGCCAGTCCCCTGAACCGGCAGCTTCCCAGATTCTGCTCTCGACAACTGCATCCTCTCAGAGTAGCGGCGGATGCTTTTCTGATTCCATGGTCCACAGGCCTCTTGTATGCCTTTCCTCCCATGCCGCTGGTGTCTCGAACGCTCTTCAAAGTTCTCAGAGACAGAGCCTCGATGATCCTAGTGGCTCCCCGGTGGCCTAGACAACCATGGTTCCCGCTTCTAATGCAGCTGGCGGTGGACACTCCTCTTCCTCTGGGGTTTCAACCCGATCTCCTGTCACAGGATCAGGGCACTCTCCTACACCCCAACCTCCGGTCCCTTCATCTGATGGCCTGGCTGCTGAAAGGGTAGTCCTTGCTCCCCTCCTGCTGTCTCGGGAGGTGGAAGAGGTCGTCTTGGCCTCCAGACGGCCATCCACCTGGAAGTCCTACGCTCTTAAGTGGCGTCGGTTCTCCGTGTGGTGTGCTCAGCAGTCTGAGAATCCCTTCTCCTGCTTGGTGTCAGTGGTCTTGCAATATTTGCTTTACCTCTCCAATCTTGGCCTTAAGTCCAACTCTGTCAGAGTCCACCTCAGTGCTCTCTCTGCGCATCACGCACCGGTGGATGGCGGGCCTCTTTCCAACCACTCTTTGGTGGCTCGTTTTCTCCGAGGCCTCCTTCTCCTTAAGCCTCCTTTGCGCCCACCAGCCCCTGAATGGGATCTGAATGTGGTCTTACAGCGGATTACCTGTCCGCCCTTTGAACCTATGGCTACCTGCCCTCTTCGTTTTCTTTCCTGGAAAACCTTGTTCTTGGTAGCCCTTACCTCTGCTAGGCGCGTTAGTGAGCTGCAGGCCCTAGTGTCTGATCCTCCTTACACTAGGTTCTACAGGAATAGGGTAGTCTTACGGACTCACCCTAAGTTTCTTCCAAAAGTGGTTTCTCCTTTTCATCTCAACCAGGAGGTGGTTCTTCCGACCTTCTTTCCCAGGCCACACACAAGCCGGGCTGAGATGGTCCTGCATACCCTGGACTGAAGGAGGGCCTTGTCCTTCTACCTTGACCGTACGCGGGAGCATAGGAGGGCTGTTCAGCTCTTCGTTTCTTTTGACCCCAATAAATTGGGGCTACCTGTCTCCAAGCGTACTTTGTCCATATGGGTCGCTGACTGTATCGCCTGGGCTTATGGGGCAGCCGGCCTCTCGTTGGAGGGTCGAGTCACGGCTCATCATGTCAGGGCGAAGGCTGCGTCAGTGGCTCATCTCCGCTCTGTTCCGTTGGCAGACATCTGCCGGGCCGCTACTTGGTCTTCAAGCCAGACGTTTGCGGCCCATTACTGCCTTGAGAGGGAGTCCCGCAGGGACAGTGCTTTCGGTCAGGCAGTCCTCCATAATCTCTTTGAGGTTTAGGCAACTCGTACCCTCCGGCCCTGGTGTTAGGCTACCGGTCGGGGGCGTTTTCAGAAAAGATTCCTTCCTTCTGTGCTACTGAGCTAGAGGGAGCTCATTTTTCCGCTTGAGGTCTCCGGTAGCCTTAAGCTAGGGAGTCCCATATGTGAGGACTGACTTCGTGCTTGGTCCTGGAGAAAGAGTAGTTACTCACCTGTAACAGGTGTTCTCCAGGAGCAGCAGGAATCAGTCCTCACAACCCTCCCTCCTCCCCTTGGAGTTGCAGTCCTATCATTTCGTTTTTGCTAATTTTTTTGCTGTCTTTTAGCTATGTCATCAGACTGAGCAAGATGGCACCCTTGGGCGGGAAGGGGACCGCGCATGCGCGCTGCAATTCCCAAAGTCTTTCTTTGAAAGCTGGGGAAATTGCTCTGCGAGGGCTCCGTCGGCGCCGACGTCACCCATATGTGAGGACTGATTCCTGCTGCTCCTAGAGAACACCTGTTACAGGTGAGTAACTACTCTTTATCTTAAAGGACAGCTCACGTTTAAGTATCTTCTCAGTTCATGCAATCTAATAGAACCCTTCCGATTGTAAATAGTGAAAATTGCCAGCTTGCTGAAACAACTCGCGGTATGTAAATTGCTATGATTTATGCACTATAATTATATAACCATGGGAGTAGCGACTAGCAATCATGTTGCTATAATAACTAAATCAATGGGATCCAACTTAAAAAGTATTCAACTCTACTTCCCAAGAGCACTATGACTCCCGCTCTGAAAATTACTATCAAAGTCGGCAAATGTAGGTAGAGCTCCATACTCGTTGGAGAATTTTACAATTATAAAGAATAAATTTTTAACACTACTGAAGATTATTTCTCTTACAATACAACTCACGTTTAAGCCGCTATTCAGTTCACGCAGTATAACAGAGCCCTGCCGAAAATACAATGTAAACATTGGAAACGCCGGCGTCTGCGTACTGGAAAAGCCCGCGATATGTAAATGTTATGACGTTCACACTGTGATAGGAGGAGCCACAGCGCACATATCCACATCACCTTCCGGCGTAAAAACCATTACAACGATTAAAAACTTGTCAATCATATCGGGCTCCTTAGCTATATGTGTATGTGTGTATATATATATATATATATACCATATAATATGGTACCAAACCAGAAACCTTTTTTAAAAAAAACAAATTGAGTCCAGAAATATTAAAATTCTTTAAGAACCAACAAGATAGGCTCCATACTCATATTTATATTTACACTTATTTTTAAAATTATATCGAGGTACCCCTTGTGTATACAGTGGTACCAACAAAAAACAAATATCCCAACCTCATGCCTTTACAACTCAACAGATCAAAGGAACCCTAAAACCGTTCCTACCTCAGATCATAAACTACCATCATCAGTATGTATCAACCCATTAGATCACGTTGCTCATTAAGAATTGTTACTCACCACATTAGCTACATTTACTCCCTATATATTTAACCAGAATCATTGGTTAATAATCGTAACATATTCAATCTATATCCCGAGGGTCCGGAGCAGGATAAGGGGGGGGGGGGGGAATTCACTGGAATACGGAGAGATCCTTCTCCATATTCAAATCATTAGGGAACAAACTATCAAGATTAAAAATATAGCGCTCCTCCAAACGGCGAATCGATCCTTCAACATCTCCCCCTCTCCAATTCATTTTCACCTTCTTAATAATAAAAAACTTCAAATCTGAAATTTTATGTGACAGCTCTTGCCAATGACAAACAAGAGGTTTGTCTACCGCTCCTGTGTTCAATAATCCGATTACGAACAGGGCTGGTGGTCTTACCTACATAGAATTTCATACACGGACACTGAACTACATAAATGACATGACTAGTGGAACAATTGGAAAAATCATCCAAATGGAAAATCCGACCGTTTACAGGATGAACAAATTGTTTTCTAACTACAAGAACGTGAGTGCACACACAACATTTACACTGAAAATGACCTTTATGTTGTGATAAGAATGCCCTTTCTGTAAGAGCTGACGGAACTAGCATATTTTTCAAATTTGCATTGCGTTTATATGCGACGGTGACTTTTAATTCATGAAATGCCGGAAGAGCCTGGATGAGCGGCCGGTATTTCTTAATTATTTTAGTTATACGCTGCGATTGATAAGAGTATAACAATGGACATACTATGCCTACATCGTTTCCCTTCTTTTGTTTATGTAGTAACTCTTGATGTGAGCATTGCATCGCTCTGTTATATGCCTTTTTTATGGGTATAGTGGGGTACTGTCGTGCCTTAAATCTTTCACTCATCATAATCGTTTGTTCTTCAAATTGTTGATCTGAAGTACAAATTCTCCGAATCCTTAGAAACTGGCCAACTGGCAAATTATGTTTCAGGGATAAATTGTGGAAACTCTGAAAATGGAGTAATTGATAGCGATCCGTCGGTTTCTTATAGAGTGTGGTAGCTAAATCTTTATCATTTTTTATAATAAGTAGATCCAGATAGGTGATTTTTTTATCATCAAAAGTTAACTGAAAACGTAAATTATCATCGCAGGTATTGATCCAAACATTAAATTCCTCCAGCATGGATACAGACCCTTCCCATATCATAAAAACATCGTCTATGTATCTAATCCATAATTTCATATTATTCTTAAATGGATTGCCTTTAATAAACATTTCCTCAAAATTAAAAACATACAGATTCGCAATATCGGGGGCCATGGATGACCCCATGGCCACCCCCTTTTATCTGCTTATAGAATAGGCCTTGAAAACAAAAATAATTCTCACACATTGCAAACCGAGTAAGGTCTAAAAGAATTGCAGTTGGGATCCGTCTCCATTCATGTCTGTTAACTAAATACTGTTCCACTACTTTTAATGCTTCCTTCTGTGGGATGTTAGTGTATAACGATTCTATATCAAGCATAGCTAGCAGCCACTCGGGATTACAATTTTCCAATGAAGATAACATGTGAATAACTTGCATGGAATTCCGAACATAGGACCACATTTTGAGGACATAAGGTCTTAAAAGTACATCCATCATCTTCGAAATGGGTTCCATAAGAGATCCAATGGCCGATATTATTGGCCGACCAGAGGGATTGTCCAAAGATTTATGTACCTTGGGGTTAATATAAATAGTGGGTATGACCGGATGGTCTACCATGAGAAAGGATTTCTCTTGTGCTGTAAGATGTCCTAGTTCATACGCTATCAAAATCAAATTGTCAATAGAACTCTTAAGTGAACTGGTTGGGTCATCATCTAACCGTACATAAAACGTTGTATCTCTAAATTGTCTGTAGATCTCATTGAGATATTGGTCCTTATCCAACACGACAATAGCACCCCCCTTATCTGCTGGTTTTATAATGATACCTGAATTGTTTTGCAAAGATCTCATCGCCTTCCTTTCTTCTAAAGTAAGATTATCATATGGAAGTCTCTTACTCATATTGATCTCATCCACTTCTTTCATAACTAATTTTTCAAATGCCACAATAATGGGGTCAGAATTTGGAGGAGGTATCCATTTGGATTTATGCTTGATTACAGAAGGAACTGTATCAGAAGGATCACATGTAGCAAAAAAAACTTTTAATCCTAATTTTGCGGAAGAATTTATATAGGTCTATATGAGTTTCAAAATGATCATATCTTTTGACCGGTACAAATGTAAGACCCTTGTTCAAAAGAGAGTTCTCCGGGAGTCAAATTATATTTTGAGATATTAATAACATTGTTGGTACCACTTAACCCTGGTAAGGTCTCTCCGTAGACCTTTCGGACCCCTTGCGACTCCGTCCGCGGCCTCTGTATGCATTTTGATGTCCATAAGTTCTGGAGTCCTGATCGCGTGCCCAATGGTTGTTCTGGGGATATTTGAGACGCTTCCCGCCCTCCCCCTTTCCAGAGGGAATCCATGTTTAAAAAAACTTTTCTTTTGACCCTTATCCTGAATTTTCTGTTCCTCTACCACCTGTCTGGAGTTTGAAAATAGGGATGCTGAAGCATCCGCTGACCCCACTGATGCACTCCTTGATCGTTTTTTCTTTTGTCCAACTGGTGTCTCTACATGTTTTCCATCAGTATCATATTCTTTCTTATCGAAAAAGGAGGACCTTTTTTTAAAATATAAACAATCGCCTTCCACCTTCTTGCACCAGGGGTACACATATACATATAAATAATCATCCTCGTCCTTCTTAAATTTCGCCATCTTTTTACTTTTTATTTCTTTCTTATATACTAAATTGTTTCTTTCATAATCTTTGTAAACACCATCAAAGTTCTTATTACTTTTTAATGCTATAAGTTTTTTTCGTCAATCTCAGCATTATATATTTCTGACTTCTTATTTACTGTGCTGTCAACAATATCATCAAAGCCAAAGAACACTTATTTAAAATGGCATTCCAGCACTTCACAAAACCAGATTCATCTTGATAAAGGCCAGGTGCCTTGTTCATCCTCAGGCCTCTCGGTATAATTTTGGACCTACAGCATTCGAGGAGATATGCTGCATGAAGCTCTTCTTTAATTAGCTTTTGTGTACTGTGATGATGAAGCTCCTCAAGAAGCAATGGAGATAGGAGAAAATCCTGAGGAGGAGAGTAGTGCTGCATTGAAAAGCAGGATTTCTACCTCAAAAGTAAAAAAACACTCAGCTGATCTAAAACCACACCTCACCGGGACCACGTGATGCGATCAGGGTAGCGGTCGCATCCTGAGTGCGCTCTGAGACCCTTGGCCCAGGCCGGCGATATAGTACCGTGTAATCCCGCAATAACTAACAGAAAGTGTGCTCAGGGTGTGTTGGAGAGCCTGTAGCATCAGATAGTGCGGTCTGTGCTGGCAATCGGCATGGCGACAGGAGCTAAATCGACCAAGAGAGACCGGGAGCGGGTGGCCGGCACGAGCAAGATGGCGGAGTCAATCCCAGCGCCAAGCTCGCCCAGATCCCCCGCTTCGCTGGATGCGATGTCGGCTGCCGTAGCAGCGGCCCTGTCACCGCAGTTCGATGCGTTGCATGAGAAGATGGATGGACTGCGTGCCTCTGTGGATACCCTGGGGAGTAGACTCCATGAGGCCGAAGACCGCCTGGGGCAAACGGAAGATAAAGTGGAGGTGCTGGAGTCGGAGGTTGCTGGTCTGAAAACTCAACTAGGCCTGCATGAGGCTAAGCTTGACGACCTGGAGAACCGGTCAAGACGGAATAACTTGCGGTTTATGGAGATTCCAGAGACCGTCTTAGATAAAGACCTGCGGGGCTATTTGGAAGCACTGACCATGCATCTACTTGATGGCGTTGAACTCGGAGACCAATTGAGAATTGAGAGAGTGCATCGTGTAGGTAACAAGCAGGCACGGGATGCCCGTCCTCAAATTGTGCTTGCCAAGTTCCTCTACTTTCCGCAGAAGGAAACGCTATTAAGAGCGGCCAGACAGAAGGGGGAAGTGCTTTATAATAACTCTAAAATCCGTGTTGCACAGGACTACTCTGCCGCACTGAGTCGGAAGCGCCGAGAGTATGCTCCCCTATGCGAGAAACTTATTGGTGCTGGGATTCGGTTTTCAGTTCAATATCCTGCCAAGTTGCATGTGATGAACGAAGGAGCTCACCATGTTTTTACAACGGCTGCGGAGGCAGAGGGCTACGTGAATCAACTTGCGGTTAGAGGGCAGGCGGCCTCGGCATCTCCACATTGACACTTAATAGTGCTGACTGTTTGGTGATAGCCTGGTTCCCTTTTGGGGGAATAGCCTGGGGTAGCCTGAAGTGGTAAGGGCTACAGTCTCTGTCAGGTTTTTATGAGTGGCACATGGACAAGTTACTTTGTGTCGCTGGAATTGCTCCCCCAGATACAAGTTTGCCATGTGTTGAACCTGTTATATTGTTTCATACTCAGCAGGTCGACTTAGTATCCTTTTTTGCAGACTGTGCCTTAAAATTTGACTAGCTCTTGTTCCTTTTTCTTTCCCCTCCTTTCCCGTTCGGCTCTCCTATTAAGCACTGCTCCGCTTAGAATTCGGAGTATTCAGAACTAGGGAGCCCCTTTTATTTTCTCTTTTTCTTTTCTTTCTTTCTTTGAGTTTTAACTGCGGATAACTGGGCAGCTTAGTTAAGTGTGTCAACAGTAGCTTGATGGATACCTGTGTGGGGGGGGGGGGGTTGTGTGTGTGATTTGTGTTTTCTTTATTATAGTGGCATTTCAATAATGCTGTTGGAAAGCAGTTTCAGCGAATATTTCGGCCATTTGTGGGCCCCGCAGAAGTTCGCAGAAGGGGGGAGTGATTGTGCCCTGCTGGGACCTCTCATAGAGAAAGGGGCAGGGTGTGGCATGCTGTTGTGATGCCTTCTGGGTGTGCATGACGCTGGAGCAGTTCCCCCCCCCCCCCTCGCCTTCGTTGAGCCCTACGGCGAGAGATGGATTGACGGGGCCTAGCAGGGGGTATGGAAAGGTAAGAGGGGTTAGGGCCTCACCTTGAGTTCCTGTCCTTTTGGGGAGGGGTTCTGGGGTCTGTTCTCCGATGCTCTGGCGTCTTTTTATAACTTTTGCGAAATCGAAACAATATGGCTGCCAGATGCTAGCGTTGCAACCTGCATACCCAGAAGGCAATCTTATAGCTCTTACTTCTATTGGTCTTGTTTACTAGGCCAGCCAGCTGTACTTGATGCGGACGGTTTACACGATATTTGCCTGTTTGTAACTGTTGTACTGATGCTGTGAGTTTGTATTGTTAGATGACCTGTGTTTTCTTAAAATTTGTGATATGACCTGTTCCCTGTTAAGGCTTTTGTCTTACTTTCCAGGAATGATGGTCTGTGGGTCCAACTGCAGATTGTTTCCGGGCCCTTCTAAGGGGGGGTCCTGGGGAGACCTGGGCCCTGTGGGAATTGGGTCCCCCTGGGGGAATATGGAGTGCTCGGGAGTTGATAGCAGGCAATCTGGGCAGAAGTAAAGTATGGGCGGGATTCACTTTTACCTTTAGTGGGTGATAGGGGATCGGCCGCGCTCAGAGTGGCCTTGATAGGGCCTCTCTAGAGTGGGAAGGTGGAGAGGGCCCAGGGGTCAGGGGAGTTGACTGAGGGGGAGATGGGGTTGGGTAGTGAAGATAGGGGGGAGGTCAGGAATGGGAGGGTGGTGGGAATAGGCCGGGGAGGGAAGGGTGTTATGGGGGGGATTGGAGGGAGGGGGAGGTTGTGGGTAGGATGGGACCATACGAGTTGGGGAGGTGGAGATTTGGGTAATGGCTAGAGGTGGACCCCAGGCTGGGGGGGTCCCTTCAGAGACAGTCTGGAATATCGGATTTATTGCAGTGGAATCTTCTGTTTTAAGCTGAAGATTTTCTTGGAATGTGTGTGGGATAGGTAACCCTGTTAAGCAATATAAAGTGCTGCAGGCTTTAGCCAGGTGGCAGTGCGATATTGCCGTATTGCAAGAAACCCACCAGACTGCGGAAGAACATGCGAAATTGCAGAGAGCTTGGGTGGGGCAAAATTGGGGTGCCCCGGCGCTGAGGAAAAAGGGTGGAGTGGTCCTACTGATTCATAAACGGGTGCGTTTTGAACTCGAGCAGCAATATGTAGATCCTCAGGGTAGATACCTCTTGTTATATGGTAACTTGGAGGGGCGACAAGTGGTGTTGGGTAATCTGTATGCTCCCAATGTTTTGGATAAATCCTTTTATGCCCGCTTGGCCTCACGGATTGAACAAATGCCGGATGTTCCCTTGATTTTGGCCGGCGACTGCAATGGGGTGTTGGACATTGACTTGGATACTTCTGGAGGCGGGCGAGAAGGCTGGCGGGTCCCGATTACTCGGGCACTACAGGACCTACGACGCTGATTGGGGATGGTGGACCCGTGGCGTTTGCTTCACCCTTTGGATCGGGACTTCACCCACCAATCGAGAGCCCATGATTCCAGAGCACGGATTGATTATGTCTTGGTTTCAGAGCGGTTGTTTGCACAGGTCGGGGAGGCGGAGATTGGCCCAATGGCCATATCGGATCACGCACCGGTTTGGGTAGAGTTGCAGTGGGGGGGCCTTACTACCTCGCAGAGAATCTGGCGTTTCCCCCTGGGACTATATGCCGATACTGAATTCCATACTTATCTTGAGCAGCGATGGGGGGAGTTTATGGATATCAATGCACAGCATAGGGATGAGCCTGAATTATTGTGGGAAACAGCAAAGGTGGTCCTGCGCGGCGACATTATTGCCTATGGGGCGCGGAAGCGAAGACTGATAGCGTCACGAATAGTCCAAATGGAAAAGCAGGTCGTAAAAGCCCGACGTCGATGCGCGGGGAATCCCATAGCGGTTAATAAACGATTGCTTTGGGAGATGCAGTCGTCCCTTAATGAGCTGCTCCATCAGAGAGCAAAGAAATCGTTGATGTATTATAAATACCAGCTTTATCGTTTTGGTAATAAACCGGGGAAACTTCTGGCGCGGTGTTTACGGGGCAGTAGAGGGACCCGTTCCGTGGCGGCATTGCGTGATGCTCAGGGCCAGTTGCATACAAATAGCCAGGCGATAGCCCAAGCTTTTCGTTCCTTTATTCGGGAGCTTTACCAGAGAAGTAAAGGGTCCACGACATTAATGGAAAACTACCTTCAGGGGCTACGAATTCCTAAGTTGACTACGGAACAGCGCTTGATGCTAGACGCCCCGGTAACTGAAGAGGAAGTTCATAAAATTATATTGGGGGCTAGCTGCTATAAATCGCCGGGTCCAGACGGTTTTGGGGCAGAGTTCTATAAGTTGCTAGTCGGTAGGATCACCCCTGTTCTGACCGCGGTATATTACCGAAGGATTGAGCGGGGCAGGTTTGGTTGGGGAACGAACCATGCGTTTATTACGTTAATACCTAAACCTGGTAAGGACCCCACGCAGGCGGCTTCCTATCGGCCCATCTCCTTATTGAATTTCGATCTGAAAGTGTTAGCGAAGGTTCTGGCTGACCGTTTGGCCACCGTTCTGGGGGACTTGTTACATGAGTCGCAAGTGGGTTTCGTTCGGGGGCGATATGCGGTGCGGAATCTACGGAAAATATTAGCCTCTATGGAATGGGTGCGAGCGCGAGAGGAGCAATCATTGTTGATTACTTTTGATGCGGAGAAGGCGTTTGATCGGGTCAACTGGGATTACATGAAATTTCTTTTGCCTCGGTATGGGCTGGGCGACACGTTTATTAGGATGGTGGAGTTATTGTATGCCAATCCTACGGCCGGTATCTTGTGCAATGGGGTGCTGTCTGACAATTTTAACCTTGAAAGGGGCACTCGTCAAGGTTGCCCCCTCTCCCCACTGTTGTTCGTGCTGACATTAGATCCGCTGCTGCGGAGTATAGCGGACTCCAAAGACATTCGGGGCGTCCGTATTGGGCCGTGTAGTTTTAAAGTGGCGGCTTTCGCGGATGACATTTTAGTCCATTTGTGCGACCCCCAACAGTCATTGCCGTGTCTGCTTGCTGAATTCTCCCGTTATGGTGCCTTTGCGGGGTTGCGTATTAACCGAGATAAATCGGAAGCTCTGGACATTGGGGGCCGGCTTCAGAGGTCTTGGGGGGGGAGCTTCCCGTTGAAATGGGCCGGTACGTCTTTTATCTATTTGGGGATTGAGCTACCTAAAGATCCGACGGCGCTGTATAGACGGAACTTATCTGGTCTAAGGTTCGCTCACAGCTCCAAGCTTGGGCCCCACTTCCGTTGTCCTTACTGGGCAGGGCGGCGGCATTGGGAATGGTGGTGTTACCACGGATCCTTTATTGGCTACAAACTTTGCCGGTGTGGTTATTACACCGGGACCTTTTGCGTATTGAACGGGAATTTCGGGGGTTTCTTTGGAGGGGGGCTAGAGCACATATACCGATGAGCTGTTTGAAGGGGGGATGGAGATCTGGGGGCATTGGTGTGCCCGATCTTTGGACATATGCCTTGGCCTGCCAGGCTCGGCACCTAGGGGACTGGCTCGGTATGACTGTGATGTATACTCCGAGGGAGCTGGAGGAGTCCCTGGTGGCACCACACTTGTTGCTGGCGGTTCTACATTTACAGCGGGAGGTTTTGCCGAGTTGCGTAGGGAACGGTGTGCTGGTCCAGGCGGCGCGGCGTACCTGGCAGCGGCTGAATAAATTGTGGGGGAGTTCGCCGGAGATTTCGAGTTGGTTGCCGTTGCAGGGCAATGCCCAATTTCCCCCGGGATCGGATTCGGTCCCGTTCCGTAGATGGGCGGAGGGGGGGATACGGCTGCTGGGGCACATAATTGACTTGGAGGGGAAGTGCAAACCACTGGCGGGGTTGTGTCGGGAGTATGATTTGTGTCCTCAAGCTTCTTTGTTTGCGTATATGCAGCTTTCGCATTATGTGGGTTCAGTTTTGGGACGAGAGTTGTTGGGTGACCATTCCGCACGGATACTAGCATTCTTCGCCCTTGAGACAGGGACCCCACCCACTATTGCAAGTTTCAAAAAAGCATTGGAGCTTTATGGGGCGCCGTTAGATTACTCGGCAGAGGAGGCTTCCTGGGCGAGAGAACTGGGTTGTGAGGTGGCCCCGGGTTCTGTTCGTGCAGCGCTGAGCCGGGTTGCTGGGCTGGTGGAAGGAGCTAGATGGCGGGAAATCCAGTTTAAATGTATTGTACGTGCCCATTTTTCCCCGAGGCGAACACTACGTAGTTGTCTTACTACATATGGTGGGTGCCCGAAATGTGCCTGTTTACTAGCAGACTTGGGCCATATGTGGTGGGGTTGTCCTCATATTCGCCGCTATTGGGTTCGGATAGCAAATTATTTAAGCGGCTTGTTGCAACAACGGGTCTGCTGGACGGGGCGGCTCGTCGTATTGGACCAGTTGGGACCACTCCACCCCAAAGGCCGATGGCAGAAATTGTTGATACGAAAAGCATGTCTGGTGGGGAAGAGTCCTGTGCTGCGGCGATGGCTGGAGCCTGCGGCCCCCTCCTTTTGGGAGTGGCGTAATGGGTTCCACCAGTTTATGCTCCTGGAACGGAGGAGTGCACAGAGGCACCCTCGGAGCTGGGCCTCCTTTCTCTTGGTGTGGACACCCTATATTCAAGTGCTACAGCCTAAAATCCGTAGTGAAATTCTGTGCCTGGGGTAGGTTGGTGGGGTGCCCTTAGCCAACTGCTGAGAATAGGCTCGATAGGTCCCCTAGGTCCCGGGAGGGTGGAATGGGTGGGGGGAGGGGTTGGGTAGGTAGTTGATAATTCTGTTTTGTTCCGTTGTGATCCTGGGGCAGTGGACAAGACACAGCCCTGCCCTAGGTATGTTGGTTTCTTATGACAGCATATTGGAAATGTGACATACTTTGTATTGTTATGTACTGTATTTTGTGCTCGTTAATAAATAAATATTTCCAAAGAAAAAAACCCACACCTCACCTTAGGGGAGGAGACAGGTCTGGTCACTGATTGGGCATGCCCAAGCAAGAGGCAGGCAGTGCAACGTAATGAGAGCTTGTTAAATACGCAAGCAGTTAGAACACAGTTAGAGTTGGAGAGAGAAGAAGGAGGAACAGAAAGAGAGGGATAAGGAGAACTTAGGAGAAGCACTGAGAGACTCCAAAGCACGGAGAGACTCGGATACACTGGGAGACTCGGGGAGAGACTCAGGCTCAAGGAGAGAGAGAGACTCACGGAGAGACCCAGAGGGATACCTGGAGCTACAGGAAGAGCTACCTAAGAACCAAGCAGGACCTTGGAGCAGTGGTCAGCGGTGCAAGGATCCACCTTGGAAGCACTCTCGTTACAAGGTAGAACCTGGGGTTAAAGGAGCTAACAGGTTTGATACCTGGGATAAAGGCAGTTGGAAGCACAGCATTAAAAGCCAAAGCAAGAACAGACAAAGCTACGGAGGAATTGTTCAGCCTGATATTCACCGGAAAAGCACAAAAGCTAATGAGAAACAAGCTGGAGCACAAACCCTAAAAGCCCGTAGGAGAAAAGGTGCTAATGCTTATTCAGAGGACTTGAATGAAGGTAAAGCTGACATTTCTTACTATGATTGCTTATCTCCAGAACATGTTAAACTCCTGAAAGCAAACCCAACACATTCTCTTAAGGATAAGTGGGGGAGGGGATTTACCCACACGGAGAACAGTAGCTTTGATAAGGAAAGCATAGCTAATTACCATGTGCTGGGAGTCTTAACCAAACGTTTGCCTGAAGAGAAAGAAAGCTATCAGCTTGGGGAAAGGCACAAGCAGGCTGAATTACTTCTGGCACAGTTTAAAGAGTTCCTAGAGGAAAGGGCAGCCTCTGCTATTAACCCTATACAGCATGCTAATGGCTGTGAGGAAGAAATGCAGTTAGGTGATTGTTTGCCTTCAACTGATCTTGAATTAGCTATGGATTGTTCTGCTTGTACTATTGAAGATAGCCATGATAAAGTGCTTTGAAAACTATATGGAAAGAATATAGTAAAAAGATTACTTTACCTGTTGCTACCGTGAGAAGCTTATGAAAGTTTAATAAGTGTAATCACATGCTGCTGCTGAGAAGCCTTGCCGTTTGAAAGGACATTGCTTTCTGTTCTGTGAAGAGTCACATGACTGCCTAAGTTTGAAGCCTGAAAAGGAACTGTGAAACAGCTGAGTGAAAGCTGTGTTATTACTACATCCTCTGTATGTTTGTTTTCCCATCTTTTGTTGGATGTGCATTTTCTTCTTTTGCGTCTGAAAGCACTGAGCTTCAATGCGCTGGAATAAAGCCTCATAAAAGAAATTTTCTTGCCTGCCTTTGTCCGCTCGAGTCACAACTACAACTCAATCCTTCAGGGGCCCAACAACTACACTTCCCAGAACCCCTGAAGGGCAGCAAAGGCCGCTCTTACCTGGAAACCTTCGGGCCCAGGTAGTGGGTGGGCGGCAGTACAATATACAATGTCTTCCCATTGTCCCATATAGTTGTCACTTTCATCTTCATTATGGGTCAATAATGCCTCTTGTGATGAAAATCTTTCCAGGACATCATCCCCGAAGCTGAGTGTGTCCTTCCACGGGGAAAACATGCCGGTCACTTGCAAGTACCAACAGATAGACACAGTACCACGTGCTTACGTACAGACCCAGTCGAAACCGTGGACAGCAATAGAAGGACGTTCTTTATTAACCATAAAAAAGCCTATGGCCCGACACAGGCCGTGTTTCGTTGCCTTCCTCAGGGGCAGGCTATATAAATGATAAAAACATAAAAATTACTACAAATATATAATTTTCACATATAAATAGTATGTGAGACCTGAGGAATAATTGTAAAAGGTTAATACAATAAATAATTAAATAATTAATATTGTTAATACCCTTAATGGAACCTTGGAGATATAAATATATGTTATTAAATCAAATCATGGACAATATAAAAGACAATGTAAAAGACCAGCACAGCAATAAGAGTTGATGATAAAAACTTATAAATCATAAAATACTATCAATAACAACATATAAAATTATGAAAAGCTATAAAAACGAATGTATACCTAGCTACAAAGATTAAATTATATTCCAAAACAACTTACTACAACCATAAATAGTAATAAATAAATAAATAGTAATAACTAAATAAAAGGAACATTAAGAAGATCCAGACATTGACAATTCATAACATACCTTTTAAGTCTGTTTATGCATTCATGGTGCTCTACACGCTAAAACACGCTAAAGAGAGGGACAAGGAAAAAATCATTCACTGGGTAACTATCATAGCGCAAAGTGGGGACTAGCAATCGTATAGCTATAATAAAACGGTGGGACCCAAATTGAAAAATCTACTACCTGTGAGCACGATGACTCTCGTTCTAAAAAGTGACTTGACAGAACAGCTGATGTTTTATGCGCACACAGCCTACAGAAAATTAGAGGGAACATTGAGATCTCCTGTCTGACCTGTCGCCCCCGAAAGACATGTCCTTCCAGGATTTTCTTTGGGACCTAGCCAAGGCTATCCCCTTTTCTCTGGAATCGTAACAGAGGGTGGAGGAACTGGAATTCCTCCAATACCCTTCAGCCCCTAGTGAAGCTGTGACTTTCCCATCCACCATGTCCTGCAGAGGCTACTTCTATGGCTGTGGGAGGCACCACTCATGCTCCTGGCCATCAGCCATTGGCTCAATTCCCTGTACTGGGTTCAAAAGGCCCCAGGGTTCAAGAAGCCTCAATTACCCCACAATTCTATTGTGGTCGAGTCTGCCTTCAAGTGAGCAAAGAGTGCCAAGATGCACCCCTCTGTGCCCCCCACTTGGGAGGCGCAGACCCTGGACTCCTTATTTATTTATTTATTTACATTCTCTTATATACCGCGCTATTCTGCATCCATGCGGTTTACATTGAACAAACTGAAGTTACATTGAACAGGGCATTATAACTTGGAGATAACTATTTTACAGGGAACATGGGCTATGGAGGGTTAAGTGGCTTGCCCAAGACCACAAGGAGGTCTTCTGGAGG
Organism: Ichthyophis bannanicus; assembly: GCA_033557465.1. Taxonomy (NCBI): domain Eukaryota; kingdom Metazoa; phylum Chordata; class Amphibia; order Gymnophiona; family Ichthyophiidae; genus Ichthyophis; species Ichthyophis bannanicus. The sequence goes on from CM066039.1 coordinate 191,719,018, forward strand.
AGGTGCTTCCAGGGTTCCATGCTGATAGCACAGATCCTGGCCCACCAAATGTTCCTGGCCATGTTCCTCAGATATCATGCTGGTCCCTGAGGACCACTGTAAGTCCTTTTGAGATCTCGTAGCTCATGGAAAAAATTACTTGAAGTTTATGGTCCGGGGTGCTTACAACGCCTTTGAATCTGCTGGTAGGGTGGCAGCTGTAAGGATCGCCGTGTGGTGGATGGCCTGGTTGCAGTCCTTTAACCTGGAACAGTGGGTCCAGGACAAGATCACCAATGTCCCCTGTCGGGGTGAAAACCTCTTCGGTAAGCCCATAGAGGAAAAGGCCAAAGAGCTGAAAAAGGAGCAGATGGCCCTCACTAGGCTCTCCAGAAAGACTGCGGATCCCACACAGAAAAAAGTGCCAACCAAGAAGGCTTTCCTGCCGCGCCCATGGAGGTACATTCTGTTGCAGCTGCAAGTACATCCTAAGGCCCAGGGCTCACTCTCAGCAGAGGGAGAAGACCTTGAAGGCACAGCCCACTCCCCCCCCCTCCCCCAGCCCAAACTGGGTTGGGGTTTTAGATACGGTCTTCAGGAGCATAGCCAGTCAATTGCTGTCTGAGATCCACCCCTCCCCACCCCCACTTTGCCCACCGGTGGCCTCTGATCACCTCTGATGCCTGGGTGCTACAGATCATCCAGAGCGGCTATCAGTTGCATTTCACCCAGCTGCTGCTTCCTTACAATCCTGGGGAGTACCCTATGGATCCTGCACACCGAAGCTTCCTGCAGACTGAAGTTGTGGTCCTACTGGCCAACCCCACCATTGAGCTGGTGCCTTCGGCCCAGATCGGGCAGGTCTTTTGCTCCAGGTATTTCCTGGTCCCCAAAAAAGACCAGAGGGTTCTGCCCTATTTTGGATCTGCAAAACCTCAACCGATTCTTGGTGTGGGAAAAGTTCAAAATGCTTCTCCTGTTCCTCCTACAGGATGACTGGCAGAACCTTCAGTTCTTACTGGCCAGACAGCACTACCAGTATCGGGTACTACCCTTTGGGCTGGCCGCAGCCCACAAGGTCTTCACAAAGTGCCTGGCGGCCGTAGCTGCTTTCCTCCGGACCCGAGGGGTCTTTGTCTTCTCATATCTGGATGATTAGCTTGTAAAGGGTCCCATGCTGGCCAGAGTATGGCAGTCCACTGAGCTGACCATTCAGGTGCTTGAAGGCCCCTACTTCATGGTCAATTACCTGAAATTTCATCTCCAGCTGGTACAACAACTGAAGTTCATCACGGCCCTTCTCAATACCACTCAGGTGAGAGCTTTCCTGCCAGCAGATCGCCTGCAGCGTCTCATCTAGGTTATGGGTGCATTGCAGTGCTAGCACCACTCCACAGCCCGTGGGCTGTTGAGAGCCCTCAGTCATATGGTGACCACGGTACATGTCATTCTTCAGGCCCGCCTCTTTATGCGGTAGGCTCAGTAGACCTTGTAAACATAATGACAGCAAGTTTTGGTCCACCTGCGGGACAGGGTAGTGGTTACTGTGCCTCTCGCTCAGTCTCTGATGTGGTGACTCGTGCCCGCAGGCTTGCGTCAGCGTCCTGCAGCCTGCTCACGACAGATGCCTCCAAACTCGGCTGGGGTGTGCACCTGGATGATCTGTACCCAGGGCTTGTGCTCCAAAAGCAGAAGTCTCCATCAGTTCAACTTCCTCAAGCTCTGGGCTATCGTGAATGCTCTCCGTGCTTTTTGGGCACATCTGGCAAATCAGGTGGCCTGATCCAGATGGACAACCAAGTTGCCATGTTCTATGTGAACCAACAGGGGGGCATGAGCTCGTACCTTCAGTGTTGAGAGTTGATTTGCCTCTGGAAGTTTGCCCTGCTCTATGACATGGATTTCAGGGTGACGTATTTGCCTGGCGAGAGTAATGGCCTAGCGAATCGACTCAGCTGGGTTCTTCAGCCACACGAGTGGTCCCTCAAGAGGAATGTGGTGGACTGCATCTTTTGAGAGTGGAGCACCCCCGACATGGACCTCTGCTATGGCACAGAATGCCTAAGGAGCTCGGTTCTGTTCCCGGAGACCGGCCAGTGATCGCCTGGATCTGGACACCTTTCTGATCCACTGGAGGAGAGGTCTGCTTTGCCTATCCCCCAATTCTGCTAGTCACAAAGATGCTTTTGAAGCTCCAGGGCAAGAAAGGATCCATGATTCTCATCGCTCCTTACTGGCCTCTACAGTTGTGGTTCCTGTTACTGCTACAGCTCTCACAGAGGGAACCTTTTCGTCTGGGCTCCAAACCAGACCTCATCTCGCAAGAGGGTGGTTCCCTGGTGCGTCCCAACATCTGCTCCCTAGCACTCACAGCATGGAAGCTGAGTGAGTAGCCCTCTTGGAGCTTTCCCTCCCCGAGGGCGACACCGAGATCCTACTAGCATCTCACAAGGAGTCAATGTGTAAAGCCTACATGTTGCCATCTGGTGCGCTGGTCCGGCGTTGGACCCCTTTGTCTGCCCTGTGGACCAGCTGTTAGAGTACCTCTTGAACCTCTCCAATTCTGGGCTAAAGTCCAACTCTGTGCGTGTTCATCTCAGCGCCGATTGGAGCATTCTATCATGGCTGTGATGGGAAGCTAGTCTCTGCACAGCCTCTGGTATACCTATTCATATGGGGCTTCTTTTGAAGCCTCCAGTTAAGCCACCTATGGTCACTTGAGACCTGAATGTGGTCCTCAGTCAGCTCTTGCAGGCTCCCTTTGAGCCACTGAACACGTGTCTGCTGAAGTTCTTGACCTGAAAGGTCCTTTTCCTGGTAGCTGTCATTTCAGCCCAGCGAATGAGTGAGCTCCAAGCTCTTGTCGTAAACCCTCCATACACCAGGTTCCATCAGAACCGGGTGGTGCTCCGCATGCACCTGTATTTTCTGACAAAGGTGGGCTCTGCTTTCCACATCAACCATTGTCTTTCCAACATTCTTTCCTCGGCCTCATGCCAGTCGCAGTGAGAAAGCATTGCACACACTGGACTGTAAGCGTGCATTGGCCTTCTACCTGAAACACATGAAGGTGCACTGTCAATTCTTAGTTGTGTCTCTCCTTCGACCCCAATAAGCTGGGTGTTGCAGTTTTGAATTGTATGCTATCCCTCTGGCTCGCTGATTGCATTGCCCATGCGTATTCCTTGGCTGGTCTGAGCCTTGAGGGTCATGTTACAGCTCACAATGCCCATGTGATGTCTACATCTGTAGCCAACCTCCATTCTGTCTCCGCAGAAGAGATCTACAGGGCTGCAATATGGTCTTCGGTCCATACCTTCACAGCTCATTACTGTCTGGATGAAGATGCCCGATGGGACAGCAATTTTGGCCAGGTTGTGCTCTGGCAACTCTTTGGGTCTTGAGGGTCAGCTCCTGCCCACCTGACCTTCTGTCTGTCCAGGCTCTCTACTCAAAATTCCCTTGGTCGATGTCTATTGTGGATACTGCATCAGATAAGTCCCTCAGCGGGACTACCTCTCTGCTCTTCCTGGCTTCTCCAGTTCACAATACCTGGTTGGGCTATTCTTTCTCCTCTGGTTCCAGTAGACTGGAGCTTGGGAGTCCTATACGTGAGAACTTATTTCCTACTTGTTTACGGAGAAAGCATAGTTACTCACCTGTAGCAGGTGTTCTCCATGAATAGCAGGAATAAGTTCTCACAATTCTCTCACCTCTCTGGGGAGTTGCCTTTTAGCTCCTTGTGATCATACTGGAGAATATGGAGGCATAGCAGGCGTGGAAGGCAGGTGTGCATGCGCAGCATACCTCACAAAAGCTTCCTTTTGAAGCTAGGGAGTGTTCCGTGCTGGGCTCCATTGGTGATGTCACCCATACATGAGGACTTATTCCTGCTATTCACAGAGATCACTTGCTACAGGTGAGTAACTATGCTATTATGGCTTACTGTTATGCACATAAGTTTATTATTGCATTTTTTTATATTTTAGGTAATACCCCTGACAAAGGCACAAGCCGAAACATGACCGTGTAGGGTAGGCCAAATAAAGCATCTTTTAACCCAGCTCACTCTTTGTTTTGTTTACTGCGAGTGTGTGTGCTCTCCTTTGGTCTTTCGCGATAGTGGCAACCTTTTTCTGAACGCTGGGGGCATTTGTCTTCCCTTAACTGGATGATTGGCTTATAAAAAACACCACTCTGGAGAGAGTTTCGGACTCCTCACGACTGACTTTTGTGGTGTTGGAGCTCTTGGAGTTCGTGATCAACTACCCCAAGTTTCATCTTCGGCCCACCCAGCAGCTAGGTAGGAGCCTTGCTCGACATGACTTGACAGAGAACTTTCCTCCCATAGGACTGGCTTCAAAGACTGACAGCCTTAGTTCAGGAGACTCAACTGAGAGACAGAGTTATGGCTGGCAGGGTACTGACTGTCCTATGTCACATGGTTTCTACAGTGCATGTTACACCTTTGGCACATCTTCAGATGTGGCAGACTCAATGGACTCTCCGGGCTCACTGAACTCAGGCCACAGGTTGCCTCTGGGATTGGGTGTATGTCACCAGTTCCCTGGTCCAATCTTTGAATTGGAAGACAGTCCCTCAGAATTTGTTCAAAGGCCTCTCCTCTCAAAAGACCTTGCCTCAGAAGATCTTGACAATGTACTTATCTAAGTTGAGATGGGGGAGCTCATCTCTATGGCTTCCACACTCAAGGCAAATGGTCTTTTCAAGAGAGTCTTCACCAAATCAACTTCCTGGTGTTGAGAGCCAGAGAAAATGCTCTAAAGGCTTCCAGGATTGGCTGGCCAACCACATAGTCCTTATTCAGACCGACAATCAAGTTGTCATGTTCTGTATCAACAAGCAGGGGTTCACCGGCTCCTATGTCCTGTGCTGGGGTTGTGGAGGTTCGGGTTGTGGAGGTTCACCATCAATCATGGAATGGAGCTGAGGTCCACATATCTGCCATATCTACCCAAGACATTTCAAAGTTTTCCAACAGGGCAGCCTTTGACTCCTTTGAAGGTGCCAGCAGAGCCTCAGGCATTGCCATAGCTGCTCGCAGAATTGCTTGACTCCAGGCTTCTGATTTAGAGCCCTGGGTTCAAGATGGCTTAGGAAATCTTCCCTGTACAGGTGAAAACCTATTTGGCAAAGAATGGCAAATAAAAGCCACTCAAATGGATGCAGAAAACTCTGCTCTGGATAGACTTTCAAAGTCAACCTCCATTCCTGCCAAGAAAAAGCCTTTTAAAAAGTCTTTCTTTAAAAAGGGCAGATTTCCTTCTACTTCTGGCCAACAATCTTCTACAGGTCGCTTTGCCACTAAGCGTCAGCAACCTAAACAGGCCAGGCCTAAGCCTACAGGGGCTGCTGCAACTCAGCAGGCCCAACCTCCTCAGGGTTTTTGACTTGATGCTAGAGAACTTAGCCTTTCTGGCTCTAAAGCAGCCAGAGCCTCTCACCATTCCAGGAAGGTTGGCTCATTTTGCTCCCAGATGGGAGCAAATAACATCAGAGCAGTGGACCCTCTCCATCATAAGAGAGGGGCTACAAGCTTCATTTTTCAGACCTTCCTCCCCACACCATGGTGAGACACTTCAATTCTCCCACATCTCTTCTCGACCTTCTAGGTCAAGAGGTAGCTACCCTTCTTGCCCAAGGGGCAATAGAAGAAGTTCCTCTTCTTCATCAAAGGTCAGGGTTCTACTCCCCCTATTTTCTCATTCCAAAGAAGACAGGGGGATACAGACCCATCTTAGATCTCAGAGAATTGAACAAATTTCTATGCAAGGAGAAGTTCAAGATGCTTTCTCTGGGCACTCTCCTTCCATACCTTCAAAGTCAGGATTGGCTTTGTTCTCTAGATCTCAAGGATGCGTACACCCATGTCCTCATCCATCCCTCTCACAGAAGATTCCTACGGTTTCTTTTCCAAGGAAAACATTACCAATACAGAGTTCTTCCTTTCGGTCTGGCCTCTGCTCCAAGAGTGTTCACCAAATGCATGGCAATAGTTGCTGAATTTCTACGAACTCTGGGAATATTTGTCTTCCCATACCTGGACGACTGCTCATTCGAGCTCCATCTCAGACAGAGGCCCAGAATTCCTTGGACCGCACAAGGCACATTCTGCAGTATCTGGGACTTGTGGTAAACCTCCCAAAGTCTCAGCTCACCCCTACTCAGTCCCTAGAATTCATAGGGGCCTGGTTGGATACCACTACTGCAAGGGCTTACCTTCCTCAGGCCCGTTGCCAACGTCTAGTGCAGTTAGCCTCCCAGATTCAGTCAAAGAGCCACTTAACTGCCCGGGAGATGCTACAACTGCTAGGCCACATGGCTTCCACAGTGCATGTCGTACCCTATGCTCGCCTACACATGAGAGCAGCTCAATGGACTTTGTCCACCCAGTGGACTCAAGCTTCAGGAGCTCTCTCAGACCAAATAGCAACCACCAAACGTCTCTTTTGGTCTCTCCAATGGTGGATGTCCACTCGAAATTTGTTGCTGGGGTCCCCCTTCCAACAGTTGTTACCCCAAGCAACCCTCACAACAGATGCCTCCCAAACAGGTTGGGGAGCCCATCTACAGGACCTCTCCACTCAAGGCACTTGGTCCCCAGAGGAGACCTCCCTTCATATCAACCACTTGGAGCTTCGAGCAGTTTTTCTTGCTCTCAAGGTCTTTCATACCCTCCTCAGTTACAAGACAGTCCTCATTCATACGGACAATCAAGTAGCCATGTTTTACATAAACAAGCAAGGAGGAACTGGCTCTCTGTCGCTTTGCAACGAAGCTTTAAGATTGTGGGCCTTCGCCAGAGAGCATCAGATCCATCTCCTGGCAGTATGCCTCCCAGGAGTCCAAAACTCTTGGGCAGACAGACTCAGTCGAGTTCTGCTTCCACACGAATGGTCCCTGCACATGGATCAGGTACTCAGAATCTTCCAAGAATGGGAACCCCGGACATAGACCTCTTTGCAAGTCCGTGGAATGCCAAACTTCCCCGGTTCTGTTCCAGAATTCCGTGTCAGGGAGTTCAGGCCAAGGATGCCTTCCTCCTCAATTGGGGTCAGGGCTTCCTGTATGCATTTCCACCCATTCCCTTGATTCCCAAGACTCTGTTCAGAGGGATCAAGGATCTATGATCCTCATAGCTCCATTCTGGCCACGCCAAGTGTGGTACCCTCTCCTTCTACATCTCTCCCAAGCCCCCTCTCTGGACTTGGGAGCTGCTCCAGACCTTCTGTCCCAGGAGGAAGGGACTTTGTGGCACCCAAACCCCAAGTCCCTACACCTCAGAGCTTGGTTACTGAAGGCCTAGACCTTCAAGACTGGAATCTTTCTCAACAAGTGAAGGATATCCTCCATGCTTCCAGAAAACCTTCCACCAGGCGTTCTTATGCTTTTAAATGGAAAAGGTTTTCCATTTGGTGTGCTGAAAAGGGTCTTGACCCTCTAGCACTACCTATAAATTCTCTGTTAGACTATCTCCTGCATCTTTCCAATGCAGACCTTAAAACAAATTCAGTAAGAGTCCATTTGAGTGCTATTGCAGCATCCCTTAAGCCCATCAATGGACAACCTATTTCCTCTCATCCTCTCATTGCAAGATTCATGAGAGGCCTAACTTTAACTAAACCTCCCATTAGGCCTCCTCCGGTGGCATGGGACTTAAATTTGGTTCTTGGTCAGCTCATGAAGCCACCTTTTGAACCCTTAGCCACTACCTCCTTGAAATTTCTTTCATGGAAGGTTATTTTCCTCATTGCAGTTACTTCAGCTCACCGCATCAGTGAACTGCAGGCATTAGTGGCTAATCCACCTTATACAAGGTTCCATCATGATAAGGTAGTCCTTAGGACAAATCCACACTTTATGCCTAAAGTGGTCTCACCTTTTCATCTTAATCAAGAGGTATATTTACCTGTCTTTTTTCCAGCTCCTCATGCATCCAGTGCAGAGAGGAATCTTCATACTCTGGATTGTAAAAGAGCTCTTGCTTTTTACTTACATAGGACACAGCAACATCGAAAGTCTTCCCAGCTTTTTGTTGCTTTTGATCCTTCTCATTTGGGACTTCCAGTCTCTAAGAGAACACTGTCCAATTGGATTACTCAGTGTATTTCTTTCGCCTACTACCAGAGTAAGAACCTTTCTCTGGAGAGCCATGTCACAGCTCATAATGTGAGGGCCATGGCCACCTCTATGGCTCATTTAAATTCTGTGTCCATCGACCAGATCTGTTGAGCAGCCACCTGGGCCTCGGTTCATACCTTCACAGCCCATTACTGCTTGGACAAGGACTCCCGCCGGGATGCCTTGTTTGGTCAGGCTGTCCTCAAACACCTGTTCCATTCTTAAACAACTCCTACCCTCCTTTCCCTGGATGGATGCCTGAGATCCATAGGAGGAAGTAGACCCCTCTCCAGGGTCTCATATCCTTGGGGATCTCCCGGGCATCTTAGCTAGGGAGTCCCCATATGTGAAGACTCATTCCTGCTTGTTCCTGGAGATAGCACAGTTACTTTCCTGTAACAGGTGATCTCTGGGAACAGCAGGGATACGTCTTCACAACCCTCCCACCTCCCCTAGGAGTTGTCTCTTTTTCTATCTTTCCTTTCCTCTCTCTCTCTATTGTTTCAGCTTTAAACTCGAACTGAGGAGAGATGGTTAGGAAAGGCGGGAAGGCAGCGCGCAGGCGCTGTGGGATGCTCCCAAAAGCTTTCCTTTTTGGGAAGCTGGGGAGCGTTCCCGCACAGGCTCCGTCGGTACCGACGTACCCATATGTGAAGACTTATTCCTGCTGTTCCCAGAGATCACCTATTACAGGTAAGTAACTGTGCTTTACAGTTGAATGATTAAAAACCCATTTTAACCTTATACATAGTAATGTCAAACATTTTAGATCTGTTCATGTACATAGTTATCGGCTATCGGCTACCATGATGTTTTTGTTCCATGTTCTATGTATCGATCACCAAGTTGCAATTGTTGCCCTGGTGTGGTGGTTGATGTAAACCGCTTTGAATTGTAGAAAGGCAGTATAGAAATAAGCTTAAATAAATAAAATAAATTCCTTCCGAAGGTGGTTTCGGATTTCCATCTCAAACAGTACATAGTGCTGCCTACATTTTTTACTAGGCTTCATGCCCACAGAGGGGAGGCGGCGTTGCACATGTTGGACTGCAAGCAGCCTTAGCCTTCTACTTGGAGCGGATAAAGGACCATAGAAAGTCCATCCAACTTTTTGTTTCTTTTGACCCCAGCAAGCTGGGAGCTTCTGTTTCCAAATGCTCTTTCAGTTTGTTTAGCAGACTGCATCTCATTCGCTTATGCCCAGGCAGGCCTGAGCCTTAATGGTCATGTCACAGCTCACAATGTCTGAGCTATGGCTGCATTGGTAGCCAACTTGCGCTCAGTCTCCATGGAGGAAATTTGCAAGGCTGCATTGTGGGCTTCTATCCACACGTTCATGTCTCATTACTGCCTGGAAGGGGATTTCTGACATGACAGTAACTTCAGCCAATCTGTACCCCGGCACCTGTTTGGGGTTTAGAATCCAACTCCATTCCCCCAACGTCCTTCTGCCTGTCCAGGCTACCAAAAAATATATAATAATAAATGAAATAAAGTTGAGTTAATGAGAGAAAGAAATGCTGCAGAGTGCAGAACAGATGTGGTGAGATTTACCTTCGCTGTACATAGTTGATTTTGCGTGTTCTGCAGGTCATATTGCCCCTTTTGTGCTTCTTGGCGGCTTCCTTGGTTTTCGGTAGCCTGTAGCTTGGGAGTCCCATACATGAGGACTTAATTCCTGCTTGTCCATGGAAGAAAGAGTAGTTACTCACCTGTAACATGTGATCTCCAGGAACAAGCAGGAATGAGTCTTCACATATGGGTACGTCGGTACCGACGGAGCCTGCATGGGAATGCTCCCCAGCATCCAATCAGAAAGCTTTTGGGAGCATCCCTCGCGCATGCGCGCTGACTTCCCACCCTTTCCACTTCTTCTCCTCAGTTTTCGTTTTTCCGCGGAGCCGGCAGGACGTCCTCCTGTCACCGCAGAAACTTTTTTCTTTAAATACTTTATTTCTTGTGGTCGTGGCTGTTTTTTCCGCCGATACCGGTACCGCCGGTGGTTTTTTCTTTCTTTTTTCTTAAACTCAGAGAGATTTTTCCCTCTGCTTTTGTCTTAACTTTTTGGGCCTACAAGGCCTCTCCATCATGGAGCCTTCTTGTCCTAAGAAGTGCCTTCACTTTGGCAACACAGTTTTCTTTTTAGACGCCAATCTTTGGTGTCTAACCTGTTTGGGTCCTGACCCTTTTTCCCCTGAACCATCAGGCTGTAATACTGAGAGAAGACCTTCCCTCTTTCGAGTTTCTCTCGATACCGTTTTCCCTCCTGCAGTGAGGGCACCGGGTTTTTCTTCTCTTCAGGATCAGGTAACCCACAAACAGTCTGTTAAGACTTGCCAATCCTTGAGTGGTAGGTCTCATGCCACGCATGATGACGGCTCCAGCCTTGCCCTCAAGACCCCATTGGCATTAAAACCCCGGCGGGAGTCTTCGGGCTCCAAAGCATTTCAGGGGTTTCGGGTTGTTCCTGGGGCTCACCCCTCACAGAACATACCTAATTCTAAGCCATGCTCAGTGGTCGTATCCGCTTCGAGCGGTACCAATACCCCGGCATCGGCACCGGTGTCGAGTGTTCCACTCTTCACCAGGAATCGTCATCTGGCATCCTCGGTACCTTCGGGACCGATCGATACATTCCAGATTGACTTTCCTGTATCTAAGCCATGCTCGGGGATGGTATCCGCTTCGTGCAGTACCGATATCCCGGCATTGGCACCGGTGTCGAGTGTTCCACTCTTCACCAGAGGTCGTCATCTGGCCTCCTCGGTACCTTCGGGACTGATCGATACGACCCAGAGTGACTTCCCTGTATCAGCATCGCCGGTACCACCACCGACACCGGTGCACTCTAGACATGCATCGATAGACTCGCTCCCCTCGATGCCGAGTCTGGAATCGATGTCTAGAGGACTGGGTACCGACGCGCCTTGGAACCGACCCTTTTCGGTTCCGGATACGCAGTACCGAGGATACTCACCGAGACTCTCTGGTTACCTCGGTACCGCTTGAGCAGCCTCCGATGTCGGTCTCGATGCCATTACCGGTATCGGTATCGATGTCGATTCCTGCAGTAACATCGGTGCCATCGATCCTTTCTATGCCTAGTTTGGAATCGATACCTGGCATAGACGATGCAGTACTCACTGCCTCAAATCCTGACTGCCGGTATCATTGTCCATCTAATAAGGATCTTTTTCTGCACTCTGGTGCTCAGGCTGCATCTTCAACCTTAGCCTTCCCAGGGATGGTTCCCATTGGAGATCCTTTTTTTCAGAAGTTTCTCCTTGACATGGCAACCTTTCTTGCTATTCCTATCCCTGGTTGTAATCTTAGCCAAGGCTCTCCTGCAGAAAAAGGAAATATAATGCTTCCTTTACATAATTCTTTGCAGGATCTTCTTCTGAGAATATGGGAATCTCCTTTAAGGGTTCCCTCACCTTCTACAGCAACTAATGTTCTGTATCAGGTGCCCCCCTCTCCAGGGTTTCAAAAGAATCAGCTTCCCCATCATTCCATTGTAGTAGAATCAGCAATGCGGAAGGTAAAAAGCAAGAAGAAGCATTCTTCTTATCCGCCAGGTCGTGCTTCTAGAGCACTTGATGCCTTTGGACGTCAAACCTTCCAAACATCTATGCTGGCATCAAGAATTATTTCTTATATATTTTATATGAGTCTAACACTCCAGGAGGTCACAAAGAAATTATCTCTTTTGACTCCTTTTTTGTCAGAGCCTAAGGCTGCTGACTATTTCTTATTTCTTAATCATAGCCGGAATATCTCTTGGTTTCTTTCCCGTGCTTCTCTAGACTCTTTTGAGTCTGTTAGCAGATCCTCTGCTATTGCCATTGGAGCACGTCGTAGAGCCTGGCTCCAAGCTTCTGACTTGAGCAGATGGGCACAACATACACTGGGTAATTCTCCTTGTACAGGAGAAAATCTCTTCAATAAGGAGGCTTTACGTCAGGTTGCTCATTGCTCCACTGACTTCCCTGGTTCTGGAGACCATTCTAAGCCGCCTTCTTCCCCAGGAGGTAGGAAATGTCCTACCAAGCCTTCTTTCCCTAAGAAAAGAAGGTTTCACTCTTCTCCTGCCCATCATCCAGAGGTGCCCAAACAAGGGACACCTCGTCCTAGTCTGAAATTTCAAAGTTCTAGCCAGTCTCAACATACCCAGCAGCCATAGGTTCTGAGGGTTACAATTTACAGTTAACCTCTTCTTCACAGAAGTTTGTTCACTGTTTTTTCTTAAAGCTCTACACTGCGGTGTTCCTTTTTCAGTAGGCTAAGCTGTCAGGATATTCTTGTCCATGGGTTACAGAATTTTCCTCTTCTTACTACCAAGAAGGGAGGTTACCACTATCTCATGATAGTTTCTGTCCCAACATGAACATTTTTTCCTTCAGCTGACTCGCCATATGGGTAAGTCACCCTCCCCCTCTCATCCAGGGTTTCCCCTGACTGAGTGGTACCATACTGAAAAGCTTCTCTAGCTTTCATCCCAGTGTAGACTTTTTGTTTCCTTGAATACATTCTCAGGATAACTCATCAGACAGGGACAGGAATCTCTCCTCTCCCTTTGTCTGTTTCTCTTTATTTTGCACAGTAAGATTCTCTCTGCTGTTCTTTCAGCTGCTGTGCAGGCAGGAGTTCCAGTGATTGAACTACTGGTACTTTTCCTCAAGTTCCAAACATTTTTCTCTAGCCTCAGTACTGATTCCAAGCTAGTCCTCATCTATCTTGGATAATCCTACTCACTTTAGGCTTCTCACATTGTCTTCTTTCTAGCCATCTCCTTTCCTAGGATGTGGCAAGACACCTGACTTCAGTCAGTTTTATCTCATATTTTTCCTGCACAATGCTCTCTGCAATCTTCAGAGAAGCTTTCTACTATGGGCCCTTGCTACAGAGCATTGATCTTTGTCTCTGAGGGCTATTCTATATAGTAGGAAAAAGCTTATAAATCATCATCATGACTCTGAGGGTTCTCCACACCCTCTTGTCTCCCATTATAAGCTTTTTCTGCGTGAATATCCAAGGCTATTAGTAACGCATGATACCCCTATGTCCCTCCAGTGGGTCCTCCTGGTATCTTCTCTATGCGTTTCTACCCATCTATCATGTCAGAGTTCTAAAGGACTCCCGACTTGCTCTTTACAGACTGATATTATCCTCTGTTTTTCACGCATCCATCCTGGTTATTTTACTGGATTGCATTCCTGCATCCTCTTAACCCACGGAAATAGATTCTCTATATATTTGTCAAGTGGGTTTCACCCTCTTGTTATTGGATGGATCTTTCCCCTTTTCATTCCCCATGTGAATGTTCTTAGGGGGCTTAGTGTATCTTCAGACTTATTGTCTACATACATATGTCTGTAAGCTGTGTGTGCATAATTATGCCCCTATATGTATATATATATATATCCACTTATATATATATGTTGATACATATTTCTGCATATCTAGATATGCATATATAGGTATATATATCTCCCTATATATATATATGTATATGTATCTGTTGGGAGATTTTTTTATAAATCGATATGTATTACATACTATCTCCTCACCGTCTATGCTATAGCAATTTGTACCTGTCTTAAAGGTTACAGTCAATGAGCTCCTTTTTTCATACTGTTCCTTAAGTATGAAGGGACTGTTATGTTCACAACCACTACTGTGGTGATAACAGCTTCCATTTTACTCTAGGTCTCCCTATCCTTGAAGATTCAAACGTCAATATCTTTCCTATCTCTCAACAGCTAGGAAAGATAGTGTACATCTTCATTGTTTTGAGTACACATTGTTCTCCTTGGGAATTTAGGCTTTTTTCCGTACCCCTTCTTCCCTCCAAGACTGGGCTAGTTGTCCAAATAGGTCAGTCTTCTTCTTTTAGTCTCTGTTCCTAAAAGAGTTTTCAGCTTTTTCTCATAAAGCTTTCCATTGAAGACCTGCCGTTCTAATCCTACCCCAGTTGACACCTGGATCACCTGCTAATTCCAGGTCTGGACCTTCACCCTCACTGCTGTGAGGTCACCTTGAGGATTCCGCTACTGCATATCCAGTAGACTCCATCACGCTTTCTACTTCCTACAATCCAGTAGGTAAGCTCCATATTATAACTCTTCATTAAATGATTTTAATGGTACTTATCATACATGCCATGGACTCCTCTCCTGTAGTCCTTGGGTTTGCTGTTTTCCTTACAGCTCTTCTATTCTCAACTCCTACCCTCCATTCCCTCATGGGATGCCGGAGATCCTGTGTGGGAAATGCACTCCTAATCCAGGAACATGCATTTTATGGGATCTCCCCCTGGCATCTCTAGCTAGGGAGTCCCCATATGTGAAGACTCATTCCTGCTTGTTCCTGGAGATAGCACAGTTACTTACCTGTAACAGGTGATCTCTGGGAACAGCAGGAATAAGTCTTCACAACCCACCCACCTCCCCTAGGAGTTGTATCTATCTATCTATCTTCCTTTCCTCTTTCTCTCCTTTGTCTCAGCTATGATACTCAACTGAGGAGAAGAAGTAGAAAGGGCGGGAAGTCAGCGCGCAGGTGCGAGGGATGCTCCCAAAAGCTTTCTGATTGGATGCTGGGGAGCATTCCCGTGCAGACTCCGTCGGTACCGACGTACCCATATGTGAAGACTTATTCCTGCTGTTCCCAGAGATCACCTGTTACAGGTAAGTAACTGTGCTTTCTCCATGGACAGCAGGAAGAAGTCCTCACAACCCTCCCACCTCCCTGAGAAGTTGTCTTCTGCTCCAGCTATATTATCAGACTGAAGATGATGGCGGCAGGCGGGAAGGAGGCACGCAGACAGGTGGAGCCTCCCAAAAGCTTCCAATAGAAGCTGGGGAGCATTCCCACATGGGGCTCCGTTGGGGACATCACCCATCCGTGAGGACTCCTTCCTGCTGTCCACAGAGAACACCTGTTACAGATGAGTAACTACCCTTTCTCATTCCTGGTCCCTTTTGCACTCTTCTCAGTAGCACTGAGCCACATCAACTGCCATTTTGCCCTTGCATAGGACAGGATGAGGGTATTTAATGGATGTGTGCACAGGCATATGGGTAAAGCTCTTCTATTTATAGAGGGAATAGTATGATTGTTAGGTGACAGTGGAATAATGCTGCAACAAAACAATAGATTTTCTGATTATCAGATAAAACTGAATAAAGCCTGTTAATTTTCAATAGCAATACGACCGGATGCTGCAGTTTCCTTTAAAGGGAGGACAAGATGTGTCAGCCAAGTAGAAGCATTGGTAGTAGTGAACCCCTAACACTATAAGTCTATGTATATACATGGATACAAACAGCCACCTGTACAGGGTCAGTAAACAAGTGAACCTATAGCTTGGCTGTATTCAAAGACCTCAAAGAATCAAGTTATCTTGTTGTCTGGGAACAAGCAGGAAGTCAGTTCTCACATATGGGTGATGTCGGCACCGACGGAACCCTCATGGAAGCATCCATCCAGCTTTCAAAGAAAGCCTTTGGGAGATGCCACAACGCGTGCGTGGTGCTCTTCCCGCCCAAGGGTGCCATCTTGCTTAGTCTCCTTTTTTCTGCGAAGCTCTTCAAACATCTGTCTGCTTTCCCCTGGAGAAAGTTGATTTTTTTTCTCAACCTGCGTTTTATATTCTCTCCGGTTGTGCACCGGCACTCTTCCTGCCACCTGAGCATGCTGTTCTGGAATCGAGTCTTGGGTGTTCTACATTTTTTCTTTTTGGCGCCTTGCCCTTTTTTCCAGCTGGCAGCACCGCGGGTCTTCAACCTCACTGGGGTACTTTTTTCTCCCATGGCTACCAGTGGGTTTAAGAAGTGTGATCGGTGTGCCAAAATCATGTCCCTTACCGATGCTGCCTAGGACCGGACCATGACCCCACAGCATGCTGTCTTTGTAAAAAGATGTCCACTAAGGCCCTCAAGGGCCTCCCGCAGCAGCACGATAAGTTTTCCCAAAGTCACCAGTGCCTCCAAAAGCCAAGGCCTCCTCTGAAGCCACGGAATCCTGGTGCGCCCCTGCAGACCCTGGTCGATGCCATGGCTCCTCAGAAAGGGGGTCTTCCTCGAGGGAACATAATAAGAAAACCTTGAAGGCAGCGTCCCTGGATGTTTCCGACAGGTCGGGAAAGCCCAGAGCCAGATCCCGCAGTCCTAGACGTTCGTGCGAGAGATCGGAGTGGGAGCGGCCTACCGAGGTTCCCCAGAAGGAATTGACCACAGATTAGCCTTAGAAATCAGAACCTATCCTCGTTGAGGACTCCCCCTCGGGGGAACGGGCTCAGAGCCCGAGTTCTTCGGTGCCGGTGCCGATGACTGCGGAGCCTTCTGGACTCAAAACCAGAATGGCATCCCTGGAGCACAGTCTGCCTTCATGGACCAGCAGCAGGCAGTGTTGTCTGGTACAACCGGTTCATCCGCCCAGACCACCAGGCCATCGACGTTGAGGATGTCCCCAGAGGCTAAGCCAATCCTCGGCTGAGGTCTCAATCTGGCTCCTGTTTGATAGGACCAAGGTCCTCCCCGGCTAGCTTACATGACACCAGCTGCGGAGCCTCCAAGAGACGCAGGCAGGGCTCCAGCCTGGAGCCCGTGGACCGCCCTTCCCTCGAGTCTTCTACTGAGAATGGGAGACCGAGGACAAGGAGTTGCTGGACACCCGTTGCCACCACAAAATCCCCTTGGACTCTTCCCCCTTCAGAGCCTTGCATCAGTCCCCGCCTGAGAACATGGCATTCCTCGACTTCGTGCAGGACTTGTCAAAGGCCCTAGCGTTCCTGACAGAATTGGAGGAGGAGGACCCTCGGATGGAGGAGTTAGAAATCCTCCAGTACGAGGCCCATCCGAGGGAATCTCTCGCGGTACCCATTCCACCTATCCTGGAATGGCTAATGCTCTGTATGTGGGAACCACTGGCGTCGGTGCCAGTTGTGAGCAAGAGGCTCGACTCGATGTATTGGGTCCGCAGGAGCCTGAGTTTCCAAAAGGCGCAGCTGCTGCATAACTCCATGGTGGTGGAGTCGGCCATGTGTCGGCTGATGAGCCAAAAGATGCACTTCTCGGTGCCCCTGAGTAGGGCGGCCCGCACCTCGGATGCCATCGGCAGAAAGTGCTATCAGGGCTCATTGCTCATTGGCCGGATCTAGGCCTACCAGCTGTACATATGTTTATGTTTATGTTTATTACATTTGATATACCGCTCAGGCCAAGAAGCATCAGAGCGGTTTACAATCCTACATTTATGTTATGGAAAATAAGAAAAGAATGCCATTAATAAGATAGGACAGAGTAGGAGAAACAGATAGACAAAGTGATAGCACAGATAGGAGAAAACAGAACAGCAGACTACCTTCACAAACTACAGGCATGACAAATAGGCATGTACCTGAGAGACCTGGTGAAGGAAATCGCCGGGTTCTCGGCTGGTCTCTCCGAGGAACCTCTGCAGTGGTTCAAGAACCTGGCCAAAGCCATCCATGAGTGCTCCAAATTTATCTCTCGAGCAGCCTATGATGGCTTCGAGTCGGTGACTTGAGGTAGTGGTAGTGGGCATCGGTGCTTGACGCCAGGCTTGGCTACAGTCTGCCAACCTCGAGCAATGGGTTCAGAACAAATTGATCGATGTCTCATGCCAAGGAGAGAACCTCTTTGGCAAACACATGATGAAAAAGGCTGCCGAGATGGAGACTGAGTTCATGACGAGGACCAGGCTCCCCAAAAAGACCGCTGCCTCTCCCCGATGGACAGGCCTGGGTAAAAAGCCCTTTAACCCAGAGAAAAGGGGCTGCTTATAAAAACTACCCACAATTTCAGGCCTCCCTGGCTCCCCAGCAGGGTCAGCAGGCCAAGGGACGTGGGCAAAGCCCTCGTAAGCAGAAGGCTCCCAAGCTCCAGGAGTCGGCTCCGGCCCAGCTTTTGACTCCTTGGGCATAGCCTCTACCCCAAGGAGGACAGCAGCCCACAGGGGGACATCTAATCCTGTATGCCCACAGGTGGCCAGCCATCACTACTGATTCCTGGGCACTCCAGGTGGTCAGGGATGGCTACCTCCTCCATCTGGCTCAAACACCTCCTCCTTTCTTCCGGGGAGAGCCCCCCAGGTCTCCCCTTCACTGGGACCTCCTATTGAAGGAACTCGCAGGCCTTCTTGAGGACAAAGTGGTAGAACCAGTTCCCCAACATCTCAAGGGCAATGGGTTCTACTCCAGGTATTTCCTCGTGCCAAAAAAAAAAAACAGGGGTCCAAAGGTCCATCCAAGACCTGCGCAACCTGAACAAGTTCCTGGTGAGGGAGAAGTTCAAGATGGGCCTTAGAACATTGCTGCCTTACCTACAGCAGGGAGACTGGCTATGCTTCTTGGATCTGAAGGATGCCTATATCTACATCCTCAGTCACCCAGCCAAAAGCAGTATCTTCGCTTCATGGTTGGAGGCGGCCACTACCTGTACAGGATACTACACTTCGGCCTGGCCTCTGCCCCCAGGGTCTTGATCAAATGCCTGGCAGTAGTGACTGCCTTCCTCCATCTCCAGGGGGTATTTGTCTTCCCCTACTTTGACAACTGGCTCATAAAAGGAGGCACGGCCACAGAGATGCAGCAGGCCACAGCACGCACCATCCAGGTCCTGCAACATCTGGGGTTCATGATAAACTACCCCAAATCCCATCTCTTCCCGAGCAAGGCTGGACACTCTTCAGGTGAAGGTCTTCCTTCCTCTGGATCAGGCCGACCATCTCAGGACACTAGCCGTAGACGTGCGACGGAGTGGAATGGGTAAATGTAGATCGATGGTTTACTTCATCAGAATATAAAATGACTAGGGAACATGCAGTGAAGTTATAGGGTAACCTATTTAAGACTAATAAGAGAGAATATTTTTTCACTCAACGTGTAATCAAACTCTGGAATTTGTTACCGGAGGATCTAGTAAAAGCTGTTAGTGTAGCTGGGTTTAAAAAAGGTTTGGACAAGTTCCTGGAGGAAAGGTCCATAAACCATTATTAAAAGGGACCCAGGATATCGCCGCTTGACCCAATACAAGCATTGAGGAACCTGTATCTTTTGGGGAAACTGCTAGGTACTTATGACCTAGATTGGCCACTGTTGTACTGGGCTTGATGGACCTTGGTCTGACCCAGTATGGCATATCAGTGTCAGCTTGACTTCTACTATTCCTACTCGGACACATGGCTTCTAAGGTCCATGTCACCCCAGACACCAGTTTGTACATGAGGGCCGCTCTGTGCTGCCTTCGGGACCAGTGGACATAGGCCATGGGCCGTCTGCAAGACAGAGTTTTAGGGACCTACCAGTTGGCGGAATCTCTGACTTGGTGGCGCAATCCCCAAGACCTTCAGGCAGGGATGCTCTTCCAAACCCCAAGTCCTCTAAGGATCCTCACAACGGATGCCTCCCTGCTGGGTTGGGAGGCCCACTGCGAAGAACTCTGCACCCAGGACAGCTGGTCACAAGCAGAGGGCAACTAGCAGATTAACCTCCTGGAGCTTTGGGCAATATATTTAGCCCTCCAAGCGTTCTGTCACCATCTGAGGCACCAGCTGGTGCTGATCCAAACAGACCGACAATCAGGTGGCAATGTTCTATGTGAACAAGCAGAGGAGGGCACAGGGTCTCGCACCCTCCTCCATGAAGCGATGACACTCTCCTACTACGCAGTTCAGCAGGGAATACTCCTACGGGCGGTATACCTACCAGGCCAGGACAAACATCCTGGTGGACAAATTGAGCAGGGTCCTCCAGCTGCATGAGTGGCAATTGGACCCCAGAGTAGCCACTCAGCTTTTCTGGCTCTGGGGGACCCCATGGGTTGGACCTCTTTGCCAGCTCGAACAACTACCATTTGCCCCACTTCTCTTCCCGGCAGCACCACCCTTCCCAGGTGGTAACAGATGCATTTCTCATTTTGTGGTCGGAAGGTCTCATGTATGCCTTCCCACCCACGCCGCTGATTGCCAAAAGACCCTTCGTGACAAAGCCTCACTGATGCTGGTGGCTCCACGGTGGTCTAGGCAGCTGTGGTTCCTGATGCTCCTCCAACTGTTAGTGGAAACTCCAATCCCTCTGGGGAATTCCCTGGGGCTCTTGTTTCAGGAGGAGAGCTCTCTCCTGCACCCCAACCTAGGTTCCCTATCACTGGCGGCGTGGCTGCTGAAAGGGTGACCTTAGCCCTTTTCAACCTCTTGGGAGAAGTGAAAGAGATCCTGCTGGCCTCCTGTAAGACCAACCATCTCGAGAGCTTATGTCTTAAAATGGCGCAGGTTCTCAGTCTGGTGTGTGGAGCAATGGGTGAACCCGTTCTCCTGCCCGGTGCTCATGGTGCTGCAGTACCTTGTTCATCTCTCGCAATCTGGGCTCAAGTCAAACTCTGTTAGGGTGCACCTCAGTGCCCTGGTGACGCATCGCCATCCTGTTGAGGGCAAAGCCCCACTCGGTCCAGCCTCTGATGACCCGCTTCTTGAGAGGACTTCTGCTGTCCAAAACCCCCTGTCTGCCCTCCGGCAATGGAATGAAACCTCACCGTAGTATTGGCACAGCTCATTTTCCCACCATTTGAGCCTCTGGCTACCTGCCACCTGAGATACCTCTCATGGAAGGTCGTGTTCCTGGTGGCGCTCACCTCCGTTCGCATGGTCTGCGAGCTCCAAGCCATGTGACAGAGGCGCCATATACCAGGTTCTACAAGAACAGGGTCGTGCTTCGCAACCACCCCAAATTCCTTTCGAAGGTGGTAACTTCCTTCCACCTCATTCAGGTGGTGGTGCAGCCCACCTTCTTCTGAAGGCCTCACTCCAGTAGGACAGAGACTGTGCTTCACACCTTGGACTGTAAGAGGGACCCTGTCTTTCTACATTCGATGTACCCAGCGCTATCAGAAAGCTTCCCAGCTTTTTGTTTCCTATGACCCCAGTCACTGTCCACCTGGCTGGCAGACCGCATCACCCTCGCCTATGAGCAGGTTGGGTTCAAGCTGGATGGCCAGGTCACAGCAAACAGTATCAGGGCCATAGCGGCCTCTGTGGCAAACCTGTGCTCTGTCCCGATGCTGGACATCTGCCGGACCACCACCTGGCCTTCAGTCCATGCCTTTGCATCTCATTACTACCTGGAGAGGGCATCTCAGTGGGACAGTGCCTTTGGCAAGACCATGCTCGTAATCTTTTTCGGGGTCTAGGCAACTCCTACCCTCCAATCCTTCTATGTTTAGACTATTGGAACGTTGGTTTCCATTGGACACACGGGTCCTACTGCATTTTGTATCTGCAGACTCAATTGCTGTTGCTCCTTGAGGGCGACCATGTTTTTTTCCCTATAGGCTTTTGGTAGCCTGTAGCTAGGGAGTCCCATATGTGAGGATTGACTTCCTGCTTGTTCCCTGAAAAAGCGTAGTTACTCCCTGTAACAAGTGTTCTCTGGGGACAGCAGGAATCAGTCCTCACAACCCTCCCTCCTCCCCTTGGAGTTGCTTCTTTACCATCTTTTATTTTTGCCGTCTTTTAGCTATGTCATCTGACTAATGGCACTCTTGGGTGTGAAGGGCATCACGCAAGACTTCCTTTGAAATCTGGGGGGATGCTTCCGTTAGGGCTTCATCGGTGCCGATGTCACCCATATGTGAGGACATTCCTGCTGTCCCCGGAGAACACCTGTTACTGGTGAGTAATTATGCTTTCTTTTCTTCCATGGCAGCTTGAATGTGGTTTCATCCCCATGATGGATGTGAAAATGGGGCAAGTGCCAGACTGGTCAGCTTACAGCCTGAAGCATGAAGAAGAGGAGATCCCTATTGAGGCTTGCTACCATCCACTGCTCCTTCCCTCCACACTGTTCATCAAGCAGGAGGTGAAAATTGAAGAGGCTGCATGGTCAGGTATGGCTAAACCCATTCTCCCATATTGTTCTGCTAGACCAGTCCAGACAAGTGGGTTTTATTCCCCTACCAGCAGATTGGTGGAGACAAAGAATGAATGAAAAGCCCAGGTTTCAATGACATGACTCCCATGCCTCTATCCGCCTCAGCTACCAGAGGTCCCTTCAGTATTTCTTTGTCTCCAGCAGATGGTGGATGGATTTGAAGACTTAGAGGAAACGATTGATTAAACGCTCATGAATGACCACGCTGAGAAACCAAGTTGACTCTCTCTCACTTGAGCACAATGTGGGAAGCTCCACTAGATTGCGGTCTTCTCAGTAGCCATAGGAGGAAGGAAAATTAGTTCAGCTCCACGCTCTTATCGTAAAAAGCATGTTGAGGAGGCATAAAACTGGAAGGATCTGGAAGAGTGCAGCAGCCTCATACAACCTCTGTGCCCCCTCCCTCCTCCTTTGCTCACTCCCGAAGATTGCAGAAGGCTCTCAGAGGGATCTGCCTGCCAGCCACCTTAAACCCAGTGCTGCACAGTCAACCAGTAACATGATATCTCCAGGAACAAGCAGGAATGTAGTCTTCACATAGGGGTATCATCAGTAACAACAGAGCCTGCGCGGGAACACTCCCCAGCATCCAATAGGAAAGCTTTTGGGAGCATCCCACAGTGCCTGTGTGCTACCTTCCCACTTTTCCCAACTGTTCCTCTCCAGTTCTTCATTTTCCGCGGAGCTGGCAGGTCACACTTCCTCTCACCGCAGAAAATATCCCATTTATTCTTCTTTTTTGTGGTCACATCTGCCTTCCTTCGACTCTACACCGGTACCGTCGGTTCTTTCTTTCTTTTCCTTAAAAAAAAAAAAAACTTTTCCTGGAGTCTTCCAGCTTTTCTCTCCTCTGGTGCCACGCGCCATTTTGGGCACTAGGCCCAACTTTCCTCTACAATGGAAAAACCCGCTTCGGGTTTTAAAAAGTGTTCCAAGTGTGGTGGTACCATCTCCGTCACCGACACCCATGAGTGGTGCCTCAAATGTTTAGGTCCTGACCACTCTGTCTCCAAGTGTGTTGCCTGTGGGATGATGTCGAAGAGGGGTCGGCAAAACCGAGCTGCTAAACTTAGCACCCTCCGATGCAGCATCTTTGGCATCAACATCTTCCAGGGCTTCATCTTCCTCCCATGGATCTCAGGTAACTAAACATAAGTCTAGCCGGTCCTCAAAGGGTAGATCTCCTTCTAAGTATCGAGATGCCTCTGGCTTTGCCCTTGAGGGACTCACACCGGCAAAATTGCCCCGGCGGGAGGCTTCGGCTTCCAAAGCAGCATCGGGGCTCCAGGATGTTCTCAAGGCCCCAACCTCGGCAGAACTACTGGTGCCATGCTCTGGGGTACCGGCCGCTTTGTCCGGTACCGATACCCAGGCATTGTCGGCGTCGATAGACCAGAGATTTTTGGCTATTGAACGCAGTCTGGCGGCTCTTCTCTCGGCATCGATGCCCCTGAAACTGCTTCAGACAATTCAACCGGTACCGGCTCCTACATCGATACCGGGGCCAATTGCATCGACGTCGGCAGGTGGACTACCGGTACCAACGCATGCTGTGCCCTCCGGTACTGACAAGTCGGTACCGGACCCTGTCGATACCGACTTCGATCGATACCGGTATCGTGCACTGCACGATTAACCGGACAGGAGATACTTTGAATCCTCTGACGAGTCTGAAGACTCTGACAGCTGTCGATACCAGAGTATTTCTTCCTGAGGATTCTTCCTCTCCTAAATGTAGGATGTCTCCTCCAGAGGATATATCCTTCCAGGATTTTATCCGGGATGTGGCTCGAGGTCTTTCCATCACAGTAGCTCCTGAAACAGAGCCTAGGGCGAAGGAATTGAAGATTTTACAGTATCCCAAAGCTCCCAAAGAGGCAGCTACTTTGCCTATTCATGAGATCTTACATGATCTCGTGCTAAGGATGTGGGAAACACCTCTCACCACTTCTCCTCATTCTCGTAGGTTCGATACCATGTATCGAGTCCCTCCCTGTCCTGGATTTCAAAAAATTCAGCTGCCCCACCATTCCATGGTGGTGGAATCAGCTATGAGAAGGATCAAGAGTGCAAAAAGACATGCATCTAATCCTCCAGGACGTGAATGTAGAATTCTTGATGCTTTTGGGCGTCGAACCTTCCAGGCCTCTATGCTTTCTGCCAGGATTAGTTCCTACATTTTATATATGGGAATGTTCCTTAAGGAAGTTACAGGAGATCTAGAGCTTATGAGCCCTCTCCTTCCTGATAAGAGACAAGATTATCTTACACTTATCAAACATGCTCAGAATGTTTCCAAATTCGTAAATCGTGCAGCTTTTGATTGTTTTGAGTGCATAAGCAGAACTTCTGCTATTGCCATAGGTGCACGTAGGATTGCCTGGCTCCAGGCATCTGACTTGGAACTTTGGGTACAGGACAGACTGGGGAATATTCCTTGCACAGGAGAGAATCTCTTTGGCAAAAATTGGCAAGAGAAAGCTAATGAGCTAGATGCTGATAATCTCACCTTGGATAGATTATCAAAATCTACAGCTGATCCTGCAAGGAAAAAGTCCTACAAAAAAACATTCTTCACTAGAAAGAAGAAGTTCTACCCCTCCTATACCCAGCAAGGACATCGTTCAGGTCAGTCTGCCCAAAAGGGTCAGCAGCAACCTAAACAATGAAAAACAAAGGCTGCTAAGCCTCAATCGGCTCAGCAGACTCAGCCTCCACAGGGGCTTTGACTCCCATCTAGAGAGCTTTGTCTTCCTGGCCCTGAACGGGCCAGAGCCTTCCACCATTCCAGGAAGGTTATGTTATTTTGCCCCCAGATGGGGGCAGATAACAGCAGAAAGTTGGACTCTGTCCATTGTAAGAGAGGGATACAAGCTTCACTTCCTCAGCATGCCCCCTCCTACAATGGTAAGACAGTTGAATTCTCAGACCTCTCTCAACTCCCAGTTAGATCACGAGGTCAGTCTGCTTCTTGCCCAAAGGGCAATAGAAGAAGTACCCATTCATCAACAGGGTGCAGGGTTCTATTCCCCCTTTTTCCTTATTCCAAAGAAAACAGGAGGGCACAGACCCATTTTGGACCTCAGAGAATTGAAAAATTCCTGTTCAAAGAGAAATTCAAAATGATTTCTCTGGGAACTCTACTGCCATACCTTCAGAGTCAGGACTGGCTTTGTTCTCTAGATCTCAAGGATGCATACACTCATGTTCTCATCCATCCAACTCACTGAAGATTTCTTCACTTTCTATTTCAAGGGAAGCACTACCAATACAGAGTTCTTCCTTTTGGCCTAGCCTCGGCACCAAGGGTGTTCACAAAATGCATGGCTGTGGTGGCAGCATTTCTCCGCACCCTAAAAATGCACGGCGTTTTTTGGGAAATCGAGACTGATGGGAAACATTCTTTTGATTCCAAACGTGGGCAGCATCAACTAAAGATTTCAGTGGTAAATTCCCCTGAAAAAACTCAAATTTATTGAGTGAAACGCAATGGATGGCGCCAATATAGCTGGCGTTGGGAAACACTAAATCAAGTTAAGTACAATTGTTACACGAATATTTTGCAAAAGTTAAGGGTGTGCTGAAATAAGAAAAGAAGAAAAAAAACACAAAATAGAGATTGCCTGAGCCGATGGATAGTCATTGATGCTATCGGGGCACAGTTTGATACATAGTATCTTAGTTTCGTGCCGATTTGTCTGAGACATCCCCGTGCTTCAATATTGTGCACAACCCTTTATTTTGCTTTTTTCTCATATTTAATGATGTTTACAATAGAGTAATTACTGAAATTTTGGATTAGCCATATCTAACATAAGAACATAAGATATATCATACTGGGTCAGACCAAGGTCCATCAAGCCCAGTATCCTGTTTCCAACAGTGGCCAATCTAGGTCATACGTGCCTAGCAGTTTCCCAAAAAGACACAGGTTCCTCAATGCTTGTACTGGGTCAAACATTGATATCCTGGATCCCTTCTTAATAATGGTTTATGGATCTTTCCTCCAGGAACTTGTCCAATCCTTTTTTAAACCCATCTACACTAACGGCCTTTACTACATCCTCCAGTAACAAATTCCAGAGTTTGATTACATGTTGACTGAAAAAATATTTTCTTTTGTCTCCAGCAGGGAGACTGGCTATGCTCCTTAGACTCAAGGATGCTTATACCCACATCCTCATCCACCCCAACCACAGGCAGTACCTGTGGTTCGTAGTGGGGGGCAGGCATTTTCAGTACAGGGTGCTCCCCTTTGGCCTAGCCTCTCTCCCAAGAGTTTTCACAAACTGCCTGGCGGTCATGGCTGCCGCCTTCCAGCTCCAGGGGGTCTTTCCCTACCTGGACGACTGGCTCATAAAGGGAGGCACAGCCTCAGAGGTACAGCAGGTCACCACATGCACCATCCAGGTTTTGCAACACTTTGGTTTTGTCATAAACCACCCCAAGTCTTAACTCTTCCCGACATAGTGTCTGGAGTTCATTGGGGCAAAGATCGACACTCTCCATTCGAAGGCTTTTTTGCCCAGGGACTGAGCCTATCATCTCAGGACTCTGGCTCGGGAAGTAAAGTACCATCCCTCAGTGCTCGCTTGGTTTCTCCTGCGCCTCTTCGGGCACATGGCCTCCACGGTCCACATCACCCCGACGCTCGCCTCCACATGAGGGCGGTGCGGTGGTGTCGCTGGGACCAGTAGTCTCAGGCCACGGGCCGCCTCAGAGACAGAGTTTCTGTGACCTGCCAATTGGCGGATTCTCTGGTCTGGTGGCAGTCTCCCCAGCATCACGAGGTGGGCATGCCTTTTCAGACCCCAAGCCCTCAAGGGTCCTCACCACGGACGCCTCCCTGCTCAGCTGGGGAGCCCACTGCAGAGATCTCCGCACTCAGGGCAACTGGTCACCAGATGAGAGCACCCAGCAGATCAACCTCCTGGAGCTCTGAGCTATACACCTTGCCCTAAGGGTCTTCTGTCACCAGTGCTGGTCCAGATGGACCACCAGGTGGTGGTGATCTTCGTGAACAAACAGTAGGGCATGAGGTCTCGTACCCTTTTTCAGGAGGCACTGGTCCTCTGCTTGTATGCAGTCCAACAGGGTATCCTCCTGCGGGCAGTGTACATGCCAGGCCAGGACAACCTGCTAGCCGACAGGTTCAGCAGAGTTCTCCAGCCGCACAAGTGGCAGCTGGACCCCAGGGTAGCCAGTCGGCTTTTCCGGCTCTGTGGGTAACCTGTGATGGACCTGTTTGCCAGCCCGGACAACTTTCAGTTGCCCCGCTTCTGCTCCCGGCAGACCCACCCCCCTCCAGGGTGGCAGCGGATGCGTTCCTGGTCTCATGGTCGGAAGGCCTTATTTATTTATTTATTTATTTAACACTTCTTATATACCGCTCTATTTCTCATCAGTGCGGTTTACATTGAACATTGAACACTTGGACATACATTTTGTCCTATGTTTACATAAAACAGGGATATAACATGGAATTAACTGGGGAAACTATGTACATATGATATTTAGTATACACAAAATAGGAATATGACAAGGAGTGAACTGAGAAACTATATCCATATGAGAAATCAGCTTAAAGAATATCAGTTTGAGTCAAACTGGTTTTACAGTCAGGGTCAGATATTAGCATTTTTGTACTCTGCTGGTGAAGATAGTTAAAGTGCAGTAATATTATCCTGGGTTACGGACTAATTGTAGCTCTGGTATGCCTTTGTTCACAGGTGACTTAGCTGGATGGGTGTCGGGGGGGATCATCTGTCTGTGAAAAGTGTAAGAGGAACAGGTGATGTTTAAGGGCCCTTCTAAATTGCGTGAGGTCTCTTATTGCCCTTAGGTTAGAAGGGAGTTCGTTCCAATACCTGGGGGCATGGTATTCGAATACTCTGTTGATGGTTGATTTGTTACGTTTTATGGATTCGCTTGGTATTACTAGAGTGTTTTCCGCGAGAACTCTTCTGGATCTGTTGTTGGGGGTGTGAATGAGCAGCTCGACAATTGAGGAGGGTGATATTTTATTGAATGCCTTGTAGGTAATGAGGAGGGTCTTATAAAGGATTCTGGATCTTATTGGGAGCCAGTGAAGCTCTTTTAATATAGGTGAAATGTGATCCCTCCTGGATGCTCCGCAAAGGACACGCGCCACTGCATTCATGGCCATCTTTAGTGGATTGAGTGTGTTTTTTGGGAGGCCTTGTAGAATTATATTTGCATAATCAAAGTGAGGTGTCAGTAGGGCTTGGAAAACAGTTCGGAAGTCGTCAGTTTCCATCATGGGTCTGAGATGGCGGAGGGTTTTGATTTTAAAGTAAATAGCTTTTACTGTGCGTTTGATGTAATCTTATGTACGCTTTCCCTCCTACACCGCTGATCGCCAAGACCTTGTTCAGGACCCTCCACGACAGGGCCTCACTCATCTTGATAGCTCCTCTGTGGTCCGGACAACTGTGTTTTCCACTGCTTCTACAGTTGACGGTGGAGACCCCCCATCCTCTTGGGGACTGCCCTGGGACTCTCATCTCAGGAGGAGGGCTCTCTCCTGTACCCCAACCTTGGGTCCCTGTGGCTGTGTGACAGTGTGGCTGCTGAGAGGGTGACTGGCCCCTTTCAACCTTCCGGTTGAGGTGGAAGACATTCTACTGGCCTCTCACAAGGCCTCTACTAGGAAGGCTTACGCCCTCAAATGGTACATGTTCTCTGTTGGGTGCACCGAACACGGGGCTGACCCTATCTCCAGGAACAAGCAGGAATAAGTCCTCACATATGGGTACGTCGGTACCGACGGAGCCTGCGCGGGAAAGCTCCCCAGCTTCCTAGAATGGAAGCTTTTGGGACCTCCCACTGCACATGCGCACTGCCTTCCCGCCTTCCTGAACAGCTCTCCTCAGTTTCTCTTTTTCCGCGGAGCCAGCAGGTCGTGTATCCTGTCACCGCTGAAGAAATTGTAGTTTTTTGTTTTGTTTCTTTAGACCGCGTACCTGCCTTCCCATACCGATACCGGTATCGCCGGTCTTCCTTTTTCTTTCTTAAAAAAATTATTTTCTTTTATTATTTTTTCAGCACTTGGTCACTTCAGTTAGGCCTTCAGGCCTACTTTAATTCTCCACATGGAGAAGCCAGCCCCTGGATTTAAGAAGTGTACCAAGTGTACTGCTGTAATATCAGTCACAGACACCCATGAATGGTGTCTTAAATGTTTGAGGCCTGACCACTCCATTCCGGACTGCCCTTCCTGCTCCCAAATGTCTAAGCGTGGGCTGCAGAACCGGGCCAACAAATTCCATGTGCTGTTTGCTTCAGAGAATCCAACATCACAGTCATCCAGGTCATCATCCCCGGATGGATCTCAGGTAACCAAACCTTCTGTGGGCAAGTCCTCAAAGAGCAAATCTCCTTCAAAGCATCGAGAGGCTCTTAGTTTTGAGGACCCTGCCCCAGCCAAACAGCCCCGGCGGGAAGCCCTACCTTCCAAAACGCCAATACAGGGGCTACAGGTTGACATCGATGGCACGGCCTCGACAGATCACCTGTTGGACTGCTCTGGGGTACCGGCCCATACCGGTACCGACATCCAGGCAGCCGTGGCGTCTATGGGCAATACTGTCCAATCCATGCAGCAGGCCGTCATGGCTTTCATTAAAGCTGCAACGCCATCGGTACCGCTTCCAGCGGTTCCGGGCCCGGTTCCGGTATCGTCCGCCATGCCGGAACCCAGGCCTTCCTCTTCTAAACGCAAATCGGTACCGTATGGGCTTTCGCTCCATACCGCTTCCATACCCGGTACGCCCGATGTCGATACCGATCGGTATGCGTATCGTGCGTTGGAGGAAACTAGAGAATACACCGATTCCTCTGAGGATTTTGTCTCCTCTGATGAGTCTGCAGAGCTCTCCCTTGACCTTCCTGAGGAACCTTCTTCTCCAAAAAGGAGAATGTCTCCTCCAGAGGATTTGTCCTTTCAGGACTTTATTTTAGAAATGGCTAAAGGCCTTTCTATCACTACCTCCTCTGAAAGGGAACCAAGGTCAAAAAGATTGGATATTTTAGGATACTCTAAGTCTCCTAAAGAAGCAGTTACTCTGCCTATCCATGAAATCCTTCAGGAACAATTGATGGATTTCTGGGAGAACCCTTTAACTCTGTCTCCTTATTCCCGTAGGTTGGACACCATGTATCGGGTCCCTCCTTCTCCTGGTTTTCAGAAAACTCAATTGCCTCACCACTCCATTGTGGTAAAGTCTGCAATGAAAAGATCAAGAGTACTAAAAGGCACTCTTCTACACCTCCAGGAAGGGAATGTAAGACACTAGACTCTTTTGGTAGGAAAATCTTCCAGGCTAGTATGCTTATAGCCAGGATTAATTCCTACAGCCTCTATATGGGCATGTTCCTAGGGGAACTTGCCAAGAAAGTACGGCATTTTGCCTCCCTTATCCCTGAGGATAAACAGGAGGACTTCCTTTCTGTTGTGAAACAACTTTTAGATGTTTCTAAGTTCTCCAACAGAGCTGCCTTTGATTCCTTCGAAGGAGCCAGCAGAGCTTCTGGCATTGCTATCGCAGCCAGACGTCTGGCCTGGCTCCAGGCTTCTGATCTGGAACCCTGGGTTCTAGATGGCTTACGGAATCTGCCCTGTACAGGTGAGAACTTATTCGGTGCAGAGTGGCAGGTTAAGGCCACTCAAATGGACGCTGAAAATGCCACCTTAGAGAGACTTTCTAAGTCCACTTCTACTCCCACTAAGAAGAAGTCTTTCAAGAGGCCTTATTATAAGAAGGCCAGATATGCTTCCAATACTGGCCAGCAATCTTCTCAACCTCGTTTTGCGGCTAAACGTCAGCAAACGAAACAAGCAAGAGCAAAGCCTGCAGCAGCTACTGCAGCTCAACAGGCTCCACCCCCTCAGGGGTTTTGACTTGCCCCTAGAGAACTTGCCATTCCTGGTTCTGGACCAACCAGAACCTCTCACCATACCTGGAAGGTTAGCTCACTTTGCTCCCAGATGGGAACAGATCACAACAGAGCAATGGACCCTCTCTATCATCCGAGAGGGTTACAAACTTCATTTCTCCAGCCTTCCTCCTCATCACATGGTGAGACCCTTCAATTCTCCATCTCCTCTCCTAGCCCTGTTGGATCAGGAGATCTCTTCTCTGCTTGCCCAAGGGGCCATAGAAGAGGTTCCTCTTCATCAACAGGGGTCAGGTTTCTACTCCCCCTATTTTCTCATTCCAAAGAAGACAGGGGGATTCAGACCAATCCTAGATCTGAGAGAATTGAACAAATTTCTGTACAAGGAGAAATTCAAAATGCTCTCTTTGGGCATTCTCCTTCCATACCTTCAGAGTCAGGACTGGCTTTGTTCTCTAGACCTGCAGGATGCGTATACACATCTACTCATCCATCCCTCCCACAGAAAATATCTTCGCTTTCTGTTCAGGGGAAGTCATTACCAATACAGAGTACTTCCCTTCGGTCTCGCCTCTGCCCCAAGAATCTTTACCAAATGCATGGCAGTCGTAGCCGCATTTCTCAGAAGCATGGGGATTTTCGTATTCCCATATCTGGACGACTGGCTCATTCGAGCTCCAACTCAGTCGCAGGCCCAGATTTCCCTAGACCGCACAAGGAACCTTCTGCAGTATCTGGGACTGGTGGTAAACCTTCCCAAGTCTCAACTCAGCCCTACTCAGTCTCTAGAATTCATAGGGGCCCGGTTGGACACCACCACTGCAAGAGCCTACCTTCCACTGGTTCGGGGTCAGCGTCTGCTGAGCTTGGCCTCCCAAGCCCAGTCCAGTACTCACTTGACAGCCAGGGAAATGCTACGCCTCCTGGGCCATATGGCCTCCACAGTACATGTGGTGCCCTATGCTCGTCTTCATATGAGAGCAGCTCAATGGACCCTGGCCACCCAGTGGACTCAGGCGTCGGGAGCACTCTCAGACCAAATACAAACCTCAAACCGTCTGTCTTGGTCCCTCCATTGGTGGATATCCACCAAGAATCTGTTGTTGGGGGCTCCCTTTCAGCCCTTGCTACCCCAAGCAACCCTCACAACAGATGCCTCCCAATTGGGGTGGGGAGCCCATCTGCTAACTCTCTCCACTCAGGGCACTTGGTCTCCACAGGAGGCCACCCTTCATATCAACCTCCTGGAACTGCGAGCAATTTACCTTGCCCTCAAGGTCTTCCATACCCTCCTTGCCAACCTGACTGTCCTGGTTCAGACAGACAATCAGGTGGCCATGTTTTACATAAACAAACAAGGAGGAACGGGCTCTCTGTCGCTTTGCAACGAAGCTCTCAGATTATGGGCCTTCGCCAGAGAGCACCAAATTCATCTGCTAGCAGTGTACCTTCCAGGAGTTCAAAACTCTCGAGCAGACAGGCTCAGTCGAGTTCTGCTGCCACACGAGTGGTCCCTACACGTGGACCAGATAACCAGAATCTTTCAGGAATGGGGGACCCCGGACATAGACCTCTTTGCAAGTCCGTGGAATGCCAAACTTCCCCGGTTCTGTTCCAGGACTCCATGTCAGGAAGCTCAGGCCACGGACGCCTTTCTCCTCCATTGGGGTCAGGCGTTCCTATATGCCTTTCCACCCATTCCACTGATTCCCAAGACTCTGTTCAAACTCCAGAGAGATCACGGCTCTATGATCCTCATAGCTCCACGCTGGCCACGCCAAGTGTGGTTCCCTCTGCTTCTACAGCTCTCCCAGGGATCCTCCCTGGACTTAGGAGCTGCACCAGACCTTCTGTCTCAGGAGGACGGGACTTTGTGGCACCCAAACCCCAAATCCCTACATCTCCGAGCTTGGTTACTGAAGGCTTAAGTCTTCAAGACTTTAATCTTTCTCAACCTGTGAAAGATATCCTTCATGCCTCTAGGAAACCTTCCACGAGGCGGTCTTATGCTTTCAAATGGAAACGTTTTTCCATTTGGTGTGCTCAGCAGGGCCTTGACCCTCTGGCACTTCCTTTGAATTCCCTCTTAGACTATCTCCTGCATCTTTCCAATGCAGGCCTTAAGACGAATTCTGTAAGAGTACATTTAAGTGCTATTTCAGCATCCCTGAAACCTGTAAATGGACAACCTATCTCCTCTCATCCTCTTGTTGCAAGATTCATGAGAGGCCTGACCCTCACTAAACCTCCCATCAGACCCCCCCCGGTCGCATGGGATTTGAATCTAGTGCTTGGTCAGCTTATGAAGCCACCTTTTGAGCCGTTATTTTCTACCTCCTTGAAATTTCTTTCCTGGAAGGTATTATTCCTAATTGCAGTCACTTCCGCTCGTCGCATCAGCGAACTGCAGGCTCTAGTGGCTAATCCACCTTATACAAGATTTCATCATGACAAGGTGGTCCTTAGGACGAATCCCCACTTTATGCCTAAAGTGGTCTCGCCTTTTCATCTTAATCAAGAGGTATATCTACCTGTATTTTTTCCGGCTCCTCATGCCTCCAGTGCAGAGAGGAACCTTCATACTCTGGATTGTAAAAGAGCTCTAGCCTTTTACCTTAATAGGACTCAGCCACATCGAAAGTCTTCTCAACTTTTCGTGGCTTTTGATCCTTCACATTTGGGACTTCCAGTCTCCAAGCGTACACTTTCCAATTGGATTGCTCAGTGTATTTCCTTTGCTTACCAGAGTAAAAACATTTCTCTGGAAGGCCATGTCACAGCTCACAATGTGAGAGCCATGGCAACTTCTATGGCTCATCTGCACTCTGTTTCCATTGATCAGATCTGTCGAGCCGCTACCTGGGCCTCGGTTCATACCTTCACAGCCCATTACTGTTTGGACAAAGACTCCCGCCGGGATGCCTTGTTTGGCTAGGCTGTCCTCAAACACCTGTTCCATTCTTAGACAACTCCTGCCCACCTTCCCAGGATGGATGCCTGAGATCCATACGAAGATGGCGAACCTTGACAGGGGATCCCACGCATCTAAGCTAGGGAGTCCCCATATGTGAGGACTTATTCCTGCTTGTTCCTGGAGATAGCACAGTTACTTACCTGTAACAGGTGATCTCTGGGAACAGCAGGAATTAGTCCTCACAACCCACCCACCTCCCCTAGGAGTTGTATCTTTTATCTATCTATCTTCCTGTCCTCTCTCTATTGACTCAGCTATAAACTCGAAACTGAGGAGAGCTGTTCAGGAAGGCGGGAAGGCAGTGCGCATGTGCAGTGGGAGGTCCCAAAAGCTTCCATTCTAGGAAGCTGGGGAGCTTTCCCGCGCAGGCTCCGTCGGTACCGACGTACCCATATGTGAGGACTAATTCCTGCTGTTCCCAGAGATCACCTGTTACAGGTAAGTAACTGTGCTTTCTCCTGCCCTGTAGCTCTGGTACTGCAGTACCTTCTCCACCTTCTCAGTCTGGGCTCAAGTCTAACTCCGTCTGAGTGCACCTTAGTGCCCTGGAGGTGCTCCACAATACAGTGGATGGTAAGCCTCTCTCGGTCCAACCGTTGGTAACCTGTTTTCTTCGGGACCTGCTCCTATCAAAGCCCCTGGTTTTCTCTCTGGCAACTGAATGGGACCTCAGTGTAGTGTTGGAGCAGCTCATTCACCTGCCCTTCGAACCTCTGGCTACCTGCCACCTTTGCTACCTCTCTTGGAAGGTGGCTTTCCTGGTCACGCTTACCTCTATAAGATATGCCATACGGGGTCACACCAAGGTCCATCAAGCCCAGTATCCTGTTTCCAACAGTGGCCAATCTAGGTCATAAGTACCTAGCAGTTTCCCCAAAAGACACAGGTTCCTCAATGCTTGTATTGGGTCAAGCAGTGATATACTGGGTCCCTTTTAATAATGGTTTATGGACCTTTCCTCCAGGAACTTGACCAAACCTTTTTTAAACCCAGCTACACTAACAGCTTTTACTACAGCCTCCGGTAACAAATTCCAGAGTTTGATTTCACATTGAGTGAAAAAATATTTTCTCTTATTAGTCTTAAATAGGTTACCCTGTAGCTTCATTGCATGTCCCCTAGTCTTTCTATATTATGATGACGTAAACAATTTATCTACGTTTACTCTTCCACTCCATTCATTAATTTATAGACCTCTATCATATCTCCCCTCAGCCGTCTCTTTTCCAGGTTGAATAGCCCTAACCTTTTTAGCTTCTCTTCGTAGGAGTAGCCTTCCATCCCCTTTACCATTTTGGTGGCTCTTCTCTGTACCTTTTCTAATAACACTATATCCTTTTTAATATACGGCAGATTTAGCGAGCTTCAGGCCCTTGTGGTGAAGGCGCCCTATGCCAGGTTCTACAAGAACAAAGTGGTGCTTCACACGCACTCCATATTCCTGCCGAAGGTAGTGTTGCCCTTCCATCTCAACCAGGAAGTGGCCTACCTTCTTTCTGAGACCTCACTCCAGTTGGGCGGAGACAGTCCTCCATACCTTGGACTGTAAGAGTGCTTTGTCCTTCTATATCCAATGCATTCAAGGCCCCACCACAAAGCCTCTCAGCTCTTCATCTCCTACGACCCCAGTAGGCTGGGGGAGGCGGTGACCAAGCGTATGCTGTCCACATAGGTGGCGAACTGTATCGCCCATGCTTATGAGCAGGTGAGGCTCCCGCTAGAAGGCCACATCATGGCGCACCGTGTCAGGACCAAGGCTGCTTCTGTGGCAAACTTGCACTCCGTCCCGATGGTGGACATCTGCCGGGCCACCACCTGGTCTTCAGTCCATACCTTTGCAGCCCATTACTGCCTGGAAAGAGAGTCCCGACGGGACAGTGCCTTTGGCCAGGCTGTGCTCCGTAACCTTTTCGGGGTTTAGGCAACTCCTACCCTCCGACTCTTCTGTGTTCAAACTACCAGAGTACTAGTTTTCATCGGACACAGGGGTCTTACTATGGTTTGTAGACACGGACTCTATTGCTTCTGCTTGTGGCTCCCCGTGAGGGGCCCCTGTTTTTTTCTATGGGCTTTCGGTGGCCTGTAGCTGGGGAGTCCCATATGTGAGGACTGACTTCCTGCTTGTTCCCAGAGAAAGCGTAGTTACTCACCTGTAACAGGTGTTCTCTGGCAACAGCAGGAATCAGTCCTCACCACCCTCCCTCCTTCCCTTGGAGTTGCTCCTTTACCATCTTTTATTTTTGCTGTCTTTTAGCTATTTCATCTGACTGAGCAAGGTGACACCCTTGGGAAGGGGACCACGCATGCGTGGTGGCATCTCTCAAGGTTTTCTTTGAAAGCTGGGGGGATGCTTCCTCGAGGGCTCCGTCGGTGCCGACGTCACCCATATCTGAGGACTGATTCCTGCTGTTCCCGTAGAACACCTGTTAGAGGTGAGTAACTACGCTATTGGGACATGGCAGCAGGCCTGCAGGTTACCATAGCATCGGAGACAGAACCAATGGCAGAAGAGTTGGAAATCCTCCAATACCCCTCGGCGCCCAAAGAGGCAGCCACGTTATGGTGCATCGGATCCTGCAGGGTGTATTGCTTCATATGTGGGAGGCCCCGCTAACGGTTCCGCCTATCAGCAAATGACTCAATACCATGCCCTGGCTTCCAAAAGCCTCAACTACCCAAGAATCATTCTTCCATGTCTCTGGGCAAGGACTCCAGAACTCTCAATTCCTTTGGCCATTGGCGTTTTCAGGCATGTATGCTCACTTCTAGGATTACTTCCTACATACTCTATATGGACATGCTCTATTTAGAGAACTTTGTCCCTATCATTCCTGATGACAAATGAGATGTCTTCCAAGCCTTAATCAAGCAAAATCAGAATACATCCACATTTCTTACCAGAGCATCTTTCGATGCTTTTGAGTCTTCCAGCAGAGCTTCAGCAGTCTGCATCGGTGCTCCCAGAATGACCTGGCTCTAGGCATCTGACTTTGAGCAGTGGGTTCAGGATAAATTGCCCAATATTTCTTGCTCCGGAGAGAACCTCTGGAAAAGCCCTGGAAACTACCGAGAGCCGTGGGCCTCATGAGGATCCTCGTCATCAGTGTCGCTTTCCTTCCCGGTCCTCGGGAGCAAGATCCTCCAAGGCTGGCTCCAAGCGGTACTCGACCTCTGGAAGGGGTGACCAGCCTGAGTCGGACTCCACGGACATCTCGGACTGGGAGTCAGACGGAGATTCCTCCCCGGAGACCTGTGCACACAGGGACCTCACTTTGGACCTGTCCCTACCCGCCTCTCAGAGGCATACACCACCCAAGGACACATCATTCCTAGTGTTTATGCGGAGCCGCGGGCTGAAGAGCTCGATATTCAACAGTATGAGTCCCTGCCTCTAGAGTCTCTTACTTTTCCAGTTCCTCCCATTTTGTCGAGGCTGCTCCTCTGCATGTAAGAGACACCTGCTGCGGTCCCCATAGTGAGCAAGCGCCTTGACGCTATGATACAGGTTTGACGCTATGTACAGGGTCCAACTTGGTCCAGGGTTCCGGAAGACCCCCGCACACCTCCATGGTAGTGGAGTCGGCGATGCGGAAGCAAAAGAGCTCGAAGTCGCACTCTTTGGTTCCCCGGGCGCAAGACCTATCAGGGGTTCATACTCACATGGCGCATCCAGGCATACCAATTGTATATGGGCATGTTCCTGCGTGACCTCGCCAAAGAGCTCGGTGGGTTCTCCTCAGGCCTTGGGGGTGAACCCCTTTTCAGGTTCCATACCCTCCTGAGATCTGTCAAAATACCTCTCCCACGCTGCATATGACGGGTTTGAGTCCTCCACCTGAGTGGCAGCGGCCGGCATTGGGACCTGACGCCAGGCATGGCTCCAACCCTTGGACCTGGAGCAGTGGGTCCAGGAGAAGCTCCTGTATGTCCCTTGCCTTAGCGAGCAACTGTTTGGTAAACCTATGGAGGATAAGGCCGCTGAGATAGAAACAGAGTTCGTCACTCAAACCCATTTCTCGCATAAGACCACCTCCCTCCCTCGGAAGAAACAGCAAAGAAGCCGTTCTTCCAAAGGAAGGGACTCCTCTACTGGGGTTAACCCGCCTTTCCTGCCCAGCCCTGCGCCGGCTCCAGGCACGCGGGGGAAGGGAGGTGCGCATAGCCACCACGAGCCTAAAGGATCTAAGACCCAGCAAACGGCGCCACCCCAATCCGCGCAGGGTTTTTGATACCGACGGCTGCGACGCCCCTGCCCCGCCTTAGGGCTAAAAGACAGGAGCGGCCTATTGCCTCGTGAGGAATGGAGTTAAAAACTGTTCCCTGGTAATGCTGGGTAATGTAGTTCTTGTGCTCCTTTCACTCCGAAATAAGTGTAGTTGTGCGCCAGAGACGGTAAGGCTTGTTTGCAAGTATTTTATTATTGTTGGGGAGATTCTTCCAGCGCATCACAAATTCATACACATGAACAAAAACTGGTGCTTTAATATGAACAGAATAAACTTAGGAATAAAGTCAACTAAAGTAGAATTCAGCTTTAACTTCAGCTTTACTTCTAGGGAGTTTGACTCAGCTCTGCCCCAAGAGGTGATTCCCATTTAATGCAGCCTCTTTACATGCACCGTTACGTTCACAGTGGGAGCCTAATTCAGGTGCAAGTAATTAAGGTTTCCAAAGCATGGCAGTAGAAACAGCTCCGTTGTATTTTACTCATACACGGCACAACAAGCTGCTTTACTCTGGTATTTCCATACAACACAA
The DNA here is from genome assembly GCA_033557465.1 of Ichthyophis bannanicus. Lineage (NCBI taxonomy): Eukaryota > Metazoa > Chordata > Amphibia > Gymnophiona > Ichthyophiidae > Ichthyophis > Ichthyophis bannanicus. The sequence goes on from CM066039.1 coordinate 191,757,738, forward strand.
TGAACAATCCATACTATTACAGTCAGGTAAGTCAGAATCAGTTTGCATTAATTCTTCAGACTGTATAGAATTAGTGTCTTCATTCAGTACTGGTTGTCTGCCTGCTTTTAGATCTAGAAACTCTTTAAAGCTTTGGAGAAGCAATTCAGCCTGTTGGTTGCTAGATAAGCAATTGTCAGCAGCTATTAAGCTTCTCTCTTGGTCAGTAATGTTTCCCTTCTCCCCTCTCAGGCTAAATAAGTCAGGGTAACATTTAGGCTCTCTTAGTAAGGCTTCAAACATAGGAGAATTGAGTTTACCTTCACTCTTGTAACTCCTAGGAAAACTGCTTACTTTTTGCCAAGCCCCTCTCGTCCTAGGTGGCTCAGACGTCTTCCAGCTGTGAGGGTTCCTGTGTCTCTCTGGTCCCAACTGTATTCCAAAGAATGAGTTTTCTTTCTCACTTGCCTGCTGTGGAGGCTTCCTCTTCCAGGGCTGCCTTCTTCCAGGAGTCTAATCCAGGGCTACGTCCACTTTCCTCAGGACTTTCATTCACAGCCCTTGAAAAGATCCTTGCAGGTCTTCTTTTATTACCAGGGTCAAACGTACTGCCACACTGCTTCCTGGTCTTCCATTCACTCTCTGACTCACTCTCAGCTGACGTACCAAACGTCTTTCCACAGCTCGTCCTCTCACAGGTCCTTTGCTCTGAGGTCCTCTGCTCAGAGTTCCTTGTGCAGCTCTGTGCACTGCTCTGCCTACTTCGGCTCAGTCCTTTGCTGCTCTCTTTGCTCCTCCTGCACTCTCTGCTCCCTTTGCTCTCCTTAGCAGGGTCATTCTCAGGTTTAAAACGAGGTTCTCTTCCAGGCACGCCCCTTCCAACCACTGGGTGTGCCCAATCAGGACTACTCAACTCCTCCCCTGGGCTGGTATCCATTCTTAGCTCAGCAGAAAGGAGTTTTTCTTTCCTTCCAGTATTGTCCATCTGGCGTAAATCCTGTTGCCCTTCAGGATTTTCCTCGGTCTCCATTGCCTCAGGAGGGCGCTCTTCACCACACGGCATAGCCTCTTGCCCCCCAGCAGCACTTACGCTGGTGGGGGGACACCTGTCCCTCTTCGCCCTGCAGTGGGCATCAAATCACGTTGGACACCTTTGTCCTCTGAGTGATCCGGGACAGATATCGTCTCTGCCTGGACAGGCACCCTCCTCCCTTCTTGCCAGCAGAGCCTACTCGGCTCCTTTCGTATCAGACCTTGCAGCAGGAGCTGTCCAACCTCCTCACCCATCAGGTGGTCGAGAAGGTACCACTGCACCTTTGAGACATGGGTTCTACTCCCACTACTTTCTCTTTCTGAAAAAGACGGGGTCCTACTTCCCATCCTTGACCTCTGGAACCTAAACAAGTTCCTGGTGCGGGAGAAGTTCAAAATGTTATCGCTTGGCGTTCTGCTGCCCTTCCTTCAGCAGGGTGATTGGCTATGCTCCTTGGACTTCAGGGACGCTTACGTCCACATCCTAATCCATCCCCAATACAGGCAATACCTGCGCTTTAGGGTGCGGGGGGAACACTACCAGTACAGGGTGCTCCCCTTCGGGCTCGCATCTGCACCGTGGGTTTTCACAAAATGTCTCTCTGCTGCTGCCGCCTCCCTCAGGCAGCAGGGCATACCCGTCTTCCCCTACCTCGACGACTGGCTCATCACGGGGACCTTGATCAATGAAGCCCACCTAGCGGTGTCACGAACAATCCTACTCCTCGAACACCTCAGCTTCGTCAATTATTCCAAGTCCCACCTCGAGCCGGTGTGGACCCTGGAGTTCATCGGTGCTCACCTCGACACGGAGCGAGCGACCCCCTTCCTGCCCGCGGACCGGGCGGACCTCCTCCAGGCCATGGCGGCCCAGGTCCAGAGCAGGGCTTGGGTTATGGTACGGGTCATGCTGCGCCTCCTAGGACACATGGCCTGCACAGTTCATGTGGTCCCTCACGCCCGCATGCACATGCGGACAGCCCAGTGGTGCCTCAGGGCACAATGGAGCCAGGCCTTCGGCCACCTCAGAGACCCTATCCGGGTCTCCCGCAGTCTCCACAACTCCCTGGGTTGGTGGCGGGACCCCGAAGTCTCCTTCGGGGAATGCCCTTCCAGATCCCACAGCACAAGCTCGTCCTAATGATGGATGCTTCCCTGCTGGAATGAGGAGCCCACTGTGGCGCATTGTGCACCCAGGAACAGTGGTCGCCCGAGGAGTCTCAGCAGCAGATCAACCTACTCGAGCTTCAGGCAGTCCAATGGGCCTTCAAGGTCTCTCTGAGGGGGAAGTTGGTGCTCATGTACACCGACAACAGGGTAGCCATGTTTTACATCAACAAGGAGGGGGGAACAGAATCACGCCTCCTTTGCCAAGAGCGATCCTCCTTTGCATCTCGCCGGGGGATGACCCTGCGAGCGGTCTATCTCCCAGATCAGGAGAATGTCCTCGTGGGCAAACTCAGCAGGATCAACTGTCCACACGAGTGGCACCTGGATCCGGAGGTCACTGGCTTCTTGTTCCATCAGTGGGGGATCCCATCCATTTGCCTGTTTGCCAGTCCGGTAAACGCGCAGCTTCCCCGCTTCTGGATGCGTTCCTCTTGCACTGGACCTCCAGCCTTCTTTACGTGTTCTCTCCCACTACTCTTATTGCGAGGACCCCTCCACAAGATTTAGTGGGACCAAGCTTCAGTGATTCTCGTGGCCCCCTCATAGCCTCGACAGCCTTGGTTTCCGCTTCTGCTCCGGCTCTTGTCCAAACCCCAGTCCCCCTGTGCTGTGCCCTGGGCCTGTTGACACAGGAGGAGGGTTGGGTGTTCCACCCAAACCTGGCCTCGCTGTCCCTTACAGCCTAGAGGCTGAGCGGGTCACCTTAGCTACGCTGCACCTCTCGGAGGACATCGAGGAGATCTCTCCTCTCTTCAAGGAAGGACTCAACGAGACAGGCGTACGCCTTTAAGTGGCGACGCTTCTCAATCTGGTGCTCCGAGCTTCAGATCGACCTGTTCTCCTGCTCTACCCGGTGGATCCTCCAGTATCTCCTCCACCTCTCGAAAGCAGGGTTGAAATCCAATTTGGTCAGGGTACACCTGAGCGCCATTTCGGCGAACCACCTCCCCATCGAGGGGAAACCCCTCTCGGGGTAGCCCTTGGTCTGTCACTTCATGCAAGGTCTCTTGCTTTCCAAGCCTCCCATCCGGCCTCAGCTGGCGGAGTGGGACCTCACCATTGTGCTGATGCAGCTCACGCGAGCACCCTTCGAGCCGATGGCAACATGCTTGCTTCGGCATCTCTCCTGGAAGATGGTCTTCCTGGTGGCTTTGACTTCGGCTCGCCACATCAGCGAACTTCAAGCCCTCATGGCTGAGGCTCCATACACCAGGTTCTATGGGTGAAACTCCACACCCACCCCAAGTTCCTACTGAAGGTGGTCTCGGACTTTCATCACAACCAGGAGAGAGTCCTACCGACTACCTTCCTGAGACCGCATGCCAACCAGGAATCGGCGGTATTGCATACACTCGACTGCAAGAGGGCACTTGCCTTCTACCTGCAGTGTACCCAGGTTCATCGCAAGTCCAACCGGCTCTTTGTAGCTTATGACCCCAATCACCTGTGGCAGGCAGTCACCAAACGCACCATCTCTGTCTGGGTGGCGGACTGCATTGCCTTTGCACAAGCAAAGGCAGGTGCCTCACTGGATCGGCGGGTCACCGCGCACAGCGTCTGAGCCAAGGTGGCTTCAGTGGCTTCACTGCGCTCAGTGCCTCTAATGGACATCTGCCAGGCTGCAACCTGGTCTTCAGCGAACACTTTTGCTGACCACTAGTTCCTGGAGAGGGAGTCGCCCCGGGACAGCGCCTTCGGCCAGGCTGTACTCCGTAATCTGTTCGGGGTATAAACTGCCCTCCGACCCTTCTTTGATGGCTACTGAGAGCTTCGCCCGGGGACCTGAAGACTCAAGCTTCTCTTTGCATCGACTTCTGCTCACGGCCTCGTGGAGGCGTTTTTGTGTTACAGGCTCGGTAGCCTGTAGCTGGGGAGTCCCATAAGTGTGGACTGACTTCCTGATTGTTACTGGAGAAAGCATAGTTACTCGCCTGTAACAGGTGTTCTCCAAGGACAGCAGGAATCAGTCCTCACTACCCTCCCTCCTCCCCTGAAGAGTTGCTATTTTTGTCCTTTCCTTGCCATCTGCTTAGTAGGGCTCTAGCTAGGAGACCTGACTGAGCAAGATGGCACCTTTAGGCAGGAAGAGGACCACGCATGCATGGCAGCAATCCCAAAGGCTTTCTTTGAAAGCTGGGGAATTGCTCCACGCGGGCTCTGTTGGTGCCAACATCATCCATAAGTGAGGACTAATTCCTGCTGTCCCTGGAGAACACCTGTTACAGGTGAGTAACTACGCTATCTTTATAGTCATTTACTAAGAGGGATATTCAGCGCCAGTTTCTCACTGCCAGCACTGAAAGTTAAACCTGGATATTCAATGCCAGGGTCATATCCGACCCCAGCATTAAATTTATGGATTCACCGGATTGACACAAGGCTAACCAGACAGTGGTGATATTGAGCCACTGCCTGGTTAGCTAATGCGGCGAAAGTTAGGCCGTTGTTACCTGCAGCTGACCTTCGCTGCATATTGCTAACCAGGCAGCAGCTCAATATTGGCCATACCCGTTTAACAGGTGGCACCTCCGCTCTCCTCTGGAAAGCCCTGATGCTAATTTTTTAACATCAGGGTATATAGTAGCGGCACCCAGGAATATTCATTGTTACTAATTGTATTAGTGTTGCTGAATATCCCGCAGAGTGACATTTACACGGTTTGGAAGTCTGCAAACCGTGTAACTGCTTTTGAAAATGCCCCCCTAAGTTACTATCTGTTTCTCTCAGAGAACATTTGTGGTCTTTGGAATCTTGCACTTTGAGGTCTGTCGTTCTTCTCCCATGGGGACTGCCCCCTTTTTTCATCATGGCTAAACTGCTGCTGTTTCTTCCTTCTCTGCTGTTTCTTCCTTCTCGGAGAAGGATCTACACAATGATCCCTTGCTGCGTCAGTTGGATATGCAGAGGGTGTTGCACAGTGTCTGACCTTTAGCTAGTTCCTCCCGTTGGCCAGATCCTTTTCTCTCCTCCTTGGCGATTTGAGAAAAGATCTGACAGAGGCTGAATCCCCTGTTCTCTGCTGACTTAAGGAGGCTATTGGGTCACTGGACGCAGGTCTCCTTAGCAGAGTCCATTCTGGTGTCTTCAGGAGATATCTCTAAAAAACCTTCCTGGTCTTTGTTGAATGCCTTTGTTGGGGTGCTTATAGGGGTTGGTACAGATAGGGCAGACTACCTGCCAAGGTGCTGAGTATCATTTTCTTCCCACCCTGGATCCTCACTACTTGGTTCATCCCACTTGTCTGGATGATCTAGCGGCATGAAAAGGAAAGATACATTTTACATGCCTGATAATTACCTTTCCTTGAATCCTGCTAGAGCAGTCCAGGACCCGTCCTGGAAGATACCTATGGCAGATTGGGAAGCCTGCTGCCTTTTTGGTTGCATTGTCAGTCTTGGTGCCTGGAAGAGACTCTTTGCAGGTGTGGGGGGTCCAGTTGCTGTAAAAAGCCTAGTCAGTCCTATGGTCTGACTCCAATTTCTTCTGGCAAGAGAACTAAAGGCTTGCTCATGTTTTTCGTGGCACAGTTGTTTGTATTTAACATTTTCTGATTTTTTTTCCTGAATTTTTCAGTCTTGTTTATTGCTTGGAAAGTGTCTTACTAGCTTCTCTTAGTGCTGCACTGGATGATATAACAGGTGACGATCACTGAAAGTTGCTGAAGTCTGCCTTAATGTGCTGGCAAGGGAGCATAACTCGTTCATCTGGACTAGTCTAGCAGTATTCAAGGAAAGTAAATGATCAGGTATGTAAAATTTATCCTTATGAATGGTCATACTAGATAGACTGTATGATCTTTATCTGCCATGGTTTTCTTTGTTTCTGTGTTTAAACTGTGGCTCCAGTGTCCTGCTTGCCATCTCATCACTTTTAACGTAAGAACCTCTTTTTAATCTCTTGTTCAGGTATAGTGGAAGGCTCCCCGTGGCTCTGCTTAGCAAGTTCATTGAATGTTGATAATATTCCTCCCATCTACAGAAATTGACATGTAGCGCTCGGGAGCTTCTGGTGACTACTCTCCCATCTAAACACTGCTCTTGTTTTTGTCATCTCTAGTAGGAGGAGCAGCTTGTCCCAAGGCTTCAGAAATAAACTTAAAGGCGGAAGCTGCTTGGGAGGTGTTGGAGCAGAAACCGCAACTGGTCATCTCTGATTCGCTGATCTCCATGGGTCCCTGGGCCTGGAAGCAGCAGAGCGAAGGCCAAGAGCTGATGTGCAGAAGGTGTGGGCAAGTAGTGGCAGCCTGCACCATCGCAGATGTCAGGGAGCACATGTTGCATTGTCATTCAAGCATTCCGTACTTCAATGTGGAGCAGAGGCACTGCTACTTGGATGCTCCAAAGGAGGGCTTGTTGTTTCCAAAAGAGGCTGACGACAAGCCGCTGCTGTGTACCCTCACCTTAAGTGACAGCACCTACAATGCAGGTACTACTGCAAGCTCTGCATGTACAGCCAGCATTGGGCACCTGCCTAAAGAGTAGAGCACAGACGATTTCTTGGCTGTGTGCATGCGTTCTCTCTCTCTCTCTCTCTCTCTCTCTCTCTCTGCTCCAGCAGTGGTACTGCAAGCTAAAAGACACATGCGTATGCACTTACTGACCCAGTACAGTTCAGCCTGGGTAGCAGTGCAGGCTTTTACCAGAATATGTTGCAGTGCAAACATCCCTGACATAAACCTAAAGCTATTCCTTCTGGAATCATGATTGTGCTTTCAGTTATTTTGGTCTGTATGTTCACTAATCAATACTGTGCAGTATTCCAGCCCCTTCCAGCTGATAACTGTGAATTCCTTATTTATTTATTTAAAAGATCTCTTTTCCACTCTATATGAATGATTAGGTGGGTTTCAAAAAGGAACATAGACAAATATATATTATATCCTTGGTTGTTTCTGATTGATCATTTTTCTCTGTCTCTCTCCAAGTGTTTGTGGTTCCTTCTGTCTAAATCATGTAAGTTAAGGTATTGGCATAATCTCTGCTTTTCTCTCCAGGTCATTCTCATGGCAATTCTGCACCTGCAGAAATTGAAGTGTCCATTGATGCAGATGAGCAGCCAGCAAACAGCAAGCACATACAGGCCAGAAGGAGTGCTCTGCAGCACTGTGGTGAATGTTGCCTCCTTCCCTGCTACCAAACCTGCTAGGAGCTAGAGGACAGGCTAACCGCATGGCTGCACACTCTCTCATTATCAGGTCTCTTGCTACAGCAGGAGTGCACAAATTCCAATCTCAAGGGCCACAAACAGCAGGTTTTCAGAATATTCCTAATGAATATACATGAGAGAGATCTGCATACATACTTCCTCCATTGTATGCAAAGCTGTCGCATACATACTCATTAGGGGTATCCTGAAAACATGGTCTGTTTGCGGCCCCTGTACTACAGGATGTTGTTCATTCCCAGCTTCTCAGGTTACAATCGTGTTCTTGCTTCATAGGACCTGGAGAAAGATGAATATATGGGTAGAAGGCTTAATTGCAAGAATGTGGTTATCATTCTTGGATTTTATAAACATAAAATCACACTGGGGTTTCTGGTATCTGCTGTATTGAGGCACCACTTGTATTATACAGTACAGATTATGGAGACTTGAATGCCATCCCTGACTTATTCCTGTCCTTCAGAAGGGTCTGACAGGCAGTGTTCGCGCTAAGCAGCATCAAGCTGTTTGTGAGTCCTCCACCGGCATCCCTGCCACTGGGAGGCGATGCAACATTATCACGCTTCTGAATCGCAAGGGACAGGCTGGGCTAGACTTGAAGCTGTTTGGTGGGAACATTGCTTACTAGGTGTAACCAACTCTACACATGCCCAGTATCTAGTATGCTTCTAAGCAGTCGCTGCTCAGTTCCTTCAGAGATGGGATACTGAGTGAAAGGAGCTAATAATCTTATCTGGTTTGGCAGTTTGATGCTAAATCAGGAAGCTGTACTTGACTAGTGCGCCGAGAAACAGCTGTGCTTTCTTATTGCAGGAACAATGAAGAATGGCAAAATACCAACAAAGAGCCCAAGACAACCTAAAGAGAAAGGAAAGAGGAACCCACGGTCAAGCATTGCCCAAACATACCCTTCTTATCAGGGCCAAGGTAGGAAGAACAGTCTTTTATGCTGCCCCTCCCCACTCTCTGGAATACACAAATTGGCCTCAGAAAGTGTGTCACCAGGGGAGAGGACACATGTAGCTATCATCAGAATGAGGGCAGAGGTGGTTGAATCCCCATCGCTTTTTTTTTTATTTTCAAATTAAAGAAGGTGAGTGACAGGTCTACGTGCAGGCAAGGAGTCATCCTTCCTTCCTTCCTTCCTCTTACTGTGCATTAAAAGAGACTTTGGGCAGAGAAATGGCACATATACTCCCACATTACTCCTTTTACCCACAGGTATAAAGTATACCCCCATAAATCTAGCACCTGCTGAGATTCGAGTGTTCACAGATGGCAGCTTCCCCAAGGGATTCATCCTCCGACTGTACTCCAGAGGCAAGACGGGTACGTGTAGCGGTTGAGGAGGAAGCTTAGAGTAGAAAAGGCTCAAAGTTTATATCTTCAGTTGCCTGTGAGCCATATAACATCATCACCCCACCTCTTTCTCTGCTATCAATGATGGGAACTTTGCTGTCGTTACAGAGCCGAGAAAGAACCAGAAAAGGAAGGGGCTATCTGTTCGTGTTAAGCGCACAGCAGAGAAAAAGAGAAAACTAGGTAAGCTACAGTCATTGAGTGCCAGGACATAGTTTGTCCATGTGTCATTGTGGGGGTTCGGCCTGAAAGAGTGCCAGCAGTGGGGTCAAGCCACTGCCGGTGACAGCAGGTAAGATACTTTGCCTTGAGTAGATGACATTGCAAACCATTGAGAAGAGAAACACCTTGTCATTCTAGTGGCACACCAAATCTCCAACCATCCTAACTGCCGTTGCTGATGTTGCTGTTAGAGATGTTTTAAATTGGATGGCCATATGTTTTAAATCGGAAAGGCCATATGATCTTTATCTGTTATTTTCTGTGGTGACATGTATGTAGTTAGGAGTTCAAATCTGAATTTGGAGTGGAGTAGCAGCCTAATGGTTAGAGCAGTCAAGTTCAAATCCCACTGCCACCCCTTGTGATCTTGGGCAAGTCACTTAACCCTCTATTGCTTTACATACAAAATTAGATTGTAAACCCCCCAGGGACAGGAAAATCTAATTTCGCCTTGCCATATCTCTTTTTTTTTTTCCGCTAATCATGCCTTTGCCTATGAACCCCAGAATCCTTGTAGCTCTGGCCATTACTTCAGCATATTTTCACTGTCCTAAGATCATCGGACAGTATCACTCCCAGCTCTTTCTCTGGATTAGTGTACAGCAGCTTCTCCGAAGATAGTCCAGGTATGCAGCCACACATAATGGTGACGTCTCTGGCATTGCAAACATGCCGGCTCTCCCTAGCTTAGACAAGTCTTTTAACGTCTAAGCATGCGTGTTGCACTTCCCACTGCTGGCCTGGCCGTCTCTGTTTGTTTTTTCTTCAACCATGCAGAGACTGCCACGGGTCTCGATCCCTCCGCTGCCCCATGCCTTATTTTTTTCTCTTTCTTCACAGGAATCGTCGATTCTCCAGGAACAAGCAGGAAGTCAGTCCTCACTTATGGGTGACATCAGCACTGACGGAGCCCGCACGGAGCAATTCCCCAGCTTTCAAAGAAAGCCTTTGGGATTGCTGCCACGCATGCGTGGTCCTCTTCCCGCCCAAGGGTGCTGTCTTGCTCAGTCTCCCTTTTTCCGCGGAACCCTTTGGACGCACGTCCTCGTCCCTTGGAAAAAGTTTTTTTCTTCTCGGCCCTTTGGCCCTTTTTCCGGTTGCACTGGTCCTCTCCCTTCCTCCCCGATGCCCCCGCTTTGACTGTGGGCCAGGGGATCCCTATTTTTCCCTTTTCTAGTTTTTCATATTTTGGGACCTTTTCGTGCCCTTTTTCTGCCCGCTGGCCTCAAGGGTTTTTGAGCTCGCAGAGGCTCTTTTTGTCCCCATGGCCACTGGCTTCAAAAACTGGGACAGATGCTCCAAAAACATGTTGCTCATAGACACCCACTACTGTTGTCTGCGTTGCCTGGGGGCTGACCATAACCCGGAGCTCTGCTCGCTTTGTAAGAAAATGTGCGCTAAGGCCCTTCAAAGCCGTAAGCAGAAATCTGACAACATTTTCAGAGGTCAGCACTGGAGTCCCCGGTGGTGTCCCCTGCAGTGACTCCGCTTCCCAGGCGTCACTCTGGCCAGGGTTTGCCCAAGGTGGAATGGCATAAGAAGAAGAAGACCTTGAAGACGCTGTCGGGGGCTCCGGATAAGTGTGAGCGGTCTTGCACTCTTTCCCTTAGCCCTCCCCGGCGCTCCCAAGAGTCAGACAAGGAGCGGTCCTGAAAGGTACCTCGAACAGACATGGAGGCCTCCGCTGATGGCGCTCGGTCTCCGGAGGGTCATCCTAGCGAAGACCCTCCTCTTCTCCTCCACACCAGACCCGGTAACCCCAGCATCGGCATCCCAGGGACCCACTTCTGAGTGGGAGTCCCATATGCTGGCACTAAAGTGCAGCGTTTCTGCCTTCTTAGCTGCCCGGCAGGCGCTCTTTCCCAGCATGGCCCCCCCCCCCCCCCCGAGACTGAGGGTCCCTTGACTGTGGTCCCAAAAAATGCTTTGGAAACCCCCGAGAGCCATGGGCCTCATGAGAATCCTTGGCACCGGTCTCGCTCGCCATCCCGTTCCTCGGGGGGTGAGGTTGTCCAGAGTCAGTGCCACCAGCTCCAAGCGGGCCTCGGCCACCAAACATGTGGATCAACCCAACTCGGAGTCCTCCTCGGACCTCTCGGACTGGGAATCGGATGGGGACATATCCCCTGAAACCCGTGCACATCAGGACCTTCCTTCGAACCCATCCCCGCCCGCCTTGCAAAGGGGTCACCCCCCCCCCCCGAAGATACCTCCTTTTTGGTGTTCATGCAGGATATGGCTCGGGCCCTCAATCTGCCCACACAGACCGAGGAAGAGCCAAGGGCGGAGGAACTGGACATCTTGCAATATGAGTCTCCTCCAAGGGAGTCTCTCACGGTCCCTCTACTGTCCATCCTGACCCGGCTGCTCCTCCATATGTGGGAAGCATCCCCCCTCAGTCCCTATCATCAGTGAAAGACTCTATGCCATGTACAGAGTCCAGCACGGACCTGGATTTCGAAAGGCCCAGCTTCCTCATACCTTTATGATAGTGGAATCCGCGATGCGAAAGCAGAAGAGCCCGAAGTCACATTTTTCGGTTTCGCCCGGCAGGGAATCCCATGCCCTCGGGTGTAAAGCCTACCAGGGATCTATGCTGGTATGCTGCAGCCAGGCATACCAATTGTATATGGATATGTTCCTTCACGATCTCACCAAAGAGCTCGGCGGTTTCGCCGCGGGCCTCGAAGGTGACCACCTTCTCAGGTTCCAGACCCTTCTGAGATCGATCACAGACTTCTCAAAATACCTTTCTCGTGCCACGTATGACGGGTTCAAGTCTTCTGCCCGGGTGGCAGCAGCAGGCATCGGAGCCCGGCATCAAGCATGGTCCAGCCTCAGACCTGGAACAGTGGGTCCAGGAGAAAATCGGCAAACAACTGTTCAGTAAGCCCATGGAGGACAAGACAGCCGAAATCGAGATGGAATTCATTACCGGTACCCGTCTCTCTAGGAAAACGTTGTCGCTTTCTCAGAAAAAACAGCACAGTAAGAAGCCCTTCTTTCAGAGGAAGGGTCTTCCTTACAAGGGATACCCACCCTATCCACCCGCCCCAGCACCGACGCCCAGCGCCCAAGGCAAGGGCAGAGCTCATGGCCACCATAAGCCTAAGGGGCCCAAGGCATAACCACCAGTGCCACCCCAACCAGCCCCGAGGTTTTGATCCGCGTGCATAGCCTCTTGCTCCCCCGGCGGTGCTCCTGCCTGTAGGAGGATGTCTGTTTCTTTTCGCCTCTGGGAGGCCATCACATCGGACACCTGGGTCCACCAGGTCATCCGGAATGGTTACCGTCTCCATCTGGACAGATTTCCCCCTCCCTTCTCTCAAGCGAAGCCTACTCGACTTCCCTCACACCAGGCTTGCTTAAAGCTAGAGTTGGACAACCTCTTCGGTCAACGGGCAGTCGAAAGGGTCCCGCCGCATCTCCAGGGTCGGGGGTTCTACTCCCCTTACTTCCTTGTTCAAAGAGGACGGGGGGCCTGTGCCCCAGCCTTGACCTCGGGAACCTGAACAGGTTTCTGGTGAGTGAGAAGTTAAGAATGCTGTCGCTTGGTGTCCTATTGCCCTTCCTCCAGCAAGGCGACTGGCTATGCTCATTGGATCTCAGAGATGTGTACGCCCACATCCTTGTCCATCCCAAGCACGAGAAGTACCTGCGCTTCAGGGTGCTGGGGGAGCACTATCAGTACAGGGTGCTCCCCTTCGGGCTCACATCTGCCCCACGAGTCTTCACCAAATGCCTGTCAGCAGCCTCAGCCCACCTCCAGCTGCAGGGCATATCCGTCTACCCCTACCTAGATGATTGGCTCGTCACGGGCACATCGCCCGAGAAGGCGCGCTTCTTGGCATCATGCATGGTGGTCCTCCTTGAGTGCCTCGGTTTCCTGATCAACTACTCCAAATCCCATCTCGAACCGGTGCAGGCATCGGTGCACAACTTGACACGATACGGGCAACTGCCTTCCTCCCCCGAGCACATGCGGACCACCTCCATGCTCTGGCTGCCGAGACCCAAAACCGAACCAGGGTCTCAGCGCGGGCCATGCTGCGCCTCCTGGGGCACATGGCCCGACCATGCATGTTGTTCCCCACGCTCGCATGCATATGCGAGCAGCTTAATGGTGCCTCAGAGCGCAGTGGTCCCAAGCCTCGGGCCAGCTCCGGGACTCCTTCTCGGTCTCGCGCAGCCTATCCATTTCCCTTGATTGGTGGCAGAATCTCCAATCTCCAGGAACAAGCAGGAATGAGTCTTCACATATGGGTACGTCGGTTCCGACGGAGCCTGCGCGGGAACGCTCCCCAGCGTCCAATCAGAAAGCTTTTGGGAGCATCCCTCAGCGCCTGCGTGCTGCCTTCCCGCCTTTCCAACTGTCTCTCCTCAGTTTTCGTTTTTCCGCGGAGCCGGCAGGATGTCTTCCTGTCACCACAGAAAATGTTTTCTTTAATTCTTTGTTTTCTTGTGGTCGCGGCTGTTCCCCCGACTCCACCGGTACCGCCGGTGGTTTTTTCTTTTCTTTTTCTCAAACTCAGGGAGTTTTTTTCCCTCAGTTTCTGTCTTAAACTTTTGGGCCTGTAAGGCCTCTCCATTATGGAGCCTTCTTCTCCTAAGAAGTGCCTTAACTGTGGAAATACAGTTTTCTTTTTAGACTCCAATAACTGGTGTCTAACCTGTTTGGGTCCTGACCCTTCTCCTCCGGAGCCATTAGGCTACAATATTATGAGAAGAGATTTTCCATTTCGAGTTTCCCTCGATACCGAGTTCCCTTCCAGTGTCAGGGCACCGACCATTTATTCTCTACAGGATCAGGTAACCCACAAACAGTCTGTTAAGACTAGCCAATCCTTGAGTGGTAGGTCTCATGCCAAGCATGATGACGGCTCCGGCCTTGCCCTCAAGACCCTATTGGCTTCAAAACCCCGGCAGGAGTCTTCGGTCTCCAAAGCCTTTCAGGGGTTTCAGGTTGTTCCTGGGGCTCACCCCTCACAGAACATACCTGAGCCATGCTCGGTGGTGGCATCCGCTTCGAGCGGTACCGATACCCCGGCATCGGCACTGGTGTTGAGCGATTCCCTCCTCCCCAGGGATCGTCATCTGGCGTTCTCGGTACCTTCGGGACCGATCGATACGTTCCAGATTGACTTTCCAGTATCGGCAGCACCGCCGATACGACCACCGACGTCGGTACCCTCTAGACATGCATCGATAGACTCGCTTCCTTCGATGCCGAGTCTAGAATCGATATCTAGTCTGGAAGATTGGGTACCGACGCGTGTCGGAACCGACGCTTACCGATTCCGGATGCGCGGTACCGAGGATAATCACCAAGGGTTTTTGGTTACCTCGGTACCGCTTGAGCAGCCTCCAATGACTGCTTCGATGTCGGTATCGCCTTCGATTCCGGCACAGTTACCGGTATCGGTATCGATGCCGGTACCTGCAGTATCATCGGGACCAGCTCCTTCCATGCTTTCTTCACCAGGATCGCTACTTTCTATACCTAGTTTGGAGTCGATACCTGGCATAGACGATGCAGTACTGACTGTCTCAGGCATCCTCCGGTGCCCAGGCTAGCTCTTCAAGTTTAGCCTGTCCAGGGATGGTTCCCATTGGAGATCCTTCTTTTCAGAAATTTCTCCTTGACATGGCAACATTCCTTGCTATTCCTATCCCTAGCTATGATCCTACACAAGGCTCTTCTGGAGAAAAGGAAAATATAATGCTTCCTTTACATCATTCTTTCCCATATTTTCAGAAGAAGATCCTGCAAACACCTTTAAGGGTTTCCTCACCTTCTACAGCAACTGATCTTCTGTATCAGGTACCCCTCTCTCCAGGGTTTCAAAAGACTCAACTTCCCCATCATTCCATTGTAGTGGAATCAGCAATGAGGAAGGTAAAAAGCAAGAAGAAGCATTCTTCTTACCCGCCAGGTCGTGAATCTAGAACACTGGATGCCTTTGGACGTCAAACCTTCCAAACATCTATGCTGGCAACAAGGATTCTCTCATATATTTTTTATGAGTCTATCCCTTCAGGAGGTCACAAAGAAATTATCTCTTTTGACTCCTTTTCTATCAGAGCCCAAGGCTGCAGACTATTCCTTACTTCTTAGTCATAGCCAAAATATCTCTTGGTTTCTTTCTCGTGCTTCCCTAGACTCTTTTGAGTCTGTTAGCAGAACCTCTGCTATAGCCATAGGAGCATGACGTAGAGCCTGGCTCCAAGCTTCAGACTTGAACAGATGGGCACAACAAAGACTGGGTAATACTCCTTGTACTGGAGAAAATCTCTTCAATAAGGAGTCTTTACGTCACGTTGCTCATTGTTCCACTGACTTCCCTGTTTCTGAGGGCTATCCTAAGCCTTCTCCTTCCCCAGTAGGTAGGAAATGCCCTACCAAACCTTCTTTCCCTAAAAGAAGAAGGTTTTATTCTTCTCCTGCCCATCATACAGATGTTCCCAAACAAGGGAAACCTCGCCCTGGTCTGAAGAGTCCAAACCCAAGCCAGGAAAATTAACCCTCAATAGGGTTCTAATTAATCTCTTTATAGCCTACAGTTCACTTCTTCTCAGCAGAAGTTTTTTCACTGTTTTTTCATTTAAAACTCTACACATGGATTCCTGTTTCGAGGATATCCACTTGCTCTTAGGTATGCTGAGCTGTCAGGATATTCATGTCTATGGATCACAGGGTTTTCCTCCTCTTCCTACCATGAAGAGAGGTTTGCCAACTATCTCATGATAGTTTTTCTGTACCATCATGAATTTTTTCCTTTTACAGACTTACCATATGGCAAGTCTCCCTTCAGCTACTATTTTTTCTTTACCCTCTTTTTCAGGCCTTCCCCTGTAAGAGTGGTACCATACCACTGGAAGGCTTTCTTAGCCTTTCTAGTCTTCCTTTCCTTTCCAGTGTAGAGTTTTTTTCTCTGGAGTAACCTCCCTTCTTTCATTTGGGCAGCTTATCAGATATGATCAGGATTTTCTCCTATTGTTCTGTCTGTTCTCTCTGTTAAAAACAGAAAGATTCTCTCTGCTGTTCCATTCAGCAGCTGCCCATGCAGGAGTTCCAGTGATTGGACTACTGGTATTTTTCTACAAGTTCCAGTCTTGTCTTCCACTACTTTTTCTCTAGCCTTAGTAGTGCTTCCAAGATAGTGCTCATCTATCTTGGATAATCCTTATCGCTTCTTTTCTGCCATCTCCAAATCCCTGGAGTTGGCAGCATAGTTGAAGTGGCAGCTGGTTTTCTCCAACAGCCAGTTTTATTTCCCAATTCTGCATAATGCTCTCTGCAATCCTACTGAGAAGCTTTCCACTATGGGCCCTTGCTAGAGAGCATGGGGATTTTTTCTCTAATTACTATCCTATATGGTTGAAAAAGGCTTCCTCAGTCATTCCTCATGACTGTAAGGGTTCTTTACACCCTTCTATTTCCTTTTAATAAAGGACATAAGCCTTCTCTACGTGACAGTCTAAAGAGTTACCCAATTCCTACAGGAAATATGCTGTTTTTCCTTGCAGCTTGTCCTCATGGTATCCTAATCCTTCATGGACAGCACATATTTAACTAAACAACGCATGATACCCCCCCCCCCCCTTGTCCCTCAAGTGGGTCAACCTGGTATCTCATCCTCTGCGTTTTCTGTCCATTCACCATGTTAGAGTTCTACCGAACTCAGGACTTGCTGTTTACAGACTGATATTATCCTCTGTTTTTCCACGCAACCATCCTGGTTATTTCACTGGATAGCATTCCTGCTCCATCTTAACCAGAGGGAACAGATTCTGTATATCTTCTCAAGTAGGTTCCACCTTCTTATTAGATGAATCGTTCCTCTTCACATCCTCCAATGGAAGCTTCCTATAGACATATCTCTGTCTGCTTAATTGCAGACATTTATCTTTAGACCTATATATTCATATATGTACATATGTCTATATACATTCTTTAGATACATATGTCTGTCAGCCATCTGTGCATATGTTATGCCCCCTGCATCTCGCCATAAACATATGTATATATATATATATATATATATATATATATATGTGTGTGTGTGTGTGTATCTGTCGAGATACTTCCTTATAGGTAATTATGTATTTACATACTTATCTTTCTAACTGTCTGTGCTCATTAAGGTTTTTTCCTTCCTGTATGTTCCAGACAGTGGGCTTGCACATGTTCATTCTATTCCACAGTATGTTAGACTATTATGCACACAACCACTGCTGTGGTGCTGACAGCTCTTACCATAACCCTAGGTTCAGGTATCCCTGAAGCTCCATACCCCAATATCTTCCTACCTCTCATCACTTAGGAAAGACATGGTGGATCTTCAGTAGATCTGAGGTTTTTAACTCCTCAGACATCTGTCCTTTCTTGGGCATACGGGGTTTCTCCCATACCCCTTCTTCCCCCAAGAACTAGGTCAGTTGTCCAAATCGGTCAGTCTTCCTCTTTTGCTCCTAACTATGATTAACTCTGTAGCCAAAAGAGTTTTCAGCTTTTTCCATAAAGCTTCCCATTAAAGACCTACCGTTTTTGTACTACCCCAGTTGAATCCTGGGGTCACCTGTCACTTCCAGTTTTTGGACCACAACTCGTATAATAGGTCTTCTTCCACAGAGTAGTGTATGAACAAAAATGTTGGGCAATGTACTCTGTACTATAACTTGAAAGCGGTATTAGTCAAACTCCTGACTGATTGTATTACAATCCTGAAAACTCAATTACCAACTTCTTCAGAGGAGGTTGCGTGGTCTCAGTATCATCGGGCTTACAGCAGCATACTGATTACGCGCCCAAATTTGTACATCAAGGACCACCCTATTGCAGCCTCCTCCCAGATGACATTTGTTAATTATTTATGATTTATAATGAAATTGTGAAAAAAATGCTTAGCTTTAACGACGTTTAAAGCTAAGCATTTTTTTCACAATTTCATTATAAATCATAATTAATAATTAATAACAAATGTCATCTGGGAGGAGGCTGCAATAGGGTGGTCCTTGATGTTACAAATTTGGGCGAATAATCAGTATGCTGCTGTAAGCCCGATGATACTGAGACCACGCAACCTCCTCTGAAGAAGTTGGTAATTGAGTTTTCAGGATTGTAATACAATCAGTCAGGAGTTTGACTAATACCGCTTTCAACTTCCAGTTTTTGACCTTCACCTTCACTTCAGTGAGGTCACCTTGAAGATTCCTCTACTGGATCCCCAGTAGACTCCATCTGCCTCTCTACTTCCTGCAATCCAGTAGGTGAGGTTCATATTGTGATTGTTCATTTCAATATATTTCATGATGATTATCATACATACA
Source organism: Ichthyophis bannanicus (assembly GCA_033557465.1). NCBI lineage: Eukaryota > Metazoa > Chordata > Amphibia > Gymnophiona > Ichthyophiidae > Ichthyophis > Ichthyophis bannanicus. The sequence goes on from CM066039.1 coordinate 191,775,993, forward strand.
AGGACTCCTTACCTGTAGTCCTATTTTAGGTTAGCTGTTTTTTCTACAGCTCCTCTCTCTTTTCAACTCCTTCCCTCCATCCTCAGGATGCCTGGCCATATGAGGTGTAGCATGTTTCAATTCCCAACATGCTAGGGCTCCAGGCATCTTAGCTTGGGAGTCTCCATATGTGAAGACTCATTCCTTAGCGTCCCTCTAGTCCAGTCCCGGAACCATAGAGTTGTCAACCTCCTCCAGCAGCTTTGGAGACTGAAATACATCAGCACTTTGCTGGCACCAGTATAAGTAGGCAAGGACCGCCCCCTCTCACCAGTACTTTCAGTCTCCAAGCAGCTGAAGGAGATCCTGAGCCTGGTTCTGGGCTCAGTTAAGGAATATAGGCAGAGCTAAATAGAATACATTTACCTTTAAATTTGGATTTACTTTTATTACTTTGCCCCTTCTGTGTTTTGATTGCAGGAGCTGTGCTGGTGCAGGAGATTTCTTCCTCTGGCTCCATCTGCCCCCCCTTCCCCCTTCCCTCTTCTCTCTCTCTTACTTTCCCTTCTTTCCTTTCACAGCCCCATTGCTTAGACGAGCACTGTGGGGTTAAGACAGCACAAGGGTGTTTCTGTGCCTCCCTGCTCCCGAACCCGCGTTAAAGGGTGAGAGGAGCAGGTTGCAGCTGGCAGCAGTGGCCCGGAGTTTGCAGGGCAGCTGAGGAAGTGCTGCCGGTGTTGGAGCTGAAGCCACAGTCAGGCTGAGCTCCAGCGAGGCTGCTGCATCTCTCCTCTCTCCTTCACCCCATCTTTGCAGTGGTGAGTAAGAGGGGTTCCTTTTTCTGGTTTTTGGGGCCCTTTGAGATTTAGCAGGGGGGGGGGGCTAAGCTTAGGTTTCTGTTCCTATCGGGGTGGTCTGCCGCGTGGTGTTTTCGGCGGGAATCGGAAGCGGCGGCCATTTTGAAAAAATCCCGATTTGATTTTTTGCTTTAATTTTGCTTTTTCTGAGCTTTCTAACCCTCGTTTTGGCTGCAGACCTTCTGGGTTCGACTTGGGGGTGGTCTGGGGTCCTAGTGTGTGAAGAATTAAAAAAAAACCAACAAAAAACCTTGATTGTAAAAACGGGGGTTTCTTGAGCCTGCCTCACAAGCTCCTTTTTTCTAGGCTGTGCTGCTGATCCACGGGACAGAGAGTGGCAGTTGAGCTTTCCTCTAAGTATGCCTGCGAAGCCACGCTGTGTGGTTTGTGGAGCTAAGCGGGGTTTACTGACAGGGTCCAGTGTGTGTGGGGCCTGTACTCTGGATTCCAACGTTATGGAGGTTACAGCTCCTTCTCCGGCCGTTGCCGGTGAGGGGCTTCCGCTAGGTGCGGTGGCGGCTTTGCCTCCGACTCTGGATTTTCAGGGGCTGGAGTCTTACCCTGGGGAGGGGGCCTCGGGTTCGCAGGGTCAGAGTTCGGTGGCCTTAGCTCCGGGGATTCCGCCAGATTTCTTCTCTCTCATGCAGCAGGCTTTTGCGCTCCTGCAACCCGGGTTAGTCTCTCCGGCTCGTGCTTCGGAGGAGCAGAAGCGTCCGGGGTCCCTGATTCGGACGGAAGACAGCGCTCCTGCTGCGAAGGTGGCCAAGGGGTCGGCAGAGGAGGGTTCTCCGTCTCGTCTGGGGGAGGACCTCGGGACGGAGGACGTGGACCTGGATAACACCTCAGGTGAGGAGTTAGAGGAGGGAGAGTTACCTGACACGGAGCAGCACAGTCGGCTCGTCAGGGTGTTTCGTAGGGAGGAGCTTCCGGCCTTGATTGCCGAGACTCTCAAAACCTTGACTATGCCGGCGGAGGCGCCGGCGCCGGATGATGCTCTGGAGGATCCTCTGCTCCAGGTGGTGCGTAAGTCCCAGCGGGTCTTTCCCCTGCATAGAGTCTTTAGAGGGATGATTCAGGAGGAGTGGGACTCGCCAGAATCGGCGCTGAGGGGCTCTTGTGCCTTGTCGCGCCTTTATCCATTGTCCGATCAGGATAGGGAGCTCTTTCGGTCTCCCAAGGTTAATGCGGCGGTGTCGGCAGTCACGAAAAAAACTACGATCCCGGTTGAGGGCGCCGCGGCGTTGAAGGATGTGCAGGATAGGAAGTTGGATACGCTATTGAAGCAAGTTTTTGATGTATGTGCCCTCTCTATGCAAGCCGCCGTGGCGGGGGCTTGGGTCACGAGAGGTTGCTTGCGCTGGTCCCAACGATTGCAGGGGGATGTAGGGACAGTGCAGGTGGAGGATGCAGCGCGTTTGGAGTCGGGGGCCGCCTATTTGTCGGACATTCATTATGATCTCATCCGTAGTGGAGCTAAGTCTATGGCCTCGGTGGTAGCAGCGAGGCGGTATTTGTGGTTGCGCAATTGGGCGGCCAACAGTTCCTCCAAGGCTCGTCTCAGTAAGCTTCCCTTTCGGGGGAAGTTGTTATTCGGGGAGGATTTGGAAAAGTTGGTCAAGGATCTCGGTGAATCTAAAGGCGGACGTCTTCCGGAGGATAAGTCGAAGCAGGTCCAGGCTACCACTGGGTCTCGAGGAGCTCCTCGGGAGTTTTGCCGTTTTCGGGCGGCTCGTTTTGGGCAGCCTCAGCGTGGATGGTTCCTGGCTAGAAGCCAGGGGTTTCGTGGCTTCAGAGGGGCAGGCAGAGGTTTCTCCGCCTTTCCCTCCACCTCCGTTAAGCCCCAATGAGATGAGGTGGGCTCAGGTAGATGTAGTTCCCGTGGGGGGGCGGTTGCGGGAATTCTACCCTGCCTGGGTCCAACTTACGTCAGATCAGTGGGTTCTGGAGGTAATTCGAGAGGGTTACGCTCTCAAACTTCATTGTCCCGTGTTAGATTCCTTTGTTCTGTCGCCCTGCAGAGCTCCGCTCAAGCGGAGGGCCATCGTCGACACGCAGAGATTGTTGCACCTCAGGGCCATCGTTCCTGTGCCAAGGGACCAGTGCGGTTCCGGTCGGTACTCCATCTATTTCGTGGTGCCGAAAAAGGAGGGATCCTTTCGTCCTATCCTCGATTTGAAGAGACTCAATCGGTGTCTCCGGGTAACTCACTTTCGCATGGAGACTCTTCGATCCGTCATCGCGGCTGTCAGGCAGGGGGAGTTTCTGACTTCGCTAGACCTCACGGAGGCTTACCTGCATATCCCGGTTCGGCAGGAGCACCAGCGCTATCTGCGGTTTGCGGTTCCCATGGGACATTTTCAGTTTCAGGCGTTGCCCTTCGGCCTGGCGACGGCATAGCGGCGGCTCTTCGCAAGGAGGGGGTGCTTGTGCATCCTTATCTAGACGATTGGTTAATTCGGGCGAAGTCTCAGGCGGAAAGTGCGGAGGCCACTGCCAAGGTGGTGCAGTTGCTACAGAGTCTGGGCTGGGTGGTCAACTTTGCGAAGAGCAGGTTGACCCCCTCGCAGTCGTTGGAATACCTGGGGGCGCGGTTCGAGACGCATCAAGCGGCAGTGTTCTTGCCGGATCAGCGGGCGCAGGCGTTGCGGAGGCTGGTGCGGCGCTTTCTCCTGCAGGCGGCGCCCACGGCGTGGCAGTATCTCCAGTTGCTCGGCATGATGGCAGCAATGATAGAGGTGGTGCCCTGGGCCAGAGCGCATATGCGAAAGCTTCAGAGCGCGCTCCTCCGTCGTTGGTCTCATCAGCGCAATGCGTTGTCTCAACGACTGATCTGTCCCCCGGAGGTACGCCTGGATCTTCGCTGGTGGTTACGGCCGGAGAATCTAGCCGCGGGCATGCCCTTGGAACCTCCATCCTGGAAGCTGCTGACCACGGATGCCAGTCTTCTGGGGTGGGGGGCGTGTTGCGGGGACGCGTTTGCCCAGGGCCTGTGGTCGTTGGAAGAGAAGGAATGGTCCATCAATCGGTTGGAGATGCGAGCGGTGTTTCTGGCTCTACAAGCGTTTCGGGGGACTCTTGCGCAGCAGGCGGTTCGGGTTCTCTCGGACAATGCGGCCACAGTCGCTCACATAAATCGGCAGGGCAGCACCGGCAGCGTGGGGCTCGAGCGGGAGGCCGCTCAGTTGCTAGCTTGGGCCGAGTCCCATCTGAAGTGTTTGTTAGCACAGCATGTGGCAGGCGTAGAGAACGTAGCGGCGGATTTTCTGAGTCGCCGACGGGTGGACCGAGGGGAGTGGGTCCTTCACCCCGAAGTCTTCGCGCTTCTGGTACGGCGCTGGGGTGTTCCCCTAATGGATCTCATGGCGACCTTCCAATCGGCTCAGGTGGAGCGCTTTTTCAGCAGACGGCGAGAACGGATGTCAGAGGGGCTCGACGCGCTGGCGCAGCCCTGGCCGCAGGGGGAGCTGCTCTATGTCTTCCCGCCTTGGGCTCTGATAGGCCGGGTGGTGCAGCGAATAGAGCGTCATCGGGGCCTCGTGGTGCTGGTGGCGCCCGATTGGCCCAGGCGGCCGTGGTACGCGGATTTGGTGCGGCTGTTAGCGGATCGCCCGTGGAGGCTCCCTCAGAGGAGCGATCTCTTGTGTCAGGGTCCGTTGCGCATGCCTCAGGTGGCTCGGTTCTCGCTTACGGCATGGCTCTTGAGAGGGCTCGGATGACCGCTAAGGGGTATTCGGCGGCGGTCGTTTCGACCTTGCTGAGGGCGCGTAGATGTTCCACATCTCTGGCGTACATTCGCGTCTGGCGCATCTTTGAGGCTTGGTGTTCAGAGCGTACCGTGCGTCCGTTGGGGGCTTCGGTATCGCAGATCCTTTTGTTCTTGCAGGATGGTGTGGACAAGGATTTGGCAGCTAGTTCGTTGCGCGTGCAACTGGCTGCCCTTTCCTGCTACCGTGGGAAGGTGCAGGGCCAGTCTCTCGGGGCCCATGCGGACGTCCGACGGTTTTTGAGGGCGGTGTTGCTCATGCGGCCGCGGCGGCGCTGTGCTGTTCCTCCGTGGGATTTAAATTTGGTGTTGGAAGCCTTGCTAGCTCCTCCGTTTGAACCGTTGTCCACTGCTTCGCTCAAGGATCTCACATTGAAGACTGTTTTCTTGGTGGCGATTTGTTCGGCTAGGAGGATCTCGGAGCTACAGGCCTTGTCTTGTAGAGAGCCCTATCTCTCTTTTTCCGACCACAAGGTGGTTCTCCGTACCGTTCCGGCGTTCTTACCCAAGGTGGTCTCTCTTCCGGTGTTCTCCGATCGCGATGGGGCCGGATCTGGGGGACAGTTGCGTCTGTTGGACGCTCGTAGGGTTCTAAAGAGGTATCTCTCCCGGACGGGGTCCTTTTGGCGGTCGGATCGGCTTTTTGTGGCGTTCGGGGGACCGCGTAAAGGAGAAGCGGCGGCAAAGTCGTCTATTTCACACTGGTTGAAGGAAGCTATTGCATCGGCCTACATCTTGAAGGGCAAGTTGGTTCCGCAGGGTCTTCGGGCTCATTCCACTCGGGCGCAGGCGGCGTCTTGGGCAGAGTTCAGTTTGGTCCCAGTAGGCGACATCTGTAGGGCGGCGACTTGGTCGTCCTTGCATTCCTTTGCCAAGCATTACCGCTTGGATGTTTTGTCAGCGGAGGATGGGCGTTTTGGGTCAGCGGTGCTTCAGGCTGGGCTTGCTTGTCCCTCCCGTTGATGTTCACTGCTCTGTTACATCCTCTATGGTTCCGGGACTAGACTAGAGGGACGCTAAGGAAGGGTAAATTAGACTTACCTGCTAATTGTTGTTCCTTGCGGAACTCTAGTCCAGTCCCGGATCCCTCCCTTGGTTTTTTGAAGGGTTGCCAGCCTGACTGTTTCGACTCCCGCGGGTACTCTGCGTTTCTTTGCTTCCGGGTGGCGCGGGATGAAGCCATTGGAGGACCCTCTTGCGTAGCGCTCTTGACTGCCCATCCTCTACGGAGGTGGTAGGGTAGGGCGTTTCTGTGTTGTAAGACGATATTCATATTCAGACACAGTCGATGAAAACAATTAATTTAAAAAAAAATTAATTAAAATGGAAAATGGAAACCACCTAATCCGTATATATATATTGATATGTATATCTGTTGCTAATGGTTTCCAATTCTTGTTGAATGTATTCTGGTTAATTCTACTTATTTGTTGTTCTGCTCAGTGTGCTTTGTCAATAGGTACTGGTGAGAGGGGGCGGTCCTTGCCTACTTATACTGGTGCCAGCAAAGCGCTGATGTATTTCAGTCTCCAAAGCTGCTGGAGGAGGTTGACAACTCTATGGTTCCGGGACTGGACTAGAGTTCCGTAAGGAGCAACAATTAGCAGGTAAGTCTAATTTACCCTTCCTGCTTGTTCCTGGAGATAGCAGTTACTTACCTGTAACAGGTGATCTCTGGGAACAGCAGGAATAAGTCTTCACAACCCACCCACCTCCCCTAGGAGTTGTATCTCTCTATCTGTCTTTCCTTTCCTCTTTCTCTCTCTTTGTCTCAGCTATAAAACTCAACTGAGGAGAGACAGTTGGAAAGGCGGGAACGCAGCACGCAGGCGCTGAGGGATGCTCCCAAAAGCTTTCTGATTGGACGCTGGGGAGCGTTCCCGCGCAGGCTCCATTGGTACCGACGTACCCATATGTGAAGACTTAGTCCTGCTGTTCCCAGAGATCACCTGTTACAGGTAAGTAACTGTGCTATGCCTACTGTGGGGCATGCCCTGCCAGGTTTTGCAAAACAAGCTCATCCTGAAGACGGATGCCTCACTGTCGCGCTGGGGAGCCCACTGTGACAACCTCCGTACCCAGGAACAGTGGTCACTCAAGGAATCACAGCAGCAGATCAACCTGCTCGACCTTCAAGCAGACCAGTTGGCCTTGAATGTCTTCAAGCACCACTTGTGGGGCACGTCGGTGCTCGTGCAAACCGAAAACAAGGTCACAATGTTCTATATGAACAAGGAAGGGGGGCACGGGCTCCCATCTCCTCTGCCGGGAGGCAGTCCTCCTCTGCTCCTTTGCAGTGCGTTGGGGCATGACCCTGAGAGCTGTCTACCTCCTGGGCCAGGACAGTGTCCTTGCGGACAGACTCAGCAGGCTTCTCCGTCTGCACGAGTGGCACCTGAGTCCGGAGGTGGCTCTCCACCTATTTTGCCTCTGGGGGACAACATCCGTGGACTTGTTCGCCAGCCCGGCGAATGCTCAGCTTCCCCGCTTTTGTGGGCCGACACTGCACCTGAGCAGGGAAGCTCCAGACACGTTCCTCCTGATTTGGGCCTCAGCCTTCTGTATGCATTTCCCCCTACTCCCCTCAAAGCATGGACCCTCCGCAAAATTCAGCAGGACTGAGCATCAGTCATTCTTGTGGCCCCCTCGTGGCCTTGGCAACCTTGGTTCCCGCTTTTTCTTCGACTCTCGTCGGAGCTCCTGGTTCCCCTGGGCAGTACCCTGGGCTGCTGACACAGGAGGAAGGCAGGTGCTTCACCCAAACCTGGACTCGCTATCACTTACAGCCTGGCAGCTGAACAGGTCTCTTTAGCCTTGCTGCACCTCCCAGAGGAGATCGAGGAAGTTCTGCTCGCATCGAGGAAAGACTCGACGAGACAGGCCTATGCCCTCAAGTGGCGGTGCTTCTCGGCCTGGTACTCTGAGCTCCAGATCGATCCATTCTCCTGTTCTACCCGATGGGTTCTCCAGTATCTCCTTCACCTCTTGCGGGTGGGGCTGAAATCCAATTCGGTCAGGGTTCACCTTAGCGCCATTTCGGCCAACCACCTCTCTGTTGAGGATAAATCCCTCTCGGGCCAGCCACTGGTCTCCCGCTTCAAGTGGGGCCTCTTACTTTCCAAGCCCCCCGTCCGCCAATGGAGTGGGACCTGAACATCGTGCTCATGCAGCTGACACAGCTGCCCATCGAGCCGATGGCGACATGCTCACTTCAGCACCTTTCATGGAAGGTAGTCTTCCTGGTGGTGCTGACCTCGACTTGGCAATTCAGCCTACTCCAAGCCCTCATGGCCGAGGGCCCTTACACCAGGTTTTACGGAAACAGGGTCGTCCTTCGCACTTACCCCAAGTTCTTACCAAAGGTTGTCTCTGATTTCCATCTCAACCAAAAGATAGTCTTACTGACTTTTTTTCCGAGACCTCAAGCCGACCGGGCGTCGGCGGTCCTGCATACCCTCGACTGCAAGAGGGCTCTCGCCTTCTACCTGCAGCGCACCCAGGGTCATCGCAAGTCTGACCGGCTCTTCAACGCCTACGATCCTAACCGTCTGGGGCTTGCAGTCACCAAGTGCACCCTCTCCATCTGGGTGGCGGACTGCATCGCCTTTGCCCAGGCAAAGGCTGGGGCCCTGCTGGATTGGCGATTCACTGCGCATGGCATCTGTACCAAGACAGCGTCGGTGGCTTCGCTATGCTCATTGCCTCTGATGGACATCTGCCGGGCTGCGACCTGGTCTTCAGCGAACACCTTCGCTTCACACTACTGCCTGGAGAGGGAGTCCCGCCAGGACAGTGCCTTCGGCCAGGCTGTACTCTGTAATCTGTTCAGGGTATAAGCAACTCCTGCCCTCCGACCCTCCTTCTGCGGCTATCGGAGCTTGGCCCCCGATGACCCGAGGACTTGGGTTCGCTTTGGACCGCTGGCTTCTGCTCATGGCTTCGCGGGGGGCATTCTTGATTACAGGTTCAGTAGTCTGTAGCTGGGGAGTCCCATAAGTGAGGACTGACTTCCTGCTTGTTCCTGGAGAAATCGTAGTTACTCACCTGTAACAGGTGCTCTCCAGGGACAGCAGGAATCAGTCCTCGCTACCCTCCCACCTCCCATTGCCATTTCTTTTATTCTTCCCTTGCCATCCGCTTAGTAGGGCTCTAGCTATGGGACTTGACTGAGCAAGATGGCACCCTTGGGTGGGAAGAGAACCACGCATGCGTGGCAGCAATCCCAAAGGCTTTCTTTGAAAGCTGGGGAATTGCTCCACGCGGGCTCTGTTGGTGCCAACATCACCCATGAGTGAGGACTAATTCCTGCTGTCCCTGGAGAACACCTGTTACAGGTGAGTAACTACGCTATCTTTATAGTCATTTACTAAGAGGGATATTCAGCGCCAGTTTCTCACTGCCAGCACTGAAAGTTAAACCTGGATATTCAATGCCAGGTTCATATCCGACCCCAGCATTAAATTTATGGATTCACCGGATTGACACAAGGCTAACCGGACAGTGGTGATATTGAGCCACTGCCTGGTTAGCTAATGTGGTGAAAGTTAGGCCGTTGTTACCTGCAGCTGACTTTCGCCGCATATTGCTAACCAGGCAGCAGCTCAATATTGGCCATACCCGTTTAACAGGTGGCACCTCCGCTCTCCTCTGGAAAGCCCTGATGCTAATTACTTAACATCAGGGTATATAGTGGCGGCACCCAGGAATATTCATTGGTACTAATTGTATTAGTGTTGCTGAATATCCCGCAGAGTGACATTTACACGGTTTGGAAGTCTGCAAACCGTGTAACTGCTTTTGAAAATGCTCCCCTAAGTTACTATCTGTTTCTCTCAGAGAACATTTGTGGTCTTTGGAATCTTGCACTTTTGAGGTCTGTCATTCTTCTCCCATGGGGACTGCCCCCTTTTTTCATCATGGCTAACCTGCTGCTGTTTCTTCCTTCTCTGCTGTTTCTTCCTTCTCGGAGAAGGATCTACACAATGATCCCTTGCTGCATCTGTTGGATATGTAGAGGGTGTTGCACAGTGTATGACCTTTAGTTAGTTCCTCCTGTTCCTTATGTCCTGCTGTGACACTGACCCAGTCAATACCGGGGTAATTGACATTACCCATTATTATTACTGTGCTGTAACCTTTGTTAGCTTCCTTGATTTCTTTGAGCTTTTCATCATCCATTTGTTCATTCTGGTCAGGCGGTCGATAGTACACCCCCACTGCCATCACCCTCCCCTTGTTACATGGAATTTCAATCCATAGAGGTTCTACAGCAAATTTTGTTTCCTGCAAAACTGAAATCCTTTCTGACTCAATGCCATCTCAAACATAGAGCTCAACCCCTTCACCAATTTGATCAGCTCTATCATTACGATATAGTTTGTACCCAGGTATCACAGTGTCCCACTGGTTGTCCTCCTTCCACCATGTCTCTGAGATTTCAATCATATCTAACCTCTCATTTAGTGCTATATATTCTAACTCTCCCATCTTATTTTTTAGATTTCTAGCATTTGCATAGAAGCATTTTAGAGACTGTATTTTATTCATATTAATCTGGCTATTGGTAGGCATGGGTAATTTGGAATCTTTAAGCTCTGTCTGCTCCATACTCAAGGGCATTTGGGCTATTTTACTCTTTTTTGGAACCTCTCTGCTTTTGATAGTATCCTTCAAGGATACATTGTTCTGAACCATGCGCTCTTGGGCAACTGTCTGCTTTCCCCTATTATCTAGTTTAAAAGCTGCTCTATCTCCTTTTTAAAGGTTAATGCCAGCAGCCTGGTTCCATCCTGGTTAAGGTGAAGCCCATCCCTTTGGAAGAGCCCCTCCTTTCCCCAGAATGTTCCCCAGTTCCTAACAAATCCAAAACCCTCATCGTTGCACCATCGTCTCATCCACACATTGAGACTCCGGAGCTCTGCCTGCCTTTTGGGTCCTGCGCATGAAACGGGATGCATTTTGGAGAATTCTACCCTGGAAGTTCTGGATTTCAACTTCCTACCTAAAGCCTAAATTTAGCCTCCAGAACCTCCCTACCACATTTTCCTATGTCATTGGTACCGACATGTACCAAGACAGCAGACTCCTCCCCAGCATTATCTAAGACCTTGTCTAGATGGTGCGTGAGGTCCACTATCTTCGCACCAGGCAGGCATGTTACCAGGCGATCCTCACGTCCACCAGCCACCCAGGTATCTACATGCCTAATGATTGAATCACCAACTATAATGGCTGTCCTAACCCTTCCTTCATGGGCACATGGCCCTGGAGAAACTTCCTCGATGCGAGAGGGTTTTACATCACCTGGAGGACAGGTCCTAGTTACAGGATCACTTCCTGCCACATCAGGGTGATGCTCTCCTGTCATGTGACCTCTCTCCTACATGGCAACAGGGATGCTGCCAGACTGGAGGTGGGACCTCAGGACTGTATCCCTGTAGGTCTCATCTGTGTACCTCTCTGTCTGTCTTATGTCTTCCAAGTCTGCTACTCTAGCCTCTAGAGAACAGATTTGTTCCCTGAGAGCAAAGAGCTCCTTGCACCTAGTGCACACGTAAGACCTCTCACCAACTGGGAGAAAATCATACATGTGACACTCAATGCAAAAGACTGGAAAGCCCCTATCTTGCTGCAAGACTGCTGTCTGCATCTTAGTTTTAAGCTTGTGTTTAGATCGTTAAGTTCTTTATTTACTAAGGGTTGCTGTGGATACTTATACTAATAAAAGTGTCCCTAATACGTTTAATATACCTTGTTCACCTGAAGCTTAATTAATCTCATATCCTTAATGTATGAATGATTTGGGTAAAGAGCTGCACCTGAGAGCAGCTCCTTTCCTTTAAGATGTGTACGTACCTATAAAGATACGATTAACGCAGGGGTGGGTGGGAGTTGGGGAGGGAGGGAAATAAGACTTATTAAAAGAGGGCTGCTACGCAGTACCCTGTCCTGTGCTTCTGAGGTAAGCTGTGACCAACTTCCTGGGTGATTAACAGTCCTTGCTTGGATAGAAGGAGTCTTTCATAATGGCCTTTTGACCTGCCACCTGGCTTTAACACCTATTTAAAAAGTTTCACAGGTCTCTTGCCCCCTAAGTAGAAGGCCTCTTTGTAAAGGTCTCTAGAAGACTTTATTTATTGCTCAAAGAATACTGACCCTGTTTTGCCTTTTATGCTAAATTATATTCTTATATGATTTAAATTGAAGCTCTTTGCTGCTACTAGGCCCTGAGTGAGTATTAAATTTAAACTACAAGCTCTCTGCTGGGTTCTAAATTTAACCAGAAAGCTCTTGTCTGTGTGTTAAATTTAAACTTAAACTGCTGCTACTAGGCCCTGATTGATTTAACATATACACTGGCTTCACATATTAATCAGCTTTAATCCAAAGAATTTCCTTCAGAAAAATTCCCAGAAGTATATGCTCACTATTGCAGATCTCTCTCCAAAAGTAGCAGTCCCCTTATGTAGTCCTTCAAGACTTCAAGCCTCTGGTGGTGGTGCAGCCAGCCAACCTAACGGAGGGATGTCCCCTGCAGACCCCTCCACACAACCTCACCCTGAGAACCAATGCCTCGATGTATGCTGGAGAGCACACCTCCTACATCTGACCATGCAAGGGACATGGTCATGGCAGCAGCGTTCCTTTCACATAAATATCTTGGAACTGCAAGCCGTCTTTTATGCCCTGATGGCCTTTCAGTCCTGGGCCACTCACAAGAACCTATTGGTGCAGACAGACAACCAAGTCTTGATGTTCTACATAAACAAACAGGAAGTGACGGAATCCTTATGACTCTCTGAGAGGCTATCCGTCTTTGGCTCCTAGCCCAGTCCATGCATACCTCCCTCAGGGCAGTGTATCTCCTGGGGACCCAAAACTCCCTGGCAGACACCCTCAGCTGGCATCAGGTTCCACATGAATGGTCCCTAGATCAGAAGTGACATTCGGACTCTTCGAAAAATGAACCATTCCAGAAGTGGATCTCCTTGCCACTGCCGAAAATGCACAATGCCCCCTCATGTTCCCTATGGCCCAGTCCGTGCTGATGGGCCCATGCTGTGTTTGCAGTCAGCTGGAGCAACTGCCAACTATATGCCTTCCCTCCATTTCCCACAGCCAGGTCCCCATCAAAACACAGGAAGGCAAGGCAGACCTCCTCATAGCCCCGTGGTGACCTTGCTAGATCTAATACCCTCACCTCATAGCCTTAACGGAGGATGACCAATATCCATTTAGGGCAGACTCCTTCCTCCTCACACAGCATCAGGGAACCTTACTCCACCCAAACCTCACCAGCCTTTCCTTGACAGCCTGGAAAGTGGGGCCCCACTAATGGACAACCCTACCCTCTCAGACAAGTTCCATGACATCATTGCAGCCTCTAGAAAACCTGCCACAAGGCTTTCTTACTGTCTGAAGTGATCCCGCTTCTCTGCCTGGGCGAACGAATGCAAGCTAGATCCCTTCCACTGCCCCTTAGGGCAGTTTCTCATCTACTTATTACATCTGTCATGCTCAGGCCTACAATCCACATCAGTTTGTTACCACCTCTCGGCCATTGCCCTTTGTATATGCCAGTGAACAGAAAATCCATCTCTGTTATCCCCTAGTTTCACGGTTCATGAAGGACCTCATAAATACCAAGTCTCCAGTCCCGACCGCCTCTCCCGCCTTGAGATCTCAGCATCATTCTCTCAGAGCTTATGAAGCTCCCCTTTGAACCCTTGGCTTCAGCCTCACTGAAACCTCTCACCTGGAAGGCGGTCTTCTTAGTTGTGATCACCTCGGCATGGAGGATCGGGGAATTACAGGCACTGGTTCATTACCCACCCTACACCCAATTCTTCCACAACAGAGTCATCCTATGTATACATCCAAAATTCCTTCCCCATGCCATCTCAGCCAAGCTATTGTTCTACCATCCTTTTTTCCCAGTCTGGCAGTAGGTTCCCCGAAAGAAATCCTCCACACACTGGACTGTAGGTGCCTTCTGTTGTTCTACATCCAAGCAACCAAAGATATACAAGCCTCCTCGCAACTCTTTCTCACATTGTCCCAATAGTCCAGGGAGACTTGCATCAAAGAAGATTATCTCTTCCTAGATATCGGACTGCATATCCTCCTGCTACACCCAGGCACAGAAACAATCACCTGCCTGCATGACATGCTATCACCTATGGGTGACTTTGGCTGGCATAGCCTACTCATCCTCCGTTTCAATACAGGACATCTGCAATGCGGCCACTTGCTCCTCACTCCACACTTTGCCAAGCACTACAGTTTGGACTGCTCCTCAGCTCAGGACCTCGCCTTTGGCCAAGTGGTCCTCAGAAATGTTTTTGCATCATGGACAACCTTCACAGCTCCAAGCTTGAACCACCACCCTCTGCAGGACAACTTGACTGCAGATAATGAAACACAAGGCGGCCCTGTGTTTTGGACTCGCTATCATGTGTGGCTGCATATCCCGGCTGTCTTCGGAGAAAACAGAGTTGCTTACCCAAATGGGCATGCAACCGCATTCTCCTGCCTGCCTGCTTCTCAAAATAAAAAAAAATTAAAAAATCCACAATGAACAGGAAAAAGGGAAAGATACACATTGCTTTAGTAAGCCATGCAGCGCTAAGGACTACTCCGCCCTGCAGTTCAGCTCCTCTAAATAAGTCATCATACACAAATGGACTATTTTTTGCTAGCGGCTGCTCAGATATAAACTGAGGAATGACTAAGCTGGCAGGGCGGGAAGTGCAACGCGCATGCTTAGACAAGTCTAAACCTAAGGATAGCCGGCATATCTGCAATGTCGGAGAAGTCACAGCCATGTGCAGCTGTATACCTCTGCTGTCTATGGAGAACCCCATTATAAGCAAGCAACTCTGCTTTCTCACCCCAACCCCATCCGGAATACTAGCCCCTCAGATATGTGAACCCCAAGATTTATTCTTGGTGGTAAAAATGTTAACAACCCCAGAAAGCATAGGTAATACATTTTGAATCATCATGACTTTGGGCTCTTTTTGCACTCATGGATAGGCCTTTGAACTGCAGCATGTCACACTCGGTAAGTTCATAAATATAATGTAGTTCAAGGTGAGTTACATTCAAATACAGTAAGTATTTGCCTGCTAATTTTCTTTCCTTGAATCCCTCCAAGCCAGTCCAGATGCATGGTTTTATGTGCTCATATCAGCAGATGGAGACTGAAAACCACTGGTTCATATTATATAGGATCTTCTGCAACCCACAGCTAACCGGTATAGACAAATTTTTGAATCCTTCCTGCCCCCCCCCCCACCACACACACCATCTTATCAAGAGGGCAAGGGACCCATCGCAATGGCAAACGAGAGCCCAACAACAAACTTACAAGGCAATTAGAGTCTGAGACCAGCAAACTCCAGGAACACAACCCCCAAATCCATTATTCAACCAAGAATGCATTTTTTTTCATAAGATCATAAGATATGCCATACTGGGTCAGACCAAGGTCCATCAAGCCCAGTATCCTGTTTCCAACAGTAGCTAATCTAGGTCATACGTACCTAGCAGTATCCCCAAGAGACACAGGTTCCACAATGCTTGTATTGGGTCAAGCATTGATATCCTGGGTCCCTTTTTAATAATGGTTTATGGACCTTTCCTATTAAAAGAGGGCTGTTACAAGGTACCCTGTCCTGTAACCTTTGCAGGGGGGGAGGAGGTTAGTCCCTCAGGTAGACTAGAGCAGGGAAAAAAGTTTAAAACGCAGCATGTTCTGGGGACAGAGCAGGGAGAGATATTTAATTTAAAGTAACAGTTAACCTGGCTATCACACAAAGGCCAGATAGTTGAAAGAGGCAGGGTAAGTTATACAGCTGAGAAAGCTGAAGTGCAAAACTAAAGGAAACAGGGAGATGAAGTAGCAACCAATAAAGACAAACAAATAAATAGACAGCTAGAACTCACAGCAAAGTCTGACACATGAGAAACACTCCACACCTTCTCCTACAGCCTTCTTCAACTCCAGGTGAGTTTTGGACTGGTTTAGAAGGACTCTAGGAAAGAAACTTATCCCATAAAATCTAATTTCTATATTGTCCAGCTAGACCAGTCCAGACAAGTGAACTGTGTTCCCCTACCAGCAGATTGGTAGAGAAAAGAACCAATGAAAAGCCCAGGTTTCAATAACATCACTCCCATGCCTCTATCAGCCTCATCCACCAGAGTTCTCCAGTATTTCTTTTGTCTCCAGCAGATGTTGGAAGGATTTTCTCCACTGAAGAAAATCTGAATAATCGAAAGGAAAAGATTAATTTAAACGCTTGTGAACGACCACCTTGAGGGTGATTCTTTCACTTGAGCACGATGTGGGAGGTTCCACTAGACTGCGGTCGTTTTGGTAATCATAGGAGGAAGGAAAATTGATTCAGCTCCACGCTCTTATCATGATAAAAGCCTGCTGAGCAGCTAGAAAATTGGAAGGATTGGAAGAGTTCAGCATCCTTGCACAACCTCAATGCCTCCTCTCTCCTCTGTCCTCCACTTGCTCTCTCCTAAAGATTGCAGAAGGCTCTCAGAGGAATCGGCCTACCGGCCACCTTAAATGCAGTGCCTGCAAGCCAGTGAAACAGTTTTCAGGGGAGTAGAGCTGAGCCTGGCACGGATTCTCTGCCTAGGGCTCTCAGGGAGTGAGTACCAAGGAATGACCTTGTAATTGTCCTTGTTGGGGGCGCTGGCGACTGTTGGCGCAGTGTAGGGGTTTCCTGTCATTCTCTGCACACATTAGTAGCGTTTTTACTAATGTGCACCTAGCAATCACATGGTCTGTGCATGCATTCCGCCCGGGTAGCTCCAGCGCACATCCTACCCTAGCGCCTGTAACCTGTGCTGCTGTAATAGCGCTGTTAACGGTTACCATCCGGGCTGTGTGGTCTTTGCGTGTGCTGTTGTGATACTTATCTTAATTCTCTGTCTTCTTCCCGGAAACGTTGTTTGGCCTGTGGCAAGCTAGGTGCCTCATCTCCAGCTTCTGGACTCTGTTCTTCTTGCATTGGCAGCTTCTGAGTTGTCCCTGGAGAGCTTGCTCCCCCTCTCTCTGCTGGGAGATGCAGTTGGTCCGGCCTTGCCTGCCTTAGGGTTGGAGGTGGCAGATGGCGCTGTGGGTAAGAATAACCAGCCAGCTGGAGGTTCCAGCAACTGTGCTGTGAGCTGCTCCCCATCCTCTAGGGGATTGTTAGGGGGTCATTTCCAAGAGGAGAGCTTCTGGACTCCAGATTGTCCTCCCTGGAATTCTTTTCCTTTTTACAGCAGGCCTGGTCATTCTGGCATGGAACTTCAGACCCTGCAGTCTTTGGGTGCCGGCTGAGAGTGGAAGCCCTGTTCTCCGGGAACAAGCAGGAAGTCAATCCTCACATATGGGTGACGGCGCCAACGGAGCCCTCGTGCGGAGCAAATCTCCAGCTTTCAGAGAAAGCTTTTAGGAGTTGCCATCACGCATGCACGGTCCCCTTCCCGCCCAAGGGTGCCATCTTGCTTAGTCTCCTTTTTTCCGCAGAACCCTTCGGATGTAGTCCCTTGGCCCTGTGAAAAAAGTTAGATTTTCTCTTTTCTTCTACCGGTCGACACCGGTTCCTCTTCCCGCCTTCAGCTCGATACTCCGATATCGAGTCCGGCTTTATTTTTTGGGGTTTTGTCCTTCGTGACTGGCGTTTGCGCCCTTTTTCTTTTTCACTGGCAGCCCGGGTCTTTGACCTCGCAGGAGACCTTTTTCCCCCGATGGCTACCAGCTGGTTTAAAAAATGCGATCGATGTATAAAACTTATGTCCCTCACCGATACGCATGACTGCTGTCTCTGGTGCCTCAGGCCCGACCATGACCCGACGGTCTGCAGTCCATGTAGGAAGATGTCCTCTAAGGCCCCGAAGAGCCGCCAGCAACAGCATGATAGGATTTTTTCTGAGTCTGTGCCTTCGAGAGCCTGGACCTCGTCTGAGGCCTCTACATCTCGGGGGGAGCATTCCGAGCCTGAGGAGCGTCCTCGGAGAGGGGGTCTCCCTCAAGGGAACACAGGAGGAAGAAGAAGTCCTCGAAGGTGGCATCGTTGGATGGCTCCGAGCGACCTGGCTCCTCCCGGGGCCTGTCATGGAGCCCCGAGTGCCGGCCGGGATCTTTGGAGACGGAGTGCCTGGCAAAGGTTCCTCGTCGGGAGACGGATCAGCCGAGGCAGGTAACAACTGTCCTCGTCGAGGACTCCCCTCCGGGGGAACCGGCGAGCCGGTGGCTGTGGAGCCTTCCAGACTCAAGTCCAGAATGGCGGCCTTGGAGCGCAGTTTTACTGCCTTCATGGAGCAGCAGCAGGTGCTGATTGCCAGTCTGTCCAGTTCCTCCACCCCGACCACCGGGCCGTCGAAGTCGACCCCGTAGGACGAGCCCATCCTCGAGGCCTTTTGGGTTTGAGTCGATCCTCAGCCGAGGTCCCACTCGGCCTCCCGTTTGGGACTGAGGTCATCGCCGCCGAGCCTCCCGGCATCGGGGCAGTTGGCGCCAGGGCCCTCGATGCCGGAGCCCCTCAATTCCTCTTCGGAGACATCGGCTTGGGAAACGGAGGAAGAGGAGTCCCCGGACACCTTTCGTCACAGGGATGTCCTATCCGATTCCCCAGTGTCCAAACCTCAGAGAAGGTCCCTACTGGAGGACATGAGGGACTTCGTTAGGGATATGTCCAAGGCATTGGCGTTCCCCACGGAGTCTGAGGAGGATCCTCGAGCCGACAAGCTCGAAATCATGCAGTATGAGGCCTTCCATTGGGAGGCCATTACTGTACCCGTGCCTCCGATCCTGGAACGACTGATGCTCCGCATGTGGGAGACACTGGCGTCGGTGCCGGTCGTCAGCAAATGGCTTGACTCGATGTATCGAGTTCACCGGAACCCTGGGTTTCAAAAGTCGCAACTGTCACACAACTCCATGGTTGTGGAATCAGCCATGCGCAGGCTGAAGAGCCAGAAGACGCACTCCTCGTTGCCTCCCAGCAGTCAGGCCTGCATCCTTGATGCCCTTGGCAGAAAATGCTTCCAGGGTTCAATTCTGACTTGTCGAATCCAGGCCTACCAGCTGTTTATGGGCATGTACCTGAGAGACCTGGCGAAGGAACTCGCCGGGTTTTCAGCTGGTCTCTCAGGGGCCTTTGCAGCGCTTCAGGAGCCTATCCACCTCCATCCATGAGTACTTGAAGTTTAGGTCTCGAGCGGCCTATGACGGGTTCGAGTTGGCGACCCGGGTAGCCGCGGCTGGCATCAGTGCATGCCGCCAGGCATGGCTGCAGTCATCAGACCTCGAACAATGGGTTCAAGACAAGTTGGTTGATGTCTCATGCCAAGGGGAGAACCTCTTTGGCAAACCCATGACCGACAAAGCCGCAGAACTGGAGACCGAGTACATGATGAGGACACGGCTCTCCAAGAAGACCTCTGCCCCTTCTCGCAAGAAGGGCTCGGGTAAAAAGCCCTTTTACCCGAGGAAGGGTGCTGCTTACCGAAGCTACCCCCTTTTTCAGGCCTCCCCCAGCTCCCCAACAAGGGCAGCAGGCCAAGGGACAGGGGCATGGCCCGCGTAAGCAGAAAGCCCCCAAACCTCAGGCACCAGCTCCGGCCCAGCCTGGCAGTGACTTTTGACTCTCACAGCATGGCCCCTCTTCCCACAGGGGACAGGCAGTGCTCAGAAGGCAGGCTTGCCCTGTATGTCCACAGGTGGATAGCCATTATCACCAATGCCTAGGTCTTGCAGATAGTCCAAGTGGGCTACCTCCTTCACCTAGCCCAGGTGCCTCTTCCGTACTTCCCTGGGGAGCCCCCCAGGTCTCCCCTTCACCGGGACCACCTTCTGAAGGAGTTGGCAGGTCTTCTTGAGGATCAGGCGATAGAACCAGTGCCCCACCACCTGCAGGGCAAGGGCTTCTACTCCAGGTACTTTCTGGTACCAAAGAGAACAGGAGGCCTCAGACTCATCCTCGACCTGCGCATCCTATACAAGTTCCTGGTGAGGGAGAAGTTCAAGATACTCTCCCTTGGAATATTGCTGCCTTACCTCCGCCAGGGAGACTGGCTATGCTCTTTAGACTTAAAAAATGCGTATACACACATCCTAATACACCCAGACCACAGGCAGTATCTACGCTTTGTGATGGGAGGCAATCACTACCAGTACAGGGTACTGGCCCCCAGGGTATTCACAAGGTGCCTGGCCGTGGTGGCCACCTTTCTCAGACTCCAAGGGGTCTTTATCTTCCCCTACCTAGACAACTGGCTCATCAGAGGCACTTCAGCCAGCAAGGTCCACCAGGCCACATCTCACACCATCCAGGTGCTCCAGCATCTGGGGTTTGTAATCAACTGTCCCATGTTCAGCCTTGCTCCAACTCAGCAGCTGGAGTTCATTGGGGCCAGACTCATAGAAACATGATGACAGAAAAAGACCACAAGGCCCATCTAGTCTGTCCTTCCATAACAACAACTACAACAGTCCACTTTTTACCTTTAGAGATCCTCTGTGTTGGTCCCATGCTTTTTTGAATTCAGTTACTGTCCTCATCTCTACCACCTCCACTGGGAGACTATTCCACGGATCCACTACTCTTTCCGTAAAGAAATATTTCCGCATATCACTCCTGAATCTATCTCCCTTCACCCTCATCCCATGTCCCCTCGTCGCAGAACTTGCTTTCAATTGAAAGAGGCTCTCTCCCTGAACATTTATGCCACGGAGGTATTTAAACATCTCAATCATATCACCTCTATCCCGCCTTTCCTCTAAGATATACATATTAAGATCCTTAAGTCTGTCCTCATATGCTTTATAATGAAGCCCATTAATCATTTTAATAGCAACCCTCTGCACCGACTCCATCCTGTTCACATCCTTTTGAAGGTGCGGTCTCCAGAATTGCACACCATACTCCAAATGAGGTCGCACCAAAGACTTATACAGAGGCATTATCACCTCCTTTTTTCTGCTAGCCATTCCTCTCCGTATGCACCCAAGCATCCTTCTAGCTTTTGCCGTCGCCTTTTCTACCTGTTTAGCTACTTTAAGATCATCGGACACAACTACGCCTAGGTCCCGCTCTTCTTTAGTGGACAAAAGTACTTCACATCCTATACTGTATTGCTCCCTTGGATTGCTGCAGCCCAAATGCATGACCTTACATTTTTTAACATTAAATCCCAGTTGCCAAATTCTAGACCATTCTTCAAGCTTAGCTAGATCCCTCCTCATGTTATCTACACCTTCCTGGGTGTCTACTCTATTGCAGATTTTGGTATCATCCGCAAAGAGGCAAACCTTACCCGACAGCCCTTCCGCTATATCACTAACAAAGATGTTAAAAAGAATCGGACCAAGGACAGATCCCTGGGGCACACCACTGGTAACATCCTTCTCCTCAGAGTGAGCTCCATTTACTTGTACTCTTTGTCGCCTCCCACCCAACCAATTTCTAACCCAAGCAGTAACTTTAGGGTCCATCCCTAGGGTGCTCAGTTTGTTTATAAGTCGCCTGTGAGGAACAGTGTCAAAGGCTTTACTGAAATCTAAATACACCACATCTAGAGCTCTCCCGCGGTCCAACTCCCTGGTCACCCAGTCAAAGAAATCAATCAGATTTGTCTGACAAGACCTGCCGGTGAATCCATGCTGCCTCGGATCCTGTAATCCGCTGGACTCCAGAAACCTCACTATTTTCTCTTTCAACAGCGTTTCCATTAATTTACTTACCACTGAAGTTAAACTAACCGGCCTGTAGTTTTCAACCACATCCTTACTACCGCTTTTGTGTAAAGGCACCACATGAGCCTCTCTCCAGTCCTTTGGCACCACTCCCGACTCCAATGAGGCATTGAAAAGGTCAGTCAGTGGAGTTGCTAGAACGTCCCCAAGTTCCCTCAGTATTCTAGGGTGTATCCCATCCGGTCCCATCGCTTTGTCTACTTTAAGTTGAGCTAGTTTCTCACGAACACAGTCTTCTGAAAATTGTTCAAGATGTCCCTCGCTTCTGTTCTTATTTGTGGGTGTTTTCTGAGGTCCTGCTCCTGGTTCTTCATCTGTGAACACAGAACAAAAATATTTGTTAAGCAATTCCGCTTTATCCTTATCAGCTTCTACATATTCCCCCCCTGCACCCTTGAGTCTGACAATACCACTTTTGCCCTTCCTCTTCTCACTAATATATCTGAAAAATGTCTTATCCCCCCATTTTATTGCATTGGCTATTTCCTCCTCCTTTTGAATCTTTGCCTTCTTGACTACTTTGCTAGCTTCTCTAAGTTTTTCCAAATACAGATGCCTGTCTTCCTCTCTCTGTGATCTCTTGTATTTCATGAAGGCCTCCCTCTTTTTCTTCACTTTTTCAGCTACTTCCTTCGAAAACCATAGCGGTCTCCTGTTCCTTTTGCCTTTATTTACCTTTTTAACAAAAAGGTTGGTTGCCTTTAAAATACCCCCTTTCAGTTTTGCCCACTGTTTTTCTACATCCCCCAGCTGTTCCCATCCCACTAACAACTCCCTGAGGTATTGGCCCATCTTCGCAAAGTTAGTCTTCCTAAAGTCTAAGATCTTCACCTTGGAATGGATTCTAACAGCCCTGGTCCTAATACTGAACCACACCATCTGGTGATCACTGGATGCAAAATGATCTCCCACTACAACATCAGAAACACTTTCACCATTGGTAAGCACCAAGTCCAGTATGGCCCCTTCACGTGTGAGGTCTGTTACCAATTGCCTGAATAGTTCTCCCTGTAGAGAATCCAGGATCTCCTTACTCCTAGATGATACTGCAGCAGGAATGTGCCAATCAACATCTGGCATATTGAAATCTCCTAGCAGTAGCACTTCCCCTTTCCTAGCAATGCTGCGTATGTCTTCAATTAACTCTCTGTCCACCTCTTCCTCTTGTGAGGGAGGTCTGTATAGCACACCAATGCAAATAGATTTCTCTTTCCCTCTTTCTAGTTTAACCCACAATGCCTCCTCTCTCCCTTTTAAGCTCTGTAATTCCAAAGCTTTAATAGTAGTTTTTACATATAGTGCCACTCCTCCTCCTCCCCTTCTTCCTACCCTGTCCTTTCTGAATAAAGTATAGCCAGGTATAGTTACATCCCAGTCATGGTTTTCTGTGAACCATGTTTCTGTAACTGCCACTAAATCCAAGTCAGCCACTCCCACCAAAGCTTCAACTTCAGAGATCTTATTTCCCATGCTACGGGCATTAATACACACTGCTTTCCATATGTTACCCCTGTTACCCATTTCCATAAAGGTATTTAATGTATCACTTACCTGGGGGCTTTCACTTACCTGGGGGCTTTCTTCACCCATCCCCAACGAATCTAGTTTAAAGCCCTCTTCAGTAGATTAGCCAGTCTACTACCAAAGATGCGTTGACCTTTCTTGGACAGATGGATGCCATCTCTGCTCTGCAACCCTTGGAACAGCATCCCATGGTCTAGGAAACCAAAACGCTCTCGAAGACACCCCTCGACACCCTTCAGGCAAGGTCCTGTCTGCCTGCAGACTGAACAAGCAGGCTTCTGGCTCTGGCACGTCAGGTGAGACGCAGGTACATAGTGTCAGCAAGGCAATTTCTGCGCCTCCTCGGGCACATGGCTTCCATGGTCCATATGACCCCAGACGCCCGCCTCCACATGCGGACGGCTCAGTGGTGCCTCAGGAGCCAGTGGTCACAGGCCACAGGTTGCCTCGTGGACAAGGTCACAATGTCCAGGCGGCTAGTACGGTCCCTGGACCGGTGGCTTCAGCCACTCCACTTGGAGGCGGGGATGCCTTTCCAGGATCCTCTACACACGAGGATCCTGACCACGGATGCGTCCCTGCTGGGCGTACTCAGGGAGTGTGGTCCCCAAACGAGAGAGCACAACAGATCAATTTCTTGGAGCTCCGTGCCATCCGCCTGGCTCTGCGAGTTTTCTGGTGGGTCCTGGCCCACGAACCTGTCTTAGTACAGATAGACAACCAGGTGGCCATGTTCTTTGTGAGCAAGCAGGGTGGCATGGGGTCCCATCTCCTATGTAAGGAAACCCTGGATCTGTGCTCGTTTGCAGCCCGGCATGGCATTCATCTGCGGCCCGTCTGCTTGCTGGGCCAGGACATCTGGTTAGCCGACAGGCTAAGCAGGATTCTCCAGCCTCACAAGTGGCAATTGGACCTTGGGGTAGCCAATTGGCGCTTCCAGACCTGGGGACGCCCATTGATGGATTTGTTGCGAGTCCGGTCAATCACCAGTTGCCCTGTTTCTGCTCCAGGCAGCCACACCCGCACAGGGTGGCCACTGATGCCTTTCTGATATGTTCCGTGGGCCTCCTGAATGCGTTTCCTCTGACGCCTCTGGTGGGCAAGACCCTATTCAGGATCCTCCAGGACAAGGCCTCGGTCATCCTGGTAGCCCTGCTGTGGCAGAGGCAACCCTGGTTTCTACTTCAGCTAGCGTTGGAGGCCCCCATTCCCCTGGGGTCCTCCCCAAGCCTCCTGTCCCAGGAGGGGGACACTCTCCTGCACCCCAACTCAGCTCCCTCATCCTGATGGCATGGCTGCTGAAAGGTTGATACTCACTCCGCTCCTCCTTCCAAAGGGTTGAAAAGGTCTTGCCGGCCTCAAGGAGGCCATTGACTAGACGGACCTATGCCTTGAAGTGGCATAGGTTTGTGACTTGGTGCGAGGGGCAGGGTGTGGATCCTTTCTCCTGCCAGGTTGGAGTGGTTTTAGAGTACCTTCTCCACCTCTCGGATTTGGGCCTCAAGTCCAACTCCGTCAGAGTGCACCTCTGTGCCCTTGCAGCAAACCACTTCCCGGTGGAGGAGAAGCCTCTCTCGTCCCACCCCTTAGTTTCTCATTTTTTGAGAGGCCTGCTTCTTTTGAAGCCTCCGGTCCGCCCTCCAGCGACCGAGTGGGATCTGAATGTGGTTTTGGGGCAGCTTACTCGGCCGCCCTTTGAGCTGATGGTGACCTGTCATCTTCGCTACCTCTCTTAGAAGGTGGTTTTCTTGGTGGCACTCACGTTGGCTCGGTGGGTGAGTGAGCTCCAGGCCCTTTTGTCAGACAGGCCTTACACTAGGTTCTATGGTTCACTAGGTTGGGGTGCAGGAGAGTGCCCCCCTCCTGGGACAGGAGGCTTGGGGAGGATGCCAGGGGAATGGGGCCTCCACTGCTAGCTGAAGTAGAAGTGGAAACCAGGGTTCCTTCCAAAAGTGGTGGTCTCATTCCACCTCAATCAGGAGGTGGTGCTTCCTACCTTTTTTCCCAGACCGCATGCCAGTCGGGCAGAGGCAGTGCTGCATACCCTGGACTGTAAGAGGGCATTGGCTTTCTATATCCAGCGTACACAAGCACATAAAAGGGCTCCTCAGCTCTTCGTATCCTATGACTCCAGTAAGCTGGGGATGGCTGTTTCCAAGCATACGCTGTCCACCTGGGTAACAGACTGTATTGCCTGGGCATATAAGGCAGCTGAGCTTCCTTTGGAGGGTCGTGTCACGGCCCATCAGGTCAGGGCCATGGCGGCATCAGTGGCTCATTTCCGCTCTGTTCCACTGAGACATCTGCCAGGCCGCCACCTGGTCTTCGGGCCACACTTTTGCAACCCATTACTGCCTGGATAGGGAGTCCCGACGGGACAGTACTTTCGGCCAGGCTGTACTCCGTAACCTTTTCAAGGTCTAGGCAGCTCCTGCCCTCCGACCCTTCTGTGTCAGGCTACCGGAGTGCTATTCTCTTAGTTAGATTCCTATTGTGGCTGCTGCGACTCTCGTAGAGGGAGCCTATTTTTCAGCTGTGGGTTCTCGGTAGCCTGTAGCTGGGGAGTCCCATATGTGAAGACTGACTTCCTGCTTGTTCCCAGAGAAAGCGTAGTTACTCACCTGTAACAAGTATTCTCCGGGGACGGCAGGAATCAGTCCTCATGATCCTTCCTCCTCCCCTTGGAGTGCAGTCCTGTTATTATTTTTGTTCTTTTTGCCATCTTTTTAGCTATGTCATTTGACTGAGCAAGATGGCACCCTTGGGCGGGAAGGGGATTGCGCATGCGTGATGGCAACTCCCAAAGGCTTTCTCTGAAAGCTGTGGATTTGCTCCATACGAGGGCTCTGTCGGCGCCGACGTCACCCATATGTGAGGACTGATTCCTGCTGTCTCCGGAGAACGCCTGTTACAGGTGAGTAACTACACTTTCAGTTGCCTATGGCTAAGCATCCCGGTGAAGGGCACCCCTGGAGATGGGGATCAGCTGGGAGCTGTCCAAGATTTGGACTGTGACTTGGATTCGGATATCTTGGTTCTGAACACTAATGCGGACGAAGAAGTACTCTTATCTTTGGAGGATTGTGAAGAATCCAGTGTTATCTGCCTGTTCCAGAAGGAAGAACAGGCGGCATTGATTGTCAGGACCTCTTCCACTTTGAACTTGGTGATGCTCCAGGCATGGAGCAGGAGCCCAAGGCCTATCCACTCCTGTAATGGGTGCGGAAATCCACTACTGTCTTCCCATTCCCAGAGATGATCAAGGACATGATCCGGTCAGAATGGGATTCTCTCTGACTAAGAGGTTAAGGGTGTAAAAGAAGATGTATGCTCTCCAGAGAAGAGTGCGTTGTGTGGTTTGATTTATCCCAAGGTGGATCTACAGGTCACTGCGGTTACCAGAAGGATCACCATTCCTTTGGAAGGTGGATTGGCCTTAAAGTATTCCCTGGACTGAAGGGTAGATTCGTTGTTGAAGAACCAGTTCACCACAGCAGCTGCTGTTCTTCAGTTTGCGATATGTGCAGGCCTGACATCTTGAGCCCTGCTCTAGTGGATTCAGTCTCTTCCACTGGATGATGATACTCTGCTTTTGGAGTTTGCTATGGCCTTCCTTTCTGATGCCATGCATCAGGAAACGGCATTGGATTTGGCTTCCAAGTGGCCTTTAAAGGGAAGCTTCTTTTTGGGGTTGATTTGGCGAAGCTGGTGAAGGACCTGGGAGAGACGAAATCTCGCCGCCTTCTGGAGGACAAGTGCAGGGGGCCTGTGAAGTGGGCAGAAGCCATTTTCCCATCAGCCTCAGCCCACTCCCCATGGGCACACTGGTTGGACTCCTGGGAGTCTTAGGACCCATCACTACCAGCCTGGAAAGACTTTCTTCCCTTCTACTTTCAGGCTTGTTCTCAGTCCTTTTGTGGAGTGCGTGGGCCCATGGACTCTGTCCCTTCCAGAGGAGGATCCTCCCGGGCTGCGCAGTGATGGTTTGGGGGCCCATTCTCTGATTCCTCCGGTTGGGGGCAGGCTTTGACTCTTCTTTCAGGAATAGGCCTGGGTCACCAAGGATCACTGAGTGCTAGGCACCATTCAGTACAGCTATGTCCTAGAATGCAAAGAGCCAATCCTGAACACCTTCGTTATCTCCCCTTGTGGGTCTGTGATCAAAAGGGCACCTGTTTAGACCACCTTGGACAAGTTGCTGCTCCTGAAGGCAGTGGTGCCCATTCCCCTGGACAATCGGGACAAGGACAGGTTCTCCAGGAACAAGCAGGAAGTCAGTCCTCACATATGGATGACGGAGCTCCACGGTAGCATCTCCCCAGTTTTCAAAGAAAGCCTTTGGGAGATGTCAGCACATATGCGTGGTCCCCTTCCTGCCCAAGGGCGCCATCTTTCTCAGTCTCCGTTTTTCCATGGAGCCCAACAGACGTCTGTCTTCTCTCCCCAGAAAAAAAGTTTATTTTCTTGTGCATTAAAATGCCTTTCTTTCTCCGGTTAGCACTGGTCCCTTTCCCACCTCCAATTCCCATTGCTTCAGCTTTGAGTCTCGGAACCATTTTTTAGTTTTTTTTCCAGCATGGTTTCGCACCTTTTCTAACCGCTGGCCGCTTCAAGGGTCTTCAACCTTGCAGGGTTTCTTTTTACCCTAATGGCCAGTGTGTTCAAAAACTGTAATCGGGGGACTCGCTGCTGGAGAGTGCGGAGGTTGGGGCCCTGTTCATCGGGCCGGAGCACCGGGACTGTGCCTTGCTGCTGACGCTGCCTTGCCCTGTTTCCAGCGGGCAGGCGTGCCCCGGGCAGCTTGATCCCTGGGACCTTGGAAGGTTTAAAACCCCTACCATAGTGTTTCGTGTTGGGACTCGCTGCTGGAGAGTGTGGAGGTCGGGGCCCTGTTCATCAGGCCGGAGCACCGGGACTGTGCCTTGCTGCTGACGCTGCCTTGCCCTGTTTCCAGCGGGCAGGTGCGCCCCAGGCAGCTTTATCCCTGGGTCCTTTTGTGGCCTATAAATTGACTTCCTCTCTTCTTCGCTACCGCGGAGCGTTTTTTGAAGGGGCATATTAAAGGGGCAGGTCCTGCCCCTTTGACGCCCCTTCGACGTTACATCGGCGTGGGCGGCGTCGGTGGCTTACATTGTGCAGTGTTTGAGCGGGGATTGAGGTTGGTGGTTCTGCGCTGACTTATTTGTTAATTGTTTTTTAATGTTGATTTGTTTTTGTTTGTATTACTCATTATGGGTAAGCGGAAGGCTAAAGCGCAACCCAAGTCTCAGGTTGCCGTGACTGGTGATGTTAAACAGACCGGCCCCTTAGACAAACACCATTCCCTTGCCTTTGGCTCAGTCCTCTCCCGAAGGAGCTTCTTTGAGCCCCGATGGGAGATCCCCTCCTCTCTGTCCTGTTGTGGCTAGTGATGTTAGTTTAGGGACCTCTTTTGGTTTAGGCAGGAGTGACAAGTTAGTGTCCTTGCCCACTCCTGTTCATTTTGCAGCGCAGGATGGTTCTTTTGAACTTCCCATTTTGCCCTCAGATGCAGAAATTACCCTGAAGGACCTTTGGGGGGCTATGAAGTGCATTGATTCTAAAATGTCTTTAGCTGTTGGTTCATTATGCAAATTTTCTCAGGAAGCAGCAATGTCTTTGCGGCAGCTTGATGAAAAAGTTTCTCAAATTGATGTGGCAGTTACTAAATTAGAGTCTCAAGTTCTCCCTTTGCAATCCATAAATGTTCTTGGTATTAAGGAATCTCCAGGAACAAGCAGGAATAAGTCCTCACATATGGGTACGTCGGTACCGACGGAGCCCGTGCGGGAAAGCTCCCCAGCTTCTTAGAATAGAAGCTTTTGGGACCTCCCACTGCACATGCGCACTGCCTTCCCGCCTTCCTGAACAGCTCTCCTCAGTTTCTCTTTTTCCGCGGAGCCAGCAGGTCGTGTTCCTGTCACCGCTGAAGAAATTGTTATTTTATTTGTTTCTTTAGACCGCGTACCTGCCTTCCCCATACCGATACCGGTATCGCCGGTCTTTTCTTTCTTTCTTTAAAAAATTATAATTCTTTTTTCTTATTTTTAGCTTTTTGGTCACTTCAGAGAGGCCTCTCGGCCTACTCAATTTCTCCTCATGGAGAAGCCAGCCCCTGGATTTAAGAAGTGTACCAAATGTAATGCTGTTATTTCAGTCACAGACACCCATGAATGGTGTCTGAAATGTTTGGGGCCTGACCATTCCATACCGGACTGCCCATCTTGCTCCCACATGTCTAAACGTGGGCTGCAGAACCGGGCCAACAAATTCCATGTGCTGTTTGCTTCAGAGAATACAGCATCACAGTCATCCAGGTCTTCTTCTCCGGATGGATCTCAGGTAACCAAACCTTCTGTGGGCAAGTCCTCAAAGAGCAAATCTCCTTCAAAGCATCGAGAGGCTCTTAGCTTAGAACTTGAGGACTCTGCCCCAGCCAAACAACCCCGGCGGGAAGTCCAACTTCCAAAAAACGCCAATTCAGTGGTCTCAGGTTGATATCGATGCTACGGCCTCGACAGATCACCTGTTAGCCTGCTCTGGGGTACCGGGTCACTCCGGTACCGACATCCAGGCAGCTATGGCGTCCATGGGCGATACTGTACAGTCCATGCAGCAGGCCGTCATGGCTTTCATTAAAGCTGCAACGCCATCGGTTCCGCTTTCAGCGGTTCCGGGCCCGATACCGGTATCGTCCGCCATGCCGGTATCGAGGCCGTCCACCTCTAAACGCAAGTCGGTACCGTATGGGCTTTCGCTCCATACCGGTTCCATACCCGATACGCCCGATATCGATACCGATCGGTACGCGTATCGTGCGTTAGAGGAAAGCACCGATTCCTCTGAGGATTTTCACTCCTCTGATGATTCTGCTGAGTTTTCACTCAACTTACCTGAGGAGCCCTCTTCTCCTAAAAGGAGAATGTCCCCTCCAGAGGATTTGTCCTTCCAGGACTTTGTTTTAGATATGGCTACAGCCCTTTCTATTACCACATCCTCTGAAAAGGAACCCAGATCCAAAAAACTGGATATTTTGGGATACTCAAAGGCCCCTAAGGAGGCAGTTACCCTGCCTATCCATGAAATCCTTCAAGAACAACTGATGGATTTCTGGGAAAATCCTTTGACTTTGTCTCCTTATTCCCGTAGGTTGGACACCATGTATAGGGTCCCTCCTTCTCCTGGTTTCCAAAAGACTCAATTGCCCCACCACTCTATTGTGGTGAAGTCTGCAATGAAGAAGATTAGGAGTACCAAAAGGCACTCTTCCACCCCTCCAGGACGGGAATGTAAGACTTTGGACTCTTTTGGTAGGAAAATTTTCCAGGCTAGTATGCTTATAGCCAGGATTAATTCCTACAGTCTCTATATGGGCATGTTCCTGGAGGAACTTGCCAAAAAGGTGCGGCATTTTGCCCCCTTTATCCCTGAGGATAAAAAGCAGGGATTCCTTTCCCTAGTGAAACAACTCTTAGAGGTTTCTAAGTTCTCTAATAGGGCAGCATATGATTCCTTTGAGGGAGCCAGTAGGGCTTCGGGCATTGCTATTGCAGCCCGACGTCTTGCTTGGCTCCAGGCCTCTGATCTGGAACCTTGGGTTCTAGATGGCTTACGGAATCTGCCCTGTACAGGTGAGAACTTATTTGGGGAAGAGTGGCAAATCAAAGCCACCCAGATGGATGCTGAAAATGCCACCTTGGAAAGACTTTCAAAGTCCACTTCAATTCCTACTAAGAAAAAGTCTTTTAAAAGGCCTTACTATAAGAAGGCCAGAGTTGCTTCAAATACTGGCCAGCAGTCTTCTCAACCTCGCTATACTGCTAAGCGTCAGCAATCCAAACAAGCACGAGCTAAGCCTGCAGCAGCTACTGTAGCTCAGCAGGCTCCAACCCCTCAGGGGTTTTGACTTGCTCCTAGGGAACTTGCCACTTCTGGTTCTAACACAACCAGAACCTCTCACCATACCCGGAAGGTTGGTTCACTTTGCTCCCAGATGGGAACAAATCACAACAGAACAATGGACCCTCTCTATCATTCGAGAGGGTTACAAACTTCATTTCTCCAGCCTTCCTCCCCATCATATGGTGAGACCATTCAATTCTCCCCCATCTCTCCTAACCCTGTTGGGTCAAGAGGTTTCCTCTCTTCTTGCCCAAGGGGCCATAGAAGAGGTTCCTCTTCCTCAACAAGGGTCCGGTTTCTACTCCCCTTATTTTCTCATTCCAAAGAAGACAGGGGGATTCAGACCAATCCTAGATCTGAGAGAATTGAACAAATTTCTCTTCAAGGAGAAATTCAAAATGCTGTCTCTCGGCATTCTCCTTCCTTACCTCCAGGGTCAGGACTGGCTTTGTTCTCTAGACCTACAGGATGCGTATACACATATACTCATCCATCCATCCCACAGAAAGTATCTTCGCTTTCTGTTTCAGGGAAAACATTTCCAATACAGAGTACTCCCCTTCGGTCTAGCCTCTGCTCCAAGAGTATTCACAAAATGCATGGCAGTCGTAGCCGCATTTCTAAGAGGCATGGGAATCTTTGTCTTCCCATATCTGGACGACTGGCTCATCCGAGCTCCAACTCAGTCACAGGCCCAGATTTCCCTGGACCACACAAGGAGCCTTTTGCAGTATCTGGGACTGGTAGTAAACCTTCCCAAGTCCCAACTCATCCCTACTCAATCTCTAGAATTCATAGGGGCCCAGTTGGACACCATCACTGCAAGGGCCTACCTTCCACATGTTCGAGGCCAGCGCCTCCTGAGTTTGGCCTCCCAAGCTCAGTCCAGCACTCACTTGACAGCCAGGGAAATGCTACGCCTACTGGGTCATATGGCCTCCACAGTGCATGTGGTGCCCTATGCTCGTCTTCATATGAGAGCAGCTCAATGGACCCTGGCCACTCAGTGGACTCAGGCGTCAGGAGCGCTCTCAGACCAAATACAAACCTCCGATCGTCTGTTTTGGTCCCTCCACTGGTGGACTTCCACCAAGAATCTGTTGTTGGGGGCTCCATTTCAACCATTGCTACCCCAAGCAACCCTCACAACAGATGCCTCCCAAACAGGGTGGGGAGCCCATCTGCAAACTCTCTCCACTCAGGGCACTTGGTCTCTACAGGAGACCACCCTTCATATCAATCTTCTGGAACTGCGAGCAATTTACCTTGCCCTCAAGGTCTTCCACTCCCTCCTAGCCAACCTCACTGTCCTAGTTCAGACGGACAATCAGGTGGCCATGTTTTACATAAACAAACAAGGAGGGACGGGCTCTCTGTCGCTTTGCAACGAAGCTCTAAGACTATGGGCCTTCGCCAGAGAGCATCAGATTCACCTGCTAGCAGTGTATCTCCCAGGAGTTCAAAACTCTCGGGCAGACAGGCTCAGTCGAGTTCTGCTGCCACACGAATGGTCCCTACATTTGGACCAAATAAACCGAATCTTTCAGGAATGGGGGACCCCGGACATAGACCTCTTTGCAAGTCCGTGGAATGCCAAACTTCCCCGGTTCTGTTCCAGAACTCCGTGTCAGGGAGCTCAGGCTACGGACGCCTTTCTCCTGAATTGGAGTCAGGCATTCCTATATGCCTTTCCACCCATTCCTTTGATTCCCAAGACTCTGTTCAAACTCCAGAGGGATCATGGAACTATGATCCTCATAGCTCCACGCTGGCCACGCCAAGTGTGGTTCCCTCTACTTCTACAGCTCTCCCAGGGATCCTACTTGGATCTGGGAGCTGCGCCAGACCTCCTGTCTCAGGAGGAGGGGACTTTGTGGCACCCAAACCCCAAATCCCTTCACCTCAGTGCTTGGTTACTGAAGGCTTAAGCCTTCAAGACTTTCATCTTTCCCAACCAGTGAAAGATATCCTTTCTGCCTCTAGGAAACCCTCTACCAGGCGTTCCTATGCTTTCAAATGGAAACGTTTTTCCATTTGGTGTGCTCAGCAGGGTCTTGACCCTCTGGCACTTCCTTTGAATTCTCTTCTTGATTATCTCCTGCATCTATCCAATGCAGGCCTCAAGACGAATTCGGTAAGAGTCCATTTAAGTGCTATTGCAGCATCCTTGCAACATATAAATGGACAACCTATCTCCTCTCATCCTCTTGTTGCAAGATTCATGAGAGGCCTGACTCTCACTAAACCTCCCATCAGTCCCACCCCGGTCGCATGGGATTTGAATCTAGTGCTCGGTCAACTTATGAAGCCACCTTTTGAGCCAATGTTTTCCACCTCCTTGAAATTTCTTTCCTGGAAGGTCATCTTCCTCATTGCAGTCACTTCGGCTCGCCGCATCAGTGAGCTGCAGGCTTTAGTGGCTAATCCACCTTACACAAGATTTCATCATGATAAGGTGGTCCTTAGGACGAATCCCCACTTTATGCCTAAAGTGGTCTCGCCTTTTCATCTTAATCAAGAGGTATATCTACCTGTCTTTTTTCCAGCTCCTCATGCATCCAATGCAGAGAGGAACCTTCATACTCTGGATTGTAAAAGAGCTCTCGCTTTTACCTTAATAGGACTCAGCCACATCGAAAGTCTTCTCAACTTTTTGTGGCCTTTGATCCTTCCCATTTGGGACTTCCAGTCTCCAAGCGTACACTTTCCAATTGGATTGCTCAGTGTATTTCTTTTGCTTACCAGAGCAAAAACATTTCTCTGGAAGGCCATGTCACTGCTCACAATGTGAGGGCCATGGCAACTTCTATGGCTCATCTGCACTCTGTTTCCATAGATCAGATCTGTCGAGCCGCTACCTGGGCCTCGGTTCATACCTTCACAGCCCATTACTGTTTGGACAAGGACTCCCGCCGGGATGCCTTGTTTGGCCAGGCTGTCCTCAAGCACCTGTTCCATTCCTAAACAACTCCTGCCCACCTTCCCAGAATGGATGCCTGAGATCCATACGAAGATGGCGAACCTTTACAGGGGATCCCATGCATCTAAGCTAGGGAGTCCCCATATGTGAGGACTTATTCCTGCTTGTTCCTGGAGATAGCACAGTTACTTACCTGTAACAGGTGATCTCTGGGAACAGCAGGAATTAGTCCTCACAACCCACCCACCTCCCCTAGGAGTTGTATCTTTTATCTATCTATCTTCCTGTCCTCTCTCTGTTGACTCAGCTATAAACTCGAAACTGAGGAGAGCTGTTCAGGAAGGCGGGAAGGCAGTGCGCATGTGCAGTGGGAGGTCCCAAAAGCTTCTATTCTAAGAAGCTGGGGAGCTTTCCCGCACGGGCTCCGTCGGTACCGACGTACCCATATGTGAGGACTAATTCCTGCTGTTCCCAGAGATCACCTGTTACAGGTAAGTAACTGTGCTTTCCTTAATGTAACATTCTAAAGTGGAGACACTTGAGAACTCTTTACGAATCTGTAATTTGCGGTTTCTAAATTTTCCCCAGACGGCGTTATTGTCACCCAAGATTCTTTTGGATAAATATCTTAAGGAAATTCTTGCCATATCATAGGTAATTGAAGTGTCCAAGATATATTATCTCCCCACAGGGTCAAAAAAGGTTAATTCTGTTGAGGGTGAAGCGGATGAGATAGTTCCTTCTTTGACTAATCTTACAGCTTTTCTCGAGGATTCCCTAGACGAAATCACTACTCGGTCTACTTTATTGGTAACTTTCTTATCTGTTGCAGTTAAGCAGCATATATTAAAAGCCTTTTTAGGGCCAAATCTGTTAAATTTTGGGGGCAGCCCATTAGTGTATTTCCCGATGTTTCACGTGCCACTCAATTGCGTCGGAGACAGTTCTTATCCCTTCAGCCCCGGGTATTAGCCTTGGGTGCTTCTTTCTTTTTACGTTTTCCATGTAAATGTATTATCTATTATGAGAATGCCTCCTACGTTTTTGTGGATGTATCGCATCTGGAAAAATTTTTGTTAGATAGGCAGGGTTCAACAGGGGAAGGTAATGCTTGATTGAATGATCTCTATTAATGTGGTCTACTTTGGCCTGTTTTCTGTTAAACTGTTTTCTTTTAGGTATAGCAGTTGAGTTCTCTTGATGTGGTCTAAATACTATTAGCCCTCTATATTGTTGTACTTATTGGTGGAATTTGTTCCATGTTTAAATCTTTGATTTGCTTTGAGGGGCTTATAATTGTCCTGTTTTATTATGGTTATTGTAATATGACTATAAACTTATAAATAAAAGTTAAAAAAAAAAAAAAACTGTAATCGGTACGCAAAGAACTTGTCTTTAACCGATACACACGATTGCTGCCTCTGGTATCTAAGTGCCAACCATGATCCAGAGGTTTGTGCCCTGTGCAAGAAAATATCTGCGAATGCCAGATGACATCTTCCACACTATTCTGCCCTTGTATCCCCGATTGCCTTGCGCTCAAAAGCCCCGCATGGATCCTCAGAGTAGCATAAAGCCCCCACAGCACTCAATTGGGCCTGCGACAAGGGTTCTTCAGAGCTTGAGCGCGAGAAGAAGAAATAATCCTCGAGGACCTCATTCTGGGAGTCAGGGACACATGGCAAATCCCGTGCCAGGTCCCACAGTCCCTGGAGGGTATCGGAGGAGCCAGATCAGGAGCGACCAGCGAAGGTGCCCAGAATAGACGCCGAAGCCTCCGGTAATGGAGCATGGACCTCCGAGGCCTGTTCCATCAAAGACTCCCTCTCCTCACCAACGCCGGACCCAATCACACTGGTGTCCGTGTCGAAGGCTGCAACTCCTGAGTGGGAAGCCAGGATGGTGGCATTGGAATGCAGCATTACTGCCTTCCTCGCCTTGCAACAAGCGACGATGCCCGGCCCCGCTGGTGCTCACGCTGAGACCGTAGTGACTTCAATATCGAGGACTCCCTGGGCCGCCAAGATGATCCTTGAGAGCCCTCAGCCTCGAGCCGATCCTCAGCGAGGGTCTCTGTCCCAATTCCAGTCCCATTCCTTGAGAGCGAGATCTTCCCCGGCAAGCGCTTGTGACTCTGGCCAAGCAGCTGCCATGGGTCATGTAAGACCCGAACCGAGCCTGATGCCTCAGGAGCCATCCATCTTGAGTCCTCGACTGACTACTCGGACTGGGAGTCTGAGAACGAGGCTTCCACGGAGACACATAAGAATCTCGATCTCCTCTCGGACCCATCTCCCCCGGTGTTGCAGCACCGGTCCCCACCTGAGGACACATCGTTCCTCGAATTTGTTCAAGACATGGCGAAAACCTTGTCTCTCACCACAGAGTCAGAGGAGGACCCTCGCACGGAAGAGCTGGAAATCCTCCAGTATGAGGCTCTACCTAAGGAGGCCCTGACAGTCCCTGTCCCCGCCATCTTCAGGCAACTCCTCCTTCGAATGTCGGAGACTACGGCATTGGTGCCAATAGTTAGCCGGCGCCTCGACACCATGTACCGGGTCCAGCGGGCCCCGGCTTTTGGAAGGCACAACTCCCTTACACCTCTATGGTGGTGGAGTTGACTATGCGCCATCAGAAAAGCCCAAAGACTCACTCTTCCTTGCCCCTGGGCAGGGAGTCGCGCACCCTCAACGCCCTTGGACGCAAATGCTACCAATGCTCAATGCTGGGTTGCCGAATCCAAGCCTACCAGCGGTATATCGGCATGTATTTCCGAGACCTAGCAAAAGAACTCACAGGTTTCTCGGCGGGTCTCAGTGGAGATTAGCGATTCCAAACCCTCACGACATGCGTTGGGGAGTGCTTGAAGTACCTGTCTTGAGCCAGCCCCCTCTCAAGCTCACCTACAGTCCACCCGGAAATCAGCCTTTTTTTTACCTGGGCCCTTCCCTCTGGAATTCCCTCCCCCTTGCCCTCTGTCTCGAAGAATCCTACCCTAAATTTCATTCCCTTCTCAAGACCCACTTCTTTTTCTCTGCCTTTGACACCTCTCTGTGACCCTTCCTGACTTTCTTCCTCTTCTGTCCGTCTGCTATTTCTACCTTTCATCTTCTTTCCTGTATGTTATTGTAGTTCTTTTTCCTTTTCCAAATATGATGATTTTTATATTGTAAACCGCCCCGATGTAATGGGGGCAGTATATCAAGTCTTTTGTAAACAATAATGCGAGGGTGGCCGCCGCAGGCATCGGTGCCCAATGCCAGGCCTGGCTCCAAGCATTGGACCTTGAGCAGTGGGTCCAGGAAAAACTCCTCAATGTCCCCTGTCTTGGTGAAAACCTCTTTGGCAGACCGACGGAGGACAAGACGGCTGAGATCGAGACCGAGTATGTCACATGGACTTGGCTCTTCAGGAAGACCTCCACCTTTCCCAAGAAGAAACAGTCAGGGAAGAGACCCCTTTTCACAGAAAAGGCTATCCCCAATACCAAACCTCCCAGACCCCACAGCAGGGTCACCAGGGCAGAGAACCGGGCTAAGGCCAATGTAAGCCTAAGGGCTTTAAGCCCCAAATAGTGGCTCCTGCCCAGGCTGGTTCGGATTTTGACTCCCTGAGCATAGCCTCTCCACCTGGAGAGCAGCTGCCAACAGGGGCGTGTCTGATCCACTTTGCCCATCAGTGCCCGGCCATAACCACTGACATCTGGGCCCTCCAGTTGGTCAGAGAAGGCTACCTCTTTCACTTGGACTGGATGCCTCCCCTTTCTTTCCAGGAGAGCCTTCTCGGACTCCCCTGCACCAGACCCTGCTACTGCAGGAACTCGCAGGCCTCATCAGGGATGGGAGCCATAGAACCAGTACCCCTTCACCTCAGGGGCAAGGGGTTCTACTCCCATTATTTTCTAGTCCCAAAAAAAACAGGGGGCCTAAGGCCCAATTTGGACTTGCGAAACCTGAACAAGTTCCTGGTGCGGAAGAATTTCAAGATGCTCCCCCTTGGAACATTGCTTCCCTATCTCCAGCAGGGAGATTGACTATGCTGCTTGGACCTAAAGGATGCTTACACCCACATCCTTATTCATCCCAGTCACAGGCAGTACTTAAGGTTGATGGTCGGGTGCAACCACTACCAGTACAGGGTACTACCCTTCAGCCTAGCCTCCACACCAAGAGTCTTCACCAAATGCCTGGCAGTGATGGCTGCCTATCTCAGTCTCCAAGGGGCCTTCGTCTTTCCATACCTGGACAACTGGCTCATGAAAGGGGACATAATCCCCGAGGTGCAACAGGCCACAGCCCGTACCATCAAGGTCCTGCAGCATTTGGGGTTCGTGATAAAACAACCCAAATCTCACCTCACTCCAACTCAAGATCTGGAGTTCATAGTTTCTCGTCTGGACACTCTCCAGTTCAGGGCTTCCCTCTCCTCCCCCTTCCCCCTCCCCCCCCCCCCCGGACAGAGAGGATTGCTTCAGGGCCCTGTCCACCGAGGTACAGTGCCATCACTCAGTGTCGGCACGATCCATGTTCTGCCTACTAGGCCACATGGCATCCACAGTCCATGTGGTCCCCATTGCCTGCCTCTACTTGCGGGCAGCTCAGTGGTGTCTCCGCTTGCAGTGGACACAAGTCACAGGCAGGCTCTGGGACAGGGTCTCTGTGTCCTGTCAACTAGCAGAGTCACTAAACTGGTGGCAGAGCACACAGCACCTGCAGGAGGGCATACCCTTCAAATCCCCAGAGGGTCCTCATCACGGACGCCTCCCTACTGGACTGGAGTCCCCACTGTGAGGAGCTGCGCATGCAGGGCAACTGGTCCCTGGTGGAGAGCCAGCAACGGATCAACCTGCTGGAGCTCAAGGCCACCTTTCTGGCGATCAAAGCCTTCCACCATCGCCTGCAGAACCAATCAATGCTAGTCCAACCTGATTGCAATGTTCTGCCTGAACAAGCAGGGGGGCACAGGGTCTCAGCGCCTCTGCCAGGAAGCAGTAGCCCTTTGCTCGTATGCAATCAGTCAGGGAATGCTCCTCAGGACGGTATACCTGCCAGGCCAGGACAGTGCCCTAGCGGACAAGCTGAACAGGGTTCTCCAGCCACACGAATGGCAACTAGACCCCAGGGTAGCGCAGGACTATTTTGACTCTGGGGAACCTCAAGTCTGGACCTCTTCGTCAGCCTGACCAATGCTCAGCTGCCCCGCTCCTGCTGTCCCCAACCGCATCTGTCTTGAATAGCGGTGGATGCCTTCCTTATCTCATGGTCGGAGCAGAGGACTTTCTATACGCCTTCCATCCCAAACCACTAATCACCCGGACCACCTTCAACAACCTGCGGGACAAGTCCTCCATGATCCTGGTGGCCCAGGCAGCCTTGATTTCCCTTGTTGCTCCGCTCTCTATGGAGTTCCCGGTCCCTCTGGGGATCGCCCCGAGACTACTGACCCAGGAGGGAGGGCTCCCTCCTTCACCCCAACCTGGGGGTCCTTGTTGCTAATAGCATGACTGCTGAATGGGTAGCCTTAGCACCCTTCAACCTCGCAAGGGAGGTAGAGGAAGTCCTCCTGGCCTCTCATAAGAATTCCACGAGACGAGCCTACACCTTCAAGTGGCGCAGATTCTCAGTTTGGAGCACCAGGTTGACCCGTTCTCTTGCCAGGTGCACATGGTGCTGCAGTACTTGCTTCACCTCTCGCAAATCGGACTCAAGTCCAACTCTGTCAGAGTGCGCTCTTGGTGCACCATCATTCTATAGAGGGCAAACCTTTTTCTGTGCAGCCCCTCATTACCCGATTTATGCGGGGCCTTCTCTCTAAGCCTCCCATCATCCCGGCAGAATGGGACCTCAGTGTGGTTCTGACGCAGCTCACCAAGCCGCCTTTTGAACCTCTGGCTACCTGCCATTCTCATTATCTCTCCTAGGAGGTCATCTTTCTGGTGGCGCTCACCTCTACCCGCAGAGTCAGCGTGCTTCAGGCCTTGGTGGCCGAGCCACCTTACACTAGGTTCTACAAGAATAGGGTTGTGCTTCGTACCCATCCTAAATTCGTTCCGAAGGTGGTATCTGCCTTCCACCTCAACCAGGAGGTGGTGCTCCCCACCTTTTTTCCATAGCCCCACACCAACAAGGCGGCAGCTGTTCCCCATACTCTGTATTGTAAGAGGGCCCTGTCCTTATACCTGCAGCGTACCCAGGGCCATCGCAAAGCCTCGCATCTTTTTGTTTCCTATGACCCCAGTAGATTGGGGGAGACTGTTACCAAACAGACCCTATTCACCTGGATGGCGGACTGCATCGCCGTTGCCCACGATTAGGCTGGGCTCTCGTTGAAGCGCCGGATCACAGCACACAATGTCAGGGCTATGGCAACCTCGGTTGCAAGCCTACGCTGCCGCCTAGTCCTCAATTCACACCTTTGCAGCTCACTACTGCCTAAAGAGGGAGTCGTGACAGGACAGTGTCTTTGGCCAGGTCGTACTCTGAAATCTGTTTGGGGTTTTGGCAACTCCTGCCCTCCGACCCTTCTTGTTCAGGCTACAGGAGCGATGGTTCTCCCTGGACACTTGGGGTCCCTAGAGTCTTTCCTCAGATTCACTTGCGGCTGCTCACAGCTGGGCCTTGTTTTTCTACAGGTTCTTGGTAGCCTGTATCTAGGGAGTCCCATATGTGAGGACTGTTCCTGGAGAAAGCGTAGTTACTCACCTGTAACAGGTGTTCTCCAGGGACAGCAGGAATCAGTCCTCACAACCCTCCCTCCTCCCCTTGGAGTTGCTGTACAGTTTTTGCCATTTTCTTTTGTTGGCTCTAGCTATGTCATCTGACTGAGTAAGATGGCACCCTTGGGTGAGAAGGGGACCACTGATGCATGGTGGCATCTCCCAAAGGCTTTCTTTGAAAGTTGGGGAGATGATTTTGCGGGGCTCTGCGCCGATGTCAACCATATGTAAGGACTGATTCCTGCTGTCCCTGGAGAACACCTGTTACAGGTAACTATGCTTTTCCCTTTATTTTGTGGTGCCAAAAAAGGGTGAATCCTTTTTGCCCATTCTGGACTTCAAGGGTGTCAACAAGTACTTGCAAGTCCTGTGCTTCCAGATGAAAACCTTGCGATCCGTGATTCAAGTGCTGCACTGAGGGTAGTTCCTGGCATCTCTGGATTTACGTGAGGCGTATTTTCATATCCTGATCTGAGAGGATCAGCCAGGTTATCTGCATTTGCCATGCTTGGTTGTCCTTTTTTTGCCACACTCCCATTCAGACTCTGCACTCCCTATGGACATTCTCCAAGGTCATGGTGATCGTAGCTACAGTGCTAAGGGATTTGTGTGCACCCATATCTGGTCGACTGGCTCATCTGAGCCCATTCGCTTTCAGAGGCATCTCGGGTAGTGACCGTAGTGATGTCCTTTTGGAAAGCCTCATGTGGATGATCAACTGGGGAAAGAGCAGTTGATGCCTGAAGTTCCTGGGCATATGTTTCAGTATTCGAGTGGGCAGAGTCTTCCTGCCAGAGGAGAAAGTCAAAAGGCTGTTGGATTGTCTGGCGCTGTTCTGTTTTGCAGCAGGTTCCCAGAGTACGGGATTATCTTCAGCTCCTCGGATTGATAGTGGTGACAGTCGAGATGATGCTGTGGCTGCATGTTTATATGCAGCCGTTCCAGTGGTCCTCGTTAACTCTGTGGTCCCCGAGTTCAAGCTCGGGCTCCCACTCCCGATGATGGTGAAGGCCAGCCTGTGTTGGTGGCACCAGCCCTGTTATCTGAGGAAGGGCATGCTGCTGGACGATTTCTCATGGATCCTTCTGACGATGGATGCCAGTCTCTCGGGCTGGGGAACCCATTGCCAAGACCGAAAAACCCAGGGCCGCTGGAACCTCAGGGTCATCAGGTTGAGGCGAGGGTCATCAGGTCAGCTCTTCTGGCCCCTGATCGAGAGTCTGGCATTTTGAATATTTTCAGACAGTGCCACAGCAGTGGCTTATGTCAATCAACAAAGCAGCACAAAGAGTGCCAGAATAGCCCTGGAGATGACTCTGCTGTTTACTTGGCCAGAGAAGAACCTTCCAACTTTCTTAGCTCAGCACATTACCGGGGTGGACATTGTGGAAGCGGACTTTTTTAGCCAGCACTCTCTGGATCCAGGAGAGTGGTTGTTGAGTCAGGAGGTGTTTCAGTTGATTCTGCTTGGCTGGGGTCGCCCCAAAATAGATCTGATAGCGACCCATTCCATTGCCAAAGTGTGCCACTTCTTCAGTCACCGCACAGAGATGGGGTTAGAAGGCATTGTCGCCCTGACTCAGCTGTGCCAAGACAATGCCTGCTGTATATATTTCCTCCATTGTCCCTGGTGGGGCGTGTGATTCGGCATATGCAGCGCCACCTGGGAAGGACTATTCTGGTGGTGCCAGGTTGGCCGAGGAGATTGTGGTTCGGAGATCTGCTGTGGGTCCTGCAAATGCCACCTCTTTGTATACCTCTGTCTTGGGGCCTATTGCGTCAGGAACCATTGTCCTGGAAGACCTGGTTCTCCGGGAACAAGCGGGAAGTCAGTCCTCACATATGGGTGACGGCACCGACAGAGCCCTTGTGCGGAGCAAATCCCCAGCTTTATTTTTTATTTTATTTTATTTATTTATCTATTTCTTCTATACCGCCCCTTCCAGAGATCAGGGGCGGTTTACATGGAACAATTTAACAGTTTTGTATACGTTCGTATAACAGTACATTGAACAAGAACTTTTTAACTTTTTACATATAACAGAACAGTAAATTATTAAAACTATTTACAAGGTGTATAACTTGATCAGAAGTTTCTAACTTTTTACAGGGAATAGGCAGCGAGATGACATTTCTATTTACAGGTGTTATTTACAAAAAGGTTAGGATACAGTGTAGTGAATTCACTATTCAAGTGTGTGTGTCTGTGTGTGTGTGTGCGTGCGCGTGTGTGTGTGATGGAATTTATTTCCATTTTTCGTGGGTTTTTTTGTGTGTCTTTGGGAGAACTGTTTGAGGGGGGCTGTGTATGTTCAGTTAATTGTGTTTTTGCAGGTTTTTTTTTTGTTTGTGTGTCTGTGGACGCTGTGTGGCTGGGCTTGGAGGGTAGGGGATTCCGAATTGTTCGGAGAATAGGTATGTCTTGAGTTCTTTCCTGAATTGAGAGAGGTCCTTTATGATTCGGATGTCTATTGGGAGGTCATTCCAGAGTGTGGGAGCGGTGAATGTGAAGGCTCTGGCACTGGTGGATTTTTTAGTCCTCGTGAATGTTTTTGGTAACTCCAGTGGGAGGGTTGCATTTAGTCTGCGGGCTCTTGAATCATTTGGTGCGTGGAGGAGTGTGGATAGATGGGAGGGGGCAATATCGTTTAGTAGTTTGAATGTTGTTAGTAGTGTTTTGTATTTGATTCGGTTATTTATAGGGAGCCAGTGTAGTTCTAGCAGTATAGGGGTTACATGGTCCGCTAGGCGGGCTTTAGTGACTACTTTTGCACAAATGTTTTGTGCTCTTTGTAATAAGTAGATATTCTTTTGTGGGAGGCCAATTAGGAGACTGTTACAATAGTCAAAGTGAGGGGTTATGAGTGAACTGACAACTGATCTAAAGTCATGCGTGTCAAGAAGGGGCCTTAAGTGTTGAATAGTTTTGAGTTTGTAGAATATGGTTTTTACCGTCTGCTTTATGTGTGGTAGCATGGTGAGTGTGTGATCGATTATAACGCCTTTGGGACTTGCCACCACGCATGCACAGTCCCCTTCCCACCCAAGGGTGCCATCTTGCTCAGTTTCTGCGGAGCCCTTCGGATGTAGTCCACAGTGTCCCCGAAAAAACATTGATTTTTCTCTTGTTTCTTCGACCGGTTGACACGATACCTCTTCCCGCCTTCGGCTCGGTACGCCGGTATCGAGTCCATCTCTTTTTCAATTTTTGTCAGTTTTGACTTGCGGCGTTCGCGCCTTTTTTCTTTTCAATGGCAGCCCGGGTCTTTGACCTTGCAGGGGCCCTTTTTCCCCTGATGGCTACCAGTGGGTTTAAAAAATGCGATTGGTGCGTGAAACTTATGTCCCTCACTGATATGCATGACTACTGCATGCGGTGCCTCGGGCCCGAACATGACCCGACAGTCTGTGGCCCATGTAGGAAAATGTCCTCCTCTAAGGCCCTGAAGAGCCGCCAGCATCAGCATGATAGGATTTCTTTCTGAGTCCCACGTGCTTCCGAGAGCCCAGACCTCGTCCAAGGCCTCGTAAAGGGAGTTCCCCTCGAGGGAACACAAGAGGAAGAAGAAATCCTCGAAGGAAGGCGTCTCTGGATGGCTCCGA
The DNA here is from genome assembly GCA_033557465.1 of Ichthyophis bannanicus. Classification (NCBI taxonomy): domain Eukaryota; kingdom Metazoa; phylum Chordata; class Amphibia; order Gymnophiona; family Ichthyophiidae; genus Ichthyophis; species Ichthyophis bannanicus. Next base: position 191,820,039 of record CM066039.1, read on the forward strand.
GCATCACGGCTCCTCCCGGGGCCTATCGCGAAGCCCCGCGCGCCAGCCGGGATCTTCGGAGAAGGAGCGCCCAGCAAAGGTTCTTCTCCGGGAGACGGATCAGCCAAGGCAAGTACCAACTGTCCTCTTCGAGGACTCTGGCGTCAGGCCCGACTGTGTCAGGGCCCAAGCCGGCAGCTGTGGAGCCTTCTGGACTTGAGTCCAGAATGGTGGCCTTGGAGCGCAGTTTCACTGCCTTCATGGAGCAGCAGCAGGCACTGATAGCCGGCCTGTCCAGTTCCTCCGCCCCGACCACCAGGCCCTCGATGTCAAAGTCGACCCCGGAGGCTGAGCCGATCCTCGAAGCCTTTCGGGCTCAAGTCAATCCTCGGCCAAGGTCTCGCTTGGCCTCCCATTCAGGACGGAGGTCGTCGTCACCGAGCCTGCTGGTGTCGGGGTGCTTGATGCCTGACGAACCCCTCGATTCCTCCTCTGAGATGTCGGCATGGGAAACCGAAGACTAGGAGTCCCCAGATACCCGCCGACCATAGGGATGTCCTTTCCGATTCCCCAGTATCCGAGCCTCAGAGAATGTCCCCTCCAGAGGACATGAGGTTCTTGGACTTCGTGCGGGACATGAGCAAGGCTTTGGCGTTCCCCACAGAGTCTGAGAAGGATCCTCGAGCCGACGAGCTCGAGATCCTCCAGTATGAGGCCCCCCTCGGGAGGCCCTTACTGTACCCATGCCTCCAATCGTGGAACAACTGATGCTCCAAATGTGGGAGACACCGGCATCGGTGCCGGTGATCAGCAAACGGCTCGACTTGATGTATCGAGTCCGCCGGTGCCCTAGATTTCAAAAGTTGCAACTGCCGCAACACTCCATGGTTGTGGAATTATTTATTTATTATTTATTTAACAGCTCTTATATACCGCGCTATTTGACATCAGTGTGGTTTACATTAAACAAAATACACTCAGATTTAGAGAACTTGTCCAAGTTACAGGTAACAGGGGAATAAAACAAGGATTAACTGGGGAATAGCATATAAATAATTAAATAAAAGCAATTACATAAGACTAGAGATCTTGAGTGGGTATAGAGAATTGGCCATGCGCAGGCTGAAGAGCCAGAGGATGCACTCGTGCCTCCCAGCAGGGAGGCCCCCAACTTGGATGCCCTCGGCAGGAAGTGCTTCGAGGGTGCAATGCTGAATTGTCGGATCCAGGCGCATCAGCTGTACCTGGGCATGTACCTGAGAGACCTGGAGAAGGAACTCACCAGGTTCTCGTCTGGTCTCTCCGATGAGCCTTTGCAGCGCTTCAGGGGCCTGTCCAAAGCCATCCGTGAGTGCTCGAAGTTTGTCTCGGGCAGCCTATGACGGATTCAAGTCCACGGCCTGGGTAGCCGCAGCTGGCATCGCTGCATGCCGCCAGGCTTGGCTGCAGTTGTCAGACCTCGAACAATGGGTTCAGGACAAGTTGTTTGTTTGTCCCATGCCAAGGGGAGAATCTCTTCAGCAAACCCATGACCGACAAGGCGACAGAGCTGGAGACCGAGTACATGACAAGGACATGACTCTCCAAGAAGACCTCTGCCCCTTCTCGCAAGAAGGGCTCAGGTAAAAAGTCCTTTTACCCAAGGAAGGGTACTGCTTACCAAAGTTACCCCCGTTTTCAGGCCTCCCTGGCTCCCCAACAGGGGCAGCAGGCCAAGGGACAGGGGCATGGCCCATGTAAGCAGAAAGCACCCAAATCCCAGGCACCGGCTTTTGACTCCTGCAGCATGGCCCCTCTTCCAACAGGGGCCAAGCAGATCACAGGTGGCTGGCTTGTTTTGTATGCCCACAGGTGGACAGCCATTACCACCAATGCCTGGGCCTTACAGGTGGTCCAGGAGGGCTATCTTCTTCACCTAGCCCAGGTGCCTCCTCATTACTTCCCAGGAGAGCTCCTCAGGTCTCCCCTTTACTGGGACCTTCTCCTGAAGGAGTTGGCAGGTCTTCTTGAGGATCAGGTGGTAGAACCGGTGCCCCACTACCTGCAGGGCAAGGGCTTCTACTCCAGTTACTTTCTGGTGCCAAAAAGGACAGGAGGCCTCAGACCCATCCTCGACCTGTGCAACCTCAACAAATTCCTGGTGAGGGAGAAGTTCAAGATGCTCTTCCTTGGAATATTGCTGCCTTACCTCCGCCAGGGAGACTGGCTATGCTCCTTAGACCTAAAAGATGCTACTACACACATCCTAATACACCCAAGCCACAGGCAGTATCTGCGCTTTGTGGTGGGGGCAATCACTACCAGTACAGGGTACTCCCCTTTGGCCTGGCCTCAGCCCCCAGGGTGTTAACAAAGGGCTTGGCAGTGGTTGCTGCCTTTCTCAGGCTCCAAGGGGTTTTTGTCTTCCCCTACCTCGACGACTGGCTCACTAGAGGTGCTTCAGCCATCGAGGTCCACCAGGCCACAACTCTCACCATCCAGGTGCTGCAACACCTAGGGTTCATAATCAACTACCCCAAGTCCAGCCTTACTCCGACTCAGCAGCTGGAGTTCATGGGGGTCAGAATCAACATCCTTCAGGCGAAGGCCTATCTGCCTGCAGACAGGGCAAGCAGGCTTATAGCTTTGGCAGAACAAGTGAGTCGCAGGTCTGTAGTGTCAGCAAGACAATTCCTGCGCCTCCTCGGGCACATGGCTTCCACAGTCCATGTGATCCTCGATGCCTGCCTCCACATGCGGACCGCTGAATGGTGTCTCATAGACCAGTGGTGTCAGGCCACAGGGCGCCTCCGGGACAGGGTCAAAGTGTCCAGATGTCTGGTACGGTCCCTGGCCTGGGGGCTCCAACCGCATCACTTGGAGGCGGGAATGCCTTTCCAGGCTCCTCTACACACAAAGAACTTTACCACAGATGCATCCCTTCTGGGCTGGGGGACCAATTGCCAGGGTTTCCGTACTCAGGGAGTGTGGTCCCCAAGCAAGAGGGCCCAACAAATCAATTTCTTGGAACTTCATGCCATCCGCCTAGCCCTGGATGTTTTCAGGCAGCTGCTGGCCCACCACCTGTCTTGATGTAGACAGACAACCAGGTGGCCATGTTCTATGTGAACAAACAGAGTGGTACGGGGTCCCGTCCCCTATGTCAGGAAACCCTGGACCTGTGCTCCTTCGCAAATCGGCATGGCATCCGTCTCTGAGCAGTCTACCTGCCGGGCCAGGACAACTAGCTACCCGACAGGCTCAGCAGGATTCTCCAGCCCCACGAATGACAGCTGGATCGCGGGGTAGCCAATTGACTTTTCCGGACCTGGGGGCAGCTGGTGATGGACCTATTTGCAAGTCTGGACAATCACCAGTTGCCCCGTTTCTGCTCCAGGCAGCCGCACCCGCACAGGGTGGCCGCCAAAACATTTCTGGTATCATGGTCCGGGGGCCTTCTATATGCGTTTCCCCCGACACCTCTGGTGGCCAAGACTCTGTTCAAGATTCTCCAGGACAGAGCCTCGGTCATCCTTATCGCCCCACGGTGGCACAGGCAATCCTGGTTTCCGCTTCTACTGCAGCTAGCGGTGGAGACTCCCATTCCCTTGGGGTCCTCCCCACACCTCCTATCTCAGGAGGGGAGCTCTCTCCTGCACCCCAACCTCAGCTCCCTCACCTTGATGGCGTGGCTGCTGAAAGGGTAATTCTTGCTCCACTCCTCCTTCCAAGGAATATTGAGGAGGTCTTGCTGGCCTCGCGGAGGCCGTCGACTAGACGGACCTACGCCTTGAAGTGGCACAGATTTGCGTCGTGGTGCGAGGAGCAGGAGGTGGATCCTTTCGCTTGCCCGGTGGGGGTGGTTTTGCAATACCTTCTCCACCTCTCTGATTTGGGCCTCAAGTCCAACTCTGTCAGAGTGCACCTCAGTGCCCTTGCGGCGAACCACTTTCCGGTGGATGAGAAGCCTCTCTCCGCCCACCCCTTGGTCTCTCTGTTTCTGAGAGGCTTGCTTCTCTTGAAACCCCCGGTCCGCCCCCCGGCGACCGAATGGGATCTGAATGTGGTGTTAGGGTAGCTTACTAGGCCGCCCTTTGAACCGATGGTGACCTGCCATCTATGCTATCTCTCTTGGAAAGTGGTTTTCTTGGTGGCACTCATGTCCGCACAGAGGGTGAGTGAGCTCCAGGCCCTAGTGTCAGAAAGGCCTTACACCAGATTCTATAGGAATCAGGTGGTGCTTCGCACGCACTCCAAGTTCCTTCCGAAAGTAGTCTCCTCGTTCCACCTCAACCAGGAGGTGGTTCTGCCTACCTTTTTTCCCAGGCCGCATGCCCGTCAGGCACAGACAGTCCTGCATACCCTGGACTGTAAGAGGGCGTTGGCCTTCTATATGCAGTGTACACAAGTGCATTGGAAGGCTTCTCAGCTTTTCGTATCTTATGACCCCAATAAGCTGGGGGTGGCAGTATCAAAGCGTACGCTGTCCACCTGGGTAGCAGACTGTATTGCCTGGGCATACAAGGCAGCCGAGCTTCCGATGGAGGGTCATGTTACGGCCCATAGGGTCAAGGCCATGGTAGCATCAGTGGCTCATTTGCGCTCTGTTCCTCTGGCAGACATCTGCCGGGCTGCCACCTGGTCTTCGGGTCAGACTTTCGCAACCCATTATTGCCTGGACAGGGAGTCCCGATGGGACAGTGCCTTCGGCCAGGCTGTACTCCGTAACCTTTTTGAGGTCTAGGCAACTCCTGCCCTCCGACCCTTCTGTGTTCAGGCTACCGGATTGCTATTCCCTTAGTTTGGATTTCTATTGCGGCTGCTTGTGGCTCTTGTAGAGGGAGCCTTTTTTAGCTATGGGTTCTCGGTAGCCTATAGCTGGGGAGTCCCATATGTGAGGACTGACTTCCTGCTTGTTCCCAGAGAAAGCGTAATTAATCACCTGTAACAGGTGATCTCCAGGAACAAGCAGGAATGTAGTCTTCACATATGGGTATCGTCGGTTCCGACGGAGCCTGCGTGGGAACGCTCCCCAGCGTCCAATTAGAAAGCTTATGGGAGCATCCCACAGCGCCTGTGTGCTGCCTTCCCGCCTTTCCCAACTGCCTCTCTCCAGTTCTTCATTTTCCCGGAGCCAGTAGGTCGTTGTTCCTGTCACCGCAGAAAATGTTTTCCTTATTCCTTCTTTTATTGTGGTCGCGTCTGCCTTCCTCGACGCTATACTGGTACCGCCGGTTCTCTTTCCTTTTCTTCTTTTGTTTAAAAAAAATATTATATATATATATTCTATTTTTTTTCCAAACATTTCTTCCCAGGTGCACGCACCAATTTGGGCCTTAGGCCCAAAATTTCCTCCACTATGGAAAACCCGCTTCGGGTTTCAAAATGTGTACCAAGTGTGGCAGTACCATCTCTGTCACCGACACCCATGAGGGGTGTCTCAAATGTTTAGGTCCTGACCACTCCATCTCCGAGTGTATGGCTTGTGCCATGATGTCCAAGAGGGGTCGACAAAACCGAGCTGCTAAGCTCAGCGCCCTTTTTCCCTCCGATGCAGCTTCTTCCCTCTGATGCAGCTTCTGTGGCATCGACGTCTCCCAGGGCTTCGTCTTCCTCCCATGGATCTCAGGTAACTAAACATAAGTCCAGCCGGTCCTCAAAGGGTAGATCTCCTTCCAAGCATCGAGATGCCTCTGGCGTTGCCCTTGAGGGTTCTGTACCGGCAAAATTGCCCCGACAGGAGGCTTCGGCTTCCAAAGCATTATTGGGGCTCCAGGATGGTCTTGAGGCCTCGACCTCGGCATAACTACTGGTGCCATGCTCTGGGGTACCGGCTGCTTCCAGTACCGATACCCAGGCATCGGCAGTGTCGATAGACCAGAGGTTCCTGGCTATTGAATGCAGTCTGGCGGCTCTCCTTGCGGCATCGACACCCCCGGAACCGCGTCGAGACAGTTCAACCGGTACCGACAGCATCGACATCATTGTCTGATTTGCCGGCACCCAGTCATGCGATGCCTTCCGGTGCCGATTACACCAGTACCGATTCCCCCCGGTACTGACTTTGGTCGGTACGGGTATCGGGCTCTTCAAAAGCATCCGGACAGGAAGTACTTTGAATCCTCGGAGGACTCCGAGGATTCTGACAGCTCTGCCGGTACCGGGATACTTCTCCCGGAGGAGCCTTCCACCCCTAAACGTAGGATATCTCCTCCAGAAGATATCTCCTTTCAGTCTTTTATCAGGGAGGTGGCTCGAGGTCTGTCCATTACTGTGGCTCCTGAAACAGAGCCCAGGGCTAAGGAGTTGGAGATTCTGCAGTATCCCAAAGCTCCTAAAGAGGCAGCTACTCTGCCTGTCCATGAGATCTTACATGATCTCATGTTGAGAATGTGGGAGACACCTCTTACCACCTCTCCTCACTCTCGCAGACTGGATACCATGTATCGAGTCCCTCCTTGTCCTGGTTTTTCCAGAAAACTCGGCTTCCTCACCACTCTATTGTGGTGGAATCAGCTATGAGAAGGATCAGGCGTGCAAAGAGGCATGCCTCTAATCCTCCAGGACGTGAGTGTAGAACCTTGGATGCCTTTGGACGTCGTACTTTCCAGGCTTCCATGCTTTCTGCCAGGAACAGTTCCTATATTTTATATATGGGAATGTTCCTTAAAGAAGTCACAGGAGACGTGGAAATTTTAAGCCCTCTCCTTCCTGATGACAAGAGGCAGGATTTTCTCACACTGGTTAAACATGCCCAGGATGTTTCTAAGTTTGTCAGTCGTGCAGTTTCTGACTGTTTTGAGTGCATAAGCAGAACCTCTGCCATTGCCATAGGTGCACGTAGAATTGCCTGGCTCCAGGCATCCGATTTGGAGCTCTGGGTGCAGGACAAACTGGGCAATATCCCTTGTACAGGTGAGAATCTATTTCGCAAAAATTGGCAAGAGAAAGCCAATGAGTTGGATGCTGACAATCCCACTTTGTATAGGTTATCCAAAGCCACAGCTGATCCTGCAAGAAAGAAATCTTTCAAGAAACCATTCTTCTCAAAAAAGAAGGTTTTATCCCTCTTAATCCCAGCAGGGACATTCTGCAGGTCAGCCTGCCCGAAAGAGTCAGCAACCACCTAAACAAAGGAAAGCAAAGACTGCTAAGCCTCAACCGTCTCAGCCTCCACAAGGCCTTTGACTTTCATCTAGAGAACTTAGCCTTCCTGGCCCTCAATGGACCAGAGCCTTCCACCATTCCAGGAAGGTTGTGTCACTTTGCCCCCAGATGGGGGAAGATAACAGCAGAGCATTGGACACTCTCCATTATAAAAGAGGGGTACAAGCTTCACTTTTTGTGCATGCCCCCTCCCACAATGGTAAGACAGTTCAATTCTCAGAACTCTCTCATCAATCTGTTAGGTCAAGAGGTCACTATGCTTCTTGCCCAAGGGGGAATAGAGGAAGTACCCATTCATCAGCAGGGTACAGGGTTTTATTCCCCCTATTTCCTTATCCCAAAGAACACAGGGGGACACAGACCTATTTTAGACCTCAGAGAATTGAACAAATTCCTGTTCAAAGAGAAATTCAAAATGGTTTCTCTGGGAACTCGGCTGCCATACCTTCAGAGTCAGGATTGGCTTTGTTCTCTAGATCTCAAGGATGCGTACACTCATGTTCTCATCCATCCAACTCACAGAAAGTTCCTTTGGTTCCTTTTTCAAGGAAAGCACTACCAATACAGGGTGCTTCCTTTCGGCCTGGTCTCAGCACCAAGAGTATTTGCGAAGTGCATGGCTGTGGTAGCAGCATTTCTCCGCATTCTAGGAATATTCGTCTTCCCCTACTTAGATGACTGGCTCATTCGAGCCCCATCAGAGTCAGAAGCCAGGATTTCTCTATCTTGCACAATGCGTATCCTCCAGTATTTGGGTCTGGTCATAAACATACCAAAATCCACTCTAACTCCCACTCAGTCTCTGGAGTTCATAGGAGCTTTGCTGGATACCAGAAAAGCAAGGGCCTATCTTCCTCAGACCCGTTGCCTTCGCATGGTGCAGTTAGCTTCTCAAGCAGTGCTAAAATCTCATCTCACTGCCCGAGAAATGTTACAGCTACTAGGCCACATGGCATCTACAGTGCATGTGGTTCCTTATGCTCGCCTCCATATGAGAACAGCCCAGTGGACTTTATCCACTCAATGGACCCAGGTATCAGGGTGCCTGTCAGACAAAATAGCAAACACAAATCGCCTTATTTTGTCTCTCCAATGGTGGCAATCCACTCAGAACCTGTTGCTGGGGTCCCCATTTCAACAACCTTCACCTCAGGCAACTCTCACGACAGATGCTTCACCAGTGGGTTGGGGAGCTCATCTGCAGGACTTCTCTACCCAAGGCACTTGGACTCCACAGGAGACTCATCTACATATCAATCTCTTAGAGCTCAGAGCAATCTTCCTTGCTCTTCGAGTGTTCCACACCCTGCTCAGCTACAAGACAGTCCTCATTCAGACGGACAATCAAGTAGCCATGTTCTACGTGAACAAGCAGGGGGGAACAGGCTCTCTGTCGCTTTACAACGAAGCTTTGCAACTATGGGCCCTCGCCAGAGAGCATCAGATTCATCTCCTGGCAGTGTATCTTCCAGGCATACAAAACTCTTGGGCAGACAGATTCAGTCGAGTTCTGCTTCCACACGAATGGTCTCTACATGCAGACCAGGTGGCCAAGATTTTTCAAATTTGGGGAACCCCGGACATAGACCTCTTTGCAAGTCCGTTGAATGCCAAACTTCCCCGGTTCTGTTCCAGAATTCCGGCTCAGGGCTCTCAGGCCAGGGATGCTTTCCTCCTTTACTAGGGTCAAGACTTCCTTTATGCCTTTCCACCCATTCCCCTAATTCCCAAAATCCTATTCAAGCTTCAGAGAGACAGAGGGCATATGAGTCTCATAGCGCCACATTGGCCACAGCAAGTGTGGTACCCTCTGCTTCTACATCTCTCTCAAGCTCCCTCCCTGGAGTTAGGATCTGCTCCAGATCTCCTGTCACAGGAGGATGGAATGTTATGGCATCCCAATCCCCAGTCTCTACATCTCAGAGTTTGGTTGCTGAAGGCCTAGATCTTCATGATCTTAACCTCCCTCAGCAAGTAAAGGATGTCCATTATGCTTCCAGGAAGCCTTCCACAAGACGCTCTTATGCTTTTAAGTGGAAGAGGTTTAGCATATGGTGTTCGCAGAAGGGTCTTAATCCCCTTGCGATGCCTCTGGAATCATTACTGGAGTATCTCCTTCATTTATCCAATGCAGGACTTAAGACTAACTCAGTAAGAGTCCATTTGAGTGCTTTTTCAGCTTCTTTCAAGCCTCTAAATGGACAACCTATTTCCTCCCATCCTCTTATAGCAAGATTTATGAGAGGCCTTCTTCTAACTAAGCCTCCCATTAGGCCACCACCGGTGGCATGGGACTTAAACCTGGTTCTTGGTCAGCTCATGAAGCCACCTTTCGAACCCTTAGCTACTACCACATTGAAATTCCTTTCTTGGAAAGTTATCTTTCCCATTGCAATCACATCAGCACGTTGCATCAGTGAGTTGCAGGCACTAGTGGCTGATCCACCTTATTATACAAGGTTCCATCATGACAAGGTAGTCCTTAGGACTCATCCACACTTTATGCCAAAGGTGGTCTCGCCTTTTCATCTTAACCAAGCGGTCTACCTTCCTGTGTTCTTTCCAAGGCCTCATGCATCAAATGCAGAAAGGAATCTTCATACTTTGGACTGTAAAAGAGCTTTAGCCTTTTACTTGCAAAGAACACAGCAACATAGAAAGTCCTCTCAACTCTTTGTTGCTTTTGATCCTTCTCATTTGGGACTTCCAGTCTCCAAGAGAATACTGTCCAACTGGATTGCTCAGTGTATTTCCTTTGCCTATCAGAGTAAGAATCTTCCTCTGGAGGGCCATGTCACAGCTCACAATGTGAGAGCCATGGCAGCCTCAATGGCTCATCTTCACTCTGTGTCTATCGACGACATCTGTCGAGCAGCCACTTGGGCCTCGGTTCATACCTTCACAGCCCATTACTGCTTGGACAAGGACTTCCGCCGGGATGCCTTGTTTGGTCAGGCTGTTCTTCAACACCTGTTCCATTCCTAATCAACTCCTACCCGCCATCCCTGGTTGGATGCCAGAGATCCATGGGGGGACATGGAGCCCTTTCACAGGGACACACAGCTTCTGGGGTCTCTCCCTGGCATCTAAAGCTAGGGAGTCCCCATATGTGAAGACTACATTCCTGCTTGTTCCTGGAGATAGCATAGGTACTCACCTGTAACAAGTGATCTCCGGGAACAGCAGGAATTTAGTCTTCACAAGCCACCCACCTCCCCTAGGAGTTGTATCTCTCTTTCTCTTTCCCTCTCTCTCTCTTTGTCTCAGCTTTAAACTCAACTGGAGAGAGGCAGTTGGGAAAAGTGGGAAGGCAGCACGCAGACACTGTGGGATGCTCCCAAAAGCTTTCTAATTGGACGCTGGGGAATGTTCCCGCGCAGGTTCCGTCAGTACCAACGATACCCATATATGAAGACTAAATTCCTGAGATCACCTGTTACTGGTGAGTAACTATGCTTTCTCCGGGGACAGCAGGAATCAGTCCTCACGATCCTCCCTCCTCCCCTTGGAATTGCAGTCCTATTATTATATTTTGTTCTTTTTGCCGTCTTTTTAGCTATGTCATTTGACTGAGCAAGATGGCACCCTTGGGCGGGAAGGGGACCGCGCATGCGTGGTGGCAACTCCCAAAGACTTTCTCTAAAAGCTGGGGATTTGCTCCGCACGAGGGCTCCGCCGGCGCCTACGTCACCCATATGTGAGGACTGATTCCTGCTGTCCCCTGAGAACACCTGTTACAGGTGAGTAACTACGCTTTCCCTTCTCACTTATGGCTTGGCTCTTGAAAGGAGACGGAAAGCACATAAGGGCTACTCTCTGGTGGTGGCTTCCACTCTGCTCGGAGTCTATAGGAGTTCTACCAACCTGGCATTCCTGCAGGCCTGGTGCCTCTTTGAGCAGTGGTGTGGTGCATGGCAGCTGACTCCTGAGGTGGCCAAGGTGCCATCTCTGTTGGACTTTCTGCAAAACAATCTGGAGAAGGGCCTTTCACTTAGCTCCCTGAAGGTTTAGGTGACAGCTATGGCCTGTTTCAAAGGTCTTTACATCAATATTCAAAAGTGATATTGGTCGATAAGAAGAGGCCTCAGATTTAAGCTTTTCAGGTTTAGGGATCATCGATATCGCTGTTTCCATCTGCAAGGGGGGCAAAGTCAGCCTCTGCAGAACCGCGTTAAAGACTTCCGCTAGTACCAGTGCCAGGCGGCTCTCAAAATTCTTGTAGAACTTGGGGTAAAACTATCAACCCCAGGAGCCCTTCCCGACAACAGGGCCCTAATGGCCAGCTGCACCTCTTGAACAGTTACCTCAGCCTCCATGAATGCACTTTCCACATCTGTTAAGACCTCCAACTCCACTCCCTGAAGGTATTCCTCAATCTGCTCCTGGGGGACTGGCTCCTCTTTATAGTGTTGCTCCAAGAAGTCCACAAAGACTATCCAAATCTCCTCAAAGTTGATCATCCACTTTTGAGCTCTCATCCCATCTGTCCAGATTGCTCTCTACACAGACGCAAACTAACCTTTTGCCAACCTTATTACCCTTTTCATAGAATGCCTGCAGAAGCTGTCGTCTCATGAACTCCAAGTCCCTCTGCACGTGTTCATCTAATCTGACTCTCATGGCCATCCACTGCTTCCAAACTTGATTTGACCCCATCGTCACATGCTGGGCCTGGGGGTGCTTGACTTCTTCTCACAAAGAATATAGTTTCTCTTCACACTGCTGCCGGTACCCCACCCTTTCTGCGATGAGCCTCTCCCTAGCTGTGGTTTTAAAGGCACCCCACACTATTGGCATACTTATCTCACCCACACTGTTCAAAGCAAAATATTCCTGAATGAACAAGTCATGTGCCTGGACCACTGCTCCCATTGCAACAGGCTATTATTTAGGGCCCAGTGTCTACCCCCCAAATCTAATTCTGTGTCCTCAAGCTCCACCCAACAGGGGACATAATAAGACCAGGTGATGGCGCCCAGTGCGGCCTCCCACACCCGGCACACCAAGTGCTGATCAACCAGGAGGTAGTGCTGATGTACAGGTGAGAAGTTTAACCCTGCTGCCTCTGGTGTGTATCTCGCCAGACATCTTGCAAGCCTAAATCCATCAGCACCTCACACAGGGCTTTGCTGGCCCCCTCCCTCTGCGCGCTCTTACCCGTGGAGTCCAATCGTGGCTGCAGGCACGTGTTAGAGTCCCCACACAGTATTATTAAGCCTTTTGCAAATGCTGCCAATGAGGCCTTCATTTCTTCAAAGAAATGTGCCTGGCCCTCATAGGAACATAAACATTAGCTATCATGTAGGGATCCCATTGATCTGCAAATTCAGGAAGATCCATCGGCCTGCTTTATCTCTAAGCACACCCTCAGTCGTTACCTGCAGTGTCTGATGGAGCAGGATCGCTACTCTGTGCCTTTTTTGGCTCTGGGAGTCCGTGGCCTCTCAGATCTTGCCAAAGGGTTTCCTCTTCAACCACTTGTGACAATTAAATGTGAGATGCATCTCTTGTATGAGAATCACATCCCCACCCAGGAGTTTCAGCTTTTTAACCAGGGATCTTTTTCTCAGTGAGTCTAACCCCTTAACGTTAATAGATAAAACTTTCAACATGGTGTTTTGTTTTGTTTTTAAACTTAATCTTTATTAATTTTTCCAGAGCAAACATAGCAAAACACGAAGCATAGCAGAATACAAAAGAAGAATGAAAAGATAAACCATCCGCCTCTCCTCCTGCAATACATACAACGATACAACCATCCGCCTCTCCTCCTGTTATACATACAACGATACAAGGATATAAGATATACAATTTTTCACCCCCCCACACTCCCCCCCCATCCCCCCTCCCCCCACCCTGTACAAATAACATCCTCCGAGCTGTGAAAACCCTCTCCCCGCAATCCCCCTCAATTCCCCCCCACTTTGAGCTCATCTCATACCTGAGGTTGCCAAGTACTCCAGCAACGGTTGCCATTGACGGTCAAAGCGCTCCCCTTGATTTTTCCTTATAGCGGTCAAACGCTCCATATGCAGAATTTTATATAATCGAGCTACCCACTGATGAAGCTCCAGATGGCCCCCCTGCTTCCACTTCCAGGCTATTTCGCACCTCGCCGCCACTATACATGACCGCATAGGGCGGGACCATTTCTGCGACTGATTCGCTGGCCAGACTCCCAAAAGAAACAAAGAAGGACAGAGTTCTAACCGGACCCCAAAAATAATGGTCATCTGGTCCCGGACCTTCGTCCAATATGAACGAACCCAGGTGCAATCCCACCACATATGAAAATATGTTCCCCTATCCCCACAACCCCTCCAGCAAAGAGCAGGAACCGCTGGGAACATCTTATGATATCGTTCGAGAGTATAGTACCACCGCATTAATATTTTATAAGTGTTCTCTTGAATCAAGGTACAAATAGAGGATCGGGACGCTGCTTTAAGGATAGCCTTCCACTCCTCTCCATCCCAAACCAGCCCCAGATCTTTTTCCCATTCTACCATATATTTCAGTTTGGGCTCCACCTCCTGGGCCTTTCTCAGACTAGCATAATGTAGGCGTATCAACCCTCGAGAGGCATGATGACCCACCCACAAGGCTTCAAGATCATTAAGTCCTTCGTCAATGCGTTCACGCAGAATTTTTTGGCGCAGGTAATGTGTAACCTGCAAATAGGCGAAAAAATCTCGCTTGTCTAGCTGAAATTCCGCTTTCAATTGATCAAAGGACTTAACCTCGTCGGCCTCTATTAAATGCACAAATTGAGTCAGTCCCCGCTCCTCCCAAGCCTGAAATATCCTTTCCCGGCCCGGTGCAAAGGCTGGAGTGGCTGTCAACGGTGCGAGCAAAGACGTCCCTGGGCTAACGTTTACTCTCCGCCACCCTCTGACCCACTCTCCCAAAAGATGACGTATAAAGGGATTGTACGTCCACTGACCCTGCAAAGTTCCCTTCTGCAACCTAGGTAAACAAGAAAGTGTATAAGAGGGTACCGCGTGCTGCTCAATATCAAGAAACCCTTTTGACCGTACTGGTTCCCTCCACTCCATCACCTGTCGCATTTGCGCCGCTAGATAATAGTCCGCAATCGCTGGCATTCCCAACCCCCCTTTCTCCCGTGCTCTATACATGACAGTCCGTGCAATGCGCGGGGGTCTGTGTCTCCACACAAACAAAAACAGCTTCCGTTGAAGCTTATGCAAGACGTTTTGAGGAACTTTGATAGGTAATACTTGAAAAAGATACAACAGTTGAGGCAACACCATCATCTTAAGCGTCGCTATCCTGCCTAACCATGAGATCCCCTCATGATTCCATTTCTCCAGGTCCTTGCCTATCCGGTCAATCAGCACCGGATAATTAGCCCCGTACAATTGAGCAAGATTACGAGTTAAATTCACCCCTAGATACTTGATCTTACTGGTAGCCCAACGAAATGGAAAACACTCCTGTAGATGCGATGTTAATTGCCCAGGCAGATTAACGCTCAGTGCCTCCGTTTTATCCCAGTTAATCTTAAAGCCTGCAACCGCCCCAAAACGTTTCAACTCTGCCATAAAAATAGGCAAAGCCAATAACGGACGGGTGATAAAAAGCAACAGATCATCTGCAAACATCGCCAGCTTGTGTGCTGTCGAGCCTATGGTTAGGCCCGTTGCATCGGAATTCTGTCGCAAATGCAGCGCCAATGGCTCCATGGTTAAGGCGAACAGCAAGGGGGAAAGTGGGCACCCTTGTCTCGTGCCCCTCGCTAAAGAGAAGAACTCGGAATGTCTACCATTTATTTTGACCGTTGCTACCGGACAGGTGTACAAGGCTTTTATCCAGGACATCATATTGGGGCCTATCCCCACCGCTTGTAATACCGCAAACATAAACCCCCATTCTACTCGATCAAATGCTTTTTCAGCATCGATCGCCAAGACCAGTAGTTCCTGTTTCTGATGCTGAGCGGTCCACATTACCTGAATTGCTCTACGGATATTGTCCCCCGTATTCCACCCCTGAACAAATCCCGTTTGATCAGAATGGATAATTTTTGGCAAGATTTGCCCCAATCTGTTAGCCAATATCTTGGCCAGTATTTTCCCATCTGTGTTCAAAAGAGAGATGGGCCGGTAGGAACCACAAACAGTGGGGTCCCGACCCGGCTTTGCTATCACCGTAATCCCTGCCTGATGCATTGAAGGCGGCAATGGTTGCCCCTGGAGAACAGCATTAAATAAGCGCTGCAACAGCGGAGCTAAGGATGTCTGCAATTTTTTATAGAACAGCGTAGAGAAGCCGTCTAATCCCAGGGATTTATTCGAGGGTAAACCCTTAAATACTTGATAGATCTCTTCCAGGGAGATCTCTTTATTAAGAATATCACGATCCAATTCCGAAATTACCGGGAGACTTCTGCCGTCCTGGATATACGTGAAAGTTCCTAAGGGATCTCCTGCCACCTCACTAGTATATAATGTTTGATAATACTGGCGAAATTGCTCTCTAATATCTTTAGTACGAAAAAGAAGCTTATCTCCCTGGCCCTTGACCTTCAAAATAGTGGAACACCGGTCTCTATCCTGCAGCTTCCTTGCTAACAGTCTACCCGCCTTATTATGAAATTCGTAATAGCGCTGATTAATGCGGCGTAATTGAAAATTTATTGTCTCCATCTGCAAGGAGGTTAATTCGGCTCGTGCATGTGCCAATTGCGCTTGAATCCGGTCCCCACCCCCCTGCTTATGCCGGCGTTCCAACTCCGTAACCTGTTGGAGCAACTGGGCCCTCTTTTCCCCTGCAACCTTCTTTTTACGAGCTGCCCGTTGTATCAAAACTCCACATAACACCGCTTTTAACCCATCCCATTGAATCCCCAGGGAGACTTCCCCAGTATCATTCACCTCACAATAGTGTCGAATTTCATCTACTACACTCGCCACCACTGCGGGATCTTGCAAAAGACTTTCATTAAGGCGCCAAAATGACCTTCCACTCGTATCTCTCTCGCCTCCAAACTCCACCCATATCGGGCCATGGTCCGTCCAAGACATGGGTTCAATACCCACTTTCAAAATTTTTGAGATCCATGAAGAATCCCCAAGAAACAAGTCTATTCTGCTATAGCTATGATGGACCTGGGAATAGTGGGCATAATCAGTCCCTTGCGGATTCACCTGACGCCAAAGATCCCACAACCCATACGTTTGCATCAATCTCCGTAATTGTACCCGCCCTTTAGTGTCTCCTCTATGGCCCCCTAGGGATCTGTCCCACCGTGGGTTCAGCACCTCATTAAAATCACCCCCCATCAATAAAGCCCCATGGATTTTATCGGAAAGCCAGCTAGACAGTGTGGCCCAAAAACGAGTATGGGGGTCATTGGGGCCATAAACATTCAAAAATGTGACCTCTTGTCCCTGCAACTCACCCCAGATTAACAAAACTCGTCCTGCAATGCCTTTAATAACCCCCCCCCTAATTGAAAGGAAACGTCCTGGCGAACCATAATAGCCACTCCAGCCTTTTTATGTAAACCTTCAGCATTAAACCAAATATCTTTATAAGCGCTATGGCGCAGAAGGTGCTCATCTCTCGGCAACAGATGGGTTTCTTGCACAAAGATTACTTGCCAGCGTTGTAGCCTGGCTTCATGAAACAACGCTTTCCGCTTTTGCGGAGTGTTAAGGCCTCTAACATTAATAGATCCTACCCTAAGTCCCGCCATCAGACATTACCCGAAACTCTAACCTTGGCAGCCCCAGGATATGATCAATCCCTAACCTTTCCCCCCTCCCTCCATCCCCCCTCCCCCGCCCAACCCCCTCCCCTCTCCCCCACCCATCGTCTGTAAACTCCCTCCCCATCCATACCCCCCCCCTCTAGATATCTCTCCACAGGCACAAATCCTGTGTCACCTCTCCGGAGGAAGAGACACACCTTCCGAGACGCTTTATATGTCCGTTATACCAGACCTCCCCCCCCCCCACTTTTAAACCCAATATAACCAAGAAAACCAAGAACCCCCCTTAATCCTTCTACTCCATTGCCCCCGCCCTCCATACCCTCTCCAACTACTAACAAAACAGAACAGTGCTAACTAGACAGAGGAAAGCCATTGAGCCCCCCTTACTATAAACACAGGCATAGAGAAATACTAATCTCTGCATACTTTAAGAACCCAAAAGTGTTCATGAAAACAAGTGAGGAACCCCAGGTAGAGGTGCTGCCGTGCCTCACTATGAAAAGTAGAATATAACAGCAAAAAACAACATGAATAAAACACACGTTTTGAAATCCAGCCTCCACCGGCCGGAACACCACTAAGTCCAAGAGGGAGGCAAATAAGAAATGCTGAGTAGATCGTCTTTCGCACCCCAGGCCGAGGGCCATGAAAATCACTGAACAGACTCTCATCCCCTCACCCCCGGGGCCAAGAATCGCTCACCAAAGAAGTAATCCAGGTCCATAGAGCAGGTCCACAGGTTCATGTCGGCTGCAATATCCCGCCCGCCGCAGAGTCCGCAGTTGTAAGGATATCTTCAGAAGTGCGGCGAAGACGATGTCCTTTCGTTGGTATCCATTGCCACTTCAACTTGTCCAAAAGAAGGGACTGCTCTCGATCTTGATTGGAGGTTTCTGAAACAGTTCGAATCTGAGGCAAATTTGGGGCTTTGGCCTTTTCCAAGCACTTCCAGGCTTCAGATAGTGATTTAGCTCGATAAGTCGTCCCTCCAACTTCAAATTGAATGCCAAATGGGAAAAGCCATTTATATTTAACTTTTTCGCTGCGTAGGTACTCAGTGACCGGCCGCATCAACTTGCGACGTTGTAAGG
This sequence comes from Ichthyophis bannanicus, assembly GCA_033557465.1. Taxonomy (NCBI): domain Eukaryota; kingdom Metazoa; phylum Chordata; class Amphibia; order Gymnophiona; family Ichthyophiidae; genus Ichthyophis; species Ichthyophis bannanicus. The sequence goes on from CM066039.1 coordinate 191,837,991, forward strand.
TCTGTGGTGTGTCACACCCTCATCGGGCCCCTCCGGTGGAGACTGGTATTACAGCTTAACACCTTTTCTTGGCTCTCTATATGTTATAGATAGCCCGGCCTGGCCCTCTGTGGGTGGTAGTTGTACCGTCTTCTTGTAATCACTCAAACACACAGTTCACACTTTAAATCAAGGGCTTTATTCCCCGTCCAATGAGGTATTCTTTTTCTTGGTGAACAAAAATAATCAAAAGCCACTCTGGCAAATAACAGAAGCAAACATTGAACAAAAAGTGCTTTCCTCAGCTTTAACTTTCAACAAAAGAAAAGTCTTTAAACAATCCTCTTCATGAGTACTTAACCCTTTTCTTTTGCTGTTATAAATCAAACAGGGTTCACTTTAAACCAAGCAACTTCAGCCAGTTACTGTGTTACTGTTAAACCTTCCTGGTACATATTTTCTTTATCTCAGTGAAAACTCTTCCTCTTCAGTTATCACTAAAGAGCATTCCATTGGTTCAGTGTTTTCTTGCACATTGGGAATATCACACTGCATTAAAGAATAACCATTTGTACCTACGTTTTCTGTATCAGCTGTTCTGCCGAGCTCACTCTGGTTAATCACGTCAGGTACGTGACTGCTTCCTGGCTCTGAGCTAAAGCTCTCTTGGGTATTACCGTATACTCTGGATAGTGGTTTATAAGAGCACTTCTCCTGTGTGAAGCTATGAGGTAACTGCCCATAAACACTGGTATTAGTATCAAACAGCTTGTGTCCTGCCTTGAATCGGCTAAAGGCTAATTCCTCTGGTACAGCTGTGGGAGTTTGCAATGCTGACAACGGCACTCGGGAGAAGTCTGAGAATTTAAAGTTGCTAGCAGAATTATGTGCTTCATAAGGTAAGAGACCTTCCTTTCTCTTGTAACCGTTAGTACAAGGAAAGAAGTTGTTTCCTTTTCCCTTTATATCTGCTCTTGGCTGGCTTCTCTTATTAATCCTGGACTTAGCCCACTCGGGTGTAAAACAGTCCTGTTCAACTTTGAATGCCTTGTTTCCTGCAACAGGATTCCTCCCTCTTCTCTTCTGGCTTCCACACACACACTCTGTATTTAACAGCTGATCTCCACATGTACTCACACCATCCTGAGACTCATTCAAGCTGTCCTGTGGTATATTTTGCTGACCCACTCTCTCATTTCCTTCCTTCCACCAACTTTGGTCCTGGAGATGAGATTGAATTACTGTGTCTCTTTCTCTTTCCCTCCGTTCCCACAACTGAGGATGTTGCTTCCACCTCTGTCCGTGCTCACTCTCTCTCACTGCTTGTGAGTGTGCCTTATGTATCTGTCCCCGGGTTCCACCCCTTCTCAGCTGATCCCTATCAGGTAAATCAACCTCCATTCTCATGCTGGCTGGGTGTGTCTTTTTACCCTTTTCCCACGTGTGCCGTGGTTGCTCATAGCAACTATTTGACATGTTTTTGTTTACCTCATCAGGTTCTGCCTGATTTTCTCCGCTAATCTCCATTTCCTCTGGGTCCCCTGGGTTTACCTTGTGACAGGTGCCAGATCTTGGAAGACCTCAATCATGGAGCCATGCCATTGCAACTTTCCCCGCTTAGCCGCCGCTCTCATAATCGCTTCCTTTTGGGGGAAACTAGTCATGCAGGCTATGAAGTCCCTGGGCCTATTCCCTGGAGGGGCCCTGAGAGCTCTGTGCGCCCTTTTGATGCCAATCTCCACTTTAGGAGCGAACTCGGCCTGATCTTCCGCAGTTAGCAAGGCCTCGCAGATTTCACGTACCACTGTGTCGGCTTGTTTATAGCGTTCTTCCTCGGGGACCCCTCGTATGCGAATGTTGCAACGTCGAGACCTATTTTCTAGGTCTTCGATTTTCCCCCGCAAGCCCTCCGTTGTCTCCCGCCACCGACTAGTCAAGCTGCGCACCGTCTGTGTGGCCGTGGCCATCTCGTCCACGTGCTCCTCCAGAACTTCGACACGGTGTCCTAAGGCCTGCATGTCGTGGCGAAAGTCCGCTAATAATTCCTTCACCTCACTTTTAACACCAAGGACTTCCGTTTTTATCTCCCGGCACCATCGTCGAAGGTCGCCTTTAGTGCAATGCTCATCAGCGTTTTCCAATTCATCCTCCGTTTCTGTGTCCTCCGTCTCGGCCCTCTCTTTCTGAGAGCGTAAGGGCGCATAATTTGACCAAATTTTTCCAGCTTTTTCTTGGTGGACATCCTCCACTCAATCACCGCACCCCCAAAATGCTCTTTTCGCCAGGGGGGAGACCCGATGCTAAAGAATATTGCTATTTACTCTATATCCCGAAGGGAGCTCCTACTTCAGACCGCCATCTCGGTCAGTGACGTCACTTCCTCTCCCCAACATGGTGTTTTTTTATAAGTCCTTCCACACCCCCCTCCCCCAAGCAGCACCATTCAGGAACTCATCCATACACTGCCATGGTTTCAGCCATTCACAAAGGGTTCGGTTGGGCTCACTCTCTCACATACATTCACAGTTGCACAAACACTCCCCCTTCCTGTCCCACCTCCTCACCCCACCCCATGACCCTCCTCTCAGTTGTCCACTGCCCAAGCAGACCAAAGGAAACAACATTCTACAACCCATCCATGGTACCTAGGAGCAATCTCTCCTCCCCCCCTGCCCATTCCATTGCATTCCCCCACCAGCTTACAGATCATGTCCACACAAGAGGTGTCCCAAGCATAGACCCACTACTTAACAAGAAGTTCTCAGGTAACTATTGGTCAGTTCCTATGTGCGCAGGGCTTTTATAGCAAAGTCAGCCCACCATACATGGGTCAAGATTATCCAAGGGAGGATGTAGAAGACAAACCATAAAGCCGAGATACCTCCACTCAGAGCCACATGACGTCCTCAGTCACTAAATCGGCCACAAGATTTTATCTCCCACTCTTGCCTATGGAGACCCGCTGTGGCATCATGTCCTCCTTTACCAGCCCCCACATGCGCAGCGCCCTCCACACTTCTGATAGGTCTTTAACTGAGACTTTCTTGCCAGCAGTGGTAAAATTCAAGCGAAATGTAAAGGACCTTGGGAGTGCTTATTCCACCTCCGAGGAGGAATAAGTTCCCAGGCCAACTCTGCCTTCCTGGACATACAGGGCCGTGACCAGAATCGGCCCTGTACATCTGGGGTCACAGGCCCACCTCCTCCCGCCCCCGTCCAGAGCTCCACGCACATCTCCTCTGTATGTGCGGGGAGCTTTGGGTTCGGCATCAGGCATAACTTGCATAATACGATCAAAAATTGATTGTGCTTAAACCCACACAGATGATTGGCTAGCCTTGAGCCCTGGCGTGCCAACAAATAATAAATTCGACCAGTAAGGTAAACCATATTAAATATTACTTCTAGGAGGCTAAAGCACCAAACATGTAGGTCCTGAGCAAACAAACTGTGATCAAATACTACCTACAGGGAACCAAAGGCAGATAGTATGTGTCAAACTTGGGCTTAAAAAGATTAAAAACAAAAACTAAAAGCAATATATATTAAAAACAAAAGGATGTATCAAAGATAAATAACTGGTATAAAATCATATGTTTCCATCGGGTTACATCGCCTATCAGGCTAGTTAGATTGTCACTTGTGCTTGATTTCACTCCACCAATTTTTCCTATGAGTTCATGTCTAATAATACTATGTGACCGTTAGGCAAGTTGGGCTGTCTGGTGATTTTTATTCTTTCTGTTGTAAGTAGGATTTTATCTTTAACCCCCTTTTTAGCAGTTATTTATCTTGTGGTGTTAATGTTCAAGAAGCCAACCTTTTTCTATCGAGTTAGGAGTCATGAGGAACACTGTCAAGAAATGTTTTTTCATAGAAGTGTGCTAGTGCTTGGAATGCCCTCCCAGAATGGGTGGTGGAAGCTAAAACAGTAACAGACTTCAGAAAGTTTGGGATCAGCAGGAGGAAGAGATAGCAGGAGCCGGACCTACTTGATATACAGGACATGGGGGCAAGGGGTAACCTTCACGAATCGGCACTTCATGGAATAACCATGGTTAAAAGCCAGACATCACCGAGCATAGTGAAGGCAGTGTAGATTATGTAGAAAACCTAGTAATAAAACATGAAACAGGTATCTGGGTGTTGGGTTTATAAGAATCATAGAGGAAAATGGCTAGACCTGAAAGTGGTCAACCAGCAGAGGTGGTAGAGACAAGTATTTCAGAAGACTGGGTATGTTTGGGAGTAGTGGGATGAAAGGGGTCAAATGTTCAGCTAAACACCAATGTGGGGGAGCTGGTGCTGGATCCTGTGTGGGAATTTACCTCCTAAACTGAAATAATTACGAGGTAGACTGGATGGGCCAATTTTGTCTTTTTCTACTGTTATTGTTGCTCTTGTCATGTTCTGTGTGTACATGTTTTTTTCCTGTTTTTAAATTCATATTCCTGATCGTCTCTCCGGGCCAGTCCAGGAACAAGAGGGTTGTCAATCTTCTTCAGCAACTGAGGACTGAAATCTGAAGTTTTGCAGACTTGGTATCTGGCTCCCTCTGCTGGTCGCACCTCAGTCTTTTCAGTCCTCAGCAGCTGAAGGACCGTTCCTGGCTGGCTCCTCTTCAGCGAGTTTTATTTTTTTCTGCTTTTATTTCTGTGAAGCTTTTCTTACTAAATTTCCTGGGTAGAGCCCTAGCAGGGTTTTTCCCCCATTCCAAGGAAAGGTTAACAGGCATATGTTGAGACAGCTGCTCTGGGGGTTGATGGAGGCAGAGCCTGTCTTTTGATCACCCCCGGGGCTTGAGAGAGAGGGAGCAGTGCAGTGCTGGGAGCCCCAGATACCTTCCTGCTACCCTCGGTGCTTTCGGTGTCGGCCCACTGGCAGTGGGTGTCTGAGCCGAAGTGATTTTACTGCCACACCATCATTCTCTGCCTGCAAGGTACGTTGTTCTTTTTTTCCCTATCTTTGGGCTTGTCGGGGCAGCGTGCTTCTCCACCGCGGTTTCTTTTTCTTCATCGCAGCAGTGCTCCGGGCAGATTTTTGTCGCGGTTTTGCTGCGGGTGTGATTTTTTACCTCCCCGGGACTGCGGGCGGCTGGCTTCGCGGTTGGGCTCTGTTTGTCGGGGTTCTGGGGTTGCCGGTTATGGACGGTTCCTCGGAGGGCCGTGCTCAAAGCAGTTCTGTTTTGGCGGGAACGGCAGCCATTTCTGAAGTGGCTCCAGTGGCTCAGGAAAAACCGGCAAAAAGGAAGGCAAAATCCAAGCGGCAGGGACAAGTGGAGGATGCTCCCCCACGGTCCCTACCTGATATTTCGCAGGGGCTGCAGTCTGTTTTTTCTGCAGATTTTATCTTGGCCCTTCATCAGGCTTATTGTATTAAATGGCAGCAGGCCCAGCTCAAACCTTCTGTCTCGGTGACTGCACCTGCTGTCAGCTCTCTGCCCTCGGCTGCGCCTGGGGTTAGCTCTCTGCCCTCTCTTTCAGATCCGGGCGAGGGTCCCTCTAAAGTGGTTGCCCCAGTAGCGGTTGAGGAGGCTAAGCCTCCTCTGGAGTTCTCGGACCTCCCAGGGATGGAGGAAGGCGAACTCCTTTCTGACTTGGAGGATGCGGATTTGGGTGCTGGCGAGGATCCCAACACCTTTCGCGTTTTTCGGAAGGAGGAATTGGGGGTCCTCATTACCCAGACTCTGTCGGCGCTCAATATTGCCCTTCCCGCGGCATCGGAGGCGCCCTTGGAAGATCCTCTACTGCAGGGGTTTAAAACGGAGCAACGGTGTTTTCCTGTACACAGAGTCATGAAGCAGATGGTGGAATCTGAGTGGGAATGCCCAGAAGCTTCGTTGAGAGGAGCGCAGGCTATTGGGCATTTGTATCCTTTGCCGCAGGACGAACTCGAATTGTTGAAGATGCCTAAAGTGGATGCCTTGGTGACGGCAGTCACCAAGAAGACCACCATTCCGGTAGAAGGCGGTGTGGCGCTCAAGGATCTGCATGATAGAAAGCTAGAGGCTTTATTAAAACAGACGTTTGAGGCCAGTGCTCTTTCCTTACGAGCGGCTATTTGTGGGGCGTTTGTTTCCCGGGCGTCCATTCGTTGGATTCAGGGGTCTTCTGTCGCATGCCCCGATCAAGAGGAGGGCGCCAAACTTGAGTCGGCGGCTGCTTACTTGGCTGATACCTTTTACTATCTAGTACGCATTTCCGCGAAGTTCCTGGCTTCGGTGGTAGCAGCTCGTCGGTTTCTTTGGTTGCGGAATTGGTCGGCGGATGCTTCTTCCAAAGCTAGGCTCAGTAAACTCCCTTATAAAGGCTCGCTGCTTTTTGGAGCGGCTTTGGAAAAGATTGTGAAGGATCTTGGAGATTCCAAGGGGGGTCGGCTTCCTGAAGACCGGCAGAAACCTTCCAGGTCGGCCCCTATACACAGGGGGGAGTTTCGCAGGTTCCGGGGCTCCCGCTTTAGCCCCTATCAGCGAGGCCGCTTTGTGGCCAGGGGTCAGTCCTTTCGGGGGGCTCGAGGTTTCGGTAGAGGATACTTCGGGTCTCAACAGCAGGCCGCTAAGAAGCCACAATGAAGTGAGGTCGGTCCAGGCGGATTTTCCAGTGGGGGGTCGGCTTCAAGCCTTCCTATCGGCCTGGGCCAACATAACTTCCGACCAGTGGGTCCTCGAAATCATTCGCGATGGATACTCCCTCGAGTTGGCTCGTCCGGTGTCCGAGGCTTTCGTGGTGTCTCCCTGCGGTTCGGCGGAAAAGCGCGCGGCTGTTGCTATGACCCTTCGCCGGTTGTTCAGTATTCGGGCGGTGGTCCCCGTCCCTCCGGATCAATTAGGATCAGGTCGGTACTCGATTTATTTTGTGGTGCCCAAGAAGGAGGGTTCTTTTCGTCCTATTCTGGATCTCAAAAACGTCAACCACTGCTTGCGAGTTCCGCACTTCCACATGGAGACGCTACGTTCGGTCATTGCCTCAGTGCAACCTCGAGAGGTGTTGACATCTATAGACCTTACGGAGGCCTATCTTCATATTCCCATCAGGGCCGAGCATCAACAATTTCTTCGCTTTGCGGTCCATCTGGGTCATTTCCAATTCCGAGCCTTGCCGTTTGGCCTGGCGACGGCGCCCCGGGTCTTCACCAAGGTGATGGTGGTGGTGGCTGCGGCCTTGCGCAAAGAGGGGATTCTCGTGCATCCTTATCTCGACGATTGGCTCATTCGGGCACCGTCCGTGGCGGCGTCCCGGTCAGCCACGGCGCGGGTCGTCAGCCTCCTGCAGCAACTAGGTTGGGTGATCAACCAAGACAAGAGCCAGTTGCAACCAGTTACGCGTCTCCTTTACTTGGGGGCAGTTTTCGACACCCGGCTAGGGGTGGTTTTTCTGCCGGAAAGCAGGGTGCAGAAACTTCTGGCTCAGGTGAAGAGCTTCTTACGACTCGAGGCGCCAACGGCGTGGTGATATCTGCAGCTCTTGGGCTCCATGGCGGCGGCCTTGGACCTGGTACCGTGGGCTCGGGCTCACATGCGACCGTTACAACAGGCATTGCTGTCGAGATGGTCGCCTCAGGAACATTCTCTGGATTGCAGGTTGCCCCGGTTGCACAGTGCCTCGGTCAGTCTCCAGTGGTGGTTAGATCCCGTGCATCTCCGGGCGGGAGTTCCCTTGCGTCAGCCCGACTGGGTTCTTGTCACGACCGATGCCAGTCTAGGGGGCTCGGGGGCTCATTGTCTGGGGAGCTTGGCTCAGGGGGTTTGGCCACCGGAGCTCCAACACTCCTCGATAAATCTGTTGGAGCTCCGAGCGGTTTTTTTAGCGCTCCAGGAGTTTTGCACGCTTCTACAGCACAAAGCGGTGAGAGTTTTCTCCGACAATGCGGTGACCGTCTCCTACATCAACCGTCAAGGCGGGACAGGCAGCACAGTGTTGCTGGAGGAGAGTCTACGGCTCATGGCCTGGGCGGAGGAGCATCTGGTGGCGCTCTCGGCAGCGCATGTCACCGGTCGGGACAATGTGCAAGCCGATTTCCTCAGTCGGCACGTGGTGGATCCAGGCGAATGGGCTCTGAACGCGGCGGTGTTTCACTCTCTGACTCTCCGGTGGGGGCAGCCGATCATGGACCTCATGGCCACCTTCGACAATGCCAAAGCCCCCAGGTTTTTCAGCAGGCGCCGGGAGCGCATGTCGGAGGGTCTCGAAGGCCTCTCTCAGCCCTGGCCGATCAGCAGGCTTCTCTATGTTTTTCCGTCATGGCCGATGATCGGCAGGGTGGTTCGGCGGATAGCCCGTTATCGGGATCGCGTAATTCTCATTGCACCGGATTGGCCCCGGAGAGCGTGGTATGCGGATCTGGTGCGTCTCCTCGTCGACCACCCCTGGCGGCTGCCGCTGCAGGCGGATCTCTTGGTTCAGGGTCCGCTGTTCATGCCCGACGTGGATCGCTTCTCGCTTACGGCTTGGCTATTGAAAGGGACCGCCTGAGACATCGAGGGTATTCGCCGTCTGTCGTGTCCACTCTGTTGCAAGCGCGTCGGCGGTCGACTTCCCTGGCTTACGTTCGAGTATGGCGCGTCTTTGAATCTTGGTGTGTACAACGGAGCGTCCGGGCTCGGGACGCCTCGCTACCCCATGTGCTGTCCTTCCTGCAGGATGGGTTGGATAAGGGGTTGGCCCTCAGCACCATTAGGGTGCACCTGGCGGCGATTTCCTGTTTTCGGGAAGCCGGGAAGGGGGTCCGTCTGTCCGCACATCCCGACGTGCTTCGTTTCTTTCGGGCGGTTCAGAATATCCGTCCTCCTCTTCGCAGTATCGTTCCGCCTTGGGACTTGAATCTTGTTCTGGAGGCCTTGGCGGGCCCGCCTTTTCATCCGTCCGCCTCCTTTCCGTTGCGGGAGTTTTCCTGGAAAGTAGCCTTCCTGGTGGCCCTCTGTTCAGCAAGGAGGATCTCTGATCTCCAGGCGCTGTCTTGTCAGGCTCCGTATCTTCAATTTTCTGAGGACAGAGTCCTGTTGCGCACGGTTCCCTCGTTTCTCCCGAAGGTGGTTTCCAAATTTCATGTGAATCAGACTATTTCACTGCCAACGATTCGGGTCCAGGAGGGTTTGCCCATTGATGCGGTGTTGCGAAAGTTGGATTTGGGCAGGTTACTCCGGAGATACCTCAAGAGAACTAAAGATTTTCGTAAAACTGATCGGTTATTTGTACTTTTTGCAGGGCCTCGCAAGGGCGAGGCGGCGTCCAAGGCATCCATTGCGCGCTGGGTGAAGCGTGCGATCATGGCGGCGTATCAGGCCAAGGCGAGGTCCCCTCCAGAGGGTCTATGCGCTCACTCTACTCGTAGTCAGGCGACGTCCTGGGCCGAGTATGCCTTGATTCCGCCCGCTGACATCTTTCGGGCGGCGACTTGGTCTTCTCTTCACACGTTCGCTCGGCATTACCGGTTAGATGTTTTGGCAAGGGCAGATGCGAATGTGGGGGCTTCGGCGATCATTGCGGGCCTTGCGGGTCCCCCCCCCCCCCGGGGTTAGGTACTGCTCTGGTACTTCCCTCTTGTTCCTGGACTGGCCCGGAGAGACTATCAGGAAACAGAAATTAGGTTTACCTGCTAATTGTCTTTCCTGGAGATCTCTCCGGGCCAGTCCAGGACCCACCCTATCACAGTTGTAGGTTTTTTCTGGTTGCAAGGCGGTCTCGGTCGAAGAATGATATACTAATGCAGCCGAGCGTCGTAGATTGCAGAACCGTTGGCGTAGGTTTTTTTCCCGTAGGGGGGTCTCTGGGGCTCTCTCGGGAAGCGGGTGTGGGCTCACTCGTAAGTCTGTTGCGATGGCCTGCACGACATTTCACAAACATCCTACACTATATAAAAAAGAAAAAAAAAAAAACCCTCGAATGGAGGCACACCTGTCGAGGGCTCTGCCCATGGCAGTGGGCTACTGTAGTGTTTGTACATAGTTGCTTTTCTCTTTGTTCTTTCTGTTTGTTCGGTTTTCTCTCTTTCACTGCTTGGACATATGTTGACTGAGGTGCGACCAGCAGAGGGAGCCAGATACCAAGTCTGCAAAACTTCAGATTTCAGTCCTCAGTTGCTGAAGAAGATTGACAACCCTCTTGTTCCTGGACTGGCCCGGAGAGATCTCCAGGAAAGACAATTAGCAGGTAAGACCTAATTTCTGTTTACTTGCACTTCCTGGTTGACTTTTCTTTCTTTTTTAACATCAACAGATAGTCTGATGGTGTCCTGAGCAGGGGGAGAGATGCAGAGAAAAACAGCTTGAGCTTCAGAAGTTATTTCCTTTCTGCAGTATGCAGAGTGATTTGTAGTTTTGTTTTGTTTTGTTTTGTTGGGGGGGGGGTGGAATGAAGGTGCCATTTAACTAGCCAAATTCAGGCACTAGGAAAACCGTGGATCACCAGCAGCAAATGAAAAGTCACAAGTCTTTGTAGCCAGCTAGAGACCTTTTTTATGGTGGTAAAATGGCTTTTTACAGTTGCAGCTACTGACTACCTCCACCCATACTCCATCTGAAGATCTAAGGACGACATACTCCTATCAAGTTAACTTGGGATTTTGAGTGGTCTGTCTGCACCTAAAGGAGTATTCCTATCACAACATCACACAGGTTCTACGCCAGAAAACCTCTACCATCCAGTATATCCTGAGATACTGGAAGAGTTGTGGCATTGTGTCTGAAGACCAACATGGCAAGAAACTGTGCCCAGCTCCACCCCTCACCCCAGCTGGGCTTTGCAGCCACATGGTAACACACAGGCAGTGGGGTACAGCTGAATGCAGGGGAAGGAGAGCAGGTATTGCACAGTGGACCAGAGTCTCAGCAGAGAGGGGCAGGAGGCGATTTCATATGATGACACAAAATTCTCCAGCTTTGTGTGGAATAGGGGAAAGAAGTGTATTGCATAGTGATGTGGACATTCCAACATGTAGCCACAAGATGTCGTGTAGTGATGCAGGGCCTCCAGTACTATAAAAAAAACCCCAAAGCATTACAATGCATGGCAACACAAGAACCTCTACGGAACCAGGGGGAGAGGGAGGTATATAGACATCGAACAGCACCTCAGAGGCTCTAGGACAGCGAGAAAAGGGACTGGGAAAAACATTGAATGGAACTGGGCACCTCTCGAGGTTCTGCTCCAGCTGATGAAAGGAGCACTTAATGCACTATATCAGCAGAGGCCGAATGGTATGTGAGAAGATACTAGCCACAGTGCATCTGGCCACCATAACACGACACATTCTGCATTGCCACTCTGATACCCTTAGCCTGCCCTGGCAAGTATGCCAGACAACTGTGAAGGGCTGGAAGTTACGGAGGCTCCAGATGCTGACAGAGTCTTACGGACAAGAAGGCCCTGCCTAAGAAACAAGGTACAGTATCAAAGATGTGTATCCACATTCCTTTCTGAGGTTGCCTTTAATCTGACTCTACAGAAATGTAAATCTACCTTCCTTAGCGTCCCTCTAGTCCAGTCCCGGAACCATAGAGTTGTCAACCTCCTCCAGCAGCCTTGGAGACTGAAATACATCAGCGCTTTGCTGGCACCAGTATAAGTAGGCAAGGACCGCCCCCTCTCACCAGTACTTTCAGTCTCCAAGCAGCTGAAGGAGATTCTGAGCCTAGTTCTGGGCTCAGTTAGGGATATAGGCAGAGCTAAATAGAATACATTTACCTTACAGTTTGACTTTATTTTTCTTGATTTGCCCTTCTGGGTTTTGATTGCAGGAGCTGTGCTGGTGCAGGAGATTTCTTCCTCTGGCTCCATCTGCCCCCCTTTTCCCCTCCCCCCCCCTTACCTTTTACTTTTACTTCTTTCCTTTCCCTGCCCCACTGCTTAAACGAGCACTGTGGGGTTAAGTCAGCACAAGGGTATTTCTGTGCCTCCCTGCTCCCGAACCCGCGTTAAAGGGTGAGGAGCAGGTTGCAGGCTGACAGCAGTGGCCCGGAGTTGGCAGGGCAGCTGAGAAACTGCTGCTGGTGTTGGAGCTGAAGCCACAGTCAGGCTGAGCTCCAGCGAGGCTGCTGCATCTCTCCCTCTCTCCTTCACCCCATCTGGCAGTGGTGAGTAAGAGGTGTTTAATTTTCTGCTTTTTGGGGGCCCCTTAAGGTTTAACAGGGGGGGGGGAGACTAAGTTTGGTTTTCTATTCTTCTCGGGGTGGTCTGTCGCGTGGTTTTTTCGGCGGGAATCGGCTGCGGCGGCCATTTTGAAAAAAAATCCCGATTTGCTTTTTTCCTTTCAATTTGCTTTTTCTTAGCTTTCTAACCCTCGTTTTGGCTGCAGACCTTCTGGGTTTGACTTGGGGGTGCTCTGGGGTCATAGTATGTGAAGAATTTAAAAAAAAAAAAACCTTTATTGTTAATCGGGGGTTTTCTTCAGTCTGCCTCACAAGCCTCTTTTTTGCTAGGCTGTGCTGCTGACCCACGGACAGTGGGTGGCAGGAGAGCTTCCCACTGAGTATGCCTGCGAAGCCACGCTGTGTGGTTTGTGGAGCTAAGCGGGGTTTACTGACAGGGTCCAGTGTGTGTGGGTCCTGCACTCTGGATTCCAACGTTATGGAGGTTGCAGCTCCTTCTCCGGCTGTCGCCGCTGAGGGGCTTCCGCTAGGTGCGGTGCCGGCTTTACCTCCGACTCTGGATTTTCAGGGGCCGGAGTCTTCCCCTGGGGAGGGGTCCTCGGGTTCGCAGGGTCAGAATTCGGTGGCCTTAGCTCCGGGGATTCCGCCAGATTTCTTCTCTCTCATGCAGCAAGCTTTTGTGCTCCTGCAACCCGGGGTAGTCTCTCCGGCTCGTGCTTCGGAGGGGCAAAAGCGTCCGGGGTCCCTGATTCGGACGGTAGACGGCGCTCCTGCTGCGAAAGTGGCCAAGGGGTCGGCAGAGGAAGATTCTCCGTCTCATCTGGGGGAAAACCTCGGGACGGAGGACGTGGACCTGGATAACACCTCCGGTGAGGAGCTCAAGGAGGGAGAGTTACCTGACACGGAGCAGCATAGTCGGCTCGTCAGGGTGTTTCGTCGGGAAGAGCTTCCGGCCTTGATTGCCGAGACTCTCAAAACGTTGAATATGCCGGCGGAGGCGACGGTGCCGGATGATGCTCTGGAGGATCCTCTGCTCCCGGCAGTGCGTAAGTCCCAGCGGGTCTTTCCCCTGCACAGAGTCTTTAGAGGGATGATTCAGGAGGAGTGGGACTCGCCAGAATCGGTGCTAAGGGGCTCTCGGGCCTTGTCGCGCCTTTATCCATTGTCGGATCAGGATAGGGAGCTTTTTCGGTCTCCCAAGGTTGATGCGGCGGTGTCAGCAGTCACAAAGAAGACTACGATCCCGGTTGAGGGCGCCGCGGCGTTGAAGGATGTGCAGGATAGGAAGTTGGATACGCTATTGAAGCAGGTTTTTGATGTATGTGCCCTCTCTATGCAAGCCGCCGTGGCGGGGGCTTGGGTTGCGAGAAGTTGCTTGCGCTGGTCCCAACGATTACAGGGGGATGTCGGGACAGCGCAGGTGGAGGATGCAGCATGTTTGGAATCTGGGGCCGCGTATTTGTCGGACATTCATTATGATCTCATCCGTAGTGGAGCTAAGTCTATGGCCTCTGTGGTAGCGGCACGGCGGTATTTGTGGTTGCGCAATTGGGCGGCCGATAGTTCCTCCAAGGCTCGTCTCAGTAAACTTCCCTTTCGGGGTAAGTTGTTATTCGGTGAGGATTTGGAAAAGCTGGTCAAGGATCTCGGTGAATCTAAAGGGGGTCGTCTTCCAGAGGATAAACCGAAGCCGGTCAGGGCTGCCTCTGGGTCTCGAGGTGCTCCTCGGGATTTTTGCCGTTTTCGGGCGGCTCGTTTTGGTCAGCCCTAGCGTGGACGGTTCCCAACTCAAAGCCAGGGGTTTCGTAGCTTCAGAGGAGCCGGCAGAGGTTTCTCCGCCTTTCCCTCCGCCTCTGGTAAAAAGCCCCAATGAGATGAGGCGGGCTCAGGTGGATGTAGTTCCCGTGAGGGGGCGGTTGCGGGAATTCTACCCTGCCTGGGTCCAACTTACGTCAGATCAGTGGGTTCTGGAGGTGATTCGGGAGGGCTACGCTCTCGAACTTCATTGTCCCGTGTTAGATTCCTTTATTCTCTCGCCATGCAGTGCTCCGCTCAAGTGGAGGGCCGTCTCCGACACATTGCAGAGATTGTTGCGCCTCAGGGCCATCGTCCCGGTGCCAGGGAACCAGTGCGGTTCCGGTCGGTACTCCATCTATTTCGTGGTGCCGAAAAAGGAGGGATCCTTTCACCCTATCCTAGATTTAAAACGGGTCAATCGGTGTCTCCGGGTAACTCACTTTCGCATGGAGACTCTTCGATCCGTCATAGCGGCTGTCAGGCAGGGGGAGTTTCTGACTTCGCTCGACCTCACGGAGGCTTACCTGCATAACCCGGTTCGGCGGGAGCACCAGCGCTACCTGTGGTTTGCGGTTCCCATGGGACATTTTCAGTTTCAGGCGTTACCCTTCGGCCTGGCGACGGCGCCACGCACGTTCACAAAGGTCATGGTAGTTGTAGCGGCGGCTCTTCGCAAGGAGGGGGTGCTCATGCATCCTTATCTAGACAATTGGTTAATTCGGGCAAAGTCTCGGGCGGAGAGTGCGGAGGCCACCGCCAAGGTGGTACGGTTGCTACAGAGTCTGGGTTGGGTGGTCAACTTTGCGAAGAGCAGGTTGACTCCCTCGCAGTCGTTGGAATACCTGGGGGCGCGCTTCGAGACGCTTCAAGCGGCAGTGTTCTTGCCGGATCAGCGGGCGCAGGCGTTGCGGAGGCTGGTGCGGCACTTTCTCCGGCAGACAGCGCCCACAGCGTGGCAGTATCTCCAGTTGCTCAGCACGATGGCAGCAACGATAGAGGTGGTGCCCTGGGCCAGAGCGCCTATGCGGAAACCTCAGAGCGTGCTCCTCCGGCGTTGGTCTCATCGGCGCGATGCGTTATCTCGACGATTGATCTGTCCCCAGAAGGTCCGCCTGGATCTTCGCTGGTGGTTACGCCCGGAGAATCTAGCCGCGGGCATGCCCTTGGAACCTTCATCCTGGAAGCTGCTGAGCACGGATGCCAGTCTTCTGGGGTGGGGGGCGTGTTGCAGGGACGCGTTTGCCCAAGGCCTGTGGTCGGTGGCGGAGAAGGAATGGTCCATCAATTGGTTGGAGATGCGAGCGGTGTTTCTGGCTCTACAAGCGTTTCGGGGGACTCTTGCTCGGCAGGCGGTTCGGGTTCTCTCGGACAATGCGGCCACAGTCGCTTACATAAATCGGCAGGGCGGCACAGGCAGCGTGGCGCTAGAGCAGGAGGCGGCTCAGTTGCTAGCTTGGGCCGAATCGCATCTGAAGTGTCTGTCGGCACAGCATGTGGCAGGCGTAGAGAATGTAGCGGCGGATTTTCTGAGTCGCCGAAGGGTGGACCCGGGAGAGTGGGTCCTTCACCCCGAAGTCTTTGCGCTTCTGGTACGGCGCTGGGGTGTTCCCCTAATGGATCTCATGGCGACCTTCCAATCGGCTCAGGTGGAGCGCTTTTTCAGCAGACGGCGAGAACGGATGTCAGAGGGGCTCGACGCACTGGCGCAGCCCTGGCCGCAAGAGAAACTGCTCTATGTCTTCCCACCTTGGGCTCTGATAGGCCAGGTGGTGCAGCGCATAGAGCATCATCGGGGCCTCGTGGTGCTGGTGGCGCCCGATTGGCCCAGGCGGCCGTGGTACGCAGATTTGGTGCGACTGTTAGCGGATCGCCCGTGGAGGCTCCCTCAGCGGAGCGATCTCTTGTGTCAGGGTCCGTTGCGCATGCCTCAGGTAGCTCGGTTCTCACTTACGGCATGGCTCTTGAGAGGGCTCGGATGACCATTAAGGGGTATTCGGCGGCGCTCGTCTCAACCTTGCTGAGGGCGCGTAGACGTTCAACATCTTTGGCGTACATTCGCGTCTGGCGCATCTTTGAGGCTTGGTGTTCGGAGCATACCGTGCGTCCGTTGGGAGCTTCCGTGTCGCAGATCCTTTCGTTCTTGCAGGATGGTGTGGACAAGGGTTTGGCGGCTAGTTCGTTGCGAGTGCAGCTGGCTGCCCTTTCCTGCTACCGTGGGAAAGTGCAGGCTCAGTCTCTCGGTGCCCACGCGTATGTCCGGCGGTTTTTGAGGGCGGTGTTGCTCATGCGGCCGCCACGGCGATGTGCTGTTCCTCCGTGGGATTTGAATTTGGTGTTGGAAGCCTTGCTGGCTCCTCCGTTTGAGCCGTTGTCCACTGCTTCGCTAAAAGATCTCACATTGAAGACAGTTTTCTTGGTGGCGATTTGTTCGGCTAGGAGGATCTCGGAGCTACAGGCCTTGTCTTGTAGGGAGCCCTATCTCTCTTTTACTAACCACAAGGTGGTTCTCCGTACCGTTCCTGCGTTCTTGCCCAAGGTGGTATCCACTTTTCATGTTAACCAGGTGGTATCTCTTCCGGTGTTCTCCGACCGCGATGGGGCCGGCTCTGGGGATCGGTTGCGGCTGTTGGACGCCCGCAGGGTTCTCAAGAAGTATCTCTCCCGGACGGCGTCCTTTAGGAGGTCGGATCGACTTTTTGTGGCGTTCGGGGGACCGCGTAAGGGAGAAGCGGCGGCGAAGTCGTCTATTTCCCGCTGGTTGAAGGAAGCTATTGCATCGGCCTACATCTTGAAGGGCAAGTTGGTTCCGCAGGGTATTCGGGCTCATTCCACTCGGGCGCAGGCGGCGTCTTGGGCAGAGTTCAGTCTGGTCCCAGTGGGCGACATCTGTAGGGCGGCGACTTGGTCGTCCTTGCATTCTTTTGCCAAACATTACCGCTTGGATGTTTTGTCGGCGGAGGATGGGCGTTTCGGCTCATCGGTGCTTCAGGCTGGGCTTGCTTGTCCCTCCCGTTGATGTTCACTGCTCTGTTACATCCTCTATGGTTCCGGGACTGGACTAGAGGGACGCTAAGGAAGGGTAAATTAGACTTACCTGCTAATTGTTGTTCCTTGGCGGAACTCTAGTCCAGTCCCAGATCCCTCCCTTGGTTTGAAGAGTTGCCAGCCTGATTGTTTCGGCTCCCGCGGGTACTCTGCGTTGTCTTTGCTTCCGGGGGGCGCGGGATGAAGCCATTGGAGGACCCTCTTGCGTGGCGCTCTTGCCTGCCCATCCTCTTAGGAGGTGGTGTGGTAGGGCGCTTCTGTGTTGTCAGACGATATTCTTATGCAGACACAGTCGATGAATGCAATTACTTTATTTAAAAATAAATAAATAATAATAATAATTTCTTGAAGTGAAACATGGAATATTCTATTCCGTATATATATATATATATATATATATATAGAGATATAGATATATATATATATATATATATATTGCTCTGTTGAATGTATTCTGGTTAATTTTCCTTATTTGGTGTTCTGCTCAGTGTGCTTTGTCAATAGGTACTGGTGAGAGGGGGCGGTCCTTGCCTACTTATACTGGTGCCAGCAAAGCGCTGATGTATTTCAGTCTCCAAGGCTGCTGGAGGAGGTTGAGAACTCTGTGGTTCCGGGACTGGACTAGAGTTCCGCAAGGAACAACAATTAGCAGGTAAGTCTAATTTACCCTTTATACTGATTTGAGGGAAGTGGGGGGTGTCACTAGGGGCACTGCTATATATGATTTCATGCTGTTTTTCATAGACTTCCTCACCACCAACAGTATCAGCTGTGATGGTAGAGGGTAGGACCTGAGTTCCTTTGCCAGTCCAGCAGCTGTCACTGTGGTTTGATACCTAAAACATGCCTATCTTGCAAAAGGATGCGAGTGCAGGAGAAGAGAGAGTTTTGTGATATGAGTGACTGCAGAGAGAAACTGGGGGAGGGGGTTATGTAGTGTAGATGACTGCAGGTGATATAGGAGCAATTAGTAGGGAAAGGTGGGGAAGGTATTGCATTCCTGATAGTCACAGTTGAAATATGAGGGTAGGTCTGTGCCACTGTTTAATTCTACACTCATATGCTTCTTGTTATAGGGAAGCAGCCATGGCTACTTGATAAAACTTTGGTGAAAAAGGCAAGCCTTCCTGAACTGAAGCAGAACTCAGAGCCATGCACTCCCTCCCTTCCCCCTCGCCCCCCTCCCCCCCAGTGCTCCACCAGCTCTACTTTCAGGACCACTGGCACACTCGCTATCTGGCATAGTGACAGGATGGTCTGTGTGGTCTGTGGCTTGACCTTTGGTTCCAAGAGGATCTGTACGATCAAGCGCCATGCTTGGAGGCATCACCCCAGCTCCCTAACCTTCAGGAAAGAGAAGAAGCAGCCGCTGTTGGACAGTTAGCTGAGAGGGGGACACAAGCCACCTGCTCTCTCTCTGTGGACAGGTTGAGATGATGCAGGACAAAGAGCACTAGACTGCAAAGCAAGGAACTGGCACTTGGTGGCAGAGAACAGGATTCTTGAGACATGCTCCTGAAACCGAGAGCGCTGCAGAGATTAATGGCTCTGGGTTTCATTCCTAGTGGGGGCTCCTGCTCTATGGTTTGACTGAATGGAAATATGACTGGAATCTGAAGAAGCAGACAGAGCCCCTGGGTCCTGAGACTGGTTAGCTTTGGCTCTTTTCAATATTTTGTACACAATTTTTAACCCTCTGGTTTAGGAGAGGGGATAGTAGTGCTGGATAACTCCATGCCACTGCCCAGACCCAAGATACAGCTTATCTCCAGGAACAAGCAGGAATGTAGTCTTCACATATGGGTATCGTCGGCACCGACGGAGCCTGCGCGGGAACGCTCACCAGCGTCCAATAGGAAAGCTTTTCAGAGCATCCCACAGTCCCTGCGTGCTGTCTTCCCCAACTGTCCCTCTCCAGTTCTTCGTTTTCTGCGGAGCCGACAGGTCACACATCCTGTCACCGCAGAAAATATTCCTGTTTATTCTTTTTTGTGGTCGCATCTGCCTTCCTTCGACGCTACACCGGTACCGCCGGTTTCTTCTTTCCTTTTCTTAAAAAAAAAAAAACAACTTCTGGAATTTCTTCCAGCTACTTTTTCCTTCAGGTGCCACACGCCATTTGGGCACTAGGCCCGAATTTTCCTATAACATGGAAAAACCCACTTCGGGTTTTAAAAAGTGTTCTAAGTGTGGCGGTACCATCTCCGTCACCAACACCCATGAGTGGTGCCTCAAATGTTTAGGTCCTGACCACTCTATTTCAGAGTGTGTTGCCTGTGGGATGATGTCGAAGAGGGGTCGGCAAAACCGAGCTGCTAAACTTAGCACCCTTTTTCCCTCCGATGCAGCGTCTGTGGCGTCGACGTCTTCCAGGGCTTCGTCTTCCTCCCATGGATCTCAGGTAACTAAACATAAATCTGGCCGGTCCTCAAAGGGTAGATCTCCTTCCAAGCATCGAGATGCCTGTGGCATTGCCCTTGAGGAACTTGTACCGGCAAAATTGCCCCGGCGGGAGGCTTCGGCTTCCAAAGCACTAATGGGGCTCCAGGATGTTCTCGAGGCCCCAACCTCGGCAGAACTACTGGTGCCATGCTCTGGAGTACCAGCTGCTTCATCCGGTACCGATACCCAAGCATCGGCAGCGTCGATAGACCAGAGATTCTTGGCTATTGAACGCAGTCTGGCGGCTCTTCTCACGGCCTCGATGCCCTTGAAACCGCTTCAGACAATTCAATCGGTACTGGCACCGACTGCTTCAACATCAGCAGGTATTCTACCGGGACCGAGTAAAGCTTACCCATCCGGTCTCGATAAGCCGGTACCAGACCCCTCCGACACCGACTTTGATCGGTACCGGTATCGTGCCTTGCATGATCACCCGGATCGGAGATACTTTGAATCCTCGGATGAGTCTGAAGACTCTGAAAGCTCTGCCGATACCAGAGTAGTTCTTCCTGAGGATTCCTGTTCTCCTCAGCGTAGGATGTCTCCACCAGAGGATATGTCCTTTCAGGATTTTATCCGAGATGTGGCTTGAGGTCTTTCCATCACAGTGGCTCCTCAAAAAGAGCCTAGGGCAAAGAAATTGGAAATCCTGCAATACCCTAAAGCTCCCAAGGAGGCAGCTACTTTACCTATTCATGAGATCCTGCATGATCTCATGTTAAGGATGTGGGAAACACCTCTAACCAATTCTCCTCACTCTCGAAGGCTCGACACCATGTATCGAGTTCCTCCTTGTCCTGGATTTCAAAAAACTCGGCTACCACACCATTCCATGGTGGTGGAATCAGCTATGAGAAGGATCAAGAGTGCAAAAAGACATGCATCTAATCCTCCAGGATGTGAATGTGGGACTCTTGATGCCTTTGGACATCGAACCTTCCATGCTTTCAGCCAGGATCAGTTCCTATATATTATATATGGGAATGTTCCTTAAGGAGGTCACCGGAGATTTAGAGCTTATGAGCCCTCTCATTCCTGATGATAAGAGGCAGGATTACCTTGCACTTGTCAAACATGCTCAGGATGTTTCCAAGTTTGTAAATTGTGCAGCCTTTGACTGCTTTGAGTGCATAAGCAGAACCTCTGCTATTGCCATAGGTGCACGCAGGATTGCCTGGCTCCAGACATCTGACTTGGAACTTTGGGTACAGGACAAACTGGGGAATATTCCTTGCACAGGAGAAAATCTCTTTGGCAAGAATTGGCAGGAAAAAGCTAATGAGATAGATGCTGACAATATCACCCTGGATAGATTGTCTAAATCTACAGCTGATCCTGCAAGGAAAAAATCCTACAAGAAACCATTCTTCAGTAAGAAGAAAAGGTTTTACCCTTCCTATACCCAACAGGGACATTGTGTTGGTCAGTCTGCCCAAAAGGGACAGCAGCAACAGCTTAGGCAAAGAAAATCAAAAGCTGCTAAGCCTCAACCTGCTCAGCAGACTCAGCCTCCATAGGGGCTTTGACTCCTATCTAGAGAACTTTGTCTTCCTGGCCCTAAACGGCCCAGAGCCTTCCACCATTCCAGGAAGATTATGTCATTTTGCCCCCAGATGGGAGCAGATAACAACAGAAAGTTGGACTGTCCATTGCAAGAGAGGGGATACAAGCTTCACTTCCTCAGCATGCCCCCTCCTACAATGGTAAGACAGTTCAATTCTCAGACCTCTCTCAACACCCAGTTAGGTCAAGAGGTCACTTTGCTTCTTGCCCAAGGGGCAATAGAAGAGGTACCCATGTTCCAACAGGGTACAGGGTTCTACTCCCCCTATTTCCTTATCCCAAAGAAAACAGGAGGACACAGACCCATTTTGGACCTCAGAGAATTGAACAAATTCCTGTTCCAAAGAGAAGTTCAAAATGATTTCTCTGGGAACTCTGCTGCCATACCTTCAGAGTCAGGATTGGCTTTGTTCTCTAGACCTCAAGGATGCGTACACTCATGTTCTCATCCATCCAACTCAACGAAAGTTTCTTCGCTTTCTATTTCAAGGGACGCACTACCAATACAGAGTTCTTCCTTTTGGCCTGGCCTCGGCACCAAGGGTGTTTACAAAATGCATGGCTGTGGTAGCAGTATTTCTTCGCACCCTGGGGAATATTCGTCTTCCCTTACTTAGACGACTGGCTCATTCGAGCCCCGTCAGAGCCAGAGGCCATGATTTCTCTATCTCGCACAATGCGTATCCTTCAATATTTGGGACTTGTCATAAACTTCCCAAAATCCAACCTAGCTCCCACTCAGTCTAGAGTTTATAGGAGCTCTGCTGGATACCAGACAGACAAGGGCCTATCATCCACAGCCCCGCTGCCTTCGCATGATGCAGTTAGCTTCCCAAGCAGTGCTAAAGCCTCACCTCACTGCTCGGGAAATGTTACAATTGCTAGGCCACATGGCATCCACCATGCATATGGTTCCTTATGCTCTCCTCCATATGAGGGCAGCCCAGTGGACTTTATCCACTCAATGGACTCGGGCATCAGGTTGCCTGTCAGACAAAATAACAAACATGGATCGTCTTATTTTGTCCTTCCAATGGTGGCAGTCACCCCAAAACCTTTTGGTGGGATCCCCTTTCCAATAACCCCCTCCCCCAAGCCACTCTGACAACAGATGCCTCACAGGTGGGATGGGGAGCTCACCTGCAAGGCCTCTGTACCCAGGGTACCTGGACTCCACAGGAGACATCTACACATCAACTCCTACCCACCATCTGGTAGGATGCGAGAGATCCATGGGGGAAAGTGGAGCCCTTTCACAGAGGCACACAGCTTCTGGGACCTTCTCCCTGGCATCTGCAGCTAGGGAGTCCCCCATATGTGAAAACTACATTCCTGCTTGTTCCTGGAGATAGCATAGTTACTCACCTGTAACAGGTGATCTCCGGGAACAGTAGGAATTTAGTCTTCACAACCCACCCACCTCACCTAGGAGTTGTATCTTTCTCTCTTTCCCTCTCTCTTTGTCTCAGCTTTAAACTCAACTGGAGAGGGACAGTTGGGGAAGACAGCACGCAGGCGCTGTGGGATGCTCCCAAAATCTTTCCTATTGGACGCTGGGGAGCGTTCCCGCGCAGGCTCCGTTGGTACCAACGATACCCAAATGTGAAGACTAAATTCCTGCTGTTCCCGGAGATCACCTGTTACAGGTGAGTAACTATGCTTTCTCCCTCCACTGACTCCTATTTTTGTTTAATTCTCTATACATGCATCATTTTTTTTTAACTGATGAAATGTGACTGAGCTCCTCCTTTCTCCTCTTCCCCTTTTAATCTTTTGAAAAGAGAATCCATTAAATTAAAGAGAATGTAACCAATATAAAATAACCTTCTATGTCCTTGAGATGAACAGCACCAACCCTGATTTTTCATATCATTTCATGAACCGGTTTATTCTTGAGGAAAAGTGACAAAACTTCAGAAACCAGTTAAGTCTGCTACATCTCTGATTTTATGGAGAAATGGCTCCCACCCCCACCCCACATTATATGTAGTGACTTCCTTGTGTTGACTTCCCTGCTGATGAACCTCTTGGAGACTCTTGAGTAATGCACCTAGCACATTAAATTCAGAAGTAGTTTAAAGGGATTTCTGCTTGGTTTCTATTTGGGACCTGGCCTTTATCCTCTGCACAGTCCCAAGACCGCTGCCCTCTTCCAATCTGATGTACCAGTAACCCCTTATAAAACATTATTTTCAGGCCAGGTGAGGGAATTTCTCTCTTTAGTGCCCTGAAGATGAGAGGGGGTAAGGTTGGAAAAAAAACCTTCAGAGTCGTGAGTTACTGCTGTTCACATTTTAGCATGGCGTACAAGCTCTAGGGCATAAGTAAGAGGCTGAGTTGATATTCTCTTCCCTGCCCTACCCAACCATAACATTTTTGTATTTGAAGTTCAGTTATTTTTAAGAAATGAAGTGGGTGCAGGCAGTGATGGGGAGGAGGATGTAAAACCCAGGACTTTGCTCATCTTGTCCCCACTGACATGCTTTTTGGCAATCTTGGTTCCTTGGCCTTTAGACATAACTACTCGTATAGCAACTTTAATAAATTAACTTAAAAGATTTTACATGGGGGTCATTGGGCAGACTGCAATTGATGGTATCTTTTATAGTGGCTCCTGCTCAGAGTAGCCACCTGCCACTGAAGGCCAGTTTTCAGAGCTGTTCCTTGCTCAGCCATGTGTCCAGTATAAAAGTAATCTTGTTAGTATTAAACTGTTTTTTTTATTTTTGTTTTAACTATCTCCACTCACTAATACCAAAGATCAGAAGCCATGGCCAAAGACCTGGACTCCTTCCCCTTCTCTGCCCTTATATAACTCTATATTTTGTGCACTAGACACCCATCCTGCCATAGACATCTTTTCCAGTTCTCTGTGAAGAAGTAGGAAGTAATTGCTCATATATGGGTGATGTCTCCGTTGGAGCCCCACATGGGAACACTCCCCAGCTTCCACTGGAAGCTTTTGGGAGCCTCCATCACGCATGTGCACTTGCCTTCCCACCTGATGCAGCACCATTTTATCGCCAGTCTTCTTTTTCCACAGAGCCCCTAAAAGTTGCTGGAAAAAGTTGACCGTTTTCTCGCCTTCAGAGGTTTTTTTCTTATTTTCTAAGTGGTACTGCCTGTCATCGGGTGCGTCAGCTCCAGCCTTCAAATTTTTTCAAGTTTTTCACACTTGGGATTCTTCATCTAACCCACACAATTTTTTGCTGGCCAGAGACATTGAGCCCTTTGATTTTGCAGTAGCCATTTTCCCAGTCATGTCTAAACCAGCCAGTGAGTTTAAGAAATGCACTTGGAGTGCCCACATCATCTGTCACTGACTGACATACAGTAATTGATGCCTTCAGTGCCTCTGCCCTGACCATGAGCCCTCCTTCTTGTAATCTCTGCTTGCAGATGACCAGGAAGGGCCTCAAGGACCATGAGAAGCAGTATGAGTCCCCTCTTTAGGCTGTCGGACTTGTCCTCGGCCCCGGCATCAACATCGGCATTGGTGTCCTCACTGGGCTGTGCTGAGGCCTCTGCTTCATGTAATGCCTGTGCTAACTCGGAGCCCAGGTGCCCTGGGATAGAAGCTTTCCATTGACCTCCAATTGAAGCCACGGACGGATTCACCATTTGCCTCAGCAGGAGGAGTCAAGGACCCTTGGGGGGGTCGCCAGCAGTCTCCTGATGTGCTAACCATTTTGGAATCCCTGGGATGAGTGCTGGAATCTGTGTCCGATGTCGTCGTACTGGCCTGAACGACCTCCGAAACTGCAGCGCTGACAGAACATCTTTGGGCTCTTGAGGTGCACATGATGGCTCTCCTGGCTGCTCAAGCCCCACTGCCATCAGTGGCATCACCGCATGCAGTGCAGTCCATCTTGGGGACCCATGCCCTCCCTGCCGAGACGGGGACATCAGTTCAGCAGTCAGAGTCCACACCAGTTCCAACTGCTATCTCACTATCCAGCGTCTCTGGCTCTGATGCCCTGGAACCCTAGTAAAGACTGCCATCTGTCTCATCAGCGCCCGCCTTCTCTGCAGGAGCGGCAGTGATGGTGCTGGGAGGAGACCAAGGCCATTCTGTTCTCACTTGAGGCAGAGAATGAGCTGAAGTCGGAGGAGTTGGAGATCCTCCAATACCCCTTGGCTCCCAAGGAGGCCATCACAGTGCCTGTGGATCATATCCTGCAGTAGCTGCTCCTCAGTATGTGGGAGAACCCCCTGACAGTGCCTGCCACCAGTTGGCGGCTCAATTCCATGTACCTGGTGCAGAAGGTACCTGATTTTGAGAAGCCTCAGCTACCACACCACTCCTTGGTGGTGGAGTCTGCCATGAGAAGGGTTAAGAACATGAAGACCTATTCCTTGGTGCCACCAGGCCGGGAGGCCAGAACCCTCAATGACTTCAAGGTTCCATGTTGGTCACCCACATACTTTCCTACCAGCTCTACATGGGTATGTTCCTGAAGGACATTAGGAGAACCTCAGTGACTTTGGTTCCCTCATACCATTGGAACGTCTCGACTCCTTCCATGCACTGGTGGGCCATGGTAAGGGCTGCTCGAAGTTTATGGTCCATGCCACTTACGATGTCTTCGAGTCTGTGGGCAGGTGGCGGTGGTGGGCATCGGGGCACGATGTCTTGCTTGGCTTCAGTCAGTCCTCAAACCTGGAAGAGTGGGTCCAGGTCAATCTGGCGGACATGCCTTGCCAAGGTGAGAACCTCTTTAGCAAGCTGATGGAGGAGAGGGCAGGCAAGATTGAGAAAGAGAGCATGTGACTATCTCCAGGCTCTCATGTAAGACTTCTGATCCCTCAAAGAAGAAATTCCAGAGGAGGCAGTCCTTTTACCAACAGAAGCGCTGATATTTCCAGAGCCCTCAGAGAGCCCAGCTGAAGGCACAGGCCCCGTGCAAGCAGCGGCGCGTCAAGCCTCAGCCTGTGCCCCAGCTGCAACCAGGGGCAGGCTTTTGATGGGTTCTTCCGGAGCAAAGACAATCACCTGATTCCCAGAATACTCCCTCAAGGGGGGGGGTCAGCTCGTCCATTTTGCACACAGGTTGCCTCTCGTCACCACGGATGCTTGGGTTCTACAGATTGTCCAAGGCAGGTACCTGATACGTTTTGCCCAGCAGCGGCCCCACTTCTTCCCAGGGGAGTACCCTCTGGACCTGCACCACTGCGGTCTTCTCCAGGTGGAAGTCACCACCCTGTTAGCCGAGTTGGACATTGAGCCAGTGCCCCCAACTCAGATTCAGTGAGGTTTCTGCTCCTGGTACTTCGTGTTCCCCAAGAAGACAGGTGGGTTCCAGCCCATCCTGGACCTACAGAATCTGAACCGCTTCTTGGTGCAGGAAAGGTTCAAAATGGTCTCCTTGGGACATTGCTTCTGTATCTCCTCAGGGATGATTGACTGTGCTCCTGGGATCTGAAGGATGTAGACAACTACATCCTGATCCATCCTTTTCATAGAAAGTACCTGTGCTTTGTGCTGGGAGGCTAGCACTTCCAGTACCGTATACTGCCCTTCAGGCTGGCAGCCCCCAGGTCTTCACCAAGTGCCTAGCTGCTGTGGCCGCTTACTTCTGGACCCTGGAGATCTTCATCTTCCCTTACCATCCAGGTGCTTGACTACCCCAAGTCACACCTCCAACCTTCTTAGCAGCTCAAGTTCATCAGGGTTCTCCTCAATACCACTTGGGCCCAAGACGTTCTCCCAATAAACCATCTGCAGTAGTTCATGGAAATAGTCCACGGCATTCATCAGAAATGTTGCGTGAAAGCTCAGAGAATGCTGCGGATGTTGGGCCACATGGCCTCCACAGTACAAGTCACTCCCTTGGCCCATCTCTGGATGTGCCAGGCTTAGTGGACCCTGAGCACTCAGTGGCAGCAGGTCATGGGCTGCCTCAAAGACCAAGTGGCAGTTACTGTGCTCCTCGCGGAGTCCCTCAGGTGGTGGCTGGAGCCGCAGAATTTGCTACAGGGTCTCCCCTTTCAGTCGCTGTCACCCCACCGAACGCTCACCATGGATGCATCCAAGTTGTGCTGGGGAGCTCATCTGGACAGCCTGTGCATGCAGGGCTTGTGGCCAGAGCAGGAGAGCCTGCATCAGATAAACTTCCTGGAACTACGAGCCATCACAAAGGCCCTCCAGGTGTTTAGGACACACCTGGTCAACCAGGTGGCCTGATTCAGACAGACAATCAGGTTGTGATGTTCTATATCATCAAGCAAGGAGACACAGGATTGTACCTTTTATTGCACATTATTATTTATGTTATATGGTATTTATTTAACTCATTGTTTGACTGTTTCTATTAACTATTTTATTTATTTATTATTTTACATGGTATTTATCTATTGTTCATTGGCTGTCTTTATTCATTTCAGTGACAAATGCCTTTTATTTGACAGAAGGCTTTTACAGAGAAAATATCTGTAGATATATTTGTTTTATACATGTCCTCCTCATCTTATCTCCGTCTTTGTGTTTTATATTGATTTTTAGCATGTTTTAACACGTGGCTTTTATGATTTTTCTTTTTTAACTTTTATGATTATTTATTAAATCAGTGTTGATGTTAGCGGTGTTGGTTTTTTTAGTTGCAACGTCAATATTTATAATTTTACACATTGTATGTTTTATTAATTTTAATTAGTTCTGATGTTAATTTTATCTTGTTTAATTATGATTGTTCTTTTGAGGTTTGCTCCCTCAATATATCCCCCTGAAGAAGGTGGGGTTGGCCGAAACGCATAGGGGACAATAAAAGGGGTTTTTAAACCTGAAAACACTGCCAGTCTTCGTATCTGTTCTTTTGTTCCTTCGTATTCCACAGATTTTTGGTCGCTTTTTCCAGTCTTTTCCAAATGCATGCTGTCCATTTGGGTGGCAGACTGCATTTCCTTCCCCTACACTCAGGCAGGTCTGAGCCTTGAGGGTCATGTCATGGCTCAGTGTCTGAGCTATGGCTGCTTCTGTGACCAACTTGCGCTCTGTCTCCACAGAGGAGATTTGCAGGGCTGCCATACCTTCACAGCCCACTACTGTCTGAATGGGGCTTTCTGGTGTGACAGTAACTTTGGCCAAGCTGTACTCTGGCATCTGTTTGGGACTTAGGTTCAACTCCTCCTCCCCAGCCCTTCTGTCCATCCTGGCTACCGAAAGAGTTGTCCCTATATGGATGGATGCTGAGTCAGTTGAGTCCCCAGGAAGGACTACACATGTGTTTTCTTCTGGTTCTTGTAGCCCCGGTTAGCTGTTTTTTCATGTTCAGTAGCCTGTAGCTTGGGGGTACCATACATGAGGACTTCCTGCTTGCTCATGGAGGTGTAGTTACTCACCTGTAGCAGGTGTTCTCAGTGAACAGCAGGAATAATCCTCAACCCTCCTAACTTCCCGTGGAGTTGTTTTGGCTACTAGCTTTTGTATCATACTGGAGATAAGATGGTGCCATGGCAGGTGGGAAGACAAGTGTGAATGCAGATGGAGGTTCCCAAAAGCTTCCAGTGGAAACTGGGGAGCATTCTCACGTGGGGCTCCGTTGGAGATGTCACCCATACATGAAGATTTTTTCCTGCTTTTCACGAGGAACACCTGCTACAGGTGTGTAAATATGCTTTCAAGGGCTTGATGCAGCCTGTGCTGGCACTAGGTTTTCTGCACAAGGGAATGGAGTCCTTGTGTTTTTATAAGAAAATCAAAAAATCTTAACTGACAGACTCTACATGTTGAGAGTTATGTATTCCTCAAAGGGTGTATTCTTAACTATGTCAGCTGTATTGTTTCTTGTCCACTTTGGGGCTGTGAGATTATTTCCAACCATCTCCCCTCTACTCCCCATTTTGATGTTATTACTTGTAACTTTTTGCACTCAGTCTCTACTCCTTTTCTTTTATAGGAATGTTTCCTGTGAGATGGGCAGGGCTAGTGGTACTCATTAGGTGAACTAGATGGTCACCTAGAGTACCAAGCTTTCAAAGAAGGCCCATGGTGGCAATAGCATTAGAATAGCAACACAGCACTTACCCAGAGCCTCTGACACTGCATGCTATTGGTGCTGTGCTTTGACCAGCTACTAATGCCTCCCCCCCCCCCCCCCCCCCCCCCACGCAGACTTCCTGCTTGCAAGGGGGGAGAAGAGGCTGGTCAAAGCATGGCACCAATGGTATGTATTATCAGAGGCTATGGGTAAGTGCTGAGTTGCTGTTTTAATGTCATTGCTGCTGCAGCAGGTCCGGAGAAGCAGGAATGAGGTTTGCCTAGGGGGCCTTACATCCTTGCACTGGCCCTGCAGATGGGTTCGTATTACCATTTCATTTCTGGTGTGTTGGTTAAGAACATTGGCTGCAGGAGTTTCCCATTCCCACCCTTCACCCCAGTTATCTCTTTTGACCTTGTGTTAGTAGGGACACAGTTTTGAAACATCAAATAAGCAACGCTTGCAGGAGGAAAAGAGACTCCCACAGCCCTTGAAAAGTTTGCACAGGAAGCATCCAAGGCTGTAGCTGCTTTAGTGAGATTGTATGTCAGGTTTGTTGTAATAAATTATTTTCCTGACCAGTTTAATGCATAGGAATGGATTGGCTTCATTAATGGTATTTGCTATTGGTCATTTGATGATCTTCGCATGGGGGATAGAAAGGTGCCTGGCTGCTTTCCATCTCTGTGAAAAAGCAACTCTGGTTTGTATTGATCTTGCAGCCATCTGCTGGGTGATTCTGTTTTGTTTGCCTTCCTCACTACTAATCACCACTCTCCCATTCTTATCTTCATGGCTGGGAGACCTTATCTCCAGGAACAAGCAGGAATGAGTCTTCACATATGGGTACGTCGGTACCGACGGAGCCTGCGTGGGAACGCTCCCCAGCGTCCAAAAAGAAAGCTTTTGGGAGCATCCCACGCGCATGCACGCTGCCTTCCCGCCCATTCACTTCCCTCTCATCAGTTTTCCACGGAACCGGCAGGACATATTCTCCAGGACCAAGCAGGAAGTCAGTCCTCATATGGGTGTCATCGGTGCTGATGAAGACCCAGCGGAGCATTTCCCCAGCTTTCTATGAAAGCCTTTGGGAATGCAGGCACGCATGCGCGGTTCCCTTCCCACCTAAAGGTGGCATCTTACCTCAGTCTCTTTTTTTCCGTGAAGCCCACCGGATGTGTGTCCTGTTCTCCCGGTTAAAATTAGATTTTTTTTCGGCGATTTTCGCTATTTTTTCTCCCGGTTCGAAGCTGGTTCCCCTCCCGCCGGGTTCGGTACACCAGTATCGAGCCTGATTCTTCTTTTTCGGTTTTTGCCCTTTGTGGCTGGCGTTCACGCCCTTTTTTTCCATTTTTCCCTGGAAGGCCGGTCCTTTGACCTCGTGGGGACTCTTTTTTTCCCCGATGGCTTCCAGCAGTTCTAAAAAGTGTGATCGGTGTAAGAAACTGATGTCTCTCACCGACACATACGACTGCTGCCTTCGGTGCCTCGGCCCCGACCACGACCCTAAATCATGCGGGCCATGTGGAAAGATGTCTTCCAAGGCACTCCGAAGTCGCCAGCAGCAAAAAGAAAGGCTTTTCTCGGACTCAGCCTCCGGCCAGGCCTGGACCTCGTCTGAGGCCTCGACATCTCGGGATTCCGATCCCGAGCGCCGTCGAAGCTCCTCGGACAGGGGGTCCCCCAACCGGGAACGCAAGAGGAAGAAGCGGCTCGCGAGGGTGTCGGAGGAGGAGGTCCCTGGCTCCTCTAGGGCCAGGTCTAAGACCCCCGACCGTCGCACCGGGCCCGTGGAACTCCAGAAGCCTGCAAATGTTCCTCGCGTGGAGCCGGAGTCTGCTGGACACGTAAGCCCCTTAGTCCTCGAGGACTCTCCTCCCAGGGAGCCGACGTAGGGCCCGGCGCCGCCGGGGCACGAGTCGGTGGCTGCTGCGTCTCCCGAGCTGAGTCCCAGGATGACAGCCTTGGAGAGCAGATTGTCTGCCTTCATGGAGCAGCAGCGGGCACTGATGGCCAGCCTCTCTGGGGCATCTGCCCCGACCACCGGGACATCGACTTCGAAGTCAACCCCGGAGACCGAGCCGATACTCGAGTCCATCGTGGCTCGGAGTCGACCTCGGTCGCGGTCTCCCTCGACCTCCCGTTCGGGACTGAAGGCGTCGACGCCGGTGCCTCTGGCGTCGGGGCGGGTGCTCCAGAGCCCCGCGGGGTCGGACCTTGACTCCTCCTCGGATGAGTCAGCTTGGGAGATGGAGAACGAGGAGTCTCCTGATACCTTCAAGACTCGGTGCGTCCCTTCGGACTCACCGCAGTCTGAGCCCCGGAGTAGGTCCCCCCCGGAGGATACTCGGTTCTCGGAGTTCGTCCGGGATATGGCCGCTGCCTTGGCTATCCCGGCGGACCCCGAGGAGGAGCCTCGAGCTAACGAGCTCGAGACCCTACAGTATGACTCTCCTCCGAAGGAGACCTTTACTGTTCCGTTTCCTCCGATGCTGGAACGGCTCCTCTTCCGTATTTGGGAGGCACCGGCCTCGGCGCCGGTTCTCAGCAAGCGAGTCGATTCGATCTATCGACTCCAGAAGAGCCATGGCTTTCAAAAGGCACAGCTACTACACCATTCTATGGTTGTGGAATCGGCCATGCATCGTCTGAAGAGCCAGAAGATGCACTCGGCGGTGCCCCCTGGCAGGGAGGACCGGAACCTCAATGGCGTCGGTAGAAAGTGCTTCCAGGGCTTGATGCTTGCTTGCCGTGTTCAGTCCTACCAGCTGTACATGGGCATGTACTTGCTGGATCTGGCCAAGGAATTGGCCGGGTTCTCTGCTGGTCTCTCCGGGGAACCCTTGCAGAGATTTAAGTCCTTGTCCTCGGGGATTCGGGACTGCTCGAAGTTCATGTCCCGCGCCGCCTACGATGGCTTCGAGGCTTTGGCCCGAGTTGCGGCAGCCGGCATCGCGGCTCGACGCCAGGCATGGCTGCAGTTATCGGACCTCGAGCCATGGGTTCAGGACAAGTTGGTCGATGTCCCTTGCCGAGGTGAAAACCTTTTTGGCAAGCCCATGACCGAGAAGGCCACTCAGCTCGAAACTGAGCACCTCCCACGGACAAGGCTGTCGAGGAAGACCTCTGCCTCTTCTCATAAAAAGAAGGGCTCGGGTAAAAAGCCCTTTTACCCGAGGAAGGGCACTGCCTACAAACAGTACCCGCAATATCAGGCTGCCCAAGCTACCCCCCAGGGTCAGCAAGCCAAGGACCATGGTATAGGGCCCCGTAGGCAGAGGACCCCCAAGCCTCAGGCCCCTGCTACCACTCAGCAGGGTGGGGGGTTTTGACTCCTTGAGCGTAGCCTCTCCTCCACTGCTCTCCCAACCCTGCACAGGAGGTCACCTCGCCCTCTTTGCCCACCAGTGGCCCCTTGTCACCGGGGACAGTTGGGTGCTGGAGATAGTCCACAAGGGCTATGCCCTCCATTTTCACCAACTGCCTCCATCATATTTTCCAGGGGAGCCTCCAAGGCCTCCCCTGCACCCAGACCTTCTTCTACAAGAGCTTCATGGTCTGTTGGTGGACAGGGCGGTGGAGCCTGTGCCTCCCCACTTACAAGGTCACAGTTTCTACTCCAGGTATTTCCTGGTGCCCAAGAGAACCGGTGGCCTTCGACCCATTCTGGGCCTCCGGAACCCTCAACAAGTTCCTAGTGAAGGAGAAGTTCAAGATGCTTACTCTTGGGACTCTTCTGCCCTACCTCCAGCAGGGAGATTGGCTATGCTCCTTTGATCTAAAGGATGCGTACACTCACATCCTCATTCATCCAGACCACAGAAAGTACCTCAGGTTCATTGTGGGAGGAAACCATTATCAGTACAGAGTGCTGCCTTTCGGCCTCACCTCCGACCCTCAGAGTCTTTACAAAGTGCCTAGCAGTGGTGGCAGCCTACCTGAGAAATCAGGGAATCTTTGTCTTCCCCTATCTAGACGACTGGCTTATCAGGGGTCAGACGTGCCAAGAGGCCAATCAAGCCACCCTCAGGACTATTGCTCTTCTACAAAGCCTGGGGTTTGTCGTAAACTTAGCAAAGTCCACTTTGCTACCCTGCCAGAACTTAGAGTTCATAGGAGCAAGGCTGGACTCTCTGCTGGCAAAGGCTTTCTTGCCAGCAGACAGGGCCCAAAGGTTGATGGCCTTGGCAAATCAGTTTCTCAGCAGGTCCCTGGTCTCCTCCAGACTCTGCCTGAGGCTTCTAGGCCACATGGCTTCGACAGTACATGTGACCCCCAATGCCAGGCTCCATATGAGGCC
Organism: Ichthyophis bannanicus; assembly: GCA_033557465.1. Lineage (NCBI taxonomy): Eukaryota > Metazoa > Chordata > Amphibia > Gymnophiona > Ichthyophiidae > Ichthyophis > Ichthyophis bannanicus. The sequence continues at coordinate 191,871,181 of CM066039.1, forward strand.
TGCACAGTGGTGCCTTCGGGCTCAGTGGTCACAGGCCACAGACAGCCTCAGAGACAGGATAAGGGTGTCCAGACCATTTCTGCACTCCCTCAACTGGTGGCTGCACCCACCCAATCTACTCAAAGGGGTACACAGTAGTGATGACAATAGATGCCTCCCTGCAAGGCTGGGGAGCTCATTGTCTGGGCAACTGCACCCAGGGCCTCTGGTCTCCCTGGGAAGCTGCACAGCAGATCAGTCTCCTCAAACTCAGAGCTATTCGATTAGCACTCAAAGCTTTCACTCCTACCCTGGCTCACCAGTCTGTCCTGATTCAGACAGACAACCAAGTTGCCATGTTTTATGTGAACAAACAGGGCGGAACTGGGTCCAGGATCCTTTGTCAGGAGGCTCAGGACCTTTGTTCTTTTGCCCTCAAGCACAACATGCTCCTGAAGGCTGTGTACCTTCCAGGCCAGGACAACTACCTGGCAGACAGATTAAGCAGAATACTGCAGCCCCACAAGTGGCAGCTGCATCCTTCAGTAGTTCAGAAGATCTTCCTGAAATGGGGTCTCCCTTTGATAGATCTCTTTGCCAGTCCAACGAACAAGCAACTGCCAAAGTTCTGCTCCAGGCAACTGCATCCTCTGCGGATAGCAGCGGATGCTTTTCTGATATCCTGGTTTCAGGGCCTCCTCTATGCGTTTCCTCCCACGCCCTTGGTGGCCCGAACTCTCTTCAAGATTCTTCAGGACAGGGCCTCGGTCCTGCTGGTGGCTCCCAGGTGGCCGAGACAGCCTTGGTTTCCTCTTCTGCTTCAACTGGCGGTGGATCCTCCACTACCTCTGGGGTTGCAACCCGACCTTCTCTCACAGGAGCAGGGTTCCCTTCTGCACCCCAATCTCAAAGCTCTCAATTTGATGGCCTGGAGGCTGCCAGGGTAGTCTTGGCTCCCTGGGGCCTGCCTCAGGAGGTTGAGGCGGTTGTCCTAGCCTCTAGGAAACAGTCCACTAGGAAAACCTATGCTCTCAAATGGAAGAGGTCTTCTGTGTGGTGTCAGCTACGTACAGAAGATCCTTTCTCCTGTACTGTGCCAGTAATCCTTCAGTACTTACTGCACTTGTCAAATCAAGGTCTTAAATCCAATTCTGTTCGGGTCCACCTCTCAGCTCTAGCAGCTCACCACTCTCTGGTGGAGGGACATTCTCTGTCTGGTCACCCCTTGGTGTCTCGCTTTCTTAGGGGCTTGCTTTTGCTCAAGCCTCCTATCCGTCATCCTGCCCGAGTGGGAGCTGAATGTGGTCTTGCAGCAACTGACTCGCCTACCTTTTGAGCCAATGGCTACTTGTCCATTACGTTTCCTCTCCTGGAAGACACTCTTCCTGATAGCCCTTACCTCGGCTAGGCGAGTAAGTGAGCTTCAGGCCCTGGTCTGTGATAGGCCTTACACCAGGATTTATAGGAACAGGGTAGTCCTTAGGACTCATCCAAAGTTCCTCCCTAAGGTTGTCTCCTCTTTCCACCTCAACCAGGAGGTGGTTCTTCCAACATTCTTCCCTAGGCCTCATGCAAGCCAGGCTGAAGCAGTCCTGCATACCCTGGACTGTAGGAGGGCCTTATCCTTCTACCTTGACCGTACGCAGGGGCATAGAAGGGCTACCCAGCTCTTCGTCTCCTTTGACCCCAATAAGTTGGGGTTGCCTGTGTCCAAGCGTACCTTGTCCATCTGGGTAGCTGACTGTATCACCTGGGCTTATAAGGTGACTGACCTTCCTTTGCAGGGTCGGGTTACGGCCCACCGAGTCAGGGCAATGGCTGCCTCAGTGGCTCATCTCCGCTCTGTGCCTTTGGTAGACATCTGCAGGGCTGCAACTTGGTCTTCAAGCCAGACGTTTGCGGCCCATTACTGCCTGGAGAGGGAGTCCCGTAGGGACAGTGCTTTTGGCCAAGCAATACTCCGGAATCTCTTTGAGGTTTAGGCAACTCCTGCCCTCTGTTGGGCTACCGGTGGAGGTTGTGTCCTTGGAAAGCCTTTCTTTGCTGCTGAGACTAGAGGGAGTTCTCTTGTTCAGCCTGGGTTCCTCGGTAGCCCAGAGCTGGGGAGTCACCCATATGTGAGGACTGACTTCCTGCTTGGTCCTGGAGAAAGAGTAGTTACTCACCTGTAACTGGTGTTCTCCAGGAGCAGCTGTAATCAGTCCTCACAACCCTCCCTCCTCCCCTTGGAGTTGCAGTTGTACATAGTTTATTTTTCATTTTTGTGTGCTGTTCTTAGCTATGTCATTTGACTGAGGTAAGATGGCACCTTTAGGCGGGAAGGGAACCACGCATGCGTGCCTGCATTCCCAAAGGCTTTCATAGAAACCTGGGGAAATGCTCCGCTGGGGCTTCATCGGTGCCAATGACACCCATATGTGAGGACTGATTCCTGCTGCTCCTGGAGAACACCTGTTACAGGTGAGTAACTACTCTTTCCTGTCACCGCAGAAAATTCTTCTTTTTATTCTTAGTTTTTTGTGGTCGCGTCTGCCTTCCCTCGACGCCACTGGTACCGCCGGTGCTTTTCTTTCTTTTTTCTAAAGAATTTCTCTTTTCCTCAGACATTTTTCCTGTTTAGTGTCTGATGGTTCTAGGCCACTAGGCCTCCATCTTTCCATTATGGAAAAGCCAGCCACTACTCTTAAGAAATGCTCAAAGTGTGGCGGTACAGATTTTTTTCCGACACCCATACTTGGTGTTTAAAATGTTTGGGTCCTGACCATCGCCCACTGGAGTGTCTTTCCAGCTGGAGCTCACATAGAAGAAATCTTCAGAATCGATACACGGTTCACATCGCACTCGATGTCACCAGCTACAATATCTCCACAGGATCAGGTAACCAAACAAAAGTCTGTCCTCAAGTGGTAGATCTCCTTCCCAGTATCGAGATGGCTCTGGCCTTGCCCTCGAGGACATTTGGCAATAAAGCCCTGGCGGGAGTCTTCGGGCTCCAAAGCATTAACGGGGCTTCAGGTTGTTCCCGGGGTTCTTACCTCGATGAACATACCTGGGCCATGCTCGGTGGTTGTGGCCACTTCGAGCGGTACCGAGACCCCGGCATCGGCTATGGTGATGGATGAAACACTCCTCACCAAGGATCGCAGTCTAGCGCTCTCAGCTACTTAGGTACCGCTAGAGTTGCTGCAGACCGTTCCTCCATTATCGGCATCGGTATCGACATCGGTGTCGGTACCGTCCATGCTTACTTCGACAGACTCGCTTCCTTCGATGCCGAGCCTGGAATTGATCTCTAGCATGGATGATTCGGTATCGACTCGTCTCGGTACCGACCTCGGGCGGTACCGAAACATCGCTTTAAGGAAAATCCGATGCTTCATCCTTTCAGGTCTTCCGATCCCGATGACGGATGAATCTATCGGTACCAAGGCTAAATCTTCAACTAGCCTTTACCCCTCATTTTAGAGGGTCCTCCTCAGGGAGATTTGTTTCCAGCTTTTCTGCTTGATATGGCAAAGTTACTTGCCATTTCTATACCTGGTAAAGAATCCTTGCCAGGGGATTCAGAGACCCTGCAATCCCCCTGGATTTCAAAGGAGGTTATCATGCTTCCTTTGCATCAGATCTTACAAGATCTACTTTTAAGGATGTGGGAAACTCCTTTAACGGTATCACCACATTCTAAGACACTTGACTCCATGTACAAGGTGCCACCTTCTCCAGGTTTTCAAAAGACTCAACTTCCTCATCATTCTATTGTTGTAGAATCAGCAATGAGGCGTATTAAGAGTGCAAAGAAGCATTCTTCTTATCCGCCAGGTCGTGAGTCTAGAACTTTAGATGCCTTTGGACGTCGATGCTTCCAGGCATCCATGCTTTCAGCAAGGATTATCTCATATATTTTCTATATGGGATTATCTCTTGAAGAGGTCTCAAAGAACTTAAAGCTTTTGAACCCTTTTCTTCAAGAACATAAAAGAGCAGACTTTTTCATATTAGTCAGTCATGCTCAAAATGTCTCTAAATTCCTTAATCGCGCTTCCCTGGACTGTTTTGAATCTATTAGCAGAACTTCTGCTATAGCCATAGGAGCAAGACGCATGGCCTGGCTCCAAGCTTCAGACTTGGACAAATGGGTACAAGAAAAGCTGGGAAATACTCCTTGTACTGGTGAAAATCTCTTTAACAAGGATGCTTTATTTCAAGCTAATCAGTTAAACACTGATATTGTTGCTTTCAGAGGATTGTCAAAACTTTCCTCTGCCCCAGCTACTAAAAAATCTCCTAACAAACTTTATTCCCCTAGGGGAAAAAAGTTTTATTCATCTTCTACCTATCATGCAGGTGTTTCCAAAGAAGGGCAACATCATACCAGGCTAAGAAAACCAAAGTCTCAAAAGGCTCAGCAAATTCAGCAGTCGCAGGGTTTCTGATTTTTATTCATTAAATCTTTTTTCCTGTTGAGTTTCAGAACCACTACTTCTTAACTACAGAAGCATTTACAGTTCTTCTCATCCTTATTGAGAGGTCAGTGATACACTGCCTTAATCCTCCACTTTAGGCATGACTCTCTTGCTAAGAGCAGTCTATCCTTTCAGCTCTTAGAGCTATTAAGGATAATCATGCCCTACAGGGAACAAGTTTTTCTCCAGGACCAAGCAGGAAGTCAGTCCTCACATATGGGTGTCATCGGCGCCGATGAAGCCCCAGCGGAGCATTTCCCTAGCTTTCCATGAAAGCCTTTGGGAATGCAGGCACACATGTGCGGTTCCCTTCCCGCCTAAAGGTGCCAGCTTACCTCAGTCTCTTTTTTTTCTGTGAAGCCCACCGGACGTGTGTCCTGTCCTCCCGGTTAAAAGTAGATTTTTTTCGGCGATTATCGCTATTTTTTCTTCCGGTTCGACGCCGGTTCCCCTCCCACCGGGTTCGGTACGCCGGTATCGAGCCCGATTCTTCCTTTTCAGTTTTTGCCCTTTGTGGCTGGCGTTCGCGCCCTTTTTTCACTTTTTCCCTGAAAGGCCGGTCTTTTGACCTCGCGGGGACTCTTTTTTTCCCCGATGGCTTCCAGTGGTTTTAAAAAGTGTGATCGGTGTAAGAAATTAATGTCTCTCACCGACACACACGACTGCTGCCTTCGGTGCCTCGGCCCGGATCACGACCCTAAGTCGTGCGGGACCTGTGGGAAGATGTCTTCCAAGGCACTCCGAAGTCGACAGCAACAAAAAGAAAGGCTTTTCTCGCTCAGCCTCCGGCCGGGCCTGGACCTCGTCTGAGGCCTCGACATCTCGGGATTCCGATCCCGAGCGCCGTCGAAGCTCCTCGGACAGGGGGTCCCCCGACCGGGAACGCAAGAGGAAGAAGCGGCTCGTGAGGGCGTCGTCGGAGGAGGTCCCTGGCTCCTCGAGGGCCAGGTCTAAGACCCCCGACTGTCGCCCCGGGCCCGTGGAACACGAGAAGCCTGCAAACGTTCCTCGCGTGGAACTGGAGTCTGCTGGACACGTAAGCCCCGTAGTCCTCAAGGACTTTCCTCCCAGGGAGCCGCCGCCGGGGCCCGAGTCTGTGGCTGCTGCTTCTCCCGAGCTGAGTCTCAGGATGACAGCCTTGGAGAGCAGACTGTCTGCCTTCATGGAGCAGCAGCGGGCACTGATGGCCAGCCTGTCTGGCGCATCTGCCCCGACCACCGGGACATCGACTTTGAAGTCGACCCCGGAGACCGAGCTGATACTCGAGTCCATCATGGCTCGGAGTCGACCTCGGTCGCGGTCTCCCTCAACCTCTCGTTCGGGACCGAGGGCGTCGACGCCGGTGCCTCAGGCGTCGGGGCAGGTGCTCCATGGCCCCGCGGGGTTGGACCCCGACTCCTCCTCGGACGAGTCAGCTTGGGAGACGGAGGATGAGGAGTCTCCTGATACCTTCAAGACTCGTTGCGTCCCGTCGGACTCACTGCAGTCTGAGCCCCGGCGTAGATTCCCCCCCCCCCCCCCGGAGGATACTCAGTTCTTGGAGTTCGCCCGGGATATGGCCACCGCCTTGGCTATTCCGGCGGATCCTGAGGAGGAGCCTCGAGCTGAAGAGCTCGAGGCTCTACAGTATGACTCTCCTCCGAAGGAGGCCCTTACTGTCCCGGTTCCTCCGATGCTGGAACGGCTCCTCTTCCGTATGTGGGAGGCACCGGCCTCGGCGCCGGTTCTCAGCAAGCGAGTCGACTCGATCTATCGACTCAGAAAGAGCCTTGGCTTTCAAAAGGCACAGCTACCACACCATTCTATGGTTGTGGAATCAGCCATGCATCGTCTGAAGAGCCAGAAGATGGACTCTGCGGTGCCCCCCAGCAGGGAGGCCGGAAACCTCGATGACGTCGGTAGAAAGTGTTTCCAGGGCTCGATGCTTGCTTGCCGTGTCCAGTCGTACCAGCTGTACATGGGCATGTACTTGCGGGATCTGGCCAAGGAGTTGGCCGGGTTCTCTGCTGGACTCTCCGGGGAACCCTTGCAGAGATTAAAGTCCTTGTCCTCGGGGATTCGGGACTGCTCAAAGTTCATGTCCCGTGCCGCCTACGATGGCTTCGAGGCTTTGTCCCGAGTTGCGGCAGCCGGCATTGCGGCTCGACGCCAGGCATGGCTGCAGTCATCGGACCTCGAGCCATGGGTCCAGGACAAGTTGGTCGATGTCCCTTGCCGAGGTGAAAACCTTTTTGACAAGCCCATTACCGAGAAGGCCGCTCAGCTCGAAACTGAGCACCTCACACGGACAAGGCTGTCTAGGAAGACCTCTGCCCCTTCTCATAAAAAGAAGGGCTCGAGTAAAAAGCCCTTTTACCTGAGGAAGGGCACTGCCTACAAACAGTACCCGCAATATCAGGCTGCCCAAGCTGCCCCCCAGGGTCAGCAAGCCAAGGGGCAGGGTAATGGGCCCCGTAGGCAGAGGACCCCCAAGCCTCCGGCCCCTGCTACTACTCCGCAGGGTGGGGGTTTTTGACTCCTTGAGCGTAGCCTCTCCTCCACTGCTCTCCCAACCCTGCACAGGAGGTCGCCTCGCTCTCTTTGCCCACCAGTGGCCCCTTATCACCGGGGACAGTTGGGTGTTGGACATAGTCCACAGGGGCTATGCACTGCATTTTCACCAACTGCCTCCTCCTTACTTTCCAGGGGAGCCTCCAAGGCCTCCCCTGCACACAGACCTTCTCCTTCAAGAGCTTCCAGGCCTGTTGGTGGACAGGGCGGTGGAGCCTGTGCCTCCCCACTTGCAAGGTCATGGTTTCTACTCCAGGTATTTCGTGGTGCCCAAAGGAACCGGTGGCCTTCGACCCATTCTGGACCTCAGGAACCTCAACAAGTTCCTAGAGAAAGAAAAGTTCAAGATGCTTACTCTTGGAACACTTCTGCCCTACCTCCAGCAGGGAGATTGGCTATGCTCCTTAGATCTAAAGGATGCGTACACTCACATCCTCATTCATCCAGACCACAGAAAGTACCTCAGGTTCATTGTGGGAGGAAACCATTATCAGTACAGAGTGCTGCCTTTTGGCCTCACCTCCGCTCCCAGGGTCTTTAACAAATGCCTGGCAGTGGTGGCGGCCTACCTGAGAAATCAGGGAATCTTTGTCTTCCCCTATCTGGACGACTGGCTCATCAGGGGTCAGACGTGCCAGGAGGCCAGACAAGCCACCCTCAGAACTATTGCTCTTCTTCAAAGCCTGGGTTTTGTCATAAATTTCGCAAAGTCCACTTTGCTCCCCTCCCAGAACTTGGAGTTCATAGGAGCAAGGCTGGACTCTCTGCTGGCAAAGGCTTTCTTGCCAAAAGACAGGGCCCAAAGGTTGATAGCCTTGGCAAATCAGTTTCTCAGCAGGTCACTGGTCTCCGCCAGACTCTGCCTGAGACTGCTTGGCCACATGGCTTCAACAGTACATGTGACCCCCAATGCCAGGCTCCATATGAGGCCTGCAGAGTGGTGCCTTCGGACTCAGTGGTCACAGGCCACGGGCAGCCTCAGAGACAGGATAAGGGTGTCCAGACAATTTCTGAACTCCCTCAGCTGGTGGCTTCATCCACCCAACTTGCTGAAGGGAGTGCCCTTTCAGATCCCTGGGCATACGGTGGTCCTGACCACCGACGCCTCCCTGCAGATCTGGGGAGCTCATTGTCTAGACAAGTGCACCCAGGGCCTGTGGTCTCCTTGGGAGGCGGCACAGCAGATCAATCTCCTGGAACTCAGGGCTATTCGCCTAGCTCTCAAAGCTTTCTCTCCTGCCCTGGCTCATCAATCTGTCCTTGTTCAGACAGACAACCAGGTGGCCATGTTTTATGTGAACAAACAGGGCGGGACTGGGTCCAGGCTACTTTGTCGGGAAGCTCAAGACCTTTGTTCCTTTGCCCTAAAGCACAACATGCTCCTCAAGGCTGTGTACCTCCCAGGCCAGGAGAACTACCTGCACACAGTACAAAACGTGATAATGTGGAAAAACAGTTTATTTGAAATCAGACCTAGCAACCCGACACAGGCCGTGTTTCGGAGACCTTCATCAGGGGTTGTCTAATAGGTACTACAAACATAAAGACAAACAATTAAAAACCAATTCAAAAGTGAAAGAACAAATAGGCATAGACACACACTTGACTCTAGCTATGAAAATTATTACTTATTGCAACGATAGTAATAATATTAATAATATTAATATAATCAATTAGTAATAAATATCTCATAAAAAATAATAATTAAAAAATGTATAATTAAAATCATAATAATATTAATAATAATAATAATAATCATAAAACTCAATTGCTCGAAATGCGATACTCAAACTTAAAGTAAGGAAATAAATTAATACAGTAGATCACAAAGGATATATAAAAACACAATCAAAGACATTCATATTTGGAGGTGACAAGCATATAGTAATAATGTTAATACCTTCTTTGTAGAGACGATGATATGCAACCTCACAAGGAGGCACACAAACTCAATTGTAGAGGTGATGACTTAATTACTTGCAATAAAATTAAAAACTAAAATAAAGACGACACAGGGTAAGACACATGTATACCACTGGAGATAGTTAATCTGAACCTAACTAAATCAAAACGTAGAACGCTGGATAATAACTGCTTAGTGACTGAAACGCAGTAGGAGTGGATGGGAGAGAATGGCACGGCCAAAAAGGATATGCTCTTCTGCTATGACTACAAATAAAATATATTATCTATTATTTAGCTGTAAAAAACAAAATTTATAATATGGAAATAGCAAGGGAACAAGTTTCATCGGGACCAAAATCAGTCGCATTAAATCTAAAAAGTGTACGAGAAAAGAACATCAATTAGCTAGGGGAATCTGAAAAAACAATGAGACATAAAATTGCTACAGATTCCTTAAAAAATGGAAAAGCAGAGAAATGAGGGGGTGCTGTACTGATAGATCTTGTTCTAACTTCTCATAAATTGAATAATCTATACGTCAGTAAAAACTTATGTTAGATGGAACACTATCTAAACACTCATTGTCTTATATTAAACCGCGGATCCTTAGGAATGTTTATACTTTGCTTGCATTACAATTATCTTTTACCGATTTTACCAATCCTATTGAACTCATATCAATTCGGGGTTAAAAATGTCGATGTCTCCCTTACCGTTGTATATCGCTGCAGGAAACAATCTCAAGGACGCAGAGAACTGAATTTCGTCCTCCGAACTGTCAGCTCGATAGCTATTGAAAAAACACCGGCACTTTCGCGGACCTTATGTGGCTCCCGAAGGCGGGAAAAAGGGGGGCGTGGCTAACCATAGACAAGCATAGAACTTGCAGCACTAAATCAATCGGAGGGGAATAGGTGTAAAGGAAATGATCCTATATCTTAATACAACTGAAACCGAAGCATCAAATCCTCAATAGATGTATTCTTGTTGGTGCTTACTATAGCCAGTGGAACCCTTTCTTGTATTATTGTGTATACAAACGTCGTGGCACATAAAACCTAACTATCAAATGGACCAATTAAAAATGTATTATAAACTTTTTTTAAAAAAAACCAATTAAACAGTGTTTAATATATAAAACAGAATTAAAAATATAAATATATAAATTATTTAAAAATTAAAAAATAGATAAATGAAAAATAAAAACCACTATAAAATAATAAATATTATATAATAAAAAATTAATAAATTATTAAAAAATATATAAAAGATAAAAATCCATAAAAATTCATCTACAAATATATATGAAGATAAGAATCATAAAAATTAATAAATTAAAAATACAAATATGTGCATAAAAATAAAACAAAGATAAAAATAAAAAATAATAAGATAAAAAATAATAATAAAAAATAAATAATAAAATGATATTAAAAATATGGGATTAATATTAAACTGAGGGTACAAACCACTTTGAAAACAAATGAATGAGGTAAAAGTTACAGTATCTATTCATTAGTGTGTCTATTGGTTACCTTATTATAAAAAGACAGAAAAATCTTGATCTAAATTCAGACCATTCGGAACAAGAGTATTCAATTGAAAAATATATCTCTGTTCAAGCTGAAGAATGGTCTTAATAACATCTCCTCCTCGCCAGTAAGATTTGACTTGTTTTATCACAAAAAACTTGAGATCAGTCACCTTATGCTGTAATGTCTGCCAATGGGAGACGGGGTTTATCTTCTACATTCCTCCTAATGCAACTTTTGTGCTCCATGATCCTAGTCTTAATCTTACGGGTGGTCTTACCTACATAGAGCAATTTACAGGGACATTGTATTACATAGATAGCGTTCTGTGTATCGCAATTCGCGAAATCTTTGATTGGAAACTTTTCATGTGTAATGGGATGGATAAAAGAATTCCTAACAGGTAAAACATTCAAACAGACAGCACATTTGCCGCACTGAAATTGGCCTCTATGTTGCGATAGAAGTCTCTTCTCTGTAAGCGCTGAGGGCACCAATAAATTGCGTAAATTCATATTCCGTTTGTGTGCAACAATAAGATTCTGGTCTTGAAAGGCCGGCAGAGACTGAAGAATATGCCATTCTTTTTTGAGGATAGTGGTTATCTTAGCAGAGAATTTAGAGTACAGTAGAGGACAGACTAACCCTTTGTTGGGTTTCTTATCTTTAGGTACCAGAAGTGAATCGCGCGACGTACTCTTGGCTCTTTTGTATGCAGAATCTATATATTTGATGGGATAACCTTTCTCCAAAAAACTCTTTTTCATACTGACTGCCTCTTTTTCAAAATCTTGTAAATCTGAGCACACTCTTCTAGCCCTGAGAAATTGGCTCACCGGAAGATTATTTTTGAGAGATAAATTATGGAAACTACTATAGTGCAAAAAGTGATTTTTATCTGTGGGTTTCTTATACAAGGTTGTTGAAAAGCCAATGTCTTCTTTGCGAATCAAAAGGTCGAGATATGGGATTTTATAGAAGTCATAAGTCAACTGAAATCTTAAGGTGACTGATCTCAAGTTTTTTGTGATAAAACAAGTCAAATCTAACTGGCGAGGAGGAGATGTTAATAAGACCATTCTTCAGCTTGAACAGAGATATATTTTATTATTTATTTTTTATTATTATTTTTTATCTTATTTATTTTTAGCTTTGTTTTATTTTTATGCACATATTTGTATTTTTAATTTAGTAATTTTTATGATTCTTATCTTCATATATATTTGTAGATGAATTTTTATGGATTTTTATCTTTTATATATTTGTACATGTATTTTTTAATAATTTATTAATTTTTTATTATATAATATTTATTATTTTATAGTGGTTTTTATTTTTCATTTATCTATTTTTTAATTTTTAAATAATTTATATATTTATATTTTTAATTCTGTTTTATATATTAAACACTGCTTAATTGGGGTTTTTTTAAAAAAAGTTTATAATACATTTTTAATTGGTCCATTTGATAGTTAGGTTTTATGTGCCACGATGTTTGTATACACAATAATACAAAAAAGGGTTCCACTGGCTATAGTAAGCACCAACAAGAATACATCTATTGAGGATTTGATGCTTCGGTTTCAGTTGTATTAAGATATAGGATCATTTCCTTTACACCTATTCCCCTCCGATTGATTTAGTGCTGCAAGTTCTATGCTTGTCTATGGTTAGCCACGCCCCCCCTTTTTCCCGCCTTTGGGAGCCACATAAGGTCCGCGCAAGTGCCGGCGTTTTTTCAATAGCTATCGAGCTGACAGTTCGGAGGACGAAATTCAGTTCTCTGCGTCCTTGAGATTGTTTCCTGCAGCGATATACAACGGTAAGGGAGACATCGACATTTTTAACCCCGAATTGATATGAGTTCAATAGGATTGGTAAAATCGGTAAAAGATAATTGTAATGCAAGCAAAGTATAAACATTCCTAAGGATCCTCGGTTTAATATAAGACAATGAGTGTTTAGATAGTGTTCCATCTAACATAAGTTTTTACTGACGTATAGATTATTCAATTTATGAGAAGTTAGAACAAGATCTATCAGTACAGCACCCCCTCATTTCTCTGCTTTTCCATTTTTTAAGGAATCTGTAGCAATTTTATGTCTCATTGTTTTTTCAGATTCCCCTAGCTAATTGATGTTCTTTTCTCGTACACTTTTTAGATTTAATGCGACTGATTTTGGTCCCGATGAAACTTGTTCCCTTGCTATTTCCATATTATAAATTTTGTTTTTTACAGCTAAATAATAGATAATATATTTTATTTGTAGTCATAGCAGAAGAGCATATCCTTTTTGGCCGTGCCATTCTCTCCCATCCACTCCTACTGCGTTTCAGTCACTAAGCAGTTATTATCCAGCGTTCTACGTTTTGATTTAGTTAGGTTCCGATTAACTATCTCTAGTGGTATACATGTGTCTTACCCTGTGTCTTCTTTATTTTAGTTTTTAATTTTATTGCAAGTAATTAAGTCATCACCTCTACAATTGAGTTTGTGTGCCTCCTTGTGAGGTTGCATATCATCGTCTCTACAAAGAAGGTATTAACATTATTACTATATGCTTGTCACCTCCAAATATGAATGTCTTTGATTGTGTTTTTATATATCCTTTGTGATCTACTGTATTAATTTATTTCCTTACTTTAAGTTTGAGTATCGCATTTCGAGCAATTGAGTTTTATGATTATTATTATTATTTATTAATATTATTGTGATTTTAATTATACATTTTTAAATTATTTTTTATGAGATATTTATTACTAATTGATTATATTAATATTATTAATATTATTACTATCGTTGCAATAAGTAATAATTTTCATAGCTAGAGTCAAGTGTGTGTCTATGCCTATTTGTTCTTTCACTTTTGAATTGGTTTTTAATTGTTTGTCTTTATGTTTGTAGTACCTATTAGACAACCCCTGATGAAGGTCTCCGAAACACGGCCTGTGTCGGGTTGCTAGGTCTGATTTCAAATAAACTGTTTTTCCACATTATCACGTTTTGCACTGTGTGCCTGTTTTACGTGATAATTTGCCCTGTTTTGGACAGGAGAACTACCTGGCCGACAGGTTGAGCAGGATTCTGCAGCCCCTCGAGTGGCAGCTGCATCCATTAGTAGTTCAGAAGATCTACCTGAAATGGGGTCTCCCTTGGATAGATCTTTTTGCCAGTCCACTGAACAAACAGCTGCCTCAGTTCTGCTCCAGGCAACTGCATCCTCTGCGGATGGCGGCAGATGCTTTTCTGATTCCATGGTCTCAGGGCCTCCTGTATGTGTTTCCTCCCACGCCCTTGGTGGCCCGAACTCTCTTCATGATCCTTCAGGACAAGGCCTCGGTCCTGCTGTTGGCTCCCAGGTGGCCGAGACAGCCTTGGTTTCCACTTCTGCTTCAACTGGTGGTGGATCCCCCCATTGCCTCTGGGGTTGCAACCCGACCTGCTCTCTCAGGATCAGGGTTCCCTTCTGCACCCCATTCTCAGAGCTCTCAATTTGATGGCCTGGAGGCTGCAAGGGTAGTTTTGGCTCCCTGGGGCCTACCTCAGGAAGTTGAGGAGGTTGTCCTTGCCTCTAGGAAACAGTCCACTAGAAAAACCTACGTTCTCAAATGGAGAAGGTTTTCTGTGTGGTGTCAGCTACGTACAGAGGATCCTTTCTCCTGTACTGTACCAGTAGTGCTTCAGTATTTACTCCACTTGTCCAATCAGGGACTCAAGTCCAATTCTGTTCGGGTCCACCTCTCAGCTGTAGCAGCTCACCACTCACTGGTGGAGGGACATTCTCTGTCAGGTCACCCCTTGGTGTCCCGCTTTCTCAGGGGCTTGCTTTTGCTGAAGCCTCCAATCCGTCCTCCTGCCCCTGAGTGGGAGTTGAATGTGGTCTTACAGCAACTGACTCGCCCACCTTTTGAGCTGATGGCTACTTGTCCACTACGCTTCCTATCCTGGAAGACACTCTTCCTGATAGCCGTTACCTCGGCTAGGCGAGTGAGTGAGCTTCAGGCCCTGGTCTGTGATAGGCCTTACACCAGGATTTATAGGAACAGGGTAGTCCTCAGGACTCATCCAAAGTTCCTCCCAAAGGTTGTCTCCTCTTTCCACCTCAATCAGGAGGTGGTTCTTCCAACATTCTTCCCTAGGCCTCATGCAAGCCAGGCTGAAGCAGTCCTGCATACCCTGGACTGTAGGAGGGCCCTGTCCTTCTACCTTGACCATACGCAGGGGCATAGGAGGGCTACTCAGCCCTTCGTATCCTTTGACCCCAATAAGTTGGGGTTGGCTGTGTCCAAGCGTACCTTGTCCATTTGGGTGGTTGACTGTATCTCCTGGGCTTACAAGGCGGCTGACCTTCCTTTGCAGGGTAGGGTCACGGCCCATCGTGTCAGGGCAATGGCTGCCTCAGTGGCTCATCTCCGCTCTGTGCCCTTGGTAGACATCTGCAGGGCTGCAACTTGGTCTTCAAGTCAGACTTTTGCAGCCCATTACTGTCTGGAGAGGGAGTCCCGTAGGGACAGTGCTTTTGGCCAGGCAGTACTCCGGAATCTCTTTGAGGTTTAGGCAACTCCTGCCCTCTGTTGGGCTACCGGTGGAGGTTGTGTCCTTGAAAAGCCTTTCTTTGCTGCTGAGACTAGAGGGAGTTCTCTTGTTCAGCCTGGGTTCCTCGGTAGCCCAGAGCTAGGGAGTCACCCATATGTGAGGACTGACTTCCTGCTTGGTCCTGGAGAAAGAGTAGTTACTCACCTGTAACAGGTGTTCTCCAGGAGCAGCAGAAATCAGTCCTCACAACCCTCCCTCCTCCCCCGGGAGTTGCAGTTGTACATAGTTTATTTTTCATTTTTGTGTGCTCTTCTTAGCTATGTCATTTGACTGAGGTAAGCTGGCACCTTTAGGCGGGAAGGGAACCGCGCATGCATGCCTGCATTCCCAAAGGCTTTCATGGAAAGCTGGGGAAATGCTCCGCTGGGGCTTCATCGGCGCCGATGACACCCATATGTGAGGACTGATTCCTGCTGCTCCTGGAGAACACCTGTTACAGGTGAGTAACTACTCTCTCCTCTCCTTTTAAAAGTAAACAGAGGAGTTACAACTACTTATAAGGTATGCTATGCCCTTCACCTTGGCAGTTGTCTTGTACGAGGATATCTTATACTTTTCACTGCAGGGGAGCTTACCCTTTCAGAGACTTACCAAATTGTCTTTCCAACTCTGTATTACTTCCATCCCTCTTAGTTGAGATTTTCAATCTAAGAGTGATACTATTTGACTGGAGGGCTTACCTTGAAGCCATAGGATTGTCCCTAATACCTACTCCAGTAAATAATTTCCATACAGAGTTTCTCCTCTCTGCAATCTTTCAAATATTTCTTTTAAGACAGCTTATCAGACCATAAGTGAGTTATCACTTCTGTTCGGTCTCTCGGTCCTTTTCCAATCTATAGGACCTAACCTCTTCTGCTGCCTTAATAACACATTTTCCAAAACCTACTTGGACAGTTTATCGTTGTAGGCAACCTGTCTGTCTGCTATTCTTAGCCATCTGCAATTCTTTGGCTTCCACAGAATAGCTTAGGTTGCACACTGGTAATTAAACAACCAGATCTCACCTGCGCAACCTACAACATGCTCTCTGCAATTCTAAAAGAAGCTCTGCAACTATGGGCCTTTGCCAGAGAGCGTCAGAGCCATTCCTGGTGGATAATTTTCAGATGGTAGAAAGGCTTGCCCAGTCATGCTCCCACATGACCGTGTTTTTTCCTACTTTTACCATCTTCCTTAAAATTTTCTTTTTAGGGAAAATGAACCAGGGTTTAGATCACGTGAAAGCATAAAGAATTGCTTAATTCCCTGA
This sequence comes from Ichthyophis bannanicus, assembly GCA_033557465.1. NCBI lineage: Eukaryota > Metazoa > Chordata > Amphibia > Gymnophiona > Ichthyophiidae > Ichthyophis > Ichthyophis bannanicus. The sequence continues at coordinate 191,887,460 of CM066039.1, forward strand.
GTTCTTCCACATCTCCAGTGGAACTTCTCCAACAGGGATGCACTTCTTTTCACTGCAGTCTGTCCTTGTCTAGTGCATTCCTTCTAATTCCTAATACTTCATTGGAGCTTATGTTGAACAAAGAATGCATTATACTCATATCGCCCTCATAGACGGGCAAATGTGGTATTCCCTTTTATTGCGTCTTTCTCCACACTGAAGTTATAGAAGGATCTAGACTTGTTGTCTTAAGACTAAGGTTTTCTTTGCACGTAGATCTCCACTTCTGGTTATTCAAAGTCTAGAATTTTAAAGAGATCTAGACCTATCCTTCTGACTAGGAACATTCCACTGGTTTCCATGTAACCACCTTCATGGTTCTTCCACATGTAACCAGTAAGGGGTTCTCTATCCATATTTTGCAAGCAGGTCTTACCCCTTCTTGTTAAGTGAGTCTCTTATTTATATATATATATAGATATAAATATATATGTGTATGTGTGTATATAAATACATATATCTCACTCTGAAAGATTTGTTACTGTCCATATTAATGCTGTTCCAGCATGCCATAGGATTTTAAATGGACAACCAATTTCTATAGTAGTCACAAATTCTCCAGGACCAAGCAGGAAGTCAGTCCTCACATATGGGTGACGTCGGCGCCGACGGAGCCCTCGCGGAGCAATTTTCCCCAGCTTTCAAAGAAAGCCTTTGGGAATTGCAGCGCGCATGCGTGGTCCTCTTCCCGCCCAAGGGTGCCATCTTGCTCAGTCTTCTTTTTTCCGCGGAGCCCTACAGACGTTGTCTGTGAATCCCCGCCCAAAAGTTGATTTTTTTCTCTATTTTTCTCTTTTTTCTTCGGTTCGACGCCGGTTCTTTTCCCGCCCGGACTCGCGACGCCGGTTGCGAGTCCGTTCCTTATTTTTCGTTTTTTTGTCCTTCGTGACAGATTTCGCGCCTTTTTCCTTTTTCCCTGGCAGCCCGGTCATTCGACCTCGCAGGGGCCCTTTTTCTCCCGATGGCTGCCAGCGGCTTTAAAAAGTGTGATCTCTGTAAGAAACTCATGTCTCTTACAGACACTCATGACTTCTGCCTCCGCTGCCTCGGACCAGATCATGACTCCATGATCTGTGGGCCATGCGGCAAAATGTCCTCAAAAGCGTTGAAGAGTCGGCAGCATCAGCGGGAGCGTATCTTCTCTGATTCCGGCCGGGCTCGGACCTCGTCAGAGGCTTCGACGTCTCGGGACTCTGGTCCTGAGCATCGTCGAAGTTCCTCTGAAAGGGGGTCTCCTACCCGGGAACATCATCGGAAGAAGAAACCCGCGAGGGCGGGATCGGTGGACGCTCCTGGTTCCTCGAGGGCCAGGTCGCATAGCCCCGATTCCCGTCCCGGGTCCTCGGAGATGGAGAGGCTGTCAAAACATCCTCGACTCGAGGTGGACTTGCCCGCTCACGTGAGTACTGTTGTCCTCATTGACTCGCCTCCGAAGGACCCGACGTCGGGCCCGACACCGTCGGGGGCTGCTGGGTCTCCTGAGCTCGGACTCAGGTTGACGGCCTTGGAGAGCAGTCTGACTGCCTTCATGGACCAGCAGCGGGTATTGATCGCTGGCCTCGCCGGTGTTTCTGCCCTGACCGGCCGGGACATCGACCCCGGAGACCGAGCCGATCCTCGAGTCCATGAGGGCTCGAGTCGATCCTCGGTCGAGGTCTCCTTCGGCCTCCTGTTTGGGACCGAGGTCGTCGACGCCGACTCCCTCGGCGTCGGAGCGGATAGCATCGGTGCCCGCCCGACCGGAGCAGCTCGACTCCTCCTCTGAGGAGTCGGCCTGGGAATCTGAGGACGAAGAGTCACCTGGTTCCTTTCGGACTCGGTGTGTCCCTTCGGACTCCCCTGAGTCCGAACCTCGGAGACGGTCCCCCCCCGGAGGATACCCGGTTCTCGGACTTCGTGAGGGATATGGCCAAGGCCTTGGCCTTGGCCTTCCCCGCGGATCCCGAGGAGGAGCCTCGAGTCGAAGAACTCGATGCCCTCCAATATGACTCTCCCCCGAAGGAGGCCTTTATTGTACCGGTTCCTCCGATGCTGGAACGACTTCTCTTCCGCATGTGAGAGAGCCCGGCGTCGTCGCCGGTATTAAGCAAGCGGGTCGATTCCATTTATCAAGTCCGCAAGAGCCCCGGCTTCCAAAAGGCACAACTACTGCACCATTCCATGGTGGTGGAATCGGCCATGCATAGACTTAAGAGTCAAAAAATGCACTCCTCGGTGCCCCCTGGTAGGGAAGCCCGGAGCCTGGATGCCCTCGGTAGGAAGTGCTTCCAGGGCTCTATGCTTGCTTGTCGAGTCCAAACTTACCAGCTCTACATGGGCATGTATCTCCGAGACCTGGCTAAGGAAATAGCCGGGTTCTCTGCTGGTCTCTCCGACGAACCTTTGCAGAGGTTCCAAACCTTGTCTACTGGTATTCGGGAGTGCTCCAAGTTTATATCTCGAGCAGCCTATGATGGTTTTGAGGCTTCGGCTCGAGTAGCGGCGGCCGGCATCGGTGGACGCCGCCAGGCTTGGCTTCAGACGTCCGACCTCGAGCCCTGGGTACAGGACAAGTTGGTCGATGTCCCCTGCCGAGGTGATAACCTCTTTGGCAAGCCCATGGATGAGAAGGCTACACAAATCGAGACGGAGACTCTCACCAGGACTCGTCTCTCAAGGAAGACCTCTGCCCCTTCTCAAAAGAAGAAGGCCTCGGGGAAAAAGCCCTTTTACCCGAGGAAGGGTGCTGCCTATAAATACTACCCTCAGTATCAGGCCTCAGCAGCTCCCCCACAGGGAAAGCAGGCCAAGGGACGGGGTAATGGGTCCCATAGGCGGCAAGCCCCCAAGCCTGCACCACCGGCCCCTGCTCAGCAGGGTGGGGGTTTTTGACTTCATCAGCATAGCCTCTCCCCCTCAGCTGGTTTCTCTCAGCACAGGAGGCCGGCTGGTCCATTTTGCCCAAAGGTGGTCCAACATCACCACAGATACCTGGGTACTTCACATAGTTCAAAAGGGCTATCTTCTTCACTTTCACCAGGTACTTCCCTCCTACTTTCCAGGGGAGCCTCCCAGACTACCTTTGCACAGGGACTTACTCCTTCAGGAGTTAGCAAGTCTTGATCTCCAGGAACAAGCAGGAATAAGTCCTCACATATATGGGTACGTCGGAACCGACGGAGCCTGCGCGGGAAAGCTCCCCAGCTTCCCTGAAAGGAAGCTTTTGGGGCCTCCCACTGCACATGCGCGCTGCCTTCCCGCCTTCCTGACCAGCTCTCCTCAGTTTCTCTTTTTCCGCGGAGCCAGCAGGTCGTGTTCCTGTCACCGCTGAAGAAATTATTGTTTTAGTTTCTTTCTTTAGACCGCGTACCTGCCTTCCCCATACCGAAACCGGTACCGCCGGTCTCTCTTCTTTTCTTTTAAAAAAAAAAATCTTTTTTCTGCACAACTTGGTGACTTCGGTTAGGCCTCAGGCCTACACAAATTCTCCTCATGGAGAAACCAGCCCCTGGTTTTAAGAAGTGTACCAAGTGTAGTGCTGTTATTTCTGTCACAGATACCCATGAATGGTGTCTTAAGTGTTTGGGACCTGACCACTCCATTCCGGACTGCCCATCCTGCTCCCTGATGTCTAAACGTGGGTTGCAGAACCGGGCCAACAAATTCCATGTGCTGTTTGCTTCAGATAATCCAGCATCACAGTCATCCAGGTCTTCCTCTCCGGATGGATCTCAGGTAACCAAACCCTCTGTGGGCAGGTCCTCAAAGAGCAAATCTCCTTCAAAGCATCGAGAGGCTCTCTCTTTTGAGTCTGAGGATCCTGCCCCAGCCAAACAACCCCGGCGGGAAGCTCTGGCTTCCAAAGCACCATCTATGGGGTTACAGGTTGACATCGATGGCACGGCCTCGACTGATCACCTGTTAGAATGCTCTGGGGTACCGGCCCATACCGGTACCGATATCCAGGCAGCAGTGGCGTCTATGAGCAATACTGTTCAGACCATGCAGCAGGCCATGCTGGCTTTTATTAATGCTGCGACGCCCTCGGTACCGCGTTCAGTGGTACCGGTTCCGGTATCGTCTCCCATACCGGAACCGAGACCATCAACTTCCAAACGCAGATCGGTTCCGCATGCCGGATCCGGGTTTTCACCCGATACCGATCCCATACCCGGTACGCCCGATGTCGATACCGATCGGTATGCGTATCGTGCGTTGGAAGCAAATAGAGAATACTCTGATTCTTCAGAGGATTATAACTCCTCTGAGGACTCTGATGAGCTGTCTCTAGTTCTTCATGAAGACCCCTCTTCCCCAAAGAGGAGAATGTCTCCACCAGAGGATTTGTCCTTTCAAGACTTCATTATTGAACTAGCCAAAGGACTTTCTATTACCACATCCTCTGAAAAAGAACCTAGGTCAAAGAAATTGGATATTTTAGGATACCCTAAGGTTCCTAAAGAGGCAGTCACCCTGCCTATCCATGAAATCCTTCAAGAACACTTGATGGACTTATGGGAGGCTCCTCTAACGTTGTCTCCTTATTCTCGTAGGTTGGACACCATGTACCGGGTCCCTCCTTCTCCTGGTTTTCAAAAGACTCAGTTGCCTCACCATTCCATTGTGGTGAAGTCTGCACTGAAAAAGATTAAGAGTACCAAAAGGCACTCTTCTACCCCTCCAGGACGAGAATGTAAGACCCTAGACTCTTTTGGCAAGAAAATTTTCCAGGCTACTATGCTTATAGCCAGGATTAATTCTTATAGTCTGTATATGGGCATGTTTCTCAGGGAACTTGCCCTAAAGATACGACATTTTGCCTCCTTTATCCCTGAGGATAGAAAAGAGGAGTTCATTTCTCTGGTGAAACAGCTTCTAGATGTTTCTAAGTTCTCCAACAGAGCAGCTTTTGATTCCTTTGAGGGTGCCGGTAGAGCTTCGGACATTGCTATTGCAGCCCGACGACTTGCTTGGCTCCAGGCCTCTGACCTAGAACCCTGGGTCCTGGATGGCTTACGGAATCTGCCCTGTTCAGGTGAGAACTTATTTGGTAAGGACTGGCAAATTAAAGCCACTCAAATGGACGCAGAAAATGCTACCTTGGATAGACTTTCTAAGTCTACCTCTACTCCTGCCAAGAAAAAGTCTTTCAAGAGGCCTTACTACAAGAAGGCCAGATTTTCCACAAATACTGGCCAACAATCTTCTCAGCCTCGCTTTGCTGCTAAACGTCAGCAACCTAAACAGGCAAAGTCAAAGCCTGCAGCGTCTACCACTTCTCAGCAGGCTCAACCCCCTCAGGGGTTTTGACTTGCCCCTAGAGAACTTAACATTTCTGGCTCTAGAACAACCAGAGCCCCTCACCATTCCCGGAAGGTTAGCTCACTTTGCTCCCAGATGGGAGCAAATCACATCAGAGCAATGGACCCTCTCTATCATCAGAGAGGGCTACAAACTTCATTTTTCCGACCTTCCTCCATATACCATGGTGAGGTACTTCAATTCTCCCCCATTTCTCCTGGACCTGTTGGATCAGGAAGTCTCTTCTCTCCTTGCCCAAGGGGCAATAGAAGAAGTTCCTCTTCTTCAACAAGGGACAGGATTCTACTCCCCTTATTTTCTCATAACAAAGAAGACAGGGGGATTCAGACCTATCCTAGATCTGAGAGAATTGAACAAATTTCTGTACAAGGAGAAATTCAAAATGTTTTCTCTAGGCATTCTCCTTCCATACCTTCAGAGTCAGGATTGGCTTTGTTCTCTAGATCTCAAGGATGCGTACACACATATACTCATCCATCCATCCCACAGAAAATATCTAAGATTTCTGTTTCAGGGAAAACATTTCCAGTACAGAGTACTTCCCTTCGGTCTAGCCTCTGCTCCAAGAGTGTTCACCAAATGCATGGCAGTTATTGCCGCATTTCTAAGAGGTCTGGGAATTTTTGTATTCCCATATCTGGACGACTGGCTCATCCGAGCTCCATCTCAGTCAGAGGCCCAGATTTCCCTGGACCGCACAAGGCACCTTCTGCAGTATCTGGGACTGGTGGTAAACCTTCCCAAGTCTCAACTTACCCCTACTCAGTCTCTAGAATTCATAGGGGCCCAGTTGGACACCACCACTGCAAGGGCCTACCTGCCTCAAGTCCGGGGCCAACGTCTGCTGTGCTTGGCCTCCCAAGCTCAGTCCAGCAGTCACTTGACAGCCAGAGAAATGCTGCGACTTCTGGGCCACATGGCCTCCACGGTACACGTGGTGCCCTACGTTCGTCTTCATATGAGAGCAGCTCAATGGACCTTGGCCACCCAGTGGACTCAAGCATCAGGAGCGCTCTCCGACCAAATACTCACCTCAAAGCGTCTGTTTTGGTCCCTCCAATGATGGATGTCCACCAAGAATCTGTTGTTGGGGGCCCCCTTCCAACCTTTGCTGCCCCAAGCAACCCTCACAACAGATGCCTCCCAAACAGGGTGGGGAGCCCATCTACAATCCCTCTCCACTCAGGGTACTTGGTCTCCGCAGGAGACCACCCTTCACTTCAACCTCCTGGAACTGCGAGCAATCTTATTTGCCCTCAAAGTCTTCCATACCCTCCTTGTCAACCTGACCGTCCTAGTTCAGACAGACAATCAGGTGGCCATGTTCTACGTAAACAAACAAGGAGGGACAGGCTCTCTGTCGCTTTGCAACGAAGCTCTCAGATTATGGGCCTTCGCCAGAGAGCATCAAATTCATCTTCTGGCAGTATATCTTCCAGGGGTTCAAAACTCTCGGGCAGACAGACTCAGTCGAGTTCTGCTCCCACACGAATGGTCCCTACATATGGGCCAGATAGGCAGAATCTTTCAGGAATGGGGAACCCCGGACATAGACCTCTTTGCAAGTCCGTGGAATGCCAAACTTCCCCGGTTCTGTTCCAGGTCTCCGTGTCAGGGAGCTCAGGCCAACGACGCCTTTCTCCTGCATTGGGGTCAGGAATTCCTATATGCCTTTCCACCCATTCCTTTGATTCCCAAGACTCTGTTCAAACTCCAGAGGGATCACGGATCGATGATCCTCATAGCTTCACGCTGGCCATGCCAAGTGTGGTTCCCTCTACTTCTGCGTCTCTCCCAGGGACCCTCCCTGGACCTGGGAGCTGCGCCAGACCACCTCTCTCAGGAAGAGGGGACTTTGTGGCACCCAAACCCCAAGTCCCTACACCTCAGAGCTTGGTTACTGAAGGCCTAAGCCTTCATGACTTCAATCTTTCTCAGCCCGTGAAAGATATCCTTCATGCCTCTAGGAAACCCTCCACGAGGCGTTCCTATGCTTTCAAATGGAAACGCTTTTCCATTTGGTGTGCTCAACAGGGTCTTGACCCTCTAGCACTTCCTTTGAATTCTCTACTAGACTATCTCCTGCATCTTTCTAATGCAGGCCTTAAGACGAATTCAGTAAGAGTCCATTTGAGTGCTATTGCAGCATCCTTAAAACCTATAAATGGACAACCTGTCTCCTCTCATCCGCTTGTTGCAAGATTCATGAGAGGCCTGACTCTAACTAAGCCTCCCATCCGACCTCCTCCGGTAGCATGGGACTTGAACCTAGTTCTAGGTCAGCTTATGAAGCCACCTTTTGAACCGTTGGTTTCTACCTCCTTGACATTTCTTTCCTGGAAGGTCCTTTTCCTTATTGCAGTCACTTCGGCTCGCCGCATCAGTGAACTACAGGCCTTAGTGGCTCATCCACCTTATACCAGGTTTCATCATGATAAGGTGGTCCTAAGGAAGAATCCCCACTTTATGCCTAAAGTGGTCTCGCCTTTTCATCTTAATCAAGAGGTATATCTACCTGTCTTTTTTCCAGCTCCTCATGCATCCAGTGCAGAGAGGAACCTTCATACTTTAGATTGTAAAAGAGCTCTTGCCTTTTACCTCAACAGGACTCAGCCACATTGAAAGTCTTCCCAACTTTTCGTGGCTTTTGATCCTTCTCATTTGGGACGTCCAGTCTCCAAACGTACACTTTCCAATTGGATTGCTCAGTGTATTTCCTTTGCTTACCAGAGTAAAAACATTTCTCTGGAAGGCCATGTCACAGCTCACAATGTGAGAGCCATGGCCACTTCTATGGCTCATCTTCACTCTGTGTCCATAGATCAGATCTGTCGAGCCGCCACATGGGCCTTGGTACATACCTTCACAGCCCATTACTGCTTGGACAAGGACTCCCGCCGGGATGCCTTGTTTGGTCAGGCTGTCCTCAAACACCTGTTCCATACTTGAACAACTCCTGCCCACCTTCCCAGGATGGATGCCTGAGATCCATACGAAGATGGCGAACCCTTGGAACGGGATCTCCCAGGCATCTTAGCTAGGGAGTCCCCATATGTGAGGACTTATTCCTGCTTGTTCCTGGAGATAGCACAGTTACTTACCTGTAACAGGTGATCTCTGGGAACAGCAGGAATTAGTCCTCACAACCCACCCACCTCCCCTAGGAGTTGTATCTTCTATCTATCTTCCTTTCCTCTCTCTATTGTCTCAGCTATAAACTCGAACTGAGGAGAGCTGGTCAGGAAGGCGGGAAGGCAGTGCGCATGTGCAGTGGGAGGCCCCAAAAGCTTCCTTTCAGGGAAGCTGGGGAGCTTTCCCGCGCAGGCTCCGTCGGTTCCGACGTACCCATATATGTGAGGACTAATTCCTGCTGTTCCCAGAGATCACCTGTTACAGGTAAGTAACTGTGCTTTCAGGAACAAGCCGTGGAACCGGTGCCCCACCACCTGAGGGGCCAAGGGTTTTACTCCAGGTACTTCCTGATTCCAAAAAGAACAGGAGGCCTCAGACCCATCCTGGACTTGCGAAACCTCAACAAGTTCCTTGCAAAGGAGAAGTTCAAGATGCTTACCCTTGGAATCCTGCTGCCCTACCTCCAGCAGGGAGACTGGCTATGCTCCTTGGATCTGAAAGATGCGTATACTCATATCCTCATTCATCCGGACCACAGACAATATCTCAGGTTTGTTGTGGGAGGAAATCGTTACCAGTACAGAGTGCTGCCCTTTGGCCTATCCTCCGCACCCAGGGTGTTCACCAAATGCCTCGCAGTGGTGGCGGCCTATCTGAGACTCCAAGGTCTGTTTGTGTTCCCATACCTGGACGACTGGCTCATCAGAGCCCCATCTTCACCAGAGGCCGCTCAAGCGACTCATCGCACTGTGGCTCTACTCCGGCACTTGGGTTTTGTCATAAACTTCGCAAAGTCCACTTTGCTCCCCTCTCAAAATCTCGAGTTCATAGGCGCCAGGTTGGACACACTTCAGGCGCGGGCCTTCCTCCCTCGTGACAGGGCCAAGCGGCTCATGGATCTCGCCAGCCACTTTCACAGCAATGCGCTGGTCTCCGCCAGGCACTTTCTGCGACTGCTCGGCCATATGGCTTCCACGGTCCATGTAACCCCCAATGCCCGACTGAACATGCGTCCTGCTCAGTGGTGCCTTCGCAATCAATGGCATCAGGCCACGGGGAGCCTAGCGGACTCTGTGCAGATCTCCGACCAGCTGATCTCCTCTCTACGATGGTGGCTTCATCTACCCAACCTAGTGCTAGGAGTGGCTTTTCAGCCCCCTCCGCATTCTCAGGTCCTAACGACCGATGCTTCCCTCCTGGGTTGGGGAGCACATTGCCAAGGGTCATGTACTCAAAGACTCTGGACTCCTTGGGAGTCTGCTCGACAGATAAACTTCCTGGAGCTCAGAGCCATCCGCCTAGCGCTCAAAGCCTTCTCTCACCTGGTGTCCCACCAGTCGCTGCTGATACAGACGGACAACCAGGTTGCCATGTTCTACGTAAACAAACAAGGCGGAACAGGCTCTTTCCTCCTCTGTCGGGAGGCGCAACGGCTATGCTCTTGGGCAGTACGCCAGGGCATCCTCCTCAGGGCTGTCTATCTCCCAGGTCAAGAAAATTACCTGGCCGACAAGCTCAGCAGGATCCTCCAGCCACACGAGTGGAGGTTGGACCCGCTGGTGGTTCAGCGGATCTTTCTCAAGTGGGGCCTCCCCACCATGGATCTGTTTGCCAGTCCTCTGAACCGGCAGCTGCCCAGATTCTGCTCTCGACAGCCGCATCCTCTCCGGGTAGCGGCGGATGCGTTTCTGATAGCTTGGGAGTCCCATATGTGAGGACTGACTTCCTGCTTGGTCCTGGAGAAAGCGTAGTTACTCACCTGTAACAGGTGTTCTCCAGGAGCAGCAGGAATCAGTCCTCACAACCCTCCCTCCTCCCCTTGGAGTTGCAGTTATGTGCTTTCGTTTTTGCTAATTTTTGCTGTCTTTTAGCTATGTCATCTGACTGAGCAAGATGGCACCCTTGGGCGGGAAGAGGACCGCGCATGCGCGCTGCAGTTCCCAAAGGCTTTCTTTGAAAGCTGGGGAAAATTGCTCCGCGAGGGCTCCGTCGGCGCCGACGTCACCCATATGTGAGGACTGATTCCTGCTGCTCCTGGAGAACACCTGTTACAGGTGAGTAACTACGCTCTACCTTCTTTTACTGTAACCTTTCCGGTTACGTCACATTTGAAGCTCTCCATGTAAAGTCATCCTAAGTGACATCACTTACGGAAGACATTCCTGATCTTCAAGAAATTGGAGGCTACACCGCCTACTACAAATGTTTTTTTCTGTCTTTCATTTAGATAGAGGGGTCTCAAAGACCCATCCTTTTTCTGCAAACCAGTCAGATTTATCTCCTGTCTTTCCTAGAGCCTTTTTCTGCTCCAAGGACAAAGAGCTTCAAACGTTGGCCTACAGAAGCTCTAGCTTCTCATCTAAAGTCCAACCAACCTCATTAAACTCTCCCAGTTTTTTCTTCTGGGATTAGTTCTAGCCTTTTAGGCTTCTGACCTCTGCCTGTATTGTGAAATTTAATTTTCCTCTACTTTCCAGTAAGGTATTTTCTTTGAGGATAATGTACTGGTTTCTAGCACCAGACCATTAGTCTCAACAAATACTTTTGCAATACTTCTGTCTGAGGTCCACATTAGAGAATTGGAATCCAATTTTCACTAACTTTTCTGATCTACACAAGGACTCCTCTCCAGACGCCTTGTTTAGTCCAGCTGTTCCACAGCACACCCCTTTTTAGTTCAACTCCTACCCTCCATCCCTTGGATGCCTCAGGTTCTGGGAAATAGCATGGCCCTTCAACTAGATTGCAACATGCTGGGACCTCCTCCAGGCATCTTAGCTTGGGAGTCCCCATATGTGAAGACTCATTCCTGCTTCTTCCTGGAGATAGCACAGTTACTTACCTGTAACAGGTGATCTCTGGGAACAGCAGGAATAAGTCTTCACAACCCACCCACCTCCCCTAGGAGTTGTCTCTCTTTCTCTTTCTTTCTCTCTCTAATTTGTCTACTTCCCTCCTTCGGTCTCAGCTACAAACCCAACTGATGAGAGGGAAGTGAATGGGCAGGAAGGCAGCGTGCATGCGCGTGGGATGCTCCCAAAAGCTTTCTTTTTGGACGCTGGGGAGCGTTCCCGTGCAGGCTCCGTCGGTACCCATATACCCATATGTGAAGACTTAATCTCCAGGAACAAGCAGGAATGAGTCTTCACATATGGGTACGTCGGTACCGACGGAGCCTGCGCGGGAATGCTCCCCAGCGTCCAATCAGAAAGCTTTTGGGAGCATCCCTCAGCGCCTGCGTGCTGCCTTTCCAACTGTCTCTCCTCAGTTTTCGTTTTTCCGCGGAGCCGGCAGGACGTCTTCCTGTCACCACAGAAAATTTTTTCTTTAAATCTTTCTTTTTAGACTCCAATAACTGGTGTCTAACCTGTTTGGGTCCTGACCCCTTTCCTCCAGAGCCATCAGGCTACAATTTTATGAGAAGAAATTCTCCATTTCGAGTTTCCCTCGATGCCGTTTTCCCTTCCAGTGTAAGGGCACTGACCATTTCTTCTCTACAGGATCAGGTAACCCACAAACAGTCTGTTAAGACTAGCCAATCATTGGGTGGTAGGTCTCATGCCAAGCATGACGACGGCTCCGGCCTTGCCCTCAAGACCTCATTGGCTTCAAAACCCCGGCGGGAGTCTTCGGTCTCCAAAGCCTTTCAGGGGTTTCAGGTTGTTCCTGGGGCTCACCCCTCACAGAACATACCTGAGCCATGCTCGGGGGTGGCATCCGCTTCGAGCGGTACCGATAACCGGCATCGGCACTGGTGTTCAGCAATCCACTCCTCACCAGGGATCGTCATCTGGTGTACTCGGTACCTTCGGGACCGATTGATACCCAGATTGACTTTCCAGTATCGGCAGCTCCGTCGATACAACCCCTGACGTTGGTACCATCTAGACATGCATCGATAGATTCGCTTCCTTCGATGCTGAGTCTAGAATCAATATCTAGTCTGGAAGACTGGGTACCGACGTGTCTCGGAACCGACACGCACCGATTCCGGATGCGCGGTACCGAGGATATTCACCAAGACTTTCGAGTTTCCTTGGTACCGTTTGAGCAGCCTCCGATGACTGTTTCGATGTCGGTATCGCCTTCGATTCCGGCTCAGCCACCGGTATCAGTGTCGATGCTGGTACCTGCAGTAGCATCGGGACCAGCTCCATCCATGCTTTTTTCACCAGGATCGCTCCTTTCTATACCTAGTTTGGAATCGATACCTAGCATGGACGATACAGTACTGACGGTTTCAGGTCATACCCGCCAGTCCCAGTATCCATTCATTAGAGATCCTGTTTTGCACCGGACAAGTACATCCACTGGTGCCCAGCCTAGTTCTTCGAGTTTAGCCTGTCCAGGAATTGTTCCCTTTGGAGATCCTTCTTTTCAGAAATTTCTCCTTGACATGGCAACATTCCTGGCTATTCCTATCCCTGGCTATGATCCTACACAAGGCTTTTCTGGGAAAAAGGAAAATATAATGCTTCCTTTACATCATTCTTTACAGGATCTTCTTCTGAAAATATGGGAGACACCTTTAAGGGCTTCCTCACCTTCTACAGCAACTGCTCTTCTGTATCAGGTGCCCCCCTCTCCAGGGTTTCAAAAGACTCAACTTCCCCATCATTCCATTGTAGTGGAATCAGCAATGAGGAAGGTAAAAAGCAAGAAGAAGCATTCTTCTTTCCCGCCAAGTCGTGCATCTAGAACACTAGATGCTTTTGGACATCAAACCTTCCAAACATCTATGCTGGCAGCAAGGATTCTCTCATATATTTTTTATATGAGTCTATCCCTTCAGGAGGTCACAGAGAAATTATCTCTTTTGACTCCTTTTCTTTCAGAGCCCAAGGCTGCAGACTATTCCTTGCTTCTTAGTCATAGCCAGAATATCTCTAGGTTTCTTTCTCGTGCTTCCCTAGACTCCTTTGAGTCTGTTAGCAGAACCTCTGCTATAGCCATAGGAGCACGACGTAGAGCCTGGCTCCAAGCTTCAGACTTGAGCAGATGGGCACAACAAAGACTGGCTAACACTCCTTGTACTGGAGAAAATCTCTTCAACAAGGAGTCTTTATGTCAGGTTGCTCATTGCTCCACTGACGTCCCTGTTTCTGAGGGCTATCCTAAACCTTCTCCTTCCCCAGTAGGTAGGAAATGCCCTACCCAAACCTTCTTTCCCTAAAAGAAGGTGGTTTTATTCTTCTCCTGCCCATCATACAGATGTTCCCAAACATGGGAAACCTCGCCCTGGTCTGAAGAATCCAAACTCAAGCCAGGAAAATTAACCCTCAATAGGGTTCCAATTAATCTGTTATAATATACAGTTCACTTCTTCTCATTAGACGTTTTTTCATTTAAACCTCTACACTTGGATTCCTGTTTCCAGGACATCCACTTGTTTTTAGGTATGCTGAGCTGTCAGGATATTCATGTCTATGGGTCACAGGATTTTTCTCCTCTTCCTACACTGAAGAGAGGTTTGCCAACTATCTCATGATAGTTTTTCTGTACCACCATGAATTTTTCCTTCTACAGACTTACCATATGGCAAGTCTCACCTCCGCTCCTATTTTTTCTTTACCTTCTTTTCCAGGGTTCCCCTGTAACAGTGGTATCATACCAATGGAAGGCTTTCTTAGCCTTTCCAGTCTTCCTTTCCATTCCAGTGTAGAGTTCTTTCTCTTGAGTAAACCCCTTTTTTCCTGATCTGGGCAGCTTGTCAGACAGGGACAGGATATTCTCTTGTTCTGTCTGTTCTCTCTGTTAAAAACAGAAAGATCTTTCTGCTTTGCCATTCAGCAGCTGCCCATGCAGGAGCTTCAGTGATTGGTCTACTGGCACTTTTCTATAAGTTCCAGTATGGTCTTCCACTACTTTTTGTCTAACCTTAGTAGTGCTTCCAAGATAGTGCTCATCTATCTTGGATAATCCTTATAACTTCTTTTCTGCCATCTCCAAATCCTTGGAGTTGGCAGCATAGTTGAGCTGGCAGCTGGTTGTCTCCAACAGCCAGTTTTATTTCCCAACTCTCCTGCATAATGCTCTCTGCAATCCTACAGAGAAGCTTTTCACTATGGGCCCTTGCTAGAGAGCATGAGGGTTTTTTTCTCTAATGACTATCCTATATGGTTGGAAAAGGCTTCCTCAGTCACCTCCCATGACTGTGAGGGTTCTTTACACCCTATTTCCTTTTAATAAAGGACATAAGCCTTTCCTATGTGACAGTCTAAAGAGTTACCTACAGGAAATATGCTCTTTCTCCTTGCAGCTTGTCCTCATGGTATCCTAATCCTTCATGGACAGCACATATTTAACTAAATAACGCATGATACCCCACCCCTTGTCCCTCAAGTGGGTCTACCTGGTGTCTCTCCTATGCGTATTCTGTCCCTTCACCATGTTAGAGTTCTACTGGACTCAGGACTTGCTGTTTACAGACTAATATTATCCTCTGTTTTCTTGCAACCAGCCTGGTTATTTTACTGGGTAGCATTCTACGCCATCTTAACCAGAGGGAATAGATTCTCTATATCTTCTCAAGTAGGTTCCACCTTCTTGTTATGAGATGAATCATTCCTCTTCACATCTTCCATGTGAAGATTCCTGTAGACATATCGCTTTCTGCTTAATTGCAGACATTTCTCTTTAGACCTATATATATATTCATATAGGTTCATATGTCTATATGCTTTCTTTAGATGCATATGTCTGTCGGCCATGTGTGCATAGACTATACCCCCTGGATCTTGCCATAAACATATACACATATATATATATATATATGTGTTTATCTGTCGAGATACTTCTTTTAGGTAGATATGTATTCACATACTTATCTCTCTATCTGTTCCAGACAGTGGGTTTTCACCTCTTCATACTTTTCACAGTATGTTTCGGTTTTATGCACACAGCCACTGTGTAGATATATAGGGGTATATATATATATATATTATATATATATATTAATTTATCTGTCGAGATACTACTTTTAGGTAGATATGTATTCACATACTTATCTCTCTGTCTGTGCTCATAAAGGTGTTTTTTCCTTCCTATCTGTTCCAGACAGTGGGTTTTCACATGTTCATACTTTTCACAGTATGTTTCGGTTTTATGCACACAGCCACTGCTGTGGTACTGACAGCTTTTACCATAACCTTAGGTTCAGGTATCCCTGAAGCTCCCTATTCCTTTATCTTCCTACCTCTCGTCAGTTAGGACAGACATGGGGGATTTTCAGTAGCTCTGAGGTTTTCAACTCCTCAGACATCTGTCCTTCCTTGGGATTACGGGGTTTTTCTCCTTACCCCTTCTTCCCTCAAGGACTAAGCCAATTTTGTCCAACTCGGTCAGTCTTCCTCTTTTGCTCCTAGCTATAATTAACTCTGTAGCCAAAAGAGTTTTCAGCTTTTTCCATAAAGCTTTCTACTAAAGACCTACCGTTTTTGTTCTTCCCCAGTTGAATCCTGGGGTCACCTGTCAGTTCCAGATTTTGACCTTCAACTCACTTCTGTGAGGTCATCTTGAAGATTCCTCTACTGGATCCCCAGTAGATTCCATCAGCCTCTCTACTTCCTGCAATCCAGTAGGTGAGGTCCATATGGTGATTGTTCATTTCAATACATTTCATGATGCTTATCATATATACAGGGACTCCTTGTCTGTAGTCCTATCTTAGGTCAGCTGTCTCCTACAGCTCCTCTCTTCTTCAACTCCTGCCCTCCATCCTCTGGATGCCTGGGCATATGAGGTGGAGCATGTTTCAATCACCAACATGCTAGGGCTCCAGGCATCTTAGCTTGGGAGTCCCCATATGTGAAGACTCATTCCTGCTTGTTCCTGGAGATAGCACAGTTACTTACCTGTAACAGGTGATCTCTGGGAACAGCAGGAATAAGTCTTCACAACCCACCCACCTCCCCTAGGAGTTGTATCTCTCTTCCTTTCCTCTTTCTTTTGTCTCAGCTATAAAACTCAACTGAGGAGAGACAGTTAGGAAGGCAGCACGCAGGCTCTGAGGGATGCTCCCAAAAGCTTTCTGATTGGACGCTGGGGAGCGTTCCCGCGCAGGCTCCGTCGGTACCGACGTACCCATATATGAAGACTTATTCCTGCTGTTCCCAGAGATCACCTGTTACAGGTGAGTAACTGTGCTTTACAGTCTAGCACCAGAACTAATCTGAGATGTGGCCATACAGGTACTTTTCTGACCCCCTTACACCTCTGTTTGCTCTTCTACTTTGCCAGATGTATAAATTTAAAAAAGAAAAAACCCACAAACCAGATTCTTTATTATTTTAATAGATTGCTGAGGTGGTTCAATAAATAATAGAGATTTTTCAAACAAAGAAAATTAGAAACACAAAATAGAGAAGAGATTGTGTCCTTGGACCTTAAAGCTCTCCTCGGCTTTATGAAAGGGAAGAGAGGGTAACCAGTCTCTCCCATGCATTTTCTTCTTGATTTGACAGTTGAGATGGGGTAAGGGGGTCTCGTTGTATGTCAGTGTAGTATTGCTTATTTAACCCCCTCTGCTCTTCTCCATCCTCTAAAGCATTGCTTCTCCACCTTTTTTATTTCAGGGCACACTTTCAAGTTTGCTTGATCTTCGATGCATACCAAACCAAAGTTTGCAAAGTCATTGTTTTTGCTAGTCGTTGGCCACTGGCTACTTGACTGTTAGCAGTCACTGTGTGGTAACATCAGCTGTGCGGTAAAATAAATTTGTGTTGCTTGCCAGACATATAGCAGCCTGCCCCCTCTCACACACACACACACACGTACACGTATAACAGCCTGCCTCCGCATTCTGCCCCTCCACACACGCACAGCAGCCTGCTCCCTCATGCTACCCAACATACATGAGTACAGCCGCCTGCACTGCTCTCTGCCGCACTCCTGCATGTACATGACCAGCCTGTCCCTCCCTTCCTTGTGCATGGCTAGGGTGTCCCTTTCTTTGTGACACACACACACAGAGCCACCTCTTTTCTTTCCCCCGTTTGCTGTAAACTGCTCCAGAACATGGCAAAATTGCAGTATATTTAAAAAATGTAAATAAAGAAATAACTTTCGTTCTCTGACCCCCCCCCCCCTCCCTCCCAACAGGCAGCACTATTTTTCCCACATGCACCACTCCAGGCACAGAAATGTTTTCTTTTCACCCATCCACCGGCAGCACTTTTCATCACCCCTTCCTACCTCAGAAGCAGCACATTTTTGTCCTCTTGGCCTGACCCTAACTAATAGTATTTTTTTCTCTACCAGCGAGGTAGCACTTCAGCATCTTTTTCTTATCCCTCCTCCCACAGGCAGCACTTTTCCTTGGGGGTTCATGTCCAGCTATAGGCTGCTCTTATTTTTTCTCTTCCCCTCCACCACCTCTATTTCTAGCATTTTTTTTCTGGGCTCCCCCTCCCCAACAGCCTTCATTTCTCCATCCACAATCTTTTTTTTCAGGTTTCCCACCATTTTTACCTGGCCTGTTTATCTGGTGGGGATTCTCTTCACAGCAGGGTCGTTAGGTGGGTTACAGTGGCAGCATCACTAGGGCACCCCCTCTTTAGACCTGGGGGAAGTAGCAACATTAGGGGGGGTGTGGGGAGTATCAGCCGGCAAATTGGAGGCGTGAATGAGCAGAAGTGCAATGACACCATCTGAGGCTCTCGGTATCCTTTGGTAGCACAGGTGGGGGGGGGCAGCCTTGTTAGTCATGAGGCACTGAAGTAAATTCTGCTTAATGCAGGGGGGGGGCCTGGACAGAAAGGGGACCCATATAGCAACAGCAGTGCAGCACTTACTTTAACACATTTGATGCTCTGCCCTGCACTTGTAAGTTTGCCATGGGGAATATGGGCCTGGCAGCTGTTCCCTGCCAGGCCAAAGTCTTCTGAGATTTTGGCCCAGCGGGGAACAGCCGTCAGGCCTGCATTACCCGTGGCAAACTTAGAAGAGTGGAGCAGACCACCAAACATGTTAAAGTAAGTATGCCCCATGGCTGCTGCCGCCGCCGCACGGAAGGGAGGCACATCACCGCAGTGACAATAGGAGAAGCCTTATCTAAATTTTGCTTGGGAGCCCCTCATTTTAACTTACACTATTGCTGTGGAGAAGAGACTTGGAGTCTGCAGAGGGGAGGGGGACCCTCACTAAATCTGCCTGGAGGTATCAAGTCAGCTAACAGGCTGCTTCGTGACATTTCTATCATGCACAAACCAGCTTGCGCTTGTATATGACTATAAGGCAGCTAAATGCAACAGGGAAAGAGCATAGCTCTCGCGGTACATCAGTAAATTCACACTGTAAATGGTTGAGAAGCACTGCTCTAAAAGACAAGTTTTAGTTCCTCCTCTCCAGCCATTCTGAAGTTGTGGCTAGGAGGGAGGGGCTCAGCTAGTCTTTGAACCACTCCTGTTCTTTCATTCCTAAAGCCCCACTTGCCCTTTACATTTTCAGGCCTCTGGGGTTGGATTATTTATTTATTTTTATTTACTTACATTCTCTTATATACTGTGCTATTCTGCATCAGTGCGGTTTACATTGAACAAACTGAAATTACATTGAACAGGGCTTTATAACTTGGAGATAACTATTTTGCAGGGAATATGGGCTGTGGAGGGTTAAGTGGCTTGCACAAGACCACAAGGAGCACCTGTGGGACTAGAAACCCCAGTCCTTCTGGCCGAAGGTTGCTGTCCTAGTGGGATTTGAACCCCTGACCTTCCGGCCTGAAGTACCTTGCCCCAACCACTAGGCCACTCCTCCACTCCACTTAGATTAGACTCCCTCTTACTTTCTCACTACCCCACCTCTAAAGCTGAAAGACCCTTCTCTCCCACATGTAAGAATTATTGCAGGGTCTGTTGCCTGGTTCTGGATTTAGTGTGAAAAAAAAAATGAATAAATGACAGAAATCTATTGGTCCTTTTTAAGACTACTCCCCAGGCTCCACAACACAAGAAGATTTTCAGAGTATCAAGGGATCATGGGGCAATGCTGAGCTTGGTCCTATCAGTGTGTTTCCCTATTTTAGCATTTGCTGCGCACAGGAAGAGGTACAGTACGTTTCTCCAGTGTTCAGAGTCGGATCGGAAGGAAGCAGTAGCTCCACAGACTTCTGCTACCAGAGCAGGGAACCAGGAAGAAGATAATCCAGCAGTTTATAACAAGCTTATACCCTAGTACATCTCAGCCCATCCTCTGCTGGAAGCTTCAAAGAAGAATTTTAATTTTGTTGGAAGACTTATGGTTGAAGTGGCATCTCAAGAGCTGCAAACATTAGAGAAGACTGCAGCAAAATACAGAGGGCTGAAACTATGAAGCTTTATGGCAACCAAATAGCCTCTTCGCAAGAGATCTGTGTTCTAAGGAAGGTCAGTGCCTGGGCCTGATTCTTCTTTTTTTAAAAAATATTTCTCCTGTGTCCCATTTGTAGAGGAGAGCCTGTTCCAGATGATTCAGGTGGGGGTTTTTTTTTTTCTTTCTTTCTTTTATTACACATTGTCCTCTGCTGGAAATCCCTGTCTAAACCTTGTGCCCTTTACCTGAGATTAGCTGTGTTTGACATTGCTGCTGTCCTTTCTCTTACACTTCTGTCTCCAGTCCAATGAGCTTGGGTGTGAGGATGCGGGGGGTGACACCCGCATTGAGGTCTGTTTCAAACTCTAGCAGCTGACCCATGAAGTTGAGGTTAGGGGAGATGATGGGCCGTTTGCCTTTCACATATTTGTAAGCATCACCCATGGTCATCAATGTATGCTTCATTAGGTAAGCGATGACAATGGTGGCAGAGCGCGACACACCTGCCTGGCAGTGGATTAGTACACTTTTTCCACACTGGTGTGCTTCTTCTGTAACCAAAGCATTAAATAAAGAGTTAGTACCATTAGCCTGGCCTATCTATGGCTATCTAGCCCCCCAAGATAAACAGCCCAGTGGCAGCCTGAAGTAAGGTTGCTGAAGTAGCATACTTTGGGCTTAAATAATAGAAAAGGATATGAAATTATTAATAATTTAAAAAATAATGGAAAAATCTTAATGGCCTATCAAAGAGCAGCTTTGGAAGGAAGATCGCCCAGGTTTTTTTTTCCCACCTTTGCCATATCCTACAGCCCCCTGAAAGTACTGTACATGATGGTCAGTGGGAAGGCATAAGAAGGTAGGTCATCTGGAGTGAGAGGAGAAGAAATACGTGATAGCTGCCCTACAAGCAACTGCTGTTAAATGCTGCATGGGTCCCCTTCACCTTCCAAGCAGATAGAGTTGGCCCCATTTGTACAACATGGTCCATCCCTTCCCCAACAATACTCACCAATGAATTCAAAGGCCTCCTCGAAGTACTGGCGTAGATTCTGCTTGCCACTGTCTGTGGCAGGTAGGCGCTTGTAGCGCAGGGTACCAGCGTGGTAGAGAGGCAGGTGTGTGGTGACATTGATGACATGGCTGATATTTAGTCTGGCCATGTGTTCTAGGTCCTGGGCATCCTTCTCATTCCCCAAAAAAAGGAAAGGCAGGATTGAGCTGAGTTCGGCATCCTCTAGGTCTGGGGTTCCAACCGTCACATGGCAACCCTCCTGCTGTTCCTCTACAGCTTCAACGCCAAGCCCTATAGTGACGAGAGAAATCATATTTATTATTTTGTAGGTTTAATCCTCTTGTTTTTGCAGTGTCATTCCCAGATAGAAGTAACTGACAAGGCATTAACCCTACATCCCCATTTTATCCAGCTTCCCTCGGCCAAAAGGCCAGGAAGCAGAGATCAATCCTACAACTACAAAAGATGCAAACATCTGTATATGACCCCATTTCTATTTTATATCCATGAGGGATTAGCTACAATCCTACAGTTTGTGTCTGGTGTTACGGTTAGAGGAGGTTTAATCCCACTTTGTATTCTGAGCCTAACATGAAACTCCTGAAATTCAAATAGGGGCGCTAGCAGGCAATTAGTAAATCCTAAAAGTAAATATCTAAAGTTTCAGGTAGAGCAAATTAAGTAAGACGGAAGCTATCTGCTGCTGTTTCTGCGTTTTGCTTTAGCCCTGTGCTGTCACTTTTGCCTTTTGCTAATGTTGCTGCAGGTACTTTCAGACCCTGAGATCTCCTGCATATTACTGGGGTCTCTTCCAGATCTCCTCTTTCTGCATTTTTCAGATTGTCCCCTGGTATTTTTTTAGCCATGATTTCTGTATTTTGCTGGAATTTCCACTAGTATTTTCAGGCTATCAAAATCTGTACCATATTTCATAGCAGTCAGTGTTCCAGGAAGAGAAGGGGGACATACGGACTCAGAGAGGGCTGGTTTTATTTAGATCCCCAAACAACTAATACCGTGAGGGGGGATTCTAAATGAAAAATCCCCTATTAAGGTTAATAAGCCTATCTAAAAATCTCCCTCCCAGAAACAATACAGATCCACTAGAAAGCAGGATCCTTTGGTTCTGGCTGGAACTTTTATATTTAAGACAAGGGATGACAGTGTACTAAATGTCTCTAGTTCTGGACATGTTGCTGGGGATCTTCTGCTACAGATGCCATTGGAGGGAAGGAGAGAGCTGCTATCAGACTGTGTGGTATATAATACACTATCCTCTCTAGGGCTTTACCACACCCCCCCCCCCCCCCAAACTTCTGCAGGCGAGAGTGAGTAATGGTGTGTGACCAAGCTGGGGCACTTCTAATTCAATAAAAGTGACATACATAACACCCCACCTCTCCATCTGCTCACTATGGAGACCTTACATGCCCCTCTGCTGTTGATCTTTTGTATTCAGAGCAGCTGTTGCCTTGCGCAGCAGCTGGGGCACCATCGCTCTAAGCATGTTTGGGGCATGGAAGCACGGGGTGGGGTAGGGTAGTGCAACAGCAGCACTGGCCCTTCCATCTGGGCTAGTAAAAAGGGTGGGGAGGGGGCTGTTGAAATAGCCCTTTTCCTTCCCGGCTGCCTCTCTCACAATAAAGCGTCCAAGACAATAAAATCTGACAGCTACAATAAATGCTGAATAAGATTTACTACTGATGAGGGGGCTTATTTAGTTAAGTGAAAAGCTCTTTCTGTATTTACAGACTTCTAAAATCCGTGTCTCACCGCTTTAAGGACATAGGAAGCTGCTAAGCACTGGGGATACTGTAGCAGAGAAAACTGCACTGAGGGATGTGGTTCTGTCTGCTATGTTTTAAATTTTGTTATATTGTACCTACTGCTCAACTGCAGTAGAAAAACAACGTTCCCCTAGAGCAGCGATGGCGAACCTATGGCACGCGTGCCAGCTGTGGCACGCGAAGGCCTTGCAGCTGGCACGTGGGAAGGTCCGCATTTAAAAGGTCCCAAATTTAAAAAAAAAAAAAACCAAACAAACCGGCTGCTTCTGCCGCGGCAGCCTCAAGAGCTCTGCCGCGGCAGCCTCAAGAGCTCTGCCGCGGGGCCCCCCCCCCCCCCCTGCCCGGCAGAGCCTCCCTGCATCATCTACCTTCAAGTCGCAAAACGCGGGCTTCTTTCAGAGCCGCGAGAGTTTCCTTTCTCGCGGCTCTCCCGCGAGAAAGGAAACTCTCGCGGCTCTGTAAGAAGCCCGCGTTTTGCGACTTGAAGGTAGATGATGCAGGGAGGCTCTGCCGGGCAGGGGGGGGGCCCCGCGGCAGAGCTCTTGAGGCTGCCGCGGCAGAGCTCTTGAGGCTGCCGCGGCAGAAGCAGCCGGTTTGTTTGGGGTTTTTTTTTTTAATTTGGGATGATAGGGGGGAAGGGGGTTTAGGACTGGTAATGGGCTATGGTGGGGAGGCTAAGACTGGAAATGGGCTGATGGGGGGGGGGGGTTAGGACTGGTAATTGGCCATGGGGGGGGCGAAGACTGGAAAGGGGCTGATGGGGGGGGGTTAGGACGGGTAATTGGCCATGGGGGGGGGGCTAAGACTGGAAAGGGGCTGATGGGGGGGTTAGGACTGGTAAATGGCCATGGGGGGGGGTAGGACTGGTAATTGGCCAGGGGGGGGGTTAGGACTGGTAATTGGCCATGGGGGGGGGCTAAGACTGGAAAGGGGCTGATGGGGGAGGTTAGGACTGGTAATTGGCCAGGGGGGGGGTTAGGACTGGTAATTGGCCGGGGGGGGGGTAGGACTGGTAATTGGCCAGGGGGGGGGTTAGGACTGGTAATTGGCCGGGGTTAGGACTGGTAATTGGCCATGGGGGGGGCTAAGACTGGAAATGGGCTGATGGGGGGGGGGTTAGGACTAGTAATGGGCCATGGGGGGTGCTAAGGCTGGAAGTGGGCTGGTGATGGTGATGGTGATTTGGGGGGGGGTAGGACTAGTAATGGGCTATGGGGGGGGGCTAAGACTGGAAATGGGCTGATGGGGGGGTTAGGACTGGTAATGGGCTGATGGGGGGGTTAGGACTGGTAATGGGCTATGGGGGGGCTAAGACTGGAAATGGGCTGAGTGGAAGGAGGGCTTGAACTGCAAATAGCTGATGGGATTGGGGCTTGGAATGGAAATGGGTTGTGAGGGGGAGGGAGCTAGGACTGGAAATGGGTGAGGGGGGGCTAGGACAGGAAATGGGCTGATGGAGGGGCTAGAATAGGACTGGAAATTGGCTGTTGGGGGGGTGCTAAGATTGGAAATGGGCTGTGGTGGGGGTTTGGATTGAAATGGACTCATGAAGGGGCTAGAACTGGAAGTAGGCTCATGGGGGGCTTGGATTGGAAATGGGCTGAGTGGAGGGGAGCTAGGATTTGACATGGGCTGATGGTGGGGCTAGGAAAGGACTAGAAATGGGCTCATGGGGGGCTGGGTTTGGAAATGAGCTGATGGAGGGACTCGGATGGGACTGCAAATAGATGGGGGAGCTAGGACTGGAAATGGGCTTATGGGGGGTTAGGACTGGAAGTGGGTTGATGAGGGGGGGCTAGGACTGGTATTGGGTTGGGAGGTTGCTAGGACTGGAAATGGGTTGGGGGGCTGCTAGGACTGGAAATGGTCTGATGCAGGGACTAGAAGGGAATGGATGCTGGGTGAGGCTGGAACTAGAAGGGAGCTGGTGTTGGGGGAGGATTAGAATGGGATGGGGCTGGGAGAGTAAAATGGAGAGGGGAAAAATATTTTGTGTGGGAGGGATAAAAAATCTACAATTGGCCGGGTATTGGGAGAATAAGTGGGGATTGAGGATGGAGGGGTAAATTTTGAGTAGATGAAATAGGAATGAGGAAAGAGCAAAAGGAGAAAGATTAGTATGTTAAAGCAGATGTAGAGAGAGAATGGAAAAAAAAACCAAGAAGACAGAAGAAAGGACAAATGGACAGCAGATGGAGAGTTAGGAGAAGACACGAAGAAACCAGAAGAAAGTGGCTGGAGCAATTGCAACTGAAAAAAAAATGCACAAAAGGTAGAAAAATATCTCTTTATTTTGAATTTATTAACTGGAATATGTCAGCTCTGGGAAATGTGCATCATTAATTTTTGCGCTTTGTTTAGTACAAGAGGAAATTAATTTATAGTTTTATTTCTACAGTGTTGTTGTATATTCCAAGTTTGGCTTTTGGGGTTCCCAGTTTAATTATTGTCTTCCTGTTTTTAAATTGTGATTCCTTGTTTGGTGATGGTCTGTTCTGCATGTGTAACTGAGCTGAGGTATTCTGTTTATATAATTCCTATTTGACATTGCCACTTGTTCTTTCCCCAGTAGGTCATGTATTGTTGTTCTCTGAAATGTATTGGTTTAATATTTGCAGTGTTGCCTTTTGATAGTTAGGGTATGGTGCTTTGTGAGTCCTGGTAGTACTGTTAGGATACGGCGGGTTTGCTATGGGTTCTAAATGGGCAGCGTTTGTAGTAGTTCCTAATGTGCCTGGCGGTTGGTACTGGATTATAGTAATGTAGAAACCTTTTAGTCTTTCTTTATCCATATACTCATTAAGAGGCATGTTTACTAAAAGTTAGTGTATGGTAACATTATGCAAATATTTATGCAAATGAGGCACCTTATGCAAATGAGGCTTTAATGGACGTGCTGGCACTTTGAGGAAATTCTTTGGTTTTGTGCGGCAGTTTGGGCACTCGGGCTCAAAAAGGTTAGCCATCACTGCCCTAGAGTAACAGATAGTATGTGACAGAGCCATGGACAAGAACTGACATCCAAGGGCATAAATTGACTTACCCAGAGGGCCCATGACTGAGTTGGGGATTAGAAATGAGGAATGGAAGGGGTAAACTGAGATCACATGCACACATATGCAGTCAAGAACGGAAATGGGGATTAGAACTAGGTCACAGGGAGCTAAAACGATTTCTCCCAGGGTCACATAGAATCCATGGCAGGGCCAGGATAAGAACCCCCTAGATAAGTGCTTGTTGAACACATACTGCTTACATACAAACTCACTCGGGGACAAAGGCAGAGAGCGACATCTTTCCTCCAACGAGGCAGAGGAATGCTTTTTGGCAGGTTTTTGCCTGCCTTTCTCAGCAGGCAATTGTCCTGCATATCTGCCAGCTGGAAGCCCAGTATAGGCCTGCCTGGCTTCTGTGTCCTAGCGACACCATTCTCCACTTCTGGCCTTTCTACGAGGAGTCTCATGCAGGGCTGATGCAATGCATTGAATTCCCTAGGCAAACCTTCTGCTTTTCATGCCCCTCTACCCCCCCCCCCTGAAAACCACTCATCTAACAACAATCCTGTAAAAATGCATAATTGGATATCATACCTTTAAATATTAAACTGTACTTTGGATGTATGTGCCTGCTCTTTCTGCAATAAAATAAGGTGCTTATGGCTCTTTGCGTTTGGCTGTCAGAATCTATTGTTTTGCTTTGAATGCTGCTGGTATCCTCCCCCCCCCCCCCTCCCTTGAAGCCAATGCCCTAGCTGACTGTCTAGTCTTACCTAATGGATGGGCTGACCCTGCTCTCATGAGTCAGGATCATGGTCTTCACTGTCAGTTTTAGGAAAGGAAGGCTGGTAATAATGGAAAATGTCATCAGAGCTCTCAAATAATTCAAAAGGCTCAGTAATGAGTCAGAGTGTGAAGGGCCACCTTATTTGGAAATACAGCCTGAAAGAGAGTTTTGGTGTACTATATCCAGCCGTGGACAGGAATTGATGTATGATAGTCAGTGTGTGTGCAGAGTACTGCCTGTGCCACACCTATTCTGTGGTGAGAGAGCAAGCTATGTCTTGACAAGCAGAACCTTTTGCAGTTTTACCTTTTCTCAGAAGTGGGGTCTCCAAGTCTTTATCCAGAGAATTGAGCATAAGGTGCAGGTTCTGGCTGGTGGGGGTGCTCTGGGACTCATTACACATGGCAGCAGTATCACTATAGTCCATCTGCTCTTTGGGACAAAACCTTTCCCTGGAGTCCCTGCTCTCATGGGATGTAATAAAGTCTAAGACAGCCAGCTTGCTCTGTTGGAGGCATCGCCTGCCTGCACCACTGGAGTAGGTGAAGTGCATGGCACCCTGGAGCTGACTTTTTGTGAGCTCCATTAGATTTCGGCAATCCAGAGTCAATGGGGTCTGCTGGTGCATCTTGGACTTAGTCATCTTTCTTGCTAGCTCTTCTGGCCAGATGGTGCGAACACTATAGTCATCCTCATAATTGCAGCTGAATGAAGATCCCTGAGGGTCATAGGTCACAATGGGATCACTACTGCAGAAGCTACAAGAAGAGCTAAGAGAGTTGGTGGAAGGGGTGCAGGCGATGCAAGCCAGGGATTTCAGGGCAGAGGTGCATGGCAGGCACCCTAATTTCTTCACAGAGGCAGGACTGCAGCTGGAGCAACTCAGGGACTTGAAGCTGGACTTGAATGAAAAGCAGTTGAGAGACCTGAGGCTGGGCTTAAATGAGAAGCAGCTAGCCGAGTTGGCATCCTTGCAACGCACAAACCTCCAGCATCCCCTGCAGCCACACTTCAGTGGATGCATCGTGCCTTTGAAGCAACCAATTTCTGGTCTGGAGAGCTGGGAGGAATCAATGGAGGGGACTTGGGCTTGTGAAGGTTTAGTATTTTCCTTTGAGGAACTCTTCTTTATCTTGGGTTGAGTTGGAACAAAGTTGAGTTGGCAGAGGGGAGCTTTCTCCTTCACCCCCCTTTCCTGAGTCCCTTGGTTTAGATCTAAGTGAAGAGGGTGATCATACTCATGGCACATTCCCAACAAAGTGCGTAGTGTCAATCCATCTTGTGTATGTGAGCATTTGGATGAAGCAGAAGCTTTGTATTCTTCAGGGGCAGAGGTCTTCTGATCTAGTAAGCTGCTGCTGCTCTCTTTCCAAGGGAGTTGGTGGTGGTCCTTCCTGGGTCTTAGGCACGGATGCTGTTCTCTGGCAAAAGCAGGAGCAAGGTGGAGAGCCAAGGTCTTGGGTCGCTGGAGTACCACAATGCGATCTTCCAAGGGTGAGGGTGGCATCGGAAGGCAAGAGCTACCAAGAGAGAGAAGAAGCCATCAGAACCAGTAGTGCTTCAGAACCAGGCAATGCCCTTATCTTGTCACCCTGTCTAGCCCTGGAAGTAGCTCTCAAGATGTTCACCTTTCCCTCTGTACTAGCAGAGCTACCCCTGCTTTGCATAGGAAGAAACTACTGGAAGTCAAACTTAGGGCCTCCCAGTAAGAACCTAGATATTGGAACAAGTTAAAGAGACCTGATATGAGCAAGCTATGAAGCAGTAGAGAAATGAAATAAAGGCAAAAATGTCAAGAGCTGTGCTCTGTTCTCCTTACAGTTATGGCAGACTCTGACTGTAAACCCATTCCTGCCACCAATTCACTATATCACCTTTCGATAGTCATCTGTATTCCCTCCCCTCAATATTCCCTTGGGTGAAGGCATCAGAGCCACCACAAGAGTTGGGCAGAAGGACAACCGGCCAGAGGGAAGCCATGGTCAGCCCTCACTGTTTTGTGCATTGACTGCCCTGATGTGAATCTAGTGAGCATGTAAATCTTGCACACAGCCGGGTTCAGACGCAGCAAGCTATTGATAAAAGAGCAATGCTGGCCCCCACCTGGCCCTTCACCACTCACTGTTGCCAGACATACAGTAATGTATTTAATGCCCAGTCATTTCTTCATAGGGATTTTCATTTGCAGGTTTTATTTTTCCCAGAATTTATTACAAAAAGAACAAAAACAGGAGAAAATCAATGAGTTTCAAAGTTTATCTTGGTAGACGGAAGCCAGTACAGTGCAAGAGTGGGTAACGGAAAGGTACAGAGTCTGGAGGTAGGTAGCAGAGTGAAAGCAGGTGAAGAGACACTGAGTCCAGTGAAGATGATGGGAAGAGTTCCCAAGCAACCATTTCAAATATAATAATCCACCACTCAGCATTGACCTCTGTTTGGAAGCCCTGCTCACTGCTCTCATGGCCAGAATTGGAAAAAAATCCAAAAGAAAATTATAATTATACCATCAATAGAAGAAAACATAAGAATTTGCTATTTACTTACATCCCTTCCATATCATAATCAGCCTGTCCACAATTCACCACCAATGTCCATCTCATGTCTCCTTTCACACCCTATGGGCCAAGCTATTATAAGGGACATTTACAACTGTTGGTTTAAATTAGAGATCTGAAGGGTTTTTTTGTATTTTAATACTTGTGTCCTAGTTAAGTCCTTACTTTTTATTAATCATTATCTTGTGATCATTTCACTAGTGGCTGTATCCAACATGGAACAGGAAAATGCATCATGAAGTAGGGCCACACAAACCCATCACTCCAAAGTGGAGTCAGGTCCTCTGTAGCCTCCTCCTTTTGATCCAGCTAAAGTAATCCCGCCTTTCCCCGGATCACACTTAAACAATAAAGAATTAAGAGAGAGTGGTAGTGCAGGAAATGAGACAGACTCAGACTTGCAGTCAAGGCCCATCACCCTGACTCATGATGAGTAATAGCCAACCCAGAACCTGGGCTCTTCCCTGCCATGTGGCTTCCCAGGGCTCCACCCAGTATGAGACTGACAGGCTGCATAGTCAGCAAGGTATATAACCATCGTTGCAGTTTCAGAATATAGTCGGACTCCAAAAAAAACCCTCAGGTTTCTTTTGGTCTTAAAGGGTCACATTTCTATGCTCACATTTGCTAAAACAATTAGGTCTCTATTTGCAAAAGATCTGGCCCCCATGGCTCCATGTCTGGTTATAAACAGAATTGATTATTTATTTATTTAACAGCTTTTATATACCGCACTTTTATCATCAGCGCGGTTTACATTTTAACAACTTTGTACTTAAGCATAAAACATATGTCAAGTTTACAGGTAATAGGATATGAAAACATGGATAACTGGGGTTAAAATAAATAACAGATATTCACAACTATTTACAATAGATTCTCAAATGTTTTGAGCTCTAAATATGGGGGTCTATGAGGTTTTGATCTGTAACGGGTAATGAAGTTTCGGGAACTTATTCGACTAGCCATGATCATTGGTTTGTGTTGGAGGGGGAGGGGGTGGGGAGCCAGTGCATTGTGAGAAGTGTTGTAGGAAGAGGTGTGTTTTTAGGGATTTTCTGAATTGGGACAGGTCTTGTTGTGATCTGATGCTAGGTGGCAGCGCGTTCCAGCATCTGGGGGCGAAGGATGAGAATGCTCTTGTAGTAGTTGTCTGAGTGAGTTTTGTAAGGTCTTTTGGGACCGATAGCACGTTCTCTGTTACAGATCGTCTAGATCTGGTGTTCTGTGTGTGATGAAGGAGGTCAGACAACGAGGATGGTGAGATTTGGTGGAATGCTTTTGAAGGTCAAAATGAGGGCTTTGTATAAAATCCTGCATGATATCGGAAGCCAGTGAAGTTCGAATAGGATTATCACAATTCATTATAATCAGAGTGTTTCACTTAGTCTTTTCCAATGCCACCACCAGAGCAGCTCTCCCCATCGGGGGATCGAGCCACCTTCCAGCACCGGTGGCCATCTTCAGGTGAGCTGCCCAATCGGGGGAGCCGCCTGCACCTTTAAAAAGACCGCACCAGCCAGCGTGAAGGGAAACAGCTGCCACCACCACCAGAGCAGTTCTCCCCATCGGGGGATCGAGCCACCTTCCAGCACCGGTGGCCATCTTCAGGTGAGCTGCCCAATCGGGGCAGCCGCCTGCACCTTTAAAAAGACCGCACCAGCCAGCGTGAAGGGAAACAGCTGCCACCACCACCAGAGCAGCTCTCCCCAGCGGGGGATCGGGCCACCTTCCAGCACCGGCGGCCATCTTCAGCTGAACTGCCCAATCAGGGCAGCCGCCTGCACCTTTAAAAAGACCGTGCCAGCCGGCGTGCCTGAGGGCCTCGCCAGAGGGCCCTTAGGCACGGCCCTTAGGCAGCGGCACATTACCCACCTCAACTGTAGAAAGCTGAACATTCTCACCTCTCTCTATTCAGCTGTTGAAGCCAGAACACCCACAGGCACAACCCTTGAACTGGACCCTAAGGTATTTACCTACCAATCTCCTGTAAAGCATTACCCGATCACATATTGAAGATTTGCTCTTCAGCTACTACAATTCTCTGTTTTTGAACCATTATATCATGCTTAGCCTCAGTTGAATCTCTGTAGCTTACTTAGCCTCAGTTGTATCCTACGTAGCCACAGTTGATACAGTGTTTCTTACTTAGCAAATGCTTCAATTGAAACCTTGTTTCAAACGTAAATAGCAACAGTCGATTCATTGTATTAATTGAAACCTTGGCTCATACTAGTAATGTCAAGCTGTTGATTCTAGATTTTCGAAAGTTGCTGACTGAAACAAGTAATTGAAACTGTATTACCAGCTGCTTACCTAAAAAATATCCTTCCACAAAGGTGTCCATAACAAAACAATTCTCTCCCACACTACAGCAACCATGACCTTACTGACCATAACGTTAATCTGCCTACTCTCCAGTGTCATATATGAAGCTAATTCACTCTCCCACGATCACTACCATATACCCTCACTACACAGCTCGAACAAAACACACTTCCGCAGTTTTCACCAACATCCGCAAAACCCTTACAACAAGAGACACTCACACCTACTACATGTAGCAATAGACCAAACAACCAACACAAAGCGCAACCAATCTATTCCTCAACAAGAAGAACTCAGATGTGCCCTCATAAATGCCCGCTCCGCACGCAAGAAATGGCCAGCCATCTCAGACCTAATAATTAAACGCAATCTAGACATGTTAATGGTCACAGAAACTTGGTTCCGAGACCGATACAGTCATAATAAACCAGCTTACACCACCCAATTACTCCACCTACACACGTAACAGAGCAAACAAAAGAGGAGGAGGGGTTGCCATTATAGCAAAGACTGATCTCCAATATCGTACAATTCTAGCTAGGAGCATGAAACAACTAGACACAATCTCAATATACAACAACTACAACACTATCAACCTTATATACATGACACTAAACTCAACATCTGAAGAACTATCCAACATAATTGACTTAGCCTGCAACCCTGCATATCCAGATAAACCAAACTGGATAATGAGCGACTTCAATCTCTCATCCATTCAACCTGCCCTATCTAACTCCTGTTTAGACGCAATGAAAAACCTCAACTACAATCAAATCATAAACCAGCCCACCCATCAGCGTGGCAATGTTCTCGACCTTGTCTTCGCTCCACCCACCTACGAGTCCACAAAATATATACTCGACCTCTCCATCACTCCGGTCCCCTGGTCAGATCACAGTCTGATCTCATTCAAAATACCAGCACAACAAGACCCCTGCACTGATACAAAGAAACGGCCATCAACTAATTTCACGAGATTCAAACAACTCGACGAAGAAGAAATCAAGAAACACTTACTCCCAAAACTTAATCAGCCTTCTTCCAACATCAACGACATGGTTGCTACCTGGAATGAAACCATCAACCAGTACGCCAAGCTGCCTCCAGCCCACAAAAACCCAACTACGAATAACCATGTAGGGAAAAGGCCATCTGCACCATGGTTCTCCCTGGAGCTAAGGAAGTCCCTTATTCTCTTGAGGAAGCTTGAGAGAAAGTGGTGGAAAACACATAACCCGACAGATCAAACAACATACTTAACCCACCTGCGAGACCACCGTGAAGCAATATGGGACACAAGCAAAACCTTCCACTCCGAACTCCTCAACCGATCCTTAAACAAACCATGGGAACTCTTCAATCTAGTAAAAACTCTAACCACAGAACCTTCACCACCACAACATGAACCTATACACCCCCAAAGTTATGCCAACTTTATACAGTCTAAAGCCATCAGAACTACAATCTCATCTTCCCCAAGTCCCACCCAGCATTATACCCACCAGATGCCTCTCCTTCAGCTCTCATCTCCCTCAGCAAAATGCGTTGAAGACATCATCATCAAAATGAACACCACCACTGCACCCAACGACCCTTGCCCAGCACACTGGATAAGAGCTATGCGCTCTGATTTTAGCCCAATCATAGCAGAAATAATAAATATGTCCTTCTCAACAGGCATTTTTCCATCTGCCCTAAAGCAGACCTCCATAAGGCCACTGCTAAAGAACAACCAACTAGATCCAACAAGAGAAGAATCATACCGTCCGATCTCCAGTATTCCTCTACTATCCAAAATAATTGAGAAAGTGACCAACAATCAAATCCAACAACACATAGACACCTCTTCACCGCTTGACCCCAGTCAACACGGATTCAGGGAAGCCCACGGAGTTGAGACACTTCTGACCACCTTAACCAACACACTCATCAGTGGGATAGACGATATCAAAAAGGGCTTTGCCCTAATTTTCCTCGACATCTCCGCAGCATTTGACTCCGTGGACCACGACAAACTATTAACCCGACTATACGACAAGGGAATCCATGGGTTGGCATGGGAATGGTGCAAATCATACCTGGAAGATCGCTGGCAACAAGTTAGGACGGTTGAAGGCACCTCAGATCCTTTCCAGCTAGAACAAGGAGTACCTCAGGGCTCCTCCCTATCAGCACTGCTATTTAATATATACATGCAGCCCCTATGCGATATCACTCGCTCCTTTGGCATATCCTCCCTAATCTATGCAGACGATGTGCTAATATTCACACCAATCAACATTTCACGCCCAGATTACACAACACTAGTAGATTGCTTTAACGCTATAGCAGACTGGCTCCTCACCCAGAATATGCAAATAAATTTCAAAAAAACCGAGGTCCTGATCGTCACGAAAAACAGAGAATTTTCACCACCAGCTACTCTAAAAGTACGAGACGCAGACCTCCCAATCAAGTCCTCCATAAGATACCTTGGAGTAATACTGGACCATCGACTTGACTTCAAAGAACATGTCAACCACACTGTAAAAACCATTTATTTCAAGATAAGGACCCTCCGTAACCTGAAAAATATGCTCGACCAAGACAACTTCCGGACCATATTCCAAGCCATAGTCACACCCCACTTCGACTATGCTAACATAATACTCCATGGCCTCCCAAAAAACACCCTAAATACATTACAACTAGCCATGAATGCCGCTGCCCGTGTCCTGTACGGCACCTCAAAAAGTGACCACATTACACCCATCCTAATGGAACTACACTGGCTCCCCATAAACTGCAGGATTGTGTATAAAGCCCTTCTCATGACCTTTAAAGCAATCAACATGATTGCCCCTTCAGCAATATCAAACCTCCTCAATCACACTCCTAACATTAGATCCAGGAGATCCATAGCTGCAAATACCCTAGCCACACCATCAGAAGCCACAAAATGCACGCGCACAACCACAGACAGGGCTTTCACACACTACGCACCCAAAATGTTGGAACAACCTACCACCTACCATTAGAGCAATCACAGACCTCAAGCAATTCAGAAAAGCCATAAAACACCACCTCTTCCTTCTACACTTCTCCCAATCCCAGTGCCCATCATCAACCCTCTTAACACATTCCAAGCCTTCATAGTAAAATTGTAAATATTATTTACACAAGATGTTAATAAAATCTCTATTCATTGTATATAATTTCATAACATATATGAACATAGTTTCCCTAAGTTGAATCCCAGTTGAAATCTCCTGTTTCATGTAAAACTGTTGCTTGCTGTGAGTATTCTTGTTCAATGTAAACCGCGCTGATGAAAAAGAGCACGGTATAGAAAAGCTATAAATAAATAAATAATTGTTCACAGGTATCAAGATGAGAGATCATAACTACAGGCTGCCAATTCAATGGAGGATCATGTTCAGAATCCCATTTAAACTGGGTTCAAATGCCTTAACCAGACTGTCACGAAATGAGCAGTTACAAGAGGTCAAAATCTGCATGAGACATGGGTACTATTTAAAAACACCATTTTGTCAATGTGGCTAAATGATGCCATGAAAGGGCAAAGCCAAAAAGGCATCCTTTTAAAATATGGAAAACAAGATCTACTGAGGAAAATAGGAAGGAGCAGAAGCACTGGCAAATTAGATGTCAAACATTAATAGGGGAGAGCAAAAAAGATGAGAGAGCAGTAAAAGAGATTAAAAAAATGTTTTCAAGTAAATTAAAAACAGGAAATCTATGAAGGAGCCAGTTGGAGATAATCAGAAAGAGCTAAAGAGAGTACTCGGGTAACGCTATAGCCAAGACGTTAAGGGCAGTCTTTGCTCCAGTTTTTAATTTTGGAGGATTTAGTTTATTTATATTTAATCTGCCACACTGAAAAGCATCAGGCTGGATATCCACACAGAAACCAGTCCTTGCAGATGATGAGTCAGAGGAACTGAAACAAAGCCTGATCCTGGAAAAAGAACTAGAGTGAACCGATAATCTAAATATCAGCAAATCAGTGAACTCCATTTACCTTACCCTTTGTCGCCTCCCACTCAACCAATTTCGAACTGATTGGGTTAGAAATTGGTTGAGTCAGAGGTACAGGTAAATGGAGCTCATTCTGAGGAGAAGGAGGTTCCCAGAGGTGTGCCGCAGGAATCTGTCCTTGGTCTGATTTTTTTTTAACATCTTTGTTAGTGATATTTCAGATAGGCTGTCGGGTAAGGTTTGTCTCTTTGCGGATGATACCAAAATCTGCAATAAACACCCAGGAAGAAATAATAGCATGAGGAGGGATCTAGAACTTGGCAGCTGAAATTTAACAAAAAATGCAGGGTCATGAATTTGGGCTGTAAAAATCCAAAAGAGCGGTACAGTGCAGGGGGTGAGGTACTTCTGTCCACAAAAGAAGAGTGGGACCTGGGTGTAATTGTGTCTTAAAGTAGCCAAACAGGTAGAAAAGGTGACAGCAAAGGCCAAAAGGATGCTTGGGTGTATCGGGAGAGGAATGGCCAGCAGAAAAAAAGGAGGTGATAGTGCCTCTGTATAAGTCTCTGTATAACTTCATTTGGAGTACTGTATGCAATTCTGGAAACCACATCTTCAAAAGGATATAAACAGGTTGGAGTCAGTGCAGAGTGTGGCTACTAAAATGGTTATTGGTCTTCATTATGAAGCATATGAGGACAGATTTAAAGATCTTAATATGTATACTTTACAGGAAAGGTGAGAGAGTGCAATATGATGGGGGACTGGAAGGGAGCGGATGCTGGGAGGGACTGGAAGAGAACTGATATTGGGGGATTAGGACGAAATGAAGGGAACTGATACTGGGGGATTAGGAATGGAAATGGGCTGATGCTGGGGGGAGTGGAAGGGAGCTGATGCTGGGAGGGCCTGAAGGAGGACTGATACTGGGGGTTAGAACTGGAAATGGCCTAGGGATGGGGGACTGGAACTGGAAGGGAACTGATGCTGGGAGGGACTGGAAGAGGACTGATACTAGGGGGTTAGGATTGGAAATGGGCTGATGCTGGTGGATGGGGGACTGGGACTGGAAGGGAGAGCATGCTGGGAGGGACTGGAGGAGGACTGGGAGAACTGATACTGGGGGGCTAGGACTGGAGATAGGTTGATGTGGGGGATGGGCAAATGGGACTGGAAAGGAGTGGATGCTGGGATGGTCTGGAACTAAAAGCTGATGCTGGGGGAAGACCAGGTCACAGGGTTGGAACTGGCGGGAGAAAAAAAGAAGCTGGGGGTGTGAGGATAGAGAGAGGAAGATATTTTGTGTGGGAGGGAAGAAAAATCTATGACTGGCTGAGTATTGGGAGAGTTAAATGGGGATTGAGGATGGAGGTATGAAATTTGAGTGGATGAAAAAGGAATAAAGAAAGAAATTGAGGAAATAGCAAAAGGGGAAAGATCAGTATGTCAGTGGCAGATGTAGCGAGAGAATGGAAAAAGAATAGAAGACAGAAAAAAAGAACAAATGGACAACAGAGAATTAATTTATAGTTGTATTTTTCCAGTGCTATTGTACATTCCAAGTTTTTTGGGTTCCCAGTTTAATTATTGTCTTCATATTTCTAAACTGTGATCCTTTGTTCTATGTTTGGTGAGGGACTATGTTTTGCATGTGTAACAGAGCTGCAGTATTCTGTTCATATAGTTTCTATGTGACAGTCCCACTTGTTCTCTTTCCCCAGTAGGAGATGTATTGGTATTGGTTTAATATTTGCAGTGTTGCTTTTGATAGGTAGGGTTTGGTGCATTGTGAGTCCTGGTAGTGCTATTATGATACAGCGGGTTTGCTATAGGTTCTAAATGAGCAGGGTGTATAGTACTTCCTAATGTGCCTGGCAGTTGACACTGGAGTATAGTAATGTAGAAATGTGGTCATCTCTTTATCCTCACTGCCCATGCAAATGGTATTGACACACTCATTAAGAGGCATGTCTATGAAAAAAGTTAGTGCACATTAACATTTCCACTAGCACTAGTTATGGCTTTGAGCAAGTCACCTAACCCGCCACAAAACCCAGGAGTAAAGCACCCGTTGCCATTACCAGCCAGAGTAACACATCCTGCGTCTGCAGAGAGAGGGCAAGTGTGCTACACTGTAAGGGCACTTTGCTACCTTTGTCATGCGCTAGTTATTTCTGGTCCATTTTTGGCCGATGAGTGGAGCACGAGGACCGGGCCAAGTGTAGATTTTAAAGCTCTAACGCCCAACGCCACTGGGGATACATGGCCATATAGCCAAGGAAGGATTAAACCGCCTGATTCAAATATGACTAAAGAAAGTCCTTCTACAAGCGCACACAGTCATCATAGCCCAGGCGCACACACGGTCACGCACCCAGTCACATACATTCGGAACCACAGTCACAATCTCGTGCGCGCACATTGCGTCAGCACTGATGTCACCGTTAAACTTGCTTCGGACCGGGCAGGAAATGCGCCTTCGGCTGTCAGCGCTCAGGCGCTTCCTGCTTGGGGGAGCTCCGCTGATGTCCCCGAGAGCAGTAACAGGCGCGTGATGCCGAGCGCCCCGCTGTTTGTCAAAGAAGGGGGTTCTGAATTCTATCAGGAAGTTGGGGGATTGACTCCTCTACACGGGGTCTTGCGTTATCTCTCACCTTCTTTTCCTTCAGGTCTCTCCCGTGCTTTTGAATCGCGCCCCCCCCCCCCCCCCCCCCAAGGTCTCGGTTCTGCCAAATCCCTACCAGTAACAAAGAGGAATAAAAGACCCCAGGTCACAGGACCTGATTCGATTCGATTCCCCCTCCCCTCGAGGGAACACAACGGAGAGAGTTCTTCCATGTGCATATTAAAACTCTGGGGCAAAGACTGCATTTCATTTCATAGTCACGGGAGGGAGAAAGAACGAGTGTGTGCGTGAGAGAGAAAGATCAGGAAAATACAGGGTATGAGAGATTGCAGGGACTCGTGGCCATGTCCCAGGCAGCATGTCCCTTCATCCCCTGCAAGATGTTTGCCTCTGTCCAAGTGCGGGGCGGATTGAAAGAGGGCAAAGAGAAGGGGGGGTGGGGGGGAGATCAGACAGAGCCTTTGCCTTGCGTCAGTTCCTACCTGCATCAGCATCGATGCCACATCTGAAACCAGTCGGAAGGAGGCAATGGAGGATTCTGTTGTCTCTCTAAGCGTTGAGCCCTTTATTCTTCTTAGATGTCCTGCTTTTTCTGTTGGGATTTTTCTTTTATTTTGTTTCCTATATGCTGAGTTTGGATGGGAGGAGGAAAAAAAGGAGGGGTGGCTTGGCAGAGGATGACATCATCACCAGCCAATGGGACGCTACCTTTCTAAAAATACAAAAAAGAGTCTTTGGAAGGCACTTTTAAGCCGCAGGAGTCAGAGTAACTGGTGGAGAAAGATGAGCTCCGACCTGCTAAATTCACTGCCAGGCTGACTCAGATCTAGCAGGGACATGCCAAGCCCCTGCTGACTTTAGTAACTTCCGTCTCTCCCTTTTCTGAGATTGCTAAAGTTATCAGATTTTTTGCAGGCAAATCTGGGACATCTATCCGAAGGGGGGGGGGGGGAGTAACACTTAGTTCCAGGTTTGAGCAACAATGGGTGGAGGAATCCTTACCCTGCACCAACATCCATTCCATGACATCATAATATCACTTCCAAGCAAATGAACGGATACAGAAACAGTGATTTATTTTACATACTGCCTTTCATGATACCAAGGTAGTTTACATTGAACAAACTGAAATTACATTGAACAGGGCATTAAAACTTGGAGATAACTATTTTACAGGGAACATGGGCAATGGAGGGTTAAGTGGCTTGCCCAAGATCACAAGCACCTATGGGACTAGAAACCCCAGTCCTGGCCCAAGGTTGCTGTCCTCTAGTGGGATTTGAACCCCTGACCTTCTGGCCTGAGGTAACTTGCTCCAACCACTAGGCCACTCCTCCATCCTGTGATGTATTCTTCCCCCCCCTCCCCCCTACTGTGCAAAATATAATGATAATGGATGCAAATTCTAAAAACACATTCAAATCACTAAATTGAAAATTAATGTTTATTCTCTCCAGGACTGGACCATCCACTAGTGAGCTAGGCAGTTGCCTAGAACAGCAAACCCCAATGAGTGGCATCAGCCCCCCAACCGGTAAAGCGGCAGTTCAGCACCACCTCCTCCCCCTGGCATCCAACTTCTCATCTGTGTGTGTGGGGGGGGGGTGACACGGCAATCCCTCCATTACATTCAGCCTTAAAGTGCCCACGCTGGTGGACTTACTTTAAAGCCTGATGCAGCAGAGAAATCACCATGCTACCCCCCTCCCCTAGGCAAGAAGATGGATGCTGGGAGGGTGGGCCAGCATGG
Source organism: Ichthyophis bannanicus (assembly GCA_033557465.1). Classification (NCBI taxonomy): domain Eukaryota; kingdom Metazoa; phylum Chordata; class Amphibia; order Gymnophiona; family Ichthyophiidae; genus Ichthyophis; species Ichthyophis bannanicus. Next base: position 191,927,046 of record CM066039.1, read on the forward strand.
CAGGCCGGGCGGCACCACAATCACCAGGTGCGGCAGCATGGAACGTCTGCCTAAAGGCAGCAGAAACACTTTGGCCAGCTCTGTTTCTAACCCTTCTACCCCTATTGCTGGAATTGGGGACAGGAGGCTATCAAACAGGTGGGGGTCAGGGACACAGCTCAAAAATTAGGGACAATCCCCAAAAATCAGGGACATCTGGTAACCTTAGAGATTGCCCCTCCTGCCTTTTGACTAGGCTGACCGAAGAGTGTCCGATGCCCTAAGTAAGCCTTCAGCCATATCCCCCACTCCACCTCCCCCCCCCCCCCCAGTGTAGCTAAAGGCTTTTGACCCATGTTCAACTGTTCCCTATTCCTTAATCGCCCTAGTCCAATATCTCCTCTTCCCTATCCCCTCCCCTTTTCAAGTGTCCAGCATCTCCCCTTCCCTACGCTCCCTCAGGTGTCCAGCATCACTCCACTTCAATTTTTACCTTGGATGTGCTGTCATTTCTGCCTCTGTTGCCCTTCACCAAGGCAATTCTAAAACAAAACAAAAGTGACTGGCTCAAGGCAGGGCATGTCGCACCCACTCCAAACTTCCTATGCAGGGCAGGACACACCAGGCCTTGAACATGTGTACATCTGCTCAAGGCCCCATGCTTGCTACTTTCACTTTGATGTAGGGCCAGCGCTGCCCATTTGTGCCATCCTAGACACCTAGTCTGCGTAGTTGATCTGTTTCTTCAAAGTGATATTGCCATGGGATGGATCGGATGGGGGGTACAGGGTAATGACTCCTCTTCCCTCCTGCCAGTCCTACTTCTCAGTGTCAACATAAGAGTGCATGCTGATCAGGAGGTGTAACTGGTAACCTCAGAAGAAGGGCAGCTAGCAATGCTAGATGCAATTCCAACATCAGCCCCTACTATTGTATTATTGAGGACCACCTTCAGACCCCATCAACTCATCCAGGCATCTGAATTCTGCCAGGCAGTGACCTCTGTATGGAGACCCACACAAAGCTCAGCCAATGTACTTCAGTCCTGCCATGCAGTGCACCCATATTGTGAGCCACACTAGGTCTGCCCAGGATTGGCCCAACCATTAGGGCAACAAGGCGGTCGCCTAAAGGGGGTTAGATGGAGGGTCAAAAAGCAATAGAAAATAGATGAGTCTTCAGTAGAGACTTGAAATGGGGAAAAGATTGTTCCAGACGAAGGACAGGTGGGAGAGAGTTCCAGAGGAGGGGGCCAAGGAAAAAGAAAGCAGAGGTAGGGGTAGATTCCAGGTGAGCACACGTGGGAGGAGGTAGAAAATATATTTAGAAAACAAAATTTAATATTTAGAAGGCTGATTTATTTTATTTATTTATTTAACGGGGGGGGGGGATTATACCACTTTATCATTTCAGTGATGTCCAAATATGCATTTGTATAGGATTGTTCTGGGAGGGACAGTGTTGAGATGATTACAATAGAGTTTAATGATCAAAATCTTAGGGAGGGGGCACTAGGGGTCTAATATCTCATTGAGAGGGGGCTTAAGGCTGACGTTTCACCCAGGGCACCTCATACCCTTACACCAGCCCTGGTCTTGCTAGTGCACCTTGATCCTGTCAGCCTTTGGACTGAGATTCACATACAGTTTGGCCAACGCTCCTCAATTCCGTCACTTTGGTGATACAGCCAGTAAGTTACCTCCTTGTAGGGACTGTGACTGCCCCACTCTCTCCTTTCTCCATAGTGCCACTGTCATCACTGTCAGGAGTGGAGGAGTGGCCTAGTGGTTGGGGCAAGGTGCTTCAGGCCAGAAGGTCAGGGGTTCAAATCCCACTAGAGGACAGCAACCTTGGGCCGGAAGGACTGGGGTTTCTAGTCCCACAGGTGGTCTTGGGCAAGCCACTTAACCCTCCATAGCCCATGTTCCCTGTAAAATAGTTATCTCCAAGTTATAATGCCCTGTTCAATGTAAACTGCACTGATGCAGAATAATGTGGTATATAAGAGAATGTAAATAAATTACTTCCCTGCAGGCAAACCATTTTTATAGAGCGAGTTGCCAGATTATCCGTTTCTAGGAGGGAGACTGTAGACCAGCCCTGGATTTCTGACAACCCTAACCTGAGGTATTATGGGACCTGCAGCATTGATTTCAATGGGCAGAATCAGGGACTACAAATACCAAACTGCTATGGGATGTAATTCAAAGCCAGAACTAGACATTAGGTTTCCCTCCTGGAACTGGGTAACTTGGAAGCTCTGAACACGCAAAACAAGTGCCCTTTTAGCTCCTTTTAAAGGAATTGCTCAGACTAAGACTCCCATGTAATGTTCCAGCCTATTTTCCTGACCAGGTCTTCAGTGAAATCTTTTCGGGCCAGCTTTTCATTGGAACTAGGCGTTAGAGGGCACTGGATACCGTTGGTGTTACTGTTTTTAGAGGCTGGCGAAACAGGCAAAATATTCATGTTCTGAGGCAAATAAGTCTCTGCCTTTATGTGGAATCTGCTTAAACTGAGATAGCCCTGACCGGGGTACGTTATATGTTCTCTGGGAGGCAGAGCAGACAGTGGCCTCTTTCCCCCTCTTCTGCCCCCTGGCTAGGAAGCTCCTCTACAGCACAGGAATTGTATAACCAGACGATTTTATTCTAGTATGCAGATTATTCAGGGAGCCGGTAAGGAGGAAATAATACCCAGGGCAAGGGTTGCTCTTGGTGTCACTGTTCTCTTTTGGGTTTCCTTTCTCAAAGACACAAAGATTATAAAAGAAAATATGGTAGAACCCCCCCCCCCCCCCCCCTCCTTCCCCAGCTCGGTACTCAGTGAAGTCATCCTGCTTGCCTACACCTTGCACCTCCCTGATAACACTCCACTCAGATTGGCTTCAGCTCTAACATATACCATATGTTTAACTTGCTATCTTCCACCTTATCTGTTACTCTGGCCATTTCCATTGTATCAGACAGAGCACATTTCAAGGGTGTTTCATAGATATTTCCATGGGTAAAGCTGTGCTTTAAACACAGACAATGACCCATTACAAAATTACTCACACGATATGCAGGTAAACGTAGTGTGTACAGCCTGGATACAGGGAAGTTTAACCACTGGTTGGGGGGGGGGGGGTGCTCAAGGGTAGGTTTGCGGTTATGAATACTTATAAAAATGTAAGAACATAAGGAATGCCATACTGGGAACAGTGGCCAATCCAGGTCACAGGTACTTGGTAGGTTTCCAAAAAGCATACAGGTTCCACAATGCTGTATTGGGTCAAGCTCATTCATTTAGAACGCTCACCTAAACATCTGACCAACCAATTAACCAATGGGAGAGGCTGCCTAAAATTAAAGGGACAAATTTTCATAAAGGCTCCACCAATCCAAAGAGGAGTTGAGGCCCATAGGTGGTAAGGCGTTTAAAAGGAAAATCCAGTATGGTTCACGGTAGAGGAGGCAGGCCTCCCGATCCCCACCTCGAGTCGCTTTGGAAACAGAATCAAGGATATGCCATCGCAGATCTATAAAAGCATGCTGAAAGTCCACACAATGTTGAACTACAGGGGCAGATAATACTTTCGTATTAATCCTAGAAGTTTAAAAGGAAAATCCAGTATTGTTCACGGTAGAGGAGGCGGGCCTCCAGTTCCCCACCTGTGACGTTTGTACCACAACATTGGAGGGCTCTTGTTGGACACATCCAGTTAACCATCGCTCTTATTATAGCAAATTTTATACCACCTGTCAGTCCTCCTTTGTGATCTATTTACTGTTATGTCCTTGTGATAAGATCTACATCGGCAAGACCATTCGGCCTATGAAGAAGCGTTTACAAGAACACCGTTCTAGGATTAATACGAAAGTATTATCTGCCCCTGTAGTTCAACATTGTGTGGACTTTCTGCATGCTTTTATAGATCTGCGATGGCGTATCCTTGATTCTGTTTCCGAAGCAACTCGAGGTGTTTGCTCGTCATTTTGGAATATGAGTGTTTTTGGAATCCTTGGGAAGTGGGATTTAGGCAGTCTCCTTATAGATTCACCTTTTACATTTACTTTTACCCTATGGGTTTCTGATACCTTTTTGGGTATGTTTTAGGGTTTTCATTCCCTATTAAAAAAAAACTTGATTAAAAGGAACATTCTGCTGCGAGAGGACGTAAGTTTTCATGGCAGTAGTTCCGACAAAAAATTTCTCTTTTTGATATATCTCTTATGGTGGTTGTGATTATAGCGTGGGATATAGTTTATGGGTTTATAATTTATAGTTATATCTTTACCTACTTTCTTTGGGAAAATGGCTGCTGAAGGAACTGAATTTTCTACAAACACTTCTACTTTTGCATATACTGAGGAGAAGATCAATCAACTAATTAAGAGGCCTACACTTTTCGAATCTGATGTGGAGTTACCTGAGGGGGATTCGTCCACCTCTTGGATAGACTTTAAGAATTTGCATAAGAAACAGGTTCGAGTACAGCTGCATGTGGCTACAATGGCGCAATATTTGAAGCAACGGATGATTCCTAGGGGACTTCGTACACTTAAACCTCCGCATATGTTTGTGGAGGATAAACAATTTCATCACACTTGGAATAGCATCCTTAATAAATGCTGTTTGGACCTGATTGCCCTTCTGATTGAACGCTTGACTGTTGAGGAATCCAAGGTTAAGGAGCAAGTGGAGGGTTTAACCATGCAACTGAAAGAATCGATGACGGAAGATAAATTTCAGGCTGATTGGAAAAGTTTTGAGGATTATTTGCAGAAATTCAAGGATTTGGTTCGACAAGTGAAAGTTAGTAAATTTAAAAGAGATACAGCTGATTATGACAATGACCAGGTATATACATGGAAACAACATCAACGTAGATCTACTAAAAAGGCTAAGAAACAAGTCACTTTTGAGGATACTACAGATGTCAGTAGTGATTCTTCGGATTCCTATTCTGGAACCACCAATCAAAATCGTACCAATTACCAGCAATCTTCTCATCGGGGTCGCCCTCAAACATGCCGGCCGCATCAAGTGGAGGAAGGTCAGAGGGGACCCACCACCAGGTCTCACACCAGACAGCAGTGATTAATTTATCTAATACTAATCTAACGACGGATGAGCTACAAATATCGAATTTAGGTCTTTCTTTTGTTCCATCCCCTTGATATGACCCGTTTCGGATGCGGGTGGCTTTATATCATTTTTTTAGGAAACTTCAAGTGACCCATTTTTTCCGAAGCACTAATCTCCAGGTTGAGGGTGGATATAATTCCACCATAAAAATCCCCTCGAGATGGCTTCCACCAGGACAGATTAATTCATCTATTGAGGTTTATCAAAAATTAGTTCTGCGTGATTTGGAACTTATGGAGAAAACAGGCCTTAAGAAAAGTTTTTCTAATTTAACAAAATCTCAGTATATAGCTCTTAAGTCTCTTAGTGAACGCAAAGATATTTTTATTCATAGAGTGGACAAGGGGGGTGCTACAGTGGTTCAGGATAAAGCTTATTATTATTCCATGGTGAGTGTACACCTAAATGACAGGAAATATTATAAAATCTTACAGGAAGATCCGACTTTAGAACTTCAATATCTAATTAATTCTTGTACCACATTTGCAGTACAACATAATTGGATCACAAATAAAGAATTCAAGTTTTTGAATAAACGTTTTCCTGTGACACCAATTTTATATATGGTACCGAAGGTTCATAAAAGCTTGGATAAACCACCTGGACGTTGTGATAAGGAAGCTTATCATAGCTCAGGTAGGAGCTATAGAAAAGATGATGTGACTCTGAACAAGCAACCTGTCAGTTTTGGTAGAAGTAAGAAAACAGAGTTTTCACATAAAAGACTACCAGTCCCAGAATGCACCAGGTTTCCAGCAGCCACGAGAGGGGCTGAAGTGAGAAAACGTGTGTGCAATCAAGAGAGCTATGAGGTAATCCCTAAGCACTCATCTCAAAGGGCAGGGCCTGATTCAACACAGCTGCGCTGTGTTAGGGAGGAGCACACATTAGAACAGAATAAGAATAGAGCTTATTCTACAGATAATAGCTACAGCAAAAGCTTCAGGAAGGGAGACAGCTACAGCAACGGCTACAAGCACCAGCATCACCTGGAGAAACAGAAGCCAAGCCAAGCGGATAGAGAAAGAAGGAAACTCTCTGGAAGGAAGAGAAGAAAGCCCATTGGATGGTCTGGGAGAGTCCAAGGCAGTACCCATACTGGGAGATATTCCAAATGCCAGCAGAGTCCATTGGACTGGAGTCAGCCAGAGGAATGGAATGGCAGAGATAGGAATCACCAGTGGCTACCTGGAAGAGAGACGACTGCACGTGGAAAGGACTTTCAGACCTATGCCAGAAGGTATGTGAGAGGAGATCCAGTGTCCAGGGATCAAGATTGGAAGGCTGGACATCAGAACTGGATTACATACTGGCCAGGCTATACAGAGAGAAATTATGATAGCAGGAGAGGCTCAGGTATGAACACTGATCCAGACCCTATCTATAATAGTGAATGGCAGCAAGGGAATAAGCATTCTCATGATAGTGCCTTATGGAAAGACTCGTCTGTGCCAATGTATGATAGTGACCCTATGCTGATTGATGAAGGGGGAGATACAGCAGATGAAACTATTCATTACATGGACTGTTCTCTATCTAAATGCTATTGCTAGCTTTCTGTGAGCAAACACATCAGCCATCACAAAGAAACCTAACTTTGTTCTTTATTTCCACTGCAAACAGCTCTTAAAGCAGGATTTGGGTTCATACAATAGCAGCCAGCCAGCTAAAGGCTTTCAGCTGGTCAATTGATAGTAATTAAAGCTGCACCTGATTGTGTGTGTGAGCAAGGGAGAATCACTGCTGGGATCTGCGTGGAAAATAAGCAGAAGTTAACCTAACAAGCAAAGTTTATTCATTTCTTTGTGCCTTTTTATTTGGTAATTATTTGCTAAGAAAACATTAGCTAATTGCCTGACAAGCTGAAGGTTGTTTTCTGATTTGCTTTGTGACTTTATGTTATCCATTTAAACACTGCAAGCAAGTAACCTCATTTATATTGCTACCAAGCATATTTGTGCTGGGTGAATTAAACCCCATCAATAAAAGAAGTATTTTATTGGCCTTACCACTGGTTTCACAACTCAATTATTGTCTTCAGCTGTGTTTGGGAGTGAATGAACTACATTACCCACAATACCTTGCAAGAATCATATGAATATATGCATCGTCAAGATTGTGTAAGTTCTCACCCTAGGCAGCCGTCTGACAAATGGCGTAGTTTTTCGGATTGTTTTTGCACCAAGAGGATTTATTTGCTGTGGATTACAAATAAAATTCAAGTTTGAAGCTGAAAGAAGATTTTTTTTTTCCCTCATCTGCACTTTGGAGGAGAAGTGGTTGTTCCAGGAAGCGGTCCCAGATGAAAAGACCCTGTGCAAAGCTGGATTCATCACTGAGGCAAGGTAATATGTACCTGGGCATGTCGCCGAGGAAACAACTCCCCTCACAGCGCTCCTGCCCAATCTGGGCAGTGGGAGAGGAGGGGAAAGGCAGCCCGCCTGCTCAAAAGCGGCGTCCCTCGCCACCGGAGGGAGCCGCTGCAGCCGCCGAGGAAACAACTCCCCTCACAGCGCTCCTGCCCAATCCGGGCAGTGGGAGAGGAGGGGAAAGGCAGCCCGCCTGCTCAAAAGCGGCGTCCCTCGCCACCGGAGGGAGCCGCTGCAGCCGCCGAGGAAACAACTCCCCTCACAGCGCTCCTGCCCAATCCGGGCAGTGGGAGAGGAGGGGAAAGGCAGCCCGCCTGCTCAAAAGCGGCGTCCCTCGCCACCGGAGGGAGCCGCTGCAGCCGCCGAGGAAACAACTCCCCTCACAGCGCTCCTGCCCAATCCGGGCAGTGGGAGAGGAGGGGAAAGGCAGCCCGCCTGCTCAAAAGCGGCGTCCCTCGCCACCGGAGGGAGCCGCTGCAGCCGCCGAGGAAACAACTCCCCTCACAGCGCTCCTGCCCAATCCGGGCAGTGGGAGAGGAGGGGAAAGGCAGCCCGCCTGCTCAAAAGCGGCGTCCCTCGCCACCGGAGGGAGCCGCTGCAGCCGCCGAGGAAACAACTCCCCTCACAGCGCTCCTGCCCAATCCGGGCAGTGGGAGAGGAGGGGAAAGGCAGCCCACCTGCTCAAAAGCGGCGTCCCTCGCCACCGGAGGGAGCCGCTGCAGCCGCCGAGGAAACAACTCCCCTCACAGCGCTCCTGCCCAATCCGGGCAGTGGGAGAGGAGGGGAAAGGCAGCCCGCCTGCTTAAAAGCGGCGTCCCTCGCGGGCGCGCCCGCGCCTGGCGGGCCCGCGCCTGAGGGCCTCGCCAGAGGGCCCTTTGGTGTGGCCCTTAGGTGCGGCACAGAGGCGCACAAAAAAGCAAGCACCCAACATTCCCTCCCCCCCGAAAAAGCCACGCTATGTTCTACAGACACCTCCACCACCGAACCGAAGATCAACGACTCTGCAAGGAAAAACCTCACCATCCCCGAACCCCAGCCGAGGCCCGAAGCCAAGCAGCAGGAAACAACTAAAATAATCAGCAACGCCGACAGGAGCACAGGAGAACCCAACAAGGAGCAGACCGAGGCGAAGGACGTCAGAACCGCAAGTAGAACTCTCTCAGTACACCACACATTCCCTACCTCCAAGCTCACACCTCCACTACACACACTCCAACAGACCCGGCCCTCCCCCCCCCACGGGACAGGCTCCTGCAACAAGACGCCCTACACAGATCCGGCTCGCCCTCCACGGGACAGGCTCCCGCTCCAAGACGCCCTACACAGATCCGGCTCGCCCTCCACGGGACAGGCTCCCGCACCAAGACGCCCTACACGAATCCGGCTCGCCCTCCACGGGACAGGCTCCCTCCACGGGACAGGCTCCCGCACCAAGACGCCCTACACAGATCCGGCTCGCCCTCCACGGGACAGGCTCCCGCTCCAAGACGCCCTACACAGATCCGGCTCGCCCTCCACGGGACAGGCTCCCGCTCCAAGACGCCCTACACAGATCCGGCTCGCCCTCCACGGGACAGGCTCCCGCTCCAAGACGCCCTACACAGATCCGGCTCGCCCTCCACGGGACAGGCTCCCTCCACGGGACAGGCTCCCGCAACAAGACGCCCTACACGAATCCGGCTCGCCCTCCACGGGACAGGCTCCCTCCACGGGACAGGCTCCCGCACCAAGACGCCCTACACAGATCCGGCCACCCCTCCATGAGACAGGCTATCTCACCAGATACAACTCTCTCCAAACAGCCAACAGACGAAGACTTAAGAAAACAGGCATCACCTTAACAGAACATCAAAAAAAACCAACATGCACGCCACATACTTCCTCCCACTCTACCTACTAGTTACACAAATCCTCCCACCAACCACACACCCCCACCACCCACAAGCAAACAACATGGCACCCACCAACTGTATTGCCATATTTAGAATCACGGCACATATACAAAGAGACACTCAGAACCTCCCATGCAAAACGACCATACAGACACAAACCAAGCTCCCACACCTGCTCAAAGGAAACACATGTAACAGCAACCTCCTCAACAGAGACAACCACGATAGAGCTCATAAATGCCAGATCCGTCTGCAACAAGATACACACGCTTGTAGACCACATTGAAGAGCGACAGCCCGACATAATATGCATCACAGAGACATGGCTCAACAAGACGGACAATGTTCTACTCAACCAACTAGTACCAAACAACTACTCAGCGTACAACTGCCCACGCACCAACAAACGTGGAGGAGGAGTCCTGATAATAGCGAAATCAAAACTAAACTTCAAGACACAGAGCCTCACCGATACACAGCACTGTAACACAATTAGCATCAAAAACAAGAGCATTGCAATCTGCCTAACATACAGGGCACCCAGAGCTCCACCCGACGAACTGGCCTTCACACTCGAAGAAGCCTGTGCCATAACAACAAACAACAAACCAGCGCTGCTGATTGGAGACTTCAACCTAAAATCCACCAATGCCAAAGACGCAGAGGCCTTCCTTCAAGCAATGTCCTCACTTCAATTCACACAAATAATCAATGCACCAACACACAGACATGGATCATCGCCAGACCTCATATTCGCATCCAATTACCTAACATCAAGAGACCTGATTTCTCCACCCACCATTACCCCAGTACCATGGTCTGACCACTACTTAATCGAGACAAGGCTGCGGTCACAAGAGGCCCAGACGATCGAAAGAGCAAACATCTCACACACACAAAGACGATTCAAGCGTTTTGACAAGGACGAATTCATACAGGACACAATACAACACCTGAACACTTCTACAGATGACCTGGAGGAACAAGTCTCCAGCTGGAACAGCATTTTAGCCAACGCTGCCACACCATCCAAGGGTGGGACCGAGAAACAATACCACAACAGGAGACAAAACAAACCATGGTACTCAACAAAAATACGACAGGAAAAGAGGGAACTCAGGAAGATTGAACGGAGATGGAGAAAAAACAAAACAACTACCGACCAGCATCTTTATCTAACGAAGCAAAAGCAATACAATGAACACATCAACCAATCAAAGAGGGAATTCCACACAAACATGATAAATACCTCCATCAACAAACCCAGAGAGCTTTTTGAAATAGTAAAGATCCTCACAAAAGAGCAAACAACTGAAGGGGAAGCACAAATTGATCCACAGGAATTCGCCGACCACATCAAAGAGAAATTTCACTCCACAGAACAAACAACGCCTAGTAGAACCACAAGAACGGACGTATACCCCAAAACCTGGGGCACATTCTCCTCACCCTCAACAGAACAGATATCCCACATCATCTCTACAATCAACACTAGCACCGCTCCTACAGACCCATGCCCAGTGTCATGGGTCAAAGCCACCAAATCAAGCCTCATCCCCACCATACATAAAATAGTACACGACTCACTCACTCAAGGAATCATGCCAAAGCAACTAAAACTTGCATCAGTAAGACCAATCACAAAGAAAACAACTCTCGACAAAAAAGATCCAGCAGCGTACCGACCAATCTCCAGCATACCCTTCCTCGCAAAAATCATTGAAAAAGTGGTTCAACTACAACTTCAGGATCACATCGACAAACATGAAACACTCGACGACAACCAACACGGATTTCGTCCCAACCACGGTGTCGAAACGCTACTGATCTACCTCTTCGACAGCATCCTAAGAATAATTGACAATACCAGGAATGGAATCATAATGATCTTCATCGACATCTCCTCAGCATTCGACACAGTGGACCACAACATGCTCCTGGAAAGACTAAAAAACACTGGTATACACGGCATCACACTGAAATGGTTCCACTCGTACCTAACCGAAAGACAGCTACAGGTCAAGGTGGGACACATCACCTCCCGACCCATCAAAATCCATCAAGGAGTACCTCAAGGATCTGCGCTCTCAGCACTCCTATTTAACATCTACATCCAACCAATATGCAACATCATGAAAGAGAACAACATTCAATACACAATCTATGCGGACGATATCATGATATACACCCCGATATCAATCGACAACCCGGACTTCTCTAAGATAACAGACTGCCTTACACAAATGACCAATTGGTGTCAGGACAACAACCTCGCAATAAACTACAACAAGACTGAAGCTTTAATCATCACTCGGAACCAAAGCTTCATACACCCACCGAATATAAAGATACAAAACACAACTATACCAATAAGGTCAGAAGTGAGATACCTCGGGGTTACACTGGACAATAAACTCAATCTCAAGCCACACATAGGCAAAACAATACAAAAAGCCTACTACAAGATGCGAATCATCAGGAGACTGAAACCACTCCTCGCCCCAGAACACTTCCGTACCGTATGTCAAGCTCTGATAACCCCACTACTGGACTTCTGCAATCCGATATACCTTGGTCTACAGAAACAAGCCATCAAACCACTCCAACTGGCACAAAACACCGCAGCACGAATCATATCCGGAACTGCAAGACAGGAGCACATCACACCCACCTTAAAGGACTTACACTGGCTTCCAATCAGTGCACGCATCAGATACAAAACTATCATAAACCTATACAAGATAAAACAGCACACATCAGCCAACAGCCTGCACACCCTCATACAACCAGACACCAGTACACGTCCAAGAAGAAAACAAACTCACAACCGAGTCAGCACCCCAAGTGAATACAAACACACACGCAAGGACACAACAGACCGAGCACTCTCCATGGCTGCTCCAACAATATGGAACAAACTACCGGACGATTTGAGGGCAACTACAGACCTCAAGGACTTTAGGAAACAGCTGAAAACCATGCTGTTCATAGAACACTATGGACACATCACATAGTCTAAATAGCTGTATATCAGCACACGTCACCGCCTAACACTGTATGTATATAAGATGTTTTTAGCACCACTGTATATAGCCCACATTGTACATAACTCAAACTAATCTAGCACACAACACAACACACACCCAACTAAATTTTCACCCTCACTGCATGTATAACACACTCACACTACCAGATTGTTTGCTGTGATACCACCTTGATTATTATGATAAGGCGGTTTAGAAATACTGTTAAATAAAAAAAAATAAATAAATAAAATAGTGGTGGATGTGTGTAAGCACAGGGGGTAATTGGAAAAAAAAAAAAGTTGAAAAAAAAACACACCTGGTTGGAAGGTGCTGCTCTTTGGGTTTTTTTTCTCTTTTCTTGCAGGGATCAAGATGGATCCGAGGGAGATGGCTCAGTGGATGGCAGCCCAATTTAGCAAGCAGCAGGAGCTATCACAGCAGGCCCAGGACACTGCTATGAAGGCCTTAATGGAACAGCAGAAGCCAGTGCTTGATCTGGTGCAAGCTCTAGTTCAGCTGCAGAGCCAAAGTGGAACAGATGCAAGACCAGCAGTTAGTACTGGTACACCACATGTGGACAATGTGGGACTCAATCAAGGGATTGGGGCATTTAATTTTGGGAAATTAACTCCAGATGATAATGTTGATGATTTTCTAGAGTCTTTTGAAAGAGTGGCACAGGCTTTAGCATGGCCAGAGACCCAGTGGGCAGTAAGGCTGGCAGCCTCATTAACTGGAGAGGCACTTGCAGCCTACAGAGCAATGCCAGCAGCCCAGGCTTTGAATTATAAGGATGTAAAGGCAGCTATTAGAGATCGCCTAGGGTTGTCTATTTCAGAGTATAGGCGAATGTTTAGAGCTGTTACATTGAAAGTGGGTGAGACACCCAGGGCTCTGAGTCAGAGAATCAGAAGTTTAGCTGTAAAATGGTTGGAGCCTGAGCAAAAGACAGTAGAAATGTTATTAGATATTATAATGCTGGAACAATTTATGCTTGGGGTACCTAAAGATTTGAATGTTTTTCTTATACAGCAAAATTGCCAAAATCTTGGAGAGGCAACCATGCTAGCAGAGAGATTCTTGGAAGCCACGCAGGCTTGCCATAGAATGGGTGGCCCTCTAAAGATGGATGCTGAGGCTAAATGTGCTGTATCAGAAAAGGGAATAATTAAGAATGTTTCTGAAGATGAATGTACTGTATCAAGCCAGATGACACAGTGGAATAGAAAGAAATGTTTCAAGTGTGGAAAATTGGGACATTTAGAGAAGAGATGCCAGACACACACTAGTTTAATGGGTCTGGATTTAAAGCAGCCCAAGGAAGGATTTCTTTTGATGGTTGATGTGCAGGGAATTACCACAAATGCATTATTAGACTCTGGGGCAGACCAGAGTATGATGTCAAAAAGGCTTTGGAAGAGGATAGAGGCCCAAGAAAGATTTGTGCCTAAAACCCCTGAAAGCCAAGTTCACATCAGATGCATTCATGGTGCTGCATCATCATATCCCACCTATAGGCTAAAGGTTAAGTGCCTAGGGAAACAAGAGGAAGTCCTATTAGCAGTGGTGCCTAGGCTACCCTTTGATTTGGTTCTAGGAAGAGACTGGCCAAGATTTAAGCAGGGTCTAGTGGAAGGACTAGGAAAGAAGGAGGGAGAAGGTTTAATGGTAGTAGCTCCCGGGCCTTTATTTGGAAGTCCTCAGACCCCAGCTAAAAAGATGGTTAAGCGTCCAGAAGACCAAGCTACCCCAAAGCAGATTTTCGTCCTAAAGTACCATAAGGTCTCCGAGAAGGCCCAAGCTCCTAAGCGGGCAACCCCTCAGTCTGCTGGGTTTGACCTGTGCAGCATAGAAAATGTGATTGTACCTAGCCAAGGGAGAGCCCTGGTTGACACCGGTCTCCAAGTGGAAATACCAATTGGATGTTATGGGAGAGTAGCCCCAAGGTCTGGATTAGCCCTTAAATATTTCATCGATGTGGGTGCGGGAGTAATTGATCCCGATTACAGGGGCAATATTAAAGTTCTGTTGTTTAACTTTGGACAGAATGAGTATCACGTGAAGACAGGAGACAAAATTGCCCAATTGATCTGTGAGAGGCTGGGTTTTCCACCTGTGGAGGAGGTCACATCCCTAGAGAATTCTGAACGTGGAGCCCAAGGCTTTGGTTCTACTGATGTCAAAGGGGTTAAAAGCTTAGCTGCCACCTGTGCCCGAGAGAGGGAGGTGAGTGAAGAGGAAGATTTGGGACCCCAGGTATCTGATTGTAAAGAAAAATCAGAGCCCCAAATAGGTGAGGACCTGACAATGGTACAACAGGAAGAAATTAGGAAGTTGCTTAAGGAATTCCCAGATGTGTTGACACCCATACCTGGGGAGACCCATTTGGTGGCCCATGAAATAATAACTCCACCTGGGAAATTGGTTCGTCAAAGGCCATACCGCTTGCCTGAAGCCAAAAGACAGGAGGTAGTGGCACAAGTCCAGGAGATGTTGGACATGGGGGTAATAGAGGAGTCAAAGAGTCCCTGGAATAGCCCCATAGTCCTGGTGCCGAAGCCTGATGGATCCTTAAGATTTTGTATTGACTTCCGGCAGGTAAACGCCATATCAGTTTTTGATGCATATCCAATGCCAAGAATTGAGGAGCTGTTGGACCAGCTGGGACAGGCTCAATACTTAACCACCCTTGATATGACAAAAGGATATTGGTAAATCCCTCTCACCAGGGAGTCGAAGCCGAAGACTGCGTTCAGCACCCCCGTTGGCCTTTTCCAGTTCAAGAGGATGCCTTTCGGACTGCATGGAGCAGCGGCTACCTGCCAAAGGTTAGTGAATCAGGTACTTCGACCCCACCAAAGTTATGCTTTTGCATACATGGATGATGTCATAATCCATAGTAACACCTGGGCGGAGCAATTGAAGAGGATCAGGGCAGTCTTGTGCTCTATGAAGCAAGCGGGAATCACTTTAAACCCGAAGAAGTGTGCCTTTGCAAATAGGGAGGTAAAATACCTAGGCCACCTAGTGGGAAGAGGAAAAATTAAACCTCTATTAAGCAAAATAGATAGCATGAGGAATTTTCCTCCTCCAACAACAAAGAAACAACTAAGAAGTTTTTTAGGACTTATTGGATACTACCGCCGGTTTATACCGCAATTCGCAGAGAAAAGTGCCATTTTCACAGATATGCTGCGAAAGAATTGTCCAAACCAGATAAAGTGGACACCAGAAGCTGAAAAAGCGTTTTCAGTATTAAAAGAAAAATTGTGTACAGGACCGGTACTGAAAGGAGTAGACTTCAAGAAACCCTTTCTGGTTCAAACCGATGCATCGGATGTAGGGCTAGGAGCGGTCCTATCCCAGTGCCATGATGGGGAGGAGCATCCTGTGATGTACCTGAGCAGGAAGTTGTCACCGGCTGAACAAAAGTATTCCACAATAGAAAAAGAGTGTTTGGCTATCAAGTGGTCAGTGGAGGCGTTAAGGTTTTACCTTACAGGGAGAAAGTTCCAGTTGGTCACGGACCATGCCCCACTTAAGTGGTTGCAGCAAATGAGGAACCACAATGCCAGGTTGACACGCTGGTACATGGCCTTACAGGCGTTTGATTTCCAAGTTGAACATCGTGCCGGGAAGTTACACAAGAATGCGGACGCACTTTCCCGTATTACGGACTGTAGAGAGGAAGATTCACCAGTAAAACCAGTCCGTAATAACTTAAGCAGGGGGGTATGTGATAAGGAAGCTTATCATAGCTCAGGTAGGAGCTATAGAAAAGATGATGTGACTCTGAACAAGCAACCTGTCAGTTTTGGTAGAAGTAAGAAAACAGAGTTTTCACATAAAAGACTACCAGTCCCAGAATGCACCAGGTTTCCAGCAGCCATGAGAGGGGCTGAAGTGAGAAAACGTGTGTGCAATCAAGAGAGCTATGAGGTAATCCCTAAGCACTCATCTCAAAAGGGCAGGGCCTGATTCAACACAGCTGCGCTGTGTTAGGGAGAAGCACACATTAGAACAGAATAAGAATAGAGCTTATTCTACAGATAATAGCTACAGCAAAAGCTTCAGGAAGGGAGACAGCTACAGCAACGGCTACAAGCACCAGCATCACCTGGAGAAACAGAAGCCAAGCCAAGCGGATAGAGAAAGAAGGAAACTCTCTGGAAGGAAGAGAAGAAAGCCCATTGGATGGTCTGGGAGAGTCCAAGGCAGTACCCATACTGGGAGGTATTCCAAATGCCAGCAGAGTCCATTGGACTGGAGTCAGCCAGAGGAATGGAATGGCAGAGATAGGAATCACCAGTGGCTACCTGGAAGAGAGAAGACTGCACGTGGAAAGGACTTTCAGACCTATGCCAGAAGGTATGTGAGAGGAGATCCAGTGTCCAGGGATCAAGATTGGAAGGCTGGACATCAGAACTGGATTACATACTGGCCAGGCTATACAGAGAGGAATTATGATAGCAGGAGAGGCTCAGGTATGAACACTGATCCAGACCCTATCTATAATAGTGAATGGCAGCAAGGGAATAAGCATTCTCATGATAGTGCCTTATGGAAAGACTCGTCTGTGCCAATGTATGATAGTGACCCTATGCTGATTGATGAAGGGGGAGATACAGCAGATGAAACTATTCATTACATGGACTGTTCTCTATCTAAATGCTATTGCTAGCTTTCTGTGAGCAAACACATCAGCCATCACAAAGAAACCTAACTTTGTTCTTTATTTCCACTGCAAACAGCTCTTAAAGCAGGATTTGGGTTCACACAGTAGCAGCCAGCCAGCTAAAGGCTTTCAGCTGGTCAATTGATAGTAATTAAAGCTGCACCTGATTGTGTGTGTGAGCAAGGGAGAATCACTGCTGGGATCTGCGTGGAAAATAAGCAGAAGTTAACCTAACAAGCAAAGTTTATTCATTTCTTTGTGCCTTTTTATTTGGTATTTATTTGCTAAGAAAACATTAGCTAATTGCCTGACAAGCTGAAGGTTGTTTTCTGATTTGCTTTGTGACTTTATGTTATCCATTTAAACACTGCAAGCAAGTAACCTCATTTATATTGCTACCAAGCATATTTGTGCTGGGTGAATTAAACCCCATCAATAAAAGAAGTATTTTATTGGCCTTACCACTGGTTTCACAACTCAATTATTGTCTTCAGCTGTGTTTGGGAGTGAATGAACTACATTACCCACAATACCTTGCAAGAATCATATGAATATATGCATCGTCAAGATTGTGTAAGTTCTCACCCTAGGCAGCCGTCTGACAACGTCCGATTGTTTCTTGTCGGGATTCTGTTTTGGAATCGCTGTCACAATTTTGTGACATGTTCCTTCGCCCTCTTCTGCCCACATTCCCCTCACATATTAAAGATTCTTTTCATTTTTTATCGATTCTACATTCACAAGAATCGGATATGTCTGCTTGGTATTTTGTAACTTTGGATGTTCAAGCTTTATACACCAATATTAATCAGGGAGCTGCACTGAATATGGCTGCATCCATTCCAGTAACGTTACCAGTTTGTCTATCAAAAGCATTTTTCTTAGAATTGTTGTCTCTGGTGCTTACAAGGAACTTTTTCAAGTTTGATGGCATTTACTACCAACAAATCTATGGAATTGCGATGGGAGCCACAGTGGCTCCCTCGATAGCCACTTTTTATATGCACCAGTTCGAGACACAGCATATTTATTCATCGGTATGGTATCAACACATTCGGATGTGGTCGAGATATTTAGATGATATATTCTTTTTTTGGACACATACTGAAGATCAGTTACTAGTCTTTTTTGATTGGATTAATTCTATTTCAGAAGATTTAAAGTTTACTCCGAAATATGACTACTGGTCTATGGAATTTTTAGATCTGAAATTGTTCAAAGACCGCACTGTAGTAAAGTCTACATTGTTTCGCAAACCTGTCCAACGGAACACTTTGTTACATTTTTGTAGCTTCCACCCTAGTTCATTACATAGAGGATTACCTGTTGGACAATTTATTCGCCTACGTAGGCTGTGTTCCACCGTGGAAGAATTTCAAAAACAAGCTTCTGATTTGAAACTCCGGCTTTGCCATAGGGGCTATCCGCCCTCGATTATTAATAAAGCTTATCGTAGAGCACGCTACAATTACCCTGAATGGTGGCAACATGAGCAAAACACGTTGGAGGAAGAACGACCGGTGACTGTTTCATCATTTGTAGGTGTCTTACCCTACATGCCTCAATCTAAAGAAATGGTTGCTATTCTTAGAAGACATTGGTCTATATTGTCTTTATATGCCTGTTTTGATGTACCCCTAATGTTGGCTTTTAGGAGAGGTAAAAATCTTGCCGATTGGCTTATACATACTACGGATAATGCTCCTATACCGCAGATTAAGGGGCATTATTGTTGTCAGAACTGTGACTTTTGTACCACAACATTGGAGGGCTCTTGTTGGACACATCCAGTTAACCATCGCTCTTATAGCAAATTTTATACCACCTGTCAGTCCTCCTTTGTGATCTATTTATTGTTATGTCCTTGTGATAAGATCTACATCGGCAAGACCATTCAGCCTATGAAGAAGCGTTTACAAGAACGCCGTTCTAGGATTAATACGAAAGTATTATCTGCCCCTGTAGTTCAACATTGTGTGGACTTTCAGCATGCTTTTATAGATCTGCGATGGCATATCCTTGATTCTGTTTCCAAAGCGACTCGAGGTGGGGATCGGGAGGCCTGCCTCCTCTACCGTGAACAATACTGGATTTTCCTTTTAAACGCCTTACCACCTATGGGCCTCAACTCCTCTTTGGATTGGTGGAGCCTTTATGAAAATTTGTCCCTTTAATTTTAGGCAGCCTCTCCCATTGGTTAATTGGTTGTTCAGATGTTTAGGTGAGCGTTTTAAATGAGAGCGTTTTCTACTTTTTATACCAGCAACAGAGTTTTGAGAAAGGGCTAGGAATGTCACAAGCCCGAAACGCAATGTTGGGTCAACTATACTTCAATTTTATGATTGTTGCGGGATACTTGTCTTGACTGCGAGGACATATCTCCCCTGACCGAGAGGTCTTGTTACAAATGGAGGATTGTTTTTTCAGCTAAGTACAACATTCACTAAGTTTCTGAGGCTGATATGCTCGTCATTTTGGAATATGAGTGTTTTTGGAATCCTTGGGAAGTGGGATTTAGGCAGTCTCCTTATAGATTCACCTTTTACATTTACTTTTACCCTATGGGTTTCTGATACCTTTTTGGGTATGTTTTAGGGTTTTCATTCCCTATTAAAAAAAACTTGATTAAAAGGAACATTCTGCTGCGAGAGGACGTAAGTTTTCATGGCAGTAGTTCCGACAAAAAAATTCTCTTTTTGATATATCTCTTATGGTGGTTGTGAATAATCATGTTCTGGCAATGTCCCCATTTTTATACCATTTCCTACTATTTCCTTTTTTAATTGATCTTGTTTTATTTGATTATTTTATGTGTCAAATATGTGTGCATATATAATCCAAGGTCATTTCAATGGCCACTTTTTTAGGAGATATTGGACATTAAGGGATTGAACTGCAAGGGTGCCCAGAATGTTGACCACAACTGTATTTTCCTAGTTTGCCTATTGCTTTGTCTTGACAAAGGCATACAGTCGCATTAAGACCAATCAGTTGCCTACAGCACTGAAATTCTGGAGGTGGCAAAAAGGCCAAGGGCTGGAACCTCAAATTCCCCCTCTTTCCCCTGTGGCTCACTTCAACACCTACCACCACATGGTAGCCATGGCTAGCAGGAAAGAGGACACTCAACAGCACAGTTGTCTCCGTTGCATGGAGTCAGTCTCATGGCAAGACCCTCAAGATCCCATAACCCTGCACCTCATATAGTGAGCGGCCATGCATTGGAAAGGAAAGTGATGTGCTACCAAGCATCCTTCCCCCTGCCAGCCACAGGAGAATGAAGGAGGGAATCCAAAACATCCACCTGCTGTTCTCTTGCTGGCCCCAGCATCTTGGTGTCAAACATAGAAACATTCATAGAAAACTATGGCAGATAAAGATCATACAGCCTATCCAGTCTGCCCATCCAGAAAACCTATTATGCTCTACAGTTCCCTTCTCTCCCTCAGAGATCCTCTGTACTTGTGCCATGTTTTCTTGAATTGAAATACAGTGCTTGTCTCCACCACCTCAACTGGGAGACTGTTCCATACATCCACCACCCTTTCCGTAAAGAAATACTTCCTTAGATTACTCCCGAGTTGGTTCCCTTTCACCCATATCCTATGCCTCCTCATTTCAGAGCTTCCTTTCAGATGGAAGAGAACCACCCCTTGGATCCATGATAGTATTTAAGGGGCTGATGTTCAAAACAGCCGATATTCAATTGCCATGGCAGTCAGCTGAGGCGCTTAAATATCAGCGGGATATTCAGCAACAGTATCTGGAGAGAAGCTGAGGGCTGAGTGGCAGTAACCGGATAAATGCTAAAAATGTAACCTTATCCAGTTAGTGCCATCACTTATCCAGCTTCTGACTTTTCAAGCAGCCTAAGTTGTCTGGATAGTTGATGACTGAAAATCCTACTAACCCACTCAAGATGCCCCTTGATCTGGTTAGCGCCGATGCTACCCACACTCCACTCACAGACCATCCCTGCACTAACCAGATAGTGTCAGGGGGGTCTGTAGAGATATTCAGCGGTACTCTCCGGATAGTTCACGGTGAGCACCCTTAGCTAACCAGCCTCCTGTTAGCGGGTTGGCTAAGGGCTTTGAATATCACCCTCTAAATTACTCCATCATATCTCCCTTCTCTTACCTTTCCTCCAAAGTACACATATTGAAGTCTTTAAGTCTATCCCCATATGTTTTAAGACAAAGATCATGGACCATTTTAGTAATTCCGCTCTGAACAGACTCCAGAATTGTACACAGCACTCCAAAGGAAATATCACTAGAGACTTATACAAAGGCACTATTACCTCCTTTTTCCTGCTGGCCATTCCTCTCTCGATGCACCCAAGCATCATTCTGGCTGTTGCTATCAACTTTTCTACCAACGTTTCTACCTGGTTGGCCACTTTAATATCATCTGATATAAACACCCTCAGGTCCCCCTCTTATTTCATACACTGAAGTACTTCACCACTTATACTCTATCGCGCACTTGGGTTTTTGCATCCAAATGACCTTGTATTTTTAGCATTAAATCTTAGCTGCATAATTCTTGATCATTTTTCAAGCTTTGTTAGATGTCTCTTCAGTTTTCCACACCTTCCAGGGCATCTACCCTCTTGAAGATTTTTTTTTTAATTTTATTTTTATTCAAATTTTACTATCTTTACAAGATAAAACTTGCATCACATATGATTCAAAAATAAAACCAAAAGAAAACAAGGAAAATACCAAGAAAGTAAGAAATAACAAAATAAAATAGGTCATAAAGTCCACCAATGTGGGAGGAAGTGCCACCTAATTTAAGGAAAATGAGAATTCAGATTCCACTAAAGAAAAGGGCTGAATGCAACTTACAAACAAAATAATGCAGGTATCATTCTGAACAAACATCCATCCGATCTCTGGCTGACAAAAACTGGGTCAGCTGAGCAGGTTCAAAAAGACATATTTAACACTTTTATATTTTACAACCCATTTGCATGGATAATTAAGCCAAAATAGTGCACCAGGTCACATGAGAAGGAATCTCTTCCTCCTTGCCTGGGTAGATCTAACTACATCAGGGAAAATTTGAACTTTAAGTCTATAGAAAGAGGCATCTCTGTTTTTGAAGAAAAAGAATGAAGTCTCGATCTGAGTCCAAAACTAAGGAGGCTATCAAAGTGATGGGACTTACCTTCTCCTTAACCGAGATTTCCAGGAAAGCAGTTACATTTTGTAAATCAATATTTGATGCCTGAGACGTTACCGAAGCCTTTTTTCTCCACTCTGGGTAGGCACATAGTAAGTCTTGGCAGTCTTATGACAAGCTTTTTCAGGAATTTTCAGCAGCTCCATTAAATATTTCTTAAACAAATCGGAAGGAGCCAGAGACTTTAACCAAGGAAAATTAATCAGACATAAATTCCGCTACCAAATCACATTTTATTTATTATTTATCTATTTATTTTATTGCTTTTATATACCGCGCTCTTTAAAATCAGTGCGGTTTACAGATAACATTTTTATGCATATCAGGATGTTTGTTATGTACTTACAGTGAACGGGAGATACAACGGGAGATACAACTAATGATTCAATCTTATTCTGAAGAATTAAATTCCTTGTAACTAAGGAGACAACAGTTTCTTGATCTTGTTTTTCAGAACTTTCCACTTCCAATAATCTTTCATCCAACTTCTTAACCTCCTCTTGCTGTTTGGCCATACACTTGGATTGTGAGGAAGACTTTTCAGAAAAGACAACAATCTGAGCTGAAATAGTTGTTAACGTCTACCAATCATTTCCAGGCTAATTTTGAAGTAATAAAGCAGGATTCACTGCCTGTAGAGCTCCTACCAACGACCCTGTTGAGCTAGTCCCAAAGTTATGTTTCTCCTGTGCTCCACTCTTTCCATCATCAAACTGCACAAATTGCAGCCGTGGTGAAGTCTGCTCTGGTGTTGCCGCAAGGAGTTGACTAGCTGAGAGCAAGGTGTGATCCTCCGCTTCTACACTTGCAGCACAGGCAGATGCTGAACTTGCTTCCCCTTTAGTACTCACATGGTCTCCGATAACAAGCTCTTCCGGGACTAAAGATGGTGGCGGTGGTATCTGTGAAGCTAGGGAGAGAGAGACTTTCATCTAAAGAGGAAGAGTTGGCTTCCCTTCTCCCAACTCCTTCCCCAGTGAAACGCCAGTGGCCTTCGATGGCGCTGGTTCTTGGCGCAGATGTCGATCTATTGGGCCCGAGATCTTTCCCTTCCCCGAGGCTCTAGAAGGATGTCTGTCTGACTACTCCTTTGCGCTTAGACTTACCCATTAAAAAGAAGGTAAAAAAATCAAGGATAGCTGAGATGCAGAGACCCACGGAACCTGAGCAACTAGCAGGCAGCCATCTTGCTCCGCATCTTGCAGATTTTGGTCTCATCTGCAAAGAGGCAAATCTTTCCTGACAGACCATTTGCGATGTTGTTGTTGTTAAGTGCCGTCGAGTCGGAGTCAACTCATAGCGATCCTCTGGACAACTATCCTAAATTGTGTTCGGTCTTCAGTCAGGCGGCTCATTGTTGACAGACTGGTACCCGTAGCTGCTGTTATTGTATCGATCCATCTCATTGCTGGCCTTCCTCTTTTGCGTTGACCTTCTATCTTGCCAAGCATAATGTCTTTCTCTAATGATCTCTCTCTTCGCATGATGTGTCCAAATATGAAAGTCGAAGTCTTGTCATCTGAGCTTCTAAAGAAAGCTTAGGTTTGATCTCCTCTAGTACCAACTGGTTTGTTCTTCGGGCAGTCCATGGTATACACAGTATTCGCCGCCAGCACCATAATTCAAAGGCATCAATTTTCTTCCTGTCTATCTTTTTCACTGTCCAGCTTTCACATCCATATGATGTTATTGAAAATACCATGGCTTGAACAAGTCAAATCTTTGTATGGAGAGAGACATCTCTGCTCTTGAGAATCTTATCTAGGTCTTTCATAGCCATACTGCCAAGAGCAATGCGTCGTCTGATTTCTTGACTGCTTGTTGCTTCTTTATTGATAGTTGATCCAAGTAGGTTAAAGTTGTTCACAATTTCAATTTCTTCTCCTTCAACGATGAACCTGTTGATTATGCCAGTTGTCATGATCTTTGTCTCCTTTACATTAAGGTGCAGGCCCATTTTGAGACTATGTTCTTTGATTGTGAGAAGCAAATGTTTCAGATCATCTTCACTTTCAGCCAGTAATGTGGTATCATCAGCATAGCGAAGGTTGTTGATGAGTCTTCCACCTATCTTCACACCTCTGTTGTCTTCATACAATCCTGCTTCTCTGATGATTTGTTCTGTATATAAATTAAACAGGTAGGGGGAAAGTATGCAGCCTTGTCTTACACCTTTGCTTATTTTAAACCATTCTGTTTCTCCTTGTTCCGTTCGAACTGTTGCTTCTTGATCAATGTACAGATTGCGCAAGAGAACGATCAGGTGTTCTGGTATACCCATGCTTCTTAATGTGGCCCAGAGTTTCTCATGGTTTACACAGTCAAAAGCCTTGCTATAGTCGATAAAGCACAAATAGATATCCTTTTGGTATTCTTTAGTCTTTTCAAGGATCCATCTCACATCCGCAATGATGTCTCTCATTCCTCGCCCTTTCCTGAACCCTGCTTGCACTTCCGGTAGTTCTTGTTCCAGGTATGGCTGTAGTCTCTTTTGAATAATCTTCAGTAGAATCTTGCTGGCATGTGGGATCAGAGCGATTGTGCGATAATTTCCACAGTCAGTTGGATCACCTTTCTTTAGTATTGGTATAAACACAGATCTTTTCCAGTCAGTTGGCCATGATGTTGTCTTCCATATTTCTTGGCAGAGCCTTGTGAGTACGGTAACAGCTGCATCAGATTGCTGCAATACTTATATGGGAATGCTATCAATGCCTGGTGCTTTGTTCTTTGATAAGGCTTTCAATGCTGCTTCAACTTCTTCTTTCATCACCAATGGTTCCCGATCATAAGGTACAGGTTGAAACGGCTGTTGGTCCACTTGATCTTTATCATATAAAAACTCTGTATATTCCTTCCACCTTTTCTTGATCTTCTCAGCATCATTCAACATAGAACCTTGAGCATCTTGTAACATTCCAATTCGAGGCTGGAACTTTTTCTTTAACTCTCGTAGCTTTAGGAAAGCCGATCTTGTTCTTCCTCTAATAGTTTCTGCTTCTATTTCCTTGCAAGTGTCATTGTAGTATTTTTCCTTGTCCTGTCTTGCTGCACGTTGGAAATCTCTGCCACTCCAGACTCCCCCATGACCGAGAATTACACATGAAGACCTTGCAAGAACACCACCTTACCATCATGCAAAGGAAGAAGGAATACCATACAAATCTTCTTATGCGCTCTCTCAACAAGCCCCTTGAGCTCTTTAGATTAATTCAGTCCCTCACAAATGACTCATCACTGCATCAAGCTAATAATTTAATCCACCCTGAAGACACTGTTGGAGTGGAGGAGAAGCCTAGTGGTTAGAACACTGGCTTGGTAACCAACCAACCAGGGTTCAATTCCCACTAGCACTCCTTGTGGTCTTGGGCAAGTCACTTAACCCTCCATTGCCTCGGAAGAAAGGCCTGGCAATCTACTTCTGGTCACACTGCCAAGAAAACCCAGGAGCTTCTGGGTCACCAGGAGTCAGCGTTGACTCGAAGGCACACATTGCATTGCACTGCAAGACATTGCTATTCACTTTCACAATAAAACCAAAGCAACCCTCAACAATTTGGAAGACATCTGCACAGACACTCCATTGCCAGAAAGCATCAATATCCCTTCTCTAAGTCATTTCTACCCATACTCCCCCAAACAAATTGAAAATGTAATAAAGGGTCTGAATTCTACCACCTCGCCCACTGATCCATGCCCTTCTCATTGGATCAAGTCTACTTGCCCTGAATTAAGTTCCCACATCTCCAAGATTATCCACCTCTCCTTCAACAAGGGTTTGGTCGCAGTATCACTGAAAACTGCCACAATCAAACCTCTCCTAAAAAAACTCCAAGCTAGACCCACAGGACCCAAACTCCTATCGTCCCATATCTAGTCTTCCTTTCTTGGCCAAGATAATGGAGAAGATAGTACAGCAACAAATCCAAGATCACATTGATTGCCACGCACCACTTGATTCGCAACAGCATGGTTTTCGACAACATCATGGTTTTTGATAACCTGATCTTAGGCTTAAATAATCCGAAACAGGGCTTTATCTTGATATTCATGGATATTGCTTCAGCCTTCGATATAGTCTGTCACAGCCATTTGATCGATGTGCTTAAGCTTAAGGGCATTCAGAGCTCAGCACTAGACTGGTGTCACTCATATCTTACCTATCAGCAACAACAAGTTTGTATGGACAATCAAACATCAGATATGTATCAGCAAACCCAAGGAGTACCGCAGGGCTCTTTATTTATTTTATTTATTTATTTATTTAACTGTATTCATATCCTGCTTTTCACCGGGTCAAAGTGGTTTAACAACAAAGGGGGTGGGGGACAGTAACCAATTCTTAGGGTGGAGGGGCTGTCACCGGGGAGGCCAACATTAATGATTTGAACAGACAGTAAGGGCTTAGACAATGGACATTAGATCTCTTAGTAGGTAGATTTGTGGGTATGCTAGAAGGTCTGGAGGGGTAGTCAGTGATGGATGTTTGTTTCTGGTCCAAGGTATTCCTGGAACAGGATGATTTTTAGTTGTTTCCTGAATGTTGAAGGATCTCCATTGTTTCTGATTTGACTTGGTAGGAAGTTCCAGAGGGATGGTGCGTATAGTTCGAAGGCTCTGTTGCAGGTCCGTTGATTGTATTTAATTCGTTCATGGGGGATGGTGAGGGCATTGCTGGTGATTTGTCTGGTTGTTCTGTTGTGGGTGGGTTGGGGCAGTAGAGTGCGGAGCCGGGAAGTCTGCATTTGATAGAGGGCTTTGTGGATAAGTAGGGCAGATTTGTATTTGATTCTTGCTTCGAAAGGGAGTATGTGCAGTTCTCTCAGGACTGGGGTGATGTGATCTTGTCTTTTTGCTTTTTGGATAATTCTTGCTGTGGTATTTAAGGCAGTTCATAGTGGGTTGGTGTGGGTGGCGGGTAGTCCATGATAGATTATGTTGCAGTAGTCCAGGTGAGGGAGCGTCATAGCTTGCATGACTGTCCTGAAGTCCTGTGGATCGATGAGAGGTCTGAGGCGTTGTACTGTTTTTGCCTTGTGGAATATTATTCCGGTAGTCTTTTTGATTTGTTGCTTGAGTATGAGCGCTTGGTCTATGATGATTCCCAAGTGTTTTATGTGTGGTTGAATTTGTATTTGTGTGGTTCCTAAGTTGAGGTGTGATGGTGGTGTGAAGTTTGGGTCCTTGGTTACTATGAGGACTTCTGTTTTTTTTATGTTGATGGATAGGTTATTCTTTTGTAGCCATCTGGAGACTTCTATGAAGCAGTCTGATAGGTGATTGTTGGGTTGGTGGTTGTGATTGGTCCATAGAGCATTATGTCGTCTGTGTAGATGTGGTAGTTGATGTTATGAGCACGTATGATCAAGCAGAGTGGTTGCAGGTAGATGTTGAATAGTGTGGTAAGGAGAGGGTAGCCCAGCCGGGGGAAACAAAGGAAAAAGGGACTTTTTCCCCTTTGCGGGGGATGGTCACACCTGAACACACATACCAAAGTAAAGGCAGTGAAAGAAACCACGGTTGTAGAGCTAGGCTAAAGCCCCACCCAGACTCCATGGCAACCCTAGGTAAGGATAGGAGATACATGGGGGTGGAGTCAGAAGGGGAGGTACCCTGCCCAACGTTTAAGTTTGAGCAAACAGAGAAGGGTGAGGAGAAGAGTGGCAGCAAAGGCAAGAACAAGGGCAGCCAGAGCTGCAGCCAAGAGAGCAGCAGACAACGCTCCAAGGAGAGGACCAAACACAGTGGCAAGAGGGAGAGAGACAGAAGGCTGGTGGTGGAGAAGCTAAGACAGGAAGGCTCAGACTCCTCTGAAGAAAGGCGTGTCTTCAGGCAGAGGAAATCCAGGAAAGCTGAGAGAAAATCCTGCAGTGATTCCCTGAGTAGCTCTGAGGCAGAGATAGCTACAGCCAACAGAAGCCACAGCTGTGAAACTCCCTCAGTAAAGCTCCAAGGTAGGAGAAAGAAAACAGAGAAAGCTAATGCTTATGACTCTTGCTCAGATTCTGAGGAGAGGATTATACCTGCAAAAACCCAGAACAGAAAGAAGGGTTTTATAAAGAAAGCTGAACAAGAAAAGCCTGCTAGTGTTCTTCCAAAGGAAGGTAGGGCAGTGCAATGGGATAGGCTCTTTAAGCTTTTAAAGGACATAAACCTTAAAGTACCTGAACGTTTCCAAGTTTCCCCATCAGGCAGCTCAGAAGAAAGCATGGAGGTGGATTGTAGGGAGGATGACCCGGGCTCCACCTGCTCTGAAATGGAATGTGCTGTATGTGTTGCTGCTGAGTAAAGGAAGCAAAGTACTAGGAAGAGTTCAGAAGGCAGTTGCCAGTTTGTTACAGCTGGAAGAGTGAAAGAGAGAAAAGGAATCTTATGTTGAATTACAGGGGTTGCCTGCTAAAGGAAAGTGGATAGTGCAATCAAGTTCTGTGCTACTCAGCTGAGGACTGTTTTAATTGCAAGCAGCTAAAAGGGAGCTGGCAGCATTACTGATCTCGGTTGTATGCTTTAGCTACAAGTACCATTGTTAATTCTGAAGTAAGAAATCTCTTAAAGGAAAAGGGAAAGAAGTTTGTTGTAAATAACCCCACTGAAACACACCGTTTGCATTTACTTTATTTTGGAGAAAATATCCTTGTTTCTTTTGCTGAGTGTGAAAGCTTCTTCAAAGACTGTTACCAAGCTGACCTAGAGGAACCCAATAAAATTCCTGTGTGCTTTAACATCCACTTGGTCTACTTTAAATACACAACTACACCTTTGAGATAAAGGGATACAAGATGGACACCCGTCCTCACTAGGCAACCGCCTAGTAGGGGCGCGCACGCCACAATAGCATGGCGGATAGTGTGGATCCTTGGGGTACTCCTTGGTGTTGTTGAAAGGGGGGGAGGTTGCTATACTTGTGCGGATCAGTTGTTGTCTATTGGTCAGGTAGGAGTGGAACCATTAAAGTACGATGTTTTTGATGCCAATTTCGTGTAGGAGGATGTTGTGGGAGATGGTGTCAAAGGCTGCGGATATGTCCAGGAAGAGCATAGCATATCCAGAGTGTTTAGTCTGTGTGCCCTTGATGAGGGTGTTCATTAGTGATGTCATGAGGGTCTTGACTCCGTGGAATGGACGGAAACCGTGTTGTTGCGGGTCCATTATGTTGTTGGTATCTAGGTGGTCTTGAAGTTGTTGTTGAACTATCTTCTCAATGATTTTGGCGGTGAATGGAAGACTTTCTATAGGCCTGAAGGAGGCGGGGTCAAGTGGGTCCAAGTTGTGTTTTTTTTAGAGTTGGGCGGATGACGGAGGTTTTGAGGATGTCTGGCATGTGTCCTTGCCTGAGGGATTCATTAACAATGTGGGTTAGGGATGTGCTTATGCCCTCTTTGGATTTCTTTATCCATTCTGCAGGGCAGGGATCTAGTGGAGAGGTGGTAGTGTTTAAGCAGGAGATGGTGGATTCTATTTTTTCTTTGGTGACTGTTTCGAATGTGCTCCAGTCTGTGTCTATGGTAGTAGGGTGGGTTGTTGTCTCTGCATTTAGTTGTGGGTTGTGTGGTTGTTTAATCTGTTTGTATTGGCATGCTAGTAGTTCTGGTGGGATGTTCAGTAGCTGGTTGGAGTGGTTGGGTGCTTTTGTTAGCTTCTTGACAATCTCGAAGAGCTCACGTGGTTTGTTTATTGAGGTTTTTATGATCTTCGAGTGGTAGGTCCTTTTTGCTTTATCGGTTTCTGTGTGGTAAGCGTCTAGTTCACTCATGTATTTTGCTTTGTCATCCTCTTTTTTGGTCTTTCTCCATTTTCTCTCTGCTCTTCTGAGTTGGGTCTTCAGTCTCTGTAGGTTGGGGTGAACCATCGGGCTCTTGTTGAGGCAGGTCTGGTTTTGGTGCTGTTTGCCGTTGCACAAGATGCAGAGGAGATCGTAGTATTCCAGTTGTAGATTAGGTCATCGATATTGGTGGAGCTTGTTTGGAGTTTAGGTAGTATTTGCGCCGGGAAATCCTCTTTGATGAATGGTTTAAATCTCCTTGTATGCTGTTTGTTTTCTTTTACGCTGGTGTGCTGGTAGATGTGGGAGATGTTGATGAGATAGTGGTCTGACCATGGTACACATGTGATCTCTGGGTTTTTGTATGAGGTGGCGTTTTGGGAGTTCAGGAATATGAGGTCAAGTGTGTTCCTTTTTTCGTGTGTTGGTTCGTGTATGATCTGGGTCAAGTTCATTGCTTCCATAGCATTGATGAAGGCTTCGGCATATTTGTCTTGGAGTGATGGGAGGTTGAAGTCTCCAAGGATTAGTTGTTCTTTTGTGGAGATGGCGCTCTCTGATATGTGTTGTAATATGCCTGATAGGTCGGTGCTTGGGGTGGGCGCTTGGTAGATTAGGCATATGGAGAGGTGCTTGTTGGTGAGGGTGAGTATGTCCACTTCATTGGTTGTTTCTGAGGCATGGTTTCTGAGGTGGAGGTTGGCTTTCGCAATGATGGCTACTCCTCCTCCTCTGGTGTGGGTTCGAGAGCAGTGATGAGGACTGTATCCATTTGGTGTTGGTTCATGAGCACAGTGTTGGTGTCTGTTAGCCATGTTTCGGTTATGCATAGGATGTCAATCTTTTGGGTTGTGATCAGGTCTTGGAGCATGTGGTGTTTGTTTCTGACTGAACAAGCATTTATTAGTGTGATAGAGGGAGGGTTGCTGTTTGGGGGATTGGGGGTGTGGAATGGTGTTGGTGGTGTGTGGGTGCTGCCCCATGTAGGGGGAGATTTGTTGGTGTTTGTAGTTTGTATGGTTGTGGCGCCTGGTGTGGGATGGTTGGGGAGCGTGTCGGTAGTGGAGGGGTAAAGGGTTAGGAATGGTGCTAGGAGGTAAATAGGGGCTAGGAAGGGTGGCATGGTTTATAGGTGTACCTGTGAGTCTTGGGGCTGGGTTGGGCTGCTGCGTTGGTTTCCTTAGGGCATTGGGTGCTCTTTTTCCTTTTTCTCGCTGTCTCGGGTGGACTGAGGTTTCTGTGTTGGTTTCTCTTGTATAGGTGCTTGAGCCTGGTTGTGTGAGCTGGTGGATGATGGCTGCTGTTGCTTGAATCCGTGGGCTGCTTGCTGTGTGTGGCTGTTTCTTTGTAGTGCCCCGCCTAAGGGCCACGCCAAAGGGCCCGCCAGGCGTGGACACGCCCAGCTGGGACACTGCTTTGCCTCCCACTGCCCCAATTGGGCAGGAGTCTGAGCGGGACGGCTTCCCGCTCAGGCGCTCTACCCCAGATCGAGGGAGCTTTGTGGTCGGCGGGAGGAGCGCGGTCTTGCTGCTGGCGTCCCTGGCTGGGACGCTGCTTTAACTGTCTCCTACTGCCCCGATTGGGCAGGAGCCTCTGAGTGGGACGGCTTCCCGCTCAGGTGCTCTACCCCCAAATCGGGGGAGCTTTGTGGTTGGCGGGAGGAGCGCGGTCTCGCTATCCGCCCTGCTATTTAACATATATATACAACCAATATATACGATCATACAATGCTTCGCCATTCTTTATCACATCTATGCAGATGATGTGCTTCTCTATACTCCTTTTTTAACGGAAAACCCAAACTTCACTGGAATCATAGACTGTTTCAATGCTGTCTCTGACTGGCTACTTGCTCACAACCTGAAAGTGAACTATAAAAAGACAGAAGTCGTTTATATCAACATTCATACCTCCAACAGCCCTACAGGTTAAGAATGCTGATCTGAAGTCTAATCATGAGGTTAGATATCTGGGTGTCACTCTGGACCAGTCCCTAAACTTGGAGTCCCATATAAGCAATATCACGAAGGCTGTGTATCATAAAATATGTTCCCTCCGTCATCTTCGACCCTTACTGGAGCCCACTGTCTTCCGCACTGTCTTCCAAGCCCTTATCACTCCACTCTTCAACTATGCCAATATCATCCTACATGGTCTTCCTGGATATGCTCTCCATCCTTTACAATTGGCATTGAATACTGCTGCACGAACCATTTACGGAGCTTCAAGATACAAACATGTAACTCCTCTCCTAATTCATCTACACTGGCTCCCAATAAGCAGTAGACTTAAGTACAAAACTTTCCTGATAACATTTAAAATTCTCCATCACTTATCTGCTTCCTCACTGGAAGATCTCTTACATTGGACTTCTGACAACAGAGCAAGAAGAACAAATATGGCAAACACTCTTACCATCCCAACCACAGCTAGAAAAAGCTCCCATTTCTCCATGAACAGAGCCTTCTCCCTCTTCACCCCGCTATTATGGAACTCCCTACCTGCTCCTATTCATCTCATTTCAGATTTGGCCACCTTTCACAAAGCAATCAAAACACACCTATTCCATCTTGCTTTCGACCACGTAACTTAAAGATTTGTCTGTCAATATCATACTCAAGATTCTGTCAGACTGTAAATAGTTCACAATTCTTACATGCTTCTGTTGTATGATTTATTAATGTAAATTTGTTAATTGTATTATACCTTGTTCACATGTTCAATGTAAACTGTTCCTTGTAATAAGTTGTTCTATTGTAAATTGTGCTGAATATGAATAGTGCGGTATAAAACCAAATAAATAACACAGGTACACTACCAAAAAACTGCCTCCAGTTTTGCAACTGATTCCTATAGATTTTGGGGTGCTGAATCCAGGAAAAATAGCCAAAAAGTTCCATCACGTCACGTTTTCTTGAAAAATTAGATTTCTTACCCATATAAGGAATGTTCACATCATTTCTTTTTAGCCGACTGCAGTTTATTTTCTTGACCCAAAATAGAGATTGTAATGGTTAACTAACTAGAAACACTCCCTCATGATATTTTAGAGTGTTTTGTATTCATTTTATACATTAACAGGACAATTGGGAGGCGGGGGGCTAAATCCAGTACTCGCGCTGGAGCATGTTCTTTCCTGTTCGCCTCGCCTCGTTCGCTCGCTCAAACACGGTGGTTGCGACATGAACGTTCCTGTCAAATTTCAGTTTCTTGCAAGTTCATTATTACCTTTTGTTTGCTCAGTCGTAATCCAGCTTTATTCCGAAGTGGTTCACTACAGTTGTAATTTGCAGTGCTGTGTATTTGTGATGGCTCACAGAGCCAGAGGTTGCGTCAACTCTCCGGACAGTTTTTGTTTTATTTGTGGGGAATATACCGTGAAAAAGCGGCAGAGGAACATTTCTGCATTTATTAAAAAAGTATATTTCGCCTATTTCGGTTTGAAGTTAGGCGATCAAGACAAACCGTGGGCTCCTCACAAAGTGTGCAAGACATGTGAGGAAGATCTACGCTTATGGATGAAAGGTAAAAAACAAGCATTTCGTTTCGGAATACCTATGATGTGGCGTGAACAAAGAGACCACAGCAGTGACTGCTATTTTTGCTCTTGCATTGTGAAGGGATACAACTTAAAAAATAAGAACGTAATAAGTTACCCCAACCTTCCCTCAGCAATTAGGCCTATGCCTCATAGCAACGAAGTACCTGTGCCTGAACCACCAAAATCTTTGGATCATATTTGTGTGGACGGTTCTGATCATGATGAGACTCATCAGATGGCTTTTCCCGATGAGTCCAGTACTTCCGAGTTTGAAACTGAACCAGATCCGAAACCTGAACTTTTCTCTCAAGCTGAATTGAATGATTTAGGACTCCCAAAAGATGCTGCCCAACTGCTAGGTTCTCGGCTTAAACAGAAAAATCTATTGTCACCAGGAACAACTATTTATTGGTACCACAACCGCGAGACACAATTTTTGAAGTATTTCAGCAAAGAGAAAGATTTGGTATTTTGCAACGATATATACGGAGTGATGGAAAAGTTTAAACTCAAGTATGATCCTGCTGAATGGCGGCTGTTCATTGATTCGTCAAAAGACAGCATAAAAGGTGTTCTTCTTCATAATGGCAACACATTCGCTTCAGTTCCTATTGCTCACTCTGTTATTCTCCAAGAAAAATACGAGAATTTGGCCCTGATTCTTCAGAAGATTCGTTATGATGAGCATAAGTAGATGATTTGTGGAGACTTTAAAATTCTATCCATGCTATTAGGGCAGCAATCCGGTTTCACCAAATATCCCTGCTTCCTTTGCTTGTGGGATAGCCGGGCCCGCGACCTACACTGGGGGAAAAAAGACTGGCCAATTCGGGAGTATTTGAGACCCGGTGAGAAAAATGTTCTTCATGAGAGCTTGGTACCTCGTGATAAAATTCTATTACCACCTCTCCACATTAAGTTGGGTCTCATTAAGCAATTCATCAAGTCCCTTCCAAAAGATGGTGAGTGCTTTCGGTACCTTTGCTCAAAGTTCCCCCGACTTTCTGAAGCAAAGCTAAAGGAAGGAGTGTTTGTTGGCCCTGATATAAGGAAACTCATTTCAGATGGAGCATTCGCTGAAACGATGTCTGAGAAGGAAAAAGAAGCCTGGGATTCCTTCAAGGATGTTGTTCTCAAATTCTTGGGGAACAGGCGGGATGAGAACTATAAGGATATTGTTGCCAGGATGCTCAATGCCTTCAAAGAACAAGGCTGTAACATGAGCCTGAAAGTCCATTTCTTGCACTCCCATGTGAACTACTTTCCCGAAAACTTGGGGGCGTACAGTGAGGAACAAGGTGAAAGGTTTCACCAGGACATCAAGGACGCAGAGAGAAGGTACCAAGGAAGAAGGAACACCACTATGATGGCTGATTTCTGCTGGTTGCTGCTGCGGGAAACCCCAGATGAAAAATACGCCAAGCAGCGCACCAAGAGAAGCATTCGGGGGAAGAAGAAACGGGCCCACCAGGAGATTGAGTGACCCAAGAATGACTTTAAAATCTAAACTGTGTTGACAAATATCGTGTTTTTACTAAACTTTGAAATAAAAATTTGCTAGTTATTACCACAGTGTCGGATCTCATTTATTAGAATTTTATTTTCACACCATCGGGTGTTTGTCTTCATGTATTGCAATGGTGCGGTTTGCGTTTTCTATTCTTACATACATACCTGTACAACATTTTTTGCACATTTCTTTGCTTTGCTTTGTGTCTAACCTCGCTCTTATATGCTCAATGTTTGTGCACATGTATGTGGCTGTTTTAAGTGCAGACAATTTTGCTACCATCACAGTGTGTTTTGTTGACATTACTCTATTCTTATGTGCTGCCTTGTTACAATTTTCTTTATTCTTATTTGAATAACTACTAAACAATTAGTATAAAGAATTCATCCAAGAAACTTTTATCTCGATCGCACTCAATCTGAAACGTTCACCTCAAATTGCTAACCCAATGTAGCAAAAAATCTGTATGTGATGGAGCAAATTGGTTACCAGATTTGGATTCAGCGCACCAAAAAACGTAAAAATCAATCGAAACATTAGAGGCAGTTTAAAAAAAAATTTTTTTAGTGTACCTGTGTAATTAAACATAGTATGTGACGGTAGATAAAGACCAGTATTGTCCATCTATGTCTATGTTTCTATTAGACTCCCAGTGGAGGTGGTAGAGATGAGGACAGTATCTGAATTTAAAAAAGCATGGGACAAACACAGAGGATCTCTAAAGGAAAAAAGGGGACTGCTGAAGTGGTTGATATGGAAGGACAGACTAGATAGGCCATGTGGTCTTTTTCTGTCGCCATATTTCTATGTTTCTATCTAGTTTGCCCAGCAAGGCAGCAAGAGTAGGTGCACCTGCCGCTCCATGCAGGTCAGCCCTCCCCATGCCTTTGTTTAGGTGTGTACCCACTGCTCCGTATAGGGTACCCCTATTTGTTGAGATATAAGAGATAATTACGTTTATTTTGATTTTATCCTGTTGCTATAAAGGGATCCACTCTGTCTGTCCCATGCCATTTTGAATTCTGTCACTATATTTGCCCCCACCATTTCCATTGAGAGGGCATTCCAAGCATCCACTGCCCTTTCAGTGAAAAAGTATTTCCCGACATTGCCTTTCAATTTACTCCCTTGCAGCTTCATGTTATGCCCTCTAGTTTTACAGCTTCCCCGTCTTTGGAAGAGGTTAGTTTGTTCATTAATACTCTTTAAATATTGTCACAGCCCCTCCCGGTGGCAGCGTGCTGAAGGGTCAGGGTGGACATTTATTGTTTATTGAAGCCGGGAACTCTAACTTAGACCAGGTGCATTATGGTCCTTGTAGTTCCCTTCTTTATAAAGAATAGTTGTGTGAGCCTAGTGCTGGGTTAAATATAAGGTTTTATTCCCTTGATGCGCTAAGGTTTTCCAAGAAGACAACAGAATTCACCTTAATTCAGAGTTTCTACAAAAGCATTTACAAAGTCCAAAACTGTTATAAGAGCTTCACAGTCTTTTCCATTCAAACAGGATTTTTCAATATAAACAGGTTAAATAAACACAAAAACTTCTTCTTTTCAGCTCAACAAAGCAATGACATTTTAGAGCATGTCTTATGCTATGACTCTGTGAGAGATTCTATACTCTCAGCTACACAGAGAGTACAGTCCATAGGATACTCAGGCAGCAATGGTTCTGGTTCTACAAGGTCTGTTTGCATATCCTCTTGCTCAGATATGGTGTCTGCTAAGCCTGAGCTTTCCCTAGGCAAAACTGGTTGTACTTCAGTAGTACTCTCCAAGACTTTCCAGCCTGGCTGGACCTGGTCTGGCAAACAATTAATATGGCTTTTATCTAGGACCTTCTGCACAGGTTTCCAAAGCTTTCCCCAGCTTTGTTTCTCATATCTATGGCTCTCTGGTTTATAAGCCTTTCTAGGACCTGGTACACATTCAGGAAAGGAGGTGTGAATGTACCTTTGTTCTCTGAAACATGCGTTGCTGGTATTCACTCTACCAGGCACTCTCCTGCTTACACTGTCTTCCCTGGAGACTTCTTTCTGGAGCTTTTCAGCATGGGCTTGTCCTTCTTGGAAGTTGTTCCTTCCTTGTAAGGACTGTAAGCTTAACTGCCTTTCCTTCTGTAGTTGGAGCTTTCCCCTTTCTCTCTCCTTAGTAGCAGGGGTTTCTGTTGCTCTCTGTATTTGTGGTCCTCTCTGCTCCTGTGGTCGTCTCTCTATTCGAGGTCCTCTCTGTATTGGTGCTCCTCTCTCTATTCTCCTGACCAAGCACTGCTTATAAAGCCATTTCTCTAGTGAGCTTTCTGGCCCTCTACTCAGGTGTGTTTGATTAGCTATTGCATCAATACAATCTGGGTGTGTCAGCCTACCTTCTGCAGCCTCATGCCTACTCCCTCTAGCTGCACTTCTTGGTAACTGCATTCTCTGTAAATCAGTTTCTTTAAAAGAAACAGAGTTTTCTCCTAACTCCATAGCTTCAGTAGTGTCCGCTTCATCACAATATTTAAAGGTCTGAATCATATCTCCACTGTCCCTCCTCTCCTCCAGAGTATACATATTTAGGTCTTCAAGTCTCTTCTCATACGTCTTCTGACGTAAGCTCCAAATCATTATGATCACCGTCCTCAGAACTGTTTCTAGTCTTTTTATATCCTTTGCGAGATACGGTCTCCAAAACTGAACACAGTATTCTAAGTGAGGCCTTACCAGCGACTTGTACAATGGCATTACTACCTCTTCCTTTCTGCTGGTAATTCCTCTTTGTATGCAACCCAGCATCCTTCTGGCTTTTGCCACTGCCTTGTCACACTGTTTCGCCACCTTGAGATCCTTAGAAATAATCACTCCAAGGTCCTTCTCCTGGTCTCACCCCCTATCATGTACATTTCCCTTGAATTTCTGCTTCCTAAGTGCATGACACTGCACTTCTTCACATTAAATCTTAACTGCCAATCATTAGACCATTCTTTCAGATTTTGTAGATCTTTCCTCATGTTATCCACTCTCTCAGGGGAGTCCATACTGTTGCAAATTTTCGTGTCATCTGCAAAAATACAAACTTTTCCATTCAGTCTTTCAGCAATATCACTCACAAATACATTGAACAGTACTGGTCCCAGGACCGAACCCTGGGACACACCGCTAATCACCTTCCTTTCATCTGAGTGAGTTCCGTTTACCATCACCTTCTGTCGTCTGTCAGTCAACCAATTTCTGATCCAGTTCACCACCTTGGAATCCATCCCCAAGCTATTGAGTTTATTGATAAGCCTCCTATGAGGAACAGTATCAAAGGCTTTGCTGAAATCCAAGTAGATGACATCCATCGCATGCCCCTGATCTAGTTCTCTGGTCACCCAATCAAAGAAATCAATCAGATTTGTTTGGCAAGATCGTCCTTTAGTAAAATCATGTTGCCTCGGATCATGCAACCAGTTTGTTTTGAGAAAGTCCACTATTCGCTCTTTCAGGAGCACTTCCATTATTTTTCCTGCCACCGAGGTAAAGCTTACCAGCCTGTAGTTTGTCACTTCTTCCCTGTTACCACTTTTGTGAAGAGGTACCACATCGGCCCTTCTCCAGTCCTGAGGAACTTCTCCTTTCTCCAAGGATCTGTTAAAATCATCCTTTAAAGGCCCTGCAAGAACCTCTCTGAGCTCTTTCAGTATCCTGGGATGTATCCCATCCAGTCCCATGGCCTTGTCCACTTTCAGTTTTGCAAGTTGTTCTAACAAATCATCTTCTGTGAATGGTGTGGTATCTACTCCATTCCCATTTTTATATTTGGGAGTCACAGGTAGTCCTTCTCCGGGATTTTCTTTAGTAAAAACAGAGCAGAAGTATTTGTTTAGCAATTTCGCTTTTTCAATATCACTTTCCACGAGTCTGTTCCCAGCACTTCTGAGTCCTGCAATTCCTCCTCTGATTTTCCTCCTCTCCCAAATATACCTGAAGAAAGTTTTGTCGCCACACTTCACATCTTTAGCCATTTTTTCTTCTGCCTTTGATTTTGCTATCCTTATTTTTCTTTTTGTTTTTTTAGTTTGATCCTGTATTCCTTTATGTGTTCCTCTGTTTGCAAGTTTCTGAATTTTGTCAAAGCTGTGTTTTTGCCTTTATTTGAGCAGCCACTTCTTTGGAGAACCAAATAAGTTTCCTTTTCCTCTTGTTTTTGTTTACTTATCTTACATATGTATCTGTTGCCCCTTTTATTGCCACCTTTAGTTTAGCCCATTGCAATTCCACTTCCCTTATCCCCTCCCACCCTGCCAACTCCTCCTTCAGGTACTTGGCCATTTTACTGAAGTCAGTATTTTCGGAGTCTAGGACTTTGAGCTTGCTATGATTGGACTGTACGTTGGCTTTTATCTCAAACCACACCATTTGATGATTGCTGCTGCTCACAGGGGCTCCCACCCGGACATTCGACACGCTATCTCCATTGGTGAGCACTAAATCCAGCATCGAGCTTTCCCTGGTCGGTTCCATCACCATTTGGCTAAGTAACGCATCTTGGAAGGCATCCACAATTTTTTTACTTCTTTCCAGAGTTGCAGAAGGAATACTCCAATCCACAGCAGGTAGATTAAAGTCACCCAATATGATCACTTCCCCCTTTGTGGCTATCTTTGCAATATCTATAATCAATTCACTATCTATTTCTTTGGTTTGAGTCAGAGACCTGTAGACCATACCAGTATGGATGACAGTGCCATTTCCTCTTTCCAACACAATCCATAGTGCTTCTTCTTTTCCCCACGTCCCCTGCATTTTAGTAGCTTTAATATTGCTTTTGACATATAGGGCTACTCCTCCTCCTTTTCTACCTACTCTGTCTCTTCTGAATAGATTATAGCCAGCTATGGCTATATCCCATTCATGTGACTCATTAAACCATGTTTCCGTAACGGTCACAATGTCCAAGTCGATTTCCACTATTAGGGCTTCCAGGTCAGAGCTTTGTTGGCTAGGCTTCGAGCATTTGTTAACTGGCTTGCCTGTATTTTGCACTGATTTTGTTCTACACACTTCCTCCCACTTGTCATTGATGTATGGTTTAAAAATGTGGCTGTTCCCAATGTTATTCTGCTTTTGCCGGGAGTGACATCCTGAACTTGTCCTTCCCCATCCGTCACCCCCTTTCTCTAGTTTAAATGCCTGCCCACATATTGCCTGAATTTTTCACTTAGGATTCCTTTCCCTGCGACAGAGAGATGTAGTCCATCAGCACAACATAGCCTCTTGTTGATCCATCTGTTTCCCCAGTTGCCTATAAATCTGAATCCTTCTTGTTTGCACCAGGTCTGAAGCTATGTATTAAAGTTGTTTATGTGATGCAGCCTTTCTGCCCCCTTATCAAGAACAGGTAGAACTTCTGAGAATGCTACAGTGTTAACAATGGGCCTGGGCCTGCCCTAGCACTAGGCAAACTAGGAAATTGCCTAGGGAGCAAAAAATTCAGGGTTGATGTAATTAAATGAAGGAGCGATTAAATCAGAATTGAATTACTTGGTACATTGGCAGCATTGAATGCGTCACCCATCATCCAGCAACGTACAATTGGACAAACAATACTGGAGCAATGGTGCTGGCAATAAAAACCTCTTCTCGTTTTAATTTAATTAATTTCTTCAAACGATCTGGTGAGTGACCTCCAGCAGAATTTCTTTGAAGTTGCTTTGACTGAAGTCACTGTGGGCAATCCTGTGAGTCCTCCTGTCCACCCCAACCCCCCCTCCCATAAAGAGCAAATTATCTCACATGCAGCCATGACACTATTGATGGAATGGGGCTGCATGTGAGATCATCTTTACTTGGCAATCTATTTAGTAATATATGCACTGAGGAGGAAGTGATGTCACATCACTGCATGGATGGCTGTGCCAAGAGCTCCGTTGACCCAAGCACTCAAAAGGGGTACAAAGGTGTTTCTATAACCCCCATTAAGGCTGAACATACCTCAGGAGAGAAGGGAGAATGCCCAGTGTTAGCAGGATGACCCAGATCCGGCAAAAAGTGGTTAATTTAAAAGAATTTGCGTTTCAGAGCCGTAAAGAGCACGCTACCAAAATGGCACCGGCGGTGAGGAAAGCAAGTGGAGAGAATGCAGAGGAGGAGAGAAACGTGGCAAAGGAGGATGCAGCAGGTATGGTGGTGCATGTCAGCAAAAATGAAATGCAGCAGTGGTTCAGTGAGTTAAAGCAGGAGATTGAATCGATAAGGACAGAGCTTGGATGTAAAGTGGAGGACTTCAGATCAGATATCCATGAGCTGGGGAAAAGAATGGAGGAGATGGAAGGGTGGATGAATGTCAAGCGGAGCAGGAATGCCTGCAAGATAGTCTCAGTAAAATGGAAGAAGCAACACAGCAAATGCAATTAAAAATAGGGCCTAGAAAACCGTAGTAGACGCAACAACCTGCGTATTAAAGGAGTACCGGAAGGGCCTGATGGCCAGGACTGCATGGCATTGGCTGTTTCTAGGTGTCAAGCCCTATTAGAGCAAGGTGAAGGGGACGAAGAAGCAGTGGACATATAGCTGGACAGAGTGCATAGGGTGCTTGGGCCCCAGTGCAGTGAGCGGCCCAAGGATATAGTTACCTGTTTTCACAGTTATGCCATTAAAGAAAAAATGGCTGGAAAAATTAGACAAGTGCGCAAATTTCAGTGGCAAGACCACTCAGTAGCAGTATTTACAGACTAGAAAAAGCTTTGGCCGTATCACCGAAAGACTATGCAGGGAACAAATCAAATATAAGTGGATTAGAAAAAACAGGGGGGATCCAAGATGGTGATTGTGGTGGTGTGTTGATCGGCACAGCGTTTTTCGTATGGGGAAGAAGCGGAAGACTAGACTCATTATTTTCCATATTACCACTCATGACAGTCAATCGAAGTTCAACAGAACTCCTAGTAAACCCCCTAATCTACCGGCTAGAAGTTTCCGCCCATTCAATAGAGATATTATCCTGGCAGAAATGGGTTCGCTCCTTAATGAGACCACCCTAAACCTGGAAGAACTGATCACGTGCTGGAATAATAACCTCAGTGCAGTCGCACTTCGTCCGCCGCCCAACAGGTCATCAAGGAAAAGAGCAATAGCTCCATGGTACGCAGCTGAACTGAAAGCATCACTCAACTCACTACGAAAACTTGAGAAACTTTGGCGAAGGTCACACTCCATTCAAGACCAGACAGCATACACTCATCAGCTAAACATTCACCGTGAAGCCATCACAGAGAGAATGAAACAGTACCACACAGACACCCTGAAACGCTCACTAAATAAACCTCACGATCTGTTTAACCTCATCAAGTCTCTATCCAAGGAGCCAACACCCGAGCACCAATATGAAATACATCCTCAGGAGTTTGCCACCTACCTACAATCTAAGTTATGTCAGACAACTAAAATTTCAATTGGCGTCTCCTCCACAGACCATGTATGTACAACATCTCTAATGTATTTCTTGACCCCCTCCAAGAAGTGCATCGAAGATACTATCATGACCCTCAATACCACTACAGCGCAAACAGATCCTTGTCCAGCGTTCTGGATAAAAGAACTGCGCAGCGACCTCAGTCCGATAATAGCCAAGGTAATGAACCTATCTTTCACAAGAGGTTACTTCCCATCTGCCCTCAAGCACACTTCGATCAGACCGCTGCTAAAA
This sequence comes from Ichthyophis bannanicus, assembly GCA_033557465.1. Lineage (NCBI taxonomy): Eukaryota > Metazoa > Chordata > Amphibia > Gymnophiona > Ichthyophiidae > Ichthyophis > Ichthyophis bannanicus. The sequence continues at coordinate 191,969,787 of CM066039.1, forward strand.
AATTGTAAACTAGACCCCCAAAAGGTAGACTCCTACAGACCTATTGCAAGTATACCTTTTCACGCAAAGTTGATCGAAAAAGAGGTGCAAAGGCAATTACAAGACCACATCGACGCTGCTGCTCCACTAGACCCATGCCAACATGGATTCAGGGAGTCACATGGAGTGGAAACTCTCCTTACCACCCTTTTTAATAACAAAATCATTGGCGTCGACAGCATCCGTCACGGAGTTGCACTCATTTTCCTAGATATAGCAGCAGCCTTTGACTCAGTAAACCATGAGCTTCTCCTAGGACGGCTAAAAGAGAAAGGCATCTGTGGAACAGCACTGGAATGGTGCAGATCATACTTGTCCGGTAGATGGCAGCACGTACAATCAGGTGGAACAACATCAGAACCGTTTCATCAATGTCAAGGAGTACCACAGGGTTCCTCCCTATCGGCCTTGATGTTAAACATATACATGCAACCCATTTGCAATATCATCCGGTCTCTCAATGTCTGTTGTATGGTATATGCCGATGATGTCCTGCTCTATATGCCATTCTCCATAGATCAAGTGGACCTCTCCCCTTTAACCAACTGTTTCAATGCCATATCTGAATGGCTCCTGTCACAAAACCTTAGAATTCAGCATAAGAAAACTGAGGTTCTCTTCATAACGAGGAACCCATTCTTCAGCCCACCCCAATACTTGAAGGTGAAAGAAGCCGATCTACAAGCAAAACCCACAATTCGTTACCTGGGAGTTACACTGGATCAAAACCTCGACATGAAGGCACACATAGCGAACACTGTAAGAGCAATCTATTTCAAGATCCATTCACTCAGACATCTAAGCCCCTTGCTTGAACCGGAAGACTTTCGGACAATTTACCAGGCTCTGATAATACCACATTTTGATTACGCCAATACCATATTACAAGGTCTCCCCCAATCCACCTTGAACCCCTTACAGCTCGCCATGAATAGTGCAGCGAGGGTTCTCCACGGTTCATCTAAGAGAGACCATGTGACTCCCCTTCTAATACAGTTACACTGGCTTCCTATTCATGCCAGGATCTTCTTCAAGACAGCGCTGTTTACATTCAAAGCGGTCAATAATCTCTCCTCCTCTTCACTATCTGACCTTATCCAAACAGCAGGTCCTAATAGACCAAGAAGATCAGCAGCAGTAAATATGCTAACATTGCCAAGAGAATTAACAAGATGCACCTCGGCAACTGCAAACAGGGCCTTCAGTCTTTGCGCCCCAAGACTCTGGAACTCCTTACCGACAAGCATCAGGTCAATCACCAACCTAATCCAGTTTAGGAAGGCCCTTAAACACTTCCTTTTCCTCAAATACTTCCTAGAGAACAATGAATCACATTCCCACTCAATTTCTTACAACTGTTCCAATACACCTTGTCAACCAGAGGACCACACCATGCAAGAGGTCCTTGACCATTAAATCTCATTCTTTGTTTTTATATGACACTGTTTTGTAAATAGTTATCTTTGTTATCCAAGTTGGCTCTCCTGTTAATTGTAAACTCAGACTTATGTACCCGTCTGATTGTTATGTTTCATGTAAACCGCGCTGATGCCGAATAGTGCGGTATAGAAGAAATTATAAATAAATAAATAAAATAGAGGGGCCAAACAGCCTTCTATAGCCCCTCAGGTTTTGTTGTCATTACCTGCGGCTGTTGTTGGTCCTTTGGACTCTTATTTCCTCTCCGCGTCGAGACAGTTGAGAGAAGAAGGGGAGTGTGGCTCTGCGTTGCAACATTTGGAGGTGGAGTCCTCGTCTTTTGCATCGGGCGGTGATCTTTCCTCCCCTGGCTCAGTCCGGACCTCAAAAGTCCCTCATCAGGATACCAGCAGTGTGGGGAAGCAGGTGGAGGGTGCTGAGTCATTGGACTCCCCAGATGAGCAGCATCTAGCCTCGGAGTAAAGGTTGGATGCTGCTGCTTCCCCAGGACAGCGTCGGAGGGCAGAGGTTGCAGTTGAGATGGCAGAAGGAGGTGTTGGCCCTGTGGTTGGACCGACTCCATCAACTCTGTTGCCGGGCGGATCATCTTTGGGAGGAGTGGGGGAGACACTCCCAACAGCGTCTTTGGAGGCCCCGGACATGGTAACGCTGGAAACAATATGGGCTGCTATTATGCAGCTACGTGACGAGATGGTTCCGTGGATATCTGGATTGGTGACTCAGGTTACTAATAATGAACTGGTTATCCAGGAAAATGTGGTAAAAATCTCTAACCTTCAGGCTGTTGTGGAAGAAGTTCAAACTAACTCTGTGACCCTTGAGAAAGAGGTGGAAATCCTTAAGAAGAGTATATTGCCTATGGGATTTAAATTAGAGATGTTGGAAAACACTTCTAGAGCTGTGAACCTTCGTTTGGTTAATTTTCCTAGGGTGCCACTGATTTCAGCGAGGGATATGTTTAGGATGTATTTGGTGGAGAATCTGGGTATTCCTCCTGAATCTCATCCTCCTATTGCAAAAATGTATTATTTGCCATCTGGGAAAAAGAATGAGGGGTCAGGTGTGATTAAAGGAGTATCAAATGTAGATGTCTTAAATATAACAGCAATGTTGGAATCATCCCAGGAGGAGCAAGTAGTACCCTCTACATTATTGATTACATTGGCTCTGCTTTCCTATAAGGAATGGCTTATGAAGTTGTTTTTCAAAAAGCAAAATATTGCATTTAAGGGTCTGACTGTCCGTATGTTTCCGGACCTCTCCAGGGAATCCCAGAAGAGAAGGCGGGATTTTCTCCTTCTACGGTCTGGAGTTCAGCAATTGGGAGGGATTTTTTTTCTAAAATTTCCATTTAAATGTCTGATCAAGTTTCAGTCTGAGTCCTTTATTTTTTATGAGCCTTCCCAATTGCTGGACTTCATTAATGCCCGTCACCATGCAGAGATAGATGTTCCTCCTTCTGCTTCTGTCTGAGCATACTGGATTCAACTGTTTAGTTGTTGTTGTTGTTAAGTGCCGTCGAGTCGGAGTCGACTCATGGCGACCCTCTGGATAGCTATCCTAAATTGTGTTCGGTCTTCAATCAGGCGGCTCATTGTTGACAGACTGGTACCCGTAGCTGCTGTTATTGTATCGATCCATCTCATTGCTGGCCTTCCTCTTTTGCGTTGACCTTCTATCTTGCCAAGCATGATGTCTTTCTCTAATGATCTCTCTCTTCGTATGATGTGTCCAAAGTATGAAAGTCGAAGTCTTGTCATCTGAGTTTCTAAAGAAAGCTTAGGTTTGATCTCTTCTAGTACCGACTGGTTTGTTCTTCGGGCAGTCCATGGTATACACAGTATTCGCCGTCAGCACCATAATTCAAAGGCATCAATTTTCTTCCTGTCTATCTTTTTCACTGTCCAGCTTTCACATCCATATGATGTTATTGAAAATACCATGGCTTGAACAAGTCGAATCTTTGTATGGAGAGAGACATCTCTGCTCTTGAGAATCTTATCTAGGTCTTTCATAGCCATTCTGCCAAGAGCAATACGTCATCTGATTTCTTGACTGCTTGTTGCTTCTTTATTGATAGTTGATTCAAGTAGGTTAAAGTTGTTCACGATTTCAATTTCTTCTCCTTCAATGATGAACCTGTTGATTATGCCAGTTGTCGTGATCTTTGTCTTCTTTACATTAAGGTGCAGGCCCATTTTGAGACTATGTTAGAAGCAAATGTTTCAGATCATCTTCACTTTCAGCCAGTAATGTGGTATCATCAGAATAGCGAAGGTTGTTGATGAGTCTTCCACCAATCTTCACACCTCTGTTGTCTTCATACAATCCTGCTTCTCTGATGATTTGTTCTGCATATAAATTAAACAGGTAGGGGGAAAGTATACAGCCTTGTCTTACACCTTTGCTTATTTTAAACCATTCTGTTTCTCCTTGTTCCGTTCGAACTGTTGCTTCTTGATCAATGTACAGACTGTGCAAGAGTACGATCAGGTGTTCTGGTATACCCATGCTTCTTAATGTGGCCCAGAGTTTCTCATGGTTTACACAGTCAAAAGCCTTGCTATAGTCGATAAAGCACAAATAGATATAATTTTGGTATTCTTTAGTCTTTTCAAGGATCCATCTCACATCCGCAATGATGTCTCTCGTTCCTCGCCCTTTCCTGAACCCTGCTTGCACTTCTGGTAGTTCTTGTTCCAGGTATGGTTGTAGTCTCTTTTGAATAATCTTCAGTATTATCTTGCTGGCATGTGGGATCAGAGCGATTGTGTGATAATTTCCACAGTCAGTTGGATCACCTTTCTTTAGTATTGGTATAAACACAGATCTTTTCCAGTCAGTTGGCCATGATGTTGTCTTCCATATTTCTTGGCAGAGCCTTGTAAGTACGGTAACAGCTGCATCAGATTGCTATAATACTTCTATGGGAATGCTATCAATGCCTGGTGCTTTGTTCTTTGATAAGGCTTTCAATGCTGCTTCAACTTCTTCTTTCATCACCAATGGTTCCTGATCATAAGGTACAGATTGAAACGGCTGTTGGTCCACTTGGTCTTTATCATATAAAAACTCTGTATATTCCTTCCACCTTTTCCTGATCTTCTCAGCATTATTCAACATAGAACCTTGAGCATCTTGTAACATTCCAATTCAAGGCTGGAACTTTTTCTTAAACTCTCGTAGCTTTAGGAAAGCCGATCTTGTTCTTCCTCTAATAGTTTCTGCTTCTATTTCCTTGCATGCATCGTTGTAGTACTTTTCCTTGTCCTGTCTTGCTGCATGTTGGAAATCTCTGTTGAGTTCTGCGATTGTCTTACTTTCTCCTCTGGCTTTAGCTTCTCTGCGTTTCTGGGAAATTTTCAGAGTTTCTTCCGTCATCCATTTTGGCCGTTTTTTCTTTTTCACCTTTTGTAGAGACTTCTCGCTTTCTTCCAACACAACCTTCTTGATGTCATTCTATAACTCTTCTGGAGCTCTGTCATTTGTATCTAAAGCAGCAAATCAATTTTGCAGGCAGTCTTTAAATTCCAGTGGTATATTCTCAAGGTCATATTTTGCTGCATTCATGAGTGGTTTGCTCTTTTTCAACTTTAGCTTGAGTTTGCATACTAGTAGTTGATGATCTGTACCACAGTCAGCTCCAGGTTTTGTGTTTGTTGATGTTATAGAGCTTTTCCATCGTTGACTTCCACAGATGTAGTCAATTTGATTTTTATACAATCCATTGGGTGACGTCCATGTGTACAGTCGCCGCTTGTGTTGCTGGAAGAAGGTGTTTGAGATGAATAGATCGTTGGTCTTGCAGAATTCTATGAGTCTTTCTCCAGCTTCATTTCTGTTGCCAAGTCCATATTTTCCAACTACTTTGCCTTCTTCTTTGTTGCCAACATTTGCATTCCAGTCACCCATGACTATCAGGATATCCTGTTTGCATGTTCTGTCAATTTCAGCTTGTACTTGTTCATAGAACTCTTCAATTTCATTCTCTTCTGCAGCTGTTGTTGGGGCATATACTTAAATTATAGTTGTGTTGATAGGCATTCCTCGTAGACGAATGGAGATTAAGCGTTCGCTGACTGCACTGTATTTCATTACAGTTCTTGCAAGTTTCTTCTTTATTATAAATGCAACACCATTTCTTCTTTGTCTTTCATTTCCAGCATAGTAGACTATGTGATCATCTGATGCAAAGTGCCTGATGCCAGTCCATTTCAGTTCGCTGACACCCAACAGATCAAGTTGTACACGTTCCATTTCATTCTTGACCACCTCCAACTTCCCTTGGTTCATGCTTCGTATGTTCCATGTTCCAATGTGTAAGTATCTTTACGGCTTCTGACTCTCATTTCATGCACAGCTACATCAGCAGTCAGACGTACTGAGGGCTTTGATCCAACCACATCATAAATGCTGGCTTTACTCTGAAAAGTATTCAGCTCTTCCCCAGTAGCTAGTTGAGTACCTTCCGACCTGGGGGGTCTCATCTTCCAGCACTATAGCACAATTTGTTTTGTTGTAACTATCCAATGGGGTTTCATGGCAAGATACAGAGGTAGATTGCCGGGCCTTTCTTCCGCGCAGTTTAAATTTGGTGTTGTTGCCGTTGTCACAGAAATGTGATCCTCCACCGTCAACATTATCCCATTCTGCTGATGTTCCTCCTTCTGCTTCTGTGTGAGCATACTGGATTCAACTGTTTAGTACACCTCTATTTTCCTTTCAAAATGGTGGATGTTATATTCTTTTTTGGTATCCTCACTAATTGAGGCCTAGAGTGGGTTGGGTAGTTGATTTTGTTATTTCTTCATGTGTTATCAGTGGGACTGTTTAGTTCTGTGGACGTTTTTCCTTACCCTTCTCAGTTTCAGTTTCAAGAATGTATTCTTGATATGTATGTGGAAATTTATAAATATTAAATAAAAAAATATATATAAGTGGATTTACCCAGTTGGGTTACCATTTACCTGAAATGGTACAACGCAACGTCCAACAATATTGGAGGAAGCTTTGAAGCTCTAGAAGCATCACAATTAATGGATATACGGAATAATATACCCAGCAGCCAGTAGAAGAGGCCAGAAACAAGCAATGGACAATGGTAGAAAGAAGTGAGAAACGCAGGAAAAAGAAAACAGGGCGAGAGGAACATTTGACTTGACTGTGATTTTTTTGTGAAATAATGGACCACAAGTTTACAGTTCGCTATTGACATCCAGAAAGAGGTTGTTAGTTAAAAAAAAAAACAGCTATTTGCTGGACGTGCACTGCTGGGAATGGTAAAGAGGGTGTGCAAGCATAGAAAGGGGGTGAGAGGAAACTGGGTAACTCGGGGGAAGGGAAGGAGTCATGTAGGGATGTATATGGTAGAATGAATGAAGACAGAGAATAATTGTACAGTAGGAATAATGTGCATGTATTGGGAAGAGTAAGATTTTGAAATCGAAGAATAGCAGAAGTGAGGAGAGTTGATAGAGATGGGGTTTAAAACTAAAGGGGGAACAGGAGAATTGAGAGTGGGAGAGTGAGCGAGAGGGGGGTCAGACATGCGGTAGCGGGGTCACTACTCCTGTATATAGCTGGCCTATTAGAAGCCAGGAGTTGGATACAGGGGAGGTAAAACAGGGGGTGGGGGTGAGAGGTGGGAGAGGGGAGGGAGGAGGAAGGGTGAAGGGGGATGAGCAGAGGGAGGGTGTGTACAAAAAATATAAGTGGATGGGGATAGGGAAAAATAAAGAATGTCAGAGAGATTGTGGAAGTGACTTTGAACGTGCATGGGCTAAATTCCTGGCAAAAAGATCATTGATGTCCCAGGAGGGAGGCAGATTATAAGCGGACATATTTATGATTCAGGAAACTTATCTTAAGAGATCATATGAGGGGGTACTGAGGAGTAAATTATTCCGTCAGGAATTTTTGGCTTCTAATACTTCTAGCCCGAAAAAAGGAGGGGTAGCTATACTAATTTCTGGCTGTTTGGGAGTGGTAGTTAATACAGTTATAAGAGATCAACAGGGGAGGATTACATAACAACATAAGATATACTATACTGGGTCAGACCAAGGTCCATCAAGCCCAGTATCCTGTTTCCAGCAGTGGCCAATCTAGGTCATACGTACCTAGCAGGTTCCACAATGCTTGTATTGGGTCAAGCATTGATATCCCGGGTCCCTTTTTAATAATGGTTTATGGACCTTTCCTCCAGGAACTTGTCCAAACCTTTTTTAAACCCAACTACACTAACAGCCTTTACTACATCCTCCGGTAACAAATTCCAGAGTTTGATTACACGTTGAGTGAAAAAATATTTTCTCTTATTAGTCTTAAATAGTTTACTCTGTAGCTTCATTGCATGTCCCCTTGGCTTTCTATATTCTGATAACGTAAACAATCGATCCTCCGTTCATTAATTTATAGACTTGTATCATATCTCCCCTCAGTCAACTCTTTTCCAGGTTAAAGAGCCCTAACCTTTTTAGCCTTTCTTCATAGGGGTATCCTTCCATCCCCTTTACTATTTTGGTGGCTCTTCTCTGAACCTTTTCTAATAAAGCTATATCCTTTTCAAGATACGGCGACCAGAAATGCACACAATATTCAAGGTGCGGTCTCACCATGGAACAATATAGAGGCATTATAATATCCTTTGTTTTATTTTCCATTCCTTTCCTTATGATACCTAGCATTATATTTGCTCTCTTGGCCACCGCTGCACACTGGGCCGAGGGTTTTAACATGTTATCCACAATGACGCCTAAATCTTTTTCCTGGGTGGTGGTTCCTAATGTGGAACCTTGCATCGTGTAACCATAGTTTGGGTTGTTCTTCCCTAGGTGCATAACTTTGCACTTGTCCACAATAAATTTCATCTGCCATTTTGATGCCCAGTCTTCCAATTTATCAAGATCCTCTTGCAATTTTCCACAATCCTCATGGATTTTAACAACTTTAAACAGTTTTGTGTCATCTGCAAATTTGATAACCTCACTCGTTATTCCCTTTTCCAGGTCATTTATGAATATGTCAAAAAGCAGCGGACCCAGCACAGATCCATGGGGTACACCACTAATCACCTTTCTCCATTGGGAAAATTGGCCATTTAGCCCTACCCTCTGCTTTCTATCTTTTAACCAGTTCCTGATCCACAATAGTACACTGCCTCCTATCCCATAACTCTTTAGTTTTGCCAAAAGTCTCTGATGAGGGACCTTGTCAAAGGCTTTCTGAAAGTCCAAATACACTATATCAACCGACTCACCTTTGTCTACCTGTTTATTCACACCTTCAAAAAACATAAGAGATTAGTAAGACAAAATCTTCCTTGTCTAAAGCCATGTTGAATGTCTCCCATTAAGCCATGACTATCTACATGTTCAGCAATTTTGTTCTTTATGATGGTTTCTACCATTTTTCCCGGTACTGACGTGAGGCTCAGCGGTCTGTAGTTTCTCGGATCACCCCTGGAACCCTTTTTAAAAATTGGCGTTACTAGGATTGCGCTCTTTGCGGATGACATCATACTGTCCCTGGTGGATCCGTCCACCTCCCTTCCAGTTGCGATGCAGCTGTTCAATAACTATGCGCGAGTATCCGGTTTTAAAATCAATTACACTAAATCAGAGATTCTGAATGTTGGGGTCCCCGGGGCGGTTTGTGCGGAACTCCAGGCGGCTTATCCTCTTCGCTGGGTGTCCGGAGCTTTGCGTTATCTAGGGGTGCAGTTGACCGTGGAGCGGGCGGACCTTTTTAGGGCCAACTATGATCCCCTGCTTCGTCAGGTTCGGCGGGACTTAGAGGTATGGCAGGGCCTGCTCCTTTCCTGGTTCTGGCGTATAGCCGTAGTCAAGATGGTGGTTGTTCCCCGCTTCCTTTACTTTTTTCAGGTTCTGCCGCTTCCCATCACGCGGGCCACTTTGGCGACCTGGCAACAGTTGCTCTTGAAATTCATTTGGCATTATCGTCGTCCACGCTTGGCGCGACAGGTTCTTTATACCCGTACGCGCTCTGGAGGTATGGGCATGCCCAATTTATATTGGTACTATGTGGCGGCGCAATGCCGGGCAGGGGTGGAGTGGATAATTGCGGATAGTACTAAGCGATGGGTGCAACTGGAAATGCACTTGGCGGGGGGAGCTGGCCTGGGAGATTGGCTGTGGTTAGGCCCGAAACTACGCCGTGGTAAGCGTACTAGCAATCCCTATATTCTCCACACCCTCCGTTGTTGGGATCGGCACTTTCGATCTCGCGACACGGACTTAACCCCTTTAGCTCCTATAGTAGATAACGCCTCTTTCCCGCCGGGGTTAAGTGATGCAGTTTTTAGGCAGTGGGGACATCACGGCCTTAGTAGGGTCGGACAGCCTTTTGATGATGGTCAATTACAACCCTTCCGTGCGTTACAAGATGAATTTGACATTCCGGCTAGGCAACATTATCAGTATATGCAAGTGACACACTGGGTTCGATCCAAGCCTATTCGGCCCCAAGTTGCGCGGGCCCTGTCCGATTTGGAACGTTACTGTGAGGGGTGCACTACCACTAAGGGACTCGTGGCGACCCTGTATGCTCACTTGCAGGGCTCTTAATCGTGTTCTAATAGATACAGGGAACTGTGGAACTCCGACTTGAACCTTTCCTATACTGAGCAGCAGTGGGAAAGGGCGGAAACTCACTTGTGGAAAAGTGCGGTAGCGATTAATGCCCGTGAAACCAATTATAAAATATTGTACCGATGGTACATGACTCCGGCACGGATCGCGCGCATCTATCCTGGGGCGGTGGACCTCTGCTGGCGTAATTGTGGGCATCGGGGTACCCTAGGGCACATTTGGTGGGACTGCCCCCACATTCGCGCCTATTGGAGAGGTATACAATTTTGGTTGCAGTTGCTTCTAGGAGTAAGTGTCCCTTGGGATCCGGGGATTTTCCTGTTTGGGGCCGCGGTGCCAGGAGCACGGGCCCTACAGCTTGCTTTACTTCGCCATGGCCTGAATGCAGCCCGGTTATCCCTTGCAGCAGCCTGGAAGCGTGCCTTGGCCCCCTCCTTTCAGACTTGGCTGGAACGGATGTGGGATATGTATACCATGGAAAGAGGAGTAGCGATCAGTAGGATGCGCCTGGCGCGCTTTGAGTTGGTGTGGGCACCATTTGTCTCTCGTTACGGTGCGTGACTGTGCTGGATAAGAGGGGGGGACCTTGCAAACTTTAAAGGGAGCTCGCCCCATGAGTGTCTCTGCTGTTCATCACCCTCCCCGTACTTGAACGTTAGCAAGCCATAGAGGGGGGGATTGGGAGGGTGGGTGGGAGGGGGGTCCTGGGTTGGGAAGGTGTCGGGGGGGGGGGAGGACGGGTGGTTGGGGAGTTACTGCTCACCGTTTCTTTACTTTAAAATTGCAAAAATGAAGGCATATTGTTGAATGCCATTGTGATCTGGCGTTATGTTATTACTGTTGCTACTTTTTTGTAGATCTTTGTGGTTTATGCTGTTATGTATTCTTTGGAAGCCTTTCAATATAAAAAAAAAAAAAAAAAATTGGCGTTACATTGGCGATCCTCCAATCTTCAGGTATTAGAGATGATTTTAATGATAGTTCACAGATTACTAATAGCATGTCTGCAATCTCATATTTCAGTTCTTTCAACACCCTTGGATGTATATCATCCGGTCCGGGTGATTTGCTACTCTTCAGTTTATCAAATAGTTGTAATACATCTTCCCGATGTATCGATATTTCCTTCAATTCTTCCGCACCTTTAAATACCACTTCAGTCATGGGTAACATCCCTACATCTTCCTCAGTAAAGACCGAAGCAAAGAATTCATTCAGTCTCTCCACTATCGCCTTGTCACCTCTTAGTGCCCCTTTAACCCCTCTATCATCTATTGGACCAACTGACTCTCTCACAGGTTTTTTGCTACGAATGTACTTGAAAAAGTCTTTATTACGTGTTTTTGCTTCCGCAGCAAGCTTCTCAAATTCTTCCTTTGCCTGCCTTATCAAAGCCTTGCATTTAACTTGCCAGTGCTTGTGCTGTTTCCAGTTTTCAATTTTTGATTTGGTGGTGCAAACAAATTTTATAAATATATATGCCCCGAACCAGGACCAAGGGGAATTTTATAAAAGGCTAGGAGGGGTTTTGGAGACATTAGGGGAAGGACACTTGGTGTTAGGGGGGGATTTTAATCTTACTGCAAACCCTAGGATGGACAATTCCAAAACAGATAGAGGGGACATAAGAAAGGGGCGCAAGCATCTGCTAGGCATTTTGCGCAGTGGGGGTTTAGTGGATGTGTGGAGACAGAAACATGGGTCACATAGACATTATGCATTTTATTCCATAGTACATACAGCTGTATCGATATGTTTTGGGTGGAAGCAGACCTTATGCCCCAGGTACAATTAGTGGAGATAGAGGAAAAGGAATGGTCAGATCACGCGTCTGGGATCATGGCACTTGAAACTTGGCAGGAAAAGAGTGGGATGCAATTCTGGAGACTCAGTGAGAGATTATTAACACAAAAAGAGGCCCAAGAACGGGTAAGGAAGACAATGAAAGAATATTTAGAGGTAAATATGAGCGAAGGAACGTCGGTACAAGCCAGATGGGACGGTCTTAAAGCAGTTATGCAGGGACAGGTTAATAGACATAGCGGCCTACAACACACGACAAAGGAAGCAGAAGAAGAAACATTGACTGGAGCAAGTGCGAGTGCGACAAAGAGCACTTTCAGACCCCTACCAGGCAGAATTAAAGAGCATTAGAGAGAGTTCACCAAGAACTGTACTAATTACAGTTAGGGGAAATAGCACATAGGTTAGACTGTCTCAAACAAAATTATTTTGAATGGAATAATAAAGCGGGGCAGATTCTAGCATGTAGATTGAAGGCAAGGCAGAATCAACAGCATATAGCTAAAATCTGGGAAGGAGGGACATAAAATTTAAGACATCTGAAATATAGGAAGCCTTTAAGAAGTTTTATGCAACTCTCTATTCCTCGGAGATTGGAAAGGGTAAGACAAGATTATCTACAGGGCTGTAAAATACCCAAGCTTCAAGAAGAAGAGTCTGCATTATTAGATGGAGATATTACTTAAGCAGAAGTACAAGCAGCAATAAAGGAGTTGAAAGAGGGGAAAGCCCCAGGGTTAGACAGGCTGACAACCAGATTTTATAAAACATGCCGGGAGGAAGTAGGGGAAATATTGGTAGAACTATTCAATGAGGTGGGGAGATGTGGTACTCTTCCCAGATCAATGGCAGTGGCAGGTATTACGGTGATCCCCAAACCAGGAAAAGATGTGACTCGATGTAGTTCTTTTGGCCTATATCCCTCATAAATGTAGACACTAAGCCATTTGCAAAAATTTGGCGATCCAATTGCAGAGCTACCTGCCAAACCTCATACATCAAGATCAGACAGGACTTGTCCCAGGGTGCCAAGCTTAAGACAGATTCAACTTGTCTTGAACCTAATTTGGTGGGTGCAGCAAAAACAAATTCACACTATTTTGCTGGCGGTTGATACTGAAAAAGCGTTTGATCATGTAAAATGGGGATTTATGTTTCAAGTATTAGGATGGGATTTAGCCCACTATTTTGCCAATGGGTAGGAGCACTATATAAACCCTACAGTTACAATACAGGTTAATGGGAAATATTCAGAGGAGTTCAAACTGGGTAGGGGAACCCATCAGGGATGTCCGTTGTCCCCGCTCATATCTATTATAGTAATAGAGGTGTTAGCAACAAGAATCAGGGCAACCCAGATATTCGGGGGGTGTTTGCAGATGATATTATATTTTCACTCCAAAACCCCCAGTTGTCCCTTCCATTATTACTTAAAGAAATAGACAGTTATAGCAGAGTATCCGGTTACAAGATAAATATGTCTAAAACAGAGGTATTGGGAGAATAAATTAATGCAGAAAAGGAAAGGAGTCTGTGGGCGTCCTTCCCATTTAAATGGGTAATTACATTGTTGAGGTACTTGGGGATCCTAGTAGGGAAAAATGGCAGGAATTATATCAACTTTATTTATATTCTCTTATATACCGTGCTATTCTGCATCAGTGCGGTTTACATTGAACAAACTGAAATTACATTGAACAGGGCATTATAACTTGGAGATAACTATTTTACAGGGAACATGGGCTATGGAGGGTTAAGTGGCTTGCCCAAGACCACAAGGAGCACCTGTGGGACTAGAAACCCCAGTCCTTCTGGCCCAAGGATGTTGTCCTCTAGTGGGATTTGACCCCTGACCTTCCGGCCTGAAGTACCTTGCCCCAACCACTAGGCCACTCCTCCACTCAACTGAATTATAATCCTCTTTTTAAGACCCTGGAAGACGACTTGGAGAAAAGGGGAAAGAGGTGGTACACCTGGCTGGATAGAGTGGCCATAATCGAAATGAATATGTTACCACGCCTTCTTTTTTATTTCAAGGCACTGCCAGTAGAGATCCCTCGTGGACAATTAAGAAAGCTTCAGCAAAACGTGTTCTCATTTATTTGGAGAAAAAGGCCCCCAAAGGGTATCCATGCAGATTCTATGGCAGGAGAGGAAGAAGGAGGGGGTGGGGTTGGAAGTACCATGCATACAAGCCTACTATGAGGCAGCCCAAGTGTGTAATATTTTTGACTGGAAGGGAGGAGAAAAGGTGAAAAAAATTGGGTTGTACTTGAAAAAGGTGCATGGGCAGCTTGAGAGATGCACCATGGCTGAACATCCAAGGGATGGAAGGAGGCGACATAGAGAACCTATATACAGCTTTAACTTTAAAGACTAGGTCAGCATGTAGGAGATGGGTCAAGGGAAGGAGAGGAAGGGAAGGCTAACCTCTCTCTGGGAAAACCAGGGATTCAGAACTCACGTAGATGTAGATGGGAAAGAGGAGGGATATGGAGGCTGGGACATCTCCAAAAGGAAAATAGGGATCTCAGATCCTTTAAGGAGCTACAGGAGAGGAGAGGGTTGTGGGAGATAGATAGATATCTATACACGCAGATGGTCTCTTTCTACGGCAGCAAACCTATACAAGAGGGTTTGAAGCGACAGGAAACGGAATTTGAAAGTTATTACAGGAAGTGTGGGACCAGTCAAGGGCTAATGTTTAAATTATATAAGTTAAGACTGGAGGGGGAAGAACCCAATTTGAAATATTGAGCAGCATGGAAAAAAGATCTGGAAGGCCCTCTCACAAATTTGCAGTGGTAAAAAATATATGAACACACCCACCGGGTATCGATATCTGCCAACTATGTTTATGTTTAATTATTTGATATACCGCCCTACTTTAACAATCAGAGCGGTTTACAATTCACAAGCAATTAAAGGAAGGCACAGGGCCGGAAGCAGGAAAGGAATTTACAATTGTTGATAGGACAGTACAAGAGAGAAGATACAGGGCTATACGCAGGGAACGTGGTCAGACAAAAGGGGAGGGAAGGTCATAGGCCAAGGAGAAGAGGTGGGTTTTTAAGTTTTGCTTGAAGGTGGTGTGGTGGGGTTCTAACCGGAGGGAAGTGGGGAGTGAATTCCAGAGTGCGGGGCCAATGAAAAAGAATGCAGAGGAACTACAGGAAAATGCATATAAAGTTCTGTATCAAACATATTTCACACCCTGCCAGCTGAGTAGATTTGGAGGGGAGAGAGACAGGAAATGTTGGAAGAGTTGTGGTGGAGAAGGAAATGTTCTCCATCTAGGGTGGAATTGGGAAGGTTGCAAAGGCATGGACATGGGCAAGGAAATAGTTTGAGGCCATAAGTGGAGTGGCAGTGCAGGCCTCCCCGCAATACATGCTTTTAAATCTATTTCCAGAGCATTTAGACCTACATGCCGCTCAGTGGGGAAGTCAATTGTGGTTAGCAGTGCAAGTGACAATGGCAGAAGTATGGAAAGAAATCTGAGTGTCAAGTGAGGACGGAAACCTCCAAAAGCTTGATTACATTGAATGAATGAATACTTTAACAGCTTACAAAAATCAAAGACTGAGTAGACATGCCCAGGTTTGAGGAACTTACCATAGCTGGAAAAAAAAGGAGGGGGGGAGGAGCTAAAAGGCCATTTATAAAGGGGTTGGTGGTGGGAATGAATGATTGGAAATGAAGGATGTATGGAAATATGCCAGGTAGTTGACCCATTGCATAGACATATATCCGTCAGTTGAATGAGTCAGTAGTGCGGATTCCCAATGAGCGATGTTCTGGAATACAAAAGTTAAGGGTTTTGCACACACCGGGGGGGGAGGGGGGCTGGGGGGAGGGTAGAGGAGAGGTAAACGATTCTGAAAACATAGCAATATAACCATTGTAGATGTAAATAATAGAATTAGAAAGTTTATTGAAGTGATGGATGTACATTGTGTTTATTGTTTTATTGTTGTGCATTGAAGTTTGTTTGCTGAACAATATAAAAAAAGTAATATATGCGCCAACTGTGACTGTCAATTGATTACACTCCTGTTCCATCATTGTGGCAGCAGGAGGTGCTAATGACAGTCTGACATGGTGAGTGCAACCCTGCAGAACGCAAGATAAGGTCTGAGAGGAATCCAAAGCTCTACCACTTCATCACTGTTTCCTCTGGCGGGAGCCCTGACTCATGGTCATTCCCACCCCTGCTCCAGAGATCTTCTCCTCGAGGACTCTCTACTGTTCCCCCCCCCCCCACCTCCATTCTTGTAACATGGATATGAATCATCTTGAAGATCCAGGAGACAGATTATCCGAAGCTAAACTACAGTTAAATATGAACTGCAAACTCCAGGAGGGGAATTTTAGAAGTGCAATCTGGGAGGTCCAAGCCAGAACGTCTGGGAAAAAAAAGCAGGTGCATCTCGGTGCAGACACAATTTCACAAACATGGATGTGCCCAATATGGACATCTGTAGGGGAGAGGGGGACTAAAATAGACAATCCCAGAACTGTATTTCCGAACCTGGGCCTCTAGGATAGCCAACTGGTAGAATAATGAGCTAGGAAAAGGACAGCCAGGGTTCAAGTCCCACTGCTGCTATTCTTGACATTGTGCTGAGTACTGGGGATGGTTTTTTAGCCAAAACGAGCACTTTTCAGGTGCCTGGAGCAGGTCTAAAGTTAGATGCGATGCCAGACATCCATAACGTTTCTGAGATCAGGCGCAGATATCCAGGTTCCTGGGAACACCGCAGCCATGCTTAAACCTTGCCCCCATTCAGACTTGGACATCCCCATGCTGGGGACGTCCCCAGAGCGAGCTTCTAAAATGGCCCTGTATACATCTCTGTGCTTTGGATTGCTTTATGCCTGGTTTCAAACGTCCAAAACATGAATAGGGCTTCCAAAATGACCCCCCAGGGGTATAAATTGCCAGGCTCTGATGTTATGGGGGAGGGGTAGACCTTTCATTCATGGTCTTCCCAGGAGGAAACCGGAGAGAAATGGAACACCAATTTTTAAAAAGGGTTCGAGGGGTGATCCGGAAAACTACAGACCGGTAAGCCTGATGTCAGTACGGGAAATATGGTAGAAACCATCATAAAGAACAAAACTACTGAACATATAGATAGTTATGGCTTAATGGGAGACAGTCAACATGGCTTTAGACAAGGAAGGTCTTGTCTTACTAATCTGTTATGTTTTTTTAAAGGCGTGAAGAAACAGGTAGACAAAGGTGAGTCGGTTGACATAGTGTATCTGGATTTTCAGAAAGCCTTTGACAAGGTCCCTCATGAGAGACTCTTAGCAAAATTAAAAAGTCATGGGATAGGAGGTAGTGCACTATTGTGGTTCAGGAACTGGTTAAAAGATTGAAAGCAGAGGGCAGGGCTAAATGGCCAATTTTCCCAATGGAGAAAGGTGAATAGTGGTGTACCCCAGGGATCTGTGCTGGGTCCGCTGCTTTTTAACATTTTCATAAATGACCTGGAAAAGGGAATAACAAGTGAGGTTATCAAATTTGCAGATGACACAGAATTATTTAAAGTTGTTAAAACCCAAGAGGATTGTGAAAAATTGCAAGAGGACCTTGATAAATTGGAAGACTGGATGTTCAAATGGCAGATGAAATTTAATTTGGACAAGTGTAAAGTTATGCATCTAGGAAAGAACAACCCAAAGGTTACACGATGCAAAGTTCCGTGTTAGGAACCACAACCCAGGAAAAAGATTTAGGCGTCATCGTGGATAACATGTTGAAACTCTCCACCCAGTGTGCAGTGGCGGCCAAGAAAAGTAAATAGAATGCTAGGAATCATAAGGAAAGGAATAGAAAATAAAACAAAGGATATTATAATGCCTCTGCATCGTTCCATGGTGTGACCGCACCTTGAATACTGTGTGCAATTCTGGTCCCCTTATCTTAAAAAGGATATAGCATTATTAGATAAGGCACAGAGAAGAGCCACCAAAATGGTAAAGTGGATGGAAGGATACCCCTATGAAGAAAGGCTAAAAAGGTTAGGGCTCTTCAACCTGGAAAAGAGACGGCTCAGGGGAGATATGATAGAGGTCTATAAATTATTGAATGGAGTGGAATGGGTAAACGTAGATTGATTGTTTACACCATCAAAATATAGAAAGACTAGGGGACATGCAATGAAGCTACAGTGTAACCTATTTAAGACTAATAAAGAGAAAATATTTTTTCACTCAACGTGTAAACAAACTCTGGAATTTGTTACCGGAGGATATAGTAAAAGGTGTTAGTGTACAGTAGCTGGCTTTAAAAAAGGTTTGGTCAAGTTCCTGGAGGAAAGGTCCATAAACCATTATTAAAGGGGATCCTGGAAATCCACTGCTTGGCCAATACAAGCCCTGTGGAACCTGGTTTTTGGGGAAACTGCTAGGTACTTATGACCTAGATTGGCCACTGTTGGAAACAGGATACTGGCTTGAAGGACCTTGGTCTGACCCAATATGGCATATCTTATTTTCTTATGTTAAGTGAGAGAGTCACCCTCAAGATAGTGGTTCACGAGTATTTAATCAATCTTTTCCTCTCAATTTTCAGAAAGGAGAAAATGCATCTACCATCTGCTGGAGACAAAGAAATACTGAACGGACCTCTGGTGGCTGAGGACTGATGTCATTGAAACCTGAGCTTTTCATTGTTTTTTATCTCCACCAAATTGCTGGTAGGGAAGCACAACCCATTTGGCTGGACTGGCCTAGCAGGAAGATATGGAAAAGCAGGTTTTCATTTTCTGTCATATACAGTATGTGAAACAGTATTATGCTTTACCCATGGTATAAGTATTCTGAATGAAATGATCAGTTTTGGGTAGTTTAACAAATAGCCTAGGAGTGAGCATGTTCATAAATACATTTCCAACATGCAAATATGAAGGCAGTGAGCCAGCTGCTTAAGTATAAGCATACTCTTTCGTTAAAGAAATGATGAATTATATAGTTAAAAGGAACAGCCAGAAGAATAATGTCACAATTTTATTTATTTCTTTAAACATTTTTCTATACCGCCTCTTCCAGAGATCAGTGGCGGTTTACATTGAAACATTAAAACTTAATAATAGTAAACTATTATTTTACAATGAACATTAGAAACTTAATAATAGAAAACTATTAAATTTACAATATAAACAGATAACAGATGTAGAACATTTTTAACATTTAACGCAGATTCAAGCACTAAAACAAAAATTAGAAATGCGGCTAAACACTTGCCATAACCTAGAGCAGTGATGGCTAACCTTTTTGAGCCCGAGTGCCCAAACTGCCGCACAAAACCAAAGAATTTCCTCAAAGTGCCAGCACGTCCATTAAAGCCTCATTTGCATAAGGTGCCTCATTTGCATAAATATTTGCATAATGTTACCATACACTAACTTTTAGTAAACATGCCTCTTAATGAGTATATGGATAAAGAAAGACTAAAAGGTTTCTACATTACTATAATCCAGTACCAACCGCCAGGCACATTAGGAACTACTACAAACGCTGCCCATTTAGAACCCATAGCAAACCCGCCGTATCCTAACAGTACTACCAGGACTCACAAAGCACCATACCCTAACTATCAAAAGGCAACACTGCAAATATTAAACCAATACATTTCAGAGAACAACAATACATGACCTACTGGGGAAAGAACAAGTGGCAATGTCAAATAGGAATTATATAAACAGAATACCTCAGCTCAGTTACACATGCAGAACAGACCATCACCAAACAAGGAATCACAATTTAAAAACAGGAAGACAATAATTAAACTGGGAACCCCAAAAGCCAAACTTGGAATATACAACAACACTGTAGAAATAAAACTATAAATTAATTTCCTCTTGTACTAAACAAAGCGCAAAAATTAATGATGCACATTTCCCAGAGCTGACATATTCCAGTTAATAAATTCAAAATAAAGAGATATTTTTCTACCTTTTGTGCATTTTTTTTCAGTTGCAATTGCTCCAGCCACTTTCTTCTGGTTTCTTCGTGTCTTCTCCTAACTCTCCATCTGCTGTCCATTTGTCCTTTCTTCTGTCTTCTTGGTTTTTTTTTTCCATTCTCTCTCTACATCTGCTTTAACATACTAATCTTTCTCCTTTTGCTCTTTCCTCATTCCTATTTCATCTACTCAAAATTTACCCCTCCATCCTCAATCCCCACTTATTCTCCCAATACCCGGCCAATTGTAGATTTTTTATCCCTCCCAAACAAATATTTTTCCCCTCTCCATTTTACTCTCCCAGCCCCATCCCATTCTAATCCTCCCCCAACACCAGCTCCCTTCTAGTTCCAGCCTCACCCAGCATCCATTCCCTTCTAGTCCCTGCATCAGCCCATTTCCAGTCCTAGCAGCCCCCCAACCCATTTCCAGTCCTAGCAACCTCCCAACCCAATACCAGTCCTAGCCCCCCCTCATCAACCCACTTCCAGTCCTAACCCCCCATAAGCCCATTTCCAGTCCTAGCTCCCCCATCTATTTGCAGTCCCATCCGAGTCCCTCCATCAGCTCATTTCCAAACCCAGCCCCCCATGAGCCCATTTCTAGTCCTTTCCTAGCCCCACCATCAGCCCATGTCAAATCCTAGCTCCCCTCCACTCAGCCCATTTCCAATCCAAGCCCCCCATGAGCCTACTTCCAGTTCTAGCCCCTTCATGAGTCCATTTCAATCCAAACCCCCACCACAGCCCATTTCCAATCTTAGCACCCCCCCAACAGCCAATTTCCAGTCCTATTCTAGCCCCTCCATCAGCCCATTTCCTGTCCTAGCCCCCCTCACCCATTTCCAGTCCTAGCTCCCTCCCCCTCACAACCCATTTCCATTCCAAGCCCCAATCCCATCAGCTATTTGCAGTTCAAGCCCTCCTTCCACTCAGCGCATTTCCAGTCTTAGCCCCCCCCAAGCCCCTGACCAGTGCTAGCCCCCCCATCAGCCCATTACCAGTCCTAACCCCACCATCAGCCCATTTCCAGTCTTAGCCCCCCCCCATAGCCCATTACTAGTCCTACCCCCCCCCAAATCACCATCACCATCACCATCACCAGCCCACTTCCAGCCTTAGCACCCCCCCTGGCCCATTACTAGTCCTAACCCCCCCCCCCATCAGCCCATTTCCAGTCTTAGCCCCCCCCATGGCCAATTACCAGTCCTAACCCCGGCCAATTACCAGTCCTAACCCCCCCCCTGGCCAATTACCAGTCCTACCCCCCCCCGGCCAATTACCAGTCCTACCCCCCCCCCCTGGCCAATTACCATTCCTACCCCCCCCCTGGCCAATTACCAGTCATTACCCCCCCCATCAGCCCCTTTACAGTCTTAGCCCCCCCCCCGATGGCCAATTACCAGTCCTAAACCCCCCCCCCTGGCCAATTACCAGTCCTACCCCCCCCCTGGCCAATTACCAGTCCTACCCCCCCCCGGCCAATTACCAGTCCTAACCCCCCATCAGCCCCTTTCCAGTCTTAGCCCCCCCCCCATGGCCAATTACCAGTCCTAACCCCCCCCCCATCTGCCCCTTTCCAGTCTTAGCCCCCCCCATGGCCAATTACCAGTCCTAACCCCCCCCCCATCAGCCCATTTCCAGTCTTAGCCTCCCCACCATAGCCCATTACCAGTCCTAAACCCCCTTCCCCCCTATCATCCCAAATTTAAAAAAAAAAACCCCAAACAAAGCGGCTGCTTCTGCTGCGGCAGCCTCAAGAGCTCTGCCGCGGCAGCCTCAAGAGCTCTGCCGCGGGGCCCCCCCCCTGCCCGGCAGAGCCTCCCTGCATCATCTACCTTCAAGTCGCAAAACGCGGGCTTCTTACAGAGCCGCGGGAGGTTCCTTTCTCGCGGGAGAGCCGCGAGAAAGGAAACTCTCGCGGCTCTGAAAGAAGCCCGCGTTTTGCGACTTGAAGGTAGATGATGCAGGGAGGCTCTGCCGGGCGGGGGGGGGGGGCCCCGCGGCAGAGCTCTTGAGGCTGCCGCGGCAGAGCTCTTGAGGCTGCCGCGGCAGAAGCAGCCGGTTTGTTTGGTTTTTTTTTTTTTTAAATTTGGGACCTTTTAAATGCGGACCTTCCCGCGTGCCAGCTGCAAGGCCTTCGCGTGCCACAGCTGGCACGCGTGCCACAGGTTCGCCATCGCTGACCTAGAGCTATATACATTAATAAATTAAAATGAAATTATTTACATATGGAAATAATCAACTGAATTTCAAGTTAGCTGCTCGAGAAGGAATATGGAAGTGCGCTGTAGGATTATATCTAGGTAGGGTCACAGTGTGGTTTTTGTTCAGTGTTAACCTGTGGAATCTGAACATTGTCATGCTGGAGGCTGTGGTAGTGCAGTGTGAATAGGTGAGTTTTTAATTCCTTTCTAAAAAGTTGGAGGTCTTTTATTTCTCTGAGCTCGATAGGAAGGTTGTTCCACAGCGTTGGTGCAGTGAATGAAAATGCAGAATTACTTGTCTTCTGATTTGTTTTTCGAAAAGAATCCGGGACTAGTAGCATGTGTAAGTTAGGTCTTCTTAATCTGTTTTCATGTGAGACAATGATGAGTGTGGACAGAAAGGACGGAGCTATTTTGTTAAAGATCTTGAACGTGGTAACCAATATTTTATACATAATTCTACAAGACACGGGAAGCCAGTGTAGGGAGTAGAGAATAGGATAAATGTGGTCAGATATTTTCGCTTTGAAAATGATTCTTGCTGTAACATTTTGTGCTAATTGTAAAGTATGTAGGTTTTTTTTAGTGATGCCTTGAAGAATGCCATTGCAGTAGTCTAGATGGGGTGTTATTAGAGATTGGACTACTGATCTGAAGTCGGTGCTATCAATTAAAGGTCGCAACTGCTGGATAGTTCTTAACTTAAAATATATGGCTTTCACAGTCTGTTTTATATGTTGTGAAAGGGTGAGAGTCCTGTCAAGTGTGACTCCTAAATATTTAATCTCATCTTTAACTGGTATAAGAGATTTTCCAGTGTTGATTTCAGACGGAGGGGTAAAGTTCGAGTTTCTAGTTATAAATATTGCTTCTGTTTTTTTGAAGTTAATGTTCATGTTCATTGATTTCAACCATAATTCTGCTTCTGATAGGCATTGATATATATTGTTATAGTCGGGGTTGGACACATCAAAAGGTGAGTATAACATGATATCGTCCTCATATATATGTTAATTTATCTTATGGCATTTAAAAATTGTACAAATGGGTTGCAGGTACAGATTAAATAATAGAGCTGAGAGAGCAGAGCCTTGAGGGATGCCCTGTTCTTGTGGGAAAGGTGCTGATGCCACTTGATCTATTTTAACGTATTGGGTTCTATTGGAGAAGATTTAAACCAGTCGAGGGTTTTTTCTTTAATGCCAATATGAGCGAGTCTAGAGATGAGGGTGGCATGGTTTACATTGTCAAAGGCAGATGAGATATCAAGGAATATGAGAATGAAGGCTTGCTTTGTGTTATCGATACCTCTGATAATAGCATCAAATAAAGCTAGTAGCAGGGTTTCCACACCGTGGTGAGGACGGAAACCATATTGATGTTCGTCTAATGGTGCAAATGAATCTATGTAATCCTGCAATTGAATCTGTACAACCTTTTCGATAATTTTAGCAAGAAATGGAATACGTGCAATGGGACGGTAGGAAGTTGGGTCGTTGCTGTCCAGTTTTTTGTTCTTTAGTAGTGGGCGTATTGCCGACTTTTTAAGGGTTTCAGCTATATATCCCTGATGCAGTGATTGATTCACTATGTTCAGTAAGTCTGGGGCAAGTTCTGCTTTTGTCGCCTTTATCCATGCTACTGGGCAAGGGTCTAACAGTGATGTTGTAGTATTAAGATTGGAGATTGTTTGAAGCAATTGCTTACGTGTAATAGGCTGGAAGGCTTTCCATTCAAGGTGGAGGTCATCTTGGATTGAAGGAGAGGCTGGCATGAAATGGCAGTTTTGCTTAAGTTTATTTGCGAAATGGTCGGCTAGAACTTGGGGGTTAATAGAGAGTTTGCCTGTATCATTAACTGGAGATTTGGTTAGGGATTTAACAATCTCGAATAGTTCCCTAGGACGGTTTATGGCTTTAGATAATACTTTAGAGTGATATTGTTTTTTTGGCTGTATTAATTGCCTCTTTATATGTTTTGAGCTGTGAAAAATATTGTATTCTGAGTTCAGTGGTTTTCTTCTTCCTCCAGTTACTTTCCATTTTCCTAAGTCCTTTCCTTAATGTTACTAATTCGGCAGTATACCATTTTTCATTTATTCTAGGCTTATAGCGTCTCTGAGAAGGAAATGGCTAGCTGCATAACCTATAATAGCATTCCAGTTTGATATAGCTTCATCAAGGTTAGTGGTATAAGGGTTTAAAATATTGTTAATGCACAAACTGTGTAAGACCAGAGGTTCCCAATCTTTTTGGTTGTGTGGACCCCATATTAACCAGTAAAAGATTCAGAGACCCCCAATTTATTTCCATTACTCTTCCCAACCTGCTCACCTTAGCACCACGCCTGTGGATGCTAGCTCTCTTTACCTTCTGGCCTCACTAGTCTCTCTCCTGCTAGCAACTCCCCACTAGTGTTTCCTTCTCTCTTCTTCCCCCAACCAGTTTTCTCCTGTCTCTCTCTCTCTCTCTCTCTCTTCCTCTTAGCCATTCCCCACCAGCCTCTTTGTTTCTCCTTTATGTGTCCTGCAGACCCCCTGTAATCAGGACCCTGGACTATAGGGCAGCGATGATGATGCAGGACCCAGGGCTGGGGGCGAGGGGGGCACATGTCTAAAGGTTTGCCTAAGTGTTGTCTGTCTTGACTGTAAGCTCTTACAAGCAGACTGTCTGTTACACATGCCTGTACAGTACTATATAAACGATAGTAGATACCCTTGGGCCCGCCCTGCCTATGGCACACCACTGGTAACACTTCTATCTTTAGAGTGAATTTTCCATTTACTACTTCCCTCTGTGCCAGAGCTGCCAAGTTGCCCAGTCCCAGGAGTGAGATTTTTTTGCCAGTATTTATGGTTCCTGATTTTACCTATTGGATTCAGTACTGCAGGTCCCATAATGCAACAGGATGAAGTTGTCAGAAATCCAATACTGGCTTAAAATCTCACTCGTGGAGCTGAGTAACTTAGCAACTCTGCTGGCTCTTTCTTCAACCTGTTTCTTACCAAGACAACCCATTCCCAATCCTTGCAGCGCTTGTAAGTGGATAACTGACAATTGTATTACCAGGAGCTGCCCTTTTGGAGGCTGAACCCCTGATAGGTAGATGTGTAAATAAGGAGAGGGGTGGGCACAAAACTGCAGATCAGCGCCTAGTAATACAACTGTCAGTTGTCCGCCTGTAAGTGCTACAGGGACTAGGGTTGGTCCGTCTCCTCTCATATTACCGGAAGTTAACTTCCTGAGGGTGCTGCTGCAGACACACACGAGAGCCCAGCCACTGATAATGCAAATGAAAAATATCCTTCTGAAGGTGCTGAAGATCGGCCCCTATGACGCGGCCCGTAGATGTGCCTATCCGTTCACGTTTCCGCTTCTCTTCACCTCAACTCCCACCTTTCTGTTCCACAATTGGCGCATTGAAACCAAACCAACCCTCAATGACCCCGCCTATTTGGGGGACGATGACCAATAAGAAGGTCGCCAGGGGGGGGGAGGGGGTTAGAATGTCGGCGGGAGACTGTTGAATGTCCAGATCCTCTTTGAGATTTGACAGAAGAGGCGCGCGCGGGCGTCTGCTTGCCCAGTTTATGGAGCGTTTTCAGCTCTGGGCCGTTCGCTGCCCGCAGGAACTACCGCTTCGTCTGCTGCGGTAAGAAAGAAAAAAAAACTAACTATGCATGAGGGGTGGCGGAGGTTGGAACATAGTGTGAGTCCCAGAGAGGGACAGAGTAAGCATAAGAAGGCTGGATTTGAACAGGCATCCCAGCCTTGCTGTGATCTGACTCCCTGTTAGGACAGGAAGGTCTAATCCTGCTAGGTGTCTACTACCCAGCCTTCTGCAGCTCTTTAGCTATAGCTGTAAAACGTGTTAGCGTTCTTTGTGTGGCTAATATTATAAATTAGAATACTTGTTGTTTCCTTCTTTCTCTAAAATAAATAAAAACCAAGTCACTGACCCACCAATTCTGGAACTTCTTTTCTTATTTCTTTCTCTAGTGTATCTGTGAATCCTCTCCAGTTTGCTGTGGATCTGTTGCCGCCAGTTCCAGAACAACTGGTGGTATTCAGTTGGGGAGATTGGTCTGTATTCTCAGAGAGCACCAGGGTGGAGGTGGAGCTAACCGGAGCTGGAGGAGAACCTTTGAGGCTGGGGGCACTTTCTTCCCAAACAAGGTGAGAATGGGATGGCCACAATGAAGATGTTAAGAAAACAGCTGCTTGTTTCTCTTCAGCTTTGGCCTCTGAACAGATGATAGTTCCTCCATGGCCCTTTGACCTGAGAGGCATGAAGGAGTAGTCTAGTAGTTGGAGCAGTGGCCTAACAACCAGGAAAGCTGGGGTTCAAATCCTGCTTCTACTCCTTGTTACCTTGGACAAGTCACTTAACTCTCCATTGTCTCAGCTACAAAATAAGATTGTAAGCCCTCTAGGGACAGGGAAATACCTACTGTACATGCATGTAACAGGCCTGAGCTAAATCAAAGTAAAAATAAATCCAATGCTGGACAAAACGGAGGAGGGGAAGGATGTTAGTGAAAGCATAGTTACTTGCCTGTAACAGGTATTATCCAGTGACTGCAGGAATCAATCCTCGCATGTGGGTGACATCAGTGCTGACGGAACCTGTGTGTAGCATTTCCCAACCTTTCAAAGAAAGCCTTTGGGAATGCTACCACGCATGCGTGGTCCCCTTCCTGCCCAAGGGTGCCATCTTGCTCAGTCAGATGACATAGCTAGGACAGCAGTAAAAACTAAAACAAGTTTATGGAGCCAACTCCCAGGGGAGGGAGGGTTACAGGTGAGTAACTACGCTTTCTCCAGGAACAAGCAGGAAGTCAGCCCTCGCATATGGGACTCCCTAGCTCCAGGCTGCTGAGGACTGAACCAGGACAGCACCAACGGCAACCAAATGGTTAGCCGTGAGTTGCAGAACGCAAAAGTCTACCTTAGTGTCCAGCGACACTCTCTCCGGTAGCCTGAACACAGAAGGGTTAGAGGGCAGGAGTTGCCTACACCCCAAGAATATTATGGAGTATTGCCTGATCAAAGGCACTGTCCCTGTTGGATTCGCTCTTGTGGCCTGGTTCCCACAAGCAGTTGCCCAAATATCACCAATCAAAGAATTACTTAGACGGCAGTTGCTTTAACTACAAAAACTTTTATTTTAGCATAGCAAAATAATAGGGTCATGCAGAACAGCAAAGCCTGTCTAGAGATGGCGGACAGCACTTTCTCTCTGTATGGGGAGAAAGCACTGCCCAATGATCCTTTAAAATGGCTGCCTTATATACATTTCTCCTTGTCTCAAATGTCTGCTTCAAATTAGTTTCAGTGAATTCATCATAAGTTCTTAAGTGTCTGCAAGGCCCCAGGCGTCCTGTAACACTTTCCCCCAGGGGAGGATCCCTTTACATTTATACATCTGGATCTGCTTTTAGGTCTACTTATCTATGCATGGCCTGTGACCTCTGCCCCTTCCTGTGTTTTTCCTTCTTTTGGCACTAATTGAAACCGTCAGGGCAAGAGAGAGTGTTTTGTGCTCATTAGTTTGAATTCTTTGCTTGACCTGTATTTTCTTGCTAGGCCCCAATATTCTGCATACTCCTATGCAGAATATGGTTACCCAGAATCCTCCATAGCAGGCCGCATCTATTATCTTATGGCAAGCATATACTCTCATATAGCTCATATGTATTGTCTTCTTTGCCATCCATATACTGTGTAGTTTCACCAGGCAAAGGTGCAGTCATATAAAGCCAATATATAAGCAGACCTAAGGCAGACTTAAGTCAAATTTCCCAACACTCTCCAGGCAGTAGTGAGCTGCCAACATATGAATTGAAGACCATGTGGCAGCCTTACAGATCTCCATCTCCATCACCAGCACTGAGCAGAAGTTGGCTATTGATGCAGCCATCGCCCTCATGCAATGCACTGTGATCCAGTGCTCAAGGGAGAGGCCAGCTTGCTCCTAGACGAGGGCAATACGGTCCGCTACCCAAGTGGACAGTTTACTTGGTCACGGGGAGCCCCAGTCTACTGGGGTCATAAGATATGAAAAGCTGATGAGCTTTGCGATGGGCCTGGGTCTGCTGTAAGTAGAAGGACAAGGCCTGTTTGAAATCCAGTGTATGAAGCACTAGTTCTCCCTGCTCGCATGAGGCCACAGGAAAAAGGTGTGGAGGACCACCTCTTGCCTGGGGTCAAAAGGAGATGCCACCTTCAGGAGGCATTTGGGGTGCGTGCGGAGTATTACCCTGTTCTTGTAGAACCATATGTATGGTGAAGTTGCCACCAGAGCCTGGAGTTCACTCACTCTACAAGTGGACGTGAAGGCCATTAGAAAAGCCACTTTCCATGACAGGTACCGAAGGTGACAAGTGGCTAGGGGCTCAAACGGTGGTTTGGTGAGCTGGGAGAGCACCACGTTGAGGACCCACTCTGCTGCTTGGCGGATGGAGAGGGGGCTTGGATAACAAGAGGCCCTGGAGGATCCTGGAGTCCATGGGCTGGCTTGAGAGGGATTTTACCTCTATAGGGTAGTGGGATGTGGCAATGGCCCTCAGGTGCACCCTCATTGAATTTGATTTCAGCCCAGTGTGTGACATGTGTAGGAGATGCTGCAGAACGAATTGCACCTGGCAGAAGAGGTTCTCATTTTCAGAGAACCTTCACCACTTAAAGGCATACGCCGTTCTGGTGGCAGGTTTTTGGGAGGGCCAGTAGGACCACCTCAACTTCCTCAGGAAGATTGAAAGGGCCAACACTACTCTTTCTATAACAGCGGTTCTCAACCTGTGGGTCGCGACCCCCATGGGGGTCGCCACAGGATTTAGCAGGGGTCGCCTCACTCCGCCAAGCTAAAAAAAAAAAAAAAAAATTAAATAAAAAAAGAGCACACGTTGTTGCTGAGTCTGCTTCTTGGCAGCGGCAAACTCACCACCTCCCTTCTGCAGCCACAGCTCCCTGCCTCTTAGGGAACCACAGCTGTGCCTATGAAAACGTTGCGGAGCCTTCCCGTCTCTCGACGGGCTCCGTGCAGCACTTTCCTGCCTCCAAAGGAAGTGGTAAACAACTTCCTTTGGAGGCGGGACAATGCTGCACGGAGCCCTTCGAGACAGGAAGGCTTCGCAACAGCTTTACCGGCACAGCCGCGGTTCCCTAAGAGACAGGGAGCCGCGGCTGCAGAAGAACAGGGCAGTAGCAGGCAGACATAGGGAGAGGGGAGGGAACCTGCAACGGGGTTGATATGGACAAAGGGGAGAGGCAGGGGGACATACTGGACAGACGGGGGATAAATGCTGGACAGAGGGGAGAGACAGTGTGGGTTAGGATTATAATGGGCTGATGGAGGGGCTAGCACTGGTAATGGACGGATCGGGAGGGGGGGGCTAGGACTGGTAATGGGCTGATGGGGGTAGGACTGGTAATGGGCTGATTAGGGGAGCCTAGCACTGGTAATGGGGTTGAGGGGGGACTAGGACGGGAAGTGAGCTGATGGGGAGGGGGGGGGCCTTCAAATGGAAATGGGCTGATGCGAGGGGATGGGAGAATGGGACTGGAAGGGAGTGGATGCTGAGAGGGGCTGCCATGGTATTTGGACTAGAAGGGGACTGGAAATAGGCTGATGGAAAGAAGTGAAGAAAACAAGAGATAAGAAATGGCAGATAGACTATAGACCACAGAAAGAGCTAAGAGAAGACAGGAAAGCAGAAGCCTCAGATCGGGACCAACATGATCAGAGAATAAACTGGTCAGACAACAAAGGTAGAAAAAAATAATTTTATTTCATATTAGTGATTTGACTACAATCATTTTGAAATCAAATAGTTAGTAGTTGGTGTTTTTTTTTTTTTTAAATAAGTAAATTTTATAAATAAAAACATATTGCAAAGGCCTATAATATATTAATAATTCAACAAATGATTACAGCGACAATGTGTTAATGGTAAAGGAAGAGAGACGCATTTGATTTTTATCATTGGGGGGTCATCACAAGTTGACCAATGGTAAAAGGGGTCGCGGTACAAAAAAAAGGTTGAGAACCACTGTTCTATAGCCATGCTGTTAGTGTTAGCGACCCCAGGTTGGGGTGCAGAAGAGCCTTCCTCCTGGGACAGGAGGTCTGGAGCCTGGCCTAATAGGACTTGGGATGCCATTGAAAGGGAAAGCAGCAGAGGGACCCACGGTTGCCTGGGCCACCTGGGGGCGATCAGTATCACTGACACCATCTCACTCTGGACCTTAAAGTGGGTCTTGGTGACCAGGTGGGGTTGGTGGAAACGCATAGAGTAGGCCACCTGACCACAGGATCAGGAGGGTGTCTGTCGCCACTCTCCCCAGGTGCAGTTGGCGTGAGCAAAAGTGAGGTAGCTGTGCATTGTCTGGGAAGGAGAAGAGGTCTATTACAGGCCTGCCCCAGCGGTGGAAGAGTTGCTTCGTTACCCTGGGGTTCAAATGTCACTCATGTGGGCGAAGTACTCTGCTCAGCCTGTCTGCTAAATAGCTGTACCTGGCCTGGTAGGTACACTTCTTGTAGGAGCATGCCATTGCGCACTATGAAGGAGAGGAGGGCTACTACCTCCTGGCAGAAGGAGTACGATCCCATGCCTCCCTGCTTGTTGATGTAAAACATGGCAACCTGGTTGTCTGTCTGGATCAGCACAGGTCGGTGCTGCAGGCAGTGGCAGAATGCTTTTAGGACCAGGAAGATTACCCTGAGTTCTAGGAGATTGATCTGCAAAAGCAGCAACTCCTGGGACCAGCTGCCTTGCATGCGGTGGTCCCCACAATGCACTCTTCAACCCAGAAGAAAGGCGTCTGTTGTCAGGGTCCTCTATAGCGCGGGTGCCTGGAAAGGCATTCCCACCTGGAGGTGGCACAAGTTTTGCCACCAGGTGAGGGACTCCACCAAGTGGCATGTGACCTGTCCTGTAGCCTGCCTGTGGCTTGGATCCACAGTGAGCAGAGGCACCATTAGGCTGTCCGCATGTGCAAGCAGGCTAATGGGCCACATGGCCTCAAAACAGTCCATGTTACACCAACAGGTGGAGGAGGCAGCGAGCTGGTACTGACCAGTAGTGTTGTACCTCCCCTGCTAGTTGTATAAGGTGGTCTGCCCTTTCTCTTGGGAGGATGGCCTTGACTTGCAATGTGTCCAACTGAGCCCCTATGAACAACAGTTTTTGGACTGGAGAGAGATGGGATTTGGGGTAGTTGATGACAAACCCTAGGTGCTTCAGTAGGAGGGTTGTTCTCTCTGTAGCCTGACTGACCTCTGAATCTGAACCCCCCCCCCCCCCTCTGATTAGCCAGCCTTCCAGATAGGAGAAGATGAAAGTTCTTGTAGGCGCAGGTGGGTGGCTACCACTGCCAAGCATTTGGTTAAAAACTCTTGGCGAGGAGGCCAGGCCAAAGGGCAGCACTCTGTACTGGTAGTGCCCACCTCCCACAACAAACAGTAGGTACTACCTATGGGAGGGATGGATGGGGGGGGGAGGTGGTTGTGCTCCTTGTGCATCCTTTATATCCAATCTCCCTGGTGGAAGTATGGCAGCAGTGTTCCAAGGGAGAGCATCTTGAATTTCTCCCTCACCAGAAACTTGTTTTTCTCAGGTCTAGTATGTGCCTGAGGGGCCCCCAGTTCTCTTTGGGACAAGGAAGTACCTTGAGTTAGAAGCCTTTCCCCCATAGGTGTTTGGGTACAGGCTCCACTGCCTTGTCCCTGAGCAGACCTGCAAGCTCTGAGAGCAGAAGGGTCTGGTGAAGAACTCACATAGGTGCTCCTTGGAAGAAATTGGGTGTTTGTAAGAGGAGAAGTTATCCCTCATTTACCACCTGCAGCACCCACTGTTCTTGAGGTGACCTTGGTCCATTTGTGGGCAAAGAGCACCAGGAAGCCTCTGTGGGATGGTGAAGGTCTCCTGGGGGAGGGGAGACCCTGCTCTGGGAGTCAAAAGCTACCCTCTAGTTGTGCTGGAGCTGGGGCTTGGACTTCTGAGAACCCTGTTGCTAGCCCGAGAAGGGCTGATAGCGGTGACTCTACTAGAAATGCCTTTTTTCTTTTTTTCTTAGAACAGGGGCCTTTCCCCCCAAGGGTTTCTTATGGAGAAAGGAAGAGGTCTGTGGTGTGTGTTTGTGTTTTTTGAGAGCCTCTGTCAGAAGCCGAAGTGGAGACCCATCTTGGCTGTCTTGTCAGCCATGGGTTTGCTGAACAGGTTCTCCCCAGTGAAAGGGACATCGAGCAGCATGTCCTGGAACCATTGCTTGAGGTCTGATGACTGACTGTAGCCAGGCTTGGCATCAAGCCCCGATGCTGCCTGCTGCTACTCGAGTTGCTGATTCTAATCCATTGTAGGCTGCTTGGGAGAGGAACTTTGAACAGTCCTTAATACCAGAGGTCAGGGCTTAGAACTGTTGCAGAGGTTTCCCAACTAGCCCTGACGAGAACCCAGACAACCCCTGGGTTAAGGCCTTCATATACATGCCTATATACAACTCATAGGCCTGGATTCAACATCCCAGCATCAAGCCCTGGTAGCACTTGTGCCCAAGGGTATCAAGGACTCTAGCATCCCTTCTATGGAGGACAGAAAAGTAATTCTTCTGGCTCTTGAGCTTTTGCATGGTTGACTTGACAACCATGGAGTTATGTAGGAGTTGGGGCTTGTGGAACCCCAGCCCTTTCTGGATGCAGTATATGGCATCGAGGCGTCAGCTGACCACTGGCACCAACACCAGGGTCTACCACATTCTCAAAAGTAACCACTCGAGGATTGGCTGCACCAGCACTGTGAGTGTTTCCTTGGGTGGAGGATCTCCAGTTCCTCAGTGCAGGGGTCCTCTGCTTCAGCTTGCTCGGGACATATCCCGGACAAAGTCATGGAAGGCCACGTCCTTTGGAGGAGAATGGAGACGGGTCCGAGGGGATGTCTCAGTACTGCCTGGTTTCTGGGGAGGCCTTGTCTGTTTCCCACTTGGAGTCAAGGGGAGATGAGTCTGAGGCCTTGCAGCTCCATGCCTTGAGGCCTGGGCCAAAGGGCTAGGGTCCCCCAGGGACCTGTGGTCTGAGTCTCAAACTTGCTAGGGATGACCGAGGCTGAGGGCTTACCCAAGGCTGGTGGTGCTTGGCTTGATGACAGGGACTCTACCCCCCCCCAGTAAGGGGTCTGGTCGTTGGAGCAGATGATACGGACGAACTTGATATCATTGCCTGTTGCATGACCAGGATAGCAGTGATATTCTGCTCCATGGCTACCATTTTGTTTTCCAAGCCAGAAGGCTCTGCAGCTTTTGGCGTGGGCTCTGAAGATTTCTGGCCCGGTGCCAGCACTCTTGTGCATGCATCCTCAACAAGGACTACAGTCTCCGCCGGCCGAGGAATCCTTCTTGAGGACCTTTTGTGGGACACTTCTCGGAGTCACCCGAGTCCCTCAGACTCGTTTTACTGGGTTTTCCCAGTGGAACCTCAACAGGCTTTGACTTTTTTGCTCGGGGTCCAAGGTTTTCTCAGAGGAGCCGCCCCTCAGGACTCTGAGGAAGCTCAAGCCTCACAAGAGGTACTGGTCTTGGAACTCTGCATCAGGCAGGCCGGTGCTGAGTCAGACCTTGAACAGCTGCTCCTGCAATTCTGACCTTTTTTTGGTTTTATGCATCATGTCCTGGCACAAGTCACAAGATGTGCTATCATGGTCCGGTCCCATGCTGTGTAAACAGCAGTCATGGGTGTCAGTGACAGTTATTAGAAAATTTTATACCGCATTTTCCAGCAGATCAATTGCAGTTTACAATAAACTTTGAATTGTACAATAAATGATACATATTCAGTTACATGGAACAGTTAAAACTATGTACATAAGAATTTATATACAGATGAAGTACAGTATATACATATTTAGATAAAATATAGTATTTAGATTAGGCTCAGGTAGGAGGGCCTCTAGGGGAGTGCTGCCTAGGGGAGGTAATGTAGGAGTGTACAGTTAAGTAATGAGGTAGGCAGGGTCAGTACTATTGGGTTCGTTTGACTGTGGCAGTCACATGTGTTGAACCCACCGGGAGACATGGTGGGGGACACCTAGCCAGGGTCGACTATCCCTGGTGAAAAATGGCACGAATGCCAATTGAGGCAAGCCTCAATTGGGGGGGGGGGGGGGGGAGCCAAGAACAGTACCTGCTTGAGGCAGGAAGAGGAACCGGTACACAAACAGCTAGCTTAAGGATTTAGCAACTCCCTTTTTTTTTTTTTCCTGGCGAAACTGGACATGCGTCTGTTGGGCTCCACGGAGCAAAAAGGAGACTGAGCAAGATGGCACCCTTGGGTGGGAAGGGGACCACGCATGCATGATAGCATTTGCAAGGCTTTCTTTGAAAGCTGGGGACATGCTCTGCGCAGGCTCTGTCGGCGCTGACATCGCCCATATGTGAGGACTGACTTCCTGCTTGTTCCTGGAGAGCTGCTATTCAACCTTACTGAGAATACAATAAGGGAATGGCCACATCAGAGAACAAAAAAGAATGTGCACTGTTTTTCTAGTGCGAGAGTAACAGACATTGTGCACCTACATGCAGCAAGTAAATGGCACGCAAATGAGGTAGGTACAGAGTCTGCGCTGAACCGGCTGGCACACATGCGCAATCATCTGCATTAGCAGCGCCTAGATCCTGTGTACAAAAAGGCACTGGTGCACATCTCTGCTCAGAAGTCTTACTCCGAACAAGACGGTATCTTTGAACAGTAATATTTTGAGCAGACTGGCTGCTGTCATGTGCCACATACAATTCCGTCATATGGACATACATTCATTCCAGCACAATTCCTCTGCCTTTTAAGCAAAGCCCAGAAAATACAACAGGGGGTTGTATTCTCGTGATACAGAGA
Source organism: Ichthyophis bannanicus (assembly GCA_033557465.1). Taxonomy (NCBI): domain Eukaryota; kingdom Metazoa; phylum Chordata; class Amphibia; order Gymnophiona; family Ichthyophiidae; genus Ichthyophis; species Ichthyophis bannanicus. The sequence goes on from CM066039.1 coordinate 192,004,741, forward strand.
AATTCCTTCTCTGTATTAAGCGTAGACCCCTTGCATCTCCAAGTGGGAATTAATGTTCCAGCATTAAGTTCAGTCTTCGCTCTTCTGTCAATGTCTCTGCATCCAGGCAGAATAGTTAATTGCTAGATCATCAGGCAATTTAAATAGATTTACAGGGGCGTTTGAACGGGGGAGGTAGGAGGCGTGCAACGGGAGCCCTGGCCCCACCTGAACTCTGCTGCGATTTGAGTTTCCCCTACATCGGCCTGTGGGGATCTGATCTCCTGCAAGCAGAAATAGGGGAAGTCGGGAAATCGCAGCTGCATGGAGTTTGGCTGGCCAAGGGGCAGAACGTGGGCCCCCCCCCCCCCATGGAACATGGTGTTCTGATGCCTCTGGGCTGTGTGCTGGCTTCTACACGGTGATTACATTTGTGTCAATCCCTTTCTGCAGTGCAGCGTGAGGTCTATGCATAAAAATATGCGCAGCTGTCATGATAGCCATGCACAGATGGTGCGCTAGCATTTCTGCATTGGCCCCGGTTCCATCGAGCACAGAACAAGCAGCCTACTTCACGGGCACAGCGCAGGCAGCGTCCTTTTTGCTTTCTGTAATACCTTCCTAGACGTTCTCTTTTCTCAGGTGTCTTCTGTGGTGCAGAGACGCCGGTGATCTCGCTTCATGGCTAGAGGGATGCACAGGGCTGAAACTGCAGCTACTTGTGAGAGGACAGGTAAGTTGTGCTGACGGAGGCCAGGCCGATGCTGCTTCATTTCTATGGAGCAAGATGGATTGTTTGCTTTTAGCAGCTTGTGGAATCTGTTTGCTGAAGCTTTTGACTTGCTTTAACAAGGGCTATGCTTCAGAGCAGTGGCTCTCACCCCCGTCCTGAGGACACACTCGGCCAGCTGGGCTTTCAGATTATGCACAAAGATTTGCATAGAACGAAGGCAGGTTCAGGCAAATCTCTCATGTCGTAGTCATTATGGGTATCCTGAGAAGCTTGATGTGCCCCAAGGACTGGGATGAGAACCACTGCTTTAGAGGGTGTGGCTTGTTTGGGGGGGGGGGTTATTTTTTAATGGGGTATCACTTAGAATTTAATGATAGGTTGATTAAATTCTGTGTTTTTATTTATATTTTTTTTTTAATGCAAATAGTAAATCCCTCCTTTTTCCTGGATGTATAAATCAAGAGCAGAGCTTTTGCTTCCTTCCTGCCTTTTGATGTCTGTGTGTTTTATATTGAAGCCGGTTTGTAGAATCTACAGGAGTGGAGGAGTAGCCTAGTGGTTGGGACAAGGTACTTCAGACCGGAAGGTCGGGGGTTCAAATCCCACTAGAGGACAGCAATGTTGGGCCGGAAGGACTAGGGTTTCTAGTCCCACAGGTGCTCCTTGTGGTCTTGGGCAAGCCACTTAACCCTCCATAGCCCATGTTCCCTGTAAAATAGTTATCTCCAAGTTATAAAGCCCTGTTCAATGTAATTTCAGTTTGTTCAATGTAAACCGCACTGATGCAGAATAGCGCAGTATATAAGAGAATGTAAATAAAATTAAATACAGCCCTCTGCTCTGTTGCCTCTGGCTTTTTTTTTTTCTTGTTTTCTTTAGCTCTCGAAGAAACGTGGACACAGAAATGGGAAGAGACTAAGCCCACTCCAGAAGAATGAAGAGGCCAAAGAACCAAGGCAAATCTTGGCAGAGCTTGAGGTTTCCCCCCAGGTGAGTCCCTCTGTATGCCCTGCCTGTCTCCACTGTAGGGGTGATGCTGGGCCCTGGCAAAGCCTCTTCCTTGCATGTGAATTAAACTAGCATTGAGGCTGCTATAGAGTTGGGAGGGGGGGGGGCGGCGGCACAGAGCAGATCCTTGAAATTATCTATGTTCTGCTAGGTCGTTGAGCAGAGTGGGAGACGTCCGTGGGCTGGGAAGGATGTTGACGCGAAGCGGAAACGTTCTGGTGCTACTATTGGCTCGGAGAATGCCTGTTGCAGTCCCCAGCACCCAAAGAGTACCATTTCAAAGACTCGGCTCTTTGCAGCACGGGATAAGGCAGTGGCTGGCAACCTAGGTGGCAGAGCTCTGACAGGTGAGATTGGGCACATAAGCAAAAACTTATAACTTCTTGCTTCCGTTAAGTGGTTTTGTCTATCAAGCTGCCTTCTCGGTGTTGAATCTGGATGTGTTGTGTTTTTTTTGTTTTCCTTTGGAAGCTGTGCCTAGTAGTCGCTGGGGCCATGCTTTCTGTGCCATTGGTGACAGAATGGCCCTGCTGATCGGCGGGCAGGGAGCCCATATGAAGTTCTGCCAGGATGCCATATGGAAACTGTCAGCAGGTGATAAGGAGGGAGAGCATGGGGTGGGGGTGGCTTTCTATTCATATTCCTGCAGGAACCCCCTCTGACCTCTGCTTTCCCTTCACTTGCTGCTTTTGTAGAAGACAACTCCTGGGTCCCTGCAGAAACTGTGTCTGAGGGCCCAACCCCTGAGTCCCGGGTAGGCCACAGTGCTACTTTCGATCCCGAGACTCGGCGTGTTTATGTGTTTGGTGGCTCCAAGAATCAGAAGTGGTTTAATGATATGCACATCCTTGACACCATCTTTTGGAAATGGTCTACAGTGAAGGTACAGGGCTACAAAGATGCGGGGGAGGGGGGAAAACACAGGGTTATTGCTGACCTCTCATTCCTCAGTCTGCTTTACTTTATCCACTTCTCTCCCCTTTTTTCATAATTCCAGGCATGTGGGAAGGTCCCACCTCTGGCCTATCATAGCAGCACCTTCTTCCGGGGAGAGCTTTTTGTCTTTGGAGGGGTCTTCCCCCGTCCACACCCTGAGCCGGATGGCTGCAGCAATTCCCTCTATATTTTCGATCCGCAGGATGAGATCTGGTACCAGCCCATCGTGCAAGGCAAGAAACCCGCTGCCCGCTCAGGGTCAGTATCCTTTGAGATATGACGAGAACAGGAGGCAAACTCTCTGGGGAAGGGCGGGGGGGGGGGGCGGTGTCCCTTGGGAAGAGGCAGTCAAAAAGCCTAAGCTTCTCTCCAGTAGGGTTTAACCTTTTTTGGAATGTTCTGCGGGTGAAGGTTCTGTGTTCTGTCAGAGCCCCATTTTTCAAGTAGGAGCCAAATCCCCAGACCAAGTGGTTAGTACTCAGGATGATGGGACAGAGTCCTCTCCAATGAAGGGTCAGCCTGGCTACTCCTGGTACAGTCAGAGCAACTTGTGTAATAAACTAAATCTCATCCCTTATGCCTGTACCACCCCACTTTCTGCCCCAAAATTACTACTACTTATTTGTAGAGCACTACAAGGTGTACATATAGATGGAAGACAGTCGTTGCTCAGCGGAGCTTACAATCTAATCGAGACAGAAAACAGAACAGGTCAAGGGGAGTAGCAAGAAAACACATAGCTGGAGAGCAGAAGAGTACATAGGTCAGGATCCAAAAGTAGCCTCGAAGAAGGTGAGTGTTTAGCCTGGATTTGAATAGGATTCGAGATGGAGACTGATGTACTGACTCGGGTAATTTTTGTTCTAAGCATAAGGAGCAGCAAGGTAGAAAGATCGAAGTCTGGCGTTGGCAGTGCCGGAGAAGGGCACAGATAAAAGGGATCTGCCAGAGGAGCTGAGTTCCCGAGGAGGAAAGGTAGTGAGGAACAGAAGAATGAAAGCACTTGGGTCAGAAGTTCAAGCCAGTGAAGTGACTTGAAGAGGGGGTTGCGTGAGCATAGCAAAACTGGCAGAAGATTAGCCGTGCAGCTGAGTTTTTAACATTGAGGTAGAGAGAGAGATTCAGAGTAGGGGGACCAGCAAGGTTGCAATAGTTTAGATGGGAGGTGACTAGAGGGTGGCTAAAGGTCTTAGTAGTGTGTTCAGAAAGGAAGTGATGAATTTTTTGCTGATGTGTTAGGAATGACAGGTTTTAGCTTTCTCTATCTGTTTAAAATGTGTAGTCAAAGATGGGGAGGGGGGGGGCGGCGTCATCTTTACGAGCCAAGGAATAGTGTTATCCACAGAAACGCAAGAAGGGGGGAGAGAGACTCCGTTCTGGCCATGTTCAATGTTTCACACTCTGTCCCTAACACCTAACTCGCTTTCTCCTAGGACAAGCAGGATGAGTCAGCCACACTTGGTGGTGACGTCATCCGACGGCGCCGAGACGGAAGTACACTCCATAGCTCAGAAGGGCTTTCGCCCTTCTGAGCTGAGCCAACTGGCCCCGCCCCTAGCTAGCCAGTTTTAGTTCTTCCGCCTTGCCAGCAAGACAGACCTTTCTTCGCTTCAACTGAAATGACCAAATCCTGAACTTATTCAGCAGAAAAAGAGAACTTCTACCTTCCTTTACCTACTTCGTTAAAAGGTTTTCTAATGTTTTCGACCCTTCCTTTGTTTCAGACCCGTTCAGGAAGGGCTGACTGGAAGCCCCTGCCAGCCATGTGCTCGCAACCAGCTACTCCCACAGCCTCTGCCGCTCGGGATGTGCCTTGAAGGCCTCCATCCCCAGCAGCAAGCCCAGCTCCCAATGGCATCGACCCATCGTGGATCTGCAGATGCTCAGCCCAGAGCCTAAACAGATGCCGTGCTCACCTCCTAGTCAGGACTTGACCGCCTTGATCTTCTGAGGCCGCCGCAGCCGCTCGGGATGTGCCTCTAGGCCTCCATCCCCAGTCACAAGCCCTGCAATGCCCAGTTCAGTCCGCCGAAGCACAGCAACCGGGATGCCATCCGGCTGACTGCAGCCTTCCCTACACTGCAGTTTCTCACGTTGGATGCTGCCGCAGCCTCTCGGGATGTGCCTCAGGGCCTCCATCCCCAGTCGCGCTGCCACGTGGGATCGCAGTCTGTCTGCCGATCAGCTTCAAATCCCAGTTTCTCTAGAGAACGGCGCCGAAGGAGAAATCCTCTCTGGCGTGACACTGCATACCCCAGTCTCAGCACTGGGGCATCAGAGGCAGGCCGCCATGAGCCCGGAAGTGATTCTGCACCTTCAACCCTCCCATGCGCCACTCCGCATGCCACTCCCCTCAGACGCGTCATCTTCTGCACTCGGCGCGTTGTCCCTTTGGGCCTCGGCACCAAGACTCTTCTGCATGCACCGATTCAGAGCCGTACCTCTGGTTCGTGCATCAGTCCCCAAAGCAGAGAAGCATGGAGCATCCCTAAGAGGCGAGGCCAGCTCCAACTCCATCCTGTCCCAGTACAGAGCCATATCCTGCCTATGCTGATTCTCCTGTATGGCGCCCTCTCCTGGTGGGAGGCTGACAGGATCACGCTTAGTTGCCTGCACTGAATCCCGGTGGGAACCACTGCTCCATGAGTCTGGGAGGCTGCAGGGAAGCATCTACCCGCCAAAACCCTGAGCATTGCTAAGAGGGAGCTCTCTTGCCTAAAAAAAAAAGAGGGAAAGAGCCTCTCTTGAAGACTGTCTACTTTACTGCAACCATTTGCCCTCCGTGCTAAGACCCTCGTCGACTTCAAGGAATCAAGTTCACGTCACATAACAGTGCTGGGTCTGTGGGTGCAGTTAGCCACAAACAGAGCCTGCACCAAATTCAGTTAACCAGGGAGAAGGCAGTGGCTCCCACCTGGCTGTGGGTAGACTCTGCACCCTCAGTGGCATATTGCAGATCAGATGCCTCAGAGTAAAATATCGACAAGCGCAGGTATCCCCCCATGCTTTTCCTCACCAGACCGCATGGATAAGAACGCAGACATCCCCCATGGATAAGAGCCCCTGGGCCCTCCCACCGCCTTCCTGGGAGGCTGGAATGACACACAGGAGCTAACAGTGGCAACGGTGTGCCCTGAAACAGAGGGTCACAGATTCAGGTCCCAGCTGTGCAAATATGTCAAGTGAAATAGGAAGGGCTATGGGCGGTTAAAGTACCCTTCATTGCCACCAGACAGACAGATATACACGACAACACAGGTGGCAACTCTGTTCATTCACCCTTGGATCTGAACCCATGCCTAAGGCGCTCCTTGTGTTCTCCAGTGGAAGGCTTGACAATCCACGCCCATTCCCGGAGAACCAGCTGCATCTAAGATTGTGCTAGGATGCAGAGGTAGTTCCTACTAGTTAACGCATGGATGTACAGAGGAAGATGCCCATAGTCCACTGATTTAGTGCATGAGCTTCAGGAACCAGGAAACAAATCAATTTCCAACCCCCTTTTCCCTTGCCAAGACAGCCAGGGACATCCGCTGATCACGCGGATGCACAGGGGGCAAGGGTCGGAGTTTGATCCCGCTTGTTCTCCTGATCCAGGGTGTTTTTCCCCTAACACAGGTTGCTAGACCTGTGCACCTCCACCCACAGGCAACCAATCTGAGATTGTCCAAGGAATGGGTGGTCACTCTGCAAAAAAACAAACAAACAAAAAAACCCCCACACAGTTCATGGACAATCAGAAGGTCCATGCAGCATCAAAAGGTTGGTTTGTGAAAAGATATCATATCAGTGACTCCCCACATCTTGACCGCCATTGTGGCAGGCCCAGGCAACAACCCAGCAAACAGGGCTCCCTGGCGTTCCACCAGAAGCCTCACATTGACTAGATGCTGTAGAAGTGAACATCAACACCACTGCATCCGAGTCAATCCTACCACAACTCTGGAGGAACACCATTTCATCATCATGACAGCTTCTGTGTCTTAGAGCACAGAGTCACAGGTCCAGGTCCCAACCACGGATCTCGGGGAACATAGCCTACCAGGTGAAACCTGCATCTCTGCCAAAACATCACAATGCCAATGACAGAATAAAGTTCTGCAGCTCCCAGCCCAGCTGCGCTCAATCACAACGCCAAGGACATAACCAAGATCCGCAGCTCCCAGCTGCACCCTGCCCCCCCAGAACAGAAGCAACAGGATTTGTCACCTGTGCTCCAGAAACAGGGGAAACGGGCTACCACCAAGAGATCCCTGCAGAGAGAATCCTATACAAGACAGGCCTTGAGATCTGACACACTAATCCTAAGTGACCTGTGGTACTGAAATCTAGGTTACTATGGACAATGTGTGCAAGGGGGCAGATTCAAGGCCAGTCAGGGGATCGCTGGCTGGGGCCCTCCTTTATGATCATAGGAACAAAAGATTCAATACCTGGCTGCCGGTCAAGTTGGGGTATGAGCTCACAGCCAGAGTGCCACAACGGCTCTGTGCTCTAGAGCCTTCCTGGGCACAAGGGAAACGGACCCCTGCTCCCCTGCAGGAAGACTCAAGACCCCGGACTTACCATCTGTCAAACAGTACCCACTCAGCACTTGAGCCCCTGACTTACCTCTCTAGCAGTGGCTGGCCCACTGCAAGATGCCCTCCCACTGGGATTCAGGCAGAACCGCCAGGCAGACTCAGCTGCTAGACAAACCTGCAGGTACGAAATCTCAACCCTTTGCCATCAGCTTCCTCCCCCATCAGGTGGGGCTGCCCACATATTGACCAGCCTACCACGTGGTGGACATGAAGGGCACTTGTTTACAATGGGCAGAGCCCAGGCCATCTCCTACATGCCCTGTCCACCTTGCCCTGGCCAATAGCAGTGCTATCCCTAAACATATGGCTATAGGGCCCCTGGATTCCTTCTCCCCTTCCCCCCCCCCCCCCCATCAAGTGTGGGTGGACAATGAATAAATCAGGCAAGCGTGGATGGACAATGCATAGCTCGAGAGCATGACCCAGTCATCATGCAAGTCCTACAATTCAGACCTGACCTGTCTCTTCTTACCAATGCGGTACGAATGAAACTACATCATGCAAGACCTACAACGCCTGGCAGCAACCAGCAGGGCAATCATGGCCTCTGACATCTGCACTCGGCAGCCTCGCTGCTACCCTACTCAGCTTGCTAATATGGTGATCACCTCAAGGACTCCCCTTATGACAGCCACGTAGCTGAACCACTACAGGCAGATCTGGGTTAGACCACTAGTAGGATTATTGGATAGTTGTCCAATCTGCTAGCCCTATGGTATCCTGGATAGCGCTCCAAACTGCTAGTCCAGTCCATCAGACTAAAGGATCCCTACCTCGAGGAGCAGAGACTCCATACTCGGGATATCTTCAAAGCCCTACACAGCTACATGCCCAGAACGTGCACGAAACAATGCGCCAGCAACAAGGGACCCAACCCTTCATCACATGTGACCCCAATGAACCTGGCCACCCGGTCTCCTCCAGAGATCCCACATGCTCTACCAACCCTCTAGGGATCCCAGCCCAATTCAACCAGGGGCACAAGCAAGGTCTCAAGCCATGGCAAGGGCGAACACAGGAGTCTAGCTGTGCCAAAAGGTCCAAACTGCAGGCCGTACTTATAGCCATCTGAATCTGAACCTCTTTCCATGATTATACCCCAAATAATGTCTATATGTAAATAATGTATATAAGTTGCACTGTTCTGTGCCATTCAGTTTAACATTATTCTGTTTACTTTATATTGCTTATAGTTATCTGATGTTATATGTAAAACTATGCTTTGTCGACTGTTATCTGTGAACCGCAACTGATCTATGGAAGCTGCGGTATATACGTTCTTGTTTAAAATGAAAAATAGCAAGGCCTCCCGCTAACACTACAGGCAACACGGACAAACGCCTAGCTGTCTCACGATCTGCCTGGACACACCTGGTGGTATCTGTACCTTTTGGATTGGTTTCTGCATCTTGCGTGGTATCTGCTCTCATAGTGTTGCACACCTGACCAGGCCAACCGTCGTGGTATCAATGTTTAATTTGCATCACTCTGTAGCTCAGTCGATGTTGATGTAATTCCTATCCTTACTTACCTATTGCACTTCTCTTGTAGCATGCTGAACATTGATGCTGCAGCTATCCCTGCTCACAGTGACTATCCCCAATGCTACTGCTCATTGGACTCCATCTCCTGCTCTCTGCGGGAGATCATACACTCACAATCACTGCGGCGGCAGAGATACACTCGCAATCACTGTGGCGGCACCTGCACGCATAGCAACTGCATGTTCCATCACCACCAAGCACTGCATCTCATGGGAGCAAACCATTATCACTGTGCGCTGAGTGTTTGTACTGTCTGTGTGCATGTTGCAGGTTGGCACCTCACCAGGTGCACTATGGCATCACCCTGCCTAACGCTACGGTGTTGCCTGGTGAGATTCCAGGGTGTTCCCAAGCACACCAATAAAACTTCCAGCTTTGGTAAAGTGTCAGCCATAGAAGTATAGCCCTCTGGTTAATACAATGGCTTCCAAGGCAGAGGTCATGGGTTTGATCTCTCAGTGGCCTCATTCATCCGAACCTGATCTGGCCCTCCAGCCTCCCCCCTTCCACCGCATCACTTGCCAGCTTGGGAGGCACCAAGTGTAGCTGACTCATCCTGCTTGTCCTAGGAGAAAACTGAGTTACTTACCTGTAACAGGAGTTCTCTGTGGACAGCAGGATAAGTCAGCCACACATACCCACCCACCTCCCCTGAAAGGGGGTCGACCTCCGACCAGTGCCTGCCTCCTAGCGACTAAGGCTCAGCTAGAGACGAACTGGCTAGCTAGGGGCGGGGTGGGGTGGGGTGGGGCCAGTTGGCTCATGCTCAGAATGGCGAAAGCCCTTCTGAGCTATGGTGAGTACTTCCATCTTGGCGCCGTCGGATGATGTCACAACCGACTTATCCTGCTGTCCACAGAACTCCTGTTACAGGTAAGTAACTCAGTTTTCCTACCCCGCCTCCACCCCCCATAGACACTGTCCCATTTTCATCCTCAATCTACCCCTTATGCCAGCCAAGCTTTACCATCTCATCTCCACTAAACACACAATTTTCCTCCCCCCCCCTTAGTTAAGCCTCCTTGACGTTCATCAGATAGTTGTGCTGCTGTAAGCTCTGTTTTTCTCCTGGCACCTTACCGCTTCGTAAAGGCTGCAGGAATTTGGGTGAAACTCACTTGGAGTTGCATGTTGCAAGTAGAAACCCAAAGAGCTGTTGTAAGGACAGTTTCAGCAGTAGGAGAGAGAGAGCTAGCGCTAGCTGCTGGTTCCTGGCCTCACAGCTCTTTACTATATTCTGAACCTGTGCATCTTTGCTTGTCCCCCTTAGACACTCGGCCTGCCTGCTGCAGAGGGAGCTATATGTTTTTGGGGGCTGGGACACCCCCATCTGCTTTAACGACTTACATGTTCTGGACCTGGGTAAGTCTCCAGCCATACTTGCCATACCATTAGAATCAAGTGGCAACACTAAATCCCATATAGATTTGCTCATTTAAGCTAATTTTTGTCTGAACAGTTCATTCAAAGCTGCTATATATCAGCTGCACTTACCATCTTAGTCCCCTTTGATTAAGGAATAAAAAAAAGTGACTTTTAAAAATCTGGGGAAAACAAATCTCATTCTGTGCTTACTTTCACTATCCTAGGAATATACATATAACTGACCATGATAGTTGAGTTTCGAATAGACTTAGAATTAAGTTTGTCTATTTGAAACGTGACTCTTGTAGTCGGTTATATAGCTATTCTAAGATAGTGGAACTAAGCACAGAATCTGAAAATTTTTTTTAAAATTCAGTTTGAGATATAGATATAGCGGCTTTGAAAGAACTAATCTGAGAAATTAGTTTAAATGAGCAAATCACCTATACAGGATTTAGTGTCACCACTTGTGGAATTAATATTCCTGTACAGATTAAATTAAAGAACATCATATACCATTAGAACCAGCATCTTATCTGCACGGTATCACTGGAAGGAGGGAATCTACAGGCTGAGCTTTTGTACACCGAGTTGCAATGCCCCTCTTCTCTCCCTCGTTAATGAGCCTCTCCTATCCACTTCTTCCTTTCTCAGGCTTGATGGAGTTCTCTCCAGTGGAAGTGAGGGGTACCTGTCCGTCTCCCAGGAGGTGAATACCAAGCTCGGCTCTTTGTAATCCATTATTCTGTCTTCCCCTCCATGTAATGTTCCCCGCTCATGTCCGTGTCTTCCTTCCTTTCGCCTTATTTTTGTCCCCTTTTTCTTCCACATTGGATGTACTGGACTGACTCTGTGCTAATTTGGCAGCTGGCATGCATCTGCCATAGTGTCTGACTCCCGCTTCCTCATCCATGGCGGATACGATGGGAACCAGGCTTTGAGTGATGCCTTCAGCTTTGATGCAGGTAAGTGCCAAGAGAAATAGGGGGGAAGGGGGTCATTTTGAGCAACCATTCATGGCCTTTTAGGGTAATAGTGACTGAAACACTCTGCTACTGCTGAATTTGTGACCCTCCTGAGAAGGCTGGGGGGCTCACATGATCTTAGGACATGGTGGCTGGTGTGTCATGTCATGCACCAGTTTCCATGCAAGGGTGCCCAGAACACTATTTATCCAGACCCTAGGGATATGCACAGGCAAGATATATTTTGTTAGTTTGTTTCCAGATTGTGGTGTGGGGTGTTGTGTATATTTAGTTTCCACACTTCTGTTTTTCAATAGGTAATTTTTAGTGTGTGCTACATTGATTTAAAAATGTACTAACTGTGATTTAAGGCACATTAAGTCAATTAACGCCCACTTTAAACAATTTAGGATGCACAAAATGTTTTTAAGGAACACTAACGTACCTGCTTGTAGTGACTGTAAACCACTCTGTCCTTCAGCCTCAGCGGTATAGCAAGAAATTGCATAAACATAATGAACCAATTGCACACCCCTACTGCCCACCAAACAGTGTGAGCAGGGCAGGAGGTTGGATAGGGGAGGTGAAATATCTTTCAGCGGTATTCTGTTGTATGAATTATACTGGCCCCGCTGTGTTCTGTGGTTTTGAGACCTTTTCTTGTGTTCATCCCTAGAGACTAGAAGTTGGACAGCCATTGTGAGTACAGCCCTTCCTCACGAACCCCGGGCTGGGCACTCGCTGCTTGCCCTTGGATCCAAGGGCCCAGGAACAGAGGAAACCGAAGGACGTGGGGAAAAAGTGGCTATAATCCAGTCGCCCTCCCAGCTGCTTATCTTCGGAGGAGGCAACAATGAGGGCAAGTTCTTCTCAGATACACTCAAGCTGCTCCTGGAAGATCTATTTGCCCAATAGAAAGATATGGGAGAGGTAATGAGGAGTGGCGAGGCAGCATGGCTTGTGTTCTTCTACTGCAAGGTTGGGAAGCCATCATGACAGGTGTGGGCTAAAACACAGAAGTGGGAACCCCTCCCATGCTGGGAGCAGGTTCCAAGCTCTTTGTGAATGGGAGGAAGGGGGAGATATCTTGTACACTGCTAGAGGCTTTCCTGTGGAAGGAAGGATTTCTTAATGTAGTCTTGTTTCCTAATTTGTGAAGCTCTGGGATAAGCTTTCAATAGTTTCCCCAGCTTTCTGCCTGTTTAAAACTGAATTGAGTCAGGGTGGGGAGGGGGGGGGGGGTTAGTGTGCATTTCTAGAAATGCTTCTACTCATTTTTGGATAAGTGTCCAGACCCTTTTTCAAGCATGCATAATTTCCCTAGTAAATATTTCCCTAAACCATGTTTAGTCACAGATTTGTGAAAGTTACTAGCAGTCCCTGGGAGTACTGCATGGAATGGATCTACTCCAGTTGTTTCCAAACTGGTCTGTGGACCTCTGGCATCAGTGAGACCATTACAGGGGATTCACAAGACACAGCAAAGATGAAAAAGAAATAAGCTAGTGGGGATTGTCAGGAGAGACGAGACTAGAGGGGAGAGAGGACTAGTGGGGGCAAGCTTGGTGCTGCAGGGAGGGGATCTGGAAAGAGGGGTGGGGATGAACTGGGCATCCCTGAACCTTTTTGGAGGTTGGTTGGAGGTTCCCAATGTTTGGGTTATAGGAACTCTTTATGTACGGTTCGGGAGCTGCAACGTACTTTCTGACAACTCGGACTGGCCACTGTCTGGTCTTGCTGAAGTGTTTGGTCAGACCTAACATGGCATATCTTTGTTTATGCCAAAGACATGTGGACTCTTAGCTGCATTGAGGGAGAATGCTTTGCTTTTCTGGCAGATTAAACCAGATAACCAGTTTGAAAATTGATGTCTTAATGATGGAGTTCTGTGCCACTAAATTCATGCAGAATGTGGGCTTAGTTCTGATCTTCGGGTCCCTAAATGTTTAGCCCTTCCCCAGCAGGGGGCAGTATTTCCCTGTAAATGGGCATGAAGAGATTACATGGCCGCAGTTGATCAGGAGCAATTTACTTCTGAAGGACCTGCTGCTATATTACTTCTGGATTTGGCCATGTATGGGATCTACCTAGGGAGAAAAAGCCTGTACAAATACTCTTGTCCAGTTTCTGGAATAAAACGGCTAACGCATGCATTAAATCTGGATGACGCTGATAATGGAAAAATAAACGGACATATTTCAGTCAAGAATTACACCAGTTCCACTATACAGATTCCCTTTCTGGAATTTTGTTTCCGAAGATTGACTATTCTCCTTTTTTGGGCATTCACAGGACTAGGTAGGACTGCAGGTCTATCACGGGTAGGGGGGGGGGGGGGGGGAGAAGAGAGCCTCTCCCTTTTAATCGGTATTAAATCTGAACCTTTCAAATGGTTGATAGGGAAAAAAAGACTTGAAAAACGCAAAGGCCACTTTGTAAAGTTTGACTTTTATATTGAGATTGGATTGTAGTGGAGAACATGGAAGTTTGGTTTTATGTAATTATGCTCCCTTACAGATGTGAATTTTTATGTCAGCTTATGGAAATTAACATGTTTGTATTGCTTGATTGTATTATCAAATATATAGTTTTAGATTTGAAATGAGCATGTGTGTGTGTTATTTCGCCCACCTGGTTTTGGCTTTCATGAGGGGTACTGAAGGGGAAGAGGATGCTTGCAGTACTCGCTAGCCCCTGAAACTCTCCCTTCACACATGCTTCTCAGACAGTAGCGTTCATATATGAACCATCATGCCAGCAAATTAAAACAGTTGCAGTCAACTAAATGATAACTAACTGCAACCTGTAAACCACCATCCACCCATCTCGTATAGCACCATTTTGCCCCATACCAGACTTCTGTCTCATGCCCTTAGGTCTACACTTTAGCTCGCAGCTCTCTTCCCCCTACTCCATCCCCATCTCTACTCTAGCCTTTAAGCTTCTGGATCGGGCACAAGAAAGTAATCCTATCCACTTCTTCCTACAGCTCCAGTGTCGCTTATTTCCCTGGTCAGAAAGACACTGTACACAATAACATGGCAGTTCACAGCTCACTCGCTGGAGGATGTACTCGTACCTTTCTGTCCCCCCCCCCCCCCTCCTGAAATGAAATAGACCTGCAAGCTGTGCACTAAAGCTCTGTGTAGATTTATTTAACAAAATCCTAACAAGGAAAAGTGTTCTCCTCATACTGTAAACAAAGGTATGCAAATTGGGTTGTGTGCAAAAATTGTGCACTACAAGGGAGAGGATGAGTTCATGCCAGGCGCATGTACAAACGAATTTGGGCGAGCAGCAGCTATATCCGCATCCACCATCTTTTATTTTATATATTAGTTCATATTGTTTACCTATGTATCCCTGTTACTTTGTTCCATGTAAACAGTTGAAACATACTGCCACGAAATGTTTTATGTAAACCGTCTTGATTTGTAGAAAGACGGTATATAAAAATTGTCTATATCTATATCTATCTATATCTATATTTTTTTTTATACCACTTTATCATTTTGGTCAAAGCAGTTTTTACATTGTAACTCTAACTTGTTAATGCACATTAAACAGGGACATTGATAACCCTCCATTGCCTCAGAAAAATCCAAGTTAAGTGACTGCCCAAGGCCACAAGGAGTGCTAGTAGGAACTAAACCCGGGTCTTTGTTCCCAAGATAGCTCAGATTAACCATTAGCCTGGCTTATCTGCCACTAGGTCCATTTGAAAAACATGGGACCTAGTGGCAGCCTGGGTTAACAGCCCAGCTTAGTAGACATACCCCTATATGTGGATGTTGTGCACATGTAATTCTGAAGCACCTTACACAGTTCAACACGTCAGTTGTATGTATATAACAATCTGCATATATGATGGAATGAGATTCTGTGCATAAATTAATAATATTGCAAAACGTGCTATGCAGAGACTAGTATTCCAGCATCTGCAGGTAGAAGAAAGGCGCATAAAAGCACAGAACAAGCTAACCTTTCATGCTGCCTCAAACCTAGTCTTCCGTGCACTTCTCTGCATAGTTAGTTGCTTCATTACCATTCATTCAAACGTGCTGTGCACTGCTGTCTACTCGGATGCTTTATGCACAAAACTGTTTCTTGCATAGGCAGTGCACGAAACTGTTTGCTAAAACTGAGCAAACCTGTACGCAAGCCTAACAAGATTTATTGACTCGGTCTGTCAGGCCACACGTTCACTCTTGGCCCCTTAATCAACTGTTGAAAGAGGACCAAGTGCTTGAGCAGCCAATACATCACGGGCTCCTTTAACACAAGGCAGCTTAACCCCTTGTATGTTCCCCTCCTCTAGTCCATGGCTGCTTGTACCCTGCACGGGCTGATGACCACTGCTCTTGCCGCTGACTCAGACACTGTTAATTTCCTGCGCTCTTTGCCCGTTGCAATCCGTGGGCGGTGCCCCATCCCTCCATTTCAGAATTGCTGTGTATTGGTCACTTTACATGCTCCTGTTGCACCTTTTTGTCTTGTCTCCAAGGCCGACAAGGGGTTGTAGCACTTTGAGCCAACTTTTTGCTTTTGTACCTCCCCTCCCCGGTCCAATCTTGCAGTGCAAAGCAAATGGGTACATTTTCCACTCACTGGCTTGTTCAATGCCACAGTCCCAGTTAACTTAATCTGTATATCCTGTGTCACTATCCATATAGACAGACAATGCAACGACCATGCCATCATTTTAAGCTAGGCCTGATATTCTGCAGACCTAATCTAAACACAGCTTATCTGGATAATTGTCTTACTCATGGTCTTCCCCTATCTGGCCATTCTGCAATTTTGTTTGTATCCAATAAAACCCTCCCAACAACAGATGCAGGGCAGAAGTAGGGCGCTTCATTGTACATCTCAACGTACAAAAAAAAAAATTATTCAAATATTAGTTTCCCATCAGTGACAACACCACTAACTCCCTCCACAGCTAGACATTGTGCATCATGACACAAAATCCTGCAAATGGACACTCGACATCAGCATCAAGAATTCAGATTGCACTAACCCTGCCTATGGGAAATCAGCACTGCAAATATTCCAGAACTGCAGTAACCCCAGTTGGAAAAGAGCAGTACTGTACTACAGATTCCCAGAGAACCTACATGTTAACAGAATCCCTTATCTCGGCTGCACATGGAAAGCACAGACCTTCCCCGATTTAAAGAATAAACTATAAAAGACAAAAAATTGAAATAGAAAACCCCAAAATCAGACACCAAACTGTGAAAGAGGAGCGTAAATGCATTTCTTCCTATAACAAACTATACAAAATGCACATTTTCAAAACTGACATTTTATTCTTTAAAAACTGACGCTCTTTAGTACCTTATCTTATTTTTCCAGTTGACTTGGTCCCAGTTGCTCTTTACTACTTCTTGTGGGTTTTCTTCTAAGTCCTTTTCCAAGATTCCATTTTCTGTTTCTTCACTCTCCCTGTCTTTGTTCTTTCCTTTTGATACATCTCTCTCTCTCTCATATTGATCCTTCTATTTCTTTCATTTGCCTTTTTACCTAACTATAGCTTCATTCCATTCCTCTTTCGCCTTGTTACAAATTTCAGTCTTCCTCTTTTCACCTACTTACCAGCTTCTTATTTCCCTAGTCCTTCCATTCCACATCTGTCATTTATTTGCCAGCATCCTACCCACCCCTCTTTCACTCTCTTTCTAGTCTGTCATTTCCTCCCTCTGTACTCATCTCCTCCTCCAGTCTTTTTTACCACCTTCTGCTTCTCATCCCTTTACCAGCTCCAGCTCATTCCCTAGCACTTATCCTCTTTCCATCTACAGGCCCTTTCTTATGTCTTACCCCCATCCAGGCTTCCGTCTCCCATTTCTACCCTCTTTCACCTGCTTCAAGGAAGACCCGTCCCTTCTATGGCTCTTATCCACTCCGCAGCACTCTGTCCTTTTTTTCAACTGTCCCTAACCCTTCCAGGTCCTTCAAAACCCTCCCCTCCCCTCCCCTCCCCATAGTTCTGCACTTGGTCTCATAGCCCTCACCCAGTCACTTTTGTCCCCACTGTCCTCTTAATCTCTGGTCAAGTTCTTAGTCCCCATTTTCCCCCACCAAGCAACTCCAAGTCTCCACCTCTGAGTCCTGCTTTCCCACATCCTTTGCCCCTAGTACCTGCCCTCTTGCTCCTACTCCTCTTCCCCAGCATCCACCCATTTATTTCCTTAAATATTTGTTAACCTTTGGTTTCTCCTCCTGCTTACCCCAGCATGCATTCTTACACCCCTCCCTCTCAGCCTTCCCTTAGTTGACTTTGCTTCTTTTCCCCCTCTCCACAGTATTTGTCTTCTCCCTTCTTGCTCCCCCAGCATCTTTTTCTTCCTTCTCTGACCCTAGTGTTTGCCAGTATTAGCTCCCCTTCAAGCCCAGGACCCCCAGCCTTAGACTTAGCTCCCTTCCAGTCCCATCGCCACAGATCTAGTATTGACCCATTTCTATTTCCAGCCCCCCCATTCCCAGTATCGGCCTATTTCCAAAAACCCAAGCCCCTATGTCAACCCATTGCCAGCATCTGACAGCCCCTGTATCAGCTCATTTCCAGTACCAGGTGACAAATTCCTTTTGGACATCTGATCGCTTCTTTGTCCTTTTTTGTGGGACCCTGCAAGGGTTTCACAGTTTTCAAGCAGACCATTAGCCAATGAATCAAGAGAACTATTGAGTCTGCATATATTTTGCATGGGAAACTGGTCCCATTGGGCCTTCGTGCCCATTCCACTAGAGCACTGCCTGGGTTGACCCCTTTGATATTTTGTCAAGTGGCCACCAGGTTGTCTGTCTACCTTTTGTGCACCATTACCACCTTGATCTCCAAGCTAGGGATTTGGTGACCTTCAGTGCCAGTGTAGTGGCAGCTGTTGTCTTGTCCCACCTTCAAGTGGGGTAGCTCTGGTACTGCCCGCTTGTAAGGAATAATAGGATAGTTGGAAGGTGAAATTTCACTTACCATTTTAATTTTCCTTTCCTGGAATCCTGCTAGACCAGTCCAACAGCTGCCACAACAGATACTTCATTCGGTGGCTGTCCTCTGCAGCCTGTCTGCCTGTATATAGTTTTTGTTCTGGACAGGACACTAGTTGGGTGTGATTGTGGTTTAACATGGGCGCTACTTGTGCTCTCTTGAGGCTTCTGCTGTGCCAGGAGTATACTGAAGGCAACACCTAGGGGAAGCACATAACGGCAACGGACCTCAAAGACTTCCGCAAACAGCTGAAGACAACTCTGTTCATAGAACATTATGGACACGTCACTTAATCAACAAGGACTAATCAACAAAGACCCCCCCAACCCTATCGAGAGATTGTATAACGACACAGGATTTATCTCAAGCCCTATCTGTACGCTACCTTGTATCATAGAACATGCTGTATAATAGCGCACCCTGTACATAGCACACCCTAATCTAGAACTCCTCCTACACACGCACATTACAACACTGCATGAACTACCCCCCACACACATCATAACCCTCCTTCACTGCATGAACCTCCCCCCCCCACATCTTTTGATTGTATTGTTGTGACACCGCCTTGATTTTACAATAAGACGGTATAGAAATACTGTTAAATAAATAAAATAAATAAGTGCCAGGGTGTGTTCGATGAAGTCTTTGGTCTCTCTGTCTCTAACATCTGCTGCCAAGGGGCTATAACCCCCTTGTAAGGACTGGCCTTCCAGGAAAGGAAATTAACGGTAAACAACATTTCACTGTTCCTGCCCCCCTTCCCCTCCCTGCAGCAACACAGCATTTGCTTTCCATAGTGTCCTTCCAGTCTAGTCCAGATGACTAGGCCTTCATCCCCTTCCAGTAAATGGAGACTAAGAATTCCAGGCTTTTGGTGATGCCATACCATGAAAGTACTGAACTCTTTCCACCAAGCCAGTATCCTTAGTCTCCAAGCAAATGGGGATAAACCCTGTGTAGTTGCTCTACACTGGAGAGAAGTTGTTTAGTTTAAATTTAATTTAATAAAAAAACAAACAAACACAGAAGGTGGCTTTAGGGATAGAGCATAGTGCAGGAGCTGGACTTGTGTGCTTGAAGACTACCTTGGAGCCGCATGAAGAATCGCAATGCTGTAAGAGCCCAAACTCGTTCAGTCGAGGGAAGGCTGGGCCTAGGAGCACACTTGGTGGTGCTGGGTCCCTGCTACCTGATTTCTTCAGCTGGCTCTCTGCCTTCAGTAGCAGTGACGTGCTTAGCATCGAACAATTCCTTGAAATTTCTTAGTCATTGTGAGGTGACACTGCGGGTAGGTCTTCTCAGGCAGTCCTGGACGAAGTGTATGGTGGTGTGAGTGTGTGGTTGGCCTTTGTGCTGGCTTGGAGCAGTTCACTGAGTTTACAGAGTGTGTGGGGCTCTGGGTTTTTAGTTTAATTTTCCATAGCGGCGGCGCCTCCCATCCTTGCAAGTGAGTGTTTCCTACCTCCTGGGGCCTGTCGGGCAGCATTTGGGACCGTGTCTTGGAGTATGCCCTTCAGTAAGGCCACATGTATTTTGGCTGTGGACTGTGCAGGGGTGGTCTTTCCTCAGTCAGCCTGAGAAGGCCGATTGGGAGACTTGGTGTGGGCGTTGGCAGAGTATGGCCTCGGTGGTGGTGGCTCGCAGGTTGCTCTGGTTGCACAACTGCTCGGCGGAGGTGCCTCCCAGGTGCTGTTAACCAAGCTGCCTTTCAGGGGAAAACTCCTGTTTGGGAAGGACTTGGAGAAGTTGATAAAGAACTTGGGTGAGGCCAAGTCGGTTAGTCGGTTCGTCTACCGGAGGACAAGTCCAAGACTAATAAGATCATGTCAACATCCAAGGGCCAGTGCATGATTTCCAGCATTACTGGGCAACATATTTCAATCCCTACCAGTAGTCCCATTACCTCTCAAGGGGGCAGAGATTGTTCCAGTAGGCAGCTGCCTGCGTTGGTTCTACTCTATCTGGATCCAACTAATGTCTGATCAGTGGGTGCTAAGTTATTCATGACAGTTATGCCTTGGAGTTTCCTAAACCACTATGAGAGGCCTTTCTGCCCTCTCCTTGCAAAGAACCACACAAGCGTACGATGGTCATGTCGACTCTCCAGTGGCTTCTGCAGCTTCAAGCAGTCATGCCTGTGCTCACAGACCAATTAAGATCCATTTGAAACTCCATTTATTTTGTGGTCCCAAAGAAGGAAGGGTCCTTTCATCCCATTCTAGATGATAAGTGCGTAAATTGGTCCTTGTGGGTGCTGCACTTTTGCATGTAGACATTTGGCTCGGTGCTACGGAAGGGTGAGTTTCTCACCATTCTGGATCTCACTGAAGCTTACTTACATGTTCTGATTCAGCTAGAGCACCAGCGGTTTCTGCGGTTTGTGGTGATGGGCCAATTTCAGTTCCAGGTGTTACCTTTCAACCTCGCCATGGCATCGTGTACTTTCACAAAGATGATGGTAGTGGTGGCGATTGGTGCTATGACACAATGGGAGGGAGTGATGGTGTTATCCCTACCTGGACAATTGTTTAATTCAGGCAAAGTCGCTTACAGAGTCACGACGCAATGGCCCAAATGCTCAGTGTTGCAGGAACTCGACTGGGTCATTAACAGAGCCATTAGTCTGTCACAGGATTTTATGTACCTGGGTGCATGGTTCAACACAGTCATGGATGGTCTTCCTACTGGAGGAGTGCATGCGCAAGCTGCATGGACAGATTCATCAGTTCCTGAGACAGCGGGTTCCTATGGCATGGCCATACCTACAAGTGTTGGGGGTCCATGGCAGCAATATTGGACCTCATCCCGTGGACTCGTGCACATATGCATCCTCTCCAGAGGGTGTTGCTGTCCTGCTGGTCTCCGCAGTGTCGCCTTCTCTCACACAACTTTGGTTCAGCACAGTCTGGAGTGGTAACTGATCTGCAAACTTGCTGGTGGGAGTGTCATTGCAGCTGCCACAGTGGGCGGTGGTGGTGATGGACTCCAGACTAACAGGCTGGGTAGCGCACTGTCAGGGACAGCTGGCTCAGGGCCTCTGGTCTCAGACCACGCCTGCTGCTCTTATCAATTGGCTGGAAATGAGGACTATCTTCTTAGTGTTTCAGCAGTTTTGTGAACTGCTGGTAGGGAAGGCAGTATGCATGTTCTCGGACAATGCAACCACTGTAACGTATATCAACCATCAGGTTGGCAAGGGGGGGGAGTCCTGGCTGAGGAGATCACTCTGCTGCTTTAGTGGGTGGAGCTACATCTTCTGGAGATATCTGCAGCCCACATCGTGGGCAAGGAGAATGTGGAAGCTGACTTTCTCAATCGGACTGGAATCGAGCAGGGGAGTGGACATTGGCAGACTCCGTGTTCTGTCAGGTGATGTGGCTGTGGGGGCAGTCGGTGATGGAGCTGATGGCCACCTTCTGCAATGCCAAAGCTCCTCCTTTTTTCCTTCAGTGGCCAACGCAAGCTGATGTCGGAAGGGCTCGATGCTCTGGCACAACTGTGGCTGGTGGAGGGACTGCTGTATGTCTTTCCTCTGTAGCCTCTGATCAGTCAAGTAATTCAGAGGATAGAGGCACAACACAGCCTGGAGCCTCCGGTGGCACTGGAATAGCCTCAAGTGTCTCTGGTATGCAGACATCATTGGACTGTTGCAGCACCTTACAGGCTACGAGATCAAGTGGATCTGTCATAGTGGCCGGTGTACATCTCGCAGGTGGGCTGGTTCTTGCTTACAGCCTTGTTATTGAAAGGATACAATCGAAAAAGAGAGGCTATTCTCCTGTGAAAGCGGTCCACCGCCTTGGCCTATGTGCTTATCTGGTGGTGGTGGTGGTGGTGTGGTTGTTTGTTTTTCTTTTCTTTTTTCAAATCATGGTGTGCCGACAGGGGATCCGATGCCTTTCAGGCATCCGTTTTGGATATCTTGGCCTTCCTGCATGGTGGTGTGGATAAGGGTCTTGCCCTGAACTCACTCCAGGTGCAGGTGGCAGCCTTATCTTGCTATCGGGGTCATGTGCAGAGTCCTCTTGGTGTTGCATGCCGATTATCGCCTGGCTTCTCCAGGCTGTGAGGCACATTCGGCTGCCTGTGCATGTTCCAGTTCCCAGCTGGATATCTATTTTGGTCCCATTAGTGTTGACAGAGGTTCCATTCGAGCCCTTGGGTTTGGCGACCTTAAAGGATGTTACTCTGAAGGTGGTGGTCCAGTTAGCGATGTGCTAGGCCAGACAGATTTTAGAATTGCAGGCGTTGTCCTGTCAAGAATCCTTCCTGTTACTGTCTCAGGAGAAGGTGGTTTTGGAGCTGGTGCCATCGTTCTTGCCCAGTGCAGTTTCTGCCTTTTTACTTGAACCAATCAGTGTTACTGAGCTTTCGGGAGGAGACTGACCAGCAGCTTTGCTGTCTGGACATATACCAGATGCTTCATCGCTGTCTGAAATGCACTCAACCATTTTGCAAGTTGGATCATTTGTTTGCCTTGTTTGGAGGGCCTCAAGGAGGCCATTGCATTTGCTTATCTGTTGGGATGTAAGGAATCTCATCTGGGGTTGCAGGCGCACTCCACTAAGGCACAAGCCTACTCCGGGGCAGAGTTCAGTCTGGTGCCTCCCGCAGACATTTGTAGTTGCATGGCAGCAACCTGGTCATTGCTACACACTTTTTCGTGAAGCACTTTCGGTTGGACGTGAAGGCAAAATCAGATGCTCTGTTTTGGGGCTTGTATCTTGGAGGCTAGTCTTGCACCTCCCGCCCACATTTTAAGTACTGCTTTGGATACATCTGGGTAGTCTGGACTGGAGGGATGCTATGGAAGGTGAAATTAGATCTTGTCTGCTAATTTTTTACTTTAGTTTCTCCAGTCCAGAACCTGCCCGATTTGTTTTCAGTTTGGATAATTGTGCAAGCCTGGTTAAGAATGTTTGTCAGTATGTGGGTTTGTGTTTGGAATGCCTGGGGAGGTCTGCCTTCAGGTCCCAATGACCAGGGGTACTTCAGCCTCTTAGGAACTCTGCAAGAACCCAGAGACTCGTCTACATCCTTGTTTTGTATGTAGATAGAAAGAAATAGCTGTATATAGTTTGGATGAGAAAATGGGTGCTCATTACATTTGTTTTACTATTTGAATACTGGCTTGGTGGGAGGATTTCGGTCCCTCTTATGGGATGACATCACCATTGGCCAATGCTTGGAATTCTCAGCCTCCATCTGCTAGAAGGGGATGAAGACCAGTAGACTGGACTGGAAGGACTAAAAGAAAATTAGCAGGTAAGGTCTAATTTCTTATTTTGCTCCTGCAGCTGTATTAATTTTCATTACAGCTGCGGGAGCAAAACCAATGCTCCCCCAGCTGTATTGAACATTAATATAGCAGCGACAGCATTTAGCTTTTGTTCCTGTGGCTGTATTAATGCCTAGCACAGGAGCACTTACTATTTGCTTCCACAGCTATGCTATACTCGAGCCATGGTGCTGATGGCTTGACTAGCACAGCTGCAGGAGCAAAAGCAAATGCTCCTGCATCTGTGTTAATGTTTAACACAGCTACGGCTGGGCAGGTAGAGGACAGGCTAGAAGTGAGCTCGTGAGGCAGGCTTCCTATGCCCCTACTGTGGTGCGCCCTGAACCAGTGTCTTGCTGGCTCACTATAAGCTGCCCCTGCCTCTCGCTTCTAGCACATGTCTGAACTTTGGGCTTTGTAACACAATTTTCAGTATCATGTTCTTGGTTACCATTGTGTTTTGCAGACCAAAATTTATCCAGAGCATCCAACCTGTGGAAAGTTTCACTCCATTCTCCATCATCGGGTGAGCTGAATACAAACTCTCTCACATTCGCACCTTTTTTGCCTGACTCTCTCTCTCTGGTCAGCTGAAACTACAAAAAAATGGAAGGCATACTTAAAGCAATCTGTAAACAGTGAAATATTCCACATACTTCGATTTCCTCACCGTATTTATTATGTTTTCTCTATCGGGGAATCGCAGCAGCCTTACTACTATAACTCATGGTAGCACACCAGGGCTTGACTTGGGGCATGTTTCCTTGTGCGCCCTCTTTATCGCCACCAAAGCAGCACCATGCTTCAATGGGAAACAAGTTTTAAAGAGATCTGAAACAGTTTTTTATACTGGGAGCTTTCACCCCCTCTGGAACACTGAACATCTTTACATTGGCTCTCCCTATTCCTGTTCTTCTGGTCTTTGACTTTCTCCAGGAACAAGCAGGAACTCAGCCCTCTCATATGGGGACCACGCCCCAGCTTTCAAAGAAAGCCTTTGGAAGTTACACCATGCATGTGCGGTCATCTTCCTGCCCAAAAGTGCCAGCTTGCCTGAGTCTATCTCTTTCTACGGAGCCCTGCAGACATCGTGTCTGTGCACCCCAGAAAAAGTGGGGTGGTTGGTTGGTGGGGGGGGGGGAGGGGGTTTGGTTTTATTGTTTTGGACCCATTCTCATTTTTATATCTGTCTGTCTTCTGCTGCCTAATTCTCCTGCCTCAGTGTCGTATTGTTTTGTCTTTTTGGCCCACAGGGGTTTTTTTACTCGCGGCCTAACTGGTCGAGACATCTGAGTTTCATATCACAGGTATTGTGGGGGGGGGTTTCTGCTATGTCCTTGAACAGTGGTATTAAGCAGTGTGGCAAGTGCAACTGCATTATGTCTGTAAGGCCCACCACAGGACCTGCATCAAGTGCCTTGGGGCAGACCACAACGGGTCTTCCTGCCCGCTTTGCTGCCTCGTGAACGTGGAAGGCAGCAGGGGGAGCTGTTTGGTAGGTCTGCTTTGGGCTCGGCATTGTGGGTGGAATCCCTACCTTTGGCACTAGGCATCACGGGCTCGTTCTGAGCCCAGAGGTCATTGGACGTCTGAGTCATCCTCAGAAGATCTTCCTCCCCCCCCCCCCCCCCCGCCGCTATCTGAGTCTTCTTTGAGGCTGAAGTTGAGGACCGACCTGAGATCAAGTGGTAAGTCTGCCTTGACCCAGCCCCAGAGCCCTTGACTCAATGCAGGAAATGATAGACAGCAGCGCCTGTCAAAGTAGCCCTGGTGAGATGAGTCACCTGTGGCATTGAGGGATCAACGCAGCACCAAGGACTCCATCACGATCCGGAACTGCCTGGCCAGGAACCCAACACCAATCTTGACATCCTCAGGGTCGGTGCCAGCGGTAGAGCTGTCTGGCATTAAGGCCAGGATGGCAGCCCTCTAATGCAGTTTCTCTGCATTCCTGGTGGCGCAGTGAGACCTGACTCCAGGTCGTTAGTGCCCCCACAGGGACTTCCTCAACAAGGACCTCCCTGGAGGATGCTCCACCCATCCTTGAGCGGTTGGCACAGTCGGTATCGGCCATCGGTGGCCAACACAACACCGACGCTGGGTTGGTCCAAGGACCATGGGGCACCTGCCGATTCCCTGAGTTGGCGTGGGAGATGGACAGAGTCCCTGACACCGTGCTCCATTGAGACGTCCCCTCCGACCTCTGCCACATCACTTTCTAGAGGTCCCCTCCAGAGGATCTTGCATTCTTGGAGTTCGAGGGAGATTTCCTAGGCACTTGCCATCATGGCAGTACCTGAAGACGAGCCATATGCTGAGGATCTTGAGATCCTTCAGTACGATGCCCCTCCTTAGGAGGCACTGACGGTGCCTGTACCCTCCCCCCCCCCCCCCAAATCCTGGAGTGCCTGCTGTTCAGGATGTGGGAGACCCCGGTGATAGTGCCAATTGTGAACAGTCGACTCAATTCTTAGTATTAAGTCAGAAAGAGCCCTGGGTTCCAGAAAATGCAACTTCCACACAATTCCATGGTGGTGGAGTTGGCTGTGTGTTGTATCAAGAGCCGAAAGATGCATTCCTCAGTGCCCCTGGTAGGGAGGTCTGTACCATGGATATGTTTGGTAGGAAGTGTCTCCAGGGCTCTATGCTCGCAGCCCAGATCCAGGCTTACTAGCTGTACATGGGCATGTACCTGAGAGACCTGGCGAAGGAGCTCGCCGGGTTCTCGGCTGGTCTATCAGGTGAGCCCTTTGAATGCTTTTGGACTCTGGTATCTTTGGTCAAAGAGTGCTCCAAGTTTCAGACTTGGGCAACCTTTGGCTTAGAATTGGTGGCTCGTGTAGCTGCGGTAGGCATTAGTGCCTGCCATCTGGCCTGGTATAGTCCTCCGACTTAGAGCAATGGGTTCAGGACAAGTTGGCAGATGTCCCATTCTGGGACAACCTCTTCGACAAGCCCAAAATGAAGAAGGCAGACTAGTTGAAGGAATTCATGACCAGGACCAGGCTGTCCAAGAAAGTGTAGGATCCTTCCTGTCAGAAGGCTTCCGGGGGGGGGGGGGGACCTTCCATCTGAAGTCCAAGAAAGCTTCTAGAAACTACCCCAAGTTCCAGGTCTAACCCTCTCCCCTTCAGGGACAGCATGGCCTCTATAAGCCTAAGGCTCCCAAATCCAAAACAGTGCCCCAGCCGCAGCCTGGGGGGGAGTTCTTGACTGCTTGGGCATAGCCAGCCTCCCTCCCTCCCTCAGGCGGTAACAGGCCCAAGGGTCACAGGAGGACAGCTGGTTCACTTTGTACACAGGTGGCCCTCTATCACCACAGACACTCGGGAGTTGCAGGTGGTCAAGGAGGGATATCTCCTCCACATTACTCAGCTGCCTACTCCCTTCTTCCCCCCCCGGGGAATTACCTATGGACCCTTGTACAGGGAGCTTCTTCAGAAGGAACTCTGGTCTTTACGCAAGGATCAAGCGGTGAAGCCTGTCCCTCACCACCTTAGAGCCAGGGATTCTACTCCCACTACTTCCTGGTCCCCAAGAAAGCAGGGGACTTCAGGCCCATCCTGGATCTTCGAGAACTCAACAACTTCCTGGTCAAGAAAAAGTTCAAGATGGTATCCCTTGCTGCCTTACTCCTCCAGGGAGATTGGTTATTCTCCTTGGATCTCAAAGATGCATATACCCACAACCTCCGCCACCTCAGAGTGTTCCTCTATCTAGACTGGCTCATATAGGCTGGCATGCCAGACAAAGTGCGCAATGTAACACAGTGCATTCTGAGACTGAGACTGCTACAGCACCTGGGCTTCGTGGTGACCTTCCCAAAGTCTCGCTTCTCTCCGATGCAGTGCATGGAGTTGGGACCCTGCTTGACTCCACCCAAGTAAGGGCCTTCCTGCCCTTGGAGCGGGCTCAACCCCTCACCACCCTAGCATAAGAAGCACGAGCAGCGCACCAGTGACAGCCTGGATGATGCTCTGCTTCTTGGAGCACATGGTGTCCACGTCACTCCTTTTGCCTACCTGCACATGTGCCAGGCTCAGTGGACAGCACCCAGTGGTTGTAGGCATCAGATCACCTAGAGGATCGCATTCAGGTCATGCCGGCCTTGGCAACCCTCCCTGACCTGGTGGCAGGACCGTCTCAATCTCAGAGCCGGCCTGCCTTTCCAGGCCTCGCCAGCGTAGTGCATGCTCACCACAGACACATCAAAGATGGGGTGGGGGGCCCACTGCAATCACCTGCAGTCGCAGGGCCTGTGGTCACCAAAGGAGAGTGTGTCACAGATTGCCTGGAGCTCGAGCAGATTGATCAGTCATGCCCTGCAGATCTTCCAAGGCCGTCTGGAAGGACAGGTGGTTTAAGTCCAGATGGACAACCAGGTAGCGATATTCTGCATCAACAAGCAGGGTGGCATGGGATTGTACCAGCTCTGTTGGAAGTGGTGCGCCTCTGGAACTTCATGGTGGGGAAGAACATTTCCCTCAAGGCAATGTACTTGCTGGGTCAGAACAATGTACTGGCTGACTGCCTGAGCTACATTCTCCAACCCCACGAGTGGAGGCTGAACCCATCCGTACTGGGGGGAGATCTTCCAGCAGTGGGATACTCCAGAAATCAACCTCTTCACTAGGCTAGAGAATGCACAGCTACTGTGCTTCTGCTCTCGGAAACCGACCCAGATACGTTCCTCCTTCCTTGGTCCAGGGGTTTTCTGTATGCATTTCCACCAACTCCTCTGGTGCCTCGGGCCCTCCTCAAAGATCAAGCGGAGACAGCTTGCATCCTGGTTTCCTCTGCTCCTGCCGCTGTTCCAGAGGGACCCCTGGCTGTTGGAGTGCCCTAGACCTTCTGTCCCAGTAGAACAAGACATTGCGACACCCCAACCTCCAGCCCCTGGTGTTAATGGTCTGGATGCTGAGAGGCTAGCTATTGCACATCACCACCTCCCCCGACCGGTGGAAGATGTCTTGCTGGCTTCGCAAAAGGACTCTACATGCCAGGTTTACACATTCAAGTGGTGCAGGTTCTTCCTCTGGTGTGTGGGAGAAGGCCTTAACACCTTCTCCTGCACAATGGCAGAGAAATTTCAATTCCTCTTGCACCTGTCGGACAGGCCTGACATCCATCTCAGTCAGGGTGCATCTCGGCTCATCACCATGAAGTAGATGGCCAAGATGTCCGTACACCCCTTGGTAGGTTGGTTCATGTGGGACCGCCTCCTCTCTTGGTAGGCCGGTGGTGTGGGACCTCATTGTGGTACTAGGGAAGCTCTTGGGCCTGCTTTTTGAGCCCCTGGCTACCTTTTCCTCTTAATACCTCACCTGGAAGGTCGTCTTCTGGTGGTGCTCCACCTCAGCCAGGTACATGAGCAAACTGCAAGCCCTGGTGCCACATGAGCCCTACACTAGGTTCCATAAGAATAGGGTCATCCTTCAGATGCACCCTAAGTTCTTACCAAAGGTGGTCTCTGCATTCCATCTGAATCAGGTCGTATTATCCACCTCTTTTTCTCTAGGCCTCATGCCTCTAGAGCAGAGGTCTCTCTGCACACGTTTGACTGCAAGCATGCCCTGTCCTTCTACATCTTTGCTTATTTTGCCACCACTGCACTCCACACCCATCAGTTCCCGCATGACTCTCCACCCCTCGGGGTCCTATCTCACAGTAAGCTTTGTAGTGTTTCCCCTCTCTACTTGTACCCCTTGCGCTCTTCTGTTCCTTCTGTTTGCTGGCCCTCTCCTACCAATTCCAGCGGGCCATGCCTCCTATTCCTGACTTTTTTGGTTATGGCGTTCTGCCGCTGTCCCAAATGTCACACCATGCCACTCTCAGGTTTTGTCTAACCTTGTCAATCGTTTGCCTTACCCAGCCCACCCGGTGGCCCCTCCATCTGTCTTGCTGAAGGCTGTCAAATCTTCCCACAAGACCACATGTCAGGCTGACCTCATTTATTTATTTATTTACAGTCTCTTATATACCGCACTATTCAGCATCAGCACGGTTTACATGGAACAAAATGCTCATTACAGTTAACATGTGTGAGTTTACATATAACAGGGGACAGAAACTTGAATAACAGGGGTAACTATTTACAAAACTTATTACATGGAGTCATAATCAAAGAAGTTGCATAGAAAACACAATTCACTTCATAGGTTTGAGTATCCACATGGTGCGTTGATTGTGATACTGTAAATTGACTGAGAATGGTATCGGGGGTGTCCTGAGGTTCTAGGGGATGTAGTCAGGCTCTATAAGGTACTTGTTGAAGAGGTGGGTTTTGAGGGCTTTCCTAAACTGTGGTAGGTTCTTAATAGCCCGGATGTCATGGGGTAACGCATTCCAGTATCTTGGGGCACTGAGACTGAAGGCCCTATTGGCTGTTGATTTGGTGCAGACAGTAAGTGCCTTCGGGACTTTTAGGGAGTTTATAGCCATGGACCTCATACCCTCTGCATGGATTTTGGAATCCTCCTTCCCTATGTACTCGCCATTTTCAACTCTAGTCTCTCTCCTCAGGTGTCTTTCCCTCCCAATGAAAACATGACCCTATCATCCCATCCCTCTCGCTCCTGACATTCTTGCCAACTGGCGCCCTATCTCAAACCTTACATTTCTCTCTGAAGTTCTCAAAATAAGACAACAGCTGTGCAAAGACTAATCTCGACTCTGTTCACTTCCTACACCCCCCCCCCCCCACCTATCCGGTTTTCGTCCCAGTCACAGCACAGAGACTATCATATTATCCTTACTTAATGAAAGCCATACAGCACATGACCATAGTAACATCTCCCTCGCAGTTTCCCTAGACCTTTCCTCAGCTTTTCACCTAGTGGATCACACATTACTGCTTTTTTCGCCTTTCGGACTGTAGGCTACTGGATACTGTACTATGTTGGTTTCAGTCCCTTCTCTCCTCTCGTTCCTTCTCTGTGGTGTAGCCTCCTTATTCCCTGTAGCTTGCGGTGTTCCCCAGGGTTCAGTCCTGCCCCCCCCCTTGCATTGTTAATACAACAATCGGCATCTCAGTGTATTTTTATGCCAACAATATCAGTCTCCTTTACCACATGACCCACATTGTCCCAATCTGACTCTTATGAACACCTGTCTGTCCGCTGTCTGTTAGAAAGCCAATCACTAGCACCTTACCCCCTCCAAGTGCACTGCCATATGGTTTGCTCCACTACCTACCTACCTCCCCCCACCCACCCACCTGCCTTCACTAGCACCATCTCTTTCTCACTCTTAGTTTTTCCTATGTGCTAAGGGAGTCAGTGTCGCCCTAGACTCCTTAACATTCCATGACCATCTTTCCACTCTGGTCTAGCAGTATCCATTTTTTTTTTTTTTTTTTTTTTTTTTCTGCGTCAGATCCATGTCCTTTGTCCTTCCCTAGACATGCACTCCCTCATTACCCTCCTGTTTTCTTTAGTGATTTACAGACTGGATTATTGCAATAGTGCATTTGCAGGCCTTCCCCTCTACCAACTACACCAAAATACAGCAGCTTGGAGCCTGACATTCTCCAGGAACAAGCAGGAAGTCTGCCCTCACTTATGGGTGACATCTGCACTGATGGAGCCATGTGGAGCAATTCCCCAGCTTTACAAAGGTGAAATCTTGCTCAGTCTCCCTTTTTTCCATGGAGCCCTTCGGACGCACGTCCTTGTCCTTGGGGGAAAAAGTGCTTAGTTTTCAGCCTCTGGGCTGTGGTGTGTGGCTGGCCAGTGCCTCGAGACTGAGGTTCCCTTGAGAGGGACACCAAAACATGCCCTGGAAACCCCTGAGAGCCACAGGCCTTGTGAGGGTCCCCGGCATCGGTCTTGTTCGCCTTCCTGGTCCTCGGGAGTGCAATCCTCCAAGGTCCTCTGACTCCAAGCAGACTTTGACCTCTGGATGGGGCGACCTGCCCAAGTCTGACTCCTCCTTGGACCTCTCGGGCTGGGAGTCGGATGGGGATACTTCCCTGGAGATCTGTGCCTATCAGAGGCGTTTGCTGCCCAAGGACGACACATTCCTGGCATTCATGCGGGACATGGACAACAAAAAGCGAGTGGCGTGGTGGTCACAGGTGCTTTATTCAAAAGAAACGCCCCAACACTTTTCGGCATTAGCCTTCATCAGGGGGCTCAGAACTACAAGCAATACAACAATATAATTAATAAACAAAGTAAAGCGCATAAGAACATGTAAAAGTGAATAATTAAAATTAACCAATTACATATTCGATAAAAATTTAAAACTAAAAAAACATCTGTTAAGAAATAAAATAAACAATAAATACCATAAATAATAATAAACGGAGCAAACTAAAGCGTAAAAACACGTAGTGGTGACATAGGAAATGAGGAGAACCATGGTTGTATGAGAAGCCAGCATCAACGGCTAAAATCGCAGCTTCGGTGGCGCTCAGGAGATCAGCGAAGAGACCGGAGCTGTGAGCAGGAGCCCCTCCTCCCTCCCATTGCCTGCCTATGAGAAGCCAGCATCAACGGATGAAATCGCAGTTTCGGGGGCGGGTCCACGCCTGAGGGTCTCGCCAGAGGGCCCTTTGGCGTTGGTCCGTGGCGTTCATCCTGAAGTGAGCATTGAAATTGTGGACTGGATTGTCATACGCTCATATTATGGTAACCTGCTGTTCCTCTGCTTTTCTCTACCTATTCTTTTGACTGTTTCTGTCCTCTACTCTGTCCTATCTTACAAATGGCATTCCTTTCATATTTCCGCAAATGATATATTATTGTAAACCGCTCTAATGCTTCGGCCTGAGCGGTATATCAAATTTAAAATAAACATAAACATTGGTGGTATTCAACCAAAGTAAGCACAGGGATCCAAAGCTCAAAACTCTTCTTTGCAAACACTGGTATATAGACAGATAAAAAGCAGATATGTTGAAAATATGTAAATCACTGTATCCATAAAAATATAAAATAAGGGACCAAGTATAAAACAGGCAGAACTAATAGTGTAAAAACTGACAATGGTAGAGAATGTTTTTAAAACGTATGTATGTGTGTATATATATATATATATATATATATATAAAATAACCATTCGCAAAGCAAAAAGAATAAGGAAAACTAAATGAACAAGAGAACTCCTATATAGATATGGTAAAAAAAATGACTACTATCGTCCTAAAAACAAACCAGCAAGTATAACAAACCAAACTAAAAATATCTTTTGAATCACTAAGATAGGTAATTGCTGGATACTTTAAACCAGGGGTCTCAAACACGCGGCCCGCGGGCCGCATGCGGCCCGCGAGAGCATCTTGTGCGGCCCGCGAAGCACTTACCGGCGTCTAAAAAAAAAAAAAAAATTCCAAACTTGCCGCCGCGGTATTAAGCGTCCTGCGGGCCCCTCTGCCTGCTCTGAGTCCTCTCCTCCCTGCAGCATCAGCTCCAAAAGCGGCGGCTTTCAGAGCCGCGAAGAGAGAGAGTTTCTCTCGCGCGGTTCTGAAGACTCTCTCGCTGCTCTTCAGAACCGCGCGAGAGAAACTCTCTCTCTTCGCGGCTCTGAAAAGCCGCCGCTTTTGGAACTGATGCTGCAGGGAGGAGAGGACTCAGAGCAGGCAGAGGGGCCCGCAAAGTAGTAAATAGTGGAGTGCCCTAAGAATTTGCATTAGGACCAGTGCATGTTAGCATATTTAGAAATGAACTGGAAAAAACAAATGAGATGACCAAATCTGCAGGTAACACAAAAATGTTCGGAGCCATTAGATCGCGAGCAGATTGTAAGGAACTGCAGTGGGACCTTATGAGACCGGGCATCTGGATGGCTGATGAAATTTAATGTAGATAAGTGAAAACTAATCATATAGGGAAGAATAATCCAAATATTTGCTATAAAATGCTAGGTACACATTAGAAGTCACCATTCAGGAAACAGAATCCTCAGCATAGTGTGCAGAGGTACTTAAAATGCAAATAGAATGCTATAAATTATTAGAAAAGAAATGGAGAATAAATTAAAGTGTATTATAATGCTTCTATTGCTTCATAGTGCTACCGCACCTTGAGTACTGTGTACAATTATGGTCACCACACATCTGGATCTGCTGTTGCTCATGGGACTGGCTGACGGCATCAGGACTTACAGTAGTAGATGGTGGCAGGATAGGGGAGCAGCATTGGGGGCTCCAGAGCAGGAGAATGCAGGCAATGCTAGGCACGGCTAGGTCTAGTGAATTCTGGAGGGGGAGCCAGTCTTAAAGGGGCCAGCAGACTCTTCTGGGTGCAGGGTTCAGGTGCCGCGGCGGCAGGGTGAGAGCGATCGGGACAGCAGTAGTAGTTCCTAATGTGCCTGGCGGTTGGCACTGGATTATAGTAATGTAGAAATCTTTTAGTCTTTCTTTATTCATGCACTCATTAAGAGGCATGTTTACTAAAAGTTAGGGTATGGTAACATTATGCAAATATTTATGCAAATGAGGTCCCTTATGCAAATGAGGTCCCACATCTCATGCGGCCCCCGGGTTATTTTAGAAGTCCTCATTTGGCCCTCAAAGCAATTTGAGTTTGAGACCCCTGCTTTAAACAATGTAAACACTATAGTAAAAAAATTTTTTTATATATCATCCACATTTGTTTTGCGTGTGCTGGCTTCAGTACATTGCACAGTTTCCTCTCCAGTGATTTAATTTGTAACTGACAACTTTTTTCAGTGATCCCCGTTTTGCTAACAATTTTTGTTGCATGTCATATTTACACCATTTTTATTGGCCAATTTTATTTTCTGGTTTTGTCTCTCTGTATGGTAAATGGCTATCTCGCCCCAGGAATTGAATTAGGATCTACACTAACACTCAACATCAGATAGGTGTTTAAACATTCTTCACTACAGCGTTTCAATTTTTTTAGTGCATCTAGCAACCATTTTTTTTCAGTGATATTTATTTGTTTGGTCAGTAGTACCTGCTGTTTTATGTCTGGCACGTTTTCAAAATACCCCTCTTTTTTTAAAGTATCCAGCAATTACCTATCTTAGTGATTCAAAAGATATTTTTAGTTTGGTTTGTTATACTTGCTGGTTTGTTTTTAGGACGATAGTAGTCATTTTTTTTTACCATATCTATATAGGAGTTCTCTTGTTCAGTTAGTTTTCCTTATTCTTTTTGCTTTGCGAATGGTTATTTGACCTACAAAAAAAAAATGTGTGTGTATATAAATTTTTCTTTTTAAAAAATTCTCTACCATTTTGTCATTTTTTACACTATTAGTTCTGCCTGTTTTATACTTGGTCCCTTATTTTATATTTTTATGGATACAGTGATTTACATATTTTCAACATATCTGCTTTTTATCTGTCTATATACCAGTGTTTGCAAAGAAGAGTTTTGAGCTTTGGATCCCTGTGCTTAATTTGGTTGAATACTACCAATCCATGTAAGTATAACTGTGCCACATTTCCACTGTTAACAACCATGGTTCTTCTCATTTCCTATGTCGCCACTATGGGGTATGTTTACTAAACTGTCCTAATGTTACCGGCGCTAGTTGCAGCGTTTAATGTGAAGAATGCCATATAAGGAGTGGGCGTTCCAGTCCTAAAGTAGCAAGAATCTGTATCGTGTGATAGTGGGTGCCGTGGCACATTAACCCTAAGTACATGCCAGCGCAGTGTTAGAAGCTATAACAATGTAGCCCACTGGTTACTGCACTGATTGTGTGGAGGCAGAGGTCATGGGTTCGATCCTGCAGTGGTGTAATCTAAAAAAGCTGTTTGAGGCATTTTCTTTTAATTTAAATCAGTGCTTCCAGCAAAAACACCCTCACAGTGCCGTAACCTAAGGTGCCTCGTAAGTCACCCCATAGGTCACATTTAAAGTGCCCTGTCTGCCAAGGCACCCTGTAATGTGCCCTATAGGGTGCTTTACAGGGCGCCTTATAAGGCACCTTAGGCATCAACACTGTGAGGGTGTTTCTGCTGGCAGCACTGATTGAGGCATTTTTCTTTTAATTTAAATCAGTGCTGCCAGCAGAAACGCACCCATCCCAAGTTCCTACCGAAGGTGGTTTTGGACTTTATCTCAACAAGGAGTCCTACCAACCTTCTCAAGACTGCATGCCAACCAGGCATCAGTGGTGTTGCATACACTTGACTACAAGAGGGCTCTTGCCTTCTACCTGCAGTGTACCCAGGATCATCACAAGTCTGATTGCCTGCCCCAGGCGATTTGGCTCTGTCGCCTATGACGCCCAATCACCAACAACACCATTTCCGTCTGGGTAGCAGACTGCATTGCCTTTGCCCAAGCGAAGGCAGGGTCGTGCACAGTGTCCAAGCCAAGGCGGCTTTGCTGTGCTCAGTGCCTCTAACGGACATCTGCCGGGCTGTGACTTGGTCTTCAGCGAACACTTTCGCTGTCCACTTATAAGCATTGATATCCTGGGTCCCTTCTTAATAATGGTTTATGGACCTTTCCTCCAGGAACTTGTCCAAACCTTTTTTTAAACCCAGCTACACTAACAGCCTTTACTACATCCTCCGGTAACAAATTCCAGAGTTTGATTACACTTTGAGTGTGAAAATATTTTATTTTATTAGTCTTAAATAGTTTACCCTGTAGCTTCATTGCATGTCCCCTAGTCTTTCTATATTCTGATAACGTAAACAATCGATCTACGTATCTCCAGGAACAAGCAGGAATGTAGTCATCACATATGGGTACCGACGGAGCCTGCGCGGGAACACTCCCCAGTGTCCAATCAAAGCTTTTGGGAGCATCCCACAGCGCCTGCGTGCTGCCTTCCCGCCTTTCCCAACTGCCTCTCTCCAGTTCTTCTTTTTCTGCGGAGCCAACAGGTCGTGTTCCTGTCACCGCAGAAGAATTTCCTTTTTTTTTTTTTTTTTAATTTCTTTATTCTTTTTGTGGTCGCGTCTGCCTTCCCCGACACTCTACCGGTACCGCCGGTCTTTTTTAAAAAAAAAAGAATTTTATCCATTCTTTTCCTTTCTTCAGGCCCCAAAAATTTCCTTAATATGGAAAAACCTGCTTCAGGGTTTAAAAGGTGCACAAAATGTGGCGGTTCCATTTCTGTCACCGACACCCATGAATGGTGTTTAAAATGTTTAGGTCCTGACCACTCCATCACAGATTGTGTGTCCTGTGCTATGATGTCTAAAAGGGGTCAACAGAACCAAGCTGCTAAGCTCAGTACCCTGTTTCCCTCTGATGCGGCTTCGGTGGCATCAACGTCCTCCAGGGCTGCTGCTGCTTCTTCCCGTGGATCTCAGGTAACTAAACATAAGTCTAGCCGGTCCTCAAAGGGTAGATCTCCTTCTAAGCATCGAGATGCCTCTGGCATTGCCCTCGAGGATTCTGCACCGGCAAAATTACCCTGGCGGGAGGCTTCGGCTTCCAAAGCACCATCATCGGGGTTCCAGGATGTTCTCGATGGCTCGGCCTCGACAAATCTCCTGGTGCCATGTTCTGGGGTACCGGCAGTTTACACCGGTACTGATTTCGAGGCATTGGCAGCGTCTATGAACCAGAGAATGCTGTCCATAGAACGCAGTCTAGCGGCTTTCCTTGTGGCATCGACGCCCTTGGTATCGCGACAGACAACTCCACCGGTACTGGCATCGGTATCGCAACCGGTACCGATAACATCGGCATCGATGCCTGCTATGCCAGTACCCTGTCCTTCGATGCCCGCCGGTACCGATTCCCCGGTACCGGTTATTCCCGATACCGATTTTGCTCGGTACGGGTATCGGGCTCTGCAGGAACATCCAGACAGGCGATACTTCGATTCCTCAGAAGAATCTGAGGATTCTGAAAGTTCTGTCGATGGAAGCATCATTGCTGCACAGGAGTCCTCCTCCCCTAAATGCAGGATGTCTCCTCCAGAGGACATGTCTTTCCAAGACTTCATCCGAGAGGTGGCTCGGGGCCTCTCCATCACTGTGGCCCCTGAGACAGAGCCAAGGGCCAAGGAGTTGGATATTTTACAATATCCTAAAACTCCTAAGGAGGCAGCTACCCTACCCATTCATGAGATTCTCTGATATCATGTTGAGGATGTGGGAAACACCTCTTACCACCTCTCCTCATTCTCGTAGGTTAGATACTATGTATTGTGTCCCTCCTTGTCCTGGTTTCCATAAAACTCAGCTTCCTCACCACTCTATTGTGGTGGAATCTGCTATGAGAAGGATTAGAAGTGCAAAAAGACATGCCTCTAATCCTCCAGGACGTGAATGCAGAACTCTGGATGCTTTTGGACGTAGAGTCTTTCAAGCTTCCATGCTTGCTGCAAGAATCAGTTCCTATAGTCTCTACATGGGAATGTTCCTAAAGGAAGTTACTGATCACCTACGGACTTTAAGTCCTTTCATCTCTGACGATAAAAGGCAGGAGTTTCTCACTTGGCTCAAACATGCCCAAGATGTCTCTAAATTCTCCAACCGTGCAGCCTTCGACTGCTTTGAATGTATAAGCAGGACCTCGGCTATTGCCATAGGTGCACATAGGATTGCTTGGCTCCAAGCATCTGATTTAGAGCTCTGGGTACAAGATAAATTGGGAAATATCCCTTGTACTGGTGAGAACCTGTTTAGTAAAGATTGGCAAGAAAAAGCCAATGAAATGGATGCTGAAAATTCCACTTTGGATAGACTATCCAAGTCTACTGCTGATCCTGTTAGGAAAAAGTTGTTCAGGAAAACACCACCCTTTTCTAAAAAGAAAAGATTTTATCCTGCTTATGGTCAGCAGGCATCTTCTGCAGGTCAGTTTTCAACCAAACGTCAGCAACCACCCAAACAGAAGAAAGCAAAGGCTGCTAGGCCTCAACCGGCCCAGCAGCCTCAGCCTCCTCAGGGCCTTTGACTTTCAGCTAGAGAACTTACCCTTTCTGGCTCTGGAGGGACCAGAACCGTCCACCATTCCAGGAAGGTTATGCCATTTTGCTCCCAGATGGGGGTAAATAACAGCAGAGCATTGGACACTCCATCTTAAGAGGGGTACAAACTTCATTTTTCAAGCATGCCCCCTCCCACAATAGTGAGGCAGTTCAGTTCTCCAATCTCTCTCATCGACCTGTTAGGTCAGGAGGTTACCATCCTTCTTGCCCAAGGGGCAATAGAAGAAGTGCCTCTTCATCAACAAGGCACAGGGTTCTATTCCCCTTATTTTCTTATCCCAAAGAAAACAGGGGGATACAGACCTATCTTAGATCTCAGAGAATTGAACGAATTCCTTGTCAGGGAGAAATTCAAAATGATCTCTCTCGGAGCTCTGCTTCCATACCTTCAGAGTCAGGATTGGCTTTGTTCTCTAGATCTCAAGGATGTGTACACCCATGTTCTCATCCATCCAACCCACAGAAGGTTTCTTCGGTTCCTGTTTCAAGGAAAGCATTACCAATACAGGGTGCTTCCTTTTGGTCTGGCCTCTGCACCAAGGGTGTTCACGAAATGCATGGCTGTGGTAGCAGCATTTCTACGCACTCTGGGAATATTCGTCTTCCCTTACTTGGACGACTGGCTCATTCGAGCTCCAACACAGCTAGAGGCCAGGACTTCTCTAACTTGCACAATGTGTATCCTTCAGTATTTAGGGCTGGTCATAAACATCCCAAAATCCAGTCTAACTCCTACTCAGTCTCTAGAGTTCATAAGAGCCCTGCTGGATACTACAAAGGCAAGGGCCTACCTTCCCCAAGCCCGTTGCCTTCGCTTGGTGCAGTTAGCTTCTCAAGCAGCCCTAAAGCCATTTATAACTGCTCGAGAAATGTTGCAGTTGCTAGGCCACATGGCATCCACCGTGCATGTGGTACCATATGCTCGCCTTCACATGAGGGCAGCTCAGTGGACTTTATCCACCCAATGGACCTAGGCATCAGGTTGCCTGTCAGGCAGAATAGCAAGCACAAGTCGTCTCATTTTGTCTCTCCAGTGGTGGAAGTCCACTCAAAACCTGTTGCTGGGGTCCCCCTTTCAGCAACACCTGCCCCAAGCAACTCTTACAACAGATGCTTCTCCAATGGGTTGGGGAGCTCATCTGCAAGACCTCTCCACCCAAGGCACTTGGACTCCACAAGAGAGTTGTCTACATATCAATCTCTTGGAGCTCAGAGCAATCTTCCTTGCTCTGCAAGTGTTCCACATTCTGCTCAGCTACAAAACAGTCCTTATTCATACGAACAATCAGGTAGCCATGTTCTACGTGAACAAGCAGGGGGGAACAGGCTCTGTAGCTTTGCAACAAAGCTCTGTGACTGTGGGCCCTTGCCAGAGAGCATCACATTCATCTTCTGGCAGTATATCTTCCAGGCGTTCAAAACTCTTGGGCAGACAGACTCAGTCGAGTTCTCCTTCCACACGAGTGGTCTCTGTATGCAGACCAGGTGGCCAAAATTTTTCAACTTTGGGGAACCCCGGACATAGACCTCTTTGCAAGTCCGTGGAATACCAAATTTCCCCAGTTCTGTTCCAGAACTCCGGCTCAGGGAGCTCAGGCAAAGGATGCTTTCCTCCTTCACTGGGGTCAAGACTTCCTCTATACCTTTCCACCCATTCCCCTAATTCCCAAAATCCTTTTCAAGCTTCAGAGAGACAGAGGCCACATGATTCTCATAGCACCACATTGGCCACGGCAAGTGTGGTACCCTCTGCTTCTACATCTCTCTCAAGCTCCCTCCCTGGAGTTAGGGTCTGCTCCAGATCTCCTATCTCAGGAGAACGGAATGTTATGGCATCCCAATCCCCAGTCCCTGCATCTCGGGGCTTGGTTGCTGAAGGCCTAGATCTCCAAGATCTTCATCTTTCTCAGCAAGTGAAAAATGTTCTTTATGCTTCTAGAAAACCTTCCACTAGACGTTCTTATGCTTTCAAGTGGAAAAGGTTCACTGTTTGGTGTTCAGAAAAGGGTCTTAACCCCCTTGCCATACCTCTAGAATCTTTAATGGAGTATCTCCTCCACTTGTCTAATGCAGGCCTTAGGACAAATTCAGTAAGAGTCCATTTGAGTGCTATTGCAGCTTCTCTCAATCCTCTCAATGGACAACCTATTTCCTCTCATCCCTTATAGCAAGATTCATGAGAGGCCTCCTAACTAAGCCTCCCATTAGACCACCTCCAGTGACATGGGACTTGAATCTGGTTCTTGGGCAGCTCATGAAGCCACCTTTCGAAACCTTAGCTACCACCTCCTTGAAATTTCTTTCTTGGAAGGTTATCTTTCTCATTGCAATCACATCAGCACGCCGCATTAGTGAACTGCAAGCACTAGTAGCTAATCCACCTTATACAAGGTTTCATCATGACAAGGTAATTTAATTTTAATTAACAGATTTTTTATATACCGCTCCTTCCATTGATCAGATGCGGTTCCCATAGAACAATAAACAGTGCAAGCTGTTTTTACATATAACAATTTGTAACTTAGATATTACAGTTAACAATTAGTGAACTATGTACAAATGAAACAGGATTAAACTATATACAGAGTTATTTGTCTTCAATACATTGTTTTAGGGGTACAGTACTTCATTCCTTTGAGTAATGTATTATCTGGCGTAGGGTTATCCTTTATCTAGCTGAGAGGTGAGTTCATCACAGATCCATAGTACATTGTAAATAAGTGTGTGTTAAGTTTTTTCCTAAACTCCATGATTTCAGGTAATTGTCTTAATTCTATTGGGATTGTGTTCCACAAGATGGGGGCTGCATGGGAGAAGGCTTTCTTGTTTGTGGCTTTTTTGGCCCTAATGAATTCCTAAGGTAGTCCTTAGGACTCATCCACACTTTATGCCTAAGGTGGTCTCGCCTTTTCACCTCAACCAGGAGGTCTACCTACCTGTCTTTTTTATTTTTTTTTTCCAGGACCTCATGCATCAAGTGCAGAGAGGAATCTTCATACCCTGGACTGTAAAAGAGCTCTAGCTTTTTACTTGCAGAGGACACAGCAACATAAAGTCCTCTCAGCTCTTTGTTGCTTTTGACCCCTCTCATTTGGGACTGCCAGTCTCCAAGAGAACACTATCTAACTGGATTGCTCAGTGTATTTTTCGCCTATCAGAGTAAGAACCTTTCTCTGGAGGGCCATGTCACAGCTCACAATGTGAGAGCCATAGCAGCCTCAATGGCTCATCTGAACTCTGTGTCTATTGTCGAGCAGCCACTTGGGCCTCGGTTCATACCTTCACGGCCCATGACTGCTTGGACAAGGACTCCCGCCGGGATGCCTTGTTTGGTCAGGTTGTTCTCAAACACCTGTTCCATACTTAATCAACTCCTACCCACCATCCCTGATAGGATGCCAGAGATCCATGGGGGGAAGTGGAGCCCTTCTCAGGGACACACAACTTCTGGGGTCTCTCCCTGGCACCCAAAGTTAGGGAGTCCCCATTTGAGATGACTAGATTCCTGCTTGTTCCTGGAGATAGCATAGTTACTCACCTGTAACAGGTGATCTCCAGGAACAGCAGGAATTTAGTCCTCACAACCCACCCACCTCCCCTGGGAGTTGCATCTCTCTCTCTCTTGGTCTCAGCTTTAAAACGCAACTGGAGAGAGGCAGTTGGGGAAGGCAGCACGCAGGCACTGTGGGATGCTCTAAAAAGCTTTCTGATTGGACGCTGGGGAGTGTTCCCGTGCAGGCTCCGTCGGTACCAACGATACCCATATGTGAGGACTAAATTCCTGCTGTTCCCGGAGATCACCTGTTACAGGTGAGTAACTATGCTTTACCCGTTCCACTCCGTTCATTAATTTTATAAACTTCTATCATATCTCCCCTCAGCATTATAATATCTTTTGTTTTATTTTCCATTCCTTTCCTTATGATACCTAGCATTCTATTTGCTCTCTTGGCGGCTGCTGCTGCACACTGAGCCGAGGGTTTTAATATGTTATCCACAATGACGCCTAAATCTTTTTCCTGGGTGGTGGTTCCTAATGTGGAACCTTGCATCGTGTAACCATAGTTTGGGTTGTTCTTACCTAGGTGCATAACTTTGCACTTGTCCTCATTAAATTTTATCTGCCATTTTGATGCCCAGTCTTCCAATTTATCAAGATCCTCTTGCAATTTTCCACAATCCTCTTGCGTTTTAACAACTTTAAATAGTTTTGTGTCATCTGCAAATTTGATAACCTCACTCGTTGTTCCACTTTCCAGGTCATTTATGAATGTCAAAAAGCAGCAGACCCAGCACAGATCCCTGGGGTACACCACTATTCACCTTTTTACATTGGGAAAATTGGCCATTTAGCCCTACCCTCTGCTTTCTCTTTTAACCAGTTCCTGATCCATAGTAGTACACTGCCTCCTATCCCATGACTCCTTAGTTTTGCCAAAAGTCTCTCATGAGGGACCTTGTCAAAGGCTTTCTGAAAGTCCAGATACACTATATCAACCGACTCACCTTTTGTCCACCTGTTTATTCACTCCTTCAAAAAAACATAACAGATTAGTAAGACAAGATCTTCCTTGTCTAAAGCCATGTTGGCTGTCTCCCATTAGGCCATGACTATCTACATGCTGAGTAATTTTGTTCTTTATGATGGCTTCTACCATTTTTCCCGGTACTGACATCAGGCTCACCGGTCTGTAGTTTCCCAGATCACCCCTGGAACCCTTTTTAAAAATTGGTGTTATATTGGTGATTCTCCAATCTTCAGGTATTAGAGATGATTTTAATGATAGCAGCTCTGCAATCTGTGAACTATTAGTAATCTCATATTTCAGTTCTTTCAACACCCTTGAATGTATACCATCTGGCCCAGGTGATTTGCTACTCTTCAGTTTATCTAATAGTTGTAATACATCTTCCCGATGTATTGATATTTCCTTCAATTCTTCCGCACCTTGAAATACCACTTCAGTCATGGGTAACATCCCTGCATCTTCCTCAGTAAAGACTGAAGCAA
This sequence comes from Ichthyophis bannanicus, assembly GCA_033557465.1. Lineage (NCBI taxonomy): Eukaryota > Metazoa > Chordata > Amphibia > Gymnophiona > Ichthyophiidae > Ichthyophis > Ichthyophis bannanicus. Next base: position 192,048,013 of record CM066039.1, read on the forward strand.
AGAAGTCATTCATTCTCTCTGCTATCGCCTTGTTGCCTCTTAGTGCCCCTTTTAACCCATCATCTAATGGACCAACTGACTCTCTCATATGTTTTTTGCTACGAATGTACTTGCAAAAGTCCTTATTTTGCGTTTTTGCTTCCGTAGCACGCTTCTCAAATTCTCCCTTTGCTTGCCTTATCAGTGTCTTGCATTTGACTTGTCAGTGCTTGTGCTGTTTCCAGGTTTTGTTGTTTGGCTCTTTTTTCCCATTTCCTGAAAGATGCTTTTTTGGCAGCAGCCTCTCTGACCTCACCTTTAAACCATACTGGCAATTTTTTGGACTTACTTCCTTCCCCTTTTCTTAAAGCGTGGAATACAGCTGGTCTGGGCTTCCAAGATTAGTATTTTTCAACACCTAAGCTTGATGTAAGTCTTTTAACCTTTGCAACTGCTCCTTTTTAGTTTTTTCTTAACTATTTTCCTCATTTTATCATAGTCTCCCTTTCAAAAGTTAAAAGGTGGTACTATGGATTTCTTTACTGTCCCTCCTCCACTAATTAAATCAAAGGCGATCATGCTATGATCACTATTGCCAAGTGGCCCCAACACACTTATCTCTTGCAATAGTTCTGGTGTTCCACTAAGGACTAGGTCTAATATGGCTTCCCCTCTGGTTGGTTCATGAACCAGCTGCTCCAAGAAGCAGTCATTTATTTCATCTAGGAACTTTATCTCCCTAGCCTGTCCTGCCATGACACTAACCCAGTCGATACTGGGGTATTTGAAATCACCCCTTATTATTACTGCGCTGTAACATTTGTTAGCTGTCCTCTTGTTCACTTTGTCTCCTAATCTGGTGAACCCAGAGCTGCCTCTGTCCTGCTCCTTGCGTTCACTTTCTCTTCATGTAACATTTTTGTTTGGGATGTGTTTGCTTGATTGTTAGCATCCCAAGTCAGTCAAACACAAATACAGAGCTCTGGGGCCACTTCTGTACTGCTATTAATGGAGACACTTGGGAAGCTCTGCTTGCTAGTCAAAGCAGAAGTTGGTACTAGCAAATCTGATCTTGTGAAGAACCTCAAGTTTTGATTAATGCAACATATGTGCTCAGTCCCTGAGCCTACGTCATAAAAAAAAAAAAGTTGTGTAAATTTATTTACTTCTATTAATCACCCTAGCAACAGACTCATGGGAATGGACAACCTTAAAATGAATAGAACATTTACAATGCAATAGCATTTCCTCTGATCATTACTACAGATCACTACTAACTACTCCAGTCCTTATTGTCCTAGACCTAGGCCATTGCTTTTCAGCCAGTCAGGTTTTTAGGATTGCTACAATGAATATGCACAAAATAGATTTGCATATGCTGGGAGATCCTTTGTATTGCAAATCTATGTTGTGCATGTTCATGATGGAAATTCTGGCTGGTTGTGCCTTCAGGAGGGGTTGCGAAGCACTATCCTAGCTATAACTGTTTCCATAAGCAGATCTTTACTATAGTCCAGGATCTCTCCAGGGATTGTGCCAAGGGTTTTGGGCACCCTAAACAAACCTTCAGCCTTTTGCTCCCCCTTCCAATTAACTTTCATGCTCCTAGGATTTTGATCATTTAAACTCAATCATAATCAACCCCCTACCACCCTTTCCAGAACTATCCTGAAAAGTATAATTTGCCATTTAAATAGACTATTTGATAACTGGCTACCCTCCCTGCAGGTTAAATATTTGTTTTGCTAGTTTGTTCAGTATATATGGCTATTGGGCTCTATTGCTATGCTTTGACTGCTGCCCTAAGTGACCACCTAGTCTTGCCTAATGGTTAAACCGGCCTTGCAGCCTACGCGCTAGGATCTCTGGTAGAATTCAGGACAAAATAACTAGTCAGCATCTCTCATCTATAAAGCAGTAGCCTCTCTGAGAGAGCTGCCTTTCCAATGAGTCAGATACATGACTCTACTGCTACAGGCTCTCCTACTGTATGTAAGAAACTTTAAAATCTGCAAGGCTTCTGCTGACCTTGGCTCAAGGCTCTTTCAGGAGATGTCTGGCATACTCTCCAGCATGGATGCAGGTACAGAGGCCCCCACCCTGGCACTAAAGTTCTGTGCTGTAGGAACAAAGACTGCGTGCTGTAACACTGTACTTACCTTTAACAGAGTTGTCAAGAGGCCTCCTCGCCGTTTTTCTTCAATAAAGTTAGCCAACTATCATTAACCCTCTTTAATCTCTTTCTCACTGAGTTAGCTTGAGAAGTACTTAAGGTCATTTCTCCTGCTGCCATTGCATTCTATGCCAGCCTCAAGTATGTTCCTGACAGTGCCAAAACTTTTCACCCACAACCAAGGCAATATGTGACCTGCATGCATTGTGCCTTTGCCTCTAGTACTGAAGCTACACTCTTGCCTGTAGTGATGACTGTAAACAAACTCTGCCCATAGCACGCTTCATAGGAAGGATGTTGACCACAAGATAATTGCATCATCCAAGTAGGTTCTAAATCAGCACGGTGAAAAAAAGAAAAAAATAGGCACTGCAGGATTGCTGGGTCTCTTAGTACTTTCAGCCTTGATTATTAGTATTGGCTCATGCCTTTCTAGGAGAAGACCAAAGTGAGTTACATTCAGGTATAGTATGTACCTACCTTTCATTCCGTTTTGTTTATTTGATGAAGAAATGTTTTCTTCTGAGTGGTCTTGTTGCTGACCCAGAGCTGCTGCTTGCACAGGTTTAGTGGTGCACTAGTATTAACCCCCTTAAACACCTCTGTCTATGCACTGCAGGGGATGCTTGAATGAAATTTACCCCCCAGTTTCCCTAAGTTCTGTTTCACTCTTTCAAACTACCCCACAATGTATGATATCCTCATACACCACAGTTCTTATTCCCATCTGTCTTGAGTTCTATTAGGATGCAACTGTAGTAGTTATATTTTTCCTGTGACCATAGGAGCCCTTCTGAACTGAGTCTCTCCTTACCTCATTTCACCTGTTCCTGGAAGTGAAAAGGCATCTCATCTTTATAGAATGATTTCTTCCTCTAAAGTCTTTCTGCTCACAAAGAAATTACTTTAATATCTTTGCCTAGTATATTTATTTTTACTGAGACATATGGCACTGGCAATACAGGTGGATATTTCATCTAAACTCTATATGCATCATATACAATGGCAGCTACAGTTACAAGGGTTTGTATCACTCCTGCCATTCCAATTTGTTTAAAAGAATGGTTCTACCAGCAACAATAGTTTTAGCTAAGTCTTCCTTGGTTGGGAAGCCCAGCTCTTGTATCTTTGCACCTCAGGGATCAGGAATGGTATAGAAAGGTCTCTTCAAATCAGGCAGCTACAGCTCAGGGCAGCATACCACACTCTGTGTTTGACTCTTGGATAGAAAAGAAGCTTGTTACTTGGGTTTCCCTCTTTAATAGGACAATGTCAATGTTTATACAGTATCAACAAACAGGAAGGGACAGAAGCTAAGGAGTAGGCTGCCATCCCCCAAGAAATTTCCATCTAATTGGTCCATAATGCTGTTACAATCTATTGGCACGAACTGCCTGTGGAATTTAAAATTGGCATCTTCTTACCTTTTATTTAATTTCTTGATTATATCACCCAGGTTGAAAAGCATTAAAGCGGTTTAAAAACGGGTATTGGATATACAGATCATCAACTACTAGTATAGGCAAACTCAAGCTGAAGTTAAAAAAAAGAGCAAACCACTCATGAATGCAGCAAAATATGACCTTGAGAATATACCACTGGAATTTAAAGACTGCCTGCAAAATCAATTTGCTGCTTTAGATACAAATGACAGAGCTCCAGAAGAGTTATGGAATGGCATCAAGAAGGTTGTGTTGGAAGAAAGTGAAGTCTCTACAAAAGGTGAAAAAGCAAAAATGGCCAAAATGGATGATGGAAGAAACTCTGAAAATTGCCCAGAAATGCAGAGACGCTAAAGCCAGAGGAGAAAGAAAGATAATAACAACTCAACAAAGATTTCTAACGTGCAGTAAGACAGGACAAGGCAAAGTACTACAACGACGCATGCAAGGAAATAGAAGCAGAAACTATTAGAGGAAGAACAAGATCAGCTTTCCTAAAGCTATGAGAGTTAAAGAAAAAGTTCCAGCCTCGAATTGGAATGTTACAAGATGCTCAAGGTTCTATGTTGAATGATGCTGAGAAGATCAAGAAAAGATGGAAGGAATATACCGAGTTTTTATATGATAAAGATCAAGTGGACAAACAGCTGTTTCAACCTGTACCTTTTATTTATTTTATTTATTTTATTTATTTATTTCTTTAGACAGTTTTGTATACCGCCTTATCCTTCAATCAAAACGGTCACAACACAATTGGGGGATACATTTAACACGCGGGGATATGAGACACATACACTAATACTTACAGGGAACATGGGCAATGGAGGGTTAAGTGGCTTGCCCAAGACCACAAGGAGCATCTGTGGGACTAGAAACCCCAGTCCTTCCGGCCCAAGGTTGCTGTCCTCTAGTGGGATTTGAACTTCCGGCCTGAAGTACCTTGCCCCAACCACTAGGCTACTCCTCCCTTTATGATGGGGAACCATTGGTGATGAAAGAAGAAGTTGAAGCAGCATTGAAAGCCTTATCAAAGAACAAAGCACCAGGCATTGATACCATTCCCATTGAAGTATTACAGCAATCTGATGCAGCTGTTACCGTACTTACAATGCTCTGCCAAGAAATATGGAAGACAACATCATGGCCAACTGACTGGAAAAGATCTGTGTTTATACCAATACTAAAGAAAGGTGATCCAACTGACTGTGGAAATTATCGCACAATTGCTCTGATCCCACATGCCAGCAAGATTCTACTGAAGATTATTCAAAAGAGACTACAACCATACCTGGAACAAGAACTACCTGAAGTGCAAGCAGGGTTCAGGAAAGGGCGAGGAACGAGAGACATCATTGCGGATGTAAGATGGATCCTTAAAGACTAAAGAATATCAAAAGGATATCTATTTGTGCTTTATCGACTATAGCAAGGCTTTTGACTGTGTAAACCATGAGAAACTCTGGGCTACATTAAGAAGCATGGGTATACCAGAACACCTGATCGTATTCTTGCACAGTCTGTACATTGATCAAAAAGCAACAGTTTGAACGGAACAAGGAGAAACAGAATGGTTTAAAATAAGCAAAGGTGTAAGACAAGGCTGTATACTTCCCCCTACCTGTTTAATTTATATGCAGAACAAATCAGCAGAGAAGCAGGATTGTATGAAGATAAGAGGTGTGAAGATTGGTAGAAGACTCATCAACAACCTTTGCTATGCTGATGATACCAAATTACTGGCTGAAAGTGAAGATCTGAAACATTTGCTTCTCACAATCAAAGAACATAGTCTCAAAATGGGCCTGCACCTTAATGTAAAGAAGACAAAGATCATGACAACTGGCATAAGCAACAGGTTCATTGCTGAAGGAGAAGAAATTGAAATTGTGAACAACTTTAACCTACTTGGATCAACTATCAATAAAGAAGCAACAAGCAGTTAAGAAATCAGACGATGCATTGCTCTTGGCAGAATGGCTGTGAAAGACCTAAATAAGATTCTCAAGAGCAGAGATGTCTCTCCATACAAAGATTTGACTTCTTCAAGCCATGGTATTTTCAATAATATCATATGGATGTGAAAGTTGGACAGTGAAAAAGATAGACAGGAAGAAAATTGATGCCTTTGAATTATGGTGCTGGCGGTGAATTCTGTGTATACCATGGACTGTCCGAAGAACAAAGCAGTCAGTACTAGAGGAGATCAAACCTAAGCTTTCTTTAGAAGCTCAGATGACAAGACTTTGACTTTCATACTTTGGACACATCATACAAAGAGAGAGATCATTAGAGAGAGATGACATGCTTGGCAAGATAGAAGGTCAATGCAAAAGAGGAAGGCCAGCAATGAGATTTGTTTTATTTACATTCTCCTATATACTGTGCTATTCTGCATCAGTGCTATTTACATTGAACAAACTGAAATTACATTGAACAGGGCATTATAACTTGGAGATAACTATTTTACAGGGAACATGGGCTATAGAGGGTTAAGTGGCTTGCCCAAGACCACAAGGAGCACCTGTGGGACTAGAACCCCCAGTCCTTCCACCCCAAGGTTGGTCTACTCTAGTGGGATTTGAACCCCCAACCTTCCAGTCTGAAGTACCTTGCCCCAACCACTAGGCCACTCTTCCACTCCATACAATAACAGCAGCTGCAGGTACCAGTCTGTCAACAATGAGCTGCCTGACTCAAGACCGAACACAATTTAGGATAGCTATCCAGAGGATCACCATGAGTCGACTCCGACTTGACAGCACTTAACAACAATGTTGGATATATTCCCTTGTCCCTAAAGAGCTCACAATCTGCATGCATACCTGAGGCAATGGAGGGTTAAGTGGCTTGCTGAAGGCCACAAGAAGCACCTAAAGGACTAGAGATACCAGTCCCTCTGGCCTGAGATCGCTGTCCCTGAGCAGAAGTCGAACCTCTGGCCTGAGGTAACTTGCCCCAACCACTAGGCCACTCCCTCCCCCAGTCATCACAGATTGATTCACTTGTTGAGACTGCCAAATAATACAGAGAATCCGACATGGATTAAAAACATGTCCTGTTTCAGAAATATTTAAGCAGTTGGACTTAGTTTCTTTTTAGTGTGTTAGTCTTTGATGCAGTGACTGTATTATTTTTTTTTATGTGCACTGTATTTTGTGGCACAACTTCTGCCCAACCAGAATCTACTCTGCAATGATGGAGGCAAAATGTGGCAACACTGTACTTACCTTTCAGCAGTTGACCATTAAAATATCTTCAATAAAATTAGCCAACCTCCCCTGAACAACCAGGGAAGGCACATTTGCTGCTGCTGCTACCTGGGGGTCAAGTCTTGCAATAGCAGCTGCAAAAATCACATGACTATTATCGCAGCGATTTGATCTCACTATCCTGGTTCTCCTCCTACCTTTCCCATCGTTCATTCAGTGTATGCTCTGGTGGCTTCTCCTCTTCCCCTACCCTGCTCCATGTAGGTGTACCCCAGGGATCTGTCCTGGGCCCCCCTCCTTTTCTCTCTCTCTACCCAAGGCCTTGGCGTACTTATCTCCTCTCATGGCTTTCAGTACCATCTCTAGGCCGATGACTCCTGAATCTACCTCTCTACACCTAATATTTCTCTGGCAACCCAGTCCAAGTTCTCTGCCTGTCTTTCGGACGTCGCTGCCTGGATGTCTCATCACCAATTGAAACTGAACATGGCCAAGACTGAACTCTTCCCCCCCCCCCCCTGTCTATGTGGATGGATCTACTATCTTTCCTGTTCCCTTGGCTCGCAATCTAGGGATTATCTTTGACACTTCTCTCTCCTTCTCTGCTCATATCCAGCTTGTAGCTAAGACCTGCCACTTCTTCCTCTACAACATCAGAAAAATCCGTCCCTTCCTCTCTGAACACACTACCAAAACGCTTATCCACTCCCTAATCTCTTGCCTCAATTACTGCAACCTCCTCCTTGCTGGTCTCCCCATTAGCCACCTCCTTCCCCTTCAATTTATACAAAATCACGCTGCTCGACTAATCTTCTGCCAGCCTCGCCATGCCCACATTACTCCCCTCCTCCAGTCATTTCACTGGCTCCCTGTCCAATTCCAGCTTCTCCTGCTGACCTATAAATGCATTCACTGTATGGCCCCCTCAATACCTCTTATCTCTCCCTACGTCCTCTCTTGAAATTTGTGCTCCACTAACAAATCATTTCTATCAATGCCTTTCACCCGCACCGTGAACTCCCGACTGTGCTCCTTTCACCTTGTGGTACCAAATGCCTGGAACAGCCTACCTGCGTCTGTGCGCCAGGCATCCTCCCTGGCCCTCTTCAAGTCCAGGTTGAAGACCCACCTCTTCACTGTTGCACTCAGATCCTGACCAAACTGTACCACACTACACTGTACCGTCTGCAGAACTGACTAATGCTCTGTACTGTTCTAACTAGATTGTAAGCTCCGATGAGCATGACTCTGACGGGCGGGGATCGTCTCTTGCATGTTGTCTACCTCTTGTAGGATTACTGTACAGTGCTGCGTGTGTAGTGCTTTATAAGTGCTAAATAGTAGTAGTAATCTCAGGCAGCAGGAGCTTTGGACTGGTTCACTTCTTTTCCGGATGATTGATTTTGTTGTATAAAATGAGAGTTCATCATATCCAAAGAAATTATACTCTGGGGTCCCTCAGGGAGCAGTTCTCTCACTGTAGACTTTTTTTTTCTTTATTTTAGGTTTTATTAACTTTATAGAGGTCACCCTAGCATGGGGGGGGGGGGGGGCTGGGCTGAATAAGTCTTTGGCCTTATAATGAAAGCTATGGGCACACTTCAGTGCCGGAGGTCTGAATGATTTCTCTGCCGTTTCATGGTACCAAATAAACAAAACGGCAGAGAGAACCATTTGGATCTCTGGGACTGAAGTCTGCTCGTAGCTTTCGGTTTCATTACAAGGCCAGAGGCTTATCAGCACTGCCTCATACAGGCATTCAAAATGGACAACTTGCACAGTAAAACAAATATACAGTCAAAATGTTTCCTGTTGTCTCAATTTTCTCTAATACATAAAGACTTTCCCTCTCAAGCATGTTAAATAGTATGTTAAACCCCTATGAGCCCTACTAAATTTACAATAATCTCCTCTCCCCCCCCCCCATCCTCTCTCTTCCACTAGATAATTCTCTTCAAACTGATCATATCTCTCAGCTACAGATGGTAGAGGTTATTCTATACCAGGGGTCTCCAACTCTAGTCCTGGAGGGTGCCTGTCCATTCAGGTTTTCAAGCTGTCCCTAATGAATATGCATCAAATATATTTGCATGCACTGCCCCATTGTATTCAAATTTATCTTATGCATATTTATTAGGGACTGCCTGAAAACGTGAATGGTTTGGTGTTGGAGATCGCTGGCATACCGTATACATAGCCCAACTTTTCTTAAACCTGTTTTAATGGAGGCTTATACCTTGTCTTCTAGTGGGCCACCAACACCAATCTGGCTGCAGCAATTCTTAGTCTGACCAATTTTTGTTGTGATTTCCACCCCCCTATTATTTTCCCATTCCACAAAGCCATTTCTGTGGACATTGGAATTTTACTCTTAACCAGTGGTTCCCAACCCAGTCCTCAGGTACCCTCAGACCTGATCCATCTCATGTATATTCATTGTGGATACCTTGAAAACCTGACTGGCCTGGGGGTACCCGAGGACTGGGTTGGGAACCACTGCTCTTAACTAACTTATTGAGAAAGTCAAACACCTATTTCCAAAATGCTTGGATCTTTACACACTTCCACCATATATGCATAAATGATCCCTGTTCCCCCCACTCCCTCCAACATGTCCCATTTCCTGCCTCAAAGATCTTTTGTAATGATACCAGTGTATAATACCTATGCAGTAAGACCTTATAACCATTCTCCACAACCTAACTGACAATGGACAGTTTTACTACATTTTCAGAAATCTTCCCCCATTTATCATCCAGTTCCTCCTCAAAATCTTGTTTCCAAGTTTGGAGATGTTTATACCCACCCCCCTCAATTTTAGCATTAAGATCCCATAGACCTGTATAATTAACCCTTTAGAGCTTTTGCAATGTAAAATACTTTTGAATGCTGTGAGCTGTCCTCTCAGGTCCTGCTTCATCTCAGGTTGCATGAAATAATGCTTCAACTGGCGCTAAAGGAAACGAGCCTTAGATAATAGTTGAAACTCATCTTGCAGCACATCAGAGGAAACTAGCACTTCATCATCATACATTTGTCCCAACTACTTAAATTCTGCCTATTCCCAGTGTGAAAAAATTGATAGCCTCTTCCTGTTATAAATTCACTGTTCTCCTTAATGTGTGTGCATTAAGAGTAACTACGTGCTTCCAATAATATTGTCTTATGATCCTTCCATCCATTCAATGATAAATCCACTTACGGATTAACTGACCATATTTGGTCCTCTTATCTGTTAGTATCCATGGTAGTTTTCCCACTTGGCCAAGCCCTTCATTTTCTCCTTCCATCTCAACCCATTGTTTACTGGGGTTATTTTGCCAGTCCCACAGGGCACAAAGTTGGACAGCATAATATTTATATAAATTAGGTACCACCAGCCCCCCACCTTGCTTAGTTAGATATAAAACTTCCCTCACAATTCTCAGGTGTTTTCCCTTGCCATTTAAATTTAAAGATTTCTCCAATGTTTTAAGAGAGAGGAACATCAATTAGTAGCATCTGGAAAAGATACAAAAACGTAGGTAATACCATAATTTTAATTGTTTCTCTCTGACTTACATGGAGATTAATATTTCAAATCTCAGTCATATATTAACTTTGAAGCCAGATACAATCCCATAAAGATCCAGTTTCCTCATAATTTCTCTTAAGGAACATTCTGGACTATTCAATGCTAGTAGGATGTTATCTGTGCACATTGCTATTTTATGTTCCATATCTCATAGCCTTGGCCCCTCTTATCCCACATTGTCCCTTATTCTCTAGGCAAGTGGTTCTATAACCAAAGCAAACAGTAGAGGGACTAAGGGACATCCTTGCCTAGTGCCCCTCCCCAAATTGAAGACCTGAGAATACCCTCAATTGATCTTCAAGCTTGCAATTGGGTTGGTATCAATAATCTTAAGCCAGCTCACAAAGTGAGGCCACCTTTTGGTGTCAATTAACAACTGCATCACAGATTGATTCACTTGTTGAGACCTGCAAATGATAGTGAGCATCTGACAAGTGTTATCAGAGCTTGCCTCTCCCAAACAAAACTGGCTTGGTTCTGATGGACTAGCCCCAGAGCCTGAGTCATTAGGAATTGAGTCAGAATCTTGATCAATATCTTATTTATTTGTGCTTATTGTGGTAAGGAGAGTGCGGCTCAGCATGGAAATAAAAGAGAAAGAAGAACTTTTTCTTCTTTTCGGGGGATGGGTGCACTAGAATACATACACCACAGCAAAATCCCGGAGAGAAACCAAGAGGGTAGAGCTAGGTTTAAGCCACTCCCAGACTCCATGACAACCCCAGGTAAGAGTAGGAGGTACAAGTGGGTGGAGTCAGAGAGGGAGGTGCCCTGCTCAACGTTTAAGTTTGAGAAAACAAACAAAGAGAGAGGCAGTCAAGGGAGAAGCAGCCACAAAGAGAGCAGCAGCAGAGACAAGAGCAACCAGCACTGCAGCCAAGGAAGCTACAGAGAAGGTTCCAGGCAGAGGACCAAACAGACTGGCAAGAGGGAGAGAGAGAAAAGGTTGGCTTTGAGAAGGCTAAGGCAAGAGTGCTTAGACTCCTCTGATGAAGGGGTCTGTCTGCAGGCAGCAGAAGCCCCAGGAAGGGAAGTGGAGGTCTTACCCTGATTCCCTGTCTAGCTCAGAGGCAGAGAGAGTCACAAGCCACAGAAACCTCAGCCAGGAAGGTGCTGCAACAAGACTCCAAGGTAGGAGAAAGAAAGCAGTAAAGCCAAAACCCTGTGTTTCTTGCTCTGTCTCTGAAGAGAGGTTTAGGCCTGAGAAAACCCGGATTAGGAAGAAGGGGTTTTCAGGAGAAACTGAACAGGAGAAGCCCGTTGAAGTCCTACCTAGAGGAGAAGGGGCTATTCAGTGGAATAGGCTGTTTAACCTGTTAAAGAACATTAAGCATAAAGTGCCTGAGCGTTTTCAAACTTTGCCAAGATACAGCTCAGCAGAAAGCATGGAGGTAGAAGGTAAAGAAAGTGACCTGACTTCAGCTTGTTCTGAGATGGACTGTGATATGTGCATTGTGGCTAAGTAATGAAAGCCTGAGAGCAGTGAGCGAAAGCCTGTGTAAATAATTCTACTACAACACTGGTTGTAAGCTTTGCTTTAATGGGAGAAGATTATCCTTTATTTTCTTTGACTTGAGTGTACAACTGCTTGAAATACTTGTTATCCGCTTGCCACGGAAGCTAATAAAATTCCTGTGTGCTTTGAAACAACCACTTGGTTCATTTATCTCTATACACAACTACAATCCTTGGTAAAGAGGAATTCAAGATGGCTTCCCGTCCCTACTAGGCGACTGCCTGGTAGGGGCGCGACTGCCACATTATTTACCGCCTTTCGTGAATCAAAGTGGTTTACAAAGAACTCAAAACAGGTAACAGTTACATTTAATGGTGACAGAATTAACAGGATAATACATAAAACAACTTAACATGAATTATTGTTAACAAGAAGTGAGAGAGTGCAAGGAAAACCAACTTAGGAGTACTGTTAATTTACATTAGTAATTATTTATAAGAAAGCGGCAAGCTCATTGGAGAGAAAATGCTCATAATAATTGTCATGTAGGAGAGTACTGATGTTTGATTGAGTAAGTTGTAAGAATGACTATTCTGTGGAATTTTTAAAGTAATTAATTTGCCAAAGTGCTTGCTGAACAAATATGTTTTTAAATATCTTGTTGCCAAACCCCAGCAAGGATATGGGTTAATACATCTCACAAGAGGAGGCATCCTTCCCTGGTTTAGGGATCACTGTTATTCTGACCAGTTGCATAAAGTAGGGCAATTGGGACCCCTCCTCTAGAGAATTAGAAAGATATAGTAAAGACTCTGTGAACTGGGCAGGGGTGGTATATAAAACTTTGTTAAATAAAATAAATAAAGTAACTTGTAAAAGCTTGGTAATACAATCCCAATCTTTGTCAGAATTTCATGGTTGGATGAGTATCTTTTGAGTTTGTTTGACAATACGGAGAAGTCCCTGGATCATTGTTCATTCTGGAGAAAAATTCTACTGCATGCAGTGGTGTAACAACATCAACAAGAAATTTTGCAAGTATGTCAAGATTTAAAGTCAAGCCAGCACCTGCTGACACCATCTGCTTTTGTGTAGAGGGCCCACATGCACCTTTCTCCAGTCCTCTGCGACCACTCCTGACTTTAAAGAAGCACTGAAAAGAGACAATGGAGCTGCTAAGACTTCCTTAAGTTCTGTCAATACTCTCCAATGTATCCCGTCTGGCCCCATTCAGGGCTGCTTCAAGTCCTCATGGGGCATTGGGCAAACATTTTGAGAATGGACCCCTCTGCTTCCTGGAGTAGCACCATGAGTGGCGCTTTAGTGAACAGACCAGAAGCAGGAAGTTGTTGGTCTGTTCCCTAAAGTTCCACCCATTTCTCTCAAGTAGCCTGAGGGAGCAGAAGGAAGGAAGGAACAGGTCTGCCTTTACCTATGGGCAGCTGGCCCTCCATTGAGCAGAGGCCCAGGGCAGCTGCCCCTTTTGCCACAGGTAAAAACAGCCCTGGGCCCATTGCTTTGTCTACTTTTAATTTACCTAGCTCCTTGTGAACACAGTCTTCTGATTCTATCGGACTACAGAAAATCCACCAAAGCAACTAATAACGGGGCTTTCTCCCACTTTGCCCCCATTATCTGGAACACTCTTCCAGATGAACTAGGAGAAATGACTGATCTCCTCACATTCTGTAAAAAATTAGACATACCTTTTCATCCAGCATTTTGGAACCCCATGAAAGCCTACCAATGCCAACCATACCAACCCATTTAAATAATCAGACATCTCCTCTCATCCCTCTCCTTCCCCTTACTTGTTCAATGTACATAGTTGCAACCTAGGCTTGACACAGTCAACATTTTGTTCAAATACACTGTATACAGTTCAACTGTTTCATCTAAATTATTTTCTACTGTTTACTGTACATCTCAAATGTTATTCAATATAAACTTCATTTGTTCTACTGGAAAAACCAGTATAGAAATTCTAATAAATAAATAACTCTACCTCACTTCTGTTCCTATTTGTGAGTGTTTTCTGAGGTTCTGCTCCTGCCCCTTCATCTGCGAACATAAAGCAGACTTGCTTAACAAATATTTTTGTTCTATATTCATCAGCTTCTACATATTCCTCCCCTTCAGTCTGAAAATACCACTTTTACACTTCCTCATTAGCATATTTGAAAAATGTCCTTCCCCCCCATTTTACTGCATTGGCTCTTTTCTTCCATTTGCATCTTTGTTTTCCTGATTACTTTCCTAGGTTCTCTTAAGTTTTTTCCCAAATATTGATGCTTGTCTTCCTTTTTCTGTAATCTCTCGTATTTTATGAAGGCCACTCTTTATTTATTTATTTAACAATCATTTATATACCGCATCTTCCAGAGATCAGTTGCGGTTCACAATAAACAATCAACAAAGCAGAGTTTGTTTTACAGGTAACATCTTATAACTACAAGCAATAATATAAGTAAACAGCAAATGTTAATACAGAACAGTGAAAACTATATACATTATATACAGATACACATTATGTAGGGCTTTAGCATTGTGCATAGTACAGTTTCAGCTAGGTGGAATTGTCTGTTTAGGTCGTTGGATCAACTCAGACAAAAACTGGTTAGCCTTTATCTAAATCAATTGAGGGATGATCTGTATCTTTCTTCACTTTTCAGCTAAATGTTTTGAGAACCACAGTGACCTCTATTTCCTTTTATATTTATTTACTTTCCTAACAAAAAGGTTTGCTGCCCTTTAATATATCCCCTTTAAGTTTTGTCAACTGTTTTTCTACATTCCCCCAGCTGTTCTTATTCTGCTAAAGACTCCTTGAGGTATTGTCTCATCTTGGCAAAGATAATTTTTCTAAAGTCTAGGACCCTCACTTTTTAATGAACTTTATCAACCCTAGTCCTAATACTGAACCACGTCATCTGGTGATCACTGATGCAAGATAATCACCCACTATAACATCAGAAACACTCTTTCCCATTGGTAAGTACTAGATTCAGTATGGTCTCCTCACTTGTGAGTTCTGTTACCAGTTGCTGGAATAATTCTCCCTCCCCAGAATCTCCTTACTACTTCATGACACTGCAGCAGGGATGTGCCCAGGGCCGGTCCAAGGATTTGTACCACCGCAGGCAGAAGCCCCAGCTGTGCCACCCCCAAACCAAGTTGCCCCCCTTCACCAATTCCATTTTCCCATCTTGGGAGGGTGGGCAGTGGTGACGATGGCACAAGCACAATGCTTCCTCTTATTTAAAAGTGGCAGCTTTGTACCACCATTTTGGCACCCCAGCAAGCCATGCTCTTTAGCATCCACATGTACATTCATGGCCCTCCTCCAACAGGAAGTTGCATCGGAGGGAGTCAGAAGTGGCAGGCTATGGTTTTCATGCTATGGGCACCCAAGTGTATGGCCTGCTGTGGGCATGAAAGTGGTGGCGCAAAGCTGGCGTGCTGCTCATCAAGATCTGCCGCCTAGCCCGTCTAGTGGATGGGCCAATCAACATCCAGTATATTGAAATCACCTATCAGCAGCATTTCTTTTATAGCAATATTGCGAACCTCTTCAGTTAAATCACTGTCCACTTCTGCCTGTAAAGGAGGTCTGTATAGCAGACCAATGCAAATGGATTCTCTATTCCCTCTTTTCAGTTTAACACACAGTGCCTCTTCCTTCCCTTGTAAGCCCTGTAAAAGTCTAGTTTTTTTTTTAACATAGTGCCAGTCCTCCTCCCCTGTCCTTCCCCAATAAATTATAGCCCTGTATAATTAAATCCTAGTCCTGGTTCTCCATGAATCTTGTCGCTAACTGCCACTAAATCCATGTTGGCCTTTTCCATTAAAGCTTCAACATCTGGAATCTTATTTCCCATTCTACAGGCATTAATGTGTACACTGCTTTCCTGATGTTGCCCCTTTTACCCATTTCTACAGAGGTACTTAATGTTTTACTTACCCGGCCATCCCCAATGAATCTAGTTTAAAGCCCTCTTCAGTAGGCTAGCTAGTCTGTTGCAGAAGACATTTAAACCCTCCTTGGATAAGTGGACACCATCTTTGCTCGGTAGCCCTTGGAAAATCATCCCATGGTCCAGGAAATTAAAATGCTCTTGATAACACCATTCATGCAGCCATGCATTTATCTCTAGGATGTGAGCGTCTATGCCTTGACCTTTACGCTCAACATAGGTACACAGATGGTGTTCTCAATCCTCTATCTATTTCACCTTTTCTCACAGAGCCATTAAGTTACTCTTGATAAGCTCGGAGGACTACCTAGCAGTATCATTTGACACCTGGCAAACAGTGCCCCTCCCAGGGCATCAAGTCTGGATGCCTCAGTATCCCTCAGAAGAGTGTCACCAACCACCACTATCCTTTACTTCCTCGTGGTAACTGATTCTGCAACCTTGGGGTGTTTGAGCTCTGGTTCTTCTTCTTTCTGGGATATTTTCACCTCCTCCACTTCCAAGGCTGCATGCTGGTTCTTCAATTTGTGGGATGGTGGAGTTGGAATGTTGATTCTGTAAGCTCTGGTAACCTGTGTCAAGCTCTCTGTCTGTCTGTCCATATGTATCTGTTTATGTATTTTCAAATATTTGTGTATGATGTCATGCCACAGGGAGAAGAGCTGGAGACTGTCCCAGTCTCACTGGTATAAAGAGCGTGGCTGTGGCCAGAAAACACCAAAGGGAGTCTCTGGGTCCCACCAGCATGAAGAGCAGGACTGTGGCCTGAAACATTAGTGGGAGTTCCTGGGTCCAACCAGCATGAAGTGTGAGGTTGTGGACAAAAAATGCCAGCAGGAATATGGGTTCTGCTGGCGGAAGAGCAGAGCTGCAGGAAAAAACACCAACGGGAGTTCTTGGGTCCTTTCTGCATGAAGAGCGAGGCTGTGGCTGACTGACTGACAGCAGGAAAGGCTGTTGTAAGGGGGCCATGAATAGAAAGGAAACAGTTAGGGGAAGTAAACAGAAAAACATAAGGGAATGGGTGGGGCTAGGGAAGAGGGACAGAACATTGGGGAGAGACAGGGTTAGAGGAGGGATTGAGATGAGAGAATGTAAGGCTATAGGCAATTCAATCTGTAAATCCAAAGCTGTTCAAGGCGTGCCAATAGTAAATCCCTATCCCCTGTGCTTGAAGAAGGAATCTGATCAATCACAAACCAAAGCATGTCCTGCCAAATATGTGTATGATTGATACAATATTGCACTAGAGGCGCTGAAAAAGATACTACATTGCCCACAGGGAGAATGAGGGGCAGTAGGTCAGTTGCAGGGCAATAATTTTTGGGAGTGAAGGTATCTAGCGGGGTGATGAAGCAGTTTGGGTAGAGTGGTTTTTTTTAGGGTTGTAGTTGGTGGGCGATGCGGCAGTTGGGACGAGGTAATTTTTGGGGGTGATGGTAGTTTGTGGGGAGGTGGGGCAGTTTGGAGTGGAAGTGCAATTTTGGGGAATATTATGGAGAAGCAAATTTGCAGGGTGGTGGGGCAGTTGCAGGTTGTTTTTTCAGGCAGGGCACTAGAGAGTCATAAAGCAATTGTGGTAGGGTAGTTTTTTTGGGATGAAGTAGCTGACAGGACAGTGGGGCAGTTGGAGGAGAGGTTAGGCTTTCACAGTGGGCCAATTTTTGGGGTGTGGGACAGTTTGGAGGGGGTGTTTTGGGATTGGGGCAGTTTGTGACATACTGGATCAGTTGCGGGGGCCTAGTCTTTTTTATTTTTTTATTTTTTTTGGAGTAGGATAGTGGGTGATGGTATGGGGCAGTTGTGTGGGGGTAATTACATAAGAAATACCATACTGGGTCAGACCAAGGTCCATCAAGCCCAGTATCCTGTTTCTAAGAGTGGCCAATCCAGGTCGCATGTACCTGTCAAGTTCCCAAAAAGATGCATAGGTTCCCCCACCTCAATACCAACTTTTCCCCTTAATCTCTGTTACCCTTTCTTCCTTCTGAAGGAAGGACAGACTAGATAGGCCATGTGGTCTTTTTCTGTCATCATATTTCTATGTTTCTCTAAGATCTCTGATGAGGGAACCTCTCATCTACTTTCCTCCTCTAAACTTATACTTGCTCTTCTGATCCTATCCCCATCTGTCTCCTTAGTTCCATTTCCTCATCTATCATCCCTTCCATCTCACATATTCTCAACCTCTCACTCTCCACTGCCACGGTCTCTTCAAGCATGCTGTGGCCATACCTCTCCTTAGGAAACCTCTTGACCCTAGTTATCCTTCTAATTATTCACCCATCTTCCCTTTATTTCTAAACTTCTTGAACATACAGTCCTCCATCGTTGTCTTGAATTTCTTTCCTCTCAAGTCCTGTTGGATCCACTTCACTCTGGCTTTCGTCCCTTTCATTCTACTGAGATGGTACTGACTTATTCCGCTAAATCCAAAGGCCTTTATTCTATCCTCATCCTTCTTGACCTTTCTTCTGCTTTTGACACCATTGACCACCACTTTTTCCTTGACACATTGTCCTCTCTTGGTTCTCAGGACTCTGCCCTGTTCTGGTTTTCTTTTTATCTCCCATCTCTCTTTCATGGTTTGTTCTGGTGGTTCCTCCTTTACTGCTATCCCACTCTCAGTTGGTGTACCCCAGGGATCTGTCCTCAGCCCTCTTCTTTTCTCTTACTACACCTGGTCCCTTGGTGCTCTCATGTCCTCCTATGGATTTCAGTATCATTTTTATGCTGATGATTCTCATATCTATCTTTCTATACTTGATATCTCCTAGGCAGGCAGAGATGCGAGACTGGAGTGTCAGTCTGACATCGCCACCTGGATGTCTTACCACCATTTGAAATTAAACATGGCCAAAACAGATCTACTTATTTTTCCCCCTAAACCTTTCTCCCCACTTCCTCCATCTCTGTGGATAACACTCTTCTACTTCCTGTTTCCTCAGCCCGCAACCTTGGGTCATCTTTGACTCCTTCCTTTCCTTCCTTCTCCTCACATATCCAACAGATAGCTAAAACCTGTCGTTTCTTTCTCTATAACAATAACAAAATTCATCCCTTTCTTTCTGAACACACTACTAAAACACTTGCTACTTTAATTACTTCCCTTTCTGGACTATTACAACCTCCTTCTTGCTGGACTCCCTCTTAGCCACCTTTCTCCCCTTCAGTCTGTTCAGAACTCTGCTGCATGACTAATTTTTCACCAGTCTCTATATTCTCATATAACCCCTCTTCTCAAATCACTTCATTGGCTTCCCTTCTGTTTCCATATCCAATTCAAGCTTCTCCTTCTAACCTATGAGTGCATTCACTCTTCTGTTCCTTTCTACCTTTCTCTCTCCCTACACCCTTCCTCGTGAACTCTGCTCTTCTTCAGGCTTGCTTCTCTCTTTCCCCCTTTTCTTCTACTGCCAACGCCAGACTTTGGTCTTTTCATCTTGCTGCTCCTTATGCCTGGAACAAACTCCCTGAATCTGTATGTCAGGCTTCATCTCTGTCCTTTTTTAAGTCCATGTTAAAGGCCCACCTCTTTAAAGCTGCTTTTGGATCCTGACCCCCTTTTTCCTTTGTGTCTCCTTACCTTCTCTTTCATCTTATTCTTATCCTTTGTCTTGTCTGTCTTAATTAGATTGTAAGCTCTCATGAGCAGGGACCACCTCTATCTATGTTTGTACAGCGCTACATACGCCTTGTAGCACTTTATAAATGATTAGTAGTAGTAGCAATATTAGTAATAAGTGAGGGAGTGTGCAGGAAGGGAGGATACTGAAGGCTAAAGATGGGACACTCCCATCACACACACACATGATTCCTAATACCACCCGCCCATGATACATACATACATGCACACACACCCTAACACTCCTATGACCCATACACACATATGCATGCAACCCGACCCACTATGACATATATACGCACATGTACATACCCCCACAACACCTCCCATAATGCAGACACATGCATGCACCCCTGATAGTCCTATGACACCTACACACATGCATGTACTATCTAACACCCACCAAGAGACACACACATGCATATCCTAACACCCTTATGGACCATGCAGACACCTCCAAACCCACTATGACACACACACATGCATGTACATACCCCCCCCCCCAATATCCCCAGGGATACAGACATTTGCACACACCCTCAGTAATCCCATGATATATACACACCTACATACATATGCACCCAGTCCTGACACACCTCATCACACATACACATGCATGCACCCCTATGACATACACACACACCCCTGATCCCTCGATGGACACACACATGTACCCCTGATACCTTCACACATAGACAACCCCTCTAACTCCCCCATGACACCCACATGCTCCTCCCATATGTCTGATTCTGCAAATGGGGAAAATGCACCATTGTGTCGTACTGCAACTGTACACTTTTCAACTTGTAGTATTAGAAACACTTGCTTTGGTATTTGAACTGAAAGGCAATAACAGCAAACACATTAAACTAAACTAACTCTATGGAAAGACAGCTTATCTCCACTTTACTTAATGCTAGATGTACAGGAGATATTTCTAGTATCTGGACATCCTTCTGCTAGAAAGCCCTATAAATCTAAATGGAAAATAACTCTGCCTCTGGTGCAAAAACCAGGGCCAAGATCCTTTTGTCTACCTGCTTTCTTTGTTATTATACTACCTTCATTTGTCTAGCTCTGTATAAAGAAAAAACACCTCCATCCATATCCACATGTTGTCAATCACTCCCAGTGAATGATCAGTCTTAATACAATCCCTGGTCTCCAGGTTCAGCAAAAACGGATCATATCTCCCCTGTCCTACAACAGTTGCACTGGCTTCCAGGGAATGTCAGGTCAAAATTCAGGACACTTTTAATTATCTTTAGGATTTACAATCACCTGTCAGCAGATGCATTACAAAATATTATAAAGAGATGTTATCAATAGACCAAGAAGAAGCAGCGCCAATAATGACAACATAATTGGTACCCCTGCTGGATACTGTAGGACTAAACAAGCAACTTCAAAAAGAGCTCCTTCCTTACTGGCTTCCAAACTTTGGAACTCTCTCCCGATGGACCTTAGAATTATGACTGATATGAAAGATTTTCACAAGACCTTGAAGACCCTGCTATTTGCTGAAACTTATGATTTGATATATAATCAATAGTTTTTACCAATAGGTCTATTTTATTACATTAATTCTTTTACTTTGTTTGTTAATGTAATGGGGGGATAAGACATTTTTCAGATATGTTAGTGAGAAGAGGAAGGGCAAAAGTGGTATTGTCAGACTCAAGAGTGCAGGGGAGAAATATGTAGAAGCTCATGAGGATAAAGCGGAATTGCTTAACAAAGATTTCTGTTCTGTGTTCACAGATGAAGACCAGGAGCAGGACCTCAGAAAACACCCACAAACAGGAACAGCAGCGAGGGACATCTTGAACAATTTTCAGAAGACTATGTTCGTGAGAAACTAGCTCAACTTAAAGTAGACAAAGCGATGGGACCGGATGGGATACACCCTAGAATACTGAGAGAAGGGGATGTTCTAGCAGCTCCACCGACTGACCTTCTCAATGCCTCGTTGGAGTCGGGAGTGGTGCCAAAGGACTGGAGAGAGGCTCATGTGGTGCCTTTACACAAAAGCAGAAGTAAGGATGTGGCTGAAAACTACAGGCCAGTTAGTTTAACTTCGGTGATGAGTAAATTTATTGGAAACACTGCTGAAAGAGAAAATAGTGAGGTTTCTGGAGTCCAGTGGATTACAGGAGCCAAGGCAGCATGGATTCACCAGAGGCAGTTCTAGTCAGACAAATCTGATTGATTTCTTTGACTGGGTGACCAGGGAGTTGGACCGAGGGAGAGCCCTAGATGTGGTATATTTAGATTTCAGTAAAGCCTTTGACACTGTTCCTCACAGGTGACTTATAAGCAAACTGAGGACCCTAGGGATGGACCCTAAAGTTACTGCTTGGGTTAGAAATTGGTTGGGTGGGAGGCGACAAAGAGTACAGGTAAATGGAGCTCACTCTGAGGAGAAGGATGTTACCAGTGGTGTGCCCCAGGGATCTGTCCTTGGTCCGATTCTTTTTAACATCTTTGTTAGTGATATAGCGGAAGGGCTGTCGGGTAAGGTTTGCCTCTTTGCGGATGATACCAAAATCTGCAATAGAGTAGACACCCAGGAAGGTGTAGATAACATGAGGAGGGATCTAGCTAAGCTTGAAGAATGGTCTAGAATTTGGCAGCTGGGATTTAATGTTAAAAAATGTAAGGTCGGAGATCACGTGATGCGGTGAGGACAGCAGACGTGTGCTGCATGTGCTCCAGTCCCCCGCGACTCAAACCGGCGAATTATCGTGATTTGAGCGAGTTTTTCTGCTAACAACTGCCCTGGCCGCCTTCCCATACCCCTTGAGATTTGGATTCCAGACTGGTTTGCCGGGACCTGGATGGCAGCATCGACCAAGACGACTCGGCGGGAGAGGGAGCGAGTGGCATCTACGGCGAAAATGGCCGACAGTAATGCTCTGCCCCGCTCCCCGTCATCCCCGGCCTTTTTGGAGGAGGTGTCTGCTGCAGTTGCTGAGGCGCTCTCGAATCAATTTGCCGCTCTCCATGAAAAAATGGATGCCCTTCAGAGTTCGGTCGGGGCTCTGGGGAGCCGCGTCCAGGAGGCCGAGGAGCGTATCGGCAAAGCGGAGGACTCCATCGAGCAGGCCACACAGGAGCTGTCAACTCTGAAGGCCCAGGTACTGGCACAAGCGGCTAAAATTGATGACCTAGAGAATAGGTCGAGAAGGAACAATTTGCGCCTAATGGGTATCCCCGAAACAATCGCAGACAAAGATCTCAAGCGCTACGTGGAGACTATGCTCCCCCAGCTCTTTGCGGGCAGTCTGGAGAGCGGCGACCTACTACTCGAGCGGGTTCATCGCGTTGGTGGTAGGCAGTCTCGGGACCCCCGGCCGAGGGTTGTCTTG
Source organism: Ichthyophis bannanicus (assembly GCA_033557465.1). Classification (NCBI taxonomy): domain Eukaryota; kingdom Metazoa; phylum Chordata; class Amphibia; order Gymnophiona; family Ichthyophiidae; genus Ichthyophis; species Ichthyophis bannanicus. The sequence goes on from CM066039.1 coordinate 192,070,813, forward strand.
GCTAAATTTCTTCAATACCCACAGAAAGAGGAGATTCTTCGAGCCGCCCGCCAGCGAAATGGACTTACTTATGAAAACTCTCCTCTCCGGATCGCCCAAGATTACTCCGCATCTCTCAGCCAGCGACGGAGAGCGTATGCCCCTCTCTGCAAAAAATTGTTGTCAGCCAATATAAAGTTTTCTATTCAATATCCTGCCCGACTGCACGTCTTTCATGGAGGGGCTCATCGGGTGTTTGATTCGGCGGAGGAGGCCACAGCACATGTCGAGCGTATTGCTCGAGAGGGCAGCGCTTCTACCTCCAGCTCCTAGTGGGCAGGTTGTCTTGGTGACTAGCGTTGAAAAGTGGCTCCTGCGGTGGGGGATCCCCGTGTTGGACTTTGGATTAGGAGTGCTGTAAGTGAAAGAGATGGGGGACCCCCCCCTCCCTCCAGAGAGAAGTTACCGGACCCCGCTGAGTGCTGGGAATTGGACCGGGATGGCTGAGGAGGAGTACCGGACTTTGATTTTCCCCCGTGAGACTGCAGGAGAGTGTGGGAGTGGAGCGGGATCCTCATGTGGCCCGGCTCTGGGGGAAACACGTGGCCCGGCCTGCATTTGGCCCAGACGCTCAATCTGCGTACCATTGTTTGTGACAGGTTGTTCAGTTTACTTTGTTATTACTGTAGCCAGCCTTTGGTTACTCCGCGTAATATTGCAGAGCGAGCTGGTCCTGTGTTTATTTTTGTTATCGTCCCCCTTAAGTATGCCTTGATACTAGGGGGAGAGATTGGGTGAGAATGGGGTTGGGGGGTTTAGAGGGGGACACGTTGGGGGGGGAGGTGGGGGAGGGGAGGGATTGTGTGAATGAGCTGGTGGGGGGGGGCGAGGGGAGTTAGCGGGTCTGGGAGGCGGGGGGGGGGGAGGATATCGGTAGAAGAGCAAATGTGTGTCAGTGGTGAGTGCGGGGAGCCCCTCTGGACTTGCTCGCTCCTCTTCTGCCAACTTGGCGTCTGGGCGGGGTTAGATGGGTCCCCTCCATGGGCGGGGGGTGGGGGAGCGGAGGGCTACTTGGTGCGGGATGATAAGCCCTGGGGCGGGGCCCCCCCCCCCCTTGTTACCCGGGTGGGATCTCCTGGCTTTGCTACAGTCATAGTAGGGCCCCTGGGGGGAGGGGAGACGGGCTGTAGTAGGGGAGGGGGAGCTGGGTTTTTATTGTTTTCTTTCACCTTTTGCTTATGTTTATGCTATTATTATTTCCTGCTTTTATGCCACATCCGACTGTCAGGTGGGGCTTCCCCACACCATGCGATCAGTAATTGCAAGGACTTTCTAAAGGGGCATGACTATCACAGGATACTGTACAAGGTAATATGTATGTCTCCTGCATCGATCTGTTGGTATTGTATGCTGCTTGCTTTTTGCCTCTCGCTCCGTGCCCCGAGCTGTAGGAGGATGAGCTGCGGGAGACTGGACGCATCCAGGTGATCTCTGAAGGTAGTTTAACTACCTGGGGGAAGTTAGGTGGACGATGAGGTGCCACTATGTGGTGGGGGTGGTAGGGGGTAGGGGGGGGGGTGAGCAGGGGAAGGGGGGACATGATCGCGCTCGTGCGGGAGTCTTTCTTTTTGGGAATCACAGTACTCGAGTGATGTGGAGGGAGCCTCAGGCTGGGGGGGCTCTCCCAAGACTATTGGATAGTTTTTTGCCAAGGTACCTGTTCCCACCGATGGTGCCCTGAGGATTATTTCCTGGAATGTGTGTGGGCTGGGAAGCCCAACGAAGCGTTCGAAGGTGCTGCAGGCCCTGGCTCGGCATAAAGCTGATATAGCTATGCTCCAAGAGACCCATCAGTCAGCGGAGGAGCACAGTAAATTGAACAGGGCGTGGGTGGGGCAGGTCTTTGGGGCCCCAGCTACTGGGAAAAAAGGTGGCATTGTTATTTTGATTCATAAGACTGTACGGTTTGATAAAGTGAGCGAGGTTATTGATCCCTCGGGGAGATTCCTACTCGTGCAGGGTAGGTTGGATGGTAAATTGGTGACCCTGGGGAACCTTTACTCACCTAATGTCTTCGAACCTGGGTTTTATGCCAGACTGGCCTCTAAATTGGAGCTTTTACCGGATATTCCGGTAATTCTGGGGGGTGATTTTAACGGAGTGATGGACGTGGGAATGGACACCACCTCGGGGGGGTCGTGGGAACGCCGACAATCCACCAGGGCGATGCAGCGGCTGTGCATGAGTATGGGGCTGGTAGACCCGTGGAGACTGCTACACCCATCGGAAAGGGACTATACGCATCAATCGCGGGCCCATGGTTCCTCGGCATGTATCGATTATTTGTTAGTTACGGGCGCTTTATTTGCCGCGGTTCGAGATGCACATATAGGACCGGGGGAGATCTCCGACCACGCGATGATTTGGTTGGACCTCCAGTGGGGCGAGGCGATCCCTAGGACTCGTTTATGGCGATTTCCCCTTGATCTTTACACTGATACTCATTTTCGTACCTTTCTGCGGAAGCGCTGGCAAGAGTTTGAATCAGATCATCGAAACCATCAAGATGATCCTGAATTAGTCTGGGAGACCGCAAAGGTGGTCCTCCGTGGAGACATTATAGGGTTTCAGGCTCGGAAGCGGAGATTAATGTCGGAGCGTATTATTCGCTTGGAGAAGGAGGTCGTGACACTGAGGAGACTCCTTGCCCGACATCCAAATGAAGCACATCGCAAGCGGTTGGTAGAGACTCAGACACTGCTGAATGAGGTCCTGCATCAACGTGCAAAAAAATCCGTTCTATATTACCGTTATAGGTTGCATACTCAGGGGGATAAACCTGGGAAGCTGCTGGCTCGCTGTCTGCGGGGCCCCCGGGGATCGCGCCTAATCTCGGCCTTGAGGGACGAAGGGGGAGTGCTGCATAGGTCGAGTCCTCAGATTGCTAGGGTCTTTCAATCCTTTTTTCAGAATCTATATGCTGCCGGACCGGATTCTCCTCAGGAACGGCGGGACTACCTTGCAGACTTGACCCTTCCTAGCTTAACGCAGATGCAAAGAGAACAATTGGATCAGCCGATTACGGTGCGTGAAGTGCAGACAGTAATATCTCAGGCGAGTTGCTATAAATCCCCGGGGCCTGATGGGCTGGGAGCGGAGTTTTATAAGATTTTGAGTGATTTGATCTCTCCATCCCTGCTTGCGGTGCATACCTGTCGAGCTGCCCAAGGTTCCTTTCGCTGGGGTGCTAATCAAGCCCATGTTACTCTTATACCCAAGCCGGGAAAGGACCCGCTGAGTGCAGCATCTTATCGTCCGATTTCGCTGCTTAATTTCGATCTTAAGTTACTCGCTAAAATTCTGGCAGAACGGCTGGTGGGGGTTCTCGACCAACTGGTTCATCCTTCGCAAGTTGGTTTTGTGCAACACCGCTATGCGGTCCGCAATTTGCGGAAGATCGTGGCATCACTTGAGTGGGTGCAACGCCAGGCTCAGCAGACTTTACTTATAAGCTTTGACGCGGAAAAGGCCTTTGATAGGGTGAATTGGTCCTATTTAGAGGATCTGCTCCCGTGCTACGGCCTGGGGGAGTCCTTCTGCAAAATGGTGAGATGTTTATATGCTGATCCTCGGGCCGCGATTCTGTGTAACGGGCTGCTCTCTGAGGATTTTCCCCTTAGGCGAGGCACTAGACAGGGCTGTCCCCTATCCCCTCTTCTTTTCGTATTGTCTCTTGACCCCCTGATCCGCAGGGTGGAGGGCTCACGAGAGATATCGGGAGTCGCCATGGGCCGGCAGATTTTCAAAATGTCGGCCTTTGCGGATGACCTGCTGGTGCATCTGGCGGCCCCCCAGGACTCGTTGCCGGCGCTCTTGCAGGAGTTCCAGGTATTTGGTCGAATTGCCGGCTTTCGTATTAATCGAGAGAAGTCCGTGGCCTTAGATGTTTCTGGTTGTGTGCGGCCGGTGTGGCGGGGCGTGTTCCCCCTGCGTTGGGCTGACGACTCTTTTGTATATCTGGGGATCGTCCTTACGCCCCGGTCAGCACAGCTCTATAAGGTTAATTTGCACCGGGTAATGACTAAATTACGATCTCAGCTACATACGTGGAGCTCCCTCCCCCTGTCTTTATCCGGACGAATTGCAGTAATTAAAATGGTCGTCCTGCCTCAGATTCTTTACTGGCTGCAAACTCTTCCGGTGTGGGTTCTGCGGCGGGATTTGCTCAGATTCGAAAGGACACTGAAAGGCTTCTTGTGGAAAGGGGCGAGAGCCCGCATTCCGATGGTGCGACTGAGAGGGGGATGGCGCCAAGGGGGCATGGGGCTCCCAGATCTGAGGGCCTATGCCTTGGCTTGCCAGGCTCGGCATTTGGGAGACTGGTTGGGGGGGACGGAGGTCTTTACACCGCGGCGAGTCGAGGAGGCTTGTGTCGCACCGTTCTCTTTGTTGGCCCTTTTGCATCAGGAGGACCGTTTGTTGCCGCCTTACATTACTGAAAGTGTGTTGTTGGGGGCCGTGCGGCGGACTTGGCGCCAGCTCAATATATTCTGGAAGCGAAGTTGGAAAATTTCCAGTTGGCTCCCGTTTCAGGGGAATGTTCAATTCACACCGGGTACGGAGACTGCCCCTTTACGTGACTGGGCAGCGAATGGGATTCGTACTATAGGACACGTGGTGGACACTTCGGGACACTGTAAGCCTTTTTCGGCTCTACAGGCGGAATATGGCCTGGCCTCGGTGCACCTATTTTCATTCCTGCAGCTCTCGCACTACGTGACGTCGTTGCCGACTGCTGAGCTTCATGCCGACCGCTCGGCGCAGATAATAGAGTTTTTTGATCTGGGCGGGGACATTGTACCATCCATACGACGCTTAAAATTACGCCTTGATGAGTTTCGACAACCACCGGATTACCGGTCCGTGGAACTTGCGTGGGCCACAGAGTTGCAGTGCGAGGTCCCCCCAGGTACTGTTCTAGCGGGCCTTCGGCGTATGGCCTCTTTGGTAGAGGAGGTGCGGTGGCGCGAGATTCATTTTAAATCACTGACTCGGGTGTATTTCTCCCCGAGGCGAGCCTTTCGTAGCCATCTGACGGTAGATGGCAGTTGTCCACGGTGTTTGACACCTATGGCAACCCTTCTGCATATGTGGTGGAGTTGTCGGCAAATACGTTCTTATTGGACGCGGATCTCTACGTATATGCAAGCTCTGTTGGGCCAACGGGTGCAGTGGGATGCCGCCTTTGTCACTGTGGACTGCCTGAGACTTACCTCGCCTAAGGGAAAATGGGGGAGGTTATTGGTGCGGAAGGCCTGTTTGGTGGCGAAGGGGCCTTTGCTCCACCGGTGGCGAGAAGAGAGATCGCCCTCCTTCTGGGAATGGCGGACTAAGTTTCATCACTTGATGATGCATGAGTGTCGGAGTGCTCGGGGTAATCCCACGCGTTGGCTTATCTTTAGTTCAGTGTGGGATCCCTACATTCAGCAGTTGGGTTCCAGAAGTCGTAATGAAGTGTTGCAATGGACGATGACCAAGTAAAGATTGTTGCTGTCGGCTGATTCGGTACTGGTGTGGTGGTTGACCGGGTTGGTTTCCTTGGAGGGGCTCCACGGTTTGGGCGCGATCATGTCTCCTGGGGGGTGGGGAGGGGGGGTGGGAGGGGGGAGGGGGGGCTTTATTGTTTCTTCCTTTCTTCTTTTCTTATCTTTTTTCTCTCTTTGGAAAATTTACACCCCTTGTATATCTTTGTCCCCGATTGTGGGGATCAGAAACCCACCCCACTCGGGGACCGTTGTGATTGTTGGATTTTGTTGTGTTATCTGGGTGTTTAAATAAAGTTTTGAAAAAAAAAAAATGTAAGGTCATGCATTTTGGCTGCAGCAATCCAAGGGAGCAATACAGTATAGGAGGTGAAGTACTTTTGTCCACTAAAGAAGAGCGGGACCTAGGCGTGGTTGTGTCTGATGATCTTAAAGTAGCTAAACAGGTAGAAAAGGCGACGGCAAAAGCTAGAAGGATGCTTGGGTGCATATGGAGAGGAATGGCTAGCAGAAAAAAGGAGGTGATAATGCCTCTATATAAGTCTTTGGTGCGACCTCATTTGGAGTATGGTGTGCAATTCTGGAGACCGCACCTTCAAAAGGATGTGAACAGGATGGAGTCGGTGCAGAGGGTTGCTACTAAAATGATTAATGGGCTTCATTATAAAGCATATGAGGACAGACTTAAGGATCTTAATATGTACACCTTAGAGGAAAGGCGGGATAGAGGTGATATGATTGAGATGTTTAAATACCTCCATGGCATAAATGTTCAGGGAGAGAGCCTCTTTCAATTGAAAGCAAGTTCTGCTACGAGGGGACATGGGATGAGGGTGAAGGGAGATAGATTCAGGAGTGATATGCGGAAATATTTCTTTACAGAAAGAGTAGTGGATCCATGGAATAGTCTCCCAGTGGAGGTGGTGGAGATGAGGACAGTAACTGAATTCAAAAAAGCATGGGACCAACACAGAGGATCTCTAAAGGTAAAAAGTGGACTGTTGTAGTTGTTGTTATGGAAGGACAGACTAGATGGGCCTTGTGGTCTTTTTCTGTCGTCATGTTTCTATGTTTCTATTTTGCACTACATTTTTAAACACAAGGCACACCACATAATCTTTTATTATTATATGATTTTTATCATTCCTTTTTTAACTTTTTGGACATATGGTTTTAATGTTTTTTAGGATGTGCCTTTTTAAGTGTACATATATACACTACCTCTTCTTTTTATCTTAGTGTTTCTTTTTATCCTTTTAACCTGCCAACTGGTTGTTTTTTTTAAGTCCTCTGTGGTTGGCTATGGTATATCATCATTTGTTTTTAATCATTTTAACTATTTAGAACATATTTAATTAATTTTTACCTGATGTTTTATTTGAAGGACATGATGTTTTGCTCTAGTATGTAATTGAGTTCTTCATTATTTTAATGTTCGCTAATGGATGTGATTGGTGATTTTTAGTGCTCAGCAATTGGCCATAGTATATTATATTTGCTTTTTGATCAATTTAACCTTTTTTCCCCTTTTAAGAGTATATTTATTAATTCCTACCTATGTTTTATTAAGGCACGATATTTAGGGGTATGTTTACTAAACCGCGGTAAACGGGAATAACGCGCATTGTACGACGTTAATGATCGTTAGCGTGTGATACCGCGCGCTGTAGCGCGCGATGCTCCGCGGCGCGGTAAAATAACGCAGAAGGCGGAGAGAGGGCAGAGAGAAGGGGTCAATGGGCGGAGAGTGGGCGGGGAGAGGCTAACGCGCTGATTATCAGAGCTGAATTCCAACGCGAATGAAAACCTGCCGTTAAAGGCATATTAAAGGGGAGAGAAACCATTTAAATGTCAGCAACGTACAGCCTAGGCAGGGAAACCAAAAAAAGGTGATAAGTGTGATAGATGTGCACAGAACAAAAGGGCACAGAAACACTGAAAATGACCCCAACAAACTGGAAAAAAACAGCAACCAAGCTGGCCAATAGTGGTATCAATGAGAAACATCAACCCCCCCCCCCCCGAGTAAACTCCATTGAACAAATATTTATGTATTCCCCTATTTTAGTTATGTATGTATAAACCGCGGAAGGGTCCATACCCCGTCCCCATACAAGGTGCATGCGCCCACAGTGAAATAGCACTGCCCAGGGACCTCCCCACCATCATACAGAGTTCCTATGGCGTGCACATGTCCCGCAACATCAGGGCGGGCATGTTGGAACGGGCAACCGGTCAAATACTGGAGAAGGGGATAAAGAGGGCTGCAGCTGGGCCACAGTGGGGACTAGAGTGATGCCTAGCTGGCCCATAGGAATGCCAAAACAGTAGAGCAGCCAGACAGCAACTGCTGAGGGCCCAACATGTGCAAGGTGGGCTTCCCACAGTGTCACAGGGAATAGTACCCAGCAGGTACCCCCAATGGCACGGAACAGTGGCAGGCGGTGCTGGGGGAAAGCGTGGGCAGCTATGCGGGCACCCCACCCCAGAACACGCACCATAGGCAGCCGCCTACCTGCACACTGGATGGCCTGAGACTGCACACCACCAGCTCCACCAGCAGAAGGGCATGTCAGCATGGTGGCTGAGGGATACTGGTGGTGGAGGGGGCAGTGGCAGCTGCCCAGAGCAGACCGTGGCCTAGCCCCCCTCACGTGGGTGCAGTGCGCTCCAACAGACAGGCCCTGGCTGACCAACAGTCATGGTACCACCAGGGAACGCACCATCTCTGTGAGAACATGGTGGTGCAGTGCACAGAACTAGTGTATTCAGAAGCAGAGGGTCACAGGTTCAAGGCCCAGTTGTGGTGTTCGCCAAACCAGTCCTCATATTTTACCCACTACTATAACGGGCTAATACAGACAGAACCGGTCTTGCAGATGATGTAAACATGCTCAAAACACCTACATTTTACCCTACAGGGCACAGACACCATAAACATGCACATTACCTAGAGCAGAGCCTCCCAAATGTAGTCCTGGAGGGCCAAACACCATTCAGGTTCCATGCTGCCTCAGATAAAGATGCCTGTGCTGCATTTCTATGTGCCACCCCCATGGTATGCAGATGTATCTCATGCATAGTCATGAGGGACAGCATGAAAACCCGAACAGTGTTTTTCACCGCAGGAATGGAGTTGGGAACCTCTGCCGTAAAGCAGCAGCCAACAGGGGCAGACACACCCGCACCCACAGGCCCCATTATCCAAAGCTTCCTGGAGAGGCAGGACCTTGGGCTCTGCATGCATCTCCCAATACTAGCACTTGCATACCTTAGTAATGCCACCCTAAACCTGGGAATATGGTACACATCTATCAAAAGGTTGCTATGATTACTGGCAGATAGCAATTCCTAGGTTACGTACAATTTTCGGAGTGAGCTGCATCATAGCAACCTTTCTGATGTCTGTGGAGTGTGCTACAGGTCTTGTGTCTGACAGTGTTTACCAATCTGGGGAGTGACTCCTACAGTATTGCATACCATAGCCATGCCTGCACTGTGCCCAGGACTGGTGTGGTGGCCTGGGCTGCCCAACACCTCTATAGTTGCACAATGCTGGCATAGGTGTGGGGAGTGTGTGTCTGTCCATCCAGTGTGTGGTGGCTTCCAACACCCTCCACAGCCCACACTGCTAGCACTGTTGCCAGTATTGGCCTGCCAATGTGCATAATGAGGAGCAAGGTACCGTGGGAATAGCGTGGATAGGGTGGCCTGGCCCGTCCGCATCTGCACAGGGCATAGGGCAATGGCCGGACATTGTAGTGCCCGGTACCACCTGCACGGACAGGGTGGCCATAGCATGTCTTGCTGGGAGGTCACTTTCACCCTGACTAAGCAGTGACCATGGCATGGCTAGGTTCCACCATAGTGCTATATAGTGTTTCTCTTATGTGATGTTTATGGGTTTCCTTTTGGGGCCCACTCACTGACTTATCTGCTTGGTGTGTATGCTGACATCCCCGTTCTGGGTACATGCATCTTCTCCAGGACCATGCACTATGGACTAGCTGGCGGACTGTCTGCAGCTGGTATGTGTCTTGCTGGAACACCATGCAGGGTGCAGCGGCTGGAGGATATCAGATAATGGTGGGGGGCAGCTGAGCATTTCCAGACCTGCCATCTGTCTGCTCATGCTGTACGGGTGTGTACTGCTCTGCATTGCCTGCCCTGTAGGGTGTTTGATCCCGAGTGGGACTGGGGTGATGGTCTCCTCTACTGCTACCATTGCAGGGGGGTTGAAGGTGGATCTGTGGGCGGGAGATCCTGAGCCCTAGAGGGTGCATTGGGTGGTGGTATGTAATCTCCCTGGTAACCACAGCTGAATGTGGGTGTGGGGCCGTGCAGTCCTCCTGTAGCCAGCCATGTGTTTATTAGCAGCTCTGGCCCACTGATTACTTCACTGCCCACAGAGCCAGTGGTCATAGGTTCACAACCCACAGTGGGGTTCATTGATAGGGCTGTCTTAGGCATTGTCTATGTTTATTGTATATTAGTGCTGCCAGCAGAACCACTCTCAGGGTACTGTCACCTTAGGGTAGCTCAAGGGGCGCCTTATAAGGCGCCCTATTGAGCACCTTATATGGCGCCCTATAGGGCGCACATTACACTTTGCCCTATATTATATGCATTATATGCCATTTGAAAGGAAGCGCCTACATATTCCTGTCGACAGGTATATAATATATAATATATACTACATAATATATAGTACCATGTCAGAGCAAACGTCACTGTTGGCACATATTTCATAGGAAGGGTACACTTTTCCTGACATATGCAAACTGTAACCCGCCTGCAGACTAAAATATTATAGTCGGCTTTCAAAGGGTTACACAGGATGCCTCAGCCAGCCTTGCTCATTAGGTACATTGGGGATTCGAACCCATGACTCTTGTACCATCAGTCTGTGTGGTAACCATTGTGCTACAGCTTTGTTTCTGGTTTTGGGTGTCTGCGCGCTGTCTTACGCTTGCGCGCGCTGTAACGATCGTTGCTGCGCCGCGCGCAACTGCGCGTTATCAGATACGATGTCCCGCCCATGTCCTTTTTTGGCTTTCCTTCCACTAACGCGGCTCCTAACGCGAATTGCACTAACGCAGTTTAGTAAACATACCCCTTAGTTTTAAGTACGTGATCAAGCTCCTTATCAGTTTTATTTTAAATCACTAATGTATGCAACCCAAATGGCTATATAATGGGCATTCCTTGAAAAAAACTTTCTGTTCTCTAATATATATTACCCACCTATTCATTTTTATCATTGTTTTATATTGACATCTTTTTACCATTTTTTTAAACTTTTACTCTCGTTTGACTGTAAAAATAAATTATGATTAAGATCTTTTAAGGTGGCTCCCAGTATTTATGATCTTAATTTCTCTTATTTTTATCCACTCCTGAATCCCTTCATGAGTTAAGGAGAGTATTTAATGTGGTTCAAATGGGTTTGGATAAACAATGAAGTCTGTTTATGGCTTCATACACAGACTTATGCTTTCCACATATCCCTCAGCTTCTCCTTTATAATAGATCCTACAGATAAGCAGGATTGTATTAAGACAACAGAAGTGTGAAGACTGGTGAAAGACTCATCAACAACCTTCACTTTGCTGATGAAACCACATTACTGGCTGAAAGTGAAGATGATCTGAAACATTTGCTTCTCACAATTGAGGAACATAGTCTTAAAATGGGCCTGCACCTTAATGTAAAGAAGACAAAGATCATGACAACTGGCAAAATCAATAAGTTCAACTATTGATGGAGAAGAAATTGAAATTGTGGATAACTTTAACCTACTTGGATCAACTATCAATAAAGAAGCAACAAGCAGTCAAGAAATCAGACGACACATTGCTCTTGGCAGAATGGCTATGAAGGACCTAGACAAGATTCTCAAGAGCAGAGATGTGAGATGAGAGCAGAAGACTAAAAGATGGTCTTCCTGTAATTCAAATTCTATAAAATTAATGTAAATATGTAAAAAGGTTTGATTACATCCACTCAATACCACCGGATGAAATCACAGTTTATATGTCTTTAATTATACTGTTAAATGTAAAAAGTTAAATCTGTTCCCTGTAAAATGACTAGGACATGATTAACAATGTACCTTGAATTTCCTCTGTTCATTGTAAACCGCACTTGATACTTGGGAAAGAGCGGTATATAAATGTGTGCTAAATAAAATAAATAAATGTCTCTCTCCATACAAAGATTCGACTCACTCAAGCCATGGTATTTTCAATAACATCTTATGGATGCGAAAGTTGGACAGTGAAAAAGATAGACAGGAAGAAAATTTATGCCTATGAATTATTGTGTTGGCGGCGAATACTGCATATACCATGGCCTGCCCCAAAGAACAAATCAGGCAGTACTAGAGGAGATCAAACCTAAGCTTTCTTTAGAAGCTCAGATGACAAGATTTTGTCTTTCATACTTTGGACACATCATGTGAAGAGAGAGATCATTAGAGAAAGACATCATGCTCGGCAAGATAGAAGGTCAACACAAAAGAGGAAGGCCAACATTAAGATGGATCAATACATTAACAACAGCTACGGGTGCCAATCTGTCAACAATGAGCCACCTGACTGAAGACCGAACACAATTTAGGACAACTATCCAGAGGGTCGCCATAAGCTGACACCGACTTGACGGCACTTAACAACAAACAACAGATAAACAATTCATATGTATGATCTGATGGTGCTTTTATATATATTTTTATAATTATTATAATTTTCTTTTATTCAACAAAACATTCTGTTCCGTGAATTTTAATTTTGTTCCCAATCTGTTTTGAAATGGCATCCCCCTCAGTTTTATTTGCCTTTACACCATGGCAAGTATAGCAGTTCCCGTCAAATTTGTACTTTAAAATGCCAGTAGCATTATATGTTTGCCTTTTCCGATTTTGGTGGTAAGTTGCTTTACACTGAATTGAGATGAGGTAAGTTCTCTCACTCATAATATTGGTCTTTTCTCTGCACAAAATGTTTCACAAGAAGTTTTAAAGTTGCACTATTTCAGCGTATCTTGGTTTAAATACTTTAGGAGTCATCCCAAACCGCAAATAGCGGGGATGGACATCTGGTTTGGACATCCAACCCCTGCTATTCGCTCGGACCCTATTCCGGCACTGGAGCTCCCTGCATGTACTTGCCTTTGTGCAGGGAGCTCTGGACAGGGCCAGGAGGGGGTGGGCCGGAGGCAGGCCCATGACCCTGGATGTACAGGGCCGATTCTGGTCACGGCCCTGTACATCCAGGGGTGCAAGGATGGCCAGGGAACTTATTCCACCTTGGAGGTGGAATAGGTCTCCCCAGTCAAGACGAATTGCACTGGAGGGCCCCATAAATCAGGTGAGCGGCAGCAGGGGGTTCCCTACAGCCCAATCCTGGCCTCGGCAGGCCTCTCCGGGGGTCGGACGGCAGGGAAAAGCATGTTTGATATGCGGCAGAGAACTGGGGCTCCTGCATGGCATCCTGGTGCCATGGTGACGGGATGCCACGGCACCGAGGCTCCATGCAGGAACATTGGGAGAGTTAGACGGGGCCATGGCTGGATGTGCAGGACGGCTGAATCGGGGCCCATCCAAGCCCTTTGCCCCGATTCTGCTCCCACGGGAGTGTCTAGCTCCCACGGGTGCAGAATCAGGTGCAAATCTGGCCTGTCCGGATTTTCGACGTCTGGATGGGCCCCAGTCAGAATGGGCCTCTTTGTATATGATAACCCTTAATGCTCGCAACTATTGATTTAACCATTATACAACAGTATATGTTATATTTTCCCATGACTCTTAATCTTTCTCATTAGTATAATATATGATTTTGTATCCTTGATAAACCCATGCACAATAGGGCAGTGTTTTAATGTTATTACAATTTCGTCTGATGCAATCTTTGGTAGCGTTTAGAGACAGGTTAGATAACTATAATCTTTTTTTGCTCATATTTCAGTGAATTACACTATTGGATTCTACAAGTTACATTTGTGCCTGCTGATATATTGTAGTGGGAGCTTTCTGGTAATAACTTTATTTGCAGTATATTTATACCCCGCCCCCCCCCACACACACACTCCTTTTATTACATGTGCTTCCTTCTTTCTTATTTGTGTTTCCTCATTTGAAGTCTACAATTGAGTTGGATCACTTTAAACCTTTTTAAAATCCTTGAGACTTCCTTAAGTCTTATTGTGTGTGATGATAAATATATCCGTTTGTCATTAATGCTTTCTTTTGTTCGTCCTATGCTTATTGTGTTCCTGTAAGATTAATTCTGTAATCCATATGTCTTATTTGCTCCCTCAGTTTGTGCTTTCTGGCCTAGTGGTTAGGACAAGGTACCTCAGGCCAAAGGTCCAGGGATTCGATTCCCACCTGGGGACAGCAATCTCAGGCCAGAGGGACTGGGGTTTCTAGTCCTATAGGCACTCCTTGTGGCCTTGGGCAAGCCACTTAATCCTTGGGTACACATAGATTGTGAGTCCTTTGTGGACAAGGGAATGTATCCAGTAGCGATTGTAAACTGCTCTGATGCCCTTCAGCCTGGGCAGTATATCAAGAAATTGCACAAACATATTTGATTATTTTAACTATTTTTATGCTTTTACGTTAATGTTTTAAGGAAATATGTTTTTATTTACTATAGTTTATATATTTATGGTGTTATATATTAATTTTATGTTTAGGATGCTTTCCTTGTATTGTTTTATTGTTTTATTTTAATGCCTACCCATTTTAATTGTTTTCACTTTGATTTTCAATAAGCATCATTAATTTTATTCATGTTTTTATATGTACAGAGGTCCATACCCCTGATGAAGGCTAGTGCCGAAACATGGCCGTGTCGGCAAAGTTCTCTTCAATAACGTTTCTCCTTCATTTACATCTCACTCCTGGCTGGTCTGCTTGCTGTTTCCCTGAGTGTGGTTTTACTTTCTGGTTGGACTTCTTGCCACAGTTGATGCATTTCTTAAAGTCACTAACTGGCTTAGACATGCCAAAAAATACTGCCCCAGCAAAGTTAAACTGGAGAGCTGCCATAGGTTGGAAAACAACCCCAAAGGAGTAAAACACACTAAAAGCAAGAAAAAAAAAAAAGCCTAAGTCAGTGAAACTGACTAAACCGACAACAGGCAGCAAGGAAAACACAAAAAAAACCGACCACGAGGCCAGAAAAGAAAACTTTTTTTTCTGGACTGCAGGAACACGTCCTAGGGGCTCTATGGAAAAAAATACTTCTAGAGAAGATGGTGCCATGGCGGGTGGGAAGGGCAGGCATGCGCATTGTACCTCCAAAACTTGCTTTGGAAGCTGAGGAGCGTTCCGTCCAGGGCTCGGTCGGTGACGTCATCCATACATGAGAACTCATTTCCTGCTTGTTCACAGAGAAATTAAAATTTCCCAAAGTCACTTCTCAATACAAGATATTTAGGGCTTTACCACTTCAAACCCATCTCTGAGATTCTCACGCTTCATCCATACTCACATAAGCACTAGTGGTGCAATAGTCTTTGCCCCTCAGTATTGCAGCCCATGCATAGACAAGCACCACATCTATTTTTAAGCTTGCTTTCACATTCAATTGAGAGCTTTTGAGCTTGCTTGGTCCAGTTTTGCTGCAACCAGCACAGCTTGCCTGATGTACTCATGCCACGTAAGGCCAGGGTTACTTTCCAGCATGGCTCACTCACTGGCACAATCCTATCAGTCTTTTGCCTCACAACTGCTCCCACAATTAGCATGATAATCCCCAGATGCTGTCTTCTGGATCACCATTAAATTTATCCAGCCAGCATTGCAGGTATTAAAATATTTTACTGATTACACCTTGTTTCAGTCATCTTTGTTGGGGTGAAAAATGGAGCTGCAGAGCTAAGCGGCCATTTACTACGGGCTCGTCCACAAAGCTGCTTCTGAAATACCTGCTCTGCCGTTCCTTTTACGTGCATAGTAAATGACGGCAGATAAAGACCAGCATGGTCCATCTAGTCTACCCAGCAAGGTGGGGCTAGAGTTGTAGAATTCCACCTGCCGCTCTGTGCAGATTACTCCCCCTCTAAGTCTCTGCTTAAGGTTGTACCTGCTATTCCTGGCAAGTTATCCCTCTCTATGTATAAAGTTATTTACGTTTGCTTTGATTCCATCCTCTTGCTATGTAGTGATCCTCTGTGTCTGCCCCATGCCTTTTTTAAATTCCGGCACTATTTTCACTCCTATCACCTCCATCGGGAGAGCATTCCAGGTATCCACCACCATTTCCATGAAAATGTATTTCCTGATGTTGCTTCTAAGTTTACTTTCTTGCAGCTTTAAACAATGGGTCCTGATTGCTTGACTACTAGGGAAAAAAAGAACTTTTTGTTTTGGTATGTGTGTAAAGGTTTTAATGATAATTCAAAAAGATCAGTCTCCACTGCTAATCTTCTAGAGCAGTGGTTCTCAACCTTTTTTGTACCGTGACCCCTTTTACCGTTGGTCAACTTGTGGTGACCCTCAATGATAAAATCAAATGCGTCTCTCTTCCTTTACCATTAACACATTGTCGCTGTAATCATTTGTTGAATTATTAATATATTATAGGCCTTTGCAATATGTTTTTATTTATAAAATACTTATTTAAACCACAATAATTAATCACAAGTAACAATATTTGATTTCAAAATTATGATGATTTTGTAGTCAAACACTAATATGAAATAAAATTATTTTTTCTACCTTTGTTGTCTGACCAATTTATTCTCTGATCATGCTGGTCCCGATCTGAGGCTTCTGCTTTCCTGTCTTCTCTTAGCTCTCTTTCTGTGGTCTATGGTCCATCTGCCATTTCTTATCTCTTCTTTCGTTTTCTTCACTTCTTTCCATCAGCCTATTTCCAGTCCCAGTAACCCTTCCCAGTATCAGCCCCTTTCCAGTCCTCGCTCCCAGTAACTTCCAATGTCAACTTGCATTCCCATGACTGCCACTGGTGTCCATTCCCTTCTAGTCCCCCTCCTTCCCCACTGACCAGTCCCTTCTAGTACAAATACCATGGCAGCCCCTCTCAGATCCACTCCCTTCCAGTTCCATTCTCCCATCCCCTTGTATCAGCCCACTTGTAGCCTTAGCCCCCCGTTTTCTTCCAGGGCCAGCAGCTCTATCCTCCCCTCCCCACAATCAGTCTATTCCCAGTCAAAGCCCCCCAATCAGCTCACATCTAGTGCTAATCCCCCCTCAACCCCATTACCAGTACTAGCCTCCCCTAATCAGCCCAATACCAGTCCTACCCCCATCAGCTCATTACCAGTCCTAGCCTCCACTAATCAGCTCATTTCCAGTCATAGCCCCCCCATCAGCTCATTTCCAATGCTAGCCTCCCATCAGTCCATTACCAGTCCTACCCCACCCCATCAGCCCATTACCAGTCCTAGCCTCCCCTAATCAGCTCATTTCCAGTGCTAGTCCCCCCTCAACCCCATTACCAGTGCTAGGCTCCCCTAATCAGCCCATTTCCAGTCCTAACCTCACTGATCAGCTCATTTCCAATGCTAGACCCCCATCAGTCAATTACCAGTCCTACCCCCCCTTGATAAGTCCATTCCCAGTCCTAGCCTTCCCTAATCAACCCATTACCAGTCCTAGCCCCCCCCCATCTGCCCATTACCAGTGCTAGCTCCCCCATCAGCCCATTTTAATCCTAACCCGCACTGTCTCTCGCTTCTGTCCAGCATTTATCCCATCTGTCCAGTATGTCCCCCTGTCTCTCCCCTTTGTCCATGCCAGCCCCCTCCCTCCCTCCCTCCATGTCAGCCCCCATCCTTCCATCTGTCCATGTCAGCCCCCTCCCTCCCTCCATTCATCCAAAGCCCCTCCCTCCCTCCATGTCAGCCCCCATACTTCCATCTGTCCATGTCAGCCCCCCTACCTCCATCCATCCATCCATATCAGCCCCCTTCCTCCCTCCCTCCATGTCAGCCCCCATCCTTCCATCCATCCATATCAGCCCCCTCCCTCTCTCCATCCATATCAGCCCCCCTCCCTCCCTGTCAGCCCCCATCCTTCCATCTGTCCATGTCAGCCCCCTCCCTCCATCCATCCATCCATCCATATCAGCCCCCTCCCTCCCTCCATGTCAGCCCCCATCCTTTCATCTGTCCATGTCAGCCTCCCTTCCTCCATCCATCCATCCATATCAGCCCCCTTCCTCCCTCCCTCCATGTCAGCCCCCATCCTTCCATCTGTCCATATCAGCTCCCACCCTCCATCCCAGCCCCCTCCCTCCCTCCATGTCAGCCCCCTCCCTCCCTCCCTCCCTCCCTCCATATCAGCCCCCTTCCTCCCTCCCTCCATGTCAGCCCCCATCCTTCCATCTGTCCATGTCAGCCCCCTCCCTCCATATCAGCCCCATCCTTCCATCTGTCCATGTCAGCCCCCTCCCTCCATCCATATATCAGCCCCCTCCCTCCCTCCATGTCAGCCCCCATCCTTCCATCTGTCCATGTCAGCCCCCCTCCCTCCATCCATCCATATCAGCTCCCTCCCTCCATGTCAGCCCCCCCATCCCTCCATGTCAGCCCACCTCTGTCGATGTCAGCCGTGTTGCAGATTCCCTGCCCCCTCTCCCCATGTCTGCCTCCCTTCTAATGCAGAAGTTCCTTTGGAGGCGGAACAATGCTGCACGGAGCCCGTCGAGACAGGAAGGGCTCCACAACGATTTTACAGGTACAGCCGCGGTTCCCTAAGAGGCAGGGAGCCGCGGCTGCAGAAGAAGGCGGTGAGTTTGCCGGAGTTTGCCGCTGCCGAGAAGTGGCAGCAACTTGTGCGGGTCTTAATTTTTTTTTTTTAAACTTGGTGGAGGCTAAGCGACCCCCGCTAAATCCTGTCAACCCACAGGTTGAGAACCGCTGTTCTAGAGTATGTTACAGGATGGCCAGTCTGAAAGAACTTAGTAGCCAGTTGGATCTGGGTTTGCATTTCCATTTCAGGAGTTGACTAATACCCTGTTCTGCTTGCTGTCTTCCTACTGGCTCACACTGTTACAGGGTAGAACATGAGGTCTGATTCCATTTCCCACGGCCCAGCACCTGAGAGTAGCAACCAGATGGAGGTTAGTGGACTCAGGCTATGTTAGCCCTGGCTATCTCTATCCAGGGGCGGCCCAAGGGGGGTGCAGGGCCATGTGTGGAGACTCGGTGCGGGGCCTCATTTGCATAAGGGGCCTCATTTGTATAAATATTTGCATAATGTTACCATATACTAACTTTTAGTAAACGTGCCTCTTAATGAGCGTATGGATAAAGAAAGACTAAAAGATTTCTACATTACTATAATCCAGTGCCAACTGCCAGACACATTAGGAACTACTACAAACACTGCCCATTTAGAACCCATAGCAAACCCGCCGTATCCTAACAGCACTACCAGAACTCACAAAGCACCATACTCTACCAATCAAAAGGCAACACTGCAAATATTAAACCAATACATTTCAGAAAACAAGAATACATGACCTACTGGGGAAAGAGAACAAGTGGCAATGTCAAATAGGAATTATATAAACAGAACACCTCAGCTCAGTTACACATGCAGAACATAGACCATCACCAAACAAGTAATCACAATTTAGAAACAGGAATACAATAATTTAACTGGGAATCCCAAAAGCCAAACTTGGAATGTACAACACTGTAGAAATAAAACTATACATTAATTTGCTCTTGTACTAAACAAAGCACAGACGTTAATGATGCACATTTCCCAGAGCTGACATATTCCAATTAATAAATTCAAAATAAAGAGATATTTTTCTACCTTTTGTGCATTTTTTTCAGCTGCAATTGCTCCAGCCCCTTTCTTCTGGTTTCTTCGTGTCTTCTGCTAACTCTCCATCGTCTGCTGTCCATTTGTCCTTTCTTCTCTCTTCTAGTTTTTTTTCCATTCTCTCTCTACATCTGCTCAGGGGCGGCCCAAGGGGGGTGCGGGGCCATGTGCAGAGACTTGGTGCGGGGCCTCATTTGCATAAGTGGCCTTATTTGCATAAATATTTGCATAATGTTACCATACACTAACTTTTAGTAAACATGTCTCTTAATGAGTGTATGGATAAAGAAAGACTAAAAGATTTCTACATTACTATAATCCAGTGCCAACCGCCAGGCACATTAGGAACTACTACAAACGCTGCCCATTTAGAACCCATAGCAAACCTGCCGTATCCTGACAGCATTACCAGGACTCACAAAGCACCATACCCTACCTATCAAAAGGCAACACTGCAAATATTAAACCAATACATTTCAGAGAATACTGGGGAAAGAGAACAAGTGGCAATGTCAAATAGGAATTACATAAATAGAATACCTCAGCTCAGTTACACATGCAGAACATAGACCATCACCAAACAAGGAATCACAATTTAGAAACAGGAAGGCAATAATTAAACTGGGAACCCCAAAAGCCAAACTTGGAATGTACAACACTGTAGAAATAAAACTATAAATTAATTTCCTCTTGTACCAAACAAAGCGCAGACGTTAATGATGCACATTTCCCAGAGCTTTCATATTCCAGTTAATAAATTCAAAATAAAGAGATATCTACCTACCTTTTGTGCATTTTTTTTCAGTTGCAATTGGTCCAGCCACTTTCTTCTGGTTTCTTCATGTTTTCTGCTAACTCTCCATCGTCTGCTGTCCATTTGTCCTTTCTTCTCTCTTCTAGTTTTTTTTTTCCATTCTCTCTCTCTACATCTGCTTTAACATACTAATCTTTCTCCTTTTGCTCTTTCCTCATTCCTATTTCATCCACACAAATTTTACCCCTCCATCCTCAATCCCCAATTACTCTCCCAATACCCGGCCAATTGTAGATTTTTCATCCCTCCTACACAAAATATTTTTCCCCTCTCCATTTTACTCTCCCAGCCCCATCCCATTCTAATCCTCCCCCAACATCAGCTCCCTTCTAGTTCCAGTCTCACCCAGCATCCATTCCCTTCTAGTCCCTGCATCAGCCCATTTCCAGTCCTAGCCCCCCATCAGCCCATTTCCAGTCCTAGCTCCCCATCCATTTCCAGTCCAAGTCCCTTCATCAGCTCATTTCCAATCCTAGCCCCCCCATCAGCCCATTTCTAGTCATTTCCTAGCCCCACCATCAGCCCATGTCAAATCATAGCTCCCCTCCACTCAGCCCAATTCCAGTCCAAGCCCCCCATGAGCCTACTTCCAGTTCTAGCCCCTCCATGAGTCCATTTCAATTCCAGCCCCCACCACAGCCCATTTCCAATCTTAGCTCCCCCCAACAGCCCATTTCCAGTCCTATCCTAGCTGTTCCATCAGCCCATTTTCAGTCCTAGCTCCCTTCCCTCACAGCCCATTTCCATTCCAAGCCCCCTCCCCATCAGCTATTTGCAGTTCAAGCCTCCCCTTCCACTCAGCCCATTTCCAGTCCTAGCAACCCCCCAACCCATTACCAGTCCTAGCCTCCCGTCAATCAACTTCCAGTCCTAACCCCCATCACCCCATTTTCAGTTTAAGCCCCCCCTATAACCCATTACCAGTCCTAACCCCCCCATCAGCCCATTTCCAGTCAGCCCCCCATAGCCCATTGCCAGTCCTAAACCCCCCCATCAGCCCACAGCCCATTACCAGTCCTAACCACATCAGCCCACCTCAAGTCCTAACCCCTCCCCATCAGCCCATTTCCTGTCCTAGCCCCCCCATAGCCCATTATCAGTCCTAACCCCCCCCCATCAGCCCATTACCAGTCTTAACCCCCCCATAGCCCATTACCAGTCCTAACCCCCAATCACCCCATTTCCAGGCAGCCCCCATCAGCCCATAGCCCATTACCAGTCTTAACCCCCAATAGCCCATTACCAGTCCTAACCCCCACAATCAGCCCACTACCAGTCCTAACCCCCCATCACCCCATTTCCAGACAGCCCTCATCAGCCCACAGCCCATTGCCAGTCTTAACCCCCCATAGCCCATTGCCAGTCTTAACCCCCCCATAGCCCATTGCCAGCCCTCATTAGCCCACAGCCCATTGCCAGTCTTAACCCCCCCATAGCCCATTGCCAGTCTTAACCCCCCATGCCCATTGCCAGTCTTAACCCCCCCCATAGCCCATTACCAGTCTTAACCCCCAATAGCCCATTACCAGTCCTAACCCCCCCAATCAGCCCACTACCTTTCCTAACCCCCCATGACGCCATTTCCTGACAGCCCTCATCAGCCCACAGCCCATTGCCAGTCTTAACCCCCCCCACAGCCCATTGCCAGTCCTAACCCCCATCACCCCATTTCCAGACAGCCCTAATCAGCCCACAGCCCATTGCCAGTCTTAACCCCCCACCCCTAGTCCATTGCCAGCCCTCATTAGCCCACAGCCCAGTGTCAGTCTTAACCCCCCCCATAGCCCACTGCCAGTCTTAACCCCCAATAGCCCATTGCCAGTCTTAACCCCCCATGCCCATTGCCAGTCTTAACCCCCCCATAGCCAATTGCCAGTCTTAACCCCCCCTCCCCAGCCCACTGCCAGTCTTAACCCCCCAGCCCATTGCCAGTCTTAACCCCCAGTCTTAACCCCCCCTAGCCCACTACCAGTCTTAACCCCCCCATAGCCCAGTGCCAGCCCTCATCAGCCCACAGCCCATTGCCAGTCTTAACCACCCTCCCCAGCCCACAGCCAGTCTTAACCCCCCCCAGCCCACTGCCAGTCTTAACCATCCCAGCCCATTCCCAGTCTTAACCCCCAGTCTTAACCCCCTCTCCCTAGCCCATTGCCAGTCTTAACCCCCTTCCCTCCCTCCCTCCCTAGCCCATTGCCAATCTTAACCCCCCCTCCCTAGCCCATTGCCAGTCTTAACCCCCCTCCCTCCCTCCCTAGCCCATTGCCAGTCTTAACCCCCCCCCTCCCTCCCTCCCTCCCTCCCAGCCCATTGCCAGTCTTAACCCCCCCTCCCTAGCCCATTGCCAGTCTTAACCCCCCCTCCCTCCCTCCCTCCCTCCCTCCCTCCCTCCCAGCCCATTGCCAGTCTTAAACCCCCCCTCCCTCCCTCCCTCCCAGCCCATTGCCAGTCCTACCCGCCCCCCCCCCCTCCCTAGCCCATTGCCAGTCCTACCCGCCCCCCCCCCCACCAGCTCATGGCAATTTAAAAAAAAAAACAAAAGCTGGCCGCTGCCGCCGCATGGAGTGTCCCGCGGGGCTCCCTCTGCCCGGCGGAACTCTCCCGGCACAGCTGAGCCCCTCTGTGCTGGCTTGCAGATACGCAAAGGGAGAGTGTCTCCCTCGCGTCTCTGTTAAGCCCGCAGGGGCAGATGGGAAATTTCCCATCAGCCCCTGCTTCCCATCAGCCCCTGCGGGCTTAACAGAGACGCGAGGGAGACACTCTCCCTTCGCGTATCTGCAAGCCGGCACAGTGGGGCTCAGCCACGCCGGAAGAGTTCCGCCGGGCAGAGGGAGCCCCGCGGGACACTCCATGCCGCCGCGGCCAGCTTTTTTTTTTTTTAAATTTAATTAAGAAAAAAAAGCAGAATGTTCTTTGCGCGGGGCCCTGTGCAAAAAACATTCTTGCTCAATGGACGGGCCGGCCCTGCATCTGCTTTAACATACTAATCTTTCTCCTTTTGCTCTTTCCTCATTCCTATTTCATCCACTCAAATTTTACCCCTCCATCCTCAATCCCCACTTACTCTCCCAATACCCGGCCAATTGTAGATTTTTTATCCCTCCCACACAAAATATTTTTCCCTTCTCCATTTTACTCTTCCAGCCCCATCCCATTCTAATCCTCCGCCAACATCAGCACCCTTCTAGTTCCAGCCTCAACCAGCATTCATTCCCTTCTAGTCCCTGCATCAGCCCATTTCCAGTCCTAGCCACCCATCAGCCCATTTCCAGTCCTAGCAACCCCCCAACCCAATACCAGTCCTAGCCCCCCCCATCAACCCACTTCCAGTCCTAACCCCCTATCACCCCATTTTCAGTTTAAGCCCCCCTATAACCCATTACCAGTCCTAACCCCCATCAGCCCACTTCCAGTCCTAACCCCATCAACCCATTTCCAGTCAGCCCCCCATAGCCCATTGCCAGTCCTAACCCCCCTCCCCATCAGCCCACAGCCTATTACCAGTCCTAACCCCATCAGCCCACCTCAAGTCCTAACCCCTCCCCATCAGCCCATTTCCTGTCCTAGCCCCCCCATAGCCCATTACCAATCCTAACCCCCCATCAGCCCATTACCAGTCTTAAGCCCCCCCATAGCCCATTACCAGTTCTAACCCCCCCAACAGCCCACAGCCCATTACCAGTCCTAACCACATCAACCCACCTCAAGTCCTAACCCCTCCCCATCAGCCCATTTCCTGTCCTAGCCCCCCATAGCCCATTATCAGTCCTAACCCCCCCACAGCCCATTACCAGTCCTAACCCCATCAGCCCACCTCCAGTCTTAACCCCCCCAGCCCATTTCCAGTCCTAGCCCCCCCATAGCCCATTACCAGTCCTAACCCCCCCCCCCATCGGCTCAACTAAAATTAAATTTAAAAAAAACAAAAAACGCTGGCTGCTACCGCTGCCGCAGCAGAATGGACTGTCCCGCGGGGCCCCCTCTGCCCGGCTGAATCCCTCCCTCCCTCCCTCCGTGACGGCTGAGCCCCTCCGTGCCGGCTTTGAGAGTCGCGAAGGGAGAGTGTCTCCCTCGCGTCTCTGTTAAGCCCGCAAGGGCTGATGGGAAATTTCCCATCTGCTCCTGCAGGCTTAACAGAGACGCGAGGGAGACACTCTCCCTTTGCGACTCTCAAAGCCGGCACGGAGAGGCTCAGCCGTCACGGAGGGAGGGAGGGAGGGATTCAGCCGGGCAGAGGGGGCCCCGCGGGACAGTCCATTCTGCTGCTGCCGCGGCGGCAGCGGTAGCAGCCAGCGTTTTTTTTTAAATTTAATTTTGAAAAAAGCAGAATGTTCTTTGCGCGGGGCCCCCTGAAACGCGGGGCCCTGTGCAAAAAACATTCTTGCTCAATGGACGGGCCGGCCCTGTCTCTATCACTGTTGCTTCTGTCCTCGCTTTTCTTTAAAATAGTAGTTCTCAGTCCAGTCTATCCACAATGAATATGCACATGAGATTCACATACATAAGCAATGTATGTCAATCTATTATACATACTCATTGTGGATATCCTGGAATTCCGACTGACTGAATGTGTCTCGCAGGCTGGTCCAAGAACTAGCGCACTAGATATAGTTGCATACAATTGAGACCCAATATATGTAAATAAATTATTGAAGGATATATTGAAAAACCCAAGTGCCTAAGAGAGCCTGGTTTAAGATCTGAAGATGGACTTGAGCTTGTCAGGAGCATGTTAGACCAGTTCCTCTTTTGCCATCAGCTCCAACCAAAGCATTTATAGCCTTCTTTCTCATTTCTCTACTGCAGGTATTCTCAACCCAGTTCTCGTGATACACCTCTAGCCAATCAGCTTTTCAGGATAACCACAATGAATATGCATGAGAAACCACAATGAATATGCATGAGAGAGATTTGCATGCATTGCCTCTATTGTATGCAAATCTCTCTCATTGTGGCAATCCTGAAAACCTGACTGGCAAGGTGTGTCCCAGGGACTGGGTTGAGAAATCCTACACTAAAGCAAGGCTTCTCAACCCTCTCCTAAAGGCACACCTAGCTACACTGGTTTTCAGGATTTCCATAATGAATATGCATGTGAGAAATTTGCACAAAATGATGGTAGAACATGCAAATCTCTCTCATACATATTCATTCCTGGAAACCTGACTGGTTGGGCATGTCCTGAGGACTGGGTTGAAAGCGCCTCATGTAACTCTATGTGCATGGAGGCCAGCTGAGCCAGCCCTGGTTTCAGCCTACTGTATGCATGGAACTGTACTTTTCTTAGGTAACTCAGAACTACATCTCCCTGCATGCAGTTGGATAAACTCAGGACTGGGTCCATCTTGCCCCTTTCCTCAGGAGCAGAAGCAGTCTGTGGGGGATACAAGGCTATGTGCAGAGACTTGATATGGAATCACTCTCCCTCCCCCTGAGCATTTACCCATTCTCCAGTCCCAGGTCCCATCTTATTCACCTCTCTCCTTGGTGGTGCAGTCCAGGGGAGGAGAAGGAGAAGACAGTTAGCTCTAGTAATGTCTGCTGCAGCATGTACAGGCGCTTCCTCCTCCCATGTGTTTAGATGAGTTCTTTGACCATTTATGCTCAGTAGTGCTATAGAGGAGTACCAAAATTCAAGAAAGCATGGGATCAAGGGGTTGTACAGACTGGGCTGTTAGTTTGGATGGGAAGACTGGATAGACCATATAGACTTTTCTGCATTCATGTTTTCTATTTCTGTGCTATGGAGCACTGCATAGTCCAAATACCCAAGTGAACCACATGAGTGGATGAAGTGCAGGCACACACTACATTGAAATAAATCAGAACTGCCACAACCACTGTGGTAAAGGAGGTGGGGCCCCTGGGTGGAGTGGGGCTGTGTGCTCAGAATATTTACACTGATACATGGGGCTGGTCCTGCTCAGAAGCTTAAAGCTCTCTCTATTTGTGATGTCTGTAAGTCCCTTGAACCTCTCTGTGCCCAGACTGAAATTGTTAGCTCTCTGGGGAAGGCATATGGCCATAATGTGACCTCACTAATGCTACCGTGTACAAATAACAGCATCCTATTGCTCAGAGTATTTTCCTCTTCTTAGGCAACTTATTTATCCGTAGGCGCTGTTGCTGCTGCCACACCAGTTCCCACAGAGCATTCACTGGCTGTAAGTGAAGCAGAAAAACCTTAATTACAGCATATGAGAGAGGATAAAAGAGTGCTAATAACTGCCAGGGGAATCCATCAATTACACAGTTCAAATTGGAAGGATTTGGAAGGCAGCTGGCAGATCCCAGTCTGAAGATAACCCCTCCCCCTATCATGCCACACACCCTTCACCTTCATTTGAATTTTAATTCTCAGAGGAAGCACTTCCTAGGGACCTCTTCTTCATCTAGTGCTCCATGTAGATGGTTACTTAGCCTTGGACCCTAGTGATGCTGAATTAATTTACATTGCACTACTGCCTGATGCTAGGAGAAGAAAGCAGCTCCTACCCAAGGCTTGCTCTCTGTCAGCGGCATAGCCAAGGGTGGGCCTGCATGGGCTATGACTGCTCCATTTAGACATCAGGCCTACCTAGTCAGCAGCAGAACAGTTCAATGAGATGAGAATTGGAAGTGGTGTCAACATTCACTGCTTTATTCCCACCCTTGTTAATCCCAAATCCCACTGAAAAATCAGCCCTACCTATGCCACCATTGTCTGCTGTTGATGGAGTCTGAAAATGTTTTTTTCTTCATTTACATTCCCCATTTTATATTTCTTCAATTTCCATCTTCAGAGCAGGGCTGCTGCAGTACCTATTTCCTCCCAGCATTGCTACCTCACACGGGTCACTGTATGCATGAAAACGTAGTTCACTTTTCTTAGGAAATCATAGGTACAATTTAATGCATGCATTGGAGTTAAATAAATAGACCTGTTTTGGGTTGACTTGGGTTGGATGACGATGAGCTATCTGTTAAGAGAGAAGCTCAGTACTTGAATGGGTAATACTGGACCTGGTGCATACGAATGGTGAGGGTGTTTCTGATGTCATAGTGGATGATCATCTGGGATCCAGCGATTACTTTATGAAGATGGGGGAGTATCTCAGAATTGTTAGCTGGATGAGAAACTCTAAAGGCAGGGTGTCAAACTTCACTGGGGATCTGCAAACCAGTTGGGTTTTCAGGATATCATGAATAAATATACATGAATATATTTGCATACAATAGGGGCAATGCATGCAAATATCTTTCATTCATTAGAGATAATGTGGAAACCTGATTGGTTTGTAGTCCCCCCCCTCCTGCTCACAAGAGTAGTGAGAAAACTGAAAGAACATATTGTAAACAGCAAGAAAACCTCTCTCTTTGGTAAGTGAATAAAGGTAAGAGTAAGACAAAATTTCACTATGGAGGTCATTTTAAAAGACATAGGGCTATGTTTACTAAACGTGAATAACGCGCGTAGTATGACGTTAACGACCGTAAGTGCCGTATAACGCGCGTACCGATGCGCTAACGACCGTTAACGTCATACTACGCGCGGTAACCGTAGTTAACGATCGTAAAGCTCCGCGGCGCGTTAAAACAGCGCAAAAGGTGGAGAGTGGGCGGAGAGAAGGGGTCAATGGGCGGAGAGTGGGCGGAGAGAGGCTCCCCTCATACTAACGCGCGGAGTGTCAGAGCTCACCTCCAACGCAAATGAAAACCTGTCGTTAAAGGCATTTAAAGGGAAGAGAAACCATTTACGTCAGCAATGTACAGAAAACCGGGGAAACCCACAAAACGTGAGCAGTGTGATACATGTGCACAGAACAAAATATCACATAAAACGATAAAAATGACCACAAGAAACATTTTAAAAAGCAGAATTCAGCTGGGCAACAGTGATAGCAATGGGCAACAAGGAACAACACTCCCTGGAAAGCACCAAAATAAAAGGAAATGATGTGTGGAAGGGTCTACGCTCCGCAGACCCTTTCAAAGAGCATTACATTGTAAAGGAGCTGTCCTGGGTGTGTGGTGTAATGTTTCCCAATGATATCATTGTTGCCCAGCTTGGTTATGGGTGTGTGCCCCTTTTGTGAGGTCATTTCTGCGGTTTATGTGCACCTTTGTCTGCATACAAGGTAAATGAGGCCACAGTAAACCTGTTGCAGAGCAGGGTTTCTGACTCGTCAGGCTGGTTTAACTAACTCCAGGGACTGCACAGTCTCTGTGGCCACAGTGTGGTGCAACAGACACAGCCAGTGCCTGTAAGACCAGAGGGTCACAGGTTCAAATCCCAGTTGGGGCTCCTGCCAACCCAGTCCCCATAGTTCTACCCACCACTAAACAGTGATAGTAAAGACACTCCTGTAGTGCAGAGAACATACGCATGGCCTATATTTTACCACACCAAACACAGACACCAGAAACAGGCACATTACCTATAGCAGAGTCCCGCAAATGCAGTCCTGGAGGGCCCCACAACATTCCGGTGTCATGCTGCCTCTAATAAAGATGCCTGTGCTGCATAGCTATGCACCACCCCCATGGTATGCAGATGTAGCTCATGCATATTTATGAGAGACAGCATGAAAACCCGAACAGTGTGTGGAACACCAGGACTGGAGTTGGGGAACTCTGCCGTAAAGCAGCAGCCAACAGGGCCACACACCCACCCACAGGCCCCATTGGCCAATGCCAGCTGGAGAGGCAAGACATTGGGCCCTGCCTGTATCTCCCAATACTAGCAGTTGCATACCTTAGCAATGCCACCCTACACCTGGGTATATGGTACACAGCTATCAAACGTTTCCTCTGATAACTGGCAGATAGCAATTCCTACGTTAAGCACATTTTGCTCATTGAGCTCCACCATAACAATCATTCTGATGTCTGCGGTGTGTGCTGCAGGTCTGGTCTCTGACAGTGTTCACAACCCTGGGGAGTGACCCCCCAGCAGTCTTGTGTACCATATCCATGCCTGTACTATGCCCAGGACTGGTGTGGTGGTATGGCTGCTGACCACCTCTATAGTAGCACAATGCTGGCATAGGTGTGGGGGTGGCTGTCTGTCTATCCAGTGTGTGGTGGCTGCAAACACCTTCAACAGCCCACACTGCCAGCACTGTTGCCAGTATTGGGCTGCCAATGTGCATAATGAGGAGCAAGGTACCATGGGTATAGGCCGGACAGGGTGGCCTGGCCAGGGTGCATCTGCAAAGGGCATAGGGCAGTGACAGGCACATTGTAGTGCCCGGCCACCAACTACACAGACAGGGTGACCTCAGTATATCCTGCTGAGAGATCACTCTCACCCTGACTGTGCAGTGACCACAGCATGGCTAGGCACTCCCATAGTGCTATCTAGTATTTCTCTCATGTGATACATATGGGTTTCCTTCTGGGGCCCAGTCACTGATGTATCTGCCTGCTGTGTATGCTGACATCCCAGTTCTGGGTGCAGGCATCTCCACTGGGCACTAGCAGACTGTTTGCAGCTGGTAGGTGTTGTGATGGAGTGGCTTGCAGGGTGCAGTGGCTGATGGCTTGCACCAGGGGAATATCAGATAGTGGTGGGGTGCAGCATACCATATCCAGGCCTAATGTCTGTCTGCTATTGTGTTATGGCTGTGTACAGAGCTGCATTGACTGCCCTGTGGGGTGTCTGTTCCCCAGCAGGACTGGGGTTCATGTTCCCCTCTACTGCCACCGTTGCAGCACGGTAGACTGTGGATCTTTTGATAGGAGACCCTGTTTGCCTCCCTCAGCCCTGGGGGAGGGGTGTGGTGGTGGTGCATGGGGGCTGTACCTGACTGAAACAGACAGAGATGTCCAAGGTGTTCCTGCAGAAACTACCTATCTCACACAGTAACACTGCTTTGGACCTGCGCTATGGCCGGTGCTGTGGACCTAGTGCTGGGCGCCTCACTGCACCCTCAGGGTGAGCACAGTACCCGCACAATGTGACGGTGTGTAGCTGCTCTGTGCCAGTACAACACACAGTCGGTACCCCCTACCAGGCCGAGGTGCTGTGGGGGTGCATTCCCCATGGTGTGTATCTGTGGACAGCTGCTTTGCATGTGCAGTGCATCATGGGTGTGACTGGCCCAATCCAACCCTGTGAAACACCAGCACCTGCTCACAGGCTCTGATAAGCCATAGGCCATCACACGTACATCTGTTAGCATAATGCATAGGTGCAGGACGCCCTACAAAGTCTGTAATATAAGATGCCCACACTGGTAAAAACACACGTACCCACGCACGTAAGCAAACACGTACCCACGCACGAATGTACGCGCGTCGCTACGCACGTACCAACGTACGTGGCTAGGCACATTCCGAGGGTGTTTTTGTGACACCAATACTCAGCGTAACGAAAAGCATGCCTCCTCTTTCCTTCTGTAATGTACAGGGTGATGCCTGAGATAGCCTTCTGTGTTAGGCACACTGGGGGCTCGAACCCATGCTGCCTGTAACAGCGGTCAGTACCGTAACCATTGTGCTACAGCTCTGTTTCAGTGCTTTGTGTCTGTACGTCTTCTTATGCTTAACGCGCAGTAACGTGGCACGGCGCCCGGTAGCGCTCGTTAATTTTGCTAACGCGCGGTAGTGTTAACGATGTACCGCCCATGTCCTTATTTGGGGTTTCTTTCACTACCGCGGCTCCTACCGCGAACTGCACTACCGCGATTTAGTAAACATAGCCCATAGTCACAATTTGGATGTCTGAAAACATGCATGTGGATGTCCAAATCACAGATGTCCCTGGTGTGGGGCTATCCAAGTAGGCAGATAGTGTGGAGGGGTGGGGCAAAAGCCTTAGGAGTCCTCATTCGATTTCAGATAGATCAGGGATATAGAGTAGTTACTCACCTGTAACAGGTGTTCTCCAGGAGCAGCAGGAATCAGTCCTCACTTATGGGTGTCATCGACGCCGATGAAGCCCCAGCAGAGCATTTCCCCAGCTTTCCATGAAAGCCTTTGGGAATGCTGGCACGCATGCGCGATTCCCTTCCCGCCTAAAGGTGCTATCTTACCTCAGTCAAATGACATAGCTAAGAACAGCACACAAAAATGTAAAAATTAAACTATGTACAACTGCAACTCCAAGGGGAGGAGGGAGGGTAGTGAGGACT
Organism: Ichthyophis bannanicus; assembly: GCA_033557465.1. Lineage (NCBI taxonomy): Eukaryota > Metazoa > Chordata > Amphibia > Gymnophiona > Ichthyophiidae > Ichthyophis > Ichthyophis bannanicus. The sequence continues at coordinate 192,102,067 of CM066039.1, forward strand.
GATTCCTGCTGCTCCTGGAGAACACCTGTTACAGGTGAGTAACTACTCTTTCTCCAGGACCAAGCAGGAAGTCAGTCCTCACTTATGGGTGACTCCCCAGCTCTGGGCTACCAGGAACCCAGGCTGAACAAGAGAACTCCCTCTAGTCTCAGCAGCAAAGAAAGGCTTTTCAAGGGTACAACCTCCACAGGTAGCCCAACCAGAGGGCAGGAGTTGCCTAGACCTCAAAGAGATTCCGGAGTTCTGCTTGGCCAAAAGCACTGTCCCTACGGGACTCCCTCTCCAGACAGTAGTGGGCTGCAAAAGTCTGGCTTGAAGACCAAGTAGCAGCCCTGCAGATGTCTTGCAATGGAACAGAGCGGAGATGAGCCACTGATGCAGCCATGGCCCTCACACGGTGGGCCGTGACCCTACCCTGCAAAGGAAGGTCAGCTGCCTTGTAAGCCCAGGTGATACAGTCAGCCACCCAGATGGACAAGGTACGCTTGGACACAGGCCTCCCCAAGTTATTGGGGTCAAAGGAAAGGAAGAGTTGAGAAGCCTTCCTGTGACCTTGCGTACGTTCAAGGTAGAAGGATAAGGCCCTCCTACAGTCCAAGGTATGGAGAACTGTTTCAGCCTGACTTGCATGAGGCCTAGGGAAGAAAGTAGGAAGAACCACCTCCTGGTTGAGGTGGAAAGAGGAGACACCTTAGGAAGGAACTTAGGGTGAGTCCTGAGAACCACCCTGTTTTTATAGAACCTGGTGTAAGGTCTATCACAGACCAAGGCCTGAAGCTCACTCACTCTCCTAGCCGAAGTAAAGGCTATCAGAAAGAGTCTTCCAGGAAAGGAAGCGTAGAGGGCAAGTAGCCATAAGCTCAAAAGGTGGGCGAGTCAGCTGCTGCAAGACCACATTAAGCTCCCACTCAGGAGCAGGAGGACGTATGGGAGGTTTGAGCAGAAGCAAGCCTCTGAGAAACCTAGACACCAAAGGGTGCACAGACAAGGAATGGCCCTCAACTAGGGAGTGGTGAGCTGCTAAAGCAGAGAGGTGGACCCGAACAAAGTTGGACTTGAGACCCTGATTGGACAAGTGCAGCAGGTACTGAAGCACTACTGACACAGTACAGGAGAAAGGATCCTCAGCACGCAGCTGACACCACACAGAGAACCTTTTCCACTTGAGAGCATAGGTCTTCCTAGTGGATTGTTTCCTGGAGGCTAGGAGAACTTCCTCAACCTCGGGAGGCAGGCCCCAGGGAGCCAACACTACCCTTGCAGCCTCCATGCCATCAGATTGACAGCTTTGAGATTGGGATGCAGCAAGGAGCCCTGATTCTGAGAGAGAAGGTCGGGTTGCCATCCCAGAGGCAGATCTACTGCCAGCTGAAGCAGGAGGGGGAACCAAGGCTGCCTTGGCCACCTGGGAGCTACCAGGAGGACTGAGGCCCTGTCTCTGAGAATCTTGAACAGTGTTCGGGCCACCAGAGGGGTGGGAGGAAACGCATAGAGTAGGCCCTGAGTCCAGGGAATCAGAAAAGCAATTGCTGCTACTCTCAGAGGATGCGATTGCCTGGAGCAGAACCTTGGGAGCTGGTTGTTCAGTGGACTGGCAAACAGGTCTATGGAGGGAAGCCTCCATCTCAAGAAAATCTTTTGAACCACTAAAGGATGTAGCTGCCACTCGTGTGGTTGCAGAATCCTGCTCAATCTGTCTGGCAGGGAATTCTCCTGGCCTGGAAGATAGACTGCTTTGAGGAGCATGTTGTGTTTCAGGGCAAAGGAACAGAGGTCCTGGGCCTCCTGGCAAAGGGGCTGGGAACCAGTTCCGCCCTGTTTGTTGACATAGAACATGGCTACCTGGTTGTCGGTCTGGATCAAGACAGACTGTTGTGCCAGGGAAGCAGTAAAGGCCTTGAGGGCCAAGCGGATAGCTCTGAGTTCCAGTAGATTGATCTGCTGGGATGCCTCCCAAGGAGACCACAGGCCCTGGGTGCACTTGTCTAGGCAATGTGCTCCCCAACCCTGTAGAGAGGCATCGGTGGTTAGGACCACTGTATGAGGTGGGATCTGAAAGGGCACCCCTACCAGCAGATTGGGGGGGTGTAACCACCAGTTGAGGGAGGCCAGGAAACAGTGCGACACTCTGATCCTGTCTCTGAGCCTGCCTGAGGCTTGTGACCACTGAGTCCGAAGGCACCACTGGGCAGGTCTCATATTGAGCCTGGCATTGGGGGTCACCTGTACTGTCGACGCCATGTGGCCCAGAAGCCTGAGACAGAGTCTGGGGGAGACCAGGGACCTGTGCAGAAACTTGCTGGCGAGGTCCATGAGCCTTTGTGCTCGGTCCACTGGTAAGAATGCTCTTGCCAGCTGAGAATCCAACCTTGCTCCTATGAACTCCAAGTTCTGGGAGGGGAGCAAAGTGGACTTTGCGAGGTTGATGACAAAGCCCACCTTTTGGAGCAGTTCTATGGTCCTTTTGGTGGCCTGTTGAACTTCCAGGGAAGTCTGGCCTCTGATGAGCCAGTCGTCTAGGTAAGGAAACACAAAGATGCCCTGATTTCTCAGGTAGGCTGCCACCACTGCCAGGCACTTGGTAAACACCCTGGGAGCGGAGGTCAGTCCAAAAGGCAGTACTCTGTACTGATAATGGTTTCCTCCCACAATGAACCTGAGGTACTTTCTGTGGTCTGGATGAATAAGGATGTGAGTGTAAGCATCCTTTAGATCTAAAGAGCAAAGCCAATCTCCCTGCTGGAGGTAGGGCAGAAGTGTTCCAAGAGTAAGCATCTTGAACTTCTCTTTCACTAGAAACTTGTTTAGGTTTCTGAGATCCAAAATGGGTCGAAGACCACCGGTTCTTTTTGGCACCAGGAAATACCTGGAGTAAAACCTGTGACCTTGGACGTGGGGAGGCACAGGCTCCACCGCCTTGTCCAGCAACAGACCCTTTAGCTCTTGGAGGAGAAGGGCTGTATGCAGGGGAGGCTGGAAAGGTTCCCCTGGGAAGTGTGGCGGAGGCAGTTGGTGAAAATGCAGGGCATAGCCTCGATGGACTATGTCCAGCACCCAACTGTCTTGGGTTATCAAGGGCCACTGGTGAGCGAACAAGGCTAGGCGGCCTCCTGTGCAGGGCTGGGTCTGCAAGGGAGGAATGGCTATACTCAAGGAGTCAAAAACCCCCACCCTGCTGAGTGGGAGCAGGGGTCCGAGGCTTGGGGGCACTCTGCCTACGGGGCCCATTACCCCGGCCCTTGGCTTGCTGACCCTGGGGGGCAGCTTGGGCAGCCTGATACTGGGAGTACTGTTTGTAGGCAGTGCCCTTCCTCGGGTAAAAGGGCTTCTTACCCGGGTCCTTCCTCTTAGATGAAGGGGCAGAGGTCTTCCTCGACAGCCTCGTCCTCGTGAGGTGCTCTGTCTCGAGCTGAGCGGCCTTCTCAGCCACAGGCTTGCCAAAAAGCTTTTCACCTCGGCAAGGGACATCGACCAACTTGTCCTGAACCCATGGCTCGAGGTCTGATGACTGCAGCCACGCCTGGCGTCGAGCCGCGATGCCGGCTGCCGCTACTCGAGCCGAAGCCTTGAAACCATCGTAGGCAGCGCGGGACATGAACTTAGAGCATTCCCGGATACTCGAGGACAAGGACTCAAAACTCTGCAAAGGTTCCCCGGAGAGACCAGCAGAGAATCCGGCCAACTCCTTGGCCAGGTCTCGTAAATACATGCCCATGTAGAGCTGGTAAGTCTGGACACGGCAAGCAAGCATCAAGCCCTGGAAGCACTTTCTACCGACGCCATCGAGGTTCCGGGCCTCCCTGCCGGGGGGCACCACAGAGTGCATCTTCTGACTCTTCAGTCGATGCATGGCCGATTCCACAACCATGGAATGGTGCGGTAGCTGTGCTTTTTGGAAGCCAGGACTCTTACGGAGCCGATAGATGGAATCGACCCACTTGCTCAAAACCGGCGCCGAGGCCGGTGCCTCCCACATCCGGAAGAGGAGCCGTTCCAGCATCGGAGGAACCGGGACAGTAAAGGCCTCCTTCGGAGGAGAGTCATACTGCAAAGCATCGAGCTCTTCGGCTCGAGGCTCCTCCTCGGGGTCAGCTGAGATAGCCAGAGCAGCAGCCATATCGCGGACAAACTCCGAGAACCTAGTGTCCTCCAGAGGGGATCTACTCCGGGGCTCAGACTCAGGTGAGTCCAAAGGGACACACCGAGTCTTGAAGGTGTCAGGAGACTCCTCGTCTTCGGTCTCCCAAGCCGACTCGTCCGATGTCGAGTCAAGCTCGGACCCCGCGGGGCCTCTAGGCACCCGCCCCGACGCAGCGGGGACCGGCATCGAGACCCTCGGTCCCGAACAGGAGGTCGAAGGAGACCTCGACCGAGGACGACCTCGAGCCGCAAGGGACTAGAGTATCGGCTCGGTCTCCGGGGTCGACTTCGAAGTCGATGTCCCGGTGGTCGGGGCAGATGTGCCAGACAGGCTGGCCATCAGCGCCCGCTGCTGATCCATGAAGGCAGACATTCTGTTCTCCAAGGCTGTCAACCTGAGACTCAGCTCAGGTGACGCAGCAGCTCCCGACTCCGATGTCGAGGCCTCAGACGAGGTCCGGGCCCGGGCAGAGGCCGAGAAAAGCCGTTCACTTTGCTGCTGACGACTTCGGAGGGTCTTGGAAGACATTTTTCCACATGGCCCGCACGTTTTAGAATCGTGGTCCGGGCCAAGGCACCGAAGGCAGCAGTCGTGTGTGTCGGTGAGAGACATTATCTTCTTACACCGATCACACTTTTTAAAACCACTGAAAGCCATCGGGGAGAAAAGGGTCCCCCCGAGGTCAAAGGACCGGCCTTCCAGGGAAAAGAAAAAAGATTTGGTGCGAGTGCCGAGCCACTAAGGGCAAAAACCGAAAAAAGAAAAAAGGGATTCGATACCGGCGGGAGGGGAACCGACGTCGAATCCAAGGAAAAAAGTGAGATAACGCCAAGAAAAAACTACTCTTTTCCGGGAAAAACAGGACACACATCCGATGGGCTTCAAGGAAAAAAAGAGACTGAGGTAAGATGGCACCTTTAGGCGGGAAGGGAACCATGCATGCGTGCCGCGCATGCGTGCCAGCATTCCCAAAGGCTTTCATGGAAAGCTGGGGAAATGCTCTGCTGGGGCTTCATCGGCGTCGATGACACCCATAAGTGAGGACTGACTTCCTGCTTGGTCCTGGAGAACTGTATCCTAGTCCAAATTTAGACCTGTTCCAGGCACAAATAGGCACATGAAAAGTGTTTGTTTGGGCAGTAAAACCTTTGGATGATTTAGAGAAGATGGTTCTCCAGCATCCCTTGTACTCCCCATAAGCACACTGACATTTTGGGGGTAAGTGGGAAATTTGTGTTGTGTTTGCACCTCTGCTGGATGTCTCTAAAACATCCCTGGGCTGGAATACTATTTCAAAGGCATCTAGATGGACAGTCCTATAGATGGCATGGGACACAGTGGATCCCTTTACAGCAACAGAATAAAATCTAAATAAACTTAACTATCTAAATTCTCAACAAACAAGGGTATCCTACACGGAGTGGTGGGTTCACCCCTAAACAAAGACATGGGGAGGAGTGGCCTGCACAGAGCGGCAGGTGCACCTACTCTTGCCATCTACTGGGCAGACTAGATGGACCATGCTAGTCTTTATCTGCCGTCATTTACTATGTTACTATATCCATATTGGGCACAACCATGTTTGCAAAATCATGCACAAACTTGAATGTGCCTGCCTATTTTTGGGATGCTTCGACTTGGATGTCTCAGATTTCACTTGAACATCATTTCTAAAATGTGCTTTCAGTTTCTAAAGAAGTAGGTGAAATGGTATGGTAGTTAATATCCTCTCAAGGTGCATTCCTAACTATACATTTAAAGGAAATCATGTTATTTAACACCTGATGGTGAGTTTTCTCACAGTAACCTCTACTTTCCGAAACTCGCTCCCAGAGGGGCTATGCCCAACTCAAAGCTACCTCTACTTCAGGAATACTGACTCTTCTCTCAGCTTTTAATGGCTGCAGTGAATTACTTCCCATTTACTGCTCACCCTGTAACTTGAGACTAGATCCACATACCCTATTTTATCCTTACATATTCACCATCCACCTAGGACATGAACGAACAAGCACCAACTGACCCCCGGTTCATCCTCCGTCCTGGTCAGTCAGTCCCTCAACAAACCAGGCATTTTGTAAATTTTATGGCTGTATTGTTTCACCCCCTCCTTTTTGATACTCCCTTTTGAACCTCCCCAGTGATGGTGCCCACCCCCCCTTTTTTTAACCTATGTTATAATGTCTCTCATTGTATTTCCCCCTTGATTTTGTAAACCGTTTTGACCCGGTGAAAGGCAGTATATAAATGCAGCTAAATAAATAAATAAAACAAACAAACATATAATTTACCCTCTATCTAACTACCCATTTTTATTTATCTCTGTGTTTTTGTCTTATCCATCTCATTTGTCTTATCTCCCAACTGAACTGTCTCCCTCTGCTGCCTATCAAGATGTTTCATTGTATGAGTTAGTGCTAACGTTGCCACTATCCTATGTTATTTCAATGTTCTACTGTGCAGTCTATTAAGGTATATTCTTTGTATTCTGTTGACAAATTATTAAATTCCTTGTATATGAATGTTCTACTGTGTCATTTTAAGGTGTATATTATTGACACTGTATCATATTATTGCTATTAGGATTTAATAGTTAACAGGATAAAACAAGACAAAAATACCTTTTTTAGATGTGTTAGTGAAGAGGAAGTGCAAACGTGGCATTCTGAGACTTTAAGGTAAAGGAGAATATATAGAGCATGGCTTCCCAAATCTGGCCTGAAACCCCACAGCCAGTTAGGTTTTCAAGATTGTCACAATGAATATGCATGAAATAAATTTGCATATGCTACTATTTAATGCATGCAGATTTCTCTCATGCATATTAATTATGGAGATCCTAAAACTCTGAGTGATGTGGGATCCTTAGGACAGTTTTGGGAAGTCCCAATGAGGATAATGAGTTAAAAACCGAATTGTGCAACACTGAGGAAGGATTGGGCTGCAGAAAACAGACACACATAAGAATGGAAGTGCAGAAAACCTCAAATGATTTTCAGAAGACTGATCATGAGGAGTTAGCTCATCTAAAAGTAGACAAAGCTATGAGGCCGGACCGGATGCATACAACAGTACTGAGGGAACTTAGGGAAGTTCTGGTGGCTCCACTGCCTGACCTTTTCAATGCTTCTTTAGTGTTGGGAGTGGTACCAAAGGACTGGAGATAAGCAGATGTGATTTGTCGTCACAAAAGTGAAAGAAAGCAGGAGTTTGGGAACTATAGTCTGGTTAGTCTGAATAAATTAATAGAAACACTGCTAAAACAGAGGATTGTGAAGTTTTCTGTGATCAAATTGATTACAGGATCCAAGGCAGCATGGTTTCATTAGAAGTAGGTTTGGTCAGATGAATCTGATCAATTGTTTTGATTGGGTGACCAGAGAATTGGATCGGGGAGAGCATTAGATGTGGTATGCTTGAATTTTAGTAAACCTTTTAATGTAGCTCCACATGGGCAACTTTAAAAACTACCAGAGTGCTCAATTTATTTATAAGTAACTATATTAGAAACTGCTTGAGTGGATACGGTAAATGGAGTTCACTCAGAGGAAAGGGGCATTGCCAGTAGTGTGCTGCAAGAATTGGTCCTTGATCAGGTTTCTTTTCAAATTTTTCATAATCAATACTGTGAAAAGACTACTGGAAAGTTATTTTTTTGGAGGATAATACCAAATCAGCAACAGGGTTGATACCCTGGAAAGTGTGGAAAACAGGAGGAGGGATCTAATAAAGTTTGATTTAATGTTAAAAAAAAATGTAATGCTAAAAAAAATGCAGGGACATGCATTTGGGTTGCAAAACCTAAGGTACAGTATGGGGAATGTTTCTGACCGTGTCGATCACTACCTTCTTCTTGAGAGCCTGTTCTCACTTGAATTTCAGGATTCTGTTCTGTCTTGGTTTTCTTCTTATCTCTCCATCGCACTTTCACTGTATGCTCTGGTGGTGCCTCCTCCACTGTTATCCCGCTTTCAGTTGGTGTACGTCAGAGTTCTCTCTTGGAGCCTCTTCTGTTCTCTCTCTACAGTCATTCCCTTGGGGCCCTGATCTTCTCCCAGGATTTTCAATACCATCTTTATGTTAATGACTCTCAGATTTACCTTCTACATCAGAAATTTTTTAAAAGGATTAAGGCCCGACTCTTAGTCTGCCTAGATATTTCACCACCATCTGAAACTGAACATAGCCAAAACAAAGCTTCTTATCTTTATTTATGTATGTATTCTTTTATACCGCTTTATCTATAAATCAAAGCAGTTTACAGAGAAGAAGAATGCGTGGTTTACATAGAATATAAAACAATAACATTGAAACGCATAAAGTTTATTCGTTACATAGGACTATTATAGAGAACAAGTTAACAGGGAGTGGAGGTATAATTAACAAGGGGGTTATCAAAGAACTCATGGTAGATGATCAAGTCAAAGGAAGTTGCTAGGATGGAGTCATTAGGGATAGATTTATGTGCGGTGTGTTCCTTCAAAGTGTTCTATAAAAAGTTGTGTTTTTAATTCCTTGCAGGATGTTGAAAAATCAGGTATGCTTCTTATTCTTTTGGAGACGGCATTCCATATATTAGGTGCATAAAGTGAGAATGCTCTTTTACAAGTGGACTGGTTGCTCTTTGTGAGTTCAGTGGGTAATGTTTGGCTGCTCTGTGTACAGCATCTTCTAGTTCTGTTGTTCGGGGTGGTTTGGATGAGTGATCTTAGTTGAAGTGAGCATAGATTGTGAAGATTTTGAATATACAGTTGTCAACATTACTGGCACCCTTGCAGTTCAAGCCCTTAATGTCCAATATCTCTTTAAAAAAAGTGGTCAGTGAAATAACTTTGGACTATATACGCACATATATTTGACACATAAAAGAATCAAATAAAACAAGACCAATTAAAAAAATAAATAGTAGGAAATAGTATAAAAACTGGGACACTGCCAGGATATGATTATTCAAAACAAAAAGACTATCCCATAATGAATACCATCAAAAAAGAAAAGACAAGCTCTTGATATACTTAATCTCCCAGTCCAACTGACCCAACTTTTGTCAGATGATTTACCTTGAGCGGGACAACCCTCTTTTGTGGTAAATCTTCCTTTTTATTCTAATTTTTTAAAAGGGAACTTCCCTCCAAATGAAACTCCAAGGGATAACACCATAATTATCCTTGAAATGTATTTATCTCATCCTGCTACACCAACTTCGGCATCAAGAGCAAATGCCGTTTTCACAGCCACAACTGGTTGCTTGTATATATCACCAGGCTCTGCCATCCTTCAGGAGCAATTCTCTTCCTAATGACATTGAAAATGTCTGTGACATTAAAAGGCTTCTGCTACATCAATTTCGGCAGCAAAAGCAAACACCAGGAACTTTGACTGCCATAGATACTTTCAATGATATCGGGAAAAAGGTTGCTCATGAATGACGGCAGGGCCTGGAGATATAAGCAAGTAACCAGTTGCAGCTGTGAAAACGGAGTTTACTTTTGCTGCCGAAGTTGATGTAGCAGAAGCCTTTTAATGTCACAAACATTTTCAATGTCATTAGGAAGAGAGTTGCTCCTGAAGGACGGCAGAGCCTGGTGATATATACAAGTAACCAGTTGTGGCTGTGAAAACGGCGTTTGCTCTTGATGCCGAAGTTGGTGTAGCAGGATGAAATAAGTACATTTCAAGGATAATTATGGTGTTAAACCTTGGAGTTTCGTTTGGAGGGAAGTTCCCTTTTAAAATATTAGAATAAAAAGGAAGATTTACCACGAGAGAGGGTTGTCCCGCTCAAGGTAAATCATCCGACAAAAATTGGGTCATTAGGACTGGGATAGAAGGTCAACGCAAAAGAGGAAGGCAAGCAATGAGATGGATCGATACAACAGCAGCAGCTACGGGTACCAGTCTGTCAACAATGAGCCGCCTGACTGAAGACCAAACACAATTTAGGATAGCTATCCAGAGGGTCGCCATGAATTAGACGCACCTGTGATCCATTGTCAGTACTCACATGACTTGAATCAACCAATGAATGATAACTCTGTTTAAAATGGTCACATTCACTCCCTATTCCATTTTCACAATGGTGAAGACAAAAGAGCTGCCTGAGACCGTCAGAAAAGTCATTATCATCAAACTTCAAATGGATACAAGGCCATCTCCAAAGACCATGGGATTCCTGTGTCTACAGTTCACAATGTTGTTAAGAGGTTTTCTGCTCATAGAACTGACAAGAACCTCCCAGGATGTGGTGGGAAGAGGAAAATTAATCCAAGATGTCTGCGAACTGTTGGAAAAACACCACGTACAACATCCAAAGAGCTGGAGTGGTGGTTTCAACCATATGCACTACTATGCCATGCACTAAATAAAGGACGTCATGGGTGAAGGCCAAGGAGGAGCTCTACTGCTCAAAAACAGACATAAAAAGGCACGCTTGATCTTTGCCCAAACCCATCTTGAGAAACCTCAATCCTGGGAAACAGGATTTTGTGGACAGATGAAACCAATGCAGACCAGTGATACATTTACAGGTGAAAAAATGAAGCTTATAAGGAAAAACACACCCTTCCTTCAGTTAAATATAGTGGAGGTTCCATAATGTTGTGGGACTGTTTCGCTGTCTTCGGAACTGGAGGCCTGGAACGTATTAAAGGAATCACAAAGTCAGAGGACTACCAAGATATTTTGGAGCAAAATCAAAGGTCATGGGTCCTCCAGCAGGACAATGACCCAAAACATACATTCTAAAAGTACAAAAGAATGGTTAAAAGGGAAAAAATTGACTATTTTAAACTGGCTAGCAATGAGTCCTGCTCTCAATCCAATCGAGAAACTTTGGAAAGAGCTGAAATCTGCCACTGGTAAAAGGAATCCTGGAAACATTCATGAGCTGGAACAAATCGCAGTTGAAGAGTGGGCGAAACTACCAGCAGACAGATGTAAGAAACTTCTAGATGACTACAAGAAATGTTTGGAGGCTGTCATCACTGCCAAGGTTTGTGCAACCAAATATTAGTGAGGGGTGCCATGAATCAAGTCCAGGTCATATTTTGTTTTTTTTTCTCAGAAATTACTGTGCTATGTTACAGTCATTTTTTTGTTGTATACCTTTGAACATACTATTAAAATATTATGATGACATACAGTTGGAATATTTCAATTATTGCTCAAGATACTGTACACAACATACCTAAAATGCAAGGGTGCCAATAATGTTGACTACAACTGTAATTATAATGACCTTATATCTGATTCTGCTTGCAATAGAGAGCCAGTGTAGATGCTTTAGGATAGGGGTAATGTGTTCAGATTTTGAAGATCTGTAGATGAGTTAGGTGGCCGTGTGCTGTGCCATTTGCAGTTTGTATAAGGCATGCTTGGGTAAGCCCTGAAGGATGCCTTTACAAAAATCAAAATGTGGAAAGATCATTGCTTGTAGGACTGTGCGAAAGTCTTGTGGTGAATGGAGAGGCCGTAGGTGCTGTAAGGTTCTTATCTTGTTGTAAATCAATTTGGTTATATTACTGAGGTGAGAGGTTAAGCTTAACACAAAATGTAAGAATAGGTAATCAAACATCAAACACATACAAACAAGAAATAGGTTTACCACAAGGTTCAGCACGGTCAGCCCTACTCTTTAATATCTATATAAAACCGGTTTGCAATATTTTTAAAAATTTTGGAGTACAATATCACCTTTATGCGGATGATATCATGATGTACATACCTTTCACAATTCCTAACCTACCGATTCAACTTCTATCTGACTGCTACAATGAAATTACATACTGGCTAAAAACCCAAAACCTCCATATAAACCATGCTAAAACCGAAGTCTTAATCGTAACAAAAAACCAAACGTTCACCCCGCCAATTCACATAATACTACAGAACCAAGAAATTAAAATAAAAAATGAAATAAGATATCTAGGTGTCATTTTAGACACACACCTTACTATGGAAACGCACATCAGAAATACCTTGAAGAAAATCTACTTCAAACTTAAAGTCCTCAAACAATTACGCCCCCTTGTATTTATACAAGATTTTATCAATATAACACAGGCTACCATAACTCCACACTTCGATTTCGCCAACTTAGTACTTATAGGCATTTCAAAACAAAACATCAAAAGGATCCAACTCGCGCAAAATGCTACAGCCAGAATCATATTAAAGATAAATTCACTCCAACATATTACACCGATACTAGCATCCCTTCACTGGTTACCAATACAAAGCAGGATAACATACAAAACAATTATAACTACATTCAAAGCCCTAAAAGACATGGCCCCGAAGACACTCTGTAATCTAATAAGCAAAGAACCAACTAAGCCCACTTATAGAAAAGGACAATCAAATAAACTTAAGATGCCAAAAGAATATATAAGAACTCACAAATTAACAAATAATAGAGCCTTTTCCCACGTAGCCCCAACAGTCTGGAACTCTTTACCAGAGGACTTACGATCACTAACAGAGATAACAGAATTCAGAAAAAAATTGAAAACCTATCTATTCACTAAACACTATAATACCATAGAAAACCCTCCAATCAACTTAGATAATGGCTAAACAAGAACCTGTCTAAAATCAAGATTATACTCCCTATTACAATAATACGTACAACTTAAATGAATAATCATTCCATTCCAATGCATTGATACCCCACTTGTATATAGTTAAAATTGAGTTAGAGACAGTACTTCAGCTCAAATTGTTACACAATCTGTGTTAGTTGATTTATTGAACTATTCCGCATAGTTTTTACATACACTTTGTTGTTCAAGTTAAGATGTTCATTGTAAAAAGTTATAACTGTTCTATGTAAAACAAGCTCTGCATTGTTAATTGTTGTTAAATGTACACCGCAACTGATCGCTGGAAGATGCGGTATATAAATAAGTGTTAAATAAATAAATAAATAAATCTTTCTCCTTATACCCATCCCCCCCCCTTCCTCCCTTCTCTGTTAATATGTTTAACTCTGTCGTTCTCCCCGTCTCCTTAGTCTGCAACCTTGGGGTAATCTTTGACTCTTCTCTCTTTCTCTGCACATATCCAACAGATAGAGGAAATAAAACAACAGGTTTTGCCTATAACATCAGCAAAACTCATCCATTCCTCTCAGAACACACTAACAAGACCCTTACCCACTATCTCATCACCTCCCATGTAGACTACTGCAACTTACTCCTCACTGGTCTTCCACTGAATCAAACTCAGCTGCACAGTTAAATCTTCTGCCACTATCGCTATGGTCATGCAAGCTCTCTTCTCAAGTCATTTCACTGGCTCCCTAAGTCCCTATCCCTTCTCCTAATGACCTACAAATATATTCATTCTACAGCTTCTCATTACCTCACTTCTCCTGTCTTTCCCTACACCCCTCCAAAGCAACTCCACTTATCAAATGGCTTTTATCTATGCCCTTCTCTTCTACTGCCAACTCCAGACTCCCATCTTTCCACTTTGTTGCATCCTATGCCTGGAATAGACTACTTGAATCATTACATCCATCTCAGGTTCTAGAATGAATATGCATAAGATAGAGAGATCACTTCATTGGCTCCCTATCTGTTTCCACATTCAGTTCAAACTTCTCCTGCTGACCTATAAATGCATTCACTCTGCGGCTCCTCACTACCTTTCTTCTCTTATCTTACCTTTCTTCTCTTATCTCTCCTTACAACCCCCCTTGGGAACTCCGCTCTTCTAGTAAACTGCTTCTATCTGTGCCCTTCTCTTCTACTGCTAACTCCAGACTTCGCTCCTTTCACCTTGCTGCACCTTACGCCTGGAACAAACTACCTGTGTCTGTACGCCAGACGCCTTCTCTAACCCTCTTCAAATCCAGGCTGAAAACCCACCTCTTCACTGCTGCTTTTAGATCTTGACTCACCTAATCTCCTTTTTCTTTCCTCTTGCTTTATCCCTACCTACACCTTCTGTGTTTGTCTTGACTAGATTGTAAGCTCTGATGAGCAGGGACTGTCTCTTACATGTCTGTGCAGCGTTGCATACGACTTGTAACGCAATACAAATGCTCAGTAGTAGTAGTTGTAGACCTACATGCAAATCTCATACAAATTCATTATGGATATCTAATATGCCTATTGTTTATTGTGCAATGTTAAATGTTTATTGTAGTGTTGTTTGAGGCCTGTTCAATGTAAAAGGTAAAACTAGACATACCTGCTAATTGTTGTTCCTTGAGGAACTCCAGTCTAGTCCCGAACATCTGGAGTTGTGCACCTCCTCCCGCAGCCTTGGAGACTGAGCATATCACACTTTTGGTGACACTGTATAACTGGTCCAGGGTCCGCCTCCATTGCTCCAGTAACCTACTGACAAAGCAGACTTACCAGAGCAATAAGTAAGTACCTTTTCTTTTCTTTTTTTTTCAAAACATTCTTAGAACTAACTGAAGGAAACAACTTAACCAGATAATCTTGAACCGTGCTGTAACCTCTCCGGCTACAGAAGCTTGCCACTCCTTCTCCCCAGGCTACCCAACAAACCTAGGCTAGTAATGAGAAAGCGGTACTCATCCCTGCTGCCTCCCAGGACACTGCCGCCTGAAAAACTGTCTTACCTGTCCACTGACATGTCCTACCTTGCTTCCGGCTGCAGTCTGGAACGGATTATCCGGGAGGGAAGTGGGACTAGACTGGAGTTCCTCAAGGAACAGCAATTAGCTGGTATGTCTAATTTTACCTTCCTTATTGTCCCTCCAGTCTAGTCCCGAACATCTGGAGATATAACAGAGCAGTGCTCACTTCAACGGGAGGGACCGGCCAGACCAGACTGCAGCACCGCTGACCCAAACCTAGAGTCGCCATCCGCCTGGACATCAATCCTGTAATGCTTCACAAAAGTACTCAACGACGACCACGTTGCCGCCCTACAAATTTCCACTGCTGGCAACAAACTAAACTCCGCCCAGGAAGCTGCCTGAGCCCTAGTCGAATGAGCTTTCAAACCTTTCGGCACTACCTTGGTTCTTCAAAATATATGCTGCTGCAATAGCTTCCTTAATCCACCTAGCAATGGATGCCTTAGACGCCGACTTGCCTTGCTTTGGCCCCCCACACAACACAAACAATCTGTCCATTTTGCGGAACCCCCACCATTCTCTGTAAGTAACACTTCAATTCTCTGCCCACATCCAAGCGATGAAGCCTTCTACCCAACTTATCCTTGGCCTCCAATTCAAACACAGGCAGAGAAACAACTTGATTCACATGAAACGCCGAGACTACTTTGGGCAAAAACTAAGGCACCATCCTCAAAACCACCTTTTTACTACCAAAGGTCAAAAACGGTTCTTTACAGGACAACGCCTGCAACTCCGAAATCCACTGCGCCGAAGATATAGCCACCAAACACACCACCTTGAGCGTCAAATCCTTCAGTGTAGCCTTTGCTAAAGGCTCAAATGGCTCTCGCACCAATGCCTCTAGCACCAAGTTAAGATCCCAGACCGGAAAGAAGTCCCTTCTGGGTGGCCTCAATAAACATGTTGCCCGCCAAAATCTCTTAACATCCGGATGAGCCCCCAGCATCATCCCCTGTATCTTCCCCCTAAAACAAGAGAGCGCCGCCAGCCCTTTCTCGAAGCCATCCTGTAGAAAGGCCAAAACCTGCGTAATCAAGGCGCCTAACACCTTTAATTGCTTACTCTCGAACCACGACTCAAACAACCGCCAGACCCTGATATACGCCACCGATGTAGACCTAAGCCTGGATTTCAGTAAGGTAGAAATTACCGCTGCCGAATATACCTTGCCCCTCAACCTTGCCCTTTCAAGAGCCAAGCCATAAGCGAGAACCGATCCACCTGAGGCATACTTAAACGGCCCCTGCACCAACAGATCTCTCCAAACCGGAAGCCGCCACGGTGCCTCTACCAGCAGCCGTATCAGGTCTGCATACCACGGCCAGTCCGGCGCAATTAGGATCACCTGACCCTTGTGCCTCTCTATTCTCTGTAATACTCGACCTATTAATGCCCACAGAGGGAATACATACAGAAGCTCTTCCTCTGGCCACCTTTGCATGAGCGCATCCAGTCCTTCCGACATTCTCTCTCTTCTTCTGCTGTAAAATCTTCCGACCTTCGCCGATGTGAATGAAGCCATGAGGTCCATCACTGGAAGGCCCCAGCAGATCACCAGCAAGTCGAAAACTTCTTGATTGAGACCCCACTCTCCTGGATTCACTCTGACCCAACTCAAAAAAATCAGCTGTCACATTGTCCACCCCTGCTACATGTGCTGCCAATAACGCTTCTAGATTTAACTCGGCCCATTCTAGGAGTTCGTCCGCTTCCTCCTCAAGAGCTGTGCTGCTGGTGCAGCCCTGACGATTGATGTATGCCACTGCTGTGGTGTTGTCTGACAGCACTCGTATCGCTTTGCCTTGCAAGAGCCTCTGAAAGGCCTTCAGCGCCAGCATGACGGCCCTTAACCTCCAACCTGTTGATTGACCAGGACTTCTCCCAGTCCTACCACTGACCTTGGGCAAACTGCATCTCGAAGTGAGCCCCCCAATCGAACAGACTGGCATCAGTTGTTAAAGCCCTCCATTGTGGTGATTCGAGGGTCATTCCCTTCTCTAGACACCCCTGCCCTAGCCACCATTTCAGAGACTGCTGCGTCTCCGGAGGGCATACCAGCCTCTGAGACAACCGATCTGACTGATGCGACCATCTTCTGAGGAGCGCTCTCTGCAGGGGCCTCATGTGCGCTCTTGCCCATGGCACTAACTCAATCGTAGCCGCCATTGACCCCAGTAGCTGCAAATAGTGCCACATCGATGGTGCTCGTTTCCTCAAAAAGGCCTTTATCAGCTGTCTCAGCTTCTGAGCCCTGAGTTTGGGCAGAAAACCTCTGCCACTGTTCGTGTCGAAGCGAGCCCCCAAATATTTCAACTCCTGCAATGAGACCAATTTGCTCTTTGCTACATTGACCACCCACTCGAGAGACTGCAGGACATGCACCACTCTGCAGGTAGCCAGCTCGCTCTCGCTCCTTGACTTTGCTCGAATCAGCCAATCGTCCAGGTACGGATGAACCAATACCCCTTTCCTTGCACAATGCCACCACCACCACCATTATCTTGATGAAGCTTCTTGGAGCTGTAGCTAAACCGAACGGCATTGCCTGAAATTGAAAATGCCCCATGGGCACCACAAACCGAAGAAATCTATGATGCTCCAAACGAATTGGTATATGTAGGTACGCCTCCGACAGATCCAAAGACATGAGGAATTCCCCCCGTCGCTCTGCCACAATGAACGAACGCAACGTTTCCTTGCAAAAGTGGGATACCCTGAGACATCTGTTTACTCTCTTGAGGTCTAGAATGGGCCTCAAGGTTCCTTCCTTTTTTGGTACCACGAAGAGTACCGACTGCATCCTTGTTGGTCTGCCGGAACCGGCACTACCACCTTTAGAGCTACCAATGTTTCCACCGTCTCGCGTACTGCCGACAATCTTGACTTTGCTCCGCAGGGAGATTGGACGAAGGAGTCGATCACCGGTCGTTGGAACTCGAGCGCATACCCTTTTTGGATGACCTCCAACACCCATTGATCTGACGTGATTTGGGCCCAGGCAGGAAAGAGGTTTCTCAGACGACCCCCCACGGGTACAAGCCCTGCCTGGGCCCCTCTCGCTTGATTGCGATTTCTTAACATTCGGGGACGAGAAGGCTCCAAAACCTCTGCCCGCTCCTCTAAACCCCCAAAACCCCTGCGATCTATACTGCGAATGCCCCCTCTGAAATGTAGCGAATCGCAACTGACAAAATCTACAAAACTCCCTTTGCTGATTCTTGGAAGGCGCCCCCGGACGATCCTGCTTCTGTTTGTTTTCCGGTAATCTGCCTCCCTTAGAATCTCCGAGATCCTTGACCAATTTGTCCACCAAACAGTAACTTGCCTCTAAACGGAAGCTTACCCAACCTAGCCTTAGAGGCCCCATCTGCCGCCCAATTGCGCTGCCACAGATATTTTCGTGCCGCTACCACAGACGCCATACTGTTTGAAAGACCTCGGATAAGATCATATTGAATGTCCGCTAAATATGCTGCCCCTGACTCCATTCAGGAGGCTTCCTCAACCTCCTCTTCCTGCACCCCATTGATTCTCTGGGACCAGCGGAGGCAAGCCCTTGCCACCCATGCACCACAAATTGAAGCCTGCATGGAAAGCACATTTACCTCAAACACCTGCTTCAACAAGGTATCTAATCTCCTATCCTGAGCATCCTTCAGAGCGGCACTTCCTTCCACCAGAATCATGGTTTTCTCAGTAACTGCTGAGACTGCCGCATCTACCTTAGGAGACTTAAAAAGCTCCTTATCCGGTTCCTCCAATGGGTATAGGCGTGCCATCACTCGAGAGCCTTTCAGCCCTGCCTCCGGCATGTCCCATTCCTTCTGAATCATTTCCTTAAATACCCTATGTATTGGGAACGCTCGTTGAGTCTTCCACACTGCCTGCAACAAGGGATCCTCCAGAGTAGACTCCTCCAGCTGACCCGTAACCGGCATATTCAAGGCCTTCAGTGTCTCCGTGATTAACGCCGCCAACTCCTCCCGCCGGAACACCCGGACCACCCTTGCCTGGTCCTCCGGCTCTGGAATCTCACCTTCCTCTAGGTCCAACTCCAACTCCGAATCCTCCAAGGTCTCAGAGGGATCCTCCCCTCCTAACCCTTGCTCATCCCTATCTGGGCCTAGCCTAGGCTTTTTAAGCGGCCTGCTCCCTGGTACTCCTCCCAGCGGAGCACCAGATCTCTTTGAGCCCAGCCCCCCAGTAGCCACCGGCCCAGGAGCCGCACCCCCAGACCCCCCAAGGAGCAGCACCATAAAATCCTGCGAGAAAATAGCCGCCAGCCCCCCCTGCAGGGAAGGCTGAGATGAGGGGGAATCTCTTACCGTAGACGGCTCTGGAACGTGATCCAACAGAGGAACAGACAGATCAGTAGCTTCTCCTGTCTCTGTCTGCCCCCTTAACTCCTCTGACACACTGACCTCCGTCAGCTGTGCCCCGGCTGCCTCTTGCGTACAGCCCCTGCACACCCCGACCTCCGACACCGAATCCCTCCTGGACCCACACATAAGGCACCTAGGTTTTGAAGGCATCTGAAAGCTGGACAAAGTCGCCCCAATCCAATCCACACCTAGTGAAGGGCAAAGGCAAGAAAAGGCTATCACCCTCTTTTTTTTTTTTTTTTTTTTAATTCTCTCCACTTGTCTTCCAAATTGCCCCAAGCCTAGGCGAAAATAACTCAAGAGGGACGCGAGCGAGAGCGGGAGAAAAAAACCTACAGCTCCCCTGCTTTCCCGCCCTCCAGCCACGCGGTCTAGGCCTGACCGCCGCTGCCGCTCTGCTCAAAGACCAGCTGCGTGTAAGCCCCGACGTCTAACTTCCTGGTGCTTACCTTTCTGTCAGCCCGTTCAAGCCTCATGGACCTTCGAGACCCGCTGGACCGCTGCTGCCTGCTCCCGCCAGCTGCGACCCGCAGCTCCTAATTCCGCGGCTAGCCGAGCCACAGCTGCCACTGGGCCTCTCACTCGGCGTGCTCAGTGCCACGCCTCCACCACTTCACACCCAATCAGGGGATCAGAAGCGGGAGGCCCCACCAATGACTCCCTCACTCACCCTGGGACAGCCACTGCTTTAGGGAGGGGGGAGAAGGGGGGACAGCCAGAGCAGATCTGATCCTCAATCAATTGGTTCACTAACCAGAATCGCCAATTTAAAGAGGTATTACCTCAAAATTATAACCTTTTTTTTTTTTTTAATCCGAAACACCCACTAGCTGTCCTCTCCTATCAACCCTAGACCTTAATTATTCCTCTAGTGAGTCTCGAACCTCTAGGACTCACACCTCCTTCCGCTGCCTGGAGACTGAGAATACTGGAGCAATGGAGGTGGACCCTGGACCAGTTATACAGTGTCACCAAAAGTGTGACATGCTCAGTCTCCAAGGCTGCGGGAGGAGGTACACAACTCCAGATGTTCGGGACTAGACTGGAGGGACGATAAGGAACGTTTATTCTGTTCTGTGTAAACCACACTGATTTTGAAATAGTGCAGTATATAAAATCAAATAAATAAATAAATATATTTAAACCTGATTGTCTGGGTATGCTCTGAGGACTGGGCTGAGATCCATAGAAATAGGTTTGGAAAGCCCTGCCCTATCTTGATTACCCCACAGCTAGTTGGGTTTTCAATATATTAATATGCATGAAATACATTTGCATATATGGAGTCTCTAATATGTATTCAGTTTTATCCTGAAAATCCAAGTTGCTGTGAGGTCCCACAGACAGGTATGTGAAGCCCTGGTATAGCTACCAAGAAGCTTCCTGCAGGGGCAGAGGAAGAACAGACCATTCAGGGATCCTAAATCACCTCCATATCTAAGCTGACATGGCAAAATGGGGCGCCTACCCTGCCAAGTTATCTATTTCTATGAGGATGATTTTAGGTCAGTCCTAGATTTCTGTGAAACCTATTCTGAAGTATTATGAGACCTGTAGCACTATAAATACCACACTGCTCTGTGATATAAGTTAAGAAAACAAGTTTGACCAAAAGATTTTCCTTCTGGAATTGGGGATCTTGAAAGCTCCATGTGACTGTAGTAAGAGATAACCCATGCCCCACCTGTTTGAAGATCCTTGCAAGATACAGGATTTTATATAGGCCATATCATGAGCAATGAAATATGCTTGCTAGTGGAAAGAAATGCGGCTTTGGTCAGGCGGATTAAGATGGCTCGGGCATCTTTTTGCATAGATGTGCACCTGAATACAGGATGTGGGGAGACGGAAAAATTTGGTCTTACTTACTAATTCTCTTGAGTCCTATTAGTCTGGTCCAAATGAATGGGCTATATCCCTCTACTATCAGATGAAGACAGAGAACAAATACTTGTGAATCCTGCCCTCCCCCCAATATATCAACTAGTAGGAGGGTCCAGTGGCTGTCAATGGTACGGTCTCTACACCTACTGGAGTCCCCAAAGCTTCTTGCATTAAACTGCAAAGTGCTTAACCAAAGTGAATCCAAAACTGAAAAATCCAGGGCAGGACTCTGGACTGGTCTGGCAGGACTTAAGGAAAGAAAATGAGCAGGTAAGACAAATCTTTTCCTTCTTTATTGTCCACTAGACCAATCCAGATGGATGGGATCTAACAAAGCAATCCTCATACAAGGCAGAATCCTAAAGACCACTTTCTAAGCATATTAGCCTCAAAGTTGGCATCCTGCCAGGCAAAAACGTTCAATTTATAACATTAAGAGAATATGCATCAGGCTGACCATGAAGCTGCCTCACATATCCCTGAAGATGAAGATAGCATATGAATCTACGCACACAAAGTTGTCTTACTTCTGGCCAACAAAGCCCTTAACTGCTTGGGTACTGACCACCCTTTGTATATCTAGGCCAAAGTGATCAACTCCTTGATCCTGTGCTGAATGGCTAATTTCAAAGTGCCTTCACCTCTCATTGCATCTCCAAACAGGACAAATAGTCTATCCAGCCTCTGAAACACATTGGCTACTTGCAAGTCACAAAGAAACACCCTGTGCATACATCAAGACAGAATATTTGAATTCCTCTCTGCAATCATCCTTCTTGAAAGAAGAGTGTGTGACATCCTAATGCAAAGAAAATCTGATGCTTCCTGTGGCAAAAAGAACATTCCTGTCTGACTGAAACTCCTGTCTTGGAGAAATGAAGGAAGGGCCTACAAAAAAACAGATGCTTGGAGATCTGCCCAGCCAGTCAATAAGCCACCAGGAACACCACCTTGACAGAGTAATGTCCTTAAAAGAAACTGATCCCGGGAGAGTGGAGCTGTGCTGCAGATCGGGCAGAGGAGAACACCTGTGGGCGTTAAACGCTGTGAGTGACGTCCAGCGTTCCCCCATTTAAATCCGGCTTGAGCCGCGAGAGCATCATTTGGGCGTGTGCCCGAAGGGGTGTGACCAAAGGGGCAGGCTACGCCCCTTTGGAGCCCCTTCGGAGGTTTGAGGAGTGTAAGAGATTGTCATCTACAATGGGGAAGAGACGGAAGAAGAGTTTTCCAACCGTCTCAGCGTTGAAGGCCCTGAAGAATGAAGGTCCTATGGACAGGCACTTGGTTAAGCGGGCTTTGGAGAACTGTAGTCTTGAGGTATCTTCTTCTGTGAGTACTCCTTCATTGTCTGCCTCCTCTCCTATTGGGGATTCTACCCTACCCCATTTGTCACATGAGCAGGAAGTACTGGTGACAGAGGAAGCGAGAGGTGCTCCATCGTTGGCTTCACCAGTACTAGATCTGGGATTGTCTTTGGTATGTGTAGAGTTATCAGCTGTGCAGTTACCTTTACCTAATGTGGTTCAGGTCGTGCCCTTGGTGGGGGGGAAGGGTTCTCTTCTTCCCTTCCTCAGGACGTGATGCTTAAAGATATTTGGGCGGTAGTCTCCCGAACTGAAGCAGTCCTTAGAGGAACTATGGGACAAATGGAGGAATTTACTCGAGACTCTGTTGCTAAATTTAGGGATTATGATGTTCAATTAGGGCAAGTGGGGGAACGCCAGGGTCAGTTAGAAGCGAAGGTGGGCACCATTCAGGCAGTCTCTGTTGCTTCTGTAAAAGATAGCTTGTATTTTCATAGGCAATTTGAAATGTATGAGAATTTGACGCGAGCACGAAATTTAAGATTTTTGAATTTTCCTATAACTCACTATCTTTCCCCACTTATTTTATTTTATAAATATTTGAAAGAGGTGTTATTGTTTGATCAACCGGAGAATTTTAAGGTTACAAACATATATTATGTTCCTAGAAATAAGAAAGTGGTTAATTGGGGAAAATGGGGTTGCTGACCAGTTGGTTTCTCCCCAGAGCCTGGATATTTCTGATTTTCTTGAGTCCTCCTCAGATGTTATTGCTGCTCGTGCAACTTTGGTGGTTACGTTTTTATCTGAGATGGACAAGAATATTATTTTGAAAACATATTTTCCTAAAAAGGATGTTTTATTTTGTAGTCAGAGGGTTATTCTCTTTCCCAATGTGTCACGTGCAACCCAGACTCGCCGTGAGGCGTTTTTGGAGTTGAAAGATCGTACACTGGTAGTGGGATCTTCTTTTTTTCTTAAGTTCCCCTGTAAATGTGTAGTAGGTCATCTTGGGAAAAGTTATAGCTTTCTGGAACCTGATCAATTGTTGGTTTTTCTAAATAATCTTGAGTCTTTAGTTTCAGTGACGAATTAGTTAATATAGGGTAAATAAATTAAAACGTTTTCATTCTGCCGATTACATAGGTACACTAAAAAAAATTTTTTTTAAACTGCCTCTAATGTTTCGATTGATTTTTACGTTTTTTGGTGCGCTGAATCAAAATCTGGTAACCAATTTGCTCCATCACGTACAGATTTTTTGCTACATTGGGTTAGCAGTTTGAGGTGAACGTTTCAGAATGAGTGCGATCGAGATAAAAGTTTCTTGGATGAATTATTTATACTAATTGTTTAGTAGTTATTCAAATAAGAATAAAGAAAATTGTAACAAGGCAGCACGTAAGAATAGAGTAATGTCAACAAAACACACTGTGATGGTAGCAAAATTGTCTGCACTTAAAACAGCCACATACATGTGCACAAACATTGAGCATATAAGAGTGAGGTTAGACACAAAGCAAAGCAAAGAAATGTGCAAAAAATGTTGTACAGGTATGTATGTAAGAATAGAAAACGCAAACCGCACCATTGCAATACATGAAGACAAACACCCGATGGTGTGAAAATAAAATTCTAATAAATGAGATCCGACACTGTGGTAATAACTAGCAAATTTTTATTTCAAAGTTTAGTAAAAACACAATATTTGTCAACACAGTTTAGATTTTAAAGTCATTCTTGGGTCAATCAATCTCCTGGTGGGCCCGTTTCTTCTTCCCCCGAATGCTTCTCTTGGTGCGCTGCTTGGCGTATTTTTCATCTGGGGTTTCCCGCAGCAGCAACCAGCAGAAACCAGCCATCATAGTGATGTTCCATCTTCCTTGGTACCTTCTCTCTGCGTCCTTGATGTCCTGGTGAAACCTTTCACCTTGTTCTTCACTGTACGCCCCCAAGTTTTCGGGAAAGTAGTTCACATGGGAGTGCAAGAAATGGACTTTCAGGCTCATGTTACAGCCTTGTTCTTTGAAGGCATTGAGCATCCTGGCAACAATATCCTTATAGTTCTCATCCCGCCTGTTCCCCAAGAATTTGAGAACAACATCCTTGAAGGAATCCCAGGCTTCTTTTTCTTTCTCAGACATCGTTTCAGCGAATGCTCCATCTGAAATGAGTTTCCTTATATCAGGGCCAACAAACACTCCTTCCTTTAGCTTTGCTTCAGAAAGTCGGGGGAACTTTGAGCAAAGGTACCGAAAGCACTCACCATCTTTTGGAAGGGACTTGATGAATTGCTTAATGAGACCCAACTTAATGTGGAGAGGTGGTAATAGAATTTTATCACGAGGTACCAAGCTCTCATGAAGAACATTTTTCTCACCGGGTCTCAAATACTCCCGAATTGGCCAGTCTTTTTTCCCCCAGTGTAGGTCGCGGGCCCGGCTATCCCACAAGCAAAGGAAGCAGGGATATTTGGTGAAACCGGATTGCTGCCCTAATAGCATGGATAGAATTTTAAAGTCTCCACAAATCATCCACTTATGCTCATCATAACGAATCTTCTG
Source organism: Ichthyophis bannanicus (assembly GCA_033557465.1). Taxonomy (NCBI): domain Eukaryota; kingdom Metazoa; phylum Chordata; class Amphibia; order Gymnophiona; family Ichthyophiidae; genus Ichthyophis; species Ichthyophis bannanicus. The sequence goes on from CM066039.1 coordinate 192,126,960, forward strand.
AAGAATCAGGGCCAAATTCTCGTATTTTTCTTGGAGAATAACAGAGTGAGCAATAGGAACTGAAGCGAATGTGTTGCCATTATGAAGAAGAACACCTTTTATGCTGTCTTTTGACGAATCAATGAACAGCTGCCATTCAGCAGGATCATACTTGAGTTTAAACTTTTCCATCACTCCGTATATATCGTTGCAAAATACCAAATCTTCCTCTTTGCTGAAATACTTCAAAAATTGTGTCTCGCGGTTGCGGTACCAATAAAAAGTTGTTCCTGGTGACAATAGATTTTTCTGTTTAAGCCGAGAACCTAGCAGTTGGGCAGCATCTTTTGGGAGTCCTAAATCCCGGACTAAATCATTCAATTCAGCTTGAGAGAAAAGTTCAGGTTTCGGATCTGGTTCAGTTTCAAACTCGGAAGTACTGGACTCATCGGGAAAAGCCATCTGATGAGTCTCATCATGATCAGAACCGTCCACACAAATATGATCCAAAGATTTTGGTGGTTCAGGCACAGGTACTTCGTTGCTATGAGGCATAGGCCTAATTGCTGAGGGAAGGTTGGGGTAACTTATTACGTTCTTATTTTTTAAGTTGTATCCCTTCACAATGCAAGAGCAAAAATAGCAGTCACTGCTGTGGTCTCTTTGTTCACGCCACATCATAGGTATTCCGAAACGAAATGCTTGTTTTTTACCTTTCATCCATAAGCGTAGATCTTCCTCACATGTCTTGCACACTTTGTGAGGAGCCCACGGTTTGTCTTGATCGCCTAACTTCAAACCGAAATAGGCGAAATATACTTTTTTAATAAATGCAGAAATGTTCCTCTGCCGCTTTTTCACGGTATATTCCCCACAAATAAAACAAAAACTGTCCGGAAAGTTGACGCAACCTCTGGCTCTGTGAGCCATCACAAATACACAGCACTGCAAACTACAACTGTAGTGAACCACTTCGGAATAAAGCTGGATTACGACTGAGCAAACAAAAGGTAATAATGAACTTGCAAGAAACTGAAATTTGACAGGAACGTTCATGTCGCAACCACCGTGTTTGAGCGAGCGAACGAGGCGAGGCGAACAGGAAAGAACATGCGCCAGCGCGAGTACTGGATTTAGCCCCCCGCCTCCCAATTGTCCTGTTAATGTATAAAATGAATACAAAACACTCTAAAATATCATGAGGGAGTGTTTCTAGTTAGTTAACCATTACAACCTCTATTTTGGGCCAAGAAAATAAACTGCAGTCGGCTAAAAAGAAATTATGTGAACATTCCTTAGATGGGTAAGAAATCTAATTTTGCAAGAAAACGTGACGTGATGGAACATTTTGGCTATTTTTCCTGGATTCAGCACCCCAAAATCTATAGGAATCAGTTGCAAAACTGGAGGCAGTTTTTTGGTAGTGTACCTGTGTTTAATGTGTTTAGATAAGGTATTATTATTCATATTTATGGTACCACTTTCCCGTAATGTGGGCTAGTATGTTTTATGTGGTATACATAGGAGAGCTGCGAGTGTTGGCTATCTTATTTATTATTGCTTATTTCTGTTTTGTTTATTCGTATTGCTTTATTGTTTTTCTGTATGTAAAAATATGGAAATTTAATAAAAATTAAAAAAAAAAAAAAGAAACTGATCCCGACATTCCAAGGGTGAAAATCCAAGCGTGTGAAAGATCAAATTAAAATCCTTACCTGTGAAGATCAAACGAACTGGAGGACAAAGGTACATGGCCTCCTTCAGAAACTGTGACAACAGGGGTGATAACAAAATAGCACCCTCAAGCATCACTCAAAATACAGGCTAGAACGTCCACATGCAACTTCAGCGCACTTAGAGTTAGCTCTTACTTAAGACACTCCTGTAGGATTGCCAAAATAAAAAGAATGGGGTAATGAAGGGGAGAAACTCACTTTGTCACAGCAGGCCTCAAATATTCTCCATACTTTGGAATACACCGCTAATGTGGATCCATGCTGAAGAAAAGTAGAAATAATATCAGGCAAGTAACCGGTATGTCTCAGGTGAGACCTTCCAAGGATCAAGCTGTTAAGACATAAATGAGAAAGATCAACTATCTACAATAAGAGCCTCTGCAAGAGAAGGCTATTCCTGCAGATGCCTCAGACCCTCTCCTATCTTGAGTCCAACTAAGGTCATAGATCCTGGCCTTCTGGGCCCAACCAGAGAACCTAGACTAGGATTTGTCAACCCAGTCCTCTGGACACACCTAGCCAATCAGGTTTTCAGGATAACCACACAGCCCACCATGTTGATCGCTGCTGCTATCAAGCTGAGAAGCTGTAGATAATCCATAACTCTGGGAACCTACTGAGATCAGAAGGCTGCCAATTGAGCCAACAACTTTTTTACTCTCTCCTCAGGCAGATATTCCAGTGATTGGAAAGGCGCCAAGTGGCTCTTTCCTTAATTTATCACCCAACCAAGACTTTCTAGGAACTGCACCAACTGGGCTGAAACCCGAGATGCTTTGGACTGTGATTTGGTCCAAATGAGAGTCATCCAGATATGGATGTACACAGATTCTCTGGTGCGCAGTGGTCACCACCACCATCACTTCTGAGAACGTCCTTGGGGCAATGGAGAGGCCAAAGGGGAGAGTGGTGAACTGAAATGGAGAGCCAAGAACGGCAAAACTAAGGAAGCGCCATTGATCCTCTCAAATAAGGATGTGGAAGTATGCCTTGGCTAAGTCCAGAGATGCGAGGCTCTCTCCATGGCGTACTGCCTGAATCGCTGATTGCAGGGTCTCCATACCGAAGTGAAAGGTGCACAGGTAAAATAGACTCCCATGAGGTTGAGGATTGGCTGAAAGAAACAGTCTTTCTTTGGCGCCACAAAGTAGATGGAGTATCCGTCTTGGTCAGCCAGAGAAACTGAAACCACCGCCCATATACTAAGAAGTCTGTCCAAGGTACACTGAACTGTAGCTCTCTAAGCTGCGCAGACACATGGAGAGATGACAAATATAGCCATGCTGAATGGTGTCTAGCACCCAGGGCCCCTCCTAGAAAATAAGGTGGAACCTGCAGGAGGGGGCATCCCCGAATGGGCCCCCAAGCCATCACTGCACTGGATGAAAAGGAGGCACCTCTGGAGGTACTGGAGTCCCGGGAGCTTCAAAGTCCACAAAAGGGCCGAGTCTGAGATCAGAACTCAGAAGACGAGGAAAAAAAAGGAGGCTTTCCAGGTCAGAAACCACAGGAGTCTGAATAGCATGTGCGTGGAACACAAGCATATTCTGATGAGGAAGATGTGCCTGTATGCCTCCCAGGCCCTTTTTATCTATCCTCTGGGAGACCATGAGGTTTTGATTTGCCCAAGTCCTTAACCAGCTTCTCTAAGTCCATCTCAAACAAGAGCCTCTCTTTAAAAGCGAGCTTAGTCAGTCAATCTGGACTTGGAAGACGAATCTATTCCCCAATAGTGCAGCCATATCCAACACCGTGCCACAGTCGACAGAGCAACATTTTTAGCTGCCAAGCGAATGGGACCATACATAGCATCCAACAAAAAGGCTGTAGCTGGCTCCAAGAGGGGTGTAATGGCTTCTGGTGCAAGGGATTGAATCCAGTGGAGAAGAGCCTGAGTCATACCCGTACATACTAAATGAAGGATAACAGCAGAGGCTGAAAACTGATTCTTCAAGATGTTGTTGTTGTTAAGTGCCGTCGAGTCGAAGTCGACTCATGGCGACCCTCTGGATAGCTATCCTAAATTGTGTTCGGTCTTGAGTCAGGTGGCTCATTGTTGACAGACTGGTACCCGTAGCTGCTGTTATTGTATCGATCCATCTCATTGCTGGCCTTCTATCTTGCCAAGCATGATGTCTTTCTCTAATGATCTCTCTCTTTGCATGATGTGTCCAAAGTATGAAAGTCAAAGTCTTGTCATCTGAGCTTCTAAAGAAAGCTTAGGTTTGATCTCCTCTAGTACCGACTGGTTTGTTCTTCGGGCAGTCCATGGTATACACAGTATTCGCCACCAGCACCATAATTCAAAGGCATCAATTTTCTTCCTGTCTATTTTTTTCACTGTCCAGCTTTCACATCCATATGATGTTATTGAAAATACCATGGCTTGAACAAGTTGAATCTTTGTATGGAGAGAGACATCTCTGCTCTTGAGGATCTTATCTAGGTCTTTCATAGCCATTCTGCCAAGAGCAATGCGTCGTCTGATTTCTTGACTGCTTGTTGCTTCTTTATTGATAGTTGATCCAAGTAGGTTAAAGTTGTTCACGATTTCAATTTCTTCTCCTTCAATGATGAACCTGTTGATTATGCCAGTTGTCATAATCTTTGTCTTCTTTACCTTAAGGTGCAGGCCCATTTTGAGACTATGTACTTTGATTGTGAGAAGCAAATGTTTCAGATCATCTTCACTTTCAGCCAGTAATGTGGTATCATCAGCATAGCAAAGGTTGTTGATGAGTCTTCCACCAATCTTCACACCTCTGTTATCTTCATACAATCCTGCTTCTCTGATGATTTGTTCTGCATATAAATTAAACAGGTAGGGGGAAAGTATGCAGCCTTGTCTTACACCTTTGCTTATTTTAAACCATTCTGTTTCTCCTTGTTCCGTTCGAACTGTTGCTTCTTGATCAATGTACAGATTTTGCAAGAGAACGATCAGGTGTTCTGGTATACCCATGCTTCTTAATGTGGCCCAGAGTTTCTCATGGTTTACACAGTCAAAGCCTTGCTATAGTCGATAAAGCACAAATAGATATCCTTTTGGTATTCTTTAGTCTTTTCAAGGATCCATCTCACATCCGCAATGATGTCTCTCGTTCCTCGCCCTTTCCTGAACCCTGCTTGCATGTCAGGTAGTTCTTGTTCCAGGTATGGTTGTAGTCTCTTTTGAATAATCTTCAGTAGAATCTTGCTGGTATGTGGGATCAGAGCGATTGTGCAATAATTTCCACAGTCAGTTGGATCACCTTTCTTTAGTATTGGTATAAACACAGATCTTTTCCAGTCAGTTGGCCATGATGTTGTCTTCCATATTTCTTGGCAGAGCCTTGTAAGTACGGTAACAGCTGCATCAGATTGCTGCAATACTTATATGGGAATGCTATCAATGCCTGGTGCTTTGTTCTTTGATAAGGCTTTCAATGCTGCTTCAACTTCTTCTTTCATCACCAATGGTTCCCGATCATAAGGTACAGGTTGAAATGGCTGTTGGTCCACTTGATCTTTATCATATAAAAACTCTGTATATTCCTTCCACCTTTTCTTGATCTTCTCAGCATCATTCAACCTTGAGCATCTTGTAACATTCCAATTCGAGGCTGGAACTTTTTCTTTAACTCTCGTAGCTTTAGGAAAGCTGATCTTGTTCTTCCTCTAATAGTTTCTGCTTCTATTTCCTTGCAAGTGTCATTGTAGTACTTTTCCTTGTCCTGTCTTGCTGCACGTTGGAAATCTCTGTTGAGTTCTGCGATTGTCTTTCTTTCTCCTCTGGCTTTAGCTTCTCTGCGTTTCTGGGCAATTTTCAGAGTTTCTTCCGTCATCCATTTTAGCCATTTTTGCTTTTTCACCTTTTGTAGAGACTTCTCGCTTTCTTCCAATACAACCTTCTTGATGTCATTCCATAACTCTTCCGGAGCTCTGTCATTTGTATCTAAAGCAGCAAATCGATTTTGCAGGCAGTCTTTAAATTCCAGTGGTATATTCTCAAGGTCATATTTTGCTGCATTCATGAGTGGTTTGCTCTTTTTCAACTTTAGCTTGAGTTTGCATACTAGTAGTTGATGATCTGTACAACAGTCAGCTCCAGGTTTTGTCTTTGTTGATGGTACAGAGCTTTTTCATCGTTGACTTCCACAGATGTAGTCAATTTGATTTTTATACAATCCATTGGGTGAGGTCCATGTGTACAGTCGCCGCTTGTGTTGCTGGAAGAAGGTGTTTGAGATGAATAGATCATTGGTCTTGCAGAATTCTATCAGTCTTTCTCCAGCTTCATTTCTGTTGCCAAGTCCATATTTTCCAACTACTTTGCCTTCTTCTTTGTTGCCAACTTTTGCGTTCCAGTCACCCATGACTATCAGGATATCCTGTTTGCATGTTCTGTCAATTTCAGCTTGTACTTGTTCATAGAACTCTTCAATTTCATTCTCTTCTGCAGCTGTTGTTGGGGCATATATTTGAATTATAGGTGTGTTGATAGGCAGTCCTCGTAGACGAATAGAGATTAAGCGTTCGCTGACTGCATTGTATTTCATTACAGTTCTTGCAAGTTTCTTCTTTATTATAAATGCAACACCATTTCTTCTTTGTCTCATTTCCAGCATAGTAGACCATGTGATCATCTGATGCAAAGTGCCCGATGCCAGTCCATTTCAGTTCGCTGACACCCAACAGATCAAGTTGTACACGTTCCATTTCATTCTTGACCTCCTCCAACTTCCCTTGGTTCATGCTTCGTACGTTCCATGTTCCAAAGCGTAAGACATCTTTACAGCTTCTGACTCTCATTTCATGCGCAGCTACATCAGCAGTCAGATGTCCCGAGGGCTTTGATCCAACCACATCATAAATGCTGGCTTTACTCTGAAAAATCTTCAGCTCTTCCCTAGTAGCTAGTTGAGTGCCTTCCAACCTGGGGGTCTCATCTTCCAGCACTATAGCACAATTTGTTTTGTTGTAACTATCCATTGGGTTTTCATGGCAAGATACAGATTGCCGGGCCTTTCTTCCGCGCAGTTTAAGTTTGGTGTTGTTGCCGTTGTCATAGAAATGTGATCCTCCGCCGTCAACACTATCCCATTCTGCTGCTGCCCAGATGGGTGGTATGTCTTGGTCTGGCACCTCAGCTGAGACCTGTCCATCTTGGGAGACCCTGCCAGTAGTTAAACTATCGATAGTTTAGCTCTCAGCATCAGTGATGCACACAAGCCCTCACAGCACGACAAGCTGCAAACCAAGTGAGGGTTCTTCAAGACAGTATCCACCTTATGATCCAGGAGGTCCTTTGGGGCTATTCTGCCTTCCATCGGAATGGTGGTCCACTTTGTAACTGCTGTAACCTGTGCATCCACTCTGTGTGTGTTAAACCACCTGGTGTGATCTTCCTGTGGCAGGGCATAAAACCTCTTGCAAACTTTCAGCCCCTTCACAGGGGAGCCAGGGAAGTCCCACTCTAAGCTGTCATGTTCTTGATAACCTCTGGAAAGGAAAAGGCTGTTTTGGCTTCTGAACCCCCTACAAGAGGGGATGAATCTGCAGTCCTTGTTCAGTCACTGGAGGGTCAGTCAAGTGTAGGGCAGATGACACCTGAGCAATCAGAACCACCAATTTGTCCTTCCTGAACAGGCAAATAATACCAAACTCCTTGTGATCTTCAGAGTGAAAGGACAATTTGTCCTCCATGTTGGAATCAGCGTCTGAAGTATAAGGATTTGACTCTGGGTTTCAGCCAAAGGACAGTCGATCTAAATCTCCAGACTCCAACTGTCGCCAAGAGTGTTTAGAAGTCAATATCTGAGCTGGGCTCCGACTCATCTGCTGTCCCTCCTCCAATCACGTAGAAAGAGATCAAGAGGACCTGGAGGCTCCAGAGTCCATGTTGCCACACGGGAAAGACCAAGCTTGCTGCAGAAATTAGAAGAACTCTGGGGAAGACAACCATGAATCCAGAAGCTCCCCACTGAACAGAAGGTCCCATTCACCGGGCGGGAGGGGGAGACGGGGAGCAGCAGGTGACAACCCCTTCCACAAAGGGGAGAGTCCAGAGGAGTGCTGAGAGAGTAGGCCTGATTATCATTCTTCTTTAGGGCAACGTCCACCGCTGACGGCACCAAAGATAAGGCCGGAGCACTTGCGTCTCCTGGTTGTTAAGGGAGAAATGGCCCTTGTGTCCAAAGCCTCCATACAAGAAGAGCAGATACCAGAATCCATCGACGATATTCTCTGCTTTCTGCAGAACAGGCAGTGCTTCTTCGACGGTGGCATAAGAACCTTCACCGCCACAAGCAGTCAAGCAACATAGGCTGAGGACATACTATGTAAGCACGTTGTATCATGCACCAAGCCTATGTGGATAGGGCCATGTGGACAAAACTGTGCACATAAGGGCTGCATAAATAGTCACTGCGTGCCACCAGTGCAAACTGGGAGAGGTGAAAAAAGGGCATGGTAAAGCACAGGAAGTAAGGTGGGAAAATACGAGCGCCAAACCAATGGATGCCCTGAACAGCTCAAATCCGACTTAGTGCACTGGCAATGAACAAGGTTGGCAGCCCTCACAAACAAGATGGGTACTCACCCCCGGGGAGCCCAAGGCAGGTAAAAACCATGTTGAGCTCAGTGCTACTCCCCTTTCACCAGATGTGCAAATCACATACCTCTGAAGAGCAGTCTTCAAATCTTTGGGAGAGAGCAGGGGGAAAAAGGAGGAGGAAGGGGCACTGAGGTGTGAGGCTTGAAGAATCCTTCCAAAACTCCTTTTCCAATCTTTGGGTTGCTCAACGTGTCCTTAGCAAGATAAGGGGAGGGAGCTGAACCAATTTTCCTTTCTTCTATGATATCTGAAAAGAGCACCTGTTTTAAGGGAGATCCTAGTGTAGCCTCCTGTGTCACGCTTCAATGAGAGATCCACCCATGAGGATGGTTGCTCACAAGCGAAATCAATCTTTTCCCCTCAAATCTTCATTGTATTCTCAGACTTTCACGGAGCTGAAAACTTGCATTCACCATCTGCTGGAGACAAGAAAATTACTGAAGGCTCCCTCTAGGGGTTCTGGCATATATGGCACGATGATGCAGAGGTGGTAGGACATCTTTTTGGTTAGAGGGGCCAAACAAATCAAACTTCAACCTTGCCCCCAAGCTCTCTAATTGCTGGCAAAATATTGTTGGGGCCTGCCCCATTCCGCTGCCTATGTGACGATGTCATAAGAAGCCTCTGGAAGCTACCTCTATCTCCACATCTGTTGGTAGAGCGACACAACCCACTTGTCTGGACTGGTCTAGCAGGATGATGTGGAAGAATATTTTCCCTTTCTGAGTACAAAGTGAGCTCCCAAGAATTCCAAACTGCTCCTGGTCAAGCTGAGCAGCCAATCAAAATTTTGCAACATCTGAACTACAAGAGAAGAGGCCGACTCCTGACTGTAATCTCATTCTGATAAGCCAGCTGTCTAGATACAGGTATACCAGGATGCCTTCCTCAAAGTGCTACAGCCACAATGACTAGCACTTTTGAGAAAGTTGCAAGGCCTGGAAAAGATTCTGGCATCCAGCACAGCAAATCTCAAATACCAAGATGCAGCTATTCTTCCTTTAGGTCTAAGAAGGTTAAAACTTTCCTTTTTGCACTGTGCCAAACACCAAATAGGAAGTTACCATTTGGAAAAAATGGAATGTGAAGGAGAGAGAAGCTTTTAAACTAGATAATAGGGGAAAGCCGACAGTCGCCCAAGAGCAGATGGTTCGGAAGAATGTATCCTTGAAGGATACTACCAAAAGCAGAGAGGTTCCAAAAAAGTGTAAAGTAGCCCAAATGCCCTCGAGTATGGAGCAGACAGAGCTTAAAGATCCCAAATTACTCATGTCTACCAATAGCCAAATTAATATGAATAAAATACAGTCTCTAAAATGCTTGTATGCAAATGATAAAAGTCTAAAAAATAAGATGGGAGAGTTAGAATATATAGCACTAAATGAGCGGTTAGATATGACTGGAATATCAGAGACATGGTGGAAGGAGGACAACCAGTGGGACACTGTGATACCTGGGTACAAACTATATCGTAATGATAGAGCTGATCAAATTGGTGGAGGGGCTGCGCTATATGTTAGAGAGGGCATTGAGTCAGAAAGGATTAAAGTTTTGCAGGAAACAAAATTTGCTGTAGAATCTCTATGGATTGAAATTCCATGTAAAAAGGGGAAGGCGATGGCAATGGGAGTATACTATCGACCGCCTGGCCAGAATGAACAAATGGATGATCAAATGCTCAAAGAAATCAAGGAAGCTAACAAAAGTTACAGCGCAGTAATAATAATGCGTGATTTCAATTACCCCGGTATCGACTGGGTCAGTGTCACGGCAGGACATGCTAGGGAGATAAAGTTCCTAGATGTTTATGTTTATGTTTATTCAGAATTTGATATACCGCTCAGGCCAGAGGCATTAGAGCAGTTTACAATACTACATCATTCAAGGAAATAGGAAAGGAACGCCATTTATATAATAGGACAGAATAGAGAACAGAGACAAGCAGACAGATAGAAGAAGAAGAGGAACATGGAACAGCACGTTACCACAACATAGGGGCACAACAACCAGATCCATGCCATCTTGGAGCAGCTGGTTCATGAACCGACCAGAGGGGAAGCCATATTAGACCTAGTCCTTAGTGGAACACCAGAACTAGTGCAAGAGATAAGGGTGTTGGGGCCACTTGGCAATAGTGATCATAGCATGATCGCCTTTGATTTAATTAGTGGAGGAGGGATAGTAAGGAAATCCACAGTACTACCTTTTAACTTTCGAAAGGGAGACTATGATAAAATGAGGACAATAGTTAAGAAAAAACTAAAAGGAGCAGTTGCAAAGGTTAAAGACTTACATCAAGCTTGGGTGTTGTTGAAAAATACTATCTTGGAAGCCCAAACCAGCTGTATTCCACGCTTTAAGAAAAGTGGAAGGAAGTCCAAAAAACTGCCAGCATGGTTTAAAGCTGAGGTCAGAGAGGCTGTTGCCAAAAAAGCATCTTTCAGGAAATGGAAAAAAAGAGCCAAACGACAAAACCTGGAAACAACACAAGCACTGGCAAGTCAAATGCAAGGCATTGATAAGGCAGGCAAAGGGAGAATTTGAGAAGAAGCTTGCTGCGGAAGCAAAAACGCGAAATAAAGACTTTTTCAGGTACATTCATAGCAAAAAACCTGTGAGAGAGTCAGTTGGTCCATAGATGATAGAGGGGTTAAAGGGGCACTAAGAGGCGACAAGGTGATAGCGGAGAGACTGAATGAATTCTTTGCTTTGGTCTTTACTGAGGAAGATGTAGGGATGTTACCCATGACTGAAGTGGTATTTAAAGGTGCGGAAGAACTGAAGGAAATATCGATACATCAGGAAGATGTATTACAACTATTAGATAAACTGAAGAGTAGCAAATCACCTGGGCCAGAAGGTATACATCCAAGGGTGTTGAAAGAACTGAAATATGAGATTGCAGACCTGCTATTAGTAATCTGTGAACTATCATTAAAATCATCTCTAATACCTGAAGATTGGAGGATCGCCAACGTAACACCAATTTTTAAAAAGGGTTCCAAGGGTGATCCGGGAAACTACAGACCGGTGAGCCTGACGTCAGTAACGGGAAAAATGGTAGAAACCATCATAAAGAATAAAATTACTCAGCATGTAGATAGTCATGGCCTAATGGGAGACAGCCAACATGGCTTTAGACAAGGAAGATCTTGTCTTACTAATCTGTTATGTTTTTTTGAAGGTGTCAATAAACAGGTGGACAAAGGTGAGTCGGTTGGTATAGTGTATCTGGACTTTCAGAAAGCCTTTGACAAGGTCCCTCATCAGAGACTTTTGGCAAAACTAAAGAGTTATGGGATAGGAGGCAGTGTACTACTGTGGATCAGGAACTGGTTAAAAGATGGAAAGCAGAGGGTAGGGCTAAATGGCCAATTTTTCCAATGGAGAAAGGTGAATAGTGGTGTACACCCCAGGGATATGTGCTGGGTCTGCTGCTTTTTGACATATTCATAAATGACCTGGAAAGTGGAATAACGAGTGAGGTTATCAAATTTGCAGATGACACAAAACTATTTAAAGTTGTTAAAACCCAAGAGGATTGTGGAAAATTGCAAGAGGATCTTGATAAATTGGAAGACTGGGCATCAAAATGGCAGGTGAAATTTAATGTGGACAAATGCAAAGTTATGCACCTAGGGAAGAACAACCCAAACTATGATTACACGATGCAAGGTTCCACATTAGGAACCACCACCCAGGAAAAAGATTTAGGCGTCATTGTGGATAACATGTTAAAACCCTCGGCCCAGTTTGCAGCGGCAGCCAAGAGAGCAAATAGAATGCTGGGTATCATAAGGAAAGGAATGGAAAATAAAGCAAAAGATATTATAATGCCTCTATATCATTCCATGGTGAGACCGCACCTTGAATATTGTGTGCAATTCTGGTCGCCGTATCTTAAAAAGGATATAGCGTTATTAGAAAAGGTTCAGAGAAGAGCCACCAAAATGGTAAAGGGGATGGAAGGATACTCCTATGAAGTAAGGCTAAAAACGTTAGGGCTCTTTAACCTGGAAAAGAGACGGCTGAGGGGAGATATGATTGAAGTCTATAAATTAATGAACGGAGTGGAACGGGTAAACGTAGATCGATTGTTTACCTTATCAGAATATAGAAAGACTAGGGGACATGCAATGAAGCTACAGGGTAAACTATTTAAGACTAATAAAAGAAAATATTTTTTCACTCAACGTGTAATCAAACTCTGGACTTTGTTACCGGAGGATGTAGAAAAGGCTGTTAGTGTAGCTGGGTTTAAAAAAGGTTTGGACAAGTTCCTGGAGGAAAAGTCCATAAACCATTATTAAGAAGGGATGCAGGATATCAATGCATGACCCAGTACAAGCATTGTGGAACCTGTGTCTTTTGGGGAAACTGCTAGGTACGTATGACTCTTCAATGTAGGAACCTCCATTCCCAAGTGCAATAGCCCGGTCAAGAGAAGCAATGAATGCATTTGTGATATGGAGGGAAAATTCTAAGACATAAACAGAAATTACACTTACCTGGTAATTGTACTTCCTGGAGGATCCAGTTTAGTCCTCCACATCCGGGTAGTGCACCTCCTCCTGCAGCTCGGAGACTGGACCAATCAGAATCTTCCTATGTTAGGATGTCTGCTGCTGGATCTCCCATCATCCCCCAGTGAACTATTGACAAAGCAGACTCAAAGAAGCAACACAGGAGATAACGTTAAATAGTAAACCAGAAAGAACGTAGTACCCTTAAAATGCTTAGTGACCCCCTCCCCAAACGAGGAAGCCAAAATGTTGCACAGCGGCGCTGATTGCACCTGAAGAAAGAAGCAGTCCTAAGACAGCCACCCGAACCGAACAGCTGGCAAAAGAAAGAAAGAAGCGATCCCGGGCTACGACAACCCGAAGAAACAGACTAAATCAAGCTATCGCTGATCCCCGGAAGCGCGCCGACACTAACAACCGTGACACTTGGGAGGGAAGGAGGACTAAACTGGATCCTCCAGGAACTACAATTACCAGGTAAGTGTAATTTCTGTTTCCTGAGCGGTAATCCAGTTTAGTCCTCCAATTCCGGGATGTAACAGAGCAGTCAACACCGGGCGGGACCCTGCCAACCGGCGCGCAACACCGCCGAACCAAAGCGAGCATCCTGAGCGGCGAGCACATCCAAACGGTAGTGTCTACTAAAGGTATGAAGAGACGACCAAGTAGCTGCCTTACAAATGTCCGCAGGAGGAACAAAACTATGCTCCGCCCAGGACGTCGCCTGAGCCCTGGTAGAGTGGGCCCGCAAACCCACCGGAACCGGCCGATGCTGCAAAATATAAGCCGATGCAATCGCCTCCTTAATCCACCAGGCGATGGACGCCTTAGCCGCTGGCTCCCCTTTGCGGGGTCCGCCAAAAAGCACAAACAAACAAGCGATCCGCCTTACGGAACATACCGGACACCTTCAAGTAACGACGAAGAACGCGCCGCACATCTAGACAATGTAAACCCTCGTCCGTAGGACCGTCTGCTTCCGAATGAAGGACTGGAAGATATACTGGTTGATTCAAATGAAAGGGCGAAACCACCTTAGGCAAAAAGGAGGGCACCGGCCGAAGAACCACGCGATCACGAGAGATGGACAAAAACGGCTCCCGACACGACAGCGCCTGCAACGCAGAGATGCGCCTCGCCGAGCAGATAGCCACCAGAAACACCGTCTTCAGAGTGAGATCCTTAACCGACGCTCTCCGAAGGGGCTCAAAGGGTGCGCGAACCAAGGCCTGTAACACTAGGTTCAAATCCCAGGAAGGAACGGAGACTCTGCGTGCAGGGCGCAACCTCAAGACCGCCTTGAGAAAACGTTGGACGTCCGCATGCATCCCTAGAGAAATCCCGAGAACCTTGCCCCGATAGCATGCTAGCGCTGCCACTTGCACCTTCAGAGAACTGGCCGCCAAAGCTTTATCAAAACCGTCCTGCAAGAAGCTGAGAATTACCGACACCAAAGCCGTAGCCGCGCGAACCCCACGTCGCGAACACCAGTCCTCAAATAACCGCCACACTCGCACATACGCCAGCGATGTCGAAGGCTTCCGCGCCCGGAGGAGCGTGGCAACCACCTCAGGGGAATAACCCTTCTTTCTCAACCGAGACCTTTCAAGGGCCAAACCGTAAGGGAGAATCGATCCACCTGAGGCATCCGCAACGGCCCCTGAAGAAGCAGATCCGGAAGTGGAGGCAGTTTCCAAGCCACTCTGTGACGCAAGCGAACCAGATCCGCATACCACGGTCTTCTCGGCCAATCCGGAGCCACCAGTAAAACTCGCCCCCGGTGCGCTTCGATGCGCTGAACGACCCGCCCTATCAGCGCCCAAGGGGGAAAGACATAAAGAAGACCGTCCGTCGGCCACGGCTGAATGAGCGCGTCGATGCCCTCGGACATGCGTTCTCTCCGTCTGCTGAAGAACTGACCCGTCTTCGCCGACTGAAACGTTGCCATAAGGTCCATAATCGGAGGACCCCATTTGCGTACTATCTGCGCGAACACCTGCGGGTTCAGTTCCCACTCCCCGGGGTCGACCCGCACTCTGCTGAGAAAGTCCGCCATCACATTGTCTTTTCCGGCGATGTGCGCCGCCGACAGAGCCGGCAAGCGTGATTCCACCCAAGCGAACAAGACCTCTGTCTCGGCCTCCATGGCCACACTGCCAGTGCCGCCCTGGCGGTTGATGTAGGCTACCGTTGCGGAGTTGTCCGAGAGAACGCGCACCGCTCGCCCCCGCACCAACTCCTCGAGGGCCTGCAGCACGAGTCTCACCGCCCGCAGCTCGAGGCGGTTGATCGACCAAGACGCTTCGAGAGGGGACCACGTCCCCTTCGCAGTGGGCTCCCCAGCCCAACAGACTCGCATCCGTGATGAACGGGATCCAAGATGGCTGCTCCAGAGGAAGCCCCATCCGGAGGTTCGTCGAGCACAGCCACCACCGGAGCAACAAATGGACCGATCTGGGACACGGCAGTCGCTTGTTCAAGGAATCCAATTGGTTCGACCAGCGGCGTAACAGGGCTCTCTGAAGCGGTCGCATGTGAAACCGGGCCCAAGGCACCACCTCCAACATCGCCGCCATGGTGCCCAACAGGCGCAGATACCACCACGCTGACGGAGCGGGAATCCCCAAGAAAGAGCGCACGAGGCTTTGCAAAGCCTGGACACGGCGCTCCAGTAAGCACACCAACCCTCTCGCCGTGTCAAAATGAACTCCGAGGTATTCGAGGGACTGCGTTGGCTCCAAATGACTTTTGTTCTCGTTGACTACCCAGCCGAGGGACCGCAGCAAGGCCACAACCTTGTCGGTAACTCGCACACACTCTCCTCTTTGGACTTCGCCCGAATCAACCAGTCGTCGAGGTAAGGGTGGACTAAGATACCTTCCTTGCGCAAGGCCGCCGCAACCACCACCATTATCTTGGTGAAGGTGCGGGGAGCTGTGGCGAGACCGAAGGGCAATGCCTGAAATTGAAAGTGACCCCACGGGAAAGTGACCCCGTAGGAACTTCTGGTGGACCGCTCGGATGGGAATGTGTAAATAGGCCTCCGAGAGATCGAGAGAGGAAAGAAACTCTCCTTGACGCACTGCTACTATGACTGACCGCAAGGTCTCCATCCGGAAATGTGGGACCCGAAGGAAACAATTCACGCCCTTGAGATCTAGAATCGGGCGCAGCGACCCATCCTTCTTTGGCACCACAAAATAAATGGAGTAGCGACTGACGCCGCGCTCGGAAGGAGGAACTGGAACCACCGCGCCCAACGCGATGAGCCGACTCAGCGTCCCCCGAATGGCTTGCACCCTCTGCTCGCCTCTGCAGGGGGAAAGGACAAAGGCGTCGGGAATCGGCATAGCAAACTCTAGGGCATAACCTTCTCTGATTATCTCGAGCACCCACTGATCCGACGTCATATGGGCCCAGGAAGGCAGAAAGTCCCGAAGACGGCCTCCGATGACTAACCCCCCTTCCGGAACCCGCCTCGCTTCATTGTGGTTTACGACTAAAGGAAGAGGACGCCGAAGAGGACGCCGCTGCGAATCCTCTTCCCGCCCCCCGAAAACCCCAAAAACCGTGGCCTCTGGAACTATACCAGCCACGCTGGGAACCCCAAAATCGGGAAAAACTAAATTTGCGAAAGTCATGAAACTGACCCCGCACCGACGGCAAACTTCTACTCAGCTTAGGCTTATCTTCGGGCAGCCGACCACCCTTGGACTCCCCAAGATCCTTCACCAATTTATCCAGATCGTCACCGAACAACAACTTACCCTTAAAGGGAAGCTTACAGAGTCGGGACTTAGAAGAACCATCGGCCGCCCAATTCCGCAGCCACAAGGATCTGCGCGCCGCCACCAGAGAGGCCATACTATTTGCCAATGTTCTAATCAAATCATACTGCACATCTGCCAGATACGCCGATCCCGACTCCAGCCTAGTCACCTCCAGCAAGCCCTGCTGATCCAAGCCGGGGAGCTGCCTCAAGCGTTGAGCCCAACGTAAGCAGGCCCTAGCCATTCAAGCCCCACAAATGGAGGCCTGCAAAGACAAAGCATTGGTCTCAAAGGACTGTTTCAACAACCCATCTATCTTCTTATCCTGTGCGTCCTTCAAGGCCGCACTGCCTTCCACCGGGATGGTAGTTTTCTTAGTGACTGCCGACACCGCAGCGTCCACTCGGGGCGATTTAAACCTCTCCTTGTCTTTATCCGCCAACGGATAAAGGCGGTTCATGGTCCGAATGCCCTTAAGTCCGGATTCGGGATGATCCCACTCAGCTTGAATCATCTGCTCCACAACACGGTGCACCGGAAACACCACTTGAGAGTCCCGCACCGCCTGAATGAGAGGATCCTCCAAGCCGTCCTCCTCAGCAGAATGTGGAGCAGCGAGATTGAGAGCCTGGAGAGATTCCGTAATCAAAGGCACCAACTCCTCCTTACGAAAGACCCGAATTATCCGGGCCTGATCCTCGGGTTCCGGGATCTCCCCATCTTCCAATTCGTCAACAGCACCGTCCGGATCCACCTCTGCATCAGCATCCTGCCAGCTCAAGTCGTCCTGGTCCAGGTCTATGGCACGAAGGCGCTTAGCCGAAGGCTGGCCTTCCTGCCTGGCCTCTCCACCTGGAAGGGAGGACAGGGGCGACGGCCAAACGTCTGGCAACTTGCCCGAGCGTCCCAAGCGAAAAGCCTGGTGCATAAGCAGGACAAAATCTGGGGAGAAATCCGGAAAGGAAGATGCAGCCGTTGCAATCGGCCATGTGCCCCCTTGACCTTTAGGAGGGGCCGTAGACCCAGATGCAAGAGGGTCAGGAGAGGGACCACCGTCCACCTGCACCGTCGGACTGCTGGGGCCGGACAATTCCTTATGCTCTAGTTGGTGCTCTAAACTGGTGGAAACAGAGGCGCAGCCCTTGCAGACCCCAGAGTCATCCACCGCCCCCCTGTGCGATCTGCAGATAACACACTGCGGTCTGGCAGCCATGCCACAGCAGTCCCCAGGGCAAGACAAAGTAAATTTAATTGAAACTAAAGTTAAAATAAAGAAAGCAAAAATAAAAGCTTAGTTTTTTTGTTTTTGAACCCAACAACGGGAAACTGCAGTGCCCCCCTCTCCCAGCAAAAACGCTAACCCAACAGAGCGTTAAGTGGAAGGAAAAAGCAGTAAAAACACTCTGCTTGCAAGGCGGGAAAAAACCGGGTCTGGAAAATGGCTGCCGGCACCTTTAGCCGGCGGTAAAAAAAGGGCACGAAAAAAACCACGGAAAAGAAAAATGAAAGAAAAATGAAAGAAGGTAAAGTCAAAAAAGGGGGAAACAGCCCCCAACAACTAACACTCACCGTACCTGAAAAAATCGCCGCAGCAACTCCTCACCCGAATCTGGAGCGGGAGCAACAATGGCACCGGCTGACAGTCACAGAGGAAAAGCAGCACTGATCGTAGGAGGAAAGCCAGCCTGCTGAAGAGGGGCTCCCTAAACGCTGCCGGATGACCGGAAGGCAAAGTCCTCCTCCGAATAGTCCTGGAGGAAGGAGCTAGCCTTGGACTGAATAAAAACAGTCTTCAGAGACAAGCAGCAGTGCAGTGCAGGCACGGCTCCCGATGGCAGCCGGCTCTTTAGCTATGCATGTAAATGTAAAGCTCCTATTCTGGCACTATTCACAGGGTGTGAAATCACTCAAATTCAATCGTTACACCCTAAGTATCTTTCTATTCCAAGCTGGTGGATAAATTAGCAATTATTAGATTGTATTGTTCCTATGGATGAACTATCTTCACATAGTTATCTCCAAAATACGATTAAGAGACATGGTGAAGTTTTGTGCTTGATTCCCGCTCTTCAAAACAAAGCTATACGATGTGTATGGCAGAGAGGAAGAAATTTAAAAGAATATTTGAGTCCTTCACGTTTTAAAACCAGTAGTTTAATACGGTCTGTTGAACATACTGCAGTGGGTCATCGACAATGTGGGCGATGTACAATCTGCCCGGTAACTTGGGAGCTAGACTTGTTCGAATATAAAAACAAACGATATCGTTTGCGCCATCATTCGGACTGCACAACTAGTAATGTAGTTTATATAGTGCAATGTCCGTGCCGATTGCTTTATGTAGGTAGAACTAGTAGGGCACTAAAAACACGTATGATAGAACATCGCAGTCGTTTGGTGCATAGCAAATTGGAAGCGCCCATGGTGCAACACTGCCTGACATTACATCATGAATTCACAGATTTAAAGTGCTTTTGTATTGAAAAAATAGACCGGGGAAGCCGGGGAAGATCTTTGGACCAGTGGTTAGCTTGGCGAGAACAATGGTGGATTTTTGAGTTAGGTTCAGAGGCACCGGGAGGGCTCAATTTGCAAATAGAATGGCGATCTTGTATAGTATGAGATAGTATTGATGGTGTGAATGATTGATTGGGGCTGTTGTTGGGAGTTAGGTTTTAATGCAGTTCTGTCAATATGGAAAAGCCAACAGACCCCTATGGTTAGGAGAGGTCTTGAATTTTCACTATAGATCAAGTCTGGGTTTTGTTAGAGGATCCCTGAGAAATTATGGGGTTTAAATTCTCTGTGGTAGTTCAACTCCGCATGCGCGGCGTTCCTGGATCGTTGGTTCACTTCTTGGTGGAACCGATCAGAGAGAGACGTGGGCAGCATCGAGTAAGTGTCTTTAATGGGGATAAATGTAATAGTTTATGCCAATAGTCTTACTATAATGGATAGTAACGGATAGGGTGGTGGACGGATAGTTTTTAATTTGGTTTTAATTGTAATTTTGGTTGTTATTAGGTTTTGTAAGGAGAGTGCTGAGAGTAGTGCTATTTGAATGATGAGCCCCTGAAGAACTGAATAGAGAAACGCGTGGGCAGTGCCAGTGGACGGCGTTGGGACAATTTTGGACTGATTGATGCTGAAGAGTTATGAGGAAGTGGAAAAAGTGAAGTACTTACTATACAGAGAGCTGGACATCATTGTGGGACATTTATAAAAAAGTTATGAAATTGATGAACTGGATACTTGGGGATAATATTTGAGTACTCACTACAGTGGAATCAGCCACGGATATCAGCTACTCAGTTCAAAAGAGCATTAAGAAGGAAGTTTTACCTTCAATTCAGCATAAACACTGAACATTTTAAGGTTTATAAAAAAGTAGTATAAGTAATTTATGTTAAAGCATTTTGCGATATTGTAGAATTGTATGATTATATAGGATGCATAGTCACACTGTGAGATGAGATAATAAGGGATGTTAACATTGTATAAGTAATTTATGTATTAATGCATTTTGTACTGATTATATAGGTTTTTAGTCACATTGTGAGATAAGACAATAAGGGATGTTAACATTTGTTAAATAAAATATTCATTAGTTTGTATGATGAACAGTGTGATATGTGAAGATAGTTCATCCATAGGAACAATACAATCTAATAATTGCTAATTTATCCACCAGCTTGGAATAGAAAGATACTTAGGGTGTAACGATTGAATTTGTGTAAATGTAAAGCGACAGCTACCCAAAAAAAAAATAGAAAGCAAAAAACAAAGCTATAGAAAGGAAAAACTCTCTAGTGTTGCCTCTAAATGTCCCAAAGTGAGCCTAACTCCAGGCACACACGTCCTCCAGCTGCCAGGAGACTGGATACACTGGGGGATGATGGGAGATCCAGCAGCAGACATCCTAACATAGGAAGATTCTGATTGGTCCAGTCTCCGAGCTGCAGGAGGAGGTGCACTACCCGGATGTGGAGGACTAAACTGGATTACCGCTCAGGAACTTCCATGTACAATATTAAGGACCCCCTGACATCCTGGCTCCTATTCACTCGGTTGAGGAGGGGACTCCCAGC
The DNA here is from genome assembly GCA_033557465.1 of Ichthyophis bannanicus. Lineage (NCBI taxonomy): Eukaryota > Metazoa > Chordata > Amphibia > Gymnophiona > Ichthyophiidae > Ichthyophis > Ichthyophis bannanicus. The sequence goes on from CM066039.1 coordinate 192,147,651, forward strand.
CCATCATTGGGCACCTCTCAGCAAACTAACAGTTCTAGACCCCAACGTACCTCTTTTTTTTTTTTACAGCAACTGGTATTCCCAGATGGTTTCCCATCCAAGCACTAACTAGGCCTAGCCTTCCTTAGCATGCACAAGCAGACAGGAATGGGCCCTCAAGTTAGCGTGGCCGTAGGCTCTCAACACAAAAAGCCTGTCCAGGAACTAGTAGTGCTGAGAAGACACACCCGTTTCCAGATGATAACAAGGTTTATAGAATCTGGATCTCTGCGGTCTTGACCTTGAACTTCTTTGAGTCCTATCCCCAAACAGCAGCCGTGGATGTGGTCTCTCCCAAATCCTTAAGCAACTTCTCAAGGCCTTTCTCAAAAAAATGTTTTCCCTGTAATGGGTGCTAAGGTGAGGCTTAGAAGCCATATCCGCTGCAATCAAAGCTACAACAAGGGCTTGGCCAAAAACAGCACCACCATTTTTAGTGGAGGTCTAAAGGAGATTGTACAAGGCATCCATCTTTGCACGCCAGATCTACCTCCAACAAGCGGCATTCTTGAAACTCAAGCCTCCATTTTCCAAAGATCCCACAGGCAGCTGCTGGACCAGCTTAGACTGGCCCCACATAGGTACCCACTACAAGCTGCTTTTGTAACCCCAGGGTCGCCACTTTTAATGCCTGCTTCAAAAAAAAGCTTCCACCTTCTGGTCTTGCCCAAGGGTAAAGACCATTCATGGCCCTGCCCAGCCTCTGGAGAAACCCACTCTACCTTGATGATAGCTGTAATTGCCTGATGAACAGTAAATGACGTAATGGGCTTACAGAGGCCTCTACATCCCTCACCAGTGCACTGACCCTATGCCATGCCTACAGGACCTGGGACACCATAGCAGTAACTCTTTCTTCTGAAAAAGCTTAACCACTGGGTTTGTAGTACTCTAAGACTCCCTGAAGAGGCCCCTCCCCAGTTCCCCAGGCTGGACACGCTCCAGTGACTGGAGCCTGCTAATGCCACTGACTGGGACTCTCACTCATCCCACTGCTTTAGACTGTCCCTCATTGCTAGTCCAACTTCTACTGGAGTATGGGACAAGGCCCTGGCATCCACTAGGAGTCTGGTGAAGTCTGAAGTGCCTGTACACCAGAAGAACAAACAATTTGGGGAAAATAAATTTCCTGGCTCCTGAGGGCCCCAATTCTCCCCTTTACCCAGAACCTCTGGCCACCCTGCATGTCCCCCACCAAATCCCCTCTGGAGCAAGAGTGGGAGGAACTGGTAAATTTTGAGTCTCAGAGTCTGATGCCAAGATGGTCGCTCATGCCTGCGCTGATCCAGAACACAGAGAACCTTTGAGGAAAGTCTTGGCTCCCTGGGCCCAACTTAACATTGAGGTGCAGCCTTCTCTCTGTGGATGGAGCGTCCCAGAAAACAACTGCCACAGAGCTATTTCACTAGCTGCTACTGCAGGAATCGTAGGCAGATGGTACCATCACTAATACGCAGTTACTTCCTTCTTCCACTCAACATCACTGCTGCAGTGGGCTGCCTCCAACACTGCTCCCAGCAATCACACCACCCGAACCCAGTACCCCCATACCACAGCTTAACATAAAACTGTTTCCCACAGCGCAACAGCTCAATAGCTCCTGGCTCTCCCTTCCTTCTCCAAACCATCTCAATGTGATCCCATGGCTGCTTCTGCATCGAGCAATGGCCCTAATTAACAGAGGGCCATAAACACACTACAGGCTCTCAGTATCTTATGCAGCCTGCCAGTCTCATTTTTTCTATTCTCTTTTTTTTTTATGATGCCCAATGAAGTTGAGGGGGAGGGGATGGGGAGAGGAAGGAAACAATGGAAATGTTTCTGCAAAGAAGAGCCTGGGAGAGGAGAGAGACTTAGACTTCCCCATGAATCTTCCCAGGGGTTTAATGGCAGAGCCAAGGGCCAGGACCCACTGACTGTGTAAACTCAACTGGGTACCCAGTTCTCCAATTGGGCCTGGAAGTAAACTACAGCAGCAATCCAATGTTGCACTAATGCCTGTATACCATTTGCTGCAGAGAGAGAAAAAGTGAAGGGAAACTAGTTACACACTGCAGGGCAGAATTTACCAGCATCTGTTCTTTGTCTCCATTTGCTGGTAGAGGGGCATAACCCATTCCTCTAGACTGGTGGACCACAAGGAAGAGTGACATTTTCAAGAAAACACAGAAAAGAATTCAAGTAATCGCAATGGCCCTGCGCAAGAATTCACATGGCTCAACAACAGGGAGCAGTGACTTGATCCTGGAACAGAACACTTACTGAAAAGAATGGTGCCTGGGGCAAAGCTTGATTTTGATACCCCTTCTCCTGTAAGCTTCCATATTTGCAGACTGACAGATAAGATCCATCACATCCACCCAGTTTTCTTCTTGGTGCAATGCCATAGACATTGATTGATCTGATTTTCCTTCATACATATATTACACTGGAATGATAATGTATGGTCCCAAAATTGACCTCTTGACCCCTATCACATATAGTTCCTTTGGATTGCTACAGCTCAAATGGCATTACATCTTAACTGTCAAGCCTTAGACTATTCTTCTAATATTTGTAAATCACTTTTCATTCTGTGTACTCTCTCCAAGCCATTTACTCTATTCCAAATCTTCGGAAATATTATTCCGATTGAATTTCATTGACTATTGCCCTCTGTTTGTTAATTAACCAATGGATTGTAGGATGCGAGGCAGCATGGATTCACCAGAAGCAGGTCTTGTCAGACAAATCTGATTTCTATGACTGGGTGACCAGGGAGTTGAACCAAGGGAGAACCCTAGATGTAGTGTATTTAGATTTCAGTAAAGCCTTTGACACAGTTCCACACAGGCGACTTATAAACAAACTGAGCACCCTAGAGTTGGACCCTAAAGTTACTTATTGGGTTAGAAATTGGTGGAGTGGGAGGCGAGAAAGGGTACAGGTAAATGGAGCTCACTCCAAGGAGAAGGAGGTTACCAGTGGTGTACCACAGGGATCTGTCCTTGGTCCGATTCTGTTTTACATCTGTCAGTGATATTGCGAAAGGACTGTCGGATAAGGTTTGCTTGTTTACAGACAATACCAAAATCTGCAATAGAGTAGACACACAGGAAGGAGTCGACAACATGAGGAGGGATCTAGCTAAACTTAAAGAATGGTCTAGAACATGACAGCTGAAATTGAATGCTAAAAAAATGCAGCGTCATGCATTTGGGCTGCAAAAATCCAAAGGAGCTGTACAATGTAGGGGGTGAGGTACTTCTGTCAACAAAAGAAGAGTGAGACCTGGGCATAATTGTGTCTGACAATCTTAAAAAATAGCTAAACAGGTAGAAAAGGCGACAGCGAAAGTCAGAAGGATGCTTGGATGTATAGGGAGAGGAATAGTCAGTAGAAAAAAGGAGGTGATAATACCTCTGTATAAGTCTCTGGTGCGACCTCATTTGAAGTATTGTGTGCAGTTCTGGAGACTGCACCTTCAGAAGGATATAGGCAGGTTGGAGTCAGTGCAGAGGATGGCTACTAAAATGGTTAGTGGTCTTCGTTATGAAGCATATGAGGACAGACTTAAAGATCTAAATATGTATACTTTAGAGGAAAGGCTGGATGGGGCAATATGATAGACATTTAAATACCTCTGTGGCATAAATGCACAGGAGGGTCTCTTTTAATTGAAGGTAAGCTCTACTACGAGGGAACATAGGATGAGAATGAAAGGGGATAGACTCAGGAGTAATATGCAGAAATATTTATTTACGGAAAGAGTGGTAGATGCATGGAATAGTCTCCCAGTGGAGGACACGAGGACAGTATCAGAATTCAAAAAAGCATGGGACAAACACAGAGGATCTCTAAAGGTAAAAAGGGGGCTATTGTAATTGATATGGAAGGGCAAACTAGATAGGGCATCTGGTCTTTTTCTGCCGTCATGTTTCTATGTTTCTAATCCGGTTCACACCTTGGGTCCTAACTTCAGTTTGTTCATGAGCTTCCTTTGAGGAACAGCATCAAAAGCTTTGCTGAAATCCAAGTAGGCTACATTCAGTGCAATCCCTTGATCTAGTTCTCAATCAATCAGGTCTGTTGGACACAACCTGCTTTTGGTAAAACCATATTGCCTCAGGTCTTGCAACCCATTGGATTCTAGCAAATGTAGTCTTCTTTCTTTCAGTAGCATCTCCATTATTTTTCCCACCCACCAGTAAGGTTTACCAACTTTTTGAAAGCGAAAAACCTACCACTTATGGCTAGTCATGGTCCACCCATGCCTGACCCGCCCATAAAAAAATTATTGTAGAGAGGGAAACCATGCAGGCTTTAGCCGCGTCTGCAGGCTATATCAAGGGGAAGGTACAAGAGGTTGGACTCTTCAGCATCTATTCAATCACAGTCCCCTTCTCAAGCCCCTCCAACACACATATGCTCTCCCGTATTTATGTGCGAGTTTCTATACTGCTTTATCTGCAAAATCAAGGCAGTTTACATGGAATTATTAAATATAGATACATAGAACAAGGAACATGGGTGCAGGTAACATTTAACCATGATATAAAATTAATGCAAGATGCAAACAGTAGTATCAAGGAACATATTTATATGATATTTACATGAACTGTACAAGTAAATAACTAGAGAGCACATGGGATGTGTCCTTGTTTTGATGTCTGAGGGCTTCCATGAGGTGAATTCAGCTAATTATATTTGCTTATGTAGGGTATATATTAGGTCCTGGAATCTTATTCTGACAATATTCTGTGAACAGATGTATTTTAATTTGTTTTCTGAAGGTGGATAGGTAATTTATTTATATATGACATTAAATCCAAACATATATTCTGCATTCACCGAACCCCGCCCCCTTCTCCAACAATCTGTGCAAAGCAGAGCCGAGCTAGAACCTTCTCCATAAGACTTACCATATGAGAAAAAATCCTTCTCAATACCAAGCATATTGTGAATTAATAAGAACGCACCCCAGACTTGATTCAAATTGTTGGCATCCTAAGCAAATCTTAACCCATATGTCTCCCCTGGCTGTCAGAATTTGTTTAGCTTTGAGGAGGGAGGAGTGGCCTGGTGGTTGGGGCAAGTTACCTCAGGCCAAGGGTTCAAATCTTGCTAGAGGACAGCAACCTTGGGCTGGAAAGACTGGGGTTTTTAGTCCCACAGGTGCTCCTTGTGGCCTTGGGCAAGCCACTTAACCCCCCGTTGCCTCGGGTACAAAAAAAACATAGATTGTGAACCCTTTGGGGACAAGGGAAATATGTACACCATTTTGACTTGTAGAAGAGTGGTATATAAGCCTAGTTAAATAAAATAAATAAATACTCTCTACTGACCCCCAGAAGCAATTGCCTAGGCGGCCCGATGGTTGGGCCGGCCCTGAAATTAATACAAAAAAGTCACTCAGGACCAAGAGCAAATCAACCATATCAGTACTAACTTCCAAAACTCACAAAAGGAACCTACCTAAGAAAAGGAAGCACCATAAATATTGCAATGGGCCCTAAAACATCAATAACCTATTAGGAAAGCCAAACAAGCCAGATTACTACACATCCTTAAACAGAATACCCAGTCTTGGTCACACAAAGCCACATACATTACAGATAGGCCTTTGCTAATAAGTGACCACAAAGTGAAAATAGAAATATGTACAAAAACTGAACTAAAACCTCAAAGCCAGACACTGCATGTAGTACAGAGAAACAGGAAGAAATGCATTCCCCCCTATGTTGTACAAAACAAAAGACAGCAGATGTCAGGATTGGCATTAAGAGGGAAGCAACCAGGACAATTGCCCTGGGCCCCCAAGCCAGAGAGGGCCTTAGATCTGTCTGAGACTGAAAAAGGCACAGCTTGCTAGCAGGCTTTAGAGTCCCTTCTCAGATTTTTGTCTTGGGCTAGGTCCCAGCCATGTCCAACACCAATCCTGACTCCTGGTAGATGTACTTTTCAAACACCGACATTTTCCAGTTACAAAATAGAAAATAAAGTTATTTTTTTCTACCTTTGTTGTTGGGTCATTTTATTTTTCTAATGGTGTTTGTCCCAGTCTCTGTTTTTTTATTTTCCTCTGTCTTCTCTTAAGCTCTCTTTTCATTGACTCCTCTCCAACTGCCATTTCTTCTCTCTCCTCCTGTCTTTGCTTCTTCACTTATATCAGCTTTTAACACTGATCTCTTTTCAGTTTTCTTCCATTTGTTTTTATGCTTCTCTATCCAGATTTCAGTCCTTCTTCTTACCAACCACTCCTCAGGGTCATCCTTTTTACTGTATCTAGCTATAACTTTCCATCTCTCCCATTTCCCAGCTCTCTCTCCTTTCCCAGACTCTTATTTCCTAGTCTTTCAGTAACTCTTCCCATGTCCAGTATCAACCCCTCTCCCTGTCCTGCTTTCCTTCCTCCGTGTCCACCATCTTCTCTCTCTGTCCCTATCTCCCATGTCCAACATCTCCCCGCTTTGTCCCTTCTTCCTCCCCTCATTTCCAGCATCCCCACTCTGACCCTATCCCCCCCCCATGTCCAGCATATCCCTTCTGTCCCTATCCCCAACATCTCTTCCCATGCTCAGCATACCTCTTCTACCCCATCCCCCTGATACCAGCACCCCCTTCTGTCCTTATTCTCCACTCCCCCCACCGTCCAGCATCTTATCACCCCTCCTCATGTCTAGGTCCAGCCAGCTTCCCCTCCTGCACCACCTGCCTGGCCCTGGCCCTGCCTCCACTTTTCTTGTTCTGATGGCAGCATCGGCGGAACTCCAATTTAAAAAAAAAAAAGTGCATCTTGGTGACTCTGCGCTTGGATGGAAGTATGATCTTGCTGCCTCTGACACAAGCATATGCCAGACTACGGAGGGACCAGACCAACCTTGTAAGCATAGAGTCGCAAAAAAACCCACTTTTTTTTTTAAATTGGAGGTCTGCTGTCACAGCCATCACCAAAGGAACATTAAAAGCAACAGCAGGGCAAGCAGTGTGTGGAGGGGGGGGGGGGGGAGGAACCAAGGCTGGCATTCCGCAGGAAACCGGCCCTTTATTGGCCAGTTTTACAGTCCTGCTAGCTGCTGGTCTCCAGCCCCTAAAACCAGTCAGTTGGTAACCCTACCCACCAGCCTGTAGTTTCCCACTCCTTCTCCCTTACCACTTTTTGAAAGAGAGACATCAGCCCTTCTTCAATCCCGTGGAACCTCTCCTGTCTTCAAGGATCTATTAAATACATCCTTACAGGATCTGCCAGAACCTCTCTGAGGTCCTAATATCTTGGATTATATTTCATCTGGCCCCATGGCTTTGTCTACTTTCAGTTTTGCAAGTTGTTCAAAAACATTTAATCTTGTGGATGGTTTGGTATCTATTTCATTCCCATGTGTACTTTTGTCAGCCATATCTGGTCCTTTTCTAGGATTTTCTACCATGGACACAAAGCAGAAGCATTTTTTTTAGCATTTCCACTTCTTTATTGTCAGTCTCCACAGAGTAGTCCTCAGCATTTTTCAGTCATATAATTCCAATGCTGACCTTCCTCCTCTCTCCAATGTATGTGAAAAACCTGTTGCCCTTACTTTAAAGTTTTAGCCATTTTTTTCTTCTACCTATGCTCAGATTTTATTTATTTGAACATATTTTTATAGTGCCCCTTACAGAGATCAGGGGTGGTTTACATTATAACAAACCAAACTTTTACATGGAGCAGTATTAGTGAACTTTATACATTGAACATAGAGTGGTACTGAAAAGTACAACTTGTAAAGAGTTAGAACAAACTATGTACAGGTGGATTAAAGTTTGTAAGTGGCATTCTTAGTGTGAGCATCAATTGATATCAGCAATTAATTATCTATTGCCAATTTACCTCATTCCACGAATACGATTTTAAGTCAGGCCTGGATTTCTGAGTGTCTCATCCCTGCCCGGGTATAGTTCACCATCCTTCAGGTCCTATAGCAGGTGCTCATGCTCCACCTCCCCAATGGGGCAGGTGAGACGGGCCAGTAGTGCACCCACCATCACACCAGCGAGGGAACCAGCCCTCATCTTCCTTGCGCCACAGAGTTTCCACAGAGGTCCTCCGACTAGTACGCACATTGGACTCCTTGGTCCATGGGACCTGCAGCACTGATTCCAATGGGTAAAATCAGGGACTACAAATACCATACCTCATTGTAATGCAAATTTAAAACCAGAACGGGCAAAAAATCTCACTCTTGGAACTGGGTAACTTGGCAACTCTGTATGCTTGTGCCACCCTTATTTCTTTGTTTGTCTTGTTGAGCTTCATTTGCCATTGTTTTCTGTTTTTCTTACAAGCTTCTGAATTTTGTGAAAGTTGTCTATTTCACTTTTTTGTAGCTACCTCCTTGAAGAACCATATATGTTTCCTTTTCCATCTATTTTTCCTTTCCTCAAATAAAAAAGTCCATTGCCATTTTTATAGCTCCCTTCAGCTTGGCCCACCCCACCGCCTTGCCTTCACCCCCTGTCCTGCCAGCTCCTCCTTCAGGTTCTTCTCATAATAAGAACATAAGAAATGCCATACTGAGTCAGACCAAGGTCCATCAAGCCCAGTATCCCATTTCCAATAGTGGCCAATCCAGGTCACAAGTATCTGGCAGGTTCCCAAAAAGGTACCCCAGGGTAAGCAGTGGATTTCCCTGATCCTCTTTCATAATGGCTTATGGACCTTTCCTCCAGGAATTTGTCCAAACCGTTTTTAAACCCAGCTACACTAACAGCTTTTACTGCACCCTCCAGTAATGAATTTCAGAGTTTGATTACACATTGAGTGAACAAAATATTTTCTCTTATCAGTCTTAAATGGGTTACATTGTGGCTTCATTGCATGTCCCCTAGTAACATTGTAACATAGTAAATGACAGCAGATAAAGACCAGTATGGTCCATCTAGTCTGCCCAGTAAGATGGCAAGAGTAGGTGCACCTGCCGCTCTGTTCAGGCCACTCCTCCCCATGTCTTTGTTTTAGGGGTGAACCCACCGCTCCATGTAGGACACACCTGTATGTTGAGAAATTAGTTCTTTATCTTGATCTTTATTGACAACATTGATAACGAGGCATTAAAGCGGTGTACATTAAAAAATTACGGGCTGCAGGAAAATACAGGGAGAAAGGAACGCCATTAAAGTAATAGGAAAGTGATAGCAAAGGCAGGGAGAAAAATAGTGAAGGACAGAGGAGACGAATCAGACAGACACTACGGGACGGGACGGGACACAGGGAAGGGAGTGGGTGAGCGGGAGAACCCATGATATTGAATGATAGAAATGGGTAATTTATGAGTGGCTGGAGGGAATGGGAAGGTCAAAGGCTTGACAGAAAAGGTGTGTTTTGAGAAGCACTTTAAACTGGGTATAGGATGCTTCAGTACGACTAGAACACGGAAGGGAATTCCAAAGGGCAGGACTTATAAAGAAGAAGGCAGCGTGTTGCGTCGATTCGAGGTGGGCCTGGGTGGGTGAAGGAAGGAAGAGGCGGTTGCCATATGCCTAGCGGAGGATGCAAGGGGTGGGTTGAAGAAAGATGAGATCAGCTAAATACTGGGGAGTGTTAGTATAGAGAACCTTATGGGTGATAGTGAGTAACTTATACACAAAGCGGACCTTAACAGGAAGCCAGTGAAGGGAGAGAAGGTGTGGAGTGATGGGGTCCTGATGTGAGGAGAAAGTAAGGAGACGTGCGGCCATGTTTTGAATTAATTGCAGTCTTCGAATTTGGTATTGGGGAAGGCCTGAGAATAAGGAATTACAATAATCGAGCCTAGTAATCACCAAAGAGAGAACAAGAGTGGTAAGGGACGTGGGCAGGAGAAGAGAGCGAACAGATCTGATCTTGCGGAGATGGAAAAAGGAACTGTGCACCACTCCCGAAATGTGCTGGTGGAACGAGAGTGAAAAATCCAAAGTAACACCAAGATAGCGGAGGGTTGAGACCAGGGAAATGGGTGAATTGGACATAAGCGGTGACAGGGTGGGTATAGGAGCCCCAAAGGTGAACCAGATAGCTGCTGATTTAGAGGGGTTAGCGATAAGGAAATTTTTGCAGAACCAAGTGGCAATGGAAGTGAGACAACTGTTGAGGGGGGAGAGGTCGGGAGCTAGAGGTGATGTATGGTGAATCAGGAGGATATCAACAGCAAAGAAATAGGTGGATAGGCCAGATTGTTGGATTAGTAAGGCGAGGGGGGCGAGAAAAACATTGAAGAGGAGGGGTGCTAGAATGGAGCCCTGAGGGACACCGCATTGTAAAGGAAAAGCGGCAGAGGAGGTGGTACCAGATTGAACGGTAAAGGTGCGGGAGAAGAGAAAGGATTGGAACCACCGGTGGACTGTACCGTGAATCCCAAAGTCGGATAATCGTGAAAGGAGAGTGCGGTGGTCTACATCAAATGCTGCAGAGAGATCCAGGGAGACGGCGATGGAAGTTTATTTTGATTTTATCCTGTTGCTGTCCCATGCCATTTTGAATTCTGTCACTGTATTTGCCCCCAACACTTCCATCGGGAGGGCATTCCAAGCATCCACCACCCTTTCAGTGAAAAAAGTATTTCCTGACATTGCCTTTCAATTTACCCTCTTGCAGCTTCATGTTAAGCCCTCTAGTTTTACAGCTTTTCCGTCTTTGGAAGAGGTTTGTTTGTTCATTATTTCTCTTTAAGTATTTAAAGATCTGAATCATATCTACCCTGCCCCTCCTCTCATCCAGAGTATACATATTTAGGTCTTCAAGTCTCTTCTCATAAGGCTTCTGACGCAGGCTCCAAATGATTTGGTTGCCTTCCTCTGAACTGTTTCCAGTCTTTTTATATCCTTTGCAAGATATGGTCTCCAAAACTGAACATAGTATTCCAAGTGAGGCCTCACCAGTGACTTATACAGTGGCATAAGTTCCTCTTCCTTTCTGCTGGTAATTCCTCTTTGTATGCAACCCAACATCTTCCTGACTTTTGCCACTGCCTTGTCGCACTGTTTTGCCACCTTGAGATCCACAGAAATAATCACACCAAGGTCCTTCTCCTGGTCCGTGCAGACCAACCTCTCGCCCCCTATCGCATACATTTCCCCTGGATTTCTGCTTCCCCAAGTGCACGACTCTGCACGTCTTCGCATTAAATCTCAACTGCCAAGCATTAGACCATTCTTCCAACTTTTGTAGATCTTTTCTCATGTTATCCACTACCTCAACGGAGTCCACTCTGTTGCAAATTTTTGTGTCATCTGCGGAGTGGAGGAGTGGCCTAGTGGTTGGGGCAAAGGTACTTTAGGCCGGAAGGTCGGGGGTTCAAATCCCACTAGAGGACAGCAACCTTGGGCCGGAAGGACTGGGGTTTCTAGTCCCACAGGTGCTCCTTGTGGTCTTGGGCAAGCCACTTAACCCTCCATAGCCCATGTTCCCTGTAAAATAGTTATCTCCAAGTTATAATGCCCTGTTCAATGTAATTTCAGTTTGTTCAATGTAAACCGCACTGATGCAGAATAGCGTGGTATATAAGAGAATGTAAATAAATAAATAAAAAGACAGACTTTTCCATGCAGTCCTTCAGCAATATCACTCACAAATACGTTGAACAGTGCCGAGCCCAGGACCAAACCCTGGGGCACCCTGCTAATCACCCTTCTTTCATCCGCATGAGCTCCATTTACCACCACCTTCTGTCGTCTGTCAGTCAACCAATTTCTGATCCAGGTCACAAACTTGGGACCCATCCCCAAACTACTGAGTTTATTGATAAGCCTCCTATGAGGAACAGTATCAAAGGCCTTGCTGAAATCCAGGTAGATGACATCCATCGCATGCCCCTGATCTAGTTCTCTGGTCACCCAATCAGAGAACTCAATCGGATTTGTTTGGCAAGATCGTCCTTTGGTAAAACTATATTGCCTCAGATTATGCAACCTGTTGGTTTTGAGAAAGTCCACTATTCGCTCTTTCAGAAGCACCTCCATTACTTTTCCCACCACAGAGGTAAGGCTCATGGGCCTGTAGTTTGTCACTTCTTCCCTGTCACCACTTTTGTGAAGAGGTTTCACATCTGCCCTTCTCCAGTCCCGAGGAACTACTCCTGTTTCCAAGAATCTGTTGAAAACATCCTTTAACGGCCCTGCAAGAACCTCTCTGAGCTCTTTCAGTATCCTGGGACGTATTCCATCTGGTCCCATGGCCTTGTTCACTTTCACTTTTGCAAGTAGTTCTAACACATCATCTTCAGTCTTTCTACTCTTTGATGGAGTAAACAACAGATCTATGTTTGCTCATTACACTTCATTAATTAATTTATAGACTTCTATCATATTTCCCCTCAGCTGTCCTTTTTTCCAAATTGAAGAGTTGTAACCTTTTAAGGCTTTCCTCAGAGGGGTACCCTTCCATCCCCTTTACCACTGTGGTTGCTCTTCTCTGTACGTTTTCTAATAACGCTATATCCTTTTTAAGGTCGGAATGTTTCAAATCCTGTGCACCCACGTTTCATAACTCTTCCATCAAATCGGTAATTCTCCCTCAACCAAAAGCTTTATGGAATAGCTATACCATACAGATTATTTGCATGTCTACTACTACTACTACTACTTATCATTTGTATAGCGCTACAAGGCTTACGCAGCACTGTACATATAGATGCAAGACAAAGTCCCTGCACTCTTTACGATTTGTAATCATGTGATCTTCCTTATAGTTGAAACTCTGAATTATACTTTCATATATGTTTGTATGTCGTAGGGAGCATGGGCAGTCTTGGATCACCCTCTCCTGCAAGATTCAGGGCCTGCAAAACAGCCATGTTCAATTCAAGGCCCCAAATCACAGTTCACTGATTTTGGGCCTTAAATCCGCAGCTGGAAACTATAACATCCACAATGCTCTGGGGCGATGATGTCCCAAACTCTCCGAAGATGTCTGAAAGAGCAGGGCTGTCGGAAGTAACCGAAGCAACCCGAGGACAAGCTGAATTCCGGGAGTCAGAAAGCTCCCAGACTCTGGCGGAAGTTGCCGAGGGTTTACGTCGACGCGCATGGGGAGGGGGCGGGACGGTCCGGGGGCGACGCTGCGTCGTGTCGGGAGGAGGCGGGAGCAGCGGCGGCGGCGCCATGTTGAGGAGGAAGCGGCTCCTGTTTTGGTCTAGGGCGCTGTGAGAGGAGCGGGGATAGAGAGACGGGAGCCCTTGGAGAGTCCGGCGGCACCTCCGCCTCCCCCTCTAGCATAGAGGGGCGAGGAGAAGAGAGGGAAGCAATGTCCGCCCGCAGCCCGCTGCCCACCGTGAGCGAGAGTGACCAGGTGAGAGACCCGCCTATACCGCTCCCGATCATCGCTTATAGCGCACTGTGCATCCTCTTCCTCACGCCCTTTCCACTAGCCTCCTCTCCTCCGCTCACTGTGAGATCCTGCTTTAACGCTACTGACCCCATCCCCCACAATACCACAGAGACCCGTGTATAGCACTACTGACCCTTATCCTCCCCCCTGATATACCACAGTGAGATCTGGGTATGACACTGCTTACCTCCACCTCCTCTCTACTGTACTATAACCCACGGTGAGACCTGGGCATAACTGTTTCTCCTTCCTCTCACCCCCCCACATCCCCAGACACCATTGCGGGACCCATATATACCCTACTGACCCCATCCATTGCAGTATACCACTGACCACTATAAGACCCTATATAGGATTACCGATTCTCATCACTCCCCACTGTGAGACCACCTGTGTGTAGCACTACTTACCACTTTGCTGTCCCCCATATAACTATTGCCCACTCTGAAATCTGTATATAGCACTACTGACCCATCACACACACCCCCACATAACATCGTGAGATCCAAGTATAACATTACTGATCCCTATTCAACTCCTCATCCCTCAGACCCCTGTAAAACATTACCTACCCCTTACCATACCATTCTGCTCTGCTATACATATTGGCACACTAGGACTTAGCAGATCTGTCCACTGCCAGTGAGGCTATCCGAATGACTATGAATGTGCATAAGATCCATTCTTTTTCACTGGAAACTCGGCATATGTAGCGTTCTCATTCATGTTCATTGTGGCTATCCTTACTGGCTCTGGGGTTGTGTAGATCAGGGCTTCCCAAACCTGTCCTAGCACTATCCTAGCTGCTCCCAGTTTATAATCCTGTCATCTCAATTATGAGCTACACTTTTGTTCACTCCTCCCCCATTATTCTTCCGTGCTTCTTCCTCATTTCTATTATTCCTCTACTTTCTTTTTCTCATTTCCCTTCATCTTTCTGTTCTTGTGCTCTTCTTTCCTCTTCAGTGCCATCTTTCTGACGTTCCCTTTCCCCCCTCTCTTTACCTCATTGATCCAGAGCCGCCTTTGTGTATGGGGAGAGGAGCAGATATAGTTTCTGTTGGCTAATATTAATTGAATATTCTTTTAAATAATTTGTTTTAAGAGTCCCTTTGCAGCTGGTATGGATGGCTACAAGGTAGTGGCCCAGTGGAACCAGTTTTAAAGATCTAGGGCAAAAAATATATATGTATTTCTTGTTTTCCCTTCTCCCCCATGTTAGGCCAAGGGATGTCTTGATTTGTGTTAAAGAGAATCTTGTGGTAGTAGAAGACACTATAGGCTTTGATGTACTATCACCACATTGCATTATACAGGATGGGGGAGAGCTCTGTGATTTTAAGTGGCTCTGTGCAGGGCCTGTGTTTCTGGCCCATATACATTGACAGGTGCATGTGTCTTGTAATATTCTGTTAGCCTTGAGTTCTCATTTGTATCTTCTCTGCCTCAGAATGGTATCTGTTCACCACTGCTGCAGTAAACGGGGAGGGTCTTTCTTTTATGGGTCAAGACACAGGGTAAAGGTGGGGAGGGGTAAAATTATTTTGTTGCTTGACTGGCCCTAGGCATCTCTCCCATGTGTGATTTAATGGAGCCGCCTTATTCTCACTGTGATGTTTGGCTTAGTCTTTTTATAAGAGCAATCTGTTGAGCAGGACGCTTTGAAGCTATTTATGCCGAGAACCATGCTCTGTTAGGACATACACAGCACCATGGTTGTGGCAAAACAGAAGGGAGAGACTTTGAGCTGAAAGATGAGACTATAACCCATAAGAATATCTTCTTAATAAGATAATATCTAGCAGTCAGCATCCTGGTGCATCCTTTTCTGTTAAGGAAAGCTGAATCCTGCTATGTTTTCATGCTTGTTAGTACAGAGTTTGTCAAAATGAAGTTAGTGAATGTTAAAATAGCCCATTGGATAGGTCTGACACTTGCTAAGAGTGTTCCTTATCTTTCGTAAATTATTTTCTGAGTAGTTAAGTTCACTTCCTCGTTTGTGTAATGAAAAATGAGTGTAATAAGGTGCTGGTCCATACAAGTAACATGAGACGGAGAAAAAATACATTTTGTTAGGCCTGCTTAAACTGCATTTATGTGTGTGTGTATATAGATATACATATGCAAACTTCAGTCAAAGTTCAAATTAATTAGGCAGCATTCTCTGGTTCTTCTGTGTGTGGGGCGGTGTTGCTTGTTTAATTGGTGGATGCATCCAAACATGTTGAGGAGCTGGCTGGTTGCTAAGATGTCATTGCACTTCTTTCTGTGTAGACCTTCTTGTGTATTAGACAGACAATTTTTGAGAGGGAGCAACCAGAACATGTATAGTGGTGGTAGAGAGTGAACCACTTTATCACTTGGCAGCAAGGTATGGGGAAGTAGGCCTGGTGGCTCATGTCTCATCTGGGTAGCTGTATCTTCTTGGGGTGCAGCTGGCTCTTTTTATTAGGATTCTCTTTTTGGTTGGAACTGGCACAAAGGCTGTGAGAAGACAGATCCTCAGTATGTTGCTTTCTATCAAATGCCCATAGTATTGTTTCCAGCAGGCATGTGGAAGCCAGTTGTATTTTACCAGAGCAGTTTGGTACAATTTGTCAGCTTAATTCTTTCCAAGGACTCTAGTCAGGGCAGTGAAGCAGACATGAGTTGCCCGTTATGTTGTTCTTCTGTTAAATGTTTTGGCCATTGATGGCAAGGGTAAAACTTCTGATCTGCTCTCTATCATAAGAAATCTAGAAATTGGTTGGAGCCTGGAAGGGCAGTGGAAACTCACAGGGTATGTAACAGTTGAGTTTGCTGGAGGAACGACCAGCATGTGTGAAGGGAGGCTGGTGCCCTTCGTTTTGTCCCTGTTCTGGTGATCCTTGGGCATTCCTGTTTTGATAAAATAATTTAGACTCCTATGGTACTTCAATTCAGACAGGGTCCAGAGCTACTTTATAGCTATGGTAATTTTAGAAATGGGCAGTAACCTTGTATGAAAAGCTCTATTTATTGTCTGTGACTGATATAGCAGTGTTGTTGACACTTGTCTTTAGGCACAGAGGTAGTACAATCAACTGGGAAAGTTTATATGTTGTACAATGAGTTAACAGTATTCATCCTGTAATTAAAAGGGTACCATAAATTATCATTGCTGTAGAAACTACACTAATGTATGTTAGCTAGTTGTATAGAAACCTTAAGCACTTGTCTATGAGTCAAGTTTGGTTTTGCTGTTCCCCACCCTCTATTTTCATCTAGTTCTGAGGAAAGGGGTTCTGGTAGTTTTGAGCACTGTGACATCTTGGAGGGTGGGCAGAAGAAATCCTAAGGTCAGCTTTATCCAGTCACATGAAGGTACCGAAGTGCAGGCCAGTTAAGTGTCCTGGGCAAGGTTGCAGGAGTGTGTTAGAACCAAAGTACTTCTGTTACATGTGTGTATGTATTTGATTATCCTTTTCAAATTGCTCGAGGCATGATGCAAGAAAAGTCACATAATACAAATTAAAAAAAAATACAATTTTTATATCCCCTTCCCCCCCCCATAACCTAAAACCTTCTCTAAAACTTAATTTTTTATTTTTATCCATGAAACCTAAAGATGTTGGTCACATCTGAAAAATTGTTACAACTTTTTTTTGCAAATTTCATACAGTATTCTATCTAACTGGCTGATCAGTTGCAAAGAATTCTACAGCTGACAACCAAAATAAGCAAAGGTCTTGTATGCTGCAGATGGACCTGATCAGGCATAATATCAGAATTGGTATTTTTATTATAGGAGTGGAGGAGTAGCCTAGTGGTTAGAACACTGGCTTGGTAACCAAGCAACCAGGGTTCAATTCCCGCTAGCACTCCTTGTGGCCTTGGGCAAGTCACTTAACCCTCCATTGTCTTGGAAGAAAGGCCTGGCAGTCTACTTCCGGTGACACTACCAAGAAAACCCAAGAGCTTCTAGGTCGCCAGGAGACAGGACTGACTCGAAGGCATACATTGCATTTTGCATTTTTATTATGGCTTTATGCTCTAAATTCTGTTATATTGGAAAATGTTTTTCCGTAGTTAGAGCTACACTCCTTGTTGCCTTGGGCAAATCACTTAACTCTCCATTGTCTCGGGTATAGGCTTAGATTGTAAGCCATCCGGAGTCAGGGAAGTAGCTCCTTGAAACTGCTACTGGAAAGCTGTGAACTAAATGCTAATAATAATAATAATAATAATAATAATAATAATGTGTCCAAAGCAAGGTACAGATACTACTAAGATAGACATTAAGTAGACAAATATTAGAAACATGTCCCATTGTTTGTTTTAAGCATGGTAGCTGGGAGAGTGGAGATTAACATGGGGCTAATGCACAATTTGGCTGCACAGTAGCAGGGAATGTGCAGCCAGAAGGCTCCTGTGCTAAAAACACCATGCTACTAGAGCAGTGTGCAAGTATGGTAGATGGGAGGTAGCGTGGAGTTAATGTGGAAAGTGGGTGATAGCAATAGCACCCAACTGGTGTGCCTGTGCTAGTGGTTCGCTATACACAAAGCTGTGTCACTCTTGAAAGTATGTTGTTCAAGTATGCATTTGCACCGCTGGATAGATGTGGGAGGGCTGCTGGTGTGGTGAGCTGAAGGGGAGTTGAGAGGGCTTGTTCTCAGTGAAACATCGATACTGGCAACATAACCGGGGTTGGAGACAGCAGAGACGTACAGCTGAGGGAGGGACACGCAAATGAGGTATTGCAACAACTGCCACAATGAAGATTAGACAACACATGCTGGTATCAATCAGCTCCCATGTACGTCGAGCTGTGCATACATAAACCCTGGGAGGCTATGTTCCTGTGTGCAGATGGCCTTCACCCTGACCATAGGAGGATGCGTCTTTCGCACATGGGCTTGTTTGGTTGGAATTCCCTGATCAGTGGTCCCCTGCCTAGAGGATAAGGCATTCCACAGACCTGTGGGCCTTCATTTCCCTGAGAGCTGGTGTGCTCAGGCTGAAAGCCACTTGGGGTTGACTGTCTCCATGGGGGTGTGTAGGGTGTCCTGTGGTGTGTTCCCAGAGCTTTCCCCACGGTGAGAGCATGGGTACCTTTTGTGGACTGCCTCTCTCTCTCCTGGCTGAGGTTAGGCCATAGGGGTGTGTGTCCAATGTGTTGGCCAAAGGGGTGGCATCTGGGTACTATGAACCCTATGTGGTTGAGGGTATGGGTGGCAGGGTCCCCCCCCATATGTATGTCCTTTTCTCTTGGGGCAGCACTCCTCACTAGCAAGAGTGCTGTGCCAGGTATATAAGGGCAGGCCATCTTTAGGAGTCAGTGCTTGGGACCTCCTTGTCTCCCCTCCCCCACTCCTGGTTCTCTCATGCTGTTCTTACGTTCCCGTGAAACCAGCGCCAGAGTTATAGACCATGCATCATCTTTAGATAACAATAGTTATAGCTTCAGAGAGCAAGTGTGTCTGTAGGTGTGTCTTGCAATGGTGGTATGTCTTTGTGGGATGTGGTGGTTGGTGGTGGGTGCCTTTGTGTGGATGGGGTGCAGAGCTGCAGTACATGTATGTGTGTGTGCTGTAGATCTGAGGAGCCTCTGTGTGTGGCGCAGAGGTGGATTGCCTGTCTGTGTATGTGAGGTGTATATATATATGTGTGTGGTGCCACTGTGTGTCTGTCATGCGAAGGTGGGGTTAATATGTAAATGTAGTGTGGGGGTGAAGTGTTTGTGTCTATGTTCTAGGAGGGATGCACCCTTTTGGCATATACAGATTTGTCATTTTAGTCTCCATACATTCATTCCTTTAACCTCTCGTCTTGCACTGTTCCCTCCCTGCTCTCTGTTCCCCTTCTGGACTCTCTCCCCTTGTCTCTCCATTCCCCCATCCTCCTTACTTTTTTTTTTTTTTTAAAGGTACTGCCCCTTTAAAATTTTTGCTGCCTTTCTCCCCATCTTCCTTTTTTTGTTCCCCCCTGGGGCGCTCTGTGGGCAGAACAGGAGCACCTGCCCACAAACAGAAGAGGTTCTTTGCATGTGATGGGGGTGGGGGGGGGGGGGAAAGAGAGAGCAAATCCTAGGCACCAGGTATAAATTCATAGTTGCTGTGGCGATCTGGCATCTGAGCTTTGTTGAACCTTGTATAAGGGGAGTGACAGGGAGTCAGGGCTGACCCAAGGAATTCTGTCATCCTAGGCAGAAGCCCCAGTAGTGTTGCCACCCCCTCCCTGCTGCTGCTGCTGATTTTTAGCAGTAGCATCGGGGGGTGGGGGGATATAGGCACAGCTCAGCTGCAGGCCATGTGTCCTGAAGCACGTGGCATGCCGTCGAGCTGTTCCCTCCCCCAAATTCAGGCACCCTGGGTGCTTCAGGGTAAGGGGTTCATATGGCTGTTCCACATGGCAGCCACTGCTGACATCCTGCCTGCACCCTTATGGGCCCCTGGCTCATTCAGATGCTGCATTTGCACCCTGTGTCCACCAGAAAGGACCGTAGCATGGTGTCCGTGCATGCGTTTTCTTTCCTTATTTGCATACCCCACCTGCTTGTACTTTGGCCCATTGCTTTGAGCTGTACAGTGGGATGTGCCTATTCCCAGGTCAGGCCTCTCTGTCCTTCACTGGCCACTTTCTAGGTGCCCTTTAGTGGGGAAGGGACCCAGGTATTGTATATCTCCTATAGGGGTTTGGTGGCTTACTGTAGGCCCTATCATTACATTGGTTGTGTACATAGCAAGGAGCTGATAATGAGCACCTTCACAATGCGCATGTGCTACAGGTGTGTATTCCGTACTACTACGCTAGACACAGTCCTAGTGTGGCCATATGTCCCTTCTGCAGTATATTTGAGTGCTAGCCATGTGTATGCTCCTCGCTGTTTGTGGCACTTTAGTAAACCTTCCCCAAAAAGTGTTGCTAGGAGTGGAGAAATAATCAAACATTTTTAGGAGACAAGGAAAATTCTTCCTATTTTTTTATGGCTCTTTGGATTTTTCTTATTGATCTTGTTTTAATTTAGCATCTTTTCTATTTTGCTTCTTTTCCTTTCTATATTTTTGTTCCCAAGATTTTTCTAGTCCTTTACACCCCACTTAGCCTTTCATAAATAAACAAATTGAATGCAATCTTTGCTGGAGCCCCACATTCCATGTGGTAGAGACAGATGAGCAAAGGCAGAATGCTGTATACTTATGTCAGCCAGCAAGACCTTTTGGTTCCTTAATACCATGAACAGTGTTTTTGACTGTTAAGTACCTTTCTTGGGGTTGAGGGGCATATTCGTGATCTGTGCTTCTTAAGTTATATCAGGCCTTGACCAATTTGGATTAAGGAGCCAGCCCAAAAACCTAGGAGCCAGCAACTGAGACCCTCCCTATTGCCTCCACTCAGGTTGAGGAAAATCCCAGGTGCCAGAGAGAAATTTCTAGTTGCCGTGGTGACCTGGCACCTGGGATTTGTCAAGCCCTGAGTCTGTGTGTGTATGTATGTATGTATGTATGTATATGTGTGTTTGGAAGGCTGTCGGGCATTCCTCAGGGAACTGACATTTTAGCTTCCCAGATTTTTTTAGCTCACTTCAAAGAGCAAATACTGCTGAAAATAGGATGTAGTTCTCCAGGGCATTTGTTTGCTTGGCCAGCAGTTTAGCCCGTGCAAATGCTATGGATTTTCAGGCTTTCCCTTCAGTTTCTGTGTTAGCAGCTCTGCAGTCCCTGAATGGTAACTGTGGGGCATGCTTACTAAAGTTCAGTGCATAGTAACAGATGCTACCTTGTGCTGAGTACCGATGTGGCCAAAAATGCAATGGGCCACAATGCTACTTAGTGCATAAGTTACCATGTACTAAGCTTTAGTAAGCATGCCTCTATATAGCCCAATTGGTGGATACAAATTATCTCCTGGGATGGAGTCATGTAGGAGTTAGCCACACATGGATGCTTGCTGCTCATGTTTGGAGATCAGAGTTTCCAACTGTGGTGGTTTCTGCCTCACAGCGACTTGAGAACCTGCCAGAATGGAGTCAGAAAGTTGAGTTGCCTACTTGTAATGGGGGTTCTCCATGGTCAGCAAGGGAATGCGACCCGCTGCTGGTGAAGTCTTCTGGGCGGAAGTGGCATGTGCAGTGCTCTCCCTCAGCGCATGCATACTCTCTTCCTCTCTGTTCAGTCTGTCTCTTAGCTGGAGTTTCCATCCTGTGGGGATGGATGGGGTGAAGAGTGTGACTGCATTTCACTGTTCTCCATTAAAAAAACAACCCTGTTACAGATAGGCAACTCCGTTTTTCTCTGCTGACTGCTGAGTTGCCTACCTGCTGGTGAGTCCAGTGCTTGGGGCTGCCTTGATTGTGTAGACTGGTGATCCTGGGAATGAATTAGTAGGTGGTGGTGGTGGTTGTGTGGCACAGAATGACCGGAAATACTGTCCTGTGGAGATAAATAATCCAGGCAGTAGTGCTTGGTAAAGGTGTGGACCAAGGACCAGGTCACTGCTCTACAGATATCTTCTATAGGGACAGAGTGAAGATTGGTAATGGAAGCAGCCATAGCCCTCAAGTTGTGCGCTGGGATCTTGCCTGGCAACAGTAAGACAGCTCTGGAGTAGCAGAAGCTGATACAGTCCAATCTGCAATGTGGTAAGGTATACTTGGAAGCTGCCTGTTTGTGCCAAAGATTAACAAATAGTTGAAGTGTCTTCCTGACATTTTTTTGTGCCTTCGATTAATAAAGAAGGGCTTGGCAGCAGTCTAATGAGTTTAATGTTGCCTCTTCTTGGGTGATGTAAGGCTTGGGGATGTATGTTGGCAGAACTATAGACTGGTTGAGGTGAAATCTGGAGACTATTTTCAGGAGGAACTTTGGGTGGGTGCGAAGGACTTCCTTGTGGTGAAAAAAAATGGGTATGTGGGTAGTAGTTTACCAAGACCTGAAGTTTACTGATTTTTCTGGCTGACATGACTGCCACAAGAAAAATGCCTTCAATGATAAATGTTTTAAGAGACACTGCCCCTAGAGACTCAAAGGAATGAATTCAAAATCTGTGAAAGGACTATATTAATGTCCCATGATGGAATCTGATCTTGGAGTGGTGGCTCAGTGTTCATGAGACCCTTCGTGAACCTGGCTACTAAAGGATGTGGACAAATCGATTTATGTTCCACTCTTTTGTGGCATGCCACAAATGCTGACAGATAGCGTCCCTGAAGAGGTTTTGAGCCCAGAGTTGCAGACAAAGGATGTTCCATTTATGGAGTATTAGACTACAAGTGCTGGGCTCAAGGTGATTGTCCCTACACCAGCAAATGAAGCAATACTACTACTATTAATCATTTATATAGTGCTGCATAGAAACACTATGGCAGAAAAAGACCACATGGCCTATCTAGTCTGCTCTTCCATTTCAACTACAATAGTCCCCATTTTACCTTTAGAGATCCTTTGTGTTTGTCCCATGCTTTTTTGAATTCGGATACTGTCCTCGTGTCCACCACCTCCATTGGGAGACCATTCCAAGCATCTACCACTCTTTCTGTAAAGAAATATTTCTGCATATTACTCCTGAGTCTATCCCCTTTCACTCTCATCTTATGTCGCCTTGTAGCAGAGCTTACCTTCAATTGAAAGAGAAACCCTCCTGTCCATTTATGTCACGGAAGTATTTAAAGGTCTCTATCATGTTGCCCCATCCCGCCTTTCCTCTACATATTAAGATCTTTAAGTCTGTCCTCATATGCTTCATAACGCAGACGTCTAACCATTTTAGTAGCCACCCTCTGCATCGACTCCAACCTGCTTATATCTTTTTGAAGGTGCGGTCTCCAGAATTGCACTACAAGGCATATGCAAAAAATGCAATGTGTGCCTTCGAGTCAGTCCTGACTCCTGGCGACCCAGACGCTCCTGGGTTTTCTTGGCAGTGTCACCGAAAGTAGATTGCCAGGCCTTTCTTCCGAGGCAATGGAGGGTTACGTGACTTGCCCAAGGCCACAAGGAGTGTTAGTGGGAATCGAACACTGGTTGCTTGGTTACCAAGCCAGTGCTCTAACCACTAGGCTACTCCTCCACTCAAGGCATATGCAGCACTGTATAAACATATAAAGAAGACGGTCCCTGCTTGTAGAGCTTACAATCTAATCAAGACAGAACAATACAAGAGAAACAAGGGGGATTCAAATAGGGAAGGAGACACAAGGAGATCAAGGCGTTAGGATCCAAATGCGGCCTCAGAGGTAAGCCTTTAGCATGGATTTGAAGAGGGGAGAGAAGAGACTTGACGTAAAGATAGAGGAATTTTGTTCCATGCGTAAAGAGCAGCAAGGTGAAAAGATCGAAGTCTGGAGCTTGCAGAAGAAGAAAAGGACATAGAAGAAAGCCAGAGGAGGAGCGGAGTTCACGAGGAGGGGTGCAGGGAGAGAGAAGAGAGGAAAGGTAATGAGAGGCAGTAGAATGAATGCATTTATATGTTAGAAGAAGAAGTTTGAATTGGATACAGAAATGGAAGGGGAGCCAGTGAAGTGATTTTAGAAGAGGGGTTATATGAGTGTATTGGGTTTGATGGAAGATTATTTATTTATTTATTATTTTTTTATTTTATTGTTCTTATATACCGCACTCTTAAAAATCAGCGCGGTTTACATACAATGATACTGTGCCAAATAGGCACTTACAATGAAACGGGAGATTAAACTCAGAATTCAACTGGGGAACTATGTACACTATTAACAGCTTATCTACAGTATGTACATCCTTTGACAGTATTTGTGTCCATTGTGGTGTGCTTGATAGGTGATGTTAGGTTGGAGGGTTGAGAGTAGTGCAGTAGAAAGAGGTGGTGGTTTAGCGCTTTTCTGAATTGGGTCAGATCTGTTATGGCTCTGATGGATGCTGGGAGCGCATTCCAGCAGCTGGGGGCATAGAACTTGAAGGCTCTGTTCCTTGTTGTTTTGTTGCATTTTGTTATGTCATTGGGGATCTGTAGAGTATTGGCAGTGCAGGGTCTCCTTTCTCTGTTTGCTGACATGGGGTGAACAAGGTCCATTAAGGCTGTAGGGACTATTTTGTTGATGACCTTGAAGGTTATGATGATTACTTTATAGGATAGCCGACAGTAGATCGGTAGCCAATGTAAGTCCCTAAGGACCGGGGTGATGTGATCACCTCTGGCGGCGCCACTTAGGACGCGTGCGGCCGCATTCATAGCTAACTGTAGGGGGTTTAAGGTGTTTTTGGGTAGGCTCTGCAGGATCACATTGGCATAGTCAAAGTGGGGGATAACCAGTGCCTGAAAAACTGATCTGAAGTCATCAGGTTGCAACAGGGGTCAAAGATGTCGTAGAGTTCGTATCTTGTGGTATATTTGTTTGATTGTATTAGCCGGGCAGCAGAGTTCTGGATAGATTGAAGAGGAGAGAGATGATACTGAGGGAGACCAACAAGGCTGAGATTGCAATAGTCAAGATGGGAGGTGACCAAAGAGTGGACAAGAGCTTTAGTAGTGTGTTCAAAGAGTAAGGGACACATTTTTTTTAATGTTGTAGAGAAAGGAACACTAACAGACCAAAAAATTCCCAAAAATGTTTAAACGCATGAATTTTTTGCAAGTGATTCAAAGGGTTTTACATTCTAAACCACCGTCGGAACATTTTCCATTGAACTTTCTTGATGAATTGGCTGGGCTAGCCTTGTTCCAACTGTAGTTGGTATTCTTTAGCTTTGACAGGTCCTTATTGGACTCATCCCACTGGGAAAGTGTATTCATTGGACTATTACACTGCATGTGATACTGTGGAAGTGATATATATGATCATCTGCCCTTGTTCTTTAATTTATGTGGGATGGACGACCCGTAAAATTTGAGTGCGATTGAACATAAAATCAGAACTAAATCTGAATCTGCCCCATTAGTAGCGCATTAGATACAATTTCAACACTCATTTTCTGATATTCGCTGGCGTATTCTGGAGTATCTTCCACATACATGGAGAGGTGGCAACTATGTGAAACAACTTGCCATCCGTGAACACACCTGGATGTACTGGTTGGGATCCATTGAACCACAGGATTTCAATCAGGTGGTTGGTAGGCCACTCTGACCACCATGTGACCACCAGTCTTGCTGTGTTATGTAAAGAAGCTTTTATAGTAGTTAGTGAGCATTCAGCCGACTGGAGTTTGTCTCTATTCTTAGTGGATTTTCAAGTGAATTTTCAGGATTTCTGACACATACCCCTGATGCAGATAAGTAACAGAATATTTCTTATTGAAACATGATATTGTGTCGGGGTTTGGATATTTGTGTTTTGTTCTTAATACTGTTTTTATATTTTTGTGCACAATTCACTGTTTAAAGTTAAAAATGATTAAAAGTGTGGACCCATGATGCGTATCAAACACACTAGTTGAGGCCTTCGAGGCTATTATACTAGAGGGTAAGGTTTGACCTGTTTATACTCAGTAAAGATTTGAGATCCATATTATTTTACTTAATTTAACTCTATTTAACTCTATTTAACTTTCTATATCTGACTAAGAAAATTCATGTGCTTAAACTTTTTCGGGAATCTTTTAGTTAGTTAGTGCTAGAAGTAATTCCTGGTGTGGCATTTTTTCCCCTAATTTGATTAGAGAAAGCTAAAACCTGTCATTTCTATGTGTGGAGAAGGAAAGGGAGGAGTCAAAGATGACCCCAATGTTGTGGGCTGAGGAAAGAGGAAGAAGTGTAGTCAGCAGTGAGAGAGAAAGGGGGGAGGAGGGTTTAGGGGGAAAAATGAAAAGCTCAGTTTTCGCCATATTCAATTTTTGGCGGCGATGCCAGATAAGCAAGTAGAGATACGATTTTGGAGTGAAGGAGAGGTGTAGGTAGGTAGATGGATAGATTTGAGAGTCATCAGCATAAAATTGATACTGAAAGCCATGGGAAGAGATGAGGGCACCATGGGACTGGGTATAGAGCGAAAAGGAGAGGGCCCAGAACAGACCTTTGAGGTATACAAACTGAGAGAGGGATGGCAGAAGAGGAACCACCTCCAGAACAAACACTGAAAGAGCCATTGGAGAGAGAAGAGCTCCGTACTGTCTTGGTTCTCTTCTTAAAACCAAAAGAGGATAAAGTGTCAAGGAAGAGGAAGTAGTCAACAGCATCAAAAGCAGCAGAAAGATTGAGAATGAGAACTGAGTAAAGAAAGGCCTTTGGACTTAACAAAGAACAGATCAATGGAGATTTTGGCAAGAACCGTTTAAGTGGAATGAAATGGACGAAAACCAGGTTGAAGCAGATCAAGGAGGGCTTGAGAGGAGAGAAATTTGAGGCAGAGGCGGAGAACTGCACGTTCAAGAATTTTGGAAATGAATGGGAGAGGGGAGATGGGTAAATTTTAATTAGGACACATAGGGTCAAGTGAAGGTTTTTTGAGGAGGGGAGTGATTACAGCATGCTTGAAGGCTGCAGGAAAGATTGCAGTGGAAAGCAAAAGGTTGAGAATATGTGAGGTGAAAGGAATAACGGAGGAGGAGATGGAGTTGAGGAGATGAGTGGGGATAGGATCAGAAGAACAGGTAGTAAGTTTTAGAGGAGGAAAGAAGAGGCGAAAGGGTAATAAAGGTTGAGAGGAAAAGTTGGTAATGGAGAGGAGGTGAAGATTTAGTAATCTTATACACTTTGTCATGGAAATAGTCTGCTAGGATTTGGGTAGAAAGAGGAGGGATTGGAGGTGGAGGAGCCTTAAGAGTAGAAAAGAGACGGCGAGGATTAGAGGCAAGACAGATGGAGAAAATAGTTTTGCTTAGCAAGTGTAATGGCGGCCTAGAAAAAAGGATGAATTTGAAGTGAAGAAAGTCAGAGCGGGATTTGAGCCAAGTGCGCACAGCTGAACGGGCACAGGAATGTAGGAAGTGGTACTTGAAGACAACCAGGGCTGAGGTGAGATGTGCCGCACAGGACGTGGAATGGGCGTAACAAGGGTATCCAGAGTAGAGGAGAGAGCAGTATTATAGGAAGCTATGGCTTCATCAACAGACTTAGAGGACAAAGTGGAAGAGAGAAGAGATGAGACAGTAGTGGATAGTCAGTGGATCGATAGCATGAAAATTCCGAAAAAAAAAAAAAAAAGAGGAGATTGGGTGAGATTGAAGGGGGGGGGGAGTAATGAAGAGTGAAACTTAACGTGTGATGGTCAGATAAGAGAAGAGCGGAGGTATGGAAACTAGAAGGTAAACAATTAGAGTAGAGAATGAGGTCAAGGCAGTGACCAAGCTGATGAGTGGGGGCAGAAGAGCTAAACTGCATGTTGAAAAAGGAGGTATGGGAAAGGAGCTTGGATTCATAGAGGTCAGAAGGGTTATCAATATGAAAATTAAAGTCACCAAGAATAAGGGAGGGGGAAAAGAATACAGGAATAAGGAGAGCCAAGAGTCAAAATCGGTGAGGAACGTAGAAGAGGACTTGTCAGGGAGGTCTATATATGGCAACAATCCGGAGAGGCAGGGGATTAAATATTCCATTTCTTGGTAGAGTCCTTCCTAGCAGCAAGGATGATGTCTTTTACTGCTTGTGAAATTGGAATGTGTATGATCGATTTGGCCTTCACTGTCCAGGCTATCGGGGCTAGAGACTTGAGGATGGGATGACCAGCCCTCTGCCCTATTGGGTCAGAAGGTGAGGCTGCATTTTCTAAGAGAATTGGTTGATCTGTTGCTTGGAGAAGAAGATGGGTAAACCACAACTGTTCAGCCACTGAGGGGCTGTCAGGATGCCTTGTTCAGGGATATCTTGCACAAAACTCGTAGAATTAGTGGAAATGGAGGAAATGCATATAGGAGGTCGTGGCTTGATTGAAAAGGCATAGATTGCCTTTCTGTACTTCATTGGGCTTGTGGCTCAGAAGATGGGGGCATTGATGGGCGCTTTTTTTCTCACCTGTTGAAGAGCTGCTGAGCTACCTATCTGTCCAGGGACCACTTGTGTGGCTCTAGGTGTTTGCTCGGCTAGTCTCTGATTCATTTGGTGTTGCTGGGCAGATAAGTGGCTAGCAGGGTGACCTGTATGCCCTGAGTGAGATTCCAGACTTTAGTGCCTCCTGATAGTCTGGGGAAGCCTGATTCTCTTTGCTTGTTTATAGGCACCATCACTGTCTGATTGTCCATGTGGTGAAGGTAATTTTCCCCTTGAACAGGGTACAATGTACAGCCCAAAGTTCCAGTATGTCTATATGACGCTACCTTTCCTTGTTCAAAAAGACCTCTTGCGTGTGGATTTCTGATAGATGTGGCCCCATCCATATAGGGTATCATATGTCGTGAACGTGATCTGTGTCTTTTGGTTCTGGAATGGGCATCTTGCTGACCAATTTTGAGGTGGTTTTGCCACCAAAGCAGGATGTGCTTCACCACTGGAGACAATGGGATCCTTTTGGACAATGACTGTTCACACTTGTCCCAGTGATGTTTGAGGTGCCTTTAGTGAGTTCTCATGCACTATCTTGCAAAGGGGACTATGTGGATTGTTGAGACCATATGGGCTAGCAGCTTGAGAATGTTGCAAGCTGGAGCTGATGGCAAATCTTGACACAGAAGGCGGTGAGATTCTGTAGTCTTTTGTCTGGGAAGAATACCTTGGTTGCTGCTGTGTTTAGCAGTGCATCTATGTAAAGGATGCATTATGTTGGGCCAAACTTGACTTTCTTATGTTTTATGAGGAAACCCATGCTTCATTGGGTATGAATAGTTTCTATGAATGTAACTTCTAGACTTGCCAGCTTGGGTCCTTTAATTAGTTGTTGTCGAGATGGGATTAAGAGTGCTCCATCTCTCAAAAATAGGCTACCACCACCGGGCACTTCATAAACACCCTGGGAGAGGAGGACAGCCTGAAGAGAAGTACCTGGTATTGGTGATGCTCTAGGAAGATGAAGCACTGATAGTGCCATTGATTGAAGTGTACAGACATGCTTGAAATCCAACACAGCTAGCCAGTCGTTCTGGTCCAAGAAAGGAAAGTTCATAGCAAGGGTATTCATTTTGAACTTCTGTTTTTTGATGAACCAGTTGAGTTCTCTCAGACTGGGGATAGGCTTCAGTTGTTTCTTTCCCCCTTCCCCCACCCCTGATTTCTTGGGGATGAGGAACAATTTGGAATCATGCTATTTGTGACTGAGGGACTAGAGCCACTGCCCGGTTGTTTACCAGTGCTTCCAGTTCTTTTTTTTAAAGATGGGAATGGGATGGTTTGAAAACCATTTGCTCCCTTGGCCCTCTTGCTGGTGGAAGGCTCTTACATAAGAACATAAGATATGCCATACTGGGTCAGACCAAGGTCCATCAAGCCCAGTATTCTGTTTCCAACAGTGGCCAATCTAGGTCATACGTACCTAGCAGTTTCCCTAAGGGACACAGGTTCCACAATGCTTGTATTGGTTCAAGCATTGATATCCTGGGTCCCTTCTTAATAATGATTTATGGACCTTTCCTCCAGGAACTTGTCCAAACCTTTTTTAAACCCAGCTACACTAACAGCCTTTCCTTAGCAGAACTCCAGTCCAGTCCCTTTACTCTCGGGTTGCGCAACCCTTCCAGCAGCTTGGAGGCTGAGCCCATCATCGTTTTGATGATGGTGTGGTATAAATACCACTGGCACCACCTGTATTCTCAGCCTCCAAGCAGCTGGAGGGTTACCGTAAGCCAGGAGCTTACTGGTCTGTAGCTCTTTTTTTTGATATCCCTTTCTTATTACTTTTCTTTAATTTTTTTGATTTCCCTTTACTTTAGTTGAGGGAGTTTTTTCTTCTCCCGTGGGTTGTTTCTGTAAATCGCTGTTGCTGCTTTCCTTGCTGACTTTCTCCCCCCCCCCCCTCCTTCTCGGCCCTCCGGCATCCTTGGAAGGAGAGGGCTTACTGGGCAGCGGGGTGATTCGGGGCCCTTCTCCCCCGCGATCGCGGCATCCGGATCTCCAGCCTCCTCTCCCCTCCCGTTTACCTCGCGCCGAAGCCCCCGAGGCGGGCTGAGCGCTGGAGGCATCAACGCGCTGAAGCCCCAGTCGGGGGCTGAGCACGGGATCCACAGAACGCTCCTCTTCCGGCTTCTCTGGCGCCTCGCGCTTACAGCGACTGTCCAAGCTGAGCGCTAGAGGCGGCGGCGGAACGATCAAACAATTGCCCTAGCGTCGGGGGGGATCCGGGTTACGGCGGCGAGGACAATTTCGCCGGCCGCATACCCTGACTCCACGTGGTTGAGGCCTACCACGTGGAGCCTGGCAACACTCAGCTGGCCCAGCGTGAGGAGCGCGGCACGCAGAGCATTCAACCAGCGAAACTGCAAGTATCACAGAGACCTGTATTTATTCTAAATTGTTCCATCTATTCGAATTGAATTGAATTGAATTGAATTTTAGCTTGGTCAGGGCCCTGATCCAGCCTTGGGGTCAGGGCCTCCCAAGCCCCCCTCCTTCCTCCCAGTGAATTTTTTTTTCATTTATTTTCAATTTCAATTTCCTTTTCTTTGATTGCCAGGTTTGGCTCCTTGGTTGGTTCCTTCTCACCCTAGGGGGACTCATAAGATTAAAATATTAATATTAATAGAGGAGGAAGAATGACGGGAAAATTACGGTGCCCGTCCTGCGGAACGCGCAGAATCGCGGATTCTGAAGCCGGGATCTGCCGGGGTTGTGCTGCATAAGCAGCCTCTATGGAGCATGAAATTCAGTTGTCCATGGATCAGACTTCCCAAGGGTCTCAAGGTCTCCGGGAAGGGGGAGGGGATTCTTCCTCCACTCCCCCGCCCTCTATCTGTGCCTTACCAGGCCCCTCCCAGTCCCTTCCCCCTGTTTCCAGTGGACCGGAGGGAGGCTGGGAGCATTTTTCTCCAGAATTTGTCCTTCTGTTGCACAAAGCTTATTGTATGCGTCAGCAGGGACTCATGGAGACAACGCTGCTGAAAGAAAGTAGCCGGCCCGGTCCAGGGAAGACAAGCTCCCATGACCCCGGAGCCCCTCCTAAGCGCTCTAGACTGATGAGCGAAGAACCTCTCACTTCTCCTTCTCCGACCACTCCGGAAGAAGAGGGGTCGGACAGAGAAGTGGGGGAGGAAGAGGAAGAGCTTGAGGAGGGGGAGATCCCATAAGAAGAGCATTCCCGGATAGTTAGAGTATTTCGTCGGGAGGAGCTCCCAGCCTTAATTAATGAATCCATGAAGGTGCTCAGTATGGCATCAGACATCCCTGCAGAGGAAGAAGCCTTAGAGGATCCTTTGATTCAAGCCGTCAAAGACTCAAAGTCTTTCCGGTCCACAGGGTGGTACGCCAGATGATCCAGGAAGAGTGGGATCAACCGGAGTCCAGCCTAAGAGGGGTGAGGGCCATGTCTCGCTTGTACCCTTTGCCTGAAACTGACAAGGATCTGCTGAAGTCCCCAAGGGTAGACGCGGCGGTTTCAGTGATGACAAAGAAGACGACCATTCCGGTCGAGGGCAGCGCAGCACTTAAAGATAGTCAGGATAGAAAGCTGGACTCTCTGCTGAAGCAAGCCTTTGATGTTAGTGCCCTCACCCTGCAGGCCTCAGTGTCAGGAGCGTGGGTAGCAAGAGCCTGCCTGAGGTGGGCTCAACAGTTTCAACTAGCGGATGGCGCCTCTACCAACGTGCAGGCTAGTACTGCGCGGTTAGAGTCGGGTTCCGCCTTTCTAGCAGATAGCCAGTACGACCTTATTAGGAGTCTAGCAAAAAATATGGCCTCTGTGGTAGCAGCCAGGAGATATCTGTGGCTGTGCAATTGGGCGGCGGACCCCTCCTCAAAGGCTCGTCTGAGTCGCCTTCCCTTCAAGGGGAAGCTGCTGTTTGGCGAAGACCTGGAAAAGTTGGCGAGTCTAAGGGAGGTAGACTTCCGGAGGATAGGCCTAAACGTTCGACGGTCCCAGCTCGCATCCAGCCGAGGGACTTTCGTAGATTCCGGTCGACCAGACAGAATTTTTTTCCTAGGGGTCGCCCCTTGCCTAGAGGTCAAGGCTTCCGGGGGTTTCGAGGAACTGGAAGAGGTTTTGGAGCTTCCTCCTCTTCCTCAGGTCCTAGGAAGCCACAATGAAACTGCGGGGGCCCAGGAGAAAGGCCTGCTGGTGGGGGGTCGGTTAAGGCAGTTCCTTCCCGCCTGGGCCCGAGTCACATCGGATCGTTGGGTACTGGAAGTAATCAGAGAGGGTTATGCTCTCGAATTCACAAAGCAAGTTCCCCCAGCCTTTATGCAGTCTCCTTGCGGCTCTCCAGAAAAGAGAGCAGCAATAGAAGACACTCTTTCAAGGCTGATCGAGTTGGGAGCGGTGACTCCCGTCCCGAGAGACCAATACGGTTACGGTCGATACTCGATCTATTTTGTGGTCCCAAAGAAAGAAGGGTCCTTCCGTCCAATCCTGGACTTAAAACAAGTCAATCGCTGCCTCTCGGTTTCTCATTTTCGCATGGAAACCCTAAGGTCGGTCATTGCAGCGGTAAGACAGGGGGGAGTTCCTAACATCTCTAGACTTGACGGAAGCATACTTACATATTCCGGTACGAAAATCTCATCAGCAGTTCCTGAGATTTGCAGTGCCGAGAGGTCATTTTCAGTTCCAGGCTTTTCCCTTTGGCCTAGCAACAGCCCCCAGGACTTTCACCAAGGTAATGGTGGTGGTAGCCGCGGCCCTTCGCAAGGCGGGGATTCTAGTACATCCATACCTGGACGATTGGCTGATTCGGGCAAAATCCGAGACAGTCGTACAGCTACAGCCAGAGTAGTGGAATTCCTGGAGGGGTTGGGTCATCAACCGGTCAAAGAGCAGATTAATTCCCTCGCAGGAGATCGATTACCTCGGAGCAAGGTTCGACACAAGGAGGGGAAGGGTCTTCCTGTCGGATCAGAGGTTACGAGACCTGAGGAGCCTGGTCTCTGCTTCATTTCAAGACTGATCCCTACTGCCTGGCATTACCTTCAGCTGTTGGGCACCATGGCGGCAGCGATAGAAGTCGTGCCGTGGGCCAAGGCTCATATGCGACCTCTTCAACGCGCATTGTTATGACGTTGGTCCCCTCAGCATCATCCCTTATCCATGCAGCTGCCCTGTCCTCTCCAAATCAGGAGGACTCTCCTCTGGTGGGAGTGCTCAAGGAACCTAGGCTGCGGGATGCCTCTCGAGCCACCCCAATGGATACAGCTGACGACGGATGCAAGCCTCGCAGGCTGGGGTGCTCATTGCGAGGGTCAGTTTGCACAGGGGAACTGGACCTCGAGGGAAGCCCGGTGGTCCATCAACAGACTAGAGCTGAGGGCAGTAGCGCTGGCACTTAGAGCTCTCGAACCCTTGGTTCGGAAAAGGGCAGTCCGTGTCCTCTCGGACAATGTCACCACGGTGGCCTACATCAACCGCCAAGGGGGGACGAGCAGCCCCCTGCTGGAGAAGGAGGCAGCCAGCCTCTTACAGTGGGCCGAAGCACACCTACTGGACCTGTCAGCTCAGCACGTAGCGGGAACAGAAAATGTGACGGCCGATTACCTCAGCGGACACAAGATAGACCACGGGGAATGGGAGCTAGCGCAGGAAGTGTTCGACCAAGTGGTAGCCCTTTGGGGAGCGCCAATCATGGACCTCATGGCGCGCTACGAAACATCCAAAGCAAACCGGTTCTTCAGTCGAAGAGAGGAAAGGATGTCAGATGGCTTGGATGCCCTGGTCCAGAAGTGGCCTTCAGAAGGTCTCCTGTATATGTTCCCGCCCTGGGCCCTCATAGGGAGGGTTCTAAGACGAATAGAGGCCCACCCAGGTCTGGTAATCCTCATAGCCCCGGATTGGCCTCGCCGCCCTTGGTATGCAGACCTGGTGAGGCTAACAGCACATCGCCCTTGGAGACTCCCCGACAGAAAGGATTTGCTACGGCAGGGTCCAGTACTCATGCCCCACGTGCATCGATTCTCGCTTACGGCTTGGCCCTTGAGAGGGCATGGCTCGGGAAGCGGGGTTACTCAGCTACGGTAATTTCGACCCTGCTGAACGCCCGGAAACGCTCGACCTGCCTTTCCTATATCAGGGTTTGGCGCACATTCGAGGCGTGGTGCACGGATCTCCATAAGAAACCCCTAGAAGCCTCAGTTCCGGAGGTGTTAGAGTTCCTCCAAGCAGGCTTCGAGAAAGGCTTGGCTCACAGCTCGTTACGAGTTCAGCTAGCGGCAATCTCTTGTTATAGGGGAAAGGTTCGTGGCAAGTCTCTGGGAGACCCCGCTGATGTGGGTAGATTCCTGAGGGCGGTCAAGCGCTTACGGCCTCAACAAAGATCAGTGATCCCCCCTTGGGACTTAAACCTGGTTTTGGATTCCCTAACTAGAGAGCCCTTTGAACCAGCAAGGAGTGCCTCTCTAAAGGACTTGACCCTCAAGACTGTATTTTTGGTAGCTATTTGTTCGGCTAGGAGGGTCTCGGAGCTACAAGCTCTCTCTTCTCGACCGCCCTTCCTTTCCTTTTTCAAGGATAAGGTGGTCTTACGGACGGTTCCTTCCTTCCTACCCAAGGTTTCCTCTCCCTTTCATATGAACCAAACAGTTTCGCTCCCGTCCTTCGCGGGAGAAGCTCAGGAAGGGGAAAGCACCAAACTGCGTCTCCTAGATTTGCATAGAGTGCTGAGACGATATCTCTCACGCACTGCGTCTTTCCGCAAGTCCGAACGGCTTTTCGTTCAATTTGGAGGGCCGCATAAGGGGGAAGCCGCAGCCAAAGCTTCCATTTCTAGATGGATCAGGGAGACCATTGCCTCTGCCTACATTCTCAAGGGGAGGCAGGTCCCAACAGGTCTTCGTGCGCATTCAACTCGGGCGCAGTCGACCTCCTGGGCAGAGCATAGCTTGGTTCCTCCGCTAGACATCTGTAAAGCGGCCACCTGGTCCTCACTGCATACCTTTTCCAAGCACTACAATCTGGATGTTCAGAGTAGAGCAGACACCAGATTTGCAGGTGCAGTACTTCGGTCCGGTTTGGCGAACCCCACCCAGGGTTGAACTGCTCTGTTACATCCCGAGAGTAAAGGGACTGGACTGGAGTTCTGCTAAGGAAAAAGTAATTAGTCCTTACCTGCTAATTAGTGTTCCTGAAGGAACTCCAGTCCAGTCCCTGATCCCGCCCAAGTTCGGTTTCTAATGCTCAGAATGGAATAAAGGACCGAAGTCGGTGAATGGAGCGGGGCGGATGCGGAAAAACTCCGGTTGGATGAGCCCCAGCGGCGGGGCTACGGGCTAGGGAGGTATGGGGAGGAGTGAGTAAAGGCTGGGGCGGCCTCGAGTAAGCCTTCCCCTTCCCTCCCCTTCTTTTCCACTGTACTTAAAAAAAGAAAAAAAAAAAAAAAAAGTTTGGTTTCCTATTTTCGTTGGTTTTGGTTTGTTTTGCGCATTATAGTTACATGTGCCTATCAGGACTGCTTTTTCATCAGATTACTGGTGCCTATGGGTGGTGCCAGTGGTATTTATACCACACCATCATCAAAACGATGATGGGCTCAGCCTCCAAGCTGCTGGAAGGGTTGCGCAACCCGAGAGTAAAGGGACTGGACTGGAGTTCCTTCAGGAACACTAATTAGCAGGTAAGGACTAATTACTTTTTACTACATCCTCCGGTAACAAATTCCAGAGTTTGATTACACGTTGAGTGAAAAAATATTTTCTTTTATTAGTCTTAAATAGTTTACCCTGTAGCTTCATTGCATGTCCCCTAGTCTTTCTATATTCTGATAAGGTAAACAATCGATGTACGTTTACCCGTTCCACTCCGTTCATTAATTTATAGACTTCTATCATATCTCCCCTCAGCCGTCTCTTTTCCAGGTTAAAGAGCCCCAACCTTTTTAGCCTTTCTTCATAGGAGTAGCCTTCCATCCCCTTTACCATTTTGGTGGCTCTTCTCTGAACCTTTTCTAAAATCGCTATATCCTTTTTAAGATACGGCGACCAGAATTGCACACAATATTCAAGGTGCGGTCTCACCATGGAACGATATAGAGGCATTATAATATCTTTTGTTTTATTTTCCATTCCTTTCCTTATCATACCTAGCATTCTATTTGCTCTCTTGGCCGCCGCTGCACACTGGGCCGAGGGTTTTAACATGGTATCCACAATGACGCCTAAATCTTTTTCCTGGGTGGTGGTTCCTAATGTGGAACCTTGCATCGTGTAACTCTTGACGTTAATACTGTACCCTTTGTCTGTGATCTACAGGACCCAACGATCTGAAGTGATGTTCTGCAAGGTCTCCTTGAGGAACCAAAGCCTGCTTGCCTCCCTTTGGGTAAAAGTCAAAAGGAGGGGTTTGGCTTCAGTGAACAGGCCACATACGAGGGCTGCTTCTTCCCTTCTTCCTTCGTCATTGCGCATATGCTTGCATAGCCTGACTGGGTTAGGAGGAGGAGGGGTGGGGAAAGAGGGTCTGGCATATAACTGGAATCATCATTTCAATTAAATCTGTTGAAAGAACTGTTGTGGCTTCTTAAAGATGGTCTACTGATTTTCCTCCCCCAGGCAAGGGGTATCCACTAAGCGGTCATAGAGGTCTTCTTGAAGCCTGGATGCTCAGAGCCAAGCTGTCCTGCATGCTTGGATGGCTACTGCTTCCACATGAGGCTTGGTTTGTATGGCATCATAAGTAGATGTCACCAAGTGAAAAGCACACTCCTGAGTGGCTAAGTGAGTTTCTCAGGATGTCCTGGGTGGCCCCCTCTGGTGACTGCTGCTTCTATAGCTCACTGCACTAAGTCATTACGATAGTTGAGTATTTGCATCTGGTGGACAGGGATCTTCATCATTGGCATCGCCCATTGCTAGACTTCTCTGGCCGCCACATTCAAGATATTTTAGTCTTCACCCTGTGGATAGCTGCTGTTGGGTCGAGCAAATCTCGATCTGAGGGCTGCTTCCAAAACTGTCGACTGGTGTGGGAGGTGTATCTGGTCATAGCCTAATGCAGGACCACCTTTATACTCTGCTTTGAGATGCTGGGGGGTGAGGGGAGGGCGCACACACACACAGACACAGTCACACACACACTTATCATTAATGAGCATTTATAAAGTGCTACCAGGCATAATCCGTGCTGGACAGACACAGAAAAGACAGTCTCTGCTTGTTGAGCTTACAATCTAAAAGGACGGACATACAGTAGTACAAAAGGAGAAGGACAAAAGGGGCAATAAGGACTTGAAACATAAGGATGGGGATTATGAGCCAAAGGTGATCTCAGAGGTGCGTCTTGAGCCTAGACCTGAAGAGGGTGAGAGAAGGGATTTGACATAGGGAAAAGAGTAGGTTATTCCAAGCAAAAGGGGCAGCAAGGTCAAATGAGCAAAGCCCAGAGTTAGCAGAAGTAGAATGTGGCATGGAGTTCTGTTCTTATCCAAGTCTATGACTGAAGCCACATTATGAGCAGATCACTGTAGTGCCTTTCTGGAGGAGAAGAGGGGCATTTGCCATAATAGCATAGACATGGATATATCTATATATCCATTAACTTAAAACATTACAGATATAACTATGCGTGTGTGTGTTGAAGGTCTGACAACAGAGAATGTTAAAATCTGTAGTATATAAAACTTTTGATAAGTAACTAAAACATAAGATGAGTCATACTGAGTCATATTAAAGGTCTGTCCAGCCCAGCATCCTGTCGCTAGTGGTGGTCAATCCAGGTCACAAGTACCCGGTAGGATCCCAAGGAGTTAGATCAGTTCGTTATTGTTCATAGACCCTGATGTAACCATTGGCTTTTCCGAGCCTGTATGAATGATTATAAGAGGGTATGGATTTTTCTCCAGTAACTTCTCTAAACTTTATTTAAACCTAGCTAAGATAGTTGATCACATCTTTAGACAGTGAATTCCACATCTTAATTGTATGTTAGATGAAAAAAAATTCTCCAATTATTTTTAAATGTGACAGGCCTTTTTTAGTTTTATGCTGTGCCCTCTCATCTTATTACTTCTTGAAAAGAGTATCAGCCTTCCCCTATTTACCTGTTCACTACACTCATGATTATATAGACTCACATTTCTTCTCAGCTGTCTCATCCTTATGCTGAAGAGCCTTAATCTGTTTAGTCTTCCTTCGTAAGGAAGTCATTCCATTCTCTTTACCATTTTGGTTGCCCTTTTTCTGTAGATTTTCTAGTTCACTATATCTTATGAAGTGGGACTACTAGAATTGCACATGGTACTCGGTGAGTGTTGCACCATTAAGGAATAAAAAAATATTTTCTGTTTTTTATTCATCACTTTCCAAATAATTCCTAATTGGCCACCACAGCATCCTGAGCTGAGGTTTCAATGTATTGTTCAAATAACTCTAAGGTCCTTTTCCTGGGACTCTTAATATGGAATTTGGCATGATATACCTGTAGTTAGGATTATTTTTCCTTAAATGTGGACAACTGCAAGTGATGTATATACTGTAACTTTATCTGACATTTAGACACCCAGTCTTTCCAGGTCCTCTGCAACTCCTCACAATGCGCATGATTTAGTGACGTAGAAAAATTTTGTCTGCTCCAGATATAACCACCTCACTCATAATTCCCTTTTTTTAATTTTTTATTTCTAATTTAAAAAAAAAAATACTAGCAAAAAATCACTTGTAACAGCAATTGGGTAACCACAAAACATATTACAAAAGGAAAACATACAAATCATGTCACAACTCAAATTTCAGCAGTCTACCCCACCTTCAGCCCACGAAACAGGAACCCGGAACACAAAGCAAAACTAATACAAGATACTGTATAAGGAAAATATAGCTTCTCTCTACAGCCAATGTTACATTTACGTAGCTAAGTAGACCCCCACATTCCCCACTGATAATTCACAGGCATTTAACAAGGAAATTAATTGTGTAAGATAATAAAAAGAAAAATGAGCTACATGCAACTTGACCAAGCATTTGCAGGAAAAATTGACCATCTAGCTGGAGAATCCTAGGTCGCAGAATCAAAAAGTCTCTCCTACAACTCTGGGTTTCCCTAGCTAGGTCCGGAAACGTATGAACCAAGCAGCCCTTGAAATATATATTTGCGCTTCCTTAAAAAATGTTTTTAACAGCCATTCTCTATCAGAAACCAGTGCTAATGTTAACAAACACATTGCTGGAGTTGTTACCTCAGAATCAGAAGTCTCTAACATATTAGTAACATTTAATTTGTCAGCTATCTGTGGCCCAGGAATCTCTGTTGCTCCCACCACTTTACGCCCCCACAGGAGGATAATACATTTTTACAATAGGGGACAAATTTCAGCAGATAAACCCAGAACCCCCACCAAGTAGGTTTTAAACATCTTAGAGGAAACATTTTGTACCCGAGGAAAATTTACCAATAAAATATATCAGGCAGTCTAGAACGATTATCCAGTGCTTCCAGGTGTGCTTTCATACCCGTAGTAGCTCTCACCAATGCTTCAGACTGATTATCCAAATGATCTACTTGCTGTAGCATTTCCCCAAGAGAGTTTTTTTTTAAACCACGGCTATCTGGGCTGTGCTCTCCACAATATCCTCAGTGAAACGATGCAATTGTACTTGAATAGGATGGGAAATAACTTTCCCAAGATGTAAAATTGCGGTCCATATCGCTTCCAGGATGTTTCAATGCAAAAAGTACCTCAGGAGCACTCCCCACAATAGTCTTAGCCAAGTCGCTGCCTCCTAACCTCTGGGGTTGGACACACCGACTCTTCCTGCTGGTACCAAGGGGCGGCTCCTCTCGGACACTAGCTGCAGCGAACATTCCATTTGTGGGGAACAAGTTCCTCCCTCTACCGGATCAGGCGATGCCCCCAGCGAGAGAGACAGAACGCTAATTTCAGGTCGATCAGAATCTCCCGGCTCATTAGCTCTTGGACCCATCAACCATTGCTTGAGAGGATGCTGTACGTCGGGTGACGTCAAATCGATACTCGAAGGAGAGCCTGAACCCTCTGGTCCCAGGTGCCCCTCAGCTGAGCAAGATGCTCCTGCCTCAATTAGCTGTTGCTCCCGTGAAT
Source organism: Ichthyophis bannanicus (assembly GCA_033557465.1). Lineage (NCBI taxonomy): Eukaryota > Metazoa > Chordata > Amphibia > Gymnophiona > Ichthyophiidae > Ichthyophis > Ichthyophis bannanicus. The sequence goes on from CM066039.1 coordinate 192,187,986, forward strand.
GCAAAAAGCTTCAATAGAACCAGCGGAAACAGGGGTAGAGGTATGTGAGGCGTCTGGGGCAAACCTCCTCGCTTTCTCTTCCTTTTTTCTCCCCATCAGAAAGAACTGCCGGAGCAGCGAGAGAAGCATAAGAACATAAGATAAGCCATACTGGGTCAGACCAAGGTCCATCAAGCCCAGTATTCTGTTTCCAACAGTGGCCAATCTAGGTCATATGTACCTAGCAGTTTCCCCAAGAGACACAAGTTCCACAATGCTTGTACTGGGTCAAGCATTGATATCTTCGGTCACTTCTTAATAATGGTTTATGGACCTTTCCTCCAGGAACTTGTCCAAACCTTTTTTAAACCCAGCTACACTAACAGCCTTTACTACATCCTCCGGTAACAAATTCCAGAGTTTGATTACACGTTGAGTGAAAAAATATTTTATTTTATTAGTCTTAAATAGTTTACCCTGTAGCTTCATTGCATGTCCCCTAGTCTTTCTATATTCTGATAAGGTAAACAATCCATCTACGTTTACCCGTTCCACTCCGTTCATTAATTTATAGACTTCTATCATATCTCCCCTCAGCCGTCTCTTTTCCAGGTTAAAGAGCCCTAACCTTTTTAGCCTGTCTTCATAGGAGTATCCTTCCATCCCCTTTACCATTTTGGTGGCTCTTCTCTGTACCTTTTCTAAAATTGCTATATCCTTTTTAAGATACAGTGACCAGAATTGCACACAATATTCAAGGTGCAATATTCAAGATCTCACCATGGAACGATATAGAGGCATTATAATATCTTTTGTTTTATTTTCCAATCCTTTCCTTATCATACCTAGCATTCTATTTGCTCTCTTGGCCGCCGCTGCACACTGGGCTGAGGGTTTTAACATGGTATCCACAATGACGCCTAAATCTTTTTCCTGGGTGGTGGTTCCTAATGTGGAACCTTGCATCATGTAACCATAGTTTGGGTTGTTCTTCCCTAGGTGCATAACCTTGCACTTGTCCACATTAAATTTCATCTGCCATTTTGATGCCCAGTCTTCCAATTTATCAAGATCCTCTTGCAATTTTTCACAATCCTCTTGGGTTTTAACAACTTTAAATAATTTTGTGTCATCTGCAAATTTGATAACCTTACTCGTTATTCCATTTTCCAGGTCATTTATGAATATGTCAAAAAGCAGCGGACCCAGCACAGATCCCTAGGGTACACCACTATTCACCTTTCTCCATTGGGAAAATTGGCCATTTAGCCCTACCCTCTGCTTTCTATCTTTTAACCAGTTCCTGATCCACAATAGTATACTGCCTCCTATCCCATGACTCTTTAGTTTTGCCAAAAGTCTCTGATGAGGGACCTTGTCAAAGGCTTTCTGAAAGTCCAGATACACAATATCAACCGACTCACCTTTGTCCACCTGTTTATTCACTCATTCAAAAAAACATAACAGATTAGTAAGACAAGATCTTCCTTGTCTAAAGCCATGTTGGCTGTCTCCCATTAGGTTGTGACTATCTACATGCTGAGTAATTTTATTCTTTATGATGGTTTCTACCATTTTTCCCGGTACTGACGTCAGGCTCACCGGTCTGTAGTTTCCCGGATCACCCCTGGAACCCTTTTTAAAAATTGGTGTTACATTGGCGATCCTCCAATCTTCAGGTATTAGAGATGATTTTAATGATAGTTCACAGATTACTGATAGCAGGTCTGCAATCTCATATTTCAGTTCTTTCAACTCCCTTGGATGTATACCATCCAGCCCAGGTGATTTGCTACTCTTCAGTTTATCTAATAGTTGTAAGACATCTTCCTGATGTATCGATATTTCCTTCAATTCTTCCGCACCTTTAAATACCACTTCAGTCATGGGTAACATCCCTACATCTTCCTCAGTAAAGACCGAAGCAAAGAGTTCATTCAGTCTCTCCGCTATTGCCTTGTCGCCTCTTAGTGCTCCTTTAACCCCTTTATCACCCCTTTACACTACAAGCAGTCAGCCATATTGGATCCGGGTCCCATAATTCCCTTTCCAGATCATTTATGAATGCTAAAGGGCACTAGTTTTCAATATAGATCCTGGAACACTCCACTAGTTTACTTTTCTCCTTGTCTGTTTCCTAAAGGCAGTTTCCCAACCCACAGTATGGCATTGCCTCCTATTTATTCTGTGACTTTTTAATTTCCTCAGGACTCTCATAAGGGATTTTGTGAAATGCTTTCTGAAAATTCAAATACACTATATTAAATGTGGATATATCAAATGCCTAAACCATAAAGGTGTGTCGATTAACATCTTCAAAAACGGCTAAGAGATTAATTAATATCCCTTTGCTAAATCCATGTTGGTGCTGCTTATTAAACCATGTCTATCCATATTGTCGGTAATTTTGTATTTTTAGAATAGCTTTTAATATTTTGCCTAGCACTGAGGTCAGGCTTACCAGTCAGGTACTATAACTGGCTTTAATGCTGAATTACAGATTACCAGCAGTTGTTCTGCAGCTTCACCTTTGATTTTTTTCAGAACTCTGGGATGTATACCATCCACTCTTGATGATTTGTTACTCTTTAGTTTGTTCCACTACATTTTCCAGGTTAATTAAGGTTTCCTTCAGTTCCTCTGAGCCATTATCAGAGTGTTTCTGGTGTGGGTATTTTTCAGACATCCTCTTCAGTAAAGACCAAAGCAAAAAATTAATTTAGGTTTTCTGCTATGTTTTGGCTCTCCCTGAGTGCCTGTTTTTTATCTGTTGATCAATAGTTCAACAGAGTCCCTTGCAGATTTTTTGCTTCACATTTACTTTTTTTTTATAAAATTCTTTTTGCCTGCCTTATTGAAGTTTTAGTTCTAATTTGCATTCATTATGCCGTTTCCTATTTTCTTCATTTTGCTTCAATTTCTATTTTTTGAAAGATGTTCTTTTGGCTTTAATAGCCTATTTTACTTCCCTATTCAACCATGCTGTCAATGCCTTGGCTTCTGTGGCAGGCCTCAACAAATTTTGTGTGGATTTAGGAGCCAGTGTTTATGACTTCCTTGAACCCCCCCTCCCCTCAATCAGGGTTGGTCCAAGGTTTCTGCTGCCCCAGGAAGAAGCACCAGCTGCCGCTGATTGTCAGTGGGGTGGTGGTAGGCAGCGGCAGGCCATGTGCTTCAGCAAGCATGGCCTGACTCTTCTGACCTCCCTCTGACACAACTTCTTTCAGAGAGCAGGGATCAGGGGCAGCAAGCCATGTGTGCTGCACTGCCCACAGAGCTCTGCTACCCTAGGTGGCTGCCTAGTGGATGAGCTGTCCCTGCCCTCAATTTTCTCTCACTCTGGTCTCATATTAAGTCTCATGAGTCAAGTGCCAGAGTTCCTATACAATGTGGAATCTTTAGACAACTGTTAAAGCTTCAAATATTAAGTGCCTATTTGCGTGTGGGGTGCAACAGTGGTGAGCCTGTGTGTATGTTCTTGGGGTGGGGGGATGTACCTTTTTGGCAGTACTTTGCACTTTTCCCTCCTTCCTCCCAATCCCTCTCCTGCTGGCTCCCCTCCTCTGTTAACCTTACAGACTCTTCCCCCCCCCCCTTCACCAAACTCCTTAGCACTCCTATTCCCTGCTGTAAAATCCCCATATTCCTTTTTTTTTTTTAAGGCCCACTGCTCCTTTAAATTGTCAATGCCTTGGGAGAGGGAACAAGAATTCCTAGCTGCCAGCTGTAAATTTATGGTTGCCATGGCAACCTGGTGCCTAAGATTTGTTGAGTCCTATCCTATGGTCTTTTTCTAATGCTTAGAGTCTATTTGGTCTGGGCCTCTAAGATGGTATTTTAGACAGTATTCACCCTGCTTGCAAACTTTTAACCTGTGCATCCATTCCTGTTAGTTTCTTTCTAATTCCCTAAATTTTATCATAGCCTCCCCCCCCCCCCCCCCATTTTAACGTTAAATGCATCTGAAATGGTTTTCCTTAATGTGATTGTCAAATTTGGTCATGTTATGATCACTATGACTGAACAGCCCGACCACCAGTCGTTCCTCTCATTGACTGTAGGAACAGCTGCTCCATAAAGCAGTCACTTAGGGAGGTAAAGTTTCTAAATGCCATAATATGATGCTGAAAGACATCCAGTCAATTATGGGGTAACTGAAATCTCCCATTATTCTGCTGTTGGCTACCATTGTTTCCCTTCTCAGCTGCATACAATTTCTGGTCCATATCTGCAGTATTTAGTAGTCTTTTTGGCTGCATTTTCATTTACTGCACCCCTTTCCATGCCATTAACATCATGTTATGGGTGAGGGTAAGGAGTTATTTGTATCGTCATGTGATTACTAACAGAATCTTAGCCAGCACCATCAGAAATGTCTTCAGTTCATAAAACAATGTCCCAATAGGATCCTATTCTATCCATTTGATATACTGAACATTTTTTTGTCTCCCATTTGCCCATTAGATCATAAATCAGTCTTAGCAGTGGTCTTGTCCTATTGTTGTGGAAGCATGTTGTTATATAATCAAAAATGAAATGCCCTCTCTGGATAGTTGGTTCACTATCGCCCAGCATCCAACCTTCCGTTCACTGTTAAACTCACAGAAAGTTGTATTTTCAGTTATGGAATCATATTGAGAGCTTTAATATTTTATACTCTTGACAGTCTAGTTTCTGTCCTGGACACAGCGTGGAAATTCATATTCGTGGCTCTACTGAATGAACTTCATAGTTTTCTGGATAGAGGTAAGATAATTTCCAATACGTCCCTCCAGTCCAGACAAGTGGGTTATGCTCCTCTACTAGGAGGTGGAGACTGATACACAGCTTCAAGTGAGCTATAAGCAGCCTGTGCTGGCTGATCAAGCCAGTATTCTCAGTCTCCAGCAGGTGGATAAAGGAGCATAGCCTGTGAAGTTTGTTCTCTGTGCCATTGACAGTTTTACAGGCCCAGGGTGTAGAACCTGGTGGTTCTGGGTCCCTCCCCTTTCTCCCCCAACTGCTTCTTCCAGCAGGCTCCTCCTGTTCTCTTCCCCAACCCTTGGGAGGAGACCAGGAGTTAGAGCAGCTTTCTGGACAGAGAAAAAAAAAAAGGAAAAGAGCAGGAAGCTGGACGAAAGTGCTCAGACTGGCTGCCGCTGCACTAGATATGTCTGGGAGGCTGTGTTCGCTCGAGGGAGTCTCCGTGGAACCCATGGAGTGCATTAGATACAGCAGCTGCAGGGCACAGCTCTGAGGTCAGGCTGTGCCACAGTTGCATGAGGGTGGATGGCCTCGGGAGGGGAGGGGGGGTCCTGGGGGGCCGAAGCAAGATGCAGCTGATGGCGGAGAGCAGTATGGGCTCCGTGGTTTTAGCAGGAACCACTGCCATTTTGAACTCCACAGGGGCAGCTGTCCGGGAGTCTCCAGAGTCCCCTCTTTTGCAGCCTATGTCGTTTTTTTTTTTTCCATAAACTCAACAATATTGGGGGTGGGGACCTCGGGAGGCCCAAGAGCTCCCCTTTCTCTCCCAAATTCATCCTTCTGCTCCACCAGGCCTTTCTATTACAGCGTGGCCTGGGGAGTGCTCCTCTGATTCCCCCAAGCCCTCAGAGAAGGGCTCGGGGGGTGGGAGACTTCTGCAGTGATTAAGTGCCCAATCCGGAACAGGTCAGAGGGAGAGGACCTGGGCATCTGTTCCCTGAGGTCCTTAGAGAGTTGCTGGACCCCTTGGAAGATATGACGGACTCCCTGGAGGACCAGCTGTCAGAGGAGACAGAGGGAGAGGAGCTCCCGATGGGGGAAGATCCCACAGTAGTGCGGATCTTCCACTGGGATGAGCTTCCCTTCCTAATTGCAGAGTCCCTGGAGAACCTGTGTATTGTGGAAGAGCCAAGACCGGATTCCACAGATTCTCAGGAGGACATGCTTATGGGGGGCATCCATAAGCCCCCGCAATCCTTCCCTGTCCATAGGGCTTTGAAAGCTATCATTTCAGAGGAGTGGAGCTCCCCTGATGCGGGTTTGCGAGTAGGCATGAGCAGGGCTTGGCTCTTTCTGATTCCTCCAAAGGAGAAGTTGCGCTTGCCATGGGTAGATATACTCATAATAGCGGTTACTTGCAAGACACTATCCCATTCGAAGGGGGTTCAGCCCTGAAGGACCCACAGGATAGGGGGATGGAAGCTCTGCTTAAGCAGGCTTTTGAGATGTCAGCGCTAGCTCTTCAGGGCTCCCATGTGTCTCAGGCCTGCCTCTGGTTTCAGCGGATTCTGGAGCAGGCAGGTGAGAATCTTGCCGACCGGGTTTCCACAGAATGGTTAGTCGGGGTTGGCCTTTTTGGCAGACCTACTTTGACTTGTTGCAGACGTCTGCCAAGGGTATGGCGATGGTGGTCTCTGCATGCAGGCTTCTGTAGTTGCACAATTGGTCGGCAGACGTGTCCTCCAAGACGAGGCTTGGCAGGAAAAGCTGATCAAGGATTTGGGGGACTCCAAAGTGTCCAAGCTGCTGGAGGACATGCCCAAAGAAGTTGGGTGTAGAGCACTGCTGTGAGGTCGGGGATGTGATTCATGTCATTTTTGGCTTTCTGGACGTTTAACCTGCAGAGGTCCCGGTTCGTGCAGCAGGGTTCTTTTGTAGAGGCTCCTGGGGAGGCTGAGGAGGGACCCATGGGACCTCCGGTGCCTCCAAGCCACCCAATGAAGGTGCAGGGTACCTGGTGGGAGTTCAGCCTGTGGGTAGCCACCAATGTTTCTTCCCTGCCTGGGCCCAACTCACATTGGATGCCTGGGTGCTTGAGGTGTTCCAAGAGGAGGTACGCCCTGGAGTTTGCCAGGCCTTTCCTGGACACCTTCATAATGTCACTGTGCCAGGCCCCTACAGAGGCTTGGGCAGTAGAGAAGATGCTGGAGCGCATGCTGAGCCTGGAGGCAATCATCCTGGTCCTGCGTGCAGACTGGGGCTTGGGCCGGTATTCCATCTATTTTGTGGTTCCCAAGAAAGAGGACTCCTGGTGCCCCATTCTTGATCTGAAAGGGATCAATACGACCCTAACACTGTTTTTGCATGGAGACCTTGTGCATAGTTATGGTTGCTGTTCAGCAAGGACAGTTTGATCTCTCTGGATTTGACTGAGACCTATTTGCATATCCCCATCCGGCCTGCTCACCAAAGATTCCTGTGGTTCACGGTGCTCAGGGGTCATTTCCAGTTTCAGGCCCTGCCCTTGGGTCTCGTCACTGCACCTCAGGTGTTTACCACGGTCATGGTAGCAGCGGTGGTTTTATGCAGTCAGGAGGTCCTCGTTCATCTGTATTTGGATGATTGGCTAATACTGGCCAAGTCGTTCCGATTGAGTGTTGAGGCGATGGAGTGGGTGATTCATTGTTTCCAGGACTTCAGCTGGATAATCAAGCTTGCCAAGAGCATGAGGAGCATTCTCAATTCTCGGAATGTCTGGGAGCCCAGTTTGACACCCTCAGGGGAATGGTATTTCTTCCTTCTTGAGGGCAGGATTATGAGATCGCAAGCCTAGGTCCAGAGGTTACAGAGGGTTCCCCGCCCTTGGGTGTGGGGCTACCTCCAGGTGCTGTGCTCTATGGCAGCCACATTGGAGCTAGTGCTTTAGACAAGGCTGCACAAGAGGTCCCTGCAGGGGGACCATCTCTTGTGATGGTCCGCCACACTGGCTGTTTATGAAAGTTCACCTTTCTCTCCAGGAGCTGGCTCGGGAGAGCCTGCAATGGTGGCTGACTTTGGAAAAGCTTGCAGTTGTCGTGCCCCTTGAATCCTCGGACTAGGTAATGGTGACCACAGATGCCATTGTGATGGGCTGGGGTGGACATTGTTTTGTCTTAGGTGGCTCAGGGTCAGTGGACTGCGTAAGAGCCAGTGGTCGATCAACCGCCTGGAGACTCGAAGTGCGACTGGCAGTGCTGGAGTTCCTTCCATTGATCCACAGCAAGGCTGTCGGACAGTGCAACAGCAGTGGCTTACATCAACGAGCAAGGGGGCGCCTGGAGCACAACCGTGGCGGCAGATGCGATCCTGTTGCTACAGTGGGTGGAGGCCCACTTGTTGGCGCTTTTGGCCTCCCATGTGGCTGGGAAGGGCAGTGTTCAAGTGGATTATCTAAATTGCTTCTCTGGATCCTGGGAGTGGGTGCTGTTGCAGTCGGTGTTTCAGCGAGTAGTTGCTTGCTGGCGTCAACTTTGATGGATTTGATGGCGACCCAGGTGAATGCCAAAGCCGAGCGCTTCTTCAGCAGGCTCAGGGCGCACATATCTGAAGAACTGGATGCCCTTGTTCAACCTTGGCTGAGAGTGACCCTGCTGTGTTTCTTCCCCCCCTGGCTGCTAATAAGTCGTGTCTTGCAGCAGATAGTCTCATTGGGGGAAGAGTGGTGCTCATTGCTCTGAACTGGCCTCGATATCCCTGGTGTGTGGACCTCGTCTGGCTTTAAGTGGCGGAGCCGTTCCTCCTGCCAGCGGAAGTGGATCTGCTCACCCAGGGGCTGGTGCAGATGCCGGTCATGGGTTGGTTCTCACTTACGGCTTGGCTCTTGAGGGCTTGGTTAAGGCGATGGGGTTATTCGCCTCAGGTTATTGATATTATGCTACAGTACCATAGGAGGTCGACATCCCTGGACTATGTGCATGTTTTGGTGTATTTCTGAGTACTGGTGTGAGGTGCACAGCATTTGCACACTAGGGCTTCACTTTCTGATATTCTGTTCTTCCTGAAGGTGAGGCTGGAGAAGTGTTTGGCACTGGGCTTCTTGAGAGTCCAGGTGGTGGCCTTGGCGTGTTTCAGGGGTTGGGTTCATGGTCTGTCCTTGGCAGCCCATGTTGATGTGATTTATCAAAGGGAGGTGATTTATTCAAAGGGAGGTGCCCCCAGGGCTGAGAGCACCAAACTGAGATTCCACGTGGGGGGGGGGGGGGGCGGAGATGTTTCACCCCTCCCCCCCCCCGCAAGAAACAAATTTGGGTTCATGGTCTGTCCTTGGCGGCCCATGTTGATGTGATCATGGGCTGCCAAGGACAGACCATGAACCCAAATTTTGTTTCTTGTGGGGGGGGGGGGAGGTGAAACATCTCTGCCCCCCCCTCCCAAACGTTGCTCAGTGGTCCCCACGTGGAATCTCAGTTTTTCTGCTCTCAGCCCTGGGGGCACCTCCCTTTGAACCCCTTGCAGGTGCCACATTGAAGGATTTGACTTTGAAGGTAATGTTCCTGGTGGCCATTTGCTCTGTATGCCGCATTTCAGAGCTTCAGATCTTCAGGCCTTATCGTGCAGGGTGCCTTATTTGGTTCTTTCTAGGGAGAAGGTGGCCCTGCGTCTGGTGCTTTCCTTTTTGCCTAAGTCGTGTCTAGTTTTCACCTTAGTCAAGTAGTGTCTTTTTCATTCCTTCTCTGAGGCATGCAACTCGGAAGAGGATCATCTTCATGAGCTGGACATCCGTAGGGCACTTTATGCGGTATCTCAAGGTGACTCAGGCCTTTTGGTGTTTGGAGAGAATTTTTGTCTTGTTTGGTGGCCCCCACAAAGGCGAGATGGGTTCTAAGGTCTTTATTTTCCAGTGGATCTGGGAGGCCATTGCGTCAGCGTATCTGTTGAAAGGGTGCCAGGTGCCTCCGGGATTGCGGGCACATTCCACGTGGATGCGTGTCATCCTGGGCAGAGTTTGATTTGGTTTCCCTCCTCCCCTCCCCCCAGAATATTTGTAAAGCAGTCATCCTTTCGTATGACATTACTGTCTGGATGTGGAATTTGGGGCCATGGTTCTACAGGCCAGGGTCTCTGCTCCCTCCCTGTCGTTAGTACTGCTTTGCTACATCCCACTTGTCTGGACTGGACTAGAGAGACATATATTTAGAAGGTGAAATTAGGCTTACTTTCTAATTTTCTTTCCTGAAGTCCCTACAGTCCAGTCCAGTCCAGGACCTTCCTGGAGCCTGTGGCAACTATCTCACATTTTGTCATGCGGAGTTATTTTTGGTGGACAAATACGGAGCAGTGCACACAGTTGCCACAGGCTCCAGGTGTCTTTGGTTTCTGGGCTGGGTGCTTTTTGGTTCAAGGTTCTTTTTAACCTGGTTTACAAAAAAAAAAAAAAGAAAAACAAATAAAAGCAAACAGAAGAGACATGAGCAAAGCATGATTTTTGCATACTAAACCTTTGACTGATCTCTTTGGGGTGTTTTCTGTCAAATCTATCGATCTGCCCCCCTCTTGTTAGTGGAATGTTTGAGGAGTGCTTAGTTGGTGGATAACTGGGGTTTGAACTCCTTTGTTGTTGTTGGTTGGTTGGTTGTTTTTTATTTCCCCCCCCCTACTTTGTGGTGATCATACTGGCCTGCTTGGCTAGCACAGGCTGCTTATAGCTTACTTGAAGCTGTGTTCTTGGTCACCTGCTGGTAGAGGAGCATAACCCACTTGTCTGGACTGGAGGGACTCCAGGAAAGAAAATTAGCAGGTAAGGCCTAATTTCACCATTGACCATATCACATGATCTTTCAGCAGCTTTTGTTTTAGTGGATCACATTCTTTGTTTGGTTTTCTTCTTATCTTACTGACCACACTTGCTCTGTTTCTGCTGGATCTACTATATCTGGACCACATAAACTAATCTCTGGAGTTTCTCAGGGATGAGTTTTAGCACTGCTTCTCTTTAACATTTTAATGAGTCCTTTAGCAGCCGTGATACAAGACGCTGGCATCTCTATCTTTTATGCAGATGATATTACTTGTTGCACCCACTAGCTATGCATCCTTTTACTTGACACAGATAAACTCTTGTTTGGCTAAAGTAATCCACTGTCTAGGTCAACATAGGCTTATACTGAACCCTTCCAAAACAACTGCCACATGGATAATGGGTTCTGCCTTGCAGCTACTCATTTCCCCTATCTTATCGGGCATATCCATCACACTCACTGATTCTTTACGGTATTCTTGGAGTCGTCATTGACTCTGAACTTGCATTTGAAAAGCAAATCTCCTTGCTGGTGAAGGCTACTTTTCCTGCTTTCTGTCCCCTTTGTGCCTTAAGCACTTTTCTGGAAACGTTTGCATTTCACACTTCCTTATTGTACCTCCAGTCTAGCCCTGAACTTCTGGGTTCTGTACGTCCTCCCGCAGCTTGGAGACTGAGCATGTCACTCTTTTGATGACACCAGGATAAGTAGTCCAGGGACCGCCCCCTTGTTTCAGTTCTCAGTCTCCAAGCAGCGGAAGGAGGTGTGAGTCCAGAGGTCCTTGACTCACTGGAGGAATTATTAAGCAGTTTAGAGTAGCTGGTTAGGTTAGAATTTAAAAAAAAAAGAGGCTTCTGTCTCTTTAAATTGGCCATAATTTGGGATTGAGAGGGAATTTGTACAGTTTCAAGGGACGCTTTCCCCCCTTCTTCCCCCTCTCTGAAGTGAGCTGGTACCTCAGGGAAGAGTGCGGGAGCTGTGCAGGGGACCTCCGGACTTCATCCTGACAGAGCGGGTGAAGGGCCGTTGAGGTAAGCCGCTCGGGCCGCACTGCGGGGGAGCGTGCAGTGCGGGGAGGTGGACACTAGGAGGCCCGTCGGCAGCCGGCAGTGTTCAGTTCTCGGCACCCGCTGAGAGGAATGATGGGGAGCACGGCTGTGTAGAGCGGGGATCTTCAGCGCTGAGGTATGGCAGTGGTTTCTTTTACGTAGTTCGTTGTCTGCTTTAACCCGTGTTCCTTATCGTCACTCCAGTCCAGTCCCTTTACTTCAGGGTTGCGCAACCCTTCCAGCAGCTTGGAGGCTGAGCCCATCATCGTTTTGATGATGGTATGGTATAAATACCACTGGCACCACCCACAGGCACCAGTATTCTCAGCCTCCAAGCAGCTGGAGGGTTCCTGTAAGCCAGAGAGCTTACTGGAGTCTCAGGGTTATTTTTATAAAACTTTAGTTTTTCTTTAAATTTCTGAGTTCTTTGATTTCTTTAATTTTCTTTATTTTTCTAGCTTTTTTAAGTTGACTGGAGCTAAGCTCTCATGTGCCTTTAAATTTTTAGCTCCTCTTCCCCCTCCCCCTCCCCTCCCTCCTTCATGCTCTCTCTCTGCCTGTTTTCTTCCCGGAGGAGGAGGTTTACCTGAGCAGCGGGGAGGATCGGAGAGCTCTCCTCCCGCTTGCTCTGCCAGCCGGCTCACCGACGCCTCTTCCGCCGGCCCCTTCTGCCTCGCGCCGAAGCCCTTTGGGTGGCTGAGCACTGTAGGCAGCATCGCGGTTTCCCCCCCCCGACAGCCTTATCTGCCTCGCGCAGCAGCCCCCGGGTTGGCAGTGCGTTGGAGGCTGCACCAGAGCGCAGGAAGATGTTCTCTGGCCCATTCAGAGAGCCCGTAGACCGGCGGCGAGTGCAAGGCCGCCATTTGCAGGTCCGGGCTACACGTGGCTGTGGCCTACCATGTGGGAACCCAGCGGAGGACGGCTGGTTCCTTCTTTCAAGACTGCGCATTTGAGGGGAAGAGCAGCAAACCGCAAGTATTAAAAAGAATTTTGGGGCACAGGGTTTCTGGAATTAATTAAAAAAAAAAAAAAAAAAAAAAAGACCCTTTCTCTGTGCCTTTTCTAGGGGTGGGGGGGAGGGGAGGACTCTTGGAACCGTTTATTTCCAGGCTCCAGATTAAAATTAAACAAATGAATTGAAAAATTTCATATAACTTTAGTTTTTCTTTAATTTTCTTTATCAAACTTTTATTTAAGGATTGGAATCTCTGTTTTTTGATGTGCATTTAAATTCAGAATTTTTGGGTACATTCTAAGTCCTCCTGGGCCAGAGGGAACATGACTGGCAAACCACGGTGTCCTTCCTGCAGCACTCGTAGGGGTACCGCCTCGGATGCAGGGGTCTGCAGGGGTTGTGCGGCAGAGGCTGCTTCCGTGGAGCAAGAAATCCATTTGACCATGGCTCAGGCTGCCCAGGGTTCTGGAGACCCACTGGAAGGGGGAGGGGAGGTTCTTTCTCCTCCTTCCACAGCCTTAGATTTGCTGGGCCCTTCCCTATCCCTTCCCCCCACGTCTACTGGGGCGGAGGGAGACTGGGAACACTTTTCCCCAGAATTTGTCCTCCTATTGCACAAAGCCTACTGTTTGCGCCAGCAGGGGGCAGGAGAGCCAGTGGCAGCGAAGACCGGTCCGGGTAAGACGAGGACCCTTGACTCTGGGGTCCCACCCAAACGCGCAAGGCTGTTGAGCGAGGACCCTCTCGAGTCCCCGTCACTTGACATTCCGGAAGAGGAGGTCTCGGACAAAGAAGTAGGGGAAGAGGAGGAGGAGCTCGAAGAGGGAGAGATTCCGGAGGAAGAACAATCCCGCATAGTTCGAGTTTTTCGTCGAAGAGCTCCCTGCGTTGATAAGTGAGTCGTTGAAGGTGCTCAATATGGCCTCGGACACTCCAGCAGATGAGGAAGTTTTGGAGGATCGGTTGATTCAAGCCGTCAGGAAGTCTCAGAAGGTGTTTCCAGTCCACAGGGTAGTACGTCAGATGATTCAGGAGGAGTGAAATCAACCAGAATCAAGTTTGAGGGGAGTCCGAGCTAGGACTCGTCTGTACCCATTGCCAGAACCGGACAAAGACCTACTGAAGTCACCAAGGGTGGACGCGGCAGTATCGGCGGTAACAAAGAAGACGACTATTCCGGTCGAGGGCAGCGCGGCTCTGAGGGATAGTCAAGATAGAATATTGGATACACTACTGAAGCAAGCCTTTGATGTTAGTGCTCTCGCCTTACAGGCCTCAGTATCTGGGGCATGGGTAGCTAGGGCCTGTCTGAGGTGGTCCCAACAACTTCAACTAGCAGACGGTCTCTCAGTCGACGCGCAAGCCGTTTCGGCTAGGTTGGAGTCCGGTTCGGCCTACCTGGCAGATAGCCAGTACGACCTCATTAGGAGTCTGGCTAAGAATATGGCCTCGGTGGTAGCGGCCAGACGGTATTTATGGTTACGTAATTGGGCAGCGGATGCCTCCTCAAAGGTGCGCCTAAGCCAGCTTCCTTTCAAGGGGAAGCTGTTGTTTGGAGAAGACCTGGATAAGTTGGTGAAGGACCTGGGCGAGTCTAAGGGAGGCAGGCTTCCGGAAGACAGGCCTAAGCAAGGCTGCTCGCTAGCTCCGGTGCGGAGTCAGCCTAGGGATTTTCGGAGATTCCGTCAGGCCAGATCAAACTCCTTTCCTAGGGGCCGCTTCCCCTCTAGGGCTCAAAGCTTCAGGGGGTTTCGTGGGGCAGGTAGAGGTTTTGGGGTCTCTTCCTCCTCCACGGGCCCCAGAAAACCACAATGAGATAACGGGGGTCCAGGTGGGAGGCCTCCCGGTGGGGGGTCGGTTAACGCAGTTCCTTCCTGCCTGGTCCCGGGTCACATCTGATCAATGGGTCTTGGAAGTGATCCGAAAGGGTTATGCTCTCGAATTCGCAAAACAGGTACTTTCAGCCTTTATTCAGTCCCCCAGCGGACCACCAGAAAAGAAGGCGGCGATAGAAGTCACGCTTTCAAGGCTTATAGCTCTGGGGACGGTGGTTCCCGTTTCAGCAGATCAACGCGGGTCCAGTCGATACTCTATTTATTTATTTCGTGGTTCCAAAGAAGGAAGGGTCTTTTCGTCCAATTTTAGACCTAAAGCAAATCAATCGCTGTCTCAGAGTACCGCACTTTCGAATGGAAACCCTGAAGTCGGTTATTGCGGCCGTACGGCAGGGGGAGTTCCTAACATCCCTAGATCTGACGGAGGCATATTTACATATCCCGGTCCGAAGGTCTCGTCAACAGTTCCTAAGATTCGCGGTACCAAGAGGTCACTTTCAGTTCCAGGCCCTACCCTTTGGTCTAGCAACAGCTCCCAGGACTTTCACCAAAGTAATGGTGGAGGTAGCTGCGGCTCTACGAAAGGAAGGAATTTTGGTACATCCGTACCTGGACGATTGGCTGATCCGGGCGAAGTTAGAAGCCGAGAGTCGCTTGGCGACAGCCAGAGTGGTGGAATTCCTGGAGGAGTTGGGGTGGGTCATCAATCGGGCAAAGAGCAGATTAAATCCCACGCAGGAGATCGAATATCTCGGAGCAAGGTTCGACACCAAAAGGGGAAGAGTTTTTCTGTTGAAGCAGAGGTTAAGAGACCTGAGGAACCTCGTTGCTCAGTTCCTGTTAAGGCGAAGCCCCACAGCCTGGCATTACCTTCAATTGCTGGGAACCATGGCAGCGGCGATAGAGGTAGTGCCGTGGGCCAGGGCACATATGCGACCTCCTTCAGCGCACGTTATTATGGCGTTGGTCCCATCAGCATCATCCCTTGGCCATGCGGCTACCCTGCCCTCCTCGTTTCAGGAAGGCTCTTCTGTGGTGGAGGCGCCCAAGGAACCTAGAATGCGGAATGCCCCTCGAACCTCCCCGGTGGGTACAGCTGACGGCGGATGCAAGTTTAACAGGATGGGGTGCTCATTGCGAGAACCAGTTTGCACAGGGTTGCTGGACTCCGAGGGAATCTCAGTGGTCCATCAACAGGCTGGAGCTAAGGGCGGTAGCCTTAGCACTCAGGTCTCTCGAGCCCTTGGTTCATCAAAGGGCAGTCCGCGTCCTCTCTGACAATGTCACCACGGTGGCCTACATCAACCGCCAGGGGGGAACAAGCAGTCCTTCCTTGGAGAAGGAAGCGGACAGCCTCTTGCAGTGGGCAGAAGCCCATTTGTTAGCTCTATCAGCGCAGCACGTGGCCGGAACAGACAACGTAAAGGCCGATTACCTCAGCAGGTTCAGGATAGGCCACGGAGAGTGGGAGCTAGCACAGGAAGTATTCGACCAAGTAGTAGCCCGTTGGGGGACGCCAATCATGGACCTCATGGCTCGATACGCAACGGCCAAGGCAAGCCGGTTTTTCAGTCGCAGGAAGGAAAGGATGTCCGAGGACTTGGACACCCTGGTGCAAAGGTGGCCTTCGGAGGGTCTCCTGTACGTCTTCCCTCCCTGGGCTCTCATGGGGAGGGTGCTGCAGCGGGTGGAAGCCCACCAAGGCTTGGTAATTCTCATAGCCCCGGATTGGCCTCGCTGCCCTTGGTATGCAGATCTGGTGAGGCTGACGGCCGACCAGCCCTGGCGGCTCCCATGCAGATCGGATCTGTTATGGCAGGGTCCCGTTCGCATGCCCTCACGTATATCAATTCTCGCTTACGGCCTGGCTATTGAGAGGGCGCGTTTCCGGAAGCGAGGTTACTCGGGATCGGTGATTTCAACATTGTTGAGCGCGCAAAAGCGCTCGACCTGCCTTTCCTATGTGCGAGTTTGGTGCATTTTTGAAGCCTGGTGTGCGGAGCACCAGAAGAAGCCTCTTGCGGACTCAGTCCCGGAGATCCTGGAATTTTTACAAGCAGGGTTCGAGAAAGGGCTAGCGCCTAGCTCGCTGCGGGTCCAGTTAGCGGCCATTTCTTGTTATAGGGGTAAAGTCCGGGGTAAATCCTTAGGAGACCACGCGGATGTGAGCAGGTTTCTAAGGGCGTTCAGGAGGTTACGTCCCCATCAAAGATCTGTAGTCCCTCCCTGGGACCTCAGCCTGGTATTGAATGCCTTAACCAGGGAACCTTTTGAACCAGGAAGGAAATCCACTCTAAAGACGGTTCCTTATCGTTCCTCCAGTTCAGTCCTCTACCTCTGGGTTGTCTATCTCCTCCTGCAGCTTGGAGACTGGTATGTCAGAATGATGACATCACTGGATATAGCCTGCTGCACTCACTCCTCCATCCCAGTGTAACCAGTCTCCATGCAGCAGGAGGACTTGACGAGCCTTGAGGAAGGGCTCTCTGGAGGAATTAATAAGGAGCTAGGGGGTTAATTAGGTAGCTAATTTGTTTGTATGGATTCAATTTTAATTGGAGCTCTGTCTTTTTTTTTTTTTTTTAAAGAAAGTTGGGGTCAGACAAGTGCTCAGCTCCGGCTTTCTTACTCCCTCACTCTGTTCCTTCTATTGGGGTACTTGCTCAGTAAAAAAAAAAAAAAAGCGAATTTGGAGCCCCGCTGAAGCCAAGAGGTTCTCTCCCCCCGGACACTATGGGGGAGAGCCCTTCTTTCGGCCTCCGTGCTTTCTCTGCACCGGCGGCTGTTTTTCGCGCCCTCGGAGGTGCCAGCGTGACAGTCCCGCTGTGCTCAGGGCCTTGATTCGTGGAGCTGGACGGTCCTTTCAGCAGCGGTGCAGCAGTCCTGGCCGGTAAGCTGTTCCCCGGTTTCAGGCTGCTCTGGCAATCGGCGAAACTTCGCTGTCCGGTCCAGATCCAGCAGCGGTTTGCTTTGGCACCCTTTACTTCGGCTTAATTGTACAGCGGCCATTTTAGGTGCCCCGGAAAAGCCGCGTGCTTGCCGCGCAGGGCTCCCGATTCTCAGCTAGGCTAGGTGCGGGGTCCTGTTATTTCTTTTTTTTGCCTTCTTTGTTTTCCGTATTTTCTTTATTTTCTGTGTTTCTTTCATTAATTTTGGCCCTTCTCAGCAGCTCCTCAGAAAGGGGGTGGGGCTGAGGGGGACTCTGTTCCTGGGAGTACAGAGCCAGTGTGACTAGCGCTTCTGTTTTCTTAAGATTGCAGTAGGGGATAGCAGGCTGTTTTCCTGTATTTAAAAAAAAAAAAAAAAAAAAAAAAAAAAAAGATCTCAGAGCTCAGTTCTTGGCTGTTTTTATGGCTGCCAGACCTCAGTATATTGTCTGTGGCACCAGAAGGGGCACAGTAGCTGAGACCGGGGTGTGTCGGGGCTGTGCGTCCCTTTCATCCGCTGTGGAGCAGCAGATGGAGTCCAAGGAATCTCAGGAAGCGCATACGGCTCCCGCGGGGGCAGATTCCCTGCAGCCCCAGGCGCATGGAACAGCATCGGACAAGCTGGTGGGCACTTCAAGCACGTCTCCGGCTGCTCCGGTGTCAGGTCTCGGGGAGTTCAGCCCTGAGTTTATTCTACTCATGCATTAGGCCTTTTGCCTGCGTCACCAAGGCAAGGGGTCTGACTCCGGGGTGCTGGCATCTCAAGCTCCGCAGCTGGAGGCGGTAGCTACGATGGCCGATGAACCGCCAGCGCCTAAAAGAGCACGAACAACAGGTCCGGCGTTGGCGGAGGACGAGTGGCCGGAGGCCCAAGTCCCGGAATGGGATCAGGACCTGGGTATGTAGGACTTGGAAGAAGGGGAGATCCCTGCACCCGAGGATCAGGCTAAGATAGTTAAGGTCTTCCGTAGAGAGGAACTGGCGGCCTTGATTACGGAGACATTGCAGATGTTAAAACTTTCTACGCAAGCTACGGTCGAGGAGGAGGTCGAGGACCCCGTCATTCAGGCAGTTCGGCAGACGCAGGTGGTGTTTCCCGTACACAGAGTAGTCGACAAAATGATTCAAGAAGAGTGGGATAAGCCTGAAGCAGGGCTACGGGGCATACGGACTCTGAATAGGCTGTATCCTCTGGCCGAGAAGGATAAAGAACGGTTCTGGGCACCGCGGGTGGACGCGTTGGTGTCGGCGGTTACTAAAAAGACCACCATTCCGGTGGAAGGTAGTGCGGCGTTGAAGGATGCTCAGGACCGTAAGGTTGACGATTTGCTGAAGCAGACCTTTTGAGGCGGATTCCCTTTCGCTGCAGGGCTTGGGTGGCCAGAGCATGTTTGCGCTGGGCCCAGCGACTGCGTCAGTCTCCGCACTTGGATAGCAAGGAGGTGAAAGAGCTTGATCGCCTGGAGTCCGGGGTGGCTTACTTAGCGGATGTGCATTACGACTTGATCAGGGCGCTGGCCAACAGCACGGCGTCTGTGGTGGCCGCCCGTAGGTCGGTATGGTTGCGGAATTGGGCAGCGGACGGACCTACTAAATCCCGCCTCAGCAAGCTATCCTTTAAGGGGGGTTTGCTGTTTGGAGAAGATTTGGAGAAGTTGGTGAAGGATCTTGGTGAATCCAAGGCGGGTAGGCTACCGGAGGATAAGCCGAAGCCAGGGAAGTCCAGCCAAAGCTTTCGAGGCCAGTTTCGAGATTTTCGCAGATTTCGTTCGATGCGCTTCAGTAGTTTCCAGAGGGGCCGGTATCAGACTCGGGCCCAGGGATTTCGGGTGTTTCGAGGAGCGAACAGGGGGTTCTCCTCCAACCCTGTGTCCGCGTCACGTAAGCCACAATGAAGTGAGGCGGGTCCCGGCGGAGGGGCCTCCCATCGGAGGTCGGCTCCGGGAGTTCCTTTCCGCTTTGACCCACATCACATCCGATCGGTGGGTGTTAGAGAGAATTCAACATGGCTATGTGCTAGAGTTTGCCCGACCCGTGAGGGATTCCTTTGTCATGTCCCCTTGCAAGGGGTCCAAGAGGGCTGCAGACGTTTGTGCCACTTTGGACAGACTGCTTCACTTGGGAGCAGTGGTAGAAGTGCCCAGCGCCGAATGCGGCATGGGTCGGTACTCTTATCTATTTCGTGGTGCCGAAGAAGGGTGGAACGTTGCGACCCCTCTTGGACCTCAAGGCCGTGAACCGTTGTTTACGGGTGCCGCATTTCCGGATGGAAACTTTGAGATCGGTCATTGTAGCGGTGCGTCGGGGGGAGTTCTTGACGTCTCTGGATCTTACGGAGGCGTATTTGCACATCCCCATTCGGGCAGCTCATTAGAAGTTCCTATGTTTCGCTCTTCCGTGGAGTCACTACCAATTCCAGGCATTGCCCTTCGGTCTGGCGACGGCACCGCGGACCTTCACCAAAGTTATGGTGGTGGTAGCGGCGGCATTGCGCAAAGAAGGGATTCTGGTCCACCCTTATCTCGACGATTGGTTGATTCGAGCCAAGTCCGAGGAGGAGAGTGTCCGAGTGACAGACAGGGTAGTGCAGTTTTTGCAGAGTCTGGGTTGGGTGGTAAACCTGACAAAGAGTCAGTTGCAGCCCACCCAGGTCCTCGAATATCTCGGAGTTTGGTTTGACACGAGGAGCGGGCTTGTGTTTCTGCTGCACAAACGGGCCGAGAACTTGCGATATCTAGTCCGACAGTTCCTGTCAGTGCCAGCGCCGTCGGCCTGGGATTATCTCCGGGTGTTGGGGACCATGGCAGCAACATTGGAAGCGGTGCCTTGGGCCAAGGTACATATGCGGCCTCTGCAAAGAGCACTTCTCCGCCGCTGGTCACATCAGTTGGATCCCTTGAGCAAGCGGCTTCCCTGTCCGTGCAATGTCAGACGATCTCTTCGTTGGTGGCTCCTCCGGTCGTCGCTAGCGGCCAGCATGCCGCTGGAGCAGCCGGAGTGGCTTCCGTTGACGGATGCCAGCCTCCTAGGTTGGGGTGCTCACTGCGGGAGCCACTTTGCGCAGGGGACTTGGTCTCCCCAGGAGACCTCTTGGTCGATAAACCGTCTGGAGCTTCGAGCGGTATTCCGGGCCCTGCAGGCGTTCGAGGACGTGGTGCGCGGTCGGTCCATGCGGGTGCTCTCCGACAACTCGGCGATTGTCGCATAATTCAACCGTCAGGGCGGCACAGGGAGTGCCGCGATGGAGGAAGAGGCGGACGAGCTGTTCGCTTGGGTGGAGCTTCGCTTGTCTGCGATCTCGGCAGCGCATATTGCGGGAAAGGACAATGTCAAAGCAGACTTTCTAAGGAGAGTGGGAGTTGCATCCCGACATTTTCGAGCAGATCATAGTGCGATGGGCAACTCCACTAATGGATCTCATGGCGACATTTCGGTCGGCGAAGGTCAGCCGCTTCTTCAGCAGAAGACGGGAATGGATGTCAGAGGGCATAGACGCGCTGTTACAGCAGTGGCCTTCCGAAGGTCTTCTCTGTTTTTCCCCCATGGGCGTTGATTGGCTGGGTGGTTCAGAAGATCGGTGCTCACTCGGGAAGAGTCCTTTTGGTGGCGCCTGACTGGCCGAGACGTCCTTGGTATGCAGACCTGGTGTGCCTCCTGGACGGCGATCCCTGGTGGCTCCCGGTGAGGGCGGATCTGTTGCTTCAGGGTCCGCTGTTCATGCGCCAGGTGGATCGGTTCTCGCTTACCGGTATGGTCCTTGAGAGGGCTAAGTTGAGCAAGAAAAGATATTCGTCGGCGGTCGTGGCAACCTTGCTTAGGGCACGGAAGCAGTCGACTTCCTTGGCATATGTGCGGGTCTGGCGTATTTTTGAGGAGTGGTGTTCGCGACATCAGGTTTGTGCGGCCGCTGTTTCCATCCCGTTGGTCTTGGACTTTCTGCAGGATGGTTTTGATAAAGGGCTGGCTGCTAGTTCCCTGCGTGTCCAATTGGCGGCCCTTTCTTGTTATCACGGCAAGGTCAACGGAGCGCCTTTAGGGCAGGGGTCACCAACCTCCAGAGGGCCACGGGCCGCACAGCCGACTACTGGTAGACTCGCGGGCCGCACCCCCCTTCTCCCCGCCCCCGCCCCCGCGAAAAAAAACAATGCTCATACCTGTACTTCTGCTTTGAAAATTATTCCATGTCAGCTCCCTCCCTTCTGCAGCCGCGGCTCCCTGCCTCTTAGGGAACCGCGGCTGTGCTTGTAAAATCATCGCGGAGCCCTTCCTGTCTTGACAGGCTCCGTGCAGCATTGTCCCGCCTCTAAAGGAAGTTGTTTACCACTTCCTTTGGAGGGGGGACAATGCTGCACGGAGCCCGTCAAGACAGGAAGGGCTCCGCGATGATTTTACAAGCACAGCCGCGGTTCCCTAAGAGGCAGGGAGCCGCGGCTGCAGAAGAAGGAGTCGGTGAGTTTGCCGGTACTTGTAGCAGCATCCTTGGCGGGCCGCACCGGGGTAGAGCCTCGCGGGCCGCATGAAGGGACCTCGCGGGCCGCAGGTTGGTGACCCCTGCTTTAGGGGCTCACCCAGATGTGGCTCGCTTTCTGAAGGCGGTTTCTAGGTTGCGTCCAGCGCGTAGGGTGTGCGTCCCGCCGTGGGATCTTAATCTCGTTCTGGGGGCGCTATCGAAGCCTCCCTTCGAACCCTTGCGTCATGCATCGCTGAAGGATTTGACGTTAAAAACGGTGTTTCTGGTGGCGATTTGTTCGGCTAGAAGAATCTTGGAGTTGCAAGCGTTGTCGTGTAGGGAACCAGTCTTATCTTTTTCCAGGGAAAAGGTGGTCTTACGGCCGGTTCCATCCTTTTTGCCTAAAGTGGTGTCTCCTTTTCATTTGAATCAGGCGGTGTGCTTGCCCGTTCTTGGTTCTTTGGATGGAAGCGAGTCAGATCGTCTCCGTCATCTCGACGTGAAGAGAGCGTTGCGTCAGTATTTGAAGGTGACGGAGTCCTTCCGTAAGTCTGATCGGTTGTTTGTATTCGGAGGAATGCGAAAGGGTGAGGTGGCGGCTAAGGCTTCGATTGCCCGGTGGATTAGGGAGGCGATTGCTTCTGCTTATCTGCTTCACGGTCGAGTTGTGCCTGCGGGATTGCGAGCGCATTCCACCAGAGCGCAGGCGTGTTCCTGGGTGGAACACAGTTTGGTTCCACCAGGAGAAATTTGTAGGGCGGCGACTTGGTCGTCCCTACATACTTTCAGCAAGCATTACAGGCTGGACGTCGCAGCGTCTGCTGATGCTCGTTTTGGGTCGGCGGTGCTGTCTGCCGGCTGCAAAGGTCCCTCCCAATGACTACTGCTCTGGTACATCCCAGAGGTAGAGGACTGAACTGGAGGAACGATAAGGAAATGATAATTACACTTACCTGGTAATTGTAGTTCCTTGAGTGACGACAGTTCAGTCCTCCTTCCCACCCAGATGTTTCGAGGGGCACCAGAATTGCTGGAGAGCAGGTGGATGTTACAGGTAGGTCTGTTTTGGTTCAATTTCTGCTGTGGTTCAATTTCTGCTTTGGCAGGGCAGGGTATAAGAAAGCCTAGCTAGAGGGGGTGGCAGGTTCTACACTTAGTATACGTTTTCTTAAGTATTTATGATTAGCTACTTATTTGTTGCTCCTTTGAGTCTGCTTTGTTAATAGTTCACACTGGGATGGAGGAGTGAGTGCAGCAGACTATACCCAGTGATGTCATCATTCTGACATACCAGTCTCCAAGCTGCAGGAGGAGATTGACAACCCAGAGGTAGAGGACTGAACTGTCGTCACTCAAGGAACTACAATTACCAGGTAAGTGTAATTATCATTTTTTCTGGTAGCTATTTGTTCGGCTAGACGCGTTTCCGAACTTCAAGCGCTGTCTTCTCAGCCCCCCTTTCTTTCGTTCTTTAAGGATAAGGTGGTCTTGCGGACAGTTCCTTCCTTCTTACCCAAGGTCATCTCTCCCTTTCATGTGAACCAGACAGTATCTCTCCCATCCTTCACGGGAGAAGGACATTCAGAGGATGGGGAGAAGCTTCGTCTTCTGGACGTACATAGAGTGCTGAAGCGTTACCTTTATTCGTTCAATTTGGGGGGCCGCACAAGAGAGAGGCAGTGGCCAAGGCTTCCATTTCTAGGTGGATCAGGGAGGCGATTGCCTCTGCCTATATCCTGAAAAGGAAACAGGTTCCAGGGGGTCTTTGAGCGCATTCTACGCGAGCACAGGCGACCTCCTGGGCAGAGCATAGCTTGGTTCTGCCGCTGGACATTTGTAGAGCGGCTACGTGGTCGTCGCTGCACACCTTTACCAAGCACTACAGGCTGGATGTCCAGAGAAGGGCAGATTCCAGGTTTGGGGATGCAGTACTTCGGTCCGGGATGGCGAACCCCTCCCAGGTTTGAACTGCTCTTTTACATCCCAGAAGTAAAGGGACTGGACTGGAGTGACGATAAGGAAGAAGTAATTAGTCCTTACCTGCTAATTAGTGTTCCTGAAGGAACTCCAGTCCAGTCCCTGATCCTGCCCAGTTTCGGTTTCGCGGTAGGCAGAAAAGATCAACGGACCAAAGTCAGAATGCGAAGTGGAAGCGGGGGATCCCGGTCAAAGGGCCCCGGGAGCGTGACAGTCCACTAGGACGGGGCCGGTGGGGAGTGGGTAAAGGCTAGGTCAGCCTCAGGTAAGCCTTCTCCTTCCATACCCTCCCTTTCCTCCGATACTTCCTAAGATTAAAAAAAAAAAAAAAAAAAAAAGTTGTTGGGGTTATAGTCTATTTTGTTTGCTGCATGTTATGGTTATAAGTGCTTAAGCGGGTATCCGATAGGTCTGCTTTTTCAATAGATTACTGGTGCCTGTGGGTGGTGCCAGTGGTATTTATACCACACCATCATCAAAACGATGATGGGCTCAGCCTCCAAGCTGCTGGAAGGGTTGCGCAACCCAGAAGTAAAGGGACTGGACTGGAGTTCCTTCAGGAACACTAATTAGCAGGTAAGGACTAATTACTTCTTGTTTTTGACGGTCGGGCCCAGACCGCGTGGCTTTGTGCGGGAACCGGGGGGCAATTGTTTTTGGGTGCTTCGGGGGTTCCTAGGGAAATTTTGGGCCGCGGGAAGAGTCAGACTGTCGATTCGGAGGTGGAAACAGTGTAGGAACTACTTTGATAAGGATTTAAAAAAAAAAAAAAAGAGGGCTGTTTCAGGGATTGCAGGGCACTGTCAATCGGCTCTCTTTATGCCAGCTAGACCCCGCTGCCTCCTGTGTGGGGTCCGTAGAGGCTCCGTTTCGGAGGCTGGTGTGTGTAAAGGGTGTACACACGAGGCCACTCTGGCAGACATGGCTGGGCAAAGTGGGGCTGAGGCGACAAAGGAGATTGGGGGGGCAGAGGAGGCCCTTTCTCCTCTGGTGTTGCCGCTAGAGCTGGTACCAGGGCCTTCTTTGGGGCCGGAAGGGCTTTTGTCACCAGTGGCCATGGCTATATTTTCGCAGCAGATAGTGGCACTGCTGCAACAACTCTTGGCGGGGCAGGTAGTGGTGTAGTGCTGCCGGCAGAGGCAGTTAGGGCAGCCAAACGACTGGGGGCTTCATCAGACCTGGGTGCTGCTGGAGGATCGGTTAAAAAGGCTAAGCTCCTGGCAGAAAAGGCAGAGCTGGACGTGCTCTTGGATGAGCAGTCGGAGAATTTAGAGGACTCAGACATGGAGCCGGAGTTGGAGGAAGGAGAATTGGTGGAGCTGGAGGACCAGGCGAGGGTGGTCAGTGTTCCGAAGGGAGGAGCTACCAGCCTTGATTGCGGAGACACTGAAGGCCTTGAATATGCCAGCAGAGGATGCCTCTTTGGAGGATCCTTTATTGCAGGCGATTAGAAAGACTCAGAGGGTGTTCCCGGTTCACAGAGTATTTAAGGAGATGATTCAGTAGGAGTGGGATACGCCGGAGGCTAGCCTAAAGGGATCCCGGGTGATCAATCGATTGTACCCGTTGCAAGAGCCGGATAAGGAGCTGTTTAAGTCTCCTAGAGTGGATGCGGCGGTCTCAGCGGTTACTAAAAAGACTACGATTCAGGTCGAGGGCAGTGCGGCTCTTAAGGATGCACAGGACAGGAGGTTAGACTCGTTTTTGAAGCAGGTTTTTGAGGCTAATGTTCTTTCTATGCAAGCATCGATTTGTGGAGCGTGGGTGGCAAGGGCATGTCTTAGGTGGTCCCAAAGGCTGAGAGGCTTACATGTAGACGGGGCGGTAGAAGAGGCGGTTTGGATGGAATCTGGAGCGGCGTACTTAGCGGACAGTCAGTATGACCTGATTCGCGGTCTGGCAAAGAGTATGGCGTTGGTGGTGGCCACGCGAAGATACCTCTGGCTGTGTAATTGGGCGGCAGATGCGTCCTCTAAGGCTAGGTTAGGAAAACTTCCGTTTAGGGGTATTCTTCTGTTTGGGGAGGATCTGGAGAAGTTGGTGAAGGACTTAGGAGAGTCAATCAAAAGGGGGAAGGTTGCCGGAGGACAAGCAAAAGCAGGGACGCTCAATGGCGCCTTCTAAGAGTCAGCAGAGGGAATTTTGTCGGTTCCGGCAAGGATGATTCAGTACATTTCAGAGAGGACGGTTGCAGTATAGGTCCTCGGGGTTTCGAGGTTTCCGGGGAGCGGGCATAGGGTTTGGGGCCTCTTCCTCCCCGAACATTAAGAAGGCACAATGATGCGAGGGGAGTCCAGGCAGGAATAGTACCCGTGGGGGGTCGTTTAAGGGAGTTCTTTCCTGCCTGGGCTCAATTGACCTCGGATCGGTGGGTGTTGGAGGTCGTGCAGAGGGGTTATGCACTCGAGTTCCAGCATCCTGTGAAAGAAGCTTTTGTGGCCTCTCCCTGCAGAATGCGAGCAAAGCGGAGAGCAGTACAAGCAACATTGGACAGATTGCTAGCACTCAAAGCGGTGGTGCCGGTGCCAGCAGACCAATGCAGATGCGGTCAGTACTCCATTTATTTTGTGGTGCCAAAAAAGGAGGGCACCTGGAGGCCGATTCTGGATCTCAAAAGAGTAAACTGAAGTCTCAAGGTATCACACTTTCGCATGGAGACGCTGCGATCAGTTATTGTGGCGGTAAGGCAGGGGGAGTATCTTACGTCTCTGGACCTCACGGAAGCATATTTACACATACTGATCAGAGGCAAACATTAAAGGTTCCTTCGTTTTGCGGTGCCCATGGGTCATTTTCAATTCCAGGCAATGCCGCTTGGGTTAGCAATGGCGCCAAGGGCCTTCACCAAGGTCATGGTGGTGGTGGTGGCAGCGCTGCGAAAGGAAGGAGGGTTGATTCGAGCGAAATCAAAGGAGGAAAGCGAGATTGCAACCCGCCGGGTAGTGCAGTTGTTGCAGACCCTAGGATGGGTGGTAAATGTAGCAAAGAGCAGCTTGCAGCCATCTCAAGAGTTGGAGTATTTGGGGGCCAGATTCGACATGGTCAAGGGCAGAGTATTCTTGCCACAGCTCAGGATCCAAAGACTCCGGAAGTTGGTGCAGGACGTTTTTGGAGTACAGGGCCCCCTCAACGTGGCAGTACTTGCAGCTGTTGGGGACGATGGCAGCCACTCTCGAGGTGGTGCCATGGGCCAGGGCTCACATGTGTCCGCTGCAGAGAGCGCTGCTCAGACTATGGTCACATCAGAACGATCAGTTGTCCCAGAGGATGACTTGTCCGCAGGAGGCGTGGCACTCACTGCAGTGGTGGATGGTGCCAGGGTATCTACAGAGAGGGGTGCCGCTGGAACTGCCGGATTGGTGTCCATTGACGACGGATGCGAGTCTGTTCGGCTGAGGAGCGCACTTCGAAGGGTGGTATGCTCAGGGCCAGTGGACAGATCGGGAAAGGACGTGATCGATCAACCGGTTGGAGTTGAGAGCTGTCGCGCTCGCCCTGAGGGCTTTACAGCGAAGTCTGCAGGGAAAGGCGATCCGGGTATTATCGGACAACGCCACGGCGGTATCTTACATCAATCGGCAGGGCGGTACAGGCAGCGTAGCTCTTGAAGAGGAAGCGGAAGAGCTGCTCGGTTGGGTGGAGGAGCATCTGGAAGCCTTCTTGGCAGCACATGTGGCAGGAGTCGACAATGTGACAGCAGATTTTTTTTGAGTCGAGTCTGAGTGGACCCCGGGGAATGGACACTCAATCAGGAAGTGTTTGACATGCTGGTGCAGCGCTGGGGTCTTCCGTGCATGGACCTTATGGCGACATTTGCATCTGCGAAAGTAGACTGTTTCTTCAGCAGAAGAAGAGAGAGAATGTCGGAAGGTCTGGATGCCTTAATGCAGAGGTGGCCGACGGAGTACTTGCTATATGTGTTTCCTCCGTGGGTCCTCATCGGTCGAGTGCTGCATAGGATAGAGAGGCACAAGGGGCGAGTTGTCCTGGTGACTCCAGATTGGCCAAGGAGGCCTTGGTATGCCGACTTAATGCGCCTTCTGGTAGAGCCTTCGTGGAGACTTCCGGTCAGAGGGGATCTGCTTGTGCAGGGTCTGTTGACTATGCCTCACGTGGATCTGTTCTCGCTTACGGCTTGGCTCTTGGAAAGGGCAAGGTTGAGAGCCAAGGGGTACTCGGCAGTGGTGATTTCTATGTTGCTGAGGTCCCGGCGGAGATCAACTTCAATGGCATACATCATAGTGTGGCGTTTGTTTGAAGCGTGGTGCAAGGACAAACGGACGGAGGCTTTGAGCGTGTCAGTTCCACAGGTTTTGTCCTTCTTGCAGGATGGATTTGATAAACGTTTGGCGGCATCTTCTCTGCGTGTGCAGCTAGCGGCGCTGTCATGTTTTAGAGGGAAGGTGCAGGGTTGGACGCTTGGGTCGCACCCGGATGTCAAACGGTTTTTGCGGGCGGCTTCGCTCTTGAGACCGCCCTGCAGGAGTTCGTTTCCAGTCTGGGATCTGAACATTGTGCTACAGGCCCTGATAGGAGGGCCCTTCGAACCTTTGGCTAAAGCGACGTTGAAGGATCTTACCCTTAAAGTGATATTTTTGGTGGCTATCACTTTGGCAAGGAGAATTTCGGAATTGCAGGCGTTATCCTGTAGAGAGCCTTTTTTGTTTTTTGATTCCATGAGGGTAGTGTTAAGGACGGTTCCTTCTTTCTTGCCAAAGGTGGTGTCGGCATTTCATGTAAATCAGACAGTATCTTTACCTGTGTTTGAGAAGTCTGAGAAGGATGAGGTTAAGGGCCGACTGCATCAGTTGGATGTCGGCAGGGCCTTGAAGTATTTGCAGAGAACGGCTTCTATCCGGAAATCAGACAGATTGTTCGTGGTGTTTGGTGGACCAAAGCGAGGGGAGCCAGCTTCTAAGTCATCCATTGCTAGGTGGATTAAGGAAGCTATTGCGGCAGCCTATATCTTGAAGGGTTTAAGGGCGCAGGCGGCTTCTGGGCGGAGGTTAGTAGGGTGCCAGCGGTCGAGATTTGTAGAGCGGCGACTTGGGCGTCCTTGCATACATTTGTCAGCATTACAGGGTTGATGTCCAGGCGGAAGGGGATGCTAGGTTTGGATCAGCAGTGCTTCAGGCTGGTCTGGCAGGCCCCTCCCGTTAAAGTGGTTGCTGCTCTGTTACATTCCCAGAAGTTC
Organism: Ichthyophis bannanicus; assembly: GCA_033557465.1. NCBI lineage: Eukaryota > Metazoa > Chordata > Amphibia > Gymnophiona > Ichthyophiidae > Ichthyophis > Ichthyophis bannanicus. The sequence goes on from CM066039.1 coordinate 192,216,812, forward strand.
GGGACTAGACTGGAGGTACGATAAGGAAGGTTAAATTAGACTTACCTGCTAATTGTAGTTCCTGGAGTAACTCCAGTTTAGTCCCGCATCCCTCCCGGAGGTCAGCCTGAATCTGAAGAAGAGATATTGTTGAGCTGTAACAGCGGTTTGTAGGGCTGCGCTTCGGTGAGGAAGGGAGGAGGGGAAGTGGAAAGCGTTTATTGCTTCAGGAAGGGCTCTATGGAAAAAAAAAATAAAAAACAAAACAAAAAGGAAGAAAGGTAAAGCGTTTCTAGTCACTGTACAGTTCGGGGTTACCGTCAGAGGTAACGTGTGCAGTGTACGTAGTTCAAGTTCAAGGTCAGTTATTTGGTGGTTTGGTTTTATTATCTACTTACTTATTGCTCTGGTGAGTCTGCTTTGTCAATAGGTTACTGGAACAAGGGGGCGGTCCCTGGACTACTTATCCTGGTGTCATCAAAAGAGTGACATGCTCGGTCTCCAAGCTGCGAGAGGATGTACAGAACCCAGAAGTTCGGGACTAGACTGGAGTTACTCCAGGAACTACAATTAGCAGGTAAGTCTAATTTAACCTTTGCCACTTGCTTGGATTACTGTAATGCAGGGCCGGCCTGTCCACTAGGTGAGCTAGGTGGCCCCCTAGGATGGGTTAACCTGGGTGGGCAGACAGGCCGTGGGTTTCGACACACATGGCCTGCTGCTTTTGATCCCCCTCCGATGCAGCTTACTGTTGGAGGCAGAAGTGGCAGGCCATGTGTGCTGAAGCACATATCCTGCCATGGGCAACAAAGCAGCAGTACAAAGCTGCCGCTGCCTCCCCCCCACCCCCCAAGAAGGAATCTGTGGCAGCAGGGGGGAGGGGTGGCATGACTGGGATTTCTGCCTGGGGCGGCAGAAACCTTTGGGCTGGCCCTGCTCTAATGTTATCTATGCTGTCTTTCACATATTTTATTTAAACAAATTCAAACTGTTCATAAAACTGTGTTATAGATTCCAGCTCATGCATATAAATTTGACCATATTTCTTCTCTCCTAATAAGCTGTCATTGGTTGCTGATTTTCTTTCACATTTGGTTCAAGATTCTAGTCCTTTCACATAGTTCTCCATACAGGTTCACTGGCTTATTTTACCTCTTAAACTGTCCCTCACACCCCAAGGTGGACCTTGAGGTCTCTTCATGATAAGTTAATTCTTCTAGCAGTTGCCAGTGCTCGCCTGGAATTCTCCAGATCCTGTGCATTCTTTTTTTGCTACTGTCCTGTGTAGTAACCTTCCTTTATCTCTTTGAACTGAATTGTTGTATAAGACATTTTGGACTGCCCTTGGTACACACCTCCACTTTTTTTTTTTTTTAAATGAGTTTTGGCAACCAGTGATTTTCTTTATTTAAAGATTTTGGTATACCACTTGACTTGTGAAGCATAGCGGCTTACAATATAAGAGGGAAGTGGCTTAACCATATAACACCAAAATGGACAATCCATTCTCATCCAAGGTACACACAAAGGGAGGGGAGAATATGGCACAAGAGTATTTATTAAGTGGTATAACTTAGCATTGCGTAATTTAGCTGATTAAACCATATAGTTTAATTGGAAAAATATACTGCTTTTAATAAATGCAAAGTGGTTTACAAAATCTAAAATCAACGTAAGGAGGAAAGGAGTGCCACTTCAAGATAGGACAGATGAAGATACCGAGTCCTCTGTAGAGGAGACGGAAATGATGTCCCTGCTGTTTGTTGTCAACCTGACAGGCTTCCTGCTGCCCTCCTTTTTAGTGAACCAAACAGCAGGAGAAGGAGGTCTTCTGCAGAGGTACAATAGGAGGAGGGAGCGGAAGCTAAAAACCACGGCCAAACACAGGTATATCAAAAAACCTTTATTTGTAGACCCAATACACAATGGATTTAGCTGTTACAGTTCTATATTTTCAGCAGGAGGAAAGATATTAGTCTTCTCTGGATTTCTGAAATTTGGGCATGTAAAATGCTCCCAGGTTGTGGAAGGGCTGCAGTCCTGGAGCAGGAAGAGAGAACCAGGAATCTTCTCATTTTGACTGTAAATTCTGCAAAAACTATTGACCCATCTGGCCCTAACTGCTTGGTTCCACAAGTTAAAATTCATCCTGGTTGACCATGATCTGCTGAAGCCTAGGGATAATAGTGTGGTAGGAGTAGTTATGGAGCTCGGCCACTTCTCTTTTCACTTGCCTCACTGAACAGAATTCTTTCAGCACCAGAAGATATGTACACACAAATATGTAGTAACTTCTGTTTGTAGATGACTATTTCCTGGTGACTTTGTAGATAGTGATTTTCAGTTGATCTGTGTTGCTTATGGCTATTTTTTCACCTATAAATTCTTTCAAGACGAGGCCTTGGTATACTAAATCGGACAAAAACTTAGAATGTCTTCTGTCCTCAGACAGGTTAACCTGTGGGTATAAAATCCTGTTAGGCACAATGGCATCTGCAGATTCTAGCTTTGATCCCTTATATTGGGGAAAATGAGATTACTTACCTGTAACGGGGGTTCTCCGTGGACAGCAGGATAAGTCTGCCACACTTGGTGACATTCTCTGAGCGGCGCCATAGACAGAAGTGCTCTCCAGAGCTCCGAAAGGTAGACCCACCTCACTGGCCCGCTCCTAGCCAGGCCAGAGTGTCTCTAGCAATGCCCTCCTGGCTAGGCAGCGTGCTGGTTCAGTCTGACCTCATCCAGGGGAGGTGGGTGAATTCATGTGGCTGACTTTTCCTGCTGTCCATGGAGAACCCCCTTTACAGGTAAGTAACCTCGATTTCTCCATGGACAAGCAGGATGCATCAGCCACACTTGGTGCCTCCCTAGCTGCGCCTTGTGTGCGCTGAGGTGGATGAGGGAGGTGGAGATGGTTATAATAAACTCAACTGCACTGAAAACTTGGTACAAGTCCATTTATTGTGTCAATGATTGCCTGGCATTCTAACTTAGGTGCGACTTCAGCACATAGTGCAAATAAATCAACATATAATGCAAACAACATATTGCATAGGAGGATTGGCGACCAAGTCGCCTTCTGATCTGTGCAAATGCAGCTGTGTAAATTGTATGAACAGTACAACCGGTATAGTACGGGTAGGGTATAGATGTCTGGCTGTCAGCTGCTGCCTGACACATCAGGTGCCGCCTGGCGGTGGGTCCTGAAGCCTTGTGCTTGCCCCTGCCTCGTTGGCCGCAGAGCGGACCGCTCAACTGAAGGAGCTGTCCATTTGTGCCTCGAGGTCCAGGCAGTAGTATTTCTGGAAAGTGAGTGCTGAGGACCAGGTGGCAGCCTTGCAGATGTCGTTCACCTGCACCAAGAGTAGGTTGGCAAAAGTGGTGGCCAGCACCTGGAGCTGATGTGCCCCTACTCTATTCCCTAGTTGCGTGCCTGCTTTGTTGTGGCAGTAGGCGACGCAGTCTAATATCCATTGAGAGTGTGTTCTTCTCGTGACGGGCCTTCCTGGCCTGTTGGGATTGAAGGTCACGAAGAACTGCATCCCTTGCCTTATGGCCGCTGTCCAGTTGATGTATCTGCGCAGGGCCCTTACGCAGTCGAGAGTGTGCAGCCTCTGTTCTTCCGTGGATGAATGTGGTTCTGGGAAAAACATGGGCAGGCCAGTAGATTGACGTGCAATGCTGATGTCACCTTTGAGACAAACTTTGGGTGGGTGTAGAGGGAGGCAAGGTTCTGATGGAGCTGAGTGTATGGTGGGTGGGCCACGAGGGCCTACAGCTCACTGATTCTCCTAGTGGATGTGATTGTAACCAGGAAGAGTTTTCCATGATGCGAACTTCATGTCCACCAAATGGAGCAGTTTGAAGGGCTCCTGTGTTAGCTGGTGCAAGACGATGTTGATGTCTCAAGTTCGCCAGGCCCTTCATGAACCATGTAACAATTGGTAGTGCTGCGATGGAGCCGCTGCCGACTCTGTCCACACAATCGTGGAGGGATGCTATCGCTGATTGACCCTGATTGAGCTTGACCTGAAGACCGAATCAAAGAGGGAGGTGAGGTATTGAAGGACTGTTGGCACTGGGCAAGAGACCAGGTTTAGTTCACGGGTTGCGCATCAGATACTGAAGCAGGAGTCCATAGGATTTCCATGTGGATGGCTGTCTGGTTGCCAGGACCACTTGCTGTACCTCCGTGGGTAGTCGAGAGCTGAAAAAGTCATTTGCTCAATCTTCAGGCTGTCAATGTGAGGGCTTGGAGGTTGGGATGTAGCATATGCCCGCTGTTCTGGGTGAGGAGGTCTGCCCTCAGGGGGAACCGCATCGGCAGCTCTTGAGTGAGGCAGAGTAGCAGGGTAAACCACATCTGGTGTGGCCAGTGGGGTGCGATCAATATGATATGCACCTTGTCTGTGATGATTCATTGCAGTGTACTGAGATCAGGGGGGTGGGGGAAGGGAAGGCGTACGTTAGTGACCACTCTCTCCAGCACACATCAAATGCATCCATGGTCAGGCTCCTGGATGATGGGCACTTCAAACAGAAGAGGGGACACTTCATGTTCTGCTCTGTGGTGAACAAATCGAGCCGGGGTGTCCCCTACTGTCGGAAGATGGAGTCGGTGACCTCCGGGTGCAGGGTCCACTCTTGAGGCTCAAGCTGCCAGCTTAATATGTTGGCCAAGGTGTTCTGCTCACCTGGGAGGTAGGAGGCCCGTAGCAGGCAACCCCGCTGGTTAGTGTGAGGGATGAGGTCACGAGTGCTTCCCAGCAGAGGGAGCGGGATCCTGTCCCCCCCTCCCCCCCTGCTTGTTGATATAGAACATGGCCGCTTGATTGTCTGTCTGTCTGGACCAAGATTGATTTCCCCATTAGTTGCGCCTGGAAGGCCTTTAATGCATATCTGATGGCCCTGAGTTCGAGCAGGTTGATGTGGAGGATTCTCTCCTTTGCGGACCATGAACCCTGGGTGCTGAGGTGTAGCAGGTGGGCTCCTCGCCCTGTGGTGGCTACGATGTGATGGTGCTGGTGGAGGATTCTCCACCCCCCCCCCCGCAAGGTTGGCAGGATTGGCCCACCAGTGGAGGCCCCTCACGACCCGAGTGTCTATTGGAATGCGCATAGTCAGAGGCTGGGATTGCTGTGTCTAATGTGCGCGCAGGTGCCACTGGAGGTTGCGCATATGCAGCCTTGCAAGAGGGGAGGATTGACATTGCCACCGCCATGTGTCCTAGGAAGTGTGGGACGGATTGTGCTGTGGTCTGTTTGGCTGCGGAAATCTCTCGGGCCAGGGACGTGATCGTGTATGTTCATTGTGCTGAGAGGAAGGCCTTTGAGGCACAGGTGTTGATGACTGCACTGATGAATTCTAGGCTCTGGGATGGCTGTAAGGTGAAATTAGACTTACCTGCTAATTGTTGTTCCTTTAGGATCTCCAGGCTAGTCCTGAACCTGTGGGGTCTTGCTCCTCCTCCAGCAGCTTTGGAGACTGAGAAACGTCACTTCTTTTGATGTCACCGGTATAAGTACCCTGGATCTGCCTCCTGACATCAGTAACCTATTGACAAAGCAAACTCACCAGAGCAACAATTAAGTAGAAACTTTATTAACAAACCATTAACAATCTACTAAGAACTGAGCCGCTGCAAAATCCATCGCCGCAAGTGCTGAGATCCCTATTTTCTGACAGAGAAGAAAAAAACAACAGAATGTCGGTATGCATAGATACCCCACAAACCCCTCCCCTTATGGACTCCCCTCGGGGAAATGCCCCCCGAGATGCTTACCTGTTATACCTTCACTGCTTCAGGCGCCAGTCCACGAAAAATTCTGGGAGGGATACAGGACTAGCCTGGAGATCCTAAAGGAACAACAATTAGCAGGTAAGTCTAATTTCACCTTCCTTAGCGTCTCTCCAGGCTAGTCCTGAACCTTTGGGGATGTAACAGAGCAGTGCCAAGAATCAACGGGAGGGACCTACCAACCCTGCCTGAAGCACTGACGAACCAAAACAGGCATCTCCCTGTGACTGCAAATCCAGCCGATAATGCCTGATAAAGGAATGCAAGGAAGACCAAGTAGCTGCCCGACAAATGTCTACCGCCGGAACCAAACTACGCTCCGCCCAAGACGTAGCCTGCGCTCTAGTTGAATGCGCCCACAAACCTATCGGAACTGGCCTACCCTTCAAAAGATAAGCCGACGCAATTGCCTCCTTCAGCCACCTAGCAATGGAGGCCTTCGACGCTGCCTGCCCCTTGTTAGCACCCCCAAATAACACAAACAGCCTATCCGAACGACGGAACGAGGCTGTAACTTTCAAATATATCTTCAAAGCTCTCTTAATATCCAATTTATGCAACTGCCGATCAGCGGACTCCTCCCTGCCGCTCGCAAACACCGGTAGGGAGACCACCTGATTTACATGAAATGGCGATACTACCTTAGGCAGAAAGGACGGCACTGTCGCAAAAGCAGTATATCATAAGATTGGAACATTACACCTTCTTCGACCACTCCTGGACTTCACTGACTACCGCTCTGTATTCCAAGCCCTAGTGATCCCTCACTTGGACTTCGCCAATATCACTCTCCTCGGACTTCCACAGTCAACGCTAAATCCACTCCGACTTGCCATGAACTCGGCCGCTAGAGTTCTTGTAGGGGTGTCAAGGTCAGAACACATTACGCCTGTGATGAAGGAGCTCCACTGGCTACCCCTACAAGCTCTTATCCATTACAAGGCACTTGTCATGACTTTCAAAGCACTAAAGAACCAGTCCCTCACACCCATCAGTAAGTTAATCAACATCATGCCTGAAAACAGAAACAGAAGATCTGCAATGCGGAACACTTTAGAAATACCTCAACACGACCCCCACCAAAAAGCGCACTAACATCTGATCTCGTCCGCCATGAACCTCTGACTCAAAGCTACATTAACCTGCCCATGTCCAAAGTCTGTCCTATGTCAAAATCATCAATGTTGCCTCCCCGGTGATGGCCCCGCCCTTACTTAATTTCCCCACCCTTTTATGTAACGCCGCTTTGACCCGGTGAAAAGCGGGATACAAATACAGCTAAATAAATAAATCCCTAAGATAATGACAAAATGCCTAAAAGCTACGGCCAATAGGGCTTTTTCAGTTTATGCACCCACAGCTTGGAATGCCCTCCCCTCTGAAATTTGAGCTATCACAGGCCTTACCCCATTCAGAAAAGCGCTAAAATACCATCTATTCCAAAAACACTACCCAGAAAGCAACCCAGGGAAACACATGATAAATCCTCCGACCCCCCCCCCCCCCCTAACTACTCCAATACTTTAACCCAACGAGAGAATGGTTAATCAGCGTACCCTTAGCATAAACTCCTACAGTGCCTTCAATCCTGCTCAATTGTGAATGTTCAGTAACTTTGTAAATGTGCTGTAAATAGTTCTCACCCAAGTTATTTGCCCTGTTCATTGTAAGCACAATGTGTTCCTGTTACATTGTACTATTGTTTTGTTCATTGTAAACCGCACTGATTATAATAGCGCGGTATATAAGAAATGTAAATAAAAATAAAATAAAAAGTGACGTTTCTCAGTCTCCAAAGCTGCTGGAGGAGGAGCAAGACCCCAAAGGTTCAGGACTAGCCTGGAGAGACGCTAAGGAACTGCGACTTGGCGTGGTTTATCAGGAATCCTAGCGTGGACAATAGGGCTGTTATCCTCTGCACTGCAGTCTATGATTTGTGAGCTGAGGATGTGCAGAGTAGCCAGTCGTCCAGATAGGGAAAGGTGGTGATGTCCTGCTTGCAGAGGTGTGCTACGGCTACGCATTTTGTAAAGACACGAGGTGCTGGGGCAAGCCGAAGGGAAGGACCCGATACTGATGGTGATGCCCCAGCACATGGAAGCGTAGGTATTTTCTGTGCACCTTGTGACTGGGGACATGGATGTAGGCCTCCTGCAGGTCCAGGGAGGCTAGCCAGCCCCTGGTCTATATGAGCAGTAGGATGGAATTGGTTTATGAATCTGTTCAGTTTGCGGATGTCCAGGATGGGGCATGCTCTCCTTGATTTTTTTTTTTTTTTTTTTTTTTGGGGTATGAGGAAGTACCTGGAATAGAATCCAGTGTTTTTGTCGGTAGGCACCCTTTCTACTGCTTGGGTTGCTAACACATGCAAGAGTTGTGCTGTCATCTGAGGCACGAGGTGAGGTAATGTCTCACTGGGAGTGTTGACAGGGTGAAGAAGAGAAGCATATGTGGTAGCCCTCCTGGATGATCTGCAGTACCCATTTGTCGGGAGTGATGGCCTTCCAAGCCTGCAGGAAGGCTGACAGACGTCCCCCAATCGGGAGGGCAGCCTGACACTACCTGTCAAAAGGAGGTAGTGTTCTTCCCTGTCTGCAATGTTTTGCTGCTTTTGCATGCACTCCCTCTGCTGCTGCCTCTGGTGTGCAGGGCCTTGATAGGACTATTTGTATCTTGGAGCCTGCCATTTGCGGCTGGTGGTATATTTCTTGGAGAAGTAGTAAGGTTTGCGATAGAATCCTCCTTTTTCGAGCTGGAGTGGCATTTGAGCCTATCTGCTGCTAATGTTTGTAAGGTGATGCAATGTTCCTTGAGGTCATTCACTGTGTTGGTGATCTTATTGCCGAAGAGGATTTGCCCGTGCAGGGGGCATCTGCAATTCTATCGTGTGTGCCATGTCCATCGCCTGGCGTAGATAGTTGTGCTGGCGGTCCTGATGGCAGTGTCGAAGGAGTCGAAGGCTGTGCTCACCAAATGTTTTGCTACATTCTGCAAGATCTGTGAGATTGGCCGAGGCCGCAGCCTGTGACTCTTTTGGTAGGGCTGAGATGTAGCCTTTGAGATTTGCCATCAGCACATCCTGGAAGAGGATGTGCTGGAATTGATGCGCCGCGATCCTGGTGCTGAGCATGGCTCCTTGAAAGACTCTTCTTCCAACGTCGTCCAGGAGTTTTGGATCTTGACCTGGTGGGTTGTTGGCATGAGTGCGAGAGGATTTCACTCTTTTTAGGGCTGATGACAGAACGATGGACTGATGGGGAAGATGTGGTTTGGTGAAGCCTGGCGTGGGTTGGACTTGATATTTTATATCCAATTTCCTGGAGCATGTGTGGCCCAAGGTGGGCGTTTGCCTCAGTTGATTGTCCCAGAACTTCTGGTGGATGGGCAAGGTGAGAGCGGGTTTAGGCATGTTGAGGTACTTAAGGACCTCTGGCTCCTGCTCGCCTGATGTGTCAGCTGGAGTCAGATTTAGGGCAGTCGTTACCTTCCTTAGGAATTTTGGGTAGGTAAGGTCCTCTGGGGAGGAGGGGGTTGACTCAGTTGCCTTTCCGTGCCCATGACTTTGGGGTTTTCATCGGAGGGTGAGTCCTTTTGTGGCTGCGGAGCCCAGGGCAACTGATTCCATCTCATCCTATCCACTCTTCTCAGTGTGGAGGTCCGGAGAGGGGGAGGGTGTCCATGCAGGCCTTTGGGGGGGGGGGCGTTGTGGGCTGGAGGAGATGGGCACAAGGCAGTAGAGAATGGACAGCTTGGCTCTGTCGTGGGCAGTGAAGGTGCAGCCTGTTCAACTAGGCGTGTGAGGAGCTGCAGGATAGCATTGGAATTGTCCGTGCCTATTGGGTCCTGGTGTCTGCATCTCTCTCGCCTGCTGGATGAGCCAGAGGAGTTGAAGCGGGTAGTAGCCCTGTGCCTCCTCCTTTTGTGCCGTCTCTTGCATCTGCTACCTCTGTTGCTACAGCCCCCCGCTGATGCTGCTGTGCTCTGTCTGTGGCTGCATTTATGGCTTCTTTTGTGCCCTTTGTCCCCCTGGTTGCTGCTGCTGGCCTTACTGCTTCTGCCTGGTCTCTGCTCCTGCTGCCCCTTCGATTTTGTCTGCTGCTGCTCCTGTTCTGCTGTGCTCTGCGTGGGGGCCTGTAGCCTCTGTTGCTGTTGCACTCTTCTCCATGCCAGTGGGGAGTCCCTCTGTCAGTGCGGTGACATCGGCGAGGGCTTGATGCCTTGGATTTAGTTTCTCTGCTCCGGGAGCGTGTTCCTGCGTCGGCACGGTGACGTGAGCTGCCACGATGGGAGTTTCTCTGCTCTTGTCCAATTGGTGATCTGTGGGCAGAGCCAGGAGCGACCACGTAGCCATGATGGGGGCCATGCCGCTGAGCTGGGGAGCCATGGGAGGGCTCAGGAGACTCTGCCAGGTTCTTGGAGGAAGCTGTAAGCACCATAGAGTATGTCGGCACTGCAGTGGAAAACCGGGAGGAAGCAGGAGCTCTTAGAAGTCAAGCATGTTTCTCCTGATGAACGACTGGGAGACGGCAGGCCGGGTTCTATAAGTGGGTTTACTGGTGCAGGTTCACTCGAGGAGGCCAGGAAGTCCTGTAGAGAGTGGCTTCTTGATTTCTTTGCTCTGGGTGACATCTTAGAGGAGTGGGAGCAGTCCTCCACTCAATGTCTGTCTCTTAGGCATCGGATGCATTGGTTGTGGGTATCTGTGGTGTTCATCTTCCTTCCTCATCATGGGTATTTTTTAAACCCCGCTTTGGGTATACTTCTGCAATCTTCTTTTCTGCTAACTTGATATGGATGTTTGGAGAGCTTAAGATCTGTCTTGAGGCAAGGCGGAAGAAAAAAGATTGGCCTGGCTAGGGGCAGGCCAGGGAGGCGGGACTACCTGCACATGCTCAGGGTTATCTTTCTATGCCCTGGAGAGCACTTCAGCCTATGGCACTGCCCAGAGGACGTCACCAGGTGTGGCTGACACTTCCTGCTTATCAATGGAGAATCAGCTTTTGCTCCTGGTTGGAGTGGGGGTGGGGGGAGGGGTAGTCAGGTGAACTCCCATGGGAACTGGTAGGCAATGTCTGATAAACCATGTTCCTTCTACCCCAGAGGGTTTTTATGCAGGAACACTTCTCAGTCACACCATTAAAATACTGGACAATATTCATAACAACTGTGTAATATAAGATTACACTTTAAACTTAAAAAACAAAAAAAATCCACAGCCAAACAACAACATATAATACAGATTCCTGATACAATCAGATAAGCTAAAGTGCGGTTTGTGGAAAGAACTCTTGGAATGAGGCGCATATCCATGCAGCAAATTGGATAGATCATCTTGGTCATTTTCTGTCATCTGTTTTGGCTCAATGTAATGCGCTGGCTTTTATTGCAATTGATAGCTCTTATGATGCTCCTTATGTGCAGCCAGTGGTTTTCTTGTCACTCTGAAACAAGTGAATTTGTGTGTGTGGTGTGTTTTTATCATTTAAAAAAAATCTGTTTTATGGGTGTAACAAGGCGCTTCTGCACACCTGTTCATGAAAGAATCCTGTTTCCTGGATGCTAGGTCTCGTGCCTCTGAAGTATCTTGGGTTTGTATGCTACTGACATAAGCTGGCAAGATGTGTATGATGTATCGGTTTGGCATCCAGTTAAACAAGGATGGCATTAACCAACAGGCCCTGGGATAACGGACTTTGCTATGAGCAAGAGGTGGTTAAAATTCATCACGTGGTGGAATAGATGGTGCAAGGATAGCAGGACTCTTGTGATTTCTGGGAGTTTTTCCACTCTGAACTCGGCTGCTGTCATGTTTAATAGCACTGGCTAGCATCCCTCCTACTTGTGCTGCTTTCAGTTCTGGTAGGAGTAATTGCATGCTTTGGAAAATAATCTGATATGGACTATTGATGTGATTACTAGGTACCATTTACCTGAAGGCTTGTTTATCTCTCAGTGAATTAGTGTTGTTTTTGTTAACTTTTTTCTTCGTTTTTTGTAGCTAAGAGTTAAAGTTGGAGGTGGGACCATGCAGGTGAATCTGGCACTTTTTAAAGTTTAGTATCAATTTCCAGCCTGAATATTGGCTTTTCTCATAGTTATTTCTGAAAAACCCCATACTGATATTTATCCTATTGGCTGCCTTTACACTAAACATGCTAACCCAAACAAGAATCTTAGAGTAGCTAAGTGTTTCTATTTCGTTTAAATGCACTAAAAAATTGTTAAACACATTTTGAGGCCTATGAATGACACCGCAGGGGGTAAAAGCGGTTGCTATTTATTGGCGTTTCCATGCCATATTGTCCAAACCCCCCCCCCCCCCCGGTCGAAGGCTTCTTTAGATTTAATGTGTACCCCTTGGTCCACTTTTTGCGTACGCTCCTGGGTAGTCTTCATGTTACAAATGTGAATCACATAATTTATTTGGTTGTGTTCCTCCTCTTTTTTTCACTTTTGATTTCTACTCTAAGATTCTTGTTTGGATTAGCATTTAGCGAGTGAGTCTCTGTGTGGATTTTGTTGGTCGTGTAGGTTTACACTAAACATGGGCAACTTTTTTCCTGGCCCACTCAGGCCTAGGTGTCCTGTAAGTATGATATCCATTTCTGGTTTGTCGAGTGGGGGCTATTGGTCTCCTTCTTCCACATGGTATTTTACAAGCTTGCATGGCTAGCGCTGTGCCTGTGTAACTTGTGACTCTTCTAGAAAGACTGGGCAATCCTTTCATCGAAGAAACTTTTGTGTAGCATAGGAAGTGTTTGAAAAGCCTTACAAGAATCGTTTTGTTGGCAGTAACACTCTATATTTCCTCAGTGTGTAAGTGTCTGAGCGTATTTAATGACTGAGTTTGAACACTCCCCTTCTTTCATTGAAAAATGGTGAGGCCGGATCCCGTAGCCTGGAAAAACCAGTCTGGCTGGTTCCTGCTAACTATATGTTTTCATGCTGGCCCATCCTGTGGAGAGGAAGTTCAGGCCCATGAGGTCATATTTACAGTGACACTGGGCTGAGCACCTTTCACTGTTCCTAAAGTTACTAGGAGATGGAGAGACCTCTGCTTTTCAACCTGGACACATTTTCCCAGAAGCAAAAGTACTCTGAGGACTACTTTCAACAAAGGTTTGCATCTTTGTACATCCATATCATAATGTGGTTTATATATTGATTTAAAAAAAAAACCTCCTTCAAAGTATTTTATATGCGTGTTTATAGGGAAGTCCTTCAGATTCTCTTCACGATATTCTTCCTTGTCCCCCATTTTTCTTGTATGGTGCCGTATACAATGATTTTTGCTGAAATGGCAACATGATTTTTGTTATCGGTTAAAGTGAGTATATACATGAGCTTGAAGGAATGTGAATTTGTAGGGAGGGGACGAATTGGTCGTTAAGTCGTGCACTCAGGAATTGCCCTGCAGTCTGAGTTTATTTAAGATGGAGAATCTGTTGGCAGAGAGACGTTTTGAGTCTGTTCTTATTCAGGTCTATAATAAATAGCTTGTCCCACACTTTTTCCATAAAACAAAAATGTCTTCCATTCTGGCCTGATCTGTTAATGGATGATTATGAATAGTTTTCTCCTATCCTCTGGATGGATGGTGTCTCACAAGTTACAATAAAGTAGCTCATGGATTGCAGTCAAAACAAAAATAAGGGGGGGGGGGGCAAGATGGCGGCAGGAAGTTGGCTCTTTGCGGCTGCACCGCAGTAGCTCCGCGTTCCTGGTTGACGGCACGCCTCCTTTGTCGGTGATGGGGCGGAGGAAAAGGAAGCAAGCGGGCTTACCCGGAGCTCCCCTGCAGGCTTCTGCTGCTGGCCAGAGAACTTTAGAACTGTGCGGGTTCGCGGCAGCGGGGTCCAGAGCGGCGTCTTTGCCAGCACGACGGGAAGATCAGTTGTCTGGGTCGTCTGTGCTGGGCACATCCGGAGTAAGTCTCTCTCCGGATCAGCGGGCGCCCCCGATGCAACCAGGAAGTGTGACAACAACTCCCGATGGCATTTGCTTTCTTTCCTCGCCAGGTCTTTGGGTGAGTACTCCGCAGCCCGGTGGTGAGGAGCAAGTGTTGCAAGGGATTGCCCTATCTTCTGGATGGTAGAGACAGCTTGAGGGCGGCGTTGTATCTGAGCCGTTTCCTCATGCGGTAAAACTGCGGCTGCTGGAGCCTGGAGGAGGGCTTCTTCCTGTGACTCAGGGGATAGAGAAGCCGGCGGTAATCACATTGGATGCGCTGTGAGACGCCATCACTGCATTGACCACTACTCTATCTACTGTTGTGGGTTTTTTAAGTATTGAGATATCAGTTTTAAAATTGGAGGTTTCTAAGAATCAGGAGCTGCAAGCAGGCTCTTTGTTAAAGGTGAAGGAGGATGTCGGTCACCTTCAAGAGGAGCATGTGGCTCTGATGAAAGAAAGGGTAGTCCTGACACGGAAAACTGAGCATCTTGAAAATCTTGCACGGCGAAATAATCTCCGTCTGCTGAATTTTCCAAGGTCTCCACTCTTGTCTCTTCTGGAAATGGTGCGGAAGTACTTTGGGGAAGTGCTAAAGATTCCAGCTGAGCACTTGCCCCCAGTAACTAGAGCCCAGTATTTGAGGGTTAACACTTCTGGAGGTCGGGGAAACAACTTGGAGGCATCAGTGAGTGGTATTGGGAACTTGACTTGATTCCTTGAAAGTTCTTTGGACGTGATCACCGAAAGAACCACCATGCTTGTGACTCTTGCTCTAGAGGCTGATAAGTCATTGATTCTTTTGGTCTTTTTTGAAAAATATAAATAAGAAGTTTCTTGGTTCAAATGTACGTATATTTCCAGATCTCTCTCGGGTCACCCAATTAAATGAGGAAGGAATTCCTGGCCTATCGTGCTAGGACCACTTCCTTGGGTGCAAGCTTTGTGTTTATAACATCTAGAAGGATATTTTATTTCTTATTTAGGTAAGAATTATCTGTTTTTTGAACGTTGGCAACTCTCAGGTGTTTTTAGGGCTAAGGGAAGAGGCCAGGGTGGTGGTTGGTCCCATTACGGCTGACGCGTAAGTCTTATCCTGCTAATAACAGGTTTTCTTTTTCCTTGTGTGGCTCTGTTTTACTCTCATGTTGGGTTGTAAATTGGGATCATTGATTTCCTGTAGCCCCCCCTCTTATAGTTTATTGTGGAATAATGTTTGGGATAAAATATGTTTGGTTAATTTCTTGTGTATTTGTATATGCGGTTTCTTGTGAAATTCCCATGTTTTCTATTTATTTGAATGCTTGATTGTCAAAGTAAATACCAATAAAGATTATAAATATAAAAAAAATAAATAAAGTAGCTCAATCCATGGTTGTCTCTGCAGTTTACTAAGAAAAAAAGTCTGTGTAAACAAAACGGCTGGTTTAATCCTCAGTTTACCTGCTTCTCAGGTCTGGGTCTTTCCTGGCCACTCCTTTTACAGTGTAAGTAATAAACTGATCCTAGAACAGCACAATTATGCTGCAACAGAGCAAAGGTTAGTATTGCTCATGATAAATAGATTGAGGAGTGTAGTAATAGGTGGTATCACAGAGCAGGAGTGAGATGCATTGGCAGGCTGTGTGTGTGTGTGTGTGTTAGGGGCGCTGGGGTGGGACGCCATACCAAATTAGCAGAGAATGCTTCAGGTTGGAGCTGCTGCTACTATTTCATCTGTATAGCTGTACAAGGACATGTAAGAGACGGTCCTTGCTCATAAAAGCTTATAATCTAGTCAAGACAGACAGCACAACTGGAGGCTAGGATATTTCTAGGGGAATATGAAGGAAACACATAGGAAGTGAACAGGAGACTAGGAGGATCAGGATCTAAAACAGTCTCAAAGAAGTGAGTTTTTTAGCCTGGATTTGAACAGGGCCATAGATGTAGCCTGGTGTACCGACTCGGGTAGTTCCAGGCATAAGGAAGTAGCAAGGTAGAAGAATTGAAATCGGGAGTTGTCAGTGGGAGAGAAGGGCACAGATAGAAGGGATCTGCCAGAAGAGTGGAGTTTCCAAGGAGGGGGTGTATTAGCAAAACAGAGTTAGAGGGAGGCTGTCAATACAGGAATAACTAGAGCATTTGCATAGCTGGAGTGATGTCTGGGCCAGGTTTGCGATTGTGCAGCTGCACAAGGCTCCATGTACAAGGAGGCACTGTGATATTGCCGCTTACACTCTTCGATATGGGCAAGGAGAATAAGGAACACAAACATGACTGCAGAAAAAGACCACATGGCCTATGTAGTCTGCCCTTCCATATCGACCACTACAACACTCCCTTTTTTTTCCTTTAGAGATCCTTTGTGTTTGTCCCATGCTTTTTTAAATTCAGATACTATCCTTGTCTCTACCACCTCCACTGGGAGACTATTCCATGTATCTACCACTCTTTCTGTAAAGAAATATTTCTGCATATTACTCCTGAGTCTATTCTCTTTCACCCTCATCGTATGTCCCCCTCGTAGCAGAGCTTGCTTTCAATCGAAAGAGGCTCTCCTCTTGTGCATTTATGCCACTGAGGTATTTAAACGTCTGTCATATCACCTCTATCCCGCCTTTCCTCTAAGGTGTACATATCAAGATCCTTAAGTCTCTCCTCATATGCTTTATAATGAAGACCACCAATCATTTTAGTAGCCACCCTCTGTACAGACTCCAACCTGTTTTATATCCTTTTGAAGGTGTGATCTCCAGAATTGCATACAATGTTCCAAATGAGGTCACACCAAAGACTTATACAGAGGCATGGTCACTTCCTTTCTTCTGCTGGCCATTCCTCTCCCTATGCACCCAAGCATCTTTCTAGCTTTTGCCGTCGCCTTTTCTACCTGTTTAGATACGTTAAGATCATTGGACACAACAGGGGAAAGGGAAGCAAAAAGAGGGAGATGCTGGACATGAAAGAGGGGGGAAAGGGGTTGAAACTATGCTGGACTGGGCATGAGAGATGGGGGGGGGGGGAAAGGGGTTGAAACTATGCTGGGAGCAGTGCCCTTTTTGATAGTTGCAGTATGCTGGAGCTTCCATATCCGAACAAATGGTGCTAAATTTGGTTTTCACTCAGGGCACCAGTTAGAGCCTACTCTGAGGGAGCTGCATAGGCAAGTCTGGGTTTGTGTGGGAAGAGAGGTTTGAGTGCTGCAGGGTTTAATGAGATGCATTTATAGATCGTCTTAAGTTCACTTCTGGACTGGGGATTCTAAGGTGAGGGTCATAGTTGCTGTTACCTGCAGCTTCCCTCTTCATTGCTGATGAATTATTTCCTGTGTCCATATAAATCTTGGCATCTGTGTCCTTGTGTTTTCCTGCTGGCTCTCTTCCTTTACACACCCTCTACTAATTTTGCAAAACAGATAATGCTGTAAGCATTGTCAGTTTGCCTGTAAGTGCACTGTCTGGCTTTTTCTTACATGCTGTTCCACTCTGCATGGTCTGTTCTATCTCCAGGAACAAGCAGGAATGAGTCCTCACATATGGGTACGTCGGAACCGACGGAGCCTGCGCGGGAAAGCTCCCCAGCTTCCCAGAAAGGAAGCTTTTGGGGCCTCCCACAGCGCATGCGCGCTGCCTTCCCGCCTTCCTGACCAACTCTCTTCAGTTCTTCTTTTTCCGCGGAGCCAGCAGGTCGTGTTCCTGTCACCGCTGAAGAAATTGTTATTTTAATTTGTTTCTTTGACCGCGTGTCTGCCTTCACCGATTCCAGACCGGTACCGCCGGTCCTTTTTTCGTTTATTTTAAAAAATATATATATATATAATTACTTTTTCTACACTTGGTGTATTTTTTCTGTGAGGCCTCTAGGCCTTCTCAGGTCTCCCTCATGGAAAAACCAGCTTCTGGTTTTAAAAAATGCACTAAGTGTACCGGTACTATTTCAGTTACAGACACCCATGAGTGGTGTCTTAAATGTTTGGGGCCTGACCATTCCATTCCGGATTGTCCATCCTGCTCTCTGATGTCCAAAAGGGGCTTACAGAACAGAGCAGCTAAATTTCATATGCTGTTTTCTACCGATATTCCAGCATCAACATCCTCCAGGTCTTCTTCTCCTGATGGATCTCAGGTAACCAAACATTCTTCGGGCAAGTCCTCAAAAGGCAAATCTCCCTCTAAGCAGCGAGAGGCCCTTGCAGTTGACCCTGAGGACCCTGCCCCAGCCAAACAACCCCGGCGGGAAGCTCCGGCTTCCAAAGCTCCTCCTATGGGGTTACAGGTAGACATCGATGGCACGGCCTCGACCGATCTCCTGTTAGACTGCTCTGGGGTACCGGCTAACACCGGTACCGACTTCCAGGCAGTTGTGGCGGCTATGGGTACTACGGTACAATCCATGCAGCAGGCCTTACTGACTTTCATTAATGCTGCACCGCCATCGGTACCGCGACAATCGGTTCCGATTCCGGTACCGCAACCGATACCGGTACCCAGAGCATCTACTTCCAGTAGCATGCCGGTTCCGGTCTCCGGTTCCGGAGCTTTCTTCGATACCGCTCCGATTCCTGGTACGCCTGATGTCTGTACCGATCGGTATGCGTATCGATCTCTGGAAGCAAATAGATGATACTTTGAATCCTCTGAAGATTCTGATACATCAGATGATTCTGCTGACGTCTCTTTTACTCTTCCTGAGGAGCCCTCTTCTCCAAAAAGGAGAATGTTTCCTCCAGAGGATTTGTCCTTTCAAGACTTCATTATTGAAGTAGCTAAAGGACTCTCCATATCTGTATCCTCTGAAAAGGAACCTAGAGCAAAAAAATTAGATATTTTAGGATACTCTAAGGTTCCCAAAGAGGCAGCCACCTTACCCATACATGAAATTCTTCAAGAACACATGATGGATTTGTGGGAGGCTCCTCTCACCCTATCTCCACATTCTCGACGTTTGGACACCATGTATCGGGTTCCTCCTTCTCCTGGTTTTCAAAAAACTCAGCTTCCTCACCACTCTATTGTGGTGAAGTCTGCTATGAAAAAGATAGAGTACCAAAAGACACTCTTCTACCCCTCCAGGAAGAGAATGTAGGACTCTGGATGCTTTGGGGAGAAAAATCTTCCAAACTAGCATGCTTATTGCCAGAATCAATTCATACAGCCTCTATATGGGCATGTTTTTGAAAGAGATTGCATTAAAGATACGTCAGTTTCTCCCCTTTATCCCAGAGGATAAACAAGAGGAATTCCTTCTTTTGCTAAAGCACACTCAAGATGTTTCAAAGTTCTCCAACAGAGCAGCCTTTGACTCTTTTGAGGGGGCAAGCAGAGCCTCTGGCATTGCCATAGCTGCTCGCAGACTGGCTTGGCTCCAGGCCTCTGATTTGGAACCCTGGGTACAAGAAGGCTTGGGTAATCTGCCCTGTACAGGTGAAAATCTCTTTGGCAAAGAGTGGCAAATCAAAGCCACTCAAATGGATGCAGAGAATGCTGCTTTAGATAGACTTTCTAAGTCTACCTCTACCCCTGCCAAGAAAAAACCTTTTAAGAAAACTTTCTATAAAAAGACCCGATTTTCCACAAATACTGGCCAGCAATCTTCCCAAGTTCGCTTTGCTCCTAAGCGTCAGCAAACTAAACAGGCCAGAACAAAATCTACAGGGGCTGCTACAATCCAGCAGTCCCAACCTCCTCAGGGTTTTTGACTTGATTCTAGAGAACTTAACCTTTCTGGCTCTGCAACAGCCAGAACCTCTCACCATTCCAGGAAGATTAGCTCATTTTGCTCCCAGATGGGAACAAATCACATCAGAACCGTGGACCCTCTCTATCATCGGAGAGGGCTACAAACTACATTTCTCCAGCCTTCCTCCCCATACCATGGTGAGACAATTCAATTCTCCCCCATCTCTCCTGTACCTGTTGGGCCAGGAGGTGACCACTCTTCTCGCCCAAAACGCAATAGAAGAGGTTCCTCTTCCTCAACAAGGGTCAGGTTTCTACTCCCCTTATTTTCTCATTCCCAAGAAAACAGGGGGGTACAGACCCATTCTGGATTTCAGAGAATTGAACAAATTCCTATACAAAGATAAATTCAAAATGCTTTCTCTAGGTACTCTCCTTCCATACCTACAGAGTCAGGACTGGTTTTGTTCTCTAGATCTCAAGGATGCGTACACACATATACTCATCCATCCATCCCACAGAAAATTCCTACGGTTTCTGTTCCAGGGAAAACATTTCCAATACAGAGTACTCCCCTTCGATCTAGCCTCTGCTCCAAGGGTATTTACCAAATGCATGGCAATAGTAGCTGCATTTCTACGCACTCTGGGGATCTTTGTCTTCCCATACCTGGACGACTGGCTCATCCGAGCTCCATCTCAGTCCGAGGCTCAGACTTCCCTGGACCACACCAGATGCATACTGCAGTATCTGGGACTTGTCATCAATCTGCCAAAGTCTCAACTCACCCCTACTCAGTCCCTAGAATTCATAGGGGCCTGGCTAGATACTACCACTGCAAGGGCCTATCTTCCTCAGGCCCGTTGCCACCGTCTAGTGCACTTGGCCTCTCAAATTCAGTCCAGAAGCCACTTGACTGCCAGAGAGATGCTACAACTGCTAGGCCACATGGCATCCACAGTTCATGTGGTGCCTTATGCTCGCCTACATATGAGAGCAGCTCAATGGACCTTGTCCACCCAGTGGACCCAAGCATCAGGAGCTCTCTCAGACCAAATAGCAACCTCAAAACGTCTTTTTTGGTCTCTCCAGTGGTGGATATCCACTCAAAATCTGTTGTTGGGGGCCCCCTTCCAACCTTTGTTACCCCAAGCAACTCTCACTACAGATGCCTCCCAAACAGGTTGGGGAGCTCATCTCCAAGACCTCTCCACTCAGGGCATTTGGTCTCCACAGGAGACCACCCTTCATATCAACCTTTTGGAGCTGCGAGCAATTATCCTTGCTCTCAAGGACTTTCATACCCTCCTCATCAACATGACAGTCCTTGTTCATACCGACAATCAAGTAGCCATGTTCTACATAAACAAGCAAGGAGGGACTGGCTCTCTGTCGCTTTGCAACGAAGCTCTAAAACTGTGGGCCTTCGCCAGAGAGCATCGGATCCATCTCCTGGCAGTGTACCTCCCAGGAATCCAAAACTCTTGGGCGGACAGACTCAGTCGAGTTCTGCTTCCACACAAATGGTCCCTGCACATGGATCAGGTACTCAGAATCTTTCAGGAATGGGGGACCCCGGACATAGACCTCTTTGCAAGTCCGTACAATGCCAAACTTCCCCGGTTCTGTTCCAGGATTCCGTGTCAGGGAGCTCAGGCCAAGGATGCCTTCCTCCTTCATTGGGTCAGGCCTTCCTATATGCCTTTCCACCCATTCCCTTGATTCCCAAGACTCTATTCAAACTTCAGAGGGATCAAGGATCCATGATCCTCATAGCTCCACGCTGGCCACGCCAAGTGTGGTACCCTCTACTTCTGCATCTCTCCCAGACACCCTCCCTGGATCTGGGAGCTGCTCCAGACCTTCTGTCTCAAGAGGAGGGGACTTTGTGGCACCCAAACCCCAAGTCCCTTCACCTCAGAGCTTGGTTACTGAAGGCCTAGACCTTCAAGACTTGAATCTTTCTCAACAGGTGAAGGATGTCCTCCATGCATCGAGGAAACCTTCCACCAGGCGTGCTTATGCTTTTAAATGGAAAAGATTTTCAATTTGGTGTGCAGACAAAGGTCTTAACCCTCTAGCACTACCTTTGAATTCTTTACTCTAATATCTCCTGCATCTTTCCAATGCAGGACTTAAAACCAATTCTGTAAGGGTCCATTTGAGTGCTATTGCAGCATCTCTTCAGCCTATCAATGGACAATCTGTTTCCTCTCATCCTCTTATTGCAAGATTCATGAGAGGTCTAACTTTTACTAAACCTCCCATCCGGCCTCCTCCGGTGGCATGGGACTTAAACGTAGTTCTTGGTCAGCTTATGAAGCCACCCTTTGAACCCTTAGCCACTACCTCCTTAAAATTCCTTTCCTGGAAAGTCATTTTCCTTATTGCAATCACTTCTGCTCGCCGCATCAGTGAACTGCAGGCTTTAGTGGCTAATCCACCTTATACAAGGTTCCATCATGATAAGGTAGTCCTTAGGACAAATCCCCACTTTATGCCTAAAGTGCTCTCACCTTTTCATCTTAATCAAGAGGTATATTTACCTGTCTTTTTTCCAGCTCCTCATGCATCAAATGCAGAGAGGAACCTTCATACTCTAGACTGTAAAAGAGCTCTTGCCTTTTACCTCCACAGGACGCAGCAACATCGAAAGTCTTCTCAACTTTTTGTTGCTTTTGATCCTTCTCATTTAGGACTTCCAGTCTCAAAAGGAACACTGTCCAATTGGATTGCTCAGTGTATTTCTTTTGCTTATCAGAGTAAGAACCTTTCTCTGGAAGGCCATGTCACAGCTCACAATGTGAGAGCCATGGCCACATATATGGCTCATCTTCATTCTGTATCCATTGATCAGATCTGTCGAGCAGCCACCTGGGCCTCGGTTCATACCTTCACAGCCCATTACTGCTTGGACAAGGACTCCCGCCGGGATGCCTTGTTTGGTCAGGCTGTCCTCAGACACCTGTTCCATTCTTAAACAACTCCTGCCCACCTTCCCTGAATGGATGCCTGAGATCCATAGGAAGATGAGAAACCCTTGGAGGGGGATCTCCCAGGCATCTTAGCTAGGGAGTCCCCATATGTGAGGACTTATTCCTGCTTGTTCCTGGAGATAGCACAGTTACTTACCTGTAACAGGTGATCTCTGGGAACAGCAGGAATTAGTCCTCACAACCCACCCACCTCCCCTAGGAGTTGTATCTCTCTCTCTCTTTCTCTTTCCTTTCCTCTCTCTTTCTCTTTCCTTTCCTCTCTCTATTGTCTCAGCTTTAAACTCGAACTGAAGAGAGTTGGTCAGGAAGGCGGGAAGGCAGCGCGCATGCGCTGTGGGAGGCCCCAAAAGCTTCCTTTCTGGGAAGCTGGGGAGCTTTCCCACGCAGGCTCCGTCTGTTCCGACGTACCCATATGTGAGGACTAATTCCTGCTGTTCCCAGAGATCACCTGTTACAGGTAAGTAACTGTGCTTTTTGGGGAAGCCCAGCTAGACTTTTCTGGGTGAGTCTGCATAGTGTCGGTGTCCCCTGTGTCCTGCCAGCTTTGCACTGCTTTGGATATCTGAAAAATCCAACATCCCTTTAGAAAGAGGCTGCTGTTTTTGAAGAGCCTTCTGTTTTCCCTATTGTCCTGGACAATGGACCAAGAGGCTCTGAAGAACACAATCCTGAGCCGAAGTGCACAAATGCACAGAGCATGGGTGCAGTGCAACCCCCTCCAGAATGTTCAGAAAGTCATCAGTCACCTCTGAACCTGAAGTATGGAGTCAGATTGTAAAGAACAGTGGCTTTGAAACCAGTGGACCCGTCAGCACCTTTCCCTCCCAGCCTATAACCAGAGCTTTAGATCAATATGTAAAAAAATTCCTTTCCTGTTTCAAATAACCCCCGTAGGGAATTGCTTATTTGTCTCATCCTGTTGTCTAGACTATTGTAACCTACTCCTTGCTGGTCTCCATCTGAATCATCTCTCTCCCCTTCAATCTGTTCAGCACTCTGCCAGCCTCATCATGCCCGTATTACCCCTCTTCTTAAGTCACTTCATTGGCTCCCTATCCATTTCCGCATCCAGTTCAAACTTCTTCTGTTGACCTATAAGTGCATTCACTCTGCAGCTTCTCACTACCTTTCCTCTCTTCTCTCTCCCTATACCCCCTCCTTGGGAACTCTGCTCTTCTGGCAAATCGCTTCTATCTGTGCCCTTTTCTGCTATTGCTAACTCCAGACTTCGCTCCTTTCACCTTGCTGCTCCTTTATGCCTGGAACAAACTACCTGAATCTGTGCGTCAGCCGCCTTCTCTGACCCGTTTCAAATCCAGGCTGAAAACTCCCCTCTTCGCTGCCGCTTTTGGATCTTGACTCACCTAATCTCCTTCCTGTTTCCTTACCATTCTCCCTAGATATATCCTATCTCTACAGCTACTGTGTTGTCTGTCTTGACTAGATTGTAAGCTATGATTAACGGGGACTGCCTTTTACATGTCAGAGCAGCTCTGTGAATGTCTTGTAGTTCTATATAAATGTCCAGTAGTAGTAGTAGTCTTTCAGACTGTTGCTTTTCTATACTCTTGGTTGAAAAATGTTCAAGCAAATGATTAGGGTGAAAGGGGGTAGATTTGGGAGTAATATAATAAATATTTCTTTACATAAAGGCTGTTCCATGCATCCCCCACCCTCTAAATGGAAATAGCAGAAATTAGGACAATATCTGAGTTCGAGACAGCATGGGACAAGCACAGGACTACCATAAAAATATGGCCTGGGTGCATAGGGAGAAGAATGGCCAGTAGGAAGAAGGAGGTGATAGTGCCTCTGTATAAGTCTTTGGTGGACCTCATTTTGGAGTATTGTATGCAATTCTGGAAATCACACCTTCAAAAGGATATAAACAGGATGGAGTCGGTGCAGAAGGTGGCTACGAAAATGATCAGTGGACTTCGTCATAAGGCATATCGGGACAGACTTAAAGATTTCAATATGTATACTTTGGAGGAAAAGTGGGAGAGAGGAGATATGATATATGTTTAAATACCTCCGTAGCATAACATCACAGGAGGAGAACCTTTTTCAGTTGAGAGAAAGCTCTGCAATGAGGGGCCATAGAAGGAAGGTGAAAGGAGATAGATTCAGGAGTAATATGTGGAAATATTTCTTTACGGAAAGAGTGGTAGATGAATGGAATAGTCTTCCGATGGAGGTAGTAGAGATGAGGACAGTATCTAAAATCAAGAAAGCATGGGACAAACACAGAGGATCTCTAAAGGGGGGGAGGGGGGAAAGGGAATATAGTAATTGGTATGGAAGGGCAGACTGGATAGGCCGTATGGTTTGTGGGTTGTTGTTTTTTCTGCAGTCATATTTCTGTTAGACCGTAAGAATTGTCATACTGGGTCAATCAAGTCCAGTATCCTCTTTACAGTAGTGGCAAATCCAAGCCAAAAATACCAGAGAGGAGCAAGATTCCATGCTGCCTACCCCCAGGGACAAGCATTGGCTTGCATAAGTCCACCTTAATGGTTTGTGGACTTTTCCTCCAGGAACTTGTCTGAATCTTTTTTTAACCCAGCTATGCTGTTTTGTGTTTCTAATCTGGCAGAAGATGAGCAAGCAGAGTACCTTCTCCTTACTGGAAATGATTGGTGAGCTGTTCACCTAAAATCCCAGAATTTGAGCAGTTTTCATTTTTCAAGTGCCTGCAGTAATTGTGTGACAGTAGTGAAAATGGAGCTAGGTGTGTGTTTTGTACTGAGGCACAGAGTAATATTGATTTTCATGTGTTGATAAAACTATTCAAACTCCACACACTGCTCAGTGTAATCTAGGTATTAAGTGGGTTTTGAGAAATCAAGATTATGGCAATTTAGCATGTGTCCCTTGCTACACCACTAAGGTGGTGATCATTCCTAAAGCCTCATAAATTTGAAAATTTCAGCGCTCAAGCAAGGAAAGAAAATAATTAGGAATCTGCATGATCCTCTTCTGTCTTCTCCTCTCTAGCTTGTTCATGGGTGCTGTTTTAGAAGGACATGATGAGGAAAGAGGGTGGTCAGGAATAGTGATGCCAGTGATAATATTCTAAGGAGGGGACCGTGCCAGGCCCTGGGAGGTTGGTGTCAGCAGAGAAGGATGTCATGACTTAGTGAGTGTGTAAATTTAATTCTGGAGGGCTCTGCATTATGTGGGAATTGAGCTCAGGCCCTCGTATCGCCCTCTAGCAGCTTGTTGAGCACAGTTACTGGCCTTATGCTGTGCCACGCATGTTCTCACATAGGAGCCAGGCTTCACTGGTTAGGAGTTCACGACCCTGGTGAGAGCATATTATGGGTTTTACTGTGTTAAAAAAAATGTGCAAAGCCATTCTCTACTGTCCTGTCTGAACTACACGTTTGATCTATATTCTGTCTTTTTTGCCTATTTTCTGTGTCAGATTAGTAAAGATCAGGTGGGCGATTGGACTATTCATCATGAGAAAGAGGACTGCTTAGTAGTGGCCTGCATCCAATGTATATAATTCTGAAATGCTGTAGATCTCGTATTCTGTCCTTCCATGAAAGGAGCAGAATTTGTATGCGTGCTTTTCAGTTCATGTGACGTGTGGGTGTGTTTGAGATTTCACCATGGCACTGAGAAGACGAATCCACACCTAGCTTGGCTTTGAAATGTTATAACAGCAACAAGAGCCTGGCAGTATGCGACTCCTACTGTAATTTTAGAAGCTGCAGAGTTTTACTTTTACATTTACATTTAGGGAGTGCAGCTTCCCAGAGGCAGGATATTTTTGCAGTTTGGCAGAAGAAAGCAGTTATGTTTCCTCAACCTGTTAAGTTTTTGGATTTTGAAGTAAGGTTAAATACCCTTTATTTTTTTAGTTTGCTAAATAATTTGCACCATAATTAGAATAAGTAATATCATTAAAATATCTCCCCCTTCCAAAGCCTTTATCATATTTATTCTCTCAGCATTTAAATGTTCCTAAAAGCTCTGATTTCTCATTTCCCAACAGAAGAGGTATAGATAAATCGAGACATCATCATGCTGTGTATAATCAGAAATCCTATTCTAGCTGGGGGCTCCAAGATGGTTAAACAGTCAAAGCTAGCAGATGACCATAGTTGGTTTTTGTTTCTTAATGTGTGTATCTTGCTCATCCTGAAGAAAGAACCTCTTAATGTATTGTTTATTTATCGTTAATCGTTTATTTAAAAGTTAATATACCGCCCTTGGTGTTAGCAGGCAGAGCGTTTACATCAATAAAATATGTATGTATTATAATAAAGAGAGGAACTACAATTAGAAATAGAAAAGATGAAAGGCGAGAGCAGAGGAAAGGAGGAGCTGAAGGCAATGTACTAGTCTGGATGGAAATGCTGTGGTTGTCCTTTTGAGAAACATACCTTTAGGGTAAATATCGCGGAAAGTTCCAAAGGTAAAGGGCCTAAGCGGGCTTCGCCAGGGGCACACTCAGCAGAAAGAGATTAGGGTGAACCGGGCCTTAGTAGATGCAGACTGGAAGAGGACCTTTGGGGCGAGGTGGGCTCCTTCCATTCCGAGGAGGAAGAACAGGATGACTTTGAGATTGAACAGACAGAGGAGATGGAACTGGAGGAAGGCATGATCCCTCCAGCAGAAGAGTCACATATAGTGCACGTCTTTAGGAGGGAAGAGCTTTTGACTTTCATACTCAGTCTTTGAAGGCCCTTAATATAGATACAGAAGGTCCATTAGAGGAGGAGCCACTGGAGGACCCTCTCTTCCAGGCTCTGTGGAAGACACAGAATGTGTTCCCTATGCACTGGGAGATTAACATGGCCACAGGCACATCCCATTTGTCCTGAATCATCGGTCTAAAGGGAACATGCACAATGGCACGGTTATACCCGCTCCCAGAAAAGGATAAAGACCACCTGCGGTCACTGAGGGTCAATGCCGCAGTGTCAGTGGTGACAAAGGCTACTATTCCAGTGTAAGGTAGTTCGGCACTAAAGATGTACAAGATAGGAAGGTAGAAACACTCCTAAAGCAGGCCTTTGATATCAGTGCCCTGTCCTTGCAAGCGTCTGTCTTTGGGCCTTCATGGTGCATGCGCGTGTGCTTGCGATGGACGCAAGGGAACATTGAGCCTTTGGGGATGTCGCAGCAGCTTCCGGTGGAGGTGGCCAAATGGAGTCAGGGGCGGCTTACTTGGCTAATTGCTTTTATGACTTGATCAGAAGCTTATCCAAAGGGATGGCAGTGGTAGTAGCATCGCGTCGCTCCTCTGGCTTCAGAATTGGTCAGCAGATGTATCTTCCAAATCGTGCCTGAGTAAATTATCCTTATGAGGGAAGCTGCTTTTCAGGGAAGATCTCGATTAAATTGGTGAAGGATTTGGGAGAAGCCAAAGGAAGTCGCCTTCCAGAAGATGAACAAAAAGCGGTTTGGTCCAACGTGCCCAGCAGGGACAGTCGTCGAATTTTCAGTGTTTTCGAGCAGTACGCTTTGTGCCATATCAGAGGGGCAGGTTTCCTTCCAGGGGCCAGTCCTTTCGGGGGTTCAGAAGGTCAGGCAGAGGTTTCTTCTCTTCCACTCCCACAGGCCCTAAAAAGTCACAATGATGCGAGGAGCAGCCCCCCAGGATGCTTACCCATAGGGGGTCAGCGAAGGGACTTTATCCTGTGTGGGTGCAGCTTACATCCGATCAGTGGGTGGTGGAGGTTATCAGAGGAGGGCTATGCCTTGGAGTTGAAGAGACCCCTCACAAATGCTTTTGTCCTCTCACCATGCAAAGGCTCCTTGGAAGTGAGAGGCAGTGCAAGAGACATTTCAGAGACTCCTAGACCTTCAAGCGATCTGCCAGGTGCCGGCCGACCAATGCGGTTATGGTCGATACTTGATCTATTTTGTGGTTCCAAAAAAGAGGGTACCTTGAGATCCAGAATGGGCCAGAAGCATGTCAGTCGGTGCTTAAGGTGTCTTGATTCCACATGGAGACACTGCGGTTGGTGATTGTGGCGGTCAGGGCAGGAGAGTTCTTGACTTCCCTCTATCTCACAGAAGCCTATTTACATATTCCAATTCTAGAGGAGTACCAGCAGTTAAGGTTTGCAGTGCCCACAGGCCACTTCCAGTTTCAGGTGCTTCCCTTTGGCGTAGCTACTGCATCATGCACATTCACAAAGGGAATGGTCGCGGCAGGACTACGGAAGGAAGGGATACTCGTGCATCCCTACCTAGACGTTTGGCTCATACGGGCAGAGTCCAAGAGCGAAAGCGTGCAAGTCACAGTGAGAGTGATTTGCATATTTGCAGAGCCTCGAAAGGGTGTTAAACTTCAAAAAGAATCAGCTCTGGCAGGACTTGGTGTATCTGGGGGTACGTTTTCAAATGGCGGCAGGACGGGCGTCCTTGCTGGATGCTTCAGTGCAAATGTTGCAGAGGCAGATCAGAAGGTTTTGTAGCATGCACACGCCAATGGCATGGCACTACCTGCAGGTGCTGAGTCCATGGTGGTGATCATAGAGCTTGTGCCTTGGGCATGTGTGCACATTCAGCTGTTGCAGAAGAGCCTGTTGCGAAGATGGCCACGCAGCGTCGCCCACTCTCGCTCCCCATGCCTTGTTCAGCGAGCACCTGCAGGTTGCTCCGGTGGTGGCTGAAGGGCATGCCGCTGAAGAGTCCCTGCTGGGTTCCTTTGACTATGGATGCCAGTCTGGATGGGGTGCTCTCTGCGAGGTCCAGATTGCGCAGGGGCGTTGGTCAGAGCAGGAGGCAACTTTGTTCATCAACCAGCTCGAGTTGAGAGTGGTGTTCCAGGCATTACAACAGTTCAATTTGCAACTTCAGGACAAAGCAGTGCAAATGTTTTCAGATAATGCCACAATGGTGGCATACGTCAATCGCCAGGGAGGAACAAGCAGTGTGAATTTGGAGGCAGAAGTAGACCTGTTAGCCTGGGTGGAGCAGAATCTGCAGGCATTATAGTCGGAGCATGTGGCAGGCAAAGGCAGTATGACAGCCGATTATCTCAGCCAGGTGCATATCGACCCAGGGGAATGGACGCTCAGACACAGTATTTGCTCTCCTTGTCCAGTGGTGGGGGCAGCCAATTATGGACCTGATGGTGATGTTCGCATAAGCCAAGGCAGCAAGGTTTTTCAGTAGATGCCGGGAAGGAATGTCTGAAGGACTCGATGCCCTGGTTCAGAGGTGGCTGACAGGGGCTCCTCCGTGTTTCCACCCTGGGTGCTCATCGGTTAAGTCATACAGCAGATAGAAGTGCATCAGGGCCTCATGCTACTGGTAGATCCCGACTGGCTATGGTATGCAGACTTGGTGCGCTTGAAAGTGGAATGTCCATGGAAGCTACCACCTCAGCCAGACCTATTGTCTCGGGGACCCATTCTCATATCAAAGGTGGATCGATTCTCACTTACGGCTTGGTTATTGAGCGGGCGCAGTTGTGCCGTTGGGCTATTCAGCACTGATAATATCTATGTTGCCGAAGGCTCAGTGGCTCTCAATGTCACTAGTTTACATGCGAGTGTGGAGAGTGTTTGAGGACTGGTGTGCTGATTAGCACTGTTGACTGCTGGCAGCGTTTGGTGACAGAAGTGTTGGCCTTCTTGCAAGCAGAGTTCAGGAAAGGGCTAGCATGTAGCATTCTCTGGGTGCAGGTCATGGCTATATTCTGCTACCGGGGAAGAGTACATGGAGTTTCCCTAGCGGCATATCTGGATGTGGTCCAGTTTCTCAGGGTAGTGAAGCAGGAGCGTCCACTGCTGAGTGGTGGGCCCACCTTGTGACCTCAATTTGGTGTTGTCGGTGCTAAAAGAGCCTCCTTTTGAACTGTTGGAATCGTGTATAAAGGATCTGACGATGAAGACTGTTCCTGGTGGCGATTTGTTCCGCTAGACTGATCTCGGAGCTGCAGGCGTTATCGTGCAGGGAGCCTTATCTGTTTTTGGCTAAGGAAAAGGTGGTGCTTAGGCTGGTTTCTTCCTTTTTGCCTAAGGTCCTGTCACGTTTTCATATGAATCAATTGGTATCTCTCTGGTGTTTTCAGGAGCAGGTGGGATGGAGAGGGACTCATTTCTTCACCGGTTGGATATCCGTAAGGTATTACAGAGGTATTTGAAGGCTGCAGAGTCTTTTAGAAAGTCAGATCACGTGTTCATTTTGTATGGTGGAGCTTGTAAAGGAGAGGCCATCCATTTGAAGGCCTCCATTTCTCAGTAGGTGAAGGAGGCCATCTCCTCTGCTTATTTGCTGAGGCGCAAAGTTACCGGTCAGGTTGAGAGCGCATTCGATCCGAGCGCAGGCCATGTCCTGGGTGAAGTCGAGGTGGGTGCTGCCAGGGGAGATTTGTAGGCAGCAACTTGGTTGTTCCTGCATACTTTTGTCAAGCATTATAGGCTGGATATTCAAGCTGCAGGGGATGCGTGTTTTGGATTGGCAGTTCTTCAGGCCGGTCTTGCAGGTCCCTCCCAAGTTTAGTACTGCTATGGTATATCCCACAGGTGCAAGACTGGACTGGAGGAACGATAAGGAAGGTGAAATTAGGCCTTACCTGCTAATTGACGTTCCTTGAGTGAGTCCAGTCCAATCCTGATCACTCTCGGGGTAATTTATTTTCTTTTGGCTCTATGGATGTCTCCGGTCCTGAAGAAGCTCAGCACATAGGTAATGGAGTTAGACACGTTGGATGTTGGGCACAAGGAGAATATTTTGGAGCTCGATTTGGAGTGTCCAGGTGAAGCCAGGGTAGGTGGTTTGTGGCATTATCTCAATCAGACGGGGGGTGTTTTTCTGTCTGGAGGGGGGGGTGCAGTTCTAATTGATTGTTGTAAAGTTGCTTTTGTGAGTCTGCTTTGTCAATAGGATGCTGGTTGTGGTGGGAGGTACCACTGCTATGTATACCCTGATGTCGTCAAACATGACATGCTCAGTCTCCAAGCTGCTGGTGAGGTGACACTACCCACAGGTGTGGGACTGGACTGGACTCGCTCAAAGAACATCAATTAGCAGGTAAGGCCTAATTTCACCTTTTGCTAAAGTCTAAGACCTTCGCTTTTGAATGGATTTTATCAGCCCTAGTCCTAATACTGAACCACACCATCTGATGATAACTGGATGCAAGATGATCTCCTACTATAACATCAGAAACACTTTCAAAATTGGTAAGCTCCATCACGTGTGGATTCTATTACCAGTTGCCTGAATAGTTCTCCTTTAAGAAAATCCAGGATTTCCTTACTTCTAGATGACACCGCAGCAGGGATATGCCAATCAACATCCAGCGTATTGAAATCACCACCTATCAGTAGCACTTACCCTTTTTTGGCAATGCTGCATATATCTTCTATTAAATCTCCGTCCACTTCTCCCTGTGAGAGGGATCTGTATATCACGCTAATTCAAATGGATTTCTCTTTCCTTCTTTCTAGTTTAACCTCTCTCCCTTTTAAACCTTCTAATTCTATAGCTTTAATATTTTTTACATATAGTGCCACTCCTCCTCCCCTTCTTCCTACCTTATCCTTCCTGAATAAAGTATAGCCTGGTATAATTATATCCCAGCAAAGGTGTACGACAAGGCTGCATACTGTCCCCCTACCTCTTTAATTTATATACAGAACAAATCATCAGAGAAGCAGGACTGTAGGAAGACAACAGGTGTGAAGATTAGTGGAAGATTCATCAACAACCTTTGCTATGCTGATATCACATTACTGGCTGAAAGTGAAGACTATTTGAAACATTTGCTTCTCAAGATTAAGAAATATAGTCTTAAAATGGTTCTGCACCTTAACGTTAAGACAAATTCTGACAACTGACAAAATCAATAAGTTCATTATTGATGGAGAAGAAGTTGAAATAGCTGTTGACAGCTTTAACTAACTTGGATCAGCAATCAATAAAGAAAGGACTAGCAGTCAAGAAATGAGACGACGTATTGCCTTGGTAGAATGGCTATGAAGGACCTAGACAAGATTCTCAAGAGCAGAGATGTCTCTCCACACAAAGGTTCGACTTGTCCAGGCCATGGTATTTTCAATAACGTCATATGGATTCGGAAGTTGGACAGTGAAAAAGAAAGGAAGAAAATTGATGCCTTAGAATTATGGTTCTGGCGATGAATACTGTGTATATCATAGACTGCCCAAAGAACAAACCAGTCAGTACTAGAGGAGATCAAACCTAGCTTTCTCCAGGAACAAGCAGGAAGTCAGTCCTCACATATGGGTGACGGCGCCAATGGAGCTCTCGTGCAGAGCAATTCCCCAGCTTTCAAAGAAAGCCTTTGGGATTGCATCATGCATGGGCAATCCCCTTCTCGTCCAAGGGTGCTATCTTGCTCAGTCATCTTTTTTCCGTGGAGCCCAACGGACGTGGTCCTGTTTTCACTGTGGAAAAAGTAGAAAAGTTGATTTTTTTTTTCAGCTTCCTGGTTCGACACCGGTTCCCCTTCCTGCCTTCGGCTCGGTACACCGGTATTGAGTCCGGTCATATTTTTCGTTTTTGTCCTTCGTGACTAGCGTTCGAGCTCTTTTTAGTTTTCACTGGTAGCCCGGTCGTTTGACCTCGCAGGGGCCCTTTTTCCCCCGAAGGCTGCCAGCGGGTTTAAAAAATGTGATTGGTGTAAGAAGTTGATGTCTCTCACTGACACACACGACTGCTGCTTCTGATGCCTCGGCCCTGACCATGACCCGGTGGTCTGTGGGCCGTGTGGTAAGATGTCTTCAAAATCTTTGAAGAGCAGGCAGCATCAGCGTGACAGGATTTTTCCTGAGTCCGCATCCGGCTGGGCCCGGACCTCGTCAGAAGCCTTGACATTTCGGGAATCGGAGCCCGAGCACCGTCGTGGGTCTTCTGAGCGGGGGTCTCCCTCCAGGGAACACCGGAGGAAGAAGAAACTCGTGAGGTCGGCGTCGCTGGACGCCTCTGATTGGCTTGGGCCCTCGGGTTCCAGGCCGCGGAGCCCGGATCGCTGCCCCGGGTCCTCGGAGTCGGAGCGGCCGGCTAAACAACCTCGCAAGGAGCCGGAGACGTCGGACAAGGTAACTTCTGTTGTCCTCGTGGACTCTTCTCCGGGAGAGCCGACGTCGGGATCCGAGCTGGGAGCTGCGGAGCCTTGTGAGCTCAGTCTCAGGTTGGCGGCCCTGGAGAGCAGCATGGCTGCCTTCATGGAGCAGCAGCGGGCACTGATGGCCGGTCTCTCCGGTCCATCAGCCCTGACCACCGGGATGTCAACGTTGAAGTTGACGCCGGAGGCCGAGCTGATCCTTGAGTTGATCAGGTCTCGAGTCAATCCTCGGCCAAGGTCCCCCTTGACCTCCCATTCACGACAGAGGTCGTCGACGCCGGTGCCCTCGGCGTCGGGGCGGTCGGGCTCGAAGCCCTCGAGGCCGGAGCCTATCAGGACTCGGTGTGGGAGACAGAGGAAGAAGACTCCCCAGACACCTACTGAACCCAGTGTATCCCATCGGATTCTCTGGGTTTGGAGCCTCGGAATATAGGTCCCCTCCGGAGGACACTCGGTTCTCGGACTTTGTTGGGGACATGGCCAAGGCTTTGGCATTCCCTGTGGATGCCGAGGAGGAGCCTCGAGCCTTGAGCTGAGGAGCTCGATGCCCTCCAGTATGACTCTCTCCCTCGAAGGTGGCCCTTACTGTACTGGTGCCTCCGATGTTGGAATGGCTGATGCTCCACATGTGGGAGTCCCTGGCCTCGATGCCGGTGCTAAGCAAGTGGGTCGATTCCATCTATCAAGTCCACAAGAGTCCTGGGTTCCAGAAAGCACAGCTGCCGCACAACTCCATGGTTGTGGAATCGGCCATGCAAAGGCTGAAAAGCCAAAAGATGCACTTCTCAGTGCCTTCTGGCCGGGAGGCCCGGAACCTGGATGCCCTCGGCAGAAAGTGCTTCCAGGGCTCGATGCTGTCATGCCGTGTCCAAACTTACCAGCTGTACATGGGCATGTACTTGCGGTACCTGGCAAAGGAGATTTGCTGGGTTCTCGGCTGGGCTATCCGAGGAACCCTTGCAGCGCTTCAAAGCCTTGTCCACAGGGATCCGAGAATGCTCGAATTTCATGTCTCGAGCAGCTTACGACGGCTTTGAGGCTTCGGCCCAAGTAGCCGTGGCCGGCATCGGTGCATGCTGTCAGGCCTGGCTCATGTCGTCTGACCTGGGTTCAGGACAAGTTGGTCGATGTCCCGTGCCGAGGAGACAACCTCTTCGGCAAACCCATGACTGAGAGAGCTGCAGAAATCGAGTCCGAGTACTTGACCCAGACAAGGTTGTCGACGAAGACATCTGCACCTTCTTACAAGAAGAAGGCCTCAGGGGGGAAAAAGCCCTTTTTCTCGAGGAAGGGTGCGGCTTACAGAAACTGCCCCACTTACCAGGCCACCCCAGCTCCCCAACAGGGGCAGCAGGCCAGAGGACAGGGGCATGGCCCATGTAAGCCAAAGACCCCCAAGCCTCCAGCTCCGGCTGCTACCCAGCCGGGAGGGGGTTTTTGACTCCCGGTGCATAGCTCCTCTTTCATCAGTGGTTTGGCCCTGCACAGGAGGAAGGCTGGCACTGTACGCTCACAGGTGGCCAGCCATTACTACCGACGCCTGGGTTTTGTAAGTAGTCCAGCAGGGCTATTTCCTTTATTTCAACCAGGTGCCCACCTCCTTTTTCCCAGGAGAGCCTCTCAGGCCCCCTCTTCACAGGAACCTCCTCCTGCAGGAGTTGACAGGTCTCCTGAAGGATCAGGTGGTGGAACCGGTGCCCCACCACTTGAAGGGGCAAGGCTTCTGCTCCAGGTACTTCCTCATACCAAAAAGAAAGGGAGGCCTATGCCCCATCCTGGACATGCGAAATCTGAACAAGTTCCTGGTGAGGGAAAAGTTCAAGATGCTTTCCCTTTGGGATCCTACTGCCTTACCTCCACCAGGGAGACTGGCTATGCTCCTTAGGTTTAAAGGATGCTTATACTTACATCCTCATACACCCAGACCACAGACAATGCCTCAGGTTTGTGGTAGGAGGAAACCACTTCCAGTACAAGGTGCTTCCCTTTGGACTAGCTACCGCTCCCAGAGTATTTACCAAATGCCTAGCAGTGGTGGCGGCCTTCCTCAGAAGCCAGGGTGTCTTCGTCTTTCCATACCTGGACGACTGTCTCATCAGGGACCATTCGGCACAGGAGGCTCAGTAGGCCACTGCTCGCACAGTCACCCTGCTCCAGCACCTAGGGTTGTTATAAATCACGAAAAGACAACTTTACTTCCCACTCAGAACTTGGAGTTCATAGGGGCAAGACTGGACACACTTCAGGCAAAGGACAGGGCAAGGTGGTTGCTGGACTTGGTACAGCAGGTCCAGCACAGGCCTCAAGTCTCCGTAAGGGTCTTCCTACGCCTCCTGGGCCACATGGCCTCCACGGTGCATGTGATTCCATATGCTCGATTCCACATGCGCACAGCTCAATGGAGCCTCAGAGACCAGTGGACACAAGCCACTGGCCGCCTCAGAGACAGAG
Organism: Ichthyophis bannanicus; assembly: GCA_033557465.1. Taxonomy (NCBI): domain Eukaryota; kingdom Metazoa; phylum Chordata; class Amphibia; order Gymnophiona; family Ichthyophiidae; genus Ichthyophis; species Ichthyophis bannanicus. Next base: position 192,252,707 of record CM066039.1, read on the forward strand.
TAGCGATTTCCAAGCTACTGGTGACAGCCTTGCAATGGTGGCTTCACCCCCCAACTTACTTCAGGGAGTACAATTCCAACCTCCCTCTCGCACCAGAGTGCTGATGACAGATGCCTCCTTGCTGGGCTGGGATGCCCATTGCCAGGGTTCATGCACTTAGGGTCTGTGGTCCTCGCGAGAGGCTGCACTTCAGATCAATCTTCTAGAGCTTTGAGCCATCCACCTAGCCCTTCAAGCCTTCTGTCATCTTCTGGCACATCAGTCGGTGGCGATGTTCTACATCAACAAGCAGGGGGGCAGAGGATCTCGCATCCTATGACAGGAAACTCTGGACCTCTGCTCTTTTGCAGTGGCACATCACATGTCCCTAAAGGCAGTTTATCTGCCAGGTCAGGAGAACCTCCTGGCCGACAAGTTGAGCAGGATTCTTCAGCCTCACGAATGGTAACTGAACTGGGATGTAGCCCAGCAGATGTTCAACCATTGGGGTCTTCCATCCATGGATCTCTTTGCCAGACCACAAAACCATCAGTTGCCCCGGTTCTGCTCAAGGCAGCCACATCCGCTGAGCGTGGCAGCGGATGCTTTCCTGATCTCGTGGGCACAGGGCCTTCTCTATGCGTTCCCACCCACACCCCTGGTGGCATGCCCTCTGTTCAAGGTTCTTCGGGACAAGGCCTCGGTCATCCTGGTAGCACCCAGGTGGCCCAGACAGCCTTGGTTCCCTCTTCTCCTTCAACTGGCGGTTGAAATTCCACTCCCACTGGGGGTGCAGCCTGACCTCTTGACCCAGGAACAGGGTTCCTTGCTACACCCCAATCTCAGATCCCTCCACTTAATGGCTTGGCTGCCATTACTCCACTTGCTCCTTTACTCCTTCCCAAAGAGGTTGAGGAGGTGTTGCTGGCCTCTAGGAGCAGTCCACTAGAAAATCCTACGTGTTCAGGTGGCGTAGGTTTGAAGGGTGGTGTGCCCAGAATAAGGAGGACCCGTTCACTTGTCAAGTACCTCAGGTATTGCAGTACTTGCTCCACCTCTCGGAGTTAGGCCTCAAGTCTAACTCTGTCAGGGTCCACCTAAGTGCGCTGTCAGCTAATCACACTCCAGTGGACGGGCACCCTCTTTCAGCTCACCCTTTGGTATCCCGATTCCTCAGAGGCCTCCTACTCTTGAAGCCTCCAATTCGCCCACCGGCTACAGAGTGGGACTTAAATGTGGTCTTGCAGCGGCTTACTTGCCCACTGTTTTGAACCGATGACCTGCCATCTCTGCTTCCTTTCCTGGAAAACACTCTTTCTGGTGGCACTCACATCTGCTCGATGTGTGAGCAAGCTGCAAACTTTAGTATCAGACCGTGTACACGGTTTTATAAAAACAGGGTGGTCCTACCTACTCACCCCAAGTTCCTTCCAAAAGTGGTTTCCTCGTTTTCATCTCAACCAAGAGGTGGTTCTTCCAACCTTCTTCCCCAGGCCACATACCAGCAGGGCAGAAGCGGTTCTGCACACCCTGTACTGTAAGAGGGCGCTCGCCTTCTACCTGGAAAATACGCGGGGACATCGGAGAGCTTCCCAGCTCTTCGTTTCTTATGACCCTAGTAAACTGGGTCTACCTGTCTCCAAGCGCACGTTATCCACCTGGGTGGCAGACTGCATCTCCTGGGCGTACAGGGTAGCCGACCTCCAACTGCAGGGTCGAATCACGGCCCACACTGTCAGGGCTAAGGCCGCATCTGTGGCTAACCACCACTCTGTTCCGTTGGCAGACATCTGCCGGGCTGCAACTTGGTTTTCAAGCCAGATTTTTGCAGTCCCCTACTGCCTGGAGAGAGTCCTGGCGGGACAGTGTTTTCAGTCAGGCGGTACTCTGTAACCTATTCGAGGTTTAGGCAACTCCTACTCTCCGACCCTTTGGTGTCAGGCTACCGTGGGGGTTGCGTTCTCGGAGAACAATCCTATCACTGCTGCTGTGGCTCTTCTAGAGGGAGCCATTTTCAGCTATGGGTTCTCAGTAGCCTATAGCTAGGGAGTCCCATATGTGAGGACTGACTTCCTGCTTGTTCCTGGAGAAAGCGTAGTTACTCACCTGTAACAGATGTTCTCCAGGGACAGCAGGAATCGGTCCTCACGACCCTCCCTCCTCCCCTGGAGTTGCAGTCCTTTGATTAATTTTTTTCTCATTTTTGCCGTCTTTTTAGCTCAGTCATCTGACTGAGCAAGATGGAACCCTTGGGTGGGAAGGGGACCGCGCATGCGCGATGCAATCCCAAAGACTTTCTTTGAAAGCTGGAGAATTTGCTCCGCACGAGGGCTCTGTCGGCGCCGACGTCACACATATGAGAGGACTGATTCCTGCTGTTCCTGGAGAACACCTGTTACAGGTGAGTAACTATGCTTTCCTTAGAAGCTCAGATGACAAGACTTCGACTTTCATACTTTGGACACATCATGCAAAGAGAAATCATTGGAGACAGACATGATGCTTGGAAAGGTAGATCATCATCGTAAAAGAGGAAGGCCGGCAATGAGATGATGGATCGATACAATAACAGCAGCTATGGATACTGCCCTATCAACAATGAGTTGCTTAACTGAAGACCGAACAGAGTTTAGGTCATCTATCCAGAGGTTTGCCAGGAGTCGACACAGACTCGACGGCATTTAACAACAACATCATGTTTGTCCGTGAACCATGTCTCTGTAACTGCCACTAAATCCAAGTCAACCTCTTCCATTAAAGCCTCAACATCTGGGATCTTATTTCCCATGCTACGGGCATTTATATACACTGCTTTCCATATGTTAACTCCTTTTACCCATTTCTATAGAGGTATTTAATGTTTCACTTACCTGGGGGCTTTCGTCGCCCATCCACAACAAATCTAGTTTAAAACCCTCTTCAGTAGGTTAGCCAGTCTACTACTGAAGACATGTTGGCCCTTCTTGGACAAATGGACACCATCTCTGCTCTGCAGCCCTTGGATCATGGTCCAGGAAACCAAAATGCTCTTGATGACACCACCCATACAGCCATGCATTTATCTCCAGGATGCAAGCTTCTTTGCTTTTGCCTTGGCCTTTACCCTCAACAGGCAGGATTGAAGAGACCACCACCTGCACACCTATCTGCTCTACCCTCTGTCCCAGAGCCATGAAGTGACTTTGGTTACATTCAGAGGGATACCTGGCAGTATAATTTGTGCCGACATGGATGAGCAGCATCAGTAATAGTCAGTAGACTTGATGCATCTTAGCAAACTCTCCATAACATCTTGGATTTTGGTACCTGGCACATAGCAGACCTCTCTGGACATCAATTCTGGTCGGCATATGGACACGTCAGTACCCCTCAGAAGAGAGTTGCCAATCACCACTACCCTTTGCATCCTTGTGGTGACTGATTCTGCAACTTTGGGGTGCTTGAGCTCTGGTTCTTCCCTTTAGAAACAGAAACATGATGACAGAAAAAGACCACATGGCCTATCTAGTCTGTCCTTCCATATCAACAACTACAACAGTCCACTTTTTACCTTTAGAGATCCTCTGTGTTGGTCCCATGCTTTTTTGAATTCAGTTACTGTCCTCATCTCTACCACCTCCACTGGGAGACTATTCCATGGATCCACTACTCTTTCCGTAAAGAAATATTTCTGCATATCACTCCTGAATCTATCTCCCTTCACCCTCATCCCATGTCCCCTCGTAGCAGAGCTTGCTTTCAATTGAAAGAGGCTCTCTCCCTGAACATTTATGCCACGGAGGTATTTAAACATCTCAATCATATCACCTCTATCCCGCCTTTCTTCTAAGGTGTACATATTAAGATCCTTAAGTCTGTCCTCATATGCTTTATAATGAAGCCCACTAATCATTTTAGTAGCCACCCTCTGCACCGACTCCATCCTGTTCACAACCTTTTGAAGGTGCGGTCTCCAGAATTGCACACTATACTCCAAATGAGGTCGCACCAAAGACTTATACAGAGGCATTATCACCTCCTTTTTTTTGCTAGCCATTCCTCTCCGTATGCACCCAAGCATCCTTCTAGCTTTTGCCGTTGCCTTTTCTACCTGTTTAGCTACTTTAAGATTATCAGACACAACCACGCCTAGGTCCTGCTCTTCTTTAGTGGACAAAAGTACTTCACCTCCTATACCTCCTCTAGATCCGTGCCAACATGGATTTAGGGAAATGCATGGAGTCGAGACGCTCATGACCTCATTAATCAATTCGCTCATCTGTGGGATCAATAACATAAGATCTGGCGTCGCAATGATCTTCCTCGATATATCCGCTGCGTTTGATTCGGTAGACCATAAGATTCTACTATCGCGACTCTACGAAAAGGGCATACAAGGTCTAGCATGGAACTGGTGTAAGTCGTACCTCGAAGATCGATGGCAACATGTTCGCATCGACTCCAAAACATCAGAACCATTCCTCCAAACACAAGGGGTTCCACAAGGCTCCTCTCTATCTGAGCTCCTCTTCAATATATATATGTAGCCAATTTGCCAAATCACCAAATCATTTAATGTTTCCTGCCTCATTTACGCTGACGACGTGCTTATTTTCACCCCGATTGATATAACGAGTCCAAATTACACCAACTTAACCAACTGTTTCAATGCAATAGCAGATTGGCTGTTAGATCAAAACATGCGAATCAACTTCAAAAAGACTGAAGTTTTAATGGTCACAAGAAACAAGCTCTTCTCCCCCCCTGCATTCCTCAAGGTACGGGACACTGAGCTCCCAATCAAAAATACAATCCGCTACCTAGGTGTGATCCTTGATCAACGACTGGATTTTACCTCTCGCATAAACACGGTAAAAACTATTTACTTCAAGATAAAAACATTACGCCACCTAAGACCCATGCTAGAATACGACTTCTTCCACTCAATATTCCAAGCAATAGTCACTCCACACTTTGACTATGCGAATATTGTATTACATGGTCTTCCAAAGAACACCATTAACCCTCTTCAACTAGTAATGAATGCGGCGGCCCGTATCCTAGTTGGAGCATCAAAGAGAGACCATATCACTCCTATCCTTAGGGACCTTCACTGGCTCCCTGTAGAATTAACTACAAAGCTCTTCTCATCACATTCAAGGCCCTAAATAATCTATCACCAGCAACGACTTCAGACCTCATCAGTCTACCTCCCAAGACGAGATCCAGGAGACCACTCGCTGAAAATACCCTAGTCATTCCCAGTGAATCCACAAATTGGTCCCAATCAACAATTAACAGAGCATTTAAATCTTATGCGCCTAGATGCTGGAATAAACTTCATCCAGATATCAGGGCAATACGAGACATGAAGCAGTTCAGGAAGGCTATCAAGCACTACCTATTCACTGAGTACTTCCGGCCACCGTAATGCTATTATAATATCTCATAAGACAGATTCTTATGCATAACCACTCCATAAGACATACCTTCAAGAACTAAAATGTTGATGTAATTACGCTCGCTGCTAACTGATTCTATGTAAACAGTTCAATCGTTATTGTAGATAGTTACCCTTGTTACCCAAGTTTATTGCCCTGTTATCTGTAACTCATACGTGTTTTCAAATGTACTGAGATTGTTTTGTTCCATGTAAACCGCGCTGATGCTAAAGAGCGCGGTATATAAGAAACTTTAAATAAAATAAATAAATAAATACTGTATTGCTCCCTTGGATTGCTGCAGCCCAAATGCATGACCTTACATTTTTTAACATTAAATCCCAGCTGCCAAATTCTAGACCATTCTTCAAGCTTAGCTAGATCCCTCCTCATGTTATCTACACCTTCCTGGGTGTCTACTCTATTGCAGATTTTGGTATCATCTGCAGAGAGGCAAACCTTACCCGACAGCCCTTCCGCTATATCACTAACAAAGATGTTAAAAAGAATCGGACCAAGGGCAGATCCCTGGGGCACACCACTGGTAACATCCTTCTCCTCAGAGTGAGCTCCATTTACTTGTATTCTTTGTCGCCTCCCACCCAACCAATTTCTAACCCAAGCAGTAACTTTAGGGTCTATCCCTAGGGTGCTCAGTTTGTTTATAAGTCGCCTGTGAGGAACAGTGTCAAAGGCTTTACTGAAATCTAAATATACCACATCTAGAGCTCTCCCTCGGTCCAACTCCCTGGTCACCCAGTCAAAGAAATCAATCATATTTGTCTGACAAGACCTGCCTCTGGTGAATCCATGCTGCCTCGGATCCTGTAATCTGCTGGACTCCAGAAACCTCACTGTTTTCTCTTTTAGCAGCGTTTCCAATAATTTACTCACCACCGAAGTTAAACTAACCGGCCTGTAGTTTTCAACCACATCCTTACTTCCGCTTTTGTGTAAAGGCACCACATGAGCCTCTCTCCAGTCCTTTGGCACCACTCCGGACTCCAACGAGGCATTGAAAAGGTCAGTTAGTGGAGTTGCTAGAATGTCCCCAAGTTCCCTCAGTATTCTAGGGTGTATCTCATCCGGTCCCATCGCTTTGTCTACTTTAAGTTGAGCTAGTTTCTCACGAACACAGTCTTCTGAAAATTGTTCAAGATGTCCCTCGCTTCTGTTCCTATTTGTGGGTGTTTTCTGAGGTCCTGCTCCTGGTTCTTCATCTGTGAACACAGAACAAAAATATTTGTTAAGCAATTCCACTTTATCCTTATCAGCTTCTACATATTCCCCCACCTGCACCCTTGAGTCTGACAATACTACTTTTGCCCTTCCTCTTCTCACTAATATATCTGAAAAATGTCTTATCCCCCCATTTTATTGCATTGGCTATTTCCTCCTCCTTTTGAATCTTTGCCTTCCTGACTACTTTGCTAGCTTCTCTAAGTTTTTCCAAATACAGATGCCTGTCTTCCTCTCTCTGTGATCTCTTGTATTTCATGAAGGCCTCCCTCTTTTTCTTCACTTTTTCAGCTACTTCCTTCGAAAACCATAGCGGTCTCCTTTTCCTTTTACCTTTATTTACCATTTTAACAAAAAGGTTGGTGGTTGCCCTTAAAATACCCCCTTTCAGTTTTGCCCACTGTTTTTCTACATCCCCCAGCTGTTCCCATCCCACTAACGACTCCCTGAGGTATTGGCCCATCTTCGCAAAGTTAGTCTTCCTAAAGTCTAAGATCCTCACCTTGGAATGGATTCTAACAGCCCTAGTCCTAATACTGAACCACACCATCTGGTGATCACTGGATGCAAAATGATCTCCCACTACAACATCAGAAACACTTTCACCATTGGTAAGCACCAAGTCCAGTATGGCCCCTTCACGTGTGGGGTCTGTTACCAATTGCCTGAATAGTTCTCCCTGTAGAGAATTCAGGATCTCCTTACTTCTAGATGATACTGCAGCAGGAATGTGCCAATCAATATCTGGAATATTGAAATCTCCTATCATTAGCACTTCCCCTTTCCTAGCAATGCTGCGTATGTCTTCAATTAATTCTCTTTCCACCTCTTCCTCTTGTGAGGGAGGTCTGTATATCAATGCAAATAGATTTCTCTTTCCCTCTTTCTAGTTTAACCCACAATGCCTCCTCTCTCCTCTCTCCCTTTTAAGCTCTGTAATTCCAAAGCTTTAATAGTAGTTTTTACATATAGTGCCACTCCTCCTCCCTACCCTGTCCTTTCTCAATAAAATATAGCCAGGTATAGTTACATCTCAATCATGGTTTTCTGTGAACCATGTTTCTGTAACTGCCACTAAATCCAAGTCAGCCACTCCCACCAAAGCTTCAACATCAGGGATCTTATTTCCCATGCTATGGGCATTTATACACACTGCTTTCCATATGTTACCCCTGTTACCCATTTCCATAAAGGTATTTAATGTATCACCTACCTGGGGGCTTTCTTCACCCATCCTCAACAAATCTAGTTTAAAGCCCTCTTCAGTAGATTAGCTAGTCTACTACCGAAGGTGCGTTGACCTTTCTTGGACAGATGGATGCCATCTCTGCTCTGCAACCCTTGGAACAGCATCCCATGGTCTAGGAAACCAAAACGCTCTCGATGACACCATTCACGCAGCCATGCATTCAAAGCATAAACATGTTATCCAAGTTGTTACTCCTGTTCTATGTGAAGCCAAGCAGTTTGTTATGGTCATTTTGTTGTATGTAAACCGCGCTGACAATAGTGCGGTATATAAGAAATTGTAATAAATAAATAAATAAATAAATAAATCTCCAGGATGCGAGCCTTTCATGGAATGATTTCACCTTCACTTCCAGGGCTGCATAATGGTTTTTAATTTCAAGGGCTGGAGGAGTTGGATTGGTGATTCTGCAGGCCCTAGTGATTTGTGTCCAACTTTCGTCATTTTGTAGGCTCCCATCTTCACCTCTGTTAGAGAGCTTGGATGTTTGAAGAAGCATCTCATCAATGTACTTCTCACTGTCTTGAATGCACCTCAGCCTTGCCATCTCTTCTTTGAGCTCCTCCACTTGTTTTCTGAGCGTTTCAGCATGTAGTCCTCCTGCACATGGAACCGGACCTTCAGCTGGCATTGAGATCTCTGTCTGGACAGAGTCAGAAGCTGCAACAAGGGCAGCAGCTTCGGCAGTATGATTTTTCCCAGCCATTGTTCAGTTGGAGGAGCTTCTGTACCTCAGCTGTCCTTTAAGAGAAAAAGCAGTTAACCTCTCAAGTGCGTTCTAATAGGGCTGTTCTAAGTCCCTGTGTATAGATCATTGGGGAGTTGCCCTAAATGTTCATATGGTGTGGGTGGGAGCTGGGGTGAATAGGGAGGGACCTAACATCTGATGAGGTCAGTGGCTTCAAAGAGCTAGCTGTGAATGGGTAGCTGGACAAAAAACAATGAACTCTGACAGAGCTTTGCCCAATACCACAAAAAAATTCCCCCTTTGCAGTATAGAAAGAAAAGAATTAGCTTTTATAAACGAAAACCAAAACCCCTTCAAGAGCTTTCAAGGAAAAGACATAGGCACAAGCTCTAGAAATATCTCCTATAGCATCTACCGCCCCACCACTACCCTGCAAACCTGCACTCACTGTTCTGGGGAGAAGAAAATAAATGTCACATTTACATAGAGAATGGAACATTTACAGGGATATCTTAATTGAAAATAAGCTTACAAAGATATTGTCTCGTGACGCATTGATAGGATCAACCGTCTCCTCCCATGAGTAGAGCGGCTAACATCTGGATATATTCAGACAGGTTCTCCCATAAAGGAGAATTCCATTTTCTTAAAAAATAGGGACAAAAAATTTAAGATAATTCAGACTCCCAAATACAAAATTAACTAATAAAGTAGCCCTTTCAGTAATATGGCTAAGTGAAGATTCTAAAAAGTTGCTCAAATTCTATTAATCACAATATTCAGCAGATTTAGCCTGTGAAGTCTTCAGATGGGGCAAAAAGTAAACTTTATTCAATGGTGGTATAGCGGCTTCAGTAATCTGGAGCACTTCTCGTAGGTATTTTTTAAACGTTTCTAGCGGAGAGATATTTGAAATCTTTGGAAAGTTTTTAAAACTCTGATTTAGACTAAGCAATTTATTTTCAAATTGATCCAGTTTTGATGAACCAAAATTTTATCCTTAACCTGTTGATCTATAACACCTTTGGAATCATTCACTTCCTTGCTCAGTCTGGCAAACTTTTCTTGTGTCTCTTCGACAAACAATTCATGATGAGAAGAGAGAAGTCCCACAGCTTGCACTAAGGTTGAAATGTCATGGGAGCATTTAGCAACAGTTCCATCAAGCTTAATAAACTTTGCTCATATAGATTGCAAAGTCCTTTCTGATGAGGCTCAACTAAACGGTGTAGATGAAGACCCATCTGGATGAATCTTTTCCTCTGTGAGCAGGGCCTGTGGCCTAGGACCCGCTCCAGCTCCTGGCTTCTATGGACATAAATTGGCCATCTCTGTTCGCGCAGGAGCTGTGGTAAAGTAGTGTTGAGGATGAGGCAGGGTCAACAACATTATTACCAACTCCTTCAGCAATGGAGGGAGACAGGGTTTTGATGGAAACAAGGCTTGGGTCAGAGGGCTCCGAGCCAGACAGGAAAACAAAGATACTGCTGCGAGTTTTCAGATGACTTGCGCTCAAGCGCGGGCAACTCCCCACCGGCATCCCACACAGCTCAGCTCTCCTTTGCAGCTTTCTTGACTGCTAGGGCCTCGGAGGAGTGCTTCAAGCTTTTGCTGACCTGTCGCAGAGGAAGCCACCTTGGCAGTTTTAGCCGGGGCTTTCCCTTTGTGTTTGGGAGCCATAACAGGTAAATAGTACGGGAAAGAGGGAAGTGCTCAAGCACTGACCACCTACGGTTCCACTATCTTGACTTCATCCCCTTCAATATTAAGATATTTTTGAACATATAAGAGAAATTTTCCAGTCTGTTTGGGCATGAGGTAGCGATAATGACAAATATTAGTGGCAGGCAAAGTAATTTTGCTGTGACAATTGTCACGATACTTCTGTTGTGCTCTTCATGCTGATTGGATAGAGGTCTGTGAGCCATCAAAGCAAAGGTGGTTATATGTTACTGTTTTTTGGTGGATCTAATCAGTTTGTAGCACACATGACGGTAGTGTGTGTTTTTGCTTTTGAAAAATTCAGCTACGTGAATGTAAACTTTAGTGCTATCAAGTCAGTGCTGACTCCTGGCAACACAACTGCCTCTGGGTTTTCTTGGCAGCGTACAGAAGTAGATTGCCAGCCTTTTCTTCCGATGCAATGGAGGATAAAGTGAATTGCCCAAGGTCACAAGGAGTGCCAGTGGGAATCGAACGTTAGAGCAACTGCCTAGTACCCAGAAGATCAAACCACTAGGCGGCTACTCAGTGAATTTTATGCTTACCTGCTGTTTACTGCACAAAATTTCTAGTCTAATCTTCAAATTGGAAACACATTCATAATCTCAATTTGAAACTCTGAAGTCTGCACAGGCAAAATATGTACATAATTTTTACATGTATGTATCGTAATTAAATTAAATTAAATTTAAATTAAATTAAATTATCCCAGGCCTTGACAAATTTTCTTGAAATCTAGGAGCCAGCCTTAAATATTAGCCAGCTGACCAAACCCTATGTCACAATGCGCACGTCCCCACACCACAAAAAGATGTGTTGCAATTACCTTTTTAGGCTTTAGAGCCTGATTTACTGTTTCCCCATTTTCTATGCAAAAAAGCTTAATAAATCATGCTTTTAATGAACCATTGTACAGTGACAACAGAAGGTAGTGGCCTCACTCCTCCTCCTCCTCCTCCATCATCTCCAGCCACCCCCATTGACCCTTTAAGCTACACATGTGCACGGTGCTGGGGGGTGGGGCACCTGCGTGTTTCTGTGGATGTTGGTTTGAGGGCGGTGTTTCACTGTCCAACTGCTTGCACGCTTCCCTCTTCCCCCCCCCCTCACACCAACCCCTCCCCTGCTATCCCTCCTCTATCCCATTCTCCCTTCCCTCCATTCTTTATTAAATCAAGCCTGCTGCTCCTTTTAAATTTCTTCAGCCTCTGTGCACTCTAACTTTCTTAATTTTTTTTTTGCAGGCTCTTGTGTTACAGTACTTTTTTGCCCATGGAGATCCTATCTCCTGCAGGCAGACTGTGCCAGTCTCTGCCGCAATTGCAGCCTTTTGCAGCACTTCTGCCCACATGTGCCCTGAGCCCCAGGCACCAGGTCTTATTTTTCAGTCACCATTGCAACCAGGTGCTTGGTTTGTTGAGCCCTGTATTGTCTCTAGAATAACTTACAGAGCAGCTGAGGCGAAAATATTGTGTATCATAGAAATATAGAAACATAGAAATATGATAGAAAAAGACCACATGGCCTATCTAGTCTGTCCTTCCATATCAACAACTACAACAGTCCCCTTTTTTCCTTGAGAGATCCTCTGTGTTTCTCCCATGCTTTTTTGAATTCAGGTACTGTCCTCATCTCTGCCACCTCCACTGGGAGACTATTTCACGGATCCACCACTCTTTCCGTAAAGAAATATTTCTGCAAATCACTCCTGAATCTATCTCCCTTCACCCTCATCCCATGTCCCCTCGTAGCAGAACTTGCTTTCAATTGTAAGAGGCTCTCCCTCTGAACATTTATGCCACGGAGGTATTTAAACATCTCAATCATATCACCTCTATCCTGCCTTTCCTCTAAGGTGTACATATTAAGATCCTTATGTCTGTCCTCATATGCTTTATAATGAAGACCACTAACCATTTTAGTAGCCACCCTCTGCACCGACTCCATCCTGTTCACATCCTTTTGAAGGTGCGGTCTCCAGAATTGCACACTATACTCCAATTGAGGTCGCACCAAAGACTTATACAGAGGCACTATCTCCTCCTTTTTTTCTGCTAGCCATTCCTCTCCGTATGCACCCAAGCATCCTTCTAGCTTTTGCTGTCGCCTTTTCTACCTGTTTAGCTACTTTAAGATCATCAGACACAACCACGCCCATGTCCCACTCTTCTTTAGTAGACAAAAGTACTTCACCCCCTATACTATATTGCTCCCTTGGATTGCTGCAGCACAAATGCATGACCTTAAGTTTTTTAACATTAAATCCCAGCTGCCAGATTCTAGACCATTTTTCAAGCTTAGCTAGATCCCCCCTCATGTTATCTACACTTTCCTGGGTGTCTACTCTATTGCAGATTTTGGTATTATCTGCAAAAAGGCAAACCTTACCCGGCAGCCCTTCTGCTATATCACCAACAAAGATGTCAGAAAGATCTGGACCGAGGACAGATCCCTGCGGCACACCAATGGTAACCTCCTTCTCCTTAGAGTGAGCCCCATTTACCTGTACTCTTTGTCGCCTCCCAACCAACCAATTTCTAACCCAAGCAGTAATTTTAGGATCCATCCCTAGGGTGCTCAGTTTGTTTATAAGTCGCCTGTGAGGAACAGTGTCAAAAGGCTTTACTGAAATCTAAATACACCACATCTAGGGTTCTCCCTCGGTCCAACTCCCTGGTCACCCAGTCAAAGAAATCAATCAGATTTGTCTGACAAGAACTGCCTCTGGTGAATCCATGCTGCCTCGGAACCTGTAATCTGCTGGACTCCAGAAACCTCACTATTTTCTCTTTCAGCAGCGTTTCCAATAATTTACTCACCACCGAAGTTAAACTAACCGGCCTGTAGTTTTCAACCACACTCTTACTTCTGCTTTTTGTGTAAAGGTACCACATGAGCCTCTCTCCAGTCCTTTGGCACCACTCCTGACTCCGAGGCATTGAAAGGTCAGTCACTGGAGCTGCTAGAATGTCCCCAAGTTCCCTCAGTATTCTAGGGTGTATCCCATCCGGTTCCATCGCTTTGTCTACGTGAGAAACTAGCTCACCTTAAAGAACACAGGTTTCTGAAAATTGTTCAAGATGTCCCTCGCTTCTGTTCCTGTTTGTGGGTGTTTTCTGAGGTCCTGTTCCTGGTTCTTCATCTGTGAACACAGAACAGAAATATTTGTTAAGCAATTCCGCTTTATCCTCATCAGCTTCTACATATTCCTCCCCTTCACCCTTGAGTCTGACAATACCACTTTTGCCCTTCCTCGTCTCACTAACATATCTGAAAAATGTCTTATCCCCCCCATTTTGTTGCATTGGCTATTTCCTCCTCTTTTTGAATCTTTGCTTTCCTGACTACTTTGCTAGCTTCTGTAAGTTTTTCCAAATACAGATGCCTGTCTTCCTCTCTCTGTGATCTCTTGTATTTCATGAAGGCTTCCCTCTTTTTCTTCACTTTTTCAGCTACCTCTTTCGAAAGCCATAGCGGTCTCCTTTTCCTTTTACCTTTATTTACCATTTTAACAAAAAGGTTGGTTGCCCTTAAAATATCTCCTTTCAGTTTTGCCCACTGTTTTTCTACATCCCCCCAGTTGTTCCCATCCCGCTAACGACTCCCTGAGGTATTGGCCCATCTTGGCAATGTTATTCTGCTTAAAGTCTAAGACCTTCACCTTTGAATGGATTCTAACAGCCCTAGTCCTAATACTGAACTACACCATCTGGTGATCACTGGATGCAAACTTATCTCCTACTATAACATCAGAAACACTTTCACCATTGGTAAGCACCAAGTCCAGTATAGCCCCTTCACGTGTGGGGTCTGTTACCAATTGCTTGAATAGTTCTCCCTGTAGAGAATCTAGGATCTCTGTACTTCTAGATGATACTGCAGCAGGAATGTGCCAATCAACATCTGGCATATTGAAATCCCCTATCAGTAGCACTTCCCCTTTCCTAGCAATGCTGCGTATATCTTCAATTAACTCTGTCCACCTCTTCCTCTTGTGAGGGAGGTCTGTATCAATGTTCCCTCTAATTTTCTGTAGGCTGTGTGCGCATAAAATATCAGCTGTGCAGCTTTTGAAGGAAGGTTAAATTTTTGTGCGCCACATAACGATACTTGGAGTTATATACTTTAAAATTTGACTACACGTCAGAATACAGTATGTACACCACATTGATTGCACTAGAAAATATTGTAGAACTTATGAAAACCATAAATACACAACAACTTTTAAATTTTAAGACGTCTGTGTTGTTTTCTATCAGAATCAGAACCGTAATTTTTGTGCGCTCTGTTGTAAAGTATGTGCGCTCACTCGGTGAGGTGTGTGCGCGCGCACACGCGCACAGCTTAGAGGGAACAGTGGTCTGTATATCACGCTAATGCAAATAGATTTCTCTTTCCCTCTTTCTAGTTTAACCCACAATGCCTCCTCTCTCCCTTTTGAGCTCTGTAATTCCAAAGCTTTAATAGTATTTTTTACATATAGTGCCACTCCTCCTCTTCTTCCTACCTTACCCTGCCCTTTCTGAATAGCCAGGTATAGTTACATTCCAGTCATGGTTTTCTGTGAACCATGTTTCTGTAACTGCCACTAAATCCAAGTCGGCCACTCCCACCAAAGCTTCAATATCAGGGATCTTATTCCCCATGCTACGGGCATTTATACACACTGCTTTCCATATGTTACCCCTGTTACCCATTTCCATAAAGGTATTTAATGCATCACTTGGGGGCTTTCACTTACCTGGGGGCTTTTTTCACCCATCCCCAGCGAATCTAGTTTAAAGCCCTCTTCAGTAGATTAGCCAGTCTACTACTTAAAACGTGTTGACCTTTCTTGGACAGATGGATGCCATTTCTGCTCTGCAACCCTTGGAACAGCATCCCATGGTCTAGGAAACCAAAACGCTCTCAATGACACCATCCACGCAGCCATGCATTCATCTCCAGGACGCGAGCCTCTCTGCCTTGGCCTTTACCCTCAACAGGGAGGATTGAAGAGAATACCACCTGTGCACCTAACTGCTTCACCCTCTGTCTCAGAGCCATGAAGTCACAGGTGAAAATCTCCTAACATGCAGTTTACATATGTTTTCAGGACCAATTCAGTTTACTCATTGATCCTTCTAAGAATATTCAAAAATAGATGCAAAGGGTCTCACCATTTAAAGGACCTATAGAAATTAGATTGTTTGCAAGATACATGAGTTTGATGCACTAAGATCATTCTCCCAATCTGTCTATGGCACAAAGCTTAGTACATCTTATTTATTTAGATTTAACTTGTGCTTTTTCATTAATAGCTCATGGTGAGTTACATTCAGGTACAATAGACATTTCCCTTTCCCCAGGGGCTACTTTCTAAGTTAGTATTTAAGGCCTTATAGTTAGTAATGACAAGGAGAAAGTGTATGCATTTAATACCTTTGCTTTCCCTGATCCAGATTTTATTCCTCCTCTGTTTTTCACCTTCTCGGCAGCTCTCTTTTCATGCACATGTCCGTTTTACCCTATTTATGACGTTAATCTTCTTTGGTCCTCTTCTCTTGCCCCTATTTTACTTCATACCTGCTGTTTCAGGTAACCAGTGCCAGGCTGCTATTTCACTATACATGCAAACTAGAGGAAACTCCTGCGCGCATCTGTTACCCGGGTATCCAGAAGGCATGCTGTAATCCCATCTCCTGACAGGGAAATGTAACTTACGCTTGACAGTACTGCAGATTTTCCCCATTCTGTTAGAAAATGCTAATGAATTCCATTCTGCTTTGCTTAGGAATTCTGGTTGCCTGAACTTTATGAAGACAGGACTCAGGAGTGAGAAACCATCACAGCGCTACCCTGTAAGGCAAAGATGATAATTACACTTACCTGGTAATTGTAGTTCCTTGAGTGACGACAGTTCAGTCCTCTACCTCTGGGTTGTCAACCTCCTGCAGCTTTGGAGACTGGCATGTCAGAACTCTGACATCACTGCATGTAGCCTGCTGGAACTCCCATCAGCCCCAGTGTGAACTATTAACAAAGCAGACTCAAAAAAGCAACAAATAAGCATCGTAACCAACATTTCAAAACCAACTGAAAACTAGCAAAACCTTTTGAACCCCATCAGATAATCACATGCTACACTCTTTCCTGCTGACCCTATCAGGCAAAAGAAGAATGAACACAACAAATGAGAAATACAGACCTACCTGTAAACCTTCTCTCCTGCCGTCGAGTACATACTCTTCTGGAAACGTCTCCCGGGTGGGAATGAGGACTGAACTGTCGTCACTCAAGGAACTACAATTACCAGGTAAGTGTAATTATCATTTCCTTATCGTTCCTCCAGTTCAGTCCTCTACCTCTGGGATGTACCAGAGCAGTACTCAATGGGTAGGGCCTTTCCAGCCGGCACGTAACACCGCCGACCCAAAACAGGCATCGTTCGCAGCTGCCACGTCAAGTCGGTAATGCTTGCTGAAGGTATGCAGCGACGTCCAAGTAGCTGCCCTACAAATGTCCCCTGGCGGAACCAGGCTGTGCTCCGCCCACGTAGCGGCTTGCGACCTGGTGGAATGCGCCCGTAATCCTGGTGGCACCCCCGGCCCTGCAATAAATAGGCGGACGCTATAGCCTCACTAATCCATCTGGCAATGGAAGCTTTCGCCGCCATCTCTCCTTTGCGAACACCTCCGAACAGCACAAATAACCGGTCAGATTTGCGAAAAGACTGAGAAACCTTCAAATACTGCCGCAATACTCTCTACACATCCAAGAGACGATGTCCACACTCTTGATCATCTCCGTGCAAAGAGCCCAGAACTGGCAGAGATACTGTTTGGCTAAGGTGAAAGGGAGAAACCACCTTCGGCACAAAAGGCGGAAATGGCCGTAGGACCACCTTCTCCCTAGAGAAAACCAGAAATGGCTCACGACACGACAGCGCTTGCAACTCAGATATATGCCTCACCGAGCATATCGCCACGAGAAACACCATCTTTAAAGTCAAATCCTTCACGGATGCCCGACGCAACGGCTCAAAAGGCGGCTTGGTTAAGGCCGATAACACCAAATTAAGATCCCATGGCGGGACTGACACTCTACGCGTGGGACGCAATCTTGAAATGGCTTTGAGAAAACACAAGACATCCGCATGGCTCCCCAGAGCAACGCCTTGTACCTTTCTTTGAAAACAGGAGAGAGCAGCTAACTGAACGCGCAAAGAACTGGCCGCCAGACCTTTCTCAAAACCCTCCTGAAGGAAAGCCAATACTGAGGGAATGGACACTGTCGCAGCCCGGATCTGTCGCCTCGAACACCAATCCTCAAAGATCCGCCAAATATGAACATACGCCAGTGAGGTGGAACGAGATCTAGCGTTAAGCATCGTTGCAATAACAGCCGGCGAATAACCTTTCTTTCTCAATCTGGCCCTTTCAAGGGCCATACCGTAAACGAGAACCGATCCACCTCTGGCATGAACAGAGGCCCTTGACGAAGAAGATCTGCTCATTCCGGACACCGCCAAGGCACTCCCGCTAACAGACGCACCAGATCCGCGTACCACGGCCGCCGTGGCCAATCTGGCGCTACCAGAAGAACTCTTCCCGGATGAGCTCCTATCCTCTGTACTACCCTGCAGATCAACGCCCACGGAGGAAAAACATACAGAAGACCCGAGGTTGGCCACTGCTGCAGCAACGCATCTATACCTTCTGACATCCTTTCTCTCCTTCTGCTGAAGAAACGGCTGGCCTTTGCCGATTGAAAGGTCGCCATCAGATCCATTACCGGAGCCTCCCAGTGAGCCACTATCTGAGCAAACACGTCCGGATGAAGCTCCCACTCTCCTGCGTCCACGTGGACTCTGCTGAGATAGTCGGCCGTCACATTGTCCTTTCCCGCAATGTGCGCCGCCGAAAGCATCACTAACCGTCGCTCTGCCCAGGCGAACAAGAGGTCGGCCTCTTCCTCCATGGCTGCACTCCCCGTGCTGCCCTGTCGGTTGATGTAGGCGACAGCTGCCGAATTGTCGGACAGCACTCGAACTGCCCGACCCACTACCGCCGACTCGAACGCCTGCAGAGCTAGCCAAACTGCTCGAAGCTCCAGACGGTTGATCGACCACGACACCTCCATCGGTGACCACAACCCCTGCGCGAACTGACCTTCGCAGTGGGCTCCCCAGCCTCCCAGACTGGCATCCGTTATCACTGGCAGCCAATCTGCTGTTCCAGCGACATTCCGGCCGCTAGAGAAGTGGGGAGTAACCACCACCGAAGAGACTGCCTGACCTTGACCGGACAGGGAAGCTGCAAGCTCAAGGAATCCATCTGATGCAACCACCGGCGCAGAAGGGCCCTCTGCAGCGGATGCATGTGCATTTTGGCCCAAGGCACCGCTTCCAGAGTCTCTGCCATGGTCCCTAGCACCTGGAGATAAGACCATGCCGAAGGAGCTGTCGTTGCTCTGAACCTGCTCACCAACCCCCTGAGGCCTTGAGCCCTGTGCTCCGGCAGAAACACCTGCCCTTTCTTTGTGTCGAACCGTACCCCGAGATACTCTAGACTTTGTGAGGGTGACAATCGGCTCTTTCCCGGATTGACCACCCAACCCAGACTTTGCAAGAATTGCACTACTCTGCTGGTCGCCTCCACGCTCTCCTCCTTGGATTTGGCTCGGATCAACCAATCGTTGAGATAAGGGTGTACTAGAATTCCTTCCTTGCGCAAGGCCGCCGCTACCACCACCATGATCTTGGTGAAAGTCCGCGGCGCAGTCGCCAGGCCGAAAGGCAACGCCTGGAACTGATAATGTCCCCAAGGCAAGGCGAATCTGAGAAACCTTTGATGAGCTGCCCGAATGGAAATGTGCAGATAGGCTTCCGTGAGATCTACCATTCGCTACCCAAACCCCACCGAAATAAATAAATAACCCGCCAGTCAGAGTTTCCTAAATTCCCCTCCTGCAGTGCAGCCACGCGGTCATGTTAAAATGGCTGCCGCAGCTCCGGAGAGGCTGAAAACAGGGTGCCAAACAGCTGTGAATCTTTCAAGAACGTTTCCTGCTCATCCGTCCAGCGTCCGGTGCCCCTGCAGTCTGAACCCGGTTCCCGGAATACCGGACAGGTCTGTGAAGGGACCCAGACCGTTTTCTCGGCGATCTGCCACTCACCCATACAGACAGAGCCGCTCCAAGCGCTGCTCACTGTGGCACCGGTCACTGCTCGACTTGCTGCCGCTGTGTTCCCTCAAGCAGTGCAGAGTCGGCGTGAAGGGGTCGTTAGACCGGAGGCTCTCCCCCGAAATGTCTGGGAGGAAAGAGACCCGGTTCCGGACTGCAGAACTTTAGCAAAGGTAGGGAGCAGGCAAAAACGTATCTAGTGAGCTTGTCTCCCCCCCCCCCCCGTTTGCTTCTTCATTCTTTTTGTTTTTTGTTTTTTTAAACCCACGGCATTCAATTTGCCTAAGCGCCCCAAATAACCCAAAATAGAAGAAATCAAACTACAAGTAACCTATCCTACAGATGCCTATCTGTTCCTCCAGTGAGCCCAACCTGGGCTCACAACGTCGTCCTGCTGCAAGGAGACTGGTCACACTGTGGCTGATGGGAGTTCCAGCAGGCTATATGCAGTGATGTCAGAGTTCTGACATGCCAGTCTCCAAAGCTGCAGGAGGAGGTTGACAACCCAGAGGTAGAGGACTGAACTGAGGAACGATAAGGAAATAGAGGATGAGACAGAGTGTTCTTTATTTCCACAAAACTCCAGCTCCCAGACTCGCCTTCTGCTGATCGCAGTCCTTCCGGAAGGCGGCTTTTAGTTTGAATACAGCTATCTGAGCAGCATCTGGAATGGTGGAAAGAATAGAAGTCATGGCCATTTAAGTAACTTAAGAGCCTTTTGATTTTCACACGGCAGGCTGGAGGAGATTCACTTTCACCACCATTGGAGAAAGGAGAAGCAAGGAAACAGCCAATCACAGAGCAGCAGTAAGGACACTGCCTCCATAACCGGACAGCTAGTGGTGGTAGGAATGATGAGATTAGTGTTTGACAACCAACTAGACAAGGTCCCCCTCTCAGGTTCCCCAAAAGGTCTTTCCTGGTGACTATGGTCCCATGGTTTCTATTGGCACAACAGTAGATATAACAATGTTAGCAAACGGATGGGTGTACTTTAGATCCAATCAGGAAATTAGACCCAATTCATGCACAGGAAGGTTTATTGTGGGTGACGGCAGTTTGAAGACTCATGATGGGTTTTGTCTTTTAATGCTGATGCAGTTTCATAGAAACATAGAAACATGATGACAGAAAAAGACCACAAGGCCCATCTAGTCTGTCCTTCCATAACAACAACTACAACAGTCCACTTTTTACCTTTAGAGATCCTCTGTGTTGGTCCCATGCTTTTTTGAATTCAGTTACTGTCCTCATCTCTACCACCTCCACTGGGAGACTATTCCACGGATCCACTACTCTTTCCATAAAGAAATATTTCCGCATATCACTCCTGAATCTATCTCCCTTCACCCTCATCCCATGTCCCCTCGTAGCAGAACTTGCTTTCAATTGAAAGAGGCTCTCTCCCTGAACATTTATGCCACGGAGGTATTTAAACATCTCAATCATATCACCTCTATCCCGCCTTTCCTCTAAGGTGTACATATTAAGATCCTTAAGTCTGTCCTCATATGCTTTATAATGAAGACTACTAATCATCTTAGTAGCAACCCTCTGCACCGACTCCATCCTGTTCACATCCTTTTGAAGGTGCGGTCTCCAGAATTGCACACCATACTCCAAATGAGGTCGCACCAAAGACTTATACAGAGGCATTATCACCTCCTTTTTTCTGCTAGCCATTCCTCTCCGTATGCACCCAAGCATCCTTCTAGCTTTTGCCGTCGCCTTTTCTACCTGTTTAGCTACTTTAAGATCATCGGACACAACTATGCCTAGGTCCCGCTCTTCTTTAGTGGACAAAAGTACTTCACCTCCTATGCTGTATTGCTCCCTTGGATTGCTGCAGCCCAAATGCATGACCTTACATTTTTTAACATTAAATCCCAGCTGCCAAATTCTAGACCATTCTTCAAGCTTAGCTAGATCCCTCCTCATGTTATCTACACCTTCCTGGGTGTCTACTTTATTGCAGATTTTGGTATCATCCGCAAAGAGGCAAACCTTACCCGACAGCCCTTCCGCTATATCACTAACAAAGATGTTAAAAAGAATCGGACCAAGGACAGGTCCCTGGGGCACACCACTGGTAACATCCTTCTCCTCAGAGTGAGCTCCATTTACTTGTACTCTTTGTCGCCTCCCACCCAACCAATTTTTAACCCAAGCAGTAACTTTAGGGTCCATCCCTAGGGTGCTCAGTTTGTTTATAAGTCGCCTGTGAGGAACAGTGTCAAAGGCTTTACTGAAATCTAAATACACCACATCTAGAGCTCTCCCTCGGTCCAACTCCCTGGTCACCCAGTCAAAGAAATCAATCAGATTTGTCTGACAAGACCTGCCTCTGGTGAATCCATGCTGCCTCGGATCCTGTAATCCGCTGGACTCCAGAAACCTCACTATTTTCTCTTTCAACAGCGTTTCCATTAATTTACTCACCACTGAAGTTAAACTAACCGGCCTGTAGTTTTCAACCACATCCTTACTTCCGCTTTTGTGTAAAGGCACCACATGAGCCTCTCTCCAGTCCTTTGGCACCACTCCCGACTCCAACGAGGCATTGAAAAGGTCAGTCAGTGGAGTTGCTAGAACGTCCCCAAGTTCCCTCAGTATTCTAGGGTGTATCCCATCCGGTCCCATCGCTTTGTCTACTTTAAGTTGAGCTAGTTTCTCACGAACACAGTCTTCTGAAAATTGTTCAATATGTCCCTCGCTTCTGTTCTTATTTGTGGGTGTTTTCTGAGGTCCTGCTCCTGGTTCTTCATCTGTGAACACAGAACAAAAATATTTGTTAAGCAATTCCGCTTTATCCTTATCAGCTTCTACATATTCCCCCCCTGTACCCTTGAGTCTGACAATACCACTTTTGCCCTTCCTCTTCTCACTAATATATCTGAAAAATGTCTTATCTCCCCATTTTATTGCATTGGCTATTTCCTCCTCCTTTTGAATCTTTGCCTTCTTGACTACTTTGCTAGCTTCTCTAAGTTTTTCCAAATACAGATGCCTGTCTTCCTTTCTCTGTGATCTCTTGTATTTCATGAAGGCCTCCCTCTTTTTCTTCACTTTTTCAGCTACTTCCTTCGAAAACCATAGCGGTCTCCTGTTCCTTTTGCCTTTATTTACCATTTTAACAAAAAGGTTGGTTGCCTTTAAAATACCCCCTTTCAGTTTTGCCCACTGTTGTTCTACATCCCCCAGCTGTTCCCATCCTGTTTCCTTTCCTCATAGCTGTTAACTTGGTTGGGGGAGGGAATGATAACGCATCGGGTGATGGCTAGGGGAAGGGGAGCAATGACATCCCAGTCTCAAGGGTGCAATTTATAATCATAGCGACCTGCACCTGGGATCTATTGAGCCCTGCAATAGGGTGATCAAACTGACAGGCAGTACAAATTTATGGCTTACAGTGTGTTAAACACAAGTCTGTGTTTAGTCCTTTTTTTTTGGTCATTTCCATAGTATGTGATCATTTTAATATCTTGTTTTGTGCTGATAAGGGGAGGCTCTCCAGGTGCTTTTTTTTGAACGCGGGGGGGGGGGGGGGGGGGTCGGGGGGGGGGGGGGGGGGTCGGGTCGTTCTTGTTTTCTTGTTTTCTTGATAAATAATAAGAGGCCCATAGTAGCTACAGCATGCCTTCCAAGCCCACGTGCTTGGCCTGTGGTTCATGCAATGGGCCCGTCTCTGCCGCGGCTGTTAGACAGAATCTAGGTCTCTGGAAGAGCAGTTTCTCGATGAAAGGCCTGAAAAAGCCATGGAGGAGGTGATTCCTCAGTCCTCTGGGGATTGTGAGGTGCCAACACTGATTACAACAGCTTTGACTAGGCAGGACAGAGGCGCGTTAGTGCCTCTGCTGGCTGAGTTCCTGAAGAGTAAAGGTAAAAAGCTGGCAAAGGCTGTGGGGCCTAAGGTCAGTTCAGAGGTGCTTTAGCCACAAGGTTTTCCCCTGGAATTTTGTCCTGATGCATAAAGTTTTCTGTATGAGGCAGCGCTCAGGGGATGGGCCGGGGAGGTCACAAGAGAAAACCCCAAAGGAGAGTGCAGAGGGGGAACCTGGGCCTAATGGGAGAAGGATAGTGCAACCTGGGAAAGATGCAGGGTTGTTCCATTCAGAAGACGACCTGGACACCACGGAAGATCCTGAAGCAGAGCAAGAGCCAGAGTCTGATCTCGAAGAAGTCAAACTTCCCCAGCAGGAGGAGGCTTTCATTATCTGGGTTTTCTGCAGGGAGGAGTTGGCATTCTTGATTGCTCATTCCTCAAAGACTCTTAATGTAAAGAAGCAGGTGCCCTTAAGAAGAGCCCTTGGAGGACCCTCTTCAAGTGGTAAGGACGATGAAGAGGGTATTTCCCATGCACAGAGTGATTATAAAGATAATTCAGGATGAATAGGGCGTCCCAGAGGGTGCCCTGAGGGGGGACATGAACAATGTCCTATTTGTACCCTCTTCCAGACCGAGTCATAGAAATCTTGAGGGCACCCAAGGTGGATGCAGTGGTCTCCGCGGTTTCCCTCCAGAGCGCGCATGCTTTTCAGGGATTTCGAGGATTGCGAAGGGGTTTTGCGACCTTCCCTATCCCCTCCTCCTCTGGCCCCAAGAAATCATAATGCGATAAGGACTGGCCAGGCAGACCTGGTTCCTGTAGGAGGTTGGCTATGGGACCTCTATGCCACCTTTACTCAAATCACTTCCAACCAGTGGGTACTGGATGTCGTCAGAGAGGGATACGCACTAGAATTCGTCTGACCCCCTCCTGGAGACGTTTGTTACGTCTCCCTGCAAAACATCTATGAGAAGGCAGACAGTGTGCCAGACCCCCTGGTCCAATTACTAATTCTGAAGGCAGTATTTGGAAGTGCCTGCAGACCAGTGCAGAAATGGTTGATACTCTGCTTCGTAGTGCCCAAGAAAGAAGGATCTTTATATCCAATTGGTAAACTGCTGTCTGCGGGTACCTTGTTTTCATATGGAAACCCTTCAGTCAATGATAGTGGCAGTGCGGGAAGGGGAGTTCCTAACTTCGCTCGATCTCACGGAGGCATACCTGCATATTCCTTTTCGGCCTGACTAGCAAATGTTTTTAAGGTTTGCATTGCCAATGGGGCACTTCCAGTGTCGGGTATTGCTGTTCGGACTAGCAATGGCTCCCCATACTTTCACCAGGGTTATGGTAGATGTGGCAGTGGCACTGCACAGGGAAGGCATCTTGGTGCATCCGTATCTGGATGACTGGCTCATCCGGGCAAAGAAAGCAAGTGAGCCACAGCGCGGGTCATAGAATGTCTCCAGGACCTTGGATGTGTGGTCAACTTTGCAAAGAGTCATCTACAGCCGTCTCAAGACTTAGAGTATCCAGGAGCCCGATTCCAAACTGAGAAGGGCCAGATGTTCTTGCCCCTTGAGCAGGTGCGCAAGTTGCAAGCGCAGGTTCGACACTTCCTCCAGATGGGAACCTTGAGGCGTGGCACTATCTGCAACTGTTAGGATCTATGGCAGCGACGATTGAGCTGGTGCCCTGGACACAATATCACATGCGGCTGTTAAGAGTACTACTGTGGAGATGGTCGACTCGGCTTCATCCGCTCTCGCAGTAGTTTGCTTGTCTGCTGGCGGTTTGCAAAGCCCTTTGTTGGTGGCTGCGGCCCGACAGGCTGTTAGTAGGCATGCCCCTGGAGACACCCCCCCCCATTGGGTCACCCTGACAATGGATGCCAGTTTGTTGAGTTGTGGGGTACATTGCGAAGTGCAACTAGCTCAAGGCTGGTGTTCTCCGGAGGAGAGTCTCATGTCAATCAACCTCCTAGAGTTGAGGGCAGTGTTTTTGGCTCTGAAGTTTCAAATCTTCTTGGAGGGGGAAGGCTATGAGTCTTCTCCAACAACACTACGGTGGTGGCATACATCTACCAGCAGGGTGGAGAACAAAGTAAGTCCGTTGATGGATTGGGAAGAAAGCCACCTCGTGGCAATATCGGCCACACATGTGGCCAGAAAGGAGAATGTGGCTGATTATCTCAGCAGGGTGTGTCTAGATCCCGGCAAATAGATTCTCAACGGGATTGTCTTTGCCCATTTGGTGAGTTATTGGGGGTCTACCAATAATGGATCTCATGGCGGTCTTCGAGTCTGCCAAGGCGGCCTGCTTTTACAGCAGAGGGTGGGAACATGTATCTGAAAGGCTTGATACACTGGTACAGCCGTGGCCCATGGACTTAGTTGCTTTATATATTTCATCTGTGGGCATGGAGTGCAGCGAATCGAAGAGCACCGGGGACACTTACTCCTGATTGCTGAGTAGGACTGGCTGAGTAGGCTGTGGTATGCCGATCTGGTCCAAATGACAGTTGACCACCTGTGGCAGCTGCTGGCTCAAACCAACCTGCTCTCACAATGTCCCATCCTAATGCCTCAAATGGATTGCTTTATGGCATGGCTCTTGAAAGGGCTTGGTTGAGGCAGCAAGGCTATTCAACTGCAGTGGTAGGGACATTGCTGAAGGTCTGCAGGCAGTCAACTTCTCTATTGTACATTAGGGTATGGAGAATTTTTGAAGGCTGATGCGAACAGCACAGTTGTAGGCCATTGGTAGCCACAGTGTCAGATTTTCATTTTCTTGCAGATGGGATTTGACAAAGACTGGCAGCCATCTCTTGTTATTGGGGATGACTCAAGGGGCTGTCCCTGGTAAGTCACCTGGATATCATCTGTTTTCTAAGAATAGTTGAGCAGCTGTGCCCGCCAATGCACTCCATGTTCCTGTCTTGGGACCTCAATTTGTTTTTATTTGCTCTGGTGGCGGTGCCTTTTGAGCCCCTCACTGCTTCTTCACTGAAGGATCTCACACTGAAGGCAGTGTTCTTAGCTATTTGCTCAGCTAGTAGGATTTCAGAGCTGCAAGCGCTGTTGTGTTTGTCTCCTTTTCTGAGGATCTCCAAGGAGATGGTGGTGCTTAAGCCGGTGCCATCCTTTCTGCCCAAGGTGCTCTTGGCATTTCACCTCAGTCAATCGGTTACACTCCCAGTGTTTTCAGAAACGGGAGATTCGAGGGTGGATCCCCTGCTGAGTAAGTTAGATGTTTGTTGCGTCCGGCGCTGTTTGAAGGTGACAGAGGCTTTTCGAAAGTCTGATCATCTGTTTGTACTATTTGGAGGACTGCGTAAGAGGAAGGCTGCTTCCAAAGCCTTCATCTCGCAGTGGATCAGAGGCGCCATCTTGTCAGCCTACCTTCAGGATTAAGAGCTCATTCTACCAGAGCACAGGCAGCCTCAGGCGGAGGTCAACTTGGTGCCGCTGGTGGAAATTTGTAAGGTACCAACTTGGTCTTCCTCGACTTCCTTTGTGAAGCATTGCCGTCTGGACGTCCAGGTGGCAGAGGATGCCCATTTTGGCTCGGTGCTTCAGGCCGGACTCGCGGGTCCCTCCCAAGAGTAGTGCTGCTATGGTACATCCCACAGATAACGGGATTGGACTGGAGGGAGGAATGATAAGAGAGGGTAAATTAGAGCTTACCTGCTAATTGATGTTCCTGGAGTTCCTCCAGTCCAGTCCCGGACCCTCCCAGGTTCAGATCTCTGACTGGTTTTTGGGGTGTGTCTTGCCCGGACCTGATGCAGTTCATCTTCAGTAATTTAGAGTCTTGGAGGGGGGGGGGTACATCTTTGCCTTTGGAAGGACGGAGAGAACACATGCAGATGAAAGGGGGGGGGGGAAGAGGGAGGTGTGTTTCTAGTCCTCGACAATTTTCCTTAATTGGTGAGGGCTGGTTCTGTCAGCAGAGGTTTAGGTTACTGCTGTTAGATAGTGAGCTTCCCTGTTGCTCCTGTGAGTCTGCTTTGGCAATAGGCTACTGGAGGCTAGTGGGCAATGCCAGCTGCCTAACTGGGGTGATGTCATGAAGTTCATGACATGCTCAGTCTCCAAGCTGTTGGTGGGGATTGATTACCACAGGTATTGGGACCGGACTGGAGAACTCAAGAAACATCAATTAGCAGGTAAGTTCTAATTTACCCTTTTTGTATTTGAATGGTGGAAGCTGGCATTGTGAAGATAGCTACATCTATGGTTTCCTTATACAGATGTTTGTAGGTGGCTATTGTTGACAAACTGGTGTTGCAAGTTAACTTTCTGTAGAGTAGTTCAGTTTGAATCTGAGTGAAACATGGGACTCATTAAGAGCTTTGAAATCGGCAGTGTCTTCTGCTTTAGTCCAGATCATAAAAATGTCATTTCTTTATCATCCTGCTAGACCAGTCCAGACAAGTGGGTTATGCTCCCCAGCCAGCAGGTGGAAGCAGACTTGAACAATTTTCAGTGATAGCACCATTTGGTATATCCTCCGGTACAGCACTGAGAAGCCAGTATTATCTGCCTCCAGCAGATAGGAAGGTGTATGCACTAGTACAGCAGTGAAAGATAGGCCTGACTCTCCTTGCCCACACGGTAGTGCAGAGGTCTTGGTTTGAGTCATAAAGGGCAACTGTTCAGAGTGTGGGTACACCCATGTCTCAGAGAGTAGATAGCCACCCTTTGTCCATCCTGTTTTTTATGGGTTACAAGTGCTGTTGGGCTGAAAGAAGAACAGGGGAATCTCACTGGCCCCTGAGGGGTGGTCAGTAAGTTGAGTCCAGGCCCCCACTTCTGTCTTGTTGCCCTGATCTGCTCTTCACTTTTCCCCCCCTGAGGAACTCTGGTATCCGCTGTATGGTGTCCGTACTACAGCCCTCGGCTTTGAGTATACCTTACTGGTCCTTTGGACGACTTCTTTTGCTGTGAAGCCTTTGCCATCTGTCCTTTAAGGAGGCTGCCCCCCCTCCTTTTCTCATCCTCACTGAATTGTGGTCATAAGGATCTTCAAACAGACATCTTGTCTTGTGGGGGCAGAAGGTGTTGGTCGAGTTCATTGCAATTTCTTATTCCTCCTGCTGATTGGACCTTCTCCATTCTTAGTAGTTTGAGGGAGGAGCTGGTGGAGGTGACGTTCTCTATTGTCCGTTTTTACCCCTAGAGACCATTGGGGATAGGGTACATCCTGACTGGTAAGCGCACTGAGGAGTGAGTTGCAGTTTACTCCACAGAGCACAGCTCCCTAGGGTGGAGTCCACTTGGGTGTCCCAGAGGACAATTCTAAGGCTTCGTGACCTTCATTGATCACCTTGTGGGGCCCTACAGGGCTCTTGTGGAGGTGGTTCAAATGATCAAGACAGACTACCCTGTCAAAGCAGTCATCTTCCTCCCATCTTCGGTTCTGCCTGCTTGGATACATTCCACTTATCTGGACTGGTCTAGAAGGATGTTAAGGAAGGAGAAATTTTAATCATAACCCATAATCTCCTTTCCTTAAATTCTGTTAGACCAGTCCAGGACCTACCCTGGAAGACTCCTTTTGCAGGTTGGAAAGCTTGCTGCATTTTGTTTGCGTTAGTGATGTCTCTGCCTGGGAGACTCTTTTTGTAGGTTTGGGGGTTCTGGCTGCTGTAGAAAGTCTAGTTGGCCTTGTGGTCTGACTCAGAGCAAAGTACTTCTCATGCTCTTCATGGTGAATCTGTTTGTATGTGGTGTTATGAGGTTTTTTTAGATTGGCTTACTTTTTGTGAGGTGTCATACTGGCTTCTCTCCGGTATCCTCTGGTACAGCACTAAGTAATGACATCACTGAAAGTTGTTTAAGTCTGCCTCCACCTGCTGGCTGGGGAATATGATCTACTCATCTGGACTAGTGTAGCAGGATTGAAGGAAAGGAGATTATCAGGTATGATTAAAATCCCTCCATTGTTAATAGTTGAAAGGTTTAGTTTGATGTTTAAAAAAAAAAAAAAAGAGAGAAAAGGTTGACATGCTGTGCTGCCATCCTGGTGCTCGCAATAGTGCCTATGAGCATTAGATGCTATTGAAGCTGGAGTAGTTTTGGGTCAGGAATGAATATGATTGATCTCATGTCTGCAGTAGTTGATTTTTATCCATTACAAAAAAATCAAACACCGCAGAGTCTTAAGACCAAGTTGATGCCTCAATGGGAGAGCACTTTTTAGGACCAGGCAAACACATCATGGCCGCCTTATGATCTGGATGCATACAGAGAAAGCAAAATCCAATTCAGGAATGTTGGACATTTGATCAGATTCCAGAAGTGACAAGAGGAGACTTGGCAGAGAACTGGGTTTCTTATTATGAATCATAAATTTGTACTACCTCTCATCTGATTACTCTGTCACCTTTTCCTCTTCCATGTCCTCTTTCCATTATCGTTAGAAAGCATATCATTCACTTACATTTCTGTAATGCCCTTTTTTGTGCATTCTGTTCTACCCTGAGGAAGGCAGTGTTGAATGCCAAAAAGCTAATTAAGTCATGTATTTTACCTTCAAATTGGACTATACTATTTTTTGTTTGTGTACAAATGGACTAACTAGGTGACCATACTACTTGATCCATTATTCAGGGATGCCAGATGGAGGAGTGCTCATTCCCCTCTGAACAGAACAGCCTGCTACTTGATAGTTACCTTTCAGTGGGCAGATTTGGAATAGAGATTTTATGAAACTGATCAGAACACAAGAAGGGACGCTTCTTGCTTGCTGGAGAAGACATCGGTCCTCCATGATGCTAGCAATGTGATTTTTGTCTGTCCTACTACTTTTCAGGTTGTTTATTAGTTGGAGTAATTTTGAAATAAGTTTTAAAATAATGTAACAATATTGAAAACTGTTAGCAATTTGGCATTCTTTTGAGACTAGTATAAACGGTCCCTTATTATTCAGAAACTCATCTAACAGAGTTTTTTGTTTTAATGGAAATGTCGTTTTGTGGCAGGAATTTGATATATGGAACTTGCAGAATTGCTTTAGTGGAATTTTGACAGTTGTATTTTATTTAGTGGAGGAGTAGCCTAGTGATTAGAACACTGGCTTGGCAACCTAGCAATCAGGGTTTGATTCCCACTAGCACTCCTTGTGGCCTTGGGCAAGTCACTTAACCCTCCATTGCCTCGGAAGAAAGGCCTGGCAATCTACTTCCGGTGACACTGCCAAGAAAACCCAGGAGCGTCTGGGTCGCCAGGAGTCAGGACTGACTCGAAGGCACACATTGCATTGCATTATTTTATTTATTTAAAGCACGTTTCCTTATCCTGCTACAGTCTAGATGAGTGGGTTATGCTCCCTTGCCAGTAGGTAGAGGTAGACTTGAGTAACCTTGCTGTCATTATTCTGTATATATGCTAATGCAGCACTGAGAGAAGCCAGTTTTGTCTGCCTCCGGCAGGTGCAAAGGTGTCTGGACTGGTGCAGCAGTGCAGATAAGCCTGTCTCATCCGATCTGTACCACAGTGCTGTGCCTATGAGACTGAGACCTGTCAGCCCAATATTGCTTGATGCTCTAGTTGTCTAGTATGCTCTTGTCTCTTGGAGCAGACAGCTGCCCCTCTGTCAAGCAGTATTTCCCACAGGTACCTAGTGCTTGGTAGGCAGGAGAGGAGCAGGAGGGACCCCATGGGGGGCCCCTGAGAAAGGGGACTAGTAAGTTGCACCCAAACCTCTTTCCTCTTGCTGTCCTTGATCTGCATGACTTTCTTTGCCTTTTTTCTGCTGATTTTTGTGTTTTCTCCCATTATTTTCAATGATCTGTATTTGGCGCGCTCGCAAATAAAGCAGCTCCAAAATAAAATGTAAAACAAAAAAAAAGAGCTTTTACTTGGCAGCTGGGTCTCCCAGGCCTCTGGGCATCTAGGGCTTCCCTGCTCAGGTTTCCCCAGTCAGCTTGACCGGTGCTAGCATTCCCTTTTCGAGACTCCCTTTTTGCAGTGACCCTGCTTCTTTTTTCGGCTTTTTTTTTTTTTTTTTTATTTGCTGCTGCAATGCTGAGTTTCATGGCCTGATTCAGCCTGCGACTCCTATTGTGTGTTTGTAGTTTACCCTCCCCCAACTGCTGCTGCTTTTTACCCTAGTGGTGGCTGAAATGCCCAGGCCACCCTTTCTATGGCATTTGGGTGGGGGGGGGGGGGTTGGGGCACAAAGTGGTTTCTGTCCTCTATTGCCTGTTCATCCCTGGAGATCTTTGGGGGCAGGGTGCATCCTGCCTGGTAAGTGCATTCAGGAGTGAGTTGCAGTTCACTCAACAGATCGCAACCCTCTTGTGTGGAGGCTGCTTGAGTGTACCCGGAGGCTGCTTGGGTGTACTCGGCGGATACTTCCAAGACTTTCTGGCCTTCGTTGATCGCACTTGTGAGGCTCTACAAGGCACTTGTGGAGTTTATTCAAATAATACCTTTAGATTACATTTCAAGAGAGACTACCATATCAGTCTTCCCTGGATAGTGGCTGCTTGGGTACATCCCACTCATCTGGACTGGTCTAACAGAATGATAAGGAAGGAAAGATTTTAATCATACCTGATAATCTTTTACTTCCCTTTTACTCTCCCGCGTGCTCTCCCAGGAGGGATCGAGCTTGCATCGCTCTCGGGACGCCTCCAGCTCATCTGCTGTCCAATCGGGGCAGTGCGGCACTTTCAAAAGGAGCCCGCCAACAAGCGCACCCGCGCCTTGTGGACCCGCGTCTGAGGGCCTCGCAAGAGGGCCCTTTGGCGTGGCCCTTAGGCGAGGCATGACAGGCGAAAAAACGTCAACACAAGCGAATAACAGCAAAAGTAACATCAAAACCATAAACCTCTCTACAAGACCAGCTCGCTAGAAAAAGATTAAAACATACTCTTCCACCGGAGGCACCTCTCTGATCCTCTCTCAGCTCTCCCGGCGGGGATCGAGCAGGCCGCACCAAAGCACCGCCTCCAACAGGATCAGCAGCCTAATTGGGGCCCTACAACGCCAAAAAGCAGCGATGCCCGCGCCAGTCGACCCACATTGTCCAATCGAACAGGAACTAAGACTATCTCTCAACCAACCAATAGCTAGAGCTCCCCTGAGGTTGAGCTCGCTCACCAACAGCTCCGTGCAGATCTGTCAGCTCTACTATGCTTACCTCACCTTGACTCCCTTATATTGCCCCTGGAACCTAGAACGACTTCAACTGAACCATCTACAGCAAGTATACAATTAAATGAACTACCTATACATATTGCAGTAAGCAATTAGAACCGTACTAACCATTCTTCATGGACTGTTACCTCACTAGTATATACTGTTACCAATGCTCACTCATATTGCCCCTGTATATACTGCTGTCAGTAATCCCTAATTCCCACTCACCCCTCAAGTAACGTTGCTAGTAGCTATCTATACTGTTGCCAGTATCTATACTGTTGCCAGTGTCTATACGGTTGCCAGTATCTATATTTATACTGTTGCCAGTAATTATATCTATAGCTATACCTATACTGTTGCCAGTAACTATATCTATAGCTATACCTATACTGTTACCTATACTGTTGCCAGTAATTATATCTATACCTATACTGTTGCCTATACCTATACTGTTGCCAGTAATTATATCTATAGCTATACCTATACTGTTGCCAGTAATACTGTCACTAGTAGATAAATATACTGTTGTCAGAAACCAATTATACTGTTGTCAGTAGCTAAAAACACTGTTGCCAGTAATCATATACACTGCTGCCTATAGCTATACAAACTATCACCAGTAGATAGTTTGTATAACTGACCACAGTATATTTATCTATCACCAGTAGATAAATATACTGTGGTCAGTTAAACCTGCAGAACTCCCTCCACTCAACCCCTCCAGAAACACTACCATACAATAGTCCTCTCACAAAAGCCACCAATAAAACCTCCCATCACTCAAAGCATAATGGCAGACCTAAAAACAAAAACATTGCAAACCTCTCTCCTACTAATAATCCTCCTACTCCAACAAATCTACACATATAGATTCAACAATCCCCCTTGCAACAGCATCCCCATCATTTATAACCCCAACCGCAATTTAGCACACCCCCCAATACACAATAACCCATTCAACCTGCCACCACACAACAATACCCACAAACATCCCCCTAGACTAATACAGATAAACTGCAACAACCACAATAACAATAAAACCTCCACCAACAAAGACAATAAATTAAAGCTGATCCTAATAAACATTCGCTCAATCCGAAATAAAATACCAATTGTAAATGACATAATAAAAGACAAACAACCTGACATCTTTTTCATTACGGAAACATGGCTAACATCTACAGACACAATATTATTAAACCAACTCAACATACAAAAATATGATATTTTCAACTGCCACCGTGACATAAAAAGAGGAGGTGGCACACTCATACTCACCAAGAAAAACTTACAATACACCCTAACAAACTCAAACAATGTTGAAGGCATGGACATAATAAACATTGAAAACAGAACACTAGCATTCTCCCTAATCTATAGACCACCATCAGCAGATCACAAAAATCTTTCTCCTATTCTTGAACTAGCATGCACATCATCCCAGAGAAAACCTCTTATAATCCTAGGTGACCTTAACCTCCCATCCCTAAACCAATCCCAAAAAAACAACTTCATGGACTCAATGACCCACATGGGATATAACCAGATAGTCATTACCCCCACACATAACAAAGGAAACTCACTAGACCTCATTTTCCTCCCTACCCCCTTCAACCTACATCAACTACACTCTCCCCCAATAACTACAGAGGTACCATGGTCTGACCACCACCTGATAACCTTTCACCTACTAACACAAGTACCATCACAGTCCCCAAATACAACATCTCCATCTCTCATATATACAGTTACCTTGTTCAATGTTCCACACATGTAGATAGTTTCCCCTGTTATCCAAGTTTACTGCTCCTGTTCATTGTAATGACCTGACTCTTGTTTATTGTCGGATATTGTTTGTTCTATGTAAACCGCGCTGATCGCAAATAGTGCGGTATATAAGAGATGTAAATAAAATAAATTAAATAAATAAATAAATAAATCTCACCACTCACGTTTTACCCGCTTCGACAATGATACATTCCTTGATAAGGTACTACCTAAGCTCACTACAAGCATATCTGATATTGACCTAACTATAGAGAACTGGAACCAAACAATCCAAGAGGCAGCTACATCGACTCAAACAATCCAGAAGAAAAAGAGAGAATCACAAAAATGGTTCACTAAAGACATTGCCCTGCTAAAAAGACAATTGCGTAAACAAGAAAAAACCTGGAGAAACATTAAATCACATGATAACAAAACCAAATATATAAACTTACTTAATAAATACAAAGAAGCAATCAACAACTCAAAAAGAGATTACTATTCCAAACTAATAAATCTTGCTCTCAACCGACCAAGAGAACTCTTCTCAATCGTGAAAACACTAACAAAAACACATAACCCAGAACCGAACCAGGACATTATAAACGTCCAAACCTTAGCATCTCATTTTGCTGAAAAACTAAAGGTAAAATCTTGCTCCCCAACCATCACGATAAAATCTACACAGGCCAGTAACAATGAATGGACAACATTTCACAAGGTTGATCGTAAACACATCCTTAACATCATAACAATGATCAACACCACAACCTCACCGCTTGACCCATGCCCGGTGTCATGGATCAAGTCTACTAAGGAATCCCTCGCAGAAAACATCCAATACATAGTAAACCAATCACTCACACAAGGAACCATGCCCAACACCCTAAAGCTCTCCTCGATCCGTCCCATAATAGAAAACAATAAACTTGACCCAAAGGACCCCAACTCCTACAGGCCAATCGCCAGCATACCGCTAATCGCTAAAATAATAGAAAAAACCATACAACTCCAACTACAGGAATACATAGATGAGCATAAACCACTTGACGCGCATCAATTCGGATTCCGCACCTTCCACGGAGTTGAAACCCTCCTAATCGCCTTAACAGACCTTCTCCTCAGTGGTACTAATGAAAATAGCAAAGGTTTCCTCCTCCTCTTCATAGACCTATCTGCTGCATTTGACAGCATTAATCACAAAACACTCATCAACAGACTAGAAAACCTAAAAATAGGAGGAACTGTCCTTGAATGGTTCAAATCATACATTTCAAACAGATTCATACAGATACAATTAGGCAAAGAAACATCAGAAACTTTCCCTCAAGGTCAGGGTATCCCTCAAGGATCAGCACTCTCTGCCCTCCTCTTCAATTTATACCTCCAACCAATTACAGACATATTCAAGAAGTATGAAATCAACCATTTCATATACGCGGATGATATCATGCTCGCCATCCCCATAAACACCAACAACCCCAAATATGATAGACTACTCCAATGCATGAATGAGTCCACCATATGGCTTGAAAACAACCACCTAAGCGTCAATCTCAAAAAAACCGAAGCAATGTTCATAACGAGAAAACCTGACACTGACCACAACTACCCTACTACAATCACAATAAATAACACACCAATACCTGTTAAAAAGGAGGTAAAATACCTTGGAATAATTCTGGACCAATCACTCACCATGATCCCACATATAAAACATACAGTAAAAACCATATTCTATAAACTCAAGACAATCCAACACCTGAGACCCCTACTCAACACACATGACTTTAGATCAGTGGTCAACTCCCTCATCACCCCCCACTTTGACTACTGCAATAGTATTCTAAATGGCCTACCACTAAAAAGCATATACCTCCTCCAAAGAGCCCAAAACATATGTGCCAAGATGGTCACAAAAGCTAAACTAACAGACCACGTGACCCCAATACTATTAGACCTTCATTGGCTCCCCATAGGCAGCCGAATAAAATATAAAGTTCTTCTGACTACCTTTAAACTCATCAATAACATCTCCCCCTCCCAACTATCTACCCTAATACAACCCCCAGCAGAAACTAGAACACGAAGACAGAACGCAACCCACTCCCTCAACATAAAAACAAATTTCAGAAAGACCAAAGCAACGACAAGTGATAGAGCCTTCTCCTTTGCTGCCCCTACCCTCTGGAATGAAATCCCATTAACCCTCCGCACGATAAAGGACCTTCACCAATTCAAAAAAGAACTAAAAACATACCTTTTTACAAAACACTTTGAGATCCCCTACCAACAAAAAACTTCTCCAATACAATCACAGAAACACATCCACAGTTCTCAAGACAGAACAAATGATTAAACAGAAGAAAGACACTTACTCTACTTTACTATACCCAACAGGCAAAGACTTACACAAACAAACGGTTATATCACTATTGTAAATAACTACCGGTAACTCAATTATGTTATGCTCCATGCATTATGACCTGTACATAGTTTGAAAAATGTTGTTCTAGTTAAAGTTCAAAACATGTTCAATGTAACAAAACGTGTATATAGTCAACACATGTTCCATGTAAAATATACGGAAGTATATTTATTTTTGTTCAATGTGAACCGCCCCTGATCTCTGGAAGGGGCGGTATAGAAAAAACTGTTAAATAAATAAATAAATAAATCTCCTTTCTTTGAATCCTGCTAGATCATTCCAGGGCCTGCTCTGGAAGACTACTTTTGCAGGTATGAAAGCCTGCTGCATTTTGGTTGCGTTATCGATGTCTTCGCTTGGGAGACTTTCTACAGGTGTAGGGGGTTCTGGCTGCTGTAGGAGGGTCTAGTTAGTCTTACAGTCCGGCTCCAGTTTCCTCATTGCAAAAGAGCCAAGTACTTGCTCACAGTCTTTGTGGCAAAGCTGTTTGTTAGCATTAGAAACACAGAAACATGACAGTAGAAAAAGACCACATGGCCTATCCATTCTGCCCTTCCATATCAACTACAATAGTCCCCTTTTTTCCTTTAGAGATTTTCTGTTTGTCCCATGCTTTTTTGAATTTAGATATTGTCCTCGTCTCTACCACCCCCACTGGGAGACTATTCCACATATCTACCACACTTTTCATAAAAGATTTCCACATATTACTCTTGAGTCTATCCCTTTTAACCCTCATCCTATGTCCCCTTGTAGCAGAGCTTGCTTTCAATTGAAAGAGTCTCTCCTCCTGTGCCATGGAGTTATTTAAATATCTCTATCAAATCTCCTCTATCCCGCCTTTTCTCTAAAGTATGATATTTGTCTGTCCTCATATGCTTTCTAACAAAGGCCATTAACCATTTTAGTAGCCACCCTCTGCACAGACTCCAACCTGTTTATATCTTTTTGAAGGTGCAGTCTTCAGAATTGCACATAATACTCCAAATGAGGTCGTACCAGAGACTTATACAGAGGCACTATCGCTTCCTTTTTTTCTGCTGGTTATTCCTCTCCCTATGCACCCAAGCATCCTTCTGGCCTTCACCATCACCTTTTCTACCTGTTTACTTGAAGATCGACACAATCATGCCCAGGTCCCACTCTTCTTTTGTGGACAGAAGTACTTCACCCCTAGATTGTACTGCTCCCTTGGATGTTTTGCAGCTCAAATGCATGATCCTTCATTTTTTAGCATTAATTTTCAGCTACCAAATTCTTGACCATTCTTCAAGCTTAGCTAGATACCTTTTCATGTTATCTACTCCTTCCTGTGTGTCTTCTCTATTGCAGATTTTAGTGTCATCCACAAACGGTCAAACATTATGAGACAGCCCTTCTGCAATATCACTAACAAATATATTAAAAAAAAATCTGATCCAGGGCTGATCCCTGTGGCACACCACTGGTAACCACCTCCTCAGAATGAGCTCGATTTACCTGAGGAGAAGGAGTTTATCAGTGGTGTGCCATATTATCTGAGGTGTTTCAGCTTTGCTTACTGTTTGGGAAGTGTCTTACTGGGCTTCCCTCAGTGCTGTACCATAGGATGTACCAAGTGATGACTTCGCTGAAAGTTGCTCATATCTGCCTCCACCTGCTGACAAGGGAGCATAATCTACTCATCTGGACTGCTCTAGCAGGATTCAAGGAAAGGAAATTATCAGGTATGATTAAAATGTCTCCATTTATGGTCGTGCTTATATGGAACACCCTTTTAGAGCCTCCCTTTGGCTCCTCACATCTGAGGAGATTCTTGTCATTTTGGCTTCCAGCTGGAACGGCATATGCCCCTTGAGAGGCATCTGCTCTTTCTGTGGTCTTCCTGTTCCCAGCAGTTCGACAAGACCCTTCCTCTTCCCCAGGAGATCAAGGAACAGGTAATGTGGTAGTTACATTTTGCCATCTGTTGGTTGGGATACATGTGAGTGACATTAAAAAAAAACTCCACAGTTCCTTCTGCAATTGCAGGCTATTTTTTCCCATGTCCTTTGCTGTGGTGTCAGAGACATTCTTCCATCCACATAGTGGTGCCCAAGAAGTTAGGTTCATTCTAGCATACTCAGCATCTAAAGGTGGTTGTTATTGAACTCTGAATCCCTCTTCTGGTATGAGAACCATCAGGTCTGTCATTGCATCATTCAGGCAGCGGGAATTTCTTACTTCCCCAGGTCTTGCCAAGGCGTATTGTCATATTCCCATATGGAAGCAGCTTCAGCAGTTTCTCTGCTTCTGTGTTCTGGGCTTTCATTTCCAGTTCTGGACTCTGCCCTTTGGCCTAGTCAAGGCACCCCTCCAAGGTAATGGTGGTGGTAACTGTGTTTCTGTGTAAGCAGAAAATTGAGGTTTTCCCATCCCTGGATGTCTGGCTGATCCGGTCAGACTTGTGGGAGAAGTCCAAAGTCTATATAAACCTGATAATTTACAGTCTGGAAAAGCTGGGGTTGGTGATCAGCTATCCCAAGACCAGCCTTTTTCAGTCTCAGGACTGCAGTATCTGGGAGTTAAACTTCACCCCAGGAGAGTGGAACCATTCTCAATAGAGAAGCTCCTCAAGCCTCAGAGCCACTTCAGCATTATGAGCTTGGTTAGCTCCACTGGTCTGGGACTACTTCCAGTTTCTTCCAGACCATAACATTGACCCTTGGAGCTGGTTCCTTGCACCAGGACACTCCTATGCCTGCAGTAGAGGCACCTGCTAACCCTCTGGTCTCCTTGTTCCTGGTTGTTGGACCAGATCCTTCCTTTCCCCTGGACAATAAAGGAGCAGTTGAGAAGGTGATATAGTCCTGCCTGTTGGCTGGGATGCTATTGGAGGCACTGGATTGGATGCTTGTTACCTGGGATGCAAACCTGGAGGGAGCTGGGTTGTGCACTACCTGGGCCAGTGGGCCCATGGATGCAAGTCTACTTAAGAGGCCTGGTCAATTATTTGCCTGGAGGCCAGAGCGATCCGCCTGGTCCTAGAGAGGTCCGGACTTCTCCTAGTGGCCAGTGAGTCTAGGGATTCTCAGACAATGCCCCAGTGGTGTTGTATGGTGGAACTCGCAGTGCTGGAGTGGCTGTTGGTATCATAGAGCTGTGGTGTTGGGTGGAGGATCATCTGATTGTCCTGACGCAGCATAGACAATGTACAGGCCAGTTTCCTGAATCATAGTTCCATGGATCCAAGTGAGTGGAAGCTAAGCCCTTGTGCGTGTGACCTCATGGTAGAGAGCTGGGGCTTTTCAATGTTAGACTTGATGGCTACTGAGGAGGATGCCAAAGGTGGGAAATGTTTCAGTTGTGGAAAGTATCTGTGGATAACGGGCTTAGTTGCTGTACTTCAGAAATAGGCTCAGAATGTACGCTATATGTGTCCCTCCCTGGACGCTGGTAGGCTGTCTTCTGCACAGGATTTGGGCCCATCCAGACTGGCTGTCCTAGTGGCCCCTGACTGGCCTTGCTTTATGCGGCTATCTTGAACCTGTTGGCAGGGCACCCCTCTCTCTTGCTGCCTTAAGAGAAGAGCCTCCTGTGGCAGGAGCTCCTGATAAACACTGGTCAACATTGAAATCGTTACTGACTTTAAAAGGCCCTAATCTGTTGTATCTTGGTGAGCTGAACACGAATATAACATTAAAAAAATTTATTGGCTCTTGTTTTGAAGATATATTCATATTCATATATTCATTTATTTGATATACCGCCCTTCATGGGTAGGCAGAGCGGTTTACAATAAAATCACAGAAGAGGCACGAGGCCGGGAAACGGAAAGGAAGTTACATATTGGACAGGAAAGAGGAGCGAGAGAAGAAATAAAAGGAGGAAGGGGGGGAGAGAAGGTTAAGGGT
The DNA here is from genome assembly GCA_033557465.1 of Ichthyophis bannanicus. NCBI lineage: Eukaryota > Metazoa > Chordata > Amphibia > Gymnophiona > Ichthyophiidae > Ichthyophis > Ichthyophis bannanicus. The sequence goes on from CM066039.1 coordinate 192,293,211, forward strand.
CGGGGGGGGGGTAGAGGTTCATTTTTGACGTTTCACTGTATAAATTTATCCAGTAGGACATCAACAACATCCCAAATAAGCCTTGAATGATGTAATATTGCATCACATTGCATAATACCAGCATGCACACATCATACAGAGTTGATTGCATCATTTTCTGATGCAATGCAATACTACTGCCAGACGGCTGCTGAAGCCATCTGACGTCAGCAGTGTACTATATGCAGTAGGAAAGGTTGAGCATTTAAAATATTTCAGACTGTGTGCGAGACAGTTTAAGCTAATGTTACATGTAACTTTTATTAATCATATAATTTTAGCCATTTAGGTACAATACAGAACAGTAATGCCGCGAAAGTGCGTTAATATCGTTGACAATTTCTGCTACATTTGTGGGGAAGTGACATTTGCCAACCAGAAGAAAAGTATCACTTCTCAACTGAAGAAGCCATACCATCTTTACTTCGGATGCAAGATTGGTGACCAAGACAAGCCTTGGGCCCCGCATATATTTGATTCTACACTTCACAGCGACCTGTAAATACCGTGCATAGATATATTGAGGAGTTATGTACATAGTTTTACCTGTCCTCCAAGTTTAAATTCCTTGTTATAATGTAAGTCCAGTGTAGACCCCCCACACTGGACATTTGTGTTATTTGTGAACCGCGCTGGTGTTGAATAGTGCGGTATAGAAAAATGCTAAATAAATAAATAAATAAATATATGCTGTGCCACATGTACAACACAGCTTTCACAGTGGTTGAATTACAAAAGACCACCAATGTCGTTTGCAGTCCCCATGGTGTGGCAAGAGCCAAGCAACCACATAAATGACTGTTACTTCTGCTTGGTGGTTCCTCTTTCCAGCGGAATAACGAAGCATGTACATATGTAAATTCCCTACTCCTCCCCTTTGACCTTATTTCTGTGTGCCGTGCTCTCCTGTGACCTTATCTCTGTGTGCCGTGCTCTCCTCTTGCAAATCAATGTGTTGTTACTTCGAAATTTCTGCCTTGATTTGGCAATTTCCAAGCTGTAATCAAACCGCTGCTGATCGCTGGAAGCAGCGGTATACAAATGTATTCTAAATAAATAAAATAAATAAATAAAATAAATAAAAGAAGTCGAGCATAGTCTACCCAAACATTCCGTCTGCACTGAGACCGGTTCCACATGGTGAGGGACTTCCTATTCCAGAACCTCCCATCAGAATAGTCTCTTGGTTCATCTGATGAGGACAAGGGTGAGCCGACGTGTTCTTCTCCTGGTCCGTCAGCATACAGTGACCAGATTTTCACTGGGATGCATAACTCCACACAGAATAACACAGGAAGAACTAAATGACCTGGTTCATGATTTGGACATCCAAGAACAAGGCAGAATTGCTAGGATCAAGACTCCAACAATGGAATCTTCTAGAAGAAGATGTCAACATTACTTCATATCGAAAGCGCCCACCAGCAGTTGGAGCCTTTCTTCAGAAAGGAAAGTAATCTGGTATTCTGTTCCGATATTGAAAGCCTCATGAATGCCTTAAAAATCACTCATGACCCACAAAACTGGAGACTGTTTTATAGATTATTCGAAACTGAGTCTGAAGGCTGTGCTTTTGAACAATGGAACTGTCTTCCATCTATTCCAGTAGCGCATGCCATCCATACGAAAGAGACATACGATAACTTAAAGAATCTACTGACTTCCATTAACTATAACAAGTACAGCTGACACCTCTGTGGTGACTTGAAGGTAGTTGTCCTTTTAATGGGACTGCAGCAGGGATATATAAAATACATGCGTTTCTTATGTGAGTGGGATAGCTGAGCAAGGGATTGGCACTACTTGCGGAAGGAATGGAATCACAGACAAAATGTAACAGTTGGAGAGAAGAATATCCAGTACCCAGCTCTGGTTGAGGCTCACAAAATCCTGCTACCACCCCTTCATGTCAAACTAGGTTTGATGAAAAACTTCATGAAAGCCATGGACCGCACTTCGCCAGCTCTCCGATACCTGCATGAAAACTTCCCTCGACTCAGCGAAACAAAGATTAAAGAGGGAGTTTTTGGGGTCCTCAGATTCGAGAGCTCTTCAAAGATGACCGGTTCAACAACTTGCTGCAGGGTGATGCGAAACAAGCATGGAATGCTTTTCACCTAGCGTCAACAAACTTTCTCGGGAATGTTAGGGCAGAAAACTACAAGGAACTAGTAGAAGACATGCTGATGCAGTATCAGAAACTTGGCTGCAGTATGTCTCTAAAGATCCATTTCCTTGATTCGCATCTCCATTTCCTTCCTGACAACTGTGGTATGGTTAGTGATGAACAGGGCGAACGTTTTCACCAGGATATTGCAAAGATGGAGCAAAGATACCAGGGAAAATGGTCCACTACAATGCTAGCTGACTACTGCTGGATACTCCCTAGAGAAGCTCCCAAACAGCTGTACAAGAGACAGGCGAAAAAATCTAAGAAGTAGTCTATGACTTGTTTGTTTACAGGTATTAACCGAAGGCCTATTATATTTACTATTGACATGCATTTCGTGATGTAAACATTAATTCTTGTAGATTAAAAAAAAACTAGAGCCAACTTTGCAATTTCACTGTCATTCATGTTCAGCATATAAAAATTGATAAGAAATGACTATTTTTATTTCAGTAACATGACTTTTGTAAAAATTTGTTGACCAGTGTAATGGAGGATACCAGTCCCTTCTCGCTTATGGCCTAGCCCTCTCCAAAAGGGTTACTTGGTAGCGATATTAGACACACTGCTGAAGACCTGAGTGGGCCTCTTAGCTCAGTGATTCTCAACCAAGGATTTACATACAATAAAAGCAGTATATGCAAATTAATCTCATGCATATTGTTTGTGGGAATCCTGAAAACCTGACAGGCCTAGATATGCCCCGAGGACTGGGTTGAGAAGTGCTGCCTTAGCTTAGTGTAGTAGCTTATGAGCGAGTCTGGAAAGTTTTTGAGAGAACGTATTCCTCTCGATCGATAGAGGCCAGGAAAGTGATTATTTTTTGCTATTTTGTTCTTGCAATCCGGCCTGGACCAGGGCTTGGTTCTGAACTCTGGTTCATTTAGTAACCCCAACATGCTGCAGGGGTTTGATTGGCAGCACTGCCTAGATGTGTGCCCAGCTTTGCCTCGGTGGAGTTTCTCCCTAGTGATGTCAATACTGAAAGGGCCTCCCTTTGGGGCCTGTTCATAAGGCGGCCTCACTTGGGAATTTGACCTTTAAGGTGGTTTTCTGGTTGGCTTTAGCATCCACCAGCAAGAGTTCTGAACTGGTTTTGTAGGTAATGTTAGCAAAAAAGGTCCATTTTCTGCAGGTCTGAACAGCAACACTAAAAGATTAAAAAAACCTCATTAACTTAGAGGTAAAATTAGGTTTAAAGTTTCTAGAGTCTGGTGAAACATGAAAAATATACATTAAAGCATGCAAAATCCACAGAAGAAACAATCTGCGATAATGAAAGACCAAAATGAAGCAAACTCTGTTAGGCCTTAACGCATTTTCAGGATGCCTTGTCATAGGAGTGATATCATGAAAAGCATGCTAAGACCTCTGAATGTGTGTATTCAAGATCTGAACCAGTGTAAGGTCCCCATAGGCATTAGTAATCCAGGAGAAGGGCCTAAGTCTTTTATGAAGACTTTACAGCCTAAACCTGGAAAAAGCTCTGCCAGTGAAAAGGTGGTCTGGGAGATTTCAGAGACAGCACAGTTTGCGCATCAGGATGACTGGAGGAAGAGCAAGTACTGATGATGTCACTACTCGCGAGTTTCAGCTACTGAAGAAAATCGTTAGAGGGGGATACTAACCAAAAAAGGTTTTTGTATTGAGAGAATGCTTTTTTTAGAAAGTGGTTCTGACAGAATCTTTATTGCCAAGGAAGAAAAGTCTATGCCAGGTTTTAAAGCTTCCAAAGATCTCCCAACGCACCTTCTAGTTAGTAAAGCAAGGACCATAAAATTGCTATGCAAACCCAATTTTTTAAAACTTTTATTTCTATTTTCCAAGAATCTGTTCCATGCACCTATATTGACATCCAGAACATATTTAGCTAACTTTTTGCAGCCTCCAGTTTCTCCAGTCCTCCCCTAGATAGTATGATGTCAGTATGGTGGTGATATATCTTAACAGACCCACTGATCATACTTGTGCTTACATCTAACAGTGGATTTGCGATCATAAACCAAATAAAGCCTAAAATACAAAAATGGAATGAAAAATAAAAATGCTAATGCCAGACCATTGTCTGTCTTGCCCCATCTTTTGTAGGGTCGCTATACTATCTGAAACTTAGCAGGAAAGCTCCCCTCCCCCTCTCAATTGCCCTAGGCTTAGAAAGAGAATACATGTTCCACAGAATCTCTTGATAATGATATAAGTTTGGAAGGTTACAACTCCTGGCCTTGCATCTAGCAAAAACCAGACACGTACGCTCAAATATCCATTTGTTCTTATCCCACCCCTTCGGCCTACTGTGAAACAAGCATTCCTAGGATTTCATTCATTATGAACCTTGAACACTTTGTAAGTAAAATTTAGGCAGTCATCCCAGTTATTACTCCACTATCATGCATTTCCACCATAAATGAAAAATTGATCCAGTTTGCCCACCACACCCCCACCAACACATATTAGAGGAGATGGAGTAGATATTAATTAACCTATCCTGTTTCCACAAGAGAAGCTGAAATAGAATATCTTCATAATACCCTCAAAAATTCCAGTCCTTTTTGTTTTTTTGACAGGCACATTCCAAAATCCTTCTCCCAATCCTGAATGTGTTCAAGTTTACTTGCTTGTATGACACCCAGGAGGGCGTAAGGTTTTGAGTCTGATCCCTTCATTGCCCCAGCCCTTTCACACAGAACCCCAATCTTAGTATTCCATATCATTCTGCTAGATTAGTCCAGATAAGTGAGTTGTGTTCCCCTACCGGCAGCTTGGTGGAGACAAAGAACCAGTGAAAAGCCCAGGCTCCAATGACATCACTCCCATGCCTCTATTCGCCTCGGCCACCCGACATCCCTCCAGTATTTTTGTCTTCAGCAGATGGTGGATGGATTTTCTCCTCTCTGAGGAAAATCTGAAGAAATGAAAGGAAAAGGTTGATTAAAAAACACTTGTGAAGACCACTTTGAAGGTGACTCTCACTTGAGTGATGTGAGAGGTTCCACTAGACTGCTGCGGTCTTTTCCGTAGCTATAGGAGGGGGGAAATTGGTTCAGCTCCACGCTCTTACCCTGGATAAGAGCCTGTTGAGCAGCCAGAAAATTGGAAGGATGGAAGAATTTGGCACCCTCATAAAGCCTCAGCGCCCACTTCCTCCTCCTCTCTCCTCCCTACTCTCAGAGGAATCTATCTGCCAGCCACCTTAAACGCAGTACTGTCGAGCCAAAGAAAGTTTCAGATGAGTAGAGCTGAGCCCAACACAGATTCTCTGCCTGGGGCTCTCAGGGGGTGCGTACCAAGGTTTGACCCCGTCATTGTCCTTGTTGGGGGCTCCTGATTCCATCTGTGTGGGATGCAAATTGGGGTGGACTGTTGGCGCTGTGTGGGGGTTTCCCACCGTTTTATGCATGTGCTAGTAGTGTTTTTGATATTGTGCACCTGGCAGTTGCAAGGTCCTTGCACGCATTCCACCCTATCTGCTCCAACGCATTCCTACCTAGTGCTTGTAAAAATGTATGTTGCAACAAAAGCGCACATAACATGCACCTTTTGGAACACTACGGCCTTAGCGCCTGCTGTTGTGATACTTGCCGTAACTCTGTCTTCCAGAAAACATTATTTGGCTTGTGGCAAGTGGGGCACCTAATCTCTGGCTTCTGGACTCTGCTCTTCTTGCATGACTGCTTCTGAGTCCTCTCTGGAGGGCCTACTTTCCCTCTTTCAGCCAGAGGATGATGTTAGTCCGACCTTGCCTGCCTCAGGGCAGAGGGTGCCAGATGGCGCTACTGGTAAGGCTATTCAGCTGGCCAGAGGCTCTGGTGACCATGCTGTGGGCCTCCTCGTCCTCTAGGAGATCGGTAGCAACTATGGCCCCTAGTGTGGGAAGTCATTTCCATGAGGAGAGCTTCCAGAGTCTGGATTGTCCTACCCAGGATTCTTTTCCTTTTACAGCAAGAGGCTCATTCTCAATCCTTCCATGGGCCCAGAAACTTGGTCTCCTCCAGAGGAGGCCCCTCCTGGGATGCATAGTGAAGGTTTGGGGCCTATTCCCTGATTCCTCCGGTTGGAGGCAAGTTTTGCCTTTTCTTTCAGGAATGGGTTCGGCTTTCCAAGGATTGCTGGGTGATAGACATCTTTCAGTTCAGCTGTGTCCTGGATTGCAAAGAGCTGATTCTGGACCTCTTTGGACAAGTTGCTGTGCCTAAACATGGTGGTGCCCTTCTCTCTGGATGAGCACAGCAAGGGCAGATACTCCATCTATTTTGTGGCATCCAAATCCCCCCTCCCAAAAATGGTTCCTTCCAGTCCATTCTGGACCTCAAGGAGATCAATGAACACTTGCGCTTCCTGCGCTTCCAGATGGAAACCTTGCACTTCATGAATCAAGCAGTGTGCTGAGGGGAATTCTTGGCTTCTCTGGATCTGGCCGAGGCGTATTTTCATATCCTGATCTGAGCAGATCAGCAAAAGTATCTACGTTTTGCCGTGCTTGGCTCTATCAGTTTGCCTCCCTTCTCTTTCGGGCTATCCACCGCCCCAAGGACGTTCTTCAAGGTCATGGTGGTGGCAGCTGACACGCCAAGGGATCTGTGTCTGTCCATATCTGGATGACTGGCTCCTCTGGGCTCGTTCTCTTTCAGAGGCATCTTGGGTGGTGTCCTGAGTGGTGTCCTTTTTGGAAAGACTCAGCTGGGTGATCATTTAGGGGAAAGAGCCATCTTTTGCCTTCCTAGTCCCTGGAGTTCTTGGGAGCACGTTTCAACATTCCAGTGGGCAGAGTGTTTCCTGCCAGAGGAGAAAGTCAAGACTATTGGATTGCCTGGTGGTGGTGTTCTGTGTGTAGTAGGCTCCCAGGGTCTGGATTATATTCAGTTTCTCGGATTGATGATGGCAACCATGGAGATGATGCTGTGGGCATGCGCTCACATGCGGCCTTTCCAGCGGTCCTTCTTGACTCTGTGGTCACAGAGTTCTTGGGCGTTCAAGCACAGGCTCCCACTTCCAATGATAGTGAAGACCAGTCTGTGGTGATGGAAGCAGCCCTGCTATTTGAGGAAGGGCATGCCGCTGGATGATTTCTCCTAGATCCTCCTGATGACAAATGCTAGTCTCTCAGGCTGGGGAGCCCTTTGCCCATACAGCCAGGGCTGTTGGAACCGCAGGGAAGCAATATGGTGCATCAGCCGATTTGAAGCGAGGGCTTTCAAATTGCCTGTTTTTGTGTTTCTGGCCCCTGATCGAGAGCCGGATGGTTTGAGTGTTTTCAGACAACAACACGGCGGTGGCTTCTGTCAATTGGCAAGGCAGCACGAGGAGTGCCAGGGTAGCTCTGGAGGTGCTCGCCTGTTTGCCTAGGCAGAGAAGAACCTCCAAGCCTTGTTGGCTCAGCACATTGTCAGAGTGGACAGTGTGGAAGCGGACTTCCTCAGCTATCACTTTCTGGACCCTGGAGAGTGGGAGTTGAGTTAGGAGGTGTTTGTGTTGGTTCTGCGCCGCTGGGATTGTCTTGAAATTAATCTGATAGCAACCCACTCCAATGCCAAAGTTTGCTACTTTGTCAGTTGCCACACAGAGTTGGGGTACAAGGGCATCGTCACCTTGACCCAGCTTTGGCCAAGTCAGTACGTGTTACCTCCATGGCCCTTGGTGGGATGTGTGATTCAGCATATGGATTGCCACTTGGGAGGATTGTTATGGTGGTGCCGGATTGGCCTAGGAGAGCGTGGTTCAGAGACCTGACGTGACTCCTGCAGGTGCCTACTTTTTGGTTGCCTCCATCTCAGGGCCTCTTGTGGCAGGGACTGTTTGTCCTGGAGGACCCAGTTCCCTTCTTGCTTACGGCTTGGCTCTTCGAAGGGGAAGGCCTTATAAGAACATAAGAACATAAGATATGCCATACTGGGTCAGACCAAGGTCCATCAAGCCAAGTATTCTGTTTCCAACAGTGGCCAATCTAGGTCATATGTACCTAGCAGTTTCCCCAAGGGACACAGCTTCCACAATGCTTGTATTGGTTCAAGCATTGATATCCTGGGTCCCTTCTTAATAATGTTTTATGGACCTTTCCTCCAGGAACTTGTCCAAACCTTCTTTAAACCCAGCTACACTAACAGCCTTTACTACATCCTCCGGTAACAAATTCCAGAGTTTGATTACACGTTGAGTGAAAAAATATTTTCTTTTATTAGTCTTAAATAGTTTAACCTGTAGCTTCATTGCATGTCCCCTAGTCTTTCTATATTCTGATAAGGTAAACAATCAATCTACGTTTACCCGTTCCACTCCATTCATTAATTTATAGACTTCTATCATATCTCCGCTCAGCCGTCTCTTTTCCAGGTTAAAGAGCCCTAACCTTTTTAGCCTTTCTTCATAGGAGTATCCTTCCATCCCCTTTACCATTTTGGTGGCTCTTCTCTGAACCTTTTCTAAAATCGCTATATCCTTTTTAAGATACGGCGACCAGAATTGCACACAATATTCAAGGTGCGGTCTCACCATGGAACGATATAGAGGCATTATAATATCTTTTGTTTTATTTTCCATTCCTTTCCTTATCATACCTAGCATTCTATTTGCTCTCTTGGCTGCTACTGCACACTGGGCCGAGGGTTTTAACATGTTATCCACAATGACGCCTAAATCTTTTTCCTGGGTGGTAGTTCCTAATGTGGGAACCTTGCATCGTGTAACCATAGTTTGGGTTGTTCTTCCCTAGGTGCATAACCTTGCACTTGTCCACATTAAATTTCATCTGCCATTTTGATGCCCAGTCTTCCAATTTATCAAGATCCTCTTGCAATGTTCCACAATCCTCTTGGGTTTTAACAACTTTAAATAGTTTTGTGTCATCTGCAAATTTGATAAACTCACTCGTTATTCCACTTTCCAGGTCATTTATGAATATGTCAAAAAGCAGCGGACCCAGCACAGATCCCTGGGGTACACCACTATTCACCTTTCTCCATTGGGAAAATTGGCCATTTAGCCCTACCCTCTGCTTTCTATCTTTTAACCAGTTCCTGATCCACAATAGTACACTGCCTCCTATCCCATGACTCTTTAGTTTTGCCAAAAGTCTCTCATGAGGGACCTTGTCAAAGGCTTTTTGAAAGTCCAGATACACAATATCAACCGACTCACCTTTGTCCACCTGATTATTCAGTCCTTCAAAAAAACTTAACAGATTAGTAAGACAAGATCTTCCTTGTCAAAAAGCCATGTTGGCTGTCTCCCATTAGGTCATGACTATCTACATGCTGAGTAATTTTATTCTTTATGATGGTTTCTACCATTTTTCCCGGTACTGACGTCAGGCTCACCGGTCTGTAGTTTCCTGGATCACCCCTGGAACCCTTTTTAAAAATTGGTGTTACATTGGCGATCCTCCAATCTTCAGGTATTAGAGATGATTTTAATGATAGTTCACAGATTACTAATAGCAGGTCTGCAATCTCATATTTCAGTTCTTTCAACACCCTTGGATGTATACCATCCAGGCCAGGTGATTTGCTACTCTTCAGTTTATCTAATAGTTGTAATATATCTTCCCGATGTATCGATATTTCCTTCAATTCTTCCGCACCTTTAAATACCACTTCAGTCATAGGTAACATCCCTACATCTTGCTTAGTAAAGACCGAAGCAAAGAATTCATTCAGTCTCTCCGCTATCGCCTTGTCGCCTCTTAGTGCTCCTTTAACCCCTTTATCATCTAATGGACCAACTGACTCTCTCACAGGTTTTTTGCTACGAATGTACTTGAAAAGGTCTTTACTTTGCGTTTTTTCTTCCGCAGCAAGCTTCTTCTCAAATTCTCCCTTTGCCTGCCTTATCAATGCCTTGCATGTGACTTGCCAGTGCTTGTGCTGTTTCCAGGTTTCGTCGTTTGGCTCTTTTTTCCATTTCCTTCATGAAAGGCAAGAGATAGCATAGAGAGGAAGACAGGCATCTATATTTGGGAAAACTTAGAGAAGCTAGCAAAGTAGTCAGGAAAGCAAAGAGTCAAAAAGAGGAGGAAATAGCCATTGCAATAAAATGGGGGGATAAGACATTTTTCAGATATGTTAGAAGAGGAAGGGCAAAAGTGGTATTGTCAGACTCAAGGGTGAAGGGGAGGAATATGTAGAAGCTGATGAGGATAAAGCGGAATTGCTTAACAAATATTTCTGTTCTGTGTTCACTGATGAAGAACCAGGAGCAGGACCTAAAAAAACCACTGACAAACAGGAACAGAAGCGAGGGACATCTTGAACAATTTTCAGAAGATTGTGTTCGTGAGAAACTAGCTCAACTTAAAGTAGACAAAGTGATGGACCGGATGGGATGCACCCTAGAATACTGAGGGAACTTGGGGATGTTCTAGCAGCTCCACTGACTGACCTTTTCAATACCTCATTGGAGTCGGGAGTGGTGCCAAAGGACTGGAGAGAGGCTCATGTGGTGCCTTTACACAAAAGTGGAAGTAGGGATGTGCTTGAAAACTACAGGCCGGTTAGTTTAACTTTGGTGGTGAGTAAATTATTGGAAACGCAGCTGAAAGAGAAAATAGGTTTCTGGAGTCCAGTGGATTACAGGATCCGAGGCAGCATGGATTCACCAGAGGCAGGTCTTGTCAGATAAATCTGATTTGATTTCTTTGACTGGGTGACCAGGGAGTTGGACCAAGGGAGAGCCCTAGATGTGGTGTATTTAGATTTCAGTAAAGCCTTTGACACTGTTCCTCACAGGCGACTTATAAACAAACTGAGCACCCTAGGGATGGACCCTAAAGTTACTGCTTGGGTTAGAAATTGGTTGGGTGGGAGGTGACAGAGAGTACAGGTAAATGGGGCTCACTCTGAGGAGAAGGATGTTACCAGTGGTGTGCCGCAGAGATCTGTCCTTGGTTCGATTCTTTTTAACATCTTTGTTAGTGATATAGCAGAAGGGCTTTCAGGTAAGGTTTGCCTTTTTGCAGATGATACCAAAATCTGCAATAGAGTAGACACCCAGGAAGGTGTAGATAACATGAGGAGGGATCTAGCTAAGCTTGAAGAATGGTCTAGAATCTGGCAGCTGGGATTTAATGTTAAAAAATGTAAGGTCATGCATTTGTGCTGCAGCAATCCAAGGGAGCAATATAGTATACAGTAGGGGGTGAAGTACTTTGTCCCACTAAAGAAGAGTGGGACCTGGGCGTGGTTGTGTCTGATGATCTTAAAGTAGCTAAACAGGTAGAAAAGGCGACGGCCAAAGCTAGAAGGATGCTTGGGTGCATACGGAGAGAAATGGCTAGCAGAAAAAAGGAGGTGATAATGCCTCTGTATAAGTCTTTGGTGCGACCTCATTTGGAGCATAGTGTGCAATTCTGGAGACCGCACCTTCAAAAGGATGTGAACAGGATGGAGTCACTGCAGAGGGTGGCTACTAAAATGGTTAGTGGCCTTCATTATGAAGCATATGAGGACCGACTTAAGGATCTTAATATGTATACTTTAGAGGAAAGGCGGGATAAGAGGTGATGTGATTGAGATGTTTAAATACCTCCATGGCATAAATGTTCAGGGGGAGAGCCTCTTTCAATTGAAAGCAAGTTCTGCTACGAGGGGACATGAGATGAGAGTGAAGGGGGATAGATTCAGGAGTGATTTGCGAAAATATTTCTTTACAGAAAGAGGAGTGGATCTGTGGAATAGTCTCCCAGTGGAGGTGGTAGAGATGAGGACAGTAACTGAATTTAAAAAAGCATGGGACAAACACAGAGGATCTCAAAAGGAAAAAAAGGGACTGTTGTAGTTGTTGATATGGAAGGACAGACTAGATTGACCATGTGGTCTTTTTCTGCCGTCATATTTCGGTTTCTATGTATAAGGGCTACTCTCCAGTGGGTCTCTACTCTGCTCTTAGTCTGGAGGAGGGTCTACCAAGCTAGCATACATATGGATTTGGTGCCTCTGAGTGATAGTGTGCCCTCAGCAGTTGGCTCTTGAGACGGCCAAGGTGCCACTTCTGTTGGCCTGTTTACAGTTTGGCCTGGAGAAGGGCCTTTCCCTTAGCTCCCTGAAAGTTCAGGTGGCAGTTTTGGCCTGTTTCCGATGGCTGGCAAATCTCTAGCCTTGCTCCTGGATGTCTTGCACTTTCTCTAGGGGGTTCAACATCTGCGTCCTACCCTCCAGTCTGTGCTCCCTTCCTGGGATCTCTGTGTCATGCTCAGAGCCCTGGTGGTGTTGTCCTTTGAGCCGTTGAAATGCATTACTTTAAAGGATTTGACGCTCAAGACAGTAGTCTTGGTCATGATTTGTTCTGCAAGGTGGATTTCTGAGCTGCAGGCTCTGTCTTGTCAATATCCGGATCTGTCTTCTCAAAGGAAGCTGGCTGTTTGGCCTGTTCCTTCCTTCTCCCTTTCACGTGAACCAGATAGTCTGCCTGCCCCCCTCCTTGAAGCAATGTTCCCTCTAATTTTCTGTAGGCTGTGTGCGCATAAAATATCAGCTGTGTGCAGCTTTTGAAGGAAGGTTAAATTTTTGTGCACCACATAACGACACTCGGAGTTATATACTATAAAATTTGACTACACGTCAGAATACAGTATGTACACCACATTGATTTTAATCAAATTAAATGAAAGTAGATGATTACTAAATGAAGTGGGAAATTTCTAGTAATTACATTCATAACTTTTAAATTTTAAGACGTCTGTGTTTTCTATCAGAATCAGAGCTGGAATTTTTGTGCGCTCTGTTGTAAAGTATGTGCGCTCGCTCGGCGAGGGGTGTGCGCGCGCACACGCGCACAGCTTAGAGGGAACAGTGCCTTGAAGGAACAGCGTCAGGGGAAAGATAAGGGTCTTCGCCTTGTGGATGTCCTGAGGGTGCTTCTGCGGTAGTTGGAGGTTACAAATTCCTTTTGTAAGTCCAACCATCTTTTTGTGCTGTTTGCTTGCCCCATGCAAGGGTGACACGGTGGCTATGTTGCTTTATGGGTGTTGGATTAAGGAGGCCATGGCCTTGGCGTATATGTTGCAGAACCGGCTGGTTCTGGAGGGTTTGCCCACCCATTCTACCTGAGCACAAGCATCCTCATGCGTGGAGCGAAGCTCGGTAGCCCCTGCAGACACTTGTTGGGCGAAAACGTGGGCATCTCTTTCCACTTTTTTGTCAAACATTATCGTTTGGATGTCTGTGCATGGATGGACACTGCTTTAGCTGAAAGATTTTGCAAGCTGCTGTCTTCTTCCCACCCAGTGGAGTTGTAGCTTTGGTACATCCTACTTGTCTGAACTGGTCAAGCAGGACGATATGGAAGGGGACATTTTACTTATCAGGTAATGTCCTTTCCTTTAGTCCTGCTAGACCAGTCCAGTGCTTGCCCCTGAGACTGTATTTGCTCTGTTCTCCTGCTGCGGTACCCTTGGGTCTGCTATGATTTTTATGCTTGGCTTTGCAGGTTCATCTTATACTGACAGCCTTCTGTTTATGCTTTCCTGTACATAGTTCTCTATTGTTGATTATGCGTTGTTGCCTACGATTGAGGTGGTGTGTGAGGCTTGCCATGTTTCTCCCATATACTTTGGGATGAATACTGAGGAGCCCTCTGGTGTCTGAGGTGAATAGAGGCATAGGAGTGATGCCATTGAAACCTGGGCTTTTCATTTGTTCTTTGTCTCTACCAAACTGCTGGTAGGGGAACACAACCCACTTGTCTGGACTGGTCTAGCAGGACTTGAAGAAAGGACATTAACTTGTAAGAGAAATATCATGTTACTCTTGTATGCTTAGATGCTTTCCTGGGTCCCAAACCACCCAACCAAAACAGGCTCCTTGACCACAAACATGGCGAGAGAAGCCTCAGTAGCCCCATCCTGCTCCTCAGCCAAAGCCTTAAGGTAGGGTTTTGACTGGCTCTTTCAGAGCATAGATAGCCACTCTATCAGTAACTGCAATGGAAAACTCTCCTGTTGGGGGAAGGTTCAGTCTTTTTGCCCAAAGGTAGCCCCTCATAACCTCAGACACTTGGGTTCTGCAAATCGTCCAAAGCAGTTAAAAATTACACAGATTCAACCCACCTCCAAATTGCCCACAGAGGGTGCATCAAATCGACACTCTGCATCAGGAAGTGCTTCAGCAAGAACTCCACCCTCTCGAGGGATCTTGTGATCGATCTCGTGCCACCAGAACAAAGAGTTCAAGGGTTTTATTCCAGGTATTTCTTGATCCCCAAGAAAACAGGGTGATGCCATCCCATCCTAGACCTCAGATCTGAACAGGAAATGTTCCTCATCAAGGAAATGTTCAGAATAATTTCTCTAGGTACCCTGCTTACTTAATCTTCAAAAAGGATATTGGCTATGCTCCCTGGATCCGAAGGATGCATACACCCACATACCTCCTGTGAGTGGGGATGGATCTGTATCTCAGATTTGTCCTAGGGGGATAGCATTTCCAGTACTGGGTATTGCCCTATGGCCTAACCTCAGCACCATGTGTTTTCACAAAATTCCTCACAGAAGGAGCAGCTTACCTCTGGGCGCTGGGAATGTTTGTCTTCTCCCCATTTGGATGATTGTCTGATTATGAATACCACTTAAGAGGGTGTTCGAGAATCAACACTGTTGGCTATTCAGGTGTTGGAAATACTAGGATTCATCATAAATTACCTGAAATCCCATCTACAGCCTACCCAACAATTGGAATTTATTGGAACCCTGCTAGACATAACTTAGACTAGAATCTTTCTTCCACACAATAGACTTCACAGATTGACAGCAATTGTACGAGAGACTCAAGTGAGTCAGCAGGTAACAGCTCGCAAGATGTTAACTGTACTAGAACACATGGCTTCTATGGTACACGTAATGCCCTTGGCACATCTTCATATGGGATAGGCTCAGTGGACATTGAGGATTCAGTGGACCCAAGCCATAGGTTGACACAGGGATTGTCTGTATATTGCTTAGTCATTGCAGATGTGGACAGTCTGTCACAATTTTCTCAATATCTTCCATTCCAAATTGCTCCACCCCATAAAGTTTTGATGACAGATGTATCCAAACTGGGCTGGAGAGCTCATCTTAATGACTTTCACACTTAGAGCGATTGGTCAACTTCTTGGAGTTAAGAGCCATAGCAAACACTCTGAAGGCTTTCAGAGACTGACAGGCCAATCAAATTGGGAGGAGTAGCCTAGTGGTTGGGGCAAGGTACTTCAGGCCGGAAGGTCGGGGGTTCAAATCCCATTAGAGGACAGCAACCTTGGGCCGGAAGGACTGGGGTTTCTAGTCCCACAGGTGCTCCTTGTCTTGGGCAAGCCTCTTAACCCTCCATAGCCCATGTTCCCTGTAAGTATTAGTGTATATGTCTCATATCCCCACGTGTTAAATGTATCCCCCAATTGTGTTGTGACCGCTTTGATTGAAGGATAAGGTGGTATACAAAACTGTCTAAATAAATATAATAAATAAATAAATAAATTGTTCTGATTCAGACAGACAGTCATTTTACATCAACAAGCAGGGAGATATGGGCTCGTACCCCCTGTGTTGGGGAAACTGTCAGATTTTGGAAGCTTGACTCGCACATGGGATGGACTTGAAGACCACATACCTGGCGAGCAAAACATTCTGATAGACAGACTGAGTCGAGTCATCCAGCCAACAAATGGACACTGGACAGGGAGATTGCGGCTCGTATATTTTGGGAGTGGAGCAACACCTCGGTTAGATCTGTTCACAACTCGTCAGAATGCTCAAATGGATCAGCTCTGTTCCAGGGTAATGTCACATAGCAGACTAGTCTCTGATGCTTTCCTCCTACGTTGGGGGGAGGATCTTCTGTAGGCATATCTTCTAATGCATCTCATTGCAAAAACTGTCCTGAAGCCCAAAATGGATGGAGACACAATGATTTCCGTTACTCCCTATTTTCCCCGACAGCCTTAGTTTCCTCTCCTGCTACAGCTCTCCAGTCAGGAACCACTCCGGCTGGGCCAGGCATCTGAATGATTTTGCAGGAGGATTGAATGATGTTGCACTCCAACATAAAGTCCTTGGCCCTCATGGCGCGAGTTTTGAGAGGCTAATGTTATCCAAGGTCAGCTTGCTGGTCAGCGTGACTGATGACCTTTTGGCCTCCAGGAGACAGCCTCAACAAGAGAATCTTATTCTTGCAAGTGGAGGTGGTTTCCATCTGGTGTGAGGACCATGCCCTAGATCTCTTTGCCTGTCCCACACAAAAATGGCTTGAGTATCTTCTATACCTTTCCGAGTCGAGAATTAAGCCGAACTCTGTTAGGGTTTACCTCAGTGCAATTACTTATTATTGAGGTGCAGAGGGAAAGTCCATCTCTATACAGCTTTTAGTTGGTCGCTTTTATTTGGGGGTTGCTTCTCCTGAAGTCTCCCTACAAACCTCCCGCATTGTTGTGGGACCTCAATGGGTTTTTTGCACAGCTGATGAAAGCTGCTTTTGAGATCCAAGATGGTGCTGGAGGATAACGTGCTTGGTGGCTGCTCTTGCTGTTTTCTGTTTCCTTGGCTTTTTTCTTACCTCACCCCTAAGCGTAAAGCTAAAGACAAGTGGACTTCCCACTGTTCCAGGTGCTGGGCAGGGCATCATGGACATCTACACTTTGGTAAAGCTGACGGGTGATCTGGCTGCTGGGGGCTGGGGAAAGCCCCAGCTTGGGCAGTGATGTTTCGCTGAGCCTGGCAGGCCTCTCCACCCCTCCCGCGCCTGCTATGTCCAGAAGTGTGGCATCAGACATTAGGACAGATGTAGCCGCTTCAGTGACCTTGGCAGCGGCGAATGGAGTGTCCCAGGCTGATGGGGCTCTGGTATCCGGTTTATAGACGGGTGTATCTGTCTTGAGAGTGCATGTGGCTGCTCCAGTCTTTGGGTTTCTACACAGCCTGTATTTCCTCCATTGATACGTCCGCAAGAGGTGACTCTGGACTCCATTTGGAATGCCCTGCAGTCCGTGTATCAGGTATGTGCTGGGGTTTTTCAGGTTTCGACTTTGTTCTCATTACATTTGGAGAGTGTGGAGAAGAACATGGAATTTCAACAAACCTTTTGGTTTCTGGGCTTGAAGTTAAGTTTCAGCGGATGCAGGAGCAACAAGCTGTATTGGCTCAAGATAGACTGTTTTTTCAGCGCAAGCTTGAAAATATGGAGACCTTTCAGAGGTCTTTGAATTTGAGGATTTTAAATTTTCCACGGCTGCCTGTTTCTCCAGTTAGAGACCTGTTTAACAGGTTTCTTAAGGACGTTTTTGGACATTCTGAGGCTGGATTTCCTCCTCTCCAGAAGATCTTTTTCCTCCCTCCTGTATCTACTAAGGATGCTTCATTGACAACCAATGCTCCTAAGGCTGATATATCTTCTGATTCTTTAGATTTGAGGAACCTGTCTGAATTGTCGGAGCAATCAACCAAAGTGGTAGAGGTTAAGAGCTACATTACTGATCTCTTGTGTTTCTTCAGGAAAAGGAAGCGTTATTGTGTTTATTTCTTTAAAAAACTGATGTGCCTTTTATGGAGGGTAGAATACAGATCTTCCCAGATGTGTCCAGGTGAACACAGGTTAGGAGGAAGAAGTTTTTGGAACTTTGTGTTGAGACTTTGGCCTTAGGTACAAAGTTTCAATTAAGATTTCCTTGTAAATGTGTACTCTATTATCAAAATAGAACAGACCAATTCTTTGAGCCCTCTCAATTATGTTTCTTCCTGGATACTTGGAGCCTGCAGGGTTGATTCCGAGAGTTTATTTGGGGCCCTTTAATAAATGCTTTGCTATAATGTCTCTCTTAATTCTTAAGTATCTTTCTGTTTGTGTTCGGTTTTTTTTTTTTCATCTTCCCATGTTAGTGTTAATATTTGATCTCCCCTTTGTGGACTGCTAGTACATTCTGTTAAATTAAGGATCCTGGTAGGATTGAATGTTTTGTTTTCTTTCCTTTCACCTTATGTGGTAATGGAATGTTTGTTTCCCGTTTCAAGGTTTTTCCTTGGTATATTGTAAAATTTGATAAATACAAAATTTAAAAAAAAATGCTTTTGAGCCACTCAATTCCTGTCATGTGAAGTTTTTGACCTGGAAAGTTTTGTTTGTGGTGGTGGTCACTTCAGCACACATAGTGAGCTTCAGGCTCTCATAGTTCATCCACCTTACACCAAATTCCATCATCATAGCGGTCCTCCGTACTCATCCTAGATTCCTTCCAAAATGTGGTATTGGATTTGAATATTAATCAGTCAGTTCTACCAACATTTTTCCCAAAACCTCATGCCCACAAATGGGAAACGGCGTTGCACATGCTGGACTGCAAGTGAGCCTAACCTACTTGAGCAGTCAAAAGTCCATAGAACGTCTGTCCAGCTTTTCTTTTCTTTTCTTTTTGACCCCAGCAAACTAGGTGCTGCCATCTCCACTTGTTCTCTTTCAATTTGGCTAGCAGCTGCATCTCTCTTGCTTTTACCCAGGCGGGCCTGAGCCTTGATGGTCATGTTACAGCTCACAGCGTCAGAGCCATGGCTGCATTAGTGGTCAACTTGTGCTCTGTCTCCATGGAAGAGATCTGCAGGGCTGCATTGTGATCTTCCGTCTACACATTCATATTTTGCTACTGTCAGGAAGGGGATTCTCTATGGGACAGCAGCTTTATTTATTTTATTTATTTATTTAACAGTATTTCTAAACCGCCTTATCATAATAATCAAGGTGGTATCACAGCAAACAATCTGGTAGTGTGAGTGTGTTATACATGCAGTGAGGGTGAAAATTTAGTTGAGTGCATGTTGAATTGTGTGCTAGATTTGTTTGAGCTATGTACAATGTGGGCTATATACAGTGGTGCTAAAAACTTTTTATATACATAGTGTTAGGCGGTAACATGTGCTGTTATACAGTCACTTAGGTTATGTGATGTGTCCATAGTGTTCTATGAACAGCATGGTTTTCAGCTGTTTTCTAAAGTCTTTGAGGTCTGTAGTTGCCCTCAAATCGTCCGGTAGTTTGTTCCATATTGTTGGAGCAGCCATGGAGAGTGCTCTGTCTGTCGTATCCTTGCGTGTGTGTTTGTATTCACTTGGGGTGCTGACTCGGTTGTGTGTTCTTCAGAATCTGTTTGTGGGTTGGAATCCAACTCCATCTCCCTTAGTTTGAACAGAAAAGAATGGGCCTATCTTCCAAAGAAAAACAAATGATAAGAGAATGACAACTTGTATTGTACATAGTTGCCCCTGTTGGGCTGGTCTGCATTCTCCTTGGCTTTTAGTAGCCTGTAGCCAGTGAGTCCCATACGTGAGGACTTCATTCCTGCTTGTCCACAGGGAAAAGGTAGTTATTCACCTGTAGCAGGTGTTCTCCGTGGACAGCGGGAATAAGTCCTTTCAAACCTTCCACCTCCCCTGGGAGTTGTATTCTACTATAGCCATAGTATCGGACTGAGGTAAAATGGTGCCACAGCAGCAGATGAGAAGACGGAGTGTATGCGCGGTGCACCCTACCAAAAACATTTACTAGTAGCTGGGGAACGTTCCTGTGCGGGTTCCATCGGATGACATAATCCATAGGTAAGGACTTATTCATGCTGTCCACCGAGAACACCTGCTATAAGTGAGTAACTACTTTTTTTTTAATTTTATTTTTTTTAGATCATCTATATTTTTATTTATTTTTTTATTTACATTCTCTTATATACCGCGCTATTCTGCATCAGTGCGGTTTACAATGAACAAACTGAAATTACATTGAACAGGGCATTATAACTTGGAGATAACTATTTTACAGGGAACATGGGCTGTGGAGGGTTAAGTGGCTTGCCCAAGACCACAAGGAGCACCTGTGGGACTAGAAACCCCAGTCCTTCCGGCCCAAGGTTGCTGTCCTCTATATCTCCAGGAACAAGCAGGAATGTAGTCCTCACATATGGGTATCGGTACTGACGGAGCCTGCGCGGGAACGCACCCCAGCGTCCAATAGGAACGCTTTTGGGAGCATCCCTCAGCACATGCACGCTGCCTTCCCGTCTTTCCAACTGTCCCTCTTCAGTTCTTCGTTTTCCACGGAGCCAACAGGATCTATTCCCTGTCACCGCAGAAAATTCCGTCTTTAAATTTCTTTTCTTGTGGTCGCGTTTGCCTACCGCACAATGCCTACCGGTACCGCCGGTTCTTTTCTTTTCATAAAAAAAAACAAAAAAACCCGTAGGCTTTAGACTGTTTGTTTCTTTTCAGAAACTTTTCTCTTTGGTGCTAGGCGCCGTTTTGGGCACTAGGCCCCATCTTCCTAAAACATGGAAAAGCCAACTAGTGGTTTTAAAAAATGTACTAAGTGTGGCGGTACCATTTCTGTCACTGACACTCATGATTGGTGTCTGAAATGTTTAGGACCTGAACATTCTCCAACTGAATGTCTCTCCTGTATGGGGATGACTAAAAGAGGAGGACAGAACCGGGCTGCAAAACTCGGTACCCTCTTTTCTTCAGATGCCAGATCCATTGCATCGACATTGTCAAGGGCCTCTTCTTCCTCCCATGGATCTCAGGTAACTAAACATAAAAGCCGGTCCTCAAAGGGTAGCTCTCCTGCTAAGCATCGAGAGGCCATTGGCATTGCCCTTGAGGGAACCACACCGGCAAAACAGTCCCGGCGGGAGGCTTCGGCTTCCAAAGCATTGATGGGGCTTCAGGATGTTCTCGAGGCCTCAACTTCGCAAGAACTACCTGTGCCATGTTCAGGGGTTCTGGCCATCCTTACCGGTACCGACACCCAAGCATCGGCAGCATCGATAGACCAGAGGTTCCTCACTATCGAGCGCTGCATCGCAGCTCTTCTTTCAGCTGCGGTACCGGTGGGCCCACGGGCACCGGTACTGACATCGACGCCGGTACCGACACTGGTAAAGATGCCGGTACCGGTACTGGCTCCGGCTCCGGTGGGAACTCTTCCCATGCCATCTCTAGCGGGAATTGACAAAGCGGTACCGGGTCAGCTTGGTACCGACTTCGATCGGTACCGGGATCGTGCTTTGTAGGGGCATCGGGGTCAGGAATACTCCGATTCCGAAGACTCTGACAATTCTGCTGGCATTAGAGGGTTTCTCCTGGAAGATCCCTCTTCTCCCCAACGCAGAATGTCACTTTCAGAGGACATGTCATTTCAGGATTTCATCCTTGATATGGCCAAAGGTCTTTCAATCACAGTAGCTCCTGAGGAAAGGAATTGGAAATTCTCCAATATCCTAAAGTTCCTAAGGAGGCAGCCACTCTGCCTATCCATGAAATTCTGCATAGTTTGATGCTCAGAATGTGGGAGACACCTCTGACTACTTCTCCTCACTCTAGGAGACTTGATACTATGTATCGCGTTCCGCCATGTCCTGGATTTCAGAAAACGTAGTTGCCACACCATTCAGTGGTAGTGAAACCAGCCATGCGTAGGATGAAAAGTGCAAAGAGGCATGCATCCAATCCTCCAGGTTGTGAATGCAGGACTCTGGATGCTTTTGGGCGCAGAACGTTTCAAGCTTCCATGCTTTCATCTAGGATCAGTTCATAGGTCCTATATATGGGAATGTTCCTCAAGGAAGTCAAAGGAGACTTGTAACTTATGAGCCCATTTCTCCCAGATGACAAGAGACAAGATTTTCTTGCTCTAGTTAAGCATGCTCAGGATGTCTCCAAGTTTGTTAATTGTGCAGCCTTTGACTGCTTCGAATGCATCAGCAGAACCTCTGCTATTGCCATTGGCGCACGACGGATTGCCTGGCTACAGGCATCAGACTTGGAGACTTGGGTACAGGACAAGTTAGGCAACATTCCTTGCACGGGGGAGATTCTCTTCGGCAAGAACTGGCAGGAAAAGTCTAACAAGTTAGATGCTGACAAGTCTACCTTAGATAGATTGTCAAAGTCTACAGCCACTCCAGCCAAAAGGAAGCCTTATAAAAAACCCTCTTTTAACAAAAAGAGGAAGTTTTATCCTTATATACCCAGCAGAGTCAAACGCCAGGTCAGGTTGCCCAAAAGGGACAAACTAGACAGCAAAAGAAGCCTAAAGGTCCGAGAGCCCAACCAGCTCTCCAGGTTCAGCCCCCTCAAGGGCTTTGACTCCTTCCTAGAGAGCTTAGCCTTCCTGCCTCTGAGGGGTCCCCAACCCCCCAGTATTCCGGGCAGGTTATGCCACTTTGTCAACAGATGGCATCAGATAACAGCAGAAGATTGGACTTTGTCCATTGTAGGAGAAGGGTACAAGTTTCATTTTCACAGTATGCTCCCTCCTACAATTCTAAAGCAATTCAATTCACAAACCTTTGCAGACAATCTTCTAGATCACGGGGTCTCCACACTTCTTGCCCAAGGGGCAATAGAGGAAGTACCCATTCTTCAACGGGGTGCAGGGTTCTACTCCCCCTATTTTCTTATTCCAAAGAAAACAGGAGGACACAGACCCATTCTAGACCTCAGAGAATTGAACAAATATCTGTTTCGAGAGAAATTCAAAATGATTTCTGCCATATCTTCAAAGCCAGGATTGGCTTTGCTCTCTAGACTTAAAGGATGCATCCACTCACATTCTCATCCATCCAGATCACAGGAAATCTTATGTTTCCTTTTCAGGGAAAACATTTCCAGTACAGGGTTCTTCCCTTTGGTCTGGCTTCAGCACCAAGGGTATTCATGAAATGCATGGCCGTAGTAGCTGCATTTCTACGAACCCTGGGGATTTTGCGTCTTCCCTTACTTAGACGACTGGCTCATTCAAGCCCCTACAGTTGCAGAGGCCAGCACTGCACTGTCCCATACAATGCGAATCCTTCAATACTTGGGATTGGTAATAAACTTCCCAAAATCTCAACTAGTTCCTTCCCAATCCCTAGAATTCATAGGAGCCTGTCTAGATACCAGACAGGCAAGGGCTTTCCTTCCACAAGCCCGGTGTCTTTGCATAATGCAATTAGCTTCTCAAGCAGCAGGCAAATCCTCCCTCACTGCTCGAGAGCAACTGCAGTTACTGGGATATATGGCATCCACAGTTCATATAGTCCCATATGCTCACCTCCACATGTGAGCAGCTCAGTGGACCCTCTCCACACAATGGACACAGGCCACGGGTCATTTGTCGGACAAAATAATAATCTCTCAACGACTAATTTTGTCCCTCCAATGGTGGCAATCACTAGAAAATCTGACAGTGGGGTATCCTTTCCATCAACCCCTCTTTCAGGCCACCGTAACAACAGATGCATCACATGTGGGTTGGGGAGCACACCTGAATCATCTCTCTACCCAGGGCACCTGGACTCCACAGGAGGTTGGTTTACACAAACCTCCTGGAATTAAGAGCAATCTATTTAGCTCTTCGAGTATTCCACGCCCAGCTCAGCTACAAGACAGTCCTAGTCCAGACAGACAATCAAGTAGCCATGTTCTATGTGAACAAGCAGGGCGGAACAGGCTGTGTCGTTATGCAACGAAGCTTTACGACTGTGTGCCCTCACCAGAGAGCATCAAATTCACCTTCTAGTGGTATATCTTCCAGGCATTCAAAACCTTTGGGCGGACAAACTCAGTCGAGTACTGCTGCCTCACGAGTGGTCCTTCCACCTAGACCAGGTGGCAAAGATATTTCATCTCTGGGGCACTCCAGGCATAGACCTCTTTGCAAGTCCACTGAATGCCAAACTTCCCCGGTTCTGTTCCAGAATTCCGGCTCACAACTGTCAGGCAAGGGATGCCTTCCTCCTTCACTGGGGTCAGGACTTCCTTTATACCTTCCCACCCATTCCCCTCATCCCCAAAACACTCTTCAAGCTGCAGAGACAGGGGTTTCATGATTCTCATAGCACCACGATGGCCACGCCAAACGTGGTATTCCCTGCTTCTACATCTCTCTCAAGCGGCACCTCTGGAGTTAGGGCATGCTCCAGATCTCCTTTCCCAGGAGAACGGGATGCTATGGCACCCGAATCCCCAGTCCTTGCACCTCACAGCCTGGTTGCTGAAGGCTTAGACCTCCAAGATTTCAGCCTGTCCCAACAGGTAAAAGATAACCTTTAGGCTTCTAGGAAACTTTCCACAAGAAGATCTTATGCCTTCAAGTGGAAACATTTTACTATATGGTGCTCCAAGAAGGGATTAAACCCCCTGGTTATACCCTTAGAATTGATACTAGAGTATCTCCTTCACTTATTGAATTCTGGTCTAAAGACCAATTCGGTAAGAGTAAATCTTAGTGCAATTGCAGCTTCTTATAAGCCTCTGAATGGACAACCAATTTCCTCTCATCCACTCCTATCAAGATTTATGAGAGGCCTTTTATTAACTAAACCTCCCATCAAGCCACCACCGATGGCATGGGATCTAAATCTAGTTCTCGGGCAGCTCATGAGGCTGCCTTTTGAACCTTTGGCCACTACAGCCCTTAAGTTTTTAACTTGGAAGGTCATCTTCCTAATTGCAATCACCTCTGCCCGCCGCATTAGTGAATTGCAAGCTTTAGTGGCTGATCCTCCTTATACTAGATTTCATCATAAGGTTGTTCTTCGAACTCATCCACACTTTATGCCAAAGGTGGTTTCGCCTTTTCATTTAAACCAATCAATTTATCTTCCTGTATTTTTTCTGAGGCCTCACGCTTCTAATGCAGAAAGAAACCTTCATACTTTGGATTGTAAAAGGGCCTTAGCCTTTTACATACAAAGAACACAGCAACATAGAAAGTCCTCACAACTTTTTATAGCTTTTGACCCTAGTCATTTGGGACTTCCAGTCTCCAAAAGAACTTTATCTAAATGGATTGCCAAATGCAAATCCTTTGCTTATGAGAGTAAGGGTCTTCCTCTTCATGACCATATCACAGCTCATAATGTGAGAGCCATGGCAGCTTCTATGGCTAATCTCCACTCTGTGTCTATCGATGACATTTGTCGAGCAGCCACCTGGGCTTCGGTACACACCTTCACAGCCCACTACTGCCTGGATAAAGCCTCCCGTCGGGATGCCTTCTTTGGCCAAGCTGTTCTTCAAAATCTCTTTCAAACCTAAACCAACTTCTACCCACCAACCCTGGTGGGATGCCAGAGATCCATGGGAGGAAGGATTCCCACCTTCTAGGGTGGCACCTTCCTGGGGCTATCTCCCTGGCATCTTCAGCTAGGGAGTCCCCATATGTGAGGACTACATTCCTGTTTGTTCCTGGAGATAGCATAGTTACTCACCTGTAACAGGTGATCTCTGGGAACAGTAGGAATTTAGTCCTCGCAACCCACCCACCTCCCCTAGGAGTTGTCTCTCTCTCTCTCTCTGTCTCTTTCCTCTCTCCCTCTATCCTTTCACTCAGCTGCAAACTTAACTGAAGAGGGACAGTTGGGAAGGCAGCGCGCATGTGCTGAGGGATGCTCCCAAAAGCGTTCCTATTGGACGCTGGGGAGCGTTCCCGCACAGGCTCCGTCGGTACCGATGGTACCCATATGTGAGGACTAAATTCCCGCTGTTCCCGGAGATCACCTGTTACAGGTGAGTAACTATGCTTTCTTTCTCTTGGCCATTATCCATCAGAGCAGCGGGTCCAAAGGAGAAATGCACTACCCAGAAGTTTAGATAGGGTGATGGGAACAAGCAGGCGATTCGGCCAAGGATTGCTTAGTGGGTCAGGAGCTCCGCAATTAAGCGGTCGCTGTCTGTTGATGCTGGAAATTCTCCTGATGCTTTCTTTTTTTGCCCTAAGTGGAGCACTACGGTACAAGGAAGAATCTTGCCAGCAAGGTTTTGTTTCTCATAGACGGTGCCTTATGCCAAGCAGAGAAGGAGTGTGTGACTTAAAGCACAACACTCCTGCTGTGCTTGCAAAACGTCAGCATCAGTAAGAGATACAAGAATGTGCTGCTGTTGCCAACACTTCAGCCCTCTGTCTCCTGCAGCAGTTCCATGAAAAACTAGAAATTCAGTGGATAATGCCAGGTTTTGTGGCTCTTCCGGCAGGAGGGAGGAGTGGCCTAGTGGTTAGGACAGGGCTGGAGGGCTGGGGGTTCCATTCCCACCTGGGGACAGCAAACTCAGGCTGGAGGGACTGGGGTTTCTAGTCCTATAGGAACTCCTTGTGGCCTTGGACAAGCCACTTAACCCTCCGTTGCCTCCCTTTGGGGACGAGGGAATGTATCCAGTATCTTCTTGTAGTGATTGTAAACTGCTCTGATGCCCTTCAGCCTGGGCGGTATATCAAGAAATTTCATAAACATAAAAATAAACATAAGGAGACTGGCAGCTCCATTGGGTCAGTGTGTGTGTGTGTATTGCCTAGAATCCTTCAGAAATGGACAAACATTACATAATTATCCTTGCCAGTGATGTCTGAAAATGGCACAGGATGGATCTTTGGTCTGACGCATTATGGTAATTCTTATCTTCATAGAATCCGATATGGTTACATTTGCCATAATTAAATGGAGAAGATGTCTAATGAGGACCTGCTAGCTAGAGGAAAATTGAGCTGCAGAAAAGATTGTAGAAGGTCCAGCTATGGCAGTTGACTACAGAGCAAGTCTAACACTTCAACACAGATCTCTGTGTGTAATAATCTTAATTGTGAATATAGTCTTAGTTTCCAGGGGAGTGACGGATATTCTTAACTGCTACAGGGCTAAAAAGCATGTCCAAGTAATGTTTTAAATGATTTGACAGACATAAGTAAATTAAATTGTGTGTGTTTTTTTAATCTTTCCCAAATTTAAAAACTTGTTATGCTGACGTATGTCAGTGGGAGGGAAAGCTACTGTTTCCCAATAGCTTTCTATCTCTTATTTTTTTTTAACTGGTCATTTTGAGAATTATGTAATAATCTTTATGGCCGGCAACAGCACTGTAATTGGTCTCTCTTGCTGTTGCTGCTGTGTTTATCAGGGATGCCACAGGAGGCAGCAGCAGATGTTTCATTCAGAAATGGCAGCTGTGGTTTTATTCAGCTTGCCTCATATTGGCAGGTGATATAGTCTAACAGCAAAAGCTTCTGATTTTGACACTGTGTCTATACCTCTGTCTCTCTTCTGGTGATAGCTGTTTCAGTTCATCTTGGCCTTTCTTGCTGAACTGATTTCTCATCATTTGCTTGTACTGTTATCCTTCCCATGACTTCTCAGTTGTGGGCCATCTGTGCTAACTCTGATTGGGTTGAGATGGTTCTTTGTTCAGCAGTATCTTAAGGGGAGGCAATGTGGGAATGATACTGAAAAGAATGAGGGGTGGGGTGCTGCCAAGGAGAAGGATTCCTAAGGATATATCCTAGAGCAGGCATGTCCAACAGGTAGATCGCGGAGGGGTCAGAGGTAGATTGCCAGCCCCACTTGGCTCCATCTCTCCAGCAGCTCGCCCCGTCGCTAGGAGAGAGCTTGTGCCGGCAGGTAGTCTGCCGAGGGCTTACCGCTGCTGCTGATCCTTTGCCTGTCTTTTTTCCCTGCCTGCGGGAATCTTGCTTGTGGGTGTATTGGGGGCGCTTGTTTACGTGCCAATAGTTTGTGGGTACCCCAGGGGGCTGCCGCCCGCACCCTGCGATGAGACGCCACAGGCCCAGTGTCATACCTGGTCTCTTGCCTCTCAGAATCACCCATTCTTGCCCCCGCCCCAACACCCCTTAGAAGTGTGTTATATACTGGGCGATATCCATTCGCCCTGGCTTTACCTGAATGCACTTACCGTATTGTGTTGTGTATTGGTCGTTGATCGCTTTATTGTTCGCTTTCATTAAATGTTTTCAGGCAGACACAACAAAGTGTCAAGAATTTGGTGATTTTGGCAGGCTTTTCCAATTTTGCTCTAATTTGCCAATGCCTTGCCTTGCCTTCGAATTGGTTCAAACCCCTGCGACTTTTGCTTGCCTCTGCAATTTTATTTTGCCTAGCCTTTGCGTTGATTCTACACTGCAATTTTATTTTGCCTAGCCTTTGTGTTGATTCTACACTGCAATTTTATTTCGCCTTGCCTTTGCGTTGATTCTACACTGTGTGCAGAATTTATTAAATCGCGTGTGGTGGTATTTGAACTTGTTTGGCGGTATTTGATTTTATGTGGTTTGCTGGACAGGTGTTTGAGTGTTTTTGATGATTGGTGGTATTTGATTGGTGCCAGTATGATGAATTCTAATTTTTACTTTTAGAACTGCATGTGTGGTTTTGGCATCTCCAGTCCTTGTATTGCACATCATCCAGAGGTATTCAGTTCCTGTTGATCTTTAATACTTTGGGACAGTGACAGTTTTGGACCAGATTCAGACAGTGTTTTTATACTAACTTAGCAGATTTGGCCTTCTTACATCCAGCCACCCCAGTATAACAAAGATGAGTGTTCCAAAGAAGAGCAAAACCTACCACTTTCATGATGAATGGGAAATGGATTACTTCTTCATCATGGTGAAAGACAAGTGTTGTCTAATTTGTAAAGCCCCAGTATCCTTGCCCAAAAAGGGTAATCTGGAACGTCGTCATAAGGCTCTGCATAGCAATAAGTTTAATGCTGATTTTCCACCCAAAAGTGAAATTCGTAAACTGAAGCTCAAAGAACTTAAATCGAAATTGGCTACTCAGCAACAGTTGATGGCAAAGCCAAGGTCACATTCGGTCAATGCAACCATAGCATCCTTCAAGGTCAGCAACCTGATCGTAAAGAAATGCAATCCTTTCACTGAAGGGGAATTTATAAAAGATTGTTTTCTTGAAGCAGCTGACAATCTTTTTGAAGGATTTAAAAATAAGAAAGAGATCATAGTTGCTATTCAACATGTACAATTGTCAAGAAACACCGTCGTGCGGCGAATAGAAAAGATGTGTGGAGACACAGTTAAACAATTGTTGGAGGATGTTTCAATTTGTGTTGCTTTCTCACTCCAACTGGATGAATCTACAGACATAAGAGACATAGCCCAGTTCCTTATCGTTCCTCCAGTTCAGTCCTCCACCTCTGGGTAGTGTACTTCCTCCTGCAGCATGGAGACTGGGCATGTCCAAAACTGTGACATTACTGGATGTAACCTGCTGGTCTCTCCTATCAGCCCCAGTGTGTCCAGTCTCCATGCAGCAGGAGGACATAGTGAGCCTAGGTGCTGGGCTCACTTGAGGAACAGATAAGGAGCAGTTAGAGTAGACCTTTAGGCTTAGATTCAGATTTTTGTTTGGTCCCTATACTTTAGTTCTGTTTTTGTAGTTACTATTTCTTTAAAAAAAACAAAAAAAATAAAAAAAAATTTGTAACAGGGTTTGAGCCAGCCACTGCCTGTCTTCTCCTCTCTCTCTCTTCTTACACCGGACTGGCTTCCCCTAGCAGCTCTCTCCTCCTTGGTTGTACAGAGGAGAGCCCTGCAGTGCACAAAACCGATTCTCTGCTGGACCCTGGATCGCCATGATTCATCGGGGCGAGGTGCAAGTGGAAGACAAACGCGCTCCGCGGCTGCCCGCTCGCTCCTGTGCTGAGTGGTGCCGCACGGGCTTGAGCAGAGCAGCATGCGGTAAGTCAGAATCTTCATTTTATGGTTTGAGGATTTCGGAGTAGGGGGGCCGTGCCGTGAGCGGGCTGCGGGCCGGCAGTACATCGGTACCGACGGAGCCTGCGTGGGAACGCTCCCCAGCATCCAGTCAGAAAGCTTTTGGGAGCATCCCACAGCGCCTTTGTGCTGCCTTCCCGCCTTTCCAACTGTCTCTCCTCAGTTGTTCTTTTTCCGCGGAGCCAGCAGGTCGTGTTCCTGTCACCGCAGAAGAATTTCCTTATTTTTTTCTTTATTTCTTTTCTGTCGCGTCTGCCTTTCTCGACGCTATACCGGTACCGCCGGTTCTTATTCTTTTCCTAAAAAAAAAAAAAAAGACCTATTTTTTCTTCAGGTGTACTTCAGTTTTGGGCCGTAGGTCCAAAACCTTTTTCCTCAAATATGGAAAAACCTGCCTCAGGTTTTAAGAAGTGCACAAAATGTGGCGGTACTATATACGTCACCGACACCCATGACTGGTGTCTCAAATGTTTAGGCCCTGACCATTCCATCAAAGATTGTATGTCCTGTTCCATGATGTCTAAGAGAGGTCGACAGAACCGAGCTGCCAAGCTCAGTACCCTGTTTCCCTCTGATGCAGCTTCAGTGGCATCGACTTCTTCCAGGGCTGCTTTTTCCTCACATGGATCTCGGGTAACTAAACATAAATCCAGCCGGTCCTCGAAGGGCAAATCTCCTAAGCATCGAGATGCCTCTGGCCTTGCCCTCGAGGATTCTGCACCGGCAAAATTACCCCTGCGGGAGGCTTTGGCTTCTAAAGCAGCAGCATTGGGGTTCCAGGACGATCTAGATGGCGTGGCCTCAACCGATCTCCTGGTGCCATGCTCTGGGGTACCGGTGGCCTCCACCGGTACTGACTTCCAGGCATTGGCAGCGTCCATGGATCAGAGGATTCTGTCCATGGAACGCAGTCTGGCGGCTTTCCTTGTGGCATTGACCCCCGTGGTACCGCATCAGACTACTCCGCAGGTACCGGCTCCGGTATCGCCATCGGTACCGATCCCGGTACCAGTGGCATTGGTGTCAGCCATGCCGGTACCCTGCCCTCTGCAGCCTTCCGGTACCGATACCCCGGTACCGATGATTCCCGATACCGACCCCGGTCGGTACGGGTATCGGGCTTTGCAAGAGCATCCCGACAGACGATACTTCGATTCCTCTGACTCTGAGGATTCTGAAGTCTGTCGATGCAGCGATGCTTCTTCCACAGGAGGAGTCCTCTCCTAAACGAAGGATGTCTCCTCCAGAGGACTTGTCTTTTCAAGACTTTATCAGAGATGTGGCTCGGGGTCTCTCTATTACAGTA
Source organism: Ichthyophis bannanicus (assembly GCA_033557465.1). Lineage (NCBI taxonomy): Eukaryota > Metazoa > Chordata > Amphibia > Gymnophiona > Ichthyophiidae > Ichthyophis > Ichthyophis bannanicus. Next base: position 192,324,223 of record CM066039.1, read on the forward strand.
GCCCCAGAGTCAGAGCCTAGAGCTAAGGAGTTAGATATTTTACAATATCCTAAAACTCCTAAAGAGGCAACTACCTTGCCTATTCATGAGATTCTGTATGATCTCATGTTAAGGATGTGGGAAGCACCTCTAACCACCTCTCCCCATTCTCGCAGGTTGGACACCATGTATCGTGTCCCTCCTTGTCCTGGTTTCCATAAGACTCAGCTGCCTCACCACTCTATTGTGGTTGAGTCTGCAATGAAAAAGATTAGAAGTGCCAGGAGACATGCCTCTAATCCTCCAGGACGTGAATGTAGAACCCTGGATGCTTTTGGTAGAAGAATCTTCCAAGCTTCCATGCTTGCTGCAAGAATTTAATTCTTATAGTCTCTACATGGGCATGTTCTTAAAAGAGGTCACTGACCATTTGCAGACTTTAAGTCCTTTTATGTCTGACAATAAAAGGCAAGAATTTCTCTCTGCGCTCAAACATGCCCAGGATGTCTCCAAATTCTCCAACCGTGCAGCTTTCGATTCCTTTGAATGCATAAGCAGAGCCTCAGCTATAGCTATAGCAGCACGTAGGGTTGCTTGGCTTCAAGCATCTGATTTGGAGACCTGGGTCCAAGATGAATTGGGAAATATCCCTTGTACAGGTGAAAATCTGTTCGGTAAAGATTGGCAAGCAAAAGCCAATCAGATGGATGCTGAAAATTCTGCTTTGGATAGACTATCCAAATCTACAGCTGCTCCTGCTAAGAAAAGGTTGTTCAAGAAAACACCTTTTTCAAAGAAGGGAAGATCCTATCCTCCTTATACTCAGAGAGCATCTTCTGCAGCTCAGTTCCCTTCCAAACGTCAGCAATCCTCCAAACAGACCAAGGCAAAGGCTGCGAGGCCTGCTCCAGCCCAACAGTCTCAGCCACCTCAGGGCCTTTGACTTTCTGCTAGAGAACTTAGCCTTTCTGGCTCTAGAAGGACCAGAGCCCTCCAACATTCCAGGAAGGCTATGTCACTTTGCTCCCAGATGGGGGCAAATCACAGCAGAGCAGTGGACACTCTCCATCATAAGAGGGGTACAAACTTCATTTTTCCAGCTTGCCCCCTCTCACAAGAGTGCACCAGTTCAATTGTCCAACCTCCCTCCTCCGCCTATTAGAGCAGGAGGTTGCCACTCTTCTAGCCCAAGGGGCAGTAGAAGAAGTGCCTTCTCAACAACAGGGCACAGGGTTCTACTCCCCCTATTTTCTTATCCCAAAGAAAACAGGGGGCTTCAGACCCATTTTAGATCTCAGAGAATTGAATAGATTCCTAGTCAAAGAAAAATTCAAGATGGTTTCTCTGGGAACTCTGCTGCCATACCTTCAGAGTCAGGATTGGCTTTGTTCTCTAGATCTCAAGGATGCGTACACTCATGTTCTCATCCATCCAACTCACAGAAGGTTCCTTCGGTTCCTTTTCCAGGAGAAGCACTATCAATACAGAGTGCTCCCCTTTGGCCTGGCCTCTGCACCAAGGGTGTTCACGAAATGCATGGCAGTGGTTGCTGCTTTTCTGCGCACCCTGGGAATATTTGTCTTCCTCTACCTGGACGACTGGCTCATTTGAGCTCCCACTCAATCAGAGGCCAAGACTGCTCTAACCTGCACAATGCGTATCCTTCAATACTTAGGGCTGGTAATAAACATCCCAAAATCCAATTTGATCCCTACTCAGTCCCTGGAGTTCATAGGGGCACTGCTGGATACCACAAAGGCAAGGGCCTTTCTTCCCCAGGCCCGTTGCCTTCGCTTGATGCAGTTAGCTTCTCAAGCAGAGTTGAAACCCCTACTCACTGCTCGAGAGATGTTACAGTTGCTAGGCCACATGGCTTCCACCGTTCATGTGGTACCATATGCTCAACTTCACATGATAGCAGCTAAGTGGACTTTATCCACCCAATGGACCCAGGCATTAGGCTGCCTGTCAGACAAAATAGCAAACACAAGTCGCCTCATTTTGTCCCTCCAGTGGTGGAAGTCCCCTCAGAACCTCTTGCTGGGGTGTCCTTTTCAACAGCCTCTACCCCAGGCAACTCTTACAACAGATGCTTCTCCAATGGGCTGGGGAGCTCATCTTCAGGACCTCTCCACCCAGGGCATCTGGTCCCCACAGGAGACTTGTCTCCACATCAATCTCTTGGAACTCAGAGCAATCTTCCTTGCTCTACGAGTTTTCCACACCCTGCTCAGCCACAAGACAGTCCTTGTCCACACGGACAATCAGGTGGCCATGTTCTACATAAACAAGCAGGGAGGAACTGGCTCTCTGTCGCTTTGCAACGAAGCTCTGCGACTGTGGGCCCTCACCAGAGAGCATCACATTCATCTTCTGGCAGTCTATGTTCCAGAGGTTCAAATCTCTTGGGCAGACAGACTCAGTCGAGTTCTGCTTCCACACGAGTGGTCCCTACATATGGACCAGGTGTCCAAAGTTTTTCAAATTTGGGGAACCCCGGACATAGACCTCTTTGCAAGTCCGTGGAATGCCAAACTTCCCCGGTTCTGTTCCAGAACTCCGGCTCAGGCAAGGGATGCTTTCCTCCTTCACTGGGGTCAAGACTTCCTGTATGCCTTTCCACCCATTCCCCTAATTCCCAAAACCCTGTTCAAGCTTCAGAGAGACAGAGGCCACATGATTCTCATAGCTCCACATTGGCCACGGCAAGTGTGGTACCCTCTGCTTCTACATCTCTCTCAAGCTCCCTCCCTAGAGTTAGGGTCTGCTCCAGACCTCCTCTCTCAGGAGGACGGAAAGTTGTGGCATCCCAATCCCCAGTCTCTGCATCTCAGGGCTTGGTTGCTGAAGGCCTAGATCTCCAAGATCTTCCTCTTTCTCAGCAAGTGAAAGATGTTCTTCAAGCTTCCAGAAAACCTTCCACTAGACGTTCTTACGCCTTCAAGTGGAAAAGGTTTACCATCTGGTGTTCTGAAAAGGGTCTTAACCCCCGTGCCATACCTCTGGAATCGTTGCTGGAGTATCTCCTGCATCTGTCTAATGCAGGCCTTAAGACAAATTCAGTAAGAGTCCATCTGAGTGCTATTGCAGCTTCACTCAAGCCTCTAAATGGACAACCTGTTTCCTCTCATCCCCTTGTAGCAAGGTTCATGAGAAGCCTCCTTTTAACAGAGCCTCCCATTAGACCACCTCCGGTGGCATGGGACTTAAATTTGGTTCTTGGTCAGCTTATGAAGCCGCCTTTTGAACCTTTAGCTACTACCTCCTTGAAATAGCTTTCTTGGAAGGTTATCTTTCTCATTGCAATCACATCAGCACGCCGCATCAGTGAATTGCAAGCACTAGTAGCTAATCCACCTTATACAAGATTCCATCATGACAAGGTGGTCCTTAGGACTAATCCACATTTTATGCCTAAGGTGGCATCGCCTTTTCACCTCAACCAAGAGGTCTACCTACCTGTCTTTTTTCCAGGGCCTCATGCATCACCTGCAGAGAGGAACCTTCATACCCTGGACTGTAAAAGAGCTCTGGCTTTTTACTTAGAGGACACAGCAACATAGAAAGTCTTCCCAACTCTTTGTTGCTTTTGATCCTTCTCATTTGGGACAACCAGTCTCCAAGAGAACTCTTTCCAACTGGATTGCCCAATGTATTTCTTTCGCCTATCAGAGCAAGAACATTTCTCTGGAGGGCCATGTCACAGCTCACAATGTGAGAGCCATGGCAACCTCAATGGCTCATCTGAACTCTGTGTCTATCGACGACATCTGTCGAGCAGCCACTTGGGCCTCGTTTCATACCTTCACAGCCCATTACTGCTTAGACAAGGACTCCCGCCAGGATGCCTTGTTTGGTCAGGCTGTTCTCAAACACCTGTTCCATTCCTAATCAATTCCTACCCACCATCCCTCAAGGGATGCCAGAGATCCAGGTGAGGAAGTGCAGCCCTGTCCCAGGGTCACATAACGTTTGGGCGCTCTCCCTGGCATCAAAAGCTAGGGAGGCCCCATATGTGAAGACTCATTCCTGCTTGTTCCTGGAGATAGCACAGTTACTTACCTGTAACAGGTGATCTCTGGGAACAGCAGGAATAAGTCTTCACAACCCACCCACCTCCCCTAGGAGTTCTCTCTCTCTCTCTCCCTATCTCTCTCCTTTCCCTCTCTCTCTCCCTCTTTGTCTCAGCTATAAAACTCAACTGAGGAGAGACAGTTGGAAAGGCGGGAAGGCAGCACGCAGGCGCTGTGGGATGCTCCCAAAAGCTTTGTGATTGGACGCTGGGGAGCGTTCCCGCGCAGGCTCCGTCGGTACCGACGTACCCATATGTGAAGACTTATTCTTGCTGTTCCCAGAGATCACCTGTTACAGGTAAGTAACTGTGCTTTCCCGCGTGTCTTTGCTGCGTGGTGGACCTTCGCGGATCAGCTCACAATGGAGGTTTAGTTAGCGTAGCACTAGTCAGGCAAGCTCAGATAAAGTTAATTTTATTTGTTTTGTTTTATTTCATAATTAATATACCTAAGTCTTTGTCAAGTATATTTTGGATATTTTGGACTTTGGCACTGCTGGCTGGGGTTTCTTCGGTTTAGAAAAAAAAAAAAAAAGGGGGTGGGGAGAGAGTGAGGTACACTTGCAAGGATAGGGTTAGTGTTAGGTTAGCCCTACTCCCTTGGCGTATAGCAGGACTGGCTAATGCCTTCCCGCCCCCAGTGCCTGGTGTGTGGCACTTGCAGAGGCACAGTCTCAGAGGTGGGAATTTGCCAGGGGTGCACGGCAGCTTCCTCCTCTATGGAGCAACAGATGGTAGACCGGGTGGCTCATGAGTCACACAGCTCGGCGACTGGAGCCAAGGGAGAGTTGCTGGTAGAAGGTCAGCTGTTGCCTTTGCCAGAGGGGACCACAGGGTCATCCATGGCATTGCCTTCAACGGTCGCAGGACCTCCGCTGGGTGATTTCTCCTTGGGCTTCATTTTAATTTTGCATCAAGCCTACTGTTTGTGGCAGCAAGGCAAGTTATCTGAGTCAATACCCCTTTTGGCACAAGTGAAGCAGGCTGGGGCAGAGGAGGGCATTGACAAGGAGGCGAGGGCCCCTAAGAGCTTGGCCACTGGATCTCTCTTCTCGGACCCAGGGTGGCCTGAGGTGGAGGAGGCTGAGTTCAAGCTTGAATCTGGAATGGAGGAGCTTGAAGGTGAAATTCCGGAGCCTGAGGATCAGGCGAGAATCATTCAGGTCTTCCGGAAGGACGAGCTTACGGCACTCATCACAGAATCCCCACAGGCGCTCAATGTAGCCTGCGGAGGAGGAGGGGTTGGAAGACCCTCTCATTCAAGTGGTGCAGGAATCTCAGGTGGTGTTTCCAGTTCACCGGGTGGTTGATCGAATGATACAAGATGAGTGGGACCTGCCAGAAGCAGGTCTTAAGGGAGTCAGGACCATGAACAGGCTCTATCCCTTGGCTGATAAAGACAGGAGAGGTTTCGCTCCCCACGAATCGATGCAGTAGTGTCTGTGGTCACGAAGAAGACGACTATTCCGGTAGAGGGCAGCGCAGCATTGAAGGATGGATTGTTGAAGGAAAGTAGATGGATTGCTGAAGCAAGCCTTTGAAGCGAATGCTCTTTTACTGCAAGCGTCTATTTGTGGGGCTTGGGTGGCGAAAGCGTGTCTTTGGTGGTTACAACATTTACAACAATCTTCTCCTCAGGGGCAGAGCGAGGTGACCCGTATGGAATCTGGTTCGGCATATTTGGCTGATGTTCACTATAGTTTGATCCAGAGCATTAGCAAATAGTATGCCATCTTTGGTAGCCGCACAACGTTACCTGTGGTTGAGGAGTTTGGACGGCTGATGGTTCCTCCAAGTCGCATCTCAGCAAGCTCCCTTTCAAAGGTAAGCTATTGTTTGGGGAAGATCTTGACAAATTGGTTAAGGATTTGGGAGAGTCCAAAGGGGGCAGACTCCTGGAAGACAAGCCTAAGCAGGGGAAGTCCATGCCAGCCTCTTGGGGCCAATTTAGAGATTTCAGGAGATTTCGTACATCTCGCTTAGGAGGATTCCAGAGAGGAAGATTTGCTTCTAGAGCCTAGGGGTTTCGTGGAGCAGGAAGAGGTTTCGCAGCTGCCTCCACAGCGCCAAGCCGAAAATCACAATGAAGCGAGGTGGGCCCCGGTAGGAAGCCAACCGATTGGGGGACGACTTCGGGAGTTCTTTCCTGCCTGGGCCCAGATAACGTCCGACCAATGGGTGTTAGAAATAATCCGCGAAGGTTACGCTCTAGAATTGGCACATCCGGTCCTGGATTCATTTGTGCTTTTGCCCTGCAAAGGTCGGCAGAAAACGCTGGCGGTACACCGAACATTGGATCGGCTCCTGCAATTAGAAGCAGTTGTGCCGGTTCCGTTAGACTATGACGTCGGTCGTTTCTCCATTTATTTCATGGTGCCAAAGGAGGACGGGTCCCTCTGGCCAATCCTGGATCTAAAAGGAGTGAATCGTTGTTTTTGAGTACCGCATTTCCGGATGGAAACCTTGCGGTCAGTCATTGTGGCAGTCCGCCAAGGAGAATTCTTGATGTCCCTCAATCTCACGGAAGCGTATTTACATATCCCAATCAGAGTGGCTCATCAAAGGTTCCTGAGGTTCGCCTTTCCCTGGGGGCAATATCAGTTCCAAGCATTGCTCTTCGGCCTGGCGACGGCGCCACACACCTTCACCAAGATTATGGTGGTGGCGGCGGCAGCGGTGTTGCAAAAGGAAGGCATTCTAGTGCACCCTTATCTCGACAATTGGTTGGTTCGGGCGAAATCCAAGGCCGAAAGTCTGCAGGCTATAGACACAGTGGTGAGGTTCCTGCAGAGTCTCGGCTGGGTGATCAATACGACTAAGAACTAGCTAGTCCCGTCCCAAGTGATCGAATATCTGGGGGTACACTTCGACACTCGGAGAGGAGCTGTGTTCTTACCGGAGCGACGGGCTCAAGCTCTTCGACAGCTGGTTGCACACATTCAGGTCCACCCCAGCCCAATTAGCATGGTGGTACCTTTGCATCCTAGGGACAATGGCAGCGACCCTGGAGGTAGTTCTGTGGGCCACGGTTCACATGCGACCGTTGCAGAGGTCGCTGCTGCGCTGGTAGTCCCACGAGACCGATTTGCTGAACAAAACAACTTCCCTGCCCTCTCCGAATCAGGCAGTCCCTTCAGTGATGGCTCCGTCCAGGATCTCTGGAGGCGGGCCTGCCCCTGGAACAGCTGCAGTGGCTTCCGCTACTGACGGATGCAAGTCTCGCAGGATGGGGTGCACATTGCGGGGATCTCTTCGCACAAGGGACTTGGACCGACCAGGAGGGTCAGTGGTCAATCAACTGTCTCGAGCTGCATGCAGTGTTTCTAGTGCTTCAGGCATTCAAAGCAGCGGTAGAAGGCCAGGCGGTCTGAGTGCTTTCGGACAATTCTGCGACGGTGGCTTACATCAATTGACAGGGCGGAATGGGAAGCGTGGCCATGTAAGAAGAAGCAGAGGCACTCTTCTCTTGGGTGGAGCCTCGGCTACAAGCGATCTCGGCAGCGCACATTGCAGGAAAATACAATGTGATGGCAGACTTTCTCAGCAGGGTCTGAGTGGATGCCGGGGAATGGGAGTTGTATCCGGAGGTGTTTGCTCAGATTGTCTGCAGATGGGGGTTGCCGATTATGGATCTCATGGCGACCTTCCAGTCAGCAAAAACGAGTTGCTTCTTCAGTAGATGTTGAGAGAGGATATCAGAAGGGATTGACGCCCTGATACAACATTGGCCGTCAGGGTTTCTCTATGTGTTTCCCCTGTGGGCACTCATAGGGCGAGTGGTTCAGCGCATCGAGGTTCATCAAGGGAGAGTGCTGCTGGTAGCTTCGGACTGACCAAGATGCCTGTGGTATGCTGACCTAGTGCAGCTGCTCGACGGGGAATCTTGGAGGTTGTCGGTGTCTGAGAATCTTTTGCTTCAGGGTCCGCTTCAAATGCCTTAGGTGGATCGGTTCTCGCTTACGGCTTGGCCATTGAAAGGGTGAGGTTAAGGAGAAAAGGTTATTCTGGAGCGGTCATTGTGACTTTACTTCGAGCCAGAAAGAAGTCCATTTCCCTTGCATATTTGCGTATATGGCGTATTTTTGAGGACTGGTGCTCACGGCGTCAGGTTCGCGTGGCTACACTCTCCATGCCTATGGTGTTGAGTTTCTTTCAAGACGGGTTTGATAAGTGGCTGGCAGTCAGTTCCTTAAGGGTACAATTAGCAGCCCTTTCTTGCTACAGAGGTAAAGTCCAGGGAGTGGCCCTGGGTTCTCATGTCAATTTGCTGCGTTTTTCTTAAAGCGGTGTTTAGACTTCGTCCTTCTCGTAGAATACTGGTGCCGCCGTGGGACCTCAACTTGGTTTTAAGGGCACTAGCTAAGGAGCCCTTTGAGCCCTTACATCAGGCGTCTGTTAAGGATTTAACTTTAAAAACAATGTTCTTGGTGGCCATCTGTTCGGCGAGGCGAATCTCGGAGTTGCAGGTGCTGTCCTGTAGGGAACCATTTTTGTCATTTTCCAAAGAAAAAGTGGTGATACGTCCGATTTAGTCCTTTTTGCCAAAGGTAGTTTCTCCATTTCATCTGAATCAATCGGTTTCTCTCCCAGTGTTAAATTCTGCAGAAGAGAATGCTTCAGACCGTAGTTTGTGCCGCTTGGATATAGAGTGCTGCGACAGTATTTAAGAGTTTCAGAAACCTTCTGCAAGTCTGAGCGTCTATTTGTGTTATTTGGAGGTCCTCGGAAAGGGGAAGTGGTGGCAAAAGCTTCGATTTCCAGATGGATCCGAGAAACCATTGCGTCGGCATATATTTTGCAAGGCTGTCCAGTACCAGTGGGTCTGCGGGCTTACTCGACTAGAGCTCAAGCGACATCCTGGGCGGAGCACGGCTTGGTTCCATCAGTGGAAATTTGCAGAGCGGCCACCTGGTTGTCCCTTCATACCTTCAGTAAGCACTACTACTTGGACGTTTTAGCATCTAACGATGCTTGCTTCAGGTCAGCGGTGCTGCGTTCCGGGTGGAAAGGTCCCTCCCAATGATTACTGCTCTGTTACATCCCAGAGGTGGAGGACTGAACTGGAGGAACGATAAGGAAATGGAAATTACACTTACCTGGTAATTGTTGATCTCCAGGAACAAGCAGGAATGAGTCTTCACATATGGGTACGTTGGTACCGACGGAGCCTGCGCGGGAACACTCCCCAGCTTCCCAAAAAGGAAAGCTTTTGGGAGCATCCCACAGCGCCTGCGCGCTGCCTTCCCGTCTTTCCTAACCAACTCTCCTCAGTTCTTCTTTGCCGCGGAGCCAGCAGGTCGAGCCCTGTCACCGCTGAAGAAGTTCTTTATTTTATTTTATTTCTTTGGTCGCGTGTCTGCCTTCCCCGACTCCGGACCAGTACCGCCAGTCTTTTCTTTCTTTCTTTAAAAAAAAAATAAATAAAAAAAAATTGATATTTTTCCTCACTTGGTGTATTTTTCTTCTTAGGCCTCAGGGCCCACAAGAAAATTTCCCTCATGGAAAAACCAGCCTCCGGGTTCAAAAAATGCACTAAGTGTAGCGGTACTATTTCTGTTACAGATACCCATGAATGGTGTCTTAAATGTTTGGGTCCTGAACACTCCATTCCGGATTGTCCGTCCTGCTCTCTTATGTCTAAACGGGGGTTACAGAACCGAGCAGCCAAGCTCCATGTACTGTTTCCCGCTGATGCACCGTCGGTAGCATCGACATCTTCCAGGTCGTCTTCTCCTGATGGATCTCAGGTAACCAAACATAAACCTAGCAGGTCCTCGAAGAGTAGATCTCCCTCTAAGCATTGAGATGCCTCCGGGCTTGCCCTCGAGGATCCTGCGCCAGCAAAACAACCCCAGCGGGAAGCTCCGGCTTCCAAAGCTCCTCCTTTGGGGTTACAGGCTGACATCGATGGCATCGACCTGTTAGAATGCTCTGGGGTACCGGCACAATCTCCCGGTACCGACTTCCAGGCATTCATGGCGTCGATGGATCACAATGTTCTGTCCATGCAGCAGGCTATTACGGCCTTCATTCAAGCTGCGATGCCGCTGGTACCGAAACAAACTCCGTTCTCGGTATCGGCTCCGGTACCGGCACCAGCGCCGATACCGGTACCGACTGCATCGACATCGACCAGGATACTGGCTGCAGCGGTTCCTTGTCCAGGGCTGCTTACTGGTACCGATCCGGTACCGGGGATGCCCGATGTCGATACTGCTCGATACGCGTATCGAGCGTTGGAAGAGCACCCTGACAGGCAATACTTCGATTCCTCTGATGATTCTGATGCATCAGACGAGTCTCCTGAAGTATCCATAGCCCTTCCTGAAGAGCCTTCTTCTCCAAAAAGAAGAATGTCTCCTCCAGAAGACTTGTCCTTTCAAGACTTCATAAGAGAAGTAGCTAAAGGACTTTCTATTTCAGTAACTTCTGAATCAGAGCCTAGAGCTAAAAAATTGGATATTTTAGGCTATTCTAGAGCTCCTAAAGAGGCGGTCACCTTACCAATTCATGAGATTCTTTATGAACACATGATTGATCTATGGGAGATTCCTCTCATTCTCTCTCCTCATTCTCGTAGATTGGACACTATGTATCGTGTCCCTCCTTGTCCTGGGTTCCAAAAAACTCAGCTTCCTCACCATTCCATTGTGGTGCAGTCAGCTATGAAGAGGATAAAGAGTACAAAGAGACACTCTTCTGCTCCTCCAGGAAGAGAATGTAGGACCTTGGATGCCTTTGGTAGGAAAATCTTCCAAGCCAGTATGCTTATTGCCAGAATCAACTCATATAGCCTTTACATGGGTATGTTTCTAAAGGAAGTTGCCCAAAAACTGCACACTTTCCTCCCTTTTCTTCCAGAGGATAAAAGGGAGGAATTCCTCATTTGGCTTAAGCATACCCAAGACATTTCAAAGTTTTCCAACAGGGCAGCCTTTGACTCTTTTGAAGGTGCCAGCAGAGCCTCAGGCATTGCCATAGCTGCTCGCAGAATTGCTTGGCTCCAGGCTTCTGATTTAGAGCCCTGGGTTCAAGATGGCTTAGGAAATCTTCCCTGTACAGGTGAAAACCTATTTGGCAAAGAATGGCAAATAAGAGCCACCCAAATGGATGCAGAAAACTCTGCTCTAGGTAGACTTTCAAAGTCAACCTCCATTCCTGCCAAGAAAAAGCCTTTTAAAAAGTCTTTCTTTAAAAAGGGCAGATTTCCTTTTTACTTCTGGCCAACAATCTTCTACAGATCGCTTTGCCACTAAGCGTCAGCAACCTAAACAGGCCAGGCCTAAGCCTACAGGGGCTGCTGCAACTCAGCAGACCCAACCTCCTCAGGGTTTTTGACTTGATGCTAGAGAACTTAGCCTTTCTGGCTCTAAAGCAGCCAGAGCCTCTCACCATTCCAGGAAGGTTGGCTCATTTTGCTCCCAGATGGGAGCAAATAACATCAGAGCAGTGGACCCTCTCCATCATAAAAGAGGGCTACAAGCTTCATTTTTCAGACCTTCCTCCCCACACCATGGTGAGACATTTAAATTCTCCCACATCTCTTCTTGACCTTCTAGGTCAAGAGGTAGCTACCCTTCTTGCCCAAGGGGCAATAGAAGAAGTTCCTCTTCTTCATCAAGGGTCAGGGTTCTACTCCCCCTATTTTCTCATTCCAAAGAAGACAGGGGGATACAGACCCATCTTAGATCTCAGAGAATTGCACAAATTTCTATGCAAGGAGAAGTTCAAGATGCTTTCTCTGGGCACTCTCCTTCCATACCTTCAAAGTCAGGATTGGCTTTGTTCTCTAGATCTCAAGGATGCGTACACCCATGTCCTCATCCATCCCTCTCACAGAAGATTCCTACGGTTTCTTTTCCAAGGAAAACATTACCAATACAGAGTTCTTCCTTTCGGTCTGGCCTCTGCTCCAAGAGTGTTCACCAAATGCATGGCAATAGTTGCTGCATTTCTACGAACCCTGGGAATATTTGTCTTCCCATACCTGGACAACTGGCTCATTCGAGCTCCATCTCAGTCAGAGGCCCAGAATTCCTTGGACCACACAAGGCGCATTCTGCAGTATCTGGGACTTGTGGTAAACCTCCCAAAGTCTCAGCTCACCCCTACTCAGTCCCTAGAATTCATAGGGGCCTGGTTGGATACCACTACTGCAAGGGCCTACCTTCCTCAGGCCCGGTGCCAACGTCTAGTGCAGTTAGCCTCCCAGATTCAGTCAAAGAGCCACTTAACTGCCCGAGAGATGCTACAACTGCTAGGCCACATGGCTTCCACAGTGCATGTGGTACCCTATGCTCGCCTACACATGAGAGCAGCTCAATGGACTTTGTCCACCCAGTGGACTCAAGCTTCAGGTGCTCTCTCAGACCCAATAGCAACCTCCAAACGTCTCTTTTGGTCTCTCCAATGGTGGATGTCCACTCAAAATCTGTTGCTGGGGTCCCCCTTCCAACAGTTGTTGCCCCAAGCAACCCTCACAACAGATGCCTCCCAAACAGGTTGGGGAGCCCATCTACAGGACCTCTCCACTCAAGGCACTTGGTCCCCACAGGAGACCTCCCTTCATATCAACCACTTGGAGCTTCGAGCAGTTTTTCTAGCTCTGAAGGTCTTTCATACCTTCCTCAGCTACAAGACAGTCCTCATGCATATGGACAATCAAGTAGCCATGTTTTACATAAACAAGCAAGGAGGAACTGGCTCTCTGTCGCTTTGCAACGAAGCTTTAAGATTGTGGGCCTTCGCCAGAGAGCATCAAATCCATCTTCTGGCAGTATACCTCCCAGGAATTCAAAACTCTTGGGCAGACAGACTCAGTCGAGTTCTGCTTTCACACGAATGGTCCCTGCACATGGATCAGGTGCTCAGAATCTTCCAAGAATTGGGAACCCCGGACATAGACCTCTTTGCAAGTCCGTGGAATGCCAAACTTCCCCGGTTCTGTTCCAGAATTCCGTGTCAGGGAGTTCAGGCCAAGGATGCCTTCCTCCTCCATTGGGGTCAAACTCCAGAGGGATCAAGGATCTATGATCCTCATAGCTCCATGCTGGCCACGCCAAGTGTGGTACCCTCTACTTCTACATCTCTCCCAAGCCCCCTCTCTGGGGAGCTGCTCCAGACCTTCTGTCCCAGGAGGAAGGGACTTTGTGGCACCCAAACCCCAAGTCCCTACACCTCAGAGCTTGGTTACTGAAGGCCTAGACCTTCAAGACTGGAATCTTTCTCAACAAGTGAAGGATATCCTCCATGCTTCCAGAAAACCTTCCACCAGGCGTTCTTATGCTTTTAAATGGAAAAGGTTTGACGTGAGCACATGAGCGGGTGAGGAGCAGTCCTCGTCGCGCTCCCGGGCCGCCTAAAGAAACTTGCTACTAAAACGGCAGATACCGAAATTTGAGGAGCGCTGTCGGCTGGATTTGGAGCGCTGATAATCGCCCCTGAGTGCGGCACCATTTGGGCAGATTGAGAAGGTCTGAGCACGCCATGAGAGCGGCGTCCAAAAAAGAATAACCTCAGAGCACGAGGGAGGCTAAAATGGCATCTGCGGCCTGTGTGGGAAGCATGCCGGGTTCCCCAAGCACTGATGGGGGGGAGTCGAGCCCGGAGGAGATAGCCCATGAGGTGGTAAAGATGCTTGAGCCAAAATTTGATAATGTGCTAAAGAAGTTGGAGGAGATGGGAGAAACATTCGCTGATCTTGCGCGACGGGTGGACGAAGTGGAACAACGTGTGAATGTGTTGGAGGAGGGAGAGCTGGCGCTAGAGAGAACTAGCGCCAAGCAGCAACAGCAGATCGAGTCCTTACTACAAAAAGTAGATGACCTCGAAAATCGATCCCGCAGAAACAACCTAAGGATGGTCGGAGTGCCTGAGTTGTGGACGGATCGCCAACTTGCCCAGCTTTTTGAGGAGTGGCTGCCCAGGGATCTGGGGCTTGAAGATCTGGTAGGCCACATGAAGGTGGAAAGGGCTCACAGACTGGGACAGCGGATTGAAAATCGGGATAGGCCTCGGCCAGTGCTGGCGCGCTTACTGAATTTTCAACACAAAGTCGCCTTGCTACAAGCTACCACTCTGGACTCTTCCTTCTCCGCTCTCACGTCCGCCGAGCAGAACGCCTATGGCAGAAACGGCGTACTCCTGATTCTTTGTCTGCTTTTCGGCATGCCCATCTTTCTTATCGTTCCCAGATTACCTCTGCTAAACAATCTTATTTTTCTCAGCTTATCTCCACTTCTTCTAATTCCTCCCGCCGTCTCTTTCTTATTCTCAAGTCCCTTTCCTCTACCTCCTCCCTCCCCCCCCACTCCCCTCCTTCAGCCCCTAGTCCATCTACCCTTGCCTCCTTTTTCACGAACAAGGTCCTTTCCCTTCGTTCCTCTTTCCCAGTCTGCCCCTCCCCGCTCTCTCCTCCCCCTGCCTCCCCCTCTGCCCTCCTCGCCGTTAGCTCCCCACCCCCTTCTCTCACCTTTACCCACACTTGGCAGGTTTTTTCACCCGTTTCTGCTCCAGAAATACTCAAGCTCATTTCCTCTGCTCATCAGACCACTTGCCCCCTTGACCCGTTACCATCCTCTTGGCTGTTGATTCCAGACCTTGCTCTCATGCCTTTTATACTATCCATCCTTAACACTAGCTTGTCCTCCGGTCTTTTCCCTTCTAATTGGAAACACGCCATAGTCCGCCCCATATTGAAGAAGCCCACCCTCGATCCCGCCACCCCTGCAAACTGGCGACCTGTCACTAACCTTCCTTTCCTCTCAAAGATCCTTGAAAAGGTGGTGTTTTCCCAACTTGCCTCTCACCTAGATTCCACACTCGCCCTTCACCCCCGTCAATCCGGCTTTCGTGCGGGTCACAGCACCGAGACTATCCTCACAGCTCTCCTTTCTGAACTGCACTCAGCCCACGACCGCGGTGATTTCTCTATGGTGGTGTCTCTAGACCTTTCCTCTGCTTTCGACATGGTTGACCACCGCACTCTTTTGGCTCGCTTATCTGATTGTGGGATTGTTCTGCAATGGTTTCGTTCCTTTCTGTCGTCACGTTCTTTTGCCGTCCACTCCTCTCACTCAGCCTCCCCGCCATCCCTTTCCATCTGTGGTGTTCCCCAGGGCTCTATTCTCGCCCCCCTTCTTTTTAACGTTTTTCTTGCCCCACTTGCCTTATTAATCCAACAGTCTGGCATCTCTTTCTATGTTTATGCAGACGATATCTTGCTGGTTCACCATACTTCCTCCTCTGTCCCCGATCTTGCCCCACTCAATCACTGTCTGTCCTCGGTGTCCTCATGGTTTGCCTCTAATTTTCTCCATGCCAACCCCTCTAAATCTTACGCCATCTGGTTTTCTTTTGGTCTCCCTTCTCCTAGCCTGGCTCCAGTTATGTCTTCCTGCTCTATACCGTTGGTTTCTTCCTTGCGGTATTTGGGTATCACTCTGGATTCTTCCCTCTCCTTTCACCAACATATTTCAGCTGTCATCCGTACTTCCTTTTTTCATCTACGTAGGATTAGGGCTGTTCAATCTTCACTTCCCCCTTCTTCAATTATCACACTCGTCCTTTCTTTAGTTATGTCTCGGTTGGATTACTGCAATATCATTTATGCAGGTCTTCCCGCTTCTCAGTTACGCCGTCTTCAAATCGTACAGAATGCTGCCGCCCGCCTTATCACTGGCTCCCCGATCCGTTCCCATGTGTCTCCATGTCTTCTCGCTCTGCACTGGCTCCCAGTCAAGTTTCGCTTCATCTTCAAGATTCTTATTCTCACGCATAAGGCCCTCCATTCCAACACCCCTCAATATTTATCAGACGCCATCCTTCTTCAGCCTTCTCCACGTCTTCTTCGCTCCGCTTTCGGTAACCGCCTCTTTCTCCCTTCTCCCTCACAGGCTCGCTTAGAATCTACCCGTCACTCCGCTTTCTTTTTCCTGAGTCCTGCTCTTTGGAATTCACTCCCCCAGTTTCTGCGCCTAGAACTCTCCTACCCTCATTTCAAAAATCTTCTTAAGACTCACCTCTTTTGCCAAGCCTTCGATCTTTCCCCTCCTGTTGATGGTGCTACGTCCTCTGGTCGTGCCCTCCCCCCATAAGCAACCCCCAGCAAACCGTTCCCTTTCCTTCCCCTTTCTGCCCTCCCTTTACCTTGCCCACTTTGCCCTATCGGGCTATTCTCTCTTTCAGTCTTTCCTTATTACCTCTCTTTCCTGTCAGTTTTTTGGCGTTCCTTTCTAACTTTATTTTCGGTAGCCTATAATTTGTATTGTACACCGCCCTGACGCTCCGGCCTGGGCGGTTAATCAAGTTGTATAATAAAGATAAAGATAAAGATAAAGATAAAGCCTATCGTAAGCGCAGGGATTTGAAATTAGAAAATGCAGCTGTTCTGTTGTTTCAAGATTACTCTGCCTCCCTCGGGGCTAAGCGTAAAGCCTTTTCTCCAGTCTGCAGCACCTTGGTGCAAAAGGGTGTTCGGTTTGCCCTCATATATCCAGCCTTATTAAAAATCTTCCATAAGGGAGCGGCTCACACCTTTGAGAAGCCTGAGGACGCCCGCAAGTTCCTAACTAAGATGACCCCGACTCGGCCCGGGGATACGGACCAGTGAGGGGCTCCTCCTGAGAGAACTGTCTAGGGGTATTCGTAGGAGTATTGCTTGGGAATGGAATGAGAACATTGCCAGGCTATGGCCTAGTTTTGGAGAAGTCCGATTGGGGGCGGCTGGACGTGCCCAGATACCGGGCTTGCTGCGCTCCAACATAAAGACACTAACTTTGCCTCACTGGGTCGGTTACAAGAAGGTGGCCCGGAGGTGCGTTGGACAGTGATCTAACTCCCATTTTTTGGGAGGGTCTTGCTTTGTAAGACCTAGGGGATGTTACGTTGTGGGGGGGGGTGAGGGGAGGGGGGATAAACGTTAAATTTTTGGTTGCTATTGTTCTTTGGTTTGTGGGTATGTATATTGGTGTGAGCGTGAGTGAAGGGATGTGTGTGGTTTGTGGGGGGTGGTGGGGAGTGTGTGGCAACGAGGGACCGAGTGAGGTGTGTGCAGAGATGACTGTGGAGGGGTGTGTGGTTTTGTCTGTTGGGGGAAAAGGTGCTCCTGGGGTGGGAGTGGGGTTTAGGGGGACTGGGGGTTTGGGGAAGGGGGGGTTAATGTTAAGGCGGGGGGATGGGGTAGGGAGGACGCAGCTAAGGGGAAGGGGTGGGGGGGGAGGGGGGAAAGGGCCTGGGAGGGATAGCTTGCTTTTTTGGAGTTTCACGATGGTGGCTTTTGATGAGATCTACCTCTTAGAATGTTCTGCCATGCACTGGAGCGGATGGGGGTCCCGGAGCGAGGCTGGGCGCTTTTGTGAGCCTGCGCAAAGAAGTAACCTGCCTCGCTCACGCTCATCTTGGAAGTATGCCCAAGGTTAAAATAGTTTCGTGGAATGTGGGAGGGATAGGCTCTCCGATCAAACGTACAAAGATTTTGCAGACGCTGAAAAGAAAAGGCCATGCTTCAGGAGACTCATTTGAGTGCCCTGGAACATTGTAAGTTAGCCAGGGATTGGGTGGTGACTGCTCATGGAGCGGCTTCGGGCACAAAAAAAGCGGGAGTGGTGACCCTGGTAAAGAAGGGTGTGCCCTTTGAAACGAATCACATACAGGCTGACCCACACGGCCGCTACATTTTTCTGCATGCTAAGTTATATAATGAGCCAATATGGTTGCTAAATGTGTATGCCCCGAATGTTTATGATCACACCTTTTTTAAAACCATAGTGCGGCTGGTGGCAAAGCCTGGCAAGAATGCTGTAATTGTGGCTGGCGATTTCAATTGTCCCCACGACCCTTGTCTGGATAAATCTCAACCGGGTGGGTCGGGCTCCTGGACGCGCAAAGGGGTAGGATACATTTGTAGAATGGGAGCACTTATTGATGTCTGGAGGGTCCTACACCCGGGAGTGCATGAATACACCCACCAATCTCGTGCGCATCGCACATGGTTGCGTATAGATTACATTTTGGTAAGTGAACTGGGGCTTTCTAAGGTTTTACAAGCGGGCATAGATCCCATAGTCATCTCAGATCATGGGCCGACCTGGATTATTTGGGAGTCTCAGGGGCCCGTGAGGGAGGGGTGGAGGTTCCCTGCTTATTTATGGGCGGACGAGGCCTTTCGGACGTTCTTGGAAAACCAGTGGGATGAATATGTCCGATTTAATGACACTCCTCAATGCTCTTCGCTTCTCTTTTGGGAAGCTAGTAAGGCGGTGCTGCGAGGCGCCATCATCTCCTATGTCTCTGCACGGCGCCGACATCTTGACCGTAGTATACTTGTCATGGAACGTAGTTTGCGTGACCTCCAGTGTAAGTTGGGTAAGGGACGAGATAAGGCTCTGAAGCTGGAATATACTCGATCGCAAGCTGCTCTAAATGAGTTGATTGGGAGTCGAGCAAGTCAGTCAATGCAGTATTATAAGCATCGCCTGTATCGTTACGGGAATCGCACGGGCACACTGCTAGCAAAGCTTGTTCGGGATCCACGTGGGACTCGCTTCATCCCGGTGCTAAGGGGGGAGTCGGGGGATCTATGTCATAGGCCGACCCAAATAGCGGAGATTTTCCGAGCGTTCTACGCGCAGGTGTATAGTGAAGAGGAGCGGGACTATACTAAGGGAGTTGACTTTCTCTCTATGCTGACTCTGCCCCAGGTGTCAGAGGAGGACTTGCGAACTCTGAATGCACCGCTGATGGTCCAGGAGGTCCTTCAGGGAATCAAGAAGGGCAAACCCCACAGGGCGCCAGGCCCCGATGGGTTCAGTATTGAGTACTACAAGATGTTGGCGGCCCGTCTGGCCCCTTCAATGGTGGTGATGTATGAAGAGGCGTGTGTGAAGGGTCTTTTCCCCAGAGATATGCGGTGTGCGGATATTACTGTTCTTCCAAAACCGGGAAAGGACACACTGGAACCGGCTTCCTATCGGCCCATATCCTTAATAAATTGTGATATGAAAATATTGGCATCAATTCTGGCAGCAAGGCTAAATCCGCTTCTACCGCGGCTTATCGATGAGCGGCAAGTGGGATTTGTGCAGGGTAGAGAGGCGTCTAGAAACATTACCAAGCTGCTGTTAGGTATGGAGTATTGCCTACGGAAGGATGAAGCGCTCCTACTGGTGAGCCTGGACGCAGAGAAAGCATTTGATAGGGTTGCTTGGGAGTATCTTTGGGATGTCTTGTCTGGTTTTGGCTTACATGGGAATTTTGTACAATGGATAAGGGCGCTATACGCACAGCCTGCAGCTAGAGTGGGGGTTAATGGGATCTTCTCCGAGCCGTTTGTACTGGAGAGAGGGGTACCTGTCAGGGATGCCCGTTGTCCCCTCTATTGTTTGTTCTTGCGCTGGAACCCCTACTCCAAGCCATTCAACAGGAGGCGGGGATAGCGGGCATTCAGATGGGAGGAGAGGAGTTGAAAATTAGTGCGTTCGCGGACGATATGTTGATTTGCTTAACGCACCCGCATACTTCGCTACAACAGCTTCTTCAATTGATTTTCGAATATGGTAGTTTTTCAGGCTTGAAAATTAACACCCAGAAGTCTGTGGTCCTCGACGTAGGCGGCAAGGTGAAGCCAGCCTGGGAGGGGGACTTTCCTTTGGTGTGGGCAGATGGGGCCATTCGATATCTTGGAATACAGTTACCTGATAGGCCCGAATCTATCTATCAAGAGAATGTCCCGGGTCTATTAGCCAGAAGCCTACAAACTTTCCAGGACTGGCGGGGCCTGCCACTCTCCCTCCGGGGCCGGATTGCTCTATATGTCATGGTAGAATTTCCGCGATGGCTATATGTCTTGCGTATGTTACCGATATGGATTTCCAATAGGGACTGGCAGCATTTTGAAACGGGTCTGCGGGGGTTTCTGTGGAGGGGTAAGCGCCCTAGGATCCCCTTACAAGCACTTGTCAGTCGGAGGGACGAAGGTGGGCTAGAGATGCCCTCATTACGCAACTATAATCTGCGGTATGTAACTAAGCATATTGGCGCTTTAGTGGAGGGGTTTGGGGGTTCGGCCTTTGTGTGACACCTCGATGAGGTGTTTAACCCTTACCACCGCCTGTATATCTTGCAGATGGGTAAATTGCCACAGACTATATGGGAGGGGGTGGGGGGGACGTATATGGAGGTCCTTAGAGCTGCCTGGCGCGTGCTTTGCGTACGTTTCGGGTGGAATTGGAGAGGCTCTGACCTGCTTCCGTTGGTGGGGAATCCCGACTTTGCTCCTGGATTTTCCAGGGCTAATCTCTTTCGCGGATGGGCGGAGAAGGGGGTGGTCTGTCTCGGAGATCTTTTCACAGCTGATGGTAAGACGTTGGATAGTTTTCAAAATCTACAAAGGCGGTATCATATCCCCAAGCAGGATTTTTACGGATATCTTCAAGTGCGCCATTATGTACAGGGATGCAATTTGATACAGCGAGATCGGGTAGAGCGTAATGCCCCTCGTTTGACTCTAGAGAGCTTAGTTGAGTACCAGAGAGGAGCGGAGGTCTGTAGAACGGTGGTTCGGCCAAGTAGGGGGGATACGTTTCTCTTGGAGCTGACGCAACGGTGGTGTAGGGACGGTATGGATACCTTGACCGTGGAATTGTTGCAAGCGGCTTTCGTGAATATTGGGAAAGGAGTAGAGTGGGTATATCTCCAGGAGCTGCAATATAAATTTTTGTGGCGCGCATATACTTGCGACATGTGGGCATTTAAGATAGGGCTTAGGGCCTCTGGCCTCTGTGGATGGTGTGGTACTGAGCCAGGTACTCTCCTTCATAAATTTTGGGATTGCCAATTAGTTCAGGCGCTATGGGAGCAAGTTTCCCGGAAACTGGCGGGGTGGTTGGGTATAGCGTTTCCTGCTCACAGAGAGATTTGCCTTTTCCACAGCTGGCAATTGTGTTCTGACCGGCATGCTATTGGGCAAAGAGCGTTGCTCGAGCGAGGTTTCTTGGTGGTAAAGAAGTCCTTGCTCCACCGCTGGATCGAGGCCGTCCCTCCTTGCATCTTGTTTTGGGATAAGTTTATGTTTGAATTGCTTAGTATGGAAAAAATTACGGCGCAGCAAAAGGGAGGCAAGAGTTGGGAGGCCTTTCTGGCTTTGTGGTCACCCATGATCTCCCACTTGTCGCCCAGGGAGCGGGCATTGGTTTTGAATGTCTAAGGGGGGGGAATCTGTGACTGGTTAACTTGGGTGGGAATGGAGCACCATAACCCTGGGGGCTGACCCCATACGTTATTGCGTGTGAATATCTGCAGCTGATGGGGTCTGACCGTCCTGGTGCATTTGCCCACATAGTTGGGGCTCCACATATAATGTCGTGTTAGTGTCTGGGGGGGGAGGGATGGGAGGGGGGCGGGAAGGACAGAAAGGAAGGGGAGGGGAGGAGGGGGGGGGACGGGTGGGGGGTGTACTAGCGAGGGAAGTGTCTATTAGTGCGTTGATCAAGGGACACACAGTTTTGAGGTTCCTTCTGCATGCCCAAAACCCTATCATGTTATTTCTTTGACACATTGCTCAGTGTTGGCAGTGGTACTTGCTGTCTATGTGGGTCAGCCGGGGTCTTGATGGCTGCGGGATACTCAATGCTGATTAGGCGTTGACATCCTGTAACTATTATAAGTGGTGATGGTGCAAATTGGCCCCGTCTACTGTCCTCCTCTAATATTGTACTGTTCTTTCCTATCTCCTGGTACTGTCTTATACTACAGTATTGTTTTCTGTTATATTAATATTGTTATATGACTGATGACAATGATAGACTGCTCTGTAGCGTTCTTGCACAGAGTGGAAGTGATGTTACTCTGTAATTGTTTTTTTTTTGGCTATTACTATGTAAATGGGGTTTTTTATATGTTTCTGGCATGTTGTGTGGTGTTGTCTGATACTCCGTTCCTTAACAATGTATTCTTGAAATAAATGGAAAAGGTTTTCCATTTGGTGTGCTGAAAAGGGTCTTGACCCTCTAGCACTACCTTTAAATTCTCTTTTAGACTATCTCCTGCATCTTTCCAATGCAGGCCTTAAAACAAATTCAGTAAGAGTCCATTTGAGTGCTATTGCAGCATCCCTTAAGCCCATCAATGGACAACCTATTTCCTCTCATCCTCTCATTGCAAGATTCATGAGAGGCCTAACTTTAACTAAACCTCCCATTAGGCCTCCTCCGGTGGCATGGGACTTAAATTTGGTTCTTGGTCAGCTCATGAAGCCACCTTTTGAACCCTTAGCCACTACCTCCTTGAAATTTCTTTCATGGAAGGTTATTTTCCTCATTGCAGTTACTTCAGCTTGCCGCATCAGTGAACTGCAGGCATTAGTGGCTAATCCACCTTATACAAGGTTCCATCATGATAAGGTAGTCCTTAGGACAAATCCACACTTTATGCCTAAAGTGGTCTCACCTTTTCATCTTAAGAGGTATATTTACCTATCTTTTTTCCAGCTCCTCATGCATCCAGTGCAGAGAGGAATCTTCATACTCTGGATTGTAAAAGAGCTCTTGCTTTTTACTTACAATAGGACACAGCAACATCGAAAGTCTTCCCAGCTTTTTGTTGCTTTTGATCCTTCTCATTTGGGACTTCCAGTCTCTAAGAGAACACTGTCCAATTGGATTGCTCAGTGTATTTCTTTCGCCTACCAGAGTAAGAACCTTTCTCTGGAGAGCCATGTCACAGCTCATAATGTGAGGGCCATGGCCACCTCTATGGCTCATCTAAATTCTGTGTCCATCGACCAGATCTGTCGAGCAGCCACCTGGGCCTCGGTTCATACCTTCACAGCCCATTACTGCTTGGACAAGGACTCCCGCCGGGATGCCTTGTTTGGTCAGGCTGTCCTCAGACACCTGTTCCATTCTTAAACAACTCCTGCCCTCCTTCCCTGGATGGATGCCTGAGATCCATAGGAGGACGCAGACCCCTTTCAGGTTCTCATATCCTTGGGGATCTCCCAGGCATCTCAGCTAGGGAGTCCCCATATGTGAAGACTCATTCCTGCTTGTTCCTGGAGATAGCACAGTTACTTACCTGTAACAGGTGATCTCTGGGAACAGCAGGAATAAGTCTTCACAACCCTCCCACCTCTTCTAGGAGTTGTATCTCTTTTCTATCTTTCCTTTCCTCTCTCTCTCTCTATTGTCTCAGCTTTAAACTCGAACTGAGGAGAGTTGGTTAGGAAAGGCGGGAAGGCAGCGCGCAGGCGCTGTGGGATGCTCCCAAAAGCTTTCCTTTTTGGGAAGCTGGGGAGCGTTCCCGTGCAGGCTCCGTTGGTACCGACGTACCCATATGTGAAGACTTATTCCTGATGTTCCCAGAGATCACCTGTTACAGGTAAGTAACTGTGCTTTCCTTGAGGAACTCCAGTTCAGTCCTCATTCCCGCCCGGGGATGGTTGCATCAGGAGCGGAATTTCAGTTTGTGGGGGGGAGTACCCAGGGCTGGATTTACCTATACGCCAACTACGCCGTGGCGTAGGGCCCACAGCTGGCAAGGGCCCACAAAAATTGAACAAATTGTTAGCTTTTTTAAAATTAAATTTAAAAAAAACCCGCTGGCTGCTGCCGCGGCAGCATGGACTGTCCTGCGGGGCCCCCTCTGCTGCCGCGGCAGCATGGACTGTCCTGCGGGGCCCCCTCTGCCCGGCTGAGCCCCTCCGTGCCGGCTTTGAGAGGCGCGAAGGGAGAGTGTCCCATCTGCCCCTGCGGGCTTAACAGAGACGCGAGGGAGACACTCTCCCTTTGCGCCTCTCAAAGCCGGCACGGAGGGGCTCAGCCGGGCAGAGGGGGCTCCGCGGGACAGTCCATGCTGCCGCAGCGGCCAGCGTTTTATTTTTTTTTATTAAAGTTTACTTGAGCCGATTGGGGGGGGGGGGGCTGGGACTGGATATGGGCTGGGGGGGTTAAGACTGGAGTTGGGCTGACACGAAGAAACCAGAAGAAAGTGGCTGGAGCAATTGCAGCTGAAAAAAAATGCACAAAAGGTAGAAAAATATCTCTTTATTTTGAATTTATTAATTGGAATATGTCAGCTCTAGTAAATGTGCATCATTAACGTCTGAACTTTGTTTAGTACAAGAGCAAATTAATGTATAGTTTTATTTCTACAGTGTTGTACATTCCAAGTTTGGCTTTTGGGATTCCCAGTTTAATTATGACGTCAGGGCCAACAGCGCGCAGCTGATCTGGCGTGCTCGTTTTTATCTTTTCTGGGGGCCCACAATTTTTGTTGGTGTAGGGCCTCACTCAAGGTAAATCTGGCCCTGGGAGTACCACTAGTAACTGAGTGGGTAAAATCCCGTATAGTCTCGGAATTGTGCGGATTCTGTCTATCCTCTTTTTTTTTTTTCTCTTCTCTTCTGTGGCTCGGTTCAAGGGGGGAATGGGGAAAGAGCAGGAAGCAATCCCCCTTTTCTTTCTGGAGGGGGGGTTAGTTATAGGTTTCGTTATAAGATTAGTTTAAGTTCTACGTTTTGGTTAAGTTTAAAACTGAAGTTTGTATGACAGCTACTTATTTGTTGCTCCTTTGAGTCTGCTTTGTCAATAGTTCACTGGGGCTGATGGGAGAGACCAGCAGGTTACATCCTGTGATGTCACAGTTTTGGACATGCCCAGTCTCCATGCTGCAGGAGGAGGTACACTACCCAGAGGTGGAGGACTGAACTGGAGTTCCTCAAAGAACAACAATTACCATGTAACTGTAATTTCCATTTATCCAGATTGTTTTTTTTAAGACTTCACTATTAAAGAAGAACTACTTAGAATGATTTCTTTAAAAGGGAGAACTACCGGTCTGGAAATATTCAGTTCTTTCCATTCTTTTGTGACAAAGTGTAATCTTCCATTGCATTGACTCGTTTCCATCACTACTGATTGAGCAAGAGCAATGACAGGTGAGGTTAACGGTTTCATAGCCCTCTGTAGACAGCATGACGACGTCCCAGATTTCCTTTCTTACCACTGCATCATTCACCAGCAGGTTTTGGCAAACAAGAGACTCAATACAAAGACTGTCATGGACATCACGTTCAAAACTGTAAATTCTGTTTGTGGAAGATCACTTCAAAGACGGCTTTTCAATCTTGCTCTTGATGAAGGGACAGCGGAAATCATTTTGCACACAGATGTAAGATGGCTAAATAGGCACAAATTTCTGCAAAGATTTTGTGATTTGCAGAATGAAATAAGACATTTTTTGAAGTAGAGGGGAGATGACTAAGCAGAGTTGGAAGATGAGAGGAGTGGTTATGTGATCTGGCATTTCTCGCTGACTTTACAGGCGAACTAAGTGATATGAACCTTGAACTACAAGGTAAAAACAAATGCATTGGCGATATGAGTACAGTTTCATCCTACAAGAGCAAATTTGAGCTAATGATGACTGACCTTTCAAACAGCACTTTTGATCATTTTCCTAATATGCAGGACCATCTGGGAAAATATCCAAATTTTGTTTTTCAGAACGAGATGTATGTGACAGAAATCTGTTCTGTTATCCAGGAATTCGAAAATAGATTCTGTGACTTCCAAAAAATTGGAACAGTTGTGGAGTACTTGTCATACCCATTCAAAGTAGATGTGGGCATTAAAGAAACTGTAGCTGCTATCAGTAAAAATTACTCATTGAACAAGCCATCTCTTGAAAACGAAATATTAACCCTTAAAAATGACATTTTTTTTCTCAAGACCCGTGCTGAGCAAGAATCATTTTGGAAGCTAGTGCCTAGAGACAAATTTACCAACTTGAGAAGATGCAGTGAAGCTGTACACTCCTGTTTCGGTTCAACTTATTTGTGTGAATCTGCGTTTTCCCATCTGAAAATGACAGAGTACACAACGTTCCAACATGACAGACTAATATCTCCAGGATTCCCTGAGACTGGCTCTCACGCAATATTCACCCAACTTCAAAAAGCTGGTGGATGAAATGCAGGCTCAGACGTCTCACTAATGAGCAAGAGCGAAATATTAAAGATTGTGCAAGATCAGCCTGGATCAATAGAAACATAGAAACATGATGACAGAAAAAGACCACATGGCCTATCTAGTCTGTCCTTCCATATCAACAACTAGAACAGTCCACTTTTTACCTTTAGAGATTCTCTGTGTTGGTCCCATGCTTTTTTGAATTCAGTTACTGTCCTCATCTCCACCACCTCCACTGGGAGACTATTCCATGGATCCACTACTCTTTCCGTAAAGAAATATTTCCGCATATCACTCCTGAATCTATCTCCCTTCACCCTCATCCCATGTCCCCTCGTAGCAGAACTTGCTTTCAATTGAAAGAGGCTCTCTCCCTGAACATTTATGCCATGGAGGTATTTAAACATCTCAATCATATCACCTCTATCCCGCCTTTCCTCTAAGGTGTACATATTAAGATCCTTAAGTCTGTCCTCATATGCTTTATAATGAAGCCCACTAATCATTTTAGTAGCCACCCTCTGCACCAACTCCATCCTGTTCACATCCTTTTGAAGGTGCGGTCTCCAGAATTGCACACTATACTCCAAATGAGGTCGCACCAAAGACTTATACAGAGGCATTATCACCTCCTTTTTTCTGCTAGCCATTCCTCTCTGTATGCACCCAAGCATCCTTCTAGCTTTTGCTGTCGCCTTTTCTACCTGTTTAGCTACTTTAAGATCATCAGACACAACCATGCCTAGGTCCCGCTCTTCTTTAGTGGACAAAAGTACTTCACCTCCTATACTGTATTGCTCCCTTGGATTGCTGTAGCCCAAATGCATGACCTTACATTTTTTAACATTAAATCCCAGCTGCTAAATTCTAGACCATTCTTCAAGCTTAGCTAGATCCCCCCCTTATGTTATCTACACCTTCCTGGGTGTCTACTCTATTGCAGATTTTGGTATCATCCGCAAAGAGGCAAACCTTACCCGACAGCCCTTCCGCTATATCATTAACAAAGATGTTAAAAAGAATCGGACCAAGGACAGATCCCTGGGGCACACCACTGGTAACATCCTTCTCCTCAGAGTGAGCTCCATTTACTTGTACTCTTTGTCGCCTCCCACCCAACCAATTTCTAACCCACGCAGTAACTTTAGGGTCCATCCCTAGGGTGCTCAGTTTGTTTATAAGTCGCCTGTGAGGAACAGTGTCAAAGGCTTTACTGAAATCTAAATACACCACATCTAGAGCTCTCCCTCGGTCCAACTCCCTGGTCACCCAGTCAAAGAAAAGAAATCAATCAGATTTGTCTGACAAGACCTGCCTCTGGTGAATCCATGCTGCCTCGGATCCTGTAATCCGCTGGACTCCAGAAACCTCACTATTTTCTCTTTCAGCAGCGTTTCCAATAATTTACTCACCACCAAAGTTAAACTAACCGGCCTGTAGTTTTCAACCACATCCTTACTTCCACTTTTGTGTAAAGGTACCACATGAGCCTCTCTCCAGTCCTTTGCCACCACTCCCGACTCCAATGAGGCATTGAAAAGGTCAGTCAGTGGAGCTGCTAGAACGTCCCCAAGTTCCCTCAGTATTCTAGGGTGTATCCCATCCGGTCCCATCGCTTTGTCTACTTTAAGTTGAGCTAGTTTCTCACAAACACAGTCTTCTGAAAATTGTTCAAGATGTCCCTCGCTTCTGTTCCTATTTGTGGGTGTTTTCTGAGGTCCTGCTCCTGGTTCTTCATTTGTGAACACAGAACAAAAATATTTGTTAAGCAATTCCGCTTTATCCTTATCAGCTTTTACATATTCCCCCCCCCTGCACCCTTGAGTCTGACAATACCACTCTTGCCCTTTCTCTTCTCACTAATATATCTGAAAAATGTCTTATCCCCCCATTTTATTGCATTGGCTATTTCCTACTCCTTTTGAATCTTTGCCTTCTTGACTACTTTGCTAGCTTCTCTAAGTTTTTCCAAATACAGATGCCTGTCTTCCTCTCTCTGTGATCTCTTGTATTTCATGAAGGCCCTCTTTTTCTTCACTTTTTCAGCTACTTCCTTAGAAAACCATAGCGGTCTCCTTTTCCTTTTGCCTGCCTTTACCATTTTAACAAAAAGGTTGGTTGCCCTTAAAATATCCCCTTTCAGTTTTGCCCACTGTTTTTCTACATCCCCCAGCTGTTCCCATCCCACTAACGACTCCCTGAGGTATTGACCCATCTTCGCAAAGTTAGTCTTCCTAAAATCTAAGATCCTCACCTTGGAATGGATTCTAACAGCCCTCGTCCTAATATTGAACCACACCATCTGGTGATCACTGGATGCAAAATGATCTCCCACTACAACATCAGAAACACTTTCACCATTGGCAAGCACCAAGTCCAGTATGGTCCCTTCACGTGTGGGGTCTGTTACCAATTGCCTGAATAGTTCTCCCTGTAGAGAATCCAGGATCTCCTTACTTCTAGATGATACTGCAGCAGGAATGTGCCAATCAACATCTGGCATATTGAAATCTCCTATCAGTAGCACTTCCCCTTTCCTAGCAATGCTGCGTATGTTTTCAATTAACTCTGTCCACCTCTTCCTCTTGTGAGAGAGGTCTGTATATCACACCAATGCAAATAGATTTCTCTTTCCCTCTTTCTAGTTTAACCCACAATGCCTCCTCTCTCCCTTTTAAGCTCTGTAATTCCAAAGCTTTAATAGTAGTTTTTACATATAGTGCCACTCCTCCTCCCCTTCTTCCTACCCTGTCCTTTCTGAATAAAGTATAGGCAGGTATAGTTACATCCCAGTCATGGTTTTCTGTGAACCATGTTTCTGTAACTGCCACTAAATCCAAGTCAGCCCCTCCCACCAAAGCTTCAACATCAGGGATCTTATTTCCCATGCTACGGGCATTTATACACACTGCTTTCCATATGTTACCCCTGTTACCCATTTCCATAAAGGTATTTAATGCATCACCTACCTAGGGGCTTTCACATACCTGGGGGCTTTCTTCACCTATCCCCAATGAATCTAGTTTAAAGCCCTCTTCAGTAGATTAGCCAATACTCGACCTAAAAGTTAAAGTTATTAAGACAGTTAAAGTTATTACTCCATAAAACTTTAAGAAAAAATGTACTTTCCATTTCCCCTCGCAGTTCTTACTGGATCTTCGTCTCTGTTTTGTTTTTGCTTAATTTGCTTAACAGCTAATCACATCCAAGTAAATGACAGAAGGTTCATTAAAAATGGGGGGGGGGGGGGGGTGGGAAACCACCAACTTTATTGGGTTAAAATTTAATTTGAAACTAATTTGAAACTTAATTTTCATGGTGGTAGATCACCGGCACTTTTGGCCGGAAAAAGTAGATCAAGACCTGTTAGAAGTTGGACATGCCTGTCCTAGTGTAATGACATAAGAGATATTCAGAAGCGGGAGAGTAAAAGCTGGAGAGCTGTCCTATCTAGTGGTTTTTAACTTCTGTTATATGCTATAGAAGACTTCTCCAACAGTACCGGTTAACTTAAATTATGCACAATAAGAGATGTCCCTCACATTACCTATTAACTCATACACTGTCTTCAAATTTAAAACTTTTGGCAGTAAGGAATCAGTATGTTTAGTCCAGGTGAGATAAATCAAGTGCATACTAGATTAACGAGAGAACACCACCTAAAGCATAAGTGTCATTAAACTTCTTGAAAGCTGAAACACAACCAGTGAAATTGCATAGGAAAATATTGGCAGGGTGTTTTGAGGGAGCTGGCTGATGGCAGAAAACTTCTATATAGAAAGGCACAAGGTGGAATGCCTCATCCATTGTAACTATACTGTCCTTGGTCCAATTCTTTTTAACATCTTTGTTAGTGATATTGCGGAAGGGCTATCGGGTAAGGTTTGCCTCTTTGCGGATGATACCAAAATCTGCAATAGAGGAGATACCCAAGAATGAGTAGATAACATGAGTGGGAATCTAGCTAAGCTTGAAGAATGGTCAAGAATTTGGCAGTTGAGATTTAATGCTAAAAAATGTAGAGTCATGCATTTGGGCTGCAGAAATCCAAAGAAGTGGTACAGTATAGGGGGTGGAGTACTTCTGTCCATGAAAGAAGAGTAGGATCTGGGTGGTGGTTGTTTCTGATCTTAAAGTAGCTAAACAGGTAGAAAAGGCGATGTGAAAGCCAGAAGGATGCTTGGGTGCATAGGGAGAGGAATGGCCAGCAGAAAAAAGGTGATAGTGCCTCTGTATAAGTCTCTGGTGCGACCTCATTTGAAGTGTTGTATGTAATTCTGGAGACCACACCTTCAAAAGGATATATAAACAGGATGGAGTCTATGCAGAGGGTGGCTACTAAAATGGTTAGTTTTCATTATAAAGCATATGAGGAGAGACTTAAAGATCTTAATATATATATACGTTAGAGGAAAGGTGGAATAGAGGAGTTATGATAAAGATGTTTAAATACCTCTGTAACATAAATGCACTAGAGGAGAGCCTCTTTTGATTGAAAGCAAGCTCTGCTATGAGGGGGCATATAATGAGGGTGAAGGGGAATAGAGTTGGGAGTAATATGCGGAAATATTTCTTTACGGAAAGAGTGGAAGATTTGTGGAATAGTCGCCCAGTGGAGGTGGTAGAGACGAAGACAGTATCTGAATTCAAGAAAGCCCTGGACAAATGCAGAAGATCTCTAAAGGAAAAAAGGGGACTATTGTAATTGATATGGAAGGGCAGACTAGATATGCCATGTGATCTTTTTCTGCCGTCATGTTTCTATGTTGTACCAGAAAAGCACTGTGATCATGACCCTAAAAGAATTATGGAGGATGAAGTTATGATCCCTTGGGACATTCCCATTCCAACAGATAGGAAGCTGGATGCATGGAAACCTGCCATAATGGTAAATGAGACAACCACCAATAGAACACTGATAATAGAGATGTCAGTTTCAAGTGATTTATTCTGTGAATTGTGTGAAGAAGGTGAAGATCTTGAAATACCAAGAAATGGAGTCAGAGACCCAAAACAAATGGCAGAAAGATACAGGCCTGATTAAGAGGAATTTTTCAATCGCACCTTGACAAGTTGCCTATACATGTTGTATCTTATGAACTCCAGAAGGTAGCTGTCTTTTTGGCACAATTCAAGTATTACGGCAAGCATTAGCAATAAATTTGAGAGACTGAGATCATACTCCACGTAGCCTGACTTAGGCAGGAGGTTCATGATTTTCATAGTATGTGCAAAACTAGCCCATTTGGAAAAATTATTCCCAAGAAAGTATTGACGGGGTGTTTTGAGGTGAAGGGGGGCTGGCTGTGCATGTAGTAATATAGAATCCATGGAACATCTGTTCACCAATTTCCCATCCCAGTGGTTCTCAACCCTATTCTAGTACTCCATAGCCAGTTAGATTTTCAGGATATCCACAATGGCTGACAGATTTACATGCAGTGGAGGCAGTGCATGCAAATCTGACTCATGCATATTCATTGAGGATATCCTGAAAACCTGACTGGCTGTGGAGTAAATCAGGACAGGGTTGAGAACTATTGTCCCAGCCTGTACTAGGTGTGTTGTCCTAACCTCAAGGATGAGGTCACTCCCTAGAAGGGGGGTATATTAAGTTGCAGTAAACCATAATCTCTTTTGGACAGCATTCTGGGCAGAAGTGGCTCATTGACAGGAGTCTAGCCTGCCTAGCATGGAGATGTTTCACTCCTGCTTCTTTAGAGAGATTGTGTCCAGTATCCCCTTAGGGGGGAATTGGCGCTCTCGTATTTCCACAGTATCTTCCTGCTTGACCCTGTTTTACCAGCTGTTAGTGAGCAGATTACCCTACTTTGAGCATTTATTTAAGTTTTTATATACCGCCTTTGATCCAAGACGGTTTACAATGAACAGCATACAATCTCAAGAGATTTATTTTACAAAGAACAAGGGGTAAATAACTTGGAATTAAATATGGGGGCTATGACATATTTTTTTTTAGGAGTTCTGGTCTGCTTCCAGGGTCCCTTGCTGACTGGCATTGCCCGTCTAAAGTTTGCTTTTCAGGTTCTTTGGAGGATTGGCCAGCTGGTTCATGCACTTGAGGACTAGGCCTTTTAGGAGATGATTGGGCTGAACTTTGCTGGTTTTCATGGCTTCTGAAGGTGAATCCACTTACTATACAAAAGCTTGCACTGCTGTTGACTGCCTTGTGTATGTGTTTGGGAAGCTTGCCCTGCCCATACTGTATAAAGCATTTCATTTTTTAAGAGCATGATCGGCTTCTTGTCTGAGTACAGAACAAGAATGTTTGTTGAGCAATTCTGCTTGATCCTCATCAGCCTCTACTGATTCCTCCTCTTCACCCTTGTTTGTCAGGGTCCCTTTTGCATTTCCTCTTGTTACTAACATCTTAAAGAAATCTTGCTCCCCTTTCCCATTTTATTGTATTAACTATTTACTTCCATTTATGTTTTTGCTTTCCTATTTTCTCACCTTCTATTAGGCTTTCTGTATGGTGTTGCTTGTCTTCCTGTTTCTGCCTTCTCTTGTACTTAATGAACTTCTTTTCTTTTTCATTACTTTTTATGCCTTAGCAAAAAGCCCAAGATGTATTAAAATGTAATCTCCAGGAACAAGCAGGAATGTAGTCATCACATATGGGTATCGTTGGTACCGACGGAGCCTGCGCGGGAATGCTCCCCAGCGTCCAATTAGAAAGCTTTTGGGAGCATCCCACAGAGCCTGCGTGCTGCCTTCCCGCTTTTCCCAACTGCCTCTCTCCAGTTCTTCTTTTTCCGTGGAGCCAGCAGGTCGTGTTCCTGTCACCGCAGAAGAATTCTTTTTATATTTTTCTTTTTTGTGGTCGCGTCTGCCTTCCTCAACGCTCTACCGGTACCACCGGTTTTTTCTCTAATTATTTCTGTAAAAAAAAAAATATATATATTCTCTTTTATTCTCTTTTTTTCTTTTTCTTCAGGTGCACGCGCCTTTTTGGGCCTTAGGCCCAAAAACGTTTCCTTACCATGGAAAAACCTGCCTCAGGTTTCAAAAAGTGCACCAAGTGTGGCGGTACCATTTCCGTCACCGACACCCATGAATGGTGTCTAAAATGTTTAGGTCCTGACCACTCCATCACGGATTGTATGTCGTGCGCCATAATGTCTAAAAGAGGTCGGCAGAACCGAGCTGCTAAGCTTAGTACCCTGTTTCCCTCTGATAAAACTTTGGTGGCATCAACGTCTTCCAGGGCTGCTGCTTCCTCCCGTGGATCTCAGGTAACTAAACATAAATCCAGCCGGTCCTCAAAGGGTAGATCTCCTTCTAAGCATAGAGATGCCTCTGGCATTGCCCTCGAGGATTCTGCACTGGCAAAATTACCCCGGCGGGAGGCTTCGGCTTCTGAAGCATTATCGGGGTTCCAGGATGTTCTCGAGGCCTCGACCTTGGCAGAACTACTGGTGCCATGCTCTGGGGTACCGGCGGTCTCCTCCGGTACCGACATCCAGGCATTGGCAGCGTCGATAGACCAGAGTTCTGGCTATGGAACGCAGTCTGGCGGCTTTCCTTGCGGCATCGATGCCCTCGGGACCGCGACAGACAATTCCACCGGTACTAGTACCGATAGCATCGGCATCGGTGTCTGCTTTGCCGGTACCCAGTCATCCGATGACCTCTGGTACCGATACCCTGGTACTGGTTACTCCCGGTACCGACTTTGGTCGGTATGGGTATCGGGCTCTTCAAGAGCATCCGGACAGACGATACTTCGAGTCCTCAGAAGAATCTGAGGATTCTGACAGTTCTGTCGATGCAGCAGTGCTTCTCCCAGAGGAGCCCTCCTCCCCTAAACGCAGGATGTCTCCTCCAGAGGATATTTCCTTCCAAGATTTTATCAGGGAGGTGGCTCAGGGCCTGTCCATTACTATGGCCCCTGAAACAGAGCCAAGGGCCAAGGAGTTGGAAATTCTACAATATCCCAAAACTCCTAAGGAGCAGCTACCTTGCCCATTCATGAGATTTTATATGATCTCATGTTAAGGATGTGGGAAACGCCACCTCTCCTCATAGACTGGATACTATGTATCGAGTCCCTCCTTGTCCTGGGTTCCATAAGACTCAGCTTCCGTCACCACTCTATTGTAGTGGAGTCCGCTATGAGAAGGATCAAAAGTGCAAAAAGGCATGCCTCTAATCCTCCAGGACGTGAGTGCAGAACCCTGGATGCTTTTGGACGTCGGGTCTTCCAAGCTTCCATGCTTTCTGCCAGGATCAGTTCCTATAGTCTCTACATGGGAATGTTCCTGAAGGAGGTCACAGATGATTTAGAGGCTTTAAGTCCTTCCTGAGGATAAAAGACAGGATTTTCTCACTTTGGTCAAACATGCCCAAGATGTTTCTAAATTTTCCAACCGTGCAGCCTTTGACTGCTTTGAGTGCATAAGCAGAACCTCGGCTATTGCCATAGGTGCACGTAGAATTGCTTGGCTCCAGGCATCTGATCTAGAGCTCTGGGTACAAGACAAATTGGGAAATATCCCTTGTACTGGTGAGAACCTGTTTGGTAAAGATTGGCAGGAAAAGGCCAATGAAATGGATGCTGAAAATTCCACCTTGGATAGATTATCCAAGTCCACTGCTGATCCTGCTAGAAAGAAATTGTTCAAGAAACCATTCTTTTCTAAAAAGAAAAGGTTTTATCCTGCTTATATTCGGCAGGGACGTTCTGCAGGTCAGCTTGCCAGGAAAAGTCAGCAACCACCCAAAAAGAAGAAAGCAAAGGCTGCTAGGCCTCAACCGGCCCAGCAGGCTCAGCCTCCACAGGGCCTTTGACTCTCATCTAGAGAACTTAACCTTCCTGGAATGGTGGAAGGTTCTGGTCCCCCGAGAACCAGGAAGGCTATGTCATTTTGCCCCCAGATGGGGGCAAATAACAGCAGAGCATTGGACACTCTCCATCATAAAGGAGGGGTATAAGCTTCATTTTTCAAGCTTGCCCCCTCACACAATAGTAAAGCAGTTCAATTCTCCGACCTCTCTCATCAACCTGTTAGGTCAGGAGGTCGCTATCCTTCTTGCCCAAGGGGCAATAGAAGAAGTACCCCTTCATCAGCAGGGTACAGGGTTCTATTCCCCTTATTTCCTTATTCCAAAGAAAACAGGGGGTTACAGACCTATCTTAGACCTCAGGGAATTGAACAAATTCCTTGTCAAGGAGAAATTCAAAATGATTTCTCTCGGATCTCTGCTGCCATACCTTCAGAGTCAGGATTGGCTTTGTTCTCTAGATCTCAAGGATGCGTACACCCATGTTCTCATCCATACAACTCACAGAAGGTTCCTTCGGTTCCTTTTTCAGGGAAAGCACTACCAATAACAGGGTGCTCCCTTTTGGCCTGGCCTCAGCACCAAGGGTGTTCACGAAATGCATGGCTGTTGTAGCAGCATTCTTCTTCGTCTCTCTGGGCCAGTCCAGGTAACTGTAGGGTTGTCAATCTCCTACAGCAGCTGAGGACTGTAATTCAAAATCTTGCTGACAGGCTAACCGGCTCCCCCTGGCGCGCCAGCCTCAGTCTTAGTCCTCAGCAGCTGGATAGGACGTGGCTAACTGGCTCCGGTGTGCTGAAGAGGGATTTCTGCCTAAAGTGTTGTTTTTTTCTGACAGAGTAGCCCTAGCTGGGTTGCCAGGGTCAGCATTGAAGGGTATTGACTGTAAAGAGAAAATAAATTTACCAGTTATTGAAGCTGGAGGTAGAGCCTGCCTCACAGTTCAGCTTCTCAGTCATACCCGGAGGGGAGGAGAAACAGTGGATCTGGGAGCCCCAGATTGCAGCCTTCTGTTCCCACGGCCTGGTCTGAATCCTCCGCGAGCAGCGGGAGCCGGATCGGGGCCTCATCATATTTGTGAGATTCAGGTACGCATAGGGCAGGCTGGGCCGTCGCGGTTTAGAGCCAGCGGGGCAGGATCTCTGTGTTTGAAGGTTTTTTAGCTCCCGGCGCATGTTGGCCGTGCCGACGGTTTGTGCTCAGTGCGGGAGTTGACGGGGGCTGTCGGGTCCTGGGATCTGTAGAACTTGTTTTCAGGCAGGTAGTTCCATCGAGCGGCTATTAGGGAGTCCAATGGATCTTAAATCGCCTTCAACAGATCCGTCTGAGGTGCTTTCAGGCGCGTGGAGTTTAAGGCGGGAACGGCGGCCATCTTGGCTCCTGCCTACGGTTCTCCCGCGATTGCTGACAAGCCGGTAAAGCGGAAACAAAAATCAAAAAGGCTTTCCCCGCAGGTAGCAGAGGGGCAAGGGACTTCTCCTGATGCTCAGGGGAGCTTGCAATCTGTGTTTTCTGCCGATTTCATTTTATCCTTACACAGGGCTTATCTGTTAAAACTGGAGCAAAGCCTGGGCAGGTCTTCTCTGCCAAACAGGGACAGTAGCCTTAATGGGGAAGCCACATCAGCAGATCCGGGAGAAGGGTCCTCAACTCAAAAAATATTGAGAGCAGACTCTGAGTCTTTCGGGGGGGCAGCTGGCAGAACCCCAGGAGACGGAAGAGGGAGAGCTTCTTTCTGAAGGAGTCTTGGATGCCTGGACATTAGGAGATATTGAAGAAGGTGAACTGGTACCGGGTGAGGACCCTCATATTTTTAGAGTTTTTCGTAGAGAGGAACTCGGGGCGTTTATTGCACAGTCCCTAGTGGTGCTCAACATTACCTTGCCTTTGGTGCAGGAGGATCCGTTAGAGGATCCTCTGCTACAAGGCTTTAAACTGGAACAGCGCTGTTTCCCTATTCATAGGGTTATTAGGCAGATGATAGATTCAGAATGGGAATGTCCTGAAGCCTCCCTGAGGGGGAGCCGGGCAATGGGGCGCTTATACCCGGTTTCTCAGGAGGACAAGGACCTGCTGCATATGCCTAAGGTCGATGCACTCGTAGCGGCTGTGACAAAGAAGACTACCATCCCAGTGGAAGGTGGGGCGGCCTTAAAGGACCTTCAGGACCGCAAGTTGGAAGCACTGTTGAAGCAAGCGTTCGACTCTAGTGCCTTAGCGCTACAGGCATCTATTTGTGGAGCTTATGTCTCTCGAGCCTCCATCAGATGGCTGCAGGGTGACTCGGTGGCCGACAAAGAGGTTGGCACGTGCGTGGAAGGAGCTAGGCTTGAGTCGGCAGCGGCATATCTGGCGGACGCTTTTTATGACTTGGTGAGGATTTCTGCAAAGTCCATGGCGTTGATGATTGCGGCAAGAAGGTTCCTCTGGCTGCGCAATTTGGCGGGAGACGCGTCTTCCAAGACGTGACTTAGCAAGCTCCCATACAAGGTAAACTACTCTTTGGGGAAGCGCTTGAAAAGATTGTCAAGGATTTGGGGGATTCCAAGGGGGGGGGGACGTCTTCCTGAGGATCACCCGAAAGGCCCTCGGCCCGGGCCCCTGGCCAGGGGGCAGGGTAGAGATTTGCGCAGGTTCCGGGGGTCTTGGTTTCTGCCTTATCAGAGTGGGCGTTTTCAGGCCCGCGGGCAGTCCGAGGAGCGAGGGGGTTCGGCAGAGGATATTTTTCTTCCCCGCAGAACGCCCCCAAAAAGCCCCAATGAAGGGTGGCCGGCTCAGGCGGAGACCCCGGTGGGGGGCCGTCTACAGAGTTTTCTTTCCGTCTGGGCCGACATTACAACAGACCAATGGGTCTTGGAGATAATCAGCAAAGGTTATGCGCTAGAGTTTGCTCAGCCTCTGAAAGATGCCTTCCTCAGTTCTCCCTGCAGATCCCTGGAGAAGCGTGTGGCCGTGAGCGACACGCTGCAACGTTTGCTGCGGATGCAGGCAGTGGTACCCGTTCCCAAAGACCAATACGGATTAGGTCGATACTCGATTTATTTCGTAGTTCCCAAAAAAGAAGGGTCTTTTTGCCCCATTCTGGATCTCAAGCACGTAAACTGCTGTTTCCGGGTTCCACACTTCCGTATGGAAACCCTACGATCGGTTATTCAGGCGGTAAGGCCCGGAGAATTTCTAACATCCATAGACTTG
The DNA here is from genome assembly GCA_033557465.1 of Ichthyophis bannanicus. Classification (NCBI taxonomy): domain Eukaryota; kingdom Metazoa; phylum Chordata; class Amphibia; order Gymnophiona; family Ichthyophiidae; genus Ichthyophis; species Ichthyophis bannanicus. Next base: position 192,362,239 of record CM066039.1, read on the forward strand.
ACGGAGGCATATCTTCATATCCCTATCAGGCCAGATCATTGGAAATTCCTGAGGTTTGCCTTGCCCATGGGTCACTTTCAGTTCAGGGCGTTGCCTTTTAGGCTAGCTACAGCCCCGCAGACGTTCACCAAGGTGATGGTGGTAGTGGTGGCAGCCTTGAGAAAAGAAGGGATTCAAGTCCATCCATACCTGGACGATTGGTTGATTCGAGTGGGGTCTCGACCGGAGTCCATTTCGGCGACCAGCCGGGTGGTTCAATTTTTGGAACGGCTCGGGTGGGTGATAAATCAATCCAAGAGTCACCTCACCCCGCAGCGACGCTTGACATATCTGGGCGCATTATTCGATACCGAGCAGGGGTCAGTGTTTCTGCCAGAAGACAGGGTGCAGAAGCTTTGGAGACAGCTGAGAGCTTTCTTGAGTGTCAGGGCTCCCACGGCGTGGAGGTACCTGCAGTTACTCGGTTCTATGGCAGTGGCCTTAGATCTGGTACCGTGGGCCTGAGCTCACATGCGTCCACTGCAACAATCGCTGCTAGCCAGATGGTCCCCACAGATTCACTCACTAGATCAGAGGCTGGACTGTCCGGATCCCGTGAGGGTCAGTCTGCAGTGGTGGTTGGATCCTGCTCGGGTTCGAGCAGGAGTTCCTCTGCGGGAGCCACAATGGTTGTTAACAACGGACGCCAGCCTTTCAGGCTGGGGGGCGCATTGCTCGACGCAGGTGACGCAGGGGCTGTGGTCCAAGGAGGAGACAGAGTGGTTGATCAATCGCCTGGAAATGAGGGCGGTCAGGTTAGCGCTTCAGGACTTCCTCAGTCTGGTGCAAGGAAAAGCAGTGTGTGTGTTCTCCGACAATGCGGTGATGGTATCTTATATCAACAAGCAAGGCAGCACGGGTTGTGCAGACCTCTTGGCAGAGAGTCAGAGTTTAATGATTTGGGCAGAAACACATCTTCTAGCTATTTCGGCAGCGCATGTGGCCAGAAAGGACAACATTCAGGCCGATTATCTCAGTCGACATGTCCTCGACCCCGGGGAATGGGAGCTGAATGCTGCTATGTTCCACGACATATCTCTTCGCTGGGGGCAGCCGGTCATGGATCTCATGGCGACCCTGGAGAACTCCAAAGCGGCTCGGTTTTTCAGCAGGTACAGGGTGCATATGTCGGAAGGGCTCGATGGTCTGGTGCAGCCGTGGCCGGAGGAGCAGCTTCTGTATGTCTTCCCTCCGTGGCCCTTGATCGGGCAGGTAATACGGAGGATTGCGAAGCACAACGGAGCGGTAATCCTCATTGCTCCAGATTGGCCCCGGCGACCATGGTATGCGGATCTCATCAGGTTGCTGGTTTCTCTGCCGTGGCGTCTCCCAAGTCGGATCAATTTGTTGAGCCAGGGGCCAATATTGATGCCGCAGGTGGATCGGTTCTTGCTTACGGCTTGGCTGTTGAGAGGGAGCGTCTCTGACGTCGAGGATTTTCACTGGCCGTAATTGAGACCTTGCTGCAGTCTAGGAAGCGATCCACTTCCCTCGCTTACATTCGCGTCTGGCGGATCTTTGAGACCTGGAGTCAAGATCGGAATGTTCGGCCGTTTTCTGCCTCCTTACCGGCCATTTTGGCATTCCTACAAATGGGCCTAGAAAAAGGTTTGGCGTTCAGTACGCTAAAGGTCCAGTTAGCGGCCTTGGCTTGTTATAGAGGTAAGGTGGGCAGTAGGGTGTTGTCGGCTCTTCCAGATGTTCAACGATTTCTTAGAGCTTCGAGGCTTCTCAGACCACCGTTGCGATCTCTAGTTCCTCCGTGGGATTTGAACTTGGTGTTGGAGGCTCTGACACAACCACCTTTTGAACCGGCGTCTGCAGTGAGTCTGCACGAGTGTTCTTGGAAGGCGGCTTTCCTAGTGGCATTGTGTTCGGCTAGAAGGATTTCGGATCTTCACGCGCTCTCGTGTAGGGAGCCTTACCTTCAATTTTCTAAGGAAAAGGTGGTGCTTCGGACGGTACCTGCGTTTCTTCCAAAGGTGGTATCCTCTTCATGTGAATCAAGCCGTTTCGCTGCCTACTTTCCCTCGGGAGGGGGACGGTGATGGAGGTCACCGGCTTCGGAAGCTAGATCTCGGTAGGGTGCTCCATAAATATCTTCATAGAACGGAGAGCTTTCGGAAGTCGGACAGGTTATTTGTGTTATTTGGTGGGCCTCGTAAGGGAGAGGCTGCGTCAAAGGCCTCTATTGCTCGCTGGGTAAAACGAGCGATCAGTGCAGCGTATGAGGCCAGTGGCAAATTGCCTCCGCAAGGACTTCGAGCGCATTCTACCAGAGCGCAGGCTGCTACATGGGCGGAGCTCGCCTTGGTCCCTCCGGTGGATATCTGCCGGGCGGCTTCTTGGTCGTCCTTGCATACCTTTACTAAACACTATCGTTTGGATCTTCAAGCAAGAGGGGATGCGATTGTTGGGGCCTCCGTGGTATTAGGGGGTCTTGCAGGTCTCTCCCGTCTGTAGATACTGCTTTGGTACTTCCCTACAGTTACCTGGACTGGCCCGGAGAGACGAAGAGGAAGGAGAAATTAGACCTTACCTGCTAATTGTCTTTCCTTGAGTTCTCTCCGGGCCAGTCCAGGGCCCACCCTCTGGATCTGCGAGAATCCCTTCCTTATCAGGAAAGTGTACTTTTGCTTGGGGGGACTCAGAAGGATCTAGGGGGGTTCTTTGTCGAGATGAGGAGCTGGTGGTTGGTAGGATGGCTGCACTGGGTTTTCCTCAACCACTAAGGGGGAGGATGCCTTACTAAAAAAAAAACAACAAAAAAAAAAACAACCCAGGATGACCCCTAGGCTAGTCTAGGGAAAAACCAGCACAGCCTAGACAGGGTGCCGACATAGTTTATAGTTGTCTATGGTGATCAGTGGTTTTGTTTTGTTTGTTTGGTTTGGTTTTCGGTTAGGAGCTGCTTGGACAGTAGTGGACCTAGGCTGGTGCACCAGGGGGAGCCGGTTAGCCTGTCAGCAAGATTTTGAATTACAGTCCTCAACTGCTGGAAGAGATTGACAACCCTACAGTTACCTGGACTGGCCCAGAGAGAACTCAAGGAAAGACAATTAGCAGGTAAGGTCTAATTTCTCCTTTCTCCGCACTTTAGGGATATTTGTCTTCCCCTACTTAGACGACTGGCTCATTCGAGCCCCAACAGAGTCAGAGGCCAGGACTTCTCTATCCTGCAAAATGCATATCCTTCAGTATTTAGGGCTGGTAATAAACATCCCAAAATCCAGTCTAACTCCCACTCAGTCTTTAGAGTTCATAGGAGCTTTGCTGGATACCACAAAGGCAAGGACCTATCTCCCCCAGGCCCGTTGCCTTCGCCTGGTGTAGTTAGCTTCTCAAGCAGTGCTAAAGCCTCATCTAACTGCTCGAGAAATGTTACAACTACTAGGCCACATGGCATCTACTGTGCATGTGGTTCCCTATGCGCGCCCCCATATGAGGGCAGCTCAGTGGACTTTATCCACCCAATGGACCCAGGCATCAGGATGCCTGTCAGACAAAATAGCAAACACAAGTCGCCTTATTTTGTCCCTCCAGTGGTGGAAGTCCACTCAAAACCTGTTGCTGGGGTCCCCTTTTCAACAACCCTTACCCCAAGCAACTCTCACAACAGATGCTTCTCCAATGGGTTGGGGAGCTCATCTGCAAGATCTCTCCACCCAGGGCACCTGGTCTCCACAGGAGAGTTATCTACGTATCAATCTCTTGGAGCTCAGAGCAATCTTCCTTGCTCTGCGAGTGTTCCACATCCTGCTCAGCTACAAGATAGTCCTCATTCATACAGACAATCAAGTAGCTATGTTCTATGTGAACAAGCATGGGGGAACAGGCTCTCTGTCGCTTTGCAACGAAGCTTTGCGACTATGGACCCTCGCTAGAGAGCATCAGATTCATCTTCTGGCAGTGTATCTGCCAGGCATTCAAAACTCTTGGGCAGACACTCAGTCAAGTTCTGCTTCCACACGAGTGGTCTCTGCATGCAGACCAGGTGGCCAGGATATTTCAACTTTGGGGAACCCCGGACATAGACCTCTTTGCAAGTCCGTGGAATGCCTAACTTCCTCTGTTCTGTTCCAGAATTCCGGCTCAGAGGGCTCAGGCCAGGGATGCTTTCCTCCTTTACTGGGGTCAAGACTTCCTGTATGCCTTTCCACCCATTCCCCTAATTCCCAAAACCCTGTTCAAGCTTCAGAGAGACAGAGGCCATATGATTCTCATAGCTCCACATTGGCCATGGCAAGTGTGGTACCATCTGTTTCTACATCTCTCTCAAGCTCCCTCCCTGGAGTTAGGGTCTGCTCCAGATCTCCTATCTCAGGAGGATGGAATGTTATGGCATCCCAATCCCCAGTCTCTGCATCTCAGGACTTGGTTGCTGAAGGCCTAGATCTCCATGATCTTAATATCCCTCAGCAAGTAAAAGATATTCTTTTTGCTTCCAGGAAACCTTCCACAAGACGCTCTTATGCTTTCAAGTGGAAAAGGTTTTAGCATATGGTGTTTACAAAAGGGTCTTAACCCCCTTGCGATACCTCTGGAATCATTGCTGGAGTATCTCCTTCATTTATCCAATGCAGGTATAAAGACTAATTCAGTAAGAGTCCATTTGAGTGCTATTGCAGCTTCCTTTAAGCCTCTAAATGGACAGCCTATTTCCTCTCATCCTCTTATAGCAAGATTTATGAGAGGCCTTCTTTTAACTAAGCCTCCCATTAGACCACCACCGGTGGCATGGGACTTAAACCTGGTTCTTGGGCAGCTCATGAAGCCACCTTTCAAACCTTTAGCTACTACCTCCTTGAAATTCCTTTCTTGGAAGGTTATCTTTCTCATTGCAATCACATCAGCACGCCGCATTAGTGAGTTGCAAGCGCTAGTAGCTGATCCACCTTATACAAGGTTCCATCATGGCAAGGTAGTCCTTAGGAGTCATCCACACTTTATGCCAAGGTGGTCTCGCCTTTTCATCTGAACCAAGCGGTCTACCTACCTGTGTTTTTTCCAAGGCCTCATGCATCAAATGCAGAGAGGAATCTTCATACCTTGGACTGTAAAAGAGCTTTAGCCTTTTACTTACAAAGAACATAGCAACATAGAAAGTCCTCTCAACTCTTTGTTGCTTTTGATCCTTCTCATTTGGGACTTCTAGTCTCCAAGAGAACACTGTCTAACTGGTTTGCTCAGTGTATTTCCTTCGCCTATCAGAGTAAGAACCTTTCTCTGGAGGGCCATGTCACAGCTCACAATGTGAGAGCCATGGCAGCCTCAATGGCTCATCTGCACTCTGTGTCTATCAACGACATCTGTCGAGCAGCCACTTGGGCCTCGGTTCATACCTTCACTGCCCATTACTGCTTGGACAAGGACTCCCGTCGGGATTCCTTGTTTGGTCAGGCTGTTCTCCAACACCTGTTCCATACCTAATCAACTCCTACCCGCCATCCCTGGTAGGATGCCAGAGATCCATGGGGGGAAGTGGAGCCCTTTTCAGGGACACACAACTTCTGGGGTCTCTCCCTGGCACCTAAAGCTAGGGAATCCCCATATGTGAAGACTACATTCCTGCTTGTTCCTGGAGATAGCATAGTTACTCACTTGTAACAGGTGATCTCCGGGAACAGCAGGAATTTAATCCTCACAACCCACCCACCTCCCCTAGGAGTTGTATCTCTCTATCTATCTCTTTCCTTTCCCCCTCTCTCTCTTTGTCTCAGCTTTAAAACTCAACTGGAGAGAGGCAGTTGGGAAAGGCGGGAAGGCAGCACGCAGGCGCTGTGGGATGCTCCCAAAAGCTTTCTAATTGGATGCTGGGGAGCGTTCCCACGCAGGCTCTGTTGGTACCGATGATACCCATATGTGAGGACTAAATTCCTGCTGTTCCCGGAGATCACCTGTTACAGGTGAGTAACTATGCTAAATAGCCAAACGTACAGATCTTCAGAAATTGACTGATAGATGTGAGCCAAGATGGTGGTGACTGTCCTCTGTCCTTTAGCATCCTTTTCCTATTTATCTTTCTATGGGTGAAAGGAAGGCAAAACCAGAAATCCTCAGTGAATTGTCTTCCCAGGACCTATGAATACTTTTTTGTGAGGACTGAAGGGCTCTGGTAGTGAAACAACTCTGGCTATGCCTGTGCCACAGTCAGGCGGCTGCTTGGATGCAGCTCTATGGAAAATATGTGAGTAACTGCTCTCTGGAGCTTGATGATGGAGGGCTCCTGGAGCATCTTTAGTTAAAAAAAAAAAAAAAAAAAAATTAAGGGCTAGTTGAACAGCTGGGATTTGTGGATCAAGATGCCTCGCCTAGCACAGCCTCTGTGCACTCTTCCCCCGCCTCCTCACTTGTCTCTCTCTCAAAGATTTGGATGAAGGCTTTTCAGAGGTATGTGCCTGGAGGACTTGGAAGCAGGGGAGTAGCATTAATCCCAGCACTATTGCTGCTTTGGGATCCTTATGGGGGTGAGTACCAGTTTGGGTGGGGGGCAAACCTCGTCCACTAGGTTGCTCAACCATTGTATCTTTTATCTATATTTTGTTTCTGGATATATTGCTTAGGCACAAAAGCATAAAAGTGGTGCACAATACAAAGGACTGCAGCAGAGGGAAAAAGAAAAAGGATGCCAATTATCTGACAGGAAAGTAGAGAGAAAAGGACTGAAAAGGATAGGGAAGAATGAGGACATTACAAGGTAATAGTGGATAGAGAAATGTAACTGACATGACATGGCAATCAGGGAGGGGAATGGATATGTTAAATGCTCACTGAAAGAGGTGAGTTTTCCAGGCATCTTTAAACCTGGTGAAGGAAAGTTCAGAACAAAGTGTGTAAGGGGGAGAGTTTCAAATGGCGGGGCCCAGGAAGAAGGCAGCACCCTGTGTGCGTTTGAGGTGAGCCTGGGAAGCAGAGGGGAGGGCCAGACGATGAATATGAACTAAGCACAGGAGGTGATGTGGGTTATGAAAGTGCAGATGGTCAGCCAGATATTGGGGGGTTAGAGGTGTGAATAATCCCGTGGACAAATGTAAGTATTTTATATTGAATTCTAAAGCGAATAGGTAACCAGTGAAGGCAGGTGAGGAGCGCAGAGACGTGGTCGAAATGAGAAGAGTGGGTAAGGATGCGGGCCACTGTGTTCTGTAATAATTGGAATCTGTGAAGCTGATATTGTGGGAGATTGACTAGAACAATGCTGCAGTAGTTTAACCGGGTGATAACGAGAGAAGAGAAGGAGTGTAGTCAGGGAGACGGGAGAGAGGAACGGGCGGACTGCGCAAATCTGACGGAGATGGAAGAAGGAGCGACGGATAAGAGATATGTGTTTAGTAAAGGAAAGAGAAGAATCCAAGATAACCCTGAGATATCTAAAGAAAGAAACCAGTGGGATAGGATTGGAGGACAGTAGAGGGAGAAGAGGACCCAAAGATGATCCAATTGGCAGTGGATTTACACGGGTTCAGATGAAGGTAATTAGAGGAGGTGTGAATGAGGGCCAGACAGGAATTCAATGGGGTAAGATCAGGAGCAGAGGAATCAGTATGGTGAAGGAGGATGATGTCATCTGCATAATAGGCAGAAATGCTGGACTGCTGAATCAGAAGAGAGAGTGGGGCCAGAAAAGCATTGAAAAGGAGAGGGGACAGAACTGAGCCCTGAGGAACACCACTGGGCAGGGCAATGGGGGAAGCAACCGAAGCTTGCTGAGAAAACAGAACGAGCGGTCAGTGAGAGAGGATCGAAACCATCTCAGGGGAGTACCAGAAATACCAAGATCAGAAAGACATATTTGGGACCATTGCAGAGGAACCATGGTTAGGCCCTCTATTTTTTTTTCTCCCGCTGGTTCCCGCCATGTTCTCACACTGAGTGTTGCTGGTGCTTGGATGTGAGAGAACCCACATATGGTGCCTATGCATGAGAGCGCAGCTATTACTAGCATACCTCTGCTGAATCCATGGAGAGAATCTGTTAGAGCAGATGGCATGTCATCTAATAAGAAATGCTGCTTGGTCTATGTGGCAAATGCTGAGTTATTTCTTTGGATTCTCTATGCAGTTCCTGCATGGAAGCTTCTGCTAACCCCTTTGAGATGCCTCCCTTACATTTGATGGGCAAGGTCCCCCTTCCTTCGTCACCCATTTAGCAGAAGAAAGCAGGGTTGGATGGCGAAAAGCAGGGTTGGATGGCCCCAGTTTTGGATTCCTCTCTCTGCTGGACCATTCCTTGCTGCTTCTTGCAAGGTCTTGTAGCAGCCAGTCTCTTTCCCCCCCCTCCAAACTGATGGGGGTCGCAGACTGACAGGGAGTTCCCAGCCTCCGGGTTGTCCTCTTAAGGAATATTTTCCTTTCTCCAGCAAGCATTGTCTTTCTGGTGAGGCAGCTTAGCTCAAGAAGCCTCTGGGCCTTCCTGTTCTTTCTCCTTTCAGTCTGAGAAGAGTCCTGCTTCACAGGGCAGAGATTTGATTCCAGGGACTCAGACCATCTCTTCTGTGTTTGGGATCCTGACTTGAGCTCTGATAGTTCTGATGAAAAACTCCACGTGTGATAAAGATGAGCCTTCAATGCCAAAATGACCAAGATGATTTCCTCATTATCCATTTGTTTTGGAGGGAAGAGCTGGCGGCACTGATCGATTAAGTGTTTTCTGCCCTGCGGCTGTTGGATCTTCTGGCAGCGAAAAAGGTGCCACAAGTACAGTACTTCTTGCGGGGGGTGGGGAGGGGGGGGGGTTAGGAAACCCTACAGAGCGCTTCCCTTCCTGGAGGTTCTGAAGAGCATGGTGAATATGGAATGGGACCTGCTTGACTCCTTGTTGAGAAGTCAGGGTCAAGAGCAAGCTCTATGCTCTTCCTCTGGAAGATTTTAGTGCCTAGCTACGTTTGCCCTAGGTGGATGCACATGTGATGGCTGTCACTAAGTGCACCACCAGTCCTGGTGGAGGATGATGTGGTACTCAAAATCCAGTTGGATTGTAAGGTGGAGATTTTCTAATACAGAACTAGTTTTCAGCCTTCTCCCTAATTCTCCAGACAGTGATTTGTGGAGGGCTTATGGCTCTTGCTGCCCTCCAATAGATCCAGTTGCTCCCTCAGGATGACACCTCTGGTTCTCCTGGAGTCAGCAGCAGCAGCAGCCGCCTTGTCAGATGGCCATATATGATCTAGTTTGCCTAGCGACCAAAAATATTGCATAGTAACATAGTATATGTTGGCAGATAAAGACCAGCAGAAGAAAAGCCTGACAAATCCACTTCTGTGTCTTGCCATGAAAACCCAATGGATAGTCACAAAACAAATTGCACTATAGTGCTGGAAGATGAGACCCCCAGGTTGGAAGGCACTCAGATGGCTACTGGGGATGAGCTGAAGACTTCTCAGAGTAAAGCCAGCATTTATGATGTGGTTGGATCTGCTGATGTAGCTGCGCATGAAATGAGAGTCAAACGTTGCAAAGATGTTTTACATATTCAGACATGGAATGTATGAAGCATGAACCAACGCTATTGTAGCCAAAAAAGCATCTTTCAGGAAATAGAAAAAGGAGCCAAATGACGGAAACAGGAAACAACATATGCACTGGCATTGAAGAATCAAAAGAAATATCGATAAACCGGGAAGATGTATTATAACTATTGGATATAACTATTGGATAAACCGAAGAGTAGCAAATCACCTGGACCAGATGGTACACATCTGAGGGTGTTGAAAGAACTGAAATATGAGATTTCAGACCTACTATTAGTAATCTGTGAACTATCATTAAGATCATCTGTAGTGCCTGAAGATTGGAAAATGACTAATGTAACGCCAATTTAAAAAAAAAAAAGATTCCGGGGTGAGCCAGGAAACTACAGACTGGTGAGTCTGTATCAGTGCCAGGCAAAATGGTAGAAACCATCATAAAGAATAAAATTACTGAACATGTAGATAGCCAATATGAATTTATTCAAAGAAAGTCTTGTCTTACTAATTTGTGAGATTTTATTTGAAGGTGTGAATAAACAGGTAGACAAAGGTGTGCCGGTCGATTATATATCTGGATTTTCAGAAAACCTTTGACAAGATCCTTCATGAGAGACTCTTGGTGAAATTAAAAAATCATAGGATAGGAGGCAGTGTACTATTGTGGATCAGAAACAGGTCAAAAGATAGAAAGCAGAGAGTAGGGCTAAATGGCCAATTTTCTCATTTGAGAAAGATGAATAGTGGAGTACCTCAGGGATCTGTGCTGGGCCTGCTGCTTTTTAGCATACTCATAAATGACTTGGATCTGGGAAGAACGAGTGAAGTGATCAAATTTGCAGATGACACAAAATTATTCAAAGTTGTTAAAACCCAAGAGGATTGTGAAAAATTGCAAGAGGACCTTGATAAATTGGAAGACATCCAAATTGCAGATGAAATTTAATGTGGACAAGTGCAAAGTTATGCACCTAGAAAAGAACATGATGCAAGGTTCCACATGAGGAACAACCACCCAGGAAAGAAAAAAGAGATCTCCAGGAACAAGCAGGAATGTAGTCTTCACATATGGGTATCGTCGGTACCGACGGAGCCTGTGCAGGAACGCTCCCCAGCGTCCAATTAGAAAGCTTTTGGGAGCATCCCACAGCGCCTGCATGCTGCCTTCCCGCCTTTCCCAACAGCCTCTCTCCAGTTATTCATTTTCCGTGGAGCCAACAGGTTGTCGTTCCTGTCGCCGCAGAAAATTATACTATTCTCCTTCTTGTGGTCGCGTCTGCCTTCCCTCGATGCTATACCGGTACCGCCGGTTCGTTCGTTCTTTCTTTTAAAAAAAGCAACAACTCATAGTTCTTTTTTCCAAAACTTTTCTTTTTCAGGTACATGCGCCATTTTGGGCACTAGGCCCAAAATTTCCTTCACTATGGAAAAACCCGCTTCGGGTTTCAAGAAGTGTACCAAGTGTGGTGGTACCATCTCCGTCATCGACACCCACGAGTGGTGCCTTTAAATGTTTAGGTCCTGACCACTCCATCTCGGAGTGTATGGCCTGTGGGATGATGTCGAAGAGGGGTCGGCAAAACCAAGCTGATAAGCTCAGCACCCTTTTTCCCTCCGATGCAGCCTCTGTGGCATCGACGTCTTCCAGGGCTTCATCTTCCTCCCATGGATCTCAGGTAACTAAACATAAGTCTGGCCGGTCCTCAAAGGGTAGATCTCCTTCCAAGCATCGAGATGCCTCTGGTGTTGCCCTTGAGGGTCTTGCACCTGTGGGAGGCTTCGGCTTCCAAAGCATTATCGGGGCTCCAGGATGTTCTCGAGGCCTCAACCTCGGCAGAACTACTGGTGCCATGCTCTGGGGTACCGGGCGCTTTCTCCTGGGCAGCGTTGATAGACCAGAGGTTCCTGGCTATTGAGCACAGTCTGGCGACTCTCCTTGCGGCATCGGTACCCTCGGAACTGCTTCAGACAGTTCAACGGGTACCGGCACTGGTTCCGGCACTGGTAACTCTACCGGTACCGACAGCATCGACATCGGTGTCTGCATTGCTGGCACCGAGTCATGCTATACCTTCCGGTATCGAAACATCGGTACCGATTCCCCCCCCGTCACCGACTTCAGTCGGTACAGGTATCGTGCTGTACAAGAGCATCCGGATAGAAAGTACTTTGAATCCTCGGAGGAGTCTGAGGATTCTGACAGTTCGGTCGGTACTGGAGTACTTCTCCCGGAGGAGTCTTCCTCTCCTAAACGTAGGATGTCTCCTCCACAGGATATCTCCTTTCAGGATTTTATTAGGGAGGTGGCTCGAGGTCTTTCCATTACAGTGGCCCTGAAACAGAGCCCAGAACAAAGGAGTTGGAGATTCTACAATATCCCAAGGCTCCTAAAGAGGCAGCTACTTTGCCTATCCATGAGATCTTACATGATCTCATGTTAAGAATGTGGGAGACACCTCTTACCACCTCTCCTCACTCTCGTAGACTGGATACCATGTATCGAGTGCCTCCTTCTCCTGGCTTCCAGAAGACTCAGCTTCCTCACCACTCCATTGTAGTGGAATCAGCTGTGAGAAGGATCAGAAGTGCAAAGAGGCATGCCTCTAATCCTCCAGGACGTGAGTGTAGAACTTTGGATGCCTTTGGACGTCGTACTTTCCAGGCTTCCATGCTTTCTGCCAGGATCAGTTCCTATATTTTATATATGGGAATGTTCCTTAAGGAAATCACAGGAGATTTTGAGATTTTGAGCCCTCTCCTTCCTGATAAGAGGCAGGATTTTCTCACACTGGTTAAACATGCCCAGGATGTTTCTAAGTTTGTCAATCGTGCAGCTTTTGACTGTTTTGAGTGCATAAGCAGACCCTCGGCCATTGCCATAGGTGCACATAGGATTGCCTGGCTCCAGGCATCTGATTAGGAGCTCTGGGTGCAGGACAAACTGGACAATCTCCAGGAACAAGCAGGAATGAGTCTTCACATATGGGTACGTCGGTACCGACGGAGCCTGCACGGGAATGCTCCCCAGCATCCAATCAGAAAGCTTTTGGGAGCATCCCTCACGCCTGCGCGCTGACTTCCCGCCTTTCCCACTGCCTCTCCTCAGTTTTCGTTTTTCCGCGGAGCCAACAGGACGTCCTCCTGTCACCGCAGAAACGTTTTTCTTTAAAATCCTTATTTTCTTGTTTTCTTGTGGTCGCGGCTGTCTTTCCTGCCGATACCGGTACCACCGGTGCTTTATTCTTTTCTTTTTCAAACTTAGAGAAATATTTTCTCCTCAGTTTTTTGTTTTAACTTTTTGGGGCCTACCAGGCCTTTTCCGACATGGAGCCTTCTTCCCCTAAGAAGTGCCTTCACTGTGGAAACTTAGTTTTCTTTTTAGACTCCAATGCTTGGTGTCTAACCTGTTTGGGTCCTGACCCTTTTTCCCCTGATACCTCAGGCTATATTATTGGGAGAAGACCTTCCCTTTTTCGAGTTTCCCTCGATGCCGTTTTTCCTCCTGAGGTGAGGACACCGGTTTATTCTTCTCTCCAGGATCAGGTAACCCACAAACAGTCTGTTAAGACTAGCCAATTCTTGAAGGGTAAGTCTCATCCCCAGCATGATGACGGCTCCGGCCTTGCCCTCAAGACCCCATTGGCAATAAAACCCCGGCGGGAGTCTTCGGGCTCCAAAGCATTTACGGTGTTTCAGGTTGTTCCTGGGGCTCACCCCTCACAGAACATACCTGAGCCATGCTTGGGGGTGGTATCCGCTTCGAGCGGTACCGATCCCCCGGCATCGGCACCGGTGTCGAGTGTTCCATTCTTCACCTGGGATCGTCATTGGGTATCGGTACCTTCGGGACTGATCGATACGACCCAGATTGACTTTCCTGTATCTTCGCCATGCTCGGGGTTGGTATCTGCTTCGAGCGGTACCGATACCCCGACATCGGCGCCGGTGTCGAGTGTTCCACTCTTCACCAAGCATCATCTTCGGACGTCCTCGGTGCCTTCGGAACCGATCGATGCGACTCCGATTGACTTTCCTGTATCGGCATCGCCGATACCACCACCAACGTCGGTACCTTCTAGACATGCATCGATGGACTCGTTCGCTTCGATGCCAAGTCTAGAATCGATATCCAGTCTCGATGACTTGGTACCGACGCGTTTCGGAACCGATCCATTTCGTTTCCGACTACGCAGTACCGAGGATATTTACCAAGGCTCTCTGGTTACCTCGGCACCGCTTCAGCAGCCCCCGATTCCTGCTTCGATGACGTTATCGTCTCCGATACCGGTATCGATGTCGATTCCTGCAGTTCCATCAGTGCCATCGATCCTTTCTATGCCTAGTTTGGAATCGATACCAGGCACTGACAATGCAGTACTAACTGCCTCAAATCAGAACTGTCAGTATCACTGTCCATCTAGCAGAAATCTTTTTCTGCACCAGTCCAGTATGTCTTCTGGTGCTCAAGCTGCTCCTTCAACCTCAGCTTACCCAGGAATAGTTCCTATTGGAGATCCTTCTTTTCAGAAATTTCTCCTTGACATGGCAACCTTTCTTGCCATTCCTATTCCTGGCTTTACTCTGGACCAAGATCCTGCAGATAAGGAAAATATAATGCTTCCTTTACATCATTCTTTGCAGGATCTTCTTCTGAGGATGTGGGAATCACCCTTGAAGGTTCCTTCGCCTTCTACAGCCATGAATGTTCTGTATCAGGTGCCTCCCTCTCCAGGGTTTCAAAAAAATCAACTTCCACATCATTCCATTGTAGTGGAATCAGCAATGAGGAAGGTAAGAAGCAAGAAGAAGCATTCTTCTTATCCGCCAGGTCGTGCATCTAAAGCACTTGATACCTTTGGACGTCAAACCTTCCAAACTTCTATGCTGGCTTCAAGAATTATCTCATATATTTTTTATATGAGTCTGACACTTCAGGAGGTCACAGAGAAATTATCTCTTTTGTCCCCTTTTTTGTCAGAGCCTAAGGCCACTGACTATTCCTTGCTTCTTAATCATAGCAGGAATATCTCTTGGTTTCTTTCTCGTGCTTCTCTTGAGTCTGTTAGCAGATCCTCTGCTATTGCCATTGGGGTACGTCGTAAAGCCTAGCTGCAAGCTTCAGACTTGAGCAGATGGGCACAACATACACTGGGTAATTCTCCTTGTACTGGAGAAAATCTGTTCAATAGAGAGGCTTTACGTCAGGTTGCTCATTGTTTCACTGACTTCCCTGGTTCTGGAAACCATCCTAAGCCTTCTTTTTCCCCAGGACGTAGGAAATGTCCTACCAAACCACCTTTCCCTAAGAAAAGAAGGTTTCACCCTTCTCCTGCCCATCCTCCAGATGTACCCAAGCAAGGGACATCTCATCCTAGTCTGAGGTCTCCAGACTCTAACCAGTCTAATCATAAACAGCAACCATAGGTTCCTATATGTTGCAATCTACAGTTAACTTCTTCTTAGCAGAGGTTTATTCTTCAAACTCTACACTGGTTTTCAGTATGCTAAGCTGTTAGGATACTTTTGTCCATGGGTTACAGAATTCTCCCCTTCTTACTACTACGAAGGGAGGTTACAACTATCCCATGATAGTTTTCTGTCCCCACATGGACATCTTTTCCTTCAGCTGACTTACCATATGGTAAGTCACCTTCCAACCCCCTCTCTTCCAAGGTTTCCCCTGCTTGAGTTGGTACCATACTGAAACACTTCTCTTTCTTTCCAGTGTAGACTTTTTTGTTATCCTTCAATGCAACTCATCAGACAGGGACGGGAATATCTCCGCTCCCTTTGTTTTCTCTCTGTTTTTATACAGGAGAATCCCCTCTGCTGTTTTGTTCAGTTGCTGTGCATGCAGGAGTTCCAGTGATTACTCTAGTGCTCATTGCAAGCTACTTTCAACTATCTTGCATAATACTACTCACTGCAGGTTATCTTCTTCTAGCCATATCCTTTCCTAGGATGTGGCAACACACCTGACTTCAGTCAGTTTTATCTCATAATTCTCCTGCACAATGCTCTCTGCAATCTTCAGAGAAGCTTACTACTATGGGCCCTTGCTACAGAGCATTGGACTTTATCTCTGAGGGTTTTTTCCATATAGTAGAAAAAACTTATATAATCATTCCATGACTATATGGGTTCTTTATACCCTCTTGTCTCCTGTTGTGATACAGAAGACAAGCTTTTTCTGCGTGAATGTCCAAGGAGTTCCCAATCTTGCAGGAATCTACCCCTTTTTCCTTACAGCTTGGCATTATGCTTTTCTGCTCCTCTTGGACAACGCATACTCTTTTAGTGTACCTGATACCCCTGTGTCCCTTGGCTGGGTCATCCTGGTGTCTTAGTTTATGCGTTTTTCTTTTGTCCATTGGACATGTCAGAGTCCTAAAGTACTCCTGACGTGCTCTTGCCAGACTGCTATTATCCTCTGTTTTTTCACACAACCATCCTGGTTATTCCACTGAACTACATTCCTGCACCGCAGAAATAGATTCTCTATATATCTTCAGGTGGTTCTCACCCCCTTATTAGATGAATCTTTTCCCATCACATTCCCCATGTGAATGTTTTTGTAGGGCTCAGTTGCAGGCATGTATCCTCAGACTTATATTCATGTATGTATATGTCCTATACATACATATTTCTGTATATATATCTATATATGTCACACATATCTAGACATATATGCACATATATATAGATATGTCTGTCTATCTATCTATCTATCTATCTATCTATCTATCTATCTATCTATCTATCTATCTATAATATGCCCATTGGGAGATGTCCATAGGACGCCATGTATTACCTGCTATCTCCCTTACTGTCTGTGCTATAAAGCTTTTACCTTCTTAAGAGGTCCAGACAGTCTACTTGCCTATTCTCATGCGGCTCAGTAAGTGGGAGCAGTTATACACAATTACTGCTGTGATGTCAACAGCTTCTATGTTTGTTACAGATCTCCCTGTCTCTGAAGTATCAAACTTCAATGTCTTCCTATCTCTTACCAGCTAGGAAAGACGGTGTACATCTTCAGTATTCTGAGTACACTTCTGTTCTCCTTGGGAATAGGGGCTTTTTTCCATACCCCCTCTTCCCTTCAGGACTGGACTAATTCTCCAGATCGGTCAGTCTTCTTCTTTTAGTCCAATATGTTAATAACTCTGTACCTAAAAGAGTTTTCAGCTTTTTCCCATAAAGCTTTCCATTGAAGACCTGCCGTTCTTCTCCTGCCCCAGTTGACACCTGGGTTACCTGCCCATTCCAGGTTTGGAACTTCATCCTCACTGCTGTGAAGTTACCTTGAGGATTCCGCTACTGCATCTACAGTACACTCCATCACAGTTCTACTTCCTACAATCCAGTAGGTAAGCTCTATATTGTACTAGTTCATTAAATATTTTAATGATACTTGACATACATTCTAAAGACTCATTTTTTCTGTAGTCTTTAGATTCGCTGTTCCTCTACAGCTCTTCTCTATTCAACTCCTACCCCCCATCCCTCAGGGGATGCCGGGGATCCAGGTTTGGGAAATGCCGTCCTGTTCCAGGGATACGCATTTTATGGGATCTCCCCTGGCACCCACAGCTAGGGAGTCCCCATATGTGAAGACTCATTCCTGCTTGTTCCTGGAGATAGCACAGTTACGTACCTGTAACAGGTGATCTCTGGGAACAGCAGGAATTAGTCTTCACAACCCACCCACCTCCCCTAGGAGTTGTATCTATCTATCTCCTTTCCTCTTTCTCTCCTTCTGTCTCAGCTATGAAACTCAACTGAGGAGAGGCAGTGGGAAAGGCGGGAAGTCAGCACGCAGGAGCGAGGGATGCTCCCAAAAGCTTTTTGATTGGATGCTGGGGAGCATTCCCGTGCAGGCTCCGTCGGTACCAACGTACCCATATGTGAAGACTAATTCCTGCTGTTCCCAGAGATCACCTGTTACAGGTAAGTAACTGTGCTATATCCCTTGTACAGGTGAGAATCTATTGGGCAAAAATTGGCATGAGAAAGCCAATGAGCTCGATGCTGACAACTCCACTTTGGATAGATTATCCAAAGCTACAGCTGATCCTGCAAGGAAGAAATCTTTCAAGAAACCATTCTTCTCCAAAAAGAAGAGGTTTTATCCCTCTTATACCCAGCAGGGACGTTCTGCAGGTCAGTCTGCCCGAAAGGGTCAGCAACCACCTAAACAAGGGAAAGCAAAGACTGCTAAGCCTCAACCGTCTCAGCAGTGGCAGTCTCAGCCTCCACAAGGCCTTTGACTTCCATCTAGAGAACTTAGCCTTCCTGGCCCTCAATGGACCAGAGCCTTCCACCATTCCAGGAAGGTTGTGTCATTTTGCCCCCCAGATGGGGGCAAATAACAGCAGAAGATTGCACTCTCTCCATTATAAAAGAGGGGTACAAGCTTCACTTTCTTTGCATGCCCCCTCCTACAATGGTAAGACAGTTCATTTCTCAGACCTCTCTCAACAACCTGTTAGACCAAGAGGTCACTATGCTTCTTGCCCAAGGGGCAATAGAAGAGGTACCCATTCCTCAACAGGGTACAGGGTTTTACTCCCCCTATTTCCTTATCCCAAAGAAAACAGGAGGACACAGACCTATTTTAGACCTCAGAGAATTGAACAAATTCCTGTTCAAAGAGAAATTCAAGATGATTTCTCTGGGAACACTGCTGCCATACCTTCAGAGTCAGGATTGGCTTTAGATTTCAAGGATGCGTACACTCATGTTCTCATCCATCCAACTCACTTTGGTTCCTTTTTCAGGGAAAGCACTACCAATACAGGGTGCTTCCTTTTGGCCTGGCCTCAGCACCAAGGGTGTTTACGAAATGCATGGCTGTGGTAGCAGCATTTCTGCGCACTCTAGGAATATTCGTCTTCCCCTACTTAGACGACTGGCTCTTTCGAGCCCCATCAGTGTCAGAGGCCAGGATTTCTCTATCTTGCACAATGCATATCCTTCAGTATTTGGGTCTGATCATAAACATCCCAAAATCCAGTCTAACTCCCACTCAGTCTCTAGAGTTTATAGGAGCTTTGCTGGATACCAGAAAAGCAAGGGCCTATCTTCCACAGCCCCGCTGCATTTGCATTGTGCAGTTAGCCTCCCAGGCAGTGTTGAAAACTCATTTCACTGCTCGGGAAATGTTACAATTACTAGGCCACATGGCATCTACTGTGTATGTGGTCCCCTATGCTCGCCTCCATATGAGAGCATCCCAATGGACCCTATCCACTCAGTGGACTCAGGCATCAGGCTGCCTATCAGACAAGATAGCAAACACAAGTCACCTTATTTTGTCTCTCCAATGGTGGCAATCAACCCAAAACCTGTTGGTAGGGTGCCCTTTCCAGCAGCCCTTACCCCAGGTTACTCTAACAACAGATGCCTCACATTTGGGTTGGGGAGCTCACCTGCAAGGTCTCTCTACCCAAGGCACCTGGACTCCACAGGAGACCCACTTACATATCAATCTCCTAGAACTCAGAGCAGTATTCTTTGCTCTTCGAGTGTTCCGAACCCAGCTAAACTACAAGACAGTCCTAATTCAGACGGACAACCAAGTAGCTATGTTCTATCTGAACAAGCAGGGAGGAACAGGCGCTCTGTCGTTTTGCATCGAAGCTTTGCGACTTTGGGCCCTCACCAGAGAGCATCAAATTCATCTCCTTGCAGTGTATCTGCCAGGGATTCAAAACTCTTGGGCAGACAGACTCAGTCGAGTTCTGCTCCCACATGAATGGTTGCTCCAGGAGGATCAGGTAGCAAGGCTTTTTCAAATTTGGGGAACCCCAGACATAGACCTCTTTGCAAGTCCACTGAATGCCAAACTTCCCCGGTTCTGTTCTAGAATTCCGGCTCAGGGTTGTCAGGCCAGGGATGCTTTCCTCCTCCATTGGGGTCAGGACTTCCTATAATCCTTTCCACCCATTCCCCTAATTCCCAAAACCCTATTCAAGCTTCAGAGACACAGAGGCCATATGATTCTCATAGCTCCACATTGGCCACGGCAAGTGTGGTACCCTCTGCTCCTACATCTCTCTCAAGCTCCATCTCTGGATCTAGGATCTGCTCCATATCTTCTGTTTCAGGAGGACAGGATGTTGTGGCATCCAAATCCCCATGCTCTGCATCCCAGGGCATGGTTGCTGAGAGCCTAGACAGACCTACATGGTCTTAACCTTTCTCAACAAGTAAAGGATGTCCTTTGTGCTTCCAGAAAACCTTCCACAAGACGCTCTTCTGCTTTCAAGTGGAAAAGGTTTTCCATATGGTGTTCGCAGAAGGGTCTTGACCCCCTTGCGATACCTCTGGAATCATTACTGGAGTATCTCCTTCATTTATCTAATGCAGGACAAGACTAACTCAGTAAGAGTCCATTTAAGTGCTATTTCAGCTTCTTTAAAGCCTTTAAATGGGCAGCCTATTTCCTCTCATCTTCTCATAGCGAGATTTATGAGGGGCCGCCTTCTAACTAAGCCTCCCATTAGGCTACCCCCAGTGGCATGGGATCTGAATCTGGTTCTTGGCCAGCTCATGAAGCCGCCTTTTGAACCCTTAGCTACTACCTCCTTGAAATTCCTTTCCTGGAAAGTTATCTTTCTCATTGCAATCACAGCACGTTCATCAGTGAATTTCAAGCATTGGTTGCTGATCCTCCTTATACGAGGTTCCATCATGATAAGGTAGTCCTTAGGACTCATCCACACTTTATGCCAAAGGTAGTCTCACCTTTTCATTTGAACCAAGCAGTTTATCTGCCTGTATTTTTTCCAAGGCCTCATGCTTCAAATGCAGACAGGAATCTTCATACTCTAGACTGTAAAAGGGCTCTCGCCTTTTACTTACAAAGAATACAGCAACATAGAAAGTCCTCTCAACTCTTTGTTGCTTTTGATCCTTCTCATCTCCTTCACTTCCAGTCTCCAAGAGAACATTGTCCAATTGGATTGCACAATGTATTTCCTTTACCTATCAGAGTAAGAACCTTTCTCTGGAAGGCCATGTCGCAGCTCACAATGTGAGGGCCATGGCAGCCTCAATGGCTCATCTTCACTCTGTGTCTGTTGACGACATCTGTCGAGCAGCTACTTGGGCCTCGGTTCATACCTTCACAGCTCACTACTGCTTGGACAAGGACTCCCGCCGGGATGCCTTGTTTGGTCAGGCTGTTCTACAACACCTGTTCCATACTTAATATATATAATTATATAATTCACCTAATACTGTAAAATACCTTAGCCCAGAACTTGTATATAGTTGCCCCAGCTAATCCAAGTTGAATAACCCTGTTTTCTGTAAGTCCAGTACAGGCGTTACCTGTATGTGAACAAAGCTGCTGTTATCTGTAAACCGAGCTGATTTTGAAGAGTGCGGTATAGAAAAGACTCCAAATAAATAAAAAATAAATAATAAAATAATCATCTCCTACACACCATTCCCGGTAGGATGCCAGAGATCCATGGGGGGAAGTGGAGCCCTTTCACAGGGGCACCGAACTTCTGGGGTCTCTCCCTGGCATCAGGAGCTAGGGAGTCCCCATATGTGAAGACTACATTCCTGCTTGTTCCTGGAGATAGCATAGTTACTCACCTGTAACAGGTGATCTCCGGGAACAGCAGGAATTTAGTCTTCACAACCCACCCACCTCCCCTAGGAGTTGTATCTCTCTTTTCTTTCCTTTCCCTCTTTCTCTCTTTGTCTCAGCTTCAAAACGCAACTGGAGAGAGGCAGTTGGGGAAAGGCGGGAAGGCAGCACGCAGGCACTGTGGGATGCTCCCAAAAGCTTTCTAATTGGACGCTGGGGAGCGTTCCCGCGCAGGCTCCGTCGGTACCAACGATACCCATATGTGAAGACTAAATTCCTGCTGTTCCCAGAGATCACCTGTTACAGGTGAGTAACTATGCTTTATCTGTCGCGCTGAACGTCTTTGGCATGCCTGACCTTCCTCTGACAGTCTCCATATTTACCGTCAACATCGGTATCTGTCTTATAGTCCTGCTTGGTTGAGTGAATATCTCCAATCTGATCCTCACATCCTCTAACACCTCCAGACAGCTCTATTCTGTATTCCGGTCTCTTTCTGCCCCCTCCACCTCTTCATCCTCAACTCCAGTCCCTACCAGTCTAGCAGTTTTTTTTCTTAAGTAAGATATTGTCCATTTGTTCTGCCCTTCCATCCTGTCCACCCCCTCTCTCACCTACTCACTCCTCGTCTCCCTGCTTCCCTCCAGTAGCACCTCTTTCCCCATACTTGGTCTTCCTTTCAGCCATTTACTGCCTCGGAACTGATGGAAGGCCATCTCCTCGTCCTGGAAAACCAGATGTCTAGTGGATGCATTTCCTTTGAAATAGCTTCTGGAGCCCTCTCTTGCTCTTCTTCCTCCTATCCTCTCAATGCTCAACTCTAGTCTCTCCACTTGTTGCTTTCCCTCCTCCTGGAAACACACTATTGTTCTCCAGGAACAAGCAGGAAGTCAGCCCTCGCATATGGGCGACATTGGCGCCGACGGAGCCCTGCGGAAGCATTTCCCCAGCTTTCAAAGAAAGCCTTTGAGATATGCTACCACGCATGTGTGGTCCCCTTCCTGCCTATGGGTGCCATCTTGCTTTGTCTCCTTTTTTCCATGGAGCCCAATGGACATGTCCTCTTCCCCCCCCAGAAAATTTCTGCTAATTATCCTTAAAGTTAGTTTTTCCCAGTTAGCATCCGGTTTTTCTTCCAGCCTCGTGCTGGTACCGTCTCCGGCACAGTTCCCCCCTCCCTTTTTTATCGAGGTCTCCCTCGACCTGCATTCGTGCCTTTATCTGGGTGCTTCTCACCATGTCTCGGTGGGTTCAAAAAATATGACCACTGCAGTCAAACAATGTCATTAACAGATACCAATGACTGCTTCCTGTGCCCGAACCATAACAGCGCCTCCTGCAACCTGTGCCAGGCCGTGACTCCCAAAACCAACAGAAAAAGGTTGGAGTTGCAGGAGAAATTGCTCCCCAGGTCCGACTCAGCCCCGTCCTCCCTGATGCCAAGCTCCAAGCCCAGCACATTCTGTGAGTCCTGCAGCAGCGACGACTCTGGGAAAACCTCAGACCCAGAGTAAAAGAAGTCGTCGTCTTCGAAGTCTGCCGAGGTTGCACAGGAGAAACCCGGTAAAACCATCCGGAGGGACTCCAGTGACTCTGAGAAGCGCCCTACCAGGGTCCTCAAGAAGGATTCCTCAGCCAGCAGAGACCATGCAAGGTTCCTCGGGACTGTAGTCCTTGTCAAGGATGCACTCGTGACAGTACCGGTGCCGGGCCCGATATCCTCTGTGCCTGAGCCGAAGGCTGTGGAGCCCTCTGGCTTGGAAACCAGAATGGCTGTCCTGGAGCAGAACATCACAGCTACCCTGACCCTGCAGCAGGCGATGATGGCTGGTTTGTCTGCTGCCTCCGCCCCGACGACCAGTCCCTCGACTGCAAGGGAGTCCTCGGTCGTTGAGCTGATCTCTGAGCGCCACCGGTCTCAGGTAAGCCCTTGGTGTCTGTCGAGATCCTGGTCCTGTTCTTCAGGCATCCTGTCCTCGCTGGCTAGTGTCCGCGTTTCAGACTCTAGGTTCTCCGCAGGCTGACTCTGGCCTCGAGGTGAGGAGTTGTATGGCCTTGGATTCATCATCACTGCTCTACTCCAAGTGGGAGATGGATGACGAGGCCTCTCCGGACACCAAGCAGCACCGAGATATCCCCTCGAACCTGTCATCCCCAGTGTCTCCTGAGGATGTGGCCTTCCATGACTTTGTCAAGGACATGGCCAGAGCCCTCTCGGTGCAAACAGAGGGGGAGGAAGACTCATGTACAGAGGAGTTGGAGATTCTCCCGTATGAGTCTCCACCTAAGGAAACCCTCATGGTGCCCGTATAGCTGATCATTGAGAGGCCTACTACTTCGGATATGGGAAATGCCGGCTTCAGTACCGGTAGTGAGCTGGTGCCTCAACGCCATGTACCATGTTGGAAAGGGCTCAGGGTTCCACAAACCCTAGTTCCCACATAACTCCATGGCTGTCGAGTCGACCAGCAGAAATTCAACAGTCAGAAGATCCACTCCTCTGTTCCTCCCGGGAGGGAGACCAGAGCCCTCAATGCCCTCAGGCGCAAGTGCTACCAGGGCTTGATGCTGGGGTGCCAGATTCAGGCCAATGAACTCTATGTAGGCATTGTACCTAAAGGCTCTGGCCAAAGAGCTGTCGGGGTTTGCGGCAGGCCTCATCAGGGAACCCCTACAGTGGTTCCAGACCCTGGCCTCTGGGATCAAGGACTATCCCATGTTCCTCTCCCAGCAGCCTATGACTGCTTCGAGTCAGCGGCTCGGGTTGCTGCAGCCGGCATTGGAGCCCGACGCCAAGCCTGGCTGCAATTCTCTGACTTTGAGCAATTGGTCCAAGACAAGCTGCTCGAAGTCCCCTGCACTGGGGAGAACCTGTTCGGCAAACCCATGGCCGACAAAGCGGCTGAAATTGAGGCCGATGACGTGATCCACCAGAGGTTCTCCAAGAAGACCTCATCCCATCCCTGCAAAATACCATCGGGGAAAAAGATCCCTTTTCCCGAGGGGAGAAAAAGGGGTCCTTTATGTAGGGTCAGCAATATCAGCCTTTCTCAGGCTAACAGCAGTTTTCTCACCCCAAGAGGGAAGGGCATGGTGCTCAGAAGACTAAAGCACCTAAATCCCAAATCCCAGCTCCTACCCAGCCTGGGTGGAGCTTTTGACTCCCAGAGCAGGGCCTCCCCTCCCCCAGGAGACCTTATCAGTCCATAGAGTGATGCCTGACCCTCTTTGCCCACAGATGTGCTCCAATCACCTCAGACCAATGGGTACTGCAGGTGGTCAGGGAGGGATACCTCCTCCACCTACGGTAGTTCCACCCAGGTCTTTCCCAGAGAGCTGGTGCAACCCCTCCTTCACCAGACATGCTGCTCACAGAGCTTGCAGGTCTTCTCAGGGACAATGGGATAGAACCTGTACCCAAAAGGCTTCTACTCCAGGTACTTGTCCCAAAGAGGACTGGGGGCCTCAGGCCCATCCTGGACATGTGAAACTTAAACAAGTTTCTGGTGAGGGAGAAGTTCAAGATGCTTTGCCTTGGAACACTGCTGCCTTACCTCCGATAGGGAAACTGGCTGTGCTCCTTGGACCTAACGGATGCGTACATATACATCCTAATCAACCCCTCCCACAGACAGTACGTAAGGTTCGTGGTAGGAGGAGAATGCTACCAGAACAGAGTGCTACCCTTCGACCTCACTTTCTTGCCAAGGGGTTTCACGAAATGCCTGGCAGTGGTAGCTGCCCACCTGCATCTACAAGGGGCCTTTGTCTTCCCCTACCTAGACAACTGACTCATCAGGGGCAGCACATCCTCAGAGGCCAGTCAGGCTGCACGACCCTCCTGCTACAGTACCTTGGATTCATCAACTACCCCAAATCCCACTTCTCTCCAGCCCAGAGCCTGGAGTTCATAGGTGCTCAGCTGGACACACTACAGGCCAAGGCCGTTCTCTCCAAGGAGAGGGCATATTGCCTCAGACAGCTATCGGTAGAGGTGCAACGCTGCTGGTCAGTGCCAGCTTGTCATTTCCTCCACCATCTGGGCCATATTTTATTTAGACAGATTTGTATACCACCTTATCCTACAATCAAAGTGGTTACATCACATTGGAGGGTTACATTTAACATGTGGTACTTTACAACATTTAACATGAGGATATTTAGCAACATTTAGACAGCACAATTGGTGGGTTACAATTAGCAGTGACCCTGCTAGCCTGCTTACACATGCGGTCAGCTCAGTGATGCCTCCGCTTGTAGTGGATGCAAGCCACAGGCGGACTGCAGGATAGGATCAGGTAAACCGCCAGCTGGTAGAGTCCCTTGACTGGTGGCAACCTCTCCGCCACTTCCGAGCAAGGATGCCCTTCCAGGCACCTGCCCCCTAGAGGATCCTGTCCATGGACGCCTCCCTCCTAGGTTGGGAGGTACACTACGGGGACAGCTGCACAAAAGGCAGCTGGTCCCAGGCAGAATATCTGCTACAGATCAGTCTCCAGGACCTATGGGTTTTTCGTCACCTTCTGTGACACCAGTCCGTTCTGATTCAGACGGACAGCCAAGTCGCCATGTTTTATGTCAACAAGCAGGGGGACACAGGGTCATACTCCCTCTGCCAGGAGGCGATGATCTTCCTTTCCTTTGCAGTTTGCAATGACATGCTCCTGCGGGCAGTTTGTCTGTCTATTGGGACACTTGATATACCGCCTATGCCAAGGTGGTTTACAAAAATAAAAATTCTACATACAGTGTCAGAAGGAAAAAAGGAATGCCAATATTAAGATAGGAAAGAAAAGAGGGAGAGAGAGACAGCAGATAGAGGTAGGGGTAGTTCACCTCCCGGGCCAGGATAACCTCCTGGTGGACAGGCTGAGCAGGGTCCTCCGACCACACGAGTGGTGCCTGGATCCCACAGTGGCCGCTCAGCCACCTCTGGGGCAGGCCTGTGATGAAGCTATTCGCCACCCGGACAACACCCAGCTGCCTTTCTGCTCGCAGCAACCACACCCAGAGAGGGTGCCGGCAGATGCCTTCCTGATCCTGTGCATGGAAGGCCTCTTCAGTGCTTTTCTGTCGATCCCTCTGGTTACCAGGTCACTCTTCAAGGTCCAGCATGAGGGGGCATCATTAATACTAATCACCCTCAAGTGGCCCAGACAGCCCTGGTTCCCATTGCTGCTCTCCTTGAAGATGCACTCCCGGTCCTGCTGGGACATGCTACGGACCTCCTGTCCCAGGAAGGGGGCTCCCTCCTGCACCCCAATCTGGGGTCTCTAACGTTAACAGTGTGGTTGCTGAAAGGATAGCATTGACCCCTTTCAACTTCCCAAAGGAGGTTGAGGAGGTCCTGCTGGCCTCTCGAAAGCCCTACACCAGGCAAGCTCATGTTTTAAATGGTGAAGATTCTCAGTATGGTCTGTGGAGAGAGGGGAGAACCCGTTCTCCTGCCAGGTAAAATTAGTGCTCCAGTACCTACTGCATCTGTCGCATTCTGGGCTAAAGTCCAAATCTGTGAGAGTGCACCTGAGTGCGATAACTGCACACCACCACCCTATCGAGGGAAAACCCCTCTCGGGTCAGCCCCTGGTCTCTCGGTTCCTCCAGGGCCTCCTGTTGGCTAAGCCCCCTGTCTGCCCTCCGGCGGTGGAGTGGGACCTCAACATGCTGCTCTTCCAGTTCACCAGATTGCCATTCGAGCCTCTAACCACTTGCCATCTGCGGTATCTTTCATGGAAGGTTATCTTCCTGGTGGCCCTCGCGTCTTCCCGAAGAGTAAGCAAACTTCTGGCCTTGTTGGTGGAACCACCATATACAGGATTCTACAAGAACAGGATGGTGCTCTGCACTCACCCCAAATTCCTCCCAAAGATAGTATCTCCTTTCCACCTCAACCAGGAAGTGTTTCCTCCCACCTTCTTCTCACGGCCTCTTGCCAGTCGGGAGGAAATTTATACTCCATATACTTGATTACAAATGGGCTCTTTCTTTCTACCTACAGCGGACTCGGGGCCATCGCAAAGCTCCTGAGCTTTTTGTTTCTTATGATCCCAGCAGACTGGGGCTTCCCATGACTAAGTGAACTCTGTCCACTTGGGTGGCAGACTGTATTGCCCTCATCTATGAGCAAGATGGGCTCTCCCTGGAACACCAGATCACAGCGCATCGTGTGAGAGCAATGGCCATATTGGTGGTGAACCTGTGCTCCGTGCCAGTGATGGAGGTCTACAAGGCCGCAACATGGTCTTCAATTCACACGTTTGCAGCTCACTACTGCCTGGAGAGCAAGTCCCATTGGGACAGAGCCTTTGGCCAGGCAGTACTTCGTAATCTTTTCGGGGTGTAGGCGACTCCTGCCCTCCAACCCTTCTGTGTTCAGGCTACCGGAGTGATGGTGCTGCTGGATGCTAGGGTCTTGCAGAGTCGATTAGTTGGGGACGCATCTTCTGCAACTCATGGCTGTCCAACTTGGCCGCCATTGGTGCTGTCGTGGTTTGGTCCTCGGCAGCCTGGAGCTAGGGAGTCCTGTATGTGAGGATTGACTTCCTGCTTGTTCCTGGAAAAAGCCTAGTTACTCACCTGTAACAGGTGTTCTCCAGGGACAGCAAGAATCAGTCCTCACAACCCTCCCTTCTCCACTGGAAGTTGCCTCCCTACCTTGTTTTAATTTTTACTACCATCCTAGCTATGTCATCTGACTGAACAAGATGGCTCCCGTGGGCGGGAAGAGGTCCACGGATGCGTGGTAGCATATCCCAAAGGTTTTCTTTGAAATGTGGGGAAATGCTTCTGTGGGGCTCCCATATGTGAGAACTGATTCCTGCTGTCCCTTGAGAACACCTGTTACAGATGAGTAACTACGCTTTCACCCTTTTCTCAAGAAGCCCTCCCTTTCGTTCTTGCCAGCTGGTGCCCTGTGTCCAATCTCTCCTTGAGCGGTTTGTTTTTACACAGCTATCCTCTCACCTCACTTTTGACAAAGCCCTCCATCTACGGCAATCTGGCTTTCGGGCAGGCCACAGCACTGAGTCTATTCTTCTCTCTCTCTCTCCAATGAGCTACACACTACTCATGATAAGGGGGACCTTACTCTAGTAGTTTCTTTAGATCTTTCTTCTGTCTTTGATCTGGTAGACCATCGCATCCTTCTCTCATGTCTCTCTGACCTTGGCATTGCTAGTGTTCCCTAGCAATGGTTTCAGTCTTTCCTCACTGTTTGCTCCTTCTCTGTTCTGTCTCCCTCCTTTGCTTCACCCTCCACACCCATGACTTGTGGTGTCCCTCAGGGATCCGTTCTATCCCCTCTTCTTAATATCTTTTTGGCCCCACTTGCCTTTCTGATAGAACAATCAAGGATATCTACATATTACTATACGGATGATATCATTCATCTTCAGTGCACCAGCTCTTCTGCTCCTGACATTGCTCCGCTTAATGTCTATCTGACACTCATCCACAGTTGGATATCCTCAAGTTTACCTTCACCTGAACCCTTTTAAATCCACTGCTACTTGGATCACTTTCGGGGCCCCTTCTCCCTCTCTGGCCCCAGTGCTCTCATCCACTGCTATCCCCATGGTCTCGTCTTTCAGCTATCTTGGCCTTATTCTTGACTCTTTCCTTTCTTTCACTGAGCACATTTCCTCTCTGGCTTGCCGTTGATTCTACCACCTCCACCAAATCAGTGCTGTTTGTTCCTTTCTCTCCCCTGCTTCTCTGATCACTCTTCTCCTTTCCCTCATTATCTCCAGAATTGACTACAGCAACATTATCCTAACTGGCCTCCCACAATACCATCTCCACAGACTTCAGTTACTTCAAAATACAGCTGCCCATATCCTCACCACCTCCTGTTTTGACCACATCTCTCTGTTCCTTGCCAGTCTTCAGTGATTACCTGTGCGCTTCCGGGTCCAGTTTAAAATACTTACTTTTTGTTCATAGGACCATTCACACCTCCACTCCTCAATATCTTGCAGTCCTTCACCGTCACATCCCTCACCGTATTTTGCACTCCATTCATAATTACCATCTAGTTCTTCCACCTATCACCCAGGCTCACCTTCAACATACCCGCTCTTCCGCTTTCTTTTACCTGGAAACTCTCTGGAACTCTTTTCCCCTCACCCTCTGTGAATCCTCTTTCATCAAGTTTAAGGCCGCTTTGAAAACCCACCTTTTCCAATTAGCTTTCAGCCTACCTAGCCCTCCCTCCATGATTGACATGCTTCTGTCTGTCTTTTCCCTCCACCTCCATCTTTCTTTTCTGTCTTCTTTTCACTATGCCTTCACAACCTTCTCTCTCTCTCTCTGCTGTCCTATATGATAATGGTGTTCCTTTCCTTCTCTTAGCAAAGAAAGCAAATAGAATGCTAGGTATCATAAGGAAAGGAATGGAGAATAAAACCAAGGATATTATAATGCCTCTGTATTGTTCCATGGTGCGACTGCATCTTGAACATTGTGTGCAATTCTGATCGCCATATCTTAAAAAAGATATAGCAGAATTTGAAAAGGTACAGAGAAGAGCTGCCAAAATGGGGATGTAAGGATGCCCCTATGAGGAAAGGCTTAAAAGGTTAGGGCTCTTTAATCTGGAAAAGAGACGGCTGAGGGGAAGATATGATAGAGGTCTATAAATTAATAAATGGAGTAGAACTGGTAAATGTAGATAGGTTGTTCACTCCATCAAAAAGTAGAAAAACTAGGGGACATGCAGTGAAACCACAATGTAGCCCTTTGAAGACTAATAAGAGAGAATATTTTTTTCACGCGCATAATCAAACTCTGGAATTTGTTACTGGAGGGATGTAGTTAAAGCTGTTAGGGGAGCTGTGTTTAAAAAAAAAAAAAGGTTTGGACAAGTTTCTGGAGGAAAGGTCCATAAACTTTTATTAAAGATAACTTGGGAAATCCACTGCTTACCCCGGGACAAACATTGTGGAACCTATGTAACTTTTTGGAAACCTGCTAGTATTTGTGACCTGGATTGGCCAGTATTGGAAACAGTATACTGGGCTTGATGGACCTTGTTCTGACCCAGTATGGCATTTATGTTCTTATGACTCTCTTACTGCAGGTCTGTGGGTTCAGTTGCCGTAAAAGGCTTAGTCAGTCCTGTAGTCTGGCTCCAATTTCTTCATGGTAAGAGAACCAAAGGCTTGCTCACGTTTTTTGTAACAAAGTTGTTGAATAACATTTTCTGAGATTTTTCTGACTTTTTCAGGCTTGCTTACTGCTTGGGAAGTGTCTTACTGGCTTTTCTCAGTGCTGCACCAGATAATATAATATACTGGGTGATGTTATCACTGTAGGTTGCTCAAGTCTGTCTCCACGTGCTGACAAGGGAGCATAATCCTTTCATCTGGACTGATTTAGCAAGTTTCAAGGAAAGTAAATTATCAGGGATGTAAAATTTTATCCTCACCTACCAATATTAGGGAGTGGAGGAGTAGCCTAATGGTTAGAGCACTGGCTTGGGAACCAAGAGACCAGGGTTCAATTCCCACTAGCACTCCTTGCAGCCTTGGGCAAGTCACTTAATCCTCCATTGCTTCAGAATCCAAATTATCAATGTTTAATGTACATTACTAAGTTAAGTTACAATGTAAATGGCTTTGACTAAATGATAAAGCCATATAAAATAACCTGTTTAATAAATTAAATAAATAAAAATAAATGTCTTCTTTCATTGCAGTATTATGAATGTCTTTAAGTCTCTCTTCTGGCTGCGAAGATGGTGTGTATAGCACATTATTGTAAATGGTTGTTCTATTCCTTCTTTCCAGAATAATCCACATTGCTGCTTTCTTACTTCATAAGCCTTACAGTTCTGTTGCTCTAATATTTTTTAAATATAGTGCCATTCTGTCCTTTCTGAATAACTATAGTCCAGTATAATTATAGCCCAATCATGGTTCTGCATGTACTATGTCTCTGTGATCATTACTGGATCCAATTTGGCCTCTTCAGTTACGTTTTCTAGATCTGGAATTTTTTCTCATATTATAGGCATTAGTATATACAACTTTCCAGATATATAGAAATGGGGGGGAGGGGGGGAGGGGGGTTAACTGTGTTTAATATTTTACTTACCTGGGGACTTTGTTCACCTATCCTTGTTGGTCCTAGTTTTTAAAGCCTCCCTCAATAGATTAACTAGTCTCTTGTAGAAGACGTTTTGCCCCTTCTTCACTAGGTGCTCAGCAGCCCTTGGAAAACTATTCCATTCAGTAAGATGGAAGATTTTCGATGACGCAGTCTACACAAGGTATGCATTCATCTACCTATCTGCATCACCCTCTTTCCCAGAGTGACAATTACCTATGATACATTTTTGGGGATACCTAGCAATATCATTTGTGACGACTGAATGAGTTGCATTGGGTAAAGTCTTGATGAGGTTTGTCAGGCTCTCTGTAGCTTCAGTCTTTGCACAGATGGCCCATAGCCTGAAACATCATGTCTGGTCAGCATGGATGCTGCTGTACCCCTCAGAAGGAAGTCACAAGCTACCATTGCTCTGGTGGAGAGGTGGAAATGGAGCTTAATTGGCTACCTGTTGTCCTCCTCCATCTTGTCAACCTTTTGTCCTAGTCTGTAATCCTTACGGCTACTGAATACCTTTTGCTAGATCTTATTTTCTGCTTTTGTACTTGGCATATTTTCTAACTCTCCATTGTTTTGATATAAGCTGCTTGCATCATCTAATTGTTGTAAAATGTCTTGATATGGCTATGTACGTGGTATATCAAATTCAATTAAACTGAAAACCAAACTACCCTTTGCTTCCTAGTCATTGCTGATCCTGCAGCTTTGGGGGTTTTAAGCCCTGGTTCCTCTTGTTCCTGGGATATTTTTGCCTCTTCCTCTTCCAGAGCAAAAATATCCCAGGAACAAGAGGAACCAGGACTCAAAAACCCCCAAAACTGCCGAATCAGGAGTGACTAGGATGCAAAAGGTAGTTTTGTTTTCAGTTTTTAATTGAATTTGATATACCACGTACATAGCCATATCATGGCAGTTTAGAATTAGATAATGCAAGCAGGTGTCAATTCTGTAGGCTTCGTAATCTGGATCCAGATGTCATCTTTAGTATAGTTTCATCTTCCACTCTACTAGAGATCTTACATGTCTCAAAAAGTTTCATCAATGTAGTTCACATTCTCACGGCTGCTTTTCAGCCTAGCCATCTCTAACTTCCTCTACTTTGTTTCCTAAGAGAGTCTACCTGTAGGCTTTTTGCAAGCTAAACTGGCTACTCATTCTGGATCAAGCTATCCATTGAGATGAATGTAGATGTTAAGAGGGGTTGCTGTTTTGGAGACATGAGGTTTGATAGCCATGTTGTTCTTAAGTGCCGTTGAGTCGGTCTCTACTCATGGTGACCCCCTGAATAGTTGACCTAAACTGTGTTTGGTTGTCAGTCAGGTGGTGCATTGTTGATAGTGGCACCCATAGCTGCTGTTCCTAAGCATTACTCCAGTCCAGTCCCTTTCTTCTGGGTTGTGCTCCCCTTCCAGCAGCTTGGAGACTGAGCCTGTGATCTTTCTGTTGAGCCTGTCATCTTTCTGATGACCCTAGGATATAAATACCACTGGCACCTCCCACTAGCTCCAGTATGCTCAGTCTCCAAGCAGTTGGAGGGAGTCATTAAGCCAGGGGGATAGGCTTACCGGAGAGACTATTAGGATATAGTGGAGATTTTTTGTGTTCATTTATTTCTTTCATTTTTTCCCTTTCCCTGGGTTTTAATTTGGAGGGCTGTTCTTGGTAGGCGAGGTTCCCCCCCCCCCCTCCTCTGTAGCTTCGGGGGACAGGAGGAGGCTTCGAGCAGCCTGCACCAGGAAGAAATAAAAAAAAAATAAATGGTGCTCGATCTGGTTTGCTGGAAGCTGCAGAGCGTTTAGCCTGCCATTGTCATCTGTCCCGCCTTGCTGCCGAAGCCCTCGAGGCAGCTGAGCATGAGGGCGGGAAGACACAGCCAGTCAGAAGAGCCTGCAGCAGGAGGAGGAAGTTTGCGATCAGCTGGGGGAAGCGATCGGCGGCACAAGTGGCTGTGTGGAGGAGCGTGGCGGCGAACCGCGTGGTGTACTGAGTCAGCCATGCGGCCATTGGCTGCGCCTGAATAGTTGATCTAAATTGTGTGTGGTTGTCAGTCAGGTGGCTCATTGTTGATAGAGTGACACCCATAGCTGCTGTTATTGTATCGATTCATCTCATTGCTGGCCTTCCTCTTTTGTGTTTACCTTTTTTACCTTGCCAAGCATTATATCTTTTTCTGTTGATCTCTCTCTTCGCATGATGTATCCAAAGTATGAAAGTCGAAGTCTTGTCATCTGAGCTTCTAAGGAAAGTGTAGGTTCAATCTCCTCTAGAACTGACTGGTTTGTTCTTTGGGCAATCCATGGTATACGCAGTATTCTTGATCAGCACCATAAATCAAAGGCATCAGTTTTCTTCCTGTCTGTCTTTTTCACTGTCTATCTTTTGCATCCATATGATGTTGTTGAAAATACCATGGCTTGGATAAGTCAAATTTTGCATGGAGAGAGCCATCTCTGCTCTTGAGAATCTTGTCTAGGTCCTTCATGGCCATTCTGCCAAGAGCAATGCATCGCCTGATTTCTTGCCTGCTTGTCCTTTCTTTATTGATCGTTGATCCAAGTAGGTTAAAGTTGTCAACTGTTTCAATTTCTTCTCCATCAATGATGAACTTATTGATTTTGCCAGTTGTCGGGATCTTTGTCTTCTTAACGTTAAGATGCCGGCCCATTTTAAGACTGTTCCTTGATCTTGAGAAGCAGATGTTACAGATAGTCTTCACTTTCAGCCAGTAATGTGGTGGCATCAGCATAGTGAAGATTGTTAATGAGTCTTCCACCAATCTTCACACATCGGTTGTATTCATACAGCCCTGCATCTCTGATTTGTTCTGCATATAAATTAGAGGTGGGGGAAAGAATGCAGCCTTGCCATACATCTTTGCTGATTTTAAACCATTCTGTTTCTCCTAGTTCCATTCAAACTGTTGCTTCTTGATCAGTGTAAAGGTTGTGCAAGAGAACTATCAGGTGTTCAGGTATACCCATGCTTCTTAACATGGCCCAGAGTTCCTCATGATTTACACAGTCAAAAGCCTTGCACAGTCAATAAAACACACATGAATATCCTTTTATCTTTTCAAGGATTCATCTCACATCCGCGATATCATCTCTCATTCCTCGACCTTTCCTGAACCCTGCTTTCACTTCAGACAGTTCTTGTCCAGGTATGGTGGTTGTCTGTGCTGAATGATCTTGAGTAGAATCTTGCTGGCATGTGGGATCAGAGCAATTGTGCGATAATTTCCACAGTTAGTCGGATCACCTTTCTTCAGTATTGGTATAAACAAAGATCTTTTCAAATCAGTTGACCATGAATTTGTCTTCCAAATTTCCTGGCAGAGCCTTGTAAGTATGGTAACAGCTTCATCTGATTGCTGTAATACTTAATGGGAATGCCATCAATGCCCGGTGCTTTGTTCTTTGATATGGCTTTCAATGCTGCTTTGACTTCTTTCATCACCACTGTAAGAGCTTTGGTACCTTAATTTGACATGGAGCCCTTCAAGAATAGCATGCACATGCGCTTTGCTCTTTTTCTGCGATGACTGATTTGAATCTGTCTCCCTGGTTGGAAGATAGTAGAGATTGGTGATGCACATAGGTGATGTATTTTCTTGCACCATCCCTGAGCATTAACTCTGGCTGTGCTGGGGAGAGGCTATATAGTGGGGAAAGACTTTGGAAGGAAATAGAAATGTGTACAACAGCATTCAGCTCTCCTGAACCTGCTTGATCTTCCAGTCTTTTGTGAGGATTCCAATTCCAGGCAATTCCACAGGAAGGGGGCCTTTTCTGTGGTCATAGAATCAAAGGAGAACAAGGATTCTGGTTATATCTACCTAAAGCAGGAGAATCATAGCTAGGCAGATTGGATGAGACAATTTTTATTGTACACTGATTTATGCTTCCGTAATAGACTGCATATAAAATAAATTAATTAAATTTGGTCTTTGTCATAATTTATTATATTACTATGCAAGCCTCTTGGTATTTAGAAAGAGGAGTGGACTTAGTAAAATTACAACTTCCTTCTATCTAAACCCTTAGCACTCTCTTCAAGGCTTATTTCTTGCCTTTCTGTCCTGCATTATTTTTATTAGTGGCTATAAGCTAGCTAAATAGGGAGCCAGTCAAAACAGACTGGCTCCTCCCTAAGTCCAACCTGATTTAGTGCCTTTCTGCTGTTCTAGAGTTGGAACAGTAAGAGAACTTTCTTATAATTAAGATCTGACTTAGGTGTCCATTTTTCTTTGTAACTCTAGGGCAAGTTGTTAACTTTCTTTTTTCTAAGCAGGTTAGGGGAATCTATTCTCACTTTTCTGTACTAAATCACAATAGCCTAACCAGTAAACAGTATCCATAACCAGAGGTCTTAAATATTTAGAGCCCCAACATCATATTTCAGTCAGTTTTTTACTGAACCACAGCATCCTAATTGTTTTTCGTTGTGTGTCCTTTCTGTCTCGACTAGATTGTAAGCTCCAAGGAGTCAGGACAGTTATGTGCCTCTGTAAAGAACTATTTAGATCTTGTATGCAGTATACAAATTCTGAGGCTAACTCAGATTCTTGTAGTATGGGGTAAATGAGCCTTATGTTTCTTGGTGATGTTGTCCTTGTATCTGGGCAGAAGAGGATAGTGAAGGAAGCAGCTTGCAGTGGTACTTTGAAAGCTGCTGGGAGAGTCCTTTTTTTTCTTTCCAGAGACTATCTTTTTTTTAAATTTTTTTTTGTTTTAAAAGTAATCTCAAGTCACACAGATTTGCCTGGGCACAGAGCTGCTTGGCGCCCCATGCCGCTGGCTGCAGGGAGTGATTTTGGGCATGATCCCAAGTTCTCTCGTCATGGGGAGGCGTTTTAAGCTAGTGAGCTCCCACCCCAACAAGAGGGAAGTAACTTCTGAGAGAGCCTGTACTGTGCATTGCTCAGATCGGACCTGCTAGCGCTGAGGCTTTGCCGCTCCCCATGACGGCAGCACTATGGAAACAAGTTAAGTTACTCGTGAGTTCTTAAAAGGGTCCTGGAGGTGTTTCGTTATTTTTTGTTTTTGGTGACACATTTGTCTTTCTTACTCTGCCCTCGACCTGCATTTCTTGGTCACACCTGTTTGACTCCAAGAGAGACAATAGCAAGCTCTGGGTGTGTTGTGTGTAAGTGAGAGAGAGAGCGAGCAATTTTCATTTCCAGGTCTGCCTTTCTTTCTGTCTTGTCTGAAATTAGATCTTATGTAGGCTGGAGAGTGGGACGCTGATGCTCCCAGGAAACCTGACTCTGGTGGTTTTCTTAGATATGAAAACATAAGAATAGCTGACTTTAACATGTATTTTTTAAACAAGGTATTTTCTTGAATGGAACTTCCCCTCCACCACTGCAAGTTTCTTTGCATCACAGTCTGTTGCCCTCTGACCCCCCCCTCCTTCCCTCCCTCCCTCCCTCCATTCTCCCCTTCTGTCTCTTCCTGGAAGGATAATGATTAGTCGGTGTCATAAAGTAATGAGGTTATCTAAGACCTGCTGTTATGGCATCTCTTTTTTAATATTGCTTGAAAAACTGACCTTTTTTTGCCCCGAATGGAAACTGGGAGTGGATTTGTCTTTAGAGCTCCAGGTTCCTGCCTTACTGTGTTTGGCCCCCCTGAATGCCCATCAGGACTGGGCGGGTTTCGCTGTACTAAGCCGAATATGAAACATTAGAACGTTGGAACAGACAGACATGCTTGGGGAATGCAGGGACATGTAGAGGCACTGCTAGAACTTCCCCACTTGAGTAACAGTGCAGTCATTAACTAGCTTTGCAAATGTGAGAGCTTTATCAGAAAAAGGAATATATATTTTTTGTGGGGAGAGGGGCAGCAAGTCATATGTCCATTGGCCCTATGTTAGGAACAAGTAGTAAGGGAGTTAAATTACTGGAAAGAGCCAGGCTTTAAGGAACAGTCACTACAGGGGTCTGGAGAGTCAGTGGCTCACTGCTAATGTTTGTTGTCTTCATGATGTGTGTGAGGTGGAAAAGAGATATGAAATCTGTTAATCAAGGCCTGTCTAATATGTGAGCCTATGAAAGTTTTTTTTTTCTTATCCACATGTACTTGATATTGATGGTAGACGTATACAGTACTACAGGTGGTAGATAAAGATAATTTGATTCATCCATAGTGCTCTTTGCACTACTCCTAGCTAAGGTTATTTTCCATCTGTCAGCTCTCTAATCTTAACCACCTTCAGGAGATTGCCCCTTCTCCTGTTTGTACCTAACTGGGAAGTTGGTCAAAGAAATTTGTCTTTGGTGCTTTATCAATAGTAAAATTCTTTGAGATCTGGTAGCAAAATGAAAGCGGAAAAAATCTGCTTGAAAAATAGGAGATAAAGAATAGATTAAATCCCAGGAATTGATAAAGGAAGGAAATTCAGCGCGAATGCATATTTTCTTTTTAAAATTTTACATGTAGTTACATAGGTTTATTTTTTGATTTGTAATGTCTGTTTCTTCAATACAGTTCTAATGCATTGGAAATAGCTTATGTATTGGGAAAATTAAATCTGTATGGATATTTGCAAAAAGGTCCAGCTGATGTGTATGGGAGAGATGCACACTAGCTGTAATTTAAAAAAAAAAATGTCGCTCAGTCTTATCCTGTTGTCCATGTTGTGATGGCGAGCAATGTCTTTGGTGGGAAGTGTGTGCTCAGAGATGGCTCTCATTTTCCTTTCACATTTTTAGTAGGCTCCCGGAGGATAATATTTAAATTGTGGTGAAATGTGTTCTCTCAGTTCCCTTTATTTTCTGGAGTTGAATTGGGACTGATGAGATCAGATTGACACACACACAAGGTCTAGGGTGTCTTGTAAAAGTCTTTACGCCTTTTACATTTTGCTGTTTAAAATTCCAAATGCATTCATTTAGGAGTTTGTTTCACTGATCAACACAACATACTCTGCACTTTCAGTGTGAAAGAACAATTATTGATGTATTCAAAAAGTAGTTATGAATAAGAAACCCTAATTCTTCCTGCCCTGTCCCCGCTCTTGCGGCTGCTGCCACATTTCTGTAGGACTGATGGTACAAGCAAAGGCAATAAGACATGAAAGAAGTTTAGGGCGGGGCCTCTATAAACATCTGTGCACTGCACTCTGGAAGTCCAGCAGGTCTGCCCCCTCTATGTAGACTTTGCATTAGATGGCACAGGGCCATCTGCACTTTCAGAAGCATCGTGCACAGGGGTTTAGAGGCTCTGCACTGTGCTTTTTATGTTTTATTGCCTTTGCCTCTACCGTCAGTCCTGGAGAGATGTGGTAATGGCAGGAACAAGAGTTCAGAGGCCACCACTACAAGAGCCTTTTCTGGGGTGCTTTTTGCTAGACAACTGCCTAATATGCCTACTTGGACAATTGGCTTTGTCTCTAACCATTCTCAGAGGTTTTAAGGCAAGTTGCATTCAGGTACAGTAGGTGGTTTGCTACCCTGAGAGAGTTTACAATCTAAGTTTGTACCTCAGGCAGTGGTGGGAGGGTTAAGTGACTTGCCCAAGATCACAGAAAACCTTGCTTTCCTTATTGTTTCTCTAGGCCAGTCCAGGTACGTATATCTTTTCAGGCCTCAGCAGCTGGGGGTAAGAGCTGTTAAGTGTGGACTCCCTGAACGATGATATGACATCAAAATTGGAAAAGAAAAGAATAATAAATATTTTATGTATGAGTAAACCACCATTGAATGGCTCTAGCTTAATTTCTTCAGTAGGGTGAGAGCGGTGAAGGCTGGGAGCACTTCCTTTGGAGCACCGTGAAAATGCAGAGGCAGCAGGGGCAGAGCCTGCCTCGGCTGGAGCTGAATAGCACCAGAAACTGCCTGGGGTGAATACCTGGGAGCCC
This sequence comes from Ichthyophis bannanicus, assembly GCA_033557465.1. Lineage (NCBI taxonomy): Eukaryota > Metazoa > Chordata > Amphibia > Gymnophiona > Ichthyophiidae > Ichthyophis > Ichthyophis bannanicus. The sequence continues at coordinate 192,401,319 of CM066039.1, forward strand.
CAGGTCCCTCCCTCCATTCCCCAGCAGGATAACCAGGAGCCGGTAAGCTACGGGCCCTCAGGCTATCCCCTAGTTGCAGGCGCCAAATGTTGTACAGTGTTGTTAGAGCAGTAAGAGGCATCTTTTGTGATATGGCTCAAGAATGAAGACTACCTTGACATGGATTCTGAATATGCATAGAGATGAAGGGTGATAATAAGGGAGGGAGGTAATAGGGGAAGAGTTGTCAAATTGTTGATTATTGTTGGTTATGTTAAAACTCAATAAAACAAATATTAAAAAGAGACATTTTCCGGTTGTCAGGGGGGCCACCGAGACAGAGTGCGGGTGTGTGGCACTGCTTTCTTTTTTTTTGCTTCATGGCTCAGTTTTTGGGTGTTGCAGCTCCTCTCTGATCAGCTGTACAGCAGCAGGGTAGCACGTGTGCATGCTCCCGGCCGAGGGGTGTGTTTAGAGTGCGGGAGCAGCTGCGGTTTGTGTATTGCTGGGTGGTTTTGGCGGGAACCGTGGCCATTTTGCAGCCAGCGGCCATTAGCTCAGTGTAGCCTGAACAGAGGGCGAAGAGCAAGGCAAAAAGCAGGGCAAAGGTACAGGAGCCGGCAAGGGGGGGGGGGGGTTAGCACCTTTCTGAGACTCTAGGGCTACAAGAGGGTCTGGAATCAGTTTTCTGCCCAGACTTTATTCTTTCTCTTCATAAGGCATACCTCCTTAAAAGGTCTCAGACGGTTGTACAAGATACCCCGGGTAAGTTTCTGGTAACCCCTGGGGAAGAGTTCTTACTTCTTACCCAGGACGACCCTGGTGAAGGACCTTCCCTGCCCGAGAAGGAGGAAGAGACCAGTCATGATTAGCTTGGAGGGGACTCCTTGCAGCCACAGGTATTAAGCGATGGGAGGACAGCACGGCTGAGTTTTGGGGGGACCCTTGGACCCACGAATTGGAGCAAGGGGAGTTTGCTCCAGGGGATGACCCCAATGTATTTCGGGTGTTCTGTAGAGAGAATTGGGACAATTAATTGCCCGTTCCCTTGCGGCCCTGAACTTTGTGCAGACTGCTCAGGCAGAGGAGGATGCCATGGTCTTGGCGGTCACTAAGAAGATTGCCATCCCAGTTGGCAGAGCGGATCTCGAAGATCTACAGGATAGGTAATTGGAATCGCTTCTTAAGCAGGCCTTTGACTAGAATGCCTTGGCCTTACAGGCTTCCTTTTGTGCGGCCAATATGTCCAGGGCCTCTGTTTGCTGGCTCCAAGATGTTTCCCCTCTGGACTCAGAGGGACAGACAGGGACGGAAGGGGCAAAGCTGGAGTCGGCTTACATGGCAGATGCCTATTATGATTTGGTCCAGATAACTTCCAAGACAGTGGCATCTGATCACAGCACAGTGGTTTCTCTGGCTCCATAATTGGGCAGCGGATCCCTCTTTCAAGTCCAGACTGAGGAAGCTGCCATACAAGGGGAAGCTACTCTTTGGAGAGGCATTGGAAAAAATTGTAAAGGACTTGGGCGACTCCAAGGAGGGATGCCTACCGGAGGACTGTCCGAAGGGTCTGAAACCAGGAGGGCTGCAGGGAGGTCAGGCCAGAGATTTCCGAAGGTTCCGTTCTTTGATAGTCGCACCTTACCAAAGGGGTCACTGCACAAATAGAGGGCAGTCCTTTTGGGGAGCCCAGGGCTACGGTTGGGATTTTTACGCTTACCAGCCAGCCCCGACAAAAGAAAAGTCCCACTGAAGCTACACAGGTTCAGATGGTACTGATAAGGGGCGGTTACAGCAGTTTTATTCCATCTGGACCACTGTGACAACCGACCAGTGAGTATTGGAGATCATCCACGAGGGCTATGCACTGGAGTTTGCAAGGACTCTATCCGCAGCCTTTGTCCAGTCGCCTTGCCGGGCGCCGGAGAAGAGGGAAGTGGTGCATTCCACTCTACAGCACTTAATCCAACTGAAAGCGGTGATTCCGGTACCTCTAGACTAGTATGGGCCCAGTTGATACTCCATTTACTTTGTGGTCCCCAAGAAGGAGGGGTCCTTCCAGCCCATCCTTGACCTCAAGCAGGTGAATCTGTCATTAAGGGTGCCACATTTCTGCATGGAAATGTTGAGATCTGTCATATTGGAGACAGGGGGAGCTTCTCTCCGCCCTGGATCTCACGGAGGCCTATCTCCACATTCCCATCAGGCCGGAGCACCAGCAGTTTCTGTGGTTCGCCATGCCCATGGGTCATTTCCAGTTCACGAAGATTATGGTAGTGGTGGCGGCAGCGGCCTTATGTCAGGAGGGGATTCTTGTGCATCCCTACCTGGACGATTGGCTCATCTGGGCGAAGACCGAGACAGAGGCCATTGATGTGACGCAACAGATGACAGTTTTTCTGCAACGACTCGGTTGGGTGATCAACAATTCTACCGATGGTAGCATCGACCCTGTTTGCAGCAGTAACATCCATGAGTCGTTTAGACTAAGTGTCTACCAACTTTCCATAGTGGATTGTGCTGTATTTGCCCACTCTTCTTGGCAGACTAGCGCAAACTTTTTCAAGTTGGCTGAAGATCATTTATGGACTGCAGTCTTCGTCTTGCTGAAGATTTTCTGTTTGATTTAGGTTTGGCCTTTGACTGGGCCATTTGAAGACCTCCATTTCTTGTTGAGCCACTCAGCTATTTTCTTGTTTGTTTTTTACTTTGTGTCCAAGATCATTGTTTTGCTAAAAGGTGAATCTTTGCTATAGTTTTAACTCTGTGACAGACTCAAAACAAGTTTTCTTCCATGATCCACCTGTACTTTAAACCATCTATCTTACCTTTTGATTTTCACAAGTTTCCATGTCCCTGCTGCTGCCATCATGCTTTATTGTAGGGATGGTCCTAGCAGGGTGATGTGCTTTGTCACACATACCACTGTGTCTCGGACCACAAAACTTCCCACATCATGCAAGTGTCTTTTCTTGCAAACACCATTTGATACTTCATATGACTTTTCTTCTTGCCATTTTCTAGCCCATTTATCTGGAGATAGCCATTTACCCAGGTAAAAATGTCTTTTGTAAATTGCCCTCATTAAGTATACATAGAAAACAAAGTTTAATTGTTAAAGTGTGATGGTCTTGTGTATATTTTTACAGGCTTTTTCTAGGATGTGTGATGTTGGGATAATCATGATTGAGTTTAATTAGGAAACTTTTCTGAAGGGAGACTAGGAGCTAAGATAATTGGGGCTGGGAAGTTTTGCCTAGGTCATCAAATACCCTTGCACTGCTCCTGTCAGAGTTGTAATATAAGAGCTCTGTAAAATTGGTTGATGCTCTTATTGGATATAGAGAAGATAGCCCTAACCCCCTGCAGGTCCTGGTATCTGTCTCTCTTGTGCATCAGTAGCAGCTGTAGAAACTTAGCAGAGCTCGAGGACAACCTAGAAGTGCTGAAACCACTGTAGGATAGAGAGAGGAACCTTTCTAGCGCTTGTGAAACTCACAAGGGAAGGAACTTGGATTTTTTTTTTTTTGTTTCGGCATTTATTTATTTATTTATTTACATTCTCTTATATACCGCGCTATTTTCCATCAGTGCGGTTTACATGGAACCAATTACATACACATTTCAACCCATTTGATTTGTGTTTACAATTAGCAGGTACCAGAACTTGGATAGAAACAAGGGTAACTATTTACATCTGTACAATGCGAACTGACTGAACCATTTGTATTGACTTAGCTAGCTAGCTGAGGTATTTGTGGTGTTGTCATCCGGGTAATGCATGAGGAAGAGGTAATGTTTCAAAGCTTTCCTAAAGTGGGTTAGATTGGTGATTGCCCGGATACTGTGTGGAAGGGTGTTCCAGCATTTCGGTGCGGCGAGCTTAAAAGCCCTGTTCGCTGTTGTCTGGCAGCACTTTGTCATTGCTTTTGGGACTACTAGTTTATTGGCTGCTAGAGATCTTCTAGATCTGTTAGGGGGGATTATCTGTATGAGGTCGGTTAAGGAAGATGGGGCGAGCCTGTTTATGATCTTGAAGGTCATTATTAAGGTTTTGAATGTGATCCTACCTTTTATGGGGAGCCAGTGGAGTTGTTTCAGGATGGGTGTCATGTGTTCCCACATGGAAGCGCCTTGGAGAACACGTGCTGCTGAGTTCATTGCCAATTGTAAAGGATGCAGAGTGGATTGCGGGAGGCCATGGAGGATGGCATTTTCATAGTCAAGATGTGGTATGATCAAGGCTTGATACACTGTCTGGAAGTCGTCCGGTTCCAGTAGGGAGCGTAAGTGTCTGAGGGATCGGATTTTATGGTATACGGCTCTTGCTACATTGCTTATATGAATCTTCATGTCTAGTCTCTGGTCAAGTATAACTCCCAGATATCTGATAGAGGGTTTGGTAAGAAGTTCTGCATCTAGGACTTTCAAGCAGGGTGGTGTGATGAATTTTGGATTCCTTGTGATGAAAAGGACTTCCGTTTTCTTATGTTGTATTAGAAGATTTTGCGTTTGGAGCCAACTGGAAACTGCGTTGAAACAGTCCGTCAGTGGGGAAAGGTCAGGGCTCTCTGTAGAGAATGGCATATATAGGAGAACATCATCAGCGTATAACAGACAATTCACCTTGAAGGACCGGATGATATCGTAGATAGGTTGCATATATATATATAAAACATCAGGGCAGAGAGAGAGGATCCTTGCGGGACCCCTTGACTCTGGTGGAAAGGTTCTGATGTTGCTTCCCCTGATCTTATGTGTTGCCATTTATCTGAGAGATACGACTTGCACCATTCAAGAGCTGAGTCACATATCCCCTTATTTATTTATTACAGTTTCTTATATACCGCGCTATTTAGAATCAGCGCGGTTTACATCATAACAAAACGACCATAACGACAAACTGTCAGGTTTTACATTGAACAGGAGTAAAAACTTGGATAACTGGGTTAACTATATACATAAACTATCTACACTGCAGTGTGAGGGCATTTCTAGATTGGGTCTTCTCCTTGAGGCGGTGTAGGAGGAGATCATGGCAGACTGAATCGAACGCGGCCGCTATATCCAAGAAGATGAGCACATATCCTTGATGTATGTTGTCAATTCCTGCTATTATGGTACTAAAGAGGATGGTGAGGAGAGTTTCCACCCCATGCGCAGCTCTAAAATCATGCTGACATGAATCAAGTGGGGCAGAAGCATCAATGTGTTCTTGGATTTGTCTTTGGACATCTTTTTCGATGATTTTCGCCAAGAGTGGGATGCTTGATATCGGTCTATATGACTCTGACTTCTTGGGGTCAAGCTTGCTGTTTTTTAGTAGTGGCCTGATTGAGGTACGTTTGAGGGATTAGGGAAAAGTACCTGTCGTGAAGGAGCAATCCATTAGCTTAGCTAAAAAAGGCTGACAGTTGATCGTAACTCTTTTATCCAAAACACCGGGCAAGGGTCAGTTTGTGCAGTGGTTGTGTTGATTCCAGCGATTGTGTCCTCAATGTGTTTCTTGGATGGCTTAGAAAAAATGGACAATGGGGCTGAAGATCTTTGGCTCGAGTGCCATGGTGGGTGCAGGGGACTTATTGGTCTGGCACAGCTTCGCTTGTAAGTAGTCAGCGAAGACTTGGGGGTGGATCTGACTAGGTTGCTCTGATGCTGGCTCTTTTGCTAGGTTCTTTACAAGGGTGAACAGGTCGTGTGATTTGTTTAGGGACCACTTTAGTGTGTCCGTGTGGAATCTTTTCATGCTCTCCGATATTGCTTGGCGGTGCTTTTCCAGTTGAACATTGTATGCCTTTAGGTCATCCGTGGAGTGGGTTATGCACCAGCGTCTTTCCAGTTTTCTTAGGCAGGAGAGTGACGCTCTAAGCTCGATGGAGTACCAAGCTGCAGAGTCTCTTTTCTTGGGTGGATTGTTTGATGGTGGTCGTAGAGCAATAGAACTGAAATGTTCATTCCAGGCGGAAACTAGCTCTTCAGGATCATAAGAACATAAGATATGCCATACTGGGTCAGACCAAGGTCCATCAAGCCCAGTATTCTGAGAGATGTCAAGTCGAGGAGTGAGCGGGTTTGGTCTAAGATTAAGTCTTTGTCAAAGGCTTGGAACCTATGAGGCGCTGTTTTGGTGGTACTGTTGGGCTTATTGGCCTTCTTCTTGAATTTGTTGGGCAGTAATATTTGGAAAATTAACCTGTGGTCAGACCAGGGGACTGCAGTGGTGGAGATTATTGTAGTGGTTATTGTGTTACAGGTAGTCTGAGTGGCAAAAACAAGGTCTAGTGTTCCGCCTTTCACATGAGTGGGCTCATGGACGAGTTGTATGTATCCTAATCCCTTAAATGCGTCAAGGAACGCTGAGGCCTGCGCCTCTGGCAAGGATGGTATTGGTATTGGCATTGGACTGCAAGTCAGTAAAAACACACTCCTCTGGGTTCTTGGGGGAGTCTGAGGTTTGTTGTGAGGACAGTATAACTGTGGATTGCTGGCTTTGCAGCAAATGTAGCTTCAGGCTGTAGTCTGAAATGGATCTGTGACAGGGACACAGTCTTGGGCTGAATGCTTCTTAAATTTTGCTGTGAATCTCTAAATCTGGCTATTGCATGGAAGCTGCTATGTGGCCAGCCAACATTACTCTTTTTCCTTGACACACAAGTGTAGGAATACCTTCTAATTTAGCATTCCCAGCTGCAGGAATGCATTACAGGCCTGATGTCCCTGGACACTGAAGCTTATGCTGTCTGCCTTAGTCCCACATGGTGCCATGTGACTTATGGGGATTGTTTGCCAAAATCACCACCTTTATCTGGTCTGGACTGGTGATGGTTTCTCAGTGGAACTCCTGTGCTCCTACTCTCTGCAGAATTTATGGTTGGCCTGCCTTCCAGTGAAGTACAAACTGTTTCACTCCCTGTGGACAGCAGTGCCCAAGCACTGAGATCAGGACATAAAGCTATCTTGGGGGAATATCTTTGTTTCCGCCATGGTCCTGGCACTGAAAGCTGCAGAAGTGGCCTTAGGAGAAACTTTGGTCTGCTTTCCTTCATGGGATGGAAGTATTGCCGCCTTGGCCCTAGGTGAGCAATTGTGGGTTATCTTGTCTCCCTATGTCTATATACTGTAGGTGTAGTGCAAAGTTAGGGTATCTCGGTTGTCTTCTCTAGGTGTGCAGCTATGAAGGGGAAGCTCTGAGCATCCCTTTGGAGACATGAATAGAACTGTCTGCCCTCCCCTTATATTATAACAGAAGGCAGAACGCCCTCTTCACTTTGAGTAAAGGCAAGGATTCGGGGATGGGGGGTCTCAGTGTCCCTCCCTCCCCCCCAAGTATAAGTGTACAGGTAGAACAGAGTATCTGTTGCTGCTATAACTAAATGAGGTTACTGTATTGTATCATCCCATTCTCTCAGCTCCCTGATGACTTTTATATTACTGTTGATGTATTTACCTACCCTTGTATTTTGGACTGGGGCTGACAGGATACCTGTGATAGGAGAGGTTGCATGACCGCTTGGGTTTCTACAGGTTATGTTGGCACTTTGAAGTTGTCTCCTCGCTGTCCTTATCCTTGTTTCCCTGACAACTCCTCCCCCCCCCCCAACTTCCAATCTCCATGTTGTATGGAAGGATTCATCAGTAGGATGTCTTATTTTTGAGGTTGGGGCTGAGACAGGTAGAGCAAGTGCCAAAAGGAGATACAATGAGATGATCAGACAGGGCATGAGTCAGCTGTATTTCCAGATTCCCAGTGTGGAAGATCCTTAGATTGGAGGGAAAGTCTGAGACTGGGCAGGCTATGTAGTGTTGCAGCAGGAATGGACAGACTGGAAGGGTCTCTTGATCCTTAGCTGTAATCCTCTTCTGTTTCTAACTCTGCCTGTTCCTCTGGTTGCATGCTCAACCTTTATTTTATTTATTTATTTAGCAAGCATTTGTAGCCCGCTCCTTCCAGCGATCAGAAGCGGGTAGGATTACTATTGTGAAACTGCCGAATCAAGGCAGGTACAAATTTTGTTTACATACAGATTGTCAGAAAAGCACATCATACAGAGTTAACACTTCTTAGCTATAGGGGAGTTCATTTACATATATACATAAATACATATATAACCTCTCCCTACTGCTCTCTATATTATTGACTTTCTTCAGTAAATGGATAAGTAGAATTTGTTTGGGTCTTGAAATGAGTTCTCTTCCACGGTTGGTTGGTTGGTTGTTTTTTTACACTCCCTTGGTAAGTGGAACATAGAATATAAGGAGAGAGGAGGACTGGTGTTTGACTTTCCATTCCAGAGAGGAGGATCTGTGCTTGTCCCAGGCCCACTTCAGCTACAACCGCAGCCTTTACTACTTGGGGCTTGCTGTCCTTGCCTCTGAGTTCACACTATTAACCCCTACCCTAACCTCTAGTTTTACAACCTTTTTTCACTGAACATTGTTTGTACCTTGGGCGTTATGAATAGCTTTTGAGGTATCTGAATGCATGGTTAAGTCTTTAAGTGTGGCAGCATACACTCCTGCTGGCTTTCAGAATTTGATCCAGTGGCATTCCCCCATAGGCACTTGCTGCCTTTGTCTATTGGTGAATTTTCTCTTGACTGGACCAAAATGTTGGATCAGGGCTCCAGGTTTCCCTGCCTGAATCCGGTGGTGCAGTGCCAGTTCTATATTTCGCTTTTCTGGAACAAGCTGCATAAACACTGAGGTGGCAACCGTGGCAAGTCCATGAGTGCCGGGCTGTTTGTTTCTGTCCCCTTCTGAGCTCCTTTGTCTTTTCCATGGTTCCCATGAAAACGAGGTATTTTTATCTCCTGCAAAAATCTTGAAAGCCTAGTATCAGATTCTTTTAATTCCACAGGGGAATGCGTACACAGTGTAGCTGCTCGCTGGGGTGCCCCTGGCTGGCCTGTTTAGCTCTGCTGGTCGAAACAGGACTTGACTCCGATCCATGGTCTGTACGGGTTACTGCCAGAAGCAATGGCTAATTAATCTCTGCCTTCTGATCTTCATTCATTAGTATTAGGACAGTCTAGAGACGTCTTGGGTCCAGGGCCGGCCCCATATTTCGTTTAAGGTGTTTGCCACCCTAGGTAAACCTTAAGTCTTATGTTTCCTCCCCCCCCACCAGCTGTCAGAATTTGTTTACCTTTGAATGCCCTGCTCTTTGCTGCCTCCCAGAAGCTGCTGCCCTAAGAAATCACCTATTTTGCCTGATGGTAAGACTGGCTCTGCTTGGGTTCGCTCTGTTTGAACCTGGACAGATTCCAGAAGTAAGTGAAGAACAGCAGTGTGGTTTGTGTTGTGGACATGAAGAGGACCGGATGTTTATATATTTTTAACTATATCTGTTCTTTGTTTAACTGAAGTTATCAACAGAAAAATACAAGGTCGTTTTCATCTGTACAGCAACTGAATGCTTTAAAGAAATGTGTGTGTGACCTTTTTCCATCAGCAAGTTGAAAGCAGTGGATCTACAGGTCCGGTTTCTTGTGCTAGGGATGACTCTGAGGATGGCTATGCAATTACAGTGAAATTGAGAGTATTTGGAGCAAAGAGGTGGAGAAATGCTAGAGCTCCCTGGCTTTCAGAAGCCATGGTTGTGGCAAACGGTGATAGCACTCAGTCTTACAGTCGGATAGTATTGTTTTTTGGGTGAGTAATGGCAACTTACCTGTAGTTAATGCTTCCTCTCTAGGAGCCAGTGATGGGCAAGAGTCCACCCACTAAACCAGTGTAAAAAAAATAAGCTGCTTTGTCATAAACAGCAGCCTGTGTTAACAGTTGAAGGTACGCTGGTACATCCTGCTTTTCAGTACTGACTAGAGGAGACGAGAGATTTCCCATCTATGTGCTGAGATTCCTATGTCCGAATTATTTCCCCTTCCTCACTGACTCTGCAAAGCAGTTGTTCCAAATGCAGCATCCGTGACCTGCAAAGGTGGTGGGGGTGGGGTGGGGTGTGGAGCTCCCACACCAACTCCTTTTGTGGAGAGTCCCTATGGGGAAAAACGACTGAGGAACAGCGTGCCCCTTGATTGCACCAAGTTCCATTCAGCAGAGAGAAAATACAGATTTTGTTTTGTCATTGGTAGAATCTGTGTTTACCAGATTTCCCTGTGCAGAACTCGCATGCACATGCACACGCCCACGCTGCCTCTGAAACAGTCTCTGACTTTCACATATGGGCGCACATACTCTGTCTTACTCATGCTCTGTTGCTGTGAATACTCCATATTAAGGAGGCTGTTCGGAGTCCCCCCTCAGACCTGAGAGGATAGAGAAGAGGGTCACCCCAGGACTACAGGATGGGATGATCTATGCTTGCTTTCTTTTGCTTTGTGAGAGTAATATAAAGAAGGGAGCTGCGGTACTCTTCCCCCCCTCCACCCCCCACCATCTCAGAGAGAGAATCCATTTCAGCAGTGTTTGACATGACCTCTGAGACAGCAGCTGGGACATGCTGATCTTAGGTTTTAAATAACACCCCTCCCCCTATGCAATAAAAAGTCATTTATTGGATAAACACCACTTCCCCCGTGTATCTTCGCCCCTCTCCTTATCTGCCTGGATTCTCTGTTTTAATGCCATTTCTGTGCAGACTCCTCAATTTTACAAATTTTGTATACCAGAAAAGATACGCAGTAATAGTACCTGTGATGCAAAAAATGCTGCTAAACAGATTTTCTTCAAACCCTCAATGGACCCCTGGAAAATAAACACCTAAGAATAGAAGTCCTTCCTGTATTTACCAAGCAATATCTGGAAGAGCCTCTAGGTGGCACAGTGCCTGCTCACCTGGGCAGAAGGAAGAGGGAATGGCATATCCATGGATAATGGCAGTGAAGTAGCAGCTCAGAGCTGGGGACAGAGGACTCTTGCAGCTGGCAAGCACTGGTTTGTTCTCTTTTCTGACTCTCACTTGGTGTGGCATCACAGTATTTCTCTCCTTGCTTCTTCTGTTGTCTTCCCTGTCCTGATTTTTTTTCCTCTCCCCTTTCTCCATTCCTTCCGTTATTCTTTCATTCTGTCTCTCCCCCCTTTTCTTCTGTCTCTCTTCTCCCCTCCCTTTTATCTTCTCCTTTCTTATCTATTCTCCTTACAGAGTCAACCTGACCACCTTGTTCTGATTTTGCCATGTCCTGGCTTGTTCACTCAGCAGGCTCAGAAAATGTGACGACAGCAGCTGTCTAGGCCTAGCTTGGTTGCCTGGGGCTTTCCTGCAAGCAAAGGCCATCCCTCATGTGCTTCCATTACATTTGAGAGGCTTTACAGCCATCCCTAGTAAGAAGGTGGACCAAGAGAAAAAATAGATGTCAATATTCTGGTCTCACTGATCGGCGTATGTCCCTAGCACATATGCGCTTGTTGGTAATAGACATAAATACCTATGATTATGTCCTTAATGCACAGAGTTAGTACTTACCAGGTGGTGCAAGTTAGTCAGAGGCAGAATGGGAGGTGCAGGATGCTGACATCTTTAGAGACTCTGCACTTTTAATTGTTCATATGTGACCTAGAACAACACACGAGTGTCAGATTAAGTGCTTTAGAAAGAGAGGTTCACTGAGATGTCTTTATTTATTTAATCAGTTTTATATACCACCTTATCCTTCAATCAAAGTGGTCAACAAGACAACAGAGGGACTACATTGGGGGGGGGGAGACAACAAGTTAGTACATTACAGTAAACTACAGTACATTACATTGTTATACATAAACTACAGCAAAATTACATTTCATAATTCATTACAATTACATTAAACAAATAATTGCAACCTTACAAAATGTTAAAATAATTTAAACATTATAGGAAAATTGAAATTCAAAGGGTTAAAACATTTTGTTCTATTGGAATTAGATTAATTGCCATATGCTTCAATAAATAGGTACGTTTTAAGGGACTTTCGAAAATCTTTGATATACTCATTTCTTATGGGCCAAGACTTTTATTTTACTTATTAAATTTGATATCCCACCTTTCTCAGCAGCTCTAAGGTGGGTTGCAGTCATAAAACAGAAGAACAAAACTGCAGACCGAGGGACTGGTGAAGCTGATGGCACTTTTTGGGTGGGTTCAGCACCTTCTCAGGCCTAAAGATTAATGCCGACAAGTCTGAAGCACGATTGTTAGGTGATGAGGGGACTGCAACTCTTCCATTGGTCGCTGGAACTCCTCCGGTATCTAGATATATTCCTGCACCGGAACCCCCAAGAGGTATACAAAAAAAATATACAAGACAAAATCCAACAGATCAGATACCTGTGGGCTTAGTGGTGAGACCTGCTATTGACGTTGTTTGGACGGGTGGCGCTTGTTAGAGGATTTTGGGAAAATGGCCATTTTATCAGCTTCAAATGTTACCACTATGGATTAAGAGCCAAGAAGTGGAGTAACTGAAAAGTCTGTTCTGTGGCTTCTTATAGTGAGGCTGGAGGGCCAGAGTTGGACAAGCCAAATTAATCCTGCCAGTGACGAAGGGGGGGACTGAAGTTACCAGATCTCCGCATCTACAGTGTCACAGCACTGATACGATGGATGAAGGGCGTCATGAGTGGCACCTCCTGCTACGTCCCCAATGTCTGCTGGGTTGGTGGTGCTCCCCACATAGTTTGGTGACTACCTGTCCCCCACTGAGACACCACGAGTACTGTCAGCTGATTGCTCCGCTACGAAAGGCCTGGCGATGGTGGGTGTTGAAAAGTTGCACTATTTGGCAAGTGATTCCATTCTTACAATTGGGCGCTAACCTGGACTTTGCACCGGGAACCTCTCAACAGCTCCTTCTGGAGGTGGAAGGGGGAGATGGGTCTTTCAGACATGGGGTTATCTTGAAATGGGGAGGATGAGGGAGGTGACTGGTCTGCCAGCTGCGCACCTTTATTGGTATTTGCAGGCGTGCCATTACTGGCAACAGCTGTAGAGGGCCACCTCGGGGAGTCTAACTGATACTATAGCAGATGAAGGTCTGCATAACTTGGCCCAAAGGTAGAATACATTGTCCACATGGCAAAAACTGCTGAGGGAAATGATAGTTAAGCTGTTTGGCTGCTCTCACTGAGGCTTTGTCAGCAGACATAGAAGAGGGAGTGAGTGTAGAGCAGTTGGCATGCTGCTTTCAAAATGCGCAGCAAATAACCTGCAATGCCTGATATAAGGAAATGCAATATCAGGTTCTTCATAGAAACTATCTCACCAGGGCAAAAGGAGCGGAGCAGGGTATGTGGGCCTCCACCCAGTGCGAGAAGTGCTGAGCTGGGGAGAACACCTTCTGCCATGCTTTTCTGGAATCTCCCAAGTTAGCAGGGCTATTGGGGGGGGGGGGGTGTTGGCAGGGTTGGGGGACATTATACATAAAAATATTAACTGGACATATGGCCTACTGATGATGGGAGACGAGGGCTCGCTGCAAGACCAAAAACTCTGCAAAGTAGAGAGCAAATTTGTGCTACTGGGTATCTGGGTCAAATGTTCCATTCTGTAAAAATGGATGGGGGACAAACCGCTGACGTTCAACCAGTGGGTGTTGGGTATGCACACGCTGGTGCAAGCTGAGTAATATGCCTATCGTAGCCACACTAAGCCTTACTGGATGCACTATAAGAAGCTGTGGGCACGCTTCTCTGAGAGTGGGAGGGAGGGGAGATTAGTGAATGGATGTGGTACCAAGTAAAGGCCATAGTGTCTGGCAGTGTGTTAGTTATTGTTGTAAGCAGATTATTAGATCATCGTTCTTTTTTGTAATGAAACCAGCAAATGGGAACGCCAAGATTTTTTTTTTCCTCACTGCAGTTTTATCTTGTATATGGCTAATGTTTGAAATGTCATGGCTTTGAGTGTATGTTGTTGAACGTTAATAAAGAGATAAAACAAACAAAAAAAAAAGAACAAAACTGCAGGCCCATTGCTGTAGCCAAGTCCTCTTTTTCAGACACTGGGTTCAGGGATATATCTGATTTGTCATAGGGAAACACCTCTTCCAGTATCGTTTGTTGTCTGCACCTCAGGTTTTTCCAAATTTCTAGCTGTAGTTGTAGCTTATCTATGCATGTGTTTACCTACTTGGATGATTGGCTCTTGAAGATCGCCACACGAGAAGGAATTCAGTAATCTGTACATAGTACCATCCTGGTGCTGGAGCTACTAGGGTTTGTCATCAGCTAACCCAAGGTCAATTTAAGCTCGTCCTGCCAACTGGAGTTCATTAGAGCCCTGATAGACATGACTGGTGAAAGCCTTTCTTCTCCAGGACAGGCTTACCAGATAGTGGAGGGAATTACAAAGAGTCAGATATCGGCAAAAACCATGTTGAAAATATTGGGCCATATGGCTTCGACAGTTCACATCCCTCTCGTGGCACGCCTCCACTTGAGACAATCTTAGTGGACCTTGAGCACACACTGTACACAGTCAATGCATAGGCTCACCGATGACATCTGTCACTTGGCCCCTTTGGGATCCCCTTGATTCTAGCTAAAGGCTTGCTTTTTCAGGAACCACCTTACCAAAACTACTAACGGATGCGTCCAGACTGGTTAGGGAACCCATCTCTATGGATTCCGTATTCAGGGGCTGCCATCCACCCAGTAGAGTCTCTTTCCAATCAGTCTTCCGGAACTGAGAGAGATTTCAAATTGATTGTCAAATCATAGTAACATAATATATGATTGGCAGATAAAGACCAGCATGGTTCATCTAGTCTGTCTAGTAAGGTGTCTAGGTTGTAGAATTGCACCTGCCGCTCTGTGCATGTTACTCCATCTCTGTGCCTTTGCTTAAGATTGTACCTGTCACTCCAGACAGGGTTACCCTCTCGAGTATATGAAGTTATATACGTTTGTTTTGATTCCATTCTCTTGCTATCTAGTGAGTCTTTGTCTGTCCCATGCCTCTGAATTCAGTCACTGTTTTTGCTCCCACCATGTCCTTTGGGGAGAGCGTTGCAGGCATCTACCACCCTCTCCATGAAAAGGTATTTCTTAATGTTGCTTTTAAGTTTACCTCCTTGCAACTTCATTTCATGTCCTTTGGTTCTACAGCTGCTACGTCTTTGGAAAAAGTCTTGTTCATTAACATCCTTTAAGTATTTAAACGTATCATATCTCACTGACCCTCCTCTCCTCTGTCATAACAATTAAATTGTAATAATTCAGATAGACAGTCAGGCTGCCATGTTCTACATCAAAAGCAGGGAGGGATGAGCTCGTACCTCCTGTGTTGGGAGTCTTATCAGACTATGGAATTTTGCCATCTCTATGGGATGATACTCAGGCCATATACCTGGCAAGAACAACACTGGCAGACATGTTGAGTCCTTCAACCTCATGAATGGACTCTGGACCAGGAGATACTGTTAAGAATGTTTTGGAAGTAGAGCATCCCCTTGATGGATCTCTTTGCCACTCCCCAGAACAGAAAGTCCCTCAGTTCTGCTCCAGAGTAGGGTCGCATGGCAAACTAACTTCAGATGCTTTCCCCATCTGTTGGGAGAAAAGCCTTCTGTACGTGTACCCCCCCCCCCTTCCCTTCATAGTGAAGACTTTCTTGAAATTCCAAGATGACAAAGGCACCATGATTCTCACAGTGCCTTCCTGACCCAGGCAGCATTGATTTCCTCGTATCTAAGACCTTTTTGTCAGGAAGCCAATGCATCTTGGTGACTATTCAACCTCTTTTTGCAGAATTAGGGAAGACTTTTATGCATCCCAAAGTCAAGTTCCTATTCCTCACAGCCTGGATGTTGAGATGCTAGAGTTTGAGTCTCTGAGTCTGCTGGTTGGAGTAGCTGCTGTCCTCTTAGCTTCCATGAGAAATTCTGTTAGTAAGTCTTAGGCTTTAAATGGTGAAGGTTTGCCATCCAGGGTGAAGGACAGACCTTAGATTTTTTTTCTCATGTCTCACAGAAAAATTGCTTGACTATCTTGTGCATCTCTTGAGTCTGGTCTCAAGGCTAACTCTATAAGGGTCCACCTTAGTGTGCAATTGGTGCTTATCACTACTGTGCAGAAGGGAACCCCTCTACAACCATAGTTTCTTCATGCATGGCTTGCTTCTGTTAAGCCTCCCCTAAAGCTGCTCAGTGTCTTGGGGTGTGGTTTTAACTCTGCTGATGAAAGCTCCCTTTGAACCGCTAACAGGTTCTTTCTTGGTGGGCATTACTTCAGCAACTAGAATTAGCAAGCTTCACACTTTAGTAGCGAATCCATTTACTCTTAAGTTTTTTCACAATAGGATGGGGCTGTGTACTCATCCTAAATTCCTTCCAAAAGTAGTGTCTGACTTCCTCCTTAATCAGTTGTCCTAACATTTTTCCAAAGACCCCCATGCTCACAAAGGGCAAAGTGTGCTGCACATATGGGACTGAAGAGAGCCTTGGCCACCTACTTGGAGTGGACTAAGGTCCATACAAAGTCTGCCCAACTTTTTGTTTGTTTTTGTACCCCCAATAGAGTGGGGACTGCTGTGAACAAATGTATACTTTCAATTTGGCTAGCCAACTGTGTATTTTGTGCTTATGCCCAGGCAGATCTGATGCATGATATCCGAGCCACGGCTGTGTAGGTGGCCCACTTGAAGTCAGTCTCTGTAGCTGCAACCTAGACCTCAGTTTATACATTCTCATCTCACTACTGTTTTGGAAAAGAATTCCCACATGATAGCATTTTCAGTCAATTTGTCCTTCGGAATCAATTTGAGGTTTAGAATCCAACTACATTCCCTCCTATGCCCAGTTTTCTTCTGTTCCAGGCTTGGTCCCCCCCCCCCCCCAAAAAAAAAAAAGCGGGGGGAAAACATAGAGGTTGTTGTATTGCACCAGCTCCTTGTGGCACAGAGTTCTACCTGTTTTTTTTCCCTTGGAGCAGCCTGTAGCTAGGTATTCCAATATGTGCGGATTTATCCTGCTTGTCCACTAAGAAAATGAGGATACTTGACTGTAGTAGGTGGTGGTCTTAGACAGCAGGATAAATCCTCACAATCCTCCCTCCCTCCCTCTTGGAGTTTTCGACTCTGTTTTTTACACAACAGAGGCTCTGAGGTGCCGTGGCAGGCAGAAACAAATGCACACATGTGGTGAGCTTTCTGAAAGCTTCTAGAAGTAGCTGAGGAAGCTCCCGTGCTGGGGCTCTATCAGACATCACCCATACATGACGACTTGACTTATCCTGTTCATGGAGAACATCTGCTACAGGTGAGTAACCTCCGTTTTTTTTGGTTGCCTCATCTACTAACAACTGCAGATGAGTAAAAATGTCAATACAATATACATCCACATTAAAATCTAACATACAGCAAAGTACATAACTCGTGTTTATTTTATGTGTATTATGAACAATTTACTATCCACATGTTTTCCCCTTTCATAGCATACAAACGCATATATACTTGTATTGAGGAAATAGTAATTCTATTGTAATCTTTAATCCCCTATGCTTTAAGATCTCTCTTCTGCATTTCATGTAATCTAGCACATTTTTCTCTCTTCCTTCTATTTCTCTATCCAAATATGTTCAATCTTAGATAAAAGAAAAATAAAAGAGAGAGCAAGGAGTAAGACCAGTGGAAAGCATCAGGATGAAATGGTACTGTATATATACATTGATCTTCTGGAGTAGCTTTGTACAGTTTAAGTGGAGACAGAAGAAACTTATATAGAGTTAATTAGTCTCTGTAAAGCAAGGGCGTGCATAGCTTCAAGAGGATGAAGGGAGCTGAATGTGGATCTTGGAGAGCCAGGCATAGAGGCGCTTTTGCAGAATCTGGAAGAGGATTGAAAAGTTCCAAGCACAGGATGTAGGCTGCCTGGAAAGGTTGTTCTATTCCTCTCTTCTGTCCATGGCTCTTTGTATACTACTCTTTCTTGCTTCCTTCCCCTCTGGTAATCCACATCTTTGCCTGCCTGGCTCCCTTCTTCCTGCCTTCCTCCTTCCTATTCACCCTCACTTGAACCATCCCACATCCCTGTCTTCTCCCCATCCTTTTCTCAGATGCCTCCTTCTGACTCATCTAGCTGACCTCATTAGCATTCCGAAGTGAATGAGTAGGAAAGCTGTTAGCGCCTAAAGTGTCTGCTTAAGGAGTGGGGGTGTGGACGTTATTTTGGGCTCAGGTTATTTTGATGACCTCATAAATTTTATTTTTGGTGAGACAGCCTTGAAATTAGTGCAGGCTGCAGTTTTTATACTGGGAAATAGAGCAATTATTTACAGTATACAGATCACTTTAGCAACTCGGCAACACTGTGAGAATGGTGTGTGCAGCCTCATCTGTGGTAGAAAGCTGTGTGTAATTTGTGTGACTGTACATGAAATGAAGAGTTGACTGCCTGCTGCGGTGCATGGTGGTCGAGAATTTGGCAGCTGAGATTTAACACTGAAAAAAAATGCAGGGTTGTGCATTTGTACTGCAAAAATCTAAGGGAGCAGTATAGGGGATGAAGAGCGGGACCTGGAAGTGGTTGTTTTTTTTGATGATCATAAGGTCGCTAAATAAGTAGAAAAAGTGATGGTGAAAACCAGAAGGATCCTTGTGTGTGTAGAGAGAGGAATGGCCAGCAGGAAGGAGGAGGTGTAATGATGACTCTGTATAAGTCTTTTGAGAAACCTCAGAGTATTGTGTGCAATTCTGGAGACCACACCTTCAAAAGGATATAAACATGATGGAGTTGGTGCAGAAGGTGACTACCGAAATGATCGGTGATCTTTGTAATAATGATTATAGAGACAGACTTAAAGATCTCAATATGTATACTTTGGAAGTAAGGCGGAAGAGGGAAGATGATAGAGATGTTTAAATACCTCCGTGGCATAAATGCACAGGGGAAGAGCCACTTTTACTTGATAGAAAGCACTGCAATGAGGGGGCATAGGATGAAAGTGAAATGTATAGATTCAGGAGTTTGTTAAGTGCTTTTAAGTCTGTGTCAATTTGTGGCAACCCTCTGAATAGTTGTCCTAAACTGTATTAAGCCTTCAGTCAGGCAGCTCATTGTTGATAGAGTGGCATCCATAGCTGCTGCTGTATTGATCCATCTCATTGCTGGCCTTCCTCTTCTGTGTTGACCTTCTACCTTGCCAAGCATGATGTCTGTCTCTAATGAGCTCTCTCCTCACATGATGTATTAAGTATAAAAGTCGAAGTTTTGTCATCTGAGCTTCTAAAGAAAGCTTATGTTTGACCTCCTCTAGTATTGATTGGTTTGTTCTTTGGGCAGTCCTTTGTATACACAGTGTTCTTTGCTGGCACCATAATTCAAAGGCATCGATTTTCTTCCTGTCCATCTTTTTCACTGTCCAACTTTCATATCCATATGATGTTATTGAAAATACCATGGCTTGGATAAGTTGAATCTTTGTATGGAGAGACACACATCTGCTCTTGAGAATCTTGTCTAGATCCTTCATAGCCATTCTGCCAAGAACAATACACTGTTGCATTTCTTGACTGCTTGTTTCTTTATTGATAGTTGACAACTTTAACCTACTTGGATCAACAATTTCAGTTTCTTCTCCATCAATGATGAACATTGATTTTGCTAGCTGTCAGGATCTTTGTCTTAATGTTAAGGTGCAGATCCATTTTAAGACTGTTCTTTGATCTTGAGAAGCAAATGTTTCAGATTACCTTCAATTTCAGTCCTTAATGTGGTGGTATCAGCATAACGAAGGTGATTGAGTCTTCCACTAATCTTCACACCTCTGGTGTCTTCTTATAGTTCTGCTTCTCTGATTTGTTCTGCATATAAATTAAACAGGTAGGGGGAAACTATGCAGCCATTGCTGATTTTAAACCATTCTGTTTCTCCTTGTTCCATTCGAACTGTTGCTTCTTAATGTAAAGGTTGTGCAAGAGCACTATCAGGTGTTATGGTATACCCATGCTTCTTAATATGGGCCAGAGTTTCTCATGGTTTACACAGTCAAAAGCCTTGCTGTAGTCAAGAACCGCCTAGTTGCCTTGGCTTTAGGCGGTATATCAAATAAACTCAAAACTGTAACTAATATAACACATGGATATCATTTTGGTATTTTGTCTTTTCAAGGATCCATCTCGCATCTGTGATGTCTCTCGTTCCTCGCCCTTTCCTGAACCCTGCTTGCACGTCAGGCAGTTCTTGTTTCAGGTATGATTGTAGTTTCTGCTGAATGATCTTGAGTCTTTCTGATATGTGGGATCAGAGCGATTGTGCGATAATTTCCAGTCAGTCGGATCATCTTTCTTCAGTATTAGTATAAGCCCAGATCTTGTCCAATTAGTTGGCCATGAATTTGTTTTCCAAATTTCTTGGCAGAGCCTTGTAAGTATGGTAACAACTGCATCAGATTGCTGTATTACTTCAATGGGGAATGCCATCGATGTCTGGTGATTTGTCCTTTGATAAGGCTTTCAATACTGCTTTGACTTCTTCTTTCATCACCAATGGTTCCTGGTCATAAGGTACAGGTTGAAACGACTGTTGGTCCACTTGATCTTTATAATATAATGACTTTGTATATTCTTTCCACCTTTTCTTGATCATCTCATCATTCAACATGGACCCTTGAGCATCTTATAGCATTCCAATTTGAGGCTGGAATTGTTTCTTTAACTCTTGTAGTTTTAGGAAAGCTGATTATTCTTCCTCTAATAGTTTCTGATTCTGTTTCCTTGCATGTGTCATTGTAGCACTTTCTCTTTGTCTTGTCGTGCTCCACTTCACATTGGAAATCTCTGTGATTGCTTCTCTTTCTCCTCTGGCTTTAGCTTCTCTGTGTTTCTGAGCAATTTTCAGAGTTTCTTCAGTCATCCATTTTGGCTGTTTTTTGCTCTTTCACCATTTGTAGAAACTTCTCGCTTTCTTCCAGCAGAACCTTCTTGATGTCATCCCATAACTCTTCTGGAGCTCTGTCATTTATATCTAAAGCAGCAAATTGATTTTGCAGGCAGTCTTTAAGTTACAGTGGTATATTCTCAAGGTTATATTTTGCTACATTCATAAGTGATTTGCTTTTTCTGCTTTAGCTTGAGTTCGCATGCTAGTAGTTGGTGAACTGTACCACAGTCAGTTCCAGGTTTGTTACAGAGCTTTTCCATCGTTGGTCTCCACAGATGTAGTCAAATTGACTTTTATACAATCCATTGGGTCCATGTGTATAGTCGTTTGTGTTGCTGAATGAAGGTGTTTGAGTTGAATAGATCATTGGTCTTGCAGAATTCTATCAGTCTTTCTCTAGCTTCATTTTGGTTGCCAAATCCATATTTTCCAACCATTGCAACCACCTTTGTCAACTTTTGCATGCCAGTCACACATGACTATCAGGACATCCTGTTAGAATGTTCTGTCAGTTTCATCTTACACTTATTCATATTACTCATCAACCTCTTCCTTTTCTGTAGCTGTTGTTGGGGCATATATCTGAATTATAGTTGTGTTGATGGGCATTCCTCATAGACAAATAGAAATTAAGCATTCAGTGATTGCATTGTAGTTCATTACAGTTCTTGCAAGTTTTTTTTTTTAAAATTATAAATGCAACACCGTTTCTTCTTTGTCTTTTATTTTCAGCATTACCATGCGATCATCAGATGCAAAGTGCCTGATGCCAGTCCATTTCAGTTTGCTGATGCGCAACTGATTGAATTGTACAGATTCCTTGGTTCATGCTTCATATATTCCTTGTCCCAGTATGTAAGGCATCTTTGCAGCTTCTGACTCTCATTTCGTGTGCATCTGCATCAGCAGTTGAATGTCCTGAGGGCTTTGATCCAACCACATCAAAATTAAATTCAGGAGTAATTTGCGTAAATATTTCTTTACGGAAGGAGTTGTATATGCATGACATAGTCTCCCATTGGAGGTAGTAGAGACAGTGACTGTATCTGAATTCAAGAAAGCATGGTACAAACGGAGAAGATCTCTAAAAGATGGAGCAAAAGGGACTGTAGTAGTTCTGTATTGAAGGGGAGTTTGGATAGACTGTATGGTTATGCTGTTATGTTTCAGTGTTTCTAGAGCCAGGATTAGGGGAGACAGTTTGGTAACATCATAGATAATAGCATGCAAAAGCCAAACTGGCCCATTAAGTCTGCCCAGTTGAAGTCCTAATGCTCAGGGAGAAGAGCACATGCATTTCTCATATGCAACCCAGCATCATCTTTACTCTATCTTGCCTTTTACCTACCACTGCCCTCCATATCTGTCCCAAACATGCCCAGAATCTGTTAAATGCTGCACTCTACCACTTCTGCCACTAGACCATTTTGAGCCTTGCCATCTTCAACTTTGATTCATTTAAGGTCAATACTTAATCCAGCATCCAGTCCCCTTTATCTGGTTTTCTAATAATACCAAAATTAGTGTCCACGTTTAAAATCCATCCTCCCTAGGCTTATTAACATTTGGGTTTTAACTATGATCCCTTCAGGCAGATTAGCCCAGCCATCTTAGAATCGTAATGCAATCTCTGCTGTTTATGGTTGCTAACTACTGCTCCACACAAGTTATCCAAGTACTTTGAGATAAAATGGTTCTTCCCCAGGGTCCTATGCGGAGTGTCTTTGGTGGAGCTGGAGATTAGAATGGTGGCATAAGGAAGTTAGTGACTCTGTCCTAGTATTGCATGCGTTTAGAGGCAGAGTTAGTTAGAATCTTGGTGATAATGGTCTTGCATTTTATGAATACTTGATTGTGGCCTAGTGAATAGAGCAGTGGACTTGGCCAAGGATGCCAAGTCTCGCTTCAGCCACTGATGCTCTTTGTAACCTTGGGAGTCACTTTATATCTGCCTCAGGTACCCACGTAAGCCAGTGGTTCCCAAACCTGTCGTGGGGACTCCCCAACCAGCTGGGTTTTCAGGATATCCACTTTGAATATTTGAGAGATTTACATTAACTGCATCCACGGCATGTAAATAGGCCTCCTGTGTATTGAAAACTCTACTGGCTGGGGAGTCCCAGGACAGGTTTGGGGACCACTGATGTAAGCTCTGCTTGGCAGGGGCATATTTTGCCTAAGTACTTAATCACTGCGGTTAAGTACTGTGTACAGCTGCTAGTGCTATAAAAATGATTAAGTATAAGTATTAAACCTGGGAACCTCACTATGTGAATCATCTGAGGATACATCTACAAGTCTTCTCTGTTGCCTTTTGGGTTTGAGAACAGGTACCACCATGCGCACACAGGGACTGGAGAACCACATTGAACCTTGAGTTGAATGTTACCAAGTGCAGCTGTAACATTTAGGCTCTGTCTTCCTTTCTCTGCAGCAAGTGCTGGGGCACACGGAGCCAAAACCAAGCAGCAAATCCAACATGCTGCGATGTCGAAACTCCATTGCTACCTCTGCCGACGAGCAGCCACACATCGGCAATTACAGACTGCTGAAGACCATTGGCAAGGGCAACTTTGCCAAGGTCAAGCTAGCCCGGCACGTCCTGACTGGAAAAGAGGTAAGAGCAACATGGATCTCTTGCTCAAGTTCAAGCGCGAAGGGTCAGTGTGGAAGCAGATCCCAATTTTTTGGCAGGTGGTTATACTTCAGAGCACATAAGAACATAAAATTTGCCATACAGGATCAGACCGAAGATCCATCAAGCCCACCATTCTGTCTGACAGAGGTCAAGCCATGTCATAAATACCCAGTATGCTTCCAAAGAGAAGATCTGTTCCCTACTACTTACATCCAGAGATTAATGGTAGGTTTCGTAAGCCTGTGTGGCTAGCTAATGTTTTATGGCAGCTTCTTCTAGGAACTTGTCTAAGCCCTTTTCAAACACAGCTGTGCTAACTACCTTGATTTCATCTTCCAGTAACAAATCCCTCAGCTCATTTGTACATTAGGTGAAAAAATAAATACTTTTTTCCAATTCATTTAAGTGTACTACCTATTAGTTTCATGGAGTGTCCCCTAGTTTTAGTACTATTTGAACTGATAAAGGGCTGTTTCCTATTTTCTGGTCCACCTCTATCTGCCTCCTACTCACTCCCGTCCCTGCCTGGTTGCCATTTCTGGAGAGTTGTAGCTCCTGAAGGTAGGATTCTCTACTGAGTATTACTTAAGAGCTAATATGGGAGTCCTGAAGTATTCCAGGTCCTGCATGCTGTCTCAGTACAGCTACAGAAAGCTGCCCAGGAGTCAGAGTATAGTCTGCATTTAAGATCAGTATAGCAATGGGAGATGGCTGGTTTGGGGGATCTCTGAGCATGCCCTGGGTTTGGAATCTGTTGTTGCATTAGTTGCACAGAGTACAACTTTCATGGTTGTACTCGTAAAGAATAGTCTAAATTGCAAGAACTTTATACACTAGCCAGAGTATTTGGCATTTGGTCAATGTTCTGGTGACTGTCCTGTCTGATCTTTGCTGTTCAACACAGCAGAGTAACTGGGTTGAGGAGTAAATACTATTTTTAGCATACAACATCAAAGGGACATTGGAGAACCTTTCCCAGTTTTTAGGTCTGCCATAGGCTCTAACGAATGGCAACCTTTTCACGTCTGCTATTAAAGATGTACATATGGCTAAGGCAGTGACTCGGGGCTGAAAATGCACTTTATACACTTAAAGCTGAGAACTCATTCCATCCCCAAAGAAGTGCAGTATTTTGTTTGAGGTTTTGTCTCCATTCCTCTCTCCTTGCTATGGGTGCTTGAACAAGGGAGTAACTCCCTTTCTTGTTGGCTAGCAAAGGAACTCAGGGTTTGGCCAGGATGGTTGTCAAGAGTGCATAATGGGGCTGAGGGAGCGAGGAGGGGATTAAGTAAAAGCATAACTTCAGAAGGGTAAATAAGTTGGATTTTTGCACTGGTTCCTATTCTATTTAATCTTGGAGCTTACCATTGTCTGTCCCCACACAGCTAACTTGCTTACTCTTCCACACCTCCCTTTTGTTTTAGGTTGCTGTGAAAATAATTGACAAAACTCAGCTGAACTCCTCCAGTCTGCAGAAGGTAAGAACCTGGTCTTTGCATCTCCTCACATGTGCTCAGTTTTTGACTATGATTGAGTTTAGGGATGTCCTCTTCGCAAACTTCCAGATCAGGTGGAGAGGAGGATTATAAGATGTCCGATGTTCACCACAACCAAGCACCGTCATGTGATGAGTCTGTGCTCTGCTGATATGGTGTTTTGGGTTTTGTTCAGTCATTAAAGTGCTAGTCTGGAGGAATCTGACAGCTGGGACTCCTATGCCCTGATTCTACTGTGGGGTTTTGATGATGAAATCTTGACACTATGAAGGGAGAGGGTTTAGCCTTGGCAGTCAGTCTTACATTGATATCCTTTCCACAACTGAATGATTAAAAATGGAGGGTGTGGGGCTGTTGATATCACTGCTTAACATTATTTTTGTTTTGGAGGATGTTTGGGAACAAATGAAGGTTGGGGCTGCTTCATCCTTTGCAAGACATAATACGTTTCCTATTCATCTATAAGTGATGCCCTCCTCAGCCCCTTGAGCTTCAGATTGCATTCAGATGTTCTGTGTGAGGAATAAAGTCGCCTTGTGTTCCAGCCTGTTGAAAATGGTGATATTCTTTAAGATTTGCATAGCCTCTGGATGTCTAGGAACGATAGCGTTGCTGATTATCCATGTCAGCTGTTACATTTTGAATCTGTGAGCCCCATGCTGCCTCAGTGATGGACTGATGTCTGGGGTTGGCTTTTCAGTGAATGTTTGTTGCCTGGGTTCTTATAATTTGATTCACGTGTGCACCCTATTGCTTCATGTGAAACTGGTATTGAACGCCTTTAGTACATGAATTTGCTAGCTAGCAGATAGACCTGTGGCCATAGGAAATGCTTGAGATCTTCCTGCAACAACAACAAAAAAAGTTAGTCACCAAGGGCAACTGCAGATTCTTTCCACTTTGCTGTTACTGGCAGCATCCTGGCTGCTTCCCCCTGGCTATTTTGCTCTCACCTCTTACAGTAGCCAGTATCTCTGTAATGTACAAAACTACATTGTCTGAAGTCCTGGAGACGTGGGTTCCCATCTCTCCCTTTCCATTAACCCTTTGGTGTATATGGCAACACAAGCTATTCTAACATGCTGTCTCCATAGCACTGACATCTAGCCGCCTGACTTGGACGAATTTCAGAGTTCCTATGGAGATGATTTAAATCTTCATACACTTGCATGTGGCTGTTGCAGATTGGCTTCTGAGTCCCTGGGCTGGCAGCATGTACCATATACCGAGAGAGAACTGTCTCTCCGAATGGCATAGGGGGCTCTGTCGTACTTTGTCCTTTCTTGTTGATGTACAGTGACACCCCCCCCCCCCCCACCTACTCTGGAACCAATTCCTGTGACAAAATGGAGTAATGCACCAGAGAGCTGAGAGAGGTTCATATTTTGATTTCAATCCCACTGCTATCACACACTCTCATTCTATGTTCTAGAATCACACAGAACTGATAGTAGATTGCAGATTCACTACTACTGCTATCTTTTTAAGAAAACATATAAGGGTCAACCTGGGTCAGACCAATGGCCTATCAAGCCCAGCATTCTGTCTCAGAGGGGCTAGTATGGGTCATTTTGGAAGTACCTAGCAAATCTCAATAAAACTCCTTTTATAAGAACTTTCTCACAGTAGTAAAAGCGTGAAGCATCAAGTCTTATTTAAATTTATTTATGGACCTCTCTTCCAGAAACGTATCCAAACCTTTTAGCCTTTACCGCATTCTCTGGCAGCTAGTTCCACAACTTAATTGTGCATTGACTGAAGAAAATGTGTTAAATCTGCTACCTGTTTCACAGAGTGTCTTCCTAGTTAGTAGTATTGTTCAAAAGAGTAAACATCTATCACATCCCTTCTCATTTATCTCTTCTCTATGCAGAAGGGCTTAAATCTGTTTAGCCTTTTTTGATAGGGGAACTTTTCCATCCTCATTATTTGGGGTCTCTCTTGGCCTTCTTTAGTTCTACTGCATCATTTTTTGAGATACGATGACCAGAATGCGATGTTACTTATCTGTAACAGGAGTGCTCTGTAGACAGCAGGGAAATGAGGCCACGCTTGATGGTGATGTAATCTGATAAGAGCCTGTGTGACTGGAGTCGTCATCTAGTAAAGAGAAGTCTTTTGGAATTTTCTGAACCTTCTCTGTTTGGTTTCTGCACTCCCCTCATATTTACTGTAACCAACTGTTCGGGTCAATTTGTCTAACAGCTGAGGAATGAAGGTCTGGTTGCAGTGGGTTAGTGGGGTTTGCTTTTTGTGAGGGGAAGTGTGACTGCATTTCCCTGCTGTCTACGGAGAAACCCCCATTACAAATAAAAGCATTGCTTTCTCTGTAGACAAGCCAGGGTGATGCAGGCACACTTAATGGTGATTCCAGAATTGAGGGTCATCATGATTATTTTCAGCACTGAACCGAGGGAGAGGTGTGTAGCGGAGAAATGTATCAGGCTTTTAACTAGAATGCAAAAAGGTCTCTGAAGCCTGCTTGCTCGAAGGCTGAATCCAGGGCAGTATTCTGATCAAGGCAGTAGCACTTTGCAAATGTATGCAACAAGGCCCATGTGGCCACTTCCAAATCATCCCTTCGGTCCAGTCCAGACATATGGGTTGTGTCCCTTGATCATCAGGTGGAGACTGAGCAAGAACCAACTTCGCTGATATCACCTACTAAGGAGCCTGCCCTTCCTGAGCCTGGTCAGTATTTGCTTAGTCTCTAGCAGGTGGAGGAGCTCCCTGTGCTGTACTGCAGGGATCTTGGAGTTGGTTGGCCTGGAGTTCTAAGCACAATTGAGCTGTTAGATTTCCTTTGGTTTATCTTGTTGGGCACTCCAATTGCTCATGCGGCAATTGATTGAATTGGGGGAGCGGGGTGGAGGGCAGAGAATTTGAGGCAGCTTGACAATGAATTGGCTGAACTGCACAAAAAAAAAAAAATTACAGAAAAGATGAGTACATGTGAGAACCTCCAGGCAGAGGGGAGAGAGTTCTCCTCGCCTGTGTTTGATGCCTCGTGGTGAGGAGTGCCATGAATTGCTCCTGTGCGGTGACTGCCTCCTCTGCAGTGAGGTGCACACCCGGAGAGACGTGGGTCCCTCCCTCAGGTCTCCGCTCAGTGTGACTGGAGGTTTTGTGGTGAGTGGTTTCTTTGTGTGTGCGTTTTCTCCGCTTCATGGTGCCCATGGGACATTTTCAGTTCTGCGCACTGCTGTTTGGTTTCGCTTCCATGCTTTGCACCTTCACGAAGGTCATGGTGGTTGTGGCAGTGACTGCGTCGCAAAGGGGTCTGGATCCATCCCTATTGGATGTCTGGCTTATCCAAGCATAGTCCCTAGAGGAAAATCAGTGGGTCACCCGGTGGGTGGTGGCGCTGTTGCAAAGCTTACGCTGGGTGGTGAACTTTGACAGGAGCCAGTTGAGGCCGACCCAAGTTCTGACATACTTGGAGGCACAATTCGACATTGAGAGGTCCAGGTGACCCTCCTTCCAGATTGCATGGGGAAAGCTCTGGGAGCAGGTGTGCCTCTTTCTCGCAATGGGCTGGCCTATGGCATGGCATTACCTGCAGCTCCGTGGTGGGCGCCATAGATCTGGTCACCTGGGCTCAGGCTCACCTACAGCTTTGTCAGCATGCGCTCCTGTCATGCTGGCCCCCCGATGGGATGCCCTTTCGTGGAGGCTTCTGTGTCTGGAGGTAGTGTGCAACAGCCTGCAGTGGTGGCTGTCCGCTCTGCCGGTGACGGCGGGTCTCCTTCTGGAGACCCCCTCTTGGGTGACTGTGACAACCAATGCCAATCTTGTCGGTTGGGGGGGCTCATTGTCTGGACCAGTTCACCCTGCGCCGATGGTCATGGGAAGAAGCAGCCTGGTCCATCAACAGGTTGGAGCTCCGAGCAGTGTTCCGGGCGTTCCTCCACTTCGAATGTCTCCTGTGGAGCTGTGCAGTATGTTTTTCTTCTTGGACAACGTGACAGCAGTGGCCTATATCAGTCGTCAGGGGGGCACAATCAACATGCTGATGATGGAAAAGGCAGCACCCTTGCTGCAGTGGACAAAAGAGCACCTACTGGCACTCTTGGCAACACATATGGCTGGAAAGAACAATGTTCAGGTGGCCTTCCTGAGTTGCTGCTGGGTGGACCCGACGGAGTGGGCCCTGGCAGACTCTGTGTTCCAACTGCTAGTGCAGTGCTGGGGTCAGTTGATAATGGCATTGGCCGCAGAGGCCATCAAAGCCAAGTTGTTTCTTCAGCAGGTGGTGCAAGCACATGTTGGAGGGCCTCGATGCACTGGTGTCTTCCCACCCTGGCCGCTGATCGGTTGAGTTCTCCACAGGATAGGATGGCACCAGGGGCTGGTGATCCTGATTGTGACGGACTGGACAAGGAGTTTGTGGTATGCAGATCTCATCAGGCTGCAGGTGCGGACTCCATGGCAGCTTCCCATACAGGACGGGCAGCTGGTCCAGGACCCGGTGCTCATGCCTCAGGTAGATCAGTTCTTACTTATGGCCTGGCTCTTGAGAGGGTGAGATTGAGCAAGCGGAGATATTCCCCTGTGGTGGTGGCGAGACTGCTCAAAGCCCACAAGCAGTTGACCTTGCTGTCCTATATCAGGGTCTGGAGGACCTTCAAAGAGTGGTGCGGCCTAGTGGCCCTCTCCGCCTCTATACTAGTGCTGGTGTTCTTGCAGGCTGGGCTAGACAGGGGTTTGGTGCTCGGTATGTTGCGAGTCCAGGTGATGGTGCTGGCCTGCTAGTTGGACAGAATTAAGGGGATGTCTTTGGTGGCTCACATAGATGTCGTCTGTTTTCTTCAGGCAGTGAAGCAGATTCACCCGCTGCAGCGGGCGATGGTTCCACTCTGGGACCTGAATGTTATCCTATCGGCTTTGAAGAAAGCGCTGTTTGAGCCGTTGAGGGATGCTTCCTTGAGAGACTTCACTCTGAAAACTCTGTTCTTGGTGGCAATCTGCTTGACCTGGCACATCTCAGAGTTGCAGGCTTTGTGGTGCTGGGAGCTGTTTCTGGTATTCCATCCAGAGAAGATGGTTCTGCAGATGGTGTCATCCTTTCGTGTGAATCAGTTTTCCTCCCCGTCTTGCATTTGAGTGGGATTCCAGGGGAGGACCGGTGCTTGAGATTGCTGGATGCCCAGTGGGTTCTCTGGATCTACCTGCATTGGACAGAGCCATTCTGATAGTCTTGACCACTTCTTTGTGCTGTTTGGCAGGGCATGAAGGGGAGCCGCGGCCTCCAAGGCATCTATCTTGCACTGGCTGCGGGAGGCCATTGCATCTGCATACCTCCTGAGGCGTCGGCCTGTGCTGTTAGGACTCCAGGGACATTCCACTCAGACGCAGGCAGCATCCTGGTGGAGATGAGTCTAGTTCTGCCCAGGGAGATCTGCAGGGCGACCACATGGGCGTCCTTGCATGCATTTGCCAAACATTGCCTTGATGTCCGGGCTCCGGAGGAAGCACATTTGAGGGCTATGGTGTTGCAGGCCAGACTCACGGATCCCTCCCATTAAGGGGGTACTACTGTGTTACATCCCATGTGTCTGGTCTGGGCTGGCCTTACCTGCTAATTGCCTTTTCTTGAATCCCTCCAGTCCAGTTCAGGTCCCTCCCGTGTTGGCACATGTCCATTCTGTCTTTCTGGTGGTATGTCTTTTTGTCTTGTCTGACTGGTTGTGTGGCGTGTTGGTGTATTCTTGGTGCCCTTGGGACAGGAAGAAGTGCTGAATGCTTGGGAGCACCTAAAAGACATGAATTCCAAAAAAAGAAGGGAACCCCCCCCAACCTTCAAACAAATTAAGGTGTGAGTTGTCTGGTTGGGAGTGTCTGGTTGTGCTGGGAGCATGGCCCCCAGGGGTAGCCCTGGTTGTGGTTTGGGACCGGTTGGTCTTGTGTTGGCTTAAATTCTGCTTTGTGACTCCAATACTGGCCAGGCTCAGGAGGGGCAGGCTCCTTAGTAGGTGATATCAGTGAAGCTGGTTCTTGCTTAGTCTTCACTTGCTGGTCTAGGGGCACAACCCATGTGTCTGGACTGGACTGGAGGGATTCAAGGAAAGATAATTCGCAAGTAAAGCCTAATTATTCCTTTGCCGATATTTTGGATGGAGGCCGGCCGGAAACTGGCAAGAGAAGCTGCTTTAGTTCTAAATTGATGTAATCTGGGAGAGGCATGTCTGCTTGCATGTAGCAGAAGATGATACAATCAGACATCCAGGAAAGACAGAGTGCATTTTGAGGTTTGTTTGCCTGGATCGTTAGAATTGTAAGTAACAGAGCTGTGATATCTTTCTTTGTATCCTTTGTGGCCTGCAGGTAGTAAAGGAGTGCTCGCCTACAGTCCGAATGTGCAGCAATGTTTCCCAATCATCTGTATATGCGTCTAGGAAGAAAGTCGGCAGGACATTGGATTGGTTAAGGTGAAAGTTTGAGATGAACTTTGGAAGGAATTTGGGATGTATGTAAAGTACTATCCGATTGTGTTAGTGCATTATCCACTTTATACCCAATTCTACCATTTGAATTTCACTGATTCTTCTCGCTGCAGTTATACCTACTAAAAATATGGTTTTCTAAATGAAATATTTGAGAGATGTGAGTCCAAGCAGTTCAGAGAGCACCATCATGAGATGGGTCAGAATGATATTGAGATTTCAGGCCGGGGAAGGTGGTTTTATGAGCAGCTTCATGTTCATAAGACCTCGCATGAACTTTCAAACTAACAGGTCTGTGGAGAGACACTTTCTGTCAATGCAATCATGGTAGGCTGCTAGGTATGAGAGGTGAAACTTCACCAAGGAGGTCTTCAGAAAGGTGAAGAAGATAGCAGAACACTTGGGATACTGGGCAAGTGAAGGGATTTTGGTTGTGGTTTGAGGCCTAGTGAGTAAATCTTGTCCATTTGAGTTCATATAACTTTCTTGTTATGGTTGCCTGGCAGCAAGTAAAACAATTTTTACCTCTTTGAACAAGGGAAGGAGTCAATTATCTGCCTTTCAATTTGCAGCATCTGAAAATAGTGTTTACAGTTTCCATATCTAGAAACAGCTGATGAGAATCCAGTTTCTGGCTGAGGGGAGTCTGTTTGGTTTTGCTGGCCTAGCAAGTATAAAACCACCTGCGTTGAATTCAGGGAGCAGGTGAGATGCCAGATCCTTGATGCTCGTATGAATAGTTGGAAGGATTCAGATCCACCTTACTTGTTAATGTAAAACATTGCAACCTGGTTGTCTTTAATGTGGCCATGGCACTGAAAATGGCTGTGAGCTCCAGGGTGTTAAGTATTGTATGCATTCGAATTGGTTCCATATGCCTTGTGTGTGGAGCTGGAGAAAATACACATTCCACCCTTGGATGGATGCGTCTTTGGTAAGAATAATGTTGGGCTGTGGAGGCATAAAGGGAGTATGGGATAAGAAGAAAACGGGTATTGTGGGAATCCAGTGTAGAAAGAATGATGTGAGAGAATCAAAGTCTTGAAGACGATGCGCTGAGAAATCGGGAACCATTGTGCCTTTTTGAGTAGAGGGATAACTTGATTTCTTTTCTTAGCCCTATAGAGTAGCTTCAGTGTGGTATTCTGGATTAATTGTAAACATTTTTTGATGCATAAAGGCAATTCCAAATACAATATCGCTACTTGACCCAATACAAGCACTGTGGAACCTGTGTCTTTTGGGGAAACTGCTAGGTACTTATGACCTAGCTTGCCCACTGTTGGCAACAGGATACTGGGCTTAATGGACCTTGGTCTGACCAAGTATGGCATATCTTACGTTCTTACAAGGAATTACAATAATCCAGAGAGTATATAATGGAGTCCAGATTGAGTGACCACCCCAGAGACTTTTGAACGAATAGTGGTGTTGGGATTCTCTTGTTAACGATGATGATCCCAGTATCTTTTGAGATTCCATTGGAGAGAGTACACATGATGTTTTGCTAATGTCAGGACATCTGTGGCTGCCATATGGCTTAAGAGTCTGAGTATAGAGCTGGCAGTTGCCAAAGATACTTGTGCCAGAACTGCTGAGCCACACAAGGAAAGCCTTTGCTTTGGCAGTATCAATGTGCACTCGGGGGGGGGGGGGGGGGATTAGAATGTGCTGGAACAAGATTACATTTTTCCAGATTGATGAGAAATCCTGAAGGAATTGATGGATGCATTCTGCTGAGGTGTCTGATACTAGCCAGTTGTTCAGGTAGGAGAAGATAGAGTGCCCCATCCTGTATAGTTGGGCGGCAATACTGCCAGGTTCTTTGTGAAAAACCGTGGTGGGGGAGGAGCTGACAAAAATCCAAAGAAAAGGGCTTAGTATTCCTAATTGTCCCTCCAGTCCACACATGCAGGTTATGCCCACCCACCAGCAGATGGAGACTGAGAAAAAAAACAGAGCCGAAATAGCCCACCAGGTGCCTGTGCATGCCAGTCAGCCAGTATTTTCTCAGTCTCGACATATGATTGATGTGCATAGCCTGTGCTCTGTTTTTGGACTGGTGCTTTGAATTGGTTGGGTCTAAGTTTGTTGTTTTGCTTGAGTGGCAAACGGGTGCAGAAACTTGGTGGTCCAGGTCCCTCCCTCTCTCCTCCCTACAGCCTCATTTACTTTCCCCCGTTTCCTCTCCCCACTAGGGAGAGGTCCTGGGGTTTGAAGCAGCCCCGTTTCTGTAGTTTAAAAAAAGTCAGAGAAGAGCAGGGTGCTTCTCTTTGGCCCGGAAGACAGGCAGGAGGCTCCGGGGTGCTTGTGGTGGCTCTGGTAAGGCCGGATGGGGAGTGAGGCAAGTGTGGTGAGCCTGATCACAAAGCCTGTGTCATGAATGGCTGACTGATGCATGTGGCTGGTGCCCAGGGTGCAGCAATTAGCGGGCTTACTCTTCGCTGGAGCGTCTGTGCCGTGACTTTGTGTGAGTGCTACAGCCATGTAATTTGCTTGTGGGGGACTTTAGCTGTGCAGGAAACACCTCCCGATGACCATGGCCATGCAGTCTCGGAAGGCCTGGGACTCATGCATTAGGTGGGCCCAGCAGTACATATTGAGCTTCCGGAACTGCAGTTGTACGCTGGCTCTGCTTGTGGGGGGGGGCCTGTGGGGGCCTGGGAGCAGTCCTGCCCCCCCCCCCTTCCTTTTCACCAGAGTTCATTTTACTGCTGCATCAGGCTCACTGCCTACGGCAGGGCCGTGGGGGGGAGGGGGGGGATCATCCCTGGTGACCCTGGAGAGGCCTTTCCCCACAGTGCTGAAGTTCACTTAGAGAAAGCCCCTATCTCTGGAGGATGAAGAGGCATCGGTGGGCTCAGCAGAGTCCCTAGGGACCCTGGAAGGGCCCTCTGACCTTCTGGATGAAGCGTCTTTGGAGGATCTGGAGGAGGGGGAGGACCTGACAGTGGTTCAGATCTTCCACAGGGATGAGCTGACCTCCCTTATCTTCCAGACGCTGGCAGAGCTGCATATTTCAGAGGAACCTTAGGAAATCCTGGTAGACATGGCTGGTGACCCGATTTTGCAGGGCATTAAAAAAACCTCCGAAAGCCTTCCCTGGTACACAGTGCAGTACAGGTGCTTATTGAGGTGGAATGAAAGGTTCCGGATCCAAGGTTGAAGGTTGGCTGGACCATGTCACAGCTTTATTCTATTGTTTCCAAGGAGGAGGAGAAGTTTCAGCTCCCCCATGTGGACACCTTGGTGACTGCAGTCACGAGGAGGACTATGCTCCCGGTGGAAGGTCGGGCTGCCCTGAAAGAGTCTCACGACAGTCAACTAGATAGAGGCCCTCTTGAAGCAGTCCTTTGAGATGTCTGTCCTATTCTTACAGGCCTAAATATGTGGGGTTTATATGGCCAGGGCCTGACTCCACTGATCACAGATGGGGCTGGAAGGGTCTTTGGCCGAGTTGGGGAGCCTGGCCGAAGCGGCTTGCCTGGAGTCGGGCACAACCTTTTTGGCGGAGCTGCTCTATGATCTCATCCAGGCTTTAGCTAAGAATATGACCACTGTTGTGGCCATGTGGCGTTTTATGTGGCTGTGCAACTGGTCGGCGGATGTGGCTTCCAAGATGTGGCTTAGTAAGCTTCCCTTCATAGGGCAGCTCCTATTTGGTGCAGACCTGGAGAAGTTGATGAAGGACCGTGGCTGCCAGAGGATAGGATATAGATCCAAGGGCCCCGGGAAGGGGACTACCGCATGTGGCAGAGTTCGTGACTTCTGGAGGTTCCATTCAGGCCAGGGCGGCAGCTCACAGCACTCCCGTTTTCTGCCTTAACCAGGGGGTGATGCTGCAGGTGTTCTCTGGTGACAGGAATGCCGTGGATCCACAGATTCTTCATGTGTTGAATGTATGGTGGGTTCTCCATTATTTGCAGGCCATGCAGATTTTCCAGAAGTCGGAATGTCTCTTTGTGGCATTTGGCGGCCTGAGCAAAGATGAGGGGCATACAAAGTCTCCATTTCTCGTTGGATCCAGGAGGCCATTGCTTCAACCTACTTGCTGCGGGACCGTGCTGTTCCAGAAGACCTGCAAGCCCATTCTACACATGCTTATGCTTCGTCCTGGGTGGAGTTCGGTCTTGTGCTGCCTCAGGATATCTGTAGTCACCACTTGGTCCTCCCTTTGTTCATTTGTGCGGCTCTACCACCTGGATGTCCAGGCCAGACAGGACATGACCTTTGGGGCTTGGATGTTGCAGGCTGATCTCCAGGAACAAGCAGGAATGTAGTCTTCACATATGGGTATCGTTGGTACCGACGGAGCCTGCGTGGGAACGCTCCCAAGCGTCCAATTAGAAAGCTTTTGGGAGCATCCCACAGTACCTGCGTGCTGCCTTCCCGCCTTTCCCAACTGCCTCTCTCCAGTTCTTCGTTTTCCACGGAGCCAGCAGGTCGTTTTCCTGTCACCGCAGAAATTCTCCCATATTTATTCTTTCTTGTGGTAGCGTCTGCCTTCCTCGACGCTATACTGGTACCGCCGGTTCTTTCTTTCTTCAAAAAAAAACAACCCAACAACTTTGTAATCTTTTTCTGGTTTTCCAGCCTTTTTTCTCTCGGGTGCCACGCGCCATTTTGGGCAAAAGTTACTATTGTTATTTGTAAAACGACTAGGTATGAACCCCTCCATACCTTATAACTATTGTTCTCTGTAAACCGCACTTGAACCATGGGAAAGAGCGGTATAGAAATGCTTGTTAAATAAATAAATAAATAAATTAGGCCCAATTTTTTTCCTCAACATGGAAAAACCCACTTCGGGTTTTAAAAAGTGTTCCAAGTGTGGCGGTACCATCTCCTTCATCGACACTCATGAGTGGTGCCTCAAATGTTTAGGTCCTGACCACTCCATCTCGGAGTGTGTTGCTTGTGGGATGATGTCGAAGAGGGGTCAGCAAAACTGAGCTGCTAAGCTTAGCACCCTTTTTCCCTCCGATGCAGCATCCGTGGCATCGACGTCTTCCAGGGCTTCGTCTTCCTCCCATGGATCTCAGATAACCAAACATAAATCTGGCTGGTCCTCAAAGGGTAGATCTCCTTCCAAGCATCGAGATGCCTCTGGCGTTGCCCTTGAGGGACTTGTACCGGCAAAATTGCCCCGGCGGGAGGCTTCGGCTTCCAAAGCACTATCAAGGCTCCAGGATGTTCTCGAGGCCTCAACCTCAGCAGAACTACTGGTGCTGTGCTCTGGGGTACCGGCCGCTTCATCAGGTAGCGACACCCAGGCATCGGCAGCGTCAATTGACCAGAGATTCCTGGCTATTGAACGCAGTCTGGCGGCTCTCCTTGTGGCATCGGTGCCTTTGGGACTGCTTCAGACAGTTCAACTGGTATCGACACCGGTTCTGGCATCAATACCAGTACCGACAGCATCAACATAGCATGACTGTGTGTTGGTAGCACACTCGCCTATTTCCTCCGGTACCGACAGGCCGGTACCGGACCCCTCCGGTACCGACTTCGATCAGTACTGATATCATGCTTTACAAGAGCACCTGGACAGAAGATATTTTGAATCCTCCGATGATTCTGAGGACTCTGACAGCTCTGTCGATGCTGGAGTACTTCTCTCTGAGGAGCCGCCTTCTCCTAAACGTTGGATGTCTCCTTCAGAGGATATATCCTTTCAGGCCTTAAGGAGGTTACAGGAGATCTAGAGCTTGTGAGCCCTCTCCTTCCTGATAAGAGGCAGGATTATCTTACACTTGTCAAACATGCCCAGGATGTTTCCAAGTTTGTTAATCGTGCAGCTTTTGAGTGCATAAGCAGAACCTCTGCCATTGCCATAGGTGCACGTAGGATTGCCTGGCTCCAGGCATCTGACTTAGAACTCTGGGTACAGGACAAACTGGGGAATATCCCTTGCACAGGTGAAAATCTCTTTGGCAAAAATTGGCAAGAGAAAGCTAATGAGCTGGATGCTGATAACACCACTTTGGATAGACTATCCAAGGCTACAGCTGATCCTGCAAAGAGAAAATCCTACAAGAAACCATTCTTCTCTAAAAAGAAGAGGTTTTACCCCTCCTTTACCCAGCAGGTGCATTCTGCAGGTCAGTCTGCCCGAAAGGGACAGCAGCCCCCAAAGCAAAGGAAATCAAAGACTGCTAAGCCTCAACCGGCCCAGCAGACTCGGCCTCCACAGGGGCTTTGACTCCCATCTAGAGAACTTGGTCTTCCTGGCCCTGAACGGACCAGAGCCTTCCATCAACCCAGGAAGGTTGTGTCATTTTGCCCCCAGATGGGGGCAGATAACAGCAGAAGAATGGACTCCTTCCCATTGTAAGAGAGGGGTACAAGCTTCATTTCTTCAACATGCCCCCTCCTACAGTGGTAAGACAGTTCAATTCTCAGGCTTCATTCAACACTCAGTTGGGTCAAGAGGTCAGTTTACTTCTTGCCCATGGGGCAATAGAAGATGTACCCATTTCCCAACAGGGTACAGGGTTTTACTCCCCTTATTTCCTTATTCCAAAGAAAACAGGGGTACACAGACCCATTTTAGACCTCAAAGAACTGAACAAATTCCTGTTCAAAGAGAAATTCAAGATGATTTCTCTGGGAACTCTGCTGCCATACCTTCATAGTCAGGATTGGCTTTGTTCTCTAGATCTCAAGGATGCGTACACTCATGTTCTCATCCATCCAACTCACCGAAGATTCCTTCATTTTCTTTTTCAAGGAAAGCACTACCAATGCAGGGTTCTTCCTTTTGGCCTGGCCTCAGCACCAAGTGTGTTTACGAAATGCATGGCTGTAGTGGCAGCATTTCTTCGCACTCTAGGAATATTAGTCTTCCCCTACTTAGACCACTGGCTCATTCGAGCCCCATCAGAGTCAGAGGCCAGAATTTCCCTATCTTGCACAATGCGTATCCTTCAGTATTTGGGCCTGATCATAAACATCCCAAAATCCAGCCCAACTCCCATTCAGTCTCTAGAGTTTATAGGAGCTTTGCTGGATACCAGAAAAGCAAGGGCCTATCTTCCACAGGCCCGCTGCCTTCGCATTGTGCAGTTAGCCTCCCAGGCAGTGTTAAAAACTCATTTCACTGCTCGGGAAATGTTACAACCACTAGGCCACATGGCATCTACCATGCACGTGGTTCCCTATGCTCGCCTCCATATGAGAACAGCACAATGGACTCTATCCACTCAGTGGACTCAGGCATCAGGCTGCCTGTCAGACAAAATAGCAAACACAAGTCGCCTTATTTTGTCTCTACAATGGTGGCAGTCAACCCAAAACCTGTTGGTGGGGTCCCCTTTCCAGCAACCCCTACCCCAGGTTACTCTAACAGATGCCTCACAGGTGGGTTGGGGAGCTCATCTGCAAGATCTCTCAACCCAAGGCACCTGGACTCCACAGGAGACCCACTTACATATCAATCTCCTAGAACTCAGAGCAATCTTCCTTGCTCTTCGCGTGTTCCATACCCAGCTTAGCTACAATTTAGACGGACAATCAAGTAGCTATGTTCTATCTGAACAAGCAGGGAGGAACAGGCTCTCTGTCGCTTTGCAACAAAGCTTTGTGACTATGGGCCCTCACCAGAGAACATCAAATTCATCTCCTTGCGGTGTATCTGCCAGGCATTCAAAACTCTTGGGCAGACAGACTCAGTCGAGTTCTGCTTCCACACGAATGGTCTCTCCATGCAGACCAGGTAGCAAAAAGTTTTCAAATTTGGGGAACTCCGGACATAGACCTCTTTGCAAATCCGTTGAATGCCAAACTTCCCTGGTTCTGTTCCAGAATTCCGGCTCAGGGTTGTCAGGCCAGGGATGCTTTCCTCCTCCATTGGGGTCAGGACTTCCTATATGCCTTTCCACCCATTCCCCTAATTCCCAAAACCAAGCTTCAGAGAGACAAAGGCCACATGATTCTCATAGCTCCACATTGGCCACGGCAGGTCTGGTACCCTCTGCTCCTGCATCTCTCTCACGCTCCATCTCTGGAGTTAGGATCTGCTCCAGATCTCCTTTCTCAGGAGGACGGGATGTTGTGGCATCCCAATCCCCACTCGCTGCATCTCAAGGCCTGGTTTCTGAGAGCCTAGACCTTCATGGTCTTAACCTTTCTCAACAAGTAAAGGATGTCCTTTGTGCTTCCAGGAAACCTTCCACAAGACGCTCTTATGCTTTCAAGTGGAAAAGGTTTTCCATATGGTGTTCGCAAAAGGGTCTTCACCCCTCTGCGATACCTCTGGAATCATTACTGGAGTATCTCCTTCATTTATCTAATGCAAGACTTAAGACTAACTCAGTAAGAGTCCATTTAAGTGCTATTTCAGCTTCTTTAAAGCCTTTAAATGGGCAGCCTATTTCCTCTCATCCTCTCATAGCGAGATTTATGAGGGGCCTTCTTCTAACTAAGCCTCTCATTAGGCCACCTCCAGTGGCATGGGACCTGAATCTGGTTCTTGGGCAGCTCATGAAGCCGCCTTTTGAACCTTTAGCTACTACTTCCTTAAAATTCCTTTCCTGGAAAGTTATCTTTCTCATTGCAATCACATCAGCACGTCGCATCAGTGAATTGCAAGCATTAGTTGCTGATCCTCCTTACACGAGGTTCCATCATGATAAGGTAGTCCTTAGGACTCATCCATACTTTATGCCAAAGGTGGTCTCACCTTTTCATTTAAACCAGGCGGTTTACCTGCCTGTATTTTTTTCCAAGGCCTCATGCTTCAAATGCAGAAAGGAATCTTCATACTTTGGACTGTAAAAGAGCACTTGCCTTTTACTTACAGAGGACACAGCAACATAGAAAGTCCTCCCAACTCTTTGTGGCTTTCAATCCTTCTCATTTGGGACTTCCAATCTCTAAGAGAACATTCTCCAACTGGATTGCACAGTGTATTTCTTTTGCCTATCAGAGTAAGAACCTTTCTCTGGAAGGCCATGTCACAGCTCACAATGTGAGAGCCATGGCAGCCTCAATGGCTCATCTACACTCTGTGTCTATTGACGACATCTGTTGAGCAGCTACTTGGGCCCCGGTTCATACCTTCACAGCCCATTACTGCTTAGACAAGGACTCCCGCCGGGATGGCTTGTTTGGTCAGGCTGTTCTACAACACCTGTTCGATACTTAATCAACTCCTACCCATCTTTCCCGGTAGGATGCCAGAGATCCATGGGGGGAAGTGGAGCCCTTTAACAGGGGCACACAACTTCTGGGGTCTCTCCCTGGCATCTGTAGCTAGGGCGTTCCCATATGTGAAGACTACATTCCTGCTTGTTCCTGGAGATAGCATAGTTACTCACCTGTAACAGGTGATCTCCGGGAACAGCAGGAATTTAGTCTTCACAACCCACCCACCTCCCCTAGGAGGAGTTATCTCTCTTCTTTTCTTTTCTTTCCCTCTCTCTCTCTTTGTCTCAGCTTTAAACTCAACTGGAGAGAGGCAGTTGGGAAAGGCGGGAAGGCAGCATGCAGGCGCTGTGGGATGCTCCCAAAAGCTTTCTAATTGGATGCTGGGGAGCGTTCCCGCTCAGGCTCAGTCGGTACCGACGATACCCATATGTGAAGACTAAATTCCTGCTGTTCCCGGAGATCACCTGTTACAGGTGAGTAACTATGCTGTGTTGCTGGTCCCGCTCATTGTTAATACTGCTCTTGTATATCCAACAAGACTGGACTGGAGAGATTAGGAAGGTGAAATTAGAGCTTACCTGCTAATTTTCTTTCCTGGAGTCCCTCCAGTCCAGAACCACCCCTCCCCCACCAGTTCTTTCTGTCTTGGTTATGGGGCAGACCTGCGTCAACCCAAAGGGCTATGGTGTTGGCGCTCTTAGTGGCTGCCCACTGCTGTCTTTGGGTATTGTTGTGAGCCTCTTGTTTGTATCCGTGCTTAAGAGTTACTCGCTCAAAAAATTAAAAAAACATTTCTAATGAAACACAGGACAGACACTTCTCCCTTTGTTCATTTTTCTTTCTGAGTTGTCGGAGGATTGGGTGTTGT
Source organism: Ichthyophis bannanicus (assembly GCA_033557465.1). Classification (NCBI taxonomy): domain Eukaryota; kingdom Metazoa; phylum Chordata; class Amphibia; order Gymnophiona; family Ichthyophiidae; genus Ichthyophis; species Ichthyophis bannanicus. The sequence goes on from CM066039.1 coordinate 192,442,697, forward strand.
GACTCCTGAATCTATTTTGTTATACTCATGCTGGCTGGTCTGCACAAGCCCCTGGTGGACTGTTTGAGTTCAGGTTTTTTTTTTCGTTCTCCATGTGCTGGTGAGTTGGCATAACCCACATGTCTGGACTGGACTGGAGGGACTCCAGGAAATAAAATTAGCAGGTAAGATCTAATTTCACCTTGAAAATGTTGGTATTAAACTTGAACTTTCCAGTAATTGGGAAGAATGGGTATGTGGGTGTAGGCGTCCTTGAAGTTCAGGAAGGCAAGCCAATTGTTCTTGTCTAAGAGGGCAAATCTTTTCTTTAGAGACCAAAGTCAGGAAGGTCCAAAATATGTCTGAAGCCCCTTAAGTTTTTGAGGATGAGTTAAAACCTGGAATAGAATCCCCCCCACCTCCCAATGTGACGAAGCGTTGTTTGAATGCTTATTATATCGCCCTTCACTGGGAGTACACCAGAGCAGTTTACAAACTAATTTAGGAATAGAAAGGAACTACACCCACATGACAGGACATAAAAAGGATATAGTGGACACAAAATCAATACTGTGTTGCTAATCTACTGGTCCACAGGCAATCCCAGCACCTGCTGCTGGCCAGGTTCCTAGTCATGCAAAGACAATAGCAAATAGAAGGTTCTTTAAGCCTGCCCTGACCTTGTGTATAAGAGCTCAGGGTGCAGGAACAGAGGCAGAGCATTCCACAAAGAAGGAGCTTTAAAGAAGTAAATGACCCACCTAGTGGACTCGCTTCAAGAAGAGGCCATTGAGAGTATTACCAAAAGACACTCATTCTTGGAGTGAAGCGGATGAGCTGGTTGAGGATGTTTCTTGCTGCTCTGACTGTTCCTTGATAGTTTTGCTGTGCAGAACAGAGGCTATATTCTGTGCTAGTAAGGATATGTGATCCGGTGGGATGCTAAAAGGTCTTGCTGGCCCCCTATAATAGAGGGTGTTTTGAATCTGGTTTTGTAACTGCGGTTGGTAATCCAACAGTCTGGTGATTTGATGCCACACATTTTTGAACCTTAAGATTCTGCCCCCCTACCAGGAGTAATATTTCTCTGTGGACAAGCAGGAAGGTAAGTCCTTACGTATGGGTGACATCACTGATGGAGCCCTGTGTGGGAACACTCCCCAACTTCTAGAAGTTTTTAGGAGGCACCATCGTGCATGCCTTCCCGCCTGCTGCAGTGCCATCTTCTCCACTTTTTTTTTTCTGCTTTCTTTGTGCGTTTTGCACTCCCTTTATTTGCTTTTCTTTTTTCTCTGGGACGAAGCAGGAAGTCAACCCTCATATATGGTGACTTCACCAACTGAGCCCATATGGGAATGCTTCCTTAATTCCTTTGGAAGCTTTTGGAAGGTACTCCACACATGCATGCCAGTCTTCCCGCCCAAAGGAGCCATTTTACCTCACTTTTTTCCGCAGAGCCCTCCAGACATCGTCTGTGTCCCGGAATTTAGTTGGGTTTTTTTTTGTTTTTGCTATTTTTCGGTATCGCGTGCTGTACAGCATCCTCCTGCTGTCTCCGGGAACATCGGTGCTTCAGCGCCTCGTTTTTCTCAGTTTTCCTTTACAGAGGTGGGAGAGAAGGGCCATCCATGACAGATGTGTGAGGGGGAGGGGAATCCGGGGTGGTAGCAGAGAGGGGAGGAGGGCAAGCAGGAAAGGTTAAGCATAGTGTTTAGACTTTATTGTTGAAATAGGTGGCCAAGAGAGCAGGGTCTGACTGAGCGGGGGGGGGGGGGGGCAAGAGGACGTGGAGGAGTTGGGGGGCCGATAGCATATATAGGACAGAATAAAGTTGTCAGGAGGAGTTATGATAAGTTCAGAGAAATAGGATTGCTTAGCAGAATGGAGAAGGCGATAGTGATGGTGACAGTGACAAATGGGCTAGGGAGTCTGATGAGGAGTACTTGCGCCAGAGGCATTCAGCGCAGCAGAGGTAGGAGCGATGAAAGAGACCAGGATGATACCAAGGGTTGTGATGGGACTGGCGGGATTGGGAGATGGGCCGAAGGGGGCGAGTTTATTAAGGGCAGAAAGTAAAGTGGAGTTCCAGGTCTGAACCTGGAGATCCGCAGGGAGAGTGAAAAACTCAGCTATGAAAAGTCTGTCGGGGGGGGGGGGGCGGCTGTTGGAGGGTTTCGGGTTTGATGCGATGTGATAGCGGAGGGGAACGGGGAGGGTTTCCAGAGGAGGAGGAAAGGGGGAAAGAAAGGCAGGCGGAGAAAAGAAGGCAGAAGTGGTCAGACCAGGGAACTGGAAATATTGAGAGGGCAGAGGGAGCAAAGGGGAGGAGTCTGGGGGTGTGATAACCAGATTGAGTGTGTGACCTGTGGAATGGGTGGGGAGGTGGACATGTTGCTGCAAAGACAGGTAGATGAGGAGCATGTGGAAGGTAACATTCCGATGTTTGGAGGGGGAGTCTAGATACATATTAAAATCTCCTAGGATCATAATGCAGTGATATAGGAGGGAAACCTCAGAAAGGGTAAGGAGGAGAGAGTCCCAAAGAGATGGTTGCAGTGAGGGGGGAGAATAGATAAGAAAATAGAGGAGTGGAGGAGTCAAGACGTAATAAGAGAGATTCAGGGTAATGCAGCGCAGGAGAGGATAATTCCTGGATAGGAAGAGCAGAGGGTAGAGAAAGTGGAGTATCCTGGGGGAAGGCAGCGGTTGAGAAGAGGCTCCTCGCCGTCCCGGAGCTAAGTCTCAGTGAGAAATAGCAATTTAAAAGTGTACTGTAACACGAGATCGTGAATGGGATAGACTTCAAGGGTAATGAGCAGCAGTTTAGTAGTGCCAAATGCATGAGAGGGAAGGGCATGACGAAGTTGATGAGTGGTTGTGGAGGACTGATAGGGTAGAAGGTTAGTGGTATTCCTTGAGAGAGACCCTGACAAAACAGGGGTGGAAGGAGCCAGGCGCCAACCCCAGTGAACTGGATGGTGGTCATTGTGAGAATGAGCAGGAGACACAAGGCGGCAGGAAGGGAGCGAACTGCTGGAGAGGCAGACTCACCTAGAGCAGCAGCCCAGGTGGGGAGAGACCCCAGCACCTGGGGAGGGATGGCAGCAGACAGAGTATTTGCAGATAGTATTTGTGGAGGCGCCCCTGGATTCGCCCCAAGGAGCTCACCCAAGGAGCACTTTGTGCTCCTTGTGTGTGCTTTTGCATGTGCTCTTGGTGTGCACTGCCACAGCACAGAATGCTGCTAAGGGCTGAATTATAACTGCTTGGGTCACCGTGAGGAAATGCGGCCATGTCACTTCCGGTCTGGATTAGGAGCGGCTGATTGGTCTGTAACAACTGGTGGAGGTACCTATCATAGCAGTGCGGACTGCTTCCATAGGCATCCTATAAGGATCATATAAGGTGGTAAGTTTGATTCTCCGGGAACAAGGAGGAAGTCAGTCCTCACATATGGGTGACGTCGACACCAATGGAGCCCGCATGGTGAACACTTCCCAGCTTTCACAGAGAGCCTTTGGGAGATAGACCCCGCGTGCGTGATCACCTTCCCGCACGAGGGTGCCATTTTAACTCAGTCTTCTTTTTTCCATGGAGCCCATTGGCTGTCTTCATCTGCACCCTGGAAAAAGTTGCCGTTTTTTGCCATTGGTTTTTCTTTTCTTTTCTTCCTTTCACGTACCGTCACCACCTTGGTTCACAGAACCGCTGCTGCCTTGGTGTCACGCTTTTCTCTGGTTCCCTTTTTTCTTTTTTCTTGTTCTTGGATGCGTGGGATTTGCGCTGTTCTGAAGCAGGACCTTGGAGTTTGATATTGTGGGCATTGTTTTCCCTGCTATGTCCTTGGTTAGTGGATTTAAGCAGTGTGACCATTACAGGTACCTCATGTCCTGCACGGATCCACATGGCTGCTACATGTGGTGGCTTGGAGCTGACCACAATTTATTTTTATTTATTTATTTTTTATACCGTGCTCTTTTAGAATCAGTGCGGTTTACATGTATACTAATAGGTACTTTTTATTCCCTTGTCCCCAAAGGGCTCACAATCTAAGTGTACCTGAGGCAATGGAGGGTTAAGTGGCTTGCCCAAGACCACAAGGAGTGGCCATGGGACTAGAGACCCCAGTCCCTCCGGCCTGAAGTTGCTTGTCTCCATGCGGAAATTGAACTTCCGGTCTGAGGTAACCTGTCCCAACAACTGAGCCACTCCTCCCTCCCTACAATGCCTCTGCTCGTTCTGTCTTGTGAACAAGGGTTATTGGCACTGTGAATGGCAGCGGGAGACCCTGACTACAAGACCTTTTCTTTGGCCCTGACTTTGAGTGCCGAATCAACGCCCTCGAGGGCTGCCGCGGAGGCCTCTGACTCTCCTGGTGGCCGCATTCACTCAAGCTCTGAGGTCATGTATCATCTGATCAGGGATTGTTCTTGGAGACATGTCCCTGGAAGGATCGCACTTCACCCTTTGCGGTATCAAAGGCTGATGCCAGAACTGAAGGTAAGACCCTCGGTCATTGGCATCAGAGTTCTCAGTGCGATGCTGAGAGTGATGGCCAGGAGTGGCCCTCGAAACTACCCCAGTGGGAGGAGGCTCCATCGGCATCAGGGGATCGACACCAATCTTCTGAGGCAATTTTCGAGAAATCCCCCTTAACTGAGCTGGCATTGGGACCGATTCCTTTGTTACCCACACCGGTGACTACGGAACCTTCTGGCCTGGAGGTCAGAATGAGCGGCTTTGGAATGCAGTCTCTCTGCCTTCCTAGCTGAGCAGCGAGTCCTGTGCTGGGTTCCTCTGGGTCATTGGGCCTGAGGAGTTCCAGCTGCTGCTTGAGCAGCATCAGCTTAGATTAAATTCCCGGCATCGGTCTCGATCCTGCTTGAGGCCTCGGGTCTCGCCCACAAGTGCCTCCGTTTCAGAGTGCCAGGACCCCATCAATGCTCCCTGGCCGATCATGTACATGAGGCCCATTGGGTTCTCGAGGTTTCCTCCAATTCTGACTCAGAATGGGAGACCAGTGATGAGTCCCTGGACATCTGGCAACACTGGGGCATCCCCTCAGACCATCTCCATCTTAAAAGTGTCTGAGGTCCTTGTCTGAGGATCCCTCCTTCCTGGACTTCATCTGGGACATGGCAAAGGTTCTGACCTTCACCACGGAGTCCGAAGAGGAGCCTTGGGCAGAGGATCTTGAGATCTGCAGTACCAATGCCCCTCCCAAGGAGACGCTCCTGCTGCCTGTTCCCCCTATTTGGGAATGCTGCTTGTTCGGATGTGGGAGTTGCCTCTTTCGGTGCCCATTGTGAGCAAGCGGCTCGATTCCAAGTATCGGGTCCACAGGGGCCCTGGATTCTAAAAGACAGTTACCACCCATTTCCATGGTGGTGGAGTCAGCTATGCATAGGATCAAGAGCCAAAAGACGCACGCCTAAGTGCCTCCTGGCAAGGAGGCCAGCACCATGGATGGCCTTGGTAAAAAGTATTATCAGGGCTTGATGCTTGTGGCCCTTATCCAGGTTTACCAGCTGTAGATAGGCATATATCTGAGGGACCTGGCTAAGGAACTGGCCAGGGTCTCGGCTGGTCTGTCTGAGGAACTTCTTCATTGGTTCCAGACCTTGGTGTCTGTAGCCAAGGAGTGTTCCAAATATGTTACTCGAGCAGCCTAGGACTGCTTTGAGTCCATGGCTAGAGTGGCAGTGGTGGGCATTGGTGCCTGGCGTGGCTTACAGTCATTGGACCTGGAGCAGTGGGTTCAGAACAAGTTGGTCGATGTCCCATGCTGGGGGAAGAACCTCTTCGGCAAGCCCACAGAGCTGGAGTCTGAGCATATGACCAGAACCCGGCTGTACTGGAAAACCGCAGTCCCTTCCTGATGGAAGGCTTTGAGGGGAAAAAACCCTTTTACTCGAAGAAAAAAATGGTCTTAACGAAACTTACCCCCCCCGTATCCAGCCTACCTGGCTCCCCAACAGAGTCAGCAGGTCAAGGACCAGGTGCATAGCCCTCGTAAGCCTAAGGCCCCCAAACTCCAGCCTGCACCGCAGCCACATCCTGGGGGAGGGGGAGGTTTGACTCCTTGAGCATGCCCTCTCTTCCTCAGTAGGGTCGAGGGCCACAGCATACATGGGGGTGTCTGATGATCTTCACTGACCAGAGGACCACCATAACCTCCAATGCCTGGGTCTTTCAAGTGGTGAGGGATGGTTACCACCTCCATTTCAAGCAGAAGCTCCCTCCATTCTTTCCCGTAGAACTCCCCATGACTCCTTCACAGAGACCACCTGCAGCAAGAGCTCGAAGGCCTCCTCACAGCCAGAGCAGTCAAATCTGTCCCACCATCTCTAGAGGGGTTCTACACCCGCTACTTCCTGGTGCCCAAAAAGACAGGCGGCTTTTGGCCCATTCTGGGTCTGTGGGATTTTAATCGGTTCTTGGTGAAGGAGAAGTTCAAAATGCTTTCCCTTGGAACATTGCTGCCCTCCCTTCAGTGGAGAGATTGGCTATGCTCCTTGGATCTAAAAGATGCCAATACCCACATCCTGATCCATCCTTGCCACCGGCAGTACCTCTGCTTTGCCACCGGAAGCCACCATTACCAGTACAGGATCCTACTCTTTTGTCTGGCTTCTGCCCCAAAAATGTTCACAAAATGCCTGGCCACCTACCTCCAGCTATTTTGTCTTCCCCTACCTAGACAATGGCTCATCAAGGGTGGCTCCCCCAACAAGGTCTGTCAGACTGTACGTATCACCGTTCTCATTCTTGAGAACTTGGGCTTTGTCATCAACTATCCCAAGTCTCATCTGCAACTAATGTAGCGTCTGGAGTTCATAGGGACCCTCCTGGACACTATCTAGGCCTGGGCCTTCCTTCCTCTAGACAGGGCTTGACACCTGGCTACCTTCACCATGGAGGTGCAAGATTGATCGATGGCCTCGGCCTGCCTCCTGGTGCATATGGCTTCAAAGGTACATGTCACACCTGATGCTTGCCTCCAAATGCATGAGGTCCAGTGGACTCTCTGCTTTCAGTGAACTCGGTCAAGGGGCACCTGGAGGATAGGATCTGCGTAACCGCACTCCTCTCCGAATCCCTCATCTGGTGGCAGCAGTCACTGCACCTCATGGCAAGGATGACCTTTCAGCCCTGATGCCTCAGGATCCTCACCATGGACACCTCCTGCGATGGCCTGTGGACCCAGGGCGTCTGGTCAATGGGGGAGAGTCTCCACCAAATCAACTTTCTCAAGCTTCAAGCAGTTGTGAATGCCTAGCAGGTGTTCTGGCACCACCACTTGGAGAACCAGATTCTTCTGGTCCAGACAGACAAAAGTGGCAATGTTTTATATCAACAAACAAGGGGGTACTGGGTCATACCTTCTGTGCTGGGAAGCTGTCTGCCTCTGCACCTCAGCACCTTTGCGAGCGAGAGATGCTCCTCTGAGCAGTTTATCTTCCCAGTCAGGATAATCTACTGGTGGGTCGGCTCAGCAGGATCCTTCAATTGCACGAATGGTGACTGGGACCCATAGGTAGCCAGCCGTATCTTTCAGATGTGGAGGCTCCCCTTCAATGGATCTCTTTGCCAGTCCCCCACAACGCTCAGTTGCCACGCTTCTGTTCCCAGACACAGCCCCCTCTTGAGTGGTGACCATGCGTTCCTCATCTCATGGATGGAAGGCCTCCTCTATGCATACCCTCTGACACCCCTGATTTCCAAGACCCTTCTCAAGGTTCAGCTCGACTGGGCCACCATAATCCTTATTGCTCCCAAGTGGTTGCAGCAGCTGTGGTTCCCTCTGCTTCTCTGCCTCTTAAGCTTGCCTGATTTCCCCTGGAGTGTGCTCCAGACTTGATCTTGCAAGAGGATGCAGCTGTCCTGCACTCCAACCTTAGAGTCTTGCTCTGATGGCATGGCATAAGAACATAAGATATGCCATATTGGGTCAGACCAAGGTCCATCAAGCCCAGTATCCTGTTTCCAACAGTGGCCAATCTAGGTCATATGTACCTAGCAGTTTCCCCAAAAGACACAGGTTCCGCAATGCTTGTACTGGGTCAAGAATTGATATCCTGGGTCCCTTCTTAATAATGGTTTATGGACCTTTCCTCCAGGAACTTGTCCAAACCTTTTTTTAAACCCAGCTACACTAACAGCCTTTACTACATCCTCTGGTAACAAATTCCAGAGTTTGATTACAAGTTGAGTGAAAAAAAAAATATTTTCTTTTATTAGTCTTAAATAGTTTACCCTGTAGCTTCATTGCATGTCCCCTAGTCTTTCTATATTCTGATAACGTAAGCAATCGATCTACGTTTACCCGTTCCACTCCGTTCATTAATTTATAGACTTCTATCATATCTCCCCTCAGCCGTCTCTTTTCCAGGTTAAATAGCCCTAACCTTTTTAGCCTTTCTTCATAGGAGTATCCTTCCATCCCCTTTACCATTTTGGTGGCTCTTCTCTGAACCTTTTCTAATAACGCTATATATCCTTTTTAAGATAAGGCGACCGGAATTGCACACAATATTCAAGGTGCGGTCTCACCATGGAACGATATAGAGGCATTATAATATCTTTTGTTTTATTTTCCATTCCTTTCCTTATGATACCTAGCATGTTATCCACAATGACGCCTAAATCTTTTTCCTGGGTGGTGGTTCCTAATGTGGAACCTTGCATTGTGTAACCATAGTTTGGGTTGTTCTTCCCTAGGTGCATAACTTTGCACTTGTCCACATTAAATTTCATCTGCCATTTTGATGCCCAGTCTTCCAATTTATCAAGATCCTCTTGCAATTTTCCTTAATCCTCTTGGGTTTTAACAACTTTAAATAGTTTTGTGTCATCTGCAAATTTGATAACCTCACTCGTCGTTCCACTTTCCAGGTCATTTATGAATATGTCAAAAAACAGCGGACCCAGCACAGATCCCTGGGGTACACCATTATTCACCTTTCTCCATTGGGAAAATTGGCCATTTAGCCCAACCCTCTGCTTTCTGTCTTTTAACCAGTTCCTAATTCACAATAGTACACTGCCTCCTATCCCATGACTCTTTAGTTTTGCCAAAAGTCTCTGATGAGGGACCTTGTCAGAGGCTTTCTGAAAGTCCAGATACACTATATCAACCGACTCACCTTTGTCCACCTGTTTATTCACACTTTCAAAAAACATAACAGATTAGTAAGACAAGATCTTCCTTGTCTAAAGCCATGTTGGCTGTCTCCCATTAGGCCATGACTATCTACATGCTGAGTAATTTTATTCTTTATGATGGTTTCTACCATTTTTCCCGGTACTGACGTGAGGCTCACCGGTCTGTAGTTTCCTGGATCACCCCTGGAACCCTTTTTAAAAATTGGTGTTACATTGGCGATCCTCCAATCTTCAGGTATTAGAGATGATTTTAATTATAGTTCACAGGTAGCTAATAGCAGGTCTGCAATCTCATATTTCAGTTCTTTCACCACCCTTGGATGTATACCATCCGGCCCAGATGATTTGCTACTCTTCAGTTTATCTAATAGTTGTAATACGTCTTCCCGATGTATCTATATTTCCTTCAATTCTTCCGCACCTTTAAATACCACTTCAGTCATGGGTAACATCCCTACATCTTCCTCAGTAAAGACCGAAGCAAAGAATTCATTCAGTCTCTACGCTATCGCCTTGTCTCCTCTTAGTGCCCCTTTAACTCCTCTATCATCTAATGGACCAACTGACACTCTCATAGGTTTTTTGCTACGAATGTACTTGAAAAAATCTTTATTTTGCGTTTTTGCTTCCGCAGCAAGCTTCTTCTCAAATTCTCCCTTTGCCTGTTTTATCAATGTCTTGCATTTGACTTGCCAGTGCTTGTGCTGTTTCCAGGTTTCGTCGTTTGGCTCTTTTTTCCATTTCCTGAAAGATGCTTTTTTGTCAACAGCCTCTCTGACCTCACCTTTAAACCATGCTGGCAGTTTTTTGGACTTCCTTCCACTTTTCTTAAAGCGTGGAATACAGCTGGTCTGGGCTTCCAAGATAGTATTTTTCAACAACACCCAAGCTTGATGTAAGTCTTTAACCTTTGCAACTGCTCCTTTTAGTTTTTTCTTAACTATTTTCCCCATTTTATCATAGTCTCCCTTTTGAAAGTTAAAAGGTAGTACTGTGGATTTCCTTACTATGGCTGCTGAAAGGGTGACCCAAGCGCATTTCCACTTACCCAAGGACATGGAGGATGTCTTGCTAACGCTCCCAAGGATTCTACCAGGCAGGCCTATGCCTTCAAGTAGTGCCAATTCTCTGTCAGGTATACTGGTGAAGGGGTTCAGCCCTGTCTCCTCTTCCGTGACGGTGGTGTTGCAGTATTTGCTATACCTTTCCAATGCTGGCCTGAAGTCTAACTCCCTCAGAGTATGCCTAAGTGTGCTGGAGGTGCACCATCATCTCATTGATGGGCAACCTCTGTCCACCCATCCTCTCGTGGCCTGCTTCTTGAGCGGTCTCTTGCTCTCTCCGCCTCCCATTCGACTGCTGGTAGCGACATGGGATCTGAATGTGATTCCTGGGAAACTCATGGCTCTGCCCTTCAAACCACTTGCTTCTTGCTACCTCAAGTACCTTTCCTGGAAAGCAATCTTCCTTGTGGCACTCATGTCAGCATGCCATGTCATTGAACTGCAGGCATTGGTGGCTCATGTCCACTATACAACGTTTCATAAAAACAGAGTGGTTCTGCGTACCCACCCCAGGTTTCTCCCTAAGGTGGTTACTGTCTTTCACCTTAACCCGGAGGTAGTTCTCCCCATGTTCTTTCCTCTGCCTCATGTGTATTGATGGACTACATCTCTGTTGCAGGGAAAACGATCCTAAATGAAAAATTCAGGCATTATGTGGACAGGCATTTAAACTAGGGAAAGTGGGTGACTGATGGAAAAGAACAAGTTCAGGATGTCACTCGCAGCAAAAACATAATAACAATGGAAACAGCTGCAGTATTAACCCACACATCAATGCCAAGCGGGAAGAAGCGTGTAAAGCTAAATCCATGCAAAGTACAGGCAAGCCAGTCAACAAATGCTGGAAAGCAATGAGCACAAATGCTTGAAGCCTAGTCAACAAAGTTCCTGACCTGGAAGCCCTAATGGTAAAAATGGACTTGGACATTGTGACCATTACAGAAACATGGTTTAATGAGTCACATGAATGGGATATAGCCATAGCTGACTATAATGTATTTAGAAGAGATATAAGGCTGCTACTCTTCTACCATCTCTGTCAAAAGCAATATTAAAGCTGCTGAAATTCAGGGGACTTGGGGGAAAGAAGTGCTGTGGATTGTGTTGGAAAGAGGGAGATGGCACTGTCATATGAAAAGTAATGGGTGACCAGGGAACTAGATTGGGGCATGCGATGGATGTCATCTACCTGGATTTCAGCAAAGCCTTTGATACTGTTCCTCATAGCTAAACTCAGTAGCTTGAGGATAGATCCCAAGATGGTAAATTGGATCAGAAGTTAGTTGACTGACAGACAACAGAAGGTGATGGTACAAGGAGCTTACTCGGATTGAAGGAAGGTGATTAGCAGGGTGCCCCAGGGGTCAGTCCTGGGCCTGGCACTGTTCAATGTATTTGTGAGTGATATTGCTGAAGGACTGCATGGAAAAGTTTGTCTTTTTGCGGATGACACGAAAATTTGCAACAAGTGGACTCCCGCGAGGGAGTGGTTAACATGAGGAATGATCTACAAAAGCTGGAAGAATGGTCTAATCTTTGGCAATTAAGATTTAATGCAAAGAAATGCAGAGTCATGCACTTGGGAAGCAGAAATCCAAGGGAAATGTATGCGATAGGGGGCGAGTGATTTGGTGTGTACGGATCAGGAGAAAGACCTTGGAGTGATTATTTCTGAAGATCTCAAGGTGGCAAAACAGTGCGATAAGGCGGTGGCAAAAGCCAGGAGGATGTTGGGCTGCTTACGAAGAGGTATTACCAGCAGAAAGGAAGAGGTACTTATGCCACTGTACAAGTCTCTGGTGAGGCCTCACTTGGAATACTGTGTTCAGTTTTGGAGACCATATCTTGCAAAGGATGTAAAAAGACTGGAAACGGTTCGGAGGAAGGTGACCAAAATGATTTGGAGCCTGCGTCAGAAGCCTTATGAGAAGAGACTTGAAGACCTAAACATGTACACTTTGGAGGAGAGGAGGGACAGGGGAGATATGATTCAGACCTTTAAATACTTAAAGAGAAATAATGAACAAACAAACCTCTTCCAAAGACTGAGAAGCTGCAAAACTAGAGGGCATAACATGAAGCTACAAGGTGGTAAATTGAAAGGCAATGTCAGGAAATACTTTATCTCCAGGAACAAGCAGGAATGAGTCTTCACATATGGGTACGTCGGTACCGACAGAGCCTGCGCAGGAACGTTCCCCAGCTTCCCAAAAAGGAAAGCTTTTGGGAGCATCCCACAGCGCCTGCGCGCTGCCTTCCCGCCTTTCCTAACCAACTCTCCTCAGTTCTTTGCCGCGGAGCCAGCAGGTCGAGCCCTGTCACCGCTGAAGAAGTTCTTTATTTTATTTCATTTCTTTGGTCGCGTGTCTGCCTTCCCCGACTCCGGACCGGTACAGCCGGTCTTTTTCTTTCTTTCTTTAAAAAAAAAAAAAAAAAAAAATATATATATATTTTTCCTCACTTGGTGTATTTTTCTTCTTGGGCCTCAGGGCCCACAAGAAAATATCCCTCATGGAAAAACCAGCCTCCGGGTTCAAAAAATGCACTAAGTGTAGCGGTACTATTTCTGTTACAGATACCCATGAATGGTGTCTTAAATGTTTGGGTCCTGAACACTCCATTCCGGATTGTCCATCCTGCTCTCTAATGTCTAAACGGGGGTTACAGAACCGAGCTCCATGTGCTGTTTCTCGCTGATGCACCGTCGGTAGCATCGACATCTTCCAGGTCTTCTTCTCCTGATGGATCTCAGGTAACCAAACATAAACCTAGCAGGTCCTCGAAGGGTAGATCTCCCTCTAAGCATCGAGATGCCTCCGGGCTTGCCCTCAAGGATCCTGCCCCAGCAAAACAACCCCGGCGGGAAGCTCCGGCTTCCAAAGCTCCTCCTATGGGGTTACAGGTTGACATCGATGGCACGGCCTCGACCGATCACCTGTTAGATTGCTCTGGGGTACCGGCACAATCTCCCGGTACCGATTTCCAGGCATTCATGGCGTCGATGGATCAGAATGTTCTGTCCATGCAGCAGGCTATCACGGCCTTCATTCGAGCTGCGATGCCGATGGTACCACAACGAGCTCCGTTGTCGGTATCGGCTCCGGTACCGGCACAAGCGCCGATACCGGTACCGACTGCATCAACATCGACCAGGATACTGACTGCAGCGGTTCCTTGTCCAGGGCTACTTCTCGGTACAGATCCGGTACCGGGGACGCCCGATGTCGATACCGCTCGATACGCGTATCGAGCGTTAGAAGAGCACCCTGACAGGCGATACTTTGATTCCTCTGGTGATTCTGATTCATCAGATGAGTCTCCTGAAGTATCCATAGCCCTTCCTGAGGAGCCGCCTTCTCCAAAAAGAAGAATGTCTCCTCCAGAGGACTTGTCCTTTCAAGACTTCATAAGAGAAGTAGCTAAAGGACTCTCTATTGCAGTAACCTCTGAATCAGAGCCTAGAGCAAAGAAATTAGATATTTTAGGATACTCTAAGGCTCCTAGAGAGGCAGTGACCTTACCAATTCATGAGATTCTTCATGAACAAATGATTGATTTATGGGAGACTCCTCTCACTCTTTCTCCTCATTCTCGCAGACTGGACACTATGTATCGTGTCCCTCCTTGTCCTGGATTTCAGAAAACTCAGCTTCCTCACCATTCCATTGTGGTGCAGTCAGCTATGAAGAGGATAAAGAGTGCAAAGAGACACTCTTCTGCTCCTCCAGGAAGAGAATGCAGGACCTTGGATGCTTTTGGTAGGAAAATCTTCCAAGCCAGTATGCTTATTGCCAGAATCAACTCATATAGCCTTTACATGGGTATGTTTCTAAAAGAAGTTGCACAAAAACTGCACAACTTCCTCCCTTTTCTTTCAGAAGATAAAAGGGATGAATTCCTCCTTTGGCTTAAGCATACTCAATACATTTCAAAGTTTTCCAACAGGGCAGCTTTTGACTCCTTTGAAGGTGCCAGCAGAGCCTCAGGCATTGCCATAGATGCTCGCAAAATTGCTTGGCTCCAGGCTTCTGATCTAGAACCCTGGGTTCAAGATGGCTTAGGAAATCTGCCCTGTACAGGTGAAAATCTATTTGGCAAAGAGTGGCAAATAAAAGCCACTTAAATGGATGCAGAGAACTCTGCTCTGGATAGACTTTCAAAGTCAACCTCCATTCCTGCCAAGAAAAAGATTTTTAAAAAGTCTTTTTACAAAAAGGGCAGATTTCCTTCTACTTCTGGCCAACAATCTTCTACAGGTCGCTTTGCCACTAAGCGTCAGCAACCTAAGCAGGCCAGGCCTAAGTCTACAGGGGCTGCTGCAACTCAGCAGTCCCAACCTCCTCAGGGTTTTTGACTTGATGCTAGAGAACTCAGCCTTTCTGGCTCTACAACAGCCAGAACCTCTCACCATTCCAGGAAGGTTAGCTCACTTTGCTCCCAGATGGGAGCAAATCACATCAGAGCAGTGGACCCTCTCCATCATAAGAGAGGGGTACAAACTTCATTTCTCAGACCTTCCTCCCCACACCATGGTGAGACACTTCAGTTCTCCCACATCTCTTCTCGACCTTCTCGGTCAGGAGGTGACTACCCTTCTTGCCCAAGGGGCAATAGAAGAAGTTCCTCTTCTTCAACAAGGGTCAGGGTTCTACTCCCCCTATTTTCTCATTCCGAAGAAGACAGGGGGATACAGACCCATCTTAGATCTCAGAGAATTGAACAAATTCCTATGCAAGGAGAAGTTCAAGATGCTTTCTCTGGGCACTCTCCTTCCATACCTTCAGAGTCAGGATTGGCTTTGTTCTCTAGTTCTCAAGGATGCGTACACACATGTCCTCATCCATCCATCTCACAGGAGATTCCTACGTTTTCTTTTCCAAGAAAAACATTACCAATACAGAGTGCTTCCTTTTGGTCTGGCCCATTTCTACGCACTCTGGGAATATTTGTCTTCCCATACCTGGACGACTGGCTCATCAGAGCTCCATCTCAGTCAGAGGCACAGATTTCCCTGGACCGCACAATGCGCATTCTGCAGTATCTGCGACTTGTGGTAAACCTCCCAAAGTCCCAGCTCACCCCTACTCAGTCCCTGGAATTCATAGGGGCCTGGTTAGATACCTCCACTGCAAGGGCCTACCTTCCTCAGGCCCGTTGCCAACGTCTAGTGCAGTTAGCCTCCCAGATTCAGTCAAAGAACCACTTAACTGCCCGGGAGATGCTACAACTGCTAGGCCACATGGCTTCCACAGTACATGTGGTACCCTATGCTCGCCTACACATGAGAGCAGCTCAATGGACTTTGTCCACCCAGTGGACTCAAGCTTCAGGAGCTCTCTCAGACCAAATAGCAACCTCCAAACGTCTCTTTTGGTCTCTCCAATGGTGGATGTCCACTCAAAATCTGTTGCTGGGGTCCCCCTTCCAACAGTTGTTGCCCCAAGCAACCCTCACAACAGATGCCTCCCAAACAGGTTGCGGAGCTCATCTACAAGACCTCTCCACTCAAGGCACTTGGTCCCCACTGGAGACCTCTCTTCATATCAACCACTTGGAACTTCGAGCAGTTTTTCTAGCTCTCAAGGTTTTTCATACCCTCCTCAGCTACAAGACAGTCCTCATTCATACGGACAATCAAGTAGCCATGTTTTACATAAACAAGCAAGGAGGAACTGGCTCTCTGTCGCTTTGCAACGAAGCTTTAAGATTATGGGCCTTCGCCAGAGAGCATCAAATCCATCTCCTGGCAGTATACCTCCCAGGAATCCAAAACTCTTGGGCAGACAGACTCAGTCGAGTTCTGCTTCCACACGAATGGTCCCTGCATATGGATCAGGTACTCAGAATCTTCCAAGAATGGGGAACCCCGGACATAGACCTCTTTGCAAGTCCGTGGAATGCCAAACTTCCCCGGTTCTGTTCCAGAATTCCATGTCAGGGAGTTCAGGCCAAGGATGCCTTCCTCCTTCACTGGGGTCAGGGCTTCCTCTATGCCTTTCCACCCATTCCCTTGATTCCCAAGACTCTATTCAAACTCCAGAGGGTTCAAGGATCTATGATCCTCATAGCTCCACACTGGCCATGCCAAGTGTGGTACCCTCTACTTCTGCATCTCTCCCAAGCCCCCTCCCTGGACTTGGGAGCTTCTCCAGACCTCCTGTCCCAGGAGGAAGGGACTTTGTGGCACCCAAACCCCAAGTCCCTTCACCTCAGAGCTTGGTTACTGAAGGCCTAGACCTTCAAGACTTGAATCTTTCTCAGCAAGTGAAGGATATCCTCCATGCTTCCAGAAAGCCTTCCACCAGGCGTTCCTATGCTTTTAAGTGGAAAAGATTTTCCATTTGGTGTGCTGAAAAGGGTCTTGACCCTCTAGCACTACCTTTAACTTCTCTGTTAGATTATCTCCTGCATCTCTCCAATGCAGGACTTAAGACAAATTCAGTAAGAGTCCATTTGAGTGCTATTGCAGCGTCCCTTAAGCCCATCAATGGACAACCTATCTCCTCTCATCCTTTCATTGCAAGATTCATGAGAGGCCTAACTTTGACTAAACCTCCCATTAGGCCTCCTCCGGTGGCATGGCACTTACATTTGGTTCTTGGTCAGCTTATGAAGCCACCTTTTGAACCTTTAGCCACTACCTCCTTGAAATTCCTTTCCTGGAAGGTTATTTTTCTCATTGCAGTCACTTCTGCTCGCTGCATCAGTGAACTGCAGGCCTTAGTGGCTAATCCACCTTATACAAGGTTCCATCATGATAAGGTAGTCCTTAGGACAAATCCACACTTTATGCCTAAAGTGGTCTCACCTTTTCATCTTAATCAAGAGGTATATTTACCTGTCTTTTTTCCAGCTCCTCATGCATCCAGTGCAGAGAGGAATCTTCATACTCTGGATTGTAAAAGAGCTCTTGCTTTTTACTTACAAAGGACACAGCAACATAGAAAGTCTTCCCAGCTTTTTGTTGCTTTTGATCCTTCTCATTTGGGACTTCCAGTCTCTAAGAGAACACTGTCCAATTGGATTGCTCAGTGTATTTCTTTCGCCTACCAGAGTAAGAACCTTTCTCTGGAGAGCCATGTCACAGCTCATAATGTGAGGGCCATGGCCACCTCTATGGCTTATCTATATTCTGTGTCCATCGACCAGATCTGTCGAGCAGCCACCTGGGCCTCGGTTCATACCTTCACAGCCCATTACTGCTTGGACAAGGACTCCCGCCGGGATGCCTTGTTTGGTCAGGCTGTCCTCAAACACCTGTTCCATTCTTAAACAACTGCTACCCTCCTTCCCTGGATGGATGCCTGAGATCCATAGGAAGACGCAGATCCCTTTCAGGGTCTCATATCCTTGGGGATCTCCCAGGCATCTTAGCTAGGGAGTCCCCATATGTGAAGTCTCATTCCTGCTTGTTCCTGGAGATAGCACAGTTACTTACCTGTAACAGGTGATCTCTGGGAACAGCAGGAATAAGTCTTCACAACCCTCCCACCTCCCCTAGGAGTTGTACCTATTTTCTATCTTTCCTTTCCTCTCTCTCTCTATTGTCTCAGCTTTAAACTTGAACTGAGGAGAGTTGGTTAGGAAAGGCGGGAAGGCAGCGCGCAGGCGCTGTGGGATGCTCCCAAAAGCTTTCCTTTTTGGGAAGCTGGGGAGCGTTCCCGCGCAGGCTCCGTCGGTACCGACGTACCCATATGTGAAGACTTATTCCTGCTGTTCCCAGAGATCACCTGTTACAGGTAAGTAACTGTGCTTTCACTGAAAAGGGTGATGGATGCTTGGAATGAGATGGAAGTGGTGGGGGCAAATACGGTGACGGAGTTCAAAAGGACATGGGACAGACACAGTGGATCCCTTTACAGCAACAAGAAAATATCAATATAATCTGAATCATCTAATTCCTTAACAAATAGGGGTATCCTACATGGAGTGGCGGGATCACCCCTGGACAAAAACATGGGGAGCGGTGGGGGGGGGGGGGGCCTGCATGGAGCGGCAGGTGTACCTACTCTTGGCATCGTACTGGGCAGACTAGTTGGACCACACTGGTCTTTATCTGCCGTCATTTACTATGTTACTATGTTACTATGATAGGGGTTGAGATGTTGGTGTGCATGGACCAGGTGAAGGACCTCTGAGTGATTTGTTTCTGAGGATCTCAAGGTGGCGAAACAGTGTGACAGGCAGTGGCAAAAGCCAGAAGGCTGCTGGGTTGCATACAGAGAGGAGTTACCAGCAGAAAGGAAGAAGTAGTAATGCCACTGTACAAGTCAACTGTGAGTCCTCACTTGGAATATTGTATTGAGTTTTGGAGACCATATCTCGCAAAGGATATAAAAAGGCTGGAAACTGTTCAGAGGAAGACGACCAAAATAAATCATTGTCAGAAGACGTATGAGAAAAGATTCGAAGATCTAAATATGTACACTCTGGAGGAGAGGAGGGACAGTGGAGATATGATTCAGACCTTTAAATACTTAATAGTATTTGTGAACAAACCAAACCTCTTCCAAAGATGGGGAAGCTGTAAAACTAGAGGGCATAACATGAAGCTAGAGGGTAAACTGAAAGGCAATGTCAGAAAATACTTTTTCACTGAAAAGTGTGGTGGATGCTTGGAATGCCCTCCCGATGGAGTTGGTGGGAGGCAAATACAGCGACAGAATTCAAAATGGCATGGGACAGATCCCTGGATCCCTTTATAGCAACAGGATAAAATCAAAATAAACATAACTATCTCTCATATCTCAACAAATAGGGGTGACCTATATGAAGCGGTGGGTACACCTCTAAACAAAGGCATGGGGAGGGGTGACCTGCATGGAGTGGCAGGTGCACCTATTCTTGCTGTCTTGCTGGGCAGACTAGATGGACAATACTGGTCTTTATTTACCATCGTATACAATTTTACTATGTCCTAAAGAACTTGATGGACTGAGTGCTATAACCTTCTTAGTAGCACTACAAGCCTGCACAAAGGCTCGGAAGTCGTCTTTATAATCTGGTATTGGAATGGAGCCCAACTCAGCACGTTTGAAATTTTTAAAGGAATTTCAAGTAGGAGTTATCATTGCCTGTTTCTTGAGGTTGCAGCATCCTCTAGGTTAGGTTTTGAGTTTGCAAAGACTGGCTTCGCAGGGATTAATTCCCATTAATGGGAACATGCAGCACTCAGGGGCAACTGAGGAGACTGAGGAGCCCAGGCAAATAGGGCTTCTGGGGACCAATTACCCTGTGGTGTGTATGAGAGAGATTATGGGATAGTATGTGTTCATGGATGGTGTGGAGATGGATTATTTGAAGGTGCAGTGACGTAAGATGGTTGGAGCTCTGGAACTGCAGTTTGTGAGGGACCCTGGAGAACCATGTCATTATCATGAATACACTTGCTAAAAGTTGTAAGAAAACAGTCTAAGAGGGTGGTGCTGAACAGATATCGATTTCCATCTGGGGCCCTGGGGAAAAGGCAGGCATCCATTAAGCTGAGTCAGATTCCTGAATCAACCACCCAGGGTGAGCTTTCTAGCAATTCACCCTGCTTCTGTTTGTTTATTTTTTATTTATTTATTTTTTTAATTTTTGGCTTCTCTTTATGGACAGTTCCCTCCTGATCTGCTGGAGATGGGTCTGGTTTTGGGGTAGGTGTCTGTTTTTACCTTGTTTTTGTCTGGTGCCCGTAGGACAGTGATTCCCAAACCATGGGTTGGGACCCCAAATGGGATCACATCATTAGTGGATGGGGGTCACAGAAACAGGGTTGTTCCTTTTCCTTATAGACCACCAGTGTGACCTATGCTAGTAGTGGCAGTTAATATGGGGCCTGTAAGTCAATAACATTCAAAGGCCCTGCCGCCTCCTGTGTGAACTTCCCATTAGACTGGAAACCCAATGCAGATTATTGGGGTCTGTGAGAGCATGCTAACAAACAAGGTCCTGTACTAACTGCTGCTGTTGCTGCCTTCTTGCTTTGGATAAATAGGGACAGGAGGAAGTGGATGTGAGGGCAGGGGAGTAGGGGGGGGTCACACATATTTTTAAGTGTTAAAATGGGGTCATATTGGATAATTGTTTGGGAAGCACTGTTGTTGGGGGAGCTTATCAACCTGAAGGTTTTAGTGAAGGTTGTGCTTGGGTGGGAAATACCACTAATGTGGCTGGTGGAGAGGGGGTTGGGTGCTGGGGAGAGGGGCCATATGTTCGCTCAATGCCTGCCACTGCTGAGAGGGAAGTTGCTCTATTGTCTGCAACTACAATCTACTCTTGCGATTGCTCTCTATTGATGCTGAGACTGAGCCCTTAGGGAGTTGATAGCTGTGCTGTTATTCATTGAAGGCTGCACGGCCATTGTTGGTGAGCCGTTATGGATAGCCACATTGGGTGAAGTCAGAAAAAAGCAGCAAGAGCTGGATCCAGTGCAGCACTTTGAGGGAAGATCTTTTCCTGTTTGAGAGTATCCTTTCATTGTCCTGTTTTTATAGTGTGCTGATGTTATGTGAGGTGAGGATTTGAGGGGGGCCATGTCCACCCAGGGCTGCAAGTGAAATAAAATGACTGATGATTACCCTAAATATTAGGGGAACATTGGAACTGTTGAGCAAGTGCAGAGGAGACCAAAAGATTTCTTATTTGCTGGAGGACGACTCTGGGCACACAGGCTCTGCTGGACGATGTTGTCATCAAGTGTGCCTGCATTGTTCTGCTTGTCTACAGAGAACTAACAAAGTTCTCAAAGTTCTTAGATCTAGAAAGAGGCATTATGATAGTCTCCATTTTATTATCCATTCCTTTCTGAATAATTTCTAGCATTCTATTTGCTTTTTTGACCATTGCCACACACTAAGCTGATGATTTCAATATTGTCCACAGTGACTCCAAGATCCTAATGTGGGACTACTCATGTGTGGATTAATTTCCCCAAGTATATCACTTTGCACTTGTCCACATTAAACTCTATCTCCATCTGTATGACTTTGCACTGAGAGCACAGAGCTGTAGTACTAATCTCACTTCTAGAACTGTCACCGTGTGATCCTCAGCAAGTCACTTAACTCTTTACTATTTATAATTCTTACAGTATACATTTCTTATGTAAGTTAAAGAAAAGCAAGCCAATACCATATATTCAGAATCCAAGTAATCTAATGTAGCATTGATTTAGCCTACATTTACAGGAGAGGGCTACAAGAAATTTAAAAAGCAAAGTTCCTTAGAACTGAAGAACAAAAATAAACTTTATAACCCTAATTGTTTTAAATACGCAGTTTAACAGAAATTGACTAGAACATTTAGCCTGACGATTTATACAAAACAGATTTCTCTAAATACATAAGGTTGTTTTCCTGTCAACAAGCAGGATTAAGCCAGGCAGATGAGTGGGTGAAATTATCTCAGTGTCTGGTTGGAACTGCTCTCCCTTAGCTCAGAATTTAATGTAAAATTCTAAGCATGTGTGGCCCTTCCTGCATGCAGTGGTCCTCTCAGCTCCACAGTTTTTTTTTCTGCTCTGTCAAATGGATGCAAACCAAAGTTATACTGATTTATGCTTTTCATTGATGCTGCTGTTCGTCTTTTTTTTTTTTTTTGATGGAAACTATTTCAAAACCAACTGCTCACCCTCAAATTTCTCTACCACAGTTCTACCCTTATCTGACCATCGCCTTCACCCTTAACCACCTCCCATCTTGGTCTCGTCCTATCTCCACCAACATGTTTAGGAATCTTCACATTATTGACCCTTCATCTCTCTCCACTGCTATCTTATCGCCTCTTTCCTCTACTATGTCATCTGAGTTTGTTGATGAGGCAGTATCCTCCTATAACACTATACTCCTCTGCTCTGGATGTACTTGCTCCTCCCATTCCATACCCTGTGAGGCATACTGTACCTCAATCCTGGCTGTCCTTGACAACCCGCTACCTACGTTCCTGTGCCTGCTCAGCTGAGCGCATTTGGCTTAAATCATGTACCCTTGCTGACTACCTATGTTTCAAATTCATGTTAACTTCTTTCCAGTCGGCCATGACGCTCGCCAAGCAAGAATAATATATCCATCTGGCTAACTTTCTTGCCTCTGACCCTCACTGTCTGCTTGCTATGCTCAACTCTCTCCTCAAGGTTCCTCCTTCCCCAATCTCTCCTTCACTGTCTGCCCAAACCTTGACTGACTACTTCCATGACAAAGTCCAGAAGATTAACCTTGAATTCTCTGCAGGGTCATCTCCACCTCAGCTTCAATCACCTTTTCCTCCTTTTCTGAAAGCACTGAGGAGGAAATTTCAAATCTTCTCTCCTCCTCCAAACTGACTGCCTACTCCTCTCATCCTTTTCCCACCCATCTACTAAGCTCTATCTCTTCCACCGTTGTCTCTTCCACCGTTGTCTCTTCCATCTGTCATATCCTCAACCTATTGCTTTCCACTGCAACTGTTCCTGTGACCTTCAAACATGCTGTGGTTACACCTCTTCTCAGAAAGCCTTCATTAGATCCTACCTGTCCTTCCAGTTATTGGACTATCTCTCTCCTCCCTTTCATTCAAAACTACGTGAATGAGCAGTTCACTGCTGCTGTCTTGAAACTTTCCCCTCATGCCCTTCTGGGCCCACTGCAATCTGGCTTTTGTTCTCTACGTTCCACAGAAACGGCTCTTGCCAAAGTCTCCAGCGACTTGTTACTCGCCAAATCCAAAGGCCTCTATCCGATTCTCATCCTTCTTGACCTTTCTGCTGCCTTTGACACTGTTGATCACTAGCTTCTCCTCGATATCCTGTCCTCACTTGGATGTAGGGGCTCTGTTCTGTCCTGGTTTTCTTCTTCTCTTCCATTGTACTTTTAGTGTATGTTCTGGTGGGTCCTCCTCTGCTGCCATTCCACTTTCAGTTGGTGTATCCCAGGGCTCTGTCTTGGGACCTCTTCTTTTTTCCCTACACAGTCCCTTGTTGCACTTATTTCCTCCAATGGTTTTCAGTACCATCTTTATGCTGATGACTGCTGAAATTTTGAATCTTCCCCTCACACTTAGGAGTCAAAACCCCAGTTTTGGAGTCTACTAATCAGTTGTATAGCGCTACAAGGTGTACACAGTGCTGTGCATAAAGATGTAAGAGACAGTTCCTGCTTATCAGAGCTTACAATCTAATCAAGATGAAAAAATATTGCAAAACTGGGGACTAGAGTATTGTAATATACACATAAGTAGTGAATAAGAGTCGGGGGCTTCATAGAGGTGGGTTTTTAGCCTGGATTTGAATAGGGCCAGAGAGAGAGTGTCTGACGCACCGATTCAGATAGCTTGTTCCAGGCATATGGAGCACCAAGGTGGAATGGATGAAGTCTGTTCTCCCTGGACAAGCAGGATTTCGTCAGCCACACTTGGTGACGTCATCCGATGGCGCCGGGGACGGAGTGCTCTCCTATAGCTCAGAAGGGCGAAGCCTTTCTGAGCATGCTCCAGTGCCCTCACTCCTGGGCCCGCCCCTACCTGGCTCAGTTTTTTTTCTTCGTCCGCCTGCCTGCAGGACGGAATCTACAGCTCTCCTAAACTTTTCACCAACATGGAACAGATCAACAAGGAAAAACAAGAGAGGAAAAGCTCTAAATCTGGTTTTAAAAAATGCCCAAACTGCACGAGGAAGATGAACTCCGAGGACTCCCCCGACTCTTGCATCCGTTGCCTGGGGGAAGCTCACCATGTGGAGGATTGCCCCCACTGTGCCCACATGTCCCCCAGAGCTAGAAAAACGAGGAATTACACCCTCAAAGAATTCCTCTCCTCTTCTGGAAGCACTACGAGAAAAGTTCCAAATCCCGGGAACGGAAAAGCACCAAAGAAGACCAACTCCACTAAAAGCAAACCCGTTGCCAGCAGGAAAGAGGTGAGCAACATGGCCATCAC
This sequence comes from Ichthyophis bannanicus, assembly GCA_033557465.1. NCBI lineage: Eukaryota > Metazoa > Chordata > Amphibia > Gymnophiona > Ichthyophiidae > Ichthyophis > Ichthyophis bannanicus. The sequence goes on from CM066039.1 coordinate 192,466,798, forward strand.
CATCTTGGCCACCTCCAAGACTCCCTCCTCCTCCGCAGCTCCTCCGGAGGCTCCGACATCTCCCTGGCTGCTCCACCTCCTTGGCGCTCCTCCGAGTTGGCCCAGGCAAAAGGAAAAACCACCACCTCAACTGGACGCTCCTCTGAGCTCCAGCCCTCCTCCAAGCAGCCTCCCTGCGCCGAGAAGCATAGGCGCAACGAAACTCTGCCCACCGATGACATCACGTTGCATCACTTCCGCTCCGAGGAATCTCCCCATGGCTCCAGCAGCACCAAACGAGGCACTGGCAAAGGGAAACGAGGCACGGTGCCCTGCTTCCGCGCCACAGAGTGCAGAGATGGCTCCACCCGACCCAGAGACTCCAGATCACGCAGCCCCCGCTCCAGAGAGCACCGCTACGAAACGGAGCACAGATCGCGTCGGAGAAGCAGATCCCTCAGCAGCAGCCCCTCCAAGAGTCCTCACACGGGCAGAAAACACCACAGAAAAAGTCCCCCGCGCAGATCCCGTTTGGACACGCGTTCTCCACCCGTTCACAAAACAAGGGATGCCAGCAGGAGAAACAGACACCCTGCACAATTCAGGATCACTGGGGGACAGCCTGCAATCAAGAGAAATGCGGACAGCGCTCATAGAGCTCCTATCCGAACGTATCTCACAACGGGACTCCAGCTGGCGCTCCACAAGGACTCGCTCCCCGGATCCAACAAGGTCAACTCCACACGCCAGGACGCCTTCCCCACCTGCATCACCAGTGCTAACCGGCTTCTCGCCAGAGCCACTAACGGACAGCGATGAGGAACATGCGGCGGGGCTGACTCCCTCCAGTCGCTCCTCCAGCAAAGAACATTCCCGCTCACCATCACCACCAACTCAGACGCCACCACCTCTACCGCCATTTCCACCAGAGGACCCTAACGTACCCCAAATTTCTACAAAAGATATCGACGCATCTGGTACTCACGCCCACGGACATACCAGACCCCCCCCAGGGATGAGGTCCTGGGCCTCCTCAAGTTCCTAAACACACCCAGGTCTATTATCTCCATTCCAGTGCACCACCTGCTCCTGGAGAACCTCAACAAACTTTGGCAAATCCCAGCGCCCAGCACGGTGACTTCATGGAGACTTAAGGCAAAATACCAAGTCACCCCTACTCCCGGCTTCAACAAGACCCAGCTCCCCCACCAATCCATCGTGGTGGAATCAGTGATGAAACACAACAAGAGCACATGGACACACTCCAATGCCCCCCCCCCCCCCCCGGGCAAGGACTATAAAATGCTAGATGACTTGGGGAAAAAAGACTTACCAAGCGGCCATGCTAAGCGCAAAAATTGCATCGCACACCTTCCAACAGGTGCTATACCTTGACTCTGTGCTAGACAACCTCAGGGGAGCTAACACTGAGACAAAAGCTCCCTTCCAGCCTATACTCAACGATTTGAAAGAATGCGGCGAACACCTCATCCGCGCCGCCTTCGACTCCTTAGATTCGGTGGCCAGGACAGCTGCCAACGGAAATGCTTCCAGACGCTGGGCATGGCTGCGAGCTTCTGGCCTTCGAGAGGACACCCATGAAAAGGTGGCGGATGCGCCATGTGCAGGGGACAACCTCTTTGGAGCAAAGGTCAAGGAAACGGTAGATGATATGAAAGACTGCTGCTCCACCCTCAAGACCTTAGCCTCCAAAGGCATGGAGCGCAACTCTAACTCACGCAACAAACAGGGCCCTTACGATCGCAGGTCATTCACATCCTCCAAACGCTACCAGCCATACCAGAAATGGCAGCCCAATAGACCCAAGCAGCAGCAGTACCAGTACCAATCCTACCATCAGAAGCCACGACAGAAGGACCGCAGACAGCAAAAGCAGCTGTCTTCATCCTCTGGAAAGAACACACCATCCTTTTGACCCTCCACCAAGCAGGACCCCACAGGTGGGAGGGCGCCTCTCGGCATTCATACAAGCTTGGGAGAGCATCACAACCGACTCCTGGGTCCTACAGATCATATGCACAGGATAAAGGATGCGCTTCTGCACAGCCCCCGACCCAGCGCTCACAACCTTCCACCCGCACACCGGGCAAACTCCTAGCCACCATGGCGACAGAGATCCAAAACCTCCTAGCATCGCGTGCCATCGAGGAAGTATCCCCCAGCCCAGCGGGGATGTGGGTTCTACTCAAGATATTTTCTCATACCCAAGAAACCCGGTGGCCTTCGCCCCATCCTCAACCTCAGGGCCCTCAACAAATTCATCCACAAAGAACGCTTCCGGATGTATTCTCTGGGGTCTATCCTGCCGCTTCTGCGACCGCACCACTGACTGGCTTCACTGGACCTCTAAGACGCCTATGCCCACATCCCCATCCACACCTCACACAGACAATTTCTGCGCTTCAGCTGCAACCAGCAACACTATCAGTACCGGGTACTCCCCTTCGGCCTCTTCCCATCTCCAAGGGTCTTCACGAAATGCGTGGCCGTAGCGTCAGCACACCTACGAAAGAAAGGAATTTGCATTTTCCCTACCTCAACGACTGGCTCATCTCTGCTCCTTCAAAGGGCAAGACGCACAGAGCGGTGAAGGACACTGTGTCGCTGCTATCCACCCTGGGTTTCTTCATCAACTTCCAGAAGTCCCAGCTACAACCCACACAGACCCTGGAGTTCATTGGCGCCTCCCTCCATACAACCCTGGCAAAGGCATTCCTTCCAGTGCCAAGAGTGGACGCCATCATCTCCCTCTCCACGTCAGTGGCCAAGTCCAACAGCGTGTCGGCCAAGATGATGCTACACCTCCTAGGCCACATGTCATCGACTACACAAGCGCTACCACATGCCAGGCTCCACAAGAGGGCCATTCAGTGGCACCTCAGAAAGAACTGGAACCAAAGAAAACAACCCATGTCCGCAAGGATCAACATCGACCAGAGGACGCGAAGCGCTCTCCGCTGGTAGCGCATCCGGGAAAACCTGGCCCAAGGAAACCCTTTCCAGGCATCCCACCACGACATGTTCCTAACCACAGATGCCTCCAACACGGGGTGGGGAGCGCACCTCGGTCACCTGCGCACGCAAGCGCTGTAGACTGGGTCCGAGTGCAACCTGCATATCAACCTCCTCGAACTCCGCGCAATCCGCTATGGCCTCCAGGCCTTCTCGAAGTGGATACGCGGAACCATCCTGCGTGTTCAGATCGACAACCAAGTTGCGATGTTTTACGTCAATAGACAAGGGGGCATGGGCTTCCTACCTCTCTGCAGGGAGGCTCTCCGAACCTGGACCCTTGCGCTCCACATGGAGTGTCAACTACAAGCGGTATACCTACCGGGCGCGGACAACCAGCTGGTGGACAGGCAGATGTGGTTTCCCATCCTGAGCGAGCTCTCAGACAGGACACCCATCTGGCTACCCGTGAGACCGGACCTCATCACCCAGGATGAGGGGAACACTCTTCACCTCAACTAACTACCCTCACACTGACTGCTTGGAGCTTGAAAGGTCCCAGCTGTCCTCCATGCACCTGACAGTGGAAGTCCATTGGTTCATTCTCGCGGCTCGCAGGGACTCCACACGCTGCTCCTACGAGATGAAGTGGAAACGCTTCGGCGCCTGGTGTGTGGGAGAGGGCCTACACCCTATCTCCTGCCCCCTGCCGCAAGTCCTCCCCTACCTGACCACCCTCATCCACAAAGGACTCAAAGCATCGTCAGTAAAGGTGCACCTCTCAGCCATCGCTACCTTCCACGAACATGTGGAGGATAACCCGATCTCCACCCATCTATTAACCACCAGGTTCATGAAGGGCCTCTCCAACCTACACCCACCACTACAAAAACCGGTACCTCAGTGGGACCTACCCATCGTCCTCAATGCGCTCACCAAGATCCCCTTTGAACCTCTCGCAGAGGCGCCGCTGAAATTCCTCTCCTGGAAAACCCTCTGCCTGATTGCTGTTACATCCGCTAGAAGAGTCAGCGAACTGCAAGCCCTGGTAGCTCACCATCCGAACACGGTCCTGCACAAGGACCATGCCTCACTACGGACACATCCCGAGTTTGTACCCAAAGTGGTGTCCTCCTTCCACGTCAACCAGAGCATTGAGCTCCCAGACTTCTACCCCGAACCGCATGCCAACGCTGAAGAGCACCGCCTCCACACCCTTGACTGTGTGCGGGCTCTGTGTACCTAACTGAGCTGCATGGAGGGACACTGCAAAGGGACGCAACTCTTCGTGTCTTTTGACCCTGGCAGACCGGGTCACCCCGTCATGAAAAGAACCCTCTCCCGCTGGATCTCATCGTGCATCACCACCTGCTGCTCCCAGATGGGGACGCATCCACCTGCGGCAAGTGCACACCAGCTCAGGGCCATGGCCACCACAATGGCCACCCTCCATGCCGTGCCTATCCAACATATCTGCAAGCACACCACGTGGTCCTCGGTGCACACTTTCCAGTGACACTACTGCTTGGACCAGTTGGCCCGCAGCGAACGCCTCCTTCGTACGGACCGTCTTGACCGCCAGCACGGACGCGGGACAGCCTTCGGGCCCTCCCTCCTCCCTCCTAATACCTGCGCTATTGAGCGCAACAGTGTTACCCTGCTCTAGGTTATACGAGACACTTGTTGAAAGATACGTTATATGTGTTATGTTTGAGTTGCAGTGCCAACACAATCATCTATGTTGTATCGCAGTGCCAACACAACCTGGGTTATGCGATTGCTTGTGATTGTTAATAAATTTGCTAATAAATTCCACATGACCATATACTGGTCTCCGGACTCACTGTACCCTGCTATGACTCTCGGGCCATCCGCCCACAACATAATAGGTCTCCGGCCTCGCTAGGGAGTTACCAAGTGTGGCTGACGAAATCCTGCTTGTCTAGGGAGAAAGTGGGGTTACTTACCTGTAACATAGGTTCTCCTTGGACAGCAGGATAAGTCAGCCACACATTCCCGCCCTCTTCCCCTACGGATGGCCCGTACGTCCATTGACATTAAGGCCCACACCTACCTGCTGGAGACGCTACTCTTGGCACAAACTGAGCCAGGTAGGGGCGGGCCCAGGGGTGAGGGCACTGGAGAGCACTCCGTCCCCGGCACTGTCGGATGACGTCACCAAGTGTGGCTGACTTATCCTGCTGTCCAAGGAGAACGTACGTTACAGGTAAGTAACCCCACTGAATTGGCAGTGGCAGAGTAGGGCACAGATAAGAAGGATCTGTCAGAGAAGCGTAATTCCCAAGGAAGAGTGTAGAGTGAGATAAGAGAGGAAAGGTAGTGAAGAGCCGCAGAATGAATGCACTTCTAGGTAAGTAGGAGAAGTTTGAACTGGATGCAGAAATGGATAGGGAGCCAGTGAAGTGACCTGAGAAGAAGGGGTTACATGAGCATAGCGGCACCGGTGGAAGATAAGCCGTGCAGTTGAGTTTTGAACTGACTGAAGGGGAGAAAGATGACTCAGAGGGAAACCAGTGAGGAGCAGGTTATAATAGTCAAGACAGGAGGTGACTAGTGTGTAGATGAGGGTCATAGTAGCGTGTGTAGAAAGGAACAGACAATTTTGCTGATGTTATACAGAAAGAAGTGACAGGTTTTAGCTATCTGTTGGATGTGTGCAGAGAAAGAGAGTCAAAGATGACCCCAAGGTTGCAAGCTGAAAAAAACGGGAGTGTTATCCACAGAAATAGAAAATGGTGGAGGAGGGTTGGAGGGGGGCAAGAAAAGGAGCTCAGTTTTGGTCATGTTCTGTTTTAGATGGCATGCTAACAAACAAGGTCATATGCTAACTGCTGCTGTTGCTGCCTTCTTGCTTTGGATAAATGGGGAAAGGAGGAAGTGGATGAAAGGGCAGTGGATAGTGTTTTTTTTCTTGAAGCCAAATTGGTTGCAAGATCCGAGGAAACATGGCTTTACCAAGGGAAGATCGTGCCAGACAAATCTGGTTGATTTTTCTTTGATTGGGTGACCAGAGAACTAGATCCAAGGGCATGGAATGGATGTGGTGTACTTAAATTTCAGCAAAGCCTTTGATACTGTTCCTCATAGAATAAACTAAATAGCCTGGATATGGCTCCCAAGATGGTGAACTGGATCAAGAACTGGTTGACTGACAGGGTAGTGGTGGATGGAATTTGCTCTGAAGAAAGGAGGGCGAGTAGTGGAGTGCCTCAGGTTTCCATCTTGGGACTGCTACTGTTCGGTATCTTTTTGAGTGATATTGGGGATATGATAGACGTTGAAATACTTAAAGGTTCTTAATGAACAACCAAACCTTTTTCAAAGATGGGGAAGCTGTAGAACTAGAGGACATGAAATGAAGTTGCAAGAAGGTAAACTTAACAGTAACACGGAAATACTTTTTCATAGAAGGGGTGGTGGATGACTGGAATACCCTCCCAAAGGAGGTGGTGGAAGCAAAAACAGTGATGGAATTCAAAAAGGCATGGGACAGACAAAAAGAGGATCACTAAATAGCAAGAGGATGGAATCAAAGCAAACACAATATAATTTCATATATAGAGAGGGGTAACCTGTGTGGTGTGGCAGCTGCCATCTTAAGCAAAGGCATAGAGGAGGAGTAACCTACCTAGAACAGCAGGTGCATCTCTACAACTCTAGCTGTCTTACTGGGCAGACTAGATAGACCACACAGGTCTTTCTCTGGGACCAAGCAGGAAACAGTCCTTGCTTTATGGTTGATGTCACTGACTGAGCCTGCGTGATAACTCTTCCCCCCCCCAGTTTTCAAAGAAAGTCTTTGGAAGATGAACCACATATGCGTGGGTTGCCTTCCCGCCCAAGAGAGCCATCTTACCTCTGTCTTTGTTTTTCCACAGAGCCTTTCAGACGTCTGTCTGCACACCGGAAAAATTTGTTTGTGGAATCGTTCATTTTTTGCCATTCTTGTTCTTTTCTTTTTCGGTATGTGTACCCTTGCCTTCCTGCGATCCCGAAACTGTGTTTTGGTGCTGTGGTTTTTTTTTCTCAGGTTCCACTTTTTTCCCTTTTCCTTTCCACTGATGTACGGGTTTTTCTTTGTGCCCCCTGATAAGGACAATAGAGTTTGATCTCACTGGTGTCGTTTTCCCAGCTATGTCCTTGATCAGCTGTTTTAAGAAGTATGGCAGTTCTGGCAGGACCATGTCCATCACGGGCCACCATAACTATTGCCTTCAGTGACTTGGGGTCAACCTCAACCCCTCTACTTATCCACTCTGCCTCCAGATGACAAGCAAGGGGCGTAAGAACCATGAAAGGAAGCAGGAGGCACTGTTTGGCCACAAGGCCTCTGTAACGGCTCCAGCATCGGCATCTGAATTGATGACCTTTGAGGCTGTCTCCTCACGCAGGGACCAAACTTCTTCCAAGCCACCATCGAGGGGCAATGCCAGTTCTGCAGGCAAGACCCACAATCGTCGGCATCACAGCCCTCGATATGATGCCAAGGGCCGGGAGCGGCCTTCTAAGTTGTCTCAGCAGGAGAAGACTGCCACATTCTCTGAGGGAGGACTGGAATCGAGCTCCCGAACCAATCTCCATCTGAGAATTTCCGCCGGTGCCAGCATCGGGCCCAACTCCCCAGGTGCTGGTGGCGGCGGGGGCCTGTCTCCTGGAAGAGAGGTTGATGACCCAGGAGCGCAGCCAGTCTGCCTTCCTGGCGCAGCAGAGGGCCTCTGTACCAGTGACTGGCTCCTCCATTGTGGATGCCTTGCCCGTGGAGGTCTAGCTGATATTGGAGTGGCATTCCCTCTGGATTGATTCCTGGGACTGCTCTCTGTCCCTGTCGGGGAACCAAGATCTTGGCCGAGCGCTTTGGGCTTGGAGCGCCAGACCCATCATTTCCATCACTGAGGCATCGGTGTGATTCCTGCTGGTCCTTCAACTTCCTCTCAGATTCTGATTCAGAGTGGGAGTTGAGGACGAGTCCCTGAACACGGCACTGAGCAGGAATGTCTCCTTGGACCCCTCACCACCTTTGGAGCGCTGTTGGTCCCCTCCTGAGGGCCTCTGTTTCTTGGACTTTGTCAGACAGATGGGGAAGACACTGTCCTTCACCATAGAGATGGAGGAAGAGCCTCTGGCGGAGGACCTTGAAATCCTCCAATATTCTTCCCCCACCCAAGGAGGCTATCATAGTCCCGGTACCACCGATCCTCGAGTGCCTGTCGTTCAGGATGTGGGAGGACCCCAGTTACAGTGCCCATAGTGAGCAGGCATCTTGATTCAATGTATTGAGTATGCAACAGGCCAAGGCTTAGAAAAGACACAGCTGCCACACAATTCCATGTTGGTGGAATCGGCCATGTGCCGTATTAAGAGCTAGAAGGCATAATCCTTCCCGGGAGGCCCATACATGGATGGCTTTGATAGGAAGTATTACCAAGGCTCCGATGCTTGTGGCCCGTATCCAGGCTTATCAGCTGTACATGAGCATGTACCTAAGATCTGCCAGGTTCTCAACTGGGCTTTTTGATGACCATCTCCAGCACTTCAATAACCTGGTTTCTATTGTGCAGGAGTGCTCCAAGTACATTACTCGTGTGGCCTATGACGGCTTCTAGTTCATGGCTTAGGTGTCTGCTGTGGGCATTAGTGCCTGCCGCCTGGCATGGCTACAGACCTCTGATTTGGAGCAATGGGTTCAGGACAAGTTGGTCGATGTCCCATGCCGAGGGGACAACCTCTTTGGCAAACCCATGATGGAGATGGCTGCTGAGCTGGAGACTGAGTTGCCCACCAGAACCAGGCTTTCTAGGAAGACTGCTGACCCTCCTTGATGGAAGGCTCCAGAGAAAAAGTCCTTCTACCTGAAGAAGAAGGTGGCCTACAGACGTTACTCGCAGTATCTGGTCTACCCTGCTCCCCACAGGGACAGCAGGCCAAGGGCCGGAGACAGGGCCCTCGTAGACACAAGGCCCCAAAGCTCCAGCCTGCACTGCATCTGCAGCCAAAGCCTAGGGGGTGGGGGACCTTTGACTCCAGGATTATAGCTGATCTGCCCTGGAGGGTCCTACTCCATGGCACATCTGTGGGCGGTTCATGTTCTTTGCCCATCGTTGACCCAGCATCACCAGTGATGCCTGGGCTCTCCCAAGTGGTGAGGGAGGGCTGCTTCTGTTCTTTCTGGGGGAACCTCCTGTAGACCCCCACAATCGCAAACTCCTGCAGGAAGAGCTCCAAGCCTTTCTGGAAGAAAGGGCCGTGGAGTTGGTCCCTCAGCCTCAGGTGGGCAGGGGGTTCTATTCATGCTACTTTCTGGTTCCAAAAAAGACGGACGGCTTCCATTCATCTTAGATCTGCGGGATCTCAACCGCTTTCTAGTGCAGGAGGATTTCAAGATGGTATCCATGGAATGCTGCTGCCCTACCTCTAGCGGGAAGACTGGCTATGCTCCTTGGATCCAAAAGGTGCCTACACCCACATCCTTATCCACTCCTGGCACCTCTGGTTCATCCTCAAAGGGTGTCACTACCAGTACAGAGTGCTCCCCTTCTGCCTGGCATCCACCTCCAGGGTTTTCACAAAATGACTGGCGGTCATCGCCCCTTTCCTGAGACTCCAGGGGGTTTCAGTCTTCCCTTACCTGGGTGACTGGGTGATTAGAGGCGCATCACCAGTGAGGTTTGTCAGGCTGCTCAGTGAACCATCCAGGTGCTACAGCAGCTGGGCTTCGTCATTGATTTTCCAAAGTCCCATTTTCAGCCCTCTCATTTGGGCCCTCCTAGATGCAACTCGGGCAAGGGCCTTCCTCCTCTTGTCCTGGGAGCAACAACTAGGGACCTTGGGCAGGGGATGTCCAGGATTGCTGCACTGTGTCAGTGCACCAGATGCTCCGCCTCCTGGGACACATGACCTCGACAGTGCACATCACCCCTTTTGCCCTTCTCCACATGCACCAGGCCCAGTGGACTCTCTGCACTCAATGGAAGGCCGGTGATGAGGTGTGTGACAGACAGGGTCCGATGACCTCGCTATTGGTGGCATCCCTCGCCTCATGGCAGAGCCCAGAGAATCTCCTGGCAGGTCTTCCCTTTCAGATCCCCACGCATCAGCAGATCCATACCATGGATGCCTCCAAACTTGGCTGGGGCGCCTACCTTGATAGGCCTCCAAACCCAGAGTCTGTGGTCGAGGGAGGAGAGCCTCCCCATCAGTTCAACTTCCTCAAGCTCAGGCGATGGCTTATACCTTCCAAGTATTTCAGCATTCTTGTCCAACTGGGTCATCCTCATTCAGACCGACAACTGAGTCACGATATTCTATATCAAGAGGGCGGCACGGGCTCGTACCTCCTTTGCTGGGAAGCAGTCTGGCTCTGTAAGTTTGCCAGTGAGCAGCACATCCTCCTCCGGGCGGTATATCTCCCGGGTCAGGACAATGTCCTGACGGACAAGCTCAGTAGAGTGCTGTAGCCTTATGAGTGGGCCTTGAACCCACAGGTGACTTGTGACGTCCTCCAGACTTGGGGGATGCCGAAGGTGGACTTTTTCATCAGCCCCTCCAATGCCCAACTGCCGCTGTTCTGTTACAGGATTCTGTGCTGGGCTTGGCTGGCAGCCGATGCGTTCCTCCGGGACTGGTGCAGGGACTTGCTTTACACTTCTCTTGGCCACCAAGGGAGTGGGAGGATAAGTGGAGTAACATGATCAAATATCTTAGCCTGACATAAGATCTGTTACTAGTGTAGATTGACTTACTATAGCAAGATGAGAGATGATGCAGCTGTGGGTGAAAGTTTCTAGGGCAGAATGATCAAGAAACAGGTGAAGGGCATGCAGTTGCCGCAGTGAAAGAAAGGATGTTATGATGACTGAGCTGACCTGTTTTGAAAAAGAGAGGTCTGTGTCTAAATAGACACCAAGGTATTTGAAATAAGACTTAAGATGAATGGAATTGTCTGATAGGTGTGAGAGTTGGGGCCATGGCTCCATGAGTGAGCCAAGTAGCTGAGGTCTTTTGGAGATTGTGCTTCAACTGGTTATTCCTGAGCCATGTAGAGATTTTGAGAAGATAGCTGTTAAGGTATGTAAGATCAGGGAAGCAGGAGTCTGTAAAGGCGTGTAAGAGTATATCGGAGTATATCATCTGCATAATAAAATGTGCTTATGGAGATGTCATGAATCATGATGGTTAAAGGTCCTAAAAAGATATTGAACAAGAGTGGCACCAGTACAGAGCCCTGTGGGACTCACTGACTTAAGGGGTACAGACGAGCAAGAGTGGGCCCCGTTTTTACCATGTATGACTGATCAGATAAAGATTCAAACCAAGAAAGAACTGTGGCACAGATGACTATCTCTGCCAAACGGGACTAGAGGATAGAATGGTTAACCAGATCAAAAGCCGCTGATAGATCTAATGAAACAGCAAGCGCTATTTTGCCATTGTCAATAGCCTTATGGACCTTGCTCAAAAGGGACGCGAGGATGGTCGCATAGTCCTTGCACACATTCTACCCAAGCAGCTCCGTGTGTTCCTTCCCTAGTGCCGGTAACATGCATTGCTGTAATAGCACTGTTAATGCATGCCTTCTGGGCTTCTGTGGCCTTAGCACACACTGTTAGGATACTTGCCTTTATTCTGTCTTCTTCCAGGAAATGGTTTTTGTTCTGTGGCAAGCGAAGTGCCTCATTTATGGCTTCTGGACACTGTTCTTCCTGCATGGCAGCTTCTGATACATTCCTAGAGGGCTGGCTCCCCCTTTCTCAGCTGTGAGATGCAGTTAGTCCAGCCTTGCCTGCCTCAGGGCAGAAAGTAGAGGATGGCGCTGTGGGTAAGAATAACCAGCTGGCCAGAGGTTCTAGCGACTGTGCTGTGGGCTGCTTCCTGTCCTCAAGGGGACCTGTGGCGCTATGTCCTCTGGTGTTGGGGTGGGTGGGGGGCTTTCCGAGAAGAGAGCTTCCAGACTCCGGATTGTCCTCCCTGGAATTTTTTTGCTTTTTACAGTAAGTCTGTTTATTCTGGCTTGGAATTTCAGACTCTGCGGCCTCTGGGTGCCCCCGGGCACAGTCTTTTGCGAGAAGGCTGAGAGTGGAAGCCCCTGTTTAGTTGCCTATGGCTAAGCTTCCCCGGCGAAGGTTGCCCCCTGGAGATGGGGATTACCTGGGATCTGTTTGAGCTTTGGATTCCAATGTGTCTGTGCTGGGCTCTGATGTGAACAAAGACGTACTCTCCTTTGGAGGAATGTAAAGAGGCCAGTGTTATCCATCTGTTCCGGAAGGAGGAAATGGTGGTGTTGATTGTCAGGGTCTCATACACCTTGAACTTGGCAGATGCCCCAGCCACAGAGCAGGAGCCGAAGGTGCATACACTCCTGCAAGGGGTGTGAAAGTCTACTACTGTCTTACCAGTCTCAAAGGTGATCAAGGACATGATCCGGTGTGAGAGGGATTCCCCCAACTCCCTACCTAAGGGACTAAGGGCATATAAGATGATGTACGCTCTCTTGGAGGAGGAGTGCATTGTTTGGTTTGGTAGTGGATGCTCTGGTCATGGTGGTTACCAGAGGGACCACCATTCCTCTGGAAGGCAGATCAGCCTTGAAGGATTTTCTGGACTGAAAAGTGGATTCATTTTTGAATAACTAGTTCACCACGGCGGCTGCTATTCTTCAGTTGGTTGTATGTGCAGGCCTGACAACTCATGCCATGCTCCAGTGGATTCAGTTTCTTTTGCTGAATGAGATATTACTTCTCTTTTGAAATCTGCTACGGCCTTCCTTTCTGATGCCATGTATGACCTGGTTTAGTAGCCAGAGATAGTGCCCCTGTCGATGATGACGCTGCACTGGATTTAGCTCAGACAGTGGGAGGCAGACACATCCTCCAGAGTCAGGGTGGTGCAACTGGCCTTTAAAGGGAAGCTGCTTTTTGGGGCCTATTTGGGTCCTGGTGAAGGACCTGGGCGAGATGAAATCTTACCGTGTTCTGGAGGACAGGTTCAGGGGGCCTGTGAAGTGGGCAGGAGTCCCCTTCCCGTCAGCCTCCATCTACTCACACAGGCATGCTAGTTGGACTCCTGGGGATCTCGGGATTTTTGTCATTACTGATCTGGAAAGCCTTTCTTTCCCGCTGCTTCCAGATCTCTGGTTTGGTCTTGGTCCTTTTATGGAGCACTTGGGCCCAAGGACTTGGTCCCCTCCAGAAGAGGACCCTTCTGGGCCTTGCAATGAAGGTTTGGGAGCCCATTCCCTGGTTCTTGTTGGGGGCAGGCTTTGCCTCTTCTTTCTGGAATGGACCCGGGTCACCAAGGATCGCTGGGTGCTAGACACCATTCGGTAAGGCTATGTCCTGGAATGCAAAGAGCTTATCCTGGATACCTTTGTCATCTCCACTTGTGGGTCTGTGATCAAGTGGGCCACAGCGCAGACCACCTTGGAGAGAGAGGTTGCTGCTCTTAAGGCAGTGGTGCCTGTCTCCCCAAACAAGTGGGGCAAGGGCAGATTATCTATTTTGTGGTTCCAAAAAAGTATGGATCCTTCCGGTCCAATTTGGACCTCAAGGGTGTCAACGAGCACTTGCACATCCTGTGCTTCTAGATGGAAACCTTGTGATCCATGATTCAAGCGGTGCGCTGAGGGGGAGTTCCTGGTATCTCTGGATTTGGCCGAGGCATATTTTGATATCCTGATTCTGGAGGATCAGGAAAAGTATGTGTTTTACTGTGCTTGGCTCTCACATTCAGTTTGCCGCCCTCCTGTTTGGACACTCCACTGTCCCATGGACGTTCTCCAAGGCCATGGTGGTGTGGTGGCTGCAGTGCCATGGCGCCAAGGGATTTGTGTGAACCCATATCTGGACAACTGGTTCATCCCAGCCCATTCTCTTTTGGAGGCATCTCTGGTAGCGACCTGAGTGGGGTCCTTTTTGGAAAGCCTTGGTTGGGTGATCAACTGGGGGGAAGAGCCAATTGTTGTCTTCCTAGTCCCTGGAGTTCCTGAGAGCACGTGTTAATACTCGAGTGGAGAAAGTCAAAAGGCTGTTCGAGTGCCTGGCACTGTTCTGTTCGCAGACGGGTCCGAGGGTGTCGACACCCTGGCCCAGCCTTGGCCAAGTCAACACCTGCAGTATGTGTTTCCTCCGTGGCTCCTGGTTGGGTGTAATTCAGTGCATAGAGCACCATGCGGGAAGGGTGGTGCTGGATTGGCCGAGGAGAGCGTGGTTCAGAGATCTGATATGGTTCCTGCAAGCGCCGCCTCTTCATTTGCTAGCTGTCTCAGGGCTTCTTGCAAAGGTTCTGTCTCTGTTGGCCTTTCTGCAGGGCAATCTGGAGAAGGGCTTCCTTCTTAGCTTCGTGAAGGTTCAGGTGGCAGCTTGGTCCTGTTTCAGAGGTCTGGTGGCTGGTAAGTCTCTACCCTTACATCCAGATGTTTCATGCTTGCTTCAGGGGGTTTGGCGTCTGTCTCTTCTCCTTCAGTCCATGGTCCCTCTCTGGGATTTGTTTGGTGCTTAGGGCCTTAATGTTTGTGTCCTTTGAGCCATTGAAGCACGCTACTCTGAAGGATTTGACGCTCAGTGTAGTCATCTTGGTCGCATTTGTTCAGCAAGGCGGAAATCCAATTTGCAGACTGTCTTGCCGAGATCCTTACCTATCCTTTTCTGAGGAGGCTGTTTCCATTCAACCTGTGCCTACCTTTTTGCCTAAGGTGATTTTTCCCTTTCATGTTAATCAGGTGGTTTGCCTACCCTTTTCCCCTAAGGAGCAGTGTTGGGGGAAGGATAAGGTTGTTCACTTTGTGGATGTCCGGACAGTGCTTTTCTGGTACTTGGAGGTTATAAATTATTTTCATAAGTCTGACCATCTTTTTGTCTGTTTGCTGGCCCATGCAAAGGTGATGTGGCGGCTAAGTCTACATTTTGGTGCTGGATTAAGGAGGCCATTGCCTCTGAGCATCTGCTGTGGAACCGGCCAGTTTGGGAGGGTTTGTGTGCCCATTCTACCCAAGCACAAGCGTTCTTATGGGCAGGGCAGAGCTTTGCAGCCCCTGCAGACATTTGTCAGGTGGCAACATGGCCATCACTTTCCACTTTTGTCAAGCACTACAGCCTCTGCTCCCCCATGCTGCCTGCCCTAGCCCTGCCACCTCTTTTAGGGTTCCCTTGGCAGCGGCGGGACCTCCAGTTGAGAAAAAAATACACGTGGGTCTCTCAGACTCCGCTCTTGCATGCTGGCCTGACCTCCCTCCTCTGACGTATGCTCGCATCAGGATGGAGGGACCAGACCAGCTATTAAAACGCATGTCTTTGTAACTCTGCATTTATAACTCAGTGGGTTTTTTTCCCCCTCCCCCTTCAATTGGCGGTTCTGCTGCTGCCGCCAAGGGAACCCTAAAGACAGCAGGGCAAGGGCAGGCTGGGTGGGGAACCAGCTGGAGACATGGAGGTAAGAGGGGGGATGCTGGGCATGGGGCAAAGGACAAACGGGGGAGGGGGTGTGTGCGTGCCAAATGTGCAAGTTGTATAGGGCACATTTATAGCTTGGTACGGCCCTGATTCTGAGTACTGGAATAGCAAGGGGTGCTAGAGGTAAGAGTGAAATGCATTGGTAGAGCAATGAGTGGGGGCCGCATTCTCAATGGAATAGCAGGGAATGCTGGAGAAGCAGGACTGAGGTGCACTAGCAGAGTTGTGTGGGAGAGTTTCTCATTACTGGAAAATAGCAGATGGTGCTGCAGGATTGCAGTGAGGTGCATTGGCAAAGCCATGTATGAATGGGAGGGTCTTTTTACTGGGAATAAGTGTGCAGCAGAGCAAGCATATGAGGTTCCCAGGCAGAGTTTGTATATTAAATTAATGCATTATCTCTTAGTATCTTTAATGAAATTAATGAGCAGAAGGCATGTCATCTTCTATTTGCAAAAAGAATAAGGGAAACTCTTATCTATATCAACTTGATGCAGAAAATAAAGGGATTATAATTGTGATCTGGACTCCAGCATTCAGGGAAGCATTTTTCAAGTGAGGCAGAAAGCTCCTCTTGAATGATTTCTCATAACACTAGTTTCTTTGGCAATGATTAGACACTTTTGTCCCTGATTTTCAATGTTGGATTGATCAAGCCTTCCTGCTTAATTTTATTGCTGAACTATTAGGAAGGAGAGAGTGAAAGCCACAGATAGGATGTTGGCTTCTATAATAGTTGGAAGCGATTTCTTCTATATTTAGTATTTATTATGGGCTTGTGCTTTGGTTGTTCAGTCCAACAGATTGTACAAGCAGCTAAAAATATATGTCACACTTTCTCAGCAGAGAGATCCCATTTGAATTTGGGGCTAAACCCTTTAATATACTTTGCTTTTTGTCCTCTGGGAGTTAAGTCTGTGATGTGCACTTCACCTCAGCCCTGGCTGTCTTCTGCTACCCACCACATACACTCCTGTGCCCACTCAGTTGAGTGCACTTGGCTCAAATTCCGTTCCCTTTCTGACTTTCTTCACTACAAATTCATGCTTCCTTCCTTCCAGTGTGCCATTGTATTCGCCAAGCAAAACTGATTTGTCTGCCTAACTCTTGCCTCTGACACCCGCCATCTCTTTTCAACTCTCAGTTCTCCTCTCATGGTGCCTCTGCCTCTGATCCCTCCTTCTCTTTCTGCCCAAACCTTAGCCAACTATTTTCATAACATAGTCCATAAGATTACACTCCAATTCTCCAGGAACAAGCAGGAAATCAGTCCTCACATATGGATGACATCGGTGCCGACGGAGCCCTCGTGGAAGCATTCCCCCAGCTTTCAAAGAAAGTCTTTGGGAGATGCCACCATGCATGCGTGGTCCCCTTCCTGCCAAAGGGTGTGCCATTTTGTTCAGTCTCCTTTTTTCCGTGGAGCCCTTCAGATGTCTCTCTGGTCTTTCCCTGGAAAAAGTTGATTTTTTGCCCTGAGTTTCACGCTCATCTTTGGTAGTGCACCGGTACTCTTCCCGCCACCCGAGCTTGCTGCCTCGGCATAGAGCCTCAGGCTTTTTGCACGTTTTTTTTCCTCTTTGGTGCCTTCGTGCCTTTTTTCCAACTGGCAGCACCGCATGTCTTCGACCTCGTTGGGGTACGTCCCTCATCCCATAGCTACCAGTGGTTTTAAAAAGTGTGATCAGTGTGCCAAAATAATGTCCCTGACTGACACACACGACTGCTGCCTTGGCTCTCTGGGGCCCAATCACGACCCCACAGCCTGCGGCCTCTGTAAAAAGATGTCCAACAAGATCCTTACCAGCAGCAGCAGAAGTTCTTCCTGGGGTCCCCTGTACCTCCGAAAGCCAGTGCCTTGTCTGAAGCCACAACATCGTGGAGTGACCCTATGGACCCTGAGCAGCATTGTGGTTCTTCAGAGAGAGGGTCTCGGGGGAACCCAAGAAGATGATGACCTCAAAGGTGGTGTCCCTGGACGGCTCTGACAGGCTGGGTAAGCCCTGAGCCAGATCCTGCAGTCCTAGACGCTTGTCAGAGGGATTGGATAGGGAATGGCCTGCGAAGGTCCCCCAAAAAGACTCAACCTCGGACCGACCTTGATCACCAGACACCATCCTTGTCAAGGATTCCCCCTCGGGGGAACCGGCATTGGGCCCGATTCCCTCGGTGCCCACGCCAATGGCTGCGGAGCCTTCTGGCCTTCTCCATCCAGACCAGCGGGCCCTCAGTGTCCAAGACGTCCCAGGAGGCTGAGCCGATCCTAGAGGCCCTTTGGCCTCGAGTCAATCCTCGGCTGAAGTCTTGATCCAGTTTCTGCTAGACAGGGCCGCGATCGTCCCCAGCCAATGTGCTCTGCGCCAGCCGCAGGGCCTTCAAGGGCCGCGGGCTGGGGTCAGCCCCGGATCCCACAAGCCAGCCTTCCCTCGAGTCCTCGACAGACTATTCCGAGTGGGAGACGGAGGACGAGGAGTTGCCGGACACCAGTCGCCACCGCAAAGTTCCTTCGGACTCCCCTCCTTCCGAGCCCTGGCGGTGGTCCCCGCCCAAGGACATGGCATTCCTCGACTTGTCAGAGACATGTCCAAGGTCCTAGTGTTCCCGACTGAATCAGAGGAGGATCCTTGGATGGAGGAGTTAGAAATCCTCTAATATGAAGCTCCCCCGAGGGAATTGCTCGCGGTGCTTATCCCACCCATCCTGGAACAGCTAATGCTCTGCATGTGGGAGATACCCGCATTGGTGCTGTTGGTGAGCAAGCAGCTTGACTCAATGGATCGAATCTGTCAGAGCCCAGGTTTCCAGAAGTCACAGTTGCTACACAACTCCATGGTAGTGGAATCGACCATGCATTGGCTGAAGAGCCAGAAGATGCACGCCTCTGTGCCCCTTGATAGGGAGGCGCACACTTTGGATGCCCTCGGCAGAAAGTGCTACCAGGGCTTGATGCTCTTCGGCCGCTTCCAGGCCTACCAGCTGTACATGGGCATGTACCTGAGAGACCTGGCGAAGGAGATCGCCAGGTTCTCGGCTGGTCTTTCCGAGGAACCCCTGCAGTGGTTCAAGAACCTGGCCATGGCCGCCCATGAGTGCTCCAAGTTTGTGTCTTGAGCAGCCTATGACAGCTTCAAGTCGGCGGCTCGAGTAGCAGCAGTGATGGGCATCGGTGCCCGACGCCAGGCTTGGCTACAGTTGTCCGATATCGAGCAATGGTTTCAGGACAAATTGGTCAATGGACCTCTGCCAGGGAGGGAAAACCCATGATCGACAAGGCTGCCGAGCTGGAGACTGAGTTCATGACGAGGTCCACTCTCTCTAAAAAGACCGCTCCCTTCCCCGTTGGAAGGGCTGGGGTAAAAAGCCCTTCTACCTGAGGAAAGGGGCTGCTTACAGATACCCACATTTTCAGGCCTCCCCTGCTCCCCAGCAGGGAGCAGGGTCAGCAGGCCAAGGGACATGGGTATGGCCCTCATAAGCAGAAGGCTCCCAAGCCCCAGGCGTCGGCCCTGGTCCAGCTAGGGGGGGGGGGAGCTTTTGATTCCTTGGGCATAGCCTCTCCACCCCAGGGAGGTCAGCAGCCCACAGGGAGACATCTTGTACACTATGCCCAAAGGTGGCCAGCCATCACCACAGATTCCTGGGCACTCCAAGTGGTCAGGGAGGGTTACCTCCTCCATCTGACTCGGACACCTCCCCCTTACTTCCCAAGAGAGCCCCCTCCCAGGTCTCCCTTTCACCGGGACTTCTACTGAAGGAACTCGCAGGTCTTCTTGAAGATAGAGTGGTGGAACCAGTCCCCTTCTCTCTGGGTTCTACTCCAGGTACTTCCTCGTGCCACAAAAGAACAGGGGGCCTAAGGCCCATCCTCGAACTGCGTAACCTAAACAAGTTCCTGGTGAGGGAGAAGTTCAAGATGCTCTCCCTTGGAACATTGCTGCCTTACCTCCAGCAGGGAGATTGGCTATGCTCCTTTGATCTGAAAGATGCTTGTACCCACATCCTCATCCACCCCAACCACAGACAGTACCTGTGGTTCATGGTGAGAGGCAGTCACTACCAATACAGGGTGCTTCCTTTCGGCTTGGCAGCTGCCCCAAGTGTCTTCACAAAGTGTCTGGCAGTCGTGGCCGCCGCCTTCCGCCTACAAGGGGTCTTTTTCTTCCCCTACCTGAGCGACTGGCTCATAACAGGAGGCACGGCCTCAGACGTGCAGCAGGCAGCCACACGTACCATCCAGGTCCTGCAGCACTTGGGGTTTGTAATAAACTACCCCAAGTCCCACCTGTTCCCGACACAGTGTCTGGAGTTTGTAGGAGCAAGACTGGACACCCTCCAGGCAAAGACCTTCTTTCCCGGGGACCAAGCTGACCATCTCAGGGCACTGGTCATAGACATACATCACTGTCCTTCGGTGTCTGCACGGCTCCTGCTGCGCCTACTTGGGCACATGGCCTCCATGGTTCATGTCACCCAGATGCCCACCTTCACATGACCACACAGTGGCGTCTTCGGGACCAGTGGAGGCAGACCAGACCACAGGCCATCTCCGGGACAGTCTCTCAGTGACCCGCCAGTTGGTGGACTCCCTGACCTGGTGGCAAACTTCCCAATACCTTGAGGCAGGAATACCCTTCCAAACCCTGAGCCCAGTAAGAGTTCTCACTACAGACACCTCCCTGCTAGGCTGGGGAGCCCACTGCGAGGAACTCCGCACTCTGGGCACCTGGTCGCAGGATGAGAGCAACCAGCAGATTAGCCTTCTGGAGTATCGAGCGATATCCTTAGCCCTCTGAGCCTTTTGCCACCGCCTATGGCACAAACCAGTGTTGATCCAAACAGACAACCAGGTGGTGGTGATCTATGTGAACAAGCAGGGGGCATGGGGTCTTATGCCCTCTTCCGCGAGGCGATGGCCCTCTGTTCCTATGCAGTCCAGCAAGACATGCTCCTGCATGCAGTATATCTGCCAGGCCAAGACAACTCACTGGCCAACAGATTGATCAGGATCCTCCAGCCTCACGAGTGACAGCTGGATCCCAGAGTAGCAAACCGACTCTTTCAGCTCTGGGGGAATCCTGGATAGATCTGTTCGCCATTCCAGACAACTACCTGTTGCCTCACTTCTGCTCCAGGCAAGCCCACCCCTCCAGGGTGGTGGCAAACACGTGTCTCATCTCGTGGTCGGAAGATCTCATGTATGCCTTCCCTCCCACATCGCTAATTGCCAAAACATTATTCAGGACCCTCTGCAACCAGGTCTCCCTCATCCTGATAGCCCCTCAATGGTCCAGGCAGCTATAGTTTCTCTTACTCCTTCAGCTATCAGTGGAGACTCCAGTCCCATTGGGGAACTCTCCGGGGCTCCTGTCCCAGGAGGGGGGCCCTCTCTTGCACACCAATCTGAGGTCACTTTCGCTGACAGTGTGGCGGCTGAAAGTGTGACCCTGGCCCCTTTCAACCTCTCGGGTGAAGTGGAGGAGATCCTGTTGGCCTCTCGCATGGCTTCCACTAGGAAAGCGTACACCTTCAAATGGCACAGATTCTCAATTTGGTGCGCGGAGCATGGGACTGACCCGTTCTCCTGCCAGGTGGAGCTGGTACTGCAGTACCTTCTCCACCTCTCGCAATCCAGGCTTAAATCAAACTCCATCAGAGTGCACCTCAGTGCTCTTGTGGCGCACCACCCAGTGGATGGTAAACCCCTCTCGGTTCAACCACTGGTAACCCACTTCCTGAGGGGACTTCTTTTATCGAAACCTCCGGTTTGCCCTCCAGCAACCAAGTGGGACCTTAATGTCGTATTGGCGCAGATCACTCGCCCTGCCTTTTGAGCCCTTGGCTACTTGCAACCTGCGATACCTCTCGTGGAAGGTGGTGTTCCTGGTTGTGCTCACCTCCGCTCGCAAGGTTAGCGAGCTCCAAGCCCTGGTGGCAGATGCACTATATACCAGGTTCTACAAGAACAGGGTGGTGTCGCCCTTCCACCTCAATCAGAGTTGGTGCTACCCACCTTCTTCCCAAGACCTCATGCCAATAGAGAGAGACTGTCCTCCATACCCTGAACCGTAAGAGGGCCTTGTCCTCCTACATTCAACGTACCCAGGGCCACCATAAGACTTCTCAGCTGTTTGTCTCGTATGACCACAGTAGGCTGGGGGAGGCAGTGACCAAACGTACTTTGTATACCTGAGTGGCGGACTGTATCACCTTCATCTATGAGCAGGTGGGTTTCCATAGGAAGGCCGGGTCATGGCGCACTGTGTCAGGGCCATGGCGGCCTCTGTGGCAAACCTGCTCTCTGTCCCGATGCTGGACATTTGCCAGGCCACCACCTGATTTTCAGTTCATACCTTCGCAGCCCATTACTGCTTGGAGAAGGAGTTCTGATGGGACAGTGTCTTTGGCCAGGCTGTGCTCTGTAATCTTTTCAGGGTCTAGGCAACCAACCCTTCTGTGTTCAGACTACCTGAGTGCTGGTTTCCCTCAGACACACGGGTCCTATTGTAGTCTGTATCCGCAGACTCAATTGCTGCTACTCATGACTCTCCTTAAGGGTGACTGATTTTTCTCTGTGGGCTTTCGCTAGCCTGTAGCTTCAGAGTCCCATATGTGAGGACTGACTTCCTGCTTGTTCCCGAAGAAAGCATAGTTACTCACCTGTAGCAGGTGTTCTCTGGGGACAACAGGAATCAGCCCCTCCCTCCTCCCATTGGAGTTGCTTCTTTACTATCTTATTTTTTTTGCTGTCTTTAGCTGTCATCTGCCTGAACAAGATGGCACCCTTGGGTAGGAAGAGGACCACGCATGCATAGTGGCATCTCCCAAAGACTTTCTTTGAAAGCTGGGGGAATGCTTCCATGAGGGTTCCATCGGTGCCAACATCACCCATATGTGAGGACTGATATCCTGCTGTCCCTAGAGAACACCTGCTACAAGTGAGTAACTACGCTTTCCCCCCTAGAGTCTACTAGAGTCTTGAATGACTACTAAAAGACCGCTGCAACTGGAAGTACATATACACTTCTGGAATATACTCTAAATCTTGGGGTAAAAGGGACTTCTTGGGGTTAAAGCTGATTAAATTCTAAAATACACAGATTTGTGTTTTTGCTTAATCAGTCAGCTTTTAGTACCACCATTGAGCTTTGTATTTAAGTCAAAGCAGAGTATAGCTAAACATAGAACATAAAATAAGAGTAAATGGATTTTGAAATAAATTTGTTTCTAGAGAGCTTTTCATTTAAATCAAATCAGAGTTTAGCTTAACCTAGAAAGTAAATTGGGAAGCCCTTATCTTAGAAGCACAGGATGGAGCACTGTGTAGCAGCCAACCTTTAATAAGTCTTCTTTCCTTCCCTCCCTCCCCCCAACTCCCACCCACCCCTGGGATAATCGTAGCTTTATAGATGCTTAAACCTCTTAAAAGAGGTGCCCATATTCACTCAGGTGCAGCTGTTTATCCTTATCAGGCATACATTAAGGACCTGAGATTAATTAATCTTGAGGTGAACAAAGTCCATTAAACGTATTAGGTATAGTCTTATTAGTATAAGTATCCCCAGCAAAACCTAAGTAAACAACTTAAATACCTAAGCACAACCTTAAAACTAATATGCAGACAGCAGTTCAGCAGCAAGATGGGGGCTTTCCAGTCTTTTGCATTGAATTTTACATGTACGATTTTCTCACAGTTGGTGAGGGGTCTTGTGTGCACTAGGCGCAAGGAGCTCTTTGCTTTCAGGGAACATCTCTGGAGGCTAGAGTAGCAGACTAAGAGTGCATAAGGAAGACAGAACAGTACATAGACTAGACCTACAGGGATGTAGTGCTAAAGTTCCACCTCCAATCTGGCAGCATCTCTGATGCCATGGAGGAGAGAAGTCAAGTGACAGGGGAGCATCACGCTGTTGAGGCAGGAAGTGATAATGTAGCTAGGACCTGTCCGCCAGGTGATGTAAAACTGTCTCACAATGAGAAGGTTTCTCTAGGGCCATGTTCCCACGAGGGAAGGGTTAGGACAGCCCTGAGGATCACCTGGTAACATGCCTGTCTGGTGCGAATGTAGTGGACCCTCACTCGCCACCTAGACAAGGTCTTAGTGCTGGGGAGGAGTCTGCTGTCTTGGTACATGTCAATCTCCAGGAACAAGCAGGAATGAGTCTTCACATATGGGTACGTCGGTACCGACGGAGCCTGCACGGGAATGCTCCCCAGCACTAGGTGCAAGGAGCTCTTTTCTCTCAGGGAACAAGTCCGTTCTCTAGAGGCTAAAGTAGCAGACTTGGAAAACATAAGACAGACAGAGAGGTACATAGACGAGACCTACAGGGATATAGTCCTGAAGTCCCACCTCCAGTCTGGCAGCACCCGTGTTGCCTTGGAGGAGAGAGGTCACGTGACAGGAGAGCATCACCCTGGTGTGTCAGGAAGTGATCCTGTAACTAGGACCTGTCCTCCAGGTGATGTAAAACCCTCTCGCACCGAGGAAGTTTCTCCAGGGCCATGTGCCCATGAGGGAAGGGTTAGGACAGCCGTTATAGTTGGTGATTCAATCATTAGGCATGTAGATAGCTGGGTGGCTGGTGGACGTGAGGATCGCCTGATAACATGCCTGCCTGGTGCGAAGGTAGCGGACCTCACGCGCCACCTAGATAAGGTCTTAGATAGTGCTGGGGAGGCGTCTGCTGTCTTGGTACATGTCGGTACCAATGACATAGGAAAATGTGGTAGGGAGGTTCTGGAGGCAAAATTTAGGCTTTTAGGTAGGAAGTTGAAATACAGAACTTCCATGGTAGCATTCTCCGAAATGCTTCCTGTTCCACGCGCAGGACCCAAAAGGCAGGCAGAGCTCCGGAGTCTCAATGCGTGGATGAGACAATGGTGCAGCGATGAGGGTTTTGGATTTGTTAGGAACTGGGGAACATTCTGGGGAAAGGAGGGGCTCTTCCGAAGGGATGGGCTTCACCTTAACCGGGATGGATCCAGGCTGCTGGCATTAACCTTTAAAAAGGAGATAGAGCAGCTTTTAAACTAGATATTAGGGGAAAGCCGACAGTCGCCCAAGAGCAGATGGTTTGGAAGAATGTATCCTTGAAGGATACTGCCAAAAGCAGAGAGGTTCCACAAAAGAGTAAAGTAGCCCAAATGCCCTCAAGTATGGAGCAGACAGAGCTTAAAGATCCCAATTTACCCATGTCTAACAATAGCCAAATTAACATGAGTAAAATACATTCTCTAAAATGCTTGTATGCAAATGCTAGAAGTCTAAAGAATAAGATGGGAGAGTTATTTATTTATTTATTTAATGGTATTTATATACCGCCTTATCCTTCAATCAAAGCGGTCACAACACAAGTGGGGGATACATTTAACATGTGGGGATTTTGAGACACATACACTAATACTTACAGGGAACATGGGCAATGGAGGGTTAAGTGGCTTGCCCAAGACCACAAGGACTGACTTCCTGCTTGTTCCTGGAGAATGTCTCTTACATGTATATGTACAGCGCTGTATATGCTTTGTAGTGCTATACAAATGATTAGTAGTAGTAACTGCATGATCCGAACAGAAGTTTCATTAGATGGTGCCTGCCTGTGGTCTGCAAATCCTGTTATCCAGTCCAAAGTATAGGCCTAGCTCCCATTCTGATCCTGGTTCTATCTATGCCTTTTATTAATACAGGTTTGTCACATCTGCTAATTCCATGTGTTTCTATGAGATGTCATCAATCTTCACAACAGAATCTGCTTGTAGTTCTTGAATGTATGAGGCAATCAGCCTTTTGAGTGGCAGCCCTGGATTTTGGAACCCTCTCCCCCTGAAGCTCCACCCTCGCCTCGCCCGGCGTGTGGCCGCACTTCCGCCGGCAGGGCTCTAGGACCCGGGAAGGGAGGGAGACGTGAGGTGAAGTTTGCCCGAAGGCTGCTCCACGCCTTCCAACTTCCCTGTTGCTCCTACCGAGCGAGCGAGGGGAAAACAATAAAGAATATATAGCACTAAATGAAAGGTTAGATATGATTGGAATATCAGAGACATGGTGGAAGGAGGACAACCAGTGGGACACTGTGATACCTGGGTACAAACTATATCGTAATGATAGAGCTGATCAAATTGGTGGAGGGGTTGCGCTCTGTGTTAGAGAGGGCATTGACTCAGAAAGGATTAAAGTTTTGCAGGAAACAAAATCTGCTGTAGAATCTATATGGATTGAAATTCCATATAAAAGGGGGGAAGGCAATGGCAGTGGGGGTGTACTATCGAGCACCTGGCCAGAATGACCAAATGGATGATGAAATGCTCAAAGAAATCAAGGAAGCTAACAAAAGTTACAGCGCAGTAATAATAATGGGTAATTTCAATTACCCCGGTATCGACTGGGTCAGTGTCACGTCAGGACATGCTAGGGAGATAAAGTTCCTAGATGAAATAAATGACTGCTTCTTGGAGCAGCTGGTTCATGAACCGACCAGAGGGGAAGCCATATTAGACCTAGTCCTTAGTGGAACACCAGATCTAGTGCAAGAGATAAGTTTGTTGGGGCCACTTGGCAATAGTGATCATAGCATGATCGCCTTTGATTTAATTAGTGGAGGAGGGATAGTAAGGAAATCCACAGTACTACCTTTTAACTTTCGAAAGGGAGACTATGATAAAATGAGGAAAACAGTTAAGAAAAAACTAAAAGGAGCAGTTGCGAAGGTTAAAGACGTACATCAAGCTTGGGTGTTGAAAAATACTATCTTGGAAGCCCAGACCAGCTGTATTCCACGCTTTAAGAAAAGTGGAAGGAAGTCCAAAAAACTGCCAGCATGGTTTAAAGGTGAGGTCAGAGAGGCTGTTGCCAAAAAAGCATCTTTCAGGAAATGGAAAAAAGAGCCAAATGACGAAACCTGGAAACAGCACAAGAACTGGCAAGTCAAATGCAAGGCATTGATAAGGCAGGCAAAGAGAGAATTTGAGAAGAAGCTTGCTGCGGAAGCAAAAACGCGAAATAAAGACCTTTTCAAGTACATTCGTAGCAAAAAACCTGTGAGAGAGTCAGTTGGTCTATTAGATGATAAAGGGGTTAAAGGAGAGCACTAAGAGGCGACAAGGCGATAGCGGAGAGACTGAATGAATTCTTTGCTTCGGTCTTTACTGAGGAAGATGTAGGGATGTTACCCATGACTGAAGTGGTATTTAAAGGTGCGGAAGAATTGAAGGAAATATTGATACATCGGGAAGATGTCTTACAACTATTAGATAAACTGAAGAGTAGCAAATCTCCTGGGCCGGATGGTATACATCCAAGGGTGTTGAAAGAACTGAAATATGAGATTGCAGAACTGCTATCAGTAATCTGTGAACTATCATTAAAATCATCTCTAATACCTGAAGATTGGAGGATCGCCAATGTAACCCCAATTTTTAAAAAAGGTTCCAGGGGTGATCCGGGAAACTACAGACCGGTGAGCCTGACGTCAGTACCGGGAAAAATGGTAGAAACCATCATAAAGAATAAAATTAATCAGCATGTAGATAGTCACAACCTAATGGGAGACAGCCAACATGGCTTTAGACAAGGAAGATCTTGTCTTACTAATCTGTTATGTTTTTTTGAAGGAGTGAATAAACAGGTGGACAAAGGTGAGTCAGTTGATATTGTGTATCTGGACTTTCAGAAAGCCTTTGACAAGGTCCCTCATGAGAGACTTTTGGCAAAACTAAAGAGTCATGGGATAGGAGGCAGTGTACTATTGTGGATCAGGAACTGGTTAAAAGATAGAAAGCAGAGGGTAGGGGTAAATGGCCAATTTTCCCAATGGAGAAAGGTGAATAGTGGTGTACTCCAGGGATCTGTGCTGGGTCCGCTGCTTTTTGACATATTCATAAATGACCTGGAAAGTGGAATAACGAGTGAGGTTATCAAATTTGCAGATGACACAAAACTATTTAAAGTTGTTAAAACCCAAGAGGATTGTGAAAAATTGCAAGAGGATCTTGATAAATTGGAAGACTGGGCATCAAAATGGCAGATGAAATTTAATGTGGACAAGTGCAAGGTTATGCACCTAGGGAAGAACAACCCAAACTATGGTTACACGATGCAAGGTTCCACATTAGAAACCACCACCCAGGAAAAAGATTTAGGCGTCATTGTGGATACCATGTTAAAACCCTCGGCCCAGTGTGCAGCGGCGGCCAAGAGAGCAAATAGAATGCTAGGTATCATAAGGAAAGGAATGGAAAATAAAACAAAAGATATTATAATGCCTCTATATCATTCCATGGTGAGACCGCACCTTGAATATTGTGTGCAATTCTGGTCGCCGTATCTTAAAAAGAATATAGCGATTTTAGAAAAGGTACAGAGAAGAGCCACCAAAATGGTAAAGGGGATGGAAGGATACTCCTATGAAGAAAGGCTAAAAAGGTTTGGGCTCTTTAACCTGGAAAAGAGACGGCTGAGGGGAGATATGATAGAAGTCTATAAATTAATGAACGGAGTGGAACGGGTAAATGTAGATCGATTGTTTACCTTAGCAGAATATAGAAAGACTAGGGGACATGCAATGAAGCTACAGGGTAAACTATTTAAGACTAATAAAAGAAAATATTTTTTCACTCAACGTGTAATCAAACTCTGGAATTTGTTACCGGAGGATGTAGTAAAGGCTGTTAGTGTAGCTGGGTTTAAAAAAGGTTTGGACAAGTTCCTGGAGGAAAGGTCCATAAACCATTATTAAGAAGTGACCAAAGATATCAATGCTTGACCCAGTACAAGCATTGTGGAACTTGTGTCTCTTGGGGAAACTGCTAGGTACATATGACCTAGATTGGCCACTGTTGGAAACACAATACTGGGCTTGATGGACCTTGGTCTGACCCAGTATGGCATATCTTATGTTCTTATCCAATCAGAAAGCTTTTGGGAGCATCCCTCGCGCCTGCGCACTGACTTCCCACCTTTTCCACTTCTTCTCCTCAGTTTTCGTTTTTCCGCGGAGCCGGAAGGACGTCCTCCTGTCACCGCAGAAACCTTTTTCTTTAAATTCTTCATTTCTTGTTTTCTTGTGGTCGTGGCTGTTTTTCCCGCCGCTACTGGTACTGCCGGTGGTTTTTTCTTTTCTTTTTCTTAAACTCAGAGAGATTTTTCCCTCTGCTTCTGTCTTAACTTTTTGGGCCTACAAGGCCTCTTCATCATGGAGCCGCCTTCTCCTAAGAAGTGCCTTCACTGTGGAAACACAGTTTTCTTTTTAGACTTCTATAACTGGTGTCTAACCTGTTTGGGTCCTGACCCTTTTTCCCCTGAACCATCAGGCTGCAATACTGTGAGAAGACCTTCCCTCTTTCGAGTTTCCCTCGATTCCGTTTTCACTCCGGCAGTGAAGGCACCGGTTTTTTCTTCTCTACAGGATCAGGTAACCCACAAACAGTCTGTTAAGACTTGCCAATCCTTGAGTGGTAGGTCTCATGCCAAGCATGATGACTGCTCCGGCCTTGCCCTCAAGACCCCATTGGCATTAAAACCCCGGCGGGAGTCTTTGGGCTCCAAAGCATTTCAGGGGTTTCAGGTTGTTCCTGGGGCTCACCTCTCACAGAACATACCTGAGCCATGCTCGGTGGTGGTATCCTCTTCGAGCGGTACCGATACCCCGGCATCGGCACCGGTGTCGAGTGTTCCACTCTTCACCAGGGATCGTCATCTGGCGTCCTCGTTACCTTCGGGACCGATCGATACGACCCAGAGTGACTTTCCTGTATCGGCAGCGCCGATACCACCACCAACGTCGGTGCCCTCTAGACATGCATCGATAGACTCGCTCCCTTCGATGCCGAGTCTGGAATCGATATCTAGTCTAGATGACTGGGTACCGACGTGTCTTGGAACCGACCCTTATCGTTTCCGGATACGCAGTACCGAGGATATTCACCAAGACTCTCTGGTTACCTCGGTACCGCTTGAGCAGCCTCCGATGACTGCCTCGATGACATTACCGTCTCCGATTCCGCCTCAGCTGCCGGTATCGGTATCGATGTCGATTCCTGCAGTTACATCGGTACCATCGATCCTTTCTATGCCTAGTTTGGAATCGATACCTGGCATGGACGATGCAGTACTAACTGCCTCAAATCGTGACTGCCAGTAACACTATCCATCTAGTAGGGTTCTTTTTCTGCACCAGACCAGTACATCCTCTGGTGCTCAGGCTGCTTCTTCAACCGTAGCCTACCCAGGGATGGTTCCCATTGGAGATCCTTCTTTTCAGAAATTTCTCCTTGATATGGCAACCTTTCTTGCTATTCCTATCCCTGGCTGTGATCTTAACCAAGGCTCTCCTGCAGAAAAGGAAAATATAATGCTTCCTTTACATCATTCTTTGCAGGATCTTCTTCTAAGAATATGGGAATCACCTTTAAGGGTTCCCTCACCTTCTACAGCAACTAATGTTTTGTATCAGGTACCCCCTTCTCCAGGGTTTCAAAAGACTCAACTTCCCCATCATTCCATTGTAGTGGAATCAGCAATGAGGAAAGTAAAAAGCAAGAAGAAGCATTCTTCTTATCCGCCAGGTTGTGCATCTAGAGCACTTGATGCCTTTGGACGTCAAACCTTCCAAACATCTATGCTGGCATCAAGAATTATTTCTTATATATTTTATATGAGTCTAACACTCCAGGAGGTCACAAAGAAATTATCTCTTTTGACTCCTTTTTTGTCAGAGCCTAAGGCTGCTGACTATTCCTTGCTTCTTAGTCATAGCCAGAATATCTCTTGGTTTCTTTCTCGTGCTTCTCTAGACTCTTTTGAGTCTGTTAGCAGATCCTCTGCTATTGCCATTGGAGCACGTCGTAGAGCCTGGCTCCAAGCTTCAGACTTGAGCAGATGGGCACAACACACACTGGGTAATTCTCCTTGTACTGGAGAAAATCTCTTCAATAAGGAGGCTTTACGTCAGGTTGCTCATTGCTCCACTGACTTCCCTGGTTCTGGAGACCATTCTAAGCCGCCTTCTTCCCCAGGAGGTAGGAAATGTCCTACCAAACCTTCTTTCCCTAAGAAAAGAAGGTTTCATTCTTCTCCTGCCCATCATCCAGATGTACCCAAGCAAGGGACACCTCGTCCTAGTCTGAAGTTTCCAAACTCTAGCCAGTCTGAGCATACCCAGCAACCATAGGTTCTGAAGGTTGCAATCTACAGTTAACTTCTTCCTAGCAGAAGTTTGTTCACTGTTTTTTCTTAAAGCTCTACACTGGGGTTTTCCTTTTTCAGTATGCTAAGCTGTCAGGATATTCTTGTCCATGGGTTACAGAATTCTTCTCTTCTTACTACCAAGAAGGGAAGTTACAACTATCCAATGATAGTTTCTGTCCCAACATGAACATTTTTTCCTTCAGCTGACTCGCCATATGGGTAAGTCATCCTCCAATTACCTGTTTTCTCTACCCTCTCATCCAGGGTTTCCCCTGACTGAGTGGTACCATACTGAAAAGCTTCTCTAGCCTTTCATTCCAGTGTAGACTTTTTGTTTCCTTGAATACATTCACAAGATAACTCATCAGGCAGGGACAGGAATATCTCCTCTCACTTTGTCTGTTTCTCTTTGTTTTGCACAGGAAGATTCTCTCTGCTGTCTTTTTCAGCTGCTGTGCATGCAGGAGTTCCAGTGATTGAACTACTGGTACTTTTCCACAGGTTCCAGTCTATCTTCCACAATTTTTGTCTAGCCTCAGTAGTGATTCCAAGCTAGTCCTCATCTATCTTGGATAATCCTACTCACTTTAGGCTTCTCACATTATCTTCTTTCTAGCCATCTCCTTTTCCTAGGATGTGGCAACACACCTGACTTCAGTCAGTTTTATCTCATAATTCTCCTGCACAATGCTCTCTGCAATCTTCAGAGAAGCTTTCTACTATGGGCCCTTGCTACAGAACATTGAACTTTGTCTCTGAGGGCTATTCTATATAGTAGAAAAAAGCTTATAAATCATTCCCATGACTGTGAGGGTTCTCCACACCCTCTTGTCTCCTGTTATAATTCAGAATATAAGCTTTTTCTGCGTGAATATCCAAGGCTACTAGTAACGCATGATACCCCTATGTCCCTCCAGTGGGTCCTCCTGGTATCTTCTCTATGCGTTTCTACCCATCTACAATGTCAGAGTTCTAAAGGACTCCCGACTTGCTCTTTACAGACTGATATTATCCTCTGTTTTTCACGCAACCATCCTGGTTATTTTACTGGATTGCATTCCTGCATCCTCTTAGCCCACGGAAATAGATTCTCTATATATCTGTCAAGTGGGTTTCACCCTTTTGTTATTGGATGAATCTTTCCCCTTCACATTCCCCATGTGAATGTTCTTATGGGGCTTAGTGGTAGACATGTATCTTCAGACTCATATTCATGTATGTATACATCTCTATATATGCATCTACATACATATGTCTGTAAGCTGTGTGTGCATAATTTATGCCCCCTATATATATATCCCCCTATATATATATGTATTTGTTGGGAGGCTTTTTATAGGTCGATATGTATTACATACTATCTCCCTAACTGTCTATGCTATAAAATTTTTACCACCTTAGAGGTTCCAGACAGTGGGCTTCCATATTTTCATACTGTTCCTCAGTATGTGGGGGCTCTTATGCACACAACCATTGCTGTGGTGCTAACAGCTTCCACTTTGCCCTACGTTTCCCTATCCTTGAAGCGTCAGGCTTCAATATCTTTCCTATCTCTCACCAGCTAGGAAAGACAGTGTACATCTTCATTAGTTCTGAGTACACATCTGTTCTCCTTGGGAATACGGGCTTCTTTCCATACCCCTCCTTCCCTCTAGGACTGGGCTAGTTGTCCAAATCGGTCAGTCTTCTTCTTTTAGTCCTCAATGTTAATAACTCTGTACCTAAAAGAATTTTCAGCTTTTCCCATAAAGCTTTCCGTTGAAGACCTGCCGTTCTTATCCTGCCCCAGTTGACACCTGGGTCTCCTGCTAATTCCAGGTTTGGACCTTCAGCCTCACTGCTGTGAGGTCACCTTGAGGATTCCGCTACTGCATATCCAGTAGACTCCATCCCGCTCTCTACTTCCTACAATCCAGTAGGTAAGCTCCATATTATAATTGTTCATTAAATAATTTTAATGATACTTATCATACATACCAAGGACTCCTCTTCTGTAGTCCTTAGGTTCGCTGTTTTTTCCTTACAGCTCCTCTCTTCTCAACTCCTACCCTCCATCCCTCATGGGATGCCGGAGATTCCTGTGTGGAAAATGCACTCCTGATCCAGGGACACGCATTTTATGGGATCTCCCCCTGGCATCTATAGCTAGGGAGTCCCCATATGTGAAGACTCATTCCTGCTTGTTCCTGGAGATAGCACAGTTACTTACCTGTAACAGGTGATCTCTGGGAACAGCAGGAATAAGTCTTCACAACCCACCCACCTCCCCTAGGAGTTGTATCTATCTATCTATCTTCCTTTCCTCTTTCTCTCCTTTGTCTCAGCTATGAAACTCAACTGTGGAGAAGAAGTGGAAAAGGCGGGAAGTCAGTGCGCAGGCGCGAGGGATGCTCCCAAAAGCTTTCTGATTGGATGCTGGGGAGCATTCCCGTGCAGGCTCCGTCGGTACCGACGTACCCATATGTGAAGACTTATTCCTGCTGTTCCCAGAGATCACCTGTTACAGGTAAGTAACTGTGCTGTACCAATGACATAGGAAAGTGTGGCAGGGAGGTTCTGAAGGTCAAATTTAGGCTTTTAGGTAGGAAGTTGAAATCCAGAACTTCCAGGGTAGTATTCTCCGAAATGCTTCCCGTTCCACGCACAGGACCCAAAAGGCCGGCAGAGCTCCGGAGTCTCAATGCATAGATGAGACGATGGTGCAAGGAAGAAGGTTTTGGATTTGTAAGGAATTGGGCAACATTCTGGGGAAAGGAAGGGCTTTTCTGAAGGGATGGGTTCCACCTTAACCGGGATGGAACCAGGCTGCTGGCATTAACCTTTAAAAAGAAGAAAGAGCAGCTTTTAAACTAGGTAACAAGGGAAAGCCAACAGCTGCCCAAGAGCGCATGGTTTGGAACAATGTATCCTTGAAAGATACTAGCAAAAGACTGAAGATAAGCCACATCGACAGAGGTTCTAATAAGGCAGGAGTGGGCAAGTTTAGTCCTGGAGGGCCACAGACCAGTCAGGTTTTCGTGATGTCCCTAATGAATATTCATGGACCTATTTCCATACAAGGGAAGGCAGTGGATGCAAATAGATCTCATGAATATTCATTAGGGACATCATGAAAACCTGACTGGTCTGCAGCCCTCCAGGACCGGAATTGCCCACCTCTGTTATAAGAACATTTGGGTTAGTTTTGTCTTTAAGTACAGAGCAGACAGCTTAAAGATTCCAAATTACCCCTGCCTACTGATAATCAGATTAATAAGAAAATAAAATACAGCCTCTAAAATGCTTGTATGCAAATGATAGAAGTCTAAAAATAAGATGAGAGAGTTAGAATATATAGCACTAAAGGAGAGGTTAGATATGATTGGTATCTCTGACATGGTGGAGGGAGGACAACCAGTGGGACATTGTGATACCTGGGTACAAAATATATTGTAATAATAGAAGGATGGAGGGGTTGCACTCTGTTAGAGCATTGAGTTACAAAGAGCTAAAGTTTTGCAGGAAACAAAATATACTGTAGAATTTCTATGGATTGAAATTCCATGTAAAAAGGGGAAGGGGAAAGCAATGGCAGTGGGGGTTTACTATCAACCGCCTGGCCAGAATGAACAAATAGATGATGAAATGCTCAAAGAAATCAGGGAAGCTAAGAAAATTTACAGCACAGTAATACTAATGGATGATTTCAATTACCCCGGTTTCGACTGGGTCAGTGTCACGGCAGGACATATTAGGGAGATAAAGTTTCTACATGAAATAAATGACTGCTTCTTGGAGCAGCTGGTTCATGAACTGATAAGAGGGAAAGCCATTTTGGACTTAGTCCTTAGTGGAACACCAGATCTAGTGGAAGAGAGAAGCCTGTTGGGACCACTTAGCAATAGTGATCATAGCATGATAATGTTTGATTTAATAAATGGAGGAAGGATGGCAAGGAAATCCACAGTACTACCTTTTAGCTTTCAAAAGGGGGATACTATGATAAAATGAGGAAAATAGTTAAGAAAAAACTAAAAAGAGCAGTTGCAAAGGTTAAAGATTTACATCAAGCATGGGTGTTTAAAAATACTATCTTGGAAGCCCAGACCAGCTGTATTCCATACTTAAAGAAAAGTGGAAGGAAGTCCAAAAAACCGCCAACATGGTTTAAAGGTGAGGTCAGAGAGGCTGCCAAAAAAGCGTCTTTCAGGAAATGGAAAAAGGAGCCAAATGTAAACTGGGAACAACATAAGCACTGGCAAGTTAGATGCAAGGCATTGATAAGGCAGGCAAAGAAAGAATTTGAGGAGAAGTTTGCTGTGGAAGCAAAAACACATAATAAAGACTCAAGTACATTCGTAGCAAAAAAGCCTATGAGAGAGTCAGTTGGACCATTAGAGGGGTAAAAGGGGCAGTAAGAGGGGACAAGGACATAGCGGAGAGACTGAATGAATTCTTTGCTTCAGTCTTTACTGAGGAAGATGTAGGGATGTTACCCATGACTGAAATGGTATTTAAAGGTGATGCCGCAGAAGAATTGAAAGAAATATCGATACACCGGTAAGATATATTGCAACTATTTGATAAACTGAAGAGTAGCAAATCATCCGGGCCGGATGGTATACATCCAAGAGTATTAAAAGAACTGAAGTGTGAAGTTACAGACCTATTAGTAATCTGTGGACCATCATTAAAATCATCAGTAATACCTGAAGATTGGAGGATGGCTAATGTAACGCCAGTTTTTTAAAAAGGATGATCCAGGAAACTACAGACCGGTGAGCCTGATGCCTGTACCGAGAAAAATGGTAGAAACCATTATAAAGAACAAAATTACTGAACATGTAGATAGTGATGGCTTGATGGGAGACAGCCAACATGGCTTTAGCCAAGGAAGGTCTTGTCTTACTAATCTCTTATGGTTTTTTTGAAGGTGTGAATAAACAGGTAGACAGAGGTGAGTCGGTTGATATGGTGTATCTGGATTTTCAGAAAGTCTTTGACAAGGTCCCTCATGAGACTCTTGGCAAAATTAAAAAGTCATAGGATAGGAGGCAGTGTATTATTGTGGATCAGGAACTGGTTAAAAGAAAGCTGAGGGTAGAGCTAAATGGCCAGTTTTCCCAATTGAGAAAGGTGAATGGTGGAATACCCCAGGGATCTCTGCTGGGTCTGCTGCTTTTTAACATATTCATAAATAACCTAGAAATGGGAATGAGTGAGGTAATCAAATATGCAGATGACACAAAATTATTCAAAGTTGTTAAAACCCAAGATGATTGTAAAAAATTGCAAGAGAACCTTGATAAACTGGAAGACTGGATTTTCAAGTGGCAGATGAAATTTAATGTGGACAAGTGCAAAGTTATACACCTAAGAGAGAACAAGCCAAACTATGGTTACACTATGCAAAGTTCCATATTGGCAACCTCCACCCAGGAAAAAGATTTAGGCATCATCGTGGATAGCATGTTGAAACCCTCTGCCCAGTGTGCAGCGGTGGCCAAGAAATCAAATAGAATGCTAGGAATCATAAGGAAAGGAATGGAAAATAAAACAAAGGATATTATAATGCCGCTGTATCATTCCATGGTGCGACCGCACCTTGAATATTGTGTTCAATTCTGGTCGACATATTTTAAAAAGGATATAGCGTTATTAGAAAAGGTACAGAGAAGAGCCACCAAAATGGTAAAGGAGATGGAAGGATACCCCTATGAGGGAGAAGTTAAAAAGGTTAGGGCTTTTCAACCTGGAAGAAAGATGGCTGGGGGAAGATATGATAAAGGTCTATAAATTAATGAATGGAGTGGAACTGGTAAACGTAAATCTATTGTTTACGCCATCAAAATATAGAAAGATTAGGGGACATGCAATGAAGCTACAGTGTAACCTATTTAAGACTAATAAGAGAAAATATTTTTTTCACTCAACGCGTAATCAAACTCTGGCATTCGTTACCGGAGGATGTAGTAAAACCGGTAGTGTAGCTGGGTTTAAAAAAGATTTGGACAAGTTCCTGGAGGAAAGATCCATAAGCCATTATTAAAGGGAACCCGGGAAATCCACTGCTTGCCCCAATACAAGCATTGTGGAACCTGTGTCCTTTGGGGAAATTGCTAGGTAGTTGTGACCTAGATTGGCCACTGTTGGAAACAGGATACTAGGCTTGATGGACCTTGGTTTTTCCCAGTATAGCATATCTTATGTTCTTTAGATCAACTTCATCCCCTCCTTCCCCTCTTCAATATGAAGTTTTCCCCTCAACCTCTATCACTCTTTCATCCTTTTCTAAGATTTTTGAAAAGGAAACCTCTCTTCCTCCTCTAAACTTACTACCTGATCCTATCCCCACCTATCTCCTTAACTCCATCTCCTCCATCTCACATATTTTCAACCTATCGCTCTCCACTACAACTTTCACTGCATTCTTCAAGTGTGCTGTGGTCACACCTCCTCTAGAAACCTTCACTTGATCCTACTTGTCCTTCTAATTATCGACCCCTCCCTTCTTCCCTTTTCCAAATTTCTTGAACGTGCAGTTCTCCATCACTGCCTTGAATTTCTCTCCTCTCATGCCCTCCTAGATCCACTTCAGTTTGGTTTTTGTCCCTTTCATTTTGCTGAAATAGCTTTTGCCAAAGTCTTCAGTGATTTGTTGT
Source organism: Ichthyophis bannanicus (assembly GCA_033557465.1). Taxonomy (NCBI): domain Eukaryota; kingdom Metazoa; phylum Chordata; class Amphibia; order Gymnophiona; family Ichthyophiidae; genus Ichthyophis; species Ichthyophis bannanicus. The sequence goes on from CM066039.1 coordinate 192,504,033, forward strand.
CCTCTCCTGATTTTAGGGTCTCTGTGCTGTCCTGATTCTTTTCTTATCTCTCCCATCACTCTCCTTGTTCTGGTGGTTCCTCCTCTACTTCCATCCCTCTCTGTTGGTGTACCCCAAGGAACTGTTCTGGGCCCTCTCTTTTTCTGCTCTGTACCCAGTCCCTTGGTGCCCTCTTCTCTTCCCTGACTTTCAGTATTTTTATGCTTTTGACTCTCAAATCTGTCTATCTATACCTGACATTTCTCTGACACTCCAAGCCCATATCTCTGCCTGTTTATCTGACATCACTAACGGGATGTCTCACCGCTGTCTAGAATTGAACATGGCCAAAACAAACTTCTAATGTTCCCCAAACCCTCTTCCTTCCTTTCACCTTTCTGTATCTCTGTTGATAACTCTTCTACTTCCTTTTTCCTCAGCCTGCAAACTTGGGGTCATCTTTGACTCCTCCCTCTCTTTCTCCACACATATCCAACAGCCAAAACCTATTATTTCTTTCTCTATAATAACAAAATTTGCCCCTTCCTCTCTGAACACATTACTAAAACACTTATCCACTCTTGTCACCTCCCCTCTCGACTATTGCAATCTCCTCCTTGTTCTCCCTCAGAGTCATCTTTCTCCCCTTTAATCTGTTTAGAACTCTGCTGCGTGGCTAATCTTCCGCCAGCCCCAATTACATTCATATAATCCCTCTTCTTAAATCACTTCATTGGCTCCCCTTCCGTTTCCGTATTCATTTCAAACTTCTTGTGACCTATAAATGCATCATCCTACTGCCCCTTGCTACCTTTCCTTTCTCCCCTCTCCCTACACCTCTTCTTGTAAACTCCGCATCTCCAGGAACAAGCAGGAATGTAGTCTTCACATATGGGTGATGTCTGTACTGATGGAGCCTGCACAGGAACTCTCCGCAGCATTCAACGGGAAAGCCTTTGGGAGCATCCCACTGTGCCTGCGAGGCTGCCTTCCCAACTCTCCCTCTTCAGTTCTTTGTTTTCTGCGGAGCCGGCAACAAGCAAATCCTGTCACCGCAGAAAATTCTTGAATTGTTTCTCATTTTTTGTGGTTCATGTCTACCTTCCTGCTGATGCTGATTCTGACTCACTGTCGGTTCTCTTCTTTCTTTCTTTCTTTCTTATTCCTTGCTTAAAAATAAAAAAAAAATTACTTTCTTCAGGCGCATCGACGCCATTTTAGGCCCAGGTCTTCCATTTTGTCTACTATGGATAAACTAGCTAGTAGTTTTAAGAAATGTTCTAAGTGTGGCAGTACTTTCTCTGCCACTGACACCCATGATTGGTGTCTAAAATGCCTAGGTCCTGACCACCAACTATCAGTGTCCCCGCTGCAGGAAGATGACTAAAAGAGGCCTACAGAATCGGGCTGCAAAGCTAGGCACCCTCTTTATTTTATTTATGTATTTATTTATTTGCATTGCTTGATATACCACCCTTGCCGAAGCGTTAGGGCAGTGTACAATAAAAATAAAATGGGCTACTAGAGAGAAGCAGGAGATGAAAAAGAGCACCATTGTTTTTATAGGAAAGCTACAGAAAAGGACAGAGAAAGAAAAGCAGGGAAAGAGACGTATAGAGACATTGAAACAACTGTCGCAGTCTCTCTTAGCATCAACGTCCTCGAGGGCATCTTCTTTCCATGGATCTCAGGTATTGAAGCATAAGTCTTCAACGAAGACTGTCCGTCTCCCCCCCCCCCCCCCCCGATCTCCTTCTAAGAGTTCATAGGGACTCTCTTAAACACTCAGCAGGTGAAGGCATTTCTACCACAACTCTGCTGCAATCGACTCAATCAGCTAGCATCTCAGGTATGTCTCAAGGACTATCTCACTGCCCGAGAAATGCTATAACTTCTGGGTCATATGGCATCAACGGTGCATGTAGTCCCCTATGCCCATCTCCACATGTGCACAGCCCAATGGACTCTGGCCTCCCAGTGGACTCAAGCCTCAGGACATTTCGGGGATGGAATACTAGTATCTACCCCTCTGGCCTCATCTTTCCAGTGGTGGTGTTCCCCAGAAAATCTCCTTGTAGGGTTACCTTTTCAGATGCCTCCACATCAATGTACCCTAAAAACGAATGCGTCCAAATTGGGCTGGGGAGCCCATTTAAGACATCTCTCCATTCAGGGCCTCTGGTCACAGCAGGAGTCACAACTCCAGATAAATTTACTGGAGCTCCGAGCCATCTTCAATGCTCCGAGTGTTTCAGGAACACCTACGTTACCACAGAGTCCTAGTCCAAACCGACAACCAAGTGGCCATGTTCTATCTGAACAAGCAGGGTGGAACAGGTTATTAGTCCCTCTGTAGGGAGAATACATCTCTAGTCCTTTGCCATTGGTCATCACATCCACCTCCAGGCGGTGTATCTTCTAGGCAAACAAAATGTCTTAGCAGACAGATTGAATTAGAGCCGCCTTCCACACAAATGGTCTCTCCATGTTGACACAGTATCCTACATCTTTCAGACCTGGGGGACGCCAGAGATAGACCTCTTTGTCACTCCATAGAATGCCAAACTCCCACGCTTCTGCACCAGGACTTACGTTGGACAGCCTGCAGGTGGATGCTTTTCACCTCCATTGGGGACACGACTTTCTTTATGCCTTCCCTGCCATTCCCCTGATTTCCAAAACTTTTCAAGCTTCAGGCGGACAGGGATTTCATGATACTCAGAGCCCCATGCTGGCCATGCCAACCGTGGTTCCCTCTCCTCCTAGTTCTGTCTCAAACTCAGCCTATAGATCTCAGATCTGCTTCAGATCTACTCTCAGAGGGAGGGGATGCTGCTCTATCCCAATCTGCAGTCTCTCCACCTCACAGCATGGCTGCTGAAGGCATAGCTTTTCAGCATCTTAATCTTTCTCAGGAGGTTAAGGACATCCTCTTAGCTTCCAGAAAGCCATCCACCAGATGTTCCTATGCCTTTAAGTGGCATAGGTTCTCTTTCTGGTATTCACAGAAGAATCTTAATCTCTTTTTGGCTCCAATGGAGGCACTTCTCCAGTATCTCCTCCACCTTTCCTCACCTGGTCTTAAGACCAGCTCAGTAAGAGTGCACCTAAGTGCAATTGCAGCCTCTCATCATTCCTTAGATGGGCAGCCCATCTCCTCACAGCTGCTTGTATCATGCTTTATGAGAGGCCTTTTGTTAACCAAGCCTCCCAGTAGATCACTGCCAGTGGCATGGGACCTTAATGTTATTCTGGAGCAACTTTCCAAACCGCCATTCGAACCTTTAGCCACCACCTTGCTCAAGTTTCTAACATGGAAGGTCATCTTCCACATTGCCCTCACTTCAGCAAGACGCATTAGTGAGCTTCAGGCCTTGGTGGCTGACCCGCTTTACACACAGTTCTTCCATGACAGGGTTGTCTTTAGGACTTATCCTCACTTCATGCTGAAGGTAGTCTCGCCTTTTCATTTGAATTAGTCAGTTTACCTTCCTGTGTTTTAACCTAGACCGCATTCTTCTAGGGCAGAGGCACCCTCCACACTCTGAATTGTAAACATGCTTTAGCATTTTATCTGCAGAAGACTCGAACACCAAAAGGCTTCTCGATTGTTCATCTCCTTTGACCCTAGTCATCTGGGGTTGCCAGTATCCAAGCATACTCTCTCCAAATATATAGCAGATTGCATCACTTTTGCTTATGATGTAGCAGGACTATTCCTTGAGGGTCATGGCTACCTCGATGGCATATCTACACTTTGTGGCTATTGACCAAATCTGCAAAGCAGCAACTTGGTCTTCAGTCCATACCTTTGCTGCTCACTACTGTCTGGACAAGGACTCCCGCTGGGATGCCATGTTTGGCCAGGCTGTTCTCCAGCATCTCTTTCAGATTTAGAGCAACTCCTATCCTTTGTCCCGGAATTTTCAATACTAGACATCCATGGAGGATCCAATACCTCTTTAAGCCTACTCTGAGGCAAATCACTACTGGTTCAGAGGTCTCTTTTCTGGTATCTTTCAGCTAGGGAGTCCCATATGTGAAGACTACATTCTTGCTTGTTCCTGGAGATAGCGTAGTAACTCACCTGTAACAAGTGATCTCCAGGAACAGCAGGAATTTAGTCTTCACAACCCACCCTTCTCCCCTAGAAATTGTAAGTATTCTTCTTCCACTCTTTTTCTCTTGGCTACAAACTCAACTGAGGGGGGAGAGTTGGGAAAACAGCTACACAGGCACAGTGGGATGCTCCCAAAGGCTTTCCTATTGGACACTGGAGAATGTTCCTGCGCAGGCTCCGTCAGTACCAACATCACCCATATGTGAAGAATAAATGCCTGCTGTTCCCGGAGATCACCTGTTACAGGTGAATAACGATGCTTTTTCCTCTGGCTTTCTTTTCTCTATGCCCTTTTTTTCCACTGCCATCTCCAGACTTTGATCTTTTCACCTTGCTTCTCCTTATGCCTGTGGCAAACTTCCTGATTCTGTATGTCAGGCCTCATCTCTCCCCCTTTTCAAATCCATGCTATAAAGGCTCCCCTCTTTGAGGCTGCTTTTGGATCCTAATTCCTTGTTTTCCGTGTGTCTCCCTATTTGAATCCTTGTTTCTCATGTATTGCACTGCCTGTCTTGATTAGACTGTAAGCTCTAACGAGCAAGGACTGTCTTTTATATGTATCTGTACAGCGCTGTACACGCCTTGTAGTGCTATATAAATGATTATTAGCAGCAGCAGTAGTAGTAAGTCTGTGTGATTTTTTTTTTTCCCATTTCTAAAGCATTAAGTTTATGGTTTTAAACTTTCACATGTTACATGGGAGAGTGGGGTTAGGCCCTCAGATATCCCTGCCAGCTTTCTTTTTTTTTTCACTTATCTGTAATACTTCTTCATCTTATTTATTTTAATTTTTAATTCTGCTCTACTTGTACTATCCCTTCATTTAATTTTATTTTAACTTATTATAATGACTTTGTAAACCTCTATATCTATTCGTAGTGGTATATTAAGAATTTTAATAAACCTAAACACATGGAGGTGGAAGGGAAGTAGCATGCAGGCAGACTTTTCTACTGGTGACTAAATGCAGGGGCGGCCCAAGGGGGGTGCGGGGCCATGTGCGGAGACTCGGTGCAGGGCCTCATTTGCATAAGTGGCTTCATTTGCACAAATATTTGCATAATGTTACCATATACTAACTTTTAGTAAACATGCCTCTTAATGAGTGTATGGATAAAGAAAGACTAAAAGATTTCTACATTACTATAACCCCATCAGCCCACCTCCAGTCTTAATCCCCCCAGCCCATTTCAGTCCTAGCAACCCCCCCAACCCATTATCAGTCCTAGCCCCCCATAGCCCACTCCCAGTCCTAATCCCACCAGCCCATTTCCAGTCCTAATCCCCCATCACCCAATTTTTAGTTTAAGCCCCCCATAGCCCATTACCAGTCCTAACCCCCCATCAACCCACTTCCAGTCCTAATCCCATCAGCCCATATACAGACTTAGCTCCCCCATAGCCCATCACCACTCCTAACCCCCCCCAGCCCCCCCCATAGCCCATCACCACTCCTAACCCCCCCAACCCAGCCCCCCCAGCCCAGCCCAGCCTAGCCTAGGGAAAAGTTTTTATAAAAAAAGCTGTCTGCTGCCGCTGCCGGGGCCGTCGCGGCAGAATCGAGTGTGCCGCGGGGCCCCCCTGCCCAGCAGAGCCTGCCCTCCCCTGTATCACCTCTCTCTTTGCAGCTGCAGTCACACGCGCCGGCTTTCAGAGCGCAAAGGAACTAGTTTCCCTTTCGCGGCTCTGTTAAGCCCGCGGGGGCTGATGGGAACTTCCCATCAGCCCCTGCGGGCTTAACAGAGCAGCGAGGGAGAAACTCTCCCCTCGCGCTCTGAAAGCCGGCACGTGTGACTGCAGCTGTAAAGAGAGAGGTGATACAGGGGAGGGCAGGCTCTGCTGGGCAGGGGGGGGGCCCCGCGGCACACTCGATTCTGCCGCGGCGGCCCCGGCAGCGGCAGCAGACAGCTTTTTTTTTTTTTTTTTAAATTTTACTTTTAGATCAGAATGTTTTTTGCGCGGGGCCCCCTGAAACACGGGGCCCTGTGCAAAAAACATTCTCGCTCAATGGACGGGCCGGCCCTGACTAAATGAATGTAGAAACATAGAAACATGATGACAGAAAAAGACCACATGGCCTATCTAGTCTGTCCTTCCATAACAACAACTACAACAGTCCACTTTTTACCTTTAGAGATCCTCTGTGTTGGTCCCATGCTTTTTTGAATTCAGTTACTGTCCTCATCTCTACCACCTACCTCCACTGGGAGACTATTCCATGGATCCACTACTCTTTCTGTAAAGCAATATTTCCGCATATCACTCCTGAATCTATCTCTATCTTTTATGTAGTAGATGAAATGTTTGTGAACTTGTTTCATGCTCCCTGTAGCAAGCTGGATGGTAAAGACTGAAAAAAAGAGGCTCTGTTTGATGACTTCCTGATGGGAATGGGAAAAAATAGGGAGCAGAGCCTTTATCTGTTGGCTCTTGGATGAAAAGGAAATGTGAAGGAAGACTGTGCTTAATGACTGCCTTAGAGCAAACTGGGAAGGAGTGGCATAGAGAAGCTATGTCTGATAGCTCTCCAACAAGGACCAGAAGGAACGACTGTTCCCATTAGCTATGTTGGGGGTGAGGGTGGGGAGGGTGGATCGGGAACTGGTTAAAAGATAGAAAGCAGAGGGTAGGGCTAAATGGCCAATATTCCCAATGGAAAAAGGTGAATAGTGGAGTACCCCAGGGATCTGTACTGGGTCCGCTACTTTTTGACATATTCATAAATGACCTGGAAAAGGGAATAACTAGTGAGGTTATCAAATTTGCAGATGACACAAAACTGTTTTAAAGTTGTTAAAACCCAAGAGGATTGTGGAAAACTGCAGGAGGATCTGGATAATTTGGAAGACTGGGCATCCAAATGGCAGATGAAATTTAATGTGGACAAGTGCAAAGTTATGCACCTAGGAAAGAACAACCCACACTATAGTTACACGATGCAAGGCTCCACATTAGAAACCACCACCCAGGAAAAAGATTTAGGAGTCATCGTGGATAACATGTTAAAACCCTCCGCCTAGTGTGCAGCGGCGGCCAAGAAAGCAAATAGAATGCTAGGTATCATAAGGAAAGGGATGGAGAATAAAACAAAGGATATTATAATGCCTCTGTATCGCTCCATGGTACGACCGCACCTTGAATATTGTGTGCAATTCTGGTCACCGTATTTTAAAAAGGACACAGAGTTATTAGAAAAAGTACAGAGAAGAGCCACCAAATTGGTGAAGGGGATGGAAGGCTACTCCTATGAAGAGAGGCTAAAAAGGTTAGGGCTCTTTAACCTGGAAAAGAGACGGCTGAGGGGAGATATGATAGAGGTCTATAAATTAATGAATGGAGTGGAACGGATAAATGTGGATCAATTGTTTACGCTATCAGAATATAGAAGGACTAGGGGACATGTAATGAAGCTACGGGGTAAACTATTTAAGACAAATAAGAGAAAATATTTCTTCACTCAACGTGTAATCAAACTCTGGAATCTGTTACCGGAGGATGTAGTAAGGGCTGTTAGTATAGCTGGGTTTAAAAAAGGTTTGGACAAGTTCCTGGAGGAAAGGTCCATAAACCACTATTAAAAAGGGACCCAGGATATCAATGCTTGACCTAGTACAAGCACTGCAGAACCTGTGTCTTTTGGGGAAACTGCTAGGTACGTATGACCTAGATTGGCCACTGTTGGAAACAGGATACTGGGCTTGTTGGACCTCGGTCTGACCCAGTATGGCATTTCTTATGTTCTTATGAGGGTGAGCCTGTGCCTGAGGATTTGCTGTTTGAGAGCTGTATAGGGGAAGGAGTGAGGACAGTAAGTTGTGCTTGGGTTTTCTGTTGAAAGCTAGATGTGAGAGACTAATAGTCGCCTGATGAGAGCTGGAGTGTGTGTGGGGGGGGGGGGGGGGGGCTGTATCTGATGGCTCCTTAATGGGAGCCACATATGGAAGAGTAAAGAGTAAAAGCAGTGCCTGGCAGCTTGCTAAGGAGAACTGTACTGTATATGGGGAGAGAGGCTGTGCTTGATGACAGATAGCTGGATGGAAAACAATGATTAGAGGCCTCGGGTTGTCTTGGAGCACCTGCAACACCTTCAGACCCTGTGTCTATCTGTGCAGTGTGTTCTCTGTATGCAGGATTAAAAAAGAGAAGCTCTGAAACAGGAAGTGAGGAGCAGGACACACCCAGGGCTGTGGTTGAGGCACTGGCTGCTCAGCCCCACCTTACCTTCTCAGGATCTTGCCTCCAGTACACTTGCTCAGTCCTCTTATGTCTCATATCATCAGGCCTGCTGTTCATAGTGCTTTTTCCAGAGTCATCCTGTTTCTGTGAAAAAATCATGCACGGTCTCTGACTCTGGAAAGTTTGTCAGGAAATGGTTTACATGCAAAGTGCTCTGACAGATCAAGGGGGCTTTGGGCCCAGACTGTGCCCCAGCTAAGAGGTCACCCACTTCTTTTATTCTTAACCCTTAATTCAGCCTTGTAGGGGCTCCCCTCATAGACTTGGACACTGGATGAGTGCCCCATCTGCTTCCCCTTTGCTGCTTAATCCGTCACAGTTTGCTTCTTTTCTGTCTTGTTTTGCAAAATATGCTCCATCATTGAACTTATACTTGATGCCTGTCATATCTCATTGACTGAAATACTTGGTAGCAGAAACTGTGTAAAAAATGCATTGCTTGTGTACTGGGGGGACAGCTTTTTGTGAATAACTTAAGACTTCCAGCAAAGATGGTAGGAGCAGAAACTGTCTAAATTCAAGCATATATGGGATAGATGCAAGGTGTAGTGATGGAAGAATGGGTGAAACAACTGTAAATGGAGTAAGATCTTTGGTAGCACACACAGTGAGGAGGCACAAACTGAGTGGACCAAGGGTTTTGTTTGTTTTCCCCCCCGTGGACATTTTCTAATTGTATCTTTAATGTCCTTGTGGAGGAGAGGGGCCAGCTAAGCCCAGCTCAGCACTTTTAGGGCTTCAGGTCAGTCTTTAATGTATGTAATGTATGTGAGCAGAGCTTCTAGCGGTACATGAGTTTATGAATTCTTTGCACATTTGATAATGGCCTAAAGTGCATGGTTTTACAAGACTAGATGTTCAGCTCTGTTTACCTGCATCCACTTCTAAATCAGACTGATGAGAGAGGATTTTTTTTTCTTTTCAGCTGTTCCGTGAAGTACGAATAATGAAGGTTTTAAATCACCCTAACATAGGTGAGTAAATCACATCGATATATGACTTTATTGCAGCAGCTCATATCTGTTGAGGGAGCTTTTATTTTAATTGTCCCTCCCTGTCACTAAATCCCTGTGTGTGCTACATGAAACACCCCTTTCCCCAGCAACTGAGCTCAGCTTATTTTTGCTACTCCTTAATACTTTTACTCATCAGTTACCTGAGTTTAGAGCAGCAGGCTTTGAATCAGGACATCTAATGAGAATATGTGCTCCAGTCCCTTCTTTAGCACCAACTGAACACAGACAAGTTATTTTCTTGCACTCTTCTTCAGTTTTAATTCCTGGTTCTGTTACTGGCTCTTGTAATATGACCTTGAAATGAGTCACTTTATCTCTTTTAACTCTGTTATTGAAAGTGTTTAAACTGAACATTTTCTAAGCATTAAGCATGTGACTGGATCGTTTTGCTGACCTTGTGCACATCCCATCTGTGTTTTGCAGTTAAATTATTTGAAGTTATAGAGACGGAGAAAACGTTGTACTTAGTCATGGAATATGCCAGTGGAGGTGAGTTCTGACTGCTCATTCATTCTTTATTCTGTGGAGAGAGGGCTGACTAGGGATTTGGGTACTGAAAATTGTTCCATTCCCTAATCCATCACATTTTTCTGGCTGGTCTGGAGCTGGCTCTGTTTTCTGGCTTATTTAGCAAAACCAGGGAGGTTACTACCAAGTGAGACTAGCACTGGTTTGCCCAGATAAGCTGTCAGCTGCTTTGAGAGTAACAGTAGTTGTCCTGGATGTTCGAAGACAGGTCCCTTTCCCTGAATATAGATCACTGGGTTTACAAGAAGCTGCCCACAGAGATCTTGATTTTGGTTTGTGGTTTTATTCTGTAACAGTCTTCCCTATTCTCCCACCCATCTCGCTGCTCCTGTTGTCCTTGTCTGCCTCTTGCTTTTTGCTTATGTGCGTTTACTTTTTCTCTCAGGTGAAGTTTTTGACTACTTGGTAGCACATGGAAGAATGAAAGAGAAAGAAGCCCGGGCAAAATTTCGGCAGGTTAGTTAGTTTTTTAGTTTTCTTCCAAAGGTTGGAGATCTAAAGAATTACCCCGTCTGTATGTGTGACCCCCCCCCCCTCAAATTAAACTATCTCCAGGAACAAGCAGGAATATAGTCTTCACATATGGGTATGTGGGTACCGACGGAGCCTGCGTGGGAACGCTCCCCAGCGTCCAATAAGAAAGCTTTTGGGAGCATCCCACAGTGCCTGCATGCTGCTTTCCCGCCTTTCCAACTGTCCCTCTCCAGTTCTTCGTTTTCCGCGGAGCCGACAGGTCACATACCCTGTCACCGCAGAAAATTGCGTCTTTAATCTTTGTTCCTGATCGTGTCCCCGTCTAGTCCCGGAACCTCTGGGTTCCCCATCTTATCCAGCAGCTTGGAGACTGAGAAACACCTTCTTTTGTGACATCATCAGTATATCTCTCCGGAGCCCGCCTGAATCCAGCAGTTACCTCAGTCTCCAAGCAGCTGGATAGATGGGAGCCCAAGGCTCTTGGGCTCACTAGAGAAACAATTGAGCATCTAGTTTTAAACTTTTCTGTTTTTGTAGCTTAATTTTTCTTTATTTCTCATTTTTGTTTTCTAGCTGTCTGTGACTTTAAAAACTTTGGTTGCAGATTTACTGCCCCCCCCCCCCTCCTTCTTGCACTGTCTGCTTGCGAACTGGGTCTGCTTCAGAGGGTTTGTTACCTAGCTTGGCAGTGCTGCGGTCCTCCGGTGCAAATTTGGGCTCTTTTTTAATTGTCTGTCAATCAGAGGGGGAAGCCTAATCGGCGCCAAGCAGAGGAACCTGCCTGCAAGTGCGCTAGAGTCCTTCCTGCCGCCCAGACCTCGGCCTCTGAAACGCTGGCCAGTCACGGGCGGCGAGTTCCGTGTCTCCGTGGGAGGACCGGTGGCTTTCAGGCCGTTTAAGGAGCATGGCAGTCACTTCAGACGCGCACCCGCAGAAGGTAAGAGGTTTTACTTTCGGGCGGCTCTTCATTTGGGAGCGCCGCGTTTTTCGCTGACTGGGCCTAGTCGCGTGGCGGCGGTGCGGCCTTGTGTCGGAGTAGATAGCGCGCCATTTTCGGGGACGCAGGAGTCCCTCCGGGTGCGAAGTCCTTCTTACCGGTCAATGCCGGCTTTGTGTTTTTTCTTTTCTTTTCCGCTTTTGTTTTTTTTGAGAGCCCTGTGTTTGGCATCGGGGTCTTTAACTTGACAGGGGGGGCTTGCCCAGTTACTAGTTCCCTCTGGGGGAGTCCATCACTGTGCTGTAGGCAAAGGGTAGCAGTTGCTTCCCTTTCTTAAGTGGTCACTATGCCTTCCAAGCCCCTTTGTATGGTGTGTGGGGCCAAGAAGGTTTCCACTGCAGGGGTCTGTACGGCCTGTGTGGGTGGGACGGAAGAATCGGACCGATCTCCCGCACAGCCTGACAAGAACCTGGGGAGCATCTTAGAGACCTCTGCGGTGCCCTTGCCTAGTGTGGAGCAAGTGGAGCCGGTGGCTGGTCCGTCTTCAGGCATTAGCCCTTCCTCTTCTCAGATGTTTTTTCCAAAAGAGCTGTCTGCCATTTTTTCTACACAGTTCGTGGCTCTCCTGCAGCAGTCCGCGGCTGGAGCTGTTCTGCAGCAACAGGTAGCGGCAGGTTCAGAAGGGGACAGGAAGCGTGCTGCTTCCCCTTGGATCCAGTCCTCCCCCTGTCCTGCTAAAAGATCTAGGGGTGACGGAGACTTGTCGGATCTTAGGGGGGTTTCGGAGGACCCCTTGTCTGATGAGGAGAACCCCAGTGTCGCTATGGAGGACAGATTACTGAGAGGGAGGAGCAGGCAAGGGTGGTGAGAGTCTTCCGGAGGGAGGAGTTGCCGGCTCTCATTGCAGAGTCCCTTAAGGCGCTTAACATGCCGGTTACTGGAGAGACAGAGGATGATACGCTGGAGGATCCTTTGTTGCAGGTGTTCCGGCGGACTCGGAGGGCCTTTCTGGTCCATAGGGTGTTCACAGAGATGATTCAGGAAGAGTGGAACGCCCCAGAGGCTCCGTTGAAAGGGTCCCGGATTATGGGTCGTTTGTACCCGTTGCTGGACCAAGATAAGGACGTCTTTAAGTCACGTAGGGTGGACGCGGCTGTCTCGGCCGTGACCAAGAAAACCACCATACCGGTTGAAGGTAGTGCAGCCCTCAAGGACGTGCAGGATCGGAAGTTGGACGTGCTCCTGCGACAAATCTTTGACATCAATGCCATCTCCCTGCAGGTGGCCATTTGTGGTGCTTGGGTGGCCAGAGCCTGTCTCCGCTGGTCTCAGCAGGTTCAGGAGGGTCAGTTGACTCCTTTGGCGGATGAAGCGGCAAGGCTGGAATCAGGTGCAGCCTATCTCGCCGACGTGCAGTATGACCTTATGAGAGGCCTCTCCAAAAGTATGGCTTCGGCAGTGGCGGCTCGTCGGTACTTGTGGTTGAGGAATTGGGCGGCGGATTCTTCCTCCAAGGCAAGGTTCAGTAAGCTTCCCTTTAAGGGCCGCCTCCTCTTCGGCGAGGATTTGGATAAGCTAGTTAAGGATCTCGGAGAATCTAAAGGCGGCAGATTGCCGGAGGACAAGCCCAAGTCGACTCGGGGGGCCTTGGGTGCTCGGGGCCCGTTTCGGGACTTTCGCCGGTTTCGGTCTCAAAGGTTCGCTGCGAGCCCGAGGGGACGTTTTCCCCATCAAAGCTAGGGGTTTCATGGCTTCAGAGGTGCGGGCAGAGGTTTTGGTGCCGCCTCTTCCTCGACGTCCAGTGGTTTCAAGAAGCCACAATGAAGTGCGGAGGGCCCAGTCGTCCCTTCTTCCCGTGGGGGGTCGTCTGCGGGACTTTCTTCCTGCCTGGGCCCAAATCACTTCAGATCAATGGGTGCTAGAAGTCATTTGGGAGGGTTACGCCCTGGAGTTCTTGCATCCCGTGCGAGCGGCCTTTGTGCAGTCTCCCGGACGGTCGGTAGCGAAGTTTGCGGCACTTCGGGAAACGGTACAAAGGTTGCTGGACTTAAAAGCGATTGCTCCCGTTCCGCCAGACCAGTACGGCTGCGGTCGGTACTCCATTGATTTCATTGTTCCCAAAAAGGACGGCGGGGTCCGGCCCATCCTGGATCTCAAAGGCGTCAATCGGTGCCTGCGCGTGTCGCATTTTCACATGGAAACTCTCCGCTCCGTTATAGTAGCGGTGCGTCAGGGGGAGTATCTCACCGCTCTGGACTTGTCAGAGGCGTATCTACATATACCGGTTCGGTCGGACCATCACCAGTTTCTCCGGTTTGCGGTACCCTTCGGTCATTATCAGTTCCGGGCTTTGCCTTTCGGGCTGGCGACTGCCCCGAGGGTTTTCACCAAAGTTATGGTGGTGGTGGCCGCGGCTTTGCGCAAGGAGGGAATCTTTGTTCACCCGTATCTGGACGATTGGTTGATCCGGGCCAAGTCGCGGGCGGAGAGCGTGAGAGTCACAGCTCGAGTGGTGCAGTTCTTGTAAAGTCTCGGGTGGATAGTCAATCAGGCCAAGAGCCGCCTGCAACCCTCTCAGAACTTGGAGTACCTGGGGGTGCGCTTCGACACGAGCATTGGCAGGGTATTTCTCACGGAGCACCGCGTGAAGGTCTTGTGGAGCATGGTGGAGCGATTTCTCCGACTCATGGCTCCCTCGGCGTGGCACTACCTGCAGTTATTGGGCACCATGGCGGCCGCAATAGAAACGGTGCCGTGGGCGAGAGCCCACATGAGACCTTTGCAGAGGGCGTTGCTTCGCCGCTGGTCTCATCAGTTGCATCCGTTGTCCCGAAAGCTTGTGTGCCCGGAGGAGACTCGGCAGGCCCTGCTCTGGTGGTTGGTTCCCGCCTCGCTAGAGAGGGGCAGGGCCCTGGAGTCGCCCGAGTGGGTCGCCGTGATGACGGACGCCAGCTTGTTGGGCTGGGGGGCCCACTGTCAAGGCAGCTTCGCGCAGGGCACCTGGAGTTGGCAGGAGCAGCAGTTGTCGATCAATCTCTTGGAGCTGCGAGCGGTGTTTCTAGCTCTGCGGGAGTTTCGGCGGACGCTGGTGGGCCGAGCAGTGAGGGTGCTCTCAGACAACGCGACGGCGGTCGCTTTTGTCAACAGACAGGGGGGCACCAGCAGCGCGGCCCTCGAGGCGGAGGCCGGCGCCCTAGGCGAATGGGCGGAAGAGCATCTCCTGGATTTGTCGGCGGCCCATGTGGCAGGAGTGGACAATGTGGAGGCCGATTATCTCAGCCGGGTACGGGTCGATCCCGGAGAATGGTCGCTGCATCCTCAAGTGTTCAAAATGCTCGCCCGCAGATGGGGGACGCCGGTCATGGATCTCATGGCGACTCTTGCTTCAGCAAAGTGCAGCCGCTTCTTCAGCAGACGCCGGGAGCGGATGTCCGAAGGCTTGGATGCTCTGCTCCAGCCTTGGCCGGAGGGGCAGCTGCTTTATGTCTTTCCTCCGTGGGTTCTGATAGGCAGGGTCCTACAAAGAGTGGAAGCGTTCAGGGGCCAGGTCCTTCTGATAGCGCCGGATTGGCCGCGGCGGCCCTGGTACGGAGACCTGGTCAGGCTGCTGGTGGCGAAGCCTTGGCGGCTCCCCTGCCGGGCCGACCTATTGTCTCAGGGGCCCCTGTTCATGCCTCACGTGGATCGGTTCTCGCTTACGGCCTGGCTCTTGAGCGGGCGCGGCTGAGTTTGCGCGGTTACTCGTCGGCGGTTATCTCTACCTTGCTGAAGTCCCGACGGCGTTCTACTTCTATGGCCTATGTGCGCGTCTGGAGGATTTTTGAGGCTTGGGGTACGGCTCGATCTCTGAAGGCTCTCAAGGCTACCCTCCCGCAGATCCAGGAGTTCCTGCAGGCTGGTTTCGATAAAGGCCTGGCAGCGGCGTCGTTGCGGGTGCAGGTGGCTGCTCTGTCTTGTTACAGGGGTCGGTTAGCGGGCCGATCGCTCAGGGAGCAGCGTGACGTAAAGAGGTTCCTCAAGGCGGTGGCGTTGGCAAGGCCGCCGTCGCGTCCGGTATTTCCCAAATGGCATCTTCCGTTTGTGTTGGAGGCGTTAGAACAGGAGCCGTTTGAGCCTCTACTGCGGGCTTCGCTGAAGGATCTTACGTTGAAAGTGGTTTTCCTGGTGGCTGTGGCCTCAGCCAGGAGAGTGTCGGAGCTGCAGGCCCTCTCCTGTCGAGAGCCTTTCCTGTCTTTCATGGCCTCTAAGGTCGTTTTGCGGCCGGTGCCGGCTTTTCTCCCCAAAGTACTTTCGGCGTTTCATGTCAATCAGGAGATTTCCCTGCCAGTTTTTTCCAGGAGCGCGGATTCTGTTTCGAAACGGCTTCACCTCTTGGATGTCCGCCGAGCGTTAAAGAAGTATCTCAAGCGGACGGTGACTTTTCGGAAATCCGACAGACTTTTTGTTCTCTTCGGAGGGCGCCGCAAGGGGGAAGCGGCGTCCAAGGCTTCCATTGCGCGCTGGATCAAAGAGGCCATTGCGTCAGCCTATGTGTTGCGTGGTAGGGCGGTGCCGGAAGGGTTGCGGGCCCATTCCACGAGAGCGCAGGCAACTTCCTGGGCGGAGGTGCGTTTGGTGTCGCCGGTGGAGATTTGTAGGGCGGCGACGTGGTCGTCCTTGAATTCTTTCGTAAAGCACTATCGGTTGGATGTGCAAAGAGAAGAGGAGACTTCTTTTGGTTCCGCAGTCCTGCAAGCGGGTTTGCCGGGACCCTCCCATACTTAACAATTTCACTGCTCTGGTAAGGACCCAGAGGTTCCGGGACTAGACGGGGACACGATCAGGAAAATGAAATTAGACTTACCTGCTAATTGTTGTTCCTGGAGTGGACCCGTCTAGTCCCGGGCCCCTCCCGGAGTCCCTGGGCAAACGAGTCTATGGCTCAAGGTACTGTGCTACAGGTAAGCAATCTCTTTTTTGTTTTCCGTTTGGGGGATTTTTCTCCAAGGGTACAAAAAAAAAAGAAAAAAAAAAAGGTTAAGACTTAAAATGGCAGATAAAGTAAATGCCTACTTCCTTCCGGGGGTGGTTTCTAAGCAGAGGGCAGTGCAAGGAGCTGCGGGCGAGGGGGCTCTTTGCGGCTGTTCTTGTTTGCGTTTATAGTCGCAGCAAGGTTCCTGCTGTGCTTCTCTTTCATTACCGTTTACCTTGCGGCATATCATTTCCGTGCTGCATTGGTTAAGTTTTCTTTGATTGGATGGATACTTGTTTCTCCGGTGAGTCTGCTTTGTCAATAGGTAACTGCTGGATTCAGGCGGGCTCCGGAGAGATATGCTGATGATGTCACAAAGGAAGGTGTTTCTCAGTCTCCAAGCTGCTGGATAAGATGGGGAACCCAGAGGTTCCGGGACTAGACGGGTCCACTCCAGGAACAACAATTAGCAGGTAAGTCTAATTTCATTTTTTTGTGGTCGTGTCTGCCTTCCCTTGACGCTATACCAGTACCGCTGGTTCTTTCTTTCTTCTTAAAAAAATAAAAACCCAAAAGCTATAGTTTCTGAAGTGGTTTACTTCAGAAACTTTTTTTCTTTGGTGTAGGCGCCATTTTGGGCACTAGGCCCAATTTTTCCTCAAAAATGGAAAAACCTGCTTCAGGTTTTAAGAAATATTCTAAATGTGGCGGTACCATTTCCATCACCGACACCCATGATTGGTGTCTCAAATGTTTAGGTCCTGACCACTCTATTTCAGAGTGCCTCTCCTGTGGAATGATGTCAAAAAGGGGCCGGCAGAACCGAGCTGCTAAACTTAGCACCCCTTTTCCCTCAGACGTGGCGTCTGTTGCATCGACGTCCTCCGGGGCTTCATCTTCCTCCCATGGATCTCAGGTAACTAAACATAAATCTAGCCGGTCCTCAAAGGGTAGATCTCCTAAGTATCGAGATGCCCCTGGCGTTGCCCTTGAGGAAGTTTCACCGGCAAAACTGCCCTGGCGGGAGGCTTCGGCTTCCAAAGCATTAACGGGGCTCCAGGATGTTCTCGAGGCTTCAACCTCGGCAGAACTACTGGCGCCATGCTCTGGGGTTCCGGCCGCTTCTACCGGTACTGACACCCAAGCATCGGCAGTGTCGATAGACCAGAGATTCCTTGCTATCGAACGCAGTCTAGTGGCTCTTCTCACGGCTTCGATACCGTTGAAACCACTTCGGACACCTCAACCGATACCGGTACCGACTGCATCGACATCGGCGGGTATGCCACCCGTACCGAGTCATGCGTCTCTCTCTGGCATCGACAGATTGGTACCTGAACAACCTGATACCGACTTCGATCGATACCGGTACCGTGCTTTGCACGATCACCGGGATCGGAGATATTTTGAATCCTCGGATGAGTCTGAAGACTCTGCCAATACCAGAGTACTTCTCCCCGAGGATTCCTCTTCTCCTCAGTGCAGAATGTCTCCGCCAGAAGATATATCCTTTCAGGACTTTATCCGTGATGTGGCCCGAGGCCTTTCCATCACAGTAGCTTCTGAAAAAGAGCCTAGGACAAAGGAGTTGGAAATTCTCCAATACCCTAAGGCTCCCAAAGAGGCAGCTACTCTTCCTATTCATGAGGTCTTACATGACCTTATGCTAAGGATGTGGGAAACACCTTTAACCATATCTCCTCATTCTCGAAGACTCGATACCATGTATCGAGTTCCACCTTGTCCTGGCTTTCAAAAAACTCAATTATCACACCATTCAATGGTGGCGGAATCAGCCATGAGAAGGATGAAAAGTGCAAAGAGACATGCATTCAATCCTCCAGGTCGTGAATGCAGGATTCTCGATGCCTTTGGGCGTCGATGCTTCCAAGCTTCCATGCTCTCAGCTAGGGATCAGTCCCTATATCTTGTATATGGGAATGTTCCTTAAAGAGGTTACAGGAGACTTGGAGCTTATGAGCCCCCTTCTTCCTGATGACAAAAGACAAGACTATCTCACTTTTGTCAGACATGCTCAGGATGTTTCCAAGTTTGTTAATCGTTTTTGACGGTTTTGAGTGCATAAGCAGAACCTCTGCTATTGCCATTAGTGCACGTTGGATCGCCTGGCTTCAGGCATCGGACTTGGAAATTTGGGTACAGTATAAATTAGGAAACATTCCTTGCACAGGAGAAAATCTCTTTGGCAGGAGAAGGCAAACGAAATAGATGCTGACAATATCACACTGGATAGAAATCTGCAGCCAATCCTGCAAAGAAAAGATCCTCTAAGAAACCATTTTTCAATAAGAAAAAGAAGTTTTATCCTTCCTATACCCAACAGGGACACCGTCCAGGTCAGACTGCCCAAAAGGGACAGCAGCAACAGCCTAGACAACAAAAGAAGCCAAAAGCTGCAAATCCTCAGCCAGCTCAGCAGGCTCAGCCTCAGGGGCTTTGACTCCTTTCTAGAGAACTTTGCCTTCCTGCCCCTGAAGGGTCCAGAACCCTTAACCATCCCAGGCAGGTTATGTCATTTTGCCCACAGATGGTACCAAATAACAGCAGAAAATTGGACTCTGTCCATTATACGAGGGATACAAGCTTCATTTTCACAGCCTGCCCCCTCCTACAATTATAAGACAGTTCAATTCTCAGATCTCTCTCAACAATTTCTTAGGTCAAGAAGTCACAATGCTCCTTACTCAAGGAGCAATAGAGGAAGTACCCATTCCCCATCAGGTGTACAGGGTTCTACTCCCCCTATTTCCTTATTCAAAAGAAAACAGGAGGACACAGACCCATTTTAGACCTCAGAGAATTGAACAAATATCTGTTCTGAGAGAAGTTCAAAATGGTCTCTAGAAGCTCTGCTGCCATACCTTCAAAGTCAGAATTGGCTTTGTTCTCTAGATCTCAAGGATGCGTATACTCATATTCTCATCCATCCAAATCACAGGAGATTCCTCCGATTCCTGTTTCAAGGAAAGCACTACCAATACAAGGTTCTTCCCTTTGGCCTGGCATCTGTGCCAAGAGTGTTCACAAAATGCATGGCTGTGGTAACAGTATTTTTCTGCACTCTGGGAATATTCGTCTTCCCTTACTTAGACAACTGGCTCATTCGAGCCCCTACAATGCCAGAAGCCAGCTCTGCTCTATCTCGCACAATGAGAATCCTTCAGTATTTGGGACTGACCATAAACCTCCCAAAATCCAATCTTGCTCCCATTCAGTCCCTAGAGTTCATAGGCGCTCATCCGGATACCAGACGGACAAGGTCTTTCCTTCCGCAGCCCCACTGTCTTCGCATAGTACAACTAGCTTCCCAACAGATGCTTCACAGGTGGGATGGGGAGCACACCTGCACGATCTCTCTACCCAGGGTACCTGGACTCCACAGGAAGCCTGTTTCATATCAGTCTCCTGGAGCTCAGAGCAATCTTCCTTGCTCTTTGAGTATTTTACGCTCAGCTCAGCTACAAGACAGCCCTAGTTCAAATGGACAATCAGGTAGCCATGTTCTATGTGAACAAGCAGGGCGGAACAGGCTCTCTGTTGCTATGCAACGAAGCTTTGCGAGTATGGTCCCTTGCCAGAGAGCATCAGATTCATCTCCTTGTGGTGTATCTTCCAGACATTCAAAATTCTTGGGCAGACAAGCTCAGTCGAGTTCTGCTTCCACACGAATGGTCTCTCCATGCAGACCAGGTGGCCAAAATTTTCCAAATTTTTTCAGATTTGGGGAGCCCCGGACATAGACCTCTTTGCAAGTCCACTGAATGCCAAACTTCCCCGGTTCTGTTCCAGAATTCCGTCTCGATGTTGTCAGGCAAGGGACTCCTTCCTCCTCCACTGGGGTCAGGACTTCCTATATGCCTTCCCACCCATTCCCCTCATCCGCAAAACCCTATTCAAGCTTCAGAGAGACAGAGGTCATATGATCCTCATAGCTCCACGTTGGCCGCGGCAAACATGGTACCCTCTGCTCCTACATCTCTCTCAAGCTCCGCCTCTGGATTTGGGATCCGCTCCAGATCTTCTCTCCCAAGAGGACAGAATGCTGTGGCATCCCAATCCCCAGTCTCTGCATCTCAGGGCCTGGTTGCTGAAAGCCTAGAACTTCAGGATCTTAACCTTTCCCAACAGGTAAAGGATATCATTCATGCTTCTAGGAAACCCTCCACAAGACGCTCGTATGCCTTTAAGTGGAAAAGGTTTACCATATGGTGCTCGCAGAAGGGTCTTAACCCTCTCGCGATACCTTTGGAATCGATACTGGAGTATCTCCTTCATTTGTCAAATGCGGGTCTCAAGACAAATTCAGTAAGAGTCCATCTTAGTGCTATTGCGGCTTCTTGCAAGCCTCTAGGTGGACAATCTATTTCCTCTCATAGCGAGATTTATGAGAGGCCTTCTTTTAACAAAGCTTCCCATTAAGCCACCACCGGTAGCATGGAACTTAAATATGGTGCTCGGGCAGCTCATGAAACCGCCCTTTGAACCATTAGCCACTACATCTTTGAAATTCCTTTCCTAGAAAGTCTTCTTCCTCATTGCAATCACATCAGCACGTCGCATCAGTGAATTGCAAGTGTTAGTAGCTGATCTCCAGGAACAAGCAGGAATGAGTCTTCACATATTGGTACGTCGGTACCGACGGAGTCTGCGCGGGAACGCTTCCCAGCGTCCAATCAAAGAGCTTTTGGAAGCATCTCACCACGCCTGCGTGCTGCCTTCCCGCCTTTCCCAACTGCCTCTCCTCAGTTTTCGTTTTCCGCGGAGCCGGCAGGACGTCCTCCTGTCACCGCAGAAAATTCTTCTTTTATTTCTTTAGTTTTCTTGTGGTCGCGGCTGTCTTCCCGACGCCACCGGTACCGCCAGTGTTCTTTTCTTTCTTTTCTTGTAAAATCTTCCTTTTTCAAGGAATATTTTTTCTTCATAGTGTCTTAGGCCTTTTAGGCCGCCTCTTTTCCTTCATGGAACCGCCAGCCACTTTCTCCAAGAAATGTTCAAACTGTGGTGGTACAACTTTATTTTTAGACCCTCGAAGTCGGTGTCTAACCTGCTTGGGTCCTGATACCAGTTTGGTGAGAAGAGGTCTTCAATATCGAGGTTCCCTCGATACACGGTTTCCCTCCAACTTCGGGGCACTGTCCCCTTCTACACAGGATCAGGTAACCCACAAACAGTCTGTTAAGACTAGCCAGCCCTCGAGTGGTAGGTCTCATGCACAGCATGTAGACGGCTCCAGCCTTGCCCTCGAGGGCCTACTGGCTTCAAAACCCCGGCGGGAGTCTTCGGTCTCAAAAACCTTTCAGGGGTTTCAGGTTGTTCCTGGGGTTCACCCCTCACAGAACATACCTGAGCCGTGTCCGGTGGTGGCATCCGCTTCGAGCGGTACCGATACCCTGACATTGGCACTGGTGTTGGATGAAACACTCCTCACCAGGGATGGTCATCTGGCGTCCTCGGTGCCTTCGGGACTGGTGGGATACACTCCAGACTGATCTTCCATTATCGGTACCAGCACCGATACTACCACCAACGTCGGTACCCTCCAGACGTGCATCGATAGTCTCGCTTCCTTCGATGCCGTCTGGAATCGATCTCCAGTCTGGAGGACTGAGTACCGACTCGCCTTGGTACCGGCTCTCGGCAGTACCGAAGGCTCGGTTCCGATGATTCGGATCCACAACTCTCGGTTCCCTCGAGGCCCATTGAGTTGCCACTGGTTGACCTTCATTCACCGGTATCAGACACGGTACCGAAGTCGGTGCCGATGTCCTCATTACCCTTACGGTCGGTGCCTTCCATGCTTCGCTTATCGATGCCAAGTTTAGAATCGCTGTCTAGTCTGGAAGACTCGGTACCAATACGCTTTGGTACTGACACGGATCGATACCGGTGGCTCGGTACCGAGGATAGCGGCCGTAGGTTGTCGGTTACCTCGGTACCGATTGAACTGTCACCGATGACTGCTCCGATGTCTCTATTGGGCTCGACTCTGACATTGGTACCGGTATTGGCATCGGTACCGGTATCCACAGTAGCATCGTGGCTAACCCCTGCCATGCTTTTTTCAACAGGCTCGCTCCCTTCTATGCCAAGCTTGGAGTCGATACCTGGCATGGACAATGTGGTAATGACGGTCGCTGCTCCTGACAGTCAGTACCGGCGACCATCCCTTAAGCATTCCACACTGCACTGTGCAGGATCTTCTATTCCTATATATTTGGATAGCTCTGTCGGTGCTCAGGCTAGTTCTTCAGATCTAACCTGTCCAAGAGAGATTCCTGCTGGGGAACCCTCTTTTCAGAGTTTCCTTCTGGATATAGCAAGATCTCTTGCCATTCCTATCCCAGGACATGATCCTGCACAGGGCTCTCTTTCTACCAAAGCAAAGGAGAACATAATGCTTCCTTTGCATCATTCCTTGCAGGATCTTCTTCTAGTAATGTGGGAAACACCTTTTAGGGTACCCCCACCTTCCAAAGCAACTGATTTCTTATATCAGGTGCCCCCTTCTCCAGGGTTTCAAAAGACTCAACTTCCTCATCATTCCATAGTTGTGGAATCAGCAATGAGGCGGGTAAAGAGTAAGAAAAAGCACTCTTCTTATCCGCCAGGTCATGAGTCTAAGACACTAGATGCCTTTGGATGTCAAACCTTCCAGACATCTATGCTTTCTGCAAGAATTCTCTCATATATTTTTTATATGAGTCTATCTCTTGAGGAGGTCGCAAAGCAATTACATCTTTTGACTCCTTTCCTTCCAGATTCCAAGAGTGCACACTATTCCTCACTGCTTATGCATATCCAGAATATCTCTTGGTTTCTTTCTCGTGCTTCCCTGGACTCTTTTGAGTCTGTTAGCAGGACTTCTGCTATAGCTATAGGGGCATGACGTAGAGCCTGGGTCCAAGCTTCAGACTTGGAATAATGGGCACAACAAAGACTGGGACATACACCTTGCACTGGAGAAAATCTCTTCAACAAGGAGTCTTTACGTCAGGTTACTCAGTTGTCCACTGATTTACCTGTTCCTAGGGGTTGTTCTACACCTTCTTCTGTCCCAGTAGGTAGGAAATATCCTACCAAACTTTCTTCCCACAGGAGAAGAAGGTTTTATTCATCACTTGCCCATCATACAGATGTTCCCAAACAGGGGAGGCATCGTGCTGGTCTGAAGAATCCAACCTCTCACCAGGCTCAACAAACCCAGCAACCGCAGGGTTTCTGATCAATCATCATCAGATGCTTGTGACTCTTGGGGTTTAGAATCTGCAGTTTGCTTCTTCGCAATAGAGGCAATCCACCGCTTCATTCTAACCGCTAGACATGGATCTCTTTCCAAAGACCTCCATTTTTTCTATATTTCTATGAGCTGTCAGAATGTTCATGCCTATAGGTCACAGGTTTCTCCTCTTCTTCCTGCTAGGGAAAGAGGTCTAACCACTATCAAATGAGTGTTTCCTGTGCCAGCATGTCTTTTTCCTTCTATAGACTTACTACTTGGTAAGTCTTCTTCAGCTCCATTCCCTTCACCCTCTTACCAAGCTTTTCCCCTGTAAGAGTGGAATTACTTCACTGGAGGGCTTTTTCTCCAGCCTCTCTAATTTTGTCACTTTCCAGTGCAGAGTTTTCCTCTCTGAGTTAACTCCTCTGTTTCAATCTTGCTTTGGGGCAGCTTATCAGACATGTCCAGAGTTTTCTACTCCTGTTCTGTCGGTTCTTTCTGTTTTTAAACAGTAAGATTATTTCTGCTGTCTTGCTAGCAGCTGCCTATGCAGGAGCCTTAATGTTTGGACCACTGGTTCTTGTCCACAAACAACCAGATTTGTCCTCCACTAACATTCTGTCTAATCTTAGTAGTGGCTCCAAGTCAGTACTTTCTTCTGTCTTGGAGATTATCTCACTACAAGCTTTCTGGATTGTCTTCTATTTCTGCCATCTCCTTTCTCCTGGGTTTGGCAGCATAGTTGGCAGAGATACTGGCTTTCCAGCAGCCAGTTCTATCTCCTCATTCTCCTGCATCATGCTCTCTGCAATTCTACAGAGAAGCTTTCCACTATGGGCCCTTGCTAGAGAGCATGGGGTTTTTTCCTCCAACAGCTATCCTAGATGGTTGGAAAAGGCTTTTCAGTCATGTCTCCCATGACTAGAAGGGTTCTCCCTTCTCTTCCTATCTCCTTTTTGATATAAGGGACATAGGCCTTCTCTTACGTGAAAACTTAAGGAGTTGCCAATTCCCTGCTTTGGTCCATAGCATTCCCAATCGGGGATATGCTCTTTCTCCTTGCAGCTCGGGTTTGGGGGTCTACACACACAACCACTCCTGTGGTAGTCAACAACTTCTATACCATAACCTTAGGGTTTAGGTACCTCTGAAGCTCTCCATGCTCCAATATCTCTCCTAGCTTACCTCAGTTCGGAGAGATATTGCGGATCTTCCTTTACTCACAGGCTTAACGCCTCAGGCATTTGTCCTCTCTTTTTGGGATACAAGGGGTTCCCATACCCTTTCTCCCCATAAGGACTGTACCTGTTTGTCCAAATCGGTTAGCCTTTCTCTTTTTGCTCCTAAGAGTGAGCCACTCTGCCGCCAAAAGAGTTTGGTTTTTGTCTTAAAGCCTTCCGCTGAAGGCCCACCATTTTTATACTACCCCAGTTTTTCTTACTGGGGTTACCTGTTACCTTTCAGGATTCTGACCTCCACTGTTTTTTCCTACAGTGAGGTCCTCTTCGAGATTCCTCTACTGGGTTCCCCAGTAGATCCCATGAACCTCCATACTTTTGTCAAATCCTATTAGGGGAGGTCCATATTGCAATATTTCATTTCAATATCATTGATGACAATTATCATCCCCACATGGACTTCTTGTCTGCAGTCCTATGCTAGGTTAAGCTGTTTCCCACAGCACCTTTCTCTTTTCAACTCCTACCCTCCATCCTCAGGATGCATGGTGTTATTAGGTATAGCATGTTCCAATCTATAACATGCTGGGACTCCAGGCATCTTAGCTTGGGAGTCCCCATATGTGAAGACTCATTCCTGCTTGTTCCTGGAGATAGCACAGTTACTTACCTGTAACAGATGATCTCTGGGAACAGCAGGAATAAGTCTTCACAACCCACCCACCTCCCCTAGGAGTTGTATCTCTATCTATCTTTCCTTTCCTCTCTCTCTCTCTCTCTCTTTGTCTCAGCTTTAAAACTTAACTGAGGAGAGGCAGTTGGGAAAGGCGGGAAGGCAGCATGCAGGCGTGGTGGGATGCTTCCAAAAGCTCTTTGATTGGACGCTGGGAAGCGTTCCCGCGCAGACTCCGTCGGTACCGACGTACCCATATGTGAAGACTTATTCCTGCTGTTCCCAGAGATCACCTGTTACAGGTAAGTAACTGTGCTATCCTCCTTATACAAGGTTCCACCATGATAAGGTAGTTCTTAGGAATCATCCACACTTTATGCCAAAGGTGGCTTCGCCTTTCCATTTAAACCAAGCGATTTACCTTCCTGTATTCTTTCCAAGGCCTCATGCCTCCAGTGCAGAAAGGAACCTTCATACCTTGGACTGTAAAAGAGCTTTGGCCTTTTACTTGCAAAGGACACAGCAGCATAGAAAATCTTCTCAACTCTTTGTTTCTTTTGATCCTAGTCATTTCAGACTTAATCAACTCCTACCCACCGTCCCTGGTAGGATGCCAGAGATCCATGGGGGGAAGTGGGGCCCTTTCACAAGGGCTGACAACTTCCTGGGGCCATCTCCCTGGCATCTGCAGCTAGGGAGTCCCCCCATATGTGACGACTACATTCCTGCTTGTTCCTGTAGATAGAGTAGTTACTCACCTGTAACAGGTGATCTCCGGGAATAGCAGGACTTTAGTCTTCACAACCCACCCACCTCCCCTAGGAGTTGTATCTCTTTCTCTCTCTCCCTCTCTCTTTTGTCTCAGCTATAAACTCAACTGGAGAGGGACGGTTGGAAAGGCGGGAAGGCAGCACGCAGGTGCTGTGGGATGCTCCTAAAAGCTTTCCTATTGGACGCTGGGGAGCGTTCCCACGCAGGCTCCGTCAGTACCGACGATACCCATATGTGAAGACTAAATTCCTGCTGTTCCTGGAGATCACCTGTTACAGGTGAGTAACTATGCTTTCTTGTCCATTTCTGTTAGCATCAGATGTTCAAAGCATGTTGTGGAGGGGCCAAGAGTTTAGTTATGGACATCTCAGATCTGCATTTTCCATGATTACACACACACAATGGTGTGATGCCCTGATAACTCTGGGCCTGATATATAAGCCTCATTTTACCAATAATGCTCAAAGGATAAAAAACGTAGCTTGATTCAGACGGTGGACTTTATTCTTTACAAAACATTTAGCAATAGTGGCTGCTGGATATACACTCTGCTCCAGCAGCAATGCTGGCAGTTGGTAATGCACCATGATGGTGCACTCAGTTAGTGATGCAATCTGGTGATACATTTGATGTGGCCCTGTTTCGCTGCAAGGCTGCCTCAGGAGTGTTGCCAGATAACTGAAAAAAAAATGAAGCATAAAGAGTCATCGGTGCCACTAAAGGGACAACAGTGGAGAAACATTCTATCTGCTATCACATATATTGAAAAGCTACTATATATAGACATCAGGTAAATCTACAGAAAAGTCATTAAATAGATTTAACACAGTCACATTCTGAGAGAGACTGAAGCTCAACCTGCACTTATCTTTCTTTTCTCTGGGAACATGCAGGAAGTCAGCCCTCGCATATGGATGACGTAGGTGCTGACGGAACCCGCGCAATAACCTCTCCCCAGCTTTCAAAGACAACTTTTGGGGGATGTACCATGCATGTGTGGTCCCCTTCCCACCCAAGGGTGCCATCTTGTCTCAGTTTCTTTTTTTCTGCAGAGCCCATCAGACGTGTGTCTGTTCCCCCCCCCCCCCAAAGAAGTTACTCATTTTTGTCTTATTTTTTGCTTTCTCCAGTAGCGTATCAATGTCTTTTCCTGCCTCCGAATCTGCTTGTCTTGGCATCACATCATCTGGTTCTTTTTTTCCTTTTCGTTTCTTACTTTTTCATTTGGCAAGGCCCGGTGAATTTGACCTTGTGGGGGCTGTCTTCCCCGTTGTGGTCTCAGGCAGTGGCTTCAAGCAGTGTGACCACTGCGCTCATATGTCTTGTGTGGATCTGCACAACTGCTGCCTTCGTTGCCTCAGGTCGGACAATGATGCCTTGACCTGCAGTCTCTGTAAGCAGATGACACTTAATGCCCTCAGGGAACATCAGCAGCATCATGAGTTGTTTTTTCAGAAGACAGACTCTGCCCCAGAGTCCTCTGCAAGAGCCCGCTCCAAGATTCCTTCCAGGACCTCGAGCCCCCACTGAGACTGTGCAGCCTCGGAGCCCTGGGACCACTGAACCTCTGGCCGGAGCTCCTGCATAGAAGATCATACCAAGAAGAGCTGGTAAACTTTGAGGACCCCATTGGGCGATGAGTTGGGTAAAGTGGGAAAATCCCATGGACCCCAATCCCGCAGCCCTCGTCGGGAGGCAGAGGGCAACGCAGGGAGCGGCCTTCCAAGTTGCCTAGCCAGGAACCATCTATGTCCTGGGACTGATCTCGTATCCCCGAGGCTATCCTGATAGAGGACTCCCCATTGACTGAGCCAGCTCCTGGCCCAAAGTCCTCAGTGCCTGCGCCGAAGGCTGCGGACCCATCTGGCTTTGAGGCCAGGATTGGTGCCCTTGGAGTGCAGTTTGTCTTCAGGGCCCAGCATCGGACTC
This sequence comes from Ichthyophis bannanicus, assembly GCA_033557465.1. Lineage (NCBI taxonomy): Eukaryota > Metazoa > Chordata > Amphibia > Gymnophiona > Ichthyophiidae > Ichthyophis > Ichthyophis bannanicus. Next base: position 192,532,065 of record CM066039.1, read on the forward strand.
TGATGTTTGGTTCCTCCGGGTCATCCAACCACCAAGCCCTCCACTGTGAGGGACTCCCCGGAGGTCGAGCCGATCCTCGAGAGACACCTTGGCCGCAGTCCTGATCCTCGGGGCCACTGTCCTCACTGCTCAGTGCCCTTGGCTCCAAGCACTGGGCCGCAGTAGCCCCTAGGTCTACTGGGTTGGGCCAGCACTCCGAGTCCCAGAGGACCCTCTGAGCCGGATTTGGATTGGGAGACTTGAGGACGATGAGTTTCCTGGATACCTGCTGTTACTGCGACGTGCCCTCTGACACGTCCCCTCTGGAGCTGAGGTGCCGGTCCCTACCTGAGGACATGGCCATCCTTGACTTCATGCGGGACATGGCCAAGGCTCTTGCCTTCACCACTAAGTTGGAGGAGGACCCTTGCATGGAGGACCTTGAGATCCTCCAGTATGAGATCTCCCCTCCCCCAAAAGAGCTACTCATGATGCCCGTTCCTCCCCCCCCCCCCTCCTGGAACGGCGGCTCCTCCACATATGGGAGAGCTCCGCATTGGCGCCCATAGTTAGCAGGCAGCTGGACTCTATGTACTGGGTCTGCCGGAGCCCTGGCTTTCAAAAAGCCCAACTACTTCACAACTCCATGGTGGTGGAGTCAGCCATGTGGAGGTTCAAGAGCCAGAAAACACACTCCTTGGTGCCCCCGGGCAGGGATGGCCCAAGCCATGGACAGAAAGTGCTTCTAGGGTTCGATGCTTCTTGGCCGGATCCAGGCTTACCAGTTGTATATGGCCATGTACCTTCTAGACCTGGCAAAGGAGCTCGCTGGATTCTCGGCTGGGCTCTGAGGAGCCCCTTCAGCAGCTCTGGACCCAGGCCTTGGCAGTCAGGGAGTGCTCCAAGTTTATTACTCAAGTGGCTTACACTGGCTTTGTTGGTGGCTAGAGTAGCATTATTGCCCGGTGCCTGGCTTGGCTACTGTTCTCTGACCTGGAGCAATGGGTCCAGGACAGATTGGTCAACATCCCTTGCTGTGGAGAGAACCTGAGAAACCCATAACAGACAAGGCCACCGAGCTGGAGTCGGAGTTGCTGATTAGGACCAGGCTCTCCAAGAAGACCGGTCACCCTTCCTGGAGCAAGGGTTTGGGTAGAAAGCCCTCATACCCAAAGAAGAGGAAGGCTTATGGAAACTTCCCTCAATACCAAGCCTTCCCAGCTCCCCAATGGGGCCAACAGGCCAAGGGACAAGGGCACGTAAGCTGAAGACCCCCAAACCCCAGCCTGTGCCCCCAGACGGAACCTGGAGGGGACTCCTTGGGCATAGCCTCTCTTCCCCCAGGAGGCGCAGCCCTGCAGCACACAGGAGGGTGTCTGGTTCTCTCTGCCCACAGGTGGCCCTCCATTACCACAGACAAGGGGGCCCTTCGGGTCGTGAGAGAGTGTTACCTCCTCCACCTCCTTAGAGACACCCCCTTCATTCTTCCCGGGAGAGCCCCCCGGGACTCCCTTTCACTGGGACCTGCTCCGGCAGGAACTCGCAGGCCTTCTGGAGTCCCAGGCAGTGGAACCTGTCCCAGCCCACCTCAGGGGCACAGGGTTCTGCTCCCACTACTTCCTGGTACCAAAAAAGACCAGAGAGTTCCGCTCCCATCCTTGACCTGCGGGATCTCAACAGATTCTCGGTGAGGAAAAAGTTCAAAATGCTCTCTTGAAACATTGTTGCCATACCTCCAAAAGTTTTCACAAAATGACTGGTGGTCATGGCCACGTTCCTCCGGCTTCAGGGGTTTTTCGTCTTTCCCTACCTGGACATAAAGGGAGGCACAGCCTCAGAGGTGCAGCAGGCCACTGCACGCACCATCCAGGTTCTGCAATACTTGGGTTTTGTCATAAACTACCCCAAGTCTCACCTCCTCCCGACAGAGTCTGGAGTTCATTGGGGCGAAGATCGACACACTCCATTCGAAGGCTTTCTTGCCCAGGGACTGAGCCAATTGTCTCAGGACTCTGGCTTGGGAAGTTCAGTACCGTCCCTCAGTGCCCGCTCGGCTTCTTCTGTGTCTCCTCGGGCACATGCTCTCCACAGTCCACCTCACCCCCTTACGCTTGCCTCCACATGAGGGCAGTGCAGTGGTGTCTCTGGGACCAGTGGTCTCAGGCCACGGGCCACTTCAGAAACAGAGTTTCTGTGACCCGCCAATTGGCAGATTCTCTGGTCTGGTGGCAGTCTCCCTAACATCTTGAGGTGGGCATGCCTTTTCAGGCCCCAAGCCTTTCAAGGGTCCTCAACACTGATGCCTCCCTGCTCGGTTGGGAAGCTCACTGCGGAGATCTCCGCACTCAGGGCAACTGGTCACCAGACAAGAGCACTCAGCAGATCAACATCCTGGAGCTCCGAGCCATACACCTAGCCCTGAGGGTCTTCTGTCACCACCTGCATCACCAGCCAATGCTGGTCCAGACTGACAACCAGATTGCGATGTTCTACGTGAACAAACAGGGGGCCACAGAGTCTTGCACCCTTTGTCAGGAGGCAGTGGTCCTCTGCTCATACGCAGTCCAACAGGGTATACTCCTGTGGACAGTGTACCTTCCAGTCCAGGACAACCTGCTGGCCGACAAGCTCAGCAGAGTTCTTCAGCCGCCCGAGTGGCGGCTGGACCCCGGGGTAGCCAGTTGGCTTTTCTGGCTCTGGGGGGAACCCGTGATGGACCTGTTTGCCAGCCCAGACAACTTTCAGTTGCCCCGCTTCTGCTCCCGCAGGATCCCGGCATGCCCACCCCCCTCCAGGTGGCAGCGGACGCGTTCCTGGTCTCATGGTCGGAGGGCCTCATGTACACCTTCCCTCCTATGCCGCTGATTGCCAAAACCTTGTTCAGGACCCTCTGCAACAGGGCCTCGCTCATCCTGATAGCCCCTCAGTGGCCTAGGCAATCGTAGTTCCTGCTGCTTCTACAGTTGACAGTGGAGACCCCCCATCCCCTTGGGGACTGACCCGGGACTCCTGTCTCAGGAGGGGGGGGGGCGCTCTCCTGCACCCCCAACCTGGGGTCCCTGTCGCTGACAGCGTGGTGACTCTGGCCCCTTTCAGTCTTCCAGTTGAGGTGGAAGACATTCTGCTGGCCTCCTGCAAGGCCTCTACTGGGAAGGCTTACGTCCTGAAATTCTGCAGCTTCTCTGTTTGGTGTGCCGATCACAAGACTGACCCTTTCTCCTGCCTGGTGGCTCTGGTGTTACAGTACCTTCACTTCTCTCAGTCCGGGCTCAAGTCTAACTCCGTCCGAGTGCACCTTGGTGTCCTGGCGGCGCAGAACCATCTGGTGGATGGTAAGCCCCTCTCGGTCCAACCGTTGGTGACTCGTTTTCTTCAGGACTTGCTCTTATCGAAGCTCCCGGTTCGTCCTCTGGCAACCGAATGGGACCTCAGCATAGTGCTGGAGCAGCTCACTCACCCGCCTTTCGAACCTCTGGCTACCTGCCACCTTTGCTACCTCTCTTGGAAGGTGGCATTCCTAGTCGCGCTTACCTCCGCTCGCAGAGTTAGCGAGCTTCAAGCCCTTATGGTGGAGGTGCACTACACCAAGTTCTACAGGAACAGAGTGGTGCTTCGCACACACCCCAAATTCCTGCCGTAGGTCATGTCACCATTCCATCTCAACCAGGAAGTGGTGCTCACTACCTTCCTTCCAAGACCTCACTCCAGTTGGGTGGAGACTATCCTCCACTCTTTGGACTGTAAGAAGGCTTTGTCCTTCTATATCGAACGTACTTGGGGTTGCCGCAAAGCCTCTCAGCTCTTCATCTCCTACAACCCCAGTAGGCTGGGGGAGGTGGTGTCCAAGCATACGCTATCCACATGGGTGGTGGACTTTATTGCCCTCGCTTATGAGCAGGCGAGGCTCCCGCTGGAAGGCTGTATCATGGCGCACTGTGTCAGGGTCATGGCGGCTTTGGTGGCAAACTTGCGCTCCATCCCGATGGTGGATATCTGAAGGGCCGCCACCTGGTCTTTGGTCCATACTTTTGCAGCCCATTACTGCCTGGAAAGAGAGTCCCGACGGGACAGTGCCTTTGGGCCAGGCTGTGCTCCGTAACCTTTTCAAGATCTAGGCAACTCCCAGCCTCCGACCCTTTGGTGTTCAGGCTACTGGAGTGCTGGTTTATCGGACACAGGGGTCCTACTGTGGTCTGTGAATACGGACTAAATTGCTGCTGCTTGCGCTCCCCGTGATGGAGCCCCTATTTTTGCTATGGGCTTTCGGTAGCCTGTAGCTGGGGAGTCCCATATGTGAGGACTGATTTCCTGCTTGTTTCCGGAGAAAGCGTAGTTACTCACCTGTAACAGGTGTTCTCTGAGGACAGCAGGAATCAGTCCTGACAACCCTCGCTCCTTTACTGTCTTTTATTTTTGCCGTCTTTTAGCTATGTCATCTGACTGAGCAAGATGGCACCCTAGGGCGGGAAGGAGACCACGCATGCGTGGTGTCAACTTGCAAAGGCTTTCTTTGAAAGCTGGGGGATGCTTCCACAAGGGCTCCATCAGTGTCGTCACCCATATGTGAGGACTGATTCCTGCTGTCCCCAGAGAACACCTGTTACAGGTGACTAACTACGTTTTCCTTACCATTCCCCCCAGCTGTATCCCATGTCTACAGCTACTGTGTTGTCTGTCTTGACTAGATTGTAAGCTCCGATAAGCAGGGACCGTCTTTTATACGTGTATGTGCAGTGCTGCGTACGCCTTGTAGCACTATACAAATGTGAAAGGAGGCAGTGTACTATTGTGGATCAGAAACTGGTTAAAATAAAGCAGAGATTAGGGCTAAATGGCCAATTTTTTCTTAATGGAGAAAGGTGAATAGTGGATTACCCAACGGATCTGTGCTGAGTGCACTGCTTTTTAACATCTTCATAAATGACCTGGAAATAGGAATAATGAGTGAGGTGATTAAAGTGGCAAATGACACTAAATTATTCAAAGTTATTCAAGCACAAGAGGATTTTGAAAAATTGCAAGAGGACCTTGATAAATTGGAAGACTGGATGTCCAAATAGCAGATGATATTTAATGTGGACAAGTGTAAAGTTAAGTGCTTAGGGAAGAATAATCTAAACTATGGTTACATGATACAAGGTTCCACATTGGGAACCACCACCCGGGAAAATGTTTTAGGCATTGTGGAAAATACGTTGAAACCCAGTGGTCCAAGAAAGCAAGTAGAATGCCAGGAATCATAAGGAAAGGAATGGACAACAAAATCAAGGCTATTATAATGCCTCTGTATCGTTCCATGGTGCGACTGCACCTTGAATATTGTATGCAGTTCTGATTGCCATATCTTAAAGAGGATATAGAAGAATTAGCATAGAGTAGTAGCCTAGTGGTTAGAGCAACAGTCTCTCACCTAGGAGATCTGGGTTCAATTCCCACTAGCACTTCTTGTGACTTTAGGCAAGTCACTTTACCCTTCATTGCCTCAGAAGAAAAGGCCTGGCAATCTCCTTCCGGTCATACCTTACCAGAAAACCCAGGGTCACCATGAGTCAGTATTGACTTGATGGCACTTTAAAAAAAAAAAAAAAAAAGGCAGAATTAGAAAAGGTACAGAGAAGAGCTACCAAAATTGTTAAGGAAGGGGGGGGGAGTGATGTTAGCTCAGCAGATGGACAGGTAAACGCTGAGCTCCACTGTTCGCTCCACTACAAGTTTGATAAAACACCCTTAAGACTTTGTGGAATACTGGATTTGGACAGTTATGAGCAGTGAGAAGGGGGAGAGCACTTTAGTGATGGCAATTATATGCAAAATAGATTTAAAGGAGTTTGTGTTTCAGCCTGGTTGAGGAAAAGGCCTCGAGGTGCACAAAATGGTGTCAAGAGAAGTTAGTGATAGAGCGGCTGGTGAATTGGAGGTGATCGAAGTACAGAGTAATGGTGCTTCGCAGGTGTAGCTCACCAAGGAAGAGCTGAGAAGTCTGTTCTTGGACTTGAAGAGAGAGATTATGGATGTCAAAGTGGAGATAGATGGTGGGCTGGCGAAAGAGCTGCAGGCAGAGGTTGTGGAGTTGGGTCTTAGAATGGAGGACTGTGAGGAGCAGATTGAAAGCTCCCAGGATGAAATTGTTGGCTTGAGAAGGCATTTTCGAGATTGCACACGAGAAAGAGGGACTGGTGCTCAAGCTGGAGGACCTCGAAAACAGAACTATGTGAAATAGTCTACAAATAAGAGGAGTCCCAGAGAAATTGGAGTATGATGACGTCAAAGTAGCAATGAAGATTTGGAGTTCACTTTTGCAAGGGGATGCCGTGGAAGATATGGACTTTGAGGTAAAAATTGAGCGAACACATTGGGCATTGGCCTGCCGCTCCTACATAGTCCACGAGACATAATAATCTGTTTACATGAGTTATACGGTGAAGGAAAAGATCACTCAGAGGATAAGGGCTGGTAATAAGTTTGATTGGAATGGACGCCAAGTTGCGGTGTATGAGGACCTTTTGGCAGCCACTATTCAAAGGAGAAGGGACTTTTGCCTGATCATGTCTTGGTTGTAGCAAAGGCAGATTCATTACCGATGGCTCTATCCGGCAGGCATATACTTCAAAGTAAATGGCTCTACCAGAAAGGCTGTTACACCTGCAGAAGCAGCCCAAGAATTGCTTTAGCTCAGAATTGATGGTAGTATGTTGCTGGTGGAGGAGGGAGCACCAAGTAAGCAAATGAAATTGCAGAGGTACCCTTTCTTAAGGAAAAGAAGAAATGGTGTATGAGTCAGAAGAGCAGTACATCTTGAAATGGAAAGGATGCCATGCTGAGTGGGTTTGCAATTGATTGAATCTTTGAGAGCAGGGGTGATACTGGAATGGCAAAATGACTTTTAAGTATACAAATGTGTTCTTCTTTTTCTCAGTGATGTTCAAAGGGTAGTTTATATAAATTTAGTTGGAGTGGGGGGATGTGAGGGATTTAAATGTTGGATGGTGGGGTTGTTAAGGATGAATGTGTAAGAGGGGGTGAGAGAAGGAAGGGGTTTGCATGAGGAGTTGTTGAAAGTTTGAAAGAGTACATCATGGCAAGGGCCCAGTGTATGTGTGTGCAGTGTTAGGGGTGGATGGATGTGCTTGCTGGGAGGGGCTAGAAATGGGGAATGTGGAGGAGGGCTAGTGGTAGAGTGCGAGTTGGGGCGAGTGGGATCTTGTGGAGGAATCACTATTAGATGGAAGGAGAGGCTGACTATGGTCAGTAATGAGATGAGAGGGGAGGGTGGAAAGTGGCTGAGATACAGGAGGGTAGAGGGGGAGGATTTACTGGGGGAAGGCTAGGATAGAGTGACCAGTAGTTATAAGGACCATGGGAGAGGTGAATAGGACTAAATGGTATTGGTTTGTATCAAGCAACGTTAAGGGGTTAGGCTCTTGGCGTAAAAGAAGTTTGTGAAGGGAGAATTTACGTTGAGGAGCTGATGTCTTGTTTATTCAAGAAACCCACTTGAGAAGGATCAGGCCTACCTTGTGCATAGCATAAAATAGCCTCATGTGGTTCTGGCCGTAAATGTGGGTGCTCACAAAAAAAGGGGGGAGGGGTATTTTGATATCTAATGATCATGTTCTTGAAGTTTAAAAAAAAAAAAAAAAAAAAAAAAAAGGCGGGACAAAGATAGAAGATATATCTTGTTTACTGTTTCTGTAGTTGGGTGTAATAGTAGTGCTGGCTTACATTTATACCTCAAACACCCACCAAGGAACTTTTTTAGAGGAACTGAGGGGACAGTTAATGCAATTTTTCGTGGATCAATAATATTGTGAGGGGACTTTATATATGACAGGGGAACCCAGGTTGGATCATTCGAGGGTTTTGAGTGGGGGGGGGGGGGGGAGAATTCATAGGAAAAAAATTAGCAGCATTGATGGACTGGCTGTTTGGTAGACTTCTGGAGGGTATGGGAAGTTTGCAAGCGGAATACACATTCTACTCACATGCTCATAATAGTTATAGTAGGATTGCTATATTCTGACTGGACTGCATTGAGAGAGCAGATATAAGTTAGATTACTTGGCCTGACCATGCTCCTATTGAGGTCAAATTGAGATGGCGGCAGAGAGATCTAGGCTTAAGGTTTTGAGTTAGTTTTTGTTGGATAATATGTTAAGAAAATTGAGCAGGTAGTAGAGGGGTATTATAAAGTGAATGAGACGAGAGAAGTGGGGAAAGGGGTGATGTGGGGTGAATTAAAGGTAGTCGCATGAGGGGTGCTGGTTTCTGAGGCCACTTTCCAGAAAAGGGAGAGACAAAGGGAAGAGAAGGGTATCCAGGTGTAATTGAGACTGGAAGGATTACAAATGGGAGGGAACATTGAGGGCCATAAAAATTGAATTACTGAATTGCGGGGCAATTATTAAAATTGATGAACAGGGATATTGTCTTTTGGATGGGTGAGGCAAACCTATTTTGAATGGAGGAATAAAGCAGGTAGATTATTTGGGCTTTCAACCTGGCAGCCAGCAAAGCAGCAACAGGTAGTAAAAATTTGATATGACGGGTACCCTTTGATTTGAGAATGAGGCTGTAAGAGAGGTTGTTAGACAATATTTCTCTAAGCTTTATAGGAGTGAGATGGTAGTGACAACTGAGGAAATCTGGGAGTATTTGAATACGAGTACAGTGTATCATTTGACGAGGGAGGAATCTGTCAAATTGGAGGCAAAGATCACACTAGAAGAAGTGATTGGAACGACTGGGAGTATGAGTGGGACGAGCCTCTGGGTTAGATGGGCACACGTCCCAATATTATAAAAAGTTCCAAGATATTCTTGGTAGTAGGGTGGTACAGGTCTTTAATGAGTTGATTAATTGTGGGAGAGTCCCAGATTCGATGTTCACTGCCGGTATAACTGTAATCTGCAAACTGGAGAAAGACTGTTCCCTGTGTGGTTCTTATAGACCCATCTCCATGATTAACTTGGATGCAAAGGTGCTTGCCAAAGTATTGGCTAATAGGCTGCAAAGGGTCATTGTCAGGTTGGTTAGGGATGACTAATTTGATTTTATTCCAGGACTGCAGGTCAAAGACAGAATTAGAAAACTGCTGCATTTGATTTGGAAGGCAAAAAAGGGAAGGAGTATTCTCTTTTGGTCACGGTGGATGCGGAAAAAGTGTTTGACTGTGTTGACTGAGAATTTATGGTACAGGTGCTTTGTAGGGTGGGATTTATGGAGCGGTTTATCAGGTGGATAAGAGCTTTGTTTGTGTCCCCAAAGACTTGTATTCGGGTTAATGGGGCTACTTAGAAGAATTCTCCTTGGGGACGGGGAACTAGGCAGGGGTGCCCATTATCTCTCTTACTGTTTGCCCTAATAATAGAGCCTTTGGCAGAAAAAAAATACACTCCAATTGAAATATTATGGGGATTATGGTGGGGAGGCGGATGTTTAAGATTGGTTTGGTTTATTTGCAGACTATATGATATACATCTTGTCAAAGCTGTTGGTCTCACTGCCTAACCTTCTCAAAGAATTTTAGGTATATAGCTGACTAGGGATAAAAATTGAATTTGACCAAGACTGAATTTTTGAAAATTCACTTGGAAGAGGGCCTAGAGGAGAGATTGAGCAAGGTCTTCACCTTTAAATGGGCTAGAGGGGGAGTCACGTGATGCTATGAGCTGGCGAGGATGTGCTTCTCCTAGCTCTGGGCTACCTGCTTTAACATTTGAACATAACATAACAGTGGAGTGGAAGAGTAGCCTAGTGGTTGGGGCAAGGTACTTCAGGCCGGAAGGTCGGGGGTTCAAATCCCACTAGAGGACAGCAACCTTGTGCCGGAAGGACTGGGGTTTCTAGTCCCACAGGTGCTCCTTGTGGTCTTGGGCAAGCCACTTAACCCTTCATAGCCCATATTCCCTGTAAAATAGTTATCTCCAAGTTATAATGCCCTGTTCAATATAATTTTAGTTTGTTCAATGTAAACCGCACTGATGCAGAATAGCGCGGTATATAAGAGAATGTATGTAAGTAAATAAATAAATAAAAATAAACAGTAAAGAACACCTGGCGCGGCACCTTTTTGCTTAAATGGTCAGAGGGGCCGTTTAAGTACTTAGGCATTCAACTCCCGTCCCAGCTTGATGACCTACATGCGGTGAACATATCCAGCATATTGAGTGACTTGGGGTGCTTTGTCCAGACCTGGCACAATCTCCTGCTCTCTTTGGGAGACTATGTGGCCTTATTTAAGATGGTGCTCTTCCCTAAGTGCTTATATATGCTACAGGTTCTTCCTTTATTACTTAGCAAAGCTGACCTCCAGATGATTGAGAAACAAGTTAATATTTTATTATGAAAGGGCGACAGCCTTGTATTGGTTTGGCTGGTCTTCAGAGACCTTGGGATCAAGGCAGAATTGTCTTCCCTGATCTGAGGTGTTACAACATGATATGTCTATTCAGGCACATCAGAGATTGGCTTTGGGATATAACTACACGTCTCTGAGTTGGGTACAGGCTCTGGCTAGGCCTCTACACTTGAGATACATTTCTCCACATTTGAGCTCCTCGGGGCTCCAAGCAGACTGGTCAAAACATACTATTCCACCCAGTTTGTTCTGCTTGGCACTATCTTGCGTTGGTGCTGAACAGGTCGGCCGCTTGTTCCCCCTATCTCCCCCTGCGAGGGAACTGCTGATTTCTACCTGGATTGGAATCACAAGACTATATCCTTTGGGAGCATGGGGGCATTGTCAATTTGTTTCTGAGGATGGCTCAATACTGTTCATGGACCTACAGGCGCGATATGTGTTACAGGGAGGGGAGATGTATTCCCATACATGCAAATACATAGCTATGTGCGCAGTTTTCCGCAAGGGTTGCTGGTTAGCAGAGTTTGCTCACAACTAGAGGAACACCTCATGGGGGGAGACCAGTGAGTCTGCATCTCACATTTACCCAAAGCACTCTTAGGGGTGTTTCTGGTAGTATCTGATGAGAAACTGGCCGATGCTTGGAATCTGTACTTGGGGATCTCAATTGATGGGGTGTCTATTGTCCGCGATGGGTGGCATTCCATTGCTGACAACCAAGGTAGTACTTCGGTATCTGCAATTTAAACTTATGTGCCACCTCCATTATTCACCTCGTAGGGCATGGCAGGCGGGGATCGCACCCACAGATGTATGCCCCCAATGTGGAGATGCAGGTGCGACCTTTGGACAAATGCTGTGGTACGGTTTGATTATCCAGCACTACTGGTCCCAAATGCTGACCTATTGCTGACACACTGATCCACAGAGTGGCTGGGCTGCCCCCGTCGACTATTCTGTTGGATTTATGTTCTGGTATCGATGTGCCTGCAGGCGCCGGCCGCCTGTGGATCAGATTAGCGTTACTGCTTGCATGCAGATCAGTTCTACAAGCCTGGCTATCATCTGGAGGTCTGGTGTATCAGTAATGGCAGAATGACTTATATGGAATGCTGATGTTGGAAAGGGAGCAGGCGGACGGGCAGATATGTAGATAGGAGTCTTTATTGGAGGTATGGGATCCCCTATATGCAGTCTCTCTCACCGAGCGCAAGGAGTTATACGATCAGTCACTGTAGTTAACTAATAGTAGTATGAATGGATATGAGCAACTGGTTCCGACTGGGAGGTAAAGGGGGAGGAGGGGGGTAGGTAAGAGGGTAGGGGAGGGAAAGGGTAATTATTCCTGTTCGGACTGAACTACTTGACTGTGCCAGTAGTGCGAAGAGTCCCTGCGCACCGGAGACCAATATTCTTTCTTTTCTATCCCTTCCCCGGTTGTTAGAGGGATGTCCACTCAGGTAAGGGGTGCCGTTTTGATGCCTCTGTACCTGAAGGCTGACTTGGGGGGTTGCGGCCCTTGGTTCTCCTAGTCAGTTTTCTTATCTTGCTTTTGCCTCTATTGGACTCTGTTTCTGCTTTTGTTCTTGTCTTCTGTATTTCAGCTCAGGGACTGTACCTATCCCTGTCAAAGGGATGGGGGAGGGGGAGGGAAGGAGGGGAGACATATAAATATATAAGTATATGTTAATTATAAAAATATAAAAATGTTTGTCTTACATGCTGGTTAGCACTGATTGTTAGTTCTCTCACTGTAGAGTAAATTATATGTGCTTTTTCTTCAATGAATAAAAACGGTTTCTCCATAAATTGGCTAGAGGGTCAATTTGGTATTTGGGGATCCAGGTGGCTAGGAATTGGGAGGAACTTTTTTAATTTAATCACGCTAGCTTTGGCTGGCTATTACGGGGGATTTGGACAGGTGGAATTGCCTCACTATGGCATGGATAGGTAGGTTAGCAACTATCAAAATGTTTTTCTACGGCTGCTGTTTCTGTTTTTGGCTTTACTAGTGGAGATATCGGATAAGATATTGAAAAAGTGGCCGAAGCGTATTTGCAATTTCATTTGGAGGAAACTCCCTCCTAGAGTGGTTTGTTCTGTTTAGATGAGTGAGAAGAGGAAAGGGGGTATGGGCATCTTGGATTTGGCAGCATTATGTGGGAGCACAGTTGTGTGGGCTAGTAACATGGAAAAAAGAGGAAAAGGGGAAGAAATGGGAGGTGATTGAGCAGGAGCTGTGGGTCCTTGTTCCATTAGGTAAGGAACTTTGGCTGAGAGGGCGAAGGGAAGCACAGGGGGGAACAATCATTTTGTTTTACACACCTTGAAAGTCTGGTTTCACTATAAGGACCAGTTGTGTGGTAGAAGAGAGGTTTATTTTTTTTGGCATACCCCCATTAGGCATAATGTGGAGTTTAAGCCTGGCTAATGCATGGGGTATTTATGGAGTGGCAGCAAGTGGGATTGGAATGGGTGGGTCAGCTGGTGGGGAACATGGGGGAGTTACTGGACTATAATAACCTAAAAGGGAAGTTACAGCTCAAACCAGTGCATGAATTCTGTGTTTGGCTACTATGCCACTATTGCAATCCAGCTGGAATCCTATGTTTTCATTGGTGTATAGGTCAGTTTTTGAGAACTTGTTCTCGAGGTGGGAGGGATCACATGGCCTATTGTCTGGCCTCTACAAAGTATTAAATTGAAGGCCTAGTGGGAGAGCTATCTTATTTACCAATTGGGAAAGGGATCTGGGTGCACAGTTGGGAGGGGGAGAGGATATGTGCACATATTTTTACGAGTACTAGTAAACTATCCATGGTGATGTCTCTAGTTGGAGCATGGATATAAAGTTTTGTATCGTATAGAAACCTGACAGCAGAAAAAGACCACATGGCCTATCTAATCTGCCCTTCCATATCAACTACAATTGTCCCCTTTTTACCTTTGAGATCCTCTGTTTCTCCCATGCTTTTTTGAATTCAGATACTATCCTAGTCTCCTCCACATTGACACAAGGCAGTCAATACTTTTATTTATTTATTTTTGTTTGAATCTGACTTGTTTTCTTCTGATGCCGATGATACCTCGGAGGAGCCCAGAGCTACCCGAGACATTCCTTCTAAGCCCTCTCCATCTCATAAGTGGCATCGATTCCTGCCAGAGGACATGTCCTTTCAAGACTTCATTCGGGACATGGCAGTGGGCCTCCAGATTACTGTCCCATCTGTAACAGAACCGAAGGCAGAGGAATTGGAGATCCTCCAATACCCCTCGGTGTCCAAGGAAGTGGCCATGTTACTAGTGCATCGAATCTTACAGGATTTAATGCTACATATGCGGGAGGCCCCGCTAACTGTTCTGCCTATCAGCAAATGGCTTGATACCATGTACAGAGTTCCACTATGCCCTGGCTTTCAAAAACCTCAACAACCACACCCCACTCCATGGTAGTGGAATCAGCAATGCGCCATATCAAAAGTTCTAAAACTCATTCCTCCATGTCTCCAAGCAAGGACTCCAGGACTCTCGATGCTTTTGGGCATCGCTTTTTTCAAGCATGTATGCTCACTTCCAGGATTACTTCTTACATGCTCTACACGAGCATGTATCTCAAGGATATCTCCAGAGATTTGGAGAATTTTGCTCCTATCATTCCTCATGACAAACGCGATGCATTCCTGACCTTAGGCAGAATCGGAATATATCAAAGTTCCTTACCAGGGCATCTTTTGATGCCTTTGAGTCTTCCAGTAGAACTTAAGCAGTCTGCATCAGTGATCGCAGAATGGCATTGCTCCAGGCTTCTGACCTTAAACAGTGGGTTCAGGATAAATTACCCAATATTCCCTGCTCTGGATCGAACCTCTTTGGAAAAGGTTGGAGAGCTTGAGGCGGATGATCTCACACTCGAACATCTTTCCAGAAAGACCTCAGACCCCTCTAGGAAAAAGACCAAGCCAAAGAAGACTTTCTAGTCTAAAAAGAAGAAATATTATCCTTCTTTTCCACCTGCAGTGGCTTACTTACCTCGGCAGCAACAGCAGAGGCAACAGGGTCCTCGCCAGGCTAAGAAGCCTAAGACCACTAAGCCACAACCAGTGGCACAGCCACATTCTGCACCTGGGTTTTGACTCCTTTCTAGAGAGCATAGCTACTCCGCCTCTGCAGGGTCCACAGCCCCTTCACATAGCAGGCAGACTTTGTTCCTATGCCCACAGGTGGCACACCTTGTCACTTCAGAGCAGTGGACGCTCAACATCATCCAAAGGGACTAGCTACTTCATTTCCAAAGTTTACTCCCCCAACTCCACAAGAGACTGTCCTGCAAAGGATTTGCAGGATAATCTCCTGTCAGCCCTGTTTCCTCTGGGGGGGCCATAGAAAATGTTCTTCCTGCCCAAGAGGGCAGGGGCTTCTACTCTCCTTACTTTCTTATCCCCAAGAAAACATGAGGGTTCAGACCCATTCTAGATCTAAGGGATCTCAACAAATTTTTTGTCTGAGAAAAATTCGAAATGATTTCCCTCGGTACACTTCTGCCATATCATTAGAGGAACGACTGGCTATGTTCTCTAGACCTCAAGGAGGCATACACACATTTGCTGATTCACCCTCAACACAGAAAAATCTACGTTTTTGGTTCCAGAAAATACCTTGCCGTTACCGGGTGCTCCCCTTCAAGTTGGTTTCCACACCGAGTGTTCACAAAATGCATGGCAGTCATGGCTGCCTATCTTCGTACTTTGGGGATCTTTGTCTTTCCCTACTTAGACGATTGGCTGATCAAGGGAGAATCCCCAGAAAAGGTAAAATTTGCTCTTCATCAGACCATTGTTGTGCTTCAAAACCTGGGATTCGTCTTAAACTTTCCCAAGTTGCACCTGGTCCCATCCCAGCAACTCTAATTCATCGGAGCATTTCTAGGCATTTGTCAGGCCTGAGCTTTTCTTTCACAAGATCGCTTTGCCCATCTCATCAAGCTTGCACACACCATAGGGAGTCAGTGTCGTGACAGCTCAAGAAATGCTACTCCTTCTGGGACACATGGCCTCCACAGTTCATGTTCTTCCATATGCCCATCTGCACATGTGACAAGCTCAGTGGTTGCTGTTTCAATAGATCCAGGCAACTGGACGCGTCTCAGACAAGATTTGCATTACTCCTCCTCTTGTCATCTCCCTTCAGTGGTAGTGCTACCCTCAAAACCTCAGAGGGTCACCTTTTCAGATGCCTCCACTTCAGTGCATCCTAACAGATGCTTCCAAACTCTGTTGGGGAGCATATCTGAACAAATCTCGCTACACAGGGACAGTGGACACAGCAGGAGTCTTGGTTGCAAATTAACCTCCTGGAGCTCTGGGCTCTCACAAATACCCTTCGGATTTTTCAACCCCAGCTTTCGGGCAAACAGGTCTTAGTCCAAACAGACAACCAGTTGGCCATGTTCTATGTGAACAAGCAGGGGGGAACGGGTTCCGATTTCCCTCTGCCAGGAAGCCCTTCATCCTCTGGTGGTTCTCCATTGCACACTGTTTGCATCTCAGGGCAGTGTATCTCCCAGGTGGACTGAATCTTCTGGTGGACATACTCGGCTGCATCCTGCATCCACTCTTAGTCAGGACACGGCATCTTGGATCTTCCACTTGTGGAGGGCCCCCTCAATAGATCTGTTTGCCGCTCAGGAGACTACATTACTATTGATAGTTTGCTTGAGGATTCCCTCCCTCAACAGTCAAGCAACGGATGCCTTTCCTCTCCATTGGGGGAAGGGTCTATTTTATGCATTCCCGCCCACCCCTTAATATCCAAAACCCTGTTCAAACTGCAGGCCGACAGGGGCTTCATGATTCCAAATAGCTCCGTACTGGCCTTGTCAGCCATAGTTTCCTCTGCTGCTTTGACTAGCATAGGCTCCACCCCTCAGCCTGGGACATGCACCCAACCTCCTCTCCCAGGATCATGGGACGCATCTCCATCCCAATCCTTGAGCCCTCTTTCTCACGGTGTGGCTACTGAGAGCATATTTGATAATCGCGACCTTCCTCAACAGGTCAAGGTCATCTTACTTGCATCACGCAAGCAGTCTACTAGGCGATCTTACACCATCAAATGGCCAAGTTCACAATGCGGTATGCCCTGAAACATATTGACCCCTCTACCTGTCCAGTTGAGTTCCTTTTACAATATCTCCTTCCCTTATTGACGGGTCTCAAGAATAACTTAGAGTTCATCTTGGTGCCATTTCAGCCTATCACAGGTAGGTAGACAGGCACCTTATTTTATCGCACCCCTTGGTGAAGCGATTTATGTGGGGTCTCCTGCTGTTTAAACCACCAATCAAACCACCACCGGTGGCTTGGGACCTCAATGTGGTCCTGGCACAACTTCTAAAGCCTCCTTTTGAGCCTTTGGCCACCACTTCTTTAAAATTCTTCTCTTGGAAAGTAATCTTCCTCATTGCTCTCATCTCAGCTCGCAGCATCAGTGAACTGAAGGCGTTTGTATCTGATCCTCCGTACACCCAGTTCCACTACGGCAAGGTGGTTCTCCATACGCATCCATACTTTCTCCCAAAGGTGTCTCGGCTTTCCATCTCAATCGGTCATGCTACCGGTCATCTTCCCCAGACCACACGCTTCTAGGGCTGAAGCAGTGCTGCACACTTTAGATTGTACATAAGATATGCCATACTGGGTCAGACCAAGGTCCATCAAGCCCAGTTTCCTGTTTCCAACAGTGGCCAATCTAGGTCATACGTACCTAGCAGTTTCCCCAAAAGACACAGGTTCCGCAGTGCTTGTACTGGGTCAAGCATTGATATCCTGGGTCCCTTCTTAATAATGGTTTATGGATCTTTCCTCCAGGAACTTGTCCAAACCTTTTTTTTTTTTTAATCTTAGTTTTTATTCAGCAAGAACTTCAACCAAACATCATACATTTGCTGAACCAAAAAAAAAATTCACTTAAACACTAACATAAAATCTAAACTTTCTGCTCCTTTTACAGTCATTTACAATATCCTTCCCAACATCCCTTAAAAACGCTTCAATGCAGAACATGTGCGTTCTTGCTTATTTTTATTTGCCTTCCCCACCCTACCTCCCCTCCTCCCCCCCCCCCCCCGTCTACCATCCCTACATGTATCAGATTCGTGGGTGACCCTCTACCCTCTCTGCATCTCCCGGCCTATAGACCCACACTCCCCCCTACGTCTGCCCTCTCCCCCTATTTAACCATCTCCACACCCCTTCCCACTGTCCCCTTACTCTCTCCTCTTTCCCCTTTCTCCACCCTGTCAGCCTATGCATTTGATACAGCTCTGCCAAACGTTGTGCATACAGATCCAGGGAGGGCATATGGCCACTCTTCCAGTGCTTAGCAATCTCGCATCTGGCCGCCATAATGCACTGCCACACAACGCTCCAATTCCCCTCTCTTGTGCCCTTATTCTTTAGAAGGAGACAGAGTTCCGGGGACAGATCAATCTTATCCCCTATGATGCTCTCTATGACTCCCCCTATAGCCCTCCAATACGCCTGCACTACTGGACAGGACCACCACATGTGTAGCCAAGTCCCTTTCTCTCCACACTTCCGCCAACATTCATCCGTCACACATACCTTCGCTTTAAACAGTCGCTCTGGTGTTAAGTACCATCGAGATAGCACCTTCCACCCATTCTCTCGCAATGAGGTTGCTATAGAGGCCCTCGCTATCCCCTGAGCTATTTGCTCCCACTCCGCTACCTCCCACGATGTGCCCAAATCCTTCTCCCAGGCCTTCATGTAGCTTAATTTTTACGGCCCTCGCACCGTGAGCCCTTTATAAATCCGAGAAATAATCCCCTTTCTCCCCAATGAACCTAGGCAACTCCCTTCGAACCACTCCAATTCTTTCATAAAGTCCTGCCAATGTCTTCTCTGCTTGATATATGAACTCAACTGCAAATATGGGAATCTATCAGTTTCCCGCAGCTGGTATATATCCCGTATTCCCTCAAACTCCCTCACTCCTCGTCCATCAAGTACCTGGGATATTTGTGCCAGCCCCTGCTGGGCCCACCGTTGCACCACCGTCCAAACCTTTTTTAAACCCAGCTACACTAACAGCCTTTACTACATCCTCCGGTAACAAATTCCAGAGTTTGATTACACGTTGAGTGAAAAAATATTTTCTTTTATTAGTCTTAAATAGTTTACCCTGTAGCTTCATTGCATGTCCCCTAGTCTTTCTATATTCTGATAACGTAAACAATCTATCTACGTTTACCCGTTCCACTCCGTTCATTAATTTATAGACTTCTATCATATCTCCCTTCAGCCCTCTTTTCCAGGTTAAAGAGCCCTAACCTTTTTAGCCTTTGTTCATAGGAGTATCCTTCCATCCCCTTTACCGTTTTGGTGGCTCTTCTCTGAACCTTTTCTAATAACGCTATATCCTTTTTAAGATACGGCAACCAGAATTGCACACAATATTCAAGGTGCGGTCTCACCATGGAACGATATAGAGGCATTATAATATCTTTTGTTTTATTTTCCATTCCTTTCCTTATCATACCTAGCATTCTATTTGCTCTCTTGGCTGCCGCTGCACACTGGGCCGAGGGTTTTAACATGGTATCCACAATGACTCCTAAATCTTTTTCCTGGGTGGTGGTTCCTAATGTGCAACCTTGCATTGTGTAACCATAGTTTGGGTTGTTCTTCCCTAGGTGCATAACTTTGCACTTGTCCACATTAAATTTCATCTGCCATTTTGATGCCCAGTTCCAATTTATCAAGATCCTCTTGCAATTTTCCACAATCCTCTTGGGTTTTAACAACTTTAACAACTTTAAATAGTTTTGTGTCATCTGCAAATTTGATAACCTCACTCGTTATTCCACTTTTCAGGTCATTTATGAATATGTCAAAAAGCAGCGGACCCAGCACAGATCCCTGGGGTACACCACTATTCACCTTTCTCCATTGGGAAAATTGGCCATTTAGCTCAACCCTCTGCTTTCTATCTTTTAACCAGTTCCTGATCCACAGTAGTACACTGCCTCCTATCCCATGACTCTTTAGTTTTGCCAAAAGTCTCTGATGAGGTAAAGTCCAGATACACTATATCAACCGACTCACCTTTGTCCACCTGTTTGTTCACACTTTCAAAAAAACATAACAGATTAGTAAGACAAGATCTTCCTTGTCTAAAGCCATGTTGGCTGTCTCCCATTAGGCCATGACTATCTACATGCTGAGTAGTTTTATTCTTTATGATGGTTTCTACCATTTTTCCCGGTACTGACGTCAGGCTCACCGGTCTGTAGTTTCCCTGATTACCCCTGGAACCCTTTTTAAAAATTGGTGTTACATTGGCGATCCTCCATTCTTCAGATATTAGAGATGATTTTAATGATAGTTCACAGATTACTAATAGCAGGTCTGAAATCTCATATTTCAGTTCTTTCAACACCCTTGGATGTATACCATCTGGCCCAGGTGATTTGCTACTCTTCAGTTTATCTAATAGTTGTAGTACATCTTCCCGATGTATCGCTATTTCCTTCAATTCTTCCGCACCTTTAAATACCACTTCAGTCATGGGTGTAACATCCCTACATCTTCCTCAGTAAAGACCGAAGCAAAGAATTCATTCAGTCTCTCCGCTATCGCCTTGTCACCTCTTAGTGCCCCTTTAACTCCTCTATCATCTAATGGACCAATTGACTCTCTCACAGGTTTTTTTGCTACGAATGTACGTGAAAAAATCTTTATTTCGCGTTTTTGCTTCTGCAGCAATTTTCTTCTCAAATTCTCCCTTTGCCTGCTTTATCAATGATTTGCATTTGACTTGCCAGTGCTTGTGCTGTTTCCTGGTTTTGTCGTTTGGCTCTTTTTTCCATTTCCTGAAAGATGCTTTTTTGGCAACAGCCTCTCTGACCTCACCTTTAAACCATGCTGGCAGTTTTTTGGACTTCCTTCCACTTTTCTTAAAGCGTGGAATAGAGCTGGTCTGGGCTTCCAAGATAGTATTTTTCAACAACACCCAAACTTGATGCAAGTCTTTAACCTTTGTAACTGCTCCTTTTAGTTTTTTCTTAACTATTTTCCTCATTTATCATAGTCTCCCTTTCGAAAGTTAACATGCACTGGCTTTCTACTTGGATAGAGCCAAGGTTTTCAGGAAATCCTCACAATTCTTCATTTTCTTTGATCCAAGTCACCTTGGACTTCTAGTCTCAAAATGCACCCTTTCTAACTGGATTGCGGACTGCATTTCTTTTGCCTATGCTCAAGTGGGACTCTCCCTCAAGGGTCACATCACTGTTCACAATGTGTGGGCCTCAGTTGCAAACCTTCGTTCTCTCTCCATTGACTAGATCTGTAGAGCAGCTACCTGGTCCTCCATTCACACTTTCACTGCTCACTATTGCCTACACAGGGAATCCCATTGGGATGCTGTCTTTTGGCCAGACTGTTCTCCAGCACCTTTATGGGACTTAACTATAACTCCTACCCTCCGTCCTGGACCTTTTTCTGGCACCAGAGTTCACTGTCAATGCTCTTGCCAGCTGTCTTAGAGTCCAATGGGGCTGCTTTGTATCCATTCTTTAGCCTTGCAGATAGTGCTACTACTTCATTCTGGTACCAGGGAGCTAGTGAGTCCTATATGTGAAGACTGCATTCCTGCTTGTTCCTGGAGATAGCGTATTTACTCACCTGTAACAGGTGATCTCCGGGAACAGCAGGAATCAGTCTTCACAACCCGTCCTCCTCCCCTAGGAGTTATAGGGTATTCTTTTTCCTTTATCGCTCAGCTACAAACTCAACTGAGGAGAGGACTTGGGAAGATGGGAAGGCAGATGTGCAGGCGCAGTGGAGTGCTCCCAAAGGCTTTCCTATTGGACTCCTGGGAGCGTTGCCAAGCGGGCTTCTAGGTACCGACAGTACCTATATGTGAAGACTGATTTCTGCTGTTCCCAGAGTTCACCTGTTAAAGGTGAGTATGCACTGTCTCCTCCCCAACCCTCTTTAAGAGATCCAGAGGAGATTTCATGTTTGGTTTGTTACAGAAATACTGAGGAGCTGCAGGATATATGTGGTGCCTCACATAGTTTGGCATCCACAAGCTTTCATTCTATCTCCATCTACTGGTAGGACTCTAGGAAAGAAAATTAACAGTTAAGACCAAATTTTCCTTGCTATTGGTACGTGTCTAGATTCTAGTGGTGGAGCAACATGGCAATATCTATTGTCTTGGGACAGTGGCACCCTGTACTTTAAACTGTAAAATCCATGCTTTCCCCTCTATTGATGACATTCCATGTTTATATATAACGCCACTTTTTTTTTTCAATTATTCTTTCCATATCAATGGAATGTTCAAGTACTGCTCTATTCAGACCATCCAATCTTTCTCTCCTCCAGGTTGGAGATGCACAGACAGCATGCACACGCACAGGGATTGGAAAATATTCCATGAGCCATGCTTTATATTCTTTCCCCACGTGATTTTGATTTGCATCTGATTAACATCAAATTTGTATCGCATGTTTGGGTGCCCAAAGATGGTGACTTCGGAGAATTCACTTGTTTAATGAATACATGCACACAATTATGCCATTTAATTGTTACTTAGTAATTTGGTTTTGCAACCAGTTCATACCTGATTTTTAATGCTGTTGCACAGATCCTATTTGATCTCTGGCTTTCCATTAATTTCTCTAAAACTAGGACCCCTCTCGGGGGCATATTCAGTAGGGATGACTAGGCTATTTAAAGCAACTAGCCACTGCCACTGTAATTAAACCTGGATAGGTCAGCATTGGAACTTTATCTGGATTCCAATACTGAATATCTGGGTTTTCCTGACAGCAAAATCGCTATTCAGCTGCTAACTGGATAGCGATAATCGGTTAACTTCAGTCGTCTAAGCTATCTAGTTAGTGGCTGAATATTGCTGCCAGCAATTAGCTGCCGTCACTGCCCCTGATCCACCCATTCTATTTTTATAATGCTCACCTAGCCCAGCTATTGTATGATGGTCATTACTTAGCAGCCATTGACCACATATCCTCCACTGAGATGTCACTTTTGAATCACTGCAGGAACCCCTTTCCCCAGTGCTGTAAATGCTGCCTACACAGCATATTCCTGCAAGCTTGAGGAGGAGGAGCTGGGTCTGCAAATCAAACCTATGTTTATACACAGCACTGCCACCAGACCAACCCCAATTTTGACAGTCACAGAACCTTGTTACCATTACAGGGCACGTAAGGTGCTGTTGAAAGGGGCACTCTTAGCAGATCCTCCGGTTGTTGGTGATCAGTGGTATTGCAGCCCTGCTGTTTTAACCAGAGTCTAGCTTTCTGCAGGTGCCAGCTGAATTATTATTTATTTCTCCCTGGAATTTTTGCATCTTGTATAATATGATATGGAGTGGAGTAGCCTAGTGGTTAGAGCAACAGCATCATACCCACAAGATCAGGGTTTGATTCCCACTGGCACTCTGTGACCTTGAGCAAGTTGCTATCTCCAGGAACAAGCAGGAATGAGTCCTCACATATGGGTACGTCGGTACCGACGGAGCCTGCGCGGGAAAGCTCCCCAGCTTCCCAGAAAGAAAGCTTTTGGGAGCCTCCCACAGCGCATGCGCGCTGCCTTCCCGCCTTTCCTAACCAACTCTCCTCAGTTCTTCTTTTTCCGCGGAGCCAGCAGGTCGTGTTCCTGTCACCGCTGAAGAAGTTCTTTATTTTAATTTATTTCTTTGGTTGCGTGTCTGCCTTCCCCGACGCCGGACCGGTACCGCCGGTCTTTTCTTTTCTTTCAAAAAAAAAAAAAAATTATACTTTTCCTCACTTGATGTATTTTTCTTCTTAGGCCTACAGGCCCACAAGAAAATTTTTCCCTCATGGAAAAACCAGCCTCCGGGTTCAAAAAATGCACTAAGTGTAGCGGTACAATTTCTATTACAGATACCCATGAATGGTGTCTTAAATGTTTGGGTCCTGAACACTCCATTCCGGATTGCCAGTCCTGCTCCATAATGTCTAAAAGAGGGTTACAGAACCGAGCAGCCAAGCTCCATGTGCTGTTTCCCACGGATGCACCGGCGGTGGCATCGACATCTTCCAGGTCTTCCTCTCCTGATGGGTCTAAGGTAACCAAACATAAACCTAGCAGGTCCTTGAAGGGCAAATCTCCCTCTCAGCATCGAGATGCCTCTGGGCTTGCCTTCGAGGATCCTGCCCCAGCCAAACAACCCCGGCGGGAAGCTCCGGCTTCCAAAGCTCCTCCTATGGGGTTACAGGTTGACATCGATGGCACGGCCTCGACCGATCACCTGTTAGACTGCTCTGGGGTACCGGCACAATCTCCCGGTACTGACATCCAGGCAGTCGTGGCGTCCATGGATCACACTGTGCAATCCATGCAGCAGGCTATAATGGCTTTTATTCAAGCTGCGACGCCGTCTGTACCGCAACGAGTCCCGTTGTTGGTACCGGCGCCGGTACCGGTAGCGATACCGGTAGCGACTGAATAGACATCGGTCAGGATACTGACTCAGGTTCCTTGCCCAGGGCTATCTCTCGGTACCGATCCGGTACCGGGGACGCCCGATGTCGGTACCGATCGATACGCGTATCGATCATTGGAAGGGGACAGACGATACTTTGATTCCTCTGATGATTCTGATTCATCAGATGAGTCTCCCGAAGTATCCATTACCCTTCCTGAGGAGCCTACTTCTCCAAAAAGGAGAATGTCTCCTCCAGAGGATTTGTCCTTTCAAGACTTCATAATAGAAGTGGCTAAAGGACTCCCTATTTCAGTAACCTCTGAAGCAGAGCCTAGAGCAAACAAATTTGATATTTTAGGATACTCTAAGGCTCCCAGAGAGGCAGTCACCTTGCCAATTCATGAAATTCTTCATGAACATATGATTGACTTATGGGAGACTCCTCTCACCTTTTCTCCTCATTCTCGCAGATTGGACACTATGTACCGTGTCCCTCCTTGTCCTGGATTTCAGAAAACTCAGCTTCCTCACCACTCCATTGTGGTGCAGTCAGCTATGAAAAGGATAAAGAGTACCAAAAGACACTCTTCTGCTCCCCCAGGAAGAGAATGCAGGACCTTGGATGCTTTTGCTAGGAAAATCTTCCAAGCCAGTATGCTTATTGCCAGAATCAACTCATATAGCCTTTATATGGGTATGTTTCTAAAGGAAGTTGCACAAAAGCTGCACAACTTTCTCCCTTTTATTCCAGAGGATAGAAGGGATGAATTCCTCCTTTGGCTTAAGCATACTCAAGATATTTCAAAGTTTTCCAACAGGGCAGCCTTTGATTCCTTTGAGGGTGCCAGCAGAGCCTCAGGCATTGCCATAGCTGCTCGCAGAATTGCTTGGCTCCAGGCTTCTGATCTAGAACCCTGGGTTCAGGATGGCTTAGGAAATCTGCCCTGTACGGGTGAAAATCTCTTTGGCAAAGAGTGGCAAATAAAAGCCACTCAAATGGATGCAGAGAATTCTGCTCTGGATAGACTTTCTAAGTCAACTTCCATTCCAGCCAAGAAAGTCTTTCAAAAAGCCTTTTTACAAAAGGAGCAGATTTCCTTCCACTTCTGGCCAACAATCTTCTACAGGTCGCTTTGCTACTAAGCGTCAGCAACCTAAACAGGCCAGGCCTAAACCTACAGGGGCTGCTACAACTCAGCAGTCACAACCCCCTCAGGGTTTTTGACTTGATACTAGAGAACTTAACCTTTCTGGCTCTACAACAGCCAGAACCTCTCACCATTCCAGGAAGGTTAGCTCATTTTGCTCCCAGATGGGAGCAAATCACATCAGAGCAGTGGACCCTCTCAATCATAAGAGAGGGCTACAAACTGCATTTCTCAGACCTTCCTCCCTACACCATGGTGAGACACTTCAATTCTCCCACATCTCTCCTCGACCTTCTGGATCAGGAGGTGATTACCCTTCTGGCCCAGGGGGCCATAGAAGAAGTTCCTCTTCTTCAACAGGGGTCAGGGTTTTACTCCCCCTATTTTCTCATTCCAAAGAAAACAGGGGGATACAGACCCATCCTAGATCTCAGAGAATTGAACAAATTCCTATGCAAGGAGAAGTTCAAGATGCTTTCTGTAGGCACTCTCCTTCCATACCTGCAAGTCAGGATTGGCTTTGTTCTGTAGATCTCAAGGATGCGTACACTCATGTCCTCATCCATCCATCTCATAGAAAATTCCTACGTTTTCTGTTCCAGGGAAAACATTACCAATACAGAGTGCTTCCTTTCGGTCTAGCCTCTGCTCCAAGAGTGTTCACCAAATGCATGGCAATAGTTGCTGCATTTCTACGCACTCTGGGAATATTTGTCTTCCCATACCTGGACGACTGGCTCATTCGAGCTCCAACCCAGTCAGAGGCTCGGATCTCCCTGAACCGCACCAGGCGCATTCTGCAATACCTGGGACTTGTGGTAAACCTCCCAAAGTCCCAGCTCACCCCTACTCAGTCCCTGGAATTCATAGGGGCCTGGTTGGACACCACATCTGCAAGGGCCTACATTCCTCAGGCCCGTTGTCAACGTCTAGTGCAGTTAGCCTCCCAGATTCAGTCAAAGAGCCATTTAACTGCCAGGGAGATGCTACAGCTGCTAGGCCATATGGCTTCCACAGTACATGTGGTACCCTATGCTCGCCTACACATGAGAGCAGCTCAGTGGACTTTGTCCACCCAGTGGACTCAAGCTTCAGGAGCGCTCTCAGACCAAATAACAACCTCCAAACGTCTCTTTTGATCTCTCCAATGGTGGATGTCCACTCAAAATCTGTTGCTGGGGTCCCCCTTCCAACCTTTGTTGCCCCAGGCAACCCTCACAACAGATGCCTCCCAAACAGGTTGGGGAGCTCATCTACAAGACCTCTCCACCCAAGGCATTTGGTCCCCACAGGAGACCTCTCTTCATATCAACCACTTGGAACTTCGAGCAGTATTCCTAGCTCTCAAGGTCTTTCATACCCTCCTCAGCTACAAGACAGTCCTCATTCACACGGACAATCAAGTAGCCATGTTTTACATAAACAAGCAAGGAGGAACTGGCTCTGTCGCTTTGCAACAAAGCTCTAAGATTATGGGCCTTCGCCAGAGAGTATCAAATCCATCTCCTGGCAGTATACCTCCCAGGAATCCAAAACTCTTGGGCAGACAGACTCAGTCGAGTTCTGCTTCCACACGAATGGTCCCTGCACATGGATCAGGTACTCAGAATCTTCCAGGAATGGGGAACCCCGGACATAGACCTCTTTGCAAGTCCGTGGAATGCCAAACTTCCCCAGTTCTGTTCCAGAATTCTGTGTCAGGGAGTTCAGGCCAAGCATGCCTTCCTCCTTCATTGGGGTCAGGGCTTCCTGTATGCCTTTCCACCCATTCCTTTGATTCCCAAGACACTGTTCAAACTCCAGAGGGATCAAGGATCTATGATCCTCATAGCTCCACGCTGGCCACGCCAAGTGTGGTACCCTCTACTTCTGCATCTCTCCCAAGCCCCCTCCCTGGACTTGGGAGCTGCACCAGACCTTCTGTCCCAGGAGGAAGGGACTTTGTGGCATCCAAATCCCAAGTCCCTTCACCTCAGAGCTTGGTTACTGAAGGCCTAGACCTTCAAGACTTCAATCTTCTCAGCAAGTGAAGGATATCCTCCATGCTTCCAGGAAGCCTTCCACTAGGCGTTCCTATGCTTTTAAATGGAAAAGATTTTCCATTTGGTGTGCTCAAAAGGGTCTTGATCCTCTGGCACTTCCTGTGAATTCTCTATTGGAATATCTCCTGCATCTCTCCAATGCAGGCCTTAAAACGAATTCAGTAAGGGTCCATTTGAGTGCTATTGCAGCATCCCTTAAGCCTCTCAATGGACAACCTATCTCCTCTCATCCTCTTATTGCAAGATTTATGAGAGGCCTAACTTTAACAAAACCTCCCATTCGACCTCCTCCGGTGGCATGGGACTTAAACTTGGTTCTTGGTCAGCTTATGAAGCCACCTTTTGAACCCTTAGCCACTACCTCCTTGAAATTTCTTTCATGGAAGGTTATTTTCCTTATTGCAGTCAGTTCTGCTCGCCGCATCAGTGAACTGCAGGCCTTAGTGGCTAATCCACCTTATACAAGGTTCCATCATGATAAGGTAGTCCTTAGGACAAATCCTCACTTTATGCCTAAAGTGGTCTCACCTTTTCATCTTAATCAAGAGGTATATTTACCTGTCTCTTTTCCAGCTCCTCATGCATCCAGTGCAGAGAGGAACCTTCATACTCTAGATTGTAAAAGAGCTCTTGCTTTTTACTTGCACAGGACACAGCAACATAGAAAGTCTTCCCAGCTTTTTGTTGCTTTTGATCCTTCTCATTTAGGACTTCCAGTCTCTAAGAGAACACTGTCCAATTGGATTGCTCAGTGTATTTCTTTTGCTTACCAGAGTAAGAACCTTTCTCTGGAGGGCCATGTCACAGCTCACAATGTGAGGGCCATGGCCGCCTCTATGGCTCATCTTCATTCTGTGTCCATCGACCAGATCTGTCAAGCAGCCACCTGGGCCTCGGTTCATACCTTCACAGCCCATTACTGTTTGGACAAGGACTCCCGCCGGGATGCCTTGTTTGGTCAGGCTGTCCTCAGACACCTGTTCCATTCTTAAACAACTCCTGCCCTCCATCCCTTAATGGATGCCTGATATCCATAGGAAGACGAGGAACCTTTCAGGGTCTCATACCCTTGGGGATCTCCCAGGCATCTTAGCTAGGGAGTCCCCATATGTGAGGACTCATTCCTGCTTGTTCCTGGAGATAGCACAGTTACTTACCTGTAACAGGTGATCTCTGGGAACAGCAGGAATTAGTCCTCACAACCCTCCCACCTCCCCTAGGAGTTGTATCTCTCTCTATCTTTCCTTTCCTCTCTCTCTCTATTGTCTCAGCTTTGAACTCGAACTGAGGAGAGTTGGTTAGGAAAGGCGGGAAGGCAGCGCGCATGCGCTGTGGGAGGCTCCCAAATGCTTTCTTTCTGGGAAGCTGGGGAGCTTTCCTGCGCAGGCTCCATCGGTACCGACGTACCCATATGTGAGGACTAATTCCTGCTGTTCCCAGAGATCACCTGTTACAGGTAAGTAACTGTGCTTTACCCTTCATTGCTTTAGCCCTTCTTGAATATTCCAACCCAATCTAATTGTGTTTTTGTACATATGTTTATAGTTACCCTGTTGCTCCAAGTTTAAACTCCTGTTCAATGTAAGCACAGAACAGTCTTCTGACTGTGCAACCTTTATTATATGTAAACCGCAC
This sequence comes from Ichthyophis bannanicus, assembly GCA_033557465.1. NCBI lineage: Eukaryota > Metazoa > Chordata > Amphibia > Gymnophiona > Ichthyophiidae > Ichthyophis > Ichthyophis bannanicus. The sequence goes on from CM066039.1 coordinate 192,560,735, forward strand.
TGTTAACAAATAGCGCGGTATATAAAAGTTGTTAAATAAATAAATAAATAAATTGCCTCAGAAGAAAAGGCCTGCAGTCTACTTCTGGTCTTACCGTGCCAAGAAAACCCAAGGGCTGCTAGGTCACCAGGAGTCAGCATTGACTTGGAGGTACTTAAAAATGCGATATTGAAGCATTCCTTGCTTAACATTTTTCATGTGCCTTTTGCCCACCAAATCTACCCTAAAATCTCCTGCTTTTAATACATTTTGGGATATGCAGTAGCGTTCTGTCACCACATTTCATTCTCTAATGATGATGCTCTGTCCATCACAGATCGTGTCTGCAGTGCAGTACTGTCATCAGAAATTTATCGTACATCGAGACTTGAAGGTAAGATGGGGTGAAGGGGGAACTGGAAGTGTTTCAGAACTACTATTCTTTGACCCTTGTTTCTTGGGATAGTTTCAACCTTTCTGCTCACTAAATACTTTAGAAAGCCATCATCAGAAAACAAAGTAGACTGTCTCCCAACCCCTATTTATTGTTGGCTATCTTGTTCTCTTGCCCTTTCACTTTTCCCAAGACCACACAGTGATAGTATAATCTGGAAGGTTTCCAGGGCTGCTGCTTCAGAATATGTCACTTTTATAACTGCAACATGGCTATTTATATAACAGCTGCCATCAGTTTTCAGGGCTCCCGGAATATGTTTGCTATAGCACTGAGATGTCTTGTTTTCTAGAAGTGCCCACTATGACTAGGACCCTTCTCTCCTTGTACAATTCTCCATAAGCCTTAGCAGGATATTTGTCATGGTGAAAATTTGACTATTCTGGGCTGTCTCTGCAGGCTGAGAACCTGCTGCTGGATGCCGACATGAACATAAAGATTGCTGATTTCGGCTTCAGCAATGAGTTCATTTTTGGGAACAAGCTAGACACATTCTGTGGGAGCCCACCCTATGCTGCACCTGAGCTCTTCCAAGGCAAGAAGTACGATGGGCCTGAGGTGGATGTCTGGAGTCTTGGAGTCATCCTGTATACATTGGTCAGCGGCTCCTTGCCCTTTGATGGCCAGAACCTAAAGGTATAGGTCTGCCTTACTCTTCTTCCATACACAGGTACATGTCCTCTTGCTTCATACGGGTCTGCTCTTCTCAGCCTGCCATGCTCTAATCATCTGCATTAGCTACCTAGCCACTGATCAGTTGAAGGAGACTTTCAGATGCTAGGAGCACTTCATGGATTGGAGGTGGGGATGAGGAAAGGAGGGAAAGCAGCTAACTGCTCTATCCATTCAGCACATTCACACCACACATAGTAGGACAGAGGAGAGTCAGGGGCTTTTAGCAGAGCCAATCTCAGAACTCCTGTCCCATCCTAACACCAGATTCTACATCTCTACACATCTCTACATCTATCTTTTCTGCCCCTTCTCTTCTGTCAGATAAGTATATATTTATCCCCAGCCGTGAAAGGCTCCATCTGCATAGGTGGGGGAGTTTGTAATATGCAGCCAGCCTGCCACAGCCTTTTTATTGAATCCTCCTCTTCCCAGCTGGTGACACAGATGCTTCTGAAGGCATAAGAGCTATGGGTGGGGGAAGTGGAGGAATCCAGATATTTGAGGTAGGGGTGGGGAGGATTTGAAGGTGACTGGAACTTTTAACAAGGCATCTGTTTTGATAGCAAGATCTGGGGTCATCTTTTTACTTTCAGGAATGTCTGGGTACTACATACTCTTAGAACCAACCCTGTGTTACAAGGCTTGTAGCCTGTACAGTGAGGAAGCGCTGACATTTTTCTTCAGTATAGCTCCCCTATTGCAGTTCTCCTTTGTGCGAAAACTCTGCTGTGCGACATGAGTGAGTGTTCCACCCAAGGAGTGGTTGCGCTTTGGACAGGTAATGAGATCCGCAGCCTCTCACTGTGCTGTTCTATCCAGGAGCTGCGGGAGCGGGTGTTGAGAGGAAAATACCGGATTCCATTCTACATGTCGACAGATTGCGAAAACCTGCTGAAAAAGTTCCTCATTCTGAATCCCAGCAAGAGGGGTACTTTAGAGGTGAGTGACAAGAACAGGCTCCCCAAGTGCGGACACTGCTCTGTATTGAGAAAGTAACACTGCTGTTATAGATATGGTCCTTAGAATTCCAAAGGGCTGCTGAGTTGCACTGTGTGCCCTGGTAAGGAAGAAGATGTGGGAATTGCAGGTGCTGCTGTTAGAAGATGATTAAGTATTAGCTCTGTCTGTCTGTGTAGCTAACCAGGAGGCTGGCCAGAGTTGAGGTGACCAACCAAGGCATCAATCTGATAATGGGTTGGGCTTGCAATTGTTCTGTCCTGCTTACCATCTACGCAGTGGCATTGAATTTTGTGTTTAAAGCATATTCATTTGCCTAGTGGAATTTCAAACCCCTGCAGACAGACATGACTAGCATAGGCCAGGTCTACCATTATAAATATTTTTGCAGCCAGTCTGAAATCACAGCAAAACCTGACCTACCCTGCTGTATACCTTCCATAAACAAAACAAAAGCAAAAGGTCCCCTGCCTGCCTTTACTGGGACTGAGAATCCTTTCCATTATCCCTCTTCTCCTTGTAAGATTTAGCCCAGCCCCTTGATTTTTCTCATCTTTTCTGTTTTTACCCCTTACCAGCAAATTATGCGAGACCGCTGGATGAACGTAGGTCATGAAGATGATGAGCTGAAACCCTATGTGGAGCCAGTTCCAGATTATAAAGACCCCAGGAGAACAGGTGATATGCCCTGCCAGATTCTTCCTGCCACCAAATCCCCTCCCGATTACATTTTCCCCTCCCTCCCTCTCTGCCTGGGAACTTACAACATTCTCTAAAAACTGCCACCTCTTCACCCTACCATTTCTTTCCTGTGGGAGTGTGAAAAAAGGCTGAGCATGTTGCTGCCTGAAATTGCAGATCAGTGACTGATGTGACAAGGATTTTTCCACCCCGAAAAAGAGCAGAATAAATTTATTTTCCCCTTTTTTCCCCTGCTTTTCTTCTACATCAGATTGCTTATGTAACTATAGGTCAGTTGTTTTCCTGCAGCATGATCATTTAATGACAGGAAGAAAGGCTACCTCTTCTTGGCCAGCATCTCTGCTCTGTGGACAGCTATGTATGTGTGCCTTAGAAAGCCCTCAGGAAGCAACCTTGTGGTGGTGGGTGGACAATGAAAACGGGGTTACTTACCTGTAACTGGAGTTCTCCGTGGACAGCAGGATAAGTCAGCCACACCTGGTGACGTCCTCCGGGCGGCGCCATAGTACGGAAGTGCTCTCTAGAGCTCAGAAAGATGAGACTTTCTGAGCCCACCCAGGTAGCCCACCTCCCGCTCCGCCCCCTAGCCACCAGTATTGTTCCAAGCTAGTCCACAGGCTAGGGAGCGGTCCCTTCAGGAGGGCCTCCTCCAGGGGAGGCGGGTGGGATTGTGTGGCTGACTTATCCTGCTGTCCACGGAGAACTCCAGTTACAGGTAAGTAACCCCGTTTTCTCCATGGACAAGCAGGATTGTGTCAGCCACACCTGGTGTCTCCCTAGCTGGATATGCTGGGGGGAGGAGGCCCAAGTTGGCGTAGAACCTGGGATGATAGTTAGACCCTTAGTCCAACAGATCAACAACTGTAAGTATTTATTAAGAATAGATGAAAGTGCAACCGTGCTACAGTAACAGGTTAGTGCACCGAGGTGCGAGCAGCATAACGGTGTCAACAGTGCAACGACAATAACAGTGCAACAAGCAAACAGTGCGAAGTGCAAAGGTAGTGCAAACAGTGCAACAGTAAAGTCCATTGTCCTGTGTAGCAGAGCGCTAGAGCAGCTGCATACGGGTGACACGACCAATTGGTCGGAGTCCGTTCCTGATAGCCGCTGTCCGAGTTGGGAAGAATCAGTGCTCAATCGTGTCTGGTGGCCGTGGAGAGGACGGCTGTGCCGAGAGCACACTCCTCCTGGGAGCGGAGGTCAAGGCAATAGTGTCTCTGGAACGTGTGTGGGGAGGACCAGGTGGCCGCCCTGCAGACATCGGCCAGTGGCACTGCGCGGAGTTTGGCAGTTGACGTGGCCAGAGCCCTGAGATGGTGGGGGCCCACTCTGGGGTGCTCGCTGGTGCCCGAGGGATCAAGGCAATAGGCGACACAGGCGGAGACCCAGTGGGACAGTGTCCTCTTGTTGACGGGTCTTCCGGGTCTGTTCGGGTCGAATGAAATGAAGAGCTGCTCGCCCTGCCGGATAGCTTGCGTTCTTTGCAGGTAGATCCGGAGGGCTCTGAGACAGTCGAGCGTGTGCAGGCGTCGTTCCTCGTCCGAAGAGTGAGGTTCCGGAAAGAAAGATGGAAGCTCTATGGACTGGTTAACGTGGAAAGCCGAAGACACTTTCGGCACGAACTTGGGATTGGTCCGTAGGGAAGCACGGTTCTGTTGCAGCAGTGTGTAAGGGGGATGTGCTACTAGCGCATGCAGTTCACTAATCCTCCTTGCGGATGTGATGGCCACAAGAAATAGCATCTTCCAGGAGGCGAATTTCATGTCGGTTGACTGGAGGGGCTCAAGGGTTCTTGTGTTAGGCGTTGTAGGACCGTGTTAAGATCCCAAGGTGTGGTACAGGTCGTCGGATCGGAGGTCTCAGATTCGACAGTCCCTTCATGAAGCGTGATGTAAGGGGCATTGCCCCAATGGAAGTGGCCCCTGTTGGCAGTGAGTGGAAGGCCGCTATTGCGGAGAGGTGCACTCGGATGGACTGCGTCTGCAGGCCAAGGTTAGACAGGGACTTGAGGTACTGCAGGACATTGGGAAGTGGGTACGTGGTGGGCTCAAGGCCTTGGTTTGCGCACCAGGTGCTGAATCCTTTCCATTTGAGGCCGTAGGACTTCCTGGTGGAGGGTCGCCTGGCCGCTAACACCACGTCCTGCACCTCGGAGGGTAGCTGGAGTTTGGACAGACTTAGCTGCTCAACCTCCAGGCAGTGAGAGATAGGGCTCCGAGGTTGGGGTGTTGTATACTGCCCGCGTCCTGCGTCAGCAGGTCCGGTCTGAGAGGAAGTCGCTCCGGGGCTCCATGCGCTAGGCGTAGTAGTAGGGCAAACCACGTCTGTCGCGGCCAGTGGGGAACTACCAGGATGGCGTTGGCTTTGTCCTGTGCAATCCGTTGCAACGTTGCTGGGATGAGAGGTGTTGGCGGAAAAGCATACACCAGAGACCACTCCCCCCAGAACACGTCGAATGCATCCGCCGCCAGCCTCCTGGTTGACGGGTGCCTGGAGCAGAACGGGGCATTTGGCGTTCCGTTCTGTGGCAAAGAGGTCGATGTTCGGGGATCCCCAGTGCCGAAAAAGATCGTCCGAGACCTCCGGGTGCCGGGTCCATTCGTGGGGCTGGAGTTGTCTGCTCAGTCTGTCTGCCAGGACATTCTGATCCCCTGGGAGATAAGACGCCCGAAGGTAGCACTTGTTTCTCAAGGCCAGGCCCCATATCAGTGTAGCCTCCTTGCAGAGGGAACGTGAGCCGGTGCCCCCTTGTTTGTTGATATAGAACATGGCCACCTGGTTGTCCGTTTGAATGAGGATTGATTTCCCGCACAATTGCGGGAGAAATGCTTTCCGAGCATATCTCATGGCCCTTAGTTCGAGGAGGTTGATGTGCAGAAGCTTCTCGTGTTGGGACCACTCCCCTTGAGTGCTTAGGGATCGCATATGAGCGCCCCAGCCAGTGTTCGATGCATCCGTAGTGAGGACAACCTGGTGATCGCGGGGGTGGATGTTCCTGCCCACCGACAGGTTGACTGATACCATCCACCAGCGGAGCAGGGTCTGGATCTGAGGGTTCATTGTGATTATGGTTGACAATGTTGATTCCAGTGAACGCGTAGGTGCCATTGAAGTGGGCGCATCTGCAACCTCGCCATGGGAAGGACTGAAGTGGAAGCCAACATGTGTCCCAGGAGGTGCAGGATGGATCTCGCTGAGGAAGTCGCCGCCTCGGACGCCCTGTATGCCAGCGTCGTGATGGCAGACAGTCTGCGTTCTGGGAGGTAGGCTTTCGACACCTTGGTGTCGATCACGGCTCCTATGAATTCCAGTCTCTGGGTCGGAGAGAGGTGCGACTTGCTGGAGTTGACGACAAAGCCCAGGGAGGATAACAGTGCCATAGTTGTCTGAAGGGCCGCCTGCAGCTCCGGGGCTGAAGGGGCCGTGAGGAGCCAATCGTCCAGGTACGGGAAAACCGCTATGTTCTGTCTGCGGAGGTGGGCTGCAGCCATGGCCACACACTTCGTGAAGACCCGCAGGGTGGGAGACAGGCCAAAGGGTAGTACTCTGTACTGGTAGTGCTGGCCTAGCACTTGGAAACGGAGGTACTTCCTGTGAGATTTGTGGATGCGGATGTGAGTGTATGCGTCCTGCAGATCCAGTGACGCCATCCAATTGCCGGGCTGAATCAGGGGAAGGATGGCGTTCGGGGAGTACATCCTGAATTTCTCTTTGTTGATGAACAGGTTGAGCCGGCGTAGATCTAGTATGGGCCGGAAGCCGCCAGTCCGTTTGGGGATGAGAAAGTACCTGGAGTAAAACCCCGAGTCCTTCTCGGGCGAGGGGACTTCCTCTATGGCCCGAGTGTGCAACAGATGTAGCAGTTCCGCGGCCATGGCCATGCGCAGCTGTTGAGGCGTGTCGCTGACTGGATGAGTGCTCTGGTGGGGAGGGGCTACAAAGCGTATGCGGTAGCCCTCTCGGATGACCCGCAAGACCCAGGAGTCGGAGGATATTCGCTGCCACTCTGGTAAAAAATAAGTCAGGCGCCCCCCCGATCCGGTGGGTTGCCTGAGGTCTGGCGTCAAAAGGAGGGCCCACCTTTGTTGGTGGGCACGTTGGTCTTCTTTTGTTTCCGGTCCCTCTGCGAGTTTCGCTGGTGAGTGGGTCCTTGGTAAGAGTTGCTCTTGTATCTGTTGTTCTGCCATTTGTGACTTGAAGGGTACCTCTTGTTGGAGGAGTAGTAGGGCTTCCTCTGGAATTTGCTCCTCTGAGTACCGCTGTGGCGCTCGAAAGCGTGGTACAGTGCTCCTTCATATCATTGACAGTGTCCTATCCTGTCATGGGTGTCGTCGCGTAGGCCGGAGGCCCTCAGCCATGCCCATCGCCTCGCTGAAATGGCCGTGCCAGCGGTTCTCAGTGCTGTATCGAAAGAGTCAAATGTAGCACAGGCCAGGTACTTGCTGCACTCGGACATGTCGGCCATTGTGCTGGACGCCAGAGTCTGGGATTCCCTCGGGAGGGACGCTACAGCGGTTTTGAGTTTTGCCATGCATGTGTCCCGGAAGAGGACTTGTTGGAACTGGTGCGCCACTATTTTCGCATTAAGGATGGCTCCTTGGAAAACCTTCTTCCCAACATCGTCCAGGAGTTTATGGTCCCGACCGGGCGGGCTGTTGGCGTGTGTGCGCGATGATTTAACGAGCTTGAGAGCGGAAGACACCACAATGGATTGGTGTGGCAGTTGCGGAGATGAGAATCCTGGGACTGGCTGTACTTGGTATTTAGTCTCGATCCTCCTGGGGAAGGGGCGGCCGGACGCTGGCGTTTGCCACAGCCTTAAGTGGTTGTCCCTGAGTGTCTGGTGTATAGGCAGCGCGAAGGCGTGCTTCGGGATTGCGAGATACTTTAGAACCTCTGGTACCGGCTCCTGCTTGTCGTCCAGGCCTTGCAATGTCAATGCGGAGGCAAGCTTTGCCAAGAATTTGGGGTAGGAGAGATCCTCTGGAGGGGGAGGTTCCTCTGGCTCTGGGGAGCGCCTTTCATCAGGGAGAGACAGTTCGTGCTCGTGTGCCGCTGACCCCACAATCGCCACCCCGAGATCTTGCTCCTCCGTATTGTTGTCATGGGACGGGGTACCCGGGGGCCTGTTACCTGGGGTCGATGCCCGCTCATCCAAGATGGGTGGATCAGCCTCCCGGGTGTGGTGCTCTGCAGCGGGAGTCTCCTGGGGCACAGGCGAAGGGGGTATAGCAGATGAAGACTGCCTCAATAGCTGGGACAGCAGATTCACAATAGCTGTGGAGCTAGATGCAGACTTACTGCGGTAGCTGCGACGAGGACTGGAGGATGTGGACGGGCTTCTCCTGCGCTCCTGGCGCCGGGACCGATGGCTGCCGCGGTGCCGTGAGTGGCGGCTGCTTTTCTGGCGTTTGGAGCGTCGCTGTCGGTGGCAGGGAGAACTGCTGCTGCTGCAGCTGCTGCTAGAATAGCGTTGCCTCTTGCTCCTGTCTCTGCCGTGCCGTCTGTGCCTCTGGCTGGAGGAGCTGCTGCTGCTGCTGCTGGAAGCGTCGCGTCTATGGTCCTTGCGCCGGGCTCTCCATCCGGAGCTGGCCTCGCTGCGGGTGTTCTGTCGGCGCCAGGGAGATCCGGCGCTGAGCAACGGGGAGGCGTCGTTATGGCTCCTTAGCAACGCTGACCGGGAGAGAGGCTGGTGGGCGGGGCTTGGGGATCGGCGCCGGCAAGCCTCCATCTCAACAGGCGTCTGCAGGGGCTGCATACTGGAGGGCCTGCTTCCGGAGTGGGCGGGCCTGGAGGACCGAGGCCCTGGCTGGGAGGACCGAGGATGGCCGCCATCTTCAGAGCCCACATGGCTTCCCGGGGCCTCTGTAGTAGACCGGGAGCTGGCAGGCGTTGTCTCTGCCGCCGGAGGCAGGCGAAGAGGCGAAAACGCTTCAGTGGAGGACTCAACACCGCGGCAAGGGACGGAGGCCGCAGCGGGCACGTCCAGAGCCGGGCTTTGCCGAGAGGGAGCTGCAGGAGCCGGAGTAGCAGGTAAAGCAGGGTAAATAGGAGGAGTACTTGCTTTTGATAGAAAGTCCTTGAGGTTGTAGCCCCGTATCTTCATTGCTCGAGGGGACATCCTCCCGCAGTGAATACAGTCCTCGGGCTTGTGCTCCGGTCCCAGGCATCGCAGGCAGATCTCGTGGGTGTCCGTGACACTCATTTTTCTTTTGCATTGGCAGCATTTTTTAAAGCCAGGCTTGGTCATTTCTTCTTCCAGCTGGATGCAGGTAAAAACACAGAAAAAAAGAAAGGAAATTTTGGGAAAAAAAGGGTAGAGAGAGCAGGGTCCGTTTTGCTGGCAAGGCGGAAGGAAGAATACTGGTGGCTAGGGGGCGGAGCGGGAGGTGGGCTACCTGGGTGGGCTCAGAAAGTCTCATCTTTCTGAGCTCTAGAGAGCACTTCCGTACTATGGCGCCGCCCGGAGGACGTCACCAGGTGTGGCTGACGCAATCCTGCTTGTCCATGGAGAATGCTGGTGTCAGATTTCAGTGTGACTGGTACAGTATCCCATTCTCTGCCTGTGAGGATTACACAAATTTCTGGTCTTTGTCTCCTTTTACAGATTTGATGGTTTCTATGGGTTACACTCGTGAAGAGATCCAGGACTCTCTGGTCAGCCAGAAGTATAATGAGGTTATGGCAACATACTTGTTGTTAGGATACAAGAACTCTGAGGTATTACTTCTTTTTATTATTGCATTTGACGTGTTTCCAAAAATTCAAGGTGAAATACAGAAGAATTAAAATTAAAAATACTATTTGATCAGCAGTAAAAATGTAAACAAATTACTTACCTTAAAAGAAAATAAACACAAATAAAACTAATAGAAGCATCTTCTAAAACCGAAATACCAGACCTAAAACCAATCAAAACTACTGAAAAGGCAAGTACAGTGCCTTGTAAAAATCTTCATATATTTGTACGTTTTTCACATTCTGTGTCTGAAAATGCAAATCATAATGTATTACAGTGGAAGTCTTTCATAGATCTATGCAGCATACTCTACCCTTTCAATATAAAAACTCTATTCTTTGTGGAAGTCCTTTTTGTAGCAATAACAGCCATGAATAATTTAGGATAAGTATTCACCAATTTTGCATGGTGGGATGGTGCAGTTTTTATATATTCTTTGGCAAAATAGCTCTTGCCCTTTCAGGTTGATCAAAATGTTCTATTGGATTCAGGTCTGGGCTTTGACTAAACCAGTGAAGGGCTGTTAGTATAGCTGGGTTTAAAAAAGGTTTGGACAAGTTCCTGGAGGAAAGGTCCATAAACCACTATTAAAAAGGGACCCAGGATATCAATGCTTGACCCAGTACAAACATTGTGGAACCTGTGTCTTTTGGGGATATTGCTAGGTACGTATGACCTAGATTGGCCACTGTTGGAAACAGGATACTGGGCTTGATGGACCTCGGTCTGACCCAGTATGGCATGTCTTATGTTCTTATGTTCATTTTGTTCTCACTGAGCTACCCCGTTTAGTTTATTGATATACTTTCTATCCTGCCTTTCGATTAAAAAATAAATCAGCAAAGCAGCTCGCACAAACTCATAAGACTGTATACAGAAAGAGAGAGACAGAAAAAGGAAAAGGCAGACTGGTATGCTGCCTGGAATCCCAGGCAACATCCCTCAAATACAGCAGAATTTGTTTGCACACACCAGCTTAAAAAAAAAAAAACAACAAAAAAAAAAAACTTGCTCTACACTTCAAAGGAGAAGACTTGATTCTGAGGTCATGAGGGATGATGTTCCAGAGAGGACTGGCAAGGTAGAAAAAAGCAGTACCTCGGGTAGTCTCAAAACACACCAAAACAGGGAATGAAGAGACAGAGGGTCTGTTTGGGAATGGAGGCATTGGTGCAGGCGATAAGGGTTAAGCAAATCAGCAAGATAGATCACTTTTCTATGTGTGTAAAGGTTAGTATCTTGATTTTACCCTGAACTGATACAAGGAGCCAATGCTGATTGAGGAGAAGGGTGATATGTTCAAATTTCCAGGCATGGTGCAAGAATTTAACCACCATGTTCTGAATAGTTTAGAGACACTTAAGTGTGTTGCAGTAGTTGAGTCTGTTAAGTATCAGTGCATGGGCTAGTACTTGTAACTCTCTTGGTACGAGAAATAAGCATGACACACACATAAAACAGACTGCTAAAACAATATTCTTTAAACTCAGAACCATTCAGCAACTTAGACCCCTCATCGACATTGGGGATTTCAAAACAGTTGTCCAGGCTCTTATAATGCCACATTTAGATTTCTGTAATGGATTACTTCAGGGTACATCTAAGAAGAATTTGCACATTTTACAAAGGGCCCAAAATGTTACTGCTCGGATTATTTTTAAAGCCAAATTATCCGACCACATCTCCCCAATTCTATACGCTTTCCACTGGCTACCTGTTGTCAGTAGGATTCAATATAAAACACTAGTCACTATTTTTAAGCTCATTAATGAACTAGCCCGTCACATCTATCAACCTTAATCCAGACCCCCTCAGAAAACAGAATGAGAAGAACACACCTCAATACTCTTCTAATTCCTGACTCTGTGAGAAAATTGAAGCAGGTAACAACTAATACTGCCTTCTCTTATTATGCACCCAGTCAATGGAACAAACTACCATGCATCCTGAGAGAGATTAAAGACCTTTTATCTTTCAGGAAGGAGCTTAAAACATACCTTTTCACCCAGCACTATCACAATTTACAGCCCACACTCGAGCAAATGGCACAAGAATACACAGCTCAATTAACACAAGTCTACCCTACCTAACTCAAAACTCACTCCCCATTGCATGTTCTCACTGACAACCCTGATACATTATCCCCACTGAATGATAGTCAGACCTTTAATGGCTGTAGTAAATAGTCTTTCTGCGTACTATAGAATTCCATACTTTTAGTATTTTCTATAATGTTTATTGTAAATAGTTTTTCTTCATATTATAGTTTTCCATACTATACGACCATCTGTAAACAAGGAATAATTTTCTCAACCTATGTAAACAGTTAATATTTATTTTATTTATTTATTTATAGACTCTTATATACCGCACTATTAAGCATCAGCACGGTTCACAAAAAACAGTGAGATACACAATTCAACAGTACTTTGTGTTTACAGAAAACAGGAGAATATATGTTCTTTAAAAGATAGATACTTATGCACTAAATGTTCTATGTAATTTTTAATTTTAATGTTTAATGTATTACCAAGTTCTCTGTAAACCGCCCCTGATCTCTGGAAGGGGCGGTATAGAAAAGCACACAAATAAATAAATAAAATAAATAAATTATCTGTTATCATGAATATGTCTAAAGAACACAAAGCAAGGTTACCTACCTGCAACGGGGGTTCTCCATGGACAGCAGGATAAGTCAGTCACACCTGGTGATGTCATCAGACTGTGCCATAGACTGAAGTGCTTTCCAGAGCTCAGGAAGACCAGCCTTTCTGAGCATGTGCCTAGGTAGCCCTACCTCCTGGCCTGCCCCTACTTAGCCAAGTGTGTCCCAAGCAGTAACCTTGTTGCTAGGTAGGCGGGCACCTGAATCATGAAGTCTATCTCATCCAGGGAAGGTGGGGAGGGTATGTGTGGCTGACTTATCCTGCTGTCTACAGAGAACCCCCGTTACAGGTAAGTAACCTTGCTTTCTCCATGGACAAGCAGGATGCATCAGCCATACATGGTGCCTCCCTGGCTTTGCCACCTGTGTGCTCTGGTGGATGAAAGGTAGGTGTGCGACTGGTGAACAGGCAGAGGTGTGCAGAATCCATTTGGAGAAATTTTCCTGAAAGAATTTTATTGTAGAAAGTGTTTTGTCAAGACTAAGCTCAGACACCATATTAACAGAAGCCCAAGGACTAGTTAGCAATGATGCACTATAGATAATAGGACAGCAGAAGGACGTACTTGGCATTTGGAGGATGCCAGAGAAAAATGGGAAAGTTTAACTGCGAGCCCTGACTTAACAGGAGAAAAAGACAGCAAAGTCATTAGATGAGACAACGTAAGCTAGGCAGAAAAGTGTTCACTGGCTGGGAAAGCTTGTTGGCAATATGAGAGAGCCTCTTGGTTGGAGCTGGTCTGCATCAGCTTAAATAGAAAGACGTCTTGGCTTTCCTGATATTAGGATGATGGCTAGCTAGATACTCCATACAGAGTAAAAGGTTTGCAATCAACTTATCCCTCATCTATTTACGCTAAGCATATTGTGCTGCTCGCCTAAGAATACAGACTAGGGTGTTCTCCAGGACCAAGCAGGAAGTCAGTCCTCACATATGAGTGATGTCGGCACCGGCGAAGCCCCCATGTGGAGCATTTCCCCAGCTTTCAAATAAAGCCTTTGGGAATGCAGCGCGCCTGCGCGGTCCCCTTCCCACCCAAGAGCGCCATCTTGCTCAGTCTTTCTTTTTGTGTGGAGCCCAGCGGACGTAGTTCGTGTCACCTGGGAAAAGTAAATTTTTTTTCTGCAATTTTTTTCACGTTTCTTTATCCGGTTCGACGCCGGTTCCCCGTCCCACCTGGGCTCGGTACACTGGTATCGAGTCTGGAACTTCTTTTTCGGTTTTTGTCCTTTGTGACTAGCGTTCGCGCTTTTTCTGTTATTTTCACTGGCAGCCCAGTCTTTTGACCTTGCAGGGGCCCTTTTTCCCCCGATGGCTGCCAGCAGCTTCAAAAAATGTGATCGGTGCAAGAAACTTATGTGTCTCACCGACACACATGACTGCTGCCTCCGATGCCTCGGGCCCGACCATCACTTCGGAGCTGTCAGCATCAACGTGAAAGAATTTTTTCAGAGTCCGCGTCCAGCCGGGACCGGACTTCGTCAGAGGCCTCGACATCTCGGGAGTCCTGACCCTGAGCGCTGTTGTGGTTCCTCTGAGAGGGGGGGTCTCCCACCCGGGAGCACAAAAGGAAGAAGAAGCTCGTGAGGGCGGCGTCGGTAGAGGCACCTGGATCTTCGAGGGCCAGGTCGCATAGCCCTGACCGCCGCCCCGGGCTCTCAGAGTCGGAGGGGCCATCGAAACTACCTCGCATGGAGCCGGAGTACCCGAGTCATGTAAGTTCTGTTGTCCTCGTGGACTCTCCTCCGGGAGAACCGACGTTGGGCCCGATGCCGTCAGGGCCCAAGTCGGGGGCTGCTGAGTCTCCTGAGCTCGGACTCAGGCTGACGGCCTTGGAGAGCAGCTTGGCTGCCTTCATGGAAGAGCAGCGGGTACTGATCGCCGGTCTGACCAGTGCATCTGCCCCGACCACCGGGAGCTTGACGTCTAAGTCGACCCCGGAGGCCGAGCCGATCCTAGAGTCCATCAGGTCTCAAATCTATCCTCAGCCAAGGTCCCTCTCGAACTCCCTTGCGGGGCCGAGGTCGTCGACACCGTTGTCCTCGGCGTTGGGGCGGGTGGAACCGAGGCCCACACGGCCGGAGCCGCTCGACAACTCCTCAGAGTAGTTGGCATGGGAGACAGAGGATGAGGAGTCTCCTGACACCTTCCGGACCCCGGACATCCCTTCGGACTCCCTGGAGTCTGAGCCTCGGAGAAGGTCCCCCCCCCCCCCCCGGAGGATACCCGGTTCTCGGACTTCGTGAGGGACATGGCCAAGGCTTTGGCATTCCCTGCGGACGCCGAGGAGGAGCCTCGAGCCGAGGAGCTTGATGCCCTCCGGTATGATTTTACTCTGAAGGAAGCCTTTACTGTACTGGTTCCTCCGATGCTGGAATGGTTGCTCTTCCGTATGTGGGAGGCACCGGCCTCGGCTCCGCTTCTTAACAAATGGGTCGATTCCATTTATCGCATCCATAAGAGCCCTGGGTTCCAAAAGGCGCAGCTACTGCACAATTCCATGGTTGTGGAATTGGCCATGCACCGCCTGAAGAGTCAGAAGATGCACTCCTCGGTGCCTCCCAGCCTGGAGGCCCAGAACCTGGATGCCATTGGTAGAAAGTGCTTCCAGGACTCTATGCTATCTTGCTGTGTCCAGACTTTCCAGCTGTACATGGGCATGCACTTACGGGACCTGGCAAAGGAGATTGCCGGGTTTTCAGCTGGCCTCTCCGAGGAACCCTTACAGAGGTTCAAAGCCTTGTCTACAGGGATCCCGAGAGTGCTAGAAGTTTATCTCTCGAGCAGCTTATGATGGCTTCAAGGCTTCGGCCCGGGTAGCCGCGGCCGGCATCGGTGCACGCTGTCAGGCCTGGCTACAGTCATCGGACCTGGAGTCATGGGTGCAGGACAAGTTGGTCGATGTCCCGTGCCGAGGTGACAACCTTTTCGGTAAGCCAATGACTGAACAGGCTGCAGAAATCGAGACTGAGACTCTCACCAGGACAAGGCTGTTCAGAAAGACTTCTGCCCCTTCTCAAAAAAAGAAGAGCTCAAGAAAAAAGCCTTTTTTCCCAAGGAAGGGTGCTGCCTACCAAACCTCCCCTCAGTATCAGGCCTCTCCAGCTCTCAACAGGGCCAGCAGGCCAAGGGACCAGGGGTATGGGCCCCATAGGCAAAGACCCCCAAACCGCCAGCAGGGAGCGGGGTTTTGACTTACACAGCATAGCCTCTCCTCCGCCGGTGGCTCCACTCAGCACAGGAGGTCGGCTGACCCTGTAAGCCTACAGGTGGCCAGCCATCACAGGGGATACCCAGGTACTGAGCATAGTCGAAAAGGGCTACATGCTCCACTTCCACCAGCTACCCCCTCCTACTATCCAGGGGAGTCTCCACGACTCCCTCTACAGAGGAACCTCCTCCTTCAGGAGTTGACAAGTCTTCTAAAGGAACAGGCGGTGGAACCAGTGCCTCACCACCTGAAAGGGCAAGGCTTCTACTCCAGGTACTTCCTGGTACCAAAAAGGGCAGGAGTCCTCCGGCCTATCCTAGACTTGCAAAACCTAGACAAGTTTCTGGAGAGGGAAAAGTTCAAGATGCTTATCCTTGGGATACTGCTGCCCTACCTCCTGCAGGGAGACTGGCTATGCTCCTTAGACCTAAAGGATGCTTATACTCACATCCTCATTCATCCAGACCACAGACAATACCTCAGATTTGTGGTGGGAGGAAACCATTTTCAGTACAGGGTATTTCCCTTTGGCCTAACCTCTGCCCCCAGGGTTTTCACCAAATGCCTGGCGGTGGCGGCGGCTTATCTCAGGAAACAGGGAATTTTTGTCTTCCCATACCTGGACGACTGGCTTATCAGGGGCCAGTCTCTCCAGGAGGCCCGACAAGCCACTCTTCGCACTGTCTATCTTCTTCAGCATCTGGGCTTTGTCATAAAGTACGCAGAGTCCACTTTTCTCCCCTCTCAGAACCTAGAGTTTATAGGGGCAAGATTAGACACCCTTCGGGCAAGAGCTTACTTGCCCGAAGACAGGGCCCACAGACTGATGGACTTGGCCAACCAGTTCCAAAGCAATTCTCATGTTTCTGCCAGGCACTACCTGCGGCTCCTGGGCCACATGGCATCCACTGTACATGTGACTCCGAATGCCTGTCTGCACATGCGGGCTGCTCAATGGTGCCTCAGATCAATGGACGCAGGCCACAGGCGACCTCCGAGACAGAGTAAAGGTGTCCAAACCACTTTTGGACTCCTTACAGTGGTGGCTACATCTGCCAAACCTTCTCAGGGGGTACCTTTTCAGGCTCCAGCACACACAAGGGTGCTGACGACAAATGCTTCCCTAAAGGGCTGGGGTGCCAGGGCATGTACACTCAAGGCCTGTGGTCTCCTCGAGAGGCCACACAGCAAATCAATCTTTTGGAGCTGCGAGCAATCCGCTTAGCTCTGCAAACATTTTCTCATGCCCTCTCCCTCGTCCTAGTTCAGACGAGCAATCAAGTTGCAGTGTTCTATGTGAACAAACAAGGGGGCACAGGGTCCAAACTCCTGTGCCAGGAGGCTCTGACTCTGCTCCATGGCGGTCAGGCAGGGTATGTTTCTCAAAGCGGTTTATCTACCTGGTCAAGAAAACTTCCTAGCAGACAAGCTAAGCAGGATTCTCCAGCCTCTCACGAATGGCAGTTGAATCCAGTGGTGCTCCAGCAGATCTTCCTCCGCTGGGGACTTCCATCCATCAATCTCTTTGCCAGTCCACTGAACCGTCAGCTGCCCAGGTTCTGCTCTAGACAGCCGCATCCCCTGAGGATGGCAGCAGATGCTTTTCTGATCTCTTGGTCTACGGGCCTCCTGTATGCGTTTCCTCCCACGCCCCTGGTGGCCCGAACTCTGTTCAAGATTCTCCAGGACAAGGCCTCGGTGATTCTGGTAGACCCCAGATGGCCGAGGCAGCTGTGGTTTCCACTTCTGCTGCAATTGGCGGTGGAAACTCTGTTCCCTCTGGGGTTGCAACACGATCTCCTGTCTCAAGAGCAGGGTTCCCTTCTGCACCCCAATCTCAGGTACCTCAATTTGATGGCCTGGCTGCTAAAAGGGTAGTTCTCGCTCCCTTACTCCTACCTAAGGAGGTTGAAGAGGTGGTATTGGCCTCTAGGATACAGTCCACCAGAAAATCCTATGCCCTCAAGTGGCGTAGTTTTACGGTATGGTGTGCTCAGTGCAATGAAGACCCTTTCTCTTGCCTTGTGCCAGTAGTACTGCAGTATCTACTTCACCTTTCAGACCTAGGCCTTAAGTCTAACTCTGTATGGGTCCACCTCCGTGCTTTGTCAGCTCACCAGTGGAAGGAAAGTCTGTCGGTTCACCCCTTGGTGTCCCGATTTCTCAGAGATCTGCTTCTACTCAAGCCTCCGGTTCATCCACTGGCGACTGAGTGGGATTTGAACGTGGTCTAACTTACTCGCCCACCGTTTGAGCCGATGGCTACTTGCCATTTGCGCTTCCTCTCTTGGAAAGCGCTCTTCCTGGTGGCTCTTACCTCGGACAGACGTATGAGTGAATTACAAGCTCTGGTTTCTGATAGACCATACACGTGGTTCTATAGGAACAGGGTGATCCTATGGACCCATCCCAAGTTCCTTCCAAAAGTGGTCTCCTCTTTCCACCTCAATCAGGAGGTGGTCCTTCTGACTTTTTTCCCAGGCCGCATGCCAGCCGGGCTGAATACCCTGGACTGTAAGAAGGCATTGTCTTTTTACATAGAACATACGCGGGGGCATCGAAGGGCTACTCAGCTCTTCGTCTCCTTTGACCCTAATAAGATAGGGTTACCTGTCTCCAAGCATACATTGTCCACTTGGGTAGCAGATTGTATCGCCTGGGCATATAAGGCAGCTGACCTCCCCTTGCAGGGTCGAGTCATGGCCCACCGTGTCAGGGCAAAAGCTGCGTCATCACCGTTCTGTTCCGTTGGCAGACATCTGCCGGGCTGCAACTTGGTCTTCAAGCTAGACTTTTGCAGCCCATTACTGCCTGGAGAGAGCGTCCCGAAGGGACAGTGCTTTCGGACAGGCGGTACTTCGTAATCTCTGAGGTTTAGGCAACTCCTACCCTCCGGCCCTTGTGTTGGACTCCCGTATGGGGACGTTCTCAGGGGATATTCTTATTACGGATGCTGAGGCTCTTGAGAGGGAGCCATTTTTTCAGCTTTGGGTTCCCAGTAGCCTAGAGCTGGGGAGTCCCATATATGAGGACTGACTTCCTGCTTGGTCCTGGAGAAAGCATAGTTACTCACCTGTAACAGGTGTTCTCCAGGAGCAGCAGGAATCAGTCCTCACGACCCTCCCTTCTCCCCTGGAGTTGCAGTCATATCATTCATTTTGATTTTTTGCTTTTAGCTGTGTCATCTGACTGAGCAAGAAGGCACCCTTGGGTGGGAAGGGGACCGCGCAGGCGCACTGCATTCCCAAAGGCTTTCTTTGAAAGCTGGGGAAATGCTCTGCACGGGGGCTCCGTCGGCGCCAACGTCACCCATATGTGAGGACTGATTCCTGCTGCTCCTGGAGAACACCTGTTACAGGTGAGTAACTACTCTATATGGATTCAAGTGTTCAGGGTGACATACTGAAACAGGCTTTTCTCCAGGATTTGCCTATATATTGAACCATCCATCTTTACTTTTACCTTCACAAGCCTCCCTGTCCCTACGACATAATGCTGCCATCACTATGC
Organism: Ichthyophis bannanicus; assembly: GCA_033557465.1. NCBI lineage: Eukaryota > Metazoa > Chordata > Amphibia > Gymnophiona > Ichthyophiidae > Ichthyophis > Ichthyophis bannanicus. The sequence continues at coordinate 192,579,631 of CM066039.1, forward strand.
TTTACTTTAGATATGGTATTACTAGAATGATGTGATGTGGTGATTTACATTACATATATTGCATTAAAACCAAAATGCTGTACTTCCATTTTGCCCTGCTAGGCCAGTCCAGACAAGTGGGTTGTGTCCCCCCCAACTAGCAAAGATGGAAATGGAGAAGAAAAAAATCTAGTGTCTTCTAATGACCTCATCCTGTACCGTATCTAGAGCAGCTAGAGGGCATACTACCTCAGTAGTTCTGTCTCTAGCAGTGTGTGGACACATCTGAGCATATCTCTGAAAACTGAGGAAAATTGATTTAGCTTGCAAGTAGCTCGTGAGTAACTGCTCTTAGGGGTGACTTGATCTCAGTGTGGGAGGCATCCATTGGGACATCCTTAAAACTCGTGTTCTCCTGGGTTTGCCTAGAAAGAAGGGTGTTGATTCAGTTCCCCATCCTTATCCTGTTAAGGGCTGGTTGAACAGCCAGATTTGGATCAGGACCCCGAGCCTAGCACAGCCTCAGTGCTTCCTTCCCTTACTTCTCCCTTGGCTTTCCTCTGAAGATTTGGTGAAGTTTTCCAAAGGTATGTGACCACAGGACTTGGCTGCAGGGGAGTAGGATTGAGCCCAGCACTGTTGCTTGGGCTCCCCAGGGGTGAGTACCAGATCTAAATTCATTTCTTTGCCAAATCTGTCTCTCTGCTTCCTTGTCCAGTGTCTGTGGAAGCCCTGACCATCCGCTTAGTGAGGCATTTGTTGGGTTTGTGAGTGGGACCGTTGGTTTATTTGTGGTCTTTCCCACCATTTTTGCCTTGTACTCATGCTGTCGGCATACACGTACAGTGCCTGGCTCTGCGCTGCTCCCCTCTGCATGGCTCGGAGGCACGCATACTGTCTGTATATACAGACAGCACACACATGCTAGCAGCTAACACCTAAACAACCATATGTTGACTCCATGCCTTTGCAGCATGTGATAAATGTGCGCACACTTCAACGTGCATTGGATGTTTTTTTGCAGCGAGTAGCATGGATCCCTCTTCCGCCTTGGCAGTGTTTCAGGTGGCATTGGAGTCAGCTGCGTGGAGATCCAGCACCCCAGCTCAGAATCCCTTCACTAGCTCTTTAGAACTCAGTCCACCAGAGTTTACCCTGCAGGATCCCCTGGTGTCCAGTCTGCTTTCTGTGAGAGGAGCAGTCCAAGCCTCTGGCATGTCTTCCCCAGAGTTCTTCTTTCTTCAGCATGGTTGGTTCTTCTGGCATGATGCTGCAGACTCTTCAGCTTCTGGGCCACCTTGCCCCTTCTCCCCTCGTGCAGGGTCTGGCCCCTCGGTGCAGGACAGTCAAAGTCCAGCAGGGGCTCCTCCATAGAAGTGCTTCCGTTAGAAGATGACTTCAGGGATAACTGATCATCTCCCTTGTGCGTGTGTAAAAGATGAGCCTTAGATACCAGACGATTAGACAATTCTCCAGGAACAAGCAGGAAGTAAGTCCTCACATATGGGTGATGTCACTGATGGAGCCCACATGGTAATGATCTCCAGCTTCCATAGGAAGCTTTTGAGAGACCCACCACACATGCATGCCTTTCTTCCCACCTGAAGGAGCTATCTTACCTCTGTCGTCTTTTTTTCGCGGGTCTCTTTAAACGTTTGTCTGCCCCCGGAAACTTGAAGTAACCCTTATGGTTCATGTAAGTATATGTTTGTAAACCCTACAATTTTAATGTAAATAGTTCCAACAGTTATAATGTAATTGAATTGGGCTCTTGCTTGTACAATTCATTTTGACATTCCTTGTAAACCGTATTTGATACTTGGAAAAATACAGTATATAAATGTATTTTAAATAAATAAATAAATAAATTTTCTTTCCTCAACTTTGATTTTCGACTGCGTGCTTTCTCCTAGTCTTCCTGCCCATGCCCAGGAGCGTCGGTGCCCTGGTGCTGCATTTTTCTCGGAAACTGTTTTCTTTATTTTTCTGGTATGCGGGTCTTTTCTCTCGTGACCCCCTGGTCACTTAGAACATTGGTGTCTTTTGATTTGGCAGAAGCAGTCTTTCCCAATGTGAGCAAATCAACCAGTGGGTTCAATAAATTCTCCAGGTGTGGCTGCAACACCTTGATGATGGACCTCCATAGTTGGTGCATTCAGTGCCTCTGGCCTGACCATGAGCCCCTCCACCTGCAATCTGTTTGCAGATGACTTGGGAGAGGCAAAGAATCAAGAGAAATGGTAGGAAGCACTGTTTGGATCTTCAGACTCAGTAGTATTGGTGCCAACATAGACACAGATGCCCTTGAGGGCCTCCATGAAGGCCTCAGCCCAACATGGCGCTGAAGCTCATTCGGAGCCGAGGGTTCATGGTGGCCTGGACTGGAGGCTGTTCTTTGAAGAAGGATGCCCCCAGAATGATCAGTCCTTGGCCGTGTCAACATAGAGGAGCGATGTGAGGGCTGGGGTAAAACCCATGGGCAGTAGAATCAAAGCCCCCTTCAGCGTGATGGCGAGGGCTGGGAGCGGCCACTGAAGCCACCTGGGCAGGAGGAATTGCCTCCAACAGCTCCGTCGATGGTCTCACAATGCGATAACTATTGTAAAGTCCCGTCAAGGGAGCCGGCATCACAGGCTGTGGCTGCTTCTCTGGCTCTAGCCACACTGGATATGGTGCTCCTTGCTGAGTGGATGTAGACCCTCAAATGCAGTCTTGCTGCATTCCTAGCTGCACAGGCTGAAAGGGACCAGAAGCCCTCAGAGATCTCAATGCCAATGTCAACCCCTCAGCTGGCTGGGATTCCACTGATGGAGGTGCAGCCCATCCTTGAAATCCACGCCTCTTTGACTGGGGAAGGGCCTCAGGCAGTCACCTGGCCTTTCTCTTGGCATCCAGGATGTCCCCTCTGTGCCTCAGAATTGGAGGGTCATCGTTGGGTGTTTCGAGAACCCCAATCCCCGTATACCCCTCCTGAGTGTTGTCGACAACAAGAGAATAGGCGCTACTTCAGCTTCCTCACGTACTCGGACTTCGATGAGTGGGAGACCGAGGAGGAGTCCCTGCTCTCTAAGCACCATAGGGATAATCCATCTGATCCCTTGCCATCCTATGAGTGCTATAAGTATCTGCCCGAGGACATCTCATTTCATGAGTTTGTCCGAGACATGGCAAAGGCTCTACTATTTACCCTCAAGGCAGAGGAGGAGCCAAGAGCTGAGCAACTGGAAATCCTTCAGTACCCTTCTCCTCCCAAGGAGGCTTTCATGGTTCCTGTCCACCTAATCCTCGAGAGGTTGTTCTTCCGCATCTGGGAAACTTCCCTCATGCTGCCCCCTGTAAGTTGCCGGCTGGACTCCATGTACCAAGTCCAAGAGAGTCCTGGTTTTGAGAAGCCCCAGCTTCCCCACAACTCCATGGTTGCGGAGTCTGCCATGAGGAGGATTAAGAGTTCTAAGGTCCACTCCTCGGTTCCTCTGAGGTGGGAAGCCTGAACCCTGGATGGGCTCGAGAGAAAATGTTAGCAGGAGTCCATGCTTGTGGACCGCATCCTCGCTTACCAGCTCTACATGGGGATGTACTTGAAAGATATTATGGGGACTTGTCAGTTCTAGGCCATGCTCTCGGGTGAGCAGCTGAACTGGTTCCGCGCTCTCGTCTTCGTTGGAAAGAACTGCTCTAAATATATGAACAGGGCGGCCTACAATGCCTTTGAGTCTGGCTAGGATGGCTGCTGTGGGTTTTGGGGTCTGTCACCTAGCCTGGTTGCTATCTTCTGACCTTGAGCAGTGGGTGCCAAGACAAGCTTGTGGCTTTCCCCTGCTGAGGTGAGAACCTCTTTGGCCAGCCCATGGAGGAGAAGGCTGGGTAGCTGCAGAGGGAGCAGTTGATGATGAACCAGCTCTCCTGAAAGACGGCTGACCCCTCCAGGAAGAAGGCCGCCTACCCGAAAAAAAAAGAGATATTGTCCCTATCCAGGCTATCAGAGCCCTTAGCAAGGTCAACAGCAAAAGAGCCAGGGTCAATGTCAGCAGCGCCACCAGAAACCACAAAAGCCCCCCAGCCTGTGCCACAACCGCAGCCAGGTGGAGACTTTTGACTCCGTCCTGTGGAGCATGGCCCCTACTTCCTGCCTCACAGTTCCTCCGCAAGTAGGAGGGAGGTTGGTCCATTATGCCCACAGATGGCCAGTAATAATGGACATATGGGTGCTAAAGATAGTCCCGGACAGGTACCTGTTGTTTTTTGACCAACTTTCTCTTTTGTTCTTCCCAGGGGAGTTCCCCCAGGGGAGCTCCTCCAACAGAAGGTTCACACTCTCTTGGCCAATTTAGCCATCGCGTTTGTCCCACAATCTCAGGCTAGATAGGGATTCTACTTCCTTTACTTCCTGGTTCCCAAGAAAACAGGCGGCTTCAGGCCCACATTGGATCTACAGAATCTCAACCACTTCCTGGTGAAGGAGAAATTCAAAATGGTCTCCCTGGGAATTTTGTTGGCTTACCTCCAATGGGAAGACTGGCTTGGATCTCAAAGATGCCTCTGCTCACATTACCAAAAACTCCCTTCATTGGCAGTATCTCTGCTTCATGCTCAGCGGAAGGCATTATCAGTATCGAATGCTGCTTTTCGGCCTCGCCTCCACCCCAAGGGTCTTCACAAAATGTCTGTCGTTGCTGCCTTCCTCTGGACCCCTGGGTGTTTTAGTCTCCCTCTACCTGGATGACTGGCTAATCAGGGGTACAACACCAGGCAAGGCGTGGCAATCGGCAGCCCTTACCATTCAGTTCTCCAGGACCAAGCAGGAAGTCAGTCCTCACATATGGGTGATGTCGGCGCCGATGGACCCTCGTGCGGAGCATTTCCCCAGCTTTCAAAGAAAGCCTTTGGGAATTGCAGTGCGCATGCGCGGTCCTCTTCCTGCCCAAGGGTGCCATCTTGTTCAGTCTTCTTTTTTCCGCGGAGCCCGACGGACGTAGTTCGTTTTTCCCCGAGGAAAAAGTTGATTTTCTCTGTTTTTCTCTTTTTTCTCCGGTTCAACGCCGGATCCTTTTTCTGCTCGGACCGATACGCCGGTATCGAGTCCTTTTCTCTCTCTTTCGTTTTTTGTCCTTTGTGACTGGCGTTCGCGCCTTTTTTCTTTTTTCCCTGGCAGACCGGTCTTTTGACCTAGCAGGGGCTCTTTTTCCCCCGATGGCTGCCAGCGGGTTTAAGAAATGTGATCGGTGTAAGAAACTTATGTCTCTTACCGACACACATGACTGCTACCTCCGTTGCCTCGGACCCGATCATGACCCGATGATCTGTGGTCCGTGTGGTAAAATGTCCTCGAAGGTGTTGAGGAGTCGACAGCACCAGAGGGATAGAATTTTTTCTGACTCCGCGTCCGGCCGGGCCCGGACCTCGTCAGAGGCTTCAACGTCTCGGGACTCCGGCCCCGAGCAGCGTCGGGGTTCCTCTGAGCGGGGGTCTCCTTCGCGGGAACATCGCAGGAAGAAGAAACCCGTGAGGGCGGCGTCGGTGGACGCTCCTGGTTCCTCGAGGGCCAGGTTGCATAGCCCCGATAGCCGTCCCGGGTCTTCGGAGTCGGAGAGGCCTGCCAAGCATCCTCGTGTCGAGATGGAGTCTCCTGGACACGTAAGTGCTGTTGTCCTCGTTGACTCTCCTCCGAGGGAGCCGACGTCGGGCCCGAGTCGGGGGCTGCTGGGTCTCCTGAGCTCGGACTCAGGTTGACGGCCTTGGAGAGCAGCTTCGCTGCCTTCATGGAACAGCAGCGGGCATTGATCGCCGGTCTCACCGGTGCATCTGCCCCGACCACTGGGACCTCGATGTCCAAGTCGACCCCGGAGGCCGAGCCGATCCTCAAGTCCATGCGGGCTCGAGTTGATCCTCGGCCACGGTCTCCCTCGACCTCCCGTTCGGGGCCGAGGTCGTCGACGCCGATACCCTCGGCGTCGGGGCGGAGGGCTTCGGTGCTCGCCCGACCGGAGCCGCTCGATTCCTCTTCCGAGGAGTCGGGCTGGGAGACAGAGGACGAAGAGTCACCCGACACCCATCGGACCCGGTGTGTCCCATCGGACTTGCCCGAGTCCGAACCTCGGAGACGGTCCCCACCAGAGGATACCCGGTTCTCGGACTTCGTGCGGGATATGGCCAAGGCCTTGGCCTTCCCCGCGGATCCCGAGGAGGAGCCTCGAGCCGAGGAGCTCGAGGCCCTCCAGTATGACTCTCCTCCGAAGGAGGCCTTTACTGTTCCGGTTCCTCCGATGCTGGAGCGGCTGCTCTTCCGCCCGGCCTCGACGCTGGTGTTAAGCAAGCGGGTCGATTCCGTTTATCGAGTCCGCAAGAGCTCCAGGTTCCAAAAGGCACAATTACCGCACCACTCCATGGTTGTGGAGTCGGCCATGCATCGACTGAAAATTCAGAAGATGCACTCCTCGGTGCCTCCCGGCTGGGAGGCCTGGAACCTGGATGCCCTCAGTAAGAAGTGCTTCCAGGGCTCTATGCTTGCTTGCCGTGTCGGTTCCAGCCGGGAGGCACCGAGGAGTGCATAGGCATGTACCTCCGAGACCTGGCAAAGGAGATTGCTGGGTTCTCTGCTGGTCTCTCCGAGGAACCTTTGCAGAAGTTCCAGGCCTTGTCCACCGGTATTCGAGAATGCTCGAAGTTTATCTCTCGAGCAGCCTATGATGGCTTCGGCCCTAGTAGCCGGGGCCGGCATCGGTGCCCACCGACAGGCTTGGCTACAGTCATCTGACCTCGAGCCATGGGTACAGGACAAGTTGGTCGATGTCCCCTGCCGAGGTGAAAACCTCTTTGGCAAGCCCATGGCTGAAAAGGCTGCAGAACTCGAGACCGAGACTCTGACCAGGACTAGGCTTTCCAGGAAAACCTCTGCCCCTTCTCAGAAGAAGAAGGGCTTGGGAAAAAAGACCTTTTACCCGAGGAAGTCATCTGCCTACAAACAATACCCTCATTATCAGGCCTCTGCAGCTCCCCAACAGGGTCAGCAGGCCAAGGGGCAGGGTCAAGGGCCCTGTAGGCAGAAGGCCCCCAAGCCACCAACACCGGCCCCTGCTCAGCAGGGTGGGGTTTTTTGACTCAAACAGCATAGCCTCTTCTCCTCAGCTGGCTTCTCTCAGCACGGGAGGCCGGCTGGCCCACTTTGCCCACAGGTGGTCAGCCGTCACATCAGATACCTGGGTTCTTCATATAGTCCAAAAGGGCTATCTTCTCCATTTTCATCAGGTACCTCCCTCCTATTTTCCAGGGGAACCTCCAAGACCTCCTCTACACAGGGACCTACCCCTTCAGGAGTTGGCAGGTCTGCTAAAGGATCAGGCTGTGGAACCGGTGCCCCACCACCTGAGAGGTCAAGGCTTTTATTCCAGGTACTTTCTGGTACCAAAAAGAACAGGAGGCCTCAGACCCATCCTAGACTTGCGAAACCTCAACAAGTTCCTGGAGAGGGAAAAGTTCAAGATGCTTACCCTTGGAATCCTGCTGCCCTACCTCCAGCAGGGAGACTGGCTATGCTCCTTAGATCTAAAGGATGCGTATACTCACATCCTTATTCATCCAGACCACAGACAATATCTCAGGTTTGTTGTGGGAGGAAACCACTATCAGTACAGAGTACTACCCTTTGGCCTGTCATCTGCTCCCAGGGTGTTCACCAAGTGCCTGGCAGTGGTGGCGGCCTACCTGAGGCTTCAGGATCTTTTTGTGTTTCCGTACCTGGACGACTGGCTCATAAGGGGCCAATCTTCCCAGGAGGCCAACCAGGCCACCCTTCGCACTTGGTGTTTGTCATAAATTTCGCAAAGTCCACTTTGCTCCCGTCCCAGAACTTGGAGTTCATAGGGGCCAGGCTCGATACTCTTCAAGCAAAGGCTTTTCTGCCTCTGGACAGGGCCCACAGGCTAATGGATCTAGCCAGCCAGTTTTGCAGCAATTCCCTGGTCTCTGCCAGGCAATTCCTGAGACTACTCGGCCATATAGCTTCCACGGTTCATGTCACCCCCAATGCCCGCCTGCACATGCGGCCTGCTCAGTGGTGCCTTCGCACTCAATGGCTTCAGGCCACAGGGAGCCTGGCGGACTCAATTACGATATCTGACCTACTGGTCTCCTCTCTGCATTGGTGGCTTCATCTTCCGAATCTGGTGCTCGGAGTGGATTTTCAATCCCCTCCACCTTCTCAAGTGCTCACAACAGATGCTTCTCTTCTCGGTTGGGGAGCACATTGCCAAGGAACATGTACTCAGGGTCTCTGGACCCCTTGGGAGGCTTCTCAGCAGATAAACTTCCTAGAGCTACGGGTGATACGCCTAACTCTGAGAGCCTTCTCCCACCTCGCCTCTCACCAGTCTGTACTGGTTCAGACGGACAATCAAGTTGCCATGTTCTATGTGATCAAACAAGGAGGCACAGGCTCCTTCCTTCTTTGTCAGGAAGCTCAACGGCTGTGCTCTTGAGCTGTCAATCACGGGATCCTTCTCAAGGCTGTCTACCTCCCAGGTCAGGAAAATTACCTGGCAGACAAACTGAGCAGGATCCTGCAACCACACGAATGAAGATTGAACCCATTGGTGGTTCAGCAGATCTTTCTCAGGTGGGGACTCCCCACCTTGGATCTTTTCACCAGTCCTCTGAACCAGCAACTCCCGATATTTTGCTCCAGACAACCGCATCCCCTCAGAGTAGCAGCGGATGCGTTTCTGATCTCGTGGTCCACAGGCCTACTGTATGCGTTTCCTCCCACACCACTAGTGTCCAGAACGCTGTTCAAAGTCCTCAAGGACGGGGCTTCATTGATTCTCATTGCCCCCAAGTGGCCGAGGCAACCGTGGTTCCCGCTTCTGCTACAGCTAGCTGTGCACACCCCTCTGCCTCTGGGGTTTCAACCCGATCTCCTGTCTCAAGATCAGGGGACTCTCTTGCACCCCAACCTCCAGTCCCTTCATCTGATGGCCTGGCTGCTGAAAGGGTAGTCCTGGCTCCCCTACTGCTGCCTCGAGAGGTGGAAGATGTCATCTTAGCTTCTAGACGGCAATCCACCAGGAAATCCTACGCTCTTAAGTGGCGTAGATTCTCCACATGGTGTGCTCAGCACGACGAGAATCCTTTCTCGTGCTTGGTAGCGGTGGTATTGCAATATTTGCTTTACCTCTCCAATCTAGGCCTTAAGTCTAACTCTGTCAGAGTTCACCTGAGTGCCCTCTCAGCTCACCACTCGCCGGTGGACAGCAGGCCTCTTTCCAACCACCCTTTGGTGGCTCGTTTCCTCAGAGGCCTCCTTCTGCTTAAGCCTCCTTTGCGTCCACCGGCCCCTGAGTGGGATCTGAATGTGGTATTGCAGCGGCTTACTTGTCCGCCTTTTGAACCTATGGCTACCTGCCCTCTCCGTTTTCTCTCCTGGAAAACGTTATTCCTGGTAGCTCTCACCTCTGCTAGGTGAGTGAGTGAACTGCAGGCTCTAGTGTCTGATCCTCCTTACACTAGGTTCTACAGGAATAGGGTAGTCTTATGGACTCACCCTAAGTTTCTTCCTAAGGTTGTCTCACCTTTTCACCTCAATCAGGAGGTGGTTCTTCCGACCTTCTTTCCCAGGCCGCATGCCAACCAGGCTGAGATGGTCTTGCATACCCTGGACTGTAGGAGGGCATTATCCTTCTACCTTGACTGTACGCGGGAGCATCGGAAGGCTGTTCAGCTTTTCGTTTCTTTTGACCCCAATAAGTTGGGGCTCCCTGTCTCCAAGCGTACGCTGTCCATATGGGTCGCTGACTGTATCACCTGGGCTTATGGGGCAGCCTGCCTCTCGTTGGAGGGTCGAGTCACAGCTCATCGTATCAGGGCGAAGGCTGCGTCAGTGGCTCATCTCCGCTCTGTTCCGTTGGCAGACATCTGCCGGTCCGCTACTTGGTCTTCAAGCCAGACTTTTGCGGCCCATTACTGCCTTGAGAGGGAGTCCCGCAGGGACAGTGCTTTCGGACAGGCAGTACTCCATAATCTCTTTGGGGTTTAGGCAACTCCTACCCTCCGGCCCTGGTGTTGGGCTACTGGTCGGGGGCGTTCTCAGATAAGATTCCTTCCTTCTGTGCTGACGAGCTAGAGGGAGCTCATTTTTCCGCTTGAGGTCTCCGGTAGCCTTAAGCTAGGGAGTCCCATATGTGAGGACTGACTTCCTGCTTGGTCCTGGAGAAAGAGTAGTTACTCACCTGTAACAGGTGTTCTCCAGGAGCAGCAGGAATCAGTCCTCACAACCCTCCCTCCTCCCCTTGGAGTTGCAGTCATATGATTTATTTTTGCTAATTTTTTGCTGTCTTTTAGCTATGTCATCAGACTGAGCAAGATGGCACACTTGGGCGGGAAGAGGACCGCGCATGCGCGCTGCAATTCCCAAAGGCTTTCTTTGAAAGCTGGGGAAATGCTTCGCACGAGGGCTCCGTCGGCGCCAACGTCACCCATATGTGAGGACTGATTCCTGCTGCTCCTGGAGAACACCTGTTACAGATGAGTAACTACTCTGTGTTGGAGCATCTCATCTTTGTAATCAATTATCCAAAGTCTCACCTGCAGCCCTCTCAATGCCTAGCGTTCAAAGGGGCTCTCCTGGATACCACCCTAGCTCGGGCCTATTTGTCCATGGATCAAGCCCAGTGTTTCATTTCAGTGACCCGTGAGTTACAGCGGCGTCCCAATGGATGCTTCGTGTCCTTCACCACGTGGCCTCCACGATCCACATCACCCTTCTTGCCCATCTTCAGATGAGGCAAGCACAGTGGACTCTCTGCACACAGTGACATCAAGTCATGGGTCCTTTCAGGGACAGGATATTGGTCTCTCCACCCCACAAGGACTCCCTGTCCTTGTGGTTACAAACTCAGAACCTGTTAATGGGTTTTCCCTTCCAAGCCCCTCCACATCAGCTTGTCCTGACTACTGATGCCTCCAAGACGGGCTGGGGGGGCCCATCTCAATGGCCTGCACATGCAGGGTCTTTGGTTCAGGAGTGCCTGTATTAGATCAACTTCCTGGAGCTCTGTGCCATTTCAAATGCCCTTCGAGATGGACAACCAGGTGGCGTGTTCTGTGTCAACAAACAGGGCAGCATGGGGTCATACCTTCTGTGTTGGGAAATGGTGTGTCTCTGGAAATTTGCCTTCTCCCATGACATGATCCTCCGGGCCATGTATCTACCTGGGAAGCTCAATGTCTTGACAGATCACCTCAGAAGTGTCCTTCAGCCACATGAGTGTGCCCTCAGCATGCGGTTAGCCAGCTGCATCTTCCGACTGGGGCACACCGAGCATAGATCTCTTTGCATCACTGGACAATGCTCAGGTGCTGCAGTTCTGCTCCAGGCTTCCCTGTAGCTGTTGGATAGCCTCTGATGCCTTCCTGCTGGACTGGAGTGAGAGTCTGCTCTGAATATCCACCAATACCACTGGTGGCCAAAACCCTGTTCAAGCTTCAAGCGGACAGGGATACCGGGATTCTCATTGTCCCCACACTGGCTCCGGCAACTGTGGTTTCCTCTTCTGCTCCTCATGGCGTGGATGCTGAGCGGATAGTTCTTTCAGAGCTTCACCTCCCTGCAGAAGTGGAGAATGTGTTTCTCGCTTTGCATAAAGATTCCATCCGTTGTGCCTACGCCTTCAAGTGGTGGTGGTTTTCTATGTGGTACACAGGTAAAGTACTAGACCCTTTCTCCTGCACTGTGGAGGTGTTGCTGACTTACCACCACCTTTCCAACTCTGGTCTCCAATCCAACTCTGAGAGTGCATCTAAGCACAGTGGCAGCGTACCACTGCGGTGTTGATGGTGGACCCATTTCTGCACATCCTCTTGTAGACCACTTAATGAGAGGTCTCCTGCTCTCGTGGCCCTCTATCCACCCCCCGCCTGTGAAGTGGGATCTTAACGTGGTACTGGGGCAGCTCCTTTCAGCCTCCTTTGAACCTCTCGGCTCCTGGTAGCTTAAGCACCTCACCTGGAAGGTAGTGTTCTTGATAGCAGTCACCTCTGCGCACAGAGTTAGTGAACTCCAGGCACTGGTAGTGCACACTCCATACACCAGATTTCACCACTATAGAGTAGTCCTTAGGACTTATCCTAAGTTCCTTCCTAAAGTGGTTTCTGCCTTTCATCTCAACCAGTCTGTGACGCTGCCCACCTTTTTTTCTAGGCCTCATGCCAACGCGGTTGAGGCTTCTCTACACACACTAGATTGTAAGAGAACTCTGGCTTTCTGTCTGGAGTGGACGAAAGCCCTTCAATGTTTCTCCAAGCTCTTTGTCTGTATTGACCCTAATAGAATGGGTGTTGCAGTATCTCCAGGAACAAGTAGGAATGTAGTCTTCACATATGGGTGATGTCTGTACTGACAGAGCCTATGCGGGAACGCTCCCCAGTGTCTAATAGGAAAGCCTTTGGGAGCATCCCACTGTGCCTGTGTTGCTGCCTTCCCGCCATCCCAACTCTCCCTCCTCAGTTCTTTGTTTTCCGTGGAAATCCTGTCACAGCAGAAAATTCTTTAATTCCTTGTTTTTTTGTGGTTTGCATCTGCCTTCCCGTTGACGCCAGAACTGACCCTTTGGTTCTTTTCTTTTCTTTCTTTGTTCTTTACTTTAAAAACGTATAGAACTTTTCTTCAGGCACGTCAATGCCATTTTAGACCATAAGCCTTCCATTTTGTCTGCTGACACTACGGCAAATCAGCTATTAGTATTAAGAAATGTTCTAAGTGTAGCAGTACCATTTCTACTACTGATACCCATGACTGGTGTCTTAAATGCCTTGGGCCCGATCACCATCCATCAGAATGTCTTTGTAAGATGACGACAAAGAGAGGCCTACAAAATCGAGCCGCAAAGTTAGGATCACTCTTTGCCTCAGATGTGATTTCTTTGACATCACGTCATCGAGGGCATCCTCTTTGTCTCATGGATCTCAGGCATCGAAACATAAGTCGTCTTTGAAGACAGGCCACCCCCCAAGGGTAGATCTCTTTCTAAGCATAGAAATGCCTTGAGTGTGTTGCCCAGGAGGTGGATTGGCCGACCAAACAACCCCGGTGGGAGGACCTTCCATCCAAAGCCATCGAGGGGTTCTAGGATGCTCCCGAGGCCTTCACTTCTGGAGAGCTCCTGGTGCCATGCTCGGGGACGGTAGTACATATCGTTGGCACCAAGCATTGGCGAGCTGTATGGATCCGCGTATTCTCACCATAGAGTGGAGCTTGGTGGGTCTTCTAGCAGCTTCGGTTCCAGTAAAATCCTTACCGGTGGTACTGCCGACACCAGTACCATCCACGATTCCAATACAGACCGCATCGGGTTATATGCCGCTTGCTGCGTTGCTGCCCATGCCTACCCTTGAGTCCATTCCCGGTACCGAGGTATCAGCCAGGCAAGCCCTCTCTTCCGATACCGATGATGTCTGTACCAGGCCTTGGCAGAGCAAGGACATCGTTCACACCAATACTTTGAGTCTTCCAATTCCGATTCTTCCAATAACGAATCGATTGATACCCAAAGACTACAAAATCTTCTGGAAGACCCTTCTCCTTCACCGGAGCAGCGTATGTCCCCTCCCGAGGATATGTCCTTTCAAGAGTTTATTCGGTCCATAGCCAAGGGCCTTTCCATTACAGCAACAATACCCTCCAATCCTCCAATACCCTACGGCTCCTAAAGAGGCGGCCACACTTCTGATTCACCGCATACTCCATGATCTCATGTTCCGGATGTGGGAAACGCCCCTTATTATTTCTCCCCATAGTCGACCACTCGATACCATGTATCGAGTACAGTGTGTCCCAGTTTTCAAAAGACGCAGTTTCCACATCATTCAATGGTAGTGGAATTGACAATGCATCAAATTAAGAATTCCAAGACACATTCTTCTAATCCTACAAGTAGAGAATCAAACTCTCGATGCTTTTGGATGTCGGTGCGTTCATGCTTCCATGCTTTCAGCCAGAATAAGTTCCTACATATTTTATATGGGTATGTTTCTTGAAGAGGTTACCAGAGAGCTTGAATCAATGCCCCTTCTCCCTGATGACAAGAGGGCCAACTACCTTACACTGGTCAGACATGCCCAAAATGTCTGTCTGTCAATAGGGTGACCTTTGATTGCTTTTAGTGCACTAGCAGGGCCACCTCCATCTGGATTGGTGCATGCAGAATTGCTTGGCTTTAAGCGTCAGATCCTGAACAATGGGTTCAAGATAAACTGGGTAATATTCCCTGCACAGATGAAAACCTATTTGGCAAAGACTGTCAAGATAAAGCTTCGCATTTAGAATCTGAGAACACCACTCTCAATAGGCTGTCTGACTACAGTTAACCCTGCTAGGAAGAAAGCAACTGCAAAGACAACTTTCTTTGGTAAGAAGAAAACGTTTTGCCCTTCTTACACCCTTGCTTCTCAATACCAACCTCAGGGTACCCAAAAGAGGCAACAGCCTCCCAAGCAACAGAAGAAGCCACAGGCTCCTAAGGCTCAACCAGCTGAGCAGATACAATCTGTACCTGGATTTTGATTTTTTCCTAGAGAACATAGCCACCCTACTTCTTGAGAACCCCATCCCTTCCACATAGCTGGCAAATTGTCATTATGCCCACAGGTGACATCTCATCACCTCAGAGCAGTGGACATTAACCATAGTGAGAGAAGGGTACAGACTTCATTTACAAAGCCTGCCCCTATCCACTCTAGTGGGGGAATATCAGTCTCAAACCCCTCCCCTCCTCACTGCTCTCCTGCTATAGGAGGTGACATCTCTTCTATCACAGGGTGCCATAGAAGTTCCCACATCTCAGCAAGAGACAGGTTTCTATTCTCCGTACTTTCTCATACCAAAGAAAAGCAGAGAGTACAGACCCATCCTAGACCTCAGGAACCTAAACAAGTTCCTAGTCCACGAGAAGTTCAAAATGGTCTCACTAAGGACCCTCTTGCCCTATCTCCAGAGTCAGGATTGGCTCTGTTCTCTAGATCTAAAGGAAGCATATACACATATCCTCATTCATCCAGAACACAGGAAGTATCTACGCTTCATCTTTCAGGGAAGATATTATCAATACAAAGTCCTGCCTTTCGTACTCACCTCTGCCCCAAGATTCTTCATAAAGTGCATGGTGGTCGTGGCCGCATATCTAAGAACTCTGGGGCTATTAGTTTTCCCTTAATTAGACGACTGGCTCATAAAGGCAGTCACCTCTCAGGAGGTTCACCAATCTCTCCTTTGTTCAGTGCAAGTACTGCAATATTTGAGATTTGTAATAAACCTTCCAAAATCCCATCTACTGAAGCACTGAAGTTCATAGGAGCCTTCCTAGACACTCAGCAGTCAAGGGCATTTCCACCCCAACCCCGGTGTTCCAGTCTCCAGTTGGCATCTCAGGCACATCTCAAAGATCACCTCACGGCCTGAGAAATGCTGCAGCTTCTAGGTCATATGGCCTGAACAGTACATGTAGTTCCATATGCCCGTCTGCATATGCGCACAGCTCAATGGACTCCTGCCTCCCAGTGGAAGCAGGTCTCAGGACATCTCAGTGACAGGATCGAAGTCACTGCCCCTCTGTCTGCATCCCTTCAATGGTTGTGTGCCCCAAAAAAACTCCTCATTGGGTCACCTTTTCAGATGCCTCCACATCAATGCACCCTGATGACGGATGCCTCCAAATTGGTCTGGGGAGCCCACTTAGGGCCTCTGGATAGCACAGGAGTCGAAACTCCAGATAAATTTACTAGAGCTTCATGCTATCTTCAAAGCCCTCAAGGTATTTCAGGATCATCTACAATGCCAGAGGGTTCTGGTCCAGATGGGCAATCAAGTTGCCATGTTCTGTGAACAAGCAGGGAGGAACAGGCTCTTGACCCCTCTGCGGGTCTTTTGCCCATTGCTCATCAGCTAGATCTTCAAGCGGTGTATCTACCAGGAGAGCAGAATATCTTGGCAGACAGGTTGAGTCGGATCCTCCTTCCCCACGAATAGTCTGTCCATCAGAAACAACATCCTTCATCTTTCAGACCTGGGGCACTCCAGAGATAGACCTCCTTGCCACACTGCAGGATGCCAAGCTTCCACACTTCTGCATCAGAACGCCTGTGTCCGTCATGCAAAAAGTGGATGCTTTCCACTTCCATTGGGGTTGGGTTCTCCTTTATGCCTTTGCTCCCATTCCTCTGATTCCCAAAACGCTTTTTAAGCTTCAGGCAGACAGGGGCTTCATGATCCTAATAACCCCATGCTGTCCACGTCAACCGTGGTTTCCTCTCTTGCTACATCTGTCTCACTCGTCCCCTAAGTCTCGGGTCAGCTCCAGATCTCCTCTCCCAGGAAGAGGGGACACTGCTCTATCCCAATCCGCAGTCTCTCCATCTCATGGCTTGGTTGCTGAAAGCATAGCTTTGCAAGGTCTTAACCTTACTCAGGAAGTAAAGAAGATCCTATTAGCTTCCAGGAAGCCATCCACCAGATGTTCAAGTGGCGTAGGTTCTCTATCTGGTGTTCTCAGAAGGATCTCTAGCTCCTGTGGAGGCTTTCTTTCAGTATCTCCTCCATCTATCTCAAGACCAACTCCGTGAGAGTTCACCTCAGTACTATTGTTTTTCTGGTTGCCCCGTTGGGCTTTTCTACAGGTTTTTTTCAGTAGCCTGTAGCTGGGGAGTCCCATATGTGAGGACTTACTTCCTGCTTGTTCCCGGAGAAAGCGTAGCTACTCATCTGTAGCAGGTGTTCTCCAGGAACAGCAGGAATAAGTCCTCACTACCCTCCCCCTTTCCTATGGAGATGTTCTTTTTGCTTGATTAAGCTATGTCATCATAGTGAGGTAATATGGCTCCTTCGGGTGCTAAGACAGGCACGCATGCGCGGTTGACCTCTCAAAAGCTTCATATGGAAGCTGGAGATCATTTCCGTGCAGGCTCCTTCGGTGATGTCACCCATATGTGAGGACTTACTCCTGCCGTTCCCGGAGAGCAGCTGCTACAGGTGAGTAACTACGCTTTCCCGCTTTATTTGCTGGTTTTGGAAAGAGGAGCTGGCGGTTTTTGATTGCTTGCATTTCCTCGTCCCTACGACTGTCAGAGGCTGTATCAGCAGAGTAGGAGTCTTGGGTGCATCCCCTCTTTGAGGGGGTCAGAAAGCTCTCCAAGGTGTTTCTCCTTCCGGAGTTTCTGAAGAGTATGATAAGTGTAGAATGGGACTCGCTCTCAGCCATATTGAGACAGGTTAGGGTCTTGGGTAGACTCTACGTTTTCTCCCAGAAGGACCTTTGCAGCCTGAATGCAGTTGTCCCAGGTAGACGCGCAGGTGGCAGCTATTACTAAGCACACCATCATTCTGATTGAGGGCGGTGCAGCCCTTAAGGATCAAGTGGATCACAAGGTTGAGACCTTTTTGAAGTATGTTTTTGGCTGCCTTTCTTATTCTCCAAGCAGTAATTTGTGGGGGGGCTTTATGGCACGTGCCTTCTCCATTGAATTCAGTCTCGCCTGTGGGATGATACTTTGTTGCTCCTGGAATCAACAGCAGCCTTTTTGGTGGACACCATGTATAAGTCGGTTTGTTTGGTGGCTAAGGATATTGCCTTTTCCATGGTGGCACAACGCTTGCTTTGGCTGCATCATTGGGTGATGGACACTGCGTCTAATTCCCTATTATTTGTGCTTCCCTTCAGGGGTTAAGCTGGTCTTTGGTGAAGACCTGGAGAAGCTGGTCAAGGGACCTAGAGACTTCCAAACATCATTGTCTTCCAGAGGATCATCCCAAAGGGCCAGGGAAGGTGGTGACTCTTCTCTTCTGCTTCACATTCCCCTTGCAGCCAGGAGTCCTGGGGATTTGAGAATTCCCAGAGTTACCTTTCAGAGATACTATCCTTTCCTTCCTCTGGGCATCCTCTTCTTCTAAGCTAGGGTTCTCCCATCAGTCTCGATGATGGGTTGGAGCTCATTCCGGCGTGCCTCCTGTTGACAGCCACCTCTGTCTTCAAGGAATGGGCCCATGTGACCTCAGACCTCTGAGTGCTCAGTGCCATTCAGATTGGCTACGCACTGGAATGCAAGGACATCATCCCAGATGCCTTCCTAATATTCTCCATGCAAGTTGGCAGCCAAGCAGGCCACTGTGGTTCCGGTACTGCTCAGCGAAAGGGACATGGGCCAGTATTCCATTTACTTATATAAGAGCATAAGATATGCCATACTGGGTCAGACCAATGGGCCATCAAGTCCACTATCCTTTTTCCAGCAGTGGCCAATCCATGTCACAAGTACCTGGCAGAATCCCAAAAGGTAGACAGATTCTCCAGGACCAAGCAGGAAGTCAGTCCTCACATATGGGTGACGTCGGCGCCGACAGAGCCCCTGTGCGGAGCATTTCCCCAGCTTTCAAAGAAAGCCTTTGGGAATGCAGCGTGCATGCACGGTCCTCTTCCTGCCCAAGGGTGCCATCTTGCTCAGTCTTCTTTATTCCACGGAGCCTGATGGACGTGCTTCGTTTTCACCTGAGGAAAAAGTTGATTTGATTCTGCGTTGACACATTTTCTTCAGTTCGACACCGGTTTCCCTTTCCCGCCTGGGCCCGATACATCGGTATCGAGCCCGGACTTCTTTTTTTTGGTTTTTGTCCTTAGTGACTAGCGTACACGCCATTTTTTCTGTTTTCACTGGCAGCCCTGTCTTTTGACCTCGCAGGGGCCCTTTTTCCCCCGATGGCTGCCAGCGGATTTAAGAAGTGTGATCGGTGTAAGAAGCTTATGTCTCTCACCGACACACATGACTGCTGCCTCGGACCCGATCATGACCCGATGATCTGTGGCCCATGTGGGAAGATGTCCTCAAAGGCGTTGAGGAGTCGGCAGCACCAAAAGGAAAGAATCTTCTCTGACTCCGCGTCTGGACGGGCCCAGACTTCGTCAGAGGCCTCAACGTCTCGGGACTCCGGCCCCGAGCCGTGCCGAGGCTTCTCTGAGAGGGGTCTCCCTCGCGGGAGCATCGCAAGAAGAAAAAACCTGCGAGGGCGGCGTTGGTGGATGCACTTGGCTCCTCGAGGGCCAAGTCGCATAGCCCCAAGCGCCGTCCAGGGTCTTCGGAGTCAGAGAGGCCTGCAAAACAACCTCGTGTGGAGATGGAGTCCCCGGATCACCTGAGTACTGTAGTTCTCGTGGACTCTCCTCCAGGGGGAGCCGACGTCGGGCCTGAGTCGGGGGATGCTGAGTCTCCTGAGCTCGGACTCAGGTTGACAGCCTTGGAGTGCAGCTTGGCTGCCTTCATGGAACAGCAGTGGGCACTGATCACCGGTCTCACCGGTGCATCTGCCCCGACCACCGGGACATCGACGTCCAAGTCGACCCCGGAGGCCGAGCCGATCCTCAAGTCCATATGCGCTTGAGTCGATCCTCGGTCAAGGTCTCCCTCAGCCTCCCGTTCAGGACCGAGGTCGTCGACGCCGGTACCCTCGGTGTCGGGGCGGTTGGCATCAGTGCCTGCCCGACCGGAGCCACTTGATTCCTCCTCCGAGGGGTCCGGCTGGGAAACGGAGGATGAGGAGTCACCAGACACCTTTTGGACTCGGTGTGTCCCATCGGACGCGCCGGAGTCCGAACCTCGGAGACGGTCACCCCTGGAGATTACCCGGTTCTCGGACTTCATGCGGGATATGGCCAAGGCCTTGGCCTTCCCCACGGAGCCCGAGGAGGAGCCTCGAGCCGAGGAGCTCGAGGCCCTGCAGTATGACTCTCCCCCAAAGGAGGCCTTTACTGTACTGGTTCCTCCGATGCTGGAATGGTTGCTCTTCCGCATGTGGGAGGCACCGGCCTTGACGCCGGTTTTGAGCAAGCAGGTCGATTCCATCTATCGAGTCTGCAAGAGCCCCGGGTTCCAAAAGGTACAATTACCGCACCACTCCATGGTTGTGGAATCGGCCATGCATTGTCTGAAGAGTCAGAAGATGCACTCCTTGGTGCCTCCCGGCCGGGAGGCCCGGAACCTGGATGCCCTCGGTAAGAAGTGCTTCCAGAGCTCTATGCTTGCATGCCGTGTCCAGACCTACCAGCTGTACATGGGCATGTACCTTCGAGACCTGGCAAAGGAGATTGCTGGGTTCTCTGCTGGTCTCTCCGAGGAACCTTTGCAGAGGTTCAATGCTCTGTCATCAGGTATTCGTGAGTGCTCGAAGTTTATCTCTCGAGCAGCCTATGATGGCTTCGAGGCTTTGTCCCGAGTAGCCGCGGCCAGCATCGGTGCATGCCGTCAGGCCTGCCTACAGTCATTGGACCTCGAGCCATGGGTGCAGGACAAGTTGGTCGATGTCCCCTGCCGAGGTGAAAACCTCTTTGGCAAGCCCATGGCTGAAAAGGCTGCCGAACTCGAGACCGAGACTCTTACTCAGACAAGGCTGTCCAGGAAAACCTCTGCCCCTTCTCATTAGAAGAAGGGCTTGGGAAAAAAGACCTTTTACCCGAGGAAGTCATCTGCCTATAAACAGTACCCTCATTTTCAGGCCTCTGTAGCTCCCCAACAGGGTCAGCAGGCCAAGCGGGAGGGACATGGGCCCCATAGGCAGAAAACCCCCAAGCCACCAGCTCCGGCTCCTGCTCAGCAGGAAGCGGGGTTTTGACTCCACTGGCATAGCCTCTCCTCCTGTACGCCCACAGGTGGCCAGCCGGCCCTGTACGCCCACGGGTGGCCAGCCATAACAAGGGATACCTGGGTATTAGGCATAGTCCAGAAGGGCTATCTCCTCCACTTCCACCAGGTACCCCCCTTCCTATTTTCCAGGGGAGCCTCCCAGACTCCCTCTGCACAGGGACTTACTCCTGCAGGAGTTGGCAAGTCTTGTAAAGGAACAGGCAGTGGAACCGGTGCCCCACCACCTGAGGGGTCAAGGCTTCTATTCCAGGTACTTTCTGGTACCAAAAAGAACAGGAGGCCTCAGGCCCATCCTAGACTTGCGGAATCTGAACAAGTTCCTGGAGAGGGAAAAGTTCAAGATGCTTACCCTTGGAATTCTGCTGCCCTACCTCCAGCAAGGAGATTGGCTATGCTCCTTAGATTTAAAGGGTGCTTATAATCACATCCTCATTCATCCAGATCACAGACAATATCTCAGATTTGTAGTGGGAGGAAACCACTATCAGTACAGAGTACTGCCCTTTGGCCTAACCTCCGCCCCCAGGGTATTCACCAAGTTCCTGGCGGTGGTGGCAGCCTACCTCAGGGTTCAAGACCTCTGTCTTTCCATACCTGGATGACTGGCTCATCAGGGGTCAATCCCCACAAGAGGCCAGTCAAGCCACCCTTCGCACTGTGGCTCTGCTTCAGCACGTGGGATTTGTTATAAACTTCGCAAAGACCACTTTGCACCCCTCACAGAACATGTAGCAAGACTGGACGCTCTTCAGGCAAAGGCCTTTTTACCCGTGGACAGGGCCCACAGGTTGATGGATCTAGCCAGGCAGTTCCACAGCAATTCTCTGGTCTCCGCCAGACAATTTCTGCGGCTCTTAGGCCACATGGCTTCCACAGTCCATGTAACTCCAAATGCCCATCTACACATGAGGCCAGCTCAATGGGCCTCAGAACTCAGTGGCACCAAGCCACAGGAAACCTCACGGACAGAGTGAGGGTGTCCACCCTACTCGAGTCTTCTCTACAGTGGTGGCTCCATCTTCCGAATTTAGTGCAAGTGGTGTTCTTTCAGACACCTCCACACTCTCAAGTACTGACAACCGATGCTTCTCTTCAAGGTTGGGGTGCACATTGCCAAGGGACATGTACTCAAGGCCTGTGGTCTCCTTGGGAGGCCGCACAGCAGATCAACCTCTTAGAACTGAGAACTATCCGCTTGGTCCTGAAAACGTCCATCTCCTCTCTCACCAGTCCGTCCTAGTTCAGACGGACAACCAAGTTGCTATGTTCTATTGTGAACAAGCAAGGGGGCACAGGGTCCCGCCTTCTATGTCAGGAAGCACAGAGCCTGTGCTCCTGGGCAGTCAATCACGGCATTCTTCTCAAAGCGGTCTATCTCCCAGGTCAAGAGAATCACCTGACAGACAGATTGAGCAGGATCCTGCAGCTGCACAAATGGCAGTTGAATCCCTTAGTGGTTCAACAGATCTTCCTGAGATGGGGTCTTCCAACCATCGATCTCTTTGCCAGTCCTCTGAACCGTCAACTACCCAGGTTCTGCTCCAGACAACCGCATCCCCTCAGATTAGCAGCGGATGCGTTTCTCATTCCGTGGTCTTCAGGCCTCCTATATGCTTTTCCTCCCACGCCTCTAGTACCCCAGACACTGTTCAAAGTGCTCCGGGAAAGGGCCTCGGTTATTCTGGTGGCCCTGACAGCTGTGGTTCCCACTTCTTTTGCAACTAGCAGTGTACACTCCCCTCCCTCTGGGGATGCAACCAGATCTCCTGTCTCAGGAGCCGGGGTCTCTTTTACACCCCAATCTCCAGTCCGATGGCCTGGCTGCTGAAAGGGTAGTTCTAGCACCCTTACTACTGCCTAGGGAAGTGGAGGACGTGGTCTTGGCCTCTAGGAGGCAGTCCACCCCAAAGGTCTTATGCCCTTAAATGGCGTAGATTCTCTGCCTGGTGTAATCAGCACCACGAGAATCCTTTCTCATGCCTGGTACCGGTGGTGCTGCAATATTTATTTCACCTGTCCAACCTAGGCCTTAAGTCCAATTCTGTTCGAGTTCATCTTAGTGCTCTTTCACACACCACTCACCGGTGGAAGGTCAGTCTCTCTCCAGCCACCCTTTTGTGGCTCGCTTCCTCAGAGGCTTGCTTTTCCTTAAGCCTCCAGTGCGTCCACCTGCCCCTGAATGGGATTTGAATGTGGTCTTGCAACGGCTTACTTGCCCACCATTTGAGCCTATGGCTACTTGCCCTTTGCATTTTCTCTCATGGAAAGCGTTGTTTCTGGTGGCTCTTACCGCAGCAAGGCGAGTGAGTGAACTTCAGGCCCTCATATCAGATGCTCCATATACTAGGTTCTATAGGAACAGAGTAGTCTTACGGACTCACCCTAAGTTCCTTCCAAAGGTTGTCTCCTCCTTCCACCTCAATCAGGAGGTGGTTCTTCCAACTTTCTTTCCCAGGCCGCATGCCAGCCGGGCTGAAATGGTCTTGAATACTCTGGACTGTAGGAGGGTGTTGTCCTTCTACCTTGACCGTACGCGGGAGCACCGGAGGGCTGTTCAGCTCTTTGTCTTTTGACCCAAATAAGTTGGGGTTACCTGTCTCCAAGCATACTTTGTCCATATGGGTAGCCGACTGTATCGCCTGGGCTTACAGGGCAGCCGGCCTCTCCTTGCAGGGTCGAGTTATGGCTCACCGTGTCAGGGTGAAGGCTGCGTCAGTGGCTCATCTCCGCTCTGTTCCGTTGGCAGACATCTGCCGGGCTGCTACTTGGTCTTCAAGCCAGACTTTTGCAGCCCACTACTGCCTTGAGAGGGAGTCCCACAAGGACAGTGCTTTTGGGCAGGCGGTACTTCATAATCTCTTTGGGGTTTAGGCAACTCCTACCCTCCGGCCCTGGTGTTGGGCTACCGTTCGGGGGCGTTATCAGAGAAGATTCTTTTCTCACCTGCTGAGGCTCTAGAGGGAGCTCATTTTTTCAGCTTGGGTCTCCGGTAGCCTTAAGCTGGGGAGTCCCATATGTGAGGACTGACTTCCTGCTTGGTCCTGGAGAAAGAGTAGTTAACTCACCTGTAACAGGTGTTCTCCAGGAGCAGCAGGAATCAGTCCTCACAACCCTCCCTCCTCCCATTGGAGTTGCAGTCATATGCTTTATTTTCTTATTTTTGCTGTCTTTTAGCTATGTCATCAGACTGAGCAAGATGGCACCCTTGGGCGGGAAGTGGACCGCGCATGCGCGCTGCATTCCCAAAGGCTTTCTTTGAAAGCTGGGGAAATGCTCCGCACGGGGGCTCCGTTGGTGCCGACATCACCCATATGTGAGGACTGATTCCTGCTGCTCCTGGAGAACACCTGTTACAGGTGAGTAACTACTCTTTCCATGCTGCTTATCCCTGGGGTATAAGCAGTGGATTTCCCCAGTCCACTTTAATAGTGGTTTATGGACTTTTTCTCCAGCAATTTGTCCAAACCTTTTTTAAGCTCAGCTATACTAACAGCTTTTCGTTCAAATCTGTTTTATTGAAAAAAACACCAACACTCCCAGCATGTGATGGTTCTTACACATCGCCAGGAGTGTGCAAAGAAACATCTTGTACCATTATCTAACTTTTTGCTCCTGGTCTCTCCCCCCTAACCTTCCTCTCTCCCATAACTCTCCCTTTCAGATCCACACTTGTCTTGGTTTTAAACTTGGTCGTAGAACAAAAAAAACCCACTGCAACATTCCCAGCACAGGAGTCCTCTTATTCTACACCAGAATTATGCAGATATTCCAAAGAAATATCTGACAGTTTACAAATCAACCCCTCAGCCATCCCCCTACCCCCTGCTGCTACTTAATCAAGTAGGCTAGTACAAACACATAAGCCCTCCTAGCTGATGTGAATACTTATACACCACCAGGATTAGGCCAACCCAACATAAACCAAACAACCAAACATTTTACAAAAAACACTTTTATTCCCCCTCCCCCCCTTAATACCAAACCAACCACCTCACATACCTAGATTACGCCCCCCACCCTCCAATAGAACGAGAAGCTCATAATCTCCCTCCAGTCAATTACTCAACTTGCTCATACTCCCCCACTCATCTTTGATCACCCCTCAAACCTCCATAAAGAAAACACTATCCATCAATAAAGAGCAAATAACACTTCCATTCAAAAACGCCACAAGTCCTACAGGATTAGTAATTCATTCCGAGTCGGAAGGGCTCAAGTTTGTATATAATTCCTCCACAAAGCCAAACTGGCTTCTTTCCTGCGAAGAAGCCCTCTCTAGTCCAATTGCTCCAGCAACATCAATTCATGAAAAGCATTGTCACTCCAAAAGGAGAGTGGATCCACTATCCCCTCAATGCTGCAAAATACACTGCTTTCCAACCAAACTTTCCTTCTGAATCAAAATGTGCACCAACCACTCCCAAACCTTTGAGCCCCTAACTACATCAAAAATAACTAGCTCCAAGGTCATTACTAAGTCCTGATCCCGAATCTGCCAGAAATACTGCTGAATATACTTCCAGAAAGCTTGAATTTTATCACCCCCCAATACAGTGCCCCAAATTCACTAGGGGAAACAGCATTTCTCCAGGACCAAGCAGGAAGTCAGTCCTCACATATGGGTGACGTCGGCGCCGACGGAGCCCTCGCGGAGCAATTTTCCCCAGCTTTCAAAGAAAGCCTTTGGGAATTGCAGCGCGCATGCGCGGTCGCCTTCCCGCCCAAGGGTGCCATCTTAGCCAGTCTTCTTTTTTCCGCGGAGCCCTACAGACGTACCCGTCGTGTCCCCGCGAAAAAGTTGATTTTATTCGTAATTTTCTCTTTTTTCCTTTGGTTCGACGCCGGTCTTTTTCCCGCCCGGACTCGCGACGCCGGTCACGAGTCCTCTTCTTCTTTTCGTTTTTTTCTGATTTAGTCAGTTTCGTTTTCGGTTTTTTCACTGGCAGCCCGGTCCTTTGACCTCGCAGGGGCCCTTTTTCCCCCGATGGCTGCCAGTGGTTTCAAGCGGTGTGGTCAGTGTGACCGAAATATGTCACTAACTGACACACACGATAATTGCCTCCGCTGCCTGGGCCCGGATCATGAAGAAATGATCTGTGGGGCCTGTGGCAAAATGTCCTCCAAAGCGTTGAGAAGTCGGCGGCATCAGCGGGATAGGATCTTCGCTGACCCCAGCCGTACCCGGACCTCGTCGGAGGCCTCGGCGTCCAGAGGTTCCAGCTCGGACCGTCACCGGAGTTCCTCCGACAGGGGTGCTCCCTCCGGGGACCATCGACGGAAGGTGAAACCCGTGAGGGCGGCGTCGGTGGACGCTCCTGGCTCCGCGAGGGCCAGGTCGCATAGCCCCGATAGCCGTCCCGGGTCCTTGGAGAAGGAGCACCTCTCGAAGCGACCTCGCATGGAGTCGGAGCTGCCTGCTCGGGTAAGTCCTGTGGTCCTTATGGACTCGCCTCCGAGACCGCCGACGTCGGGCCCGACGCCGTCGGGGCCCGAGTCGGGGGCTGCTGGGTCACCTGAGGTCGGACTCAGGTTGACGGCCTTGGAGAGCAGACTGTCTGCCTTCATGGACCAGCAGCGGGCACTGCTCGCTAGCCTCGCTGGCGCCGCTGCCCCGACCGCCGGGACGTCGACGTCTAAGTCGACCCCGGAGACCGAGCCGATCCTCGAGTCCATGCGAACTCGAGTCGATCCTCGGTCGAGGTCACCCTCGGCCTCCCGTTCGGGACCGAGGTCGCCGACGCCGACTCCCTCGGCGTCGGGGCGGCCGGCGCCGTGGCCTGCCCGGGCCGACCCCACCGATTCCTCGTCGGAGTCGGTCTGGGAGTCTGAAGAGGAAGAGTCACCTGATTCTTTTCGGACTCGGTGTGTCCCCTCGGACTCACCTGAGTCCGAACCTCGGAAGCAGTCCCCCCCGGAGGATGCCCGGTTCTCGGACTTCGTCAGGGATATGGCCAAGGCCTTGGCCTTCCCTGCGGATCCCGAGGAGGAGCCTCGAGCCGAAGAGCTCGACGCCCTCCAGTATGACTCTCCCGCCAGGGAACACTTTACTGTACCGGTTCCTCCCATGCTGGAACGACTACTCTTCCGCATGTGGGAGAGTCCGGCCTCCTCGCCGGTCCTGAGCAAGCGGGTCGATTCTATCTATCGAGTCCGCAAGAGCCCTGGCTTCCAAAAAGCACAGCTACCACACCATTCCATGGTAGTGGAATCGGCCATGCATCGTCTTAAGAGCCAGAAGATGCACTCCTCGGTGCCTCCTGGCAGGGAGGCCCGTAACCTGGATGGCCTGGGTAAGAAGTGTTTCCAGGGCTCTATGCTTGCGTGTCGTGTCCAGACCTACCAGCTATACATGGGCATGTATCTCCGAGACCTGGCTAAAGAGCTAGCCGGATTCTCCGCTGGGTTGTCCGAGGAACCTTTGCGGAGGTTCCTAGCCTTGTCCACTGGCATTCGGGAATGCTCAAAATTCATATCCCGAGCAGCCTATGATGGCTTTGAAGCATCGGCCCGAGTGGCCGTAGCCGGCATCGGTGCCCGCCGACATCGGTGCCCGCCGACAGGCTTGGCTTCAGTCGTCTGACCTTGAGCCCTGGGTGCAGGACAAGTTGGTCGATGTCCCCTGCCGAGGTGAAAACCTCTTTGGCAAACCTATGGACGAGAAGGCTGCACAACTTGAGACAGAGACTCTCACCAGGACTAGGCTTTCTAGGAAGACCTCCGCCCCTTCCCAGAAAAAGAAGGGCTCGGGAAAGAAGTCCTTTTACCCGAGAAAGGCAGCTGCCTATAAACACTACCCCCAATATCAGGCCCCCGCAGCTCCCCAACAGGGCCAGCAGGCCAAGGGACGGGGTAACGGGTCCCGTAGGCAGCAAGCCCCCAAGCCTGCACCACCAGCCCCTGCTCAGCAGGGTGGGGGCTTTTGACTACTTCGGCATAGCCTCTCCCCCTCCGCTGGCTCCTCCCAGCACCGGAGGCCGGCTGGTTCACTTCGCCCACAGGTGGTCCAGCATCACTTCAGATGCCTGGGTGCTTCAAGTCGTCAGAGAAGGCTATCTTCTCCACTTCCACCAGGTCCCTCCCTCCTATTTCCCGGGAGAACCTCCACGACTCCCTCTGCACAGGGACTTACTCCTTCAGGAGTTAGCAGGTCTTCTACAGGAACAGGCGGTGGAACCGGTGCCCCACCACCTGAGAGGTCAAGGCTTTTATTCCAGGTATTTTCTAGTACCAAAAAGGACAGGAGGCCTCAGACCCATCCTGGACTTGCGCAACCTCAACAGGTTCCTCGTGCGGGAAAAGTTCAAAATGCTTACCCTTGGAATCCTTCTGCCCTACCTCCAGCAGGGAGATTGGCTATGCTCCTTGGATCTAAAGGATGCCTACACGCACATCCTCATCCACCCAAGCCACCGCCAATACCTAAGGTTTGTGGTGGCAGGAAATCATTACCAGTACAGAGTACTGCCCTTTGGCCTGTCCTCCGCACCGCGAGTCTTCACAAAATGTCTCGCGGTGGTGGCGGCCCATCTCCGGGTTCACGGCCTCTGTCTTTCCGTACCTCGACGACTGGCTCATCAGAGCAGCGTCCGCTCCGGAGGTCACCAACGCCACACACCGCACGGTGACTCTTCTGCAGTACTTGGGCTTTGTCATAAACTTCGCAAAGTCCGCTTTGCTCCCCTCACAGGATCTCGAGTTCATCGGCGCAAGACTGCACACTCCTCAATATGGCTTCCACCGTCCATGTGACCCCCAATGCCCGCCTGAATATGCGGCCTGCTCAATGGTGCCTTCGCAAGCAGTGGCAACAAGCCACAGGCGGCCTAGCAGACCTAGTGCGCGTCTCCTAGCCGCTGGCCTCGTCTCTCCGGTGGTGGCTTCATCGGCCGAACCTGGTACTCGGCATGCCTTTTCAGTCACCTCAGCCGGCCCAGGTACTGACGACGGATGCGTCCCTCCTGGGTTGGGGAGCACATTGCCAAGGGGCACGTACTCAGGGCCTCTGGACCACGTGGGAGTCTGCTCAGCAGATCAACTTCCTGGAGCTCAGAGCGATCCGCCTGGCTCTCAAGGCTTTCTCCCACCTGACCTCTCACCAGTCCGTCCTCGTCCAGACGGACAATCAAGTTGCCATGTTCTACGTGAACAAGCAGGGGGGCACGGGCTCCTTCCTTCTCTGTCGGGAAGCACAGAAGCTCTGCTCTTGGGCCGTCAGTCACGGCGTTCTTCTCAAGGCAGTTTATCTCCCAGGCCAAGAAAATTGCCTGGCGGACAAACTCAGCAGGATCCTCCAGCCGCACGAGTGGCGCCTGGATCCCTTGGTAGTTCAGAAGCTCTTTCTAAAGTGGGGCCTCCCCATGATGGATCTCTTTGCCAGTCCTCTCAACCGGCAACTTCCTCGCTTCTGCTCTCGTCAGCCGCATCCCCTTCGAGTTGCGGCAGACGCTTTTCTACTCTCATGGTCGGAGAGCCTCCTGTATGCTTTTCCTCCCATCCCGCTAGTCTCTCGAACTCTTTTCAAGGTTCTCCGAGACAAAGCTTCCATGATCCTGGTGGCCCCTCGCTGGCCCAGACAGCCGTGGTTTCCACTCCTGCTGCAATTAGCGGTAGAGGATCCCTTCCCTCTGGGGTTTCAACCGGATCTCCTCACTCAGGATCAGGGGTCTCTGCTACACCCCAACCTCAGATCTCTCAATCTAATGGCCTGGCTGCTGAGAGGGTAGTCCTTGCTCCCCTTCTCCTACCGGCAGAGGTGGAAGAGGTCGTCCTAGCTTCGCGGCGACCTTCTACCCGCAAATGCTACGCCCTTAAATGGTGTCGCTTTTCCGTTTGGTGTACCCGACAGTCTCAGGATCCCTTCTCCTGCCCGGTGTCGGTGATCTTGCAGTACTTGCTATACCTCTCTAATCTGGGACTTAAGTCCAACTCCGTCAAAGTTCACCTCAGTGCTCTTTCAGCACATCATGTGCCGGTGGACGGCAGACCTCTTTCCAGCGACCCTCTCGTAGCGAGGTTTCTCCGAGGTCTCCTTCTACTTAAACCACCTCTGCGCCCGCCAGCGCCTGACTGGGATCTGAATGTGGTTTTACAGCGGATCACCTGTCCGCCTTTTGAACCTATGGCTACCTGTCCTCTCCGTTTTCTTTCTTGGAAAACATTGTTCTTGATAGCCCTCACTTCCGCTAGACGCGTAAGTGAATTGCAGGCCCTCGTGTCTGATCCCCCTTACACTCGGTTCTACAAAAATAGGGTAGTCCTACGGACTCACCCAAAATTTCTTCCAAAAGTGGTCTCCCCTTTTCACATCAATCAGGAGGTGGTACTTCCGACCTTCTTTCCCAGATCACACTCCAGCCGAGCTGAAATGGTCCTCCATACCCTGGACTGTAGAAGAGCATTGAACTTCTACCTTGACCGTACGCGGGAGCACTGTAAAGCTGCTCAGCTTTTTGTGTCTTTTGATCCCAATAAATTGGGACTCCCGGTCTCCAAGCGTACTCTGTCCATCTGGGTTGCGGACTGTATCACTTGGGCTTATGGGGCAGCCGGACTCTCCTTGGATGGTCGAGTCACGGCTCATTGTGTTCGGGCAAAGGCTACATCAGTGGCTTACCTCCGCTCTGTTCCGCTGGCAGACATCTGCCGGGCCGCTACTTGGTCTTCGAGCCAGACTTTTGCGGTCCATTACTGTCTCGAGAGGGAGTCCCGCAGGGACAGTGCTTTCGGACAGGCAGTCCTCCGTAATCTCTTTGAGGTTTGAGCAACTCCTACCCTCCATCCCGGATGTGGGCTACCGGTGGGTAATAATTCAGCGAAGATTCTTTTCCTTCTGTGCTGCTGAGCTAGAGGGAGCTCATTTTTGTGCTTAGGGTCTCCGGTAGCCTTAAGCTTGGGAGTCCCATATGTGAGGACTGACTTCCTGCTTGGTCCTGGAGAAAGCGTAGTTACTCACCTGTAACAGGTGTTCTCCAGGAGCGGCAGGAATCAGTCCTCACAACCCTCCCTCCTCCCCTTGGAGTTGCAATCATCTGCTTAAGTTTTTTTGCAAATTTTTATGCTGTCTTTTTTTAGCTATGTCATCTGACTGGCTAAGATGGCACCCTTGGGCGGGAAGGCGACCGCGCATGCGCGCTGCAATTCCCAAAGGCTTTCTTTGAAAGCTGGGGAAAATTGCTCCGCGAGGGCTCCGTCGGCGCCGACGTCACCCATATGTGAGGACTGATTCCTGCTGCTCCTGGAGAACACCTGTTACAGGTGAGTAACTACGCTTTATTACATCTTCCAGCTTCCAGCATCAAATTCCAGAGCTTAATTACATGTCGTGAAAATAATTTCCTCTGATTAGTCTTAAATATACTACTCTGTAGCTTCATTGGGTGTTCCCCTAATCTTTATACTTTTTGAAGGAGTAAACCAATTTACATTTACTCATTCCACTCCACATATTACTTTATACGTAGATCTCTATCATATCTCCCCTCAGCCATCTCTTCTCCAAACCGAAGAGCCCTAACCTTTTTTTTAAACCTTTTCTTAAAGGGGGTATCCTTCTGTCCCCTTTATCATTTTGGTCGCCCTTGTCTATATCTTTTCCAATTCTGCTAGATCTTTTTTTAGATGTGGCAACCAGAACTGCATACATTGTTCAGGGTGCAGTCGCACCATGAGGCAATACAGAGGCATTATAATATCCTTAGTTTTATTCTCCATTCCTTTTCTTTTAATTCCTAGCATTCAATTTAGCTTTCTTGGTTGCTGCTGCTACATACTAAGCAGAGGATTTCAATATATTGTTCATGATGGCACCTAGATCCTTTTCCTGGGTGGTGACTCCTAATGTGGAAGCTTTCATTGTGTAGCTATAGTTGGGTAGCTGGTTGTGGGTCAGAAAAAAAAATGGTTCCTTCTGCTCGATTCTGGATTTCAAGGGTATCTGTGCTCACCTGAGGACCTTTCATTTCCGCATGTAGACTTTGTAGTCCGTTATAAGAACAGTCTGGCATGGAGAATTTCTGGTGCTGGTGGACATGGCTGAAGGGTACATTCACATGCTTATTCACGAGGATCAAAAGCATTTCCTTTGCTTCTCTATTCTCGGTTCTCACTTAGTTTGCTGCTCTGCCCTTCGGTCTCTCAACTGCTCCAAGATATTCACCAAGGTGATGGTTGCTGCCACTGCTCTGCATCACGAAGGCATCGGTCTGCATGCTTATCTGTATGACTGGCTCATTTGGGTGAGGTTGCATGCCGGTGCCCTGAGCGTGTCTGCCCAGGTGGTGTAGTTTCTTGAGAGCTTGGGCTTGGTGATCAACTATGGCAAGAACTTCCTGGAGCCTGCCCAGTCCTTGGAGTATCTCAGGGCAAGGTTCAACACTAGTTCAGGTAGTGTCTTCCCCCCTGAGAAGGGGGTGGAGAAACTGCTCTCAGCTATGGTTGTTTTGGGAACTACAAGCTCCCACAGCTTGGGACTACCTGCAGCTTCTGGGGTCGATGGCAGCAACCATCGAGTTGGGTCCCCTGGGCACGGGCACACATACGTCCACTACAGAGGTCTCTGTTATCCTACAGGTCTTCTTTCTCACAGGACTTTGGCATCATGCTCCTGCTTTCCCCAGGGGTAGCAGCCAACCTGCTCTGGTGGGAACATCCAAGTCATCTGTTGAAAGGTCTTTCCTTGGACTATCTCCAGTAGTTTCTGGTGATGACAGATGCCAGCCTGTCTGGATGGGGAACTCATTGCTAAAGGCTGACGGCCCAGGGATGTTGGAGCAAGCGAGAGGCAGCCTGGCCAATCGGTTGGCAGTGAGGACTGTTTGCTCGACTCTCCATTTCCAGGACATAGTCCAAGGAAGGCCATTGAGATTTTCTCTGACAGTGCCTTAGAGGTGGCCTGTGTCAATCGGCAGGGGGGCATGATGAGTATTGGGGTCACCTAGGAAACTACCCTCCTATTTGCCTGGGCAGAGCACAATCTCCTGGTTTTCTTGGCACAAAATAGTCCTGTTCCACATTGTCCATCCCACAATATCTTAATCGCCACTCCTTCAATTCCAGGGAATGGGAACTGACCAGGTTGGCATTCAAAAGGATTCTGGCCAGGTGGGGTCATCCTGAGATGGATCATCTCGCAAGGTGTGAAGGTTCTTCAACTGCTGTAAGGAGACAGGTTTCCAGTGCCTTGGTTCAGTCCTTGTCAAAGCAGATTCTACTGTAAGTGTTTCCCCTGTGGCTTCTTGTGGGAAGAGTACTTCAGTTAAGTGGCATCAGGATCCAGTGGTGCTGATGGCACCAGATTGGCCCAGGAATCCGTGGTATTCGGATCACATAGGCCTCTGGCAGGGGCCTTCTCCACAGCTCCTGTTGGTGCATGGTTCCTGAGGCAGTAGCCAATCAGACTCCCTGCTTGCTTACAGCCTGACTCTTGAGAGGAGATGCTTAGTGTGTAAGGACTGCTGTGACTGCGATTCCTAAGTGTTTAAAGGCAAGAAGAGATTCTGTCTCTTGCCTATGTGCGCATCTGGCATCTGAGCATTGGTGCCAGGAGAACCAAGCCACTTGTTCTCCAGGAACAAGCAGGAAGTCATTCCTCACATATAGTGATGTCGGCGCCGATGGAGCCTGTGTGGATCCACTCCCCAGCTTTCAAAGAAAGCCTTTGGGAGTTACACTGTGCGTACGCGGTCACCTCATCCAACGATGCCATCTTGTCTTAGTCTTCTTTTTTCCGTGGAGCCCTGCAGACGTGCTTATTGTGCACTCTGATTTTTTCAGATCGTCCTTTGGTATTTTTCTTCTCGATTGCTTCGGTTAGATCACCTTCCACTGCCTGAGTCCTCTGCCTCACCGTTGTGGTTTTTGCTCAGGTAATTTTTGTTTTTGCCTGTTTCGGCCCGTGGGTTTTTCTACTCACGGCCTCACTGGTCAAGATGTCTGAGTTTGATCTCACGGGTCTCATTTTCCCTGCTATGTCTTCAACCAGTGGTTTCAAGCAGTGTGGCAACCGCACTATGTCCCGAACGGACCACCACAGTACCCACATCAAATGCCTCGGGGCAAACCGTGATGTGTCTTCCTGCCTGCTTTGCCTCTTGATGTCAGCTAAGACCCAGAAGGAATGAGAAGGCCGGCAGGGGGGTAGCTGTTTTGTAGGTCTGGCTCGGGTTCAGCACAGGGGGCGGAATCCCCCAGTGCCCCAAGTTATAATGATGCCTGTTCTCTGTAATGGAAGGTCACAACAAATCAGAACCCCAGGGCAAGGGAAACACTGCTGCCCAAATACATAGAATCAAACAAGAACACAGCTCCTCATCAAATGATCAAACAAATCCCCAACAGCAAAAGTAAATGTTTTTGTCGGACAAGGAACCCCAGGCAAGAACTTCTTAACTGAAGGTTCACGTCCTTTATTCAAAATGCAGTAAAACCTTTAAACTGCCCAAAACATTTTTCATGAAGAAAGTACTTAACTGAAACTACAGCGCTTCAGCAAAGTTCATCGGTGAAGGTGGAAAATGACACAGTCCTGCGTTTCGGGTTAACAAACTTCAAGCCCTGCTTCAGGTTAATATCCACCAACGTGCGCATGGAAAGCTAGGGAGAAAGTGAGATCTTTAAATTCATGGCGTCTGACGTCATTTCCGGATATAGGATTACTGCTTAGCCGGCCAGGAGGTGAGAGCAACAACCATACTGACACCAAACTGCCAGCTAAAGAATGGTCAAAAAAAGATCGAGACTGATCAAAAAAGAAAAAGTAAGAGAGACATTTTAAACCCCATGGCATAACTGTATTCAGTCGAAAAATCAACTGTTGCTCGCACTTGTGTAGGCGGGCAAGACATGGGGTTTAAATTTGCAACAGGATTGGTACACTTTGTTGTGATCATTTTAAATGTCTGTCTCTTCCTTTTTCTTTTTTGATCGTTCTCGATGCGCACGTTGGTGGATATTAACCTGAAGCAGGGTTTGAAGTTTGTTAACCCGAAAGGCAGCACTGTGTTTTCCACCTTCACCGATGAACTGTGTTGAAGCGCTGTGGTTTCAGTTAAGTACTTCATGAAAAGATTTTTTGGCAGTTTAAAGGTTTTACTGCATTTTGAATAAAAGAACGTGAACCTTCAGTTAAGAAGTTCTTGCCTGGGGTTCCTTGTCCGACAAAAACATTTACTTTTGCTGTTGGGGATTTGTTTGATCATTTGATGAGAGGAGCCTGTGTTCTTGTTTGATTCTGTTCTCTGTAATGTGCATTGCATGTTTCGCTGCTTTGCACAAGTGTTACCTGTAAACTGTGCTGATTTTAAAGAGCGCGGTATAGAAACAATTTAAAATAGATAAAAATAAAAAATCCCAGCCTTCAGAGCTGGGCAACTCGGCGTCGTGTGCCCAGGCTCGGTTGGAGCCCAGAGGTCATCAGGCATCTGAGTTATCTTTGGAGGATCTGCCCTGCGCCTTGAAGGCTTTGTTAAAGCAGACATTGAGGGCCTAC
The DNA here is from genome assembly GCA_033557465.1 of Ichthyophis bannanicus. Classification (NCBI taxonomy): domain Eukaryota; kingdom Metazoa; phylum Chordata; class Amphibia; order Gymnophiona; family Ichthyophiidae; genus Ichthyophis; species Ichthyophis bannanicus. Next base: position 192,614,765 of record CM066039.1, read on the forward strand.
CTGGCTGAGGAGCCCTCGACTTGATGTGGGGGATGACAGAGGGGAGCGCCTGTTAAAGCAGTCCTGTAGAGAGGAGTCTCCTGTGGTGTCACGGTATCAATGCAATTCTACTGACTCCATCACCATTTGGGATTCCCCTGTCCAGGGACCTGACATCGGTCTTGACGTCCTCAGGGCCAGTGCAGGCTGCAGAGCTGTCTGGCATCGAGCCCAGGATGGCAGCCCTGGAATGCAGTTTCTCTGCATTCCTGGAGGCGCAGCAGGTCCCGACTCCTGGTCATTCTGGGTAGTCTGTGCCCCTCATGGGGACTTCCTCGACAAGGACTTCCCATAAGGATGCTCCTCCCATTCTCAAGAGGTTGGCTTGGTCAGTGTCGAAGCAGTCTGTGACCAACATGATGTCTCAGGATCTCTGATGCTGGGAGTCTTTGACGCTGGGTCGATCCGATGACCGCAGGGCGCTTGCTAATGCCTCCGGCTCCAAGTCTGTGTGGGAGATGGACGAGGAGTCCCCGACATTGTACTCCACCGAGACATCCCCTCCGACCTCTGTCTGCTACATCATCAGCAGAGATCCCCCTCCAGAGGATCTTGCTATCTTGGAATTTGTGAGGGAGATGTCTTGGGCACTTGCCTTCGCAGCAGTGCCCAAAGATGAGCCACGTGCCGTGGATCTAGAGATCCTCTAGTACGAGGCCCCTCCTTGGGAGGCGCTGACGGTACCTCTGCCCCCAATCCTGGAGCAGCTGCTGTTCAGGATGTGGGAAACTCCGGTGATGGTGCCAGTTGTGAACAGTTGACTTGATTCGTAGTATTGTGCAGCAGGAGCCCCGAGTTCCAGAAGATACAACTGCCACACAATTCCATGGTGGAGGAGTCAGCTATGCATCAGATTAAGAGCCAGAAGATGCACTCCTTGATGCCCCCTGGCAGGGAGGCTCGTACCATGGATGCCTTTGGCAGGAAGTGTTTCCAGGGCTCTATGCTCACAGCCTGGATTCAGGCTTACCAGCTATACATGGGCATATACCTGAGGGACCTGGTGAGGGAGCTTGCCGGGTTCTCGGCTGGGCTATGTGCTTCAGGACCCTGGTATCATCGGTCAAGGAGTACTCCGAGTTTCAGACTTGGGCAGCCTTCAACGGCTTTGAGTCGGTGGCTCATGTAGCTGCGGGGGGCATTAATGCCCCCCGCCTTGCCTTGCTGCAGTCCTCTGACTTGGAGCAATGGGTTCAGGACAAGTTGGCAGACGTCCCATGCTGGGGGATAACCTCTTTGGCAAACACATGACTGAAAAGGCCGACGAGTTGGAGAAGGAATTCATGACCAGAACTAGCCTGTCCAAGAGAGTCCAGTCTTGGAGGACTAGAAAAAGGGACTGCTACTTCTAGAGAGAGATCTACAATTGTGAGTATATACTTCTGGGAATTTTCTGAAAGGACTTCTTTGTATTAAAGCTAATAAATCTGTGAACCCAGTGTTTTTTGTTAAATCAGTCAGGGCCTAGTAGCAGCAGTTTAAGTTTAAATTTAAAACACAGAAGAGAACTTTCTGGTTACATTTCATACCCAGCAGAGAGCTTCTAGTTTAAATTTAATAGTCACTCAGGGCCACTGTTCCCTCTAAGCTGTGCGCGTGTGCGCGCGCACACACCTCGCCGAGTGAGCGCACGTACTTTACAGCAGAGCGCACAAAAATTATGGTTCTGATTGAAAACAACACAGACATCTTAAAATTTAAAAGTTGTGATTGTAATTACTAGAAATTTTCCACTTCATTTAGTAATCGTCTATTTTCATTTAATTTAATTAAAATCAGTGGTGTACATACTGTATTCTGAAGTGTAGTTAAATTTTAAAGTATATAACTTTGAGTGTCGTTATGTGGCGCACAAAACTTTAACCTTCAAAAGCTGCACAGCTGATATTTTATGCGCACACAGCCTACAGAAAATTAGAGGGAACATTGCTCAGGGCCTAGTATCAGCAAAGTACTTTCAGTTTAAATTTAAAACACAGAAGAGAGCTTTCTGGTTAAATTTAGAACCCATCAGAGAGCTTGTAGTTTAAATTTCATAATAAGTCAGAGCCTAGCAGCATCAAAAAGCTGTAATTTAAATCAAATCAGAATATAACTTAGCATAAAAGGCAAAACAGGGTCAGTACTCTTTGACAACAAATAAAGTCTTCTAGAGACCTTTATAAAGAGGCCTTCTACATAGGGGGCAAGAGACCTGTAAAACATTTTCAATAGGTGTAAACACCAGGTGGCAGGTCAAAAGGCCATTTTGAAAGACTCCTATCCAAGCAAGGACTGTTAATCACACAGGAAGTTGCTCACAGCTTACCTCAGCAGCACAGGACAGGGTACTGTGTAGCAGCCCTCTTTGAATAAGTGTTATTTCCCTCCCTCCCAATACCCACCCACCCCTGGGATAATCGTAGCTTTATAAGTACTTACACATCTTAAAGGAAAGGAGGTGCTCTCAGGTGAAGCTTGTTATCCAAATCAGTCATACACTAAGGACCTAAGATTAATTAAGCTTCAGGTGAACAAGGTATATTAAACGTATTAGATACAGTTTCCTTAGCGTCCCTCTAGTCCAGTCCCGGAAAGATAGAGTTGTCAACCTCCACCAGCAGCTTTGGAGACTGAAAGATGTCATCGTCATGATGTCACTGGTACAAATAGGCTCGCTCCGCCCCCTTTCACCAGTACTTTCAGTCTCCAAGCAGCTTGGAGGTTCTGAGCCCAGGACTGGGCTCAGAGGGACAAATAAGCAGAGCTTAATTTTTTTCTTTAGTTATCCTTTGTTTTAATTTTAAATTTTCTTGCTCTTTAGGTGCCTGCTGCTGCTACAGAGATCTGTTCTGCTGAGGCTGTTTTCTCCTTTCTCTGCTCCCTAAAACCCCCCCTCCCCCCTCCCCCCTTCCCTTTTTGCCCCAGCATCTAAACGAGCATTGCAGTAGCACAGGAGTGTGCCTGCATTTGCCTCCCCGCTCCCGAACCCACTTGGAAGGGTGAGGAGCAGGTAGAAGGCTATAGAGACTCACAGCAGCAGGCAGTGGTTATTGCCACGGGGTTTACAGTCTCTCCAGAAGCTGATGCCGCTTTGAAGGCTGTGCTTCTGAGGGGTTCAGCGCTGCCCTTCTTCACTCTCCTCCCGGGGTCTGGTGAGTACTTTGGACTTTGGGGTTTCCCTGGGGTAGGTATTTGGGGGTTAGGTGAGGTGTTTTGGCAGCTCCTTCGGAGTCAGGGAGGCCTAGCCGCGTGATTTTTCGCGCCGGGAACGTTGCGGTGGCCATTTTGAATTCTTAATTTTTCATTTTTCAAAGTTATTTTTTTTAGAGGTTAGAAGCTTCGTTTTGAAAAACGGTGGTTAGGGGGGCAGCTAGTTACAACTTGCTTGGTTGATCACAGCAAAAAAGTAAAAAAAAAAAAAAAAAAAAACGCGTTTAAATTGGAGCTTCTCTTGTGGCTGTGCAAGGCTCTTTTATTGGCATTGAAGCGCTGTTACTTACCATGCCTGCCAAACCACGCTGCCTCGTCTGTGGGGTGCGGCGTGGGGAGCTTCTGGACACTGGCCTTTGCAAAGCATGCTCTTTAGAAGCCATGGGCATGGAGAAGTCCTTGGGGGAAGGTTCTCAGGATCACGCGGAGACATCTCCGGATGGCAGGGGGTCTGTCCCTCCTTCCTTGACTGCTTCGGAACCGGTAGCGGGTCCATCCTCCGCTTCCAGTGTTCCCTTGTTGCCAGAAGGGTCCCAGGGGGCTGGGATTCCAGGGCTCCCTTCCGAGTTCCTCTCCTTGATGCAGAAGGCGTTTGCCTTGCTGCAGACGGACAGGGGGGTTCAGGCTCCCTGTCCTTCTAGCAGGAAAAGGAGTCGGGCTGCCAGTCTTCAGGAAGGGGAGATGGCACTGCCTAAAAGGCGACGGGACGATTTGGACCCGCAGTCGCCAGCCCATCTAGAGGAGGACCTGGGGATACAGGACCTAGATGAGGAGGTCTCGGACGAAGACTTGGAAGATGGTGAGTTGTTGGAGGAGGAACAACACAGCAGGGTGGTCCGTGTGTTTCGGCGAGAGGAGCTACCTGCCTTGATTTCCGAGACACTAAAGGTTTTGAACATGCCCGTGGGGTCCGCTCCCTCAGAAGAGGTGTTGGAGGATCCGCTGTTGCAAGCTGTGCGCACCTTACAGCGGGTGTTCCCTATCCATAGAGTCTTTCGGAATATGATTCAGGAGGAATGGGACGCGCCGGAGTCGGCGTTGCGAGGGACCCGGGCTTTGGACCGCTTGTACCCGCTCTCGGAACAGGATAAGTTGATTTTTCGGTCTCCAAAGGTTGATGCCGCGGTGGCGGCTGTCACGAAGAAAACCACCATTCCGGTGGAAGGAGCGGCGGCATTGAAGGATGGCCGAGATAGGAGGTTGGATACCTTGCTGAAGCAGGTGTTCGACATGAGTGCCCTTTCCCTGCAGGCCTCCATAGCGGGGGCGTGGGTGGCGAGAGGCTGTTTACGCTGGTCTCAACGTCTTCAGGGCTCCCTCTCCGAAGACCAGATGGCGGATGCGTCTCGGCTGGAGTCTGGCACTGCGTACCTGTCCGACGTTCATTATGATCTTATTCGTGGCCTAGCTAAATGTATGGCTTCGGTAGTCGCGGCTCGCCGTTCTTTGTGGCTCCGAAACTGGTTGGCGGATAGTTCTTCCAAGGCTCGGCTCAGTAAGCTTCCCTTCCGGGGTAAACTCCTCTTTGGAGAGGATCTTGAGAAGTTAGTTAAGGACCTCGGTGAGTCCAAAGGGGGGCGTCTCCCAGAGGATAGACCGAAACAGGCTCGTGGAGCATCGGCATCTAGAGGCCTCTCGAGGGATTTCCGCAAGTTTCGCACTTCTCGCTTTCAGCAAACGCAGCGGGGCAGGTTTCCAGCGCGGAGTCAGTCCTTTCGAGGGTTTCGGGGGGCAGGCAGGGGTTTTGGTCCCTACCAGTCTTCCAGTGCGAACAAGAGATCACAATGAGATGAGGCGGGCCCAGGTAGTGGAGGTGCCCGTGGGAGGCAGGTTGCGGGAGTTCTACCCTGCCTGGGTCCAGATTACCTCAGACCGGTGGGTCTTAGAAGTCATTCGGGATGGCTATGCCCTAGAGTTTCAGCGTCCCGTGAGGGATTCCTTTGTTCTTTCCCCCTGCAAGGCGCCTCGGAAGCGGCGAGCGGTCGCAGACACCTTGGGCCGTCTCCAACGGCTCGGGGCGGTCGTGCCCATTCTGGTCGACCAGTGCGGCGCCGGACGATACTCCATTTATTTCGTGGTCCCCAAAAAGGGAGATACGTTTCGGCCAATTCTCGATCTCAAAAGGGTGAATCGTTGTCTCCGAGTGTCCCACTTCCGCATGGAGACCTTGCGCTCCGTCATTGCGGCCGTTCGCGCGGGCGAATTTCTTATGTCCTTGGATCTGACGGAGGCTTATCTTCACATTCCCGTGCGGAGAGAGCATCATTTTCTGCGTTTTGCTGTACCGATGGGACATTTTCAGTTCCGGGCGTTGCCTTTTGGTCTGGCGACGGCTCCTCGGACGTTCACAAAGATTATGGTGGTTGTAGCGGCCGCGCTTCGCAGAGAAGGGATCCTGGTACACCCATACCTGGACGACTGGTTGGTTCGGGCAAAGTCTAGGGAGGAGAGCGTAGTGGCCACCACTCGAGTGGTGGAGTTCTTGGAGAGCCTCGGTTGGGTAGTCAACGAGGCGAAGTCAGCTGTCCCCCTCGCAGAGCCTGGAGTACCTGGGGGCGCGCTTCGAGACTCGACAAGGACGGGTCTTTCTTCCCAGTGCAAGGGCGCAGGCCTTGCGCGACCTGGTGCGTCGGTTTCTGGGGCTTCAAGCGCCGACGGCTGGGCAGTACCTGCAGTTACTGGGGACCATGGCGGCTACAATAGACTTAGTGTTGTGGGCCAGGGCTCACATGCGGCCATTGCAGAGTGCTCTCCTCAGGCGCTGGTCTCATCAGAGGGATGCGTTGTCGCAGTGTCTGTCCTGTCCGGCGGCGGTGAAGGGCAGTCTGCTCTGGTGGTTGCTTCCCGACAGCCTGACGCAGGGCGTCCCCCTGGAGCCTCCGTGCTGGCGGTTGCTCACGACGGATGCGAGTCTCGCGGGATGGGGGGCTCATCTCGAAGGCTCGTTTGCGCAGGGAACGTGGTCGCAGGAGGAACGACTATGGTCCATCAACCGTCTGGAAATGCGAGCAGTGTTTCAGGCTCTTCTGTCCTTTCAGCAGAAGCTGGGGCAAGCGGCGGTGCGTGTGCTGTCGGACAACGCGACCACGGTGGCGTATATAAATCGGCAAGGCAGCACGGGCAGTGCGGCCCTAGAGGAGGAGGCGAGTGTGCTGCTGGCTTGGGCGGAACGGAATTTACAGGCTCTGTCGGCTTAGCACGTCGCCGGAGTCGCCAACGTCGAGGCGGATTATCTGAGTCGGTGCCGCGTGGATCCGGGGGAGTGGGCCCTGCACCCGGACGTTTTCGCGATGATTGTGCGCCGTTGGGGGCTTCCGGTGATGGATCTCATGGCAACCTTGCGGTCGGCAAAGGTGGAGAGATTCTTCAGCAGGCGGAAAGAGTGGATGGCGGAGGGCCTGGATGCCTTGGCGCAGCAGTGGCCTGTGGAAGGTCTACTGTATGTCTTCCCTCCCTGGGCGCTAATTGGCAAGGTGGTTCAGCGCATCGAGTGGCACAAGGGCCAGGTGGTTCTAGTAGCGCCCGATTGGCCGAGGAGACCGTGGTATGCAGATTTGGTTCGTCTGGTAGCCGACGTACCATGGAGGTTACCTCTACGGGAGGACCTGTTGCTTCAGGGTCCCTTGCGCATGCCTCAGGTGGGTCGGTTCTCGCTTACGGCTTGGCTCTTGAGCGGGCGCGGTTGACGGCCCGCAGATACTCGGCGGCGGTTATAGACACTCTCCTGTGGTCGCGCAGGAGGTCGACTTCCTTGGCTTATGTCCGAGTTTGGCGTATCTTTGAGAACTGGTGTTCCGATCTCGCTCTCAACCCCTTACGAGCTTCGGTGTCCAATGTTCTTTCCTTTTTGCAGGCTGGATTGGATAAGGGCCTCTCGGCCAGCTCCTTGCGGGTGCAGTTGGCGGCTCTTTCCTGTTTTCGCGGAAAGATTCAAGGGCAGGTGATAGCAGCGCATGGCGATATTCGTCGTTTCTTGCGAGCGGTGTTGTTACTCAGACCGCCGAAGAGGTCTGTTCTTCCTCCGTGGGATCTTAATTTGGTCCTGAACGCCCTGGTTGGTGAACCCTTTGAGCCCTTAGGAAGGGCTTCGCTCAAGGATTTGACGCTCAAGACGGTGTTTCTCGTGGCGATTTGTTCGGCTAGGAGGATTTCCGAGCTGCAGGCGCTCTCTTGTCGGGAGCCTTTTTTGACTTTCTCTGCGGACAAGGTGGTCTTGCGTACAGTTCCCGCCTTTTTGCCAAAGGTGGTGTCCGCTTTTCATGTTAATCAAGTGGTGTCGCTCCCGGTGTTTTCCGTGGAGCAGGGAGCTCAGGCAGGTGGACGTTTGCACCGGTTGGATGTGCGGAGAGCGCTCAAGAGGTATCTTTGTCGGACGGCGTCGTTCCGGAAGTCGGACAGGCTTTTTGTCGCCTTCGGAGGCCCGCGGAAGGGCGAGGCGGCGGCGAAGTCTTCCATTTCTCGGTGGCTGAAGGAGGCGATTGCATCGGCCTACATTTTGAGAGGCAAAGCGGTGCCGGTCAGTTTGCGAGCGCATTCCACGCGAGCGCAGGCGGCCTCGTGGGCGGAGGTCAGCCTAGTGCCGGCGGCGGATATTTGTAGGGCGGCGACCTGGTCCTCGTTACATTCTTTTGCTCGGCATTATCGCTTAGATGTGCAGGCGCGCGGGGATAGTTGCTTTGGGTCAGCCGTCCTTCAGGCTGGGATTTCAGGCCCCTCCCGTTGAGGTTTACTGCTTTGTTACATCCTCTATCTTTCCGGGACTGGACTAGAGGGACGCTAAGGAAGAGTAAATTAGACTTACCTGCTAATTGTTGTTCCTTAAGGAACTCTAGTCCAGTCCCGGATCCCTCCCGTTCGGTGGGTGTTAGCCAGCCTGAAGTGTGCACAGGCGGGGAGAGTGAGATTGACAGCTGTTGAACCCGTGCGGCTAACAAAAAAAAAAAAAGAAAACAACTAAAGGGAACAGTTAGTCCCGAGAGTAGAAATCCGTACACACAGGGCGCTCTGGGGGTGGCAGAGATGGGAAGCGCTCTCAGAGGGGGTCTCTGTGGTGTAGGCAGCACGCGGCTAGGGCGCAGGGGAACCGGGCTTTCGCCCTTCCGTTCCACGTCGCCCTGTCCTTTCCTTAGAGATATATCTCTATCTGTACATATTGTTTTATATAGGTTTTTGAGATAGCTACTTATTTGTTGCTCTGCTGAGTCTGCTTTGTCAATAGGTGCTGGTGAAAGGGGGCGGAGCGAGCCTATTTGTACCAGTGACATCACGACGATGACATCTTTCAGTCTCCAAAGCTGCTGGTGGAGGTTGACAACTCTATCTTTCCGGGACTGGACTAGAGTTCCTTAAGGAACAACAATTAGCAGGTAAGTCTAATTTACTCTTTATTAGTATAAATATCCATAGCAACTCTTAGTAAGTAAAGAACATAAAGTTCTAAACACAAGCTTAAAACTAAGATGCAGACAGCAGTCCAGCAGCAAGATGGGGGCTTTCCAGTCTTTTGCATTGAGTGTCACATGTATGATTTTCTCCCAGTTGGTGAGAGGTCTTACGTGTGCACTAGGTGCAAGGAGCTCTTTGCTCTCAGGGAACGAGTCCGTTCTCTAGAGGCTAGAATAGCAGACTTGGAAGACATAAGAAAGACAGAAAAGTACATAGACGTCATGGCGGCATCGGCGGGAGCCGGGCCTTATCAACAGGGCTATGGCGGGCAAGGCTCCAAGCACAGATTGCGGGGTGCCAACCAGCATTTGGGGGACCCAAACCAGCTCTTTGATGACACGAGTGCCAATGCTCCACCTCAGCCTGGTGGTTACTCTAATCAGGGCATTGACATGGGTTTTCCACGTCAATGCTATCTTTAGTGACCCCATGACGAATGTGGCAATGGCCTATGGCTCCTCCATTGCCACTCAGGGGAAGGACATTGTAAACAAGGAGATACATCGCTTTGTGTCCATTAACAAGTTGAAGTACTTCTTTACTGTGGACACAACGTATGTGATGAAGAAACTGGCACTGCTCATGTTCCCATACATGCATCAGAACTGGGAAGTGCGCTACAGCCGGGATGTACCGCTCACTCCACGATACGATGTCAATGCCCCAGACCTGTACATACCCAGCGCGTGGGAGAGCAGCCAGTCACAGAGGGAGTGAGCAGGAGCTCCCCTTCACCTCCCGGACCTGCCTATTCAGCGGCCCTTCAACACCATAAAAACCGCCGCTTGTCAGGCGCGCCCGCGCCTTGCGGGCCTCGCCAGAGGGCCCTTTGGTGTGGCCCTTATGTGCTGGTCCGTGGCGCTTGTTGCTGAGAGTTGCACTGATGGCGTGGACTGGGCTGACATGCGTCTGTGATGTGGTAACCTGCTGTTCTGTTTCTTCTCTACTATTATCTGTTTGACTGTCTCTATCCTCTATTCTGTCCTATTATATAATGGCGTTCTTTTCCTATTTCCTAGAATGATACTGCATTGTAAACCGCTCTGATGCCTCTGGCCTGAGCGGTATATCAAATCTAATAAACATAAACATAAACATAGACGAGACCTACAGGGATATAGTCCTGAGGTCCCACCTCCAGTCTGGCAGCATCCCTGTTGCCATGGAGGAGAGAGGTCACGTGACAGGAGAGCATCACCCTGGTGTGGCGGGAAGTGATCCTGTAACTAGGACCTGTCCTCCAGGTGATGTAAAACCCTCTCGCACCGAGGAAGTTTCTCCAGGGCCATGTGCCCATGAGGGAAGGGTTAGGACAGCCGTTTTAGTTGGTGATTCGATCATTAGGCATGTAGATAGCTGGGTGGCTGGTGGACGTGAGGATCGCTGGTAACATGCCTGCCTGGTGAAAAGGTAGCGGGCCTCACGCGCACCTAGATAAGGTCTTAGATAGTGCTGGGGAGGAGTCTGCTGTCTTGGTACATGTCGGTACCAATGACAGGAAAATGTGGTAGGGAGGTTCTGGAGGCTAAATTTAGGTTTTTAGGTAGGAAGTTGAAATCCAGAACTTCCAGGGTAGCGTTCTCCGAAATGCTTCCCGTTCCACGCGCAGGACCCAAAAGGCAGGCAGAGCTCCGGAGTCTCTGCGTGGATGAGACAGTGGGGCAGAGATGAGGGTTTTGTATTTGTTAGGAACTGGGGAACATTCTGGGGAAAGGAGGGGCTCTTCCGAAGGGATGGGCTTCACCTTAACTGGGATGGAACCAGGCTGCTGGTATTAACCTTTAAAAAGGAGATAGAGCAGCTTTTAAACTAGATAATAGGGGAAAGCCGACAGTCACCCAAGAGCGCATGGTTCGGAAGAATGTATCCTTGAAGAATACTACCAAAAGCAGAGAGGTTCCAAAAAAGAGTAAAGTAGCCCAAATGCCCTCAAGTATGTAGCAGACAGAGCTTAAAGATCCCAAATTACCCATGCCTACCAATAGCCAGATTTATCTGAATAAAATACAGTCTATAAAGTCTAAAAAATAAGATGGGAGAGTTAGAATATATAGCACTAAATGAGAGGTTAGATGTGATTGGAATCTCAGAGACATGGTGGAAGGAGGACAACCAGTGGGACACTTTGATAACTGGGTAGAAACTATATTGTAATGATAGAACTGATCAAATCGGTGGAGGGGTTGCGCTCTGTTAGAGAGGGCATTGAGTCAGAAAGGATTAAAGTTTTGCAGGAAACAAAATTTGCTGTAGAATCTCTATGGATTGAAATTTCATGTAAAAAGGGAAAGGCGATGGCAGTGGGGGTGTACTATCGACCGCCTGGCCAGAATGAAAAAATGGATGATGAAATGCTCAAAGAAATCAAGGAAGCTAACAAACGCTACAGCGCAGTAATAATAATGGGTGAATTCAATTACCCCGGTATCGACTGGGTCAGTGTCACAGCAGGACATGCTAGGGAGATAAAGTTCCTAGATGAAATAAATGACTGCTTCCTGGAGCAGCTGGTTCATGAACCGACCAGAGGGGAAGCCATATTAGACCTAGTCCTTAGTGGAACACCAGATCTAGTGCAAGAGATAAGGATGTTGGGGCCACTTGGCAGTAGTGATCATAGCATGATCACATTTGATTTAATTTGTGGAGGGGAGGGATAGTAAGGAAATCCACAGTACTACCTTTTAACTTTCGAAAGGGAGACTGTGATAAAAAGAGGAATATAGTTAAGAAAAAACTAAAAGGAGCAGTTGCAAAGGTTAAAGACTTACATCAAGATTGGGCGTTGTTGAAAAATACTACCTTGGAAGCCCAGACCAGCTGTATTCCACGCTTTAAGAAAAGTGGAAGAAAGTCCAAAAATCTGCCAGCATGGTTAAAAGTGAGGTCAGAGAGGCTTCTGTTGCCAAAAAAGCATCTTTCAGGAAATGGAAAAAAGAGCCAAACGACGAAACCTGGAAACAGCACAAGCACTGGCAAGTCAAATGCAAGGCATTGATAAGGCAGGCAAAGGGAGAATTTGAGAAGTTTGCTGTGGAAGCAAAAATGCGAAATAAAGACTTTTTCAAGTACATTCGTAGCAAAATACCTGTGAGAGAGTTAGTTGGTCCATTAGATGATAGAGGGGCACTAAGAGGCGACAAGGTGATAGCAGAGAGACTGAATGAATTCTTTGCTTCGGTCTTTACTGAGGAAGATGTAGGGATGTTACCCATGACTGAAGTGGTATTTAAAGGTGCGGAAGAATTGAAGGAAATATCGATACATCGGGAAGATGTATTACAACTATTAGATAAACTGAAGAGTAGCAAATCACCTGGGCCGGATGGTATACATCCAAGGGTGTTGAAAGAACTGAAATATGAGATTGCAGACCTGCTATTAGTAATCTGTAAACTATCATTAAAATCATCTGTAATACCTGAAGATTGGAGGATCGCCAATGCAATGCCAGTTTTTAAAAAGGGTTCCAGGGGTGATCTGGGAGCCTGACATCAGTACCGGGAAAAATGGTAGAAACCATCATAAAGAACAAAGTAACTCAGCATGTAGATAGTCATGGCCTAATGGGAGACAGCCAACATGGCTTTAGACAAGGAAGATCTTATCTTACTAATCTGTTATGTTTTTTGAAGGTGTGAATAAACATGTGGACAAAGGTGAGTCGGTTGATAATAGTATATCTGGACTTTCAGAAAGCCTTTGACAAGGTCCCTCTTCTGAGACATTTGGCAAAACTAAAGAGTTATGGGATAGGAGGCGGTGTACTACTGTGGATCAGGAACTGGTTAAAAGATAGAAAGCAGAGGGTAGGGCTAAATGGCCAATTTTCCCAATGGAGAAAGGTGAATAGTGGTGTACCCCAGGGATCTGTGCTTGGTCCGCTGCTTTTTGACATATTCATAAATGACCTGGAAAAGGGAATAACGAGTGAGGTTATCAAATTTGCAGATGAGACAAAACTATTTAAAGTTGTTAAAACCCAAGAGGATTGTGGAAAATTACAAGAGGATCTTGATAAATTGGAAGACTGGGCATCAAAATGGCAAATGAAATTTAATGTGGACAAGTGCAAAGTTATTCACCTAGGGAAGAACAACCTAAACTATGGTTACACGATGCAAGATTCCACATTAGGAACCACCACCCAGGAAAAAAGATTTAGGCGTCATTCTGGATAACATGTTAAAACCCTCGGCCCAGTGTATTGCGGTGGCCAAGAGAGCAAATAGAATACTAGGTATCATAAGGAATGGAAAATAAAACAAAAGATATTATAATGCCTCTATATCGTTCCATGGTGAGACCGCACCTTGAATATTGTGTGCAATTCTGTTTGCCGTATCTTAAAAAGGATATAGCGTTATTAGTAAAGGTTCAGAGAAGAGCCACCAAAATGGTAAAGGGGATGGAAGGATACTCCTATGAAGATAGGCTAGAAAGGTTAGGGCTCTTTAACCTGGAAAAGAGAAGGCTGGGGGGAGATATGATAGAAGTCTATAAATTAATGAATGGAGTGGAACGGGTAAACATAGATCGATTGTTTGCGTTATCAGAATATAGAAAGACTAGGGGACATGCAATGAAGCTACAGGGTAAACTATTTAAGACTATTAAAAGGGAGAGGAAGTGACGTCACCTGCCTGCATGGTTGTGTGACCGTTTAGCTCCGACCCGACCCCAGTGAAAAAGTTGTTTTAAAAGTCCCCATTTGCAAGAGAGAGGTCGGAAAAGTAGTGGGACAGATGGTGGAGAAAGCAGTGAACATGACCACCCGAAAAAAAACCCGTGGATCTCAGAGAATTTGCCTTCACTGGATCTGTTTCGTTGGCGGGGGGGGAAAGCAAGATGGCTGAGGCAGAGGCAACGCGGCGGGAACAAGCTGAATTGCATGAGAAGGCTTTGGAGAGAGTGGAGGCAGAACCGGAATCCCAAGTCTGGGGTGCAGTGACTAGAGAGGAGTTGAAACAATGGTGTCATGAAGTCAAGGCAGAGGTGCAAGGCTCCAAAACGGCCCTGGAGGGGCTCCTAAACACTCTCAAGGAGGTGGTGGGTGAAGTAAGCTGCCCGACTGGGGGATCATGAGAATCGTTTAGAAGTGCTTGAGCAGCAGCAGGAGGAATGGATGGACCAGCGCCAAAGTGAGGAGAGGTGGAAGGAGGAAATTAAATTAAAGTTGGAGGACCTGGAGAATCGTTCCAGGAGGAAGAACCTGAGAATTAAAGGGGTTCTGGAGGAGGCAGAGTTCAGAGACTGTGCTAAGGTGGCGGAGGCCGTGTGCATGGAAGCCCTGCGGCAAGGTGGTGAGGAGCCCCTGAGTGAAGGTATCCAGTTGGATAGGGCGCTGGGGGCGGTGCGTAATAACCAGCCCCGAGATATAATTATCTGTCTCAAGGACTATAAAGTCAAGGAGAAAATAGCTGCCATAATGAGAGGACTGAGCAACTTCACGTGGCAAGGCTACACTGTAGCCATCTTTGCAGACCTCTCCTTGGGAACTTTGCAGAGGAGGAGGGAACTGGCCCCCATAACTAAAACACTCAGAAAAGAGGAAGTGCGGTACAGATGGCTTTACCCATTCGGACTGGCCTTCACAAAGGTGGACAGAACCTGGCGAATCCATATGCTGGAAGCAGTGTGGGCTGCTATGAAGGAATCGGGCATGGAAGGACCAGCGGCAGCAGCTAGAGCGGAGTGGAAGGAAGGGGCGACGGATCGAGGCCGGAGCATCAAGCAAGGAGTGCAGCGAGACCGGCTCAGGGACACTGATGGTGACCAGTGGAGATCACAGTGGAGAGGAGCGAAGAGATGATGGACAGTGTTGGATACTGTGTTTGAGTGGTAGATGGGAGGTTGTGGTTGCCATGTGGAAAGAGCAAGAGAAGGATGGGGTTGCGGTAAGATTATTGTCAGGGGAAGCAGAAGTGGGAAGGGGGGAGGAGGGAGGATGGGTAGGGGGAGATCGGAGTGAGGTGGGATTGGAGGGAGCGGGAGGGGGCAAGCGGAGGGGGGAGGGAGAGGGGGAGGGGACTGGGAGGGGCAGTAAGGGGAGACGGGGGGAGCGGGTGAGTCACTACTCCGGGTCAGCTTGGTTGCAGATGAGGCGAGGGAGTTGGGGAGGCGGGGTGGGGGGGAGGGGAGGGGGAGGGATGGAAAGGGGAAGAAGGAGGGGGTGATGAAGGGTGAGGGGGGGGAGGGCGAGGGTGTGAAGGGAACGGAAGGGGGGTCCTGAAGGGGGAAAGGAAGGGGGAAAGGAAGGGGGTCCTGAAGGGGGAAAGGAAGGGGGGACGGGAGAAGATGGTAGTGGTAACAATAAATGCCAAGGGATTGAGGACATGGCGTAAGAGGCGCTTGCTGGAGAGAGAGGGTATAAGATTGGGGGCAGACCTGGTGTGTATACAGGAGACCCACTTGAAAGTGGGCCAAGAAAGGTTGCTAAGGTCTAGGAACTTCCCAAGGGTACTTTTAGCGGGGCAAAGGGAGAATCTGCGGAAAGGGGGGGTGGGGATTCAGATAGGGGAAAAATATAAGGATGCAGTGGTGGAGGAAAGAAGGGATTGTAAAGGTCGGTGGGTGGCTGCTAAACTAAAGGTAAGTGGGGAGGAGGTGTGGATTGTAAGTATTTATGGCCCAAATGCAATGCGCGAGGAATTTTATAAGCGGCTCCTGGGAGAATTGGAGGGTTGGGGGGCGACACCGGTGATTATGGGGGGTGACTTTAATCTTACAATGAATTCTAGGTTGGATAATAGCGGAAGGGGAGGTGGAGGGGGGGGGGGAAGGAGAGGAGAAGTCTAGTAAAACTGAAAGAGCGAATGGGTATGTTGGATGTGTGGAGAGTGCGACATCCTGAGGAGAAGGGGTATACTTTTTACTCTGCAGTACATGATATGTATAGCAGACTGGATATGCTGTGGGTGAGGGGGGGTTGGGGGACTAAGGTACAAGCTGTGGAAATAGGCAATATCACATGGTCGGACCACGCCCCTGTGCATATGGTGCTTGATATGGGGGGTAGGGATACTGGGGTGAGATTTTGGAGGATGAACGACTCCCTGCTGGCGGAGAAAACTTATGTGGCAAGAGTCAAAGAGGTGATTAGGGAATATTTGGAGAGCAACTGGAATGGGGAGGTGGCCACGGGAATGGTGTGGGATGGGCTTAAAGCAGTGGTGAGGGGCCATTTAATTAGCATGCGGCGCAGGAAAAGAAAAATAAGAGAGCGGTGGAAGAGCAGCTTCTGGGGCGGTTAGAGAGCTTGGAAAGGAAGAACCAGGAAGGGGGTGACCCTCGGGCCCTGCAGGAGTTGTTTAAAGGTGAGAGGTGAATTGGGTCAGTTAAGGGCGGCGGAGATAGCATATACCTTGACCAAGTTAAAGCAGGGGTGGTATGAAGGGGGGAATAGACCAGGGAGGAGGTTAGCTTGCCGGTTGAAAGCGAGACAGCAGAGATCCACAATAGGTGGGGTGCGCAATTCAAAAGGGGAAATGGTGTATAAAGGGGAGGAAATTCGGAAGGCCTTTGTAGCGTACTATGAAAAATTGTATAGTAGTGAGGTGAAAGGGGATGGGAAGAAGGGGGAGGAGTTTTTGGCGCAGTGTAATCTGAATAAGCTTACGGAGGGAGAGGCGGCAGAGTTGGGGCGCCCGGTGACCTATGCGGAGGTGAAGGGGGTGGTGAAGTCCTGTAAAGACGGGAAAGCTCCGGGCTTAGATGGATATACAGCAACATTTTACAAAGTATTGCAGGATGAGACAGGGGGATTGTTAATGGAGGTCTTTAATGGAGTATTGAAGGGGGAGGGCCTACCACCCTCTATGGCGGAAGCAGGTATAATGGTTATACCTAAGGAAGGGAAGGACCATACTGTCTGTGGAGCTTACCGGCCTATCTCACTTATTAATTTGGATGCTAAGGTGCTGGCCAAGATCCTGGCGGGAAGACTGCAGGGCGTAATGCAGAAGCTAGTGCACAAGGACCAGACGGGGTTCATTGCCGGGAGGCAGGGGGGTGATAACATCAGGAGGCTGTTGAATGTTATGTGGTCCCTGCAAACAACGGGGAGGGAGGCAGTGTTTCTGACGGTTGATGCTGAAAAGGCATTTGACAGGGTAGAGTGGGGATTTATGTTTCAGGTGCTGGGTAAGGTAGGGGTGGGGCAGCCGATCTTACGGTGGATAAGAGAGCTGTATGCCTGCCCAAGGGCACGGATAAGGGTAAATGGAGGATACTCCGAGAGCTTTAGACTGGGCAGGGGAACAAGGCAGGGGTGCCCTTTGTCGCCCTTGCTGTTTGCCTTGGTTATAGAACCTCTGGCAGAGTATATCCGAGGGCAGGTAGATATCCGAGGGATTGACGTGCAGGGACAGCTAAGTATGGTTGCGCTTTTCGCTGACGATGTTATTTTTACGCTGGAGCACCCTTTGGTTAGTCTTCCCAATTTGTTGCGAGCCGTTGGGCGGTATAGTGCAGTATCGGGATATAAGTTGAATTTAGATAAGACGGAAATATTAGGCTTTAACTTGGGAGGAGGGCTAAAAGAGAGGCTGCGGGAAAACTTTCCCTTCAAATGGGTACGGGGTAGCTTTCACTACTTGGGGATTCAGTTGGGAAATGCACTAAGCCAAGTACCGGATTGGAATTACAAACCCCTGATAGTGGCTCTACGGAAGGATTTAGAAAGATGGAAGGGACTTCACTTATCCTGGATGGGGAGAATAGCTACTATAAAGATGAATGTGCTACCAAGGATTTTATTTGTCTTTATGGCCTTACCGTGCAAAGTGCCGAGGAAAGGCCTTAAGGAGCTACAGGATCTGATCATGAGGTTTATTTGGGAGGACAAGAGAGCGAGGATAGATAGACTCACCATGTTCCGGCTGCAGGAGGCAGGGGGATTGGATGTACCTAACCTGGTGAAGTATTATGATGCAGCGCAGCTTAGGGCACTGTTTGTGGGGAGAGAGCGGGGGGAAACCCCGCAATGGGTGTATATGGAGAAGGAAGGGGGGGGGGGGGAGTGTTTGGAAGAAGTGGTCTGGGGCGGTGAGAGGAAAGGGCCGGGTAGGGAAAGCTTGAATCCACACCGGAGGTTAACGCTGCAAATATGGGGAAAATGGAAGGGTTATCTAATGAAAGGGAAAGACTTGCCCCGGGCAGCGTATCTACAGAATATGGGTGTCCTAGCCCCGGGAAGGTGGGGGGGGGGGGGGGCTTCGAAATATGGGCAGAGAGAGGGTTGGAAAGGGTAGGGCAGGTGCTAGACAGGACCGGGAGGATCCGGCCGTATGCAGAGCTTCAAAGAGTTTGGGCTGAGAGACAATGACTTCTACGCATACACGCAGCTGTGGTACTATTTGCAAAGGCCGGGGATTCAGAGGGACCTACAGAGTAGGTTAACGGAGTTTGAGGAACTGATGGAACAGCAAGAATCAGTGAAAGGCCTGGTGTCTAAGCTTTATCGCTTGCTGAACGCAAGGGATGAGGGCAAGGCCAGATGGCAGGAACAATGGGAGGGGGAACTGGAGGGCTCTTGGGAGGTGGGGAGGTGGAAGGGTATTTTTGAGGGAGAGAAGCGGCTTGCATGGGGGGCGGCTTTGTTGGAGAATTCACTTAAATTCAGGCTCAGGATGATCTGGACTCCAGCTAAGCTGCACCGCATCTTTCCAGAGAGCGGGCACTTGTTGGAGGGGGTGTGGGGAGTGGGGGGACCTTCTGCATATGGTGTGGGGGTGCCCAAAAGTGCAGGCCTTGTGGCGGGAGGTAGAAGGCTATTATGGAGAGGTTACAGGGATACGGATAAAATTTGCTCCAGCCCAGTTGGTGCTCCTGGAGGGGGAAGAGGAGGGGAAGTGGGGATAGCGGCTTTCTGTAATTACTGTGTGGTAGCGGCTAGACTGGCTATCTTACAAAAGTGGAAGAATATAGAAGTACCAAAGATGCGGGAGATCATTGGAAGATTAGAGTTTTTGTGGGGGATTAGTAAAGTGGGCGCCTGTGGGAGGGATAAGCAGGCGAAACATGAGGAAATATGGCAGGAGTATGTGGCTTGGAGAGAGAGGGGGTGGGAGAGATGGATGGGAAAGTAAGGGGGATGGAAAGGGAGCGTGGGGAAGGGGGGGACATCCATATTCGGGCTAGGGGGAGAAGTAGAGGGGCCTGGCCTACAGGGGAGGGGGGAGAGGAGGGTTTGGGGGGACATTCGATGGGGGGACGAGCTGGGAAGGCTGCGGGGTGTAGTTGACGGGAAGGTAGAGGGGTAGAGGAGCAGAGGGGGGATACTTTGGGCCTGTTAATTGGGGAGGTGGAAGTACCCTATAGGGATTGTTCTGATCAAGGGGAAGTTGGAAGGGCAGTAGGTGGCAGTAGACAAGGGAGTAATGGGGAGGTGGGGGGGTGGGTTGGAAGGGGAGTTTGGGGCGAGGGGGGTGGGGGGGGGGAAACTAAGGAGGTAGGGGAGGCCCACAGTGGGTTGTTGCCAGGGGACTTTTGAAGATGAAGGGAACAGTGGCACATCAGGAGGGGTATGACAGAACACATACAGACTTGCGCTGAGTTTAAATAACTCATGTTAAAGTGAACGAACTGCAAATGATTTCACAAATTGGTCGGTAAAGCGGGGAGGGATTCCCCACAGTTGGAGGTAGGGTGGTGGCCTGTTCAGCGGGGGAGGGGGGTCCGGACTGGGTACCAAGGTTGGAATGGGGTTCAGTTGCTGTGTTTTAATGGTGTGTGATGTGTTCGGCGTTACTATGCTGGATGACAGTAAAAACTTTTAAATTGTCAAATATAAAAAGAAAACAATACAGTTAACTAAGTTTCGTACACAGAAGAGAGCAGTTACGATTGACTGTAAACTTTATTATGGTAGCACCTTTAGAAGGAGAATGCTGTTATGATTTAATTCTATCTGTTTCTGGTAGTGACATATCAAGATGGATAATGATGTTAACATTCCGGATAGTATTCAATAATCTGTAGGGAAGAGTGCTTGCTATTGGAATATGTGTATGAATATGTTCAAGAGATGCTGACAATAAAAAATTTAAATATAAAAAAAAAAAGACTATTAAAAGAAAATATTTTTTCACTCAATGTGTAATCAAACTCTGAAATTTGTTACCAGAGGATGTAGTAAAGGCTGTTAGTGTAGCTGGGTTTAAAAAAGGTTTGGACAAGTTCCCGGAGGAAAGGTCCATAAACAAGTATTAAGAAGGGACCCAGGATATCAGTGCTTGACCCAGTACAAGCATTGTGGAACCTGTGTCTTTTGGGGAAACTGCTAGGTACGTTTTACCTAGCTTGGCCACTGTTGGAAATAGGATACTGGGCTTGATGGACCTTGGTCTGACCCAGTATGGTATATCTTATGTTCTTATGTTCAATCATTCCTGTAAAAAGACTTTGGGGGGGGGGCAAAAGCCCTTCCACCCAAGGACCAAAAGGCTTACAGAAACTACCCCAGGTTTCAGGCCTATCCCGCTCCCCCTTGTGGACAGCAGGCCAAGGGTCAGGGGCATGGGCCCTGTAAGCCAAAGGCTCCCATCAGCGCCCCAGCCGCCGCCTGCGGGGAGTTTTTTGACTCCTTGGGCATAGCCTCCCTCCTTCAGGTGATAACGGGCCCAAGGTTCACGGGAGGGTGGTTGGTCCACTTTGTACACCAGTGGCACTGTATCACTATGGACTCCTGGGTGTTTCAGTTGGTCAAGGAGAGGTATCTCCTTCAGTTTACTCAGCGGCCTCCTTCCTTTTTCCCCGGAGAATTACCCATGGACTCCTTGCACAGGCAGCTTTCTGCAGAAGGAGCTTGGGTCTTTACTTGAGGATCAAGTGGTAGAACCCGTCTCTCCACCATTTTCAGGGCCGGGGATTCTACTCCCACTACTTCTTGGTACCCAAGAAGACAGGGAGCTTCAGGCCCATACTGGATCTTCGGGACCTCAACCGCTTCCTGGTCAAGGAAGTGTTCAAAATGGTACAACTTGGAACCTTGCTGCCTTACCTCCTGCAGGGAGATTGGCTATGCTCCTTGGATCTCAAAGATGCCTATACCCACATCCTGATCCATCTAAGGTACCGTCAGTACCTCCAGTTCATCGTTGGGGGCAATCACTATCAGTACAGGGTACTCTCCTTTGGCCTTGCTTTGGCCCCTCGGGTGTTCATGAAATGCCTGGTGGTCATGGCCGCTCACCTCTGGCTCTCAGGGTGTTCGTGTTCTCATATCTGGACGACTGGCTCATGTGGGCCGGCTCACTTGAAGTATGCAATCCGAGACAGCGCACTCTAGGCCTACTGCAGCACCTGGGCTTTGTGGTGAACTTCCCGAAGTCGCACCTCTTCCCCATGCAGTGCATGGAGTTCATCCGGGGCCCTGCTGGACTCCACCTGGGTGAGAGCATTCCTGCCCCTGGATCGAGCGCAATGCCTCGCTGTCCTGGCACGAGAGGTACAGAGCGGCGCACCAGTGACAGACCGGACGATGCTCCCTCTCTTGGGGCACCTGACCCCTTTTGCCCACCTGCGCATGTGGCAGGCTCAGTGGACATTCAGTGCCCAGTGGATGCAAGCTTCAGGTCACCTAAAGCACCCCATCCAAGTCACGTCACCCTTAGCAACTTCTCTGGCCTGATGGCAGGACCATCTCAACCTCAGAGCCAGCCTACCCTTCCAGGTCCCGCCAGTGCAGTGCATTGCATCTTCACCACGGATGCGTCAAAGCTGTGCTGAGGGGCCCACTGTGATCATCTTCAGTCGCAAGGCCCACAGCCACCAAAGGAGAGAGGGCCTCTCAGATCAACCTGCTGGAGCTCCGGACAGTCTATCATGCCCTGTGTGTCTTCCAGGACCATCTGGAAGGACAGGTGGTTCAAGTTCAGACTGGCAACCAGGTAGCGATGTATTACATCAACAAGCAGGGAGTGCATGGGCTCGTTCCACCTCTGTTGGGAGATGGTACGCCTCTGGAACTTCGTGGCAGGGAGAGGAACATCTCCCTTAAGGCGGCGTACTTGCTGAACCAGGACAGTATACTGGCTGACCGCCTGAGCTGCGTCCTCCAACCTCACAAGTGGCGATTGAACCGACCGTACTAGGGGAGATCATCTGGCGATGGGTCACCCCGGAAATCTACTTCTTCGCCAGTCCAGAGAACCCACAGCTGCCACACTTCTGTTCTCAGAGGCCAACCTGGAGGCAGGATGCGGTGGATGCTTTCTTCCTCCCTTGATCTTGGGACTTTCTGTATGTGTTTCCACCAACGTCCCTGGTGCCTCAGGCCCATCTCAAGATCCAAACGGAGGTGGTTTCCGTTATCTTCATTGTACCAAGGTGACCCAGGCTGCCCTGGTTCCTCCTGCTTCCTACGGCTGTCCCAGTGGGACCCTTGGCTGCTGGGGAGTGCCCCGGACCTGCTGTCCCAGGTGGTTGGGACATTGCGACACCCCAACCTCTCCAATCCCTGGTGCTGACAGCCTGGATGCTGAGAGGCTACCCATTGCACATCACCGCCTTGCTAGGTCGGTGGAGGATGTCTTGCTGGCTTCGCATATGGACTCTACGCGACAGGCTTATGCCTTCAAGTGGTACATTGGTGTGTGGGGGAAGGCCTTTACCCTTTCTCCTGCGCAGTGTCAGAGATATTATGATACCTCCTTGTATCTGTCAGGGACTGGCCTGAAGTCCAACACGGTCAGAGTACATCTCTATGCCATCTCTGCTCACCGCCAGGCTGTTTTGGTACACCCCCTGGTGGGCCGGTTCATGCGAGGCCGTCTCTTCTCCCTGACCCCTATCCGCCCATTGCCGGTGGCACGGGACTCAGTGTGGTGCTGGGAAAGCTCATGGCCCCACCTTTCGAGCCCCTGGCTACCTGCCATCTCAAGTACCTCTCTTTGAAGGTCATATTCCTGGTGGCGCTCACCTCAGCCAGGCGCATGAACGAACTGCAGGCCCTGATGGCACATGCACCTTACACCAGGTTCCACGGGAGCAGGGTCATTCTTCAAATGCACCCTAAGTTCTTGCCAAAGGTGGTCTCTGCATTCTATTTGAATCAGGAGGTAGTATTACCAACCTTTTTTCCCAGGCCTCACTCCTCCAGGGCGGATGCCCCTCTGCACATGCTAGACTGCAAGTGTGCCCTGTCCTACATCCAGAAGACACAACCCCATCGCTGCTCAATGCAGCTTTGTCTCATTCGACCCCAGTCAACTTGGAGTCGCAGTCTCCAAGTGCACCCTCTCATGTTGGGTAGCCAACTGCATTTCTTTCGCCTATCAACAGGCAGGGCTCTCTCTGGCACATCATGTGACAACTCACAATATGCATGCCATGATGGCCTCAGTGGCCAGCATGCGATCAATGTCCTTGCTGGACATCTGCCGGTCCACCACCTGGTCCTCTGTGCACACCTTTACTGCGCATTACTGTTATAGAAGACCTCCCGGAGGGATAGTGCCTTTGGCCAGGCCATATTCCATCACCTGTTTGGGGAATAATACAACTCCAGCCCTCTGTGTCCAGGCTACCGGAGTGGGGATTGCATCTTCGATGCTACTGCTGCAGTGTTAGATTTCCAGCTGACCAGCACCCCCTGCTGCCCTTTACAGTCCACTTTTTGGGTCGCTTGTGGCTTTTTCAGTAGCCTTTAGCTTGGGAGTCCCATATGTGAGGACTGATTTCTTGCTTGTTCCCTGAGAAAACGTAGTTACTCACCTTAAGAGGTGTTCTCTGGGGACAGCAGGAATCCGCCCTCCCTCCTCTCCAAGGAGGAGTTTTTTCTTTTTTGCCGTCTTGTGCTATATCATCATACTGAGGCAGGATGGCACCTTTGGCCGGGAAGGTGACTGCGTATGCGCATGTAACTCCCAAAGGCTTTCTTTGAAAGCTAGGGAATGGGTCGGTGCCAACGTTGCCCATATTCGGACTGATTCCAGCTGTCGCTGGAAAACACCTGTTACAAGTGAGTAACTACGCTTTGTGCTGCAGACTTGCTGGCCCTTTTCTCCTTCCTCCAGAATAGTTTTGAGGGCTCTTCCTCTGTTCTATGAGGGTTCAGATGGCAGCCTTGGTTTATTTCAGAGGACCAGTGACCAGGTGTACATTGGCCTCGCACTCAGACATGGGCTGGTTTCTGCGGGAGTTAAGCAATTGTGTCCTTCCCTGTACACAGTGGTCCCTTCTTGGGAACTCAATTTGGTTCTTTGGGCCTTGGTGGCTATTGCATTTGAGCCCTTGTGAAGGGCTATGCTGAAGGTCTTGTCCCTTAAGGCTGCCTTTTTGGTTGCAGTCTGTTTGGCGATACACATCTTGGAGTTGCAGGCCTTGTAATTCAGAGTTGTGGTCAACATCTTTGGCACCCTTGCATTTTAGGTATGTTGTATACAATATCTTAAGAAATAATTGGAAATATTCTAACTGTATGTCATAATATTTTAATAGTCTAATAATACTGCAAAAAAAAAGTCTGCAACTTAGACATAGTAATTTCTGAGAAAAAAGCAAAATATGACCTGGACAAGATTAATGGCATCCTTCACTAATTTTAGGTTTCACAGCCTCCAAATGTTTCTTTTAGCCATCTATAAGTTTTGTACATCTGTCTGCTGGTAATTTCTCCCACTCTTCAACTGTGATTTGTTCCAGCTCATGAATGTTTGCAGGACTCCTTTTACCAAAGACAGATTTCAGCTCTTTTCAAAGGATTTAGACTGGATTGAGATCAGGACTCATTGTTGGTCAGTTTAAAACAGTCCATTTTTTCCTTTTTAATCATTCTTTTGAACTTTTGGATATATGTTTTGGGTCATTGCTCTGCTTGGAGGACCCATGACCTTCGACCTAGACCTAGCTTTCTGACACTAGCTTTCTGACATTTTACTCCAAAATACCTTGGTAATCCTCTGACGTCATGATGCCTTTAAGTCCCTGAGGCAGCTAAACGGCCCCACACATTATGGAACCTCCACTATATTTAACTGTAGGATGGGTCCATTTTTTCATCTATAAATGTATTTCTGGTCTGCATTGCCAAGGAGCTCAAGTTTGGTTTCATCTGTCCACAGAACATTTTCCCAGAAGGATTGTGGTTTCTCAAGGTGGGTTTGGGAAAAGATCAGGTATGCCTTTTTATGTCTCTTTGAACAGTGGGGTCCGTCCTCCTTTGCTTTTGTCCAAGAAGTCCTCCTTTGTTTAGTGTGCGGCATATGGTGTGGGTTGAAACTACCACTCCAGATTGCTCCAAGCCAGCCTTAAGCTCTTTGGAAATTGTGCGTGGTGTTCCAATAGTTCACACTATCCTTCAAAGACTTCTTTGATTAATTTTCCTCTTCCCAACACGTCCTGGGAGGTTCTTGACAGTTCCATGAGCAGAAAACGTCTTAACATTTCGAACTATAGATACAGGAATCCCAAGGTCTTTGGAGATGGCCTTGTACCCCCTTGAAGTACAATGTTTGGTAATGGCTTTTCTGGCGGTCTCATGCAGCTCTCTTGTCTTCACCATTGTGAAAATGAAACGGGGAGCGGCCATTTTAAACATTAGAGCCATCATTCATTGATTGATTCAAATCATATGGATACTGACATTTGATCACAGGTGCATCTAATTTTACTGCAATGGGAGTGTAGTTCTTCTGTTCAAACTGATTTGAATTGTTTATAAGGGTGCCACTAATCATGTCCTAGAGCAAAAAATACCCAAAAAGGGCGATCTGCCAGTCGCACATATATAATGAAAAAGGATAGCCCCAGACTGAGTAAACTCAAAACTTCAGTATCAAACACTTCTTGTCTGACTTTTCATAGTGAGGGATTAGCCTCTACAGTGAAATGTCCATTTTAATCATTTTATTGCAGTAAAAACAGCCTGTTTGGTCATAAAACACTTTACTTAGCTGAAGAATGATGGCCAGTTGCAATACTAGATTTTGGGTCCATACACATTTCCAGGACCCTGCATCAGGTGTTGATTCCTCTGTGAAAACTGAGCCAAGAGCAGGGTCACCATTAAGGCTGCAAAACCATAAGTGAGTACTCTCTTTAAAACCCTCGCCATCTGACATCATAGCTGACCTAAGCCGTTACTGCAAAGCTGATTGGGAGCTGAAAACAACAATGTAACCATGCCCACAAAAAACAGTGTTGCCTAATTCTTATAAAACATTGTGCCAGTCAGTTTCCAAATTCAACCCATGGGGAGAAACCGAGCGCAAAAGAAAATCCATTTCTGTTCCCAAAATTGTAATCGTGCCTCCCGATCACCCCCCTGAACCAAAGGGCTTTCTATCACATTATAAACTATTAAGTAGAGGAGTAGCCCAGTGGTTAGAGCACTGGCTTGGTAACCAAGTGACCAGGGTTTGATTCTCACTGGCACTCCTTGTGACCTTGGGTAAGTTACTTAACCAAGTGGAAGAAAGGCCTGGCAATCTACTTCCGGTCACACTGCCAAGAAAACCCAGGCGCTGCTAGGTCTCTAGTAATCAGTAATGACTTGAAGGAACACATTCTATTTGCAATAGGAGGTAAAGCATTTTCAGGAATCAGCAAAATCGCCATTAGATATTTCTGAAGGGCTCTGGTGGTGGACTCCCCCAATACCCAGTTCCGGACTCACCCACACTTTATGCCAAAGGTGGTGTCTCCTTTTCATTTAAATCACAAATCAGTAGGAAGCATGCACAGCAACTTAGGAAACTCAGCAAAGATTCAAGGGGACTGTTGTAGTTGTTGATATGGAAGGACAGACTAGATAGGCCATGTGGTCTCTTTTATGTCATCATATTTCTGTTTCTAAGATGATTTTCAAATTCTAATTTATGATGAATCAGTATTTTAACTTTAACTCATAAGAACATAAGGTATGCTATGTTGGGTCAGACCAAAGGTACATTAAGCCAATGTACAGTGGCCAACCCAGGTTCCAGATATCTGTCAGGTTTCCAAAAGGTTAGACAGATTCTCCGGGAACAAGCAGGAAGTCAGTCCTCACATATGGGTGACGTCGGCATTGACAGAGCCCTCGCGGAAGCATCCCCCCAGCTTTCAAAGAGAGCCTTTGGGAGATGCCACCATGTATGCGCAGTCCCTTTCCTGCCCAAGAGTGCCATCTTGCTCAGTCTCCTTTTTTCCATGTTGCCCTTCAGAAGTCTGAATTTCCTCTGGAAAAAGTTGATATTTTGGTACTTGAGTTTCAAACTTGTCTCCGGTCTTGCACCGGTACCCTTCCTGCTACTGTCCTCAGTGCCTCAGTGTCTGGTTTGGTTCATTTTTATAGTCTTCGTTCTTTTTATTTTTCTGGCGCCTTCGCACCCTTTTTCCCGCTGGCAGCCCAGAGAGCCTTCGACCTCACAGGGGTACTTTGTTTCCCCCATGGCTACCAGTGGCTTTAAAAAGTGTGATCAGTGCTCTAAGATAATGTCCTTAACCAACACACAAGACTGCTGCCTCCGTTGCCTCGTGCTGGACCATGACCAGGCGCCTGCGGTCTCTGCAAATGGATTTCCAGTAAGGCCCAGAAGAGCCGCCAGCAGCAGCACGATACGTTCTTCCCTGAATCCCCAATGCCTCCGAAGGCCATGGCCTCATCTGAGGCCCCGACATCTCGGGAGGAGCTTTCCGAACTCGAGCGTCGTCGTGGGTCCTCAGAGATGGGGTCCCCCTTAAGGGAACACAGGGAGAAGAAGAAACCCTTGAAGGTGGCATACTTGAATGGTTCCGACCGGCCGGGAACCTCTCGGGCCCGGTCCCGCAATCTGAGGCGCTCGTCCGAGGTGTCGGAAAAGGAGAGACCTGCCAAGGTCCCCCAGAAGGATCCAGTTGCGGACTGGCCTCGGCCTGCAGACACTATCCTCATCGAGGATTCCCCTTCGGGGGAGCTGGCGTTTGGCCCGAGTTCCTTGGGGCCCGTGCCGAAGGCTGCAGAACATTCTAGCCTCAAGTCCAGAATGGTGGCCCTGGAGCACAGTTTCTGCCTTGATTGGCCAGCAGCGGGCGCTGTTGTCCGGTTCATCCACCCCAACCACCGGGCATTCGACGTCCAAGATGTCCCAGGAGGCTGAGCCTATTCTTGAGCTCTTGCGACCTCGTCTATCCTCGGCTGAGGTCCCACTCGGCGTCCTGTTCTGGAGTTCGGTCATACCCGGCCAATCTACCGGGCATCGACTGCAGGGCTTCGGTGGCCTCGAAGCCCAAGGAACAGCCAGTCTGTGAGTCGTCCTTGGAGTACTCCGAATGGGAGATGGAGGATGCGGAGTCTCCTGATGCCCATCACCACCGCAACATCCCTTCCGATTCCCAGTCTCAGAACCTCAGAGGCGGTCCCCGCCTTAAGACATGGACTTCTTGGACTTTGTCAAGGACATATCCAAGGCCCTGACGTTCCCAACTGAGTCGGAGGAGAATACTTGGGCGGACAAGCTGGAGATCCTCCAGTACAAGGCCCCTCTGCGGGAATCGCTTGTGGTGCCCATTCCTCCCATCCTGGAACGGCTCATGCTCTGCATGTGGGAGACACCAGCATCTTTGCCGGTGGTGAGCAAACGGCTTGACTCGATGTATCGGGTCTGCCAGAGCCCGGGTTCCAGAAGTCACAGCTGCAGCACAATTCCATGGTGGTGGAGTCGGCCATTCGTTGGCTGAAAAGCCAGAAGTCACACTCCTTGGTGCCCCCTGGCAGGGAGGCCTGCACCTTGGATGCCCTCAGCAGGAAGTGCTACCAGGGCTTGTTGCTCATCTGCCAGGTCCAGGCCTACCAGCTATACCTGGGCACCTATGTAGCGGTTCAGGAGCCTGTCCAAGGCCGTCTGTGAGTGCTCCAAATTTATGTCTCAAGCATCCTATGAGGGGTTTGAGTCAGCAGCCTGTGTAGCCGCAATGGGCATTGGTGCATGCCGCCAGGGTTGGCTTCAGTTGTCCAACCTCGAGCAGAGGGTGCAGGACAAAAACTGGTCGACGTTCCATGCCAAGGGGAGAACTTCTTCAGCAAACCAATGACCGACAAGGCTGTCAAGTTGGAGACCAAGTTCATGATGAGGACCAGGCTCTCCAAGAAAACCACTGTCCCTCCCCGATGGAAGGGCTCGGGTAAAAAGCCCTTTTACCTGAGGAAGGGAGCTGCTTACTGAAACTGTCCACTCTATCAGGCCTCCCCAGCTCCCTAACAGGGTCAGCAGGCCAAGGGACATGGGCATGGTCCGTGTAAGCAGAAGGCTCCAAAACCTCAGGCACCGGCTCCGGCCCAGCCAGGGGGGAACTTTTGACTCCTTCAGCATAGTCTCTCTATCCCAAGGAGAACAGCAGCTCACAGGGGGATGTCTGGCCCTCTGTGCCCTGTGGTGGGTGTCCATCACCACCAATTCCTGGGCTCTGAGAGTAGTCTAGGAGGGTTACCTCCTCCACCTGACTTAGACACCTCCCCCTTATTTCCCGGGAGAGCCCCTCAGGTCTCCCCTCCACTGGGACCTTCTCCTGAAGGAGTTGGCAGGTCTTCTCGAGGACAAAGCAGTGGAACCTGTGCCCCACCACCTCAAGGGCAGAGGGTTCTCCAGATACTTCCTTGTCCCAAAGAGGACAGGGGACCTACGGCCCATCCTCGACCTGTGCAATCTCAACAAATTCCTGGTGAGGGAGAAGTTCAAGATGCTTTCCCTTGGAACATTGCTGCCATACCTCCAGCAGCGAGATTGGCTATGCTCCTTAGACCTCAAGGATGCTTATACCTACATCCTTATCCACCCCAACCACAGGCAGTACCCCTGGTTTGTAGTAGGAGGCAAACGCTTTCAATACCGGGTGCTTCCCTTCAGCCTAGCCGCTGCTCCGAGGGTCTTCACGAAATGCATGGCAGTCGTGGCCGCCTTCCTCAGGCTCCAAGGGGTCTTCATGTTTCCCTACCTGGACAACTGGCTCATAAGGGGAGGCACAGCCGGCCACTGCACGCACCATCCAGGTTCTTCAAAACGTGGGCTTCGTCATAAATTACCCCAAGTCTCACCACCTCCCAGCGCAATACCTGGAGTTCATCGGGGCAAAGCTCGACACCCCTCCAGGCCAAGGCCTTCCTGCCCAAGGACTGGGCAGATCAACTCAGATCTCTGGCTCGAGACGTGCAACACCATCTTTTGGTGCCTGCCAGGCACCTTCTGCGTCTCCTTGGGCACATGGCCTCCACAGTCCACATCACCCCAGATGCTTGCCTCCATATGAGGGAGGGTGGCGCAGTGGTGTCTCCAGGATCAGTGGTCTCAGGCCACAGGCCACGTCCAGGACAGGGCTGCGGTGATCTGCCAGTTGACAAATTCCCTGGTCTGTTGGCAATCACCCCAACACTTAGAAGCGGGCATGCCCTTCCAGACTCCCAGCCACTCGAGGGTCCTTATCACGGACGCCTCCCTGCTCAGCTGGGGAGCCCACTGTGGGACCCTTTGCACTCAGGGCACCTGGTCGCCAGAAGAGAGTGCCCAACAGATCAACCTCCTGGAGCTCCGAGTGATACACCTCGTTCTGAGAGTTTTCTGCCACCATCTGTGCCACCAGCCAGTCCTAGTTCAGACGGACAACCAGATGGCAATGTTCTACATGAACAAACAATTTATTTATTTATTTACATTCTCCTATATACCGCGCTATTCTGCATCAGTGCGGTTTACATTGAACAAACTGAAATTACATTGAACAGGGCATTATAACTTGGAGATAACCCCCTCCATAGCCCATGTTCCCTGTAAAATAGTTAAGTGGCTTGCCCAAGACCACAAGGAGCACCTGTGGGACTAGAAACCCCAGTCCTTCTGGCCCAAGGTTGCTGTCCTCTAGTGAGATTTGAACCCCTGACCTTCCGGCCTGAAGTACCTTGCCCCAACCACTAGGCCACTCCTCCACTCCAAGGGGGCACGGGGTCTCCTGTCCTTTGCCAGGAGGCACTGGGTCTTTGTTCATATGTGATCCAACAGGGTATCCTTCTGAGGGCAGTGTATCGGCCAGGACAACCTGCTGGCCGAGAACTCAACAGGGTTCTCAAGCTGCACGAGTGGCAGCTGGACCCCGGGATAGCCAGCCAACTTTTCCGGCTCTGGGAGGAAACCCGTGATGGACTTGTTCGCTAGTCCGGACAACTTTCAGTTGTCCCGCTTCTGTTCCCAGCAGGCCCACCTCTCCAGGGTAGCAGCGTATGCATTTCTAATCTTGTGGTTGGAAGGCCTCATGTACGCCTTCCCTCCAACGCCACTGATCACCAAGACCTTGTTCAGGACCCTCCGCGACAGGGTCTCACTTATCCCGATAGCCCCCAGGTGGCCCAGGTAGCTGTGGTTCCTGCTGCTGCTGCAGGTAGCATTGGAGGCCCCCATCCCCTTGGGCACTGCCCCGGGACTCTTATCTCAGGACGGGGGTGCTCTTCTACACCCCAACATGGGGTCCCTCTCGTTAACAGCATGGCAGCCGAGGGGGTGACTCTCACCCCCCTCAACCTTCCGATTGCTCTGTCCCGATGGTGGATATCTGCCGGGCCGCCACCTGGTCTTCAGCCCATACTTTCGCAGCTCACTACTGCCTGGAAAGAGTCCCGACAGGACAGTGCCTTCGGCCATGCTGTGCTCCTTAAACTTTTCGTGGTCTAGGCAACTCCTACCCCCTCCAACCCTTCTGTGTTCAGGCTACCGGAGTGCTGGTTTCAGCGGACACAGGGGTCCTACTGTAGTCTGTATGCATGGACTAAAATTGCTGCTGCTTGCGGCTCCTCTCGTGGGAGCTCTGATTTTGCTATGGATTTTCGGTAGCCTGTAGCTGCAGAGTTCCATATGTGAGGACTATCTTCCTGCTTGTTTCCGGAGAAAGAGTAGTTACCTGTAACAGGTGTTCTTCGGGGACAGCAGGAATCGGTCCTCACAATTCTCCCTCCTTCCCTTGGAGTTGCCCCTTTACCATCTTTTATTTTTTCCGTCTCTTAGCTGTGTCATCTGACAGAGCAAGATGTCACCCTTGGGCGTGAAGGGGACCGCGCATGTGTGGTGGCATCTCCCAAAGGCTTTCTTTGAAAGCTGGGGGATGCTTCCGCGAGGGCTCCATCGGTGCCGATGTCACCCATATGTGAGGACCGATTCCTGCTGTCCCCGGAGAACACCTGTTACAGGTGAGTAACTATGCTTTCCATGCTGCTTATCCCAGTGGTGAGCATTAATTCCCACCATTCATTTCTTGATTGACAATAGTTTGTCCTCAAGTTGTGTTCCCTCGGTGTAGAAGAAAGCCTTAGTTCACCCTTAACTGAAGAGTCCCAAACTGGATTCTTCTGATCCTGTACACTACCATCCCATTTCCAACCTCCAAGTTATTTCCAAACTGGCAGAAAGAACCTTTCTCACACAACTAAATGATCATCTTCAACACAGCTCTGCTTTACACCAGCGACAATCTGGCTTCCGTGCCATTCATAATGTAGAAACCACTTTTACAAAACTCTGTTTTTGAAGACCTCTATTGCATCCTTAACCATCTCTTTCGATCTCACAGCTGATTTCGACCTGGTCGACCACAATCTCCTTCTTTCCCAGCTTTTCAATATTGGTCTTCAGAGCAGCATTTTGGCATGGTTCTTCTTTTCCCTCTCAGACAGAACCTACCGGGTCAACCTGCACCACACTACTTCTGCCCCCTACTCCCTACATTGTTGAGCTCCCCAAGGCTCAACTCTCTCACCTATTCTGGTCAACATCTTCCTCAGTCCACTGGCCAATATTATCCAATTAGGCATTCTGTTGTATAAGTATGAAGGTGACATACTTCTCATTTCAAAGATTGACAGCTCCTTTCCTGACTTCTTCTCTGCTGCCTTGGAGAGTATTTCTTGGCTTCATGTGAATGCTCTGAAGCTTAACTCTGCTATAATCACTGCCACTTGGATTACTGGCACAGGGACATCCCCTTCTTTGGCTCCTGCTTTAGGGACTGTTCCAATACCTCTTCTCCTCCAAATATTTAGGTATTTATATTGGTTCTGAGCTATCCTTTGGTACACTTATCAACCATCTTACCAAGTCCACCGTTTCCACTCTCTGGACATTCTGAGCTTTTTGCCCTTTCTTGGATAAGATCATAAGATATGCCATACTGGGTCAGACCAGGTCCATCAAGCCCAGTATCCTGTTTCCAACAGTGGCCAGTCTAGGTCATACGTACCTAGCAGTATCCCCAAAAGACACAGGTTCCACAATGCTTGTATTGGGTCAAGCATTGATATCCTGGGTCCCTTTTTAATAATGGTTTATGGACCTTTCTTCCGGGAACTTGTCCAAATCTTTTTTTAAACCCAGCTACACTAACAGCCTTTACTACATCCTCCAGTAACAAATTCCAGAGTTTGATTACACATTGAGTGAAAAAACATTTTCTCTTTTTTGTCTTAAATAGTTTACCCTGTGGCTTCATTACATGTCCCCTAGTCTTTCTATATTCTGATAGCGTAAACAATCGATCTATGTTTACCCGTTCCACTCCATTCATTAATTTATAGACCTCTATCATATCTCCCCTCAGCCATCTCTTTTCCAGGTTGAAGAGCCCTAACCTTTGTAGTCTCTCTTCATAGGAGTAGCCTTCCATCCCCTTTACCATTTTGGTGGCTCTTCTCTGTACCTTTTCTAATAATGCTATATCCTTTTTAAGATACAGCGACAAGAGTTGCACACAAAATTCAAGGCGGTGGTACCATGAAACGATACAGAGGCATTATAATATCCTTTGTTTTATTTTCCATTCCTTTCCTTATGATACCTAGCATTCTTTTTGCTTTCTTGGCCGCCGCTGCACACTGGGCGTAGGGTTTTAACATGTTATCCACGATGACTCCTAAATCTTTTTCCTGGGTGGTGGTTCCCAATGTGGAACCTTGCATTGTGTAACCATAGTTTGGGTTGTTCTTCCCTAGGCGCATAACTTTGCACTTGTCCACATTAAATTTCATCTGCCATTTTGATGCCCAGTCTTCCAATTAATCAAGATCCTCTTGCAATTTTCCACAGTCCTCTTGGATTTTAACAACTTGAAATAGTTTTGTGTCATCTGCAAATTTGATAACCTCACTCGTTATTCCCTTTTCCAGGTCATTTATGAATATGTCAAAAAGCAGCGGACGCAGCACAGATCCTTTGGGTACACCACTATTCACCCTTCTCCATTGGGAAAATTGGCCATTTAGCCCTACCCTCTGCTTTCTGTCTTTTAACCAGTTCTTGATCCACAGTAGTACACTGCCTCCTATCCCATGACTCTTTAGTTTTGCCAAAAGATTCTGATGAGGGACCTTGTCAAAGGCTTTCTGAAAGTCCAGATACACTATATCAACCGACTCACCTTTGTCCACCTGTTTGTTCACACTTTCAAAAAAACATATCAGATTAGTAAGACAAGATCTTCCTTGTCTAAAGCCATGTTGGCCGTCTCCCATTAGGCCTTGACTATCTACATGCTGTGTAATTTTTTTCTTTATGATGGTTTCTACCATTTTCCCCGGTACTGACGTCAGGCTCACCAGTCTGTAATTTCCCGGATCGCCCCTGGAACTCTTTTTAAAAATTGGTGTTTGTTTTATTTATTTATTTATTTAGACAGTTTTGTATACTGCCTTATCCTTCAATCAAAGCGGTCACAACACAATTGGGGGATACATTTAACACGCTGGGATATGAGACACATACACAAATACTTACAGGGAACATGGGCAATGGAGGGTTAAGTGGCTTGCCCAGCACCACAAGGAGCATCTGTGGGACTAGAAACCCTAGTCCTTCCGGCCCAAGGTTGCTGTCCTCTAGTGGGATTTGAACCTCCGACCTGAAGTACCTTGCCCCAACCACTAGGCTACTCCTCCCTACATCTTTACATTGGCGATCCTCCAATCTTCAGGTATTACAGATGATTTTAATGAAAGTTCACAGATTACTAATAGCAGGTCTGCAATCTCATATTTCAGTTCTTTCAACACTCTTGGATGTATACCATCCGGTCCAGGTGATTTGCTACTATTCAGTTTATCAAATAGTGGTAATACATCTTCCCGGTGTAGCGATATTTCTCTTGATTCCTCTGCAGTATCACCTTTAAATACCACTTCAGTCTTGGGTAACATCCCTACATCTTCCTCAGTAAAGACCAAAGCAAAGAATTCATTCAGTCTCTCCGCTATAGCCTTGTCTCCTCTTACTGCCCCTTTTACCCCTATATCATCTAATGGTCCAATTGACACTCTCACAGGCCTTTTGCTACGAATGTACTTGAAAAAGTCTTTATTTCGTGTTTTTGCTTCCGTAGCAAGTTCCTTCTCAAATTCTTGCTTTGCCTGCCTTATCAATGCTTTGCATTTAACTTGCCAGTGCTTGTGCTGTTTCCAGTTTTCGTCGTTTGGCTCTTTTTTCCATTTCCTGAAAGATGCTTTTTTGGCAGCAACAGCCTCTCTGACCTAACCTTTAAACCATGCTGGCAGTTTTTTGGACTTAATTCCACTTTTCTTAATGTGTGGAATACAGCTGGTCTGGGCTTCCAGGATAGTATTTTTCAACAACACCCAAGCTTGATGTACGTCTTTAACCTTTTAGTTTTTTCTTAACTATATTCCTCATTTTATCATACTCTCCCTTTCGAAAGTTAAAAGGTAGTACTGTGGATTTCTTTACTATCCCTCCTCCACTAATTAATCAAACACGATCATGCTATGATCACTATTGCCAAGTGGTCCCAACACCCTTATTTCTTGCACTAGATCTGGTGTTCCACTAAGGACTAGGTCCAGTATGGCTTCCCCTCTGGTCGGTTCATGAACCAGCTGCTCCAAGAAGCAGTCATTTATTTCATCTAGAAACTTTATCTCCCTAGCATGTCCTGCCGTAACACTGACCCAGTTGATACCGGGGTAATTGAAATCACTTATTACTTCTCTGCTGTGACTTTTGTTAGCTTCCTTGATTTCTTTGAACATTTCATAGAAACATAGAAACATGATGACAGAAAAAGACCACAAGGCCCATCTAGTCTGTCCTTCCATAACAACAACTACAACAGTCCACTTTTTACCTTTAGAGATCCTCTGTGTTGGTCCCATGCTTTTTTGAATTCAGTTACTGTCCTCATCTCTACCACCTCCACTGGGAGACTATTCCACGGATCCACTACTCTTTCCGTAAAGAAATATTTCCGCATATCACTCCTGAATCTATCTCCCTTCACCCTCATCCCATGTCCCCTCATCGCAGAACTTGCTTTCAATTGAAAGAGGCTCTCTCCCTGAACATTTATGCCACGGAGGTATTTAAACATCTCAATCATATCACCTCTATCCCGCCTTTCCTCTAAGGTGTACATATTAAGATCCTTAAGTCTGTCCTCATATGCTTTATAATGAAGACTACTAATCATCTTAGTAGCAACCCTCTGCACCGACTCCATCCTGTTCACATCCTTTTGAAGGTGCGGTCTCCAGAATTGCACACCATACTCCAAATGAGGTCGCACCAAAGACTTATACAGAGGCATTATCACCTCCTTTTTTCTGCTAGCCATTCCTCTCCGTA
The DNA here is from genome assembly GCA_033557465.1 of Ichthyophis bannanicus. NCBI lineage: Eukaryota > Metazoa > Chordata > Amphibia > Gymnophiona > Ichthyophiidae > Ichthyophis > Ichthyophis bannanicus. The sequence continues at coordinate 192,651,004 of CM066039.1, forward strand.
TGCAACCAAGCATCCTTCTAGCTTTTGCCGTCGCCTTTTCTACCTGTTTAGCTACTTTAAGATCATCGGACACAACTACGCCTAGGTCCCGCTCTTCTTTTGTGGACAAAAGTACTTCACCTCCTATGCTGTATTGCTCCCTTGGATTGCTGCAGCCCAAATGCATGACCTTACATTTTTTAACATTAAATCCCAGCTGCCAAATTCTAGACCATTCTTCAAGCTTAGCTAGATCCCTCCTCATGTTATCTACACCTTCCTGGGTGTCTACTCTATTGCAGATTTTGGTATCATCCGCAAAGAGGCAAACCTTACCCGACAGCCCTTCCGCTATATCACTAACAAAGATGTTAAAAAGAATCGGACCAAGGACAGATCCCTGGGGCACACCACTGGTAACATCCTTCTCCTCAGAGTGAGCTCCATTTACTTGTACTCTTTGTCGCCTCCCACCCAACCAATTTCTAACCCAAGCAGTAACTTTAGGGTCCATCCCTAGGGTGCTCAGTTTGTTTATAAGTCGCCTGTGAGGAACAGTGTCAAAGGCTTTACTGAAATCTAAATACACCACATCTAGAGCTCTCCCTCGGTCCAACTCCCTGGTCACCCAGTCAAAGAAATCAATCAGATTTGTCTGACAAGACCTGCCTCTGGTGAATCCATGCTGCCTCGGATCCTGTAATCCGCTGGACTCCAGAAACCTCACTATTTTCTCTTTCAACAGCGTTTCCATTAATTTACTCACCACTGAAGTTAAACTAACCGGCCTGTAGTTTTCAACCACATCCTTACTTCCGCTTTTGTGTAAAGGCACCACATGAGCCTCTCTCCAGTCCTTTGGCACCACTCCCGACTCCAACGAGGCATTGAAAAGGTCAGTCAGTGGAGTTGCTAGAAAGTCCCCAAGTTCCCTCAGTATTCTAGGGTGTATCCCATCCGGTCCCATCGCTTTGTCTACTTTAAGTTGAGCTAGTTTCTCACGAACACAGTCTTCTGAAAATTGTTCAAGATGTCCCTCGCTTCTGTTCTTATTTGTGGGTGTTTTCTGAGGTCCTGCTCCTGGTTCTTCATCTGTGAACACAGAACAAAAATATTTGTTAAGCAATTCCGCTTTATCCTTATCAGCTTCTACATATTCCCCCCCTGTACCCTTGAGTCTGACAATACCACTTTTGCCCTTCCTCTTCTCACTAATATATCTGAAAAATGTCTTATCTCCCCATTTTATTGCATTGGCTATTTCCTCCTCCTTTTGAATCTTTGCCTTCTTGACTACTTTGCTAGCTTCTCTAAGTTTTTCCAAATACAGATGCCTGTCTTCCTTTCTCTGTGATCTCTTGTATTTCATGAAGGCCTCCCTCTTTTTCTTCACTTTTTCAGCTACTTCCTTCGAAAACCATAGCGGTCTCCTGTTCCTTTTGCCTTTATTTACCATTTTAACAAAAATTTTGGTTGCCTTTAAAATACCCCCTTTCAGTTTTGCCCACTGTTGTTCTACATCCCCCAGCTGTTCCCATCCCACTAACGACTCCCTGAGGTAATGGCCCATCTTCGCAAAGTTAGTCTTCCTAAAGTCTAAGATCTTCACCTTGGAATGGATTCTAACAGCCCTAGTCCTAATACTGAACCACACCATCTGGTGATCACTGGATGCAAAATGATCTCCCACTACAACATCAGAAACACTTTCACCATTGGTAAGCACCAAGTCCAGTATGGCCCCTTCACGTGTGGGGTCTGTTACCAATTGCCTGAATAGTTCTCCCTGTAGAGAATCCAGGATCTCCTTACTCCTAGATGATACTGCAGCAGGAAAGTGCCAATCAACATCTGGCATATTGAAATCTCCTAGCAGTAGCACTTCCCCTTTCCTAGCAATGCTGCGTATGTCTTCAATTAACTCTCTGTCCACCTCTTCCTCTTGTGAGGGAGGTCTGTATATCACACCAATGCAAATAGATTTCTCTTTCCCTCTTTCTAGTTTAACCCACAATGCCTCCTCTCTCCCTTTTAAGCTCTGTAATTCCAAAGCTTTAATAGTAGTTTTTACATATAGTGCTACTCCTCCTACCCTGTCCTTTCTGAATAAAGTATAGCCAGGTATAGTTACATCCCAGTCATGGTTTTCTGTGAACCATGTTTCTGTAACTGCCACTAAATCTAAGTCAGCCACTCCCACCAAAGCTTCAACTTCAGAGATCTTATTTCCCATGCTACGGGCATTAATACACACTGCTTTCCATATGTTACCCCTGTTACCCATTTCCATAAAGGTATTTAATTTCATCATCCATTTGTTCATCCTGGCCAGGCGGTCGATAGTACACCCTCACTGCCATCACCTTCCCCTTCATACATGGAATTTCAATCCATAGAGATTCTACAGCAAATTTTGTTTCCTGTAAAACTTTAATCCTTTCTGACTCAATACCCTCTCTAACATAGAGCGCAACCCCTCCACCAATTTGATCAGTTCTATCATTACGATATAGTTTGTATCCAGGTATCAGTGTCCCACTGATTATCCTCCTTCCACCATGTCTCTGTGATTGCAATCATATCTAACCTCTCATTTAGTGCTATATATTCTAACTCTCCCATCTTATTGTTTAGACTTCTAGCATTTGCATACAAGCATTTCAGAGACTGTATTTTATTAATATTAATCTGGCTATTGGTAGGCATGGGTAATTTTGGAATCTTTACGCTCTGTCTGCTCCATACTAGAGGGCATTTGGGCTACTTTACTCTTTTTTTGGAACCTCTCTGCTTTTGGTAGTATCCTTCAAGGATACATTCTTCCGAACCATCCTCTCTTGGGTGACTGTCGGCTTTCCCCTATTCTCTAGTTTAAAAGCATATGTTTACATATGACAAAATGAGGGATCGAGGCTTGTGAAGAGAAGTGCAAAAGGATTTTTGACGCTAAAGTCCATTCCATCAGCATCTGTCTGCATGGCCTCAAGAGCTTCCCCAGATGCTGGAGGTACATCAACATTGAGGACTTGGCATTGGTTGGGTCTGCAGGGAATGGTCATTTAGAGATTCCCTCCTGAAGGAGTCATCCTTTTTTTCACAGACATTGAAGGCAAAGGATGTCAAGCATCAGGCAGAGGTAGAGTTGCATTGGCATCATAGTTCGTCAAAGCACAATGTCAAAAGCATCAAGGTACCAGGTGAGTTAATGGCTCTCAAAGCAGCCCCAGTATGAGGACTGCTCATCTTCCTCTGTGCTGCAGGGGCTATGCCAGTCTCCACAAGGCTGCAATCACCCTGCTCATACTCCCTATTAGATTCCAAGGATATCAGCTGATTCTACTAGAGTCCCCATACATTTGTTCATAGCAGGCTTTGAAGAAAGGAATGACAGCTCTTTAACCTGCATGAGGTTGCTACTTCATCAGCATCAAAGGCGGCACATCAACCCAGTGAGCTGATTCTTGAGAGGCACAGTCATTGAAACCTTGAAGGATCTTGACACCAAGGCCTTTCTGGCTGGTGTCCATCTCAAGTGCATTGGGCTGGCTGCTTCCTGATGTATTGGAGACTGTTGGTGCATTGACACTTCCAAAGAAGCTCTGCTCCTTGTGTGGAGCAACCGTCTGCCCAGGTGGAGGCTCAGATGTCTTGAGTATCTCTGAGTTTGTATCGGAGAGCTGCTGAAATTCTTAGTATGGTACAGAATATTTCTCCGAGGAGAGGTCTCCCGAGTTGCCCTCAGATCCCACGCCGCCTCTAAGCAGAATAAGTCTCGACCTGAGGACCTCGCCTTCCATTATTTTATGTGGATTATGGCCAAGTCCATACCATTTCAGTTAGAGACAGAGAAGGAAGCAGGACAGAAGTTATAAATCCTCCAGTTTTTCAGCGGCTGCAGATGAGATTGAGGGAGGCCCTCCTCTCTGTGCCTCCAGTAAAGCAGTATTGTAGAGTTCAGTAGATTCCCAGATTTGAGAAGCTGCAGCTGCCACATCACTATGATCAACTCAAAAGAGCCAGACATTTTCAATTCTCACTCTTTGGTGACACCAGGGAGGGCGGCTAGGATACTGGATTCTTTTGGGAGAAGATTTTTTCAAAACGCTATGCTCATGTCCCATGTAGTGCACTCTACCATCTCTTCCTGGGCATGCACTTGCAGAACATCATGCACAATCTAGTTGAGCTTGCAGACTTTCTTCCTCCAGAGAGAGCCTCACAGCTTCGTTCCCTAGTAAGTCAAGGGAAAAAGTGCAAAAAATATATTAAGTGACACATGATATTTTCAGTATGACATTGGGAGCTTCCTCCTTGATCTCTAAGCTCTAATAACTGATCCACCTTTATACTAAAGTTTTTTTTTTTCAACAAAAGGGAGGGTTTGTGTACTCATTCTAGATTCCTTTCTAAGCTGATGTTGGGCTTCCATCGTAATCAGTCATCCAGCATTTTTCCCATGACCCCATGCTCACAAAAAGGGAATATATGTTTCACATGTTGGCCTGCTATTTAGAGTGGACTGAAGCCCATAGAAAGTTCACCTAACTTTTTGTTTCTTTTAACCCTAATAAATCTAAGTTGTCTGTTTGTTTATGCAATTATCTCCAGTAACAAGCAGGAATGTAGTAATCACATATGGGTATCGTCGGTACCGACGGAGCCTGCACAGGAACGCTCCCCAGCGTCCAATTAGAAAGCTTTTGGGAGCATCCCACAGCGCCTGCGTGCTGTCTTCCCGCCTTTCCCAACTGCCTCTCGCCAGTTCTTCGTTTTCCGTGGAGCCAGCCGGTCGTCGTTCCTGTCACTGCAGAAAATTTTCCTTATTCTCCTTCTTTTTTGTGGTCACATCTGCCTTCTTCGACGCTATACCGGTACCGCCGGTTCTTCTTTTCTTTCTTAAAAAAACAAACAAAAAAAATGTTTTTTTCCCAACTTTTCTTTCCCAGGTGCACGTGCCATTTTGGGCCTTAGGACTAAAATTTCCTCCACTATGGAAAAACCCACTTCAGGTTTCAAAAAGTGCACCAAGTGTGGCGGTACCATCTGCGTCACCGACACCCATGAGTGGTGTCTTAAATGTTTAGGTCCTGACCATTCTATCTCTGAGTGTATGGCTTGTGCCATGATGTCCAAGAGGGGACGACAAAACCGGGCTGCTAAGCTCAGCACCCTTTTTCCCTCTGATGCAGCTTCTGTGGCATCGACGTCTTCCAGGGCTTCCTCTTCCTCCCATGGATCTCAGGTAACCAAAGATAAGTCTAGCTGGTCCTCAAAGGGTAGATCTCCTTCCAAGCATCGAGATGCCTCTGGCGTTGCCCTTGAGGGTTCTGTACCGGCAAAATTGCCCCGGCGGGAGGCTTCGGCTTCCAAAGCATTATCGGAGCTCCAGGATGTTCTTGAGGCCTCAACCTCGGCAGAACTACTGGTGCCATGCTCTGGGGTACCGGCTGCTTTCTCCGGTACCGATACCCAGGCATCGGCAGCATCGATAGACCAGAGGTTCCTGGCTATTGAACGCAGTCTGGCAGCTCTCCTTGCGGCATCGACACCCTCGGAACCGCGTCACAGTTCAGCTGGTACTGGTACCCACTCCGGCATCGGTATCAGTTCCGGTACCGACATCATCGACATCAAGGTCTGCTTTGCTGGCACCCAGTCATGCGATGCCTACCGGTACCGATACACCGGTACCAATTCCCCCCCGGTATCGACTTCGGTCGGTACGGGTATCGGGCTCTTCAGGAGCATCCGGACAGAAGGTACTTCGAATCTTTGGAGGACTCCGAGGATTCTGACATGTCTGTCGGTACCGGAATACTTCTCCCGGAGGAGCCTTCCTCTCCTAAACGTAGGATGTCTCCTCCAGAAGATATCTCCTTTCAGGATTTCATCAGAGAGGTGGCTCAAGGTCTTTCCATTACTGTGGCTCCCGAAACAAAGCCCAGGGCAAAGGAGTTGGAGATTCTACAATATCCCAAGGCTTCTAAAGAGGCAGCTACTTTGCCTATTCATGAGATCTTACATGATCTCATGCTAAGAATGTGGGAAATACCTCTTACCACCTCTCCTCACTCTCGTAGACTGCATACCATGTATCGAGTCCCTCCTTGTCCTGGGTTCCAGAAGACTCAACTTCCTCACCACTCTATTGTAGTGGAATCAGCTATGAGAAGGATCAGAAGTGCAAAGAGGCATGCCTCTAATCCTCCAGGACGTGAGTGTAGAACTTTGGATGCCTTTGGACATCATACTTTCCAGGCTTCCATGCTTTCTGCCAGGATCAGTTCCTATATTTTATATATGGGAATGTTCCTTAAAGAAGTCACAGGAGATTTAGAGGTTTTGAGCCCTCTTCTTCTTGAGGATAGAAGGCAGGACTTTCTCACACTGGTCAGACATGCCCAGGATGTTTCTAAGTTTGTCAACTGTGCAGCTTTTGACTGTTTTGAGTGCATAAGCAGAACCTCTGTCATTGCCATAGTTGCATGTAGAATTGCCTGGCTCCAGGCATTCGATTTGGAGCTCTGGGTGCAGGACAAACTCAGCAATATCCCTTGTACAGGTGAGAATCTATTTGGCAAGAATTGGCAAGAGAAAGCCAATGAATTAGATGCTGACAACTCTACTTTGGATAGATTATCCAAAGCCACAGCTGATCCTGCAAGAAAGAAGTCTTTCAAGAAACCATTCTTCTCCAAGAAGAAGAGGTTTTATCCCTCTTATTCCCAGCAGGGACGTTCTGCAGGTCAGTCTGCCCGAAAGAGTCAGCAACCACCTAAACAAAGGAAAGCAAAGACTGCTAAGCCTCAACCGTCTCAGCCTCCACAAGGCCTTTGACTTTCATCCAGAGAACTTAGCCTTCCTGGCTTTCAAGGGACCAGAACCTTCCACCATTCCAGGAAGGTTGTGTCACTTTGCCCCCAGATGGGGGCAAATAACAGCAGAACATTGGACACTCTCCATTATAAAAGAGGAGTACAAGCTTCACTTTTCGTGCATGCCCCCTCCCACAATGGTAAGACAGTTCAATTCTCAGACCTCTCTCATCAACCTATTAGATCAAGAGGTCACTATGCTCCTTGCCCAAGGGGCAATAGAAGAAGTACCCATTCATCAACAGGGTACAGGGTTTTACTCCCCCTATTGCCTTATCCCAAAGAAAACAGGGGGACACAGACCTATTTTAGACCTCAGAGAATTGAACAAATTCCTCTTCAAAGAGAAATTCAAGATGATTTCTCTGGGAACTCTGCTGCCATACCTTCAGAGTCAGGATTGGCTTTGTTCTCTAGATCTCAAGGTTGCGTACACTCATGTTCTCATTCATCCAACTCACAGAGTTCCTTCGGTTCCTTTTTCAAGGAAAGCACTACCAGTACAGGGTGTTTCCTTTCGGCCTGGCCTCAGCACCAAGGGTGTTTACGAAATGCATGGCTGTGGTAGCAGCATTTCTTCGCACTCTAGGAATATTTGTCTTCCCCTACTTAGACGACTGGCTCATTCGAGCCCCATCAGAGTCAGAGGCCAGGATTTCTCTGTCCTGCACAATGCGTATCCTTCAGTATTTGGGTCTGGTCATAAACATCCCAAAATCCAGTCTAACTCCCACTCAGTCTCTAGAGTTCATAGGAGCTTTGCTGGATACCAGAAAAGCAAGCGCCTACCTTCCTCAGACCCGTTGCCTTGGCATGGTGCAGTTGGCTTCTCAGGCAGTGCTAAAGCCTCATCTCACTGCTCGAGAAATGTTACAACTACTAGGCCACATGGCATCTACCGTGCAGGTGGTTCCTTATGCTCGCCTCCATATGAGAACAGCCCAGTGGACTTTATCCACTCAATGGACCCAGGCATCAGGGTACCTGTCAGACAAAATAGCAAACACAAATCGCCTTGTTTTGTCCCTCCAATGGTGGCAGTCCACTCAAAACCTGTTGCTGGGGTCCCCTTTTCAACAACCTTTACCCCAGGCAACTCTCACAACAGATGCTTCACCAATGGGTTGGGGAGCTTATCTGCAAGACCTTTCCACCCAAGGCATTTGGATTCCACAGGAGACTCATCTACATATCAATCTCTTAGAGCTCAGAGCAATCTTCCTTGCTCTTCGAGTGTTACACACTTTGCTCAGCTACAAGACAGTCCTTATTCATACGGACAAACAGGTAGCTATGTTCTACGTTAACAAGCAGGGAGGAACAGGCTCTCTGTCGCTTTGCAACGAAGCTTTGCGACTATGGGCCCTCGCCAGAGAGCATCAGATTCATCTCCTGGCAGTGTATCTTCCAGGCATACAAAACTCTGGGGCAGACAGACTCAGTCGAGTTGTACTTCCACATGAATGGTCTCTGCATGCAGACCAGGTGGCCAAGATTTTTCAAATTTGGGGAACCCCGGACATAGACTTCTTTGCAAGTCCGTTGAATGCCAAACTTCCCTGGTTCTGTTCCAGAATTCCGGCTCAGAAAGCCTTCCACAAGACGCTCTTATGCTTTCAAGTGGAAAAGGTTTACCATATGGTGTTCGCAGAAGGGTCTTAACCCCCTTGCAATACCTCTGGAATCATTACTGGAGTATCTTCTTCATTTATCCAATGCAGGACTTAAGACTAACTCAGTAAGAGTCCATTTGAGTGCTATTGCAGCTTCTTTCAAGCCTCTAAATGGACAACCTATTTCCTCCCATCCTCTTATAGCAAGATTTATGAGAGGCCTTCTTCTAACTAAGCCTCCCATTAAGCCACCACAGGTGGCATGGGACTTAAACCTGGTTCTTGGTCAGCTCATGAAGCCACCTTTCCAACCCTTAGCTACTACCTCATTGAAATTCCTTTCTTGGAAGGTTATTGCAATCACATCAGTACGTTGCATCAGTGAGTTGCAGGCACTATTGGCTGATCCACCTTATACAAGGTTCCATCATGACAAGGTAGTCCTTAGGACTCATTCACACTTTATGCCAAAGGTGGTCTCGCCTTTTCATCTGAACCAAGCGGTCTACCTGCCTGTGTTTTTTCCAAGGCCTCATGCATCAAATGCAGAAAGGAATCTTCATACTTTGGACTGTAAAAGAGCTTTAGCCATTTACTTACAAAGAACACAGCAACATAGAAAGTCCTCTCAACTCTGTTGCTTTTGATCCTTCTCATTTGGGACTTCCAGTCTCCAAAAGAACACTGTCCAATTGGATCGCACAGTGCATTTCCTTTGCCTATCAGAGTAAGAATCTTCCTCTGGAGGGCCATGTCACAGCTCACAATGTGAGAGCCATGGCAGCTTCAATGGCTCATCTACACTCTGTGTCTATCGACGAGCAGCCACTGTCGAGCAGCCACTTGGGCCTTGGTTCATACCTTCACAGCCCATTACTGCTTGGACAAGGACTCCTGCCGGGATGCCTTGTTTGGTCAGGCTGTTCTTCAACATCTGTTCCATACCTAATCAACTCCTACCCACCATGCCAGAGATCCATGGGATGAAGTGGAGCCCTTTCACAGGGACACACAACTTCTGGAGTCTCTCCCTGGCATCTAAAGCTAGGGAGTCCCCATATGTGAAGACTACATTCCTGCTTGTTCCTGGAGATAGCATAGTTACTCACCTGTAACAGGTGATCTCCGGGAACAGCAGGAATTTAGTCTTCACAACCCACCCACCTCTCCTAGGAGTTGTATCTCTCTCTCTCTTTCTCTTTCCCTCTCTCTCTCTCTCTCTCTCTCTTCGTCTCAGCTTTAAACTCAACTGGAGAGAGGCAGTTGGGAAAGGCGATAAGGCAGCACACAGGTGCTGTGGGATGCTCCCAAAAGCTTTCTGATTGGACGCTGGGGAGCGTTCCCGCACAGGCTCCGTTGGTACCGACGATACCCATATGTGAAGACTAAATTCCTGCTGTTCCCGGAGATCACCTGTTACAGGTGAGTAACTATGCTTTCTTGATATACTGCCCAGGCTGAAAGTGAATTGCATCTTACTAGACCTTTACGGGTCATGTCATAGCTCATCATGTTCGTGCCATGGCTTTGTTGGTAGCTAACTTGTGGAACAAAAATGGCTCTGTAGGAAAAAGTATTCCACACTAGCATCTTATAGAAAATGTCTATATTACCACAATTGGATTAAGACAGCCAAGCAAAAGTAGTCTTCTGATCTCATTCAAAGTAGCAGTAACATTAATAAAACGTTGTTATAGTTTCTAGCTTGTCTCTTCCCACCTGGAATGGTGTCAGCCCTAGTCTGCAGGGTTCCTAGCTAAAAGCTAACCTATCTTATACTAAAATTAAAGACCCTGTGGGATACAATCGTTGGTGAAATTCAGCCGGTTCCGCATGAACCTATTGCTAGAATTTACCAAGTTCACCTAACTGGTCCCTATAGGCCAGCATTTCCCAAACTGTGTGTCACAATCCCAAATGGGATGGCAAAATCTTCATTTGGTGTCGCGGCTACATGTTGGGCTCAGGATGGGGTAAATCGCGTTTTTGCGATACCACCTCCTACCAAATTCAGTCTGTTGTCCACTGCCAGTAACAAAAAGTACAGGCACAGGGCCTTTGTGATACAAGCACATGCCTTCCTCTAAGAGTGGCCCTCCCTGTCCTTCCTGTCTGATGCGTGTCAGAGGAGGCAGGACAAAGAAGACCGGCAGGATCTTAGAGGCATGCACGCATACACCTCTAAGAATCTGCCTGTACTCCCTGTTTTGCCTTCTCTGACGCATACTTGTCATTCAGAGGAGGCAGGACAAGGAGGGCCATCAGGAGCTTAGAGGCCTGTACTGTTTTTGTTAACCGGCAGTGGACAACATGCTGGATTTTAAAAAAGCGAACTCCCAAAAATGCAATTTGCCATTTCCTGAACCCAACAGGTGGCTGCGACAAGTATGAGTCAGAGCGCAGGACAGGGAGGGCTGGCAGGGAGGCACACAGGCGCTTCTGTCAGAAATGGCTAAAGGGGAGGGCATAAGGAGACAAAGTGGTGATGCTGTACATGGGGGGGGGAGGGGAGATATAGGGAGACAGAGGTCATGCTGGACATAGGGAAGTATAAGAAGACTAAGGGGGGTGATACAGAACCATTTCCTAAAATTTTTGAATCCCACCACTGGATACATTCCAATAGCAAAAACCTGTCAGAGTCAGTTGGACCATTGGATGACAGAGGGCTAAGAGTGAACAAGGCCATAGCGGAGAGACTGAATGAATTCTTTGCTTCGGTCTTTACTGAAGATGAAGTAGGGAAGTTACCTATGCCTGAAATGGTTTATAAAGATGATGTAGCAGAAGAATTGAAACAAATATCAATAAACCGGGAGAATGTATTACAACAGTCTGAAACTGAAGAGTAGCAAATCGCCTGGACCTCCAAGGGTGTTGAAAGACCTGAAATATGAGATTGCAGACCTACTATTAGTAATCTGAACTCATTAAAATCATCTGCAGTGCCTGAGGTTTGGAAAGTGGCCAGTGTAACTCCAGTTTTTAAAAAAGATTCAAGGGGTGATCAGGGGAACGGACGTCAGTGCCGGGCAAAATGGTAGAAACCATTATAAAGAATTAAACTACTGAGCGTGTAGATACCATGGTTTAATGGTAGAAAGCCAACATGGATTTAGTCAAGGAAAGTCTTTTTTTTTTTTTTACTAATCGGTTATATATTTTTTTTTGAAGGTGTGAATACACAGGTTGACAAAGGTCAGCCAGTTGATACTGTGTATCTGGATTTTCAGAAAGCCTTTGACAAGGTCCTTCATGAGAGAGACTTTGCGAAATTAAAAAGTCACTGGATTGGAGGCACTGCAGTATTGTAGATAAAAAGCAGAGTAGGACTAAATGGCCAATTTTCTCAATAGAGAAAGGTAAATAATGGAGTACCGCAGGGATCTGTGCTGGGCCTTCAGCTTTTTAACATGTTCATAAATGACCTGAAATAGGAATAACGAGTGAGGTGATCAAATTTGTAGCTGACACAAAATTATTCAAAGTTGTTAAAACACAAGAGGATTATGAAAAATTGGAAGAGGATCTTGAAAAATTGGCTGGATGTCCAAATAGCAGATGAAATTTAATGTGGACAAGTGCAAAGTTATGCACCTAGAAAAGAACAACCCAAACTATGGTTACACAATGCAAGGTACCACTTTAGAAACCACCACCCAGGAAAATGATTTAAGCATCAACGTGGATAATACGTTGAAACCCTCCACCCAGTGTGCAGCAGCAGCCAAGAAAGCAAATAGAATGCTAGGGATCATAAGGAAAGGAATGGAGAATAAAACAGTGATATTATAATGCCTCTGTATCGTTCCATGGTGCTACTGCACCTTGAATATTGTGTGCAATTCTGGTCACCATATCTGATAAAGGATATAGCTGAATTAGAAAAGATACAAAGAAGAGCGACAAAAATGGTAAAGTGAATGGAAGGATACCCCTATGAGGAGAGGCTTATACGTTTGTGGCTCTAAAAACAGAAAAAAAGATGGCTGAGGGGGTATGATATTAGAGGTCTATAAATTAATGAATGGAGTAGAATGGGTAAATGCAGAACGGTGGTTTACACCATCAAAAAGTAGAACGACTAAAGGAGACACAATGAAGCTACAGTGCAACCCATTTAAGGCTAACGAGAGAATATTTGTTTTACTAAACTCTTAATCAAACTCTGGAATTCGTTATCGGAGGATGTAGTAAATGCTGTAAGTGTAGCTGGGGTTAAAAAGATTTGGACAAGTTCCTGGAGGAAAGGTCCATAAACCATTGTTAAAGAGGAATCCACTACTTGCCCCAGGAGATGCATTGTGGAACCTGGTCCTCGTTGGGAACCTGCCAGGTACTTGTGGCCTGGATTGGCCACTGTTGGAAACATGATACTGGACTTGATGGACCTTAGTCTGACACAAGTTGATGTATCCACTGCATGTATTCACCCTCCCACTCTTGATTGTTTGATGTGCTAACCGCTTTGATTTAAAGATAAAGCGGTATATTAAATCCTTTTAAATAAATAAATTTCTTATGTTCTTATGTTATGTTCTTATTCCCAAGTACACCAAGGGATTAATGGTTTAGACCAGGTCTCCGTGATAGTCAGGATTTGCCTTTTTTTCAATGCAGCAGAGATGGGCTGTTCAATCAAACTTTAATAAGGAAGCACTTGGAACCTTTGTACATGTGTTAATCAGCAGCCACCTAGATTATGGTAATGTCCTTCATTGCAATTTAACATTTACTGCCTTAAAGCGCTTTCAGAATGTCCAAAATTCTGCAGTGAAACTTCTTTTCTCTATAAAGAAGCATTACCATGTCACCCTGCTTTTCTTTACTAAACACTGGCTTCTGCTTGTTTACCAAACTGATTTTAAAATTCTATTACTGGCTGCTTCTGCTACTATTTATCATTCGTATAGCACTACAAGGTGTACGCCATCGGGCTAATCATTTTATACGTTTGTCTTCACAACCCACGAGGACCCATACTGATAAGTTTCTTATTTACCCCAGTCTCACCTTCTCGACTTGAGTCCGCTCATCATGTTGCTTTTTATTGCTTTTCTCCATTACTCTGGAATCTCCTGCCCTTATACCTTTGAATTGAGTCCTCTTAATGAATTTTGAAGAGGGCTTTAAAATCTAATCTCCAGGAACAAGCAGGAATGAGTCTTCACATATGGGTATCGTCGGTACCGACGGAGCCTGCGCTGGAACGCTCCCCAGCGTCCAGTAAGAAAGCTTTTGGGAGCATCCCACAGCGCCTGCGCGCTGCCTTCCCACCTTTCCCAACCGCCTCTCTCCAGTTCTCCTTTTCCGCGGAGCCAGCAGGTCGTGTTCCTGTCACCGCAGAAGAAATTCTTTATTTTTTTCTTTATTTTTCTGTGTCGCGTCTGCCTTCGACGTCAGACCGGTACCACCGGTCTTTCTTTTCTTTCTTCTTCTTCAAAAAAACCCCAAAAACCTTTTCTTTATTCAGCTGTGCATTTTCATTTTGGGCCTTAGGCCTAAATATTTTCTCCTCATGGAGAAGCCCGCTTCCGGGTTAAAAAAGTGCACAAAATGTGGCGGTACTATTTCTGTCACCGACACCCATGATTGGTGTCTGAAATGTTTGGGTCCTGACCATTCCATCACGGATTGTGTGTCCTGCACCATGATGTCTAAAAGAGGTTGGCAGAACCGAGCAGCCAAGCTCAGTACCCTGTTTCCCTCTGATGCAGCCTTGGTGGCATCGACGTCTTCCAGGGCTGCTGCTTCCTCCCATGGATCTCAGGTAACCAAACATAAATCTAGCCGTTTCTCGAAGGGCAAATCTCCATCTAAGCATCGAGATGCCTCCAGGCTTGTCCTCGAGGATTCCGCTCCAGCAAAATTACCCCGGCGGAAAGTTCCGGCTTCCAAAGCATTCTCTATGGGGTCACAGGTTGACATCGATGGCTCGGCCTCGACCGATCACCTGTTGCCATGTTCTGGGGTACCGGTGGCCTCCACTGGTACCGACATCCAGACTTTGGTGGCGTCGATGGATCAGAAAATTCTGTCCATGCAGCGCACCCTCACGGCGTTTATGCAGGCTTCGACGCCTCCGGTACTGCAACAATCTCCGTTGCCGGTACCGACCCCGGTGCCGGTACCGATTGCATCGACATCGGCTTCGGTGTCGATTGCAATGGTACCCTTTCCTATGATGCCCATCGGTACCGAACCGGTACCGCTTACTCCCGATGTCGATCCCACTCGGTACGGGTATCGGGCTTTACAGGAGCATCCAGACAGGCGATACTTCAATTCCTACGAAGACTCTGATGAGTCGGAGGCTTCTGTCGATGCACCAGTACTTCTTCCTCAGGAGTCTGCTTCTCCAAAACGACGAATGTCTCCTCCAGAGGACTTGTCTTTTCAAGACTTCATTAGGGAAGTGGCTAGAGGCCTCTCCATCACAGTGGCCTCTGAGTCAGAGCCTAGAGCCAAGCAATTAGATATTTTGCAACATCCTAAGGCTCCTAAGGAAGCAGCTACCTTACCTATTCATGAGATTCTTTATGATCTCATGTTGGGCATGTGGGAGACTCCTCTCACCACCTCTCCTCATTCTCGTAGGTTAGACACCATGTACTGTGACCCTCCCTGTCCTGGTTTTCATAAGACTCAGCTTCTGCTATGAAGAAAATAGAGTGCAAAAAGACACTCATCTAACCCTCCAGGACGTGAATGTAGGACTCTAGATGCTTTTGGCCGAAGGATTTTCCAGGCCAATATGCTTGCTGCCAGAATCAACTCCTATAGTCTCTATATGGGGATGTTTCTAAAAGAAGTCACAGATCATCTGCAGACTTTAGCTCCTTTTATTTTAGAAGATAAAAGGCAGGAATTTCTCACTTGGCTCAAACATGCCCAAGATGTTTCCAAATTCTCCAACCGTGCAGCCTTTGACTCTTTTGAGTGTGTAAGCAGAGCCACGGCTATTGCCATAGGTGCACGCAGAATTGCTTGGTTACAAGCCTCTGATTTGGAACTCTGGGTCCAAGATAAGTTGGGAAAACTTCCTTGTACAGGTGAAAACCTGTTTGGCAGGGATTGGCAAGCAAAGGCCACTCAGATGGATGCTGAGAACTCTGCTTTGGATCGACTTTCAAAGTCTACCTCCGCCCCTGTTAAGAAAAAATTGTTCTAAAAGACATCTTTTTCTAAAAAGGGAAGATATTATCCTGCTCATGGGCAGACATCTTCTGCAGGTCGTTTTGCTGCAAAGCATCAGCAACCACCTAAACAGGCCAAGTCAAAGGCTGCCAGGCCTACCACAGCCCAGCAGCCTCAACCTCCTCAGGGCCTTTGACTTGCAACTAGAGAACTTAGCCTTTCTAGCTCTGGAAAAACCAGAGCCCCTCACCATTCCAGGAAGGTTGACTTACTTTGCTCCCAGATGGGAGCAAATCACAGCAGAGCAATGGACCCTCTCCATCATAAAGGAAGGGTACAAGCTTCATTTCTTAAGCCTTCCTCCTCACACCATGGTGAAACAGTTCAATTCTCCACCATCTGTCCTCAACCTTCTAGGTCAGGAGATTACTACCCTTCTTGCCCAAGGGGCAATAGAAGATGTACCTCTTCTTCAACAGGGCTCAGGGTTCTACTCCCCTTATTTTCTTATTCCAAAGAAAACAGGGGGCTACAGACCCATATTAGATCTCAGAGAATTGAACAAGTTTCTATTCAAGGAGAAATTCAAAATTATTTCTCTAGAGGCTCTGCTTCCATACCTTCAGAGTCAGGACTGGCTTTGTTCTCTAGATCTCAACGATGCGTACACCCATGTCCTCATCCATCCAACACACAGAAGGTTCCTTCGGTTCCTTTTTCAAGGAAAGCACTACCAATACAGGGTGCTTCCTTTCGGTCTGGCCTCTGCACCAAGGGTTTTCACGAAATGCATGGCAGTAGTAGCTGCATTTCTCTGCACTCTAGGAATATTCGTATTCCCATATCTGGACGACTGTCTCATTCGAGCCCCATCCCAGTCAGAGGACCAGACTTGCCTAACCTGCACAGTGCGTATCCTTCAGTATTTGGGACTAGTAATAAACATCCCAAAATCCAATCTCACCCCTACTCAGTCTCTGGAGTTCATAGGGGCCTTGCTGGATACCACAACTGCAAGGGCCTATCTTCCTCAGGCCCGTTGCCTACGTCTAGTGCAGTTAGCCTCCCAGATTCAGTTAAAGTCCCACTTAACTGCTCGAGAGATGTTACAACTATTAGGCCACATGGCATCCACCGTGCATGTGGTTCCATATGCTCGCCTTCACATGAGGGCAGCTCAATGGACTTTGTCCACCCAATGGACTCAGGCATCAGGTTGCCTGTCAGACAAAATAGCAAACTCCAGTCGCCTTTTTTGGTCTCTCCAGTGGTGGAAGTCCTCTCAAAACCTGTTGCTGGGCTCCCCTTTTCAGCAACCTCTACCCCAAGCAACTCTCACAACAGATGCTTCTCCAAAGTGTTGGGGAGCTCATCTACAAGATCACTCCACCCAAGGCATCTGGTCTCCACAGGAGACTTCTCTGCATATCAATCTTTTGGAACTCAGAGCAATATTCTTAGCTCTCAGTGTTCCATACCCTGCTCAGCTACAGGACAGTCCTCATCCATACGGACAACCAAGTAGCCATGTTCTATGTGAAACAAGCAGGGCGGGATTGGCTCTCTGTCGCTTTGCAACGAAGCTTTGCGACTGTGGGCCTTCGCCAGAGAGCATCACATCCATCTTCTGGCAGTATATCTTCCAGGCGTTCAAAACTCTTGGGCGGACAGACTCAGTCGAGTTCTGCTTCCACACGAATGGTCCCTCCACATGGACCAAGTAGCCAGGATTTTTCGAATTTGGGGAACCCCGGACATAGACCTCTTTGCAAGTCCGTGGAATGCCAAACTTTCCCGGTTCTGTTCCAGAATTCCGTGTCAAGGAGTTCAGGCCAAGGATGCCTTCCTCTTTCACTGGGGTCAAGACTTCCCTTATGCCTTTCCACCGATTCCCCTAATTCCCAAAACACTATTCAAGCTTCAGAGAGATCGAGGGACTATGATCCTCATAGCACCACATTGGCCACGCCAAGTGTGGTACCCTCTACTTCTGCATCTCTCTCAAGCTCCCTCCCTGGACTTGGGCTCTGCACCAGACCTTCTATCCCAGGAAGAGGGAACATTATGGCACCCAAACCCCCAGTCGCTCCATCTCGGGGCTTGGTTGCTGAGGGCTTAGACCTTCAAGATTTTCATCTCTCTCAGCAAGTCAGAGATGTTATTCATGCCTCTAGAAAGCCTTCTACTAGACGTTCCTATGCTTTCAAATGGAAAAGATTTACCATTTGGTGTTCAAAGAAGGGTCTAAACCCTCTTGCAATACCTCTGAATTCTCTACTA
Source organism: Ichthyophis bannanicus (assembly GCA_033557465.1). NCBI lineage: Eukaryota > Metazoa > Chordata > Amphibia > Gymnophiona > Ichthyophiidae > Ichthyophis > Ichthyophis bannanicus. The sequence continues at coordinate 192,668,888 of CM066039.1, forward strand.
GAGTATCTCCTGCATCTATCCCATGCAGGTCTGAAAACGAATTCAGTAAGAGTCCATTTGAGTGCTATTGCAGCGTCCCTCAAGCCTCTCAATGGACAACCTATTTCCTCTCATCCTCTTATAGCAAGATTCATGAGAGGCCTTCTTTTAACTAAACCTCCCATTAGACCACCTCCAGTGGCATGGGACTTAAACCTGGTTCTTGGCCAGCTCATGAAGCCACCCTTTGAACCTTTAGCCACCACCTCCTTGAAATTTCTTTCTTGGAAGGTTATTTTTCTCATTGCAGTCACCTCAGCACGCCGCATTAGTGAATTGCAAGCTTTGATGGCTAATCCACCTTATACAAGGTTCCATCATGATAAGGTAGTCCTCAGGACCAATCCACACTTTATGCCTAAAGTGGTCTCGCCTTTTCATCTGAACCAAGAGGTGTATTTACCTGTCTTTTTTCCAGGACCTCATGCATCAAGTGCAGAGAGGAATCTTCATACCTTGGATTGTAAGAGAGCGCTCGCTTTTTTCTTACAAAGGATACAGCAACATAGAAAGTCCTCTCAACTCTTCGTTGCTTTTGATCCCTCTCATTTAGGACTTCCAGTCTCTAAGACAGGGGTCTCAAACTCAAATTGCTTTGAGGGCCAAATGAGGACTTGTAAAGTAACCCGGGGGCCGCACAAGACGCAGGCCTAATTTGCATAAGGGACCTCATTTGCATAAATATTTGCATAATGTTACCATAAACTAACTTTTAGTAAACATGCCTCTTAATGAGCGTATGGATAAAGAAAGACTAAAAGATTTCTACATTACTATAATCCAGTGCCAACCGCCAGGCACATTAGGAACTACTACAAACACTACCCATTTAGAACCCATAGCAAACCCACCGTATCGTAACAGCACTACCAGGACTCACAAAGCACCATACCCTAACTATCAAAAGGCAACACTGCAAATATTAAACCAATACATTTCAGAGAATAACAATACATGACCTACTGGGGAAAGAGAACAAGTGGCAATGTCAAATAGGAATTACATAAACAGAATACCTCAGCTCAGTTACACATGCAGAACATACACCATCACCAAACAAGGAATCAAAATTTAGAAACAGGAAGACAATAATTAAACTGGGAACCCCAAAAGCCAAACTTGGAATGTACAACAACACTGTAGAAATAAAACTATAAATTAATTTCCTCTTGTATTAAATAAAGCACAGACGTTAATGATGCACATTTCCCAGAGCTGACATATTCCAGTTAATTCAAAATAAAGAGATATTTTTCTACCTTTTGTGCATTTTTTTTTTCAGTTGCAATTGTGCCAGCCACTTTCTTCTGGTTTCTTGGTGTCTTCTGCTAACTCTCCATGGTCTGCTGTCCATTTGTACTTTCTTCTCTCTTCTAGTTTTTTTTCCTTTCTCTCTCTGCATCTGCTTTAACATACTAATCTTTTTCCTTTTGCTCTTTCCTCATTCCTATTTCATCCACTCAAATTTTACCCCTCCATTCTCAATCCACACTTACTCACCCAGTACCTGGCCAATTGTAGATTTTTCTTCCCTCCCACACAAAATATTTTTTCCCCTCTCCATTTTACTCTCCCAGCCCTATCCCATTCTAATCCTCCCCCAACATCAGCTCCCTTGTAGTTTCAGCCCCACCCAGCATCTGCTCCCTTCTAGTCCCCGCATCATCAGCCCATTCCAGTCCTATTCTAGCCCCACCATCAGCCCATTTCCTGTCCTTGCTCCCCCCAACTAAGCCCATTTCCAGTCCTAGCTCCCTCCCCTCACAGCCCATTTCCTTTCTAAGCCCCCTCCCCATCAGCCCATTTCCATTCCAAGCCCCCCTCCCCATCAGCCCATTTCCATTCCAAGCCCCCTTCCACTCAGCCCATTTCCATTCCAAAACCCCGTCCCCATCAGTTATTTGCAGTTCAAGCCCCCCCTTCTACTCAGCCCATTACCAGTCCTAGCAACCCCCCCAGTCCATTACCAGTTCTAGCCCCCCCATAGCCCATTACCAGTCCTAAGCCCCCCAACAGCCCACTTCCAGTCCTAACCCTCCCATCACCCCATTTTCATTCTTAGCCCCCCCATAACCCCATTTTCAGTCTTAGCCCCCCCCAATCAGACCACCTCCAGTCCTAACCCCATCTGCCCATTTCCAGTCCTCGCCCCCCCATAGCCCATTACCATTCCTAAGCCCCCCAACAGCCCACTTCCAGTCCTAACCCTCCCATCACCCCATTTTTATTCTTATCCCCCCCCCATAACCCCATTTTTAGTCTTAGCCCCCCCCCCAATCAGACCACCTCCAGTCCTAACCCCATCTGCCCATTTCCAGTCCTAACCCCCCCCCCCCAATCAGGCCAAGTAAATAAACTAAAAACAAAACCCTGTCTGCTGCTGCTGCTGCTGCTGCCGCCGCCGCCGCCGTGGTAGCAGCACAATCAGCTGTTCGCGGTCCCTTCTCCTATGCCCGGAAGAGCCCCGAGTCTGCTCCTTTAGCGGTGAGCTTTTCAAGCCGCGAAGAGAGTATTTTCCTCTCGCGCGGCTTGACAAGCCGCGCGAGAGGGAAATATTCTCTTTGCATCTTGAAAAGCCCGCCGCTAAAGGAGCAGACTCGGGGCTCTTCCGGGCATAGGAGAAGGGACCGCGAACAGCTGATTGTGCTGCTACCACGGCGGCAGCAGCAGCAGAAGACAGGGTTTGTGTTTTTTTTTTTTCCTCCGTCGCGGGCCGCACAAAGTTCGGTTGCGGGCCGCATGCAGCCCGCGGGCCGCGTGTTTGAGACCCCGGCTCTAAGAGAACACTGTCCAACTGGATTGCTCATTGTATTTCTTTCGCCTACCAGAGTAGAAACCTTTCTCTGGAGGGCCATGTCACAGCTCACAATGTGAGAGCCATGGCAGCCTCAATGGCTCATCTAAATTCTGTGTCCATCGACCAAATCTGTCGAGCGGCCACCTGGGCCTTGGTTCATACCTTCACAGCTCATTACTGCTTGGACAAGGACTCCCGCCGGGATGCCTTGTTTGGTCAGGCTGTTCTCAAACACCTGTTCCATTCCTAATCAACTCCTACCCACCTACCCTGGTTGGATGCCAGAGATCCATGGGAGGAGGTAGAGTCCTTTTCAAGGACACACAACCTGGGGTTCTCCCCTGGCATCTGCAGCTAGGGAGTCCCCATATGTGAAGACTCATTCCTGCTTGTTCCTGGAGATAGCACAGTTACTTACCTGTAACAGGTGATCTCTGGGAACAGCAGGAATAAGTCTTCACAACCCACCCACCTCCCCTAGGAGTTGTATCTCTCTATCTTTGTCTCCTTTCCTCTCTCTCTCTTTGTCTCAGCTTTAAAACTCGAACTGGAGAGAGGCAGTTGGGAAAGGCGGGAAGGCAGCGCGCAGGCGCTGTGGGATGCTCCCAAAAGCTTTCTTACTGGACGCTGGGGAGCGTTCCTGCGCAGGCTCCGTCGGTACCGACAATACCCATATGTGAAGATTTATTCCTGCTGTTCCCAGAGATCACCTGCTACAGGTAAATAACTGTGCTATCTCCAGGAACAAGCAGGAATGAGTCTTCACATATGAATACGTCGGTACCGATGGAGCCTGCGCTGGAACGCTCCCCAGAGTCCAATCAGAAAGCTTTTGGGAGCATCCCACAGCGCCTGCGTGCTGCCTTCCTGCCTTTCCCAACTGTCTCTCCTCAGTTGTTCTTTTTCCGCGGAGCCAGCAGGTCGTGTCTCTGTCACCACAGAAGAATTTCCTTATTTTTTCTTTATTCTTTTTTGTCGCGTCTGCCTTCTTCGACGCTGTACCGGTACCGCCGGTCCTTGTTCTTTTCTTCTTTAAAAAAAAAAAAAAAAAAAAAGACCTTTTTTTCCACTTCAGGTGCACTTCAGTTTCGGGCCTTAGGCCCAGAACTTTTTTCCTTAACTATGGAAAAGCCTGCCTCAGGTTTTAAGAAGTGCACAAAATGTGGCGGTACTATCTCCGTCACCGACACCCATGACTGGTGTCTCAAATGTTTAGGCCCTGACCATTCCATCAAAGATTGTATGTCCTGTTCCATGATGTCCAAGAGGGGTCGTCAGAACCGAGCTGCCAAGCTCAGTACCCTGTTTCCCTCTGATGCGGCTTCGGTGGCATTGACGTCTTCCAGGGCTGCTTCTTCCTCACATGGATCTCAGGTAACTAAACATAAATCCAGCCGGTCCTCGAAGGGTAGATCTCCTAAGCATCGAGATGCCTCTGGCCTTGCCCTCGAGGATTCTGCACCGGCAAAATTACCCAGGCAGGAGGCTTCGGCCTTTAAAGCAGCATCATCGGGGTTCCAAGATGATCTCGATGGCGTGGCCTCGACAGATCTCTTGGTGCCATGCTCTGGGGTACCGGTGGCTTCCACCGGTACCGACTTCCAGGCATTGGTGGCGTCGATGGATCAGAGAATTCTGTCCATGGAACGCAGTCTGGCGGCTTTCCTTGTGGCATTGACGCCCGTGGTACCGCAACAGACTACTCTGCCGGTACCGGCATTAGCATCGCCATCGGTACCGATCCCGGTACTGGTGGCATCGAGATCAGCATCGGTGTCTGCTATGCCGGTACTTTGTCCTCTGAAGCCCTCCGGTACCGATACCCCGGTACCGGTGTTTTCCGATACCGATCCCGGTCGGTACGGGTATCGGGCATTGCAAGAGCATCCAGACAGACGATACTTCGATTCCTCTGACGACTCTGAGGATTCTGAGGAGTCTGTCGATGCAGTGATGCTTCTTCCACAGGAGGAGTCCTCTCCTAAATGTAGGATGTCTCCTCCAGAGGATTTGTCTTTTCAAGACTTTATCAGAGAGGTGGCTCGGGGTCTCTCTATTACAGTGGCACCTGAATCAGAGCCCAGAGCCAAGGAGTTAGATATTTTACAATATCCTAAAACTCCTAAGGAGGCAGCTACCTTACCTATTCATGAGATTCTGTATGATCTCATGTTGAGGATGTGGGAAGCACCTCTGACTACCTCTCCTCATTCTCGCAGGTTGGACACCATGTATCGTGTCCCTCCTTGTCCTGGTTTCCATAAAACTCAACTTCTCCAGGACCAAGCAGGAAGTCAGTCCTCACATATGGGTGTCATCGACGCTGATGAAGCCCCAGCAGAGCATTTCCCCAGCTTTCTATGAAAGCCTTTGGGAATGCAGGCACGTATGCGCGGTTCCCTTCCCGCCTAAAGGTGCCATCTTACCTCAGTCTCTCTTTTTCCGAGAAGCTCACCGGACGTGTGTCCTGTCATCCCGGATAAAAGTTTGATTTTTCGGCGATTCTCGCTATTTTTTCTTCCCGGTTCGACGCCGGTTCCCCTCCCGCCAGGTTCAGTACACCGGTATCGAGCCCGATTCTTATTTTTCAGTTTTTGCCCTTCGTGGCTGGCGTTCGCGCCCTTTTTTTGCTTTTCCCTGGAAGGCCGGTCCTTTGACCTCGCAGGGACTCTTTTTTTTCTCCGATGGCTTCCAGCGGTTTTAAAAAGTGTGATCGGTGTAAGAAGTTGATGTCTCCCACCGACACACACGATTGCTGCCTTCGGTGCCTCGGTCCTGATCACGATCCTAAGACGTGTGGACCATGTGGGAAGATGTCTTCCAAGGCACTGCGAAGTCGCCAGCAGCAGAAAGAAAGGCTTTTCTTGGACTCAGCCTCCAGCCGGGCCCGGACCTCGTCTGAGGCCTCGACATCTCGGGATTCGGATCCCGAGCGCCTTCGGGTCTCCTCGGACAGGGGGTCCCCCGACCGGGAACGCAAGAGGAAGAAGTAGCTCGTGAGGTCGTCGGAGGAGGAGGTCCCTGGCTCCTCGAGGGCCAGGTCTAAGACCCCCGACCGTCACCCCGGGCTCAGTGAACAAGAGAAGCCTGCCAAAGTTCCTCGCGTGGAGCCGGAGTCTGCTGGACACGTAAGCCCTGTGGTCCTCAAGGACTCTCCTCCCAGAGAGCCGACGTCGGGCTCCGGCGCCGCCGGGGCCCGAGTCGGTGGCTGCTGCGTCTCCCGAGCTGAGTCTCAGGATGACAGCCTTGGAGTGCAGACTGTCTGCCTTCATGGAGCAGCAGCGGGAACTGATGGCCAGCCTATCTGGCGCATCTACCCCGACCACCGGGACATCGACTTCGAAGTCGACCCCGGAGACCGAGCCGATACTCGAGTCCATGATGGCTCGAGGTCGACCTCGGTCGCGGTCTCCCTCAACCTCCCATTCGGGACCAAGGGCGTCGACGCCGGGGCGGGTGCTCCAGGGCCCTGCGGGGTCGGATCCTGACTCCTCGTCGGACGAGTCCGCCTGGGAGACAGAGGATGAGGAGTCCCCCGACACATTCAAGACTCGGTGCGTCCCGTCGGACTCACTGCAGTCTGAGCCCCGGAGTAGATCCCCTCCAGAGGATACCCGGTTCTCGGAGTTTGTCCGGGATATGGCCACCATGTTGGCTATCCCGGCGGACCCCTAGGAAGAGCCTCGAGCCAAAGAGCTCGAGGCCCTGCAGTACGACTCTCCTCCGAAGGAGGCCTTTACTGTCCCGGTTCCTCTGATGCTGGAACGGCTCCTCTTCCGGATGTGGGAGGCATAGGCCTCGGCGCCGGTTCTAAGCAAGCGGGTCGATTCGATTTATCGACTCCGGAAGAGCCCTGGCTTTCAAAAGGCACAGCTACCACACCATTCCATGGTGGTGGAATCAGCCATGCATCGCCTGAAAAGTTAGAAGATGCACGCCGCGGTGCCCCCCGGAACCTCGATGGTGTAGGTAGAAAGTGCTTCCAGGGCTCGATGCTTGCTTGCCGTGTCCAGTCTTACCAGCTGTACATGGGCATGTATTTGTGAGACCTGGCCAAGGAGCTGGCCGGGTTCTCCGCTGGTCTCTCCGGGGAGCCCTTGCAGATTCAAGTCCTTGTCCTTGGGGATTCGGGACTGCTCGAAGTTTATGTTCCGCGCTGCCTACGATGGCTTCGAGGTTCTGCCCGAGTTGCGGCAGCCGGCATCACGACTCGACGCCAGGCATGGCTGCAGTCATCGGACCTCGAGCCATGGGTTCAGGACAGGTTGGTCGATGTCCCTTGCTGAGGTGAGAACCTTTTTGGCAAGCCCATGGCCGAGAAGGCCGCACAGCTCGAGACTGAGCACCTTACAAGGACAAGGCTGTCTAGGAAGACTTCTGCCCCTTCTCACAAGAAGAAGGCCTCGGGTAAGAAGCCCTTTTACCCGAGGAAGGGCACTGCCTACAAACAGTACCCTCAGTATCAGGCAGCCCAAGCTGCACCCCAGGGTCAGCAAGCCAAGGGGCAGGGTAATGGGCCCCGTAGGCAGAGGACCCCCAAGCCTCCGGCCCCTGCTCCCACTCAGCAGGGTGGGGGTTTTTGACTCCTTGAGCGTAGCCTCTCAGTCCCTGCTCTCCCAACCCTGCACAGGAGGTCGCCTCGCCCTCTTTGCCCACCAGTGGCCCCACATAACTGGGGACAGTTGGGTGTTGAACATAGTCCACAGGGGCTATGCACTACATTTTCACCAACTGCCTCCGCCATACTTTCCAGGGGAGCCTCCAAGGCCTCCCCTGCACACAGATCTTCTCCTCCAGGTGGACAGGGTGGTGGAGCCTGTGCCTCCCCACTTGCAAGGTCAAGGGTTCTACTCCATGTATTTCCTGGTACCCAAAAGAACCGGTGGCCTTCGACCTATTATGGATCTCAGGAACCTAAACAAGTTCCTAGAGAAAGAAAAGCTCAAGATGCTTACTCTTGGAACACTTCTGCCCTACCTCCAGCAGGGAGATTGGCTATGCTCTTTAGATCTAAAGGATGCGTACACTCACATCCTCATTCATCCAGACCACAGAAAGTACCTCAGGTTCATTGTGGGAGGAAACCATTATCAGTACAGAGTACTGCCTTTTGGCCTAACCTGCACTCCCAGAGTCTTCACCAAATGCCTGGCAGTGGTGGCGGCCTACCTGAGAAATCAAGGCATTTTTGTCTTCCCCTATCTGGACGACTGGCTCATCAGAGGTCAGACGTGCCAGGAGGCCCGACAGGCCACCCTCAGAACTATTGCTCTTCTTCAAAGCTTGGGATTTATAATAAACTTCGCAAAGTCCACTTTGCTCCCCTCCCAGAACTTGGAGTTCATAGAGGCAAGGCTAGACTCTGTCCTGGCAAAGGCATTCTTGCCAGCAAACAGGGCCCAAAGACTGATGGACTTAGCAAATCAGTTTCTCAGCGAGTCGGTGGTCTCCACCAGAGACTACCTGAGGCTGCTTGGCCACATGGATTCGACAGTTCATGTAACCCCAAATGCCAGGCTCCATATGCGGCCTGCACAGTGGTGCCTTCGGAGTCAGTGGTCACAGGCCACAGGCAGCCTCAGAGACAGAATAAGGGTGTCAGACCATTTCTGGACTCCCTCAGCTGGTGGCTGCACCCACCCAATCTACTAAAAGGGGTGCCCTTTCAAATTCCCGGGTACACAGTGGTACTGACCACAGACGCCTCCCTGCAGGGCTGGGGGGCTCACTGTCTGAGCAAGTGCACCCAGGGCCTGTGGTCTCCTTGGGAGGCTGCACAGCAGATCAATCTCCTAGAACTCAGGGCTATTCGATTAGCACTCAAAGCTTTCTCTCCTGCCCTAGCTCATCAATCTGTCCTGGTTCAGACAGACAACCAGGTAGTCATGTTTTATGTGAACAAACAAGGCGTAACTGGGTCCAGACTCCTTTGTCGGGAGGCACAGGACCTTTGCTCATTCGCCCTCAAGCACAACATGCTCCTCAAGGCAGTGTATCTACCTGGACAGGGCAACTACCTGGCAGACAGGTTGCGCAGGCTTCTGCAGCCCCACAAGTGGCAGCTCCATCCTTTGGTGGTTCAGAAGATTTTCCTGAAATGGGGACTTCCATCCATAGATCTGTTTGCCAGTCCACTGAACAAACAGCTGCCAAAGTTCTGCTCCAGGCACCCCCATCCTCTGCGGATAGCAGCAGATGCTTTTCTGATTCCATGGTCTCAGGGCCTCCTGTATGCGTTTCCTCCCACGCCCTTGGTGGCCCGAACCCTGTTCAAGATTCTTTAGGACAAGGCCTCGGTCCTGCTGGTGGCTCCCAGGTGGCCGAGACAGCCTTGGTTTCCACTTCTGCTTCAGCTGACGGTGGATCCCCCACTGCCTCTGGGGTTGCAACCCGATCTTCTCTCTCAGGAGCAGGGTTCGCTACTGCACCCCAATCTCAAAGCTCTCAATTTGATGGCCTGGAGGCTGCAAGGGTAGTTTTGGCTCCCTGGAGCCTACCTCAGGAAGTTGAGGAGGTTGTCCTAGCCTCTAGGAAACAGTCCACTAGGAAAACCTATGCTCTCAAGTGGAAAACGTTTTCTGTGTGGTGTCAGCTATGTACAGAGGATCCTTTCTCCTGTACTGTACCAGTGGTGCTTCAGTACTTACTGCACTTGTCCAATCAGGGACTTAAGTCCAATTCTGTTCGGGTCCACCTCTCAGCTCTAGCAGCTCACCACTCACTAGTGGAAGGACATTCTCTGTCGGTTCACCCCTTGGTGTCCCGCTTTCTCAGGAGCTTGCTTTTGCTCAAGCCTCCATTCCGTCGTCCTGCTCCTGAGTGGGAGTTGAATGTGGTCTTGCAGCAGCTGACTCGCCCACCTTTTGAGCCGATGGCTACTTACCCTCTACGCTTCCTGTCCTGGAAGATGCTCTTCTTGATTGCCCTTACCTCGGCTAGGCGAGTGAGTGAGCTTCAGGCCCTGGTCTGTGATAGGCCTTATACTCGCTTCTATGGGAACAGGGTAGGACTCATCCAAAGTTCCTCCCAAAGGTTGTCTCCTCCTTCCACCTTAACCAAGAGGTGGTTCTTCCAACATTTCTTCCCTAGGCCTCATGCAAGCCAGGCTGAAGCAGTTCTGCATACCCTGGACTGTAGGAGGGCCTTATCCTTCTACCTTGACCGTACGCAAGGACATAGAAGGGCTACTCAGCTCTTCGTTTCCTTTGACCCTAATAAGTTGGGGTTGGCTGTGTCCAAGCGTACCTTGTCCATCTGGGTGGCTGACTGTATCACCTGGGCTTACAAGGTGGCTGACCTTCCTTTGCAGGGTAGGCTTACGGCCCACCGTGTCAGGGCATTGGCGGCCTCAGTGGCTCATCTCCGCTCTGTACTCTTGGTAGACATCTGCAGGGCTGCAACTTGGTCTTCAAGCCAGACCTTTGCGTCCCATTACTGTCTGGAGAGGGAGTCCCGTAAGGACAGTGCTTTTGGCCAAGCAGTACTCCGGAATCTCTTTGAGGTTTAGGCAACTCCTGCCCTCTGTTGGGCTACCGATGGAGGTTGTGTCAGTGAAAAGCCTTTCTTTGCTGTTGGGACTAGAGGGAGTTCTCTTGTTCAGCCTGGGTTCCTCGGTAGCCCAGAGCTAGGGAGTCACCCATATGTGAGACTGACTTCCTGCTTGGTCCTGGAGAAAGAGTAGTTACTCACCTATAACAAGTGTTCTCCAGGAGCAGCAGGAATCAGTCCTCACAACCCTCCCTCCTCCCCTGGGAGTTGGAGTTGTACATAGTTTATTTTACATTTTTTGTGTGCTGTTCTTAGCTATGTCATTTGACTGAGGTAAGATGGCACCTTTAGGCGGGAAGGGAACCGCGCATGCGTGCCTGCATTCCCAAAGGCTTTCATAGAAAGTTGGGGAAATGCTCCGCTGGGGCTTCATTGGCGTCGATGACACCCGTATGTGAGGACTGATTCCTGCTGCTCCTGGAGAACACCTGTTACAGTTGAGTAACTACTCTTTCCTCACCACTCTATTGTGGTTGAGTCTGCAATGAGAAAGATTAGAAGTGCCAAAAGACATGCCTTTAATCCTCCAGTACGTGAATGTAGAACCCTGGATGCTTTTGGAAGAAGAGTCTTCCAAGCTTCCATGCTTGCTGTGAGAATTAATTCCTATAGTCTTTACATGGGAATGTTCTTAAAAGAAGTCACTGACCATTTGCAGACTTTAAGTCCTTTTATGTCCGAGGATAAAAGGCAGGAATTTCTCACTGGGCTTCAGCTATTGCCATAGGTGCACGTAGGATTGCTTGGCTTCAAGCATCTGATTTGGAGATCTGGGTTCAAGATGAATTGGGAAATATCCCTTGTACAGGTGAGAACCTGTTTGGTAAGAATTGGCAAGCAAAAGCCAATCAAATGGATGCTGAAAATTCTGCTTTGGATAGACTATCCAAATCTACAGCTGCTCCTGCTAAGAAAAGGTTGTTTAAGAAAACACCTTTTTCTAAAAAGGGAAGATTCTACCCTGCTTATGGTCAGCGGGCATCTTCTGCAGCTCATTTCCCTTCCAAACGTCAGCAATCCTCCAAACAGAGCAAAGCAAAGGCTGCGAGGCCTGCTCCAGCCCAGCAATCTCAGCCCTCTCAGGGCCTTTGACTTTCTGCTAGAGAACTTAGCCTTCCTGGTTCTACAAGGACCAGAACCCTCCACCATTCCAGGAAGGTTATGTTACTTTGCTCCCAGGTGGGGGCAAATTACAGCAGAGCATTGGACACTCTCCATCATAAGAGAGGGGTACAAGCTTCATTTTTCAAGCTTGCCCCCTCTCTCAAGAGTGCACCAGTTCAATTCTCCAACCTCCCTCCTCAGCCTGTTGGAGCAGGAGGTTGCCACTCTTCTTGCCCAAGGGGCCATAGAGGAAGTGCCCTTTCAGCAACAGGGCACAGGGTTCTACTCCCCCTATTTTCTTATTCCAAAGAAAACAGGGGGCTTCAGACCCATCTTAGATCTCAGAGAGTTGAACAGGTTCCTAGTCAAAGAAAACTTCAAGATGGTTTCTCTAGGAACTCTGCTGCCATACCTTCAGAGTCAGGATTGGCTTTGTTCTCTGGATCTCAAGGATGCGTACACTCATGTTCTCATCCATCCATCTCACAGAAGGTTCCTTCGGTTCCTTTTTCAGGAAAAACACTATCAATACAAAGTGCTCCCTTTTGGTCTGGCCTCTGCACCAAGGGTGTTCACAAAATGCATGGCAGTGGTCGCTGCCTTTCTGCGCACCCTGAGAATATTCGTCTTCCCTTACCTGGACGACTGGCTCATTCGAGCTCCCACTCAATCAGAGGCCAAGATTTCTCTCACCTGCACAATGCGTATCCTTCAGTATTTAGGGCTTGTAATAAACATCTCAAAATCCAACTTAGTCCCTACTCAGTCCCTGGAGTTTATAGGGGCGTTGCTGGATACCACAAGGGCAAGGGCCTATCTTCCCCAGGCCTGTTGCCTTCGCTTGGTGCAGTTAGCTTCTCAAGCAGAGTTAAAACCCATACTAACTGCTCGAGAGATGTTAGTTACTAGGCCACATGGCATCCACTGTACATGTGGTACCATATGCTCGCCTTCACATGAGAGCAGCTCAGTGGACTTTATCCACCCAATGGACCCAGGCAGTAGGCTGCCTGTCAGACAAAATAGCAAACACAAGTCGCCTCATTTTGTCCCTCCAGTGGTGGAAGTCCCCTCAAAACCTGTTGCTGTGGTCCCCCTTTCAACAACCCCTACCCCAGGCAACTCTTACAACAGATGCTTCTCCAATGGGCTGGGGAGCTCATCTTCAGGACCTCTCCACCCAGGGCATCTGATCCCCACAGGAGACTTGTCTACATATCAATCTCTTGGAACTCAGAGCAATCTTCCTTGCTCTACGAGTTTTCCACACCTCAGCCACAAGACAGTCCTTATCCACACGGACAATCAGGTAGCCATGTTCTATGTAAACAAGCAGGGAGGAACTGGCTCTCTGTCGCTTTGCAACGAAGCTCTGCGACTATGGGCCCTCATCAGAGAGCATCACATTCATCTTCTGGCAGTTTATTTTCCAGGTATTCAAAACTCTTGGGCGGACAGACTCAGTCGAGTTCTGCTTCCACACGAGTGGTCCCTACATATGGACCAGGTATCCAAGATTTTTCGAATTTGGGCAACCCCGGACATAGACCTCTTTGCAAGTCCGTGGAATTTATTTATTTTATTTTATTTACATTCTCTTATATACCGCGCTATTCTGCATCAGTGCGGTTTACATTGAACAAACTGAAATTACATTGAACAGGGCATTATAACTTGGAGATAACTATTTTACAGGGAACATGGGCTATGGAGGGTTAAGTGGCTTGCCCAAGACCACAAGGAGCACCTGTGGGACTAGAAACCCCAGTCCTTCCGGCCCAAGGTTGCTGTCCTCTAGTGGGATTTGAACCCCCGACCTTCCGGCCTGAAGTACCTTGCCCCAGCCACTAGGCCACTCCACTCCAAACTTCCCCGGTTCTGTTCCAGAACTCCGGCTCAGGGGGCTCAGGCAAGGGATGCTTTCCTCCTTCATTGGGGTCAAGACTTCCTGTATGCCTTTCCACCCATTCCCCTAATTCCCAAAACCCTGTTCAAGCTTCAGAGAGACAGAGGCCACATGATCCTCATAGCTCCACATTGGCCACGGCAAGTGTGGTACCCTCTGCTTCTACATCTCTCTCAAGCTCCCTCCCCAGAGTTAGGGTCTGCTCCAGACTTCCTCTCTCAGGAGGACAGAAAGTTATGGCATCCCAATCCCCAGTCTCTGCATCTCAGGGCTTGGTTGCTGAAGGCCTAGATCTCCAGGATCTTCATCTTTCTCAACAAGTGAAAGATGTTCTTTATGCTTCCAGAAAACCTTCCACTAGACCAGGGGTTCTCAACCCTGTCCTCGGGACCCACCTAGCCAGTCGGGTTTTCAGGATAACCACAATGAATATGCATGGAAGACATTTGCATATAATGGAGGCAGTGTATGCAAATCTCTCTCATACATATTCATTGTGGTTATCCTGAAAACCCGACTGGCTAGGTGGGTCCCGAGGACAGGGTTGAGAACCCCTGCACTAGACGTTCGTACGCTTTCAAGTGGAGGAGGTTTACCATCTGGTGTTCTGGGAAGGGTCTTAACCCCCTTGCCCCATACCTCTGGAATCTTTGCTGGAGTATCTCCTTCATCTGTCTAATGCAGGCCTTAAGACAAATTCAGTAAGGGTCCATTTGAGTGCTATTGCAGCTTCCCTTAAGCCTCTAAATGGTCAACCTATTTCCTCTCATCCTCTTGTAGCAAGATTCATGAGAGGCCTCCTTTTAACAAAGCCTCCCATTAGACCACCCCCGGTGGCATGGGACTTAAATTTGGTTCTTGGTCAGCTTATGAAGCCGCCTTTTGAACCTTTAGCTACCACCTCCTTGAAATACCTTTCTTGGAAAGTTATCTTTCTCATTGCAATCACTTCTGCACGCCGCATTAGTGAATTGCAAGCACTAGTAGCTAATCCACCTTATACTAGGTTGCATCATGACAAGGTGGTCCTTAGGACTAATCCACACTTTATGCCTAAAGTGGTCTCGCCCTTTCACCTCAACCAGGAGGTCTACCTACCTGTCTTTTTTCCAGGACCTCATGCATCAAGTGCAGAGAGGAACCTTCATACCCTGGACTGTAAAAGAGCTCTGGCCTTTTACTTACAAAGGACACAGCAACATAGAAAGTCTTCCCAACTCTTTGTTGCCTTTGATCCTTTTCATTTGGGACAACCAGTCTCCAAGAGAACACTTTCCAACTGGATTGCCCAGTGCATTTCTTTTGCCTGTCTGAGCAAGAACCTTTCTCTGGAGGGCCATGTCACAGCGCACAATGTGAGAGCCATGGCAGCCTCAATGGCTCATCTGAACTCTGTATCTATCGATGACATCTGTCAAGCAGCCACTTGGGCCTCGGTTCATACCTTCACAGCACATTACTGCTTGGACAAGGACTCCCGCCGGGATGCCTTGTTTGGTCAGGCTGTTCTTAAACACCTGTTCCATACTTAATCAACTCCTACCCACCATCCCTCATGGGATACCAGAGATCTAGGTGAGGAAGTGCAGCCCTGTTCCAGGGACACACAACTTACGGGCTTTCTCCCTGGCATCTAAAGCTAGGGAGTCCCCCATATGTGAAGACTCATTTCTGCTTGTTCCTGGAGATAGCACAGTTACTTACCTGTAACAGGTGATCTCTGGGAACAGCAGGAATAAGTCTTCACAACCCACCCACCTCCCCTAGGAGTTCTCTCTCTCTCTCTTTTTCCTTTCCCTCTCTCTCTCTCTTTGTCTCAGCTCTAAAATTCAACTGAGGAGAGACAGTTGGGAAAGGTGGGAAGGCAGCACGCAGGCGCTGTGGGATGCTCCCAAAAGCTTTCTGATTGGACTCTGGGGAGCATTCCCACGCAGGCTCCGTCGGTACCGACGTACCCATATGTGAAGACTTATTCCTGCTGTTCCCAGAGATCACCTGTTACAGGTAAGTAACTGTGCTTTATATTATTTAGACTTTTGATGAGTGATAGAGCAGTTGCCAAGCATCTTTCAGCTCCGTCCCTCTGCTTGTGTTTTGCCCATGTGTTTGGAGTATGTGTATGTGTGGGGGGGGGGGGAGTGTTTATCTACATTATGTTGTATATGTTCATGTATTATCAGTCTCCCTTTTTTAGTTATTCATTTGTGACTTTTTAAACAATTATGCAAGCAGAAAAGTACTGTAGAATAGTTTTCTTAGCTTTATTGAATTGTTAGAGGAATATTTAAAAAAGCACTATTTAATCGACAATAAAGAAGGGGGATCCAGAGCAAAACCTGAAGCAAGATACAAAATTAAAGGAAAGGACATTTAAAGGGGAAGAACGATCATATCCCACAACATTGTAACCCCCCTTAGCCCTTAGTCAAAAATCACTAATCTTGGGCACTAACTTAGAGTTTCAATTTTTTAAAGTCTAGTAAAAGTTTCAATTGCTTGGCTGCAGACAATATTATCAAACATTTACAAGGAAATTGCAATTGAAACTGTCCCCTGAGGGACAGAACCTTCTGCCTCACATGAAGAAAAATTTTCTTTTGATCCTGTATAGATCTGTACAGATCAAGATTTTAATATTTGAGCTGTTCATAGATTCCATCTTACATTGAACAAAGCCCTTATCTTTAATCAAAGCAGACTGGCTCAACTTTCCAGCATTACCTTCCAATTTCTCCATCCTATTCAAACATTTCTTTCTCCAGGAATAAGCAGGAAGTCAGTCCTCACATATGAGTGCATTTCCCCAGCTTTCAAAAAAAATCTTTTGGGAATGCTACCACGCATGCATGGTCCTCTTCTCGCCCAAGGGTGCCATCTTGCTCAGTCTCCTTTTTTCCGTGGAACCCAACGAACGTAGTCCTCTACTTCCCCGGAAAAAGCGCCAAACTTCTCTCTCTTCCTCCAGTGCTGCACCGGTTTCCTTCCTGCCTTGAGACTGTGCCTTTTTGGCACCGGTCTTGGCTCTCCCCTTTTTTTCAGGGTATTCCTTTGACCAGCCTTCGTGCCATTTTTTGACCGGGGGTCATCGATCTCGCTGGGTGTTCTCCCACCATGTCTCCTGGTGGGTTCAAGAAATGTGCCTGCTGCAGTCAGACTATCTCAGTCACTGACACTCATGACTGCTACATTGGCTGCCTGGGTCCAGACCACGACAGTTCCACCTGCGACCGGTGCCAGGTCATGACCCCTAAAATAAATAGGAGGCAGTCTGAGTTGCAGGGGAAGCTGTTTCCAAGATCTGACTCTGTCCCAACTTCCCCATCGCCAAGCCCCAAAGCTGGCCCTTTGCAAGAGGTCCAGGCAGCGGCTCCTCGGTGCGGCCCCGGACCTTCCTAAAAAGAAGGTGGTCCCGAAGGAGGTGCCTCCGATGAAACCTGGCAAAGTCCCTCGCCAGCACTAAGGCAATTCTGAGCAGCACCCTCAAAGTCTCGAGACAAGAGTCCTCGGCCGGCGGAGACCATGCCAAGAGCCGTGAGCCTTTATTCCTCCTCGAGGATGCACTCTCTGGAGTGCTGGTGTCAGACCTGAGACCCTCAGTGTCCATGCTGGGAGCTGCACAGCCACTGGGCCTCGAGTCCCGCATGGCGGCCATGGAGCAGAGTCTCTCCTCCATTTTGGCCTTGCAGTGGGTGTTGATGTTGGGCCCCCTGGCATAATCAGCCCTGACACCGGGCCCCCTGACCTTGGGGGAGCCTCCAGGCATCAAACTTGTCACAGAGCATCACAGGCCTCTGGTAAGTCCTTGGCCTCTACTGAGGTCCGGATCATGCTCCTCTGGGATCCGGTCCTCCCCTGCAAGTTTCCGGGCGTCCGACTCCAGGTCCTCTGGGGGGGGGCCCAGTTCCTCGGAGCTGCCCCCGGGGGCTGACTCCTCAACGCTCTTAGTCTCTGAATGGGAAACAGAGAACGAGGCCTCGCTGGAGACCTCCCGACACTGGGACGTCCCCTCTGAGCAGTCTCCCCTGGAGCCTGGACGCCACTCCCTGCCTGAGGAAGTGGCCTTTCACAACTTCGTTGGTGACATGGCCTGGGCTTTCTCAATCCAGACAGAGTCGGAGGAGGACCCACACACCGAGGAGCTCGAGATCCTACAATACGAGACCCCTTCCAAGGAGACTCTTAAGGTGCCAGTCCCATCCTTGAAAGGCTGCTCCTCCGGATGTGGGAGTCCCCGGCCTCTGTGCCGGTGGTCTGTCGGCGCTTGGATGCCATCTACCGCGTCCGGAAGGACCCTGTGTTCCATAAGCCACCACGGCCTGCTCTTAGAACGCCTAAAAGAAAAAGGCATTAACGGCCTCGCCCTTGATTGGTGCAGATCATACCTTGAAGGAAGATGGCAGCAGGTAAGATCAAGATCAACAAAATCAGAGCCCTTCCACCAAGACCAGGTTGTTCCACAAGGCTCATCATTATCATCTCTCATGTTTAACATTTACGTACAACCTGTCTGTAACATCATCAAATCTTTCAATGTTCAATGTCAGATATACGCCGATGACATCCTGCTCTACATGCCATTCTCCACAAAGCAAATGGACCTCTCATCTCTCATTGAATGTTTTGATGCAGTGTCAGAATGGTTTCTATCTCAAAACCTCCGTATTCAACATAAGAAAACGGAGGTACTCTTCATCACAAAAAATCCGAATTTTACCCCACCAACTCATATAAAAGTAAGAGAAGCTGAACTCTAAACGAAATCTACAATTCGATACTTAGGAGTCACATTGGATCAACGTTTGGATATGAAACTACACATACCCCACATTGTCAGAGCCGTATATTTCAAGATCCGGACACTCAAACACCTCCGATCCTTATTGGACCCAAGTGATTTCCGGACTGTATATCAAGCTCTTATCCTTCCCCACTTTGATTTCGCCAATGCTATTCTCCAAGGTCTCCCACAGTCTAGATTGAATCCTCTACAACTTGCCATGAACGCCGCTGCTAGATTTCTATCTGGAGCATCGAGATCTGACCACATCACGCCCATCTTAATTCAGCTCCACTGGCTCCCAACACACGGAAGAATACTATTCAAGACTCTGATACTTACCTTTAAAGCCATCAACGGCATAACTGCTTCATCACTAGTTAATCTAGTTCAGCCCACTCCGCCTAACAGATCCAGAAGATCCACATCAGCAAACACTCTAATTATCCCAAGTGCATCAGCAAAATACACACTAACAACGTCAAACAGGGCTTTCAGTCTTTATGCTCCTAAGTGCTGGAACACATTACCACCAGGAATCCGAGCCATTACCGATCTCACACAATTCAGGAAAGCACTCAAACACTACTTATTTATACAACATTACCAAATCAACAATACTCCACCATAGCCACACTTTTCCTCTATAAACCTTTGCATCATAGTCCCTATTCTTAATATCTATCCGTAGGCCATTTCATAATCCATTATTCAAAGCTTACTGTTACATATGTAAATAGTTGTTATGCATGTTTCCCTAAGTTATCCAAGTTGTATTTCCCTTGTTCTCTGTAAAACATAACATTTGTTCATTATGGTTCGTTGTTCTATGTAAACCGCGCTGATACTAAATAGTGCGGTATATAAGAAACTAAAATAAATAAATAAATAAAAAATAAACTTCCCCACATCTCGATGGTGGTAGAGTCCTCCATGCAAAAACTTAAGAGTCAGAAGACCTACTCCTCAGTTCCCCATGGCAGGGAAGCTCGGGCCCTCAATGCCATGGGACGCAAGTGCTACCGGGGTGCCATGCTCGGGTGCCGAATACAGGCATACAAGTTTGTATATAGGGATGTACCTTAAGGGTCTGATACAGGAGCTTTTGGAGTTCTTGGCGGGCCTTGCCGGGGAGTCTCTAGCAGCAGGCATCCAGGACTGTACCATATTCCTCTCCCAAGCTTCCTACAATGGGTTCGAGTCTGCAGCCAGGGTAGCAGCCGCCGGCATTGGCACCTGCGATCTGGAGCAGTGAGTACAGGAAAAGCTGTTGGATGTCCCCTACAATGGTGAGTACCTGTTTGGGGAAACTGATGTCTGATAAGGCTGTGGAAATTGATGCCGAGGTAGTGACCAGCAGAGGCTGACCAATGTCCCTTCTCCTTTTGTATGAGTCCTACCCCTTCTTGTATATTGAGTCTGCCTTCCGTGTCTTGTCCCGTCCCTATTATCTTTTTCTTTTCTGTCCTTTTATAATTTTGTACACTTCCTTTTCTTTTACCAGCCTCGGCCAATTTTTATGGAATTTTTATTATTGTACACCACCTTGATTGGAATTAGAAAGGCGGTTTTTATCAAATGATTAAACATAAACATAAACACAAAGATTTTGACCCTCCCCAGGAAAAAGTCTTCGGGGGGGGGGGGTGGGGGGAAGCCCTTTTTCCCCCCGAGGAAAAAGGTCTACTCCCAGACCGGCCACTACCAGCCTTACTCGGGGCAGCCTCACCAGGCCTCACAACCGAAAAGCCAGGGACACGGGCCCAGGAAGCCCATGGCTCCCAAGCCCTAGTCACCAGCTCCTGCCCAGTCAGGGGGAAGCTTTTGACTCCTTGGGCTGGGTTTCCCCTCCCCTGGGCGTTCCAGCTCAGCCCACAGGGGGTCGACTGGCCTCTTTTACCCATGGATGGGCAGCATCACCACAGACCAGTGGGTCCTGCAGATGGTGAGGGAGGGTTACTTCCTCCATCTACAGCAAAATCCTCCAGACTTCTTCCTAGGAGAGCCATCACAGCCTCTCCTCCACTGGGCCTTGCTCACCACAGAACTTGCAGGCTTGCTCAAGGACAGGGCGGTGGAACCTGTACCCCGGCACCTCTGTTGACGGGGGGTTTTTATTCAAGGTATTTCCTTGACCCAAAAAGAACAGGGGGCCTCCAGCCCATCTTGGACCTGTGCAACTTGAACAAGTTCCTGGTGAGGGAGAAGTTCAAGATGCTCTCCCTTGAAATACTGCTGCCCTACCTCCGCCAAGGAGACTGGCTCTGCTCCTTGGATCTCAAGAATGCTTACACACACATCCTGATCCATCCCTCCCACAGGCATTACCTGAGATTCGTGATGGGGGGACAGCACTACCAGTATGGGGTGCTGCTGTTTGGCCTCTCCTCCTCTCCAAGGATCTTTACAAAATGCCTGGCGGTCATTGCTGCCCATGTGAACCTCCAAGGGGTCCACGTCTTCCCTTATCTAGACGACTGGCTCATCAGAAGCAGCACACCCCTCGAGGCCTTTTGGGCCACAGGGCTCACTATCCACACCCTGCAGCATTTGGGGTTCATAATCAACTATCCCAAGTCCAGCCTCTCTCCGGTTCAAGACCTGGAATTCATAGGGGCCTAGCTGGACACTTTGCAGGTCAGATCCTTTCTCCCTCTGGAAAGAGCCCACTGCCTAATACAGCTGGCAAAGGAAGTGTAGGGATGCAGGTTGGTGCCAGCCCGCCTGCTTCTCCGTTAGGCCACATGGCCTCAACAGTTCACGTTATGCTTCTGGCTTGCCTGCACATGCGGGCAGCCCACTGGTGCCTCAGTTCCCAGTGGATACAAGCCACAGGCAGGCTGAGGACCGGGTGAAGGTCACCCACCGGCTAGCGGACTCCCTTGCCTGGTGGCAGTCCCTGCACCACCAAAGGGCAGGGATGCCCTTCCAGGCACAGACTCCTTAGAGGGTACTGACAACATCCTCCCTCGTGGGCTGAGGCGCACATTGCGAGGGCCAGTGTACACAGGGCACCTGGTCCATGGAGAAATCCCTCCTGCAAAATCTTCTCGAGCTCAGGGCCATCTTCCTGGCTCTTCAGGCCTTCCACCACCTCCTGAGCAACCTCCCAGTCCTCATACAGACAAACAATCAGGTTGCCATTTTTTTGTGAACAAGCAAGGGGGCACGGGCTCATACTTCCTCTGTCAGGAGGCAGTGGCCCTCCACTCCTTTGCAGTGCGCAATCATATGTTCCTGAGGGCGGTGTATTTACCAGGCCAGGACAACTGCCTGGCAGACAACCTCAGCAGGGTCCTTCGGCCACACAAGTGGTGCATGGACTCCAGGGTGACCCCGGAGGCTTTTCTGCCTCTGGGGCAGACCCTGGCTGGACCTGTTCGCTTCACTGGACAACTCGCAGCTACCAAAAGTTTGCTGCTCTCAGCAACACCACAGGAGGGTGGCGGCGGATGTGTTCTTGATCTCCCTGTCACAGGGCCTGCTTTATGCATTCCCGCCAATCCCTCTGATTGCCAAGTGCCTTTTCAAGATCCAGAGTGAGCATGGTTCCCCTTGCTCCTCTCCCTGTCAGTGGCAACCCCAGTACCACTGGACCCCGGGACCCAGACCTCCTGTCTCAGGAGGGGGGTTCCTTGCTGCACCCCAACCTGGTGTCCCTAACGCTGATGACATGGCTGCTGAAAGGGTAGCACTGGCCCTTTTCAACCTCCCAGATGAGGTTGAGGAGATCCTCCTGGCCTCCCGGAAGTCATCCAGCAGAAGGGCTTGCACCTTCAAGTGGAGGAGATTCTCAGTCTGGTGTGCAGAAAGGAATGAGAATCCATTCTCCTGTCAGGTAAAGCTCGTGCTGCAGTGCTTACTGCATCTCTCACGCTTGGGTTCGAAGTCTAATTCGGTGAGGGTGCATGTCGGCACCATAGCGGCTAACCACTACCCTATAAAGGGGAAACCCCTCTCAGGCCAAGCTTTGGTCTCCAGGTTCCTCAGGGGCCTCCTACTATCCAAGCTCCCTCTCCTTTAGCGGAATGGGACCTCAGTGTGGTGTTCTCTCAGCTCACCAGGCTGCCATTCGAGCCCTTGGCCACCTGCCACCTGCGATACATTTCCTGAAAGTTGGCTTTGATGTCCGCTCGCAGAGTAAGCGAGCTACAGTGTCCTGCTGGTGAACCCGCCCTATACCAGGTTTTATACAAAGAGTGGTGCTTCTTACGTACCCCAAATTCCTCCAAAAGGTGGTGTCTGCTTTTCACCTCAATCAGGAGGTGGTTCTCCCCACCTTCTTCTCATGGCTGCATACCGGCAGGGAGGTATTCTTTCATACCCTGGATTGCAAGAGGGCCCTGTTCTTTTATCTTCAGAGGGCTGTGGGCCATCAAAAAGCTCCTCAGCTTTTTATCTCTTATGACCCCAGCAGACTGGGGTTACTTGTGATCAAGCAAACCCTGTCCACTTGGGTGGCGGACTACATTGCCCTGGCTTATGAGCGGGCTGGTCTCTCTCCAGAGCACCAGATCACTGCTCATTGTGTGAGGGCTATGGCCACATCGGTGGCCAAACTACGCGCAGTGCCGGTGCAAGAAATCTGTAAGGCCGTCATGTGGTCTTCAGTTCATACATTTGCAGCTCACTACTGCCTAGAAAGTGAGTCACGCAGAGACAGTGCCTTTGACCAGGCAGTAATCAGAAGCATTCTGGGTGTATAGGCAACTGCTACCCTCCAATCCTTCTGTGTTCAGGCTGCTGGAGTTATGGTGATGCTGGACGCTGGGGTCTGCAGTCTCTCTTGGTAGGGACTCACCTTCTGCAACTCATGGCCTTCCTTGGGTCACTGTTGATGCTGTCATGGTTCTGTCCCCGGCAGCCTGGAGCTAGGGAGTCCCATATGTGAGGAAATACTTCCTGCTTGTTTCTGGAGAAAGTGTAGTTACTCACCTGTAACAGGTGTTTTCCAGGGATAGCAGGAATCCGTCTTCACAACCCTCCCTCCTCCCCTTGGAGTTGCCTCCTTTACCGTTTTGCCTAAGCTATGTCATCTGACTGAGCAAAATGGCATCCTAGGGCAAGTAGGGGACCACGCATGCGTGGTAGCATTCCCAAAGGCTTTCTTTTGAAAGCTGGGGAAATGCTCTGCGTGGGCTCCATCGCTGTCCCTAGAGAACACCCTGTTACAGGTGAGTAACTACGCTTTGTCTCTCGATACTGCTTCTGGTACTTATGCTATGTATGTAGAACTATTAAAGTGGCAATAGATTTATGCAATCCCGTCAATGCATTCCAGATAGCGCCCAGTGTGTTCTCAGGTCTTAATAATGAAGGCATTACTACTCCAGACAAACCAGCTTGTGCAGCAGAAAACCTTGAGTCCACCAGCAGTGACTCAATGTCATCTTTATCCAACGCGAGCAAAATAATCATGGAGCTGCTTTCTCAAAGTTCCTGCTATTCTACTGTCCTCTGTTCCTTCCCAGGATCACCTGGAGCTTCAAATAAGCCTGGGACTCCCCTCTGTTGCTAGTGTGCTTCTTTCCATGTACTGCCATAACAATTGCTTAGAACTCAGAAGTGTTTCAGAGAAGGGAGCAGGTAGGGCCATGTGCTCATCTGGGCTAAGACTTATCACTGTCCAGAGGAGCCACTGCTTCATGCAAGCCCCCAATGGACACTGGTGAGCCTTGAATGACTGCTTGGGAGATGAGCTCTGGGATCGTTATTTGGCAATAAGAGGAATTAATTTCAGATTTGGGGAACAAGTCATGCACCTTCCCCTTATGTTTCCCCATACTCTTCCTTTAGAGAGCAGGTCTTCACCATACCTCTCTGCAAGGCGACATCTTTGTGTCTGTCTCCTTTTTGAATTTGGTCTGGTTTGTGTCATTGTGATATAGGTCTATGAGGTGTGATTAAAAAGTATAAAGACTTGCTGTGTTAACTATATAGCAGTACATTGCACTGCAGTGCTATTAAGCATGCAGTGACCTAGTTGTGCTCTGCATGTGCAGAGTGTAGCGTGGCTGCAACATACCTGTACTTTTTTTTTAATCGCGTGATGTTTGATATCATGTAAAAGCAGTTCGTCAGATTTAAGATGAGTGAAAAAATTGAACAGTGAATTTGCATTAAATTCTGCCAGAAACTTAGAGATTCATGCAGAGACTTATGACAAGTGTATGGCAATGAATGCATGAGTCATGCTGGAGTTTGAGTGGTACAAATGTTTCCAAGAGGGCCACCAAAGTGTTGAAAGTGATGAACGTTCTGGAAGGCCATCCGCAAGGAATGAAGACAGAGTTGAAGCAGTGTGTGCTGTAATACACTCAAATCATCATTGACTATTAGCGAGCTTGCTGAGGATCCTGGACATCAGTTTCAGGTCGGTACAGTCCATTCTTACTGTCAATTTGCGGATGAGTCCTGTGTCTTCAAAATGTATGGTGAAACTCCTGTCCCCTGACCAAAAAGAAGATAGAATGCAGCCAGCAAGTTGATAGAATGCATTGAAAATGATTTAGATTTCATCAAAAAGATAATTACTGGTATTGTCATGGGTTTATGTTTGACCCGGAAACTAATGCTCAATCCTTACAATGGAAGACTTCAGACTCTCCCAGACCTGTCAGGTGAGGAGCAATATCAAGGTAACGCTTACAGCTTTCTTTCATTACCCCAGGGTATTGTTCATCATGAGTATGCTCCAAAAGGCCAAACCATCAATAAGGAATACTATGTGCAATTCTGACTTATTTGAGAGATGCAGTTTGTCATAAGAGGCCAGAGTTGTACAGGTTGCTTCATCACAATAACGCCTCAGCTCACGTATCGCATCTTGTCCTGCAGTTCTGGGCCAAACACCAAATCGAGCAAGTCTGTCAGCCTCCTTACTCACCTTACCCTGTGACTTTTTCTTGTTTCTAAAACTGAAATTACCACTGAAAGGAAGGAGATTCAGACTTGGAGACCATTAAGCAAAATTCAACACAGCAGCTTCACAGCATAACAAAAAAGGCATTTCAGAATTGTTTCCAGCAGTGGCAAGAACGCTGGAGGTGGTATGTTTTTTTGGAAGGGTTCTATTTTGAAGGAGACGGAGTGCCATAACTGTTGGTGGTGTTTTTTGTTGTTAAGTACCGTCGAGTCTGTGTCCGACTCATGGCGACCCTCTGGATAGTTGTCCTAAATTGTGTTCGGTCTTCAATCAGAGTGCTCATTGTTGACAAATGTACCCGTAGCTGCTGTTATTGTATTGATCCATCTCATTGCTTTGAACTTCTATCTTGCCAAGCATGATATCTTTCTCTAATGATCTCTCTCTTTGCATAATGTGTCCAAAGTATGAAAGTAAAAGTCTTGTCATCTGAGCTTTTAAAGAAAACTTAGATTTGATCTCCTCTAGTACTGACTGGTTTGTTCTTCGGGCAGTCCATGGTACTTGTTTTTCCTTGTTCTGTTCAAACTATTGCTTCTTGATCTTGATTATGCAAGAGAACGATCAGGTGTTCTGGTATACCCATGCTTTTCAATGTGGCCCAGAGTTTCTCATGGTTTACACAGTCAAAAGCCTTGCTGTAGTCAATAAAGCACAAATAGATATCCTTTTGGTATTCTTTAGATTTTTCAAGGATCCATCTCACCTCCACGATGATGTCTTTCGTTCCTTGCCCTTTCCTGAACCCTGCTTGCACTTCAGGTAGTTCTTGTTCCAGGCATGGTTGTAGTCTCTGTTGAATAATCTTCAGTAGAATCTTACTGGCATGTGGGATCAGAGCGATTGTGTGATAATTTCCACAGTCATTTGGATCACCTTTCTTTAGAATTGGTATAAACACAGATCTTTTCCAGTCAGTTGGCCATGATGTCTTCCAAATTTCTTGGCAGAGCCTTGTAAGTATGGTAACAGCTGCATCATATTACTGTAATACTTCTATGGGAATGCCATCAATGTCGGGTGCTTTGTTCTTTGATGAGGCTTTCAATGCTGCTTCGACTTCTTCTTTTGTCACTAATGGTTCTGGATCATAAGGTACAGGTTGAAACGGCTGTTGGTCCACTTGATCTTTATCATATAAAAACTCTGTATATCCTTTCCACCTTTTCTTGATCTTCTCAGCATCATTCAGCATAGAACCTTGAGCATCTTGTAACATTCCAATTCGAGGCTGCAATTTTTTCTTTAACTCTTGTAGCTTTAGGAAAGCCAGTCTTGTTCTTCTAATAGTTTCTGATGCTGTTTCCTTGCATGTGTCATTGTAGTACTTTTCCTTGTCCTGTCTTGCTGCATGTTGGAAATCTCTGAGTTCTGCGATTGTCTTTCTTTCTCCTCTGGCTTTAGCTTCTCTGCGTTTCTGGGCAATTTTCAGTTTCTTCCGTCATCCATTTTGGCCGTTTTGCTTTTTTACCTTTTGTAGAAATTTCTCACTTTCTTCCAGCACAACCTTCTTGATGTCGTTCCATGACGCTTCTAAAGCTCTGTCATTTGTAGCTAAAGCAGCAAATCAATTTTGCAGGCAGTCTTTAAATTCCAGTGGTATATTCTCAAGGTCATATTTTGCTACATTCATGAGTGGCTTGCTCTTTTTCAACTTTAGCTTGAGTTTGCATACTAGTAGTTGGTGATCTGTGCCACAGTCAGTGTTATACTTGTGTTATTGTACAAGCCTTGATACTTTTTGATTGTACCTCATATCTTTTGTTTGCGAAGCAAAGAACCTTGTCTCCCTTTTAATGTTTACTTTCAAATTAACCACTTGTGCTAAGTATGAAAGGAGGTATATCAAATTTATTAATAAACAACTAAATACAATCTTTGTTCACAAAAAGGGTAGTTGATGCCTGGAATGCCCTCCCAGAGAGGAGGTGGAGACTAAAGTGGTAATTTAAAAGGGTGTAGGATAAACAAAACATTCTCTTAATGGCAAAGAAAAGGAAACCAAGTATTGGGCACCTTAACTCAGAATAGCAGTGAAATATTTCTTTGCACTTCCAAGAAGACATGGGGAGTAGCCTGCATAGAGTGCCCATTGCAACCCCTACCACCTCATTGGGCAGAGTAGCTGGGTCAGTTTACTCTTTATCTGCCACCATCTACTATGCTATTATGTTGCATGTTAAGGTTATTTGGTCTGATGGACTCACTAATACAGGCATCTCCATTGGCATGTCTCAGAATTAATTTAATTGTAAACTATTAATTGATTGTAAATCGCTTTTCCATGCTAAATGATTATTATGATTGATACAAGACAAGCCCAATGGGCCTTATACTCCCAGTGGGTTCAAATCACTCAGTTTGCAAGACACTGTATTCCAATTAGAGGATTGCCGGATGATTGGGTGGTAAACCTAGGAAATGGACAAGATATAGCCACCTTTGTTTTGAGAACTTTATTCATACAGTAATGTCCAAACCTTCCTCTTCTTATTTTAGAACACAATTTGCTTACATTTCCTGGGGACATCAAGAAAAGATGCAGTCAAATCATATGTTCATTAAGCAATAAACAAAACACACAAACAAGTGTTCCACCCACAACCCCTCATAGCACCAGATCTCCTCAGAGCACAACTCTAATAGTCTAAACTATTGGGAGGTATTGAGTAAATAACCATGCGTAAATTAATTTCATGAACCTCAATTAACTTCCGTTCTCAGACTGCCAGGGATAGAATCCCAAAGCATCAGTGCAAAATGCCTAAATCCCATATATCAGGTTTACCCTCTTGATAATGTGACTGCAGTAGTGAATCCAACACATCTAAATTGCTTAAATCTATGGTACAATTTATGAAAAACTTTGTTGCCTTCGGGAGCACACCTAAAATATTGTGGCGCGCACAAAGGCGCAAGTCTGTTTGCTCATGGCTTCCTTTCTGGTGCAGTGTTTTTAAAACAATGTCCCTTTGTGATGTCAAAGGGAGCAGGACTGCAGGTGCTAGTTTGTGGCTTCAGAAGCCCTTAGCAGTGTTAGGAGCCTGCAGGCAGGCAGAACATGCATCTTTCCATGCTTCTCTCCATTCTGCTGTTAAGGGCTGTAGTCACAGCACCAGGCTTGAAGAGTGGATTTAGGACCTGAGGAACTGAACTTTTTAAGCAACAGTGTGTATGATAAGACGGGTCCATGCAGTTCACACCATAGATGGCCCTATCACTGCTCATACTGCTCTTGCCTTTCAGCTGGACAGCGACAATATCGCCATAAAACAGAGACCAGCACAAGAACTGACAAACAGTTCAGCCCCTTCCCCTTCGCACAAAGTACAGCGCAGCGTGTCAGCGAATCCCAAACAACGGAGGTTCAGTGATCAGGGTGAGTAACACAGTTGGGGGAAAGCTCAAACATCAGGAAGAGGCAAGTTTGAAGTGGCAGTGAGAGGAGGTGAGGTTTTAGTATAGCTGAATTGAGAAATCTCCTGAGCCTCAGCCATTCTCTGCTACAGTGTGATAGTTGTAAAAATATGCCTAGGGTATCATGTTATACTTAATGCATTAATGTACATTTGGTCATTCACTGACATAAGGGCCAATGCAGAAACCCTGTGCTAGAACCCAGTGCTTAAAGCTCTAGTACAGGGTTTCATAATGCAATGCAGAGTAACTGCAAAATGTCAGTGCAAAACCAGGAGAGCAAGCCAAACATATGTGCATACGGTCTGCATTAGCAGCTCCATGTTGCACAGATTTTTGACATGCTGTCCCGAGAAAAAGGGCCATCAGAGGTGAGGTTTGATACATCACCTCAGATGATTCAGGCACCAGGGAAGACCCCCAATGCTATCTGCACAGTGTGTGTGGGGGGGGACTGATGCCCACCCCCTGGACATCAACCCTTCTCTCCCACCCCCCCAGCCAGTACCAAAAGCATTAGTGGCCTCATGGTCTTTGAAGCATCCCCAACCTCTCAAAAAGAGCATTGGTGGCTCTGGGTCTCCACTAACACTAGCCCATGCCCCATATCCTACTAACCCCCCTCTTTGCCCCTCCACACCTCTTCTCTGAAGTATTTTAGTTGAGTGGGAGAAAGAGGTGCTGCTCATGCCTACATGCTCCTGCCTCCCCGTTGCCATTTCTCAAAATGGCGGCACCTGACCCCCACGCAGTGCATCCTGGGTATTCACTATCCATGTTGGGGGAGGGGGGGTCAGACTGCCAAGTAAAGAAAAAAATTTCCATATTTGGTAGACTGACACATCTCCAGGAACAAGCAGGAATGTAGTCTTCACATATGGGTATCGTCGGTACTGACGGAGCCTGCGCGGGAACGCTCCCCAGCGTCCAATAGGAAAGCTTTTGGGAGCATGCCACAGCGCCTGCGTGCTGCCTTTCCCGCCTTTCCCAACTGTCCCTCTCCAGTTCTTCGTTTTCCGCGGAGCTGACAGGTCGCACATTCTGTCACCACAGAAAATAACTCCCTTCTATTCTTCTATTTTGTGGTTGCGTCTGCCTTCCTTAGACGCTACACCAGTACCACCGGTTCTTTCTTTTTTTCCCCCCCAAAAAAACCCACCCCTTTCTTCTGGAGTCTCTTCCAGTTATTTTCTCCTCAGGTGCCACGCGCCATTTTGGGCACTAGGCCCAACTTTTTCCTTTAAAATGGAAAAACCCGCTTCGGGTTTTAAAAAGTGTTCCAAGTGTGACGGTACCATCTCCGTCACCGACACCCATGAGTGGTGCCTCAAATGTTTAGGTCCTGACCACACTATTTCGGAGTGTGTTGCCTGTGGGATGATGTCGAAAAGAGGCCCGCAGAACCAAGCTGCTAAACTTAGCACCCTTTTTCCCTCCGATGCAGCCTCTGTGGCATCGACGTCTTCCAGGGCTTCGTCTTCCTCCCATGGATCTCAGGTAACTAAACATAAATCTAGCCGGTCCTTAAAGGGTAGATCTCCCTCTAAGCATCGAGATGCCTCTGGCGTTGCCCTTGAGGGACTTTCACCGGCAAAATTGCCCCAGCGGGAGACTTCGGCTTCTAAAGCACTAACGGGGCTCCAGGATGTTCTCGAGGCTTCAACCTCGGCAGAACTACTGGTGCCATGCTCTGGGGTACCGGCTGCTTCATCCAGTACCGATACCCAAGCATCGGCAGCGTCGATAAACCAGAGATTCTTGGCTATTGAACGCAGTCTGGCGGCTCTTCTCACGGCCTCGATGTCCCTGAAACCGCTTCAGATAATTACACCGGTACCGACTGCATCGACCTCGGCAGGTATTCTACCGGGACCGAGTCATGCTTATCCATCCAGTATCGACAAGTTGGTACCGGACCCCTCTGATGCCGACTTCGATCGGTACCGGTACCGTGCCTTGCACGATCACCCAGCTAGGAGAATCCTCGGATGAGTCTGAAGACTTTGAAAGCTCTGCCGATACCAGAGTACTTCTTCCTGAGGATTCTTCTTCTCCTCAGCGTAGGATGTCTCCACCAGAGGATATGTCCTTTCAAGATTTTATCCGAGATGTGGCTCAAGGTCTTTCCATCACAGTGGCTCCTGAAAAAGAGGCTAGGGCAAAGGAATTAGAAATCCTACAGTACCCTAAAGCTCCCAAGGAGGCAGCTACCTTACCTATTCATGAGATCTTGCATGATCTCATGTTAAGGATGTGGGAAACACCTCTAACCACATCTCCTCACTCTCGAAGACTCGACACCATGTATCGAGTTCCTCCTTGTCCTGGGTTTCAGAAGACTCAGCTACCACACCATTCCATGGTGGTGGAATCAGCTATGAGAAGGATCAAGAGTGCAAAAAGGCATGCATCTAATCCTCCAGGACTTCAGTGTAGGACTCTTGACGCCTTTGGACGTCGAACCTTCCAGGCTTCCATGCTTTCTGCTAGGATCAGTTCCTATATATTATATATGGAAATGTTCCTTAAGGAGGTCATGGGAGATTTAGAGCTTATGAGCCCTCTTCTTCCTGATAAGAGGCAGGATTACCTCGCTCTTGTCAAACATGCTCAAGATGTTTCCAAGTTTGTGAATCGTGCAGCCTTTGACCGCTTTGAGTGCATAAGCAGAACGTCTGCTATTGCCATAGGTGCACGTAGGATTGCCTGGCTCCAGGCATCTGACTTGGAACTTTGGGTACAGGATAAACTAGGGAATATTCCTTGCACAGGAGAGAATCTCTTTGGCAAGAATTGGCAAGAAAAAGCTAATGAGATAGATGCTGACAATATCACTTTGGATAGATTGTCTAAATCTACAGCTGATCCTGCAAGAAAAAAATTCTACAAGAAACCATTCTTCAGTAAGAAGAAGTTTTATCCCTCCTATACCCAGCAGGGGCATCGTTTAGGTCAGTCTGCCCAAAAGGGACAGAAGCAACAACCTAGGCAAAGAAAAACAAAAGCTGCTAAGCCTCAACTGGCTCGGCAGACTCAGCCTCCACAGGGGCTTTGACTCCTGTCTAGAGAACTTTGCCTTCCTGGCCCTGAACGGCCCAGAGCCTTCCACCATTCCAGGAAGGTTATGTCATTTTGCCCCCAGATGGGGTCAGATAACAGCAGAAAATTGGACTCTGTCTATTGTAAGAGAGGGGTACAAGCTTCATTTCCTCAGCATGCCCCCTCCTACAATGGTAAAACAGTTCAATTCTCAGACCTCTCTCAATGACCAGTTAGGTCAAGAGGTCACTATGCTTCTTGCCCAAGGGGCAATAGAAGAGGTACCCATTCTCCAACAGGGTACAGGGTTCTACTCCCCCTATTTCCTTATTCCAAAGAAAACAGGAGAACACAGACCCATTTTAGACCTCTGAGAATTGAACAAATTCCTGTTCAAAGAGAAGTTCAAAATTATTTCTCTAGGAACTCTGCTGCCATACCTTCAGAGTCAGGATTGGCTTTGTTCTCTAGAGCTCAAGGATGCGTACACTCATGTTCTGATCCATCCAACTCATCGAAAGTTCCTTCGCTTTCTATCTCAAGGGAAACACTACCAATACAGGGTTCTTCCTTTTGGCCTGTCTTCGGCACCAAGGGTGTTCACAAAATGCATGGCTGTGGTGGCAGCCATGGGGATATTCGTCTTCCCTTACTTAGACGACTGGCTCATTCGAGCCCCTTCAGAGCCTGAGGCCAGGGTTGCTCTCTCTCGCACAATGCGCATCCTTCAGTATTTGGGTCTTGTCATAAACTTCCCAAAATCCAATGTTGCTCCCACTCAGTCCCTAGAGTTTATAGGAGCTCTGCTGGATACCAGACAGACAAGGGCCTACCTTCCACAGCCCCCCTGCCTTCGCATTGTGCAGTTAGCTTCCCAAGCAGTGCTAAAACCTCACCTCACTGCTCGGGAAATGTTACAATTGCTAGGCCACATGGCATCCACCGTGCATGTGGTTCCTTATGCTCGCCTCCATATGAGGGCAGCCCAGTGGACTTTATCCACTCACTGGACTCAGGCGTCAGGTTGCCTGTCAGACAAAATAGCAAACTCAGATCGCCTTATTTTGTCCCTCCAATGGTGGCAATCACCCCAAAACCTTTTGGTGGGGTCCCCTTTTCAGCAACCTCCACTCCAAGCCACTCTAACAGATGCCTCGCAGGTGGGTTGGGGAGCCCACCTGCAAGGCCTCTCTACCCAGGGTACCTGGACTCCACAGGAGACCTATCTACATATCAGTCTCCTGGAACTCAGAGCAATCTTCCTTGTTCTTCGAGTATTCCACACCCAGCTCAACTACAAGACAGTTCTAGTTCAAACGGACAATCAAGTAGCCATGTTCTATGTGAACAAGCAGGGTGGAACAGGCTCTCTGTCGCTATGCAGCGAAGCTTTGCGACTATGGGCCTTTGCCAGAGAGCATCAGCTTTATCTCCTTGCGGTGTATCTTCCAGGCATTCAAAACTCTTGGGCAGACAGACTCAGTCGAGTTCTGCTTCCACACGAATGGTCTCTCCATGCAGACCAGGTGGCCAAAAGTTTCCAAATTTGGGGAACCCCGGACATAGACCTCTTCGCAAGCCCGCTGAATGTCAAAGTTCCCCGGTTCTGTTCCAGAATTCCGGCTCAGGGTTGTCAGGCAGGGATGCTTTCCTCCTCCATTGGGGCCAGGACTTCCTGTATGCCTTTCCACCCATTCCCCTAATTCCCAAAACCCTATTCAAGCTTCAGAGAGACAGAGGTCATATGATTTTCATAGCTCCACATTGGCCACGGCAAATGTGGTACCCTCTGCTCCTACATCTCTCTCAAGCTCCGCCTCTAGAGTTAGGATCTGCTCCAGATCTCCTTTCTCAGGAGGACGGGATGCTGTGGCTCCCCAGTCTCTGCATCTCAGGGCCTGGTTGCTGAAAGCCTAGAACTTCATGGTCTTAACCTTTCTCAGCAGGTGAAGGATATCCTTTATGCTCCCAGGAAGCCTTCCACAAGACGCTCTTATGCTTTCAAGTGGAAAAGGTTTACCATATGGTGCTCGCAGAAGGGTCTTAACCCTCTTGCGATACCTCTGGAATCATTACTGGAGTATCTCCTTCATTTATCTAATGCAGGGCTTAAGACCAATTCAGTGAGAGTTCATTTGAATGCTATTGCAGCTTCTTTCAAGCCTCTAAATGGGCAACCTATTTCCTCTCATAGCGAGATTTATGAGA
This sequence comes from Ichthyophis bannanicus, assembly GCA_033557465.1. Lineage (NCBI taxonomy): Eukaryota > Metazoa > Chordata > Amphibia > Gymnophiona > Ichthyophiidae > Ichthyophis > Ichthyophis bannanicus. The sequence goes on from CM066039.1 coordinate 192,702,648, forward strand.
GGCCTTCTTTCAACTAAGCCTCCCATTAAGCCACCACCGGTGGCATGGGATTTAAATTTGGTTCTTGGGCAGCCTATGAAACCGCCTTTTGAACCATTAGCCACTACCTCCTTGAAATTCCTTTCGCGGAAGGTCATCTTTCTTATTGCAATCACATCAGCACGTCGCATCAGTGAATTGCAAGCATTGGTGGCTGATCCTCCTTATACAAGGTTCCATCATGATAAGGTAGTCCTTAGGACTCATCCACACTTTATGCCACGTTGGTGTCACCTTTTCATTTAAACCAAGCAGTTTACCTTCCTGTATTCTTCCCAAGGCCTCATGCCTCAAATGCAGAAAGGAATCTTCATACTTTGGATTGTAAAAGGGCTCTGGCCTTTTACTTGCAAAGGACACAGCAACATAGGAAGTCCTCTCAACTCTTGTTGCTTTTGATCCTAGTCATTTGGGACTTTCAGTCTCCAAAAGAACACTGTCCAACTGGATTGCACAGTGTATATCTTTTGCCTATGAGAGTAAAAACCTTCCTCTGGAAGGCCATGTCACAGCTCACACGGCAGCCTCTATGGCTCATCTTCACTCTGTGTCTATTGACAACATCTGCCGAGCAGCTACTTGGGCTTCAGTTCATACCTTCACAGCCCATTACTGTTTAGACGAGGACTCCCGCCGGGATGCTTTGTTTGGTCAGGCTGTTCTTCAGCACCTGTTCCATACTTAATCAACTCCTACCCACCTGCTTCTCTCCCCTTTGGCTCCCACTTACCAATTACAGCTTCTTCAGGCCCTTCCCTTACCTTGGATTGATCACTTCTGCATCACCTTCCATTGTTTTCCATCCCTCTCTGATTCCCCCACCTCCCCGCAACTCTCTTCCTTTACCTCTACTCCCTATTCTCGCTGTCTAACCTCCCAGACTCCTCAGCAGTTTCCCCCTGCTTCAGATCTCCTTCCTCCTAATTTCTCCATCCTCTCTCCCTCTTCTCAGGCCTCCACCTGGTCTTCCTCTCTTTCTACTGCCCTTGATCGAATAGCTCCTCTTCGCCCCTGCCCACCGTCCTTCCCAACCATGGTACCATTCTGGTCTTTACCTTCTGCATACTCAGCTCCGCCGAGCCGAGCGTTTCTGGCGCAAGTCACCCTGTCCTGATACCCTTTCACGTTTTAAGTCTGATCATGCGCACTACCGAACCCATGTCCATAAAGCCAAATTAAACTACTTCTCTACTGCCATCTCCTCTGCTTCCAATCAGACACGCCACCTCTACTCAGCTTTTAAGTCTCTTACCTCTTTACAATCCGGTACTACGTTCTCCCCTTCACCTCTCTCTCCTACTCCCTCTCATTTGGCAACTTATTTCAGTTCTAAGATAGCTGATCTTCATCAATCTCTGCCCTACTGTCCTCCTCCCATCTCTAGTCCCCCTCCCTGTTCCCCCTTCCTGTTCCCCTCCCCCATCCTCTCAGCTCTCTCATGTCTGGCATTCATTTCACCCACTTACCTCACCCGAGCTGATTGCATTATTCACCTCCTCCAAAAAAACCTTCTGTCCCCTTGATCCCATTCCTTCCTCTTGGCTGCTTATCCCCTCTCGCTCTCGTTCCACCAGCTGCCACCATTATCAATACTAGTCTATCTCCAGGAACAAGCAGGAATGAGTCTTCACATATGGGTACGTCGGTACCGACGGAGCCTGCGCGGGAACGCTCCCCAGCGTCCAATCAGAAAGCTTTTGGGAGCATCCCTCAGCGCCTGTGTGCTGCCTTCCCGCCTTTCCAACTGTCTCTCCTCAGAAAAGGAAAATATAATGCTTCCTTTACATCACTCTTTGCAGAATCTTCTTTTGAGGGTATGGGAAAAACCTTTAAGGGTTTCTTCACCTCCTACAGCAACTGATCTTCTGTATCAGGTGCCCCCCTCTCCAGGATTTCAAAAGCCTCAACTTCCCCATCATTCCATTGTAGTGGAATCAGCAATGAGGAAGGTAAAAAGCAAGAAAAAACATTCTTCTTTCCCGCCAGGGCGTGCATCTAGAACACTGGATGCCTTTGGACGTCAAACCTTCTAAACCTCTTACTGCCTCTAATGGCTCTTCTGGCAGAGCTTCTGCTGACATGTTGAGGGCCTTTAAGGACTCTGATCAATGTCATTAGCTCATCCTGGCGAAAAACCCTAAAAATCCAGGACTTCCTCCCCTTGCAGGATCTCACCTTCTTCCAGCTCTGCGGGCTCTGTCCCTGCCACCTCCGCAGGGTTGTCATCCTCCTCTAACCGGAGGGACCCCGTGTCCTCCCACAGGTCATCCTCTGGTCTTTTGCGGCTAGGGTCAGCTTCCTCCACTGGCCGTTTGCTCCCTCTCTCTAGGAAGCTCCGCTCCCTCAATCACTCCTGATCTCCCCCGGAAGGCCTCTCCCCTGTTTCATGCAAAATGACTTATGTATGAGGAGAACAAACTCAGGGGGGAACCCCTAAGCAGACCCCTAGTCGCAGAGCACTTGGAGGAAGAGGGGGCGGAGACCTACCACCCCTGAACTGCGCTTCCAAGATAGGCAGGATGGATAGCTCCTTCCTCAATTCTGGTCCCCATCGCCCCTGTCACGGGTGCTGGGGAGTTCCAACCTCCCAAAGGCCAAGAAGGGCCGTCTTCACCCTCTGTAGTCCTATTCTGACCCTTCTGCTGTGACTCCCCAAGCCATTCACCTTCTACCTAGTGAGCCTCAGTAACACAGCTTTTACAGAAACCTGCTGTGGAAACTGAGCTGTTGCAAAGCCCACATATGCCAGGCAATTAGACTTGAGGGCACAATGGCCCTCTTACTTTTTGAACCCCTCTCAGTTATCTTGGGACCAAGAGGATAACTTATACAGTCCCCAAGAGAACCCTGGACCAACTCAGTTAGGCTGTGCATTCTCCAAGCTTGCTGTGCTTACCACAAGTATTCCTTTTTTTTTATTGATCCAAGGTTTTATTATTTTTTCCTGAAACACCGTCAAAACAAAGAAACCTTGAAAAAATAACAAAACGTGGTGATCACAGACCTCCCTGTGTCCGATCCCTGCAGCTAAGCCCCTTTTACACTGGATTCCTCAATATGGCACCACTTTTCCCAAGTTCTGTCGGACGGTGGCCCTATCACCACATGGTGTTCAGCTAAAGCCTTCTCCCTCGCAGCCTCAATCTGCCCTGCGATTCCACTCAGCATGACTTACTGGGGACTGATCTCCCACTCGCATGCTCAGCCCTTAAATAGGCATCGATGGGTCTTTTGAGGAGCTCTGGCCTACTGTATCTCTCACAGCACCTCACCCACAGAGGGATTGGGAGCCGCAGCCCAAATACTTTCCCCCCTTGCCTTCAACGGCCGAATCGCCTGACCACCGGCACTGAGTGGGGAGGGATCCTGACCTAGGTCACCTGCCTTTTTTTTGTTGTTTTTTTTTACACTTTATCGATAGCTGCCAATTTAAGCTAGCAGGCTTTTTTTTTTTTTTTTTTAATAAAAGGCCAGCACCTTCCACCCTCTGCCACCAAACAGTAATGCTATCAGAAAGAACTCGGCAATCAAAGTAAGAAAACTAAAGAAATTAAATAAATCTAAGCTTTCTTCTTTGGCATTTCCTGGTGCGAAACACCCCTCTCCAGCTGCTTGGAGACTGATAATACTGAAGCTGGTGGGTGGTGTCAGTGCCCTATATAGGGTGATGTCATCAAGTTTGTTACTATCAGTTTCCAAGCTTCTGGTTGGGGGCGACAACCCAGAAGTTGTGACTGGACTGGAGGTACAATAAGGAACTAAATTTGTTGTTCCACGGGGACACACCATTTAGTCCTTGAAGCGTTCTTTGAATAGGAATGAATAACCTTAATGCTCCTGCCTTCCCCCCCCCCCCATCATCATTTCTCAAAATGGCAATTCTGATCCGAATTGGCACATTCAAGGTATGCACAGTCCCAATGGGCGAGGGGGAGCACAGTCTGCAAAATAAAGAAAAAAAATCTCTTATTTGGCAGACTGACCCCCCTCCCCCACAGTGCATCCTGGGACTCAGAGCATAGGGTTATTCAGTCTGCTGACCCCACTCTGCGTCCCAGTTCAGGATGCACCATGGGAGTGGAAAGCATAGTTACTCACCTGTAACAGGTGATCTTCGGGAACAGCAGGAATTTAGTCTTCACATATGGGTATCGTCAGTACCGACGGAGCCTGCACGGGAATGCTCCCCAGCATCCAATAGAAAAGCTTTTGGGAGCATCCCACAGCACCTGCGTGCTGCCTTCCCGCCTTTCCCAACTGTCCCTCTCCAGTTGAGTTTAAAGCTGAGACAAAATAGAAAGGGAAAGAGAGAAAGAGAGAGATACAACTCATAGGGGAGGTGGGTGGGCTGTGAAGACTAAATTCCTGCTGTTCCCGGAGATCACCTGTTACAGGTGAGTAACTATGCTATCTCCAGGAACAAGCAGGAATGTAGTCTTCAAATATGGGGACTCCCTATCTGCAGATGCCAGGGAGAAACCCCAGAAGTTGTGTGCCCTTGTGAAAGGGCTCCACTTCCCCCCCATGGATCTCTGGCATCCTATCAGGGATGGTGTTTATGTTTATTGACTTAATATACCGCTCAACAAATAAATATCAGAGCGGTTTACATAGTACAATAAGGAAAACCATATGGTGAAAAGAGGAAAGGAAGTTACAATGTTAATAGGAAAGCAAACAGGCAGATTCAGTCAACAGGAGAAGAGGAAGGCAGGGAGAAGAAAGAGGTGTGGGTTACACGGAGGGGTCAGGGAGATTGAAGGCAAGGGCAAAGAGGTGGGTTTTGAGTTTATTTTTGAAGGTGGTATATGACTGGTCAAGCCGGATAGAGGAGGGGAGAGAATTCCATAAAGTGGGGCCGAGGAAAAAGAAAGCAGAGGAGCGAGTGGAGTGGATTGGATTGGAGGCGGGCGCGGGCAGGTGGAGGGAGGTGAAGACGGTTGAGGTGCAGGGACCGCAGGGAGCGGGCTGGGGCATAAAAATGAACAAGATCAGCAAGGTATTGAGGGGAATGGAGGTAAAGGGCACGGTGAAGGAGTGTCAAGACTTTGAAGTGGATATGAAATTTAACCGGGTGCCAATGGAGGTGGATGGGTAAAGGTGTAACGTGGTCACGTGGAGAGGAATGGAAGAGAAGGCGGGCAGCAGTGTTTTGAATGCATTGGAGACGGTAAAGTTGAGTGGCAGGAAGACCTGCTAGAATTGAATTACAGAAGTCAACACGGGACATAACCAGGGAAAGAAGAAGGGTGGTAAGTGCTGGTGCAGTGAGAAAGGGCCTGATGGCACGGATCTGTCGGAGGAAAAAGAACGACGTTTTTGACACGTGAGCAAGGTGATCGCGGAAGGAGAGGTGAGAGTCAAAGAGAACCCCCAGGTAACGAAAGGAGGAGACCAGAGGGACAGATGAACCAGAGAAGGAGGGGGCAATCTGGGGAGAGGTATCACCACGGGAAAACCAGATGGCAAGAGTTTTGGTGAGGTTAAGGTGAAGACAGTGGGTAGTAAGCCAGTTGGCAACAGCAGTGAGGCAAGTGTTTAGGGGGGAGAGATCAGGGGAGTGAAGAGAAGTGTGATGGAGAAGAACCAAGTCGTCGGCGTAATAAAACGCAGAGATCCCATGCTGCTGAACAAGTAAAGCTAAGGGGGCGAGAAAGATATTAAAAAGGAGGGGGTCAAGACAGAACCTTGAGGAACACTGCAGGGGAGAGGGATGGGCTCAGAGCCAGAAGAGGATAAGGGCAGGACAGAAAAGGATCTGGAAGAAAGGAAGGAGTGGAACCAGTGGAGGACGGTGCTGCAAAGACCCGCTTTGCGAAGTCGGGCCAAAAGGAGAGAGTGATCAACGAGGTCGAAGGCGGCGGAAAGATCAAGAGATACCGCCACCAACAAGTCACCAAGTCGTGAGCTGTGTGGAGTTCATTCGAGAAACCCAGAAGAACCGTCTCAACACTGTGCCCGGGGCGAAAACCAGATTGACGGGGGTGGAGGAAGTGAGGAGAGCTGAGAGAAGACAGCTTTCTCGAGGATCTTGGAGAGGAAGGGAAGGTTGGAGACGGGACGGTAATGAGCAGGAATCATGTGGTCAAGGGACGGCTTTTTTAGCATGGGACGGACCAAGGCGTGTTTCCAGGGATGGGGAAAAACACAGAGGGAAAGCACAGTTACTTACCTGTAACAGGTGATCTCTGGGAACAGCAGGAATAAGTCTTCACATATGGGTACGTCGGTACCGACGGAGCCTGCGCGGGAACGCTCCCCAGCGTCCAGTCAGAAAGCTTTTGGGAGCATCCCTCAGCGCCTGTGTGCTGCCTTCCCGCCTTTCCAACTGTCTCTCCTCAGTTGAGTTTCATAGCTGAGACAAAGAGAGAGAAAGAGGAAAGGAAAGATAGATATAAAAATACAACTCCTAGGTGAGGTGGGCGGGTTGTGAAGACTTATTCCTGCTGTTCCCAGAGATCACCTGTTACAGGTAAGTAACTGTGCTATCTCCAGGAACAAGCAGGAATGAGTCTTCACATATGGGGACTCCCAAGCTAAGATGCCTGGCGCCATAACATGTTGAAGATTATAAACATGCTACATCTCATATGGCCAGGCATCCTGAGGATGGAGGGTAGGAGTTGCATAGAGAGGAGCTACAGAAAAACCAGCTAACCTAAGAAAGGACTACCCTCAAGGAGTCCCTGTATGTATGATCATTATCAAAAGATCTATTGAAATGAACAATCATCATAATATTGAAATGAACAATCACCATATGACGCTCACCTACTGGATTGCAGGAAGTAGAGAGGCTGATGGAGTCTACTGGGGATCCAGTAGAATAATGTTCAAGGTGACCTCACTGGAGTGAAGGTGGAGGTCAACATCTGGAAGTGAGAGGTGACCCCAGGATTCAATTGGGGTAACACAAACACGGCAGGTCTTCAGTGGGAAGCTTCATGGAAAGCTGAAAACTCTTTTGGCTACAGAAGTATTCAGAGGTAGGAACAAAAGAGGAAGACTGACCGATCTGGACAAACAGACCTAGTCCTTGAGGGAGGAAAGGGTATGAGAAGAACCCCATACTCCCAAGAAAGGACAGATGTTTGAGGAATTGAATCTGAAATCCACTGAAGATCCACCATGTCTTTCCTAACTGGTGAGAGGTAGGAAGACATTGGGGCATGGAGCTTCAGGGATACGTAAACCTAGGATACGGTAGGGCTGTCAGTTCCACAGCAGTGGTTGTGCGCAAAATATCCGAAACATACTGTGGAACAGTATGAAGCTGTGCAAGCCCACTGTCAGAAACATACAGGAAGGTAAAAACCTTTATGAGCATAGACAGTCAGGAGATAAGTATGGAAATACATATCTACCTATAATAAGTATCTGGACAGATACACACACACACACATACATACATATATATATATATATATATATGGGTATATATATATATATAATATATATATATATAATAAGATCTAAAGGGCATAGCATATGCACACTTAGCTGACAGATACATCTACAGAGATGTATATAGGTATATAGATATATATATATAGATATATATACCTGAATATATAGGTCTAAAGATAGATGCCTGCAGTAAGCAGACAGAGCTATGAATATCAGGACATTCACATGGAGATGTGAAGGAAAAGATTCATCTAAGAACAAGGAGGTGAAACCTACTTGAGAAGATATATAGAGAATCTATTCCCCCAGAGTTGATGGTAAAGGAATGCTATCCAGTGAATTACCAGGATGGTACGTGAAAAAACAGAGGATAATATCAGTCTGTAAACAGCAAGTCCGGAGTCCTGTGGAACTCCAGCATGGTAAAAGGACAGAAACGCATAGGATGAGATACCAGATTGACCTACGTGAAGGACAAAGGAGGTATCATGCGTTTTTCAGATGAATATGTGCTGTCCTTGAAGTGTTAGGATACCATGAGGACAAGCTGCAAGAAAAAAAAGAGTATATTCCCTAAGGAATGGGATAACTCTTAGACTGTCACGTGGAGAAGGCTTATGTCCTTTTCCCTCTTTTTCTTTTTTTTTTTTTTTTTAAAAGAAGATAGCAGGGTATGAAGAACCCTCACAGTCATAGGGGATGACTGAGGAAGCATTTCTCAACCATGATGGATAGCCATTAGAAAAAACTCTATGCTCTCTAGCAAGGGCCCATAGTGGAAAGCTTCTCAGTAGGATTGCAGAGAGCATTATGCAGGAGAATTGGGATGTAGAACTGGCTGATGGAGAAAACTGACAGCCACGTCCACTACGTTGCCAAATCCAGAGACTGGAGATGGCAAGGGTAGAAGATAGTGTAAGAAGCCTGTAGTGAAAAAGATTATCCAAGAAAGATGTAGAAAACTTTCTTGGAATCACTACTAAGGCCAGACAGGAGTGGTGGAAGACAAGACTGGGACTTGTGGAAAAGTACCAGTAGTCAAGCACTGGACTCCTGCAGGGGGCAGCTACTGAATAGGACAACAGGGAGAGTCGGTCTGTGACAAACAGAGAGAACAGACTGAACAAAGAGAGCAAGCTGTCTCTGTCTGCAGAGCTGCCTAGATAAAGAAAGGAGTTTACTCAGGAGAAGAAACTCTACAGTGAAAAGAAAGACAAGAAAAGTCTTTCAATGGTATGGTACCACTCTTACAGGGGAAACCCTGGCGAAGAGGGTAGAGATAGAAGCTGAAGAAGGACTTACCACATGGTAAGTCCCTGGAAGGAAAAAAATCATGCTGGTACAGAGAAACTATCATGTGATAGTTGCTAAACCTCTCTTCTAGTCAGGAAGAGGTGGAAAACTCTGTAACTTATAGACATGAATAGCCTGACAGTTCAGCATAGAGAAGAGCAATGGATTTCCTGAGAATAGGAATCCCTGAGCAGAGTTTTGGAAAAACAGTGAAAAACTTCTGCTGAAAAGGAATTAAGTGTAGTTATAAAAAGATTAATCAGAAACCTATGGTTACCGTGTTTATTCAGCCTGGCTAGAGTTTGGATTCTTCAGACCAGGGCGAGACTTCCCCTGCTTGGGAACAACCGAATGATGGGCAGGAGAAGAGGAAAACCTCTTTCTTTTTGGGAAAGAAGGTTTGGTAGGGCATTTCCTACCTGCTGAGGAAGGAGAGGGCTTAGGATGGCCCTCAGAAACAGGAAAGTCAGTGGAGCAATGAGCAACCTGACGTAAGGACTCCTTATTGAAGAGATTTTCTCCAGTACAAGGAGTATTACTCAGTCTTTGTTGTGCCCATCTACTCAAGTCTAAGGCTTGGAGCCAGGCTTTACGACGTGCTCCTATGGCTATAGCAGAAGTTCTGCTAACGGACTCAAAAGAGTCTAGGGAAGCACGAGAAAGAAACCAAGAGATATTTTGGCTATGACTAAGAAGTAAGGAATAGTCTGCAGCCTTGGATTCTGATAGAAAAGGAGACAAAAGAGATAATTTCTTTGTGATCTCCTGAAGGGATAGACTCATATAGAAAATATATGAGAGAATCCTTGTTGTCAGCATGATGGTGTTCCCAATCATTAAGCAGATGATTCAGGATGATTCAGGATGAGTGTGGCGTGCCGGAGGCAGGGCTTAAGGGAACCCAGACTCTGGTGCGCCTTTACCCTCTGCTGGACCAGGAGAAATAAATTTTGCGCTCTCCGAAGGTGGATATGGCAGTTTCCACAGTTTAAAAAAAAAAGACTATACTGTTTGAGGGCAGTACGGCCCTTAAGGACAAACAGGACCGGGAGCTAGAGACCCTTCTAAAGCAGGCGTTTGACATTAGCGCTCTGTCGTTACAGGCATCTGTTTGTGGGGCCTTTGTAGCCAGAGCTTGTTTGCACTGGGCTCCAAGACATTCTGGAGACAGCAAGACCTGAGCAGCCTCCTCCGGTGAAGGTGTCAAAGCTGGAGCCGAGGGTGGCCTATTTAGCAGATGCCTTCTACGATCTTATTAGGGGTCTGTCTAAATGCGTGGCCTCAGTGGTGGCTACTCACTGCTATTCATGGCTACGGAATTGGTTCGCAGATGTATCTTCCAAGTCCCGCTTGAGCAGACTTCCCTTCAAGGGTAAGCTGCTGTTTGAGGAAGCTTTGGACAAGCTAGTGAAGGACTTGGGGAGTCTAAAGATGGTAGGCTACCGGAGGATAGGCAGAAGCAGGTGAGAAATACCAGTCCAAAACATGGGCAGGCGCAAGACCTTTGGAGATTCCGCATGGTGTGGTTTGCCCCGTACCAGAAGGGGCGTTTCCCTTCGAGGGCACAGTCCTTTTGTGGCTTCCGGGAATCGGGGAGAGGTACTTATGCCACCTCCTCAGCCGCATCAAAGAAACACCAATGAAGGGCAGGGAGGTTCCAGCAGGGGTGGCTCCCTAGGGGGTCAGCTATGGGAGTTTTACCCTGCTTGGGCCTAGGTCATACTGGGTGCTGGAGTTCATACGAGAAGGCTACGTGCTAGAGTTCACGAGGCCCATTGCAGAAGCATTTGTCCAGTTTCACATGCAAGGCGCCCTTCAAGGTCAAAGCTGTGCAGGACATGCTTTCACGCCTACAGGCTCTGAATGCAGTCGTCGAGGTCCCGCCAGACCAACATGGATGGATTGGGTCGATATTTAATTTATTTTGTAGTCCCCAAAAAGGAGGGCTCGTTCATACCCATCTTAGATCTGAAGCACGTCAACCGCTGTTTAAGGGTGCCTCATTTTCACATGGAAACACTTTGATCAGTAATTGCAGCCATCCGAGAGGGAGAGTTTCTGACTGCTCTCAACTTCATGGAGGCTTATTTGTATATCCCGGTCTGGCAGGAACATCAATAGTTCCTCAGGTTTGTAGTGCCCATGGGACATTTCCTGTTCTGGATGCTGCCCTTCGGGCTTGCGACCGCTCTTCGTGCCTTCACCAAAGTCATGGTGGTAGCAGCAGTGCTCTGGAGGGAAGGAATCATGGTGCATCCATACCTGAACGATTGGCTCATTCAGGCAAAATCACAGGAGGAAAGCGAGAGATCCACTCAGAAAGTTATCAATCAGTTGCAGAGTTTAGGCTGGGTCATCAACTTTGCAAAGAGTCGTTTACAGCCATCACAGGATGTGCTGTACTTGGGGGGCCTGGTTCCGAACAGACATGGGACAAGTATCATTATCAGAGGACAGGATGCACATGTTACAGAGGCAGGTACAGCAGTTCTTTCTTAGCTCAGCCCCGACAGCTTGGTGTTACCTGCAGGTGCCAGGTTCAATGATGATAGCCATTGATCTTGTGCCACGGGTGCAGGCACACATGCAACCATTGCAGAGAACCTTAATACGGAGATGGTTGGTGCAACAGCTCTTGCTTATGCAGTCACTCCCCTGCCCTGAGGGGGGTCAGATTGTCCCTTCGGTGGTGGCTTCTGCCGGACAAGTTGCTGGCCAGTATGCCCTTGGAAGTGCCACAGTGGGTGATAACGGACACCTGTTTAACAGGTTGGGGAGCTCATTGCGAAGGTCAGATTGCGCAGGGCTCGTGGTCAGCGGAGGAGAGCACTTGGTCCATCAAGCATTTGGAAATGAGAGCGGTGTTTCTGGTGCTAAGACAATTTTGGTTCTCCCTACAAGGAAAGGCATTGTGAGTCTTTTCTCACAATGGTGGCCTATGTCTACCGGCAAGGAGGCACGGGCAGCACCCATTTAGAGGATGAGGTATCGCCACTGCGGCACATGTGGCTGGAAATGAAAATGTAGAGGCTGATTTTCTCAGCTGGCATCGCCTCGATTCGGGCGAGTGGAATCTCAGTCTGGAAATGTATGCCCAGCTGATGTGGTGGTGGGGGCCCACCAATAATGGATCTGATGGCAACCTTCGAGTCAGCGAAAGCAGCTCGCTTTTACAGCAGGAGGTGGGAGCGCATTTCGGAAGTACTTGAAGATCTGGTGCAGCACTGGCCCACAGAGGCACTACCATATGTTTCCCCCAAGGGCAGTCATAGGGCAAGTGGTGTAGAGGATCGGAGTCCGACTGGTAATTCTTTTGGCTCTGGATTGGCAGAGGTGACTGTGGTACACGGACTTGGTATAGTTGGCGGTGGACACTGTAGGGTCTCCCAGCCAGAACTGACCTACTCGCACAAGGTCCAGTGTGGATGCAGCAAGTGGATTGATTCTTGCTTACAGCCTGGCTCTTGAGAGGGCTAGGCTGAGGAGGAGAGGCTATTTGGCTCTGGTAATTGCTACGTTGTTGAAAGCCTGCAAGCACTCCACTTCTTTGTTGTATGTCAGAGTGTGCTGAATCTTTGAAGGATGGTGCATAGAGCAGGGCTGCTGGCCCTTTGCTGCGACAATCCCAGAGGTTTTGGCCTTTTTGCAGGTGGGGCTGGAAAAGGGTCTCGCTTGCAGCTCACTGAGTGCAGGTGGCGGCATTGACCTGTTACAGGGCTGAGGTCCAGAGGATATCCCTGGGAGCCCACCCAGACATGGTGCAATTTCTCTGCGCAGTGAAGTAGGTACGGCTGCCGGTAAGACCAGTGGTGCTTCCATGAGACCTGAATCTAGTCTTTTTGATTTTGACAGGAGCATGCTCGCTAAAAGACTTGACATTAAAGACACTGTTTCTTATGGCCATTTGCTCAACTAGAAGGATTGCAAGGATCTGTGCTGGGTCTGCTGCTTTTTGACGTATTCATAAATCACCTGGAAAAGGAAATAACGAGTGAGGTTATCAAATTTGCAGATGATGCAAAACTATTTAAAGTTGTTAAAAACCCATGAGGATTGTGGAAAATGGCAAGAGGATCTTGATAAATTGGAAGACTGGGCATCCAAATGGCAGATGAAATTTAATGTGGACAAGTGCAAAGTTATGCACCTAGGAAAGAACAACCCAAACTATGGTCACACAATGCAAGGTTCCACATTGGGAACCACCACTCAGGAAAAAGATTTAGACGTCATCGTGGATAACTTGTTAAAACCCTCCACCCAGTGTGCAGCGACGGCTAAGAGCAAGTAGAATGCTAGGTATCATAAGGAAAGGAATGGAAAATAAAACAAAGGATATTATAATGCCTCTGTATCGTTCCATGGTGCGACCGCACCTTGAATATTGTGTGCAATTCTGGTCGCCGTATCTTAAAATGTATATAGTGTTATTAGAAAAGGTACAGAGAAGAGCCACCAAAATGGTAAAGGGTATGGAAGGATACTCCTATGAAGAGAGGCTAAAAAGATTAGGGCTCTTCAACCTTGAAAAGAGACGGCTGAGGGGAGATATGATAGAGGTTTATAAATTAATGAATGGAGTGGAACGGGTAACCGTAGATCGATTGTTTACGTCATCAGAATATAAAAAGACTAGGGGACATGCAATGAAGCTACAGGGTAACCTATTTAAGACTAACAAGAGAAAATATTTTTTCACTCAACGTGTGATCAAACTCTGGAATTTGTTATCGGAGGATGTAGTAAAATCTGTTATTGTAGCTGGGTTTAAAAAAGGTTTGGACAAGTTCCTGGAGGAAAGGTCCATAAATCATTATTAAATGGGACCCAGGATATCGCTGCTTGACCCAATACAAGCATTGAGGAACCTATGTCTTTTGGGGAGACTGCTAGGTACTTATGACCTAGATTGGCCACTGTTGGAAACAGGATACTGGGCTTGATGGACCTTGGTCTGACCCAGTATGGCATTTCTTATGATCTCTGAGCTGTAGGCATTGTCATGTCGGGAACCGTTTTTCTTTGTTTAAGAAGAAGGTTGTGTTGCGGCCGGTTCCTTCCTTTTTGCCAAAGGTGGTCGCCACGTTTCACGTGAATCAGCCATTTACTTTGCTGGTATTTTCGGAAACGGGGGATGCAGGGGGGGACTCCCAGCTGGGTCTCTTAGATATTCGCCAAGTACTGAAGAGGTATTTGAACAGGACACAGCCATTTAGAAAGTCAGAGCGTCTGTCCTGTTTGGAGGGCCACAGAAGTGGAAAGCGGCCTCTAAAGCCTCTATTTCTAGGTAGGTTAAGGAAGTAATTTCTGCATTGTACGTACTGAGTCGAAAGGTTTCACCTATAGGCTTGAGGGTGCATTCTACCTGGGCGCAGACAGCTTTGTGGGCGGAGGCCAGTTTAGTTCCGCAGGTGGACATCTGCAGGGAAGCACTTTGTGTTGCACTACTGTCTGGATTTACAGGCCACAGGGAACGCTAGGTTTGGCATGGCATTGTTACAGGCCGGGCTCACGGGTCCCTCCCGAGTTTAGTATTGCTATGGTAATCCCACAAGTCAGGACTGGACTAGAAGTATGATAAAGGAGAAAAGATAATTAGGTCTTATCTGCTAATTGACTTTCCTTGAGTACCTTCAGTCCAGTCCCAGACTCTCCCTAGATTACTTTGTGTGGTGTGTGCAATCCCAGGCCGGAAGATGTTATTTCATAAGGGTGATTCGGGGTCGGAGGGAGTGTCTGAGTCAGCGGGTACTCTTTTGGAGAGGTTGCTGGCCTATTGGGTATAGTTATATCTCAGTAGAAGATTTAAAAAAAAAAACAAGCAGGAATGGTGTAAGGGTTCTAGAATAGAGATGGGCACAGGGTAAGGTGAGCCTTTGCTTATCGGGAGTTATTTTGCCTGTCCTAGGCATACTAGAGAAAGTATGTTAGAGTGTTGCCGATGTTTCGGTTAATTAATTTTTGGTTCATGGCTCATGTTAGTCTGCTTTGTCAATAGAATACTGAAGCTGGTGGGTGGTGTCAGTACCCTTTGTAGGGTGATGTCATTAAGTTTGATACTATCAGTCTCCAAGTTGCTGGTTGGGGGGTGACAAATCACAAGTCAGGACTAGACTGGATGTACTCAAGGAAAGCCAATTAGCAGGTAAGACCTAATTATCCCATACTTATCCCCTTTCAATAAGTACCACCCTCCCACTTTACTCCTCTCATCCACCTCCCCCAACAACATACAACCTTTGTTGTACATAATTGCGATTATTTAAGTATGTTACGGTCTATCAGCCATAGTTACCAAATGTAATCCTTCTGTTTGGTGTTACTAAAGTTCTACGGTTCTATGTAAAACAGTTAATGTTTTGTTCCTTGTAAATCACTTTGATTCCTGGATAAGGCAGTATTAAAAAAACTAGAAAAATAAATAATGAAGGCCCACGGGGCCACCAATGATTTTTGTTAGGGGAGTATTGGATCCACGGGTCCACCAATGTTTTTGGTATTGGTTGGGGGGGGGGACATCAGCCTTCCCGATGCTGTCAGTGTCATCAACTTCACCTCAGATGATCTTTTGCTCTCCACTTACACCTGCCCAAAGCTGGTGTAAAGATCTAGCATTAAAAATAAAGTACTTTGGGTGCAATTACACATTCAGTATTTTCCTATGGTATAGCGCAGTGGTTTCTTCCCACTCAAGCATGCTTTCTACACCAGAGAGCAAGCTTAGCCTGGGAAAATTGCCAGAAAAATGCTGTGCTAGAGCAAGCGCAGATTTTCTGCATCATCCCGATTAGTCTGGGGTTAGAGGATAATACTTAATATTTATGCAGCTTAAGTAAGTAATTTTTATGTTTGTTACAAGTGCTGCTGTGTGGGGTCCATTAAGGCTTGCATACAGTAGAGATTTCTACAAAAAGCATGGACTGTGACCATAGTCATGCAGTTCCTGCTGAGCAGAACTCTTGGATTGCTGCTTTTTAGTCAGGCTGAATGTTGGTGCAGTAGCCAGAGGACTAAGTTTATGTTTCTTTTCAGCTGGCCCAAACATACCAACCTCTAATTCTTACTCCAAGAAAACACAGACCAACAATGCAGAGAATAAGCGTCCTGATGAGGAGCGTGAGTCCAGCCGTAAGTCCAGCAGTACTGCCAAAGTCCCAGCAAGCCCACTTTCTGGGCTGGACAGGAAGAGGGGCACCCCCACACCCTCCACGGTGAGTACAGGGCTTTCCCCTTGTGAAGGAGTAGCCATGGTGAGTCCTAGCCTTTTACCTTGAGAGCAGCCCTGCCGTCTCTACTTTCCCTTCCCCATGCCTTCCATTTTCCCTTCCCTTCTCTTCCGCCCACCCCGAGAGTGAGGGCAAGGGCATTGGCACAGCTAGGGAAAGTCATGGAAGCACCATTGAATCATTTTGTACAACATTTCTGGTGCTGAAATTAAGAGTGCATGAGAGAAGGGAAGAAAGTGATCTGCTTTTGAGGCAGCAGGCATTTCTATACGCCTATTCCCATCATTATGAGGGCCACACCTTGTTCAACGGTTTTCCTCCTATCTGCTTTTTTTTCTTCATAAATGTCAGTGTCATCTGTTACCCTATTAAATTTCTTAAGACATTATATGACAGGATTCTCCCTTGCCTAATATGTTTGCTGGACTGATGGGTTGTGCTGGTTCTTTGCATATGTTGCCATGGTCCATAAATTCCCTTGCCTCTCACCATCTTGTTCTTCCCCTGTTACAGAACAGTGTTCTTTCCACTGGTACAAACCGCAGCCGCAACTCACCTATGGTGGAACGGGCAAGCCTTGGTCCAGGCTCTGTGCAGAATGGCAAAGACAGGTAGGATGGGGTCCACCAAAGGAGCACTACACCACGTTGCTGAAAAGATACCCAGTCTGTACTACGTACAATAGCCTGATAGCCCGACACAGGCCGTGTTTCGCTTTCACTTCCTCAGGGGATTCAGGTGTGTTGCGTACATATAAACATAAATATCATAAACACATCTATAAAACCATAAATATGATGAATTAAATCTAAAAACATTGATAATACAAATTGTATGTATATATATGCTAACTGTATATTCTAGTATACACATATACAAAACTTATTAAAACCATTTATCAATAAATAATCAAAATTAAAATTGATAAGTTAAAAACATCTAAAAACATCATTAGAATAGTTGCAAATACATTTATAAATAAATAAATGAATCTGCCGATTAGTATACCTAAAGTGTGTGCAACCACATTTACTTAATACCTATTATTTTTACCTATCCAAAAACTTATTGTTGACGAAAGGAATGATATCCACCACTGGTGGGTAACAAACGGAGCAGGAGCGACTGTACTACAACTAGATTATCCATAAAATTATTCACTATCCTTAGTATTACCTAAACATCAAATTAAAAATTTCCATATGTATACCTAAGTTAATGAAAATGAAACCATATGGTAACCAAATAAAATGAAAATAATAAATAAATGTAATACATGACTTGAATCAATAAATAAATTCTAAAAAAGCTTAAGTAGTACTTAAAAGAACTCTTAATTTTATCAAATTATACTGAAAAATTTGTAAAAGAACTTACCCGTTCTTGAATGCAACATTCGCAATATGATCTTATCTCAATCACCTGCAGGAGCTTAAAGAAAGTCTTTCTCTATTGTTTCTATTTTAGCTTCCTTCCGTTTTTTAAAAATGCTGGGACACATCCATACCTACATTATACATAGGAGATTCTTTAATGATTCTCAAATAATTTTTGATTAGACGGGATCTTCATCATAATATCTATTTTCACCACGGGGTATTTCTTTTAAACCCTATACCATTTAATATACACGTAGATTAAAAAAGTATTAAACCTATTATAATCTCATCTAAAACTTTTTAAATTCTATATTTACGACTCCTCATATCAATTAGAAATCTCTACATATCCATTCTTTAAATCAAAAAGGTTTATCTTCTCCGTTTATAAAAACTACACTCCTTCAGTATTGCGGGATTGTTTTACCTCTAGCATAGCATCATGCTTAGAATTCTAAATGAGCGGGGCTGTATATATACTATCTAATACTACTATACCGTATCTTTTTAACCCCCTATTTTATTTCATACTCACATAAATCAAGGGTTGGGGCTAAACCATCCTTTTATTACCAATGATTTGAGAATCATTAAAGAATCTCCTATGTATAATGTAGGTATGGATGTGTCCCAGCATTTTTAAAAAACGGAAGGAAGCTAAAATAGAAACAATAGAGAGAGACTTTCTTTAAGCTCCTGCAGGTGATTGAGATAAGATCATATTGCGAATGTTGCATTCAAGAACGGGTATGTTCTTTTACAAATTTTTCAGTATAATTTGATAAAATTAAGAGTTCTTTTAAGTACTACTTAAGCTTTTTTAGAATTTATTTATTGATTCAAGTCATGTATTACATTTATTTATTATTTTCATTTTATTTGGTTACCATATGGTTTCATTTTCATTAACTTAGGTATACATATGGAAAATTTTAATTTGATGTTTAGGTAATACTAAGGATAGTGAATAATTTTATGGATAATCTAGTTGTAGTACACTCGTTCCTGCTCCGTTTGTTACCCATCAGTGGTGGATAATATCATTCCTTTCGTCAACAATAAGTTGTTGGATAGGTAAAAATAATAGGTATTAAGTATATGTGGTTGCACACACTTTAGGTATACTAATCGGCTTTATTTATTTATTTATTTATTTATGTATTTGCAACTATTCTAATGATAGTTTTTAGATGTTTTTAACTTATCAATTTTAATTGTGATTATTTATTGATATATGGTTTTAATAAGTTTTGTATGTGTATACTAGAATATACAGTTAGCATATATATATATATATATATACAATTTTTATTAATGTTTTTAGATTTAATTCATCATATTTATGGTTTTATAGATGTGTTTGATATTTATGTTTATATGTACGCAGCACGCCTGAATCCCCTGAGGAAGTGAAAGCGAAACACGGCCTGTTTCGGGCTATAAGGCTATTGTACGATACACGAATCAATAAAAGTATCCTTCCAACTCTTAACCACATAGTACAGACTGGGTATAAAGACAGGTAGGATGCCAGTGCATAGTGCACTAGCCATGACCAGTGGATTTTGCAAGGCCCAGGCATGTCCAACAGCTGTTCCGTAAATTCCTACTTAAGGAATTTCAGTGTTGGGAGCAGGAGTATGCAATAACTCAAAAGGTATTTGGGATCAACAGCCAGCAAAGATCCAGCGAGGAAGGAATTTTAAGTCAGCTGAAGCCATCTGCTATACCTGATTGTAATTCACCTTGACCTACTATTGGAAAGGTGTGAGCTAAATACTAGTTAATAAATCATCTTACCCTTCATGTTAGGCTGCTGTTGCTGGATCTGTAATGTTATGATGATTAGTAGCAATGTCTCCTCTTCTGACAGTGTTTAGGGTCTGGTATAGTATTTTTTTCTTAATTGCTTTTCACTTAATTCTAAGCCCCAAGAATATAAGGTTTTCCCTATTATTTATTTCTGTAGGAAAAACACGTACTGTAGTACAATGGGACCTTAATGTTTTGGTGAAGCAGCTGCTGGTACCTTAAGCAGCTTGCAGATAAGAGCCTGGAATGGGGCTGTTTGTCTTGCATTTGTATGTTAGATACCCCTAAGCCTTTGGGGTTGGCCATGTTGACTACTTGTTTCTACCACAAAGCATCCTGGGACTTGTAGTTTCACATTGCTTACCCAGGTTTGATGCTTCTGCTCACAGCTTGCTATTATATATATGCCAAGCAATATGTGCTGCTCTTTTGTTTTACTAACATGGTGTTCATCATGCAAGCTGGCTTCTTGCCAGGTTGTGCAGGTAAGTTCTGGACAGGAAGAATGTAGTCCCCATTACTCACTGTTTCTGCCATATTAAGGGTCTTGCCTCCATCCAGCTGTTGTGTGACCAGATGGACTTTAGAATCTCCTGCTGAAAAAAGGAAGATACAAGCAAAACATAGAAACCTATGCCTTCCTCTTCCCGCTTGCTTCTATGTGCCGCCGCCTCCGTGGAAAAGAGCTGCTGATTTCCCTCCCCCCTCCTCCTCTTCCCCTCTCCACTCCATATTCTTTCTCCTTACAAACTTTGCATTAACTCATTGTCTTTCAGTAGAGGTAGTTTTATTTGGGTTAATACATTATGATCTCATTTCATATACATATATGCATGTATGTATATTGTATATCATCCCTGCTTTTCATACCTGGCTACTCCAGAGAAGGGAGGCTGTATTCATGGGATCAGCACAGGCACATCTGCTTATTGAGTCCTCCAGGCTGGCCATCTCCCCTATCATAACCCTGGAACAAGTCTAAAGACACGTGGGGGAAGGCAAGAAAGTTTCTCATTTGCAACAGCCTACTGATATATACTGATATATATGGTTTATAATGCAGTTAGAGGGTGGGTATTGACAGACAAGGTGACTGAGCCAGGTTTAGAGTCCAAAAATTTCTTGCTTTTCAGGCCAGGCTGTAATCGAGTTGTTGTAGTAGTTCTTCTCAGACCCATTAATTTGTTCCTGTTAAGTGGCAGCCCCTACCGTAGATATATTGTGCGGAGCAGCTTCCTCTTACTCAGGCCATGGGGGTGAGGAATAAGGGTGGCAGATAGTGGTGTGGTATATTACTCTTCATCTGCCCATGAATACAGCCTCCCTTCCCCCTACCCCTTAAAACTCTGCTTCCATGCTTTTGTTTCCTAGTTTAACCACGCCTGGGTCCCGTGCCTCCACTGCTTCCACCACCACCTCAGTGACGTCAGCGCGGCCCCGCCAGCACCAGAAATCTATGTCCGCATCCGTACACCCCAGCAAAACCTCTCTTCCCCCTGCCGAGATTAACTGCGAGGTGCAGCGGCCCAGGCAAGTTGGGATGGGTGATGGAATCAGTTCTGAGATTCTGTGAAGAGACTGCTGAAGTCTGTGACCCCTGCTCACTTTGCCAGTCAGATACATCATCCTGTCTCTTTCATTATTGTGCAATGATAAGTGTACAGTTCAGTTCATTCATTTTCTCTTTTACCCAGAGCTGGCATAGAGAGCAGTTCAGTCTGTGTTTAGCATCACCCCAGGAAAGAGCAAGTTCCACTGTGGTGGTCTCAACCACCCTAGATTTTAAAACCCGTCAAGTGTTAGAAAAAATGGGAAATTATCACTTTTCGCATAATGATTATGTGGGGCTCTGTTAGCCTTGCATTTCAGCACTGTCATAAAGCTGGGCCAAAAAAGTATTTAAAGGAAAAAGGCAGCTGAAAGGGGCTAAGGGTTGCTGGTTGTGAGGGTTCCTGGTGGCTGCTTCATCATCTCCCTTCTCAATTGCCCATCCTCAGCACTTCCCCCCCACCTTCCCTTCCTTACATTGGAGCAGCTCCTGTGTGACACCCTGGGAGGGAAGTGAGGCGGCAGAGCAGAATATGAATTGTGGGCTAAGCATATCTTGCTTGCAAATGATAAGTGATGGAGACAAGGGACTCTGAAATGTGGTTTTCTGACCATTGGTGCTAGTTTCTCTGTAGCACTTGTTTGCCTGTTTTGTTTTTCTTTTCAGATTTACTTACCAGTCCTGTTCTGTTTCTTCTTTTGGTAGCACTGCACCTCAGAGGGTTCCCATGGCCTCCCCCTCAGCACACAACATTAGCAGTGCCATTCCCGAGCGCACCAATTTTCCACGTGGCGTCTCCAGTCGCAGCACCTTTCATGCTGGTCAGTTGCGGCAGGTGCGTGACCAGCAGAACCTGCAGTATAACGCCTCACCTGCCTCACCCTCTGGCAACAGCCAGGGCCGACGTGGGGGTGCCTCTGGCAGCATATTCAGCAAGTTCACCTCCAAATTTGTACGAAGGTAAGAATGAAATAAAGGGGCATCATTTTGTACATTGAAGGGCACCTTCTATTGGTGGTGGGGAGGAGGCAGTAGATTATTGAATGCTACAACATCTTGACACCTCAGTTTACCTGTCAGTTAGTGAAAAGTAGTGGGGGGTTCCTGATAACTGAGGAGCAAAAAATTAATACAAGTGGTGGTGAGTGGATGAACTCCCATGACTCTCCCTTATTAATAACATGTAGTTAGACAGGTTTCATGGTCTGTCCTGCCTTCCACCCAGTAATTAGTGCATGGGCAAAAGCTCATGCCTATTGCTACAAGGAAATGGCTTTAAAGTTATTTCCCTCTGTGTAGGCATATTGGTTTACTGGCAATGCTTTCCCAGCTGACCTTTGTCTCACCCTTATCCCCTACAAAACAATGCCTTATCAGATTAGCTCTTTTACTGTAGGGTACCCCCTTATTCCCCTCCCACCCCCAAATATGGTCAGAGCACTGAGTAAAACCAGAGCTAGTCAAGAGTAAGGTTAGAGCTTTTTGTAGATAGATATAGGAAATAGTTTGTAGAATTATTGGGTTGATGGGTATAATTGGGGAGTGGTAGTTCAAAGTGATGGAGTTAGGACTTTGGTTGATGAGAAGATGGAAGCGTAGGATGATTGGATTGGTGCTTTGGTTCATGGATGAGGAATGGCAGCTCAAGAGCATGGAGCTATACAAATGATAAATAGTAATAGTAATTAAGGCTTTGAAAGGAGGTAGGAATATTGTTTTCATAGGAGTATAAGGGCACAGCTAACCTTGTTTTGGTTTTACCCACAGTTCCCCTGTCATGTGATACTTCCCTATTGCATAACTGACACAATACAGGCATGGTGAAGGCATCAGCCCTGCAGTGTGTTTTTTTTTCCCTCTTGGGCAGAGATGAGTAGGAAAGGCAGATATCTCTAGAATTAGTTTGATTTTTATAATGAACCCTGGCACAGGGTCAGAGGAAGGGTTGGGTGGTTGCTGCTCCCAAAATTAAAGATAGTGTTGGTGGGAATGCTGCCCATTTCTCATTTTATCCAGAGAAAGGGTTGGAGCAGGTCACTTTTCCCATACATCCTGCCCATCCTTCCCTGTGTTGCTCTCCCCTACCTCATTTCAGCAAGCCTTGTATCAAACCTTCAGGATGGGGTGGGGGTGGGTCTATTAAAAGTTTATCCCCACACGTTTTTCCCTTTTTTATTTTTATAGAAATCTGTCTTTCAGGTTTCCGAGAAGGTAGGCATTGATCCCATTATTATGTGGTTTTGTGTCTGTCTGCTGATACTAACATTGGCATCCTCAATTTATCTCTCTCCGCCATGCATCTTCTGCAGCTATGTTCCTTCCTTTTGCTTTTCCTCTCTGTGTCTGGTATCTGTCTATCTGTGATGAGAGAACAGAAGATGGAGGCAGTGGCTGTGTTGGATGCCCTTTTGGAGGGAGGCCATGACATTTTCTCCCAACACAACAACCTTCCATTCCCTTCCACAGCCCATTTCCTTTGGGTAAATGGAAGTTCACTTCTGTCAGTGAGAGTTGCTAATCTCCAGGAACAAGCAGGGATGAATCTTCACATATGGGGTTCGTCGGCGCCGACGGAGCCCGCACGGGAATGCTCCCCAGCATCCAATCAGAAGGCTTTTGGGAGCATCCCTCGTGCCTGCGCGGTAGCTTCCCGCCCTTCCCACTGCCTCTGCCCAGTTTTCGTTTTTCCGCGGAGCCGACAGGACGTACCTCCTGTCACCGCAGAAACCTTTTCTTCTTTTCTTTTCTTGTTTCCTGTGGTCGCGGTTTTTTCCCCGCTGACTCTGGCACCGCTGGTGCCCCCTTTTTCCTTATTTTTTTGTTTTCCTCATTTCCTTCAAGGAGCATCTTCCTCGTGTTATTCTGAGGCCTACCGGGCTTTCCAGCATGGAGCCTTCTTCCCCCTAAGAAGTGCCCCCACTGTGGAGACGTTGTCTTCTGCTCCGACTCCAATGCCTGGTGTCTCTCCTGTTGGGGCCCTGACCCCTTCTCCCCTGGTTCCCCGGGCTTCAGCGTCGGGAGAAGGCCCTCCCTGTTTCGAGTGTCCCTCGATGACGTCTTTCCCTCTGAGGTGCGGTCGTCGGCTTTCTCTCCTCGCCAGGATCAGGTAACCCAACAACAGTCTGTTAAAACTAACCGAGCCTTGAGGGGTGAGTCTCATGCGCCGCATGACGACGGCTCCGGCCTTCCCTTCCAGTCCCTTACACCCCGGAGGGAGTCTTCGGTCTCCAGAACCTCCATGGGGTTTCGGGTTGTTCCTGAGGTTCGCTCCTCACAGAACATTCCCGAGCCTTGCCCGAGGATGGCACCCGCTTCGAGCGGTGCAGATCCCTCGGCAGTGGCGCCGGCGTCGAGTGTTCCACTCTTCGCCAGGGACTGTCGACTGGTGTCCTCGGTGCCTTCGGGGCCGATCGACTCGACCCAGTCTGGCTCTATGGCATCCTGGCCCTGCGCGGGGGCGGTACCCGCTTTAGGCGGTGCCGATTCCCCGGCGTCAGTGTCGAGTGTTCCACTCGTCACCGGGGATCGTCGGACCAACCTGACCCGGTATGGTGTGCCCACAACCCAGCCATGCGCGGAGGTGGTGACCGCTTCGAGCGGGACCAAGTCCTCGGCGTCTGAGTCAGTGGCCCCTACTCCCCGCCGGGGATCGGCACCGGGTGCCCTCGGCTCCGCCAGGGCCGATCGACTCGTCCCCGGCTTCCGCAGGGGCGATACTGGCCTTCCGCGGCCCCGCCCCTCCCGCGGCGGTCTTGGGAACAAGAGCCCCGTGCTTCGCCAGGGGTCGCCTCCGGGCTCCACCTGCGGAGCCGATCGATCTATTCCGGTCGGGCGGGTCGGCACCCCCACCTTGCGCGGGGCCGGGGCCTCCCCCGGACGCCACCGACCTCCCGGCATCTAAGCGGGCGTTGAGTGCTCCACTCGTCACTGGAGTCTGCCCGCGGGACCCGGGTCCTTCGGTTGAGTCGACCCAAAGAAGCGCCGCGGCCGCGGAGCCGGGGCTGGGCGTCTCACTCCCCGCTGGGGCTCGTCGGCGGGTTACCTGGGTACCCTCGAGGCCGCGTAGTACACCCCGTAAGGGTTTCCCGCTCAATAAAACAGGCGCGGGCAGAACCCCGGCGCCTAGGAGGGCCTCTCTCCAGGCGTCGGAGCCGACTTCGGGTGTTTCCCTCTTCGCCGAGTTTCGGCCTGGGAAGCCCTCGTTGCCCTGGGCACTGATCGTCGCAACCCCGACTCCATTCGCGGGAATGGCAGCACCGGTGCGGCCGCCGACACCGGGGCCCCCTAAGGAGGCGTCGCTCGGTTCGATGCCCAGCCTCGAATCGATCTCCAGTCTGGAAGGCGTGGCTCCGGCGCATTTCGGATCCGAACCCGGTCTCTTCCGACGGCGCAGTGCTGCCTCGCCTGCTCTCCAGCGGCCTCGGCACCATTCCAGCTGCCTTTGCGGACTGCCCCGGGGGCGGACCCGCCCCTGGAATCGGGGCCGAGGCCGAGTTCCGCGGGCCCGTCGGGGACGTCGCTCCCTTCGATGCCCCCCTTGGAGTTGATCCCGGGCTCTGACGATGCAGTACCGACTGCCTCAAATTGAGGCTGTCAGTACCCTCCTCTGTTTAGAGCGATTCCTCCCGTGCACCAGCACGGTGGGTCCCCTGGTGCTCAAGCGGGCCCCTCCGCCTCGGCCTCCCCCGGGATAGCCCCTCTGGGAGAGCCGTCTTTTCAGGACTTCCTCCTTGACATGGCGGACTTGCTCGCCATTCCTATCCCGGGCCCTTCGCTAAGTCCGGGTACTGCGGAACAGGCAGCCGTAATGCTTCCTTTACCTCCTTCCCTGCGGGATCTCCTGCTCGGGATTGGCGCTCGCCCTTACAGGTACCGGCACCGCCTGCAGCCATGCATGCCCGGTATCGGGTGCCCCCCTCTCCGGGTTTCCAGACGCACCAGCTTCCCCTTCATTCCATTGTGGTGGAATCGGCCCTGAGGAAGGTCGGAAGCAAGAAGAAGCACTCTTCCTGCCCCCCGAATCGTGCGTCTAAAACTCTGGACAACTTTGGGCGGCGAACCTTCCAAGCGTCCATGTTGGCTTCCAGGATTCTCTCATATATCTTCTATATGAGCCTGGCGCTGCGGGAGGTCACCGAGAGGTTATCTCTCTTGTCTCCCTTCGTGTCGGCCCCTCGGGCCCCCGACTATTCCTTGCTTCTTTACCATTGCAGGAATATCTCTTGGTTTCTTTCTCAGGCTGCCGTGGACTCTTTTGAGTCAGTTAGCAGGTCCTCTGTGGTAGCCATAGGGGCGCGTCGTACAGCCTGGTTGCAGGCTTCCGACTTGTGTAGCTGGGCACAACATAACCTGGATACTTCCCTGTGCACCGGGGAGAACCTCTTTAATGGCGAGGCTTTGCGTCAGGTTGCTCAGTGCTCCGCCGACCTGTTTGGCGCTGGCCCCCTGCGGCCCTCCGCCTCTCCCGGGGGTAGGAAATGTCCTTCCCGACCCTCCTGTCCGAAGAGGAGGAGGTTTCATCCCTCTGCCCGCCTGCCGGGTGCGCCCATGCCAGGGACGTCTCACACCGGTCGGCAGTGCCAGGGCTTGCGCCAGGCTGCCCATGCCAGGCAGCCTTAAGCTGCGGTATCAGGCAGTTTGCGCTTAACTCCTCTTATATGAAGTTACTGTCCAGTTTTACACTGGGGTTCTTTCAGTGTGACAAGCGGTTCGGCTGCTCGATTGGAGGTATGGAGCCCCCTCCTCCGGGGGGGGGACCTTCCCACGCTAGATTAGCCTGGCTCCTCAGGGCCATGCTAATCTCTTCGGACTTACCCTCGGGTAC
This sequence comes from Ichthyophis bannanicus, assembly GCA_033557465.1. Classification (NCBI taxonomy): domain Eukaryota; kingdom Metazoa; phylum Chordata; class Amphibia; order Gymnophiona; family Ichthyophiidae; genus Ichthyophis; species Ichthyophis bannanicus. Next base: position 192,729,177 of record CM066039.1, read on the forward strand.
ATCCCTCGGATTCCTCTCTGCCTGGTTCCCCCGGATTGAGGGGATCGCGCACCGAATCTCCTTCTCCCAGTGTAGGCCTTGGCCGCTACTCTCCGAGCGTGGCCGAACCATTCCTCGACAGGGCCGGGCTGGACCAACCCCCCCCCCCCCCCCCGATCTGTGTCTCCGCTCTCGCAGGGAAATCCCTGGGTCCGTCAGGTTACGGTGGACAGGGGTCCCACTGACCCATGCCGATCCCCGGCTCCGCTCCCTGCACTCTTCGGAGCGGCAGAGGGCCTTGGCCCTAACCCCGAGGGGTTTCTTATATAGGCCGGAGATGGCCCCACGGTCACGCCGTGGCTATAGGGTTTTCTATCCTCCTGCCTTCCCTGTGGCACAGAGGACACGTTTGGGTGACTGTCAGGTGGACTCCTCAGGGGTCTACGTACTCCTGATGTGCTCCTCCCCAACTGATCGGGCGGTCACGCAACCATACTGCTACCCTCGCCGATCTGCCCTGCTCCACACACATAGGCCCATCACTTGGATGGCCCTTCCTCCCGCCACCTTCCAGATAGGCGCCCTCCTGTGGATCAAGGGCCGGTCCGAGTTGGCAGTATCGTTCTCACGTGTCTATACCGGTTGAGTAACCTGGGTGGGCGCTCCCGGGCCCACCTATAGCCCGATATACATCTATACCTGTTTTTGGATATATATCGGTACAGGCGGGCGCTTTATGGGAAATGTTATAGCGCCTTGTGTCTTACCGACTATCCCCCAATTGCCGGTACTGACGTTTTGTTATTTCTTACGGGGTCTGGCCGGCCCGCTTGCCTGCGTTCTGCGGCTCGGGTGCTTGGACCGGTTATGCTTAAACTTGATGTGATGTCAACAGCCCCTTGGTTTTCGAACCCATTGTCTTCGTATCCCTTGCCGGCTCGGGTAGACAGTGTACCCCTTGATATCCCGGGGTACACTTCTGTTCTTCTCCGGGCTGGGTTTTCCCAGATCGGTCAGTCTTCTGATTAGTCCTCCGGATTGGGGACTCTGCTCCTCCTGGAGTTCTCAGCTTCTTAGAGCTCCTCGTGAAGACCTGCCGTCTTTCCGGTGCCAGTTGACACCTGCGTCTCCAGCCCGCCCGGACTGGGAACTTTGTCCTCTCTGCGGTGAAGTTCCCTTGAAGACTTCGCTACTGCATCTACAGTACCCGTCGCAGCTCTGCCTTCTACAATCCAGTAGGTAAGCTCTAGATTGTGCTAGATCATTAACGGTTTAATGCTAATTGACGTGGTTGAAGACTCCCCTGTAGTCTTCGGTTGCTGTGCTTTGGCAACTCTTCTCAACTCCTACCCACCATCCCTCCGGGGATCCAGGTTGGGTGATGCCGCCCTGTCCAGGGGCGCGCACTCTGGGATCTCCTCTGGCACCCTCAGCTAGGGAGTCCCCATATGTTGAAGACTCATACCTGCTTGTTTCTGGAGATAGCACAGTTACTTACCTGTAACAGGTGATCTCCGGAACAGCAGGAATTAGTCTTCACAACCCACCCACCTCCCCTAGGAGTTGTAACAATCTCTCTCTCTCTCTTCCTTCCTCTCTTCTCCTTCTGTCTCAGCTATTAAACGCAACTGGGGAGAGGCAGTGGGAAGGGTGGGAAGCTACCGCGCAGGCGCGAGGGATGCTCCCAAAAGCCTTCTGATTGGATGCTGGGGAGCATTCCCGTGCGGGCTCCGTCGGCACCGACGAACCCCATATGTGAAGACTAATTCCTGCTGTTCCGGAGATCACCTGTTACAGGTAAATAACTGTGCTTTCTCCAGGACCAAGCAGGAAGTCAGCCCTCAAATATGGGTGACGTCGGTGCCGACGGAGCCCCCGTGCGGAGCATTTCCCCAGCTTTCAAGGAAAGCCTTTGGGAATGCAGCGCGCATGCGCTGTCCCCTTCCTGCCCAAGGGCGCCATCTTGCTCAGTCTTTCTTTTTCCGCGGAGCCCAGCGAACGTGAGTTCGTGTCACCCGGGAAAAGTTGATTTTTTTTCTGCGATTTTCGCTGTGTCTTATCCGGTTCGAAGCCAGTTCCCCTTCCCGCCTGGGCTCGGTACACTGGTATTGAGTCGGGAGTTTTGATTTTTGTTTTTTGTCCTTCGTGACTAGCGTTCACGCTCTTTTTGTGTTTTCACTGGCAGCCCGGTCTTTTGACCTTGCAGGGGCCCTTTTTCCCCCGATGGCTGCCAGTGGGTTCAAAAAGTGTGATCAGTGCAAGAAACATATGTCTCTCACCAACACACATGACTGCTGCCTCGGGCCCGACCATGACCCGCTGGCCTGTGGCCCATGCGGCAAGATGTCATCGAAGGCGCTTCGGAGCCGTCAGCATCAACGTGAGCGAATTTTCTCTGACTCCATGTCTGGCCAGGCCCAGACTTCGTCAGAGGCCTCGACATCTCGGGAGTCTGACCCCGAGCGCCGTCAGGGTTCCTCTGAGAGGGAGTCTCCCTCCCGGGAGCACAGAAGGAAGAAGAAGCTCGCGAGGGCAGCGTCGGTGGAGACTCCTGGTTCCTCAAGGCCCAGGTCGCGTAGCCCTGACCGCCGCCCCGGGCTCTCGGAGTCGGAGAGGCCATCCAAGTTACCTCGTGTGGAGCCGGAGTCACCGAGTCACGTAAGTGCTGTTGTCCTTGTGGACTCTCCTCCTGGGGAGCCAACGTCTGGCCCAACACCGTCAGGGCCTGAGTCCGGGGGCTGCTGATTCTCCTGAGCTTAGACTTAGGTTGACGGCCTTGGAGAGCAGCTTAGCTGCCTTCATGGAACAGCAGTGGGTGCTGATCGCCGGTCTGACCGGTGCTTCTGTCCCGATCACCGGGACTGCAACATCTAAGTCGACCCCGGAGACCGAGCCGATCCTCGAGTCAATGAAATCTCGAGTCGATCCTCAGTCAAGGTCTCCCTCGACCTCCCGTGCGGGGCCGAGGTCATCGACACCGATACCCTCGGCACCCCAGGGTAGGTGGCACTGAGGCCCACATGGCTGGAGTCACCCGATTCATCCTCGGATGAGTCGGCGTGGGAGACTGAGGACGAGGAGTCCCCGGACACCTTCCGGACCCAGTGCGTCCCTTCGGACTCACTGGAGTCCGAGCCTCGGAGATGCTCCCCCCCCCAGAGGATACCCAGTTCTCCGGACTTCGTGAGGGACATGGCCAAAGCCTTGGCCTTCCCTGCGGATGCCGAGGAGGAGCCTCGAGCCAAGGAGCTCAATGCCCTCCAGTATGACTTTCCTCCGAAGGAAGCCTTTACTGTACCAGTTCCTCCGATGCTGGAATGGCTGCTCTTCCGCATGTGGGAAGCACCGGCCTCAACGCCGGTTCTTAGCAAACAGGTCGATTCCATTTATTGAGTCCGTAAGAGCCCTGGGTTCCAAAAGGCGCAGCTACCGCACAACTCCATAGTTGTGGAATCAGCCATGCATCGTCTGAAGAGTCAGAAGATGCACTCCTCAGTGCTCCCTGGCCGGGAGGCCTGGAACCTGGATGCCCTCAGTAGAAAGTGCTTCCAGGGCTCTATGCTATCTTGCCGTGTCCAGACCTACCAGCTGTACATGGGCATGTACCTACGAGACCTGGCAAAGGAGATTGCCGGGTTCTCAGCTGGCCTCTCTGAGGAACCTTTGCAGAGGTTCAAGGCTTTGTCAACAGGGATTCGAGAGTGCTCGAAGTTTATCTCTAGAGCAGCCTATGATGGCTTCGAGACTTCGGCCCAGGTAGCCGCAGCCGGCATCAATGCACGCTGTCAGTCCTGGCTACAGTCATCGGACCTGGAGTCATGGGTGCAGGACAAGTTGGTCGATGTCCCGTGCCGAGGTGAAAACCTTTTCGGTAAGCCCATGACTGAAAGGTCTGCGGAAATCGAGACTGAGACTCTCACCAGGACAAGGCTGTCCAAGAAGACTTCTGCCCCTTCTTAGAAAAAGAAGGGCTCGGGAAAGAAGCCCTTTTTCCAGAGGAAGGGGGGCTGCCTACAAATCCTACTCTCAATATATCAGGCCTCTCCAGCTCCCCCACAGGGCCAACAGGCCAAGGGGCAGGGGCATGGGCCCCGTAGGCAGAAGACCCCCAAGCCGCCAGCTGAGCTTCCTGCACAGCAGGGAGTGGGGTTTTGACTCCCATAGCATAGCCTCTTCTCCACAGCTGGCTACACTCAGCACAGGAGGTCGGCTGACCCTGTACGCCTACAGGTGGCCAGCCATCACAGGGGATACCTGGGTACTGAGCATAGTCCAGAAGGGCTATATGCTCCACTTCCACCAGCTGCCCCCCTCCTACTTTCCAGGGGAGCTTCCCAGACTCCCTCTGCACAGAAACCTCCTCCTTCAGGAGTTTGCAAGTCTTCTAAAAGAACAGGCGGTGGAACTGGTGCCTCACCACCTGAAAGGGCAAGGCTTCTACTCCAGGTACTTCCTGGTACCAAAAAGGACAGGAGGCTTCCGGCCTATCCTAGACTTCTGAAACTTAAACAAGTTTCTGGTGAGGGAAAAGTTCAAGATGCTTACCCTTGGGATACTGCTGCCCTACCTCCAGCAGGGAGATTGGCTATGCACCTTAGGCCTAAAGGATGCTTATACTCACATCCTCATCCATCCAGACTGCAGACAATATCTCAGATTTGTGGTGGGAGGAAACCATTTCCAGTACAGAGTACTTCCATTTGGCCTAACCTCCGCCCCCAGGGTCTTCACCAAATGCCTGGCGGTGGTGGCGGCCTATCTCAGGAATCAGGGAATTTTTTGTCTTCCCATACCTGGACGACTGGCTAATCAGGGGCCAGTCTCTCCAGGAGGCCCGACAAGCCACTCTTCGCACTGTCACTCTTCTTCAGCACCTGGGCTTTGTAATAAACTGCGCAAAGTCCACTTTGCTCCCTTCACAGAACCTAGAGTTTATAGGGGCAAGATTAGACACTCTGCAGGCAAGAGCTTACTTGCCCAAGGACAGGGCCCACAGACTGATGGACTTGGCCAACCAATTCCAAAGCAATTCTCGGGTCTCCGCCAGACACTTCCTGTGGCTCCTGGGCTATATGGCATCCACGGTACATGTGACCCCGAATGCCCGTCTGCACATGCGAGCTGCTCAGTGGGCGCAGGCAGCAGGCGACCTCCGAGACAGAGTAAAGGTGTCCAAACCACTTTTGGACTCCTTGCAGTGGTGGCTACATCTCCCAGACCTTCTCAAGGGGGTGCCTTTTCAGGCCCCAGCACACACAAGGGTGCTGATGACCGATGCTTCCTTAAAGGGCTGGGGTGCACATTGCCAGGGCACGTGCACTCAAGGCCGATGGTCTCCTCGGGAGGCCACACAGCAGATCAATCTTTTGGAGCTGTTACTGTACTCACAAGACTCTGCCAAGAAATATGGAAGACAACATCATGGCCAACTGCCTGGAAAAGATCTGTGTTTATACCAATACTAAAGAAAGGTGATCCAACTGACTGTGGAAATTATCGCACAATTGCTCTGATCCCACATGCCAGCAAGATTCTACTGAACATTATTCAAAAGAGACTACAACCATACCTGGAACAAGAACTACCTGAAGTGCAAGCAGGGTTCAGGAAAGGGCGAGGAACGAGAGACATCATTGCGGATGTGAGATGGATCCTTGAAAAGACTAAAGAATACCAAAAGGATATCTATTTGTGCTTTATCGACTATAGCGAGGCTTTTGACTGTGTAAACCATGAGAAACTCTGGGCCACATTAAAGAAGCATGGGTATACCAGAACACCTGATCGTACTCTTGCACAATCTGTACATTGATCAAGAAGCAGCAGTTCGAACGGAACAAGGAGAAACAGAATGGTTTAAAAAAGCAAAGGTGTAAGACAAGGCTGCATACTTTCCCCCTACCTGTTTAATTTATATGCAGAACAAATCATCAGAGAAGCAGGATTGTATGAAGACAAACAAGGTGTGAAGATTGGTGGAAGACTCAACAACCTTCGCTATGCTGATGATACCACATTACTGGCTGAAAGTGAAGATGATCTGAAACATTTGCTTCTCACAATCAAAGAACATAATCTCAAAATGGGCCTACACCTTAATGTAAAGAAGACAAAGATCATGACAACTGGCATAATCAACAGGTTCATTGCTGAAGGAGAAGAAATTGAAATCGTGAACAACTTTAACCTACTTGGATCAACTATCAATAAAGAAGCAACAAGCAGTCAAGAAATCAGACGACGCATTGCTCTTGGCAGAATGGCTATGAAAGACCTAGATAAGATTCTCAAGAGCAGAGATGTCTCTCTCCATACAAAGATTTGACTTGTTCAAGCCATGGTATTTTCAATAACATCATATGAATGTGAAAGCTGGACAGTGAAAAAGAGACAGGAAGAAAATTGATGCCTTTGAATTATGGCGCTGGCGGCGAATACTGTGTATACCATGGACTGCCAGAAGAACAAACCAGTCAGTACTAGAGGAGATCAAACCTAAGCTTTCTCTAGAAACTCAGATGACAAGACTTCGACTTTCATACTTTGGACACATCATGCAAAGAGAGAGATCATTAGAGAAAGACATCATGCTTGGCAAGATAGGTCAGCGCAAAAGAGTAAGGCCAGCAATGAGATAGATTGATACAATAATAGCAGCTACGGGTACCAATCTGTCAACAATGAGCTGCCTGACTCAAGACCGAACACAATTTAGAATAGCTATCCAGAGGGTCGCCATGAGTCGACTCCGACTCGACGGCACTTAACAACACCACCACCACGCGGGGGCATCGAAGGGCCACTCAGCTCTTCGTCTCCTTTGACCCTAATAAGCTGGGGTTAAATATCTCCAAGTGTACATTGTCCACTTGGGCAGCAGATTTTATTGCCTGGGCGTATAAGGCAGCTGACCTCCCCTTGCAGGGTTGAGTCACGGCCCACCGTGTCAGGACGAAAGCCGTGTCAGTAGCTCATCTCCGCTCTGTTCCGTTGGCAGACATCTGCCAGGCCGCTACTTGGTCTTCAAGTCAGACTTTTGCAGCCCACTACTGCCTCAAGAGAGAGTCCCGAAGGGACAGTGCTTTCGGACAGGCGGTACTCCGTAATTTCTTTGAGGTTTAGTTAACTCCTACACTCCGGCCCTTGTGTTGGGCTACCGTATGGGGGCGTTCTCAGAGGATATTCTTATCACGGATGCTGAGGCTCTTCAGAGGGAGACATTTTTTCAGCTTTGGGTTCCCGGTAGCCTAGAGCTGGAGAGTCCCATATGTGAGGACTGACTTCCTGCTTGGTCCTGGAGAAAGAGTAGTTACCTGTAACAGGTGTTCTCCAGGAGCAGCAGGAATCAGTCCTCACGACCCTCCCTCTTCCCCTGGAGTTGCAGTCATATCTTTCATTTTGATTTTTGCTGTCTTTTAGCTATGTCATCAGACTGAGCAAGATGGCACCCTTGGGCGGGAAGGGGACCGCGCATGCTCGCTGCATTCCCAAAGGCTTTCCTTGAAAGCTGGGGAAATGCTCCACATGGGGGCTCCGTCGGCGCCAACGTCGCCCATATGTGAGGACTGATTCCTGCTGCTCCTGGAGAACACCTGTTACAGGTGAGTAGCTACTCTTTATCTTCCAGGTGTAGAAAGACTAGAGGGGTATGAGGTTATGTGAGACAACAGCCAAGTGGGAAGGAAAGAACCCCATTTGAGGAGCTAGATGAGGAAAGGAGAAGGGAAAGAAAGCTAGTGTATGGGCAGTGGTACTATGCTCAGTGCCTCCTTGATGTGAGAGCAAGGTTGTACTGTAGGCAGAGGGGAGGTGCACACAAGCTCAGTTTTGCTTCAGGCATTGGTGGGAATGCCTCTGACGTTCTTTGGATGGGATGAAAGTCTGCCTCCAAACCAGAGGGGTCTTCCAGGCACCACTGTCTCTGTAAGCATCCAGGAGCCCTCCCTCTGCTCTTCATCCTGGTTACAAAGGCTGGGGCTCTCTTCTAACCATGGAGCCTTTACTTGATCTGCTTCCCCTCCCCTCCCCCTTTATTTCTTGTTCCTCAAAAACTAAAGAGAGACTGCCCAACTAATCCCTTCTCCATGCATCATGGGTGTTCCTGGGGATTCACTGCTCTCAAAATTGCTTTTTTCAAAATCTCTCATTTAAGCATAAACCCAATCAAGCCTTTGTTAACCCTCAAGTTTTCGGGGGGGGGGGGGTTGCTGGATTTCTGGTGGGGTCAGTGATTGTGGCGCTTCTATGCTTTTGTGATTCACATTTTCCATGCATTTGAAAGCAAAAGACAGAAGCATTGAAATTGCAAGGTGTACCCTGCTGACGCTCAGTCACAAGGTCTCCTATGGATATGAAAACACAGCCTGGGCTTTTGCTTTCCAGATCAGTTCACTGGTTAAAACTATGCTCTCAGAGTGAACATGAAGCACAGAGCTGAATTGATTGTGTCATCTTCAGGCAGCAAGCTCTCCAGCTGGCAAATGAGTCTTAAGTATCCTCTGCCATTAATGCTGAATATTCTCTTAGATAATCACAGCTTTCCCCTCCCCCATGCCTAATACACATGTTCACCCATTTCTCACTCACCCACCTCCTCCAATACTCCCCTCAACAAGGTTCCTTATTTAGGTTTTTGATGGTTTTATCAGAGGGCCTTATAAAAGGGAAAGTACCAGTAGGAATTTTTAAACCAGGATGGCACCTACCCTATACCCAAGATGTTCCCAAGGGAGGGGAGAGACCATATTCCCTGTACATCTCTCTGACAGAAGGCTCTGCCATCTCATGCTTTGCTGCTGTATTTGTAACTTTTCATGTTTGCAAAAACAAAAAAAATGGAAACTGTCCACGAGCCTCCCCCTAGAGTTACTGAGGGGAAGAGGCTGTGAAAAGTTTGCATTCTGGAGCAATGCGGACGTGTTGTGTATTGTCACACTCCCTCCCCTGTGTTCCTTCATTCTGGCTATCCTATGTTTCTGTGTGATGTCCTTAAGCCACCTCCTGAGGGTCTGGTCAGCACTCCTTCTTCCCCACTCCCTCAGCAGTGGTGCTTGTAGAGGTGAAAATTGCTAGCCTTTCACTGTTAGTTTGTTAAAGGATGAGGATTATGGCACTTTGATTCCATGCTGCATATAAAGAGATGAGTACAAACTTAGGCACATAGGGGACAGGAAGCCTGTGCTGGAGAAGAGTGGGAAAACCATAGGACCTGTTAGCACATGAGTGCAGGAACACCTGCGTTGAAATTTCTTATAGAAGCAGCATTGCTGGAGCTGTGGGGTGTACTTTATCGCAGAGGCAAGGTAAAGGGAGAACATTGTGAGAAGGAAGAATTGAGGCAATGGCAATTGGTCTGGAGGTGGAAGAGAAGCAGACCCCCCCCCCCCCTTCTGGTGATTTTGGAGGTGGAGAAGGGGGAGAGAACCACTTCCTCCCTTCCCCCATGCCTATGGTTGCACATCATTGAAATCCAGCTCTGACCATTAGTATGGCTCTTACCTGAATATTTTATTATATATCCATATACTTTCCTTACCAACATCAATACAATTAATACCTTAAACAGACTAACCTACCCCTTTACTCTCAGCAGAGGATGAAAACATCCCTTCCAGATCTTGTTAGACCAGCCCAGATAAGTGGTTTGTGTTCCCCTACCAGCAGATGTGAAGACGAAGAAAGAACTAGAAACTTTGAGTGACATCATCACTGCTACTAATGCTGATGCAGCTAGTAGGGGCACACTTCAGTATTTCTCTGTCTCCAGCAGCTAGTGAATGCTTTTTCTGATGCAACTTAATTTTCAGATCATATTAGCTTCTGGGCAGCCCTTTTTAAAGGTTCTCCCCAGTAGAGCTTGACGACAGATGTCTCTGTGGGGTACCTTGAATACCTTGTAGGATTGTAGACCAGTTGAGTAGTCTGGATTCGGTTGAATCAAGGTCCCTGTCTTCACAAAGTCTCAAGTACTTCAACTTCTTCCCCCTAGGACAGCTTGACTGAGGAGAGATTTTCCAAAAAGGAGATGATTTGTGCTAGAAGGCTGGATCGCAGGGGTGGCCTGGAGCCCAGCCATCAGTGTTAGCTTGGGCTTCCCAGAAGTGAGTACAGCCTCGGCTTAGTTCTGCCATGGGTCGCTTGATGGGTCCAGCAGATATGCCAAATTTCTGCCATTTCAGCACTTCCTGTGCCCTCACATATTATGTCTTGCCATTGCATGCACATGCTAGCTACATGGATTGCACCTTTGGACTGTGTGGTGGTTTTGTCCATTACTGGTAGGCATACTCAGCGTGGACTAGAACTGCATGGCTTTTCTGCGTGTTCAGTCTACGCAGATTAGCTGTGCGCATCAACTAAGCACTATAGCCGCACATAAACTAATGTTACAGTTGCACATGTGAGCAGTGTGGCTGGACACACAGTTTCTTGAGGACAGTGTTGGAATATGCATGTCTGCTCCTAAGAAACCTTGCTTGGCCTTGGCAAGCACCATGGTGGCCCTATGGAATCCCTGTGCAAACATTGCAAAATAAAAAAAGAGGCCTGCCAGCTAAGGAGCTCTGCCACAAGAGGACCACCATGACATCAGATGTCTCAGTCCTGGATGTTTTTCCCCCCTTGCCTCTCCTAGTGCCGCAGAGGGGCACTTGGTTAAAAGGACATTCTGTATGGATGGAGCAACGAGTTGTTGGGGTCCTCAGGCTCGGATCCGTGTTTGTCGGAATTGTTGGTCTTTCTGGAGAGACTCTCCAGACCAGGATACTGCCTGGACTTTGGAGTATCCTTTCCTTCATGCAGCTGACAGAGGAGGGGGGGGGGGTCCCTGGCAAAGAGGGGATTGGATTATATAGCCTTGGCTTCACTGACAAAATGAGTATGTCACTGAAGAGCTTTGATTATCAAGAGGTCTGAGGCCTATGACTGTCCCTACTGTTTGCAGGACCCTGGCTCAGACTACTACAGCACTGAAGAGAAATCTAGGCTGGAACATGAAGAGGAGTAGCTCTCGTCCCTCATAGTCAGATTGTTTGGAGGGATGAGTTGGTGGCCTTCATTGCTTGGGTGTCGCCCTCCCTAGAGCTTGATAGATGGTTCTGTTAGAGGAAAAGCCATATGGGCACCTCATTCTACATGGGGTTCGTAAGGCTGCTAATATTTCCTTTTCCACCAGCCCTTAAGAGCATGGTGCTTGCGGAGTGTGATTCACCAGATTTCCCCTTGAATGATGTCATGCTTTTAAGCAAGCGTTGTTTTGCCTTTGGTGGACTTGAATTAGTGGTTCCATTTTCCCCAAGGTGGAGCCCATATGGCAGAAGTCACCCAACAGACTATCATACCAGTACAGGGTGGAGGCTTACTTTCACATTTCCTTTCAGGGGAGGATCAACAGCATTTCCTTATCGTCCCTCCAGTTCAGTCCCGCACCTCTGGGTAGTGAACCTCCTCCTGCAGCATGGAGACTGGGCATGTCAGAATTGTGACCTCACTGGATGTATCCTGATGGCCTCTCCCACCAGCCCCCAGTGTGCTCAGTCTCCATGCAGCAGGAGGACATAGTGAGCCTGGGTGCTGGGCTCACTAGAGGAACACATAAGGAACATTTGCTTTAGTTAAGATATTTTTTAGGATTTCTTTTTGGGCTACATGTGTTAATTTTATTTGGGTTCAGTGTTAAAGTTATTAAAAAAAAATGGTTATAAGAAGGGACAGGAAGAGGATTGGGACTTGCCTCTCTCTTCTGTTATTTTCCCTCTGGTACAGCTTGCTCTCCCTTCCTGGTGTGGATGGAGGAGAATTGAGCAATAGCTAAGGAGAGCCCCTGACAGGCTGCTTCTGTAGCGGCAATTTCGGCGGAGTCAGCGGTCAGTGTTCTCTCAGCGGCAGCTGCCTGATAGTCAGTTCAGCGCAGCTGCGCTGATTGCAGGACTCTTCGTTTCAGCCGTGGCAGGTCAGAACGGAGTTTCTTCTACCTTCCAGGCGCTGAGGTAAGGGCTCAGACGGCTTTCCTTCATTCGGAGAATTCTTGGGCCTGATGTGGGGGGCAGTGTTGGGTTTCGGCGGGAACTAAGCTGCTGAGCCACAAGTGCCATTTCTTCCCGTGCTTTTTGCAGCACCGGCCATTTTGTAATTTAGAAAGGCTTCAGATGGCCTTAAATTGGTTACAGGCATCTTCATAATAGGTAATTTGGAGTCTTAGGTGATAAATACTATATCTCCAGGAACAAGCAGGAATGAGTCTTCACATATGGGTACGTCGGTACCAACGGAGCCTGCGCGGGAACGCTCCCCAGCGTCCAATCAGAAAGCTTTTGGGAGCATCCCTCAGCGCCTGCGTGCTGCCTTCCCGCCTTTCCAACTGTCTCTCCTCAGTTTTTCGTTTTTCCGCGGAGCCGGCAGGACGTCTTCCTGTCACCGCAGAAAATTTTTTCTTTAAATCTTTTACTTTTTGTTTTCTTGTGGTCGCGGCTGCTTCCCCGACTCCACCGGTACCGCCAGTGGTTTTTTCTTTTCTTTTCTTCTAAAACTCAGGGAGTTTTTTTCCCTCTGTTTCTGTCGTGAATTTTTGGGCCTGTAAGGCCTCTCCATTATGGAGCCGCCTTCTCCTAAGAAGTGCCTTAACTGTGGAAATACAGTTTTCTTTTTAGACTCCAATAACTGGTGTCTAACCTGTTTGGGTCCTGACCCCTTTCCTCCAGAGCCATCAGGCTACAATTTTATGAGAAGAAATTCTCCATTTCGAGTTTCCCTCGATGCAGTTTTCCCTTCCAGTGTAAGGGCACCGACCTTTTCTTCTCTACAGGATCAGGTAACCCACAAACAGTCTGTTAAGACTAGCCAATTCTTGGGTGGTAGGTCTCATGCCAAGCATGATGACGGCTCCGGCCTTGCCCTCAAGTCCTCATTGGCTTCAAAACCCCGGCAGGAGTCTTCGGTCTCCAAAGCCTTTCAGGGGTTTCATGTTGTTCCTGGGGCTCACCCCTCACAGAACATACCTGAGCCATGCTCCGGGGTGGCATCCGCTTTGAGCGGTACCGATAACCCGGCATCGGCACTGGTGTTGAGCGATCCACTCCTCACCAGGGATCGTCATCTGGTGTACTCGGTGCCTTCAGGACCGATCGATACCCAGATTGACTTTCCAGTATCGGCAGCTCCGTCGATACGACCCCTGACGTCGGTACCATCTAGACATGCATCGATAGATTCGCTTCCTTCGATGTCGAGTCTAGAATCGATATCTAGTCTGGAAGACTGGGTACCGACGCTTCTCGGAACCGACACGCACCGAGTCCGGATGCGCGGTACCGAGGATATTCACCGAGACTTTCGAGTTTCCTCGGTACCGTTTTAGCAGCCTCCGATGACTGTTTCGATGTCGGTATCACCTTCGATTCCGGCTCAGCTACCGGTATCGGTGTCGATGCTGGTACCTGCAGGAACATCGGGACCAGCTCCATCCATGCTTTTTTCACCAGGATCTCTCCTTTCTATACCTAGTTTGGAGTCGATACTTAGCATGGACGATACAGTACTGACGGTTTCAGGTCATACCCGCCAGTCCCAGTATCCATTCATTAGAGATCCTGCTTTGCACCGGACAAGTACTGGTGCCCAGCCTAGTTCTTCAAGTTTAGCCTGTCCAGGGATTGTTCCCATTGGAGATCCTTCTTTTCAGAAATTTCTCCTTGACATGGCAACATTCCTGGCTATTCCTATCCCTGGCTATGATCCTACACAAGGCTTTTCTGGGGAAAAGGAAAATATAATGCTTCCTTTACATCATTCTTTACAGGATCTTCTTCTGAAAATATGGGAAACACCTTTAAGGGCTTCCTCACCTTCTACAGCAACTGCTCTTCTGTATCAGGTGCCCCCCTCTCCAGGGTTTCAAAAGACTCAACTTCCCCATCATTCCATTGTAGTGGAATCAGCAATGAGGAAGGTAAAAAGCAAGAAGAAGCATTCTTCTTTCCCGCCAGGTCGTGCATCTAGAACACTAGATGCCTTTGGACGTCAAACCTTCCAAACATCTATGCTGGCAACAAGGATTCTCTCATATATTTTTTATATGAGTCTATCCCTTCAGGAGGTCACAGAGAAATTATCTCTTTTGACTCCTTTCACAGCCCAAGGCTGCAGACTATTCCTTGCTTCTTAGTCATAGCCAGAATATCTCTAGGTTTCTTTCTCGTGCTTCCCTAGACTCTTTTGAGTCTGTTAGCAGAACCTCTGCTATAGCCATAGGAGCACGACGTAGAGCCTGGCTCCAAGCTTCAGACTTGAACAGATGGGCACAACAAAGACTGGGTAACACTCCTTGTACTGGAGAAAATCTCTTCAATAAGGAGTCTTTGCGTCAGGTTGCTCATTGCTCCACTGACTTCCCTGTTTCTGAGGGCCATTCTAAACCTTCTCCTTCCCCAGCAGGTAAGAAATACCCTACCAAACCTCCTTTTCCTAAAAGAAGAAGGTTTTATTCTTCTCCTGCCCATCATACCGATATTCCCAAACAAGGGAAACCTCGTCCTGGTCTGAAGAATCCAAACTCAAGCCAGGAAAATTAACCCTCAATAGGGTTCCAATTAATATGTGTTAACCTACAGTTCACTACTTCTCAGAAGTTTTTTCACTGTTTTTTCATTTAAACCTCTACACTTGGATTCCTGTTTCCAGGACATCCACTTGCTCTTAGGTATGCTGAGCTGTCAGGATATTCATGTCTATGGGTCACAGAGTTTTCATAAGAACATAAGATATGCCATACTGGGTCAGACCAAGGTCCATCAAGCCCAGTATTCTGTTTCCAACAGTGGCCAATCTAGGTCATATGTACCTAGCAGTTTCCCCAAGACACACAAGTTACACAATGCTTGTACTGGGTCAAGCATTGATATCTTCGGTCACTTCTTAATAATGGTTTATGGACCTTTCCTCCAGGAACTTGTCCAAACCTTTTTTAAACCCAGCTACACTAACAGCCTTTACTACATCCTCCGGTAACAAATTCCAGAGTTTGATTACACGTTGAGTGAAAAAATATTTTCTTTTATTAGTCTTAAATAGTTTACCCTGTAGCTTCATTGCATGTCCCCTAGTCTTTCTATATTCTGATAAGGTAAACAGTCGATCTACGTTTATCCGTTCCACTCCGTTCATTAATTTATAGACTTCTATCATATCTCCCCTCAGCCGTCTCTTTTCCAGGTTAAAGAGCCCTAACCTTTTTAGCCTTTCTTCATAGGAGTATCCTTCCATCCCCTTTACTATTTTGGTGGCTCTTCTCTGTACCTTTTCTAAAATCGCTATATCCTTTTTAAGATACGGCGACCAGAATTGCACACAATATTCAAGGTGCGGTCTCACCATGGAACGATATAGAGGCATTATAATATCTTTTGTTTTATTTTCCATTCCTTTCCTTATCTTACCTAGCATTCTATTTGCTCTCTTGGCCGCCGCTGCACACTGGGCCGAGGGTTTTAACATGGTATCCACAATGATGTCTAAATCTTTTTCCTGGGTGGTGGTTCCTAATGTGTGGAACCTTGCATCGTGTAACCATAGTTTGGGTTGTTCTTCCCTAGGTGCATAACCTTGCACTTGTCCACATTAAATTTCATCTGCCATTTTGATGCCCAGTCTTCCAATTTATCAAGATCCTCTTGCAATTTTTCACAATCCTCTTGGGTTTTAACAACTTTAAATAGTTTTGTGTCATCTGCAAATTTGATAACCTCACTCGTTCCACTTTCCAGGTCATTTATGAATATGTCAAAAAGCAGCGGACCCAGCACAGATCCCTGGGGTACACCACTATTCACCTTTCTCCATTGGGAAAATTGGCCATTTAGCCCTACCCTCTGCTTTCTATCTTTTAACCAGTTCCTGATCCACAATAGTACACTGCCTCCTATCCCATGACTCTAGTTTTGCCAAAAGTCTCTCATGAGGGACCTTGTCAAAGGCTTTCTGAAAGTCCAGATACACAATATCAACCGACTCACCTTTGTCCACCTGTTTATTCACGCCTTCAAAAAAACATAACAGATTAGTAAGACAAGATCTTCCTTGTCTAAAGCCATGTTGGCTGTCTCCCATTAGGTTGTGACTATCTACATGCTGAGTAATTTTATTCTTTATGATGGTTTCTACCATTTTTCCCGGTACTGACGTCAGGCTCACCGGTCTGTAGTTTCCCGGATCACTCCTGGAACCTTTTTTAAAAATTGGGGTTACATTGGCGATCCTCCAATCTTCAAGTATTAGAGATGATTTTAATGATAGTTCACAGATTACTGATAGCAGTTCTGCAATCTCATATTCTCCAGGACCAAGCAGGAAGTCAGTCCTCACTTATGGGTGACGTCGGCGCCGACGGAGCCCCCGCGGAGCAATTTTCCCCAGCTTTCAAAGAAAGCCTTTGGGAATTGCAGCGCGCATGCGCGGTCGTCTTCCCGCCCGAGGGT
The DNA here is from genome assembly GCA_033557465.1 of Ichthyophis bannanicus. NCBI lineage: Eukaryota > Metazoa > Chordata > Amphibia > Gymnophiona > Ichthyophiidae > Ichthyophis > Ichthyophis bannanicus. The sequence goes on from CM066039.1 coordinate 192,745,625, forward strand.
GCCATCTTAGCCAGTCTTCTTTTTTCCGCGGAGCCCTACAGACGTCCCCGTCTTGTCCCCGCGAAAAAGTTGATTTTCTTCTTTATTTTATCCTTTTTTCTTTCGGTTCGACGCCGATCGTTTTCCCGCCCGGACTCGCAACGCCGGTCTCGAGTCCTCTTACTTTTTTCGGTTTTTCTGACTTAGTCAGCTTTCGTTTTCGTTTTCCCTGGCAGCCCGGTCCTTTGACCTCGCAGGGGCCCTTTTTCCCCCGATGGCTGCCAGTGGGTTTAAGCGGTGTGGTCGGTGTGACCGAAATATGTCACTAACCGACACACACGACTTTTGCCTCCGCTGCCTGGGCCCGGATCATGAGGAACTGATCTGTGGGCCCTGCAGCAAACTGTCCTCAAAGGCGTTGAGAAGTCGGCGGCATCAGCGTGAGAGAATCTTCGCTGACCCCAGCCGTACCCGGACCTCGTCGGAGGCCTCTGTGTCGAAAGGCTCCAGCTCGGACCGTCGCCGGAGCTCCTCCGACCGGGGTTCTCCCTCCGGGGACCATCGTCGGAAGGAAAAACCCGCGAGGGCGGCGTCGGTGGACGCTCCTGGTTCCGCGAGGGCCAGGTCGCATAGCCCCGACAGCCGCCCCGGGTCCTTGGAGAAGGAACACATCCCGAAGCGACCTCGCCTGGAGTCGGAGATGCCTGCCCGGGTAAGTCCTGTGGTCCTTCTGGACTCGCCTCCGTGACAGCCGACGTCGGGCCCGACGCCGTCGGGGCCCGAGTCGGGGGCTGCTGGGTCTCCTGAGCTCGGACTCAGGTTGACGGCCTTGGAGAGCAGACTGTCTGCCTTCATGGACCAGCAGAGGGCACTGCTCGCTGGCGTCGCTGCCCCGACCGCCGGGACGTCGACGTCCAAGTCGACCCCGGAGACCGAGCCGATCCTCGAGTCGATGAGAACTCGAGTCGATCCTCGGTCGAGGTCACCCTCGGCCTCCCGTTCGGGACCGAGGTCGCCGACGCCGACTCCCTCGGCGTCGGGGCGGCTGGCACCGCACCCTGCCCGGGCCGACCCCACCGAGTCCTCGTCGGAGTCGGTCTGGGAGTCTGAGGAGGAAGAGTCACCTGATTCTTTCCGGACTCGGTGTGTCCCATCGGACTCACCGGAGTCCGAGCCTCGGAAGCAGTCCCCCCCGGAGGATGCCCGGTTCTCGGACTTCGTTAGGGATATGGCCAAGGCTTTGGCCTTCCCTGCGGATCCCGAGGAGGAGCCTCGAGCCGAAGAGCTCGACGCCCTCCAGTATGACTCTCCCGCGAGGGAGCACTTTACTGTGCCGGTTCCTCCTATGCTGGAACGACTACTCTTCCGCATGTGGGAGAGTCCGGCCTCCTCGCCGGTCCTGAGCAAGCGGGTCGATTCTATCTATCGGGTCCGCAAGAGCCCTGGCTTTCAAAAGGCACAGCTGCCACACCATTCCATGGTAGTGGAATCGGCCATGCATCGTCTTAAGAGCCAGAAGATGCACTCCTCGGTGCCTCCTGGAAGGGAGGCCCGTAACCTGGATGGCCTTGGCAAGAAGTGCTTCCAGGGCTCTATGCTCGCATGTCGTGTCCAGACTTACCAGCTATACATGGGCATGTATCTCCGGGATCTGGCTAAAGAGCTAGCCGGATTCTCCGCTGGTCTCTCCGAGGAGCCCTTGCGGAGGTTCCTAGCCTTGTCCACGGGCATTCGGGAATGCTCAAAGTTCATGTCCCGAGCAGCCTATGATGGCTTTGAAGCCTCGGCTCGAGTGGCCGCAGCCGGCATCGGTGCCCGCCGACAGGCTTGGCTTCAGTCATCAGACCTTGAGCCCTGGGTACAGGACAAGTTGGTCGATGTCCCCTGCCGAGGCGAAAAACCTCTTTGGCAAGCCCATGGCGGAAAAGGCTGCACAAATTGAGACTGAGACTCTCACCAGGACCAGGCTTTCTAGGAAGACCTCCGCCCCTTCCCAGAAAAAGAAGGGCTCGGGGAAAAAAGTCCTTTTACCCGAGGAAGGTGGCTGCCTACAAACAATACCCCCATTATCAGGCCCCTGCAGCTCCCCAAAAGGGCCAGCAGGCCAAGGGACGGGGTAACGGGTCCCGTAGGCAGCAAGCCCCCAAGCCTGCACCACCAGCCCCTGCTCAGCAGGGTGGGGGCTTTTGACTCGCTCAGCATAGCCTCTCCCCCCCCGCTGGTTCCTCCCAGCACCGGAGGCCGGCTGGTTCACTTCGCCCACAGGTGGTCCAGCATCACCGCAGATGCCTGGGTGCTTCAGGTCGTGCGAGAAGGCTACCTTCTCCACTTCCATCAGGTCCCTCCCTCCTATTTTCCGGGAGAGCCTCCGCGCCCCCCTCTGCACAGGGAGTTGCTCCTTCAGGAGTTAGCAGGTCTTCTGCAGGAACAGGCGGTGGAACCGGTGCCACACCACCTGAGAGGTCAAGGCTTCTATTCAAGGTATTTTCTGATACCAAAGAGAACAGGGGGCCTCAGACCCATCCTGGACTTGCGCAACCTCAACAAGTTCCTTGTGCGGGAGAAGTTCAAAATGCTTACCCTTGGAATCCTTCTGCCCTACCTCCAGCAGGGAGATTGGCTATGCTCCTTGGATCTAAAGGATGCCTACACGCACATCCTCATCCACCCAAGCCACCGCCAATACCTAAGGTTTGTGGTGGCAGGAAATCATTACCAGTACAGAGTACTGCCCTTTGGCCTGTCCTCCGCACCGCGAGTCTTCACAAAATGTCTCACGGTCGTGGCGGCCCATCTCCGGCTTCACGGCCTCTGTCTTTCCGTACCTCGACGACTGGCTCATCAGAGCAGCGTCCGCTCAGGAGGTCACCAACGCCACGTGCCGCACAGTGACTCTGCTGCAGCACTTGGGCTTTGTTATAAACTTCGCAAAGTCCACTTTGCTCCCCTCACAGGATCTCGAGTTCATCGGCGCAAGGCTGCACACTCCTCAGGCGCGAGCGTACCTACCGCTCGACAGGGCTCAGCGGCTCATGGACCTAGCCGACCGCTTTCGCAGCCAGCCCCTGGTCTCCGCCAGGCGCTTCCTGAGACTGCTCGGCCATATGGCTTCCACCGTCCATGTGACCCCCAATGCCCGCCTGAATATGCGGTCTGCTCAATGGTGTCTCCGCCAGCAGTGGCGACCAGCCACGGGCGGCCTAGCAGACCTAGTGCGCGTTTCCGAGCCGCTGATCTCGTCTCTCCGGTGGTGGCTCCGGCAGCCGAACCTGATATTCGGTATGCCTTTCCAGTCACCTCAGCCGACCCGGGTGCTGACCACCGATGCATCCCTCCTGGGCTGGGGAGCGCATTGCCAAGAGGCACGTACTCAGGGCCTCTGGACCACATGGGAGTCTGCTCAGCAGATCAACTTCCTGGAGCTCCGGGCGATCCGCCTAGCTCTCAAGGCCTTCTCCCACCTGACTTCCCAACAGTCCGTCCTTGTCCAGACGGACAATCAAGTTGCCATGTTCTACGTGAACAAACAGGGGGGCACGGGCTCCTTCCTCCTCTGCCGGGAGGCTCAGAAGCTCTGCTCTTGGGCCGTCAGTCACGGCATTCTCCTCAAGGCAGTTTATCTCCCGGGCCAAGAAAATGGCCTTGCGGACAAACTCAGCAGGGTCCTCCAGCCGCACGAGTGGCGTCTGGATCCCTTGGTAGTTCAGAAGCTCTTCCTCAAGTGGGGCCTCCCCACGATGGATCTCTTTGCCAGTCCTCGCAACCGGCAGCTTCCTCGCTTCTGCTCTCGTCAGCCACACCCCCTTCGGGTTGCGGCGGACGCCTTTCTGATCTCATGGTCGGGGAGCCTTCTGTACGCTTTCCCTCCCATCCCGCTAGTCTCTCGGACTCTTTTCAAGGTTCTCCGAGACAAAGCCTTCATGATCCTGGTGGCCCCTCGCTGGCCCAGGCAGCCGTGGTTTCCGCTCCTGCTGCAACTGGCGGTGGAGGGTCCGATCCCTCTGGGGGTACAACCGGATCTCCTCACTCAGGATCAGGGGTCCCTACTGCACCCCAATCTCAGGTCTCTCAACCTCATGGCCTGGCTGCTGAGAGGGTAGTCCTTGCTCCCCTTCTCCTGCCGGCGGAGGTGGAGGAGGTCGTCCTGGCTTCGCGACGCCCTTCTACCCGCAAATGCTACGCCCTTAAATGGCGTCGCTTTGCAGTCTGGTGTACCCAACAGTCGCAGGATCCCTTCTCCTGCCCGGTGTCGGTGATCTTGCAGTACTTGCTACACCTCTCTAATCTGGGACTTAAGTCCAACTCCGTCAAAGTTCACCTCAGTGCTCTTTCGGCACATCATGTGCCGGTGGACGGTAGACCTCTCTCCAGCGACCCTCTCGTGGCGAGGTTTCTCCGGGGTCTCCTTCTACTTAAACCACCTCTGCGCCCGCCAGCGCCGGACTGGGACCTGAATGTGGTTTTGCAGCGGATCACCTGTCCGCCTTTTGAACCTATGGCTACATGTTCTCTCCGTTTTCTGTCTTGGAAAACACTGTTCTTGATAGCCCTCACTTCCGCTAGGCGCGTAAGTGAATTGCAGGCCCTCGTGTCTGATCCCCCCTACACTCGGTTCTACAAGAATAGGGTAGTCCTACGGACTCACCCAAAGTTTCTGCCTAAAGTGGTCTCCCCTTTTCACATCAATCAGGAGGTGGTACTTCCAACCTTCTTTCCCAGACCACACTCCAGCCGAGCTGAAACGGTCCTCCATACCCTGGACTGTAGAAGGGCTTTGAACTTCTACCTTGACCGTACGCGGGAGCACCGTAAAGCTGCTCAGCTTTTTGTGTCTTTTGACCCCAATAAATTGGGGCTCCCGGTCTCCAAGCGTACTCTGTCCATCTGGGTTGCGGACTGTATCTCTTGGGCTTATGGGGCAGCCGGACTCGCCTTAGAAAGTCGAGTCACGGCTCATTGCGTTCGGGCAAAGGCCACGTCAGTGGCTTACCTCCGCTCTGTTCCGCTGGCAGACATCTGCCGGGCCGCTACTTGGTCTTCGAGCCAGACTTTTGCGGTCCATTACTGTCTCGAGAGGGAGTCCCGTAGGGACAGTGCTTTCGGACAGGCAGTCCTCCGTAATCTCTTTGAGGTCTGAGCAACTCCTACCCTCCATCCCGGATGTGGGCTACTGGTGGGTGATAATTCAGCGAAGATTCTATCCTTCTGTGCTGCTGAGCTAGAGGGAGCTCATTTTTGTGCTTAGGGTCTCCGGTAGCCTTGAGCTTGGGAGTCCCATAAGTGAGGACTGACTTCCTGCTTGGTCCTGGAGAAAGCGTAGTTACTCACCTGTAACAGGTGTTCTCCAGGAGCAGCAGGAATCAGTCCTCACTACCCTCCCTCCTCCCCTTGGAGTTGCAATCGTCTGCTTATGTTCTTTTTGCAAATTTTTTTATGCTGTCTTTTTTAGCTATGTCATCTGACTGGCTAAGATGGCACCCTCGGGCGGGAAGACGACCGCGCATGCGCGCTGCAATTCCCAAAGGCTTTCTTTGAAAGCTGGGGAAAATTGCTCCGCGGGGGCTCCGTCGGCGCCGACTTCACCCATAAGTGAGGACTGATTCCTGCTGCTCCTGGAGAACACCTGTTACAGGTGAGTAACTACGCTTTTCAGTTCTTTCAACACCCTTCCTCCTCTTCCTACAATGAAGAGAGGTTTGCCAACTATCTCATGATAGTTTTTCTGTACCACCATGAATTTTTCCTTCTACAGACTTACCATATGGCAAGTCTCACCTCAGCTCCTATTTTTTCTTTACCTTCTTTTCCAGGGTTCCCCTGTAAGAGTGGTACCATACCAATGGAAGGCTTTCTTAACCTTTCCAGTCTTCCTTTCCATTCCAGTGTAGAGTTTTTTCTCTTGAGTAAACCCCCTTTTCCTCATCTGGGCAGCTCGTTAGACAGGGACAGGGTATTCTTCTCTGTTAAAAACAGAAAGATCTTTCTGCTGTGCCATTCAGCAGCTGCCCATGCAGGAGCTTCAGTGCTTGCACTACTGGTACTTTTCTATAAGTTCCAGTATTGTCTTCCACTACTTTTAGTCTAGCCTTAGTAGTGCTTCCAAGATAGTGCTCATCTATCTTGGATAATCCTTATAACTTCTTTTCTGCCATCTCCAAATCTTTGGAGCTGGCAGCTGGTTGTCTCCAACAGCCAGTTTTATTTCCCAACTCTCCTGCATAATGCTCTCTGCAATCCTACAGAGAAGCTTTCCACTATGGGCCCTTGCTAGAGAGCATGAGGGTTTTTTCTCTAATGACTATCCTATATGGTTGAAAAAGGCTTCCTCAGTCACCTCCCATGACTGTGAGGGTTCTTTACACCCTTCTATTTCCTTTTAATAAAGGACATAAGCCTTTCCTACGTGACAGTCTAAAGAGTTACCAAATTCCTACAGGAAATATGCTTTTTCCTTGCAGCTTGTCCTCATGGTATCCTAATCCTTCATGGACAGCACATATTTAACTAAATAACGCATGATACCCCACCCCTTGTCCCTCAAGTGGGTCTACCTGGTGTCTCTTCCTATGCATATTCTGTCCCTTCACCATGTTAGAGTTCTACTGGACTCAGGACTTGCTGTTTACAGGCTAATATTATCCTCTGTTTTCTTGCAACCATCCTGGTTATTTTACTGGGTAGCATTCTACTCCATCTTAACCAGAGGGAATAGATTCTCTATATCTTCTCAAGTAGGTTCCACCTTCTTGTTATGAGATGAATCATTCCTCTTCACATCTTCCATGTGAAGATTCCTGTAGACATATCTCTTTCTGCTTAATTGCAGACATTTCTCTTTAGACCTATATATATATTCATATATGTACATATGTCTATATGCTTTCTTTAGATGCATATGTCTGTCAGCCATGTGTGCATATGCTATACCCCCTGGATCTTGCCATAAACATATCTATCTATCTATATATATATATCTATATATATCTACACACATACACACACACACACATATATATATGTGTGTATCTGTCGAGATACTTCCTTTAGATAGATATGTATTCACATACTTATCTCTCTAACTGTCTGCTCATAAAGGTGTTTTTTCCTTCCTATCTGTTCCAGACAGTGGGTTTTCACATGTTCATACTATTTCACAGTATGTTTCGGCTCTTATGCACACAACCACTGCTGTGGTACTGACAGCTCTTATAACCTTAGGTTCAGGTATCCCTGAAGCTCCCTATTCCTTTATCTTCCTTCCTCTCGTCAGTTAGGACAGACATGGGGGATCTTCAGTAGATCTGAGGTTTTCAACTCCTCAGACATCTGTCCTTACTTGGGATTACGGGGTTTTCTCCATACCCCTTCTTCCCTCAAGGACTAAGCCAGTTTTCTCCAACTCGGTCAGTCTTCCTCTTTTGCTCCTAACTATAATTAACTCTGTAGCCAAAAGAGTTTTCAGCTTTTTCCATAAAGCTTTCTACTAAAGACCTACCGTTTTTGTACTTCCCCAGTTGAATCCTGGGGTCACCTGTCAGTTCCAGATTTTGACCTTCAATTCACTTCAGTGAGGTCATCTTGAAGATTCCTCTACTGGATCCCCAGTAGATTCCATCAGCCTCTCTACTTCCTGCAATCCAGTAGCTGAGGTCCATATGCTGATTATTCATTTCAATATATTTCATGATGCTTATCATATATACAGGGACTCCTTGTCTGTAGTCCTATCTTAGGTCAGCTGTCTCCTACAGCTCCTCTCTTCTTCAACTCCTACCCTCCATCCTCTGGATGCCTGGGCATATGAGGTGGAGCATGTTTCAATCACCAACATGCTAGGGCTCCAGGCATCTTAGCTTGGGAGTCCCCATATGTGAAGACTCATTCCTGCTTGTTCCTGGAGATAGCACAGTTACTTACCTGTAACAGGTGATCTCTGGGAAGAGCAGGAATAAGTCTCCACAACCCACCCACCTCCCCTAGGAGTTGTTTCTCTCTATCTCTCTTCCTTTCCTCTTTCTCTCTTTTGTCTCAGCTATAAAACTCAACTGAGGAGAGACAGTTGGAAAGGCGGGAAGGCAGCACGCAGGCGCTGAGGGATGCTCCCAAAAGCTTTCTGATTGGACGCTGGGGAGCGTTCCCGCGCAGGCTCCGTCGGTACCGACGTACCCATATGTGAAGACTTATTCCTGCTGTTCCCAGAGATCACCTGTTACAGGTAAGTAACTGTGCTTTAAGGGCTTGCGGAGCACACATAAAGAAAAAAAAGACAGTAATATTGAAATTAATTGGAGGCTGTCTTTTTACCTGATTTGGCTAATAATTTGGTTTTTTTTATTTTAGGTTGGTGACTAGTGATTTTATAGCATAACCTATGTTAAAAAAAAGGCTTTATTTTATTTTGGGCCTCCTTTCTGTTTTATCTGGAGTGGTTAGAGTTATTAGGGCTCTGATACCTTCGCGCCCACAGTGTTTAGTGTGTGGGTTGCGTAGAGGCGCAGTCTCGGACGCAGGGGTCTGTCGTAACTGCACGGCTGAGTCAGCCAGTAGGGAACAGGAGATTCAGGATAAACCGTGTGATGGGGTTCAAGCTTCGTTTAGTGCGGTGGAGAGTGCCTCTCTTCTAGAGACTCCGTCCGTGTCCCTGCTTGATAACCCGGCAGAATCAGGTAATTCAGGGGCTCCTGCGGTGTCAGGAACCGCCCTTGGGGGTTTTCCCCCGGATTTTGTGCTGGTAATGCATCAGGCTTATTGCTTGTGCCAGCAGGTGTCTGTTACAGATTCGTCGGTAGTGGGGACGGCAGGAACGCAGGCTATCTTGGAAAAGGTTGGAAGCAGTTTAATGAGACCTCTTAAGAGACCTCGGCCTCTGTAGGATCAGATTCTAGATTCGGACTGGCTGGAAGGGGAGGATTTGGACCTGGAGCCAGAATCTGGTTTAGAGGAACTGGAGGAAGGTGAGATACAGGAGCCTGAGGATCAGGCGAGGATTATAAGAGTTTTTCATAGAGAGGAGCTCACAGCGCTCATTTCTGAGTCGCTCCAGGTTCTCAACCTATCTTCAGTTCAACCAGTGGAGGAGGAGGGGCTTGAGGATCCCCTCATTCAGGTGGTGCGTAATTCTCAGGCGGTTTTTCCAGTTCACCGAGTAGTTAAGCAGATGATTCAGAATGAATGAGATTTGCCAGAAGCTGGGTTGCGGGATGTAAGATCTATGAATAGACTTTACCCCTTGGCTTATCTAGAGAGGGAGATGTTTTGTTCTCCACGCGTTGATGCAGCAGTTTCTGCGGTCACTAAGAAGACAGTGGAAGGCAGTGCAGCATTGAAGGATACGTTAATGCTCTGGCACTGCAAGCCTCTATTTGCGGGGCTTGGGTGGCAAGGGCTTGCCTGAGGTGGTCTCAGTGTTTGCAGCAGCCGGTGCTGCAAGCACAGGAGCGCCTAACGGATGAAACACGGCTTGAGTCGGGATCGGCGTATTTAGCGGATGTCCATTATGATCTAATCAGAGCCTTGGCAAATAGTATGGCTTCTTTAGTAGCCACATGCTGTCATCTTCGGTTAAGAAATTGGGTAATTGGGTGGCGGATAGTTCCTCCAAGTTGCAGCTCAGTAAGCTTCTGTTTAAGGGGAAGTTGTTGTTTGGAGAGGATCTGGACAAGCTAGTCAAAGATTTGGGGGAATCAAAAGGAGGACGCTTGCTGGAAGATAGACCAAAGCAGGGTCGAGCTCAGTCAACTCCCCGAGGTCAGTTTCGGGACTTCAGACGTTTTTGTACCTCTTGCTTCGGAAGTTTCCAAAGGGGACATTTTCCTGCGAGAGGTCAGAGCTGCAGGGGATTTACTAGCCCCTCTTCTGCGACCCTTAAAAAACCCCAATGAAGTGAGGTGGGCCCGGGCAGAGGTTCAGCAGATAGGGTGTCGTCTTCAAAATTTTCTTCCTGCCTGGGTCCAGATAACGTCTGATCAGTAGATGTTAGAGGTGATTCGCGAACGTTATGCTCTCGAATTCGCTCTCCCGGTAACAGATTCTTTTGTGCTCTCTCCTTGCAGAGGGCGGGAGAAATCGACTGCAATACAGGAGGCGTTAGTGCGTCTTTTACAGTTGGGAGCAGTGGTGCCGGTGCCACGAGAATTTTAGGGCATTGGTCGCTACTCTATTTACTTCGTTGTGCCCAAGAAAGACGTGGCTTTCTGACCCATTCTGGACCCCAAGGGGATAAATTGCGGTCTTCGAGTACCTCATTTTTGAATGTAAACCTTGCAATCGGTGATAATTGCGGTTTAACAAGGGGAATTTTTAACATCTGTCGATCTTACCGAAGCGTATTTACACATTCCTATAAGACCATGCCATCAAAAGTTCCTAAGGTTTGCACTCCCCTGGGGTTATTTCCAGTTTCTCAAGCGTTGCCCTTCGGGTTAGCGACAGCTCCACGCACCTTCACCAAGGTTATGGTGGTGGTAGTGATGGCTCTAAGAAAGGAAGGAATATTGGTTCATTCTTATCTCGATGATTAGTTGATACGGGCGAAGTCCAGGGCCAAAAGTTTCGGGGTGACGGAAAGAGTGATGCAGTTTCTACAAAGTCTCAGTTGGGTAGTCAATGCGGCCAAGAGCCACTTGCTTCCATAGCAAGTGCTGGAGTACTTGGGAGTGCGGTTCGACACTCGAGTGAGGGCAGTATTTCTTCCAGATCTGCGAGCCCAGAATCTTCTACGCCGGGTGCGCAAATTTTTGAAAACTCCGGCACCATCGGCCTGGGACTACCTTGGTGTTTTAGGGAGGATGGCGGCGACATTTGAGGTAGTGCCTTGGGCCAGAGCACACATGCGCCCCCTTACGGAGGTCTCTGCTTCGTCGGTGGTCGCACCAGAACGATCCCCTGTGCAAACGTCTTCCCTGTCCATTGAAGGTACGAAAAGCTCTTCGATGGTGGCTTTGCCTGGGAAATGTGGTGGCAGGCATGCCTCTTGAACAGCCACAGTGGCTTCCAGTAATGACAGATGCTAGTCTCGCAGGTTGGGGAACTTATTGTGGGGATCTATTTGCACAAGGAAGCTGGACAGAACAGGAGTCCAAATGGTCGATCAACCGTCTGGAACTACGGGCGGTGGCTCTGGCACTGCGTGCGTTCAAGGCATCGGTGAGAGGTCGAGCGGTACAAGTACTGTCGGACAATGCCGCAACAGTGGCTTCCCTCAATTTGTAGGGCAGCCACCTGGTTTTTTCTACATACGTTCAGTAAACACTATCGTCTGGATGTTCAGGTGGCGAAGGATGCCTGTTTTGGGGCTGTTGTTTTGCGGTCCGGTTGGACAGGTCCCTCCCAATAGATTACTGCTCTTTTACTTCCCAAAGGTGCGGCACTGAACTGGAGGGACAATAAGGAAAGGGAAATTAGACATACCTGCTAATTGTTGTTCCTTGAGGAACTCCAGTTCAGTCCCGATTCCCACCTGGGGATTTTTCGGTTTTCAGCAGGTGATGAGTATTGCGGAGGGTATGATAAAGAGGTTCCGTTGAAGGTGTACCAGAAATTGAACCCTGTATTCTTTCTTTTCCCTCTCTTCTCTATGCTGCTTTCTTAAAGAAGAGGAGAGAGGGGGTTATCCTCATTAAAGGGGTTTTAGTTCATTAGTTAAGTTAGGTGGTTACTGTTGATACTATAGCTACTTATTTGTTGCTCCTTTAGTCTGCTTTGTCAATAGGTCACTGGGGGCTGGTGGGAGAGGCCAGCAGGATACATCCAGTGATGTCACAATTCTGACATGCCCAGTCTCCATGCTGCAGGAGGTGGTTCACTACCCAGAGGTGCGGGACTGAACTGGAGTCCAAGGAACAACAATTAGCAGGTAAGTCTAATGTCTCTTTCTTGCAGTTACCGTGCTTGGCGTGCATCTCCAGTGCTCAGTTATCTCCTTTGGTTTTGACATGACTCCCAAGGACCTTACCAAGGTCATAGTTTTCACAACTGCGGTTCTGCAGCACGAGGACATAAGTGTGCACACTTATTTCAGCCATTGGCTTATTGGGTCAAGTCAGTCTGAACCAGTCTGTGATGGCGAGAGTGGTCAGCTCCTGGAGAGACTCAGCTGAGTGGGCAATCAGAGCAAGACTAATGATCTCTTTGTTCATAGGAGTGTCTTGGAGCCCCTTGTTCGATACCCACGTGAGCAGAGTCATCTTTACCATTAAGAGAACAACCACGCTGTTAGTGCAACTACCCATCTACCAACAGCAACAAATTCCCAAGGATTTGGACTAATTTCAACTCCTGAGATCAATGGCAGCAACAATAGAACTAGTTCCTTGGGCCTGGGCTTGGGCTCATCTGAGGCCTCTCCAAAGGTCCATTACTCTCCTGTTGGCCGTGTCAGGCTTCCTTCGTACTCTCTATAGTGGCCAACAGGACTTGTGGTCAAGTCAGCTAGCCATTCTCAAGAAGGGCATGTCCCTGGATGTTCCTCCAGGACTTCTCCTAATGATGGATGCCAGCCTGTCCGAGGGGCAAGCAGCACAGGACTGATGCACCAATGGGGCTTATAAATTGTCACAGTGCTTGAGCTATTAGGTTAGCTCCCCTGCATTTTTGCATCTGGCCCATGGCAGAGTGATCTAGATCTTTTTAAACAATGCCAAGGCAATGACATATGTCAGCAGGCAGAAAGTTGTCAAAGTGCCTCAGTTGCGAAGACGACCATCCTCTTGTTTCTGTGAGCCAAGCAAAATTGACAGGCATTTTTCAGTTTAGCACATTGCAGAGATTGACAAGGTGGCGGCAGATTAATTCCAGGGACAAGCAGGAATATAGTCTTCACATATGGGTGATGTCGTACTGATGGAGCCCACACTGGAACGCTCCCCAGCGTATAGTTGGAAAGCTTTTGGGAGCACTCCACTGCACCTGCGTGACTGCCTTCCCACCTTCCCAACTCCTTTTCTTCTGTTCTTTGTTTTCCATGGAGCCAGCAGGAAGTAAATCCTGTCACTGCAGAAAAAGCTTCTCGTTTTTTTGGATAGCGCCTGCTTTTCCGTCGACACTGGCACCATTGAAGACATTGCTGGTTCCCTTGTTCTGTTCTTTTCTTTTAGCTTATTTTAAAAAAAAACAAAAAAAAACCCTGGCTTGTCTATACCTTTTCAGGCCTTAAGCCTACCCATCCATTGAAGGCATGGCAAAACCAGCTAGTGGTTTCAAAAAATGTTCCAAGTGTGCCAGCACCATCTCAGCAACTGACACATACGACTGATGTCTAAAATGCCTTGGTCCAGAACACCAGCCAGCAGACTGTCCCCTCTGTCAGAAGATGACTAAAAGAGGCCTACAGAACTGGGCATCTAAATTTGGGACACTCCTTGTCTCAGATGCGGTATCATTGGTGTCCACTTTGTCACGGGCCTCCTCCTCCTCCCATGGATCGCAGGTATCCTTAAAGTCAAAGAACAAGTCTGCATCGAAGTCTGAGAAAGCCTCCAGAGGTAGATCTCGCTCAAAGCATCAAGATCCCTTGGGTGTTGCCTCGGAGGTGTATCTGCCTTTCAAACAGCCCTGGTGGGAGGCTCTGACCTCCAAAGCCATTGAGGGGACCCAGAATGCTCCTGAAGCCTCGACCTCCAGAGACCTACTGATGCCATGCTCTGGGATGGTAGTGCAAACACCCATGAATGATACCCAGGCATGGGCAACCTCAATGGACCAGCGCATACTGGCCATCAAGTGGAGCTTAACAGCTCTCCTGGCTGCCTCAGTACCTATCAAGCCATTGGCTGCAGGCACCATTCCTTCAATACCGGTTCTGGTACTGACATAAACAACGGTTCTGGGCAAGACATCAGGGCTGCTCCGGATGACATAGACATTGTTTCCACCCATGCTCTCCCTTGAAATTATCACCCATGTGAGTACCAAACCCAAGCGGCTCACAGAGGCAGATACCTCAGAGCATCGGTACTGGCCTTTAGCGTCGAGAAAAATGGTGCCAGTCGATATTTTGAGTCCTCTGATTCAGATTGCTCCATTTCGGATGTGGAGTCACTCGATTCCCAGGAGCCCCAGGACCGATCTTCGGACCCTTCCCCACCTCAGCAACAGCATATGTTGCATCCACAAGACATGTCCTTCCAGGAATTCATTTGAGACCTAGCTAAGGGTCTCTTTATTACAGTAACATCGGAGAAGGAACCAAAGGAGGAAGAATTAGAGATCTTCCAAAACCCGACAGCACCCAAAGAGGCAGCCACTCTGCTGGGTGCACCGCATCCTTCATGACATTATGCTCCATATGTTGGAGACTCCCATCATGGTCTTACCTCACAGTCGATATCTCGATACCATCTATTGGGTACTGGAGTGTTCTGGCTTCCAAAAGCAGCAACTTCCCCACCACTCCATGGTGGTTGAATCGGCAATGCGCCGAATCAAAAGCTCAAAAATTCACTCCTCTATTTATTTATTGATTTATACGTTTTATATACTGCCACTTCCGTAGATCAGTGGCGGTTTGCAATCCTCCAGGTCTTGAAAGGTACTCTTCCTAATTGCCCTCATCTCAGCGAGACATATGCTTCGGGCTTTGGTGGCAGACCCACCCTATACCCGGTTCCACCATGACAGTCGTCTTTCAGACTCACCCACACTTTATCCAAAGATGGTGTCTCCTTTCCATTTAAACCAGTCAATTTACCTTCGTTTTCTTTCCTAAACTGCATGCATCTCGAGTGGAAGCAACTCTGCACATTCTTGACTGCAAACGTGCTTTGACTTTCTGTCTCCAAAGGACTTGAGATCATCATAAAGCCTCGCAGTTCATCTCATTTGATCCTAGTCACCGGGGTCTCACTGTGTATCTAAATGTACACTCTCAAGATGGGTAGCAGACTGCATTTCATTTGTTTATGACAAAGCAGGACTCTTCCTTGAAGGGCATGTCACCGCTCACAACATTAGTGCCATGGCAGCCTTGGTGGCAAACCTATGCTCAGTAGCTATTGATGAAATTTGCAAGGCAGCAGCTTGGTCTTCCATCCCTACCTTCGCTGCCCATTACTGTCTGGATAAGGACTCCCGCCTGGATGCTATGTTTGGTCAAGCTATACTCCAGCATCTCTTTCAGACTTAGAAGCAGCTCCTATCCTCCATCTCGGACTTTGACAATACCAGAAATCCATGAGGGATCCATGACCTCTTTGAGCCTATTCAGAGGCAAACTTCCACCAGTTCTGGGTTCCCTTCATCTGGGAGCTAGAGAGTCCCATATGTGAAGAATACATTCCTGCTTGTTTCTGGAGATAGCGTAGTTACTCATCTGTAACAGGTAATCTCTGGGAAGAGCAGGAATTTAGTCTTCACAGCCCGCCCTCCTCCCCTAGGAGTTGTAGGGTTTCATTTTACTCTCTCTTCTCAGCTACAAACTCAACTGAAGAGAGGGAATTGGGAAGATGGGAGGGCAGTCTCGCAGGCGCAGTGGAATGCTCCCAAAAGCTTTCCAATTGGATGCTGGGGAGTGTTCCTGCTCGGGCTCCATTGGTACCAACGTCACCCATATGTGAGGACTACATTCCATATGTGAAGAGTAAATTCCTACTGTTTGTGGAGATCACCTGTTATAGGTGACTAACTATGCTTTCTCAATTGCTACTCCTTAATCTTGGAAAATATGAACGAGTGCCACCTGCGCTTCAGATGTTTTTGGATAGGTGGGGTCTTCTCTGGATGAATTGGAGTCTATGCCAAGAACTTGAGATTTTTGTTGTCCAATGCTGGGAGGTTGATTCCCTGGGCTTGATTGAACCTTTCTCGTCCTTAGCCTCAGAAACCACTACTTCGTTACATAGAGCACCTTCCAGCCCTAATCATATTGGGGGCATTGGATTGGCTTTGGAAGTCTTGGTCTGTGGACCTGATCTGGCTTTGAGACAACCTGCTCTTATGTCTTCCACAGCATTGGAGTGTGTTGGGTCAGGGTCTGATCCTCTCAAACAATCAGGCTGTCTTCTCACTTACGGCTTGCCTCTTAAGAGGTGATATTTAGTGTGGTGGTAGTGGTGTTGTAAAGTGCTGTCAAGTCTGTGTTGACTCATGGTGACCCTCTGGATAGCTGTCCTAAATTGTATTCAGTCTTTAGTCAGGCGACTTATTGTTGATAGAGTGGCATCCATAGCTGCTATTATATTGATCCATCTCATTGCTGGCCTTCCACTTTTGCGTTGACCTTCAACCTTGCCAAGCATGATGTCTTTCTTTACTGATCTCTCTATTGCATGATGTGTCCCAAGAATGAAAGTTGAAGTCTTGTCATCTGAGCTTCTAAAGAAAGCATTGGTTTGATCTCCTCTAGTACTGATTGGTTTGTTCTCCGGGACCAAGCAGGAAGTCAGCCCTATGGGTGACATCTCCGCCGACGGAGCCCGTGCGGATCCACGCTCCAGCTTTCAAAGAAAGCCTAGGGAGTTACACCACTCATGTGCAGTCATCTTCTTGACCTAAGGTGCCATCTTGCCTCAGTCTGTCTTTTACCACAGAGCCCTGAAGATGTCTTATCTGTGCACCCCGGACAAAGTAGATTTTTCTGACACATTATTGTTTTTCTCCTTTTTCTCAAGTGCTCAATTCGATCACCTTTCTGCCACCCGAGTCTCCCGCCTCAGCGTTATAGCTTTTGCTCGCGTAATTTTCTTTATTTTTGTCTTTTTGGCCTGTGGGGGATTTTTTTCGTGGCCTAACTGGTCGGGACATCCAAGTTTGATCTCACAGATCTCGTTTATCTCCAGGAACAAGCAGGAATGAGTCTTCACATATGGGTACGTCGGTACCGACGGAGTCTGCGCGGGAATGCTTCCCAGCGTCCAATCAAAAAGCTTTTGGAAGCATCCCACCACACCTGCGTGCTGCCTTCCCGCCTTTCCCAACTGCCTCTCCTCAGTTTTCGTTTTCCGCGGAGCCGGCAGGACGACGTCCTGTCACCGCAGAAAATTCTTGTTTTATTTCTTTAGTTTTCTTGTGGTCGCGGCTGTCTTCCCCAACGCCACCGGTACCGCCGGTGTTTTCTTTTCTTTTCTTGTAAAATCTTCCTTTGCAAGGGATATTTTTTCTTCATAGTGTCTCACGGTTTCTCAGGCCTTTTAGGCCTCTTCTTTTTCCTTCATGGAACCGCCAGCCACTTTCTCCAAGAAATGTCCAGACTGTGGCGGTACAACTTTATTTTTAGACCCTCCAACTCGGTGTCTAACCTGCTTGGGTTCTGATCCTTTTCCTCTGGAGCCTTTAGGCAGCAGTTTGGTGAGAAGAGGTTTTCAACATCGAGGTTCCCTCGAGACACGGTTTCCCTCCAACTTCAGGGCACCGTCTCTTTCTTCTTCTACACAGGATCAGGTAACCCACAAACAGTCTGTTAAGACTAGCCAGCCCTCGAGTGGTAGGTCTCATGCACAGCATGTAGACTGCTCCGGCCTTGCCCTCGAGGGCCCCCTGGCTTCAAAACCCCGGCGGGAGTCTTCGGTCTCCAAAGCATATGAGGGGTTTCAGGTTGTTCCTGGGGTTCACCCCTCAAAGAACATACCTGAGCCGTGTCTGGTGGTGGCATCCGCTTCGAGCGGTACCGATACCCCGGCATCGGCACTGGTGTTGGATGAAACACTCCTCACCAGGGATGGTCATCTGGCGTCCTCGGTGCCTTCGGGACCGGTGGATACCCCCCAGACTGACTTTCCATTATCAGTACCAGCACCGATACCACCACCGACGTCAGTACCCTCCAGACGTGCATCGATAGCCTCGCTTCCTTTGATGCCGAGTCTGGAATCGATCTCCAGTCTGGAGGACTGGGTACCGACTCGCCTTGGTACCGGCTCCGGGCGGTACCGAAGGCTCGGTTCCGATGATTCGGATCCGCAACTCTCTGTTCCTCCGAGTCCGTTTGAGTTGCCACTGGTTGGCCTTCATACACCGGTATCAGACACGGTACCGGAGTCGGTACCGATGTCCACATTACCCTTGCGGTCAGTGCCTTCCATGCTTCGCTCATCAGGCTCTTTGCCCTCGATGCCGAGTTTGGAATCGATCTCTAGTCTGGAAGACTGGGTACCAACACGCTTTGGTACCGACACTGATCAATACCAGAGGCTCGGTACCGAGGAAGCGGCCTCAGGTTTGCGGTTACCTCGGTACCGATTGAACTGTCCCCGATGGCTGCTCCGATGTCTGTGTCGGGCTCGGCTCCGACATCGGTACCGGTATTGGCATCGGTACAGGTATCCACAGTAGCATCGTGGCCAACTCCTGCCATGCTTCTTTCAACAGGATCGCTCCCTTCTGTACCAAGCTTGGAGTCGATACCTGGCATGGACGATGTGGTACTGACGGTCGCTGCTCCTGACAGCCAGTACTGGCGACCATCCCTTAAGAATTCCACACTGCACCATGCACCATCTTCTATTCCTATATATTTGGATAGCTCTTTCGGTGCTCAGGCTAGTTCTTCAGATCTAACCTGTCCAAAGGAGATTCCCGTTGGAGATCCCTCTTTTCAGAGTTTCCTCCTGGATGTAGCAAGATCTCTTGCCATTCCTATCCCTGGACATGATCCTGCACAAGGCTCTGTTTCTTCCAAAGCAAAGGAGAACATGCTTCCTTTGCATCATTCCTTGCAGGATCTCCTTCTAGGAATGTGGGAAGCACCTTTAAAGGTACCCCCACCTTCCAGAGCAACTGATCTCTTATATCAGGTGCCCCCCTCTCCAGGGTTTCAAAAGACTCAACTTCCTCATCATTCCATAGTAGTGGAATCAGCAATGAGGCGGGTAAAGAGTAAGAAAAAGCACTCTTCTTATCCGCCAGGTCGTGAGTCTAAAACACTAGATGCCTTTGGATGTCAAACCTTCCGGACATCTATGCTTTCTGCAAGAATTCTCTCATATATTTTTTATATGAGTCTATCTCTTGAGGAGGTCACAAAGCAATTACATCTTTTGACTCCTTCCCTTCCAGAGTCCAAGCGTGCAGGCTATTCTTCACTGCTTAAGCATCTTCAGAATATCTCTTGGTTTCTTACTCGTGCTTCCCTAGACTCTTTTGAGTCTGTTAGCAGGACCTCTGCTATAACTATTGGGGCACGACGTAGAGCCTGGCTCCAAGCTTCAGACTTGGACAAATGGGCACAGCAAACACTGGGACATACTCCTTGCACTGGAGACAGTCTTTTCAACAAGGAGTCTTTACGTCAGGTTACTCAGTTGTCCACTGACTTACCTGTTCCTAGGGGCTGTTCTGCACCTTCTTCTGTCCCAGTAGGTAGGAAATGTCCTGCCAAACTTTCTTCCCATAGGAGAAGAAGGTTTTATGCATCATCTGCCCATCATACAGATGTTCCCAAACAAGGGAAGCATCGTCCTGGTCTGCAGAATTCAACCTCTCACCAGGCTCAGCAAACCCAGCAACCGCAGGGTTTCTGATGAATCTTCATTAGATGCTTGTGACTCTTGGACTTAGAATCTGCAGTTGCTTCTTCTCAGTAGAGGCAATCCACTGCTTTCATTCTAAACCCTAGACATGGATCTCTTCCCAAAAGACATCCATTTTTTCTATGTTCCATGAGCTGTCAGGATGTTCATGCCTATATATCACAGGGTTCTCCTCTTCTTCCTGCTAGGGAAAGAGGTCTAACCACTATCAAACGATAGTTTCCTGTGCCAGCATGTCTTTTTTCCTTTCTATAGACTTACTACTTGTAAGTCGTCTTCAGCTCCATTCTCTTTACCCTCTTACTAAGCTTTCCTCTGTAAGAGTGGTATTGCTTCACTGGAGGACTGTTTCTTCAGCCTCTCTAGTTTTGTTACTTTTCCGGTGCGGAGTTTTCCTCTCTGAGTAGACTCCTCTTTTTCAATCTTGCTTTGAGGCAGTTCATCAGACATGTCCAGAGTTTTCTACTCCTATTCTGTCTGTTCTTTCTGTTTTTAAACAGTGAGATTCTTTCTGCTGTCTGGCAAGCATTTGCCTATGCAGGAGCCTTAATGTTTGGACCACTGGTTCTTGTCCACCAGCAACCATATCTGTCCTCCACTAACATTCTGTCTGGTCTTAGTAGTGGCCCCAAGTCAGTGCTGTCAACTGTCTTGGAATATTTTCACTACAGGCTTGTTGGATTGTCTCCTTTTCTGCCATCTCCATTCCCCTGGGTTTGGCAGCATAGTTGACATAGCTACTGGCTCTCCAGCAGCCAGTTCTATCTCCTCATTCTCCTGCATCATGCTCTCTGCAGTTCTACAGAGAAGCTCTCCACTATGGGCCCTTGCTAGAGAGCATGGTTTTTTTTTCTCCAACAGCTATCCTAGATGGTTGGAAAAGGCTTTTTCAGTCATGTCTCCCATGACTAGAAAGGTTCTCCCTTTTTTCACTATCTCCTTTTTAATATAAAGGACATAGACCTTCTCTTACGTGAAAGCTTAAGGAGTTGCCAATTCCCTGCTTTGGTCCATAGTATTTCCAATCGGGAATATGCTTTTTCTCCTTGCAGCTTGTCCTCATGGTAAGAACACATGATACCTTTTTGCCCTTAAGCAGGTCAGCATGGTATCTCATTTTTATGCGTCTTCTGTTCACTTACCATGCTAGAGTTCTGGAATACTCGGGACTTGCTGGCTGCAGACTGATATCATCCTCTGCTTCACGTAACCGTCCTGGTTATTTTTGCTAGCTAGCATCCCTGTAGCTCATAACCAGTCGGAATAGATTCTCTATATATCTTCTCAAGTAGGTTCCACCTTCTTGTTGTTAGATGAATCTTTCCTCTCCACATTTCCAATGTGAATACCCTTCTGTAGGCATATCTCTGTCTGCTTCATTGCAGACACCCATATAGAGGCATATATATATATACACACATCTTACAGATGTCTGTCTATCATTTGTGTGTATTTTATGCCCTTTCATATCTCACTATAGATATATTCTTATGTCTGTCTGTCTATCTATATGTATATATATATATATATATATATATGTATCTGTCGAGATATTTTATTATCGGTAGATATGTATCTGCATATTTATCTACCTGACTGTCTAGGCTCATATAGCTATATGATTCTGAGAGATGGGCTTTACCCATACCTATGCTATAACCATAACCTTAAGGTTTAGGTACCTCTGAAGCTCTCCATGTTCCAGTATCTCTCCTAGCTGACTCCAGTTAGGAGAGACATTGCGGATCTTCAGTTAATCAGGCTCCAACGCCTCAGGCATTTGTCCTTTCTTTGGGATACAAGGGGTTTCCATACCTTTTCCTCCCACAAGGACTGTGCCTGTTTGTCCAAATCGGTCAGCCTTCTCTTTTGCCCCTAAGGGTGAGCCACTCTGTTGCCAAAAGAGTTGGGCTTTTGTCTTAAAGCCTTCCGCTAAAGGCCCACCGTTTTTGTACTACCCCAGTTATTACTGGGGTTCCCTCTTACCTTTCAGGAATCTGACCTCCACTGTTTTTTCCTACAGGATTATTACCTCTACTTCACAGTGAGGTCCTCCTTGAGGTTCCTCTACTGGGTTCCCCAGTAGATCCCATGAACCTCCTTACTGCTGGGTAATCCTGTTAGGGGAGGTCCATATTGCAATATTTCTTTCAATATCATTGATGATTATCATCCACACATGGACTCCTTGTCTGCAGTCCTATGCTAGGTTAGCTGTTCCACAGCACCTTTCTTTTTCAACTCCTACCCTCCATCCTCAGGATGCCTGGTGTTGTGGGGGATAGCATGTTCCAATCTATGACATGCTGGGACTCCAGGCATCTCAGCTTGGGAGTCCCCATATGTGAAGGCTCATTCCTGCTTGTTCCTGGAGATAGCACAGTTACTTGCCTGTAACAAGTGATCTCTGGGAACAGCAGGAATAAGTCTTCACAACCCACCCACCTCCCCTAAGAGTTGTATCTCTCTATCTCTTTCTTTCCCTTCTCTCTCTCTCTCTCTCTCCTTGTCTCAGCTTGAAACTTAACTGAGGAGAGGCAGTTGGGAAAGGCGGGAAGGCAGCACGCAGGCGTGGTGGGATGCTTCCAAAAGCTTTTTGATTGGACGCTGGGAAGCGTTCCCGCACAGACTCCGTCGGTACCGACGTACCCATATGTGAAGACTTATTCCTGCTGTTCCCAGAGATCACCTGTTACAGGTAAGTAACTGTGTTTTCCCGCTATATCCTCGACCAGCGGTTTCAAGCAGTGTGGCAAGTGCAACTGCACCATGTCCCGTATGGACCATCACAGTATCTGCATTAAGTGCCTCGGGGCAGACCATGATGGGTTTTCCTGCTCATTTTGCCGCCTCATGTCGTCTGAAAGGCGGCAGGGGGGAGCTGTTTGGTAGGTCTGACTCGGGCTCAGCATCAGGGGCGGAATCCCTGCCTTTGACGCTGGCAGCGGGTGATGGGGTGTCACATGCCCAGGCTCGTTCAGAGCCCAGAGGTCACCGAGCATCAGAGTCGTCCTATGAGGATCTCTGCCAGACGTCAGAGTCTTCCTCGAAGCAGACGTTGAGGACTGACCCAGGATCGAGTGGTAAGTTTGCTTCAACCCAACCCCAGAGCCCTCAACTTGATGCGGGAGATGACAGGCAAGAGTGCCCGTCAAAGCAGCCCTGGAGTGACGAGTCACCTGTGGCATTGAGGGATCGACCCAGTGCCTCAGACTCCATTCTGGTGAGGGATCCGACATCGCCCTTGACGTCTTTGGGGCCAGCACAGTATTTCTGTGTCCCTGGAGGCACAGAGGGGCCCGACTCCCGGTCACTCCAGTTCATTGGCGCCCCACAGGGGGACTTCCTTGACTAGGACCTCCCTGGAGGATGCTCCACCCATCCTCAAGCAGTTACCACAGTCTGTATCGAGGCCATCGGTGGCTGACAGAACTTTGATGGACTTGTGATGTCGGGAGTCATCAGCGCCGGGTCGGTCAGATGACCACTGGGCACTGGCCGACTCCTCTGGCTCTGAGTCGGTGTGTGAGATGGACAAAGAGTCCTCTGACACCGTGCTCCATCAGGACTTCCCCTCCAACGTCTCTGACACACCACCGGTGGAGATCTCCTCCAGAGGATCTTGCATTCTTGGAGCTTGTGAGAGAGATGTCCCAGGTACTCGCCTTCATGGCAGTTTCCGCATGATGAGGATCTGGAGATCCTCCAGTACGATGCCCTTTCTCAGGAGGTGCTGACTGTGCCTGTGCCCCCCCATCCTGGAGCGTTTGCTGTTCAGGGTGTGGGAGACCCCAGTGGCGGTGCTGATTGTGAACAGTCTACTCAATTCACAGTATTGAGTTGGCAAGAGCCCCAGGTTCCAGAAAATGCAACTTCCACACAATTCCATGGTGAATGGAGTCAGCTATAAGTCTAATCAAGAGCCAAAAGATGCACTCCTTAGTGCCCCCTTGTAGGGAGGCTAGTACCATGGATACATTTGGCAGGAAGTATTTCCAGGGCTCTATACTCACAGCCCGGATCCAGGCTTACCAGCTGTACATGGGCATGTACCTGAGAGACCTGGCGAAGAAACTTGCCAGGTTCTCAGCTGGTCTATCAGGTGAGCTCCTTGAGTGCTTCAGGACCCTGATATCTTCGGTCAAAGAGTGCTCCAAGTTTCAGACTTGGGCAGTCTTCAACTGCTTTGAGTCTGTGGCTCAGGTAGCTGCGATGGACATTAGTGTCCACCGCTTTGAGTGGCTATAGTCTTCTGACTTAGAGCAATGGGTTCAGGACAAGTTAGTTGACATCCCATGCTGGGGAGACAACCTTTTCGGCAAACTCATAAGGGAGAAGACTGACGAGTTGGAGAAGGAATTCATGACCAGGACCAGGCTGTCCAAGAAAGTGTCAGATCCTTCCTGTCGGAAGGCTTCGGGGAAAAAGTCCTTCCACCCAAAGTCCAAGAAAGCTTACGGAAACTATCCCAAGTTCAGGCCTACCCAGTTCCCTCTCAGGGGCAGCAGGTCAAGGGCCAGGGGCACAGCCCCCATAAGCCTAAGGCTCCTAAATCCCAAACAGCGTCCCAGCTGCAGTCTGGGGAGAGTTTTTGACTCCTTGGGCAGGATGTAACCGGCCCAAGGTTCACAGGGGAACGGCTGGTCCACTGTGCACACAGGTGACCCTCTATCACCACAGACAGCTGGGAGTTGCAGGTGATCAAGGAGTGATATCTCCACTTCACTCAACTGCCTCCCCCTTTTTCCCAGGGGAACTGCCTAGGGACCCCTTGCACAGGGAGCTGCCTCAGAAGGAACTAGAGTCCTTACTCGAGTAGGCGGTAGAACTCATCCCCCCTCATCTTCAGGGCTGGGGATTCTACTCTCGCTACTTTCTGGTCCCCAAGAAAACAGGAGGCTTCAGACCCATCCTGGATCTTTGGGACCTCAACCGTTTCCTGGTCAAGGAAAAGTTAAAGATGTTATTCCTTGGAACCTTGCTGCCTTACCTCACCTAGGGAGATTGGCTATGCTCCTTGGATCTCAAAGATGCCTATACCCACATCCTGATCCATCCAAGGCACCTTCAGTACCTCCGGTTCATCGTAGGGGGATGCCACTATCAGTACGGGGTAAGTCCCTTTGGCTGACCTCAGCCACTCGGGTGTTCATGAAATGCTTGGTGGTCATGGCCTCTTGCCTCTGCCTCCTCGGTGTATTCATGTTCCCCTATCTGGTCTATTGGCTGGTACAGGCCGACATGCCAGAAGAAGTACGCAATGAGACACAGCGCACTCTGGGACTGCTATAGCACCTGTGCTTCTTGGTGAACCTCCCAAAGTCTCACCTCTCCCCATGGAATATTTTGTTTTTGCCATCTTGTGCTATGATATCCTATTGAGGCGAGATAGCACCTTTGGGCGGGAAGGTGATCGTACATGCACAGTGTATCTTGCAAAGACTTTCATTGAAAGCTGGGGAGTAGTTCCACGTGGGCTCAATCGGCACCAATGTCATCCATATGTGAGGACTGATTCCTGCTGTCCCCAGAGAACACCTTTTACAGGTAAATAACTACGCTTTCTTTGGGCAGTCCGTGATATACACAGTATTCTTCGTCAGCACCATAATTCAAATGCATAGATTTTCTTTTGTCTATTTTTTTTCACTGTCCAACTTTCACATCCATAAGATGTTATTGAAAATACCACAGCTTGGACAAGTTAAATCTGTGTATGGAGAGAGACATCTCTGCTCTTGAGAATCTTGTCTAGGTCCTTCATAGCCATTCTGCAAAGAGCAATGCATCATCAAAGTTTTTGACTGGTTGTCATTTCTTTATTGATTGATCCAAGCAGGTTAAAGTTGTCCACTATTTCAATTTCTTCTCAATCAATGATGAACTTATTGATTTTGCAAGTTGACAGGATCTTTGTCGTCTTTATGTTAAGGTGGAGGCCCAATTTAAGACTGTTTCTTGATCTTGAGAAGCAAATGTTTCAGATCCTCTTCACTTTCAGCCAGTATTGTGGTGGTATCAGTGTAGCAAAGGTGGTTGTTGAGACTTCCACAAATCTTCACACCTTGGTTGTCTTCATACAGTTTATTTATTTATTTAACAAAGACTTATATACCGCTGCTTCCACAGTTCAGCTGCGGTTCACAGATAACAACAGTCAACAAAGCATAGTTTGTTTTACATATAACATCAGATAAATAAATTGTGCTTCTCTGATGATTTGTCCTGCATATAAATTAAATAGGTAGGGGGGAAGTATGCAGCCTTGTCATACATCTTTGCTGATGTTAAACCATTCTGTTTCTCCTTGTTCCATTTGAACTGTTGCTTCTTGATCAATATAAAGGTGTTCTGTTATACCCATGCTTCTTAATGTGGCCCAGAGTTTCTCATGGTTTACACAGTCAAAAGCTTTGCTGTAGTCAAAATACATATAGATATCCTTTTCATTTTCTTTTGTCTTTTCAAGGATCTGTCTCACATCTGCGATGATGTCTTTCGTTCCTTGTCCTTTCCTGAACTCTGCTTGCACTTCAGGTAGTTCTTGTTCCAGGTATGGTTGTAGTCTGTGCTGGATAATCTTGAATAAAATCTTGCTGACATTTGGGATCAGAGCAATTGTGCAATAATTTCCACAGTCAGTCAGATCACCTTTCTTCAGTATTGGTATAAACACAGATCTGTTCCAGTTAGTTGGCCATGATGTTGTCTTCCAAATTTTCTGGCAGAGCCTTGTAAGTATGGCAACAGCTGCATCCAAGCACTGTAATACTTCAGTGGGAATGCCATCAATACCATTTGCTTTGTTCTTTGATAAAGCTTTCAATGCTGCTTTGACTTATTTCATCACCAGTGGTTCCTGATCATAAGTTACAGCTTGAAACGGCTGTTGGTCCGCTTGATCTTTATGGTATAATGACTTTGTATATTCTTTCCACCTTTTCTTGATCTTAACAACATCATACAACATGGATCCTTGAGCATCTTGTAGTATTCCAATTCGAGGCTGGAATTTTCTCTCTTAACTTTTGTAGCTTTAGGAAAGCCAATCTTGTTTTTCCTCTGATAGTTTCTGATTCTATTTCCTTGCATGCAGTATTGTTGTACTTCTCCTTGTCTTATCTTGCTGCATGTTGGAAATCTCTGAGTTCTGTGATTGCCATGCTTTCTCTTCTGACTTTAACTTCTTTGCATTTCTGGGCAATTTTCAGAGTTTCTTGGGTCATCCTTTTTGGCCTTTTTCACTTTTTGTAAGGACTTCTCACTTTCTTCGAACACAACTTTCTTGATGTCATCCAATAACTCTTCCAGTGCTCTGTCATTTGTATCCAAAGCAGCAAATCACTTTTGCAGGCAGTTTTTAAATTCTGGTGGTATATTCTGTAGGTCATATTTTGCTACATTTATGAGTGCCTTGCTGTTTTTCAACTTTAGCTTGAGTTTGCATACTAGTAGTTGGTGATCTGTACCATAGTTGGCTCTAGGTTTTGTCTTCGTTGATGTTATTGAGCTTTTCTAATGATGACTTCCATAGATGTAGTCAATTTGATTTTTATACATTCCATTGGGTGAAGTCCTTGTGTACAGTCGCCACTTGTTTTGCTGGAAGAAGGTGTTTCAGATGAATAGATCTCTTGGTCTTGCAGAATTCTATCAGTCTTTCTCCAGCTTCATTTCTGTTGCCAAGTCCATATTTTCCAACCACTTTGCCTTCTTTGTTGCCAACCTCTGCATTCCAGTCACCTATGACTATCGGGATATCCTGTTTGAATGTTGTACTTGTACTTGTTCATAGAACTCATCCAGCTCATACTCTTCTGCAGCTGTTGTCGGGACATATACCGGAATAATAGTTGTGTTGATGGACATTCCCCATAGACGAATAGAAATTAAGCATTCACTGATTGCATTGTATTTAATTACAGTTCTTGGCAAGTTTCTTCTTAATTATAAATGCAACACCATTTCTTCTTTCTTTTATTTCCAGCATAGTATACCATGTTATCAGATGCAAAGTGCCCGATGCCAGTCCATTTCAGTTTGCTGACACCCAACAGATCGAGTTGTACATGTTCCATTTCATTCTTGACCACCTCCAACATCCCTTGGTTTATGTTTTGTATGTTCCATGTCCAAATATATAGGACATCTTTACAGCTTCTGACTCATTTCATTCGCAGCTATATCAGCACTCAGATGTCCAGGGGATCCAACCACATCATAAATGCTGGCTTTATTCTGAAAAATCTAAAGCTCATCTTCAGTAGTCAGTTGAGATCCTTCCAATTTGTGGGTCTCATCTTCCAGCACTATAGGGCAATTTGTTTTGTCATGGCAATCTCAGGCCGGAGGGTCTGGGATTTCTAGTCCTATAGGCACTCCTTGTGGTCTTGGGAAAGCCACTTAACCCTCCATTGCCCATGTTCCCTGTAAGTATTAGCATATGTGTCTCATATCCCCTCGTGTTGAATGTATCCCCCAATTGACCACTTTGACCCGGTGAAAAGCGGGATATAAATACAGCTAAATAAATGGCTATCCATTGGGTTTTCGTGGCAAGATACGGAAGTAGATTGCCAGGCCTTTCTTCCACGCAGGTAATTCTAGTGTTGTCGTTGTCGCAGGAATGTGATTCTCTGTCACCAACACAATCCCATTCTGCTGCTGCTGCCCATATCTTAGTTTGTTACCTCAGCTGAGATCTGCCTGTGTTTGGAGGACCCTGCCACTACTTAGGCTACCGATAGCTTAGCTTTCAGCATCACTGATATGCACAAGCCCTCACAGCACGACAAGCTGCAGAGCAAATGAGGCCGTAGTTCTTTGCCTCTGAAAGCGAAACATGGTCCTGCCTATCTTGCTTAAGTGCTCGTCTGGTGTCTTTTTGAGGACTAGTACAGCATTTGTCGTCAATGCCGTCCTCCTCCTTTCTCCATGACTGTTTTGAGAAGGGACTGTCCTTCAGTTCTTGGAAATGAACAAGGTGCAAGGATCTCTTTGCTCTCAGGGAACGAGTCTGATCTCTGGAGGCTAGAGTAGCAGACAAGGAAGACAGAAAGGTACATAGACGAGAGCTACAGGGATATAGTCCTGAAGTCCTACCTCCAGTCTGGCAGCAACCCTGTTGCCATGGAGGAGAGAGGTCACGTGACAGGAGAGCATTACTCTGTGGCAGAAAGTAATCCTATAGCTAGGACCTGTCCTCCAGGTGATGTAAAACCCTCTTGCACCAAGAAAGTTTCTCCAGGGCCTTGTGCCCATGAGGGAAGGGTTAGGATAGCCATTATAGTTGGTGATTCGATCATTAGGCATGTAGATAGCTGGGTGGCTGGTGGATGTGAGGATCTCCTGGTAACATGCCTGCCTGGTGCGAAGGTAATGGACCTCATGCACCACCTAGACAAGGTCTTAGCTAGTGCTGGGGAGGAGTCTGCTGTCTTGGTACATGTCGATACCAATGACATAGGAAAATGTGGTAGGGAGGTTCTGGAGGCTAAATTTAGGCTTTTAGATAGGAAGTTGAAATCCAGAACTTCCAGGGTAGCGTTCTCCGAAATGCGTCCTGTTCCACGCGCAGGACCCAAAAGGCAGGCAGAGCTCCGGAGTCTCAATGAGTGGATGAGACATTGATGCAAGAATGAGGGTTTTGGATTTGTTAGGAACTGGGGAACATTCTGGTGAAAGGGGAGGGGCTTCACCTTAACCGGGATGGAACCAGGCTGCTGTCATTAACCTTTAAAAAGGAGATAGAGCAGCTTTTAAACTAGATAATAGGGGAGAGCCGACAGTCGCCCAAGAGCGCATGGTTCGGAACAATGTATCCTTAAAGGATACTACCACAAAAATGAAGTTAGGGCACATCAGCAGAGAAGTTCCAATAAAGACAAAGGTAGCCCAAATGCCCTTGAGTACAGAGCAGACGGAGCTTAAAGATTCCAAACTACCCCTGCCTACCGATAACCAGATTAATATGAATAAAATACAGTCTCTAAAATGCTTGTATGAAAATGTTATAAGTCTAAAAAATAAGATGGGAGAGTTAGAATATGTAGCATTAAATGAGAAATTAGATATGATTGGTATCTCAGAGACATGTTAGAAGGAGGACAACCAGTGGGACACTGTGATACCTATGTACAAACTATATCGTAATGATAGAGCTGATCAAATTGGTGGAGAGGTTGCGCTCTCTGTTAGAGAAAGCATTGAGTCACAAAGGATTAAAGTTTTGCAGGAAACAAAATTTGCTGTAGAATCTCTCTATGGATTGAATTTCCATGTAAAAAGAGGAAGGCAATGGTAGTGGGGTGTACTATCGACCACCTGCCCAGAATGAACAAATGGATGATGAAATGCTCAAAGAAATCAGGGAAGCTAACAAAAGTTACAGAACAGTAATAATAATGGGTGATTTCAATTACCCCGGTATTGACTGGGTCAGTGTCAAGGCAGGACATGCTAGGGAGATAAAGTTTCTAGATGAAATAAATGAGTGCTGCTTGGAGCAACTGGTTCATGAACCAACTAGAGGGGAAGCCATTTTGAACCTAGTCCTTAGTGGAACACCAGATCTGGGGCAAGAGATAAGGATGTTGGGGACACTTGGCAATAGTGATCATAGCATGATCGCGTTTGATTCAATTAATGGAGGAGGAATAGTAAGGAAATCCACAGTACTACCTAAAATGAGGAAAATAGTTAAGAAAAAACTAAAAGGAGCAGTTGCAAAGGTTAAAGACTTACATCAAACTTGGGTGGTAGTTAAAAATACTGTCTTGGAAGCCCAGACCAGCTGTATTCCACGCTTTAAGAAAAGTGGAAGGAAGTCCAAAAAACTGCCAGCATGGTTTGAAGGTGAGGTCAGAGAGCCTGTTGACAAAAAAAAAGCATCTTTCAGGAAATGGAAAAAAGAGCCAAATGACAAAAACTGGAAACAGCACAAGCACTGGCAAGTTAAATGCAAGGCATTGATAAGGAAGTCAAAGAGAGAATTTGAGAGAAAACTTGCTGTGGAAGCAAAAACGCGTAATAATGACTTTTTCAAGTACATTCGTAGTAAAAAACCTGTGAGAGATTCAGTTGGACCATTAGATGATAGAGGGGTAAAAGGGGACAAGGCTATAGCAGAGAGACTGAATGAATTCTTTGCTTCGATCTTTACTGAGAAAGATGTAGGGATGTTACCCATGTCTGAAGTGGTATTTAAAGGTGATACTGCGGAAGAATTGAAAGAATATCGATACACTGGGAAGATGTATTACAACTATTTGATAAGCTGAAGAGTAGCAAATCACCTGGACCAGATGGTGTACATCCAAGGGTGTTGAAAGAACTGAAATATGAGATTGCAGACCTGCTATTAGTAATCTGTGAACTATCATTAAAATCATTTGTAATACCTGAAGATTGGAGGATGGTGAACGTAACGCCAATTTTTAAAAAGGGTTCCGGGGTGATCCGGGAAACTACAGACCGGTGAGCCTGACATCAGTACCAGAAAAATGGTATAAACCATCATAAAGAACAAAATTACTCAGCATGTAGATAGTCATGGCTTAATGGGAGACAGCCGACATGACTTTAGACAAGGAAGATCTTGTCTTACTGATCTGTTATGATTTTTTGAAGGTGTGAATAAACAGGTAGACAAAGGTGAGTCGGTTGATATAGTGTATCTGGACTTTCAGAAAGCCTTTGACAAGGTCCCTCATCAGAGACTTTTGGCAAAATTAAAAAGTCATGGGATAGGAGGCAGTGTACTATTGTGGATCAGGAATTGGTTAAAAGGTAGAAAGCAGGGGGCGGAGCCTGATGCCGAGCAGAGCAGACGCTTAGTGTGGTGGCTCCGAGGAGACCGTGCACAAATCCAGACAAAAGTGCCCTTTAAAACTCCCAAAGTCTCCTGAACGCAATTAAGGCACCTTCCTGATGGCGGGCCCTAAACCGCAACGTTTAGATTTTGCCAGCGCGTTAAGCAGCAATGCTAAACGATCTAAACCGGAGCCCATCTCCCCACAAAAAATGGCGGCCACACGAGAGGGGCCTGATGTTCATCTGGAGCTACTTACAGAAATTTGAGGAGTCAAGGAGCTTGTTAAAGCTAACGGTGTGGCGTTGAGCTCTGTACATGACAAGATCGCCGGGCTACATACCAAGCTTGAAAGCCTCTCGATGAGGCAAGATAAAACGGAGGCAATTCTGTCTGCCCACGAGGCCCGATTGGAGAAAACCACCAAGCTTGAAAAGCAGCTGAAAGCTTTACAAAGGGAGGTAGAGGACAGCAATAACCGGGCTCGTCGTAATAATGTGCGAGTGGTAGGAATACCCGAGGGATCGGAAGGGAAAGATATGAGAGTCTTCTTGGGTAAGGTGATACCTGAGCTTCTGCACTGCACTTTTGATAAGGATTTCGAAATAGATCGCGCCCATCGTGTCCCTTCTCATACTATGCCGCAAAACTCCAGGCCGAGGCCTATTATTTTTCGCACACTGCGCTACCAGCAAGCGGCGCAGATTCTGGAATTGGCACGCACACGCGCCCCGATAGAATTTGAGGGGCGCAAGATCTCATTTTTCCCGGACTTGGCTAAACCTACGGTTAACCGGCGTAAAAGATTCCTGGAATATAGACCTCGGTTGCTGCAACTCCAAGCACGTTTTGGTCTTCTTTACCCTGCCAGAATGCGTGTCACCCTTCATAATCAAACTCGCACCTTCGAAGACCCGGACGCGTTTTTACAATATTTGGAAGAAATGGAAGCAGCCCAGATGCGGTGAACAGCAGGGCATGAATGGCCCGGTTTAATCTCCTGAGAAGTGAATTGTAACTGCGACAGAGACTCCAGATTGACATTCAGTGCTTAACAGGGGACTTTTGCTTTTCTCTGGGGAGTCCTCGTATCTTCATGGTATTAGTGATGTGAAAGCTATTTATCAGGGGTGGGAGATGGGTCTAATTCTGTACCACGTAGCATGCATGTATTTGTAGCTAGCATTGCTGGCGGTAGGGGCCCTCCTGTTTATTGGGTCTCCCGGACCAGCCCTGCCGGCCTGTGCTCACCGGTAACGTTTTGGGGTATCGCCTCTCCTCCAGGGTTTGTGTTAACTTCTCAATTGGGTAGCTTGGCATGAAAATTTAAGGGCTTTTATTCATTGAAGGGGTGCCTAGATCTCCCACAAAGTAACAGTATTATAATCCAGGTAATAATATGTATTTTGTTTTGGCCTATAAGGGGCAATTCTGTTACCGTTTTCAATGGCTCCTTGTAAAATAGTCTCTTTTAATGTGCAAGGAGTCAACAGCCCGATGAAGAGAAGAAAAATCTTAGATTATGCGCGTCGAGAAGGGGCTGACATATTGCTGTTACAAGAGACGCATTTAAATTTGAAGGAGTCTTTGAAACTGGGTCTGCGGCCATATGAGGTAATAGCGTACTCCCCAGCAGTGAGGAAACACAACGGGGTTGCCATTCTCGTTAGAAAATCTCTTAAAATCACAGTAATCAGCCGCCGATCTGATACAGAGGGACGCTGGACCAAGGTCCGGGTAAAGATGGGGGGGCTTGAAATGGTCCTTATGTGTTTATATGCTCCCACAACTGATAACTTGGCGTTCTATGTTGAGATTGCGAAAGAGCTATATGGGGATAGTGGAAAGTCACTTATTATTGGGGGGGATTTTAACCAAACACTAGACCCATTAATCGATCGCCAGTCGCCCCGCTCGCTTAAGCGCTCGAAGGGACAGCTCTTTTTAACTTCTCTGATCCAGGAATTAGCCCTAGTAGACATCTGGCGCTTGCAACATCCACAAGAGCTCGAATTCACCTTTTTTTCAGCGCCACATGCATCACAGTCCCGCATTGATTTTTTTCTGGTCTCCAAGGCCCTGGTTCCCAATATGGGGCCTGCTAGTCTTCACTCAATCCATATTTCGGATCATGCCCCTATTTCAGTGGTCCTCAAAGCTGACTCCAGCCACAGCCAATCTGCCGATTGGGCTTTTGACAGGTCTCTTTTAGATGTCCCTGAATTTCGTATAGAGATGGTTGCTGCCACTCTCCACATGCCACTTCCGGGTGGGCTTGGTGGGAGGGCTTTAAGGCCACAATTAGGGCGGCCATCACTAGTTTTAGTATAAGGTCGAGAAGGCAAAAGAAGAAACACTTGCACGACCTTGAGCAGCAGATCAAAGCGGGAGAGCGGGTCCTGACGAGGAGGACCGACTCTTGCATTCTGGTGAGGCTTCAGCGCCTGCGATTTCAGTATAACGCTCTTGCTGCCTCTGAGGCCTCCCAGAGTGTAAGGAGGCAATATGGGAACTATTATCGGGAAGGCAATAAAGCAAGCAGGATGCTAGCAACGGCGCTAAAAGGTAAGCGAGAGGCCAAACGGGTCAGTGCCCTACAGAGATCGAGGGACACCGACCTGATTGTTAAAGATGCTGAGATTGCCGAGGCCTTCAGAGATTATTATACTCAATTATATAGCTCTGAACGGGAGTTTTCACAGGAGGGCTTTGAGCAACTAGTAGTCAACACTCATCGGCCCGTTCTCTCGGACGAGCAGCGGGAGGAATTAGACGCTCCCTTAAATGGGGAAGAAATTGGTAGAGCAATAGCTTCCATGTCAGCGGGTAAGGCCGCTGGACCGGATGGGCTGCCAATCGAATTCTTTAAAACCTTTGCTAAAGCCCTCACTCCTCATTTAGAGCAGTATTTCAAGATGTTATCCTTGGAAGAGCAGTCAACGGGTGCTTTTGCAGCAGCTAATTTAGTCGTGTTTGAGAAGCCTGGTAGGGATCCTCAGGTAGTTACCAATTG
Source organism: Ichthyophis bannanicus (assembly GCA_033557465.1). Taxonomy (NCBI): domain Eukaryota; kingdom Metazoa; phylum Chordata; class Amphibia; order Gymnophiona; family Ichthyophiidae; genus Ichthyophis; species Ichthyophis bannanicus. The sequence continues at coordinate 192,779,886 of CM066039.1, forward strand.
TCCCATCTCATTACTCAACGCTGATTATAAGATCTATGCCACTGCCTTGTCAACCCGGCTTTCGGGAATTATACCGATTTTGATCCACCCTGACCAATGTGGCTTTACGGCGGGGCGCTCGACCGCCGATAACGCGCGTATACTATGTCATATATTGATGGGAGCAGACGAGATGGATAAGCCTTTAGTTGGTCTCTCCTTAGATGCCGAAAAGGCCTTTGATCGCCTGGAGTGGCCTTTTCTTTTTGCAATACTTAGATGGTTCGGTTTTGGGTCAACTTATATAAGGGCTTTGGAAGTTTTGTACACTCTCCCCACCGCACGTGTCTGTGTCAATGGAGTGACTTCTGCCCCTTTTACTTTGCGACGTGGCACTCGCCAAGGCTGCCCGTTATCTCCCATGCTCTTCAATCTAGCGATGGAGCTCTTAGTTCTTCTCATACGGCAAAGTCCCGATATACATGGAGCATCAATAGTGGGACAGGAAATTAAACTTTCAGCGTATGCCGATGATCTCCTTTTCACCTCCCCTGACTCGATTCCTCGGATATTAGAGCAAATAGAGAACTATTCGAGATACTCAGGCTACAAAATTAATTGGTCAAAGTCTGTGGTGTTTCCTATGAACAAATGGGTACATAAGGACAATCTTAGCCAGTACCCTTTTGTGTGGGAGTCCGGCGCCATAAAATATTTAGGAGCCCATTACTGTTACCCTTTTGAGGAATCGGTTAGACGGACTGCTGAAGAGATCTTGAGTTTAGCCCGGGAGTTGACTACGAAGTGGTCCCCTCTAATGCTCTCTTGGTGGGGTCGACTGGAAACTGTAAAAATGATGATAACTCCCAAGGTCAACTACATTTTGGAGATGCTTCCTAGCTATCTCCCGATTCGCGTCTATCAACAGCTCGAGCGGCTGCTTCTTCAATTCCTTTGGAAAAATAGTACACCGAGGATCTCCAAAGAGAAGTTGAGGCTCAGTCGTGAACAGGGTGGAGTGAATTTCCCTAATTTTCAATCTTATCATCATGCCTTCCTCCTCAAACAAGGCTCTAGATGGCTAGAGACCCCAATTGCTGGTAGACCAGTATGGGTAACCTTGGAAGAGCGGCTATTGGCACCAATTCCATTGGAGTGTGCTCCAGGGATGCAATTCTCAAGTACTTCATCGCACCCTATAGTCATTGTTGATACACTTAAGGCCTTCCAGTTTTTTGTCAAGGTCGGCGGATCTGATTGTAATTTTCGAGCTCACCTCCCCATTTGGAATAATCCTCTATTTAGAATCCAGAAGAAGTCCTTTGCTTGGAAAACATGGTATACACGCGGGATATGGCGAGTGAGTCAATTGCAGACTGCCAATAGATGGAAGAGTTTTGGGATGCTTCAGCAAGAATTTGGCCTCCCGCTTACTTGTCTTTTTCAATGGTACCAGCTTCGACACTGCTTAGTAGGTGCGGGAATAGATCCTAAACAGAGCTTATCCACTCAAGGGGCAACTGAAATTCTTCGCGACATAACGCAAGCGCCGGGTATTGTGTCACAGATTTATAAGAGATTGACCCAATCCTCATCGCTTTTGATGCAGCCGGTACAGCAGAGATGGGAAAGGGAGACGGGGAAGAGACTATCTGATGTCCAGTGGAGAAACTTCTGGTGCAAGCAAGTAAGGGTTTCTAGATCCGCCTCCCTTACTCAGACTCTGTTTTATTTCGCTCATCAATGTTTTTACACACCGATCAAACTAGCTCGGTGGGACAATACTCTCAACCCTCTCTGCTGGACCTTTAATGTGGAGACTGGCACCTTGAAACATATAATATACGAATGCCTGGGGGTCCGGACTTACTGGATTTCAGTTTGGAAACAAGTACAACTTATTCTGAAATTCAGAGAGCCCCTCTCTTGGCGGATAATAGGTTTGCGGTCCACAGCGGGTATACCTTCTTTGCCTAAGGAAGGTGCCTTTCTCTTAGATTTTATGATGGGTATTGCAATATGTTTAATTATCAGTCATTGGAAGTCCACTGCCCTTGTAAATGAGCGCGAGTGGTGGAACCGCGTCTGTTTGTATAGTCAGTTTGAGCAGCATTCTGGTAAAACTAAAATGCTATCGGGGACTCAGTCTTTTAAATGGCAATTATTAAATGACTACATTGAGGCTGCTAAGCTGAGTAGTTGACCAAGCTCGAGATTCGCTATGGTTCTGACCTCACTGATCGTGCATCTTAAACCCTGGAGGGGAGGGTTGGGGAGGGTGGGGGGAGGAGGGTTTCAGGGGTTCTTTGTATTTTCTGTATTGTTGTGTTAGAGGTAGCTTGTTTTACTTAGTAGATAGAATTGTGTGACATTTGTTATGTTTGTTCTGTTTTGGAAAATGAAAATAAAGCTTTTAAAAAAAAAAAAAAAAAAAGGTAGAAAGCAGAGGGTAGGGCTAAATGCCCAATTTTCCCAATGGAAGAAGGTGAATAGTGGAGTACTGCAGGGATCTGTGCTGGGTCCGCTGCTTTTTGACATATTCTAAAATGACCTGGAAAAGGGAATAACGAGTGAGGTTATCAAATTTGCAGATGAGACAAAACTAAAGTTGTTAAAACCGAAGAGGATTGTGGAAAATTGCAAGAGGATCTTGATAAATTGGAAGACTGGGCATCCAAATGGCAGATGAAATTTAATGTGGACAAGTGCAAAGTTATGCACCTAGGAAAGAACAACCCAAACTATGGTTACACGATGCAAGGTTCCACATTAGGAACCACCACCCAGGAAAAAGATTTAGGCGTCATCGTGGATAACATGTTAAAACCTTCCGCCCAGTGTGCAGTGGCGGCCAAGAGAGCAAATAGAATGCTAGGTGGTATAAGAAAAGGAATGGAAAATAAAACAAAGGATATTATAATGCCTCTGTATCGTTCCATGGTGCGACTGCACCTTATACATAGTAACATAGTAGTTGACGGCAGATAAAGACCAGCATGGTCCATCCAGTCTGCCCAGCGAGATGGCAAGAGTAGGTGCACCTGTCGCTCCGCGCAGGCCACCCCTCTCCATATCCTTGTTCAGGGGTAAACCCACCACTCCATATAGGACACCCCTATTTGTTGAGACGTTATATGGTTCGGAAGTTAGATGGTACCGTTTATTTTGGGTTTTTTCCTATTTCTGTAAAGGGATCCTCTGTGTTTGTCCCATGCCTTTTTGAATTCCGTCACCGTGTTCGCCCCTACCACTTCCATCGGGAGGGCATTCCAAGCATCCACCACCCTTGAATATTGTGTGCAATTCTGGTTGCTCTATCTTAAAAATATTTTAGCGTTATTAGAAAAAGTACAGAGAAGAGCCACCAAAATGGTAAAGGGGATGGAAGGATATTCCTATGAAGAGAGGCTAAAAAGGATAGGGCTCTTCAGCCTTGAAAAGAAACGGCTGAGGGGAGATATGATAGAGGTCTATAAATTATATTGAATGGAGTGGTACGGGTAAATGTAGCTCGATTGTTTACGTCATCAGAATATAAAAAGACTAGGGGACATGCAATGAAGCTACAGGGTAACCTATTTAAGACTAATAAGAGAAAATATGTTTTTACTCAACATGTAATCAAACTCTGGAATTTACCGGAGGATGTAGTAAAAGCTGTTAGTGTAGCTGGGCTTAAAAAAGGTTTGGACAAGTTCCTGGAGGAAAGGTTCATAAACCATTATTAAAAGGGACCAAGGATATCACTGCTTGATCCCAATACAAGCATTGAGGAACCTGTGTCTTTTGGGGAGACTGCTAGGTACGAGTACTTATGACCTAGATTGGGCACTGTTGGAAACACAGGATATTGGGCTTGATGGACCTTGGTCTGACCCAGTATGGCATTTCTTATGTTCTTATGAAGTTCAGATGGCATTTTTTTTTTTTTACATTTTATTATTTATGGTATACAATAAATTCACATTTTTGAAATCAGAACATCAAGTAATAATTTTAGTCCACAAAATAGGAGCCAAGATACAGGAAAAAAACAAATCAGAAAATTATAGCAAAAGCATTTAGGATCCATATGGGAGAGAATTAAATATCACAGCCAGCAACAGCAACTTGATTTGATTTCTCTCTAAGCCCAAAACAATCTAACAACTGTTTAGGTTCAAAAGAAAAGAAAATTTGTAGCTTCATAAGTCACAAAACATCGATAAGGAAATTTTAGAATAAAGCAATTCTCAGAACTAGGACCCTTGGCTTCAAGGCCAAGATTTCCCTTCACCATAGCTGAGTCACACAAGAAAAATCAGGAATAACTTCCATTTTGGAAACTTGAAAACTGTTTCACCGTTCATTCAAAATATAAATGTAGGATCATGTTATGGCCTGGCTCAAGGGCAAAAGTTGTAAATAAGATAGTTCTCTCAGTTATGACCTCAAGTGAACTCTCAAGAAAAGTTAAATTCATGGAGTCCTGTGCACTAGCGGTCATTATCTGCTGTCCAGACCCGAAAGATTTAATGGACAAATATGTTCGTGCCACCGATGGAATACTCTCCAAAGGAATCTTCAAGACCTCAAATATGTATTTCTGCAGCATTTCAGCCAGGATACGAAGCTGAAACTTGGGAAAATTCAAAAAGCGTATATTGCGCTTACTTTGATTCTCCAACTGCTTCAGCTTCCATGCCCACATTAACTTGTCCTTGGCCCACTGCATTCAGATCCACTTACTCTGCACAGCGTACTTCAAAAAGCCCCAATCTTGCCCCTTGCTCTCGACTTCCACTACCCCAGAAAATGCAGATAAATCATCTTTAACTTTGCCAGCAAATATTAAGAGAGAAAGATTCAAACATTTGATGGCATCTCATAAATGCAAGCTCAATCCACAAGAAATGGCCAGCCATCTCAGACTTGATAGCCCTCCACGACCTGGATATACTAATGGTCACGGAGACATGGCTATCTAACTCTGACACGGTCCTTCTCAACCAGCTCATACCCTCCAACATTTCAATCCACACCTGCCACAGAGCCAATCGGAGAGGTGGAGGAGTGCTCATCCTTCCAAAATGGAGCTCCAATTTCAGCTGATCACTGCCACCAGCACAGTGCACCTCGATGCAATCACCATAGCCAACAAACACTTTTTCCATCAACCTACTTTACAGAGCCCCGACATCCTCCCCAGATGACCTCTCGATGATAATCGACCTCGCCTGCAACGCCCGGAGCCCGCGCACACCAAGCTGGTTACTAGGCGACTTCAACCTGCCTGCCCTCCAAAACACACACTCCAAAGCCTTGCTCGAAGCACTCAGTGAGCTGGGGTACAGACAACTAGTTGCAGCACCCACTCACTTGAAAGGAAACAAGCTGGACTTGGTCTTTGTCCCACAGTCAGCCATTGACCTGACCCACGATCTCGCTCTATCCATCACCCCAGTCCCTTGGTCCGACCACAGCTTGATCAGATTTCAAATGCCCGTACACCAACATGGCCACAAAGGTGCCAGCATCCCCGCTGATGCTTCCATGACACAAACAGGGAAATTCCGACTCTTTGACAAAGAGGAAATCCTAAAAAAGCCATCCCACTCCTCAATACGACACCACCCAGCCTCGAGGAAATGATCTACCAACCACAAACAAGGCTCCAAAGAGAAGAAGGACCGCACCACGATACTCCACCAAACTGTGAATGTCACTCCTCCACCTAAGGAAGCTGAAAAGACGATGGCTCCGATCACGCTTCACCGAGGACCGGAGAGCATACAACTCGCACCTAACAAAACATCACGTAGCAATAACAGAGAAAATGAAGCGATTCCACGCGGACTTCCTGAAACACTCTCTAAGCAAACCACATGACCTATTCAACCTAGTAAAGAATCTATAAAAGAACCGTCACCCAACCAAACAAGCATGCTCCAACCTCAGGAATTCGTGAACTATAGTCAAAGACATGCCAGACCAACAAGTCCACGAACCCCCACCCCCATGCACGAGCTACACCATCCAATTCCACTTACTGCCTTCTCTACCCCATCCAAGAAGGGCATTGAGGACACTATCGCAGCCATTAATACCACTACAGCCCCAAACGACCCCTGCCTAGTGTTCTGTATAAAAGCACTACGTAGTGAATTCAGCCCATTCCTACCCAAACTCATGGAACAATCATTCTCAACAGGGTCATTCCCAAGACGTTTGAAGCATACATCCATCAGACCGCTTCTAAAAAGCAACAAACTGGACCCCCAGAAGGTCGAATCATACAGGCCAATCTCAAGCATCCCACTATTGGCCAAGATAATTGAAAAGGTCGTCCAACGTCAAATCCAACACCACATAGAGACCACCACTCTGCTTGACCCATGTCAGCATGGATTCAGGGAATCACATGGTGTTGAAACCCTCCTGACCACCCTCTTCAGTACCTTAATTATGGGAACCGACAACATCCGACAAGGGTTTGTTCTAATCTTTATGGATATTGCTGCGGCATTCAACTCCGTGAGCCATGAGCTGCTCTTGGTGTGCCTCAAGGAAAGGGGATCCATGACACAGCCCTAAGCTGCTGCAAATCATACCTGATTAACAGATGGCAACACGTACGAACGGGTGCCACAAACTCCGAACCTTTCCAACAAAAACAGGGAGTACCGCAGGGATCCTCTCTCTCGGCCCTGCTGTTCAACATATACATGCAGCCTATCTGTGCCCTCATCTGCCCCTTCAATGTCGTTTGCCTGGTTTACGCTGTTGATGTACTGCTCTACATGCCGTTTTCAACCGACCAGCCAGACTTCTCCCCACTAACAACCTGCTTCGACGCTGTCACCAACTGGCTCCACACTCAAAACCTACGAATAAACCACAACAAGACAGACATCCTTTTCATTACTAGGAGCCAAGTATTTACCCCTCCTGCCTCATTAAAGGTTAAAGACGCCGAGCTGCTAATAAAGCCCACTATCCGTTATCTAGGGGTCACCTTAGACCAACAACTAGACATGAAAGCTCATATAAACAACACTGTCAAGGCCATCTACCACAAGTTACGGACACTCCGGCATCTATGACCCCTGTGGATCCAGATGACTTACGGACAATTTATCAAGCTCTTGTAATCCCTCACTTCGATTATGCCAACGCAGTTCTACAGGGACTCCCGAAAAACATGTTGAACCCACTTTAGCTCGCCATGAACGCCGCTGCCAGAATACTACATGGAGTTTCTAGGACGGATCACCTCCACTGACGGATCAATCTGAAACACCTCCACTGGCTGCTGATCCACTGCAGACTCTCTTTCAAGATACTATTAATGACCTTCAAGGCCATTAACAAGTGCTCCCCCACCTCCCTCATGGAGCTTGTCCACCCAACGCCCCCTAACAAATCCAGAAGATACGCAGCTGTCAACACACTGCTAATTCCAAACACAATAACGAAATGCTCTCAGACAACAATAAACAGGGCCTTTATGTACTATGCACCCAGATGTTGGAATGCCCTTCCTACTACCATCTGGTCGATTACCGACCTCGCCCAATTTAGAAAGGCGCTGAAGCACCATCTCTTCCTCCTGCACTACTCTGACAACAGATCGCAAACAGCCACCCTCCACCACCAGGACAGCCCCACCAGCGCACCCACCTCACGATGATGCAGCTCCACCCACTGGCACAACTGCAAACCAAGTAAATATTATTGTGTGCATATTCCCATTATTGTAGATAGTCTCAAAGCAATGCTGTCTTTACTGTATATCTGTGCCTGATGCTCAACCTGTACCCTAGTAGGCCCAATCTACTTCACTATGTTTTGTAGATACAGTACAGTGTAAACAACCACTTCTTCTTGTAAGTAGTCTCTAATCAATTATGGTCCTCCTCACTATTACCTGTGACTTGATTAACCAACTTGTATATAATTACCCTAGTTAGGTCCAAGTTAAGTACCCTATTCTTTGTAAATACAGTGCAGTCTCTACCACACTGTATAAGTTACTGTTTTATGTAAACCGCACTGATTCTAAAGAGCGCGGTATAGAAGAGTCATTAAATAAATAAATAAATAGTGAATCTAAAATTACCACTGCAGGTCTTCCAAGCAGGCTAGTAGCTTGGTAAGCCAAGTGCTTCTTCTCTTGCAGTTATCGCCTTCAACTCTTGACTGCTTCTTACTCACGGGGGAAGAAGCTGCAGTGGGAGCCACCTCTACGCAAGTCATCTGTACCTTACCCAAAAGGGTTACTTGCAACAACTCGCTGCTCACAGCATCAGCGTTTCTGGGTCTCGGTGGTGCAGTGCAAGGATCAGGGCTTAATGATGCACTGTCAGTGATGCATTTGCTAAACTTGCTGAAGCGGTGTTTCCTTCCAGTTCCCATTGGACCGCGAATGCCTCCAGCGTCCTCTGACTTGGCAGCAGGATCAATGGAGCATGCGAGGTAAGCCTCATGGATTTCCACCTCTTTGGAGACATAGCCCCTTCAACAAGGTCTTGAATCACTGCAGAAGACAGCCAAGAGGTGAGAGCAGTGGAGGGAGATGTCCTAACACGATGCCATCCAGGTGACAGTTTTGACAACTTTCTCAAGGACCTATGGACCAGTTGCTCCCCGGGTTTGCACCTGGGTGTTGGCCAATTCCTTTGGGGGGTGTGGCATTGTGTCCTTCCCTGTGGCAGCCATGCCTTTGAGACCTGTGTCTCGCTCGTCATGCCTTTTTGTTGGCGTCTTCGAACCCTTGAAGTGGACTACGCTTAATCTGTCTCTCAAGCAATATTTCAGTGGCTAGTTACACACTCTTTCAAGTGAAGTCCCATATCTGCCTTTCCTCCAAAGAGTCTGTGTCTGTTTGGCAGTTCCCTCCTTTTGCCTGTAGTGCTGACTTCCTTTCACATCAGTCATGCCATCTGGCTCCCTTCCTTGTAGGCAGGGCAGTGTCTTTCCCTTGGAGATTTTCAGTTGGTCAAGGTTCAGAGGGTGCTGCTTGGATACCTGAAGATCACTAACTTCCTTAGAGAGTGGGACAGCTATTTGTGCTCTTTACGGGTCCACGCAAGGTTGAAACGCTTCTTGAGCCAATGGATCAAGAGGCACTATCCTTGGCATACTTTTCCATTGGGATTGTGGACGCATTCCTCCGGGGCACAGGCATCCAGGGTGGAGCTTGGCTCTGTATTGTCACTTGATCCCTGTAGGGCTGTGATATGGTTGCCTCTCTCTATCTTTAACAAACGGCACTAGGGTGGATGCAGCCTTTGGTGCAAAAAAATGCAAAAGCAGCTGTGTTCTCCCTGCCCATTGGAGTAGTAGCTTGAGTGTATACCACTTGTCTGGATTGGTCTAGTAGGACTATCTAGGTGGTGAGATTTTACTTGCCTGATAATCTATCTCCAGGAACAAGCAGAAATGTAGTCTTCACAGACTGGTGACGTCAGGTGAGTTGGGAAGACAGGAAGGCAGTTGCGCAGGTGCAGTGGAGTGCTCCCAAAATCTTTCCAATTGGGCGCTGGGGAGTGGTAACATACAGGTGACATTGGTACCGACAGAGCCCGCGCGGGACTGTTCCCCAACACCCAGTTGGAAAGCTTTTGGGAGTACTCCACTGCGCCTGCGCGACTGCCTTCCCATCTCCCTCTCCTCAGCTCTTCGTTTTCCGCAGAGCCAGCATGAAGCAAAACCTATCACCACAGAAACACCATCTCTTTTTGTGGATAGCATCTGCCTTCCCGTCGACGCCTGCATTGTCGAAGACATCGCCGGTTCCCCTTTTCTTTCTTTCTTTCTTCTTTTTACTTAATTTCCAAAAAAAATTTAAAATTTCAGTGACCTCAACGCCATCTTACGCCTTAAGTCTACCATATCCTCTATCGGCGATATGGAGAAACCAACTAGTGGTTTCAAAAAATGTACTAAATGTGCTAGCACTATCTCAGTGACAGACACCCATGACCGGTGCTTAAAATGACTCTGCCCAGACCACCAGCCAAAAGATTGTCCCCTTTGTCAAAAGATGACACGGAGAGGTCTACAGAACCGGGCCTCTAAACTTGGGGACACTCTTCCCCTCGGACGCAGTATCCTGGGCTTCCACATCATCGAGGGCTTCCTCCTTCTCCTATGGATCCAAGGTTATAGGCAAAGTTCAAGCACAAGTCTTCATCGAAGAGAGAGAAATCCTCCAGAGGTAGATCTTGTTCCAAGCATCGAGATCCCTTGGGCATTGCCCTGGAGGAGGATCAGCCTGCCAAACAGCCCCGGCAGGAGGCTCTGTCCTCCAAAGTCATCGAGGGGTCCCAGGATGCTCCCATGGCCTCAACCTTCGGAGAGCTACTGGTGCCATGCTCCGGGACTTTGGCGCAAGTACCAGCCACCAATACCCAAGCATCGGCAATATCAATGGACTAGCACATACTGGCCATCGAGCAGAGCTTGGCAGCTCTCCTGGCAGCCTCGGTACCTATAAAACCATTGGCGCCAGGCACTGTCCTGTTTGTACATGCACCAACATAGACACTGGTGGCGAGTACGCCCATGCAGATGACATTGCTGCCACCCCTGCCCTCTCTGGAATTTATCACTGATATCGGTACCCACCTAGGCGGCTTACCGAGTCCTATACCTCAGAGCATCGGTACCGGCATCTAGCTTCGGCCGAGTACCGTGCCCGTTGATACTTCGAGTCCTCCGATTCCAGTGTTTCAGATGCAAAGTCACTCTATTCCCAGGGTCCCAGGACCTTCCCTTGGAGCCTTCCCCGCCACAACAGCAATGCATGTCACCTCCAAAAGACATGTCCTTCCAGGAATTCATTCGAGACCTAGGTAAGGGTCTCTTCATCACCGTAAAATCGGAAAAGGAGCCAAGGGCGGAGGAATTGGAGATCCTCCAATACCCAACAACGCCCAAAGAGGCAGCTGCTCTGCCAGTGCGCACCGCATCCTGCATGACCTTATGCTCCGAATGTGGGAGACTCCTCTCACAGTCTCACCTCAGTACCATGTACTGGGTACCAGAATGTCTGGGCTTCCAAAAGCTGCAGCTTCCACACCACTCCATGGTTGAGTTGGCGATGCGCCAAATCAGAAGCTCAAAGACTCGCTCCTCAAATCCTCCAGGTAGGGAATCAAGGACTCTCGATGGTTTGGGCAGCGATGCTTCCAGGTATCCATGCTCTCAGCCAGGATTAACACCTATATTCTCTACATGGGAATGTTTCTCAAGGAGGTATCCAAGGATCTTGAGGCTTTTGCTCCTCTCCTCCCAGATGACAAGAGGGCAGACTACCTTGCCCTAGTCGAGCATAGCCAAAATGTATCCAAATTTGTCAATAAGTAATCTTTGATGCCTATGAATGTACAGGGCCACAGCCATATGCATTGGGGCCCGTAGAAATGGATGGCTTCAGGCCTCAGATATTGAACTTTGAGTTCAAGATAAAGCTGGGCAATATAACCTGCACAGGGGAGAACCTCTTTGACAGAGACTGGCAAGATAAGGCTTCTCAATTAGAGTCAGAGAACTCTAAAGAAATTATCCAGAGTCGCAGCTGACCCTGCTAGGAAAAAGACATCTGCAAAGACGTTTTTCTGTAATAATAAGTTATTCTCTTCTTATCCACCTGCTTCTCAGTAGCAGGGTCAGGCCCCACAGAGGAAACAGCAGCCTCCTAAGCAACAGAAAAAGCCACAGGTGGCTAAATCTCAACTAGCTCCTCAGCCACAGTCTGCACCTGGATTTTGACGCTTTCCTAGAGAACATTGCCACCCTGCCTCTGGAGGAACCCCACCCCCTCCACATAGCAGGCAGACTGTCACTATACCCACAGATGGCACCTCAGAGCAGTGGACACTAACCATAGTCCAGGAAGGGCACAGACTACATTTTCAGACTCTGCCTCCCTCCACTTTCACGGGGGAATATCAAACGCAACCCCCACTTACTGCTCTCCTACAGGATGGGGTGTCCTCTCTTCTGTCTCAGGATGCCATAGAAGAAGTCCCCGCATCCCAACAGGGAATGGGCTTCTACTCTCCGTACTTTCTCATCCCAAAGAAAACTGGAGGGTATGGGCTCATTCTGCACCTCTGAAACCAAGTTTCTAGTCCACGAAATGATCAAAATGATCTCCCTCAGGACTCTAATTCCCTACTTCCAGAGTCAGGACTGGCTATGTTCTCTAGATCTAAAAGAAGTGTGTACACATATCCTCATCCACCCAGGACACAGAAAGTTTCTACGCTTCACATTTCAAGGAAAACATTACCAATACAGAGTCCACCCCTTCGGACTCGCCTCTGCCCAAACAGTCTTCACAAAGTGCATGGTTGTTATAGCCGCACACCTAAGATCTCTGGGGATATGGATCTTCCCCTACTTAGATGACTGGATAATAAAAGCAGACACCTCCCAAGAGGTACTGCTCTCCTTGCAACGTACCATCACAGTGCTACAACACTTGAGCTTCGTGATAAACTTCCCAAAGTCCCAGCTCGCTCAAACTCAAAAAATAGAGTTCATCAGAGCCTTACTACTGTAGACACCCAACAGTCTAGGGCATTCCTGCCCCAGCTCTGCTGTGCCTGTCTAGTCGAACTAGCATCCCAGGCGCTCCTACATCCAACCACCCAAGAGATGCTATAGCTCCTCGGACACATGGCCTCCCTGCCTCTGGAGGAATCCCACCTCCTCCACATAGTAGGCAGACTGTCATTACGCCCACAGATGGCACCTCAGAGCCATCTGGTACACGTTCCTTATGCCCGGCTACATATGTGGACAGCCCAGTGGACTCTTGCCTCACAGTGTAAGCAGGCCTCGGGCCGTCTCCGGGACAGGATCCAAGTCACTGCCCATTTGACCACATCCCTTCAGTGGTGGTGTTCTCCTCCAGAAAATCTGCTCATAGGGTCACCTTTTCAGATGCCTCCACTTCAATGCACCCTGATGACGGATGACTCCAAACTGAGTTGGGGAGCTCATCTGGGCAACCTGACTACACTGGGTTTATGGACAATGCAAGAGTCGCAACTGCAGATCAATCTCCTGGATCTTCAAGCTATCTTGAATGCCCTCAGGGTGTTTCAACACCACCTCAGGGCACAAGAGGACCAAGTCAGGACGGACAATCAGGTTATCATGTTCTATGTGAACAAGCAGGGAGGAAGAAGCTCCTGAGCCCTCTGCGAAGAGGCGCTACACCTATGGTCCTTTGCCATTTCTCATCAAATATACCTCCAAGCAGTGTGTAGCTCCTGGGAGAGTCAAATGTCTTAGCAGACAGACTGAGTCGCATCCTCCTTCCCCACGAATAGTCTCTCCATTTGGATACAACATCTTACATCTTCCAGACCTGGGGAACCCCAGACATAGATCTGTTTGCGACTTCCCAAAATGCCAAGCTTCCTCGCTTCTCCGCCAAGTACTCTGACATCCACCAACCAACCAGTGGATGCCTTCCACCTACACTGGGGTCGGGGTCTGCTTTATGCTTTCTGTCCTATACCCCTCATTCATCAGTCTGACAAGGGCTCCATGATACTCATAGTCCCCCACTGGCCGAGGCAACGGTGGTTTCCTCTGCTATTACTTCAGACTCAACCTCTGCGATTGGGATCTGCACCCGATCTCCTCTCCCAGGATGACTGCTCACTACTCCATCCCAATCCACAGCCTCTCTATCTCACAGCTTGACTACTGAGAGCATAGCTTTCCAAGGCCTTGACCTTACGCAAGAGGTTAAGGAGATCCTTTTGGCTTCTAGGAAGCCCTCCACCAGAGGTTCATATGCTTTCAAGTGGCATAGATTTTCTGTCTGTTCTCAGAAGGATCTCAATCTCTCTTCTGCTCCCTGTCATCGACGGGTCTGAAGACCAACTCATTGAGAATCCACCTCAGTATAATTGCAGCCTCTCACCACCTACTGGATGGAAAGCCCATCTCTACTCAACTGCTAGTAGCCCGTTTCATGAGAGGTCTTCTGTCCAAATCGCCCATTAAGCCACCTCCGGTAGCTTGGGACCTCAACGTCATTCTAGCGCATCTTCTCAAGCCATCCTTTGAACCATTGGCCATGACCTCACTAAAGTTCCTGTCTTGGAAGGTAATCTTCCTAATTGCCTACCCTCACTTCAGCTAGACGCATTAGTGAGCTTCAGGCTTTAGTGGCGGACCCATCCTATACCCGGTTCCACCATGACATTCGTCCTTAAGACTTGCCCACACTTTATGCCAAATGTGGTGTCTTTTTCATTTAAACCAGTCAATTTTCCTTCCAGTCTTCTTTCCCAATCCCTGCACACTCTTGATTGCAAGCATGCATTGACTTTCTGTCTCCAAAGGACTCTAGATCACCTCAAAGCCTCATAGCTCTTCATTTCCTTTGACCCTAGTCACCTGGGTCTCCCTGTATCTAAACACATGCTCTCCAGATGGATAGCGGACTGCATCTCATTTGCCTATGACAAAGCAGGACTCTCCCTGGAAGGGCATGTCACTGCTCACAGCGTTCGTGCCATGGCAACCTCAATGGCAGACCTACGCTCTGTTGCCATTGATGAGATATGCAAAGCAGCAACTTGGTCTTCTGTCCATACCTATGCTGCCCATTATTGTCTGGACAGGGACTCCCGTCGGGATGCCATATTTGGGCAGTCTGTACTTTAGCACCTCTTTTAGACTTAGAGGCAACTCCTACCCTCCGTCCAGGACTTTGACGATACCAGAAATCCATGAGGGATCCATGACCTCTTCAAGCCTACTCCAAGGCGAACCTCCACTGGGTCTGAGGTCACTTCACCTGGCATCTGGGAGCTAGGGAGACCCATATGTGAAGACTACATTCCTGCTTGTTCCTGAAGATAGTGTAGTTACTCTCCGGGAACAGCAGGAATTTAGTCTTCACAACCCGCCCTCCTTCCATAGGAGTTGTAGGTTTTCTTTTTCTCTCCTTTCTCAGCTACAAACTCAACTGAGGAGAGGGAGTTGGGAAGGCAGCTGCGCAGGTGCAGTGGAGTGCTCCCAAAAACTTTCCAATTAGGCGCTGGTGAGCATTCCTGCGCGAGCTCCATCTGTACCAACGTCACCTGTATGTGAAGACCAAATTCCTGCTGTTCCCGGAGATCACCTGTTACAGGTGAGTAACTACTTTCCTGGACCCACTCGGGTACTCTGCTTCCTGGACCCCCCCTGGTATTCTGCTTCCTGGGACCCCTCCCGGTACTTTGCTTCCTGGGACCCCTCCCGGTACTTTGCTTCCTGGGACCCCCCCCTCCCCCAGTACTCTGCTTCCTGGACCCACCCTGGTACTCTGCTGTTTTTGCTATCGACATTATATGGCTTATAAGCTTCCATGACCGCCTTGACAAGAGGTTGGTCTAACAGTTCCGTATGGCTTATAACAGAAGTTCCCAACTCCAGTCCTGGAGGGCCAAACACCATTCAGGTTTTCAGGCTGTCCCTAATGAATATGCATGAGATACATTTGAATACAATGGTGGCAGTGCATGCAAATGCATCTCATGCATATTTATTAGGAACAGCCTGAAAACCTGAATGGTATTTGGCCCTCCAGGACTGGAGTTGGGAACCTCTGGCTTATAGCTTCCTATGTCTATCTTGGAAGAGATTCTATATGTTGGCTGTTCTGTACATATTTTTGTACCTATTTTTGGATGTACCTTACTCAGTTTCCTTAATGAGGTTTGGTGCTGTCTTGGGTTTTTGACTATATGCTTGGGTGTGAATACTGAAGTGTGCCCCTATCTGCATCAAAATTAGTTCCAGTGATGTCACTGAACTTTTCTAGCTTTCTCTGTCTCCACATCTGCTGGTAGGGGAACACAGCCCACTTGTCTGGACTGGTCTAGCAGGACTCCAGTAAAGGAGCTTATTGGAGAAGTAAACATCTCACCTTCACACACTAAAACAGTATCAAATATACTCTCGCCCAAAACACCCTCACAGTAATAAGAGAAAAAGTTAAAGATAATGCAATGCATTAAATTCCCAAATACTATCAATGCATACTTTACCTACAAGGAGGCTGGGCTATTTTGAAATAATCCTTTTTCTGCAGTAAATGTATTTTGAAAATTTCCCTTATTTTATATCCAAAAATTTTAACATTTAAAAATATGATGTCCAATTGTGCATTTTTACAGGATCGTTTTGAAAGTGATGGTGTTGAGAACATCATGATTGAGTTTAATTATGGTGTTTTGTAATGTTTTATGTTGTGCCATTTGTGTATATTTATTGCAATCTACTGATGACTTTGAATTAGTGAACTACAAATATATATTCAATTATGTAATTAAATCTCAGAGGGGAGATTGTTAGGGGCCTGGGAGTTAATTGAGGAGGAATGCAGGGCAGAAGGTTTGCCTAGGATTTCCTTGCACCAGTCCTGGCAACATGAGACCTGTTACAAATGTCTGGGCAATGTCTGCTGCAGCATGTACTCCAGGAAGTTGCCAAGAGCTGTCAGGTTCCTCATGAGGACACTATGCTACCATCTGGAAGAAATTAAGAAATCCAGCTCCATTAAGTTGGCACCAAAAGTGCTGAAGGAATCATAAGAACTATTAAGCCATAGAGACCACTGAAGGTCATATCCTCTGTGAACAAGCAGAAAATAAGTCCTCACGTATAGGTGATGTCACCGACAGAGCCCCGCACAGAATGCTCCCCAGCTTCCAAAGGAAGCCGTTGGAAGGTACACCGTGCATGCGTGCCTGCCTGCCGCGGCACCATCTTTTCCAGTCGTATTTTTTTCCACGGAGCCCCTAGGATGTACAGTATTCTTGCAATCTGGAAAAAAATGTTCTTTTCTGGCCCTCATAGGCTAGTTTTTTTGTGTTTTCCTTGCTGCCTGTCATCTGCTTAGTCTGTCTCACCAACTTAGGTTTCCCTTTTTGTTCTCTCTTCTCACATTTAGCATGTTTTACTCCTTTGGGATTGTTTTCACACCCATGACGGCTCTCCAGTTTAACTTCACTGAGGCAGTATTTTTCTGCAAGTCTAAGCCAGCTAGTAATTTTAAAAAATGCACTAAGTGTGACAAGACTATTGTGACCACAGACTGCCACAACTGGCGTTTACAATGCCTTAGACCCAGTCATCAACTGGCGTCCTGCGAACTTTGCTTGCAGATGACATGCCAAGGACTGAAGGGTTGGGAAAAACAGGAGGAGTCCATCTTCGGCTCATCTGATTCAGCATCCTCAGCCCTGACCCCGTCATCGGCGCCTGCCAAAGTTCCTGAGGCATCCAAGGGGAAAGAGCTACGTACCCAGTCGGAGCAGAGGGACCCGAGCAGAGAGAAGACTGTTCCAGATTCATGGTGCGTGATGCCTATGTTGCCTTCAAGTCCACAGGTAGGGTAGCGGCATTGGGCATTGCTGCCCCTCGACTGGCATGGCTGTAGTCCTCCAACCTGGAACAGTGGGTTCAGGACAAGATCGCCAGTGTCCCCTGCAGAGAGGAATACCCCTTCAGGAAGCTGGTAGAAGAGAAGATAGAGAAACTTGAGAAGGAGAATGTGGCTCTCCAGGAAAAACCATGGATTCTGCACAGAAGCAACATCAGACTAAGGCGGCCGCCTACCCGCTCTGGTATTATCTGACCCAGCTGCAGGCACAGCCCAAGGCGCAGACTCCCCACCAGCAGTGGAGAGAAAAGACCCCAAAGGCACAGCCCAAGCCGGGGGGGGGGGGCTTTTGATGAGTTTCTCGGGAGCATAGCCAGTCAACCACTGTCTGCTGGGATACCCCCACAGGTAGGGAGGCTGCTCGTCTACTTCGCCTACCGGTAACCCCTTGTCACCTCGGACACCTGGGTGCTGCAGATCGTCCAAAGCGGATATCATCTTCACCTCACCCAGCTGCCACCCCCATACATCTCTGGGGAATACCTTTGGACCCTGTACACTGGAGCCTGCTGCAGAAAGAAGTCTCCGCTCTGCTAGCTGACTTAACCATCGAGTTGGTTCTCCTGGCTCAGGTCTGTCGGAGCTTCTATTCCAGGTACTTACTGGTTCCCAAAAAGACTAGTTTGTTCCAGCCCATCCTGGACCTGCAAAACCTGAACCGGTTCCTCATGCGCGAGAGAAGTTCAGGATGGTCTTGCTAGAGACGCTGCTCGTGTATTTTCTTCAGGGTGATTGGCTATGCTCCTTCGATCTAAAGGATGCGTATGCACATATCCCAGTCCACCCAAGTAACAGACAGACAGTATCTACGGCTTGTGCTGGGCAGTCAGCACTTTCAGTACAGAGTGCTTCCCTTCGGGCTGGCCTCAGCCCCATGGGTTTTCATGAAGTGCCTGGCAGTTGTAGCCACCTTCCTCTGGACCATGAGAGTCTTTGTCTTCCCGTACCTGGACAAATGGCTCATCAAAGGTCCTACGCCGGACAGTATCTAGCAGTCTGCCAAGCTTACCTTTTAGGTGCTCTAGCAACTGGGCATCCTGATCAACTGCCAAAGTTACATCTTCATCCCATGCCACAGCTGGAGTTCATCAGGGCCCTCCTAGACACCATTCAGGCACGGGCCTTTCTACCGGTGGACTGCTTGCAGCAGCTCGTCAGTGTGGTGGATGATGTGCAGAGCCAGCACCACACAACAACCCGTGGAATGTTGAGAGTCCTTGGGCACATGGCTGCTATGATGAATGTCACCCTCAGGCCCACCTCTTCATGCAGCAGACCCAGTGGACCTTAAGCAGGCAAGGGGCTGCCTTCGGGACAAGGTCGTGGTCACCGCACCACTGGTGTGGTCCCTTGCCTAGTGGTTCTGGCCCGGGAATCTGCTGAAAGGCCTCCCATTCCAGCCGGCAGCCCCCTGCAAGATATTCATGACAGACGCATCCAAGCTCAGCTGGGGAGTGTACCTGGAAGGTCTGTGCACCCTGCTTTCAGATAAATGTTCTTGAGCTCTGGGCAATAGCAAGTGTCCTTTTCTAAGCACATCTGGCCAATCAGGTGATCCTGATGCAAACTGACAACCAGGTGGCGATGTTCTACGTAAACAGAAAGGAGTGCATGGCCTCATACCTTCTGTGTTGGGAGGCTGTTAGACTGTGGAAATTCGCCATGCTCCATGACATGGACCTTCGGGTGACTTACCTGGCCAGCGAGCTCCACAGTCTAGTGGACCAATTCATTTGGGTGCTTCAACTGCACAAGTGGACCCTCAAGAGGGCAGTGGCGAACCAGATCTTTTGGGAGTGGGGCACTCTGGTGGTGGACCTCTTCACCCTGGCACAGAATGCCCAGGTGACTCTGTTCTGCTCTCGGAGGCCGTCCAGCAACTGCCTGGCCTCAGGCACATTCCTTCTCCATTGTGGGGTGGGCTTGCTGTATGCATACCTCCTGATACCACTCATGGTGAAAACCCTCCTGAAGCTCCAGGCTGACAAGAGCTCCATGATCCTCATTACCCCCTACTGGCCTTAGCAGCCATGGTTCCCATAGCTGCTAAAGCTCTCACAGAGGGAGCCTCTCTGCCTGGGCTCTGCCCCAGAACTCATCTTGCAGGAGGGCAGGACTTTGCTGCACCCCAGTGTCCACTCATTGGCCCTCATGGAGTGGATGCTGATCAGGAAATCCTTTCGAGCTCAGTCTTCCCGAGGGTGTTAACATTCTTCTGGCATCCTGCAAGGGCTCGACACACAAAGCCTATGCACTAAAGTGGCAAAGGTTTGCCGCCTGGTGCTTGGGCAGGGTGCTGGACCCCTTTCCTGTGCCACGGACTAGCTACTGGAGTACCTTCTGCACCTCTGACTCCCAACTCTGTACAAGTCCACCTTGGCGCGCTAGAGGGGTGTACCATCACGGCTCTGTGGGGAAGTCCATCTCAGCCCAGCTGCTAGTGGCTCGATTCATGAGGGGTTTGCTTCTCTCAAAACCCCTGCTCAAGCTTGGGATCTTAACATGGTATTCACCCAGCTGATGTGGGTCCCTTTGAGCTGCTGGACTCGTGTCCCCTGAAATTCCTGACCTGGATGGTCCTCTTTTTTGTGGCAGTAACATCAGCACGACGTATCAGTGAGCTCCAAGCCCTGTTTTCTCACCCTCCTTACACCAGAATGGGTTTGGTTGCCACACAAACCCCCGCTTTCTATCAAAGGTGGTTTCTGCATTCCACCTCAATCGGCCGATAGTCACCTTCTATCTCCAGGAACAAGCAGGAATTAGTCTTCACATATGGGGTTCGTCGGCGCCGACGGAGCCCGCACGGGAATGCTCCCCAGCATCCAATCAGAAGGCTTTTGGGAGCATCCCTCGCGCCTGCGCGGTAGCTTCCCGCCCTTCCCACTGCCTCTCCCCAGTTTTCGTTTTTCCGCGGAGCCGACAGGATGTACCTCCTGTCATCGCAGAAACTTTTCTTCTTTTCTTGTTTCCTGTGGTCGCGATTTTTTTCCCGCTGACTCCGGCACCGCTGGTGCCCCCTTTTTCCTTATTTTTTTGTTTTCCTTTATTTTCCTTCGAGGAGCATCCTCCTCATGTTATTCTGAGGCCTACCGGGCTTTCCAGCATGGAGCCTTCTTCCCCTAAGAAGTGCCCCCACTGTGGAGACGTTGTCTTCTTCGACTCCAACGCCTGGTGTCTCTCCTGTTTGGGCCCTGACCCCTTCTCCCCCGGTTCCCTGGGCTTCAGCATAGGGAGAAGACCTTCCCTGTTTCGAGTGTCCCTCGATGACGTCTTTCCCTCTGAGGTGCGGTCGTCGGCTTTCTCTCCTCGCCAGGATCAGGTAACCCAACAACAGTCTGTTAAGACTACCGAGCCTTGAGGGGTGAGTCTCATGTGCTGCATGACGACGGCTCCGGCCTTCCTCTCCAGTCCCTTACACCCCGGAGGGAGTCTTCGGGCTCCAGAGCCTCCACGGGGTTTCGGGTTGTTCCTGAGGTTCGCTCCTCGCAGAACATTCCCGAGCCATGCCCGAGGGTGGCACCCGCTTTGAGCGGTGCAGATCCCTTGGCATCGGCGCCGGCGTCGAGTGTTCCACTCTTCGCCAGGGACTGTCAGCTGGTGTCCTCGGTGCCTTCGGGGCTGATCGACTCGACCCAGTCTGGCTCTATGGCATCCCGGCCCTGCGCGGGGGCGGTATCCGCTTTCGGCGGTGCCGATTCCCCGGCATCGGTGTCGGTGTCGAGTGTTCCACTCTTCACCGGGGATCGTCGGACCAACCTGACCCGGTATGGCGTGCCCACACCCCTGCCATGCGTGGAGGTGGTGACCGCTTCGAGCGGGACCAAGTCCTCGGCGTCAGAGTAGGTGGCCCCACTCCCCGCCAGGGATCGGCACCGGGTTCCCTCCGTTCCGTCAGGGCCGATCGACTCGTCCCCGGCTTCCGCGGTGGCGGTACTGGCCTTGAGCGGCTCCGCCCCTCCGGCGGCGATCTCGGGAACAAGGGCCCCATTCTTCGCCAGGGGTCGCCTCCGGGCTCCACCTGCGGAGCCGATCGATCTATCCCGGTCGGGCGGGTTGTCACCCCCATCTTGCGCGGGGCCGGGGCCTCCCCCGGAGTCGGGGCCGAGGCCGAGTCCCACGGGCCCGTCGGGGACGTCGCTCCCTTCGATGCCCCGCTTGGAGTCAATCCCGGGCTCTGACGATGCAGTACCGACTGCCTCGAATTGGGACTGTCAGTACCCTCCTCTGTTTAGAGCGATTCCTCCCGTGCACCAGCACGGTGGGTCCCCTGGTGTTCAAGCGGGCCCCTCCACCTCGGCCTCCCCCGGGATAGCCCCTCTGGGAGAGCCGTCTTTTCAGGACTTCCTCCTTGACATGGCGGACTTGCTCGCCATTCCTATCCCGGGCCCTTCGCTAAGTCCGGGTCCTGCGGAACAGGCAGCCGTAATGCTTCCTCTACATCCCTCCCTGTGGGATCTCCTGCTCGGGATTTGGCGCTCGCCCTTACAGGTACTGGCGCCGCCTACAGCCATGCATGCCCAGTATCGGGTGCCCCCCTCTCCGGGTTTCCAGACGCACCAGCTTCCACATCATTCCATTGTAGTGGAATCGGCCCTGAGGAAGGTCGGAAGCAAGAAGAAGCACTCTTCCTGCCCCCCAAATCGTGCGTCTAAAGCTCTGGACAACTTTGGGCGGCGAACCTTCCAAACGTCCATGTTGGCTTCCAGGATTCTCTCATATATTTTCTATATGAGCCTGGCGCTTCTGGAGGTCACCGAGAGGTTAT
The DNA here is from genome assembly GCA_033557465.1 of Ichthyophis bannanicus. NCBI lineage: Eukaryota > Metazoa > Chordata > Amphibia > Gymnophiona > Ichthyophiidae > Ichthyophis > Ichthyophis bannanicus. The sequence goes on from CM066039.1 coordinate 192,802,073, forward strand.
CTCTTTTGTCTCCCTTTGTCTCGGCCCCTCGGGCCCCTGACTATTCCTTGCTTCTTTACCATTGCAGGAATATCTCTTGGTTTCTTTCTCGGGCTGCCGTGGACTCTTTTGAGTCAGTTAGCAGGTCCTCTGCTGTCGCCATAGGGGCGCGTCGTACAGCCTGGTTGCAGGCTTCCAACTTGTGCAGCTGGGCACAACATAATCTGGGTAATTCCCCGTGCACCGGGGAGAACCTCTTCAATGGCGAGGCTTTGCGTCAGGTTGCTCAGTGCTCCGCCGACCTGTTTGGCACTGGCCGCCCGCGGCCCTCCCCCTCTCCCGGGGGTAGGAAATGTCCTTCCCGACCCTCCTTTCCGAAGAAGAGGAAGTTTCATCCCTCTGCCCACCTGCCGGGTGCGCCCATGCCAGGGACGTCTCATACCGGTCGGCAGTGCCAGGGCTCGTGCCAGGCTGCCCATGCCAAGCAGCCTTAGGCTCCGGTATGCGGCAGTTTGCGCTTAACTCCTCTTACCAGAAGTTACTGTCCAGTTCTACACTGGGGTTCTTTTCAGTGTGACAAGCGGTTCGGCTGCTTGATTGGAGGTATGGAGCCACCTCCCCCGGGGGGGGGGGGGGGACCCTTCCCACACTAGGTTAGCCTGGCTCCTAAGGGCCATGCTAGTCTTCTTCGGACTTACCCTCGGGTACATCCCTCGGATTCCCCTCTGCCTGGTTCCCTGGATTGAGGGGATCGCACACCGAATCTCCTTCTCCCAGTGTAGGCCTTGGCCGCTACTCTCCGAGCATGGCCCGAACCAATCCTCGACAGGGCCGGACCACCTCCCCCCTGGTCTGTGTCTCCGCTCTCGCAGAGAAACCCCTGGGTCTGTCAGGTTACAGTGGACAGGAGTCCCACTGACCCATGTCGATCCCCGGCTCTGCTCCCTGCACTCTTCGGAGCGGCGGAGGGCATTGGCCCTACCCCCAAGGGTTTTTTTTATATAGGCCGGAGATGACCCCCACGGTCACGCCGTGGCTGTAGGGTTTTCTATCCTCCTGCCTTCCCTGTGGTACGGAGGACACGTTTTTTTGCGTGGCTGTCAGGTGGACGCTTCAGGGGCCTACGTACTCCTGATGTGCTCCTCCCCAACTGATCTGGCGGTCACGCAACCATACTGCTACTCTCGCCGATCTGCCCTGTACCACGCACATCGGCCCATCACTTTGGATGGCCCTTCCCCCCCGCCCCCTTCCAGGTGGGCGCCCTCCTGTGGATCACGGGCCGGTCCGAGTTGGCAGTATCGTTCTCACGTGTGCATACCGGTTTAGTAACCTGGGTGGGCGCTCCCGGGCCCACCTATAGCCCGATATACATCTATACCTGTTATTGGATATATATCGGTACAGGTGGGCGCTTTTGGGAAATGTTATAGCGCCCTGTGTCTTACCGACTATCTCCCAATTGTCGGTACTGACGTTTTGTTATTTCTTATGGGGTCCGGCCGGCCCGCTTCCCTGCGTTCTGCGGCTCGGGTGCCCGGACCGGTTATGCTTAAACTTGCTGTGAAGTCAACAGCCCCTTGGTTTACCCCTCCTTGTCTGGAGGTTTTCGAACCCAATGTCTTCCTATCCCTTGCCGGCTAGGGTAGACAGTGTACCCCTCGGTATCCCGGGGTACACTCCTGTTCTTCTCCGGGCTGGGTTCTCCCAGATCGGTCAGTCTTCTGCTTAGTCCTCCGGATTGGGGACTCTGCTCCTACTGGAGTTCTCAGCTTCTCTTAGAGCTCCTCGTGAAGACCTGCCGTCTTTCCGGTGCCGGTTGACACCTGCGTCTCCAGCCCGCCCGGACTGGGAACTTTGTCCTCTCTGCAGTGAAGTTCCCTTAAAGACTTCGCTACTGCATCTACAGTACCCGTCGCAGCTCTGCCTTCTACAATCCAGTAGGTAAGCTCTAGATTGTGCTAGATCATTAACGGTTTAATGCTAATTGACGTGGTTGAAGACTCCCCTGTAGTCTTCGGTTGCTGTGCTTTGGCAACTCTTCTCAACTCCTACCCTCCATCCCTATGGGGATCCAGGTTGGGTGATGCCGCCCTGTCCAGGGGCGCGCACTCTGGGATCTCCTCTGGCACCCTCAGCTAGGGAGTCCCCATATGTGAAAACTCATTCCTGCTTGTTCCTGGAGATAGCACAGTTACTTACCTGTAACAGGTGATCTCCGGAACAGCAGGAATTAGTCTTCACAACCCACCCACCTCCCCTAGGAGTTATAACTCTCTCTCTCTTCCTTCCTCTCCTCTCCTTCTGTTTCAGCTATTAAACGCAACTGGGGAGAGGCAGTGGGAAGGGCGGGAAGCTACCGCGCAGGCGCGAGGGATGCTCCCAAAAGCCTTCTGATTGGATGCTGGGGAGCCATTCCCGTGCGGGCTCCGTCGGCGCTGACGAACCCCATATGTGAAGACTAATTCCTGCTGTTCCGGAGATCACCTGTTACAGGTAAGTAACTGTGCTTTCTTCCCCCAGCCTCACGCTAACCGGGAAGAGGTGGTGTGTATATTTTGGACTGCAAGCAAGCGCCAGCCTTCTACCTGGAGCACGCAAAGGCGCACCGTCAATCCATCTAGTTGTTTGTTTCCTTTGACCTCAGTAAGCTGGATGCCACTGTCTTGAAGCACATTCTATCCCTTTGGCTAGCAGACTGCATTGCTCATGCGTATTCCCGGGCTGAGTTTAGCCTTTGAAGTTTCACAGCTCACAATGTCCATGCGATGGCTGCATTGGTAGCCAACCTCTGCTCTCTCTGCAGAGGAAATCTGCAAGGCTTCTACATGGTCTTTGGTCCATTCCTTTGCAGCCCATTTCTGTTTGGATGGGAATTCCTGATGGGACAGCAATTTTGGCTAGGCCGTTCTCCAGCATCCCTTTGGGTCTTGGAGTCAACCAGCCCTTCTGTCCATCCAGCCTGCTGAAGCCTCTCAGGACGAAGTCTGCTGAGGATATTGAATCAGTTGAGTCCCTCAGTGGGACTATATTCTGTTCTTTCTGGCTTCTCCAGTTTTGTTGCCCCTGTTGGGCTGGTGATCTCCTTGGGTTCCGGTAGCCTGTAGCTTGGACATTCCATACATGAGGACTGACTTCCTTCTTGTTCACGGAGAAAGTGAAGTTACCTACCTGTAGCAGGTGTTCTCCATGAACAGCAAGAATAAGTCCTCACAACCCTCCTACCTCCCCGAGGAATTGTCTTTTTGGCTCCTGCTATATTATTGGACTGGAGAAGATGGTGCCGCAGCAGGTGAGAAGGCAGGCACTCATATGCGGTTTACCTCCTAAAGGTTTTCTTTGGAAGCTGGGGAGCATTTCGTGCAGGGCTCTTTTGATGATGTCACCCATACGTGAAGATTTATTCCTGCTGTTCATGGTGAACACCTGCTACAGATGAGTAACTAAGCTTTCTCTGTGGACAAGCAGATAAAAGGTCCTCATCACTGTTCCCTCTAAGCTGTGCGCGTGTGCACGCGCACACACCTCGCCGAGTGAGCGCACATACTTTACAACAGAGCGCACAAAAATTACGGTTCTGATTCTGATAGAGAAAACAGACGTTCTTAAAATTGAAAAGTTGTTGTGTATTTATGGTTTTCACAAGTTCTACAATATTTTCTAGTGCAATCAATGTGGTGTACATACTGTATTCTGACGTGTAGTCAAATTTTAAAGTATATAACTCCGAGTGTCATTATGTGGCGCACAAAGATTTAACCTTCCTTCAAAATCTGCACAGCTGATATTTTATGCGCACACAACCTACAGAAAATTAGAGGGAACATTGGTCCTCATGCATTTGACACAGCCCCTCATGGGAACATTCCCAGCTCCTCCTGGAAGCTTTTGGAAGCTGCACTGTGCCATTCATATCTCCCTGCCCACTGCCACAGTGACGTCTTGTCCTCAGTCCATTTTTTTTCTGCAGAGCCTTTGGATATATTTTTAAGTGCTCTGTGAGTATTCGTCTTTCTGTGGGTATATTCCATTTATTTTCTTAATGTTCCCGCCTTCCATCGTGGGTTTACTTTGCCCCTATAGTTTTTCCTTAGCTTAGTGTTTTCAGTCATTTAAAGTTTCCTTTATTTTCCACAGTACCTCAGCCTCTTGACATTGTTGCTCCGGCGGCAACTGTACTCTTCTACTTTTAGTATGTCCAAATCAAGTCGTTCATTTTGCTGTGGCTATTTTTCCAGATGACATTTCGCAAAAAGCTTGCCAGTGGGTTTAAAAAGATTTTTCCATGTGCTCGAGGTCCATAGTTGGTGCCTCCAGTACTTGGGACCCAGTCATGAGCTGCTGCCTTGTAAATTGTGTTTGCATATGACAGAAAGAGGGCTGAAGAGTCAAGAAAAACAATACAGCATTCTTTTTGGCATATCTAAGTCCAATCCATTCGCACTGGTGGCATCGCTATGGCTACACAGGCTGCATCCAGCATTGAGGAGTCCTTGTGCCCACTTGAGCTGAATGCCTGTAGGTCCTTGGAGCATTGACTACCTCTTGATGTCCGCCTGAAGATGAAAAAACATTGAGTGGAGGGCTTGGTGCATTGATGTTGGAGTCCTCCAAGACATGGTATTGAGAGCATCAAGGGTTTGCAAGAGTTCCCCTCTAAACTGACTCAAAGGAAGGAGAGCTCAACCTCCAAAGCATCGGAGGGGCAGTATCAGCCTACTCTGAGACCAGTCGTCTGATGTTGCTGTAGGTCCACTACCTTTGGAGATGGGAAGCCTAGAAAGATGCCTGCTGAAGGCTGTCAAAGACAGAATAGCCATCCTATTGTCCTTGCAGTACCTCAGTGCCTTGATGAGGTATGCATTGGCATCTATAGAAATGCAGCCTATCCTCGAGAAACATAAAGTGCCTTTGGGAGAGACAGAGGCAACTGACATTCCACAATTTTATATAGGATATGGCTATGGCCATACCATTTTCTTGGAGACCGAGGATGAGCCCAGGACAGACTAATTGAAGATCCTGCAGTACTCCTCTGCCCCTAAGGAAATGGTAACAGTGGCCATGCACTGCAGCCTTCAGAGTGTGCAGATGTGAATGTGGGAGACCCTCCTCTCTGTACTTCGTCAGTAGAAAGCTTGACTCTATGTACAGAGTTCAAGAGACTCCCAGATTCGAGAAGCCTCAGCTTCCTCACCACTCCTTAGTTGTCAAATCCACCTTCAAAAGGTCCAAAAGCTTCTAGAGACACTCCTCAGCACCCCAGGGAGAGAGGCTTGGACATTGGATTCTTTTGGGAGGAGAATATTTCAGGGTTCCATGCTCATGGCTTCTTTCAAGCTCTACATGGGCATTTTCTTAAAGGACATTTTGCATAGCCTTGAAGATGTGTCTTAGTTTCTCCCTCATGAGGAATGGGATCAGTATCATTCCCTAGTGAAGCACAGCAAGGACTGCTTACATTTCATGGTCGGAGAGACCTATGAAATCTTTGATTTGGTATCAAGACCTTCTGCAGCAGGTATTGGCACCCAGAAACTCACCTGGCTCTTAGGTCTCAGACCTTCCTCAATCTGTGTAGGACAAGCTTGTTGACGTACTGTGCCATGGAGAGAATCTGTTCCGAGATGAGGTCAAAGAGAAGGCTGGCTTCATTCAAAAGCAGCGCATCACTCTTCTGAATCTCCATAGGAGCACATTTGAGCTGACCTCCTACTACAGGATGTATCAAGGGAGTAACCAGAGAAAGACCTAGGTATTTCCCTGATTCTCATTATTTCCAATCCAAACAGACTCCTTGAGCACAACCAAAGCAAGAGGAGTCTCAGAAGGCCCAGCCCGCTCCTCAGCCAAAACCTGGGGCACGATTTTGACTGGCTTCTACAGAGCATAGCCACTCTAGAAGCTAGAAGGATGCTTGGGTGCATAAGCAGAGGAATGGCTAGCAGAAAAAAGGAGGTGATAGTGCCTCTGTATAAATCTTTGGTGCGACCTCATTTGGAGTATAGTGTGCAGTTCTGGAGACCCCACCTTCAAAAGGATCTGAACAGGATGGAGTCGGTGCAGAGGGTGGCTACTAAAATGATTAGTGGTCTTCATTATAAAGCATATGAGGACAGACTTAAGGATGTTAATATGTACACCTTAGAGGAAAGGCGGGATAGAGGTGATATGATTGAGATGTTTAAATACCTCCGTGGCATAAATGTTCAGGGGGAGAGCCTCTTTCAATTGAAAGCAAGTTCTGTTACAAGGGGACATGGGATGAGTGTGAAGGGGGATAGATTCAGGAGTGATATGCAGAAATATTTCTTTACGGAAAGAGTAGTGGATCCGTGGAATAGTCTCCCAGTGGAGGTGGTAGAGATGACGACAGTAACTGATTCAAAAAAGCATGGGACAAATACAGAGGATCTCTAAAGGTAAAAAGGGGACTGTTGTAGTTGTTGATATAGAAGGACAGACTAGATAGGGCCATGTGGTCTTTTTCTGTCATATTTCTGTTTCTTCCTGTAGCTGCAGCGAAGGACTCTCTTGTAGGTGGGAGGCTCACTTTTTTTGTCAAAAGGTGGCATCTTGTAACCTCCGATGCTTGAATCCTACAAATTACACTCTGTAACAAAATTTTACTTTTTTCTTGTTCCTGGGTAATAAGTGTTATTTTCCAATATCTTATGTCGCAGAACCATAGGAAATGGCAATCATGGACCACAAACATTGCTTTTGGGACCAGGAGAGTGATATTTTTTGAAAATGACCTATTTTGCAGGACATTCTAGATAGTTTTAGTGCAAAGTAAAACTTGGAGTGCCTTTGGAAAATTCTAGAACTTTCTAATTGTGGAACTTGGTATAACTTTTGAGAATGGATGGCACAGGGGTGGAAAAGAGTCATAAAGTTCGCTATCCCAAGAATTTGGCCGGAACTCACTGACCTCTTGAGCAATTGCTACTTCTGCATGGTGGATTCTTCCAAATTTATTTATTTAGACAGTTTTGTATACCATCTTATCCTTCAATCAAAGTGGTCACAACACAATTGTGGGATACATTTAACACGAGGGGATATGAGACACATACACTAATACTTACAGGGAACATGGGTAATGGAGGGTTAAGTGGCTTGCCCAAGATCACAAGGAGCACCTGTGGGACTAGAAACCCCAGTCCTTCTGGCCCAAGGTTGCTGTCCTCTAGTGGGATTTGAACCACCGACCTTCTGGCCTGTGGTACCTTGCCCCAACCACTAGGCCACTCCTCCCTCCCTCCAAATGTCGGACTGGCAAGAATGCTCCTTCTGTCATGTATCTGAACATTCCTTCATCCATTGCCCTGATGCCACACTGCCCACTCCTCTGCAGAGAAAGCAGCTGTCTTCAGAAGAAAGCAGCAATTCACAAGATGAAGACGATGTTGCAGATCTGGATTACAATATCAGAGGTGGAGCTGAGGAGAGAAACCCTTACTACCCAAACCAAAATGACATCAACGACTTGATCACAGATCTTGGTCTCACCAAGTCCAATGCCAAGCTTTTGACATCCAGGTTCAAGCAGTGGAACTTGTTGGATGAAAGTGTGCAGGTCAGAGGAAGCGTCACCACACTTTTTCTAGCTTCTTCACTAGTCAAGTTGGGCTCTGCTTTTGCCACAATGTGACCAACACTATCAGAATTACATGTAACCCGAAGGAATGTGGCGCCTGTTCATTGACAGCTCTTCCAGGAGCCTTAAAGCCATGCTGCTACATAACGGGAACAAGTACCCATCTCTTCCCCTAGCTCACTCAGTGAACCTCAAAGAAGATTACAGCAGTGTCCAAGACCTTGCTAGAAGCCTTGAAGTATGCGGAGTACGGCTGGGAGTATCAGGGATTTTAAAATGGTGACATTTCTGATGGGTCTCCAAAGCGATTTTACCAAGTTTCCCTGCTATCTTTGTCTTTGGGACAGCAGGGACACTGCGGTGCACTACCACAGGCGGAACTGGCCAAAGCGAACTGAATTTTCTATTGGGACAAAGAATGTGAAGTAGGGACCACTGGTGGAACCACAGAAGGTGCTGATGCCACCACTGCACATCAAATTGGGCCTTATGAAACAATTTGTTACAGATCTAGAGAAAGAGTCGACAGCCTTCAAGTACCTTTAAGACTTCTTCCCTAAACTGTCTGAGGCAAAGCTGTCGTCGTTGGACCCCAAATAAAAAAGATTCTTAAGTGCATGGAATTTCCCAAGCTTTTTACTAGGAAGGAGAAAGTGGCTTGGAACAGCTTTGTTGCACTGGTTCGTGGCTTTTTGAGAAATCACAAGGCCGAAAACTATGTAGAGCTGGTTGAGACTCTGGTTAAGAATTACGGCAAAATGGGCTGCGAGATGTCTCTCAAAGTCCATATCCTTGATGTTCATCTTGATGAATTCAAGTAGAACATAGGAGCGTACTCGAAGGAGTAAGGTGAACGTTTCCACTGGGATATTCTGGAATTTGAACGCCGCTACCAAGGACAGTATAATGAGAACATGATGGGAGACTACATCTGAGGGTTATTTGTGAAAGTGATTTACAATGTAATCGTAAATGTCGAAAATCTACTACTTCTAAATGTTTTATGGTCTTTCTTGAATAATTTAAATATAAGTAAATATATGTTGTGTGTGTTTATTTTATGTTAACAGAAAGGCACAAGTAGGCCTGTTTTAACAATGGGAGTACATAAATTTCACAAATATCAATCTTCTGTTCACAAAAGCAAAGTTTAATGAGAATAATAACCATTTTCCATACTTTTAAGTTATAAGCAAACAGGGGCGGCCCAAGGGGGGCGTGGGGCCATGTGCGGAGACTCATTGTGGGGCCTCATTTGCATAAGGAAGCTCATTTGCATAAATATCAGCATAATGTTAACATGCTTCTTAATGAAAGTCTGGATAAAGAAAGACTACCAGATTTCTACATTACTATAGTCTAGTGTCAACCGTCAGGCACACATTAGGAAGTACTGCCCATTTAGAAGCCATACAAAACCCACCTTATCATAACAGTACTACCAGGACTCACAAAGCACCAAACCCTACCTATCAAAAGGCAACACTGCAAATATTAAACTAATACATCTCAGAAAATACCAATACATCTCCTACTGGGGGAAAGAGAACAAGTGGCATTGTCAAATAGAAACTACATGAACAGAATACCTCAGCTTGGTTACACATGCAGAATGAGACCGTCAGCAAACAAAGAACAAGGGATCACAATTTAGAAATAGAAAGACAATAATTTAAACTGGGAACCCCAAAGGCCAAAGTTGGAACATATAACAACACTGGAGAAATAAAACTATAAATTTATTTCCTCTTGTACTAAACAAAAAACGCAAAGACATTAGCAGTGCACATTTCCCACAGCCAACATATTCCAGTTAATAAATTCAAAATAAAAAAGTATTTTTCTACCTTTTGTCGTTTGGGCATTTTATTTTTCAATTGTAATTGCTCCAGTCACTTTTTTCTGGTTTCTTCGTGTCTTCTGCTAGCTGTCCATTTGTCCTTTCTTCTCTCTTCTAGATTTTTTCCATTCTCCATTCTACATCTGCTTTAACATACGATCTTTCCCCTTTTGCTTTTTCCCCCATTTCTTTCTTTATTTCTTTATTATCCACTCAAATTTCACCCTTCCATCCTCAATCCCCACTTACTCTGCCAATACCCGGCCAATCATAGATTTTTCTTCCCTCCCACACAAAATCTTTTCCCCCTCCATCCTCATTCCCCCATCCCCTTCTAGTCCTCCCCCAACATCAGCTCCCTTCTAGTTCCAGCACCACTCGGCATCCGCTTCCTTCTAATTCCATTCTCCCACCCCCTCGCATCAGCCCTTTTCCAGGCCTAGCCCTCCCACTCAGTCTATTTCCAGTCCTAGCCCCCCTCATCAGCTCATTTCCAGGTCTAGCCCCCCAATCAACTCATTTCGAGTCTTATTCCAGCCCCTGCCCAATCAGCTCATTTCCAGTCCTATCCAGCCCCCCAATCAGCTCATTTCCAGTCCTATTCCAGCCCCCCCAATCAGCTCATTTCCAGTCCTATCCAGCCCCTCCCAATCAGCTCATTTCCAGTCCTATTCCAGCCCCTCCAATCAGCTCATTTCTAGTCCTATTCCAGCCCCCCCAACACCGTTCAACATTGAAATCGTTACTGACCTTAAAAGGCCCTAATCTGTAGTATCTTGGTGAGCTGAACACGAATATAACATTTTAAAAAATTTATTGACTCTCGTTTTGAAGATATTGCATATAGTTCATTTTTGACGTTTCACCGTGTAAATTTATCCAGTAGGACATCAATAACATCCCAAATAAGCCTTGAATGATGTACTATTGCATCACATTGCATAATACCAGCATGCACACATCATCCAGAGTTGATTGCATCATTTCCTGATGCAATACAATACTACTGCCAGACGGCTGCAGAAGCCATCTGACGTCAGCAGTGTACTATACGCAGTCAGAAAGGTTGAGCATTTAAAATATTTCAGACTGTGTGCGAGACAGTTTAAGCTACTGTTACATGTAATTTTTATTAATCATATAATTTTAGCCATTTAGGTACAATACAGAACAGTAATGCTGCGAAAGTGCATTAATACCGTTGACAATTTCTGCTACATTTGTGGGGAAATGACATTTGCCAGCCAGAAGACAAGTATCACTTCTCAACTGAAGAAGGCATATCATCTTTACTTCGGATACAAGATTGGTGACCAAGACAAGCCTTGGGCCCCGCATATATGCTGCACTACATGTACAACACAGCTTTCACAGTGGTTGAATTGCAAAAGACCATCAATGCTGTTTGCAGTCCCCATGGTGTGGAGAGAGCCAAGCAACCACATAAATGACTGTTACTTCTGCTTGGTGGTTCCTCTTTCCAGCGGAATAACGAAGCAAAAGAAGTCAAGCATAGTCTACCCAAACATTCCGTCTGCATTGAGACCAGTTCCCACATGGTGAGGGACTTCCTATTCAGAACCTCCATCAGAATATTCTCTTGATTCATCTGATGAGGACAAGGGTGAGCCGACCTGTTCTTCTCCAGCTCCTGCTCCGTCAGCATGCAGTGACCCAGATTTTCACTGGGATGCATTATCAACTCCACACAGAATAACACAGGAAGAACTAAATGACCTGGTTCGTGATTTGGACTTATCCAAGAACAAGGCAGACTTGCTAGGATCAAGACTCCAACAATGGAATCTTCTAGAAGATGTCAACATTACTCCATATCGAAAGCACCACCAGCAGTTGGAGCCTTTCTTCAGAATGGAAAATAATCTGGTATTCTCTTCCGATACTGAAAGCATCATGAATGCCTTAAAAATCACTCATGACCCATAAGACTGGAGACTATATAGACTCTTCGAAACTGAGTCTGAAGGCTGTGCTTTTGAACAATGGAACTGTCTTCCATCTATTCCAGTAGCGCATGCCGTCCAAATGAAAGAGACATACGATAACTTAAAGCATCTACTGACTTCCATTAACTATAACAAGTACAGCTGGCACCTCTATGGTGACTTGAAGGTAGTTGCCCTTTTAATGGTACCGCAGCAGGGATATATAAAATGCATGTGTTTCTTATGTGAGTGGGATAGCCGAACAAGGGATTGGCACTACTTGCGGAAGGAATGGAATCGCAGACAAAATGTAACAGTTGGAGAGAAGAATATCCAGCACCCAGCTCTGGTTGAGGCTCACAAAATCCTGCTACCACCCCTTCACATCAAACTAGGTTTGATGAAAAACTTCGTGAAAGCCATGGACCGCACTTCACCAGCTTTCCGATACCTGCATGAAAAATTCCCTCAACTCAGCGAAGCAAAGATTAAAGAGGGAGTTTTTGTGGGTCCTCATATTCAAGAGCTCTTCAAAGATGACCGGTTCAACAACTTGCTGCAGGGTGATGCGAAACAAGCATGGAATGCTTTTCGCCTAGTGTCAACAAACTTTTATCGGGAATGTTAGGGCAGAAAACTACAAGGAACTAGTAGAAGACATGCTGATGCAGTATGTCTCTAAAGATTCATTCCCATCATCTTGATTTCTTTCCCGACAACTGTGGTATGGTTAGTGATGAACAGGGCGAACGTTTTCACCAGGATATTGCAGCGATGGAGCAAAGATACCAGGGAAATTGGTCCACTACAATGCTGGCTGACTACTGCTGGACACTCCCCAGAGAAGCTCCCGAACAGCTGTACAAGAAACAGGCGAAAAAATCTAAGAAGTAGTCTATGACTTGGTTTTTACAGGTATTAACCGAAGGCCTATTATATTTACTATTTGACGTGCATTTTGTGATGTAAACATTAATTCTTGTAGATTACAAAAAAACTAGAGCCAACTTTGCAATTTCACTGTCATATTCGTGTTCAGCATATAAAAATTGATGAGAAATGACTATTTTTATTTCGGTAACATGACTTTTGTAAAAATTTGTTGATCGGTGCAATCAGCTCATTTTCAGTCCTATTCCAGCCTCCATTAGCCCATTTCCAGTTCAAGCTGCCCCCCAACAGCCCATTTGCAATTCTAGCCTCCCCATCAGCCATTTCCAATACTAGACCCCCCCCCATCAGTCATTTCCAATCCTATTCCAGCCCCACATCAGCCCATTTCCAGTCCAAGCTCCCCCACACTCAGTTCATTTCCATTCCTACCCCACCAAAAGCCCATTTCCAGTCCTAGCCCTCCCCATCAGTTTATTTCCAGTCCTAGCCCTCCCCATCAGTTTATTTCCAGTCCTAGCCCCCCCCCCCCCCCCACTCAGCCCATTTCCAATCTTAGGCCCCTCCACTCAACCCATTTCCAATCCTACCCCCCTAAAATCCCATTTCCATTCCTAGCCCCCCCCCCCCGACACTCAGCCCATTTCCAGTCCTAGCCCCCCCCCCCACACACACACACTCAGCCCATTTCCAGTCCTAGCCCCCCCCCCCCCACTCAGCCCATTTCCAATCTTAGGCCCCCCTAGCCCCTCCCTGAAGAGCCCTGTGGCAGACTTTAGAGGCCCAGGCTCACCTCTATAGCGGCTCCCGGCAGGCTCAGCAGCAGCTCCTTACAGCCGCCAAAGTGAAGAGCGTTGTTTTCCTTCACTTTGGCAGCTGTATTGCAATGTAGATCACTGGCGTGCAGAGAGCCGGGACATAGGAAATGTCCTTTGACCTCCGGCATGCCAGTGATCCTATATTACAGTACAGCTGCCGAAGTGAAGTAAAACAGCGCTCTTCACTTAGGTGGCTGTAGAGAGCTGCTGCTGAGCCTGTCAGGAGCCGCGAGCCGCTATAGGGAGAGCCGAACATGTGCAGGATGTTGTTGGCGCGGGGCCCTGTGCGAACAACATTCTTGCACAATGGATGTGCCGACCCTGTAAGCAAATAGGAAATAACATTCACTATCCAGGAAAAAAAAATTGTCTCCAGGAACAAGTAGGAAATCAGTCTTCACATACGGGTGATGTTGCCACCGGTGGAGCCTGGTGCAGGAACACTCGCCAGCATGCAATAGGAAAGCTTTTGGGAGCGTTCCTCCACGCATACGTGGCTGCCTTCCCGCCTTCACTCCAGGTCTCCTCAGTCATCTTTGTTCTGCAGAGCCATCGGGACCTCGTCCCTGTCAGTCGCGTCAAGAGACTTCTTAGGGTTTTTATTTTTTTGTGGTACCGTCAAGTACTTTACTTTCTCCAAGAACAAGCAGGAAATCAGTCCTCACATACAGTTGATGTCTGCACCAACGGAGCCTTCGTGGAAGCATCCTCCCAGCTTTCAAAGAAAGCCTTTGGGAGATGCCACCACACATTCGTTGTCCCCTTCCTGCCCAATGGGCCATCTTGCTCAGTCTCCTTTTTCCGCGGAGTCCTTTAGATGTTTGTCTGGTTTCTTCCCGGAAAAAGTTGATATTTTTTTCTCTCTGAATTTCATACTCACCTCCGGTATCACACTGGTACTCTTCCTCCTACTGACCTCGTTGCCTCGGCATAGAGTTAGGTCTATTGTTGTAGTTTTCATTATTTTCTTGGCATCTTTGCACCCTTTTCTCTTCCACTGGCAGCCTGGAGAGTCTTCCACCTCGCAGGGGTACTTTTTCACCCATGGCTACCAGTGGCTTTAAAAAATGGGATCTGTGCTCTAAAATTATGTCTTTGACTGACACACACCACTGCTGTCTCCGCTGCCTTGGGCCAGACCATGACTGCAGTCTGCGGCCTCTGCAAAAGGATGTCCAGTATGGCCCTCAAGAGTCCCCGGTGCCTCTGAAGGCCAGGGCCTCGTCTGAGGCCCCGACATCTCGGGCAGAACTTTCCAAACCCGAGCCTCATCGTGGGTCCTCAGAAAGGGAATCTCCCTCAAGGGAACCAGGGAAGAAGAAGAAACCCTTGAAGGCGGCGGAGTCCTTGGTCGGTTCCGACCACCTGGTTGCTTCCTGGCCCCAGTCCCACAGTCCAAGACGTTTGTTCGAGGAGTCTGAGAAGGAGCAGCCTGCGAAGGTCCCCGAAACCTGAAAGGATCCGACCATGGACCGGCCTCTGTCCCCAGACACCATCCTTGTAGAGGATTCCCCTTCAGGGGAGCCGGCGTCAGACCCGTGCCCCTCGGTGCCTGTGCCAAAGGCTGTGGCACATTCTAGTATGGAGTCCAGAGTGGCGGCCCTGGAGCGCAGCTTGTCTGCCTGCATGGACCAGCAGTGGGCGCTGTTGTCTGACACGACCTGTTCATCTGCCCTGACCAATAGGCCCTCGACATCCAAGATGTCCCCGGAGGCCGAGCCAAGGTCACAATCTGAGTCCCGCTTGATGGGACCGCAGTCATCCCTGGCAAGTATGCTGGGTGCCGGCCGCAGGGCTTCAGGGGCCCCAAGGCCGGTGGAGCAGCCCTCCTACGAGTCCTCGATGGATTACTCAGAGTGGGAGACGGAGGATAAGGAGTCCCCCGATACCCATCGCCACTGCGACATTCCATCTAACTCTTCTGTCTCAGAGCCTCGAAGGTGGTCCCCGCCCGAGGATATGGGCTTCCTTGATTTTATCAAGGACATATCTAAGGCTCTGGCGTTCCCGACCGAGTCGGAGGAGGACCCTCGAGCAGATGAGTTGGAAATCCTCCAGTATGAGGCCTGTCCATAGGAATCGCTCACGGTGCCCATCCCTCCCATCCTGGAACGGCTGATAATCTGAATGTGGGAGACACCTTCTTCGGTACTGGTGGTGAGCAAACAGCTCGACTAGATCTATCAAGTCCGCCAGGGCCTGGTCTTCCAAAAGTCACAGCTGCTGCATAACTCCATGGTGGTGGAGTCAGCCATGCATCGACTGAAAAGCCAGAAGACGCACTCCTCTGTGCCCCTGGGCAGGGAGGCCTGCACGCGATGCCCTTGGCAGAAAGTGCTACCGGGGCTCAATGCTCATCGGCCGCATCCAGGCCTACCAGCTGTACATGGGCATGTACCTGAGAGACCTGGCGAAGGAACTCGCCAGGTTCTCAGCTGGTATCTCTGAGGAACCCTTGCAGCGGTTCAAAGAACCTGGCCAAGGCAGTCCACGAGTGCTCCAAATTCATGTCTCGAGCGGCCTATGACGGGTTCAAGTCGGCGGCTCGAGTAGCGGTGGCTGGAATCGGTGCACGCCACCAAGCTTGGCTACAGTCGTCCGACCTCAAGCAATGGGTTCAGGACAAAATGGTTGATGTCCCCTGCCGAGGAGAGAACCTCTTTGGCAAACCATAACTGACGAGGCTGCCGAGCTGGAGACCGAGTTCGACAAGGGCCAGGCTCTCCAAAAAGACCGCTGCCCCTCCCTGACGGAAGGGCTCAGGTAAAAAGTCCTTCTACTCGAGGAAGGGAGCTGCTTACAGAAACTACCCACCTTTTCAGCCATCCCCAGCTCCCCAACAGGGTCAGCAGGCCAAGGGACATGGGCATGGCCCTCGTAAGCAGAAAGCTCCAAAATCCCAGGCACTGGCTTCGGCCCAGTCAGAGGGGAGTTTTTGACTCTTTGAGCATAGACTATCTACCCCAAGTAGATCAGCAGCCCACAGGGGGGTGTTTGGCCCTCTATGCCCAGAGGTGGATAACCATCACCACCGACTCCTGGGCACTTCAGGTAGTTGGGGACGGTTACCTTCTCCACCTGACTCTGACATCTCCCCTTATTTCCCAGGAGAGACCCTCAGGTCTCTCCTCCACCGGGACCACTTTCTGAAGTAATTGACAGGTATTCTCAAGGGCAAAGCGGTGGAACTGGTGCCCCACCATCTCAAGGGCAAGGGATTCTACTCCAGGTACTTCCTCGTGCCAAAAAGGACAGGGGAACTAAGGTCCATCCTTGACCTGCGCAACCTCAACAAATTCCTGGTGAGGGAGAAGTTCAAGATGCTGTCCCTTAGAACATTGCTGTCCTGCCTCCAGCAGGGAGATTGGCTATGCTCCTTAGACCTCAAGGATGCTTATATCTACATCGTCATTCACCCCAATCACAGGCAGTAACTGGGTTTGTAGTGGGGGGCAGGCCTTTTCAGTATAGAGTGCTCCCCTTTGGTCTTGCCTCTGCCCCAAGAGTTTTTACAAAATACCTGGCAGTTGTAGCTGCCTTCCTCCGGCTCCAGGGGGTCTTTGTCTTTCCCTACCTGGATGACTGGCTCATAAAGGGAGGCACAGCCTTAGAGGTGCAGCAGGCCACCGCACGCACCATCCAGGTTCTGCAGAACTTGGGGTTTGTCATAAACTACCCCAAGTCTCACCACCGCCCGACACAGTGTCTGGAGTTCACTGGGGCAAAGATCAACACTCTCCAGTCGAAGGCATTCTTGCCCAGGGGCCGGGCCGACAATCTCAGGACTCTGGCTCGGGAAATACAGTATCGTCCCTCGGTGCCCGCTTGGCGGCTTCTGCACCTCCTCGGGCACATACCATTCACGGTCCACGTTACCCCCTGACACTCGCCATCACATGAGGGCGGCACAGTGGTATCTCTGGGACCAGTGGTCTCAGGCCACGGGTCACCTCTGAGATAGTCTCCGTGACCTGCCAATTGACGGACTCCCTGGTCTGGTGGCAGTCTCCCCAGCATCTCGAGGCAGGCATGCCTTTTCAGGCCCCAAGCCCCTCAAGGGTCCTCACCACAGACATCTCCCTGCTCGCCTGGGGAGCCCATTGTGGAGATCTCCGCACTAAAGGCAATTGGTCACCAGACGAGAGCACCCAGCAGATCAACCTCCTGGAGTTCCGAGCCATACACTTAGCCCTGAGGGTCTTCTGTCACCACCTGCATCACCAGCCAGTGCTGATCCAGACAGACAACCAAGTGATGATGTTCTATGTGAAAAAACAGGGGGACATAGGGTCTCATGCCCTTTGTCAAGAGGCACTGGTCCTCTGTTCGTTCACAATCCAATAGGGTATCTTCCTGTGGACAGTGTACCTGCCAGGCCAGTCTGCTGGCCAACAGGCTCAGCAGAGTTGTCCAGCTGCACGAGTGGCGGCTGGACCCCAGGGTAGCCAGTCAGAGTCGACGCCCCCAAGTCTTCCCATACCTCTCGATCCCCATTTAGTCAAAAGGACAAGCATCGATCTGAGTCTCCAGTGCAAAAGAAGGAAAAAAGTCGATAGCATAGAGATCATCGACCTCGATGTCTGCATCGGACACCAAGCAATGGATCATCATAGACACTACTTTCACTCCATTGCAGACCGGCCAGTGAAGCAGCCCCAGTGGGAGGCATCACCCTCCCTCCAAAGCCATAAAGGGGTTCGGGGATGCCCACGGGGTACAATCCTCTGCAGATCCTTTGATATCAGCATCAGGAATTTTAGTCCACACAATCGTGTCCGGAGCCACTCTTCCCCCAGTACCAATGCTTAATGACCAGGTCATTGCCATTGAAAAGAGCATCGCTGTGCTCCTGGCTGTAGTGATACCATTGGCATGGGGTATCGCAATCGATACCAGTTCCACCACCACCACCAGCCATGGAGAACTCTCTCGATAACCGTCCGTAGGCATCATCTGCGTCACATCAGGCTGTCGAGCAACCAGTACAGAGGTCTTTGTTACCACCGCTCTCGATATCCTCGGCATCTAAACACACCGAACACCGGAGTTATAGGGGGCCTCATAAGGATTGTTTTGATTTCCTTCCAAACTCTGATTCAGCGCCAGAGGCCTCCGACTCCAAATCCATTGTTTCTGATACTATCAGGGATGTGCCATTAGATCCATACAAACATGATGACAGTAAAAGACCACATGGCCTATCTAGTCTGTCCTTCCATAACAACAACTACAACAGTCCACTTTTTACCTTTAGAGATCCTCTGTGTTGGTCCCATGCTTTTTTGAATTCAGTTACTGTCCTCATCTCTACCACCTCCACAGGGAGACTATTCCATGGATCCACTACTCTTTCTGTAAAGAAATATTTCCGCATATCACTCCTGAATCTATCTCCCTTCACCCTCATCCCATGTCCCCTCGTAGCAGAACTTGCTTTCAATTGAAAGAGGCTCTCTCCCTGAACATTTATGCCACGGAGGTATTTAAACATCTCAATCATATCACCTCTATCCCGCCTTTCCTCTAAGGTGTACATATTAAGATCCTTAAGTCTGTCCTCATATGCTTTATAATGAAGCCCATTAATCATTTTAATAGCAACACTCTGCACCGACTCCATCCTGTTCACATCCTTTTGAAGGTGCGGTCTCCAGAATTGCACACCATACTCCAAATGAGGTCGCACCAAAGACTTATACAGAAGCATTATCACCTCCTTTTTTCTGCTAGCCATTCCTCTCCGTATGCACCCAAGCATCCTTCTAGCTTTTGCTGTCGCCTTTTCTACCTGTTTAGCTACTTTAAGATCATCAGACACAACCACGCCTAAGTCCCGCTCTTCTTTAGTGGACAAAAGTACTTCACCTCCTATACTGTATTGCTCCCTTGGATTGCTGCAGCCCAAATGCATGACCTTACATTTTTTAACATTAAATCCCAGCTGCCAAATTCTAGACCATTCTTCAAGCTTAGCTAGATCCCTCCTCATGTTATCTACACCTTCCTGGGTGTCTACTCTATTGCAGATTTTGGTATCATCCGCAAAGAGGCAAACCTTACCCGATAGCCCTTCCGCTATATCACTAACAAAGATGTTAAAAAGAATCGGACCAAGGACAGATCCCTGGGGCACACCACTGATAACATCCTTCTCCTCAGAGTGAGCTCCATTTACTTGTACTCTTTGTCGCTTCCCACCCAACCAATTTCTTACCCAAGCAGTAACTTTAGGGTCCATCCCTAGGGTGCTCAGTTTGTTTATAAGTCGCCTTTGAGGAACAGTGTCGAAGGCTTTACTGAAATCCAAATACACCACATCTAGAGCTCTCCCTTGGTCCAACTCCCTGGTCACCCAGTCAAAGAAATTAATCAGATTTGTTTGACAAGACCTGCCTTTGGTGAATCTGTGCTGCCTTGGATCCTGTAATCCGCTGGACTCCAGAAACATCACTATTTTCTCTTTCAGCAGCGTTTCCAATGATTTACTCACCACCGAAGTTAAACTAACCAGCCTGTAGTTTTCAACCACATCCTTACTTCCGCTTTTGTGTAAAGGCACCACATGAGTCTCTCTCCAGTCCTTTGGCACCACTCCCGACTCCAATGAGGTATTGAAAAGGTCAGTCAGTGGAGCTGCTAGAATGTCCCCAAGTTCCCTCAGTATTCTCGGGTGTATCCCATCCGGTCCCATCGCTTTGTCTACTTTAAGTTGAGAGAGTTTCTCACGAACACAGTCTTTTGAAAATTGTTCAAGATGTCCTTTGCTTCTGTTCCTATTTGTGGGTGTTTTATGAGGTCCTGCTCCTGGTTCTTCATCTGTGAACACAGAACAAAAATATTTGTTAAGCAATTCCGCTTTATCCTTATCAGCTTCTACATATTCCTCCCCTGCACCCTTGAGTCTGACAATACCACTCTTGCCCTTCCTCTTCTCACTAATATATCTGAAAAATGTCTTATCCCCCCATTTTATTGCATTGGCTGTTTCCTCCTCCTTTTGAATCTTTGCCTTCTTGACTACTTTGCTAGCTTCTCTAAGTTTTTCCAAATACAGATGCCTGTCTTCCTCTCTCTGTGATCTCTTGTATTTCATGAAGGCTTCCCTCTTTTTCTTCACTTTTGCAGCTACTTCTTTCGAAAACCATAGCGGTCTCCTTTTCCTTTTACCTTTATTTACCATTTTAACAAAAAGGTTGGTTGCCCTTAAAATATCCCCATTTCAGTTTTTCCCACTGTTTTTCTACATCCCTCAGCTGTTCCCATCCCACTAACTACTCCCTGAGGTATTGGCCCATCTTCGCAAAGTTAGTCTTCCTAAAGTCTAAGATCCTCGCCTTTGAATGGATTCTAACAGCCCTAGTGCTAATACTGAACCACACCATCTGGTGATCACTGGATGCAAAATGATCTCCCACTACAACATCAGAAACACTTTCACCATTGGTAAGCACCAAGTCCAGTATGGCCCCTTCATGTGTGGGGTCTGTTACCAATTGCCTGAATAGTTCTCCCTGTAGAGAATCCAGGATCTCCATACTTCTAGATGATACTGCAGCAGAAATGTGCCAATCAACATCTGGCATATTGAAATCTCCTATCAGTAGCACTTCCCCTTTCCTAGCAATGCTGCGTATGTCTTCAATTAACTCTCTGTCCACCTCTTCCTCTTGTGAGGGAGGTCTGTATATCACACCAATGCAAATAGATTTCTCTTTCCCTCTTTCTAGTTTAACCCACAATGCCTCCTCTCTCTCTCCCTTTTAAGCTCTGTAATTCCAAAGCTTTAATAGTAGTTTTTACATATAGTGCCACTCCTCCTCCCCTTCTTCCTACCCTGTCCTTTCTGAATAAAGTATAGCCAGGTATAGTTACATCCCAGTCATGGTTTTCTGTGAACCATGTTTCTGTAACTGCCACTAAATCCAAGTCAGCCACTCCCACCAAAGCTTCAACTTCAGGGATCTTATTTCCCATGCTACGGGCATTAATACACACTGCTTTCCATATGTTACCCCTGTTACCCATTTCCATAAAGGTATTTAATGTATCACCTACCTGGGGGCTTTCACTTACCTGGTGGCTTTCTTCACCCATCCCCAACGAATCTAGTTTAAAGCCCTCTTCAGTAGATTAGCCAGTCTACTACCAAAGATGCGTTGACCTTTCTTGGACAGATGGATGCCATCTCTGCTCTGCAACCCTTGGAACAGCATCCCATGGTCTAGAAAACCAAAACGCTCTCGATGACACCATCCACGCAGCCATGCATTCATCTCCAGGATGCGAGCCTCTCTGCCGTGGCCTTTACCCTCAACAGGGAGGATTGAAGAGAACACCACCTGTGCACCTAACTGCTTCACCCTGTGTCCCAGAGCCATGAAGTCACTTTTGATATGTTCCGAGGTATACCTGGCAGTATCATTTGTTCCAACATGGATTAGCAACATTGGGTAATAGTCAGTGGGCTTGATGAGTCTTTGCAAACGCTCCATAACATCTTGGATTTTGGCACCAGGCAGACAGCATACCTCTCTGGACATCAAGTCTGGTCGGCAGATGGACGCCTCAGTACCCCTCAGAAGAGAGTCTCCAACCACCACTACCCTTTGTTTCCTTGTGGTCACTGATTCTGCAACTTTGGGGTACTTGAGCTCTGGTTCTTCCCTTTCCAGGGATGCTTTCACCTCCTCCACTTCAAGGGCTGCATAATGGTTCTTCAGTTCAAGGGCTGGAGAAGTTGGATTGGTGATTTTGCAGGCCCTGGTGACTTGTCCAGTCCAACCATCGACATTGTGTTGGCACCCATCTTCTCCTCTGCTGGAGAGCTTGGTTGCTGCAAGAAGCATCTCATCAATGTACTTCTCACTGTCTTGAATGCTCTTCAGCCTCGCCATCTCCTCTCTGAGTTCCTCCACTTGTTTCCTCAGAGCTTCAGCATGCAGGCACCCTGCACATGGAACCGGTCGTTCAACTGGCATTAGGACCTCTGTCTGGACCGAGGCAGAAGCTGTAACGGTGGCAACAGCTTTAGCGATATGATTTTTCCCAGCCATTGTTCTATTTGTGGAGCTTAGGTATCTGTTAAAGCAAATCAACCTCTTTGCTGCTTCTGCAGATGCTCAACTACCTCGTTTCTGCTCGAGGATTCCTTCACCTCACAGGGAGAGCTCAGATGCGATTCTCCTCCATTGGGGACAGAATCTTTTCTGTGCTTTTCCTCCTCATAGCAAAGACACTATTCAAGCTTTGGGCCAACAGGGTAATGATGATCCTCATTGCCCCTTACTGGTCCAGGCAACCTTGGTTTCTTCTGCTTCAACTAGCTCAGAAACCTCCCTTCAACCTCGGTTACTCTCCCAACCTTCTCTCTCAGAAACAGGGGACCCTCTTGCACTCCAAACTGGCTCCTGAGCGGGTGTGGCTCCTTTCACACCTAGAAATCCAAGAAGAGGTTTTACAGGTTCTCCTATTTTCCAGAAAAGATTCCACCAGACGCCCTTATGCTTTCAAGTGGTGCAGTTTTGCCATTTGGTGTTCACAGAAAACACTAGATCCTTACACATGTTCGGTTCCGGATCTACTTCTATACCTGCTCCAGTTGTCCTCCTCTGACCTCAAGACGAACTCTGTGAGGGTACATTTATCTGCCATTGCAGCCTGTCGCCCTACTCTGGAAAACCAGCCTATCTCCACACATCCCTTGGTGGCTAGATTCATGAGGGGTCTACTCCTAACCAAACAGCCTCTCCGTCCACCATGTGGGATTCTAAATGTTGTTCTTGCGCAGCTCATGCGCAGTCCTTTTGAACCCATGGCGTCAGCTTCTTTAATATTCTTAACATAGAAAGTTCTTTTTCTCATTGTAGTAACCTCTGCCTGTAGGATCAGTGAACTTCAAGGTTTGGTGGACTATACTCCATATACTAGTACTGGGAAAAATGGTAGAAACCATCATAAAGAACAAAATTACTGAACATGTAGATAGTCATGGCTTAATGGGAGACAGCCAACATGGCTTTAGACAAGGAAGATCTTGTCTTACTAATCTGTTATGCCTTTTTTAAGGTGTGAATAAACAGGTAGACAAAGATGAGTCAGTTGTGTGCAATTCTGGTCGCCGTATCTTAAAAAGGATATAGAGTTTTTAAAAAAGGTTCAGAGAAGAGCCACCAAAATGGTAAAGGGGATGGAAGGATACTCCTATGAAGAAAGGCTAAAAGGTTTAGGGCTCTTTAACCTGGAAAAGAGACGGCTGAGGGGAGATATGATAGAAGTCTATAAATTAATGAACGGAGTGGAACGGGTAAACGTAGATCGATTGTTTATGTTATCAGAATATAGAAAGACTAGGGGACATGCAATGAAGCTACAGGGTAAACTATTTAAGACTAATAAAAGAAAATATGTTTTCACTCAACGTGTAATCAAACTCTGGAATTTGTTACCGGAGGATGTAGTAAAGGCTGTTCGTGTAGCTGGGTTTAAAAAAGGTTTGGACAAGTTCCTGGAGGAAAGGTCCATAAACCATTATTAAGAAGGGACCCAGGATATCAATGCTTGACCCAGTACAAGCATTGCGGAACCTGTGTCTTTTGGGGAACCTGCTAGGTACGTATGACCTAGAATGGCCACTGTTGGAAACAGGATACTGGGCTTGATGGACCTTGGTCTGACCCAGTATGGAATATCTTATGTTCTTATGTACTACATTCCACCACGACAAGGTGATCCTTCAGACACATCCTAAGTTCTTATCGAAGGTCGTCACCATCTTCCACCTGAATTAATCCGTCTCGCTACCAATGTTCTTTCCAAGACCTCATAATTCCCCTGCTGAGGCTAGACTACATATGCTGGATTGTAAAAGAGCATTATCCTTCTACCTTGACTTTGCTGTCTGATCAGAAATCCCCACAGCTATTTGTCTCCTTTGACCAAAGTCATCTGGGGCTGCCACTTTCCAAAAGAACAATTTCTAACTGGCTAGCAGACTGTATCTTTCACTTACACGCAAGCTGGTCTATCTCTTCAGTACCATGTCACTGCCCATAATATCCGGGCCATGGCTACCACTATAGTTAACCTCCATTTCATCTCTAATTTGGAAATCTGCCAAGCAGCTACCTGGTCTTCGCTTCATACCTTTGCAGTGCACTATTGCCAGGACAAGAACACCAGACGTGGTGATCAATTCGGTCAATCTGTTCTATGTAATCTTTTTCATATTTAGACAACTTGCCCTCCACCCTCTGGACTACCTCATGAGGAGTGCTCCGAATGAGCTAAGTCTGTTCGATCCTTGTTGCAACCTCTGGTTGCGCCAGGACTGAGTCCCATATGTGAAGACTGACTTCCTGCTTGTTCTTGGAAATAGTGTAGTTACTCACCTGGGAACAGCAGGAATCTGTCTTCACAAGCCACCCACCTCCCCTTCAAGTTGTCCCAATTTTTCTTTTTTATCTCAGTTTGTCTTCACTATACACCTGACTGAGGAGTTCAGGAGGGACGGCAGCCACATGTGTGGAGGAATGCTCCCAAAAGCTTTGCTATTAGATGCTGGGGAGTGTTCCTGAGCCGGGCTTCATCGGTGCCAACGTCACCCATATGTGAAGACTGATTCCTGTAGTTCCCAGAGATCACCCATTACAGGTGGGTAACTACGCTTTAGTTGGCCTTCCTCCAAATTGTACTTGGAGAGTTCAATCCCTAAACTCACAGCATCAGCAAATGAGCTTGTTCCACCAGAGCACGAAGAGCGGAGACTTTATTCACTGTATTTTCTGATCATCAAAAGATGGGGGGATACCGTCCCATTCTAGACCTAAGAAATTTGAAAAAATATCTGGTCAATGAAAAGTTCAGAATAATTTCTTTAGGCATCCTGCTTCCTTATCTTCAAAAAGGAGATTGGCTATGCTCTCTGGATTTAAAGGATTCATAGACACACATACAGATATATTCTGGTCACACGACATATCTTTGATTTGTAGCAAGGAGACAGCATTTGGAGTATCGAGTCCTGCCCTTTGGCCTCGCGTTAACACCTGGCATATTTACCAAATGCCCTTGCCGTGGTTTCTGCACAGACTGGGAGTGCACGTCTTCCCTTGGACAATTGGTTGATCAAGAGTACTACTCCAGAGGGAGTACTGGAATCAACACAAATAACCATTCAATGCTGGAACTACTAGGATTTGTAGTCAGTTATCTCAAATCCCACCTCCATCCCACCCAGCAATTAGAGTTCATCGGAGCTCTGCTTGATATGACTCGGGGGGGGGGGGGGAGCTCTTCTTACACATGACAGACTATACTGATTGACAGCAGTACAGAAAACTCAAATGAGTCAGCAGGTCTCAGATTGCGCCATGTTAACATTACTAGGCCACATGGTCTCAACAGTACATGCAATGCCCTTGGCATGTCTCTAGGAGACAAGTTCAGTAATCCCCGAGTACCCAGTGGTTACAGGCCATGGGCTTTCTCCAGGAACAAGCAGGAAGTTGGTCCTCACTTAAGGGTGACGTCGGCACCGACAGAGCCCAAGCGGAGCAATTCCCAGCTTTCAAAGAAAGCTTTTGGGATTGCTGCCACGTATGCGCAGTCCTCTTCCTGCCCAAGGGTGCCATCTTGCTCAGTCTCCCTTTTTCCGCGAAGCTCTTCAGATGCACGTCCTTGTTCCTCGGAAAAAGTTTAGTTTTCCTCGCCTTAACAGGCTCTTTTCCTTTTTTCCGGTTGCACCAGTCCTCTACCTGTCCTCCCCCTGCTCTCTTTCGGAACTTATGGGGATAACGTTCACATTTTTTTTCTTTACGTGCATCACGCCCTTTTTTCCTTCTTAACCGCTGGCCGCGTGGGTCTTCGTCTTTGCAGGGGCCGTTTTTGCCCCCATGGCCACTATGTTTAAAAAATGCGGTAGATGCTCTAGGAACATGTCGCTTACGGACACTCATGACTGGGAGCCGACCATGACCCAGAGCTCTGTTTGCTCTGTAAGAAAATGTTGTCTAAGGCCCTGCTCAGCCTTAAGCAGAAGTCTGAAGACATTTGCCGAAAGGCCGACCCGGAGTCTCTGGTGACACCCTCAGTCGTCTCCCCTCCAGTGAGTTCTCCCCCTACAGCACCACGTTCCAGGCAGCACTCTGACCAGGCGTCCGCAGAGGTGGAACGGCACAAAAAGAAGGCGGCCTCAAAGTTGCTGTCTGGGGTCCCCGACAAGTGCTAGCACTCCCGCACCCAGTCGCTTAGCCCCCTTCGGTGTTCCCAAGAGTCAGACAAGGAGCAGCCACACAAGGTACCTCGCAGAGAATTGGAGGCCTCTGGCGAAGGTGCCCAGTCTCCTGAGGGTTGTCCCGGTGAGGACCCCCTCTCCATCTCGCTGCCCGATCCAGTGACCCCGGTATCAGCGTCCCAGGGCCCCAAATCCGCGTGGGAGTCCCTTATGCTGGCATTTGAACGCAGCATTTCTACATTCATTGTTTCCCAGCAGGTGCTGCGCCCAGAGACCGCGGGTCCTTCATGTGGGATACCCAGATCCGTCCAGGAAACCCCAGAGAGCCATGGGCCTCGTGAGGGTCCTCGATGTCAGTCTCGCTAGCTCTCTCGTTCCTCGGGGGCGAGATCGTCCAGGGTCTCCAGCTATCGGACAGGGCGAACCGCCCGGCTCGGATCCCTTGACCGACTTCTCGAACTGGGAATCCATTGGGGACACCTCCTCGGAGACCTGCACCCACCGGGATCTCCCGTCTGACCCCTCGCTGCCTGGTCTCCAGTGGCGTTCACCACCCGAGGACACCTTCTTTCTGGTGTTTGTTCGGGACATGGCTCGGGCCCTCAACCTGGTCACCCAGGCTGAGGAGGACCCTCACGCTGCACAACTTGATATTCTTCAGTATGAGGCCCTGCCTAGGGAATTCCTCACCGTGCTGGTGCCACCGATTCTATCTTGGCTATTGCTCCGCATGTGGGAGGCCCCGGCCTCGTTTTCTATTGTGAGCAAGCACCTTGACACAATGTACAAGATGCAGCGAGATCCAGGCTTCCGAAAGACCCAACTTCCACACACCTCGATGGTGGTGTTAATCAGCCATGAGGAAGCAGAAAATCCCGAAGCCCCATTCATCAGTTCCTCCGGGCTGAGAATCGAGAGCCCTTGATGCCCTGGATCACAAGGCCTATCAAGGTTCCATGCTGTCTTGTCGTATCCAGGCATACCAACTATATATGGGTATGTTCCTCCGCGACTTGGCAAAAGAACTTGGTGGTTTCTCCACTGGCCTTGAGGGCAAGCCTCTCGACAGGTTCCGCACACTGTTGAAATCAGTGGCTGACTCCTCCAAGTATATCTCTCGAGTCTCTTATGATGGCTTTGAGACATCGGCTCTGGTGGCGGCCGCAGGCATCGGAGCCCGCTGCCAGGCTTGGCTCCAATCTTTGGTTTTGGAGCAGTGGGGGCAGGGGAAGCTCCTGGACGTGCCCTGCCTTGGTGAACAACTCTTTGGTAAGCCGATGGAGGAGAAGGCGGCTGAGATTGAGACAGAGTGAGTCACTAGGACCTGTCTCTCCTGCAAGACCTCTACGCTGTCTCGGAAGAATCAGCCTACCAGGAAGCCCTTCTTCCCCAGGAAAGGCCTCCAGTACCGTGGCTACCCACCGTATCCGGCTACCCCCGCGCCGACAACTCCCATGCAGGGGAAACCCGGCCAGGGCCACCGTAAACCAAATGGCCCAAAGGCCCAAACGCCAGCTCCCCAACAGCCCCCGCAGGGGTTTTGACACCAGCAGCATAGCCCCTCACCCTCCGGCAATGCAGCAGCCAGTGGGTGGACGCCTGTCCTGCTTCTCCCCGTCATGGGCACTTATTTCCTCTGACACTTGGGTCCTCCAGGTCATCCAGGAGGGCTACTGCCTGCACTTTGACAGGCTTCCACCCCCTTTCTCCGCGGCAGAGCCTCCTCGATTCCCTGCATACCTGCTGTTGCTGCAGCGGGAATTACACTCCCTCCTTGCCCAATGGGCAGTCGAGAAGGTCCCTCCCCACCTTCGAGGTCGGGGTTTTTATTCCCGGTACTTCCTAGTCCTGAAAAAGATGGGGGGTCTTCGGCCCATCCTCGACCTCCGCAAGCTGAACAAGTTCCTGGTGCGGGAGGAATTCAAGATGCTGCTGCTGCCCTTCCTCCGGTAGGGCAACTGGCTATGCTCGTTGGATCTGAAGGATGCTTACGTCCATATCTTGATCCACCCCCAACACGGAGGCAGTACCTGTGTTTCAGGGTGCAGGGAGAGCACTTCCAGTACAGGGTGCTCCCCTTCGGTCTTGCGTCCGCACCGTGGGTCTTCACGAAGTGCCTCGTCATGGCTGCCACACACCTTTAGTTTCGGGGTGTGCCGGTCTTTCCCTACCTCAATGACTGGCTCGTTACGGGCTCCTCTATTGAGGAGGCCCAGCAAGCGATGTCGCACACTGTCTTCCTCTTGGAGAGCTTGGGGTTGTTGGTCAACTACCCAAAGTCTCACCTTGAGCCAACACAGGCTGTAGAGTTCATCGGGGTGTGCCTCGATACTTGGCAGGCCATTGCCTTCTTGCCAGTGGATTGCTCCACCCGCCTCCGAGCTCTGATGGCTCACGTTCAGAGCGCCCGCCAGGTCACCGCTCAGTCCATTCTACGTCTCTTGGGCCACATGGCCTCGACCGTGCATGTGGTTCTTCACTCCCGCCTGCACATGCGGACAGCCCAGTGGTGTCTCAGCTCCCAATGGAGTCAATCCCTCGGACACCTCAGGGACCCCATCAGGGTTCTTCTCGACCTTCATTTGTCCCTGAACTAGTGGCAGAACCCCCGCAACCTCCTGCAGGTATCGCCCTTCCAGGCCCCACAGCACAATGTGATGCTAACCCTTTTGGGTTGGGGAGCCCATTGCGGGTCCCTCTGCACGCAGGGACAATGGTCGCCTGTGGAGGCTCAGCAGCAGATTAACCTGCTCGAGCTCCGGGCCATCCAGTGGGCCCTGAGGGCCTTCGAAGGTGTCCTCAGCAGGAAGTCAGTTCTGGTGCAGACCGACAACCAGGTAGCGATGTTCTACATCAACAAAGAGGGGGTATGGGGTCGCGCTCCCTCTGCAGGGAGTCAGTCCTCATCTGCTCCTTCGCCGCCCGATGGAGGATGTCCCTCAAGGCGACATACGTCCCGGGTCAGGAGAATGGCCTGGCGGACAGACTCAGCAGAATCCTTCGCCCCCACGAGTGGCACCTGGATCCCAGAGTGGCAGATTGGCTGTTTCTGCGCTGGGACACCCCAGCGATGGACCTCTTCGCCAGCCCACAGAACACGCAGTTCCCTCACTTCTGTGGCCCAGTGCCACATCCGGGCAGGGAGGGCCCTGATGCATTTCTCCTGGACTGGTCCTCCAGTCTCCCTATATGCATTCCCTCCTTTTCCCCTCATTGTAAGAACTCTGTTCATAGCCCAGCGGGATGGGGCATTGCTAATTCTTGTGGCCCCCTCATGGCCTCGGCTCCCCTCCTGCTGTCATCGGAGCCTTCGATTCCCCTGGGCTCTGCCAGGGACTTGCTGACGCAGGAGGAGGGTCGGGTACTAAACCCGAACCTACCTTTCCTATCCCTTACGGCCTGGCAGCTGAACAGGTCTCTCTGGCCCTTCTGGAGGAGGTTGAGGAAAAAATCCTTGCCTCGAGGAAGGACTCCACTAGGCGGGCTTACGCCTTCAATTGTAAACACTTCTCCATCTGGTGCATCAGATTCTCCTGCCTGGTTCGGTGAGTTCTCCAGTACCTCCTCCACCTCTCGAGGGAAGGGCTGAAGTCGAACTCTGTTAGAGTTTATTTGTGCGCCATATCGGCTAATCGTCTCCCTATCGAGGGAAAGCCCCTCTCATGGCAGCCACTAGTCTCCCGCCTCATGCAGGGCCTTCTATTATCTGTCCCCTGCCGGCGGAATGGGACTTGAACATGGTGCTCACGCAGCTCACTCATCCACCCTTTGAGCCGATGGGGATGTGTTTGCTCCGGCACTTGTCCTGGAAGGTGGCCTTCCTGGTGGCACTGACCTCGGCTCGCCGAGTCATTGAGCTTCAGGTGCTCATGGCTAGCGCCCCTTACATCAGGTTTTATCGGAACAGAGTGGTCCTCCGGACCCATCCTAAGATCGTGTCACCCTTTCATTTCAACCAAGAGATAGTGCTCCCGACCTTCTTCCCAAGGCCCCACGCCGATCAGGCATCAGCGGCTCTCCACGCCCTCGACTGCAAGCGTGCCCTCGCCTTCTACATGCAGCGTATCCAGACTCACTGCAAGTCTGACAGACTTTTCGTGACCTAGGATTCCAATAGGCAGGGGGAAGCAGTCACCAAGCGCACCCTCTCTGTTTGGGTAGCAGACTGCATCGCTTTTGCGCACATGAAGGCGGGCGTCCCTCTGGATCGTCGAGTCACTGCTCATGGGGTCCGAGCCAAAGCAGCCTTGGTGGCCTCGCTGCGCTCTGTGCCCATGATTTGCTGGGTGGCAACCTGGTCTTCTACGAACACCTTCTCCGCCCACTACTGCCTGGAGAGGGAGTCCCGCCGGGACAGCACCTTCGGCCAGGCTGTACTCCGTAATCTGTTCGGGGTATAAGCAACTCATGTCCTCCGACCCTTCTTCACAGCTACCAAGGGTTTCGCCCCAAGGACTCGGGCTCCTTCAGGCTTCAGCTCCTGCTTACGACCTCACGGAGGCGTTTTTTGGTTACAGGTTCTTCCTAAGTGAGGATTTGACTTCCTGCTTGTTCCTGTAGAAAGCGTAGTTACTCACCTGTAGCAGGTGTTCTCCAGGGTCAGCAGGAATCATTCCTCAGTACCCTCCCGCCTCCGATGATGAGTTGCTACATTTTTGTCCTTCCCTTGCCATCTGCTTGGTAGAGCTCAAGCTAAGGGACCTGACTGAGCAAGATGGCACCCTTGGGCGGGAAGCGCATGCATGGCAGCAATCCCAAAAGCTTTCTTTGAAAGCTGGGGAATTGCTCCGTGCGGGCTCCGTCGGTGCCGACGTCACCCATAAGTGAGGACTGATTCCTGCTGTCCCTGGAGAACACCTATTATAGGTGAGTAACTATGCTATCTCAGACGTTCTGTCCATCACCACATTTCTCGTTCCTCTGAACTGGTGGAATGCTCACAGCAATCTAGCAAGGTGTCCTCCTCTCCATATTCCAGCTCCACAAAAATTATTGATGACAGATGCATCCAAAATGGAATGGGGAGCTCACCTCAATGGGTTCCACACCCAGGAAGTTTGGTCCATCCAAGAAAGTCTCCATCAGATAAATTTCTTGGAAGTAAGAGCAATAGCAAACACTCTAAGGGTTTTCAATAATTTGTACTAGTTCAAATTTTGACTATCATTAACCATGTTTTATATCAATAAGTAGGGAGGAACAGGATCCATACCTCCTGTATTGGGAAGCAGTCAAGATCTGGAATTTCGCCATCTCTCATGGGATGGAATTGAGAGCCACCTCCCTGCCTGATGAACAGAACACTTTTGGCAGAAAGGCTGAGTCGAATCCTCCAGCCTCACAAACGGACCCTGGAGAAGGGAGGTGTGAAGTACATCTTTCAGGAGTGGGGCACCCCCCTTGATAGACCTTTTCGCAACTCGGAATGCCCAGATAGATCAGTTCAGAGTGGGGTCATGCAGCGAATTAGCCTCTGATGCTTTCCTCCTTGATTGGGGGGAAGGGGCTTTTGTACATGTATTCTCCAATACCTCTCATTGCCAGGACCCTCCTGAAATCCAAAAAAGACAAGGGTACGATGATTCTCATCACTCCTTACTGGTCCAGACAGCTGTGGTTCCCTCTGCTTCTGAAAATTTCCGTTCAGGATCTGATGCGACTTGGGCAAGCACCACATCAGATATCACAGGAGAACTGAGCGATGTTGCATCCTAGTATCAAGTCCCTGGCTCTCACAGCTTGGATGTTGACAGGCTAACGTTATCCACTCTGTCTGCCAGCTGGTGTCACCAGTGTCCTTTTGGCCTCCAGAGAGCCTCAAGAAAATATTTTTCTTTTAAATGGAAGAGATTTGCTATTTGGTGTGAAGAATACCCCGTAGATCATTTTGCCTGCCCCACACAAACACTGCTTGAATACCTTCTACACGTCTGAATCTGGACTCAAAACCAACTCTGTTGGGGGTACACTTCAAGACAACTGGAGCCTTATCACTGTGGTGTAGAGCGTAAACACATCTCTGTACAGCCCTTAGTTGTTCATGTGGGATTTCTTTCTGCTCAAACCTCCTTATAAGCCATCCATAGTGTCTTGGGATCTCAGTTTGGTTCTGGCACAGCTGATGAAAGCTTCTTTTGAGCCATTTAATACCTGCCTCTGAAGTTCTTGACCTAGGAGTTTCTATTTCTGGTAGTGGTCACTTTAATGCGCAGAGTGAGCGAGCTTCAGGTCCCCTAGTAATTCATCCCCCTTCACTAAGTTTCATCACAGCAGAATGGTTCTTCATACTCATCCCAAATTTCTTTTGAAAGTGGTTACAGAATTTCATTTTAACCAGTCTTTCATTCTTTCAACATTCTTCCCAAAACCCTGTTCTCACAAAGGAGAAGCTGTGCTACACATGTTGAACCACAAGCGAGTCTTAACTTTTTACTTGGCAAAAGCCCATAGAAAGTCCATCCAGCTTTTTATTTCTTTTGACCCCCTGTGATGGAGTATATAGGAAACTCCCCATCCCCTGCAAAGACACACCCAGCCAAGCTCAAAATCTGTGAGGAATTTTCCCTGCAAGAGTCCAACCCCTGCCCCTTTAAGAAACTAGGTTGGAAAATGCCTGGGGTGGGTGTGGCCTGGTCCCAGGGTTTAAACCAGGAGCAGGAGACCTGGGGAGGGAGAGAGGAGACCGGGATTCTGGAGCATACCTGAAGACTACTTACCTGTAAAAGAGAGCCTGCTGTGGCAGTAGGAAGTATTTGTATTTATTACTGTCTGCTCAGGCTTGCTGCTGGAATTCTACTCTTTTGGAGAGACATTTTTCTGGCTGTGCTTCCCGAAGTGAGGAAACTTTGAGGAGCCAGTTTTGTTTGTTTTGGAAGTGCCATCTGTGCTGGAGCAGTGTTCAGCTATTCAGCAGAGTAGCCCTGCTGAGGGCAATTAAGGACTTGATACAGCTGAGGAAAAGCCTAGGGTATCAGAGGATTTAACTCTACAGGTGCCAAGGAGAGCCAAGGCCATTCTCTGGGTGCTTGTCCCCAAATAAAGTATATTTTCTTTAAACCTCTTGGCTGTGGAGTCCTGTGTTGTGCCTCACGCTGGCCACATCTACCACATATGGTGTCAGTGGTGGGATGTTTTTTTTTAACCCAGTGACAAAAGAAAAACACACATCTCCTGTGCTCTGACCTCGCCACAGGAAAGGGGGGGGAGGGGGTTTGCACACAACTAAAGGGGTTAGCTCTGCCACAGTTAGGGAAGGAACCTCAGTTTAGTTAGAAGCTGATCAGGAGGAGATTTTTATATTCCTACCCTGGGCAGGTTGGAAAGAAAAAATTAAACCAAAATGGGGAGATTACTGCAGGCTCTGGTGGAAGGACAGCAACCTCTGCAACGTGCCCTAGTGGAAAGACAGCAGCAAAAACAGCAACAGCTGCTTCAGGACATTTTGCAAGCACAAGGGGTGCAGCAACAGCAAGTACTACAGAAATCTTTGGAAATAAAGTAGGGTTCGCTGGCACAAGTCTCCCAGGAGCTCCAAGGGTTGCAATCACACCCCCTGGTACTCCACCCCCTGCTTAAAATGGTGGAGGGTGAGGAACCAGACCACTTCCTAGTAAGTTCTGAGTGAGCAGTCCAGCTGGCAGGGTGGTCGGAGACTACATACACTATCTAGGAAACTTAATGACTGGAAGCAGTCAAGCCCCGCTTACCAGGAGGCTAACCCTGACGGAGAAGCCCCTATGCAGCAGTAAAGACCGCCATACTGAAGCGAGCTGGGTGTACACCAGAGGCTTACCAGCAACGGTTCAGAAAAGGAGCTCTGGGGCCTAAAGAAAACCCCCAGAATTTCTTCTGTAGACTGAAGGAGATTACTTGGGCATTGTTACAGCCAGAAGAGAAGACCAGAGCAGAGGTGGGCAAGATTGTTCTGCTGGAACAGTCTCTAGAGGGCTTGACCTCCCCCATGAGATAGTGGGTGTGCCAATTTTCTAAATTGACCCTGGAAAGTTCTGTGGAAATAGCAAAAGTATTTTATGAAGCTCGATCTGTAACTGAGGCACCCAAAGGCGAAGGAAACAAGGCCAGCCATAGCCCAAGGGGGCCAGGGAGGAAAACCTGAGCTTTTGAGGGCCCCTGCACCACGGCCTCTGTGGTCTTCAACCTCCAGAGGATTCAGAGGTGGCTATTTGACTTGCTTCAAGTGTGGGAGCAGGGGCCACTAGGCCCGTGAGTGCGCCATGGCGATGGAGGAACCAGTGGATACATCGTTAGTGGAGGAGGGGGGATGTTTGTGATATTCATAGAGCTGGAAGGCACTTGTCTGCAAGCCCTGGTGGACTCAAGAAGCATGAGGAGTCTCATCAGGTGGGACACTAGGACAAGACATCAGAGCAACTATGAAAAGCTTGTGACCTTAGTTTGCGTCCATGGAGATCAACGGTCATATTAGACTGCACAGGTTGAATTAAAAACCCCCATGGGAACGGAGACTCTTGAAGTGGTGGTCATACCCTGGCTGACTTATCCAGTGATTGTAGGCAGAGATTTCCCAAATTTCAAGGACCTCTGGAACCGGGGAAAGAGCAACCCAGACGAGGGGACTGCAGAGGATTTTCCGGAACTCTTCCATTTGAGAGACCCAGACTTGTTTGTGAAGGATCCCAAAACTCCCAAGTCCTGCAGGCAGTGCCGGTTGGAGAGGGCCCATCGTATTTGGGAGCAGCTGTATAGGGGGGGGGGGTATCTGAGGGGGAGGAGTCCTTGGAAAGAACCACAGATAATTCTTGAGAGAACCCAGCACCCCAACTAGGATCTCCAGGAACTGGGAACAACCCACCTGAGTGGGGTGGCCTGGAGAGTCCTGGCCAGTTTAAAAAAGCCCAAAGAGGAGCGAACAGCCTTAGGAATGCCTGAGACCAGGTTCAAGAGTTAGAGGGAGCCCCTGTAGGTAATTTGGACCCTCTCTGGGG
The DNA here is from genome assembly GCA_033557465.1 of Ichthyophis bannanicus. NCBI lineage: Eukaryota > Metazoa > Chordata > Amphibia > Gymnophiona > Ichthyophiidae > Ichthyophis > Ichthyophis bannanicus. The sequence goes on from CM066039.1 coordinate 192,837,347, forward strand.
GGGGCTTTTCCTACTTTTTGGTACGAGAAGACTGACTGTATAGCGCTACCAGAGAGGTAATGGGGGAGAAGAGATGGAGCAGTTGGTAGTTCCCCAGCCTTATCGACAAGGGTAATGGAGTTTGCCCATAGTCATCTTTTGGGTAGACATCTAGGGATTGGGAAAACTCAGGAACACATTTTAGTCCAGTTTTACTGGCTGGGGCTTCATAAACATGTACAGATTTTTGCCAATCCTGCTCCACCTGCCAGTCTGGCAAAGATTAGACCTGCCTCTGTAGTGCCAATGCCTGTTGTCGAGACCCCATTTGAAAGGGTTGCGATGGATTTGGTGGGACTCTTGGAATGCACTCCCCATGACAACAAATGCATCCTGGTGATAATGGACTATGCCACATGGTATCCGGAAGCATTAGATGTGTGGAATACTAAGACCACAACATTGGCCAATGCACTATAGAAACTCTTCTCCCACTTGGGGATACCTGCTGAAACCCTCACGGATCAAGAGACACCATTTGGTGTAATGAAGCAAATATGCACCTTGTTGAAGAACAAGACCTTGCGGACATCTGTGTATCATCCACAAACCGATGGTTTGGTTGAATGTTTTAACAAAACATTGAAACAGATGCTAAAGAAATTTGTGAACAAAGAGGGGAGAGACTGGGATCTTTTACTCCCCTATTTTTTGTTTGCCGTCAGAAGTACCCCAAAATTTGACCAGCTTTTCCCCTTTTGAATTTCTGTATTGGCGAGACCCCTGGGGAATCTTACAGGTACTTCGAGAGACCTGGGAAGAGGAACTCAGCCCCGGCCGGAATGTGGTAGACTACGTACTTCGGATGTAGGATCGCTTAAGGAAAGCTGGGATAACAGCGAGACAGTATCTGGAGAAAGCTCAGGAGGGCCAGGTCCATGCCTATAATTGGAAGGCAATGCAGCAGACTTTCCAGTCCGGGGACCAGGTCTTAGTTTTGCTTCCTATCTCAGAGAGTAAATATTTCTGTAAATGGCAGGATCCCTAGGAGGTGGTAGAACAGATGGGACCTGTCAACTACAAGATTGAGAGTTTCTTCCTTTTATCTGGCTGTGCAGTCTACCATTTATTTATTTATATTCTCTTATATACCGCGCTATTCTGCATCAGTGCGGTTTACATTGAACAAACTGAAATTACATTGAACAGGACATTATAACTTGGAGATAACAGGGAACATGGGCTATGGAGGGTTAAGTGGCTTGCCCAAGACCACAACGAGCACCTGTGGGACTAGAAACCCCAGTCCTTCCGGCCCAAGGTTGCTGTCCTCTAGTGGGATTTGAACCCCCGACCTTCCGGCCTGAAGTACCTTGTCCCAACCACTAGGCCACTCCTCCACTCCACCATGTGAATCTACTGAAGAAGTGGACTCCTGCCCTGGCTGCAAAGGTCCAAGAAGAGGAGTTTGGGCCTGAGGTGTCAGCCACCTTCTGAACCGGACCAGGTTCCATTTGGGGGACACATGTCAAATGCCCAGAAAGTGGATCTAGAACATCTATTTCAACAGAATAGGGATGTCTCCAATGTTCCAGGGCGTACCCATCTTCCCTACCATGACATTGTCGCAGATCCTGAGGTGACGGTGTGCCAACGGCTCTACCGATTTCCAGAAGCGTGAAGACAGGCCGTGGCGAAGGAAGGTAGAGGACATGCTTAAATTGGAAGTAATAGAAGAGTCTCAAAGCAGCTGATCGTCCCCCATCGTACTGGTTCCTAAGCCAGACAGGAGCATCTGGTTTTGCATCGACTTTAGGAAGGTGAATGCAGTTTCCAAATGCCCTGCTTACCCAATGCCCTGCATGGATGACCTTATTGAACAACTCGGGGGAGCCAGGTTCATTTCAATATTGGACTTGACGAAGGTATATTGCGGATCCCTCTAGCCCCTGCAACCAGGGAGAAGACCAGATTCTCTACACCGATTCTCTGATCCCTCTAGCCCCTGCAACCAGGGAGAAGACCAGATTCTCTACACCCCAAGGACTATTCCACTTCACTGTGTTGCCTTTTAGACTGCATGGTGCTCCCATAACATTTCAGTGCCTGGGCCAACTACCCACTGAGACCCCGGTGGGGGGTATGCGGCAGCCTATCAGGATGATATTGTGATATCACGACTGGAAAACCCACCTGTCGCATCTACAAGCCATGTTGATAAGTTTGAGGAAGGCTGGTCTGAAACCCATGAAAATGTTTCCTGGGAGGCTGAGGATATTACCTAGGATATTCGGTAGGAATGGTCAAGTGTGGTCTCAACTTAAGAACATAAGATATGCCATACTGGGTCAGACCAAGGTCTGTCAAGCCCAGTATCCTGTTTCCAACAGTGGCCAACTTAAGAAGGTAGAAGCCATTTCTCTGGGAACAAGCAGGAAATCAGTCCTCACATATGGGGATGTCAGCACCGATGGAACCCACACAGATCCAATCCCCAGCTTTCAAAGAAAGGCTTTGGGACCTAAACCGTGCATGCGTGGTCACCTTCCCGCCCAAAGGTGCCATCTTACCTCAGTCTTCTTTTTTCCACGGAGCCCTGCAGATGTCCTGTCTGTGCACCCTGGTTAAAGTAGATTTTTTTCACTGTTTCTCTGTAACTTTTCTTCTTTCTTCGATATAGATCACCTTCCGCTGCCCGAGTCCAACGCCTCGGCATCATGCTTTTTGCTTGGGTGTTTTTATTTTTTGGCCCATGGGTTTTTTGCTCGTGGCCTAGCTGGTTGAAACATCTGAGTTTAATCTCGCAGGGCTTATTTTTCTTGCTATAACTTCGACCAGTGGATTTAGACAGTGTGGCAAATGCAATCACACTGTCCCACAGCACCTGCATAAAATGCTTCAGGGTGTACCATGATGTGTCTTCCTGCCCTCTTTGCCTTTTGATGTTGGCCAAGACCCAGAAGGAGTGCAAAAAGCAGCAGGGGGAGCTGTTCAGCAAGTCTGCCTCAGGATTGGCATCGGGGGAATCCCTGCCTTTGCCTCAGTCGGGTGACTCGGCGTCCTGCTCCCGGGCTCAGTTGGAGCCGCGGGACTGGCGTGTGTTGGAGTTGTCCCTGGAGGACCTTCCCCGGGTGTCGAAAGCTCCACCAAAGTCGAGGTCTGACCCCAGCCTTGGGGGGGGGGGGGGCGGAGTAACACCTCGGGGTCACATACGCGGACCTGTAAAAGAGAGCCTGCCATGGAGGCAGGAAACATTTGAATTTATTACTGTCTGCTCAGCCTTACTGCTGGAGTTCTTCTTGTTTGGCGAGACATTTTGCTGGGCTGTGCTGCCCAAAGTGAGGAAACTTTGAAGAGCCAGTTTTGTTTGTTTTGGAAGTGCCCTCTGTGCTGAAGCAATGTTCAGCTATTCAGCAGAATAGCCTTCCTGAGTGCAATTAAGAGCTTGATACAGCTGGAGAAAAGGCTAGGGTAACAGGATTTAACTCCATGGGTGCCAAGGAGGGCCAGGGCCATTGTCTTGGTGCTTGTCCTCAAATAAAGTATATTTTCTTTAAACCTCTTGGCTGTGGAGCTCTGTGCTGTGCCTTATGCTGGCCACATCTACCACAAACCCGGAAAAGCTGGGCTTGCTGTCTCCAAGTGCACCTTGTTGATTTGGCTTGCAGATTGCTTCTTTCATTTATGTCCACATAGGTCTAAGCCTTGAGGGTTATATCACAGCTCATAATGCCAGAACCATGACTGCATCGGTGGCCCACTTGCGCTTGGTCTCCCTGGAAGAGATTTGCAAAGATGCAACTTGGACTTCTGTCCACACATTCACCTCTCACTACTATCTGGGTGGGGATTCTCAACCAACATACGTTTTGGCCAATCAGTACTACAGAATCTGTTTGGGAATAGAATCCAACTCCACCCCTCCCCCTTCCGCCCCCAGGGCCATTTCTTTCAGTTCAGGATACCTTAAATTTTTAAACAGTATGAAACTTATAAAAGGCCTGTGTAGTTTCGAAAAGTTTCTAGAAGGAATTGGGGCTCTATTGGATAGTCACTCATAGGTGAGGAATTTTCCTGCTTTCTTTGAAAAACACCTGCTGCAAGTGAGTGATTACCTTTCTCTCTACTTAAAACAAATATTGGGCTCTGAATGCACATTCATAGCACTGAGGAGAAATTCTGTCCACAATCCATCAAGGACGAAAGAACTTTGGCTCCTGTCTGCTGAGCACGCCTCTGTGCAGTTGTGTGTGGAGGGAAGCTCTACCTCCTGTCCAGCACACTTAGAGATCCAGCTTTGAGGTTTTGTAACGCCTTGAGATTTGCTGAAGAAAATGGAGTTACTTACCTGTAACTGGAGTTCTCCGGGGACAGCAGGATAAGTCAGCCACAATTGGTGACGTCATCCGACGGCGCCGAGACGGAAGTACTCTCCATAGCTCAGAAGGGCTTTCGCCCTTCTGAGCATGGGCCAACTGGCCCCACCCCCCTGCCCGCCCCTAGCTAACCAGTATGTCCCTAGCTGAGCCCTTGCCGCTAGGAGGCGGGCACCAGGACGGAGGTCGACCCCTTTCTAGGGGAGGTGGGCAGGTATGTGTGGCTGACTTATCCTGCTGTCCCCGGAGAACTCCAGTTACAGGTAAGTAACTCTGTTTTCTCCTAGGACAAGCAGGATGAGTCAGCCACAATTGGTGCCTCCCCAGCTGCCATGAGCTGTGGTAGAAAGGGGGAAGGCCGAGGCACTTCTCCGGGAGACTAGAGGCTAGGCTAGCAGGCAGCCTGTGGTGCAGCATGTTGCCACCAGAGCATGTAGGCCCGTAGTGGTATGAGGACGCGAAGCACGTACATGCAGAGGGTGCAGAAGCACGTACATGCAAAGGGTGCAGAACAAGGCACACTTGTGAGGTAACCAAGACACACTTGCAGAGGGTGCAGTACAAGGCACCTTAGTGAGACAGACTTGTGAGATGACCAAGACATAGGCCCGTCGGGCAGTCTGAAGAAGACCAGCCGGAGATTGCCGCTGGATCCAGGCTTGTGGAACTTGTGACTCTGGGGAACTTTCTCTGCGTTGGTCACTGTTGGGACGGAATGCGGTGCACCGCCATGCTACAGGCTTGGCAGTCCAGTCATACCCTGCATTCAGGATGTGTGTCCTCATTCCCTGCATGCTTGCGTATCTCTGTTCAAAAACAAAATGAGAGAAAATCCATTCAGAGCTAGCGTGTGTGAATGTAGTGTAATGTTATGTCGGAAGTATAGCCATGAAGCGAAATTCACCTCTTGAAGCTAATCTTCCATTTTACTCAAATTTGATTGAGCCCATTCAAGAGCTAACAATAAATAAGGTTTAAACACTACAAAAGTGCAACCAATAATCTCCGTACAAAATGATTGTTTTGCCAGAATAAAAGTAAACCACTAAAAGTCTATGCTGAAGCTCATGACAGCCAGAATTTGGAACAAAAAACTTATCTGAATCCAACCAAGTCCGGCGATGAGCAGCAATCCTTAACAGCAGCTTTTAAAATCCATCCAGATAGACTTGTGGTGATGTTGCCAGTACAAATTTCACAAGATAGCAGACACAGTACTGCGTTTCGGGCGACCAATATTTACACGCCCTGCTTCAACGCTCAGCACTCTGCACCGACAAACTCCTGTCTTCGTCTTCACCAGTCAAAAGAACGCCAACGCATGCTCAACGTTGGCGTTCTTTTGACTGGTGAAGACGAAGACAGGAGTTTGTCGGTGCAGAGTGCTGAGCGTTGAAGCAGGGCGTGTAAATATTGGTCGCCCGAAACGCAGTACTGTGTCTGCTATCTTGTGAAATTTGTACTGGCAACATCACCACAAGTCTATCTGGATGGATTTTAAAAGCTGCTGTTAAGGATTGCTGCTCATCGCCGGACTTGGTTGGATTCAGATAAGTTTTTTGTTTCAAATTCTGGCTGTCATGAGCTTCAGCATAGACTTTTAGTGGTTTACTTTTATTCTGGCAAAACAATCATTTTGTACGGAGATTATTGGTTGCACTTTTGTAGTGTTTAAACCTTATTTATTGTTAGCTCTTGAATGGGCTCAATCAAATTTGAGTAAAATGGAAGATTAGCTTCAAGAGGTGAATTTCGCTTCATGGCTATACTTCCGACATAACATTACACTACATTCACACACGCTAGCTCTGAATGGATTTTCTCTCATTTTGTTTTTGGACTTTATATTTGTAGAGAATTTTGGTTAGGTTGTATTTTTGCGTATCTCTGTTGGCATCTGCAATCTGGTCAACCGCTCACACAGCCAGGTTGGGCCTACAGACGCAAGTGTGGTGCAGGATCGGGTGGTCTGCGTCTTTAGCTGGTGCATTATTCACAGGGCGAGGGCTCCTATCAGTCTAGGCGTAAAGGTGCTGCTGTAAGCCGTTTCCTTGGTGGAGGGTGCCCGGAACAGAAGAGTCAAAGAGCCCAGGTTGGGACCCCTTGACATTGGGCATTATCCCGTGTCAGTGGGCGAATTACGGGGACTGTGTGGGGACCACAGCTGGGACTCAAACTTGTGACCTTCATTGGCTGTGCGTATAGCACCACACTTTTGCCACTGAAAGAAGAGCTGGAAAGGGGGGGCACCTGGGTGCAAACCAGGGACCTCTTGATCTGTAGTTAAATGCTCTTCCCCTAAGCTGTGCTCCCACAAGGATGAGGGGCCAGATGCAGTGTCTCTGAGACTGGGATGGGGTTCAGTTAGTAGATGCACAGGGCTCTGATGCAGTCCGGGGTGTGGAGTCCTGTTCCTCCAAGAAGCGAGGGTTGCTCCTGATTTGGGAGGCGGCTCAGTCCTGGAGGGACTGTGCACAACAAATGAGTACACCATAGGGTATGTGGTTTCCCGACACTCTGTTGTTGGGATAGGAGACCGGTCTAAGGGGAATCATTCCGCAGGTAATAAGATTAGAGGGTGGGCATCCTGCCCGTGAAGGTAGAAAGGCAGCAATGGGATGGAGCAATACAGTCGCGGTGGTTATGAAATGTCGCTAGCGGCACTGCTTTATAGTAAGGGTAATGCCTCAGACAGCCTTACTTATTAACCCCACTGGGGGATTGAACTCATGACCTCTGGTTCAGTAGTCCATGTATTAACCATTGCGCTACCCCTCTCTTGCTGCTGCCGATGGGCCGCCTGAGGAGAGACCAAAGACTATTTCGGATAGCTACCCGGAGGGTCGTAAGAGTCGACCGTGCTTAACAACGACATTGACTTCATCTCAGCAGCTTAGAAGGGCTGGCCTGGTTTGCGCCGCAGAGATTGAGGGCGATATTAGCCCATGCTAGGACACTCTGGGTGGTGTCCACAGCAGCTTGCATGAGCTGGTGGGGCGTACACCGTGGTTGATTGAGGGAATGAAGAGCAGATAAGGCCGGGTAGCATGTGCTATTAGGTCCCTTTGGGCGGTGTTTAATGCGATCTACATGAGAGGCGAGTGAGTGGTTCATAGGAGGGGACCGCTTGGTGCAAAGAGATCCAGTTCAGGTTGGTGCCACCCGACAGGAGAAGACGTCCGGTCGAGGGAGGAGGAACCGAAGGGTTCGTGGAAGGGGTCCAGTTGGTGCAGCGTGACGGTAGAAATACAGCTGCTGCTCTAAATATGGGGACTGGGTTGGCAGGAGCCGCAGCTGGGATTGGGACCTGTGACCCTTGGCTCCTGAACACACCGTCTGCGTTCACTACACCACCCTGTGGCCGCGGTATTACCATGCCAGGCAGGGATGGCTTCTTAGTGTGAGGGCTGGTGATAGGACGAGTTGTAGCTCTGACCCCTGATCTTTCACGGACTGTAGCGTGAGGTGACTAGCTGACCATAAGGAGCACCAGCGGGCTTGCGCTTGAGCGGGATTGAACCCTTGGTCGATCATGCCCCGGGCACGGGTTCAAGATGCTGGGCAAGTGAAGGTCTGCCCTGAGCGAAATTGGTCTAGGCAATGCAGGACGACAGGTGCTTCTGCGACCACCTCAGATAGGTGTCGATCTAGGATGTCAGCACTAGGGAGACAGGAAGGGTGCCCTACTTGCCAACCTGGTGCCAGTACCAGTGATTCGCGCTGTCCGGGTGGTGTTATTCCACCATCAGTTGGGTCCTATCCCACCTTCAGTCGGGTCCTGGTGTTAGTACACCCCCGTCGGTCACCGTCAGAGGGGGCCGGTGAGTCAGGCTACTAGATGGCCTTGTTATGTATATTTCTTATATACTGTGCTAGTCAGCATCAGTGTGGTTGACATTGAACAACTGAATTACATTGAGCATGGCATTACAACTTGGCAGATAACTCTTGTACCGTGGATGTGGGCTATGGTGGGTTGAAAGGCTTGCCCTAGAGCACAAGGGGTGACTGCGGGACTAGAACCCCAGTCCTTCCGGGCCAAGGTTGCTGTCCTCAAGCAGGACATGAACCCCCAATTTTTTTTTTTTTTGGGCTGAAGTACATTCCCCCAACCACTAGGCCATTCCTCCACTCATGTTGTGTGGCCTAAGGATATATATATATATATATATATATATATATATACATACACACATATATATAGTGTGTATGAGTCATATTGTGTTGAAGTCGTCGCAGCAAAGTAGAGCCGAGGTAGAGCTGTGCAGAGTTTCGAGACACTGAGTGGCTTGTGCAGGGTTTCGAGGCACTGAGTGGCCGAGCTTATTGATGGCAAAGGCTGGCACCAACTTGACCTGAGGGGTTTGCCCCTTGCTGAACCGGTACCGATTGTACCCTTTAGAATCTGAATAATCGGCTATCTGGATTGAGCCGGATAGGAGGCGGGTCTGAGACCTTTCTTTCTACTTTTCTCATTGCCCTGCCCAGACCCTGGGCTCCGGGCGGGGGTAGAGAAGTGGAAGAGTAATGTGGACGGGGTCTTAATTCCTGCACTGTCTCTGCGGTCTAGGTCGCAGTGGTTGAGGATCTAGGACATAGGATCAGGGCCTCTACCCCACCTCCACCCTTTGAGGGCACCTGGTTTTGTGCGGTTGCTTGAACCCTAGGCTGATACTCCAACCTTGGTTAGCCTGCACATGCAGGAGAACCGTGAATGTGGCCGTACCGCTGATGTCTGGTAATTACCAGTAAGAAGCCTTTAGAAGAGTAAATGTGAGGACCCCACAAGATAAATTGAATGGGGAGAGGGTGCACTGCCATTCATGGCAAACATGGTGAGGGGGTGCACCGCCATTCATAGCAACATACCTGCAGTGTTCCCGGACCTTAGGGCAACTGCAAGGGCAGAGATTATTGATGGGGTCATCACTCCTGCAGGACTCCATTCCTCTGCGTTACCCTGGAGCCTGAGCAATCCCTCCTGGCTAGCAGCCTTGGCTGTGGCCTGGAGTCTGTCTGAATTGTTAGTGCCGGAGGGATCACTGTTGGCGCTATCAGCTTTAGCATTGTCAGCACCAGAGGTTCACCACTGTTTAAGTATGTGGATTGGATTGTCAGTAGCCAGCCGGGCTGGGCTTTGAACCTGTGACCCTCTGTTCTTGCACACACTGTCTGTGCACTGCGCTGCCGTGTTGTCACTGTAATCAGAGTCTTAGAGCTGGTTGGGCTCTCGGTTAACTTGAAGCAGATGTGGGATGACTTGCAGCACTTTAGGGTTGTCCGAAATGAAGGACAAACAAGCAGACATTGGGCCGGGCCAGCAGCGTACGTTGCTATGGCTTGAGTGCTAGTGTGCAGCGCAGCCATTTACTATTCAGAGCGTCTGACCTGAGCTGTCAGGGAAAGCGTAAAGGATTCCTAGCGCTTCTCAGCAGGAATCTCAGCACATCCCCTGCTTACAAGGGTTTTACAGAGCCCGCTTCGCCGCCCTCCTTTCCATCACGCGTCTCAGCCTCTTCGCTGCTGTTGGAGCAGGAAATTTGCCTTCGGTGCCGAATGGTGGGAGTGTCCGCTGAAGGGCTGAACTCACATCGATGTGCGCAGACCAACGGCGCTGCAGAGGAGGGGCCGTGATGGCAGTGGGCCGACTCAGCACCGAAAGAACCATGTCCTGCACTGTGCAGAGACGAAAGACGGGCGATCAGGCCTCCTTCCTGCCTGGAGCTGCGCCGAACACTGTGGGAGTAGGGGGGGGGGCCGTAGAAGTCAGGCCGCAGATTGGTTGGCGCCAGCCAATGGCGCCGCAGGGGGGAGGAGCCCGGAGCCGTGATGTCACCGGCCAGATGGGGACCTCCGCCGAAGAACCATCGGCGCCGACGGAGGAGAAGCCCCTCCTTTCTGGGGAAGCCTCCGCATGAGAGCCCCATGGCGCTGAGAGAGGGGGGGGCGTCCTCTGTGCCTGGATGCTGTGAGTGTCCTCTGTGCCGAGATGCTGGGAGTGTCCTCTGTGCCTGGATCTGCGCCGACCAATGGCGTCGAGTGGGGAGGAGCCTCACCCGTGGTGACACCAGTCAATGAAGCTGTGGTGGAGAGTTGGAGCCAGGTGCTGCGCCGGGTCCAATCCGGCAGAGGGGGCGCGGCTTTGTTCAAGAGATAGCAGGAAAATGGCGGCCCCCATAGTTTACCCACGTGCGAGGGGTCCCGACAGGAGGCTCCGGCAGCCGCAGGGGTCCTCCCCGGGGAGGGTTGTTCCTGGTTCAATTCGCGCTTGACGATCCAAGCTCGCTGCGGGTTGGAGGCCTCCAGGCACAACCCGAGCGGCGGCCGAGCTGGCAGACCAAGCCTGTGGCTGGGGTGGAGGCCCGGAGGCGCACCCAGAGCGGCGGCAGAGCTGGCGGAGTGTAGGGGAGGTCCCATGAAGGTCCGCGAGCAGCGACCTGCACCAGGCCATCCGTGAACGGAATTGCTGCAAGTGGCTGAAACTTTGAAAAGCTGAGAGCGCCTGACAAGAACAGGAGCCCAAGGGCAGCCCCGCAATCTGAAACAGAGCCTGGAAGAGGATTAATGTAAGTTTAAACCGCAAAGATACATGCAAGTACGTTTAAACAGCGAAATAGAAACAGAACGCAAGTTGAAACTGATCAACGGAGAGAGAATATTTTCCCAGATGTTGAGTCTGGGAGCGCATGGCCCGCGGGAAAGCTCCGCTGGGCCAGCTCTGAAGGAAGATTGGAAACATCAAGACAAGTAAAACTGCTATATACATACGATTAGGAGGATTAGAGTTCTTAAAGTCAATTTTTGGTGGAGAGTAGAAAAGTCCGTCTTGCTGGCAAGGCGAAAGACTGAAAAACTGGTTAGCTAGGGGCGGGCAGGGGGGTGGGGCCAGTTGGCCCATGCTCTGAGCTATGGAGAGTACTTCCGTCTCGGCGCCGTCGGATGACGTCACCAATTGTGGCTGACTCATCCAGCTTGTCCTAGGACAGCGATGGCGAACCTATGGCACGCGTGCCAGCTGTGGCACGCGAAGGCCTTGCAGCTGGCACGCGTGAAGGTCCGCAGAAAAAGAAAAAGCGGGCTCTGGCTGCTGCCGCGGACGCGGACGCGGCAGCATGCAGTGTCCCGCGGGGCCCCCTCCGCCCGCTAAGCCCCTCTGCAAGGGCTTTCAGATTCGCGAGGGAGACAGCGTCTCCCTCGCATCTCTGTTAAGCCCGCAGGGGCTAATGGGAAATTTCCCATCAGCCCCCGAGGGACTGATGGGAAATTTCCCATTAGCCCCTGCGGGCTTAACAGAGACGCGAGGGAGACGCTCTCCCTCGCGAATCTGAAAGCCCTTGCAGAGGGGCTTAGCGGGCGGAGGGGGCCCCGCGGGACATTGCATTCTGCCGCTGCCGCGGCAGAAGCCAGAGCCAGCTGCTTTTTTTTTTTTTTTAATTTGCCATGGGGGGTGGGTTAGGACTGCTAATGGGCTAGGGGGGGGGTTAGGACTGCTAATGGGCTAGGGGGGGTTAGGACTGCTAATGGGCTGGGGGGGTAGGACTGCTAATGGGCTGTGGGCTGATGGGGGCTGTCTGGAAATGGGGTGATGGGGGGTTAGGACTGGTAATGGGCTATGGGGGGGTTAGGACTGCTAATGGGCTAGAGAGGGGGGGGTTAGGACTGCTAATGGGCTAGGGGGGGTTAGGACTGCTGATGGGGAGGGGGTAGGACTTGAGGTGGGCTGTTGGGTGGGGTTAGGACTGGAAATGGGCTGATGGGGGGTTAACACTGGAGGTGGTCTGATGGGGTTAGGACTGGTAATGGGCTATGGGGGGGTTTAGGACTGTTAATGGGCTATGGGGTGCTGGGACAAGAAATGGGCTGATGGGGAGGGGTAAGGACTTGAGGTGGGCTGATGGGGTTAGGACTGGTAATGGACTGTGGGCTGATGGGGGGGGTTAGGACTGGCAATGGGCTATGGGGGGCTGACTGGAAGTGGGCTGATGGGGGGTTAGGACTGGAAGTGGGCTGATGGGGGGTTAGGACTGGTAATGGGTTATAGGGGGGGGCTTAAACTGAAAATGGGGTGAGGGGGGGTTAGGACTGGAAGTGGGTTGATGAGGGGGGGATAGGACTGGTATTGGGTTGGGGGGTTGCTAGGACTGGAAATGGGTTGGGGGGCTGCTAGGACTGGAAATGGGCTGATGCAGGGACTAGAAGGGAATGGATGCTGGGTGAGGCTGGAACTAGAAGGGATGTGGGGGAGGATTAGAATGGGATGGGGCTGGGAGAGTAAAATGGAGAGGGGAAAAATATTTTGTGTGGGAGGGATAAAAAATCTACAATTGGCCGGGTATTGGGAGAGTAAGTGGGGATTGAGGATGGAGGGGTAAATTTTGAGTAGATGAAATAGGAATGAGGAAAGAGCAAAAGGAGAAAGATTAGTATGTTAAAGCAGATGTAGAGAGAGAATAGAAAAAAAAACCCAAGAAGACAGAAGAAAGGACAAATGGACAGCAGATGGAGAGTTAGCAGAAGACACGAAGAAACCAGAAGAAAGTGGCTGGAACAATTGCAACTGAAAAAAAATGCACAAAAGGTAGAAAAATATCTCTTTATTTTGAATTTATTAATTGGAATATGTCAGCTCTGGGAAATGTGCATCATTAATTTTTGCGCTTTGTTTAGTACAAGAGGAAATTAATATATAGTTTTATTTCTACAGTGTTGTTGTATATTCCAAGTTTGGCTTTTGGGGTTCCCAGTTTAATTATTGTCTTCCTGTTTCTAAATTGTGATTCCTTGTTTGGTAATGGTCTGTTCTGCATGTGTAACTGAGCTGAGGTATTCTGTTTATATAATTCCTATTTGACATTGCCACTTGTTCTTTCCCCAGTAGGTCATGTATTGTTGTTCTCTGAGATGTATTGGTTTAATATTTGCAGTGTTGCCTTTTGATAGGTAGAGTATGGTGCTTTGTGAGTCCTGGTAGTGCTGTTAGGATACGGCGGGTTTGCTATGGGTTCTAAATGGGCAGCGTTTGTAGTAGTTCCTAATGTGCCTGGCGGTTGGTACTGGATTATAGTAATGTAGAAACCTTTTAGTCTTTCTTTATCCATATACTCATTAAGAGGCATGTTTACTAAAAGTTAGTGTATGGTAACATTATGCAAATATTTATGCAAATGAAGCACCTTATGCAAATGGAGCTTTAATTGACGTGCTGGCACTTTGAGGAAATTCTTTGGTTTTGTGCGGCAGTTTGGGCACTCGGGCTCAAAAAGGTTAGCCATCACTGTCCTAGGAGAATGTTGGTTCTTCTCAATTCCATTAACTCCTCAGATCAACAGTATTTGAGGTGGAATTTGCAGTCAGATGGCAAAGGCAATTTACAAAATGGTGCAAAAATAAAATTACAGGGATGAATCCTAAGTTCTAATGCAGATTCATTTTGTCCCTGGTCAGGTTTCACTTCTTGACTGATGGCGGGAAACAACATTTTTGATTATAGCTCTTCTTTTTTCTGTTTACTTTTATGATTTAATCTGTCTATTAAAGGAACAAGCACAACACAACCACACCTCCAGACTTATAGAATCAAATATACATTTCCATATTCCTTCCACAGATAATTATAAAACCACGCTAACTCAACATTCTCCCCCCCCCCCCCCCACTCTTGAAAGCTAAACCCATTAGTAAAGACTATAATTTATTCAGAAAGGACAGGGTAGAAAAAAGAGGAGGGGCACTATGTGTAAAAAGAACACCAAACAAACAAAAAAAAAAACTACAGAATTGCAGGGCTTACGCAAGAGGGAGGGAAGCACTGTGGGTTAAACTGGAAAGAGGAATTGGAGCATCCATTCTCTGGGAACAAGAAGTCAGTCCTCATATATAGGTGACATTGGCGCTGACAGAGCCTGTGTGGAAACTTCTCCCCAGCTTTCAAAGAAAGCCTTTAGGAGATGCACCACCCATGCATGGTCCCCTTCCCGCCCAAGGGTGCCATCTTGCCTCCGTCTCCTATTTTCCTTGGAACCCATTGGTCATCTGTCTGTTTCTCTGGAAAAGTTTAATTTTATCTTCAATTTTTTTCTTCCTCTGGTCGTGTATCAGTTCTCTTTCCCGACCCTGAGCTGCCAACCTTGGTCTCATGTCTTGGATTCCTTTATTTCTTCCTTTTTTCAGTCTTCTCGACTGGCGCAGTTTCGTGCCATTTTTTTCTCTGGCTGGGCCTAAGGTCTTTGACCTGGCCCGGGGCCCTTTTTCCCCATGGCCTCCACCAGTGGTTTTAAGCAGTGTGGATGTAAGCGGTGCGTTCGTACCATATCCCTCACCGATCCCCATGACTGCTGCCTCCATTGCCTCAGGCTGGACCACGACCCCCTGGACTGTGGCCTCTGTAAGATGATGTCCTCCAAGGCCATCAAGAGTCATTGTCAGCAGCAGCAGCAGAAAAGATTTTCCAGAGGTCCGACTCTTCCATGGAGTCACCAGTGACACTGTGCTTCAAGGCCCCCTCCAGATTCCTGGGGTGACTTCGACGCCTTGTGACTCCAAGGCTGCGGGTCCTCCGAACAGAGCATCCCGGAGGTGGAACACAAGAAGAAACAACCCTCTAGGACCACCTCAGCAGACGGGTCGGGGAAAGTGGCTAAGTCCCATTCCCGGCCCCGCAGCCCACACCACGAGTCTGAGGGAACGGAGCAGCAGTAGCCAACAAAAAGGTAGCCTGAAAGGAATCATTGGCCTCCAGTGATTGGCCTCGGACCCCTGAAGTCTTCCTAGTTGAGGACTTCCCCTTGTCAGAACCGGCACCAGGTCTGAAATCCTCGGTGCTTGCACCAAAGGCTGCAGAGCCATCTGGACTGATACCAGAATGTCAGCCTTGGTGTGCAGCTTGTCTGCCTTTCTGGCCCAGCAGCGGGCTCTGATGTCTGGTTGCTCTGGTTCATCGGCCCCAGCCATCGGGCCCTCAACCTCGAGGTTGTCCCTTGTGTCGAGCCGGTCCTCAAGCGCTACCAGTCTCGAGATGTCCCTCAGCTTCGGTCCCGTTATCCTCCCTGATGAGTGCCCACAGCTCCAATCATAGGACCTTCGAGGGACAAGGGCCGTCTGGCCCAGGACCCAACCCACTCTTGACACCTTCAAAGACTATGACTCGGACTGTGAGACCTGATGCCATCACAGTGTGCCTTCGGATCCATCTCCCACCAAGACCTGGCGCAGGTCCCCGCCCAAGGATATGACCATCCTCAACTTCGTGCGGGACGTGGTGAAGGCACTGGTGTTCGAGTCAGAGGAGGATTCTCACACAGAGGAACTCAAGATCCTCCAGTATGAGGCCCCTCCGAAGGAGGCACTCATGGTGTCCGTCCCTCAAATCCTGGAATGGCTGCTACTCCATATGTGGGAGACACCCGCATTGATACCCATCGGGTGGCGGACTGCATTGCCTTCACTTACGAGTAGGCTGGGCTCTCGCTGGAGCACCTGCTCACGGCACACAGCATTTAGGGCCATGGCAGCCTCTGTGGCAAACCTACATTCCATCCCCGTGACAGAAATCTGCTGGGTTGCCGCTGCATGGTCTTCGGTCCATACCATCACATTACTGCCTGGAGAGGGAGTCTCAACGGGACCAGCACCTTTGGCCAAGCCATACTCCGTCATCTGTTCGGGGTATAAGCAACTCCTGCCCTCTGCCCCTTCTGTGTTCAGCCTACCAGAGTGCTGGTTCCTCACTGGACACTTGAGTTTAACTTAGGACTTTGTTGCTGCTGCTCACAACTCACCTTTTTTCTGGTCAACTATGGCGTTTTACAGGTTTCTGGTAGCCTGTAGCTAGGGAGTCCCTTATGTGAGGACTGACTTCCTGCTTGTTCCTAGAGAAAGCTTAGTTACTCACCTGTAAAAGGTGTTCTCTGGGGACAGCAGGAATCTGTCATCACAGCCCTCCCTCCTCCCCATGGAGTTGCTTCTTTGTCATTTTTTGCCATCTTTAGCTATGTCATTTGACTGAGGAAGATGATGGCACCCTTGGGCGGGAAGGGGACTACACATGGGTGGTGGCATCTCCCAAAGGCTTTCTTTGAAAGCTGGAGAGAAGCTTCTGCGCAGGCTCTGTCGGCATCTCAGTCACCCATATGGCAGGACTGATTCCTGATGTCCCCGGCAAACATCTGTTACAGATGAGTAGCTATGCTTTTGCATTGGTGTGATATACAGGCCTTCACAGGCAGAAGAAGTGGACAGATTCAATTGAAGATACTCACATTATTGCTATGAAAGAAGTGCTTTCATGGGTGTTTTCAATATGTTGAATCTTGATTGGGACATCCCTACTACAGTGTTGTCGAAGTAAAGAGATCCTGGATTCTCTTCAGGGAGAACAATTCCAGCAACTGATAACAAAACCCATATGTGAAGGAGCCATACTGGACTTGGTGCTTACAAATGGGGGGAGTGTTCCCGATGTTATAGTGGGTGATCACTATAGCCAAGTGGCCCTGACACTTTTATCTCTTTATTTTATTTATTTATTGAACAGCTCTTTTATACTGCTCCTTCCAGCGATCAGGGGCGGTTTACATTGAACAATAACATGAAGTTACATAGAACATTTAACAGCTTAATAACATCTCTTGCACCAAAATAGCCTCCCCTCTTGTCAGTTCATGAACCAGCTGCTCCAAGAAGCAGTCATTTATTTCATCTAGAAACTTCATCTCCCTAGCATGTCCTGCTGTGACATTGATCCATTCGATACCGAGGTAATTGAAATCACCCATTTATTACTGTATTGTAACTTTTGTTAGCTTCCCTGATTTTTTTTTTTAGCATTTCATCATCCAACTGTTCATTCTGGCCAGGCGGATGGTAGTACACTCCCACTGCCATTGCTTTCCCCATTTTACATAGAATTTCTGCAGTGTGTTTTGTTTCCTGCAAAACCTTTATCCTACGTGCCTCAATGCCCTCTCTAACACAGAATGCAACGCCTCCACCAATTTGATCTATCCTGTCATTGCAATGTAGTTTGTATCTAGATATCATGGTATCCCATTGGTTGTCCTCCTTCCACCAGATCTCTGATACGCCAATTATATTTAACCTTTCATTTAGTGCTATATATTATATCTCTCCCATCTTATTTTTTAGACTTCTAGCATTTCCT
This sequence comes from Ichthyophis bannanicus, assembly GCA_033557465.1. Taxonomy (NCBI): domain Eukaryota; kingdom Metazoa; phylum Chordata; class Amphibia; order Gymnophiona; family Ichthyophiidae; genus Ichthyophis; species Ichthyophis bannanicus. The sequence goes on from CM066039.1 coordinate 192,854,861, forward strand.
TACCATATTTTTGTGGTTAGAACACTGACTTGGTAACCAAGCAACCAGGGTTTGATTCCCATTAGCACTCCTTGTGGCCTTGGGCAAGTCACTTAACCCTCCATTGCCTCAGAAGAAAAACCTGGCAATCTACTTCCGGTCACAACGCCAAGAAAACTCAAGAGCTTCTGGGTCGCCTGGAGTCAGCATTGACTTGAAGGCACACATTGCATTTTGCAATATGCTTACAATCCACCCGGCAGTCAGCCTTTATCTGTCTCAGTCCCTCTCTATGGAACTCCCTTCCTACAGCACTTCGCCTAGAAGAATCCTATTCTAAGTTTTTTTCCCTTCTGAAGACCCACCTTTTCCTGCTCTTCTTCTGGTCTCCCCCCTCTGCTTCCTGTTCCCTACCTTAGCTCTATTTTGACTGTTTCTGCATGAATGTATCTCTTCTCTTCTCTTTCCTATTGAATTTTGTAGTTCCTTTTCCTTTCTGGGGCATTTGCCCCATTTTCTTCTCTTTTGTTTTTTTGAAATGTTGTAAACATATCAAATGATTAAATAAACATAAACCTAAACAGTTGACATGGATAATTTGGACTCTTTTAGTTCTTTCTGCTCTTTACTTAAAGGCATCTGGGTTACTTTTATCTTTATTAGGGCATCCTGATAGGGAGGTTCCAACTTCTCTCTTTTGTTAGTATCTTTCAAGGATTAAAGAGGACCTGGGAAATCCACTGCTTGCACCAGGACAAGCATTGTGGAACCTGTTTGCCTCTTTGGGAACCTGCCAGGTACTTGTGGCCTAGATTAGCCACTGTTGGAAATGGGATACTGGGCTTGTTGGACCTTGGTCTAACCCAGTAAGGCATTTCTTATGTTTTTATGTTCTAAGAATACATCCTTCCAAACCATGTGCTCTTAGGCGACTGTTTGCTTTCCCCTATTATATAGTTTAAAAACTGCTCTGTCTCCTTTTTAAAGGTTAATGCCAGCAGCCTGGTTAAGGTGGAGCCCGTCCCTTCAAAAAATCCCCTCCCTTCCCAGGAATGTTGCCCAGTTCCTTACAAATTTAAAACCTCCTTTCTTGCGCCATTGTATCATCCACATATTGAGACTCCAGAGCTCTGCCTGCCTGCCTTTTCAGTCCTACGCATGGAATAGGAAGCATTTGAGAATGCTACCCTGGAGGTTTTTGATTTCAGCTTCCTACCTAAAAGTCTAAATTTGGTCTCTAGAACCTACCTTCCACATTTTCCTGTCATTGTTACTAACATGTACCAAGATAGCAGGCTCCTCCCCCTCAGCACTTATCTAAAACTTTGTCTAGGTGGCACATAGGTTCGCTGCATTCGCACCAGGCAGGCATGTTACTATTAAGCCCTTAGACGTGGCCCTTTGACTGGACCCGAGACACCATCTACAACCTCATCCATAAGGAGAGCCCCACAGTTAGACAGAGCATAACTGATTATTCTCACAAGCCTACATTCCAAGGTAAGTAACACTACCCGAGCTTATCAGTGCTGTATTACCTCTGTAACTTTACACGCCTCTCCTGAACATATACTTTTTTTTTTTTTCTGGTAACGCACTTTCAAATCCATCTTATGCTGCATATCTTTGTAAGAGAATTACCCATTTATCCATCAGTGCCTAAGTGATCAACATGGCATCTACTTACTTAGTACTCTACATAGTGTTCATTACCCTCCTTCTAACTACCAGTATAGAGTCCTTTACCCATCAAGCAAGTCCTATCTCTATCATTCATCACAGGAACAGACAAACTATACTTCATACTAACTGCAGACTTAGAAGCAGACTATCTAGAACTTTCTTATGCAGCATAGCTCCAGACCTCCCTTCTGCACAAACCACTAAACAAATGGCTACCTTTCCCCTGAAGTGTGCTCTTGTCAATGAAGATCAGTGCATAACAAAGTTACACTGCTATCCAACTTTCTTGATGAACACAAACTCGATATGTTTATTGCAGAATCATGGTTTACAAAAATTGATACCGTGCTCATAAATCTGTTAGCCTCCTCAAGTTATAAGCTCTTTAGCTGCCCAAGGACAAACATAGAGGAGGAGGTGTCCTCATCTTGGCAAGAGATCATTTATCCTTCAAATAACTTTCTCAAAGTTCCAGCCATGGCCTAGATATACTCACAATAACAGATATCTATTAATTTGTCTTGCCTATACATCTCCAACTACTTCCTCAGAAGAGCTTACTATAATTTTACAAACACCATGTCACCTCCCACTGAGCAGTAAACACATCATACTCCTAGGTGACTTGAACCTACACTCTACCTCACAAAAAGCAGCTAATGCTATGGAAGCTTTGGAGTTCTCACAGATTGTAGACAACCCAGTGCATGATAGAGAAAGTCTACTTGACCTCATCTATATCCTTCGTCATAACACACTAAACATCCAATCACACTCAATCACGACTCTCCCAGTATCCTGGTTGGATCACAGAGTGGTTTTCTTCAATTATCTCCTCGATCAGACTCTGCCTCACTCTACACAATAATACTATAATTCTAAGAGATTCAATCGTCTAGATAAGGACAAGCTTCTAAACATTATCCTCCCACTCCTAGACCAACTCTAGAGAACTAGACACTTTAATTGAAAATAGGAACCAAACAATTACCAAAGCTGCAATAGCTCCTCCAGCCAGAAAGCTATCTAGAAAACACCACGCTGCCCTTTAGTTTAATTCTGCTCTAAGATCTGCTAAAACGAAACTCCAGCAGTTGGAAAGAAAATGGCAGTGCTCTAGGAACTCAATAGACAGCAGTACATTTATGGAAAATCTAAAGAATACCAAACTTTGGTTTATAATACTAAAAAGGAATACCACTCTAATCTGATCGGCTCATCTCTTAACTGTCCTCATGAGCTGTTTAACACAATTAAATCACTGGTAAGGAGCCCCTCTCAAGATATGAAACTGGCAGTATATCGCCTCAGTTCCTAGCTAACCACTTCCAGTCAAAGGTGAGCATAATAGATCTAACTTGCTGGATAACTCTACCCTATCTATCACTGAAAGCTCAGCTCCTCCATGGTGCTCCTTTCAACAAATTTCACAATACCAAATTGAAACTATCATCAACTTAAATACTACCACCTCACCACTAGATCCTTACTCTGTTACTGGGATTAAGATGGCTCATGTTGAACTCGCACCCATAATACTCAAGATTATTCAACTCTCACTCACTCTGGGCTATATGCCAACAGGTCTCAAGCATGCTTCCATTAGACCAGTGCTCAAGAACAGCAAGTTGGACCCAGACATACCAAGTTCCTATTGTCTCATTTCAAGCCTCCCTTTTCTCGCAAAGATTATTAAAAAGGTGGTTCAGCAGCAACACCAGGATCACATTAATTTGCTGCTGCTCTTGACCCCCAACAACATGGGTTCAGGCCCCAACATGGCGTAGAAACCTTATTTGCAGTACTAATGGATAGACTGATACTAAGAATCCAAAAGCAACATCAAGGATTTGTGCTACTGTTTCTGGATATCACGGCAGCTTTTGATTACGTACCTCATGCATGTTTCTCCAATGCTTACAAGAAATTGGCATTGTTGACACAACCTTAAATTGGTTTAAATCTTACTTGAATAATCACTAGCAACAGGTGAGATTATCAAGTAAAACCTCCACCCCTTACAAGCTGCTACACGGAATTCCACAGGGCTCTGTGTTTCGTCTCTTCTCTTTAATATCTATATCTAGCTCATCTGCTCAATCATACAATCATATAAGATCTTCTACCATCTATATGCCGATGCTTTATGCTCTACATACCATTCAAAACCCTGCATCCTGTATGCACTACTTTGATCAACTGTTTCACAGCAATTAAATTATGGTCAGCTAGCCATTTTCCATCTATCAACTTTCAAAAAAATGAAATCTTGCATGTCACCAGAGATCCCTCCTTCATCCCACTGACACATTTAAAAGCCTCAGGAGCCCAACTTCAAGTTAAAACACAAGTCAGATATCTTGGAATAATTCTGGACCAGGGATTAACGCTACAGCCTCAAATCAGCAATACAATCAAATTGACCTATCATAAAATAAGGACTGTCCAAGCTCTTCAACCACTTCTGGAGACTTATGAATTCCGTACGGTCTTCCAAGCCTTGTTTTACCCCACTGCAATATAATTCTAATGGGCCTACCAAGATACATAATACACCCATTACAGATGTTGCAGCATACAGCTGCTTGGATTCTGTATGGTGCTTCTAAACATGACCACATCATTCCAGTCCTGCACAGCCTACAGTGGGCTCCCCATTGCCTCCTGTGCTAGATATAAAATGTTACTTACAATTTTCAAAATCCTCCATGATCTCTCAATAAATTTTCTAAAATCTTTTAATAAGGACACCAGATAACCACCTAAGGAGAACAAATACTCGGTTCACTCTGGCTAATCCCCCCTTACAAACTGAAAAGTACATGGTATGCTTCAAACTGAGCTTTCTCTCTGTATGCCCTGAAGATATGGAATACTCTACTGGACTATTTCCGATTCATTACTGACCTCAAAGACTTCCATAAGAGCTTGAAAATACACCTGTTTACTGATCATTTTGATATACTTGTCACATAATAGCAATGTTATGACTATGCTAGTATAGTGCCTTTGCCTTCTCACTCCCCAGTTTATTCAAGACTTTGACACACCAGAAACGAATTATAATGCAATTACAGGCCTTTTTTAACTTCCCCACTATAGCTCCCCTCTTAGTCCTCCCCTCATCTTTGCAATCCTTCAGTTACTATACCCAGTGTAAATAGTACTCGCTATAAATAGTTAGGTGATTGGGCCTATATCTCACCTGGCTACCATGTTTAATTTTGTTACTCTGTTACTGTTTACAGATTGTTCCATGCTTACATTGTTGCTTCTCATTGACTGTCCAATGCATCCATGTACTGAGGAGTTACTTTGTTGCTTGTAAACCTCTTTGACATTCTGAAAGGTGGTATAAAAAGACAAATAAACATTTATAAAGCGCTACAAGGCATACGCAGTGCTGTACAGACTTATATAAAGATGGTCCCTGCTCGTTAGAGCTTACAATCTAAGACAGACAAGACAAAAAGATAAAAATAAGGGGAAAAGCGAAGGGTGATTAAGAAGGGGTCAGGATCCAAAAGCAGCTTCAAAGAAGTGAGCCTTCAGCATGGACTTGAAAAGTGGCAGAGATGTTAGCAGGCAATCCTCACGTCCACCAGCCACCCAACTATCTATAAGCCTAATGATCGAATTGCCACCTGTAACGGCCGTCCTAACCTTTCCTTCATGGGCACATGACCCTGGAGAAACCCCCTCGGTGCGAGAGGGTTTTATATCACCTGGAGGACAGCTCCTAGCAACAGGATCGCTACCTGCCACACCACGATGATGCTGTCCTTTCACATGACCTCTCTCCTCCATGGCAACAGAGAGGCTGCTAGACTGGCAGTGGGACTTCAATACTACATCCCTGTCGGTCTCATCTATATACCTCTCTGTCTTCCATAGCTCCTCGTTCCCTGAGAGCAAAGAGCTCCTTGCACCTAATGCACACGTAAGACCTCTCTCTCCAACTGGGAGAAAATCTTACATATGACCAGTGTTCTAAATCTTCAGTTATCGTCTTGTTATCCACATAAAACACTTCTTTTGTATGTATTTAAATACAGGGTTTTTTTGCAGCTAAAACAAACATGCATTTTGATTGTAAAAAAAAATTTAAGGAATAAGGAGACAATCAGAATCACGGGGCTTACCTATGGCAGAAACACCATTAATCAACCCCATATATATCAGTCTACTCCATTCCATATTTGTTTTTGGGTGGTTTATTAAATTTTTGTTTATATTTATAAAGTGCACACAAACCAGTGCAGAATTGATTTGATGACTGAATAATTAACAGCGGTCATGAATACTGATGAAGCTCAGCAAAAATCTATTTAGGTTACTCGTATTGTGAGTGGTTTTCGAGATACCATTCGTAAATTGAAATTACATAAATTAAGAAGGGATGAAATGGATTATTAGCAGGATAAAGTATATCCATGGATGCGTCCGGGTTATTTTGATCGGAAGAAGGTGGCTTTTGAATTGTCATCTAATGAGTCAAATTTAGGTAGTGAGCACTCAAATGATCCATATTATAGAAACATAGAAACATGATGACAGAAAAAGACCACAAGGCCCATCTAGTCTGTCCTTCCATAACAACAACTACAACAGTCCACTTTTTACCTTTAGAGATCCTCTGTGTTGGTCCCATGCTTTTTTGAATTCAGTTACTGTCCTCCTCTCTACCACCTCCACTGGGAGACTATTCCACGGATCCACTACTCTTTCCGTAAAGAAATATTTCCGCATATCACTCCGGAATCTATCTCCCTTCACCCTCATCCCATGTCCCCTCGTAGCAGAACTTGCTTTCAATTGAGAGGCTCTCTCCCTGAACATTTATGCCACAGAGGTATTTAAACATCTCAATCATATCACCTCTATCCCGCCTTTCCTCTAAGGTGTACATATTAAGATCCTTAAGTCTGTCCTCATATGCTTTATAATGAAGACCACTAACCATCTTAGTAGCAACCCTCTGCACCGACTCCATCCTGTTCACATCCTTTTGAAGGTGCGGTCTCCAGAATTGCACACCATACTCCAAATGAGGTCGCACCAAAGACTTATACAGAGGCATTATCACCTCCTTTTTTCTGCTAGCCATTCCTCTCCGTATGCACCCAAGCATCCTTCTAGCTTTTGCCATCGCCTTTTCTACCTGTTTAGCTACTTTAAGATCATCGGACACAACTACGCCTAGGTCCCGCTCTTCCTTAGTGGACAAAAGTACTTCACCTCCTATACTGTATTGCTCCCTTGGATTGCTGCAGCCCAAATGCATGACCTTACATTTTTTAACATTAAATCCCAGTTGCCAAATTCTAGACCATTCTTCAAGCTTAGCTAGATCCCTCCTCATGTTATCTACACCTTCCTGGGTGTCTACTCTATTGCAGATTTTGGTATCATCCGCAAAGAGGCAAACCTTACCCGACAGCCCTTCCGCTATATCACTAACAAAGATGTTAAAAAGAATCGGACCAAGGACAGATCCCTGGGGCACACCACTGGTAACATCCTTCTCCTCAGAGTGAGCTACATTTACTTGTACTCTTTGTCGCCTCCCACCCAACCAATTTCTAACCCAAGCAGTAACTTTAGGGTCCATCCCTAGGGTGCTCAGTTTGTTTATAAGTCGCCTGTGAGGAACAGTGTCAAAGGCTTTACTGAAATCTAAATACACCACATCTAGAGCTCTCCCGCGGTCCAACCCCCTGGTCACCCAGTCAAAGAAATCAATCAGATTTGTCTGACAAGACCTGCCTCTGGTGAATCCATGCTGCCTCGGATCCTGTAATCCGCTGGACTCCAGAAACATCACTATTTTCTCTTTCAACAGCGTTTCCATTAATTTACTCACCACTGAAGTTAAACTAACCGGCCTGTAGTTTTCAACCACATCCTTACTACCGCTTTTGTGTAAAGGCACCACATGAGCCTCTCTCCAGTCCTTTGGCACCACTCCCGACTCCAACGAGGCATTGAAAAGATCAGTCAGTGGAGTTGCTAGAACGTCCCCAAGTTCTCTCAGTATTCTAGGGTGTATCCCATCCGGTCCCATCGCTTTGTCTATTTTAAGTTGAGCTAGTTTCTCACGAACACAGTCTTCTGAAAATTGTTCAAGATTTCCCTCGCTTCTGTTCTTATTTTTGGGTGTTTTCTGAGGTCCTGCTCCTGGTTCTTCATCTGTGAACACAGAACAAAAATATTTGTTAAGCAATTCCGCTTTATCCTTATCAGGTTCTACATATTCCCCCCCTGCACCCTTGAGTCTGACAATACCACTTTTGCCCTTCCTCTTCTCACTAATATATCTGAAAAATGTCTTATCCCCCCATTTTATTGCATTGGCTATTTCCTCCTCCTTTTGAATCTTTGCCTTCTTGACTACTTTGCTAGCTTCTCTAGGTTTTCCAAATACAGATGCCTGTCTTCCTCTCTCTGTGATCTCTTGTATTTCATGAAGGCCTCCCTCTTTTTCTTCACTTTTTCAGTTACTTCCTTCGAAAACCATAGCGGTCTCCTGTTCCTTTTGCCTTTATTTACCTTTTTAACAAAAAGGTTGGTTGCCTTTAAAATACCCCCTTTCAGTTTTGCCCACTCTTTTTCTACATCCCCCAGCTGTTCCCATCCCACTAACGACTCCCTGAGGTATTGGCCCATCTTTGCAAAGTTAGTCTTCCTAAAGTCTAAGATCTTCACCTTGGAATGGATTCTAACAGCCCTACTCCTAATACTGAACCACACCATCTGGTGATCACTGGATGCAAAATGATCTCCCACTACAACATCAGAAACACTTTCTCCATTGGTAAGCACCAAATCCAGTATGGCCCCTTCACGTGTGGGGTCTGTTACCAATTGCCTGAATAGTTCTCCCTGTAGCGAATCCAGGATCTCCTTACTCCTAGATGATACTGCAGCAGGAATGTGCCAATCAACATCTGGCATATTGAAATCTCCTAGCAGTAGCACTTCCCCTTTCCTAGCAATGCTGCGTATGTCTTCAATTAACTCTGTCCATCTCTTCCTCTTGTGAGGGAGGTCTGTATAGCACACCAATGCAAATAGATTTCTCTTTCCCTCTTTCTAGTTTAACCCACAATGCCTCCTCTCTCCCTTTTAAGCTCTGTAATTCCAAAGCTTTAACAGTAGTTTTTACATATAGTGCCACTCCTCCTCCCCTTCTTCCTACCCTGTCCTTTCTGAATAAAGTATAGCCAGGTATAGTTACATCCCAGTCATGGTTTTCTGTGAACCATGTTTCTGTAACTGCCACTAAATCCAAGTCAGCCACTCCCACCAAAGCTTCAACTTCAGAGATCTTATTTCCCATGCTACGGGCATTAATACACACTGCTTTCCATATGTTACCCCTATTACCCATTTCCATAAAGGTATTTAATGTATCACTTACCTGGGGGCTTTCACTTACCTGGGGGCTTTCTTCACCCATCCCCAACGAATCTAGTTTAAAGCCCTCTTCAGTAGATTAGCCAGTCTACTACCAAAGATGCCATCTCTGCTCTGCAACCCTTGGAACAGCATCCCATGGTCTAGGAAACCAAAACGCTCTCGAAGACACCATCCAAGCAGCCATGCATTAATCTCCAGGATGCGAGCCTCTCTGCCTTGGCCTTTACCCTCAACAGGGAGGATTGAAGAGAACACCACCTGTGCACCTACCAGCTTCACCCTCTGTCCCAGAGCCATGAAGTCACTTTTGATACGTTCCGAGGTATACCTGGCAATATCATTTGTTCTAACATGGATTAGCAACATTGGGTAATAGTCAGTGGGCTTGATGAGTCTCGGCAAACTCTCCGTAACATTTTGGATCTTGGCACCAGGCAGACAGCATACCTCCCTGGACATCAAGTCTGGTCGGCAGATGGATGCCTCAGTACCCTTCAGAAGAGAGTCTCCAACCACCACTACCCTTCGTTTCCTTCTGGTCACTGATTCCGCAACTATGGGGTACTTGAACTCTGGTTCTTCTCTTTCCAGGGATGCTTTCACCTCCTCCACTTCCAGGGCTGCATAATGGTTCTTCAATTCAAGGGCTGGAGAAGTTGGATTGGTGATTTTGCAGGCTCTGGTGACTTTTGTCCAACCATCGACATTCTGTTGGCACCCATCTTCTCCTGTGCTGGAGAGCCTGGTTGCTGCAAGAAGCATCTCATCAATGTACTTCTCACTGTCTTGAATGCTCCTCAGCCTCGCCACCTCCTCTCTGAGTTCCTCCACTTGTTTCTTCAGAGCTTCAGCATGCAGGCACCCTGCACATGGAACCGGTTCTTCAACTGGCAATAGGACCTCTGTCTGGACCGAGGCAGAAGCTGTAACGGGGGCAACAGCTTTAGCAATACGATTTTTCCCAGCCATTGTTCTGTTTATGGAGCTTAGGTATCTGTTAAAGCAAAAGAGAGAGATCTACCAAGTACCAGCTGGTTTCGCAGCTGTCCTTTCAGAGCAAAAGCAGTTAAATCTCTTTAATTATATTCAAAATGTGCTGGTCCAATTCACTGTGATTTGCTAAAGGGGGAGGTGCCCTATAAAGCAAGAATGCTCACTAGGGGTGGGTGGGAGTCGGGGTGGGTAGGGAGGGAACTAACTCCTGATTAGGTGTTAGCAGTTCCTGAACTTGAGGAGGTTACAGAGTTCAGCAACCTACTGTGCTCAAGTAATGTTCCCCTAAAACAGCAAAAATGAACTTAACCTTGCTTTAAAAAATATACACAAAACCCTTTTAAGAGCTCCCAGTCAGAGAGCTAGCAATGTAACAAAAGAAAAACCAAACAAAGAAACCCTCAAATCCTTACTTACTGTTTGATGTGTGGAGCCCTGTTTAAGAAAGCCTCAAAAGGGCTGGGCAAAGGAGCCTTTTTATGCAGGCTTCAACTGCACTCAGGAAACAGGCCCACTAACTCCTGATTAGGTGTTAGCAGTTCCTGAACCTGAGGAGGTTACAGAGTTCAGCAACCTACTGTGCTCAAGTAATGTTCCCCTAAAACAGCAAAAATGAAATTAACCTTGCTTTAAAAAATATACACAAAACCCTTTTAAGAGCTCCCAGTCAGAGAGCTAGCAATGTAACAAAAGAAAAAGCAAACAAAGAAACCCTCAAATCCTTACTTACTGTTTGATGTGTGGAGCCCTGGTTAAGAAAGCCGGGAAGATGATATGGCCGGGAAGATTTTTTAGATTATCATCGGCCTTGCAGAGGAAGGGGCAGAAGTCGACCCCGTTGGTCATCAACACAGACCCGAAAGAATTGGGTGCAATTAACATTTCTGGCTGTTCTTTCTTTGGCACAGGAGAAGGTCCTTAATAAAGGTCTAAATTTTGTGCCAACTATCAATGATGATGCTTTCACAACACGTATTGCTATTCATGCATTTGTTCATAAGTTGCAGCTTTAACTGTTTTTTGATTATCAAATGTGTCAAACTATGGAAAGTTTGGTATATAGAAAAAAATCTTCGAGCCCACTGAGTCCCATGAATACATTGCTACATTTCAGGATCTTGTGCTTAAGGATTTGTCCGATTTTGAACATCATAGCAGCTGCCATTTTAAAAAATACTTTGTCAAAGGAGGAACAGTCTGTTTGAAGGATTTGTGAAATGATCAGTCCCTTCTTATAAAATGAGCTGATAAAGGAGGAAGTATTGTGGTCCAGGCTCAAGATCATTATCATGCTAGTAGACAATTGATAGATGATAAATATTACAGTAAATTACCTGGGGATCCTATGTTTGAGTTACATACTAAAATTAATGAATGAATTCAGCTGGGTGGGACTCTCGCAGTCTTGTATTACAACAAAAAAGGCTACTTTTTTATTGGAAAAACATCCTGCTACTCCCTATATTTGTTACCTAAGGTGCATAAAAGTCCCATTGTTTCCCTTCGGGGCACTATTCTTGAACTGTTAATAAAAATTTGTGGATTACACAGGTCTGCAAAAAAAATTTTTTTCGAGAGCTGTTTTGGTTATTCCATATAATCTTTATGTTTTTTGGTGCGCTGAATCCGAAAATGACCTCCATTTTGTCATAGGACATCACGTTTCCTGACAATTTAGGTAACTATGTTAAATAAGGCAATACCTCAAAATAAATGGAAATAGACTTATAAAATTAAAAAGTTTTATTACAATATTTTCTTGAAAATCCTTTTTTGAACTGAAATGAGCTCACCTACACACACTAAACTTGATTCTTCTTCCTTGTGAGGCTGCTCTTGGTGCATTTACGCTTGTGAGTAGCATCTGGAATGTCTCTCTGAAGCATCCAACAGTAGTCTGCCATCATTGTAATGCTCCATTTTCCCTGGTATCTCCTTTCCATCTCTTTAATGTCTTGGTGGAATCGTTCACCTTGCTCCTCACTCACAGCTCCCAAATTTTCAGGAAAGTAGTCAAGGTGGAGGAAATGCACTTTCAAACTCATCAGGCAACCTAAAGCTTGAAATGCTTTCAGCATTCATCCGACGATCTTTTTGTAGTGAGGATCTTTGTTATTGCCTAAAAATTTCTGTACAACTTCTTTAAATGCAATCCACCCTTCTTTTTCAGGATCCGTCATGGTATTGACAAACTCTTGATCAACTATAAGCCTTCTAATGTCTGATCTGACGAACACACCTTCCTTCAATTTTGCCTCCGACAGGCCTGGAAACTTGGTGACCAAGTATTTGAAGCATTCTCCATTTCTTGGAAGTGATTTTACGAATTGCTTCATCAATCCCAATTTTATGTGGAGAGGTGGTAGAAGAACTTTATGGGAAGGTACCAAAGTTTCTCGGAGGACATTTTTTTCACCGACTGTTAGCACCCTCGGCTGCCAACTCTTCTTGGTCCAGTGATTTTGTCGGTCTCGACTGTCCCATAGATACAGAAAACAAGGATATTTGGTATACTCAGCTTGTTGCCCGAGCAGCATGCACAAGACCTTCAAGTCCCCACACACTTACCAACCATGGTCTTCATATTTAAGTTTACGAAGAACCAATTCCAAGTTCTCGTAGGTTTCCTTCAAGTGTACGGAATGACTTACAGGTATGGAAGCGTAAAAACCGTTGTGAAGTAAAACTGCTTTGAGACTTCTTTTTGAAGAATCTATAAAAAGACACCATTGCTCTGAATCATTTTGGATTTTAAATTGACCCATCAGACCTTCGACATCGATGCAATAAACCAACTTGTCTTCCTGGGCGAAGTAAGGAACGAACTCCTTTTCACGATGTCTGAACCATGAAGATGACGCTCCTGGCAACAATAAATTCCTGCTTTTCAGCCTTGATCCGAGTAACTCAGCGGCATCTTTGGGAAGATTCAAGTCTCTTACCAAATCATTCATCTCCTCTTGAGAAAACAATTTTGGTCTTCAAAGTCAGAACTTGATTCGTCATCTGGTTCAGGTATGACTTCACCTTCATCAGAGCTAGGTATCTCTTCCAAGGTAGCAGGGGGCTTGGGTACTGGTATATCTGTGCCATGGGGGATGGGATGAATTGCCGAGTGAAGATTGGGATATGAAATGGAATGCTTCCATTTGGAATTAAACCCTTTCACATCGCATGAACAAAAGTAACAGTTGTCACTATGGTTCTTTTGCTCTCGCCATACCATAGGAATCCCATAACGGAAAGATTTTTTCTTATCCTTGAACCAGTTTCGGAGGTCCTCAACACACCGTTTGCACACTTTATGAGGCGCCCAGACTGTATCTTGATCTCCAATTTTTAGTCCAAAGTATGCAAAGTATACTTTTTTCACAAAGTCTGTAATATTCTGCTGTTGCTTCAACACTGTATATTCACCACAGATGAAACAGAAACTGTCTGGCGAATTAATACACTTTTGCGGAGCCATAACATAACGGTTGAAGAATGACGAGCTAACATGAATTGCGATGAAAAAGTGTGAACAGCCTAGAACCAAGAACCTGATGATGATTCGTGCACAAGTGTGGCATGCAGGAGAGAGCAGCTCTGTGTCTGTACACGAGATGTCACAGTGCTGGCCACGCCCCCCTGCACTGACCGGAGCTGCTGCTATCTGCCCTGTCTCCCTCCCACTGGATTCTTCAGGAAAGATTAACCCCTTCTACCATTAGAAGCACGGACTTAAAACTTGCTTAGCTTATGTATATATTGCTGACCATCAGATTTACAGTGCTATATTTTTTTTTACATAACTTGGACAACCCCTTTAAGTTTTTTTTGGCATTTTATATCTTAAATGCACTTGTGTGAATTAATTAATAGTAATTTGAATTAATTAATAGTAATTTGAAAAAAATTGATACATTTGAAGACAATTTTGCATGTTGTGGCAAATCATGACGTCTAGGAGTTTTTTCAATATTTTATTTGTTTTCAGCACACCAAAATACATGGAAATTAGATGAAAATAATCAAACAGCTTTTTAGTCGCAGACCTGTGTTATTTTTGAATCCCATTGCTTCTTGAGTACCTTCATTTATTAAGGATATGTTTCATTTTTTTGAAGATATTACAAGTAGTGGATTTGACAGGAAAACTGATTATACTCTGTGGAAGTAAATTCATTATATACGGTAATTCCACAGTGGAAGTATTAGCAATCACCAGGAGATATTTACAAGCTTCTCTGCTTCATTATCGAATTGTAGCAGAATTTCTTTATATGTTACACCTAGTTTTGACATGAAACTGTTTTTATTATGACAGGGCTTATTTGCAGCATCATGGCATACCCATTGGGGCATCGGTGTACCTTCTTTTGCCACTTTTATATATGGCTGAGTTTGAAGATCAAGTTTTTACTTCAGTTTATTTTTCAAAGATTTTTTTGTGGAAACTATTTTTGGATGAGACATATTTTCTTTGAAATGGATCGTCCCAGGAATTGGAGGAGTTTGTATCGTGGTTGGGAGTACAGAATGCCAATTTAAAGTTTACTATGAAATCCTCCTCGCAGCAGATTTACTTTTTGGATGCATTATTGGGACTAACTCCCATGGGATTGAAAACTTTTTTGTATCGAAAATCAATGGACTGAAATACTTTTACTTTTTCAGAGTGATCATCCACGCTATTTAAAGGAAAACATATGCCTCCATTGGGTGTGTTCTTCATTGGATGATTTTTTTGACAAAAGCTACTGAATTGAAGTTCATTTGTTGCAGTGTGGCTATCCGTTATACACAGTTAAAAGGGCTTTAAGTGTGTCTGGTATGCCCATCGCAATTGGCTTCTACAACCTTCCTCGAGAGACACTGATGATAGGGGATGGTCTGTATGCTCCCCTATTTAGGGGCTGCAGCTTGTATTGTGGCTATGATTCGGAAACATAGGTGAACTTTACAGGTTCATTCGATGTTTGCTGCAGGCTCTCCCTGTTTTGCTTTTCATTGTGGCAAGAATATTAAGAATTATTTGGGAAGTAGGGCAGCTGCACTGGTGGATGGTAATCATCAGGCCTGTGGTAATTGCCAATGGTGTGCCTTAAAATTTATGTGGGATGCAAGAAGAGACCTATCTGGATCTGTCTGAATGAACACTACAGTAGGATTTATACAGGTACAATCACAGCCCTGATGGTAGCACAGTTTTTAGAGAAAAAACATGCTGCTAAAGATTTCTCTCGGTGTGTAATTGATTAGTTCATTGATGATTGGCGTGGAGGTGATTCTGCTTGATTGCTTGATTTAAGAGAACAACAATGGATTTTTCGCTTGAATGCATCTTCTCCTAATGGACTCAATAATGAGACCGATTGGACAACTTTGTTGTGATTGGAGATGCTTTCATTTTTTGTTAAGTGCCATCGAGTCGGTGTCGACTCAGGGCGACCCTCTGGATAGTTATCCTAAATTGTGTTTGGTCTTCAGTCAGGCGGTTCATTGTCGACAGACTGGCACCGTAGCTGCTTTTATTGTATTGATTCATCTCATTGCTGACCACCTACCTTGCCAAGTATTATGTCTTTCTCTAATGATCTCTCTCTTTGCATGATGTGTCCAAAGTATGAAAATTGACGTCTTGTCATCTGAACTTCTGAAGAAAGCTTAGGTTTGATCTCCTCCAGTTCTGACTGGTTTGTTCTTTGGGCAATCCATGGTATACACAGTATTCGTCGCCAGCACCATAATTCAAAGGCATCAATTTTCTTCCTGTCTATCTTTTTCACTGTCCAACTTTCACATCCATATGATGTTATTGAAAATACCATGGCAATACTTAGAGACTTTAAATACTGACGCCATTTCCTGATTATTACAGTGGCTGTGTGAAGAATTTGAACACTATATTCATCGTTAGCTAAGTGAAGACTTTTTATTCTAAAGTTTGCACTTGGACTAGTTTGTGTGCACTTAAGTATAAACAACAACAAAAAAATATAGAATAGAGTAGACTGATGACTGATATTTATGGGGTTAATTAATTGTGTTTCTGCCATAAGTAAGCCTCATGGTTCTCATAGCCTCTCTATTTCCTTAAAAAAAATATTTACGATCAAAGTGTGTGTGTTACAGCTGCAAAAAAACCTGTATTTAATTATATATAAAAGAAGCTTTTTATGTGGATAACAGGAGGATAATTGAAGATTTTGTATTTGAGTATATACTCCTGTTTTGCGAGATCAGTTTTTGTTGTATTACTCTGTTCTAAGACATCTTATTGGCAGTGTAGTAGTGCCTTCCATCACCACCTGCAACACCATTTAGTACTGGTCCAGACGGACAATCAAGTGGCGATGTTCTACATCAACAAGCAGGGGGGCACAGGGCCATAGACCGTCTGCCAAGAGGCAGTAGTTCTCTGCTTGTATGTGAACCACCACAGGATGCTCCTGCGGACAGTGTATCTGCCAGGCCAAGACAACACCCTGGTGGACAGGCTGATCAGGGTCCTCCAGCCACACAAGTGGCAGCTAGACCCCAGAGTAGCCTACCGGCTCTTCCAGCTCTGGGGGACTCCACAGATGGACCTTTTTGCCAGTCCGGCCAACACCCAGCTGCCCACTTCTGCTCCAGGCAGCCACACCCGTCCCAGGTAGCAGCAGATGCATTCCTCATTCTGTGGACTGAGGGCCATCTCTATGCCTTCCCACCCATGTTCTGATTGCCAAGACCTTGTTCAAGGCTCAGCACGACGGGGCATCACTGATACTAGTAGCCCCTCGGTGGCCCAGGCAACCATGGTTCCCACTGCTCCTTCACTTATTTACGGCGTCCCTGGTCCCCCTGGGGAGTGCTCTGGGGCTGCTGTCACAGGAGGAAGGCTCCCTCCTACACCCCAACTTGGGATCTCTGACACTAACAGCCTGGCTGCTGAAAGGGTAGCCTTGGCCCCTTTCAACCTTTCAGAGGAGGTGGAGGTGGTCCTGGCCTCTCCTGTAGGACCTCCACAAGACAGGCTTACGCCTTCAAATGGTGCAGAATCTCACTGTGGTGTGCGTAGCGACGGGTTGACCCGTTCTCGTGTTCTGTGCAGCTTGTGCTGCAATATTTGCTTCACCTGTCTCAGGCAGGACTGATGTCCAACTCTGTTTAGGGTCCACCTGAGTGCACTCACAGCACACCACCACCTTGTCGAGGACAAGTCCCTCTCTGTCCATCCTCTCGTGACCCGCTTCTTGTAGAGTCTCTTGTTGTCCCAACCTCCTATCCGCCCGCCAGCAGTGACGTGGGGCCTCAATGTGGACCTACACAAGGTTCTATAAGAACAGGGTTGTGCTCTGCATGCACTCCTACTTCCTTCCCAAGGTGGTGTCCCCTTTCCACCTCAGCCAGGAGGTGGTGCTCCCCACCTTTTTTCTGTGGCCTCATGCTAGCAGGGTGGAGACCGCCCTTCATACTCTGGATTGTAAGAGGGCCCTGTCCTCCTACCTCCAACATACCCAGGACCACCGCAAAGCCTCACAACTTTACATCTCCTATATCCCAGTTGGCTGGGGGCAGCAGTGACCAAGCGGACTCTGTCCACCTGGGTGGCGGGCTGCATTGCCCTTGCCTACGAGCAAGCTGGGCTCTCGCTGGAGCACCGGGTCACGGCACACAGTGTCAGTGCCTTTTCGGAAATCTGCCAGGCCACCACATGGTCCTCGGTCCATACCTTCGCAGCTCATTGCTGCCTGGAGAGGGAGTCTCGTAGGATATTGCCTTTTGCCAGATGGTACTCTGTCAATTCGGGGTGTAGGCAACTCCTGCCCTCCGGCCCTTCTTTGTTCAAGCTACCGCAGTGCTGATTTCTCACTAAACACTTGGGCCGCTCAGGAATCTGTTTACTCAAGGACTCATTGCTGTTGCTCATGGCTCACCTTTTCCTGGTCATCTGTGGCTTTTTACAGGTTTCCAGTAGCCTGTAGCTAAGGAGGGCCTATATGTGAGTTCTGACTTCCTGCTTGTTCCCAGAGAAAGCACAGTTGCTCACCTGTAACAGGTAGTCTCTGGGGACAGCAAGAATCAGTCCTCACAACCCTCTCTCCTCCCCAGGGAGTTGCTTTTAGTTTCATTTTTTGTCTTTGAGCTATATCATCCTACTGAGGTAGTGGCACCTTTGGTTGGGAAGGGACCACACATGCGTGGTGCATCTCCCAAAGGCTTTCTTTGAAAGCTAGGGAGAAGTTACTGTGTGGGCTCCGTCGGCACCGACGTCGTCCATATGTGAGGGCTGATTCCTGCTGTTCCCGGAGAACACCTGTTACAGGTGAGTAACTATGCTTACACTACCTCCCCCGTGACTTTTTAATTTCCTCAGGAGTCTCTCATGAGGGACCTTGTTAAAAGCTTTTTGAAAATCCAGAAAATATATCAGTCTGCTCACCTTTATCTACCTGTTTGTTCACACCTTCAAAAGAATATAATAGATTAGTGGAACAAGACTTTCCTTAACTAAATTCATGCTGGCTTTCTCCCATTAAAACATGACTATCTGGGTAATTTTGTTATTTATAATGGTTTATACCATTTCGCCTGGTACTGACATCAGACTCTCTGGTCTGTAGTTTCTTGGATCACTACTGGAACCCTTTTTAAAAATTAGAGTTACAATGGCCACTCTCGAATCTTCATGTTCTACAGATGATTTTAATGATAGTTCACAGATTACTAATAGTAGGTCTGCAGTCTCATATTTCAGTTCTTTCAGCACTCTGGGATGTATACCATCCAGTCCTGGTGATTTGCTACTCTTTAGGTTATCAAATTTGTTGTAATACATCTTCCTGTTTTATCGAGATTTGTTTCATTTCCTACAATACGTCACCTTTAAATACCATTTCAGGCATGGGTAACTTCTTTACATCATCTTCAGTAAAGACCAAAGCAAAGAATTAATTCAGACTTTCCTCTTTGATTGCTGTGCTATGATTGTCGTCCCTTACCCCTTTTTGCCCCTCCTATTATAATGGTCCAACTGACACACAGGCTTTTTGCTACAAATGTACTTGAAAAAGTTTTATTAAGCAGTTTTGTTTTCACTGCAAGCTTATTTTCAAATTCTCTTTGCTTATCTTATCAGTGCCTTCCATCTAACATTCCTTGCATCTAACATACATTAAAGAGCATCACTCTTTAATGTATGTTAGATGCAAGATCCCTGAACAAATCCCATGAGCAGATCCCTGAACAAACCCCATGAGCTGTTCAATATAGTAAGGATCCTAACAAAGGTTCCAGGGGTGATCCGGGAAACTACAGACCGGTGAGCCTCACATCAGTACCGAGAAAAATGGTAGAAACCATCATAAAGAATAAAATTACTCAGCATGTAGATAGTCATGGCCTAATGGGAGACAGCCAACATGGCTTTAGACCAGGACGATCTTGTCTTACTAATCTGATATGTTTTTTTGAAGGTGTGAATAAACAGGTGGACAAAGGCGAGTCGGTTGATATAGTGTATCTGGACTTTCAGAAAGCCTTTGACAAGGTCCCTCAGACACTTTTGGCAAAACTAAAGAGTCATGGGATAGGAGGCAGTGTACTATTGTGGATCAGGAACTGGTTAAAAGATAGAAAGCAGAGGGTAGGGCTAAATGGCCAATTTTCCCAACGGAGAAAAGTGAATAGTGGTGTACCCCAGGGATCTGTGCTGGGTCTGCTGCTTTTTGACTTTCATAAATGACTTGGACAGTGGAATAACGAGTGAGGTTATCAAATTTGCAGATGACACAACTATTTAAAGTTGTTAAAACCCAAGAGGATTGTGGAAAATTGCAAGAGGATCTTGATAAATTGGAAGGCTGGGCATCAAAATGGCACATGAAATTTAATGTGGACAAGTGCAAAGTTATGCACCTAGGAAAGAACAACCCAAACTAAGGTTACACGATGCAAGGTTCCACATTAGGAACCACCACACAGGAAAAAGATTTAGGCGTCATTGTGGATAACATGTTAAAACCCTCGGCCCAGTGTGCAGCGGCGGCCAAGAGAGCAAATAGAATGCTAGGTAGAAGGAAAGGAATGGAAAATAAAACAAAAGATATAATGCCTCTATATCGTTCCATGTGGAGACCACACCTTGAATATTGTGTGCAATATTAGAGAAGGTTCAGAGAAGAGCCACCAAAATGGTAAAGGGGATGGAAGGATAGTCCTATGAAGAAAGGCTAAAAAGGTTAGGGCTCTTTAACCTGGAAAAGAGAGAGCTGAGGGGAGATATGATAGAAGTCTATAAATTAATGAACGGAGTGGAACGGGTAAACGTAGATTGATTGTTTACGTTATCAGAATATAGAAAGACTAGGGGACATGCAATAAAGCTACAGGTTAAACTATTTAAGACTAATAAAGAAAATATTTTTTCACTCAACGTGTAATCAAACTCTGGAATTTGTTACCGGAGGATGTAGTAAAGGCTGTTAGTGTAGCTGGGTTTAAAAAAGGTTTGGACAAGTTCCTGGAGGAAGGGTCCATAAACCATTAAGAAGGGACCCAGGATATCAATGCTTGACCCAGTACAAGCATTGTGGAACCTGTGTCTTTTGGGGAAACTGCTAGGTATGTATGACCTAGATTGGCCACTGTTGGAAACAGGATACTGGGCTTGATGGACCTTGGTCTGACCCAGTATGGCATATCTTATGTTCTTATGAACCATCATCCTCACAACCAACCATGATACACCCCCAGGATTATGCTAACTACCTGATGGCCAAAACTAAAAACGTTGGCAAAGCCATCCTATCCAGTCCCACAAGCAACCCACCTAAGCCACTTACCTCACTCACGACGACATCAGACTCAGACATTGAGGACATCATCACCAGCGTCAATGCCACCAATGCACCCAACGACCCTTGTCCAGCATTCTAGATAAGAGCACCACGTAAGGAAATCAGCCCTATAATAACCAAGATTATCAGCCTATCCTTCTCTACAGGACAATTCCTGCTATGCCTTAAACAGATGTCAATTTGACCCCTCCTGAAGAACACCAAACTAAATCCCCAGATGGTTGAATCCTATAGACCAATATCAAGCATCCCGCTGCTAGCGAAGATAATTGAGAAGGTCGCTCAGCATCAGATACAAGACCACATTGATGCTGCAGCTCCCCTTGACCCATGCCAACATGGTTTTAGGGAAGCACATGGCGTGGAAACGCTCCTTGCCACACTTATCAACATGCTGATCACAGGGATTGACAACATTAAGCACGGATACGCCTTAATTTTTCTAGACATTGCTGCTGCATTCGACTCTGTAAACCACGAGCAACTCATAATACGGCTTCATGACAAGGGAATTAATGGCTCAGCATTGACTTGGTGCAAATCCTACCTAATGGACAGATGGCAACAGGTACGGATAGGATCCACAACTTCCGACCTGTTCCGACAAGTACACGGGGTACCTCAAGGCTCCTCACTCTCTGCCCTCTTATTCAACATATACATGCAACCTATATGTGAATTAATCCGTTCTTTCAACATATCATGCCTGGTCTATGCAGACGATGTACTACCCTTCACCCCATTCATGATTGATCAGCCAGACTTATCCCAACTAGTAAAATGCTTCGATGCTGTAACAGACTGGCTACACTCACAGAGCCTCAAAATAAATTTCAACAAGACGTACATTCTGTTCATAACCAGAAATCAAGCTTTCTCACCACCGCTGTCTCTAAAGACAAGGGATGCAGAACTCCCAGCTAAACCCAGCATCCGCTACTTAGGCGTGACATTAGACCAACAACTCGATTTCAAAACACATATCAGCAACACCACCAAACAAGTCTACCACAAACTACGGACACTACTACACCTCCGACCCCTGCTGCAACCAGATTATTTCAGATCAGTTTTTCAGGCAATGGTGACCCCTCACTTTGATTATGCTAATGTGATCCTACAAGGCCTACCCAAAAACACATTAAACCCACTACAGCTTGCAATGAACACAGCCGCCCGTTTCATACACGGAGCCTCCAGGAGGGACCACATCACCCCAATATTAAAGGACTTACACTGGCTACCAATTTACTGCCATATCATATATAAAGTAGTCCTGATGACCTTCAAAGCCATCAACAAAATATCCCCTACTGCACTAACAGGCCTCCTCCACCCTACCCCAGCAAACAGGGCAAGGAGAGCATTTGCCTCTAATACTCTACAGGTCCCCAATGAGATAACAAAATGCAACTAGGCAACAAAGAACCGAGCCTTCAAGTTCTACGCTCCCAGCGTCTGGAACGCACTCCTAACTACCATCCGAGCAATCACAGACCTTGCTCAGTTTAGAAAAGCACTAAAACACCACCTCTTTCTCCTACATTACTCCAAACCCAGTATCTCAGCCACACCCACCATACACCCTGCCAGGAATCAGTAAGTCTCAATCACCTCATGTAAATGTTGCAGATAAATGTAGATAGATGTAGATAGTTTCCCCAGCTGAAGTCCAAGTTGTATCTTCCCGTTTTACTGTAAATGCACAGCAGGCGACTGTTATGCACAAATCTGTTATATGTAAACTGCACTGATTTTAAATAGCGCGGTATATAAAAGCAATAAATAAATAAAATAAATTCCAGTGCTTATGTTTACTGTTTTCATCATTTGGCTCCTTTTTCCATTTTCTGAAAGATGCTTTTTTGGCTATAACAGCCTCTCTCTAATCTCACCTTTAAAACATGCCAGCAGTTGTTTGGCCTTGCTTCTACCTTAAAGCATGGAATATATCTGGTCTGTGCTTCCAAAATAGTATTTTTAAACACCCAAGCTTGATGTAAACCTTTAACCTTTGCAGCTGCTAATTTACTTTTTCCTTAACCATTTTTCTCATTTTGTCATAGTCTGCCTTTTGAACGTTGAATGCTAGCACTGTGGATGTCCTTGCTGTCCGCCCTCCATTTATTAAATCCAATGTGATCATGTTATGATCACTATTGCCAAGTGGCCTCCAACACCGTTCTCTCTTACACCAGATCCTGTGTTCCACTGTACCGTCACTAATCTACAGTTTGTCTCCAAGCTTGCTGAACACCTGGTCTTCTCCCAGCTGTCCAACCACTTCCAGCAGACTCATGCACTCCACCCACAGCAATCTGGATTTTGTCTGAACCATAGAACAGAAACCATCATTACTACCTTCAGCGAGGTACATAGTGCCGTAGACTCAGGTAAAATTGCACTGGTCATTTCTTTATATCTGTACAATGCCTTTGATCTGGTTAACTATGATTTGTTACTTTCCCGCCTTCATTCAGTCAGCATTCACGGTCAAGTACTTCATTAATTTCATTCTTTTCACTCAGGTCGCTTCTTCTCCGTCTCCATTAAAGACAACTCTTCAAGTGAGCGGCCACCTTCATATGGGTTCCCACAGGGATCTGTACTTACACCTATACTCTTTAACATCTTTCTAAGCACATTACTTATCTTGATCCAGAGTATCGGAATATCGGCTTTCATCTGTCTGTGCAGATGACATCTTGATAGTTGCTTACATCAGCACATTTAACCTCAACTTACTGCCTAGCAACCAGTGTCTTGCTAAGACTGAAGACAGGCTCTCTGAAAACGGTCTACAGCTAAATTCTAGTAAGGCAAGTACATGGCTCACAGGTGTATCATCTCAACCCACTGTCTCCCCAGCTCTTCAGAATGACCTGATTCCACTGACCACGTCCTTCAGGTATTTGGGCGTGCTTCTGGATTCTGATCTTTTCCTTTTCAAAACAAATTAGTTCTGTGGTGAAATCGTCTTTCCTTGCCTTGAGACCTTTTTGGGCCATTCATCCATTCCTTGATCATTCAGCCCAGGTCACCATCATTCTTAGTCTAGTCATCAGCCACATTGATTACTGCAACACTGTCTACACAGGATTGCCAAAGCTAAATTAAAATGCCTACAACTCATCTAGAACACTACTGCCCAAATCTTATCACTTGCTAAAAGACATGATCATGTTACCCCGCCCCCCCCCCCCTTCTAATTCGGTTACACTGGCTATCTATCATGGAGCAGATCCATTACAAAATCCTAACTCTAACTCATAAACTAACTGCACACCACGACAGCAACCCACTAGCCCAAGCCAATGTAAATATGTACTCTGTTCTATATGTCTGACTACAATGTAAATAAGAATACTGTTACCCAATTCTAATATTTTATAAATAGTTGGGAGCAATGTATACTGTTACCTGTTCAAAAGTTACAATGTTTAGTTCTATGTACAGCAGAGACTGCTATGTTCTTGTTAAATATAAACCACCTTGAATGGCAGAAAGGCGGTATAAAACAAGTCTAAATAAAATAAATAAGGCACTTCATCAGAAGACACCAGAAGCTTTCATCACTGATCATTCCATATTGTCCCGCCTGTTCCCTGCGCGCTTCACACAGCAATCATATATGTCTGCCATTGCCTATTAGGGCCCAATACAAAACTACCAGGAAGTCAGCCTTTTTCTTTCTAGCCCCCCCCAACCCTCCCCCCCCCCATGTTATGAAACCACCACCCCCCTCCCCTCTTCGCCTACGGGACTCATACAGTACATTCAAAACTGATTTAAAAATTTTGTTGTTTAAACGGGCATTTGGGATTTCAGTCTGAAGCAGGATGGGTAGGCTTCCTCGACTACCAGAAGGTGCACACAACCTTTGATTGTGATTATAAACTATAAATTGTTGCTTGTGTACCAAATCTGTTTTACTCTTCCTCTCTCCATTTTCTTATTTACCTACTTTTTCCTATTGATTTTTGGAGTTCCTTTTCTTATCTCTTGCATGTTTTGTTGTAAACTGAATCCATGGGAGATTTCTGCAAGAAGCTGAAAACTCAGCTGTTCCTTGAATACTATGGAGTTAGACCTCATTAGGAATAACCCACTACTAGTTAAACACCAAACTCTTAAAGTCATCTGATTGTACATTGTTAATGTCTCCTTTTTAGTTCGCTACCACCCTGTGTCCTAGAAACCTGCATCTAGTTTAAGGTTTAATTGTTAGAAATAGTTGTGCATATTAAATTTATTTTTTAATGTCATAATCACATAGTTCTCTGTAAACCATCTTGGCTTGTAGAAAGACAGTATAAAAATGTTAAATAATAAATAAAACTGCTTTGCATTTTTATAATCCAAAGGCAATATAACAAACTGTGAACTGTAAAATAACTTCCCCTTGTGTGGGTTCATCAGTCAGCTGCTCCATGAAGCAGTCATTTATTTCATCTAGAAATATTATCTCCCTAGCATGTCCTGATGTGACACTGACCCAATCGAAACCGGGTAATTGAAAGCACCCATGATTACTGTGTTGTAACTTTTGTTAACTTTATTCTGGCCAGGCAGATGGCAGTACACCCCCACTGCCATTGCCTTCCCCTTTTAACATGGAAACTTTCTCTCCATAGAGATTGTGCATGTATTTTGTTTCCTGCAAAACTTTTATTCTCTTTGACACAATTCCCTCTAATATATAGAACAACCCCTACACCAATTTGGTCTGCCTTTGTCATTGCAATATAATTTTTGCCCAGGTATTAGTGTCCCCTTGGTTGTCTTCCTTACCACCAGGTTTCTGAGATGCTAATTATAGCTAACCTTCCATTCAGTGCTATATATTGTAGCTCTCCCATCTTATTTTTTGGATTTCTAGAATTTGCATATAGGCATATCCGAGATTGTATTTTGTTCATATTAACAGTCTGATTATAAGTTGACAGGAGTAATTTGGAATCTTTCAGCTCTATCTGCTCTTAAGGGCATCTGTGATACTTTTACCTTAATGGAACTCTCTATTGGGATTTCCTAACTTCCCTCTTTTGCTAGTATCCTTCAAAGATACATCATTCCGAGCCATGCACTCTTGGGCGATTGTCTGCTATCTCCCATTTTCCAGTTTAAAAGCTGCTCTATCTCATTTTTAAAGGTTAATGCCAGCATCCTGGTTAAGGTGGAGCTGGTTCTTTTGGAAAAGTATCCCCCCCCTTCCGCCAGAATGTTTTGCCCAGTTCTTAACAAGTCCAAAACCCTCCTCCTTGCACTATTGTCATATCCACTCATTGAGGCTCTGGAGCTTTGCCTGTCTCTTGGGTCCTGCACGTGGAATGGGAAATATTTCTGAGAACACTACCTGGAAGTTCTGGTTTCCAACTTGTTACCTAAAAGCCTAAATTTGACTTGCAGAACCTCCCTCCCACACATCCCTATGCCATTGGTACCAACATGTACCAAGACAACAAGCTCCTCTCCAGCACTATCTAAAACCTTTTTTAGGTGACACAGAGGACTGCCACCTTCTCACCAGGCAGGCTAGTTACCAGGCGAT
Source organism: Ichthyophis bannanicus (assembly GCA_033557465.1). Classification (NCBI taxonomy): domain Eukaryota; kingdom Metazoa; phylum Chordata; class Amphibia; order Gymnophiona; family Ichthyophiidae; genus Ichthyophis; species Ichthyophis bannanicus. The sequence goes on from CM066039.1 coordinate 192,881,312, forward strand.
CCTCATGTCCACCAGCATGTCCACCTACATGCCTAAGGATTGAATTGTTAAATATAAGAGCCATTCTAACCCTTCCCTCATGGGCACATGGCCCTAGAGACGCCTCCTTGGTACGAGAGGGTATTACATCACCTAAGGACAGGTCCTATCTACAGGTGATGTAATACCCTCTCATACCAAGGAGATGTCTCCAGTGCCTTGTGCCCATGAGGAAGGTTAGGACCCCCATTATAGATGTTGATTTGATCATGACCTCTAGGTCATTTAGACTCAGCTGATGAAGGTTCCTTTGAGTCAATAGATACCTGTCGACTGAAGTACTTGACCTGGATTGTCTTATTTTTTTTGGTGGAAATCACTTCAGCATGCGGAGTTAACAAGCTCCAGACTCTAGTACTGGATGCACTTTTTGAAAAGTTTTTCAACTATAGGATGTTTTTGCGTACTCATCCTAAATTCCATCCTGAAGTGGTATCAGGTTTCCACCTTAATCGTGCAGTAGTCTTTCCAACATTTTTTTTTTGAAGACCCCATGCTCACAAAGGGGCAAGCTTTTTCCACTTGTTGGATTGCAAAAGACTCCTTGGCCTTCTTTTTGAAGCGGAATAAAGCTCATAAAAAGTCTGCCCAGCTCTTTTGAGACCAATTGGTGAGGAGGGGCTGTCAACAAATACTCTTTCAATTTGGCTAGCAGATCATATCTCTCTTGCTTATGCCCAGGCACGTCTGATCAAGGGTCATGTTGCATCTCACATCATCTGAGGAATGGCTGAATCAGTGGCCCACTTGCATTCAGCCTCCACGGAAGTGATTTGCAAGGCTGCAAATTGGACCTCGGTCCACTCAGTCGCATCACACTGATGTTTGGAAAGGGATTCCCGACATCACAACAGATTTGGCCAAACTGTCGTCCTAAATCTGGGATTAGAATCCAGCTTTATCCACCCAGACTAATTTTTTTTTCTTTTTCCATGCTGCCCTTTTCTGGCTGTCTACTAAGGGCATGTTTGTTTGTTTGATTTGGTTTAATTGCCTTTAAAAAGAAATTAAACTGTTCTGATGTTTTCCAGTTGCAGAACTCTGATTTATTTCTTTTTTTAAGGCAGCCAGTAACTAGGGAATCCCATGTGTAAGCACTTATTCTGCTTGTCCATGGAGAACAGTTACTTACCCTTCCCACCTCCTCTTGGGGTTATATTCTGCTAAACTGGTTAGCAGACTAAAGAGATGAGACTAAGTGACAGCAGGCAGGAAAATGCATACATACTTGAAAGAACTACTCTAAGAGTTTCTTGAACGAGCTGAGAGAAGTTCCCCTGCAGGGCTTCTTTGGTGATGATGCCCATGTGTGAGAGGACTTATCCTGCTGTCCATGAAGAACACCTGCTAGATGAAACTTTGTTTTCTCTTTTCTCTAATGTTGCTTAATGTTTTATTTAAGGCTTTTACTTACCCTGAGGGCTTTGTTCACTCATCTCTGATGATCCTAGTTTAAAACCCCCTCAGTAGGTTAGCCAATCTATTGTAGAAGACACTTCTCCACTTTTTCAGTAGGTGGACGCTATCTCTGCTCATCAGCCCTTGAAAAATCATGCCATGATCCGGGAAGCCAAATCGCTATACATCCTCTGCGCTGACCCTCAACAGAGAGGATTGAGAATACTATCTGCATACCTATCTGCTTCACCTTCTCTCTGAGCCACAAATTCACTTTCATATGCTCAAGTGAGAACCTAGCAGTATCATTTGAGCCAACATGGATCAACAGCATCAGATAATAGTAAACTTGGAGTCTCTACAAACTCTCCATACCTTCTCAGATCTTAGCTCCAGGCAGACAGCACACTTCCCAAAACAACATGTCTGGATGGCAAATGGATGCCTCTGTACCCCTCAAAAGGGAGTTGTTAACCACCACCTCTACTCTTCACTTCCTAGTGGATGTTGATCCTGCAGCTTTGGGGTTTTTGACCTCTGGTACCTCCTTTTTCTGGGAAGTTGTCTCATCCCCCGTAGACTAATCGTGTCTGTTGGCTCCCACCTCTTTCCACAGCAAGGGATTATTTTACTTTTCACATACTGATCTACCCACTCACACAGTTCAGCTGCTTCAGAAAAAAAAATCCTTTGAAAGTCTGATCTAACAAACCATTAAATATATGGAGCCTCTGGTTCTACGACTAGTCAGAATCATGCTCCTCTATATATGTATATATTACTCCACAGAGTTAGCAAGCTATGCAACCTATCTGCTGTAATTTGCTCCCGCCACACTACTGCATGGGGATCCTCTGAGATGGTGCCGACTGTCTTGTTCATAAAGACTCCTTGTATTTTTCACAGGCATTAAGCTACCAGAGAAATAACACCTTTGGACACATTACAGAGACCTGCCAAGCCATTACTATAGACCATGTCATCACTTGGCATAGTTGTAATCTAGAACATTCAGCATGTTCACTATTGGGAGGAATCCACCTAACCTGCTTTCATCTATGGTGCAAATTCCTCAATCCCAAAAAAAAGACATTGGAATCATTTGGATGTCACATTTTCTCAGTCATCTTGTCGCCCCTTTCTGTCCATCATTATTAAGGGGAACTCATGTGGAACGCTTCACTACTTGTTTAAGGAACTCCTGTAGAACCATTCACTACTCATATTCTTCTTTCAGGGAATAAACTGTTTTTGCATTCCATGCCCAATAGGCGCTGGTGCCGGCTCAGACTACCAATCCCCCATGACCTTGGGAGCTCATCCATGGTCTTGGGCTCCCTCACCATGCCTTCTCAATCTCCTGATTTTCAGGCTTCTGGGCAGCTGAAAACTATCCCTGAATAACTTGCTGATGCACAGGGAAGTTCTCCAAATTCTGTATATGTGCATCATTATTCTATGAGACAGCTTGCACTATTCCTCCTCCCTACTCTTCACCCCTCTCCCTTCCCCCTGCTGCCCAACATTGTACTATTTCTTTTTCCTGCATGTCTGCCTTCCCTATCCCCCTCTATTCTTCACTCTCCCTGTGCTTACCCCTTTTCCTTCCCTTCCTTTCCCTCTAACCCAGGGATTCTCAACCGAGTCCGCAGGACACACCTAGCTAGTCAGGTTTTCAGGATAACCACTATGAATATGCATGTGAGAGATTTGCATGTACTGTCTCCATGCATATTCATAGAGGTTGAGAACCTCTGCTCTAAGCGCTTCCCTTATGCTCTGCTCCCTCCTTGGTCCTCCAAACTTCAGCCAGTGTTAGCTGGTGGAAGCTGGGGATTCTCACTGACTCTTTAACTTTTCTTTGCTAGCAGGATCTGGGGGCTAGGCACTGATAACGAGCCAGATTTGTTTTGTTTTTTGTTGTGATTGCATGCCAACCGTACATGCAGATTGTTTGTGTGTGCGTATATCTATGAATTTACTCATGCACTATCAATATATATGTGCACAAGCAATTTGCGTGCACACTTAATTTTTGGGCATGCGAACGAATGGCCAAATGAGCTTGACATGCACAAACCTACTGAGGATTCCAATCACAGGGCACTTTAATGCCATTGCTGCCACTGCTTTTTCTTCTCCAACAGAAACTGGGGGACTCCTGCTGGCACTTGACATGAGGACTCTAGTGAAACTGCACATCTGCAAACAAACAATTGCACGTGGATAGCCAGACACAGACAAACAGACGGATGGAGCCTCCCTTTAGGCACTATGGCTTAAGTGAATCACTCCTTAAAAGCAATCCTATCTAGGAGATGGGCCTTTTTTCATTCAAATTTTCAACACGTACAATAAGGGGGTCTCTTTGTGGCGGTCTTTCACTTATAGTAACATAGTAAATGATGGCAGAAGAAGACCAGTATGGTCCATCTATAGAAGACTTTCATCAAACTTTCAGAGAAAAATTCCAAAAGTTTCATTTCCTTTCTGCCATGGTCTTCCAGAATAATCAGGCTTCCAATTAAAAATTGACTCAATCTGGGCTCCTTCACCAGAGAACCTTAAGTGTGTCTGCCTGCCTCTCCCACCTGTAGGATCGTTGAGTTTCAATTAAAAATGAAAAAGAAATACTGGCCCAATTGGACTATTTGTCATAACTTAAAAAAAAATCTTTTCCCTCATTCCAAGATTGTACATGTCTTCTCTGGCCGGCTTTGCTGAAGTATGCATTTAAAAAAAAAGGGGGGAAAAAAGCAGAAAAGAGAAAAAAGTAAATCACTCATTACTTACTCTTACAAGCTGACCCTGCTACCTAATGAAGAACCCATGACGTTATCCCTATCGTAGGTGACAATGTAGATCTGGTAGCACTTTACCCAAGAGGTTTCTGTCATCACACTACAGAGAATATTGATTACTGCCATCGGGCACACTGCCTCCATGAGTCTAGATTAACAGACCTTGAATCACTTGAGTGCGTATTGCAGGTAACTACTTCATTCTCATCCTCCATTTTTGACCACAGGAATCCAGCCCATGGACTCCTAGTCTACCTAGGCATTCCATAGATCCTCATTAGCATCCCCAACTTCCCTATGACCCAGCTTCAGCCTACCACAGCATAGACACTTGGGTTTCAAGAGCTATCCATTATTAGTCTGCGTATTAATATCTTTGTACCCTTAGCTTTGGAGTCCACCCATATGTATGTGGCTGATTTATATTCTGTTTATCCATGGAGAAAGTGAAACTACTCACCTGTAACAGAGTTCTCTGGACAGCAGAATAAATCAGCCACACAGCCAAATCACCTCCCATTCTGATTGAAGTTTTTTCTCGTAAACTTTGAATCAGACTGATAGGGAGGAGCAACAATTTAGGAGCACTCCTGCGTGCCCAAAGAGTTTTTCTAGACTCTTCTGGGCTCTTGAGTGAGTGAGTCCGACCTGGTGCACATATACGTGGCTGATTTATCCTGCTTCCTATGGAGAACCCTTGTGACAGGTAAGTAACTTCCTTTACTCTGTCATTTAACCACAATGCACTCCCTAAAGGGCAGATGCTAAAGAAAATGGGGCAGGGGCTTTTTAGATGTTTTTTAAAACTTTGGTTATTTTTGGAGTTTGAAGACTGCTAGGCAGACCTATTGATTCCAGATAAAGGAAGCAGGAGCTGTTGAATTGTATTCTATTGTGCTGTAGGCTGCCTTAAAGGTTGTTGATAGTTACTGGTAAATGAAAGTTTCTAAAGGTGTGGTAGAGTTGCCAGCTTCCAAGAAATCTAGAAGCATTGCTGACTCTCTGCCACGCCCCCTGGAAACCCCCTCCCCCCAAGCATGTCAAATCATTTGAAGGGCCGGATATTTATTTATTTGAATGGATTTATATACTGCTTTTCACAGAGGTCAAAGCAGTTAACATTGAACTTTGAACATTTCAGACAAAATTTACATTGAACAAGCAACTTAATACTTTAAAGATTAAGGAACAGAAATTGTTACAGATTTGGGCAGGTTTAGCTGCCTTTAACTATATATAGAATGCTCTTCATGAGGGGGGGGTGGAATTAGGAGAGGTTGGATCCGAAGTGGAGGGTGAAGAGGTGAGTCTTGAGGAGCTTGCGTAAGGTGGGGAGGTCTGTAGTGTTTCTTATGGGATCAGGGAGGGAGTTTCAAGATGAGGGAGCATATAGTTCAAAGGATCTGGCACATGCCTTTTGGGTGCTTCTTGTTCTTGTTTGGGGGTTGGTCAGGATGTTCTTTGTGGAGGACCTCCGTAGTCTGTTTATCTGCAATGGTGTTATGCGGGATTGGAAGTAGGGAGATGATTGTTGATTAAGTGTTTTGTGTATTATTAGTAGAACTTTGTAGAGTATTCTGCTTTGCAGTGGAAGCCAGTGAAGGTGTTTAAGGATGGGGGGAGGGAGGGTGATGTGATCATGGCTGGAAGTGCCTTGGATGTTCCAGGCTGTCATGTGGAGAGCTGTTTGTAGTGGAAGGAGCATTGATTTTGGGAGTCTGTATTATATTGAGCTGCAGTAGTCTGTATGCGGTATAGTGAGAGCCTGTAGGGCTGAGCAGAAGTCTGGTGGGAAGAGGAGAGGGCAAAGTTGCTGGAGGGGTCCAGGTTTTATAGTACATTGATTTTGCTGTATTTGTTATTTGTGTCTTTAGGGTGAGATGACTGTCGAGGATGATTCCCAGGTATTTTACTTCCAGTTTGACTTGGATTTCTGTATTAAAAGTGATGGGGAGGGGTGGAGGGGTAGCTTAGTGCTTAGAGCAACAGCTAGTACCCAAGAGATCAGGGTTAGATTCCCACCAACACTTCTTGCGACCTTGCACCAATCACTTTACCCTCCATTGCCTCAGAAGAAAAGACCTGTCAATCTACTTTTGGTCATACCTTGCCAAGTAAACCCAGGGGCTTTTGGGTCACCAGGTCATCATTGACTTGATGGCACTTAAAAAAAAAAAAAAAAAAGTACCTATCCATTCTCCCAGCTCACTTGGTAATGTAAAATGTTGTAAAGTATCCTGTGTAGCCTCTTCAGAGAATTTTCTTCCACTGCTGTACACCTGTGCTTTCCTCCTTGCAAACCCAGCTCTGGTACCCCGTAATATTGCAATAATACGGCTTGCCAGTGTACCTCAGTCCTGCCCTATAGCATCCCCTGCTATTTCAGTATTGAAATGTTCTCCCATCCTCCTCCAGTACACATCCACATACGGTTTTATTGTTGACCCATCTGGCTTCTCACATGAAGACTGATGCTGAATTTTGGAGCTATAGGTTGAGCAGTGTACTAAGTTTCACGACTTATTGGTTCCACTGACCACAGCTGAGGAAGAGTGAGAGCACTCTGCTTCCTCCAGAGAAATTGAAGGGGACAGCTGTTGCTGCTTTTGCAGATGAAAGGTGGGGGAGGGGGGCCAAAGAAGGGGGTACCGCTGTCCCCATTTCAGCAGAGAAAGGGAAGATGCACCCGCTGCAGCTCTTCCTGCAGAGGAGGATGGAGCATGCATGCTTCTGCTGCTCTTCCTGCAAAGAAGTGACTTGGACTGGGTGCTACTGTTCTCCACGCAGAGGAAGAGAGCGGGGAGGGTGCTCCTTTGGCAGCAGCTCCTCCTCCAAAGGAATGGAGAGATGGAAGCACAACTGATGTTGCTCCTTCAGAAGGGTAAGGATTCTGCTGCTGCTTCTGCAGAGGAACAGAGGTTTGGGAGCACAGTCCCTGCTTCTGCTCCTCCTGCAAAGTAATGGAAGGGAGGTGCAGCTGCTGCTGTGTCTCCTCCTGTAGAGGAATTGGGGGGAGGGGAGAGGAAGAGTGCAGCAACAGCTGCTCTTGCCGAGGAATGGGTGGGGGGGAAGGAGGAGATATGCAGCTGCTGCAGCTCCTCAATTAACCATATGCTGGCAAAGATTCAGGGTTGTGATACATTATACAGTATGTTTGCTCCCTAGAACTCTAGACAGTGCTGTGGATTCACATCAGAGTTCTCTCTCTCCCCCCCCCCCATGTGTTTCTCAAAATGAGAATAAAGAAAAAAGGTTGTGTACACAGTCTATCTGATAGAGATTATATAATGCTTTCATGTTGAAAGGTTATGTGCAGTCATATGCCACTAACCAGTAACCTGGTGAAAAGGGCAAGTTGCAAGTTGCTATACCAGCACCTGGCAGACAAAACATGTGCTGGCTGAGTGGAAGGAATGTCCATAATACTGAATTGGGTAGTACTGAGCTAGAAAGGAGAGTTCTTGACACCAATACTAATCAAACCAATTGAATACTCTTATGTTAGGATTGTGGATATTCTTGACGCCATGCTAGCGCACTGATATGATATAATGATGCTGGTGCTTCCTAGATGGAGTAGCAGGGTAGCCTGCAGGATTGCTGAGGTTCCTTCAGAAAAACATTTCTCTCACCAGCCCTGTGCTGTGAAGGAATTGGGGTAATCTGCCTTATAAATGAGGACTTGTTAAACTAAGAAAGCCTCTTAAAGATAATATATATTTGTAAATATAGAAATAAAATCTAAACTTCACAACTCTGTTTTTTGAGGAACCCGAATGAGCCAGAAGGCAAAGATCGAGTGGAGAGTGTCAGGTGAGACTTTGGTCTGCAAGTGACCTTCCAGCCTTCTTTATGCTTTCCTCTGCAGTCTTTCCCTGGCACTGCTTCCTCAGGCACCCAGAAACACTGACAGGGCACAGTCTTACCTTCACTCTGCACTCTCCCTATCCTTGCCAGACACTGAGGGGATGCAGTCTGCCCCCCTGCACTCCCTCCCTAGTTGCTGAGACACACTGAGGGATGCAGCCTCTTTGTACTGCTGCCTCAGACACTTGGAGACATTGAGGGAATATGGTGTCCTTTTTTTTGCTTCCCTCAGGAACTGAACACTGAGAGAACATGGTCTCTTCTTTCCTCTGTTAGTCCCTATCTCACCTTACTGCTGCTTCAGGCACTTGGAGATTCTAAGGGGATGTGGTCTTGCCTTTTATCCCCTCTGCACTCTCTTTGGTGTTGCCTTTTCAGGCACTAGGATTATTGAGGGGATGTGGTCTTTTCTCTGTCTTCCCCTGGCATTGCCACCTCAAGCATTCTGAAGCAGTCTCTCCTTTCCTTTAGAAGGTCTGTTATTTATCTTTGACTTGTAGGAGATTAGGGGAGTTTATTTTTTAGATTGTTGGGGATGGGGAGAATGTCACAGCTTTCTCTTTGGAGGGCAATGATGGTTTCTGAGCTGTAGGTGAAGGCTTTCCTGTTGTTAATGTCCAAGAAGCTGTTTTCTATTTTTCCTTTCAGAAGTTGTCATTCAGTATCATCAGGCTCTTTTCTCAATGCTAACTCCAGTAGTGTGCAGTTCTTGCTTTAGGAACCTTGAGGTCTTTTTAGTCCTGTAACCTTCCCAATACTCAGACCACCAGAGGCAAGAAAGGATTTCTAGCAGACAGGAACTTGATGAATAGCCATACAAATGTTGAGGAACTTTACTCTTCTGATCCCCTGCTTCTTGGGGAGTTTCTAAGCCTCCCACCCATGATCTCTGAATAAGTTGATGGGCTCTCAGATTTTCTGACAGGCTCTTCACACTAAATGCCCCTCCCACTATAGCAAGGAATTATTAGTGTAAAATGTTCTTTCAGAGTTCAAACATCCAAACTCTGTAAAAGTTAATGCTGCCAGTGCCACCTCTTACATCATAAGTCCCTTCACCTTTGCTGTATTTTGTATACTAGCTAGCACAATACTTCTCATACCTTGAAAGGCATAAGTTGTAGAGCCCATTTTAATTAGCAGATTAATCAGTGTCCTCCCTTTGTAGTCTAAAGATTCTTAACGCTCTCTGTCTTCCCCTCCCTCAGACCCCACCTGAGTATGGAAAAGGAGGAGTCCCGGGACTCGAAGCCCCGCTCACTGCGTTTCACCTGGAGCATGAAGACCACTAGCTCCATGGAGCCCAACGAGATGATGCGGGAGATCCGTAAGGTGCTGGACGCCAACAACTGTCAGTGTGAGGCACAGGAGGCCTACACGCTACTCTGCATGCACGGCCTGCCGGGCCATGACAGCTTCGTACAGTGGGAGATGGAGGTGTGCAAGCTGCCCCGCCTCTCACTCAACGGTGTACGCTTCAAGCGTATCTCGGGCACTTCCATGGCTTTCAAGAACATTGCCTCCAAGATTGCTAATGAACTGAAACTTTAACCTAGAAGGGGAGCCCTATGCCCAGATAAAAGGACCCAGCTGCAGGCCAGTTTACTAGGACCTGCTGTTGGGCATGTACTGTAGAGCAGGCATGCGGCCCCGATCGCCGAGAAGGGGACTACATGTGGTTTCCATTTTATGTGAGTGGGTGAGGGGACAAGGAAGAATGATGCAGAAAAAAAGAGCATTGTAATATAAAGATGAAAGTCTATTTTTGATCAACTTTAAAAAAAAAAAAAAAAAAAAGGAAAAAAAAGTCCAAGCCAGGCAGTCTGGCCTAAGTAGAAAGGTGTGGGATAGAGGGATGATGTGTGTGACATGGAGAATACAAATCCCCCAGGACATCAGGACTTTGTGGTACTTTCCTTACCTGATTTCTTCTTGTACAGATTTCATTTCTCCAGGGGGGGTTTTTTGTTTTGTTTTTTTGTTTTTTAAAGAACCATGTTCAGAAATCCAGGTGCACAGGTGAGGAGGAGAAAGATGAAATAGATTCCTTGGTGTGCCCTTCATCTGCCTCTACACTCTGGAATATTTCCTTACTCCTGCTCAATCTCTGTAATACTGAAGGGAGGGGAGGGGGTGCACGCAGCTGAGAATGGACATTATTTCTGCATGGTTCAGAGGGGGAGCAGGTAGTGACACCCTCTAGTTCTTTTCCTACCTTCTCTCTCTGATGATAGACAGATGTAGCTGTACCTTTCTTCTCCTCTATCAGGGCTGCCACAGTTGAATGTCATAAAGGATAGGATCATCCAGTCATGGTTTGACCATACTGCTTACAGGGATGTGTGGTTCTGGTTCCTTTTAAAAAAAAAACATGGATTTCATATCCCTGCATGCACTAGAGTAAAACTGAGTAACATGTTCTGTGTGTCTTATGACATGGAATTGCTGGCAACTGCCTCCTCCTCCTCCACCTGTGGATGGAATAAAGGACCTTGGATGTTGCATGGGTCCCTGGAGATCAGGTGGAATGAGGAGGAGAGGAATATGCTAGCTAGTATAGCTGTCTCTCCTGAGGCCTGATAAGAAGGACAGTAACAGGTTTACACTCCTCACTGTTTGGATGTTTTCTGTCTCTTCGCCCTGGATAAGCAGGAAATAAGTCCTCATGTTTGGGTGACATCATCTGACTGAGCCCACACAGGAGTAATCCCCCCCAGCTCCTTCTAGAAGCTTTTAGGAGACAACTCTGTGCATGTCTCACCTTTCCATCTGCCACCACGGCATCATCTTTCCTCGGTCTTTGTTTTTTCACAGAGCTCAACAGATAAGTCATTGCTATCTCTTCATTTGGTAAACTTTGTGGTACCTTTTTTGGTATTATTTTGGTGTGGGGTTTTTTTTGTCTTTTGACCCTACCTACCTGCTATCATAGCTTTTCTCCTTTTTAGAATCATTGGCTAGCATTTTTGGTCATCTAAAGTTTCCTTAAATTTCTTTGGCGCTATTTCCCTCCTTAGATGTAGGTGCTTCGGTCACGTATTTAAACTAATTTCTCTTTTTCGAAATTGAGCCATTTGATTTCGCTGTGGCTATTTTTCCAGCTGACATGTCACAAAAACTTTCCAGCAGGTTTAAGAAGTGTTCCAGGTGCTCAAGGACCATATCCATGCTTGGGACCTGATCATCAGCCCTTCTTGTAATTTGTGTTTGCAGATGACAAAAAGAGGACTCAAGTAAAGAGAAGCAGCACAAAACCATTTTTAGCATTCACAAGACTGATCCATCGGCATCGGCTACACCGGTCTCAATAGCATCGAAGGATGCATCAGATACTGGCGGTGCATCAACATCGAGGAGCTGAGCATTTGTAGTACCTTAGAGCATCAGCCATCACTAGATGTTCATCTATAAAAGTGAAGGATTCATCTTCAGAGCCGATGAGTGATTATGCCAAGCATCGAGTGGGAGTTCTGGTGCATTAACTTTGAAGCCCTCCAAGGCATGGCATTGAGAGCAGAGAGGGTTCACAGAAGCAGCCCCAAAGAGAGGAGAGCTCATCCTCCAGGACACCAGAGGATCAGTGCCATCCTACTATATGCCGAGACCAAGCAGCCAATACACCCTCTCAGATTCCACGAACATTGGCTGATATTGCTGGGGCCCCACAGCCTTCGGAGATGAGAGTCATAGAGAAACGCCTTCTGAGGGCTCTCAAAACACATTATAATGCTGTTTGCCATGCAGCATGTCAGCACCTGATGTCTGCTACATGGACAGCAGTCCAGCTGATCTTCGAGAAGCATAGATTGCTTGCGGGAGAGGCATGGACATCAGGGCATCGAAGGACCCCGACACTGGAGCCTGCCCGGCCAATCTTTCTCTCTCTAGTGCATCGGGGTCCTATGCTCCCCCAAAGCCTAGAAAGTCATTGGTGCATCATCACTCCTGATCCCCCAAAGGACAGGAGAATGACCCAGGCTGAGACTCAAAAATATTTTGATTTCCTTTCTGAGTCTGACTCAGGACTGGGTAACCGATGGAGAATCTGAGGACTTGTCAGAGGACATGTCACCAGATCTTCCATCAGACCTTTCTCATGAGAGGCACAAGTCCCCTCCTAAAGATATGACTCTCAAAATTTTGTCAGGGATATGGCTAAGGCCATTTCATTTTCTTTGGAGACCAAGGATGAGCCTGTGCACCGCAACCTTCAGAGTACAGATGAGAATGTGGGAGAACCCCTTCACTGTACCTCCAGTTAGTAGAAAGCTTGACTCCATGTATCGAGTTCAAAAGGCTCCTGGGTTCGAGAAGCCCCAGTTTCCTCACCATTCCTTGGTGGTCAAATCCACCCTTAAGAGGTCTAAAAGTTCCAAGATTCACTCCTCGTTGCCCCCAGGAACAGAAGCTCAGACATTGGACACCTAGGAGAAGGGTTTTCCAGAGTTTCATGCTTGTGGCCATATGGCCCCTTACCCAGCTCTCTATGGGTATATTTTTGAAGGACATCATGAGCAGCCTAGCTAATCTTTCCCAATATCTCCTTTCAAATAGACTGGAACAGTCTTGTTGAGACATGGTAACAACTGCTCGAAGTTCATGGTACCGGCGACTTATGATATCTTCAAAACTGTATTGAGAGCTTCTGCAATGGGTATTGGTGTCTAGAGACTCACCTGGTTCCAGTCCTCAGACCTGGAAGAATCTGTGCAGGATAAGATTGCCGAAGAACTGAGCCACGGAGAGAATATGTCTTCATAGAAAAAGTCAAAGAGAAGGCTGGCTTCATAAAAAAACAGCATGTTATTCTTCATAATCTCAAGGCACATGTCCAAGCTGGCCGCCTACCGCAGGAGGATTCATGGTGGTAACCAGAAAAAGATCTATTGCTCTCGCAGGTGTAAGTACTTTCCTGTTTCATACTATTCAAAATGAAAGCAGGCTCCTCGAGCACAAACAAAGCGAGAGAATCCTGAGGAGCAGAGTCATTCTACCTGTAACCGCAACAGAGAACTCTCCTTTCGGAGGGAGGCTCGCTCTTTTTACCCAAAGATGGTCCCTCATAACCTCAGACACTTGGGTTTTGCAAATTATTCAAAGCAGTTACAAATTGCATCTTTTTGACATCCCTCCACATTGCCCACCGAGGGATCATTCCATGGATCCTCAGCATCGGAAACTACTTCAGAGAGAAATCACTGCCCTCTTGTCAGATCTCTTCACAACTCCTCGGAATGCCCAGGTGGATCGGTTCTGCACCAGAGTAAGGCCACACAGCAAACTCACCTCTTCTGCTTTCTTCCTTGACTGGGGGGAGGGTGTTCTCTATGTGTATCTTCCAATTCCTCTTATTGCCAAGACCCTCCTATATCTCAAAATAGACAGAGGCTCGATGATTCTCATCGCTCCCTACTGGTCCAGACAACCTTGTCCTCTCCTGCTACATCTCTCCAGTCAGAAACGAATTTGCTTGGGCCATGCACCAGATCTGATATTGCAGGAGGATGGATTGATGTTACATCCCAACATCGAGTCTTGGCCTCCCAGTTTGGATGGTGAGAGGCTAACTTTGTCCAAGCTCAGTCTGCCAGCTGGTGTTACCATAGTTCTTTTGGATTCCAGGAAGGCCTCAACAAGAAAATCCTATTCATGCAAATGGAAGAGATTTGCTGTCTAGCATGAGTAATGTTCCCTAGATCCTTTTGCCTGTATCTCACAAAAACTGCTTGAGTATCTTCTACACCTCTCAGAGTCTGGACTCATAGTCAATGCAGGGTTCATGTCTGTTCAATTGGAGCTTACCATCAGGATGTAGAGGGTAAGCCCTTCTCTGTACAGCCTTTAGTTGTTTGCTTTATGCAGGGTTTGCTTCTGCTGTGAAACTTCTGTGCAAACCACCCACAGTGCCATGGGACCTCAATGTGGTTGTGCAACTGATGAAAGCTCCTTTTGAACCGTACAGTTCCTGTCCTCTGAGGTTCTTGACCTGGAGGGTATTATTTCTGGTGGTGGTTGTTTCAGCATGCAGAGTGAGCAAGCTTCAGGCTCTAGTAGTTCGTCCACCTTACACTAAATTCCATCACAATAGATTGGTCCTCCTTACTCATCCAAAATTCCTTCCAAAGATGGTATCGGATTTCCATCTTAATCAGTTATTCTACCAACATTTTCCCAAAATCTCACGCTAATAAAGGGAAAGCTGTGCTGCACATTTTGGACTGCAAATGAGGCATAGCTTTCTACTTGGAGTGGACAAAAACCCATAGACAGTCCATCCAGCTTTTTGTTTCTTTTGACTTCAACAAGCTAGGGGTTGCCATCTCCAAATGCTCACTTTCAAATTGGCTAGCATACTGCATCTCTTTCACTTATGCCCAGGAAGACGTAAGCCTTGATGGTCATGTCATGGTTCAGGGCCATTGCTGCGTCATTTGTCCACTTGCATTTGGTCTCCATGGTAGAGATTTGCAAGGCTGCAATGTAGAAATCAGTCCACACATTCACATCTCACTACTGTCTGGAGGGAGATTCCCAGTGCCACAGCAACTTGGGCCAATCAGTACTATGGAATCTGGAAGTAGAATCCAACTCCATCCCTCCTAAGCCCATTTTGATTTCTGTTCAGGATACCTAAAAAAAATATATATATATATACACATATACACAAATACAAAAGGCCTGTTGCCAACAACAAATTCTGTTATTTCCCTTGTTGGGCAATGTCTATTTCCCCTTTTTTGTTTGAGGTAGCCGGTAGCTAGAGTTCAATGCGTGAAGACTTATTTCCTGCTTCTCCACGGAGAGAAGGTAGTTACTCACCTGTAGCAGGTGTTCTCCTTGGGCAGCAGGAAAAGTCCTAACAACCACCCACCTCCCCTAGGAGTTATATTCTACTATAGCTGTAGTATAAGAATAAGAAAAGATTGTGCCACTGGGGCGGGAAGGAAGATGACACGCATGCACAGAGGAGTCTCCCAAAAGCTTCTAGAAGGAAGTGGGAATTACTTCCGCATGGGCTTCGTCTGGATGATGTCACCCATACATGAGGACTTTTCCTGCTGTCCACAGAGAACACCTGCCACAGGTGAGTAACTATCTTTTCCTTGCATATATGTCTTTCCTATAAAGTGACTGTATTGGGGTGGGGGGGGAGAGCGCTGCTCTCTGCAGGGATTTCTAGGATTCCCAGGAACTAAGTAATGCTTTTAGCTTCTAAAAACCCAGAAGCAATCATGCACCTAACTTGCACAGATCTGGATGCACAAGAAAACTTTTCTGACTTTTGAAATTGCTGAACTAAAAATCGAATGACACTCTGGGACCTGTTTGCCCCATTTTACCAGAACAATGCATTCTATAAGGACTTTCTGCCCCCTGCCATAACTCTTTTCATTACTGCACTTCTGGAATACTCTGCTTGTGAAAGGTTTAGCCCCTCAAAACCAGTAACTTATCTTTACTGGTTTTGCTGCCATCAGCTGGGGAGCATCACACAGCCTATACTGCAGTGACTGAAATGTGCTCAAAAAAATCATCTTCTGCTGACAGGTGTGTAGCTATTGCTTTTAAGGCAGAGAGCTCTGGGTGGTGCTCATAGAGGAAAAGGTTTAGGGCTTAGAATTAGCATAGTTGCAGATGGTGTGGAAGTCATGGTCTGTAGCATACAATTTGTTTTTCATGATTTCCTCTAAAGTGTGATGGAGTCTTTGTTAAAGCCAACCTCAGTGACACCTTCCCTTAACACACATGGTACTAGGCCGCTGAGTGTACTACTGACCCTGGCTGGCTTTAAGAGCTCTGTGTTGTGCCTTTCTCAGCACAGGCTGGTCAGAGATTATTGGTTATAGTGCTGTTAGGTTCTTTAGAGCCAGCAAAAGTGGAGAGAAGAAAAGGGTACTAGCTTACTTCATTGCCTCCTCCCAACCCCCTCCCATATTTATAGAGATACATTTACTTTGAGATTTTACTTTTTGGGAGGAAAGGTTGGATTTAATTTTATAAACATCCCTATCTAATTGGTGGGTTCCTAATATAATCTTGATTTTGTTTTTATTAAAGTGGGGAGCAGTGTCTCTGGAAATCTCTCCCACGCTGTCTTCTGGTTCTTTTACAGGCAGATTTTCAGCTTTTTCCAGAGTGTGCTGTGGTAACATGGGAGGGTAGGGGGCAACAGAATAGAGAGAAACAGCTGAGTGTTTCCTTTTTTACTTGGCTGCATCCCCCTCCCCTCTTCAGTCCTATAGCCGTATCCTCCTTTGATAAGCCATATTTTCAACTAGTATATGAGATCATCTCTTTGCTCATCCAGACACATTCATGTTAAGTTCCTGTCCAAATGCACACTCTGCGTGCAGGACAGTTTACTTCGTTGAATGTTTTTCATTTTTGGTGAGTGGTGATGCAGGGGCATATTTTCTTTATGAAGCTGTTCAATTCTCCAGCCCATTGTTTGTTCCTGTTAGGATAATGTCTCCAAATGGCTTAATTTTGTGCATAAGTAATAAGCTATCTCAGAGCAACAAAAGTCCACACAACACCAACAAACTCTGCACAACAAAGTTTTATTCATCCATAAATTTCAAATATTATACCCAAAAATTTCAACAACGTATCAATAAAGCTAAAAGGACCTCAGGATGGCTAAAACCCACATTTAGTGAAAAATCACTATAGGGAATAGCAGACGCTTACATCACAGGTCCTATAGCCACCTAACCTAACCACCAATAACATCAATTAAAGTAATTTCACAACACCACAACTAACAATGGGAAAACCTTCGTTAAAATCCACATAAATCTACAAATAACTAACATACACCATTCATACAACATACACACCAAAATATTTTTATTATTAAAAAAAAGCATCTCGAAAATAGTAACTCTGCTGACGGACAGCGCTGGATCCTCCAGTATTCTTCCTAAAAAGAAGAAATAAAAATAATGGCGTACACAGTAGCGTTATAACTATAACAAAGAGCCCACAGCACTTATCTGTAAAGGACGATACACCAAACGTCTAGCAAAGAAGGTCCATGCGGCGCTCGATCGCAGTCATCTATTTAACCAGGACAGCAACGGAGAACCTTTTTAAATCCAACAGATCTTCAATAGTAGCACATCTTCAATATTATCACTTGCCCAAGTGATAATATTGAAGATGTGCTACTATTGAAGATCTGTTGGATTTAAAAAGGTTCTCCGTTGCTGTCCTGGTTAAATAGATGACTGCGATCGAGCGCCGCATGGACCTTCTTTGCTAGAAGTTTGGTGTATCGTCCTTTACAGATAAGTGCTGTGGGCTCTTTGTTATAGTTATAACGCTACTGTGTACGCCATTATTTTTATTTCTTCTTTTTAGGAAGAATACTGGAGGATCCAGCGCTGTCCGTCAGCAGAGTTACTATTTTCGAGATGCTTTTTTTTTAATAATAAAAATATTTTGGTTTGTATGTTGTATGAATGGTGTATGTTAGTTATTTGTAGATTTATGTGGATTTTAACGAAGGTTTTCCCATTGGTAGTTGTGGTGTTGTGAAATTACTTTAATTGATGTTATTGGTGGTTAGGTTAGGTGGCTATAGGACCTGTGATGTAAGCGTCTGCTATTCCCTATAGTGATTTTTCACTAAATGTGGGTTTTAGCCATCCTGAGGTCCTTTTAGCTTTATTGATACGTTGTTGAAATTTTTGGGTATAATATTTGAAATTTATGGATGAATAAAACTTTGTTGTGCAGAGTTTGTTGGTGTTGTGTTAATTTTGTGCATACCATAACAGAAATGAGCCTCACTCCTGTGTGTTTCTCTTTTGGTGAGAGAGGTGCAGTAAGCATTCTGTATATTTGTATTGCTATAGATAAATGTCTATTTGTTTCAGAAGGGATTAGAGAGATGGCCTTGTTAATGGTGTAGAGGCTAGGAATGTTTTAATATTTGTACTGTAGTTCAGGATACAACACAAATGAGGCAGCTTCCTCCCTCTCGCTACCTGAGGTGTGGTGAAAGCCTCCCCCCCTCCCCCCACCTTCCTCCCTTGCACATATTTCCCATTTCACCCACAGAAGGAGTTAGCTAGCTTAGAAGGTCTGCTTTAACTCCACTTCTTCCATAAGTTGTGATGTGGGGCCACAATTCATGTGATCCTTAGCCACTGCTTGTTGGTAACCAGTGAGCAGCTCTATATAAATAGTGGACTGGTAGCAAAAAATGTTCTCCAGAGACAAGCAGGAGGATGTAGGCACACTCTCCATTGGTGATGTCTGAGACAGAACCATAGTGTTGGGCTCTCCCCTTGCATGCGTGCCAGTTCCTGCCTTGCTGCTCCACACTGTCTGTTCAGTTCTTTCTGACCACAGCCTAGCACAGCCATGGCTCTTCCCTCCTCTGTAGGGATTGTCAGAGAACTTCAGTTACAATTTAAAACCGGCGTCTCCTGTTGATCAAGAAACGATCTGGAAATTATCACACCTTGCATTCGTAGCACTACAGCTCAACTCTTAGTTTAATCACTTCAAGTGACCTCAAGTCAGACCTGTGGAGCTCTCGATCGCCACCATCTCACAGCTTCTCATGGCTGCTTTGCTCCGCCCATGTCCCAGTCCCATCAGGCCCAGACAAGGCACAATCTGGGACTAATGGGGCAGCTGTGTGACTGAAGGCAGACTCCCTCCCAGCGCTGGCATCTTGCATGCCTGCTCACAGCTGCTCCACCCCCTCCCCTCTGGGGCCGGAAGCTGTACAGCTCTGACACCCACGGTCCAAATCCACCCCAGCGGCGGCGAAAGATAAACCCACATCTAAGCACAAGTCTCAGGATCCTCCCCGAGGCCCTGCCACCTTCCTACCAGCAAATCGGGCAGCCTCAAGAGAAAATCAGCAGAGGACTCGGGGCAGTGAGGTTCTGCTCAACAAGTGGCACAGGGCCCCAGAGCTCTCAATGCCAATTCTGTCTATAGCCGCACAGACACACTTAGCTGCCTCAAACAGGCCTGTATCTGCTCCAGAGGTTTGTGCAGGACAGTGCAGCTCTCTTACAGGCCACCTCTGTGTTTCAGGATCAGCCATCCACTTCACGTGAGTCTCTCTGGCCTGAACTACCCAAGGGCCCCCAGGAAGCCCCTCAATCCAGATGCCCCTCTCTTGTGGATTGGTTCCCTCCTCCCCTCCCCTCCCCCGGAAGAAGACGCTTGCTCTCCTCGTTGCTCCCTTCTCTCACCAGTGGGGCACAGATCAGTCCCTTGCAGGTGATGTCCCATTTCCCGTTCCTGCAGAGCTGGCAGAGGATTTATCTTACCCCAAATTCCTTCAGAGAGTCTTGTGCTCTGGCGCTCAGCGACTCACAAATGCCGATCAATAAACATGACTTCTAGTCCATCCTACGGGCTTGCAGTGCACCTAAAGAAATCATAGCCTTACCAGTTCCCCAAATCCTTCAGGCTCTACAAACATCTGTATGGAAAAACCCTGCATCAGTCCACACCACCTCTTTTCATCTCAAACTCAAATAAAAAGTTCTTTTGGTTCTGGGATTCCAACATCAACAACTTCCTCATCAATCTTTGGCCTCCGATGACATTCTTAAAAAATCCAAGACTTAAGTCCATCACTTGAACTCCCCCAGGGAAAGAACAATGGATGCTGGATGCCATCAGTAGGAAATCTTACCAGAGTGGTCTCTTGGCCATGCGGATCCTCACACATCAACTATAGATCCTCCACTACCACCACAACCTCCTTATGCAATTAGAAGATTCCAGTAATCCTGCCGTAAATGATAAGACTACATGCAAACCTTCAACAGTTCCTGTACCACATCATCCATGTAATTTATGATGCCTGTGATTCTGTCGCTCGCTCTACTGGCATGGCCATCTTCGCCAGACACACCGCATGACTCAGGGTGTCTAGTCTTCGCAAAGATCTCTACAACTGCCTAGCTGATGCACCCTGTCAGGGTGACAGTTTATTTGGGGCCAAAGTACAGGAAGCGGTTTCGGAAGTAAAAGAGTACTTGTTCATGAACTTGCGGTACAGTCCTTGTCAACGATTCCAACCGTACTCTAGGCCACCACCACAGCACTCTTCCCCCCCCCCCCCCCGGTCTTATGGGCACCACTTCTGTCAATGAGAGAGGAAACAGCAGGCTGCCACCCTGGCTCCAGCCACCAGGGCCACTCCCAGTTTTTGACTACTGGGCATTAGAGGGCAGAATCCTGCATTTCAGGAAGGCATGGCAAAGCATCACGACAGACCATTGGGTTCTCAACATCATCCAAGCAGGTTATAAAATCCCTCCTAAGCATTCTCCTTTCAGCATCAGTACAATCCCAGTGCCTCACATGCCCATCTTGGCGCAAGAGATCGACCACCTTCTCAGCAAAGCCATAGAACCTGTTCCCTTTGATCAATTCAACCAAGGTTTCTATTTTAGGTTTTTCCTTATTCCAAAGAAATTGGGAGGGCTCTGCCCCATCCTCGATCTCTGCAAGCTCAAACTTCATGTTGAGAGAAAAATTTAATTTGGATTACCTCAACACCATCCTCCCACTTCTTTGTCAGAGACTGGTTAGCTTCCACAGAGATGTATACACGCACATCCCAATCCACCCCTTACATTGGCACTTCCTTTAGTTCAAATTCAAGAATCGCTGCTACAAATACAGTGTGTACTGCTCTTTGGCCTATCATCTGCCCCTCATGTCTTCATAACGTGCCTAGCAGTAGTAGCAGCCTATTTGCGTCAATAGAGGCACTGTCCATCCTTACCTTAATGACTGGCTCATCTCTGCAAGGAGCAAGCCTTTCTCTGTGCACAGCACTGCTACCACGCTGCAAGCCCTCAGCTTCTTGTTAAACTTTCAAAAGTCAGAGATGGTGTCCCAACAAGTACTTTGTTTAATAGGAGCTTGCTTGGACATCAGAATGGCCAAAGCTTTTCTTCCCAGCGACCGGACCCCTGTCTTTCAACAGCTCAGCTTTATGATTACGAAGCTCCGCAACATCTCCACTCACACAGTGGTACAGCTTCTGGGACATTTGATGACCTCTGTTCATGTTCCATTAGCGCGGCGCCATATGCGACTGCTGCAATGGCACCTGAAGCTCAACTGATCCCAGCATTCCCAGTCTCTATATGCATCCAGAAAGCCAACGACCCAGCGAGCTTACCAGAACAAATGGAACCATTTCACTCAGTGGGCTACATCACATGCTCAGGACCCAATTTCCTGCCGTCTCCACCAGATCCTTTCCTATCTTTTGCATCTCTTGAATTCCGGCCTATAAACTGTTAGATACCACCTCTCAGTGATAGCAGCCTCTCACGGCCCTGTCGAGGGAATCCCATCTCTATGCGTCCTCCTCGTAGGCTGCTTCATGAAAGGTCTCCTGAACACCAAGCCTCCTATCAAATTGCCAACGCCAGCATGGTATTTGTTATTCTCGCAGAGCTTGTGAAAACCCCCTTTGAACCTTTGAGCTCTGCTTCCCTGAAGCACCTTACCTAGACTACTGTGTTCCTCGTGGCTATAACCTCTGCTAGGAGGATAAATAAACTACAGGCCCTTGTTCATTACCCTTCCTACACTCAATATTTCCATAACAAAGTAGTTATTTGGATTCATCCTAAGTTCATTCCTAAAGTTGTCTCTGACTTCCACCTCACTAGTCTGTTGTCCTCCCAGTATTTTTCCCAAGACCTCACTGACTCTTCGGAGAAGTCTCTTTATTTGTTAGATTGTAGGAGAAGCTCTCTTGTATTACCTTCGAGCAACAGCATCTTTACGTTTGTCATCTCAGCTCTTCGTCACCTTCAATCCTAACAACCCCGGCTGGCCAGCCAGCCGGCCTCTTAACAGATATTCTCCTTGTGGATATCTGATCAAGTGGAGTGTGCCTGCATCCCCGTGCTTGTCTCCAGAGAAAACACAGTTGCTTACCTGTAATTGGGGACAGCAGGGCTATGCAGACACACTCTCCTTCCTGCCTTCCCCTCTTCCCCTCTATAAAAAGAAAAAAAGAATGAAAAAGGACTGAGCAATTCACCCACACTGCCAACAACGTTCTCACCAGAACCGGCAATAATGATCACTATTCGCAAATACAAAATAAAAAAATAAATAACGAAAAAGGGCAAAAAAAGCTATTTAAAAAAAAAAAAAGTAGAAAAGAAGCAGCAACAAAACCCGTACAAGAACTCAAGAACGCAGTCATTACTGTGATACTGGGCAATCAAAGACATCAAATGGACTCATTAAGGACTTGCTATGTTAGGAATTGAACTGATATCGTGTGGGGCAGCAAGGTAAAAAGTGGCACGCATGCTCAGAAGTCTGAAAGACTTCTCTGAGCTAGAGGAGAGCCCGGTACTGTGGTTCTGTCTCAGACATCACCAATGGAGTATGGTTGCATATCCTTGTTTATGGTGAACCCCTATTACAGGTAAGCAAATACATTTTGCAGCTAGGGTGGCTATAAGCTGTTCTGCATGAGAGCACAGGTATATAATAAATCAATCAATGGGAGATTGTGCGTTTAAAAAAAATTAGAAAAGCTCTGGGTGATTATATTCTCTGGCCCTTAGCAGGTGTAGTTGTATATACAGTCAAAGGATGGCAGCTATGCTCTTATCCTGAAGGGTAGAGCTGGGGGCTAGTCTTGTTAGGAGCAGAGATGAAGCCTTCACCCTTAGAAGAGCCAGTACTTCCAAGAAGACACAAAAATCAGTTTCAGCAGTTGGCCTCTCACCCCTGAGGCTTAAGTAGTTAATAGTAGTTTGGGTTTTGTTTTGTTTTTTTTTTTGGGGGGGGGGGGGGTTGGTCAGCAAGTCCATTAAAAAAGAAGGAAAACAGGCTCAAACCACCTACTGCCGTAGAGGAACTTGGGTTCAATTGCTGGCTCGGATTTCTTGCTCCCAGTGTTTGCTGGGGCTAGGAATAGCTGGTAGTACAATGGTGACATCTAGTGACCATGATTGCAGGGTTCTGGAAGGAACCTGATGTACAGTCCCTAGATGAGGACTATCACTGCAAAGACTAGACTAAATTCCATTAGGAAGGGATATAAAATAGGGGAGAAATATTCTTAAATATGACCCAGATCTCAAATCTACAAGCTCAAAGGAGCAGGAGGAAATTGCTGAATCTAAACTCCAAATCTCGTAATAAAAAAAAAAAAAAAGAAAGGATAAGGCTGATGGTATATCAAAGTGCTAGTTTGCTCTGTCTGCTGCTTCTACCCGTGAAATAACATTATTAATGTGTCCAACACAAAGGTAAGCTTATTGAGGAGCTGGCGATTTTACCATGCCATAGACCTTTGCTGTGTGCCCTCTGTGACTGACTGCACTTTGTGTGCCACATGCCCTATTAATGGGACTGGCAGCAACTCTGGAATCCACTTGGTATCTCTTGACTGAGAATTTCCCATGAGTCGTTTGGGTGACACAAGGGGCTGCCTTCCAGATCTGTGTGGAAGAAAACTCACCATGCCTCATTCTTGGAGGTTTCACTCCAGGGCTCTTAGTTATCAAGGTTTTATTTATTTATAGATATATATAGATATATATATATATAGATATACATATTGAGAGAGAAGGGTTTTTTATGTTAAGCAAAATATATATCTGGGAGTGGCATTATCTCTTTTATATGATAAAAAAAAAATGTGAAACTCAAGCAGGGAAATTGTGTAAAGCTGTTCGAGGTGCAGCATTCCTTTTGTGTGAGGCATCTTTCATTCTTTGGACCTGGAAATGTTTGTTTTTGATCTTGCATGAGCTGTGCTGCAAGAAGTTGGTTTCTGGAGCTCTAGGGTAGCTTCTTTAGCAGCAGGTCCTGAGGAACAGGCATACCAGGCCCTGGGTTTCCAGTTCCTGCTGTATTGCCTTGCGTGGCCTATTCTTTGGGGCCTGAAGTCACAAGGGGGGTCCCCATTATCTGCTCTATTTTACAATTGTGGGAATTTGAAATGCTTAACACGTGGGAAATTAAAGAGCCCACCCCCTGCCCACTCCACACCAGAGTCCAGCAGTTACAAAGTGTGTGAATAAGGTCACAAGAGTTTGAAAAATTGTATTTTATTTTTGAATGCAGACAGATCTGGTCCTCCTTTTGCCCCCTTTGCACGCATGGATTTATAGTTCTGTTTTTCCTTAGGAACGCATGCATGCAATGGGGTTATGAGCCATGCTGGCCAGAGAGTTACTAAGGGCTTTCTTATTGCTTTGCTTGCCATTACATGTGGGGGCAAGACATGGAACTTTTCTTTAAGGACTTCCAGCATGGCCAGAATGCTAATCAGCTTCTCACCTCCCCATACATAAGTAAAGACTGGTGTGGTCCTACTGAAGGGCAGAAGAAGCGAAATTGCAGACAGGTTACAAAAGCACCAAGTGAAGAGACTTTGCCCCAGCTCTCTATATGTAGTGGGGATACTGGAAAACACAAGCAGACAGCTCCTTCCCTTGCCCCCTCTGTAACTTTACTAGCACATGTTAAGGAAGCGAATGTATTGAGAGAAGCTGTAGGTGGGTTTGATTTTTCTCTGGAGATGTTTATAAATATGAGCTGTATATAGTTATATTGATACCTCAGTTTTGTGATTTTGCTTGGATTTTCTTTTTTTTTTCTTTTTTTTTCTTTTTAAATCATGTCATTTTCCCCCTCCTCTTGAACAAGATTACTGTGGGATAAGACAACAATGCCATTGACTGTAGATTTACAGGTCTAGATTAAACTTTCCAGAAAGTGTGGAGCTAAATGTCTTTCTTTGTTTCTCTCCACATCGTAGCCCACATTCTCCAGGAACAAGCAGGAAGTCGGTCTTTGTGTATATGGGTGACTTTGGCGCTGACAGAGCCCATCTTTCAAAGAGAGCCTTTGGGAGATGCACCATGCATGCGTAATACCCTTACCGCCTAAGGGTGTCATTTGCCTCAGTCTCCTTTTTTCCGCGAAGCCTATTGGACGCATGTCTATTCCCCCCCCAGAAAAAGTTGATTTTTTTTCTTGTCTTTTACTTTGATTCTTTTCTTTGGTTGCGTACCAGTGCCCTTCTTGCGCCGCCCCCCCCCCCCCCCCAATCCACTTGCCTTTGGCATTGTGTTTGTCCTTGGATTCCATTTTTTTTCCTCCCTTGGGGTTTTTTCTTGGTGCATGGGATTTTGTGTCCTTTCTGGCTGGGCCAAAGGAGTTTGATCTTGTGGGGGCCGTATTCCCTGTTATGGCCTCGGTCAGTGGCTTCAAGCCTTCTGATCCCTCTGCACATATGTCTCGCACAGAACCACATGATTGTTACCTTCGGTGCCTCAAGCCGGATCATGATGCCTTGGCTTGTGGTCTCTGCCAGCACATGCCCCCAGAGCCCTCCAAGGCTGTAAGAAGCAGCACAAGTCAATTTTTCACAAGTCCCACTCGGCCCAGGAGTCGTCTACAGGACCAGCACCCTCGAGGGCCACCGTTGAGGCTTCGGAGCCTCGTGGCCATGGGGCATCAAACCAGGGTTCCCTTGGGGAGGGACACCCCTCAAAGAGCTGGACGTCATCAGTGGCCTCCTTTGGTGACGGATCTGTGGCTGGGGAGAGTCCCTTGGCCCCTGGCCTCGGAGCCCTCAATACGAGGCTGAAGGTGATGGCCAGAAGTGGCCCTCTAAGCTGCCCCGGTGGGAGAAAGTGCCATCAGCGTCCGGGAATCGGTCTTGGTCCTCAAAGGCCATCCTTGTCGAAGACGCAACGGCGACTGGCCCAAGTTCCTCTGGGCCCGTACCGGAGACTGTGGAGCCTTCTGGCCTCAAGGCCAGGATGGCAGCCTTGAAATGCAGTCTGTGTGCGTTTATGAACCAACAGTAGGCTCCGATGCCTGGTTCCTCAGTCATCACTCCCAACCACCAGCCCCTTCGCAGCAAGGGAGCCCTCGGAAGTGGAGCCGATCCTCGAGCGCCCACTAGCCTTGAGAGACACCTCAGCAGCAGTCCTGCTCCCACTTGGGGCCAAGGACTTCCCTGCACAGCGCTCCTGACTCGGAGCACAGAGGCATCAGGGACCCCGGGCCATCCAGGCTGAGGAACGAGCCTGAGGCCCAGAGGGCCCTCAATCTCCTCCAACTCCAGGTTGGACTGGGAGACCAAGGGCGACGAGTCTCTGGACAGACAGCTCCACAGGGATGTGCCCTCGGACCTTTCCCTTCCCAAAGCCTGGTGCCGGTCCCCACCCGAGGACCTGGCCTTTCTGGACGTTCGGGATATGGCAAAGGCTCTTGCCTTCACTACCGAGTCTGAGGAGGAGCCTCAGGCAGCAGACCTCAAGATCCTCCAGTATTAGGCTCCCCCTCAATGCTCATCAGCTGAATCCAGGCCTATCGGCTGTACTTAGGCATGTACTTGTGGCACATGGCAAGGGAACTCGCCGGGTTCTTCGCTGGTCTCTCTGAGGAACCTCTTCAGCAGTTCCGCACCCTGACCTCCACGGTCAGAGTGCTCCAAATTTGTGACTCGGGTGGCCTTTACGGCTTCGAGTCGGCAGCTAGAGGAGCTGTGGTGGGCATTAGTGCCTGCCACCAGGCCTGGCTACATTCTTCTGATTTGGAGCAATGGGTCAAGGACAAATTAGTTGATGTCCCTTGCCAGAAAGAGAACCTCTTTGGCAAGCCCATGACTGATAAGGCCACTGAGCTGGAGTCTGAGTTCATGACCAGGACCAGGCTCTCTAGAAAGACTGCTGTCCCTTCCCGAAGGAAGGCCTCAGGTAAAAAGCCCCTATACCCGAAGAAGAGGAAGGCTTATGGAAACTACCCTCAGTAGTCAGCCTTTCCAGCTCCCCAAAAGGCCATCAGGCCAAGAGACCAGGGCACAGCCCTCGTAATCCTAAAACACCCAAGCCTCAGACTGTGCCTCAGGCGCATCCTGAAGGGGGCTTTGGATTCCTTGGGCATAGCTCCTCTTTCCCCAGGAGGTCCTGCCCGCAGCATACCGGGGGGTGTGGGGGACGTCTGATATTTTATGCCAACCGGTGGTTCTCCATCACCACTGACACTTGGACCCTACAGATGATGGAGGTTTACCTCCACCACCTCGAATAGACGCTCTTGCCATTTTTTCCAGAGAAGCCTCCTGTGACTCCCCTTCACCAGGGCCTATTTCAGCAGGAATTCGCAAGTCGTACTGGAACCTGTCTCCCTCCACCTTAGGGGCAAGAGGTTCTACTCCTCCTACTTTCTGGTACCCAAAAGGACTGGAGGTTTTCAGCCCATTCTAGACCTGTGGGACCTCAGCTGGTTCCTGGTGAGGAAGAAGTTCAAGATGCTTTCCCTTGGAACATTGCTGCCATATCTTCAGTAGGGACACTGGCTATGCTCCTTGGATCTAAAGGATACACATCCTCAAGGCACTTGCAGGCAATGTCCAGGATTGCCCTTGGTGTCTGCACGCTTCTTGCGTCAACTGGTGGTTCACATTGCATCCATGGTGCATTTCACTCTAGACGCCTGCCTACATAAGTGGCCGACTCGGTGGGGCCCTCCGCTCCCAATAGTCTCAAGCAACCGGGTGCCTGCGGTAATGCCCTGTCCTCTGGCTGACTCCCTCAGCTGGTGCCAACAGCTCTAGCACCTACAGGCTGGAATGCCCTTCCAGGCCCCCACCCAACAGAGGATCCTTACCACAGATGCCTCCAAACTGGGCTGGAGAGCACATTGCGACAACCTCCACATTCAGGGCAGTTTGTCTTAGGTGGAGAGCCTCCAGCAGATCAACCTCCTGGAACTGTGAGCCATAGTAATAGCCCTCCAGGCCTTTCACCACCACCAACGGCACCAAACCGACAACCAGGTTGCAATGTTCTATATCAGCAAACAGGAACGTACGGGATCGTCCCTCCTGTGCCTGGAGGCAGTGAGCCTCTGCTCTTTAGCCAGCAAAAGCAAGATGCTCCTGCAAGCAGTCTATCTCCCGGGCCAGGACAATGTCCTGGCGGACCGGCTCAGCTGGGTTCTCCAACTGCATGAGTGGCAGCTGGAGTCCTGGGTGGCCTGCCAGCTGTTCCTGCTCTGAAGGCTACTGCAGAGGGACCTTGACACCAGTCCAGCCAGTGCTTAGCTGCCCCACTTCTCTCCAGACAGCCATATCCCTCACGGGTGGTGGCAGATGCATTCTCATTCTGTGGATGGGGGGGGCCTCCTATGCCTTCCTGCCATGCCACTGATTGACAAGACTTTGTACTCCAGCATTTGTTTGGGGTGTAAGGCAACTCCAGCCCTTCAGTGTGTTCAGGCTACCAGAGATCTGATTCTTCGCTTGACACTTTGGGCCGCTCATGGGTCTGCTATTCTTTGACTCCATTGCTGCTTCTCATGGTTCACTTTTTTCTGGTCACCCATGGCTTTTACAAGTTTTTTCAGTAGCCTGTAGTTGGGGAGTCCCATATGTGAGGACTGACTTCCTGCTTGTTTTCAGAAAAAGCGTAGTTACTCATCTGTAACAGGTGTTCTCGGGGGAGAGCAGGAATCAGTCTTCACAACCCTCACTCCTCCCCATGTAGTTGCTTTTCTTTTTTTGCCATCTTAAGCTATACTGAAACAAGAGGCACCCTTAGGTGGGAAGGGGGCCATGTAAGCATGGTGCATCTCCCAAAGGCTTTTTTTTGAAAGCTGGGGAGAGGTTACTGCACAGGCTCAGTTGGCACAGACATCACCCATATATGTGAGGACTGATTCCTGCTGTCCCCAGAGAACACCTGTTACAGTAAGTAATTACACTTTCTCCTCGGGGAGTTGTTCTGCTTCCATCCCAGATCATCTCATTGGAGAACTATCCTGTGGACTTTTTATTTCCCATTTCATTTGTAGGAGCTATTACTCATGTTCCTGTAATTTATTTCTTCCTTTTGGAGCCTTACCAGGCAGTTCTTGTCTAAGGCCCCTTCTTTCCTTTTGCGCTTTCCTCAGCAATTCATCATGGATTAACTATAATTTTGGTATACATTTTATCATCTTTGCAGGCTTTTGTGCTATAGTGCCCTTCCTTCCCAGAGGTAAGAGAAGAGCCATGACTCCCAGAACCCCCTTCCAGCATTATCCTTTGGTCAGCCATTTGAGTTCATGGCAAAGGATATGAGTAATCCTCCCAGCCTGAGCAGCAAGTGCCAGTAAAAGGAGGATGGACCCCCATCTGTCCTGAAAACAGAAATGCTTCTGGGGTAAATAGAGGCTTTGTACGTCACTGCTAACAGCAGAGTTTAATGTCACTATCCTTATCCTGTTGGGCTGTGTTGGTGGTCAGGGGTTATGTATGATACCCTGCTGGGGGCATCTGTGGAGATAAATTGAAGCCAACTGAATGTAACCATCGTTGTTTCCTGATATTACAAACTAGGCTAAGCAAAAACAGCTCCTGCTGTAACATATGGCAGTTCTTCCAAAGGATGTTCTATCTTGACATAAGTTCTAACACGTAATGGTCTGGCGCAAGCTGTTAATGTATTGTTCCATATCATCCTGCTAGACCAGTCCAGGCAAGTGGGTTGTGTTCCCCTACCAGCAGATTGGTGTAGATAAAGAACCAATGAAAAGCCCAGGTTTCAATGACATCACTCCCATGCTTCTATTATACTCAGCCACCAGAGGTCTCTTCAGTATTTCTTTGTCTCCAGCAGATGGTGGATGGATTTTCTCTGTTCTGAAAAAAATAATCTGATGATTGAGAGGAAAAGATTGACTAAACACTCGTGAACGACCACCTTGAGGGTGACTCCTCTCACTTAAGCACGACGTGGAAAGCTCCACTAGACTGCAGTCTTTTTGGTAGCCATAGGAGGAGGGAAATTGTTTCAGCTCTACACTCTTATCATAAGAGCCTGTTGAGCAGCCATAAAATTGGAAGGATCTGAAAGAGTGCAGCAGCCTCACACAACCTCAGCACCTCTCCCTCCCCTGTTCCCTTCCTCCCCCCCCCCCTGCACTCTCCCGAAGATTGCAGAAGACTTTCAGAAGGATCTGCCTGCCAGCCACCTTAAATGCAGTGCTGCAAAAGCCATTGAAACAGTATCATGGATCTTCTGCCTGGGGCTCTCAGTGGGTGAGTACCAAGGCTTGACCTCATCATTGTCCTTGTTGGGGACTTCCGATGGGTGGGATGCAATTCGGGGTAGACTGCTGATGACTATTGGTGCAGTGTGGGGGTTTCCCACCATTTTATGCACATGTTAGTAGCGTTTTCTCCTATTGTGCACCTGGTGATTGGCACAGTCTGTACATGTTCCACCCAAGTGGCTCTAACGTGTGTTCCTACCCTGGCTTCTGAAGCATGCATTGCAGTAAAAGTGCAGTTAACATGTGCCTTTGGGTCACTGCAGCCTTAGGGCATGCTGTTGTGATACTTGCCTTAACTCTGTCTTCTTCTGGGAAACGCTGAGGCACCTCGCTTGCCACGGGTTGAACATCTCTGGATTCTGGACTCTGCTCTTCTGACATGGCATTTTGAGTTGCCCCTGGAGGGCATGCTTCCCCTCTTTCAGCCAGGAGATGCAAGTAATTTGGCCTTGCCTGCCTCAGGGCAGGAGGTGACGGATGGCGCTATAGGTAAGGATGTCCAGCTGGCTGGAGGATCCAGCAACTGTGCTATGAACCACCCATGGTCCTCTTAGGGGTTCTGTGGTGATTGTGCTCCCTGGTGTTGGGGTGTTATTTTCGAGAGGAGAGATTCCGGACTCTGGATTGTCCTCCTCGAAATTCTTTCCTTTTCGCAGCAGGCCTAGTCCTTTTCGCGTGGAAATTCATACTCTGCAGCCTCTGGGTGTCCCCGAGTGCTGTCTTGTCTGGTGCAGTTCGAGAGTGGAAGCCCTGTTTGATTGCCTTTGGCTAAATGTCCCCAGCGTTTGGCACCCCCTAGAGATGGGAACTGCTGGGAACTGTCTGAGATTTTGACTGTGACTTGGATTCAGATGGCTCGGTATTGGGCTCTGTCATGGATGTAGAAGTACTCTCACCTTCAGAAGATTGTGAGGAGACTGCTGAGCTGCCTATTTTGGAAGGAGGAGCTGGTGGCATTGATTGCCATGCACCTATCCGCCTTAAACTTAACGAATGCTTCCAGAACAAAGTGGGAGCCAGAGGTCCACACACTCCTTCAAGGGGTGTGAAAATCCACTACTGTCTTCCCATTCCCAGGTGTGATCAAGGATATGATCTGGTCAGAATAGGGCTCTCCCAACTCTGCCTAAGGGTTTACGGGTGTGTAGGAAGATCTATGCTCTCCTGAAGGAGGAGTGGAGAGCATTGAGTGGTTTGTCATTCCCAAAATGGATGCGCAGATCACGGCAATTACCAGATGGACCACCATTCCTGTGAAAGACAGATTGGCCTTAAAGGATTTTCTGGACCATAAGATGGATTCACTGTTGAGCTCCTTCACCGTGGCAGTGATTATTCTGCAGCTGGCAGTATGTACCAGCCTGTTGTCTTAAGTCTTACTCCAGTGGATTCAGTCTCTTCCACCGGATGATACTACTCCTCTTTTGGAACTGGCATCAGAAGGGAAGGCCTCAGCCATGTATGACCTGGTACATTTGGTGACCAGGGATGGTGCCCTGATGACAGTGCCATGGCATTGGATTTTGCTGTGGCACTGGGCAGCAGACACATCTTCCAAAGCCTGGTTGGCCAACTGGCTTTTTAGAGGAAGCTTCTGTTTGAAGCTGATTTAGAGAAGCTAGTGAAGGACCTGGGCACAACAAAATCTTACTGCCATCCAGAAGTAAGGTCTAAGGGGCCTATGAAGAAGGCTAGGGCCCCTTCTCATCAGCCTCTGCCTGTCCACAGAGGGCACGCTGGCTAGATTCCTGGAGGTATCGGGACTCAGTCCTTTTGTGGAGCATGTGGGCCCAGGGATTCTGTCCCTTTCAAAGGAGGACCCTCTTGAGCTGTGCAGTTAAGGTTTGGAGACCCATTCCAGTTGTAGGCTGGCTTTGCCTTTTCTTTCAGGAATGGGCCTGGGTTACCAAGGAACACTGGGTGCTAGACACCATTTAGTTTGGCTATGGGTGCTAGACACCATTTAGTTTGGCTATGCCCTGGAATGCAAAGAGTTGATTCCGGATGTCTTTGTCATCTCCCCTTGTGGGTCTGCGATCAAAAGTGCTGCTGTGTGGACCACCTTGGACAAGTTGCTGCACCAAAAGGTGGTGCCACCCTTCCCGCTGGATGAGCAGGGAAAGGGCAGACGTTCCATCTATTTCGTGGTGCCCAAAAAGGACTGTTCCTTCAGGCCCATTCTAGACCTCAAGGGGGATCATTGAGCACTTGGGCATCCTGTACTTCAGAATGGAAATCTTGTGTTCAATGATTCAAGCAGTGCACCGGGGGGACTTCTTCGCTTCTCTGGATCTGGCCGGGGCATACTTTTTATCCCTTTGACCTCTCAGTTCCTACTGCCTGACCTGGTTATATATGTGGGGGGGGGGGGGGGGGGGGTTTTCTCCTGTTTTGTCTGTGTGCTTGCTTGATTAACCTTTCTTTCCCGTCATAAGTTGTAGTTCTTTTTCTTCTTTGTACTCACCTTATATTTTTGGATTGTACACCACCCTGATGTCATAAAGGGCAATATATCAAGTGATAATAAACATAACATAAACATCACGATCTGGATGGATCAGCAAAGTATCTTTGTGTTGCCGTGCTTGGCTCTCACTATCAGCTTACCGCCCTCCCTTTCAGCCTATCCACTGCCCTGAAGATGTTCTCTAAGGTCATGGTGGTGGTGGTGGCTGTGGTGCCAAAAGATCTGTGTCCATCCTTATTTGGACAACTCGCTCATCTAGGCCAGTTCCCTTTCAGAAGCAACTCGGGTGGTGTCCTAAGTGGTAGTCTTCTTTGAAAGTCTCGGCTGGGTGTTCAAGCGGGGAAAGAGCCAGCTGTGATCTTTGCAGTCCCTGGAGTTTCTAGGAGCACGTTTTGACACTTGAGTGAGCAGAGTTTCCTGCCAGAAGAAAAAAGTCAAGACTGTTTGTTTGCCTGATGCTGTTCTGTGTACAGCTGGCTCCCAGAGTCTGAGATTATCTTGAGCTCCTCAGATTGATGGCGACGACCACAAAAATGGTGCAGTGGGCGAGTGCTTACATGTGACTGCTACAGCAATCCTTGTTGACTCAGTGGTCCTGGAGTTCGTGTGCAGGCTCCCGCTCCCGATGATGGTGACGTCTAGCCTGCGGTGGTAGCAGCAGCCCTGTCATCTGAGGAAGGGTGTGCCGCAGGATGATTTCTCCTAGATCCTCCTGATGACAGATGCCAGCGTCTCAGGCTGGGGAGCCTATTGCCTGCCAAAACCATACGGCCCAAGACCATTGGAACCATGGGTAAGCAGTATGGTCCATCAGCCTCCTTGTGGTAAGGGCCATCAGATTGGCTCTTTTGTTTTTCCAGCTCCTGATTGAGGGCTGGGCAGTTTGAGTGTTTTTTTAAGACAATGCCACAGCGGTGGCTTAAGTCAATCGGCACAGCAACATAAGGAGTGCTGAGGTAGCTCTGGAGATGGCTCTCCTGTTTGCCTGGGCAGAGAAGAACCTCTAAGCCTTGTTGGCTCAGCACAGTGCCAGAGTGGACAATGTGGAAGCGGACTTAGTCAGCCACCACTCTCTGTGGGAGTTGAGTTAGGAGGCGTTTCAGTTGATTCTGCACCTCTGGGGTTGCTCCGAACTGGATCTGATGGTGACCTGTTCCAATGCCAAAGTTTGCCACTTCTTCAGTCACCACATTGAGGTGGGATCCAAGGGCGGTGGCACCCTGACCCAGCCTTGGCCAAGTCAGTACCTACTGTGTACATGTTTCTTCCATGGCCCTTGTGGGGTTTGTGATTCGGTGTATGGACTGCCATCCAGGCGGGGTTGTTCTGGTGGTGCCTTCTTGGAAGAGGAGAGTGTGATTTGGAGCGATGAAGCAGCTCCTGCAGGTCATTCCTCATAAGAACATAAGAAATGCCATACTGGGTCAGACCAAAGTCCTTCAAGACCAGGCCAAGGCCCATCCCTGAAATTGTATTTGCTGTCTTCTGCTGCAGTACCCGTGGGTCCGCTATGATTTTTTTTACTTGGCTTTGCAGGTTCTTCTTCTACTGACAGACTTCTGTTTATGCTTTCCTGTACATAGTTCTCTTGTTGATTATGCATTGTTGCCCATAATTGAGGTTGTGTGAGGCTTGCCATATTTCTCCCATATGCTTTGAGATGAATACGGAGGAGACCTCTGGTGGCTTAGGTGAATAGAGGCATAGGAGTAATATGGAAACCTGGGCTTTTCAATTGTTTGTCTCCACCAATCTGCTGGTAGGGAAACATAATCTACTTGTCTGGACTAGTCTAGCAGGATTCAAGGAAAGGACATTAAGGTGATATTTTACTTACCAGTTGTCATTTTCCATCATATTAAAAATTGCATAGTGACATTAGCCCGGCAACATTTTGTGTGTTGGAACCTTGCAAGGGCAAACAAATGATAAGAGAATGTGAGACATTCCATGGATGCAGCCTCTAAGGAAGGAGGAGGCCCTGCCTAAACGTGACTATTCAGAAGTGTTAAAGTATGTCCCCTACTACTTACAGCAGGAGACATGCAAAATATGAATACAGCATGAACAACTGAAGCAAGAGTTATATCCTGAGACAGCCGTACCATGAATACAGCATAAATAATTGAAAGGAGCTCTTACTGTTGGGTGGGTATATTGGCTGATGCATAGCTCATTTAAATAAATGACATCTAACAGGAATGCAAAGTTGGAGGGATAAGTAACAAAAAAGAGCAGCTGCATTGTAAGTGTGAGTGACAAGCTAGTACACAGACATGCCCCTCACACCTCACTGATAACATTTTGGAAGACGGATGCCATCATTTTGCTTTTTCCCATCTTCTGGTGCCTGTCCTTAAGTTATTTATGAGATACACGTGTTCTGTGTGCTTCCCTTTCTGCTTTTCCCTTCCCTTATGCTCTCAGTCTCTCTTCTCATCTGGCTCCTGAGCCAATGCAAGATTTTTGGCCGGATTATTGCCACAATTGAATTGCAAATGCTTAAGGATCTGTATTTCAGCCATTTGAAAAGGTGCCCAGACAGGCTTCTGTGTTGCCACTACTTCAAGGCTCCTAGCAGGGCTCCCACCAAAAAGATGATCAGATAAAGAAAAAGATGTGGAGGAAAAGGGGCTATAGGCAGGGTCTGCCCCAAGGGTTTCTGCTGAACCAGGCAGAAGCTCTGGCCATGCCGTCCCCCGTTGTGTGCCAAGCTCTGTGCTGCCTCTCTCCCTCCTCCCCCCTTGGGCTGAACCACCACCCCTGCTGCCACCAATTCAATTGGTGAGGGGGAATGGCTTGGTGCAGCACCATGGCCTGTCGCTTCTCACCTTCACTGACACAACTTTTTGTCAGAGGGTGGATCGGAAGTGGCAGGCCATGTGTGACCTGCCATCCTAGGTAGCTGCCTAGCCTTCCTAGTGGACAGGCCATCCCTGACTATAAGAGAAGGCAAATAAAAAAGAATACTACAGGGAGAGAGGAAAAAGACTGCATTTCATGCATGATACACACAAGCAGATGGTGTGATGTATCATCACCATCCTACTACTCCTTTCTCCCCCCAGTCTCATCTTCCCTTCTCCTTAGCCACTGCCTCTACTTTCTATGTCTTATCCTTCCTATCACCGGGTGGTTTTCTATCCCACTCCCACCCCCTTAAATTCCTATCTCATGTACGAGGTGCGATCAAAATGTTTCGAGACTTGTGCAGTAACAAGAAGTATAACACTGACAGTCAGTCTCCTTCAAAATAGTCCCCTTCTGATAAAACACGCTTCCAGCATTCCTGCCACTGCTGGAAACAATTTTGAAATTCCTCTTTCGTTATGCTGTGAGGCTGCTGTGCTGAATTTTGCTTAATGGTCGCCAGAAGAGTCACAGCAGCAGATCAACTTGCTCGAGCTCCAGGAGATTTGGTGGGCCCTGAGGGCCTTCGAAGACCACCTCCAAGGGAGGTCGGTGCTTGTACAGACCGACAACCGCATGGCGATGTTCTATGTCAACAAGGAGGGGGGGGGTCAGATCACGTTCCCTTTGTCAGGAAGCGGCCCTCCTCTGTTCCTTTGCCTCCTGCCGGGGGATGATCCTCAGGGCCGTCTACCTCCCAGGCCAGGAGAATGTCCTAGCCAAATGGACTCAGCAGAATTCTCCACCCTCACAAATGGTGGCTGGATCCGAGGGTAGCCAGTTGGCTGTTCCTTCGATGGGGGACTCTGGCGATGGACCTGTTTGCCAGCCTGCTGAATGCTCAGCTCCCCTGCTTCTGCGGGCCGGTACTGCACCTGAGCTGGGAAGGCCCGGATGCGTTCCTTCTGAGCTGGTCTTCCGGCCTGCTCAAGGCTCAGCAGGACCGGGCAGCGCTGATCTTTGTAGCTCCCTTGTGGCCTCTGCAGCCCTGGTTTCCCACTCCTGCTCCGGCTATCATCTGAGCCTCCAGTTCCTCTGGGCTGTGCCCCATGCCTGCTAATGCAGGAGGAAGGGTGGGTGCTGGTCCAGAACCTGGCCTCCTTATCCCTCACAGCCTGGCAGCTGAACAGTTTTCTCTAGCCCCGCTGGGCCTCCCAGAGGAGGTTAAGGAGATTCTCCTTGGTCGAGGAAGGCCTTGACTAGGCAAGCCTATGCCTTCAAGTGGCTGCGTTTCTCGCTCTGGTGCTCAGGGCTCCAGGTCGCTCCCTTCTCCTGCTCCACTCACTGGGTCCTTCAGTACTTCCATCTCTCGAAGGAAGGTCTAAAGTCAAACTCCATCAGGGTACATCTGAGCGCCATCTTGGTGAATCACCTCCCTGTCAAGGGAAAGCCCCTTTTGGGGCAGCCGTTGGTCTCCCGATTTATGCAGGGTCTCTTACTGTCCAAGCCTCCCATTCAACCACTCCCAGCGGAATGGGACCTGAACGTGGTGTTCATGCAGCTCATGCGTTCGCCTTTTGAGCCGATGGCAGCGTGTTCGCTTCGACACCTTTCCTGGAAGGTGGTCTTTCTGGTGGCTCTGACCTTGACCCGCTGAGTCAGCGAGCTCCAGGCTCTCATAGCTGAAGCCCCTTATACTAGATTCTATAGGAATAGGGTGGTCCTCTGTACCCACCCCAAATTCCTGCCGAAAGTTGTCTCGGATTTCCATCTCAATCAGGAGATAGTCTTACCGACCTTCTTTCTGAGACCTCATGCCGACCAGGCATCGACAGCTTTGCATACATTGACTGCAAGAGGGCTCTTGCCTTCTATCTGCAGCATACCCAGCCTCATCGCAAGTCTGGCTGGCTCTTTGTGACCTACGATCCCAACCGCCTAGGGCAGGCAGTCACAAAGCGTACCCTCTCTGTTGGGTAGCAGACTGCATCGCCTTCTCCCATTCAAAGGCAGGTGTCCCTTTGGATCGGCAAGTCACCGCGCACGGTGTCCAAGTTAAGGCAGCTTCGGTGGCCTCGCTGCGCTCAGTGCCCCTGTGGGACATTTGCCGGGCAGCAACCTGGTCTTTAGCGAACACCTTCACTGCACACTACTGCCTGGAGAGCGAGTCCCGTCGGGACAGTACCTTCAGCCAGGCCATACTCTGTAATCTGTTCGGGGTATAAGCAGCTCCTGCCCTCCGACCCCTCTTATCGGCTACCGAGGGCTTTGCCCCAAGGACACGAGGACTCTGGCTCCTTTGGGCATTGGCTTCTGCTCACGACCTCGCAGAGGTGTATTTTTGGTTACAGGTTCAGTAGCCTGTAGCTGCGAAGTCCCATGTGAGGACTGACTTCCTGCTTCTTCCTGGAGAAAGCGTAGTTACTCGCCTGTAACAGGTGTTCTCCAGGACCAAGCAGGAAGTCAGTCCTCACATATGGGTGACGTCGGCGCCGACGGAGCCCTCGCGGAGCAATTTTCCCCAGCTTTCAAAGAAAGCCTTTGGGAATTGCAGCGCGCATGCGCGGTCGCCTTCCCGCCCAAGGGTGCCATCTTAGCCAGTCTTCTTTTTTCCGCGGAGCCCTACAGACGTACCCGTCGTGTCCCCGCTAAAAAAGTTGATTTACGTGAGTTTTTCTCTTTTTTCACTTCGGTTCGACGCCGGTCGTTTTCCTGCCCGGACTCGCGACGCCGTTGCGAGTCCTTCTCTTATTTTTCGGTTTTTCTGATTTTTGGTCAGTTTCGTTTTCGGTTTTTCACTGGCAGCCCGGTCCTTTGACCTTGCAGGGGCCCTTTTTCCCCCGATGGCTGCCAGTGGTTTCAAGCGGTGTGGTCAGTGTGACAGAAATATGTCACTCACTGACACACACGATAATTGCCTCCGCTGCCTGGGCCCGGATCATGAAGAAATGATCTGTGGAGCCTGTGGCAAAATGTCCTCCAAAGCGTTGAGGAGTCGGCGGCATCAGCGGGATAGAATCTTCGCTGACCCCAGCCATACCCGGACCTCGTCGGAGGCCTCGGCATCCAGAGGCTCCAGCTCTGACCATCGCCGAAGCTCCTCCGACAGGGGTTCTCCCTCCGGAGACCATCGACGGAAGACAAAACCCGCGAGGGCGGCGTCGGTGGACGCTCCTGGCTCCGCGAGGGCCAGGTCGCATAGCCCCGACAGCCGTCCCGGGTCTTTGGAGAAGGAGCACCTCCCGAAGCGACCTCGCCTGGAGTCGGAGTTGCCTGCTCGGGTAAGTCCTGTGGTCCTTCTGGACTCGCCTCCGAGAGGTCCGACGTCGGGCCCGACGCCGTCGGGGCCCGAGTCGGGGGCTGCTGGGTCACCTGAGGTCGGACTCAGGTTGACGGCCTTGGAGAGCAGACTATCTGCCTTCATGGACCAGCAGCGGGCACTGATCGCTAGCCTCGCTGGCGCCGCTGCCCCGACCGCTGGGACGTCGACGTCTAAGTCGACCCCGGAGACCGAGCCGATCCTCGAGTCCATGCGAACTCGAGTCGATCCTCGGTCGAGGTCACCCTCGGCCTCCCGTTCGGGACCGAGGTCGTCGCCGCCGACTCCCTCGGCGTCAGGGCGGCCGACGCCTCCGCCTGCCCGAGCCGACCCCACCGATTCCTCCTCGGAGTCGGCCTGGGAGTCTGAAGAGGAGGAGTCACCTGATTCCTTTCGGACTCGGTGTGTCCCCTCGGACTCACCTGAGTCCGAATCTCGGAAACAGTCCCCTCCGGAGGATGCCCGGTTCTCGGACTTCGTCAGGGATATGGCCAAGGCTTTGGCCTTCCCTGCGGATCCCGAGGAGGAGCCTCGAGCCGAAGAGCTCGACGCCCTTCAGTACGACTCTCCCGCCCGGGAGCACTTTACTGTACCGGTGCCTCCCATGCTGGAACGACTACTCTTCCGCATGTGGGAGAGTCCGGCCTCGTCGCCGGTATTGAGCAAGCGGGTCGATTCCATCTATCGAGTCCGCAAGAGTCCTGGCTTCCAAAAAGCACAGCTGCCACACCATTCCATGGTAGTGGAATCGGCCATGCATAGGCTTAAGAGCCAAAAATGCACTCCTCGGTGCCTCCTGGCAGGGAGGCCCGTAACCTGGATGGCCTTGGTAAGAAGTGTTTCCAGGGCTCTATGCTGGCATGTCGTGTCCAGACCTACCAGCTATACATGGGCATGTATCTCCGAGACCTGGCTAAAGAGCTAGCCGGATTCTCCGCTGGACTGTCCGAGGAACCTTTGCGGAGGTTCCTAGCCTTGACAACTGGTATTCGGGAATGCTCCAAATTCATGTCCCGAGCAGCCTATGATGGCTTTGAAGCATCGGCTCGTGTGGCCGCAGCTGGCATCGGTGCCCGCCGACAGGCTTGGCTTCAGTCGTCTGACCTTGAACCTTGGGTGCAGGACAAGTTGGTCGATGTCCCCTGCAGAAGTGAGAACCTCTTTGGCAAGCCCATGGCTGAAAAGGCTGCACAAATCGAGACGGAGACTCTCACCAGGACCAGGCTTTCTAGGAAGACCTCCGCCCCTTCCCAGAAAAAGAAGGGCTCGGGAAAGAAGTCCTTTTACCCGAGGAAGGCGGCTGCCTATAAACACTCCCCTCAATATCAGGCCCCCGCAGCTCCCCAACAGGGTCAGCAGGCCAAGGGACGGGGTAACGGGTCCCGTAGGCAGCAAGCCCCCAAGCCTGCACCACCAGCCCCTGCTCAGCAGGGTGGGGGTTTTTGACTTTCTCAGCATAGCCTCTCCCCCTCAGCCGGTTCCTCCCAGCACCGGAGGCCGGCTGGTTCACTTCGCCCACAGGTGGTCCAACATCACTTCAGATGCCTGGGTGCTTCAAGTCGTGCGAGAAGGATATCTTCTCCACTTTCATCAGGTCCCTCCCTCTTATTTTCCGGGAGAACCTCCTCGACTCCCTCTGCACAGGGACTTACTCCTTCAGGAGTTAGCAAGTCTTCTTCAGGAACAGGCTGTGGAACCGGTGCCCCACCACCTGAGAGGTCAAGGCTTTTATTCCAGGTATTTTCTGATACCAAAAAGGACAGGAGGCCTCAGACCCATCCTGGACTTGCGCAACCTCAACAAGTTCCTCGTGCGGGAAAAGTTCAAGATGCTTACCCTTGGAATCCTTCTGCCCTACCTCCAGCAGGGAGATTGGCTATGCTCCTTAGATCTAAAGGATGCCTACACGCACATCCTCATCCACCCAAGCCACCGCCAATACCTAAGGTTTGTGGTGGCAGGAAATCACTACCAGTACAGAGTACTGCCCTTTGGCCTATCCTCCGCACCGCGAGTCTTCACAAAATGTCTCGCGGTGGTGGCGGCCTATCTCAGGCTTCACGGCCTCTGTCTTTCCGTACCTCGACGACTGGCTCATCAGAGCGTCGTCCTCTCCGGCAGTCACCAACGCCACACACCGCACGGTGACTCTTCGGCAGTACTTGGGCTTTGTCATAAACTTCGCAAAGTCCACTTTGCTCCCCTCACAGGATCTCGAGTTCATCGACGCAAGACTGCACACTCCTCAGGCTCGAGCTTTCCTGCCTCTCGACAGGGCTCAACGGCTCATGGACCTAGCCGGCCGTTTTCGCAGCCAGTCCCTGGTCTCCGCCAGGCGCTTCCTGAGACTACTCGGCCATATGGCTTCCACCGTCCACGTGACCCCCAATGCGCGCCTGAATATGCGGCCTGCTCAATGGTGCCTTCGCAAGCAGTGGCAACAGGCCACCGGCGGACTAGCCGACTTAGTGCGCATCTCCGGGCCGCTGGCCTCTTCACTACAGTGGTGGCTTCATCGGCCGAACCTGGTGCTCGGAATGCCATTTCAGTCGCCTCAGCCGGCTCAAGTGCTGACGACCGATGCTTCCCTCCTGGGTTGGGGAGCACATTGCCAGGGGGCATGTACTCAAGGTCTCTGGACCGCGTGGGAGTCTGCTCAACAGATCAACTTCCTGGAGCTCAGAGCAATCCGTCTGGCGCTCAAGGTTTTCTCCCACCTGACTTCTCACCAGTCCGTCCTTGTCCAGACGGACAATCAAGTTGCCATGTTCTACGTGAACAAGCAGGGGGGCACGGGCTCCTTCCTTCTCTGCCGAGAAGCTCAGAAGCTCTGCTCTTGGGCCGTCAGTCACGGCATTCTTCTCAAGGCAGTTTATCTCCCAGGCCAAGAAAATTGCCTGGCGGACAAACTCAGCAGGATACTCCAGCCGCACGAGTGGCGTCTGGATCCCTTGGTAGTTCAGAAACTCTTTCTGAAGTGGGGCCTCCCCACGATGGATCTCTTTGCCAGTCCTCTCAACCGGCAACTTCCTCGCTTCTGCTCTCGTCAGCCACACCCCCTTCGGGTAGCGGCAGATGCTTTTCTACTCTCATGGTCGGAAAGCCTTCTCTATGCTTTTCCTCCCATCCCGCTAGTCTCTCGAACTCTATTCAAGGTTCTCCGGGACAAAGCTTCCATGATCCTGGTGGCTCCTCTCTGGCCCAGACAGCCGTGGTTCCCACTCCTGTTGCAATTAGCGGTAGAGGATCCGTTCCCTCTGGGGTTTCAACCGGATCTCCTAACACAGGATCAGGGGTCTCTGCTACACCCCAACCTCAGATCTCTCAACCTAATGGCCTGGCGGCTGAAAGGGTAGTCCTCGCTCCCCTTCTCCTGCCGACAGAGGTGGAAGAGGTCGTCCTAGCTTCTCGGCGACCTTCTACCCGCAAATGCTACGCCCTTAAATGGCGTCGCTTTTCCGTTTGGTGTGTGCAGCAGTCTCAGGATCCCTTCTCCTGCTCGGTGTCGGTGATCTTGCAGTACCTGCTCTACCTCTCTAATCTGGGACTTAAGTCCAACTCTGTCAAAGTCCACCTCAGTGCTCTTTCAGCACACCATGTGCCGGTGGACGGCAGACCTCTTTCCAGCGACCCTCTCGTAGCACGGTTTCTCCGAGGTCTCCTTCTACTTAAACCACCTCTGCGCCCGCCAGCACCTGACTGGGATCTGAATGTGGTTTTACAGCGGATCACCTGTCCGCCTTTTGAACCGATGGCTACGTGT
Organism: Ichthyophis bannanicus; assembly: GCA_033557465.1. Lineage (NCBI taxonomy): Eukaryota > Metazoa > Chordata > Amphibia > Gymnophiona > Ichthyophiidae > Ichthyophis > Ichthyophis bannanicus. The sequence continues at coordinate 192,923,899 of CM066039.1, forward strand.
TCTCTGCGTTTTCTTTCGTGGAAAACCTTATTCCTGATAGCCCTCACTTCCGCTAGACGCGTAAGTGAATTGCAGGCCCTCGTGTCTGATCCTCCTTTCACTCGGTTCTACAAAAATAGGGTAGTCCTACGGACTCACCCAAAATTTCTTCCAAAAGTTGTCTCCCCTTTTCACATCAATCAGGAGGTGGTACTTCCAACCTTCTTTCCCAGGCCTCACTCCAGCCGAGCTGAACAAGTCCTGCATACCCTGGACTGTAGAAGGGCATTAAACTTCTACCTTGACCGTACGTGGGAGCACCGTAAAGCTGCTCAGCTTTTTGTGTCTTTTGACCCCAATAAATTGGGGCTCCCGGTCTCCAAGAGTACTCTGTCCATCTGGGTTGCTGACTGTATCGCTTGGGCTTATGGGGCAGCCGGACTCTCCTTAGAAAGTCGAGTCATGGCTCATTGTGTTCGGGCGAAGGCTACGTCAGTGGCTTACCTCCGCTCTGTTCCGCTGGCAGACATCTGCCGGGCCGCTACTTGGTCTTCGAGCCAGACTTTTGCGGTCCATTACTGTCTCGAGAGGGAGTCCCGCAGGGACAGTGCTTTCGGACAGGCAGTCCTCCGAAATCTCTTTGAGGTTTGAGCAACTCCTACCCTCCATCCCGGATGGGGGCTACCGGTGGGTGATAATTCAGTGAAGATTCCTTCCTTCTGTGCCGCTGAGCTAGAGGGAGCTCATTTTTGTGCTTAGGGTCTCCGGTAGCCTTAAGCTTGGGAGTCCCATATGTGAGGACTGACTTCCTGCTTGGTCCTGGAGAAAGCGTAGTTACTCACCTGTAACAGGTGTTCTCCAGGAGCAGCAGGAATCAGTCCTCACAACCCTCCCTCCTCCCCGTGGAGTTGCAATCATCTGCTTAAGTTTTTTTTGCAAATTTTTATGCTGTCTTTTAGCTATGTCATCAGACTGGCTAAGATGGCACCCTTGGGCGGGAAGGCGACCGCGCATGCGCGCTGCAATTCCCAAAGGCTTTCTTTGAAAGCTGGGGAAAATTGCTCCGCGAGGGCTCCGTCGGCGCCGACGTCACCCATATGTGAGGACTGATTCCTGCTGCTCCTGGAGAACACCTGTTACAGGTGAGTAACTACGCTTTCTCCAGGGACAGCAGGAATCAGTCCTCACTACCCGCCCACCTCCCCTGATAAGTTGCTGGATTTCTATCCTTCCCTTGCCATCTGCTTGGTAGGGCTCGAGCTAAGGAACCTGACTGAGCAAGATGGCACCCTTGGGCAGGAAGAGGACCATGCATTTGTGGTAGCAATCCTAAAGGCTTTCTTTGAAAGCTGGGGAATTGCTCCGCATGGGCTCCGTTGGTGCCAACATCACCCATAAGTGAGGACTGATTCCTGCTGTCCCTGGAGAACACCTGTTACAGGTGAGTAACTACACTTTATCCTACTTATCACCTATCTGTATCTTGCCTTTCCCCTTGATTTACCCGTCTCCATTTGTTGTGTGGTCTGTCTTGATTAGATTGTAAGCTCTGATGAGCAGGGATTGTCTTACTTGTACAGCACTGTATACGCCTTGCTATACAAATTAGTAGTAAGAGTAGTATTAAAATGCCAAGTGGCCAGCCTAGGTCAGTAAGCTGCCACCAGTGTTGGGGCTCCAGCTTAGAATGAGTAACTGCCATTCAGTCCCATACTGATGAAGTGTTACTTGAAGCTGCCGTCATCTCTAAGCCCTGAACCAGTATGCTAGGACAGAAGGGAGATAACAGTAAAGAAAAGGAAATGTAGAATGATATAATTAATTCCATGTATTTGACCATTGTCTATAAGATAAAGAATAAGCATGATGGCGGCCAGCTTTAGAAAGGAGAGGAGGTGAGGCAGGGATGCAGTCTCTGTTCCTGCCTCTTAATACCTATATCAGCAGCCTCCAACTCCAGTCCTGGAGGGCTGCAAACTAGTCAGTTTTGTGTATGTCCCTAATGAATATGCAAGTTTATCGCATGCATATTCATTAGGGATATCCTGAAAATCTGACTGGTTTGTGGCCCTCCAGTATCTGAGTTGGAGGTCCCTGATCTATATCACTCGCCACCCAAGGATGTGTCTTTTCAAGATTTCATCCTGGATATGGCGGCAGCACTCTTGATGACGGTAACCACCGAGACTGAACCGAGGGCCGAAGAACTTGAAAATTTTCAATACTTCTCTACTCCTAAAGAGGCTGCTACACTGCCAATACATCAGATCCTTCAAGACCTAATGTTCCGCATGTTGGAAGCTCCCTTGATGGTTCCATCTGTCAGCAAGAGGCTGGATACTCTGTATAGGGTTCCTTCTTGTCCAGGTTTTCAAAAGCCTCAGTTGTCACATCATTTTATGGTTGTGGAATCGGCAATGCATCGAGTTAAGAGTTCTAAAAAAATCATTCCTCTGTTCCCCCAGGAAGGGAGTCAAGGATTCTTGATGCATTTGGACGTCAGCGCTTTCAAGCAGTTATTCTAGCATCCAGGATAAACTCCTATATGCTTTACATGGGTATTTTTTGCGAGAAGTAGCTAAAGATTTGATTGAGTTCTCCATCCTGTTGCCACCTGACAAGCAAGGTCCGTATGAGGCCTTGGTTGATCATGGTCAGAATACCTCCAAATTCTTCACTAGGGGTCTGCCTTTGATGCTTTTGAGTCCACCAGTAGGGCAGCAGCAGTTTGTATAGGAACCAGGAGAATGGCCTGGCTGCAAGCGTCTGACCTTGAACAATGAGTTCAAGATAAACTTGCTAACATTCCCTGTACAGGAGAAAACCTCTTTGGAAAAGGGTGGCAAGAAAAAGCGGGTGAGATAGAGACAGATGATCTCACCCTGAAACGCCTGTCTCAAAAGATGGCTGATCCAGCTAAGAAGAGACTTCTTCCAAGAAGCCCTTTTACCCTAGAAAGAAGAGGTACTACCCTTCCTTCCTGCCATATTCCTCTTAGCAGCCACATTAGAAGCAGCAGGGTCCATGTCAGCCCAGGAAGCCAAAGCTCCAAAGCCTCAACCAGCTCTGCAGGCACAGCCTGCAACTGGTTTTTGACCGCTTTCTCTAGGGCACATCCAGTCTACCCCTCCTGGACCCCTCCCCTCCCACACTGCAAGCAGGTTAGTCCACTTTGCCCACAGATGATCCCTCATTATGTCAGAACCCTGGACTCTAAGGATCATGAGCATGGGATATCAGCTCAGTTTTCAAATCCTATATGCTTTACATGGGTATGTTTTGCGAGATGTAGCTAAAGATCTGGCTGAGTTCTCCACCCTGTTGCCACCTGACAAGCAAGGTCTGTCTGTATCAGGCCTTGGTCAGTCATGGTCAGAATACCTCCAAATTCATCACTAGGACTGTTTTTGATGCTTTTGAGTCCACCAGTAGGGCAGCAGCAGTTTGTATAGGAACCATTCATTGGGGAGTCCCCCATGGATCCTCTGCACTCCACCCTGCTTCAGCAAGAGATAGTCTCTCTTCTAGTGCAGGGAGCCATAGAGAAACCTCCTCAACAGCAGCTCGGGTTTTACTCCTGTTATTTCCTCACTCCCCAAAAGAATGTGGGGTTGAGGCCTATCCTGGACCTCAGGAATCTCAACAAGTTCCTGGTGCAGGAAAAGTTCAAGATGGTCTCACTAGGAACGCTACTTCTTTACCTGTAGGAAAAAGATTGTCTCTGCTCTCTAGATCTCCAATATGCCTACACTCATATCCTCATATATCCCTCTCTCAGAAGGCACCTCCGCTTCTTGTTCCATTGTCTCCCACTACCAGTACTGTCTTCTATCTTTTGGTCTCACATCTGCACCAAGAGTTTTTACAGTGTCTGGTAGTCGTAACGGCCTATCTCTGCACACTGGGTGTCTTCATCTTCCCTTATTTAGATGCTTAGCTAATTAAGGACGATTCCCCTTGCAGAGTGACCAGATCTCTTCAGTGTACCATCTCGGTGCTTCAGCATCTAAGCTTTGTGGTCAACTACCCAAAGTCCCATCTCGCTCCAACTCAAAAACTAGAGTTCATTGGGGGTGCTTCTGGACACTGTGCAAGCTCGAGTCTTCCTTCCAAGAGGACGGCTCCATTGCCTTATCAAGCTGACAACTCACTGCCAAAACCAGTCCTGCATCATGGCAAGGAGCTTGCTCCTTTCCTTAGGGCACCTGACCTCCACAGTCCATCATTCCACATGCTCGTCTTCACATGCGTCCAGTGCAGTGAACTCTCTCAACTCAGTGGAAGCAGTCAGCCGTCTTTTCATGGACAAGATCATCCTCATGCCTCAGCTGATCAACTCCTTCAAATGTTGGTGCACCCCTCAAAATCTTCTCATTGGGTTACCTTTTCAGATGTCTGAACCATGGTGTACTCTAACAGATGCTTCCAAACAGGGTTGTAGGGCTCACCTCGGGCCTCACTACACAAGGCATCTGGTCCCCCAGGGAAGCCTCTTACCACATCAACCTCTTGGAACTCAAGGCAATTTCCAATGCCCTTCATGTGTTCCGTCCTCGGTTCACTAGACAATCGGTGCTTATTCAGACCAACAACCAGGTAGCCATGTATTACATCAACAAACAAAGGGGAACCGGATCTCGCTCCCTTTACAGGGAGAAAAACCACCTCTGGGCCTTCGCTATATCTCATCAGATGCTTCTTCAAGCAGTTTACCTTCAGGAGGAGTTGAATTTGCTAGCAGACAAATTGAGTCGAGTACTTTGACCACACAAATGGACTCTCCATCACGAAACAGCACAGCACATCTTTCAATTATGGGAGGTACTCCCATCATTGACCTCTTTTGCTACTCCAATGAATGCCCAGCTTCTTCAGTTCTGTTCCAGAATCTTATCTCCACAGAACCCAGGCCACTGATGTGTTTCTCTTTTATGCATTCCCACCCATTCCATTGATACCAAAGATCCTCTTCAAGCTTTAGTTAGGCAGGGGAATGATGATTCTCATCACCCCATTCTGACCACATCAACCATGGTTTCCCCTGCTCCTTCGACTAGCGCAACACAAACTTTGTCTGGGATGCATGCTCAATCTCCTATCGCAGGACCAGGTATGGCTTCTTCACTCCAATTTGAAGACGCTCTGGTTGATGGTGTGGCTGCTGAACGTCTAGTCTTCTCACCTAAAACTTCCAGATAAAGTAAGAGATATCCTCCTGGCATCCAGAAAAGACTTCACTTGACGCGCTTACACATTCAAATAGTACAGGTTTTTCTTCTGATGCTCCCAGAGGGCTCTTGGTTCATTTACTTGTCCAGTGGAGCCTCCTCTTCTCCATCTCTCTAAGGCAACTAGACAAATTTAGTTTGATTCCACCTTAGTGCCATTGCAGCCTCTCACCATCCAGTCAGCGGACAGTCTATCTCCATTCATCCTCAGCACACTTCATGCGTGGCCTTCTCTTAACAAGGCCGCCAATCGGACTACCTCCAGTAGCCTGGGACCTCAATGTTATCCTGGCTCAACTGCTCAAACCTTCCTCTGAACCCTCTGCCTCAGCTTCGCTGAAGTTCCTCACTTGGAAAGTTACCTTCTTGGTTGCTCTCACAGTGGCTCAACGTGTCAGTGAATTACAAACTCTAGTGGATTATGCACCTTACACACACTTCCACCATGATAGGGTGGTCCTCCAGACCCATCCCAGGTTCCTTCTGAAGGTGCTCTCCCTTCCACTTTAATTATTCTGTTTCTCTTATGACCTTTTTTTCCAAGACCTCACTCTTTTCGGGCTGAAGTAACACTGCATACCCTGAATTGCAAGAGAGCTTTAGCATATTATTTAGACAGAACTAAAGCTCATAGACAGTCCTCGCAACTTTTTGACTCATTTGACCCTAGTCACTTGGGCCTACCAGTCACTAAGCGTACCCTTTCTAACTGGATTGCGAACTGCATTTTTTATGCTTTGGCACAGGCTGGACTTTCTCTAGAGGGTTACATCACAGCTGATAACTTCTGAGCCTTGGCCACCAAGGTCGCCCATCTCCGCTCTGTCTCCATCTTGGAGATTTGCTGAGCTGCCACATGGTCTTCCATTCATACTTTTGCTGCCCATTATTGTCTGGACAAGGACTCCAGTAAGGACACAAACTTTGGCCAAGCTATTCTTCGGCACCTTTTTGGGACTGAACTATACCTCTTTCCCCCCGGTCCTCTGTTCCTCAAGGGGCTGAGTCTGATGGATTCATTCTCCAGGACCAAGCAGGAAGTCAGTCCTCACATATGTGTGTCGTCGGCACCGACGGAGCACTCGTGCGGAGCATTTCCCCAGCTTTCAAGGAAAGTCTTTGGGAATGCAGCGCGCATGCGCGGTCCCCTTCCCACCCAAGGGTGCCATCTTGCTCAGTCTTTCTTTTTCCGCGGAGCCCAATGGACGTGAGTTCGTGTCATCCGGGAAAAGTAGATTTTTTTTTTCTGCGATTTTTGCTTTTTTCTTATCCGGTTCGAAGCTGGTTCCCCTTCCCGCCTGGGCTCGGTACACCGGTATCGAGTCCAGAATTTCTTTTTTTGTTTTTTGTCCTTCGTGACTAGCGTTTGCGCCTTTATTGTTATTTTCACTGGCAGCCCGGTCTTTTGACCTTGCAGGGGCCCTTTTTCCCCCCCATGGCTGTCAGCGGGTTCAAAAAATGTGATCGGTGCAAGAAACTTATGTCTCTCACCGACACACATGTTTGCTGCCTCCGATGCCTCGGGCCTGACCATGACCCGCTAGTCTGTGGCCTGTGCGGCAAAATGTCGTCGAAGGCACTTCGGAGCTGTCAGCATCAATGTGTGAGAATTTTTTCAGAGTCCGCATCTGGCCAGGCCCGGACTTCGTCAGAGGCCTCGACATCTTGGGAGTCTGACCCCGAGCACCGTTGTGGTTCCTCTAAGAGGAGGTCTCCCACCCAGGAGCACAAAAGGAAGAAGAAGCAAGTGAGAGCGGCATCGGTGGAGGCCCCTGGATCCTCAAGGGCCAGGTCGCGTAGCCCTGACCACCGCCCCGGGCTCTCGGAGTCGGAGAGGCCATCCAAACTACCTCTCATGGAGCCAGAGTCCCCGAGTTACGTAAGTTCTATTGTCCTCGTGGACTCTACTCCGGGAGAACCGACGTCGGGCCCGACACCGTCGGCGCCTGAGTCAGGGGATGCTGAGTCTCCTGAGCTTTGACTCAGGCTGACGTCCTTGGAGAGCAGCTTGGCTGCCTTCATGGAACAGCAGCGGGTGCTGATCGCCGGTTTGACCAGTGCATCTGCCCTGACCACCGGGACCTCGACGTCTAAGTCAACCCCGGGGGCCGAGCCAATCCTAGAGTCCATCAAGTCTCGAGTTGATCCTCGGTCAAGGTCCCCTTCGACCTCCCTGCGGGGCCGAGGTCGTCGAAGCCGGTGCCCTCGGCGTTGGGGCGGGTGGCACCGAGGCCTACACAGCCGGAACAGCTCGACGACTCCTCGGAGGAGTCGGTGTGGGAGACGGAGGATGAGGAGTCTCCGGACACTTTCCAGACCCGGTGCGTCCCTTCGGACTCCCCGGAGTCCGAGCCTCGGAGAAGGTCCCCCCCTCCAGAGGATACCCGGTTCTCGGACTTCGTGAGGGACATGGGCAAGGCTTTGGCATTCCCTGCGGATGCCGATGAGCAGCCTCGAGCCGAGGAGCTCGATGCCCTCCAGTATGATTTTCCTCCAAAGGAAGCCTTTACTGTACCGGTTCCTCCGATGCTGGAACGGCTGCTCTTCCGTATGTGGGAGGCACCGGCCTTGGCGCCGGTTCTTGGCAAATGAGTCAATTCCATTTATCGAGTCCGTAAGAGCCCTGGGTTCCAAAAGGCACAACTACTGCACAATTACATGGTTGTGGAATTGGCCATGCACCGCCTGAAGAGTCAGAAGATGCACTCCTCGGTGCCCCCCGGTCGGGAGGCCCGGAACCTGGATGCCCTTGGTAGAAAGTGCTTCCAGGGCTCTATGCTATCTTGCCGTGTCCAGAATTACCAGCTGTACATGGGCATGTACCTATGAGACCTGGCAAAGGAGATTGCCGGGTTCTCAGCTGGCCTCTCTGAGAAACCCTTGCAGAGGTTCAAGGCCTTGTCGACAGGGATCCGAGAGTGCTCGAAGTTTCTCTCTCGAGCAGCCTATGATGGCTTCGAGGCTTCAGCCCGGGTAGCCATGGCTGGCATAGGTGCATGCCATCAGGCATGGCTACAGTCATCGGACCTGGAGTCATGGGTGCAGGACAAGTTGATCGATGTCCCATGCCGAGGTGACAACCTTTTCGGTAAGCCCATGACTGAAAAGGCTGCAGAAATCGAGACTGAGACTCTCACCAGGACAAGGCTGTCCAGAAAGACTTATGCCCCTTCTCAAAAAAAGAAGGGCTCGGGAAAGAAGCCCTTTTTCCCGAGGAAGGGTGCTGCCTACAAATCCTACCCTCAATATCAGGCCTCTCCAGCTCCCCAACAGGGCCAGCAGGCCAAGGGGCAGGAGCATGGGCCCCATAGGCAGAAGACCCCAAGCCGCCAGCTCCGGCTCCTGCACAGCAGGTAGCGGGGTTTTGACTCCCACAGCATAGCCTCTTCTCCGCCGGTGGCTCCACTCAGCCCAGGAGGTCGGCTGACCCTGTACGCCTACAGGTGGCCAGCCATCACAGGGGATACCTGGGTATTGAGCATAGTCCAAAAGGGCTACATGCTCCACTTCCACCAGCTACCCCCCTCCTACTTTCCAGGGGAGCCTCCAAGACGTCCTTTACACAGGAACCTCCTCCTTCAGGAGTTGGCAAGTTCCTTTAGAGGGGGAAAGGTTCAAGATGCTTACCCTTGGGATACTGCTGCCCTACCTCCAGCAGGGAGACTGGCTATGCTCCTTAGACCTAAAGGATGCTTATACTCATATCCTCATTCATCCAGACCACAGACAATATCTCAGATTTGTGGTGGGAGGAAACCATTTTCAGTACAGAGTACTTCCCTTTGGCCTAACCTCTGCCCCCAGGGTTTTCACCAAATGCCTGGCGGTGGTGGCGGCTTATCTCAGGAATCAGGGAATTTTTGTCTTCCCATACTTGGACGACTGGCTCATCAGGGGCTCGTCTCTCCAGGAGGCCCGACAAGCCACTCTTCACACTGTCTCTCTTCTTCAGCATCTGGGCTTTGTCATAAACTATGCAAAGTCCACTTTGCTCCCCTCTCAGAACTTAGAGTTTATAGGGGCAAGATTAGACACCCTTCAGGCAAGAGCTTACTTGCCCGAAGACAGAGCCCACAGATTGATGGACTTGGCCAACCAGTTCCAAAGCAATTCTCATGTTTCCGCCAGCCACTACCTGCGACTCTTGGGCCACATGGCATCCACTGTACATGTGACTCCGAATGCCCGTCTGCACATGCGGGCTGCTCAATGGTGCCTCAGAGATCAGTGGACGCAGGCCACAGGCGACCTCCAAGATAGACTAAAGGTGTCCAGACGACTTCTGAACTCCTTACAGTGGTGGCTACATCTGCCAAACCTTCTCAAGGGTGTACCTTTTCAGGCTCCAGCACACACCAGGGTGCTGACGACAGATGCCTCCTTAAAGGGTTGGGGTGCACATTGCCAGGGCATGTGCACTCAAGGCCTGTGGTCTCCTCAGGAGGCCATACAGCAAATCAGTCTTTTGGAGCTGCGAGCAATCCGCTTAGCTCTGCAAACATTTTCTCATGCCCTCTCTCACCAGTCTGTCCTGGTTCAGATGGACAATCAAGTGGCAATGTTCTACGTGAACTAGCAAGGGGGCACGGGATCCAGGCTTCTATGTCAGGAGGCACAAGATCTCTGCTCCTTTGCGGTCAAACAGGGTATGTTTCTCAAAGCAGTTTACCTATCTGGTCAGGAGAATTTCCTGGCAGACAAGCTAAGCAGGATTCTCCAGCCTCACAAATGGCAGTTGAATCCACTAGTAGCCCAGCAGATCTTCCTCCGCTGAGGACTTCCATCCATCAATCTCTTTGCCAGTCCACTGAACCGTCAGCTGCCCAGGTTCTGCTCCAGACAGCCGCATCCCCTGCGGATGGCAGCAGATTCTTTCCTGATCTCTTGGTCTACGGACCTCCTGTATGCGTTTCCTCCCACACCCCTGGTGGCCCAAACTCTGTTCAAGATCCTCCGGGACAAGGCCTCGGCGATTCTGGTAGCCCCCAGATGGCCGAGGCAGCCGTGGTTTCCATTTCTGCTGCAGTTGGCGGTGGAAACTCCGTTCCCTCTGGTATTGCAACACGATCTCCTGTCTTAGGAGCAAGGTTCCCTTCTGCACCCCAATCTCAGGTCCCTCAATTTGATGGCCTGGCTGCTGAAAGGATAGTGCTAGCTCCCTTACTTCTACCTAAGGAAGTTGAGGAGGTGGTCTTGGCCTCTAGGAGGCAGTCCACCAGAAAGTCCTATGTCCTCAAGTGGCGTAGGTTTACAGTATGGTGTGCTCAGTGCAATGAAGATCCTTTCTCTTGCCTTGTGCCAATAATACTGCAGTATCTACTTCACCTGTCAGACCTAGGCCTTAAGTCTAACTCTGTTCGGGTCCACCTCAGTGCTTTGTCAGCGCACCACTCACCGGTGGAAGGACAGCCTCTGCCGGTTCACCCCTTGGTGTCCCGATTTCTCAGAGGTCTGCTTCTACTCAAGCCTCCAGTTCGTCCACCAGCGACTGAGTGGGATTTGAACGTGGTCTTGCAACAACTTACTCGCCCACCGTTTGGGCCGATGGCTACTTGCCATTTGCGCTTCCTCTCTTGGAAAGCGCTCTTCCTGGTGGCTCTTACCTCGGCCAGGCATGTGAGTGAACTACAAGCTCTGGTTTCTGATAGGCCGTACACACGATTCTATAGGAACAGGGTGGTCCTACGGACCCAACCCAAGTTCCTTCCAAAAGTGGTCTCCTCTTTCACCTCAACCAGGAGGTGGTTCTTCCAACCTTTTTTTCCCAGGCCGCATACCAGCCGGGCTGAAACAGTCTTGCATACCCTGGACTATAAGAGGGCGTTGTCTTTTTACATAGAACGTACGTGAGGGCATCGAAGGGCTACTCAGCTCTTCGTCTCCTTTGACCCTAATAAGATGGGGTTATCTGTCTCCAAGTGTACGTTGTCCACTTAGGTAGCAGATTGTATCGCCTGGGAATACAAGGCAGCCGACCTCCCCTTGCAGGGTCGAGTCACAGCCTACCGTGTCAGGGCGAAAGCCGCGTCAATAGCTCATCTCCGCTCTGTTCCATTGGCAGACATCTACCGGGCCGCAACTTGATCTTCAAGACAGACTTTTGCAGCCCATTACTGCCTCTAGAGAGAGTCCCGAAGGGACAGTGCTTTCGGACAGGCGGTACTCCGTAATCTCTTTGAGGTTTAGGCAACTCCTACCCTCCAGCCCTTGTGTTGGGCTACCGTACGGGGGTGTTCTTAGAGGCTATTCTTATCACGAATGCTGAGGCTCTTGAGAGGCAGCCATTTTTTCAGCTTAGGGTTCCTGGTAGCCTAGAGCTGGGGAGTCCCATATGTGAGGACTGACTTCCTGCTTGGTCCTGAAGAAAGAGTAGTTACTCACCTGTAACAGGTGTTCTCCAGGAGCAGCAGGAATCAGTCCTCACGACCCTCCCTCCTCCCCTGGAGTTGCAGTCATATCCTTCATAGCTATATCATCAGACTGAGCAAGATGGCAACCTTGGGCAGGAAGGGGACCGCGCATGCACGCTGCATTCCCAAAGGCTTGCCTTGAAAGCTGGGGAAATGCTCCGCACGAGGGCTCCGTCGGCGCCGATGTCACCTATATGTGAGGACTGATTCCTGCTGCTCCTGGAGAACACCTGTTACAGGTGAGTTACTACTCGTACTCCAACTTCATTGAAGCTCGTGAGTCCCATATGTGAAGATTGCATTCCTGCTTGTTCCTGGAGATAGCGTAGTTACTCACCTTTAACAGATGATCTCCAGAAACAGCAGGAATCAGTCTTCACAACCCACCCTCCTCCCCTGGGAATTGTAGAATGGTGGGGGGTTTTGTGGAGGGTTTTCTCTAAGTTCTATACCCTACTGAGGAGAGTTACTGGGAAGGCAGGCATGCATGCATGGAGGGATACTCCTAAAAGCATTCCTACTGGATGCTGGGGAGTGTTCTGTGCAGGGGCTCCATAGGTGCTGACATCACCCATATGTGAATACTGATTCCTGCTGTTCCCGGAGATCACCTGTTACAGGGGAATATGTATGCTGTCTGGGCTTCCAAGATTGTATTTTTAAAGTCCATGCCTGATGTAAACTCTTGACCTTTGCAGTTACACCACCTACTTTTTTTCCAAACCATGTTCCTCATGTCTTCTTTTTGAAAAATAAAAGCTGACAAAGTAGATTTCCTTTCTGTACTTATTCTAGTTAAATCAAATGTGATCATATTATGATCACTAGTGCCAAGTGTTCCCAAGAGTTAGCTCTTGTACCAATTCCTAGGTTCCACAAACAAATTAGCCTAATCTCCAGGAACAAGCAGGAATGAGTCTTCACATATGGGTACGTCGGTACCGATGGAGCCTGCGCGGGAACGCTCCCCAGCGTCCAGGAAGAAAGCCTTTGGGAGCATCCCACACGCATGCGCGCTGCCTTCCCGCCTATTCACTTCCCTCTCATCAGTTCTTCGTTTTCCGCGGAGCCGACAGGACGTATCCCTGTCACCGCAGAAATTTTTTCTTTATTCTTATTTTTTGTGGTTGCGCCTGCCTTTATTCGACGCCCACCGGTACCGCCAGTGCTTTTCTTTCTTTTCTTGAAAAATCTTTTCTTTTTTCTAGGAAATATTTTCCTGTCAGTGCCTGACGGGTTTTTGGCCACTAGGCCTCTATCCTTTCCATTATGGAAAAGCCTTAAGAAATGCCCAAAGTGTGGCGGTACAAATATATTTTTAGACACTCATATTTGGTGTCTAAAATGTTTAGGTCCTGACCATTGCCCCTTGGAGTGTCTCTCCTGCAGGAATTTACATAGAAGAAGTCTTCAAAATCGAGCACAACTCGATACCCGGTCCACATCGGACTCAATGTCACCAAGCAGAATATCTTCTTCCTTCCAGGATCAGGTAACCAAACAAAAGTCTGTTAAGACTAGCCAGTCCTCGAGTGGTAGATCTCCTAAGTATCAAGATGCCTCTGGTGTTGCCCTCGAGGACATTTTGGCAATAAAGCCCTGGCGGGAGTCTTCCGGCTCCAAAGCATTAACGGGCCTCCAGGTTGTTCCCGAGGTTCTTACCTCCATGGACATACCTGGGCCATGCTCGGTGGTTCTGGGCCGCTTCAGGCGGTACCGACACCCCGGCATCGGCTATGGTGATGGATGAAACACTCCTCACCGATGAACGTAGTCTAGCGCTCTCAGCTACTTCGGTACCGCTAGAGTCGCTGCAGACCGTTCCCCAAGTATCGGCTCCAGTACCGGTATCGGTATCGACATCGTCGGTACCGTCGATGTTTTCTTCGACAGACTCGCTTCCTTCGATGCCGAGCCTGGAATCGCTCTCTAGCATGGAGGATTTAGTACCGACTCGTCTCGGCACCGGCCTCAAGCGGCACCGAAGACATCTCTTTAAAGAAAATCCGATGCTTCATCCTTTCAAGTCTTCCGATCCTGATGACTGGGATGAATCCATCGGTTCCAAGGCTGAACTTTCAACAGTTCCAGCTTTTACCCCTCATTTCAGAGGGTCCTCCTCAGGAGAGATTTCTTTTCAAGCTTTTCTGCTTGATATGGCAAAGTTACTTGCCATTTCTATACCTGGTAAAGAATCTATACCAGGGGATTCAGAAACCCTGCAATTCCCCTGGATTCCAAAGGAGGTGATCATGCTTCCTTTGCATCAGATCTTACAGGATCTATTATTAAGAATGTGGGAAACTCCCTTAACGGTACCCCTACATTCTAAAACACGTGACACTATGTACAAGGTGCCACCTTCTCCAGGTTTTCAAAAGACCCAATTTCCTCATCATTCTATTGTGGTAGAATCAGCAATGAGGCGTATTAAGAGTGCAAAGAAGCACTCCTCTTATCCGCCAGGTCGTAAGTCTAGGACTTTAGATGCCTTTGGACGTCGATGCTTCCGGGCATCCATGCTTTCAGCAAGAATTATCTCATATATATTCTATATGGGATTCTCTCTTGAAGAGGTCACAAAGAACTTAAAGCTTTTGAACCCTTTTCTTCAAGAGCATAAAAGAGCAGACTATTTCTTATTAGTCAATCATGCTCAAGATAGCTCTAGGTTCCTTAAGTGTGCTTCCCTGGACTGTTTTGAGTCTATTAGCAGAACCTCTGCTATAGCCATAGGAGCATGACGCATGGCCTGGCTCCAAGCTTCAGACTTGGACAAATGGGTACAAGAAAGGCTGGGAAATACTCCTTGTACTGGTGAGAATCTTTTTAACAAGGATACTTTATTTCAAGCTAATCAGTTAACCACTGATAATGTTACTTTCAGAGGATTGTCAAAACTTTCCTCTATCCCAGCTAATAAAAAATCTCCTAAGAAGCTTTATCCCCCTAGGGGAAAGAAGTTTTATCCATCTTCTACCCATCATACAGATGTTTCCCAAAAGGGGCAACATCAAACCAGGCTAAGAAAATCAAACCCTCAACAGGCTCAGTAAACCCAGCAGTCGCAGGGTTTCTGATATTTTATTTACTAAATCTTCTTTCCTGTTTGAGTGTTAGAACCTGTAAATCTACTTCTTATCAACAGAGTCATCTCATCCATGCTGAGATATCAGTGATACACTGAATTAATCCTCGACTCTAGGCATGAATCTCTTGCCACAAGAGAAATCCACTCTTCTAGCTCCAAGAGCTATTGAGGACAATCATGCCCTAAAGGTAACAGGTTTCTCTCCTTTTTGAAGGAAAAAGAGGAGTAACAGCTAACATCAAGGTGAGCTATGCCCTTCACCTTGACAATCTCCTGTGTGAGGATATCTCATAATTTGACTGTAAGGGGGTTCTCCCCTTTGCGATCTTCTTTTTCTGAATTATTACAAAATGCAGATCAGCATTTTGGAAATCCTTACCAGATTTATTCTGTTCATTTGAGTATAGTCAGCTCAAATGCTTACGAAACCTATAAAAAAAAAAAAAACCCGCCACATGGGTTATATGAGCTCGCTTAAGAATATAGCTCACAAAGGTTTCTGCCTAATCTACGCTGCTTGCGTATCTTCCAGCTAACCTTCTCAAATACTTCTTTTACAACAGCTTATCAGACAAAAATTGAGTGTTACCACTCCTAATTATGTCTGTCTGTCTTTCATTTTCCAATCTATAGGATCTAACTTTACTGCTGCCTTAATAACAGATAACTCCAAGAAAGGTTCCAGAACCCACTTGGACAATTTTTCATTGCAGGGCAACAGGCCTGTCTACTATTCTTAGCCATCTTCAATTCTTTTTGGCTCCAGCAGAATAGATTAGGTTGCTCTCTGGCAATCAAACAGCCAGATCTCACCTAAGCAACCTATAACATGCTCTCTGCAACTATACAATAAAGCTCTGCAACTAAGGGCCTTTGACAGAGAGCGTCAGAGCCACCCCTAGTAGGTAGCTCCCAGATGGTTAAAAAGGCTTCAGCTGGTAGACTCTGCCCAGTCATGCTCCTACCTGACTGGTTCTCCTTACCATCTTCCTTAAATTTTTCCTTTTAAGGAAAGGGAACCAGTGCTTAGACCACGTGAAAGTTTAAGGAATTGCACAATTCCCTAGGTTGTTCCACTTCTCCAGTGGAATTCTTACAAAAGGAATGCATTCCTTTTTCACTGCAGTCGGTCCTTATTTTGTGTATTCCTTCTACTTCCAAATACTTCATTGAAGCTTATAATGAACAAAGAACGCATGATACTCATATTGCCCTCATAAAGAGGCAAGCACGTTATCCCCTTATATTGCGTCTTTTTCTCCAGCTACTACACTGAAGTTATAGAAGGATCCAGACTTGCTGTCTTAAGACTAAGGATCTCCTCTGCACTCCTTCAAGTACGTCTCAAGACCTGGTGATTCAAGGGCTAGGCTTTTTAAAGAAACCTAGACTTCCCGTTATAAGTAAAGAACATCCTACTGGTTTCCATGAAACCTTCTCTATGGTTCTTCCACTTTAACCAGAAAGAGATTCTCCATCAACATTCTCAAGTAGGTCTTAACCCTTGTTATTAGATGAATCTCTTTTTAATATCTGACTGAAAGATTTGTTACTGTCCATATTAATGCTGTTACAGCATACCATAAGGTTTAAATGGACAACCAATTTCTATGGTAAATTAGGAAATACCTTATTTTACTGTAACCTTTCTGGTTACGTCACATCTGAAGCTCTACATGTAAAGTCATTCTCCTAAGTGACGTCACTTATGAAAGACATTACTGATCTTCAGAAATTGGGGACTACACCGCCTAGTACAAATTTTTCATTTTGGATAAAAGGGTCCTAAAGACCCATCCTTTTTTCTGCAAAAGGTATCTATACCTTTTCATCCAAATCAGTCAGATTTCTCTCTTTTCTTTCCTAGAGCTTATTCTGCTCCAAGGAAAAAGACTTTTAAACTTTGGACTTTACAAAAGCTTTAGCTTTTCCTCCAAAGTACAACCTCATTTAAACTCCCCTAGTTTTTTCTCCTGGGATTGGTTTTAGCCATTAAGGCTTCTTATCTCTACCTGTATTGCACAATTTATTTTCCTGTACTTCACAGTAAGGAAATTTCTTTGAGGATACTGTAATGGCTCTTAACAACAGACCCATATTAGCCTCAACAAATACTTCGCAGTACTTCTGAGTAAGAGCCACGTTAGAAAATTGGGACTCATTTTTCACTTAACAATTATGGTCTACACAGGGGCTCCCCTCTGGATACCTTGTTTAGTCAAGCTGTTCCACAGCACCCCCTTTTTCTTTCTTTTAATTCAACTCCTTCCCTCCATCCCTTGGATGCCTGAGGTTCTGAGAAGTAGCATGGCCCATCCATTAGATTTGCAACATGCTGGGACCTCCTCCAGGCATCTCTAGCTTGGGAGTCCCCATATGTGAAGACTCATTCCTGCTTGTTCCTGGAGATAACACAGTTACTTACCTGTAACAGGTGATCTCTGGGAACAGCAGGAATAAGTCTTCACAACCCACCCACCTCCCCTAGGAGTTGTTTTCTCTCTCTCTCTCTAATTTGTCTACTTCCCTCCTTCGGTCTCAGCTACAAACCCAACTGATGAGAGGGAAGTGAATATTCGGGAAGGCAGCGCGCATGCGTGTGGGATGCTCCCAAAGGCTTTCTTCCTGGATGCTGGGGAGCGTTCCCGCGCAGGCTCCATCGCTACCGACGTACCCATATGTGAAGACTTATTCCTGCTGTTCCCAGAGATCACCTGTTACAGGTAAGTAACTGTGCTAAATAGCTCCTTCTCTACTTGTTTCCTGAACCATCTGCTCCATGAAGCACTCATTTATTTCATTTAAGATGTTCATCTCCTTGGCTTGTCCTGATATAATGTTTGTTCAGTCAGTATTGGGCTAATTGAAATCACCCATTACTGTATTGCCAGATTTGTTAGCTTCCCTTATTTCTGATAACATTTCATCATTGGCTCATTCTATCCAGGCAGAAAGTAGTATACCCCTACCACTATTTTATTCCCCTTCATACATGCAATTTCTAATCATAAAGATTCAAATGATGCATTTTGTTTCAGAACTTTTATTCTGTTTGACTCAATGCTCTCTTTAAAATATAGCACCACCCTGATCCATCCTATCATTGCAGTATAATTTCAACCTTTGTATCTATGTCCTGTGGAAGAAAGGCCTGTCAATCTACTTGCAGTTCACCTTGCCAAGAAAACCCAGGGGCTAGGTCACCAGAAGTCAGCATTGACTCAGTAGCACACCCTTTCTTTCACTATCAGTGTCCCATTGGTTATCCGCCTTCCATAGATCTCCGAGATGCCTAGTATATCTAACTCTCCCATCTTATTTTTTTTTTAGGCTTCTAGCATTTGTATAGAGCAGTCCTTGACAAATTTCTTTGGAATCTAGGAGCCAGGCTAAAACTTTAAGAGCCAGCTGCTGAAACCTTGGTCACAGTGTCTCCCCTACCTTCACAAAAGGTATATGATAGCTCCTTTTTAAGGGCTTGATTAACTGTTTTCACATTTTCTATAAGACAATAAAGTTTTTAATAAATCAGGCCCTTAACATTCCATTACACAATGCCAACAGAAGGAAACAAGCGTTCTCCTCCTCCCACCAACCCCAATGAGAATGTTGTCAGCACCTGAGAACTTGCTTTTTTGCTTCACATATCACCATGACTGGTAATATGTGAAGAAGAAAAAAAATCTACCATGGCTGCCTCCCACAGCCATCAGCCAGTGTGTGTCTCTCATAACCACCCTCTACAGCCATCAGCCAGTGAATTTGTCTCATTGCCTTCCCCACAATCAGCTAGTCTCTCTCTTAAGAACATAAGATATGCCATACTGGGTCAGACCAAGGTCCATCAAGCCCAGTATCCTGTTTCCAACAGTGGCCAATCTAGGTCACAAGTACCTAGCAGTTTCCCCAAAAGGACACAGGTTCCACAATGCTTGTATTGCTGCAGGCAGTGGATATCCTGGGTCCCCTTTAATAATGATTTATGGACCTTTCCTCCAGGAACTTGTCCAAAACTTTTTTTAAACCCAGCTACACTAACAGCTTTTACTACATCCTCCTGTAACGAATTCCAGAGTTTGATTACACGTTGAGTGAAAAAATATTTTCTCTTAAGTCTTAAATAGGTTACCCTGTAGCTTCATTGTATGTCCCCATAGTCTTTCTATATTTTCATAGTGTAAACAATTGATCTACGTTTACCTGTTCCACTCCATTCATTAATTTATAGGCCTCTATCATATCTCTCCTCAGCCGTCTCTTTTCCAGGTTGAAGAGCCCTAACCTTTTTAGCTTCTCCTCATGGGGTATCTTTCCATCCCCTTTACCATTTTGGTGGCTCTTCTCTGTACCTTTTCTAATAATGCTATATCCTTTTTAAGATATGGCGAACAGAATTGCATACAGTATTGAAGGTGCCATGGAACAATAGAGGCATAATATCTTTTGTTTTATTCTCCATTTCTTTCCTTATAATTCCTAGCATTCTATTTGTTTCCTTGGCCGCCGCTACATACTGGGCGGAGGGTTTCAACGTGCTATCCACGATGATGCTTAAATCTTTTTCCTGGGTGGTGGTTCCTAATATGGAACCTTGCATCGTGAAACCATAGTTTGGGTTGTTCTTTCCTATATGCATAACTTTGCATTTGTCCACATTAAATTTCATCTGCCATTTGAACATCCAATTTATCAAGGTCCTCTTTCAATTTTTCACAATCCTCTTGGGTTATAACAATTTTGAATAATTTTGTGGCATCTGCAAATTTGATTACCTCACTTGTTATTACCATTTCCAGGTCATTTACGAATATGTTTAGAAATAGCAGACCCAGCACAGATCCCTGGGATACTCCACTATCGATCTTTCTCCATTGGGAAAATTGGTCATTTAGCCCTACCGTCTGCTTTCTATCTTTAATCAGTTCCTGATCCACAATATTACACTGATAAGTAAGTGCTCAGGCCAGGTACAAGCATCTTTCTCTCTCTCTCTTTCATTACCCTCCCTGTAATCAGCCATCAGCCAGTGTCTGTCGTATTGCGGCCCCCCCTCCCCAATAAGCCATCACCTCAGGTCTCTCTCATTGCCCCCTACTATCATTTATTTCTCTTATCCCTCCCCCTGCCGCTGCCATTACCCCAGATCTTACTGTTTCCGCCATGCTACATGAAAATGTGTTGCCTCCCCCTCTACCATGATTGGCTCTCAACAAAGAAGCTTGAGCCATGCAGTAGAGGAAGATCCTGATAATATTGTCGTTTCAAGTCTCACCAGTCTTAAAACAGCATCATCAGCAAATACTTCTCCCCTGTGTGGCTCAAGCTCTTTGAGAGCCAATCACAGTTGAGGGGGAGGCACAACATTTTCATGCAGTACAACGGAAACAGTAAGATCCAATGCAGGGAGGAATTCCCAAGCTGAACGCAGGGCTTTCAAATCCTGGGCACCAGGATGCAACTGGCAGTTGCCGTGGCGACCTGGTATCTGAGATTTTTCGAGCCTTGGTATAGAGATATTGTAAGATATGTTTCTTTGAATTTACAATGTTAGGTGATCGGGATAATCTGTGACCTTTCAACTCTTTCTGCTCTTTATTTAAAGACTCAATTTTTGTTTTTCTCTGGAACTCCATAGACATAATTTTGCGTCGGTCCGCGAATTACATAGTTCTTAGAGTTCTTTATCTTTGTACTGATTCTGCTAGATTTTTATGAGTTGTTCTGCTCTACCGCCTTTGTTGCTGTGCTTCGTGGCCCCTTTTTAGTGCGTTTAGATAATGTTCTCTTTCTTTTTTGCTATGTTGCTATAGGCTGCATTAAAGACCTCAGGAGTTCTGGCTGTGTTTTTCTTTAGTTTTCAAAATCATGTCATTGTGAAGTTGCTGCGGCTAGCTTTCTGGATGACATGTCCCAAACACTGGCTAGCAGGTTTATAAAGTGTACCTGGTTCAGCAAGACTGTGTCTATTATACACATACATGGTGTTCACAGTGCTTTAGGCCTTGACCATGGGCTTTCTCGTGTTTTGTGTTCATAGATGACAAGAGAGGGCTCCAGGCTCATGAGAAGCAGCACTAATGAATTTTTGGTGCTGATGAGACCAGGGCGGCCCAAGAGGGGTGCACGGCCATGTGTGGAGATTCATTGCAGGGCCTCATTTGCATAAGATGCCTAATTTGCATAAATATTTGCATAATGTTAATATGCGCTTTTAGTAAACATGCCTCTTAATGAGTGTCTGGATAGAAACAGGCCATGTCGTCTTTTTCTGTCATCATTTTTCTATCTAGTCTGTCCTTCCCTATCAACAACTACAACAGTCCCCTTTTTTCCTTTAGAGATCCTCTGTGTTTGTCCCATGCTTTTTTGAATTCAGATACTGTCCTCATCTCTACCACCTCCACTAGGAGACTATTACACGGATCCACCACTCTTTCCGTAAATAAATATTTCCGCATATCACTCCTGAATCTATCCCCTTTCACCCTCATCCCATGTCCCCTTGTATTAGTACTTGCTTTCAATCGAAAGAGGCTCTCCCCCTGTGCATTTATGCCACAGAGGTATTTAAACATCTCAATCATATCACCTCTATCCCGCTTTTCCTCTAATGTGTACATATTAAGATCCTTAAGTCTGTCCACATATGCTTTATAATGAAGACCACTAACCATTATAGTAGCCACCCTCTGTACTGACTCTATCCTGTTTATTTCCTTTTGAAGGTGCAATCTCCAAAATTGCACACAATACTCTAAACGAGGCCGCACCAAAGACTTATACAGAGGCACTATCACCTCCTTTTTTCTGCTAGCCATTTTTCTCCGTATGCACCCAAGCATCCTTTTAGCTTTGCTGTCACCTTTTCTACCTGTTTAGCCACTTTAAGATCATCAGACAAAACCACGTCTAGGTCGCACTCTTCTTTAGTGGACAAAAGTACTTCACCCCCTATACTATATTGCTCCCTTGGATTGCTGTAGCCCAAATGCATGACCTTGCATTTTTTAACATTAAATCCCAGCTGCCAAATTCTAGACCATTCTTCAAGCTTAGCTAGATCCCTCCTCATGTTATCTACACCTTCCTGGGTGTCTACTCTATTGCAGATTTTGGTATCATCCGCAAAGAGGCAAACCTTACCTGACAGCCCTTCCACTATATCACTAACAAAGATGTTAAAAAGAATCAGACCAAGGACAGATCCCTGGGGCACACCACAGGTAACCACCACCTCCTCAGAGTGATCTCCATTTACCTGTACTCTTTGTCGCCTCCCACTCATCCAATTTCTAACCCAAACCCTAGGGTTCTCAGTTTGTTTATAAGTCACCTGTGAGGTACGGTGTCAAAAGCTTTACTGAAATCTAAATACACCACATCTAGGGCTCTCCCTCGGTCCAACTCCCTGGTCACCCAGTCAAATAAATCAATCAGATTTGTCTGACAAGATCTGCCTCTGGTGAATCCATGCTGCCTCGGATCCTGTAATCTGCTGGACTCCAGAAACCTCTCTGTTTTCTCTTTCAGCAGCATTTCCAATAATTTACTCACCACCGAAGTTAAACTAACTGGCCTGTAGTTTTCAACCACATCCTTACTTTTGCTTTTGTGTAAAGGCACCACATGAGCCTCTCTCCAGTCCTTTGGCACCACTCCCGACGCCAACGAGGCATTGAAAAGGTCAGTCAGTGGAGCTGCTAAAACTGTCCATGAAAAAAACAGAAGAAAGTGACTTGAGCAATTGCAACTAAAAAATAAAATTATAGGAAGATAATTAAATTGGGAACCCCAAAAGCCAAACATGAAATGTACAACACTGGAGAAATAAAACTATAAATTAATTTCCTCTTGCACTAAACAAAAACACAAAGATGTTAGCAATACACACTTCCCAGACCAGACATATTCCAGTTAATAAATTCAAAATGAAAAGTATTTTTCTACCTTTTGTTTGGGAATTTTATTTTTCAGTTGCAATTGCTCCAGTCACTTTTTTCTGGTTTCTTTGTGTCTTCTGCGAGCTGTCCCTTTGTCCTTTCTTTTCTCTTCTAGATTTTTTCCATTCTCCAGGACCAAGCAGGAAGTCAGTCCTCACATATGGGTGACATCGGCGCCGACGGAGCCCCGTGCGGAGCATTTCCCCAGCTTTCAAAGAAAGCCTTTGGGAATTGCAGCGCGCATGCGCGGTCCCCTTCCCGCCTAAGGGTGCCATCTTGCTCAGTCTTCTTTTTTCCGCGGAGCCCAACGGACGTAGTTCGTTTTTCGCCGAGGAAAAAGTTGATTTCCCTGTTTTTTTGTTCTTTTCCTTCGGTTCGACGCCGGATCCTTTTCCCGCCTGGGCCCGATACGCCGGTATCGAGCCCACTCTCTCTTTTTCGTTTTTTGTCCTTTGTGACTAGCGCTTGCGCCATTTTTCTTTTTTCACTGGCAGCCCTGTCTTTTGACCTCGCAGGGGCCCTTTTTCCCCAGATGGCTGCCAGCGGGTTTAAAAAGTGTGATCGGTGTAAGAAACTTATGTCTCTTACCGACACACATGACTGCTGCCTCCGTTGCCTCGGACCCGATCATGACCCGATGATCTGTGGTCCATGTGGCAAAATGTCCTCGAAGGCGTTTAGGAGTTGACAGCACCAGAAGGATAGGATCTTCTCTGACTCCGCGTCCGGACGGGCACGGACCTCGTCAGAGGCCTCGACGTATCGGGACTCCGGCCCCGAGCAGCGTCGAGGTTTCCCTGAGGGGGTCTCCTTCGCGGGAACAGCGCAGGAAGAAGAAACCCGTGAGGGCGGCGTCAGTGGACGCTCCTGGTTCCTCAAGAGCCAGGTCGCATAGCCCCGATAGCCGTCCCGGGTCTTTGGAGTCGGAGAGGCCTGCCAAGCAACCTCGTCTCGAGATGGAATCTCCTGGACACATGAGTGCTGTAGTCCTCGTGGACTCTCCTCCAAGGGAGCTGACGTCGGGCCCGACGCCATCGGGGGCTGCTGGGTCTCCTGAGCTCGGACTCAGGTTGACAGCCTTGGAGAGCAGCCTCGCTGCCTTCATGGAACAGCAGCGGGCATTGATCGCCGGTCTCACCGGTGCATCTGCCCCGACCACCGGGACATCGACGTCCAAGTCGACCCCGGAGGCCGAGCCGATCCTCGAGTCCATGCGGGCTCGAGTCGATCCTCGGCCACGGTCTCCCTCGGCCTCCCGTTCGGGACCGAGGTCGTCGATGCCGGTACCCTCGGCGTCGGGGCGGAGGGCATCGGTGCCCGCCCGACCGGAGCCGCTCGACACCTCCTCCGAGGAATCGGGCTGGGAGACGGAGGACGAAGAGTCATCCGGCACCTATTGGACTCGGTGTGTCCCATCGGACTCGCCAGAGTCCGAACCTCGGAGACGATCCCCACTGGAGGATACCCGGTTCTCGGACTTCGTGCGGGATATGGCCAAGGCCTTGGCCTTCCCCGCGGATCCCGAGGAGGAGCCTCGAGCCGAGGAGCTCGAGGCCCTCCAGTATGACTCTCCCCCGAAGGAGGCCTTTACTGTACCGGTTCCTCCGATGCTGGAGCGGCTGCTCTTCCACATGTGGGAGACCCCGGCCTCGACACCGGTGTTAAGCAAGTGGGTCGATTCCATCTATCGAGTCCGCAAGAGCCCCGGGTTCCAAAAGGCACAATTGCCGCACCACTCCATG
Organism: Ichthyophis bannanicus; assembly: GCA_033557465.1. Lineage (NCBI taxonomy): Eukaryota > Metazoa > Chordata > Amphibia > Gymnophiona > Ichthyophiidae > Ichthyophis > Ichthyophis bannanicus. Next base: position 192,948,289 of record CM066039.1, read on the forward strand.
GTTGTGGAATCGGCCATGCATCGACTGAAAAGTCAGAAGATGCACTCCTTGGTGCCTCCCGGCCGGAAGGCCCGGAACCTGGATTCCCTCGGTAAGAAGTGCTTCCAGGGCTCTATGCTTGCTTGCCATGTCCAGACATACCAGCTCTACATGGGCATGTATCTCCGAGACCTGGCAAAGGAGATTGCCGGGTTCTCTGCTGGTCTCTCCAAGGAACCTTTGCAGAGGTTCCAGGCCTTGTCCTCCGGTATTCGAGAGTGCTCGAAGTTTATCTCTCGGGCAGCCTACGATGGCTTTGAGGCTTCGGCCCGATTAGCCGGGGCCGGCATCGGTGCCCGCTGACAGGCTTGGCTACAGTCATCCGATCTCGAGCCATGGGTACAGGACAAGTTGGTCGATGTCCCCTGCCGAGGTGAAAACCTCTTTGGCAAGCCCATGGCTGAAAAGGCTGCAGAACTGGAGACCGAGACTCTGACCTGGACTAGGCTGTCCAGAAAAACCTCTGCCCCTTCTCAGAAGAAGAAGGGCTCGGGAAAAAAGACCTTTTACCCGAGGAAGTCTTCTGCCTATAAACAATACCCTCATTATCAGGCCTCTGCAGCTCCCCAACAGGGTCAGCAGGCCAGGGGGCAGGGTCATGGGCCCCGTAGGCAGAAAGCCCCCAAGCCACCAACACCGGCCCCTACTCAGCAGGGTGGGGGTTTTTGACTCAGACAGCATAGCCTCTTCTCCTCAGCTGGCTTCTCTCAGCACAGGAGGCCGGCTGGCCCACTTTGCCCACAGGTGGTTAGCCGTCACATCAGATACCTGGATGCTTCATATAGTCCAAAAGGGCTATCTTCTCCATTTTCACCAGGTACCTCCCTCCTATTTTCCAGGGGAGCCTCCAAGACTCCCTCTGCACAGGGACCTACTTCTTCAGGAGTTAGCACGTCTACTAAAGGAACAGGCTGTGGAACCGGTGCCCCATCACCTGAAAGGTCACGGCTTTTATTCCAGTTACTTTCTGGTACCAAAAAGAACAGGAGGCCTCAGACCCATCCTAGACTTGCGCAACCTCAACAACCTTTTCCTGGAGAGGGAAAAGTTCAAGATGCTTACCCTTGGAATCCTGCTGCCCTACCTCCAGCAGGGAGATTGGCTATGCTCCTTAGATCTCAAGGATGCTTATACTCACATCCTTATTCATCCAGACCACAGGCAATATCTCAGATTTGTTGTGGGGGGAAACCACTATCAGTACTGAGTACTACCCTTTGGCCTGACCTCCGCTCCCAGGGTGTTCACCAAGTGCCTGGCAGTGGTGGCGGCCTACCTGAGGCTTCAAGGTCTTTTTGTGTTTCCATACCTGGACGACTGGCTCATCAGGGGCCAGTCTTCCCAGGAGGCCAATCAAGCCACCCTTCGCACTGTGGCTCTGCTTCAGCACTTGGGGTTTGTCATAAATTTCGCAAAGTCCACTTTGCTCCCGTCCCAGAACTTAGAATTCATAGGAGCAAGGCTGGACACTCTTCAGGCGAAGGCTTTTCTGCCATTGGACAGAGCACACAGGCTGATGGATCTGGCCAGGCAGTTTCACAGCAATTCTCTGGTCTCTGCCAGGCAATTCCTGAGACTACTCGGCCATATGGCTTCCACGGTTCATGTCACCCCCAATGCCTGCCTGCACATGCGGCCTGCTCAGTGGAGCCTTCGCACTCAGTGGCATCAAGCCACAGGGAGCCTTGCAGACTCAGTAAGAATATCCTCCCTGCTCGTCTCCTCTCTGCAATGCTGGCTTCATCTTCCGAATCTGGTACTCGGAGTGGTTTTTCAATCCCCTCCGCATTCTCATGTGCTGACGACAGATGCTTCTCTTCTAGGTTGGGGAGCACATTGCCAAGGGACATGTACTCAGGGTCTCTGGACCCCTTGGGAGGCTACTCAACAGATAAACTTCCTGGAGCTACGGGCGATACGCCTAGCTCTGAGAGCCTTCTTCCACCTAGCCTCTCACCAGTCTGTACTGGTCCAGACGGACAATCAAGTTGCCATGTTCTACGTGAACAAACAAGGAGGCACAGGCTCCTTCCTTCTATGTCAGGAGGCACAACGACTGTGCTCTTGGGGCGTCAATCATGGAATCCTCCTCAAGGCTGTCTACCTCCCAGGTCAAGAAAATTACCTGGCGGACAGACTGAGCAGGATCCTGCAACCACACGAATGGAGGTTGAACCCGTTGGTGGCTCAGCAGGTCTTTCTCAGGTGGGGCCTCCCCACCATGGATCTTTTTGCCAGTCCTCTGAACCGGCAACTCCCGAGATTCTGCTCCAGACAACCGCATCCTCTCAGAGTAACAGCGGATGCATTTCTGATCTCGTGGTCCTCAGGCCTACTGTATGCGTTTCCTCCCATGCCACTAGTGTCCAGAACACTGTTCAAAGTCCTCAAGGACGGGGCCTCAATGATCCTGATAGCCCCCAGGTGGCCGAGGCAACCGTGGTTCCCGCTTCTGCTGCAACTGGCGGTGGACACCCCTCTTCCTCTGGGGTTTCAGCACGATCTCCTGTCTCAGGATCAGGGGACTCTCTTGCACCCCAACCTCCAGTCCCTTCATCTGATGGCCTGGCTGCTGAAAGGGTAGTCCTGGCTCCCCTACTACTGCCTCGAGAGGTGGAAGATGTGGTCTTAGCCTCTAGATGGCAATCCACCAGGAAATCCTACGCTCTTAAGTGGCGTAGATTCTCCGCATGCTGTGCTCAGCGCAGCGAGAATCCCTTCTCATGCTTGGTAGCGGTAGTATTGCAATATTTGCTTTACCTCTCCAATCTAGGCCTTAAGTCCAACTCTGTCAGGGTTCACCTCAGTGCTCTCTCAGCGCACCACTCGCCGGTGGATGGGAGGCCTCTTTCCAACCACCCTTTGGTGGCTCGTTTTCTCCGAGGCCGCCTCCTGCTTAAGCCTCCTTTGCGTCCACCTGTCCCTGAGTGGGATCTGAATGTGGTCTTACAGCGGATTACTTGTCCGCCATTTGAACCTATGGCTACCTGCCCTCTCCGTTTTCTCTCCTGGAAAACCTTGTTTCTGGTAGCTCTTACCTCTGCTAGGCGAGGGAGTGAACTTCAGGCACTAGTGTCTGATCCCCCCTTACACTAGGTTCTACAGGAATAGGGTAGTCTTACGGACTCACCCTAAGTTTCTTCCTAAGGTTGTCTCCCCTTTTCACCTCAATCAGGAGGTGGTTCTTCCGACCTTCTTTCCCAGGCCGCATGCCAACCAGGCTGAGATGGTCCTGCATACCCTGGACTGTAGGAGGGCGTTGTCCTTCTACCTTGACCGTACGCGGGAGCATCGGAGGGCTGTTCAGCTCTTTGTTTCTTTTGACCCCAATAAGTTGGGGCTCCCTGTCTCCAAGTGTACTTTGTCCATATGGGTCGCTGACTGTATCGCCTGGGCTTATGGGGCAGCCGGCCTCTCGTTGGAGGGTCGAGTCACGGCTCATCGTGTCAGGGCGAAGGCTGCGTCAGTGGCTCATCTCCGCTCTGTTCCGTTGGCAGATATCTGCCAGGCCACTACTTGGTCTTCAAGCCAGACTTTTGCGGCCCATTACTGCCTTGAGAGGGAGTCCCACAGGGACAGTGCTTTCGGACAGGCAGTACTCCATAATCTCTTTGGGGTTTAGGCAACTCCTACCCTCCGGCCCTGCTGTTGGGCTACTGGTCGGGGGCGTTCTCAGAGAAGATTCCTTCCTTACGTACTGACGAGCTAGAGGGAGCTCATTTTTTCCACTTGGGGTCTCTGGTAGCCTTAAGCTGGGGAGTCCCATATGTGAGGACTGACTTCCTGCTTGGTCCTGGAGAAAGAGTAGTTACTCACCTGTAACAGGTGCTCTCCAGGAGCAGCAGGAATCAGTCCTCACAACCCTCCCTCCTCCCCTTGGAGTTGCAGTCATATGATTTATTTTGCTAATTTTTTTGCTGTCTTTTAGCTATGTCATCAGACTGAGCAAGATTGTACCCTTGGGCGGGAAGGGGACCGCGCATGCGCGCTGCAATTCCCAAAGGCTTTCTTTGAAAGCTGGGGAAATGCTCTGCTCGAGGGCTCCGTTGGCGCCGACGTCACCCATATGTGAGGACTGATTCCTGCTGCTCCTGGAGAACACCTGTTACAGGTGAGTAACTACTGTTTCTCTCTCTATATCTGCTTTAACATACTGATCTTTCCCCTTTTTCTCTTTTCCCCATTTCTTTCTTTCTTCCTTTATCATCCACTCAAATGTCTCTCTTCCATTCTCAGTCCCCTCTTACTCTCCCAATACCCGGCCAATCGTAGATTTTTCTTCCTTCCCACACAAAATATCTTTTCCCCTCTCCATCCTCATTCTCCATTCCCTTCTAGTTCTCTCCCAAAATCAGCTCCCTTCTAGTTCTAGAACCACCCAGCATCCACTTCCTCCGTGTCCCATTCTCCCATGCCCCCACATCAGCCCATTTCCAGTCCTAGTCCCCCATATGTTCCTTTCCAGTCCCATTCCAGCCCCCCATTTGCCCATTTCCACTCCAAACTCCCCATCAGCCAATTTCCAATCCTAGCCCCCCCCCCCCACAGCCCATTTTCAGGCCTATTCCCCCATCAGCCATTTCCAGTCCTATTCCAGCCCATCCGCCCATTTGCAGTCCAAGCTCCCCCCATCAGGCAAATTTCCAGTCTTTGCCCTTCCCATCAGCCATTTCCAGTCCTATTCCAGCTCCCCACCAGCCCATTTCCAATCCTAGCCCCCCTCCCCTCAGCCCATCTCCAGGCCCAAGCTCCCCATCAGCCCATCTCCAGTCCAAGCTCCCCATCAGCCCATTTGCAGTCCAAGCACCCCCCATTAGCCCATTTCCAGTCCTATTCCAGCCCCCCATCAGTCCATTTCCAGTTCAAGTTCCCCCATCAGTCCATTTCCAGTTCAAGTTCCCCCCATCATCCAATTTCCAATCCAAGCCCCCCATCAGCCCATTTCCAGTCTTTTTCCAGCCCCATCAGCCCATTTCCAGTCCTAGCTTACCCTCCCATCACAGCCCATTTCCAGTCCTCATCACAGCCCATTTCCAGTCTTATTCCAGCTTCCCATCAGCCCATTTCCAATCCTAGCCCCCCATCATCATTCATTTCCAGTCTAAACTTCCCCCCATCAGCCCATTTCCAATCACAGCTTACCCCTCCCATCACAGCCCATTTCCAGTCCTAGCCCCCCCAATCACAGCTCATTTCCAGTCCAAGCTTCCCCCCAATCACAGCCCTTTTCCAGTCCCAGCTTCCCCCCCATCACAGCCCATTTCCAGTCCAGTCTTCCTCCCCCATCACAGCCCATTTCCAGTCCTATTCCAACTCCCCATCAGCCCATTTCCAATCCTAGCCCCCCAATCACAGCCCATTTCCAATACCAGCTTACCCTCCCATCAGAGCCCATTTCCAGTCCAAGCTGTCCCCCCCCCCCTCACAGCCCATTTCCAACCTGAGCCCCGCCGCTGTCTAAGGGGCTTCAGAGGGAGCTGGTACAGCCCACACGAGGCCCCGGCTTCCTCTGCACAGCTGCCAGCGTGAAGAGTTTTCTCTCATGCTGGCAGCTATTTCAGTGAAATACGCTGAATGCCAGGAAATGTTAAAGGGCATTTCCCGGCACTCGTACGCTTCACAGAAACAGCTGCCAGCGTGAGGGAAAATGCTCTTCAAGCTGGTGGCTGTACAGAGGGAGCCGGGGCCTGGCACGGGCTTTCCCGGCTCCCTCTGAAGCTGTCCATTTGTGCAAGTATGAAGTTCGCGCAGGGCCCTGTGCAAACAACATTCTCGCACAATGGACAGGCCAGCCCTGGATGAGACTGCCTTAGGCTTTGGCAGCATTAGTTTCTATATCATCCTGTTAGACCAGTCCAGACAAGTGGATTGTGTTCCCCTACCAGCAGATTGATGGAGACAGAATCAATGAAAAGCCCAGGTTTCAATGACATCACTCCCATGCTTCCAGAGGGGCACACTACCCACTTGTCTGGACTGGTCTAGCAGGAGACAAGGAAAGGATATTATCTGGTAAGTAAAATGTCACCTTCCTTGGCTTCAGGAGCTGCATTGGATGCTGATGGAATGTTGACACTGAGGGGCCCTCAAGCTCATACTAAAGCAGAACACCAATGATGCTCTGAAGAAGAGGAAAGATTTGTCTTCCTCCAGGCGCATCAACACCAAAGCTCATAGGAGTGCAATGTCAGGTGCGCCAAGGTATCAAAGGAGCTTTACCCTCGAAACAGTCTTAACATGGGAAACATGATGGCAGAAAAAGACCATATGGTCTATCTAGTCTGCCCTTCCATATCAACCACTACAACAATCCCCCTTTTTCCTTTAGATCCTCTGTGTTTGTCCCATGCTTTTTTAAATTCAGATACTGTCCTCATCTCTACCACCTCCACTGTGAGACTATTCCACGCATCTACCACTCTTTCCGTAAAGAAATATTTCCACATATTACTCCTGAGTCTATTCCCTTTCACCCTCATCCTATGTCCCCCTCATAGCAGAGCTTGCTTTAATCGAAAGAGGCTTTTCTCCTGTGCATTTATGACATGAAGTTATTTAAATGTCTCAATCATATCACCTCTATCCTGCCTTTCCTCTAAAGTATACATATTAAGATCCTTAAGTCTGTCCATGTATGCTTTATAATGAAGACCACCAACCATTTTAGTAGCCACCCTCTGTACTGACTCCAGCCTGTTTATATCTTTTTGAAGGTGTGGCCTCCAGAATTACACGCACTGCTCCAAATGAGGTCGAACCAAAGACTTATACAGAGGCACTATCACCTTACTTCTGCTGGCCATTCCTCTCCCTGTGCACCCAAGCATCCTTCTAGCTTTCACCATTGTCTTTTCTACCTGTTTAGCTAGACAAGATTCTCAAGAGCAGAGATGTCTCTCTCCATACAAAGATTTGACTCGTTCAAGCCATGGTATTTTCAATAACATCATATGGATGCGAAAGCTGGACAGTGAAAAAGATAGGAAGAAAATTGACACCTTTGAATTATAGTAGGTGGTGAATACTGCGTATACCAAGATCAAACCTAAGCTTTCTTTAAAAGCTCAGATGACAAGACTTTGACTTTCATACTTTGGACACATCATGTGAAAAGAGAGATCATTAGAGAAAGACATCATGCTTGGCAAGATAGAAGGTCAATGCAAAAGAGGAAGGCCAGCAATGAGATGGATCAATACAATAACAGCAACTATGGGTATCAATCTGTCAACAATGAGCAGGCTGAATGAAGACCGAACACAATTTAGGACAACTATCCAGAGGGTCGCCATGAGTCGACACCAACTCGATGGCACTTAACAACAGCTACTTTAAGATCATCAGACACAATCACGCCTAGGTTCCACTGTTCTTTTGTGGACAGAAGTACTTCACCCCCTATATTGTATTGCTCTCTTGGATTGCTGCAGCCCAAATTCATGACCTTGCATTTTTTAACGTTAAATCTCAGCTGCCAAATTCTAGACCATTCCTTATCACCCCTCCAATCCAGTCTCACACCTCTGGATAGTCAACCTCTTCTGGCAGCTTGGAGATTGAGCATGTCATCTTTTGATGATGGCAGTGTACTAAGGCAGCTGGCACCACCCACTGAACTCATAAGCTCAGTCTTCAAGCAGCTGGAGGAGGTTGTGAACCAGGGTGCTGGACTCACTGAAGGGACAACTAAGGAGTGAATAGTTAGTTTTGAGGTTTTAATTTCTTGTTGGTACTTGTCCGTCAAGTTAAAAAAGAAAAGAAAAACTAATTGTTTAGAAGAAAAGGTTTGTGAGCTGTTTCCTGTAGTGCCATGGGGACTCGTGTAAAAAAGAGAGTGGTTTTGTCTCTTTCCCCCCCCCCCCCCCCGGGTATGAAGGAGGGGGATTGGGGGCTCCAGAAATGGCCAGACATCATCAGTAGCTCCTGAACCCATTACCAAGTGAGGAGCCATATTTTATTTATTTACATTCTCTTATATACCGTGCAATTCTGCATCAGTGCGGTTTACATTGAACAAACTGAAATTACATTGAACAGGGTATTATAACTTGGAGATAACTATTTTACAAGGAACATGTGCTATGGAGGGTTAAGTGGCTTGCCCAAGACCACAAGGAGCACCTGTGGGACTAGAAGCCCCAGTCCTTCCCCCATATGGGGAGCAAAAGCTGGCAGGCAACATTTTTGAGCACTCCCTGCCTCGACACCAAAGCCAGGCACACAGGCAGAGCGTGAGGTAGGAGATAAGCAGTAGCGGCTTCATTCCAGACGGTAAGGAAGCAGGCAGTAGCAACTCAGTCCTGGCTGCTGAGGGGGATTGGTTAGCTGCAGGAGGAGTAGCAGCAATTTCTAAACCCCCGGGGGTGTTTGGCAGCGCATGACTGTTAACTGTGTGGCTTACAGCGGTTTCTTCAACAGCATGGGAAAAGCGCCATTTTGAGATGGCATTTGTTAGTTCACTGAAGGAAAAGGTATGGGGAGGTCTCGCAAGGCGGGAACACCAGTAGTTTGTTATTTTTTGTGCCAGACCTCTTTTTGGGAGTGTATCTAATTACAAAAAAAAATAGAAGCAGTGAGTTACTGCTAGCGAGGTTAAGTCAAGGGGAGTTTGAAGCAGGGAATTCCTACTCTACCCTGCTAACCTGCAAGATCGGTTGACCCAAAGGGGGTGAATGGTCTGTCAGCACAGAAAGGAGACCATGCTGGCAAGGCTGCAGTGCATAGCGTGCAGGGCCTGGTGAGGATCCATCTCTGACACAAGCTTTTGCCACAGTTGTGAGGAGGAGGCCTGGTCAGTAGAACATGAACTGCAAAATGGCACAGAAGAGATGTTGCAGCGTGCAGTCTCCCCAGGAGCAGCGGGGAATACTTCACATATCCAGGAGGGGCAGAACTTGACAGTGAGGGAGGTCAGGGGATTTGTACCACGCCTCCTCTGCTAGAACAGTATAGTAGGGACCAGGCCTCTCACAGACCTTCAAAATCTCAGGACCTAGGTGTGGGAGCGCCCCAGGCAGTTTTTCCCCTGAATTTGTCGTTCTGATACATAAGGTGTTCTGCATGCGGCAATGAGGGACGAAGAGCCTCTTCGGCACAGGAACAGGTCAGGAAAAGACCTGCGGACACATGAGAGTCAGAGCCGGGCATGGAGGTGTCCAAAAGGCTTAGGCCAGTGTGGGACTGGGTGTGAATAGTCCCCATTGTCGGAGAAGCCAGAGGTTTTGGACCCAGAAATGGATGTGGAAGTGGAAAGAGGGGAGCTAGAAGAGGGAGAGATTCTACAGGAGTAGTCATCGTGGATTGTTCTGCCGGGAGGAGTTTGCAGCGCTCATTGCGGAGTCATTAAGGACACTTAATATGTCCACAGGTCTTCCAGTGGAGGAAGAGGTGCTAGAGGACCCACTACTCTAGGCAGTTCAGAAGGTGCAGAAGGTGTTTCTGGTGCATAGAGTGGTAAAGCAAATGATCCAGGATAGGTGGGATCTTCAAGAGGCCAGGCTCAGGAGTGCGGACCATGTCATGACTGCATCCACTACCAGAGCAAGAGCAGGAAATGCTATGATCTCCGAAAGTGAAGGCGGCAGTCTCGGCCATTACAAAGAAAACAATGATCCCAGTAGAGGGCAGTACAATGCTAAAGAATGTCCAGGATAGGAAGTTGGACAACTTGTTGAAGCAAGCTTTTGATATCAATGCCCTCTTATTATAGGCTTCCGTTTTTGAGGCCTGGGTTGCCAAGACCTGACTGCGCTGGGTGCAAGGGGTTCTAGAGCCTGGGGATTCGGCTCCAGATCCAGCGGGGTTGGTGGCCAAACTGGAGTCTGAGGCTGCATACCTCGCAGATGCCTTCTATGATCTCATTCAAGGTCTCTCCAAGAGTATGGCCTTGGTGGTAGCAGCTCGCTGCTATCTCTGGCTGTGGAATTGGACGCCAGACAGCTCCTCCAAGGCCCATCATAGCAAGGGGAAACTTCTGTTCTGATAGGAGTTGGGAAAAATTGGTGAAAGACTTGGGAGCATCCAAAGGGGGGACACCTCCCTGAGGATAAACAGAAGCAGGTCTGCAGCTCGACTCCGAGTCCTGGGTCAGCCACGAGACTTCCAACAGTTCCGTACCATTCATTTTGTGTCTTACCAGAGAGGACAGTTCCCCTCACAAGGTCAGGGTTTTCTAGGGTTTTGAAGAGCAGAGCATGGTTATTTTAGCGCCAACTCATCCTCAAGGACTAAGAAATCACAATGAATCGAGGGGGGCCCAGGTGGCGATGCAGCCCATGGGAGGTTGGCCGCAGGAGTTTTACGTTTCCTGGGTCCAGATCACGTCCACCTAATGGGTTGTAGAGGTCATCCGGGAAGGCTACATGCTGGAGTTTGCCAGACCGGTGGGCCCTTCTTTTGTACAATCCCCCTGCAAGGTGCACAGCAAAGCCACTGCGGTAAAGGACATCCTGGCAGGCCTTCTACAGTTAGGAGCCATTGTGCTGGTTCCCCCAAGACCAGTGCGGGTCCGGTTGGTACTCAATTTATTTTGTGGTACCCAAAAAGGAGAGGGTTCTTTTTGGCCTATTCTCGACCTCAAGCGTGGGAACCAGTGTCTACGGGTGCCCTGTTTTCACATGGAAACTTTGCAGTCTGTCATAGTGGTGGTGAGAAGTGGAGAGTTCTTGACATTCCTCAATCTCAATGAAGCATACTTACACATTTCTATCTGACCAAAGCATCAGCAGTTTCTCCGCTTCGCGGTGCCTATTGGGCATTTTCAGTTTCAGGCATTGTCTTTCAGACTAGCAATGGCTCCCCATACCTTCACCAAAGTCATGGTGGTGGTGGCAGCGGTGCTCTGCCAGGAGGGGTCCTGGTGCACCCGTATCTCGAAGACTGGCTTATTCAAGCAAAGTCCAGGAGCGAAATCAAACAGCAACAGCAAGAGTGGGTGGAGTTCCTGCAAAGTCTCAGATGGGTTATCAACATTTCCAAGAGTTGCTTGGTGCAGTCCCAGGAACTCGAGTTTCTCCGGGAGCAAGCATGAAGTCAGTCCTCACATATGGATGACGTCTGTGCCGATGGAGTCCTTGCAGAAGCATCCCCCCAGCTTTCAAAGAAAACCTTTGGGAGATGCCATTACGCAGTCCCCTTTTTTCCGTGGAGCCCTTCAGACATATCTCTGCTCTCCCCTGGAAAAAGTTGATTTTTTTTTTACCTGATTTTCATACTCTTCTCCGGTAGTGCACTGGTACTCTTCCCACCACCCGAGCCCGTTGCCCCAGCTTTGAGTCTCGGGTCCTTAGTTTTCTTATCTTCTCATTTTCGCGTCTCACCACTTTCTTGCCTTTTTTCCAACTGGCAGCATCGCGGGTCTTCGACTTTGCTGCGATACTTTTTTTCTCCCATGGCTACCAGTGGCTTCAAGAAGTGTGATCGTGTGCCAAGATAATGTCCCTGATGGACACACACGACTGCTGCCTTCGCTGCCTGGGCCCAGATCATGACCCCATGGCATGTGGCCCCTGTAAAAAAGATGTTCACCAAGGCCCTCAAAAGCCGCCAGCAGCAGCATGATAAGCCCTTCCCGGAGTCCCCAGTACCTCCGAAGGCCAAGGCCTCCTCCAGAACTGTAGAACCTCTGGACAGCCAGACGGATCACAACCAATGCTGTGGTTCCTCAGAAAGGGGGTCTCCCTCAAGGGAACTCAAGAAGAAGACGACCTCAAAAGCGGCGTACCTGGATGGTTCTGATGGGCCAGGTAAGTCCCAAGCCAGGTCCCGCAGTCCTAGATTCTCGTCTGACAGATAGGAGAAGGAGCAGTGTGCGAAGGTCCCTCGAATGGACTCTGCCTCGGACCAGCCTCGGTCACCAGATGCACTATCCTTGTTGAAGACTGCCCTTCAGGGAAACTGGCATCGGACCTGATTCCATCAGTGCCCGAGTTAATGGCTGCAGAACCTTCTGGGCTGGAGTCTAGAATGGCAGCCCTGGAGTGCAGTTTGGCTACCTTCATGGACCAGCCAGCAGTGGGCACTGTTGTCTGGTTCTACTGGTTCATCCGACCAGACCACCAGGCCCTCGACGTCAAGGACGTCTCTTGAGGCCGAGCCGATCCTCAGCAGAGGTCTCAATCCAGTTCCCATTCCACGGGACTGTGATCCTCCTTAGCCAGTACGCTCGGCGCCAGCCACAGGACCTCTGAGGGCCACAGGCGGGGATCAGTCCTACAGCCCACGAGCCATCCTTAACAAGTCCTCAGTAGACTATTCCAAGTGGGAGACAGAGGACGATGAGTTGCCAGACACCCATTGCAACCGCGATGTCCCCTCGGACTCCCCTCGCTCAGAGCCCCAGTGTCGGTCCCCACCCGAAGACATGGCATTCCTAGACTTCGTCGGAGACATGTCCAAGGTGCTAGCATTCCCGATGGAATCGGAGGAGTACCCTTGGGTGGAGGAACTCGAAATCCTCCAATACGAGGGCCCTCCGAGGGAATTGCTTACGGTGCCCATTCCACCCATCCTGGAACAGTTAATGCTCCATATGTGGAAGACACCGGCCTCTGTGCCAGTAGAGAGCAAGCCACTTGACTCAATGTATCAAGTCTGCCAGAACCCGGGCTTCCAGAAGTCAGAGCTGATGCATAACTCCGTGGTGGTGGAGTCAGCCATGCGTCACCTGAAGAGCCAGAAGACTCACGCCTCTGTGCTCCCCAGCAGGAAGGCACGCACCCTGGATTCCCTCAGCAGAAAGTGCTGCCAGGGCTCGATGCTCATCAACCAGATCCAGGCATACCAGCTGTACATGGGCATGTACCTAAGAGATTTGGCGAAGGAACTCGCTGGGTTCTCAGCTGGTCTCTCCGAGGAACCCCTGTGGCAGTTCAGGAACCTAGCCAAGGCCATCTGTGAGTGCTCCAAGTTCATGTTTCTGGCAGCCTATGATAGTTTTGAGTTGGCAGCTTGAATAGCGGCTGCAGGCATCAGTGCCTAAGCCAAGCTTGGCTACAGTCATCCGACTTCAAGCAATGGGTTCAGGACAAGTTTGTTGACATCCCATGCCAAGGAGAGAACCTCTTTGGCAAACCCATGACTGACAAGGCTGCCGAGTTGGAGTCTGAGTTCATGACGAGGACCAGGTTCTCTAAGAAGATCACTGCCCCTCCCTGATGGAAGGACTTGGGTAAAAAGCCCTTCTATCCGAGGAAAGGGGGGGCTGCTTACAGAAACTACCCACTTTTTCAGGCCTCCCCGGTGCCCCAGCAAGAGCAGCAGGCCAAGGGACATGGGCAAGTCCCTCGAAGGCTCCCAAGCCCTGGGCATCAGCCCCGGCCCAGCCAGGGAGGAGCTTTTGACTCCTTGGGCATAGCCTCTCCACCCCCAAGGAGGTCAGCAGCCTACAAGGGGACATCTCATTCATTATGTCCAAGGTGGCCAGCCATCACCACCGATTCCTGGGCATTCCAAGTGGTCAAGGAGGGCTACCTACTCCATCTGGCCCAGACACCTTCCCCTTTCTTTCCGAGAGAGCACCCCTGGTCTCCTCTTTACCGCGACCTTCTACTGAAGGAACTGGTAGGTCTTCTCAAGGACAGGACAGTGGAACCAGTCCCCCACCATCTCAGGAGCCAGAAGTTCTACTTCAGGTATTTCCTCGTACCAAAAAGAACAGGGGGCCTAAAGCCCATCCTCGACCTGCGCAATCTGAACAGATTCTGGTGAGGGAGAAGTTCAAGATGCTCTCCCTTGGAACATTGCTGCCTTACCTCTAGCAGGGAGATTGGCTGTGCTCCTTGGACCTGAAGGATGCTTACACTCACATCCTCATTCACCCCAACCAAAAGCAGTACCTGAGGTTCATGGTGGGGGGCAGCCATTACCAATACAGGGTGCTGCCCTTTGGTTTGGCTTCCACCCCAAGAGCCTTTACCAAGTGTATGGCAGTTGTGGCTGCCTTCCTCTGCCTCCAGGTGGTCTTTGTGTTCTCCTACCTGGACGATTGGCTCATAAAGGGAGGCATGGCCTCGAAGGTGCAGCATGCAACTGCATGCACCATCCAGGTCCTGCAACATCTGGGGTTCGTAATAAATTACCCCAAGTCCCACCTCCTCCCGACCCAGTGCCTGAAGTTCATAGGGACAAGACTAAACACCCTCCTAGCAAAGGCCTTTTCTTCCAGGGGACCGAGCTGACCACCTCAGGGCACTGGCCTGAGACATACAACACCGTCCCTTGGTGTCCACTCGGCATATGCTATGCCTATTTGGACACATGGCCTCCATGATCCATGTCACCCCGAACACCCGCCTCCACATGTGGACTAAACAGTGGTGCCTTCGGGACCAGTGGACACAGGCCACAGGCCATCTTCAGTCCTAGTTGACCCATTAGGACCCCCAGTACCTCAGGGCAGGTATACCCTTCCAGGCTCCATGCCCCTTAATGGTTCTCACGATGGATGCCTCCGGGATGGGTTGGGGAGCCCATTGCAAAGAACTTCGCACTCAGAGCAGCTGGTCGCAGACTGAGAGCAATCTTCAGATCAACCTCCTGGAATTGCGGGTGATACACCTAGCCCTTCAAGCTTTTTGCCCCCGCCTGTGGCACCAACCAGTGTTGGTCCAAACAGACAACCAAGTGGCCATGTTCTTTGTGAATAAGCAGGGGGGCACGGGGTCCCGCGTCCTCTGCCGCGAGGTGATGGCCCTCTGCTCTTATATAGTCGAGCAGGGCATACTCTTACAGGGAATATACCTGCCGGGCCAGGACAACCCACAGGCCGACAGATTAAGCAAGGTCCTCCAGCTGCATGAGTGACAGCTGGACCCCAGAGTGGCCAGCCGGTTCTTTTGCCTCTGGGGGGAATTGTGGATAGACCTGTTTGCCTGCCCAGACAACCACCAGTTGCCCTGCTTCTGCTCCAGGCAAGCCCTCCCTTCCCGGGTGGCGGCGGATGCCTTTCTTATCCCGTGGTCGGACGGCCTCTTGTATGCCTTCCCACCCATGTCACTAATTGCCATAACACTGTTCAGGACCCTCCACAACAAGGCCTCACTGATCCTGATAGTCACCCGATGGCCCAAGAAGCCATGGTTTCTGCTACTCCTCCGGCTATTTTTGGAGACTCCCATTCCTTTGGGGAGCTCCCCAGGGCTCCTGTCTCAGGAGGAGGGGCTCTCTCTTGCACCCCAACCTGGGGTCCCTGTCTTTGACAGCATGGCTGCTGAAAGGGTGACCCTAGCCCTTTTCAGCCTCTCGGGAGAAATGGAGGAGATCCTACTGGCCTCCTGTAAGACCTCAACCAGGAAGGATACACCTTCAAGTGGCGCAGATTTTCTCTCTGGTGTGCGGAGTAGCCTGTTTTCCTGCCCAGTGCAGCTAGTGTTACAGTACCTTCTCTATCACTCCCACTCCAGGCTCAAATTGAACTCTGTCCGAGTGCACCTCAGTGCCTTGGCAGCGCATCATCACCCGGTGGATGGAAAAGCCCTCTTGGTCCAGCATCTAGTGACCCAATTCATGAGGGAACTCCTATCAAAACCTCCGGTGCATCCACCGGCAACAGAGTGGGATCTCAATGTGGTACTGGCACAACTTACTCGCCCACCTTTCGAGCCTTTGGTTACCTGCCACCTGTGACATCTTTCATGGAAGGTGGTGTTCCTGGTTGCGCTCACCTCGGCACGCAGGGTTAGTGAGCTCCAAGCCTTAGTGGTGGAGCTGCCTTACACCAGGTTGTACAGGAACAGGGTGGTGCTCTGCACACACACAAAATTCCTACCGAAGGTGATATCTTTTTTTCACCTCAACCAGGAGGTGGTACTACCTACCTTCTTCCCACGACCTCACCTCAGTAGAGCGGAGACAGTCATCCACACCTTGGACAGTAAGAGGGCACTGTCCTTCTACATTCAGCGGACCCAAGGATACCGTAAAGCTTCTCAGCTTTTTGTCTCGTATGACCCCAGTAGACTGGGGGAGGCAGTGACCAAATGTACACTGTCTACCTGGGTGGCAGATTGTATTGCCAGGTCATGGCATACCATGTCAGAGCCATGGTGGCCTCTGTGACAAACCTGCGCTCTGTCCCTATGGCGGACATCTGCCGGGCTGCCACCTGGTCCTCGGACTATACCTTCGCAGCTCATTACTGCCTTGAGAGGGAGTCACAATGGGACAGTGCCTTCGGCCAGGCCGTGCTCCGTAATCTTTTCGGGGTCTAGGCAATTCCAGCCCTTCTGTGTTAAGGCTACCAGAGCATCGCCTCCATTGGATACACGGGTCCTACTGCAATCGGCAGACTCAATTGCTGCTGCTTGTGGTTCCCCTGAGGGTTGCTGTGGGTTTTTTCTCTATGGGCTTTCAGTAGCCTGTAGCTAGGGAGTTCCATACGTGAGGACTGACTTCCTGCTTGTTCCTGGAGAAAGTGTAGTTACTCACCTGTAACAGGTGTTCTCTGGAGACAGGAGAAATCAGTCCTCACAACCGTCCCTCCTCTCCTTGGAGTTGCTCCTTTACCATCTTTTATTTTTTTTCTGTCTTTTAGCTATGTTATCTGACTGAGCAAGATGGTACCCTTGGGCGGGAAGGGGACCACCATGCGTGGTGGCATCTCCCTAAGGCTTTCTTTGAAAGCTGGGGGGATGCTTCCCAAGGGCTCCATCAGCGCCGACGTCACCCATATGTGTAGACTGATTCCTGCTGTCCTTGGACAACACCTGTTACAGGTGAGTAACTACACACCCCTGGGGGTGCACTTTGACAGGCAGCGGGGGCAGGGACTGTGGCAGCTCGTGCATCAGTTTCTGCAGAAAACGGATCCGACGGCCTGGCATTATCTGCAGTTGCTAGGAACTATGGCAGCAATGCTCAAACTCGTGCCGTGGGCCAGGGCGGACATGTGACCATTGCAAAAAGCACTGCTCCGCAGGTGGTCACACCAAATACATCCCTTGTCGCAGAGCCTACACTGCCGGGTGGTGACCAGGAAAGTGCTCAGGTCGTGGCTCTGCCCTGAGAAATTGGCGATGGGAATGTACCTTGAGTCACCACACTGGATCTCGCTGACAATGGACACCAGTCTGTCGGGCTGGAGGGCCCACAATAAAGGACACATTGCTCAGGGGCAGTGGAACCCACAGGAAACCATTTGGTCCATCAACAGGCTAGAAATGCGAGCAGTTATCCTGGTACTGCAAAGGTTCTGTCCGTGGCTGCAGGGAAAGGCCATCTCAGTCTTCTCAGAGAATGCAACCACTGTGGCCCTATATCAATCGGCAGAGAGGCATGAGCAGCGTGGACTTGGAAGCCGAGGCCGAAGTGCTGCTAACATGGGCAGAAGAGCATCTTCAAGCATTGTCATCAATACACATTGCGGGAACCGACAACGTGATGGCGGACTACCTGTGGAGCTGCGGGCTCATGTGGAATGGACGCTCTGCCAGGGGGTCTTCCTGCAGCTGGTGTGCAGATGGGGCATGCCGATCATAAATCTCATGGCGACATTTGCAACAGCCAAATCGAGCCAGTTCTTCAGCAGAAGATGAAAGAGGATGTCAGAGGGCCTGGACGCCTTGGTGCAGAGTTGGCCAACGGAGGGCATACTATACGTTTTCCCCCCATGGGCACTCATAGGCCGTGTCATACAGCAGATTGAGGCTCACTCGGGATAGCAACGTCGCTGAAGGCCTGGAAAAAGTCCACTTCTCTGTCATATATCTGCGTCTGGTGCATCTTTGAGGCTTGGTGTCAGGAAAGACAGGGGTAACCGTTACTAGCTACAGTCCCAGATGTGTTAGCCTTTTTGTAAACAGGCTTTGAGAAGGGCCTAGCCTCTAGTTCCTTGAGGGTGCAAGTGGCGACCATTTCTTGTTATTGGGGCTGGATACACAGTGTGTCCTTAGGAACGCACCCGGATGTGGTGCGTTTCCTAAAGGTGGTAAAACAGCTCCGGCCACCTAGGTGGTCAATCGTTCCTACATAGGATCTCAATCTGGTATTGGGGCACTGGCAAAGGAACCTTTCGAGCCTTTGAGCAGTTCCTCCCTGAAAGATTTGACTCTTAAGACAGTGTTTCTGGTGGCGATTTATTTATAAGAACATAAGATATGCCAGACTGGGTCAGACCAAGGTCCATCAAGCCCAGTATCCTGTTTCCAACAGTGGCCAATCTAGGTCATATGTACCTAGCAGTTTCCCCAAAAGACACAGGTTCTGCGATGCTTGTACTAGGTCAAGCATTGATATCCTTGGTCCCTTCTTAATAATGGTTTATGGACCTTTCCTCCAGGAACTTGTCCAAACCTTTTTTAAACCCAGCTACACTAACAGCCTTTACTACATCCTCCGGTAACAAATTCCAGAGTTTGATTACACGTTGAGTGAAAAAATATTTTCTTTTATTAGTCTTAAATAGTTTACCCTGTAGCTTCATTGCATGTCCCCTAGTCTTCCTATATTCTGATAACGTAAACAGTCGATCTACGTTTACCCGTTCCACTCCGTTCATTAATTTATAGACTTATATCATATCTCCCCTCAGCCGTCCCTTTTCCAGGTTAAAGAGCCCTAACCTTTTTAGCCTTTCTTCATAGGAGTATCCTTCCATCCCCTTTACCATTTTGGTGGCTCTTCTCTGAACCTTTTCTAATAACGCTATATCCTTTTTAAGATACGGTGACCAGAATTGCACACAATATTCGAGGTGCGGTCTCACCATGGAACGGTATAGAAGCATTATAATATCTTTTGTTTTATTTTCCATTCCTTTCCTTATGATACCTAGCATTCTATTTGCTCTCTTGGCTGCCGCTGCACACTGGGCCGAGGGTTTTAACATGTTATCCACAATGACGCCTAAATCTTTTTCCTGGGTGGTGGTTCCTAATGTGGAACCTTGCATCGTGTAACCATAGTTTGGGTTGTTCTTCCCTAGGTGCATAACTTTGCACTTGTCCACATTAAATTTCATCTGCCATTTTGATGCCCAGTCTTCCAATTTATCAAAATCCTCTTGCAATTTTCCACAATCCTCTTGGGTTTTAACAACTTTAAATAGTTTTGTGTCATCTGCAAATTTGATAACCTCACTCGTTATTCCACTTTCCAGGTCATTTATGAATATGTCAAAAAGCAGCAGACCCAGCACAGATCCCTGGGGTACACCACTATTCACCTTTCTCCATTGGGAAAATTGGCCATTTAGCCCAACCCTCTGCTTTATATCTTTTAACCAGTTCCTGGTCCACAGTAGTACACTGCCTCCTATCCCATGACTCTAGTTTTGCCAAAAGTCTCTGATGAGGGACCTTGTCAAAGGCTTTCTGAAAGTCCATATACACTATATCAACCGACTCACCTTTGTCCACCTGTTTATTCACACTTTCAAAAAAACATAACAGATTAGTAAGATAAGATCTTCCTTGTCTAAAGCCATGTTGGCTGTCTCCCATTAGGCCATGACTATCTACATGCTGAGTAATTTTATTCTTTATGATGGTTTCTACCATTTTTCCCGGTACTGACGTGAGGCTCACCGGTCTGTAGTTTCCCAGATCACCCCTCGAACCCTTTTTAAAAATTGGTGTTACATTGGCGATCCACCAATCTTCAGGTATTAGAGATGATTTTAATGATAGTTCACAGATTACTAATAGCAGGTCTGCAATCTCATATTTCAGTTCTTTCAACACCCTTGGATGTATACCATCCGGCCCAGGTGATATGCTACTCTTCAGTTTATCTAATAGTTGTAATACATCTTCCCGATGTATCGATATTTCCTTCAATTCTTCCGCACCTTTAAATACCACTTCAGTCATGGGTAACATCCCTACATCTTCCTCAGTAAAGACTGAAGCAAAGAATTCATTGTCTCTCCGCTATCGCCTTGTCACCTCTTAGTGCCTCTTTAACTCCTCTATCATCTAATGGTGCAACTGACTCTCTCACAGGTTTTTTGCTACGAATGTACTTGAAAAAAATCTTTATTTCGCGTTTTTGCTTCCGCAGCAAGCTTCTTCTCAAATTCTCTCTTTGCCTTCTTTATCAATGCCTTGCATTTGACCTGCCAGTGCTTGTGCTGTTTCCAGGTTTCATCGTTTGGCTCTTTTTTCCATTTTCTGAAAGATGCTTTCTTAGCAACAACAGCCTCTCTGACCTCACCTTTAAACCATGCTGGCAGTTTTTTGGACTTCCTTCCACTTTTCTTAAAGCGTGGAATACAGCTGGTCTGGGCTTCCAAGATAGTATTTTTCAACAACACCCAAGCCTGATGTAAGTCTTTAACCTTTGCAACTGCTCCTTTTAGTTTTTTCTTAACTATTTTCCTCATTTTATCATAGTCTCCCTTTCGAAAGTTAAAAGGTAGTACTGTGGATTTCCTTACTATCCCTCCTCCACTAATTAAATCAAAGGTGATCATGCTATGATCACTATTGCCAAGTGGCCCCAGCACCCTTATCTCTTGCACTAGATCTGGTGTTCCACTAAGGACTAGGTCTAATATGGCTTCCCCTCTCGTCGGTTCATGGACCAGCTGCTCCAAGAAGCAGTCATTTATTTCATCTAGGAACTTTATCTCCCTAGCATGTACTGCCGTGACACTGACTCAGTCGATACCGGGGTTATTGAAATTGCCCATTATTATTACCGCACTGTAACTTTGGTTAGCTTCCTTGATTTCTTTGAGCATTTCATCATCCATTTGTTCATTCTGGCCAGGCGGTCGATAGTACACCCCCACCGCCTTCCCCTTTTTACATGGAATTTCAATCCATGGAGATTCTACAGCAAATTTTGTTTCCTGCAAAACTTTAATCCTTTCTGACTCAATGCCCTCTCTAACATAGAGCGCAGCAACCCCTCCACCAATTTGATCAGCTCTATCATTACGATATAATTTGTACCCAGGTATCACAGTGTCCCACTGGTTGTCCTCCTTCCACCATGTCTCTTATTAAAAGAGGGCTGCTACACAGTTCCCTGTCCTGTGCTGCTGAGGTAAGCTATATTCTTATTTGATTTAAATTATAGCTCTTTGCTGCTGCTAGGCTCTAACTTATTATGAAATTTAAACTACAGCTCTCTGCTGCATTCCATATTTAACCAGAAAGCTCTCTTCTGTGTTTTAAATTTAAACTAAAAATACTTTGCTGATACTAGGCCCTGAGTGACTATTAAATTAAAACTATAAGCGCTCTGCTGGGTATGAAATGTAACCAGAAAGTTCTCTTCTGTGTTTTAAATTTAAACTTAAACTGCTGCTACTAGGCCCTGACTGATTTAACAAAAAATAGTGGGTTCACAGATTAAATAGCTTTAATAGAAAGAATTCCTTTGGCATGGAGAATTTAGGAACTTCAAGCTATCTCAAGCTAGCAACTACAGATAATGCCAAGCCTCTCCTAGAACCGTACAGTAGGGACCAGGCCTCTCCCAGACTTTCAAAACCTCAGGACCTAGGTGCAGGAGTGCCCCAGGCAGTTTTTCCCCTGAATTTGTCATTCTGATATATAAGGTGTTCTGCATGCGGCAATGAGGGATGAAGAGCCTTCGGCAAAGGAAAAGACCTGCGGACACATGAGAATCAGAGCCGGGCGTGGAGGTGCCCAAAAGGCTTAGGCTAAGGTTGATTTATCTCTCACTGGCAGTTTCAGTTGTGATGATAGACTTGATGTGCCATCAGTGATGCCAAAGCAACAGCTTTGTGCAGGAAAAAAGAACACGGTCATCCTCTGCTCAAAGCCTTTCATGAGCTGCTCCATGATGGCTGCCACTAGCAAAGGTGTGAGGCCTATAAACAGATTCAGCCGATGTCTGTGGAATCTGAAAGGAAATACTGGCAGGTTGGTGTCAGTTTTGTGGAGTCTGGCGCAGCCCTTCCAACACAGAGGAAGAAAAGTGGTCCTCGAGCACCCTAAAGTTACAGATTCAGTGACCACAAGGAAGCAAAGGATAGTGGTGGTTGGTGACTCTCTTCTGAGGGATACTGAGGTGTCCATCTGCTGACCAGACTTGATGTCCAGAGAGGTGTGCTGTCTGCTAGATGCCAAAATCTTCAAAAAGAGGATTGGCTAAGTCCTCTGGACCTAAAATTCACTTATACCTACATACAGATACATCCAAGTTGCAGGAAGTGTCTGCAGTTCATCAAAGGGAAACACCACATCCTGCCTTTCGGCTTCACACTTGCTACTCGTGTTTTCAGAGTGCCTTGTGCCAGTTGCAGCATTTCTCTGCAGTGGGCATGCATGTATTTACCTACTTGCATAACTGGCATATCTTACCATCTCGGTGCTTTAGCTACTAGGTTTTGTAATCAATTACCCCAAGTCAAACTTAACCCTGTTATACCAATTGGAATTCATTGGAGCTCTGCTAGTCATGACTCAGGCGAAAGCCTTCCTTCCATAAGAAAAGCTCACCCGATCATGGAAGGGAGTAAAACAGTCAGCAAATGTCAGCGAGGGACATGTTGAGAATGTTGAGCCACATGACCTCGACAACTCACGTTACTTAAGAAGGAACCCAGGATATCAATGCTTGATCCAGTACAAGCATTGTGGAACCTATGTCTTTTGGGGAAACTGCTAGGTATGTATGACCTAGATTGGCCACTGTTGGAAACAGAATACTGGGCTTGATGGACCTTGGTCTGACCCAGAATGGCATATCTTATGTTCTTATAAATAAATCGCCACCAGAAACACTGTCTTATGTTAACTTCCTTGGCACATTTCATCATAAGACAATCTCACTGGACCTTGAATAGACATAAGCGACTCTCAAGCTCAGTGCCATCGTTTCTGGCATTCCTCTCTGGGGCACATTGTCCTGATAGATGAATCATTACAATTTGGCCAGTGGTCTCCCTTTTCAAATTTCTCCCTGCCAGAAGTTGCTTATGATAGGGTATGTCCAAACTGAGCTGGGGAAGTGCATGTAGAAAGGTTCCACACTCGGGGGACTGTGGTCCATCCAGGAGAGTCTATAATCTATATTTATTTCCTGGAACCAAGAGCCATCTTTAATGCTCTAAAGCAGGCCTTGACAAATTTTGTGTGGATTTAGGAGCCAGCCCAAAATCTTAGGAGCCATTGCCACGAGCTGTCTGCTGCATCTAACCCCTGATCGCAACAAAGATCCCTCCTGTAATGCCTGTGAGAGATTGGATCTTTCATGGGCAGACAGGAGGGGTTTAATGCCCATGATTGGGGGGTGAGGGAGAAAATTCCAGGCACTAGATATAAATTTCTGGTTGTCATAGCACCTGGGCTTTTTTGAGCCCTGCTCTTAAGGCATTCAGAGAGCTGTTAATCAACCAAATTGTCATGATTGAGACAGACAACCAAGTAGAGATGTATTACATCAACAAGCAGAGAGGAATGAGGTTGTACCTTCCAGGTTGGGAAACTTTGCCATCTTCCAGGGGATGATGCTCAGAGCCACATACCTGCCTAGTGAGGAGAGTGCCCTGATGGACAGACTGAGCTACATCCTTCAACCTCACAAATGGATCCTGCCTCCTCAATAGATTTATTGCTATTCCTCAGGATAGACAAGTGCATCAGTTCTGATCCAGAATAAGGTGCCTTCCTTCTCTATTGAGGGGAGGGTCTTCTGAAGTGTATCCTCCTGTTTCATAGCAAAAACTCTCCTGAAACTCTGAAATGACAGAGGTACAGTGGTACTAAGAGAATCTTGTTGGCTCAGTTAACCATGATTTCTCCAGGAACAAGCAGGAAGTCAGTCCTCCCATAAAGGTGACGTCTGTGCAGACAGAGCCTGCACAGAGCATTTCCCCAGCTTTCAAAGAAAGCCTTTGGGACATGCTACCACACATGCATGGTCCCCTTCCCACCCAAGGGTGCCATCTTGCCCAGTCTCTTTTTTTCTGCAGAGCCCAATGGACGCATGTCCAGTTTCCCCAGGAAAAATCTTTGCTATATTCCTTAAAATTAGTTGTTCCCAGTTTGTGTACCGGTTCCTCTTCCCACCTCAAGCCGGCGCCAGACCCAGCGCTGTTCTCTGCTCCTTTCCCCCTTTTTTTGATCGAGGCTTGCCTCAACTGGCATTCGTGTCTTTTTTCATCTGGGGTCATCGACCCTGGCTGGGTATTCCCCACCATGTTTCCCAGTGGGTTCAAGAAATGTGACCACTGCAGTCAAACTATGTCCGTCACCGACACTCATAACTGCTGCCTACACTGCCTGGGACTGCACCACAATAGTATCTCCTGCAACCTGGCCAGGCCATGACACCTAAAACTAATAAGAGGTCAGAGTAACAGAAGAAATGGGTCTCCAGGTCCAACTCAGCACCGGCCTCCCTGATGCCGAGCTCTAAGCCCAGCACTTCCCGGGAGGGCCGAGTGTCCTTTGAGTCCCGTGGCGGCAGCTCCTCCAGAAAGACCTCAGACCCCGAGTGGAAAAAATAAAACATCCTCGAAGTCAGTTGAGGTTCTACTGGAGAAACCCGGTAAGACAACCCAGAGGGGCAACTCAGAGAAATGTCCCACCAAGGTCCTCAAGAAGGATGCCTCGGCCAGCAGAGACCATGCGAGGATCCTCAAAGCCATAGTCCTCATGGAGGATGCACTTGCGAGAGTGCCGGTGCCAGACCTAAGATCCTCTGTGCCCACGCCGAAAGCTGCGGAGCCTTTTGGCTTGGAATCCAAAATGGCAGCCATGGAGCAGAACATCACTGCTATCCTGGCCATGCAGCAGGCAATGATGACAGGTTTGTCTGCATCATCTGCCCCAACAACCAGGCCCCTGACTGTGGGGGAGTCCCTGGTCGCCGAGCTCTGAGCGTTACCAGCCTTGGGTAAATCCTCAGTCCCTGTTAAGGTCCCAGTCCCATTCCTCGGGCATCCGGTCCTCCCTGGCCAGTTTCTGAGACTCGGACCCCAGGTCCTTGGGATGGCCTTGACCCTTTGGCGTGGGCCTCGAGCCAAGGAGTCGCAGGGCCTCAGACTTGTCCCCCCTTTACTCCAAGTGGGAGACTGACGACAAGGCCTCCCTGGAAAATCAGACGGGACCAAGATGTCCCCTTGGACCCATCTCCCCTGGTGCCCATTCTTCTCTGGAGGATGTGGCCTTCCATGACTTCAAGGATATGGCCAGAGCCCTCTCTGTGCAAACCAATTCGGAGGAAGACCCACGCACCGAGAAACTGGAGATCCTCCAGTTTGAGTCTCCACCCAAGGAAACTCACGGTGCCTGTCCAGCCAATTCTTGAGCAGCTACTGTTGCGTATGTGGGAGACCCGTGGTCAGCCGATGCCATATACCGCATCAGGAAGGGGCCAGGATTCCACAAGCCCCAACTTCCACATAACTCCATGGTTGTCGAGTCAACCATGCAAAAACTGAAAAGCCAGAAGACTTACTCTTCTGTCCCCCCTGGCAGGGATGCTAGAGCCCTTGACGCCCTTGGGAACAAGTGTTACCAGGGCTCGATGCTGGGGTGTCGAATCCAGGCCTATGAGCTAAACATAGGCATGTACTTTGAAGGCCATGACCCAGGAGTTGTCCGGGTTCTCAGTGGGGCTGGCTGGGGAACCTCTCCATTGGTTCCAAGCTCTGACTTACAGGATCAAGGACTGTTGAAAGTTTCTCTCCCATGTACCCTATGATGGATTTGAGTCAGCGAGTAGCAGTGGTCGGCATCGGGGCTCGACACCAGGCCATGGCAACAGTCCTCAGACCTTGAGTAGTGGGTCCAGGACAAACCTCTTGATGTACCCTGTACTGGTGAGAACTTGTTTGGCAAACCCATGGCCGACAAGGCAGCCGACATAGAAGCAGAGGTGGTGACCCGCCAAAGGCTCTCAAAGAAGACCTCTTTCTTTCCCTGCAAAAACCCATTCGAGGGGGGAGGGGGAGGGAAAGGCCCCCATTCTTGGGGAAAAAGGATCACACTTGTAACCCTTTTTAAAAATTGGCATTATATTGGCCACTTTCCAATCTTCAGACTGGTGAGCCTGACATCAATACTGGGCAAAATGATAAAAATCATTTTAAAGACTAACATTTCTGAACATATAGAGTGAACATGGAGTGGAGGAGTAGCCTAGTGGTTGGGGCAAGGTACTTCAGGCCGGAAGGTCGGGGGTTCAAATCCCACTAGAGGACAGCAACCTTGGGCCGGAAGGACTGGGGTTTCTAGTCCCACAGGTGCTCCTTGTGGTCTTGGGCAAGCCACTTAACCCTCCATTGCCCATGTTCCCTGTAAAATAGTTATCTCCAAGTTATAATACCCTGTTCAATGTAATTTCAGTTTGTTCAATGTAAACCGCACTGATGCAGAATAGCGCGGTATATAAGAGAATGTAAAAAATAAATAAATAAATAAAATAAAATAAATAAATAAATATAGAAAGTCATGAATTAATGGGATAAGGCCAACATGGATTTAGGTAAGGAAAGTTCTCTCAATAATCGTATATTTTTTTAAGGTGTAAATAAAGAGGTAGATAAAGTTGAGTCAGTTTATATAGTGTATCTAGATTTTCAAAAAGCCTTTGCTTAAGGTCCCTTATAAGAGATTCTTGAGGAAATTAAAAAGTCATGGATAGGAAGACTATCGTGCAGTGGGAACTGGTTAAAAGATAGAAAACAGAGAGTGGGGCTAAATGGCCAAATTTCTCAATGGAGAAAGGTTAATAGATGAGTATCCCAGGGATCTGTGCTGGGCCTGCTGCTTTTTAATATATTCATAAATGTCCTGGAAATGTGAACAATGAGTGAGGTGATCAGATCTGCAGATGAGACACAGTTATTCAAAAGTTGTTAAAACACAAGAGGATTGTGAAAAATTGCAAGAGGACCTTGGGAAAGTGGGAGACGGCATCCAAATGACAGATGAAATTTAATGTGGACAAGGGCAAGGTTAGGCACTTGGGGAAGAACAACGGTTACATGATGCAAGGTTCCACATTTAGGAATTGCCACACAGGAAAAGGATCTGGGCATCATCATAGCTATGTTGAAACCCTCTGCCCAGTTTGCAGCAGCAGCCGCCAAGAAAGCAAATAGAATACTAGGAATCATAAGGAAAGGAAAGGAATGGAGAATTAAACCCAGGATGATATAATGCCTCTGTTGTTCCACGGTGCAACTGCACTTTGAAGATTTAGTACAGTTCTCATAAAAACATGATGGTAAGACCATATGGCCTATCCAGTTTGCCCTTCCATACAAATCACTAAGCTCTACAGTCCCTTTTTTCCTTTAGAGATCCTTTGTTTGGTCCATGCTTTCTTAATTCAGATACAGTTTTTGTCTCTACTACCTCCAAAGGGAAGACTATTCCATGTATCTACCACTCTTTCCGTAAAGAAATATTTCTGCAAATTATTCCTGAGTCTGTCTCCTTTCACTTTCATCCCATGCCCCATCATTGCAGAGCTTTCTTTCAGTTGAAGAGGCTCTCCTCCTGTGTGTTTATGCCATGGAAGTATTTAAATGTCTCTATTATATATCCCCATTTCTTCCAGGATATCTTTCTTTAAGTCTCTTCCCATATTATGGCAAAGCCCACTGACCATTTTGGTAGCCACTTCTGCACCGACTCCATTCTGTTTATATCCTTATGAAGATGTGGTCTCCAGAATTGCACACAATACTCTAAATTAGGTCTCATCAAAGATTTATACAGAGGCACTATCACCTCCTTTTTCTTGCTGGCCATTCCTTTCTCTATGCATCCAAGCACCCTTCTGGCTTTTCCCATTGCTTTTTACACCTTAAAATCATCAGAAACAATCACCCCTAGCTCCTGTTCTTCTTTTGTGGACAGCCCCTATACTGTACTGCTCCCCCCCCCCATACTGTAGTGCTTCCTTGGATTTTTGTAGCCCAAATGTATGACCCTGCATTTTTAGCGTTAAATCTCATTTGCCAAACTCTTGACTATTCTTCAAACTTTGCTAAATTCCTCCTCATGTTATCTACACCTTCCTGAGTGCTATTCTATTGCAGATTTTGGTGGTATCTGCAAAGAGGCCAACCTTACCCAATAGCCCTTCTGCAATATCACTTAAAATCACGTCTCGTCACCATATGTGCAACTTGTCTGCACATTTGCATTCCACCACTATCTGGAAAGGGATTCCCGTCACGACAGCAGATTTTGGCCACTCTATACTTCAGAATCTGTTCAGAGATTAAAATCCAACTCATCCCTCCTAGGCCCTTTTCTTTTCTATTCTATGCTGCCTGGTTTGTTGCTCTGCATTTGCGTACTGGCCTATTGCAAAAAAAATAAATTCTGATCTCTGCCAGTTGTAACACTCCATTTCCCTTGTTTGTGAGGCAGCCAGTAGCTAAGGAATCCTATATGTGAGCTCTTATCCTGCTTCTCTATAGACTAGAGAAAACAAATTGACTTGCTTGTAGCAGGCGTTCACCTTGGACAGCAATATAAACATTCACAACCCTCCCACCTCCTCTTGGAGTTACATTCTGGCATTAACTGGTTGCCAGACGGAGATGAGGCATGATGGTGGCAGATGGGATTTTGCACACGTGTGGAGAAGCTGGTCTAAAAGCTTCTAGAAGGAGCTGGGTGAGGTTCGTGCATGGAGGCTTCACCTGTGGTGTCACCCATATGTGGGAACTTTCTATGAGTGAGGAACTTAGTTGAATGCATTAAGGCTAAAACAATTGGCATGCAAATTACTATGGCATTAAAAAAAAAAAAAGTGCAGCATGCTCTGGCAATCTGTTGCTGTGGTTTGCTGCATTGGGTGTTTTATCTCCCTTCCTGTCAGTGTGTGAGCAGGGATTGGTTAATGCATTAAGAAGAAAAGAGATTAAAGAAAAACTCCCCAACCTTTGCCCTCAACCAGTGGCAGAAGTTACAAAGAGAGGCCCCTAAGCAAAATTTTTGCTGATGGCACAGCCCCTTCCCATGCAGTGGTAGCAAACTTACTTCAGTGTTTTCGCCGTGCCGCTCTTGTAAGTTTGCCACAGACCCGGCAGCTGTCCTCCATTAGGCCAAAGTCTCAGTGTGACTGTTATTGAGACTTTGGCCCAGCAAGGAACAGCCACGGAGTCCATGTCAGAATTACAAGAGCAGAGCAACACGGCAAATGTGATAACGTTTGCCGTGCTGCTGCTGCCGTAGGGACCCCTTTCTGCCTGGGCCCACTCACCCACATTGCAGGGGCTGCTTGGGTGGAAGTTATGCCAGGGCCCTCAACCCTTACTCTGCACAGGGTACCAGAACAAAGAGGCCATTGACCAGAGAGCCATCCCTCATGTTGTAGCATGCCCTGGACTAATACTATTTACCTTGTCTGGAAAAGGTGTCCACCATAATCCTGATCCTCTAGCAGTGCACCAGGATGGAAAAGTATAACTCTCTGTGCATAGGTGACCCTTTCCTCTTGCAGCTGTCTACTTAGTCTGCCGGTTTTGTTTATTCCATTCTGGTGAATGGATGTGAAAACAAAGTTTTCTCATTCCCCCTTATCCAGAAGTTTTTATCATTTTCAATTATCATTGTTTCTCCAGGACCAAGCAGGAAGTCAGTCCTCACATATGGGTGTCATCGGTGCCGATTAAGCCCCAGCGGAGCATTTCCCCAGCTTTCTATGAAAGCCTTTGGGAATGCAGGCACGCATGCGCGGTTCCCTTCCCGCCTAAAGGTGCCATCTTACCTCGGTCTCTTTTTTTCCAAGAAGCCCACCAGACGTGAGTCCTGTCCTCCCAGTTAAAAGTAGATTTTTTTCGGCGATTATCGCTATTTTTTCTCCCGGTTTGATGCCGGTTCCCCTCCTGCCAGGTTCGGTACACCGGTATCGAGCCCGTTTCTTCTTTTTCGGTTTTTGCCCTTCGTGGCTGGCGTTCGTGCCCTTTTTTCCATTTTCCCTGGAAGGCCGGTCCTTTGACCTCGCGGGGACTCTTTTTTTCCCCAATGGCTTCCAGTGGTTTTAAAAAGTGTGATCGGTGTAAGAAATTTTTTTTTATTTAAATTTTTAATTATTACAAACAATTCCAGAATACAATCTGAAGAGAAATACACATATCATAAAGAGACAAAAGTATCTCTAGGAAAATTCCACCAAAGAAATACAAAAGAATAATTCTAGACCACCATAAAACCTCTATAGGATCCAAGAAAAAAGAAAATCATACTTAGAGAACTAAGTTACAAAACAAGTAATCACAGGAGCATCGATGTCATTGTATGGCAGCCGATATGGGAGTCCCCTCTATCCCTCCCTCCCTCCCTACTTTGGCATGGCAGTGGCAGTGGCAGTGGCAGTGTGATCCAAGATGGCGATGGAGTAGGACGCCGAGTGTGTTGGACCTGGTCCGGTATCTGAACGATCCTTTCTGATGGGGAGGAAAAGGAAACAACTTGCCCAGAAGCCCTCGGGGTCGTCTTCCTCGGTTGGTCAGCTTGTTCAGACATCGATTACCGGATTTTGTGCCCCCGCTGGTAGTATGGCTTCGAGGGATCCGCCGTTGGTGCAGGCGGATCTCAGCGTGGAAGGGGTTTTTCTGAGCCCTGTTCAGGTGTTCCCAGCTCAACCTGGAGGCCCTCCCACGGTGTTGCAGTCGAGTGAGGTTTCACCGTTGTGTGCAGCTGCTGGGTCTGCTGAGGGCTCCCGTGTGACGGATTTGTCAGCAGTTGAAGTCACAGGGGGTCGAGCAGGAGTGTCTCCCTCCCGCGGTTCCTCGGGGGTAGAGTTTGGTGGAAGTAGCTCCCCCCGTATTTTGGCGTCTCGGTTGCCTGGGAGTGTGGTCAAGCCGGCGAAAGTAACATTGGATAGCTTATGGGAAGCTATCTCTACCCTCCAGCAGTCCTCCTTGCCCTTTGTGGGTTCTGTATCTCAGGATTTGTCTGAAGTTAAAGCGCAGTGCTCCTCTCTGGAAACAGAGGCGACTATTCATGCTACAAAAATATTACAGGTGGAATCTAAGGTGGAGGAGTTACAGGCCCTCGGTGTGGTGAATTCAAGGGATCGGTTGATCCAGGCGAGAAAAATTGAATTTCTTGATAATCAGTTGAGGAGGAATAATTTAAGATTTCTGAATTTTCCGAGATCACCCTTGCTCGCACCATTGGACTTGGTCCGTAAGTACTTTCTGGAAGTTTTACAGATGCCCGAGGCTTCGCTACCCCCCCTGGCAAGGGCCCAATATGTGTCTATTTCCTCAGTGGACCCGCTTGGTCAGCAGGGTAATGCTGCAGGTCCAGCGTCTCCTACATTGAACTTGACTGAATTTCTTGAAAGCTCGCTGGAGGTGGTGACAAGCCGGGCTACTCTTGTGGTTAATTTTGCCTTTGAATCAGATAGGAATGCTGTGCTGAAATTGTATTTCCTAAAAATGTCTCAATCTCAATTTATGGGCGCAAAAATACATGTTTTTCCTGACCTTTCTCGAGACACCCAGAAAAGGAGGCGAGACTTTCTGGCTGTACGTCAGAGAGCCCTCTCTCTCTGGGAGCTCAATTTAAATTAAGATATCCGTGTAAATGTGTTATTTTGTATCGTGCTAAACAATATATGTTTTTTGAGGCCTTGCAATTGTTGCAATTTATACATACACGGTGTAAGAAATTAATGTCTCTCACCGACACACACGACTGCTGCCTTCGGTGCCTCAGTCCCGATCACGACCCTAAGTCGTGCGGGCCATGTGGGAAGATGTCTTCTAAGGCACTCCGAAGTCGCCAGCAGCAGAAAGAAAGGCTTTTCTCGGACTCAGCCTCCGGCCGGGTCCGGACCTCGTCTGAGGCCTCGTCATCTCGGGATTCCGATCCCGAGCGCCGTCGAAGCTCCTTGGACAGGGGGTCCCCTGACTGGGAATGGAAGAGGAAGAAGCGGCTCGTGAGGGCGTCGTTGTCGGAGGTCCCTGGCTCCTCGAGGGCCAGGTCTAAGACCCACGACCTTCGCCCCGGGCCCGTGGAACAAGAGAAGCCTGCCAAAGTTCCTCGTGTGGAGCCAGAGTCTGCTGGACACGTAAGCCCCGTAGTCCTCGAGGACTCTCCTCCCAGAGAGCCGACGTCGGGCCCGGCACCACTGGGGCCCGAGTCGGTGGCTGCTGCGTCTCCCGAGCTGAGTTTCAGGATGACAGCCTTGGAGAGCAGACTGTCTGCCTTCATGGAGCAGCAGCAGGCACTGATGGCCAGCCTGTCTGGCGCATCTGCCCCGACCACCGGGACATCGACTTCGAAGTCAACCCTGGAGACCGAGCCGATACTCGAGTCCATCATGGCTCGAAGTCGACCTCGGTTGCGGTCTCCCTCGACCTCCCGTTCGGGACCGAGGGCGTCGATGCCGGTGCCCCCGGCGTCGGGGCGGGTGCTCCATGGCCACGTGGAGTCGGACCCTGACTCCTCCTCAGACGAGTCCGCCTGGAAGACGGAGGACAAGGAGCCTCCCGATACATTCAAGACTCGGTGCGTCCCGTCGGACTCACCGCAGTCTGAGCCCCGGAGTAGGTTCTCTGAGTTTGTCTTGGATATGGCCACTGCCTTGGCTATTCTGGCAGACCCCGAGGAAGAGCCTCGAGCCGAAGAGCTCGAGGCGCTGCAGTATGACTCTCCTCTGAAGGAGGCCTTTACTGTCCCGGTTCCTCCGATGCTGGAACGGCTCCTCTTCCGTATGTGGGAGGCACCGGCCTCGGCGCCGGTTCTGAGCAAGCGAGTCGACTCGATTTATCGACTCAGGAAGAGCCCTGATTTTCAGAAGGCACAGCTACCACACCATTCTATGGTTGTGGAATTGGCCATGCATCGTCTGAAGAGCCAGAAGATGCACTCCGCGGTGCCCCCTGGTAGGGAGGCCCGAAACCTTGATGGCGTCGGTAGAAAGTGATTCCAGGGCTCGATGCTTGCTTGCCGTGTCCAGTCGTACCAGCTGTACATGGGCATGTACTTGCGGGACCTGGCCAAGGAGTTGGCCTGGTTCTCTGCTGGTCTCTCCGGGGAACCCTTGCAGAGATTTAAGTCCTTGTCCTCGGGGATTTGCGACTGCTCGAAGTTTATGTCCTGTGCCGCCTACGATGGCTTCGAGGCTTCGGCCCGAGTTGCGGCAGCCGGCATCGCGGCTTGACGCCAGGCTTGGCTGCAGTCATCGGACCTCGAGCCATGGGTTCAGGACAAGTTGGTCGATGTCCCTTGCCGAGGTGAAAACCTTTTTGGCAAGCCCATGACCGAGAAGGCCGCTCAGCTCGAAACAGAGCACCTTACACGGACAAGGCTGTCTAGGAAGACCTCTGCCCCTTCTCATAAAAAGAAGGGCTTGGGTAAAAAGCCCTTTTACCCGAGGAAGGGCACTGCCTACAAACAGTACCCTCAATATCAGGCTGCCCAAGCTGCCCCTCAGGGTCAGAAAGCCAAGGGGCAGGGTAATGGGCCCTGTAGGCAGAGGACCCCCAAGCCTCCGGCCCCTGCTCCCACTCAGCAGGGTGGGGGCTTTTGACTCCTTGAGCGTAGCCTCTCCATCCCTGCCCTCCCAACCCTGCACAGGAGGTCGCCTAGCCCTCTTTGCCCACCAGTGGCCCCTTCTCACCGGGGACAGTTGGGTGTTGGACATAGTCCGCAGGGGCTATGCACTGCATTTTCACCAACTGCCTCCCCCTTACTTTCCAGGGGAGCCTCCAAGGCCTCCCCTGCACACAGACCTTCTCCTTCAAGAGCTTCAAGGTCTGTTGGTGGACAGGGCGGTGGAGCCTGTGCCTCCCCACTTGCAAGGTCACGGATTCTACTCCAGATATTTCCTGGTACCCAAAAGAACCGGTGGCCTTCAACCCGTTCTGGACCTCAGGAACCTCAACAAGTTCCTAGAGAAAGAAAAGTTCAAGATGCTTACTCTTGGAACACTTCTGCCCTACCTCCAGCAGGGAGATTGGCTATGCTCCTTAGATCCAAAGGATGCGTACACTCACATCCTCATTCATCCAGACCACAGAAAGTACCTCAGGTTCATTGTGGGAGGAAACCATTATCAGTACAGAGTGCTGCCTTTCGGCCTCACCTCAGCTCCCAGGGTCTTTACCAAATGCCTGGCAGTGGTGGCGGCCTACCTGAGAAATCAGGGAATCTTTGTCTTCCCCTATCTGGACGACTGGCTCATCAGGGGTCAGACGTGCCAGGAGGCCAGACAAGCCACCCTCAGGACTATTGCTCTTCTTCAAGGCCTGGGATTTGTCATAAACTTCGCAAAGTCCACTTTGCTCCCCTCCCAAAACTTGGAGTTCTTAGGGGCAAGGCTGGACTCTCTCCTAGCAAAGGCATTCTTGCCAGCCCAAGACTGATGAATTTAGCAAATCAGTTTCTCGGGGTCAGTGGTCTCCGCCAGACTCTGCCTGATGCGGCTTGGCCACATGGCTTCGACAGTACATGTGACCCCCAATGCCAGGCTCCATATGAGGCCTGCACAGTGGTGCCTTCGGACTCAGTGGTCACAAGCCACAGGCAGCCTCAGAGACAGGATAAGGGTGTCCAGACAATTTCTGAACTCCCTCAACTGGTGGCTGCACCCACCCAATCTTCTAAAGGGGGGGGGGGGGTACCTTTTCAGATTCCTGGATACACGGTGATACTGACCACAGACGCCTCCTTGCAGGGCTGGGGAGCTCATTGTCTAGGCAAGTGCACCCAGGGCCTGTGGTCTCCTTGGGAAGCTGCACAGCAGATCAATCTCTTCGAACTCAGAGCTATTCGATTAGCACTCAAAGCTTTCTCTCCTACCCTGGCTCATCAATCTGTCCTGGTTCAGACAGACAACCAGTTGGCCATGTTTTATGTGAACAAACAGGGCGGGACTGGGTCCAGAATCCTTTGTCGGGAGGCTCAGGACCTTTGTTCATTTGCCCTCAAGCACAACATGATCCTCAAGGCTGTATACCTTCCAGGCCAGGACAACTACCTGGCCGACAGATTAAGCAGGATTCTGCAGCCCCACAAGTGGCAGCTGCATCCTTCAGTAGTTCAGAAGATCTTCCTAAAATGGGGTCTCCCTTTGGTAGATCTCTTTGCCAGCCCAATGAACAAGCAACTGCCAAAGTTCTGCTCCAGGCAACCGCATCCTCTGTGAATAGCAGCAGATGCTTTTCTGATTCCATGGTCTCAGGGCCTCCTGTATGCGTTTCCTTCCACGCCCTTGGTGGCCCGAACTCTCTTCAAAATTCTTCAGGACAAGGCCTCTGTCCTGCTGGTGGCTCCCAGGTGGCCGAGACAGCCTTGGTTTCCTCTTCTGCTTCAACTGGCGGTGGATCCCCCACTGCCTCTGGGGTTGCAACCCGACCTTCTCTCTCAGGAGCAGGGTTCCCTTTTGCACCCTAATCTCAAAGCTCTCAATTTGATGGCCTGGAGGCTGCAAGGGTAGTCTTGGCTCCCTGGGGTCTGCCTCAGGAAGTTGAGGAGGTTGTCCTAGCCTCTAGGAAACAGTCCACTAGGTAAACCTATGCTCTCAAATGGAAAAGGTTTTCTGTGTGGTGTCACCTACGTACAGAGGATCCTTTCTCCTGTATTGTGCCAGTAGTGCTTCAGTACTTACTGCACTTATCAAATCAGGGACTTAAATCTAATTCTGTTCGGGTCCACCTCTCAGCTCTAGCAGCTCACCACTCACTGGTGGAGGGACATTCTCTGTCAGGTCACCCCTTGGTGTCCCGCTTTCTCAGGGGCTTGCTTTTGCTCAAGCCTCCTCTCCGTCCTCCTGCCCCTGAGTGGGAGCTGAATGTGGTCTTGCAGCAGCTGACTCGCCCACCTTTTGAGCCGATGGCTACTTGTCCACTGCGTTTCCTCTACTGGAAGACACTCTTCCTGATAGCCCTTACCTCGGCTAGGCGAGTGAGTGAGCTTCAGGCCCTGGTCTGTGAAAGGCCTTACACCAGATTCTATAGGAACAGGGTAGTCCTTAGGACTCATCCAAAGTTCCTCCCAAAGGTTGTCTCCTCTTTCCACCTCAAGCAGGAGGTGGTTCTTCCAACATTCTTCCCTAGGCCTCATGCAAGCCAGGCTGAAGCGGTCCTGCATACCCTGGACTGTAGGAGGGCCTTATCCTTCTACCTTGACCGTACGCAGGGGCATAGAAGGGCTACTCAGCTCTTCGTATCCTTTGACCCCAATAAGTTGGGGTTGGCTGTGTCCAAGCGTACCTTGTCCATCTGGGTGGCTGACTGTATCACCTGGGCTTACAAGGCGGCTGACCTTCCTTTGCAGGGTAGGGTCATGGCCCATCGTGTCAGGGCAATGGCTGCCTCAGTGGCTCATCTCCGGTCTGTGCCCTTGGTAGACATCTGCAGGGCTGCAACTTGGTCTTCAAGCCAGACTTTTGCGGCCCATTACTGTCTGGAGAGGGAGTCCCGTAGGGATAGTGCTTTTGGCCAAGCAGTACTCTGGAATCTCTTTGAGGTTTAGGCAACTCCTGCCGTTCTGCCCTCTGTTGGGCTACTGGTGGAGGTTGTGTCAGTGAAAAGCCTTTCTTTGCAGCTGGGCCTAGAGGGAGTTCTCTTGTTCAGCCTGGGTTCCTCGGTAGCCCAGAGCTAGGGAGTCACCCATATGTGAGGACTGACTTCCTGCTTGGTCCTGGAGAAAGAGTAGTTACTCACCTATAACAGGTGTTCTCCAGGAGCAGCAGGAATCAGTCCTCACAACCCTCCCTCCTCCCCTTGGAGTTGCAGTTGTACATAGGGGCTTGTTTACAAAGCCGCGGTAGTGGTTCGCGATCGCAGCCGCGGCCCCATTGAAATCAATGGGGCCGCGGCTCCGATTACGATCGCAAACCGCTACCGCGGCTTTGTAAACAAGCCCCATAGTTTATTTTTTCATTTTTGTGTGCTGTTCTTAGCTATGTCATTAGACTGAGGTAAGATGGCGCCTTTAGGCAGGAAGGGAACCGTGCATGCGTGCCTGCATTCCCAAAGGCTTTCATAGAAAGCTGGGGAAATGCTCCGCTGGGGTTTCATCGGCGCCGATGACACCCATATGTGAGGACTGATTCCTGCTGCTCCTGGAGAACACCTGTTACAGGTGAGTAACTACTCTTTTGCTTAAAAAAAGAGAAAAAAATGTTGCAGATAAGTTTTGGATTCTGGCCCTGCCAAAGCAACAGACAATGTTATCAAATAAAAATAGCCCCCTTTTCTTAAGAGCTTTCGGGCAGCAAATTTCTATTAAGAGCACACTAACTTACCTTGCTTGTCATACAGACCCTCTAGGAGGGTCATGTTTCAGCTATTCAGGGCTGGCCATCCATTAGGCAAAGTAGGCAGTTGCCTAGGGTAGTAACTGCTGGGGACAGCAAAGAGCAGGACATTCAAACTTTAATAATAGATTTTGACATGGGGGGGGTATAAGACTTAAGGTTTGCATAGGGTGCCAACACCATGAACCAACTCTGGGGCCGGCCCTGCAGCTACCCCTCATTGATACAACTGGGACCACTCCAGCCAGCTCCCAGAGTATCTTCATGCCATTTCTCAGGAGATTTGTGCATGACAGTGCTGCCATACTTTAGGCTCCAGCATTACTGCAGATCCAATCCCACCAGCCAACTCTACCTTGATACAATGGTCTCCAGCTCAGCTACCACTGCCTTCTGCAGCCAAGCTACAGCCACTTCAATCATTGCTTCCTTCCCATGGGGGCTGGTCCCCCGATCCATATGGGTCTCTAAAGGCTGTAGTCTACCCCTCTCCCCACAGCTTTATTTGTTCCCATCGCTAGATTCTCATACCAGCTGAAACAGCTTCTCAATCCAGAACATTCACTGCCATTCCCTGAAGAACCATCACCCAAAGAAATGAGAGATGAATACTCCTACCCTAAATTGTTACAAAAAAATCACAGGGGTACTCTTAAGTTCCACTCAAACACTGGGTAACTAAAAGGATGTCCTGTCAATCCTGCAGCGAACCCAAAGGAAATCAGCACACTGTTGGTCCACCAAGTTCTTCAAAATCTTGAGATGTCTGTCGGGAAGACCCCTCTTTTCATCCATCCATCCATCCATCCAGAATGAAGATGTCTTGAGCTGAAGTACAAGATACTTCTGACTCTGGCCCATGATCGGTCCCAGACGCCCTACCAACTGATGGCATCAGACATGGTCTTCAAAATAACCAAACCTCTGTCACATGTTCCTGGCAAAGAGTATAAGACACTGGACAGCATAGGGAAGAAGGTATACCAGAATGCCATGTTCTATATAAAGATAGTGGCTCACCAGTTATAAATTCTGCATTATCATCACATATCACTTCAGCTACCCTTTTCTACTCAACAAGACCAGCTGCACCTCAACCTCCAGGAGTCTGTCTATCACCTCATATGGTCCACAATTGATGCATATACCACTATATCCTGGGCTGCTGCCACCACAATCACTGTATGGTGAATCATGTGGCTCAAAGTTTCAGACCTGCAAAATGACCTCCAGGACCATTTAGCAGATGCTCCCTGTTTTAAAAGATCATTTCTTTGGAGAAAAGGTCAAGTATGCAGTGTCCTAGAAAAAGGGCTACTGTTCCGCTGTTAAGGAATTTTCATTGCAACCTACTGAGTAAGCATCATCATCCTGCAGAAATCATCAGCTGCAGTTCAAAAGATTCTACCACCAGCAATATTTCTAACAATTCTCCCCTTATCCCAGTGTTCTCTCTCAGCACCAAGCACCACAGGGCCATATTCAGTGATAGACCACAAGAACGCAAACAGCCGACAACCACAGCCCTCTGCCATGAAGTTAGCCCCCAGCTTTTGACTATCTACCAAGGGGCGGAAGACTTCAATATTTCAGAGAGGCATGGTTAAAAAAAATACAAAAACCCCCCATAGATTGTTGGGTCCTCAATGTCATAAGCCAAAAATGCAAGATAAGTTTTTTCCAAGTATTCACCAAGCTCTGGCTTCACCAGAAAATCCATCAACCCCTCCCCAACACATGCCTTTATTAGTGGAGGAGATTGTTTGCTTATTTGTTTATTTCAGCTTTACTATACTGCCTTTCCCTGTTGAGGAAGCAATGTGGTTTACCATATTGACTATAAAACAGACACATAAAAAGAACTCCATTCTAAACAAGTTGACATGTGCATGCTGTAAGCATTGTAAAAAAGTGTCTTCTATATACTTTTGTCTGTCTTGAGATGGTATGAGTGTGGTGTGGGAGGGGGTAGTGCATATTGCAAGACTTTGGCTCCTCAATAGGAAATGCTATCCTGACCTTCAGCTACCGTGGAACGGTGCTTTACAAAGAAAAAAAGCAGTGACACAGCACTGCAAACTTCTTTGAAAGTAAACATGAAATTTGCCACTGCTATGTTGGGATCACTGGGCCCTCTTCTGGCCTGGGCCTCCTTGTATTGCGGGGGCTGTTTAGGCAGTATTTACACCACTGGGCATGCAGGTTGTAATATGGTATCTATAGGGCACTGTGTTAGCAGGAGCATTGCTAGAATGTTCAATTCTTATCTCTGTCCTTCATATTGAATAGTCCAGTGGCTTATAAAGTAGCAAATTATGAATCGGGTTTTTCTAATCTCTTAACCGGTTGATGGAATTTTCCATCTTCCCCACAGAATCTTTTAATAAGGTATTCATTTGTGAGACACATTGCCAGATACCTAATAAAGTAACATTTAAAGAAGGATCCACTTCAAGAGCTTGAGAAGTAGATTCAATATTTAAAGCAATTGGATTAGGAAAGTGAACCACTCAGACCTCTTTTTTAGTTAAACTGTTATGTGACCCCTTCCTCAGTAACACCACCACTTGGTTGACCTGGAGGTATGCTCTCTACAATCTTGCTACCGGAGGGGGACAGTGTTCTTTCAACCGGGCTCAAAGCCACCCCAGAGAACAGGTATGATAAATCAGAAATGCTTACCCTTACAGAAGCTGTTGGTACAATTCCAGCCACCACATGTTTGTCAATCACACCTTTTACTTTAGGGGAAGATTTCATAACACCAGGAATCACCAAGGCTTTCTCCTTCCTCTTGCCATCCCTTTTGGCATAATCTCCACAATTCCACTGAGAACAAAGTGACACTTAAGGGGCATGTGCCTAAAGGGGAACCCATGGTCGCACAGCGATGTTTAAAGCCAGCAGGAGTAACCTGATGTTCATTCTGGTGGGTGGGTAGAGCTATCACCAGCACGTCCTCTCCAGTCCACCAGGATTGTCCATCACTACCAGGAAACTGCCATAAGTGTTACTTGGGGCTTCTTAGTCACAGTGTTCCTTCTCTCTCCCCACCAGGAGGGTTTTAAACCAAATGGAATATGAAACAGGTAGCCAAATGAGTGCAGTACAATAATGGTGCAATAGGGTTGAACTTGGCACATTACACAATAATCTAATGGTGGCATTCTGAATTGTCTGAAGGCACTTAAGGTCAGAAAACCCTATTTTGCATAAATTGATTACAGTAGTTCAAGTGGGAGGAAACGAGCTAGAATACAGACATGCTAGACTTGAGCACTCGTATGATTTTACTGAATGGACAGGGCAGAGTGCAACAAGGAAGCTCAGATGGTGACTGAGATTTGCACTTTGAGTGAAAGTTAGGGCATCAAGAATGACTCCTAAATGGGTCTGTAAGAGTAAGAAGCGAGCCTCAGATACACGGAGAGACTAAAGATCAACATGATTATCTTGTGATCCAAAGGGTTTGAGACTTGTTTGGGCTCAACTGAAGCTCAGGACTGCAGAGCCAAGAAGAAATGGCGTCTAAATAAGCATTTATTGGTTTGAGATCAGGAGCAAGAAGAGTAGTGTAGGCTACAAGCAGAATGTTGTCAACGTAAAAGAAACCAGTGATACCATGATTGTGAATTGGAGTAGCATTTGGCACTATGAAACTGGTAAAGAGAAAAGGTGCAAGTATATTGAACCTTGTGGTATACCATGAGAAAAGACATAGGAAGGGGAGTAATAAATGGTGCAAGTGACAATACTGAAGGTATGATTTCCACTGTCCTACAGAGCAAAGCAATAGAGTAAGTTCCATTGCAACAGCGGAATCAGGGTTTTTATTCAAATTATTTTCTTCATAAAATCAGGAGACCTCAGACCCATCCTGGATCTATGAAACCATACTTTTTTACATCAGAAAGGAGAAATACAAGATTAGCTCCCTAGCCACGATTCCTCCTTGTTGGATGGGAAAGATTGGTTTGCCGCTTTAGGTCTGAAGAACATCTATACTTGCATCTCAACACAACGGAATCACTGGCAATTCCTTTGTTTCACCTTCCTAAATTGTCACTTTTAATACAAAGTTCTGCCCTTCAGCCAGGGGCCAGCTCAATGGGCTGTAGCACCCTGAGCCATCTTTTGCTTTTGTGCCCCCCCCCCCCGCCCCCCGCCTCTTGCACAGACAGGGGTACATTTTCAGCTCACTAGCTTGTTAAATGCCATCACCCCCATTTAACTTAATATCAACCGACTCACCTTTGTCCACCTGTTTATTCACTCCTTCAAAAAAACATAACAGATTGGCTTTAGACAAGGAAGATCTTGTCTTACTAATCTGTTATGTTTTTTTGAAGGAGTGAATAAACAGGTGGACAAAGGTGAGTCGGTTGATATTGTGTATCTGGACTTTCAGAAAGCCTTTGACAAGGTCCCTCATGAGAGACTTTTGGCAAAACTAAAGAGTCATGGGATAGGAGGCAGTGTACTACTGTGGATCAGGAACTGGTTAAAAGATAGAAAGCAGAGGGTAGGGCTAAATGGTCAATTTTCCCAATGGAGAAAGGTGAATAGTGGTGTACCCCAGGGATCTGTGCTGGGTCCGCTGCTTTTTGACATATTCATAAATGACCTGGAAAAGTGGAATAACGAGTGAGGTTATCAAATTTGCAGATGACACAAAACTATTTAAAGTTGTTAAAACCAGGAGGATTGTGGAAAATTGCAAGAGGATCTTGATAAATTGGAAGACTGGGCATCAAAATGGCAGATGAAATTTAATGTGGAGAAGTGCAAGGTTATGCACCTAGGGAAGAACAACCCAAACTATGGTTACACGATGCAAGGTTCCACATTAGGAACCACCACCCAAGAAAAAGATTTAGGCGTCCTTGTGGATACCATGTTAAAAACCCTCGGCCCAGTGTGCAGCGGCGGCCAAGAGAGCAAATAGAATGCTAGGTATGATAAGGAAAGGAATGGAAAATAAAACAAAAGATATTATAATGCCTCTATATCGTTCCATGGTGAGACCGCACCTTGAATATTGTGTGCAATTCTGGTCGCCATATCTTAAAAAGGATATAGCAATTTTAGAAAAGGTTCAGAGAAGAGCCACCAAAATGGTAAAGGGGATGGAAGGCTACTCCTATGAAGAAAGGCTAAAAAGGTTGGGGCTCTTTAACCTGGAAAAGAGACGGCTGAGGGGAGATATGA
The DNA here is from genome assembly GCA_033557465.1 of Ichthyophis bannanicus. NCBI lineage: Eukaryota > Metazoa > Chordata > Amphibia > Gymnophiona > Ichthyophiidae > Ichthyophis > Ichthyophis bannanicus. Next base: position 192,990,694 of record CM066039.1, read on the forward strand.
TAGAAGTCTATAAATTAATGAACGGAGTGGAACGGGTAAACGTAGATCGATTGTTTACCTTATCAGAATATAGAAAGACTAGGGGACATGCAATGAAGCTACAGGGGTAAACTATTTAAGACTAATAAAAGAAAATATTTTTTCACTCAACGTGTAATCAAACTCTGGAATTTGTTACCGGAGGATGTAGTAAAGGCTGTTAGTGTAGCTGGGTTTAAAAAGGTTTGGACAAGTTCCTGGAGGAAAGGTCCATAAACCATTATTAAGAAGGGACCCAGGATATCAATGCTTGAACCAATACAAGCATTGTGGAACCTGTGTCCCTTGGGGAAACTGCTAGGTACGTATGACCTAGATTGGCCACTGTTGGAAACAGAATACTGGGCTTGATGGACCTTGGTCTGACCCAGTATGGCATATCTTATGTTCTTATGTTCTTATCTGTATATTCTGAGCCCTTAGCCATATAGGTAGCAAACTGAATATACAGAACTTGCCGGTGTCATCATTGTATTATCTGTTTAGGCTAGGCCTGATATTCCTCAGGCCTAAACTAAACATATAACTTATCTGAATAGTGCGGCTATTTAGATAGTTTTCTGACCTGCCCTCATTCCTCCTTTAACATGCCTCAGAAGAATATGGATAATATCTGACCATTCTGCAATTTGAACAGCCTGATATTTTTTTTTATTTGTATGTTTTTATTTATTAATGAGAACTTGTACACTTTACAAAATAAACAGTTACATCCCAGTATTTGGAAACAAGGGAGTATTTAACATTTAACAAATCCACATAACTGAGTATTGTTGCTGGTTTTCTCTTTCCCCCTCCCAAAGGATCACGTCATATAGGTTAAGAAAGATACTAAATGGATCTGTCATATGATGCGACTCCAGGCAGTTTCCGGGCCTCAATTCCCACATGCACCCACAGCAGAGTATCTAATTATGCTTGAAGTAGGGCTTTGCCTTCCTTCCCTCTGCACCACTCAACAAAGGGGGACCATATTCTATCGTAAGTGGGCATTGTCTGTCGTCTCATGGCTGCTAGTTTTGTTATCTTTTGAATATACTTCACTTTCTGCTAGGCATGTATGACCTAGATTGGCCACCGTTGGAAACAGGATACTAGGCTTGATGGACCTTGGTCTGACCCAGTGTGGCATATCTTATGTCCTGAACCACCCTCCCTAAGGAGGGTGTTCCACCCTAGTCCAATGTTCGGCTAGAGCGAGTCTGGCCGCCATCAATAAATGCCTCTGCAAAGGGTCAGCGACTGCTCTGCCCCCCCCCCCCTCCCTTCACCCAACCCCAAAAGAACCAAAACAATTCTGGGGGTAGTGTATTTTCCTTGAACTTTGCTGATAAATGTAAAAATCCCTTCCCAGTAAGGTAAAGTTGTGGGCAAGACCACCAAATGCATAGGAAGGAGCCTTTCTCCCCACACAAGTGCCAGCATAATCCCTTGCCAAGTCCAAATTTCACCAGTTTATCCAGGGTGTAAGGCTAACAATATAGCATTTTATATACATTCTCAATCAGATATATTGATGTTATGACCTTGCAGAAATGCTGGAATATTAAGCTCCAATCATCCCACAACCAAGTCTGCTTCCCACTGTGTGAGGAAGTATGCTTTTTCTCCCTGGCCCTCTTTCAAAGCCTTATACAATTTAAACAGACATCCTTTCATGTTTTCACCTAAAAAAAATGACTCTAAGGTCCGTACTACTGTATCCCTATAGGCCCACTCTTCCCTACTCAAATAATAGGTGACTTGCAAGTACTGGTATCTATTTCTACGCTCCAGGCCATGCTCATTCTGTAACTCAGCAAAGAGGATCATTTTGTTCTCCCTCTTAAAATGCCCCAAGTATATCATCCCCCCTTTACTCCACCTTATAAATGTTGCAACTGTTTTTTCACTCAACGTGTAATCAAACTCTGGAATTTGTTACCGGAGGATGTAGTAAAGGCTGTTAGTGTAGCTGGGTTTAAAAAAGGTTTGGACAAGTTCCTGGAGGGAAAGGTTCATAAACCCCATTATTAAGAAGGGGCCCAGGATATCAATGCTTGACCTAGTACAAGCATTGCAGAACCTGTGTCTTTTGGGGAAACTGCTAGATACGTATGACCTAGATTGGCCACTGTTGGAAACAGGATACTGGGCTTGATGGCCCTTGGTCTGACCCAGTATGGCATATCTTATGTTCTCCCCGAGGGAAAGGATGGGTTATATTTCAGGGATGTTAATTTAAAAATCAGGTTTCTTTTAAAGTTTTTGCCTCCTATATTTATCCCAATATCATTTATCAACAATACCACTGAGTTCTTTTCCAATAAAGAGTCCCACTGTATGGATACACACCATAACAACGATTGTAAAGGCCTATCCCCTGCCGACTCCTGCTCCGAAGCTACCCACTCCTTCTACATAGACAGTTGCCAATCAACTACTCGGAGTATCGCTGCTTCATAATAAGTTTGCAAGTCTGGAACTCTCAGGCCCCCTTGCTTTCTCTCATAGTAAAGAATCCTGTGGGAAACCCTGGGTCTCTTATTTCCCCAAATAAACTTCATAAGTTCTCTTTCCTATTTTGTAAATAGTCCCAGTGGTAATTTAATTGGCAGTGTATTAAACAAATACAAGAATTTAGGTAAAATCATCATTTTGATGCTATTTATTCTGCCTAACCAAGAGAGCCCCAAATTTTTCCACTGCAACAAAAAGGCGCTAACTGTTTTCCATTGTGGGTCATAATTTAATTGACATAGCCCAAATCAGCTGTCAGGTTAATACCCAAATACCAAACATGAGAGGTGGCCAAGCAATATGGAAATTTTTCTCCAATGGCTTTTTGCTCTTCTGGGTCCAAGACTGTTTCTAACAGTTCAGACTTTGATGCATTCATTTTAAAGCCTGAGATTAGACTAAACCTCGTCAATTCTGTTCCCACTCCCTCTAGGGACAGAGAGGGTCTATTCAGGGTAAATATTAAATCATCCGCAAACAAGGAGAGTTTATGCTCCATGTGGGATCCAGCCAGCCCCACAATCTCAGCCCGTGTTCGAATTTGGTAAGCTAGAGGCTCCATAACCCATGCAAAGAGGATGGGGGCACCCCTGCCTTGTCCCCCTCCATAGCTCAAAGGGTTGTGAATAACAAGCATTCACTTTTATCCTGGCTGAGGCCTGTGTGTAGAGAACATGAATCCATTGACAAAAAGATCCACCCAATCCAAATGTTTCTAACACTTTGAACAGATATAGCCAATAGACCCTATCAAAGGCCTTCTCTGCATCTACAGTAAGAAGTAGAGTGTGGGTTCCATCCTGTTTTGCCCGATGGAACAGGTTCAAAATTTTGCGCACATTATTAGAGCATTGCTTCCCTGGGATAAAACCAGACTGGCTGAAGTACACTAGTTCCCGTAAGTGGGGCTGTAACCGATTTGCTAATATTTTTGCAAAAATCTTCTGAGCCACATTGTAGGGGATCTTTCCTCTCTTTATGAATCAATGAGATCCCCACCACTCTCATAGAGGGAGGCAGAAACTGTTGTACATCCTCACAAGCAACTCCACTATTTGGTCCTGGAATGTTTTGTAGAACAGATTTGTCTGTCCAGTCCAGGAGCTTTGGACCTTGGAAGACCTTTGTTGACCTGCAAAACTTTCACTCCTGAGACTGGCCATCCAATCCTTTCCATGTCCACCTCAGTGAGTTTAGGCAAATGCCAGGCTTCCAAAAATCCACAAAGCACTCTTGTATCCCCATTTGATCAGATATCTCTGCCCCTTGTTTATTCTTAATTTTTCAAATACTGTTTTTGGTTGTTATTTCTTTAAACAAAAGGTCAAAACCTTGCTCGCCTTGTTTCCAAACTCAAAGTGCTCTTGTCCTAATCTATCCAAATGAAAACATATTTCCGCTAATTGATATTCTTCTAAACTTTTCTTTGCATTGGCCAATTCCCTAAGGACAGTGGGTTGTCTATTGCCCCGTTTTATAAGTCCCTCCAGTCTTGTGATGTCCTCATGTAGGGTACTTGTCCTCTGCTCCCTTTCTCTCTTTCTATGTGCCCCAAAACTGTAAGGTGACCCCTTAAGACTGCCTTCAATCCATCCCATACTATACCTGGTGGGCATTCTTCATTATCATTAATATCCAGGTAATCCTGGAGTCCCATTATTTTTGTCTTTATTTCCTGGTCTTCCAGCAATGAATCATTAAGCCTCCAAAAACTATTAGGATGTTCTACGGGTGCTATCCCCAAATCCACTCACAGTGAGGAGTGGTCCGACCACGTGTGGTTTTCAATGTTACATTCCTTGATCCATACCCCTAGAACTCTGCTCCCCCATAAGTAGTCAATTCTGGTATACATATTGTGAGCTCCCGAATAAAAAATGTAACCTCGTTCGCCAGGATGTCTCGCTCTCCATATATCTTCAAACTCAAAAAGGTGTGCCCATGCTTCCAAACTCTTATGCCCCAGGGGCGAGCCCTTTACCTTGGCCAATGGAAGTATCAATCCACAGATTAAAGGCTAAATTAAAATCCCCACTGACCAAGACTATTCCATCCATGAACCCAGACATTACTTTTGCTATTTGATTATAAAATTCTTTTTGACCCACATTCAAAGCATACACACTCCCCAATGTTATTTTCAACCTGTGTAGCTCACCTTTGATAAATATGTATCTCCCTTCCCGATCCCTACAAACCTCCAGTTCTCTAACGGAGACCAATGACTGCATGATAATAGCAATCCCATTTGTCTTACAACTGGCTTTATGAGATGCAAACCATTTTTCCCATAGCTCTTGTGAGAGAGCCAAAATTCATCTCTTCCCAATAAGTGTGTTTCTTGCAAAAATGCTACTTGCATGAGCTCTTTAAATACTAGCTGGCGCTTAGTTGGGAAGTTAAGGCCATTAAAATTAAAAGTTACCCCTCTTACTGCTCCCATCATCTCTTATCAATGAGTTCAATGCCATTCTATACAAGTTCCCCAGTCCTCTATCTATCTTCCCAGATCCACTCAATATATCCTCCTCTCCCCCACTCCCTTCCTCACCCCCACAGACCCCCTGTATAAAACACACAGTTCTTCCTGGGTTCCATTATACAGCCAGCAGCAGCAGCCCCTACATAGCATACACTAAAGAAAGCCTGCCCGCCCTACCCATAAACCACATCTTGTGCTTAATCCCAAAACCCCCAGCCCCTTTCAGCAACCCCCATAATCAACTCCACATGACTCGTCAAACTGCACCACACTCTCCCACTTCTCCAATATTCACTCATTCACCCCCAACACCAGACTCCCACCTGCTCACATGTAGACATGAAAGCTTAACATACATCCAACTTTAAAGTCCACTCATAGAAAGAGTCCAAGCAATACTTGAGCATGGTCAAGTGCACGGTTCCAGACTATTGTCTGAGTACCCTGTCTGCCGACACAAACGCTTTCCATCTTGTTTCACCCTTTCCGATTGCAGTTTAGAAGGGTTAGGCCTTGCGATCTCAGTTTGCGGTGGCAAGTCCGACCAACCCGCATTCTTAAGCACGTTAAGTACTTCTTCTGGCTTGATATGGACATCCTCCCAGGGAAAATTGCAGGCCACAAGGGAATGTCCATTTGTATTTCACATTTCCCTCTCTCAAACATTGTGTTATTGGCCAATATTCTCACCTTTTCCTCATGGTCACCGCTGACAGATCTCCATAAATTTCAAGTTTTCCTTTGTCCTAACTCAGCTGACCCACTTTACGAGCAGCTTGCAAAATCAGTTCTTTCGAACAATCCTCATGCATGCAGACCAAAATATCTCTTGGCCTACAATCTTGTGGCTGTCTTAAGGTGTGGTGGGCTCTCTCAATCTTAAAATATACATGCTCCAAGTGCAGCTGGGCCTGTTGTGTCACCTCCTGAAAGACCCTTTCTGCCAAGTCCACATAATCCAATGGAGTGGAGGCTTTGGGCATACCTCAGATACATAGATTTGACTGCCGAGATCTGTTTTCAAGGTCTTCCAATTTTGTCCACAGCTCCTCATGTTGCTCCTTCAGTTTTGCAAAATTAGCTGTGGCACCATTTAAAGACTCATCTTGTTCTTCCACCCTTGTCTCCGTATCTTCCACACATTGGCCTAGATCGTGGATATCGGATCTAATATCTGCCATCCAGGTTTGAAAGTCCTGCAGTATGGCATTTACATCGTTCTTCAGGTCTACAAACCACTGCCTGACCTCTGATCTGAACGCAGCAATAATCTTTGGCACTATTTCCAGTTTGTTATGAGGTTTTACTGGCCTGCACCATTCCTGATGCTGTCATTTTATGTTTCCCTCCTGTGCTGCTCTCTCTGCTCTTATAGGTAAAGGATTTAAAGTCAATGGACTGCTTCTTCTCCCCCGATGCCATCCCAGGATTAGTGTGTATATTGTCAAGATTTTCTCCCTGAGGAGGTTCGGGATCCAGCTAAATATGAGGCAGTTTTACCCCTCGCTTTCAGGATCTCCCAGGTTAGGCTGCCATCTTGGCTGTGGCGTCACCGGAACCAGCTTGAGATTATTTATTTAAAAGAAAATGGACAGTTTTCCCAATGGAGAAAGGTGAATAGTGGAGTGCCCCAAGGATCTGTGCTGAGTCCACTGCTCTTAACATATTTGTAAATGACCTGAAAATGGGAAGACCGAGTGAGGTAATCAAATTTACAGATGACACAAAATTATTCAAAGTTGCTAAAACCCATGAGGATTGTGAAAAATTGCAAGAGGACTTTGATAAAATGGAAGACTGGACATCCAAATGGCAGATGAAATTTAATGTGGACAAGTGCAAAGATATGCACCTAGGAAAGAACAACCCAAACTATGGTTACACGATGCAAGGTTCCACATTAGAAACCACCACCCAGGAAAAAGATTTAGGCGTCATTGTGGATAACATGTTAAAACCCTCCACACAGTGTACAGCAGCAGCTAAGAGAGCAAATAGAATGCTAGGTATCATAAGGAAAGGAATGGAAAATAAAACAAAAGATATTATAATGCCTCTATATCGTTCCATGGTGAGACCGCACCTTGAATACGGTGTGCAATTCTGGTTGCCGTATCTTAAAAAGGATATAGCGTTATTAGAAAAGATTCAGAGAAGAGCCACCAAAATGGTAAAGGGGATGGAAATATACCCCTATGAGGAGAGGCTAAAAGGGTTAGGGCTCTTCAACCTGGAAAACAGACAGCTGAGGGGAGATGTGATAGAGGTCTATAAATGAATGAATGGAGTGGAACGGGTAAATGTAGATAGATTCTTTATGCCATCAAAATATAGAAAGACTAGGGGATATGCAATGAAGCTACAGGGTAACCTATTTAAGACTAATAAGAGAAAATATTTTTCACTCAATGTGTAGTCAAACTCTTGAATTTGTTACCGGAAGATGTAGTAAAAACGGTTAGTTAAGCCAGGTTTAAAAAAAGGTTTGGACAAGTTCGTGGAGGAAAGGTCTATAAATCATTATTAAAGGGAACCTGGGAAATCCACTGCTTGCCCCAATACCAGCATTGTGAAACCTGTGTCTTTTGGGGAAACTGCTAGGAACTTTTGACCTAGATTGACCACTGTTGGGAACAGGATACTGGGCTTGATGGACCTTGGCCTAACCCAGTATGGCATATCTTATGTCCTTAAAAAAAATGATATTCCGCACAAGAACCTAGGCAGATGATAAAAACCATACATAAAATTTACACCTAAAAACAATAACATAACATAGCATAATCATGTGCCTGAAGGACACATAAACATGCTAGCTTAATAATGCACCAGAAAAAGCCTGACACCACCCACATAAACACGATCAAAAAGGTTTGCCAAAATAAATGTGCCTTCAGTTTTTTTTCAAAATACCAGAAGTCCAAAATGCAATGCAATTCTGCAGGCAAAGCTTTCCAAATTTGTGGAACAGCCATAGAAAATATCCTGTTATGGAACACTTGAAAATGAATATGCCAAAATGATGGAATATCTAGTAGCAATGTCTCCTGTGAGTGTAAAACTTGAGGAAGGCAGTAAACACACAAAGAAGTCGACAACTGAGTGAGGCTCTATGACTGAGAATATCAACACAATGACTTTATAGAAAATTTGAAATGCAATTGGTAACCAATGTAACTTACATAAATCAATAGAAATGTGCTCAAAACTTCTACTATCAGTAAGAAGACGTGCCACCGCATTTTCTGTATATTTTTTGAAAATACACAGGCTAATCATGCATTTGCCAGCAAAAACATAATTGCCTTTGAATATCTGATAGGGCATAATTATTCATTCATGGAACACGCCCGGACTCGCCAATAAAATTCTCCCAATAATGGAGCAGAGCAGAAATAAGGTCTTTTCATTTACAACTCAACATACAAAAAAGTTATATTGAAATTCTAATCTCTCATCAGCAACCACATCACTAACTGCCGCCACTGCCAGACATCATGTTGTTGTTAAGTGCCGTCAAGTCGGAGTCTACTCATGGCGACCCTCTGGATAGCTATCTTAAATTGTGTTCGGTCTTCGGTCAGGTGGCTCATTGTTGACAGACTGGTACCTGTAGCTGCTGTTATTGCATCGATCCATCTCATTGCTGACCTTCCTCTTTTGCGTTGACCTTCTATCTTGCCAAGCATGATGTCTTTCTCTAATGATCTCTCTCTTCGCATGATGTGTCCAAAGTATGAAAGTCGAAGTCTTGTCATCTGAGCTTCTAAAGAAAGCTTAGGTTTGATCTCCTCTAGTACCGACTGGTTTGTTCTTCGGGCAGTCCATGGTATACACAGTATTCGCCGCCAGCACCATAATTCAAAGGCATCAATTTTCTTCCTGTCTGTCTTTTTCACTGTCCAGCTTTCACATCCATATGATGTTATTGAAAATACCATGGCTTGAACAAGTCGAATCTTTGTATGGAGAGAGACATCTCTGCTCTTGAGAATCTTATCTAGGTCTTTCATAGCCATTCTGCCAAGAGCAATGCGTCGTCTGATTTCTTGACTGCTTGTTGCTTCTTTATTGATAGTTGATCCAAGTAGGTTAAAGTTGTTCACGATTTCAATTTCTTCTCCTTCAATGATGAATCTGTTGATTATGCCAGTTGTCATGATCTTTGTCTTCATTACATTAAGGTGCAGGCCCGTTTTCAGACTATGTTCTTTGATTGTGAGAAGCAAATATTTCAGATCAACTTCACTTTCAGCCAGTAATGTGCTATCATCAGCATAGTGAAGGTTGTTGATGAGTCTTCCACCAATCTTCACAACTCTGTTGTCTTCATACAATCCTGCTTCTCTGATGATTTGTTCTGCATATAAATTAAACAGGTAGGGGGAAAGTATGCAGCCTTGCCTTACACCTTTGCTTATTTTAAACCATTCTGTTTCTCCTTGATCCATTCGAACTGTTGCTTCTTGATCAATGTACAGATTGTGCAAGAGTACGATCAGGTGTTCTGGTATACCCATGCTTCTTAATGTGGCCCAGAGTTTCTCATGGTTTACACAGTCAAAAGCCTTGCTATAGTCGATAAAGCACTATTAGATATTCTTTTGGTATTCTTTAGTCTTTTCAAGGATCCATCTCACATCCGTAATGATGTCTCTCGTTCCTCGCCCTTTCCTGAACCCTGCTTGCACTTCAGGTAGTTCTTGTTCCAGGTATGGTTGTAGTCTCTTTTGAATAATCTTCAGTAGAATCTTGCTGGCATGTGGGATCAGAGCGATTGTGCGATAATTTCCACAGTCAGTTGGATCACCTTTCTTTAGCATTGGTATAAACACAGATCTTTTCCAGTCAGTTGGCCATGATGTTGTCTTCCATATTTCTTGGCAGAGCCTTGTAAGTACGGTAACAGCTGCATCAGATTGCTGTAATACTTCTCTGGGAATGCTATCAATGACTGGTGCTTTGTTCTTTGATTAAGCTTTCAATGCTGCTTTAACTTCTTCTTTCATCACCAATGGTTCCCAATCATAAGGTACAGGTTGAAATGGCTGTTGGTCCACTTGATCTTTATCATATAAAAACTCTGTATATTCCTTCCACCTTTTCTTGATCTTCTCAGCATCATTCAACATAGAACCTTGAGCATCTTGTAACATTCCAATTTGAGGCTGGAACTTTTTTTTTTTTAACTCTCGTAGCTTTAGGAAAGCCAATCTTGTTCTTCTTCTAATAGTTTCTGCTTCTATTTCCTTGCATGCGTCGTTGTAGTACTTTTCCTTGTCCTGTCTTGCTGCACATTGGAAATCTCTGTTGAGTTCTGTTATTGTCTTTCTTTCTCCTCTGGCTTTAGCTTCTCTGCATTTCTGGGCAATTTTCAGAGTTTCTTCTGTCATCCATTTCGGCCGTTTTTGCTTTTTCACCTTTTGTAGAGACTTCTCGCTTTCTTCCAACACAACCTTCTTGATGTCATTCCATAACTCTTCTGGAGCTCTGTCATTTGTATCTAAAGCAGCAAATCGATTTTGCAAGCAGTCTTTAAATTCCAGTGGTATATTCTCAAGGTCATATTTTGCTGCATTCATGAGTGGTTTGCTCTTTTTCAACTTTAGCTTGAGTTTGCATTCTAGTAGTTGATGATCTGTACCACAGTCAGCTCCAGGTTTTGTCTTTGTTGATGTTATAGAACTCTTCTATCGTTGACATCCACAGATGTAGTTAATTTGATTTTTATACAATCCACTGGGTGAAGTCCATGTGTACAGTCGCCGCTTGTGTTGATGGAAGAAGATGTTTGAGATGAATAGATCGTTGGTCTTGCAGAATTCTATCAGTCTTTCTCCAGCTTCATTGCTGTTGCCAAGTCCATATTTTCCAACTACTTTGCCTTCTTTTCATTATGCCATCCAAATAACATAGTACAATGAAAATAAGCAGTATAAACAAAGACAACAAAACCCAAAATAATATGCAAGAGAAACAGCCCAAAGTGTAAACCGCATCACAGCCCACATCATGAAGAGTACAGCAGTGACAGAAATACCAAGGTTAAACAACTAAAGGCCCCAACACCTAACATTAACCTTATTACTAATAACAAAGTGAAAACACCAATATAATCTGCTCAAACCTGTAAAGAAACTAAAAGAGATTCAAGCTGAGAAGGATCAGAATAAACATAACTCACCCCTTGAATAGTAACCAAACATTTACATGGAAAACGAAGGAAGAAGGTACCTCCCCCAGCCAACACTCTAGGTTTAAGCTGAAGGAAGGACCTCCGACGACATTGCGTGTACCTGGAAACGTCTGGGAAGATAGATTACTTGTGGCCATAAAAAAGAAAATCCTTTTTAGAAAAAAAAAGTTTTCATAATGGAAGCCTTGTCTGCAAGATTTGCCAAAGTAACCACTATAGTGACGCGGGAAGAGATTGGTATCTGAGAATTTTCCAACACACCAGTTAAATCAGAAACAGTACTCTCCTCACCTAGCGCCACTCCAGTCTCCCCAGATGTTGCCCGTACTGGCAAATAAAAGGAACGATCAATCAAAATAGTATCAGCGTCAGCAAGTAACAAAACTTCTTTACAATATTTCCGAAATAGAAGAACAGATGACAAAAAACGTGTTTTAGGAAAATTCAAAACCCGAAGGTTTTTAGCACGAGAGACATTCTCTAGAGACTCCAGCTGTTGATAAATGAGTAAAGTATCCTTCAAGGTAGATGCACCAGCCGCCTGTAAAGATGCGACCTGAGCATCAACCTTGTCGGCATGTTGAGATAATTGATTAACAGAAGTCTCCATCGTATGCAATCGACCAACAACTTGTTGCGAGAAAACAGTTGATAGGCAATCCTTGTAGACGAATAGAGATTAAGCATTTGCTGACTGCATTGTATTTCATTACAGTTCTTACAAATTTCTTCTTTATTATAAATGCAACACCATTTCTTCTTTGTCTTTCATTTCCAGCATAGTAGACCATGTGATCATTTGATGCAAAGTGCCTGATGCCAGTCCATTTCAGTTCGCTGTCACCCAACAGATCAAGTTGTACATGTTCCATTTCATTACTGACCACCTCCGACTTCCCTTGGTTCATGCTTCGTACGTTTCATGTTCCAATGCATAAGACATCTTTACAGCTTCTGACTCTCATTTCATGCGCAGCTGCATAAGCAGTCAGACGTCCCGAGAGCTTTGATCCAACCACATCATAAATGCTGGCTTTACTCTGAAAAGTCTTCAGCTCTTCCCCAGTAGCTAGTTGAGTGCCTTCTGACCTGGGGGTCTCATCTTCCAGCACTATAGCACAATATGTTTTGTTGTAACTATCCATTGGGTTTTCATGGCAAGATACAGAAGTAGATTGCCGGGCCTTTCTTCCGCGCAGTTTAAGTTTGGTGGTGTTGCCGTTGTCACAGAAATGTGTTCCTCCGACATCAACACTATCCCATTCTGCTGCTGTGCAGATGGGTGGTTTGTCTTGGTCTGGCACCTCAGCTGAGACCTGTCCATCTTGGGAGACCCTGCCGCTAGTTAAACTACCGATATAGTTTAGCTCTCAGCATCACTGATGCACACAAGCCCTCACAGCACGACAAGCTGCAAACCAAGTGAGGGAGACATCATGTATCATAACACAAAAAAAAAAAAACCTGCAAAAGGATACTCAACACCAGCACCAAGTACTCGAATTGCACCAACCCTACCTATGGAAAATCAGCACTGCAAATGTTCTAGAACACCAGTAACCCCCGTGGTAAAAGAGAACAACCTGAACTACTACAGATTCCTAGAAAGAACCAACATGTTAGCAGAATCCCTTATCTCGGTTGCACATAGAAAACACACACTTTATTTTGATTGTAGCCCTTTAATACTTGCTTAAAACATTGTTCTGCTGATTTGTTTATTTTAACATGAACACATAAACTTCAGATGCTCACTGATCTTTTTTGGCAAAAAGGAGATCAACTCTTACTTGTGGCATTAGCTAGCAAAAAGGAAATTATTCTTCCTTGCCACAAAAATATTCATCATTGCTCCTCAATGCCGCCTTATGTGCAATCCAATCCTTATATTTAAAAGCTATTGCTTTGTTAATATTTAATCTTATTCAATATATTATTCATTAATTTCACAACTTATCTTTTTTTATATACATCTTTATCTGTATTTTCAAGAACCCACAGTGATTGCCACCTTCATTTTTCCAACTAAAACCACCTCCAGTCTCAGCTGGGGGTTTCACCAAGGCTCGCGGTTTCTTTAGGGAGTACATCTCCACTAGAAAAGCAGAGCAAATGAAAATCAGCAATAATTAAAAGAAAAGAAACAACCATTCAGTGTTCTTTTTACTGCTTATACTTTGCAATGGCGCTTGCCCTAAGACGCCATGACTGCATGTTATCTTTAAAGGGATATCTGCCACACTGTTGGTTCAATAAAACCATTGCCACTCAATTTGATTGTTCACTACTACTACTAATCATTTTAATAACGCTACAAGGCATATGCAACGTTGTACATATAGATGTAAGACACAGTCTCTGATCATCAGTGCTTACAGTTTAATCAAGACAAAACACATAGAGCATGATTCCATTACGTGCATGTCTGGCCCGCAGACACGTCAAAATAAAAAATGGGCCCCCTTTGAACCTAATTCCGCATCCGCGGGTCTGGATGTCCAAGCGGGTCTGGAATTGGGGAGATAGACATGTTCGGCGTGGCACGTGCAAACACCATTCAGCTAGCCTATGACTCCGATGCAGGTAAATGTTTTGGATGTCCCTGCGCCCATCGTATTCTGAAAAGTTAGATGTTCTGGATCCTGCCTGTCCCCACGATCTAACCATGGATGCCACATGCCTGGGGAAAACACATCTCCTAAGCTGCTCTTCACAGACAGTAGTTTGCTGATGCACACTAGACATAAATACCAATGAGAAATGATAGCTGCTGCAACCTGGACCCCTCATGCCCTCAAAAGGGCTAGGTAAGTTAAGTGCACCCCAATATGGTATATGAGAATGTAATATTGAACATGTATGTCAGGACATACCTTGCATCAAATAGTGTGTGGCATTAGGAACTGGCTAGTGATTCCTGCTCTAGTCATCTCTACAAACATGCCTTAAACTGCTAGGGGTGGCCCCTCACCAAATGCATAAAACCCAGAACTAATCTTGCAGTTCCCCAAAGGATGCATAATATTGCTGAGCAACAAATATATACCCTTTTTGTGCCTATGGCCTATAAGTGCATTCATTCTGCTGCTCCGCACTACCATTCCCCTCTTATTTCTCCCTACACTTCTCACCGGGAACTCCACTGTTCTGTCAGATTGCTTCTATTTGTGCCCTTCTCTTCTACTTCCAAATCCAGACATCACTCCCTTCACCTAGCTGCTGCTTACGCCTGGAAGAAACTACCTGAATCTGTACATCAGGCTTTGTCTCTGGCCCCTCTCAAATCTAGGCTGAGCACTCACCTCATTGTTGCTGCTGTTGGATCTGATCCACCTAAGCTCCCTTGTGTTTCCTGACCATTCCCCCTTGATGTAGCCTGTCCAAAGCTGCTGTATTGTCTGCCTTGACTAGACTGTAAGCTCTGCTGAGCAGGGACCATCTTTTATGTATGTCTTTGCAGCTCTACATACACCTCGTAGCATTATACAAATGATCAGTAGTAGTAGGGCCTTCTGGCTATGGCATCTGAGGCCCATCTATCTGGGTCCTGGCATTTCTCACAACAGCTACACCTGCCCCACCTTGGCATATGTTGATCTGTATACATCTGCTATGTGTGTGACAACCCTGTCTGCCTTCCCACAGTCTGCTTTATGACATTGCTCCCCTGGTCAGGACAGTGTGGGCATGGGAGAGGAGAGCCCTGTGCCGGCACACCAAGTAGCCAGACTTCAGATATATCACCACTCTCGCAGCTCTCATTGATCCTGGCCTGGGTAGGGATGTAGGCTGCATGGGACAATCCGAAGAATGTTGGCACTATATCAGTCGTGTCTCCCAGTGCCTGGCACAGCAGATGTATGGCTGTCCTATCACACTGCCAACAGTATCTGATCTTATTAGAGTACCCTATGAAAAATAATCCAGAAGGAATCAGCATAGATTTCCTAGGGCTAAATGTCAAAACATGAGGGAGGAGTGGCCTAGTGTTTGGGGCAAGTTACCTCAGGCCGGAAGGTCAGGGGTTCAAATCCCACTAGAGGACAGCAACCTTAGGCCAGAAGGACTGGGGTTTCTAGTCCCACAGGTGCTCCTTGTGGTCTTGGGCAAGCCACCTAACCCTCCATTCATTGCCCATGTTCCCTGTAAGTACTAGTGTATGTGTCTCATATCCCCTCATATTAAACGTACCCCCCAATTGTGTTGTGACCACTTTGATTAAAGGATAAGGTGGCATACAAAACTGTCTAAATAAATAAATATCCCTGTCAATAATAAGGGACCCTCAGAATAAGGGCATTCAGCAATGCAAAACAGGATTAATACGTGCTCAACAGCAACACCATTGATCCCACAAAATGTGTATTATGGGCATACATTAGTGCAGCTTTCACTGTTGAGTGCCCTTATTCTGAGCATCCCTTATTATTGACAGGGATATGTTTTGACATTTAGCTATAGTGAACCCTCTCTGAGTTTGATTGTCCAAGCACACTGGCACCTGGTGACACTGCGGTCATCCATATAGTCCAGGTACTGACCAGGCTTTCATATCCCCCATGAATTGCAAATGAGCACACCAGATCCCCCCCATGCACCCCTCACACACACACACACACAAACTCTCACTTTCTTTCACAAAAACATGATTCTGCCAAAAAGATATCCTGAACCTATGACATAACATAATAACATGAGGTACCAGGACTACAAATATGATTTCCATTTCTCACTCAAAAAAGAATCCTTTCCCTGCCCACATCCATACTATCCCTGCATCAGTAGTCCCGTTTTTCAGAACATGGAAATTGTTAGGGTCCTCTAGATTGGCTCCTTTAGCACAAACAGTACATTATTGCATAGTCTGAATAAGCACTATTGCTCTTTTTAATATAACTGTAAGGGTGTTTATTAATGTGTCTTGACCTTACAACATTCCCTCACCTCTGCTCTCTGTACCTTTAAAACTGCATCTTGAGTTTTTCCAGGCTGCAATCACACCAGTTCAAAACATACTTATCACAACCATTCTTCAATATGGGCTGCATTGCAGAGAAAAACAGAATTTTTTCTAAGTCCTGGCCTTATTCCACATTTCTGCAAGAATAACGTGGACATTTCCAGGAGACACTTAATACGTACATGGGCCTTTCCTGGGTACACTTTCTACGTCTTTGCGGCTGCACACTCGCGTTCCGTCCCTTCTGGGCACATTCTGAGATCCCTGTGCTAGTGCCATGGATGTGCTGGTCGAGGATGTTTTTGGCACATAAACGTCCCCGCTGCACGTACAAACCCTTTATTCGTGTTCTGGAATGACCCCCATAGTGAAACTGGGGACTAGAGTATGGTAAGATACACATAAGTAGTGGACAAGACAGTGAGGAGCTTCAGAATTCAAAAGCGGCTTCAAAGAGGTGTGTTTTTAGCCTGGATTTGATTAGGGCAAGAGAAGGGGCCCGATGCACAGACTCAGGTAGTTTGTTCCAAGCATATGGAGCAGTGAGATGGAATGAATGAAGTCTGGAGTTGGCAGTGGCAGAGAAGGGCACAGATAAAAGGGATCTGCCAGAGGAACAGAGTTCCCGAGGAGGGGTGTAGGGTGAGATAACAGAGGAAAGTTAATGAGGAGGTCAGTGGAAGTTTGAACTGGATGCGGAAACTGATAGGGAGCAAGTGAAGTGACTTGAGGGGTTACATGAGCACAGCGATACTGGCGGAAGATAAACCATGCAACTAAGTTTTGAACAGAATGAAGGAGAGAGAGATGATTCAGATGGGAGATCAGTGAGGAGCAGGTTACAACAGTCAAGGCGGGAGGTGAGTGGATAAGGGTCTTAGTAGTGTAGAGAGGAAGGGACTAATGTTGCTGATGTTATAGAGAAAGAAGCGGCAGGTTTTAGCTATTGGGTGGATGTGCCTTGAGAAAGAGAGTCATAAATGACCCCAAGGTTGTGAGCTGAGGAAACGGGGAGGAATGTAGTGTCATCCACAGCAATGGAGGAGGGTTTAGGAGGAAAGATAAGGAGTGTAGTTCAATCTCAAATGGCAGTGAGACATCCAAGCAGCAATGTTGGATATGCAGGCAGCGAGATGGGATTGGATTCCTGGAGAGATTTCATGTGCAGAGAGGGTAGATCTGAGAATCGTCAGCATAAAGAGGTACTGGAAACCATGAAAGGAAATAAGTGCACCAAGGGACAGTGTAGAGACAGAAAAGTAGAGGTCCTAAGAGAGAGCCCTGAGGTACACCAACTGAAAGCGGGATGGCAGTAGAGGAGGATCTACTAGAACATACACTAAAAGTGTTCTGGGAGAGATAAGAAGAAAATCAGGACAGAACAGAGCTACTAAATTGAAGCGAGGACAGGCTATCGAGGAGAAGGTGGTGATCAACAATGTCAAAGGCAGCAGAAAGCTCAAGAAGGATGAAGATCGAGTAAAGGCCCTTGGATTTGGTGAGGAACAAGCCGCTGGAGACTTTGGCAAGAGCCGTTTCTGTGGAATGTAGAGGACGAAACCTAGACTTCAGTGGATCCAGAAAGGCGCATAGTTTGCCAATTACAAATGTATCCTTGCTCTCACTAGCATAAACGGCAAGGCAGAATATTTCCTTGTTGCTCACAAACGTTGCAGTAAGAGCTGAGCTCCTGTTTGCTGAAAAAAGATAGTGAGCGTCTCAGGTTTATGTGGTCATGCTAAAATAAGCAGATTAACAGAGCAATGTTTTAAGAAGTATTACAGGGTTACAATCAAAATGAAGTAATTATATTAGTTTTGTAGCATACACGATAGTGTTGTTAATGAGCTCATGGAAAACAGAGACCATTGCATAATAAAGAATAAGAAACTACCAAATTTGAAACAAATATACAGTGTAGACAAAATTTGAAATGGAAAACCCCCAAACAGCCACTAAGCTTTGAAATGATGATGAAAAAACTGAAACAAAAATGTATCCCCTCCTGTAATGAGCTATCATCGTTGATCTATCATCCCCTAATCAGGCACCAGCTCATTCCCTAGCACTCATCCTCTTTCCATCCTCAGGCTCATTCTTATGTCTTACCCCCTATCCAGGCTTTCATTTCCTCTTTCACTTCCCTCATTTCTACCCTATCTCACCTCCTTCAAGGAAGACCTGCCCCTTCCTGGGGCTCTTGTCCACTCCATAGCACTCTGTCTTTTTCAACTGCCCCCAACTCTCCAGATCCTCCAAACATTCTCCCCTCACCATAATACTGCACTTGATCTGCATCCCTACTCATACCCCTCACCCAGTCATCTTATCCCCATTGTTCTCCTAATCTCTGTTCAATTCCTTATGTATGGGGCGAAGGGTCAGCTGGACTATGGGCCAGACAGTTCCCAAGAAGACACCTTCCTCTGTCCAGAAGGGGAACAACTCAGGAAGGACATATCACTTCCCAATAAAAGAAACATCACAGAAAGGACCTACACTTCCCAATAAAATCTCACCTTATGCAGGACAACACGCTCATACATGGTAATAACTATCTCACAGATTTTTCTTCCAAAAGGATCATTTTATTATTCCCTATCTTACAGAAACAGAAAACTAAGAACAAAGGAAAACACTCCAGTAGAATTGCAGATCTTGCCACCTCTCACAGCAGGCAAACAGGGTGATTCTGTCTTATCTCAGATGCAGATCTCTAAACAACTACAAGTCAGAATGTCTGGTCCTGCCTGCATGATTCTGTCTTACTTCCTGACTCAACGGCGAATATGACAGGCTTTTCTGGACAAAAGAGATCAGTGTAACAGACATACACAAGACAAAACCAGCATGCACACAAAACTCTCAGACACGACAACAGGGATACTGGGGCCTTAGGGAACCCAGGGAATCCATACCCCAGACAGCCTTCACCGCACAGGAGATGAACTCCTCGTGTATCTGGTCCTGTCACATTATATATTCTGCTCAGGACCATACTTACTATTCGAGGCATTCTTCTCTAATTAGCTAATTCTTGTTCCAGCTGTCTGAGGCTCCCACCTGTGTGATTTGCCATGCTATTCTACTCATATCCGTACCCCTCTCCATTGACCTTCTTCTGAGGCCCTGGGCCTTGTCAGATTTATATTGTTATCTGACCTCTGCCCCCTCACTCAGTTCTTCACCTGGTTCTCTTGCTTGGTTCTCTCCCACCTCTCAGTTCCCAAGAAATATCTCTTCAACTCCCCGTGTTCTGACAACTATTCCAGGGGCCATATGTTCTTCATGCTAAGCTGGCATGCTTATCTCTCATGATTGCCTTTCTACCCTCTCTCAAGGTCCACCATTTACTGATAAGTGTGTGTTCACATCTTTTCCATATGATGTCACATACCTCTGAAAGCTTCACGTATACACCTCAGTACAATTCCAGCAGTCAGACATTTCAATGATTTTTTTTTGTATTCCTGTGTTAACTCCTTCTCCTCTGGCTCTCACACTTAACCTCCACTATCCCCCAAAGCAACCCCAAGTCCCCACTCAGAATCCCACCCAAGCCCTAAATCCCCACTTACACGCTCAGTATCTAGTCTTAAGATTAGGTGAGAAAATAGAATTAAGAGTCTCCACCTGTCAGAGTTACTGCTACTACATCGCCATATTCCCAGTTCCTGCCCTTCTGCCTCCTACTCCCCTTCCCCAGCACACACCCATCTACTTCCTTCTCCAATATTCATTATCCTTGTCTTTCCTTCAACTTCTCCAGCATGCATTCTTATACCCCTCCCTCTCAACCTCCCCCTGGTTATGACTTAGCTTCATCCCCACTCCCCACAATACCTGTCCTCGTCTCACTCCTTCAGCATCTCCCTATTTTTCCCCACAGAGACCCTAGCCTTTGCTAGCATCATCCCTCTTTCAGTCCCAGGACCTCAGCCCCATAATATTCTAACTCTCCCATCCTATGTTTTAGACTTCTAGAATTTGCATACAGGCATTTCAGAGTTTGTTTTTGTTCATAACATCAACAGTCTTTCTATCGGGATGATAGGGGCAAATTAGAATCTTTCAACTCTGTCTGGGTTTTTACTTAAAGGCATGTGGGTTACTTTTCCTTTTATTGGAACCTCTCTATCAGGATGCCCTAACTTCCCTGTTTTGCTAGTATCCCTTCAGGATACATCATTCTGAACCATGTGCTCTTGGGCGACTATAGGCTTCCCCTATTGTCTTGTTTAAAAGCTGCTCTATCTCCTGTTTAAAGGTTAATGCCAGCAGTCTGTTTCCATCCTGGTTAAGGTGGAGCCCATCATTTTGGAAAGGCTCCTCCCTTACCCAGAATGTTGGCCAGTTCCTGACAAATTCAAAACCCTCTTCCTTACACCATTGTCTCATTTGTGCATTGAGACTCCGGAACTCAGCCTGCCTTTTGGTTCCTGTACGAAGAACGGGAAGCATTTTAGAGAATACTACCCTGAAAGTTCTGGATTTCAACTTCCTACCTAAAATCAGCTTCCAGAACCTCCCTCCCCCACTTTCCTGTTGCATTGGAACCAACATGTACCAAGACTGCAGGCCCTTGTGCTTGTGCCCGTGCCCTGGATTGACCATTTTTGGAAACAGGACATGGCTTGATGGAGCTTTGGTCTGATCCAGTATGGCAGTTTTTATGTTCTTATGTTTTTAGGAGGCTGGTTGACGACCTCTCTCTGGATCTCTCCTTAGCAAGGGTGGTGCAAAAGTACTGGATGCCCTAGGGGAATCTTGAGCCTTAACCCCAAGCCTTAAACTCAACATTGAGGACTATCCTTATAGCATCCCTCCCATAACAATCTGTAAAAATTAGACACCATACTTGTAAATATTAAACTTTGCTTTGTATGATGTCTGTGCCTGCTCACTTAATAGAATGTGCTAATGGTCCTAAGTTTGAATGGCTGTCACGCTCTATTATTTTGCTCTGACTGCTGCTGCTGCAATTTACTGCCCTAGGTGACTGCCTGGTCTTCCCTGACAGCTGGTCTGGCCTTACTTGTTATATACTGCTGTTTTCTGGGAGGCTGGCTAAGGAGGGCTTGTCTCTTTATCTCCATGTGACTGTCTTTTAGTAATACATGTACACAACCGTATGTTTTCAAAGGCCAGTGCTGTGTATGCCTTGTAATGCTTTATAAATGTTTAATAGTAGTAGTAATAGTAGTGACAGAGATGTCTGGGAACAGGCTCAGATTTGTGCATGAGGCTGGGGAGCTGTCTTACCTTCTCTTAAATTATAAATCCTCATACTTTGAAGGGAGAGCAGAAGGGACACCCCCCCCCCCCCCACCGACACACACACACAATCCACACACATGTTTTCTGTGTCAGATTGCCCATTACACAGGTACACTAAAAAAAATTTTTTTAAACTGCCTCTAATGTTTCGATTGATTTTTACGTTTTTTGGTGCGCTGAATCCAAATCTGGTAACCAATTTGCTCCATCACATACAGATTTTTTGCTACATTGGGTTAGCAGTTTGAGGTGAACGTTTCAGATTGAGTGCGATTGAGATAAAAGTTTCTTGGATGAATTCTTTATACTAATTGTTTAGTAGTTATTCAAATAAGAATAAAGAAAATTGTAACAAGGCAGCACATAAGAATAGAGTAATGTCAACAAAACACACTGTGATGGTAGCAAAATTGTCTGCACTTAAAACAGCCACATATATGTGCACAAACATTGAGCATATAAGAGCGAGGCTAGACACAAAGCAAAGCAAAGAAATGTGCAAAAAATGTTGTACAGGTATGTATGTAAGAATAGAAAACGCAAACCGCACCATTGCAATACATGAAGACAAACACCCGATGGTGTGAAAATAAAATTCTAATAAATGAGATCCGACACTGTGGTAATAACTAGCAAATTTTTATTTCCAAGTTTAGTAAAAACACGATATTTGTCAACACAGTTTAGATTTTAAAGTCATTCTTGGGTCAATCAATCTCCTGGTGGGCCTGTTTCTTCTTCCCCCGAATGCTTCTCTTGGTGCGCTGCTTGGCGTATTTTTCATCTGGGGTTTCCCGCAGCAGCAACCAGCAGAAATCAGCCATCATAGTGGTGTTCCATCTTCCTTGGTACCTTCTCTCTGCGTCCTTGATGTCCTGGTGAAACCTTTCACCTTGTACTTCACTGTACGCTCCCAAGTTTTCGGGAAAGTAGTTCACATGGGATTGCAAGAAATGGACTTTCAGGCTCATGTTACAGCCTTGTTCTTTGAAGGCATTGAGCATCCTGGCAACAATATCCTTATAGTTCTCATCCCGCCTGTTCCCCAAGAATTTGAGAACAACATCCTTGAAGGAATCCCAGGCTTCTTTTTCCTTCTCAGACATCGTTTCAGCGAATGCTCCATCTGAAATGAGTTTCCTTATATCAGGGCCAACAAACACTCCTTCCTTTAGCTTTGCTTCAGAAAGTCGGGGGAACTTTGAGCAAAGGTACCGAAAGCACTCACCATCTTTTGGAAGGGACTTGATGAATTGCTTAATGAGACCCAACTTAATGTGGAGAGGTGGTAATAGAATTTTATCACGAGGTACCAAGCTCTCATGAAGAACATTTTTCTCACCGGGTCTCAAATACTCCCGAATTGGCCAGTCTTTTTTCCCCCAGTGTAGGTCGCGGGCCCGGCTATCCCACAAGCAAAAGAAGCAGGGATATTTGGTGAAACCGGATTGCTGCCCTAATAGCATGGATAGAATTTTAAAGTCTCCACAAATCATCCACTTATGCTCATCATAACGAATCTTCTGAAGAATCAGGGCCAAATTCTCGTATTTTTCTTGGAGAATAACAGAGTGAGCAATAGGAACTGAAGCGAATGTGTTGCCATTATGAAGAAGAACACCTTTTATGCTGTCTTTTGACGAATCAATGAACAGCCGCCATTCAGCAGGATCATACTTGAGTTTAAACTTTTCCATCACTCCGTATATATCGTTGCAAAATACCAAATCTTCCTCTTTGCTGAAATACTTCAAAAATTGTGTCTCGCGGTTTTGTTACCAATAAAAAGTTGTTCCTGGTGACAATAGATTTTTCTGTTTAAGCCGAGAACCTAGCAGTTGGGCAGCATCTTTTGGGAGTCCTAAATCCCGGACTAAATCATTCAATTCAGCTTGAGAGAAAAGTTCAGGTTTCGGATCTGGTTCAGTTTCAAACTCGGAAGTACTGGACTCATCGGGAAAAGCCATCTGATGAGTCTCATCATGATCAGAACCGTCCACACAAATATGATCCAAAGATTTTGGTGGTTCAGGCACAGGTACTTCGTTGCTATGAGGCATAGGCCTAATTGCTGAGGGAAGGTTGGGGTAACTTATTACGTTCTTATTTTTTAAGTTGTATCCCTTCACAATGCAAGAGCAAAAATAGCAGTCACTGCTGTGGTCTCTTTGTTCACGCCACATCATAGGTATTCCGAAACGAAATGCTTGTTTTTTTACCTTTCATCCATAAGCGTAGATCTTCCTCACATGTCTTGCACACTTTGTGAGGAGCCCACGGTTTGTCTTGATCGCCTAACTTCAAACCGAAATAGGCGAAATATACTTTTTTAATAAATGCAGAAATGTTCCTCTGCCGCTTTTTCACGGTATATTCCCCACAAATAAAACAAAAACTGTCCGGAGAGTTGACGCAACCTCTGGCTCTGTGAGCCATCACAAATACACAGCACTGCAAATTACAACTGTAGTGAACCACTTCGGAATAAAGCTGGATTACGACTGAGCAAACAAAAGGTAATAATGAACTTGCAAGAAACTGAAATTTGACAGGAACGTTCATGTCATAACCACCGTGTTTGAGCGAGCGAACGAGGCGAACAGGAAAGAACATGCGCCAGCGCGAGTACTGGATTTAGCCCCCCGCCTCCCAATTGTCCTGTTAATGTATGAAATGAATACAAAACACTCTAAAATATCATGAGGGAGTGTTTCTAGTTAGTTAACCATTACAACCTCTATTTTGGGCCAAGAAAATAAACTGCAGTCGGCTAAAAAGAAATTATGTGAGCATTCCTTATATGGGTAAGAAATCTAATTTTGCAAGAAAACGTGACGTGATGGAACATTTTGGCTATTTTTCCTGGATTCAGCACCCCAAAATCTATAGGAATCAGTTGCAAAACTGGAGGCAGTTTTTTGGTAGTGTACCTGTGTTATCAGCTTTCTGTTCTATATACTCAAGATCCACATTTGTCTTTCTACAGCAATAAAAAGGGGGGGGGGGGCGTACGGAGCTAGCTTGAGAGAAAATCTAAGCTGTCCTCAGCTGGCCATGGTCTCTCTGGGGCTAAAGCCCACCACCAGGAGACATCACCAGAGAGAAGGGTAGGTCCCACTAAAGCAGGATGAATAAACATAGAAACTACTGTGAGGAGAAAAGGGCAGACAAGAAGGGTCAGTATGCAAAGATTTAAGAACTGCATGAGGAAAGAGGCAGGCACTAGCAAAACAAGGGCAATACAGACCCTGGGGGGGGGGGCGCGCGGAAGCAAGTACAACAATTAATATTGAAATTGCTGTGGGACAGAGACAGGAGGAAAAGGCCAGAGCAATAACATACAGGAATTGCTGGGAAGACTGATATGTGGGCTGGTGAAACGAATACGCACAAAGTTAGAACAGGAAACACTGAAGATGTCTGTGCATAAACTCAATCATAAAATGTTTGAATGGAAGCTTTGAGAGTTGGAGGATGTAATCTATTAATCTTCTACTGAAATGCGTGGGACTCGGATGATTTTATTTAAGCCAGGGAAGAGATAAGATACAAATTTGTGTTTGTTTGGGAACCATCACCTCTGAAGGAATCAGAATGAAAATAAACCTGGGACATTCTTTACAAACATTAAAAAATAAGGATTTGGGGGAGAGGTGAGGATCTTTTTTCCTCCCTCCCCCCCCCCCCCCCGATCATTTTAATCCATTTCTGCCTCCCATTGCCCGCTCTCCTGAACAAAAAGTGAGGTGGATTGCTTGAATGGAGGAGGGGATCCTGTCCCTTTAAGTGTCTTAGCCCGCGGGAAGCATTTGCTGTTGCTTTTTTGTGTGAGCTTTGCACAAAAGGATGGAGGGGTCTGGAGTCAGAGTCCACGTATTACAACTAAATGGTCTGATTTTGCAACGTGGTTTTGATTACTGCCTTTCAAAATCCAATTTTCCGACAGGTACACGAGTTATTTTCCTACATGGGTTTATAATCAAGGTGGGTATGTGAAGCAATGGAGGCTGGAGAATCTTGCCGAAAGTAGCAAAGCGTTATCGGTGAGAGAGGCAGGATTTGCACCCTGGTTCTCAGCCTGCTACTACGCTACTCCTCCACTCCATTGGAATGTTGAAATAATTTTCAGGATCTTAAATGTGGGGTGGTGGATCTGGAGTCCCTTATTCTCTCACCTGTTTCAAAAACAATTTCCAAAACAAGTAACTCTCACCCTGCCAATTAAGTGGTGACAAACAAGGCAACGATACATTCACGAGAAGACTATAAAAGTTTCACCACATCAGAGGTATGTGTGAGGGGACAGAGAAGGGCTAATGTCTGGACTATATTACCACCTGTGTGCCCCCTCTTTCTTCTTTAGTCCCCTTGCCCCTCCTAGCACAGATCTTTTGACATCTCTTCCTAAAATAGCGCCTTTTTAAAAGAACTGTCATGAAATACAATGCAGTCAGCAAACACTTAATCTCTATTAATCTACGAGGAATGCCTATCAACACAACTATAATTCAAGTATATGCCCCAACAACAGCTGCAGAAGAGAATGAAATTGATGAGTTCTATGAACAAATACAAGCTGAAATTGACAGACCATGCAAACAGGATATCCTGATAGTCATGGGTGACTGGAACGCAAAAGTTGGCAACAAAGAAGGCGGCAAAGTAGTTGGTAAAATATGGACTTGGCAACAGCAATGAAGCTGGAGAAAAACTGATAGAATTCTGCAAGACCAACCATCTCAAACACCTTCCAGCAACACAAGTGCTACTGTACACAGGGACTTCACCCAATGGATTGACTCGTATAAAAATCAAATTGACTACATCTGTGGAAGTCAACGATGGAAAAGCTCTATAACATCAACAAAGATAAAACCTGGAGCTGACTGTGGTACAGATCATCAACTACTGGTGCCTAAACCATAACCATTTTCAGTGATGTAATTCTTTCTCATCAGCCTGCCTTCTACGTTATCTCTCTGGTCATAATTTATTTATTGAACGGTTTTATATACCGCCTTTCAGAAAAATCAAAGCGGTTTACATAGAACAAAACTTGAACATTACATTGAAACTTATTCAAACAATTGAAATTACAGTGAACATTAAATTGTATATAATAATAATCAGTCTCTATGACATCACAGAGAACAGTATGACATCCTTTGCTGTTAAATCACTGGAAGAAAGCCGTCCATGAAGGGAGGAAGCTTCTGCTCATTTTTTTCTTTTGCCACCTCGTACACCCGAGTCAGCATTGTCAGCATTGACTCGAAGGCACATATTGCATTTGCACCCGAGGAACCGTATGGTCTGAAAAAGGAGTCCAGACAGGGGAAGACAGTATCGTATAAAAATAAACATATACACACACACAAACATGGCAGATCATTGTTGGACTACCCATCGCCCGAAAAAAAAAAGAAATACGGAGCTGCCTCCACTGCCCAGGAGCAAGAAAGGTCCTGGCCCTTGTCAACAGAAGTCGTTTTCTGCATTTTATTTTAATATGGATAATGTCAGTCTGTCATTTCCTGCTGACAAAGGACAACATTTAGAGCAGCAAGCATGCCCCCCCCCCCCCGCCCCGCCTCATTTATTGCCCAAGTCCACAGGAACGTGGACCTACAGAAACAACTAGGGAGCAAGCGATGTGAGCACCGAGCAGGCAGCATATTTGTCCCCCCACCCAAGAGCATTTCTCTCGGCCTCTGGGCGGGCGGGTTTTTATTTACTCGCTTCTTCGAAGGGTATAAATAATGCTCGGGAGACAAGCAGTTATCAGTCAGTGAGAAGGAAACCCTAAGGGCGCATGGAACAGCCTCCCAGTGAAAACGCTAGAGGCAAAAAAACAGTAATAGAAAGGAAGTAAGTTCGAGATAAAGGCAAAGGATCCTCAGCGGTGGGGGAGGGAAGTATAAAGCCTGCGATAAGCAAGATGCATCCTCAGCAGTTGGGAAGCGAGCAGAACCGGTGCAAGGATATTAGACGCCCTAGGCAAATCTTCAATCTTGCTCCCCCTCCCCTCCCCCCCAAGAAAAGTTTCAGGACCCTAGTTGTCCTCCTCGCTGAGATTTTGATAGTTAAACTCTATAAAAATCGCCCCAATGCCACCCCCTCTCAGAATATTATAAAAATACAGAACTAGTAAGCGAGTTATTTAAAAATGGCCCAGCTTCCTTGCAGATGAACGTATGCCTTGCCGGTTTCTTTGAATTTGTGTGGCTGACAGGACCTACTGTTTTGCTTTGACCGCAGCTCCCCCCCCACTGCTTTTCTAAGCACAATCTAGTTTGCCAAATGGTTAGGAAGGCTCTGGGCGAGAGGCATCAAGTATGGGGTAAGCACAAAAGATAAAGGGATGGATAAAGCCTGGGGTAAACACAGATTCTCAGCGACAGGGAAAACAGAAATTAAGTTAAAAACCCGAATATAGTGTGCAGTATTGCTGCAAAATAATAGCAGAGGCAGAGAAAAAGTGTGGGTCCTGTAGTCTTTTATTCGCCTTACTACTATTACCAGCCCTGGTACTCGTTCCTTATTCTCTCTGCATAATGATCCCTGCCATGAGTTTGAAAGTCTCAGCTCAACGTCTGGCGCTTCTCCCTTGTGAAGAGTTTAACATCCTCCTGCCATATGGCACCTCTCCCTAGAGAAGGACTTTTGCAGTCTTAGTTCCCTGCCTGGCCTTCTTCCAATTAATAGGCTTTTTAAGGTCTTAGCTCAGTGATCGCGCGTGAAGATGGCTCGGACAATTTCTCAGCCTCAGCCAATGAGTTTTTACGTCCTTAGCTCAGCCTCTGGCAGTCCTCCTGCTGCTACCAGAAGCTTGGACAGTCTCTGCCACTGGGCATGCGGCACGGTTTTTTTCTTGCAGGTCTCACCTCAGCGGCTGGCTGGGGCTCCCTCTTGGCAGAAAGCCCAGGAGTGAGTGAACGCAGACATTGCGGGATGGGGGAGCTCCCTTCCTTTAGCTAGATGGGAGGAGGGGGTGTTGCCTCCCCGCGATCTAATTGTCACGCCCTCCTCTTCCCTGTCCTGCACCCTAGTACATCATGGCAAGCTTGAGACCGAGAGCTTCTACCTCCGTCCTCTGTCCCAGCCTTCTGGAGCCCCCTGGCGCTGAGAACTGATCCGTTCAGCGCATATTTGATGCTTCTCTTATGGGTCTTTCGGAAAAAAAAAATAATTAAAAAACCCAAACAAAGCACAAATCGTTCTTCTTTTTTCTCT
The DNA here is from genome assembly GCA_033557465.1 of Ichthyophis bannanicus. Taxonomy (NCBI): domain Eukaryota; kingdom Metazoa; phylum Chordata; class Amphibia; order Gymnophiona; family Ichthyophiidae; genus Ichthyophis; species Ichthyophis bannanicus. The sequence continues at coordinate 193,019,380 of CM066039.1, forward strand.
CACTTGGATCTGGCTAACTCAGGCATGTTATCTTAACGGAGAAATCTTAATCCGTTGCAATAAATAACTGCGTGCTGAGGGTCTAAGCATTTTCACCGTTCTTGTTTTGCATATTTTGTCTATTTCTTTGCTTGTATATAAACATGTTCTGTATACGAACGTGCAGCTGTCTATCCAGTTTTGCATACATATAAATAACTGATGATAAGGATCTAGTTATAAAGATTTAATAATTATTTAGGCGAATTTGAGGATTTGCACCCTCTTCTATTGACCAGAAATAAACCCATGTCGGGGTAAAAGTGAGTGAATAGTCCAAACTATCAACATCTTCATATTAATAAACATAGATCAATGTTTTGTTTTTAATTAAGAACAGACAGCAAAGTTTGTAGAGATGTATAGAAATGAATCTACTCCTCAACACATGCACTCCTAACAGAACACATTTTCGAGGCAGTATTAAGGGGAAGAGAGAGCTTGCTAAGGAAAAAGGAGTACTGTGAGAAATAGACAGTATATGAGAAAAGAGAATTAGGGGAACCCTCGAGACTTGACATCCTCAGACATTGTAGGCATTCTCTTTAGGTGAGCAATTGGCCTCTTCCGCCCTGAGAAAGAGTGCCTGGACTCCGTGCATGCTCCTTATCTTTAAAGCTGCCACTTCTCCCTCCCTGCACCCCTTCTCTGCCTGGTGGAGTAGGAGGAGGGAGATGAGGAGAAGAAGAGCAATACAAGAGGACATTGCAGGCAGGAGCGGAAGGAGCCTGCAACGGAGGCTGGTGCTGCGGTTGGGACCGGCACTACTTTGGGTTGCAGCCTGCCTGCTCCCAAGTGCCGGTCTCATTGTGTGAAGAGCAGCAGGAGTGGAAGGTTGTGGGCAGTATAGGACCTAGCTTCTACCAGGAGCTTGGGGATCTCTTTTCATCTCTCCATGGGGCTTTACTGGGCCAGAGGGCATCTGAGACACCCTTTCCCCTCTCTCTTTGTCACACGGAACAGAGCAATTTGCTGCCAGCCTTCAGCCGCAAACTCTGCAAACTCGCTTCCTGGGAGATCAGCTGCTTGGGGATTTTCCTTCTTGCCGAGGAATAGCTTTTTATCTTCGTTGCATGTTATGGTGTACCGGCTGTTTTTGATTTTGGTGGCTCTTGTGCCCTGTGTTAGCTTTCATTGTCTAAGGCAGCTGCTTCTGTCCCATACACAGGGATCCTTACTCAGCCAAAGATGCTGAGAGAGGTCATGATTTGATCTCTCTCCCCGCCCCCTTCCTCTCTTCAGTTCTTTTTGCTATCGCACCATTGTAACGTTGTTTTGTTGGAATATCTTTGCAAAGGATTTGTTTTCGTTTTCTCCCCCCTCCGTCCCCTAAAAACTTTTCAGAAAGGGAAAAACATTTAGTAAAGAAAAAAAAAACTTTGGGGAATTTCTTTTATTTTAAAGAGAACTAACCTTTTGATGTAATCTGAGGCAGCTGCTTGTGATTTAAACTTTGGTCATCTAAATTATAATTTATGATGCATTTTAAAAGACAATGACAGAGTTCTCTGTTTTAGAATTATTTTGAGGCTGCCAGGTGCGTGTGTGCTTTTTTTCCCCCCTGCTGCTTGATTTTTTTTGGTGGTTGGAGTGTGTTGGGGGGCGGGAGGGGACAGTGCGGCTGCACCTGGTGGTCACTATGCCGTCTGTGATGGAGAAGCCTGGTCCTGGATCCGGAATCCTGTCCCGGAGCCGGGCTAAACCAGCGCCTAATGGGAGTCAGGCACCGATTTCGGAAGAGGAGAGCAGTGAGGAAGAACATTCCCGTGGTGAGGATCCCCCTTCTTGCATCAGTATTATTCTCTTTCCTTAACCAAGAGTAGCAGCAGCTGTGCCTACCAAGCTAATGCTGCAACTTTCTCTGTTTATAGAAGTTTGTGCGTTAATATTTTAAAGGAGATGAAGTGTGCCTAAGGGGGCTTCTCATCGGCTACCTTCATGCTGAGGATCTGAGGGTGACACTTGAGTGGTGTAGGAATTTGGTTGTGATGTAGGGGTGGGGGGTTCTTGGTGACACCACACTAGCACCTTTCTAATAATGCCACATAAGTCCCCAGACTGGGGTCATCGGGGGAGGCGGTTATGTCTTACAGAAAATAGCGTGCTTAATGGATTTGTATCCTATGTGAGCAGGGAAGGGCTTTTGTAAAAATACATTGCAGATGGGCCAAGAAACTGAAAAGTTTTGGGGGAAGTAAGGTAGGGGGGGATAAAAATGACAAGAACTGGGTGTAAAATGATCTGAGTAGCCCTAGATGACCCAGGCTCAGAACAAAGGCCCTTCCCCTCCTCCTAGGTTGCTCCTGCTATTGTACAGCTTGCAGGAGAGCCAGTGGGAGCTGCTGAAAGGCGCCCCCAGGGCCTAGGAGCGATTGGTTCCTAAGGCCTGAGCTTTGTTCATTGTGTGCAGCAGCTCTGTATGTGCTTGGAGAAGAGTGTGCCCTGGGTGCACTTTCTCTCTCTCTCTGGCTGTCTCTTTTTGTGTCTCTCTGCTGTTCTCTGATGGGCTTATTCTCTTTCTGGCTGTCTTTCTGATGCTGTTTATTTCTCTCCCAACCCACCTCCAAGCTCTCTGTACTGCTGTTTCTTTCCTGGATATTTTCTCTCTCTCTACCTGTTTTTCCGCTGCTATTTCTGAGCTCTCTCTGGCTGTCTCTCTCTCTCTCATTCCTGTTGCTCTCTGCCTTTTCATTGGGCTTTCTCTCTCTGCTGCCTTAAGGTCCACCAGCCACCCTCTTAGATCTCTCATGCTCTGTTTGGCTCTTGTTTTCTTAAGTCCATCTGCTGACGCCCTCTTTTCTGCTTTGTCTGTGTTTCTGTCTGGAGAGACTCTGTACAGGATGAGAACACAGGAGGAGGGGCACAGGGAAGGACTGTAGATGATAACTCCTTGATATGAGCTGGGTGGTATCAGGTGAGAGAGGTCACGTGCTAGGCTATTGAGGAGTTAGGTAAGCAGCCTGGAGAGAGAGTGCTTCAGTGTATTAATGCCCCTGTTGAGCTGGGAGCAGTAAGGAGGGATGAGGACTCTTGATTAGAGCTGGATGTAGGAGGAAGAAAAGGCCATGTAGGGGTGGGGATACAGAAGCAGCTCTGGCTGTTTGATTCCCTGTGCCAGGAACATGAAGGGTCAGTTAGCTGGCACAGTGAGCTGGGCTGAGTTATCTTAAACGCTTCCAGATCCCCAGCCTCTCAGTAGAAAGCATAAGGTCAGAAATCTTTCAGTCAGCAGATGCAGGAGCCAAGTCTGGGAGCCGGAGGGAGCTACTGTCCCAGGCAGACCACTCCTGTGCGCACTCTCATTTCCATTTCCTGAGCCCCCTCCGTGCATGTCCACAGCCAAGACCTGATGCAGCTCTCTGCTACTGGCTTTTCTCTTTCTTCACTTAAGCACAGACACCTCTCTGTAGAGGTTAAGGTTCTTGAAACTGGGAGCACTGCAGAAGTTGGGAGACCTGGGTTCCATTCCCATCCCCGTCTCTTGCTCTGTGGGACTGGGAGTCCTGCCTTCCCCTGCTGATTCAGCTTTCTCCTCTTCAAGCTGGAACTGCTGCAGACCTTAGAATACTTAGGCTCCATTGCCAGCTCAGAATTTTCTCAGGCTGGCAGTGGGCAGAGATCTAGACATCGGGGTTCCTTTCCTGGCAGTGATTAGGAGACCTAGTCTGTCTCGGTTTAGGTGCCTTCTCCTCAAATTAGGAATTAGGTTATGATCATGCAGAAGAAATTGGTTGTATTGTTTCCTCAGAATGATTAAAACCTTATTGGGAAGGGTAAGAGGGACTCATTCATATGTTAATAAGGGCAGGCCTTGCATTTCTTTTCAATGTCAATGAGTTGCTACTTTCAGCAGCCATATGCAAGTTCTCACATTTACAGGGGCTAGTGGAAACACTCTTATTTGCTTAAGAGGTTGCCACTGCTGACAGCCTGGAGTCTGAACTTGGCATGCCATACGTGGACTGGGAGGAGTTAGCTGCTGCCTCTTAATACCTCCTGACCTCTCTTCTCTTTCAGACAGCATGATCCGTGTGGGAGCAGATTATCAGGCCCTGATCCCAGAATGTAAGCCAGGTAGCACATACGTTTCTTCTTCCCTGGAAGAGATTTTTTTTCCTCTTTCGGTTTGTACTGTTTACATGTTTTGCTACATGGAGCATCTGTCACGGAAGCACTCTTGGCAGAAAACTGAAGACTGCACACATAGGGGTCTTCACCCAACACGTGACTTCACCAGAGACTTAGGGGTAGGGGGGGGAGGCATGGAGCACTTTGCTTACAAAACGATGTCCATTATTTATCCTCTTCATGAACTGAGCTGGGATATAAAGAGTGATATGCATTATTCCCATCAGAATGGAGAGAAACACTTAGCACTGGTCTTATTTCCGCCCCTTGTGATATGGGGAGATGACAGGGGTAGAAGCACCTGGTCACGGTTCAATCTCTCCATATGACAGTGCAGAAGATAGGAAGGGATAAGAAACATTTGGACATGGCCTTCGTTCTCTGCCCCGTGTGAAATTGTGAGAGAAACACCCAGGGACGATCTTAATTTCCTGCAGAGAATATCCGGGCACATTCCCTATGGCATGTGGTGCAGTGAGTCAGGAGGGATAGACATGCTTGGGGTGGTTTTTATTCTCTGCACTGTGTAGTGTAGGGAGCTAGAAGAGACAAAGTCTTGGTGATGATCTTTATGTTGTATAGCACATGATATAGTGAGAGGAAATGGGGATGGTCTCTCTTTCCCACAGAGTGAGGCAGAATGGCGAGAGAACTCGGGACATGTTGTGTGTCTGACTTCTCCAGGATGTGTTCCCTGCTTAGCTCTGACTTCACAAGCTTCAGCATCTGCCTCCTTTATTGTTGTCTTCTGTTTTTCTCTCATCACCATTCAGACAGCCCGGCGCGATACAGCAATCAGGAGCTGAAGGGGATGCTGGTATGGAGCCCCACACACTGTGTGTCTGACACAAAATGTAAGTCTCCAGCACATGCTGTGCCTGGATCATTATGCGAGTGTGTGCGCTCCGTGCACTCTAAATAGATCCTGTCTCTCCTGAAGAACGGAATTGATAGATTCCTTGTGGGGGAAGCGGATCGAGGCAGGTGCACTGTTTGTAAGAAAGCCCCATCCTCCCCAATACAAGATGAGACAGAAGCATGTTGTAAGATTATTTGTTATGCCCAGACTGTTTTGGAGGAAGTGCAGCTTTCATATGCTATCTGCCTCCCTATCACCTCTGCCTCTGTTCAGTAGAGACAGGCTTGAGGAGGAGAGATGCTGGGGTGCAGCTTTGGTAAACTGAGTTATCTCTTCTCCATGAGAGAGAAGAAGGACTTGGGGGGGTGGGGGGGGGGAAGGCAGGGGTTAGAATTTTGCTGACTGCTGTGAGATGGGAATAGTGCCTGACAGCTGGCCTCCAGGGACTGATGAAAGCGATTACAGAGCCAGAGGCTTCCAGTCATCTGAGGGCTGATTTATTAATCCGAGAGAGGAGAGGCTGAACCACAGAGAAGCAGCAGGAGGGGGGAGAAGGCTCAGCCAGGGAGAAGCAGCAGGAGGCTGGAGTGGGGGGGGGGGGGAGGCGGCTGAGCCAGGGAGAAGCAGCAGGAGGCTGGAAGAGGCTGAATCAGCCTCTGCACAGAGAAGCAGCAGGGAAGAGGCTGAGAGTGTGTGTGTGTGTGTGTGTGTGTGTGGGGGGGGGGGTGACGCTGAATCAACGAAGTGGAAAAGGTCAGGGAAAGAGAATGAGCTGGGGAGGGACAGCGGGACACGGAGAGGAGCCCGAGAATATGTGGAATGGGATAGAATGAGCCAGGGAGGACCAGCAGAATTCAAGAGACTGAACAAAGGAGGAGCCTCAGCTAGAAAGAAGCATCATGAGGCCAGGAGAGAGGAGGCTGGGGAAGAATGGGCTAAACTGGGAGAGGGGAGACTGAGCTAGGCAGGAGCCGCAGATGACTAAGAGCAAGGTGGGATAGACATGACAGTGTGTGTGTGTCAGAGCATGCTTGTGTATCTGAGCATGAGTCCAGGTATGTGACATTACATGTGTCTGAGTACATGTAGTGTAGTGCTGTATTGCTCCTGGACTCTTAAAGGCCCAACAAAATGTAAATGAGCTGTTGAAATCAGATGCCCTACTTCGTGTTGTGTGTGTGAGAGAAGACTCTCTCTGTTCTGTGTATCTGCATATTTCTCTGTACGCGGGTGTGTGACAGTCTGCTTCTCCATGTGTAAGCAGGAGGGAGTATGTGTTTCTGTGAGCGTGTGTAGTTTCTCTGCCTGTCTGTATCTTTGAGTATGAGAGTCTTTCTTACACACGGAGAGAGAATACAGGGAAAACATCCCACCCCCACCCCAAGAAAAGACCAAAACTCTTTATTCCTTATCCTACTAAACCAGGCCAGACAAGTGGGTTATGCTCCCTTACCAGCAAGTGGAGGCACACTTGAGCAACTTTTAGTCATGTCATTGCTTGATATATCTGCTGGTGTAGCAGAGAGAAGAAGCCAGTATTTGTCTGCCACCAGCAGGTGGCAAGGTGATTGGACTTGATATATAGTAATGTCTTCATAGGCCCATGACACAACTTTCTGGCCTGTGTGACTGAGACCTGTAGGCACAATCTTTGCTTGCAGCTTGGGTATGCTTCTGATTCCTGGAGCCAACACTTGTCCTGGGTCCAGCACTGCTACCCGTGGGTTCCTAGAGTTTGGTGAGCCGTAGAGCAGACAAAAGGACCCTACAGGGTCTTTGAGGGGCGTGGTAACTTTGGGTCCAGGCCCCCATTCCCTCTTGCTGCCCTTTTATATACCTGCTGAGCTGTGCTTTAAATTTTTTCTGAAAATTTTATCTTGGCCATTATTTTCAATTGGCTGTATTTGGCTCTCTTTACTGCTTGGAATAAAACAGTTCCAAAGTGTATGTGTGTGTGTGTGTGTGTGTGTGTGTGTGTGTATGTATGTATGTGTATATATATATATATATATAGTTAGTTAGTTGGTTTTTTCCCTTCCCTGGCAGTAGAGCCTCCCGAATCTGTGGAGGTTACTGTGGAAGCCCTACCTGGGTTTCTTCGACCGTTCTTTCCTTTTTGCCACAGCCTGTGCCTTTTTTTTTTCTTTGCCGAGTGGAGTCTTGCTGTCCTAGGTGATCAGCAAATGCCTCTTGCATCTCTTGTCAGCTCAGCTCAGCTCCATGGCATACTCTTTTTACCCCTTATATCGCAATTCTTTTTGTCATTATTGGGACTCGTTGACTTCTCCCATTATTGCAGGGGACCATTTTAGATGCCCACCAGGCCTGAGGGAGGGGGCTGTGGTGAGGAGGCTTCAGGTTGTAGCTGATAATCCCCATTAGGGGCCCCCACAGGACCCAAGGGCACCCTTTCAGCCAGCTTTGAGCAGCAATGGCTGAAACAGCTTGTGGGCTGTTTTTAATTTTTTTTAATTTTTCCTGCTGCTTGACATCCCCCTTTGGGGGGGGGGGGTCCACAACAAAAACCTCCTCTATAGGGACCCTTAAGGGTCCTGGATCCCCTGTCTCTGGTAGTAGGTGGGTTAAGCATCCCCATTTTGCTCCTTCACTCATCAGTTCCTCAGGGAGTCTGGCCTTATCCCCTATAGGGGTTGATGGGAGATAGAAGAGGGGGCTTCTTTTTTTTTTCTCTCCAGGTGGTGAGTCTGAGGAGGAAAAAAAGATTCCCTTAATGGAAAGTGAGGATTTTTCTGCGATCCACAGAGAGGACCTTTCTATTCTTATTCAGGACTTCATGGCTGCCTTACATATTGTAGAGCCTGCCTCTATGCAAGAGTCTCATGATGATCTTATTTTGCAGACTATCGAGCATCTTTCCTCTACCTGAGTCTATGTGGCAGCTCTTAGTCTCTTAGTGGAGAACTCTGAGCTTGGCCTTGACTCTAAGGTCGTCTGTACCCTCTGCTCTAGGGTGAGCTGGATCGGTTTTGTGGGCTTCTTCAGGTAGATACCCTTGTCATGGTGGTGACAAAGCGTACAACAATCCCAGTGTGACAGGGTGCCATGCTCAGTCTCATGATAGAAGTGTAGAGGCCCTCCTTAAGAATACCTTTATGACCTTTGCCTTAGGCTGTCAGGCCTGAGCCGCCACTGAATAGCCCAGAGACTGTGAGACTGGAGCCATGTATGACTTGATCAGGATCTCCAGACACAAAAGAGAGCACCAAACTCGCAGAAAGTCCAAACCAAACAAAAGAACGAGCAAATGTACTCTAGTCATGCATTAAAGGAAGCGCATATACTATGTGTGACCAATAGTACAATATAAAACATAGATAATTGCAAAATACATACAAACATAAAACCAATGTGAAATGTGAAATATATTTATTTCACATTTTTAAATAGTTTATTTAGGGTAAGGTTGTTCCCTTGGTTTTATGTTTGTATGTATTTTGCAATTATCTATGTTTTAGGAGTCAATATACTTTTATTTTTAAACATGTTTTAATTTGTTTTTACGCCAGATTTTTAAGGCATTGGCATTTGTTATACACACGATTTGTCACTATATTGATTTTTAATGGCTTTTTATATTTAGTGTCTCTTATGTTATTTATTCATAATTATTTGCTTTCTTGTCTTCATATTACATTATTTATTAGTGTTTTTATTATCTTATGATATGTTTTTAATTGTTTTATTGGTATTTATTATCTTTCAATGTTATATTGTTTTTTTAGATTCTATAGATATATTTATACAGTGTATGTCTGGTCTGGGTTCCCCATTTTCTTTGTTTTTTCATGGTTTTACCTATTTTTCACTGTTTACTAGTGTATAGTTATATGTATTTTGATATTTTAATGTATTTATAGTTTTTTACAGCATTTTATATTGTACTATTGGTCACACATAGTATATGCGCTTCCTTTAATGCATGACTAGAGTACAACGTGTGAGTATATTTTCTTTTATTTGTGGTCTTACATTCATGTTCATATATATTATTATTAATTTTTTTAACATATATTGTTTTAACATTTGATGTTTGATTTATTTGTTTGTGTGGTTTGCAGTCCTTTTAGCCCCCTGATTGAAGGCACCTGCCGAAACGCGTCGGGGTTGTTCATTAATAAAGTGCAAGTGACCCTTATCCTGCTCGTTCTTTTGTTTGGTTTGATCAGGATCTCCTCCACGTTCATGGCAGCAGTTTGGCTCTGCGGTTCATTGGCTAATGCTGTCCCTAAGCTAAGGCTGAGCAAGCTTCCCTTTAAGGGCAGAATGTTCTTTGGGGAGGATCTGGAGAAACTGTTGGAGGACCTGGGTGAGACTCGCCCTCAGAAGCTCACGAAAGATAGGCTCAGAGAAGCTAGAAGAGCTTCACATGGGGCCTTGCATGGAGCATGGCAATGCTCTGGGATTGCTAGAAATCCAAGTAGGGCCTATTCATCATATGGGTCTAGGACCAAAAAAAGTCAGTCCTTTTGGGTCTCTTGGCATACTCAAAACTCGGTGGTGGCTTTCACAAGAGTCATGCCTCTGCATTGAGATCCAGCAGGTCCCCTCCAGGGAGTGGCCTAGTGGTTGGGGCAAGTTACCTCAGGCCAGAAGGTCAGGTGTTCAAATCCCACTAGAGGACAGCAACCTTGGGCCAGAAGGACTGTGGTTTCTAGTCCCACAGGTGCTCCTTGTGATCTTGGGCAAGCCACTTAACCCTCCATTGCCCATGTTCCCTGTAAGTATTAGTGTATGTGTCTCATATCCCCTCATGTTAATTGTATCCCCAAATTGTGTTGTGACCACTTTGATTGAAGGATAAGGTGATATACAAAACTGTCTAAATAAATAAAATAAATAAACAAGGTTCAGCCAGCTGGGAAATGGATCTGTCTATTATTTCTTGAAACGGACCCACATTAGACCACTAGGTTTTTGAGATCCTAAGTCAGGGTTATGCACTAAAATTTGCAAAGCCTCTACAGGACACCTTTGCGAAGTCTCCTCTTGGCTCTTTGCTCAACAGATGGTTATAGAAACAGGGGTTTCTGCTGCGTTCTCTCCCTCCCCCCCCCAAGCTGTGCTGCTGCCAATTCTGTCAGGGGAGCAGCTGGGCGCGGCAGAAGGGAGTCAGGGGCGGCAGGCCATGTGTGCTGAAGCATATAGCTTGCCATGGGCACTGTGTCACCCACAGAGGTCTGCTGCCCTAGGTGGTCGCATAGCCTGCCTAGTGGACAGGACAGCCCTGGATAGAAGGAACTCTACAGTACCTCCTGCTGCAGTTACAGGCTATTCTATCCTTGCCCTCCACAGAGCAGGAACAGGGGTGGTTTCTTCTGACCTATTCTGGACCCGAAGGCGGTCAATGCCAGACCAAGAGTCCCACATTTCTGCATCAGTTTGGTCGTCGTGTCAGTCTGGCAGGGGAAGTTTCTCACCTCCCTGGATCTCACCAAGGTGTACTTCCATATCATTTGGGAGCAGCACCAGCAATTTCTTTGCTTTTGTGTCATGGACCACGATTTCTAGTTTGAGGCTATGCCCTCTGGCCTGGCCTGGCCATGGCTCCTTGTACCTTCTCAAAGATAATTGTAGTGGTGGTAGCATTTCTAAATTTGGTTTTGTAAAATAAATAAAAATCATAATAAGTACACACTCACTAATATTACAACATGTCATAACTTGAATCATCATTCCTTATCGTTCCTCCAGTGCAGTCCTCTACGTCTGGGTTGTCAATCTCCTCCTGCAGCTTGGAGACTGGTATGTCAAAACTGATGACATCACTGGATATAGCCTGCTGCACTCCGCCTTCCATCCCAGTGTTACCAGTCTCCACGCAGCAGGAGGACTTGCCGAGCCTTGTAGCAGGGCTCTCTGGAAGAATGGATAAGGAGCTGTTGGTATAGTGTAGCTAGGGTTAACATTATTAACATTATTTATTTGGGTGCTGTCTCTTTGATTTTTTTTTTTTTTTTTAAACGGGGAAAGCACCTCTGCTTAGTCCGGCTCTTTTGCTCCTTGCCTTGGCATGAGAAGTCTTTTGGGGGTTCGGGCTCAGGAATTTCGAGTTCCCCCCCTTGGAGCATGGAGGTCTCTCCCCCAGGACCGTCGGGGGAGCGCCTCTCTTGACCTCGGCAGCATTTTTCTGTTAGTCGGCATTGCCGCGGCTCCCCTGTCAGCGCTGAAGCCGTCGGGGAACTTTCAGGCCGGTGCGGTAAGCTCCATGCGGTTCCGCTTTTATCCGGGCAGCTGCAGAGAGAGCCGGTAAGCCTTCTGCCGGCTTCGGCCAGGTGCTCTGCGGGGGAAAGTCTTACTTTCAGGTAGGGTTCCCGCGGTGTGTTTGGCGCCTTTTTTTTTGCCGGCGCGGCGTCTCTCGGCGGCCATTTTCTGAGCCGCGGGAGGGACCGCGTGTAGTTGAACAGCCGGCCGTGCAGCTGCGGGTAGCAGTGCAGTCAGCTCCTGGGGGCCCGTTTTCCTTTGTTTCTCCTCTTCTTTATTTGAATTTTTGTTGCTTTTATTTTTGGGTTGCTTAATTTTATTTTTAGGGGTCTCCTTCATCGTTGTTTCCTCTTCCTTCAGTTTTTCCCGCAAGAGGGGGGGGGGGGAGCTGGCTGACAGGACTTTTTTCTCCTGGTGCTGCTAGTGTGTTAAAAAAAAAATATATATATATACAGTACATAACAGAGGTCAGCAGAGGTCTCTCTCTTCACATAATCTGTTTTACAAAAAAAAAAAAAAAAAAAGGGCAGTTGGGCTCTGCGGCCTTGGCTCATTGACCTTATGGCGACCAGACCCCAGTGTTTTGTGTGTGGCACCCGAAGAGGGATGGTGGCGGATACTGGAGTTTGTCGGGGTTGCGCAACGCTATCATCCGCCATAGAACAGCAGATGGATCTGCAGGAGTCCACTGAGACGCAGGGAGCGCCAGCTGATGGCCAGGCTGTGTCCCCGCGATCTGTGTCACAGGGGGCCCCGGTAGAGGAGTTGCCAGGGCCTTCTGGAATCTCCCTACCCATACCGTCGCCGGCCCTCGGTGAATTTAGTCCGGAGTTTGTGCTGCTCATGCATCAGGCTTTTTGCCTAAAGCATCAGGGGGCAGCAGTGGGTCCTGCGTCACTAGCGTCGCCCCAACCGCAGCTAGAGGCCGCGGAAAATTTGGGTGAGGGTCCTTCGGTGACTAAGCGGGCGAGAAACAGGGACCCTGCGCTGGCTGAGGCATCTTGGCCTGAGGTTTCCGTCCCGGATTGGGATTCGGAAGAGGGTACCCAAGATCTCGAAGAAGGGGAGATTCCTGAACCTGAAGATCAAGCTACGATAGTTAGGGTCTTTCGTAGGGAGGAGTTGGCTGCCTTGATCTCGGAAACATTGCAGATGTTGCATCTAGCACCGCAGGTAGCGGTGGAGGAGGAGCTGGAGGACCCGGTTATCCAGGCAGTCCGACAAACTCAGGTGGTGTTTCCAGTACACAAGGTGGTGGACAAAATGATTCAAGATGAGTGGGATAAGCCGGAAGCAGGCCTGAGGGGCTTGCGGACCTTGAAGAGATTATATCCCATTGCCGATAAGGATAAGGAGTGGTTCCGGTCTCCGCGGGTGGATGCGGTAGTTTCGGCGGTTACAAAGAAGACCACCATTCCGGTGGAAGGCAGTGCGGCCTTGAAAGATAACCAGGACCGTAAGGTGGACGGTTTGCTCAAGCAGGTTTTTGAGGCGGATTCTATGTCGCTACAGGCGTCCATCTGTGGGGCATGGGTGGCCAGAGCTGCTCTACGTTGGGCTCAGAGGTTACGTCAGTCTCCTCATTTAGATCTCGAGGAGCTGAAAGAATTGGATCGCCTGGAATCAGGGGCAGCTTACTTGGCTGATGTTCATTACGATTTGATCAGGGCACTGGTTAATAGTACCGCGTCCGCGGTAGCTGCCCGGCGTTTATTATGGTTGAGGAATTGGGCGGCGGATGGCCCGTCAAAGTCCCGTCTTAGCAAGCTACCCTTTAGGGGAGGTTTGCTCTTTGGTGACGACTTGGATAAGTTGGTGAAAGATCTGGGAGAGTCCAAGGCGGGTCGTCTTCCGGAGGATAGACCGAAGCAGGCCAAGTCTGGCCAAGGCTTTCGTAGTCAGTTTCGAGATTTCCGGAGGTTTCGTTCCCCTCGTTTCAGAAGTTTACAGAGGGGTAGGTTTCCGTCTCGGGCCCAGGGCTTTCGAGGGTTTCGGGGAGCGAACAGAGGTTTCGCTTCCGTCCCTGCGACCACTGCCCGTAAGTCTCAATGAAACGAGGCGGGTCCCGGCGGCGGAGACTCCCATAGGTGGACGACTTCGGGAGTTTCTTCCCGCCTGGACCCACATCACTTCCGACGAGTGGGTGCTCGAGATCGTGCAGCATGGCTATGCCCTGGAATTTTCGAAACCCGTGTTGGATTCGTTTGTCCTGTCGCCGTGCCGAGGTCCTCAGAAAACGGCAGCGATTCGCGGAACCTTGGAGCGTCTGCTTCACCTGGGGGCCGTGGTAGACGTACCCAAAGCCGAGTACGGTTCGGGTCGATACTCGATTTATTTTGTCGTGCCAAAGAAAGGCGGCACATGGCGCCCTATCCTAGATCTGAAGGCCGTGAACCGTTGCCTGCGTGTCCCACATTTCCGGATGGAGACTCTCCGGTCGGTTATTGTGGCGGTGCGTCAAGGAGAGTTCTTGACGTCTCTGGACCTTACGGAGGCGTATTTGCACGTTCCCATCCGTCTCGAACATCAGAGGTTTCTGCGGTTTGCCTTTCCTTGGGGGCACTATCAGTTCCAGGCATTGCCTTTTGGGTTGGCCACTGTGCCGCGAACCTTCACCAAGATCATGGTGGTGGTGCCGGCGGCGTTGCGCAAGGAAGGCATTCTCGTTCACCCGTATCTCGACGATTGGTTGATCAGGGCCAAGTCCGAGGAAGAGAGTCTTCGGGTGACCGACAGGGTAGTGACCTTTTTGCAGAGTCTCGGTTGGGTGGTCAACCCGGCAAAAAGTCAGTTGAGACCAACCCAGGTCCTCGAATACCTCGGGGTTCGCTTCGACACCAAGAGAGGGCAAGTGTTTCTGTCACACAAGCGGGCCGAAGGGTTACGGCACCTAGTCCAACAGTTTCGGTCGGTGGGTGCGCCGTCAGCGTGGGACTATCTCCGAGTTCTAGGCACAATGGCGGCCACGTTGGAGGCGGTGCCCTGGGCCAAGGTCCATATGCGGCCTCTGCAACGAGCTCTGCTTCGCCGGTGGTCACATCAGACCGATTCCTTGAGCAAGCGGCTCCCTTGTCCGCTCGCAGCCCGGCGCTCCCTTCGGTGGTGGTTGGTCAGGTCGTCCCTGGCAGCGGGCATGCCACTGGAGCAGCCGGTATGGGTACCGTTGTTGACGGATGCCAGTCTAGCGGGCTGGGGAGCTCATTGCGAGAGTCAGTTTGCGCAGGGGCTTTGGTCTCCGCTGGAAGTATCATGGTCGATCAACCGTCTGGAGCTGAGAGCGGTGTTCCTGGCACTGCAGACGTTCGAAGACCTACTCCGCGGCAGGCCCGTAAGGTTGCTCTCTGACAACTCAGCGATGATGGCGTACATCAACCGCCAGGGCGGCACGGGAAGTGCCGCCCTGGAGGCGGAGGCAGACGAGTTGTTCGCCTGGGTAGAACTTCGGTTGCCGGCGATCTCGGCAGCGCACATTGCCGGAAAGGACAATGTCACCGTGGACTTTCTCAGCAGGTTGCACGTAGATGCAGGGGAATGGGAGCTGCATCCCGACGTCTTCGTGCAGATAGTCGAGCGTTGGGGTCCACCGGTGATGGATCTCATGGCGACCTTTCGGTCAGCAAAAGTCGCCCGGTTCTTCAGCAGGAGGCGCGAGCGGATGTCCGAGGGCATAGACGCGTTGTTGCGCCCGTGGCCGCCGGGTCTTCTGTACGTCTTTCCCCCATGGGCGTTGATCGGCAGAGTAGTACAAAAGATTGGAGCGCACCAGGGGAAAGTTCTGTTGGTAGCGCCCGACTGGCCGAGACGGCCTTGGTATGTGGATCTGGTGTGCCTGTTGGAGGGCGTACCCTGGCGGCTACCGCAGCGGGCGGATCTGTTACGACAGGGACCGCTGTTCATGCCGCAGGTGGATCGATTCTCGCTTACGGTATGGCCCTTGAGAGGGCTAAACTGAAAAAGAAAGGCAATACGTCAGCGGTTGTGACAACCTTGCTTAGGGTGCGGAAGCATTCGACATCCTTGGCGTATGTGCGCGTGTGGCGTATCTTTGAAGATTGGTGTTCTCGTCGTCGGGTCCGAGCTCTCACTGTGTCCATTCCGGTGGTCTTGGAGTTTTTGCAGGATGGTTTTGATAAGGGTCTCGCCGCTAGTTCCTTGCGCGTCCAGTTGGCGGCCCTTGCCTGCTATAGGGGTAAGGTCAATGGGGTGCCTTTAGGGTCGCATCCTGATGTAGTTCATTTCTTGAAGGCGGTCACTAGGTTGCGGCCAGCGCGTAGGGTGTACATTCCGCCGTGGGACCTCAATCTCGTCCTCGCGGCTTTGGTTAAGTCACCCTTTGAGCCTTTGCGCTGGGCATCCCTTAAGGATTTGACGTTGAAGACGGTGTTTCTCGTGGCCATTTGTTCGGCTAGAAGGATTTCCGAGTTGCAGGCGTTATCGTGCCGGGAACCTTTCTTATCTTTTTCGCGGGAGAAGGTGATTCTCCGTCCGGTGCCGTCCTTTTTGCCTAAGGTGGTTTCCCCTTTTCATTTGAATCAGGCGGTTTGTTTGCCCGTTCTTGGAACGCTGGAGAGCGGCGGTTCGGATCGCAATCTTCATCTTTTGGATGTTCGCAGGGTCTTACGTCAGTATTTACGGATTACTGAGTCCTTCCGTAAGTCGGATCGGTTATTTGTACTGTTCGGCGGAGCACGCAAAGGGGAGGCAGCGGCGAAGGCTTCCATCGCTCGGTGGGTAAAGGAAGCGATTGCCTCCGCTTATTTGCTTCAGGGTCGAGTGGTACCTGTCGGTTTACGGGCCCATTCCACAAGAGCGCAGGCGTGTTCCTGGGCGGAGCACGGTTTGGTTCCGCCGGGTGACATTTGTAGAGCGGCGACATGGTCGTCGTTACATACTTTCAGCAAGCATTACAGACTTGACGTCGCGGCAGTGGCCAATGCTCGTTTTGGGTCGGCGGTTTTGTCTGCTGGCTGGAGGGTCCCTCCCAATAATTACTGCTCTGGTACATCCCAGACGTAGAGGACTGCACTGGAGGAACGATAAGGAAATCATAATTACACTTACCTGGTAATTGTAGTTCCTTGAGTGACGTCAGTGCAGTCCTCATTCCCGCCCGGAGATTTCTAGGAGGTTCCAGCCGAGGTAAGGGACAGGAGTAAGTTACAGGTGAGCTCTGTTTTTCCTTTCTCTTGTTTGAAGTATTCACTTTCTCTATGGCAAGGCAAAGAGTACGAAAGCCTGCTCAGAGGGGGTGGCTGTTTAGGTGTTTAGTTATTTTGGTTTCACCTATTTGCATTGCTGGTAGTTGGCTACTTATTTGTTGCTCCTGTGAGTCTGCTTTGTTAATAGTTTCACACTGGGATGGAAGGCGGAGTGCAGCAGGCTATATCCAGTGATGTCATCAGTTTTGACATACCAGTCTCCAAGCTGCAGGAGGAGATTGACAACCCAGACGCAGAGGACTGCACTGTCGTCACTCAAGGAACTACAATTACCAGGTAAGTGTAATTATGATGTACTTTTCATTAAACCCCTATGAAACCCTCCCCTCCAGGCCCATATGTGTATGTGTGGATATCTACTTGTACCCTGCCTTCTTTTATATTACCTTCACGTGTCACCCATCTTATCCCCTCTGGCTTTTTCTGCCTGCCAGTTCAAGTATTTGCCCCATATTTTCCCAAACTGGAGGAGCTTCCCCGGTCTTATCACTGTTAGTTTATACACAAGAAGTAAATGTTCTACCTTCCCCCTCTACCTCTCGCATACTAGGAGGCTCCAGCTGTCTCCAGTTCTGGGCTATAAGCAACCTGCAAGCAGCACAGCCCACTCAAATTCATTGTGCCTCTTCTTTAGATACTCCTTCTGCCGAAAAATTAAGAGGAGCCACTTTTGGAGCGAGGGTCACCTCCACTCCCAACACCCTCCCCATCCACTGCGACACTTTTTGGCAGAGGCTTTGTATCTTAACACAAGTCCACCACATGTGAAAGAATGTCCCCTTTTTGCCACAACTCCTCTAACACGAGTCCACCTCCATGCACTAATTTTGTCAGGATAAGGTACCAGCAATATAACATTTTGTAGTTTTGTTCCATGAGATTACTAGCTTGGATCCCCCAATATAAGCCCCTGTGTATCCTCTCCCATTGCTCCGCTGTCCACTGCTTCCCCAGATCCGCCTCCCATTGAGCATAGAAGTGGGCCTTGACTCTATTCCCCTCCACCCTTCCATCGATCCATAAAGAGTAGATATGGCACCCTTGATATGCCCCCTAAAAAACAGCCTTTCTATCGGGTGGCCTCTCTGTACTCTATATTTTAGAACCCAATGATAAATATAATGTGTTGCTTGCATATAAGGAAAATGATTAGCCGTGAGCCCATATTCTTCCCTCATTACTTCAAATTCCAATAATTTTGTCTTCCGTTAGACATTGTCCTGCCCACTTCAGGCCCTTCCTTCTCCATCTGTGAAAGACGTCCCCTTCAATGCCTGGTGGGAAGTTCCATTTCCCCGCTAAGGGGGTATATATAGAGTATCCTAGTTTACCCATCCACTGACCCCTCTATTTACTCCAAAGCTTAAAAGATAGGGCAACGCATAGACTCTGGGTAGGAAACGTATCTTCCCTATCCACCCCCCCCCCTCTGGAATCCACACCCAATTTCCCAGCTCCCCCCTCCCCTCCATCTCCTCCTCAGTTACCACCCATTCTCTTTATCCTCATAGCCACCATTCCCGGGCAGCGTTTACTCTGGCTGCTTTGAAGTAGTGGGCCATTTGAGGGACTGCCATACCCCTCCCCCTCCCCAAGCTTCCCTTTCCACAAGGTGGTCTTTGCTAATCGCGACTTTTTATGAGCCCATATAAAGAGCATGGTCTTTGGCTGCATCATATTGAGACAGTTGCTGTTGTTTTCACGGCCACCATTCGTCCCATCCAGCTCAACCTGCATCTGCTCCATTCATCAAACCTTTTACTGACTTTTCCCAAAGGGGAGTGTAGTTAGCCTTAAACAAGTCCTCTATATCAGCTGTTAAATTTACTCCCAGGTATTGAATCTGCCGTCCCGCCCATTTAAAAGATAGTCTCTTACTCAAAGCTGCCCTCCTCTCCCCCGTAAGTGATATATTCAAAAGCTCTGACTTGGAGGCATTTACTTTGAACCCTGCTATCTCTCCATGCTCCGTCATAACCCTTGGTAGCCCTGGCGGGGACGTTTCCGGCTCCATGACCATGAACAATATATCGTCTGCAAAAAGCGACGCCTTGTATTCTGTCCTCCCTACCAGTATACCCTGAATACTAGGTTCCCGCCTAACCAATTGGGCCAGGGATTCTATCACTGTAACAAACAGTAGAGGAGACAAGGGACAACCCTGCTGCATCCCTTGGTGTAGTTCGAAGCAGGGTGTGTAGCTACTGTTTATTTTAATCCTGGCCTTTGGCTCTTTATAGGGAATCTCCACCCATTGTAGGAAGATGTCTCCAAAATCCATCCTCCACATAGTTTGGATCAGGAAAGGCCATGACACCCAGTCAAAGGCCTTCTCCGCACTCACTGCCAGGAGCCACCATACCCTCTACATCTTTTTTTCCCCCACCACATAAGATCAATCACCTTTTGGATGTTGTCAGAAGCTTGCCTCCCAAGTACATACCCAGCCTGACTGGGATGTATGAACTTGGGCATTAATCCTTTTAGTCTGTTTGCCAAAATTCAGGTGAATATCTTTAAATCTGTTCCCTAACGTCCTTCCCCTCCTTTGGCAATATCGTTACTCCCACTACTCTTAAGGATTTGGGCATTGCACATTCTGGTCATAGATTCCACCACAAGCTCTCTGAATAAAAACAGTCTAAACCCGGTGCTTTATGGGCTGATAGCTCTTTAATCACACTAAGTACCTCTTGTGAGGTAATTGGCCGGGGGAGCATTTGTAATTCTCCTGGTGTAATTTGTTGGGCGGCGTATCCTGTCTAGGAACTGGGAAATCTGAGCCAGTGTTGGCTTCCGCTCTGGAGTGTACAAATTTTCATAGAATTCCACAAATCGTTTCCGAATGCCCTCTTCATGCCTGATCAGCCTTCCTTCCTTCCTTATCCCTAATCTGAAGGTTATAGTTTTGAGCCTGTTTTTTTTCTCTTAGTTTATGGGCCAATAACCTACTAGCTTTGTTATTGAAGATTTGCTGTTTCATGCATTCTAATGTGAATTTCACCTTTGCCAATTGTACTTCCCACAGTGCCCTTTTGACCACTTCAAATTTCTGGTGTCCTTTCCTGTCTAGTCTTCCTTGTTGTTTGTTCCAATTCCCTTACTTCCCCTTGCAGGAGAACTGTTTCCTGTATTTTCCTCAGCTTCTTATGGGCACCATGTTCAATAAGTTTCCCCCTTATTATCGCTTTGAGGCCCTCCCAAAGAAGTCCCGATGGGTACCCCTCTACATCATTCAACTCAAAATATTCATCTATGTCCTTACTTATTTGGCATACCACCTCTTTATCCTCTAATAGGGATTCATTGAGGCACCACCCCCTTTCCCCTTAATACTCCCGGGGCATGGTCCGTCCATGTCCTGTCCCCTATCTCGCAATCTCTATCCTCATGCACTAAATCCTTGTGTATCCATATTAGATTAGTATGAGAGAAGGACTCATGGGCTGCTGAATAGTAATTGTATTCCCGTCTTCGCCCTTGAACTACCTGCCAAAAGTCTATAACATCCAGTTCGTCCATGAGCGACCTCGGGAACTATAAACTCTGGGATCTGGGGCTAAGTTGAAGTATCCCCCAACAGAAGGGGCACCTCATAAAACCCCACCATTTTTTTTAGTAAGGCCTTTAAGAACTCTGCTTGATCAGTATTGGGGACGTAAACACTGACCACCGTGTAGACCCATCCTACCCATTGGGCCTTGACCAAAAGACTATGTCCTCCTCTGTCCCTCTTCACATCTATTATTTGCACCTGTAAGCGAGCCGACAGGAAGTTAGCCACCCCTCCCCCTTTCTTCCTTTCCTGCCTGTTAGAGGCAAATATCCTTTCTGAATATTTTGGAGGTTTTACTTGCCACTCATCTATGGCTCGTAGGTGGGTCTCCTGGACACAGCATATATCACACTGTAGATGTTCCATTTCTTTGTACAAGAATTGACATTTTGGCAGAAGTATTACGCGCTCTGACATTCAAGGCTATAATCTTTTAAGTCCCCCATTGCAGTGCCAGATAGAGAAAATACCACTTATTGTGGACTTCTCCCCTCCTCCCCAATTCCCGTCCACATACCATGTCCATGGATCATCACGCAGAGTTCTCCTTAATAAACCCCTTCCCCACGCTCTTACCCCCCCTTAATATGTTAATCCATTTCAACCCACACACTTTGCAAATCTTAATAAAACCAATTATCGTCACTGTATCCTTTTTCCACTTGGCAGCATCCAAAAAGTCCCACCAGCACCTCTATTGTAATCAGACCAGTCCTAGTTAAATGGTTCATTAGTCATGCCTCTACTTTCTCAAAGCTTTTAGGTTTCTGTGCCCTCATCAGATGAGGCTCCCAATGTTTTCCTTTGCGTCGGAGTCATTTGCCGCCATGCCCCACACGCAACCACGCCGCTCCTTGCTCACCTTCTTTCATGTAGCTGATTCTGCCCCTTGTGGAAACTGTGGCAAGTCCTGCCAGCTGGCTCCCCGTACACCTTTTATCGCCAGTTCCACTGACCGAGCTATTGTATTAGTGCCGGCAATTGCAAATTGTATGCCTACTGGGAATAACCACTTGTACCGAATTCTCTCTACTCTCAGCCTTTGTGTAATGGCTTGGTACTCCCGGCGCTTCTGAATTGTTGCGAGGGCTAGATCTCTATAAATCTCCATGTTCTGGTTGTCCCATTTCAGTTCCATAACTTTTGTGCTGCCCGTAATACAGCCTCTTTAGTGGCAAATTTATGCATGCAGGCTCTAATGTCCCGGCGTCTCCCTTCACATCTGGGACTCAAAGCTTTGTGTGCCCTCTCCACTTTGAAACAGAGCCGGGACTCATTCATTCCACCTGCTTTAGCCACAAATTTGTGGCTTACTAATTTGTGCTGTTAATAAACTGTAGTCCACTGTCTCTTCTGTTTCTGCTAGGCTCCGGATCCTAAAATTGGCTCTCCTCTACCTATTTTTGAGGTCCTCCAGCTTTCCTGCCAGCTCCTCTTGCTCGTTCCCCTGGTTTAAGGTTTGTATAGTTTGCTTTTGTCCCTCCGTGGTGCTCTCAATCTCTTATCCCCCAGCTCACTGCACTGTTCCGCTATCCAGGTCATTACTTCTTGTTTCAGGGTGGTAATATCTTGTTTCAGATCCGAAAATCCCCCCCTGGATATCTTCTCTCACTAACTGGAGCTCCGATTTACCCGGTAAATGCTGTTGGGGACGTCCTCCCTTTCCCGTCCCGTTATCTGCCCCAGCGCTGGAATTAGCCGCCGTTTTCAGCTTTATTGAACTCACTGTTGTCAGGTCTCTTCCTGTTTTTGCTGCCATCACAGTTGGATGTAAATACCAGGCTTTCCTTGCTCTTTGCAGCTGGATTTTTGGTGCAGGTTGCCTCTTTTGTTTGGGGTACTTTTACCGAGTGCGGCAATATCCGCGTGATGTCACACCGGACTGACTGGTGGTGGCATTTCTATGCAGATAGGAGATCAAGAGTTCACCTGTACCTGGACAACTAGCTGATTTGGTTGCACTTCCTGGTGAAGTCCAGAGATGTTACAGTCCTGGTGATTTGTTGCCTGGAAAGCCTGGGATTGGTTATCAGCTATCCTTAAAGAAACCAATAGAGACAGGCTTGAGGAGGAGAGAAGATGGGGGTGTAGCTTTGGTAAACTGAGTGCTTCCCGTTACCTCTTCTCCATGAGAGAGAAGAAGGATTTGGGGAAGGCGGGGGGGGGGGGGGGCGGGAGGGGTAGAATTTTGCTGACTGCTGTGAGATGGGAATAGTGCCTGACAGCTGGCCTCCAGGGGCTGATGAAAGCGATTACAGAGCCAGAGGCTTCTAGTCATCTAAGGTCTGATTTATTAATTTGAGAGAAGAGAGGTTGAACAAGGGTCCACCTTGTTGTCCCTGGAGGATATCTGTAAGGCGGCTAACTGGTTGTCTCTGAGCACCTTTGTGAAGCACGACAGGTTGCATGTGGGAGCCAGTTCAGATGGCGCCTTCAACAGGGTGTTCTGTCCAGTGTGTTGTCTTCCACCCATCTTGGGTGCATCCCACTTATCTGGACTGGTCTACCAGGATGATAAGGAAAGAGGATTTTCTTTCCTTGAATCCTGCTATGTACACCAGTCCAGGTCCCAACCTGGAGGAGTACAGGTCTGGAAGTTCTGCTTCCTCTTGATTGCATTGTCAGTCTCTATGTCTGCCACAGAGTCATTTTATGGTAAGAGATACAAATATTTGTCCCAGATGTTTGCTCCAATTTATGATTTGGTTATTAACCTTTGTAGTCCAGAGTATTTTTCTGAGTTTTTCAGTCTTGCGTCTGCTTGGGAAGTTTCATACTGGCTTCTGTCAATGCGGCACCAGATATCTGTTGTGTAAACCGCTTTGGTACTGGCTAAAGGCAGTAAATCAAGTGCATAATAAACCATTTACCAAGTGACACCATCACTGAAAGTTGCTCAAACCTGCCTTCACCTGATGGCTGGGGAGCTCGTAACCCACCTGTCTGGACTGGTCTTGCAGGATTCAAATTTCTCCGTTTATAGATTAAAATTTTACATCAGTGGTTACATACATAATGTGTTCTATAGAATGAAACGTTTAAGAACCAAAGGGTTATAATATGAAGTTGAAGGGAAGGAAACTGAAGTGGAATAGGAGAAAATACTTTTATCACTGGGTGGGAACTGTACTGGAATTCAAGCATGAATAGAATAGACACAAAGGGGCCCTAATGGCAGAGAGAGGGAGGTGACTGCACAGCGGCAGGTACAAATGAGCACAATGGGTAGATCAAATGATACTTTTTTCTGCCAACATTTTCTGTGTTTCTATATAACACAAGTTTGACATTGGGGGAACCAAACGTGCTACACCATAATAGCATTAACCCTCAGACTTAACCAACAGCAGCCCTATCTAAGAAAATGAACGCAGTAAATACTATACCGGCCCTAGAACTCCAATACACCTCTTACTGGGAAAACGGGAAACGCTGATCCCAACACAAACTACATACCGGTAGCATTCCTCACCTTGGTTGCACATGCAAAGTACAGACAGACCTTCATCAGTTACAGAATAAAGGGCCCCAAATTAGGTACAGAAATGTGCAGACAAAAACTGAACTGGAAAGTCCAAGATGCCAGACTCTGACTGCATTGCAGCATCAGATAAACAGAAACAAATTCATTTCTTTCTCTGCAGAGGAATGATGCATATTTCCCAAAATGGAGATGGAAAATCAAAGATTTTTGGCAAAAGAATGAGCAGGAAAATATCTGTCTAATGTTGGAGGAAACGGGAGAAACAGTAGGTAGAATAGCAGAATATGTCCTATCCTGCCACCAGGCTAGACACACACAATATGAACAGCAGCGTCTGAATCTGGGAAATGTCTTCATTAAGTAAGACTGCTGACCTATAATGGGGTTTTCCAAGGACAGCAGGGAATGGATCCACACTAGTGGGTGATGTCATCCAATGCATTGCTATGTGGGATCCGTTGCTCTCCTCATATCTCAGGAGTCCCTGTGCTGTAGTTCCTGCTTTCATCAGTGGTCTATACCTGCATCCAATCTATCATGGAGCTTAAAAGTTAGTAGAGGGGAAGGCAGGTGGGATGTGTGAATCCATTTCCTCTGTTTAGGGAGAATCCCGTATTAGAGGTAGACATCTTGCTTTCTCCATGGACAAGCAGGGGTGAATGGATCCACACCAGTAGACGATTCTAGAGCTGAGAGTCTCCAGAAATCCTAGTTAGGTGACCTGGTTTTGCGAGATAAATGGAGACCCTGCAAAAAGGTTTCTTAGAATAGACTATCTGTAAAGGGTATCATTGTGAGAAGCCAGGTCCAAACAGTAATGGATCCATGACTGTGCTGCTGCTTTCCAAATGTCCACTATTGAAGTAAAACCCAAATGGAAACTTGTTCAGGTGATGGTTTTCCATCCTGAAGATAGCAGAATTCTAGAGTTCAATATCCCAGTAAGGAAAGGTTTGCTTGGAAAGATTACTAGGCCTGGATTGTTGAGGTTGTAGAAGTTTCCTTTCTGACCGAGTGGATTCTAGATAATAAAACAAAGTCCTTTTGTAGTTTAGGATACATAGGGTGGTCTCAACCAGATGAGGGTGTGGTTTGGGGAACAAGACTGGTAGCGCCATTGCTTGCTTGAGATGAGAAACAGAAACCACTGTAGGCAAGAATGATTGATGTGTTCACAAGAGCACTCAGGGGGAAACACTGAGTATATGGATGGCAGTGGACAAGAACCTGGAGCTCACTTAGTTGTCTGGCTGAGGTGCTTGCTAAGAGGAAGAGCACCTTCCAGGAAATGTTGCACTGTTGTTTGCCATTGGTTTGAAAGGAGGACAGGTAAACTAAATGAGGACAACACTGAGGTCCCACGGAGGGGAGGAGGCGGGATGCCATCAAGTTGGGAGTCTGATGTGTAGGAGGCCTTTGAATCTAGAGTCTAGGGATGAATGGAAATTGGTTTTCCATCAGTGAGTTTTCTATCAGTGGCATCATACGTAGAACTTATCAAATGGTATTGGCATTCTTTGAGCTCTGTCAGTAGAGATCAAAAGGGCTCCTTTGACAATTTTTCTCATGTTTTAGGGCTAGCAACAGGGATAGCATTTTGTATCTTTAAAAGCATGCTTTTCTTTAAGGAATTTTTTTCTTTTGTTCAATGTTTGTTTGCCATTGCCTTTGAGCGTAGCCCAGAGGGGCTAGAAGCATGCTTAGAAGAGATTTTGTGGGACACTTTATCATCTTCATTAGGGTTTGATAACCAGTGGTGTAGGAGGAGTGGAAGACAAGCAGCCATTTTATTTATGAAGTGCAGTGCGTACCATGATGTCTGACTTAACTCCTGGCATGTTTGGAGCTCTGGCTGCCACTTATCACTCCAGCAGGGTATTTTAACTGGGTTCCTTAGGAGGCAGGATATAGGGTCTTGTGACTGTTTCTAGTGGTGTCTTAAAGTGGCCCTTTGAGGTTTTAGGTTTGACCGTTTTCTTATTTGTGGGTTTTTTTTCCTCTTCTGCTCTGATGAGTGGTTTGATATGTGCCTGACCTGGCACATGGATGAAGAAGATCAAATGCTCATAGAAACCTAGAAAAATGATGGCAGAAAAAGAACATTGGTATAGAAAGGCAGACAAACAGTTTTACAATTCCTTTTTTTTCCTGTTAAAGATCCTCTGTGTCTGTCCCATGCTTTCTTGAATTCAGATACATAAGAACATAAGATATGCCATACTGGGTCAGACCAAGGTCCATCAAGCCCAGTATTTCCAACAGTGGCCAATCTAGGTCATATGTACCTAGCAGTTTCCCCAAGAGACACAAGTTCCACAATGCTTGTACTGGGTCAAGCATTGATATCTTCGGTCACTTCTTAATAATGGTTTATAGACCTTTTCTCCAGGAACTTGTCCAAACCTTTTTTAAACCCAGCTACACTAACAGCCTTTACTACATCCTCCGGTAACAAATTCCAGAGTTTGATTACACATTGAGTGAAAAAATATTTTCTTTTATTAGTCTTAAATAGTTTACCCTGTAGCTTCATTGCATGTCCCCTAGTCTTTCTATATTCTGATAAGGTAAACAATCGATCTACGTTTACCCGTTCCACTCCGTTCATTAATTTATAGACTTCTATCATATCTCCCCTCAGCCGTCTCTTTTCCAGGTTAAAGAGCCCTAACCTTTTTAGCCTTTCTTCATAGGAGTATCCTTCCATCCCCTTTACCATTTTGGTGGCTCTTCTCTGTACCTTTTCTAAAATCGCTATATCCTTTTAAGATACGGCGACCAGAATTGCACACAATATTCAAGGTGCGGTCTCACCATGGAACGATATAGAGGCATTATAATATCTTTTGTTTTATTTTCCATTCCTTTCCTTATCATACCTAGCATTCTATTTGCTCTCTTGGCCGCCGCTGCACACTGGGCCGAGGGTTTTAACATGGTATCCACAATGACGCCTAAATCTTTTTCCTGGGTGGTGGTTCCTAATGTGCAACCTTGCATCGTGTAAGCATAGTTTGGGTTGTTCTTCCCTAGGTGCATAACCTTGCACTTGTCCACATTAAATTTCATCTGCCATTTTGATGCCCAGTCTTCCAATTTATCAAGATCCTCTTGCAATTTTTTCACAATCCTCTTGGGTTTTAACAACTTTAAATAGTTTTGTGTCATCTGCAAATTTGTTAACCTCACTCGTTATTCCACTTTCCAGGTCATTTATGAATATGTCAAAAAGCAGCGGACCCAGCACAGATCCCTGGGGTACACCACTATTCACCTTTCTCCATTGGGAAAATTGGCCATTTAGCCCTACCCTCTGCTTTCTATCTTTTAATCAGTTCCCGATCTACAATAGTACACTGCCTCCTATCCCATGACTCTTTAGTTTTGCCAAAAGTCTCTGATGAGGGACCTTGTCATAGGCTTTCTGAAAGTCCAGATACACAATATCAACCGACTCACCTTTGTCCACCTGTTTATTCACTCCTTCAAAAAAACATAACAGATTAGTAAGACAAGATCTTCCTTGTCTAAAGCCATGTTGGCTGTCTCCCATTAGGTTGTGACTATCTACATGCTGAGTAATTTTATTCTTTATGATGGTTTCTACCATTTTTCCCGGTACTGACGTCAGGCTCACCGGTCTGTAGTTTCCCGGATCACCCCTGGAACCCTTTTTAAAAATTGGTGTTACATTGGCGATCCTCCAATCATCTAACAATTGCCTCAGCTTTGAGGAGAGCAATGGATCTGACACGGCGATGCATAGGATGTCACCTACTGGTGTGCATCCATTCACCCCTTGTTTGCACGATAAGATTTGCTTGTATGTGAGAATTGTCCTTTCTCTACTTTATAATTTTATTGTATTATGTATATCATTTTTTTCTTTTCCTTTTAGAATTTATGCATGGCTTCTGTCACTTTCCATTTGTGGGCCTGTAAGGAATTTTTTCAGAGGGTTATTCCCCATTGACAATTTGGGTACCAGTTCCTGCAGGTGCACTCTGTAAATCACATGCGGGCATTTTGAAATTTAAATCCCTATGTGTGTCTGCTTGCCTTGTCTTTTTCTGGCATGGGTAAAGGTATTCATGTGCTTTACTACAGAAAGGGCTGAGCAATTTCCCAATTATCTGGGTGGAATCTTAATCTAACCATCGGGCTTACATGTCCATGGATATGTCGCACCCACAGGCAGGGAAGACACAGGGTCCAAGGGATCCATGTATGTTTTCACTTTCTTTGAAGCAGCTACAGATACGTCCATGGACTAGCTTCCCCTTCCACCCCCTTCTCTGTTTCTGTGGATACCTCTATACTCCTCCCCATTTCCTCAGCTCACAACCTTGGGACCATCTGTGACTCTACTCTCTCTGCACACACCCAACAGATAGCTAAAACCTGTAACTTCTTTCTCTATAACATCAGCAAAATTCGTACCTTCCTTTCACTATTAAGACCCTTATCAACTTTCTAATCTCCCATCCTGACTATTGCAATCTGCTCCTCGCTGGTCTCCCTCTGAATCATCTCTCATCTTCAGTCTGTTCCACAGCTTGTCTTCTGCCAGTATCGCTATGCCCATGTAAACTCTCTTCTGAAGTCGCTTCACTGGCTCCCTATCCATTTCTGCATCCAGTTCAAACTTCTCCTATCGACCTATATGTTCATTCATTGTGCGGCTCCTCACTACCTTTCCTTTCTTATCTCACCTTACACTCCTGCTCGGGAACTCTGCTCCTCTGGCAGATCCCTTTTATCTGCGCCCTTCTCTGCCACTACCAACTCCAGACTTCGCTCATTCCACCTGGCTGCTCCATATGCCTAGAACAAACTACCTGAGTCAATACGTCGGACTCCTTCTCTAGCCCTTTTCAAATCCAGGCTAAAAACTCAACTCTTTGAGGCTGCTTTAGGATCTTGATTCCCCTTGCTCTTTTGTTTACCACTTAGGTGGATCTTACCATACTCTAATTCCCAGTTTTGTAATGTTGTTTGTCTTGATTAGATTGTAAGCTCTAATTAGACAGCCCCTGCTCTAAGATCTATATGTACAGTGCTGCATATGTTTGGTAGCGCTATACAAATGATACGTTTTATAGTAGGGTTTTCAAAATGAAAGTCGTGCATGGAATTTCCCTCCCCTTGACCTCTCTCTGCCCTGACTCTGTAACTTTGGATTCAGTAAAGGAGTGGGGGGGGGGGAGAGGGGGAGGAGACAATTTTCAGCAAGCTTTTTCCATGAGTAAAGCTTAACAACAATTGCCCTCTTCTGGGATGATTGACTTGCAAGCTTCTGGGGATGGGCTGAAAATGACCTAAAATTAGAGTAGATAAGAGTCTAATTTTCTTGATATACTGCCCTTTGGGAATAACCATCGAAGCAGTTTACTATCAATAATAAGTGATAGCAGAGAGAAGACAGTAGAGGGGAAGATAGGGTGGGAAATAAATTATAATTTGAGAAGAACCATGGGAAATCAGAGTAGGAGTAATCTGAACCACACTCAGTGCTGCGCCCCATGTCTGTTGAGAGCCATGCTTTTAGTTGTCTGTCGTCTCAGAGACTGGCAAAATGTGGAGTGATGTGTGGTTTCTATCTGTATTTTTGTTGGCAGCATGATAGTTGAGGTCTCTGCAAGTAAGCATAGAGAACTGACCAGT
Organism: Ichthyophis bannanicus; assembly: GCA_033557465.1. Lineage (NCBI taxonomy): Eukaryota > Metazoa > Chordata > Amphibia > Gymnophiona > Ichthyophiidae > Ichthyophis > Ichthyophis bannanicus. The sequence goes on from CM066039.1 coordinate 193,048,551, forward strand.
CTCTATCGTTTGGTGTCTCTTTCACTCTAAAATGTTTTCCATTAATAGAACCATTCTTAACCTAGTGAGACACTGAACCAAAGTTAAGGGCTTCAACTGTTTCCATCAATATACTATTTCACAGTGGGCCTTGCCTCAAGCAGGCCTGTATCTGCCTCTGGTGTTTCCTCAAGGAACCTGGTTGCCAGTAAGTCAATAAAAATAATTCAGGATTCATTGGAATATTGAACTCAAAAATCTCCTTTGATAATCTTTTGAATTGGCCTCCAGAATTCTTCTATTCTTGGACAGCGCCACCAGACATGAGAAAAGGAGCCTGTACCTCTGCAGGCACACAGACATGGAATAAAATGTTTTCATTGGTATCTGCACAATTTAGTGGCTGTTCAATACCATCTCATTAATACTGTATAATTATTTTCTCGCATGGACATGGAGGAATGCTTGATTTGATCAAACACCATTTTCCATTGCTTTTCCATTAACGCCTCCTTCAGATCCCTCTCCCATGCGTCCATATACTCACATTTTCCTAAAGCTTGGAACTCGTAGAGCCTTATAAAGAGCCAAAATAAGACCCTTAGACATTTTCTTATGTCATGTGGCCTCCAGCTCCAATAACCCTTCTTGGATGCTCTCCTGCTGAAGTGGACCACTTCTGAATATTGAAAATATTCTGTTCTACGCACACCATATTCCTCCTTCAGTTGATAAAAAAAATCTTTAAACCCAAACATTCCCATCTCTAAGGTATACCCCTCACGCCCTCCCTGGGGTGAACTATTCTGTACATCTTAATGGACTTAATAAAGGGGTAAAAATCCCTCCCCTCCTGAATCCTCCTTTATTTGATCCTAGATTGTCAGTACATGCCTATAAAACGGGTTAAGCTTTTCCTGAGAGCACCTACGTTCCTTCCCTATCCACGGTATATACTCCAATGTATATGCCCCTAGCAGGTTGCTTGCTCCACCATCACATATCTCTTCCCTTTCTCTCCTTCCATCCAATCCAGTAGATGCCTTAATTGAGCAGCCCATTAATACCATATGCATGATGTCCCAGAGAATTAAGAGAACTGGGGATAATGCATACCTTTCAGGCTTCTTTTTCCATATAAACTACAATACTTTGCTCTGCATGGCCCTCGCCTCAGTGGATGAGGCCTTGAATAAATAAATCAGTCTTGGCAAGATGCCTTCCTCTCCAATCAGGGCAATTCTGTTGCTTGCCATGTATATAAGTCTTCTGAAAGGGATGAGGAAATGATGTCACCAGCCAGTATGACTGCTTAAGCCACTAGCTTCGCAGATCGACTCAATTTGTAGCGATCACCTCTCTATTCTCAATTTGAGTCTCCCTTGTGGCGGTGTGTTTTCTGAAATGGCGCTTCAGGTAATCCTATGGCTTCTAAGAAGAAGATGCCTGATCTTCACGAATTTTCATTCTCTGTGATCGCGATCACGCAGTGCGCATTAGGCCAGTGGGACACGGAAAGGGAGCACCACGTGCCACTGGGAAAGGGCTTGCAGGCCCCACTCCAGGGGGTGAAAGTATGGTTTCTGGACATTAAGACTGATTTGGCTGCTATGTGTGCTGTGAGATTGAGAAGCTCAGCTCTGATGTTCGGGTTGAGTTGGGCTAGTTGGGTCAATGAGAATGAGCAAAGGATGGAAGAAGAAATGGATGTTCTGTTGCTCTAGATAAACGGGCAAAGGAGCTGCACCAGGCCAATGTGGACTTAATGGACAAAATTGAGGACCTAGAAAATTGGAGTTGTAGGTGCAATGGGTGATTCGGGGCATTCCTGAAGCTCCTGAATATACTGGTTGTGTTTTGGTTGTTCTGAAGATCTGCTAAGTTCTCTTAGCTGGTGCAAGTGAGAAGCAAGGCTGCACACCAGTTAAAATTGAATATGCCCACCGTGCTTTGGTCAGCATGTTAACTCGCGTAAGGACATTATTGTGTGTTTTTCAGAACCATTGAAAGAGAAGCGGCGGCACACAAAGCAAGGAACTAAACAGGAGATACTTATTCCATCAAAACTTTCCAGGGCTTTGTCATCAGTAATGCTTCACAAATGTATGGACTTTTAAAGAGGTCGCTTTAAGGCTCCAGTCAGAGAAAATCCACTATTGGCTTTGCCCTTTTGCTTTACGTTTTGCAACACAGGGAAATTTTACTTAGAAACCAAGACCAGATGTATTCCATGCTTTAAGAAAGGTGGAAGGAAGGTCAAATGACTGCCGGCATTGTTTAAAGATGAAGTCTGAGAGACTGTTGTAGCTTAAAGGAGCTAAATGACAAAAACAGGAAACAACATAAGCACTGACAAGTTAGATGCAAGGCATTGATAAAGCAAGCAAAGAGAAAATTTGAAAAGAAGCTAATCATGGAAGCAGAAATGCATAATAACAAATTTTGTATATTTGTAGCAAAAAAACTGAGAGAATCAGTTGGACCATTTAGATAATAAAGGGGTAAAGGGGCCGCTAAGGGCTATCGCAGAGACTGATTTTTTTGATTTGGTCTAGACTGATGAAGATATAGGGAAGTTATCCATGTCTGAAATGGTATTTTAAAGGTAATATTTTGAAGGAATTGAAACAAATCTCAATAAACCGGAAAGATGTAATACAGCTATTTGATAAACTAAAGAGTAGCAAATCACATGAGCTGGATAGTATACATATTATATCAAAAAAACACCTGCTGAAGTCCTCAACAAATCTTACACAAAACCTCCATCTATCAATTCCTTCTCCAATACCAAAGTTATAATCAAGATTCCTGAAGAACAGCCCTTTTATAATCAAAAGGCTAACTTTTTTTCTATAGAGGAGAAAAGACCTCAGTAACGTTGCTTATACCTCTATGTGGCATTACACTCTATGCCTGAAGGGGATTTGCTACCTTTTACCATCATAGGTCTGAAAAACTCCTCTAATTACTTTTTTCAACACTAGTTAATGAAATAACTTAACACTCCTTAATACCTACTATCCACCATAACACTATACTATATTATACTATACTATAAAAGTGGTAGTTTTTAAAATAATCTCACAATCAATCATGCTTTCAACTCCAGCATAGTTTTTCAGATTTGCTAAATTGCTCTCTCAATAACACATGCTCATATCTGAAACAAAGCGGAATAAGGCTTAGATTTAGCAATATCACCTCTCAAATGAGCTTAATCCGCTCTTTTATACATCACAGAATGCTAAAAGAACTGACATATGAGATTACTAAGAGTAGGTCTTCAGTCTGTGAACTATCATTAAACTTGTCTGTAGAACATGAAGATTGGCAAATGGCCAATGTAGTGCCAATTTTTAAAAAGGGTTTCGGAGTGATCCAGGAAACTACAGACTGGTGAGTCTTATCAGTACTGGGCAAAATAATAGAAACCATTATAAAGAATAAAATTACTTAACATATAGATGGCCATGGTTTAATGGGAGATAGCCAACATGGATTTAGCCAAGTAAAGTCTTGTCTTACTAATTTGTTACATTTTTTTGAAGGTGTGAATAAACAGGTAGATAAAGGTGAGCTGGTTGATATAGTGTATCTGGATTTTCAGAAAGTCTTTGAAAAAGTCCCTATGAGAGACTCTTGGAGAAGTTAAAAAGTCATGGGATTGGAGGCAATTTACTCTTATGGATTAGGAACTGGATAAAAGATAGGAAAAAAGAGAGTAGTGCTAAATGGCCAGTTTCCTCAATGGAGAAAGGTGAATAATGGAGTACCTAGGCTGATCCCACTGCTTTTTAACATATTCATAAATGACCTGGAAATGGGACTAACGAGTGAGGTAATCAAATTTGCAGATGATACAAAATTATTCAAAGCTGCTAAAAACACAAGAGGATTGTGAAAAATTGCAAGAGGACCTTGTTGAAACCCTCTGCCCAATGTGCAGCGGTGGCCAAGAAAGCAAATAGAATGCTAGACATTAATTGCAATAGGAAAGGAATGGAGAATAAAACAAAGGATATTATAATGCCTCTATTGCTCCATGGTGCAACCGCACCTTGAATATTGTGTGCAATTCTGGTCGCCATATCTTAAAAAGGGTATAGCGGGAAAAAAAAAAGATATAGCGGAATTAGAAGATACAGAAGAGCCACTAAAATGATAAAGGAGATGAAAGGATACCCCTGTGAGAAGAGGCTTAAAAGGTTAGGGCTCTTCAACCTGGACGAGGGGGGCTGATAAGTCTCTGGCCTTGTAGTGAAACAGAAAAATATCAGCCCCCCCCCCTCAGAAAAAAGACTGCTGAAGGGGGAGATTATTGTGGTTTATAAAATGAGTGAGTGGAGAGGAACCAGTAAACATAGATCGGTGGTTTTACTTCTTCAAAGTCCAAAAGACAGGGGCACACACAATGAGGCTACAATGTAGCAAATTTAAGACTAATCGAAGAAAATGTTTTTCACTCAACGTGTAATCAAACTTGAATTTGTTACCAGAGGGTGCAGTAAAAGCTGTTGGTGTAGTTGGGTTTAAAAGAGCTTTGGACAAGTTCCTGGAGGGAAAAGTCCATAAACCTTTATTAAGAGAGCCAGGGAAATTCACTTCTTACCCCTGGGATAAGCAGCGTGGAATCTGTGTAACCTTTTGGGAACTTACTTGTGATCTGGATTGGCTGTTGTTTGAAATGGGATATTGGGCTTGATAGTTCCTTGGTCTAACCCAGTATGGCATTTCTTATGTTCTTATTGACTGACTATATGCTAGGGAGTGAGCAAGAATTGTCTTTGAGGAGGTAGGTATGGGGAGTTTGGATTCTTCAAAGGTGAAGAAGCTCCTTCCCTCCTCTCCCCCCCCCCCCCCCGAAAGAGCTTCTGAGGTGGCGGAGGATCGCATGGAAGAGACAGACCTTGCAGGCAGTCCACTGACCAACTGCTAGGGGGTGACAGCAGTCAAAGATGGAGGATCTGATCAATGCTTTGTTCCTTTTCCATTCCCTTCCTTGAGTCAAGGAGAGTGCCAGCATGTTAGAGATGTTGATCTTTATTGACCTGACTTATTTTGTCTTCTACCGGGGAGTTCCATTCTTGCAGACACTTTTTTTTCTTTTTGAAAATGGAGTAGGGTGGTGTAATTGCATGAGTTGACATTTGTTAGTATGAGTGAGTCTGGTTTGCTGGTGGTATCCTTCCTCTGGGTTAGCTTAGGTCAAAGGGGGTTGCCAGGCTCTGTAAAATGAAGCGTGGGGAAGAAGGGGGTGATCTTGGAAGAGATTAGGATGGTTATTGGATATTTAGTGTTAAAGGGTTTGTTTGTTTTGTACTGTGGTTTTGTGTGCTGATGGGTACCTGGAGATTAAGAGCTGTGGTCCCTATTGATAAAAGTCAATAGCCCACTTCAAATTTTGTTTCTGCCAATGCATGGGGATTGAACTTTCCCTTTTGAAATAATCATTGTTTAAGGAGGCCCTGAGACAGACTGCAACCATTTTCTTAGTGTAGGAGATGCATCTTTTGAAAAAAGATGAGGTACTGGTGTGCTCTACTAGGTTCCCAGTGGGCTTTTTTGCCTTAACTATGTTGTATAAAAAGAAGGGTGGTGTGGGCAATTTATTGCTAAAAGCTGTAATGCTCCTATTCATGAGCAGCTAAAAGATCCTGAGGGTAGATTCGTAGCCCTAAGGATTTTCTGTTCAAGCAGTATATGTTTACTATTGTCTCTGTGCAAAATATTAACCAGTCCCCCTTTTTATCAAAACCTGATGAGTAAATTACAGGGGCTTGGAGTGAGGGTACATGGATAATTGGTGAAAACGTCAATGGAGCTTTTAACTGCCAGCCTGGGCATGACGGCATCCACTTAGTATCATAGACAAGACAGGAAGGCCTTTAAGGAGCTCACATGGTCTCTTGGCCTGGTGGATGTCTGGCGCAGTCAAAACCTAGGGAAGCGGGCTTATTTCTTCTTTTCTGCAACACACTTGTCATATTTCATTATTGACTGTATTCTAGTGGACCATACACCGTTTTTCTTGGTAGTAGGAGCTTATATAGAGGATAGGGTATGGTCTGTCTGTTCACCATTGTGGGTGGAGTGGAACATGGTATTGCTGAAAGTGGATTTGAAAGGCTATGTGACAGCTAGACAATCCCACTGTGGTGTTGGCAGTGGAGAAGACTATTACAGACTATTTTGACTTGAATGCTTTTGAAAAACACTAGTCCGGGCATACATCAGGATGCTTTTTAAAGTTGTTAGGGGTAAGCTATTTCAATGTTCCAGTTACAAAAGAATCAGAGAGGCTAAAATCAATCAGCTGTTTAAAGATATGATTAAATTACATTTCACAGAGGTATCCCTGGGGTTTTGATTGGTGAGAGCTTATTATATTAACCTCAAAGGGCAAATGTAGTCCCTCTAGGCTGAGAGAGTTCATTTCAATCTAGCAAAATGTAAACAAGTCTACTTCGAGGAAGGATATTAGGGGAGTAAATTATTGGTGCACCAGTTTAAACAGCAGCAGATTAGAAATCCATATTATCAGTATAGATCAGGCCTTGACACATTTCTTTGGAATCTAGGAGCCAGGCTAAAAATTTAGGAGCCAGCTACCAAACCCTCATTCACAGTGCCCCCCCACACCCCTCCCCCTTACAAAAGGGTCTCACAGCTGCTTCTTAAGGGCTTGATTTACTGTTTTCACAGTTTCTATAGGAAAAGAGTTTTTTTTTAAATAAATCAGTCCCTTAATGTGTCTTTACATAGTGCCAACAAAAGGAAACAACCCTTCTCCTCTTCTCCACCCCCCAGCAACCACAATGAGTACAGTGTCAGCACCTGAGGAAACATCCTTTTTTTTGCTTTACATATCACCATGGCATGGTGAAGAAAAAAAAATCTCCCATAGCCTCCTCCATAGCTATTGGCCAGCATGTGTCTATCTCTCTCTCTCATTGCCCTGCCCTCCCCCCCCAATCAGCCATCAGCGTGTGTGTGTCTTTGGTTCCCCCCTATGGCCACCATCTGCCTGGTTCTTACTGTTTAGTCCATGCTGCATGAAAAATATGGTGCCTTCTCCTCCATGATTAGCTTTCAACAAAGATCTTGAGCCACACGGTGAAAATCTGGCTAATCTTGTCATTTAAAATCTCATGAGACTTGAAACAGCATGTTTAATAGGTGCTCCTCCCCCACACAGCTCAAGCTCTTTGTAAAGAGTCAATCACAATGCAAGAAGAAACTGCTAAGCTGAAGTGAGGGCTTTCAAATCCTGGGTGCCAGGGTGTAATTTGCAATCACCATGGTGACCTGGCCCCTGAGATTTGTCAAGCCTGGGTGTAAATGATGAACATTGGAAAAACAAGGGTGCGATGAAGAGGAAATTAGTACTGAGCAAACTATTTTCTATCCAAAGCTTTATACATCTGAGTTAGGTAAGTCCTAGTGAGGAAATTAATGAGTGCTTGCAAGGGATAGCTTTCTCTGGGCTATCAGATCTACAATTTGACTTTAAGGAGCCGAGATTACTGTGGAAGAGAGAGATTTAGCTATTAGATCTTTTAAAATTGGGAAGTCTCCTTGTCTTGATGGGTTGTCTACTAAATTGTACATACAGTTTTCTCATTTGCTTCTTTAGCCTTTGGCAACTCTTGATGGGGGCAGATCTCCCTTCTTCAATGAGTGAAGCTGGTATCATAGTTTTATATATTGATCTGGTAAGGACCCTTGGCAACGTAGCTCATATCATCCCATTTTGCTTTTAAATCTAGACGTAAACATTTTTTGGCAAGGATTCTGGCGATGCGGTTAAATTGCTTTATCCCAACACTGATGCATGAAGATCAGTCAGAGTTTGTCCCAGGCTGGTTAGTAGGGGATAACGTGCAATGTTTTGTAACTGTAATTGAATGTGGACAAAGGAGTGATATACCTTTTGGTGCTTCAAACAATTGATGCAAAGTCAAATGGGATTTATGAAGGCAGTACTGGGGAGGTTTGGCTTTGATCTCTGTGCTATGCACTGCCTTGGGCCAGAGTGTGTGTGAATGGGAGCTATTTGGTCTCTTCCCCCTTTTTATGGGTATTAGGTAGAGTTGTCCCCTTTTCTCCTTACTGTTTGTCTTGGTTACTGAGCCCCTTGCCTCCAGAATCTGAACCAGCTCATCTACTGGGGGATTGAGTTGAGCCAGGAGGCTTTCAAGATCTCTCTATTTATTTACTGATGGCACTATGCTAACAGTAACCAAACTGTTACAGTCCTTGCAAGAACTACTAAGGAATTTGAGAAGTATTGTAGCTTAAATGGCTTTCAAGTAAATTTAACAAAGTCTGATTTACTAAATATATCTACCCCAAAAGAGGGCATGCATCTGGTGGTGCAGACACTCCGTTTCAAGAAGCTGGTGTGTGGGTGGGAAGAGACTTGAGAATGTACAAATTAAACTTTCCACCTCTCTTATCAACCCAAAGAGACAAATGGATCAACATTATAACTTAAGTTAGTGCACTCTTGGATGAGTTGAATAGCGGGTGCTAAAATGACAATCTTCCCTAAATATTTGTATCTTCTCTAAACGTTTCCTTTGCCAATACAGAGTAAAGAAATCCACTTTTTATTGAAAAAGCTGTTTCATTTTATCTGGAAACTATGGTTATCGCAAGTCTTCTGGTGGTGGTGGTGGGGGGGGGGGAAGGGGGGTGTGGTGGTATTAGATGACTGCTCAATTGAGGACTGTTCTGGAATGGTCTCATACTAACCCAAAGCAAGGGTAAGGATAGAGTGGCATCTAGTGAATAGGGGTTCCCTTGGCTTATCTTTGGGGAGTTGAAATAAGAAAGAAGGTTATGAAGGGCATATCTACCAGTGCAGCTCACTCCAGTGTCTTGGTTAGGGCTTATCCATAGCTTATGGACAATAAGCCAGTTTCCTGATGCATACTAGTGTAAAATTTGCCTGCTTTGCCTGAAGGTGCTTGCTCGCATGGCATGGAAAGGTGTGTTGACTTGGAACTGCATTGGTTAGCCCAACTTTATGAATATATTCCATTATGGGAATTTGCCCTGCTTTCCAAAGCATACAGTTGTGGTCAGCATTATTGGCACCCTTGCAGTTCAACCCCTTAATGTCCAATATCTCCTTAAAAAAATGTGTCCAGTGAAATGGCATTGGATTATATATGTGTACACATTTGACACATTAAAAGAATCAAATAAAAGAAGACCAACTAAAAAAGGAAATAGTATAAAAAAATGGGACATTGCCAGGACATGATTATTGGCACTCTTTTTAAACAATTCATATCAGTTTGAACAGAAGACCAATATTCCCATTGCAGTAAATTAGACACACGTGATAATTGTCAGTACCCGCATGACTTGTATCAACCAATGAATGATGGCTCTAATGTTTAAAATGGTCACATTCACTCCTTATTCCATTTTCACAATGGTGAAGACGAGAGTTGCCTGAGACCATCAGAAAAGCCATGATCATCAAACTTCAAAGGGTATAAGGCCATCTCCAAAGACTTCGGGGTTCCTGTGCCTACAGTTTGCAATGTTACTAAGACATTTTCTGCTCATGAACTATCAAGAACCTCCCAGGACTTGGTGGGAAGAGGAAAGTTAAACCAAGAAGTCTTCGACGGTTAGTGTGAGCAGTTGGAAAAATACCACGTACAACATCCCAAAAGCTTAAGGCTGACATGGAGAATCTGGAGTGGTGGTTTCAATCCGCACTGTATGCTGTGCACTAAACAAAGAAGGACTTCATGGGCGAAGGCCAAGGAGGACCCCACTGCTCAAAGACAAACATAAAAAGGCATGCCTGATCTTTGCCCAAATCCAACTTGAGAAGCCACAATCCTTCTGGGAAAATGGACAGATGAAACCAAACTTGAGCTCTTTGGCAATGCAGGCCAGCGATACATTTACAGGCAAAGAAATGAAGCTTATAAGGAAAAACACATTTCCTGCAGTTAAATATGGTGGAGATTCAATAATGTTGTGGGGCTGTTTTGCTGCCTCAGAAACTGGAAGCCTGGAATGTATTAAAGGAATCATGAGGTCAGAGGACTACCAAGGTATTTTGGAGCAAAACGTGCTACCTAATGTCAGAAAGCTAGGTCTGAGTCGAAAAGTCATGGGGGTCTTCCAGCAGGATAATGACCCAAAACATACAGAAATTACTATGTCTAAGTTGGCACAGACATCTTTATTTTTTTGTATACTGTATGGGGCGAAGGGTCAGCTGGACTGTGGGCCAGACGGTTCCCAAGCAGACACCTTCCTCTGTCCAAAAGGGGAACCACTCAGGGAGGACATATCACTTCCCAATAAAAGGAAACATCACAGAGAGGACTTACATTCCCAATAAAATCTCAACTTATGCAGGACAACATGCTCATCCATGGTAATAACTATCTCACAGATTTTTCTTCCAAAAGGATCCTTTTATTATTCCCTATCTTACAGAAACAGAAAACTAAGAACAAAGGAAAACAGTCCAATGGAATTACAGATCTTGCCACCTCTCACAGCAGGCAAACGGGATCATTCTGTACTGATCTCTAGCTACAAGGCAGAATGTCTGGTCCTGCCTGCATGATTCTGTCTTACTTCCTGACTCACCAGGGAGTGAGAGAATGTATGAAAGACTTTCCTGGACACAAGAGATCAGTATAATAGACATTCACAAGACAAACTAGCGCACACACAAAAAACTCTGACATGACAACAGGGATACTGGGGCCATAGGGATCCCAGGGAATCCATACCCTACACAGCCTTCACTGCACAGGAGACGAACTCATTGTATATCTGGTCCTGTCACATTATATACACTTGCTCAGGACCATTCTTACTATTCAGGACATTCTTCTCCTCTAATTAGCTAATTCTTGTTCCAGCTGTTTGGGGCTCCCACTTGTGTGATTTGCCATGCTATTATACTCATATCTGTACACCTCTCCATTGACCATCTTCTGAGGCCCTGGGCCTTGTCAGATTTATATTGTTATCTGACCTCTGCCTCCCTCACTCGGTTCTTCACCTGGTTCTCTTGCTTGGTTCTTTCCCACCTCTCGGTTCCCAAGAAATATATCTCTTCAACTCCCCGTGTTCTGACAACTATTCCGGGGGCCATATTTATTTATATTTTATTTACATTCTCTTATATACTGCGCTATTCTGCATCAGTGCGGTTTACATTGAACAAACTGAAATTACATTGAACGGAGCATTATAACTTGGAGATAACTATTTTACAGGGAACATGGGCTATGGAGGGTTAAGTGGCTTGCCCAAGGCTACAAGGAGCACCTGTGGGACTAGAAACCCCAGTCCTTCCGGCCCAAGGTTGCTGTCCTTTAGTGGGATTTGAACCCCCAACCTTCCGGCCTGAAGTACCTTGCCCCAACCACTAGGCCACTCCTCCACTCCACTCCACGCCATATGTTCTTCTTCATGCTAAGCTGGCATGTTTATCTCTCATGATTGTCTGTCTTTCTACCCTCTCTCAAGGTCCACCATTTACTGATAAGTGTGTTTTCACATCTTTTCCATATGATGTCACATACCTCTGAAAGCTTCATGTATGCACCTCAGTACTATTCCAGCATTCAGACATTTTGATGATTTCTTTGTTTTACTGTGTTAACCCGTTCTCTTCTGGCTCTCGCAATACCTTTTGAACATATTGTGATGACATACAGTTGGAATATTTTTAATTATTTCTCAAGATATTGTATATAACATACCTAAAATGCAAGGGTGCCAATCTTTATCTGCCGTCATTTACTATGTTACTATCAGACACAGGGGATCCCTTTACAGCAACAAGAAAATATCAAAATAAACTGAACTGTCCGTAGGAAAAAATGTTTGGAACTTCGCACTGAGGTGGTATCACTCGGTGCAAAGTTTCAATTAAGATTTCCTTGTTAATGTATTGTTTATTTTCAGAATTCTGTTTATCATTTTTGTGAACCTTCTCAATTACGCTTCTTTTTGGATACTAAGAAGTTGTAGGGCTGATTGGGGTTTGACTGGAGCGGAGGGTCATTGTTGGGGCAATAGAATTAGGTGTTTTGCCGTTTTGTTCTGTTATATTTTGTCTTTTTTTCATTTTCTTCTTACTTATCCACCCCCTCTGGATCTCTGATTCTTGGATCTCTCCCTTTTGTGGACTATTTAGTATTTGGTCTTTGGGGTTTTTTTTTTTTTATTGCTCCGGGTTTGTATTATCCTTTGTATTGTTTTTGCTAGACCAATGCTTCTGTTTCTTGTTTCCAAGGTTTGCTTGGTGTTATGTAAAACTTGATAAATAATAAAATAAATAAATAAATAAACGGAACCATCAAATTCCTCAACAAATAGGGGTGTCCTACATGGAGTGGTGGGTTCACCCCTGGGCAAACACATAGGGAAGGGTGGCCTGCACGGAGCGGCAGGTGTACCTACTCTTGACATTGTGCTGGGCAGATTAGATGGACCATACTGGTCTTTATCTGCTGTCATTTACTATGCTGATCACATTATCCATATTAATCAAGGCAGACATTATTTTGGCCAGTCTTTTAGCCGATAACTTTGCCAATTTTTGTGTTATCTAAATTCAGTATGGTTATGGGACGGTACAAAGCACAACTGTTTACATCTCATCCCGCCTTGTGTATCACTGATACCCACAGTCTGCATATGTCACGATTAACGACCATTGTCCATTAAATGATTTCAAAATTTGCTCTATTAGCCCACTACTTCTAAATCAAATGGTTTTTATAAAAGCTGGCTGTGAAGCCATCTAATCCCAGTGTTTTTCCATCTGGGAGATCTTTGATCACTTGGCTAATTTCCATTTGGGAAATCCGCATCTCGGGTCTCTCCAGCTGGTCAGGCTCCACTTGGATCCACAGTTTGCCTTTTGATACCCTCATTTCTTTTATATATTTTTTTTATAAAATAATCATTACATTTTTTTATATATAATCTCCCTCTTCTTATCTTTAATATGAAAGATCATATTTTCAGTTGTCTTTCATAACTTTCTAGCAAGTCGCCTACTAGCTTTATTTCCAAACTCATAATATTGTTGACATATGCTTTATTTAACATTTCTTATATACTGCCTTTCATGATATTGAGGCGGTTTACATTGAACAAACTGAAATTATGTTGAACAGGGCATTATAACTTGGAGATAACTATTTTACAGGGAACATGGGCTAAGGTGCCTTGCCCAAGACCACAAGGAACACCTGTGGGACTAGAAACCCCAGTCCTTCTGGCCCAAGGTTGCTGTCCTCTAGTGGGATTTGAACCCCTGACCTTCTGGCCTGAAGTACCTTGTCCCAGCCACTAGGCCACTCCTCCACTCCATAAGCAGTACTATCCATAAGCTTTGTAACCCATAAGCAGTACTATTCAATTCCAACACTTGCAGCTCCTGCCTTAGCTGAGATATGCACCAAGGCACTCTTGCTGTTGCCATCTTCTTATGTTCAGTCTCTAACTCGCTGATGGATTAATGGATACCTGTAGTTAATCTTTCAATCTCCTCTCTCTTTTTTGCTTTGCCCACATCCAAAAACTTACCCGTTATAACTGCCTCCATTCCTTCCCATATTATAGTCTCTCCCATTTTCCCTGTATCAATAGATAACAAAATATTCCCTTGTTTTCTTAATATTTTCCATAACTTTCTTCTTTTAATACATTCTCATTAATTTTCCAAAACCTTGCCCCCCTCCCTCTGAGGGACCTGTCCCCTTAAATATCTGCCCACATAATATTTTTTGCAGTAGTCTGCAAAACCTCCATCCATACCTGATCTATCGGTAATATATCTGTTCTACTATAACTTTAGTACGAATGCAAATAGAGGTGAGAGAAGGGGTATGCAGATCTGCTGTTCCAATGCAGAAGCCACATTAATATGGGGTGTATTTGGCAGGAGTTCTTTGCCATCCACCCCTTCTAACTGGGATCCTGCTTGTCTAGACATAACCACAGTACACCCCACCCATCTCCATGGAGAAGGGCACCCATGATCAGTCTCCAATTCCCCACCTTGGATAAGGACACCCCCAATCGGTCCCCAGCTCGAACATAAGATATGCCATACTGGGTCAGACCAAGAGTCCATCAAACCCAGTATCCTGGTTCCATCGGTGGCCAATCCAGGTGACAAGTGCCTGTCGGGTTTCTTAAAAGGTACACACATTCCATGCCCGCCTTCAGAAAACTGAGGGCACCCAAGCACTAGGGAGCCTGCAAATGCTCCCCAGATGGGAAGAATTACTCATCCCCTAAGCAACATGCCAGGTGAGGGGACACTGACCACCCCCAACCCCAGTGATTTAAATGTGATCAAGTGTATTGAGCCAGTAGGCCACAGACATGCCCTCCTATGGTCAGGATGAGGGCAATGAGCCCACTCCCAGAAATGAAGCCCATGGCACCAGTAGAGCGCCCCCCTTCTCCCCAGGTGCACTTGTATGCTGATACATGGATCCTCATGCAGGGGAGGTTGTGGTCAGATGACACAATTATGTGGCAGTCGTACATTTTGCCCATAGTTGGAACGCCTCATTTGCGTGCCTCTCCCCCAGCTGTGTTCACTATCTCCAAACCCCACTGTGGCCCAGATCTGGTTGTTTCATTGTGCACATACCCTATCTCCCCACTCCTCACCAGCGCTAACAGTCTGCCCATGTGTGACTATTTTGAGTTTGTTCTACCCCAGTTACAGCAATGACCATGCAATCTTCAGGGTGGGAGGGGGCAGTGTACCCCTTACCCCCTGCTGTTGCTGCTGGTGTTGCAGGGGCCCTCTCCTTGCTATCTGTTTACCATCAGGCTTCTGCAATCATTTCCCCTTCAGATGATGGTATGGGGTATAGTCAATGGGTGCTGTCCTGCCTCTGTAGGTTCGATGCTTGGTATTGGGCACCCTATGTGAACTTCTACCCTATACCCCTTCCCTAGCTCATCTCGCCAGCAGCCCTCCCACTAGTATCCAGTGCATATGCATATGTGCACATCATACCCTGAGACTAATGTTGCTTTGTATATATGTGTTCCCATTTTTCCCAGAAGATACCATCGTCGTCTGTTGGCTATAATTATTGTCGGGATCTATTGTTTTGCTGTCATAGCGGCTGCACATTGCTGTTCTTCAAATGCCAATGCCCTAGGCAACTGCTTTATTCACTTACAGACAGTACTGGCCATGGCCATCTAGGATGATGTGTGGGATGGCTCAGGGCTGTTAACTCTATGGGACATGCACTGGCACAGCGGGTGCAACTAGCACCTGGTCAGAGGTGGGCATTATTTGTGCCCGTGCTAGTGGTATCTTTCATGGTCAGAAATGCCACTAGTGCCCCTGAGCGTGGCTGTTTACGCGCACTTTGCCCCAAATCCACCATAATTCCACCTTTTTGCATGGTACGCCAGTAGCGTGGGATTTTTAGCATAGATGCATTTTTGCCATGCTCTCCCAGCTACTGCTAGGTTGGGATGTTTGCTAAAGTTCATGCTCCTGGCTACTGCACTTTAGGAAAGATGCCTCAGACCATCTAAATGACAGATGACATTTGAAGTGGACAAGTGCAAAATGATGCACATAAGGAAAATAGTTCCAGCTATAGGTACATAATGAATTCTAAGTTAGGACTGTCCACCCAAGAAAAAAGATCTTGGAGTCATTGTGGATAATAGGTTGAAATTTTCAGCTCAAAAAAAAGCAAATGGAATGCTAGAGGTTACCCAGAAAGGGAGGCTCTATATTGGTCTGCCCCGTGAGGATTGGGTACAGTTTGGTCCCTCCATCTCCTAAATAAGGATATAGTTGAATAAGAAGAGATTCAGAGAAGAGTTACAAAAATGATAAAGGGGTTAGACAATCTGCCATATGAAGAGAAGCTCAAAATTGATTGGTGCTCTTCAGCTTGGAGAAAAGACAACTGAGAGATTTTAAATAGGGAATAGTTGTTTAGTTTTTCAAACAACACAAGAGCAAGAAGACATTGCATGAAATTAATGATCAGCAGACTGAAAGTTATAGAATTGTTTTTTTTAAATTCAATTCAACACATAAACTATGGAATCTGTCGCAAGAGGTTGTGGTCAAGGTGTCTAACAGCAGTATTCAAAAGATTTTCCTGGAGGGAAAGTCTAAATTATTAGCCAGATAGACTTGGTAAACTCATTGCTTATTTCTAGAAATGGGCTATGAGCAAATAGGTCTGAATTCATTTTTTGGGGAGAGGTGGGGGGAGGGACATCTGCCAGATACTTGGGACTCTGACTGGCCACCATCAATGACAAGATGCTGGGCTTGATGAACTTCCCCTCTAACTCGGCATGGTTTTTCTTATATTCTTAAATTTTGAATATTCCAAATTGCATGAGTTAACCCCTGCCCTGTGTTGCATGTTGACCTGTGTGCATACTTTCACCCAAGAAAGGGTGAACAGTAACGAAAAATTCTGTTTTGATGGATACGTCAGCATTTTACCCACAGAAAGGGCTTTGGTTATTGCCTCTTTTATTTCGACAATATGTGAATCCATCTGTGTCAGAGGCATCTCTAGATACTTCAGATATTTGGGCTGCTATGGTAGCGAGGGGATGGGTTCATTCCTCTCACAAAAAAATGTGGAGGTGAGGTGGGTCCTCTCTGGGCCGCAACCGTGCAGCCAGCCTGTGCTGGGAAGCACTGGCCTGTGGTACGACACACCAGGCCCACCTTATTAAAGGCACAGGGGATACAGCCCAGGGAGAGGCAGCTTAAACTGCAGCTTTTTTCAAGATGCTCTCAGCATTCACGGCACTCTTAAATTGAATCATAGCATGGGCACGGGCTCGATGGACTTGTACTTAGCAATACCCCTGGATTGTGTGACAGTTTCTCTCTGTTTCCATATGTGGGTTTCTCTCAGGAGGGAGCTTCCTGTCTTCTCACTAAGATAGTTCCATCCACCCCTTCTGCTGATTTCTCCCATCTGGTAGCAAAGAAATATCAGATATGATGGAAAATAAGGGTCACGAGGCCGAACTAATCTAACCGCTTTCATTCTGTTAAACTCCAGTTCATCTCTGGCTTTTCCTTTGCTTTTTTACAATTGGGGTTCTCTTCTGTGTGGATCCCAGGCTTTCTTAGATTCTGATACTGATTTTTCCTCCACTGTTTTCCAGAGGCAGCTGTTCCCTGCATTCCTTACCCTCTCCTTAAAAGAAATACTTCCTGGAGCTGTCTGGTCGCAGTGCTGCACATGGACATGTGGGCTATCTAGTTTTGATTCTTTGATCAGGTATTTGCTCCCCAGATTGTCTGGGGCTGGGGATGCAGTTGGGGGAAAGAATCCGTTATCTTACCAAGGTGACCCCTACTGGCCAGCTTTAAGGCCCACAATTGCAGAGTTCCAGAAGAGTCCTGGTGCTTGGCCTCCCTTCTTCCTTTCCAGCTAAAGCCTGTTGCTGGAATGTCTGGGCACAGCGGGGGCAGTATGCCATGCAGTGGGCAGCCCCGAGGCACCACAAGCAGTGATTGTGAGCTTCCATGGAGTTCATTTCTTGCCACACGTGGGGTGTTTTATGAAGCTGGGTTTAGAACTCATTGCTTCTGTCTTCAGTTCTTTTGTTCTATTCTTCTTTTTTTGGGGGGGGGGGAGGGGGGAGACAGATGAGTATTCTATCCTCCTTGGCAAGGCGGAAGAAAGAGACTGAGCTAGGTAGGGGCATATTTTTCCCCTTACAATGATGATGTCAGATGACTTCACCAGGTGTGGCTGACTCATCCTGCTTGTCCATGGAGAAACAGAAATTGGGAGAACATTTCCAGATAGTTGCTAATGATGGCTGACTGTACTAGATCCCAGCCTTTGTTCTGATGGAGTTGGAGTCCAAAAGGGGCAGAAAGGAATTGCCATGCCTTTCTCCACCCCACGTCAGCTAGACTTAGGCTGCTCAGACTTGGACATTTAAATGGAGCTGGCTAGTGTTGAAAATACTGGGCCAGTGCTGGGGAAGGTGGGGGTAAGGTCCCTTTCCAAGGCTGTGGGAGTTGGATGGATTCCCCTTAATCATACTGGCGGTAACGGTGTAGGCTGGGAATGCATTAGTCTGTAATTAACTAAAACCATCAGGGATTTGTAGCCCAGGGTGAGGCAGCTTGAGTTGCAACTCCTCTTTTTTTTTTAAATTATATTTAATTTATTAATTTATTGCTGAACATATGGGGGAGGGAGAAGGCTTGTTTTGCTTTCAGGATCAGATGGTGAGCCACTTGGGATTGACTCCGGGATGGGGAAAGGAGACCAAGATATGGTGTCAGTAAGCATTAAGGTTACAGGAAGAAGAGATGACTGTTGTGGCTAAAAAGTCACCTCGGTCTAGCTAATCAAAATGTGAATGGCTGCCTTTAGCCTGGTGTTAGGCTCAGTGTCAGCCAGTTTAACTTAGCTGGCTAGTGCCGATATTCAGTCAGCTAAGTCCTCTCATCTCATGCAAACCCTTGCAACCATCCTTTTTTTTTTGCCTAACTTTCTAGACCCTTTTATAACTAATATGGTTGATAAAATAAAAGGACGAAAAATAGTAATACCAGTAACATAAAACCACAGTTCCTGTGTTCTGATACTGGAGTCATGGTATGTTTGTTGCTAATCTAGCTGCAGTTTCTCAGTCTCCCCCAGGATTTGATGTCCTTTTCCTGCTGGAGGAGTAGCCTAGAGGTTAGAACAATGGCTTGCTAACCAAGCAACCAGGGTTCAATTCCCACTAGTACTTCTTGTGGTCTTGGGTAAGTCACTTAACCCTCTATTGCCTTGGAAGACAAGCCTGGCAATCTACTTCCAGTCACACTGCCAAGAAAACCCAGGAACTGCTGGGTCGCCAGGAGTCAGCATTGACTCAAAGGCACACATTTATTTATCCAGATTTTTATACCACTTTTTCCTTCAATCAGAGTGGTTGGTTACACAATTTGGGTCTACAGTACATTGAACAGGGAGGTGACACGACGTACATATAGACTATAGTGGATGGGATTATCTTTACATTCAGTCGTGAGTAAGGGGGTCTTTAGGCTGCTTGGTCATAGAATTCCATGAATAGGAACGTTTTGAGGGATTTGCAGAAATCATTGAGGTCATTTATCGCCTGCAGTTCATCTGGGAGAGAATTCCAGAGGGCCGGTGCTGAGAGGGATATGGCTCTGTTGGAGGTAACTTGTTTTGTCTTATGGTATCCAGCGGGTGTGCGGAATCTATTGCTGCTGTTGGTTCATCTGGGCCGGTTAATTGTGTCCCTGGTTATCAGACTGTGGAGGCCATCTGCTGTGCATAGGTGCATGATCTGGAATATGTTTATAGTCATTTTGAATCTTGCCCGTGCAGATTTTGGTAGCCAGTGCAGTTGCCGAAGTATACAGTAGGTGTAATTTGCTTGTGCTTGGCTGTGCCGGTTATGATGCGGGCTGCAGTGTTCTGCACTAGCTGGTGGCCTGTTTAGGCAGTCCTTGATATAAGGAGTTTTCATAGTCCAGTATTGGGGTGATGACTGCCTGGCATACAGTGCGGAAATGGTCCTGGCTGAGGATCGGTTTGAGTCTCCGGATGAGCTTCAATCATTGGTCTGCCTTTGCAGCGGTTTTGCTTTATGTGATTGAAGGTTTAAATTCCTGTCCAGGGTGATACCTAGGCACTGTTCCCTCTAAGCTGTGCGCGCGCACACACCTCACCAAGCGAGCGCACATACTTTACAACAGAGCGCACAAAAATTTCGGTTCTGATTCTAACAACACAGACGTCTTAAAATTTAAAAGTTGTGATTGTAATTACTAGAAATTTTCTGCTTCATTTAATAATCGTCTATTTTCATTTAATTTGATTAAAATCAGTGTGGTGTACATACTGTATTCTGACGTGTAGTCAAATTTTAAAGTATACAATTCCGAGTGTCGTTATGTGGTGCACAAAAATTCAACCTTCCTTCAAAAGCTGCACAGCTGATATTTTAAGCGCACACAGCCTACAGAAAATTAGAGGGAACATTGCACCTAGGTATTTCACCTCGTCCTTTTATTGGTATTGTTCGGTTCAGGATGCTGATGGCTTGAGGTGGGTTAAAATTGGGATTTCTGGATATGATCATTGCTTCCGTTTTGTCAAAGTTGACTTTTTTCAGGTTGTTACCTGCGAGCATTGCATTTTTTCTCTCAGCATCTTTGTTCTCTTTGTATATCTGTTTCTCCTGTGTTGCACTGCAGACGGAGTGTGACTTCTTGGGGTTTCCAGTTCAGTTTTGTCTGCATGTTTCTATTTACAACTTGTGGTTCTGTCGTCTGTGTCTAGTGAGGATTTGTCCTCATTCTGCACGTGTGACAGAGGTGACGAATTCTGCTAGTTTATCAGTTATGTGCAGGATCTGTAGCCTCCCTGACTTCTTCTGTTTCCACAGTGGGAGATATGCTGGTGTAATAATTTGCACTGCTGCCTTTTCACAGGTAGGACTGTTGCTGTTTTTGAGTCTTGGGAGTGTGATTTTTAATTTTTTTTAATTTGGTTTTGCTCTTCCATGTACCATTTTCTATATCTAGGTGGTTACAATCTATAAGCAATTACAGTAACATAAAAATTATTCACAATATTACATTCAATAAAATCATCAAAACCTATGTGTAAACTTGAGAAAGAAACCCTGCTTTCACCTTCCTACGAACTCACAATAACTCTGTTGCATTCTTGGCTGTCCTGTCAGAGTTTTTGGTAATGGAGGAGGTTTGTGTCTGTATAATTAAAGAAATAGCAGAATGTGAATATTTTATGTATTGTGAGTATTAAGGGGAAGGTTTCTAGTTCTACACCCAGAATGTTGCAGAATTGCAAGGTTTCCATTGATCCTCTGTTTTGTCTGCTATAGTTTAAGGTTCGTGGCTGACCTTCGACCTTGCTTTCATATGAGGACTGGTTGGATGATGCGATGAAATTATTTTCATAGTAGTTTTAGTAGGGAATTGTGCAATGAGGAAATCTTTGGCCACTTACATTGAGACATTAGAACCTACTCATGTGGAGCGTGATTCTATAACAGTCACGTCCGTCCGGCAACCTGAAAACGGGCACGTAATAAACCTAATGCCATAATCGCAGGTATAGATGCACCCGCGGTTCCGGAAACAGGGAGATATACATCTCTGGCGTGGCCACAGTATTCTGACAAAATAGATGTCTCGGATGCTTCTCGTCTCCTCGCTGGCAAAATGTACATCTCCTAAGCTGATGCTCACACTGACAGTGGCGTGCTCATGTACACAACACATTAATACGAATGAAACAGATATGATCATACAAACCAGACTACCGGTTTATGTACTAGTCTGTTGCATGTCCATAACACTACAAGGTTATATATGTGCACCAAAGCTATTGTATAAGCAAGTTGAAAGTGAGATGTTTGTCCAGACAGACCCTGTAGCAAAACAGACATGGCATTTGAAGAACACATTAGTAATTGCAGTCATAAATAACATGGTGCCGTCAGATCTGTATTAGTGCTGTTTGCACTGTAGCATGCCCCCGCTCCGAGGGCCCCCCACCATTGATGGGGACATGCCCTGCTATGTTGCTGCAGAGCAGCTTTTCAGAATATACTGCCCATTCACACTGGCTCCTGGCGATGCTGCGATCAGTCCCACGGTTCAGGTACTGGCCAGGCATACATGTTCCCCCAGGGATGCGGATCAGCACGCCAGGGCCTCCCCTACACCCCCCCCCCACACACATTCTTGCCTGAGGTCACAAATGACATACATCTGCAAAACCATGCCCTGCACCTGTAAACAACTGCTGGAAAGACATAATGCTCTGCATTTCTCAACCAAACGCAAATCTGCTTCATATTACCTTACATAGCACACCTACATCTACATTCCCATCTTTACGAACACTGAAATTATTTGGGAAGCCTAGAATAGCCCCATTAGCACAAACAGCAAATGTCAGCATAGCCAGAATAAAGACTATTGCGGTGCTTTATATTTCTGTGGGGGTGGTTTTTATTGTTCCCTAAGCTTACAGATGTCCCTCACCTGTGCGTTCTTTTTTTTACAAGTGCATCTTATGCCTTTCCAGACAGCAGACACACCAGTTCAATACAGATGTGTCACAGCCATTCATCTATATGGGGCGAGTTGCAGATCAGAGCTGATCTTTTTCTAAGTACTGGCTTTATTCCACGTTGCTGCTGATATAACGGAGTCTGTGGGGAAACGCAGCCTTTCCTAAATAAGCTTTCCACGTCTCTGTGTCCCCTCCTGCCCACATTCTAAGATCCCTGTTTTTGTGCCATGTACATGCAGGGCCACATGGTTTAGGAATACGGGTCTAGACGTTTTCGCAAGGAGACTGTCTATTCCACACGTACAGGCAGCTTTAATTCTTTTTAGAATTTAACTTTTATAACCATTTATACAGGCTCTTAGAGACTTGACAAATCAAAACAAAACCTAACTCCTTCCCTTCCCCCCACTCCCCGGATCCTATCCCACTCTTTGCTCTGACCCCAGCAAATTACTTCTATCAATACTAAACATATCATGACATCAACAGTAATTTCCGATGAAATGACTATTTCGATTGCATGCATTATACTATTCCACCTAGTGGCAGGGCATCCCTAAGTTAGGTGGTCTGCATCTAGCAGGCCTTTGATTGTTGAATCATAGTTTGAGTGCTGGAGCTGAGGACTTCCAGTAGTGTGGGGAGATCGCTGATGTAGATATTTGCAGCCCTGTCTCTCTCCTTGCTCCTGTCTGAAACTGTCTATCTGTGTGATGTTCCTAACTTTACAGCTGATGGCTGAATGCATAGAATGAATTATATTACAGGCTTGCTTCTCATTCCAGTTCACAGTAATTTAAGGTTGCCAAATAAAAAAAAAAAGCTTTTGTTTATAAATTGAATAAAACAAGCATACTTTCTCCCTAGTGGGTTTTTTTTTCACATGGGTGTTAATCAGTGTTTGTTTGTGGAGTATAAATGTTGGTCAGTTCAGTGCTTTAGGGATATTTTTGGTATTCTGCATCCCACCCCTCCCCTTTGCATCTTTCCCTAACTTCTCTCTCTCCTTGCTGTCTTGGACCTCTGTTTCTCACTTGCTCTATGTTTATCCCCCTTTTCCATTATCCTTTAATACACCCCCCAAATCGTCACTGACACCATTCTCAGATCTGTCTTCTTGTTCTCTGCATTTTCTTCTAGTAGACGAATACATAGCAATGGCGAAGGAGAAGCACGGATACAATATTGAACAGGTAGGTTGGAGCAGGACTGCTGCTAGACTAAATGGTCCCTGAATGGGAGAAGGGGAAGGTGCTTCAGCCCTTCACATGATTCTGGCTAGGAGCATGTAAACGTCACCCCTCTAATACCATGCCTCTCCAGACAATATACAAAGGCCAAAAGAAGCAGCGGACGGGGGCTGCCGACCTCGCCCTGATCTCATGATATATCCTCATTTATTTCTCCCTGTCCTTTCCGCAGGCGCTGGGGATGCTACTGTGGCACAAGCATGATGTGGAGAAATCTCTGGCTGACCTTGCAAACTTCACTCCCTTCCCAGATGAGTGGACAGTGGAAGATAAGGTGCTGTTCGAGCAGGCTTTCAGTTTCCATGGGAAGTGCTTCCAGAGGATACAGCAAATGGTAACAGCAGCTCTAGCCTATGCGCAAGAAACGGATGTTAGCACAGCTATGGGGATGGTCTTGGTGCTGAAATAGCAGGGGGTGCTGCAGGGCAGGAGTGAGGTGCACTGAGATTATATATTGGGCTTCCCTCGCAGCTACCCGACAAGCTCATCTCCAGTCTGGTGAAGCATTATTACTCCTGGAAAAAGACACGCATGCGTACAAGTGTGATGGATCGGCAGGCACGGAAACTTATTGCAAAGAAAGAAAGGGAAGACAGGTGGGTGTCAAGTGTGACGATGGCATAGTACTGCCATCTAGTGGTGAAAGTTTAGAATTGCTGCAAGAAATGCTGTAGGATTTTCCCCATATAGCATTAGTATTAGTAAAATATTATGCGACAGGAAAATTAAACATTTAATACCCCGTCATATTTGTGTTTTGATTTATATTTTATTCCCCAAAGAGTTGTTAATGTTGGGCTCCCCCTGCTTTAGTTTCTTCCACTGTTACAAATCTTAATAAATTGAGCCAAGGAAGAGGTGAAAGATGATAATAGCACTGCCTAATACAAATCCTCACAGTCTCCTGCAGGCACTGCACTGCTAGATGACAAGTAGGAATACAACAGAGACATAAATCCTAATAGGGGTCCTACAGAAATATGTAAACCAGGAATATAGCACAGATGTGCATCAGAGACCCATATGAAAACACACGATAAGTGTAAACCAAAGCTGATTACCTATTACAAGTGTTTTGTGAAGACAGCAGTTCATCATATAGATCAGGGGTGTCCAACCTTTTAGCTTGCAGGGCCACATGGGCAATTTTTTAAAAAGGTTGCGGGCCAGAGCAGCACTATCACAAGTAAAACACAAAATTAATTTTACTACAGCACTATTGAACTATAGTCCCTCGTGAGCTAATCACTTTAGTGTGAAATCTGACATTGTTTCTGCTTGTATAAATAGTCTGTCTCCTCCAACTGTAGACGTCGCAACACGCAATGACGCTATCAAGTGTTCATCGTTAAGCAGAGGCCTTGAGTTTGTTTTTGTGTTCTTCGTTCTTGAAAACAATTGCTCACAGCAGTAGGTGCTACCAAACAGAGCAACAAATTTCTGACAGATTGGGATGTCTGTGTGATGAAACGTAACAACTGTAAAAGCTCAGCAGATCATGTTCGGTGAAAGCTCTCTTCAAGTCACTGTCATTTCGAATGTCAATAAGTTCCATTTGATATTTATCAGCAGCGCCTGTAGGATCAACTTCAAATGGATTACTCATCAGTTTTATCATGTTGGAATGTTTTCTGAAATCTTCGAATCTGTGTCTGAAGTCATCAGCTAGTTTGGCATCTATTTCAGAGTGCTTCTCGTGTTGTGCTGTGTCTGCAGGTCTAGTAGAAAGGACTGTGAAATGTACAAATTTCTTCTCAACCAAATGAGTCTGAATTAGCTCCAACTTCGGAACAAATGTAACATGTTCATACAGTTTGTGAACCAGCTGATCCTTTCCTTGAAGTCTGACATTTAACTCGGCCATGTATTTGGTCATGTCCATCAGAAACGCGAAGTCATTTAACCATATGTTATCATCCAGAAATCTTGCATCCTTCTCTTTCTTAGTCATGAAGGTCTTTATTTCATCGCGTAAACTCCAGAACCTGGATAAGGTGGCTACCCTGCTCAGCCACCGAACCTGGCAGAAATATACCACATCATTGTGATCGCAGCCCACTTCTTTAAGAAACTCTTTAAACTACTGTGATTGAGGCCTCTTGAACGGATGAAGTTAACAGCTGATACAACTTTTTCCATCACGTGCTTCATTTCAAGGATCTTGGCGCATAAATTTTCTTGATGAATAATACAGTGGCGTGTGACGATTTTCTGAGGCACAGATTTTGCCAATAAGGCCACAAAGCCATTCTGTTTCCCTGTCATGGCCGGTGCCCCATCAGTTGTTATGCCAACAAGTTTGTTCTTGGGAAGATTGAATTTCTCCATTACTTGGTTGACTCTTTCAAAAACATCCTTTCCAGTTGTCGTGCCTTTCATCGGACAAATATCCAACAGTTGCTCAATGACAGAAAACGCTCCAGTATCTCCTCTCACAAATATCGCAAGTTGGGCAGTGTCACTAATGTCGGTGCTCTCATCAAATGCCAAGCTGTAAAATTCACAATCATCAAGTCTCTTGATCAGAGATTCCTGAATATTTCTGGCCAGATCGTCAACCCTTCTAGCAACTGTCTGATGAGAAAGATTGACATTTTTCACCAGAGACTTCTTATCCGGGCAAACAACATCTGTAAAACTTTCCAAGCAATCCTTCACAAACTCCCCATCTGTGAATGGTTTTCCTCTCTTGGCTATGGATTCTGCTATTAAAAAGCTTACCTTTGTTGCTGCTTTGGAACTGTTATTAGCTGCTTTGAAGAAAGACTTTTGACCAACTTTGTTTCATTGAAATTATGCGATCAGTTCGTTGCTGGCCAACAAGGCTATCGAATTTACTAGCATGCTTCGTAGTGTAGTGTCGCTTTATGTTGTACTGTTTGTGAACAGCGATGGTTTCTTGGCAAATCAAACACAAAATGCAACCAGAATGTTCCATCACCAAAAAATCTTCTGTCCACAAACTTTTGAATGCACGACAGTCGACATCAACTTTACGTTTTTTCCCCGGCCTACTTTTATTCGCCACCGCCGCCATTCTTTGTTTACACTTTACAATTTTTCTGGTTTAGTACGGTCTGTCTAAAAAACGCAGAAGACCACAGACGACTGTAAATGACCACAGATGAAGCACGTGCAGCACATCGCAGCAAAAAGTTAGTAAAAATTAACGTATTTACTCGAATGTAATGCGCACCTTTTCTGGGCAAAAAGAGGCTCTAAAACTCAGGGTGCGCATTACATTTGGAGGCAACCACTGCTGTCTAGCCCTCTGGTGAATGTAGTGCGCACCCCCCCTTAGTGCTGCTTCACCCCCTCCCCTCCCCTTATTGCTGCCGGCCCGGCCCGATCCAGCCAACCTCCGCTTCCTTCTTGTACTCTCGATCGGTGCCCGGCCCTTGAAAAGCCAGTTTTTTGCTCTTTTTTGCTCCGGTTTTTTGTTCCTCGAGGAAACTCTTTCTTCAGCACCCGCCCCCTCTGACGGCGCTGCAGAGGATTTTCCTAGGATGACCGGAGGGCTTCTAACAGGTTTCTTTACCTCTTCAACTTAACTGTATTGCAGCTGTTGTTCTTGAAAATCAGAAGCAGCGGCTGCACAGGGGATTGCGTTCGCGGACTGAGGGAGAAAAGCCATTTTTTTGCTCTGGCCGCTCCCGTTCTCGTGGCCAGAGCAAAAAAACTGGCTTTTCAAGGGCTGAGCACCGATCGAGAGTACTTCAGAGTACAAGAAGGAAACGGAGGTTGGCTGGATCGGGCCGGCAGCACTAAAGAGGGGGGGAGGGGGTGAAGCAGCACTACAATCGCCAGCAAACATTTTTTTCAGTTCCAAGCCTTTCCAAATAGGGGTACGCATACCCTGTATGTCCGACTTATATATAAACTCATGAGTGCATCTCGGGCCGGATAGAAATGCCTGGCGGGCTGGACTCTGGCCCGCGGGCCGTATGTTGGACATCCCTGATACAGATAGTGCCAATTATAGAACTTTGGGGGAAATACTGGAATTCCCAAATTCCTTGGCAACCCTCAGTTATGTAATCAAACTAATGAACGCCACTCAATGTATAAGTAGTGAATTGTGGTCATAAAAGAGAACTTGTTTCATGTAAGCAAGTTATAGAGGCTAAAAAACCGCCTCTTCGAAGCTCCTTTTGGATCCTTTATTCTCCCATTTAACACTCGTGTGTTTTTTAATCATTTCCCTCTTGAACTATTCTTATCCCTGCTTGTTTTATTTGTCTGACTTGAGTAGACTGTAAACTCTGTCGAGCAGGGACTCACTCATACATGTTTGTGTGCAGCATTGTGTATGCCTTATAGTAATATAGAAATTAGTATTAGTAGTCAATAATTATTAACTTCTAAAATGTTCACAGATCCCCAGTTCATCCCAACCATGGACCCCCTCCTCTCAGTGCCAAACATGTCCCTACTAGCCCTCTCTATCTCTCTTCTTTGCCCTCTAGCTTCTCTTTTTTTCTTTTTTTTTGTGTGTCCTGTGGACCCTCTGTAATGGTCTCACGACTACCCCCCTGGTTGTCCACAGACCACAAGTTGGGAAGCATTGTCGTAGAGCAGTGGTTCCCAACCTTTTCTATGCCCCACATCCCAAGGAAATGTTTGCGCCCACTACAAAAGTAATATCACAGTGCGTGTGAGCAGAGGCGACGGGTGAGCTGAGAGGCCCCTATGGGGTAAAATACTTAACACTCGCAATCCTGAATTTGAGTGAAACAATATACATTGATTATGTCAGATGTTGCGTTTTTATAATGATTTTAAAAGCAATATTCTGACAATCAGTTACTTTACTTATATATTAATTCTGTTATTCTCTCCTTTTGATTAAATAAACAACGAGACTACTGTCTAAACAACACATCCACCTACTACCACTCTCAAGGCACACTGGCAGCTGGCTGACTCATGACTCGTCACTAGGGGACACAAGCCACTCTGTTACACTCCCTGAAAGTCCATCTCACACCACCTAGGGGTGCGGGCACCCCAGGTTGGGAACCCCTGTCCTAGAGGATGATCTTGCTAGTATGCCTAGTTTCAGGTGAATCCAGTATGGTCCCTATGAATAAGCTTTGAAAGGACCTTAAACATATAAGTACTAAAACTTTGGCAAAATCTTTCTATCCAAATTTAGTAGTGATGTTGGATGATAGGAAATACAGGCCCTCTTAAGTCTGCCCTCTGAATAGCTGAAATGAATGTATTGCATAATATATTGAATTAGGAAGCAAGCCAAAAGCAACCAATGAAGGTGTAGCTTAGTGGTTAGAGCAGTAGGCTGGGAACTAGGAAAGCCAGGGTTCAAATCCTGCTGCTGCTCATTGTGACCTTGGCAAGTTGTTTCACCCTTTGTTGCCTGGAGGACAAATTTAGACTGTAAGTCCTGTGGGGCAGGTACCTACAGTACCAGAATCTAACTTACCTTGAGCTACTGCTGAAAAGGTATGAGCTAAATTAAAAATTTTGGCATAACCTACCTAAAGTGGGAGCGAAATGTACAGCAGCGGTCTTATAGTGGCTAGCAGCTAATGCTGAACCTATCCACACCACTTGTGTTACCTGGCTTCAGTTTCTTAATTGCGTCAAGATTCTCCAACATGCATACTGGGGCATCAAGGCTTGTGTTAATATAGGGCCTGATATTTAAAGCGATTAATGCTATTAGTAGACCTGCTAAACATGTTAATTGCGGTGATCGGGATATTCAGTGGCATTAACCGTGTTAGAGCCGCTGAATATCTGCAGGTGCTGCCGCTAAATGGGCCGGTACTAGCAGCTTCCCGTCCCTCGCTGGCAAAGCTTAGATACAAAAAAGGCTGTATATTGCTGCTGCTCAGTTAGCTTCTCTGTTATCTGGCTGACTCAGATATTCGATACCGGTGGCTGGATATGACCTCGGCATTGAATATCCGGGTCTAAGGTTCAGTGGCGACAGCTAGCTGCTTTTAGAACAGCTAAACACCGCTGCTGAACAGTGGGCCCAACATCTTTAAAGAGGGCATTCCTCTTTTTAAAGAGAATTTTAATGCTCTTTACGTCACTTGAGATTTATATAAAGAAAATTTCATAGATTTTTTTTTTTTTGAAAGTTTTAGCCATTTTGATCAGGGGGTCAATGGTTTGGTTTTCAGTTTATTTTATTATTATGTGTATGGATTTAGGTCCCACCTCTTTCAGTAGTCCTTCCAGGTAATTTACATTCAGGTACAGTAGGTATTTCCCTGTCTCCATCTGGAGGGCTGATGCAGTAACCTTGTGTTAAAGCCGTGTGTAAAGCTCAGTGCATGCTTTTGTCATGCAAATTTAAAGCAAAAACTTTACTCTCCAATGCTGTAAAAAATAATATGCAAATAAGTTGTGCACAAAAAAATTATTAACAACATGGGAGGGCACACTGGAAGCATGCACACACATTGTGTACAAAATAAATTGTAGCGGCATGTGTGTGCTTGAGATCAAATGTGTTCTAAGACAAATATGGTTGATATTGGGGAAAAATTGTAGCGGCGCAGTTTTAATGTGTATATAGTATGTGCATGTGCTGGAATGCTGTTTTTCACATAGGCATCAGTATTATTCTGTGCAATCATATCATAACATAAAGATATGCCATAGTGCGTCAGACCCAAGGGTCCATCAAGCCCAGTATCGTGTTTCCTACATTCGTCATTCCAGGTCTCAAGAACCTGTTGGATTCCCAGAGGTACACACATTCCATGCAACTTGTCCCAGGGGTAAGCAGTGGATTTCCCCAGTCCTCTTTAATAATGGTTTATGGACCTTTCCTCCAGGAACTCATCCAAACCTGTTTTGAACCCAGCTACACTAATAGCTTTTACTACATTCTCCAATAATGAATTCCAGAATTTCATTACGCATTGAGTGAAAAAATAGTTTCTCTGATTAGTCTTAAATGTACCAGATTGTAGCATCATTGTGTGTCCCCTAGTGTAACAATCTATCTACGTTTACCCCTTCCACTCCATTCATTAATTTATAGACCTCCTATCATATCTCCCCTCAACCTTCACTTTTCCAAGTTGAAGAGCCCTAACCTTTTAAGCCTTTCCTTGTAGGGATATCCTTCCATACTCTTTACCATTTTGGTTGCTCTTTTCCATACCTCTTCCAATTCTGCCATATCCTTTTTAAGATATGGCGACGAGAACTGTACACAATATTCAAGGTGCAGTCACACCATGGAGCGATATAGAGGCATTATAATATGCTTGGTTTTATTTTCTATTCTTTTCCTTTATGATACCTAGCATTCTATTTGCTTTCTTGGCTGTGGTTTCACACTGGACAGAGTGTTTCAATTTATTATCCACAATGACGCTCAGATCCTTTTCCTGACTGGTGATTCCTAATGTGGAATCTTGCATTGTGTAACCGTAGTTTCAGTTGTTCTTCCCTAAGTGCACAACTTTGCACTTGTCCACATTGAATTTCATCTGTCATTTGGACACCCAGAATCCCAATTTTTCAAAGTCCTCTTGCAATTTTTCATAATTGTCTTGTTTTTATTTTTAACAACATTGAATAATTTTGTGTCATCTGCAAATTTGATCACCTCACTGCTTGTTCCCATTTCCACGTCATTTATAAAAGCTAAATAGCAGTGGACCCAGCACAGATCCCTGGGGTACTCCACTATTCACTATTCATTGTATTGTGTTGTGTTAGCAGTATAGCACTTTGAACTATTGATGTATCACCATTTTTCTGTGCAGAATATTGATGTTTTGCGCAAGTAGCATTCCAGTATATATGTATAGCACTGTTGGTTCCAGTATACTTCCGTACTTCCCCCCGCCCCCTCAGTTCCTCTACCCCTTCAACAAAGCCAGAAAAATATTTGCAGACTTTGGACTAGATTTAGCTTATGCCTTTTTTTTTATCAAGATTTTTTTTCAAATAGGCTTACAAATAAGCAAAGGAAACATCAGCAATAAAACACATAAGCAAACGTCAAAATGACAAAAAAGAAAATACAACAATTCTAACAAAGCCCACATTATGGAAGGAGGAACTGTCCAAGCCAGACCACAGGTACCAAAAACAAATTTAAGCTAGGTTCTTCCATCACTTAGAAATCCTAACTAAAATAAGAAGAAAATTTAGTGGCAAACTTGCATACATATGACAGTAATACCACCTACCCACCCAAATGAAGGACATTATAAAGATGCTTTATCCAAGAGAAAGCTCTCCAGCTGAATCGAATCCAAGATCACATATTGTATTCCCTGATAAGTCACCAGGCATTTACAAGGAGACTTTAAAAAGAAACTTGTGCCTAAAGCCACAGCTCTTGCCTTCAACAAGAGAGAGGCTTTTCTCTGCAATTGAGTTGCCCTGATTTCATCTTGATGTGTGGGCGGGAACCTCTCCTCAACTCACAGACTGCCTAGCAACTGCCCTGCTCACCGGCATTTAAACCGCCGCTCCGGAGGCTCATTTAAGATCAGGGAATTCAGCTGATTTCATCTTGGTGTGTGGGCGGGAATCTCTCCTCACCTCACAGACTGCCTAGCAACTGCCCTGCTCACCGGCATTTAAACCACCGCTCCGGAGGCGCGCCCGCACCTTGCGGGCCCGCGCCTTAGGCGGGGTCCGTGGCGAATGATTAAAATCATACAGAAATTGTGAGTCTATTTGTCATGCCTGTAGTTTGTGAAGGTAGTCTGCTGTTCTGTTTTCTCCTATCTGTGCTATCACTTTGTCTATCTGTTTCTCCTACTCTGTCCTATCTTATTAATGGCGTTCTTTTCTTATTTTCCATAACATAAATGTAGGATTGTAAACCGCTCTGATGCTTCTTGGCCTGAGCGGTATATCAAATGTAATAAACATAAACATATTTTTCTTTTTAAAATATAATTTCCATATAGTTGATTGATCTCCCATGACAGAAAGGGACACCACTAGTGTTGCCCTAGAGGGGATGGTATCATTAGAGCCAAGAAACTCAGACAATTTAAAGAAACTACCGCCTCCCCCTTAAGGTCATCCACAAGTCATCCCCTAAACACCTAGGAGAAATTTAATAACAATTAGTAATCAAGATTTTTTCAGGATTAAAAATACACAGAACCTCCTTAAAATATTTAAGTAGGGGCACCAATGGAGAAAGATAGTGGGTCTTTGGAAAATTCAAAAAGCGCAAGTTCTGAGAACGAGCACCATTTCCAAAAGCTTCAGCTGCTGATGTATAATAGTAGAATCCTTAATATATGAAGAAGACACATTTTGCAAGGTCACAGTCTGAGAAGACATTTTATCCACCTGTTTCTGCACAGTCTGCAGGGCTGACTCCTGCGCTAAAATGATTATATAACACCGATCCTCAA
Source organism: Ichthyophis bannanicus (assembly GCA_033557465.1). Lineage (NCBI taxonomy): Eukaryota > Metazoa > Chordata > Amphibia > Gymnophiona > Ichthyophiidae > Ichthyophis > Ichthyophis bannanicus. The sequence goes on from CM066039.1 coordinate 193,081,278, forward strand.
GCAACTCCACTGGCTGCCATTACTCAAGAGCATACACTACAGGATTCTAATCCTGACTTTCAAAATCATCAATAAACAATCTGCTTGTTATCTATAAATACTATTAAACCCCACCAACCCTAACAGAACAAAATAACAAACCACGATAAATATGCTAAACATACCTCAAGAAAAAACGAACTGCTCCCAGTATGCTTGCAATAGAGTTTACGCACCATCCCTCTGGAACTCCCTCCCTGGTACTCTCCGATCGACAAATGACCTGTCCACATTCAGGAAACTACTCAAAGCCCCACCTCTTCACTGAACGCTTTGGCTGAATTACATAACCCTCACCTTGTTCTCCCATCCAACTACCCCCCTCCCATGAGTCTAAATGGCAGTTAACCCTGTATGTTACCCCTATCCCCATTCACACAAGTAACTTCTACTATATATGTTTTACTGTCACATAGTTAATTTCTATTTACAACTGATTGTTATTTATTTAAGTTCCACTGTTTGATGTAAAACTCAGTTGTTGTAATGTACACCACTTTACCCTGGTGAAAAGCAGTATAAAAACAGATAAAAAAATGCATTCACCGTGTCCCATGAGAAGGTAGAAATCTGTTCGCTGGTGCCCCACAACAAAGTATTGTTTTGCGTGACAACTTTCCAAATATCAGCGAGTGTAACCTCTGCTCAAGACACTGCACCAGTGGTCTCCAGGGGCAAGAAGGAGATAGGCTTAAGCAACACTAGAGGAATGGACCCACTCACTACCCCTACAGGAGCTACTCTACTTTCACCGACCCCACTCAGGGAGATCAGCACAGCGCCTACAATAGGTGTGGACTGCGCACTAGGTTGAAATGGTGAAGACCTAGAAGGGGCGCTTAAAGAAGCTCTAGAGAGCAGTGAAGAACCCAGAGTCTCTACAGGCGACAATTAAGATATAGCGGTGGACAGATGTTTATTCATCGGCCCTTGTACTTTCACTGACCCATCTATCCTGACACTCTTATCCTTATTTTTATGTTTAACCAAAACCCCACAACACTTGTCAAAAGATATATCATACAAAATTACCAAAGTCACCAAAGTTGCACCGAAGGGGCATGCCCCTTTAGTCACATGCCCCTTTGGTCCATGGGACCGCGTCCACGATGGCTTATGCCTTTCTCAGACGTTCAAGGCAAGTTACAATCTCCAGGAACAAGCAGGAATGAGTCTTCACATATGGGGTTCATCGGCGCCGACGGAGCCCGCACGGGAATGCTCCCCAGCATCCAATCAGAAGGCTTTTGGGAGCATCCCTCGCGCCTGCGCGGTAGCTTTCCGCCCTTCCCACTGCCTCTCCCCAGTTTTCGTTTTTCCGCGGAGCCGACAGGACGTACCTCCTGTCACCGCAGAAACATTTTCTTCTTTTATTCTTTTCTTGTTTCCTGTGGTTCGCGGTTTTTTCCCCGCTGACTCTGGCACCGCTGGTGCCCCCTTTTTCCTTATTTTTGTTTTCCTTTATTTCCTTCGAGGAGCATCCTCCTCATGTTATTCTGAGGCCTACTGGGCTTTCCAGCATGGAGCTTTCTTCCTCTAAGAAGTGCCCCCACTGTGGAGACGTTGTCTTCTTCTCCGACTCCAACGCCTGGTGTCTCTCCTGTTGGGGCCCTGACCCCTTCTCCCCCGGTTCCCCAGGCTTCAGCTTTGGGAGAAGACCCTCCCTGTTTCGAGTGTCCCTCGATGACGTCTTTCCCTCTGAGGTGCGGTCGTCGGCTTTCTCTCCTCGCCAGGATCAGGTAACCCAACAACAGTCTGTTAAGACTAACCGAGCCTTGAGGGGTGAGTCTCATGCGCCGCATGACGACGGCTCCGGCCTTCCCCTCCAGTCCCTTACACCCCGGAGGGAGTCTTCGGGCTCCAGAGCCTCCACGGGTTTCGGGTTGTTCCTGAGGTTCGCTCCTCACAGAACATTCCCGAGCCATGCCCGAGGGTGGCACCCGCTTTGAGCGGTGCAGATGCATCGGCGCCGGCGTCGAGTGTTCCACTCTTCACCAGGGACTGTCGACTGGTGTCCTCGGTGCCTTTGGGGCCGATCGACTTGACCCAGTCTGGCTCTACGGCATCCCGGCCCTGCGCGGGGGCAGTACCCGCTTTTGGCAGTGCCGATTCCCCAGCATCGGCGTCGGTGTCGAGTGTTCCACTCGTCACCGGGGATCGTCAGACCAACCTGACCCGGTATGGCGTGCCCACACCCCTGCCATGCGCGGAGGTGGTGACCGCTTCGAGCAGGACCAAGTCCTCGGCGTCGGAGTCGGTGGCCCCACTCCCCGCCGGGGATCGGCACCGGGTGCCCTCGGCTCCGCCAGGGCCGATCGACTCATCCCCGGCTTCCGCGGGGGCGGTACTGGCCTTGAGCAGCTCCGCCCCTCCCGCGGCAGTCTCAGGAACAAGGGCCCCGTTCTTCGCCAGGGGTCGCCTCCGGGCTCCACCTGCGGAGCCGATCGATCTATCCCGGTCGGGCGGGTCGGCACCCCCACCTTGCGCGGGGCCGGGGCCTCCCCCGGACGCCACCGACCTCCCGGCATCTACGCGGGCGTCGAGTGCTCCACTCGTCACTAGAGTCTGCCCGCGGGACCGGGTCCTTCGGTCGAGTCGACCCAAAGAAGCGCCGCGGCCGCGGAGCCAGGGCTGGGCATCTCGCTCCCCGCCGGGGCTCATCGGCGGGTTACCTGGGTACCCTCGAGGCCTGCGTAGTACGCCCCGTAAGGGTTTCCCGCTCAATAAAACAGGCGCGGGCAGAACCCCGGCGCTTAGAAGGGCCTCTCTCCCGGCGTCGGAGCCGACTTCGGGTGTTTCCCTCTTCGCCGCGCCTGGGAAACCCTCATTGCCCTCGGCACCGATCATCGCGACCCCGACTCCATTCGCGGGAGTGGCAGCACCGGCACGGCCGCCGACACCGGGGCCCCCTAAGGAGGCGTCGCTCGGTTCGATGCCCAGCCTCGAATCGATCTCCAGTCTGGAAAGCGTGGCTCCGGCGCATTTCGGATCCGACCCCGGTCTCTTCCGACGGCGCAGTGCTGCGCTTGCCTGCTCTCCAGCGGCCTCGGCACCACTTCAGCCACCCTTGCGGATTGCCCCGGGGGTGGCCCCACCCCCGGAATCGGGGCCGAGGCCAAGTCCCGCGGGCCCGTCGGGGACGTCGCTCCCTTCGATGCCCTGCTTGGAGTCAATCCAGGGCTCTGACGATGCAGTACCGACTGCCTCGAATTGGGACTGTCAGTACCCTCCTCTGATTAGAGCGATTCCTCCCATGTACCAGCACGGTGGGTCCCCTGGTGTTCAAGCGGGCCCCTCCACCTCGGCCTTCCCCGGGACAGCCCCTCTGGGAGAGCCGTCTTTTCAGAACTTCCTCCTTGACATGGCGGACTTGCTCGCCATTCCTATCCCGGGCCCTTCGCTAAGTCCGGGTACTGCGGAACAGGCAGCCGCAATGCTTCCTTTACATCCCTCCCTGCAGGATCTCCTGCTCGGGATTTGGCGCTCGCCCTTACAGGTACCGGTGCCGCCTGCAGCCATGCATGCCCGGTATCGGGTGCCCCCCTCTCCGGGTTTCCAGATGCACCAGCTTCCCCATCATTCCATTGTGGTGGAATCGGCCCTGAGGAAGGTCGGAAGCAAGAAGAAGCACTCTTCCTGCCCCCCGAATCGTGCGTCTAAAACTCTGGACAACTTTGGGCTGCGAACCTTCCAAACGTCCATGTTGGCTTCCAGGATTCTCTCATATATTTTCTATATGAGCCTGGCGCTTCGGGAGGTCACCGAGAGGTTATCTCTTTTGTCTCCCTTTGTGTCGGCCCCTCGGGCCCCTGACTATTCCTTGCTTCTTTACCATTGCAGGAATATCTCTTGGTTTCTTTCTCGGGCTGCCGTGGACTCTTTCGAGTCAGTTAGCAGGTCCTCTGCGGTAGCCATAGGGGCGCGTCGTACAGCCTGGTTGCAGGCTTCCGACTTGTGCAGCTGGGCACAACATAACCTGGGTACTTCCCCGTGCACCGGGGAGAACCTCTTCAATGGCGAGGCTTTGCGTCAGGTTGCTCAGTGCTCCGCCGACCTGTTTGGCACTGGCCGCCCGCGGCCCTCCCCCTCTCCCAGGGGTAGGAAATGTCCTTCCCGACCCTCCTGTCCGAAGAGGAGGAGGTTTCATCCTTCTGCCCGCCTGCCGGGTGCGCCCATGCCAGGGACGTCTCACACCAGTCGGCAGTGCCAGGGCTCGCGCCAGGCTGCCCATGCCAGGCAGCCTTAGGCTACGGTATGCGGCAGTTTGCGCTTAACTCCTCTTACATGAAGTTACTGTCCAGTTCTACACTGGGGTTCTTTCAGCGTGACAAGCGGTTCGGCTGCTTGATTGGAGGTATGGAACCCCCTCGCCCAGGGGGGGGACCCTTCCCACGCTAGGTTAGCCTGGCTCCTCAGGGCCATGCCAGTCTTCTTCGGACTTACCCTCGGGGTACATCCCTCGGATTCCCCTCTGCCTGGTTCCCCCAGATTGAGGGGATCGTGCACCGAATCTCCTCCCAGTGTAGGCCTTGGCCGCTACTCTCCGAGCGTGGCCGAACCATTCCTCGACAGGGCCGGACCACCCCCCCCCCCGGTCTGTGTCTCCGCTCTCGCAGAGAAATCCCTGGGTCCGTCAGGTTACGGTGGACAGGGGTCCCACTGACCCATGCCGATCCCCGGCTCCGCTCCCTGCACTCTTCGGAGCGGCGGAGGGCATTGGCCCTAACCCCTAGGGTTTTTTTATATAGGCCGGAGATGGCCCCACGGTCACGCCGTGGCTATAGGGTTTTCTATCCTCCTGCCTTCCCTGTGGCACGGAGGACATGTTTTGGGTGGCTGTCAGGTGGACGCCTCAGGGGCCTACGTACTCCTGATGTGCTTCTCCCCAACTGATCTGGCGGTCACGCAACCATACTGCTACTCTCGCCGATCTGCCCTGCTCCACGCACATCGGCTCATCACTTTGGATGGCCCTTCCTCCCGCCACCTTCCAGGTAGGCGCCCTCCTGTGGATCAAAGGCCGGTCCGAGTTGGCGGTATCGTTCTCACGTGTCCATACCGGTTTAGTAACCTGGGTGGGCGCTCCCGGGCCCACCTATAGCCCGATATACATCTATACCTGTTATTGGATATATATCGGTACAGGTGGGCGCTTTTTGGGAAATGTTATAGCGCCCTGTGTCTTACCGACTATCCCCCAATTGTCGGTACTGACGTTTTGTTATTTCTTACGGGGTCCGGCCGGCCCGCTTGCCTGCGTTCTGCGGCTCGGGTGCTCGGACCGGTTATGCTTAAACTTGCTGTGATGTCAACAGCCCCTTGGTTTACGCCTCCTTGTCTGGAGGTTTTCGAACCCATTGTCTTCCTATCCCTTGCCGGCTATGGTAGACAGTGTACCCCTCGGTATCCCGGGGTACACTTCTGTTCTTCTCCGGGCTGGGTTCTCCCAGATCGGTCAGTCTTCTGATTAGTCCTCCGGATTGGGGACTCTGCTCCTACTGGAGTTCTCAGCTTCTTAGAGCTCCTCGTGAAGACCTACCGTCTTTCCGGTGCCAGTTGACACCTGCGTCTCCAGCCCGCCCGGACTGGGAACTTTGTCCTCTTTGCGGTGAAGTTCCCTTGAAGACTTCGCTACTGCATCTACAGTACCCGTCGCAGCTCTGCCTTCTACAATCCAATAGGTTAGATTGTGCTAGATCATTAACGGTTTAATGATAATTGACGTGGTTTGAAGACTCCCCTGTAGTCTTCGGTTGCTGTGCCTTGGCAACTCTTCTCAACTCCTACCCTCCATCCCTCCGGGGATGCCGGGGATCCAGGTTGGGCGATGCCGCCCTGTCCAGGGGCGCGCATTCTGGGATCTCCCCTGGCACCTTCAGCTAGGGAGTCCCCATATGTGAAGACTCATTCCTGCTTGTTCCTGGAGATAGCACAGTTACTTACCTGTAACAGGTGATCTCCGGAACAGCAGGAATTAGTCTTCACAACCCACCCACCTCCCCTAGGAGTTGTAACTCTCTCTCTCTCTCTCTTCCTTCCTCTCCTCTCCTTCTGTCTCAGCTATTAAACGCAACTGGGGAGAGGCAGTGGGAAGGGCGGGAAGCTACCGCGCAGGCGCGAGGGATGCTCCCAAAAGCCTTCTGATTGGATGCTGGGGAGCATTCCCGTGCGGGCTCCGTCGGCGCCGACGAACCCCATATGTGAAGACTAATTCCTGCTGTTCCGGAGATCACCTGTTACAGGTAAGTAACTGTGCTTTCAGGTATAGCAGTTGTTTTTCCTGTGTACAGGGTTGATGCCTAGTTGTTTGTATGATTTCTTAGCACACGAGTGCTGCAAAAATTATACACGGATTCTGCAGCAAGGGAAGCAGATGCAAATGAGGTATGCGCAAAACTATTAGCAGCATAGTGATATGCACATGGGGCATGGAGATGACATCCCGTGGTGCATTCCCCAGGTCTCTGTTGCTCAGTTCTGTTTTCCCCGTTTCTTTCATGTGCAGCACTAGCCCGTGCAAGAAATAAAGCCACTAAGGGGTAAGAAGCAACAGACCTTTATTCCTACATACCAAACTTCTCCTATATGTGCATGATCCATGCCGAAGGAATGACTGTCCAGCGGTGCACACACTAAAACTGTCTCTTTCTACATGCACCAGAATTTTACGTTGCGTCCAACAAGGCATATGAACAGCACTACTGAGCTTTGCAGTCGGCCCTATGATCCTCTTAAGTGTTTCTCTACATCTCTTTTCAATACATGCAGCTCTTTTGGGTATCATTTTAATATGCATGGCACTGTTGGGTGCACACCTTTTTGTGCAAACAACGCATGCGCATTATTTTCTCTGAATCGCTTGCTGGCAATAGTTGTGCGTATATGTCACGCTACCTGTATTCAAAAGGCGCACTAGCATTTCGGCATCAGTCTGTAAGTTTGTACCAGTGGCACTGGAGGATTAAGTGACTTTCCCAAGATCATAATGAGTAACGGGGGGGGTGGGGGGATTTGAATCATAGATTCCCTGGTTCTCAGCTCACTGCTTCGACTATTAGACTACTCTTCCACTTTTCAGGTACTTCATACTCTCAGTAAAGAGAAGAAATGGGCATGAAATCTTCACTAACAGTGACCACAGAAGAACGAGCTGATCTTTTACTCCTCCTTAGACCTGGCATTAAAGCTCCAGCATTAACAAACCTTGCGCTCAGCCTTTGGTTCTTCTGTGCACTTCTTTATCTCTGGATTTAATAGCTAATGCCTTTGTTACCATGGCTTTTAAAGGAGCTGTGTGCTGATGTCTGCGCTAGTGCTTGCAGGTAACTAACGCACAATATATTTTTGCATTGGACAGTGGCAGTAGTGCAGAAAATTGTGCACAAAAGCAGTGCTAAACCTCCCACACTTTATTGCATCAGCCCCTAAGTTTGTATCTGAGGCAATGGAAGAATAAGTGACTTGCACAAGGTCACAAGGAGCATCAGTGAGATTTGAATCTGGGTTCCCTGGTTTCCAGCACATTGCTGTATCGATTGGGCTGCTACTTCACGCCATTATTAATACTCTTGGCAGCTTCACATTCCTTAGTTGTCAGCCTGGAATACTCTTAGGTGTATTCCCCTTTCCAAAAAGAATCCTTTATCTAATCTCGTTAGCTTATCAACTTTCTCATCCATGCAACCATTAAGCTGACTCTCACAACTATGTAATCCTTTAAAAAAAAATTCTCTCTTAATTCCTTATATTTGGCAAATTTAACTTCCCTTTCCAATAGTGGAAATTTAGCATCTTTTCCTATCTCCAGGAACAAGCAGGAATGAGTCTTCACATATGGGTACGTCGGTACCGACGGAGCCTGCGCGGGAACGTTCCCCAGCTTCCCAAAAAGGAAAGCTTTTGGGAGCATCCCACAGCGCCTGCGCGCTGCCTTCCCGCCTTTCCTAACCAACTCTCCTCAGTTCTTCTTTGCCGCGGAGCCAGCAGGTCGAGCCCTGTCACCGCTGAAGAAGTTCTTTATTTTATTTTATTTCTTTGGTCGCGTGTCTGCCTTCAACGACTCCGGACCGGTACCGCCGGTCTTTTCTTTCTTTCTTTAAAAAAAAAAAAATCGATATTTTTTCCTCACTTGGTGTACTTTTCTTCTTAAGGCCTCAGGGCCCACAAGAAAATTTCCCTCATGGAAAAACCAACCTCCGGGTTCAAAAAATGCACTAAGTGTAGCGGTACTATTTCTGTTACAGATACCCACGAATGGTGTCTTAAATGTTTGGATCCTGAATACTCCATTCCGGCTTGTCCGTCCTGCTCCCTAATGTCTAAACGGGGGTTACAGAACCGAGCAGCTAAGTTCCATGTCCTGTTTCCCACTGAGGCACCGGCAGTTGCATCGACATCTTCCAGGTCTTCTTCTCCTAAAGGATCTCGGGTAACCAAACATAAACCTAGCAGGTCCTCGAAGGGTAGATCTCCCTCTAAGCATCGAGATGCCTCCGGGCTTGCCCTCGAGGATTCTGCACCAGCCAAACAACCCCAGCGGGAAGCTCCGGCTTCCAAAGCTCCTCCTATGGGGTTACAGGTTGACATCGATGGCACGGCCTCGACCGATCACCTGTTAGAATGCTCTGGGGTACCGGCACAATCTACTGTTACCGACCTCCAGGCATTCATGGCGTCGATGGATCAGAATGTTCTGTCCATGCAGCAGGCTATTTCAGCCTTCATTCTAGCTGCGACGTCAGCGGTACCGCAACGAGCTCCGTTGTCGGTATCGGCTCCGGTACCGGCACCGATGCCGGTACCGACAGCATCGACACCGATGCCGGTACCGACAGCATCGACATCGACCAGGATACCGACTGCTGCTGTTCCTTGTCCAGGGCTACTTCCCGGTACCGATCCGGTACCGGGGACGCCCAATGTCGATACCGCTCGATACGCGTATCGAGCGTTAGAAGAGCACCTTGACAGGCGATACTTCGATTCCTCTGATGATTCTGATACATCAGATGAGTCTCCTGAAGTATCCATAGTCCTTCCTGAGGAGACTTTCCTCTCCAAAAAGAAGAATGTCTCCTCCAGAGGACTTGTCCTTTCAAGACTTCATAAGAGAAGTAGTTAAAGGACTCTCTATTGCAGTAACCTCTGAATCAGAGCCTAGAGCAAACAAATTAGATATTTTAGGATACTCTAGAGCTCCTAAAGAGGCAGTCACCTTACCAATTCATGAGATTCTTCATGAACACATGATTGATTTATGGGAGACTCCTCTCACTCTCTCTCCTCATTCTCGCAGGTTGGACACTATGTATCGTGTCCCTCCTTGTCCTGGGTTCCAAAAAACTCAGCTTCCTCACCATTCCATTGTGGTGCAGTCAGCTATGAAGAGGATAAAGAGTACAAAGAGAGACACTCTTCTGCTCCTCCAGGAAGAGAATGCAGGACCTTGGATACTTTTGGTAGGAAAATCTTCCAGGCCAGTATGCTTATTGCCAGAATCAACTCATATAGCCTTCATATGGGTATGTTTCTGAAAGAAGTGGCAGAAAAGCTGCACACTTACCTCCCTTTTATTCCAGAAGATAAAAGGGAAGAATTCCGCATGTGGCTTAAGCATACTCAGGACATCTCCAAGTTTTCAAACAGGGCAGCCTTTGACTCCTTTGAAGGTGCCAGTAGAGCCTCAGGCATTGCCATAGCTGCTCGCAGAATTGCTTGGCTCCAGGCTTCTGATTAGAACCCTGGGTTCAAGATGGCTTAGGAAATCTGCCCTGTACAGGTAAAAATCTGTTTGGCAAAGAGTGACAAATTAAAGCCACTCAAATGGATGCAGAGAATTCTGCTCTGGATAGACTTTCAAGGTCTACCTCCATTCCTGCCAAGAAAAAGACTTTTAAAAAGTCTTTTTTTCAAAAAGGGCAGGTTTCCTTCCACTTCTGGCCAACAATCTTCTACAGGTCGCTTTACCGCTAAGCGTCAGCAACCTAAGCAGGCCAGGCCTAAGTCTACAGGGGCTGCTGTAACCCAGCAGTCCCAACCCCCTCAGGGTTTTTGACTTGATGCTAGAGATGCTTTAACACAGCCAGAACCTCTCACCATTCCAGGAAGGCTAGCTCATTTTGCTCCCAGATGGGAGCAAATCACATCAGAGCAGTGGACCCTCTCCATCATAAGAGAGGGCTACAAACTTCATTTCCCAGACCTTCCTCCCCACACCATGGTGAGACACTTCAATTCTCCCACATCTCTTCTCAACCTTTTAGGTCAGGAGATATCTACCCTTCTTGCCCAAGGGGCAATAGAAGAAGTTCCTCTTCTTCAACAAGGGTCAGGGTTCTACTCCCCCTATTTTCTCATTCCAAAGAAGACAGGGGGATACAGACCCATTCTAGATCTCAGAGAATTGAACAAATTTCTATGCAAGGAGAAGTTCAAGATGCTTTCTCTGGGCACTCTCCTTCCATACCTTCAAAGTCAGGATTGGCTTTGTTCTCTAGATCTCAAGGATGCGTACACACATGTACTCATCCATCCAACTCACAGAAAATTCCTACGTTTTCTTTTCCAGGGAAAACATTACCAATACAGAGTCCTTCCTTTTGGTCTGGCCTCTGCTCCGAGAGTGTTCACCAAATGCATGGCAATAGTTGCTGCATTTCTACGCACTCTGGGAATATTTGTCTTCCTGTATCTGGACGACTGGCTCATCCGAGCTCCATCTCAATCAGAGGCCCAGATTTCCCTGGACCGCACAAGGCGCATTCTGCAGTATCTGGGACTGGTAGTAAACCTCCCAAAGTCCCAGCTCATCCCTACTCAGTCCCTGGAATTCATAGGGGCCTGGTTGGATACCACCACTGCAAGGGCCTACCTTCCTCAGGCCCGTTGCCAACGTCTAGTGCAGCTAGCCTCCCAGATTCAGTCAAAGAGCCACTTAACTGCCAGGGAGATGCTACAACTGCTAGGCCACATGGCTTCCACAGTACATGTGGTACCCTATGCTCGCCTACACATGAGAGCAGCTCAATGGACTTTGTCCACCCAGTGGACTCAAGCTTCAGGAGCTCTCTCAGACCAAATAGCAACCTCCAAACGTCTCTTTTGGTCTCTCCAATGGTGGATGTCCACTCAAAATCTGTTGCTGGGGTCCCCCTTCCAACAGTTGTTGCCCCAAGCAACCCTCACAACAGATGCCTCTCAAACAGGTTGGGGAGCTCATCTACAAGACCTCTCCACCCAAGGCACTTGGTCCCCACTGGAGACCTCTCTTCATATCAACCACTTGGAGTTTCGAGCAGTGTTTCTAGCTCTCAAGGCTTTTCATACCCTCCTCAGCTACAAGACAGTCCTTATTCATGCGGACAATCAGGTAGCCATGTTTTACATAAACAAGCAAGGAGGAACTGGCTCTCTGTCGCTTTGCAACAAAGCTCTAAGATTATGGGCCTTCGCCAGAGAGCATCAAATCCATCTCCTGGCAGTATATCTCCCAGGAATCCAAAACTCTTGGGCAGACAGACTGTCGAGTTCTGCTTCCACACGAATGGTCCTTGCACATGGATCAGGTACTCGGAATCTTCCAGGAATGGGGAACCCCGGACATAGACCTCTTTGCAAGTCCGTGGAATGCCAAACTTCACCGGTTCTGTTCCAGAATTCCGTGTCAGGGGGTTCAGGCCAAGGATGCCTTCCTCCTTCATTGGGGTCGGGGCTTCCTGTATGCCTTTCCACCCATTCCCTTGATTCCCAAGACTCTGTTCAAACTCCAGAGGGATCAAGGATCTATGATCCTCATAGCTCCACGCTGGCCACGCAAAGTGTGGTACCCTCTACTTCTGCATCTCTCCCAAGCCCCCTCCCTGGACTTGGGAGCTGCTCCAGACCTTCTGTCTCAAGAGGAAGGGACTTTGTGGCACCCAAATCCCAAGTCTCTTCACCTCAGAGCTTGGTTACTGAACGCCTAGACCTTCAAGACTTGAATCTTTCTCAGCAGGTGAAGGATATCCTCCATGCTTCCAGGAAACCTTCCACCAGGCGTTCCTATGCTTTTAAGTGGAAAAGATTTTCCATTTGGTGTGCTGAGAAGGGTCTTGACCCTCTAGCACTACCTTTAACTTCTTTGTTAGACTATCTCCTGCATCTCTCCAATGCAGGACTTAAAACAAATTCAGTAAGAGTCCATTTGAGTGCTATTGCAGCATCCCTTAAGCCCATCAATGGACAACCTATCTCCTCTCATCCTCTTATTTCAAGATTCATGAGAGGCCTAACTTTAACTAAACCTCCCATTAGGCCTCCTCCGGTGGCATGGGACTTAAATTTGGTTCTTGGTCAGCTTATGCAGCCACCTTTTGAACCCTTAGCCACTACCTCCTTGAAATTTCTTTCCTGGAAGGTTATTTTCCTCATTGCAGTCACTTCTGCTCGCCGCATCAGTGAACTGCAGGCCTTAGTGGCTAATCCACCTTATACAAGGTTCCATCATGACAAGGTAGTCCTTAGGACAAATCCACACTTTATGCCTAAAGTGGTCTCACCTTTTCATCTTAATCAGGAGGTATATCTACCTGTCTTTTTTCCAGCTCCTCATGCATCCAGTGCAGAGAGGAATCTTCATACTCTGGATTGTAAAAGAGCTCTTGCTTTTTACTTACATAGGACACAGCAACATAGAAAGTCTTCCCAGCTTTTGTTGCTTTTGATCCTTCTCATTTGGGACTTCCAGTCTCTAAGAGAACACTGTCCAATTGGATTGCTCAGTGTATTTCTTTCGCCTACCAGAGTAAGAATCTTTCTCTGGAGAGCCATGTCACAGCTCATAATGTGAGGGCCATGGCCACCTCTATGGCTCATCTAAATTCTGTGTCCATCGACCAGATCTGTCGAGCAGCCACCTGGGCCTCTGTTCATACCTTCACAGCCCATTACTGCTTGGACAAGGATTCCCGCCGGGATGCCTTGTTTGGTCAGGCTGTCCTCAGACACCTGTTCCATTCTTAAACAACTCCTGCCCTCCTTCCCTGGATGGATGCCTGAGATCCATAGGAGGACGCAGACCCCTTTCAGGGTCTCATATCCTTGGGGATCTCCCAGGCATCTCAGCTAGGGAGTCCCCATATGTGAAGACTCATTCCTGCTTGTTCCTGGAGATAGCACAGTTACTTACCTGTAACAGATGATCTCTGGGAACAGCAGGAATAAGTCTTCACAACCCACCCACCTCCCCTAGGAGTTGTATCTCTTTTCTATCTTTCCTTTTCTCTCTCTCTCTATTGTCTCAGCTTTAAACTCGAACTGAGGAGAGTTGGTTAGGAAAGGCGGGAAGGCAGCGTGCAGGCGCTGTGGGATGCTCCCAAAAGCTTTCCTTTTTGGGAAGCTGGGGAGCGTTCCCGCACAGGCTCCGTCGGTACCGACGTACCCATATGTGAAGACTTATTCCTGCTGTTCCCAGAGATCACCTGTTACAGGTAAGTAACTGTGCTTTCCTTTCCTTCTGTGTGAAGGACTAGATATGAGATGACCACTTGTTCAGCCCATGAAGTTGCAACATCCATTTCAGGTATGTCATTAAACAAGTAACCTTGCTTTGCATATAAAGGAGCCTGTCGGAAGAGATTCAATAACCTTCATCTCTGAGCTGTATACTGAACCGTATCCCTAAGAGAAAATAACATTACAGAAGCATGGTCAAGGTGGCTGTTGAACCCATGTCCCATCTTAAAGCCTCCAAACATCCTTCTCATAAAGCCACCACATATCAATCCTGCAGTAGGATTTATGAGGAGAAGAGAAAATTATAAATTCCTTATCGTCCCTCCAGTCCAGTCCAGTCCTGCACCTCAGGGTAGTGCACCTCTTCTAGCAGCTTGGAGACTGAGCATGTCACAAACTTGATGACCTCAGGGTACTTAGGTAACTGGCACCATCTACCAGCCCCCAGTAATGCTCAGTCTCCAAGCATCTGGAGTGGTGATCCTTAGGGCTCACGGAAGGACAACTAAGACAGAGTTTTTTTCTTTATTTTTTTCTTAATATTCATTTGGTTGTTTTTGTGCGAGGGTTAGCCTCCTCCCGTATCTTCTTTCTCTGCTTGGGAGCCTTCTAAAAAAAAAAAGATAGCAACAAAAGGAAAGAGGAGTGTTCTGAGGACTGAGGTTCTGCCGGTCAGTGAACTTGGGAGGCAGGCGCTGCTCCCGAACCCGTTCTGCAGGTGAGGAGCGGTGGCCCCGAAAGGGGGGAGAGCACAGCGAAGACGAGCACCCTGACTTATTTAGTGCAACCGTGGTGCAGCGGAGCAGGAGCAGGCCATCGGCTGGCTGTCCAGAGTGCCGGTGAGAGTTTTGCTGAGGAGAGATTGCTGGGGAAACCTTGAAGGGAGTTGTTCGGCCGTTTTGCTAGGACTGCATGGCAGCGGCGTGAGCGGATTGCGAGCAGGGTCAGCGCCATTTTGGGTTGAGCGGGAAGAGTTGTGGTGGCAGGCTTGTTCCTGCAGTGTTTTTCTTCTGTTCTGGAGTTTCTTTACGTGGTTTTGCTCGGTGGGTCCTGGAGGTAGCCCTGCCCCATGGTTTGCGTTTTCCATTAAAAAAAAGACATTTTTAGACACTGAGGTGTGAGAGGGCCTTGGGGTTGCTACCTTGCAGGAGCTGCTACAAGGGGGGGCAGCATTCTCAGGGCTGTGAAAGGACCATGCCTGTGAGGCCACAGTGTGGGGCTCGCAGAAGCATGTTCTCTGTGGAGGGTGTTTGCTGGGGCTGCGCGGCAGAGGCACACACGGCCGAGCAGTGTGATGGAGGAAGTGGTGGCCTCTGGGATATCTCCGGGGTCACAGATGGGCAATTCTCCCCCCCCCCTACAGGAGGATGGAGGGCCCATGCTGGGGCCGCCTGTGCTGCAGCATTGTCAACAGGATGTGGACTCTCCGGGCCCTTCATCCTCTCGGGGGGTGGATATAGGGGTCCCTGGAGATTTCTCCCCTGAGTTTGTGTTTATTGCTGCACAAGGCATTCTGCCTCAAGCAACAAGCGGAGGACAAGGGGCGCTGCCCCAGGAAGAGAGTGGTTCCGGTAGCCATGTCAGGTTCACAGCCTGACCTTGCGCATGTCCCACCTAAGTCACCTAAGCCCAGCAGAGGAGGCGGCAGATGGGGCTGGGTCCTTTTCCTCGGAGGGGGACCTGGAGGTCGGTTTAGAGCTGGAGGGACTCGAGGAGGGGGAAATCCCTCAAGAAGATGAGTCTCGAGTGGTAAGGGTATTCCGGAAGGAGGAGCTGTCGGGTCTCATTGCGGAGTTGCTTAAGATGCTTAACATGCCCGTGGCGGGGACAGCTGAGGAGGAGTTGATGGAGGATCCTATTCTGCAGGCATTCCACAAGCCTCAGAAGGTTTTCCCATTGCATAGGGTTATCAAGCAGATGATCTTGGAAGAGTGGGAGCTTCCAGAGACCGGGCTCAGAGGGTCATGGGTCATGGCTCGGTTGTATCCTTTAGCGGAAGGTGAGAAAGAGATGTTTCGGTCACCAAAGGTCAATGCCGCTGTGTCCGCCGTAACTAAGAAGACCATGATTCCAGAAGAGGGAAGTGCAGCCCTCAAGGATGTTCAGGATAGGAAATTGGATGCCGTGTTGAAGCAGGCCTTTGATGTCAGTGCTCTATTGCTTCAAGCCTCGGCCTGCGGGGAGCTGGTAGCGTGCGCCTGTTTGCGTTGGGTATAAGGCATTCCTGAGGCGGCAGAGGAGACCCAGGATCCAGGCGCGCTGGTGTGATTGGAGTCTGGGGCAGCCCACCTGGCTGACGTCTTCTATGACCTGGTTAGGTCTCTCTCTAACAGCATGGCCTCAATGGTGACTGCCTGCCACTACCTCTGGCTTAGGAACTGGTTGGCGGATGTGTCATCCAAGACCCTTTTGAGCAAGCTTCCATTCAAGGGGAAGCAGCTGTTTGGGGAAGATTTGGAAAAGTTGGTGAAGGACCTGGGGCAGTCCAAGAGCCGTCATCCTGAGGATAAGCCGAAGCAGAGTCAGGCCGCTGGAGCAAGCAGAGGCCAGGCCCAGTAGTTTTGGCGTTTTCACGGCCAGGACTCCACTATTTTGTGGGTTTTGAGGAGCTGGCAGAAGATATTTCACAAATCCGGCCTCCTCGTCAGCTCAGAAGAAACCACAAGTAAGCGAGGGGGGCCCAGGTGGGGGTGCAGTCCATGGGAGGTCGGTTGCGGGACCTACCCTGCCTAGATCTGGGTCATGTCAGACCAGTGGGTGCTGCAGGTGGTCTGGGAAGGCTATGTGCTAGAGTTCGCTCAGCCACTAGCAGCTGACTTCGTTCACTCTCCCTGCAAGGTGCCCACAAAAGCACAAGGTGTGCAGCAGATGCTCAAACGACTGCTGAGTCTGCAGGCGGTGGTTCCAGTGCCTGGAGAGTAGTGCGGAGAAGGTTGATACTCAATTTATTTTATTGTTTCAAAGAAGGGAGGGTCTTTTTGTCCTATCCTTGACCTCAAGCATGTCAACAGGTGTCTGTGAGTTCTACGTTTTCATATGGAGACCCTCAGGTCAGTAATGATGGCCATTTGGTAGGGGGAGTTCTTGATCTCCCTAGATCTCACAGAAGCATACTTGCATATCCCCGTTCATCCGGATCATCACCAATACCTGCGATTTGCCATGTCCATGGGGCATTTTCAGTTTCAGGCGTTGCCATTCGGCCTAGCAATGGCCCCTCGGACTTTCACCAAGGTGATGGTCATGGTGGCGGCGGCCTTGCAACAAGAAGGCATATTAGTGCATCCGTACCTGGACAATTGGCTTATTCGAGCCAAGTCCGAGGAAGAAAATGGTCGGGCCATGGCCTGAATTGTCGACTTTCTAAGCGAGCTGTGCAGGGTCATCAATGTCAGCAAGAGTCACTTGGCCCCATCCCAGTACGTCGGGGCGCACTTCGACACCCACAGGGGAAGGGTGTTTCTGCCGCGAAAGAGAGCAGAGGCGCTACGGATGTTGGTCTGTCAATTTCTGTGCATGGCCGAACCCTCGGAATGGTATTATCTTCAACTGTTGGGGACCATGGTGGTGACCATTGATTTGGTCCCATGGGTGCAAGCCCAGATGAGGCCTTTGCAGAGAGCACTTCTTCACTGGTGGTCGCACCTGTCAAGAACATTGTCATGCCCAAGGGAGGTTCAAGTGGCTCTCGGGTGGTGGTTGGATGAGGGAAAGCTGGTGGTGGGAGTTCCTTTGGAGGCGCCAAGCTGGATCCCTCTAACGACGGATGCCAGCCTTTCAGGCTGGGGAGCCCACTGCAAGAACAGAGTGGCCCAGGGGCAGTGGTCTGCAGAGGAGCAGACATGGTCCATTAATCAGCTGGAGATGCATGCTGTTTGCCTGGCCCTGTAGGAGTTTCACCCACTGGTGCATGGGAGGGTCGTGCGGGTATTCTCTGACAATGCCACCACAGTGGCATACATCAGTCGGCAGGGGGGAATGGGCAGCGTCAAACTGGAGAGCGAGGCAGAGTTGTTGCTGGGTTGGGCAGACTTGCCTTCAGGCAATTTTGGCGGCGCACGTGGCTGGCGCAGAGAACATCACTGCCAACTATCTCAGTTGGGTACGTCTGGACCCCGGGGAATGGCAATTAACCCGTCGATCTTCAAGCAGATTGTGCTCTGGTGGGGGGAGCCAATCATGGACTTCATGGCAACATTCGGGTCGGCCAAAGCGAGCCAGTTCTACAGTCAGCGGAGGGAATGAATGTCTGAGGGTTTTGAACGCCTTAGTACAGCGCTGATCCATCCATTCACCCACCCACGCTCATAGGTCGAGTAATGCAGAGAGTGGAGGCGCATCGAGGATTAGTAGTTCTCATTGCCCTGGATTGGCAGCAGCATCCGTGGTATGCGGATCTGGTACGCCTGTTGGTGGCCGAGCCATGGAGGTTTCCCAACAGGCTGGATCTGTTGATGCAGGGGCCAGTTCTCACTTACGGCAGGGCTCTTGAGAGGGCTAGGCTGAGTAAGCACGGTTATTCGGCCCAGGTAATTTCGTGGCTTTGAGAAGCATGGATGAGGTCCATGTCCTTGTCGTAATATTCGAGTGTGGAGAATCTTTGAGGGCTGGTGTGCTGAGAACGGTTGCAAGCCACTGATGGCATCAGTGCTGGAGATGTTAGCCTTCCTGCAGATGGGGCTGGCCTTTTGGGTCATTGAGGGCGCACATGGCTGCGTTGACGTGTTATCGGGGTAGAATCCGGGGGGGGTGTCTCCTTCGGAGCTCATCAGACAGTATTTTTGGTGGCCATCTGCTTGGCCAGGAGAATCTCTGAGCTTCAGGTGCTTTCTTGTAGGGAACCTTTCTTATCCTTCTCTAGGGAGAAGGTCACCTTGTGTACAGTTCCTGCTTTCCTCCCAAAAGTGGTGACGTCTTTTCATTTGAATCAGCTGGTTACCTTGCCGGTGGTGTCAGGTCTGGCAGAGGAAGCGCAAGTTACGCAACTGTGGTTGCTAGACGTCAAGCGTGCGTTAAGAAGATATTTAAGGAGAACTGCTTTGTTTTGAAGATCAGACCGGTTGTTTGTTCTGTTCGGAGGGCCGCAAAAGGGGGAAGCGGCAGCTAAGTCCTCCATTGCATGGTGAATTAAGGAAGTGATTGCGTGAGCTTACCTGTTGCAGGGCAAGAGGGTCCCGCAGGGTCTGCAAGCGCATTCCACCAGGGCACAGGCTGCCGTCTGGGTGGAGTGGAGCTTGGTGCCACCAGGTGATATCTGTCGGGCGGCTACCTGGTTGTCCTTGCATTCGTTTGTGAAACACTATCTGTTGGATGTCCAAGAGGTGGATGATGCGAGGTTCGGTTCGGCGGTAATTCAGGCCGGGCTTGCAGGTCCTTCCCTTGGTTAGATGGCTCTGTTACATCCCTGAGATGCGGGACTGAACTGGAGGGATGATAAGGAAGGTGAAATTAGGTCTTACTTGCTAAATGGCTTTCCTTGAACTCCAGTCCAGTCCTGGAACCCTCCTCATCTGTGGATTGGCGTATTTCCTGCGACCCCAGGCTGGAAGAATTTCTTCTTATCTAGGGGGCCTGTGGGTGGAGTAGATGTGTGGCAGGTTAAGGAACGGTCACAGGGGGAGCCTGTGCTTGTTTTCAGGTTACGGTGCTGGGGGGTGGGGGGGACTGGCATGTAGTCAGGTAAGCTCCTTTGGTTCGAGGGCTCCCGTGTTGGAGGGGGAGGCCGGGGGGGGGGGGCTTCCTGGAGAGAAGGGGTTGCTTTTTGTTTTCCTAGGGAGACCCCTTCAAGTTTTTTCTGGTTAGTTGTTCTTGTTTTTTCATGACTTCTTATCCGTTGCTCCGATGAGTCTGCTTTGTCAATAGGTTACTGGTGGGTGGTGCCAGTTGCCTAAGTATCCTGAGGTCATCAAGTTTGTGACATGCTTAGTCTCCAAGCTGCAGGAAGAGGTGCGGGACTGGACTGCAGTTCCTCAAGGAAAGCCAATTAGCAGGTAAGACCTAATTTCACCATCCTCCTCCAAGCATCAACAAATTCCAGCTGATTCATACTTTTGTTGGGAAGCTTACTTAGCCCTTTTCACAAGCATGTTGTAGAGATGGCCAGGGACTGAATTTTATAATATGTGGAGTGTGAATGTAATAAAGTGTAACCCTTTCTTTTCTTCCTAAAATGGATAAGTAGTATTTAGCTCACACCTTTCCAGTAGTAGTTCAGGTATTTCCCTGTAGCCAGAGGGCTTACAATATAAGTTTGTACCCGAGGCAATGAAGAGTTAAGTAATTTGCCCAAGGTGTGCCAGTGGGATTTGAACCCAGGTCTTTCTGGTCCTAGGCTATTAGGGGGATTAAATAGGAAGGCAATACATAGGATGCAGCAGATCAGAGAGATGGGGGAAGCTGCTGTTTTAAGCTTTTGAACTGCTGCTGTTGGCTTGTAAACACTTCCTGCTTCCTTGCAGCGATGGTGAGACAATGGAAGGGCCCCGTGGCAGTGATGGAGAGAATGAGGCAATGGATGTGAAAAAAGAGGTGAGGAAATATGCCCCCTTCAGAGTAGGAACACAGATGGAAACAAAGGTTAAAGCTAGAAAAAAACATATTAGTGAGAATAAGTGGCTGCAGCATTTCCAGACTGGCTTAATCGTTGCTCTTCTGGGATCTCAGCACCACGCAGCTTTTCTGATCTGTGTTACTTGTGGACAATACATCATGAGGAACTTCTCTTGCAGCATGAAAGGATACTTACTTACTCAAACCGCAATGTAAATGGACACTGGAGGGAAATGGATAGTGCCTGCAATTCTTACGCTATAAGAGATTTATTTCTCCTGGGACATAAATAAAGATAGATATTGTTTTCATAGTTGGAGTTCGTGCTGCTGCCATCTTGATTCTCACCATTTCTTCCCTTCATTTCCCAGCACCCCACCTATCAGAAGCACATCACATGTAAACCAGGCCCAATCAGAAAAGAGATGCAGATCTCACAATATCGCCACCACCCACTGCGCTCTCGCCGACGGCCCCCCAAGGGGATGTACCTAAGCCCAAGTGACATCAGTACAGTCACCGCCAGTCCAGATATGTCCCTGTTGAGTCTCCGGCACCTTGATGCCCAGCTGGTGTCCCTGAAACGTCAGGTAAAGTCACCAGCACTGGGATATAAAAAATGGAAGTCTGCAAGTTCTCCCCCACTTGAGTAATGTTTGTATTCTACCTCTTTTACTCAAGTTTTCTCTTCCTTGTTTTCTGCCAGGTACAAAGTATTAAACAGATTACAAGCAGCATGAAACAGGGCCTGGAAGGAGGCATTGACAATCTGCGGCCCCTGGAGGTGGGAACCACTTCTGGAAGCATGGACTGCATGGTCTTTATTTGGGGAGTAGGGCGAGGGGTACCGCTCCCTCTTCCGTTGGAACTATTTTTGGAGTTTAAGGAGAAGTTGAAGGGTGGGGGAGGGAAATGCGTACACCACATAGAATGATTTTAAATTAGCTTTGTGGTCTATATAAACATTATACAAATAAATAAAATGCATGTATCTTAAAATCATGATTGACTTCTATTTCACCCAGTGTAGTGTATGGTGCTGGCATGGAGAAGTGCAACTAGTTCCACTGCAGAAGCGGCTGCGTGTCAGACATGGTTGTGTTTGCACAGCTGCTGATTTTCATCTTAACTCCTCCGCTGCATCCTCCTCTTGCCACCCTCCCCCTCTTGTTAAACATGGCTCATTTATTTCAGGCAAACATGAGTGTGACCTCACGCTGGACCACAGATGAGCAGCTCCTAGCAGTGCAAGGTAAACAGTTTCCCCGCCCTACAACAATCTTTCCGTCTTTGCGCAAATGGTCATCTGGGATAGAGGTCACAGCCCTAGTCTAGCCACACTTTTCCCAGGAAAATGAGGTGACATTTTCTCATGTAGCTATTCTTCTCTGTCTCTAACTAGAATTTAGCATGCAGTGACCCTTATATTCATGTACATTGAAAACTGCTGATCTTTGCTAGTCCTGCTGTCAAACACCTCTTATCACAGGAGGCTGCATGGTCTCAACAAAGCAAATCACTGTATGTTTATTACCGTACTTTAACCTCCTTCATCTCTTTAAAGAAAAATGTCTTTAGCTGTCATTACTCTATTAATGCTGTACATGTTTGAGGGGGTTGAGCCCTGCAGCTGATGGTTTCTGTATGAATCTCTCACAGCTGTCCGGAAATATGGCAAGGACTTCCAGGCGGTGGCTGAGGTGGTGGGGAACAAGACCCTGGCACAGGTGAAAACCTTTCTTGTCAGCTACCGGCGTCGCTTCAACCTGAAGGAGGTGCTGCAGGAGTGGGAGGCAGAGCAGGAGCTGCAGGGGAATTCTGGGAAGGCACTGGCTTCTGCGGGGGACAGCAGGAGTTCCAGCACCTCGCTGGCTAGCAGTGAGGAAGAGGATGAAGTAAGAAGGAATCTTTTTTTTACTTTTTTTTTCTTTCTTTCTACTGCCCAAGTAGAAGGGGAAAAAAATACATTTGTGGCATCTAATACAGGGTGTGATTTCCACCCCCCCTTTTTTCCCCTAAAACAAGTTGTGCTTTCTGGTGGTACACATGCACAGAGTTCTGAGTTGTGGCATGCACTATGAAGGAGGAATAATTTTTTTTTTTTTAGCTTTTATTTTTTAAACCAGTCAATCCAGCGATAAAGCCTGGCCTGACCCTCCTCTTCTCTGATGATCCAGAGCCCATTTGAGTGGTGTTAGTGCTGCATTGATGGGTGCTGGTCTCTATGGGCTGCTGTGTGATAGTTCCTGGTGGCTACTTGCAACCCCAGACTCTGATTTGTGCCAGTAGTGTCTATGGTAGGTAGCTCCTGAATTTAGATCTATGCTCTAAGCCCCATGCTGCACCTCGCTCCTGGAAGCTGCTTCTCTGCTCTCCACATTAGCAGTAGTGTCAGAGATCATAACATTGCATGGCACCCAACTAGTCTGCATGTTGTGTGAACGATCATAATGAATGGTACTGATAGTCTGAGAAGGGAAGGCATGGCAAAGCAGGGACCTAGAACCCCTGAGTTCTGCTATGCAGAGAGAATGGAGTTTGTGCTACTGAGAGGCAGCCTGTGTATGTGTTTCTCCCTTTGCAAGTGCAGCACATATTTCTTGACATTCTTTTTTTCTTTGTAGGTGCAAATAACAGCTGTCACCAAGGCTCCAGTTCCTGTAGCAGCAGCGGCAACACTGCCAGCCCATGCCCCTCTCTCTCAACCCCCACCGCTCCTGCGTCCTGCCCTTCCCACGGCACCAACGCTGCTCCGCCAGCCCCCTCCACTGCAGCAGGGTCGCTTCCTGCAACCCCGCCCATCCCTCAACCAGCCACCCCCGCCTCTCATCCGGCCTGCTACTGCTACCCCTGCTGCCCGCCAGAACACACGGGCTACGCTTCAAGCTCCTCCCTCTCTTCTGGGAGGGCAGATGGATCCCTCTTCCTTGGGGTCACTATGAAGCTTGTTTGGACCTAAGGGAATTTTCAGAGCTCTGTGTAGATGTAATTAGCAGTTCTACCTCGGGAGTAGATGGGAGGCCGTACTTCTAGAATGCATCAAGATATTTCCCATTTGTTCTCCAGTCTCTTCTGTATTTTCTATTTTTTTAAAGCAGAGAACAAAGACTTTATGGCTACGCATTACATGTCATGATCTGCTGATGCCTGTGGAGGATGGGATAAGAACGAATCCAGCCCTGTTGGCTACACTCACTATTTCAATCTATCTCCTTAGCCTCTGTCAGTCGGTGCTGATGAGGGGCTGTTTCACTTTGCTTTGGCGGTCAAACTGCAACTCTGAGGATATGATCTGGCCAATTTATATTGTGTTCATGGTCAATTGCTTCCTGTTCCTCTAGTGTTGCAGCAAGGGTAAGGATGAGAGATCTGATGCATCTAACACGATGAATAACAGGAAAAGCTGTCTGTATGGGTAATATTTCTCCTTGGGCATTCTCTTTAGTGCTTCCCACTCTTGTTGCCTGCTCCTTTTCAGCAGCGATTGACTGAGATGCCTAACCTGAGACTTATAGGGGCAGTATTTCACACTAAACTATAACAACAAATTGGGAACATCATCTTTCTTTTCTGTTTGAATTTGTATTTTTAATGTTTTATTTTTTAAGGAAGAGTTTCAGTTTTTAGCACCCCCCCCCCCTCTGATTTGGATGTGTTACATAGGATGGTATTGTGCTGTCTTCAGCCATCTATGTAAGCATCACCATCCATATATATGCAGAGCATGAATACAGCTGTGAATAGATCTAAGAAGGTGACAGCAGCATCCTGAGCCACCCAACATGTGAAAGCTGAAGAGACACCATGGAGGAGGATAAAGGCAACAGCAGCCAGAGTTTTTTATAATTTCAGTACAGCTGCAATTATTATTATTATTATTTTTTTACAGGTAACGGCTCACCACAAGGTCAAAGTATGAGGAAGATGGGACTGGAACTTTAGTTTGCTGGTGTCTCAGCAGTAGATTACCCACTTCTCCTGGCCTTGAATGCTGGGAGAAGAGGTGTTGTCTGCCACTTTTGGGAACTAAGCTGGGGCTCTTCTCTCCCTTCATCCTCCAAAGAAAAAGATTCCTTTGCATCTTATAACTTTTATTATTCCTAAGCTTATCTCTCAAGGATGAAAAATCCCTTAGTTTTAATGGGTGTTTATTTATTTCTTTTAACATTTTTAAAGTGTTAGTTGAGTTAGAATGAAGTTGAGGTAAAGCAGGCTAATTCACTAGGAATGTGCCAAAAAGTTAAAATATTTTCTTGAATTAAATGGGTGGCATTTTTATTTTAAATAAAAGGAAAAAAATGTGTGTGTGTGTGTGTCTGTCTTTCTGGAGAGATATAATATAAAACAGAGAGATAATACACACACACATGTATGTATATATGTATTTAGAGATTATTTTTCCTTTTATTATAAAATGTGTGCTCACCATTTTTTAGCCAGTAAAGGGGGGGGGGGGGGGGCATAACTTAAGTTTTCATACTTGGACAAAGACTGCACATACCTTTTGCCCACAGGCTCTACTGACTTCTAAAGTGTGAAAGTATTGTGTACTTTCTCCTAAAAGACTGCCGCAGGTGAAAGGCGCACAGGGTCACTTATGTCTGCTTTTGTGTGGGTGGAATTTTGCTTGAAAAGTGCATTTGAAAGTGTGATCTACGCAAATCCTTTTCATCCTGCCCCCAGGGATACCACCTCTCATGGTTGACAAAAGTCAACAGATTGAACTTTGATTTTGCTGTGTGAGGCAGATTTCCCCCCCCCCCCTCCCTGGGAACATAATCATCAGACATGATAAACAGGTAGCTGGGCTTGAGCCTAGGTATAATTGCCCCAATGTCCTGTTCTGATATTTAATTGCTGTGGCCAGCTAGTTTGTTCTCAGGGTTGTAATGGCCTCATACAGGGTTGGGAGTGGGTGTTTTATAGATGTTTGGGGGGAGGGGTCTGACCTCTGACTCCAATTACTACTGTTGCCTGCCCTCTGCACATATGATAACTGTGCTAGACTCCTCAAGATATTTCACAAAAGCTGCAGGGATGGGGGTTGGTGGATAAGGCAGTTCCCTTTTTTTTATATGTTCAGATTTTGGAATCAGGTGGGAAAGGAGAGCCCTCCCTCCTCTGTCTGCTAACTTCTGTGTTTGGGAAGCACCTGTCTAGATAAGTGCTTTTCCTGAATTAGTACTACTGAGATATCAAATTATTTTGGAGGTTTAAAGGGGAGAAAGTTATGGATGAATTCAAGGCTTTTTCTGAGGAGGTGCATGATGGTACTGAGTACTGACACCTTTTTGCATTGCCTGCTAAAATTTAACCCATGGTCCTCATGTATTAATGAAAGAACTTTGCATATGACTACCAGTACCCTTTTTTCCCTAGGAAAATAACACTGGATGATCAGAGTGCACAGCTTCAAGTCTGATTTTATTCATATCCAGCAAAGAGAAGAAACATTTCAATCAATTCAGTTGGGGGAACTGGCGAAGAGTTGTATATATTCTAAATTGCAGCGTAGCTGGGATCTTCAGCACAGACTGTTCTCTCTTTCCAGTAGGGCTGATTTGAAGTAGTAGTTTGACCCGGTTCACATCTGTCAGTGTAGCTGAGTACAAAGCATGGGGTTTTGTTGGTTGTATCGGTGGTTGTCCAGGCAGAGCTCTGGCCTTCTCAGGTACCACGGAAATAGGTTGGAGAGTCTCAAATCTCTGTTCATTGGGAGTGTTGCTAGGCTACTGGCTGTGATCTGACGGCGTAAACAAAGAAAGGTTCCCTCTGCTGCTCTCCAATCCCTGAGCCCTCTGATACCTGCTGTATTTTGCTTGGCTGGCAATGGGACAGGGAAGGGGAGTATAAATGAGTCCAGTTGGGCTTCTACTGTTCAGTTTATGGTCTCTGACCAGTTTGGTGTCAGAGTCCAGGCAAACAGTGTTAACATTGTGTGTGTGTCTGTGACTGTGCGCATGCAAGATTTTTGAAGCTTTTTCTTTAATTGAAACACTGAAATTCCTAAATTATTTTTTTCTGTGCTGTAGATCATCAATGCTTTTTATTGCTAGTTTTGTTTCTTTT
Source organism: Ichthyophis bannanicus (assembly GCA_033557465.1). Lineage (NCBI taxonomy): Eukaryota > Metazoa > Chordata > Amphibia > Gymnophiona > Ichthyophiidae > Ichthyophis > Ichthyophis bannanicus. The sequence goes on from CM066039.1 coordinate 193,107,426, forward strand.
GCCGCCTCGTTGTGGTTGTGAGTGCTCACCACCAACTTTTTTTTTTTGCTTTATTTTATTTGCTGTGAAATGGTCATGGCATTTTTAATACAAATATTTTTTACTACTGTTTTGTGTGTTTATTTACTACTATGGATCACATAAGCAAACATTTGTATCTAACTACTGTATTGGTTTAATTTCTAAATGTAGAAAGAGTAAGTTATAGTTACAAGCCTTACTTGTCTCTGCTATGGCTGCAGGTCCCTTGAGATCTTCTGTAAGCAAGAAACTTAAGGCCAAAAAAGCTTCTCATTCCTCATTTTGTATGCATTTCGGTTGATGCCGTCTAGGTATAACACAAAACGGAATGGAGTTCTCCATGACGTGAGCAATAGCATGAAGGATGTTTTATTCTCCAGCGATAAGCAGAGGAGATGCAGGCATGCTTGCTAGTGCCATCCTCTGGAAGGATCCTGTGTGCTGCTCTTCTCTAGCTCAGGAAGCTGGCCCCCCTCCCTTTTTTTTTTTTTGTTTTTTTTTTTGTTTTTTTTTTGAGGGCCTCTGACTATAGGTGCTGATCTTTAGTTACTCTTCCTCAGTCTACTTTTTTCTGCTGGACTGACCCAGCTCTCCTCCTTCACATTGAAAAGAGGCAAATAGCTGTAAAATCAACATGTCCAATCTTAGTCCACCTTCTCTGGGGAAGCTGCAGGTGTCCAACTATGGCCACAAAGCTCCCTGCCGCTGTTGATTCCAAACAATGCATCTTTGGGGGAGGATGGAAAAGAGGAAAGGGAAAGTGTCTGCATGACTGGGTGTTAAACTCACGAGTAGCAGCCTTTTCTGTCAGGCTGAAGACACAGCCTGATAGGAAGGGACCAGTCTGTGCATTCAGCCCCTCCCTCTGATAAACCATCTCATAAAAATTCTGATGCCAAACACCACAGTTCCTCTAAGAAGGGCCATGTGTCTATGGATTCCTGGAACCACCCCTCACAACCATGGAGGAATGTAGGAAAACCACAGTTAAAACCAAATGCAACGAGACAGGCTCCAAGTAGCAAGAGCCTCAGAAAACGTCCCTGTGCACATTAAGAGGAAATTAAAGTTTTTCCAAAAAACTACATCCCAAATGCATTGCTAGCAAAGTGGACCAGCCTATAGAGTTGTGAGCTCATCCAATCCTGCTGAATCCACAAGACTGAATTATTGCACCCCAATGTCCAGTCCCTGAACTTGACAGCATAGATGTTGAAAGCCAAATAATTTGCTCATATCACAGAAGGTGTGTGAGATTACTCTAGTCTCCAGAAAAAAAAATCTAAAAAATTGTATCCTTTGCTAGATGGAGTGTAAAGTATCACACTGATTCAGTCAGCTGTCCACTAACTAATATATTGACCTACCTACTTTTAATAGTGGACAACTTTAACCTACTTGGATCTACTATCAATAAAGAAGCAACAAGCAGTCAAGAAATCCGATGACACATTGCTCTTGGCAGAATGGCTATGAAGGAACTAGACAAGATTCTCAAGAGCAGAGATGTCTCTCTCCATGCAAAGATTCAACTTGTTCAAGCCATGGTATTTTTAATAATGTCATATGGATGTGAAAGTTGGACAGTGAAAAAGATAGGAAGAAAATTGATGCCTTTGAATTATGGTGCTGGCAACGAATACTGTGTATGCTATGGACTGCCCGAAGAACAAACCAGTCAGTACTAGAGAAGATCAAACCTAAGCTTTCTTTAGAAGCTCAGATGGCATGACTTTGAATTTCATACTTTGAACACATCATGCGAAGAGAGAGATCATTAGAGAAAGACATCATGATTGGCAAGGTAGAAGGTCTTTATCATTTGATATATCGCCCATTACCGAAGTGTCATGGTGGTGTACAATAAAAAGTTGTAACTGCTGAAAACAAAGGAGGAAAAAGAACGCCATCAATTGATAGGAAAGCGAGTAGAGAGAGGAGAAAGAAGGATAGCAAAGGACAGCACTGGACACATGACAACACAAATATTAGACATAATGGAGGGATAAGAGTTGGAGGAGGAAAGGGGGCTGTATCAGTTGTAGCCAAGTTAGATCTTGAGGTTATTGCAAATGGAGGGTCTGCTTAGTGGTATCTTAATGTGGAGTGATCGGATGGGGTGGGAAGATCATAAGCCTGGTAGTAGAGATGGGTTTTGAGAAGGGCCTTAAACCAGGGGAAAGATGATTCAGTACAGAGGGAGTGAGGAAGGGAATTCCAAAGGGCAGGACTCGCAAAGAAGAAAACGGCATGACGGGTTAATTCAAGATGGGCCTTGGCAGGGGATGGGAGAAAAAGACGATTACCGTATGTGGAGCGAAGTAGGCTGGAGGTAGATGATGTCAGCTAGGTACTGGGGCATACTGGTATGAAGTATGGGTAATGATGAGATGTTTATATATAAATCGAACTTTGATAGGGAGCCAGTGAAGGGAAAGAAGACAAGGGGTAACATGATCATGAGGTCAAGGCAAAAGAGAAAGGCCAGCAATGAAATGGATCAATACAATAACAGCAGCTATGGATGCCACTCTGTCAACAAGGAGCCGCCTGATTGAAGACTGGTACACGGTTTAGGACAACTATCCACAACTCAACGACACTTAACAACAACAACACTAACAGTTTACCTTTCTAAATCGTGACTTGGTACTATCTCAGTGAGGCTTTGCCTCTCTCTGCTATCAGCATATCAAGACAGAATTAAGGCATACAGATACTGTGCTATCCACTAGTATCATATGAGAGGGCTCATGAACTTGCAGCCATCATTCAGAGAACCAGTGCCCTCTTGGAACTTCAATATATCGTCCTTTTACAACTACGTGAACCCCTTTTCAAACTTCTGAGAAATGCATCCTTCAGCCGTCTCATATGGCAGATCCTACTCCTCATTATCATAACAGGCCAGGAGAGTCTGTGAGCTTGGGGCTCCGGTCCATTACACACCATACATTCAATTATTTCACAATAAAGTGATACTATGCTCTCAGTCCAAATTCTTCCCAAGAGTAGTTTCTGCATTTCATCTCAATCAGTCCATTATTCTGACAACCTATTTCTTTACACTATATTCCAGCTAATGAAATTTGTTCTCCACTCCCTTGACTGTTGACAAGCTCTGCTGTATTACTTCCTTAAGACAGAAAACATACAGCAGAGTTTCCAGTTCTGTGTTATGGTCAAGCCAAACAACCACCAGCATCCAAACATCCTGTTTTGCTGGGTTTGAGACTGTCAGCTTTTGCTACTCTCAAGGTCAAGCTACCCTTTCTAGGCAAGGTCATGGCATTCCCTCTTAGAGCTATGGTTGCTTCTCCAGGACCAAGTAGGAAGTCAGTCCTCACATATGGGTGACGTCGGCGCCAACGGAGCCCTCGCGGAGCAATTTCCCCAGCTTTCAAAGAAAGCCTTTGGGAATTGCAGTGCGCATGTGCGGTCCCCTTCCCGCCCAAGGGTGCCATCTTGCTCAGTCTTCTTTTTTCCGCGGAGCCCTACAGACGCTGTTTGTATTCACCGCTGAAAAAGTTGATTTTCTTTCTTATTATTTATTCTTTTTCGGTTCGACGCCGGATTCTTTTTCCCGCCCGGACCCGCTACGCCGGTATCGGGTCCGTTTCTTTATTTTTCGGTTTTTTGTCCTTCGTGACAAGCGTTCACGCCATTTTTTTCCTTTTCACTGGCAGCCCTGTCTTTTGACCTCGCAGGGGCCCTTTTTCCCTCGATGGCTGCCAGCGGGTTTAAAAAGTGTGATCGCTGTAAGAAACTCATGTCTCTTACCGACACACACGACTGCTGCCTCCGCTGCCTCGGACCCGATCATGACCCGATGATCTGTGGTCCGTGTGGCAAGATGTCCTCAAAAGCGTTGAGGAGTCGGCAGCATCAGCGAGAACGGATCTTCTCTGACTCCGCGTCTGGCCGGGCCCGGACCTCGTCAGAGGCTTCGACGTCCCGGGACTCTGGTCCTGAGCATCGTCGGAGTTCCTCTGAGCGGGGGTCTCCTACCCGGGAACATCATAGGAAGAAAAAACCTGCGAGGGCGGCGTCGGTGGACGCTCCTGGTTCCTCGAGGGCCAGGTCGCATAGCCCCGACAGCCGTCCCGGGTCCTCGGAGTCGGAGAGGCCTTCGAAACATCCTCATCTCGAGATGGAGTCGCCTGGACAAGTGAGTACTGTGGTCCTCGTGGACTCGCCTCCGAAGGAGCTGACGTCGGGGCCCGAGTCAGGGGCTGCTGGGTCTCCTGAGCTTGGACTCAGGTTGACGGCCTTGGAGAGCAGTTTAGCTGCCTTCATGGACCAGCAGCGGGCATTGATCGCTGGCCTTGTCAATGCGTCTGCCCCGGCCACCGGGACGTCGACGTCCAAGTCGACCCCGGAGACCGAGCCGATCCTCGAGTCCATCCGAACTCGAGTCGATCCTCGGTCGTGGTCTCCCTCGGCCTCCCGTTCGGGACCGAGGTCGTCGACGCCGACTCCTTCGGTGTCTGAGCAGAGGGCATCGGTGCCCGCCCGACCGGAGCCACTCGAATCCTCCTCCGCGGAGTCCGACTGGGAATCGGAGGATGAAGAGTCCCCTGGTAGTTTTCGGACTCGGTGTGTCCCCTTGGACTCACCCGAGTCCGAACCTCGGAGACGGTCCCCCCCGGAGGACACACGGTTCTCGGATTTTGTGCGGGATATGGCCAAGGCCTTGGCATTCCCCGCGGATCCCGAGGAGGAGCCTCGAGCCGAGGAGCTCGATGCCCTCCAGTGTGATTCTCCCCCGAAGGAGGCCTTTACTGTACCGGTTCCTCCGATGCTGGAACGACTTCTCTTCCGCATGTGGGAGAACCCGGCGCCGGTGTTAAGCAAGCGGGTCGATTCCATTTATCGAGTCCGCAAGAGCCCCGGCTTCCAAAAGGCACAACTACCGCACCATTCCATGGTGGTGGAATCGGCCATGCATAGACTCAAGAGTCAAAAATGCACTCCTCGGTGCCTCCCGGCAGGGAGGCCCGGAGCCTGGATGCCCTCGGTAGAAAGTGTTTCCAGGGCTCTATGCTTGCTTGTCGAGTCCAGACCTACCAGCTCTATATGGGCATGTATCTCCGAGATCTGGCAAAGGAAATTGCCGGGTTCTCGGCTGGTCTCTCCGAGGAACCTTTGCAGAGGTTCCAAGCCTTGTCCACTGGGATTCGAGAGTGCTCGAAGTTTATCTCTTGGGCAGCCTACGATGGCTTGAAGCATCGGCTCGAGTAGCCGGAGCCGGCATCGGTGCCTGCCGACAGGCTTGGCTTCAGTCATCCGACCTCGAGCCATGGGTCCAGGACAAGTTGGTCGATGTCCCCTGCAGAAGTGAAAACCTCTTTGGCAAACCCATGGCTGAAAAGGCTGCACAAATCGAGACCGAGACTCTGACCAGAACTAGGCTGTCCAGAAAAACCTCTGCCCCTTCTCAGAAGAAGAAGGGCTCGGGGAAAAAGCCCTTTTACCCGAGGAAGGCGGCTGCCTATAAATACTACCCTCAGTATCAGGCCTCAGCAGCTCCTCAAAAGGGCCAGCAGGCCAAGGGACGGGGTAATGGGTCCCGTAGGCAGCAAGGCAGCAAGCCCCCAAGCCCACTACACCGGCCCCTGCTCAGCAGGGTGGGGGTTTTTGATTCCATCAGCATAGCCTCTTCCCCTCAGCTGGTTTCCCTAAGCACAGGAGGCCGGCTGGTCCACTTTGCCCACAGGTGGTCAGCCATCACATCAGATATCTGGGTACTTCATATAGTTCAGAAGGGCTATCTTCTACACTTTCACCAGGTACCTCCCTCCTACTTTCCAGGGGAGCCTCCAAGACTCCCTCTGCACAGGGACTTACTCCTTCAGGAGTTGGCAAGTCTTCTTCAGGAACAGGCTGTGGAACCAGTGCCCCACCACCTGAGAGGTCACGGCTTTTATTCCAGGTACTTTCTGATACCAAAAAGAACAGGAGGCCTCAGACCCATCCTGGACTTGCGAAACCTCAACAAGTTCCTGTCAAGGGAAAAGTTCAAGATGCTTTCTCTTGGAATCCTGCTGCCCTACCTCCAGCGGGGAGACTGGCTATGCTCCTTAGATCTAAAGGATGCCTATACTCACATCCTTATTCATCCAGACCACAGACAATATCTCAGATTTGTTGTGGGAGGAAATCATTACCAGTACAGAGTCCTGCCCTATGGCCTATCCTCCGCCCCACGGGTTTTCACCAAATGCCTGGCAGTGGTGGCGGCCTATCTCAGACTTCAAGGCCTTTTTGTGTTTCCATACCTGGACGACTGGCTCATCCGGGCCCAGTCTTCCCAAGAGGCCACTCAGGCCACTCATCGCACTGTGTCTCTGCTCCAGTATTTGGGCTTTGTCATAAACTTCGCAAAGTCCACTTTGCTCCCCTCTCAGGATCTCGAATTCATCGGCGCAAGGTTAAGCACACTTCAGGTGCGGGCCTTCCTGCCTCTGGACAGGGCCCACAGGCTCATGAATCTCGCCAGCCACTTTCGAAGCAATTCCCTGGTCTCTGCCAGGCAATTTCTGAAACTGCTTGGCCATATGGCTTCCACAGTCCATGTGACCCCCAATGCCCGCCTGAACATGCGACCTGCTCAGTGGTGCCTTCGCACTCAATGACATCAGGCCACGGGGAGCCTGATGGACTCTGTACAAGTCTCGGACCTGCTGGTCTCTTCTCTACGGTGGTGGCTTCATCTGCCAAACCTAGTACTGGGAGTGGATTTTCAATCTCCTCCTCCTTCTCAGGTACTAACAACCGATGCTTCTCTCCTGGGATGGGGAGCACATTGCCAAGGGACATGTACTCAAGGCCTCTGGACTCCTTGGGAGTCTGCGCAGCAGATAATCTTCCTGGAGCTCAGAGACATCCGCCTAGCTCTGAGAGCCTTCTCCCACCTCACTTCTCACCAGTCTGTACTGGTCCAGACGGACAATCAAGTAGCAATATTCTACGTGAACAAACAGGGAGGCACAGGCTCCTTCCTTCTCTGTCAGGAGGCACGCCGGCTGTGCTCTTGGGCAGTTGGCCACGGCATACTCCTCAAAGCGGTCTATCTCCCAGGTCAAGAAAATTACCTGGCAGACAAGCTAAGCAGGATCCTCCAACCACACGAGTGGAGATTGGATCCATTAGTGGTTCAGCAGATCTTTCTCAAGTGGGGACTCCCTACCTTGGATCTGTTTGCCAGTCCTCTGAACCGGCAACTACCCAGATTCTGCTCTCGACAACCGCATCCTCTCAGAGTAGCGCCGGATGCTTTTCTGATTCCATGGTCCACAGGCCTCTTGTATGCCTTTCCTCCCATGCCGCTAGTGTCACGAACGCTCTTCAAGGTTCTCAGAGACAAAGCCTCGGTGATCCTAGTGGCTCCCTGGTGGCCGAGACAACCTTGGTTCCCGCTTCTAATGCAGCTGGCGGTGGACACTCCTCTTCCTCTGGGGTTTCAACCCGATCTTCTGACATAAGACCACGGGTCTCTCCTACACCCCAACCTCCGGTCCCTTCATCTGATGGCCTGGCTGCTGAAAGGGTAGTCCTTGCTCCCCTCCTACTGCCTCAGGAGGTGGAAGAGGTCGTCTTGGCCTCCAGGCGGCCCTCCACCCGGAAGTCCTATGCTCTTAAGTGGCGTAGCTTCTCCGTGTGGTGTGCTCAGCAGTCTGAGAATCCCTTCTCCTGCTTGGTGGCGGTGGTCTTGCAATATTTGCTTTACCTCTCCAATCTGGGCCTTAAGTCCAACTCTGTCAGAGTCCACCTCAGTGCTCTCTCTGCACATCACGCACCGGTAGATGGCAGGCCTCTGTCCAACCACCCTTTGGTGGCTCGTTTTCTTCGGGGCCTCCTTCTGCTTAAGCCTCCTTTGCATCCACCAGCCCCTGAATGGGATCTGAATGTGGTCTTGCATCGGATTACCTGTCCACCCTTTGAACCTATGGCTACCTGCCCTCTTCGTTTTCTTTCTTGGAAAACCTTGTTCTTGGTAGCCCTTACCTCTGCTAGGCGTGTTAGTGAACTGCAGGCCCTAGTGTCTGAACCTCCTTACACTAGGTTCTACAGGAATAGGGTAGTCTTACGGACTCACCCTAAGTTTCTTCCAAAAGTGGTTTCTCCTTTTCATCTCAACCAGGAGGTGGCTCTTCCAACCTTCTTTCCCAGGCCCCACTCCAGCCGGGCTGATACGGTCCTGCATACCCTGGACAGCAGAAGGGCCTTATCCTTCTACCTTGACCGTACGCGGGAGCATAGGAGGGCTGCTCAGCTCTTCGTTTCGTTTGACCCCAATAACTTGGGGCTCCCTGTCTCCAAGCGTACCTTGTTCATCTGGGTAGCTGACTGTATCGCCTGGGCTTATGGGGCAGCCGGCCTCTCGTTGGAGGGTCGAGTCACGGCTCATCGTGTTAGGGCGAAGGCTGCGTCAGTGGCACACCTCCGCTCTGTTCCGTTGGCAGACATCTGCCGGGCCGCTACTTGGTCTTCAAGCCAGACTTTTGCGGCACATTACTGCCTGGAGAGGGAGTCCCGCAGGGACAGTGCTTTCGGTCAGGCAGTCCTCCATAATCTCTTTGAGGTTTAGGCAACTCCTACCCTCCGGCCCTGGTGTTGGGCTACCGGTCGGGGGCGTTTTCAGAGAAGATTCCTTCCTTCTGTTCTGCTGAGCTAGAGGGAGCTCATTTTGTGCTTGAGGTCTCCGGTAGCCTTAAGCTTGGGAGTCCCATATGTGAGGACTGACTTCCTGCTTGGTCCTGGAGAAAGAGTAGTTACTCACCTGTAACAGGTGTTCTCCAGGAGCAGCAGGAATCAGTCCTCACAACCCTCCCTCCTCCCCTTGGAGTTGGTCCTATCATTTTGTTTTTGCTATTTGTTTTGCTGTCTTTTAGCTATGTCATCTGACTGAGCAAGATGGCACCCTTGGGCGGGAAGGGGACCGCGCATGCGCGCTGCAATTCCCAAAGGCTTTCTTTGAAAGCTGGGGAAATTGCTCCGCGAGGGCTCCGTCGGCGCCGACGTCACCCATATGTGAGGACTGATTCCTGCTGCTCCTGGAGAACACCTGTTACAGGTGAGTAACTACTCTTTCTATAACCAACCTTCACTTTGCATCCACTACAGACAGTTGTAGGGCAGCTACTTGGTCTTTAGTCAATACCTAGTTTACTTGCAAAAAGATAGTGTCTTTGGACAGTCTTACTCTGAAACTTCCTTTTTTCTACAGAAGACCCCCCCCCCCCCCTCCTATACACTTTCTCCACCTTCCCGGATCTCTAATCCTACATCATTTAAACAAAGTGACCTTAAGTTCTGGATTCACCAGAAGTATGCCTGCATCTGCCTTGCTTGTTCACAGAGAAAATGGGGTTCTCCATAGACAGCAGGGGAATGCAGCCACATTTTTCCACCAACCACCCCCTCACTTGTCTGATTTGTATCAATTGCCAGGATATTAAGGAGGAAGGGACTGCAACTAACACAGGAATACCTGTGCACACTCACGAGCCCTCTAAAATAGGATTCCTGAGCTAGAAAAAGAGAACTATGCACAGGATACATCCAGAGGTTGTTTCCAGCAAGTGCGGCTGCATTACCCTGCTGTCGATGGAGAACCCCCATTTACAGGTAAGCAACTTCATTTTCACAGTTGACAAGCAGGATTGCTCCAGCCACACAAGGAGCAATGAAACCCTGGTACAAAGCTGATTGGGTCCTTCTTCCCTAGCTCAGAAATTCTGGAAAGTCTGCTGAGCTTGAATGGGTCTTCCTATGCTGGCATTTTTGAAAGGTCAGTCTTGATCTTACCACTGTCGAGGCCAAACAAGACCACCCATTTGTTACCATCAGTAAGTCAAAATTCAGTTTGATTATTTTTGACATGCTGGATAAGAAACGGGTTTAAGAGGTGCCCTGACTGTAACAAAGTAATGCCTGTCACACAATTTATGTATGCGGTGTAAGAGGCCCTCACATGATGTAGAGAACTGCATAGTGTGGAAGAATGTCATTGGGAGTGAGGAAAATTAGAAGCCAACAACTTAAAGAATACTTAGAACATAAACTATGAAACTCTAAAAGTGATCATTCGGTCAGTAAAAAAGCAGAGAAATCTGACAAAGGCTCTGAACAGTCTGGAATGGTAAGGAGAAATAGAAGGCCACTGATGCTACTTGTTCAAATAAGAAAACTCACCAGTCGCTGAGATGTTCTCAGAGCCATGCGCCTCTACAATCTCCCGCACTAGGAACCTCTGCACCTTATAAGGGCAGAGATTCTCTGAGGTGGTGTCATATCCTACCCATTGCTTGCACCGAACTGGCTACTCATGGCCTCATTGCTTGCACTGAACTGGCTACCCATTAACTGCATTGTACCTCCTACCCATTGCTTACATTGAACCTACTTCCCACTGCTTACACGGAACCATGCTGCACAGGCTATAGTCTCCCCACTACCCATTGCCTGTACCTTAACCTATATCCCACAGCGTGTAGTTCCCACTTGTAACCCAACATATACTGCATAGTGTTTAGAACCCGTAGCCTTCTCATTGCTGCAAGATAACTTACACTGCATAGCCCCCACTATTCCTCGGCCATGGCCCCACATCACATTGTCCTCCTCTTCCTCATACTCCCCAACTGCCTCCCCTCCTACCAGCACCCTCACTCCTCCCCCCCCACCTTCCTCACTTCTCCCTCCATTCTGTTTTCTAACCTAGCATCTGCCCTTGAGCTTCATCACTTCCCCTTATTCAATCAGCCCTTCTCTCTTTAAGGCAACCCCAGCCTTGCTTCTGCCACACTGCCTCCGCTTTACCCCGCTCTCTACTACTACTCCTTCTCTCATTAGGTAACATCAACCCCAACCCTGGCCCCCCCGATATCTTTCCCATTCTAAGAAGAGCTCCTCACGTACCCTATCTAATCTCATCCATATCCCCCTCCTTTCCCCTTCCGCCCTCCCTCACTCTAGCCCCAATCTCTCTACCACGTGGACAGAACACTCACCCAGTGACACCCACCCATACCTTAGTCCCTCTAGATCCCTGTATTCTGAAAATAGATCCTCACGTAACAGTCCCCCTAGACCACAGACTTACTCTGGAAAGAAATCCTCATGTAACTTATCCAACCTTATCCATATCCCTCTCCTTTCCCCCTCTGCTCTCCCGTTCGCATGTGCCCTTTGGAACGCATGCTCAGTCTCTAACAAACTTGCTTTTACTCATGATCTCTTTATCACTAATGCACTACGCCTTCTTGCCCTAACTGAAACCTGGCTCCCCCCAGACAATACCGCATCCGCTGCTGCTCTCTGCCACGGGGGCTACCAGTTCTCCCATACACCTCGATCCACTGGCTGTGGTGGTGGTGTTGGGCTTCTACTTTCTCCCTCTTGCCAATTCCAACCCCTCCTGCCATCTCAATTACACTCCCCCCCCCCTCTCCTTCAAAGTCCACTCCATTCGTCTCCTCACACCACTTCCCCTCCAAGTAGCTGTTATCTATCGCCCACCCGACAAATCCAAATCAACCTTCCTTACTGACTTTGACTCCTGGCTTTCCGCCTTTCTGGATCCCTCTTCCCCCCACTCTTATTCTTGGCGATTTTAACATTCACGTCGATAACCCCTTCAATCCCCATGCTTTAAGTTTCTCGCCCTCACCTCCTCATTTAACCTCCAACTTTGCTGCACTGCCCCCACCCACCTGCACAGCCACTGCTTTGACCTGATACTCTTCTCCCTCAAACCTCCACAACTCGATTCTTCCCTCACATGACCATCACTTTTTAACCTTTAATCTTCAGCTTCCGCTGTCCCAACCTTGTCCTGTCTCCTCCGACCTATTTAGAGACCTCCATAATATTGATCCCCTGATTCTCTCCTCCACCGTTTCTCCATATCTTTCCTCCATTATGTCCAAGTCTGTCGATGAGGCAGTATCCTCTTATAATACTGCACTATCCTCGGCTCTCGACACTCTGGCCCCACCCACCCCACATCCTGTTAGACGTTCTGCTCCCCAGCCCTGGCTCTCATCCACAATCCACTATTTACGCATCTGTGCCCGTTCTGCTGAACGTGCTTGGACCAAATCCCGCTCCCCAGAAGACCTTCTACACTTCAAATTCATGCTTGACTCCTTCCAGTCAGCCACTTGCCAAACAAAAGTACTACATCCATCTAACTCCCTTGCCTCAGATCCTCGCTGCCTCTTTAATACCCTCAACTCTCTCCTCAAGGTCCCCCTGCCACCAGTCCCGCCCTCCCTCTCTGACCAAACCCTAGCTGACTACTTCCATGACAAAATCCACAAGATTACCCTCCACTTCCCCATTCCCTCATCTACCTCCCCCCCTCCACAATTCTCCCCCCCCCCCCATCCGCACTTCCTCTGCTACCCTCTCCTCCTTCCCTACAATCTCCGAAGAGGAAACCATACTCCTTCTTTCCTTCTCCAAACCCACCACCTGCTCCTCTGACCCTATCCCCACCCATCTCCTACACCCCAATCTCCCCCACCGTTGTCCCCACCATCTCTCATATCCTCAACCTTTCACTCTCCACTGCAACCGTCCCTGTAGATTTCAAACATGCTGTTGTCACACCTCTCCTCAAGAAACCCTCACTCGATCCCACCTGTCCTCCTAACTATCGACCCATCTCCCTCCTTCCTTTCATATCTAAACTACTAGAACGAGCTATCCACCGCCGCTGCCTCGACTTCCTCACCTCCCAGGCTCTCTTGGCCCCACTACAATCTGGCTTCTGTCTCCTACACTCCATTGAAACAGCCCTTACTAAGGTCTCCAATGACCTGTTCCTTGCTAAATCTAAGGGCCTCTACTCTGTACTCATCCTTCTCGACCTCTCCGCTGCCTTCGACACTGTTGACCACAATCTTCTCCTCGCCACCCTCTCCTCGCTTGGTTTCAAGGGTTCCGTATTACGTCACTCACAGATCTCATCCATACTACACCCCTAAACAGAGTCAGGAGATCAGCCTCAGTCAATACATTGAACATCCCAAAGGAAATCATAAAATGCAATCAGCCAAAAACAGAGCATTCGCCTTTTATGCACCGACTTGCTGGAATGCCCTACCCCCTACTATCCGGGCCATAAGTGACCTTGCCCAATTTAGGAAGGCACTTAAACATCACCTGTTCCTACAATACTACGCACACCCAGGTCACCACACCCCCCCTGCCACACCTATGAGCCCATGTAGCCCGCCAAACTCCAACCCTCCTGCTAGTAGCACTTCACTCATCACATTGACATCATGATCACTACAGATCCAATTTATATATAGCTGAATGATCCAGGTACATATGTTGATAGTTTATTCTGCACATAGTTACCTTGTTTGTATGTCTCCTGTACATAACCCCCTGTTATAATGTAAATGCAGTTCAATCCCCTGCTCTGCATAATTTCGTTTCATGTAAACCGCACTGGTGTAAAGAGCGCGGTATATAAGAAAGTTAAATAAATAAAATAAAATTATCCTGATTCTCCTCCTACCTCTCCCATCGCTCCTTTAGTGTATGCTCTGGTGGATCCTCCTCCTCTCCCATCCCGCTCCATATTGGTGTACCCCAGGGATCTGTCTTGGGCCCCCTTCTTTTCTCTCTCTATACCCAATCCCTTGGCGCACTTATCTCCTCCCATGGCTTTCAATACCATCTCTATGCCAATGACGCCCAGATCTACCTCTCTACACTTCATATCTCTCCAGTAATCTAGACCAAGATCTCTGCCTGCCTCTCTGACATCGCTGCCTGGATGTCTCATCGCCGCTTAAAATTGAACGTAGCCAAGACTGAACTCCTTGTCTTTCCCCTCAACTCCTCCCCTCCTCGTCCCTCTTTCTCATTCTCTGTGGATGGATCTACGATCCCTCCTGTTCCCTCGGCCCGCAATCTGGGGTTATCTTTAACACCTCTCTCTCCTTCTCCACACATATCCAGCTCGTAGCTAAAACCTGCCATTTCTTTCTCTACAACATCAGCAAAAGCTGCCCCTTCCTGTCTGAACACACCACCAAAATGCTTATCAACTCCTTAATCTCCTCTCGCCTCGACTATTGCAACCTACTCCTGGCTGGTCTCCCCGTGAGCCATCTCTTCCCCCTTCAATCTATACAAAATCATGCTGCTCGACTAATCTTCCACCACCCTCGCCATGCCCACGTTACTCCTCAAATCACTTCACTGGCTCCCCATTCAATTCCGCATCCAATTCAAGCTTCTCCTGCTGACCTACAAATGCATTCACTCTGCGGCCCCTTAGTACCTCTTATCTCTCATTTCTCCCTACATTCCCCGTCGACAACTTCGCTCTGCTAACAAACTACTTCTATCTAAGCCTTTCACTTGCACCGCTAACTCCCGACTTCGCTCCTTTCACCTGGCTGCACCCTACACCTGGAACAGCTTACCTGTGTCTATACATCAGGCACCCTCCCTGGCCCTCTTCAGATCCAGGTTAAAGACCCACCTCTTCACTGTTGCGTTCAGATCCTGACTTCCATCCTTCATCTTAACCTAACCCCATCATTTTCTATCCCTCATCTTAACCTAACTCCCCATCATTTGCATAACCTAACTGTATGACCCTACTATGCTTTGCACTAAATTGTATTGTGTACTGTCTTGACTAGATTGTAAGCTCTGACGAGCAGGGATTGTCTCGTGTATTCGTGTCTGTACAGCGCTGTGTGCATGATGCTATATAAGTGTTAAATAGTAGTAGTAGTAGTAGTAGTAATATCCTAATAAGGTAGGCTGGCCCACCCATTAGGCAAACTAGGCAGTTGCCCAGGGAGTTAATGTCTTGGGGGGGGGGGGGCGGCCAAGAGCAGGGCATTCAAAGCTAATCAATAAATTTGACAGCTAGAGGTGTGGGGTGGTTCTCTAGAGCTTAAGATTTGCTTAGAGTGCCAACACCTTGAACCAATTCTGGGGCTGGCCCTCCTCTGAATTAATTTGTTGCAGTGCTGACAGAGCCCCTCTCTGCCCCCTCCCCCGATGTGTCATCATAGCAGAGATTCCTCCCCTCATGCCCATAAAAGGAATGCATTGAAAAGACATTTCCTGCTGCAATGCCATCATGCTGAATTTACGTTTCTTCCACGGCTTGTTTGGCATGATGTGAAGAGGGAACCTCTGCAGAGCAGATCACTCTTGTACAGTCTATCTCTCATTCCATTGAAGCAGCAACAATCAGGGCAAGACAATCTGGTGCTGAATCCAGAAGGATCCTAGGCTGCATACAGAGAGGCATAACCAACAGAAGGAAGGAGGTATTAATGCCTCTAGAAGTCATTGGTGAGGCCTCACCTGAGTATTGTGTTCAGTTTTGAAACCATACTTTGCAAAAGATACAAGAAGCTTAAAAGTATACACTAGTGGGGTCACGTTATGGTGGAATAGAGAGCAGATGTGTTCTCCTCACTCTTCTGATCAGGCCAAATTAGTGCTGTAAAATTCTCAGCCTGTGAGATTTTCTGTCTCACCGGAAGTGGCGTTCAGTAAAGTCTGAACAGCGTAAGATGTCGAAGTTGGCGGTGGCAGCTGCGAAATCAGCAAAAGCCTCTTGGCAGCAGCCAATGGCGGAATGCCTGCCGTCTCAAGATGGCAGCGAATTGGCTTCTGCTGGGGCCTCTCCCGGTTCAGATTATGCTTTGCCCACACCGCTGGTATCAGAACTGCTGAGTGCTGCTCACTGCAGTGATTATGACAGGCAATACAGAGCTCTCCAAGAAACTTGGGACAATTGAAGGTGAGCTGAGAGAAGCCTGGGCCGAACTTCAAGTGGCAGTGGGCAGGATTGAAAGGGATGAGCACCACATATCCGGTATGGAGTAAGATCTCCTGCTCCTGAAGTGTGATTCTGAAATGCATAACTTGATTATACAGAACTACTTGCTAAGACAGATGACTTAGCGAATAGATCCCGGAGATCCAATATACAGATCCTGGGGATCCCAGAGGGAGGGGAGGTGTGTTCTATGGTGTACTTTGTGGAGCAGCTCCTGAGGCAGCTTTTGCAAGACCCTCTTCCAGACAATGTGGTAGTGGAGCATGCCCATTAGGTTCCGGGTGGACCCCCCAGTCAAGGGCATGGTCTCGCCCTATTCTTGTGAAAATCCTAAATTACCGACACAGAGACTGGATCCTGAGACAAGCAAGGAAGGTGGGGGCCATCCCCTGTAAGGACCACAAAGGTTGGCTTTTCCCGGACTAGAGTGCTGAATTAGACAAGAAGTGGCAGGCATTCAGGGAGGTGAAAAGAAGATTTTCACCCATGGTATTCAAAAGAACTGCTATGCACTGCCAAATTACGGGTGTCATGGAAGGGGGAGACATTGTTTTTCATTGAGCCCAAGAAAGTGAAGACATTTCTCAAGCTGCGTTCCCTGAGGATCCTTCCTTTGATGGCCACCCAGCCTGCAGGAAGGCAAACCATCCAGGCTCCCTGAGGGCAGCGGAATTGAGCAAAGCCCATGTTAAAAATCACTTATGGGTGGTGGAAGCATTTGAGTACAGCGATGAGGAGGAGGCAGAGAACAACGTGGGAAGTGTGCCTTGAGCTTCAGGAGCTATTTGGGATATCTGTTGGCTTTTTTATTTAACTGGACATGGTTGGGAGGATCTGTGGAGTTGGCTGTCCTACTTGATCTAGAGAAGGAGAGCTGGAGGCTGGGGACCCCGCTACTCCAGTGCCAAGGAGCCTGTATGGCCCTTGTGGTAGGACAATGTCATCTTGTTTTTTCCCA
The DNA here is from genome assembly GCA_033557465.1 of Ichthyophis bannanicus. Classification (NCBI taxonomy): domain Eukaryota; kingdom Metazoa; phylum Chordata; class Amphibia; order Gymnophiona; family Ichthyophiidae; genus Ichthyophis; species Ichthyophis bannanicus. Next base: position 193,124,240 of record CM066039.1, read on the forward strand.
GATGGTCCATTGGTGTGGTGGCTGGGGTATACCCAGTGGGCCACTGGAGTTCCCCCTGATTTTTCAGAACTGACTCTCTGACACCACCCTGCAGGCGTCCTCCAAGAAGCCCCGATTGGGTCAGGATTTGAGTTGGTTTCTATGTTCTGTTGCTTGCTATATTGCCTATTCCAGGAGTATGCTTCACTGTTGAGTGGGGGGATGGGTGAGTATGTGTGGGTATTGAGTGGAGGGATGTGCAACTTCACAGCTAAGACTGAAAGATGTATGTGATATGGATTGAGGGGATGACCAGCAAATATGTCTAATACTGATGTCTGTATAAGGCTCTCTTCCATTAATGTCAGGGGACTGCAAATGGTGCGCAAGAGGAGGCTGGTTTTGAGGGTGTTAGCCATCTTCCATTCTGATATCTATATGCTGCAGGAAACCCACTTGGGGGCATCAGATGTGGGTAGGCTCTGGGCGAGATGGGCGGATGAGATATGTCACTCCTCGTGTAAGTGCTGGTGTTGCCATCTTCTTTCAGAGGTGGTTCTCATACCAAATTCTTAGGAGGTAGAGGGATGGACAGGGGAGGGCATTGGCACTGGATATGCAATTCCCAGGGCTGGCTCTTTGCAAGTTAACTTATATGCCACCAATAAAGGCCAGAAGCATTTTTTGAAGGAGATTTTCACTAAGTTGAGGGGTGGACCACCCTGCCCATGATAGATGGAGGTGATTTAAATACAATGGCCTACAGCGATGTGGACAGGTTCTCCCACGAAGACTGGGGTAGGATGGCTGTGAGAGACCTTTTGAGCTCTCTGGGGCAGATATATAATCTAGTAGACATTTGGAGAATAAAAAATCCTGGAGTTAAGAAATTTACATGTTACTCTTCTGTTCATACCTCTTATTCCAGATTGATTATTTCCTTATCAGTTCCTCCTTGTGTCCTCGGGTGAGTAATTGCAGTATTGTAGCATTATATGGACAGACCTCGCCCCAATGCATCTCTGGATGTGTGCAAGGGAGGGTGGGGGGGGGGGAGGTGAGACCCTGGAATCTCAATACATCCCTGTTAGCAGATAAGATAAAAGGACCACACTGGAGCTGGGAAGGCTTATTAGAGCCTACATTCAGGAAAATGATAACTGTATGGGATGCCCTAAAAGCTGTGGTGCAAGGCATTCTGGTGGAGGTGGGGGAAAGAAAGAAAAAGAAAAGGAATATCGTAGAAGGGAACTGGAAAGAGAGCTGGGAGGGTTGGAAGCTGAGCACATGGCAGCCCAGTTCGAGGAGCTCTCCTGCCGCTTAGTTTTGAAGAGAGGTGAGTTCAATGCTTTGCTGTCTGAGGAGATTGAGTTGCTCTTTAAGAAATCTGCTTAGATCCATTATGCTCGGGGAGGGAAAATAGACAAACTACTCCCATCACTGTTGAAGAAGCGACAAGCACAAACAATGATTCTTCCAATTCGAGACCGTAGGGGGCTGATTCACCATGACAGGGAGGGTATTGAGCAGGCTTTCATACAGTTTTATAGTGCCCTATATTCCTCAGAATGCACAAAAGACACCCATCTGATAGTGGAGTACTTAATGAGCAAGGTGGAGAAGAGACTCTCCAGGGAAGAACGGGAGTGGTTCGATAGCCCTATCACAGTTCTGGAGATGCAACAGATCATTGACGGGTTGCCCATGGGCAAGGCGGTGGGTCCAGATGAGTTCTCCCCTCCCCTGAATTCTATAAAACTTTTGGTGGGGTCCTATCCCTACTACTGTGCAGGGTCTTCAACTTGGTTAGGGAAGGGAGTGCGATACCAGCATCTTTTTTGGAGGCACACATTACATTAATCCATAAAAAAGGAAAAGATCCAACATTGCCCAGTTCCTACCAACCAATATCCCTCTTGAACACTGACGCGAAGCTGCTCACAAAAATTTTTGCTCAATGTTTGAATAGTTTTATTTTGGAATTAATTCACAAAGATCAAACAGGCTTCATTAAGGGCCACAAATTGTGGCAATGCAGCGGAAAATGTCAGGAGAGTTCTAGGGATAGTAAATCAATGTGGGCTGGTCACACACAAGCTCGTAGTCTTTTTAGCCCTAGATGCAGAAAAGACCTTTCACCACGTTGAGTGGCCTTTCTTGCTGCAGGCCCTTGAGGCTTTTAACTTTGAGCCAGTTTTCTTATAGGTGGTTTGGGCCCTCTATAGCGAGCCTACGACCTGGCTTTGAATAAATGAAACTCTTTCATTGAAGTTCACCTTGGGAAGGGGCATGAGGTAGGGATGCCCGCTGTTCCCCCTGCTGTTTGCACTCTCATTGGAACCTTTTTCTCAGGCCCTTAGGACGAATGGAGGGATGGTGGGGGTACCAGTAGGGGGCACGGAGCATAAAGTTGCTCTATATGCTGATGATGCTCTCTTGCTCCTTTCAAGCCTTGAGCACTCATTATCTGCCTTTGAGGTGGAATATAGAGAGTTTGGGGTTGTCTCAGGCTACAGCTCAAATTGACAAAATCAGTGCTCCTACCTTTTAATATCTATTTGGGGCTAGAAGAATTGCTCAAACTAAGGTTTCCTTATCAATAGGAAACGGACTTCCTGCTGTATTTGGGGGTAAAGATTCCCACTAGACTAGACAAGACTGTTCCAATTGCATGTTCCCCCATCACTTAAGAGAGTGCGGGAAGATTTGCGTGGCTGGGCTTTTTTATCCTCATCACTGCTGACAGAATTAACATGATCAAAATGAATGTCTTACCCTGCTTTATCTGTTCTTGATGCTACCCTGTCAGATACCAGATGCTTTTTTTCTGTGACCTTCATAAGTCAATTGCCCATTTTTCGGTGGAACGGTAGGAGAGCCCAAGTCAAATTGAATATACTAATTGTGATGATGCAGAGGCTTTAAACAGGGAGAAAATGGGTTTAAAACTGCAGCTTTCCTCTAATGCACACATTAAGGCAGGCAAGGAAGGGGTTAAAGCACAAACCCAGAGAAACTCTCTGCACAGAAAGGCAGTGAGAGAGCCACACCCCAGCTCCAGGACAAACAGGGGAGCTGACGTAAGAGGCAAGGGGGTGGAGTCAAACCGGATAGGACAGCCCAATGCTCTTAACCAGGAAGTAACAGAGAGAGTTAGTTCAAGTCTGAGGAGATCATGTGAGAGCTCGAGTGGGAGAAGGAGATTGAGTTCTGATCTGAGGAGAGTTCGTGGAGGAGCAGGAGGAGTGCCTGGGAGAACAGGAAGTGTTCAGGCAGGAGACTCAGGACCTGACTCTGACCAAGAGGCAGAGAGAAGCAAAGGGTGGAGCAGCCATTGCCAGGATAACACATGGTGCTGGGAGAGTTGCCATCCAGACTGCTGTGAGACACGGAGGTCTCTGAGACAGCAGGGGAGCAAGCTTCCTCTGAGAGAGAGGTCAACGCGAACCAGACAGCCAGGAGAAGCAGGTGGGAACATACTTTTATTCTCATGGGGAGAGGCTGGAACCCTTAACCAGAAGAGGGAGTATATCTTCCCTAGACTCTTCCCTAGAAGCTGTGAACAGAGGTGAGAGTTTAACCAAGTATAAAACTCTGTATGATAAGCTGCCTAAGCGTTCCAAGTGCAGGAAGCCAGATACTAGCCGAAGCTTAGGAAGTACCTCAGCTGTTCTTAATTCATCAGCTGATGGTAGGCTCCGACGAGAGAAGCTAACGCTAGCTCACGCTGTGCCAGTGAAACAGGAGCAGTGCAAGAACAGAGACTTGTCTTTTTACCCACCTTTGCAACCCAGACGTACTAGAAGAGGAGCAAGCCAGTTGAGTTCCTTTAACACCACTTTAAAGGAGGCTGCTGATTCTAGTTATAATTATATTCCACTGAGGGAAAGGAATAGAGAGTGGAAACAGCTTAGACACTATTTGGAACCATGGAAGCCTGTTAATCTGCAGTACCCTGATTTGAATCATGAGACGTCTGACTCAGATGTTGAATCCATGCAGTTAGGTTCAACCAAATCAGATAGGTCTTATTCTGACATGGAAGCAGACTGTGCTATGTGTTGCCAAGAGTGAAGCTGTTAATAGTATTGTATAAGAGAAGTGCTGATAAGTAATTCATGCTACTGAGTTTGCACGGAGAGAAGCAGCGTTCTGCTGGAGTGAAACTCAAGGTCTGTAAGCAGCTGACTATGGTGAAAGCTATGGAAGTGATTAGCTGCTACTGAAGCTGTTCGTTGATGAGAAGAAGTTGAATTAACCTTGTACATAATTGGACAACCCTGAGAAGGATCAGGTTGGACTGTATTTCAGTTGGACTTTATATTGTGTGACAATGCAGAGGTTGCAGAACCTGATAAGGAAGGTTTTAAACACTTTTTCTCTTCAGAAGCTGTCAGTGAAACTGGGCAGGAAGGGGTTAATGATACAGCCCTGAAAGCTGTGCTACACAGGAAAGTGGAAAGAGAGCCACACCCTAGCTTGAAGCAAACCCAGGGAGCTGACGTGGGAGGAAAAGGGGCGGAGTCACACACGATAGGGCAGCTTGCTTCACTTAACCAGGAAGCCACTGCCAGTAGGCAGAAAGAGCAAGGGAGAAAGAAGGAGAGCAGGACTGGGACCAGGAGAGAGTCCGAGAGAAAGACTGCAGAGACGAAGAGAGAGTCTGGGAAGCAGAGGCAAAGGGAGCCAAGGAAAGAGCTCAAGCCTCAGAGGAACCTTCCAAGGAGGAACTACTTGGAGCTCATTAGCCAAGGAAAGCAGGTCAGAGACTATTTGAAACTCCAGAGGAGAAGGTCAGATACCTTGCCTGTAAGGGAGAGAAATAGCTCTCAGGAATCCTCTCTCAGGAATGGAATTATAAAAGAAAGATTGGGCAGAGAGAAGGTCCCTTTCAGTAAGCTGAAGAAACTTGCTTGTCACAGACAACGTTATAGAAGCTCTAGCTCGGAGTGCAGCCCAGGTGCCTATCAGCATGTTCTTAATTACAAGCAGCACAGACACGGGCAGGAGCTAGGCTCTGACGAAGACGCTGTAATACAAGATTTAGTGAAACGGTATCACAGGAAATGTTTACCTCCCTGCCAGAGAACACAGTCTAGGCGTACCAGAAATCAGGTGAGCCCTTTTTATAAGCTTTTAAAAGGTGCTGATAACTTAGAGCCTGTACATGTGCCTAGGTATGTTAAGGAGAACAAAAGAAGACAGCTTAAGGATTTAATTAAGCAATGGCAGTCTGTAGACTCTCTTAACCAAAGCCTCAAAGATATATCAGACCCAGAAGAGATGTTAATTGATCCACCTTCATCAGTTAGCAGTGATTCGCCTATGGAATGTGGGATCTGTTGTAAGGATTGAAGTTACATTAAGTGAATCCTATAAGAGGAGAGAAGCTGTATCAAAAGCTTATATTTGAAGTGCTGAGAAGCCTATTTGAATGAATCTGAGTTTCATTGAGAAAGGCAGCCTTCTGCCGTGGGAAACTCAGATGTAATTATTGCACCTGTGAAGTAAAGCTCAAAGCTGGAGAATGTCCTATGTTTAAAGAGAGCATACTAGTGCAATGTTTAATGGAAGAAATCAAGGCTTGTATTGGAAGCTAATGGAAGTTAATTGCTGAACTTTGTACTTTGAATTGTACCTGAGAAGCATCAGGATTTTCATGGACTTTTTATTTGACACAATTGAGTACCACTACTTTTTGTTTGTGCCTGGGGACGTAGTGCTCCAAATTCCTGTGTGTGGAAATAAAGTTATTATTGGAATTCACAGAAGGCCTTCGCTCTGTTACTTGTCCCACAACTACAATGGACACCAGACAGCAGCACTTAGGTATATAAATTTGCTTTCCTCTTTGCCCCACATGCTAACCCCTCATAGGCAACTGCCTATACCTACGCCAGAGGATGCTGCAGTGTGACAATTGGCATATAAAAGTATTCACCGTTTTGTTTCTGGTTAGGGGAGGATAGATGACAGAATCCTGTGCAACAAATAAAGTTTTTGTTATCACACAAAACCTTGGCTGTCTTTCGTTTGGGCCACAACTACAGGGATACCAAGCATCAGCACTTACAAGGATAATTTGGCACATTTCCCACTCCTCCAGGCAACCGCCTATACGCTGAGAAAGGGGGTGTGACATAATGCATCTGAGACTCCAGGGGGAGCGGTCCCTGACTGACTTTAAAATATATTACTAAGTGGCGCAGTTGAGGACAGTCTATTTTTGGTGGGTTGCAAGCTCCGATCAACACTAGATTTCGATAGAAGTTGGAACAGGGGGGTCTGACAATTATTGGTGTGGTCCCATTTTGTATCCTCCCAGGGAGATGAGGGGTCAGAATTAGGTCATCTGTTGGTGGGCCCCATGCTGGTGGTCTGGGAAAGAGTGGCTAGATGGCTGAGCTTTGACCCCTCACAGTCTCGGTTGGCTTTCCTGATGCATGGGGAATGTTTCCTCTTGGGGTGATGGATCCAGGCTGGTGCCGCTGGATGAGTATTAACAAAATGGACAGGGTGGTGAATTATATTAAGTAGGACTGCATTCTATCAAGAGGAGAGATCATGGAGCCTTGTTTGGTTTACCCCCCTCACTTTTTTTCATTGCTTCAGCTGGAGCACTTTCTGTATACCTAACAGGTTCAATTCCCACTGGCACTCCTTGTGACTTTGGGCAAGTCACTTTACTCTCCATTGCCTCGGAAGAAAAGGCTGGCAATCTACTTCTGGTGATACATTGCCAAGAAAACCCAGAGGTAGCTGGGTCGCTATGAGTCAACACTGACTTGATGGCACTAAAAAAAAAAAATGGGTGCAGTACCTCACTGCTGCGCATCTGCTTGAGGCATTTTTTTGTTGAACCCCTTAGGGGTTGGGGGGATACCTAGCATAGTTATGCCAGGTAATAATGCAAGGACCCATGGAGTGGCATCAATATCAAGCCAATTGGGCAAGAGACATGGAGAGGATTGGTTGGAGGAGCACTGGGCAATGCTGTGGGAGAACACTTCAAAGATGTCGGTGTGTCAGTCACATCTTTACTCTCTAAATTATTATTTAGGATGTACTGTACTCCTTCAAAATGCATGTGATGAATAAGGCTTATCCAGCAGACTGCTGAAGGTGAGGTGGTGGCAGAGGAACCTTCTATCACATAATGTGGGACTGTGACAGGGTGAGGCCCCTCTGGGAACAGGTGGTCAAACTTTGTTCTCAGATCGTAGGACAAGGCCTATCCTGTGATCCTGCCTTACTGTTTCTGGGATGTTTTGAGGGGTTACCTGCTGTATGTTTAAATAGATTGGGGGTTGTTAACTTTTTCTTTTTAGCTGTGCACGCTTCTATAGCAACAAAGTGGAAGAACCCGCAGGCTCCAATGATACTAGACTGGTGAAAGAAGCTCACATACATTATAGAACTGGAACAAGGCATGGCACACATGTGAGGGATGATGGGCAGATTTGACAGGACGTGGGCTTGTTAAATTGTTTTTTGACTCCAGCTAGGAGTGGGAAGGTGTTGGTTAAACTCTGGGGTTGAAGCTCAACCAGCTTGGCTGGAGCTGTTCTTGTGTTCTGTCTCACTGCTGGAGTAGTGTGGTAGATGCTTTTGGGCAGGAGCTCCACTGTGCCAGTGTGGTAGGCGAAGGCCTGTGATCCATGGTGTCTGAAGTGAGCAGACAGGCCTGAGCAGCTTGACCTGTAACTGAAGCCTGTAGTTAGGCCCAGAGGAATGAAAACCCCCCTGAATGATGACACCATAGAATTGAAACTCAACTCAGCTTAACTGAACATAGCTAAGCAGAAACGAAACTTAGAAAAGACAGAAAACAGCTCTAATTGGTACTGATAAGAGAGTACAGCTTCTATGGAATTAATTAACTCTGCAAAAAGCAAGGTTACAGTGCCCCGCTCTCACTCATATTCCAGCAAGCCAGCGACCTTGGAGGAGAGATGTAACAAGTTAGAGACACTGACCATTGTAATTGGGACTAAAGGGGGGCAACCAGGTGCTGAGCCCAGATCAGAGTCCCAATTGGATAACCATATCAGTACCGGGACCAATAGATGGGTGAGAGGGGTTACTGGGACCAATGAAAAGTTTGCCTATGTCTAGAATGGAGAAGAACGGTATAAAAGTTGTTGTTTTGCTAGAAACCATTGCTCAGCCGTTTTGAAATTGCTTATTGCTTGAGCCATGTGCACATTAAACTGGCTTGGATCCTTGAAACGACTCCTGGTTTTATTTATTGCATGCTTATCTGCTGCTACATTTCTTGGTGCGTTTGGCCTGGAAGTGCGAGTGGTGGATGGTGTTCAAGTGAATAAATCCACGTAATTCGCCTTGAGGTTTGGTCCAGTTGGAACCATGCCAACCCGACGCAGGGGAATTTCCCTGGGCCCACCGATCCTCTTGAATCGGAGGGGGTTCTGCCTGGCCTCGGCAGGCACTGGGTCCAGCTGGCCAACACTTCCGACCCGGGGGAGTCCAGGATCCAACTCAGAAGCTTGGGAACCAGATCTGGTAAGTATAGTTTGAAAACCTGTCTAGACAGATGAGTTAGAACTGCAGTTTGAAACTTGTGAAACTTTGGTAAGAATTTGGAACTTGGAATTTGTAATCTCGAGAAAATTGGAATTTGGTAATGAGAGCACTGATCCCCTCTCAAGGACGGTCCTATTAACCTTGCATGAGTATGCGCGAGGTGAAGCCATCGTCCTTCTTGTTTGGTAAGACTTAAGTCTTTGTTTGAAAATCCTTGCATGAGTATTCGCGAGGTACAGCTGTTAAAAAAAACCAAAAACAAAACTTGTAATCTCGAGAACTTGGAACTTGGAAATTGGTAAGAGAGCATGATCACCTCTCCGAGACGGACCGACTACCCCTACCTGAGTATTCGCAGGGCGAAACTCCCGTCTCTTTGTAATTGGGAAATTGGATAAGACTAGTCAGAATAGATAGAAAGGAATGCATTCTGAGATACTTTGCTAGCATGACTGTGTGAATGAAGTGTGAATGAGAGGTCTGGCAGCACGGACCAAGCGAGAGTGGACTCTGGACTAGCGCAGTTCCTAGCCGGGTGACTGCGTCTAGGTCGCGAAACGGAGGAAGCGTTTGGTGTATTGTCCGTCCTAACTGTGTATTTGATTTTTGTTCTCTGTTGAAACCACGAGTTTCCCTTCTGTTATAAATGTGAGATTATTCTGTTGAGTAATTTGTGACAGTTCACTGATTAAGAAATTGTATTAATAAAGCAGAACGAAGACCAAAACACCTAGAGTCATTTTAGAAATCAAGAAGCTGGTCTCACCCCAAGTTCGCTTTCCTACTGCACAGTGAAAAAAACTGACAGGGGGCGTGTCTGGAGGAAAGAATGTACAGTGTCTTTCTAACCCTGTGCAGGCTTAAATCTCAATGCTGTTAGTTTGTGCTTATGTCAGGAAAATTGTACCTGTTTTATTCACTGTGTTTTAATGGTGATGTTCCTTCTACTATGGTCAGGTATTATATACCATGCGATAGGAATATTTAGTCAGAATTTTAGTTTTGAAGGTCGAATTAACCTCATCGGAGCTCCGTAAACTGTTTTTAGTTATATTCTCTGCTTTGTCTGTATTTTTATTGTTACCTTTCAGAAATGATAAACTAAGCAAACTGTTTTTGGGTTTATTTCCTTTGATCTACAAAGTAATTATTAGATCACGACTTGACACTGATTTAAATGATTCTTGCTAGCATGTCTCTGTGTGTCTGTGAAACTGTGATCCTTTCGTTTCCAGTGAGCGGAGGGGTGTGGCTCACACAGCTTACTAGGGAATGAGACAGCCGTTCCCGATTGAGCAGTCTTGCTTGTGTAAAATAAAGGAAGTATATCTGTTGTTTCAAAAACTAACGGCAGATTGCAACCTGAGAATGAATGGTTTAAATTCTGAGTGAATAAGAAAATTGTGTTAGGATTTTATCTTTGAAATCTGTACTAGTGACTAATGACGACCTTTACAATTCAAGATAAATTCATTTGTTTTAAAATTCCAAGACGTTATTACCTGATTTACTGTGGTAAGCACCTGATAGAAGACATATTTATTGTTTAAAAAAAAAAAAAAAAAGAGGGTGTATATGCATTTTAGATATCCACCACAGCTATGGAGAAGTATCCGGAATGTCTTTTGAATATTTGCTTTCTGAACTAAAAAAATAATAATTTCTTTTGCAGAGACATGACATGCTGATTACAGCTGGCAGCTAGTTATTTTTATTCTAGTCATACGTAACAGATAGCTATAGTTCTCTCTATAAGATATTTTAAGAACTGTATCTAAATTGTATGTCTGTGCTCAATTTAAGCTTATGTTTACGGTAATAAGGTTTTTTAATAAGTGTCTTTTCAAGTATGATCAAGAATTTCAGTAAGGGATTTACTGAAGACTATGAAATGTCTCTGTCCCAATCAGGAATGCTATGTGAAAGGGAGTGACTTCTGCTAGTTATATTTCCTTAGTTCACCATATTTTGCCCCAGAATCTCTAGATATCCTGTCTCGTCACTCTCTCTCTCTCTGTAAGTAGCTCCGTTCAGAGTGCTTAAGGGGGGGATGGAGCCCAGTCCACCGATGATGTCACCCCCCGGTGGGCGTGAACTAATGTGCCCACAGCAGAGAAGTAGATCATTTAAAAAAAAAAAATCAACCTCCTGGATAGAGCGTTGCTAGGAGAAACAGAACCCAGGAGAGGGGGGGAATCCACCCTGCAGATTCCCTAGTTTGCCAGCCACCTCCGCAGCAGGGGGATGTGCACCCCCTCTGGACCAGAAGTGAAAGTCAGCTGACCAGACTTGTTTAGAACTGAAAAAACTGCATTATACACTGAGAAGCCTTAGGATTTGATTGAACTAATGAACAGTATAATGCAGACCAGTAGCCCAGGAGAAGTTGTGTTTTTGTCAGTCAGTCCCAGAGAGATATAAAACAGAAATGAAACTGGATGGATTTGCGGGCATGATAGTTACTGGAAGTTGATTTGAAAGTATGTGAAATGTAAGACTGAATGTGGCAGAGAAAGTGAATGTAAAATAAAAAGAAAGCAGATCAGCTTGGTGCTGCTTTCATTGAACGACGTGGAGGAGATTCTCCTAATCAAAGGACCAGAGAACGTGTAAGAGGCCGCAGAAGTAGCAGGTCTCCACTGGGTGCAAATCAGTGCGCCCATTATAGAAAAAGAAGGACATTAGAGAAGTGAATGCCCGTATCTTGACTCCTCCCCAGGAGGGGAGGAGGGAGTACTTGATTGCAGAGTCATAAAACAATAAACCAAGCACAATGTTCTAGTAGGAGAAGGAAGTAGCTATAGAGTAAGTGGCAGCTAAAGAGGGCTACAGCATGGATAAAGACTAGGCCAGATGCATCACCATTATCAGAGCTACTGGGGCTAAGTCCGCAAAGCCTTTCCTGCAGAACCGCATGTGTGAACTAGGGGGACAGAAAATAATGCACCAGTTCCTGTATATGCCTGAATGCCCTATTCCATTTTTGGAGCCGAGATCTGCTTGCAAAGCTTCAGACACAGATATCCTTTGCTGAAGAGAGAGAAATGCAAATGACTGTGAACCCAGAGCCTGCTGGATTGATGGTGCTGACTGTTCCCTGAGAAAAAGAGTAGCAGTTCTATAGTGCATCTCCAGTCAAGTCAACAAGTTCCTGTATACCTACCAACCTTATAGCCCCACCTGGAGGATGGGCAGAAGATAATCCACCTGGCCTAGCGAAGAACATAGCCCCTGTCCTTGTCACCCTCAAGCCAGTCAAGAAGCCTGGGACAGGTGATTACCGCCCAGTGCAGGATCTAAGAAGAATGAATGATGCAGCTGAAAACTATACAACCAGTGGTACCAAAATCCTTATATTCTCTTGGAACTGATCTCTGCTGAAGCTATACATTTCATCATTCTGGACTTAAAAAGATGCCTTTTTCTGCATACGCTTAGCCCAAGACCCCACTACAAGGAGGCGGGGCCAACTCATCTGGACAAGATTACCTCAAGGATTCAAGAACTCGCCTCACTCAGCAAGGATTTGACAAGTTATTCAGAAACTGCAGGAGAAAAAAAATTCTACTTCAATATGTGGACAACTTGCTCATAACCACCAACTCAGAAAGTAAATGTCTACAAGCCATCAGTGAACTTTTGCACCCTCTTAATGAGGCTGGATACAAAGTCTCAAGAGCTAAGGTGCAATTATGTCCAACAAGTTAAACACCTAGGATTCCACTTGTCCAGCGGAATTCGACGCCTGGGACCCTTACCAGAACGCAAAGCAGCTGTATGCAGTATTCCTACTCCAACCACCAGGAGGCAAGTGAGAGCCTTCTTGGGTGCCACAGAGTATGTTGTATATGGATCCCCAATTTTGCGCTGCTAGCAAAACCGTTGTATCAAGCTATCAAAGGAATGGAAAAGTCTGCATTGGAATGGGGACTTGAACAGGATGCAGCCTTTTGATCTTTGAAAACAAAAAAAAAACACTCTGATGTTGTCACCAATTCTGGGTCTACCAGATGTCCAGAAAACCTTTCAGTCTCTATGTTCATGAGTCACAAGGAAATGTTCTAGGAGTGTTGACTCAATCTCTTGGACCTTATTTGAGAAGCTGTTACAGCTACAGCCTTCCTAGTAAGCAAAAAAACTAAAAGAAAAATCCCTTTGAGACAGAATCTTCAAGTTACTGTACCACACTCTGTTCTAACCAATATGAAATACAAAGGAAATTAGCTAACAAATCTATGAATGTTGAAGTATTAGAGTATGTTGTGTGAAAACCCCAGATACAACTGAAGGGTCAGTCAAGCTTTCAATCCTGCTATGTTGTTATCAGTTAGTCTTGATCCCCTGATCATGACTGTTTAGAAATTATGGACACTGTATTCTCAAGCCGCCTGGATTTGACTGATGTCCCTATGGAGAACCCTGAACAGACTTTCTTTGTGGCTGAAGGCAGTTTCATCATCAATGGACATTGTTGTGCTAGATATGCAGTGGTGACCCCTGATTTGGTAGTTGAGTCCTCAGCCCTGGCCCCAGAAACTTCACCACAGAAAGCTGAACTGATAGCCCTCACTAGAGCACTAACAATAGGAAAAGAGCCCTGTCTAAATGTGTACCCAGATTCCAAGTATGCCCTTACAACCTTGCATGCATATGGGGCCCTGTACACAGAATGAGGGTGGATAACCTTAGGAAGCAAGTCCATTAAGTATAGCCCCAAGATATTGATATTAATAGATACATACTGCCTATAGATCTCAGAATTTAGGAAAAATAGAATGTATGAATAGAACCCTGAAATCTCAGTTGTCCAAACTTTGCCAAGAGGTTTACCTGAAGTGGCCCCAGGTTCTTCCCATAGCCCTTCTTAGGATATACTTAGCCCCTGCTAAGTCTTTAGGAGTTTCCCCTTTTTGAGATTCTGTATGGGCAACCCCTGCCTATTGTATAGGAAATAAAAGGAGATATGAGACAGATAGGATCTGAAATTATTAGACATGAACTATTGGTTTTAAGTTCTGTTTTGCAGAGTCTCCATACCTGGGTACAAAATCGATTACTCATCAATTTGCCTGAACCCCTGCATCCTTTCAAGCCTGGAGTCTCAGTGTGGATCAAAGAGTGGAGAAAGATACCGTTAGCCCTGCATTGGAGGGGACCCTATGTTGTCATCTTGTCAACTCCAACTGCAGTAAAAGTCGCAGAATTTGAACCTTGGATCCATCATAATCAAGGGAAGCCAGCAGCTGCTCTTGAACCTGATCACTGGACTACTGTACAGCATCCTGAGACTCCATTGCACCTCACCCTATGACAACAGCCACGGACCTAAGACTTATTGGCCCCTCAGACACTGCACTATTTCAAGACTGTCTGTTTATCTGAAAGTAAGCTTCGCATCTGAAGAAAAAAAAACACAAAAAACTGCAATCATCAGAAAGAGACTGTGTTGTGTTAAGAAATTGAATCTTCTAAGAGACTGTGTTTAAATACTCTGAAAAGACTGTTTTGATCTTCTAAAGAGTGAACTGCTCTAAGGAAGCAATAATAGCCTAAGAGACTATGCTATGATATTTTAAGAAATTGAGACATCCCAGAGGACAGTGATACTTTGGAATCTACAGCCCTACTCCTGCCAAAAAGCTTGTAGGTCTACGTACGGCAGAAGCTTGAGGATCTACAATCAACTCTACCTTTGTGAAATCCGACAGTTCCTCCAATTTTCCAGAGACTATGCCCATTATGAATCATTATTATTGCTTTATTCTGGCAACAGTTTTGGAGTGCTTTGAAATGACTTTTGCCTTGCCTCCCTGGGCAGCCTGTATAAGTACAACATGAACTGGACCGAAGGTCACTCAGACCTTGTTTTATCATTCTTCCTATACTTGCATTGGTATACTCTCCAATCCAAAAGTTGTTCTAGATCTTGACTTTCTACAAGGCTATGCAAGCCACCGTTGCAACTCCTCATACCACCACCAGAACTTGTTTCTTGAACTTGCTGGAGCAATAGCATCTAGTCTCCACACTTCTGACTGTTTTCTTTTGTGGAGGAACTAAGATGGGAGATCAGTGGCCCTGGGAGACCCAAGAACTGAACTATTCTATCCTATACAATCAGACTGATTTACATAATACTACTAGTGAGTGGGTATTGGCCCACCCCATTGTTGACAGTGTGTGTTTTGTTCGGACTGGACCACAATCTACTATTAAGGATGGACAGCTGGTCTGTCTAAATCAGAAGCTTTACGACAGCACAACAAAGATGCAACTGAACCTTCTAATTCTTTTAGTTCTTTTTCCCACTCTTGCCAAACTATGGACTTTGACTATCTGCTTGTTGCTCCCTTGTTTTTTGCCACTTTGCTTGCGAATGATAACTTCAGTTATTAATAACACTGTAGAGCATAAGGCAGCTACAAAGATACTAGCTATGTGAACTTACTACCCTATACCACAGAGTGATACCTTTACCTAGTATTATGTGATTTGATTCTCACACCTTATTAACATGCGGGTAAGATTAATCAAAGGGGGGAATGTGGTAGGCGAAGGCCTGTGATCCATGGTGTCTGAAGTGAGCAGACAGGCCTGAGCAGCTTGACCTGTAACTGAAGCCTGTAGTTAGGCCCAGAGGAATGAAAACCCCCCTGAATGATGACACCATAGAATTGAAACTTAACTCAGCTTAACTGAACATAGCTAAGCAGAAACGAAACTTAGAAAAGACAGAAAACAGCTCTAATTGGTACTGATAAGAGAGTACAGCTTCTATGGAATTAATTAACTCTGCAAAAAGCAAGGTTACAGTGCCCCGCTCTCACTCATATTCCAGCAAGCCAGCGACCTTGGAGGAGAGATGTAACAAGTTAGAGACACTGACCATTGTAATTGGGACTAAAGGGGGGCAACCAGGTGCTGAGCCCAGATCAGAGTCCCAATTGGATAACCATATCAGTACCGGGACCAATAGATGGGTGAGAGGGGTTACTGGGACCAATGAAAAGTTTGCCTATGTCTAGAATGGAGAAGAACGGTATAAAAGTTGTTGTTTTGCTAGAAACCATTGCTCAGCCATTTTGAAATTGCTTATTGCTTGAGCCATGTGCACATTAAACTGGCTTGGATCCTTGAAACGACTCCTGGTTTTATTTATTGCATGCTTATCTGCTGCTACACCAGGGGATCCTTCTGGTATCTCCCCCTCCATCTCTCTCTCTTCCTTTTTTTCTCTCTTTTCCCCTCTCCCTTTCTCTCTCTCTCCTGGGTTTCCCCCCTTTCCCCCATGATATGACACAAGATGATATGTTATGATTCTGATATGTCAAGCTGAGGGATGTCTGAGTTGGATTCATGTTTAGAGATAAGGAGAAGTTCAACGATCCTGGTTGTTTTGTGTTTTTTGTTTATTCAGTCTTGTGTAATAATCTTGCTTAGTGAATGTAAGAGGAAAATGCTGGAAAAGTAAAGAATAAAAAAAAAAGTATACACTAGCAATGTGACACAATGGTGCATTTCCAGAATCAGGCATGTGGGAGGTTCATGTGTGTTTCTCACAGGAAGTGTGTGTGCATGTGTAGGTATCATGGGGAGCATCGGGGCCTACATGTGTGTGTGCTTGGGAGTGTTGGGGGTGTGGGCATCTGTGTGTGAGTGTCGGTGCTTTGTGCACACATGCATGTGTGTGACATGGGGAGTGTTGAGGACTTGGATGTGTATGTCTCATAACTCCCCTTCCACCAGCCTTCCCCTACTGTTTCTTTCTTTCTCATGCCCTCTAGGCTTTAT
Organism: Ichthyophis bannanicus; assembly: GCA_033557465.1. Classification (NCBI taxonomy): domain Eukaryota; kingdom Metazoa; phylum Chordata; class Amphibia; order Gymnophiona; family Ichthyophiidae; genus Ichthyophis; species Ichthyophis bannanicus. The sequence continues at coordinate 193,140,554 of CM066039.1, forward strand.
CCATTCTCTCTTTAGCTTTCCAACCCCCCCCCCTCCCCCAGGCTTCACCCAGTGTCCTTTCTGTTTCTGTTTCTCACTCATACCTGCTCTCCCCTTCTTTCATTCATGATTCCCTGGCAGCAGCTCTTACTTCACACTTTCCCCACTGCAATCGGATCTTTCAGTTTGTCTATTTAGAACAGTCCAGACAAGTGGATTATGTGCCCCTGCCAGCAGAGGTGGAGACAGAGAACAAACTAGAAATTTACAGTGACATCATCATTACTGCTTGAGTTGGTGCCACTAGGGGCATACTTCAGTATTTCTTTGTTTCTAACAGATGGTGGATGCAAGATGGAAGTGGATTAGCCTCCTGAACAGCCGTCCTTAGGGATGCATGGAACTAGTGTATCTCGACAGTGAGCGTTTTCTGCATGGAAGGTGGATAAAGGGCCATCCTCCCTGTCAGTAATCCTTACCAGTTGAAAGCCCAATATCCTGATAGAAGAAGACCCTGTCTTCACACAGCCTTCAGCCCCCCCCCCTCCAGAGCAGCCTCCAAACAAAAGCAAGGAGAAGGTATGTGACAGGGAGCTGAACACTTAGTGCTGGGCTCAGTCCTCTCCTATCTGTGGAACTGGGCTCCTCAGGAGTAAGTGCAGTCTATAACTTATTTCTGTCTGCATTTGCAGCTGCAGCTGTGTGGGTGTGGTGGGACGGGGCCCAACCCAACCTTTCTTAGTGCCATGGTTATTGGGTCTGGCAAACACTCTCTTTAAGTGCTAATTTTCTCAGTTTTCTTCAAGTGCAAGTTTACCTGCAACCGCATACATTTAAGAGTTGTGCCACTACATGCACATGTAAAGATACATATGTAAATTTGGTCAACACTGCTACCCTGAATATGTATGAAGAGTCTCATGTCAGCCCATAAGAAGTGCTGTCTGGTCTATGGCAAACGTCGAACAGTGCCCATGGACCCCGTTTGTGAGCGCTACACAAAGGACTTGGAAGAACAGTTGGCGGTGGATCCCACAAATAGGAATGCTCCTCGAACTCTGGGCTTGGAGCTTGGGAAAGCTGTTATGGAGATCTTGGTCATGACTTTATGCACGCCTGAGTGATCCTCCCCACCTCTTCTGCTTTCCCAGACAGGTTCAGAGAATGAGAAACAGGTGTCAGTGGAAGGCGCACAACTAAAGGCCTGATGACCAATGGTTATGGACCTTTATCACCAGGCTACTTCTCATTTTTTCAGCAAGCATGGTCTTTCTGGCAGAGCAGTGGGAGTCAGGTTCAGGAGACTCCCCATCCTTCAGCACATCCTGGTTCCTGTTCCTCATTGAAAAGAAGTCAGTTTCAAATCTTGAATGAGCCTAAGAAGCGTCCTCATTGGCAGGAGGCATCTGGTGATGAGGCTCTCGCAGGAATCTGAGTCTGAGGTCAGTTCAGGAGAGGAACCTGGACCAGAAGAGGAGTTGTCCTTGTCCAGCTATTCAGTAGGGATGAATTGGTGGTCCTCATTTCTCAGGTAGCCTCTTCCCTACAGCTGTCTGCTGTTCCCGCTAGCAGCAGGAAACCTCAGGAACATCCCATCCTGTAGGGGGTCCATAGACCTACTAAGGCCTTTCCATTTCCATAGGGCCTGAAGACATGGTTTCTGAGGATTGGAATTTGCCAGATTCCCCAGTGAAAGGCATCAGAATTATGAGTAAGCAGTATGCCCTTCCACAGCAGGATCTGATAAGTGGGTAGATGTGCATGTTACGGCTATCATGAGGTGAACTACCATCCCAGTAGAAGGTGGAGCTGCCCTGAGAGATCTGTTGGATCATAACATGGAGGCACTGCTCAAGTCTGAGTTCTCACCCTCTGCCCCTATCCTTCAGGCAGCAATTTGTGGAGGCTTGATGGCTCAGGCCCTTCTCCAATGGGTGCAGTTACTCCCAGAGGATGATGCTTCGGCTTGAATGGAGTTGGCAGTGGCGTGTCTGGCTGATACCATGTATGATCTGATCCATTTAGTGGCTAAGGATATCACAATTGCCACAGTGGTGAGGAAGAAACCATGGCTTTGGCATTGGGCTGCTGACGTGACTTCTAAGTCCCATTTGTCCAAACTCACCTTTAGGGGTAAGCTCCTGTTTGGCAAGGATCTTAAGAAGAAACTGTTCCCAGAGGATAGTCCCAGGGGAGACTAGAGGCATGCGTTTTTTTCTTCCTGCTTCCTCCTCCTCACATCTCCCTTGCACCCGCTTCAGGATTTATGAGGTTTTTAGGTTTCCTAGTTCTATTAGCCTGGGAAGTTGGCCTTGACTTTTTCCAGTTCATGAACCAGGCCTCTGACCTTCTGGGGTGCTTTCAGGCCTGGTGACTCTTCCTTCCTGAGAGCCAACTTTCCTGTGAGAAAGTCAGTTGGACCACTGGATGATAGAGGGGTAAAAGGGGCGCTAAGGGAGGACAAGGACATAGCGGAGATACTGAATGAATTCTTTGCCTTGGTCTTTACTGAAGAAGATACAGGGAAGTTACCCAGGGCCTGCTCCTCCCCGATCAGATTTAACTGGTGCTGAATCACACTGCTGCGATGCGGCTGTGGCTTCCCCCTGAGTCGGCACCCGAGCGCTAACAGGCAAAACTTCTGTGATACGCTCAGGATGCCTCAGCTCTCGGTTGCATGCCTTTAAATCTTTTTTGAGACTGCAACCGGTACTTGTTCCCCTCACATTTACAACACTAAGACGGAGAGGGAGGGGGAGGGGAGAGCTCTCTAGCAGACAGAGAATTTAAAGGTACAGTCAAAGAGCTGTACTACCAGTTAAAATTACAATCTCTGTTGAGAACCCAATTAAATTAAATTAAATTAAACTCCTCTAACTCCAAACTAACTGTCCTTAATTGTTCCTCTAGTGAGCCGGAACCTCCAGGCTCACGTCCTCCAGCTGCTTGGAGACTGAGATAACTGGAGTGAGGAGGCGGTGCCTATGTCCTTATACCAGTGTCATCAAAAGAATGACGTTTCTCAGTCTCCAGGCTGCTGGAAGAGGAACACAACCCTAGAGTTTCCGTGACTAGACTGGAGGGACGATGAGGAACTATGATTACATGATGGAAGGTACTACCTTAGAAACCACCACCCAGGAAATAGATTTAGGCATCATCATGGATAATACGTTGAAACCCTCCGCTCAGTATGCAGCAGCCGCCAAGAAGGCAAATAGAATGCTAGGAATCATCAGAAAAGGAATGGAGAATAAAACAAAGGATATTATAATGCCTCTGTATCATTCCATGGTGCAACCACACCTTGAATATTGTGTGCAATTCTGGTCACCATATCTTAAAAAAGATGTAGCTGAATTAGAAAAGGTACAAAGAAGAGCGACAAAAATGTTAAAGGGAATAGAAGGATAGGAGAGAGGCTTAAAAGGATGGAGCTCTTCAACTTGGAAAAGAGATGGCTGAGGAGGGATATGATAGAGGTCTATAAATTAATGAATGGAGTGGAACAGGTAAACATAGATCAGTTGTTTATGCCAACAAAAAGTAGAAAGACTAGAGGACATGCAAATGAAGCTACAATACAACCCATTTAAGACTAATAAAAGAAAATATTTTTTTACTCTATGTGTAATCAAATTCTGGAATTCGTTATCGGAGGATGTAATAAAAGCTGTTAGTGTAGTTGGGTTTAAAAAAAGTTTTGACAAGTTCCTGGAGGAAAGGTCCATAAACCATTATTAAAGAGGACCTGGGAAATCCACTGCTTGCCCCAGGACAAGCATTGTGGAACCTGTTTGCCTCTTTGGGAATCTGCCAGGTACTTGTGACCTGGATTGGCCACTATTGGAAACAGAATAACTGGGCTTGATGGACCTTGGTCTGACCCAGTAAGGCATTTCTTATGTTCTTATAATAATGGGCAGGGGTCTATTCTGAGATGCCTCCAGTGGGCGGCCATCTTTGTCTGTTTCACTAGGAATGGGGCTGGATTACTGCAGATTTAATTTAATGTACTAACAGCACTTGTAGTTTGTTTTTACAATCTACAGACATCCAAAGCGAAGTACAAAATTAAAATATAAACAATTCACATTAAATATGATTTAAAAATTTATCCTATAACCATGTTTTTAAAACATTTTGAAATTGCACATAATCCTCATCGTCCCTAATTATTACAGGTAAGTCATTCCACGATTTTGAAACCACACCTGAAAAACACCTTTTTTGATCCCCTTTTGTTGAAAGGCAGAAGCAGAGGGCAATGTCAATGTCCAATGAGTCGATGAATGGAGTGATTTAGTTGATGAACAACAAAAAGCGTAATTACTCACCTATAACAGGTGATTTCCGGGAACAGCAGGAATCAGTTTTCACATATGGGTGACATCTCCACAATGGAGCCCATGCGGGAACACTCCCCAGCATCCAATAAGAAGTGTTTAATAGTAATAGTAGTAGTTTGGGAGCATCCCTCTGCACATGTGTGCATGCCTTCCCACCTTCCCAGTGATTCTCCTCAGTAAAGTTCATAGCTGAAAAAATGGAAAAGAAACAACGTGAGGATCGCCTGGTAACATGCCTGCCTGGTGCGAAGGTAGCGGACTTCACGCACTGCCTAGATAGGATCTTAGATAGTGCTGGGGAGGAGTCTTCTGTCTTGGTACATGTCGGTACCAATGACATAGGAAAATGTGGTAGGGAAGTTCTGGAGGCTAAATTTAAGCTTTTAGGTAGGAAGTTGAAATCCAGAACTTCCAGGATAGCGTTCTCCGAAATGCTTCCTGTTCCACGTGCCGGACCCCAAAGGCAGGCAGAGCTCCGGAGTCTCAATGCGTGGATGAGACAATGGTGCAAGGATGAGGGTTTTTGGATTTGTTAGGAACTGGGGAACATTCTGTGGAAAGGAGGGGCTCTTCCGAAGGGATGGGCTTCACCTTAACCAGGATGGAACCAGACTGCTGGCATTAACCTTTAAAAAGGAGATAGAGAAGCTTTTAAACTAGAAAATAGGGGAAAGCCGACAGTCGCCCAAGAGCGCATGGTTCGGAAGAAGGTATCCTTGAAGGATACTACCGAAAGCAGTGAGGTTCCAAAAAAGAGTAAAGTAGCCCAAATGCCCTTGAGTATGGTGCAGACAGAGCGCAAAGATTCCAAATTACCCATGCCTACAAATAGCCAAATTAATATTAATAAAATACAGTCTCTGAAATGCTTGTCACACAGTCCAAAGCGTGATAAGGTGGAAAAACACTTTATTTGAAAATTCAGACCTAGCAACCCGACACAGGCCGTGTTTCGGAGACCTTCATCAGGGGTTGTCTACATAGGTACTAAAGACATAGAAACAAACAATATTAAAAAATCAAATAATAGTGAAAGAACAAATACTCACGGATATTCAATTAACTCTATTATTCAGAAATAGAAATAAATATATAATATAATAAATAATAAAATGTATATTAAATAGTAAATAAATAAAATCTAAATAATAATAGTCTCATATAAATAATTAAAAGTAATAAATAATATATAATAAAACTCAAATGCTTGGAACACGATACACAAATAAATTATAAATATTAAAATTGTGTGATAGAAAATACAACAAAATAAACCACAACTAAATCCATATAGACACATAAAATGCAGTAATTGCGTAAATGATCAACATCACACGTGTATTATTGCTACCTTATTTGTAGAGATGACATGCAAACCTCACAGGAGGAACACAGCTTCTATGTAGAAACGATGGCACACAGTAAATGCCAGAAGTAAAAACTAAAATGAAGAAGACATAAGAAAAAGCATATGTATACCATTGGAGATAACTTGTATATATTTTAGGAGCATAAATTACTGGGAACTAAAGACTAAAACGCAAAGGGGAACGCAGCAGGCATTCATATAGGTCGGATGTGGGAGGAGTACAAACAGAGAGAGACACAATTGCTAATTAACCATCTATCACAATGGGAAAGAAAAGGGGGAAAGTAGAATTAATTCCAACTTCAGTCTAACAGTGTCAATGAAGAAATAAGTCGTACTAATAAACAGTATGGAGTGGGGCCAAGTTTGCATCGCAGGATCAAAGGAGCCGAACTCAATAGCTAAAAATGTGAATTGTATCTATGTAATTATCAACCATCAAACTCTTACTATATTCTTTAAAAAGACATGGGGCCAGAGGAGGTTCTGGATACTCAGAAAACAATTAAAAAGAGAACTAATGCACTATTCTTCCTATTTATCGGAGGCTTGTGGAAGATGTGATTGCCAAGAACAAAATTAAAAGGAGGTTTAAAGAACCAATTGGCGAGGGGGAGACGTAAATAAGACCATCCTTCAGCTTGAACAGAGATACATTTTTCTTCTAAATACTCTGGCTCCGAACGGTCTCAATTTAGATCAAGATTTCTCCGTTTTCCTATAGTCAGTACATTCTCACACTCCAACTATTAGTTTTGGTATTGATTGGACATTGTTTTTTGTTCCTCATCCCATTGCCTAGAGTGGTATTTTATTTTATTTTATATTTTTATTATATTATTTTATTATCTATATTTTATTTATTTATTTTTCTACTTATTTATTTTAATAAAATTTTTTATTTTATATTTTAATTATTAATTTTAGTGTTTTATTATATTTTGTTTTTATTATATTTTTATTTTTTATATTATTGTTATTATTATTATTATATATATTTTTTACATATATATATTTTCATTTTAAGTTGTTATTTATTATATTTTGATTGAATTACTATAAATATATATCTCTTATTTTTAACAATAAGCTGTTTATTTTTATTTTATTGGTTGAGTATTTACATATTTTTAGTATAGTTCCATTTAGGATCTATTTTTATTTATTATTACTATATTAATATTATAGTATACACATACATATTGTTCTATATTTTTTTATATAAAATTTTTAATATATATTTTTTTAAAATATTTCTTATGTAATATTTTTTATGAAATTTTCTGATGTAGTTTTTACTAATTTATTTTATTTTATTGTTTAGTTTATTTGGATTTTACTATGTTTTTGTTTTAATTATTAATATCATAAGGACCTTTAAAAATTATCTTACAAGCTTTGATATTAAATTATTATTTTTCCCTTAGTTGGGTCTATGAGACCAAGATGTAGTTTTATTTATTTATTTTTTTATTTTATTTTATTTTATTTTATTATGTTATATTTTTTATATTCTTTTATTTGTTTTTTTAGCAAAGAATATTTAATTAATGTTTTAGAGTTTTTAAGAACATGAGGACAAAATACCAATACATTTCTATTGCTATATTGTACATTTACAATTAAGTGTTCACTGACGATCTGATGTGTTGAAGGTCCTTATATCAAGAAATCGGTACTACACCTTCGTTTTTAACCTCAAACAATTCCCTTGTGCGTTTTTAACGATAGCGCTATTTTCTTTTAAGTTTGGTGCAGATGTTCACAAGTATTATAATAGTCTTTACGTTTGGCTCTTTGGAGTTTTTTCGGGTCGGGCCACGCCCCCTTTGGTTTCCCGCCTCTGAGATCTTTTAAAGGGTTGCGCATGTGTCGGCGTTTTTGTAGCGAATTACGCTGAGAGTCTAAAGAAATCCTCTCAGTTTATTCACAGTTCGTAAGATTCGGTTTCTGTCGGCGATATAGATTGGTAAGTCCAAAAATCATTATGATGATGGTATATACATGTTGGTAGCCTCTGATCTCACTGGTAGAAAGCAGGAGAGCAGCGATTCTGCACATTTCCTTTTTTCTGAATCGGGTTTTGACAATTTAACACACAATGAACCTCCGATTAAAGTGGCAGATTATTATTCTGGAAATTTGGATGATCTTCTCTTCGTACTGTTTTTTAGAAACTACAAAGTGTTTTTTGTTTATTCTTTGGACAGGTCCATTGTTTTTATGAGCCGTCGTTTAAGTAACAGCAATAAGTAGGAGAATAGCGTTTTTTAAACCTCCTTTTAATTTTGTTCTTGGCAATCACATCTTCCACAAGCCTCCGATAAATAGGAAGAATAGTGCATTAGTTCTCTTTTTAATTGTTTTCTGAGTATCCAGACCCTCCTCTGGCCCCATGTCTTTTTAAAGAATATAGTAAGAGTTTGATGGTTGATAATTACATAGATACAATTCACATTTTTAGCTATTGAGTTCGGCTCCTTTGATCCTGCGATGCAAACTTGGCCCCACTCCATACTGTTTATTAGTATGACTTATTTCTTCATTGACACTGTTAGACTGAAGTTGGAATTAATTCTACTTTCCCCCTTTTCTTTCCCATTGTGATAGATGGTTAATTAGCAATTGTGTCTCTCTCTGTTTGTACTCCTCCCACATCCGACCTATATGAATGCCTGCTGCGTTCCCCTTTGCGTTTTAGTCTTTAGTTCCCAGTAATTTATGCTCCTAAAATATATACAAGTTATCTCCAATGGTATACATATGCTTTTTCTTATGTCTTCTTCATTTTAGTTTTTTACTTCTTGCATTTACTGTGTGCCATCGTTTCTACATAGAAGCTGTGTTCCTCCTGTGAGGTTTGCATGTCATCTCTACAAATAAGGTAGCAATAATACACGTGTGATGTTGATCATTTACGCAATTACTGCATTTTATGTGTCTATATGGATTTAGTTGTGGTTTATTTTGTTGTATTTTCTATCACACAATTTTAATATTTATAATTTATTTGTGTATCGTGTTCCAAGCATTTGAGTTTTATTATATATTATTTATTACTTTTAATTATTTATATGAGACTATTATTATTTAGATTTTATTTATTTTACTATTTAATATACATTTTATTATTTATTATATTATATATTTATTTCTATTTCTGTATAATAGAGTTAATTGAATATCCGTGAGTATTTGTTCTTTCACTATTATTTGATTTTTTAATATTGTTTGTTTCTATGTCTTTAGTACCTATGTAGACAACCCCTGATGAAGATCTCCGAAACACGGCCTGTGTCGGGTTGCTAGGTCTGAATTTTCAAATAAAGTGTTTTTCCACCTTATCACGCTTTGGACTGTGTGCCTCTATCACGTGATAATCTGCCCTGTGTTGGACAGTCTGAAATGCTTGTCTGCAAATGCTAGAAGTCTAAACAATAAGATGGGAGAGTTAGAATATATAGCACTAAATGAGAGGTTAGATATGATTGCAATCTCCGAGACATGGTGGAAGGAGGATAACCAGTGGGACACTGTGATACCTGGGTACAAACTATATCGTAATGATAGAACTGATCAAATTGGAGGAGGGGTTGCACTCTATGTTAGAGAGGGAATTGAGTCAGAAAGGATTAAAGTTTTGCAGGAAACAAAATTTGCTGTAGAATCTCTATGGATTGAAATGCCATGTATGAAGGGGAAGGTGATGGCAGTGAGGGTGTACTATCGACCGCCTGGCCAGAATGAACAAATGGATGATGAAATGCTTAAAGAGATCAAGGAAGCTAACAAAAATTACAGCAGAATAGTAATAATGGGTGATTTCAATTACCCCGGTATCGACTGGGTCAGTGTCACGGCAGGACATGCTAGGGAGATAAAGTTTCTAGATGAAATAAATGACTGCTTCTTGGAGCAGCTGGTTCATGAACTGACCAGAGGGGAAGCCATACTGGACCTAGTCCTTAGTGGAACACCAGATCTGGTGCAAGAAATAAGGGCGTCGGGACCACTTGGCAATAGTGATCATAGCATGATCGTGTTTGATTTAATTAGTGGAGGAGGGATAGTAAAGAAATCCACAGTACTACCTTTTAACTTTCGAAAGGGAGACTATGATAAAATGAGGAATATAGTTAAGAAAAACTAAAAGCAGTGGTTGCAAAGGTTAAAGACTTACATCAAGCTTGGGTGTTTAAAAATACTATCCTGGAAGCCCAGACCAGCTGTATTCCACGCATTAAGAAAAGTGGAAGAAAGTCCAAAAACTGCCAGCATGGTTTAAAGGTGAGGTCAGAGAGGCTGTTGCTGCCAAAAAAGCATCTTTCAGGAAATGGAAAAAAGAGACAAACGACAAACTGGAAACAGCACAAGCACTGACAAGTTAAATGCAAAGCATTGATAAGGCAGGCAAAGCGAGAATTTGAGAAGGAACTTGCTACGGAAGCAAAAACACAAAATAAAGATTTTTTCAAGTACATTCGTAGCAAAAGGCCTGTGAGAGAGTCAATTGGACCATTAGATGATAGAGGGGTAAAAGGGGCAGTAAAAGGAGACAAGGCTATAGCGGAGAGACTGAATGAATTCTTTGCTTCAGTCTTTACTGAGGAAGATGTAGGGATGTTACCCAAGACTATAGTAGTATTTAAAGGTGATACTGCAGAGGAATTGAGAGAAATATCGCTACACCCGGAAGATGTATTACAACTATTTGATAAACTGAATAGTAGCAAAGCACCTGGACCAGATGGTATACATCCAAGAGTGTTGAAAGAACTGAAATATGAGATTGCAGACCTGCTGTTAGTAATCTGTGAACTTTCATTACGATCATCTGTAATAACTGAAGATTGGAGGATCGCCAATGTAACGCCAATTTTTAAAAAGGGTTCCAGGGGTGATCCGGGAAATTACAGACCGGTGAGCCTGACATCAGTACCGGGGAAAATGGTAGAAACCATCATAAAGAACAAAATTACACAGCATGTAGATAGTCATGGCCTAATGGGAGACAGCCAACATGGCTTTAGACAAGGAAGATTTTGTCTTACTAATCTGTTATGTTTTTTTGAAGGTGTGAATAAACAGGTAGACAAAGGTGAGTCGGTTGATATAGTGTATCTAGACTTTCAGAAAGCCTTTGACAAGGTCCCTCATCAAAGACTTTTGGCAAAACTAAAGAGTCATGGGATAGGAGGCAGTGTACTATTGTGGATCGGGAACTGGTTAAAAGATAGAAAGCAGAGGGTAGGGCTAAATGGCCAATTTTCCCAATGGAAAAAGGTGAATAGTGGAGTACCCCAGGGATCTGTACTAGGTCTGCTACATTTTGACATATTCATAAATGACCTGGAAAAGGGAATAACTAGTGAGGTTATCAAATTTGCAGATGCACAAAACTGTTTAAAGTTGTTAAAACCCAAGAGGACTGTGGAAAACTGCAGGAGGATCTGGATAAATTGGAAGACTGGGCATCCAAATGGCAGATGAAATTTAATGTGGACAAGTGCAAAGTTATGCACCTAGGAAAGAACAACCCAACTATGGTTACACGATGCAAGGTTCCACATTGGGAACCACCACCCAGGAAAAAGATTTAGGAGTCATCGTGGATAACATGTTAAAACCCTCCGCCCAGTGTGCAGCGGCGGCCAAGAAAGCAAATAGAATGCTAGGTATCATAAGGAAAGGAATGGAAAATAAAACAAAGGATATTATAATGCCTCTGTATCGTTCCATGGTACGACCGCACCTTGAATATTGTGTGCAATTCTGGTCGCCGTATCTTAAAAAGGATATAGCGTTATTAGAAAAGGTACAGAGAAGAGCCACCAAAATGGTAAAGGGGATGGAAGGCTACTCCTATGAAGAGAGGCTACAAAGGTTAGGACTCTTCAACCTGGAAAAAGAGACAGCTGAAGGGAGATATGACAGAGGTCTATAAATTAATGAATGGAGTGGAACGGGTAAATGTAGATCAATTGTTTACGCTATCAGAATATAGAAAGACTAGTGGGCATATAATGAAGCTACAGGGTAAACTATTTCAGACAAATAAGAGAAAATATATTTTTTCACTCAAAGTGTAATCAAACTCTGGAATTTGTTACCGGAGGATGTAGTAAGAGCTGTTAGTGTAGCTGGGTTTAAAAAAGGTTTGGACGGGACTTCCGGTATGGCACTGAGCTGATCGGACGTGTGTAGATCAGCTCCGGGCACCCACCCCGCAAACCTGCAATTTAATTTAGCAACTTGACGCCGAATGCCCCTGGCTGGTTTGAAACATAGTGGAGAGAGCAGTGGGAATAGCATTGCGTTGTCTCCGTGCTCTGGGAGAAGCCTGATGGCCACGAAACTAACTAAGAAAGAGCGGGCCCGGGGCCCTGACTCAAAAATGGCGGGGGAAGCGCCTAAGAGCCCCTCCTCGGATGGCGAGCACAGTATGGTGGCAGAGGTGAGTGCGGCGGTTGTGAAAGCGTTGGATGAGCGCTTCTGTGAACTTGGGGGCCAGTTGAATGCGGTAGCACAAAAAATCGCCGACTTCACTGGACGAATGGAACATGCAGAAGAAAGGGTCTCCGGCGTGGAGGACGCCCAACACTCCCTAACTGCCAAAGTGAAAGCCCTTGAAACCCTGGTTAAGCAGCAAGGGGATAAATTGGAAAACTTGGAGAACAGGGGGCGCAGAAAAAACTTGCGATTTGTCGGGGTCCCCGAATCAGTGGCTGACAATGCGCTCACTAAGTATCTCTCTGAGTGGATGGAAAAGCTGCTGGATGGGGCGGCGGGGCTCCCTATTAGCCTTGAACGCATGCATCGGTTGGGCCCGAGGCGGGAGGCGGCACAGAGGCCACGTGTAGTGATAGCTCGCTTCCTGGACTATCGCCAGAAGGAAACAGTGCTGCGAGTGGCTCGGTCTAAGCGGAGACGCACGGATGGCGAAGCGCAGCTCCTGGTATTCCAAGATACTCACAGCTCGTGAGTCAACAACGCCGAGCCTTCTCCGCGACATGTGCTCAGTTGGCAAATAAGGACATATGCTTTTCACTGCTTTACCCTGCAAAGCTCCGGGTGGAACATCATGGACAAACGAAGTACTTGGGGACCCCGGAGGAAGCGCGCTTGTGGCTGGAGCAGCTGGGGGAGCCTTCCGCGGCAGTGCCCTAAAGATGTTGGTGCAAGCTTCGGGACTGCGACTTTGTTGATGTTTTACAGGCCAGAGGTCGGTGAACCGATCCCCCTGGCCCTGGGGAGCAGGAGTGTGGACACTGTGCTCTGGGCTCTCTGTAGCTAGCGATATCTGTGCTGTAAGCTTGGGTACTTGTGTCATAGCAAGGGGGCTCAGGGGGTGCGCCACTTTGGGGTGGAGCCCCCCGCCCCTTGGTTTCTTTATTGCCATTGTTTTGGGATATTGAGTATGTGCTGTATTAAGTGTTTGCTCTCTCTCTCGTTTCTCTTCTTTATTTATTTTTCTTCCCTGTTAACTGAATTTTTGTGAAGGGGCTCTCTTGTCCCCGCCTCCTGCGGGGTGGGGGGGCTGGGGAGCCTGGGTGGGATAGAATAGAGATGGGGGGTTAGGAGGGAGGGGAGGGAGGGTTTTGCGGCCAGGGGATGTCAGGGGCAAGGCCTTGTATCGAGCCCCTGGGGACTCCCAGGAGTCCTCCTAATTTCCCCCCCAAGGTTCTGGGAGCCGAGGTGGATGGTCGGGGAGGGAGTGGTTCCTCTATCCCGGGGTTGGCGGTCGGGGGGGGGGGGGGGGAGGACGGGTCATTTTGGGGGGCAGGAGTCAGGATGGAAGTTTCTATTGGCCTGGCCTGGGACACACTAGAGGATACTCTTTGCGATAAACTTGTAGATAAATAGAAGTTCTTTCACAAATCATTACAAGTATATGACACTAAAGGCACAGGACTCACTCACAGGAATCTCTTTGGCATGATGTTTTATGCCTTTTGTCCATCTCTCTCTGCCGATTGCTTTACATAGCGGCGTGATGAGTGCTGTGCCAATCTTTCTGATGCTATTCTTGGCAGGCAAGTTTTGGTTATTGTGGGCCTGTCCTTCCCTCTTAGTGCTTTTGTCGGCCCAGTGTAGAAGAAAGGGAACCGAACGTGGACAAGTGGAACATAGCTATATGTGCCTGGGTTGGTGTAGGGCTAGTGGGTGAGGGGACAGGTGTGGGAGGCTTGCACACTTCCATTTCTGCCTTTTGGTTCGATTGGGTTTGCTTTCTGTTCACCCCCTCCTGCTCTTGGGTGAGTGTGTACATAGCCCCCCTCCCGGGTACTCTGAGGGCGGGGGAGGGGTGGCTTGGTTGTTGGGATAGGGGGGAGGGATGATGTGTTTTCTATCTCCACACCTGGTCATGGCAGTTTGGCTGGGGTGACGTGGAGAAGGGTCCGGTCATAGATGCGGGGGGGTCGGATGCCTAGGGGCCTGGGGCTATGGCTTGAGTTGGGGTGTGCTCTGGGAGAGGGGAGGACGATAGCCAGCCGGGGGGCGGGTTGGGAATATCCGGAGGGGTGGGCCCGATAGCTATAGGAAATCACCAGCCCACGGTAGGCTGGCGGGTTCGCTGCGGGTGAGGAGGGGGGATATTGATGGGGGGTTAGAGGGTGGTGGGGAAGTGGGAGCGGTGGTTGACATAGGTGGGGGGGAACGGGGGGTTGGGGGAGAGGGGTTAGTTGGTTAGATGCTTTGTATATTAGCTCAACACGGGAGCCACTCAAGACTTGGATTTGTTGGTTTATGCAGAGGCGGTCGCAGGCTGGGGCGACTGTCTTCTCCTGGTTAGGTAAGTGTCTGCGAATGGAAGCCCTGCAGTCTCTCTCGCGGTGAAGATTGTTTCCTGGAATGTATGTGGTCTAGGCACTCCTGTCAAGAGATATAAAGTCTTGAGAGCATTGGCGCGCCTCCGCTGCGATGTGGCCTTGCTTCAAGAAACCCACCAAACAGGTGCAGAACATGCTAAGCTGCGGCGTGATTGGGTGGGGCAGGTTTGGGGTGCCCCGACCTCTGGGAAAAAAGGGGGAGTAGTGATCTTAGTCCACAAGCGCTTGCGCTTGGAAGTGGAGCAAGAGGTGGTGGACCCCGGTGGTCGCTATTGTTTGCTACTCGGTAAGTTGGAGGGGAGATCAGTGATTTTAGAGACTATCTATGGTCCAAATACACCAGATAGGACATTCTATGCTCGTTTGGCCTCTAAGATTGAACTCTGGCCTGAGGCTCCCTTAATAATGGCAGGGGATATGAATGGGGTCTTGGATGTTGGGTTGGACACGGTAGCTGGAACTGGGGAGAAGTCACGGAAGCCGACTATGGAATTGTTGCAAACCTTTTGCCGTAGACTGGGCTTGGTGGATCTGTGGCGTTTGTTACACCCGATGGAGAGGGATTTCACCCACCAGTCACGAGCTCATGGCTCCAGTGCCCGAATAGATTATGTGTTGGTTTCAGAGAGACGGTTTGCACAGGTGGAGGCAGCACACATTGGGCCGCTGGAAATCTCTGATCATGCGCCTGTGTGGCTGACTATGTCTTGGGCCACAGGGGCCCAGCATTCACGGGTCTGGCGCTTTCCCATTGAGTTATTTCTGAACCCGGATTTTTGGGAATACCTTCGACAGCGTTGGGTGGAGCTGCGGGAAAACCATGCACAGCACGCAGTTGACCCGGAGTTGCTTTGGGAAACCGCGAAAGTAGTACTGCGGGGCGACATCATAGCATACAGGGCGCGGAGACAAAAGATGCTTGCTGCCCAGGTTCTTCAGTTGGAGCGGCAGGTTGTGAAGGAGCTGCAACGCTTTGCCAGTGACCCCACGTTGGCTAATAGGAAGCGTCTGTGGGAGGTGCAGACTTCGCTTAATGAGGTGCTGCATCAGAGGGGGAAAAATCGTATTTGTACTATAGATATCAATTGTATCGGTTCGGTGACAAACCCGGGAAACTATTAGCACGGTGTCTCAAGGGTAGTAGGGGGACCCGTGCTATTGTGGCGCTCCGTGATGAGAAGGACCAGCTCCAAAAGGATAGTGCAGGGATGGCGCGGGTGTTCCGTCAATACTTCCAGGCGTTTTATGCAAAACGGGACGGAGCGGTAGAACGGATGGTCGAATATGTTCGAGAGTTGCAGTTGCCGCAGGTGTCAGCGGAACAAAAAGCCCATCTTGATTCCCCGGTGACAGTTGCAGAAGTTGCACGGGTGATACAGAGGGCCGCTTGTTTTCGGGCGCCAGGCCCGGACGGCATGGGGGCAGAATTTTATAAATTGTTAGAGGAACAGGTATCACCAGCACTGGTGGAAATGTATCAGTGCCGCTTCGACCGGGGGCGCTATAGTTGGGGATCAAACCATGCCCATATAACTTTAATACCTAAGCCTGGGAAGGAGCCCACTCAGGCAGCCTCCTATAGGCCTATTTCCTTGCTCAATTTTGATTCGAAAATTCTGGCAAAAGTATTGGCAGAGCGGCTATCAGAGGTATTGGAGGAGTTGGTGCATGAGTCGCAAGTGGGCTTTGTAAAAGGGAGACATGCTGTCTGAAATTTGCGGAAGATTCTAGCTTCGCTTGAATGGGTTCGAGAACGAGACATGCGTACACTGTTAATTAGCTTCGAAGCTGAAAAAGCTTTCGATCAGGTCAACTGGGACTATCTGAAATTTCTCCTCCCTAAATATGGGTTAGGCCCTACATTTTGTCGTCTAGTGGATTTGCTCTATGAGGGCCCGACGGCGGCTATTCTGTGTAATGGGGTGATCTCGGAGTCTTTTTCGTTGGAGCGGGGTACCCGGCAGGGTTGCCCTCTTTCCCCTTTGCTTTTTGTCCTCACTTTGGACCCGCTCATCCGTAAGGTTGAAGCTTCTGATGCCATCACTGGTGTACAGATGGGGACCCACGTGTTTAAACTGGCCGCATTTGCGGACGACATCTTGGTACACGTGGCTTCCCCCCAGCGGGCGCTCCCTTGCTTGCTCCGGGAGTTTGCTCACTTTGGTAGCTTTGCAGGATTGCAAATTAATATGGCTAAATCTGAGGCTGTAGATGTGGAGGGTTCTTTGAGAGGCTCCTGGTGGGGAAGCTTCCCCCTTCGTTGGGCGGGGGCGTCCTTTTTATATTTAGGCATTGTGTTACCTGGGGACCCCTCCTTGCTCTACAGGTTGAATTTTGACGAAGTGTTCTCGCGTTTACAAGCGCAGTTACAGGCGTGGGCCCCTCTGCCGCTCTCACTCTCCGGTCGGGTGGCAGCTATTGGGATGGTTATTTTTCCGAGAATATTGCCTGCCATTTCTGTGAGGCGTTTGAGATGGTCTGTGGGCAGGAAAGCTCGAGCCTGAGTCATGTCCAAAACATGATGGATCCAAAACACCGCTGCTCGTGTAGTCACTCACTCTTCCCCACATGACCATATCACTCCTCTCCTTCTTCATCTTCACTGGTTACCCGTTGCTTTTCGTGCCCAGTACAAACTACTCACTCTCGTTCATAAAGCCCTTCACACCAACACCCCGCAATACCTGGCAGACCTCATCCACTTCCACACGCCCAGGCACACTCCCCGCTCCTTTCATCTTAACCGCCTCACACTTCCCTCTCCCGCCCGTGCCCATCTCCAGTCCATTCGTTCCTCTGCTTTCTTCTTTATTGGCCCTGCCCTCTGGAATTCCCTTCCTACCTCCCTCCGTTTGGAACCCCATCATCCTTCTTTCAAACGTGACTTAAAGACTCATCTCTTCTCCCTTGCCTTCAACCTTCCCACCCCCTTTGTATGAACTCCTTCTCCTGGTCTATACCTTTTCTCTTTCCCAATCTCTCTCTTCTGTCCTTTGAAATATTGTAATTTCCTTTCAATTTTCTGGCCCAGTGCCTCACTCTGTTAATTTGTATATTGTACACTGCTCTGATTAATTTAGAAGGGCGGTTAATCAAGTAAATAAACATAAACATGTCGAGAAGAGCACCTATTACTTCTAGACCCTGAGTGGGAGAAAGGTGTGACTTTGGAAAGTTTATGACAAATCCGAGATGTTCAAGCACTGAGACAGTACGTTGAATGGACAGATGCACCATCTATTGTGACTTGCCCCTGATGAGCCAGTCATCTAAGAAGGGGAAGACGAAGACGCCCAAAGTGCAGAGATAGAAACATAGAAACATGATGACAGAAAAAGATCACATGGCCTATCTAGTCTGTCCTTCCATAACAACAACTACAACAGTCCACTTTTTACCTTTAGAGATCCTCTGTGTTGGTCCCATGCTTTTTTGAATTCAGTTACTGTCCTCATCTCTACCACCTCCACTGGGAGACAATTCCATGGATCCACTACTCTTTCTGTAAAGAAATATTTCCACATATCACTCCTGAATCTATCTCCCTTCATCCTCATCCCATGTCCCCTCATAGCAGAACTTACTTTCAATTAAAAGAGGCTCTCTCCCTGAACATTTATGCCACGAAGGTATTTAAACATCTCAATCATATCACCTCTATCCCGCCTTTCCTCTAAGGTGTACATATTAAGATCCTTAAGTCTGTCCTCATATGCTTTATAATGAAGCCCATTAATCATTTTAGTAGCAACCCTCTGCACCGACTTCATCCTGTTCACATCCTTTTGAAGGTGCGGTCTCCAGAATTGCACACCATACTCCAAATGAGGTCGCACCAAAGACTTATACAGAGGCATTATCACCTCCTTTTTTCTGCTAGCCATTCCTCTCCGTATGCACCCAAGCATCCTTCTAGCTTTTGCCGTCGCCTTTTCTACCTGTTTAGCTACTTTAAGATCATCAGACACAACCACGCCTAGGTCCCGCTATTCTTTAGTGGACAAAAGTACTTCACCTCCTATACTGTATTGCTCCCTTGGATTGCTGCAGCCCAAATGCATGACCTTACATTTTTTAACATTAAATCCCAGCTGCCAAATTCTAGACCATTCTTCAAGCTTAGCTAGATCCCTCCTCATGTTATCTACACCTTCCTGGGTGTCTACTCTATTGCAGATTTTGGTATCATCTGCAAAGAGGCAAACCTTACCCGACAGCCCTTCCGCTATATCACTAACAAAGATGTTAAAAAGAATTGCACCAAGGACAGATCCCTGGGGCACACCACTGGTAGCATCCTTCTCCTCAGAGTGAGCTCCATTTACTTGTACTCTGTCGCCTCCCACCCAACCAATTTCTAACCCAAGCAGTAACTTTAGGGTCCATCCCTAGGGTGCTCAGTTTGTTTATAAGTCGCCTGTGAGGAACAGTGTCAAAGGCTTTACTGAAATCTAAATACACCACATCTAGAGCTCTCCCTCGGTCCAACTCCCTGGTCACCCAGTCAAAGAAATCAATCAGATTTGTCTGACAAGACTTGCCTCTGGTGAATCCATGCTGCCTCGGATCCTGTAATCCGCTGGACTCCAGAAACCTCACTATTTTCTCTTTCAGCAGCGTTTCCAATAATTTACTCACCACTGAAGTTAAACTAACCGGCCTGTAGTTTTCAACCACATCCTTACTTCCGCTTTTGTGTAAAGGCACCACATGAGCCTCTCTCCAGTTCTTTGGCACCACTCCCGACTCCAACGAGGCATTGAAAAGGTCAGTCAGTGGAGTTGCTAGAACGTCCCCAAGTTCCCTCAGTATTCTAGGGTGTATCCCATCTGGTCCCATCGCTTTGTCTACTTTAAGTTGAGCTAGTTTCTCACGAACACAGTCTTCTGAAAATTGTTCAAGATGTCCCTCGCTTCTGTTTCTATTTGTGGGTGTTTTCTGAGGTCCTGCTCCTGGTTCTTCATCTGTGAACACAGAACAAAAATATTTGTTAAGCAATTCCGCTTTATCCTTATCAGCTTCTACATATTCCCCCCCCCCCCCCCTGCACCTTTGAGTCTGACAATACCACTTTTGCCCTTCCTCTTCTCACTAATATATCTGAAAAATGTCTTATCCCCCCATTTTATGGCATTGGCTATTTCCTCCTCCTTTTGAATCTTTGCCTTCTTGACTACTTTGCTAGCTTCTCTAAGTTTTTCCAAATACAGATGTCTGTCTTCCTCTCTCTGTGATCTCTTGTATTTCATGAAGGCCTCCCTCTTTTTCTTCTTCACTTTTTCAGCTACTTCCTTCGAAAACCATAGCGGTCTCTTGTTCCTTTTGCCTTTATTTACCATTTTAACAAAAAGGTTGGTTGCCTTTAAAATACCCCCTTTCAGTTTTGCCCACTGTTTTTCTACATCCCCCAGCTGTTCCCATCCCACTAACGACTCCCTGAGGTATTGGCCCATCTTCGCAAAGTTAGTCTTCCTAAAGTCTAAGATCCTCAGCTTGGAATGGATTCTAACAGCCCTAGTCCTAATACTGAACCACACCATCTGGTGATCAACGGATGCAAAATGATCTCCCACTACAACATCAGAAACACTTTCACCATTGGTAAGCACCAAGTCCAGTATGGCCCCCTCACGTGTGGGGTCTGTTACCAATTGCCTGAATAATTCTCCCTGTAGAGAATCCAGGATCTCCTTACTTCTAGATGATACTGCAGCAGGAATGTGCCAATCAACATCTGGCATATTGAAATCTCCTATCAGTAGCACTTCCCCTTTCCTAGCAATGCTGCGTATGTCTTCAATTAACTCTCTGTCCACCTCTTCCTCTTGTGAGGAAGGTCTGTATATCACACCAATGCAAATAGATTTCTCTTTCCCTCTTTCTAGTTTAACCCACAATGCCTCCTCTCTCCCTTTTAAGCTCTGTAATTCCAAAGCTTTAATAGTAGTTTTTACATATAGTGCCACTCCTCCTCCCCTTCTTCCTACCCTGTCCTTTCTGAATAAAGTATAGCCAGGTATAGTTACATCCCAGTCATGGTTTTCTGTGAACCATGTTTCTGTAACTGCCACTAAATCCAAGTCAGCCACTCCCACCAAAGCTTCAACTTCAGGGATCTTATTTCCCATGCTACGGGCATTAATACACACTGCTTTCCATATGTTACCCCTGTTACCCATTTCCATAAAGGTATTTAATGTATCACCTACCTGGGGGCTTTCACTTACCTGGGGGCTTTCTTCACCCATCCCCAACGAATATAGTTTAAAGCCCTCTTCAGTAGATTAGCCAGTCTACTACCAAAGATGCGTTGACCTTTCTTGGACAGATGGATGCCATCTCTGCTCTGCAACCCTTGGAACAGCATCCCATGGTCTAGGAAACCAAAATGCTCTCGATGACACCATCCACGCAGCCATGCATTCATCTCCAGGATGCGAGCCTCTCTGCCTTGGCCTTTACCCACAACAGGGTAAAGGGTAGGCCATGACTACCGCCAGACATTTTTTAAAGACCCTTAGGGCAGATGCTAGGCCAAAGGGCAGGACTCGGTATTGGTAACATGAAGTGAAGGTACTGCCTGTGATACTGGTGAATAAGGATGTGCGTGTATGCTTCCTTTAGATCCAGAGAACAGAGCCAATTGTTCTTCTGAAGGTAGGGTATTAGGTTCCTAGAGAAATCATCTTTTACTTCTCTCATACTAGGAACTTGTTGAGGTTCCGGAGGTCTAGGATGGGACGGAACCCCTCTGATTTTTTGGGAATAAGGAAATACCCTAACCTTTCCTGTGCAAGTTCTATTGCACCCTCTCTTAGAATGGTGCTGACTCCTGCTGTAACAGAGACCAATGGAGAGGTTCTAGAGCAGGGGTCTCAAACTCAAATTGCTTTGAGGGCCAAATGAGGACTTGTAAAGTAACCCGGGGGCCGCATAAGACATGGGGCCTCATTTGCATAAGGGGCCTCATTTGCATAAATATTTGCATAATGTTATCATACACTAACTTTTAGTAAACATGCCTCTTAATGCGTGTATGGATAAAGAAAGACTAAAAGATTTCTATATTACTATAATCCAGTGCCAACCGCCAGGCACATTAGGAACTACTACAAACACTGCCCATTTAGAACCCATAGCAAACCCGCCATATCATAACAGCACTACCAGGACTCACAAAGCACCAGACCCTACCTATCAAAAGGCAACACTGCAAATATTAAATCAATACATTTCAGAGAATAACAATACATGACCTACTGGGAAAAGAGAACAAGTAGCAATGCCAAATAGGAATTACATAAACAGAATACCTCAGCTCAGTTACACATGCAGAACATACACCATCAAACAAGGAATCACAATTTAGAAACAGGAAGACAATAATTAAATTGGGAACCCCAAAAGCCAAACTTGGAATGTACAACAACACTGTAGAAATAAAACTATAAATTAATTTCCTCTTGTACTAACAAAGCGCAGACGTTAACGATGCACATTTCCCAGAGCTGACATATTCCAGCTAATAAATTCAAAATAAAGAGATTTTTCTACCTTTTGTGCATTTTTTTTCAGTTGCAATTGTTCCAGCCACTTTCTTATGGTTTCTTTGTGTTTTCTGCTAACTCTCCATCGTCTGCTGTCCATTTGTCCTTTCTTCTCTCTTCTAGTTTTTTTTTCCATTCTCTCTCTACATCTGCTTTAACATACTAATCTTTCTCCTTTTGCTCTTTCCTCATTCCTATTTTATCCACTCCAATATTACCCCTCCATCCTCAATCCCCACTTACTCTCCCAATACCTGGCCAATTGTAGATTTGTCTTCCCTCCCGCACAAAATATTTTTCCTCTCTCCATTTCACTTTCCCAGCTCCATACTATTCTAATCCTCCTCCAACATCAGCTCCCTTCTAGTTCCAGCCCCACCCAGCATCCGCTCCTTTCTAGTCCCTGCATCAGTCCATTTCCAGTCCTAGCCCCCCATCAGCCCATTTCCAACCCTAGCTCCCCCCACTCAGCCCATTTCCAGTGCTAGCTCCCTCCCCTCACAGCCCATTTCCATTCCAAGCCCCCCTCCCCATCAGCCATTTGCAGTTCAAGCCCCCCTTCCACTCAGCCCATTTCCAGTCCTAGCAACCCCCCAGCCCATTACCAGCCCTAACCCCCCCATCAGCCCACAGCACATTACCAGCCCTAACCCCCCCCCCATCTGCCCACGA
Source organism: Ichthyophis bannanicus (assembly GCA_033557465.1). Classification (NCBI taxonomy): domain Eukaryota; kingdom Metazoa; phylum Chordata; class Amphibia; order Gymnophiona; family Ichthyophiidae; genus Ichthyophis; species Ichthyophis bannanicus. Next base: position 193,163,301 of record CM066039.1, read on the forward strand.
AAAATTAAAACTTAAAAAAAAAAAAGCTGGCTGCCGCCGCGGCAAAATCTAATGTCCCGCGGGGCCCCCCATGCCTGGCAGAGCCAGCACTCCCTCCCTGCCTGCCTGCTTCCCTCCCTCCCTCCCTGCCTCAGTCCCTCTCTGCTTCGGCTTAGAACCGTGAAGGGAGAGTTCCTCCCTCGCGACTCTGTTAAGCCCGCTGGGGCTTATGGGAAATTTCCCATCTGCCCCGGCGAGCTTAACAGAGTCGCGAGGGAGAAGCTCTCCCTTCGCAGCTCTGAAAGCCGAAGCGGAGAGGGACTGAGGGAGGCAGGGCTGGCTAACATCAGGGAATTACGGGGGCAGGGCAGACTGCTTTCTCCTTACCTGTCCGCGGAATGCTGTGCACACTGGAACAAGCACAGGCCGACTAACTGCAGCAGGGCAGGGAATGGATGAGGGCGCGTGGTGCCTCGTGGCGTTGGGCTGGCTGCTCCGACTGCTTCTGCCCCCCCCCTCCTCCTCCTTCCTGTCTCCTATTGGTTGAGGGCAGACTCGTGAGAAGAGGACTTTGTAGACTCTCAGTCTAGAAGATGAGATTGCCGGCGCGGCGTTTCAAAATACAATCATCAGGTGAGCGTGGTGTTGCGGGCCGCACAAAATGCTCTTGCGAGCCGCATGCGGCCCGTGGGCCGCGTGTTTGAGACCCCAGTTCTAGAGGATACTCCTCTGGAAAGAAGGGAGGAGATAACTGGGCAAAATGTAGCAGGTAGCCCTTGAGGACAACCTGTAGAGCCCAGGGTTCTGATGTTATGAGGGGCCACCTGTTGGCAAAATGGACTAGCCTGCCCACAATGTAAGAAGGTTGCGGGTCCTTCAGGGGAAGAGTGGTAATGTTCTTCAGAAAGCAGTCAAAAGCTAGCCCCAGGCTGGGGCTGCGGGGCTGGTTGTGGCTTAGGAGGTTTGGGCCTCTTGGGTGGGTGAGAAGACTGAGGCTTCTGCTGACCTTCATTAGCATGATAGGGCATGTAAGCCGAATTAGAGGAGTAATATTTCTTCTTTTTAGGATACAAGTGTTTCTTTACAGATGCCTTCTTCCTAGAAGGATCAGCTGTTTTACGAGAGAGATCCTTCATGGTAAGGTCATCAGTCTCAATTTCACCAGCCTTCTGCCTCCAGCCTTTACCAAAGAGGTTTTCATCTCAACAGGGAATGTCTGCTAACTTGCCTTGGACCCACTGTTCAAGGTCCGAAGACTGCAACCAAGCCAATCTTCTGGTTCCAATGCCCACCACTGCAGCTCTGCTAGTGGACTCAAAAAGGTCAAAAGCTGCTCTGGTGATGAACTCAGAATAGTCCTGACCATGCTTGACTAAGACCCAGTAGGCAACCTGCTTCCCTGAAGGAATTACAGCAGAGAACACATTCAAGATTCTTACAATGTCCCTGAGGAACATGCCCATATAAAGCATGTAAGAATTAATACAGCAAGCCAATATCAATACCTGGAACATCAGTGGACAAAGGCATCAAAGGTCCGTGATTCTCTTCCAAGAAGAACTGAAGAATGGTTCTTGGTACTCTTGAGCTGGCACATGGCCAATTCGACCACCATAGAATGGTGAGGGAGTTGAGTTTTCTGAAATCCCGGGGAATTGGGAACCTTGTACATGGTATCTAGCCTCTTACTAACCAAGGGAACTGAGAGAGGGGTCTCCCACATCTGAAACATCAGGTCCTGTAGTATACGATGTACTGGAAGAATGGCAGCCTCCTTAGGAGTCGAGATACTGTAGTATCTCTCAAAGGGAGGAGTGGCCTAGTGGTTGGGGCAAGGTACCACAGACCGGAAGGTCGGTGGTTCAAATCCCACTAGAGGACAGCAACCTTGGGCCGGAAGGACTGGGGTTTCTAGTCCCACAGGTGCTCCTTGTGGTCTTGGGCAAGCCACTTAACCCTCCATTGCCCATGTTCCCTGTAAGTATTAGTGTATGTGTCTCATATCCCCTCGTGTTAAAATGTATACTCCAATTGTGTTGTGACCACTTTGATTGAAGGATAAGGTGGTATACAAAACTGTCTAAATAAATAGTATCTCCAGTTCCTCGGCTCTGGGTTCCATCTCGGTGCTCACCGAGACCAAGAGAGCCTTGGTCATGTTCTGGAAAAAGTCCTGGAAGGAAATGCCCTCTGGCAGGGATCGGCGGGCTTGTGAGGCGGTGAAGGGTCTGATGGCAAATTGCGGTGCCTCTATGAAATAGAGGATTCAGCTTCCGAATCCCAGGCATTGGAATCAGAAAGGAAGTCAAAACAGTGTGTCTCTGCTGCCGATCTGATGTTGATAGATGATCTCGATGCCAATCCCCTGAGATATCAAAACCGTGGAAGCTTTATGCTAGTTCCTCCTGCAGCCGATGGGATTCAGCTGGTTCCAGGCTTGGCATGAACCCCGAGGTCCTGTTAGCAGTGGTTTCAGGCTTGGCATTGAGACCTGGGCCACAGAATCTTTGAAATGCCCAATTCCAGGCTCAGTATCGAGACCTAGGCTCCCGGGGGCCTTGAAGCCATTGGCACAGATGCCGCCAGCAGCACAGCCAAACTCCTCTCAATGGACAGCATGCGCTGCTCAAGGGAGATGGAGGATGTCTGGGTGGACTCAGGTGCAGGACTCTGGACCACCATCCCATTGAGTGTCACATGTATGATTTTCTCCCAGTTGGTGAGGGGTCTTACGTGTGCACAAGGTGCAAGGAGCTCTTTGCTCTCAGGGAAAGAGTCTGATCTCTAGAGGCAAGAGTAGCAGACTTGGAAGACATAAGAAAGACAGAGAGGTATATAGACGAGACCTACAGGGATATAGTCCTGAAGTCCCTCCTCCAGTCTGGCAGCATCTCTGCTGCCTTGGAGGAAAGAGGTCACGTGACAGTAGAGCATCACCCTGGTGTGGCAGGAAGTGATCCTATAGCTAGGACCTGTCCTCCAGGTGATGTAAAACCCTCTCATACCGAGGAGGTTTCTCCAGGGCCACGTGCTCATGAGGGAAGGGTTAGGACAGCCGTTATAGTTGGTGATTCGATTATTAGGCATGTAGATAGCTGGGTGGCTGGTGGACGTGAGGATCGCTTGGTGACATGCCTGCCTGGTGCAAAGGTAGCAGACTTCATGCACCACCTAGACAAGGTCTTAGATAGTGCTGGGGAAGAGTCTGCTGTCTTGGTACATGTCGGTACCAATGACATAGGAAAATGTGGTAGGGAGGTTCTGGATGCTAAATTTAGGCTTTTAGGTAGGAAGTTGAAATCCAGAATGTCCAGGGTAGCTTTCTCCGAAATGCTTCCCGTTCCACGCGCAGGACCCAAAAGGCAGGCAGAGCTCCGGAGTCTCAATGCATGGATGAGACAATGGTGCAAGGATGAGGGGTTTGGATTTGTTAGGAACTGGGGAACATTCTGGGGAAAGGAGGGGCTCTTTCAAAGGGATGGGATTCACCTTAAACGGGATGGAACCAGGATGCTGGCATTAACCTTTAAAAAGGAGATAGAGCAGCTTTTAAACTAGATAATAGGGGAAAGCCGACAGTCGCCCAAGAGTGCATGGTTCAGAACAATGTATCCTTGAAGGATACTACCAAAAACAGAGAGGTTCTAAAAAAGAGTAAAGTAGCCCAAATGCCCTTGAGTATGGAGCAGACAGAGCTTAAAGATCCCAAATTACCCATTCCTACCAATAGCCAGATTAATATGAATAAATTACAGTCTCTAAAATGCTTGTATGCAAATGCTAAAAGTCTAAAAACTAAGATGGGAGAGTTAGAATATACAGCACTAAATGAGAGGTTAGATATGATTCGAATCTCAGAGACATGGTGGAAGGAGGACAACCAGTGGGACACTGTGATACCTGGGTACAAACTATATCGCAATGATAGAGCTGATCTAATTGGTGGAGGGGTTGCACTCTATGTTAGAGAGGGCATTGAGTCAGAAAGGATTAAAGTTTTGCAGGAAACAAAATTTGCTGTAGAATCTCTATGGATTGAAATTCCATGTAAAAAGGGGAAGGCGATGGCGGTGGGGGTGTACTATCGACCGCCTGGCCAGAATGAACAAATGGATGATGAAATGCTCAAAGAAATCAAGGAAGCTAACAAAAGTTACAGCACAGTAATAATGGGTGATTTCAATTACCCTGGTATTGACTGGATCAGTGTCACGGCAGGACATGCTAGGGAGATAAAGTTCCTAGATGAAATAAATGACTGCTTCTTGGAGCAGCTGGTTCATGAACCGACCAGAGGGGAAGCCATATTGGACCTAGTCCTTAGTGGAACACCAGATCTGGTGCAAGAGATAAGGTGTTGGGGCCACTTGGCAATAGGGATCATAGCATGATCACATTTGATTTAATTAATGGAGGAGGGATGATATGGAACTCCACAGTACTACCTTTTAACTTTCGAAAGGGAGACTATGATAAAATGAGGAAAATAGTTAAGAAAAAAATAAAAGGAGCAGTTGCAAACGTTAAAGACTTACATCAAGCTTGCAAGTTGTTTAAAAATACTATCTTGGAAGCCCAGACCAGCTGTATTCCATGCTTTAAGAAAAGTGGAAGGAAGTCCAAAAAATTGCCAGCATGGTTTTAAGGTGAGATCAGAGAGGCTGTTACCAAAAAAGCATCTTTCAGGAAATGGAAAAAAGAGCCAAATGGCAAAAACTGCAAACAGCACAAGCACTGGCAAGTTAAATGCAAGGCATTGATAAGGCAGGCAAAGAGAGAATTTGAGAAGAAACTTGCTGTGGAAGCAAAAACATATAATAAAGACTTTTTCATATACATTCATAGCAAAAAACCTGTGAGAGAGTCAGTTGGTCCATTAGATGATAGAGGGGTAAAAGGGGCAATAAGAGGGGACAAGACTATAGCGGAGAGACTGAATGAATTCTTTGCTTCGGTCTTTACTGAGGAAGATGTAGGGATGTTACCTATGACTGAAGTGGTATTTAAAGGTGATACTGCAGAAGAATTGAAAGAAATATTGCTACATCGGGAGATGTATTACAACTATTTGATAAACTGAAGAGTGGCAAATCACCTGGACCGGATGGTATACATCCAAGGGTGTTGAAAGAACTGAAATATGAGATTGCAGACCTGCTATTAGTAATCTGTGAACTATCATTAAAATCATCTGTAATACCTGAAGATTGGAGGATTGCCAATGTAACGCCAATTTTTAAAAAGGGTTCCAGGGGTGATCCGGGAAACTACAGATCGGTGAGCCTGACATCAGTACCGGGAAAAATGGTAGAAACCATCATAAAGAACAAAATTACTGAACATGTAGAAAGTCATGGCTTAATGGGAGACAGACAACATTGCTTTAGCTAAGGAAGGCCTTGTCTTACTAATCTGTTATGTTTTTTGAAGTTGTGAATAAACAGGTAGACAAAGGTGAGTCAGTTGATATAGTGTATCTGGACTTTCAGAAAGCCTTTGACAAGGTCCCTCATCAGAGACATTTGGCAAAACTAAAAAGTCATGGGATAGGAGGTGATATACTATTGTGGATCAGGAACTAGTTAAAAGATAGAAAGCAGAGGGTAGGGCTAAAAGGGCATTTTTGCCAATGGAGAAAGGTGAATAGTGGTGTACCCCAGGGATCTGTGCTGGGTCCGATGCTTTTTGACATATTCATAAATGACTGGGAAAAGGGAATAATGAGTGAGGTTATCAGATATGCAGATGACACAAAACTAGTTAAAGTTGTTAAAACCCATGAGGGTTGTGGAAATTTGCAAGAGGATCTTGATAAATTGGAAGACTAGGCATCGAAATGGCAGATGAAATTTAATGTGGAAAAGTGCAAAGTTATGCACCTAGGGAAGAACAACCCAAACTATGGTTACACGATGCAAGGTTCCCACATTAGGAACTACCACCTAGGAAAAAGATTTAGGCGTCATTGTGGATAACATGTTAAAACCCTCTGCCCAGTGTGCAGCGGCGGCCAAGAGAGCAAATAGAATGCTAGGTATCATAAGGAAAGGAATGGAAAATAAAGCAGGATATTATAATGCCTCTGTATCGTTCCATGGTGCGATCGCACCTTGAATATTGTGTGCAATTCTGGTCACCGTATCTTAAAAAGGATATAGCGTTATTAGAAAAGGTTCAGAGAAGAGCTGCCAAAATGGTAAAGGGGATGGAAGGATACCCCTATGAAGAAAGGCTAAAAAGATTAGGGCTCTTTAACCTGGAAAAGAGATGGCTGAGGGGAGATAGGATAGAAGTCTATAAATTAATGAACGGAGTGGAACGGGTAAAAGTAGATCGATTGTTTACATTATCAGAATATAAAAAGACTAGGGGACATGCAATGAAGCTACAGGGTAAACTATTTAAGACTAATAAGAGAAAATATTTTTTTCACTCAACGTGTAATCAAACTCTGGAATTTGTTACCGGGGGATGTAGTAAAAGCTGTTAGTGTAGCTGGGTTTAAAAAAGGTTTGGACAAGTTCCTGGAGGAAATGTCCATAAACCATTATTAAAAAGGGACCCAGGATATCACTGCTTGACCCAATACAAGCACTGTGGAACCTGTGTCTTTTGGGGAAACTGCTTTTTGGGGAAACTGCTAGGTACGTATGACCTAGATTGGCCACTGTTGGAAACAGGATACTGGGCTCGATGGACCTTGGTCTGACCCAGTATGGCATATCTTATGTTCTTATGTTATCCCAGATGGAACTGGAGGTTCTCCAGAGGTCAAAGCTTCAGTAGTACTCTGAAGCCCCTCTTGTGTTTGGAGGTTGATTCCTCCCACTAGGGCTGGCCGCTCTCAGTTCTCAGGATCGGAGTCCTGCTGAGGAGAGCTCCGGTATCGATGTCCAATGGATCGATCCCGGGAATTGGCATCGGTCCTTGAAGTTGAAGGCTGAGATGACAAGGCGACATCGATGGTTGGCTGTTTCTTACCATGGCCTCTCGGTTCCAAGGGAGTGGGAACAACACAAAGAACAGGAGCCTCGAGAGGGTGTCAATGTCGAAGAAGAGTGTGCTGAGGCTATCAAGTCAGATCCAAAAAGACTCTTGCCTTGCTTTTCCCATTTTTAACCCTTTCCTTGTCATTTTCTGACACAAATTACAAGACTCCAGGTTATGGTAGCACCCAAGGACCATAAGCACCAATTGTGCTTGTCGGTGGCCAAAATTGTGCGGTTGCAGTTAGTACATTTTTTGAAACTGCTGGCTGGCTTCTCCATGTCAGGAAATACAGCCTTTGCCAAGTCAAAAGACTTAAAGGCGGCCTGTACCGATGAAAAAACCTGTGGGAACCATGAGGTAAAAAAGAGAAAATAAAAGTTAGTGGAAGTGACAAAAAAGGGCACCGGTGATGGTACCGAAGTAGATGGGAAGGCAAAAAAGAAAAATAAGCACCCTGAAGGGCACAGAGAAAAAAGTTTTAATTGCAGTGACAGTACAAGCATCTGTAGGGCTTCACGGAAAAACTAAGACTGAGGAGAATCATTGGGAAGACAGGAGGCATGCACATATGTGCAGAGGGATGCTGTCAAACGCTTCCTGTTGGATGCTGGGGATGTTCCCGTGCGGGCTCCGTCAGGGGACAACACCCATATCTGAAGATTGCATTCCTGCTTGTTCCTGGAGATCAGTCTATTAGAAAAAATAGATAGGCCCAATCTGATGAATTCTTTAAAAGCCAGGCATAACACCTTAAAACAAAACACGGGCTTCTATTGGCAGCCAATGAAGATTTAACAGTAAAGGAATAACCCTATCCTTATGACTACTATGGATGATTATATTCACAGCAATATTTTGAATCTTTGTAATTTATGTAATAACTTTTTTGGCATTCCTAAGAATATTGAATTGCAATAGTCCAAATGACTCAAAACTGTCAATTGGACTACCATCCAGAAATCCTGTGTCTTCAACACTGACCGCAATTGCCTCATTATCTTCAACATGCCAAGCTCTATTTTGAATATATTGTACATTTGGCTCAAGAGTCAAATTAAAATTGATAATGACACCGAAGGTACGTACTTTTGAAGATATTTCAATTTTCTGTCCCAAAAGCTGGAGAAATTTAGTATCATCACCCATAAAAACTCAGTTTTGGGAGAGTGTTACCTGGCGTTGCAGGATTTGCTTGGATCATCTGTGCTCGCAGGATAGGCAACTTTGTGGACACTTGTTTGCCATCTGTTTCAGCTTGCTGCGTCACCCCTGTGTCACCAGGAGGGGTTTAAAGCGCAGCCCTGCTGCAAAGCATTACCTGGCATTGCAGGATTTGCTCAGATCATCTGTGCTCGCAGAATAGGCAACTTTGCGGACACCTGTTTGCCGTCTGTTTCAGCTTGCTGCATCACCCCCGCGTCATTAGGAGGGGTTTAAAGCGTTGGCTTGTACTGTGGAACGCAGGCCACGGGTGCGTCTGAAGGGCATGTCCAAAGGCTAGGTCCTGCCCCTTTGGAGCATGGAGGAGCACTAGTTTGGATTAGACTGCGGTATGGGCAAGCGGAAGACGAAGACTGGTAGCATGAGTACTATGAATACATCTTAGACTGTGAAAGCAGTGGGTTCTATGGACAAACATGTGGTACTTGCTACTAGAGACCCAGAAGGTGTATCCTTGCTTTTGACTGGTAGTTCATCCTCTCTAGTTAGCCCCTCTAATTTAGAAGGGGGCGATATCCCTTCCCCGCTAACACTGGTGCTTCGGGTTTGCTGACCTCCTTGCCTGTTTTGGTTGGGGGTTTCTGACCTGATTTTATAACTGAGCAGGGCTCTCCTTCTAGTTTGGACATCCTGATGGGAGATGTTCCTCTCCTGTGAGTAGTTAAGGAGGCCCTCAATTCTTCTTCTCATTTGTTGGCCCCTCTCACTCAGGGTGATCAACAGGAGGTTTCTTTAAAGGATATCTGGAGTTTATTAACTCGGATAGATACTTTGTTGTCTTCCATTGTATCACAGTTTACTACATTTAACAAGGAAACAGTTAATAAGCTCTGTCATCATGATAAATGTTTAATGTCTTTTGACTCTCGTTGTTTGAAAGTTGAGGCTCCGGTTTCCACTATACAGGGAGCCATCCCTTCCTCTATAAAGGATAGTCTCCTGTTGCATTGGCAACAGGAGCTGTTGGAAAATATTTCTAGAGCTAAGAATTTTAGGTGCCTCAATTTTCCCAAAACACATTATTTTTCTGCTGGTATTCTTTTTCAAAAGTATTTGAAGGAAGTTTTGAGGTTCCAAAATTCTACTAATCTTACTTTTAATAACATTTACTATCTTCCTCGCTCTAAGAAAGTTATTAGTGGGGTGGAGGGGAAAGTTGACTCTCTAACTTCAGTGGATACCTTGAATGTTTCTGAGTTTATTGCGTCATGTTTGGATGAAAGTTTTACTAGGGTGACCTTATTGGTTTCCTTTCATACTGAAACTGATAAGAATTTAGTGCTGAAATTGTTTTTTCGGAAAAATAAATTAGTTATTTTGTGGGCAAAAGATAAATATTTTCCCGGACGTTTCCAGGCAAACACAGACAAGGCGTAAGGCTTTTTTGGCTCTGAAACCACGTGTTCTTGAAGTGGGGGCAACTTTTTTAAAAATTTCCCTGTAAATGCCTGGTAATGTCAGGGAAAGATTCATATGTTTTTCTTGAGTCTTTTCAATTGGAAGAATTTTTGAAGTCTCGTTAATCACATCTCAGTGGTATGGGGTTATTATATTGGTTTGTTGGATAGCTTAGTATGATTGGGATGGGAGAAATTAGGTTAATCCTGCTGAAATTGTTATGTGTAATTGATTATTATTACTGTTATATTTTTGGTATCACTCTTCCGTATTGTGGACCTGTACAAATTTTGGAAGGTAGCTATTTGGGATTGTTTGGTTTTGTAATTCTTATTACTTTTTATAATATTTTTTTAGAAATGTTAATACATTTTAAAAAACCTCAATTTTTCCCAGGTTCAGACATAACTTATTTCCCTTGTACTCAACATTGTTCAGCATGGTTACATGGGAACCTGTAACCATGGGAGGGGAGGAGTGGCCTAGTGGGGAGTGGAGGAGTGACCTAGTGGTTGGGGCAAGGTACTTCAGGCTGGAAGGTCAGGGGTTCAAATCCCACTAGAAGACAGCAACCTTGGGCCGGAAGGGTTTCTAGTCACACAGGTGCTCCTTGTGGTCTTGGGCAAGCCACTTAACCCTCCATAGCCCATGTTCCCTGTAAAATAGTTATCTCCAAGTTATAATGCCTTGTTCAATGTAATTTCAGTTTGTTCAATGTAAACCGCACTGATGCACGGTATATAAGAGAATGTAAATAAATAAACCTATTTTAGATGTCTTCATGGTTTCTCTCTGTGGTTCCGAGGCCAACAAGGCTATGGTTCAGTCCAGTCTGGAGAGGCTGATAGGGCTCCAATCTATTGTACCCATTTCTCCTATTCAAAGAGGCAGTGGAATGTATTTCATCTACTTCATCATGCTGAAGAAGGATGGCTCGCTCAGAGCCATCCAAGATCTAAAAGGCATCAGTGCTTCTCTGAAAGTCTCTTGTTTCCAGATGGAATTGCTGAGATCAAGTTATTCAAATGGTGCAAAGCAGGGAGTGGCTTACCTCAGTGGATCTAGTGGAAGCATACATTCACATTTCCATTCGGGAAGACCAGAAAACTTTTCTGCACTTGCCGTTCTGGGCGATCACTTTCAGTTCTGTGCTCTGCCCTTCGGCTTTGTCACAACCCAAAAACTTTCTCCAGGATTATGGTGGTCACAGTCATGGCCCTACAGTGTGAGGGAATCCGTGTGCACCCTTATCTCGATGACTGGCTTATCCAGACCAAGCCTCAGTCAAAAGTGCTCAGGGTGACAGAATGACCCAGTTCCTCGAGAGCCTCAGCTGGGTAGTCAATCACAGCAAGAGTCATCTGGGACCTTCTCAGGCACTGTAGCATCTTGAGGCCCTTTTCAATATGCGTGCTGGCAAAGTCTTCTTGACTGCTGAGTGAATGGTCAAGTTTCTAGAGCAGTTGATGGCCTTTTGACAACAAAATTTGGGACTGTCTTCAACTTCTGGATTTGATGGTGGCCACTCCAAAGTTAGTCCCTTGGGCAAGTGCTCATATGAGTCCACTACAAAGAGTGGTTCTATCCCATTGGTCACCTTTCTCTCAAGACTACAGACTGCCCCTTCTTCCATTTGTAGTTTCTAGCCTGCTTTGATGGGCTCAGCCTGCCAGTGTGTACAAGGGTATGTTCCTGGACAATCCCTAGTGGCTCATTTTGACATTAAATGCCAGTCTGTTCAGCTGGGGTATCACTATAAGGAACAGTTGGCTCAGGGATGCATGGCCATCAATTGCCTCAAAGCCTGTGTCATTGGCTTGGCTCTCTGGCGTTTTCGCCATCTGGTCAAGGGTTGAGTGGTCTGGCTCCTCTCAGACAATGCCATGATGGTGGCATATGTCAACAACTAAGGGGGCACCAAGTGTTTGGGAGTGGCCTGCAAAATGGCCCTCTTGTTTCCATGGGCAGAGTGGAATCTTCTAGCGCTCTTGGCACAGCATTTTGCAGGTATGGACAATGTAGAGGCAGATTTTCTAAGTTGCTATACCTTCAATCCAGGGGAGTGCGAACTGGCTCAGTCTGCGTTCCAGCAGATCTGGGACTAGTGGGGCAGCTGCTGGATGGATCTGATAGCTACCTTGTCCAGTGCCAAAAAGCAAAGATTCATTAGTCATCACTAGGAGTTTAGTTCAGAGGGCATTGATGCTCTGGTTCATCCTTGGCCTCTGAAGCCTCTTACATAAGAACATAAGATATGCCATACTGGGTCAGACCAAGGTTAATCAAGCCCAGTATCCTGTTTCCAACAGTGGCCAATCCAGGTCATAGGTAGCTAGCAGTCTCCCCAAAAGACACAGGTTCCTTAGTGCTTGTATTGGGTCAAGCAGTGATATCCTGGGTCCCTTTTAATAATGGTTTATGGATCTTTCCTCCAGGAACTTGTCCAAACCTTTTTTAAACCCAGCTACACTAAGCTTTTACTACATCCTCTGGTAACAAATTCCAGAGTTTCCACCATGGCCTCTTCTGGGACACTGGATAGAGCATCATCCAGGCCTGGTGAATTTGGTGGCACCAGATTGGCCATGACAGCCTTGGTGAGCAGATCTGTTGCAGCTCCTAGAGAGATAGTCCTGGGGCCAGTTGTACCAAGGGCCCATCCTCTTGGACAACAGGCTCCCTTCTCACTTATGGCCTTGCCCTTGAGATATGGCATTAGCACGCATAGGCTACTTACCAGTTGTGGTTGCTACTCTCTTGAAGTCAAAGCGTGGTTCCACCTGCCTCTCTTATGTGCAGGTATGGTATCTTTTTGAGGGCTGGTGTCAGGAGCCCCACTTGTCCCTTTGGAAAGTGGTATTGCCATCTTTGCTTGCCTTTCTGCAAGACTGATTTGATAAAGTCCTGTCCCTTAGTTCCTTGAGAGTTCAGGTTGTGGTGCTGTCATGCCTTTGAGGGTTGATGGCTGGTTGCTGTATAGCTTTGCAGCTGGATGTGGTCTGCTTCCTTCAGAGATGCACCACTTACACTCTCCTCTCCAGTTGGTTGTGCTACCATGGCATTTGGGTATTGTTTTTCAGGACCTGTTGTCTGTTCTCTTTGAACAGTTGAAATGAGCTATACTTAAAGATCTGACTCTTAAAACCGTCTTTTTGGATGCCATTTGTTTGGCTCATTGCATTTCAGAGTTGCAGGTTCTGTCATGTAGATACCCTTATTTGTCCACCTCTGAAGATGATATGTCTGTCTGGCTGGTCCCTTCCCTTTTGCCTAAGATAGTTTCTGCCTTTCATGTCAATCAGGTGGTTTGTCTCCCTTTCTTTTTGGTGAGCAGTGTAAAGGGAAGGGCAAGGATCTACATTTAGTGGATATACACAGGGTGCTTCTCCAGTATCTGAAGGTCACTAATCCCTTCTGGAAGTCAGATAGGTTGTTTTGTTCTCTTTGCAGGACTATGTAAGGGTGAAACAGCTTCTAAGGATTGTTCGGCAGCTTTGGCCTTATTTAGATCAGGAGGTGCTGCATTTGGTGGTCCAGGCATTGGTGTTATTACACCTGGACTACTGTAATGCCTTGTATGTGGGGCTGCCGGGCCATCTGTTGAGGGAACTACAAATGGTCCAGAACGCAGTACATGGCTTCTCTGGGGGCTGTGTCAGCAAGATCCAATCGCGGGAGTTCTGCGACAATTACATTGACTCCCTATTAGACAACGGTGTGATTTTAAGGTGTTGCTTCTGGTTTTTAAAGCATTGAGGGGCCTGGGGCCCTGGAATTTGCAAGAGCTGGTACCATGGTATCAGCCAGTGCAGGTTTTGCGTTCTACTGAGACACACCTGCTGGTGCTGACAGGGCCTATGCAAGTTTGTTTACAACGCTGGTGAAGCCAGGGCTTCTCAGTAGCAACTCTGACTCAGTGGAAGGCCCTGCCTGCAGCACTCTATATGGAGTATGATCTCTTAACTTTTCGGAAGTCACTGAAAAGTTTCCTTTTCCCCTGAACGATATTGTGAGCAGCGGGCAGGTAGGCTATTGTTTAGCTGCTATGTGCAGTAGTGTAGCGGTGGTTGGGAAGGGGTTGGATGGAGGGGAGACTAATAGGGTCCTGCTAGTGGGGCTGAGGGATTGATATGTATTTTATTCTTCCGTACATCACCTTGAATGCTTGCACATTTGGCGGTTTATAAGTGTTTTTAAATAAAATAAAATAATAAATAATAAGGTTACCTTGGCCTATTGGATAAAGGTGTCTCAGCCTATTTGTTGCAGAATCATATATGGTTCTGGAGGGATTGTGAGCACACTGAACTTGGGTTCAGGCCTCGTCCTGGGCAGAGCACAGTTCTGTCATCCCTATTGACATCTGTAGGGTTGCAACTTGGTTGTCCCTCTCTATCTTTGTCAGGCATTACCGCTTGGACATCCACACTAGGGCAGACTTAGCTTTTGGCACAGAGATTTTGGTGTGTTGTATGCTGTCCATAACAGCCCATAGACCTTAACTCACACATGTCCCATGTTTATGTGCACATCTCACATTGCCCCCATGGGTGACTGTGGATATCCCCTGAGGACCTGGCTGTTGACCCCAGTGCGCCACCCCAGGGGCCAACAGGAGGAACGGTACAATGCTGCCCATCAGTAGACCCAGGCGATTGTGGAGCAAGCAATAGGGGTGCTGAAGAGCTGCTTATGGTGCCTCGATAGGAATGGCGGGATACACCTCTACAGCCCGGAGCATGTGTGCCAGATATCTGCATCATACTGCATACTCCACAACCTCATATGGATGCGGGGATTGTCGGACCCAGAGCCCATAGCTGCGGAGGAGTGGGAGGCCACAGAGGCAGCAGATAGTGATGGCACAGAGGTTGGGAGCCAGCAGCAGGTCGGCCACTGGCCCATCATGCGCAGCAGATACGAGACAGTTTCTGAGGTGACTGTCCCACACCATCATCTAGATAGGATACACACATTCACCAATAAAGTGCCTGAAATGATGTTACATATGCAAAGTGTTTATTTCCCCCCATGTGAGTCCCCTGCCCCCAGGATCGCAGTGGCCATAGGCGCTTGTTGGCACATGCACTGCGATGCAATGGAGCAATGTCTGATGATGTGCTCGCAGTGTCATCACTTTTCCCAGCAAGGCAGGCCACTGCACATGGTTCAGGGCTACCAGGTGGCTCTACTATTGCGCTGGCAGCTCCAGCATCCACCAAACTGAGCAGGGAACCAGGAATCGTTGCCTGGTATGGCGTTATCTCCCTCATCAGATGCAGGTGTCCCTCCACTCGCAGTCGGTGTTCCTGCCACTCCTCCAACTCAGTTTCTCTAACCTGTATTGCTGCCTGGAGTTCCCATCGGATACCGTGCAGCTCGAACTATATGCTCGTGGTGCCAGCCACCAGGCGTGCACTCTCCTGCAGTAGCTCCTGGTCCACATCAATGCCCCCTGCATCCACAGGGTCATCAAGGATGGCAAACTGTAGCTCAGCGAGTGGTGCATCATCTGTCTTCATCTTCCCAGCACTGGCAGGCACACCGGCCTGCTCCTCTGCCCTGGGGGCTGCATCGGCCTGCTCCTCTGCCCTGGGGGCTGCATCGGCCTGCTCCTCTGCCCTGGGAGCTGCATTGGCCTGCACTTCTGCCCTGGGAGCTGCATTGGCCTACTCCTCTGCCCTGGGTGTTGCATCAGACTGCTCCTCTGCCCTAGCAGGCACACCAGCCTCTGTGGCTGTGCTGAATCCTGGCTGTGCACTAGCATCATCTGCAGTGGATGGTGAGGCTCCCTCCGACCTCTGTTCCAGGCTGTGTGGGTTGGGTCCCTGGCAGGTCTGTGGGAGAACAAAGATGGCAGAAGGTGGTGTCATGGGTTGCTAGGATGGCCTATGGGGTGCCACCAAGCTCACAATGGAACTGGCAGGGGTATCCCTAGTCTGCACTGTCCCCAACCCCCACATCACCCAAGGAACGACAGACAGACAGGAAGGCCCTGGGTGCACGGAACCATGGTGGGGACACATACATGGCCATCAAGGTACCACCCTAGCCATGGAGCAACCCCTACTCACCCTCCTGTGTGCCTTGGGTGGAGCTTTTGAAGCCTGCAACCTCTAAGATGGAGACCTCGTCCCACCTGTTCCTCCAGAGGGGTGAGTCTGTGTTAGAACACAGGTGGCAGCTTGCTATTGCTGACCCTTTTCTTCTTCGCAGCCTGCCAAACCATCCACTACTTCTTCTTAATATCCTCCGCATCCCTGTTGTAATGGTGGACGGCATTGACTCTCTTGACAATGTCACGCCATGCTGTCAGCTGTGAGCTGGCATCCTCTGCCACAAAGAGGACAGCGTGCTGCTTAAGGATGAGCCCCAGGGCCATAGAAGTCTCGGAGGGTGTAAAGTTTGCCTTCTTGGTTCGCTTTGGCCCTTTCTGCACTGTGTCTGCCATTGTGCTGCTCAAGCGCTATGACAGTGTTAGGCTACCCATGTAGGCCTTTTAACACATACATGGATACGATGCGCAGCCATGCCACGTCCTGTCTAAACGCATATCTGGTACCCGCGTAGGTTCCTGAGCACTGATGGTACAAAAATCTGCATGACAGCTATCCGTCGAAGGACGCCATAGCCGTATACCACAGCGAGACGGCATCATAAGCGTGCATGGACACCCAGACGATAATACTCGGGTAGGACAAATAACACAGTATGTAGACATGGCTGCCATGGCATGAGGACCGGTACACGGCATCACTCAGAATGTGTGCCCTCTCGGGGCAGGGAGCATTCTGCACGTGTAGCGCCGCTGTGCCACACCAATGCTGAATGGCGATGGCCCATGCACCTTGTATGGGTATGGCACAGTGGCATTACCATACCAGGCAGTAGCTGCAGCCGCTCTGTGCAGATATGGCACAGAAGCGCTATCGATGCAGAACTGAGACCGCCGCCATTCTGCGCGTGTGGTGCTTCTGTGCCATACCCATGCACATGGACATGACCCACAGGGCCAACACCCCATGCCCATAACCCCCAGACCCCCTCTCACAGTCCCCTACACCACCCACGCAGACACACAGCCCTTCTCCCACAAAACTGACAACACATTGTGATTGCAAACCGAGAACATTTTATTGCAAACTCTGTAACATGTACAACACTGGCATCAGCTGCAGTGTAAAACAGAGATCCCCACATCACTGGGAACATTGAGCACCCATGTCCATGGCCACGCAGCCCACCCCATTACAGGCCAATGCAGGGCAATCCCTGGCATGGGGATGGCCTATGGTGCCAGGGGTCCCTGCCTGTGCCCTGTCAGTGCAGCAGCGAGGGTCTCCAGGTGCATGCACAATTCCCACTAGCACTCCTTGTGGCCTTGGGCAAGTCACTTAACCCTCCATTGCCTCAGAAAAATTCAAGTTATCAATGTCCCTGTTTAGGGTATATTACCAAGTTTAAGTTACAATGTAAACCACTTTGATTGAAATGATAAGCAGTATATAAAACCTGTTAAACTGTAAATAAAAATGCTAATTGTCTGTGCTGCTGCCCATACATCCTCCCAGAGGAGCTGCACCTCTGCCACTAGGGTGGCCAGAGCCCAGTCACCAGATGGCCAAGTGGGTGGTGGCACAGAGGAGCCTCGTGCGGCATGGCCATGCCGTGCCCATGGGTACTGGGGTGGATGTGGGAGTCCACGGTTGCAGAACATGGCCCACAGGTCTGCTGCATGTCATGCACGATCTGTGCCCAGCTGTGCAGTGTGCTCATGGCACCCTGGGATGGGCATGGGTAGACATGGCTGCAGGGTGTGGGGCACAGCTGGGGGGTGCTGCTCCTCCACTGCCCCCCTGCTGGCTGTGCGCTGCTCTGCAATGCCATACCTGGGGTACTTGGAGGGTGGTGACTGCATCCCCCCTGCCACCCCCTCAGGGCCCGCCTCTGCCTCGAATGCAGGGGACAGCTCTGGTCCCGCTGCCACCTCCTCCTCCTCCTCAGACTCCCCATCCTACTCCTGACCCTTGGGCCCTCACCCTCCTCTGACTCCCTGTCCAGCCCCTGACCCTCTGAGCCCTCCCCCTCCTCAGACTCCCCGTCCCACCCCTGACCCTCTGAGCCATCCCCCCTCCTTGGACTCCACATTCCGCATGACCCTCTGAGCCCTTCCCTTTCTCAGACTCTCTGTCCCACACCTGACCCTCTGAGCCCCCTCTCCTCAGACTCTCCATCCTGCCCATGACCCTCTGAGCCCCCTCCTCCTCGTACCCCTGGCCCTCTGAGCCCTCCTTGGACTCCCCGTTCTGCCCCTGACCCTCTGAGCCCTCCTCCTCCTCAGACTCCCCATTCTGCCCCAGACCCTCTGAGCCATCCCCCTGCTCGGACTTCCCATCCTGCCCCTGGCCCTCTGAGCCCTCCTACTTATTGGACTTCCCATCTGCTGCTGTGCTGTGGCCTCCTTCCTGCCTTCCCTCTCTGTGGTGCTGTCCTCCATCATAGTCCCGCTGGACCTCTCCTCCCCTTCACTGCTGGAGTACTGCTGGGAGATGCACCTGTACATGCTGGCACTGGACCACTGCTCCAGGTTGGTGCCAGTGGTGGGCCAGCGTTGTTTGAGGCCTCCCTGAAACTGGCTGTGGGGGAGAGGGAGGGGGTTAAATGTCCACACTGGTGTGGCCCTGGGGTGGGAATGGCATATCTCTGGGGAGCCCGTGCATGGATTGTGCAACCCACCTTTGGGCCAGGGGGGGGTGGGGTGCAGTCCCACAGTGTACACTGCACACTCTCCCCTTTGCCCACCTCCAGCCAGCTCAGTTCTCCCCCTTAAATGCCTAGCTGTGGCTTGCCAGCCCTCCCCCAGGTGACGGACACCCACAGGGGACAGTGTGGGCAGGTGCACAATCTGCATCTGGGCCCACTGCTAGTGGAATGTGCCCCTGTACCACCATATCTTGCCGTGCCCTGGCCATGTGTGTTCACAACTGCATGTATTCATTGTTGGCTGGTGTGCACATGGGAAAGTTGCATTGGAGATGGCAAGACTGCCCCAAGCACATTCCCATCATTGCATACCGGATGGTCTGGCAGCCATGGCTCCCACTCTCTGTGTCTGCTAGGCTCCACTGTGTGCACCACTGACCTTCCTCAGCTGCCAGCTGCTTCCAGTGCAGTGTCCTGTAGTGACACTTGAGGGCCTCCAGGATGAGTCGCATGCAATAGTCCCTGTGGGAAAGAGAGGAGGAGGGGATACATATGGGCTCAGTTGTGTGCTTCCACATCACCTATGGCGCATATCCATAGCCTGCTTCTGCCTGGTGGCCTGCCCATCCTGGGGGCAGGGGCATATCCATGGGTCATAAGTGTGGGGTGCATATGATGGTACACCTTTGGCATCTGAAACCGGATTCATCCCCACTGCTCCCCTTGGATTTTGACACGTGCCCCATGCCACCATCAACAGTGCCATCTGGGCCACTGATTCACCTGTGTTACCCCTCTGGTGCCTTCAGCCACCTCTGCAGTCTTTCCCCCGTCCCTTGCTCCCATCGGTTGCACACAGTCTTGCCTTGGCACCATGGTACATGGGTGTGGACCATGAGTGGCCTCGGCTGTGGTTAGCTGTTGTGGCATGGGCCATCCACTGCTTCAGGGGCCATATCACTGCATGGTTTGGTGGGCTCACTGCAGGACAGGCTTTCGCGGTTTGTGCATGCTCATCATTACACATCTGTCAGTTCCTGTGGCATCACATTATCGACATGCTGCCACAGCCAGACAGGAGGGTGGCTGATCCAATTGCAGGGACAGATGGATAGCACATATGTGGATACTGGCACTGGCCCCCTCCAACCCCTGGGCCAGGGTCACAGGGGCTGGGGAGAGGGGTGCATGTCCAGGGCATCTGAACTGACCAGCAGGTTCCCCTGGGGCAGGCAGCCCAACTCATAACTCTCCATGCGCCAGGCAATGCCTTTGCTGTGCCAACCCTGTGGTGTTGCTGCTATCTGCCACCAGGGGGTGCAGTAGCATCCATGCCTGCCTGCCCCCCACCCCGCTGTCATCTGTTCTGCTACCATTGGTGCTGCCACGAGTATGTGGCTTGGTCCCACAGCCCTGTCTCCCTGTGCAGACACACAGCTGTGCTTTTCAGGGTGCATATGGCAAGGCATGGTGCTCAGCCCACCCCCCTGTCCACTCAGGTCTCTTTACCTGCGCAGGCGGAGTTGGATGGCCCTCCATACAGCTATGGACAGCCACAGGTTTGGCCGCTGGCCCCCCCTGGATTATAGCACCTCCTCGTACCGCAGCACAGAATGGACAAGGGCCTCAGACTCATCGGGGCAGAAGTTGACTGACCTTCTCACTGCCATGACACTGGTGTCTATCCGTCCAGCCACAGGGGGTTCTTGCACAGGCAGCCCGCGGGGCCTGCATGATGGTGTTATCAATGCATGGATACACCGGATTGGTGATACACGGGTTCATGCACACTTGCTGTCCCACTTATCTGCCTGCTGATTTGGACCCCTACATGGGTATCATGGGCTAACCTTTTCTTAGGCGCCGAGCTCAGGTTCTGGCCCCTGTACATACCTGTCTGCCACACTAGGCGCCTGCTGCTGTGTTCAGTTTGTGCTGCATTTTCGAAGCTTGGCCGTTTTTGGGGGTGCCTGACTCACGATTCAAGCACTTTTCCTGAGTAGGTATCTTTATACGGATATGGCATGCTTCAGCATCTTGTTGAAAATCAAGCCCTATACCCTAGCTGCACCAGCTCAAGTAACAATGATAATGTCACTGGATGGTTCTAGTTCTCTGTCTCCACCTCTGCTGGCAGGGGGACATAATCCATTTATCTGGACTTGTCTCTTAGGACTCCAGGAAAGGCCATTATCTGGTAAGTAAAATGTCTCCTTTGTATGGTGGAGCTGTGTGGTGCAGAAAGTTTGGGCTGATCTCCCAGTGTCAAGTCTCATGACACTTCATACTGAAAGATCAGCCAGAACTTCCTGCATCATGTGGCCAATCGTGGTGGGGGAAGGTGAACCACAAAATTTTGTGTTGGCTTAGTTTACGCACGTGCAAATACATGTGTATGGACAGACAATTTGCTTGCCACTTGAACCTTGGGCATTAGTTGCTAGGCCTTAGCGAAATATGCCTAAAAAGACTTGAAACAGTTCAAAATGATGTGGGGCCTGTGCCAGAAGATGTATGTATACCCTAGAGGAGAGAAGGGACAGAGGAGATGTGATACAGGCATTTAAATACTTAAAGAGTATTTAATGAACAAACTAAACTTTCTTTTAAAGATGTGTTAGTTGCAAAGAGGCAAACTCAAAAGCAATGTCAGGAAATACTTTTTCACAGAAAGAGTGCCCTCCTGATTGAGGTGGTGGGAGCAAAAACAGTGTTGGAATTAAAAAAGGCATAGAGCAGACCCAGAAGATCTCTTTATAGCAAGAGAATGGAATTAAAGCAAACTTAAATAACTTTTACACTCAAAAATAGAGGGGGATAAACCTGTATGGAATGGTAGGTGCAACCTTAATAAAAAGGCATAGAAGGAGGTAACTGCATGGAACAGCAGATATAATCCCAAACAAAGGTATTGGGGGGGGAGGGTAACCTACATGCGGGTTGGTGTACAATTTTAGCCACCTTACTGGGCAGGCTAGATGTACCATGCTGGTCTTGTATTTTCCGTATCTCCACCAGACATCATAAACAGAACTTGCAATTGAGCAAATCTCATATGGAGAAAACAACAAGGTCTCTTCCAACTGCACATGGTAACTGCAGAATCATGGAGTGAGTTCCTGAAGAGTGATATGGCTGTGAGGACTCCAAATGGCCACCTCAAGTAAATGAGATGTCATCTTCTGTTGTGCACAATGAGTGGAGAGTGAATTTGGCTCCCTGAAGAAGCCGTTGAGGCGAAACATCCGATGTCGGGGCTTCCTGCCACCTCTGTTTATCATCAGCAGATAAGTGCTCGGAGTTTTGTTTTTGTTGTTTTTGTTTTTGTTGTTTGCACCAAGGACTGTACCATGCTGTTTTGAGAGCCTGCTGGAAGCTTGCTGGAAGCCTGCCTTTCTTTTATTAATTAGGCTGGCTGGAGGTTTTTTTTAGACCATTGATGTGATATGTAGTCTGGTCTTGGACATAGACGTTGATGCGCCGTCTTGACAGACTCGACTCCTTTTGTTTTTTCATTGGAGATTGCTGAGGTCTTTTTTCCTCCGTTAATAGTAGGCTTCTCTCTGCAGCAAAGGGGTATATGTTTTTGTGTTTTCTTTTTTGTTCATCTCATGCATATGTTTTGTTTTTTGGGGGTAGTTCCTTTTTAGTTTTGATTTACATGCTAGCCCCTTGAGAGTTCTGTTTGATACATAGATCTTCTGTTGTGCAGCACATCAAATAGCAGCCTCCAAAAGTCCTGCCCCTCACTTTTTCCATCTCTTTCACTGGTGAGGCATTGTAGAGCTATTTCACCTTCCAACCTTTCAGCAGATTCGTGGGATTCAGATGGATCTGTGATATCAAGAAAGTCTTCATGCCAGAACCCCTCACCAGGACTTTCTTCAGATTCCTCACCACAAGAATCAGAAAACTAATTCAAAATTTCTACAACTAGTCAAAGAATTGTCCTTGAAAAACATCAAAAAACATCTGCATTTGTAGGAGTTAAAATATATTTGGATGTTCCGGGAAACATAGTAGTGAGCTCAATACACGAGATTGTGACAAAGCAGCAGAATTTACGGCAGACACCATATTCAACTCCAGCTACATCAAAGAGACTCAAAACCAAGTGTAGGATGCTCTCAGGAATAGATCACAAAGTGCAACTGCCACACCGTCAGTAGTGGTAGAATTCATTCCAGTTTTCTTCTAGGAGAGGACCCAAGACTGATGGATGCCTTGGGAAAGAAAAAGTTCCAAAATACCATGCTAACTTCTGATATAGCAGTGCACCAGTTCCAACTCATCGAGTAGTTTTATGCCATCCTGGAAAAAACACAGTCCATGATGAAAGTCTCCCACCATGAGGAATCAGAGGCTATACTGCAAATGTTTCAAGATTTGGATAACTGTGCAAAATATGTGATATGATCCACATATGATGTCTATGAGACTGCTGTGAGAGGCAGCCATAGGTATAGCTACCAGAAGCATGGCCTGGTTGAGAGCCTCTGGGCTTTGAGAAAAACATACATGACAGGTTAGCAGATGCTCCTTGTACTGGTGAAAACCTTTTTAGTGAAAAGGTCAATGAAACAATTTATCAGATAAAAGATAATTGTTCTATCATGCAAGAGCTAGCAGCAAATAATATTTATAAACAGTCTTCAGAAAGGAAATTTCATTACCGCTTCTATAAAAGGCCTTATTACTGCAGGCTCTCACCAGTACTCTTATGGGAAATTATTTTTGCAAAGACCTCTGTAGTCATCAAAGGCAGAAACCAAGAGAGAAGAAAAGTCCAAAGACAACCAAGTGTAGCTGAATTGCTGGAGGGGGTCAAATAACATTCCTTCAGGACAATTGGCAATGTACCACAAAGGACAAGTGGGTTCTTGGCATCAAGACTGATTACAGATTATGCCTCTCTTCTTTTCTTCCAAACAGAAAGCCACATTTGTGTCTACCTCAGAAGCAGCAAGTTCCTCAACAACTTTTGGAAATTCAAACCTTTTTGCAGTTGCATGTGATAGAGAAAGTACCACCAATCAAATGGAATCAGAGCTTCCATTCCAAGTATTTCCTGATTCCTATGAAAACAGGAGTCATGTGGCCTATTCTGGATATCATAGCTCTCAGCAAATTCCTCATCAGAAAAAAGTTCAGGATGAACACCTTGGCCTCAGTCCTTCTGCTCCTATAGAAGGACTATTGGTTAGTACCCCTGAACCTGAAAGATGCATTCACTAATATGTTTACAGTAGGTGGAAATATTTATGTTTCCAGATTCTAGATCAGCATTATCAGACCAAATGGGAGGACTTTGCACTATCTTCTGTGCCCTGAGTATTCACAAAATGTGTTGCAGTGGCAGTAATTCATCTTTGTCATTTGGGACATTTTGTCTTTCCATACCTGGATGACTGGTTCCTATCACACAAATTAGAAGCCAGTGTGCAATTATCTCTACAAGTCACCTTATCTACTCTAGAAAATTTTGGATCTGTGATCAACATCAAGAAATCAATCCTGACTCTCATTCAGTAACTGGAGTTCGTAGGCGTCATTATTCATATTCTGTACCGTCAACCAGTGCATTCGTTCCAGTGCAAAGGGCATCAACCATAGAATATTTGGTGGACTCTTTCTCAGTCTATCAAAGATCATCAGTGAGAGAAGTCCTGCACCTCTTAGGCCACGTGGCTGCCACAATACATATAGTTCCCTTTGCAAAATAAAATATGAGAGAGATTCAGTGGCAGCTGAAAAAACAATGGAATCACATCCAGGATCTCTTTCATGCAAAGTGACAACTGCTCAGTTCAAACAGGCAATTCACTGGTAGAGAAATCTGGCCAATCTCTTAAGAAGCAAGTGTTTACATCCACTACTTCCTCAACAGACTTTTACAATGGATGTTTCAAAGAAAGAATAGGGAGCGAATCTCAGTCAACTACAAATGCAAGGATTGTGGTCAGAGGAAGAATCTTGCCTCCACAATTGGAACTGAGGGCTGGACGTTCTGCTTTACTGACTTTCAAGCAATGGTTGTCAGTACGATTCTCCAGGTTCAAACCGATAACCAGATAACTATGTATTACATCAACAAGCAGAGAGGAACAGGTTCCTTACACCTCTGTGAAGAAGTTCAGCAAATATGGGGCCTAGCACTACAAATGAACACATTTCTAGTAACAACATGCAAACTAGAACACCATACAATTGCCAACAAACTCAGACAACAAGAGAATCCACACTAGTAATTCTTGAAAACCACTACAATTCAAATAATCTTCAAATAGTGTGGTCATCACACCATAGATCTGTTTGTGTCAGATCAGTATGGAAAATGTGTCCAGCTTTGCTCCTGTTACCCATGTCTACATTGTCTAGCCCCGGATGCATTTACAGTCTCGTGGATACAAGAACTCCTGCATGCATGCCCTCCTTGCCTACTAATTTCCAGAATGATACAAAAGGTTCATCAGAATTCTGCAAACCTTATTCTGCTAGCACCATAGTGGATGAGGCAAATTGGTTTCCTTATCTTCAACCGTAGCAAAGGGACCACCATTCATACTTCCTCAAACACCAGACTTGATAACTCAGCAAGGCAGAAAGTTACCCCATTCAAGTTGTCAAACATTAAAGTCGAGCAGCAGTTGATTGTCTGCTGGAAATTGTTTCCAGAGTACAAGACAGAGTCCTTTCTTGCTTCTGGGTCTCTACCAAGAGCTCCTAAGTCTAAAGTGGTTCTCTTCTTGGAATACAGCATGGGCTGTTGATCTATTTTATTGTCCAATTCCAGTCCTTCTTCAGTATTTGCTACATATGTCAGACTTGCACCTAAGCACCACCTTAATATGAGTGCATCTAGGTGCCATAGCAGCTTATCATAACAAGATAGATAATCTACCTTTTTCCAGATATTCCTTGGTAATGAAGTTCATGAAAGTCTTCTGGAATACTAGACCTCTGGTACAATAGCTACCAGTGGCATGGGACTTGAATCTAATCCTCACCTGGCTAATAAAAACCCCTTTTGGACCTTTAAATTCCACATCTATGAAATACCTTTCATGGAAGATGTTCTTCCTTGTTGCAATTACAACAGTACGGCACATAAGTGAACTACAGGCTTTAGTCTGCTATAAGACCTATGGCTCAAATTTTGCATAAACAAAATCCTCTTCAGAGCACACTCAGAGTTCCTACCAAAGGTAGTCCTTGAGCTTCCACACCCATCAACCTATAGCTTGACAGTTTTTCATGCTCCACTGCATTGCACTGTCAAGAGTGATTCCTTCATTCTCTGGACTGTAAAAGAGCTATCCAAATTTATCTGGAGCGCACAAATTATCAGCATTGAGCATCCCATCCCCTCCTGTCTTATGATCCCAATAGATCAGACAAGGCAATTTTAAAGAGGGCCATGTCTACATGGATATCGGACTGCATAGTTTAGTTTATTGACATACTTGCTATACCATCTTTCAAAAACAGCAGAGCACTTTACAAAAATATAAAAACAAACATAAAATGCATAAACATAAAACTTATAAAACCAAGCCAAAGATGAATAAAATACAAGTTAAAAAATATGTAAAAACCATACAAAGTGGACAAATGAACAGATAATAAAAGACAAATAATGGCAAACCATCTAAGGACCCCAACAACCCTCTATCTAAGGACCCCAGTCCTGACCACAAGTGCTATTTTACAAGGGGATTTGCTGTGAACCATAGATAATCTGCTGGTAGCATAGACTTCTGCTATTAGCAAAGTGATGCATGTCTACTGAAAAAGATCACAATTCATAGACTGTAAGTGACAGCAACTGCTACAGCTCACTTTCAGCAATGTGAAGGACACGTGTAAAGATGCAACATGGATATTATTCATACTTTTATGAAACATTATTGCCTTGACCAAACTTCTGAAGAAGCACAGCATTTGGTCAAACAAGACTGCTCAGTCTTCATAACTAAGACTTCAACCTACCTCCTCCACTAAGTCATAAACTCAACTTGCAAACACTCGAAGAAGACTCAGCCATGGAGTCTTCAGTTATATGGCTGGAGCAATCCTGCATGTCCATGGAAAAAAGCAGTTGCCTACTTAAGAACATAAGAACATACCTATAATAGTGTTCCCCATGGATAGCAAGATACTACAGCCACACAGTCCTTCCTACAGTTGAAGCTTGCTATAAGACTAATTGACCTTACTGTCACAACCGTCAGCACTGTCCAGAGTTTTCTGAGCTAGTGAAGAGAGACCCAATTGGCTCTGTCCTGGGGTAATGTCACCCACTTATGTGCCTGTAGGATCCTGCTGGCCTCAGAGAACACCCTTACAGGTATGCAACTTTGTTTTCTCTAAGGACCTTTCCTTGTATGGATAAGGGTTCTTTGTTTAAATCTCTTGAACAGAATGCAGCTCTCCTTTAAGGTTCTTTGGTACAGAAATGGCCGTGTGTACTTTGCTATAATGAAAAGCAGTCCAGCCCATCAGAGAAGAATACTCTAATCTTTAGTATAGAATCAATTGGGCTTTTACTACCATCATCCATTCTGCTACATAAAAACATAGAAAGGAATGGCAGCTAGGGACTGTCTAATCACCTGATGCAATACCACAGAGCCTGTCTAATATCAGGCTTTACCGCCATAGCTGGCTATGTGATTAACTTTAGTAGCCTGGAATTCTCACTGCCATCATTGGCTCTGGGAAGCTGTTCCACACATCCAGTATTCTAAAAAGACATTTCCTTATATCTCCTTTAAGCCATATAGGATATCTTGCTCTAAAACTTCCATTCCACTGAAACATTTGCTTTTTGTGCATTATTTATATCTTTGAGATATTTTAATATCTCTCTGCTTTCAGCTATCACCAGTGTTTTGGCACACCGATTTGCTATCATGAGATTATGGACTATGATCAATTTGAGATCCATTTTGTGGTAGCAGTATTTTGCTTTCTCCATTGTATACAGCTCTCTTGAGTTTCCACATCTTGAGAACATAACTACATCTTTTACATTGAATTTTTAGTGCAAACTCTTAACCATGCCTGAAGCTTTCAGAGATCACTCTTCTTTTAATTGAATTTATATTCTGTATGTTGCTGACTGAAGGTAGATTATAACATTTGTCATAATAATATAATAGACTATCTCATAAAAAGTAAAACCATAATTGTTAAATATGCCAATCCATAGCACCTAAACAAAAGGGCGGCTCAAGGCAATCTGCTGCCTGAGGCGAGGAATGAGATGGCGACCCCCGCCCCCCCCCCTGTAGTGTGTGGGGGGGGCGCTTTCTCAAAACTCTGATTAGATAATATGGAGGAAATGCAAGATGTTTGCACACCAAGGAACTAAAAGAATGAGCAAGAACCATAGCACACTTTATAAAACTAAATTATAACTCATTTTTATTTTGTTATAAACTGTGTTATGGTTCTTGCTTTTTCTTTTTGAATATATATTTTTCATCCACAGAACCCCCTCCCTCAACAGTGGGTGCAGAGCAGAACTAGGACATTCACCCACAGAACTCAATATCTTTAAAAAAAATTGGATTCTGGTCATCTTACTAACAAATATTCTCCAGTACCAAGCATACTGGGAACTAATATAAAACCCTACAAAAGTCACCAAAGCTCTACAAGGCCAAATCTACCATACCATTACCAGCATAAACTTCCAAAACTCATACAAGGTGCCTACCCAGAAAAACGCAGCACTATAAATACTGCAGTGGGTCCTAGAACATCTAACACCTATTTGAAAAGCTGAACAAGGCAAATTACTACAGTACAGATCCCTGCGTACTAATTTCATGTTAACAGAACACATGGCCTTGGTCACACACTCAGAACTCAGATTCTCACAAAGTACAGAATAAGTGATCACAACCTAAAATAAAAATAAAATATTAATAGACAAAAATTAAACCAGAACCCCAAGAAGCCAGACTCTGCATGCAGTGCAACACCAGATAAAAGATGCAGTTCCCCATACTGTGTAAATTATAAAGATAAGCACAAAGTCCAATCACTAAATTGAAAATAAAATTATTTTTTCTACCTTTGTTGTCTGACCATTTTATTCTCTGGTCATGTCGTTCCTGATCTGAGGCTTCTGCTTTCCTGTCTTCTCTTAGCACTCTATCTGCCATTTCTTGTCCCTTTTTTGTTTACTTCACTTCCTTCCATCAGTCTACTTCCAGTCCCAGTAATCCTCCCCACATGTCAGTTCCCTTCCAGTCCCAGTGCCGCCTCCCTGCCAGCCTCCTCCCCATTACCCAGCCAACTACCGGTCCCATCCCCAAGTGTCAGCTCCCTCCAGTTCCACCCCCAGCTCCCTTCCAGTCCCCCTCCAGTACCATCCATAGGTGTCAGCTCCCTTGCATCCCCCTCTTTTCCCCCCCATGTCAGTTTCCTTCTAGCCCCCACCTTTCCCCCATGTCAGTTCCCTTCCAGTCCTCCCCTTCCCCTCTCTCAGTTCCCTTCCAGCCCTCTTTCCCCCTCTGTCAACTCTGTTCTGCTCCCTCTTCTTCCCCGTCAGCTCCATTCCAGCCCTCTCTTTACTCCTCTATCAGCTACCTTCCAGCCATCTCTTTCCCTCTCTGTCAGTTCCCTTCCAGCCCTGTCTTACCCCTCTGTCAGCTCTCTTCCAGCCCTCTCTTTCCCCCTCAGTCAGTTCCCTTCCAGCCCTCCTTCTCCCTCTGTCAGCTCCGTTTAGCTTCCTCTCCTTCCCCAGGTAGCTCGTTACGCCCCTTCTCCCTTCCCTTCTGTGTAGCTCCGTTCAGTCCCCCCCTCCCCCCATGTCATCCCCATTCTGCTCCCCCTTCTTCCTCCCTGTGTAGCTTGTTCCACTCCCTCTCCTTCTCCCTCATGTAGCTGCGTTGAGCTCCCTCTCCTGCCACCTGTGTCAGTTCCATTCCCTCTCCTTCCCCCGTGTAGCTTGTTTTTCTCCCTCTCCTTCCCCCCTCCCCATGTAGCTGCGTTGAGTTCCCCCTCCTACCACCCATGTCAGCTCTGTTCCGTCTACTTCCCCTGTGTAGCTCATTCTGCTCCCTCTCCTTCCCCCCATTTAGCTCACTGCACTCTCTCTCCTCCCCCCCCCCCCCCCGGTGTAGCATGTAGCTTGTTCTGCTCCCTCTCCTGCCACCTGTGTCTCCGTTCTTCTCCTTTCCCTTCCTCTGCAGCTGCGATAGCGTTAATTTAAAATGAAAGGAAACCGGTGTGGAGCCTCCCAGCCCTATGGAATCCCTGCAGCTGTATCCTACCTCCAAAAGCAAGTGACGCTAGAGTGGGACGCGGCAGCAGGGGTTCCTTAGGACCGTGAGGCTCCACACTGGTTTCCTTTCATTTTAAATTACTGCTATCGCAGACGCAGCAGCTCGTCCACATTTTTTTTTAAACTGAAGGCGGAGTGAGGCAATTGTTTTGGGGTATTTTTGCCATGCCCAAAAGTTTGCCACCTGAGGCCACTGCCTTACTCCGCCTCATTATGGAGCTGCCCCTGCCTAAACAATAATATTCCATATTTGTTTCTGTGCTTGTAGTGTCCATCCTGGTAGCAACAGTTCAAATATCTGTACAAAAATAAACCTTTTTTTCTAACCCCTCTACAATATCACTTTTGGAAACTCTAAGGACCACCAGGGATATAAAAGACTTTAGGAAGAAGCTAAAAACCTTCCTTTTCACAGATCACTTCAGGGAGTACATCTGGCACTCCAGATTCTGGACCACCCTATCATAGTCTAACCCCCAGATACTTGGTAATATGCCGAAAGGCATTTGTGCTGTAGATAAGTTATGCTTCCAAGCATCTCCCGCATGCCACCCTTTCCTTTACTTCCAACATGAGTTCTCTATAATGTTTTCTGAGTTGTAATGTAAACCGCTTTGATTTTAGGATAAGGCAGTATAGAAAACTTGCTAAATAAAATAAATAAATAAATCTAACTCCAGGATTGATCCTTGAGGTACTTCACTGATGAACCTTTTGTTTGGACTGAACTCAAGTTTACCACTTCTCTCTGTTGCTTATGCTTTATTCACTTTAGCATCTTAGGAACCACCATTAGGCTCCTCAGTAGTTACACAAAGGAGGTTGTATGCAGTGTTTAAGTGCTACTTCCATTGCCTGCCCTGATAAATTCTTTAGTCATCCAAAGAAATTGATCAGATTTCTTTGGCATGATCTTCTGCTGGGGGGAATGGGAAGACCAGGTGCACAACATGTTTTCCTCAGATTCCTTAGACAGGTGATGGGGGATGTGGGTCCTGGAATTCAAAGGCATGGCCTGCTCTTTTTCTTCAATTGAGGTGGGGGGGGGAGTGGGTGACAAAGCAAGCAGTATTGCTGAATATCATTGTTCTTTCTCCTTTCTCCCTCATACAACCCACAGGCTCTTCAGTCCCCTCATACTTTTGCCCCTCCCTCTCACTATCACTCTTTTCCCTCCTTTTAATTCCTTTGCTACTTCTCCCCTCCCTCCCCAGGTCCGGCCCAAGGGTTTCTGCCACAGGCCTGCCGCAGGTATCAAAGTGGCAGCACAAAACCACCCACCTTAGCCACCTAGTGGATGGGTTGGCCCTGCCCCTCTCCCCCAGTGTGGTCACTAAGGGCAGAGACAGCTTGGCCCAAGAAGCCAGCATACTAGCAGCAGCAGAGTCAGGAAGCTGCCAAGCCAAGTAGAAGAAGAAGCAGTTGACTTTGCAGGTTTTAACGCCTTGTCTCTTTGACCTTGCCCATTCTCGCTCATGGCCTCTTCAATTGTGTGTGATATAGTGCATAAATCAAGGTCACATGGCTGCTGCTGTCCTACACTTCCAGCTTTGCTCTGTTTCCTTTGGAATCTAGGACTCCAGAAATGATTTGCACCCATCAGTAACTATGGTCCATTTCCATGAAGTAACAATAAAAGGCAATGGAACCTTGTTCTGTGTTGTTCAGCCAAAAATTAAGCTCCGCGTAAGCATCTGAATTGGTACTAGAATGAAATTTGTGAGCAAAATTGCTCAAGGCCAGGATTGAAGCCTTTAAGATTGGCACTGCTGCTTGCAAGTTTAAAACTTTGATTTATTGACTAAGTGGTATAAAAAAAAGTTAAATAAATAAATAGTTTGCCCCCTTTTTATGTTTGTTTTTTGCAGTATCTGCTTCAGGTTTGCCCCCTCCCCTCCTGGACACTGCAGTACATGATGGGTGAGGGAGCAAAAGGAGGAGAGGGACTGGATTTGAGAGCACAAGATTCCCTGCTCTGTCAGCTTCAGGTTCATTCGCCATCACTCCACTTCCCTGTAGAATACCTGATGGAGAGGAGCTGGAGCAGAATATGATTATGGGAATTATACTCTCTCAGTTTCGCTGGACTTATCTGCGGCCTTTGATCTGATGGATCACAACCTATTTTTGGCCTGCCTGTATGAGGCAGGGATCAGAGGTACAGTGCTTGACTGGTTTCATTTCTTCCTAAATCATAGATCTTTCCAGGTTCATATTCAAAGAGAGGTCTCTACCCCCCGAGACCTTTTGTGCAGCGTCCCCTAAGGTTCTATTTTATCGCCTTGATTATTTAACATTTTCCTCAGCCCATTAATTACTCAAATACAGGAATTAGGTGTTTCCTGTTACGTATATATGGACGACATCTTATTGTTATACTCTACTGATGATTCAGTAATAGATTTGGTCCCTCTAAACAATTGTTTAAAAACAATATCCTCCTGGTTATTTGAACACTCTCTTAAACTGAACCCTACTAAGTCGACAGCCATCTGGTTTACTGGTTCGGATTTTCAGCCTACACTTGCCCCTACGATAGACCCTTAGTATTACATAACTCCCTTTGATATATTGGAGTTGTGTTAGATTCAGCCCTTACTTTCTCCCCTCAACTGGCCCAGGTAATTGGCTTTCCTGGCCTTACAGCGTTTTCATAGCATTTGTTCATTTTTGGATCACCCGGCCCAGATAACCGTGCTTTTACACACTCTGATACAGAGACCTGACTATTGCAATATTGTTTATCTAGGCCAGGGGTCGGCAACCCACGGCTCCGGAGCCGCATGCGGCTCTTTCTCACCTTTGCCGCGGCTCCGGAGCACACTGCCCGCCCAGTATTTAAACGTGGCGTTATGGGCTCCCTCCATGTCAGCTCCCTCCCTTCTTCTGCAGCCGCGGCTCCCTGCCTCTTAGGTAACCGCGGCTGTGCTTTTAAAATCATCTCGGAGCCCTTCCTGTCTTGACGGGCTCCGTGCAGCATTGTCCCGCCTCTAAAGGAAGTTTTGGAGGCGGGACAATGCTGCACGGAGCCCGTCAAGACAGGAAGGGCTCCGAGCTGATTTTACAAGCACAGCCGCGGTTCCCTATGCGGCAGGGAGCGGCGGGTGCAGAAGACGGGAGGGAGCTGACATGGAGGGAGGGGGGCTGACATGGAGGGAGGGAGCAGATATGGATGGATGGATGGAGGGGGGCTGAAATGGATGGAGGGGGCTGACATGGAGGGATGGAGGGAGGGGGGCTGACATGGAGGGAGGGAGCTGATATGGATGGATGGATGGATGGAGGGAGGGGGGCTGACATGGAGGGAGGGAGCTGATATGGATGGATGGATGGAGGGAGGGGGGCTGAAATGGAGGGAGGGAGCTGATATGGATGGAGGGAGGGGGGCTGACATGGAGGGATGTAGGGGGCTGACATGGAGGGAGGGAGCTGATATGGATGGATGGAGGGAGGGAGGGGGCTGACATGGAGGGAGGGAGCAGAAATGGATGGAGGGAGGGGGGCTGACATGGAGGGATGGAGGGGGCTGACATGGAGGGAGGGAGCTGATATGGATGGAGGGAGGGGGGCTGACATGGAGGGATTGGGGAGGCGGGCTGACATGGAGGGAGGGAGCTGATATGGATGGAGGGAGGGAGGGGACTGACATGGAGGGATGGAGCACTGGTAATGGGGTTGAGGGGACGAGCACTGGAAATGAGCTGATTAGGGGAGGCTAGGACTGGTAATGAGCTGATGGGGGGGTAGGACTGGTATTGGGCTGATTAGGGGAGGCTAGCACTGGTAATGGGGTTGAGGGGGGATTAGCACTGGAAGCAAGCTGATTGGGGGGCTTTGACTGGGCATGGGCTGATTGTGGGGAGGGGAGGATAGAGCTGCTGGCCCTGGAAGATAACTGGGGGCTAAGGCTACAAATGGGCTGATATGAGGGGATGGGAGAATGGAACTGGATCTGAGAGGGGCTGCCATGGTATTTGTACTAGAAGGGACTGGTCAGTGGGGAAGGAGGGGGACTGGAAGGAAATGGACACCAGTGGCAATCATGGGAATGCAAGTTGACATTGGAAGGTACTGGGAGTGAGGACTGGAAAGGGGCTGATATTGGGGAGGGTTACTGGGACTGGAAATAGGCTGATGGAAAGAAGTGAAGAAAATGAAAGAAGAGATAAGAAATGGCAGATGGACCATAGACCACAGAAAGAGAGCTAAGAGAAGACAGGAAAGCAGAAGCCTCAGATCGGGACCAGCATGATCAAAGAATAAATTGGTCAGACAACAAAGGTAGAAAAAATAATTTTATTTCATATTAGTGATTTGACTACAAAATCATCATAATTTTGAAATCAAATATTGTTACTTGTTGTTGTGATATTTTCTGGCGTATTTTTTTTGGTGTGCGAAGGAAGAGGGGTAGTCTTATACGGCGAGTATAGGCCAAACACCTATATTTTAACAGGAAAAGTAGGGGGTCGTATATAGCATTAAGGTAAGAAACAATATATGCAGTGTTAGATTTGTTTTAAATGTCGCAATGGTTTTGCGGCTCCCAGTTTTTTTTTCCCTTCGGAAACGGGTCCAAGTGGCTCTTTATGTCTTAAAGGTTGCAGACCCCTGATCTAGGCCTTCCACATCATCTCCAAACCATCCAAAATATGGCTCTTCGCATACTAGCTCATGCATGCAAATTTGATCATATTACACCACTATTCATCAAATATCACTGATTACCTATAAATTCTCGGATCATTTTTAAGTTTCTTACCCTGACATACAGAATTATTTATGACACAGTTCCAGATTACTTGTCTGCTATTGTCTTCCTATATGCCCCAGCAAGATTTCTTCTCTCACTCCATGATTTTCGTTTACACCTCCCCTCCTCGTGGGAAATAAAGTATGAATCTACAAGAAAATTAGCTTTTTGTGCTGCAGCTCCGACACGTTGAAATGGCTTGCTGGGCCACCTCCGCACAGAATTAAATTTCAAGTGCTTCAAAAAATCTCTGAAAACCTTCCTTTTTAGGACTGCTTTTAACTTACCTGAGTAGCTATTATGGTATGATGGCATCCTTTGGGCATGGTAAGGACAGCCCTATAGTCTAAGAGGGAATTGTGTGGATTTATCTTTATGTCTTATTCTGTTTGTCTATCTTTTTTATGCTGTTCCTATCTCTCCTATACTGTCCTATCTACACTATGGAGTTCCTTTCGCTTCTTTTCTTTTAAATTATTGTACTCTGCATAGACTGCTATGCAATGTTACGGTATATCAAATAAAATATAACCATAACCATATGGTTCCATATATTGACATATTCCACCACCAACAGCCAAATGAAATCTATAGTATATTCCAGCAATCCTTAGAAAACTAAGTAGGGAAAAAAGCCCCTCAACTTTCTTCACTAGTCCTAAATATATTAAGCTCTACTGTATTCACAAGTACACACAGTTAATTGGCCTCATTAGTGTTGCATTTTATTGAGTTATGTGATGATGAGATAAATTCAGCAGTTCCTGTTGGTTACCTCTCCTGGGTAGTATATTTAAAAGCAAAGACCCAATGATGAGCACCACGAAGCTGGCAAAACAACTCTAGGACAAAGCTGTGAGAACATACAAATCAGGGGATGGGTATAAAAGAATAGTAAAGTCCTGGAATATTCTTTGGAGCATAGTGTCAAGGCGATTATTAAGAAGTGGAAGGTGTATAGCACCAGCAAGACTCTTCCTTGATCAGGCTATCCCTTTGTCTAAACTAAATGACTGAGCAAGAAGGAGATTGATCAGGGAGACAACCAAGTGACCAATGGCAATTTTGAAAGAGTTATAGGTTTCCATGGCTCAAAGTGGGAATGTGACAGCAATTTCTCAAACACTGCACAAATCTGGTCTGAATGGTAGGGTGGCTAGAAGGAAACCACAAAACTGCCAAGTTATAGTTCCTGGAGGCAGATCTTTTGACCCACCCTGGCTTTGAACTTATATCCTATCTGCAATTCCTGTTTACATCCATTGAAATTAGTGCTGCAGGTTCCATAATGCATCAGGATGCATTTGTCAGAAAGCCAGGAATGGTCTACATATCTCCTCCTGAAACTGGGTAATTAATTTTATTTAAAAAAATATGTATATCCTGCTCTTATCAAATTTCATAGTGAATCACAAAATTATATACATAATCATAAATTGTTGCCATCAGCCTATTAAAAAAAATCCCATCACTTTCTTCACACCTCAAATAAGTT
This sequence comes from Ichthyophis bannanicus, assembly GCA_033557465.1. Lineage (NCBI taxonomy): Eukaryota > Metazoa > Chordata > Amphibia > Gymnophiona > Ichthyophiidae > Ichthyophis > Ichthyophis bannanicus. The sequence goes on from CM066039.1 coordinate 193,199,136, forward strand.
ACATCAAGGTTTGCTTCTTTACTTCCGTCAACATAACACCACATTTACTCATGCCCCAAAAACCTGGTTAAATAAGAGTACCTTCAGCTTTTTCCTAAATGTCATTAAGGAAGTGATTAATTTCAATTATATAGGAAATTGATTTCATTCTACAAGTTTTGCTATAGAAAAAAATTTGGTTACAGATCTCCACAAAATGACAGTTCCTGATAGGACTATGAAGCAGGTGGAGGAGTTGCCTAGTGGTTAGAACTGCAGACTGAGAAGAAGGGAAGTCAGGATTCATATCCCACAGATGCTCACTGTGACCTTGGGTGAATCAACTTAAATTTTCATTGCCTTAGGTACAGATTGTAAGCCCTTTACAGGACAGGAAAATACCTACTGCACCTGAATGTAACTTGCCTTGAACTAAAATCCAAACTCTTAACAAGAAGGTAAGTAAATTTTCAATACAGAGCTCAAATATAATAGCATTTCTCCATATAGGGCACAATGGATCAGTGTCAATAACTTGGAAGCTCTGAAACCACTGCTCAATGAAGACCACCTTGGATCCCATTCATATGGAAAATAACACTCAGGAGATAATATAAAATGCTTGACCCAATACAAGCATTGAGAAACCTGTCTTTTGGGGAGACTGCTAGGTACTTATGACCTAGATTGACCACTGTTGGAAACAAGATACTGGGCTTGATGGACCTTGGTCTGACCCAGTAACATAGAAACATAGAAACATAGAAATATGACGACAGAAAAAGACCACATGGCCTATCTAGTCTGTCCTTCCATAACAACTACAACAGTCCACTCTTTGCCTTTAGAGATCCTCTGTGTTGGTCCCATGCTTTCTTGAATTCAGTTACTGTCCTCATCTCTACCACCTCCACTGGGAGACTATTCCACGGATCCACTACTCTTTCCGTAAAGAAATATTTCCGCATATCACTCCTGAATCTATCTCCCTTCACCCTCATCCCATGTCCCCTCGTAGCAGAACTTGCTTTCAATTGAAAGAGGCTCTCTCCCTGAACATTTATGCCACGGAGGTATTTAAACATCTCAATCATATCACCTCTATCCCGCCTTTCCTCTAAGGTGTACATATTAAGATCCTTAAGTCTGTCCTCATATGCTTTATAATGAAGCCCATTAATCATTTTGGTAGCAACCCTCTGCACCGACTCCATCCTGTTCACATCCTTTTGAAGGTGCGGTCTCCAGAATTGCACACCATACTCCAAATGAGGTCGCACCAAAGACTTATACAGAGGCATTATCACCTCCTTTTTTCTGCTAGCCATTCCTCTCCGTATGCACCCAAGCATCCTTCTAGCTTTTGCTGTCGCCTTTTCCACCTGTTTAGCTACTTTAAGATCATCAGACACAACCACGCCTAGGTCCCGCTCTTCTTTAGTGGACAAAAGTACTTCACCTCCTATACTGTATTGCTCCCTTGGATTGCTGCAGCCCAAATGCATGACCTTACATTTTTTAACATTAAATCCCAGCTGCCAAATTCTAGACCATTCTTCAAGCTTAGCTAGATCCCTCCTCATGTTATCTACCCCTTCCTGGGTGTCTACTCTATTGCAGATTTTGGTATCATCCGCAAAGAGGCAAACCTTACCCGACAGCCCTTCCGCTATATCACTAACAAAGATGTTAAAAAGAATCGGACCAAGGACAGATCCCTGGGGCACACCACTGGTAACATCCTTCTCCTCAGAGTGAGCTCCATTTACTTGTACTCTTTGTCGCCTCCCACCCAACCAATTTCTAACCCAAGCAGTAACTTTAGGGTCCATCCCTAGGGTGCTCAGTTTGTTTATAAGTCGCCTGTGAGGAACAGTGTCAAAGGCTTTACGGAAATCTAAATACACCACATCTAGAGCTCTCCCTCGGTCCAACTCCCTGGTCACCCAGTCAAAAAAATCAATCAGATTTGTCTGACAAGACCTGCCTCTGGTGAATCCATGCTGCCTCGGATCCTGTAATCCGCTGGACTCCAGAAACCTCACTATTTTCTCTTTCAGCAGCGTTTCCAATAATTTACTCACCACCGAAGTTAAACTAACCGGCCTGTAGTTTTCAACCACATCCTTACTTCCGCTTTTGTGTAAAGGCACCACATGAGCCTCTCTCCAGTCCTTTGGCACCACTCCTGACTCCAACGAGGCATTGAAAAGGTCAGTCAGTGGAGCTGCTAGAACGTCCCCAAGTTCCCTCAGTATTCTAGGGTGTATCCCATCCGGTCCCATCGCTTTGTCTACTTTAAGTTGAGCTAGTTTCTCACGAACACAGTCTTCTGAAAATAGTTCAAGATGTCCCTCGCTTCTGTTCTTATTTGTGGGTGTTTTCTGAGGTCCTGCTCCTGGTTCTTCATCTGTGAACACAGAACAAAAATATTTGTTAAGCAATTCCGCTTTATCCTTATCAGCTTCTACACATTCCCCCCCTGCACCCTTGAGTCTGACAATACCACTTTTGCTCTTCCTCTTCTCACTAATATATCTGAAAAATGTCTTATCCCCCCATTTTATTGCATTGGCTATTTCCTCCTCCTTTTGATTCTTTGCCTTCTTGACTACTTTGCTAGCTTCTCTAAGTTTTTCCATATACAGATGCCTGTCTTCTGCTCTCTGTGATCTCTTGTATTTCATGAAGGCCTCCCTCTTTTTCTTCACTTTTTCAGCTACTTCCTTCGAAAACCATAGCGGTCTCCTGTTCCTTTTGCCTTTATTTACCATTTTAACAAAAAGGTTGGTTGCCCTTAAAATACCCCCTTTCAGTTTTGCCCAGTATGGCATATGTTATGTTCTTATAGGGTGGAGGAGTAGCCTAATGGTTAGAGCACTAGCTTGGGAACCAAGAGACCAAGGTTTGATTCCTACAAGCATTCCTTATGAGCTTGGGCAAGTCACTTAACTCTCCACTGCTTCAGAAAAATCCAAGTTATCAATGTCCCTGTTTAATGTACATTACCAAGTTTAAGTTACAATGTGAATCACTTTGACTGAAATGATAAAGCAGTATAAAAAACATGCTAAATAAATAAAATAGCAAAAGGTTTTGTGGTCTGATAAAACTAAAATAGAACTTTTTGGCCTGAATGCAAAGGGTTCTTTTATCACAAACACAATACAGTAAGTCACCCAAAGAACATCATCTCTACTGTAAGCATGATGGAGGCAGCATTGCGTTATGGAAAAGTTTTGTTATTGGTGGGAACTGTGGCACCTGTCAGGATGGAAAGGACAATGAATAGAGAAAAGTCCTTAAGGGAAACTTGCAGTGTTTGGGAATAAAGCTGAATTTGGATTGAAGTCATGTCTGACAACAATTAGGCAGACTATGTTTAGTTGCCTAGGGTAGCTGTTGATGGGAGGGGCAGCAAAGAAGAGGTGTAATCGAAACAAAACAATAGATCTGGAGTCACACAAAACCAAAGAATTATTAGCTTTTATTTTTCCTCAACAACAACAAAGGGGCAAACATAAAGAAAACTAATATATAGTATAATCCTACCACTACAATCCCAAAATATGGGCTAAAAACACAATAAGGAAGAGATGAGATGAGGGAGTTTTTAAATTGGCTCTCATAGGAAGGTGGCACTTTTCAAATGGCCATTCACCTGGGTAAATAACTTTGGAACTTGCTTTCATTATGTGTATGTGTGTGCAAACAAAATTCTATATTCAAAAGTATGATGTCTAATTATGTATTTTTACTGGAGGGATAGTGTGGGGGGTGATAATGATTGTTGAATTGGGGATTAGATGACTGAAAGTGTGTGGGGGGGGGGGAAGGGGAACTGAATGTTTGCCTAAGGTGCCTAATTCCTTGCTACCAGCCATGTAGGAAGTTCACCTTTCCATGTTGGAATCTTGATGCTCATAGCCAAAGCTACAATAGGGTAGGGTAAGGAACAGAAAGGTAAATGGTCATAGGCCTGACTTTAATCAATGAAAAATCTGGGTATGACTTGGATGCTGCAGTTTATTGAAGCTCTCCAAGAAGCCTGACAGAGTTTAAACAGTTCTATGAAAAAAAAGAAAAGAAAAGAAAATCTTGTTGTTGTTAAGTGCCGTCGAGTCGGTTTCTATTTCTAGCGACCCTCTGGGTAGTTGATCTAAACTTTGTTCAGTCTTCAGCCAAGCAGCTCATTGTTGATAGAGTGGTATCCATAGCTGCTGTTATTGTATCGATCCATCTCATTGCTGGCCTTCCTCTTTTACGGTGACCTTCTTTCTACCTTGCCAAGCATTATGTCTTTCTCCAATGATCTCTCTCTTCACATGATGTGTCCAAAGTATGAAAGTTGAAGACTTGTCATCTGAGCTTCTAAGGAAAGCTTAGGTTTGATCTCCTCTAGTACTGACTGGTTTGTTCTTCGGGCAGTCCATGATATACACAGTATTCGTCGACAGCACCATAATTCAAAGATATCAATTTTCTTCCTGTTTATCTTTTTTCACTGTCCAACTTTCGCATCCATATGACGTTATTGAAAATACCATGGCCTGGACAAGTCAAATCTTTGTATGGAGAGAGACATCTCTGTTCTTGAAAATCTTAACTAGGTCCTTCATAGCCATTCTACCAAGAGCAATACGTCGTCAGATTTCTTGACTGCTTGTTCTTTCTTTATTGATTGTTGATCCAAGTAAGTTAAAGTTGTCCACTATTTCAATTTCTTCTCCATCAACAATGAACTTATTGATTTTGCCAGTTGTCAGGATCTTTGTCTTCTTAACATTAAGGTGTAGACCCATTTTAAGACTATGTTCCTTGAGAAGCAAATATTTCTGATTGTCTTCACTTTCAGCCAGTAATGTAGTATCATCAGCATAGCAAAGGTTGTTGATGAGTCTTCCACTAATATTCACACCTTGGTTGTCTTCATACAGTCCTGCTTCTCTAATGATTTGTTTTGCATATAAATTAAAAAGGTAGGGGGAAAGTATGCAGCCTGGTCGCACACCTTTGCTGATTTTAAACAATTCTGTATCTTCTTGTTCCATTCAAACTTTTGTTTCTTGATCAATGTAAAGGTTGTGCAAGAGGTGTTCTGGTCTACCCATGCTTCTTAATGTAGCCCAGAAATCTCATGGTTTATACAGTCAAAAGCCTTGCTGTAGTCGATAAAACACATATAGATATCTTTTTGGTATTCTTTTGTCTTTTCAAGGACCCATCTCACATCCCCAATGATGTCTCTTGTTCCTCACCCTTTCCTGAGCCCTGCTTGCACTTCAGGCAGTTCTCGTTCCAGGTATGGTTGTAGAATCTGCTGAATGATCTTGAGTAAAATCTTGCTGGCATGTGGGATCAGAGCAACTGTGCGATAATTTCCACAGTCAGTCGGGTCACCTGCTTGCACTTCAGGCAGTTCTCGTTCTCACCTGTGCAGCGGCAGCCAAGAAAGCAAATAGAATGCTAGGTATCATAAGGAAAGGAATGGAAAATAAAACAAAGGATATTATAATGCCTCTTTATCGTTCCATGGTACGACCGCACCTTGAATATTGTGTGCAATTCTGGTCACCGTATCTTAAAAAGGATATAGCGTTATTAGAAAAGGTACAGAGAAGAGCCACCAAAATGGTAAAGGGGATGGAAGGCTACTCCTATGAAGAGAGGCTACTGTTGGGAAATTTGGCTTAAATTTGACTTAGGTCTGCTGTATATGTTGGCTTTATATGACTGCACCCTTGAATGGTGAAACTACACAGTATATGGATGGCACAGAAGACAAGAAGACAATACATATGAGCTAGATGAGAGTATATGCTTGCCATAAGATAATAGATGCAGTCTGCTATTGGGTAACCATATTCTGGATAGAAGTATGCAGAATATTGGGGCCTAGCAAGAAAATACAGGCCCAGCTAGGAATTCAAAGAATTCAAACTAATGAGCACAAGCACTCTCTCCTGCCCTGAAGGTTTCAATTAGTGCCAAGAAGGAAAAACACAGGAAGGGGCAGAGGTCACAGGCCATGCATAGATAGACAGACCTTGATAAGTAGATCCAGATGTATAAACGTAAAAGGGATCCTCCCCTGGGGAAAAGTGTTAAAGGAAGACTAGAGGCCCTGCAAACACCTAAGAATTTATGATGAATTCACTGAAACTAATTTGAAGCAGGCATTTTGAGACAAAGAGGAATATGAGTATATAAACCAGCCATTTTAAAGAATCAGGGGCAGTTCTTTTCTCCCCTTGCAGAGAGAAGGCTGCTCCGCTGTCCCTCAGACAGGTACTTGCTATCTACATCTATAACCATTTGGTTGCTGTGCCAAATAAATAGTTTTTGTAACTGAGCAAACTATTGTCTGAAATGTTTATTGGTAATTAGTAATATTTGGGGAGACTTTGTAGGTGGACCCGGCCTACAATTGGTGCCCGAACAGGGACTTGAGGGACCCTAGAGGGACCTGAGAAATAGGCTCCTAAATTCTTTTTATCCAAATTGTCCAAAGATACCTCTGGCTGACGTGATCGATCAGCCAGGGATGAGAATTCCCACTGTCCTCCAAATTATACACAGTGGATGAGGATTCCCTTGGGGTTATAGGACTCCGAGGATGGGTTGCGAATACCGTCCTGAGTGACATTGAGAGAGATTTGGATACCCTAGGAAGACTCCAGCGGGTGAGTTTTGCTTTTCCTGTCTACAAACAAAGATGGAAGATTTACCCAGGTTTGATTGGTGGGTGAGTACTAAATTTAAGCATATGCATATGTATTTTTTATGTACTTAATGTTCTGTTATGTAGAAAAACTGTTAGAGTGTCTCTGTATTTAGTTGTAACATTAGGGAAAGATTATGGAAAGGAAGTTTTGCCCAGACATTAGGTCTCTGTATTTCCAGGATTGATTGGTGTACGCTTGAGACTGTATGTATCATTGATATGAAGTGAGTGTGTGTCCTTATCCACGTTTTCATACCCCCATCACTGCGAGGGGATTGGCTGGGTTTGGACGAAGTGCAAGAGTTGTATGTTTGTATGAGTCCTGGATTCATAGTTTCGCACCTCTGTAAATTAAGAGGTTTGGATTGCCACCTAAAAGTGAAATTACGCGTGCCTCTGTAAATAAAGAGGTTCAAGTTGCTATTGGTAAAAGGCGAAGATAATTGCCCCTGTCCCTTAACAGTGAAAAACACCAGGTTTACTAACTGCAGGGAAAGGGAAAATTCGGAAAATGTTAGAAAAAAGAAAGAAAAATTGTTCCGCTCATTTGGTCCCTGGAGCTGAACTGATTAGAATTCTTTGTGAACCAGAGTGTGGAAAGTGGGATACTCCCGTGGGGAATTCCTGGGGAGCGTATCTGTTTGCTTTTATTTTATTCCACAATATCTATGTGCTCGTGAGATGCCCCAGTCTCTGGTGAGGGTAAAATCATTGACCCAGAGTCCCTGGAATGCAAGTGACAGGCGGTGTTTGTTTATTTGTCTCTCTATTCTTCCAAGCTTTTCCCATCTTCTTTAGAACATTGAAAACAACGAAAAATCTCCCAGAGTCTGCTGTAGCAATTGATGTGCTGAGACAGCTGGTTCTTTTTCCTCCTGTCTGTATGAGTTTGTATTGTAACATGGAATGGATTTTCTGAGTTAATGGATTGGGATCGGAATGTATTGCACACTGAAATGAGAATCTTAGAAACAGACTGCACAGATAACTGACAGTGTCTTATTCTGAACTGCTAGCTATTGTGTGCAGTGCTCTGACTGGTAGAAAAACAAGAAAAAATAGTTTATAGTTACAAGTACCCCCTGAAAATTTCAAATTGTTTCTTTTTCCCTTGTGAATATTTGTGTGCAGTAAATAAGTTTAATCCACATGTGTAATCATATAGAGATTGTTCTAAAAAAATGTGGAAGATCCTAATCAACAAGTGATTAATAAAAGATCATAGTGATGCTAAGAAATTCTGTTTGATTAATTCTGACTCAGTGATACAAGATCAGTTTTGTCATGTTCCTATGACTTTACAAATTCAAGATCCAACTAATACAGGGAAAAGACTGCAGCTGGATTCTACAGCCAAGGAAAAATAGCTCTAAAAGTTAAGAAAACCTGTTAAAAAATATATGTAACCTTGTGATGCAAAGATGTTTAGTTAGTATTAAATTGTTGGAGAAAATCCTTATATAAGATTATGAAGAAAATACTTTTTTACTTGTTTTTTTAAGGTCCCTGATCTTCCCAAGCTGTTAAAGCATACTGCTTTTCAGAATTACCCAAGGGGGAAGGGTTTAGCGAAGTTTCTCAGGAAAGCCTCTCTATTTTGATCAGATGGGCTGCTGTGCTTAAAACCGATAGCCTTGTATTTATTTTCAGCTGTTTAAGTGCCCCTGGATGTTAGATTAAACAAACAAGGCATGAAATTAAGGAAGCTGTTTCTGTTTTTCTTTTGACCTTCAAAGTTGCTGAAGACCTTCAATTTTGCTGAACATCATTAGTCTATCATTTGCAACAGGAGCATTCTCGCCACGTCTCAAACAAACCTCAATAAGACAACTCATAAAAAACAGCAGACTTGACCCTACGAAACCAGACTCCTACCGCCCAATCTCAAGTATTCCTCTACTTGCCAAAATAATCGAGAAGATGGTCTATAGACAGATCCAACAACACATAGATATTGCAGCCCCTCTTGACCCCTGCCAGCACGGGTTTAGAGAATCACATGGAGTAGAAACACTTCTCACCACCCTCATCAATAGCCTTAACAAAGGAATTGACAATGCAGAAAATGGATTTGCTCTTATATTCCTGGACATCTCAGCTGCATTTGACTCCGTCAATCACAACCAGCTACTCGCCAGCATTCACGACAAGGGTATTCACGGCCTCGCCTGGGAGTGGTGTAAATCTGATCTATCCGATCGCTGGCAACAAGTCCGGGTCGGCTCTCACACCTCAGCACCTTTTCACCAACAACAAGGTGTTCCACAGGGCTCATCCCTATCCGCTCTACTTTTCAATATCTACATGCAGCCGATATGCAATCTCATCCGTTCTTTCAATATCTCTACACTAATCTACGCTGATGATGTGCTACTATTTACTCCGTTCAAAGTCAAACACCCGGATTTATCCAATCTTGTCAACTGCTTCAACGCAATTACAGACTGGCTATTCACCTAAAACCTCTACATAAATTTCAAGAAAACCGAAGTTCTATTTATATCAAGGAACAAGAATTTCTCCCCTCCACCCATCCCAAGAGTAAGGGATGCAGATCTTCCCATTCGAAGTACCATACGTTACCTCGGAATCACACTGGACCAGCACCTTGACTTTAAGGAGCACATCAAAATTATAACCAGATCAATCTACAACAAAATCAGAACACTGCGACACCTCAAACCCATGCTACCCCCTATGGACTTCCACACCATCTTCCAGGCCCTCATACTACCACATTTCGACTATGCAAACGTAATTCTATATGGTCTGCCAAAGAACACCCTCAACCCCCTTCAACTAGCTATGAACACTGCTGCCCGCGTCCTCTGTGGTCTATCCAGATCAGACCATATCATGCCAATACTTCAAGAGCTCCACTGGTTACCGATATACTGCAGGCTAACATGCAAGATCTTACTGATTACATTTAAGATTAACAACAACATAGCCCCCATTTCTCTCAAGAACCTTATTACACCAACTCCACAAGTCAGATCTAGAAGGACAGCAACAGCCAACACATGGACCTTCCCTAAAGACTCCATAAAGTGCACCCAAACAACCAGGAGAAGAGCCTTCGCACACTACGCACCAAAATGCTGGAATGACCTCCCACCTGAAATAAGAGCAATCAAAGACCTCCTACAGTTTCGGAAGGCAATAAAGCACCATCTCTTTCTGCTACATTTTGCTCAATCAGCTTCCCCGACCCAGAGAAATCTCCCTCCACCCCCCACAAACACCTCAATCACAACATAACACTCAGACTTTAAGCAACATAACACTCAGGCTTTAAGCAATCACACTCATACCCAGAAACACTTCACGTCTATTCACACCATGCAATATTTAGTAATCCATATCAACCTGTATATACTTACCATGAACTCTCCATCTATTCCGACCAAACTCAGCATGTATATAGTTAATCTGTATCGTTTAAAGATATCGCAACATGTAAATAGTTACCCTGTATTGTCCAAGTTCTAACCCCTGTTATAATGTAAACTCAAACAGTCTTGACTGTACTGAGCTCTTGTTGTTGAATGTAAACCGCACTGATAACAAATAGCGCGGTATATAAGAATTGTTAAATAAATAAATAAAGTAGAGGTTGAGAGCCCTGACAGGACAATGGGGCAGCTAGATTGCACCTTGGAAATGATTTAAATCCCGAGTGAATGAGAAGTTATATGTTTGGTTTTGATCGAGCAAAATTAAAAGTAAAACAGAATTTTATATATTGTTGCAAGCATCTCATAGAGGACATGCTTATTGTTCATAAATTACAGAAACCCAAAAGAGCTGTAACTAAGTTTCATTTTAACTTTTGGTGCTGCTTTGAAGGACAGAAGAGAGATCTACTGTTTAGTTTGCTGCCTGTGTTGAAGATAACACCACGTTTGGCTGTCAGTTCAGTTTGACACCAGTCTCATTCAATTTAAATGTGAAAGGGAGTGTTTGCATTCTTAAGTTCAGTGCTAATGACTAATGACTGCTGAACAGGACAGTATCACCGGAGGTGCTGAATTTTAGGATAATTTCACTTGTTTTTCTGTATTTGAATTTTACGTGCTGGTGTCTAGAGAAAAAGTGTACTTTGTTTTGAAAGTTTTTATTTCAGTTTCAGGAGTACAGTTCCTGAGAAAACAGATATATGTTGCAGCACTGTGAGATATTAATTCTCTTTAGTTTATACACTTGCACTTATGTTACCAAATATACTTGTTGTAGTAGTACATTATGCAGAGGTCCAGTACACACTCAGCAATTACAAGATGAGTAAATATTAAATATTAATAAGTTTGCTGAAATTTTGGACAGAGGCTGATCTGAAATTGCTTTGTTCCCAAGCATATAGAACAAATTTGGTGGAAAGATGGAGCTTAGTTCCCAGAAAAATATGAGAATATTTGTAAAGTTATTTACACATAAAAATAATAACATTAAGTTGAATTGGACAAAACCAAATCTTGCTTGTCAGACGCCATGATTGGTGAGTGGCTTGCACAGATCCTTGTGGACACTACAATTTCAAAATCAGTCCAAATATTTTTTAAGCCTCCTACAGCACTCTCTCTGATACAGAGGTTTGTTTTTTTTTAACATGTCTGTCTAGTTCTGTTGTCCATTTGCACTTCTTAAGATAGCATGCCAGTAAGACGGTTGCTGAAGCTAGCCCAGACATAGACTTGAAGTCTCCCCCTGACAAGGAGAATGATAGCATCTGAGAACAAAAACTGTAAGCTAGCTCTGTTTATTTCTTCCGTGGGGGAGTGTTTTGCATTCCAGTGTATACAATGGACTCTAGTCATACGTGAGAGAAAGATATGTGGCTGTCATGTTAAAAACCATACTTTGTCCTAATGGGACTACCGTTATAAAAATGTTACAAAAATAATAGTTTTATACTGTAGGGACTTTACTCAGATTGTTTAAGACAGTTGCTATTTTGAATGAGCACATATGTCCATTTTTGAACCATACCAATTAGGTTGGGGAAAAAAGGGACACTGTTTACTCATGCTGATATACTTATGAAGAAGAATTCAAATTTATATTTTCTATATACCATTTGTTTACCACAATACTAAGTTTCTAACAATTGTCTGATGTTCTTAACAGCCTTGCCCAAATAAGGATACATTAGTATGGTATACAAGCATGAAAGGACTCTGATGGACATTAAACTGATGAAGGTTATTTAAAGTGACATATCTGCCTAATGAATATGTAAACAAACATTATTCAACTATGCTGTCTCCAGAATCTTTAATTTAGGAAATCATATAAGCCCCAACACATACCCAACAATTGGAAATAGACACCTGGAGACAGGCTAGGTGCATTTTGCACCCTGATATGCTTTGGAACACCCACAGTGGCCATGTGGTACTTCCAAATGCTTTTGCCTCATTTTGCCTTTGTATGTAGTGGCCAGACATGCATGGGTAAAAAGAGGGATGATTTGATGACAAATGTTCACAAAAATTGGTGTAATTCTAAAACTTGCCAAACTTGCAGAACACGTGTGTGCAACTTGTCTGATCTGTAAACATGTAAAGATCAGTCAAGGGCATAGTGGAGTATTTCTTACCAGCAAATGAATCTCCAGTGATGGAGAGACAAGAAGTTTATCAAACTGAGAGACACAGTTGACACCATATGAAATAGTTAAGATCTTAAGTAAATGTGGATGAAATTAAGTTTGCCACATTGCATTGTCTCCTTGTGAAATCTAATCTAGAATATTTAGTCTTTTCATTTAATATTGGTTGCTGCTCTTCTGAATGGGCCCTGGAGCCATGTCACCAATTGAAATCCAGAAGATTCCAGCAGAGGGAATTGGCCATAATCCAGATGGAACAAACCATCCCAAGACCTCTGACCTAAACCAAACTTAAACTTCAGAGACAGGTGAAGCGCACTACGCAGTCCTGAAAAACTGCTGAGAAGCAGGCCCAAATTATCTGAAAATAAGGACTATTAGACTGATTGGGACTTTTGGGAAAATCTACAAGCCATTTGGGCTACAGCAATTGCAATACCCACACCAGCTCAAGTTTTGCTGTAACATTTTCAAAGCTTTCTTCATCACTTTGTTGAATATTTGATGTGTAAAAAAGTTAGAACCCAATCGGATTAATCAGGAAACACCAAAAATATGTAGTAAATCCAAATTGTAAAGAACTCCCCAAAATTCCAAACTAGATTTTTTTGTCTGAGCTTGTCAGCCCAGTGCCAGGAACAGTTCCAAAGACACCACCGTGACCACTCCTTTTATTAAGTAAATTTAAAAAGAAAGTCAAAAACAACAAGTAAATGCAATAATAAAAGAAATAAAAAAGGTAAAGGGAAGAGATGAGGAGGATGACAAGGATGTGCCAGAGGCACTTACCATTACATCTTTTTTTATTTCTTTTATTATTGCATTTACTTGTTGTTTTTTGTTGATATTTTGTGGTACAAGTATTTTAAGTTTGGTCTTTTTATATTGATTTATTATTATTAATGTAGTTTGTTTTAATAAGTATTTATTGCATCATATGTATTTTATCAATAAGTTATCGCATCATAATTATTTAAGTATTTATTGTTTTACTTGTTATGGTGGAATTTGTTTTATTCTGTATTTGCATATATGTGTTATTTGCTGTTTTTTCATGGTTGTATTTAATGTATATATGAATGTTTCTTAGTGAGCCCTTAACCCCTGAGGAAGTGGTATACGAAACACGGCCTGTGTTGGGTTTGGCACACCTTATTTGTGGAACAAATAAAGGCAATTTTAGAACCTTCTGCCACGTCTCTCATTGGTTCCTGATAGTGATAAGAACATTGATAAGAAGGCATCGCAGGGTGACGAGTAGATGGCGTTGCTTCTGCTGGTTTAGTTGCAAGTTCCCGGACAGTGGAGGAGAGATCCTTTACCTCTGAGATGACCTCTTGCACCTTGGAATCAAAGAGGCTATAGCCCTGGCAAGGGGCATCCACTAGGCATTCATGAAGGTCTTCCCTGAGCCCAGAGATGTGGAGTCAGGCTGTTCTTCTGGCAGAGATAGTAGTGGCCACAGAGCATGCTACTGAATCATAAATGTCGTATGTAGTGCGAATGATGTGGTAGAGGGATTCCTGTAGGTCGGTGGCTAACTGGACTGGGTCATCAGAAGTGGGGTCATCCAATTGGAAGAGAAGGTCATGGTGATAATGCAGCATCTGTAGCTGATGGGCGAGGATGCACATAGCTAGGGTGCTGTCTAGGTAAGACTTGCAACCAATGGTATCTAACGTTTTCTGATACTTTCCCAGAGGTCATTTGAGATGGTGGTTTGGTACTCATGGACTTCTTTAGGATGGCCTCTGAGACCACTGACTGGTGGGATAGTTGTGAGTGCTCAAAGCCAGGGGCTGTCAGAACTTTATACTTCAGGTCCAGATGACAAGTCATAGCGCTTCCCGAGGTTGGGGTTTTCCAGATGGCGGATTGCAGATCCTGGAGGACCTGGCGGACTGGGTGTGCGAGGACCTCCTTGGGGGCATTGCAGGCCTTAAGGATTGATTGAAAGTCTCATTTATTCGTGGGAGTCTGAGAATTTCTGAGAATGAGTGCCCATGGGATTTTCTGTAAGAATTTTGGATAAGACAGGTCATCCGCTGGTTCCTGCTGCAGGCCCTGGTTGGAGGAGATGGGAGAGTGATCATCCATAATGGAATCATGGGGCTCCCAGGAGTGTTGGTAAGCACGCAGGAACCCCGCATCCTCGTCAAGTGATGGCGGAGACTGACAGTCTATGAGGAAAGAAGACCCTGTGAACCGCAGGGGGGTGGAGATCCTTGGGTTGACAGGTGTATCTGTTTGCAGGGTTGGGGGAGGCATCCTGGAGGATGGCAGAGCTGTCCTGGATGAACCTTCACAGGAAGAACAGTAGGGAAGATTGAGGGTTTGAGGGACCCCTGGATAGAGGAGGGGGGCTATCGGGTGTCAGGTAGCTTGTGCTTATTTGAAAGCTTACCAGTGGTCCCCGAGGGAGAGGAAAAAGATTTAAGCGTCATTGTAGATAACATGTTAAAACCCTCCACCCAGTGTGCACCTTGAATATTATGTGCAATTCTGGTCGCCGTATCTTAAAAAGGATATAGCTGAATTAGAAAAGGTACAAAGAAGAGCGACAAAAATGGTAAAGAGGATGGAAGGATATCCCTATGAGGAGAGGCTTAAAGGGCTGGAGCTCTTCAACATGGAAAAGTGACGGCTGAGGGGAGATATGATAGAGGTCTATAAATTAATGAATGGAGTGGAATGGGTAAATGTAGATCCGTTTTTTACATCATCAAAAAGTAGAAAGACTAGGGGACACGCAATGAAGCTACAATGTAACCCATTTAAGACTAATAAGAGAAACTACATTTTTCACTCAACCCATATTCAAACTCTGGAATTCGTTACCGGAGGATGTAATAAAAGCTGTTAGTGTAGCTGAGTTTAAAAAAGGTTTGGAAAGTTCCTGGAGGAAAGGTCCATAAACCATTATTAAAAAGGACCCGGGAAATCCACTGCTTGTCCCGGAACAAGAACCTGTGTGCCTTTTTGGGAACCTGCCAGGTACTTGCGGCCAGGACTGGCTACTGTTGGAAACAGGATACCGGGTTTGATGGATCTTGGTCTGACCCAGTAAGGCATTTCTTATGTTCTAGTGCACTTCATGCCCCTTTCCCACCTTACCTTGCCTCCTTTATTTCCCCCTACATTCTTTCATGTGTTCTCTGTTCTTCCCAAGCATCTTTGTTATCCCTCCCCCCCTTTCTCCCGCTAACTCCCTCCTTCATCCCTCTGCCTAGAAGGGGACAGACACTGATCCTTTGCCTAGTTAAAATCCCACCTTTTGAACTCCTTCTGCCTATTGCTTTGTCAGAACCCTTTCTTCTCAACCTTTAAGAAACATTTTGAGGAGGAAGCGATATCACCCAGCTCGATGGCAACTTGAGCTGAGAGCTCCGGTGGTGACTGTAAGATTTGGTCAGTTATTCTTCTGTAGGTCCTGGGTTCATTTCACTTCACAGAGGCAGTAGGGTTTGCAACAAAACAAGCAAACAGGTGTGGCTTGGAGAAAGGTTTTTTATGTAGAAATAGGCTTAATACATAGGTATTGAACAGAGGTATATAGTGATTGTTACAGAGCTGTTTCAGTGTGCATCAATGAATCTGTGTGTGCATGTGTGAAGTGTAATAGAGAGAGATAGGCCCGAACATGTGACTCAGAGCCTCATGGCAAGGGAGAGAGAGAGAGCGGGGGAGGGGTGAAGGGAATTGATTATCAGAGCCTCCTGTCCTTCATGTCATGGTGGAAGAGAGAGAGACAGGAAGTGTTTCTGTCTTTTATAGTGAACTGAATCCTTTCCAGCACTTCCCCTTGAGGTCTGCTAGCCACTCCCTTTAAGGTCTGCTATTCTTGATTTAGCAAGGAGGGGCTTCAGACAGGCCTTGGAGAATGAAATCACCAGGGGGTCAGAGTTAATCTCATCTTGTAAACTGTCCTATTACTTTTGGAGACTGAAGTCACCAGAGTCCAAAGCTGCATGAAATGTATGCTGACATCTCCCACACCTTTTTTATTTTTATTTATTATTTGTGCCTGGAAATGGTGGAAGCAAGCCTGTGGTACCTGTCCCAGCTGCCATTACATGATAGTAGGCAGCTTGTCTAATACCTCCTGTATTAAATACCTTGCTATGTCCAGCAAGTCCCCTGTCCTGCACAGTACTGTCTCTAGTACTGTCTCTAGTGTTCTAGAGATAAACAAGTCTCCTTATGAGTCCAAACCTCGTGTCTTAGGTAGAGCAGCCACTACTGGGGGGGGGAGGGGGGGGACCCAATATGCTACCTCCGTGCCCGTCTTAGAGAGAGTGAACAGTGCATAAGGTCTGCAGGAATTTTTGAGGAGGCTAAAGCAAAAAGGTACCAGGATGCTATGAGTGAGGATAGGAAGCAATACTAGACTGCAGCTGACTCTGGTATTCAGTGTAATAGGAAATGCCAAATTAGCCAAATTAGCAGGCCAAATTAGCCTGGATGTAGGGGTGGATGCTGGAGAAGTTCAGTTTAACTACCTTAAAATGTTGTGGTTCTGTATGACATGTGCTGCAAGGATATGTACGTTTGTTTCATTTTACAACACAGGAAAATTATGATAATGCATACAGCAGTTAATAGGGTGAATAAAAACATTAAAGACATGATCAGCAGTAGGTGAGTAACCAAATAACAATTCCCACACAGACACATGAGCATCTTGTAGCAAGTGTCCAACAATTTGTTGAATGTGTCCATTCTCATAAGCGATGGTGTGATTCACTTCAGTGGATGTTGTTTTAAGGTGATCAATATAGGCATGGAGTTCTGTAAAGTTGAGCAGTTTATGTAGTGTCTCTTCTCCCATGCCAAGTGGTAAGGGATGCAAAGCATATGAGATAAAGTCTGGAATGTCCATAGAGTCATTGGTAACCAGCGGTGTGGAATAAGTTGTCCCATTAATGGTGAGGGAGACCAGTGGTGTATGACTACACCAGGTATTGTTTGGTAAATAGTTTGAACTGTACAACAAAATGTTCTTGGGAAGGCGAATGTCATGCATTCTGGGAGCAATCGAAAAAGAAACATTCTGGGGAAAGAACAGATGAAAACAAAAGTGTCCAGCTCCAGGGTAATACAAACTGTGTGAGGTAGTCAGGGAATATGAGAGCTTAACAGTCAGGGAGCAAGAGGAGGAATTGTTCCAGCAGGAGGTGTCAGCCTCTTTAAACTGGTGAGGTTGATACTTGAACTGAACTGTAGTCTGCTCACACAAACTGGGGTCCATCGGCTTGAATGAAGTCCAGGTGTCGTCCAGTGGCTGCACCCATGTGAGATGGTCCACAGGATACATAAGCATATTATCAAACTGCACCCCAATATTAACAATAGGATAAATAACTGTGTGTTGTCCTGACCATGGGATCAAAGTACAGATAGAGCAGCCTTGTGGTGAACAAATGGGAACACTAACTGTCCACCAATCAAGGTGAGCTATAGCAAATTCCGGTATTTTGGTACTAGCCATATGAATGAGAGATGGTGGCCAGTGTCCTAACTTAGCAGTGATCAGAATTTCCTTTAGTATAGTAATAAGCTCGATCTGTACTTGATCACAGGCAAGAGCCCAGGAAATATTCTTTCCTAATCTATATTCGGCATGTGCTAAGGTAACAATTTTCTGTTCTATAATGGGAGATATAAGAGCAAAGGTATCTACAACTACATTGGACAGTTTAGAGGAAGCTTCATTAATAATATGTTGTGAGGTAAAACCATCAGCAGCATGCTGAGCAGTGGATCTCATTTTATTATGGAGCACCTCTATATCAATTATATTAAGGGCACCCAGTGCAGTTCCTGTGCCACCTAAAATTGTATCAATTAATTCACGCTTGTGTCGAAATTGCTTGGCTCGGGGTGTTACTGACTGCATATCAAACCAAGTATTGAGCATTTGTATGTGGTTGGCAACAAACTGAGAGCAATTTGGATATTTGTGAGTAACTAGAAACAATTTGGGAAATAGATGCCAAGTAAGAAAATGGTATTCCAAATCATATAAAACATTGTGTGGTGCATCATATTTAATCTGAAAGGGATGTCCTTCCTGAAATGGGTGGATATCAGAAAGGTAGAGTACAGGAGGAGCAGAAGTGGTGGGAGGGGTGGGATGAGGGGTGGTAGGTAAACAAGATACATCCAAAAGGAATGAAGTCTCAGTGATGTGCTGTTGATCACTCACAACCCATGTATAAGTTATTTTCCAGGTACCTTTGTCCTGACAGGAAATATTGTACAAAATCAAAGCAGGAGGACCTAGAAAGTAACGTTCTGGGCGTGCCCTCAATTCTTGTGTCCTTTCTAGAGAGGTAGAAACTGGTGGCTCCCACTGTACTTGAGTGATGTTTAATGAATAGAACACTGGCTTTGTCCTGTACCGAACAGAAACTCAGGATGACCAGATCCTTTCCTTCCGGGAAAGGTGGGGGTATTTCTTGGTAGCGATACACTCCACCTGTGGAATTAGCCCAGCCAATCGTGCATATTCGGATGATAGTTCCTGTAATGAGACTTGAGTAGAAGAGAGCAGATACAAGAACAACAGGAAACCGAGACATAATAAAAGCAAACTTGTTTCACTCTACTAGGGAGTAAACTAATGCTCCCCACTTATACTATGTAACAATAAAACAAACAAACAAAAAAATAATAATAATTTCTACTACTTATTTACATAACTATTAAACACATGTACAGCAGGAGTAACCAGTTACCGTCCTCAAGCGACTTTTGTTCAGAAAGCAGCTGTCCGTGCTGTCTTCAGGTGGTGTCTGAAAACAAAGACTGATAAAACACATATTACCCCTATGGTTTTAACTGGGTGATGTGTTTCCAGTACTGCTGGTTGTCAGGCATTAGGATCTGGTATAGGCTTGGGCCTAAGGTATCAGTAACTAAGTACGGTCCCTCCCACTGTGCAGTTCCAAAGAGGAGGTTTGGTCTAGGTCTCATCTCTGCAAGACACTAGTGACAGGGCTTCCTTCATGTATTCATGAAATATTGATGGGGAATCCTTATATCCCTGTGGAAGCACAGTCCATGCACACTGTTTCTGCCAGGCTGGTGAATTGCATGTGGAAGAAATAGGTCTAATCAGACCCCTCTCCTCCAGTATCTTCACAATTTTAGTCACTAGTTCTATAGCCTGATGAGGTACTGGGTATTGCTTCTGTGGTGGAGGATCCTCACCTTCCAACAGTATTTCTGTGTGCATTTTCCCACAATCTAACTTGTCTTGAGCCCAGACTGGAATATCAGCCATCTCTGAAGGACACACAGATCATACTGCTGAGCTTCCTTGGTGCACTGAGTTGCTAACTGCATGGGAATGACTTCATACATTAAAGTTTTAGAAGCACTTGAAGTTCCTGAATACTGCCACAATTTAAGATTAGCCATATCCACCACCAAATTTAACTGGTTGAGAACATCAATTCCAATTATTTCTTTTGGTGTGTTCACTATAGTGGAGGCAGTGGTTTCCAACATTTCCTTATTTTGTTCACTGTGCACAGGGATACCCCATTTAACTGGGATAGCCACACATTTGGAAGCTGTGTCATTAATTCCTTGAATTTCATAAATTTCCATATTTTTCTAATCTGCAGTGGGAGAAGCTCTGTTGGTAAAACTAATTCCAGCCCCTGTGCCAATCAAAGCTAATTTATCCTGACCCCCTATTCTGCTGATAACATTGGGGCGTGCACAAGAGTCCAGTATCAAGGGTGTTACAAGCCTTAAATTGTGTCCTGGGCCTGTATCCATTTCATCATCCAGAGGCTCTGGAATTGAGTCCTCTGCTGAGATAAAGGAGGCAGGCTGGGCTATGAAGGCTTGAGACATTTTGATATCTGAACTCAAGAGGTCAGGACACCCCTATGCACTAGCCTTGTGTTTGTCCTGAGCTGCTTGTAAATCCTGTTTTAATTTATCTATTTCTATCTGCAGTAAGTATTTGTCTTGTTCCCATTTAGTTTTCTCATTTTCTAGCCCATCTCTCTGTGCTTTGAGCTCCTGAAAAGGAATGTAACCTGAGGAGTTTCTAAAAGTACCTCTGCCATGTGCTCTCCAAGGTGTGTGTCCTATGTCTGTGTTTCTTGTGTACTGAGAGGATCCCTCGGCTTGCCACTTAGGTGTGTGTCCTCTGTCTGTGTTTCTTATGTACTGAGAGGATTCCTTGGCTTGCCACTTCCGTGCTTCTGATACTGTAATGACCTGCGAGGGCTGGGTCTTCCAAACAGACCCAATTCTGAGCATTAAAGTATCAAAAGGGGTTGCTTCAGGGTCTTCAGAAAATAACAGAAGGTGTTTTGTAATCTCAGGGGATAGCAATTCTAATAAACATTCCTTATGCATGCTCTCCCCATAATCTTCTGCCTTGGGCCAGGACTCCTGCTCATTAAGAACTGCTTTTAAAATCCAGGCTCTATATGCAAACTGTTCCAGTGTATCATTTGGTAAAGGTGAAATAATTTTAAATACTTGCATTGGGGAACAGTGAAATAGTTTCTCAGTACCCCTTTTAACCAACTGGTATGGGTGAGTGAGAGAGCCAACTCTATAATGGTGTGGCCCCAGAGCCAAATGCATAAGTCTATCAAAGTCTGATTGTTTTCTTCTGTATTTCCCTAGACCCCAGTAAATCAGAATATCAATTGCCCATTTAACCCACTGATTTACATTAAGAGGCATAGTGCCAATTTTCTCAACTATTTTTTCTATATCTCTATCTTTTAAATTTTCCTGCCACATTACTTTAACTGGTGCTTTGAGTTCAGTACTGGGTGCCATGTCTAAGTCATCTGAATTATCCTCCAGACAGAGATCCTGATTATTGCTCTGTTCTGGCTGAGATAAACTATCAGAATTTTGTTCCTCTGATTCAGCTGTATTCTTCCCATTTCTAAGTCCCACTATGCCTACTTCAGTATTCTTTTGTTTGTCAGTAGCTTGTATGCATTGCTCATAAGGTGTGTCATAGGCATAGGGGGCTGAGGGAGTGGGTGTTGGCTTTTGTCTTACAGATGCCAATTGATCCTTAATGTGCCTCAATTCAAGTTTAAGTGCTTCTAATTGCTCACTAACAGTTATAAAAGAATTTGTGGCTTGTATCACTTGAGTTCTTTGTATAGAGATGCAAATTTGTGCCTCCTCAAGGTCTTTGTTTAATTGTGTGCACTGAGAAGTCAGTTCAGAGTTTTCTTGTCTCATGCTAATGAGTCCCCTGCACATGCCTTGTATAAAAAGGCATTTTCTTTTATTTGTTTTCTTTTTGAATTCTTGATCATGGTTTAACATTTGTCTTTGAATATTATACCATGATGACTCAGGGAATTCACCTTCAAAGGGACCCCCTTTCCTCTTACAGTATGAAATTAAAATTGTTTTAAGTTCTTTAAAATCAAAGGCTTCCATATTTGATACTGCAGAAAGGCTGTAGTTGGACTATCTCAAATGTGTAACCTTAGAAGGAGGAATGCTCACTTTTATGAAGAAGTGAGACTTAGAATTATAGTTGGAATGGTATAAATTGTATGGGTGTTCAGTAAAGAGTACTGGCATAAAGACCACACCTTAAAATTATACCTGAATAAAAAGTACTTATCACCTTTTTAACAAGGTGGAAGTTTAGGGTGAAGTTATAGTAAGAAGGGTGTTAGGAGATTAACAGAATTGTTGTATCAATTGCAGCCAGCTTTAAGCCTGCTCTCACTAAGATAGTTACTGACAGGAGACAGAGAAATAAAAGTTAAAAGGGACAGGAGGTAATAGCTTTATCAGGAAAGATGTATATTGTATTCAATGAGGGACTGTTTACCTGTGTACCACTTCCAAACTAAATCTGGACTATCTCTCTGTCTTTTCTTAGCAGCTCAAATACTATAGAAAAATCTTTAGCAAGCCTATACATCAAAATAAGACAATTGCAAGCCACTCTGTGTGATGTCTTTAAAATTCTAGATTCTTACAGAGCCTTTTGACAATAAAAATCTCACCTTGTCTAACCCACAAAACAAAATTGTAAATGGTCACACGGACTTTCGATTCTGTCTCACTCTGTCTGAAATCTACTTAATGTATTATACAAAATTATTACTTACCCAACTGGAGGTCTGCTGTGAAATCCTAGAGACGAGTCCCCATAAAGATGTAAGATTTGGTCAGTTATTCTTCTGTAGGTCCTGGGTTCATTTCACTTCACAGAGGCAGTAGGGTTTCCAACAAAACAAGCAAACAGGTGTGGCTTGGAGAAAGGTTTTTTATGTAGAAATAGGCTTAATACATAGGTATTGAACAGAGGTATATAGTGATTGCTACAAAGCTGTTTCAGTGTTGTGACACAGTGGCAGGACTGGAAGCCAGGGAAACTGATACTGACCCGCTGGTTGGTTCAGGTATTGCAGGAAAATGCAAGGTTTTCCCTTCTCAGCACAAGCTGCAGGGAGCTAATCAGCTAACACAGTTCACCTCAGGGGAGGAGAGAAGCAGAGCTGCTGATTGGGCACGCCCTAGTAGGAGGCGGGCTCCCCAGAGCAGGGGCACCTTGTTAAGCAGAGAGAAGGAAGACAGTAGTAGGATGAGGAGTAGGACGAATGGAATGAGGAGTGAAAGTGGATTGAGCCCACGAGTGAGAAGGCAAAGGACGTTGGAAAAGCAAGAAGCGCTCTTGGATGCAGGATCCTTTGACCTAGCAAGAGAAACACTGCCCAGCCGTAATACAAGGAAAAGGGATTCAGAAACAGGAAGTAGCTACCAGGGATACTCAGTGCCTGAAAGAACCTTCTGGGAGCAACAGAGGTTAGAAGCACTGAGAGACCCAGGATTAAAGCCTAGGTTTCTGGAAGACACAGTTGACCCGTGGAGAGAAAGGCACCGTGGCAAGGCATTCTCAGACAAGCCTCATTTTAAGGTACCTACTGTATTTAATTCATATGACAAGTTTTATGAGAAGCCAGAAAGAGTGAATGCTGACTTTAAAGCTCAGGACAGTTTCAGGCAGTGTGAGAGCCGTTGGCTACAGCCTGAAGTCTCTAGACAAACCCAGCTTTTCTCACCAAACAGCTCCAGCTTTTAGCAAGCAGGCTGACATAAAGAATTCAGCTGAACTGTTCAGAAGAGAATTAAGCCAAGATAATTCAGGAGGTCCTACCTTTGAATCACTCTTTAAAAGCAGATCTCGTGCAGAGGAACTTGTTAACCCAACACTTGCAAACAGAGATAAGTGGGGGAGGGGTAACTCCACTGCAGGCATTGATTGTTTAAACAGAGACAGCATTACTTGCTTTCCAGAAGTAAATAATCACTTACCCAAGCAAGGAGAATATCCTCAGTCTAGCCCAGCTAGAAGGCAGGCTGAACTTCTTCTCAGTGAGTTTAAACAGTTCTTAGATAAAAGAGCTGTTGCTGAACAAAACTCAGTCCAAGAAGGAAATAGTCCTGAGACAGGAATACCATTACCTGTTCCGTTGCCCATGATTGAAATTAATCAGCCAATGGACTGCTCAATTGGGATGATTGACAAAGCTGTCTAAAGCAAAGCTTGAATGGTCATTTTTCTACCTTATCCTGAATGGTATGCTGTTCAAATACCTGTATGAAAAGCTTATGAAAATAAGTAGTGTTTAAGTACCTGGATGAAGAGCTTATGAAGCATTAGGAAAATAAGCTGAAGTATAATCTGGTCACAGCTCATGAGCATTATTGTTTCTCACTTGATTATTTGTGAATACAAAGTAAAAAGACACATGATGTAATGTGCACTCCAGTGTGAAGAATAATTTAAGCACAGTATTGCAAAGCCTGGATTTTTCCTTTGTTCCTGTTTTGGTAATCCTCACGCCTGTTCCATTCCACCAAGGAGCGGGGTAAATAAATCCTTACAAAATAAATATTCTTGTTCCCGACTATCATTTGGCCCCCACAACTACAAAAGGCCCATCCCTCCTTAACCCTCAAGGTTAGGGAGTGGGTGCAGGGTAACAGTGTGCATCAATGAATCTGTGTGTGCATGTGCATGTGTGAAGTGTAATAGAGAGAGATAGGCCCGAACATGTGGCTCAGAGCCTCATGGCAAGGGAGAGAGAGAGAGAGAGAGCGGGGGAGGGGTGAAGGGAATTGATTATCAGAGCCTCCTGTCCTGTAGGGCTGGTACCCCTGCAATTCTACATGCAAATCTCCGGCCTGCTCAGCAACTCAGGCCTGAACCAAACTGCACAGACAAGATGGATTCTTCACTTCACTACAAACGGCCTTCAAGCAACTGCTGGGGCAGCGTTTCTAAGTGTGCATACAGAAGCTATTGTCCGTGGCTGGCCTTGGACACTTGTACATGCCCAGAAGTTACATACTGTTGCTTCTGACTGATTTCACTATAGCTCCTTTGTTTGCAAGAAGCTGCTCATCATCTACCTCCTGATTCGCTGAGAACACCTCAGACTACCTGGTGCCAACCAATCATCGGACCTATGACGGAGGATTCTCACACAGAATAATGCATTCTGCGCTGGAAACTTTAGTAGTAAGAGAGAGAGAGTTGGGGGCTTTTCCCACCTGTTCATACAGACTCCTGCACTGGTTCCTCTCTGCTGTGCACTGCGTACCTGATTCCTGCGACCTGACCCTTCCGCAGGACGGCCACTAAGTGTGGGCTAGGCCGTCCTCCACAGGTCTGAGATAAGACTTTCACAGATACCTCCGGTTCGGACTTACTGCGGCTCGCCTGACGAGGCTAGAGCCCGCATTAGCTAGGAGCTGTCTTCTTGGACTGCATTGTTCCTGAGAGCCCGACGGAACTAAGGTACTGACTTATCTCTCCTCCTCCGTATGGGAAAGGGGTTAGCAATATATTTCTTACTTTTCCTCAGTGCAGAGCGAATCAGTGACGTCTGATTATAATCAGTGATTTATTACATTGTCCAAGTGTACATCTGTACTATAACAAATTTCTACCTCATGTTTCTAATTAGCTATATGTGTGTGTATATTTTTCTACCTGGTTGCCTATAATAAAGTCTAATATATATCTGCAGACCAGACTTCTTTCGTGGCTCATTGCCAGAATAACTCACCGAACTTTGGGCTGTATATTGGTAGCTATCTCCCCTAGACAACAACAGAGTCTAACTTATTCTTGTGCTATGAATATACCCTACATAATAATGGTGGTCTCATCCAAGGGATGAGTATTTCTGAATGTGCTACGCCTCTCAGAATTTGTGTAATATTTCTGAATTGTCCTATTGTGGTCAAAGCAGCTGTTTATGCTGAGGTTTGTGGCTAGCGAGCATTGTCTGTTGAGACGGCTTTGGAACCCACATTACAGGATCTCTGCATTAGAGTAATTCTTCAGCAGTTATTCCTGTGTTTGTTTTTACAGACAGTCTCAGCTATTGATTTACGATGGTTCACACAGAGGGCTGGTTGGATCAGGTTTCCGCTCTCAGGAAGCGGAATGCTCTGGATCAAACGGAATTGCAATTTCTGACAGTGTGTAGCTCTGAACTAGCCGCCCAGACCAGGAGACTAACGGATTTCGCTGCTCTTTATGAGCAGCAAGAGAGTGCTCTGATGGCTCAGTTAAATGAGATAGAGACTGCTCTGATTGCAGCAAGACAGCTCACGGCTAGTCTCCAAAGAAAGCTTGCTGTTGCACGTCAGGAATGTGGGCAGGACATACAGAGAGTTAACCTCAAAATCCAGCAAGCTGATTGTTTTGATTTGGCTGGTGTGACTACCTCTCATAGTAACGAGACAGAGTACCGGGATAATTTGATCCCTCTAGGCTTCTCGAAGTACCAGAGGGTAGATGACGGCAGTTTGCCACTGGAAACCCTGCCCAGTGTTGAAAGGCAGCTTTTCCAGAACAAAGTCAGTTCTCTCCCATCAGCGCATGAGCACAGGAGAGAAACAGGGCGGAGTGAAACACCCTACTCTCAACCCCTCCCCATACAGGGAGCGGTGGAGGGGGGGGTGGGAAGTCTCCCTTGTGATGGCAAACTGTACCAGCAGCGACCACCAGAGGGAGCTGAAGGGACGCAAAATCCTCTATGCTCCCGTGTCCTGCAAGGAAAACACACAAATGAAGGTGCTTCTGTCGCACAATTACAAATTATCAAGACCTTGCGGAGCATGGTCACTCCTTTTGAAAAAACTGGTCGTGCCACCATAAATGAACATTTAGCTGCAGTCAAAGATGCCTTTCGGGCACTGAACATTACCAGGGGGGGAGGACATGGTTCTGTATCTTCCATGGTCCTTTGATGTACCTTGTCAGCAATTTATTCGGGCCATGGCAGACGATGAAAAGAAGGACATTGTCATCTTTGAACAGGCACTAAAGAAACATTATGGGCCATACCCTGATGATATTGCTGCAAAGCAGGCAGCATTTAGTATGACTCATAGGGAAAATGAAACACCCCGAGAGTTTGCTTACAGACTTAGGCAGACCTTCTTCCAGAGTGACCCTTCTTAGGAAACGATAGAACACCATCAGGAGTTTCGTAATCTTTTCTGTCAGTCGCTCCTTCCATCTATTAAGCCTTATATGTCTGATAAGCGTCACGAACCCCTGTCACGTGTGATAGAACATGCTGAGTGGATTTGGGAAGCTGTTCCCAACATGAGAGCAACCAATACTGGCAGCACAGTCAGGGCTCCAAGCAAAGTCAGAGAGCCAAAACAGTGTGTTAGTGCTGTAAAATCTACCCTTTCGTTAGAAAATAACACTTCTCCTTCTGCTCCACAGAATCCTCCCAGGCCACCCCAGAATAACCAGTCATCTGGGTCTAAGCAGCGCTCTGGGAATCAGCGTTTCACTCCACAGAACCGGAACTGGAAGAGAAAGCCCGGTTTTGACAAATACCTGGAACTGGAGAAGAGAATAAGCGAGTTGACAGATATGATGAAGGCTACCATTGCATTCAGCTCCTCACAGGAGGCTTCTGCTAGTAGTGTGCCACCTAAGCCATGAGCAAAGCCTCAGAAGCCAGAGGAGGAACTGGTTGACTCCTCTTCCCCTTCTAATACGACTGAATGACTAACCGACTTTGTTTCTGTCCCACAGGTCACTATTGCACAGGTGCAGCCAGCTGTAGATGCCACCCCAGGGACACAGAGTGACAGTCCCGCAATGGACAGCGAGGGTCCAGCCTTTGACACCATCAGGAAGCACAAGTACTTTCTGGGTAAACTCAAGCCAAAAGGACAGAGGTACACTGTTCCTGTTACAATTCAGCAGGCATTTCTCTGTGAGGGCCTGATAGATTCCGCCTCTGAGGCTACCCTGATTACCTCGAGTCTCTTTGATAGACTCACTGCTTCCTTGGGGAGTCAGAGGACCCTACACGTCACACCCAGTGATTTGTCACTCGCAGCTTATGGGAATCAGCCCATAGAGTCCATGGGGCAGGTCTGGCTTAACCTCCAAATTGGAAAATTACAGGTGAAACATCCTGTCATCATTACTAAGTGCCCTGGGGAAGAATTCTTGATTGGCAATGAGCTCCTGAAATGGTTACGCCCCATTCTGGACTACGTCCAGGAAGTGATCTGGACACAGGTCACACATCCCATACCTTATGCTAGGGTAAAACATGACAGCAGAGTCAGTGGTCCTTGTTCGGTGGAACGCACAAACAAGTCCATCAGGATTAATTTCCAGAGGTCAGCTGATCCCCAAATCCTTCAGCTCCAGTATGAAAGGGCTGGAGATGAGGATCAGGGCATCAGCAACGTGGTTTCCATTGCAGTGGGTTCAGTAGCTAACATTGTCCTTGATACTGACTGCCTGCAGATATTCCTGAAGGAACCTGTGGAAGGTTGTGAGGTGCAAACCCCTCCTCCATCCCATCCCTGCCTAGATCACCCTAGGAGACTGACGGACATATTCTCGGCTGAGAAAGGTCCCTTTATATATGTGCAGGTGGGCATGTCCCAAAAGGAAAGGGCCTACCTATTACCCCACTGTGACCACTCCCTCATCAGTGAGACTCTTTTCTATCGGCTCAAACAACAGCTTACCCTTGATTGGGTAATGGGAGCGAAGACTTCGTTCCAAGTGCCTGGGGAAGGGCTCAAGACATTAATGGGCTACTGCAATCTCCCCTTGCAAGTTGGGGTCAAAGGTTTTCGGCACACCTTCTCCATCATCAGAGGACTTGGGGTGCCCCTCTCCTTAGGCTCAGATTGCCTTGTTCGACTAGGAACTTATGTGGATTTTGTGAACAACATCCTCTGGAGTAGGATGGAAGGAGATCTGGTGGATTTCTCTGGTGCCCGCCCATCCCTACGGGCTGGTCAGACTATTCCTCAAGTCTGTGAAGTGGTCAGTGCAGAAGACATCCACATACCTGGGAGGGTACAGGATTGTCCCCTGCCGATACTGGTGACCCGTGGATATGTGGTCTCAGACAACTTGGTCTTCTTCAGTCCAAATTCCCGTTTTGAGGAGCTGGGCCTAGCCATGGGTCCCATACCCTGCATGGAGGCCACAGCTCCCTCCTTACACTTATTGCTCACCAATCCAAATCCAGATCGCGTTCACCTTGTGAAAGGCGAACCCCTGGGATTCCTAGTGGGAGAATCGTTCCCAAGTGTGGAATTGAGTCTCCAGATTATCGGGGAAGCCCCTGTTTCCTGGAACATCTGTGAAGGGGGGGGGGGGTGGAACTCCTGCGTGTGTCCGATCCTCACCCCGAGGCCTCCTCACCTTACAGTTTGTCTGGCCACATAGTGCTGTGACCTCACAGGTGGACCTCGAGGCTGACCATCTGATTTTGTCCAGTACACTCGATGAGGCTGTTAGTTCCCTCACCCACCAGGGGGGGGGGGAGCCCCATGCTGTCCAAACCATCCAGGTCTCCTCTCTCCAAGATGAGATTGAGGAGAAGGTTCTGGGATTTGACGAAATGGTTGCGGGAAAACTTGCTGAAGCAGACGCCTGCACTGATGAGTCAGAAAAGGCCCAATTAAAAGAACTGCTGTACCGTCACAAGGATCTGTTTGCCACTGACACCTATGACTGTGGTCTCACCGACCTACATGTCACCCGTATTCCTACGGATCCAAACAGTAAACCTGTCTTTGTGAGGCAGTATAAAATCCCATTGGCCTCCTATGAATCCGTTCATGAAATCATTAATTCCCTGGAACAAAAGGGAATTATACGTCAATGCAACAGTACTTACAATGCCCCACTGTGGCCTGTCATCAAGAAGGATTCTAGCTGGCGCTTAGCTTTGGACTATTGCCAGCTTAATAAAAAGGTACCTCTATCCAGATGGCCTATGGCACATCTGGAACAGAACTTAGCCACCATCAAGGGTGCAAGGTACTTTACAAGCCTGGATCTGGCCTCAGGATTTTGGACTATACCTGTCCATCCAGAAGACCAGCATAAGCTGGCTTTTACCTTTGGTAGGCGACAATATACTTGGAATCGGACACCGTTTGGTTATTTGAATGCCCCAGCAGACTTCAATATTTTCCTGCATAAGGCTTTGCCTGATGCTGAGACTAGAGGCACCCTCGTCTATGTAGACGACATTCTGGTGAAGAACACCAGTTTCACTGACCATTTGCAAGAAATAGAGCATGTTTTCCAGCAGCTGAAAGCTGCGGGAGCAAAGTTGTCCTTGTCAAAGGGCCAATGGTGCCGGAAATCCCTCAATTATTTGGGTTACGAAGTTTCTGCTGAGGGACTGCGGCCTCAAAGGAAGAGAATTGCGGCCTTGCAACAACTCAAACGTCCGACCAACGTGAGTGAGCTGCGCTCATTCTTGGGCATTTGCAATTATTCCCACCAATTGGTGGAAGAGAGAGAGAGACAGGAAGTGTTTCTGTCTTTTATAGTGAACTGAATCCTTTCCAGCACTTCCCCTTGAGGTCTGCTAGCCACTCCCTTTAAGGTCTGCTATTCTTGATTTAGCAAGGAGGGGCTTCAGACAGGCCTTGGAGAATGAAATCACCAGGGGGTCAGAGTTAATCTCATTTTGTAAACTGTCCTATTACTTTTGGAGACTGAAGTCACCAGAGTCCAAAGCTGCATGAAATGTATGCTGACAGTGACCCCCGGTAAAAAGCAGTGTATCCCACCCTGGTGGTCCGAAAAAGCTTGAAAAACTGACAACCAAAGCTGCCAGGGTACAGAGATAGTGGCATGGCGACTAGAAGAAAGACCACTGACCTGAAGGTGTTTGCTTACTTTGGCATAAAGCATGAGCACAGCAGGAATGGCAAAATAGTGGCCGGTGGTTCGCAAGGCTCCAACATGGAAGAGGAAGATGAGAGGGAGGAATACACGGAGAGGGGTGCAGGTGTCTGTATCACAGGTGGTTGTATTGCATGTGACCAGCACGGAACTGCAGGAGTGGTTCAAGGAGTTGAAGACGGAGAGAACTGCAGTGAAAGAGGAGCTGGGAGGCCTGGTTGGAGAGGTTAAAGAGGAGTTGGTGGAGCTGGGTTGCAGGTAGAACACGAGGAGCGCCTGGATAAGTTGACAGAGGAGCAAGCAGTCCTGGAGGTTGAATACAGCAGAATGAGGAATGGAAAGAAATGGTTCTGCTTAGAGGACTTGGAAAATCATTTGAGAAGGAATAACTTACACATAAGGGGTATACCAGAAGAGCCTGAGTTCATGATTGCAAGAAAGTGGCTGAGGCTGTCTGCAAAAAGGTACTACAGTGAGGTGGGGATGAAGAGGTGCCACCCGCCATCCAGCTTGACAGGGCTCACTGGATGCTTGGGCCTCCCAAGAATAATGTGCCCAGGAACATTATAATATGCATTCATGACTATTCTATCAAGGAGTGGATTGCTGTGAAAATGCGGGCAATAGGGAGGGGAGGGAAGGTGAGGAAAGGGGATGGGGAAAAGAGAGTTGTAGCAACCATACATACTAAAGGATTGAATTCATGGAATAAGTGCAGTCTGCTGGAGAAGGAGGAAGGGCAGTTTATAGCAGATATTTTGTGTGTCCAAGAAACCCATTTGAGAGTGGGGAAGGAGAGGATTTTATTCTCACAAAGATACTCACAAGTGTACTTAGCGAATAGGGAGAACCCACAGAAGAGGTGGGGTGGGGATATTGCTGAGTGATAAAAAACAGCTAGAAGTGAAACAGGTGGTAAAAGTTAAAGGGGATAGATACCTGGGGCTGCGGGTATATATGGCAGGGATGGAGGTGGTGGTGATATGTATATATGGACCAAATGAAAGGCATGGGGAATTCTTTAGGATGCTCATGGAGATAATGGGGGAATTTGGGAAAATTCCTTGTATTGTGGGTGAGACTATGTTCTGACACTGAGCCCTCAGGTGGATAATAGTGGAGGGGCTTCAATGAGGGGGAAGGAGAACTGCTGACAAATGGTACGAATGAAGGAACAGTTGGGATTAATAGATGTGTGGAGGGTTCGGCATCTGTTGATGAAGCAGTATACTTTTTATTCCAAACTCCATGATTCGTATAGTCTCGATATGATCTGGGTGAATGGAGGCTTGGTATACAGGGCGGTAGAGGTGGAAGTGGAATCTATCACCTGGACAGACCATGCCTTGGTGGGTGTAACATTATCTTTATCTTTATTTGCGAAGTTTGATATACCGCCCATGCCAGAGCGTCAGGGCGGTGTACAATAAAAATATATATATATATCGGCTACTGAAAATAAAGCAAGAAAGGAACGCCATTAGCATATAGGACAGGGATAGAAAAAAAATTGAGAATGGAGGAAGGGGTGGGGGGAGTGAAGTTATGGCGATTAAATGATTCCCTGTTAGAGGACAAAGAGTGTACCGCCAGAGTGCGGGAAATGATAGGGAAATACATCCACTTCAGTAAGGGGGTGGGGTTATTGCTAGGGGTGGTCTAAGATGTATTAAAGACAGTGGTCAGAGAGCATTTGCTTAGCATCACGTCAGGCATGCAGATACAGAAGAGGGCAACAAAACAGAATCTATGTGCATGGATACGCAATTTAAAAGCCTGGCATCAAAGCAATAGGGATCATAAAGTTTTGGGGGAATTAGAGGGATGACTAAGAGCTAGCCAGCTCAAACGTGAATGAATGAATGAATAAATAAGAAAGAAAGATATAGCTGCTGCTAAGGCAGACCCCAAGGTGCACGCGTCAGGTGTACTCTCCTTATTGCACACAATTTATTCTCATGCTTTTTGCTTACAACATAGGAGAAAAACTTCTGTGTTAGACATATTAGGAAACTGTGTGCTGAGCTTTAGCACAATCTTTAACACCAGTTTTTGCATCAGCCCCAGAGATGCTAAGACAGTGTGTCCATGGTATACAGTTTGAAAGATTTAAGTATTGTATTGCTTTACGCATGATAGAGATGGAGAGAAGGCAATATAACAAAACTTTTCAGAAGAATTAGCACTGATAACCAAGTAGCTACTCACATAAATTCCCTGAAATATGTAAATAGGTTTCATATGTACTAGTAGGTAGTGATATAGCAGAACGGCTATCAGGTAAGATTTGCCTCTTTGCGGATGATACCAAAATCTGTAAGAGTAGACACGCAGGAAGGTGTAGATAACATGAGGAGGTATCTAGCTAAGCTTAAAGAATGGTCTAGAATTTGGCAACTGGGATCTAATGTTAAAAAATGTAAGGTCATGCATTTGGGCTGCAGCAATCCAAGGGAGCAATATAATATAGGGGGTGAAGTACTTTTGTCCACTAAAGAAGAACGGGACCTAGGCATGGTTGTGTCTGATGATCTTAAAGTAGCTAAACAGGTAGAAAAGGTGACGGCAAAAGCTAGAAGGATGCTTGGGTGCATACGGAGAGGAATGGCTAGCAGAAAAAAGGAGGTGATAGTGCCTCTGTATAAGTCTTTGGTGCGACCTCATTTGGAGTATTGTGTGCAATTCTGGAGACCGCACCTTCAAAAGGATATAAACAGGATGGAGTCAGTACAGAGGTTGGCTACTAAAATGGCTAGTGGCCTTCATTATAAAGCATATGAGGACAGACTTAAGGATCTTAATATGTACACCTTAGAGGAAAGGCGGGATAGAGGTGATATGATTGAGATGTTTAAATACCTCCGTAGCATAAATATACAGGGGGAGAGCCTCTTTCAATTGAAAGCCAGTTCTGCTACGAGAGGACATGGGATGAGGGTGAAGGGGGATAGATTTAGGAGTGATATGCGGAAATATTTCTTTACGGAAAGAGTGGTGGATCCGTGGAAGTCTCCCAGTGGAGGTGGTAGAGATGAGGACAGTATCTGAATTCAAAAAAGCATGGGACAAACGCAGAGGATCTCTTAAAGGAAAAAGGGGACTGTTGTAGTTGTTGATACGGAAGGACAGACTAGATAGGCCATGTGGTCTTTTTCTGTTGTCATATTTCTATATTTCTATGTACACAGGGAAGCAAAAGATGCAGGAAGATGTACCAAAATTCTTCCATGTCCGGATTAAGGTATAGGCAAACGTCTAAAATGCCAAATTTTGAAGGCACAAAATACCTGACCTAAACAGAAGCATTATGCTATTTAGGACTACATTCTATTTTCTCTGTGGGAGAAAGCTCCCCTCCCCACCACTCTCCGGTCCTGCTTATTTATTTATTTATAGTCTCTTATATACCGCACTATTCGGCATCAGCGCGGTTTACATGGAACAAAAATGCTCAGTACAGTTAACATGTAAGAGTTTACAGATAACAGGGCAAGTAACTTGGATAACAGGGGTAAGCTATTTACAGCATTTGCTACATAAACTTGTATAACAGTGGCAAACTATTTACAAATATTGCTACATAAAGTCGTATGATCATGAATACCATAGAAACAAATGCACCACTAAGGGTTAGGGAATCTTTCTTAGCATGTTGTTGGGAAACCATATAATTGCCTAGCGGGTTGCATCTCTGTCTCAGTGGGTGAGGTTGGGTTCTATGAGGTACTTATTGAAAAGATGGTATTTAAGGGCTTTCCTAAACTGTGTGAGGCTCTTAATCGCCCGGATATCTGGAGGTAATGCGTTCCAGCATCTTGGTGCACTGATACTAAACGCCCTATTGGCTGTAGATGTTGTGCACGCTGTTAATGCTTTCGGGACTTTTAGGGTGTTTGTAGCTGTGGATCTCCTTGCTCTATTAGGAGATGTGATATGGATGAGGGCCGATATTGACTCAGGGGAGAGCTTGTTAATAGCTTTAAAAGTGATTAACAGTGTCTTGAAGACGATTCTAGCCTGGATAGGTAGCCAATGTAATTGTATCAGCAGAGGTGTCACGTGGTCACTTCTGGAGGCTCCATGGATGACCCTTGCTGCAGCGTTCATGGCGAGCTGTAGTGGATGTAAGGTGGATAGGGGCAGGCCTTGAAGGATGGCGTTGGCGTAGTCAAAATGAGGTATGATCAACGCCTGGTATATAGTCCTGAAGTCATTTGGTTCTAGCATGGATCGTAAATGCCTAAGTGAGCGGATCTTATAGTATACTGCTCTGACAGTGTTCGCTATGTGGACTTTCATGTCCAGGCGTTGATCCAAAGTGACTCCTAGGTAGCGTATTGAAGGTTTAGAATGTAACTCTGCTCCTTTTACTTTAAGGAATGGTGGTGGGGTGAAGTTAGGGTTCCTCGTAATGAAGAGTACTTCCGTTTTCTTATGTTGTATTCGGAGGTTTTGGGAGGAAAGCCAGTCAGATATTGCGTCGAAACAGCTCGTCAATGAGGAGAGGTCCGGATGTTCAGTAGAGAAGGGTATGTACAACAGGACATCGTCAGCGTATAGCATGCAGTCGACATTGAAGGATCGGATGATCTTGCAAATTGGCTGCATGTAAATGTTAAACAGGAGGGCTGAAAGGGAGGAACCTTGTGGGACTCCCTGGCTTTGGTGGAAAGGTTCGGATGTCATGCCTCCGGAACGCACATGTTGCCATCTTCCGGACAGGTAAGATCTGCACCATTCAAGAGCTCTACCAGTAATGCCTTTCTCAATTAGTCGACCTACGAGAAGCTCATGACTCACTGAATCAAAAGCTGCAGCGATGTCCAGAAAGATGAGAGCAAAACCTTGACGGATGTCATCGATGCCAGTGATTATCTTGCAGAAGAGGGTGGTAAGAAGAGTCTCCACACCGTGGGATTCCCTAAAACCATGCTGGCAGGGGTCCAATGGTGCGGCAGCGTCGACGTGATCCTGTAGTTGTCGTTGTACCTCTTTTTCGATGATCTTCGCAAGCAGAGGTATACTGGATATAGGTCTGTATGAATCTACTTTTTGGGGGTCGAGTTTGCAGTTTTTCAAAAGAGGTCTGATAGAGGTGTGCTTAAGCGCTGAGGGGAAGGAACCTGTTATGAAGGAGAGGTTCATTATATTGGATAGTATTGGGCTGAAATGGCTGCGGAGCTCCTTAATCCAGAAGGCTGGGCAAGGATCGGACTGAGATGTGGTGGTGTTAAGGGCCATAATAGAGTCTTCAATTCCTTTCTTGGTAGGGGTAGAGAATACGGTTAGGGCTGCAGGGCAGTCTCGTTCTGGGGTGGTGGTTGTAGTCAAGATATTGATAGTCCGGCATATCTTGGATTGTGCATAGTTAGCAAAATCTTGTGGGTGAATCTCAAATTGAGGTCCGGTGGTTGGTTCCTTTGATAGAGTCTTGACTAGGTCAAAGAGATCGTGGGGTTTATTAAGTGATCTTTTTAAGGTCTCTGAGTAGTATTGTTTCATTGCATCAGTGATTGCCTTGCGGTGTGCAGCCAGATGACAATTGTATGCTGTCTGGTCAACTGTAGAGTGGGATCGGCGCCAGCGCTTCTCGAGTTTCCGTAATTGGGTAAGAGAAACTCTAAGATCTGCTGTGTACCATGGAGCGCTCGTTCTTTTCCCTAGGGGCTTGTCGGTTGGTGTGCGTAGGGCGATTGTACTGAGGCAATTGTTCCAGTGAGTAATCAGGTCATCAAGGTTCGAGGTGGTTTCGCTAAAGAGTTGTTGCGTTTCGGTGAGGATAAGGTCTCTGTTGAAAGGCTTGAAACATCTGGAGTGAGGTCTTGTAGTGTTGTTTGGTTTCTTATTGAGCTTTGAATCGCTTTTGTGCAAAGGAATCTGGAGGATGATCAGTTTGTGATCTGACCATGGCACAGGAGTTACGGCCATTATGGGGTCATGTGATGGGTTAAGGGATATCTGAGGGGCGAATACTAAGTCCAGAATATTTCCCTTAGTGTGGGTAGGTTCCATTACTAGTTGTTTGAAGCCGAGATTTGTGAGGGCCTCAAGGAAGGATAACACTTGATTGTCCTGCAGTGTTGGCAGGTTGAAATCGCCTAGGATCCAGTTTGGGACGTTTGGGTTTTGCGTGTTGGAGGCGAGATCAATTATTGCAGCAAGATCATCCGGGGAAGCTGAGGGTGCTCTGTAAAGCAGGCTGATTGAGCATCGTTTATTGGAGATGGTGACGGATTCAAGGTGATTAGTGCTGGTGGCGTCAACTGTCTGGAAATGAAGGTCTGTCCTGGTGAGGATGAGCACCCCTCCTCCTCTTTTGTCTCGTCTATGACTTGTATGAGCTGTGAAGTTCAGTGGTAGGAGCTGGTTGAGTATGACGTTGTCTTCATCGGATAGCCATGTCTCAGTGACCAAGAGTATATCAAGGTCGTGGAGGGAAATCATATCAATGACAGCTGGCCACTTCTTCCGGATAGAGCGGGCATTAATGAGGGCACATTTTAGGTTATGAGGATAGGAGTTTTCCACCTTCTTGGAATTCACAGAGTGCTGAAGCGCAATGTGTAGCAGATGTGGGTGATGTGCTCGGGTATCCCAATTTACATTGTTATGGGATGCACCAGACCATCTCCTTCCATGGCTTTGTAATATTGGGATATGATTGGAAGGCGGGGTTAAGGTAAGAGAGCAAGAGAACCAACTAGCAAGGATGATATAACATCCTATTAAGGTGGGGAAGGGGGAACCCATTGTGGCAAGGTACTGTGTAATTGTGAAATGGGTAGGTTAGGGCAGAAATACTTGTGATTGTGGGCATGTATTGTGAGAATTAATGACAACGGTGCAATGGTAACTAGCTAGATAACATTAGGAGTTGTTGACAGTAATACAGTGGTTAGATAGCAGTAAGGAATAATTGACTACAGTACAATAGTAATAGTTACTGACTACAGTAGAATGGTAACAGTACAGTGTCTAGCTGGCAGTAAGGAATTACTGACTTCAGTACAATAGTAACAATTACTGACTACAGTAGAATGGTAACAGTACAGTGTCTAGCTGGCAGTAAGGAATTACTGACTACAGTACAATAGTAACAATTACTGACTACAGTAGAATGGTAACAGTACAGTGTCTAGCTGGCAGTAAGGAATTACTGACTACAGTACAATAGTACCAAATACTGACTACAGTAGAATGGTAACAGTACAGTACGGTACAGTGGCTAGATGGCAGTGAGAGATTACTGACTACAGTACAAAGTAAACTGTCATTGATAAGGCTGTTGATGGTAGTATACAGAGGTTATACTTATGATACTATACTTGCGGCAAGCAGCATGAGATCAGGAACATCCGATGCAAGAGGCTTGATCGGTTCCTATCACGTGTTGACTTTCACTAGTACTGGGCTGTACGAGGAGGAGTGAAAGTGCTGCTGGTGCACGAGATCCACACAGAGGAGCTCAAGCTGCTGGGTTGCTTGGAGGTGGTCTTTAAATCAATGGTCGCTATGTTGTGTGGGCCAGGTGGATGAAGGATGTCTGTTTTCTAGTGCCCCGCCTAAGGGCCACGCCAAAGGGCCCTCTGGCGAGGCCCTCAGGCGCGGGCCCGACAGGCGCGGGCCTGCCTGTCGGCAGCCGTTTAAATGGCCTTGCTGTTCCCTCCCACAGCCCCGATTGGACCGGAGGCCAGAGCGTGGTTGGTGGACGGCCTGCTCTGGAGCTCTACCCCGATCGGGGGAGCGGAGGATGCCTGGAGGTGAAGAGGAGTGTTCCCGCTATCGGCAGCCGTTTTATGGCCTTGCTGTTCCCTCCCACAGCCCCGATTGGACCGGAGGCCAGAGCGTGGTTGGTGGACGGCCTGGGGAGCAGCCTGGGGAGCAGCAACTTAAATGTGGCCCTGTTTAGGCCACCTTGGTTTTTCTCCTTTTTAGGCTGCTTCTGGTGAAAACAGTGATCAGGATAACACAGAGACTGATACATGAGGGAAGGGCAAGGCCAGCCAAACCACTAGGTAAACTATAGGGCAGCTAGCTGGCAGTAAAAGAGAAGAGCACAGACAGAAGCAATCTGCTAGAAGAGCGGAGTTCCCGAGGAAGGGTATAGGGAGAGACAAGAGGGAAGATAGTGAAGAGCAGCAGAATGAATGCACTTATAGGTCAGCAGGAGAAGTTTGAACTGGATGCGGAAATGGATAGGGAGCCAATGAAGCGACTTGAGAAGAGGGGTAATATGAGCATGATGAGGCTGGCGGAAGATTAACAATGCAGCAGAGTGTTGAACAGATTGAAGGGGAGAGAGATGATTCAGAGGGAGACCAGCAAAGCGGAGGTTGCAGTAGTCTAGACGGGAGGTGACTAAAGAGTGGAAGAAGGACACTAGAAGCTGGCATGCAAGGCCCTTTTATAATTTAGTCCAATTTATAAAGGTGACTTCCTCCCTGTGAGTGACAAGGAAGGGCAGCCTCCCGTACATCGTACTGCAACTAGAGTTTAACTTAAGAGCAGGTTCTGAGGCCTCTGCTACTTGTTGTGCTCCCCTCGTCCCCTTAAGAAAATGACTCCAGGCTGTAAATACAAATACTTATATGTCTGAACTCACGAGACAGAAAGCATTAGAATAATCAGTTGACAGACAAACTCGGATTCTTTATTTTAAGATATAGACAAAAATTATCTTTCTCAGTTAGTCATAGAACTAGTTAAAATTGTATTTTCTTATTATGA
The DNA here is from genome assembly GCA_033557465.1 of Ichthyophis bannanicus. Taxonomy (NCBI): domain Eukaryota; kingdom Metazoa; phylum Chordata; class Amphibia; order Gymnophiona; family Ichthyophiidae; genus Ichthyophis; species Ichthyophis bannanicus. The sequence goes on from CM066039.1 coordinate 193,238,409, forward strand.
AGACATATGACTGTCAACCATCACAAGTAGTGTAAAACTGTCTGATGGCCTTCGAGAAATCATGCTAATTTAAACATAGATTAAGTGACTGAATATTTTTAGCTGCTTTATTCAAAAGCTTTATAGATGATACACGTCAGCAGGTATTTCACAAGCATTAGTTAGGAAGCGTTCCTTAGAATTAGTAATGATACAGGGACAGCTCAGAGGTGAAAATGTGCACAATCGTGCTAAGGAGTCTACCCTCCCTCAACTACCCCCCCCCCCCCACCTTTCATCTTCATTCTATGACCCCTTGTTTCACATCTCCCCTTCCGTGGAGAGACCTCAGGAAAAAAACTCAGAGCTAAGCAATCTTCCAGACAAAATTTCTTTTACGGATAGAGCATCCATGCCGGGAACATTGGATGATGCCACAATCTCTGGGGTCAGCCATCTGAATACTCTCCACCTTACAATAATGCCTTACTCTCACATGTGCTCATTTACTTCCATGCCTTACTGTTTTCTACCAGGTTTACTCATATGGCTGTACAAAGTTTCCCTTCCACCTGTGCGAAGCCCTCTGTCTCACAAGTGCCAGGGTGCTGTCTCGCCCTCCTGGGGCCCAGTGCTTTTCTCCTCTCTGCAAAGATTTCCCTGCTTCTTGATAACCTGTGGCTGCAGCCTTAATATCTCTCGGACATTTGACTGCAAAGGTCCATTAGCAGCTAGTGGCTGCCAACTTACTTTTGACTGAAGATTGAGACTGGTGGAGGGCATGGGCTGGAAACAATAGGTCAGTGTTATCCCAGGCTGGATAAAAGGCTCTATTGCGACTGGTTACTGCGTTAGTAGTAGCCATCAATTATAACTAAGTCCTGATCTACTGGCCCTTGTGTGAGGAATTATTACATGTGACACTCATGTATCTGGCTTTGGTACTATGTATCTCTTCATGTTTTCTATAAGTAGGAGAAAAGAAGGTCATTCCTTGGGAATCATCATGCTATGCAGCTTCTCAGGCAGAAGGGCAGCAAACAGCAGCTTCAGTCAAAGCAAAACAATGGATCCTGGCAGTCACACAAACACAAGTTATCAGTGTGGAAGAATGGGCAACATGCAAATAATCCATTTACTCTTGTCAGTGGCTATTTGAAATCTCTTTCATTATGCATTGTTCACAAAACAAAGTTTAATATTTAAAAATGTGATATCCAAATATGCATTCTTACAGGATTGTTCTGGGAGGGATAGTGTTGAGATGATTACAGCTGAGTTTAACAATCAAAATCTTGGGAAGGAGTGTGCTAGGAGTCTAAAAGTTAATTATGAGGGGATGCAAGACTGACGTTTTGCCTAGGGCGCCTAATACCTTTGCACCAGCATAGGAGAAGGTACTCAATGTTTGAAAGTGAGAGAGTCTTCAAATGAATGTTAAGTACTCCTAATAAGTAAGATATGGCATCTCTGAATGTATATATCTATATACACACATACGGTAGTGACAGGGCCAGTGCTACCATTACAGTAGTTTGCAAAAGTCTTGCATAGGTTACATGATCAAGCTATTCTCAGCTTTATTTTTGGCAATCTTTCCAAATTCTGTGACAGAATCTTGGCTTATTATTATATACTATTTTTTTTGCAAATTTAATTTGGCATCCATTTCTGTATGCAAAGCAAAATTACTTGTCTGTGAACATTTGTATGGCTCTCATGAGGAAGCGATGTCCCAGGTATGCTTAGATTGTGAGCCCTTTGAGGGAAGAAAAAGTGCCTGTTAGCATATATCTGTAAACTGCTCTGATACACACAGTAAACGGCAAAATATCAAGTGCCTAAACCATAACCATAACCGGATTCTATGTCAAAGTGGAATCAAAATGAACAAACAGAATACTGTGTTTTCTCAGCCAATAAGAAGTCATATTTGTCAGCCAATCAGTATATGGTATTTTGGCGGCACAAAGAGTTTGAATTTAATGTGGATCACTTGGTGGGTATCGCATCTGATGCTCAATGTCCTAGCATGGTGAAAAGGTCGCATTTTCTATCAATGGAGGACTGGGTTCGGGTGGTGGTTTTGCATGAGGAGGGGTATTCCAGTCCGCAGATTGCAGCAAAATGTCGGCTGTAATCAGAACACAGTTGCCTGCTTTTTACAGAAGTATAAGGTGACGGAAAATATGCAGGACCGACATTGTAGTGGTCGGCCTAGAAAGTCAACCAAGAGGGACGACAGGGCCTTGATAAGGACATCTCCTGACAACTGCAAGCTAACCTCCCCTGAGCCTCTGCGAGAATGGAAGGAGAAGTATTCTGTTGCAGTTTACACTTCCACTGTGAGGAGACGATGCTTGTAGTATGGGTTGAGGGGCTATAAAGCACAGAGGAAGCCGCTACTAATGGTGGAACAGAGGAAAAGATGCATTAAGTGGGCATCCAAGTACTCAAAATGGAGAAAGGTTGACTTGGAGTAAGTTCTGTTCAGCGACGAAAGCACATTCTGCATTCTGGATGACCAGGGCAAAACCTATGTGAGGAGGTTTCCTCATGAAGAGTACAAACCACAGTGCTTGAATAACTCCATGAAGCATTCAATCAAGGTCATGATCTGGGGATGCACAGCAGCCAGTGGTGTTGGAAGACTCCATATCATTGACGGGATGGTGAATGCAGCAAAATACATAGAAATTCTGCAGAAGTGCCTGCTTCCATGAGCTGAGCAACTGCTTCTTGACAGATATTTGTTCCAGGATGACAATGCACCTTGCCACTGAGCAAAAACTGTTGTCAACTGGAAGAAAATAAACGGAGTTCAGACCATTAACTGGCCAGCTCAATCACCCGATCTTAACCTGATCAGTTGAGATCGCCAAGAAGCAGCCACGGACCAAGCGAGAGCTGATTGAGTCACTGACTGCAGCCTGGAATTGCATTGTAATATGAGGATACCTCATCCAACTAGGCCCCTCCATGCCAGACAACTATTGTCTGGTGAGAAAGAGCAAGGGCCAGCCCATCAAGTACTAATGGCCACCAACAACAAAAACAGCTCTTTTCAGGGCTACCTAATGAAATTAAGAAGAAAACATGCACACTGCCAACATAACACAGAACAGAAAACAGAACACGTTTTGGGCACACATTGTATCTTTGTACACAGGTTCACAACCAAACGAACATGGGTATTAAACAATCATAAAAGAGTGCTCAAGTCATGGCAAATTTGTCAGATTTGTACAAAAGACAAAAGGGAAGATGATGGCATGCAGAAGGGGTTGTAAATTGTAACACATTTTGTCCCAGTGATCCAAACAACTAAAAACTGCTAATTCTACACTACCTATTTTCACACCACTGTAGGTGAACTAGGCAGTCGCCAAGACACAGGCCCTCTAGGGGTGTCCATTGCTATTGCCCCTCACTGGGACATGCAGTGGCGGAATGGCACCGAAGCGCCAGAGTTACCTTCAGCTCTGGCGCTGCAGTGCCATTCCTGCTTCCACCCTCTTCCAATTACACTTCCTTTTGCATTGGAGCAGAAGCGGCAGCGATCAGAGCAGGGGCTGGTACAGGAGGAGCACAAGGGAAGAGGTTCACTTTGGGTGTCTCATACCTTTGCATCAGCCCTGGGTGGTGATTTTCAGCCGGGACATAGACCTGGAAGCTTTTTGAGCTTGCAGCTGGCAGGGCTGGCCCAAACACTAGGCAAACTAGACAAGTCGCCTAGGGTGGCTGCTTCTCCGGGCAGGGGACAGCAAAGAAGAGGACTTCAAAGCTAGATTCTGACAGCCAGGGGTGAGCATAAGGCTTAAGGTTTGCCTAGGGCACCCACACCTTCAACCAGCTCTGGAGCCAGCCCTTGTTACCAGATGTTTCCGATTTTGAGGTAGAGCCCAACTCCATGGATTATAACTATCAGAGGCAGAGGATGCTTCTCCTGTATAAGCCTCTAATGCAGTCTTTTTGATCCTGGTAGAAGATATAAAATTACCTTTTTTTCTGAAAAAAGGAGAAATTTTAGAAATATATAAAATATTTAGCTATATGTATAAAATAAAGTTTTAGTGTATATGTATGCATGTGAATTTAGGGCCTGATTTTCATCTGGGTGGTGCTATGCGTCATATCGGCACATAGCCCGCCCCCCCTTACCAGGATTTTCAATGCTGGGGTCATATGCAGCCCTGGCATTGAAAATCTGGGACTCACTATACAGCCCGGAAACCGCAGGAGCTAGCCCATTAGCATCGATTTTTGAAAAACCTTGCTTATCTTTAAGGCAGAGAAGGCTAAACGGGTAGCACTGAAAATCAATGCTACCCGATTAGCCCTTTCCTCCACCCCTGCTCTGGCCCTAACACGCCCTGATGCTCACCGCCTAGCATCTGGGCCATTAGGGATATATCTGCGATTTTTGAAGGTGGCCTTCAAAAATTCCAGATATGGCATTTACCCGGGTAACTAGGGCAGTCATAGGCGGCTCTATAATGAGGCCAAGTGAGGCGGTGGCCTCAGGCAGCAGCTTTTTGGGCTTTTTGGGGGCGGCAAAATTGCCCCCACAAAGACTGCCGTCACCGCCTCATGCGGCCTTCAAAATAAAAAAAAAAAACCTTCCGTGTAAGAAGCAGCTGCTGCTGCTGCTCCAGCGGCGGCAGAATGAGGAGCCCCACGGCTGCCCGCCTGCCCCCCCCGGAGAGCCTTTCTGGTTTCCCCGGCTCTGCTTTGCAGAGCCGCGGTGAAGGGACAGTGTTTCCCTTAACCGCGGCTCTGTTAAAGCTGAGCCCGAGGTGCTGATGGGAAACAGAGAGATGGACAGAGGGTAGGGTGGCTGGAAGGGAGCTGACTGGGGGGGTGGCACTGAGAGTGAACCTGAGCTGATACCTGGGATGGTATTTGGACTAGAAGGGGCTGGACAGTGGGAAAGGAGGGGGACAGGAAGGGAATGGACACAAGTGGCAGTCATGGGAATGCAAGGTGGTTGACATTGGAAGGTACTGGGAGGGGAGGACTGGAAAGGGGACTGATACTGGGGAGGGTTACTGAAACTGGAAATGGGCTGATGGAAGGAAGTGAAGAAAACAAAAGAAGAGATAAGAAATGGCAGATGGACCATAGACCACAGAAAGAGAGCTAAGAGAAGACAGGAAAGCAGAAGCCTCAGATCGGGACCAGCATGATCAGAGAATAAAATGGTCAGACAACAAAGCTAGAAAAAATAATTGTATTTAATTTTGGTAATTGAACTTTGTGCTATTTTTATATTTTACACAGTATTGGGGAGCTGCAACTCTCATTTATCTGATGTTGCACTGCATGTGGACTCTGGCTTCTTGGGGTTTCAGTTTAAATTTTGTCTACATATTTTTATTTTTACTTTAGATTGTGGTTACTTATTTTGTACTTGGTGAGGGTCGATGTTGTGCGTGTGTGACTGAGGTCAGGTGTTCTGTTAACATGCAGTTCGTATATAAAGATCTATACTATACTGTAGTAATTTGACTTGTTCAGCTTTTCAAATAGGTGTATGGATGTTCCATGGCCCACTGAAGTATTTACAATGATGCTTTTTTGGATGGGCTCCTTATGTGATTTTTGGAAGTTTGTGCTGATATAGTATGGTATGGTAGGTTTGCTTTTTGTTGTAGGGTTTTTTATTAGTTCACAATATGCCTGGTACTGGAGAATAGTGGTTGTTGTTGTTGTTAGTGAGATGATCAGAATCAGATTTTTTTTTTTTTAATATTGAGTTCTGTGGGTGAATGTCCTGGTTCTGCTCTGCACCTACTGTAGATGCAAAATATATGTTGAAAAAGAAAAAGGGAGAACCATAACACAGTTTATAACAAAATAAAAATGGGTTATAATTTAGTTTTATAAACTGTGCTATTGATTCTTGCTTTTAGTTCCTTGGTGTGCAAACAGGACCGTACCTAGCCCTGTGCAAGCAGTGCAGCCGCACAGGGCGCAAGGGCTTGGGGGTCGCATTTCGGCTCTCTGCTGTTGCCCTGCTGCTGCTGGCAGGACAATAGCAGGCAGTTAAAATGCACCCAAAGCCTTTTTGCAGCACTTTAAGCAGGTCTGGTTCCTCCCTCCCTCCCCCGACACGATGTCAGAGCAGGGAGGGACAGATCTGCTTAGAGTGCATGCCCCCCTCCTCCTCCCCATACCTCCGTCCAGTGTTGCCTGCTCTTTCCCTGCTGCCAGTGCTGCCGTGAAAAAAACAGGGCGGCAGCAGCAGGGAAAGAGCAGGAAGTGCTGGATGGAGGTATGGGGGGAGAGGGGGGGCGTGCGCCTGAGTTGCAAGTTGCACCAGGCGCGATTGCAGTTCGATACGGCCCTGTGTGCAACATCTTGCATTTCCTCCATATAATCTAATCGGCTTTTTGATTTGGTTGTCTCTGATTGGATTTCTGAAAAAGCCCCGCCCCCTCTAAGGTGGGGGGGGGGGGCACCATCTCATTCTTTGCCTCAGGCAGCAGACTGCCTTGAGCCGCCCCTGAGGGCAGTTATACTGTAAATGCCTTCGAAAATCGGGCCCTTACAGTATTACTCAAGAATGGCTTCTACTGTCTTTTTTAAACTTTTGAAATTACTGAATGTTACTTATACTGATAAGTTTGCAATATGTAATTATATGTGGGAAAAAAAATGCTGGAACACACAGAAGCTCTGCACAGGTTTTCCAAGTTTGCTCTCCAAAAATTTGGTAGCCCATAGGGGGAAGATCGACGCCCCAATGTTCAGGACGTAATACTTTCCCATGGAAAATTGCCGTTGCCCCTATTCAACCTCTCTCGCCTCTCCGCTCTTCAGCTACCTTAACACCTACCTACAGACACCCTGTCCTCACCTTGTTACACTTTCCAAAACCGAAGGAGTCACAAAGCGCATGCGACTACGCTTGCGCAGAGAGCTTAGTGAGACTCGCGCTCCTTCTGCTGCTCTTTCTCCACCCCCCTACCCAAAGCCGTACTCAACCATCTCTCACAACAGTTCATATTCTTTATTTCTACGAATGGTAGAGGGGCGCATGCGCTTCTGGTGCTAGCGGGTTTCGGAGAGCGGGAGAGGGGAGTCGGGACGGGGTTGCTGCCGTCATCGTTATGGGGGTGAGTGGGACTTACTCCGTCTATCTCTCCTCACATACGGTCGGGAAAGTGGAGGATAAGTAGGGGAGGATTGCAGCCTTTGGCCTAACTAACCTGGCCTTTTCTTCACACCTTGACCGTTCACTGCCTTATAGGCCTGCGGCTCACTTAGCCTCATACCTTCGGCAGCATGGGGAATGTGAACTCATGTCAGTAGCTTTTTCTTCCACAAAAACGCGGCACATAAAATAACTCTGGCGGAGATCCAACGCGGTTTGATCAAAACTTAGAGATTGCTGAGTGGATTTGTCACAGCTATACACTATAGTACTGGCTAGGTCTGTTTATTATTTGCACACCACTGTTAGTACACTCAGCGTTCAGATGAGCATGATTAGACACACTGCACGCAGTTTTCTACGTGATTTCCAGAAACAAACTGACGTCGAACGTGATTGGTCTCTGCTAGACAAGGTTTCATGTGCAGTGCAGTGCAATGCAATGTGTGCCTTCGTTGAGATTTCGATTTTTATTGTCTCTCGCTTAGATACTGCCCAGAGTTAGTGTAGAACACTGGAAAGTTTGGTGTGTTCTGTTCGCTCTAGCTATGCGAGAGGCTTCTCCCGCGGGACTCTGTAAAAAACCGGATCCAGCCAAAACAAAACTCTGCAGTATCTTTTAAATTGGAAAACATGTGATCCAGTTTTTATCTAGTCCCTTAACTAGTTCTTAAAAGGTACAAACAGATTTGTTTAAGCACCGAACTCTTTTTAGCGTAGCAAATTTATTTTGTTGACTCCATAGCTGGTTGGGTTTTTAGGATATTCACAGCAAATATGAATACATATAGTAGTATACGTAGGAGATCCAGAATATATAAAATTGTTTACTGTATATTCGATGTGGATAGCCTGGAACTCTGCATGAAACATTTTCTGTATTTCTCTGTTTAAAACTAACTGGCCGTAGGATTAGGTGGATTCTGTAGATGTGGTGGGGGGGTCATTGCTTTAACAATGGTCTGTCTTAAGAAAGAGACCATCCCAGACTACGCATTTCACTGCTAGGAGAAAATTCCTCATTTGTTTTCCTGATGGTGATTGCTTTTTGTTTCATTCCTGTGTGATTTGACCACAAACGGACCTGATATAGTTGAGTGATTCCCTCGCTCTCCTCAGTAACCCCTGGCCAGTGCATCTTTAACCTGTGCTAGTAACCCCATTGCCTGTCAGATTTTTAGAATATTTGTAATGAATACCCATAAGTTAAATTTGTGTGTATCGTGTCTAATGTATCTATATTGACTGGTTATGAGGTCACCAGGATGGGTTTGGGAAGCCTTGTTCTAGCCAAGTTGGTTTTCAGGGTATCTACAATGAGTATCCATGAGAAGAGGTTGAAGAAATTTCTCTAGGGTTTACTCTTTGGGGACAAAATGTGCTCTTTCTCCTTTTCTAAATATATTTTCATATCATCCTCCTAGCCCAGTCCAGACAAGTGGGTTGTTTTCCCCTACCAACAGATTAGTGGAGACAAAGAGCCAATGAAAAGCCCAGCTTTCAGTGAATTACTCCCATGTCTCTATTGGCCTCAGCCACCAGAGGTCCCCTCAGTATTTCTTTGTCTCCAGCAGATTGGATGGATTTTATCCTCTGTGAAGAAAATCTGAAAATTGAGAGGAAAATATTGATTAAGCACTCACGAGCGTGACATTGGAGGCTCCACTAGACACTGGTCTTTTTGGTACCCATAGGAGGAGGGAAAATTGGTTCAGCTCCATGCTCTTATGATAAGAGCCTGTTTAGCAGTCAGAAATTGGAAGGATCTGGAAGAGTGCAGCAGCCTTGCACAACCTCAGTGCCCCCCTTCCTCCTCATCCTCTGTGCCCCCCCCTGCTTTCTCCTGAAGATTGCAGAAGGCTCTCAGAAGGATCTGCCTGCTAGCCACACAGTGCTGTAAAGCCAGTAAAAAGGTTTAAGGAGAGTAGAGCTGAGCCTGGCACGGATTCTCTGCCTGGAGCTCTCAGGGGGTGAGTACCAAGGCTTGAACTCGTCGTCTTTGTTGGGGACTCCCGATTTTGCCGTCTTGAGATGCATTTGGAATAGACTCTTTGTGTCGTGTGGGAGTTTCCTTCTGTTTTCTGCATACATTGGTAGCATTTTTACTTATTGTGCGCCTGGTGGTCACGCTGTTCTGGTGCATGTTCTGCCTTAGTGGTGCCCAGATCATTCCCTAGCACCTGTAATGTGTGTTGCAATAAAAGCACAGTTAATATGCACCTTTCAGGCTGCTGTGGTCTTAGCATGTGCTGTTGTGATACTTGCCTTAACATTCTGTCATCTTCCAGGAAACGTTGTTGACCTCTGGCAAGTGAGGTGCCTCATCTCTGGATTCTGCTCTTCTTGCATGGCAGCTTCTGAGTCGTCCTTGGAGGGCCTGCTTCCCCTCTCTCAGCTGGGGGATGCAGTTAGTCCAGATTGCCTGCCTCAGTGCAAGAGGTAGCGGATGGCTCTATGGGTAAGGATATCCAGCTGATTGGAGACTCCAGTGACAGTGCTATGAGCCGCTCCTCATCCTCCAGGGGGTTTGTAGTGGCTCTGCTCCATGGTGTTGGGAGGTAATTTCCAAGAGTAGAGCTTTTGGACTCTGGATTGTCCTCCCCGGAATTGTTTTCTTTTTTGCAGCAGGCTTGGTTCTTCTGGCGTGGAAATTCGGATTCTGTGGCCTTTGGATGCCCCTGAGTATAGTTTCATGCGGGACAGGCTGAGCATGGAAGCCCTCTTTGATTGTCTGTAGCTAAGTGCCCCAGAGGAGGGGACGCCCACCTGGAGATAGGCAACAGCTAGGAGCTGTCTGAGATTTTGTCTGTGGCTCGGTACTGGGCTCTAATGTTGACAGAGTAGTACTTTCACCTTCATAAGATTGTGAAGAGACCAGGGTGATACATCTATTCTGGAAGGAGGAGCTGGCTGTGTTGATTGCCAGGGTTTCATCCACCTTGAACTTGTTGGATGCTTTCAGCATGGAGCAGAAGCCGTAGGTGCATCCGCTTCTTCAAGAGGTGCGTAAATCCACTATTATTTTCCTGTTCCCAGATGTGATCTACTCAGAGTGGGACTCTCCCGACCCCCTGCCTAAAGGGTTAAGGGTGTGTAAGAAGATTTACACTCTCCTGGAGAAGAAGTGCATTGAGTGGTTTGGCATTCCCAAGATGGATGCGCAGGTCATGGCTGTTACCAGATGGACCACCATTCCTGTGGAAGACGGATCAGCTTTAAAGGATTTTCTGGACTGTATGGTGGATTTGTTGTTAAGGAGTCAGTTCGCCATGGCGGCTGCTATTCTGCTACTGGTAGTATGTATCAACCTGATGTCTCAAGTCCTGCTCCAGTGGATTCAGACTCTTCAGCCGGATGATACTTCCCTTCTTTTGGAGTCTGCCGTGGCCTTCCTTTCTGATGTTATGTATGACCTGGTACATTTCGGTGAGACAAAATCTTACTGCCTTCCGGAAGACAGGTCCAAGAGGCCTTTGAAGTGTGCTGGTGCCCCTTTCTTGTCTGTTTCTGCCTGTCCACCAAGGGCATGCTGGACAGAAACCTGGGAGTTACCAACCTGGAAACCTTTCTTCCCCTCTGCTTCCAGGCTTTGGGCTTGTTCTCAGTCCTTTCATGGAGCGCGTGGGCCCAGGGACCGTCCCTTCCAGAGGAGGACCCTCCCAGGCTGTGCAGTGAAGGTTTGAGGGCCTATTCCCTGGCTCCTCCGATTGGAGGCAGGCGTTGCCTTTTGTTTCAGGAATGACCCGGGTTACCAAGGATCACTGTGTGCTAGACACCATTCAGTTTGGCTATGTTGGAATGTGAAGAGCTGATTCCGGATGCCTTCGTCATCTCCCCTTGTGGGTCTGTGATAGAGTGCTGCTGTGTGGATCTCCTTGGAAAGTTGCTGCACCTAAGGGCGGTGGTGCCCATTCTGTCGGACAAGCGGGGCAAGAGCAGATACTCCATCTATTTTGTGGTGCCCAATCTGGACCTCAGGGGTGTCAATGAGCACTTGTGCGTCCTGTGCTTTCGGATGGAAACTTTGCGCTCTGTGTTTCGGGCATTGCGCCGAGGGGGAGTTCTTGGTTTCTCTAGATCTGGCCGAGGTGTGTTTTCATAACTTGATCCGGGCGTATCAGCAAAAGTATCTACTTTTTGTGGTGCTTGGCACTCACTATCAGTGCACTGTCCTCTCTTTTGGGCTATTCATCGCCCCAAGGGCGTTCTCCAAGGTCATAGTGGTGGCACCTGCGGCTCTGAGGGATCTGTGTCCATCCCTATTTGGACGACTGGCTCATCCGGGCACATTCCCTTTCAGAGGCGTCTTGGGTAGTATCCTTTTTGGAAAACCTTGGCTGGGTGATCAGTCAGGGAAAGATTTCAAGTTTAATCTCTTAGTTTTGCTTTTAATTCCTTTTGTAGGAGAATCCTCCTTGTTTTTGTTTGCATTGGCTTTTTTAGTAAGTACGATAGGTTTTTACCACACCAGTTTTTTACACTATCATTGTTTTTTTGAAGATAAGCATTGCCTTCTATAATTGCACAGTACAAATTAGGATTTTATGTTGAAAGATGCCCATTTTGTTTAACTTCTGTTGTCTCATTATTGGTTTACATCCTCTTCGTCCCTTTCTAATGCAGGATACACTATGAAAATGTCATCACTGTGTTTCAATTCGTTAGGTTTTAGTCTTTCAGTTTTGTCTCTGGTCCACTGCCTTTTTCACTTTTTGTTTTATTTTATTCTATTTTTTTTTTTTTTTTATTTAAATTTTTTATTAAATTTTAACATTCATGCATAACAAGAATGAAAGGGAAACAAAAGATGACATCCATACAAAAACACTCAGAAATACCAACTATATCTAAATCAGATCATATTATACATCATCCCAAATTTAGTCCACAAGTATTAAGGAAAATAATGAGGGAGGCCTCAGGAAATAAAACAAAGAATAATACTTATTCAGGAGCAGAGACTAAAGCGTCAGCCGAAATGGTCACAATTTCCACTCTATTTCCCTCCCTAGCTACCAGAAAATTCAATAACTGACTTGGCTCAAAAAACAGAAACAATTTACCATCATAGGAAATAAGATTTCCTTCTCGTTGTATTAACTGAAAACTACCACCCAAGGCGAGGACTCTAGGGCGTAAACCCAAGAATTCCCTCCTCCTCAATTGGGTGGTACGAGAGAGATCAGGAAACATCAAAACTTTAGAGCCAAGAAAAGTACAGTTGAAATTCCGGAAATATGTACGAAGAATTAATGATTTATCATGCTCTAAGGCCAATGTAACCAAGAGGGTGGTACGGGCAGTTACTACCTCAAGAGAGTCCTCCAAGAATGCGGTAAGATCCCCCATTCCAGTAGCTAAACCCCCCGAGGCAGCCCCAGCACCACCACCACCCCCACCCCCCACATTCAGATATTGCGCTCTAACAATTGGAGGTAGATTCTCCCCAGGGAGTTTAAGCACTTCCTGGAGATATTTGCGAACCATCTCAATGGGGGACATTATCGGTGACCTAGGAAAATTTAACAATCTTAAGTTGTTCCTACGAGTATAGTTCTCTAAATACTCTGGGTTTTTTTTTTACAACAAAGTCTTATCTTTAACTTGAGCCGCACACACTCCACGGAGATGTTCTAGCTCTTTCTCCACCCCCTCCAAACGTAGAGCTTGCTCCCCTTGACCTTTCTTAGCTTCAGAAATATCTTGAGACAACGAGAGAAAATCCCTTTTTACAACCCCAACAACAGTCATAAGAGAGGTATTTATTGTAGAAATTGCATCCCATAGTGCTTCCATATCCACAACTGGTGGCTTTACCAAACCTCTTAGACCTGGAAGAGTATCCAAAACCTCTGATGGTACCGCCAAGGCTCCACTGGTAGGGAAACTCCTCTCAACTCCTTTCCCCTCTACCATGTCCTGCGACGAGGTGAGAAAAGATGTCAAAACGACAGGAACGGAGCCCTCTTCACTCCCTATTGCCGACGAGCAACGCACAGCCCTGGCAGGAAGCACTCCGTGACCCAGTCCACCACTTCCAGGTTGAGGGGGGGGGGGGCTGTTGCTCTGGAGAGAGCCAAACGCCCGACGCACTCAGAGCCGACAGCTCCAACACTGCCGGCTCCACTGAAGACGCTGCTCCACTCCCTGGCACCGCAAAGCCGCATGCCTCAAGTGTTTTCTGGCGCGCAGTTACAGATGCAGGAGACCCCGAGGGTAGGGAACCCTGCTTCCTTTTTCAACGCCCCGTCATAAGAGAACGGGCGTCCAAACCACAGCAATCCGTCCGCTCCACGAAGCACCGCTCAGCACCGGGGAAGCTCCGACGCCATCTTGCCTCCATTATTTTATTCTTAAATTAATAAATCAATTATATTTTTTAATGCTGTCATATATCACATATTGAGCCCTTGGTGTTTTATGCACAATTTAAGCGATGGGCTTCACTCACCTTTGTTTCATTCATAGTACAAGTGTACTTGTTTTATTATGTTTTACTTGTGTCTGCTGCTGTTTTATATTTATAAACTATTTGAGTTTTATGATTGTCTTTTAATACAAGTTGTATTTATGCTTTGTTTATTTATATTTATTATTTCTTGAGGCAAATACCTCCTGAAGAAGGCATCCAGCCGAAATGCATTGAGATTTCTCTAAATAAAACTTCTTACCACCACCTTTGGTGCACCTGTTTTTGTACTGTTTGGCTTCACACCCACGGGTGTTTTTGCTCTACCTTGGTTTGGATGAGCGTATGGGCCCCCAGATTCTGGGATCGCAGCTCTCTTGGTCATAAGTAGAGCAATTGTACCTTTCTTTTGACAGAGCAAGAGAACTATCATATACTTCCTTCAGCACAGATTGCCAAATAAGTCCTCCTCTGGGCAGGGCAGTGATTATTCATAAGTGAACAGTCCCCAGTCCAGGGACTGCTGCTGTTTCTCATACCTCCAAATCGGATCACAAAAAATTCCAAGGGATTTGGGAAGCTAAAGACCCAAAGGTCTAGGATCAGGACCGACCCTTCCACTAGGCAAGTCAGACAGGTGCCTAGAGTGGCCCGATTTTAGGGGCTGCAGCACTAAAGAGGTAGTAGCAACAGGAGGCAGCTAACCCAGCTGCTGCCCCCAAAATGCTGCAGGATGAGTGCGTTCTCCACTCCTTCATACTTTTGTGGGCCCACTTCCTTTATGTTGGCGTGTCATAAAACAAGGAACAAAGATCCATGACAGCTTCATTTTTCTTTTTAAGCACTGACTTGTCATAAAGCAAGGAACTGAAACCCTGAAGGTTTCAAGGGGTGGACCAAGATGGAGGAATAGAGAGAAATGTTGAATTATAGGGGGAGGGGAAAGATGATGCGGAAGTACTGGAGGTGGTGACAGTCTTGAGCCACCCCGAGAGGGAGGGGTGGTGTAGCGCATGCTGACAATCTGCCTAAGGGCAGAAGATAGGTTTAGGATGGCTCCATCTAGGATACCAGATTGTCCACAAAGTTTTGATGTTTTTATCATGGCTATTGCAAGAAAAAAAGTGAAAAGCACTGTTCTTGCACAGCCTGAGGGCATGCATGCTAGCCCCTTTCATTGTTTTCACAGGGGACTGGGTACCTGATTGCACAAATCTACAAATGCCTCCTCCAAAATATTAGGCTGCGTCCTCTACCCCTTTATTTCCTCTTTGAAATCTGGAGGAAAACAAACTATGCAACAGAGTTGTTGCTGAAAGGAAAGCAGCAATAAGGGTTTATTACATTTTTTTGTTTATTTAAGCATTTTGAATAATCCTAATGATGAGTGAGCAGTGTCAACTTTTAGACCAGAAGCAGTAGGCAGTAGTAGGCACTGCTCATAACTTTTGGCTAACAGCCAAGCTTCAAACTCACTAAAGTATGGCAGTATCCTGCTTTCCTTGATTCATAAACTGGTTTTAAACTAAATTGAGTGTATTAATTAATTTCCCCATATTTGGAACACAGAAAAAGAAACTGATCGATTAGTGACTTACTGCAATCCATGGACAAACTAAAACCTTCCAGTGAATGGGTATTCTTTTCCGTACTGGCTTGATTAGAATCTGCATAGGGAAATGTGAACAGATTGATTATATGCACAATCCTACTTCGTTGTCATCATGCTAGATCAGTCCAGATGATTGGGTTATGCTCCTTTGCCATCAGGTGAAGCAGACTTGAGCAGCAAGAGAGAAACCAGTAATTTTTGCCTCCAGCAGGTGGTGAGACTTGTGCAGCATAGCAGATAGGCTGGTCTCTCTTTAACACCCACATTTCTAATCATACCGCCAGGCCAGTCCAGTTATGCATGGTTGTCGCCCTCCTCCAGCAGCTGAGGACTGAGCATGTCGGAATTCTGATGTGACATTACAAGCTCCTTCCACTCCAGGAATCAGTCTCTCAGTCCGTAGCAGCTGAAGGAAGAGCTCTTGAGTAATAGACTGCCCTGAAGGGATGATTAATAGATGCTCCTCACCAAATAAAAAGAAAATAAAGGAGAAGGAAAACGTTAAGATTCTTAGCACAGGCTGGGGCATTGGCTCTCTCAATAAATTTGGGATGGAGTGAGGACTAGCAGGGCTGCAGGACCTGCAGTGAAAGCCTGCATGTCAGCACAGGTTTTGTCTGGTTGGGGTTAAACATCTGTGGGCCCCAGGTCCCTTTTCCCCCCCAGCTGGGAGCTACCAGAGCCTGTAAGCTACAGGTCTCCATTCCCCCCCATTCTTTCTCACTCATTTAGTTGTTTCTCTCCTCTGTCCCTCTCCTCGGCACAGTCGGGAGCAAGGGGAGCGGTGCAGAGTCGAAGACAGCAACAAAAAGTGTAAGTAGCTAGCTGCCAAGCCTCTTTGTTTTTCTTTGCAGCTTGTTTGGTTTTGTTTTTGGCGGCACGGGGGGGAGGGGGTGTGTTGCAGGGATTCTCTTCACGCTGCATCAGTCGCGCTCAAGGCACATGTGTACATTGGTGGAGTTTCTGGCCTGTGCTATTTGTTCAGGTGGCCGTGGCTTGGGTCCATCAGGGGTTTGCCATTTTTTGTGTGCGATAAGGTAAATCATGGCAATCTTGGCTGCAATGGCAGAACAGAGTGGCAGGAAGATGGAGGCGGTGAAGGGAGACATGTCGGGTTCTGCGGCTCCTGCAGTTTCAGCGGGAACCGCAGCCATTTTACCTCAGGCAGAGAAACTGTCTCAGCAGAAGCACGGTAAAAGTAAAAGCAGCAGGGGCAGCTTTTACAGCACCAAAGAAAGAAACTGAGGAGGTTTCTGTGCTGGAGCTGGTGTTCTTTGAGGATTTCATCCTTTCCCTGCACAAGGCTTATTCCTTATCGTCACTCCAGTCCAGTCCCTTTACTTCTGGGTTGCACAACCCTTCCAGCAGCTTGGAGGCTGAGCCCAACCTTTTTGGAGGTGGGGCGGCCTAAATACCACTGGGACCACCCCCCAACTCCAGTATTCTCAGCCTCCAAGCAGCTGGAGGGTTCCGTAAGCCTAGGGCTTACTGGAGTCTTCCTTTAAAAAGATTTTCCTTTATTACTCTTTATTTCTTCTTTACTTACTTACCAGGTGTTTTGTTTTGTTCTTCCGTTTAGGTTTAAGCATTCACTGCTCCTTTAATTGCTCCTGCCTGCTCTCACCTCTCTCCGTCCCCCCCTGGCCGGGTCGGGCGTCGGAGGTGGTTCTGTGCTTGCAGCCCCGGGGAGGACCTTTTCTGAGCTCTTCGGCGGCAAATCAGACTGTCTCCCGAGGATTTCTCTGCCGAACTGCCCCGCCTCGCGCCGAAGCCCTCGTGGTGGCTGAGCGCTGGAGGCAACGCCGGAAGCTAATTCTTTGTCGCCGGACCCGTCCCGTAGCCAAAGGATGCGGCGGCGAACCCCGGGCCTCCTGATCTCGGCGGAGGAGCTGATTGCAGCGATTCTTCTTTAGGAGTCGGCTCCCAGCCCCTGCGGCATCCGGGGTGGAGAATAAACGGGCCAGAGGACAGACTCGCGATCCCCCGTTCAGGCTCCACGTGGTGAGGCCTACCATGTGTAGAGCCAACGGGCAGGGATCGCTGAGCCGGGCCCAGCCAGCAACGGAAGCTGCAAACCGCAAGTACATTACAAAAAGGAGCTTATCTCAGCTTATTTTAATCTACTTTAATTTAGATTGAATTTAATTTCAATTTAATTTTGACTTTAATTTTGGTTTTAATTTACTTAGACTCTGTTTTTGTTAATGAGGATTGTCTGATAAAAGAAAGAGGGCCTGTTAGTTGCCCTCCTTTTCGGGGATATTTTTAGCCCGCTGAAGGAGAGAGCACACACACCCACACACAGCGGTTTTAGCTGTACAGTTAGCTGGGACTTAGGCCCATTGCATAAACCTCCTAGCAGGAAGGGCTTCGATAACTGAGATCAAGAGCATGGCGGCCAAGCCTAGATGCCCCGCCTGTGGCACGCGCAGGGGCACTTCCTCGGAGGCAGGAGTCTGCAGGGGTTGTGCTGCATTGGCTGCCTCCGTGGAACAAGAAATTAATTTGGCCATGTTCCAGCCCTCTCAGGGGTCTGGAGACCCCTTAGAAGGGGAAGGGGGGTCCCAGTTCCCCCCATCCACGTCCTCGGATTTACCCACCACTCCTCCGCCCCCTTCGCCCCCTCCCCCCGGGGAAGGGGGCGCCGGGGATCTTTTCTCCCCAGACTTCATTCTTTTACTCCACAAGGCCTATTGCTTGCGTAAGCAGGGCGCAGGGACAGGGGAGACTGTCCCGACTGCCGAAGCCAAGCCCAAGAGTGCAAGCAACCCAGACTCAGGCATTCCATCTAAACGCCCCCGGCTGGGCTGTGAAGAACCTCTCGCGTCCCTCTCCCAGGGCACCCCGGAGGAGGATAGCTCTGACAAAGACTGGGACGAGGAAAAGGAGGAGCTGGAAGAAGGAGAGATCCCTGAAGAAGATCATTCCAGGATAATTAGAGTCTTTAGGCGGGAGGAGCTCCCGGCACTAATTAATGAGTCCCTAAAAGTCCTTAATGTCTCCTCAGACACGCCAGCAGAGGAGGAGGCGTTGGAGGACCAATTAATCCAGGCCATTAGGAGATCCCAGAAGGTTTTCCCTATCCACAGAGTAGTGCGTCAGATGATTCAGGAGGAATGGGATCAACCTGAATCTAGTTTAAGGGGAGTCCGGTCCATGTCTCGCCTATACCCGCTTCCAGAGGCAGACAAAGAGAGCTGCTGAAATATCCCAGGGTGGATGCTGCGGTATCAGCAGTTACTAAGAAGACTACTATCCCAGTTGAGGGCAGCATGTCCTTAAGAGATTCTCAAGACAGAAAGCTAGATACCCTCCTGAAACAAGCCTTTGATGTGAGTGCCCTAGCCTTGCAGGCCTCGTTGTCAGGAGCTTGGGTGGCGTGAGCCTGTTTAAGATGGTCACAACAGCTGCAGGCAGCAGAGGGACCAACTGGCGAGGCGCAGGCCAACTCTGCTAGGCTGGAATCCGGAGCAGCCTACCTGGCGGATAGTATGACCTCATCAGAAGCCTAGCCAAGAACATGGCCTCGTTGGTGGCGGCTAGGCGTTATCTGTGGCTACGGAATTGGGCAGCGGACGCATCCTCGAAGGCATGCCTGAGCCGCCTCCCATTTAAGGGGAAGCTGTTATTCGGAGAAGATTTGGAGAAGTTGGTAAAGGACCTTGGCGAGTCTAAGGGGGGCAGGCTGCCTGAAGATAGACCAAAGCAAGGGCGACCCCTAGCCCCAGTGCGTAACCAGCCCAGGGATGCCCGAAGGTTCCGTCCAGCCAGGACAAACCCCTTTCCCAGGGGCCGCTTTCCCTCGAAGGGACAAGGTTTTAGAGGGTTTCGAGGAGCAGGCCGAGGTTTCGGGGCGTCCTTCTCCTCCTCTCAGGGAAATAGAAAACAATGAGGTGACGGGGGTCCAGGGGGAAGAACCGTCGGTGGGCGGACGCCTAAGACGATTTCTTCCCGCCTGGTCCCGGGTCACGTCCGATCAATGGGTTCTAGAGGTTATCAGAGAGGGCTATGCTCTCGAATTTGCAAAACAAATACATCCAGCCTTTGTTCAGTCTCCCTGCGGTTCTTCTGCAAAGAGGGCGGCGGTAGAGACAACCCTCACCCGCCTAATAACGCTCGGGGCCGTTGTCCCGGTACCACCAGACCAGCGCGGTTCTGGTCGGTACTCGATTTACTTCGTAGTTCCAAAAAAGGAAGGGTCCTTTCGCCCGATACTAGATCTAAAGCAGGTCAATCGCTGCCTCAGGGTTCCGCATTTCCGGATGGAAACCCTGCGTTCAGTCATAGCAGCCGTAAGGGGCGGGGAGTTCTTAACGTCCCTCGATCTGACAGAAGCCTACCTACATATCCCAGTCAGGGCATCCCATCAACAATTCCTGAGATTTGCAGTGCCAAGGGGCCATTTTCAATTCCAGGCCCTACCCTTCGGCCTAGCTACGGCTCCAAGAACGTTCACCAAGGTGATGGTGGTAGTAGTGGCCTCCCTACGGAAAGAGGGAATTCTAGTACACCCCTACCTGGACGATTGGCTAATCCGAGCAAAGTCGGAGGAGGAAAGCCACTCCGCGACGGCAAGAGTGATTCAAGTCCTAGAAGAGTTAGGGTGGGTCATCAATCGAGCAAAGAGCAGGATGACTCCCTCCCAGGAACCCGAGTACCTTGGAGCAAGGTTCGACACCTGCAGAGGCAGGGTGTTTGTCTCGATCAAGAGAACTGAGACTCCTGGTCACTCAGTTTCTGGGCAGAAGAAACCCCACTGCGTGGCATTATCTTCAGGTTCTGGGAACAATGGCAGCGGCAATAGAGGTGATACCATGGGCCCGAGCCCACATGCGGCCGTTGCAGATCACCCCATGTCAATGCAATTACCTTGCGCTCCGCGGACGAAACAGTCTCTGCGCTGGTGGTGGCGCCCAAGGAATCTGGATTGCGGGATGCCCCTCGAGCCTCACCAGTGGGAATTACTGACGACGGATGCCAGTCTGGCAGGCTGGGGAGTTCACTGCGAGGACCAGTTCGTTCAAGGCAGCTGGACTCCGTTGGAAGCCCAATGGCCCATCAACAGACTAGAATTGCGGGCTGTTGGCCTAGCGCTCAGAGCTCTCGAGGCCCTAGTGCTAAAGAGAGCAATTCGCGTTCTCTCAGACAATGTCACCGCGGTGGCCTACATCAACCACCAGGGCGGCACCAGCAGCCCCGCCTTAGAGAAGGAGGCGAGCACTCTGTTCCAGTGGGCGGAAATTCGGTTGGAAGCACTCTCGACCCAGCACGTGGCAGGCACAGACAACGTCACGGCAGACTATCTCAGCAGGTGCAAGATAGACCACGGAGAGTGGGAGCTGGAGCAGGAGACCTTCGACCAGATAGTGGCCCGTTGGGGACTCCCAGTCATGGATCTCATGGCGAGGTTCTCGTCCGCCAAGGTGGACCGATTCTTCAGCTGGCGCAAGGAAAGAATGTCCGAAGGCCTGGATGCCTTGTCCCAGAAGTGGCCCCCAGAGGGCCTCCTCTATGTATTCCCTCCCTGGGTTCTGATCGGAAAGGTTCTCCAACGCGTGCAGTCTCACCAGGGATACGTAATCCTCATAGCTCCGGATTGGCCTCGCCGCCCCTGGTATGTGGATCTGATGAGGTTGATCGCTGACCAACCTTGGCGGCTCCCTTGCAAGAGGGATCTTCTGAGGCAAGGTCCGGTTCGGATGCCTCACGTGGATCGATTCTCGCTTACGGCCTGGCTATTGAAAGGGCGAGGCTCCTAAAGAGAGGTTATTCAGGGGCTGTCATCTCGACCCTGTTGAACGCTAAGAAGCGCTCGACCTGCCTCTCCTATGTTAGGACTTGGCGCATCTTCGAAGCGTGGTGTGCGGAGCGCCGACGGAAACCCCTTTCCGCTTCAGTCCCTGAGGTTCTAGAATTCTTACAGGCAGGATTTGACAAGGGGCTAGCGCACAGCTCCTTGCGGGTTCAGCTGGCGGCAATCGCATGCTATAGAGGTAAGGTCCGCGGCAAGTCCCTAGGGGCGCACGCGGACGTCTCCAGGTTCCTAAGAGCGGTGAGACGCCTGCGCCCTCAACTGAGATCGGTCGTCCCCCCTTGGGATCTCAACCTAGTGCTTAACGCCCTAATCAGGGAACCCTTTGAACCAGTGAAGAGGGCCTCCTTAAAGGACTTAACCCTGAAGACAGTCTTTCTGGTCGCTATCTGCTCGGCAAGGCGGGTCTCCGAGCTACAAGCGTTGTCCTCTCAGCCCCCCTTCCTACTGTTTCTCAAGGACAAGGTAGTTCTGTGAACGGTCCCTTCATTCTTGCCCAAGGTCATATCTCCCTTTCACATGAACCAGGCAGTTAACCTCCCGGTCCTCTCCGCCGAGGGGCTTGTAGGTAGGGATAACAAACTGCGGCTCTTGGATGTCTGGAGGACCTTGAAACGCTACCTCTCCCGCACAGCCCCCTTTCGGAAGTCCGAGCGACTATTCATTCAGTTTGGTGGTCCACACAAGGGGGAAGCTGCGGCCAAGGCCTCCATCTCCAGATGGATCAGGGAAACAATTGCTTCCGCCTACATCCTGAAAGGGAAACAGGTGCCAGCGGGCCTCCGGGCGCACTCCACCCGGGCACAGGCTACATCGTGGGCAGAGTTCAGCTTAGTTCCTCCGTTAGATATCTGTAGGGCAGTGACTTGGTCTTCGCTGCATACCTTCACCAAGCACTACAGGCTGGACATCCAGAGTGCAGCGGACGCTCGGTTTGGTCTGGCGGTCCTTCAGTCCGGTATGCCGGATCCCACCCAGGATTGAACTGCTCTTTTACATCCCAGAAGTAAAGGGACTGGACTGGAGTGACGATAAGGAAGAAGTAATTAGATCTTACCTGCTAATTAGTGTTCCTGAAGGAACGACAGTCCAGTCCCTGATCCCACCCGGTTAGGACCTATCAGTCAGAAGGAAGCTTTGGACCGAGCGTGGGGCCAGTTCGGGGTGAAGGGACACGGGAGAAAGTCGGATCGGGCAACCTCCGACATACCACCTCCAACCGTCTCCATTTCTCCCCTCAGACTATCCATTCTCTTTTTATATTTAAAAAAAAAAAAAAAAAGAAAAAAAAGTCTTTATACATAGATAGTCAATGTTTTGGTATATAAGTTCTTATGTTAATAGGTTGTTAATGGAAGCCCTTTAGGTCTGCTTTTTCATTCGATTACTGGAGTTGGGGGGTGGTCCCAGTGGTATTTAGGCCGCCCCACCTCCAAAAAGGTTGGGCTCAGCCTCCAAGCTGCTGGAAGGGTTGCGCAACCCAGAAGTAAAGGGACTGGACTGTCGTTCCTTCAGGAACACTAATTAGCAGGTAAGATCTAATTACTTCTTGCCTTAAAAGGAGGCAAGCTTTCTCTGGTAAAGAAGAGTCTTATTTGGATCCTCTGGGCAGCATGGCTTCGCCGGGTCCTGAAGTCCTGCAGGAGGGGGGCCCCTGGGGGGGACGACCTTTGCTGTCTGAGAGGCAAAGGAGGGTCGGAGACCTCGCTGGTTCCGGACTCGCCGCTGTCACATGTATCAGAGGATTTAGGAGAAGGTCCCTTGGATCTTTGGAGCGATCAAGGGCCACAACTTCCAAGTCTTCCAACGG
The DNA here is from genome assembly GCA_033557465.1 of Ichthyophis bannanicus. NCBI lineage: Eukaryota > Metazoa > Chordata > Amphibia > Gymnophiona > Ichthyophiidae > Ichthyophis > Ichthyophis bannanicus. The sequence goes on from CM066039.1 coordinate 193,261,187, forward strand.
GAAATCCCACCAGGGGAGGACCCCAATTTATTTATTTATTTACATTCTCTTATATACCGCGCTATTCTGCATCAGTGCGGTTTACACTGAACAAACTGAAATTACATTGAACAGGGCATTATAACTTGGAGATAACTATTTTACAGGGAACATGGGCTATGGAGGGTTAAGTGACTTGCCCAAGACCACAAGGAGCACATGTGGGACTAGAAACCCCAGTCCTTCTGGCCCAAGGTTGCTGTCCTCTAGTGGGATTTGAACCCCTGACCTTCTGGCCTGAAGTACCTTGCCCCAACCACTAGGCCACTCCTCCATTCCAATGTCTTCAGGGTATTTCATAGGCAGGAGCTGGCTGCCCTCATTTCTCATTACCCAGTGGCTTTGAACATTGTCCAACCGCCGACTGCTCAGGATGAGCCACTGGAAGACACCTTGCTTCAGGGGTTTAGGAGAGCATGGGTGTGTTTTCCAGTGCATAGGGTTATCAAGCAGATAGCGGTGACTCTGAGAAGGAGGCAGAGTAATGGGTCGTCTGTATTCTATACTGCAGGAGGAACGTGATCGTCTCCTCAAGATGCCCAAGGTGGATGCCTTGCTCTCTGTGGTCACCAAGAAGACCACCATCCCGGTGGAAGGCATAGGGACTTTTAAGGATCTCCAGGACAGGAAACTGGAGTCTCTTCTTAAGCAGGCTTTGGATACTAGTGCTTTGGCACTGCAGGCTTCTATCTGTGGCTCCTATATGTCCAGGGCGTCTATGCGCTGACTCCAGGGTTTGTCTTCTCCGGATCAGGAGGGGCAGAGGAGCTTGGAAGGGGCTCATCTGGAGTCGGCTGTGGTGTACCTGGCAGATGCTTTTTATGATTTGATCAGGGTCTCCTCGAAGATGCTTCGGTCATAGTAGTGCAGGGTTTTCTGTGGCTCCGCAATTGGTCGGCAGATGTGACTTCTAAGTCCAGGCTCAGTAAGCTGCCCTATAAGGGGAAGCTGCTGTTTTGGAAGCACTGGAGAAGCTGGTCAAAGACAGAGGGGACTCTAAAGGAGTATGTTTGCTGGAGGATTGGCGAAAAGGTCCTAAGCAGGGGACTCCCCAGCATGGGATTTCCGGCATTTTCATTCCAACCGTTTTGCCCTGTACCAGAGAAGCAGATATAATCCCAGGGGTCAGCCCTTTCGGGGCTTCCGAGGGACCAGTCGGGGAGGTTTCTCCTCCCCAGCAGTTCCAGCCGAGAAGCTGCAATGATGCCATGATTACCCAGGTGGTAGTGACAGGAGGTCAATTGCAACAGTTTTATACTGTCACGACCGACCAATGGGTTCTGGAAATTTATTTGAGAAGGCTATGTGCTGGAGTTTGCCTGCTCTCTCTCTGATGCTTTTGTCGTCTTACCCTGCTGGGCACTGGGAAAGGCAAAGGCAGTGTAGGACACCCTTAAATGCTTGTTGCAGTTGAAGGCGGTAGTGCCAGTACCCAGAGACCAGTGTGGGTTAGGTCGATACTCCATCTATTTTATGGTGCCCAGAAAAGGGGGGGCTTTCCGGCCTATTCTCGATCGCAGACATGTGAATTGTGCTCTGCATGTGCTGCACTTCCAGATGGAAACCCTTTGCTCTGTTCTGGTGGTGCATCAAGGCGTGTTCCTTTCAGCTCTGGACTTGGCGAAGGCTTATTTACATATACCCATCTGTCCAGACCATCAGCGATATTTACGTTTTGTGGTGCCTGCAGGGCATTTTCAGTTCAGAGCTCTGCCATTCGGGTTAGCTACCGCACCACGCACATTTACCAAGGTTGTGGTGGTGGTGGTGGCAGTGCTACAGAAGGAAGGGGTACTGGTTCATCCCTGCTTGGATGACTGGCTCATTCGAGTGAAGTCAGAGTCCAAAGGGCGGATGGCCACACAGAGTGGTGGAATTCCTTCAGAGCCTCGGATTGGTAGTGAACCTGGCCAAGTCGGTTTTGACCGGTCCAGCGGCTTATCTATCTGGGTACTCACTTCGATACACAGGCAGGGATGGTGTCCCTTCCGAAGGACAGAATCTGAAAGATTCAGGTGCAGATTCGTCGTTTTTTGCACAAGAGTGCACCGGCAGTATGGTATTATGTGCAGCTGCTAGGGTTGATGGAGGCGGCATTGGACTCGGTGCTGTGGGCTCAGACTCACATGAGACCATTGCAGCAGGCATTGCTGACGCACTGGTCCTTGCAGCATCAGCCTCTAGCTCAGAAGTTGCCCTGTCCGGACCACATGAGTCAGAATCTGGACTGGTGGTTACAGGAAAGCAAACTCACCGTAGGGTTACTGCTCGATCTCCCGCAATGGGTACAGGTCACAACGGATGCTAGCCTCTCAGGCTGGGTGGCATACTTTCTGGCGCAGGTGGCTCAGGGAAGCTGGACAGCAGTCTCGTCTGTTCCTTGATTGTGCGAAAGACAGTGAGAGTGTGGTCCGACAACGTGACGACTGTGGTGTACATCAATTGGCAGGGAGGCACAGGCAGTGCACTTCTTCTGTGCGAGAGTCAGACCTTGTTAATGTGGGCAGAAGGGCATCTTGTAGCTCTCTCAGCAGCACATGTGGCAGGCAAGGATAATATGCAGGCGGACTTTCTCAGTCGGCATCAGTTGGATCCAGGAGAGTGGGAGTTGAATGCTGTGGTGTTTCATGACATCATAGTCCGATGGGGAGTGCCAGGGATGGATCTTATGGCTACTCTGAGGAACACCAAGGTGAATCGATTCTTCAGCAGGTGCAGGGAGCATATGTTCGAGGGACTCGACGCACTTGCACAGCCATGGCCGATGGCGGGCCTGCTATATGTCTTTCCACTATGGGCGTTCATCAGGCGCTTGCTGCACAGAATAGAGGCCCATTGAGAACCAGTGGTTCTCATTATGCCAGACTGGCCTCAGAGGCAGTGGTATGCGGATCTGATTTGTCTGTTGATAGACAATCCCTGATGGCTGCTGGACCGGATGAACCTACTTTCCCAGGGCCTGGTAGTGATGCTGCAAGTGGATTGGTTCTCGCTTACGGTATGGCTCTTGAAAGAGCGAGGCTGAAAGACAGAGGCTGACCAATTTGGCCTATGTTAGGATCTGGAGAGTTTTTGAAGAATGGCGTGTTTCAAACTGTTTGCATCCTCTTTTGTGTGCACTGCCTCATACCTTCCAGTGTGGACTGGAAAAGGGGGTTGGTTCTGAATTCCCTGAAGGTCCAGGTGGTGGCCCCCTCTTGCTATAGAGAGCAAGTGCAGGTATGCTCACTAGCAGCGCATCCAGACATGGTTCGTTTCCTTTGAGCAGTGCAACAGGTTTGTCCACTAGTACGGTCCAGGGTTCCTCCCTGGGATCTTACCTTGATGTTAGAGGCCTTGGCTTGTTCGAACGGCAAACCCATCACAGGGGCATCATTTAGGGACCTCACCTTTAAGACATTTTTTCTGGTGGCCATCTGTTCGGCACGATGAATTTCTGAGCTGCAGGCTCGCTCTTGCTGGGAGCCTTTTCCACGGATGTTCAGGGAGAAGGTGGTTCTGTGGAAACAAAAACAGGAAGCGGCAGATTCGACACCCAACACCTTTATTAGTACAGATTAAGTGGCCACTTAATCTGTACTAATAAAGGTGTTGGGTGTCGAATCTGCCGCTTCCTGTTTTTGTTTCTGCTCGTTGAGTGGCTAGCGCTGTTCTCTTTGTGGACCTGGAAGGTGGTTCTGTGGCCAGTGCCTTCCTTCCTCCCCAAGGTGCTTCGTGTTTTCACTTGAATCAGACTGTTACACTGCCTGTGTTTTTTCTGAACTAGAGGATTCAGTGGAGGACAGAGGGCTGCGCTTGCTGGATTTGCATGGGGTCTGTGCAGGCACCTGAAGTGGATGGAGTCCTTTCGGGCTTCCGATCAGTTCTTTGTCTTGTTTGGTGGTCAGCAAAAAGGGGCAGCAGCCTCCAAGGTGTGCATTGCTCGCTGGGTGAAGCAGATGATTGGCTCGGCAGCACCTTCCCTTGTGCTACATAAGCCAACAGGACTGGGAGCCAGTTCTACCAGATCGCAGGTGGCCCGCCTGGGCCAAGTGTAGACTGGTACCGTTGACGGAAATTTTCAGTGTGGTGACTTGGTCCTCGTTACGTATTTTTGCATGGCACTACCTTCTGGATGTCCAAGCGGCAGGAGATGCACAGTTCGGGCATCAGTTTTACAGGCTGGACTTGCCGGCCCCTCCTGGATTTAGGTATTGCTTTGTTACATCCCATGTATAACTGGATTGGTCTAGAGATAGAATTAGGAAGGTGAAATAAGACCTTACCTGCAAATTGTCTTTTCTTGAGTATCTCTAGGCCAGTCCAGGACCCTTCCGACTGGGTGTGAAACAATGAGGCGAGTCGTGGCCTGGTAGTTTTTCATTCTGTACTTAGCAATTCAGAGAAGCTATACGAGGCTAATGGGTTCCCTGCGGTGGGGGGGGCGTGAGTCTCGAAGGGCCTGAAGCCTGTACTTCTACATAGAAACAGAGAAAAATGACAGAAAAAGACCATAAGAACATAAGATATGCCATACTGGGTCAGACCAAGGTCCATCAAGCCCAGTATCCTGTTTCCAACAGTGGCCAATCTAGGTCATATGTACTTAGCAGTTTCCCCAAAAGACACAGGTTCCACAATGCTTGTATTGGGTCAAGCAGTGATAGCCTGGGTCCCTTTTTAGTAATGGTTTATGGACCTTTCCTCCAGGAACTTGTCCAAACCTTTTTTAAACCCAGCTACACTAACAGCCTTTACTACATCCTCCGGTAACAAATTCCAGAGTTTGATTACACGTTGAGTGAAAAAAATATTTTCTCTTATTTGTCTTAAATAGTTTACCTTGTAGCTTCATTGCATGTCCCCTAGTCTTTCTATATTCTGAAAACGTAAACAATCGATCTACGTTTACCCGTTCCACTCTGTTCATTAATTTATAGACGTCTATCATATCTCCCCCTCATCCGTCTCTTTTCCAGGTTAAAGAGCCCTAACCTTTTTAGCCTTTCTTCATAGGGGTATCCTTCCATCCCCTTTACCATTTTGGTGGCTTTTCTCTGAATCTTTTCTAATAATGCTATATCCTTTTTAATATATGGCGACCAGAATTGGACACAATATTCAAGGTGTGGTCGCACTATGGAACGATACAGAGGCATCATAATATTATTTGTTTTATTTTCCATTCCTTTCCTTATGATACCTAGCATTCTATTTGCTCTCTTGGCCGCCGCTGCACACTGGGTGGAGGGTTTTAACATGTTATCCACAATGACGCCTAAATCTTTTTCCTGGGTGGAGATTCCTAATGTGGAACCTTGCATCGTGTAACCATAGTTTGGGTTGTTCTTCCCTAGGTGCATAACTTTGCACATGGTCTATCTAGTCTGTCCTTCCATATCAACAACTACAACAGTCCCCTTTTTTCCTTTAGAGATCCTCTGTGTTTGTCCCATGCTTTTTTGAATTCAGATTCTGTCCTCATCTCTACCACCTTCACTGGGAAACTATTCCATGGATCCATCACTCTTTCCATAAAGAAATATTTCCGCATATCACTCCTGAATCTATCCCCTTTCACCCTCATTCCATGTCCCCTCATAGCAGAACTTGCTTTCAATCGAAAGAGGCTTTCCTCCTGTGCATTTATGCCACGGAGGTATTTAAACGTCTCAATCATATCACCTCTAGCCTGCCTTTCCTCTAAGGTGTACATATTAAGATCGTTAAGTCTGTCCTCATATGCTTTATAATGAAGACCACTAACCATTTTAGTAGCCACCCTCTGTACTGACTCCATCCTGTTTATATCCTTTTGAAGGTGCGGTCTCCAGAATTGCACACACACCTGAAACATGTAAATATGTATATAAATCTGCCTCGGTAGCTTGCAAGTTGTAAATACATATGATGTTGTTAAGTGCCGTCGAGTCGGAGTCGACTCATGGCGACCCTCTGGATAGCTATCCTAAATTGTGTTCGGTCTTCAGTCAGGCGGCTCATTGTTGACAGACTGGTACCCGTAGCTGCTGTTATTGTATCGATCCATCTCATTGCTGGCCTTCCTCTTTTGCGTTGACCTATCTTGCCAAGCATGATATCTTTCTCTAATGATCTCTCTCTTCGCATGATGTGTCCAAAGTATGAAAGTCGAAGTCTTGTCATCTGAGCTTCTAAAGAAAGCTTAGGTTTGATCTCCTCTAGTACCGACTGGTTTGTTCTTCGGGCAGTCCATGGTATACACAGTATTCGCCGCCAGCACCATAATTCAAAGGCATCAATTTTCTTCCTGTCTGTCTTTTTCACTGTCCAGCTTTCATATCCATATGATGTTATTGAAAATACCATGGCTTGAACAAGTCGAATCTTTGTATGGAGAAAGACATCTCTGCTCTTGAGAATCTTATCTAGGTCTCTCATAGCCATTCTGCCAAGAGCAATGCGTCGTCTGATTTCTTGACTGCTTGTTGCTTCTTTATTGATAGTTGATCCAAGTAGGTTAAAGTTGTTCACAAATTCAATTTCTTTTCCTTCAACGATGAACCTGTTGACTATGCCAGTTGTCATGATCTTTGTCTTTACATTAAGGTGCAGGCCCATTTTGAGACTATGTTCTTTGATTGTGAGAAGCAAATGTTTCAGATCATCTTCACTTTCAGCCAGTAATGTGGTATCATCAGCATAGCGAAGGTTGTTGATGAGTCTTCCACCAATCTTCACACCTCTGTTGTCTTCATACAATCCTGCTTCTCTGATGATTTGTTCTGCATATAAATTAAACAGGTAGGGGGAAAGTATGCAGCCTTGTCTTACACCTTTGCTTATTTTAAACCATTCTGTTTCTCCTTGTTCCGTTCGAACTGTTGCTTCTTGATCAATGTACAGATTGCGCAAGAGAACGATCAGGTGTTCTGGTATACCCATGCTGCTTAATGTGACCCAAAGTTTCTCATGGTTTACACAGTCAAAAGCCTTGCTATAGTCGATAAAGCACAAATAGATATCCTTTTGGTATTCTTTAGTCTTTTCCAGGATCCATCTCACATCTGCAATGATGTCTCTCGTTCCTCGCCCTTTCCTGAACCCTGCTTGCACTTCAGGTAGTTCTTGTTCCAGGTATGGTTGTAGTCTCTTTTGAATAATCTTCAGTAGAATCTTGCTGGCATGTGGGATCAGAGCGATTGTGCGATAATTTCCAGTCAGTTGGATCACCTTTCTTTAGTATTGGTATAAACACAGATCCTTTCCAGTCAGTTGGCCGTGATATTGTCTTCCATATTTCTTGGCAGAGCCTTGTAAGTACGGTAACAGCTGCATCAGATTGCTGCAATACTTCTATGGGAATGCTATCAATGCCTGGTGCTTTGTTCTTTGATAAGGCTTTCAATGCTGCTTCAACTTCTTCTTTCATTACCAATGGTTCCCGATCATAAGGTACAGGTTGAAACGGCTGTTGGTCCACTTGATCTTTATCATATAAAAACTCTGTATATTCCTTCCACCTTTTCTTGATCTTCTCAGCATCATTCAACATAGAACCTTGAGCATCTTGTAACATTCCAATTCGAGGCTGGAACTTTTTCTTTAACTCTCGTAGCTTTAAGAAAGCCGATCTTGTTCTTCCTCTAATAGTTTCTGCTTCTTTTTCCTTGCGTCATTGTAGTACTTTTCCTTGTCCTGTCTTGCTGCACGTTGGAAATCTCTGTTGAGTTCTGCGATTGTTTTTCTTTCTCCTCTGGCTTTAGCTTCTCTGCGTATCTGGGCAATTTTCAGAGTTTATTCCGTCATCCATTTTGGCTGTTTTTGCTTTATCACCTTTTGTAGAAACTTCTCGCTTTCTTCCAACACAGCCTTCTTGATGCCATTCCATAACTCTTCTGGAGCTCTGTCATTTGTATCTAAAGCAGCAAATCGATTTTGCAGGCAGTCTTTAAATTCCAATGGTATATTCTCAAGGTCATATTTTGTTGCATTCATGAGTGGTTTGCTCTTTTTTAACTTTAGCTTGAGTTTGCATACTAGTAGTTGATGATCTGTACCCCAGTCAGCTCCAGGTTTTGTCTTTGTTGATGTTACAGAGCTTTTCCATCGTTGACTTCCACAGATGTAGTCAATTTGATTTTTATACAATCCATTGGGTGAGGTCCATGTGTACAGTCGCCGCTTGTGTTGCTGGAAGAAGAAGTTTGAGATGAATAGATCATTGGTCTTGCAGAATTCTATCAGTCTTTCTCCAGCTTCATTTCTGTTGCCAAGTCCATATTTTCCAACTACTTTGCCTTCTTCTTTGTTGCCAACTTTTGCGTTCCAATCACCCATGATTATCAGGATATCCTGTTTGCATGTTCTGCCAATTTTAGCTTGTACTTGTTCATAGAACTCTTCAATTTTGTTCTCTTCTGCAGCTGTTGTTGGGGCATATACTTGAATTATAGTTGTGTTGATAGGCAATCCTCGTAGACGAATAGAGATTAAGCGTTCGCTGACTGCATTGTATTTCATTACAGTTCTTGCAAGTTTCTTCTTTATTATAAATGCAACACCATTTCTTCTTTGTCTTTCATTTCCAGCATAGTAGACCATGTGATCATCTGATGCAAAGTGCCCGATGCCAGTCCATTTCAGTTCGCTGACACCCAACAGATCAAGTTGTACATGTTCCATTTTATTCTTGACCACCTCCAACTTCCCTTGGTTCATGCTTCGTACGTTCCATGTTCCAATGTGTAAGACATCTTTGCAGCTTCTGACTCTCATTTCATGCTCAGCTACATTAGCAATCAGACTTCCCGAGGGCTTTGATCCAACCACATCATAAATGCTGGCTTTACTCTGAAAATTCTTCAGCTCTTCCCCAGTAGCTAGTTGAGTGCCTTCCGACCTGGGGGTCTCATCTTCCAGCACCATAGCACAATTTGTTTTGTTGTAACTATCCATTGGGCTTTCATGGCAAGCTACAGAAGTAGATTGCCGGGCCTTTCTTCCGCGCAGTTTAAGTTTGGTGGTGTTGCCATTGTCACAGAAATGTGATCCTCTGCCGTCAACACTATCCCATTCTGCTGATGCCCAGATGGGTGGTTTGTCTTGGTCTGGCACCTCAGCTGAGACCTGTCCATCTTGGGAGACCCTGCCAGTAGTTAAACTACCGATAGTTTAGCTCTCAGCATCACTGATGCACGCAAGCCTTCACAGCACGACAAGCTGCAAACCAAGTGACAGTAAATACATATATAACCTCACAAATGTCAAACTGTATAATTCCAATTCTGTGTTATGTAAATGTACAAAATGTTTGCTGTGTTAAGTTCCATGTAAACCGCTACTGATTGCTGGAAGAAGCGGTATATAAATATAACTAAATAAATAAATAAAAATACTCCCAAATGAGGTTGCACCAAAGACTTATACAGAGGCACTATCACCTCCTTTTTTCTGCTAGCCATTCCTCTCCGTATGCACCCAAGCATCCTTCTAGTTTTTGCTGTCGCCTTTTCTACTTTTAAGATCATCAGACACAGCCACGCCTAGGTCCCACTCTTCTTTAATGGACAAATGTACTTCACCTCCTATACTATATCGCTCCCTTGGATTTCTGCAGCCCAAATGCATGACTTTGCATTTTTTAATATTAAATCCCAGCTGCCAAATTCTAGACCCTCCTTCAGGCTTGGCTAGATCCCTCCTCATGTTATCTACACCTTCCTGGGTGTCTACTTTATTGCAGATTTTGGTATCATCCGCAAAGAGGTAAACCTTACCAGACAGCCCTTCCGCTATATCACTAACAAAGATGTTAAAAAGAATCGCATCAAGGACAGATCCCTGGGGCACACCACTGGTAACTTCCTTCTTCTCAGAGTGAGCTCCATTTATTTGTACCCTTTGTCGCCTCCTACTCAACCAATTTCTAACCCAAGCTGTAACTTTAGGGTCCATCCCTAGGATGCTCTGTTTATAAGTCACCTGTGAGGAACGGTGTTAAAGGCTTTACTGAAATCTAAATACACCACATCTACTGCTGTCCCTCGGTCCAACTCCCTGGTCACCCAGTCAAAGAAATCAATCATATTTGTCTGACAAGACCTGCCTCTGGTGAATCCATGCTGCCTCGAATCCTGTAATCTGCTTGACTCCAGAAACTTCACTATTTTCTCTTTCAGCAGCGTTTCCAATAATTTACTCACCACCGAAGTTAAACTAACCGGCCTGTAGTTTTCAACCACATCCTTACTTCCGCTTTTGTGTAAAGGCACCACATGAGCCTCTCTCCAGTCCTTTGGCACCACTCCTGACTCCAACGAGGCATTGAAAAGGTCAGTCAGTGGAGCTGCTAGAACGTCCCCAAGTTCCCTCAGTAGTCCTTGATCTGTGCATAGTTCATGGGGTTCAGGTGCTCCAGACTTCATGCCTTTGTTCCTGGTCCATATGGGCACTTTAGCAGGCTGTCAAGTAATTCCTATTTTAGTTGCTGTCAATTTGGTGATGGAGGCTGCTTGGTTAGTAGGAGACTGGTTCCTGGAGCGGAAGCCTCAGCTGCTAGAGGAGGGCGGCAACACTTGTGTAGCAGGACTGGCCTGGAGATACTCAAGGAAATTAGCAGGTAAGACCTAATTTCACCTTACGGTGCTTTGGTTATTGGCATTGAGTTTGGAAAGGCCCATCGTGGCTCAGAGTGCATGTCTCCTGGCAGCTTTGGCCCCAGAGTTGGTTCAAGGTGTTAGTGCCCTAGGCAGACCTTAAGCTTTAGACCCCTCCATCACAGCTGTCAAAACTCTTCTTTAGCTTTGAATGCCTCCACACTTTGCTGCCCCCTCCCCCTGAAGTTTCCACCATGGGCGACAACCTAGTTTGCCTAATGGTTGGGCTGTCCTTCTCTCCTGGAGCTGAAGTCACCCTGTATCCCTCGTTGGTTCCTATGGGTTACTAGCACTTGATGGACCTGAAGAGGAGCAGGGACCACCCCATAGGGTCCCCGAGTGAGGTTAGTAAGTTTGGCTCAGGTCTCACCTTCCCTGTTATCCTTATCTGTATGCCTTGTATTTTTCTGATTTGCTTTTTTTTCCCCATTGGTTTCAGTAGATAGTATTTGGCTCTTCCTAATCGTACCTCTAGGCCAGTCCAGTTATGCATGGGTTGTCACCACCCATCAGCAGCTGAGGGCTGATTATGACAAAATCCTGACATCCCAGTATAAGAGCTCCCCCTTCAGCTCCAGGAACCAGTCTCAGTCCTCAGCAGTTGAGTGAGGAGCCGTTGGGTAGTGGACTCCGTGGGGATGCGATTGTAGACATTTTTTATTTTAAAGCAGAATTTAATCTGTGGAAGTGGTTGTCTGGCAGGCGACTCGGAGGCAAATTTGTTGGCTGGGCATTGCTGATTAATTGGAGGGCAAACTATTAGGTAAGTGAGGGCCAGACAACTGTCAGGGCCTGTCAGGACAGGTGTCTAGGGGTTAATTTCCTGGGTGCCCCAGATTCTCTTAACCCCCCTATATTCTCCAGCCAGGGTTAATTGGTTCCTGTGAGCCGCAGGTTACCAAGCTCCCACCCTAATCCACGCCTGACTGGCTTCTCCGCAGCAGTCTTGGAGGTAAAAGACTCGAGGGAAGAAGTGGATAGCTGGCTGCTTGATGGCTCTTCTCCTTGGGTGGAGGGGTGTCTCCTGGTCTTGCGATCAGGCGTTTTCGCTTCACGGGTTTTTTTTTTTTTAAAGTAAAGAATCCTCTTGCTCCTGTCTGTGCCGGCCTGTGCGAGCATGTTTTTTTTATGCTGAATGGTCTTTACGCTTATCTCATTTGTTCCGGAAAGCACGGTCTGCAGGCAGCCGGCTTGTGCCATTTTTGTATACGGCAGGGACGATTGCTGGAGCATTTCAGCATGGCCATGGAGAATTCGGTGACAGCACTGGCCCGGGAGTCCTCGGAGCCAACAGTGATTTTGGCGGGAACCGTGGACATTTTAACACAGCCTGCTCTTTCAGCTCTGAAGCGTTGGAAGAGTAAAGGGAAGGCTGCGTGGGGTTCCTTCTAAGAGGGGAGCATGGATTCAGTGGTGGCTGATGAATCTCTCTGTCTCTCTCAGATGTTTTCGGCTGATTTTGTACTGGCTCTTCATAGTGCATATTGCCTGAAAAAGAAGCAAGCTGCTCCTTGTCAGGTGGAGACGCCAATGGGAAAGGACCCTGAGTTGGGGCAGGAGTTTGAATTGGCTGTGAGCACGCCTCCACCTAAGAGACATAGAGGGGAGCCTGAGGCCTGGCAGGTGCAGGGCTCTCCACCTTCTCACGTCTCAGAGGATCTGGGAGAGGGCCCCTCAGACCTATTGGGAGAGTTGGGATCTAGAGGATGGAGAGATCCCCTTGGGGGACGACCCAAAACTCGTCCGTGTGTTCCACCGGGAGGAGTTAGCAGCCCTTATCCGGTATTCACTGGCAGCTCTCAACATTCCGAATGCAGCTACAGTTACGGAGGAGCCCTTGGAAGACCCCTTATTGCAAGGGTTTAAGGGGGTGCAAGTGTATTTCCCTGTCTGTCAGGTGATTAAAAAGATGATGAAGCCGGAATGGTAATAGTGGAGTACCGCAGGGATCTGTACTGGGTCCGCTGCTTTTTGACATATTCATAAATGACCTGGAAAAGGGAATAACTAGTGAGGTTATCAAATTTGCAGATGACACAAAACTGTTTAAAGTTGTTAAAACCCAAGAGGATTGTGGAAAACTGCAGGAGGATCTGGATAAATTGGAAGACTGGGCATCCAAATGGCAGATGAAATTTAATGTGGACAAGTGCAAAGTTATGCACCTAGGAAAGAACAACCCACACTATAGTTACAGGATGCAAGGCTCCACATTAGAAACCACCACCCAGGAAAAAGATTTAGGAGTCATTGTGGATAACATGTTAAAACCCTCCGCCCAGTGTGCAGCGGCGGCCAAGAAAGCAAATAGAATGCTAGATATCATAAGGAAAGGGATGGAGAACAAAACAAAGGATATTATAATGCCTCTGTATCGCTCCATGGTACGACCGCACCTTGAATATTGTGTGCAATTCTGGTCACCGTATCTTAAAAAGGACATAGCGTTATTAGAAAAGTACAGAGAAGAGCCACCAAATTGGTGAAGGGGATGGAAGGCTACTCCTATGAAGAGAGGCTAAGAAGGTTAGGGCTCTTTAGCCTGGAGAAGAGACGGCTGAGGGGAGATATGATAGAGGTCTATAAATTAATGAATGGAGTGGAACGGATAAATGTGGATCAATTGTTTACGCTATCAGAGTATAGAAAGACTAGGGGACATGTAATGAAGCTACAGGGTAAACTATTTAAGACAAATAAGAGAAAATATTTTTTCACTCAACGTGTAATCAAACTCTGGAATCTGTTACCGGAGGATGTAGTAAGGGCTGTTAGTATAGCTGGGTTTAAAAAAGGTTTGGACAAGTTCCTGGAGGAAAGGTCCATAAACCACTATTAAAAAGGGACCCAGGATATCAATGCTTGACCCAGTACAAGCATTGTGGAACCTGTGTCTTTTGGGGATATTGCTAGGCACGTATAACCTAGATTGGCCACTGTTGGAAACAGGATACTGGGCTTGATGGACCTCGGTCTGACCCAGTATGGCATGTCTTATGTTCTTATGTTCTAATGCACAGAGGCTATACTGAAGTGGAGCAGAGTGATGGGACGTCTGTACCCTATTCCACAGGAGGAGTGGGAGCTCCTCAGAATGCCTAAGGCTGGACACTCTGGTCTCGGCGGTTACTAAGAGAACCACCATTCCCATGGAAGGAGGTGCAGCCTTGAAGGACCTCCAGGATTGGAAGCCGGAATTGCTTCTGAAGCTTGCTTTTGATACCAGTTCCTTGATGCTCCAAGCTTCCATTTGTGGAACCTATGTGTCCAGAGCCTCCATTCGCTGGCTCCATGGCCTTTCTCTGCCTGACTTGGAAGGGTCAGAGATGGCAGAGGGAGCCAAGCTCGAGTTGGCAGCAGCATATATGATGGATGCCTCTTATGATCTGGTCCGGGCTTCCTCTAAGTCCATGGCTTACATCATAGCGATGCAGAGATTTCTGTAGCTTTGCAACTGGTCGGCAGATGCGGCATCCAAGGCTAGGCTCAGTAAACTTCCATTTCGGGGTATGTTCCTGTTTTGGGGAAGCTCTGGAGAAGCTGGTAAAAGACTTCAGTGACTCCAAAGGAGGTTGGTTGCCAGAGGACAGGTTGAAGGGGTTTCATAGCAGGGAAAGCCCAGAGATTTCAAATGCTTCCGCGCTTTGCGGTTCTCGCCATATCAGCGGGGGTGGTTTGGCACAAGGGGACAGCCCTTTCATGGCTACAGAGGAACCGGTTAATGGTACCTCCCCCAACTTGCTGGGGGCAACAAAAAAGCCACAATGATGCCAGGCAGGCCCAGTTGGATGTGGCAATTGGGGGTCATTTACAGCAGTTTTTCTCTGCCTGGGCCAGTATAACTACTGACCAGAGGGTGTTAGAGATCATTCGAAAAGGGTATGCACTAGAGTTTGCACAACCCTTCTCCAAAGCCTCTGTCCTCTTGCCTTGCAAGGCGCGAGCAAAAGCAAAGGCAGTGCATGGCATGCTTCAGCAATTAGTGCAGCTAGAGGCGATTGTGCCAGTTCCTCGAAGCCAGTGCAGCTACAGACAATATTCCATTTACTTTGTAGTACCCAAGAAGGAGGATTCCTTCCATCCCATTCTAGATCTCAAACAGGTTAATCACACTTTGCATGTTCCACACTTTTGAATGGAGACCCTGAGATTGGTTATCCTGGTGGTAAGATAGGGCGAGTTCCTGTCTGCTTTGGATCTGTCGGAGGCATATTTACATATTTCGATCCGCCTGGAACACCAGCAATTCCTTTGCTTTGGTGCCAGACGGGCATTTTCAATTCAAGGAAGTGCCCTTCGGTCTGGCTACCATTGCCCTCACGCACCTAAACGCCCAGACACAGAGAGTCCTCTGAGTACCTGCTCTCTGGCACCGTTGAGGCCACAGAATCTACTGCCAGCTGCCTCACACACATCTGAAAACCACCTCGGCAATGCAGCAAGCTGACCGGGAGCTGCAGAGAATCCTCCCCAGAGCCTGGACGTGCCTGCAGGCCCCCAACCACGGTGGCTCCTCACCCGATAATGGGTTAGGGAGCCACCCAGACTCAGCAAGTCTAAATCCTCCGTGGGGCAGAGAGAGAAATCCTTCCCAGCTGCAAGGCCAACTGGGCAAATAGCACTTTTTTCTTTTTTTTAAGCTTGCTAACAACGAAAAACAGAGAACAAGGTGCCCAAAGATAAAGAAAATACAGAAATAAGAAATCTAACTTATCTCCTTAGTTGTCCCTTCAGTGAATCCAGCACTCTGGGGCTCACTACCTCCTCCAGCTCTTTGGAGACTGAGTGTACTAGGGCTGGTAGGCGGTGCCAGCTACATAAGTACGCTGGTGTCATAAAAAAGATGACATGCTCAGTCTCCAAGCTGCTGGAAGAGGTGCACTACCCAGAGGTGAGGGACTGGACTAGAGGGACGATAAGGAACCACCCCTGGCACCTCTAAGCTTGTCTTCCAGGAGTCTATCTGGGCAAACCTCCTCTCCTGAAGAGACAGTGACCCTTAAGAAAATCTGCCCAGCCACAGTTTGGAGTCAACATCTGTTGACTAAGGGTAGTGCCAGCACTGCCAAATGTACTTGACAAACTATTCCACCGGTCACTGCTCAGAGCAATTCAACTATTGAGTATATAGAACTATCTGCTCCAACTTTCAACCTAGAGATTGTAATTTTTATGCTGTTCCTAATAGCTTGAACCTATATCACAGTGATTATTTAAACCAAATAGTAGTTATTGTAAGCAACAAGGTCTCGGACTAAAATAGGGCTATAGTCCTGACTTAAACAGGTTTGTTCTGTATGTGCCTTTTTGCATCAATGACCTTGTAATGTTGCTTAGTATAACATGAAGTTCTTAATTCCAAGTTATTTTCAGGTACATATAAATGTATATTGAAAAGAATTGGTGCTTATCTTAATTTAATCTCCCCAACGCCATACTTCAGCGCCGTTGCGTTTCACTATAAAGCGTTTCTTCAGGGGGTCTGTTTTTTTTATATATATACACCTCAAAGCATGCGTTGTTAATTTTGAACCTGTGAACACTGGTAACAAAAAGAAATCCAATGTACTTATCACAATCTCATTACAAATGTTATAAACTTGAAACTGTCAACCATTATTTTGAATCTTCATACCTTTTTGATGTCTCTTATCATTTTTAAAGCTAATTCCTTATCGTTTCTCCAGTTCAGTCCTCTACCTCTGGGTTGTCAACCTCCTCCTGCAGCTTGGAGACTGGCATGTCAGAATCTTGACATCACTGGATATAGCCTGCTGGAAACTCCCATCAGCCCCAGTATGACCAGTCGCCATGCAGCAGGAGGATGTTGTGAGCCTGGTCTGAGACTCACTAGAGGAACAGATAAGGAATCTGTAGGATAGTGTAGATTAGTTGAATTTGGTTTTTAAAGTTATTTTCAAAATTTTTGGGTGATGTTCCTTTAAAAAAAAAAAAAAAAGGGGGAAATAGACCTTTCTTACATGCTCCCTGCCTATAGGTCTTTGGCCTCTTTTTGAAACCTACCTGTGCCTTCATCAGGAGATCTCTCCTCCCAGACGTTCCGGGGGAGAGTTCCCTGCCTAGCCACTCTGTCCCACCGACCCCGCAGAACTGGCGAGACCCGTGGCTGAGGGGAGTCGGCTGGATGACGGCGGAACGGACAGAGGCAATAATTAACCCAGCGACACCATCCTGATCGTCGCGAGTGCTGAAGCGGCGCGGGAGCTCAGGTACGGGTACGGCAGTCCTGGCCGGTAGGCATTTTACCGGTTTCAGGCTGTTGAGGCAGCGGAGGCTGAGCCTGACAGCGGGGCAAGCTAGCAACGGTGGCTTTGGCGCCTTTTTCTTCTTTTCCGGAGCTGGTGGCAGCCATTTTAAGGAGCAGAAGGGAGCGCTTGGCTGCCGAGCGGGAGGGGAAACGATAAGGCATTAGTTGATATTTTTTGGTGTGCACGCGTGCATCGGATCAGCTGCGTTTTTTGTAGGGTTCCTTTTAAGTACTTT
Source organism: Ichthyophis bannanicus (assembly GCA_033557465.1). Taxonomy (NCBI): domain Eukaryota; kingdom Metazoa; phylum Chordata; class Amphibia; order Gymnophiona; family Ichthyophiidae; genus Ichthyophis; species Ichthyophis bannanicus. Next base: position 193,278,346 of record CM066039.1, read on the forward strand.
AATTACTTTTAATTTCTTGATTGCTCGTTTTTCTCTCTGGCGGGAGTTCCAGCCCTGGGGGTGCTTCTGCCGCGTTGGCAGGCAGGCCTGCATTTTAAAGGTTTCGGTAGAGCAGCTATAAGGATTTAGAGCATATTTGAACTGTTTTTCCCTCCACGGTGTAAAAAAAAAAGAAAGAGAGGAAGCCAAAAAAAAAAAAAGTGGTGATTTGGAATTGAGAAAGTACAGCTTTACTTTCAACCTTATGGCAACAAGACCACAGTGTGTGGTCTGCGGCACCTGGAGAGGCACGGTGGCCGATTCCAGGGTTTGCCGCGGCTGTGTGTCACTCTCGTCTGTGGTAGAGTTACAGATGGAGGTCAAAAAGTCTGCTGAGGCTCAGGGGGCATCGACTGAGACAGTAGCAGAGTCAGTGCAATCAGGCGTACAAGGGTACGCATTGGAAGAGACAGTGGGGCCTTCAGGGATACTGTTGGTTCCAGGGCCGACAGATCTTGGAGACTTTTCTCCAGATTTCATATTAATGATGCATCAGGCCTTTTGCTTGTGGCTTCAGGGCAAGATGCCCGCAGTGTTGCCACTTTCTGTCCTTTCCCAGCAGAAGGATGCTGGGGAAGGCGGGGGGCGGGGAGGGGGGTCCGTCAGCGCCTAAGAGGGCCAGAACCCGAGCTTTGTCCCACAGAGAGCGATTGGCCGGACGGCGAGGATCCCGACTGGGAGCGTGAGGAGGGGTTGGAGGATCTGGAAGAGGGAGAGATCCAAGAACCCGAAGATCAGGCTAAGATCATAAGGGTCTTCCGTAGAGAGGAGCTGTCTGCTCTCATAACGGAATCTATGCGGATGTTGAATCTCGCTTCTCAGTCCACTAGTGAGGAAGAGGTTGAAGATCCGGTTATTCAGGCGGTGCGGCAGACGCAGGTCATGTTTCCGGTTCACCGTGTAGTCGACAGGATGATCCAGGAGGAATGGGATCAGCCGGAAGCGGGACTCAAAGGGATGCGCACAATGAATAGACTCTATCTCGTAGCCGATAAGGACAAAGAGAGGTTCCGCTCGCCGTGAGTGGATGTGGCGGTGGTGGCGGTTACAAAGAAGAACACTATTCTGGTGGAAGGTGGAGCAACCTTGAAGGATGCGCAGGACCGGAAGGTTGAGAGCCTGCTGAAACAGGCTTTTGAGGCGGATGCGCTGTCCTTGCAAGCCTCCGTTTGTGGGGTTTGGGTAGCACGTGCCTGTCTGCGCTGGGTTCAACGACTTCGTCTTTCGTCGCACCTGGGTGAGGAGGAGCTCAAGGAGCTTGGCCGCCTGGAGTCTGGAACAGCGTATTTAGCAGATGTTCATTACGACTTGATCAGGGCTCTCGCAAATAACACAGCGTCAGTAGTGGCTGCCCGCAGGTCGGTCTGGTTGCAAAACTGGGCGGCGGATGGTTCGTCCAAGTCCCGTCTCAGCAGGCTACCCTTTAAGGGTCGGTTGCTGTTTGGTGAGGATCTCGATAAATTGGTAACGGACCTCGGGGAGTCTAAGACTGGAAGATTTCCGGAGGATAAACCGAAACAGGGGAAGTCTGGTCAGAGCTTTCAGAGTCACTTTCGGGACTTCCGGAGATTTTGTGCGGCGGGTTTTGGGAGCTCACAGAGGGGTCGTTTTCCATCACGAGCCCAAGGATTCCGCGGCTTTTGTGGCGCGAATAGAGGTTTCTCCACAAATTCCTCAGCAGTGTCTCGGAAGCCGCAATGAGATGATGCGGGTCCCGGCAGAGGGACCTCCGATAGGCGGGAGGCTTCGGGGGTTTCTTTCTGCTTGGACCCACATCACATCCGATCAGTGGGTGTTGGAGATTATTTGTCAGGGATACGCACTGGAATTGGCACGTCCGGTGCGGGATTCCTTTGTCATGTCTCCCTGCAGGGGACAAAAGAAGACCTTGGCAATTCACAGTACGTTACAGCGGCTCCTGCAATTAGGGGTAGTCGTGGAAGTACCGGAAGCGGAGTATGGCGTGGGTCAGTACTCTATTTATTTCGTGGTGCCAAAGAAGGGCGGAACGTTACGGCCCATTTTAGATCTGAAAGGCGTAAATCAGTGCCTTCGAGTGCCGCATTTCCGGATGGAGACCCTTCGGTTGATCATAGTGGTGGTGCGGCAAGGAGAGTATTTGACATCTCTCGACCTCACGGAAGCGTACTTACACATTCCAATCAGGTCATCTCATCAGCGGTTTCTGAGGTTTGCCTTCCCTTGGGGGCACTGTCCGTTTCAGGCATTGCCCTTCAGCCTGGCCACGATGCCGCAAACTTTCACCAAGATCATGGTGGTGGTGGCAGCGACGTTGCGCAGAGAAGGGATTTTGGTGCATCCCTACCTAGACGATTGGCTAATTCGGGCCAAGTTCAGGTTATGAGCAGAGTGGCGGAGTTTCTGCAAAGTCTTGGTTGGGTGGTCAATCCGGCCAAGAGCCGGTTGGAGCCGTCTCAGAATCTAGAGTATCTGGGAGTACGCTTCGACACGAAGAAAGGACAGGTATTTTTGCCGGATCGGAGAGCCTAGGGTCTCAGGGGCCTGGTTCGCAAGTTCCAGACCACGCTGACTCCCTCAGCGTGGGCTTATCTTCGAGTGCTGGGAACAATGGCAGCGACTCTGGAGGCGGTGCCTTGGGCCAAGGTGCACATGCGTCCTCTGCAGAGGTTGTTCCTTCGCTGATGGTCGCATCAGAAGGATTCGTTGAGCAAGCAGCTCCTCTGTCCGCTCAAGGTCAGGCAGTCTCTGCGATGGTGGCTGCTCCCGACGTCATTGACGGCAGGAATGCCGCTGGAGCAGCCGGACTGGATTCCGGTATTAACGGATGCCAGCCTCGAAGGTTTGGGAGCCCACTGCGAGAGCCGGTTCGCGCAAGGATTTTGGTCGCCTCGAGAGAGCGCATGGTCGATCAATCGTCTGGAGCTCAGAGCAGTCTTGCGGGTTCTGCAGGCATTCGAGGCGGCGGTGGTAGGTCGGGCAGTCCGCGTTCTGTCCGACAACTCGGCAGCGGTCACCTACATCAATCGCCAGGGCGGCACGGGGAGTGCAGCCATGAAGGAAGAGGCGGACTTCTTCACTTGGTTAGAAGACCGGTTAACGGCGATTTCAGTGGCGCACATTGCAGGGAGGGACAATGTGATGGCCGATTTTCTCAGCAGAGTCTGAGTGGATGCGGGAGAATGGGAGCTGCACCCGGAAGTGTTTGCTCAGATAGTGAGCCACTGGATCTCATGGCAACCTTCCAGTCGGCGAAGGCCAACCGTTTCTTCAGCAGAAGGAGGGAAAGGATGTCGGAACGCATAGACGCGTTGTTGCATCGGTGGCCGGCGACAGGACTTCTGTATGTCTTTCCTCTGTGGGCGCTGGTCGGACGTGTAGTTCAAAGGATCGGAGCTCATCTGGGAAGGGTGCTCCTGGTGGCACCCGACTGGCCGAGACGTCTGTGGTACGCGGACCTGGTGCGTCTCCTAGACGGCGATCCTTGGCGGTTGCCGGTGAGGTCGGACCTGTTGCGCCAGGGGCCGCTCTTCATGCCTCAAGTGTATCGGTTCTCGCTTACGGTATGGCCATTGAAAGGGCCAGGTTGAAGAAGAAAGGTTATTCGCCTGCGGTCATTGCGACGATGCTTAGAGCTCGGAAGCACACTACGTCTCTGGCATATGTTCGTATTTGGTGCATATTTGAGGATTGGTGTTCGAGATGGCAGATCCGGGCGGCTTCGGTCTCCGTTTCCTCTGTATTGAGTTTTCTACAGGATGGTTTTGATAAAGTCTGGCAGCCAGTTCGCTGCATGTGCAATTGGCAGCGCTCTCATGTTTATCGGGGGAAGGTGCAGGGCGTTGCGCTCGGCGCTCATGCGGACGTCTTGCGTTTCCTCAAAGCGATTTCCATGTTAACGCCCGTCACGTAGGGTGATGATCTCGCCTTGGGATCTTAATTTGGTGTTAACAGCATTAGCCAAGCCGCCCTTTGAACCCTTGCGTCGGGCGTCGATGAAGGACGTGACATTAAAGACGGTATTTCTGGTGGCGATCTGTTCTGCGAGACGCATTTCGGAGCTGCAGGCGTTGTCTTGTAGGGAACCGTTCTTGGCCTTTTCGAGGGAAAAGGTGGTGTTGCGGACAGTTCCGTCCTTTTTGCCAAAGGTGGTTTCTCCCTTTCACCTGAGTCAGGCGGTATCTCTGCCAGTTCTGGGCGCTCTGGACGGGGATGCTCAGGAGTGCACTTTGCGGCGTTTGGATGTAAAGAGAGCGTTATGGCAATATTTGGCGGTTACTCAACCAATTCGCAAGTCAGATCGGTTGTTTGTCTTATTCAGTGGAGTTTGCAAAGGAGAAGCGGCAGCAAAGGCTTCAGTTGACAGATGGATTCGGGAGGCTATTGCTTCCGCCTATCTGCTTCAAGGTCGGGTGGTGCCGACAGGCTTGCGAGCGCATTCCACCAGAGCGCAAGCATCTTCGTGGGTGGAGCACAGTTTAGTTCCGCCGGCAGACATTTGTAGGGCGGCTACGTGGTCGTCACTGCATACCTTCAGCAGGCATTACCGTCTTAACGTGGCAGCTGCAAATGACGCCTGTTTTGGATCGGCGGTGTTTCGTGCCGGTTGGAAAGGCCCATCCCCTTGATTACTGCTTTGGTACATCCCAGAGGTAGAGAACTGAACTGGAGGAACAATAAGGAAATTATAATTACACTTACCTGGTAATTTATTTATTTATTTATTTTATTTAACAATCATTTATATCCCGCATCTTCCAGAGTTCAGTTGCGGTTCACAATAAAACAACAATCCACAAAGCAAGAGCTTGGTTTTACATTGAACATTTTGAACATCAAACAATATAATGGTTAACAGCATGGGCTAATACATAACAGCACAAAACTGGCTTGTAAACTATGTACAATAAACTATATACAAATACAGGTTGTGGGCACTTTAGAGTGGAGTCATATTGTTTTTAGATCAGTGTGTATTGTGTATTGTAGTTCCTTGAGTGACGACAGTTCAGTCCTCATGCCCACCCGGGGAGTTTTTTGTCAGGGATGGCATCGACCCGGCGGTGGAACGATAAGAATTACAGGTAGGTCTGTTGTTGATGTTGACTATTTTCACTCTCCCTTCTACCTTCTCGTGTGTTTGGGCAGGGGAGAGTATAAGAGAGGTTTATCTGGATAATTGTAGTTAGATTTCCATTTAGATTGCGAATGTTGTTTAGGATACTTATTTGTTGCTCCTTTGAGTTTGCTTTGTTAATAGTTCACACTGGGGCTGATGGGAGTTTCCAGCAGGCTATATCCAGTGATGTCAAGATTCTGACATGCCAGTCTCCAAACTGCAGGAGGAGGTTGACAACCCAGAGGTAGAGGACTGAACTGTCGTCACTCAAGGAACTACAGTTACCAGGTAAGTGTAATTATCATTGATTCTTTAAAAGACAGTCCATTTATCAACCAACGCTGCACATGCAGACTGGTTATCATGAGGGGCTTTATATATGTGAACAAACAGCACGTTGAAAGACGCCGGTGAAAAATACGGCCAGCCCAATGGCGTTCTTGTGACAGTATTAGATCCTAATACTGTGTGCAAAGATTCGTATCTCTTCACTAGGGCTATACACACACACTCCAATCAATCTGAGCATTTAAACCAGTCGGACTAACAGATTGTAAATTGAAAATCCAACGTTGTTCACGGATCAACAGTGTCTGGTCTTTTGATTTACCATTGTATCCTGTGATAATATGGTCTATGCAGAAACAGCGTAATTCTTCAAATTTATGTTTCAATTTAAGGCAATGATCCACAATAGGAGCATCCGTTTTTTTGCAATTCAGTCTACTGCGATGTTCATTCATTCTGACTCGAAAGGGGCGGATAGTTTTGCCCACATACAATAATTGACAAGGACATTGAATGCAATAGACCACATAGCTAGAACCGCAAGATGTTTTATGCCTTAATAAATATGTTTTACCATGATAATCAAAAGTTGATGTTTCCAAAGTAATATCGCACACTTTACAGTTCCCACATTTAGTGTGGCCAATATCAGGTGTTGTAGATTGAGCTAATAAAGGTCTTAGCACTGTCGGGCTTAGTATCTCCTTTAGATTTTTATGCCATTGCCAAACAGAGCGAATGAACTTTTCCTCTAACTCTGGAACGCTATCCAGAACATTAGCGTGTTTTTTCAAAATACATTGGATTTGACAACTATATGGGGAGTACTTAGTCACTAAATTTACATTATGTTCGTCAGCCTGATTTTTCGTATATGGGGATAGTAACAATTCATGGTTGTTAAATAGTGCTCGTTTATAAACACAGTTAATAACTTGCTGGGGATATCCTCTTTCCCAGAACTTATTCTTTAAACTCTGTGTTTTAAATTCAGTCTCTTCAGAACAGTTCCTTCTATATCTGAGAAACTGTGAAAAAGGAAGACTATTCTTCAGTTGTTTGGGGTGAGCACTATTATAATGCAAAAGAGCATTCCTTATCGTTCCTCCAGCTTAGTCCTCTACGTATGGGTAGTGCACCTCCTCCTGCAGCATGAAGACTGGACCAATCAAATTTCAGCATCACTGGAACCAGCATCCTGGCTATCCCTTGCACTCCAGTGTGTCCAGTCTTCATGCAGCAGGAAGATGTGTGTGAGCCTGCTGGGCTCACAAGTCTGTTAGTTTTAGTTTTAGCTAACCTTTTATTTTTTGTTTCCTTTGTCCCTATTGGGGATTCCTTTTTTTTTGTTAGGAGAGATGTTCCTGTCTCTTTAAAAAAAATTTCTGTGCTAAACGGCACTCCGGAGGAGATGGGGCTCAGCCGAGGTCTCTCTCCTGTTCAGCCACAGGCCGCTTGCTGTTTTCATTGCCTTCTAATTTCCTTTGGGCTAGGATCTCTGTTCCCTTGACTGGTCGGGGCAGAGCTCCTTCGCGGCTGGCCAGCGCTTCGGTTTTCGATCAGGTAGGACTCTGTGCGCTTGGCACTGCTGACGGGCTTCGCGGAGGCAGACACTGTTTGTGCCCCTGTCACTGTCTTGGCCCCTCTCGCGTGTTTTGGCCTTTGATTTCTTTGATTTCTTTATTTTTTTTTTTACTTCTTTTGTGCGCGGTTGTCCTTTGCCCGAATCCGGCCTCTCCGGGACGGGGCCTCCTTGTTTAGCGCTCCCGGGCATTTTGGCGCCAAAATTCTGAGCGCGCCTGAACTGAGGGAGAAGCCGCGGCCATTTTGCCCGTCGCGGTTATTTTCTCCGGGCAGTCCACGTTGCCGGGTTCGGTTTCCCCGGGGTATTAGGCATCCGCTACGGCGGGCCTTTTCTCTGCTCATCGGTTGGGCTTTGGTTTACTTTGCTTTCTTTTGATTTCTTTTATTTCTTTGATTGCTTATTTTGCCAATCTCGGGGCTCTCTCTTGAGGGAGTGTTTGGGCTGCTGGAGATTGATGCTTCATGGACTAGAGCACGTGTTTATTTTTTCTCAGCATCTTTAAAAAAAAAAAACAAAAAAAAACAAAAGAAGAAACAACCATTCCTTATCGTCACTCCAGTCCAGTCCCTTCACTTCTGAGTTGCGCAACCCTTCCAGCAGCTTGGAGGCTGAGCCCACCTTTTTGGGGGATGGAGCGGTATAAATACCACTGGGACCACCCACCCACTCCAGTATTCTCAGCCTCCAAGCAGCTGGAGGGTTCCGTAAGCCTGGGGCTTACTGGAGTCCTACTTTAATTTGCTTAGTTTCCTTAAGTTTTAGCTTAATTTTAGCTTGCTTTGTGTTTAATTTTTACTTTATTTTCTCTTGCGATTTTAGGGGCTCTGCTCCTTTAAGAATTGTTTCTCCCTCCCCCCCCCCTCCGGCGCCCGACGCGGCTCGCAGAGCAAAGCCCCGGGTTGTAGCAGCGAGGAGGTGCTCTGCTCTACCCGGCTTCCTCCACTTCGGGCTCTTACGTTGAGGGGAGAAACAGCCTCGCGCCGAAGCCCTGAAGGTGGCTGAGCGCTAGAGGCTGCAACGGCAACCGGGGGGAAGCCTTCCATTCCGGCCTGGCCCGGTGACCGCGGAGAGGATCCACGCGGTACCCCGGTCTTCTCACGGTGCGATCAGACGGCGATCGCACTCGTGATTCTGCAAGGGCTCAGCATCGGGCTCAGCGGGGGAGTGTTGGCAGACGCCGGAGTCTTTTTCCCCGAGCAGGCTCCACGTGGTGAGGCCTACCACGTGTAGAGCCCTCGGGTGGGATTCGCAGCATCGGGCCCAGGATCGGCAATCTGCAAACTGCAAGTACCTCCCTTAGGGGACAAAGTAGTGCTAGCCACTAATTTCATTTAATTTTGAGTTAATTTTGGGAATTTGTTTATTAATTTCGTTTGTTTCAGGCTCGATTTCTGTTCTATTTTTATTTATTTTAATTGCATTTATCTTTTTGGCAATTGGTCTTTGTTTAAGGGATCCCCCCTTTAGCTCTCCTAGGGGTATTGTTAAGAATTGTGTCCTAAGGGAAATTGGGCTTTGGGGGACAAGGGCCTACAAAGTTAAGCCCCAACCTTTCACCATGGCTTCCAAGCCACGCTGTCCTTCATGTGGGACACGCAGGGGCACCTCCGCAGAGACAGGAATCTGCAGGAGCTGCACCGCAGTGGCTACATCAGTGGAACAGGAGATATTGCAGCCTTCCCAGGGATCATCTGACCCTCTAGTAGGGGAAGGGGGGTCCCAGGGTTCGGTCTCTACCCCCTCGGAGCTTCCCACGCCTCCTCTGCTTCCTCCACCCCCTCCCTCGAGTGCAGGAGGGGACGGAGAATTCTTCTCCCCTGACTTCATCCTTTTACTCCATAAGGCCTACTGCCTGCGCAAGCAGGGCCTGGGGGCAGATGGGGTTACCACACCAGGGGAGGAGAGTTCATCCAGACGCCTAGGGGCGATCAATCCTGAATCCAGCATCCCTTCTAAGCGTCAGCGGCTGGACGGGGAGGATCTCCTACCGTCCTTTTCCCAGGGGACTCCGGAGGAGGAGGGTTCGGCGATGGATTTGGACGAGGAGGAGGAGGAGCTGGAAGAAGGAGAGATCCCGGAAGAAGATCAATCTCGGATAGTTAGGGTCTTTAGGAGAGAGGAGCTCCCGGCGCTAATTAATGAATCCTTAAAAGTACTCAATGTGGCCTCAGATGTACCATCGCAGGAGGAGGCATTGGAGGACCCCTTAATACAGGCCATTAGGAAGTCCCAGAAGGTTTTTCCGGTCCACAGAGTAGTACGCCAGATGATCCAGGAAGAATGGGACCAAACCGGAATCCAGCCTAAGAGGGGTCCGAACCATGTCTCGCCTATACCCTCTCCCAGAGTCAGATAAGGAACTACTAAAATCACCCAGGGTGGATGCAGCGGTATCTGCAGTCACTAAGAAGACGACTATCCTAGTTGAGGGCAGTTCGGCCTTAAAGGACGCACAGGACAGGAAGCTGGATACTCTCCTGAAACAAGCCTTTGATGTAAGCGCCCTGGCATTACAGGCCTCCGTGTCAGGAGCCTGGGTAGCTCGAGCCTGCCTAAGATGGGCTCAGCAGCTTCAGTCAGAAGACTCTTCGGCCGAGATCCAGGCAAACTCAGCCAAAGTGGAATCCGGCGCAGCCTACTTGGCGGATAGTCAGTATGACCTCATCAGAAGCCTAGCCAAAAACATGGCCTCGGTGGTGGCGGCCAGGCGTTATCTGTGGCTACGTAATTGGGCAGCTGATGCCTCCTCGAAGGCTCGACTAAGTCGGCTCCCTTTTAAAGGGAAACTCTTATTTGGGGAGGATCTGGAGAAGCTGGTCAAGGATCTGGGCGAGTCCAAGGGAGGTAGGCTCCCGGAAGATAGACCGAGGCTAGGCCGCTCCCAAGCCCCTGTGCGCTCTCAGCCTAGGGAGACGCGGAGATTTCGTTCAGCCAGATCAAACCCCTTCTCCAGGGGCCGGTTTCCCTCTAAGGGTCAAGGTTTCAGAAGTTTTCGAGGGGCAGGTAGGGGATTTGGAGCTTCCTCCTCCTCCTCTTCCTCCTCCTTCTCGGGCCCTAGGAAACAACAATGAGGTGTCGGGGGTCCAGGGGGAAGAACGCCCGGTAGGCGGCCGCCTGAGGCTGTTTCTCCCTGCCTGGACCCGGGTCACGTCCGATCAATGGGTTCTAGAGGTGATCAGAGAAGGCTACGTGCTAGAATTCGCAAAGCAAATCCCACCAGCCTTCGTTCAGTCGCCCTGTGGAGCTCCAGCAAAAAGGGCAGCGGTCGAGTCTACCCTCGCCCGTCTAATAGCATTAGGGGCGGTAATTCCAGTTCCCCCAGACCAATGCGGATTCGGTCGATACTCGATTTACTTTGTGGTCCCGAAAAGGGAGGATTCCTTTCGGCCAATCCTAGATCTAAAACAAGTCAACCGCTGCCTCAGGGTTCCTCACTTTCGGATGGAGACCCTTCGTTCAGTCATAGCGGCCGTGAGAGGAGGCGAATTCCTCACTTCCCTCGACTTGACGGAAGCCTACTTGCACATCCGGTCAGGAAGTCCCATCAACAATTCCTGAGATTCGCGGTACCAAGAGGCCACTTTCAGTTCCAGGCCCTACCCTTTGGCCTAGCCACGGCCCCCAGGACGTTCACCAAGGTAATGGTCGTAGTGGCGGCCTTCCTAAGAAAGGAGGGCATCTTAGTACACCCCTACTTGGACGACTGGCTAATACGCGCAAAGTCGGCTCCGGAAAGCCACGCGGCAACGGCCAGAGTGATTCAGGTCCTAGAGGAGTTGGGGTGGGTCATCAACCGGACAAAGAGCAGGTTGACTCCCTCTCAGGATCTCGAGTACCTCGGAGCAAGATTCGACACCCTCAGGGGCAGGGTGTTCCTGTCACGGTCAAGATCAAGGGATCTAAGAGTTCTAATCACTCAGTTTCTGGCCAGACGAAGTCCCTCAGCCTGGCATTATCTCCAAGTTCTGGGAACTATGGCGGCATCAATAGAGGTGGTGCCATGGGCCAGGGCCCACATGCGACCGTTGCAGAGGGTGCTATTGCGTCGTTGGTCTCCCCAACATCAGCCCCTCTCGATGCAATTACCTTGCGCTTCTCGGACCAAACAGTCCCTCCAATGGTGGAGGTGCCCGAAGAACCTGGACCGCGGAATGCCCCTCGATCCCCATCAGTGGGTGTTGTTGACCACGGATGCCAGTCTGACAGGCTGGGGAGCACACTGCGAGGACCAGTTCGTCCAGGGGCTCTGGTCACAGTTGGAATCGCAGTGGCCCATCAACAGACTGGAATTGCGGGCTGTCACTCTGGCTCTCAAGGCATTCAGGATATTAGTGCAAGGAAAGGCTATCCGAGTTCTCTCCGACAATGTCACCGCGGTGGCCTACATCAATCACCAGGGAGGCACCAGCAGTCGCGCCTTAGAGAAGGAGGCGGACTCTCTTTTTCAGTGGGCGGAGTCCCGCCTACTAGCTCTGTCAGCGCAGCACGTGGCGGGAGAGGACAACGTCACGGCCGATTTCCTCAGCAGGTGCAAGATAGACCACGGGGAATGGGAGCTAGAACAGGAGACCTTCAACCAGATAGTAGCCCTTTGGGGCTGCCCAGTCATGGACCTCGGGCACGGTTCTCTACAGCCAAGGTGGACAGGTTCTTCAGCCGAAGGAAGGAAAGGATGTCCGAAGGGTTAGATGCCCTGTCTCAAAAGTGGCCTTCGGAGGGTCTTCTCTATGTATTCCCCCCTTGGGCTATGATCGGGAAAGTTCTCCAACGGGTAGAGACTCACCAGGGCTTGGTAATTTTCATAGCCCCGGATTGGCCTCGTCGCCCATGGTATGCCGATCTGGTCAGACTGCTCGCCGACCGTCCTTGGCGGCTCCCTCTCAAAAGGGACCTGCTGAGGCAGGGTCCGGTGAGGATGCCTCAGGTGGATCGGTTCTCGCTTACGGCCTGGCTATTGAGAGGGCGCGGCTGCTAAAACGAGGCTACTCAGGAGCGGTAATCTCGACTCTTCTGAAGGCCAAAAAGCGCTCGACCTGCCTTTCTTATGTAAGAGTTTGGCGCATCTTCGAAGCTTGGTGCGCGGAGCATCGTCGGAAACCACTTTCGGCCTCGGTTCCGGAGATTCTGGACTTCTTGCAAGCTGGTTTCTAAAAGGGTCTGGCGCATAGCTCCTTGCGGGTTCAGTTGGCAGCTATCGCTTGCTATAGAGGAAGGGTCCGGGGCAGGCCCTTAGGGGCGCACCCCGACGTGGCCAGGTTCCTACGAGCGGTTAGTCGGCTACGTCCGCAACGGAGGTCGGTTATCCCCCCTTGGGATCTCAACTTAGTGCTAAGTGCCTTGGCCGGGGAACCCTTCGAGCCAGTGAAGAGAGCCTCCTTGAAGGATTTAACTCTAAAGACAGTCTTCCTGGTCGCCATTTGCTCGGCCAGAAGGGTCTCAGAATTGCAGGCGCTCTCGTCCCAGCCCCCCTTCCTGGCCTTTCTCAAGGACAAGGTGGTTCTGCGTACAGTACCGTCCTTTTTACCCAAGGTTATCTCTCCTTTTCATGTAAACCAGACAGTTACCCTACCAGTCTTAGCGTCTAAGGGGCAGGTAGGTACAGACGACAGGCTGTGCCTACTAGACGTCCAGAGAATCTTGAAACGTTACCTCTCTCGTACAGCGCCATTCCGAAAGTCCGACCGACTATTCATCCAGTTTGGAGGGCCGCACAAGGGGGAGGCGGCGGCCAAGGCCTCCATCTCCAGGTGGATCAGAGAGGCGATTGCCTCCGCTTACATCCTGAAGGGGAAGCAGGTTCCGGTGGGACTGCGGGCCCACTCCACTAGGGCTCAGGCGGCCTCTTGGGCGGAGTTTTCCCTGGTGCCTCCGCTGGACATCTGTAGGGCAGCGACTTGGTCATCGCTGCATACCTTCTCCAAGCATTATAGGTTGGACGTGCAGAGTGCAGCGGACGCCCGGTTCGGGCTAGCGGTTCTTCAGTCCGGAATGCCGGAACCCTCCCAGGGGTGAACTGCTCTGGTACTTCCCAGAAGTGAAGGGACTGGACTGGAGTGACGATAAGGAAATAGTAATTAGATCTTACCTGCTAATTGCTGTTCCTGAAGGAACGACAGTCCAGTCCCTGATCCCACCCGTTCCGGCAACCGTTTCAGACATCGGGTTCAGGGCCAGGCATTGTTGGGGCCGTAGCTCAGTACGGCAGGAAGAAGTCTGGGAGGAAGCCGTCTCTGTTAGAAGCAGACATCTCCTCAAGCTTCCCAGGCCTCCTCTCCTTGGTTTTCCTTTGTTTTCCTTTTAAAAAAAAAAAAAAAGCCATAATAATTTCAATATATATACCTGTTACATAGGTTTGAGTGTTTTAGGGAAATGTTTCCAGTAGAAGTTGGTTAGATCTGTTTTTTCAATCGAATACTGGAGTGGGTGGGTGGTCCCAGTGGTATTTATACCGCTCCATCCCCCAAAAAGGTGGGCTCAGCCTCCAAGCTGCTGGAAGGGTTGCGCAACCCAGAAGTGAAGGGACTGGACTGTCGTTCCTTCAGGAACAGCAATTAGCAGGTAAGATCTAATTACTATTTAAATACAGGCAGCAATTTTTCAAAAGCCCATAGCAGGCAGAGGCTGCGGTTTTATCCTTATGAGCGGGCTCCCAGCCTTGTGTTAGTGGCCCGCTGCTCCTCGGACTCCGTGCTGTCTACCATCCTATCTGCGGTCCGGTACGGTATTTTTTCATCCGTGGGGGACTGTGTGTTTTTTGGCTTCATGCCATCGGGGTCCCTGTGTGTCATCTGTGGCTCTCAGAGGGGCGCTTCTTTAGAGACGGGGGTCTGTCAGCGCTGCGCCTCTGTATCCCTCAGTATGGAACAGCGGCTGGAGACTTCCTTGGCGGTTGCTTCGGAGTCCTCTACCGCGACTATGGCGACGGACTCACCCTTGGAAGGCCCTTCGGGAGCGACCCCCTCTCTTCCTGTCGGGGGGACGCCGGCAGATCTCCGGGGTGATTACTTCTTGGAGGATTTTTCTCCCGACTTTGTTTTGTTAATGCATCAAGCTTTTTGTCGTCGGCGACAAGGATTTGCTGTCGGTTCCCCTCCTGGTCAGGGGGCGACCGCGCAGCCTACTGCTTCGGGCAGTGTTTTATCTGGTATGCGAGCGGCCAAGCGGCAGCGCCTGCAGGAGCCCTTGTTGTCCGATTCGGATTGGATAGAGGGTGAGGAACCGGACTTAGACGTCGAGGAGGAGGCATTAGAGGAAGGCGAGCTCCCGGAGCCCGAAGATCAGGCGAAAATCATTCGCGTCTTTCGCAGGGAAGAGTTACCCGCGCTCCTTTCTGAGGCGCTTCAGACTCTTGGCCTCGTCCCACCACCGCCGGCGGCGGAAGAAAATGGAGTGGATCCTATCATTCAGGCGGTCCGTCAGACACAGGTAGTCTTCCCCTTGCATAGTGTCATTGATCAAATGATACAAGCGGAGTGGGATGCCCCGGAATCGGGGCTCAGGGGGATGAAAATCATGCATAAGCTTTATCTGTTGGCGGACAAGGACCTCGACCGGTTCCGTTTGCTAAGGTGGATGCGGCGGTCTCGGCTGTAACTAAGAAGACCACGATCCCTGTTGAAGGTAGTGCGGCCTTGAAAGAGCCTCTGGACCGCAAAATGGATGGTTTGTTGAAACAATCGTTTGAGGCGGACGTGGTAGCGTTGCGGGCCTCCATTTGTGGGGCTTGGATTGCTCGAGCCTGTCTTCGCTGGGTACAGTGTCTTTGTCAGGCGGAGTCCGCGGAGGCCGAGGACTTGAACGAACTTCAGCGCTTGGCGTCTGGGTCGGCGTATTTGGCGGATGTCCATTACGACCTTATCCGTGCGCTTTCTAATAGCATGGGTTCCTTGGTGGCGGCTCGCAGAGCCCTTTGGTTGAAGAGTTGGGCGGCGGATGCTTCTTCTAAATCTCGCCTGGGTAAGTTACCCTTTAAAGGCAAGCTCCTCTTTGGTGAAGATCTTGATAAGTTGGTCAAAGAGCTGGGGGAATCTAAGGGCGGTCGCCTTCCCGAGGATCGTCCAAGGCGAGGTAGATCCCTTCCGTCCCCTCGGGGGCAGTTTCGGGACTTTCGTAGATTCCGGTCTCCCCGCTTTGTGGGAACGCAGCGCGGTAGGTATCTCTCGAGGTCTCCGAGCTTTCGAGGTTTTCGAGGGGCCTCTAGAGGATTCGCGGCCGCGGCCTCTTCTGCCGCTCGCAAGCCCCAATGAGGGGCTGCGGGTCCAGGCAGAGGTTACTGCAATTGGGGGTCGTCTTCAGCAGTTTCACTCGGCTTGGGCCCGTATCACGTCAGATCGCTGGGTTTTGGAGATTATTCGGGACAGGTATGCCTTGGATCTAGCCCGGCCCGTTCTCGATTCTTTTGTGGCATCCCCCTGCCGGGGTCCTCTCAAGACCGCTCAGATCCGGCAGACTCTCGATCGCTTACTCCG
Source organism: Ichthyophis bannanicus (assembly GCA_033557465.1). Lineage (NCBI taxonomy): Eukaryota > Metazoa > Chordata > Amphibia > Gymnophiona > Ichthyophiidae > Ichthyophis > Ichthyophis bannanicus. The sequence goes on from CM066039.1 coordinate 193,293,824, forward strand.
GCTAGGAGCAGTGGTTCCTGTTCCGCCGGAGGAGTACGGTCTCGGCAGATACTCCATTTATTTTGTGGTGCCAAAGAAAGATGGTGCTCTTCGTCCTATTTTAGATCTCAAGGGCGTGAATCGTTGTCTTCGAGTGTCACATTTTCGGATGGAAACCCTGCGGTCCGTAATTGTCGCCGTTCGCAAAGGCGAATTCCTTACCTCTCTCGACCTGACTGAGGCCTATCTCCATATTCCTCTCCGGCAGTCCCATCAACAGTATCTCCGATTCGCTCTTCCGTGGGGTCACTTCCAGTTCCAAGCCTTGCCTTTCGGCCTGGCCACCGCTCCTCGGGTGTTCACCAAAGTCATGGTGGTGGTAGCGGCGGCCTTGCGTCAGGAGGGGGTGTTGGTTCATCCTTACCTGGACGATTGGTTGATACGTGGCAAGACTCGCTCGGAGTGCGAGTCCTCCACGGCGAGGGTCGTCGGGATTCTGCAGTCCCTCGGCTGGGTTGTCAACCCCGGCAAGAGTCGTTTGGATCCGACTCAGTTGCTCGAGTACCTGGGGGTACTATTCGATACTTGCAGAGGGACTGTGTTTCTTCTGGAACGGAGAGTGTTCTCTCTCCAGGCTCTAGTGCGCCGCTTTCGAAGGACCTCAGCCCCGTCGGCTTGGCGCTATCTACAGCTCTTAGGAACCATGGCGGCCTCCCTGGAAGTGGTGCTCTGGGCTCGCTTCCACATGCGTTCCCTCCAGAGGGCCTTACTCCGCCGCTGGTCCAATCAGGTCGATTCATTGAACAAGCGACTTCCCTGTCCACGGATGGTTCGCAACGATCTGAAATGGTGGCTGCGCCCATCCTCGCTTCGTGCGGGGATGCCCTTGGAACAGCCCGACTGGGTTCCGCTGTTGACGGATGCCTGTCTAACGGGCTGGGGCGCGCACTGTGGGGAGCAAGTGACGCAGGGTCTCTGGTCCCAGCAGGAGAGCGGCTGGTCGATCAATCGTTTGGAACTGAGAGCCGTTCGGTTGGCGCTGCAAAGTTTCGAGGTCCAGGTAACGCGCCGGGCGGTGCGAGTCCTATCCGACAATGCCGCGACCGTGGCTTACATAAATCGGCAAGGCGGTACCGGCAGTGTAGCCTTGGAAGCGGAGGCCCAGTTGCTCTTTGCGTGGATAGAGCCTCGGTTGCTGACGATCTCGGCAGTGCACATTGCCGGGAAAGACAATGTCACAGCGGATTTTCTCAGTCGCGTTCAGGTGGATGCCGGCGAATGGGAGTTGAATCCCACCGTGTTCCAACAGTTGGTACATCGTTGGGGTCAGCCTGTCATGGATCTGATGGCCACCTTTCGGTCGGCAAAAGCTTCTCGCTTCTACAGTCGCCGGCGAGAACCCATGTCCGAGGGCATCGATGCTCTGTTGCAGACCTGGCCCTCCGTGGGAATTCTTTATGTGTTTCCCCCGTGGCCTCTTCTGGGTCGCGTGATTCAGCGCATCGAGTCTCACAGGGGACCAGTATTGCTGATAGCACCGGATTGGCCCCGTCGTCCCTGGTATGCCGATCTGGTTCGACTGCTGCTCGATTCTCCGTGGTGTCTTCCTCTTACTCCGGATCTGTTGTGCCAGGGTCCTCTTCGCATGCCGCAAGTGGAGAGATTCTCGCTTACGGCCTGGCTATTGAACGGGCGAAGTTGAGGAAGAAAGGTTATTCGAAGTCCGTGGTGGCGACGTTACTTCAGGCGCGTAGGCGGTCCACTTCGCTTGCTTATGTCCGGGTTTGGCGTATCTTTGAGGATTAGTGTTCCAGGCGTCAAGTTCGGGCGGCTACGGCCTCACTCCTGGTGGTGTTGGAATTTTTACAGGACGGTTTTGATAAGGGTTTGGCCGCCAATTCCTTGCGGGTGCAGTTAGCGGCTCTTTCCTGTTACAGGGGTAAGGTGCAAGGGATCGCGCTGGGCTCCCATGCCGATGTGATTCGTTACCTGAAGGCGGTTTCTAAACTGCGTCCTCCGCGCCGTGTTTCCGTCCCGGCGTGGGACCTCAACTTGGTCTTGCGGGCACTTACGGTTGCCCCGTTTGAGCCTCTTTCTCGAATTTCGGTAAAGGATTTGACCCTTAAGACGGTGTTTCTTGTAGCGATTTGTTCGGCGCGACGCATTTCCGAGCTTCACGCTCTTTCTTGCAGGGAGCCTTTCCTATCTTTCTCGGAGCAGAAGGTGGTGCTGAGGCCGGTGCCATCCTTTTTGCCTAAAGTGTCTTCTCCTTTTCACTTGAATCAGGTGATCTCGCTCCCGGTGTTGCACGCGTCAGGCGGGCAAGCCTCTGATCGCGGTCTTAGTCGTTTGGATCTTAAAAGAGTGTTGAGTCGGTATTTAACGGTTACCGAAACTTTCCGCAAGTCCGATCGTTTATTTGTCCTGTTCGGCGGTTCCAGGGAAGGTGAAGCGGCAGCGAAAGCTTCCATTTCTCGGTGGATTAAGGAGGCAATTGCCTCTGCCTATTTGTTACAGGGGCGTGTTGCGCCGATGGGCTTGAGGGCTCATTCTACCAGAGCTCAAGCGGCGTCCTGGGCGGAATATAGCCGGGTTTCGCCGGAGGACATTTGTAAAGCGGCGACGTGGTCGTCCCTACACACTTTCAGTAAGCACTATCGTCTTGATGTCTTGGCAGCACGGGATGCCTGTTTTGGTTCCGCGGTCTTGCGTGCCGGTTGGCAGAATCCCTCCCGTTAAGGCTGCTCTGTTACATCCCATACGTAGGGGACTAAGCTGGAGGAACGATAAGGAAATAGTAATTACACTTACCTGGTAATTGTAGTTCCTTGAGTGACGACAGCTTAGTCCTCCTTCCCTCCCTTGGAATGCTATTATTTTCGCCTCGGCACGCATTTGGTGCAGAACTCGGTCTTACAGGTAGGTCTTTCAAGGGTTTCTTCTTTGTCTTCTTTGTTCTCGCTGACTGCTTCTGGTGCGACAGGCGAGGGACCCTTGGTTGACTGTTTTTTGTTTTTTCCTTGCCCTCTTATAGGGCTGGATGCAGTCTCCCGTGATTGCGGTAGTTTTCATTATATTGCAAAAAAAACCCAAAAAAAACCCTCTACTACGGATGTTCCGCATCTTGCGTGGCATATTAAAATATTGATTTTTTTGTCTTAAAGGATAGCTATCTGTTTGAGTTTGCTTTGACAGTAGTTGACTGGAGTGCAAGGGATAGCCAGGATGCTGGTTCCAGTGATGCTGAAATTTGATTGGTCCAGTCTTCATGCTGCAGGAGGAGGTGCACTACCCATACGTAGAGGACTAAGCTGTCGTCACTCAAGGAACTACAATTACCAGGTAAGTGTAATTACTATTTTCTTTCTGTAGATTTATGGTGGACAGAGGTGATCCACATGTGATCACCTCTTTTAACCTCTACATCCAGAAATGTCATGCTACGTTCACTACTAGCATGCGTGAATCGTATATTAGGATCTCTACAATTGAGCCATGTTATAAAACTGTCTAACTGTTCAGCCTGTCCTTCCCCCAACATAAATATGTCGTCAATATACCGACACCAGAGTTTAATGTGGCTTTGATGCAAGGATGATGATATCCATTTTTCTTCAAATGCCCCCATGAATAAATTTGCTACTGAAGGGGCACAGGTTGCACCCATTGCTACCCCTGATATTTGATGGTATAATTTTTGATCAAACATAAAGTAATTTTGAAACAGGGTTAAGCTGGTGATTTCTGCCAGAAATAATAGCTGAGAATCAGAGAGATCTCCCCTATTCCTTAAAGCTGATAATATAATATCATATGCTGCCGATTGTGGAATATTAGTATATAGAGATGTCACATCTAAGGTGACTATTAAAATATCATTTACTGCAGCCCACTGAGAATGTTGTGTCAATATTTAAAGAAAATTTGTGGTGTCTCTAATGTACGAAGGTATTGTGGACATTCGTGGTCGCAAATAAGAATTAATATAAATAGAAAGAGGTTCTAAAACCGACCCCTTTGTAGATACAATAGGTCGCCCCGGAGGATTAATTAAGCTCTTATGAATTTTTGGTACTAAATAAAATTTAACTATTGTTGGACTAGTTGCATTCAAGAAATCCCATTCCTTTTTTGATGTTAATTTATCCATCAAAGCATGAGATGTGATGGATTTAATAGATTTTTGTAACTGATCATTTGGATCTTCCCCCAAAACTACATATGTATCAGTATTAGATAATTGTTTATAAGCTTCTTGCAAGTACTGCTCCCTATCCAAAACCGCAATACCACCTCCCTTATCTGCTCGTCTAATCACAAGTTCAGAACGCGATCGAAGATCTCTTAATGCCAATTTTTCTGTTTGAGAAAATGTACTAAATGTCCGTTTTTTCTTTTTTTCAATTAATTGTGAGACATCTTTTAGAACCAACTCTCTAAATAGTCCTAAGGATGGATGTAGCAGCCCAGGAGGAGACCAAGAAGACTTTAATGGTAGTTGTATCCTTCTGGAAAGGGGAACCTAGGTCCTTTGAACGTTTACTAGAATCAGAGGTATATGTCATCAGAAGCATTGTCAAAATCTACACGTTGCTGCTGTTTCTTATCTTTCTTCTTAAGATTCATCCAAGGGTATACAAATCCCGTTCCTTATCGTCACTCCAGTCCAGTCCCTTTATTTCTGGGTTGCGCAACCCTTCCAGCAACTTGGAGGCTGAGTCTAACCCTTTTGAGGATGGTTAGGTATAAATACCCCTGGCACCACCCCTAAGCCCCAGTAATCTCAGCCTCCAAGCAGCTGGAGGGTTCCGTAAGCCAAGGACTTACTGGAGTCTCCTATTTATCCTTACTTCATTCTTACTTTAATTTTACTTTAATTTTAATTTAATTGTAAAATGTTAGCTTGGTTTTAGACTTACTTTTCTTTAATTTTCAGTTGCTAGTGTTCCTTTGGTTTTCCTTCCTCTCTCCCCCCCCCTCCCTCCTCCGGCGATCGAGCTCGCTGCTCGCAATAGGTTTTTTCTTGCCCGGTGGGAGAGGGTTCAGCAAGAGGCTTGCCGGCGGCAGGGGGTGGATCGCGGAACAGCTCAAGGCCCTCCGTTTCCCAGACCTCGGCAACAGACCCTCCTGCCTCGCGCCGAAGCCCTCAGACGGCTGAGCGCTTGAGGCTCCAGAGCGCCATCCCTCCTCGTTCCCGGCTTGGCAAAGCAGCTCGGGAGCAATCAGAGGTTTTAGACGGCTGCGGCAGACGGGCAGTGGGTCCGGCGGTGCGAGCGGAGACGCCGGGACCCGGCCTACTCTCCACGTGGCTGAGGCCTAGCCACGTGCAGGACTCCGGAGGGCAATTTCTTTCCCGGAGGTTACCGCGGATCGTGAAAGGCACTTAAAACCGCAAGTACTGGGGATCTCCCTGCCCCTTTTTTCTGTTGGCTTAAGCCTATTTTTGTTTGTTTTTGTTTATTTGTTCCAAAGGCTACATTCTATCGGGGGGTGTGGGGGGAGGAAAATTGTTCCAGGAATTTGTTCCTTTGTTCAGCCTAGAGCTGCAACTTCAGAGATAGCTTAAGGTTAATTTAATTTTTAAAATTTTAGCATAATCTGCCTCCCTTTACCTTTGTTTGATTCAGTGAGTCAGGGAAACCAGGTCTGGCAAACTAAGGTGCCCGTCTTGTGGCATTCGCAGGGGCACTGCCTCAGAGTCAGGTATCTGCAGGGGTTGCGCTGCAGAAGCTGCCTCTGTGGAGCAGGACATACAGTTGTCCATCTCTCAAGCTAATGAGGGTTCAGCGGAGCTTCTGGAAGGAGAAAGAGAGCCCTCCCTCCCTCCGCCCTCAACATCCGGATTACCTGCTCCCTCCCTGCCCCCCCTCACTTCTGCCCTGGGGGAAGAGGGTACCTGTGATCTATTTTCTCCTGATTTCGTCCTCCTGTTACACAAGGTCTACTGCATGCGCAAGCAGGGGCTGGGGCTAGGAGGCTCAAGCACAGGGAAGGAAGGCCTGGGGGTTAAACCATGGAAGGCCATTCCCCATGTTTCAGGTATCCCAACTAAACGCGCGAGACTAGCGAGCGAAGAAACGCCCGCTTCCCCTCCTCATGACACGCAGGAGGAGGAGCTCTCAAATAAGGAGATAGGGGATGAAGAAGAAGAACTCGAAGAAGGAGAGATCCTGGAGAAGGATCAATCCCGCATAGTTCGAGTCTTTCGTCGGGAGGAGCTTCTGGGGCTAATTAATGAGTCCCTGAAAGTCCTCAAGGTGGCCTCGGACACTCCGGCTGAAGAAGAAACGCTGGAGGACCCCCTGATCCAAGCAGTTCGGAAGTCTCAAAAGGTCTTTCCTATCCACAGAGTCGTCCGCCAAATGATTCAGGAGGAGTGGGACCAACCGGAGTCCTCCCTGAGGGGTGTGCGTTCTATGACACGCCTCTATCCCGTACCGGAATCGGACAGAGAATTGCTGAAGTCGCCCAAAGTGGATGCGGCGGTATCTGCAGTTACTAAGAAGACGACTATCCCAGTAGAAGGTAGCACGGCCTTGAGAGACACACAGGATAGAAAATTGGACACCTTGCTAAAGCAGGCCTTTGATGTTAGCGCCCTCGCCTTGCAGGCCTCGGTTTCGGGGGCCTGGGTGGCACGGGCCTGCTTGAGGTGGTCCCAACAACTTCAGCTGGCAGAGGGTTCCGCAGGAGACGTACAGCCCATTGCAGCTAAATTGGAGTCAGGTGCAGCCTACCTGGCGGATAGCCAGTACGATCTCATCAGGAGCCTAGCTAAGAACATGGCATCAGTAGTCGCAGCTAGGCGCTATTTGTGGCTCTGCAATTGGTCAGCCGATACTTCTTCAAAGGCGCGGCTGGGCCGTCTTCCCTTTAAGGGGAGATTATTATTCGGTGAGGATTTGGAAAAGTTAGTAAAAGATCTTGGCGAGTCCAAGGGAAGCAGACTTACGGAGGACAGGCCGAAGCAGGCTCGCCTCCCAGCACCATCGCGGAGCCAGCCAAGAGACCCCCGGAGGTTTCGTCCAGCCAGGTCAAACCCTTTTCCTAGGGGCCGCTTCCCTGCCAGGGGTTCAAACTTTAAGGGGTTTCGAGGAGCAGGGAGAGGTTTTGGGGCCTCTACCTCCTTCTCGGGGCCTAGAAAATCGCAATGAGATAGGGGGGGTCCAGGCGGGCGACTTACCTTTGGGAGGCCGTCTAAGGCTATTTCTTCCCGCCTGGTCCCGGGTCACGTCCGATCAGTGGGTCCTGGAAGTGATCAGAGAAGGTTATGCCCTCGAATTTGGAAAGCAGATCCTTCCAGCCTTTATTCAATCCCCCTGCGGCTCTCCGGCAAAAAGGAGGGCGATAGATGTCACACTCTCAAGGCTTTTAGCGCTCGGGGCAGTGACTCCGGTCCCTCCAGACCAATCCGGCTCCGGTCGGTACTCCATTTATTTTGTAGTCCCAAAAAAGGAAGGATCCTTTCGTCCGATCCTAGATTTAAAGCAGGTCAATCGCTGCCTCAAGGTACCACATTTCCGAATGGAAACTCTGAAGTCAGTCATTATGGCCGTAAGAACCGGGGAGTTCCTCACATCTCTGGACCTGACGGAAGCCTATTTACATATCCCGGTTCGAAGGTCTCATCAGCAGTTCCTGAGATTCGTGGTGCCAAGAGGACACTTTCAATTCCAGGCGCTGCCCTTCGGCCTAGCTACGGCTCCCCGGACTTTCACCAAAGTAATGGTGGTGGTAGCTGCCTCCCTACGAAAGGAAGGGATCCTGGTACATCCATACCTCGACGATTGGTTGATCAGGGCGAAATCAGAAGCGGAAAGCCGCTCGGCTACAGCTCGAGTAGTAAAGGTCCTGGAGGAGTTAGGGTGGATCATCAATCGGACGAAGAGCAAGTTGCTACCCGTTCAGGAACTCGAGTACCTCGGAGCAAGATTCGACACCAGGAAAGGAAAGGTGTTTCTCCCTCGGAAGAGGGCAAAGGATCTAAGGACCCTCGTATCACAGTTCCTGGAGAGACGGAACTCCTCAGCGTGGCTTTACCTTCAATTGCTGGGTACCATGGCTGCGACAATAGAGGTAGTCCCGTGGGCCAGGGCCCACATGCGGCCTCTACAACGCTCCTTATTATGTCGTTGGTCTCCACAGAATCATCCTTTGTCTGTACCACTACCCTGCGCGCCTCGAACCAAGAAGGCTCTACAGTGGTGGAGGTGTCCGAAGAACCTGGAATGCGGGATGCCTCTCGAAACTCCTCAGTGGATCCTGCTGACAATGGACGCCAGTCTGACGGGCTGGGGAGCTCATTGCCAGGGACAGTTCGCTCAGGGTCTTTGGTCCTCGATGGAGTCACAGTGGTCCATCAACAGGCTGGAGTTACGAGCAGTAGTTTTGGCCCTCAAGACACTAGAGCCATTAGTGAGGCGGAACGCAATCCGCGTCCTCTCAGACAATGTCACCACGGTGGCCTACATCAACCGCCAGGGGGGAACAAGCAGCCCCGCCCTAGAGAAGGAGGCGGACAGCCTGTTCTGATGGGCTGAGACACGGTTGTCGGCCCTGTCAGCTCAGAACGTGGCCGGATCGGAAAATGTTACAGCCGATTACCTCAGCAGGTTCAAGGTCGACCACGGAGAGTGGGAGCTGGAGCAGGAAGTCTTCGACCAGATTGTCTCCCTTTGGGGCCCTCCATTTATGGATCTCATGGCCCGTTATTCGTCAGCCAAGGCAAGTCGTTTTTACAGCCGAAGAAAGGAAAGAATGTCCGAAGGCTTGGATGCTCTAGCTCAGAGGTGGCCCTCGGAGGGGCTCCTGTACGTGTTCCCACCTTGGGCCTTGATCGGAAGGGTTCTTCAGAAGGTGGAAGCCCACCAAAGGCTGGTCATCCTCATTGCTCCAGATTAGCCTCGCCGCCCTTGGTATGCGGATCTAGTGAGGTTAACGGCTGACCAGCCGTGGCGGCTCCCCTGCAGGAAAGGTCTTCTGAGACAGGGGCCTGTCCAGATGCCTCACGTGGATCGATTCTTGCTTACGGCCTGGCTATTGAAAGGGCGCGGCTCCGGAAGCGGGGATATTCGGGTTCAGTGATTTCAACCTTGTTGAGTGCGCGAAAGCGTTCGACCTGTCTTTCCTATGTAAGAGTGTGGCGCATCTTCGAAGCCTGGTGTACGGAGCGCCGGCAGAAGCCCTTTTCAGCCTCTATCCCAGAGATCCTAGAATTCTTGCAAGCAGGTTTTGAGAAGGGTCTTGCTCCCAGCTCCCTACGAGTCCAGTTGGCAGCCATCTCTTGCTATAGAGGCAAGGTTTGAGGGAAGCCCTTAGGAGTCCACTCGGACGTGGCCAGGTTCCTGAGGGCGGTTAGGCGTCTGCGCCCCCAGAAAAGATCAGTAATCCCTCCCTGGGACCTTAACTTGGTGTTAAATGCCTTGACCAGAGAGCCTTTCGAGCCAGCGATGGAAGCCTCTCTTAAAGATTTGACGCTGAAGACGGTCTTCTTGGTCGCCATTTGCTCGGCCAGACGCGTTTCCGAGCTCCAAGCCCTGTCCTCCCAGCCCCCCTTCCTTTCCTTTTTCAAGGACAAGGTGGTCTTACGGACAGTTCCCTCCTTCTTACCCAAGGTATTTTCGCCTTTCCATCTGAACCAGTCAGTTTCGCTGCCTGCGTTCCCAACTGACGGGCGGGGAGGGAAGGATGACAGACTATGCCGTCTGGATGTGCAGAGAGTGTTGAAGCGTTACCTCTCCCGTACGGCCTCCTTTCGAAAGTCTGAACGTTTGTTCGTTCAGTTTGGGGGTCCTCACAAAAGGGAGGCCGCGGCTAAGGCAACTATCTTTAGATGGATCAGGGAAGCTATTGCTTCCGCCTATATCCTGAAGGGGAAGCAGGTTCCGGGAGGCCTGCATGCCCACTCCACGCGGGCGCAGGCCGCTTCCTGGGCAGAGTACAGCCTTGTTCCTCCGCTGGATATTTGTAGAGCAGCGACTTGGTCGTCGCTACATACCTTTACCAAACACTACAGGCTGGATGTGCAGGGGTCTGCAGATGCTAGGTTCGGGGACGCGGTAATTCGTTCCGGGATAGCGAACCCCACCCAAGTTTGAACTACTCTGTTGCATCCCAGAAGTAAAGGGACTGGACTGGAGTGACGATAAGGAAGAAATAATTGGTCCTTACCTGCTAATTATTGTTCCTGAAGGAACGACAGTCCAGTCCCTGATCCCCCCCCCGGCTAAGGAAAGTATGGCGGACCGAATTCCCAGTCCGAAACAGAGGCGGAAGGTGTCTTGCACAGGTCAGGTGGGCCGGGGACCGGGGAAGGCTGCGGCAGCCTCAGGTGAACCTTCTCCTCCCTTCTACTTCTTGTTGACCCTACGGGGTCCTCCTTTTCCTACATTATTAAAAAAAAAAAAAAAAAAAAGGTTTTTGGGTTTTAATTGTTTGTACGTTAAGTCTGCTTTTCAATAGATTACTGGGGCTTAGGGGTGGTGCCAGGGGTATTTATACCTAACCATCCTCAAAAGGGTTAGATTCAGCCTCCAAGCTGCTGGAAGGGTTGCGCAACCCAGAAGTAAAGGGACTGGACTGTCGTTCCTTCAGGAACAATAATTAGCAGGTAAGGACCAATTATTTCTTGTATAATCATCATCTTTTTAATTTTTTCGTTTTCATTTTTTTGACTTCCTCTCTCCTTGTTTCAACAGTTTTCTTTAAATCATCCATATGTTTAGAAAAACATTCAGTAGTTTCAGGATCTTTAAGACTTGCCATTAAAGTTTCTGCTTCTCTGCATTGTGTCAGTGTTCCGTTTTGTAGTATCCACTATCAACACCATAAGATCCAACGAGCATTTATTCAGGATTTGATTCCATTTCTCCATAAATGTTGTATCTGTGGTATACATCTTTGGTTCCTTATACATTCGTAACCCACAAGGGATATGTTGCCTCCATATATATTCCACTAATGAGAGTCTGTAACTCTAGCCGAACGATTTTCTTCTGAGTTTTTAATAATTCATCCCAGTTAATAACATTGGACTGGCTTGTGCCTTGTTCATCCATCATAAAAGGCGTTGTTTCTTTACATAGTCTATCCAGTTGGGGAGCCCATTGTGAGGGGCGTTTTGTGCAGGGACCGTGGAGCCCACAGGAGGCCCTGTGGTTGATCAACAGGCTCGAAATGCGGGCGGTGACCTTGGCATTAGAAAGATTCAAGCCATGGTTGCAGGGGAAAGCAGTATGAGTATTGTCAGACAATGCAACCATGGTGGCATACATCAGCTGGCAAGGAGGTACAGGCAGTGCGGCCCTGGAGTACGAGGCCAGCAGGCTGTTCAAATGGGCAGAAGTTCACCTCCAGGTGTTGTCTGCGATTCACGTAGCAGGGGTTGATAAGACGGCGGACTACCTCAGCAGAGTAAGAGTGGATGCCGGAGAGTGGCAGCTCAACCAGGAGGTGTTTGAGCAGATAGTAGCTCGCTGGGGCACACTGGCATGGACCTGATGGCGTCGCCAAAGGCCGGTTGGTTTTTCAGCTGAAGACGAGAGAGGATATCTGAGGGCCTGGATGTGCTAATCCTGCTCTGGCCTGAGGATGATTTTCTCTGTCTCCCCCCCCCCCCTCAATCACTGTGGGTGCTCATAGGCCGGGTAGCTCAACAAATAGAGGCGCACAGGGGAGCTAGTAATTTTTGTGGCACCAGTCTGGTCCAGATGCCCGTGTTATGCCAACCTGGTTTGACCTCTGGCAGATCATCCATGGAGATTTCCCATCTGGGAGGATCTCTTGAGGGCAGGGACTGCTGTGCATGCCCCAGGTGGATAGATTGTCACTTATGGCATGGCTCTTGAAAGGGCACGGTGGATTAAGAAAGGATATTTGGCCTCAGTAATAAAGACCTTGCTACAGGTCCGGAAGGGATCTACGCACCTAGCGTATATCCCCGTGTGGCGCATTTTTGAGTCATGGTGTGGGGAGAGGCTGGCGCATCCTCCCACGGCCTCTGTGGCAGACATCCTGTCGTTCTTGCAAGCCGGGTACGATAAGGGCTTAGTGGCCAGCTCCTTGAGGGTGCAGCTGGCAGCGATTGCCTGCTAGCACAGGAAGGTCCGCGGGTTGGCCATCGGCACTCACCCAGATATGCTGAGTTTCCTGCAGGCGGTAAACCATCTCCACTCTCCGGCGGATGGTGGTAACACCTTGGGATCTCAATTTGATGCTCACAGTGTTGTCGAGTGAGCCCTTTGAGCCATGGAATAGGGCCTCCCTGAAGGACTTAACGTTAAAGACGGTATGCTTAGTGGTGATCTGTTTGGCTCGCAGAACATCGGAGCTTCAGGCTCTGTTGTGCCGGGAACCATTCCTTTCCTTTTCCAAGGAGAAGGTGGTTCTGCGCCCAGTGCTTTCATTTTTGCCCAAGGTTGTCTTGGAATTTCATGTGAACCAGACGGTGACCTTATCAGTCCTGGGCGTGGCAGGGGCTGTAATTCTCCGCTGCTACGTCGCCTAGATGCGAGAAGAGTCTTGTGAAGCCACTTGAAGAGGACAACCTCCTTTTGGAAGTCAGGTTGTTTCTTCGTGCTGTCTGGAGGGCCGCGCACAGGTGCGGCAGCAGCTAAGGCCACCATATCCAGGTGGATTAGGGAGGCAATAGCATCCGTGTACATCCTGACGGATAAAGAAGTGCCGGCGAAATTGCGAGTGCATTCCAAGAGGGCTCGGGCAGCTTCGTGGGCTGAGCATGATTTGGATCCACTGGTGGCGATCTGTAGGGCGGCAACCTGGTCGTCCCTGCATACTTTCTCTCAGCATTATCGCTTAGATGCCCAGGCAATGGGGAACGCTTGCTTCGGATCAGCAGTGCTTCAGGCCGGTTGTGCAGGTCATAAGAACATAAGATATACCATACTGGGTCAGACAAAGGTCCATCAAGCCCAGTATCCTGTTTCCAACAGTGGCCAATCTAGGTCATACGTACCTACCTCCCATTAGTTTAACTGCTCTGATACATTCCAGTGGTGCGGGACTGGATTGGAGGGGACAATAAGGAAAGAGAAATTAGACTTACCTGCTAATTGTTGTTCCTTGAGGAACTCCAGTCTAGTCCCAGAACCCTCCCTGGGTGGTTTCTGGGATAATTTGTGTGCACCCTGGTTCTGAAGCTGGTTCCCTTGGTGGTGAAAGTGGCCAGGAAGAGCAGCAGAGTGGGGTGTAATCTGAGCTTTGATTGGGGGGGGCATAACAAAGGAGTTGTGGGTTGTTTGCTTCCCGCTGGCTGGAGTTGCTCAGGCGCTCAACAGGTAGGCCTCCTCATCTTGGAGGGGGGGGGGGGGGTTCCTTACCAGGGGATGGAGGGGATATTGGTTTAGTTAGGCGTAGAGCTGTTTTGTTGTATGTTTAACCTACTTATTTGTTGCTCCTGTGAGTCTGTTTTGTCAATAGGTACTGGAGCTGGTAGGCGATGCCAGCTGCATAAGCTCACTGGTGTCATCAAAAAGATGACATGCTCAGTCTCCAAGCTGCTGGAAGAGGTGTACTACCCAAAAGCGTGGGACTGGACTGAGTTCCTCAAGGAACAACAATTAGCAGGTAAGTCTAATTCTCTTTCTTGTAAGGCTGTGCATAGAGCCTATAGATTCCCTTGGACTACTGTTGAGTCTTTGGAGCCTCAGTGTCAGTGGGGGCAGTCCTTTCGGAGCTTTTGATGTACTTGAGTCTCCACCATGGCTCCAGTGGGAGTCTGTAATTCTCAATGAGTTCTGGTAGTCTCTACTGAGTTGTAGCCAGTTGGGGTATACCTCAAGCTGTTTATCTCTGAGGGGATCCTAATCATATTAGACCAATGGGTCGTTGGAGTACTCATCCTAGGTTGGAGTTGTATTAGCTCTTTCTGCAAGATACCTTCCCTAAAGTGTCTGGTTCAGAATTGTTAATTATGATGTGCAATATTTGAATTACAGCAATGTTTATAAGGGAGTCCCTGGTAGAGACTGCCTTGCGTTTTTTTGCTCATATTTGCATCATTTGAGTAAACTCTTCAATGCCTCTTGCAGTCGCAGGCTATTATTCCCGTGCCCTCTGCTGCCAGGCAATGGATGTTATGCTAGATACATAGATACCCAAAAAGGGAGATTTCTTTTGGCATATCCTGGACCTAGAGGCAGTGGTTTTCGGACTCTGCTTCTCTCATTTTTGTATGAGGTTCTTTGGGTGTGTCTATTGTATCAGTTAGTAAGGGGCTCTTCTCACATCCAACCTCGCCATAGCATTTTCCGATTGTGAACAGCATTAGCTGTTTCTCTGCTTCTGTATTTTGGGCCTGTCCTTTTGCCTAGACTCAGCTCTCCATATTTTTTCCCAGGTAATGGCTTTTACTTTGCATGCAGGGACCCCGGTTGGCCCATGCCTGGACTTCAGGCCAGTCTGACCATTCTTGCTGGAGAAGGCCAGAGGCGACCTAGACCAAGTGAGTTTTGACTATGAAGGCTGAGGTTGGTGGTCTTCCAGGAGTTTAAATAACCAGGGATCGGTTCCATACTCTCCTGAGCAGAGTTTCCTCATGATGGAGAGGTCACTCAAGCCTCAATTGACTCAGTTTTTTGGGTCTGTGACATCTGTCTTGAAGCCAGTTCCTTGAACCAGGGTACATATGCACATGCTCCAGAGGCACCTGCTAGCCCTCTGCTTCCATGTTTCCCATTGTTTGACCAGGCCCTTCCTTTCCCACAAGAGATCAAGGAGCAGTTGAAGTTGTGGTTGCAGCTGTGACACCTGATAGCCAGGGTGCCATTGGAAGCACCGTACGAAATGCGTGGCGTGTTTTTTTTTTTTTTTTTAAATGTGTGTGTTAAAATTTGAAGCTGCTTATTAAAAGCAGCAGGGAGCCAAATACTGCCTACTGAAACCAGTGGGGGGAAAATCTGGAAAAATCAGAAAAATACAGGCCATTCAGATAAGGACAGCAAGAGGGAAGGGAGGCTCGGGCCCAATTTGGATGCCGGATGAAGGGCTGGGAGCGCAGTACTTGTGCCAGCTGGCCCAGGGACTGACTCCCTCAGGCAGCTGCCTGGAAGTCAGAGCAGTAGTTTGACCCTGGGAAATTTGAGGTCTCTCCTAATGGGCAAAGCAAACTGAGTGTTCTAGGGCATTGGCCCTGGCATTGGTGTCTGTCCACAAAGATGGCAGAACTCTCTGCGCCAGGGTGAATCTTGATGTTTTGGAGCTGTGAAGCATCTGAGTGTCCTGCCTGCAGCGTACATCACAAGCTTCAACAATGTGTAGGCCGACGTTCTGTGTCAGAACTCTGTGGTTCTGAGCCACTGAGAGCTCTTCTCTCCCATTTGTGACCTCATAGTGTGAAAATGGGGCCTTCCAGTGCTTCACTTGATGACTACTCGGGGAATTCCAGTATGAGGAGCCACCACAAACACTCAAGATCGCAGACATGGATCTCCAAGTTAAAACAGAAGTCAAAAATCTAGGAATAATCCTTGAGCAAGGCCTAAACTTACATGCACAAATCAAAAACACCACCAGATCAGCCTACTACAAGCTGAAAACACTGAAGAACTTATGTCCCCTGCTGAAGCCAGAAGACTTCCAGACAGTATGCCAAGCAATACTAACCCCCTTCTTAGACTACAGCAACATAATTTACCAAGGATTACCCAAACACACACATGATACTCACTTCAAATCTCGAAACACAGCAGCATGTTTATATACGAAGCATCACAGCACACCCACATCACCCCCATATTAAGACAATTGCATTGGCTCCCTATCATCACCTGAATCAAATACAAAGCAGTACTTGGCATATTCAAGGTAATACACAACCAATCGGCTGAATGCCTACAGATACTAATAACAAAAGCCAGGGGTGACAAGTTACGAATGCACAGTAAGTGGAATCTCCTTGCCATACCACCCCAGAAAACTAAGAGTACATGGGTTACATGCAACGGGGCATACATTCTCTATGCCCCAACCATCTGGAACTCCCTTCCACCTAAACTAAGAATCAGAGTTACTAGCAGATTTCCAAAAGAAACTAAAAACTCACCTTTTACTAGAATCATATGGCCCAAACACCCATCAAGAATAAATTCACAACTATCCTTCCATGCCAGGCCAAAACCCCACCGACTACGAGCTCGTCAGACTGCAAAACAATCACCCCCTACCCTACGGTTACAATAGCTATACCACCTGCAACAGCTTCAGCACCCACAGAAGAGCCACCACAGCATCCTCACAAGAATCCAAGTTATCAATGTCCTTGTTTAACGTACATTACCAAGTTTAAGTTTCAATGTAAACCGCTTTGATTGAAATGATAAAGCAGTATATAAAACCTGTTAAATAAAATAAATAAATAAAAGATACCAGCTGAGCTTCAAACGAAAGTCAGGGCTAACGCGTCTGTAAATAAGATAATAGCCAACCTGTAAATAAGTTATGTAGCTGATCTAGTCCATTCTAATTCCTTTTCGTTCCTCCAGTTTAGTCCTCTACTCCTGGGTAGTGCACCTCCTCCTGCAGCTTGGAGACTGGACCAATCAGAAACTTCCTCTCACTGGATGTAGCTAGCTGGAACTTCCATCAGCCCCCAGTGTGTCCAGTCTCCATGCAGCAGAAGGACCTTGTGAGCCTAGGTTGGGCTCACTGGAGAAACCAATAAGGAGCAGGCTCTTTACTTTCCATTTTATTCTTTTTATCTGGTTGCCTTAGAATAGCGGATGCTGTCTCTTAAAAAAAAACAACCAAAAAAAACAACAGTGTCACTGGGCAGTAGGGGTTAGGATCCATAGCCTACTCTGCCTTGCTTGGTCTCCCTTCTCCCCTGGCTGTTTATTTGCCGCAGGATCTCTTACCCATTGATTGGACGGGGTAGAGCTCCTTTCTTTTCCCCCCGGCAGTCCGCAGTATTACTGAGCTTCAGCGTTGACTCCGGGGCCAGTTTCCTCCGGCGGCAGCATTTTCATCGGTGTTCCGGCCCTTTTTTCAGTAATCGGGCTTCGGAACGCTGACAGAGGAGCCATCCCTTCAGGTACGGGCTGGGGTGAGCGAGGGAGGCCGGGGTCTCGCAGTGCCTATCTTTGATGGCGCTTCAGGCGTCTTTGCAAAAGCGCGCCAAATCGGGGAGTGAAACCGCGGCCATTTTCTAGCCGCGGTTTCAGCAGCGGCGCTTCTGTTTCATGTGCAGAGCCTGTCAGTGCTTTTGCCTCTTCATTTCTAGCGAGGTTACTTTCTTTTCTTTCATTTAATTTCATTTATTTTCTTTGATTTCCTGTGGTGTTTTTTCTTCTGGGTTTTAGGTCTGCGGGGACTGGGGGATCCAGAAGTTTTTTATTTTCTAGGTTAGCTCTCTCAGGTGGGCTCTTTGTTTACATTAAAAAAAAAAAAAAGAAATTATAGTAAAGGCAACTCAATCACTATAGCAAAGAGCACAGGTGTTAATATTTCTAACATTTTCTTTGTCTGCAGAGGGGTTGTAGGTGCGCTTCTCAGCTGTGCACAGAAGAGCGCTGATCCCTTCTCCTCCTTGCGGGACTGTTGGGCTTGTCCTTTCATGCCAGCAAGGTCTCAGTGTGTGATTTGTGGCACACGCCGGAGCACGACCCCTGAAACAGGTGTTTGTGGGTGTTGTGCTTCGGTGTCCCTCAGTCTGGAGCAGCAAAAGGAGGATGCTGCCGGCTCAGCCCTGCCTGAAGTGTTGGCGGAGCCTGAGGGAGAGGCTTGGACTCCTGGGCCTTCCGTCCCGCCTGTCAAGGGGACATCTGGAGTATCCGGGGTTTCTGGGCTCATGGAGGATTTTTCCCCAGAATTTGTTTTACTTATGCATCAGGCGTTCTGCCGTAAGCGACAGGGTGTTGTACCGGCGTTGGCCCCTCCCCCCTCGGTCAGTATGCCTTCGGGACTGGCGGGTCCAGAAAAGCTGGTGGCCAGAGCACACAAGCGGCCAAGTCTGCCGGAGCATTCTCCCTCCACCATGGAGTTGCTGGAGGACAAAGATCAGGAGTTTGACTTGGAGGGCGAAGTCAGGATTTAGAAGAAGATGAAATTGCTGAGCCTGAGGATCAGGTGAGGATCATTAGGGTGTTTCGGAGGGAAGAGCTCTCAGCCCTCATTGTGGAGGCCCTGCAGACCCTTCGTCTTACTTCCGAGCAGGCTGCTACCGAAGAGGATTCGGCAGATCCTATTATTCAGGCAGTGCGCCAGACGCAGGTCATGTTCCCTATTCATAAGGTTATAGATCAGATGATCCAGAACGAGTGGGATCACCCCGAAGCCGGCCTGAAGGGGATAAGGACTATGCATAAGCTTTATCCCTTGGCGGACAAGGACAAGGACTGGTTTCGTGTCCCAAAGATTGATGCCGCGGTGTCGGCTGTCACGAAAAAGACCACTATTCCTGTGGAAGGCAGTGCGGCCTTGAAAGAGGTGCAGGATAGGAAAATGGATAGTCTGTTGAAGCAGTCCTTTGAGGTGGATGCGGTTTCCTTGCAGGCCTCCATATGTGGTGCTTGGGTGGCTAGGGCCTGCCTTCGTTGGGTCCAGCGTCTGTCAGTCGGCATCTTTGGGGCAGGACGAGATGCGGGAACTCCAGCGTTTGGAGTCCGGATCGGCGTATTTAGCAGATGTGCACTATGATCTAATCAGAGCCTTATCGAATAGTATGGCGTCCCTGGTGGCGGTGCGCAGGGCCCTGTGGCTGAAGAACTGGGCGGCCGACGGGTCCTCTAAGTTTCGTCTTGGCAAGCTTCCGTTCAAAGGGAAGTTATTGTTTGGTGAGGACCTTGATAAGCTGGTCAAGGATTTGGGGGAGTCCAAGGGTGGTAGACTCCCGGAGGATAAACCCAAACAGGGAAAATTTTCCCAGTCCTTTCTGGGACAGATTCGAGACTTCCACAGATTTCGTTCTCCCCATTTTGCGGGTTCCCAGCGAGGACGGTTTCTCTCCCGTTCCCAAGGGTTCTGAGGGGCAAGCAGAGGTTTCGCAGCGCCTGCTCCCGGTGCCGCTCGAAAGCCCCAATGAAGGGCTGCGGGTCCCGGCGGATGGTCCGTCTATCGGAGGACGTCTGAGGGGCTTTCTTTCCGCCTGGACCCATGTTACATCGGACCAGTGGGTCTTGGAGATAATCCGCGACGGCTATGCCTTGGATCTGGCAGTTCCGGTGAGGGACTCGTTCGTTCAGTCCCTCTGCAGAGGGTCCTCGAAAGGCCTTACAGATTCAGCAAACCTTAGATCGTCTCCTTCAGCTAGGAGCCGTCGTTCCAGTACCTCCCGAGGAGTACGGACTGGGACGCTACTCCATTTATTTTGTGGTGCCAAAGAAGGACGGTTCGGTTCGTCCTATCCTGGACCTCAAAGGGGTGAATCGATGTCTCCTGGTTCCTCATTTTCGAATGGAAACTCTCCGGTCTGTCATTGTCGCGGTTCGTCAAGGGGAGTATCTCTCCTCTCTCGATCTCTCCGAGGCCTATCTCCATGTGCCCATCAGAGCATCGCATCAGAAGTTTCTTCGGTTCGCCCTGCCTTGGGGTCATTTTCAATTTCAAGCGCTGCCCTTTGGCTTGGCGACGGCTCCCCGCGTCTTCACAAAGATAATGGTCGTCGTGGCAGCGGCATTGCGCAAGCAAGGTATTCTAGTGCATCCCTATCTCGACGATTGGCTGATAAGGGCCAAGTCCCTAGAAGAGAGCAGACAGGTCACGAGAAGGGTGGTAGAGTTTCTGCAGAGCTTGGATTGGGTGGTCAACCCGCTCAAAAGCCATTTGACTCCGACTCAAGTTCTCGAGTATCTGGGAGTGTGGTTCGATACCCGGATAGGGTCAGTCTTTCTCCCGGTCCGCAGAGCACAAGTTCTTCAAAGGTTGGTGCAAAGCCTCAGGAAGCTGTCGGCGCCAACGGCATGGAATTATCTTCAGGTTTTGGGGACCATGGCGGCGTCTCTGGAGGTTGTTCCTTGGGCTCGGTTTCACATGAGACCATTACAACGAGCCTTACTTTGTCGTTGGTCCAATCAGTCCGAGTCACTGAGCAAGCATCTTCCCTGCCCGCTGAGCGTTCGGCAGGCTCTGCGGTGGTGGTTGTGCCCTGCGACCTTGCAAGCGGGAGTGCTGCTGGAACAGCCGGAGTGGCTCCCTCTATTTACGGATTCAAGTCTCACAGGCTGGGGGGCGCATTGCAGAGTACAATTCGCTCAGGGGCGGTGGTCGGCGGGGCAAAGTTCCTGGTCGATCAACTGTCTGGAGCTGAGAGCCGTGTTGCGGGCTCTTCAGCGGTTCGAGAGTCTAGTTTCCAGCCGAGCGGTACGAGTGTTGTCGGACAATGCGACCACGGTGGCGTACATCAACCGGCAGGGCGGCACAGGGAGTGCAGCCATGGAAGAGGAGGCCGAGATGCTGTTTGCCTGGGTAGAGACGCGCTTACAGGCCATCTCGGTGGCTCACATTGCCGGAAGAGAAAACGTGACAGCGGATTTTCTCAGCAGGGTACAGGTGGATGCCGGAGAATGGGAATTGCATCCGGACGTGTTCGATCAGGTGACTTGCCGGTGGACAGTTCCGGTAATGGACTTGATGGCGACGTGTCAGTCGGCAAAAGCGACTCGCTTCTTCAGCAGGCGGAGGGAACCCATGTCGGAAGGGATCGATGCCTTAATTCAGCCGTGGCCGACGTCGGGACTACTCTGTGTTTCCTCCGTGGGCCCTGGTCAGTCGTGTGATTCAGCGTATCGAAGCTCATTGGGGCAGAGTGTTGCTTATAGCGCCGGATTGGCCTCGGCGCCCTTGGTACGCAGATCTGATCCGTCTCTTGGACGGACTGCCGTGGCGGCTCCCCTTATCTCCGGAGCTTCTGATTCAGGGTCCCCTTCAGATGCCGCAAGTAGATCGATTCTCACTTACGGCTTGGCCATTGAAAGGGCGAGGCTAAGAAAGCGGGGCTACTCTAGAGCGGTAGTGTCTACCTTACTTCAGGTCCGAAAGCGGTCCACTTCGCTCGCTTATGTGCGCGTTTGGCGCATCTTTGAAGACTGGTGTTCCAGACATCAGGTTCGAGCGGCCAGAGTGTCTGTGGCTGTAGTGCTGGCCTTTTTGCAAGATGGCTTTGAAAAGGGCCTTGCCGCCAGTTCTCTATGGGTACAATTGGCGGCCTTGGCCTGCTATCGAGGTAAGATACAGGGCGTGTTTCTTGGTGCCCATAGCGACGTTGTGCGTTTTCTTAAAGCGGTTTCCAGACTTCGTCCAGCACGCCGTGTTTCCGTTCCAGCGTGGGATCTCAATTTGGTCTTATGGGCCCTAAGTAAGCCGCCATTCGAGCCCTTGTCCCAGAGTTCGGTCAAAGACTTGACCCTTAAAGTGGTCTTTCTGGTGGCGATTTGTTCAGCTAGACGCATCTCCGAGTTGTAAGCTCTTTCGTGTAGAGAGCCCTTTCTTTGCTTCTCGCGTGACAAGGTGGTGCTTAGACCGGTGCCCTCCTTCTTGCCCAAGGTGCCTTCACCTTTTCATGTCAATCAGAGGGTAACGCTCCCGGTCCTGAAGTCAGATGCAGGGCAATCTTCTGATCGCAGTTTGAGTCGCTTGGATGTCAAACGCGTATTACGTCGTTATTTGTCGGTCTCTGCTTCCTTTCGCAAGTCGGATCGCCTGTTTGTGTTGTTTGGTGGCCCCAGGAAGGGGGAGGCGGCTTCAAAAGCATCCCTTTCCAGGTGGATTAAGGAGGCCATTGCCTCTGCGTATTTGTTGCAGGGGCGTTTAGTACCCGTGGGTCTTCGAGCGCATTCCACGAGAGCGCAGGCGGCTTCCTGGGCAGAGCATGGTTTAGTTCCACCGGTGGAGATTTGTAAAGCGGCTACCTGGGCGTCACTGCATATGTTCAGTAAACATTACCGACTGGATGTGCTAGCGGCTCGGGATGCCTGTTTTGGGTCGGCGGTGTTGCGTGCCGGCTGGCAGGGTCCCTCCCGTTAGTACTGCTCTGTTACATCCCAGGAGTAGAGGACTAAACTGGAGGAACGAAAAGGAAATCGAAATTACACTTACCTGGTAATTGTAGTTCCTTGAGTGACGACAGTTTAGTCCTCCTTCCCACTCGCGGTCTTTGGGACTAGCTCGGCACGTGTTCTCAGTCAGCAAGAATTTTAGCAGGTGAGTGCATATGCCTACCTTGTTGTTCACTTGTCCTTTCATCCTCTCTGTTCTTCTGGACTTTGCAGGGGAGTAGAGTATCGCTATGGAGAATCTCCCCTCTTTGTTAAGGGGGGGTTCAGTTCTGTTCTTGATTATGGTTCAATTTCGCAAAAAAAAAAAAAAAAAAAATGAAGGCTACTTATTTGTTACTCTTGTGAGTCTGCTTTGTCAATAGTTCACTAGGGGCTGATGGAAGTTCCAGCTAGCTACATCCAGTGAGAGGAAGTTTCTGATTGGTCCAGTCTCCAAGCTGCAGGAGGAGGTGCACTACCCAGGAATAGAGGACTAAACTGTCGTCACTCAAGGAACTACAATTACCAGGTAAGTGTAATTTCGATTTTCCTGTTATAAATCACTTTTGTTATAGTTATCTATTAGACAGTTCATGTATTCCATGGGTTTGTCCAGTTGTGCCTAGTTTATTGTAAACTGCTTTGACTCTTAGAAAAGCAATATAGAAACTGTTAGATAAATAAATGTCAGCCATGAGAAAGATCCATGAATGGTGGGCTGGGAGGCACTACTGCAGGTGTGACGACAGGAAAGGATACTGTATGTCTCCCTCCCTGGCCCCTGATGAGCTGTCTTTTGCACAAATTTTGGACCCATCCGGGCCTGGTGATCCTAAAGGCCTTGGACATGCTATGGTGCATGGATTTCTTGATCTAGAGGGCATAGCTTGTCTCCCTGGCTACCTCAAGTGTCTGACCTGCTACATTGGGGGCCTTTTGGTAATGGAGGTTCTTGTTCTCTTCTCACATATGGCCTGAACCTTGTGGGCCATATGTTCTCCAAGAAGGGCTGCTTTGGAGCGGAAGTAGCTTCCCTGCTTCGATGGGTTCCTTTGTTCTTTGCTTATGTCAAAGCTTTTTTGACAGTCTGATCCAGACCAGAGATTCAGCTGGCAGTCCTGTTGTGCTGCAGGAATCTCATCCAAGGGATTTCAGTGGTGGAGAACCTTGATGTTGCCCACTCAGGAGTGAATCAGTTCTGTCTGCTTATGGGCCCTGTTGTGCCTCAGTGGATCTATCTGAGGTTGAGGGCATGATAAGGGCTCCCCCAAGGGTTGGTCCCTTATGGTGGCTTCATGGGGGTTCTAGCATCTGCCAACCGATGCTGCAGGTCTTATCTTGTAGAGAACCCTTCTTGGTCTTCTCAGTTGCTTCAATCGCCTTACAGCAGAGGTTCCCAACTCCAGTCCTGGAGGGCCAAACACCATTCAGGTTTTCAGGCTATCCCTAATGAATATGCATGAGATACATTTGAATACAATGGGTCAGTGCAGGCAAATGCATCTCATGCATATGTATTAAGGACAGCCCGAAAACCTGAATGGTGTTTGGCCCTCCAGGACTGGAGTTGGGAACCTCTACCTTACAGTCTATGCCATCTTTCTCTGAAGGGTGTGGGCCACCCCTTTCATCTGGGCCAGATTGATCTGCCTTAATTCTCAGAGAAGTATCTTTGGAAGGACCCCTTGTTGTGTCTGTGAGACATGCGGAAGGTGTTGCTCTGATACACGGCAATTTTTAGGTCCTTCCTCTGGTTATATAATCTTCTCCAGAACCAAGCAGGAAGTCAGTCCTCACATATGGGTGTCATCGGCACCGATGAAGCCCCAGCGGAGCATTTCCCCAGCTTTCTATGAAAGCCTTTGGGAATGCAGGCACGCATGCGCGGTTCCCTTCCCGCCTAAAGGTGCCATCTTACCTCAGTCTCTTTTTTTCCGTGAAGCCCACCGGACGTGTGTCCAGTTTTCCCGGTTAAAATTAGATTTTTCAGCGATTTTTTGCTTTTTTTGCTACTGGTTCGACGCCGGTTCCCCTCCCGCCGGGTTCGGTACACCGGTATCGAGCCCGATTCTTCTTTTTCGGTTTTTGCCCTTCGTGGCTGGCGTTTGCGCCCTTTTTTCTTTTTTTCCCTGGAAGGCTGGTCCTTTGACCTCGCGGGGTCTCTTTTTTCCCCGATGGCTTCCAGTGGTTTTAAGAAGTGTGATCAGTGTAAGAAACTAATGTCTCTCACCGACACACACGACTGCTGCCTTCGGTGCCTCGGCCCCGACCACGATTCTAAGTCATGCGGGGCCTGTGGAAAAATGTCTTCCAAGGCACTACGAAGTTGCCAGCAGCAAAAGGAAAGGCTTTTCTCGGACTCAGCCTCCGGCCGGGCCCGGACCTCGTCTGAGGCCTCGACATCTCGGGATTCCGATCCCGAGCGCCGTCTAAGCTCCTCGGACAGGGGGTCCCCCGACCGGGAACGCAAGAGAAAGAAACGGCTCGTGAGGGCGTTGTCGGAGGAGGTCCCTGGCTCCTCGAGGGCCAGGTCTAAGACCCCCGACCGTCGCCCCGGGCCTGTGGAACCGGAGAAGCCTGCCAAAGTTCCTCGTGTGGAGCCGGAGTGTGCTGGACACGTAAGCCCCGTAGTCCTCGTGGACTCTCCTCCCAGGGAGCCGACGTCGGGCCCGGCACTGCCGGGGCCCGAGTTGGTGGCTGCTGCGTCTCCCGAGCTGAGTCTCAGGATGACAGCCTTGGAGAGCAGAATGTCTGCCTTCATGGAGCAGCAGCAGGCACTGATGGCCAGCCTGTCTGGCGCATCTGCCCCGACCACCGGGACATCGATGTCAAAGTCGACCCCGGAGACCGAGCCGATACTCGAGTCCATCGTGGCTCGGAGTCGACCTCGGTCGCGGTCTCCCTCGACCTCCCGTTCGGGACCGAGGGCATCGATGCCATTGCTTCCGGCGTCGGGGCAGGTGCTCCAGGGCCCCGCGGGGTCGGACCCCGACTCTTTCTCGGACGAGTCTGCTTGGGAGACGGAGGACTAGGAGTCTCCTGATAACTTTAAGACTCGGTGCGTCCCTTCGGACTCACTGCAGTCTGAGCCCCGGAGTAGGTCCACCCCGGAGGACACCCGGTTCTCGGAGTTCGTCCGGGATATGGCCACTGCCTTGGCTATTCCGGCGGATCCCGAGGAAGAGCCTCGAGCTGAAGAGCTTGAGGCGCTGCAGTATGACTCTCCTCCGAAGGAGGCCTTTACTGTCCCGGTTCCTCCGATGCTGGAACGGCTCCTCTTCCGTATGTGGGAGGCCCGGGCCTCGGCGCTGGTTCTTAGCAAGCGAGTCGATTCGATCTATCGGCTCTGGAAGAGCCCTGGCTTTCAGAAGGCACAGCTACCACACCATTCCATGGTTATGGAATCGGCCATGCATCGTCTGAAGAGTCAGAAGATGCACTCCGTGGTGCCTTCTGGCAGGGAGGCCCGAAACCTCGATGGTGTTGGTAGAAAGTGCTTTCAGGGCTCGATGCTTGCTTGCCGTGTCCAGTCTTACCAGCTGTACATGGGCATGTACTTGCGAGATCTGGCCAAGGAGTTGGCTGGGTTCTCTGCTGGTCTCTCCGGGGAACCCTTGCAGAGATTTAAGTCCTTGTCCTCGGGGATCCGGGACTGCTCGAAGTTCATGTCCCGCGCCGCCTACGATGGCTTCGAGGCTTCGGCCCGAGTTGCGGCCGCCGGCATCGCGGCTCGACGCCAGGCATGGCTGCAGTCATCGGACCTCGAGCCATGGGTTCAGGACAAGTTGGTCGATGTCCCTTGCCAAGGTGAAAATCTTTTTGGCAAGCCCATGACCGAGAAGGCCGCTCAGCTCGAGACTGAGCATCTCACTCGGACAAGGCTGTCGAGGAAGACCTCTGCCCCTTCTCATAAAAAGAAGGGCTCGGGAAAGAAGCCCTTTTACCCGAGGAAGGGCACTGCCTACAAACAGTACCCACAATATCAGGCTGCCCAAGCTGCCCCCCAGGTTCAGCAAGCCAAGGGCCAGGGTAATGGGCCCCGTAGGCAGAGGACCCCCAAGCCTCAGGCCCCTGCTACCACTCAGCAGGGTGGGGTTTTTTGACTCTTTGAGCATAGCCTCTCCTCCACTGCTCTCCGAACCCTGCACAGGAGGTCGCCTCGCCCTCTTTGCCCACCAGTGGCCCCTTATCACCGGGGACAGTTGGGTGCTGGGAATAGTCCACAAGGGCTATACCCTCCATTTTCACCAACTGCCACCCCCATACTTTCCAGTGGAGCCTCCAATGCCTCCTCTTCACACAGAACTTCTCCGTCAGGAGCTTCAGGGTCTGTTGGTGGACAGGGCGGTGGAGCCTGTGCCTCCCCACTTGCAAGGTCACGGATTCTACTTCAGGTATTTCCTGGTGCCCAAAAGGACCGGTGGCCTTCGTCCTATTCTGGACCTCAGGAACCTCAACAAGTTCCTAGTGAAAGAAAAGTTCAAGATACTTACTTACTCTTGGAACCCTTCTGCCCTACCTCCAGCAGGGAGATTGGCTATGCTCCTTAGATCTAAAGGATGCGTACACTCACATCCTCATTCATCCAGACCACAGAAAGTACCTCAGGTTCATCGTGGGAGGAAACCATTATCAGTACAGAGTGCTACCTTTCGGCCTCACCTCCACCCCCAGAGTCTTTACAAAGTGCTTAGCAGTGGTGCCGGCCTACCTGAGAAATCAGGGCATCTTTGTCTTCCCCTATCTGGATGACTGGCTCATCAGGGGTCAGACAGGTCAGGAGGCCAATCAAGCCACCCTCAGGACCATTGCTCTTCTACAGCTCCTGGGGTTTGTCATAAACTTCGCAAAGTCCACTTTGCTCCCTTTCCAGAACTTGGAGTTCATAGGGGCAAGGCTGGACTCTCTCCTGGCAAAGGCATTCTTGCCAGAAAACAGAGCTCAAAGGTTGATGGCCTTGGCAAGTCAGTTTCTCAGCAAGTCCCTGGTCTCCGCCAGACTCTGCCTGAGACTTCTCGGCCACATGGCTTCGACAGTGCATGTGACCCCCAATGCCAGGCTCCATATGAGGCCTGCACAGTGGTGTCTTCGAACTCAGTGGTCCCAGGCCACAGGCAGCTCAGAGACCGGGATAAGGGTGTCCAGACAGTTTCTGAATTCCCTCAACTGGTGGCTACACCCACCCAATCTGCTGAAAGGGGTGCCCTTTCAGCTTCCAGGATACACGATGATGCTAACCACAGATGCCTCCCTGCAAGGCTGGGGAGCGCATTGTCTGGGCAAGTGCACTCAGGGACTCTGGTCTCCCTGGGAAGCTGCACAACAGATCAATCTCCTCGAACTCAGGGCTATTTGCTTAGCACTCAAAGCTTTCACTCCTACCCTGACTCACCAGTCTGTCCTGATTCAGACAGACAACCAAGTTGCCATGTTTTATGTGAACAAACAGGGCGGAACCGGGTCCAGGATCCTTTGTCGGGAGGCCCAGGAACTGTGTTCTTTTGCCCTCAAGCACAACATGCTCCTCAAGGCTGTGTATCTTCCAGGCCAGAACAACTACCTGGCAGACAGGTTAAGCAGGATTCTGCAGCCCCACGAGTGGCAGCTGCATCCTTTGGTAGTTCAGAAGATCTTTCTCAAATGGGGTCTTCCTTTGATGGATCTTTTTGTTAGCCCACTGAACAAGCAACTGCCAAAGTTCTGCTCCAGGCAACCACATCCTCTGTGGATAGCAGCGGATGCTTTTCTGATATCTTTGTCTCAGGGCCTCCTCTATGCGTTTCCTCCCATGCCCTTGGTGGCCCGAACCCTCTTCAAGATTCTTCAGGACAGAGCCTCGGTCCTGCTGGTAGCTCCCAGATGGCCGAGACAGCCTTGGTTTCCTCTTCTGCTTCAACTGGCGGTGGATCCTCCACTACCTCTGGGGTTGCAACCCGACCTTCTCACACAAGACCAGGGTTCCCTTCTGCACCCCAATCTCAAGTCTCTCAATTTGATGGCCTGGAGGCTGCAAGGGTAGTTTTGGCTCCCTGGGGCCTACCTCAGAAAGTGGAGGAGGTTGTCCTAGCCTCCAGGAAACAGTCCATGAGGAAAACCTATGCTCTCAAGTGGAAGAGGTTTTCTGTGTGGTGTCACTTACGTACAGAGGATCCTTTCTCCTGTACTGTGCCAGTGGTGCTTCAGTATTTGCTGCACTTATCCAATCAGGGACTTAAGTCCAATTCTTTTCGGGTCCACCTCTCAGCTCTAGCAGCTCACCACTCATTGGTAGAGGGGCAGTCTCTATCTGGTCACCCCTTGGTGTCCCTCTTTCTCAGGGGCTTGCTTTTGCTCAAGCCTCCCATCCGTCCTCCTGCCCCTGAGTGGGAGCTGAATGTGGTCTTGCAGCAGCTGACTCGCCCACCTTTTGCGCCGATGGCTACTTGTCTACTTCGCTTTCTCTCTTGGAAGACACTCTTCCTAATAGCCCTTACCTCGGCTAGGCGAGTAAGTGAGCTTCAAGCCCTGGTCTGTGACAGGCCTTACACCAGGATTTGCAGGAACAGGGTAGTCCTCAGGACTCATCCAAAGTTACTCCCTAAGGTTGTCTCCTCTTTCCACCTCAATCAGGAGGTGGTTCTTCCAACTTTCTTTCCTAGGCCTCATGCTAGCCAGGCTGAAGCAGTCCTGCATACCCTGGACTGTAGGAGGGCCTTATCCTTCTACCTTGACCATACGCAAGGACATAGAAGGACTACTCAGCTCTTCGTATCCTTTGACCCCAATAAGTTGGGGTTGGCTGTGTCCAAGCGTACCTTGTCCATCTGGGTGGCTGACTGTATCACCTGGGCTTACAAGGCGGCTGACCTTCCTTTGCAGGGTAGGGTCACGGCCCATCGTGTCAGGGCAATGGCTGCCTCAGTGGCTCATCTCCGCTCTGTGCCCTTGGTAGACATCTGCAGGGCTGCAACTTGGTCTTCAAGCCAGACCTTTGTGGCCCATTACTGCCTGGAGAGGGAGTCCCGTAGGGTCAGTGCTTTTGGCCAAGCAGTTCTCCGGAATCTCTTTGAGGTAAAGGCAACTCCTGCCCTCTGTGGGCTACCGGTGGAGGTTGTGTTCTTGAAAAGCCTTTCTTTACTGCTGGGACTAGAGGGAGTACTCTTGTTCAGCCTGGGTTCCTTGGTAGCCCAGAGCTAGGGAGTCACCCATATGTGAGGACTGACTTCCTGCTTGGTCCTGGAGAAAGAGTAGTTACTCACCTGTAACAGGTGTTTTCCAGGAGCAGCAGGAATCAGTCCTCACAACCCTCCCTCCTCCCCTTGGAGTTGCACTTGTACATAGTTCATTTTTTAATTTTTGTGTGCTGTTCTTAGCTATGTCATTTGACTGAGGTAAGATGGCACCTTTAGGCGGGAAAGGAACCGCGCATGCATGCCTGCCTGCATTCCCAAAGGCTTTCACAGAAAGCTGGGGAAATGCTCCGCTGGGGCTTCATCGGCGCCGATGACACCCATATGTGAGGACTGATTCCTGCTGCTCCTGGAGAACACCTGTTACAGGTGAGTAACTACTCTTTCCTTATCGTCACTCCAGTCCAGTCCCTTTACTTCTGGGTTGCGCAACCCTTCCAGCAGCTTGGAGGCTGAGCCCATCATCGTTTTGATGATGGTGTGGTATAAATACCACTGGCACCACCCACAGGCACCAGTATTCTCAGCCTCCAAGCAGCTGGAGTGTAAGCAGAGAGCTTATTGGAGTCTCCAAGCAGCTGGAGTGTAAGCAGAGAGCTTATTGGAGTCTCAGGGTTATTTTGATATAACTTTAGTTTTTTCTTTAAATTTCTTTGAGTTCTTTGATTTCTTTAATTTTCTTTATTTTTCTAGCTTTTAAGTTGAGTGGAGCTAAGCTCTCCTGTGCCTTTAAATTTTTAGCTCCTCTCCCTCCCTCCTCCCTCCCTCCCTCCTTCATGCTATCTCTTGGCCTGTTTTCTTCCCGGAGGAGGAGGTTTACCTGAGCAGCGGGGAGGATTGGAGAGCTCTCTCCTCTCGCTTTCTCTGCCACCCGGCTCACCGACGCCTCTTCTGCCTCGCGCCGAAGCCCTTTCGGTGGCTGAGCGCTGGAGGCAGCATCGCGGTTTTCCCCCCGACAGCCTTATCTGCCTCGCGCAGCAGCCCCCGGGTTGGCAGTGCGTTGGAGGCAGCACCGGAGCACAGGAAGTCATTCTCTGGCCCGTTCAGAGAGCCCGTAGACCGGCGGCGAGTGCAAGGCCGCCATTTGCAGGTCCGGGCTACCCGTGGCTGCGGCCTATCACGTGGGAACCAGCGAAGGACGGCTGGTTCCCTCTTTCAAGACTGCCCGTTTGAGGGGAAGAGCAGCAAACCGCAAATATTTAAAAAGAATGTTTGGCACACAGGGTTTCTGGAATTAATTTAAAAAAAAAAAAAAAGGACCCTTTCTCTGTGCCTTTTCTGGGGGGGGGGGAGGGGAGGGGAGGGGAGGGGAGGACAGGACTCTTGGAACCGTTCTTTCCAGGCTCCAGATTGAAATTTTTCAGTTCATTTGTTTAATTTATATAACTTTAATTTTTCTTTAAATCTCTTTTTCTTTAAAAATTTTATTTAAGGATTGGAATCTGTTTTTTGATGTGCATTTAAATTCAGAAATTTGGGTACACTCTAAGTCCTCCTGGGCCTAAGGGGACATGACTGGCAAACCACGATGTCCTTCCTGCGGCACTCGTAGGGGTACCGCCTCGGAAGCAGGTGTCTTCAGGGGTTGTGCTGCAGAGGCTGCTTCTGTGGAGCAAGAAATCCATTTGACCATGGCTCAGGCTGCCCAGGGTTCTGGAGACCCACTGGAAGGGGAAGGGGAGGTTCTTTCTCCTCCTTCCACAGCCTTAGATTTGCCGGGCCCTTCCCTATCCCTTCCCTCCTCGTCTACTGGGGCGGAGGGAGACTGGGAACACTTTTCCCCAGAATTTGTCTTCCTATTGCACAAAGCCTACTGTTTGCGCCGGCAGGGGGCAGGAGAGCCAGTGGCAGCGAAGACCGGTCCGGATAAGGCAAGGACCCTTGACTCCGGGATCCCACCCAAACTTGCAAGGCTGTTGAGCGAGGACCCTCTCGAGTCCCTGTCACTTGACATTCCGGAAGAGGAGGTCTCGGACAAAGAAGTAGGGGAAGAGGAGGAGGAGCTCGAAGAGGGAGAGATTCCGAAGGAAGAACAATCCCGCATAGTTCGAGTTTTTCGTCGAGGAGAGCTCCCTGCATTGATAAGCGAGTCGCTGAAAGTGCTCAATATGGCCTTGGACACTCCTGCAGATGAGGAAGCTTTGGAGGATCCGTTGATTCAAGCCGTCAGGAAGTCTCAGAAGGTGTTTCCAGTCCACAGGGTAGTACGTCAGATGATTCAGGAGGAGTGGCATCAACCAGAATCAAGTTTGAAGGGAGTCCGTGCTATGACTCGTCTGTACCCATTGCCGGAACCGGACAAAGACCTACTGAAGTCACCAAGGGTGGACGCGGCAGTATCGGCGGTAACAAAGAAGACGACTATACCGGTCGAGGGCAGCGCGGCTCTGAGGGATAGTCAAGATAGAAGATTGGATACGCTACTGAAGCAAGCCTTTGATGTTAGTGCTCTCGCCTTACAGGCCTCAGTATCTGGGGCGTGGGTAGCTAGGGCCTGTCTGAGGTGGTCCCAACAACTTCAACTAGCAGACGGTCTCTCAGTCGATGCGCAAGCCGTTTCGGCTAGGTTGGAGTCCGGTTCGGCCTACCTGGCAGATAGCCAGTACGACCTCATTAGGAGTCTGGCTAAGAATATGGCCTCAGTGGTAGCGGCCAGACGGTATTTATGGTTACGTAATTGGGCAGCGGATGCCTCCTCAAAGGCGCGCCTGAGCCGGCTTCCTTTCAAAGGGAAGCTGTTGTTTGGAGAAGACCTGGATAAGTTGGTGAAGGACCTGGGCGAGTCTAAGGGAGGCAGGCTTCCGGAAGACAGGCTAAGCAAGGCCGCTCGCTAGCTCCGGTGCGGAGTCAGCCTAGGGATTTTCGGAGATTCCGTCAGGCCAGATCGAACTCCTTTCCTAGGGGCCGCTTAACTTCTAGGGGTCAAAGCTTCAGGGGGTTTCGTGGGGCAGGTAGAGGTTTTGGGGTCTCTTCCTCCTCCACAGGTCCCAGAAAACCACAATGAGATAACGGGGGTCCAGGTGGGAGGCCCTCCCGGTGGGGGGTCGGTTAACACAGTTCCTTCCCGCCTGGTCCTGGGTCACATCAAATCAATGGGTCTTGGAGGTGATCGAGAGGGTTACGCTCTCGAATTCGCAAAACAGGTACTTCCAGCCTTCATTCAGTCTCCCGCCGGACCACCAGAAAAGAAGGCGGCGATAGAAATCACGCTTTCAAGGCTTATAGCTCTGGGGGCGGTGGTTCCCGTTCCAGCAGATCAATGCGGGTCCGGTCGATACTCGATTTATTTCGTGGTTCCAAAGAAGGAAGGGTCTTTTCGTCCAATTCTAGACCTAAAGCAAATCAATCGCTGTCTCAGAGTACCTCACTTCTGAATGGAAACCCTGAAGTTGGTTATTGCGGCCGTACGGCAGGGGGAGTTCCTAACATCCCTAGATCTGACGGAGGCATATTTACATATCCCGGTCCGAAGGTCTCATCAACAGTTCCTAAGATTCACGGTACCAAGAGGTCACTTTCAGTTCCAGGCCCTACCCTTTGGTCTAGCAACAGCTCCCAGGACTTTCACCAAAGTAATGGTGGTGGTAGCTGCGGCTCTACGAAAGGAAAGAATTTTGGTACATCCGTACCTAGACGATTGACTGATCCGGGCAAAGTCAGAAGCCGAGAGTCGCTCGGCGACTGCCAGAGTGGTGGAATTCCTGGAGGAGTTGGGGTGGGTCATCAATCGGGCAAAGAGCAGATTAAATCCCATGCAGGAGATTGAATATCTCAGAGCAAGGTTCGACACCAAAAGGGGAAGAGTTTTTCTGTCGAAGCAGAGGTTAAGAGACCTGAGGAACCTCGTTGCTCAGTTCCTGTTAAGGCAAAGCCCTTCAGCCTGGCATTACCTTCAATTGCTGGGAACCATGGCGGCGGCGATAGAGGTAGTGCCGTGGGCCAGGGCACATATGCCACCTCTTCAACACGCGTTATTACGGCGTTGGTCCCATCAGCATCATCCCTTGGCCATGTGGCTACCCTGCCCTCCTCGGATCAGGAAGACTCTTCTGTGGTGGAGGTGCTCAAGGAACCTAGAATGCGGAATGCCCCTCGAACCTCCCCAGTGGGTACAGCTGACGACGGATGCAAGTTTAACAGGATGGGGTGCTCATTAGGAGAACCAGTTTGCACAGGGTTGCTGGACTCCGAGGTAATCTCAGTGGTCCATCAACAGGCTGGAGCTGAGGGCGGTAGCCTTAGCACTCAGGTCTCTCGAGCCCTTGGTTCATCAAAGGGCAGTCCGCGTCCTCTCCGACAATGTCACCACGGTGGCCTATATCAACCGCCAGGGGGGAACAAGCAGTCCTTCCTTGGAGAAGGAAGCGGACAGCCTCTTGCAGTGGGCAGAAGCCCATTTGTTAGCTCTATCAGCGCAGCACGTGGCCGGAACAGACAACGTAACGGCCGATTACCTCAGCAGGTTCAGGATAGACCACGGAGAGTGGGAGCTAGCACAGGAAGTATTCGACCAAGTAGTAGCCCGTTGGGGGACGCCGGTCATGGACCTCATGGCTCGATACGCAACGGCCAAGGCAAGCCGGTTTTTCAGTCGCACCAAGGAAAGGATGTCCGAGGGCTTAGACGCCCTGGTGCAAAGGTGGCCTTCGGAGGGTCTCCTGTACGTCTTCCCTCCCTGGGTTCTCATAGGGAGGGTGCTGCAGCGGGTGGAAGCCCACCAAGGCTTGGTAATTCTCATAGCCCCGGATTGGCCTCGCTGCCCTTGGTATGCAGATCTGGTGAGGCTGACGGCCGACCAGCCCTGGCGGCTCCCATGCAGATCGGATCTGTTACGGCAGGGTCCAGTTCGCATTCCTCACGTGCATCGATTCTCGCTTACGGCCTGGCTATTGAGAGGGTGCGGTTCCGGAAGTGAGGTTACTCGGGATCGGTGATTTCAACATTGTTGAGCGCGCGAAAGCGCTCGACCTGCCTTTCCTTTGGCGCATTTTTGAAGCCTGGTGTGCGGAGCACCAGAAGAAGCCTCTTGCAGCCTCAGTCCCAGAGGTCCTGGAATTTTTACAAGCAGGATTCGAGAAAGGGCTAGTGCCTAGCTCGCTGAGGGTCCAGTTAGCAGCCATTTCTTGTTATAGGGGTAAAGTCCGGGGTAAATCCTTAGGAGACCACGCGGATGTGAGCAGGTTTCTAAGGGCAGTCAGGAGGTTACGTCCCCATCAAAGATCTGTAGTCCCTCCCTGGGACCTCAACCTGGTATTAAATGCCTTAACCAGGGAACCCTTTGAACCAGGGAGGAAATCCTCCATAAAGGACTTGACCCTAAAGACGTTTTTTCTGGTAGCTATTTGTTCAGCTAGACGCGTTTCCGAACTTCAAGCGCTGTCTTCTCAGCCCCCCTTTCTGTCGTTCTTTAAGGATAAGGTGGTCTTGCGGACAGTTCCTTCCTTCTTACCCAAGGTCGTCTCTCCCTTTCATGTGAACCAGACAGTATCTCTCCCTTCCTTCGCGGGAGAAGGACATTCAGATGATGGGGAGAAGCTTCGTCTTCTGGACATGCATAGAGTGCTTAAGCGTTACCTCTCCCGCACGGCTTCCTTTCGAAAGTCTGAACGTTTATTCGTTCAATTTGGGGGGGGCCGCACAAGGGAGAGGCAGCGGCCAAGGCTTCCATTTCTAGGTGGATCAGGGAGGCGATTTCCTCCGCCTATATCCTGAAAGGGAAGCAGGTTCCAGGGGGGTCTTCGAGCGCATTCTACGCGAGCGCAGGCAACCTCCTGGGCGGAGCATAGCTTGGTTCCGCCGCTGGACATTTGTAGAGCGGCTACGTGGTCGTCGCTGCACACCTTTACCAAGCACTACAGGCTGGATGTCCAGAGGAGGGCGGATTCCAGGTTTGGGGATGCAGTACTTCGGTCCGGGATGGCGAACCCCTCCCAGGTTTGAACTGCTCTTTTACATCCCAGAAGTAAAGGGACTGGACTGGAGTGACGATAAGGAAGAAGTAATTAGTCCTTACCTGCTAATTAGTGTTCCTGAAGGAACTCCAGTCCAGTCCCTGATCCCGCCCAGTTTTGGTTTCTCGGTAGGCAGAAAAGATCAACGGACCAAAGTCAGAATGCGAAGCGGAAGCGGGGGATCCCGATCAAAAGGGCCCCGGGAGCATGACGGTCCGCTAGGATGAGGCCGGTGGGGGAGTGGGTAAAGGCTAGGTCAGCCTCAGGTAAGCCTTCTCCTTCCGTACCCTCCCTTCCCACCGATGCTTCCTAAGATTTAAAAAAAAAAAGAGTTGGGGCTATAGTCTATTTTGTTTATTGCATGTTACAGTTATAGGTGCTTAAGCGGGTATCCGATAGGTCTGCTTTTTCAATAGATTACTGGTGCCTGTGGGTGGTGCCAGTGGTTATTTATACCACACCATCATCAAAACAATGATGGGCTCAGCCTCCAAGCTGCTGGAAGGGTTGCGCAACCCAGAAGTAAAGGGACTGGACTGGAGTTCCTTCAGGAACACTAATTAGCAGGTAAGGACTAATTACTACTTCTCCTTAGTGGTCCAGGGAATGAACTGACAGAGGTTATATCCTCTGTTGTTTTCTGGCTTAGGGAAGCCATTGGCTCGGTGTACATTCTGTTTTTATTTAACAGGCTTTTTTTATATCGCCTTTATGCCAAAGCGGTTTACATGGAGCAACAAACGCAAACAATTTGTGATTACATATAACTAAGGGAAGCAAACTTGGAGTTAACAAAATGGGTATTTACAAATGTTCTCAGAGCATGATTGAGGTTATGATGTGTGTAGTTAAGTGATATCATTTGGAGCAAAGTGTTCAATAAACAGATGTGTTTTTAATAGTTTCTTAAAGTCTCGCGTCGACTGTGCTGATCTGATAGCTTCCGAAAGTGAGTTCCAAATTGTTGGAGCAAACAGGGAAAAGGCTCTATTGCTTTTTGCTGTGTGGTCCTGGCCTTGATGGGGGGTGGGGGGATGACTAGAAGGTTCTGATATGTTTTCCTGGCAGGTTCTGATATGTTTTCCAGGCAGGGAGCTGATGCATTATGGATGATTTTATAGATGGTGGTTATAGTAACATAGTAAGTATGACCTTGTATTTTGTCCTTTGGGCTATCAGTAGCCAGTGAAGGCTCTTTAGAGTTGGTGTGATGTGTTACCTTCTTGAAGTTCCTGTTAAGATTCTGGAAGCTGTTCTGTACTTGTTGAAGTGGGTATAGTGCTTTTTTTGGCAACCCTTGGTATAGTGTGTTGCTGTAGTCGAGATGAGATGTTATGATGGTCTGAGAAACTGTTCTGAAGTCATTTTATTAGAATAGAAGTCGTAAATGCTGGAGAGATTTGAGGCTGTATTGGCTGATTTCTTGATATGAGAAAGCATGTTGAGGTTATGGTCCAGTGTAATGCCAAAGTATTTGACTTCGCTTTTTATCGTGGTCTCTGCATTTTGGAGCATGAGTTTCTCTGGCGGTTTGAAGGAGGGGTCTTTTGTGACCATAAGTGCCTCTGTCTTGCTGTTGTTTACTGCTAGGATAAGTTCTGCGAGGTGGTCTGTGATGGCTGTGAGGCAATCAGAGGTAATCGAGAAGTCTGGGGTAAGAGTGTGGAAGGGCATGTAGAACATGTCATCAGCATATAGATGAAAATGAATTTTGAATTTCCTCAGTATATTGCAAATAGGCTGAATGTAGATGTTAAATAGGAGGGCTGATAATGCTGAACCCTGTGCTATGCCCTATTTTAGCCTGAAGTAGTTGGATTTGTCATGACCAACTTTTACCTGTAGCATTCTATTAGTAAAGTAAGAGGTGAAACAATGTATTGTGTTCTTATGGAGACCTATGTTACTGAGATTTGTAAGTAGCATGTTGTGTGATAATGAATCAAATGTGGCATGATGTCCAGAAAAATCATCATAAATCCTTGATGTGGCTTGTCTAGACCGATTAATGTGTTGAAAAGAGCTGTGAATAGGATGGAAACCGTGGTATGGTGGATCGAAGGGAGCATGGGTATCGATGTGTTCTTGAAGTTGATGTTGTACAGCCTTTTCAATTATCTTGGAGAGGAATGGAATACTGGCAGTTAGTCAATAAGAGCTAAGGTCGGTCTGATCCATTGATGATTTCTTTAGGATGGGTCATATTGATGCCTGTTTCACGGAAGAAGGTAAGTGTCCCTGTGATAGGGAGGAGAGGACTATCTTCAGAATAACTGGTGCAAATTCAGACTAGAGGAATTTTATCCAGGAGACTAGGCAGGGGTCCAGAGGGGAGGTAGTGGTATTGATACTTTAAATAATATTGGTGAGCTCTCTTTGATTATAGTAATTAATCTAAAGGAATCCCAGATGTGAATTTGTGGTGGTTTATCCTGCTGACGTGGAACTTTTTTGGATTGAGGAGGCGTTGAGGTTTGTTTCTTGTGAAGGTAGTTGGCCATAGTCTGGGGGTGTAGTTTTTTGAGTTTGAGGAAAGTGTTGCTGTGGGATCTTTGATGAGGGTAGATACAATGGAGAACAATTCTCTTGGACGGTTGAGGGATTTCATAATTATGTTTGTGTAGTATTCTTTTCTGCTGCTATTAACCAGATTGGTGTATTCTTGTTGTCTGACGTATTGTTGTTTTGTGGATGCTTCCTGAGTGCATTTCCATCTTCTCTCAATCTGTCTGAGTTCTCGTTTGGTGACTCTGAGTTTAGGAGAGAACCAAGGCTGGTTAGCTGTGTTAGATGGGGTCATGTGGCATCTTGTGGTGAAGGAGGAAGCTTTGTTAATCACCGAGTTCCAGGAGTGGATGAGGCTGTCCAAGTCGACAAGGTCAGATACTAGGATTGGAGAGATGTCATTTAGGAAGGTTTTTGCATTGAATGCTTTGAAACGGCGTGTTTGTGGCTGTATACTAGGGAATAATGTATCTAGGATACTGGTCGGGAGAATAAGTGATATTATTGAGTGGTCTGACCTTGGCATTAGGTCTTTCTGGGTGTGAAAGCCAGCTGTGGGAAGATGACTTGTGCAAAAAATGAGGTCTGGAGTTGATCCTTGAGAGTGAGTGGGTGCACTGTTGTTGGAGAGCTTCCATTGCATTAATGAATGCACACACTTGTTTTGTAGAGGTGGATGGGAGGTTTAGATCACCAAGGAGGAAGAAGAGTTTATTAGATGATGTGTGAGTACATGCTTCTTCAAGCAAGTCTGATAGGTCATCTGTGTTAGAGGAGGGTGCACGATATGCTAAGCAAATAGCATGTTTACTGTTGGCGATAGTTAGGAAGTCTATCGTTTGCAGAGATTGTGAATTAATTGTGGTGAAATGTAGGTGCTCTTTGGCTAATATTAGGACTCCACCACCTCTTTTCATGGTTCTGGGGCAGTTGCAAAGCTTGTAGTGTGGAAGTACTAACTGATTGAGTAGGACATTGTCTGTCTGAGTTTGAGATACAACCTTTTGGGATGCACTTAAGGTTGGTGTTGTGATGTATGAAGTCAATAATTATGTGGATGTTGTGTATTGAGCATGTGTCGATGAGGGAACATTTGATTGGATCTGTTGGGTGCTTCTGCTTGATGTCTTGTTTCTGTTGCTTAGTGGTGCTGATTTTGAGTAATCTGTGTGGTGATTTTGCATG
Source organism: Ichthyophis bannanicus (assembly GCA_033557465.1). Taxonomy (NCBI): domain Eukaryota; kingdom Metazoa; phylum Chordata; class Amphibia; order Gymnophiona; family Ichthyophiidae; genus Ichthyophis; species Ichthyophis bannanicus. The sequence goes on from CM066039.1 coordinate 193,332,599, forward strand.
CTGTGCTTTGAGGCAGGGATTTGGAATGGAAAGCCGATATCGATTGTGGATTGGAATGTTATCACTTTGAGAAGCAAGCACATGTGTTGTCAGAAGGAAGAGCAGCAGTAACATGACAAAGTAAGGTAGGAGATTGTGTAGCAGCATGGTTGAGCTGTGACGTTGGCGGCTTACCTGGGAGGGCATGCTGCTTTTGCTGGTGTCTGCAGTCCTTAGGTAGTGCAGAGGGAGGCTTTGGTGGCCACGCTGTGTGAGACAGCAATTAGGAGAGTTTCAGGCTGGTGAGTGTGGTTTGGGGTGAAGTCACCTTGTTGGACAGGCCGTGTCTGCCTGCACCTAAGGGCCACGCCAAAGGGCCCTTTGGCAAGGATCTCTGGCACAGGCCCGCCAAGCGTGGGTGTGTCTGGAGGTGCTTTTTTTTTTTTTTTTTTTTTTAAATTGCTGTTGTCTGGGGGTTCGGGTGGGTCTGACTGGCCTTGTGGATGCGATCGAGGAGGGGCTTTCCTTCCTACTCACCTCCCCGATGCCAATCAGGCTCTTGGTGGCTGGAGCGGCAGTGTGCAGTGGCTGGAAGTGCTTCTTTTCTGGCTAGCAAGCGCATGCCAGAGTGGGTCAAAGCTCACTCTGCTGGGTGCTAGCCTCCTGGGCAGAGTCCACTCTGGTGTCTACAGAGGACATATGTAAGGCAGCTTCCTGGTCCTAGCTAGATGCCCTTTTGAAACCCCACAGGTTGCTTGTGGGGGTTGGTACAGATGGCACCTTTTGCAGGGTAGTCTGTCCTGAATGTTGTCTTCATCCCACCCTAGGTCCTGACTGCTTGGATACGTCCCACTCGTCTGGACTAGTCTTGCAGAATGATAAAGGATACATTTTACATGCCTGATAACTGATGATTTATTTTCCTTGAATCTTGCTAAACAGTCCAGGACCCATCCTGGAGAGAATGTTTTAGCAGCGTTAGGGGTCCAACTGCCATAAAAAGGCCTAGTCAGTTCTGTGGTCCGACTCCTCCAGTTTCATCATGGTAAGAGAGCCGAATACTTGTTCACGTCTTTTGTGGCAAAATTGTTTGTGTTTAATAATGTTTTCTGAATCTGAGTCTTGCTTGGGAAGTATCATACTGGCTGCTGTATCAGAGGATATACCAAGCAATAGCATCACAGTTGTCAAAGTCTGTCTCTACCTGCTGGCAAGGGAGCATAGCCTATTTTTCTGGAATGGTCTATCAGGATTCAAGGAAAATAAATTATTAGGTATGTAAAATATATCAATTTCTATCCTACTACTCACTACAAGTTCTAGGTGGTTTTCCAAAAATGTGAAATATTTTGTGTTCTTAAATAGTGGACATAATATTTAAGTCCTCTTTTCCTTCTCTCCATTTATTAATTCCCTCCACCTTGTCCCCTCTCCCCTTCAGACTTTTTGTTGTTCTCCCACGTAAATATCCACTCATACCATGCAAGTGAACAAGTGGATTTTTTAAGCCCGGTCTATGAAATGAATTTGTATGCACCATTGTACATAAGATATGCCATACTGGGTCAGACCAAGGGTCCATCAACCCAATGTCCTATTTCCAGCAGTGGGCAATTCAGGTTGCAAGTACCTGTCAGATTCCCAAAAAGCACACAGATTCCATGCTGCTTATCCCAGGGGTAAGCAGTGGATTTCCCTGGTCCTCTTTAATAATAGTTTGTGTACTTTTCCTCCAGGAACTTGTCCAAATCTCTTAGAACCAGCTGCACTAACTTCTTTTACTAGATCCTCTGGTAATGAATTCCAGAAATTGAGTGAAAAAATATTTTCTCTGATTTGTCTTAAATGTGCTACATTGCAGCTTCATTGCATGTCCCCTAGTCTTTCTAATTTTTGAAGGAGTAAATAACCAACCTATGATTACTTGTTCCACTCCATTCATTATTTTATAAACCTCTATCATATCTCCCCTCAGCTGTCTTTTTTCCAACCTTAAGAGCCCTAACCTTTTAAGCTTTTCCTCATAGGGGTATACTTCCATCCACTTTATCATTTTGGTGGCTCTTCTTTGTACCTTTTCTAATTCCACTACATCCTTTTTAAGATATGGCGACCAGAACTGCACATAATTTTCAAGGTGCAGTCGCACCATGGAGCCAATACAGAGGCATTGGAGGAGTGGCCTAGTGGTTGGGGCAAGGTACTTCAGGCCGGAAGGTCGGGGGTTCAAATCCCACTAGAGGACAGCAACCTTGGGCCGGAAGGACTGGGGTTTCTAGTCCCACAGGTGCTCCTTGTGGTCTTGGGCAAGCCACTTAACCCTCCATAGCCCATGTTCCCTGTAAAATAGTTATCTCCAAGTTATAATGCCCTGTTCAATGTAATTTCAGTTTGTTCAATGTAAACCGCACTGATGCAGAATAGCGCGGTATATAAGAGAATGTAAATAAATAAAATAAATTTTAATATCTTTGGTTTTATCCTGTCATTGCATATTATGAATATCCTGAAACTTCACTAGCTGGAAGTCCAAGAGGATAGGATATTGCTCCTTTCCAGATCAGTTTTTCTATTCTCTCTTTTGGTGCTCTAGCATACTGAAACAATGTTTAATAACTGGTTTCTATACTTAATCCAACACCAAGATCCTCTCTCAGGTCTTATCCCCCTAGCTTTACAATATAAACAAGTTTACAAAACTAGTGAGGCTGTTGCCTGCAAATCTGGCTGCCTTGGTCTTGCTGGATGGTGCCCAGTCACTATAAACTTATTGGCATTGATCCATATGATTTCCAGGGAGTTGAAGCCTGCTGGTTCCAGTTTAGTTACCTCTGTGATCTGTGGCGTTGCTTATCACAATTACTTTATTATTATTATTATTATTACATTCTCTTATATACCGCGCTATTCTGCATCAGTGCGGTTTACATTGAACAAACTGAAATTACATTGAACAGGGCATTATAACTTGGAGATAACTATTTTACAGGGAACATGGGCTATGGAGGGTTAAGTGGCTTGCCCAAGACCACAAGGAACACCTGTGGTCATTTATATAGCGCTACAAGGTGTACACAGCACTGTACATATAGATGTAATAGAGAGTCTCTGCTCATCAGTGCTTACAATCTAATGAAGACGAAGAACATCACAAAACTGGGAACTAGAGTATAGTAAGATGTGCATAAGTGGTGAACAAGAGAGAGGGGCATTAGGATCCAAAAGCAGCCTCAAAGAAGTGGGGTTTTAGCCTGGATTTGAACAGGGCTAGAGAAGGATACTGATCATATTTCCTTTATCTGCCCTCTGTTTTCTCCCCCCCCCCTTGCCTCTATTCTTGAGACAATAAAGAATGGGTGATTTGCAATAACTGCAATTCCTAAGCGTCCCTCCAGTTCAATCCCTTTCCTCTGGGTTGTGCTCCCCTTCCAGCAGCTTGGAGACTGAACATGTCATCGTCTTTTGATGACACCTAGGATATAAATAGCACTGGCACCACCCACCAGCTCCAGTATGCTCAGTCTCCAAGCAGCTGAAGCTAGTAGTAAGCCAGGGGTTAGGTTCACTGGAGAGACCTAGGTGTCAGTGGGGTTTTTCTCTTTATTTTTCTTTATTTAACTTTTTTAATTTGACTTCAGAGGAATTGGATTTATTTTGTAATTTGTTTGGTCCTGGTTGCTTGCTAGGGCAGTGAATCTGTCCTGTAGAGCTGAAGAGATCCCCCCCCCTACCCCTCCCGGAGGAGGCTTCAGAGAGAACAGCACAAGGGGAGAGGATCGCGGTTCCCGAGCCTGGCAAGGGCGAGGAAACATCGGGGAGCTTGATTCGGCAGGGCCTGCCACTTCCTCCTTGTCCTGCCTCGCAGCCGAAGCCCTCAGGCAGCTGAGCGCGAGGTCAGTAAGAGACGGCCAGTCGGAGCAGAATAAGGGGGAAAGCTCTTCAGCGGCGTCGGACGCCGAAGAGCTCTGTGGTGAGCTGCGTGGTGCAGTGAGTTGACCATGTGGCTGCCAGCTGAGTGGGGGGAAAAGGCCTGCTGTCTTCGGTAAGAGGATCGGTCTGAGAAAGAAAGGTAGGCTGATTCCTTTGGCACGCTTTTCACGCGCCCTTGGTGCTGCAGGTCTGGGGGAGCTGTTTGTCAGGGGAGTTCTTCCCAGCGATCTGCAGTTTCTTATTTAAGCTTTATTTATGCTGTATTTAAGTTTCATTTAAGTTTTATTTAAACTTTATTTTAATTTATTTAAACGTTATTTAACCTAAAAAAAAACCACGGAAGAGAGTTGTTTTGAGGTAATTTACTGAGTGCCAGCGGATCAGGTGCAGAAGGGCCCTACCACCATGCCGGCAAGACCACAATGTTTGGTCTGCGGGTCACGGCGGGGAGCGGTCTCTGAATCCGGGGTGTGCAGGGGCTGTGTCCTTGGAACAGGGTATCCAGGCCAGCATAACCCAGGATCCTGTATCTTCCCCTTTACAGGAGGCAGGAGAGCTCTTGAAGCAATACTCGCTTCTGGCTCTTCGCTGCCTGCAGTCTCAGAGCAGCAGACCCTTCCTCACTCAGCCCAGGCTCTCCACTTCTTTGGGAGTGCAGGAAGGGGGAGGCTGGGGGGTTTCTCCCCAGAATTTGTCTTATTGTTGCTTCAGTTATGTCACACTGCCAATTCTATAACCTCTGCTGGTAAGCTATTCCAGACATTTACTACCCTTTTAATAAAGATGTTCTCATATTTCCGTGGAACCATTCTCCCTTCAACTTTATATCTTAATACCATTGGTCTAGTTTATTTATGCTTGCCTTTTCATTTCTATATAAATTAATTTTCTCCATGGACAAGCAGGATAAATGTTCCCCCATACGGAAACCTCTCTATGCTGCTTTTAGAAACTTTTAGAATGGTTCTACCATGCCTGCATGTGAGTTCCCGCCTGCAGCTGCCTTGCCCTCTGTCTCATTTTTGTCCATGGAACCCATCACACTCATTTTTGTGTGCCTGCACCATATTCCCAGAGTCGTCTTTTTGCTTTTTAATTGCAATTTAGTGAGTCTTTTGCCTGCTGATGCTGTGCCATATTTTTCCCTTGTAGTTTCCTTCTTCAGTTTTTTCATTTGTTTTAGATGTTTCCTTGATTTTTTTCCCCTACTTTTTCATTTCGGGCCGCATTTAGGTCTGTTGGTGCTATGGTCAGTTTGTATCTTTCTTTTTTGTCAAGATCGAGTTGTTTGATTTTGCCTTGACAATTTTTCCAGATGTGACATCCTAGAAACTCTCCAGTGGGTTTAAGAAGTGCACCCAGTGTGGCAGAATAATGTGGCCTCAAATGGCGCTTGCAGTGCTTGGGGCCTGATCATGAATGACCTCGTTGTCTTTTGTGTTTCAGAGGAGCTCAGTTTCCCAAATGGACTGGGCACTGGCTCAGGCATAGATTCAAACATCCTTTGATTTACCTCTCTGCGTGTGCATTGGAGTGCACGGAATCCAGCGGCACCTACAGCATTGTGCTGCTTGAGAGGATGACCAGCTCCCCAAATGCCAGCTAAGGATTAAAGAAGAAAGAAGCAGCTCCTTGGATGCTGATTATAATTTTTAGCACTTCTTCTCAGAGGAGAGGTCTTTTGAGTTATCAGATCATGCACTTCCTCACGTGCGACCAAGTCTCTCCTTTTCCACGATTTTGTCAGTTATGGCTGAGACCATGCCATTTCAATTGGAAACTGAGGAGGAGCCCAGGGCAGAAGAGTTGGAAATGCCCCAGTAGTCTGATGTCCCTAAGGAAATTATGACAATGCCCATGCACTGAATTCATCAGAGGCTGCAGATGGAGAATGTGGGAGACTCCCCTCTCTGTGCCTCCATCAGTAGGAAGGTTAACTCTATGTATAGAGTCCAGAAGGCTCTCGGATTCGAGAAGCTCCAGCTGCTGCTGCGCCACTGCATGGTCATTGAATCTGTTCTCAAAAGAGCTAAAAGTTCCAAGTTTCACTGTTCGGTACCCCCGTGGCAGGAGGATAGAACATTGGATTCTTTTGGGAGGAAATTTTATCAGAATGCTGTGCTGGCATCCCGTGTCGCATTCTACCATCTCTTCATGGGCATGCACTTGTGGAACACCATACACAGTCTTGATGAGTCAGTCTTGTGTTTCTGTCTCTCCAGAGAGAGCTTCACAACTCTGGTCTCTAGTGAGCCAGGGGATGAAGTTTATTTAATTGTTTTTTTTTATACCGCTTTGTTTAGTCAAAATGGCTTACATTGTAACTTAAACTTGGTAATATACATTAAACAGGGACAATGGTAACTTGGATTCTTCTGAGGCAGTGTAGGATTAAGTGACTTTCCCAAGGCCACAAGGAGTGCTAGTGGGAATCAAACCCTGATCTCTTGGTTCCCAAGCCAATGCTCTAAGCCAGGGGTGGGCAATTCGGCCCTTGTGCACCACAATCCAGCCTGGTTTTCATGATGGACCTAATGAATATTCATGGACCTATTTCCATACAATGGAAGGCAGTGGATGCAAATAGATCTCATGAATATTCGTTAGGGACATCATGAAAACCAGACTGGATTGTGGTGCACAAGGGCCGGAATTGCCCACCCCTACTCTAAGCATTAGGCTGTTCTTCAGAAAGGACATTGTCGGAGCAACATATAAGAACATAACATAAGAACATAAGATATGCCATACTGGGTCAAACCAAGGTCCATCAAGCCCATTATCCTGTTTCCAACAATGGCAAATCTAGGTCACAAGTACCTAGCAGTTTCCTCAGAAGACACAGGTTCCACAATGCTTGTATTAGGACAAGCAGTGGATTTCCCGGACCGCCTTTAATAATGGACTTTTCCTCCAGGAACTTGTCCAAACCTTTTTTTAAACTCAGCTGCACTAACAGCTTTTACTACATCCTCTAGTAACGAATTCCAGAGTTTGATTAAGCGTTGAGTGAAAAACATTTTTTTTTCTTATTAGTCTTATATGGGTTACACTGAAGCTTCATTGCATGTCTAGTTTTTCTGTATTTTGATGGCATAAACAATCTATCTGCGTTTACCCGTTCCACTCCATTCATTAATTTATAGGCCTCTATTATGTCTCCCCTCAGCTGTCTCTTTTCTAGGTTGAAGAGCTCTAACCTTTTTAGTCTCTCCTCATAGGAGTATCCTTCCATCCTCTTTACCATTTTGGTGGCTCTTCTCTATACCTTTTCTAATTCCGCTGTATCCCTTTTAAGATATGGCGACCAGAATTGCACACAATATTCGAGGTACGGTCGCACCATGGAACGATAGAGAGGTATTATAATATCCTTTGTTTTATTCTCCATTCCTTTCCTTATGTTTCCTAGCATTCTGTTTGCTTTCTTGGCAGCTACTGCACACTGAGCAGAGGGTTTCAGTGTGTTATCCACAATGATGCCTCAGTCTTTTTCCTGGGTGGTGGTTCCTAATGTTGAACCTTGGTTACACGATGCAAAGTTTGGGTTGTTCTTTCCTAGGTGCATAACTTTGCACTTGTCCATGTTAAATTTCATCTGCCATTTGAACATCCAATTTATTAAGGTCCTCTTGCAATTTTTCACAATCCTCTTGGGTTTTAACAACTTTGAATATTTTAATATCTTTGATATTCGATATGGCATAGAGAGCCTCCACAATGAGTATTGGTGCCCAGAGACTCTTACAGCTGCAGACATAATCCTAGCATATAGGAGAAGCTTGCTGATGTGCTATACTAATGGAGCGAATCTCTTCAGAGAAAAGGTAGAAGTGACACTTCCTTATCGTCCCTCCAGTCCAGGCCCGCACCTCTGGGTAGTGTACCTCTTCCAGCAACTTGGAGACTGAGCATGTCATTTTTGATGACACCAGTACTAATACAGTGGGATCCGCCCACTATCTTCAGTACTCTGTCTCCAAGCAGCTGGAGGAGGTAGTGAGCCAGGGTGCTGGACTTAACTGAGGGGCAACTAAGGAGCAGTTGTTAGGCTAGGTTTTTGGTGACATCTGTCTTTATTTTGTTAGTCTCCTCATTTGCAGAGCACTTTTATTTACCTTTCTTTAAAAAAAAAAAAAAAAAAGACACACAGCAATTTTTTAACGGAGAGATGTTCCCCTTTCCCCCTCCCTGCCTTGGAGTTGCCGGGTGTTGGGGAGGTTGGGAGAATACCCAGGGAACGGACTGCCCCCAAACCCGTTTGCGGGTGAGGGGCTTTCTCCATATTTGGGCACAGAGCAGCAGAGCAGATTGTCCCAGTAGGCCCCCTCAGCGCCGAAGCCGTATGTTTCCGACTGAGCATGAGGAGAAACAGGCACAGCAACATCACAGAGCTGAAACTGATAGGTAAGGGTTTCTGCTTCAGATGAGTTGCTGGCAGTGCCCAGGACCCTTTTTTGGGGTTGGTCGTGGGGAGGAGAGCAGTGTGTGTGGTAAAGGCGCCAGAGGCCCGTTTCCTGCTGGAGCCTGCGACCGCATGGCAGACACGGTGGGGCCGTGCAGAAAGAAAAAAGCCAGGGTGTGTTTTTTTTCTCTCTTCCCATGCCCAAACGTGCTGGCTAAATGAAACCTGTGCAGAAGGGCTAGCAGGTGCCACCGGTTGTGGGGAGCGTTGTATTTTTATTTTAATTCATTAGCTAGTATTCCCCTTCCCCGCCCCACCCGAAAAAAAGAAATATATTTAAAAGGAGGTCTTTTGCACAAGACTGAGTAGAGGAGAGCTGCTAGGGCTAGTCTCTCTTAGGCATGCTGGCAAGGCCATTTACTTCGTGATACCAAAGGAGGAAGGGACCTTCCAACTGATTCTCAGTCTTAAGCGTGTGAACCGCTGTTTGCGGGTGCCGCATTTTCACATGGAAACATTGCGGTCCGTCATAGTGGCGATCAGAAGCAGAGAGTTCCTGGCATTTCTCAATCTGATTAGAGGCATGCCTGTATATTCCCATACAGTCAGAGCATCAGTGGTTTCTCCGTTTTGCAGTTCCTTCGGGGCATTTCCAGTTTTGGGTGCTGCCATTTGGTCTCGCGATGGTGCCACGCACCTTTACAAAGGTAATGGTGGTGGTAGCGGCAGCGCTGCGCCAGGAGGGTATGCTAATGCATCCGTACCTTGATGACTGGCTGATTTGGGCAAAATCCAAGGACGAAAGCAGTCGGATGGTGCAGTTCCTTCAAGGTCTCGGTTGGGTGGTCAACATGGCCAAGAGCCACTTGACTCCATCTCAGGAACTCGAGTTTTTGGGGGCACGCTTTGACACCTATGTGGGGGGAGTCTTCCAGAACAGCGCGCCCTAGGGCTTCGGCAATTAGTGAGGTAGTTCCTGAGGATGTCGGATCCGACGGTTTGGCATTACCTGCAGGTCCTTGGAACCATGACTGCCATGCTCGAGGTGGTCCCATGGCAAAAGGCACACATGCACCCCCTTCAGCAAGCTCTGCTCCGGCGCTGGTCACACCAGACTCATCCTTTGTCCAACAGACTCCACTGTCCTCGGAGGATCAGGAGAGTGCTCTGGTGATGGCTTTGTCCGAAGAATCTGGGAAATGACTGCCTCTCAAGTCACCGTCGTGGATACCTCTGACTGATGCCAGTCTGGCCGGTTGGGGAGCCCATTGTGAAGGACAATTTGCGCAGGGGCGTTGGAGGCATGTTGGAATCTCATTGGTCCATAAACTGGCTGGAGATGCGTGCGGTGGCCCTAGCACTCGAAAGCTTTGAGGTCGGGTGGTGGGGGAAGGCAGTTTGTGTTCTGGTGGACACCGCAACCACGGTAGCCTACATCAACCGGCAGGTAGGCACAGGCAGCGCAGCCTTAGAGGCGGAAGCGGAGTCACTGTTGAGCTGGGCGGAGGGCCACCTCCAGATGTTATCGGCAGCACATGTGGTGGGCGTTGAGAATGTGATGGCGGACTATCTGAGTTGGGTACTCAGCCAGGAGGTCTTCACTCAGGTGGTGCGTCAGTGGGGTGCACCAGTCATGGATCACATTCGAATCTACCAAAGCAAACTACTTCTTCAACAGAAGACGAGAATGAATGTTAGAGGGCCTAGACGCCCTCGTGTAGCTGTGGCCCACAGAAAGGCTCTTCTATGTGTTCCCAATGTGGGTTCTTATAGGCTGAGTAGTGCAGAGGATCGAAGCCCATTGGTGATTGGTTGTACGGTGATTGCCCCAGACTGGCCAAGGCTCCTGTGGTATGCAGACCTCATGAGAATTCTGGTGGATCTGCCCTGTCATCTCCCGGCGCGGGGGGATCTTGACGCAGGGGCCAGTGCTCATGCCTCAGGTGGATCAATTCTCTCTTACGGCCGAGGGCGCAATTGAGGAAGAAAGGCTACTTGGGCCCAGTGATTTCCACCTTGATGAAAATGAGGTGGAAGTCGACATCTTTGGCCTATATTCATGTCTAGGGCATCTTTGAGGCGTGGTGTGCAGACAGACGGGTTCGGCCATCCGCGGCTTCTAAGCCAGACATCCTGGAGTTCTTGCAGGCTAGTTTCGACAAGGGTCTGGTGGCAAGTTCCCTGCGGGTACAACTGGCAGCGATTTCCAGGGTGTTGTGTTGGGGACGCACCCAGACTTCATTTTCTGCAGGCGGTAGTCGTCCTGCACCCTCTGTAGCAATTGGTGGTACCGCCATGGGATCTCAACCTGGTGTTAGCAGCTCTCTGTGGCAAGCCTTTTGTGCTGAGTCGGGTTTCATTGAAAGACTTGACTCTGAAGACGGTTTTTCTGGTGGCAGTCTGCTCAGCATGTAGAATTTCCGAGCTGCAAGCCCTGTCTTGCCAGGAACAGTTTCTCACTTTTTCAAGGGAGAAGGTGGTTCTATGACTAGTGCCTTCCTTCTTGCTCAATGTGGTCTTGGCCTTCCATTTGAACCAGTGCCTACTGGTGCTGGGATACTCAGAGGACGCCTCCAATAACCCGTGGATGCGGCGTTTGGAAATTCAGCATGTCCTGAGGCGTTATTTGAAGAGGAACAGTGTTTTGCAAATCAGATCGCCTATTTGTACTGTTTGGGGGGCTGTGAAAAGGTGAGACTGCAGCGAAGACCTCTATTTCTAGATGGATCAGAGAGGTGATTAGCTCGGCGTACATTTTAAGAGATAAGCAGGTGCCGGAGGGGTTGCAGGCTCACTCTACAAAGGCTCGGGCGGCCTCATGGGTGGAGAATAGCTTGGTGTCGCCAGGGGAAATTTGCAACCTGTTCTTCGCTTCATACCTTTGCTAAGCATTATTACCTGGACGTCCAGGCAGAGTGGGATGCCTGTTTTGTCTTGGCGGTGCTTCAGGCCGGTCTGGTGGGTCCCTCCCATTTGATGTGACTGCTCTGATACATCCCAAAGATGCGGGACTGGACTGGAGGGATGATAAGGAAGACTAAATTAGACCTACCTGCTAACTGTTGTTCTTTGAGGACTCCAGTCCAGTCCCGGATCCCACCCCGAATACCGGTTGTACATGACAGGACCCTGAAGTGGTTTTCCATGGCCGGAGAAAGGGCCTGGGGTGTTTTCAGATTCGGGGGAGGGCGGACTGAAGGGATGGTCTCTGTCATGCTCAGTGCTGGACATCATCGCCCGGTTGGGCCTCAGGTAAGCCTTCTCGATTTGGGGGGGGGGGGAGGGGAGGGGAGGGGAAGAGGAAGCCCCTCTCTGGGCCAGGAGGGGGAGTTTGAATCTGTATATTATTTTTGGTTCAAAGTTAAATTCTTATTTGTTGCTGTAAGTCTGCTTTGTCAGTAGGTACTGGAGATAGTGGGCAGACCCCACTGTATTAATACTGGTGTCATCAAAAGATGACATGCTCGGTCTCCAAGCTGCTAGAAGAGGTACACTACTCAGAGGTGTGGGACTGGACTGGATTGGAGTTCCTCAAGCAACAACAATTAGCAGGTAAGTCTAATTTTATCGTTTTGGATCCTGTCTAGGCCCACTCTTAACCTGACCTCCTTATCTTGGGGGTACAACAATAGAGGGCACAGGAGAACCTATTATTCCAGGACTCAACAAACCCAGGTGCCAGGTTGCCATGGCGATTAAAAATCAGACCCGGCGAATGGGGATCTGCTTGCGGGGATCTCATCTTCCTTGGGCAGAAGTACTGCAAAACATCAAGGACAGGTGCTTTCTAGTCCAGCCTGCAAAAAAGGTGCTGGTCCTGGCTGCAACTGCAACCCTTTGTAGCACTTTAGCCCATAGGAGGTGGGATCCCTGCAGGAATCCAGCACTGTTCTAACTGTGATTACATCTTTTGCAACATTTCTGCCTGCCTCTAAAAGTTAGAGGCAGGGGGAATTTGCTGTACAGAAGGCTTAAGAAATTTAAAGGGGTAGTAGTTTAAATAAAGAATGTTGGGGTGAATGGAGGGTAGAGGGTGAGTGCAAGGGGGGGGGGAAGGGGAGAGAGTTTGGGAAGGAAAACAGAGTTAGAGGTCAGAGGAGTGACAGGAGGGGGAGAGGGAAGAGTTCAAGGAGTTGGAGGGTGAAAAGATGAATGCATAGAAAGTAAAAGGCACAATTTGTATGTGTCAAAGACATACCCCACTTCTAGCACCACACACACACACCCGACCTCTGCACCATACAGGTGTAACTTAAAGGGTTAGTGGGGAACGGTGGGAGAGGGAGGAGGAGGAGTGGGGCAACTGCCTTCTGTTGGCACTTTGCAGTGGAACGTTAAGAGCCTGATATATTAAGCTGTTGCCCATAGAAAATTGGAAAACAGCCTTAGTACATCAGGCCTTAAAACCTAAAAAAGTAACTGTGATACACCTTTTTTGGGGGGTGGGGCCATGCACTGTGACCTAGCTTCCAAGAAAATTTGTCAAGGCCTGACTCACAAAGGTGTCTGCACCACTCTCCTCCTTCCTGCTTTTCTCAGACAAAATAGAATTCTTGCTCCTTTCTCAGGCAGCAACGTCCCTGCCAGCATGCGGCCCAAACAAGGGATGAGGATTTAACTGGCAGCTAGAGAACATAGCTCAAACTCCAGTCCTGGTCACGGGCAACCTTCCGGTAGGAGAGAGACTCCCATTCTTCAAGAACGAGTGGTCCCTTAAAACCTCTGACTGGTACTCAAAATATTCTGGGTTGGTTACAGATTACATCTATTCAGACTTCCATCAAATTACCCATTAGCAGTTATTTGAAGTCAGCTTCAGTTATTGTTTGGAAAGGGACTACTGGCACAGCAGCAGATTTGGCCAATCTGTTCTTCATAATCTGTCAGGGACCTAGGCCCAGTTATTTTCTGTTCAAACTGCCTCTCTTATATGCAAATCTGTTTGTTAAATCAAGTTGCCTCTCTTTTAAAAGAAAAAAATATAGAAGAAAATAGGATATATGCAAAAGGCTTGTTTCCATCAAAAATTTGTTTCAGCCAGGGTCAGCCTGTTGCAACACAAGTTTTCGTATCCGTTTTTTCTTTTAAAGCAGCCTGTAGTTAGGAATTCCCATATGTGAGCGCTTATTCTGCTTGTCCACGGAGAAAGGTTGTGGTTTATAGTTTATTTAACTTTATATGCTGCCCTTTAAAGTATATACCAGAGTGGTTTTCAATATCATTTCAGGGTCATTAAAACAACATGAAGCAGAATAAACAGAAAAAAAAACAAAAAACAAGTGATAAACCAGGCTGAGCATTCCCAGATTCCAAAAGCCTTTCTAAACAGGAGTGTCTTCAGGACCTGGTTAAATTTTTTATGGGATGTTTCTAATCTTAAGTCGGGGTAGAGGGAGGGTGGGCCGGGAGGGTAGATCATTCCATAAGGATGGAATATTGAAATAAAAAGAACATTTCTGAGTGGATTCATACTTTGCCTGCGAGGCTGAAAGTAGGATAGGGTAAAGTAGTCGAGAAGGGGTATGCAAAGTAATATATGATGAGAGATGCAATAGATGACCGGGGTGGAAAGCTCTGTGTACATGTAGCAGGTGGTCTCCATGGATAGCAGGATATGTTCTCTCAACTTTCCCTCCCTCCTGTTGGAGTTGTATTCTAGCTTAGCTAGTTATTTGACTGAAGAAAGAGGGCAAGTTGGTGGCAGGTGGGAACTTGAATGTATGCACGGTAGAATCACTCTAACAATTTCCATGGGTGATGCAGTCATATGTAAGGACTTATCCTGCTGTCCAGGGAAAATACCTGCTACAGGTAAGTAGCTTTATTTTATTTCTCATGTTTAATTAATGGTTTGTAGCCTTTTGAGGTCCTTTCATGAATGCAGCAGGTCAGTAGAAGTGCTATTTGGGTAGATTCTCCAGGACCAAGCAGTTAACACGGGCGATGTCACCGACTGAGCCTGCGCAGTAACTCTCCCCAGCTTTCAAAGAAAGCCTTTGGGAGATGAACCATGCATGCGTGGTTGCTTTCCCACCTAAGGAGGGAGCCATCTTACCTCAGCCTTCTTTTTCAGTGGAGCCCTTCAGATGTCCATCTACACACCACAAACATTTTTTCGTGGAATCTATTATTTTGCCATTCTCGTTCTTTTCTTTTTTTGGTAGGTGTACCCTTGCCTTTCTGCGATCCTGGAACCGTTGCAGCCTTGGTGCCGCTTTTTTTGGATGGGTCCCATTTTTTTTTCTGCTTCATTTCCACTGGTGCACAGGTTTTTCCTCACGCCCTCCTGTTCAGGACAATAGAGTTTGACCTCACTGGTGTCGTTTTCCCAGAAGTGTCCTTGATCAGCGGTTTTAATAAGTGTGGCGGTTGTGGCTGGACCATGTCCATCATGGACTGCCATAACTGCTGCCTTTAGTGCCTCAGGGTCGACCATGACGCCTTTACTTGTCTGCTATGCCTCCAGATGACAAGCAAGGGGCACAAGAACCATGAAAGGCAGTGGGAGGTGCTGTTTGGCCACAAGGTATTGGCTCCGGCATCGGCATTCAAATAGACACCCTTGGAGGCCGCTGTGGAGGCATTGACCTCGCTTGGTGACTGGGCTCTCTCGGAACCCCGAGTTGCGAGGCATCCTTGGAAGGACTGGATTTCGTCCCAGTTATTGTCGGAGGGTGATGCCAGTTCCACGGGTAAGTCCCACTATCATCGGCATTGCAGCTCTCAACGTGAAACAGGGGACCAGGGGTGGCCTTCTAAGTTGCCCCAGCGGGAGGAGGCCTCCACATTCTCTGAGGACTGGAATCAGTCTCCCAAACTGATCACCATCTGGGAGTCTCTGCCAGTGGAACCGGCGTCAGGCCCGATTCCCTCTATGCTGATGCAGGTGGCTGCAGGGGCCCCTCTCTTGGAGGAGAGGTTGGTGACTCTGGAGCACAGCCAGATTGCCTTCTTGGCACAGCAGAGGGCAGAGATACCAGTAACCTTTGGTTCCTCAGGGCCCACAACAGGCCCCTCGTGCCTCACCCGTGGAGAGTCAGCCGATACTGGAGCGGAATTCCCTCTGGGTCGATTCCCGGGACTGCTCTCGGTCTCTGTCGGTGCACCAGGGGTCTCCGCCGAGGAGCGCCAGACCCCGTCATCTCCACCATCGGGACATTAGCACGATTCCCGTCAGTCCTTCGACTTCGTCTTGAATTCCACCTCAGAGTGGGAGACAGAGGATGAATCCCCAGACACAGCATGGCACAGGGATGTCCTCTCGGGCCCCTTGCCACCGCTGGAGCACAGTCGGACCCCTCCTGAGGAATTCTGTTTCTTGGACTTTGTTCGACAGAAGGGGAAGGGACGGTCCTTCACCATCGAGGCAGAGGAGGAGCTTCAGGTGGAGGATCTTGAGATCCTCCAATATTCTTCCACGCCAAAGGAGGCTATCACAGTCCCGGTGCCACGATCCTCAAGCGCATCTTATGGTTACGGTGTCCATTCTGAACAGATGTCTCAATTGGATGTGTCTTGTCTGCAGGAGTGCGGGCTTCGAAAAGACAAAACTGCCTTACAATTCCATGGTGGCGGAATCGGCCATGCGCCATATTAAGAGCTAGAAGATGCACTTCTCGGTGCCTCCTGGCCGGTAAGCCTGCACCATGGATGGCTTTGGTAGGAAGTATTATCAGGACTTGATGTTCATGGTCCATATCCAGGCATGTACCTGAGAGACCTGGCAGGGGAGCTTGCAGGGTTCTCAGCTGGGTTTTCTGACAACCATCTCCAGCGCTTCAAGAACCTGGTTTCCACAGTGAAGGAGTACTCCAAGTAGCTTACTCATACAGCCTTATAACTGCTCTTGAGTCCGTGGCTCAGATTGCTGCTGTGGGCATTGGTGACAGCCACCTGGCATGGCTACAGACCTCTGATTTGGAGCAATGGGTTCAGGACAAGTTGGTTAATGTCCTATGCCGAGGGGACAATCTCTTCGGCAAGCCCATGACTGAGAAGGCTGCCGAGCTGGAGACTGAGTTGCCACCAGAACCAGGCTCTCTAGGAAGACTGCTGACCCTTCCAGGTGGAAGGCTTTGGGGAAAAAGTCCTTCTACCCGAAGAAGAAGATGGCCTACAGAGGTTACTCCCAATATCAGGCCTATCCAGCTCCCCCACAGGGGCAACAGGCCCAAGGGCCAGGGACAGGGTCCTAGTTAGACCCAAGACCCCCCAGCCAGCACCACAGCCACAGTCTGGAGGGAAGGGAGGGGGGCTTTTGACTCCAAGATCATAGCTGATCTCCCCCTGGAGGGTTGCTCTGCGGCACATCGGCGGGTGGCTCACATCCTTCGTCCATCGTTGGCGCAGCATCATCAGTGCCTGGGCTCTGCAAGTAGTGAGAGAGGGCTACCTCCTCCACTTCGAGCAGGTGCTGCCTCTGTTCTTTCTGAGGGAACTTCCTCTAGACCCCCACCATTGCAAACTCCTGCAGGGAGAGCTCCGAGCCCTCCTGGAAGAAAGGGCTGTGGAGTTGGTCCCTCAGTTTCAGGTGGACAAAGGGGTTCTACTCCAGCTACTTTCTAATTCCAGAAAAGACGGGCGGCTTCCACCATATCTTAGATCCGCGGGATCTCAACCGCTTCTTAGTGCAGGAGAAGTTCAAGATGGTATTCCTTGGAACGCTGCTGCCCTTTCTCCAGCGGGAAGATTGACTATGCTCCTTAGAGTGGAGGAGTGGCCTAGTGGTTGGGGCAAGGTACTTCATGCCGGAGGGTCGGGGGTTCAAATCCCACTAGAGGACAGAAACCTTGGGCCGGAAGGACTGGGGTTTCTAGTCCCACAGGTGCTCCTTGTGGTCTTGGGCAAGCCACTTAACCCTCCATAGCCCATGTTCCCTGTAAAATAGTTATCTCCAAATTATAATGCCCTGTTCAATGTAATTTCAGTTTGTTCAATGTAAAACCGCCTTGATATCATGAAAGGCGGTATATAAGAAATGTTAAATAAAAAAATAAATAGATCTGAAAAATGCCTGCATCCACATCCTGATCCACCCCTGAAATCTGCAGTACCCTTTGGTTCGTCCTTGAAGGGTGTCACTACCAGTACAGAGTGCTCCCCTTCGGCCTGGCATCTGCCCCAGGGTTTTCACAAAATGCCTTTCAGTTGTTGCCGCCTTCCTGAGACTTCAGGGGATCTTCGTCTTCACCTACCTGGACGACTGGCTGATCCAGAGGCGCATCGCCCAGCGAGGTTTATTGGGCTGCACAGTGCACCATACAGGTGCTACAGCAGCTGGGCTTTATCATCAGCTTTCCGAAGTCCCATCTTCAGCCCTCTCAGTAGCTTGAGCTCATTGGGGCCCTCCTAGACACGGCTCAGGCAAGGGTCTTCCTTCCCTTGGCTTGGGAGTAATGACTAGTGGCCTTGACATGGGATATCCAGGATTACTTCATGGTGTCAGCACGCCAGATGCTTCCCCTCCTGGTGCATGTTACCCCTTTTGCTCGTTTCCACATGCGCCAGGCCCAGTGGACTCTCTGTACTCAGTGGAAGGAGGCGACCGAGCGCCTGACGGAAAGGGTCTGGGTGATCTCGCCTTTGGTGGCAGAGTCTGGAGAATCTCCTGGTGGGCCTTCTCTTTCAGGCCCCCACGCGTCAGCTGGTCCTTACCACGGATACCTCTAAGCTCGGCTGGGGCGCCCTCCTTGATGGCCTTTGGACCCAAGGTCTGTGGTCAAGGAAGGAGAGCCTCCGTCGGATCAACTTCCCCGAGCTCAGGGTGGTGGCACATGCCCTTCGAGTGTTTCAGCATCGTTTGTCCAACCAGGTTGTCCTCATTCAGACCGACAACCAAGTCGTGATGTTCTATGTCAACAAGCAGGGTGGCACAGGCTTGTACCACCTCTACTGGGAAGAAGTCCAGCTCTGAAAGTTTGCTAGTGAGAGACGCATCCTTTTCTGGGCGGTATATCTCCCAGGTCAGGCAACGTCCTGGCGGTCATGCTGAGCAGAATGCTGTAGCCTCACCAGTGGGCTCTGACCCCATAGATGGCTCGTGGCATCTTCTAGACATGGGGAATGCCGAACATGGACCTTTTTGCGAACCTCTCCAGTGTCCAACTGCTGCTGTTCTGATCTAGGATTCCATGCCGGGCTTGGCTGGTGGCCGATGCGTTCCTCCTGGACTGGAGCAGGGACTTGCTTTATGCTTATCTTCCTACTCCCCTGGTGGCCAAGACCCTCTTCAAGGTTCAAGCAGACAGTTTCGCAGACCCTCATTGCCCCACTGCTAGTCCAGGCAACCCAGGTTCCCTCTGCTGCTCTCTCTCGAGGGCACCCCCGATTACGTTTGGCTGCGCTCTGGATCTGCTCTCACAGGATGGGAGATCCCTTTACATTCCAACCTCTGATCTCTAACCCTCACTGCGTGGATGCTGAAAGTTAGTTCTTCCTCACTTCCACTTTCCCAGGGAGGTCGAGGATGTTTTACTTACCTCCTGAAAGGATTCCACCAGACGTGCATACGCCTTCAAGTGGCGCGGATTCTCTGTCTGGTGTGCCAGAGTGTTTAACCCATTCTCCTGCTCAGTGCAAACGGTCCTGACCTACCTGCTGCACCTCTCCCATATGAGTTTGAAGTCTAACTCTCTTTGCACTGCTCCAGGAGGAGCAGAGCTGCCAACAGAAGCCTCCCCAGCACCGGAGAAGAGCCCACTCCTGCCCGGAGACTAGCAGCAGAAAAGAAAGCACGCGGCTTCACAAAAGAGCATCGCCGGTGAGAGCAGCGATCCAGAGCTCCACCCCCTGCATCGCGTCGCTGATCCCTGCTGCCCAATCGCGGCTGACCTGCCTGCTTTAAAAGGGAAGGAAAGCAGGCGCAAGATCTCTCTTTGCACTGCTCCAGGAGGAGCAGAGCTGCCAACAGAAGCCTCCCCAGCATCGGAGAAGAGCCCACTCCTGCCCGGAGACTAGCAGCAGAAAAGAAAGCACGCGGCTTCACAATAGAGCATCGCCGGTGAGAGCAGCGATCCAGAGCTCCACCCTCTGCATCGCGTCGCTGATCCCTGCTGCCCAATCGCGGCTGACCTGCCTGCTTTAAAAGGGAAGGAAAGCAGGTGCAAGATCTCTCTTTGCACTGCTCCAGGAGGAGCAGAGCTGCCAACAGAAGCCTCCCCAGCACCGGAGAAGAGCCCACTCCTGCCCGGAGACTAGCAGCAGAAAAGAAAGCACGCGGCTTCACAAAAGAGCATCGCCGGTGAGAGCAGCGATCCAGAGCTCCACCCCCTGCATCGCGTCGCTGATCCCTGCTGCCCAATCGCGGCTGACCTGCCTGCTTTAAAAGGGAAGGAAAGCAGGCGCAAGATCTCTCTTTGCACTGCTCCAGGAGGAGCAGAGCTGCCAACAGAAGCCTCCCCAGCACCGGAGAAGAGCCCACTCCTGCCCGGAGACTAGCAGCAGAAAAGAAAGCACGCGGCTTCACAAAAGAGCATCGCCGGTGAGAGCAGCGATCCAGAGCTCCACCCCCTGCATCGCGTCGCTGATCCCTGCTGCCCAATCGCGGCTGACCTGCCTGCTTTAAAAGGGAAGGAAAGCAGGCGCGCCCGTGCCGTGCGGGCCCGCGTCGGAGGGCCGCGCAAGAGGGCCTTTTGGCACGGCCCTTAGGAAAAGGCCCGTAAGGAGCACGAAACCGACACAAAAACCAACCTGAAAAAACATGCGGAGACCAGCAACAGCAACAAAGCACTGCAGAGCTCCCTCTGGGTCGAGCCTGCGTACATCTCCTACACATCAGACCTTCAAACCGCAGCAAGTATAAACCAATACAAACACAAACGTTTACTTTTTCTGGTTTACAATTGCAAATAACTCTGGGGTGTCATAACAACATCACCTATCACTGTGTTCACTTATTTCATCTGTTCCTGCATTGACATTGAAAATTAACCTGTACTGTTGTTAGTATTTTAAACTGTACCTGCATATCACATTGCTAGTAACATAGTACTGTTGTCAGTAACATATTTTGTCAAACATAGTACTGTTGTCAGTATTTTAAACTGTACCTGCATATCACATTGCTAGTAACATAGTACTGTTGTCAGTAACATATTTTGTCAAACATAGTACTGTTGTCAGTATTTTAAACTGTACCTGCATATCACATTGTTAGTAACATAGTACTGTTGTCAGTATTCTAAACTGTACATACATTCACATTGATAGCAACCTTTTACTGTAATCAGTACCTGTAACTGTAATTGCACTCACATTGATATTAAATTTAACTGTCACCAGTATAACACCTCACCCAAAATGCAACTAATTAACCCTGCCAAATGTAAAATTATACTAATTAGTATCACATTAGCAGTGCTAATAACCCTTGCTCAGAGCTTACATAACAATAATGTTAAAAATATCCCCATCATACACAGTTTCACACGAAACAACCCCCCATCATGGCACCCACACATAGTACATCATCCCAAAACAAACAACCATAGATTAATTCACATAAAATATTCCTCATCCCCTCAGTCAACAAACACTAAGATATGCAAAAACTTAGAATCATTATCAACAATATTAATTAATGCCAGGTCAATGAAAAATAAATTACCTATATTCACAGAAATCCTAGACAACCAAAAACCAGATATACTATGTATAACCGAGACATGGCTGTCAGACACAGACGTTTACCTAAATCAACTAAGCAACAATAACTATGACACCTTCTACACACATAGAACTCACAAAAAAGGTGGTGGAGTACTAATAATGTCAAAAAAAGAACTAAAAGCCAAAAAACTAACATCGAACCTACACACCAACATAGATACCATCATTGTGAAAATTGGCAACATAACAATCTGCCTAATTTATAGGCCACCAGACAAACAGTCAGAAAAACTAGACCCACTAATTGACTTTTTAAGTTCCTCCACTGAGCAAAATCCAATTATAATGCTCGGAGACTTTAACATCCCCTCATTACCAGCCTCATATGCCTCCCTCTTCATAGAATCAACAATAGACATGGATTTTCACCAAATAATAAACACTAGCACGCATGAAAAAGGTAGTATCCTTGACATGGTATTCCTACCAAACGTACTCTACCAACTCTATAACCCAACATCCCTCAATTGCACACTAACCCCATGGTCAGATCATTACCGTATCAACTTTAATATCACAATAAACAACACAACAGTTAAACGAATACCAACTAATGCATCTACCTCAAGATTTAAAAAATACAATGAAGAAGAATTCCTTGACCTCATAATCCCTAATTTATCAACCTCACCAATAAACCTAGATGCAGCAGTAACGAACTGGCACGAAACCATCAATAACGCTGCAGCTAAAAAACAAATAACTAAGAAAAACACGCACTCTAAAGATGGTCAAACCCCCTGGTACAATAAAGATTTAAATCTAATGAAAAAGAATTTAAGAAAAGCTGAATATAAATGGAGGAAAAATAAAAACGCAATTACAAAAGATTCATACCTCACGCTACTTAACAAGTATAAAGACGCAATAAACAATGCCAAGAAAAATTACCACGCCTCCATCTTAAACAACGCAATAAATAGACCTAGAGAACTTTTCTCAATAGTCCAAAAGCTGACTAATAATAATCACAACTCCAGCAATGAAATCACAGACATTACCCCACAGACACTGGCAAATTACTACATGAACAAGACAACGTACCATCCCCTACTACCTAAACCAGTAGATACTTCTCAAATACTTAACACAGACGAATGGTCTATATTTCAACCCTTAACCAAGGTTGAGCTCAAATCCATCATCACAAACATTAATACTACAACCTCACTACTTGACCCTTGTCCAGTAACCTGGATAAAGAACTCTCTACCTGTACTCTCTCAGTTCATCCTCCCAATAATAAACCTCTCCCTAAAAAATGGATACCTACCCTCTACACTAAAACACGCATAGATCCGCCCAATCCTAGAAAACTCTACCCTTGACAAATCATCACCTAATTCTTACAGACCCATATCGAGTATTCCATTTATGGCCAAATTAATTGAAAAAACCGTACAAATTCAAACACAAGAGTTCATTGATAGCTCAGCCCCACTTGATGACCAGCAATACGGGTTTCGCCCCAGACACGGAGTAGAATCACTCCTAACAGTGCTAATCGATACACTTGTGAGGGGAATAGACAAACCTAAACAAGCATTCTTACTCATATTCATTGATGTTTCTGCAGCCTTCGACAGCGTTCACCATTCAACAATGATTAATAAACTTAAACAAATAGGTATAAAATCCACTGTTCTAAAATGGTTTACTTCTTATCTAACAGACCGATCTCAAACAGTACAAATCGGAAATCTCACATCAAAAACATACAAACAAGAACTAGGCCTCCCACAAGGCTCAGCACTGTCAGCGTTACTTTTTAACATATATTTAAAACACATCTGTAAAATATTTAAAAAATTCAATGTCCTCTATCACCTGTATGCGGACGACATAATGATGTATGTCCCATTCAAAATCCCAAATATCCCTATACAACTCATTAACGACTGCCTCACTGAAATCAACACCTGGCTAAATGAAAACAATCTGTACATCAATCACTCAAAAACAGAAGCTCTAATAGTAACTAAATGCACAACATTCATTCCTCCCTCCCATATTACATTGCAAAATAATAATATCATACTAAAATCTGAAATACGCTACTTAGGTGTGATACTGGATAAACATCTCAGCATGGACACACATGTAAGAAATATAGCAAAAAAAGTTTACTTTAAACTAAAAATATTAAAGCAACTCCGCCCACTAATGCACTTACAGGATTTTCAACGCGTCATACAAGCAATCATAACCCCACATTTTGACTTTGCAAATCAAACCCTACTTGGCGTAACTAAGGAAGCCTTAAAAAAACTTCAATTAGCACAAAACGCAGCAGCAAGGACCATTACGAGAGCCCCACCTTTCCAACACATAACCCCAATTTTAGAATATCTACACTGGCTCCCGATTCAAAGCCGTATAGAATACAAAACTATCTTAACCACCTACAAAGCCATAACAAAAACAGCACCCCTGTCCATAAATAACCTCATCAAAATAGAACCTACCCATAATCTACAAAGAGACCAGTTAAATAAACTAACCCCACCAAAAGAATTCATTAGGGCCAATAAATCCACTAACAAGAAAGCCTTCTCCCATGCAGCCCCCATCTTGTGGAACACAATCCCAATAGAATTAAGACAATTACCTGATATAATGGAGTTCAGAAAAAAACTCAAAACACACTTATTTACAAAGCATTATGGATCTAAGACCAGCTCATCCCTCACCCCCCAGCTAGATAAAGGATAATCCTACCCCAGGTAATACACTATTCAACAAAAAAAATGAAGCGCTGTATCCTAAGACAATGTGATTAAGAAAAATGAAAAACAAAACTATGTATATAGTTTAATTTTGTTCAACTGTACATAGTTCACTAATTGTTAATTGTTATTTGTTAACTGTAATTACCTAGCTACAAATTGTTATATGTAAAAACAGATCACCCTGTTTATTGTTGTTATATGGAAACCGCACCTGATCAATGGAAGGAGCGGTATATAAATAATCTGTTAATTAAATTAAATTAACTCTGGGTGCACCTTAGCGCTCTGGCAGCATATCATCATCAAGTAGACGCATGGTCGTTGTCCATTTATTCTCTTATAGGTCGCTTTTATGAGGGGCCGCCTTCTCTCCTATCCTCCGATTTGCATGCTCACGATGGCGTGGGACCTCTATGTCGTCCTTGGTAAGCTGATCGCTCCCCCTTTTGAACCGCTCGCCATCTGCCACTACTACTACTACTGAGCACTTACCTACTACTGCCCTCTCAAGTTCCTTTCCTGGTGGCACTCACTTCTGCACGCAGAGTCAGAAACCTGGTTGTGCATGCTCCATATACCAGATTTCACAAGAATAGGGTGGTGCATCACATTCACCCTAAGTTTCTTCCTAAAGTGGTCTCGCCATTTCTTCTCAACCAGTGGGTGGTCCTTCCCATCTTCTTCCCTTGGCCTCACGCTAATAGGGCTGAGGCCACTCTACACACATTGGATTGTAAGAGAGCTCTGGCTTTCTACCTTGAGCGAACTAAGCCACTTTGCCTTTTGGCCCAGCTGTTCATTTCTTATGACCCAAATTGGCTGGGAATTGCTGTTTCGAAACACACCTTTTCCATATGGGTGGCTGACTGCATTTCCTTCGCCTGTGCCCAGGCTGGACTCTCTGGAGCATCATGTTACGGCTCACAACGTCTGGGCTATGGCAGCCTCTGTGGCAAACTTGCCTCGGTCTCGTTTTTGGAGATCTGCAGGGCCACAGTGTGGTCTTCTATTCATGCCTTTTCAGCCCACTACTGCCTGGAAGAGGATGCCCGGCATGATAGTGCCTTCGGCTAGGCCATTCTCCAGCAGCTCTTTCCCTCCGGCTCTTTGTTTGTCTGTCCAGGCTGCCAGAGAGTTGATTCCTCGTTTGATGCTGAAGCTGCATGCCGACCCTTAGAACCACTCAGCACTACTCCGCTGTCATTCACAGTTTGAGTTCTTTAGGTTGCCCTGTTGGGCTTTTTACAGGTTTTTTTGGTAGCCTGTAGCTTGGGAGTCCCATAAGTGAAGACTCTTTCCTACTTGGTCTCAGAGAAAGCGTAGTTACTCACCTCTAGCAGGTATTTTCCGAGAAGAGCAGGAAATTGTCCTCGCTTCCCTCCCTCCTCCCTGTGGCGTTTTCTTCTTTTTGTGCTTGTTTAAGCCATGTCATCCTACTGAGGTAAGGATGGCTCTCTTGGGCAGGAAGGCAACCACACATGCATGGTTCATCTCCCAAAGGCTTTTTTTGAAAGCTGGGGAGAGTTACCATTCGGGCTCCGTTGGTGACGTCACCCATAAGTGAGGACTGTTTCCTGTTGTTTCTGGAGAACACCTGCTACAGGTGAGTGACTATTCTACAAGCATTGTGGAACCTGTGTCTTTTGGGGAAACTGCTAGGTACATATGACCTAGATTGGCCACTGTTGGAAACAGGATACCGGGCTTGATTTATTTATTTTATTTATTTACAATTCTTATATACTGCACTATTTGCAATCAGCGCGGTTTACATAGAACAAAAACATCCGACAATATACATATGTCTGGTCATTACATTGAACAGGGAATGTAACTTGGAGAACAGAGATAAACTATATACATAAGAAGTTCAATAGGAGAGGCTCTGATGGATCTTGGTCTGACCCAGTATGGCATATCGTATGTTCTTATGTTCTAATTTGGTGTAACTGACTGCTGATAGTTCTCTGTTGCCAGATGGGTGTGAAGCAGAGTCTGTAATTCCTTTGTGCTTTTCTATGACTCTCTCACTGTGAGAAGTCAATGTGCTTGAGGTGAGTAGGTCTTCATAAAACTAATGCAAAACAAAATCTGATTCCATTATTGGGGTTTTGTAGCCCTTGTGCCTAGTGAATTGTGGTACTGAGTAAGAAATGGTAGTTGAACCCATTGCTAGGAGACTGTTTTGGCTGTAGGATAAGTGTGTGGGGTAGAGATAGGAAAGCAGGGACAATTTTTGTTGCTCATGTGAGGTTCTGGGCTCATTTTTAGAGGATATTAGTAGTGATCGAGGATAGGTAGTGATGTGCCACTGTAGCAGCAGAGCGCAGACAAACCAATGATACCAGGAGTCTGTTCAGAAGGTCCAAATCATTTATTTGTGCACAAGTCTCAAGCAAAGTCAATTCAAAATGGCTGAGCGATGTTCTCTGGCAATACAACAACTTTTATAGACTTTTGCTCCATTCTAGGTATAGAAAAACATGTCATTGGTCCCGGTAACCTCCCGTACCTCCCGTACCCCTTCTATTGGTCCCGGTACTGATATGATTATCCAATTATGTTCTTTCAGTGGGCTCAGCACCTGCTCACCCCCCTTCTAGTCCCAATTACAATGGCCAGTTCACCAACTTGTTACTTTCCTACTTCCAAGGCCACTCAGCTAGTTTGTACTTGTAGGGAAGCAGGGCTCTGTAATTTCTCTGTCAGCAGTTTTAAACATATTTTTCTGTATTTTTCCATCTGTTCTGCTTGTCTAAGCTAAATCAATGCTTTTACTGAGTTCTAATTCTACAGCAGCATATTGGGGGATGTGCAATTCCTATGGGCCTCTTCACAAGCTTCATTTACAGGTCAAGCTAGCTAGGCTTGCTTGCTTATGTCAGACACTGTGGATCACAGGCCTTCACCTGCCACACCACTGGTATTCTCAAAGCAAAATTGCTGTGGAGCTGTGCAAATGTCACAAGCTTGTGCATTTTAAATTTTGGTTTAGTCTTCCATAAATTGCAGTACCATACAATATTTTTAATAACCTACTTTTCAGATTTTCACAATTCCCCTTCTCTTTACTTTTTTTATTTTCTAAATCCTGTTCAGAGAAAATCAAGTAAAGCAAAGGAGAAAAAACAGAAGCGCTTGGAAGAGCGGGCAGCTATGGATGCTGTTTGTGCCAAGGTGGAAGCAGCCAATAAGGTAACTTCATCCCAAATGCACTTTTAAAACATTTCTGTGCACTCAACCTTTTAGAAAGAAAATATACTAATCTTATGTCTTTTAAATATTGTCAGGGGTATGGTGCATATCATACATTATTTACTCACTGGTGCCTGTCTACCCATTAGTATGATTATTGTCTGCACTCTGAACTGCTCCCTAGTAAATTCTGGCAAGGTCAAAGGGGCAGCTAGGATCATGTGATAACATCAATAAAGTTTTCCTTATTCTGCTAGACTAGACCATTCCAGACGAGTGGGTTATGCTCTCTTCCCAAGCAGGTGGAGGCAGACTTGAACAACTTTCAGTAATGTCATCACTTGGTATATCCTCTGGTACAGCACTGAGAGAAGCCAGTATTGTCTGCCTCCAGCAGGTGACTAGATATGTAGACTGGTACAGCAATTGTGAAGATAGACCTGACTTTCCTTGTCACACTAAGGTGCAGAGGCCTTGGATTGAGTCATGAAGGGCCCAGAGTTGTTCGGAGTGCAGGTAACATCCATGTCTCTTGGAATGGACATTTGCCCTGTGTATACACTATTTCCTAAGGGTTACCAGGCTGGTGGGACAGGAGTGCCTTACAGGGCCCCGGAGGGGAAGGGTCGGTAAGCTGGGCCCAGGCCCCTCTTGCAATCTTCGTCTGTTTTCAATGTCGTCTTCTATTTTTTCTTGATTTTTTTTCAGTCTTTGTTTTTTGCCATTGATTTCAATGGGATGTAATTGGTACTCTGCTGCATTGAATAAAGCAGCTTCAAATTTAGAAAAAAAAAGGCCTTCATGGGCAGCCAGACCTCCTCAGGCTTGTGTGGGTGTCTAGGGCCTCCCTAATTGGGTTTCTCTGATCAGTCCAACAGGTCTTGGGATTCCCATTTCAGGTCTCCCGTTTTTGCTAGGGTTCTGTTACTTTCTTCTAGCATGTTTTTTTTTCGCATTTCTTTTTTTTGTAGCCATGCTTCGCAGCCTTGTAGCCCCTAGTCTTTGCTGTTGCTGCTTATTTTTTTTTTGCCCCTGTTAGGGCTGTGATTTGTAGGGCACTTTCTGGTTGGCATTCTGAGAACCCCTGCTGCTCCTCATTTTTTTTTCTTTCTGCTGGCGAGCTTCACAGCCACTTACGTTGGTGGCTTATGCTCGGCAAGGGTGTAGCATGGCGAGGTGGCACTAGCCACATTCCTGGGGGGGGGCCCTGGGGTCCTACTTGTTGGCCAGCTTGTGCTGCAGTTCCTGAAACATCTCTTGAGCTATATTTGGTTGGTTAGTTGCTTACCAGTCCCTTTTGTGTGAGTTTGGGACCCAGGCCTAACCCCTGGGGATCTGGGGCTCTTGAGCATTCTTCTCACAGGTAGCTAGAGAGGTTGTGGCACCTTCTTCACCGCTGTACTCCTCCATTCCTCTGTGAGCCATCCTTCCCCTAATGGAGGTTGTTTGAAGGACTCAAAGTTCAGGTCGTTGGAAGGTAAGTCTGTGGATGACAGAGTGGTGGTTCCCCCAGGGACCAGCTAAGATCCCAGAAGGATCTGCCTTTTTCTTCTGCCATATCCTGGTTAGGTCTCTGCAGGACACAACATTGGCTCCATAGGCTACGAAGCTGACTTTCAGGTGACAGTAGCAGGTGGGTCCCATT
This sequence comes from Ichthyophis bannanicus, assembly GCA_033557465.1. Taxonomy (NCBI): domain Eukaryota; kingdom Metazoa; phylum Chordata; class Amphibia; order Gymnophiona; family Ichthyophiidae; genus Ichthyophis; species Ichthyophis bannanicus. The sequence continues at coordinate 193,361,148 of CM066039.1, forward strand.
TATGCCAGGGGAACCTGCTGCCATGCTATATTGGGCACATATACTTTTATGGAGAAAACCCTCAAACTGGTTCCTAAGGTCTTATCTCAGCTGTCCCTTGGCCCAGGGTGAGCTAGATCAGCCGATTGGCCACCTGAGGTGGAAGGCTGGTGCATAGCTATGATGAAGCCCATGACCCCGTCCAGGGGGTGGAAGGTGCTGCATGTGCGGAATCTGTAAGAGTTGAGGTCTTGCAGAAGGCCTTGGCAGTAGCTGCTTTTGGGTGGTTCTGTGTGCACGCCCAGAGGCTAGACCTTGGGGGAGGACTCCACCATCTTCTGGTGATTCTGGCCATAGGGTTATTGCCCTTTGCTCTCAAGGTTGTAGGTTTGTTACTGGGAACATCTGGCTTGGGTGGAACCAAATGGTTATTTAGCCCAGTCTCCTTTCCAATGCTAGGAGACTCGCAGCGGCCCACCTAAGTGGCTGCTGCTAGTTAAAGCTGGTGCAAAGTCTGAGGAAGTGACATCATCCAACACGATGGATGGCTGAGGAGAAGACTCTGCTATCTAACCCACTTAAAAGCTTTAAAAGTACTCCCAGAAGTGATCTGAGTGGCTGAGAAGCAATGCGAATGCATGTGGAGCAGTGGGAGCTGTGCAGTATGACAACCCATAGGAAAACTGCTGATCTACATAAGTTTGCATACCAGCTGGGGAAGGCCGAGAGCCGGGAGTCTGCTAAGATGACGCAGAAGGTGGGAGGTGGAGGCGACGCGGGAGAGTGCCACAGCAGTGAGACATCCAGAGAAGAGGTAGCTGAGCTTCAGCTGTCAAAAGCTGAGCTGAAAAAGGAACTGTTGAAGGTCAAAGTGGAGATCAGGAGCCTGATCAAAGAGCTGCAGATGGTGAAGAGCAGATGGACAGTATACAAATGGAAATGGATGATATTCAGGAACTGGCAGCGGAGCAGGAAGATATAATGCTCAAGTTAGAAGATACGGTGAATCACATGCGACGCAGTAATTTGAGTCTGCATGGCGTGCTGGAGGGCCCAGACTGTGGAGACTCGGAGCACATGGCTCGATCCATATGTACAGTAAAGCCATTTTGGCCCAGGGTAAGGGAGATGAGCCTGCCTTTCCAAATTCTCCCTCTTCAGTTTTTCGTTTTTCGCGGAGCTGACAGGCAGCAAACCCTGTCACTGTAGAAAACCACCTTTTTTGTGGTCGCGTCTCCCCGTCGACACCTATACCGGTACCACCAATGCCTTCTTTATTTTCTTAAAAAAAAAAAAAAAAGAACTTCTTTTTGAGGGTCTGTCTCCTCTTGGTGCCAGGTGCCATTTTGGGCATTAGGCTCTCTTTTTTTTCTTCCAAAATGGAGAAATCTAGTGGTTTCAAAAAATGTTCAAAATGTAGCGGTACCATTTCTGCTACTGACACCCATGATTGGCGTTTTAAATGTTTAGGTCCTGACCATTTGCCATCGGAGTGTCTCCTTTATAGAAAGATGACCAAGAGAGGCCTGCAGAACAGAGCTGCAGAACTCGGCACCCCTTTTTGCCTCGGATGCAATGTCCATTGCATCGACATCGTCCAGGGCTTCATCTTCCTCCCATGGATCTCAGGTAACTAAACCCAGGTCTTCCAAGACTGGCCGGTCATCAAAGGGTAGATCACCTTTTAAGCATCGAGATGCTACTAGCGTTGCCCTCAAGGAAAACACACCAGCCAAAGAGCTCCGGCGGGAGGCCCCTGCCTCAAAAGGATTAACGAGGTTCCAGGATGTTCACGAAGCTTCCACCTCCAGAGAACTCTTGGTGCCATGTTCTGGTGTCATGGCCTGCTCCGCCAGTACCGACATCCAAACATCGCAGGCTCCATAGATCAGCGTATCCTGGCCATTGAGCGCAGTCTTGCGGCTTTATTAGCAGCCTTGGTACCACTGCTACAATCGACGCAGTTGTCCGTACCGAATGTACCTCCATTGACCGATGCGCCTCTCTCCATGCTTCCTCCTATGCTGGCCCTGGAATCGGTCTCTGGCATCGAGGGTCTGGTATCGAGGCATTCCGATGCTGACTTCTATCGATACCGCCGACAAACAATACAAGAGCATCCGGCCTGACAATACTTCGAATCCTCAGATTCTGATGATTCCGAGGACTCTATCAGTACCAGAGTGGTTCTTCTGGAGGATCCCTCTCCTTCACCACAGCATTGGATGTCTCCTCCGGAGGACATGTCCTTTCAGGACCTCATACGTGTTATAGCGTGGGGACTCTCGATCACCTTGACCCCTGAGAAGGAACCGCGAGCTAAAGAATTGGAAATTCTTCAGTATCCGGCAGCTCCTAAGGAGGCTGCTACCCTTCCCAGTCACCAACTTTTGCATGATCTCATGCTTAGGATGTGGGAAACACCTTTAACGGTGTCTTCACATTCTCGGAGACTTGATACAATGTACTGGGTACCGCAATGTCCCGGTTTCCAAAAAAACACAATTACCACACCATTCCATGGTGGTGGAATCGGCAATGTGTAGAATCAAGAGTGCTAAGACGCATTCATCCAACCCTCCTGGTCGTGAATCGAGAACGCTTGATGCCTTTGGGCGTCTATGCTTTCAGTCCTTGATGCTATCGGCTAGAATAAGCGCTTACATACTTCATATGGGTATGTTTCTTCGGGAGGTTACAAGAGATTTAGAACTCATGGCTCCACTTCTTCCCGATGACAAAAGGGCAGACTTCCTCACTCTGGTCAAACATGCCCAGAATGTTTCTAAGTTCATGAACCGTGCAACCTTTGATTTCTTTGAGTGCATTAGCAGAATCTCTGATATCTGCATCGGTGTACGTCACATTGCCTGGTTACAAGCATCTAATTTAGAACAATGGGTACAAGACAAGCTGGGAAATGTTCCTTGCACAGGAGAAAACCTCTTTGGCAAGGATTGGCAGGACAAAGCTTCTCAGCATGAGTCCGAAAACATCACTTTGAACAGACTATCAAGGACCACAGCCAACCCAGCTAAGAAAAAGACAGCTAAGAAACTCTTTTTCAACAAGAAAAAGAAATTCTATCCATTTTACACCCAGGCTGTCCACTGCCCAGTTCATGCTCCCCAAAGGGGGCAGCAGCAACCCAAACAGAGGAAGGCCCAAGTCCCCAGAGCTCAACCAGTTCAGCAGACACAGCCTCCTCAGTAGCTTTGACTCCTTCCTAGAGAACTTAGTCATCCTACCCCTAAAGTGTCCAGAGCCTCCCACCATTCCAGGCAGACTGTCCTTTTGCTGAAAGATGGCAACAGATAACATCAGAGCAGTGGATTCTCTCCATTGTAACAGAGAGGTACAAACTCCATTTCTATAGTATGCCCCCTTCCCACCATCACAAGACAGTTCAACTCTCTGGGCCCCTTCACCACTCTCTTGTGTCAAGAGGTCACCTCACTACTTGCTCAAGGAGCAATAGAAGAGGTGCCTATGTCCCAACAGGGCATGGGTTTCTACTCCCCCTACTTCCTCATTCCAAAGAAGACAGGGGGATACAGGCCCATACTGCACCTCAGGGAGTTGAACAAGTATCTGTTCCGAGAAAAATTCATGATGATCTCTCTCGGAACACTTCTTCCTTACATTCAGAGTCAGTATTGACTATGTTCTCTAGATCTAAAGGATGCATATACACACATCCTCATTCATACAGATCATAGGAGGTTTCTTTGATTCCTCTTTTAAGGAAGACATTACCAGTACAGGGTTCTACCCTTTGGACTGGCTTTTGTCCCAAGAGTCTTCACAAAATGCATAGCAGTAGTAGAAGCATTCCTGAGAACTCTGGGGATATTCGTCTTCCCCTACTTAGACGACTGGCTCATCTGAGCATCAACAGCTCCAGATGCCATCTCTGCTCTCTCCTGTACAATGCAAATCCTGCAGTACCTGGGATTGGTCATAAACCTCCCAAAATCTCATCTCACCCCTTCTCAGTCCCTAGAGTTCATAGGGGCTCTTCTAGACACAAGGCAGTCAAGGGCTTTCCTGCCACAACCACATTGTGTTTGAATACTCCAGCTGGCCTCTCAAGCAGCTATGAAAACTTTTCTAATTGCTCAAGAAATGCTTCAGTTGGTGGGGCATATGGCATCCACTGTCCATGTGGTTCCCTATGCTTGCCTACACATGTGAGCAGCCCAGTGGACTCTAGCCTCTCAGTGGACACAGGCGTCGGGCTGCCTGGGGGCCAAAATCAGAAACTCTACACACCTCATTTTGTCCCTACAGTGGTGGCAATCGCTGAAAAACCTTCTTGTTAGGGTCTCCTTTTCAGCAGCCACTACACCAAGCCACCTTGACGACAGATGCGTTCAAGTTAGGTTGGGGGGCTCACTTGGAGAATCTCTCCACTCAGGATCTCTGGACCAAGCAGGAGGTTTGTCTTCACATAAACCTCCTGGAACTCAGAGCCATCTTTTATGGTCTTCAAGTATGTCAGGATCGCCTGAGCTACAAGACGGTTCTTGTCCAGACCGATAATCAAGTAGCCATGTTCTATGTGAACAAGTAAGGTGGGAAGGGTTCTCAGGCGCTGTGCAGCGAAGCTCTACGCCTCTGTGCCTTCGCCAGAGATCTTCAAATCCACCTACTAGCGGTGTATCTTCCAGGCACACAAAATTTCTTGGCAGAAAAACTCAGTCGAGTACTGCTGCCACACGAGTGGTTTCGTCATCTAGGGAAAATTGCTTGAATCTTTCAGATTTGGGGAACTCCAAATATAGACCTCTTTGCAAGTCCTCAGAATGCCACACTTCCCCGGTTCTGTTCTAGAATTCCGGCTCAGAACTGTCAGGCAAAGGATGCCTTCCATCTCCATTGGGGTCAGGATTTCCTCTATGCCTACCCACCCATTCCCCTCATTCCCAAAACTCTATTCAAGCTTCAGAGAGACAGGGGCCATATGATCCTCATAGCCCCATGCTGGCCACGACAGACATGGTATCCACTGCTTCTTCGTCTCTCTCAAGCCAAGCCTCCGGAGTTGGGATGTGCTCCAGATCTTCTTTCCCAGGAGAACGGGATGCTATTGCACCCAAATCCTCAGTCTCTACACCTCAGGGCGTGGCTGCTGAGAGCCTAGAATTCCAGGATATCAACCTTTCTCAACAGGTAAGGATATCTTTTTGGCTTGAAGAAAACTTTCCACAAGGTGGGCCTACGCCTTTTAAGTGGAGAAGGTTCTCTATCTGGTGTTCAAAAAAAGAACTTACTCCAGTAACGCCTCCACTGGAACTGAAAAAGGATTATCTCCTCCATTTATCATCCTCTGGGCTCCAGCCTCCTTCCCCTCCCTCCCAGCCATCTAAAGCAGGAAGGCAGCAGGAACAGTTAGTGTGCAATGTGTGCTTACAGACCCCAGTACTTGTTACCATTCTGACAGGTAGCTCACTCAGAAGAGACAAGAGCCTATGAATGTTCACTGGCTCATAGGCCACATGCTAACTGGTGACTACCACTACTTGGCATAGGTCACAGTAAAAGCCCTGAGAGAAGCGGAAATAGAAACATAGGTCATGTGGTCTCTTTCAGCTGTCATGTTTCTATCTAGTCTGCCCTTCCATATCAACCCCTTTTTTCCTTTAGAGATCCTCTGTGTTTGTCTCATGCTTTTTTGAATTTAGATGCTGTCCTCATCTCTACCACCTGCACTGGAAGACTATTCCACGCATCTACCACTCTTTCCATAAAGAAAAATTTCCGCATATTACTCCTGAGTCTATCTCCTTTCACCCTCATCCCATGTCCCCTCATAGCAGAGCCTGCCTTCAATTGAAAGAGGCTCTCCTCCTGTGCACTTATGCCATGGAGGTATTTAAACGTCTCAATCATATCTTATTTATTTATTTGTTTAACATCTTTTATATACCGCACTATTGTCACCAGCGCGGTTTACATGGAACAAACATATACATACAAGGAACTGTAATGCATTTTACAAGTAACAGGGTTTTTGAAAACTTGGGAATAACAAGGTACAACTACATAGGCTAGCTAACTATTTACAGAAGATTGAAATACATTAGTCACATTTGGATATCAGTTGGGAAATGTCCTGGTCAGAAAAGTGTCTGTAATATTTTCATGTGCGAAGGTTAGATTGGGAAATAGCTTAGGAAGAGGTGGTGTTTGAGACTCTTTCTGAATTGTGTTAGGCTGGTTATATCTCCTCTATCCTGCTTTTCTTCTAAAGTATACATATTAAGGTCCTTAAGTCTGTCCTCATATGCTTTATATTGGAGACCACTAACCATTTTAGTAGCCACCCTCTGCACTGACTTCAGCCTGTTTATATCTATCTCCAGGAACAAGCAGGAATGTAGTCATCACATATGGGTATCGTCTGTACCGACGGAGCCTGCGCAGGAACGCTCCCCAGCATCCAATCAGAAAGCTTTTGGGAGCATCCCACAGTGCCTGCGTGCTGCCTTCCTACCTTTCCCAACAGCCTCTCTCCAGTTCTTCTTTTTCCACGGAGCCAGCAGGTCGTGTTCCTGTCACCACAGAAGAATTCTTTCATGTTTTTTTTTCTTTTTTGTGGTCGCGTCTGCCTTCCTCGACGCTCTACCGGTACCGCCGGTCTTTTTTTTCTTATTCCTCTTAAAAAAAAAAAAAATTATATATATATATATATATTGTCTTGTTTTTTCTTTTTCTTCAGGTGCATGCGCCCGTTTGGGCCTTAGGCCCAAAATGTTTTCCTTACCATGGAGAAACCTGCTTCAGGTTTCAAAAAGTGCACCATCACCGACACCCATGAATGGTGTCTAAAATGTTTAGGTCCTGACCACTCCATCACGGATTGTATGTCCTGCGCCATGATGTCTAAAAGAGGTCGACAGAACCGAGCTGCTAAGCTCAGTACTCTGTTTCCCTCTGATGCAACTTCGGTGGCATCGACGTCTTCCAGGGCTGCTTCTTCCTCCCGTGGATCTCAGGTAACTAAACATAAATCCAGCCGGTCCTCGAAGGGTAGATCCCCTTCTAAGCATCGAGATGCCTCTGGCGTTGCCCTCGAGGATTCTGCACTGGCAAAATTACCCCGGCGGGAGGCTTCGGCTTCCAAAGCATTATCGGGGTTCCAGGATGTTCTCGAATCATCGACCTCAGCAGAACTACTGGTGCCATGCTCTGGGGTACTGGCGGTCTCCTCCGGTACCGACATCCAGGCATTGGTAGCATCGATAGACCAGAGAGTTCTGGCTATGGAACGCAGTCTGACGGCTTTCCTTGCGGCATCGAAGCCCTTGGAACCGCGACAGACAGTCCCACCGGTACCGACACCGCCTTCGGTATCGGTACCGGTACCGGTACCGATACCGATAGCATCGACATCGGCATCGGTGTCTGCTTTGCCGGTACCCAGTCATCCAATGACTTTCGGTACCGATACCCCGGTACCGACTTTGGTCGGTACGGGTATCGGGCTCTTCAAGAGCATCCAGACAGACGATACTTCGAGTCCTCAGAAGAATCTGAGGATTCTGACAGTTCTGTCGATGCAGCAATGCTTCTCCCAGAGGAGCCCTCCTCCCCTAAACGCAGGATGTCTCCTCCCAGAGGATATTTCCTTCCAAGATTTTATCAGGGAGGTGGCTCGGGGCCTGTCCCTTACTGTGGCTCCTGAAACAGAGCCAAGGGCCAAGGAGTTGGAAATTCTGCAATATCCCAAAACTCCTAAGGAGGCAGCTACCTTGCCCATTCATGAGATTTTATATGATCTCATGTTGAGGATGTGGGAAACGCCTCTTACCACCTCTCCTCATTCTCATAGACTAGATACTATGTATCGAGTCTCTCCTTGTTCTGGGTTCCATAAGACTCGGCTTCCTCACCACCTCACCAGTGGAGTCAGCTATGAGAAGGATTAAGAGTGCAAAAAGGCATGCCTCTAATCCTCCAGGACGTGAGTGCAGAACCCTAGATGCTTTTGGACGTCGAGTCTTCCAAGCTTCCATGCTTTCTGCCAGGATCAGTTGCTATAGTCTCTACATGGGAATATTCCTGAAGGAGGTCACAGATAATTTAGAGGCTTTCAGTCCTTTCCTTTCTGAAGATAAGACAGGATTTTCTCACTTGGGTCAAACATGCCCAAGATGTCTCTAAATTTTCGAACCGTGCAGCCTTTGACTGCTTTGAGTGCATAAGCAGAACGTCGGCTATTGCCATAGGGGCATGTAGAATTGCTTGGCTCCAGGCATCTGAACTAGAGCTCTGAGTACAAGACAAATTGGGAAATATCCCTTGTACTGGTGAGAACCTGTTTGGTAAAGATTGGCAGGAAAAAGCCAATGAAATGTATGCTGAAAATTCCACCTTGGACAGATTGTCCAAGTCCACTGCTGATCCTGCTAGAAAGAAATTGTTCAAGAAACCATTCTTTTCTAAAAGGAAAAGATTTTACCCTGCTTATATTCAACAGGGACATTCTGCAGGTCAGCTTGCCAAGAAAAGTCAGCAACCACCCAAACAGAAGAAAGCAAAGGCTGCTAGGCCTCAACCGGCCCAGCAGGCTCAGCCTCCTCAGGGCCTTTGACTCTCATCTAGAGAACTTAGCCTTCCTGGTTCTCGGGGGACAAGAACCTTCCACCATTCCAGGAAGGTTATGTCATTTTGCCCCAGATGGGGGCAAATAACAGCAGAGCATTGGACACTCTCCATCATAAAGGAGGGGTATAAGCTTCATTTTTCAAGCATGCCCCGCACACAATAGTAAGGCAGTAATTCTCCGACCTCTCTCATCAACCTGTTAGGTCAGGAGGTCGCTATCCTTCTTGCCCAAGGGGCAATAGAAGTACCCCTTCATCAACAGGGTACAGGGTTCTATTCCCCTTATTTTCTTATCCCAAAGAAAACAGGGGGTTACAGACCTATTTTAGACCTCAGAGAATTGAACAAATTCCTTGTCAAGGAGAAATTCAAGATGATTTCTCTCGGATCTATGCTGCCATACCTTCAGAGTCAGGATTGGCTTTGTTCTCTAGATCTCAAGGATGCGTACACCCATGTTCTCATCCATCCAACTCACAGAAGGTTCCTTCGGTTCCTTTTTCAGGGAAAGCACTACCAATACAGGGTGCTTCCTTTTGGCCTGGCCTCAGCACCAAGGGTGTTTACGAAATGCTTGGCTGTCATAGCAGCATTTCTCCGCACTCTAGGGATATTCGTCTTCCCTTACTTGGACGACTGGCTCATTCGAGCCCCAACAGAGTCAGAGGCCAGGACTTCTCTATCCTGCACAATGCGGATCCTTCAGTATTTAGGACTGGTAATAAACATCCCAAAATCCAGTCTGACTTCCACTCAGTCTTTAGAGTTCATAGGAGCTCTCCTGGATACCACAAAGGCAAGGACCTATCTCCCCCAGGCCCGTTGCCTTCGCTTGGTGCAGTTAGCTTCTCAAGCAGTGCTAAAGCCTCATCTAACTGCTCGAGAAATGTTACAACTACTAGGCCACATGGCATCCACCGTGCATGTGGTTCCCTATACTCGCCTCCACATGAGGGCAGCTCAGTGGACTTTATCCACCCAATGGACCCAGGCAACAGGGTGCCTGTCAGACAAAATAGCAAACACAAGTCCACTCAAAACCTGTTGCTGGGGTCCCCTTATCAGCAACCCTTACCCCAAGTAACTCTCACAACAGATGCTTCTCCAATGGGTGGGGGAGCTCATCTGCAAGACCTCTCCACCCAGGGCACCTGGTCTCCACGAGAGAGTTATCTACATATCAATTTCTTGGAGCTCAGAGCAATCTTTCTTGCTCTGCGAGTGTTCCACACCCTGCTCAGCTACAAGACAGTCCTCATTCATACGGACAATCAAGTAGCCATGTTCTTTATGAACAAGGAGGGGGGAACAGGCTCTCAGTCACAAAGCTTCGTTGCAAAGCGACAATGGGCCCTCACCAGAGAGCATCAGATTCATCGTCTGGCAGTGTATCTTCCAGGCATTCAAAACTTTTGGGCAGACACACTCAGTCGAGTTCTGCTTCCACACGAGTGGTCTCTGCATGCAGACCAGGTGACCAGGATATTTCAACTTTGGGGAACCCCGGACATAGACCTCTTTGCAAGTCCATGGAATGCCAAACTTCCCCGGTTCTGTTCCAGAACTCCGGCTCAGGGGGTTCAGGCCAGGGATGCTTTCCTCCTTTACTGGGGTCAAGACTTCCTGTATGCCTTTCCACCCATTCCCCTAATTCCCAAAACCCTGTTCAAGCTTCAGAGAGACAGAGGCCATATGATTCTCATAGCTCCACACTGGCCACGGCAAGTGTGGTACCCTCTGCTTCTACATCTCTCTCAAGCTCCCTCCCTGCTCCAGATCTCCTATCCCAGGAGGACGGAATGTTATGGCATCCCAATCCCCAGTCTCTGCATCTCAGGGCTTGGTTGCTGAAGGCCTAGATCTCCATGATCTTAATATCCCTCAAAAAGTGAAAGATATTCTTCTTGCTTCCAGGAAACCTTCTACAAGACGCTCTTATGCTTTCAAGTGGAATAGGTTTACCATATGGTGTTCGCAAAAGGCTCTTAACCCCCTTGCGATACCTCTGGAATCACTGCTGGAGTATCTCCTTCATTTATCCAATACAGGACTTAAGACTAATTCAGTAAGAGTCTATTTGAGTACTATTGCAGCTTCTCTTAAGCCTCTAAATGGACAGCGTATTTCCTCTCATCCTTTTATAGCAAGATTTATGAGAGGCCTTCTTCTAACTAAGCCTCCCATTAGGCCACCGCCGGTGGCATGGGACTTAAACCTGGTTCTTGGGGAGCTCATGAAGCCACCTTTCGAACCTTTAGCTACTACCTCCTTGAAATTCCTTTCTTGGAAGGTTATCTTTCTCATTGCAATCACATCAGCACGCTGCATTAGTGAGTTGCAAGTGCTAGTAGCTAATCCACCTTATACAAGGTTCCATCATGACAAGGTAGTCCTTAGGACTCATCCACACTTTATGCCTAAGGTGGTCTCGTCTTTTCATCTGAACCAAGCGGTCTACCGACCTGTGTTTTTTCCAGGGCCTCATGCATCTAATGCAGAGAGGAATCTTCATACCTTGGACTGTAAAAGAGCTTTACCTTTTTACTTACAAAGAACACAGCAAAATAGAAAGTCCTCTCAACTCTTTGTTGCTTTTGATCCTTCTCATTTGGGACTTCCAGTCTCCAAGAGAACACTGTCTAACTGGATTGCTAAGTGTATTTCCTTCGCCTATCAGAGTAAGAACCTTTCTCTGGAGGGCCATGTCACAGCTCACAATGTGAGAGCCATGGCAGCCTCAATGGCTCATCTGCATTCTGTGTCTATCGACGACATCTGTCGAGCAGCCACTTGGGCTTCGGTTCATACCTTTACAGCCCATTACTGCTTGGACAAGGACTCCCGCTGGGATGCCTTGTTTGGTCAGGCTGTTCTCAAACACCTGTTCCATACCTAATCAACTCCTACCCACCATCCTTGGTAGGATGCCAGAGATCCATGGGGGGTCTCTCCCTGGCACCTAAAGTTAGGGAGTCCCCATATGTGATGACTACATTCCTGCTTGTTCCTGGAGATAGCATAGTTACTCACCTGTAACAGGTGATCTCCGGGAACAGCAGGAATTTAGTCCTCACAACCCACCCACCTCCCCTAGGAGTTGTATCTCTCTATCTATCTCTTTCCTTTCCCTCTCTCTCTCTTTGTCTCAGCTTTAAAACTCAACTGGAGAGAGGCAGTTGGGAAAGGCAGGAAGGCAGCACGCAGGCGCTGTGGGATGTTCCCAAAGCTTTCTGATTGGATGCTGGGGAGTGTTCCCGCGCAGGTTCCGTCGGTACCGACGATACCCATATGTGAGGACTAAATTCCTGCTGTTCCTGGAGATCACCTGTTACAGGTGAGTAACTATGCTTTCTGAAGGTGCAGTCTCCAGAATTGCACACAATACTCCAAATGAGATCGCACCAAAGACTTATACAGAGGCACTATTTACCTCCTTTCTTCTGCTGGCCATTCCTGTCCCTATGCACCTAAGTATCCTTCTAGCTTTCGCAGTCTCCTTTTCTGTCTGTTTAGCTACTTTGAGATTGTCAGACACAATCACGCCTAGGTCCTATTCTTTCGTGTACAGAACTTTGTCACTGCTTATACTGTACCACTCTCTTTGATTGTTGCAACCCAAATGCATGACCCTACATTTTTTAACATTAAATCTCAGCTGCCAAATTCTAGACCATTCTTCAAGCTTAGCTAGATCCTTCCTCGTGTTATCTACATCTTCCTGATTGTCTACTCTGTTTCAAATTTTGGTATCATCCGCAAAGAGGCAAACCTTACCAGACAGCCCTTCCAAAGATGTTAAAAAGAATCAGATCAAGGACAGATCCCTCCGGCACTCCCCTGGTAATCTTCTTCTCCTCGGAGTGAACTCCATTTACCCGTACCCTTTGCAACCTCCCACTCAATCAATTTCTAACTCAAGCAGTAACTTTGGGGTCCATCCCTAGGGTGCTCCGTTTGTTTATAAGTTGCCTGTGCAGAATGGTGTCAAAGGCTTTACCAAAATCTAAATACACCACATCTAGAGCTCTCCCTTGGTCCAACTCCTTGGTCACCTAGTCAAAGAAATCAATCAGATTTGTCTGACAAAAGCTGTCCCTGGTGAATCCATGCTGCCTTGGAACTGGTTATCTGTTGGACTCCAGTATCCTCACTATTTTCTTTTTCAGCAGCCTTTCCAATAATTTACTCACCTCCGCTGTTAAACTAACTGGCCTGTAGTTTTCAAGCACATCCTCACCTCTGCTTTTTGTGTGAAGGGACCACATGATCCACTCTCCAGTCTTCTGGCACCACCCCCAACTCCAGAGAGGCATTGAAAAGGTCAGAGAGTGGAGCTACTAGAATGTTCCCAAATTCCTTCAGTATTCTTGGATGTATCCCATCTGGTCCCATCGCTTTGTCCACTTTTAGTTTAGCTAGTTTCTCACAAACACAGTCTTCTGAAAATCGTTTGAGGTGCCCCTCGCTTTTGTTCCTTTTTTCTGAGGTCCTGCTCCTGGCCCTTCATCTTTGAACACAGAACAGAAATGTTTGTTAAACAATTCTGCTTTATCCTCATCAGTTTCTACATATTCCTCCCCTTCACCCTTGAGTCTGACAATACCACTTTTGCCCTTCCTTCTCTCACTATCCTATCTGAAAAATGTCTTTTTGCATTGGCTATTTCCTCTTCTTTTTGTATCTTTGCCTTCTTGACTACTTTGCCAGCCTCTCTAAGTTTTTCCAAATATCGATACCTGTCTTCCTCTTTCTGTGTAATCTCTTGTATTTCATGAAGGCCTCCCTCTTTTTCTTTACCTTTTCAGCTACCTCTTTTGAGAACCATAGTGGCCTCCTTTTCCTTTTACCTTTATTTACCATTCTAACAAAAAGGTTGGTTGCCCTTAAAATATGCCTTTTCAGTTTTGCCCACTGTTTTTCTACACCCCCCCAGCTGTTCTCATCCCATTAATGACTCCTTGAGGTATTGGCCCATTTTGGCAAAGATAGTTTTCATAAAGTCTAAGACCCTCGCTTTTGAATGGATTTTATCAGCCCTACTACTAATTCTGAACCACATCATCTGGTGATCACTGGATGCGAGATACTTTCTCCATTGCTAAGCACCAAGTCCAGTATGGCCCCTTCACGTGTGGGTTCTGTTTCCAGTTGCCTGAATAGTTCTTCCTGTAAAGAATCCAGGATCTCCTTGTTTTCTGTGACCCCATTTACTGGTGATGTGACCCCATTTGTGGTCCCGGGTCCCGACCGCAAGTTTGGGGACCACTGGCCTAGCCTTCTGGTCTCCATGTTCCCCGTCATTCGACCAGACCCCACTTCTCCACCAGGAGATTAACAAGTAGTTGAAGTAGTGGTTGCGGACCCACCTCCTAGCTGTTGGAAGCACCGTAGTAGATGCTTGCCATTTCGGTTACCAGCCAAAAGAGCTGGAGGTGTGAGACCCATCTGTTTCTCTCAGGGACTCTTTTTCCCTACAGAGGATCACTAGAGGTCAGAGCGACCAGCTTGACCCTGGGGAGGCTCTTGACTCCTTTAGTGGAAGCAGCGGGCTGTGGTTCTCAGACATGGCCCAGATGCTCACACAAGGCTTCTACTGCAGCAGAACTCAAGGGTCCAGAGTGTTCTTACGGCCATACAGCTAGACTGTTGAATGGAGAAGTATCTGACTGTCCTTGCTGCAGTTCACATCATAAGCTTCTTTAGTATGCGGTCTTACTTTCTGTGTCAGAACTCCATGAGTCTAGTCGAAGTGAGAGCTCAGTCCTCCCACGCTTGACCTCTTAGTGTGAAGGCAAGGCCTTCCAGTACTTCCATTATTGGCCACCCCGGTGAATGATGGTTAGGGAGCTATTTCAGATATAGGAAGATTCCACGGTGGGCAGGCTTGGTTGGTGGCCCTTCTTCAGGAGTGGCCTTGAGAAGGGATGCTGTGCAGCTTCCTCTCCAACCCTGTGTAAGCCATCTCCTGCACAAGTTAAGCACTCAATTGGACCTGGTGCCAAAAGGAAGGAGTTGACCTCACACTCCATGGTACATGGAATCTTGTGCCAAACAGCGTGGCTTTTCTCTTGCTCTTCAAAATACAGCCTGCAATAAGAAACAAGGTAGGGGCTCCTGGTAAGGCAGTAAGTTGTGTCAGAGGGGGGATCAGAAGTGGCAGGTCATGTGTGCCGAAGCACATGGCCTGCCATAGGCAACAGAGCGGCAGCACAAAGCCAGTCACCTGGGTCAGCTGCCTAACTCGTCCAGTGGACATGCCGGCCCTGGGACCCTGTCATTCCTATCTTTTTATTTTCCCACCGGTGAGCATTGCAGCCACTTCAGGTGGTGACTCGGGCACAGCAGAGATGGAGTGTGGCATGGTGGCCCTAGCTTTATGCCCAGTGGGCCTTCTGGGGCCCTACTTGTTAGCTGGCTTGCGCTGCAGTTATTGAAACAGCTCACAGGCTATGTTCTTTCTGATTAACTGCTTAGTAGCTCTTTCTCCAGGACCAAGCAGGAAGTCGGTCCTCACATATGGGTGACATCGACGTCGATGGAGCCCTTGCAGAGCATTTCCCCAGCTTTCTATGAAAGCCTTTGGGAATACTGCACGCATGCGCGGTCCCCTTCCCGCCTAAAGGTGCCATCTTACTCAATCTTTCTTTTTCCGAGGCGCCCCTCCCGCCGGGTTCGGTACACCGGTATGGAGCCCGTCTTTCTTTTTTCTGTTTTTGCCCTTAGTGGCTGGCGTTCGTGCCCTTTTTTCTTTTTTCCCTGGAAGGCCGGTCCTTTGACCTTGCGGGGCTCTCTTCCCCGATGGCTTCCAGTGGTTTCAAAAAGTGTGATCGGTGCAAGAAACTGATGTCTCTCACCGACACACACGACTGCTACCTTCGGTGCCTTGGTTCCGACCATGATCCTAAGATCTGTGGGCCCTGTGGGAAAATGTCCACTAAGGCACTGCGAAGTCGACAGCATCAAAAGGAAAGGCTTTTTTCTGATTCGGCCTCCGGCCAGGCCCGAACCTCGTCTGAGGCCTCGACGTCTCAGGAGTCTGACCCCGAGCATTGTCAGGGTTCCTCGGACAGGGGGTCCCCCGATCGGGAGCGAAAGAGGAAGAAGCGGCTCGCGAGGGCGGCGTCGGAGGAGGTCCCTGGCTCATCGAGGGCCAGGTCTCAGACCCCCGACCGCCGTCCTGGGCCCTTGGAACAGGAGAAGCCGTCCAAACTACCTCGTGTGTAGCCGGAGTCTGCTGGACGCGTAAGTCCTGTTGTCCTCGAGGACTCTCCTCCCAGAGAGCCGACGTCGGGCCCGGTGCCGCCGGGGCCCGAGTTGGTGGCTGCTGAGTCTCCTGAGCTTGGACTCAGGCTGATAGCCTTGGAGTGCAGACTGTCTGCCTTCATGGATTAGCAGCGGGTGCTGATGGCCAGCCTTGCTGGCGCATCTGCCCCGACCACCGGGACATTGACGTCGAAGTCGACCCCGGAGACCGAGCCGATACTCGAGACCATGAAGGCTCGAGGTCGACCTCGGTCGCGGTCACCCTCGACATTCTGGTCGGGACCGAGAGCGTCGATGCTGGTGCCTTTGGCGTCGGGGCGGGTACTGCCGGGCCTCGTGCGGTCGGAGCCCGACTCCTCTTCGGACGAGTCCGCCTGGGAGACGGAGGATGAGGAGTCCCCCGATACCTTCAGGACTCGGTGCGTCCCGTTGGACTCACCGCAGTCCGAGCCCCTTAGTAGATCCCCCCCCCCCCCCGGAGGATACCCGGTTCTCGGAGTTCGTTCGGGATATGGCCACAGCTTTGGCGATCCCCGCGGAGGAGCCTCAAGCCGAAGAGCTCGAGGCCCTCCAGTATGACTCTCCTCCGAAGGAGGCTTTTACTGTGCTGGTTCTTCCGATGCTGGAACGGCTCCTCTTCCGGATGTGGGAGGCACCGGCCTTGGCGCCAGTTTTGAGCAAGCGGGTCGATTCCATTTATCGACTCCGTAAGAGCCCTGGTTTTCAGAAGGCGCAGCTACCACACCATTTCATGGTGGTGGAATCGGCCATGCATTGTCTGAAGAGCCAGAAGATGCACTCTGTGGTGCCCCCCGGCCGGGAGGCCCGGAACCTGGATGTGTTTGGTAGAAAGTGCTTCCAGGGCTCGATGCTTGCTTGCCGTGTCCAGTCTTACCAGCTGTACATGGGCATGTACTTGCGGGACCTGGCAAAGGAACTTGCCGGGTTCTCTGCTGGTCTCTCCGGGGAACCTTTGCAGAGGTTCAAGTCCTTGTCTTTGGGGATCCGGGAATGCTCTAAGTTCATGTCCCGAGCAGCCTACGATGGTTTCGAGGCCTCGGCCCGTGTTACGGCAGCTGGCATCACGGCTCGACGCCAGGCATGGCTGCAGTCATCGGACCTCGAGCCATGGGTGCAAGACAAGTTGGTCGATGTCCCTTGCCGAGGTGAAAACCTTTTCGGCAAGCCCATGGCCGAGAAGGCTGCACAGCTCGAGACCGAGCATCTCACGAGGACAAGGCTGTCTAGAAAGACTTCTGCCCCTTCTCATAAAAAGAAGGGCTCGGGTAAGAAGTCCTTTTACCCGAGGAAGGTGACTGCCTACAAACAGTTCCCACCTTACCAGGCCTCCCCAGCTCCCCAAAAGGGTCAGCAGGTCAAGTGGCAGGGACATGGGCCCCGTAGGCAGAAGGCCCCCAAGCCTCAGGCTCCTGCTCCCACTCAGCAGGGTGGGGGTTTTTGACTCTCAAGGCATAGCCTCTCCGTCTCTGCTGTCCCATCCCTGCACAGGTCGTCGACTAGCCCTGTTTGCCCACAGGAGACAATTGGGTCTTAAGCATAGTCCACTAGGGCTACCTGCTTCATTTTCATCAGTTGCCTCCTCCTTACTTCCCAGGAGAGCCTCCAAGGCCTCCTCTCCACACAGACCTCCTCCTTCAGGAGCTTCAGGGTCTGTTGCGAGACCAGGCGGTGGAGCCTGTGCCTCCCCACCTACAAGGTCACGGTTTCTACTCCAGGTACTTCCTCGTACCAAAGAGGACCGGAGGCCTCAGGCCTATTCTCGACCTCAGAAATCTCAACAGTTTCCTAGAGAAGGAAAAGTTCAAGATGCTTACTCTTGGAACACTTCTGCCCTACCTCCAGCAGGGAGATTGGCTATGCTCTTTAGATCTAAAGGATGCGTACACTCCCATCCTCATTCATCCAGACCACAGAAAGTACCTCAGGTTCATTGTGGGAGGAAACCATTACCAGTACAGGGTGCTGCCTTTCGGCCTCACCTCTGCTCCCAGGGTCTTTACCAAATGCCTGGCAGTGGTGGCGGCCTACTTGAGGAACCAGGGTATCTTTGTCTTCCCCTACCTGGACGACTGGCTTATCAGGGGTCAGACGTGCCAGGAGGCCAGGCAAGCCACCCTCCGCACTATTTCTCTACTTCAACGCCTGTGGTTTGTCATAAACTTCTCAAAGTCCACTTTGCTCCCCTCCCAAAACTTGGAGTTCATAGGGGGCAAGGCTAGACTCTCTGCAGGCAAAAGCTTTCTTGCCACAGGACAGAGCCCAAAGACTGATCAGCTTGGCAACCCATTTTCTCAGCAGGTCTCTGGTCTCCGCCAGACTCTGCCTGAGGCTTCTCGGCCACATGGCTTCAACAGTTCATGTGACTCCCAATGCCAGGCTCCACATGCGGCCTGCACAGTGGTGCCTCAGAACTCAGTGGACACAGGCCACAGGGAGCCTCAGAGACAGAGTAAGGGTGTCCAGACCATTCTTGAACTCCCTGCGATGGTGGCTGCACCCCCCCCAACCTACTGCAAGGGGTGCCCTTTCAGATGCCTCGGTTCACAGTGGTGTTGACCACCAATGCCTCCCTGCAAGGCTGGATGCACATTGTCTGGGCAAGTGCACCTAGGGCCCGTGGTCTACCTGGGAGGCCACGCAGCAGATCAATCTGCTGGAACTACGGGCTATTCGCTTAGCCCTCAGGACTTTCTCTTACACCCTGGCTCACCAGTCTGTCTTAGTACAAACAGACAATCAGGTAGCCATGTTTTATGTGAACAAACAGGGCAGCACTTGGTCCAGGCTCCTTTGTCAGGAGGCACAGGTCCTTTGCTTGTTTGCGCTGAAGCGCAACATGTTTCTCAAGGCTGTTTATCTTCCTGGCCAGGAAAATTACCTGGTAGACAGGTTGAGCAGGATTCTGCAGCCCCACAAATAGCAGCGCCATCCCTTAGTGATTCAGAAGATTTTCCTGAAATGGGGACTTTCATCCATAGATCTGTTTGCCATTCCCCTGAACAAGCAGCTGCCCAGGTTCTGCTCCAGGCAACCGCATCCTCTGCGGCTAGCAGCAGATGCTTTTCTCATTTCCTGGTCTCAGGGCCTCCTGTATGCGTTTCCTCCCACGCCTCTGGTGGCCTGAACCCTATTCAAGATTCTATAGGACAAGGCCTCGATCCTTCTGGTCGATCCCAGATGGCCGAGGCAACCTTGGTTCCCACTTCTACTTCAACTGGCAGTGGACACCCTACTACCTCTGGGGTTGCAGCCCGACCTTCTCTCTCAGGATCAGGGTTCTCTTCTGCACTCAAGTCTCAAATCTCTCAATTTGATGGCCTGGAGGCTGCAAGGGTAGTTTTGGCTCCCTGGGGCCTACCTCAGGAAGTTGAGGAGGTCGTCTTGGCCTCTAGGAAGCAGTCTACTAGAAATACCTATGTCCTGAAATGGAAGAGGTTTTCTCTGTGGTGTCAGCTGCGTACAGAAGATCCTTTCTCCTGTGCTTTACCAGTGGTGCTTCAGTACCTGCTGCACTTATCCAATCAGGGACTTAAATCCAATTCTGTTCGGGTCCACCTCTCAGCTCTAGCAGCTCACCACTCACTGGTGGAAGGATACTCTGTCGGTTCACCCCTTGGTGTCCCGGTTCCTCAGAGGCTTGCTCTTGCTCAAGCTTCCTGTCCGTCCTCCCGCCCCTGAGTGGGAGTTGAATGTGGTCTTGCAGCAACTGACTCGCCCACCTTTTGAGCCGATGGCTACTTGTCCTCTCCGCTTCCTGTCCTGGAAGGTACTCTTCTTGGTAGCCCTAACCTCGGCCAGGCGAGTGAGTGAGCTTCAGGCCCTGGTCTGTGACAGGCCTTACACTCGCTTCTATAGGAACAGGGTAGTCCTTAGGACTCATCCTAAGTTCCTCCCAAAGGTTGTCTCCTCTTTCCACCTCAACCAGGAGATGGTTCTTCCAACATTCTTCCCTAGGCCTCATGCAAGCCAGGCTGAAGCGGTCCTGCACACCCTGGACTGTAGAAGGGCCTTATCCTTCTACCTTGACCATACGCAGGGGCATAGAAGGGCTACTCAGCTCTTCATATCTTTTGACCCTAATAATTTGGGGTTAGCTGTGTCCAAGCATATCTTGTCCATCTGGGTGGCTGACTGTATCACCTGGGCTTACGGGGTGGCTGACCTTCCCTTGCAGGGTCGGGTCACGGCCCACCGTGTCAGGGCAATGGCTGCCTCAGTAGCTCATCTCCGCTCTGTACCGTTGGCAGACATCTGCAGGGTTGCAACTTGGTCCTCAAGCCAGACTTTTGCGGCCCATTACTGTCTGGAGAGGGAGTCCCGTAGGGACAGTGCTTTTGGCCAGGCAGTACTCCAGAATCTCTTTGAGGTTTAGGCAACTCCTGCCCTCCAGCCCTCCGTTGGGCTACCGGTGGAGGTTCTTTCAGTGAAAAGCCTTTCTTTGATGCTGGGACTAGAGGGAGTTCTCTTGTTCAGCCTGGGTTCCTGGTAGCCCAGAGCTAGGGAGTCACCCATATGTGAGG
This sequence comes from Ichthyophis bannanicus, assembly GCA_033557465.1. Taxonomy (NCBI): domain Eukaryota; kingdom Metazoa; phylum Chordata; class Amphibia; order Gymnophiona; family Ichthyophiidae; genus Ichthyophis; species Ichthyophis bannanicus. The sequence goes on from CM066039.1 coordinate 193,381,541, forward strand.
ACTGACTTCCTGCTTGGTCCTGGAGAAAGAGTAGTTACTCACCTGTAACAGGTGTTCTCCAGGAGCAGCAGGAATCGGTCCTCACAACCCTCCCTCCTCCCCTGGGAGTTGCAGTTGTACATAGTTTGTTTTTACATTTTTGTGTGCTGTTTTTTAGCTATGTCATCAGACTGAGCAAGATGGCACCTTTAGGCGGGAAGGGGACCGCGCATGCGTGCAGTATTTCCAAAGGCTTTCATAGAAAGCTGGGGAAATGCTCCGCAAGGGCTCCATCGACGTCGATGTCACCCATATGTGAGGACTGATTCCTGCTGCTCCTGTAGAACACCTGTTACAGGTGAGTAATTACTCTTTCTGTGGGGGTCCGGAGCCCAAGGGTGCTTCTATTATGGGCTGCTGGAGAGGTCATGGCCTCAGTTCACTCTTGCTGTCCTCTGTCCCTCTAGGAGCCCAACCTTTTCCCCTGTGGGGTTGGTTGAAGGATAAATGAAATTCCTGTTGACAGAAGGTAAGGCTCCTCTTAAGAGAAAATGGAGTGGTGGTTTCTCCCAGGGGCCATTTAGGATATCTGTAATCCACCTTTTCTCTACTGGGCCCTATTTTTTGCCCTTTCAGGATGTTGCGGCTCTTCATGATGAGGAGTCTGCTTTTGAGTGGGTTTAGCAGGTGGGTTTCCTTTATACCTGGTGGATCCTGTGATTTGCTCTGTGCATCCTTTCCCTGACCCTGTGCAGAATAGCATGGGATTTTAGGGAGAAAACCCCTGAACTGGGCCTTTGGGATTCTAAGGTTCTGCCTGAATTGTTACCTTGGCCCTAAGACGAGAGGGATCAGCTGTTCAGGACCCTGTGGGGTGGTAGTCCTGTTTATGGCTGTGACTAAACACATGACTGCCCTGGTGGAGGGAGATGCCACATGTGAGGATTCTCAGTTTTGGAGAGTCGAGGCCCTTAAGTAGGACTTGGCATGAGCTGTAGTAGACTCTTGAGTAGCATTGTGTGCATGCCTGCAGGCTAGCCTTCGAATGAGGGCTCCGACCTTTGCTGGTAGCAGGGTGGCTCCAGCCATATAGATTTAACCCGTGTTTCCAAGCTTGCGGATTTGTTCACTGAAAAACCTAGCATTGGTTTGGCCAAATGGTAATTAAGTCCATTCTCTGGCTGGATACTAGAAGATTTGCAGTGGTTTGCTTAGGTGGCTTCTGCTGGTTAAGTCTGGTTTAGAGTCTCTAAAAGCTCCATGGCAGCACTGGTATTAGTCAGTTGGTACTTCTGGCATTACCCTTAGTCGACAGGTCCTGGCTCTGATATCTGGCGGAGCAGTTTCTCTTAAGGGGTTGCTTTCTCTCCAGGAGTAGAAGCTCGTCCACTGAAACTCTTGAAAGACAAGCCTAGAAAGGCCAAGGAGGCTTATATGGCAGTGCGTAGAGCCTTGAGAACATAAGAACATAACATAAGATAATGCCATACTGGGTCAGACTAAGTTCCCTCAAGCCCAGTATCCTGTTTCCAACAGTGGCCAATCTAGGTCGTACATAGCAGTTTCCCCAAACGACACAGGTTCCACAATGCTTGTATTGGGTCAAGTATTGATATACTGGGTCCTTTCTTAATAATGGTTTATGGACCTTTCCTCCAGGAACTTGTCCAAACCTTTTTTAAATCTAGCTACACTAACAGCCTTTACTACATCCTCCGGTAACGAATTCCAGAGTTTGATTACACGTTGAGTGAAAAAATATTTTCTTTTATTAGTCTTAAATAGTTTACCCTGTAGCTTCATTGCATTTCCCCTAGTCTTTCTATATTCTGATAACGCAAAAAAATCAATCTAAGTTTACCCGTTCCACTCCGTTCATTAATTTATAGACTTCTATCATATCTCCCCTCAGCCGTCTCTTTTCCAGGTTAAAGAGCCCTAACCTTTTTAGCCTTTCTTCATAGGAGTATCCTTCCATCCCTTTTAATTTTGGTGGCTCTTCTCTGAACCTTTTCTAATAGCGCTATATCCTTTTTAAGATACGGTGACCAGAATTGCACACAATATTCAAGGTGCGGTCTCACCATGGAACAATATAGAGGCATTATAAAATCTTTTGCTTTATTTTCCATTCCTTTCCTTATGATACCTAGCAATCTCCAGGAACAAGCAGGAATGAGTCTTCACATATGGGTATCGTCGGTACCGACTGAGCCTGCGCGGGAACGCTCCCCAGCGTCCAATAAGAAAGCTTTTGGGAGCATCCCACAGCGCTTGCGCGCTACCTTCCCGCCTTTCCCAACCGCCTCTCTCCAGTTCTTCTTTTCCGCGGAGCCAGCAGGTCGTGTTCCTGTCACCGCAGAAGAAGTTCTTTATTTTTTCTTTATTCTTTTGTGTCGCGTCTGCCTTTTTCGACTGCTGTTTTTTTCTTTTCTTTCTTTAAAAAAAAACAAAAAAAAACAACTTATACTTTCTTCACTGTGCATTTTAGTTTTTGGGCCTTAGGCCTAAAACTTTTTCTCCTCATGGAGAAGCCCGCCTCCGGGTTTAAAAAGTGCACAAAATGTGGCGGTACTATTTCTGTCACCGACACCCATGATTGGTGTCTAAAATGTTTGGGTCCTGACCATTCCATCACGGATTGTGTGTCCTGTACCATGATTTCTAAAAGAGGTCGGCAGCACCGAGCAGCCAAGCTCAGTACCCTGTTTCCCTCTGATGCAGCTTCGGTGGCATCGACGTCTTCCAGGGCTTCTTCTTCCTCCCATGGATCTCAGGTAACCAAGCATAAATCTGGCCGGTCCTCGAAGGGCAAATCTCCCTCTAAGCATCAAGATGCCTCCGGGCTTGTCCTCGAGGACTCCGCACCGGCAAAGTTACCCCGGCGGGAAGTTCCGGCTTCCAAAGCATTGTCTATGGGGTCACAGGTTGACATCGATGGCTCGGCCTCGACCGATCATCTGTTGCCGTGTTCTGGGGTACCGGTGGTTCCCACTGGTACTGACATCCAGACTTTGGTGGCGTCGATGGATCAGAAGATTCTGACCATGCAGCGCACCCTGCGGCATTCATGCAGGCTGCGACGCCTCCAGTACTGCAACAATCCTGTTGCCGGTACCGGCTCCGGCACCGGCATCATTCCCGGTGCCGGTACCGATTGCATCGACATCGGCTTCGGTGTCGACTGCAACGGTACCCTGTCCTATGATGCCTATCGGTACCGAACCGGTACCGGTTACTCCCGATGTCGATCCCACTCGGTACACATATCGGGCTTTACAGGAGCATCCAGACAGGCAATACTTCGATTCCTCCGAAGACTCTGAGTCCGAAGGATCTGTCGAGGCATCGATACTTCTTCCTCAGGAGTCGTCTTCTCCTAAATGAAGAATGTCACCTCCAGAAGACTTGTCTTTCCAAGACTTCATTAGGGAGGTGGCTAGGGGCCTCTCCATCACAGTGGCCCCTGAGTCAGAGCCTAGAGCCAAGTTGCTGGATATTTTACAATATCCTAAGGCTCCTAAAGAAGCAGCTACTTTACCTGTTCATGAGATTTTGTATGATCTCATGTTGAGCATGTGGGAGACACCTCTTACTACCTCTCCTCATTCTCGCAGGTTAGACACCATGTATCGTGTCCCTCCTTGTCCTGGCTTTCATAAGACTCAGCTTCCTCACCACTCTATTGTGGTAGAGTCTGCCATGAGAAAGATAAAGAGTGCAAAAAGGCACTCATCTAATCCTCCAGGATGTGAATACAGGACCCTAGATGCTTTTGGCCGTAGGGTTTTTCAAGCTTCTATGCTAGCTGCCAGAATCAACTCCTATAGTCTCTATATAGGGATGTTTCTAAAGGAAGTCACAGATCATCTGCAGACTTTAACCCCTTTTATTTCAGAAGATAAAAGGCAGGAGTTTCTCACTTGGCTCAAACATGCCCAGGATGTTTCCAAATTTTCCAACCGTGCAGCCTTTGACTCTTTTGAGTGTGTAAGCAGAGCCTCGGCTATTGCCATAGGTGCACGCAGAATTGCTTGGCTAGAAGCTTCTGATTTGGAACTCTGGGTCCAAGATGAATTAGGAAATCTTCCTTGTACAGGTGAAAACCTTTTTGGCAAGGATTGGCAAGCAAAGGCCACTCAGATGGATGCTGAGAACTCCGCTTTGGATCGACTTTCAAAGTCCACCTCTGCTCCTGCTAAGAAAAGATTGTTCAAAAAGACATCTTTTTCTAAAAAGGGAAGATATTATCCTGCTTATGGTCAGCAGGCATCTTCTGCAGGTCGTTTTGCTGCAAAACGTCAGCAACCACCTAAACAGGCCAAGTCAAAGGCTACTAGGCCTTCCATGGCCCAGCAGCCTCAGCCTCCTCAGGGCCTTTGACTTGCAACTAGAGAACTTAGCCTTTCTAGCTCTGGAAGAACCAGAGACCCTCACCATTCCAGGAAGGTTGGCTTACTTTGCTCCCAGATGGGAACAAATCACAGCAGAGCAATGGACCCTCTCCATCATAAGGGAAGGGTACAAGCTTCATTTCTTAAGCCTTCCTCCTCGCACCATGGTGAAACAGTTCAATTCTCCAACATCTCTCCTCAACCTTCTGGGTCAGGAGATTGCCACCTTTCTTGCCCAAGGGGCAATAGAAGAAGTACCTCTTCTTCAACAGGGCTCAGGGTTCTACTCCCCTTATTTTCTTATCTCAAAGAAAACAGGGGGCTACAGACCCATATTAGATCTCAGAGAATTGAACAAGTTTCTATTCAAAGAGAAATTCAAGATGATTTCTCTCGGTGCTCTGCTTCCATACCTTCAGAGTCAGGACTGGCTTTGTTCTCTAGATCTCAAGGATGCGTACACCCTTGTCCTCATCCATCCAACACACAGAAGGTTCCTTCGGTTCCTTTTTCAGGGAAAGCACTACCAATACAGGGTGCTTCCGTTCGGTCTGGCCTCTGCACCAAGGATGTTCACGAAATGCATGGCAGTAGTAGCTGCATTTCTACGCACTCTAGGAATATTTGTCTTCCCTTACCTGGACGACTGGCTCATTCGAGCTCCATCCCAGTCAGAGGCTCAGAATTGTCTAATCTGCACAATGCGTGTTCTCCAGTATTTGGGACTGGTAATAAACATCCCAAAATCAAATCTCACCCCTATTCAGTCTCTGGAGTTTATAGGGGCCTTGCTGGATACACACAACTGCAAGGGCCTATCTTCCTCAGGCCCGTTGCCTACGCTTAGTGCAGTTAGCCTCCCAGATACAGTTAAAGTCCCATTTAACTGCTGGAGAGATGTTACAACTCTTAGACCACATGGCATCTACCGTGCACGTGGTTCCATATGCTCGCCTTCACATGAGGGCAGCTCAATGGACTTTGTCCACCCAATGGACTCAGGCATCAGGTTGCCTGTCAGACAAAATAGCAAACTCCAGTCGCCTTTTTTGGTCTCTCCAGTGGTGGAAGTCCTCTCCAAATCTGTTGCTGGGGTCCCCTTTTCAGCAGTCACTACCCCAAGCAACTCTTACGACAGATGCTTCTCCAATGGGTTGGGGAGCTCATCTGCAGGATCTCTCCACCCAGGGCATCTGGTCTCCACAGGAGACTTCTCTGCATATCAATCTCTTGGAACTCAGAGAGCAATATTCTTAGCTCTCAGAGTGTTCCATTCCCTGCTCAGCTACAGGACAGTCCTCATCCATACGGACAACCAAGTAGCCATGTTCTATGTAAACGAGCAGGGCGGGACTGGCTCTCTGTCGCTTTGCAACGAAACTTTGCGACTGTGGGCCTTCGCCAGAGAGTATCACATTCATCTTCTGGCAGTATATCTTCTAGGCGTTCAAAACTCTTGGGCAGACACTCAGTCGAGTTCTGCTTCCACACGAGTGGTCCCTCCACATGGACCAGGTAGCCAGGATTTTTCGAATTTGGGGAACCCCGGACATAGACCTCTTTGCAAGTCCGTGGAATGCCAAACTTCCCTGGTTCTGTTCCAGAATTCCGTGTCAGGGAGTTCAGGCCAAGGATGCCTTCCTCCTTCACTGGGGTCAGGACTTCCTTTATGCCTTTCCACCCATTCCCCTAATTCCCAAAACACTATTCAAGCTTCAGAGAGATCGAGGAACCATGATCCTCATAGCACCACATTGGCCACGGCAAGTGTGGTATCCTCTACTTCTGCATCTCTCTCAAGTTCCTTCCCTGGACTTGGGCTCTGCACCAGACCTTCTATCCCAGTAGGAGGGAACGTTGTGGCACCCAAACCCCCAGTCTCTTCATCTCAGGGCTTGGTTGCTGAAGGCCTAGACCTTCAAGGTTTTCATCTCTCTCAGCAAGTTAGAGATATTATTCATGCCTCTAGAAAGCCTTCTACTAGACTAGAGATTTACCATTTGGTGTTCAGAGAAGGGTCTTAACCCTCTTGCAATACCTTTGAATTCTTTACTAGAGTATCTCCTGCATTTATCCCATGCAGGTCTTAAAACAAATTCAGTAAGAGTCCATTTGAGTGCTATTGCAGCGTCCCTGAAGCCTCTCAATGGACAGCCTATTTCCTCTCATCCTCTTATAACAAGATTCATGAGAGGCCTTCTTCTAACTAAACCTCCCATTAGACCACCTCCAGTGGCATGGGACTTAAACCTGGTTCTTGGCCAGCTTATGAAGCCATCCTTTGAACCTTTAGCCACCACCTCCTTGAAATTTCTTTCTTGGAAAGTTATCTTTCTCATTGCAGTCACCTCAGCACGCCGCATCAGTGAATTGCAGGCTTTGGTGGCTAATCCACTTTATACAAGGTTCCATCATGATAAGGTAGTCCTCAGGACCAATCCACACTTTATGCCCAAAGTGGTCTCGCCTTTTCATCTAAACCAAGAGGTATATTTACCTGTCTTTTTTCCAGGACATCATGCATCAAGTGCAGAGAGGAATCTTCATACCTTGGATTGTAAGAGAGCTCTTGCTTTTTACTTACAAAGAACACAGCAACATAGAAAGTCTTCTCAACTCTTTGTTGCTTTTGATCCTTCTCATTTAGGACTTCCAGTTTCTAAGAGAACACTGTCCAACTGGATTGCTCAGTGTATTTCTTTCGCCTACCAGAGTAGGAACCTTTCTCTGGAGGGCCATGTCACAGCTCACAATGTGAGAGCCATGGCAGCCTCAATGGCTCATCTAAACTCTGTGTCCATCGGCCAAATCTGTCGAGCGGCCACCTGGGCCTCGGTTCATACCTTCACAGCCCATTTCTGTTTGGACAAGGACTCCCGCCGGGATGCCTCGTTTGGTCAGGCTGTTCTCAAACACCTGTTCCATTCCTAATCAACTCCTACCCACCTACCCTGGTTTGATGCCAGAGATCCATAGGGGGAGGTAGTCCTTTTCAAGGACACACAACCTGGGGTCTTCCCCTGGCATCTGCATCTAGGGAGTCCCCATATGTGAAGACTCATTCCTGCTTGTTCCTGGAGATAGCACAGTTACTTACCTGTAACAGGTGATCTCTGGGAACAGCAGGAATAAGTCTTCACAACCCACCCACCTCCCCTAGGAGTTGTATCTCTCTATCTATCTTTCCTTTCCTCTCTCTCTCTTTGTCTCGGCTTTAAAACTCAAACTGGAGAGAGGCGGTTGGGAAAGACGGGAAGGCAGTGCGCAGGCGCTGTGGGATGCTCCCAAAAGCTTTCTTACTGGACGCTGGGGTGCGTTCCCGCGCAGGCTCCGTCGGTACCGACGATACCCATATGTGAAGACTTATTCCTGCTGTTCCCAGAGATCACCTGTTACAGGTAAGTAACTGTGCTTTCTATTTGCTGTCTTGGCCACTGCTGCACACTGGGCGGAGGGTTTTAACATGTTATCCGCAATGATGCCTTAATCTTTTTCCTGGGTAGTGGTTCCTAATGTGGATCCTTGCATTGTGTAATCATAGTTTGGGTTGTTCTTCCCTAGATGCATAGCTTTGCACTTGTCCACATTAAATTTCATCTGCCATTTTGATGAACAGTCTTCCAATTTATCAAGATCCTCTTGCAATTTTCCACAATCCTCATGGGTTTTAACAACTTTAAATAGTTTTGTGTCATCTGCAAATTTGATAACCTCACTCGTTGTTCCCTTTTCCAGGTCATTTATGAATATGTCAAAAAGCAGCGGACCCAGCACAGATCCCTGGGGTACAGATCCCTGGGGTACAGCACAGATCCCTGGGGTACACCTTTCTCCATTGGGAAAATTGGCCATTTAGCCCTGCCCTCTGCTTTCTCTCTTTTAACCAGTTCCTGATCCACAATAGTACACTGTCTCCTATCCCATGACTCTTTAGTTTTGCCTAAAGTCTCTGATGAGGGACCTTGTCAGAGGCTTTCTGAGAGTCCAAATACACTATATCAACCGACTCACCTTGGTCCACCTGTTTATTCACACCTTCAAAAAAACATAACAGATTAGTAAGACAAGATCTTCATTGTCTAAAGCCATGTTGGTTGTCTCCCATTAGGCCATGACTATCAACATGCTGAGTAATTTTGTTCTTTATGATGGTTTCTGCCATTTTTCCCAGTACTGACATCAAGCTCACAGGTCTGTAGTTTCCCCGATCACCCTGGAACCCTTTTTAAAAATTGGCGTTACATTGGCGATCCTCCAATCTTCAGGTAGAAACATGATGACAGAAAAAGACCACATGGCCTATCTAGTCTGTCCTTCCAAATCAACAACTACAACAGTCCACTTTTTACCTTTAGAGATCCTCTGTGTTGGTCCCATGCGTTTTTGAATTCAGTTACTGTCCTCATCTCTACCACCTCCACTGGGAGACTATTCCATGGATCCACTACTCTTTCCGTAAAGAAATATTTCCGCATATCACTCCTGAATCTATCTCCCTTCACCCTCATTCCATGTCCCCTTGTAGCAGAACTTGCTTTCAATTGAAAGAGGCTCTCTCCCTGAACATTTATGCCACGGAGGTATTTAGACATCTCAATCATATCACCTCTATCCCGCCTTTCCTCTAAGGTGTACATATTAAGATCCTTAAGTCTGTCTTCATGCTTTATAATGAAGACTACTAACCATTTTAGTAGCCACCCTCTGTACTGACTTCAGCCTGTTTATATCTTTTTGAACAGGGGTGTCAAACTCCAGTCCTGGAGGGTCCCAAACCAGTCAGGTTTTCAGGTTATCCCTAATGAATATGCATGAGATATATTTGCATACAATGGGGGCAGTGCATGCAAATATATATCATGCATATTCATTAGGGATACCCTGAAAACCTGTCTGGTTTGCGGCCCTCCAGGACTGGAGTTTGACACCCCTGCTTTTGAAGTGTGGTCTCCAGAATTGCACACAATACTCCAAATGAGGTCACACCAAAGACTTTTACAGAGGCACTATTACCTCCTTTCTTCTGTTGGTCATTCCTCTCCCTATGCACCCAAGCATGCTTCTAGCTTTTCCTATTGCCTTTTCTACCTGTTTAGCTACTTTAAGTTCATCAGACACAAACATGCCTAGGTCCCGCTCTTCTTTAATGGAAAAAAGTACTTCACCCCCTATGCTTTCCTGTTCATCTGTTCAGCCCTTGGCAGAACAAAGGGAAGCACTGGCACTCCTCTCAACACCAAAAATAAGAAGGCTCCTTCCAGTGCTGCTGTACATATCTCAGGGCACAAATGGATTAGTTCATGGAACACCCCACTACAAGAGCACACTGTCAAACAGGCCAAGCAGCAAGACTTCTCCCATTCCTAAACCCCCCTGCCTCAGCATTCAAGGCTTTCCAACAGCCCTAATAGTGCCCTCATCCAACTGCTGAGGAGATTTAGCCAGGACAGTGCTTCTCTTCTCCACACCACAGCACAACCCTTGGAGCATGGCCCCCTCAGCCACAAGCAACCTATGGTGCCTTCCTTAGGATGTAGGTCTCCTGCCTATGAGGATCGGGCATCAGAGCCCTATAATCTGTCACACTAGGATGATGCTCAACCCATATGGGATCCTTCCTTGCCCCCACCAGTGGGATATGGTACCTCTCCTTGCAAGTTCAAGACACCTGCTGTTGCTCCTGGAGGAGCCACCATTGGAAGAACCAGCAAAAGAATACACCTATCCCAAATTCCTCCAGAAGATGTCAAAAGTGCTAGCCCTCAGCGACACCCAAATTCCTACTAATAAAAAGGACTTCTGAGCCACCCTGAGGTCCTGCAGTGTGCCAAAAGAAGTTCACCAGATCTTTCAAGATTTCCCTATGGAAGACTATTCTTTATCAACCCCACCTCTAGATTCTTTGAACTCAAATTCAAGTGCTCTCTGCTCCTGGACATAGCCACCGGCAGCTTCCTCACTATCAGTGGTTTCTAAGGCTGCCCTAAAATGGATCAAGGCTGCCAAAACACAGACCTTTACTTCACAGGGCAAGGAACAGAAAACTTTGGATGCCATGGGAAAGAAGACATACCAAAACTCTATTCTGGGTTTGAAGATTATAGCCCACCAATAGCAGATCCAGCACTATGATGACCTTCTCCAGCAGCTGGATGATACCCCATCATGCTACCTCTTCCTCACAAGATAATCAACTTTCCCAAGTACACCAAGAATCTTTTTACCATCTCATACAGTCTACTTAATGATGCTGATGATTTTATTTTATTTTATTTATTTAACAAGCTCTTATATACCGCAGCTTCCAGAGATCAGCTGCGGTTCACAAATAACAACAGTTAACAAATCATAGTTTGTTTTACATATAACGTGATATAACTATAACCTATGTACAGTAAACAAATATGTTGAACAGATTAGCACAGAACAGTGCAACACTATATACATTATGATATGGTGGCATGAGCAACAGCAACTGCAATTACCGCGAGACGTACATCATGGCTCAAAGTTTTGGGCCTCTGAGAGGATATGTACCACCAACTAGCAGTTGCCTCTTCTTTGGAGACAAAGTAAAAGAAGCAGTTACTCAGATGAAGGACCACTTCTCAACACTGTGAGAATTCTCTTCACCGCCTGCAGATCAATCATCCCAGAACCATAGAACTCAGCAACACTGGCAGAAGATTAGGCATGCAGCTGAGTTTTGAACAGATTGAAGAGGAGATAGATGATTCAATGGGAGACCAGAAAGGAGCAAATTGCAGTAGTCTAGACGGGGTTGGGGGGGGTGGGTGGTAGTGGTGAGAAAGTGGATAAGGATCATCTTGGTGGTGTGTTCTGAGAGGAAGGGATGAATTTTGCTGCTGATATAGAGCTACAACATGTTTCTTCTATCTGTTGGATATGTGCAGAGAAAGAGAGAAGAGTCAAAGATGACTCCAAGGTTGTGAATCGAGGACATAGGGAGGATGACAGCTCAACTCTGCACTTATCAGTGAATGGTGCCTGTTTCCCCCTGCTTGTCTCTGGAGAAAGTGTAGCTGCTTACCTGTAATGGAAGTTTTCTGTAGACAGCAGGGAAATGCAACTGCTCATATTGCCTCACCAAACCCACAAAACAATACAGAGTAAAGAAGAAAATTCCAACCTAAGAAGCTATATCATGTATGGCCTCTGGTGTGATATTGACTGGCTAGAAGGAGGGACATGGGGAACTTAAAAACACTCGTGCAGACTTGGTGACATCTATAAATTTCTCTGAGCTGGAGGAGAATTCCAGCACATTGGCTCTGTCGATGACTTCGCTAGTGAAGTGTGTGTGACTGTGTTCTCCTGCGACCTATGGAGAACTCCTATAACAGGTAAGAAACTACATTTTCTCAGACAACTGGGTGATTCAGAGCTGATCTTCAGATATAGAATTGGGTAAAGCTAGCTAAATTGAGGTACCAACTCAAATGGGAAAGAGAGACTGAGATCAGATTGATTTAGTGGAAAGGGCAGAACTCTGGAAGTACCTGCATTCACATGTTACATATCAATGCTACTTCAATATACTCATTCTCCAGGAACAAGCAGGAAGTCAGTCCTCACTTACGGGTGACGTCGGCACCGATGGACCCCACGCGGAGCAATTCCCCAGCTTTCAAAGAAAGCCTTTGGGATTGCTGCCATGCATGCGTGGTCCTCTTCCCGCCCAAAGGTGCCATCTTGCTCAGCCTCCCTTTTTCCACGGAGCCCTTCAGACGCACATCCTCATCCCTCAGAAAAAGTTTTTTTCTTCTCGGCCCTTTGGCCTTTTTTCTGGTTGCACCAGTCCTCTCCCATCCTCCCCGACGCCCCCACTTTGGCTGTGGGCCAGGGGATCCTTATTTTCCCTTTCTAGGTTTTTTTTTTTTGTTTGTTTGTTTTTTGGGCCCTATTCGCGCCCTTTTTCTGCCCGCTGGCCTCGAGGGCTTTCGACCTCGCAGGGGCTATTTTCGACCCCATAGCCACCGGCTTCAGAAAACTGTGACAGATGATCCAAAAACATGTCGCTCACAGACACCCAAGACTGTTGTCTGCTAGGCCTGGGGGCTGACCATAACCCGGAGCTCTGCTCACTTTGTAAGAAAATGTCCGCTAAGGCCCTTCAAAGCCGTAAGCAGAAATCAGATAACATTTTCCGTAGGTCAGCACTTGAGTCCCCGGCGGTGTCCTGCTCCTCCAATCCACCACTTGCGGGGTCCCCTGCAGTGATTCCGTGTCCCAGGTGTCACTCTGACCAGGGTTTGCCTCAGGTGGAACAGCGTAAGAAGAAGATGACTTCAAAGACGCTGTCGAGGGCTCCGGATAAGCATGAGTGGTCTCACGCTCGTTCCCTTAGCCCTCTCTGGCGCTTCCGAGAGTCGGACAAGGAGCAGCCCCGAAAGGTACCTCATACAGAAACGGAGGTCTCTGGCAATTGCTCCCGGTCTCTGGAGGGTCGTCCCGGTGAGGACCCCCTCTCCTCCACGCCAGACCCAGTAACCCCGGCGTCGGCGTCCCAGGGACCCACTTCTGAGTGGGAGTCCCGTATGCTGGCATTAGAGCGCAGCGTCTGTCTTCTTAGCTGCCCCGCAGGCGCTCTTGCCCAGCATGGGTCCCCTCACCTCTGGTCCCAAGAACTGCCTTGGAAACCCCCGAGAGCCATGGGCCTCGTGAGGGTCCTTGGCACCGGTCTCGCTCTCCATCCCGTTACTTGGGGGCGAGATCGTCCAGAGTTAGTGCCACCGGCTCCAAGCGGGCCTCGGCCACTAGACACATGGATCAGCCCGACTCGGAGTCCTTCTTGGACATTTCGGACTGGGAATCGGATGGGGACACGTCCCCGAAACCAGTGCACATCGGGACCTTCCTTCGGACCCGTCCCCACCTGCCTCATGAAGGCGGTCACCCCCTGAAAATGCCTCTTTTTTTGGTATTCGAGCAGGATATGGCTCGGGCCCTCAATCTGCCCACGCAGACCGAGGAAGAGCCAAAGGCGGAGGAACTGGACATCTTCCAATATGAGTCTCCTCCAAGGGAGTCTCTCATGGTCCCTGTGCCGTCCATCCTGACCCGGCTGCTCCTCCATATGTGGGAAGCACCCACCTCGGTCCCTATCATCCGTAAAAGACTTGATGCTATGTACAGAGTCCAGCGCGGACCTGGCTTTTGAAAGGCCCAGCTTCCTCATACCTCCATGGTAGTTGAGTCCGTGATGCGAAAAAAAGAGCCCGAAGTCGCATTCTTTGGTTCCGCCCGGCAGTGAATCCTGTGCCCTCGACGCCCTAGGGCAGTGATGGCTAACCTTTTTGAGCCCGAGTGCCCAAACTGCCGCACAAAACCAAAGAATTTCCTCAAAGTGCCAGCACGTCAATTAAAGCTCCATTTGCATAAGGTGCTTCATTTGCATAAATATTTGCATAATGTTACCATACACTAACTTTTAGTAAACATGCCTCTTAATGAGTATATGGATAAAGAAAGACTAAAAGGTTTCTACATTACTATAATCCAGTACCAACCGCCAGGCACATTAGGAACTACTACAAACGCTGCCCATTTAGAACCCATAGCAAACCCGCCGTATCCTAACAGCACTACCAGGACTCACAAAGCACCATACTCTACCTATCAAAAGGCAACACTGCAAATATTAAACCAATACATCTCAGAGAACAACAATACATGACCTACTGGGGAAAGAACAAGTGGCAATGTCAAATAGGAATTATATAAACAGAATACCTCAGCTCAGTTACACATGCAGAACAGACCATTACCAAACAAGGAATCACAATTTAGAAACAGGAAGACAATAATTAAACTGGGAACCCCAAAAGCCAAACTTGGAATATACAACAACACTGTAGAAATAAAACTATATATTAATTTCCTCTTGTACTAAACAAAGCGCAAAAATTAATGATGCACATTTCCCAGAGCTGACATATTCCAATTAATAAATTCAAAATAAAGAGATATTTTTCTACCTTTTGTGCATTTTTTTTCAGTTGCAATTGTTCCAGCCACTTTCTTCTGGTTTCTTCGTGTCTTCTGCTAACTCTCCATCTGCTGTCCATTTGTCCTTTCTTCTGTCTTCTTGGGTTTTTTTTCTATTCTCTCTCTACATCTGCTTTAACATACTAATCTTTCTCCTTTTGCTCTTTCCTCATTCCTATTTCATCTACTCAAAATTTACCCCTCCATCCTCAATCCCCACTTACTCTCCCAATACCCGGCCAATTGTAGATTTTTTATCCCTCCCACACAAAATATTTTTCCCCTCTCCATTTTACTCTCCCAGCCCCATCCCATTCTAATCCTCCCCCAACACCAGCTCCCTTCTAGTTCCAGCCTCACCCAGCATCCATTCCCTTCTAGTCCCTGCATCAGCCCATTTCCAGTCCTAGCAGCCCCCCAACCCATTTCCAGTCCTAGCAACCCCCCAACCCAATACCAGTCCTATCCCCCCCTCATCAACCCACTTCCAGTCCTAACCCCCCATCACCCCATTTTCAGTTTAAGCCCCCCCTATAACCCATTACCAGTCCTAACCCCCCATCAGCCCACTTCCAGTCCTAACCCCCCATCAGCCCACTTCCAGTCAGCCCCCCATAGCCCATTGCCAGTCCTAACCCCCCCCATCAGCCCACAGTCCATTACCAGTCCTAACCCCATCAGCCCACCTCAAGTCCTAACCCCTCCCCATCAGCCCATTTCTTGTCCCAGCCCCCCATAGCCCATTATCAGTCCTAAACCCCCCCATAGCCCATTACCCGTCCTTACCCCATCTGACCACCTCCCGCGTTCACCCATCAGCCCCTTTCCAGTCCGACCCACACCCAACCGCCCACCTCAAGTCCTAACCCCTCCCCATCAGCAGTCCTAACCCCCCCTAGCCCATTAGCAGTCCTAACCCCCCCTCTCTAGCCCATTAGCAGTCCTAACCCCCCCCATAGCCCATTACCAGTCCTAACCCCCATCACCCCATTTCCAGACAGCCCCCATCAGCCCACAGCCCATTAGCAGTCCTACGCCCCCAGCCCATTAGCAGTCCTAACCCCCCCTAGCCCATTAGCAGTCCTAACCCACCCCCAGGGCAAATTAAAAAAAAAAAAAAAAGCAGCTGGCTCTGGCTTCTGCCGCGGCAGCGGCAGAATGCAATGTCCCGTGGGGCCCCCTCCGCCCGCTAAGCCCCTCTGCAAGGGCTTTCAGATTCGCGAGGGAGAGCGTCTCCCTCGCGTCTCTGTTAAGCCCGCAGGGGCTAATGGGAAATTTCCCATCAGTCCCTCGCGTCTAAAGGGGCTGATGGGAAATTTCCCATTAGCCCCTGCGGGCTTAACAGAGACGCGAGGGAGACGCTGTCTCCCTCGCGAATCTGAAAGCCCTTGCAGAGGGGCTTAGCGGGCGGAGGGGGCCCCGCGGGACCCTGCATGCTGCCGCGTCCGCGGCAGCAGCCAGAGCCCGCTTTTTCTTTTTCTGCGGACCTTCACGCGTGCCAGCTGCAAGGCCTTCGCGTGCCACAGCTGGCACGCGTGCCATAGGTTCGCCATCGCTGCCCTAGGGTGTAAGGCCTACCAGGGATCCATGCTAGCATGCCGCATCTGGGCATACCAATTGTATATGGGTATGTTCCTTCGCGATCTCACCAAAGAGCTCGGCGGTTTTGCAGCGGGCCTTGAAGGTGACCACCACCTCAGATTCCAAACACTTCTGAGATTGATCGCGGACTGCTCGAAATACCTTTCATGCCGCGTATGACGGATTTGAGTCTTCCGCTTGGGTGGCAGCAGCTGGCATCGGAGCCTGGTGTCTAGCATGGTTCCAGTCCTCGGACCTAGAATAGTGGGTCCAGGAGAAACTCTTGGATGTTCCCTGCCTCTGCAAACAACTGTTCGGTAAGCCCATGCAGGACAAGGCAGCCGAAATTGAGACGGAGTTCGTAACCCGTACCCGTCTCTCTTGGGAAAATCTCATTGCTTCCTCGGAAGAAACAGCACAGTAAGAAGCCCTTCTTTCAGAGGAAGGCTCTTCCTTATGAGGATACCCACCCTATCCACCCACCCCAGTGCTGATGCCCAGTGGCCAAGGCAAGGGCGGAGCGCAGGGCCACCGTAAGCCTAAGGGACCCAAGGCTTAACCACGGCACCACCTCAACCAGCTTTGGGGTTTTGACACCGCATGCATAGCCTCTCATCTCCCGGCGGCGCTCCCGCCAATAGGAGGATGTCTATCCCTTTTCGCCTCCGAGTGGGAGGCCATCACATCGGACACCTGGGTCCTCCAGGCTGTCCGGGACTGTTGCAGTCTCCATCTGGACAGACTTACCCCTCCCTTCTCCCAAGCGGGGCCTACTTGGCTTCCCTCACACCAGGCTTGCTTAAATCTAGAGCTGGACAATCTCCTCGGACAACGGGCGGTCGACAGGGTCCCGCTGCATCTCCAGGGTCGGGGCTTCTACACCCGTTACTTCCTTGTCCCGAAGAGGACAGGGGGTTTGGGCCCCATCCTCGACCTCAGGAACCTGAACAAATTTCTGGTGAGGGAGAGGTTCAGAATGCTGTCGCTTGGTGTCCTACTGCCCTTTCTTCAGCAAGGCGATTTGCTATGCTCCTTGGATCTCAGAGACACGTATGCCCAAATCCCTGTCCACCGTAAGCACAGGAAGTTCCTGCTTTTTCAGGGTGCAGGGGGAGCGCTATCAGTACAGGGTACTCCCCTTCGGGCTCACGTCTTCCCCACGAGTCTTCACCAAATGCCTGTCAGAAGCCGCAGCCCACCTCCAGCTGCAGGGCATATCTGTCTACCCCTTCCTAGACGATTGACTCATCACGGACACATCGCTCGGGGAGGCGCGCCTCTCAGCGTCACACACGGTCCTCCTCCTTGAGCGACCGCCTTCCTCCCCCGAGCACATGCGGACCACCTCTGCACTGGCAGCCGAGACCCAACGCTGAACCAGGGTCTCGGCGCAGGCCATGCTGTGCCTCTTGGGGCACATGGCCTTGAACATGCATGTCGTTCCCCACACTCACATGCATATGCAAGTGGCTCAATGTTGCCTCAGAGCGCAGTGGTCCCAGGCCTTGGGCCAGCTCCGGGACTGTCTCGGTCTCGTGCAGCCTATCCAATTCCTTAGATTGGTGGCAGAATCTCTGATGCTTACTTTGGCTCATGCCCTTCCAGGCTTTGCAACACGAGCTCATCCTGACAACGGATGCCTCACTGTTGAGCTGGGAAGCCCATTGCGACAACCTCCGTATCCAGGGATGGTGGTCACTCAAGGACTCGCAGCAGCAGATCAACCTGCTTGAATTTCGAGCAGTCCGGTTTGCCTTGAAGATCTTCGAGCACCACTTGTGGGGCAAGTTGGTGCGCGTGCAAACTGACAACAAGGTTGCGATGTTCTACATAAACAAGGAAGGGGGCATGGGCTCCCGCCTCCTTTGTTGAGAGGCAGTCCTCTGCTCTTTCATAATGCATCGGGACATGACCCTAAGGGCTGTCTACCTCCCGGGCCAGGACAGTGTCCTCGCAGACAGGCTCAGCAGGCTCCTCTGCCCACATGAGTGGCACCTGAGTCCAGAGGTGGCTCTCCACCTGTTTCGTCTCTGGGGGACTCCGCCCATGGACCTGTTCGCCAGCCCAGCGAACGCTCAGCTTCCCCGCTTTTGCGAGCCGACGTTGCACCCGAGGAGGGAAGCTCTGGACGCGTTCCTCCTGAACTGGGCCTCACTCAGTTTCCCCTCACTCCCCTCATAGCGAGGACCCTCCACAAAATTCAGTGGGACCAAGCATTGGTCATTCTCGTGGCCCCCTTGTGGCTTTGGCAGCCTTGGTTTCCTCTTCGACTCTCGTCGGAACCCCTGGTGGTCCTGGGCAGTACCCCAGGTCTGCTGACACAGGAGGAGGGACAGGTGCTGCACCTGAACCTGGACTCGCTATCACTGGCAGCCTGGTGGCTGAACGGGTCTCTTTAACCTCGCTGCATCTTCCAGAGGAGATTGAGGAAGCTCTGCTTGCATCGAGGAAAGACTCGACGAGACGGGCCTACGCCCTCAAGTGGCGGCGCTTCTCGGCCTGGTGCTCCGAGCTTCAGATCGATCCGTTCTCCTGTCCCACCCCATGGGTTCTCCAGTACTTCCTGCACCTCTTGTGGGTGGGGCTGAAATCCAATTCAGTCAGAGTTCACTTGAGTGCTATTTTGGCCAACCACCTTCACATCAAGGGTAAGCCCCTCTCGGGCCAGCCACTGCTCTCCCGCTTCATGCAGGGCCTCTTAGTGTCCAAACCCCCCATCCAGCCTCCGCCGACGGAGTGGGACCTGAACATCATGCTCATTCAGCTGACACAGCCGCCCTTCGATGCTTCGACACCTTTCATGGCGAACTCCAAGCCCTCATGGCTGAGGGCCCTTACACAAGGTTTTACGGAAACAGGGTGGTCCTTCACACTCACCCCAAGTTCTTACCAGGAGATAGTCTTACTGACTTTTTTTTCCTGAGACCTCACGCCGACTGGGCGTCGACAGTCCTGCATACCCTCGACTGCAAGAGGTACTGTCGACTTCTACCTGCAGCACACCCAGGGTCATCGCAAGTCTTCATCGCCTACGATCCTAACCGTTTGGGGCTTGCAGACTGGGGCATCGCCTTTGCCCGGGCAAAGTCTGGGGCCTCGCTGGATTGACGAGTTACCGCGCACAGTGTCCGTGTCAAGGCGGCATCAGTGGTTTTGTTGCGCTCAGTGCCTCAGATGGACATCTGCCGGGCTGCTTCCTGGTCTTCCGCGAACACCTTCGCTTCGCACTACTTCCTAGAGAGGGAGTTCTTGCCAAGACAGAGCTTTCGGCCAGGCTGTACTCCGTAATCTGTTCGGGGTATAAGCAACTCTTGCCCTCTGACCCTTCTTCTGTGGCTACCGGAGCTTGGTCACAGAGGACCTGAGGACTCGGGCTCCTTTCAGACTGCCTGCTTTTGCTCATGGCTTGTGGGGGCATTGTTAATTACAGGTTCAGTGGCCTGTAGCTGGGGAGTCCCATAAGTGAGGACTGACTTCCTGCTTGTTCCAGGAGAAAGCGTAGTTACTCACCTGTAACAGGTGTTCTCCAGGGACAGCAGGAATCAGTCCTCACTACCCTCCCACCTCCCCTTAGAGTTGCCATTTCTTTTTCTTTTTCTTCCCTTGCCATCCGCTTAGTAGGGTTTCTAGCTATGGGAGCTGACTGAGCAAGTTGGCACCCTTGGGCGGGAGCAGGACCACGCATGCGTGGTAGCAATCCCAAAGGTTTTCTTTGAAAGCTGGGGAATTGCTCCGCGCAGGCTCCATCGGTGCCGACGTAACCCATAAGTGAGGACTGATTCCTGCTGTCCCTAGAGAACACCTGTTACAGGTAAGTAACTACGCTTTCAGTCCTACCTCATAGCATAGAATCTGACCAGATACCTCTGTCATGTGTTGGTGGGATTCGTGAAAAGGGATAATTTGAACATATTTAGTGGGAAATTGGTGCGGAGACTTGCACATTGTAAGAGTTGCTTTTTTTGGCGTATGCCCATTCCTTAACTCCCTGTGCTGCTGAGAGAAAATAGATGACAAAGGCCTCCCTTGTGTAATTTTTTTCTCATACATCATCAACCTTTTTTGATAGCTTGATGACCCCCTGGAAGCCTTCCCTGTCTTCAAAAAATATGACAGAAATGGGTAAGTGGCTGAGGAAACACAAGACTTTCTCCATATGGTGCTATTCTTATGTAATGCTGTATATAAGGGAGAAATTAAATATTTGCCTGCTAGATTTACTAGGTGAAGCCAGGAAAGGCTAGAGAAGGGTTTTTTTTTGTCAGAATACAGGCCAGCTTAGAGATTTGTTAACAGAGCCTGACAGATAGTTGATACCATCTGGGGGACACATAAACAAATCCACTGCATTGGTGGGTCACCCCTTTTGGCGCTAACCAGTGAGTGGGGTGTAGTATTATTTAGAGTGTTGGGAAGGCTGAGAGTATTGTGAAATTTCTGGATTGGCAATTTTAGTGTTAAATGTGTGTTCTGTTGGCTGGTTTATGGCTTAGCATTCTCCTAGTGTAACTAAGGTTTCTTTAAGTTATCCTTTCCAGAGGTTTTTTATATTAATGTATTTTATTGTTTTGTTAAACTGTTTTTATGTCAGAACAATGATTGTTTATTTTTTCTTGTAAACTTATCTTGGTATAAGGACGACAGTCTAGAAATGTAAATTAACATACCATAATAACAGAGTTGAGGAGAGCAGCAGGATGACTAACTGCAATGAAGCCATGAGCTTGCATGTCCATATTTTTTTTTCTCTTCACTGTAATGGCTCAACTTGCATCTCCTTCCTGCTACGAGAATGACTTGTAATTATGGCTGAGCCAGTTTTCCAAGTCATCATAAGAACCTAAGTCTGTCCTAAGCTTGTGGGAGAATGGTGTTTGATATGTTACCTTTTCTGTGCTACGGTCTCCCATTGCAGATTAAATATATCTATCGAGTGCAAGAGGGTTTCCAGCTTGGACCAAGCAACAGTGGACTGGGCCTTTGAACTAACTAAAACTAATATGGAAAGCTTGTAAGTACTCAGAGCTAGGGATAGGCATGTGTTGTGGAGAGGGCTGGAGGAGGCATGTTTATTTATTAGACCTACGGTGATGGTAGCTGCCTGACTGCATTCATGGGCACCTAGAGAGGAAGAGTATAGGTCTTCCTTATCATACAGAGCCTTGACAAATATGGCAGCTTAAGCCCGCATCTTCCGCATAGTGAGAAAGAGGCCTGCAATAGTACTATGGAAGCATTGAATTGTGATCAGAGTTTGTGTTGAGGATGGCTAGTTATGTCAAGTTCTTTTTTCCTGCTGAGTTGTTACTTTCAGTGTAAACTGTCCACTCTACATTCTAAGTAGGTCTGTATTTGAGCCGTACCCATCTCTAATTAATAAACGGGAGAGGAGGAAAGGAAATAGAATTATAGTACATCTGGTGTTCTCCCCAGAAATATTTGCCAGCTGAGTGGCATGAAGGAGTAGCGGAGGGGAAGTGCACTCTAACTAGTAGCCTTTTAGGAAGTTCCATATGCGATGCATTTATTTGTCATGGTTTCAAATTCATGTAAGTGCCTAATTCATTCATATTATATTTACCTATCTCCAGGAAGAAGCAGGAATCTAGTCATCACATATGAGTATCGTTGGTACCGACGGAGCCTGCGCGGGAATGCTCCCCAGCGTCCAATCAGAAAGCTTTTGGGAGCATCCCACAGCGCCTGCGTGCTGCCTTCCCGCCTTTCCCAACTGCCTCTCTCCAGTTCTTCTTTTTCCGCGGAGCCAGCAGGTTGTGTTCCTGTCACCGCAGAAGAATTTCCTTATTTCTTAATTTCTTTATTTCTTTTTGTGGTCGCGTCTGCCTTCCCCAACGCTCTACCAGTAGCGCCGGTCTTTCTTTTCTATTTAACAAAAAAAAAAAAATATATATATGTTTTTTCCTTTTCTTCAGGTGCACCCACCTTTTTGGGCCTTAGGCCCAAAAACTTTCCTTAACATGGAAAAACCTGCCTCAGATTTTAAAAAGTGCACAAAATATGGCGGTACCATTTCCGTCACCGACACCCATGATTGGTGTTTTAAAATGTTTAGGTCCTGACCACTCCATCTCAGATTGTGTGTCCTGTGCTATGATGTCTAAAAGAGGTCGACAGAACTGAGCTGCTAAGCTCAGTACCCTGTTTCCCTCTGATGCGGCTTCGGTGGCATCGACGTCTTCCAGGGCTGCTTCTTCTTCCCGTGGATCTCAGGTAACTAAACATAAATCCAGCCGGTCCTCGAAGGGTAGATCTCCTTCTAAGCATCGAGATGCCTCTGGCGTTGCCCTCGAGGATTCTGCACCGGCAAAATTACCACGGCGGGAGGCTTCGGCTTCGGCTTCCAAAGCACCATCATCGGGGTTCCAGGATGTTCTCGATGGCTCGGCCTCGACAGATCTCCTGGTGCCATGCTCTGGGGTACCGGCGGTTCCCACCGGTACCGACTTCCAGGCATTGGCAGCATCTATGGACCAGAGAATTCTGTCCATAGAATGCAGTCTGGCGTCTTTCCTTGTGGCATCGACACCCTTGGTACCGCGAAAGACAACTCCACCGGTACTGGCACCGGCATCGGTACCGATAGCATCGACATCGGCATCGGTGTCTGCTATGCCGGTACCCTGTCCTCGGATGCCCGCCGGTACTGATTCCCCGGTACCGGTTATTCCCAATACCTATTTTGCTCGGTACGGGTATCGGGCTCTGCAGGAGCATCTGGACAGATGATACTTCGATTCCTCAGAAGAATCTGAGGATTCTGAAAGTTCTGTCAATGCAGCGGTGCTTCTTCCACAGGAGTCGTCCTCCCCTAAACGCAGTATGTCTTCTCCAGAGGACATGTCTTTCCAAGACTTCATCCGAGAGGCGGCTCGGGGCCTGTCCATCACTGTGGCCCCTGAGACAGAGCCAAGGGCCAAGGAGTTGGATATTTTACAGCATCCCAGAACTCCTAAGGAGGCAGCTACCCTACCCATTCATGAGATTCTATATGATCTCATTTTGAGGATGTGGGAAACACCTCTTACCACCTCTCCTCATTCTCATAGGTTAGATACTATGTATCGTGTCCCTCCTTGTCCTGGCTTCCATAAAACTCAGCTTCCTCACCACTCTATTGTGGTGGAATCTGCCATGAGAAGGATTAGAAGTGCAAAAAGACATGCCTCTAATCCTCCAGGACGTGAATGCAGAACTCTGGATGCTTTTGGACATAGAGTCTTTCAAGCTTCCATGCTTGCTGCAAGAATCAGTTCCTATAGTCTCTACATGTGAATGTTCCTAAAGGAAGTTACTGATCATCTACGGACTTTATGTCCTTTCATCTCTGAGGATAAAAGGCAGGAGTTTCTCACTTGGCTCAAACATGCCAAGATGTGTCTAAATTCTCCAACCGTGCAGCCTTCGACTGCTTTGAATGTATAAGCAGAACCTCGGCTATTGCCATAGGTGCACGTAGAATTGCTTGGCTCCAAGCATCTGATTTAGAGCTCTGGGTACAAGATGAATTGGGAAATATCCCTTGTACTGGTGAGAACCTGTTTAGTAAAGATTGGCAAGAAAAAGCCAATGAAATGGCTGCTGAAAATTCCACTTTGGATAGACTATCCAAGTCTACTGCTGATCCTGTTAGGAAAAAGTTGTTCAAGAAAACACCTTTTTCTAAAAAGAAAAGATTTTATCCTGCTTATGGTCAGCAGGCATCTTCTGCAGGTCAGTTTTCTACCAAACGTCAGCAACCACCCAAACAGAAGAAAGCAAAGGCTGCTAGGCCTCAGCCGGCCCAGCAGCCTCACCCTCCTCAGGGCCTTTGACTTTCAGCTAGAGAACTTAGCCTTTCTGGCTCTGGAAGGACCAGAACTGTCCACCATTCCGGGAAGATTATGCCATTTTCCTCCCAGATGGGGGCAAATAACAGCAGAGCATTGGACACACTCCATCATAAAAGAGGGGTACAAACTTCATTTTTCATGCATGCCCCCTCCCACAATAGTGAAGCACTTCAATTCTCCGACCTCTCTCATCGACCTGTTAGGTCAGGAGGTTACCATCCTTCTTACCCAAGGGGCAATAGAAGAAGTGCCTCTTCATCAACAGGGCACATGGTTCTATTCTCCTTATTTTCTTATCCCAAAGAAAACAGGGGGATACAGACCTATCTTAGATCTCAGAGAATTGAACAAATTCCTTGTCAAGGAGAAATTCAAAATGATTTCTCTCGGAGCTCTGCTTCCATACCTTCAGAGTCAGGATTGGCTTTGTTCTCTAGATCTCAAGGATGCGTACACCCATGTTCTCATCCATCCAACCCACAGAAGGTTCCTTTGGTTCCTGTTTCAAGGAAAGCACTACCAATACAGGGTGCTTCCTTTTGGTCTGGCCTCTGCACCAAGGGTGTTTATGAAATGCATGGCTGTGGTAGCAGCATTTCTACGCACTCTGGGAATATTCGTCTTCCCTTACTTGGACGACTGGCTCATTCGAGCTCCAACACAGTCAGAGGCCAAGACTTCTCTATCCTGCACAATGCATATCCTTCAGTATTTAGGGCTGGTAATAAACATCCCAAAATCCAGTCTAACTCCTACTCAGTCTCTAGAGTTCATAGGAGCCTTGCTGGATACCACAAAGGAAAGGGCCTATCTTCCCCAAACCCGTTGCCCTCGCTTGGTGCAATTAGCTTCTCAAGCAGTGCTAAAGCCCTTTTTAACTGCTCGAGAAATGTTACAATTACTAGGCCACATGACATCTACCGTGCATGTGGTACCATATGCTCGCCTTCACACGAGGGCAGCTCAGTGGACTTTAACCACCCAATGGACCCAGGCATCAGGTTGCTTGTCAGACAAAATAGCAAACACAAGTCGCCTCATTTTGTCTCTTCAGTGGTGGAAGTCCACTCAAAATCTTATGCTGGGGTCCCCCTTTCAGCAACCCCTGCCCCAAGCAACTCTTACAACAGATGCTTCTTCAATGGGTTGGGGAGCTCATCTGCAAGACCTCTACACCCAGGGCACCTGGACTCCACAAGAGAGTTGTCTGCATATCAATCTCTTGGAGCTCAGAGCAATCTTCCTTGCTCTGCGAGTGTTCCACACCCTGCTCAGCTACAAGACAGTCCTTATTCATACGAACAATCAGGTAGCCATGTTCTACGTGAACAAGCAGGGGGGAACAGGCTCTCTGTCGCTTTGCGACTGTGGGCCCTCGCCAGAGAGCATCAGATTCATCGTCTGGCAGTGTATCTTCCAGGCATTCAAAACTCTTGGGCAGACAGACTCAGTCGAGTTCTCCTTCCACACGAGTGGTCTCTGCATGCAGACCAGGTGGCCAGGATTTTTCAACTTTGGGGAACCCCGGACATAGACCTCTTTGCAAGTCCGTGGAATGCCAAACTTCCCCGGTTCTGTTCCAGAACTCCGGCTCAGGGAGTTCAGGCAAAGGATGCTTTCCTCCTTCACTGGGGTCAAGACTTCCTGTATGCCTTTCCACCCATTCCCCTAATTCCCAAAACCCTTTTCAAGCTTCAGAGAGACAGAGGCCACATGATTCTCATAGCTCCACATTGGCCACGGCAAGTGTGGTACCCTCTGCTTCTACATCTCTCTCAAGCTCCCTCCCTGGAGTTAGGGTCTGCTCCAGATCTCCTATCTCAGGAGAACGGAATGTTATGGCATCCCAATCCCCAGTCTCTGCATCTCAGGGCTTGGTTGCTGAAGGCTTAGATTTCCAAGATCTTCATCTTTCTCAGCAAGTGAAAGATGTTCTTTATGCTTCCAGAAAACCTTCCACTAGACGTTCTTATGCTTTCAAGTGGAAGAGGTTTACTATTTGGTGTTCTGAAAAGGGTCTTAACCCCCTTGCCCATACCTCTGGAATCTTTGCTGGAGTATCTCCTCCATTTGTCTAATGCAGGCCTTAAAACAAATTAAGTAAGAGTCCATTTGAGTGCTATTGCAGCTTCCCTTAAGCCTCTCAATGGGCAACCTATTTCCTCTCATCCTCTTATAGCAAGATTCATGAGAGGCCTCCTTCTAACTAAGCTTCCCATTAGGCCACCGCCGGTGGCATGGGACTTGAACCTGGTTCTTGGGCAGCTCATGAAGCCACCTTTCGAACCCTTAGCTACCACCACCTTGAAATTCCTTTCTTGGAAGGTTATCTTTCTCATTGCAATCACATCAGCACGCCGCATTAGTGAATTGCAAGCACTAGTAGCTAATCCACCTTATACAAGGTTCCATCATGACAAGGTAGTCCTTAGGACTCATCCACACTTTATGCCTAAGGTGGTCTCGCCTTTTCATTTCAACCAGGAGGTCTACCTACCTGTCTTTTTTCCAGGACCTCATGCATCAAATGCAGAGAGGAATCTTCATACCCTGGACTGTAAAAGAGCTCTAGCTTTTTTTTTTTTTTTTTTTGAAAGGTCTGTTTATTGAAAAAACAGAAAAAGACAACCAATAACAACAGCTTCACAGAGTTTCCTGGATACAGCATAACTGTCTCCCGGTGGGGCTGTATCTTGTCCACCATTCCGGGAGCAATCGACAGTCCAAGAGAGAAAAAAAAACATATACAATACCAGAAATAACCCCCTTCCCCTTCCACCCTCCCCCTTCCCCCCCCCTCCCCAAGCAGGAAGCACACAGCAGAGAAGGGTCACTGGAGCAACACACAGCCTAATCGCAAGCAACCACTATCCGACCTTCAATACCTCACTACGGGCTTTAGGTCCCAAACTCTGAATGTAGGGCATCCAAATCAGCAAAAAGATGGCCCATCTCCGAGGGTGCCCCACCGCACTCCTTCGCTCCATAAGCAACAGCTGATGGAAGCTATTACGCCACTCCGTAAGGGTAGGGACCTCCGGCTCCCTCCACCGGCGAAGAATAGGGCCCTTCCCCACCAGACAGGCTTTTCGCACCAACAGTCTCTCCCACCTCCCCTTAGGATGGAGTGGTCCCAACTGATCAAACACCACTAACAACCCCGTCCAACAAAGTCGCTGCCCCAATAACCCACCTAAGTACGCCCCAATTCGCAACCAATACCGACGGATAGGTGGGCAACACCACCACATGTGACCTAGATCCGCCAGGGGGGAGGAGCACTTAGGGCAGCTGCCATCTGAAGTGAGGTGGCTACGAAGCGCCCGCCTCGGGGAGAAATAGGCACGGTGAATACATTTAAATTGTATCTCGCGCCACCTAGCGCCCTCGACCAACTGCGCAATCCGACTCAGTGCCTCCCTGGCAGCGCCCGGGGCTATCTCACGGCCCAATTCCCTTGCCCATCGGCTTTCCAACAGAGTATAGTCATGGGGTGCCTCCAACCGATCCACCCTCTTCTTTAAATCCGCTATAGTCGGCGGGGACACCGCCCCCAGTGCCAAAAAATCAAGAATCCGCGCGGAATGCTCCGCGTTAAGCTCCCGCCGAGACAAGGAACCGACATAGTGAACAACCTGCGCATACGCAAAGGCAGCCCCCCCGGACGTAAGCCATACTCCGTACAAAGCATCCCCAAGGCCTTACAACCACCATCGGAATCGATCACGTGCCCCAAATGCCATATACCCAGCCGCTCCCACTTCCGAAACGGGACCGAGTCGGAACCTGGCAGGCATTGGACGTTACCCTGTAGAGGCAGCCAGCTGGAAACCGTAGAGTCACTACCCCAATATTTATTGAGCTGTTGCCAGGTGCGGCGCGTCGCCTGTATTAACACACTACTCGTCAAATGGGTCGGTAACGCCGCCTGCCGGACCTGCAGAACCGCCTCCAAGGAATGCGGGGCCGCAACGGCCGCCTCCAACCCTCGAGGTGTGTAAACCTCTGTCTCCCCCAGCCAGTCGCCGACATGCCGTGCCTGACATGCCAGCGCATACTTCCAAAGGTCCGGGACTCCAATCCCCCCTGACCGCCATCCCCCTTGCATTCTAGCCAACGGTATGCGGGCTCTAGTCCCTTTCCAAAGAAACCCCCGAAATGTCCGTTCCATACGGAGTACGTCCCGCCGCAAGAACCATACGGGGAGAGTTTGCAGCCAGTACAGTACTCTGGGCATAATCACCATCCCTAAAGCGGCCACTCTACCCAACAGGGATAGGGGAAGGGGCGCCCAAGCCTGCAACTGAGCCTGAACTTTAGCGAAAATCCGCTCAAAATTCATACGATATAATGATGCCGGTTGCTTGGTCAACAAGATGCCCAAATAAACAAAAGACTCATCAGCCCAACGGAGCGGAAATTCCCCAGGCCAACCCGCACGTAGAGTCCCCCCCACGTCTAAAGCCTCTGACTTATCCATGTTAATGCGCAGCCCCGCGAACTTACCATAAAGGGAGAACTCCCCGAGTAAGTGAGCTAAAGACTGCTGGGGACACGTAAGGTGGACAAGCAGGTCATCCGCAAAGGCCGCCACCTTGAACCCATAGGACCCAATCCGCACCCCGCAAATGTCCGCGGACGCCTCTATCCTCCATATCAACGGATCCAGGGTCAAGACAAACAATAAAGGAGACAACGGGCAACCCTGTCGGGTACCCCATTCCAAATTAAATTTGTCGGAGAGCACACCATTGCAGAGGATTCCAGCGGTGGGGTCTGAATAGAGTAACTCCACCATCCTACAAAACGGGTCTCCCAGTCCGTAGTGAGGCAAAAGACACTTCAAAAAGTCCCATTGCACTTGGTCAAACGCCTTTTCAGCATCGAAACTGATTAACAGTGATCGGAGGTCTCGTTCCTGGACCCACTCAAGGGACGCTAGAATCCTCCGCAGGTTCCGCACCGCATAACGCCCCTTAACAAACCCGACCTGCGATTCATGCACCAACTCCCCCAAGACTGATGCCAGGCGGTCAGCCAAAACTTTGGCCAGTATCTTCAAATCAAAATTCAATAAGGATATAGGCCTATACGAGGCCGCTTTGGTAGGATCCTTTCCTGGTTTAGGTATGAGAGTTATATATGCATGGTTAGTGCCCCAACCAAACTTCCCCTGGGCAACGCGCCGGTGATATACTTCCGTTAGGGTCGGAGGCACTACGTCTCCCAAGAGCTTATAGAGCTCAGCCCCAAACCCGTCAGGGCCTGGTGCTTTACAGCAGCTAGCCTTCTGAATGACTCGGTATATTTCATCCGCCGTCACTGGGGCATCCAAGCACGCCCGCTGTTCTACCGTCACCTTGGGCAACTGCACCGCTCTCAAGTAGGCCAGCGCCTCCGATGGAGCCCCCTCCCTCTTCGCATAAAGTTGCTGAAAAAAGGAGCGAAGCAGCCGAGCTATGGCAGTACTATCCTTGTGTAAGTGACCCTGATCATCACGCAGTGCCGCAATCGACCGAGTACCCCCATAACCTCGCAGGCACCGCGCCAGGAGGCGCCCCGTCTTATCCCCGAAGCGATACAATTGATACCGGTAATACATGTGAGATTTCTTCGCCCGCTGATGAAGCAGTTCGTTAAGAGAGGTTTGCAATTCCCACAGTCGACGTTTATTAACTACACTCGGGTCTCCTGCACACCTACGTCGGGCTCGCAACACCTGCTTTTCCAACTGAACAATCTGCATTGCCAAGAGCTTGCGCTTCCGCGCCACATAGGCAATGATATCCCCGCGCAGCACCACCTTAGCCATTTCCAAGAGCAACTCAGGTTCATCTCTGTGCCACTCATGGTGAACCATAAAGTCTTGCCAATATCGTTTAAGCTGGGTACGAAAGGCAGCATCGTGGTAGAGCCCCATGGGAAACCGCCAAAACCTTGTCGGCAGTGCCACGCCCCCCCATCCAAGCTCCACCCAGACAGGGGCATGATCTGACACCATATTAGGACCTATCTGTGCATCTCCTACCTGTGCAAAAAGCCTTTCTGTGATCAATACATAATCAATCCGGGCGCTAGACCCATGAGCTCGCGATTGGTGGGTGAAATCCTTCTCAAATGGATGCAGTAACCACCAGGGGTCAACAAGACGCAACCGATCGCACAATCCTCGCAACACTTTGGTGGTTGGAATTCGTCCGCTCTCCACCCCACTACCTGACGTATCCATCTCTGCATCCAACACTCCATTCAGGTCCCCAGCCAAGAGCACCGGGACCTCCGGCAACTGCTCCACTCTAGATGCCAATCGAGCATAAAACGCCCTATCCAAAACATTGGGACTATATAAATTATCCAATATAACAGGCCTGCCGTCCAGGTTACCATACAGCAAAATGTATCTACCATCAGGATCCGAATACTCCTTTTCCAGCTCAAATCGGACCCGTCTGCTAATCAGTATGACCACTCCACCCTTTTTCCCCTTAGCCGGGGCCCCCCAGCTCTGCCCTACCCAGGCTTTTTGCATTTTAGCATGTTCTGCCGTCTGGTGAGTTTCTTGTAACATGGCGATATCACATTGCAGCCTGGCCAAGGCCTGCAACACTTTATACGGTTTGATCGGGTTACCCACCCCGCACACATTCCAAGAAACAATCTTCAGGTCGGATAGTGGCTAAACAAGTCCATTTCAACAGTTCTACACAAAGTAACGGGGGGGACCCTCCCAGCCTGGAGTCCCACCCCACCCCTTATGTCGCTCCAGCCTTCCGAACAGAACTTGGACCTATAGAGCCATCGTGCTTCCTGCCAGCCCCCACCCCCCTTCCCCCCATCAACTACCCCACCCCTCTGTCCCTTATACCCAAAGCCCATCCCCCTACCCTCTACCACCCCTCCCTCACACTCCACCAGTAACCACCACCCCACTCCCATCGAGAGCCACCTAGGATGTGAGTAGGACCCCCCTCCCCTTCCTAAGGCATCCTGTTCATGGTGTGTGGACCTAAGGTGGCCACGCCCGGCAGGAAGGTCGACAACCTGAAGGCTACCAACCTACTTAACCTGGCGAGCAGCATCCCATGGATTCAAACACTCACCCTCTCAAACACTCAAACCCCTCAGCCACCCTTTTGAGAAGCCATTTCCAACCCACAGGTACTACCCCCATTCCAGCTCTTACCCCCAGATGAAATACAAGCACCGGAGGCTTTTAAGGCTCAGTAAAAAGAAAAACTGCCTCAGCAAGCCCCAATTTGATATCCCCCACCCTACCCTTCCCCCACCCAACAGAACACACTGCTAAAATAGATAGGGGTAACACAGAATAAACAATTAGCAACCAGCTGTAAACAGATAGTAAGCAGTATAAAATCCTATGCAGAGCAATAACAATGGGTCAAACCCGCTCTCAATATTACCTCGAGGCAGCCCAAGCAAGTCCAAAATAAAGGCTGCCGCCCCTGAACGCCCGCCAGTGCAAGCAGGCAGCAGCATAATCTCGGCACCCAGCCCCATGAATCGGGCCGGTGCGGGCCGCCTCCTGCACAGACAGGCTAGCCTCCAAGGGCCGGCTGCAGCTACCTAACGGCAGCAGGAGAACCCGCCACCTCAAAACCATCAGGCGGGCCCATCCCAAACCGCTAACATGTACAGCGGCGCATAATTACAAAGGCTTATCAACTCAAGGTCCCGAGCAAGCCAGCTCGCCTGAAAATGTTGTGGGCTCAAAAGCGCCGGCCCAACGACTGTCCCCCAGAAGGCCAAACAGTCATTGACTGAAGCCGGTCCTCAGGGATAGGATAAGCGTAGACACCAACCTTCACCACTCCAGAAGGCCAAAAAGCATGCCGCAAGGAGTAATCGCCGGGTGCTCATTTTCCTCCGGGGCTCACCTCCGCCTGCACTAACAGCTGCTCCACATAGGTACTCGCCTCCGCCGCCGATTCAAACACCCGGTGGGTATTCTGATGTAAAATGTGTAGCCGGGCAGGATACTGCACGCTGAAGCGTATCTGGGCTGCAATCAGACGCTGACAGATCGGGGC
Organism: Ichthyophis bannanicus; assembly: GCA_033557465.1. Taxonomy (NCBI): domain Eukaryota; kingdom Metazoa; phylum Chordata; class Amphibia; order Gymnophiona; family Ichthyophiidae; genus Ichthyophis; species Ichthyophis bannanicus. Next base: position 193,413,401 of record CM066039.1, read on the forward strand.
ATAGGCCTTACGGCGAATACTTAATGCCGCTGAGTAGTCCTGCGTGATGCGAATCTTCGCCGTTTCCCACTCCACGATCCCTCTCCTCTTGGCAGCTCTCAACACCGCATCTTTCTGCACACAGCAAAGAAATTTTGCCAGGACCACTCGAGGTCGGCGATCTCCCGACTGCTGCTTGGGCCCCAATCTATGGGCCCTTTCCACTGTGATAGGCCCGCTCGATTCAGCCTCCTCCAGCAGGTAAGCAGACAGGTTTTCCACATGTTGCCGCAGCTCTTTATCCGGGATAGTTTCAGCGATTCCCAAAAAGCGGAGATTGTTGTGGCACGATCTATTTTCAAGATCGTCGAGCTTTGTGGCATGCTCTTTGGATTCCTTTTGCAAGGTAAGTAGTTCCCGCCGCAGACACTCCACTTCCTCTTCAGTATGGGAAAGACGCGTTTCAGCCTCCTGCACACGGGTTCCTAGAAGCCCCAAGGAGCTCTGGAGTGTGTCCATCTTTGCATGCAGCGCTTCGAATTGCAGGGACAGTGCGTTGGTGACAGCGGCTGAAATTTCCTCCGTCATAGTGGAGGTAACCGCGACCCCAGGCTTCGGAGGTGAGTCCACCATTTTGGAAGGGCCTGCCACACGCTCCTTTTCCCTTCTCCCTGCCTTTGCTGCAGTCGCCATCCTGCTTTGCGATCCACTCCCGGCAGTTCCCGATCCTCAGAAAGGTACTGGGTCCACAACAACCCAAGAGCAGTTCAAATCACGATATTATAACAACTTTTAGGGGAGACGGGTCCGGAGCTCGAGTAACTCACGTCCTCCCAAGCTCACCACATCACGTGACTCCTTCGAGCTCTAGCTTTTTACTTACAAAGGACACAGCAACATAGAAAGTCCTCTCAACTCTTTGTTGCTTTTAACCCTTCTCATTTGGGACTTCCAGTCTCCAAAAGAACACTATCTAACTGGATTGCTCAGTGTATTTCTTTCGCCTATCAGAGTAAGAACCTTTCTCTGGAGGGCCATGTCACAGCTCACAATGTGAGAGCCATGGCAGCCTCAATGGCTTATCTGAACTTTGTGTCTATTGACGACATCTGTCGAGCAGCCACTTGGGCCTCTGTTCATACTTTCACAGCCCATTACTGCTTGGACAAGGACTCCCGCCAGGATGCCTTGTTTGGTCAGGCTGTTCTCAAACACCTGTTCCATACCTAATCAACTCCTACCCACCATCCCTGGTAGGATGCCAGAGATCCATGGGGGGAAGTGGAGCCCTTCTCAGGGACACACAACTTCTAGGTTCTCTCCCTGGCACCTAAAGCTAGGGAGTCCCCATATGTGATGACTAGATTCCTGCTTGTTCCTGGAGATAGCATAGTTACTCACCTGTAACAGGTGATCTCTGGGAACAGCAGGAATTTAGTCCTCACAACCCACCCACCTCCCCTAGGAGTTGCATCTTTCTATCTCTTTCCTTTCTCTCTCTCTCTCTTTGTCTCAGCTTTAAAACTCAACTGGAGAGAGGCAGTTGGGAAAGGCGGGAAGGCAGCATGCAGGCGCTGTGGGATGCTTCCAAAAGCTTTTTGATTGGATGCTGGGGAGCGTTCCTGCGCAGGCTCCGTCGGTTCCGACGATACCCATATGTGAGGACTAAATTCCTGCTGTTCCCGGAGATCACCTGTTACAGGTGAGTAACTATGCTTTACTGTTATATTTTTTTATTGTCACTTGCTTGCGTCCAACGAACTCTACAGGTGAGGGGAAGGTATCTAGGCGCAGCTCTTCCTTCAAGGCCTCACATACACTGCAGAGATGGAGAGCCCACTGAGCTGTCAGCTGGTGGGTTTAAAGTGCAATCTCCAGGAACAAGCAGGAATGTAGTCTTCACATATGGGTATCGTTGGTAACAACAGAGCCTGCGTGGGAACGCTCCCCAGCATCCAATAGGAAAGCTTTTGGGAGTATCCCACAGCACCTGCGTTCTGCCTTCCCGCCTTTCCAGCTGTCCCTCTCCAGTTCTTCGTTTTCCGCAGAGCCGACAGGTCACATACCCTGTCACCGCAGAAAAAGTTTCATCTTTAATCTTTGTTTTTGTGGTTGCTTCTGCCTTCCTTTGACGCCATACCGGTACTGCCATTTCTTTCTTCTTTCTTTTAAAAAACAAATTATAGTTTCTGAGGTGTTTTACTTTAGAAACTTTTTTCCTTTATGGAAATGGGTAATAGGGGTAACATATGGAAAGCAGTATGTATAAATGCTCATAGCATGGGAAATAAGATCCCTGATGTTGAAGCTTTGGTGGGAGTGGCTGACTTGGATTTAGTGGCAGTTACAGAAACATGGTTCACAGAAAACCATGATTGGGATGTAACTATACCTGGCTATACTTTATTCAGAAAGGACAGGGTAGGAAGAAGGGGAGGAGTGGCACTATATGTAAAAACTACTATTAAAGCTTTGGAATTACAGACTTAAAAGGAAGAGAGGAGGCATTGTGGGTTAAACTAGAAAGAGGGAAAGAGAAATCTGTTTGCATTGGTGTGATATACAGACCTCCCTCACAAGAGGAAGAGATGGACAGTGTGTTAATTGAAGACATATGCAGCACTGTTAGGAAAGGAGAAGTGCTACTGATAGGAGATTTCAATATGCCAGATGTTGATTGGCACATTCCTGCTGCAGTATCTAGAAGTAAGGAGATCCTGGATTCTCTACAGGGAGAACTATTCAGGCAATTGGTAACAGACCCCACACGTGAAGGGGCCATACTAGACTTGGTGCTTACCAGTGGTGAAAGTGTTTCTGATGTTGTAGTGGGAGATCATTTTGCATCCAGTGATCACCAGATGGTGTGGTTCAGTATTAGGACTAGGGCTGTTAGAATCCATTCAGAAGTGAGGATCTTAGACTTTAGAAAGACTAATTTTGCCAAGATGGGCCAATACCTCAGGGAGTCGTTAGTGGGATGGGAACAGCTGGGGGATGTAGAAAAACAGTGGGCAAAACTGAAAGGGGATATTTTAAGGGCAACCAACCTATTTGTTAAAATGGTAAATAAAGGTAAAAGGAAAAAGAGACTGCTATGGCTTTCGAAAGAAGTAGCTGAAAAAGTGAAGAAAAAGAGGGAGGCTTTCATGAAATACAAGAGATCACAGAGAGAGGAAGACAGGCATCTGTATTTGGAAAAACTTAGAGAAGCTAGCAGGAAGGCAACGATTCAAAAGGAGGAGGAAATAGCCAATGCAATAAAATGGGGGGATAAGACATTTTTCAGATATGTTAGTGAGAAGAGGAAGGGCAAAAGTGGTATTGTCAGACTCAAGGGTGCAAGGGTGGATAGTTCCCTTGTTAGCCAAGTTGAATCTCCTGTTCATATGTAAACACAAAGTACTACTGGAAATGTGTGTGTTCATTGTTTACTGTAAACCGCGCTGATGCTGAATAGCGCGGTATAAAAAAGACTATAAATAAATAAATAATAATAAGGGAGGAATATGTAGAAGCTGATAAGGATAAAGCGGAATTGCTTAACAAATATTTCTGTTCTGTGTTCACAGATGAAGAACTAGGAGCAGGACCTCAGAAAACACCCACAAACAGGAACAGAAGTGAGGGACATCTTGAATAATTTTCAGAAGACTCTGTTCGTGAGAAACTAGCTCAACTTAAAGTAGACAAAGCGATGGGACCGGATGGGATACACCCTAGAATACTGAGGGAACTTGGGGACATTCTAGCAGCTCCACTGACTGACCTTTTCAATGCCTCGTTGGAGTCAGGAGTGTTGCCAAAGGACTGGAGAGAGGCTCATGTGGTGCCTTTACACAAAAGCGGAAGTAAGGATGTGGTTGAAAACTACATGCCGGTTAGTTTAACTTCGGTGGTGAGTAAATTATTGGAAACGCTGCTGAAAGAGAAAATAGTGAGGTTTCTGGAGTCCAGCGGATTACAGGATCTGAGGCAGCATGGATTCACCAGAGGCAGGTCTTGTCAGACAAATCTGATTGATTTCTTTGACTGGGTGACCAGGGAGTTGGACCGAGGGAGAGCCCTAGATGTGGTGTATTTGGATTTCAGTAAAGCCTTTGACACTGTTCCTCACAGGCGACTTATAAACAAACTGAGCACCCTAGGGATGGACCCTAAAGTTACTGCTTGGGTTAGAAATTGGTTGGGTGGGAGGCGACAGAGTACAGGTAAATGGGGCTCACACTGAGGAGAAGGATGTTACCAGTGGTGTGCCCCAGGGATCTGTCCTTGGTCCGATTCTTTTTAACACCTTTGTTAGTGATATAGCGGAAGGGCTGTCGGGTAAGATTTGCCTCTTTGCGGATGATACCAAAATCTGCAATAGAGTACACGCAGGAAGGTATAGATAACATGAGGAGGGATCTAGCTAAGCTTGAAGAATGGTCTAGAATTTGGCAGCTGGGATTTAATGTTAAAAAATGTAAGGTCATGCATTTGGGCTGCAGCAATCCAAGGGAGCAATATAGTATAGGGGTTGAAGTACTTTTGTCCACTAAAGAAGAGCGGGACCTAGGCGTGGTTGTGTCTGATGACCTTAAAGTAGCTAAACAGGTAGAAAAGGTGACGGCAAAAGCTCGAAGGATGCTTGGGTGCATACGGAGAGGAATGGCTAGCAGAAAAGAGTAGGTGATAATGCCTCTGTATAAGTCTTTGGTGCGACCTCATTTGGAGTATAGTGTGCAATTCTGGAGACCGCACCTTCAAAAGGATGTGAACAGGATGGAGTCAGTGCAGAGGGTGGCTACTAAAATGATTAGTGGTCTTCATTATAAAGCATATGAGGACAGACCTAAGGATCTTAACCCTGGAATTACTGAGATTTTTTGCACACACTGAATACCGTTGGGGTCATAAATGACCCCACGACGAATTTTAATTGTTCACAATGAAAAATTTAAACTAAACAGACAAAATATTATTCCAAATTAATTATTTATTATATGAAGGTTAAATGTTTTGAAATTTAATGCTTTATCATAAAATTACATGAAGAAGAGTTGCCATGAAAGCAGTTTTTGCATGCACTTGATGAACACAGTAAAGTACTACAGTCATTTGCATGAGACACAGGCAATTTCTGAATGTTCTTTGCAAACATTGCGCTTGCAGGAGGTGCAAACTATGTTGCTTTTCTTGTCTTTTTTTTCTGGAACAGCAGTGACACCTTGCCCTTTTCTTTGGGATCCCGACATTGCAAACAGTATCAGTGGCTTCTTCAATGTTGGAAGAAGTCTTGCTGCAATTACTCTGAAGCAGCTGCTTTCCTAATTCCAAGAGGAATAGACGACGTCTGCTTTGACTTGGACTGCCATTCTGGATTTAGTGACATACAAACAATGAAGGCGTTCAAAGCTCTGATGTCCAACATGTTGTAGAAGATTGTCACTGGCCAGCGCCTTGTCATTCATTTTGTGGTATACGTGCGCAACATTTGATCTGCCGTATCTACTCCACCTTTACTAGAATTATAGTCCAAGATCATGCGTGGTTTTTTGTCTGGTCGTGTGTTATCTACTTCTTCTTGATCATGCAAACTGCTCAGAAGAACCACCACTTTTCCTTTCTTCGGGCAATAGGAAACCAGAGTGGCGTCATCGCGAAAGGCAAACAGTGAAGTGAATACCTCTCGCCCTTTGCTGTTACAAATTCTGGAGGTAATTCTTTTTTGTTCTTTCGAATTGTCCCCCATAAGTGTCATTTGTTTTTCTAGCAATTTCCGTGACAGGGATAATCTGCAGAAGAAATTGTCAACAGTAACATTTCTGCTAGATCGCGTCAATCCTTTCACCCTGATTCTGTTCCCTGTTTTGTCCGAGTTCCCTTCCTGTATATACTTGAAGACGCAGAACATATGACGTTGCACTGTCACACAACATCCATAGCTTTATGCCATATTTCCCAGGTTTGCTGGGAATATATTGTCTGAATGGAACACGGCCACGAAATGTAAGCAGTTGCTCATCTACGGTAACATTTTCACCAGGAACCAAAGGCGTCACTTAGAGTTGCTTCCCAGGTATCAAAAACATGTCTGATTGGCGCAAGCTTATCCACACCTCGTTGTTCACGTCTGTTGGTTGCATCATCAAATCTGAGAGCACAAGAAATTTGCTGAAAACGGTTACGGGCCATATTTTTGCCGAAAACAGAACGACCATCTTCAAGGTTCCACAACTGAACTATGGATTCATTTCGTGACTTGTACACGCCTGAGAGGATCAGAAGTCCAAGAAAACATTGAAATTCTCCGTCTGTCAAATCTTTCCAGGTGTCGTCATAAATGTGTCTTCCTTGTTTGCTCGTCCATATCATGATTTCATTCAATAAGTTCTTCCTCATGAACAAGTGGAATGCTTCAAGAGGGCCATCAACATTTCGTACAGCATACCTTGTAGGACTTTGTTGTACAGGCATGACATTAGCTCTGGCTTATCTTCCAGCAGCTTGCTTTATAGGTTTCCTGTTCCATGATGTGGCATCCTTAGATACATAGGCTTCAATGGCAACATTTGTGCTTATAATTGATGATCTCGTAGCTCCTCTACGACCACAACTAAGATTCCTCACAGATGATACTGACACCGAGGACTCCTGCCTTCTTCCCCGTCCTCTAAGAAACCATTTTTCAATAAGAAAAATAAGTTTTATCCTTCCTATACCCAACAGGGACACCGTCCAGGTCAGACTGCCCAAAAGGGACAACAGCAACGACCCAGACAACAAAAAAAGCCAAAAGCTGCAAAACCTCAGCCACCTTAGCAGGCTCAGCCTCCTGAGGGGCTTTGACTCCTTTCTAGAGAACTTTGCCTTCCTGCCCCTGAACGGTCCAGAACCCTCGACCATCCCAGGCAGGTTATGTCATTTTGCCCATAGATGGTACCAGCTAACAACAGAAAATTGGACTCTGTCCATTGTACGAGAGAGTTACAGGTACAAGCTTCATTTTCACAGCATGCCCCCTCCTACATTTGTAAGACAGTTCAATTCTCAGACCTCTCTCGACAGTCTTGTAGGTCAAGAAGTCACAATGCTCCTTGCTCATGGAGCAATAGAGGAAGTACCCATTCCCCATCAGGGTACAGGGGTTCTACTCTTCCTATTTCCTTATTCCAAAGAAAACAGGGGGACACAGACCCATTTTAGACCTCAGAGAATTGAACAAATATTTGTTCTGAGAGAAGTTCAAAATGGTCTCTCTAGGAACTCTGCTGCCATACCTTCAAAGTCAGGATTGGCTTTGTTCTCTAGATCTCAAGGATGCATATACTCACATTCTCATCCATCCAAATCACAGGAGATTCCTGTTTCAAGGAAAGCACTATCAATACAAGGTTCTTCCCTTTGGCCTGGCTTCTGCGCCAAGAGTGTTCACAAAATGCATGGCTGTGGTAGCAGCATTTCTCCGCACTCTGGGAATATTCGTCTTCCCTTACTTAGACGACTGGCTCATTCGAGCCCCTACCGTGCCAGAAGCCAGCTCTGCTCTGTTTCGCACAATGCAAATCCTTCAGTATTTGGGACTGGTTATAAACCTCCCAAAATCCAATCTTGCTCCCAGTCGGTCCCTAGAGTTCATTGGAGCTCATCTGGATACCAGACAGACAAGGGTTTTCCTTCCGCAGCCCCGCTGTCTTCGCATAGTACAACTAGTTTCCCAAGCAGTGCTCAAACCTTGTCTCAATGCTCGGGAAATGCTACAATTGCTAGGCCACATGGCATCCACCGTACATGTGGTTCCTTATGCTTGCCTCCATATGCGAGCAGCCCAGTGGACTTTATCCACTCAGTGGATACAGGCCTCAGGCTGCCTGTCGGACAAAGTAACAAACTCAAATCATTTCATCCCTTGGTGGCAATCACCCAGAAATCTACTGATGGGGTCTCCTTTCCAGCAACCCCTATCCCAAGCCACCCTAACAGATGCATCACAGGTGGGATGGGGAGCCCACCTGCACGATCTCTCTACCCGGGGTACCTGGACTCCACAGGAGGCCTGTCTTCACATCACCCTCCTGGAGCTCAGAGCAATCTTCTTTGCTCTTCGAGTATTTCACACCCAGCTCAGCTACAAGACAGTCCTAGTTCAAACGGACAATCAGGTAGCTATGTTCTATGTGAACAAGCAGGGCGGAACAGGCTCTCTGTCGCTATGCAACAAAGCTTTGCGACTATGGGCCCTCGCCAGAGAGCATCAGATTCATCTCCTTGCGGTGTATCTTCCATTCATTCAAAACTCTTGGGCAGACAAACTCAGTTGAGTTTGGCTTCCACACGAATGGTCTCTCCATGCAGACCAGGTTGCCCAAATATTTCAGATTTGGGGAACCCCGGACATAGACCTCTTTGCAAGTCCACTGAATGCCAAACTTCCCTGGTTCTGTTCCAGAATTCCGGCTCAATGTTGTCAGGCAAGGGATGCCTTCCTCCTCCACTGGGGTCAGGACGTCCTATATGCTTTCCCACCCATTCCCCTCATCCCCAAAACCCTATTTAAGTTTCAGAGAGACAGAGGTCATATGATCCTCATAGCTCCACGGCCATGGCAAACGTGGTACCCTCTGCTCCTACATCTCTCTCAAGCTCCGCCTCTGGAGTTGGGATCCGCTCCAGATCTTCTCTCCCAAGAGGACAGGATGCTCTGGCATCTGAATCCCCAGTCTCCATCTCAGGGCCTGGTTGCTGAAAGCCTAGAACTTCAGGATCTTAACCTTTCCCAACAGGTAAAGGATATCCTTCATGCTTCTAGGAAACCCTCCACAAGACGCTTGTATGCCTTTAAGTGGAAAAGGTTTACCATATGGTGCTCGCAGAAGGGTCTTAAACCCTCTTGCGTTACCTCTGGAATCGATACTGGAGTATCTCCTTCATTTGTCAAATGCGGGTCTCGACAAATTCAGTAAGAGTCCATCTTAGTGCTATTGCAGCTTCTTACAAGCGTCTAAGTGGACAACCTATTTCCTCTCATCCTCTCATAGCGAGATTTATGAGAGGCCTTCTTTTAACAAAGCCTCCCATTAAGCCACCACTGGTGGCATGGGACTTAAATCTGGTGCTCGGGCAGCTCATGAAACCGCCCTTTGAACCATTAGTCACTACATCTTTGAAATTCCTTTCTTGGAAAGTCATCTTTCTCATTGCAATCACATCAGCACGTCACATCAGTGAATTGCAAGCGTTAGTGGCTGATCCTCCTTATACAAGGTTCCACCATGATAAGGTAGTTCTTAGGACTCATCCACACTTTATGCCAAAGGTGGTTTCGCCTTTCCATTTAAACCAAGCGGTTTGCCTTCCTGTATTCTTTCCGAGACCTCATGCCTCCAGTGCAGAAAGGAACCTTCATACCTTGGACTGTAAAAGAGCTTTGGCTGCAATCTCACCTTGCTTCTCCTCTCATTAAGAAACATTAGCTGCATTTAGCTGCTTTGTACATAGTTGCTTTTTGTACATAGTTTTATTATGTTCTCTGTTTATGAAACCTGTTTAATGTATACCCAGTTCATTGTCCTGTTCATTGTAAGCACTGATCAATTTTTGTGACGTGTAGTTTCTGTTCATTGTAAACCGCACTGATGTCAAATAGCGCGGTATAAAAGAAACTGTAAATAAATAAAATAAAATAAAAAAGGACACAGCAACATAGAAAATCTTCTCAACTCTTTGTTGCTTTTGATCCTTGTCATTTGGGACTTCCAGTTTTCAAAAGAACTCTATCTAACTGGTTTGCTCAGTGCATATCCTTTGCCTATGAGACTAAGAACCTTCCTCTTGAAGGCCATGTCACAGCTTCACAATGTGAGAGCCATGGCAGCCTCAATGGCTCATCTTCACTCTGTGTCTATCGACGACATCTTTCGAGCAGCTACTTGGGCTTTGGTACATACCTTCACAGTCCACTACTGCTTAGACAAGGACTCCCGCCGGGATGCCTTGTTTGGCCAGGCTGTTCTTCAACACCTTTTTCAGACTTAATCAACTCCTACCCACCGTCCCTGGTAGGATGCCAGAGATCCATGGGGGGAAGTATGGCCCTTTTGACAAGGCCTAACAACTTCCTGGGGCCATCTCCCTGGTATCTGCAACTAGGGAGTCCTCATATGTGAAGACTACATTCCTGCTTGGTCCTGGAGATAGCGTAGTTACTCACCTGTAACAGGTGATCTCCAGGAACAGCAGGAATTTAGTCTTCACAATCCGCCCACCTCCCCTAGGAGTTGTATCTCTCTCTCTCACTCTCTCTCTTCTCTCAGCTATAAACTCAACTGGAGAGGGACAGTTGGAAAGGCGGGAAGGCAGCATGCGGGCGCTGTGGGATGCTCCCAAAAGCTTTCCTATTGGACGCTGGGGAGCGTTCCCACGTAGGCTCCGTCGGTACCGACGATACCTATATGTGAAGACTAAATTCCTGTTGTTCCCGGAGATCACCTGTTACAGGTGAGTAATAACTCTTTCCTGCTGTATCACCCCAGTAGATCTCCACCAGAAGCAAATCAGTTCAGTCCAAACAAAAAAACCTCAGCTGCTATAGATGCAGTCCTTGGAGTAACTGGTAAAGATTCAGAGTGAGGCAATTCAGATTTTCCTCCAACTGGAACACCCAGAATCAACCGGCTACGCTACCCTGGATACCACCCAGGATTGCAAGACTCGCCTCAGCTCTGCCCTTTTCCTAAAGGGGCTTCTCACTGCAATTCCTGCAGCTAATACCAGTGCAGAATATTCACATCAGTTCATCAATAGTTCAGTCTATTTCTTGATTAAAACCACAGTTGCAAACCTGGGCAAATCCTTACTCTTCAATCAGCTAGAGTAGGATTGGGGAAGCCTTCTGCCCACACCTCTCCAAGGCAATCCACAGGCCCTTTCCAAAGTCACCCAAAAGTAATTCAAGGGACTCACATGCTCGAGGATTCAGTCTCCTGGTAGTCCATGTCCTCCCGAAGACAATCCCAGAGTTGTGCTTGTTCCAACTCCATAGGTTCTGGCCTCTTAGGAATTGCAGGGAGCTCACATGGGGGCTGCCTCCAGCTGGAGGAGCCCCTTGGTACTGGGGAAGCTGCTTTATATCCTCCTGGCCTTGCCAGAGAGGAATATCAGACCCTCCTACTTCCTCAGGTCTCTGGGAAACCACCCAGTCCCTGGCTCCACTCCTCTGATCTAATTCTCCCCAAGGTGCAGGGTAATCCCTAAATGCTGGGATTTAGCCCCGCTCTTCCTCCTTTGAATAGCCCTGGGCTCTTGCTCTTCCTCCCTGCATGGGTGGCTCTGGCTCTGGGGAATTCTCGGGGCTGGATAGATTTTCTTTACCCCCCCCCCCCCCCCTGGGTTTGGAGGCAGGTTGTCCCTGCCACAGTATGAATTACAAAATTTCTTAAATAATTTTTCCATTCATGCACATAATTTTGCCATGTCAGTTCATCAGATTGTTAGCTGGGCGGTCAGTAAAATCAGCTGGGTGGCGTGACCATTCAAAAGGTCCTAGGGAGAACACTGTACATCATTTATTTAAGTGCTAATGATTTCTGATGTTTCTTTGTCCTTGTGTTAGAAGGTTCAGAGTCATAAAAGAAGTTTCCTATGGCATAATGTATGCATTTCATGCAGTGTAGAGTAACCAGATGTTTTCTGCTTCCCTATCCTTTCATTTATACCACACTGAATGACTTTTATATACAGCAGGAAGTGCCCTTCACAGGACAAATCTATCAGTAGTGTTTGATTTCAAGCAGCTTTTCAGTAGAGTACACAGAATCCTAGAATGCTGTCTTTGTTCCCCTCCCTTACAGATATGAACAAAGTGAGTGGGGGTGGAAAGACCGAGAGAAACGGGACGAGATGACAGATGACAGAGCATGGTACCTGATTGCATGGGAGGATGGCTCCTCCCCAGTGGCCTTCATTCATTTCCGTTTTGATGTGGAGTGTGGAGATGAAGTCCTATACTGGTGCGCCTCACCTTTCTTCGTCTGTATGTGTGTGTATGGCACACACAGGGTACATAAGGGACTGTTTCTGGAGGATTTTGCTTGCTTATACATGGAATGGATTATTCTCCAGGACCAAGCAGGAAGTCAGTCCTCACATATGGGTGTCATCGGCGCCGATGAAGCCCCAGCGGAGCATTTCCCCAGCTTTCTATGAAAGCCTTTGGGAATGCAAGCACGCATGCGCGGTTCCCTTCCCGCCTAAAGGTGCCATCTTACCTCAGTCTCTTTTTTTCCGTGAAGCCCGTCGGACGTATGTCCCGTTTTCCCGGTTAAAATCAGATTTTTAGCAATTTTTGCTCTTTTTTTCTACCGGTTCGACGCTGGTTCCTCTCCCGCCGGGTTCGGTACACCGGTATCGAGCCTGATTCTTCTTTTTCGGTTTTTGACCTTAGTGGCTGGCGTTCGTTTTTCTCTTTTTCCGTGGAAAGCCGGTCCTTTGACCTCGCGGGGACTCTTTTTTTTCCCTGATGGCTTCCAGTGGCTTTAAGAAGTGTGATTGGTGTAAGAAACTAATGTCTCTCACCAACACACACGACTGCTGCCTTCGGTGCCTCGGCCCCAACCATGATCCTAAGTCGTGCGGGGCCTGTGGAAAAATGTCTTCCAAGGCACTACGAAGTCGACAGCAGCAAAAGGAAAGGCTTTTCTCGGACTCAGCCTCCGGCCGGGCCCGGACCTCATCTGAGGCCTCGACATCTCGGGATTCCGATCCCGAGCGCCGTCGAAGCTCCTCGGACAGGCGGTCCCCCGACTGGGAACGCAAGAGGAAGAAGCGGCTCGCGAGGGCGTAGTCGGAAGAGGTCCCTGGCTCCTCGAGGGCCAGGTCTAAGACCCCTGACCGTCGCCCCGGGCCTGTGGAACCGGAGAAGCCTGCCAAAGTTCCTTGTGTGGAGCCGGAGTCTGCTGGACACGTAAGCCCCGTAGTCCTCGTGGACTCTACTCCCAGGGAGCTGACGTCGGGCCCGGCGCCGCCGGGGCCCGAGTCGGTGGCTGCTGCATCTCCCGAGCTGAGTCTCAGGATGACAGCCTTGGAGAGTAGAATGTCTGCCTTCATGGAGCAGCAGCGGGCAGCCCCGACCACCGGGACATCGACATCAAAGTCGACCCCGGAGGCTGAGCCGATACTCGAGTCCCTCGTGGCTCGGAGTCGACCTCGGTCGCGGTCTCCCTCGACCTCCCATTCGGGACCGAGGGCGTCAACGCCAGTGCTTCCGGCGTCGGGGCGGGTGCTCCAGGGCCCCGCGGGGTCGGACCCCGACTCTTCCTCGGACGAGTCATCTTGGGAGACGGAGGACGAGGAGTCTCCCGATACCTTTAAGACTCGGTGCGTCCCTTCGGACTCACCGCAGTCTGCACTCCGGAGTAGGTCCCCTCCGGAGGACACCCGGTTCTCGGAGTTCGTCCGGGATATGGCCACTGCCTTGGCTATTCCGGCGGATCCCGAGGAGGAGCCTCGAGCTGAAGAGCTCGAGGCCCTACAGTATGACTCTCCTCCGAAGGAGGCCTTTACTGTCCCGGTTCCTCCGATGCTGGAACGGCTCCTCTTCCGTATGTGGGAGGCACTGGCCTCGGCGCCGGTTCTTAGCAAGCGGGTCGATTCCATCTATCGACTCCGGAAGAGCCCTGGGTTTCAAAAGGCACAGCTACCACACCATTCCATGGTTGTGGAATCGGCCATGCATCGTCTGAAGAGTCAGAAGATGCACTCCGCGGTGCCTCCTGGCAGGGAGGCCCGAAACCTAGATGGCGTCGGTAGAAAGTGTTTTCAGGGCTCGATGCTTGCTTGCCGTGTCCATTCTTACCAGCTGTACATGGGCATGTACTTGCGGGATCTGGCCAAGGAGCTGGCCGGATTCTCTGCTGGTCTCTCTGGGGAACCCTTGCAGAGATTTAAGACCTTGTCCTCGGGGATTCGGGACTGCTCGAAGTTCATGTCCCGCACCGCCTACGATGGCTTCGAGGCTTCGGCCCGAGTTGCGGCAGCCGGCATTGCGACTCGACGCCAGGCATGGCTGCAGTCATCGGCCCTCGAGCCATGGGTTCAGGACAAGTTGGTCGATGTCCCTTGCCGAGGTGAAAACCATTTTGGCAAGCCCATGACTGAGAAGGCCACTCAGCTCGAGACCGAGTACCTCACCAGGACAAGGCTGTCAAGGAAGACCTCTGCCCCTTCTCATAAAAAGAAGGGCTCGGGTAAAAAGCCCTTTTACCCGAGGAAGGGCACTGCCTACAAACAGTACCCACAATATCAGGCTGCCCAGGCTGCCCCCCAGGGTCAGCAAGCCAAGGGCCAGGGTAATGGGCCCCGTAGGCAAAGGACCCCCAAGCCTCAGGCCCCTGCTACCACTCAGCAGGGTGGGGGTTTTTGACTCCTTGAGCATAGCCTCTCCTCCACTGCTCTCCCAACCCTGCACAGGAGGTCGCCTCGCCCTCTTTGCCCACCAGTGGCCCCTTATCATCGGGGACAGTTGGGTGCTGGAGATAATCCACAAGGGATATGCCCTCCATTTCCACCAACTGCCACCCCCATATTTTCCAGGGGAGCCTCCAAGGCCTCCTCTGCACACATTCCTTCTCCGTCAGGAGCTTCAGGGTCTGTTGGTGGACAGGGCGGTGGAGCCAGTGCCTCCCCACTTGCAAGGTCACGGATTCTACTCCAGGTATTTCCTGGTGCCCAAAAGGACCGGTGGCCTTTGTCTCATTCTGGACCTCAGGAACCTCAAGTTCCTAGTGAAAGAAAAGTTCAAGATGCTTACTCTTGGAACCCTTCTGCCCTACCTCCAGCAGGGAGATTGGCTATGCTCCTTAGATCTAAAGGATGCGTACACTCACATCCTCATTCATCCAGACCACAGAAAGTATCTAAGGTTTAACATGGGAGGAAGCCATTATCAGTACAGAGTGCTGCCTTTCGGCCTCACCTCCGCCCCCAGAGTCTTTACAAAGTGCTTAGCAGTGGTGGCAGCCTACCTGAGAAATCAGGGCATCTCTGTCTTCCCCTATCTGGACGACTGGCTCATCAGGGGTCAGACATGTCAGGAGGCCAATCAAGCCACCCTCAGGACTATTGCTCTTCTACAACGCCTGGGGTTTGTCATAAACTTTGCAAAGTCCACTTTGCTCCCTTCCCAGAACTTGGAGTTCATAGGGGCAAGGTTGGACTCTCTCCTGGCAAAGGCATTCTTGCTAGAAAACAGAGCCCAAAGGTTAATGGCCTTGGCCAGTCAGTTTCTCAGCAGGTCCCTGGTCTCCGCCAGACTCTGCCTGCGGCTTCTAGGCCACATGGCTTCGACAGTACATGTGACCCCCAATTCCAGGCTCCATATGAGGCCTGCTCAGTGGTGCCTTCGGTCTCAGTGGTCACAGGCCACTGGCAGCCTCAGAGACAGGATAAGGGTGTCCAGACAATTTCTGCACTCCCTCAACTGGTGGCTACACCCACCCAATCTGCTGAAAGGGGTGCCCTTTCAGATTCCAGATTACACTGTGATGCTAGCAACAGATGCCTCCCTGCAAGGCTGGGGAGCGCATTGTCTGGGCACGTGCACCCAGGGCCTCTGGTCTCCCTGGGAAGCTGCACAGCAGATCAATCTCCTCGAACTCAGAGCTATTCGATTAGCACTCAAAGCTTTCACTCCTACCCTGGCTCAACAGTCTGTCTTGATTCAGACAGACAACCAAGTTGCCATGTTTTATGTGAACAAACAGGGCGGAACTGGGTCCAGGATCCTTTGTCGTGAAGCTCAGGACCTTTGTTCTTTTGCCCTCAAGCACAACATGCTCCTCAGGGCTGTGTACCTTCCTGGACAGGACAACTACCTGGCAGACAGATTGAGCAGGATACTGCAGCCCCACGAGTGGCAGCTTCATCCTTCAGTAGTTCAGAAGATCTTCCTGAGATGGGGTCTCCCTTTGATGGATCTCTTTGCCAGCCCCATCAACAAGCAACTGCCACAGTTCTGCTCCAGGCAACCACATCCTCTGCGGACAGCAGCGGATGCTTTTCTGATATCGTGGTCTCAGGGCCTCCTCTATGCGTTTCCTCCCACGCCCTTGGTGGCCCAAACCCTATTCAAGATTCTCCAGGACAAGGCCTCGGTCCTGCTGGTAGCTCCCAGGTGTCCCAGACAGCCTTGGTTTCCTCTTCTGCTTAAACTGGCGGTGGATGCTCCACTGCCTCTGGGGTTGCAACCCGACCTTCTCACACAGGACCAGGATTCCCTTCTGCACCCCAATCTCAAGTCTCTCAATTTGATGGCCTGGAGGCTGCAAGGGTAGTTTTGGCTCCCTGGGGCCTTCCTCAGGAAGTTGAAGAGGTTGTCCTAGCCTCCAGGAAACAATCCACTAGGAAGACCTATGCTCTCAAGTGGAAAAGGTTTTCTGTGTGGTGTCACCTACGTACAGAGGATCCTTTCTCCTGTACTGTGCCAGTAGTTCTTCAGTACTTACTGCACTTATCCAATCAGGGACTTAAGTCTAATTCTGTTCGGGTCCACCTCTCAGCTCTAGCAGCTCACCACTCATTGGTAGAGGGACAATCTCTATCTGGTCACCCCTTGGTGTCCCGTTTTCTCAGGGGCTTGCTTTTGCTCAAACCTCCCATCCGTCGTCCTGCCCCTGAATGGGAGCTGAATGTGGTCTTGCAGCAACTGACTCGCACACCTTTTGAGCCGATGGCTACTTGTCCACTAGGCTTCCTATCCTGGAAAACACTCTTCCTGATAGCCCTAACCTCAGCTAGGCGAGTAAGTGAGCTTCAGGCCCTGGTCTGTGGCAGGCCTTACACCAGGATTTACAGGAACAGGGTAGTCCTCAGGACTCATCCAAAGGTCCTCCCTAAGGTTGTCTCCTCTTTCCTCCTCAGTCAGGAGGTGGTTCTTCCATCATTCTTCCCTAGGCCTCATGCTAGCCAGGCTGAAGCAGTCCTGCATACCCTGGACTGTAGGAGGGCTTTATCCTTCTACCTTGACCGTACGCAGGGGCATAGAAGGGCTACTCAGTTCTTCGTATCTTTTGATCCCAATAAGTTGGGGTTGGCTGTGTCCAAGCGTACCTTGTCCATCTGGGTGGCTGACTGTATCACCTGGGCTTATAAGGCGGCTGACCTTCCTTTGCAGGGTAGGGTCACGGCCCATCGTGTCAGGGCAATGGCTGCCTCAGTGGCTCATCTGCGCTCTGTGCCCTTGGTAGACATCTGCAAGGCTGCAACTTGGTCTTCAAGCCAGACTTTTGCAGCCCATTACTGCCTGGAGAGGGAGTCCCGTAGGGACAATGCTTTTGGCCAGGCAGTACTCCGGAATCTCTTTGAGGTTTAGGCAACTCCTGCCCTCTGTGGGGCTACTGGTGGGGGTTGTGTCCTTGAAAAGCCTTTCTTTGCTGCTGAGACTAGAGGGAGTTCTCTTGTTCAGCCTGGGTTCCTCGGTAGCCCAGAGCTGGGGAGTCACCCATATGTGAGGACTGACTTCCTGCTTGGTCCTGGAGAAAGAGTAGTTACTCACCTGTAACAGGTGTTCTCCAGGAGCAGCAGGAATCAGTCCTCACAACCCTCCCTCCTCCCCGTGGAGTTGCAGTTGTACATAGTTTATTTTTTCATTTTTGTGTGCTGTTCTTAGCTATGTCATTTGACTGAGGTAAGATGGCACCTTTAGGCGAGAAGGAACCGCGCATGCGTGCCTGCATTCCCAAAGGCTTTCATAGAAAGCTGGGGAAATGCTCTGCTGGGGCTTCATCGGCGCCGATGACACCCATATGTGAGGACTGATTCCTGCTGCTCCTGGAGAACACCTGTTAAAGGTGAGTAACTACTCTTTCTAAGCTTCTTATGCCCTCTGGGAGGTTGGTGAAGTAAACATTTCACCCATGTACTGTATCAGAGCAGTGCATTACAATTGAGCTAATCCATAAACAACTTTTTCTTTATCATCCCTCCAGTCCAGTTGATCTGGATTGTCTCCCTCCACCAGCAGCTGGGGACTGAGCATGTCAGATTTCGATGTCATAGTAGAAGAGCTCCCTCCATAGGCTCCAGAAATCAGTATGAGAGCTTCCCCATGGCTGAACTCCACTGGAAGGATTTCTTCTGACTCTTTTCAAAACAACAAAAAAAAAGAATAAGGATCAAATGGTAGCCTACTGTTTAGCCTTCAGGCTGGGTTATTGCTGTGCTGAACTGTTTGCTAGTGAGGGCTGGCAGTTGGCAGGGTCTGCCTCTTTAGCACTCGGACACTTGATTGGGTCAGGTGCAGCCTAGGAGTCAAAGACCTGGTGGTCCAGGTCCCTTTCCCCCACCCCCCAGCTGGACAGCCTAGCAACTCCTTGAGTAAAGCTCTGCTGGCTTTCCTTTATTGCTCAATCTCCAGGAACAAGAAGGAATGTAGTCTTCACATATGGGTATCATCGGTACCGACGGAGCCTGCGCGTGAACGCTCCCCAGCGTCCAATAGGAACGCTTTTGGGAGCATCCCTCAGCACATGCGCGCTACCTTCCCGCCTTTCCAACTGTCCCTCTTCAGTTGTTTGTTTTCCGCGGAGCCGACAGGACCCATACCCTGTCACCGCAGAAAATTCCGTCTTTAAAATTGTTTTCTTGTGGTTGCGTTTGCCTCCGCACGACGCTTACCGGTACTGCCGGTTCTTTTCCAAAAAAAAGAAAACCCCCAAAAGTTATACTTTGAACTGTTCCTCTTCAGAAACCTTTCTTTTTGGTGCTAGGTGCCATTTTGGGCACTAAGCCCCATATTCCTAAAACATGGAAAAACCAACTAGTGGTTTTAAAAAATGTACTAAGTGTGGCGGTACCATTTCTGTTACTGACACCCATGATTGGTGTCTTAAATGTTTAGGGCCTGAACATTCTCCATCTGAATGTCTCTCCTGTATGGGGATGACTAAAAGAGGAATACAGAACCGGGCTGCAAAGCTCGGTACTCTCTTTTCTTCGGATGCCAGATCCATTGCATCGAAATCTTCAAGAGCCGTCTCTTCCTCCCATGAATCTCAGGTAACTAAACAAAAAAGCCGGTCCTAAAAGGGTAGCTCTCCTGCTAAGCATCGAGAGGCCGTTGACATTGCCCTTGAGGGAACCACACCGGCAAAGGAGCCCCGGCAGGAGGCTTCGGCTTCCCAAGCATCAAGGGGGCTCCAGGATGTTCTCGAGGCCTCGACCTCGCAAGAACTACTGGTGCCATGCTCAGGGGTCCCAGCCGTTTTCACCGGTACCGACACCCAGGCATCGGCAGCGTCGATAGACCAGAGGTTCCTCGCTATCGAACGCAGCATTGCAGCTCTTCTCACAGCTGCGGTACCGTTGACACCTGTGGTTCAACTGGCACCAGTACCGACATTGATACTGGAGCTGGTACCAGTACCGGTACTGACGGTACCGGCCCCGGTGGGAATTCTTCCCACGCCATCTTTGGCTGGAATCGACAGGTTGGTACCGGATCAACTCGGTACCGACTTCGATCGATATCAGGACCGTGCTTTGCATGAGCATCGTGGTCAGAAATACTTGGAATCCTCCGATTACGAAGACTCTGACAATTCTGCTGGTACTAGAGGGTTTCTCCCAGAAGATCCCTCTTCTCCCCAACGCAGAATGTCACCTCCAGAGGACATGTCTCTTCAGAATTTTATTTGTGACATGGCCATAGGCCTTTCAATCACGGTGGCTCCTGAAGAGGAACCCAGAGCAAAGGAATTGGAAATTCTCCAATATCCTAAAGCTCCAAAGGAGGAAGCCACTCTGCCCATCTATGAAATTCTGCATAACTTGATGCTCAGAATGTGGGAGACACCTCTGACTACATCTCCTCATTCTAGGAGGCTTGATACTATGTATTGAGTCCCGCCATGTCCTGGATTTCAAAAGTCTCAGCTGCCACACCATTCAGTGGTGGTGGAGTTGGCCATGCGTAGGATGAAAAGTGCAAAGAGGCATGCATCCAATACCCCAGGTCATGACTGCAGGACTCTGGACATTTTTGGGCCAAACCTTTCAGGCTTCCATGCTTTCAGCTAGGATCAGTTCATATATACTATATATGGGAATGTTCCTCAAGGAAGTTACAGGTGACTTGGAGCTTATGAGCCCATTTCTCCCAGATGACAAGAGACAAGGCTTTCTTGCTCTAGTTAAGCATGCTAAAGATGTTTCCAAGTTTGTGAATCGTGCAGCCTTTGACTGCTTTGAATGCATCAGCAGAACCTCTGCTATTGCCATTGCGGCATGAAGGATTGCCTGGCTTCAGGCATCAGACTTGGAGACTTGGATACAGGACAAGTTAGGCAACATTCCTTGCACGGGAGAGAATCTCTTTTGCAAGAGCTGGCAGGAAAAGGCTAACAAATTGGATGCTGACAATACTACTCTAGATAGATTGTCGAAATCTACAGCCACTCCAGCCAAAAAGAAGCCTTATAAAAAACCCTCTTTCAGCAAAAAGAGGAAGTTTTATCCTTCCTATACCCCGCAGAGTCAGACTCAGGGTCAGGTTGCCCAAAAGGGACAAACTAGCAAAGGAAGTCAAAAGGACCGAGAGCCCAACCAACTCCGCAGGTTCAGCCCCCTCAAGGGCTTTGACGCCTTCCTAGAGAGCTTAGCCTTCCTACCTCTGAGGGGTCCCCAAACCCCCAATATCCCAGGCAGGTTATGCCACTTTGCCAACAGATGGCATCAGATAACAGCACAAGATTGGACTTTGTCCATTGTAGGAGAGGGGTACAAGCTTCATTTTCACAGCATGCCCCCTCCTACAATTCTAAAGCAATTCAATTCTCAAACCTCCGCAGACGATCTGCTAGATCACGAGGTCTCAGCACTTCTTGCCCAAGAGGCAATAGAGGAGGTACCCATTCTTCAACGGGGTGCAGGGTTCTACTCCCCCTATTTTCTTATTCCAAAGAAAACAGGAGGACACGGACCCATTTTAGACCGCAGAGAATTGAACAAATACCTGTTCCGAGAGTTCAAAATGATTTCTCTAGGAACTCTTCTGCCATACCTTCAAAGCCAGGATTGGCTGTGCTCTCTAGACTTAAAGGATGCATACACTCACATTCTGATCCATCCAGATCACAGGAAATTCTTACGATTCCTTTTCAGGGGAAAACATTTCCAGTACAGGGTTCTTCCCTTTGGTCTGGTTTCAGCACCAAGGGTATTCATGAAATGCATGGCGGTAGTAGCTGCATTTCTGCGATCCCTGGGGATAAGCATCTTCCCTTACTTAGACGAGTGGCTCATTTGAGCCCCTACAGTTGCAGAGACTGGCACTGCACTGTCTCGCACAATGCGAAGCCTCCAATACTTGGGGTTGGTAATAAATTTCCCAAAATCCCAACTTGTTCCTTCCCAATGCCTGGAATTCATAGGGGCCTGTCTAGATACCAGACAGGCAAAGGCTTTCCTTCCACAGGCCCGGTGTCTTCGCATAATGCAACTAGCTTCTCAAGCAGCGGGGAAATCCTCCCTAACTGCTCAAGAGCTACTACAATTGCTGTGACATATGGCATCCACAGTTCATGTAGTCCCATATGCTTGCCTCCACATGCGAGCAGCTCAGTGGACCCTATCCACACAGTGGACACAGGCCACAGGTCATTTATCAGACAAAATATTAAACTTTCAACGACTAATTTTGCCTCTCCAATGGTGGCAATCGTTAGAAAATCTGACGGTGGGGTCTCCTTTTCATCAACCCCCTCTCTCAGGCCACCCTAACAACAGATGCATTACAGGTGGGTTGGGGAGCACACCTGAATCATCTCTCTACCCAGGGCACCTGGAATCCACAGGAGGCTGGTCTACACATAAGCCTCCTGGAATTAAGAGCAATCTATATAGCTCTTTGAGTATTCCACGCCCAGCTCAGCTACAAGACAGTCCTAGTCCAGACAGACAATCAAGTAGCCATTTTCTGTGTGAACAAGCAGGGCGGGACAGGCTCTCTGTCATTATGGAACAAAGCTTTACAAATGTGGGCCCTTGCCAGAGAGTATCAAATTCACCTTCTAGTGGTATATCTTCCAGGCATTCAAAACTTTGGGCAGACAAACTCAGTCGAGTACTGCTGCCTCATGAGTGGTCCCTCCACCTAGACCAGGTGGCAAAGATATTTCATCCCTGGGGCACTCCAGACATAGACCTCTTTGCAAGTCCACTGAATGCCAAACTTCCCCGGTTCTGTTCCAGGATTCTGGCTCACAATTGTCAGACAAGGGATGCCTTCCTCCTTCACTGGGGTCAGGACTTCCTTTATGCCTTCCCACCCATTCCTTTCATCCCCAAAACACTCTTCAAGCTGCAGAGAGACAGGGGTCGCATGATTCTCATAGCACCACGATGGCCACGCCAAGCGTGGTATCCTCTGCTTCTTCATCTCTCTCAAGCGGCACCTCTGGAGTTAGGGAATGCTCCAGATCTACTTTCCCAAGAGGGCGAGACGCTATGGCACCCAAATCCCCAGTCCCTGCATCTCACGGCCTGGTTGCTGAAGGCTTAGACCTCCAGGATTTTAACCTGTCCCAACAGGTAAAGGATATCCTTCAGGCTTCTAGGAAACTTTCCACAAGAAGATCTTATGCCTTCAAGTGGAAACATTTTACTATATGGTGCTCCAAGAAGGGATTAAACCCCCTTGTCATACCTTTAGAACTGATACTAGAATATCTCCTTCACTTATCGAATTCTGGTCTAAAGACCAATTCGGTAAGAGTCCATCTTAGTTAAATTGCAGCTTCTTATAACCCTCTGAATGGACAACCAATTTCCTCTCATCCACTCATATCCAGATTTATGAGAGGTCTTCTATTAACCAAACCTCCCATTAAGCCGCCACCACTACAACCCTTACGATTTTGACCTGGAAGGTCATCTTCCTAATTGCAATCACCTTTGCACGTCGCATTATTGAACTGCAACCTTTAGTGGCTGATCCTCCTTATACTAGATTTCATCATAAGGTTGTTCTTAGAACCCATCCACACTTTATGCCAAAGGTGGTTTCGCCTTTTCATTTAAATCAATCAATTTATCTTCCTGCATTTTTTCCGAGGCCTCATGCCTCTAATGCAGAAAGAAACCTTCACACTTTGGATTGTAAAAGAGCCTTAGCCTTTTACCTACAGAGAACACAGTAACATAGAAAGTCCTCGCAACTTTTTATAGCTTTTGACCCTAGTCATTTGGGACTTCCAGTCTCCAAAAGAACTTTAGCTAAATGGATTGCCCAATGCATATCCTTTGCTTATGAGAGTAAGGGTCTTCCTCTTCAAGGCCATGTCACAGCTCATAACGTGAGAGCCATGGCAACTTCCATAGCTAATCTCCACTCTGTGTCTATCGATGACATTTGTCTTGCAGCCACTTGGGCTTCGGTACACACCTTCACAGCCCACTACTGCCTGGATAAAGCCTCCCGTCGGGATGCCTTCTTGGCTAAGCTGTTCTTCAAAATCTCTTTCAGACCTAATTCAACTCCTACCCACCAACCCTTGTGGAATGCCAGAGATCCATGGGAGGAAGGATTCCCACCTTTCTAGGGTGGCACCTGCCTAGGGCTATCTCCCTGACATCGTCATCTAGGGAGTCCCCAAATGTGAAGACTACATTCCTTCTTGTTCCTGGAGATAGCGTAGTTACTCACCTGTAACAGGTGATCTCCGGGAACAGCAGGAATTTAGTCTTCACAAGCCACCCACCTCCCTTAGAAGTTGTGTCTCTATCTCTTTGTCTCTTTCCTCTCTCTCTGTATCCTTTCACTAAGCTACAAACGTAACTGAAGAGGGACAGGTGGGAAGGCAGTGTGCATGTGCTGAGGGATGCTCCCAAAAACGTTCATATTGGACGCTGGGGAGCGTTCTCGCGCAAGCTCCGACGGTACAGACGATACCCATATGTGAAGACTAAATTCCTGCTGTTCCCGGAGATCACCTGTTACAGGTGAGTAACTACGCTTTTGACTTCAGTGTACTCAGTGACTGCACCTTAAAAAACAAAACAAAAACGAAAGACAAAGTCCAATGGTGTCAGGGCTTTCGGTGGCAGCGGGACCAGCGGTTGTTAGAGGGTTTTTGTGTGTTTTCTGTCGGTCAGAGAGCTTCGGAGCAGCAACTACTTACTTTTTCTTTCCCTCTTCAGGTCATCGGGGTTCCTTGCCACGCACATTTTTCCTGCATGCAACTGTCTTCCTCCTCCTGCGCAGCGTGTGGGGGGAACTGTGGTTTGCTTCATGAAGGGTTTTGTCGGTGCTGTATTAAGTAGGGAAGATCAGCTGAAGTGTTTTTAGCCGTCAGGGAGATGGGCGCAGCTTCAGAGGCTGACTCCTCACTCTTTGTGGCTTCTGCGGTTTGGGCGGGAACCGCGGTCATTTCCTCTCTGGAGACCAAGAAACATCGCAAAAGGCAGAAACAGCAGGATTCGGCAACAGGGACAGCAGAGGCTGCTGTTTCTGGGCTGCCTGATGAAGGCTTTTCTCCTGAATTTATTTTAGTGTTGATGATACTACATTACTGGCTGAAAGTGAAGATGATCTGAAACATTTGCTTCTCACAATCAAAGAACATAGTCTCAAAATGGGCCTGCACCTTAATGTAAAGAAGACAAAGATCATGACAACTGGCATAATCAACAGGTTCATCGTTGAAGGAGAAGAAATTGAAACTGTGAACAACTTTAACCTACTTGGATCAACTATCAATAAAGAAGCAACAAGCAGTCAAGAAATCAAACGACGCATTGCTCTTGGCAGAATGGCTATGAAAGACCTAGATAAGATTCTCAAGAGCAGAGATGTCTCTCTCCATACAAAGATTCGACTTGTTCAAGCTATGGTATTTTCAATAACATCATATAGATGTGAAAGCTGGACAGTGAAAAAGACAGACAGGAAGAAAATTGATGCCTTTGAATTATGGTGCTGGCGGCGAATACTGTGTATACCATGGACTGCCCGAAGAACAAACCAGTCAGTACTAGAGGAGATCAAACCTAAGCTTTCTTTAGAAGCTCAGATGACAAGACTTCGACTTTCATACTTTGGACACATCATGCGAAGAGAGAGATCATTAGAGAAAGACATCATGCTTGGCAAGATAGAAGGTCAACGCAAAAGAGGAAGGCCAGCAATGAGATGGATCGATACAATAACAGCAGCTATGGGTACCAGTCTGTCAACAATGAGCCGCCTGACTGAAGACCGAACACAATTTAGGATAGCTATCCAGAGGGTCGCCATGAGTCGACTCCGACTCGACGGCACTTAACAACAACAACAAAAGCCCTTTTGTTGAAAAGAAGACTGGGAGCTAATTTGGGAGCTAAATCTGCTGGATCAGATAAGTTGGCTGATACCCTGCATGAGGCCCCTCCCCCCTCCTCGAATGCAGAGGACCCTCCGACCATAAAGAAGCAAGTAGAGGAGGCCCCACACTGAGGATCCTGTGGAATGGCCAGTGGATCTCTTGGGGGAGACAGTGGTGCCAGAACTGGAAGAGGGTGAGATTCGTATGTTTCACAGAGGAGCTGTCTGCACCGATTGCTCACTCACTGGCGGCACGCAATATTTTTATGGCTCCCACAGTGGCGGAAGAACCCTTGGAGGACCCCTTTCTTCAGGGTTTCAAGTTATCACAAACTTCTTTTCCTGTCCACAGTGTCATCAAGAAAGTGATTGAAGCAGAATGGGAGGTGCCTGAAGCTGACCTAAGGGACGGTTGGACTATGAGCTGTTTGTAACCTATTCTTCAGGAGGAAAGAACTTCTTAAGATGCTTAAGGTGGATGCCCTAGTCTCTGCTGTGACCAAAAAGACTACCATTCCTGTGCAAGGTAGAGCAGCATTGAAAGATTTGCAGGACCGCAAACTGGACCTTAAAGCAAGCGTTCGATACTAGTGCCCTGACCCTTCAGGCCCTCCATCTGTAGGGCTTATGTGACCAGACTTCCATCAGCTGGATACAAGGTTTGTCAGCAGTGGAATTGGAATCTCAAGCCGAAGTGCAAGAGGTGCTAAATTGGAGCCTGCCTCTGCTTACCTGGTTGATGCCTTTTATGATCTGGTGCGAGCTTCCGCTAAGACCATGGCTTCGTTTATAGCGACTCAACATTTTTTGTGGTTGAAGAACTGGTTGACTGATGTGTCTTTGAAGACTAGGCTCAGCAAGCTCCTGTTTAAGGGCAAAATGCTCTTCAGAGAAACTCTGAACAAACTGATTAAGGACCTAGACAATTCTAAAGGTGCTCACTTGCCAGAAGACCGTCCCAAGGGCCAAAAGCAGGGGACCATCCCCAGAAGCCTGCCTAGAGACTATAGGAAGTTCCACTCAACTCATTTTGCCCCCTTCCAATGAGATCGCTATACTCTGAAGGGTCTGCCTTTTCGAGACTACGGAGGATCCAATAGGAGTTATTACTCTGCCCCTTCGATCCATCCCAAAAAGTCCCCATGAAACAAGGCAAGCCCAGACAGGCATGGTCCTGGTAAGGGGTTGGCCACAACAGTTTTACTCCGCCTGGGTGCTAATACTACTGACCAGTGGGTTCTGGAAATCATCAGGGAGAGGTATGCTCTGGAATTGGCTCATCCTCTCACTGATGCCTTCGTGCAAGTCTCATTTGCAACAGTGGTCTGTCCAGGACACGTTACAATGCTTACTGGACATCCAGGTAGTTGTACCAGTTCTGAAAGACCATTGCGGATTAGGTTGATACTCCATTTACTCCGGAGTCCTTAAAAGCGAGGATACCTTCCGTCCCATCTTAGATTTCAAGTGCCTTGCTTTCGCATGGAAACATTATGCTCTGTTATTGTGGCAGTGAGGAAGGGAGAGCTCTTCTCTGCATTAGATTTCATGGAGGCGTATCTTTATTTATTTATTTATTTTATTTAGCTGTATTTATATCCCGCTTTTCACCGGGTCAAAGCGGTCAATTGGGGGATACATTTAACACGAGGGGATATGAGACACATATGCTAATACTTACAGGGAACATGGGCAATGGAGGGTTAAGTTGCTTGCCCAAGGCCACAAGGAGTGCCTACAGGACTAGAAATCGCAGTTCCTCCGGCCTGAGATTGCTGTCCCCAGGTGGGACTTGAACCCCTGGCCCTCCGGCCTGAAGTACCTTATTCTAACCACTAGACCACTCCTCCTATCTTTACATCCCAATTCAACCAGAATATCAATGGTACCTGCAGTTTGCCGTGCCTATGGGCCATTATCAATTCTGAGCATTGCTGTTTGGTCTGGCCACGGCCCCTTGGATCTTTATCAAGGTCATGGTGGTAGTGGCGGCTGTAAGGCATTTTGGTGCACCCTTATATGGAGGATTGGCTGATCATAACAAAATCGGAAACAGAGTGTGCTTCCACTATCCAGCGAGTAGTGGAGTTTCTTCAGAGTCTCAATTGGGTGGTCAACTTAGGAAAGAGCAAGCTCGACCCGGTAGAAGGTCTTGTTTAACTGGGAGCATGTTTCGACACTAAGGCGGGGCTCGTTTTTCTGCCGGTCGAGAGGGTGCTAAAGATTCAATCTCAAGTAAGGAACTCTCTTTTCATTCCTCCAGTCCAATCTCGTATCTCTGGGTAGTCAACCTGCTCCAGCAGCTTGGAGACTGAGCATGCCACCTTTTTGATGACATCAGTACACTTAGGCAGCCGGCTGCTCCTACGAGCCCCAGTAAGCTCCAAGCAGCTGGAGGATCCAGAGGACTGGACTCACTGAAGGGACAATTAAGGAGTTGGGTATTAGCTAGTTTTTGATTTGTTTAGGAGAGATGTGTAAGGATTTTCAGGGTAGGTCATTAAAAAAAAAAAATGAGGAAGGTGCCCTTTTTAACAGCAACAACGTGGCCAAAAAAAAACAAACAAAAAACCAACCCAGAAAGGATCCGGAGAAAAAAAGACAAGGCAAAGAAGAGTTTAAAGGGACCCCCTCACAAGGAAGTGATCCAGAGACCCTCTATACGTCACCAGCGGTTTCTGAACCCTTTACTAGGTAAGGAGCTGCATGGGAAGGAAGGCCCGACAAACAGGATTCAGCCACGGCTAGAGGGCAGAACCACGGGCAGCACTCACACCTCGTCATGGAAGACAATTACTGAGATTGTGTGAGGCGGAAAGAGGCGTAGCAGCACAGCTTTGATCTTTTCTTTCAGTCCGGTGGTAGGGGGAAACTGCGAGAAGTGTGGTTAGCAGTTTTTTGTTTTGCCTCAAGCCACCTCATGACCGCGTGGCTGGCAGCGATTAGCAGCAACGCAGGTTTTGCGCCATTTTCAGACTGTGAAAAATACTGGGTAGTGTGCAGGAAGGAGGGGGGGACTGACCGGATCGAAGGGGCCTCCCATGTATGTTGTTTTTTTTTGGACTCCAGGAGAGAGGAGTCTTGGTCTGTAGTTCTTAGTTTAAAAAAACAAAACAAAACATAGGACTAATAAATAAATAAGTACAGATTCAGGACAAGGAGCTACCCAGTCGGGCCTCCACGGTGGTGACATGCCAGCAAAGCCGCAAATGTGTAGTTTTCAGAGCATGGAGGGGGGTCAATCTCGAATGTGGGCATTTGTCGCCACTGTGTCAAGGAGGCCCAGGCAGTGGAGCATGAGATGCAGGAGGGAATTACAGGTACAGCGTGTTCCATTGAATCCCGGGGGGGGGGGGGGGGCACAGCTTGACAGGCGGGGATGTCATTGCCGTGCTGCCTCTGCTAGAGCCATACAATAAGGATCAGGTCTCACCCAGACCTTCCACTTCTCAGGGGAGGGGGGATGGGCCCCAGGAGGCTTTTCGCCTGAATTTGTCCTGCTTTTGCATAGGGTGTTTTGCATGCACAATCAGTGAGATTGCAAGCAGCATACCGGGCAGAACACGGTTTGAATGATATTTGCAGAGCAACTATTTGGTCGTCCTTTCATACTCTTATGCTCCATTACCATCTGGATTTTCAAGCTTTTAATGATGCACGTTTTGGGGCCTCTGTGCTCCAAGCCGGGCTCGCTGGTCCCTCCCATGTTTAGTTGCTGCTCTGGTACATCGCACACATACTGGACTGGACTGGAGGAATCGTAAGGAAGGCACAATTAGACTCTACCTGCTAATTGTTTTTCCTTGAGTCCATCTAGTCCAGTCCAGGACTTCCCATTCGTTAGTGACTACTTTCTGTGTTTTTCAATCTTAGGTGCACTGAGTGAGTTTGGCTGTTTTCCTTGGAGGGTTTCATTAAGAAGTTCACCAGTACACTCTGTGGAGTCCTCATCGACAGGACTCAACAGAATGGCAGGTATAGTCCTGACATCTTGCTTCCTTCTCATTTTATAAATAGTTTGAGGTTTTTTTTCTTTGACACTGTTTATTTGTAGTTTTGCTTCCCATTGTGTGTTTTTTTGTGGGGATGATGTCTGTGTTAGGCTTAAGCTGTTCTTTTGGCGTCTGCTTTGTCAATAGGATACTGATTTCTGGAGCCTATGGAGGGAGCTCTTCTACTATGACATCAGAAATCTGACATGCTCAGTCCCCAGCTACTAGTGAAGGCAGACAGCCCACACGTACCGGAATGGATGGACTCAAGGAAAGACAGCAGGTAAGGTCTAATTTTTCTCCAGGACCAAGCAGGAAGTCAGTCCTCACATATGGGTGACATCGACGTCGATGGAGCCCCCGTGTGGAGCATTTCCCCAGCTTTCTAAGAAAGCCTTTGGGAATACTGCACGCATGCGCGGTCCCCTTCCCGCCTAAAGGTGCCATCTTGCTCAGTCTTTCTTTTTACATGGAGCCCAACGGACGTCTGTCCGTGTCACCCGGAAAAGTTGACTTTTTTCTTGCGATTTATTTGGTTGTTGTTCTCCGGTTCGACGCCGGTTCCCCTTCCCACTGGGTTCAGTACACCGGTATCGAGCCCATCTTCTATTTTTTTGGTTTTTGCTCTTCGTGGCTGGCGTTCGCGCCCTTTTTTATCTTTTCCCTGGAAGGCCGGTCCTTTGACCTCGCGTGGGTTCTTTTTTCCCCTATGGCTTCCAGTGGTTTCAAAAAGTGTGATCGGTGTAAGAAACTGATGTCTCTCACCGACACACACGACTGCTGCCTTCGATGCCTCAGAACGTATCATGATCCTAAGGTCTGTGTCCCATGTGGTAAAATGTCCACCAAGGCACTCCAAAGCCGCCAGCATCAGAAAGAACGGATTTTTTCTGACTCTGCCTCCGGCCGGGCCCGGACCTCATCTGAGGCCTCGACATCTCGGGAGTCTGACCCCGAGCATCGCCGGGGTTCCTTGGACAGGGGGTCCCCCGATCGGGAATGTAAGAGGAAGAAGCGGCTCGTGAGGGCGGTGTCAGAGGAGGTCCCTGGTTCCTCGGGGGCCAGGTCTCGGACCCCCGACCGCAGCCCCGGGCCCTTGGAGCAGGAGAAGCTGTCCAAGATACCTCGTGTGGAGCTGGAGTCCTCCAGGCACGTAAGTCCTGTTGTCCTCGAGGAATCTCCTTCTAGGGAGCCGACGTCGGGCCCGGCGCCGCCAGGGCCCGAGTCGGTAGCTGCTGAGTCTCCTGAGCTTGGACTCAGGCTGACAGCCTTGGAGTGCAGATTGTCTGCCTTCATGGATCAGCAGCGGGTGCTGATGGCCAGCCTCGCTGGTGCATCTGCCCCGACCACCGGGACATCGGCGTCTAAGTCGACCCTGGAGACCGAGCCGATACTTGAGACCATGAAGGTTCGAAGTCGTCCTTGGTCACGGTCACCATCAACCTCCCACTCGGGACCGAGGGCATCGACGCCGGTGCCTTCGGCGTCTGGGCAGGTGCCACCGAGACCCGCGCGGTCGGAGTCCCCCGACTCCTCTTTGGATGAGTCCACGTGGGAGACGGAGGACGAGGAGTCCCCCGATACTTTTCGGACTCGGTGTGTCCCTTCGGATTCACCGCAGTCCGAGCCCCGGAGTAGGTCCCCCGCCAGAGGACACCAGGTTCTCGGAGTTCGTCAGGGACATGGCCAAGGCTTTGGCGATTCCCGCGGACCCCGAGGAGGAGCCTCAAGCCGAAGAGCTCGAGGCCCTCCAGTATGACTCTCCTCCGAAGGAGGCCTTTACTGTGCCGGTTCCTCCGATGCTGGAATGGCTCCTCTTCCGAATGTGGGAGGCACCGGCCTCGGTGCCGGTTTTGAGCAAGCAGGTCGATTCCATCTATCGACTCCGTAAGAGTCCTGGATTCCAGAAGGCGCAGCTGCCGCACCATTCCATGGTGGTGGAATCGGCCATGCATCGTCTGAAGAGCCAGAAGATGCACTCTGTGGTGCCTCCTGGCAGGGAGGCCCGGAACCTGGATGCGCTCGGCAGAAAGTACTTCCAGGGCTCGATGCTTGCTTGCTGTGTCCAGTCCTACCAGCTGTACATGGGCATGTACTTACGAGACCTGGCGAAGGAAATTGCCGGGTTCTCTGCTGGCCTCTCCAGGGATCCTTTGCAGAGGTTCAAGACCTTGTCCTTGGGAATCTGGGAATGCTCAAAGTTCATGTCCCGAGCGGCCTACGATGGCTTCGAGGCTTCGACCCATGCAGCCGGCATCGGGGCCCGACGCCAGGCATGGCTGCAGTCATCGGACCTCGAGCCCTGGGTGCAGGACAAGTTGGTCGATGTCTGTTGCCGAGTTGAAAACATTTTTGGGAAGCCCATGGCCGAGAAGGCCGCTGAGCTTGAAACCGAGCACCTGACTAGGATAAGGCTGTCCAGAAAAACCTTTGCCCCTTCTCATAAAAAGAAGGGCTCGGGTAAGAAGTCCTTTTACCCGAGGAAGGCAGCTGCCTACAAACCTTTCCCTCAGTACCAGGCCTCCCCAGCAGGGTCAGCAGGCCAAAGGGCAGGGACAAGGGCCCCATAGGCAGAAGACCCCCAAGCCTCCGGCTCCTGCTCCCACTCAGCAGGGAGGGGGTTTTTGACTCTCACAGCATAGCCTTTCCACCTCTGCTGTCCCATCCCTGCACAGGAGGTCATCTAGCCCTGTTTGCCCACAGGTGGCCACCCCTTACAGGAGATGCTTGGGTATTGAGCATAGTCCACAAGTGCTATATGCTCCATTTTCAGCAGTTGCCTCCTCCCTACTTCCCAGGAGTGCCTCCAAGACCTCCTCTGCACACAGACCTCCTCCTTCAAGAACTTCAAGGTCTGCTTCTAGACAAGGCGGTGGAGCCTGTACCTCCCCGCCTACAAGGTCACGGTTTCTACTCCAGGTACTTCCTCGTACCAAAGAGAACCGGTGGCCTCAGGCCTATTCTCAACCTCAGGAATCCCAACATGTTCTTGGAGAAAGAAAAGTTCAAGATGCTTACTCCTGGAACACTTCTGCCCTACCTCCAGCAGGGAGATTGGCTATGCTCCTTAGATCTAAAGGATGCGTACACTCACATCCTCATTCATCCAGACCACAGAAAGTACCTCATGTTCATTGTGGGAGGAAACCATTACCAATACAGAGTACTGCCCTTTGGCCTAACCTCCGCCCCAAGGGTCTTTACAAAGTGCCTGGCAGTGGTGGCGGCCTACTTGAGGAATCAAGGTGTTTTTGTCTTCCCCTACCTGGACGACTGGCTCATCAGGGGTCAGACTTAACAGGAGGCCAGGCAAGCCACCCTACGAACTGTCTCCCTCTAACACCTAGGCTTTGTCATAAACTTCGCAAAGTCCAATTTGCTCCCCTCCCAGAACCTGGAGTTCATAGGGGCGCGGCTGGACTCCCTGCAAGCAAAGGCTTACTTGCCAGAAGACAGGGCACAAAGGCTCATAGACTTGGCAAACCAGTTTCTTAGTATGCCACGGGTTTCCGCCAGACTCTATCTAAAGCTCCTAGGCCACATGGCATCGACAGTGCATGTGACCCCCAATGCCCGCCTCCACATGAGACCTGCACAGTGGTGCCTCAGAACTCGGTGGAAGCAAGCCACAGGAAGCCTCACAGACAAAGTACAGGTGTCCAAACCATTCCTGAACTCCCTACAGTGGTGGCTACACCCCCCCAACTTACTACAGGGGGTGCCTTTTCAGGTGCCTGTTTCCACAGTGGTGTTGACGACCGATGCCTCCTTGCAGGGCTGGGGTGCACATTGTTTGGACAGGTGCACCCAGGGCCTGTGGTCTCCATGGGAGGCCACGCAACAGATCAACCTACTGGAACTCCGAGCTATTCGCTTAGCCCTATAAACCTTCTCTCACACCTTGGCTCACCAGTCTGTTCTGGTACAGACGGACAATCAAGTGGCCATGTTCTATGTGAACAAACAGGGAGGCACTGGGTCCAGGCTCCTGTGTCAGGAGGCACAGGCCCTTTGCTCTTTTGCGCTCAGGCACAACATGTTTCTCAAGGGTGTTTATCTCCCTGGCCAGGAGAACTTCCTGGCAGACAGGTTGAGCAGGGTTCTGCAGCCCCACGAGTGGCAACTGCACCCATTAGTGGTTCAAAAAATTTTCCTGAAATGGGGACTTCATCCATAGATCTCTTTACCAGTCCCCTGAACCGGCAGCTACCCAGGTTCTGTTCCAGGCAACCGCATCCCCTGAGGTTAGCAGCGGATGCCTTCCTGATTTCTTGGTCCCAGGGCCTCCTGTATGCATTTCCTCCCACGCCTCTGGTGGCCCGAACCTTGTTCAAGATTCTAAGGGACAAGGCCTCGGTACTTCTGGTAGCCCCCAGGTGGCCGAGGCAGCCCTGGTTCCCACTTATGCTTCAACTAGCAGTGGAAACCCCACTACCTCTGGGGTAGCAACCCGATCTTCTCTCTCAGGATCAGGGTTCCCTTCTGCATCCCAATCTCAAATCTCTCAATTTGATGGCCTGGAGGCTGCAAGGGTAGTGTTGGCTCCCTGGGGCCTGCCTCAGGAAATGGAAGAGGTGGTCTTGGCCTCTAGAAAGCAATCCACCAGGAAAACCTATGCCCTGAAGTGGAAAAGGTTCTCCTTGTGGTGTCAGCAACGCAAGGAAGATCCTTTTTCCTGCACTGTACCAGTAGTGCTTCAGTACCTGCTGTACTTGTCCAATCAGGGCCTTAAGTCCAATTCTGTTCGGGTCCACCTCTCTGCTCTGGCAGCTCACCACTCATTGGTGGAGGGACACTCTTTGTCGGTTCACCCCTTGGTGTCCAAGTTTCTCAGAGGCTTGCTCTTGCTCAAGCCTACTCTCTGTCCACCGGCCCCTGAGTTGGGAGTTGAATGTGGTCTTGCAGCAACTGACTCGCCCACCTTTTGAGCCGATGGCTACATGTCCTCTCCACTTCCTTTCTTGGAAGACTCTATTCCTAGTGGCCCTGACCTCAGCCAGGCAAGTGAGTGAGCTTCAAGCTCTGGTCTGTGACAGGCCATACACTCGCTTCTATAGGAACAGGGTAGTCCTTAGGACTCATCCTAAGTTCCTCCCAAAGTTTGTCTCCTCTTTCCATCTCAACCAGGAGGTGGTTCTTCCAACGTTCTTCCCTAGGCCCCATGCCAGCGGGGCTGAGACAGTCCTGCATACCCTGGACTGTAGAAGGGCCGAACGTACGCAGGGGCATAGGAGGGCTACTCAGCTCTTCGTATCTTTTGACCCTAATAACTTGGGGTTACCTGTCTCCAAGCGTACCTTGTCCATCTGGGTGGCTGACTGTATCACCTGGGCTTACAGGGCAGCTGACCTTCCCTTGCAGGGTCGGGTCACGGCCCACCGTGTCAGGGCAATGGCTGCCTCAGTAGCTCATCTCTGCTCTGTACTGTTGGCAGACATCTGTAGGGCTGCATCTTGGTCCTCAAGCCAGACTTTTGCGGCCCATTACTGCCTGGAGAGGGAGTCCCGTAGGGACAGTGCTTTCGGTCAGGCAGTGCTCCGGAATCTCTTCGAGGTTTAGGCAACTCCTATCCTCCAGCCCTCTGGTTGGGCTACCGGTGAGGGTATGTTTCAGTGAAATCCTTTCTCTGATGCTGCGGCTAGAGGGAGCTCATTTTTCAGCTCTGGGTCCCCGGTAGCCTGAAGCTGGGGAGTCCCATATGTGAGGACTGATTTCCTGCTTGGTCCTGGAGAAAGAGTAGTTACTCACCTGTAACAGGTGTTCTCCAGGAGCAGCAGGAATCAGTCCTCACAACCCTCCCTCCTCCCCTGGGAGTTGCAGTTGTACATAGTTCATTTATTTTTTTGTGCTGTCTTTTAGCTATGTCGTCAGACTGAGCAAGATGGCACCTTTAGGCGGGAAGGGGACCGCGCATGCATGCAGTATTCCCAAAGGCTTTCTTAGAAAGCTGGGGAAATGCTCTGCACGGGGACTCCATCGACATCAATGTCACCCATATGTGAGGACTGATTCCTGCTGCTCCTGGAGAACACCTGTTACAGGTGAGTAACTACTCTTTCCTTTGTCCTCTCTCCTTAAGGAAATGGTTTTTCAAGTGACAGATGCCATGATCCCCTTGATAATTCTGGTCTCTCATTTTCTTATCAGCTATGAAGCACAGTTAGACATCAAAGTGAGAAGGAAAGGCCTGGGGAAGTTCCTTATACAGATCCTACAGCTCATGGCAAACAGGTCAGTCTCTCAGTGCATACCGTAGGGCAGGGGTGTCAAACCTGGAAGGCCACAAATCAGCCTATTTTCAGGATGTCCCTAATGAATACATATGAGATATTTGCATATAATGGGGGCAGTGCATGGAAATATATTTCATGCAGTCTTTAGAGACAAGCGGGGGGATGCAGGCACACTGTACTGGTGACGTCCATGGCGGAGCCGTTGGTGCTGGGCTCTCCCCTTGCTCAGAAGTCTTTTGGACTTCTTTGAGCATGCATGCCCCTTCCCTCCTTGGCTGTCCTGCACAGTGCCCATCAGTTTTTCCATATCGTGCCAATGTGCTGCCCGGCTCTTCCCTCATCTGGTGGGTATTTCTCCAGGTCTGTCCATTGGATTCTTCCCAATCTGCAAACACATTGTGACTCCTGCAGCCAGCGGCCACAGCAAGACAGGAGATAACAGAAGTTTAAACAAACAAACAAAAAGAATCGTGACTGCCCCATCCTGCCTCCAGCCCCCCACCCCAGGGCCACTGACGTCAATATTGTAAAAAACCATAAATATGTCCATTGCTCAGGCTCCTCAAAAGCTCCACCCCCATTGGGCCCTGGCAAGGCACAATTGCGGGTGAGTACAGACTGCTGTGTCACGGAGGCAGACTCCCTTCGGGTGCCAGCCCTTGCAGCGGCAGCCCAGAGCCTCTCCACTCGGGCCTGCAAATCCACCCCCTCACCCTTAGTTTAATCAGAAGATACAGGCAGCAGCTAAATCCAAACATCTACTAAGGCAGTGGGTCCAGAGGTACACGCAGCTGGCTCAGACTCATTTTCAAGTAAGGCCACTGGGGGCCTCAAACATCACAGACAGGAAGACTCTCATAGCAAAGGGGAACCCACTGGCAAATTAAAAAAAATTGCTATGTGACACCCATGTCTGCCCTTTCACCTGAGGAGCCAGCTCGCCCACCTGAGGGACTCCCCAGCTTGAATTCCTGCCTCATCTCCCTGCTCTGCCATTTCATTCAGGAGAACGCTGTCATCCTTCACAACACCCTCCCCATGAAGCATTCCCCCCCCCCCCCCCCGTTCAGTTTCACCTCAAGCTCCTTTGACCTGTGGAGAATCCCCGTTCCACATCATCCTCTCCTGGTTAATTGGCGGCCATCCTGCCTCTTGAAGAAGAAATAACTTCCTTCTTTTGTGACAGTTGATCTCTCCATAACCCCCACTCTAAGTTTCTGCAGAAGAACTCATGGCACGTGCCCTCGGTGAATCCTACCAAGAAATAAGATTTACAGTCCATCCTCTGATCATGCAGGAAATAATAGCCCTGATATTGCACCAGATCTCCATGAACAAGCAGGAATGTAGTCTTCACATATGGGTATCGTCGGTACCGACGGAGTCTGCGTGGGAATGCTCCCCAGCGTCCAATAGGAACGCTTTTGGGAGCATCCCTCAGCACATGTGCGCTGCTTTCCTGCTTTTCCAACTGTCCCTCTTCAGTTCTTCGTTTTCTGCGTAGCCGACAGGACCCATACCCTGTCACCGCAGAAAATTCCGTCTTTAAAATTGTTTTCTTGTGGTTGCGTTTGCCTCCGCATGACGCCTACCGGTACCGCCGGTTCTTTTCTTTTCTTTTCTCAAAGATTTTATACTTTGAACTGTTTCTCTTCAGAAACTTTTCTTTTTCGGTGCTAGGCCCCATTTTGGGCATTTGGCCTCATATTCCTGAAACATGGAAAAACCAACTAGTGTTTTTAAAAAATGTACTAAGTGGGGAGGTACCATTTCCGTCACTGACACCCATGATTGGTGTCTTAAATGTGTAGGGCCTGAACATTC
Organism: Ichthyophis bannanicus; assembly: GCA_033557465.1. NCBI lineage: Eukaryota > Metazoa > Chordata > Amphibia > Gymnophiona > Ichthyophiidae > Ichthyophis > Ichthyophis bannanicus. The sequence goes on from CM066039.1 coordinate 193,450,762, forward strand.
TCCATCTGAATGTCTCTCCTGTATGGGGATGACTAAGAGAGGGAGACAGAACCAGGCTGCAAAGCTCGATACTCTCTTTTCTTCGGATGCTAGATCCATTGTATCAAAATCTTCAAGAGCCTCCTCTTCCTCCCATGGATCTCAGGTAACTAAACCAAAAAAACGGTCCTAAAAGGGTAGCTCTCCTGCTAAGCATCGAGAGGCCATTGGCATTGGCCTTGAGGGAACCACACCAGCAAAGCAGCCCCGACGGGAGGCTTCAGCTTCCAAAGCATCAAGGGGGCTCCAGGATGTTCTCAAGGCCTCGACCTCGCAAGAACTACTGGTGCCATGCTCAGGGTCCCGGCCGTTTTCACCGGTACGGACACCCAGGCATCGGCAGCGTTGATAGACCAGAGGTTCCTCGCTATCGAATGTAGCATTGCAGCTCTTCTCACAGCTGCGGGTACCGTTGACACCTATGGTTCAACGGGCACCAGTACCGACATCGATACCGATGCCGGTACCTACACCAGTACAGATACCGGTACCGGCGATACCGGCCCTGGTGGGAATTCTTCCCATGCCATCTTTTGCTGGAATCGACAGATCGGTACCCGATCAACTCGGTAGTGACTTTGATCGATACCGGGACTGTGCTTTACATGAGCATCGTGGTCAGGAATACTTAGAATCCTCTGATTCCGAAGACTCTGACAATTCTGCTGGTACTTGAGGGTTTCTCCCGGAAGATCCCTCTTCTCCCCAACACAGAATGTCACCTTCAGAAGACATGTCTTTTCAGGATTTTATTTGTGATGTGGCCAAGGGCCTTTCAATCACTGTAGCTCCTGAACAGGAACCCAGAGCAAAGGAATTGGAATTTCTCCAGGACCAAGCAGGAAGTCAGTCCTCACATATGGGTGACGTCGGCGCCGACGGAGCCCTCGCGGAGCAATTTTCCCCAGCTTTCAAAGAAAGCCTTTGGGAATTGCAGCGCGCATGCGCGGTCGCCTTCCCGCCCAAGGGTGCCATCTTAGCCAGTCTTCTTTTTTCCGCGGAGCCCTACAGACGTACCCGTCGTGTCCCCGCAAAAAAGTTGATTTTACTCATAATTTTCTCTTTTTTCCTTCGGTTCGACGCCGGTCTTTTTCCCGCCCGGACTCACGACGCCGGTCACGAGTCCTCTTCTTCTTTTCGGTTTTTCTGATTTAGTCAGTTTCGTTTTTGTTTTTTTCACTGGCAGCCCGGTCCTTTGACCTCGCAGGGGCCCTTTTTCCCCCGATGGCTGCCAGTGGTTTCAAGCGGTGTGGTCAGTGTGACCGAAATATGTCACTAACTGACACACACGATAATTGCCTCCGCTGCCTGGGCCCGGATCATGAAGAAATGATCTGTGGGGCCTGTGGCAAAATGTCCTCCAAAGCGTTGAGAAGTCGGCGGCATCAGCGGGATAGGATCTTCGCTGACCCCAGCCGTACCCGGACCTCGTCGGAGGCCTCGGCGTCCAGAGGTTTCAGCTCGGACCGTCGCCGGAGTTCCTCCGACAGGGGTTCTCTCTCCGGGGACCATCGACGGAAGGTGAAAGCCGCGAGGGCGGCGTCGGTGGACGCTCCTGGCTCCGCGAGGGCCAGGTCGCATAGCCCCGATAGCCGTCCCGGGTCCTTGGAGAAGGAGCACCTCTCGAAGCGACCTCGCATGGAGTCGGAGCTGCCTGCTCGGGTAAGTCCTGTGGTCCTTCTGGACTCGCCTCCGCGACCGCCGACGTCGGGCCCGACGCCGTCGGGGCCCGAGTCGGGGGCTGCTGGGTCACCTGAGGTCGGACTCAGGTTGACGGCCTTGGAGAGCAGACTGTCTGCCTTCATGGACCAGCAGCGGGCACTGCTCGCTAGCCTCGCTGGCGCCGCTGCCCCGACCGCCGGGACGTCGACGTCTAAGTCGACCCCGGAGACCGAGCCGATCCTCGAGTCCATGCGAACTCGAGTCGATCCTCGGTCGAGGTCACCCTCGGCCTCCCGTTCGGGACCGAGGTTGCCGACGCCGACTCCCTCGGCGTCGGGGCGGCCGACGCCGCGGCCTGCCCGGGCCGACCCCACCGATTCCTCGTCGGAGTCGGTCTGGGAGTCTGAAGAGGAAGAGTCACCTGATTCTTTTCGGACTCGGTGTGTCCCCTCGGACTCACCTGAGTCCGAACCTCGGAAGCAGTCCCCCCTGGAGGATGCCCGGTTCTCGGACTTCGTCAGGGATATGGCCAAGGCTTTGGCCTTCCCTGCGGATCCCGAGGAGGAGCCTCGAGCCGAAGAGCTCGACGCCCTCCAGTATGACTCTCCCGCCAGGGAACACTTTACTGTACCGGTTCCTCCCATGCTGGAACGACTACTCTTCCGCATGTGGGAGAGTCCGGCCTCCTCGCCGGTCCTGAGCAAGCGGGTCGATTCTATCTATCGAGTCCGCAAGAGCCCTGGCTTCCAAAAAGCACAGCTACCACACCATTCCATGGTAGTGGAATCGGCCATGCATCGTCTTAAGAGCCAGAAGATGCACTCCTCGGTGCCTCCTGGCAGTGAGGCCCGTAACCTGGATGGCCTTGGTAAGAAGTGTTTCCAGGGCTCTATGCTTGCGTGTCGTGTTCAGACCTACCAGCTATACATGGGCATGTATCTCCGAGACCTGGCTAAAGAGCTAGCCGGATTCTCCGCTGGGTTGTCCGAGGAACCTTTGCGGAGGTTCCTAGCCTTGTCCACTGGCATTCGGGAATGCTCAAAATTCATATCCCGAGCAGCCTATGATGGCTTTGAGGCATCGGCTCGAGTGGCCGCAGCCGGCATCGGTGCCCGCCGACAGGCTTGGCTTCAGTCGTCTGACCTTGAGCCCTGGGTGCAGGACAAGTTTGTCGATGTCCCCTGCCGAGGTGAAAACCTCTTTGGCAAACCTATGGACGAGAAGGCTGCACAACTTGAGACTGAGACTCTCACCAGGACTAGGCTTTCTAGGAAGACCTCCGCCCCTTCCCAGAAAAAGAAGGGCTCGGGAAAGAAGTCCTTTTACCCGAGAAAGGCAGCTGCCTATAAACACTACCCCCAATATCAGGCCCCCGCAGCTCCCCAACAGGGCCAGCAGGCCAAGGGACGGGGTAACGGGTCCCGTAGGCAGCAAGCCCCCAAGCCTGCACCACCAGCCCCTGCTCAGCAGGGTGGGGGCTTTTGACTCCTTCAGCATAGCCTCTCCCCCTCCGCTGGCTCCTCCCAGCACCGGAGGCCGGCTGGCTCACTTCGCCCACAGGTGGTCCAGCATCACTTCAGATGCCTGGGTGCTTCAAGTCGTAAGAGAAGGCTATCTTCTCCACTTCCACCAGGTCCCTCCCTCCTATTTCCCGGGAGAACCTCCACGACTCCCTCTGCACAGGGACTTACTCCTTCAGGAGTTGGCAGGTCTTCTACAGGAACAGGCGGTGGAACCGGTGCCCCACCACCTGAGAGGTCAAGGCTTTTATTCCAGGTACTTTCTAGTGCCAAAAAGGACAGGAGGCCTCAGACCCATCCTGGACTTGCGCAACCTCAACAGGTTCCTCGTGCGGGAAAAGTTCAAAATGCTTACCCTTGGAATCCTTCTGCCCTACCTCCAGCAGGGAGATTGGCTATGCTCCTTGGATCTAAAGGATGCCTACACGCACATCCTCATCCACCCAAGCCACCGCCAATACCTAAGGTTTGTGGTGGCAGGAAATCACTACCAGTACAGAGTACTGCCCTTTGGCCTGTCCTCCGCACCGCGAGTCTTCACAAAATGTCTCGCGGTGGTGGCGGCCCATCTCCGGCTTCACGGCCTCTATGTCTTTCCGTACCTCGACGACTGGCTCATCAGAGCAGCGTCCGCTCCAGAGGTCACCAACGCCACACACCGCACGGTGACTCTTCTGCAGTACTTGGGCTTTGTTATAAACTTCGCAAAGTCCACTTTGCTCCCCTCACAGGATCTCGAGTTCATTGGCGCAAGGCTGCACACTCCTCAGGCACAAGCGTTCCTACCGCTCGACAGGGCTCAACGGCTCATGGACCTAGCCGACCGTTTTCGCAGCCAGCCCCTGGTCTCCGCCAGGCGCTTCCTGAGACTACTCGGCCATATGGCTTCCACCGTCCATGTGACCCCCAATGCCCGCCTGAATATGCAGCCTGCTCAATGGTGTCTTCGCAAGCAGTGGCAACAAGCCACAGGCGGCCTAGCAGACCTAGTGCGCGTCTCCGAGCCGCTGGCCTCGTCTCTCCAGTGGTGGCTTCATCGGCCGAACCTGGTACTCGGCATGCCTTTTCAGTCACCTCAGCCGGCCCGGGTGCTGACGACAGATGCATCCCTCCTGGGCTGGGGAGCACATTGCCAAGGGGCACGTACTCAGGGCCTCTGGACCACGTGGGAGTCTGCTCAGCAGATCAACTTCCTGGAGTTCAGAGCGATCCGCCTGGCTCTCAAGGCCTTCTCCCACCTGACCTCTCAACAGTCCGTCCTTGTCCAGACGGACAATCAAGTTGCCATGTTCTACGTGAACAAGCAGGGGGGCACGGGCTCCTTCCTTCTCTGTCGGGAAGCACAGAAGCTCTGCTCTTGGGCCGTCAGTCACGGCGTTCTTCTCAAGGCAGTTTATCTCCCAGGCCAAGAAAATTGCCTGGCGGACAAACTCAGCAGGATCCTCCAGCCGCACGAGTGGCGCCTGGATCCCTTGGTAGTTCAGAAGCTCTTTCTAAAGTGGGGCCTCCCCACGATGGATCTTTTTGCCAGCCCTCTCAACCGGCAACTTCCTCGCTTCTGCTCTCGTCAGCCACATTCCCTTCGAGTTGCGGCAGACGCTTTTCTACTCTCATGGTCGGAGAGCCTTCTGTATGCTTTTCCTCCCATCCCGCTAGTCTCTCGAACTCTTTTCAAGGTTCTCCGAGACAAAGCTTTCATGATCCTGGTGGCCCCTCGCTGGCCCAGACAGCCGTGGTTTCCACTCCTGCTGCAATTAGCGGTAGAGGATCCATTCCCTCTGGGGTTACAACCGGATCTCCTCACTCAGGATCAGGGGTCTCTGCTACACCCCAACCTCAGATCTCTCAATCTAATGGCCTGGCTGCAGAGAGGGTAGTCCTTGCTCCCCTTCTCCTGCCGGCAGAGGTGGAAGAGGTCGTCCTAGCTTCTCGGCGACCTTCTACCCGCAAATGCTACGCCCTTAAATGGCGTCGCTTTTCCGTTTGGTGTACCCAACAGTCTCAGGATCCCTTCTCCTGCCCGGTGTCGGTGATCCTGCAGTACTTGCTATACCTCTCTAATCTGGGACTTAAGTCCAACTCCGTCAAAGTTCACCTCAGTGCTCTTTCCGCACATCATGTGCCGGTGGACGGCAGATCTCTTTCCAGCGACCCTCTTGTAGCGAGGTTTCTCCGAGGTCTCCTTCTGCTTAAACCACCTCTGCGCCCACCAGCGCCTGACTGGGATCTGAATGTGGTTTTACAGCGGATCACCTGTCCGCCTTTTGAACCTATGGCTACCTGTTCTCTCCGTTTTCTTTCTTGGAAAAAATTGTTCTTGATAGCCCTCACTTCCGCTAGACGCGTAAGTGAATTGCAGGCCCTCGTGTCTGATCCCCCTTACACTCGGTTCTACAAAAATAGGGTAGTCCTACGGACTCACCCAAAATTTCTTCCAAAAGTGGTCTCCCCTTTTCACATCAATCAGGAGGTGGTACTTCCGACCTTCTTTCCCAGACCACACTCCAGCCGAGCTGAAACGGTCCTCCATACCCTGGACTGTAGAAGGGCATTGAACTTCTACCTTGACCGTACGCGGGAGCACCGTAAAGCTGCTCAGCTTTTTGTGTCTTTTGACCCCAATAAATTGGGGCTCCCGGTCTCCAAGCGTACTCTGTCCATCTGGGTTGCGGACTGTATCACTTGGGCTTATGGGGCAGCCGGACTCTCCTTGGAAGGTCGAGTCACGGCTCATTGCGTTCGGGCAAAGGCTACGTCAGTGGCTTACCTCCGCTCTGTTCCGCTGGCAGACATCTGCCGGGCCGCTACTTGGTCTTCGAGCCAGACTTTTGCGGTCCATTACTGTTTCGACAGGGAGTCCCGCAGGGACAGTGCTTTCGGACAGGCAGTCCTCCGTAATCTCTTTGAGGTTTGAGCAACTCCTACCCTCCATCCCGGATGTGGGCTACCGGTGGGTAATAATTCAGCGAAGATTCCTTCCTTCTGTGCTGCTGAGCTAGAGGGAGCTCATTTTTGTGCTTAGGGTCTCCGGTAGCCTTAAGCTTGGGAGTCCCATATGTGAGGACTGACTTCCTGCTTGGTCCTGGAGAAAGCGTAGTTACTCACCTGTAACAGGTGTTCTCCAGGAGCAGCAGGAATCAGTCCTCACAACCCTCCCTCCTCCCCTTGGAGTTGCAATCATCTGCTTAAGTTTTTTTGCAAATTTTTATGCTGTCTTTTTAGCTATGTCATCTGACTGGCTAAGATGGCACCCTTGGGCGGGAAGGCGACCGCGCATGCGCGCTGCAATTCCCAAAGGCTTTCTTTGAAAGCTGGGGAAAATTGCTCCGCGAGGGCTCCGTCGGCGCCGACGTCACCCATATGTGAGGACTGATTCCTGCTGCTCCTGGAGAACACCTGTTACAGGTGAGTAACTACGCTTTCTCCAATATCTTAAAGCTCCAAAGGAGGCAGCCACTCTGCCCATCCATGAAATTCTGCATAACTTGATGCTCAGAATGTGGGAGACACCTCTGACTATATCTCCTCATTCTAGGAGACTTGATACTATGTATTGAGTCCCGCCATGTCCTGGATTTCAAAAGACTCAGCTGCCACACCATTCAGTGGTGGTGGAGTCAGCCATGCATAGGATGAAAAGTGCAAAGAGGCATGCATCCAATCCCCCAGGTCATTAATGCAGGACTCTGGACGCTTTTGGGCACCGAACGTTTCAGGCTTCCATGCTTTCAGCTAGGATCAGTTCATATATACTATATATGGGAATGTTCCTCAAGGAAGTTACAGGAGACTTGGAGCTTATGAGCCCATTTCTCCCAGATGACAAGAGACAAGACTTTCTTGCTCTAGTTAAGCATGCTCAAGATGTCTCCAAACTTGTGAATCGTGCAGCCTTTGACTGCTTTGAATGCATTAGCAGAACCTCTGCTATTGCCATTGCGGCACGAAGGATTGCCTGGCTTCAGGCAGCAGACTTGGAGACTTGGGTACAGGACAAGTTAGGCAACATTCCTTGCACGGGAGAGAATCTCTTTGGCAAGAACTGGCAGGAAAAGGCTAACGAGTTGGATGCTGACAATACCACTCTAGATAGATTGTCAAAATCTACAGCCATTCCAGCCAAAAAGAAACCTTATAAAAAAACCCTCTTTCAGCAAAAAGAGGAAATTTTATCCTTCCTATACCCAGCAGAGTCAAACTCAGGGTCAGGTTGCCCAAAAGGGACAAACTAGACAGCAAAAGAAGCCAAAGGGCCCGAGAGCCCAACCAGCTCTGCAGGTTCAGCCCCCTCAAGGGCTTTGACTCCCCAACCCCCCAATATCCCAGGCAGGTTATGCCACTTTGCCAACAGATGGCATCAGATAACAGCCGAAGATTGGCCCCCTCCTACAATTCTAAGGTAATTCAATTCTCAAACCTCCGCAATCTGCTAGATCACGAGGTCTCAACATTTCTTGCCCAAGGGGCAATAGAAGACGTACCCATTCTTCAACGGGGTACAGGGTTCTACTCCCCCTATTTTCTTATTCCAAAGAAAACAGAGGACACGGACCCATTCTAGACCTCAGAGAATTGAACAAATACCTGTTCTGATAGAAGTTCAAAATGATTTCTCTAGGAACTCTTCTGCCATACCTTCAAAGCCAGGATTGGCTTTGCTCTCTAGACTTAAAGGATGCATACACTCACATTCTGATCCATCCAGATCACAGGAAATTCTTACGATTCATTTTCAGGGCTAAACATTTCCAGTACAGGGTTCTTCCCTTTGGTCTGGCTTCAGCACCAAGAGTATTCACGAAATGCATGGCAGTAGTAGCTGCATTTCTGCTAACCCTGGGGATATTAGTCGTCCCTTACTTAGACGACTGGCTCATTTAACCCCTACAGTTGCAGAGGCCAGTACTGCACTGTCTCGAACAATGCGAATCCTCCAATACTTGGAATTGGTAATAAACTTCCCAAAATCCCAACTTGTTCCTTCCCAATGCCTGGAATTCATAGGGGCCTGTCTAGATACCAGACAGGCAAAGGCTTTCCTTCCACAGGCCTGGTGTCTTCGCATAATGCAACTAGCTTCTCAAGCAGCAGGGAAATCCTCCCTAACTGCTCGGGAGCTACTACAGTTGCTGGGACATATGGCATCCACAGTTCATGTAGTCCCATTTGTTTGCCTCCACATGCGAGCAGCTCAGTGGACCCTATCCGCACAGTGGACACAGGCCACAGGACATTTATCAGACAAAATAGTAAACTCTCAACGACTAATTTTGTCCCTCCAATGGTGGCAATCACTAGAAAATCTGACAGTGGGGTCTCCTTTCCATCAACCCCTTTTTCATGCCACTCTAACAGATGCATCACAGATGGGTTGGGGAGCACACCTGAATCATCTCTCTACCCAGGGCACCTGGACTCCACAGGAGGTTGGTTTACACATAAACCTCCTGGAATTAAGAGCAATTTATTTAGCTGTTCGAGTGTTCCACACCCAGCCCAGCTACAAGACAGTCCTAGTCCAGACAGACATTCAGAAAGCCATGTTCTTTGTGAACAAGCAGGGCGGGACAGGCTCTCCGTCATTATGCAACGAAGCTTTACGACTGTGGGCCCTCGCCAGAGAGTATCAAATTCACCTTCTAGTGGTATATCTGCCAGGTATTCAAAACCTTTGGGCAGACAAACTCAGTCGAGTACTGCTGCCTCACGAGTGGTCTCTCCAGCTAGACCAGGTAGCAAAGATTTTTCATCTCTGGGGGACTCTAGACATAGACCTCTTTGCAAGTCCACTGAAGGCCAAACTTCCCCGGTTCTGTTCCAGGATTCTGGCTCACAATTGTCAGGCAAGGGATGCCTTCCTCCTTCACTGGGGTCAGAACTTCCTTTATGCCTTCCCACCCATTCCCCTCATCCCCAAAACACTCTTCAAGCTGCAGAGAGACAGGGGTCACATGATTCTCATAGCGCCACGATGGCCACGCCAAGCATGGTATCCCCTGCTTCTACATCTCTCTCAAGCTGCACCTCTGGAGTTAGGGCATGCTCCAGATCTCCTTTCCCAAGAGGACGGGACGCTATGGCACCCGAGTCCCCAGTCCCTGCATCTCACGGCCTGGTTGCTGAAGGCTTAGACCTCCAGGATTTCAACCTGTCCCAACAGGTAAAGGATATCCTTCAGGCTTCTAGGAAACTTTCCACAAGAAGATCTTATGCCTTCAAGTGGAAACGTTTTACTATATGGTGCTCCAAGAAGGGATTAAACCCCCTTGTCATAACTTTAGAACTGATACTAGAATATCTCCTTCACTTATCGAATTCTGGTCTAAAGACCAATTCGGTAAGAGTCCATCTTAGTGCAATTGCAGCTTCTAATAAGCCTCTGAATGGACAACCAATTTCCTCTCATCCACTCATATCCAGATTTATGAGAGGTCTTCTGTTGACCAAACCTCCCATTAAGGCACCACCAGTGGCATGGGATCTAAATCTAATTCTCGGGCAGCTCATGAAGCCGCCTTTTGAGCCTTTAGCCACTACAACCCTTAGGTTTTTGACCTGGAAGGTCATCTTCCTAATTGCAATCACCTCTGCACGTCACATTAGTGAACTGCAAGCTTTAGTGTTCTTAGAACCCATCCACACTTTATGCCAAAGGTGGTTTCGCCTTTTCATTTAAATCAATCAATTTATCTTCCTGTATTTTTTCCGAGGCCTCACGCCTCTAATGCAGAAAGAAACCTTCATACTTTGGATTGTAAAAGAACCTTAGCCTTTTACCTATAGAGAACACAGCAATATAAGTTCTCGCAACTTTTTATAGCTTTTGACCCTAGTCATTTGGGACTTCCAGTCTCCAAAAGAACTTTATCTATACGGATTGCCCAATGCATATCCTTTGCTTATGAGAGCAAGGGTCTTCCTCTTCAAGACCATGTCACAGCTCATAACGTGAGAGCCATGGCAGCTTCCATGGCTAATTTCCACTCCGTGTCTATCGATGACATTTGTCAAGCAGCCACCTGAGTTTTGGTACACACCTTCACAGCCCACTACTGCCTGGATAAAGCGTCCCGTCAGGATGCCTTCTTTGGCCAAGCTGCTGTTCAAAATCTCTTTCAGACCTAATTCAACTCCTACCCATCAACCCTGGTGGAATGCCAGAGATCCATGGGAGAAAGGATTCCCACCTTTCTAGGGTGGCACCTTCCTGGGGCCATCTCCCTGGCATCGTCAGCTAGGGAGTCTCCATATGTGAAGACTACATTCCTGCTTGTTCCTGGAGATAGCGTAGTTACTCACCTGTAACAGGTGATCTCCGGGAACAGCAGGAATTTAGTCTTCACAACCCACCCACGTCCCCTAGGAGTTGTCTGTCTATCTCTTTGTCTGTTTCCTCTCTCCCTCTATCCTTTCACTGAGCTACAAACTTAACTGAAGAGGGACAGTTGGAAAGGCGGGAAGGCAGCGCGCATGTGCTGAGGGATGCTCCCAAAAGCGTTCCTATTGGATGCTGGGGAGCGTTCCCGCGCAGGCTCCATTGGTACTGACGATACCCATATGTGAAGACTAAATTCCTGCTGTTCCCGGAGATCACCTGTTACAGGTGAGTAACTACGCATTCCTACAAGACCTCCAGTCCTCCATCTGGAAGAACCCCACATTGGTGCATACCATATTCAGATGCTTGGACCTAAGAACATAAGACAATGCCATACTGGGTCAGACCGAGGTCCATCAAGCCCAGTATCCTGTTTCCAACAGTGGCCAATCTAGGTCATACGTACCTAGCAATATCCCCAAAAGACACAGGTTCCACAATGCTTGTACTGGGTCAAGCATTGATATCCTGGGTCCCTTTTTAATAGTGGTTTATGGACCTTTCCTCCAGGAACTTGTCCAAACCTTTTTTAAACCCAGCTATACTAACAGCCCTTACTACATCCTCCGGTAACAGATTCCAGAGTTTGATTACACGTTGAGTGAAAAAATATTTTCTCTTATTTGTCTTAAATAGTTTACCCTGTAGCTTCATTACATGTCTCCTAGTCTTTCTATACTCTGATAGCGTAAACAATTGATCCACGTTTATCCGTTCCACTCCATTCATTAATTTATAGACCTCTATCATATCTCCCCTCAGCCGTCTCTTCTCCAGGCTAAAGAGCCCTAACCTTCTTAGCCTCTCTTCATAGGAGTAGCCTTTCATCCCCTTCACCAATTTGGTGGCTCTTCTCTGTACTTTTTCTAATAACGCTATGTCCTTTTTAAGATACGGTGACCAGAATTGCACACAATATTCAAGGTGCGGTCGTACCATGGAGCGATACAGAGGCATTATAACATCCTTTGTTTTATTCTCCATCCCTTTCCTTATGATACCTAGCATTCTATTTGCTTTCTTGGCCGCCGCTGCACACTGGGCAGAGGGTTTTTAACATGTTATCCACGATGACTCCTAAATCTTTTTCCTGGGTGGTGGTTTCTAATGTAGAGCTTTGCATCGTGTAACTATAGTGTGGGTTGTTCTTTCCTAGGTGCATAACTTTGCACTTGTCCACATTAAATTTCATCTGCCATTTGGATGCCCAGTCTTCCAATTTATCCAGATCCTCCTGCAGTTTTCCACAATCCTCTTGGGTTTTAACAACTTTAAACAGTTTTGTGTCATCTGCAATGTACCTCAAGTACATGGTGCTCCCTGCTTCAGGATTTGATGATCAGCAGTTACCATATCAGTTGGTGGTCTCCGAAGCAGTCCTAAAAATCCAAGAGTGCAAGAACAGCAGTGCAAACCCCATCTGGTAAGGAGCAGAGGACCCTGGATGCCATCGTCAGGAAAATCTGAATCTAGCCATACACGTTCTGGCACATCAACTGCACATCCTGCATTAACTCGTACCATCATGATCGTCTCTTACAACTGGATGACCCAGCCAGTTTGATTGCAGAAGACAGCATGCAGCTACATGACAACCTGCATGAGTCCCTCTATCATGTCATTCATGTTACCTATGATGCCATCGCCTGGGCCACAGCCACCACCATCTCAGCTAGGTACACTGCCTGGCTGTGAGTCTTTGGCCTCCGAGAAGACCTCCACAATCACTTAGCAATCATGCTCTGCCTGAGGAACAGTCTTTGTCTGCAAGGTGCAGGAAGCCATTTCTGAAGTAGAGGACCACTCCACTACAGTGAGGGAACCTGCAGTATCCACATCACAGTCCCACTGGGAGCAACCTTCCTAGTTTTGTCTGGCATACCACTACCAGTACTTCCAGCAATTCTACCCACGCAGAAGATTCCAACCCTATTCCTGACCTCTGGTCTGACCTACTACCAATGCCCCTGGCCTTGGGAAACAACCATCCACTGGGCCCCACTTCCACGACCATGCCTGGCCCCTCTTTTTGACTACACCATTGTGGGGGATAGAATCTGTCACGTAAGGGAGGCTCTGCAATCCAGCACCATGGACCGCTGGGTCCTCAGCATACTTCAATCTGGATACAAGATCAGTTTCTGGACCCTGTTTCTGCCTCATCCTTCAGTGGCGGTAAACTACCAGCTTTGCACATTTCTATATTGCAACAGGAGATAAATGAGCTGTTGCAGAATCAAGCCATTGAGCCCTCTTCCCTCCCGCCCCCAGCTCATTTAAGGCTTCTACTGCAAATTCTTCTTCATTCCAAAGAAATCTGGTGTGCTTCCACCCATCCTCTATCTGCTCAATCTCAATCTCCATGTCAGACGAGGAAAGTTCAAAATGCATTCTCTTAACACCATTCTTCCACTGCTGCAATGCAGCGATTGATTAGCTTCCCTATTCAACCCCATTATTGGAAATGCCTTCGCTTCAGCTTCAGAGACCAACATTAGTAATATAAGTCAGCCCTATGAGTCTTCACAAAATGGTTTTAGTGGCTGTGGTGCTAGGGACGCTGTCTACCTCTATCTGGACAACTGGATCTTCTTTGTTGCTTCCAGGGAAACGACAGTCCTTGCCATACAAAGCCCTGCCGAAACACTGTGGGCGCTGAGGTTTGTTGTGGACACTCGGAGATGGAACCTCAGCACGTACTCTGTTTCATCAGAGAGCACTTAGACACTATTGCAGCCACAGCATACCTTCCAGATGACAGGGCCCTGGCCCTCCAGTGCCTCAGCACCCGTCTGGCTCACTTCTGGTATGCCTCGACACTTTCAATCCTCTGGCTCCTAGGGCACATGGCGGCCCCATCCATGCCATCCCACTGGCTCATCTCTATATGCATCTGCTACAGTGGCATCTCGAGCTAAATTGGAACGAAGATTCTAAGCCCCTTCGCATGAGGGTTCCCCGTATCAGGCTGTGATTCTCATGCCCTTTGACGGTCACACTACTGGTGGGCCACACTGCTAAATCTAAAGGAGGTTCATCTATTTCAAGAGACACCCTCCCCCCTGTACCAGCTTACTCTTACCATCGGAACCTCCATATACGGCTGGGAAACGCACCTGCTGCACTTTACCACCCAGGATCTTTGGTCGGCCCAAGAGTGTATTCTGCACATCAGTGTGTTGGAGCTCCGAGCAATACTCTGCAGACTCGCACAGGAGCTGAGTGAGACTGCTTCTGGGTCTGTGGTTTGTGAAGTGCAGAGACCAAAGGTTGTGACTATGGAATTGCTTTGGGATGTTATTCAGGGCTTTAATACCTCCCTGCAGACTTTATCAAATAGATTTGTGGGTGATTGTTTTGCAAGCTGTGGTGGAACACTCTTAGGCATTGGACGCCCTTTCTGGAAGAGTTGATATCCTTGTTCAAAATTAGGTGCTGTTCAGGTCATAGGTGATTCCCTGGTGAAGAACAGTAATATTGCTACTCGGCGTATGGAGCACCTTGAGAACCAGATATGACAAAACAATCTTTGGTTACTGAACTTCCTCAAGTCTCCTCTTATACTGCCAATTGAAATGGTTAAGAAATATTTGATTGAGGTGTTGGGTATGGACTCTGGGAACCTTCCTCCTTTGGTTAGGGCTCAGTACCTCTCTTTGGGAGGTATTAATCTGTCTTTGGGTTAGGGAGACACTGTGGGGGACAACCTCACGGAGTTCCTTGAGTCCTCTTTGGAGGTAGTTACCCAGAGAACTACTTTGATTTTGACGTTTGCCATAGAGTTTGACCACAATATGGTCTTTAAGCTTTATTTTCATTCAATGAATGCATTTGTTTTTAGGCTCGAAGATCCGCATGTTTCCTGATTTCTCCAGGTTCACTTAAAAGCGGTGCCAGGATTTTCTGGCCCTGTGTCCTAGGGCTTTAGCTTTGGGGGTGAAGTTTGTGTTGTGTTTTCCGTATGGTTGATTGTGTTGGAAAAATCTGTTTTTTTTCGAAACTAGACAGCTTTCTGAATTTATTGGGGCACAGGAGCAGATTAAAAACTCATGTAACATGTCCCCATAGGCACCACTATAAGGCCCACTGGGATCTGTGGTATCTGAGTATGCGCTCTCGGGTTTTTTGTTTTCTTCAATTGCCACCTTGTACATTTATTTTCTTTTGGATCCATTACCTTTGATGTGGACTAACTATTTTTTTTGTAATATTGTGGGAGATCCCGTTTTTTGGGGGATATATTGTAGTAGTTTGTTTTTATTCTGTGTGGTTTTTCTGTTCACTTTTATGAAGCGTATTTGCTAAATTTATTTAAAAAAAAGAATAAAATAACTCTACAGACTCAGTCTTCCAGTGCTGAGCCCTGCAGAAGTCTATCCTAGTACAGACCAACAACCAGTGGGGAGGGATCTGACTACACACACTGTGTCAAGAAGCCACACGCCTTTGGCTCTTTGCCTGGTCCATTGGCACCATGTTGCAAGCAGCATGCCTGCCTGGAACTCTGAACCAACTAGTGGATACCATCGGTTGAAACTTGGATCCCCACGAAGTCCTACTGAGAATCTTCCACAGGTGGGGCACCCCAGAGATGGACCTCTTTGCTTCTGCCAAGAATGCAGAATGCCCACTCTTCTGCTCCATTCGTCCAAGCCTGTGGTGTTGGACACACGACACCATCACCATCTCCTGGGGTCAGGAACTCCTATATGCGTGTCCTCCGTTCCTGCTCTTGACATGCATTCTGCTCAAGATAAGAAAAGACAAGGTCACAGTCATCCTGATAGTCCAGCACTTGGCCAAGCAGGCTTGGTCTCCCCATCTTCTTGCCTTATCTCTCTCGCTGGGAAGTGACTCCTTCCTTCTCACCCAGAACCATTGCTAGCTGCTGCATTCCAATCTCAAGAGTCTCTCCTTGGCTGCTTGGAGGGTGACCAGGGCATGACGCCATATCATTCCCTCTCAGATGAAGTATTAGCCATTATTTCAGCAACCAGAAGACCAACACCACAATGCTCCTACCAAAGAAAATGGTCCCGCTTCACACAAGGGGCCATGGCTCACCAGCTGAACCCGGTGTCCCGCCTGTCAGTCAGATCCTGTCCTACCAAATGCACCTGTCCCAGTCAGGGCTAAAGACCATTTCCATAAGATATCATCTCTCTACCATTGCAGCTTCCCATCTCCCCATCACTGTAAAATTTGTCTCCCTACATCCATTAATCATCAGATTCATAAACAGACTCATGAATTCAAAACCCTCAAAGTCACCTCCACCAGCACGACATTGTCCTCTGAACTCATAAACCACCCTTTGAACTCTTGGGATCAGCTTCTCTTAAGCACCTCATGTGGAAGACAGCCTTCCTTGTAGCAATAACCTCCGCAAGAAGAGTTAGTGAACTTCAGGCTTTGGTACTCTACCCACCGTACACTTAATTTTTCCATAACAGTGTGATCCTCTACAGTCACCCAAAATTCCTTCCCTAAGTTGTCTCAAGCTTTCATCTCAACCAAAGCATTATCCTGCTGGCCCTCTTCCATGAGCCGCACACAGGTGCACCAAAAAAGGCCCTTTACTGTTTGGACTGTAAGAACGTTCTCTGTGCTATCTCCAAGTGACAGTGTGTATGATCTGCCTTCTAACTCTTCATCACATTTAACCCGAACAATCCAAGTCCACCAGCGTCCAAGCAAATGATCTCCTCTTAGATAGCAGACCTTCTGCTACAACAAGACCCAGGTTCCACTTGCTAGCTACAGTTTCCTCCATTGCCAGCTTGGCTTCCCTATCCATACAGAATATCTGCAAGGAAGCTACATGGTCATCAATTCACATCATCAAGCACTACAGCATTGACTCCTTCTCGGCACAGGGCCTTGCCTTCGACAAGGTAGTCCTCCAAAACCTGTTTGCAACCAAATCTCACCACTCCTCCTCCTACAGAGAGGCCAGGGCCGCATGACCACACTTTGCCGCAGAGTGACCCTCAGCTCTGAATTCATCAGTACAATGTGTCTGTAGCCCCCTGCTTGTCTCCGGAAAAAGTGTAGTTGCTTACCTGTAATGGGAAATCTCCAGGAACAAGCAGGAATGAGTCTTCACATATGGGTACGTCGGTACCGACGGAGCCTGCGCGGGAACGCTCCCCAGCGTCCAATCAGAAAGCTTTTGGGAGCATCCCTCAGCGCCTGCGTGCTGCCTTCCCGCCTTTCCAACTGTCTCTCCTCAGTTTTCATTTTTCCGCGGAGCCGACAGGACGTCCTCCTGTCACCGCAGAAAATCTTTTCTTTAATTCTTGTTTTCTTGTGGTCGCGACTGTTTTTCCCGCCTCCACCGGTACCGCCGGTGGGGTTTTTTCTTTTCTTTTCAAAAACTCAGGGAGAGTTTTTCCCTCAGTTTCTGTCTTAAATTTTTGGGGCCTGTAAGCCCTCTCCATCATGGAGCCTTCTTCCCCTAAGAAGTGCCTTAACTGTGGAAATACAGTTTTCTTTTTAGACGCCAATACCTGGTGTCTAACCTGTTTGGGTCCTGACCCTTTTCCTCCGGAGCTATTAGCCTACAATTTTATGAGAAGAGATTTTCCATTTCGAGTTTCCCTCGATACCGAGTTCCCTTCCAGTGTCAGGGCACCGACCATTTCTTCTCTACAGGATCAGGTAACCCACAAACAGTCTGTTAAGACTAGCCAATCCTTGAGTGGTAGGTCTCATGTCAAACATGATGACGGCCCCGGCCTTGCCCTCAAGACCCTATTGGCTTCAAAACTCCGGTGGGAGTCTTCGGTCTCCAAAGCCTTTCAGGGGTTTCAGGTTGTTCCTGGGGCTCACCCCTCACAGAACATACCTGAGCCATGCTCGGTGGTGGCATCCGCTTCGAGCGGTACCGATACCCCGACATCGGCACTGGTGTTGAGTGATCCACTCTTCACCAGGGATCATCATCTGGCGTTCTCGGTACCTTCGGGACCGATCGATACGTCCCAGATTGACTTTCCAGTATCGGCAGCATCGCCGATACCACCACCGACACCGGTACCCTCCAGACATGCATCGATAGACTCGCTTCCTTCGATGCCGAGTCTGAAATCGATATCTAGTCTGGAAGACTGGGTACCGACGCGTCTCGGAACCGACGCTTACCGATTCCGGATGCGCGGTATCGAGGATACTCACCAAGGGTTTTTGGTTGCCTCGTTACCGCTTGAGCAGCCTCCGATGACTGCTTCGATGTCGGTATCGCCTCCGATTCTGGCACAGCTACCGGTATCGGTACCGATGCCGGTCCCTGCAGTAACATCGGGACCAAACTAATTTCATGCCCTTTTCACCAGGATTGCTCCTTTCTATGCCTAGTTTGGAGTCGATACCTGGCATGGACGATGCAGTACTGATTGTCTCAGGTCATAACCGCCAGTACCAGTATCCATCCCTTAGGGCTCCTTTTCTGCACCGGACCAGTACATCCTCCGGTGCCCAGGCTAGTTCTTCAACTTTAGCCTGTCCAGGGATGGTTCCCATTGGAGATCCTTCTTTTCAGAAATTTCTCCTTGACATGGCTACATTCCTTGCTATTCCTATCCCTGGCTATGATCCTACACAGGGCTCTTCTGGGGAAAAGGAAAATATAATGCTTTCTTTACATCCTTTTTTGCAGGATCTTCTTCTGAGAATATGGGAAACACCTTTAAGGGTTTCCTCACCTTCTACAGCAACTGATCTTCTGTATCAGGTGCCCCCTCTCCAGGGTTTCAAAAGACTCAACTTCCCCATCATTCCATTGTAGTGGAATCAGCAATGAGGAAGGTAAAAAGCAAGAAGAAGCATTCTTCTTATCTGCCAGGTCGTGCTTCTAGAACACTGGATGCTTTTGGACGTCAAGCCTTCCAAACATCTATGCTGGCAACAAGGATTCTCTCATATATTTTTTTATATGAGTTTATCCCTTCAGGAGGTCACAAAGAAATTATCTCTTTTGACTCCTTTTCTATCAGAGCCCAAGGCTGCAGACTATTCCTTACTTCTTAGTCATAGCCAAAATATATCTTGGTTTCTTTCTCGTGCTTCCCTTGACTCTTTTGAGTCTGTTAGCAGAACCTCTACTATAGCTATAGGGGCACGACGTAAAGCCTGGCTCCAAGCTTCAGACTTGAACAGATGGGCACAACAAAGACTGGGTAATACTCCTTGTACTGGAGAAAATCTCTTCAATAGGGAGTTTTTACGTCAGGTTGCTCATTGCTCCACTGACTTCCCTGTTTCTTTTTTTTTTTTTTATTTAAATTTTTATTAACATTTGTAACAGTTACATCAGCATATACTCAACAACTCCAAGGCATCAAGGGTTCAGCAAACAGCATAAGAGACAACTCTTCAACTAACACACAGTCTAATCATTTCTCCTCCTATTTGCCATCCCCCCACCCCCTCCCTACTTCCACCCCTCTTCCCGCAGCCACCTCCAAACCCCTGCCCACCGCTTCTCCATTTGCTCCCCTCTCCCTCCCCGCTCCCCAGTCAATTTATACATGGCATAAAGATGCGACACCCTGCGTGCATAGCTCGCCATGGAGGGTAGAGCTGGTCTATTCCAGTACCATGCAATTTCGCAGCGGGCCGCTGTGACACAATACCAAATAATTTTCCAATCCCCCTCCCATTTCCCATCTGGTCTATGCAGGAGACACATCTCAGGGCCAAGTTCAAGGTCCGCCCCCATCATTTTGTTGATGTTTGCCCCTATGCGGTGCCAGTACTCTCCCACTACCGGACACGTCCACCACATATGCAGCCAGGAGCCACGCTCCCCACACTTTCGCCAACATTCATCCGTTTGCAACACCCCTGCCTTACACAACCGCTCCGGTGTGAGATACCAGCGACTCAGCACCTTAAACCCATTCTCTCGCAATGTCGTGGCAATGGAGAATCGTGCTATACGTAATGCCATTGTCTCCCACTCCTCCACCCCCCAGCTTACCCCTAAATCCTTCTCCCACGCTTCCATGTATTTCAACTTGTCTTCCCCCCTCGCTGTCAACCCTCTGTAAATCCTGGAGAGCATCCCCTGGCTTCCCAGGGATCCCAGGCAGGCACCCTCAAACCATTCACCTCCCCCCCATCCCCCTTGCTCCCTTCCCTTTGTACTCACTACCGAACATAGCTGCCTATACGGGAATCTATCTACCTCCCCCAAACGATAGAGGTCCCGGACCCCCTCAAATCCTCTACAATGTCCTCCTACCACAATCTGGGACACCTGGGACAATCCTAACGCCGCCCAGTTACGGAGCACTGTGGCTCCCGGTCCCCCGCTCTCCGCACAGCAGGCTTGTAATGACATGGTGGCCGACCATCGTTTGTCACCCACCAGCCGCTTTCTATACTGCTGCCACACTTTCAAAGTATGCCCCACAATGGGATTCCTCCCCTTCTCTCCCCTCCCCTCCCATACTAACCGTTCAAGTGCACCCGGCCTGTATTCGGCCAGTTCCAGCTGAACCCACTGCTTCTGGGGTTCCCGCAACCACGCGTAGACTGCTCGCAATTGTGCTGCTGCATAATATAGTCGGAAATTGGGAACCCCCATCCCTCCTTCCCGTACCGAGACTTGTAGCGTCCTTGCCGCCACCCGTGGACGCCTCGACCCCCAGATAAACCGCTCGACCTGTTGTTGGATCTTCTTTAGCACTTTCGGGGGGATTGGGACTGGCAAAGCCTGAAACAGAAAGAGGAACTGGGGGAGAAGCATCATCTTAACCGTCGCTATTCGTCCAAACCACGAGTAATACCCCCTGCTCCAGCCTTGTAGCTTCGCCTCCACCTGCCCCACCAACTTCTTGTAATTTAAATCATACAACTCCTCCAAGGTTCTACCGAGATGAACCCCGAGGTACCGGATCGATGTCTTTGCCCATTTGAAGGGGAAATTCTGCTGCCAGTCACGCTGCCCCTCCCCCTCCCCCTCCCCCCCTACACTCAAGATCTCCGATTTCCCCCAATTAATCCGGAAGCCCGCCCTTTCACCATAATCTTGAATCTCTCTCATCACTGCCCTCAGAGATTCGCTGGGATTCGTGAGTGTCAGCAGTATATCGTCTGCAAAGAGGGACGTTCTGCATTCCTGCCGTCCCACCCTAACCCCCGTGATATCAGGGCTGCCGCGCAACTTCGCTGCCAATGGCTCTAAGGATAGCACAAAAAGTAGGGGGGACAGTGGACATCCCTGCCGCGTCCCTCTTTCTAGGGGGAAGAAACCAGAGTACCCCCCATTCACGCGAACACATGCCTTCGGCCTAGCATAGAGAGCCCTTATCCACTGTGTGAACCCCGGTCCAAACCCCTGGGCCTCCAACACCGCGTAGAGGAAATCCCAGGACACCTGATCAAAGGCCTTCTCTGCATCCAGTGATACCAACAAGGCCCCCGTCCTCTGCCGCTGTGTCGACCACATCACATTTAACACTTTGCGGATATGATCCGCCACTTGCCGGCCTGGTACAAATCCAGCCTGGTCCTCATGCACCAATTTACCTAACACTCCATTGAGGCGCACCGCTAGTACTGTCGCCAGCAGTTTCGCATCTAGGTTCAGCAGCGAGATCGGACGGTAAGACGCACACTCCTGCGGGTCTTTCCCCTCTTTGTGGATAAGCGTAATACCTGCCCAGCCCATTGATTCAGGCAGTGCCTCCCCCCTTCCCGGTCCATTAAATACCCTGGTCAACGGGTTCAGCAAGAGGCTCCCAAAGCGCTTGTAAAACTTTGCCGTCAGTCCATCGAGCCCTGGGGCCTTTCCATTTTTTAAGCCCTTGATAGCCTGGCTGACTTCGTCAGCTTGTATTTCCCTGTCGAGCCCCTCTTGTTCGTCTCCCGTTAGAGTCGGGAGCCCTGCTTCCCTCACATATTCCCGAATGTCCTCTCCCGACCTTGCAGCTCGGGCTGCATACAAGTTGCTATAGAAGGACACAAATTCCTCCCTTATTCGTGGAGCCTCTCGCACTACCCCCCCTGTACTCCTAATCCGTGTAATCCTATTCCACTCCCTCCGCTTCTTCAATTGTCTCGCGAGAAGTTTCCCCGCTTAATTCCACCCTTCAAAGAACCTCTGTTTTAACAGCTGCAGGCGGAATTGTATCTTCTCCGCTTCAAGAGCATTCACCTGGGCTCGTAGTGCCAGCACCTCACCCCGTACCTGTCCAGTTCTGTCCTGACCGTCTCTTTCCTCCATCTCCCGCAATTGCCGGCGTAACCGGTCCTCCCTCTCCGCCCTCTCTCGCTTTAGGCGGGCTCCCCACTTTATGAGAACCCCCCTAATTACAGCCTTGAAGGCGTCCCAGACTGTTCCATCCAGCACTTCCCCACCGCCATTTTGGTCAAAGTACTCCGGGATGAGCCTTTCAATCTCCCGCACCACCCTCTCGTCCTCAAGGAGCCCCTCATTCAACTTCCAGAACTGGCGGCCTCTATCTTCCCCTTCCACCCGCACCCGCACCACCACCGGAGCATGATCGGACCAGGTAATGGGTTCCATCTCGCCCCCTAGGAGCCGCCCTGTTAACTCCTTCCCTACCCATATGGCATCCAACCGGGAGTAAGTGCCATGTGCTGCAGAATAAAAAGAAAATTGCCTCCGCCCCGGGTTTAGTGTCCGCCATACATCTATCAGGCCGTTCTCCCGCACAAAATTGTGGTAATGTTTCCTATCTGTGCCCCTCCCCTCCCTGCGCCCAGTCGTATCTCTCCCTACCTCCCATGCCACATTGAAATCCCCACCACAGATTAGGACCCCATCCCCCATTGCCGCCACTTGCGCACTGAAAGCATCCCAGAATTCAGTTTGCGGGCCCGTAGGGGCATACACATTTACCACGCAAAACCACTCCTCACCTATCTTTACCCTCAGCAGGAGATACCGCCCCCCCCTATCCCGGGACACTACCTGGACCTCCATGGGGCCTGTCTCTCTGATGAAGACCCCCACCCCGCCTTTCTTCTTCTCTTTAAGATTAGAAGCGAACATACGGTGCTTGTACCCCCGGGGTTGCACCAATGTCTCATGTTGTCTCAATAGATGTGTCTCCTGCAACAGCACTATGTCTGCATGGTGTCTTGTTAACTCCTTATATAATTTCTGTCTTTTCATTGGTGAATTTAGACCTTTCACATTTAACGTGAGAATTTTTAACTCCTTTCCTACCCCCAGATCCCTGCCTCGTCCCCCTAAGTCCCTCCGCCCCCACCTCCCACTCTGACCCCCTCTTCCCCCCCCTACCCACCCCCTCCTCCCCCCACTCCCCCTCCCGCTGTTCCCTCCCGTCCTCCCTCTCCCCACCTCGCTACTCCCTCCCCTCCTCCCTCTCCCCCCCTCGTAACTCTCCTCTGCGGAGATACGACTTCCAATTCGGTGACCTTCTCTCCCTCCCCACCTACCCACCTCAACTGTTCCCCAGCCCCCCTCCCACTCCCCTGCCTAAGCCCCCCTCGCTGCCAACTCTCCCCCCTCTAAACCCCCTCCTCTCTCCACCCAGCCTGGGGTCTATCCCTATCCGCCTATGCCCCGCCTCCTCCCCTCCCCCACTCCCCTTATCCCACGGCCCATCTATCCGTCCCCCCCCCCCCCCCCGCCCACAGCCCAACTTATTCAAGAATACCAGTCCATTATAAAGATGCTTCAGCTCAGCCAGTCTCTTGTTCTGTGGTCCGGTTCTGGTGCACGTCCTTGGTGGTTCTTGCCAGTCTACGTCCGCTTGCCCTCTGCCATTTCATCTGTGCTGCTCCTCCGGTCCTGGATCCCGTTCTCGGCGGAGTGAAAGAGCCCTCGGCTTGCTCTGGTAGATTCTCAGCACCGAGCTCTCTCAGTGCTCTCCACGCCTCCACACTGGATCTCACCGTCCTCGATCGTCCTTTCACCGTAATAAAGAGGCCGAAGGGGAAGAGCCACTTGTAGCGCAGGTCAGCATGTCTGAGATATGCGGTGACCTCTCTTATCTCCCTCCGTCTTTGTAGCGTGCCTTGGGACAGGTCTTGGTACAGCTCCACCGTATGCCCCTCCCAACGGAAATTTTTCAGCTTGCGGCTGGCACCCAGCAGGAGTTCCTTACTCTTAAAGGAGTGCAGGCAGACCACAATGTCTCTTGGCCTATTGTCTCGGATGGGCCCCATACCCCTGTGCGCCCTTTCTATTTCGAGGCGGGTCTCCTCTGCAGGTCTCCCTGGGCCAGCTGCTGCGAGTAGGTCCCGGAAGATCCGCTGGGCCACTTCCTCACAGTTCTTATATTGTGGTTCCTCCGGCACCCCTCTCACTTGGAGGTTGCATCTGCGCGAGCGGTCCTCCAGGTCCTCTGTTTTGGCTTTCAGGGTCTCCTGCGTCCTCTGAAGCTCTTCCCAGCTGCTCTGGACCTGCGTCAGGGTCTCCTCTTGACTCTCCAACTTGGTCTCCACCTCTTCCATACGTCCCCCAGCTCCAGCAGGTCTTGGCGCATAGTCTGCATTGCTTCTTTAATTTCATTTTTAACCCCACACATCTCCATCTTCAGTTCCTCCTTTAACTCCAGGAGCCATTGTTTAATCTGTTCTGCTGTCGACAGGCCCTCCTCTCCTCCTTCACTCCCCTCCGGGCTCTGTGGGGTTTCTGTCACAGGTTTCCCTGCTTTTTTTTCCGCCTCCTTCCCTCCTTTGGTGGTTGCATATGGGGAGCGGAACTCGGCCAGCTTTTTTTTTGCCAGAGTCTCTTTGTTATTATTTTTTTCCATTTTGGGCTGATTAGCCCCTCTCTCCCCGGTCTCCCCGGCCTATAGAGCTGGTAGGGCGTCCACTCACCACACTATAGCTTCTGCTGGGAACAATTCTGGTGTTTGGTAGTTCTCTGCCTCTGCTCCCTTTCTTGGTGCAGTTGGGGGGGTATGAGACTCACCACTGCTGGCTGCTTCTGCACTCTGCTTCTTGTGGGCTGCAGCTTAGCATAGGTCCCTGCTTCCTGCTTCTCCCAGCCACGTGCTAGGCCTTCTCGGCCCCCTCTGTCTCCGGATTCACCTCTCTGTTGGCCACCCTCTTCTGCCACCACGTGGTCTGTGGGGTCGGCGGCGTGGCGTCCTCCGCGGGGAAGCAAACTGCCTCTGCTCACCGGCAAGCCTCTTTTGGCCCTGCTGACTCTCTCCCAACAAGTCCGGCTCAGCGCGGCCACCGGCCCAGAAGCCCCCTGAAAGTCAGGCTGCCTCGTCCGGTCCGCTCCCACCAGCTTCTCTGCACCTCCGCACCCGCTTGTTTCGCCGCCGCCGCGGCTCGCCGGCACTCCCCGCTCTCTCCGTCGCCCCTCGGCTCACCGCTCCGTTGCCCGTGGGGGCTAAAATGCTTCAATTTTTGCGGGTTGGTGGCGGAGCTCCTCCGCTACGCCGCCATTCAGTAGGTGACGTCACCGGAAGTCGACTTCCCTGTTTCTGAGGGCTATCCTAAGCCTTCTCCTTCCCCAGTAGGTAGGAAATGCCCTACCAAACCTTCTTTCCCTAAAAGAAGAAGGTTTTATTCTTCTCCTGCCCATCATACAGATGTTCCCAAACAAGGGAAACCTCGCCCTGGTCTGAAGAATCCAAACTCAAGCCAGGAAAATTAACCCTCAATGGGGTTCCAATGAATCTCTTATGACATACAGTTCACTTCTTCTCAGCAGAAGTTTTTTCACTGTTTTTTCATTTCAAACTCTACGCTTGGATTCCTGTTTCCAGGACATCCACTTGCTCTCAGGTAGGCTGAGCTGTCAGGAGATTCATGTCTGTGGGTCACAGGGTTTCCTCCTCTTCCTACCATGTAGAGAGGTTGCCAACTATCTCATGATAGTTTCCCTGTACCACCATGAATTTTTTCCTTCTACAGACTTACCATATAGCAAGTCTCCCTTCAGCTCCTATTTTTCTTTCCTTTCCAGTGTAGAGTTTTTCTCTGGAGTTACCTCCTTGCTTTCATTGGGCAGCTCATCAGACATGATCAAGATTTTCTCCTCTTGTTCTGTCTGTTCTCTCTGTTACAAACAGAAGGATTCTCTCGGCTGTTCTATTCAGCAGCTGCCCATGCAAGAGTTCCAGTCATAGGACTACTGGTACTTTCTACGAGTTCCAGTCTTGTCTTCCACTACTTTTCTAGTCTTAGTAGTGCTTCCAAGATAGTGCTCATCTATCTTGGAAAATCCTTATCACTTCTTTTCTGTCATCTCCAAATCTCTGGGATTGGCAGCATAACTAAGGTGGCAGCTGGTTTCCTCCAACAGCCACTTTTATTTCCCAATTCTCCTACATAGTGCTCTCTGCAATCCTTCTGAGAAGCTTTCCACTATGGGCCCTTGCTAGAGAGCATGGGGATTTTTTCTCTAATTACTATCCTATATGGTTGAAAAAGGCTTCCTCAGTCATTCCTCATGACTGTAGGGGTTCTTTACACCCTTCTGTTTCCTTTTAATAAAGGACATAAGCCTTCTCTATGTGACAGTCTAAAGACTTATCCAGTTTCTACAGGAAATATGCTCTTTTTCCTTGCAGCTTGTCCTCATGGTATCCTAATCCTTCATGGACAGCACATATTTAATTTAACAACGCATGATACCCCCCCCCCCTTGTTCCTCAAGTGGGTCAACCTGGTATCTCATCCTATGCGTTTTCTGTCCATTTACCATGCGAGAGTTCTATAGGACTCCGGACTTGCTGTTTACAGACTGATATTATCCTCTGTTTTTCACGCAACCATCCTGGTTATTCCACTGGATGGCATTCCTGCACCATCTTAGCCAGGGGGAATAGATTCTCTATATATCTTCTCAAGTAGGTTCCACCTTCTTGTTATTAGATGAATCCTTATCCTTCACATCTCCCATGTGAATGTTCTTATAGGCATATCTCTTTCTGCTTAGTTGCAGACATTTATCTTAGACATCTATATACATGTATGTATATATTTCTATATACCTCTCTATAGATACATATGTCTGTAAGCTGCGTGTGCATATCTTATGCCCCTCCAGATCTCACTATAGACATATATATATATACCCCGTATATATATATATATATATCCCTATATATATGTGTATCTGTCGAGATGCTTCCTTATAGGTAGATGTGTATCTACATACTTATCTCTCTAACTGTCTATGCTTATAAAAGGTTTTACCTTCCTATAGGTTCCAGAAAGTGGGATTGCATATCTTCATACTGTCCCTCAGTATGTCTGGGGTATTATGCACACAACCACTACTGTGGTACTGACAGCTTCTACTTTAACCCTACGTCTGGGTAACCCTGAAGCTCCATGCTTCACTATCTTTCCTATCTCTCAACAGATAGGAAAGACAGGGTGGATCTTCAGTAGATCTGAAGTTTCAGCCCTTCAGACATTTGTCCTCCTTGGGAATATGGGCTTTTTTCCATTCCCCTTCTTCCCTCCAGGACTGGGCTAGTTGTCCAAATCAGTCAGTCTTCCTCTTTTGTTCCTAAATGTTACTAACTCTGTATCCAAAAGAGTTCCCAGCTTTTTCCATAAAGCTTCCACTAAAGACCTGACGTTTTTGTACTACCCCAGTTGACACCTGGGTCACCTGTCAATTCCAGATTTGGACCTTCGCCTTCACTTCAGTGAAGTCACCTTGAAGATTCCTCTACTGGATCTCCAGTAGACTCCATCAGCCTCTCTACTTCCTGCAATCCAGTAGGTGAGGACCATATCGTGTTTGTTCATATCAATATTTTTCATGGTAATTATCATGCATACAAGGACTCCTTACCTGTAGTCCTTAGGTTAGCTGTTCTTCCTACAGCTCCTCTCTTTTCAACTCCTCCCTCCATCCTCAGGATGCCTGGCCATATGAGGTGTAGCATGTTCCAATCCTCACCATGCT
This sequence comes from Ichthyophis bannanicus, assembly GCA_033557465.1. Taxonomy (NCBI): domain Eukaryota; kingdom Metazoa; phylum Chordata; class Amphibia; order Gymnophiona; family Ichthyophiidae; genus Ichthyophis; species Ichthyophis bannanicus. The sequence continues at coordinate 193,478,243 of CM066039.1, forward strand.
AGGACTCCAGGCATCTTAGCTTGGGAGTCCCCATATGTGAAGACTCATTCCTGCTTGTTCCTGGAGATAGCACAGTTACTTACCTGTAACAGGTGATCTCTGGGAACAGCAGGAATAAGTCTTCACAATCCACCCCCCTCCCCTAGGAGTTGTATCTTTCTATCTATCTTCCTTTCCTCTTTCTCTCTTTGTCTCAGCTATAAAACTCAACTGAGGAGAGACAGTTGGAAAGGCGGGAAGGCAGCACGCAGGCGCTGAGGGATGCTCCCAAAAGCTTTCTGATTGGACGCTGGGGAGCGTTCCCGCGCAGGCTCCGTCGGTACCGACGTACCCATATGTGAAGACTTATTCCTGCTGTTCCCAGAGATCACTTGTTACAGGTAAGTAACTGTGCTTTCTCCATAGACAGCCAGGGGTATGTAGCCTCACTCTACCTCCCGCCATCCCCACAACAAAAATAAATAATAAGTAAGAGAGAACACAAAGGGGAAAAATATAGAAGAGGAAACAAGAAAAAGAAAAAAAAACAGACAAAAGAAGAATCAGCAATTCAAAACATAGAAGGCATACTGACATCTGCATTATCAACCGACAAACGCTGCATGGGATCGCTGAGGCGGGAAAGGGCATGCTTCAGTAAAGTCCAAAAGATTTCTCTGAGATATGGGAGAGCCTGGCACCAACGGTTCAGTTACGGACATCACCAGTACAATGTGCCTGCATACCCCTGCTGTCTACAGAGAGCCACCATTACAGGTAAGCAACTATGCTTTTTATTGGGGACATCCCGAAAACCTGACTGGTTTACTGCCTTCCAGGGCTGAAGTTTGACACCCCTGCCCTAGGAGGTCTTAGTATGGGGGGATTTTCATCGGGTACGGGAGAATGGCAACACTGGTTTGGATATAATCCAGTAAACATAGAATCATGACGGCAGATAAAGACCATATGGCTTATTCAGTCTTCTGTTCTATTCCAAGTACTACAGTCCCTGTTTTTCCTTTAGAGATCTTTTGTGTTTGTCCCATGCTTCGTGAATTTAAATATGGTCCTAATCTCTATTACCACCACTGGGAGACTATTCCACGCATCTACTAGTCTTTCCGCAAAGAAATATTTCCGCTTATTACTCCTAAGTCTATCCCCTTTCACCTTCATCCTATGCCCCCTGGTTGCAGTGCTCTCTTTCAATTGAAAAATGCTCTCCCCCTGTGCATTTATGCAACGGAGGTATTTAAATGTCTGTATCATATTACTCCTCTCCCGTCTTTCCTCCAGAGTATACATATTGAGATCTTTAAGTCCGTCCCCATATGCCTTACGAGGAAGCCCATTGACCATTTTGGTAACCACCCTCTGCACAGACTCCATCCTGTTTTGAAGGTGGGATCTCCAGAATTGCACACAATACTCCAAATGAGATCTGACCAAAGATTTATACAGAAGTACCATCACTTCCTCCTTCCTGTTGGCCATTCCTCTCTCTATGCACCCATGCATCCTTCTGGCCTTTGCTATTGTCTTTTCTACCCATTTAGCCACCTTAAGATCATTAGAAATGATAACGCCTAGGTCCCGCTATTCTTTTGTGGACAGAAGTACTCCCCCCCCCCCCCCAATACTGTACCGTTCCCTTGGATTTTTGCAGCCCAGATGAATGATCCTGCATTTTTTAGTGTTAAATCTCAGCTGGCAAATTCTCAACTATTCTTCAAACTTCGTTCGTAGCTTTAAATACAATTTTAGTTATGGAAATATGAGCATGAGCTATAGACCTTGGATATTTTGTGCTCTGCTGTGAGCTGCTCTGCGCAGTGATATTGCTGTCTTGCCAAACCACTTATCTTCCTTTTGGTTGCTTTCTTTCTAGCGCACAGATGAAGAAAGTCATGCTAACAGTGTTCAAACACAATCACGGTGCCTACCAGTTCTTCCGGGAAGCACTACAGTAAGCTTCTAACATCTGCTTCTGCTTATAGTTCTGGGTACCTAGAGGATTCATTATCCTACAGAAGGAGACTGTGAATTTCCTGAATTCATGCCTGAAGAGCATGCAAGCATGTCTCTGCTCTGTCGCCAAATGAGGTTGTAGCACTTATGTACGCAGAATGGAGTGTAAGAGAGTTGGTAAAGTAGAGGGCATCCTACATTATGATTTTCCAATGCAAGGCTGAGTGGGGAAGGATGGAAAGTAGGCTTTGTAAGATTGCTTTCAGGCAGGAGACTGATGTGGGATTGATATCAATAAAGCTTGGGCTTGATGGCTTTGTGATTCTGTTTAATTACAGACTTCCTAGACTGCCTTTTGAAGAGCAGCAAAATGATTTAAAAAGTAGCAGGCATGGAGATCCATGATGCTTGAGGTCCCTGGTTCCAGTATTCCGTAAAAATCAAAGTTAGCTGGCTGTTTGTGCATGCATTATTTCCTTGATGTTGTGTTTGATAATTTTTTTTTGTAGGGTCCTCTGTTAGTTTGTGGGCTAGATTGCAGAGAGCAAGTGTTTATGGTATTTTTCCTTTTATTTTGGTTTCTTCCATGCTTTTCCCATTCTGCTCTTTGTATTTTCTGTACACATTATATATGTTTTGAAATATATAAAATTGCATAAATAAAAAATTAACCCTCTGGGTGAATAAGCCACAATAACCCCCATTTTGTGCTGTGGTAGCATGAGGAATGGTTGGGGCTTACCTTCGAGAGTGTTGAGCAGATGGATGGTGCAGAAAAAGAGACCCGTGGACCTGAAGGAATTCTACTCCAGCGTGAGCAAACCATGGAGAGAGGGGAACAAGATGGCAGCTGGTGATTTGCTGGACGTGCGTAAGGCCGGAGGGCACAGGCATAAAAGAGACAGTGAGTCTGACTTGGGGGATGAGGAGTAAATATCGCCTAGAGAATTTCGCCGGTGGTTCCGGGGTCTGAAACAAGACCTGGACACTGTGTGCAATAATATTGTCAGTTTGGGAGGAGAACTGCATGCGGAGGTGGTGGACATCAGGCAGCGTGTGGAGGATATTGAATCACGCATGGAGGAGCAGTGTGACTCAGTGGCTGAGTTTGATGAGCAGGTCTCACGCTTGGAGCAAGTAAACAGTGACTTGATGGATAAACTGGAGAACCTTGAGAATCGCTCAAGGCGAAGCAGCCTGCGTTTTCGGGGAGTCCCTGAGGAGCCCATTTATGACAGCTGCTTTGATATGGTGACCAGTATTCTAAGATTTTGCTGGCAAAAAATCGGAGGATGTAGCGGTGGTTGTGTTGGAGCTAGACCACATGCATTGAACACTGGGTGCCCCACAAGCAAACCTCGCTACTTCCATAAATATAGCTTAAAGGAGAGAGTTGCAGCGAGGGTCCATGCAACCAAAGGCTTTAAATGGAACTCTCACACTATTGACTGTGAGGCTGCAGAGGAGATGTGAAATGCGCAATATTACCAGGAAACTCCATAAAGAACAAGTGAAATATTGCTGGTGCTTCCCTTTGCTTCAGCGTCTCTAAGGACTGTTGAATGCTGCAAGCGTGCAGTAAATTGAAGGTTTTGAGAGAGCTGGCTATAGCAGACCTGGAGGACAACAAAGGTGCTGGAAAATCTCCACAGAAGAACATGGTGCAATGGCAGCGAGTAGAGTGAGGAAGAGGCTGGCTGAAGTGCAGTCCGGGTGGTGAAATGTTGCAGCACAGTTTGGACTCTAATGACTGAGTGGTGGACTGTGGTTCTTTTTTCTAATCAGTAACAATGCTGCAGCGAGATGAAGGTTGGTTGGGGTATAGTGCAGGACTTGTGTGGACATGGTTGTGATTAGGGTGGAACTTGGAGGGGAGGTGGCAAACTTTTATTTGGTAATTGGTAACTGGTAGGGAGTTGGAATGCAGGAAGATGTAAGGGAATTGGGTGTTTGGGGTTATGTGGAAGTGTATGCGGGGCCAAATATATGTACGTTTGAAGTTGAATGGATGGCAGAGTGCATAGAGGGTAAGCCTGATGAGATTAAGGGTAGAAGGTTATCAGGTAGGGGCTGTCTGGAAGGGGGGGTTATCTGATGGTTAATTGGGTAAATTGGGGATAACAGAGCTAGGGGTGGGAGCCATCACGTCCTCTTATTGAGTGGGTGCCTCAGAGTTGGAAGCACCAAGTAACACAGAGAGTCATGGGAGGGGGATGGGGAGGAGTAGATGGGACATCGGGACTGGCTCATAGTTTTTGCAAATTGTTTAAAATTTGGTTGAATGACTGACTGCTATAAATTTGTGGCCTAAAATGTTAAGGGCTTGAACACCCCAGTTAAGCGGGCTTCTCTGCTTAAAGAACTGGATCGTCTTCATGCTCATACAGTGTTGATAAAAAAGACCCACATTCTTAAAAAAGATGAACAATTTCTGCAGTCACCTAACTTCCTGATAGTAGTGACGGCCTCAAATATTCAAGAAAAAAAGGAAGGCGGGGTGGCAATTCTTTTTTTCCTAAGATTCTGGATCCGGAGGTCTGTGAGAAAGTGGTATATCCAGCTCATAGGTTCCTTCTGGTAAGGGTGAAATTGGGGGAGATGGATTGGAATATTGTTGATGTGTATGCCCCGAACAAAACTCAGGGGACCTTTTCTTGGGAAGTTGAAAGATAGACTTTTGGGGATGGGTGAGGGACAGTGGGTAGTGGTGGGTGATTTAATTTGACATGGGATCCAGATTGGGACATTTCCAAAGGGGGGAGGGGTGGTCTAAGGGGCTAGGAGTGAAAGCTCTTGAAAGAAGTTGTCAGGGAGGTGAGCTTGGTTGATGTATGTAGGCTCCTATTCTCAACCAGGGGCTCCTATACATATTATTCTGCTGTTCATAATACCTATTCTAGGACTGATTTGATTTTGGTAGATAGGGAACTGGTGTCTGAGGTGACCAACATTCTGGCATAGAAGCTATTGCTTGGTTAGATCATGCCCCCGGTATGGGTAGAGGTGAAGGAGAGGAAGGCTCCAGATAATTTATGCTTCTGGGGATTGGGTGATGAAATTTCGAGTCGATCCCTGATGCTTTGGGATATTGAGAGGGACGTTTCGGGAATTTTTTGTCATAATGGGGATAGGGCGGTGGCACAAACTGTAGTTCGGGATGCCTTTAAGGCAATTCTTAGGGATAGGTGGTTGATGTGAACTAGCAGGTTGAAGAAACAAAGGGAGGAACGAGTAATGGACCTCCTGGGGAAAATTGAGGATATGGATGTGGAGAACAGAGGAGCTCCATCAAAGCAGCTAGGGGTGAAGTGGGAGCTCGAGTTAAATAAATAAAGATTCTTTTATTTTTTCAATAGAGCCAGGAAGCTGTTAGCTTCCCAGTTGAAAGCAAAGAGGAAGTGGTGTCACATAATAGAGATCACAAAGAAAGATGGGGAGCAGATGATGCTCTTGGATCAGATTTGGGAATGCCTTGTGGATTTGTATTCAAAGCTGTATGCATTCGAGAGGGCAGGAATGGGGGAGCCTAGGGCTGATTATTTGGCAGGATGTGATCTTCCAACACTTAAGGCTGAGCAGCAGGTACTGGAGGCTGCGATAGGGTAGGAAAAAGTTATGGTGGCTATTAAGAGCTTGAAAGTGAGGAAATCTCCAGGGATGGATGGGCTGACTCCTCTGTTTTATAAAAAGTTTCAGGGACAAATAAGATCCACTGGTGGAGATTTTAAATTTGGTTTTACGGAGGAGGGGAAGGGGGGGGGGGGAGTTGCTGCCAGAGTCTGAAATTATGGCAGACATTACAGTTTTACCCAAGGAGGATAGGGACCTGGCCCAGTGTGGGTCTTGTTTTATCCAATATCCCTGTTGAATATCAATGCCAAAGTACTTGCTAAAGTGTTGGCAAATTGATTGAATAAGTTCTTGCCTAGTTTAGTTGGGATGGACCAGTCAGGTTTTGTTCCAGGCTGACAAGCAGGGGATGATATCAAGAAATTCCTCTGGCTGCATTGGTGGGCGCAGAAAACTCAGGTTCCTTCTATCCTTTTGGCAATAATTGCTGAAAAAGCTTTCAACAGGGTGGAATGGAACTTTGTTTGATATGTTTGATGTCATTGGCTTTAGGCCTAACTTTCATAGGTGGGTCCAAGTACTGTATAGGAGCCCTAAGGTGCGAATTCAAGCTAATGTGGGGGGGAAGGGGGGGGTACTTGAGGAAATTTTCTTTAGCCGGGGGGCACTAGACAGGGATATCGACTTTCTCCAGGAACAAGCAGGACGTCAGTCCTCACATATGGGTGATGTCTGCACCGACGGAGCATGCACAATAGTCTCTCCCTGACTTTCAAAGAAAGCCTTTGGGAGATCAACCATGCATGTGTAGTCACCTTCCCACCCAAGGGATCCATTTTCCCTCAGTCTTCGTTTTTCTGCGTAGCCCACCAGATGTACCATCTGCACCCTGAAAAATGTTGGCGTCCATTTCGGTGAATACTTGTCACCTTCTCATGGTCCCAGAATAGTCGCTATCTCGGCATCGCGGGGTTTTTTCTGGTACTTATCTATCTTCTCTCTCGGTGAGTGGAATTTCTCTCTCATGCCCTACTAATCAAGACACTGGAGTTTGATCTAGTGGGGGCAGTGTTTCCAGCTATATCCTCGATTAGAAGTTTTAAGAAGTTCACCAATTGCCACCACTTGTTTGCTCTGTCTTCAGATGACGAACAAGTGGCGTAAGAATTGTCCTCGGCCTTGCTCCATCATCGGCTTTGGCATTGATGCCCTTGTGGGTGGCCGCCGAACTCATCGGAGACCCGAGGTTATGGAGTGTCAGACTCTGTGGAGGACTGTCTCCAGAAAGAACAGACTTCGACCAAGTCCTTGTCGGGAGGGCGATGTCTGTACCACGGGTAAGACCCGTTGGCATTGGCACCGCAGCTCTCGATGGAACTCCAAGGGTGAGGACCAGAAACAGCCCCCAAAGCTGCCCCAGCAGGAAGCAGTTCCCACTCCCTTGGAAGATCGCCCTCTGACTGTCGAAACGATCACTATCGGTGAATTCCCACCAAGTGAGCCGGCATCGGGCCCAGTGCCCACGCTGGTGGCTGTGGTGCCTTCGGGTCTCGAGATCAGGATGGCGTCCTTGGAGCGCAGCCTTGCCTTTCTGGTGAGCCAGCAGACCCTGGTTCCGGTTACCTCTGATTCCTTGGGGCCAGTGATGGGCCCCTCCACTGCGAGCGCCTCGGCAGAAGAGATCCAGGCTGTTCTGGAATGGCATGCCCTGTGGGCTGATTTCGATGACCGATCCCGGTCTGATCTTTGGGCTTCTCCACAGAGTGCTTCGGGCTTGGAGTGCCGGAAGTCCCGGCTGCCATCCTCGTCCACGACTGCATACCGGTTCCCAGAGAACACCTGCTACAGGTGAGTAACTACACTTTCCCCATTACTGTTTGTTATGATCCTTGAACTATTAGTTACCAAGATTAGGTCTAGAGAGGTTATCCGTGGAATCCAGGTAAGGGTATGGATTATAAAATGATCTTGGTTACTGACGACATTTTGTTCACGGTGGGAGAACCGGCTCAATCTCTTACTGGGATAGTGGAAGAGCTGAAGGACTACTGGGCCTTATTTGGGTTTAAAGTGAAAATGACTAAATAGGAATTCCTGAATGTCCATCTCTCGGGGGAAGAACCACAAAGGTACGAAAGGACTTCCCTTTTCTAGAGGCGAAGAAGGGGGTGAAATATTTGGTGTCCAGTTGGATTCTGATTTGGTGAGCTTTTATGTTCTAAATTACCGACCACTGATTAAAAGGGTCCTGGGGAATTTGGAACATTGGGGGCAGAAGGAACATTCATGGATGGGACACATGACCATTTTGCAAATTGCAGTGCTACCTTGTTTTCTATATCTGTTTATAGCACTTCCAGTCAAGATTCCTGGTAGGGAGCTTCGGAAGTTGAATAGGAAGCTCTTTGTTTTCATCTGGAGGCATACGAGATGTGACAAAAAAGAAACGACACTGTCCCATAAATGTTTTATTACAAAATCTACAGAGAAATTACGCATTGCTCCAATCAGGGCTGTGGGAGGAGCCTCTGGTGCCGTTAAACAGCTGCTGCTAAAGGACTGGCTGCCTGACATCATCTGCCCAGCTGATTTCATTTGCTTTAAGCAGCTCCCTTTCTAAGCTTCCTGCTCCAGTCAGGACTGTGGGAGGAACCTCTGGTGCCTTAAACAGCTGCTGCCATCAGGCGTGCCTGCGCCTGAGGGCCATGCTAGAGGGCTCTTTGGTGCAGCCCTTAGGTGAGGCACAGAACCTGGCTTGTCAACAACCGCTGCACTTTCTACCATCTGGGTATAGGTCAGTAACCCCCAATATGTTTCATAACCCTAATTTCCTCTCTGCAGTCTATACTATCTTTTATAGATTTCTTCCCTTTACACAAGCATTTATTCCCAGTATACATTTTCCTCTCTCCGGTTTACATCTTATGCAACCTATTTGGTCCAATAGGTTGCCCCACGATGATGGTTGTCAGCAATCTAAGCACAAGGCACATAATGCCACATGTTTTATGCCTTATCATTCTATAACTTCTACACATAACCCAATCAATAAAGCTAATATCAAATATGCTCTTTTGAATACTAGATCAGTCAGAAATAAATTAAATACGATCCATGATATAATACTAAATAAACAATTCGACATTATTTGCATTACAGAGACTTGGTTGGATGACTCTGATCAAGTCATCTTAAATCAGTTAACTCCACCTGGCTTCTCAGCATTAAATTGCATTAGAACACAGAAGAAAGGGGGAGGTGTACTCATATTAACCAGAAATGAATATAGATTTAAACTGATTTCTTCCAGTAACTCCTTTGAATCTAGTACAATTACTATTGCAAATAAATTTCTTAGCATCTCTCTAACCTATAGACCACCAGGAGCCACAACTGAATACTTATCCTCTGTCCTCGAAACTGTATGTGCCAACACCTCTAAGCATAAGCTCCTCATTGCTTTAGGTGATTACAATCTACCATCTATGTCCTCTAAAGAAGCAGCAGCATTTTTAAAAGCTATGACTTCATTAAAGTATCGCCAAATAATTACTTCTCCTACACATCAACATGGCTCTACTCCAGATTTGGTCTTCATTCCAAAGCAACTAATGAAACTGTAACAGCTATCACTCCATTCCCTTGGTCAGATCATCACTTAATTAAGTTTTCCTTGACATTAAATAATTCCTTTCAACAATTAGACAATGAGGGCACAACCAGACGCTTCAAGGCCTTTGATAGAGATACATTTATAAATGAAGTCATTCCACAATTAGAGCAAAACTTTGATACCCTTGATTCAGGTATAGACAATTGGAATTGCACTTTATCTAATGCAGCATCAGCTCTCACTTGTTCTCAACCAAAGGCACGTAGGAGATCTAATGCTCCTTGATACTCAAGTGATATCAGGATTATGAAACGCACTCTCCGAAGGTTAGAAAGAAAATGGAGAAGATTTAAATCTCATGATCTACTGACCCAATACAGAGCTAGACAACTTGAATATAATGATCTTATAAATGAACGTAAGCAACTTTATCATACCAATATAATTATGAAATCTATCAATAGACTGAGGGAGCTTTTTAGCATTGTTCTAAAGCTCACAAAAGACTCTATGCAGCATCGTGCCCACCACGTGCCCACCACATAGACCCACAGGTCTTTGCAGATTACCTAAGATCCAAAAATATCACTACTCATACATGCCCCCCTTCTACACTGACAAATGGCTATAGTTTCAACGATTCTCAACACATTTGGGAGAACTTCACTATTCCTTCATCCCAGCAATTTGAAGACATAATACAGGGACTTAATGCAACAATATCACCTTCAGATCCTTGTCCAGTGTCTTGGATCAAAGCAACAAAACATCAGCTTTCACCTTACATTCATAAGATTGTTAAGAACTCCCTTCAACAAGGATACTTACCAAAGTCATTAAAACAAGCCATGATTCGGCCAGTCCTTAAGAATAACACACTAGGCCCTTCTGATCCGAAATCTTACCGCCCAATTTCCAGCTTACCTTTCCTTACCAAAGTCATTGCAAAGTCGGTACAAAACCAACTTCAGGATCACTTGGACTTACATGCACCACTGGACATTCACCAGCATGGCTTTAAACCACAACACAATGTTGAAACCTTGCTCACCTCTCTTTTTGATAATCTTTTAAGAGGTATCGATAACATTAAGAATGGATTCCTGTTAGTATTCATGGATGTTTCAGCCGCGTTTGACACAATATCTCACTGTAAGCTACTGCACCGTTTGCATCATATAGGTTTACGAAATAATATTTTAAACTGGTTTAGCTCTTACTTGGAAGGTCGTATGCAACAAGTCAAATGTGACCAGAAAAAATCTTTGCAATTCCCAGTCATTCAAGGAGTGCCTCAGGGTTCAGCTTTATCTTCTATTCTGTTTAATAATTATATCCAACTTTTATTTAATATTATTAAACTACTCAAATTCCATTATCACCTTTATGCTGATGACATAATGGTATATACCCCAATTGTTTAACAATCTCTTGACTTTTCAGCAATTTCTAGATGTCTCCAAGACATGAATACCTGGCTTTCAAATCATAACTTTGCACTTAATTATGACAAAACTGAGGTAATGTTTGTTACTAGGAACCCTAATTTCATTCCTCCAAATACTATTGATTTATTAGGTAGGCCCATCATAGTTAAAAACAAAATCAAATACCTTGGCATAATTTTGGATAAGGCATTGAACCTTAAATCTCACATTGCTAAAATCGCTAACAAGGCCTATCATCGTCTAAAAATTGTGAGAAAACTAAAGCCATTACTCCAGCAAGACCATTTCTCCAGGACCAAGCAGGAAGTCAGTCCTCACATATGGGTGTCATCGGCGCCGATGAAGCCCCAGCGGAGCATTTCCCCAGCTTTCCATGAAAGCCTTTGGGAATGCTGGCACGCATGCGCAGTTCCCTTCCCGCCTAAAGGTGCCATCTTACCTCAGTCTCTTTTTTTCCGAGAAGCCCACCGGACGTGTGTCCTGTTCTCCCGGATAAAAGTGATTTTTTCTTCGGCAATTTTTCGCTATTTTTCTCTGGTTCGACGCCGGTTCCCCTCCCGCTGGGTTCGGTACACCGGTATCGAGCCCGTTTATTTCTTTTTCGGTTTTTGCCCTTCGTGGCTGGCGTTCGCGCCCTTTTTTTTTTTCATTTTTTCCCTGGAAGGCCGGTCTTTTGACCTCACAGGGGCTCTTTTTTTCCCGGATGGCTTCCAGTGGTTTCAAAAAGTGTGATCGGTGTAAGAAACTTATGTGTCTCACCGACGCACACGACTGCTGCCTTCGGTGCCTCGGCCCTGACCACGACCCCAAGTCGTGTGTGCCATGTGGGAAGATGTCTTCCAAGGCACTCAAAAGTCGACAGCATCAGAAGGAAAGGTTTTTCTCGGACTCTGCCTCCGGCCGGGCCCGGACCTCGTCTGAGGCCTCGACATCTCGGGATTCCAATCCCGAGCGCCGTCGAAGCTCCTCGGACAGGGGGTCCCCTGACCGGGAACGCAAGAGGAAGAAGCGGCTCGCGAGGGCGGCGTCGGAGGAGGTCCCTGGTCCCTCGAGGGCAAGGTCTAAGACCCCCGACCGCCGTCCCAGGCCCGTGGACCAAGAGAAGCCTGCCAAAGTTCCTCGCGTGGAGCCGGAGTCTGCTGGACACGTAAGCCCTGTTGTCCAAATGGACTCTTCTCCCAGAGAGCTGACGTCGGGCCTGGCGCCACCGGGGCCCGGGTCGGTGGCTGCTGCGTCTCCCGAGCTGAGTCTCAGGATGACAGCCGTGGAGTGCAGATTGTCTGCCTTCATGGAGCAGCAGCGGGCACTGATGGCCAGCCTGTCTGGTGCATCTGCCCCGACCACCGGGACATCGACTTCGAAGTCAACCCCGGAGACCAAGCCGATACTCGAGACCCTCGTGGCTCGAAGTCGTCCTCGGTCGAGGTCTCCCTCGACCTCCCGTTCGGGACCGAGGGTGTCGACGCCGGTGCCCCCGGCATCGGGGCGGGTGCCTCGGGGCCCCGTGGGGTCGGACCCTGACCCCTCCTCGGATGAGTCCGCCTGGGAGACGGAGGACGAGGAGTCTCCCGATACTTTTAAGACTCGGTGCGTCCCGTCGGACTCACCGCAGTCTGAGCCCCGGAGTAGATTCTCTCCGGAGGACACTAGGTTCTCGGAGTTCGTTCGGGATATGCCCGCTGCCTTGGCTATCCCTGCTGATACCGAGGAAGAGCCTCGAGCCGAGGAGCTCGATGCTCTACAGTACGACTCCTCCGAAGGAGGCCTTTACTGTCCCGGTTCCTCCGATGCTGGAACGGCTCCTCTTCCGGATGTGGGAGGCACCGGCCTCGGTGCCGGTTCTGAGCAAGCGAGTCGATTCCATCTATCGGCTCCGCAAAAGCCCTGGTTTCCAGAAAACACAGCTACCACACCATTCCATGGTTGTGGAATCGGCCATGCATCGTCTGAAGAGCCAGAAGATGCACTCTGCGGTGCCCCCCGGCAGGGAGGCCCGCAACCTCGATGGTGTCGGTAGGAAGTGCTTCCAGGGGTCTATGCTTGCTTGCCGTGTCCAGTCTTACCAGCTGTACATGGGCATGTACTTGCGAGACCTGGCCAAGGAGTTGGCCGGATTCTCTGCTGGTCTCTCCGGGGAACCCTTGCAGAGATTTAAGACCTTGTCCTCGGGGATTCGGGAATGCTCCAAGTTCATTTCACGCGCCGCCTACGATGGCTTCGAGGCTTCGGCCCAAGTTGCGGCTGCCGGCATCGCGGCTCGACACCAGGCGTGGCTGCAGTCATCGGACCTCGAGCCATGGGTTCAGGACAAGTTGGTCGATGTCCCCTGCCGAGGTGAGAACCTTTTTGGCAAACCCATGACCGAGAAGGCCGCTCAGCTCGAGACCGAGCACCTTACCCGGACAAGGCTGTCGAGGAAGACCTCTGCCCCTTCACATAAGAAGGGCTCGGGTAAAAAGTCCTTTTACCCGAGGAAGGGCACTGCCTACAAACAGTACCCTCAGTATCAGGCTGCCCAAGCTACCCCCCAGGTTCAGCAAGCCAAGGGCCAGGGTAATGGGCCCCGTAGGCAGAGAACCCCCAAGCCTCAGGCCCCTGCTACCACTCAGCAGGGTGGGGGTTTTTGAATCCTTGAGCGTAGCCACTCCGTCCCTGCTTTCCCAGCCCTGCACAGGCGGTTGCCTTGTACTCTTTGCCCACCAGTGGCCTCTCATTACCACCGACAGTTGGGTGCTGGACATAGTCCAAAAGGGCTATGCCCTGCATTTTCATCAACTGCCTCCTCCTTACTTCCCAGGGGAGCCCTTGAGGCCTCCCCTGCACACAGACCTTCTCCTTTGAGAGCTCCAAGGTCTGTTGGTGGACAGGGCGGTGGAGCCTGTGCCTCCCCACTTGCAAGGTTACGGATTCTACTCCAGGTATTTCCTGGTACCCAAAAGGACCGGTGGCCTTCGACCCATTCTGTACCTCAGGAACCTCAACAAGTTCCTAGAGAAAGAAAAGTTCAAGATGCTTACTCTTGGAACACTTCTGCCCTACCTCCAGCAGGGAGACTGGCTGTGCTCCTTAGATCTCAAGGATGCGTACACTCACATCCTCATTCATCCAGACCACAGAAAGTACCTCAGGTTCATTGTGGGAGGAAACCATTATCAGTACAGAGTACTACCTTTTGGCCTGACCTCCGCTCCCAGGGTCTTTACCAAGTGCCTGGCAGTGGTTGCGGCCTACCTGAGAAATCAAGGCATCTTTGTCTTTCCCTATCTGGACGACTGGCTCATCAGGGGTCAGACGTCCCTGGAGGCCAGACAAGCCACCCTCAGAACAATTGCTCTGCTTCAAAACGTGGGCTTTGTCATAAACTTCGCGAAGTCCACTTTGCTCCCCTCCCAGAACTTGGAGTTCATAGGGGCAAGTTTGGATTCTCAACTGGCAAAGGCATTCTTGCCAGAAGACAAGGCTCAAAGACTGATGGACGTGGCCAAACAGTTCCTAAACAGGTCCCTGGTCTCCGCCAGACTCTGACTCAGACTTCTGGGCCACATGGCTTCGACAGTGCATGTGACTCCCAATGCCAGGCTCCATATGAGGCCTGCACAGTGGTGCCTTCGGACTCGGTGGTCTCAGGCCACAGGCCACCTAAGAGACAGGATAAGGGTGTCCAGACCCCTTTTGGCCTCCCTCAGCTGGTGGCTTCATCCACCCAATCTGCTGAAGGGGATGCCCTTCCAAATGCCAGAATACTCGGTGGTCCTCACCACCGACGCCTCTCTGCGGGGCTGGGGTGCTCATTGTCTGGACAAGTGCACTCAAGGCCTCTGGACTCCCTGGGAGGCAGCCCAACAGATCAATCTCCTAGAACTTCGAGCTATACGCTTAGCTCTCAAGACTTTTTCTCCGGCCCTAGCTCACCGCTCAGTCTTGATTCAAACAGACAACCAGGTAGCCATGTTTTATGTGAACAAACAGGGCGGGACTGCGTCAAAGCTCCTTTGTTGGGAAACTCAAGACCTCTGTTCCTTTGCCCTAAAGCACAACATGCTTCTCAAGGCGATGTACCTTCCAGGCCAGGAGAACTGCCTGGCCGACCGGTTGAGCAGAATTCTGCAGCCCCACGAGTGGTAGCTGCATCCTTTGGTCGTTCAGAAGATCTTCCTGAAGTGGGGTCTCCCTTGGATAGATCTCTTTGCCAGTCCGCTGAACAAGCAACTGCCCAAGTTCTGCTCCAGGCAACCCCATTTTTTGAGGATAGCACCAGATGCTTTTCTGATGTCCTGGTCTCAGGGCCTCCTGTATGCGTTTCCTCCCACGCCCTTGGAGGCCCGAACTCTTTTCAAGACTCTTCAGGACAAGGCCTCGGTCCTGCTGGTAGCTCCCAGGTGGCCGAGGCAGCCTTGGTTTCCCCTTCTGCTTCAGCTGGCAGTGGATTCCCCACTACCTCTGGGGTTGCAGCCCGACCTTCTCTCACAGGACCAGGGTTCCCTTCTGCACCCCAATCTCAAATCTCTCAATTTGATGGCCTGGAGGCTGCAAGGGTAGTTTTGGCTCCCTGGGGCCTACCTCAGGAAGTTGAGGAGGTTGTCCTAGCCTCTAGGAAACAGTCCACTAGGAAAACCTATGCCCTCAAATGGAAGAGGTTTTCTGTGTGGTGTCAGCTACGTACAGAGGATCCTTTCTCCTGTACTGTGCCAGTAGTGCTTCAGTACTTACTGCACTTATCAAATCAGGGACTTAAGTCCAATTCTGTTCGGGTCCACCTCTCAGCTCTAGCAGCTCACCACTCACTGGTGGAGGGACATTCTCTGTCAGGTCACCCCTTGGTGTCCCGCTTTCTCAGGGGCTTGCTTTTGCTCAAGCCCCCCATCCGTCGTCCTGCTCCTGAGTGGGAGCTGAATGTGGTCTTGCAGCAACTGACTCGGCCACCCTTTGAGCCGATGGCTGCTTGCCCTCTACGCTTCCTTTCCTGGAAGACTCTCTTCCTGATAGCCCTCACCTCGGCTAGGCGAGTAAGTGAGCTTCAGGCCCTGGTCTGTGATAGGCCTTACACCAGGATTTATAGGAACAGGGTAGTCCTTAGGACTCATCCAAAGTTCCTCACCAAGGTTGTCTCCTCTTTCCACTTCAACCAGGAGGTGGTTCTTCCAGCATTCTTCCCTAGGCCTCATTCTAGCCAGGCTTTAGCAGTCCTGCATACCCTGGACTGTAGGAGTGCCTTGTCCTCCTACCTTGACCGTACGCAGGGACATAGAAGGGCTACTCAGCTCTTCGTCTCCTTTGACCCAATATGTTGGGGCTGGCTGTGTCCAAGCGTACCTTGTCCATCTGGGTGGCTGACTGTATCACCTGGGCTTACAAGGCGGCTGACCTTCCTTTGCAGGGTAGGGTCACGGTCCATCGTGTCAGGACAATGGCTGCCTCAGTGGCTCATCTCCGCTCTGTGCCCTTGGTAGACATCTGCAGGACTGCAACTTGGTCTTCAAGCCAGACCTTTGCAGCCCATTACTGTCTGGAGAGGGAGTCCCGTAGGGACAGTACTTTTGGCCAAGCAGTACTCCGGAATCTCTTTGAGGTTTAGGCAACTCCTGCCGCCCTGCCTTCTGTTGGGCTACCGGTGGAGGTTGTGTCCTTGAATAGCCTTTCTTTGATGCTGTGACTAGAGGGAGTTCTCTTGTTCAGCCTGGGTTTCTGGTAGCCCAGAGCTAGGGAGTCACCCATATGTGAGGACTGACTTCCTGCTTGGTCTGGAGAAAGAGTAGTTACTCACCTGTAACAGGTGTTCTCCAGGAGCAGCAGGAATCAGTCCTCACAACCCTCCCTCCTCCCCTTGGAGTTGCAGTTGTACATAGTTTATTTTTCATTTTTGTGTGCTGTTCTTAGCTATGTCATTTGACTGAGGTAAGATGGCACCTTTAGGCGGGAAGGGAACCGCGCATGCGTGCCAGCATTCCCAAAGGCTTTCATGGAAAGCTGGGGAAATGCTCCGCCGGGGCTTCATCGGCGCCGATGACACCCATATGTGAGGACTGATTCCTGCTGCTCCTGGAGAACACCTGTTACAGGTGAGTAACTACTCTTTCCGTACCGTTTGTGAGGCTCTCATCACCCCCCTCCTAGACTACGGAAACCTGCTTTATCAAGGCTTCCCTCAGCTAACTCTACACCCTCTCCAGATAGTTCAGAATACTGCTGCACGTATTATTACTGGTACAGTAAAAACAGATCATATCTCCCCTGTCCTACAACAGTTGCACTGGCTTCCAGTAAGTGTCAGGTCAAAATTCAAGACACTTTAAATTATCTTTAGGATTTACAATCACCTGTCAGCAGATGCTTTACAAAACATTATAACTAGAGGCATTATCAATAGACCAAGAAGAAGCAGCACCAACAATGACAACATAATTAGTACCCCTGCTGAATACTGTAGGACTAAACAAGCAACTTCAAAAAGAGCTCCTTTTTTACTGGCTTCCAAACTTTGGAACTCTGTCCCGATGGACTTCAGAATTATGACTGATATCAAAGATTTTCGCAAGGCCTTGAAGACCCTGCTATTTGCTGTAACTTATAATTTGATATATGATTAATAGTTTTTACCAATAGGCCCATTTTTTATATTAATTCATCTTAGTTTTATCTGTTAATGTCTTATCTACCCTATGTTATTTGTAACCTTCCACTTGTATTGTGACCATTTTGATTGAAGGATAAGGTGGGATACAAATCTGTCTAAATAAATAAATAAATTGTTCCAGAGTTAATGCATTTCTGCATTTGCTTCTGCCACGCACGGAAGCACTCGGTAAAGTCCTCCTCCTTTGAGGTCCATCAGCTCCCTCATCACAGTAGCTTTGATCTCTTATACAGAGGCAAAATGAGTTCCTTTGAGCACAGTCTTCAGCCTGGGGAAGAGCCAGAAGTCGCACAGTGTGAGATCTGGGGAATAAGGAGGGTGGCCGAGAGCTGCGATCTGTTTGTTGGCCAAGAACTGCCTCACACTGAGCGCGGTGTGTGCAGACACATTGTCATGGTGGAGCAGCCACGACTTGTCTCTCCACAGAGCCCGCCTGCTGTACCGAACTTGGTCATGGAGGCGATTGAGGACCTGCTGGTAGACCCTCAGGCACAAATTCATGATGGACCACTCCCTTCTGGTTGACTGTCTCTTGTTTGTTTTTGTACAGCGCTGCGTACGGCTTGTAGCGCTATATAAATGCTCAGTAGTAGTAGTAGAACGCGATCAACATGACCTTGATCCTTGATTTGGACATGTGCACCTTCTTGGGTCTGGGTGACAGTCGAGTCTTCCACTACAGGCTCTGTCTCTTGCTTTCAGGATTGTACTGGAAGACCCAAGTCTCGTCTTCTGTGATGACTCGGCCAACAAACTCTGAATCTTCTCTGATTTTCTCTAGCAAGTCTCGACAAACATTGACCCGGTGTTCCTTCTGGTCATCCGATAAAAGCTTGGGCACCATCTTGGCACACACCTTACGCATCCCCAGCTCCTGCACCAAGATGGTCCGCACTGACTCCCTGTTCAGGCTGAACTCCTCAGCTATCATCTGCATTGTCAGTCTGCCATCACTCCGCACCAGCTGGTTCACTCTGTCAATGTTCTCAGCCGTCTTTGTCGTGGAAGGCCGTCCTGACTTGGGGTCATCCTCTACCTCCCTGCGGCCAGTCTAGAAGCGTTTGTGCCACTCGAAGACTCGCGGCCTTGACATTGCATCTTCTCCATAAGCCTTTTGGAGAAGTTGGAGACATTCAGTTGGGCCCGTCTCCAACTTAACCAGAAATTTCAAGTTGATTCTTTGCTCCATATTTCTGCCACCTCCAGTCGCGTGACAAAGCGATGGAGCAGTGTGCTACAAAAAAACCTGAAAAAGAAAAACAGAGTGAGAGAGATGAAAAATAATATAGCAGAATAGTGGCGAGATGTTGCACAACACAGTGACATAAGCGGTTAGCCAACTGGCATTGAGTCATGGGCGTGGCTGCCACAGTTTTGTTTCTTTTTTGTCACACCTCGTAGACTACCGAGAATGGCGCAGAGATACCTAGTTCTCCCTAAAAGATAGGGAGGGATGGAGGTAGTGGATATACACCAAGATTACTTTGCAGCACAGTTAGCAGCACTGGTGGAGTGGGATGCTCCCAAAAGAAACAATGAGTGCTCATTGCTGAAGCGATTTATGGGAGGCCAATGCTGCAGATGTTATGGATGGGGGGGGGAGGGGCGGTGGAGAGACCCAGACAAATAGACCCTTTTCTTAGATGTCTGATGGGGGGTTAGGGGGGCATCAAAAAGGTGGGCTTTTGAGGGGATAAATATTTTCCTAGGCTCTGGACCTTAGCCATATTCAATAGCTTCCCCAAGACCACTTAGGGGCAGTTTTATATAGTTAGACAGCTAAGGGGGTTTACCGCTTATTACACTGGTAAGAGGGGGACGTTTTGAAATCCTCTGAGCAGTGCACAGGCAATACAAGTTGAGTAGTAAAGGCTTTTTTGCATATTTGCAGGTCCGCCACTTTCTGCAATCTATGTTGGGAAGTAGGGCCCCAGTGGGGGACTCACTGTGTTTGAGCTGCTACTTATAGGCCATTTGGGATATAAAAAAGTGGTGACAAAACCATATTCCGAGCTGGTGGGAGGTGCCAAGAACAATTGCCCTACATGATAAAGTGGGAGCACCTTTTAGGTAAATCCATAGAGCTCAAGGAATGGTTAAGGTTCTCCGTGCACATGCAGGGAGTAAGTCCTCATGCATGGATGATGATCCCGACGGAGCCCCACATGAGAATGCTCCCCATCTTCTATTGGATGCTTTTGAGAGGCTCCACTGTACTTGCATGCCTCCTTCCTGCCTGCCGCCGTGGTGTCATCTTCTCCAGTCTTTTGTTTTCCATGGAGCCCATGGACGTATTCCAGTCGCTCTCTGTCGGTAATTGCATTTCTCCCCTTTGGGGGTACTCAGTTGAATTGAATTGAAATTTTGTTGCCTTGCCTGTTGTCGCCATGTCCCAAAAACTGACAAGCTGTTTTAAAAAGTGCACCTAGTATGCCCTGACCATTTCTGTCACAGACAAGCACAACTGATGCCTCCAGTGCCTAGGGCCCGTTGATCAACCCTATAATTTGTGCCTGCAGAAGACAAGGAAAGACCTCAAGGGTTGTGAAAACAGCAGGAAACTCTGTCCAGCACTCCACAGTCCGATCTATTGACTTCGGCATCCATGTCATCGGCCTCCATGCCATCAAAGGCGGTTCAAGAAGTCGGAGGGACATTGAGCTCAGTTGAATTCCAGCACCTGCAGTGCCCTGGACCATCGTCCATTGCTTGACCTCCCAGCAAGGAGGGAACCGGCATTGCCCCCATTGACATCGAAGGGTGATCAGACCGAGCACTGGGTAAAGGCCCGAATGCATCTGCATCCGGAGTCCTTCGAGACATGGGGTCGAGAACGATAGCAGGCAGCAGGAACGCCCTCAAAGGTGCCACAAGAAGTGGACTGCTCAACCTCCAAGGGTTTGGAGGGACACCGGCAGCCTTCCGACAGCAGAATCCAAGCTGCCGATGCCCCCACACAGGTGCCAGATACATCAGTCGAAGTTACCCAGGCCTTTGAGCCTTCGGAATCGGTAGCCATGGAGAAACGGCTCCCAAAGGCACTTGAGGGTCATATAGTAGCTCTTTTTGTGATGCAGTACACCAAGGCATCGACCACTGTGCAACAGACTCTGGAGATGCATGCCCTGCCCCCATCAGAGGCATTGATTGTAGGGACATGGAGGGGCTCAGACACCAGTTCCAGCCCAGTTGATTTCCCTCTGTAGTGTCTCAGGGTCCAATCCACTCTTGAAACCCAGACAGGCTTCAGTGCATCATCATTCTTGGAGAAGCTCCTGTTCTCCTCGATGCAAGTGGGAGAACCGAGCAGAGACTTGGAGGTATTCCAACTTCCTTTCAGAGTCTTACTCCGATGGCTGGGTAACCAATGTGGAATCTGAGGACTTCTTGGAGGGCAGGTCTCTGGAGCTTCCATTGGACCCTCATGAACATCGAAAGTTGTCTCCTGAAGACACGACATTCCAGGATTTTGGAAAGGATATGGCCAAGGCCATACCGTTCTCTCTGGAGACTGAGGATGAACCCAGGGCAGAGGAGTTGGAAATGTTGCAGTACTCCTCGGTACCTAAGGAGGCAGTGACCGTGCCTGTACATCTCATCCTGCAGAGGGTACAGATGAGGATGTGGGAGAGGCTCCTCACGGTATCTCCAGTCAGTAGAAGACTTGACTCTATGTATAGAATCCAGACAGCTCCTAGTTTCAAGAAACCTCAGCTCCTGCACCACTCCTTAGTGGTAGAGTCCGCCCTGAAGAAGATTGAGTACCAAGACTCATTCTTCAGCATCCCCGGGAAGGGAGGTTCGGATCTTGGACTCTTTTGGGAGATGTTTTCAGGACTCAGTGCTTATAGCCCGAGTGGCCTCATACCAGCTCTACATGAGCATGTTTCTAAAGGACGTTATAGAAGACCTAGCTGACTTGTCCAGGTTTCTTCCTCCTGAGAAATTGGAGCAGTTTCGCAACCTGGTGGGCCATGGCAAGTGCTGCTTAAAGTTACTGGTTTGGGTGACCTATGACGCCTTCGAGACTGCGTAGAGAGTTGCCAAAGTAAGTATTGGCTCCCAGATACTCACCTGGCTCCAGTCCTCTGACCTAGAGCAGTCTGTTCAGAATAAACTTGCGGACGTACCATGCCTCAGTGAGCATGTGGAGGAGAAAGCTGGCATTGTAGAGAAGCAGCATATCACGCCTACCAGACTCTCCAGGTGAACATCTGAACCGGCTTATCGTAGGAGGTACCAAGGAGGGGGCCAGAAGACCTACTACTCCGTAGGTGTCTGTACTTCCCTGTGCTTACCTTCAAAAAGGAGATTGGCTATGCTTCCTGGATCTAAAGGATGCATATACCCACATACTGATTCATCCCACTCACAGGAAGTATCTCCGATTTATTCTGGTAGAACAATACTTTCAGTAATGAATACTGCCTTTCGGCCTAGCTTCGGCACCCTGCGTCTTCACAAAATGTCTTGCTGTAGTGGCAGCCTACTTCAGAACACTGGAGGTGTTTGTCTTCCCTTACCTGGATAATTGACTGATTTAAAAAAAAAAATAAGCACCACTCCAAAAGGAGTTTGGGACTCCACACGGTTGACCATTCAGGTATTGGAGTGGTTAGGGTTTGTGATCAACTACCCCAAGTCCCACCTTCATCCCACCCGACAGCTAGAATTCACATGACTCAGGTGAAGGCTTTCCTTCTGTAGGACCGGCTTCAAAGGCTGACAACGTTAGTATAGGATATGCAACTGAGTCAGCGAGTGATGGCTCGCAGGATGCTAACCGTCATAGGCCACATGGCCTCTACAGTGCATGTCACACCCCTGACCCATTTTTAAATGAGGCAGACTCAGTTGACTTTCTGGAATCTGGACCCAGGCCATGGGTCGCCTCCAACATCGAGTGTATGTCACCAATCCCCTGGTCCAATCACTGCATTGATGGACAGTTCCTCAAAATTTGCTCAAACGTCTCCCCCTTCAAAAGGCCTAGCCCCAGAAGATCCTGACAACAGACACATACAAATCAGGATAGGGAGCTCATATTGATTACTTCCAAACTCAGGGCAGCTTGTCTGTTCAGGAGAGCCTTCACCAGATCAAATCCTGGAATTGAGAGCTAGAGAAAATGCTCTAAAGGCCTTCTAGGATCTGCTAGCCAACCACATTGTCTTCATTCAGACGGACAATCAAGTTGCTATGTTCTATATCAACAAGCAGGGACCCACCGGCTCCTAACTCCTGTGCTGGGAGTCAGTCAGGTTGTGGAGGTTCACCATCGCTCTTGGGATGGAGCTGAGGGCCATATATCAGCCAGGAGACAGAAACACTCTGGCGTTCAGACTGAGCTGTGTCCTTCAGCCACACGAATGGATGTTGAACAGAGATGTGGCGGTCTGCATCTTTTGGAAGTGCGGCACTCCCTCGATAGACCTGTTCACCACTCCACAAAATGCCCAGGTAGATTAGTTCTGCTCCTGAGTAGGATCCCACAGCAGATTGGCATCGGATGCTTTCCTCTCCTGCACTGGGAGGGAGGGTCTTCTATATGCTTACGCTCCAATACCTTTCATAGCGAAGACCCTAATAAAGCTCAGGACAGACGAAGGTATGATACTCATTGCACCATATTGGTCCAGACAGCCCTCATTCAACAAATAGGTGCGGTGGGTACACGCCCTCATTCACAGAGCAGTGTGTACACGCCTAAACAAAGGCATAGGGAGGGGGGACTTGCATGGAGCAGCAGGTATACCTGCTCTTGCCACCTTGCTGGGAAGTCCAGAAGGACCATTATGGTATTTATCTGCTGTCATATACTATGTTACTATGTTCCTGCTGCAGCTCTCCACTCAGGAACCCCCTCCGGCTCAGCCATGCTCCAGATCCTTCCCAGGATGACGCGAGGATGCTACATCCCATCATCCGGTCCTTGGCCCTCATGGCATATATGTTGAGAGGCTAGTCCTGTCAGAGCTCATTCTGTCTGACAACATAACTGATGTCCTGTTGGACTCCAGGAAAGTCTCGACGGAGAGGTCTTACGCCTGCAAGTGGAAGGAGTAGGTCTCACCCTTTTAATTTCAAATGATCACAAAACCAATTGCCCTAGTAAATATCTACATCCAAAAAAAAATTACTTTTAAGGGATTCTACCAATTTTTAAAAAAAAAATACTTAATAATTTATTCTTCACATTCACAAACTGAAGTTGAAAATCTTCAACAGTTAATATACTACTTAATAATTCATTCTTTTACATTCGCGAACTAATGTTGAAAGTCTCCAACAACTGATTTACTTCCTGAAAAGAAGAGAAACGAAATACATTCAGAAAGGGTTAACATACACCATTCAAATAGTATCTAATTACTTATCTGAACGTTTAACAGCAGTCACACAGCCTCCGTAGAAGTCCCGAACTCCTCACAACAATTTGCTTCTATTTCCTGCAAATACCCATCTGAACGTTAAGCAGCAATTGTTTCACACAGTCATAATGCCTCCGTGGAAGTCACAAACAGCTCACAGCAAATCACTTTGATTTCTTACTTTTTACAAATGCAAATGCCTATACCCTACAAAAGCTTTTGTTTCACCCCACCAGGCTTTGTGAGGGATTCAGGTATTGAATTACCTATATAGCAACTCTCTGCAATTTACTTCAGGCATCACCAATACCTCAAACGATTCTAGAGGCGTCTGACATCACACCTCTTTTAAGGAAGAAGCACAAAAGCTGATTCGTTTACACAGAATGATGTAATCTCACTACAAAATCAGCTTTATTATACAACGCACTCAAAACCTAATCACTTCACTACTGAAGAGCTAAAAAGTAATTAAAAGAAACTAAAAGAAGACGACCAGCTAGGAACTTCAAAGCATCTGAGCTGAATAAAAAAAAAAACCTAAACTAAATCAAAAAAATATCTAAGCTGAATCAAAATAATAATGTCCATTTAATTTTATCATTTAATCCATTGGGATCCAAAGTTCTCAAATTATAAATCCATTGCTGTTCTTTCTGAAGAAGTAAACGACCTCTGTCACCTCTTCGTATACAAGGAAGAACTTGTTCCACCACAGTGCATTGGAGTTCTTCAAAATTATGATTCGCTGCTGTACAATGTTGCACTAATGGAGTTTCAATTTTAGCCTTAGCAATACTGTACTTATGCTCTGCTAATCTAGTGCGCAGAGGACGTGTGGGTTTTTCAATATACAGCAATGGACAAGGACACCATAAAGCATAAACCACAAATGAAGCATTACAGTTTGTATGTTGTTTCAATTTGGAACATTTATTAGCAAATTTAGAACACAGTTGACTCACCATCACGTTGCAAAAAAGACAACGTCCACATTTACTATGGATATATACAGAAGAGTCAATCTGTCTTGGAACTGCAGAGCATAATTGATCACGTAGATTCCTACCTCTACTATAAACCATACGCAAAGTCTGATCAGACAAAACAGGGTGAGATGAAAAAATCTTCCAACATTTATAAATAGAAGCAGCCATCCGGCTCGAAAGACTAGAATATGGTAAAACACATGTAATGGCTGGAATAGCATCAGATAAAACCAAATTTTCGTTTTTGGGTTTCAATAACCATTCACGATGATTAAATTTCGCTGCCCGAGGGGGACTGCCCAAGGGGGACTGCGGGACAGACTGCGGGGGACTGCGGGACAGACCGCTCTGCCAGACTCCCTATGGGGCTTACCACCTTCTGGTCAATCGGAGATTGCTGCTCTCTGCGCAGATAAGGTACAATAGAACCAGAGACAACTTAAGAGGAGGTAAGCAGGTTAGCCTGGGGATGCTGACACTGCTTTGCCTTCTTTCTCCCCACGCTGAAAACGTGAGTGAGCAAGCCATTCAGGTTGCGGCCATCTTGGATCTCCCACCTTTCTTTTACTTTTAATATTTATTTATTAATTTTTTTATTTTTCTTTGTTTCAGTTTTGGTGGTTTTGGCGGCCAGCAAGGCCTTAGGCCTATATATTTTTTTCTCCACAATGGAAAAACACATTAGTGGTTTAAAAAAATATATAGCAAATGTTTTAGTACAATATCGGTCATGATATGTTTGGGCCCCGACCATGTACTGGACGATTGTGCCAACAAATGACAAAAAAAGGCCTAAAGAACAGGGCCAGAAAGTATGCTTCACTGTTTGCCCCAGACTCTTTCAGTGGTTCCACATTGTCGAGGAGATCGGCCTCCTCTCATGGTTCTCAGGTCTCCTTAAAGTCCAAACATAAAACTAAGTCTAAGTCATCTGCATCGGCATTGAAGACTGATACCAAATTAAGAGGTAAATCCCTTCATCGCCATTGCGACTCAGCGAAAGGTGCGTCCAATGCAGACCAGCCTGCCAAACAGCCCCAGCAGGAGAACCTGTTCTCCAAAGAACAGGAAGGGCTCTGGGATGCTCCTGAGGCATCAACCTCTGGAGAGCTGCCGGTTCCATGCTCTTGGACGATGGCTCAAAGTCCCGTATGTGACTCCACCCAGACATCGTCATTTCCCTCAACCAGCACATACTGACTATCAAGAGGAGTTTGGCCGCACTCCTGGCAGTCTCGGTACCGACTGTATTGACAGCTACAGCAGTGCAGGCAACGGCACCCTGCCTACAGCCTTCCGGGTCTGATAGCAGCCCTCAAACCCGTATCAGGGGATCTTCTTCCTCCGATGCCTCCATTGGAATCGACAGTCATCGTCTGTACCCAGCAGGCTACCACAACGATACCTCCCAATGCTGCGCCTACCAATCATCTGTACCAGCATTGATCCTCAACATTGAGGAAGTATCAAGATCAAATACAGGATCGTCGATACTTTGTTTTCTTGTCAGACTCTGACTCCACTTCCTCTGATTCTGATGAGTCATCGGTAGACTCCCAAGGGACCCGGAACATTTCCTTCAGACCCATCCCCTCCTCATGAGTGGCACTGATCCCTGCCAGTGGACATGTCTTTCCAAGACTTCATCCGGGACATGGCAGCGGGCCTACAGGTCACCGTGGCCTCTGAGACGCAACCAAGGGCAGAGGAATTGGAAATCCTCCAACACCTAAAGAAGTGGCCACTTTACCAGTGCAGGATCTAATGCTTTGTATGTGGGAGGCTGCTCTAACTGTTCTGCCTATCAACACTCGTTACCATGTACTGAGTTCTAGGATAACCCA
Organism: Ichthyophis bannanicus; assembly: GCA_033557465.1. NCBI lineage: Eukaryota > Metazoa > Chordata > Amphibia > Gymnophiona > Ichthyophiidae > Ichthyophis > Ichthyophis bannanicus. Next base: position 193,504,662 of record CM066039.1, read on the forward strand.
GGCTTTCAGAAGCGATGCACCGCATAAGAGTTCTAAGAATCACTCTTCCCTATCGCCAGGTAAAGACTCCAGAACACTCGATGCTTTTGGGAGTCGATGTTTTCAGGCATGCATGCTCACCTCTAGAATAACCTCCTAAATGGGCATGTTCCTGAAGGACATATCAAGGGATCTGGAGACCTTTGCACCTCTCCTTCCCGATGATAAACAAAATGCATTCCAAGCTCTAATCGGGCAAAATCAAAATACATCCACATTTTTTACCAGAACATCTTTTGATGCCTTTGAGACATCCAGCAGAGCTTCAACAATGTGCATTGGAGCTTGCAGAATAGCCTGGCTATAAGCATCGGATCATGAACAGTGGGTTCAGGAAAAATTAGCTAATATTCCCTGTACTGGAGAGAACCTCTTTGGAAAGGGTTAGAGGGAAAAGGCTGGAGAGATTGAGACAGATGATCTCCCCTGAAGCGCCTTTCCAGAAAGACAGCGGACCCCTCCAAGAGGAGTACTCATCCAAAGGAACCTTTCTATCCTAAGAAGAAGAGAGATTATCCTCCTTATCCACCTGCAGCTGCCTACCAGCCTCAGCAGCAACAGCAATGCCAGCAGGGCCCTTGCCAACCCAAGAAGCCTAAAGCTCCTAAACCTCAACCAGCTGCACAGCCACAACCATCACCTGGTTTTTGACTCCTTTCTAGAGAGCATAACTACTCTGCCTCTGCAGGGTCCCCATCCCCTACACATAGCAGGCAGACACTTTTCCTATGCCGACAGGTGGCACCTAATAACATCAGAACAGTGGACTCTCAACATGGTCCAACCGTGGCTATCTTCTTCATTTCAAAAGGTTACCCCCTACGACCATCACAGGGGATTATCCCAGAAAACCCCTACAAACAAAACCCCTTTCAGAAGAGGTGTTCACCCTGTTAGCTCAGGGGGCTATAGAAAGAGTTCATCTGCCCTAAGGGGAATGAGCTTCTTTGTTCTTTATTCTTACACTTAATATACCGCACAGGCGAATGCATCAGAGTGGTTTAAAATAAAAAGTTACTGAGAAAACAAGTGGGAAAGGGATCTGAACAAATTCCTTGTTTCAGAAAAATTCAAAATGATTTCCCTTGGCACACTCCTGCCATATCTTTAGAGGAATGACTGGCTATGTTCTCAAGAAGACATACATGCATTTACTAATCCACCCTCAGCACAGACAGTATCTGCACTTTCGGTTCCCCGCACAACCACTACCAATATCGGGTGCTCCCCGTCGGCTTAGCCTCTGCACCCATTCACAAAATGTATGGCAGTGATGGTGGCCTATCTTTGCACTTTGGAGGTCTTCGTCTTCCTTACTTAGCTGATTGACTAATCAGGGGAGAATCCCCATAAGAGGTAAAATTCTCCCTTCATCACATCATAACTGTGCTTCAACATCAGGGATTCGTCCTAAACTTTCCCAAGTAGCACTTGGTGCTAACCCAGCAGCTTGAGTTCATCGGAGCAATTCTGGATACTCAACAGGACCGAGCTTTCCTTCCTCAGGATCGCTTTACCCACCTCATCAAGCTAACCCACAAAATATAACATCACAGTTGTGTAATAGCTTGAGAGATGCTACACTTTTTGGGACACATGGCCTCCACAGTCCATGTAGTCCCTTATGCCCATCTGCATTTGCAACAAGCCCAATGGACTCTTTCGTCTCAATGGACCCTGGCAACTGGGCTTCTCTCAGACAAAATATGCATCACCTCTCAACTAGTCAACTCTCTTTGGTAGTGTGGTGCTCTCCACAAAACTTACTCGGGGGGGACACCTTTTCAGATGCCTCTCTCAATGCACCCTGACAACGGATGCCTCCAAGCTCGGTTGGGAAGCACATCTGAACAATCTCACCAGACAGGGGCAGTGGATGCAGCAGGAATCTCTGTTACAGATAAACCACCTGGAACTACATGCACTTACAAATGCCTTTGGGTTTTGCAACCCCAACTCTCGGGCCAACAGGTCTTAGTCAGAATGGAAAACCAGGTAGCCATGTTCTGTATGAACAAGCAGGGGGGAACTGGATCCTATCCCCTCCACCAGGAAGTGCTTTGCCTCTGTTTTTTTGCAATTGCACACCGCATTCACCTTGGAGCGGTGTATCTTCCGGGCAAACTCAGTATCCTTGCGGATAGACTCATTCGTATCCTTCGTCCACACGAGTGGACCCTAAATCGAGAAACGGCATCTTGGATCTTCCACAAATGGGAGACCTCACTCATAGATCTTTTCGCCAATCAGGAGAACGCACAACTTCTACTGTTCTGCTCATGGCTTCCCTCCCTACACAAACCAAAGGACGAGCAGGATAGGGGTCACTAGCACTTTATTAATGAAACACCCCAACGCGTTTCGGCAGGTGCCTTCATCAGGGGGTAGAAAGGACTGCAAATAAATTAAAAAAGTGACATACATTAATAAAAACACAACAAAAATATTTAAAATACTATAAAAATATAAATATAAAATGTAAACATACATTATATGACCACAGGTAAACTATACTTACTCATTAAACTTCTAGTCATAAAAAAGCGCATAAACAGTGTGTGACCAATAGTGCAATAGAAATAGCTGAAAAAGACATAATACATGCGTTAAATTACAGGTTACATTCAAATTCACAGTGAATAATGAAGAAAATGGGAGACCCAGACCAAAAACAACATATACAGCATGATAATTAATGTACCAATAACATATAAATACTAATACTAAATAATCATAAAATATCCAATAAATAGGATAATAATATGAAATAAATAATTAAAAATATAATAGTTAAATAATGAAATACATAAATATAAGAACACACAAAAAATATATATATATACATTATCGGTTAAAACAATTTAAATAATTTAAATACATAAATATAAGAACACACAAAAAAAAATATAAATATAAATATATATATATATATATATATATATATATAATCGGTTAAAACAATAAAAGAAATCATTGATAACCAATATAAATACATTAAAACAAGTATACAATGAAATAGTTAAAAAATGCATGTAGCTATGAACAAACTCTATACATCAATGGCCAACTCCTGACAATCACCACCAATAAGTACTCAACTGCCTAAATCAGAAAAAAGGGCCACTCATACCTTAAAACAATATAATATATTAAGTTAAGAACGAGTGGCTGTTCAAAAATGATGGCCAACTACGTTTGGATGAATGTGAGAACAATCCTGCAAATCATCTAAATTATAAAAAGAAAGGAACCATGTCCACAACTTATGTCTTAAAAATCTGAAAAAACAGCTCAACAAAGATAAAAAAGCATTTGCTTCAATTTTATAAGGAGGGGGGAAGGAAAGGAAGGAAGGGGGGGGAAGGGAAGAAGGAGAGGGAGTGGAAAGGAAAGAGGAAATTGAACAAACTAGATTCATAAAATAAGTTTAGCATCATGTGGGCATATAACTAATAAAAATGAACTATGTAGAAAAAAGGAAAAAGAGTGCTGACATGGGGCCAATTGAACAAAGGAAAAGACTATTAAATCTCACATAAATGAGCAGACAACGTGTAAAAAACATTGTATAAACCAACTGCATAAACTAGTTGTAAAAAATGAAATGTGCAGGGTCAATGTAACAAAATAAAATCAGAAAAGCCATTGTTGCAGAAACTGCACATACCTTCAAACCGGCAAAACACCGAATCAGCTTGAAAGAGAAGCGCTAGAATTTTGGCGCGATTTAAAGGGATCACAAGACCAGACTTTGCATAACTACATATGCATTCGGGACATGATGTCATCAATAGTAATAAAAATAGTCAAAACAACTCCCAACGTAGTTGGCCATCATTTTTGAACAGCCACTCGTTCTTAACTTAATATATTATATTGTTTTAAGGTATGAGTGGCCCTTTTTTCTGATTTAGGCAGTTGAGTACTTATTGGTGGTGATTGTCAGGAGTTGGCCATTGATGTATAGAGTTTGTTCATAGCTACATGCATTTTTTAACTATTTCATTGTATACTTGTTTTAATGTATTTATATTGGTTATCAATGATTTCTTTTATTGTTTTAACCGATAATGCATATATATATATATATATATTTTTTTTTTTTTATTTTTTTTTTGTGTGTTCTTATATTTATGTATTTCATTATTTAACTATTATATTTTTAATTATTTATTTCATATTATTCTATTTATTGGATATTTTATGATTATTTAGTATTAGTATTTATATGTTATTGGTACATTAATTATCATGCTGTATATGTTGTTTTTGGTCTGGGTCTCCCATTTTCTTCATTATTCACTGTGAATTTGAATGTAACCTGTAATTTAACGCATTTATTATGTCTTTTTCAGCTATTTCTATTGCACTATTGGTCACACACTGTTTATGCGCTTTTTTATGACTAGAAGTTTAATGAGTAAGTATAGTTTACCTGTGGTCATATAATGTATGTTTACATTTTATATTTATATTTTTATTGTATTTTAAATATTTTCGTTGTGTTTTTATTAATGTATGTCACATGTTTTTTAATTTATTTGCAGTCCTTTCTACCCCCTGATGAAGGCACCTGCCGAAACGCGTTGGGGTGTTTCATTAATAAAGTGCTAGTGACCCCTATCCTGCTCGCCCTTTGGTTTGTTTGGTCTCCTTGCGAGTTTGGTGCTCATTCTGTGTCTTCCCTCCCTACACAGACAGTCACCGGATGCCTGCCTTCCTCCATTGGGGACAGGGCCTACTTTATGCATTCCAACCCATCCCCCTTGATACCCAAGACCCTGTTCAAATTTCAGGCCGACAAGGGTTGCATGATCCTCATAGCCCCTTATTGGCGCCTTCAGCCATGGTTTCCTGTGCTGCTTCGACAAGTGCAGACTCAATCTCCCACGCTAGGACATGTGCCCAACCTCCATTCTCAGGATCACGGGACGCTTCTCCATCCCAATCCACAGGCCACCGCCTCCTCACGGCATGGCTGTTGAAGGCATAGTCTTTGCTGACCTCCCACAACAGGTCAAGGATATTCTACTTGCATCATGCAAACCATCCACCAGACATTCATATGCCTTCAAATGGCGAAGTTCACACTCTGGTGTTCCCCAAAGCAAATTGACCCCTCTACCTGCCCGGTGGAATCCCTTCTACAATATCTCTTCCGTTTGCCCTCGGCAGGTCTCAAGTCAAACTAAGTCAGCGTTCATCTTGGTGCCATTACGGCTTATCACAGGCCTCTGGACAGGCAATCTATTTCTTTGCACATTTTATGTGGGGTCTCCTGCTCTCCAAGCCACCTATTTAAACCGCCTCCGGTGGCCTGGGATCTCAGTGTGGTTCTGTCTCAACTTCTAGGGAGGAGTAGCCTAGTGGTTGGGGCAAGGTACTTCAGGCCGGAAGGTCGGTGGTTCAAATCCCACTAGAGGACAGCAACCTTGGGCCGGAAGGACTGGGGTTTCTAGTCCCACAGATGCTCCTTGTGGTCTTGGGCAAGCCATTTAACCCTCCACTGCCCATGTTCCCTGTAAGTATTAGTGTATTTGTGTCATATCCCCGCGTGTTAAATGTATCCCCCAATTGTGTTGTGACCGCTTTGATTGAAGGATAAGGCGGTATACAAAACTGTCTAAATAAATAAATAACGCCTCCCTTTGAGCCTTTAGCCACTGCTTCATTAAAATTCTTGACCTGGAAGATATTCTTCCTCATCGCTCTGACCTCAGCTCGTCGCTTTAGCGAACTGAAGCTTCTATCTGAACCAATCTGTAATCCTACCAGTCTTCTTCCTGAGACCACATGCTTCTCGAACCGAAACAGCGCTACACACATTTTAGACTGCAAGCGAGTGCTGGCTTACTACTTGGACAGAACCAAGGTTCACAGGAAATCCTCCCAGTTATTCATTCCCTTTGATACAAGTCACCTTGGTCTTCCAATAACAAAGCACACTCTATCCAAAGGATAGCTGACTGCATTTCTTTTGCTATACGCAGGCTGGGCTCTCCCTCGAGGGTCATGTCACTGTTCACAACATGAAAGCCATGGCATCCTCAGTTGCCATTCTCTGTTCCATTTCCATTGATGAGATCTGTCTGGTAGCTACCTGGTCCTCCATTAGTACCTTTGTTGCACACTACTGCCTAGACAGGGACTCCTGCTGGGATTCTGTCTTTGGCCAGGCTGTCCTCCAACACCTTTTTGGGACTTAAACTCAACTCCTACCCTCCGTCCTGGACTCCTTTGTGGCACCAGACTTCCATTAGAGGTGGGCTAGCCAACTACACTCGAGTCCAACGGGCCACAATGTATCCATACCTTTTTGGCTCCATCCTTTAGCTCCGGGGATACCATTGCTACCCACATTCCACTCTGGCATCTGGGAGCTAGTGAGTCCCATATGTGAAGACTGCATTCCTGCTTGTTCCTGGACATAGTGTTGTTCATCTGTAACAGGTGATCTCTAGGAACAGCAGGAATCAGTCTTCACAACCCACCCTCCTCCCCTTGAAGTTGTAAGTATTAATCTTTTTCCTCTTATCTCTCAGCTACAAACCCAACTGAGAAGAGTAGCTGGGAAGGTAGATGCGCAGGTGCCGTGGATTGCTCTCAAAAGCTTTCCAATTGGACACTGGGGAGCGTTCCCGTGTGGGCTCTGTTGGTACCAATGTCACCCATATGTGAAGAGTAACAACACTTTCCAGGAGCTCAAGGACTATATCCATAATGGGCATTCGCTATTGATGCCTTCAGTGCATGGAAACTGATCATCAGCCCTCTTCTTGTAGTTTGTTTGCAGAGACAAAAAGAGGGCTTGAGTCGAAAAAGCAGCATGAAACTATTTTTGACACTGTCTAATCCTTCGGCATTGGCATCAACTGTACTGGTCTGTATGGCATCAAAGGCTGCATGAGATGCTGGTGGTGCATTGACATCAAGGAGCCCTCAAACCCACTCTGAGCTGAGCACCTGTAGTACCCCGGAGCATCGGCCATCTATCAGTGTGAAGAAGGCTTCAACTTCATTGATTCCAAGAGGTGATCGCATCGAGTGGAGGCTTTGAAGCATTGGTGTTGAAGCATGGCATTGAGAGCAAAAACGATTCGCAGGAATGCCCCTCTCTAAGCATCCCTGAAGAGAAGAGAGGATTGGAGAGGCAGTGATGGCCTACTGTGTGCTTGAGACCAAGCAACCAATACACCCTCTGTGGCCCCATAGCCTTCAGAGAATGCAGCCATGGAGAACTGCCTTCTGAGGGCTATCAAGGAACGCATCACGATGCTCTTTTCCATGCAGCATGTCAGTGCCTCAATATCTTCTGCATCAGTAGCAGTCTGGCTGATCTTCGAAAAGCATTGAGTTCCTGCAGGACATCGACATTGGGCATTGAAGGGCCCTAGCTGAAAACCCTTTCTAGTGCATCAAGGTCCAATGCTCCCCCAAAGTCTAGAAGGTCATCGGTGCATCAGCATTTCTGGAGGAGCTCCAGATCCCCAAAGGGCATGAGAGTCATCCAGGCCATGTCTCAGAGAGATTTTGATTTCCTTTGCGAGTCAAACTCAGAAGGCTGGATTATTGATGACGACTAAGAGGGCAGGTCCCCAGAGCTTCCATTTGACCTTTCTCCACCTCATGAGAGGCATAAATCGCCGCCTGAGGACATGACTTTACAATATTTTGTTGGGGATATGGCTAAAGCCATACTATTTTCTTTGGAGATTGAGGATGAGTCCAGGACAGAAGAATTGGAGATCCTTCATTATTCTTCAGCCCCTAAGGAAGCAGTGGCAGTGTGCGTGTACCACATCCTTCAGAGAGTATAAATGAGAATGTGGGAGAATCTCCTTACTGTATCTCCTTTCAGTAGAAAGCTTGACTTTATAGAGTTCAGAAGGCTCCCGAGTTTGAGAAGCTCCAGCTTCCTCACCATTCTTTGGTGGTCCAATCTGCCCTTAAGAGACCTAAGAGTTCTAAGACTCACTTCTTGGCGCCCTCTGGGAGGGAGGCTCGGACATTGAACTCTTCTGGGAGAAGGGTTTCCAGAGTTTCATGCTTGCAGCCATCATGACCTCTTATCAGCTCTACATGGACATGTTTTTGAAGGACATGAGTTGCCTAGACGATTTCTCCTAGTATTTTCCTCCAGAGAGACTGGACTAGTTTAGTTCCCTAGTGAGACACGGCAAGGACAGCTTGAAGTTTGTGGTCTGAGCAACCTATTATCGAAACGTTATCAAGAGCTTCTTTAATGGGTATTGGCACCCAGAGACTTGCCTGGCTCTGGACCTCAGACCTAGAACAATCTATGCAAGATAAGCTTGCTGACATACCATGACACGGAGAGAATCTCCTCAGGGAAGAAGTCAGAGAAGGCTGGCTTCATCGAAAAGCAGCATGTCACCCTTTGTAATCTTTCACGGCACACGTCTGAACTGGCCTCCTATTCCGGGACGTTTCAGATTGGCAACTGTTAACGGTTACCTTCCGCCCAGGTTTGGAGGCGACATTCCTTTGGACACACACCTAGTGACTCCGAAGTGTTGGGGAATTACTTGGGAAAGCCTTCCCTTCCTATATCCTCCCCTCCCCCCTCAGGCACACATACACATGTTAGTAAGCACACCAAACAATTATTGCAGTGCTCAATAAGAAATCTTTATTATAGAGATGTGAGTATATCATCTAATTGCACCTAGCAAGCAGATTGTACTGAACTTACTCACACAGTTTCTCTATTAACCCTTATGCTGATGTTATAGAAAACAGATTGGTGGGCCCTTACACAACCAGAAAAAAAGACTTATTACTCCCGCATGGTGTAAGTGCTTTCCTGATTCCCGCTATTCCCATTCAAAACAGGTAAAGCAAGAGAAGCCCCGGAAGACCAGCCGACTCCTCTGCCAAAACCAGAGGTAGAGTTTTGACTGGTTCCTGAAGAGCATAGCTACTCTACCTGTAACTGCAGATGAAGACTATCCTGTCGGAGGTGGGCCCCTCATAACCTTGGACACCTTGGGTTTTACAACTTGTCCAAAGCGGTTACAAATTGCATCTATTCAATCTGCCTCCAAATTGCCCACCAAGGACTCAGTCCTTGGAACCTCAACATTAAGAACTACTTTGAGTACATACCATAATATATGCCATATTGGGTCAGACCAAGGGTCTATCAAGCTCGTTACCCTGTTTCCAACAGTGGCAAATTCACAAGTATCTGTTGGGATCCCAAAAGGTATACAGATTCCATGCTGCTTGTCCCAGGGATAAGCAGTGGATTTCCTCTGCCCTCTTTAATAATGGTTTATGGAATTTTCCTCCAGGAACCTGTCCAAACCTCTCTTAAACCCAGCTACACTAACAGCTTTTACTACCTCCTCTGGTAACAAATTCCAGAGTTTGCTTACACATTAAGTGAAAAAAATATCTCCAGGAACAAGCAGGAATGTAGTCTTCACATATGGGTAACGTCGGTACCGACGGAGCTCGTATGGGAACGCTCCCTAGTGTCCAAAAGGAAGGTTTTTGGGAGCATACCACTGCGCCTGTGTAGCTGCCTTCCCTCCTTTCCATCTCTCCCTCCTCAGTTCTTCATTTTCTGTGGAGCCGACAAGAAGCAATGCCTGTCACTACAGAAAATTTTTTTTCTTATTTTTCTGTGGTTGCGTTTGCCTTCCTGTCGACGCTGGTACTGACTCCGTTAGTGCTTGCTTTCTTTTCTTTTAAAAAAAATAAATAAATTTCAGTGAGGGAAGAAAACTTTTTTCCTTCAGGCACATTAATGCCATTTTCGGCTTAGGCCTCTCCCTTTTGTCACAGACAAAATGGAAAAACCATCCAGTGATTTTAAGAAGTGTTCCAAATGTGGCAGTACATTTTCGGCCATAGACACCCATGACTGGTTTCTAAAATGTTTAGGACCGGATCATCAACCGTCAGAATGTCCTCTTTGTAGGAAGATGACAAAGAGAGGCCTACAGAATTGAGCTGCAAAACTGGGCACCCTCTTTGCCTCTGATGCAGTGTCTTTAGCATCAACGTTATCGAGAGCGTCATCTTCCTCCCAAAGATCTAAGGTATCAAAATCTAGGTCTTCATCGAAGATTGGCTGGCCCTCCAAGGGTAGATCTCCTTCTAACCATCGAGATGCCTTGGGCGTTGCCTTGGAGGGGGAGACACCAGCCAAACAACCCCGGTGGGAGGACCTTGCCTCCAAAGCCTTAGCCTTAGTGGGGTCCCAGGATGCTCCCAAAGCCTCCACCTCTGGAGAGCTCCTGGTGCCATGCTCAGGGATCATGGCCGGTACCGATACCCAAGCATCGGTAAGTTCCATGGATCAACGTATCCTGGCCATCGAGCGGAGCTTAGCAGCCTTACTGGCAGCCTCCATACCGGTAAAGCCTTTACAGTCAATTCCTCAGACATCAGTACCGGCTATGGTACCGAAAGAGCCTTCATCGACTTTTTTGCCACTTACCATGCTAGCACCCATGCCGGCTCTCGAATCCTTTTCCGGTACCAAGGTGCCGGCACCGCAAGCTTCAGCCACCAGCTTCGAATGTTATCGAGTACATGCAGAGCGCGAACACCCTGCCCATCGATACTTTGAGTCTTCGGACTCCGATTCGTCGGGCGACAAATTGGTCGATACCCGGGAAATGAGAACTCTCCCGGAAGACCTTTCTCCATCTCCACAACGTTGCATGTCCCCTCCGGAGGACATGTTTTTCCAAGACTTTATTTGCGATGTTGCTTGGGGTCTGTCCATAACTATGACTTCGGAAAAATAACCTAGGGCTGAGGAACTTGAAATCCTTCAATAACCTGCAGCCCCAAAGGAAGCTGCTACTCTCCCTGTTCATCGCATACTTCACGACCTTATGCTTCGGATGTGGGAGACACCCCATATCATCTCTCCACATACTCGATGACTTGATACAATGTACCAGGTACCGGAGTGTCTCGGCTTTCAAAAGACGCAATTACCACACCATTCCATGGTGGTTGAATCGGCAATGTGTCGAATAAAAAATGCCAAGAGACATTCCTCGAACCCTCCAGGTAGGGAATCAAGAACCCTTGACACTTTTGGTTGACATTGTTTTCAGGCCTCCTTGTTATTGGCCCGAATCAGTTCCTACATACTCTATATTGTTATGATCCTTAGGGAGGTGGCTAGAGATTTAGAGCTGATGGCTCCTCTTCTCCCTGATGATAAGAGAGCTGATTATCTCACCCTTGTAAAGCATGCCCAAAATGTTTCAAAGTTTAACAGGGCAACTTCTGACTGTTTTGAATGCATCAGCAGAACTTCATCTATATGCATCGGTGCATGCAGGATTGCTTGGCTCCAAGCATCTGATCTTGAACAATGGGTTCAAGATAAGCTGGGTAATATCCCTTGCACTAGTGAAAACCTTTTTTGACAAGGATTGGCAGGACAAGGCTTCTCAGCTAGAATCTGAGAACACCACTCTTAAGACTCTAGATCTACTGCCAACCCAGCTAGGAAAAAGACAGCGAAGAAGGTTTTTTTCAATAAGAAAAATAAATTCAACCCTTACAACCTTTCCCCCTGTTTTTCCAAGTTTGTATCCCATGTTTTATTGTAAACCCAATGTAACTGCTACATTGTTTTATGTTCTGTTCCACTGTAAACCGCACTGATTGTAATAGCGCGGTATATAAGAGATGCAAATAAATAAATAAAATAAAAAAATACAACCCTGCGGTGCAGTGTCCAATCCATACTCCCCAGAAGATCCGGGTGGCGAACCTCGATTATGCTGGAGGCGTCCGGGTAGCGAGCCCCGATTGGGCTGGAGTCGTCAGGACAAGGCTGGCTCAATCCCTCCTGGGAGAGCACACGTCCGGGAAAGGGCTGATCTCAGCTGCTGTCCTGCTTTTTAAATTAGGTGGAGAGCCCCGATTGGGCAGGCGAGAGGCTGGAGGCGTCCGGGTGGCAAGCCCTGATTGGGCTGGAGGCGTCCGGGTGGCGAGCCCCGATTGGGCTGGAGGCGTCCGGGTGGCGAGCCCCGATTGGGCTGGAGGCGTCCGGGTGGCGAGCCCCGATTGGGCTGGAGGCGTCCGGGTGGCGAGCCCCGATTGGGCTGGAGGCATCTGGGCGTCCCATCGAATGAACAACTCTCCAAGATCATCACTGACCTCAACACCAGCACCACCCCAACAGATCCCTGCCCAGTAGCCTGGATCAAAGCAACGAAAAAGGAACTAACACCAGTCGTACGGAAAATAGTAGATAACTCCCTCTCCAAGGGAACAATGCCAAACTCCCTGAAGCTAGCCACAATACATCCAATCCCCAAGAAAACCACCCTGGCTAAAACTGACCCAGCCGCCTACAGACCCATATCAAGCTTACCATTCCTGTCCAAGATCATCGAGAAAACAGTCCAACACCAGCTCCAACAACACATCGACATTTACAGTCCACTGGACCCCAATCAACACGGTTTTCGACCCAGACATTGGGTTGAAACCATACTGATCCAGCTATTCGACAGCCTTTTGAGGACAATCGACAGCACCAGAATGGGCGTCATCATGATATTCCTAGATATCTCCTCAGCTTTCGACACTGTCTGCCACACAACCCTACTAAACAGACTACAGGAGGCAGGCCTACACAGTACTACTCTGAGCTGGTTTACATCTTACCTCACCAACAGACAACTACAAGTCAAGTGTGGAACAAAGACCTCTCAACCGTTCAGAGCCACTCAAGGAGTCCCACAAGGCTCAGCTCTCTCCGCCCTGCTATTTAACATCTACGTACAGCCCATATGCACCATCATCAAGGACCACAAGATTCAATACACCATATACGCAGATGACATAATGATATACACACCAATCAAACTGGACAACCCAGACTACTCCAACATAGCCAACTGCTTCCAACAAATGGCAACCTGGCTGCAAGAAAACAACCTATCAATAAATTACAACAAAACCGAAGTTCTATTCATCACAAGAAACCGGACATTCTCACCATCGGCCACCATCAACCTAAACAACACCATCATACCGGTAAGACAAGAAATAAAATACCTGGGAGTAACACTCGACAAGGACCTCAACCTCCAATCCCACATTGCAAAAACAACAAAGAGCGCTTACATCAAAATGAGGACAGTCAGAAGGTTCAAACCCATCCTCGCCCATGAACACTTCCGAACAGTCTGTCAAGCCATCATCACTCCAACCCTAGACTATTGTAATCACATCTACCAAGGACTACCTAAAAAGACAATAAAACCACTACAGCTAGCACAAAACACTGCCGCACGACTCACGACAGATCACACAATTCACGATCACATCACCCCCATACTGTACCACCTACACTGGCTCCCAATCAGCTACAGAATCCAATTCAAAGTACTTCTACACATATTTAAAATAATACACAACCTATCAGCAGACAGCCTACACCCTCTCATAAAAACCGATGACAACAGGAGACCAAGAAGAAAAGGAACCTCAGACACCAAAAGAATTTGCTAAAACAAGGCTGGCCACATCAAGGAGGGCACTCTCCCTGGCAGCACCCGCTATAAGGAACTCTCTCCCAGACCACATAAGATCAACCAAGAACCTCAAGGACTTCAGAAAACTTCTTAAGACTGATCTATTTATAGTACATTTCAAGGACCTCACATAAATGTTCTACCTCAAGACATTACAGGATCACGATCCTACCTCCAAGACATTACAGAATCTCAATCCTAGCACGCCTCTCAAACAGCCCCATTTTGTATATATGTATATAGCTCATTATGTAAATAGTTCACTGATATAATCTAATGCACTGCCCCACACACTACACTTCTCAGTTCTCACACTGCATACAACAAACCACACTTTTTTATTGATTTTGATTGATGTGCCACACCGCCTTGATTTAACGATAAGGCGGTATACTAAATCCTTCTAAATAAATAAATAAAGGGGCAGCAGTCACCAAAACAACATAGGAAGGCTCAGACTCTTAAGTCACAGCCACCTCAGCAGACCCAACCTCCTGAGGGTCTTTGATTCTTTTTTGGAGAACAGAGCCGTTCTGCCTTTGGAGATTCCAGATCCTATCCACACTCCCAGCAGACTTTGTCCTTTGCCCACAGGTGGCATCTTGTAACATCAGAGCAGTGGACTCTCTCCATAATACGGGAGGGGTACAAACTTCATCTATGAAGTATACCCCCCCAGACTCCTCCAAGAGAGTTCTGTTTTCAACCCCCCTCTCACCGATCTATTGTTGCAAGAGGTCATCTCTCTTCTCTCACAGGGCGCAATAGAAGAGGTACCACTCTGCCAGCAGGGACTGGGCTTTTATTCTCCATACTTCCTCATTCCAAAGAAAAAACAGGAGGATACAGGCCCATTCTGGACCTCAGAGAACTGAACATGTATCTACTACGGGAGAAATTCAAAATGATCTCCCTAGGTACTCTTCTCCCCTGTCTCCTGAGTCAGGATTGGCTTTGTTCTCTATATTTAAAGGAGGCATATACTCGCATACTTATTCACGCACAACACACAAGGTTCCTGCACTTCCTGTTCCAAGGGAGACATTATCAATACAGAGTCCTGCCTTTCAGCCTCGCCTCTGCCCCAAGAGTCTTTACAAAGTGCATGGCAGTAGTAGCCGCATTCCTAAGGACTCTAGGGGTATTTGTCTTCCCTTAGACAACTGGCTCGTTCGAGCAAGCACCTTTCTAGAGGTCAATTTTCCCTCTCGTGCACCATGCAAGTGCTGCAACACTTGGGATTTGTAATAAATCTTCCAAAGTCCCAACTCATTCCCTCTCAAACTCTAGAGTTCATAGGGGCTCTCCTAGACACTCAACAAGCAAAGGCTTTTCTGCCCCAAGCCCCTGCGCTCGCCTCGATCAGCTTGCATCTCAAGCATGCCTCAAGAACTTTCTCACTGCTCGAAATCCTGCAACTTCTGGGTCATATGGCATCAACAGTACATGTTCCATATGCTCGTCCACATATGCGCACAGTTGAATGGACCCTGGCTTCCCAGTGGTCTAAGGCGTTGGGTCACCTGGAAGACAGAATAATGGTCTCTACATGTCTAATCTCGTCTCTCCAATGGTGGCAATCCCAAGAAAACCTACTCATAGGGTCACCTTTTCAGATGCCCCCAATCAATGTATCTTGACGATGGACGCGTCCAAATTGGGCTGGAGAGCTCATCTGGACAATCTCTCCACTCAGGGACTTTGGTCTCATCAGGAGTCACAACTCCACATAAATCTGCTGAAACTCAGAGCCATCCACAATGCTCTCAAGGTGTTCCAGGACCATCTTTGCATCCGTACAGTTCTAGTCCAGATGGACAGTCATGTTCTACTTGAACAAGCAGGGCGGAACAGGCTCTTGGACCCTTTGCAGCGAAGCCCTGCACCTGCGGTCTTTTGCAATACAGCATCACATTCACCTACTTGTGGTGTATCTTCCAGGCAAGCAGAATGTCTTGGCAGATAAACTGAGTCGAGTCCTGCTCCCCATGAGTGGTTTGTCCATGCGGACAAGGTTGCTCACATTTTTCAGATGTGGGGAACTCCAGATATAGATCTGTTCACAAGTCCTCAGAATGCCAAGCTTCCCCGCTTCTGCTCCAGGATGCCAACACAGAACAACCAGCAGGTAGATGCCTTTCACCTTCATTGGGGTCAAGGCTTCCTATATGTCTTCCCTCCCATTCCCCTCATTCCCAAAACTCTTTTCAAACTCCAGAGAGACAGGGGCCTCATGATTCTTATAATCCCACGTTGGCCATGACAACCGTGGTATCCTCTCCTTCTATGTCTGTCTCAAGCTCAGCCTGTAGATTTGGGGTCTGCTCCAGATCTCCTCTCGCAGGAGGACGGGACACTACTGCATCTCTATTCGCAGTCCCTACATCTTACAGCATAGCTGCTGAAGGCATAGCCTTCCAGGACATCAACCCCTCTCAACAGGTAAAAGATATCCTTTTAGCTTCTAGGAATCCTTCCGCCAGATGCTCCTATGCCTTCAAGTGGCGTAGATTCTCTCGCTGGTGTTCTGAAAGGGATCTTAACTCCTTCTCAGCTCCGGTGGATGTATTACTTGAATATCTTCTCCACCTGTCGTTGTCTTCTGGAGTCAAAACCAATTTGGTAAGAGTACACCTAAGTGCAATTACGGCCACTCACATACCCCTAGATGGTCAGCCCATCTCTTTTCAACCACTTGTAGCACGCTTCATGAGGAGTCTTCTATTAACTAAATCTCCCATTAAGCCACCCCCAGTGGCATAGGATCTTAATGTTGTTTTAGGACAGCTTCTCAAGCTGCCCTTTGAACCTCTAGCCACCACTTCTCTGAAGTTTCTCACCTGGATGGTCACCTTCCTTTATTGCCCTTACTTCAGCAAGACACATTAGTGAGCTCTAGAATTTGGTGGCTGACCCTCCTTATACACGATTCCACCATGATAAGGTAGTCCATAGGACTCATCCCCACTTTATGCCAAAGGTGGTCTCGCCCTTCCATTTAAATCAGTCTGTTTACCTCCCTGTCTTTTTCCCTAGACCTCATTCCTCTAGGGCAGAAGCAACCCTTCACACTCTGGATTGCAAACGTGCTTTGTTTTTTTACCTCCAGAGAACTCGAGAGCACAGAAAAGCTTCCCAACTTTTCATCGCCTTTGACTCGAGTCACCTGGGATTGCCAGTATCCAAGTGAACTCTCTCTAGATTGATAGTGGATTGCATCTCCTTTGCTTATGAAAGTGCAGGTCTCTCTCTTGAGGGTCATGTCACTGCACATAATGTTCGGGCCATGGCTGCCTCTATGGCAAATCTATGCTCTGTAGCAATTGATGAGATATGCAAAGCAGCAACCTGGTCTTCTGTCCACACTTTTGCTGCTCACTATTGCCTAGACAAGGACTTCCGCCAGGATCCCTTGTTTGGCCAAGCTTTCTCCAGCATCTCGTTAAAACTTAGATAAACTCCTACCCTCCATCCTGAGTTCCAATACCAGACATCCTTGGAGCATATATGACCTACTTACTTATGCCTGTGATCCACAGCTCACTCTGAGGTCATCTCTTTGGCATCTCCGAGCTTGGAAGTCCCGTATGTGAAGACTACATTCCTGCTTGTTAATGGAAATAGTGTAGTTACTCACCTGTAACAGGTGATCTCTGTGAACAGCAGGAATTTAGTCTTCACAACTCACCCTCCTCCCCTAGGAGTTGTACTTTTCTTCTTCTCCTCTCCTTCTATCTCGGCTACAAACTCAACTGAGGAGGGAGAGCTGGAAAGGGAGGAAGGCAGCTATGCAGGCACAGTGGGATGTTCCCAAAAGCTTTACTATTGAACGCTGGGGAGCATTCCCGTGCGGGCTCCGTTGGTACCGACATTACCCATATGTGAAGACTAAATTCCTTCTGTTCCCGGAGATCACTTGTTACAGGTGAATAACTACGCTTTCTCTGATTATTCTTAAATGTACTACATTGTAGCTTCATTGCATGCCCCCTAGTCTTTCTACTTTATGAATGAATAAACAACCAATCTGTTTACCTTTCCACTCCATTCATTATTTTATAGATCTCTATCATACAGTTGTGGTCAACCTTATTGGCACCCTTGCAGTTCAACTCCTTAATGTCCAATATCTCCTTAAAAGAATAGTGGCCAGTGAAATGGCTTTGGACTATCTATGCACACATATTAGACACCTAAAAAATAAAATAAAACAAGACCAATTAAGAAAGGATGCTGTAGGAAATAGTATAAAAACTGGGACATTGCCGGGTCAGAAGAACCACATTCCCATTGCAGTAAAATTAAATGCACCTGTGATCAATTGTCAGTATTCATATGACTTGATTCAACCAATGAAAGATGGCTCTAATGTTTAAAATAGCCACATTCACTCCCTGTTTCATTTTCACAATGGTGAAGAAAAGAGAGCTGCCTGAGACCATCAGAAAAGCCATTATCACTAAACTTCAGAGATACAAGGCCATCCCCAAAGACCTTGGGATTCCTGTCTCTACAGTTTGCAATTTTAAGACATTTTCTGCTCATGGAACTGTCAAGAACCTCCCAGGACATGGTGGGAAGAAGAAAATTTAATCCAGGATACCTTCAAAGGTTAGTTCAAACTGTTGGAAAAACACCACGTACAACATCCCAAGAGCTTAAGGCTGACCTGGAGCAATCTGGAGTGGTGGTTTCAATCTGCACCATACGCTGTGCACTAAACAAAGAAGGACTTCATGAGCGAAGGCCAAGGAGGATCCCACTACTCAAAGACAGACATAGAAAGGCACACTTGATCTTTGCCAAAACCCACCTTGAGAAACTACAGTCCTGGGAAGATGTTCTGTGGATAGATGAAACCAAACATGAGCTGTTTGGAAATGCAGACCAGCAATACATTTACAGGTGAAGAAACAAAGCTTATAAGAAAAAAAACACCCTTCCTGCAGTTAAATATGGTGAAGATTCCATAATATTGTGGTGCTGTTTTGCTGCCTCAGGAACTTGATGTCAGAGGATTACTAAGGTATTTTGGAGTGAAATATGCTACCTAGTGTCAGAAAACTACGTCTAGTTCGAAGGTCATGGGTCATTCAGCAGGACAATGACCTAAAACATACATCCAAAAGTACAAAAGAATGGTTAAAAAGGAACAAATGGACTGTTTTAAACTGGCCAGCAATGAATCCTGATCTCGCTCCAATTGAGAACCTTTGGAAAGAGCTGAAATCTGCCATTGGTAAAAGGAATCCTGGAAACAATTCATGAGCTGGAACAAATAGCAGTTGAAGAGTGGGAGAAACTACCAGTAGACAGATGTAAGAAACTTATAAATGGCTATAAGAAACATTTGGAGACTGTCATCACTGCCAAGGGTTGTGAAACCAAATATTAGCGAAGGGTGCCATTAATCCTGTCCAGGTCATATTTTGTGTTTTTTTTTCTCAGAAATTACAGCATCTAAGTTGCACAGACATCTTTTCTTTGTATTATACTTTTGAGCATGCTATTAAAATATTATGATGACATACAGTTGTAATATTTCCAATTTTTTCTCAAGATATGCACAACATACATAAAATGCAAGGGTGCCAATAATGTTGACCACAGCGGTTGACATGCAAGGGTACCAATAATGTTGACCCCTCAGCTTTTTCTTTTCCAAGTTGAAAAGCCTTAACCTTTCCTCATAGGGATTTACTTCCATCCCTTTTACCATTTTGGTTACTCTTCTCTGTATCTTTTCCAATTCTGCTGTATCCTTTTTAAGATACAGAGACCAGAATTGCACAAAATATTCAATGTGTGATTGCACCATGGAGCGATACAGAAGCATTATAATATCTTTGGTTTTATTCTGTGTTCCTTATAATTCCTAGCATTCTATTTGCTTTCTTGCTGACACTGCACACTGGGCAGAGGGTTTCAACGTAATCTCCAGGAACAAGCAGGAATGAGTCTTCACATATGGGTATCGTCGGTACCGACAGAGCCTGCGCGGGAACGCTCCCCAGCGTCCAAAAGGAAAGCTTTTGGGAGCATCCCACAGCGCCTGCACGCTGCCTTCCCGCCTTTCCTAACTGCCTCTCTCCAGTTCTTCTTTTCCGCGGAGCCAGCAGGTCGTGTTCCTGTCACCGCTGAAGAAGTTCTTTATTTTCTTTTATTTCTTTGGTCGCGTGTCTGCCTTCTTGAACATCAGACCGGTACCGCCGGTCTTTCTTTCTTTCTTCTTTAAAAAAAAAACCTACTGTTGTTCCCACTTCAGTGCGTTTTTTCTTTCTTCGGCCTTAGGCCTAGGAAAATCTTTCCTCATGGAAAAGCCCGCTTCCGGGTTTAAAAAGTGCACGAAGTGCAGCGGCACCATTTCTATCACCGACACCCATGAATGGTGTCTAAAATGTTTAGGTCCTGACCACTCCATAACGGATTGTGAGTCCTGTTCCATGATGTCTAAAAGAGGTCTACAGCAATGTTCCCTCTAATTTTCTGTAGGCTGTGTGCGCATAAAATATCAGCTGTGCGGCTTTTGAAGGAAGGTTAAATTTTTATGCGCCACATAACGACACTCGGAGTTATATACTTTAAAATTTGACTACACGTCAGAATACAGTATGTACACCACATTGATTGCACTAGAAAATATTGTATAACTTGTGAAAACCGTAAATGCACAACAACTTTTAAATTTTAAGACGTCTGTTGTTTTCTATCAGAATCAGAACTGTAATTTTTGTGCGCTCTGTTGTAAAGTATGTGCGCTCGCTCAGCGAGGTGTGTGCGTGCGCACACGCACACAGCTTAGAGGGAACAGTGGTCTACAGAATCGAGCAGCCAAGCTCAGTACCCTGTTTCCCTCTGATGCAACTTTGATAGCATCGACGTCTTCCAGGGCTTCCTCTTCCTCCCATGGATCTCAGGTAACCAAACTTAAGTCCAGCCGGTCCTCGAAGGGTAGATCTCCCTCTAAGTATCGAGAAGCCTCCGGACTTGCTCTCGAGGAATCTGCACTGGTAAAATTACCCCGGCGGGAGGCTCCGGCTTCCAAAGCTTTATCTATGGGGTCACAGGTTGACATTCGATGGCTCGGCCTCGACTGATCACCTGTTGCCATGTTCTGGGGTACCGGTGGTTCCCACTGGTACCGATATCCAGACATTGGTGGCGTCGATGGATCAGAATATCCTGACCATGCAGCGTGCCATCACGGCATTCCTACAAGCTGCGACGCCTTTGGTACCGCAACAAACTCCGTTGTCGGTACCGACTCCGGCATGGTACCGATATCGGTTCCGGTGCCGATTGCAGCGGTACACTGTTCTGTGATGCCCATCGGTACCGATCACTCCCGATGTCGATACCACCCGGTACGCGTATCGGGCTCTGCAGGAGCATCCAGACAGGCGATACTTCGATTCCTCTGAAGACTCTGATGAATCAGAGGCCTCTGTCGAAGCATCGGTGATCCTTCCTCAGGAGCCCTCTTCTCCAAAAAGAAGAATGTCTCCTCCAGAAGACTTGTCTTTTCAAGACTTCATTAGGGAAGTGGCCAGGGGCCTTTCCATTTCAGTGGCCCCTGAAGCAGAGCCTAGAGCCAAAAATTAGATATTTTACAATATCCTAAGGCTCCTAAAGAGGCAACCACTTTACCAATTCATGAGATTCTTTATGATCACATGTTGGGCATATGGGAGACCCCTCTCACCATCTCCCCTCATTCTCGTAGGTTGGACACCATGTATTGTGTTCCTCCTTGTCCTGGTTTTCATAAGACTCGGCTTCCTCACCACTCCATTGTGGTGGAGTCTGCTATGAAGAAGATAAAGAGTACTAAAAGGCACTCTTCTAATCCTCCAGGAAGAGAATGCAGAACCTTAGATGCCTTTGGCAGGAGAATTTTCCAGGCCAATATGCTTGTTGCCAGAATCAACTCCTATAGTCTCTATATGGGGATGTTTCTAAAAGAAGTTACAGATCATCTGCAAACTTTATCTCCTTTTATTTCAGAAGATAAAAGGGAAGAGTTTCTCACCTGGCTTAAACATGCCCAGGATGTTTCCAAATTTTCCAACCGTGCAGCCTTTGACTCTTTTGAGTGTGCCAGCAGAGCCTCAGCTATTGCCATAGGTGCATGCAGAGTTGCTTGGTTACAAGCTTCTGATTTGGAACCCTGGGTTCAGGATGGACTAGGAAACCTTCCTTGTACAGGTGAAAACCTTTTTGGCAAAGATTGGCAAGCAAAGGCCACCCAAATGGATGCTGAAAATTCTGCTTTAGATAGACTCTCAAAGTCTACCTCTGCTCCTTTTAAGAAAAGGTTGTTCAAAAAGGGTTTTTTTCCCAAAAAAGGGAGATATTCTGCTTATGGTCAGCAGGCATCTTCTGCAGGTCGTTTTGCTACAAAGAGACAGCAACAACCAAAACAGGCCAAGCCTAAGGCTGCTAGGACTGCTATGGCCCTAGCCTCCTCAGGGCCTTTGACTTTCAACTAGAGAACTTAGCCTTTCTGGCTCTAAAAGAACCAGAGCCTCTCACCATTCCAGGAAGGTTAGCTCACTTTGCTCCCAGGTGGGAACAAATCACAGCAGAGCAATGGACCCTCTCCATCATAAGAGAGGGGTACAAGCTTCATTTCTTAAACCTTCCTCCTCACACCATGGTGAGACAGTTCAATTCTCCAACATCTCTCCTCGACCTTCTGGGTCAGGAGATTACTACCCTTCTTGCCCAAGGGGCAATAGAAGAAGTACCCCTTCTTCAGCAGGGCTCAGGGTTCTACTCCCCCTACTTTCTTATCCCAAAGAAAACAGGGGGCTACAGACCCATACTAGATCTCAGAGAATTGAACAAGTTTCTATACAAGGAGAAGTTCAAGATGATTTCTCTCGGTGCTCTCCTTCCATACCTTCAGAGTCAGGATTGGCTTTGTTCTCTAGACCTCAAGGATGCGTACACCCATGTCCTCATCCATCCAACACACAGAAGGTTCCTTCGGTTCCTTTACCGAGGAAAGCACTACCAATACAAAGTGCTTCCTTTTGGTCTGGCTTCTGCACCAAGAGTGTTCACAAAATGCATGGCAGTAGTGGCTGCATTTCTACGCACTCTAGGGATATTCGTATTCCCATATCTGGACGACTGGCTCATCCGAGTTCCATCCCAGTCAGAGGCCCAGACTTCCCTAGCTTGCACAAGGCGTGTTCTTCAGTATCTGGGACTTGTAATAAACATTCCAAAATCCCATCTCACCCCTACTCAAGCTCTAGAGTTCATAGGGGCCTTGCTGGATACCACAACTGCAAGGGCCTATCTTCCCCAAGCCCGTTGCCTACGCTTGGTGCAGTTAGCCTCACAGATTCAGTTAAAATCCCATTTAACTGCTCGAGAGATGTTACAGCTGTTAAGCCACATGGCATCCACTGTGCATGTGGTTCCTTATGCTCGCCTTCACATGAGAGCTGCTCAATGGACTCTGTCCACCCAATGGACCCAGGCATCAGGGTGCCTGTCAGACAAAATAGCAGCCTCCAGTCGCCTCTTTTGCTCTCTCCAGTGGTGGAAGTTCAATCAAAATCTGTTGCTGGGGTCCCCCTTTCAACAGGTGTTACCCCAAGCAACCCTTACAACAGATGCCTCTCCAAAGGGTTGGGGAGCTCATCTACAAGATCTCTCCACCCAAGGTATCTGGTCTCCACAGGAGACATCTCTACATATCAACCTCTTAGAGCTCAGAGCAATCTTTCTGGCTCTCAGAGTCTTCCACACCCTGCTCAGCTACAAGACAGTCTTCATCCACACGGACAACCAAGTAGCCATGTTCTTTGTGAACAAGCAGGGGAGGACTGGTTCTCTGTCGCTTTGCAACGAAGCTCTGAGATTGTGGGCCTTCGCCAGAGAGCATCAAATCCATATCATGGCAGTGTATCTTCCAGGGGTTCAAAACTCTTGGGCAGACAGACTCAGTCGAGTTCTGCTTCCACACGAATGGTCCATCCATGGGGACCAGATAGCCAGGATCTTTCGAATTTGGGGAACCCCGGACATAGACTTGTTTGCAAGTCCGTGGAATGCCAAACTTCCCCGGTTCTGTTCCAGAATTCCGTGTCAGGGAGTTCAGGCAAGGGATGCCTTCCTCCTCCATTGGGGGCAAGACTTCCTCTATGCCTTTCCACCCATTCCCCTAATTCCCAAGACACTGTTCAAACTTCAGAGAGACAAGGGGTCTGTGATCCTCATAGCACCACATTGGCCACGCCAAGTGTGGTACCCTCTGCTTCTGCATCTCTCTCAAGCTCCCTCCCTGCACTTGGGATCTGCTCCAGACCTCCTGTCCCAGGAGGAGGGTACGTTGTGGCACCCAAATCCCCAGTCTCTTCACCTCAGAGCCTGGTTGCTGAAGGCCTAGACCTTCAAGATTTGCATCTTTCTCAGCAAGTGAAGGATATCCTTCATGCTTCCAGAAAGCCTTCCACTAGACGTTCCTATGCTTTTAAATGGAAAAGGTTTACCATTTGGTGTGCAGAGAAGGGTCTTAAGAACATAAGAACATAAGATATGCCATACTGGGTCAGACCAAGGTCCATCAAGCCCAGTATTCTGTTTCCAACAGTGGCCAATCTAGGTCATACGTACCTAGCAGTTTCCCCAAGGGACACAGGTTCCACAATGCTTGTATTGGTTCAAGCATTGATATCCTGGGTCCCTTCTTAATAATGATTTATGGACCTTTCCTCCAGGAACTTGTCCAAACCTTTTTTAAACCCAGCTACACTAACAGCCTTTACTACATCCTCCGGTAACAAATTCCAGAGTTTGATTACATGTTGAGTGAAAAAATATTTTCTTTTATTAGTCTTAAATAGTTTACCCTGTAGCTTCATTGCATGTCCCCTAGTCTTTCTATATTCTGATAAGGTAAACAATCGATCTGCGTTTACCCGTTCCACTCCGTTCATTAATTTATAGACTTCTATCATATCTCCCCTCAGCCGTCTCTTTTCCAGGTTAAAGAGCCCCAACCTTTTTAGCCTTTCTTCATAGGAGTATCCTTCCATCCCCTTTACCATTTTGGTGGCTCTTCTCTGAACCTTTTCTAAAATCTAAAACCTTTTCTTAACCCTCTTGCAATACCTCTGAATTCTTTACTAGAGTATTTGCTGCATTTATCCCATGCAGGCCTTAAAACAAATTCAGTAAGAGTCCATTTGAGTGCTATTGCAGCATCCCTTAAACCTCTCAATGGACAGCCTATTTCCTCTCATCCTCTTATAGCAAGATTCATGAGAGGCCTTCTTTTAACTAAACCTCCCATTAGACCACCTCCAGTGGCATGGGTCTTGAATCTGGTTCTTGGCCAGCTTATGCAGCCACCCTTTGAACCCTTAGCCACTACCTCCTTGAAATTCCTTTCCTGGAAGTTTATTTTTCTCATTGCAGTCACTTCAGCTCGCCGCATCAGTGAGCTGCAAGCCTTGGTGGCTAATCCTCCTTATACAAGGTTCCATCATGACAAGGTAGTCATCAGGACTAATCCACACTTTATGCCTAAAGTGGTCTCACCTTTTCATCTGAACCAGGAGGGTTATTTATTTATTTATTTATTTATTTACATTCTCTTATATACCGCACTATTCTGCATCAGTGCGGTTTACATTGAACAAGCTGAAATTACATTGAACAGGGCATTATAACTTGGAGATAACTATTTTACAGGGAACATGGGCTATGGAGGGTTAAGTGGCTTATTTACCTGTCTTTTTTTCCAGAACCTCATGCATCAAGTGCGGAGAGGAATCTTCATACCCTGGATTGTAAAAGAGCTCTTGCTTTTTACTTACAAAGGACACAGCAACATAGAAAGTCCTCTCAACTCTTTGTTGCTTTTGATCCCTCTCATTTAGGACTTCCAGTCTCTAAGAGAACTCTGTCCAGTTGGATTGGTCAGTGTATTTCTTTCGCCTACCAGAGTAAGAACCTTTCTCTGGAGGGCCATGTCACAGCTCACAATGTGAGGGCCATGGCAGCCTCTATGGCTCATCTAAATTCTGTGTCCATCGACCAGATCTGGCCACCTGGGCCTCGGTTCATACCTTCACAGCCCATTACTGCTTGGACAAGGACTCCCGCCGGGATGCCTTGTTTGGTCAGGCTGTTCTCAAACACCTGTTCGATACCTAATCAACTCCTACCCTCCATCCCTGGCTGGATGCCTGAGATTCATGGGTGGAAGTAGAGCCCTTCCCAGGGACTCACAACCTGGGTGATCTCCCAGGCATCTCTAGCTGGGGAGTCCCCATATGTGAAGACTCATTCCTGCTTGTTCCTGGAGATAGCACAGTTACTTACCTGTAACAAGTGATCTCTGGGAACAGCAGGAATAAGTCTTCACAACCCACCCACCTCCCCTAGGAGTTGTATCTCTCTATCTTCTTTCCTTTCCTCACTCTCTCTTTGTCTCAGCTTTAAAACTCGAACTGGAGAGAGGCGGTTAGGAAAGGCGAGAAGGTAGCGCGCAGGCGCTGTGGGATGCTCCCAAAAGCTTTCCATTTGGACGCTGGGGAGCGTTCCCACGCAGGCTCCGTCGGTACCGACATACCCATATGTGAAGACCTATTCCTGCTGTTCCCAGAGATCACCTGTTACAGGTAAGTAACTGTGCTTTATCCATGATGATGACCAGATCCTTTTCCTGGGTGGTGATCCCTAATGGGGAACCTTGCATCGCGTAGCCATAGCTTGGATTGTTCTTCCCTAAGTGCTTGACTTTGCACTTGTCTACATTAAATTTGATCTGCCATTTGAATGCCTAGTCTTCCAATTTTTCAAGGTCCTCTTATAAATTTTCACAATCCTCTTGTGTTTTAGCAACATTTATAATTTTGCATCATCTGCAAATTTGATCATCCCACAACTTGTTCCCATTTCCAGGTCATTTATAAATATGTTAAAAAGTAGTGGGCCGAGCACCGATCCCTGAGGTATTGTTCACTTTCTCCACTGAGAAAATTGGCCATTTAGCTTACTGTCTGTTTTCTGTCTTTTAACCAGTTCCTAATCCACAACAGTACACTTCCTCTTATACCATGACTTCTTAATTTACCCAAGAGTTTCTCATGAAAGAAGGTACAGCCCTCCTGACATCTGGCAATTGAGCTCGTGCCACTAGAGCAAAGAGGGTGAGGATTTTATTCCAGGTATTTCCTGATCATCAAAAAGACGGGGGGGGGGGCACTGTTCCCTCTAAGCTGTGCGCGTGTGCGCGCGCACACACCTCGCCGAGTGAGCGCACATACTTTACAACAGAGCGCACAAAAACTACGGTTCTGATTCTGATAGAAAACAACACAGACGTCTTAAAATTTAAAAGTTGTTGTGTATTTATGGTTTTCACAAGTTCTACAATATTTTCTAGTGCAATCAATGTGGTGTACATACTGTATTCTGACGTGTAGTCAAATTTTAAAGTCTATAACTCCGAGTGTCGTTATGTGGCGCACAAAACTTTTACCTTCCTTCAAAAGCTGCACAGCTGATATTTTATGCGCACACAGCCTACAGAAAATTAGAGGGAACATTGGGGGGGGGGGATCCCATCCCATCCCATCCTAGATGTAAGTGATCTCTATTTTTATTTATTTTTTATTTTATTTATTTACATTCTCTTATATACCGCGCTATTCTGCATCAGTGCGGTTTACATTGAACAAACTGAAATTACATTGAACAGGCCATTATAACTTGGAGATAACTATTTTACAGGGAACATGGGCTATGGAGGGTTAAGTGGCTTGCCCAAGACCACAAGGAGCACCTGTGGGACTAGAAACCCCAGTCCTTCCGGCCCAAGGTTGCTGTCCTCTAGTGGGATTTGAACCACCGACCTTCCGGCCTGAAGTACCTTGCCCCAACCACTAGGCTACTCCTCCCTAGAAGTTGAGACAGAACCACACTGAGATCCCAGGCCACCAGAGGCAGTTTAAATAGGTGGCTTGGAGAGCAGGAGACCCCACATAAAATGTGCAAAGAAATAGTTCCTGTTCATAGCCCCAGTCTGGTCCCGGACCTCTGAGTTGTCAACCTTAATCAGCAGCTTGGAGACTGAGGAACCACCTTCTTTTCATGATGTCACTGCTATATAACTCCGGCATCCGCCCATCTCCATCAGTTACCTCAGTCTCCAAGCAGCTGACTAGGTTGAGCCCGGGGGTCCGGGCTCACTGGAGGAACAACTAAGACTTAGTTTGAGTGTAGGATTTAGTCTGATTAGTCTGAGTTTAGTTTAATTAGGTTTCCCATTTGGTGTTTATAAAAAAAAAAAAAAAAAAAATTAGAAGTGCTCTGTACCTTTAAGGTATAGGGCCTATGCCTGCCGGTGCCTTAGGCTCTTCTCTCCCTCTGTCTGTCTTCGGGGCTCGGCGGAGTCGGAGGGGTCGGCTCACCCCGGCTTGGGCAGGCGAGCTGAGCTGGCAGAGAGAAGGATTTGCGTCCAGCCACGCGCCAAACAGAAGATCTGCCTGTGAGCGCGCCTCTGGCTGGACGGAAGGGGGGGGGGAAGCTTGAGCCGGTCTGAATCGCCTCAGTCGCTGAAGGACCTGATGGGGCCACTCCGCTTCTGCTTTGCTGCGCGGGCAGCTAAGGTAAGGCTAGCGGGAGGGAACACGATTTAAGCGACCGCTTCTCCTCCTTGCTGCGGCGCGGCTGCGCCTCGCAAATTTACAGGCCCGGCCTCGTGGCACTCGCGCGGGAGTGCTCTTTGGCTCCCGCGTTTTTTTTCCCTAGCCCTTTACGGGCGGCTCGGTCTTCCGAGAGGTTGGGCAGCTGGCCCGGAGAGCCGACGGGACAGTTTCTTCCTCAAGTGAGGGGTTTTTGCAAAAAAAACAAAACCATAAATAATCTCCTATTCGTTTGCGTCAGTGCCCTTCCCGGTTTTTTACGGCAGAGAGCGAGTTTTCAGGTGCGTTGTTCCCGCCGCACTGTTTGGTGTAGCGGGTCCCTCTTTCCCTGCCGTGGACGGTTCCTGCAGGTCTTTGGAGGGCCTTGCTTGAGCGGTACTCAGCCCAGGGTAGGCCTGCTCTCTTTTGGCATGTCGCCTAAGACCCTCTGTGTGATCTGCGGGATCAAAAGATCCTCACTGCTGGACTCCGGGGTATGCAAAAGTTGCTCCAAGGAGGCAGCAACTCTGGATCCCCCCGGGGTGAGCGTGGGGGAGCTGACGGGGTCAGAGGTTGGGCCTCCAGTTGATTCTCCTCCAGGCTCATCCCGGGCGGAGCAGGTGGCGGGGCCCTCGTCCCCCGCGACGGGGCCAGTCCCCCAGGTGCCCTGGGAGAGTGGACTTGAGTCCATTTTCTCCCCAGAGTTTGTAGCCCTGCTTCGACACGCAGTGGGGGGACTACCTCGCCCACCTCCCAAGTCTTCGGAGGGGCCCCGCACTAAGCGGGGTGCCCCGGCTCCTCCCGCAGAGGTTCAACCCGACCACAAGAGGCTACGGTTGGATGCGGAGTCGGTGGAGCCCTCCCTGGCCTCGGAGGGGGCCCTGTCGGAGGAGGAGGGCGAGGCAGGGCCTCCGGAGGAGGACTTGGAGGAAGGGGAGCTCGATGACAAGGAAGAACAGGCCAGGGTGGTCCGAGTCTTCCGCAGGGAAGAACTACCGGCCCTGATCGCCGAGACGCTGAGCGCCTTAAATATGCCGGCGCAGGGGCCGTCGGAGGACGAGTCTCTGGAGGACCCCCTGCTACAAGTCTTCCGTAAGTCTCAGCAAGCCTTCCCAGTCCATCGGGTCTTCCAAGAGCTGATTCAGGAGGAGTGGAAGGTCCCGGGGGCGGCCCTGAAGGGTTCGCGGGTGCTGGGACGGTTATATCCTCTGGTGGATCGGGATAGGGAGGTGTTCGCGCCCCCCAAGGTGGATGCTGCGGTGTCGGCAGTGATAAAGAAGACCACCATCCCAGTGGAAGGCGGCGCGGCCCTCAAGGATGCCCAGGACAGGAAGCTGGATGCTCTCCTGCGTCAGGTGTTTGACACTAATGCTCTGTCCCTCCAGGCCGCTATATGTGGGGCCTGGGTCACCAGGGCCTGTCTTCGCTGGTCCCAGCAGGTGCGACTGGCGCAGGCGGAGGGCACATCGGTGGAGGCGGCCCGCCTAGCGTCGGGGGCAGCCTATTTATCTGATTTGCACTATGACCTCATGCGGGGTCTCTCCAGCAGTATGGCGTCGGCGGTGGCTGCCCGACGGTACCTGTGGCTCCGTGCCTGGGCGGCTGACTCTGCTTCGAAGGCCCGGCTGAGTAAACTTCCGTTCAAGGGACGCCTCCTGTTTGGGGAGGATCTGGAGAAGTTGGTCAAGGACCTGGGCGAGTCTAAGGGTGGTAAACTGCCGGAGGACAAGCCCAAGCAAGGCCGTGGAACTGCATCCAGCAGACCTCCGCAGCGGGACTTTCATCGCTCTCGCTTCCCTCGGTCCGCTGGCGGACAGCGGGGCAGGTTTCCCGTCCGCAACCAGGGGTTTCGGGGCTTCCGGGGAGCCGGCAGAGGCTTCGGGGGGGGGACCTCGACCACCTCCTCCGCCGCCTCGGCCCTGCGAAAGGCGCAATGAGATACGGCGGGCCCAGGGGCCGCTGGTTCCCGTAGGAGGCAGGCTGCGGGAGTTCTACGACGCCTGGGTCCACATCACTTCGGATCAGTGGGTGCTGGAGGTCATCAGGGACGGTTACGCGCTGGAGCTGCAGCGACCAGTGCGCGATGCCTTTGTGCGGTCTCCCTGCAAAGCGTCCAGCAAGTGTGCTGCGGTTCGGGAGACCGTTCAAAGACTGCTGGACCTCCGGGCGATCGAGCCGGTTCCGCCCGCCCAACACGGTTGCGGTCGATACTCCATCTATTTCGTGGTCACCAAGAAGGGCGGAGGGCTCCAGCCCATCCTAGACCTCAAAGGGGTAAACCGGTGCCTCCGGGTGACTCACTTCCGCATGGAAACTCTCCGGTCCGTGATTGCAGCGGTCCGGCCGGGAGAGTTTCTCACCGCTCTGGATCTGTCCGAGGCCTATCTTCACATTCCCATCCGGCAGGAGCATCACCGGTTTCTCCGCTTTGCGGTGCCTTTCGGTCATTTCCAATTCCGAGCGCTGCCGTTCGGGCTAGCTACGGCTCCACGCACCTTCACGAAGGTGATGGTAGTGGTGGCAGCGGCCCTACGCAAGGAAGGCGTCCTGGTGCACCCGTATCTGGACGACTGGTTAATCCGGGAAAAGTCTAGGGACGAGAGCTTGCGGGCCACGTCCAGGGTGGTCGAGTTCCTGGAGAGCCTCGGTTGGGTGGTCAACAGGGCGAAGAGCCAGTTGGTCCCCTCCCAAGACATGGAATACCTAGGAGCGCGCTTCGACACGGGAACCGGACAGGTGTTCCTTCCTCGGCAGAGGGCGCAGAAGTTGCGGATGTTGGTTCGGCAATTCTTGAAGAGATGGGAGTCCACGGCGTGGCAGTACCTCCAACTGCTGGGCACCATGGCGGCGTCCCTCGAGCTGGTGCCGTGGGCGAGGGCTCACATGCGACCCTTGCAGAGGGCGCTGCTCAGGCGCTGGTCGCACCAGCGGGACTCCCTGTCTCAACGGCTCGCCTGCCCGGACGAAACGCGGGCGGGGCTGCGCTGGTGGTTGGATCCCCGCTCCTTGAAAAAGGGGAGGCCGCTGGCGGTGCCCGAGTGGGTAGCATTGACGACAGATGCCAGCCTCCAGGGTTGGGGGGGGGTCACTGTCGCGGCCAGTTCGCCCAGGGACTGTGGAATCCTCTGGAGCGCTCATGGTCGATCAACCGTCTGGAACTGCGTGCGGTGTCCCTGGCGTTAGAATGCTTCCAGCCGACCCTCGAAGGTTCGGCGGTGAGAGTGTTCTCCGACAACGCCACGGCCGTGGCTTATCTCAACCGTCAGGGCGGGACCAGCAGCGCGACCCTCGAGGCAGAGGCAGAGGCCCTCTTTGCATGGGCCGAGCGGCATCTCCTGGCGGTGTCGGCGGCGCACGTGGCAGGAGTGGACAACGTGGAGGCAGACTTCCTCGGTCGCGTGCGGGTGGATCCAGGAGAGTGGGTTCTCCATCCGGAGGTGTTCGCGATGCTCACGCGGCGATGGGGCACCCCGGTGATGGATCTGATGGCCACTTTCAGCTCCGCGAAAGCCAGCCGCTTCTTCAGCAGGCGCAGGGAACGGATGTCCGAGGGTCTCGACGCGCTGATTCAGCCCTGGCCGGAGGGCCAGCTGTTGTACGTCTTCCCGCCGTGGGTGCTCATTGGACGGGTACTCCAACGGGTGGAGAGCTTCGGGGGGATGGTGATCCTGATAGCTCCGGACTGGCCGCGCCGGCCTTGGTATGCAGACCTGCGCAGGCTCCTGGTCGAGCAGCCGTGGCGGCTCCCGGCTCGCCCGGACCTGCTGACGCAGGGGCCTCTGTTCATGCCGCATGTGGATCGGTTCTCGCTTACAGCTTGGCTATTGAAAGGGCTCGGCTGAGAACTAGGGGCTACTCCACGGCGGTGGTCTCTACCCTGTTGAAAGCTCGTAAGAGGTCCACGTCTTTGGCGTATGTCCGGGTCTGGAGAGTTTTTGAGGCGTGGTGCAGCGAGCGACACTTGGTGGCGCTCAAGGCGTCTCTCTCCCAGGTCTTGGACTTTCTGCAGTGCGGTTTCGACAAGGGCCTGGCGGCGTCTTCGATTCGAGTGCAGGTCGCGGCCCTGGCGTGCTACCGCGGACGACTGGCCGGTAAATCCCTGGGAGAACATCGGGATGTCAAGCGGTTCCTACGTGCGGTTGTGTTAATTCGCCCACCCCGCAGACATCCGGTTCCGCAGTGGCACCTTCCCCTTGTACTGTCTGCGCTGGAGCGAGAGCCTTTCGAGCCCTTGAGCACGGCTTCCCTGAAGGATCTCACATTGAAGGTCGTGTTCCTGGTCGCTATTTGTTCGGCCAGACGAGTCTCGGAGTTGCAGGCTCTGTCCTGCAAGGAGCCGTACTTGTCTTTTTTCGAGACCAGAGTGGTCTTGCGACCTGTGCCGGCCTTCTTACCCAAGGTCGTGTCGGCTGAATCAGTAGATCTCCCTGCCGGTGTTCCGGGCGGGTCCTTCGAGTTCAGCTTCCAGGACGCTGGATGTCCGCAGGGCCTTGAAGAGGTATCTTCGGCGTACGGCGGGGTTCCGCCGCTCGGAGAGATTGTTTATCCTGTTCTCGGGACCTCGCCGAGGAGAGGCGGCTTCTAAGGCCTCCATCGCCCGGTGGATCCGGGAGGCGATTTCGTCGGCCTACCTGCTGAAGGGGAGATCGGTGCCGGAGGGGCTGAGGGCCCACTCCACCAGGGCTCAAGCTACGTCCTGGGCGGAGCTCCAAGCTGTGCCGCCTGCGGAGATTTGCAGGGCGGCCACGTGGTCTTCTTTGTCTCCCTTTATTCGACATTATCGATTGGACGTTCAGTCCGCGCAGGATGCCACTTTCGGGGCGGCGGTGCTGCAAGCGGTTGCGGCCGGGCCCTCCCTTTAGATCTACTGCTCTGGTACTTACTCAGAGGTCCGGGACCAGACTGGGGCTACGAACAGGAAGGTGAAATTAGTCTTACCTGCTAATTGTTGTTCCTGGAGTAGACCCAGTCTGGTCCCGCATCCCACCCGGTGTTGCCGTAGGGCTTGCAGCACGGTCTTCTGTTTTTTCACTGGTAACAGGTAAGAAGGGACGTTTCGATGTCATCTATAAGGGGGGTGGTCGGACAGGGGAGAGGCTAGTCTGGGCACCCCCAGTGTTCACAGATAGTGGATTAATTACTTTTCATGTCTCAGTGCTGGAGGGGTTGGACCTTGCGGTTTGTAGGTGAGGTCTTAACTTATTTGTTGCTCTGGTGAGTCTGCTTTGTCAGTAGGGTACTGATGGAGATGGGCGGATGCCGGAGTTATATAGCAGTGACATCATGAAAAGAAGGTGGTTCCTCAGTCTCCAAGCTGCTGATTAAGGTTGACAACTCAGAGGTCCGGGACCAGACTGGGTCTACTCCAGGAACAACAATTAGCAGGTAAGACTAATTTCACCATTGCCTGTCCAGAGGCCTGTGATAAGCCGTAATGGCACCAAGATGAACGCTGACTTAGTTTGACTTGAGACCTGCCGAGGGCAAACGGAAGAGATATTGTAGAAGGGATTCCACCTGGCAGGTAGAGGGGTCAATTTGCTTTGGGGAACACCAGAGTGTGAACTTCGCCATTTGAAGGCATATGAATGTCTGGTGGATGGTTTGCATGATGCAAGTAGAATATCCTTGACCTGTTGTGGGAGGTCAGCAAAGACTATGCCTTCAACAGCCATGCCGTGAGGAGGCGGTGGCCTGTGGATTGGGATGGAGAAGCGTCCCGTGATCCTGAGAATGGAGGTTGGGCACATGTCCCAGAGTGGGAGATTGAGTCTGCACTTGTCGAAGCAGCACAGGAAACCATGGCTGAAGGCGCCAATAAGGGGCTATGAGGATCATGCAACCCTTGTCGGCCTGAAATTTGAACAGGGTCTTGGGTATCAAGGGGATGGGTTGGAATGCATAAAGTAGGCCCTGTCCCCAATGGAGGAAGGCAGGCTCGATGGGCGCAAGCGACAGGGTATCTCGAAGATTGTCTATACGTCACCGATCCTCTCTTTCAGTATTTGGACTGGTGGACTGTCCCATTCAATCAGGCCAAAGGTCTTCCCTTTCAAATTGCTTCACCACAAAAATTGTTGACGAGCCATGCATCCAAGCTGTGTCCAAGGCACTTGGTCCCTTAAGAAAAGTCTCCATTAGATCAATTTCTTGGAACTAAGAGCCAAAGCAAATGCTCTAAAGGCTTTCAAAGATTGGTTGTCCAATCAAATTGTCCTCATTCAAACAGACAACTAAGTAGCTAGTAGTAGTAATAGTACCAGCCATGTTCTATATCAACGAGCAGGAAGGAATGGGATCATACCTCCTGTGCTTGGAAACGGTCAGGTTGTGGAAATTTGCCATTGCCCATGAAATGGACTTAGGAGCCACATACCTACCAGGCTTACAAAACACTCTGGTGGACAGGTTGAGTTGAGTCCTTCAACCACACCAATGGACCCTGGACAGGGAGGTTGCAAGTTATATTTTTCAAGAGCGGGGCACCCCCTTCATAGATCTCTTTGCGACTCCTCAGAATGCCCAGGTGGATCAGTTCTGCTCCAGAGTAGGGTCACGCAGCAAGCTAGCCTTTAATGCTTTCTTCCTTGATTAGGGGGAGGGTCATCTATACGCGTATCCTCCAATACCTCTCATTGCCAAGACCCTCCTGAAGCTCAAAACAGACAACAGTACAATGATTCTCATTGCTTCTTACTGGCATAGGCAACCATGGTTCAATCTCTCTCCTTCTGGAGCACTCCAGTTGGGAACCAATATGGCCAGGCCATGCACCAGATCTGATATCTCAGGAAAACAGAACAGTGTTGCATACCAACATCAAGTCCTTGGCCGTCACAGCTTGGATATTGAGAGGCTGACGTTGTCCACACTCAGTTTGCTGGCCGGTGTCACTGATGTTGTTTTGGCCTCAGGAGGGCCTCATCAAGAAGATCCTATTCATGCAAATGGAAGAGGTTTGCTGTCCTTCACACCAGACAGCACCTCTCTGAGTCTGGACTCAAGCCCAACTCGATAAAGGTTCACTTCAGCACAATTGGAGCTTATCATCTGGGTGTAAAAGGTAAACCCATCTCTATGCAGCCTTAGTTGTTTGCTTCATGCAGGGCTTCCTGCTGTTAAAACCTCCCAATAAGTCACCTGCACTGTCCTGGGACCTTCAGGTGTTCTTACACAGCTGATGAAAGTTCCTTTTGAGCATTGAATTCCTGTCCTCCCAAGTTCTTGACCTGGAAAGTTCTATTTCTGGTGGCGGTCACTTCAGCTCATAGGGTGAGCGAGCTTCTGGCCATAGTAGTTCATCCACCTTACACTAAATTTCATCACAATAGAGTGGTCCTCTGTACTCATCCGAAATTCATTCTAAAAGTGATAACGTATTTACATCTTAATCAGTCAGTTGTCTTTCCAACATTTTTCCCAAAACCTCATGCTCACAAAAGGGAAGCTGTGCTGCACATTTTGGACTGCAAACTAGTCCTAGCTTTTACTTACAGCAGACGAAAGCCCTTAGAAAGTCCATCTAGCTTTTTGTTTCTTTTGACCCCAGCAAGCTAAGAGCTGCCATCTCCAAATGCACATTATCAATTTGGCTAACAGACTACATCCCTTTCACTTATGCCTAGGCAGGCCTAAGCCTTTGAGGATCATGTCATGGCTCATAATCTCAGAGCCATGGCTGCGTCAGTGACTCACGTTCGATCTCCATGGGAGAGATATGCAGAGCTTGAACATGGATTTCAGTCCACACATTTACATTTCAGTATTGTCTGGAAGGGGATTCATGACGCAACAGCAATTGTGGCAAATTGGTACTAAAGAATATGTTTGGGGAGTAGAATCCAACTCCACCCCCCTAGGCCCATTTATTTCTCTTCAAGCTACATTAAAAACAAACAACAAATATATATGAATAAAATGCAAAAGGCCTATTGCTACCAGAAACATTGTGATGTTGCCCCTTTTGGGCTCATCATTTTCCCCTTTTTTGTTCAAGGTAACCTGTAGTTAGGGAGTCCCATACGTGAAGATGTTTTTTCCCTGCTTATCCATGGAGAAAATGTAGTTATTCATCTGTAGCAGGTGTTCTATGTGGACAGCAGGAAAAGTCCTCACAATCCACTCTCCTCTGGGAGTTGTATTCTCTTCGGCTAAAGTATTTGATTGAGGTAAAATTGTGGCGTGGCAGCGGGCAGGAAGACGTGTGCATGTGCAGAGGAGTTTCCAGAAGGAGCTCAGAATATTCCCATGCAGGACTCCATTGGATGACGTCATCCATACATGAGGATTTTTTTCTACTGTCCATGAAGAACACCTGCTACAGGTGAGTAACTACATTATACATAATACAGAGGCAAAAAAAATAAAATAAAATCATAGAATAGCTGTTGTTTTAGGCCCCTCCCCTCTCAAGTCCCACTTTCACTCAAGATGGTTAAGCCTAGCTGTAGAGTAGTGTTTTTAACCTAGATTTGAGCTTCTCAAAGGATGCCTGTGTTCTGAGGCTGGCAGCGTTCATAGAGCAGGAGCCAAGTAGACAAAGAAGGTATGACAAGTTGACCTTGAGATGTATTTTGAGTCTGTGAGGGAAGAGGTAGCTGATCATTAAGCAGATACATTAGCAGAGGGGGAAGAGGAGGTGATAGGGAAAAAAGCAGATCAGGTAAGTGTTTGTTTATGCCTGTAATGCAGGCACAGGGTGTTATTTTTTAGTAGTATCTAGCTCACCCCACCACTTAGCTGTAGCAATTCAAGGCAGGTTACATTCAGGTGCAGTAGGCATTTCTCTGTCCCCAGAGGGCTTACAATCTAAGTTTATATCTGGGGCAATGGAGGGGTTAAGTGGCTTTCCTAAGGCCACGTGGAGTTTCTGTAGGATTTGAACCCTGGTCTTTCCGGTTCCAGGTTGCTGCCCTAACCACTAGGCTGCTCCTCTACTGCACTTTAAGAATTTTCTTAAATTTGATTCTGAAGGAGACTGGGAGCCATTGTTGATTGGCTAAGAGAAAGACGGGCATAATCATGTCTGTGGACTGAGTAGAGAAGGTTAATGGCAGTATGTTGGACCAACTGCTTGAGAGAGGAATATTTAAAGCCATCATAAAGAGTGTTAGAAAAGTCAGTCTACCTAAGAATCAGAACATGAAATAATGATTGGCCATCTTTATTATCAAGAAGCGGTCTGAGAGAGTAAATTTGCCAGGGAACAAAGAAAAAGGATCTTGTAACCAGTGTTCCTTATCGTTCACCAGATTAGGTCAGACAAACAGATTATGCCTCTCTACCAGCAGATGGAGACAGAACAAATGCTTGTGAGCCCTGCCCCTATATAGGGCACTGTGCAGCAAGCTGTTCCTCAGTTTTTCTCTTTCTCTAGCTGAGATGGTAGACCTGCCTCTCCCTCACAGTATTGAAGCACCACTCCCCACTGGCAGGAATACTGACAGAGGACTCCTGCATGGCTTCTATTTTATTTATTTTAACAGCTTTTTTTTTATACTGCCTTATTTAATCAAAGTAGTTTACATTGTAACTTAAACATGGTAATGTACATTTAACAGGGACGTTAATAGCTTGATTTCTTCTGAGGCAATGGTAGGGTTAAGTGACTTGCCCAATGCCACAAGGAGTGCTAGTGGGAATTGAACCCTGGTCTCTTGGTTCCCAAACTAGTGCTCTAACCATTAGTTTACTCCTCCACTCCTACTCCACTTCTAGCTGCTTAGCAGGAAAGGTTGTTCATAATCGATGGGATCTAAGCGAGTTAAGTGAAGGTAAAGAATCCAGGTGAAATCGTACTGTAGAAAACTGATAATACAAATATTAGGTAGCATGAGAAAAGAGAGATGTGGGGAGGAGTAAGAAGAACTGCGCAGAAACAGAAACAAACTTTGGTTGTGTGTTTTTTGTTTTGTTTTTGTAAACACAGATTTGAAATTGATGAGACTTCTCCAAGCAAGTCTGGGTGTCGTGGGGATGACTGCAGTTATGAGATCCTAAGCCGCAGGACAAAGTATGGAGAGGGACAACATGCACATGGTGGCAATCACTGCGGGGGCTGCTGCCACTGACTGATCCCCAGTGTAACAACCTGGCTCCTGAAAAGCCCCATTTCCTCTCTCTTGGAAGCCTGGAACTGGCCAGCCATATACTATTCCTAGTTTACAAACATTTGTGCTAACAAGAAGGGAATTCAGTTACTGCATTGGAAACAGACCCACTAGCCCCAATGTGACAGCAATGGTGGAAGGGGAAAAGACTCAGGTTGGGGGTGGAATCATTAAAAGGCTCACTCCCACCTTGAAGCGTGCACTGAAACCTGCCAGGCAGAAAATACTGATCAAGCACTTGATCTTCTCAGCTTGGTGCTGTGGGAGTACCACATTGATGAAAACAGCAACAATCACTGGGCCAAATTTATCCTTAAAACAAGTAGCAGATTTTACTTCACTTTCATCTGAACTGCTGGATCATTAGTGCATATAATGTCACTAAGTGGATCTCTTTGCTGATGTGGCCATTGTATGATTGCTTCTGTGACTTAAGGATGCATTGACAAGTTATTCTGGCCGCTGTCTGTTGTGAATATAAACTTTAGAGCTCAGGATTCAGCTTCTTTTTACTTAATGTGAACCATGGAAAGGGGGCCTTCCTCAACTCTCTGTTTCATTGTCACACTGTAGCAGCTAAGTGCCAAAAGAATTATAGCAATGTATAACCTTTTGAACTGAAGATGGAAGTGGCAGAGTATCTATGTGCACAAGACATCCTCAAGGCTTGATTCTTATAAACTGATTTTGTTCATGGCATGTATGGTTGAAAGATCACTTTTCTGACTGAGTATCAGTGCTCTCCATAGGGGTACCTTTTCAAGCACTGGTTGAGGCTTTATGGAAAGTTAAGTAAAGGCAGCTAATTTCGATTGCCTTAAGGATGAGAGGTGTTTTTGTTTGTTTGCTTTTTAGTTTAGTCTATAAGTATAAGGCCATACCTTCATGTTTATGATGTTTTATTTTGCAGGAGATAAAAATGGGAATTATTAAATGCCTTTTTTGTTGTGCTATGATAAGCAAGTTTACTGTACAATGGAGTATTGTAAAGGAGGATAGTAAAAGCATGAGCTGGCAGGCAGGGGTAGTGCAAGTTGATGATCCAGTCTGAGTCCAGCAGTAGAGATGCCTCTGGGACTATAACAAATCAGTAGGTAAATCAGAAAGAGAATGTTCCTTATCGTTCCTCCAGTTCAGTCCTCTACCTCTGGGTTGTCAATCTCCTCCTGCAGCTTGGAGACTGGTATGTCAGAATGATGACATCACTGGATATAGCCTGCTGCACTCACTCCTCCATCCCAGTGTGACCAGTCTCCTTGCAGCAAGAGAACTTGGCGAGCCT
Organism: Ichthyophis bannanicus; assembly: GCA_033557465.1. Taxonomy (NCBI): domain Eukaryota; kingdom Metazoa; phylum Chordata; class Amphibia; order Gymnophiona; family Ichthyophiidae; genus Ichthyophis; species Ichthyophis bannanicus. Next base: position 193,544,281 of record CM066039.1, read on the forward strand.
TGGGAAAGGGCTCTCTGGAGGAACTAATAAGGAGCTAGGTGTTAGTTAGGGTAACTAATTTGATTATATGGTTGACATTTTTATTTGGGCTCTGTTTCTTTAAAAAAAAAAAAAAGGTCAGAAGCTCAGCTCCCGGCATTCTTGCTCGCTGTCCCTGCACGTTCTATGGGGGTGCTTACCCAGGGCGGCAAGTCTTGTTTCCCGCTGGTGCAAAGAGGTTCTCTCCCCCCGGACGCTACGGGGGAGAGCGCTTCTTACTAAACCCGTGCCTTCAGGTCAGCCGTAGCTGTGTTTAGCGGCTTCAGAGGCTGCAGCACGTCAGTTCTGCTGTGCTCGGGGGCCTTGGTTCCTTGAGCAGAACAGCCCTTTCAGGCACTGGAGCAGCAGCCCTGACCGGTAAGCTTTCCACCGGTGTCAGGCTGCTTGTCCAGGCGGCGAAAATTCGTTTGTCCGGTCCACGACCGGCCGAGGCTTATTTTGGCACCTTTTGTTTTGCTGGGTTAGCTTGGTGGCGGCCATTTTTGGTGCTGCGGAGCAGCCACGTGTTGGCCGGGGGGACTCCCGATCCCGTGCCAAACAAAGTAAAGGGTGTTCTTTTCTTATTTCTTTGCTTGTTTTGTTTGTTTTATTCGTTTTAGGGCTTGTTTTCTTGGTTTGATTGTGTTCTTTTCTGCCACTCCACAGGGCTGAGGGGGGGCTCTTTTCCCGTGAGAACAGAGCGTGTGAAATTAACTCTAATATAGACTTGTAGATTGCAGAAGGGGATAGGCTGCCGTGTTCTTCAAAAAAAAAAAAAAAAGGGGGAGACAAAAGAAACAAACAAAAGAAAGGTCAGGGTAAGCCTCTAGATCTCGGGCTAGGCTGCCTTATGGCTACTAGACCTCAGTGTATTGTCTGTGGCACTAGGAGGGGCACAGTAGCTGATACTGGGGTGTGCCGGGGGTGTGCTACCCTCTCATCCACAGTGGAGCAGCAGATGGAGTCTAAGGAATCCCCAGAGGTGCAGGGAGCATCCACAGGGGCGGGGGCTGCTTCCCCGCGGTCACCGGCACACGGGCCAGCGTTTGAGGAGCTGTCAGGAACCTCAAGCACTTTGCTGGCAGCCCAGGCGTCGGGTCTCGGGGAGTTCAGCCCTGAGTTTATTTTGATCATGCATCAGGCCTTTTGCCTGCGACGCCAGGGCAAGGGGTCTGACGCTGGGGCGCTGGCATCTCAAGCTCAGCAGCTAGAGGTGGTTGCTGCGCTGGGCGAGGAACTGCCGGCGCCTAAACGGGCACGAACGAAGGATCTAGCATCGGCGGAGGACGAGTGGCCGGAAGCCCAAGACCCAGAATGGGATCAAGAAATGGGTACGCAGGACCTGGAAGAAGGGGAGATCCCTGAACCCGAGGATCAGGCTAAGATAATTAGGGTCTTCTGCAGAGAGGAACTGGCGGCCTTGATCATGGAAACATTGCAGATGTTGAATCTTGCTACGCAAGCCGCGGTGGAGGAGGTCGTCGAAGATCCCGTCATTCAGGCGGTTCGACAGACGCAGGTGGTGGTTCTGGTGCACAGAGTGGTCGACAAAATGATTCAAGAAGAGTGGGATAAGCCAGAAGCGGGTCTACGGGGCATAGGGACGCTGAATAGACTGTATCCTCTGGCCGATAAGGATAAAGAAAGGTTCTAGGCCCTGCGGGTGGACGCGGTGGTGTCGGCGGTTTCTAAAAAGACCACCATTCCGGTGGAAGGTAGTGCAGCCTTGCGGGTTGCCCAGGACCGTAAGCTTGACGGGTTACTGAAGCAGACCTTTGAAGCGGATTCCCTTTCGCTGCAGGCCTCCATCTGTGGAGCTTGGGTGGCCAGGGCGTGTCTGCGATGGGCCCAGCGACTGCATCAGTCTTCGCGCATGGATAACGAGGAGTTGAAGGAGTTCGATCGGCTGGAGTCCGGAGCAGGAGCAGCCTACTTGGCGGATGTGCATTACGACTTGATCAGGGCGCTGGCCAATAGCACGGCGTCTGTGGTGGCCACCCATCGGTCAGTGTGGTTATGGAATTGGGCGGTGGATGGACCTTCTAAATCCCGTCTTAGCAAGCTTCCCTTTAAGGGTGGTTTACTGTTTGGAGAAGATTTGGATAAGTTGTTGAAGGATCTTGGTGAGTCCAAGGCAGGTAGGCTTCCAGAGGATAAGCCGAAACCAGGAAAATCCGGACAAGGCTTTCGGGACCAGTTTCGAGATTTCAGAAGATTTCGTTCGACGCGATTCGGTAGTTTCCAGAGGGGCCGGTATCAGACTCGAGCCCAGGGATTTCGGGGGTTTCGAGGGGCGAATAGGGGGTTCGTTCTCCTCAAACCCTGCGTCCGCATCACGTAAGCCACAATGAAGCGAGGTGGGTCCTGGCGGAGGGGCTTCCCGTAGGCGGGCGGCTTCGGGAGTTCCTTTCCGCTTGGACCCACATCACATCCGACCAGTGGGTGTTAGAGATAATTCAACACGGCTATGCTCTGGAGTTGGCACGGCCCATACGAGATTCCTTTGTCATGTCTCCTTGCAGGGGACCCAAGAAATCAGCAGATATTCGCGCAACTTTGGAAAGACTGCTTCACTTGCGGGCAGTGGTAGAAGTGCCCAAAGCCGAATGCGGCATGGGTCGATACGCAATCTATTTCATGGTGCCAAAGAAGGGTGGAACGTTGCGGCCCATCCTAGACCTCAAAGCCGCAAACTGTTGTTTACGGGTACCGCATTTCCGGATGGAGACATTGAGATCGGTCATAGTGGCTGTGCGTCGCGGAGAATTCTTGACGTCTCTGGATCGTACGGAGGCGTATTTGCACATACCCATCCGGGAAGCTCATCAGAGGTTTTTATGGTTCGCTCTTCCTTGGGGTAACTATCAATTCCAAGCCTTGCCTTTCGGTCTGGCGACAGCGCTGTGGACCTTCACCAAGATCATGGTGGTGGTGGCGGCGGCGTTGCGCAAAGAAGGGATTCTGGTCCACCCTTATCTTGACGATTGGTTGATTCGAGCCAAGTCCAAGGAGGAGAGAGTCCGAGTGACAGACGGGGTAGTGACGTTTTTGTCTGGGTTGGGTAGTCAACCCGACAAAGAGTCACTTGAAGCCCACCCAGGACCTCGAATATCTCAGGGTCCGGTTCGACACACTGTCAGGCCAGGTGTTTCTGCCGCACAAAAGGGCTGAGGCCTTGAGGTCTCTAGTTCGGAAGTTCATGTTGGTGCCAGCCCCGTCGGCCTGGGATTATCTCCGGGTTCTGGGAACCATGGTGGCGACGTTAGAAGCGGTGCCTTGGGCCAAGGTGCATATGCGGCCGCTGAAAAGAGCTCTGCTTCGCTGTTGGTCGCATCAGTCCGATTCGTTGAGCAAGCGTCTTCCTTGTCCTTTCAAAGTCAGATGGTCTCTTCGTTGGTGGCTACTCAGGTCGTCGCTGGCAGCCGGCATGCCGCTGGACCAGCCAGAGTGGCTTCCGTTATTGACGGACGCCAGCCTAGTAGGATGGGGAGCTCACTGCGGGAGCCAGTTTGCGCCGGGGCTTTGGTCTCCCCTGGAGACCTCGTGGTCGATAAACCGTCTGGAATTTCGAGCTGTATTCCGGGCCCTTCAGGCGTTCGAGGATGTGGGGCGGGGGTGGCCCGTGCGGGTGCTCTCCGACAACTCGGCGACTGTCGCATAAATCAACCGTCAGGACGGCATGGTGAGTGCCGCAATGGAGGAAGAGGCGGACGAGTTGTTCGCTTGGGTAGAGATTCAGTTGTATGCGATCTCGGCAGCACACATTGCAGGAAAGGACAATGTCAAAGCGAACTTCCTCAGCAGAGTTCAAGTGGATGCAGGAGAATGGGAGTTGCATCCTGACGTTTTCGAGCAGATAATGGCACGATGGGGAACTCCAATAATGGATCTAATAGCGACATTCCAGTCGGCGAAGGTCAGCCGGTTCTTCAGCAGAAGACGGGAAAGGATGTCGGAGGGCATAGACGTGCTGTTACATCGATGGTCATCCGAAGGTCTTCTATATGTCTTTCCTCCTTGGGCGTTGATAGGCCGGGTGGTTCAAAAGATCGGAGCACACTCGGGGAAAATTCCTTTTGGTGGCGCCTGACTGGCCGAGACGTCCTTGGTATGCAGACCTGGTGCGTCTCCTGGACGGCGACCCCTGGCGGCTCCCGGTGAGGGCGGATCTGTTGCTTCAAGGTCCGCTTTTCATGCCCCAGGTGGATCGGTTCTCGCTTACGGTATGGCCATTGAGAGGACTAAGCTGAGCAAGAAAGGCTACTCGTCGGCGGTCGTGGCAACCTTGCTTAGAGCGAGGAAGCAGTCGACTTCCTTGGCATATGTGCGGGTCTGGCGCATTTTTGAGGATTGGTGTTCGCGACGTCAGGTTCGTGCGGCCGCTGTGTCCATCCCGTTGGTCTTGGAGTTTCTGCAGGGCAGCTTTGATAAAGGTCTTGCAGCCAGTTCCTTGCGCGTCTAGTTGGCAGCCCTTTCTTGTTATCGTGGCAAGGTCAACGGAGTGCCTTTAGGGGCTCACCCTGATATGGGTCGCTTTCTGAAGGCAGTCTCTAGGTTGCATCCGACGCGTAGGGTGTGCGTTCTGCCGTGGGATCTCAATCTCGTTCTGGCGGGGTTGTCCAAGCCTCCCTTCGAACCGTTGCGTCATGCATTGCTGAAGGATTTGACGTTAAAAACAGTGTTCCTGGTGGCGATTTGTTCGGCTAGGAGAATTTTGGAGTTGCAAGCATTGTCGTGTTGGGAACCATTCTTATCTTTTTCCAGGGAGAAAGATGGTTTTGCGTTCGGTGCCGTCCTTTTTGCCTAAAGTGGTGTCTCCATTTCATTTGAATCAGGCGGTGTGCTTGCCCGTTCTTGGGTCTTTGGACAGCGGCAAGTCGGATCGCCGTCTCCGTCATCTGGACGTGAAGAGAGCGTTGTGACAGTATTTGAAGGTAACGGAGTCCTTCTGCAAGTCTGATTGGTTGTTTGTATTCGGAGGAGTGTGCAAGGGTGAGGCAGCAGCTAAGGCTTCAATCGCCAGGCGGATTAGAGAGATGATTGCATCTGCTTATCTGCTTCACGGTACCCGCAGGATTGCGGGCGCATTCCACCAGAGCGCAGGCGTGTTCCTGGGCAGAGCACAGTTTGGTTCCACCAGGAGAAATTTGTAGGGCGGCGACTTGGTTGTCGCTACATACTTTCAGCAAGCATTACAGGCTAGATGTCGCAGCGGCTAACGATGCTCGTTTTGGGTCGGCGGTACTGTCTGCTGGCTGGAAAGGTCCCTCCCAATGATTACTGCTTTGGTACATCCCAGAGGTATAGGACTGAACTGGAGGAACGATAAAGAAATGATAATTACACTTACCTGGTAATTGTAGTTCTTTGAGTGACGACAGTTCAGTCCTCCTTCCCACCCAGATGATTCGAGAGGGATCCAGGATTGCTAGCGAGCTGGTGAGTGTTACAGGTAGGTCTGTCTTAGTTTAATTCGTTGTGTGGTTCACTTTCTCTGTGGCAGGGGCGGGGGTAAGAAAGCCTTGCCGGAGGGGGTGGAAAGTTTTACGCTTAGTATAAGCTATGTTCAATGTTTACGGTTAGCTACTTATTTGTTGCTCCTTTGAGTCTGCTTTGTTAATAGTTCACACTGGGATGGAGGAGTGAGTGCAGCAGGCTATATCCAGTGATGTCATCATTCTGACATACCAGTCTCCAAGCTGCAGGAGGAGATTGACAACCCAGAGGTAGAGGACTGAACTGTCGTCACTCAAGGAACTACAATTACCAGGTAAGTGTAATTATCATTTCTCTGGGAAGAGTGATGTAGCTTTTCAGCTTTTCCTAACCAGGTTTTGCAGTGCCGCCACCTCCCTTTTGTGAAAATCCTAACTAGAGAGATTGAGGGTGAGGGCAACTTATGAGGCTATGAATATCTTAAAAAGACTGAATTTCTGAAGAGGGTAGGGGAGTCTCTAAGCATGCCACCTGGCTTCCTATCATGGATCTGGAACTTTTGTGCTGTGCCTCAAAATAGACCATGCTTAATTTCTATAAAATGGTGCTTTTTCTTTAAGTTTTCTGTTTGTTGTGGACATTTTATGGCTCCCTCTTTTCTGTGCTTATCTGCAGTGAGCATTGTGGGTGCTTTGACAAGAAACAATCTTGTCACTATTGATTCCTGCTCCCAGGACAGTTTAGCTTGATGAAAAGGACTCATAGTCTGTGCATGGCTGCACACAGGAGAACTGCACAATCTCCAGGAACAAGCAGGAATGTAGTCTTCACAAATGGTTATCGTCGGTACTGACGGAGCCTGCGCGCGAATGCTCCCCAGCGTCCAATTAGAAAGCTTTTGGGAGCATCTCACAGCGCCTGCGTGCTGCCTTCCCACCTTTCCCAACTGCCTCTCTCCAGTTCTTCGTTTTCCGCTGAGCCAGCAGGTCGTTTTCCTGTCACTGCAGAAATTATCCCATATTTTTCTTTTTTGTGGTAGTGTCTGCCTTCCTCGACGCTATACCGGTACCGCTGGTTCTTTCTTTCTTTCGTTAAAAAAAAAATGTTTGTAATCTTTTATCTGGATTTTCCAACCTTTTTTCTCTCGGGTGCCACATGCCATTTTTGGCACTAGGCCCAATTTTTCCTCAACATGGAAAAACCCGCTTCGGGTTTTAAAAAATGTTCCAAGTGTGGCGGTACCATCTCCGTCACCGACACTCACGAGTGGTGCCTCAAATGTTTAGGTCCTGACCACTCCATCTCGGAGTGTGTTGCCTATGGGATGATGTCAAAGAGGGGTCGGCAGAACCGAGCTGCTAAGCTTAGCACCCTTTTTCCCTCCGATGCAGCATCTGTGGCATCGACGTCTTCCAGGGCTTCGTCTTCCTCCCATGGATCTCAGGTAACCAAACATAAATCTGGCCGGCCCTCAAAGGGTAGATCTCCTTCCAAGCATCGAGATACCTCTTGCGTTGCCCTTGAGGGACTTGTACCAGCAAAATTGCCCCGGCGGTAGGCTTCGACTTCCAAAGCACTATCGGGGCTCGAGGATGTTCTCGAGGCCTCAACCTTGGCAGAACTACTGGTGCCATGCTCTGGGGTACTGGCCGCTTCATCCGGTACCGACACCCAGGCATCGGCAGCGTCAATTGACCAGAGATTCCTCGCTATTGAGCGCAGTCCGGCGTCTCTCCTTGCGGCATCGGTGCCTTTGAGACCTCTTCAGACAGTTCAACCGATATCGACACCGGTTTCAGCACCGATACCGGTACCGACAGCATCGACATCGGCGAGTGTGCTACCAACACAGAGTCATGCTATTTCCTCCGGTATCGACAGGCCGGTACCAGTATCGTGCTTTACAAGAGCACCCGGACAGAAGATATTTTGAATCCTCTGATGACTCTAAGGACTCTGACAGCTCTGTCGATGCCGGAGTACTTCTCTCTGAGGAGCCTTCTTCTCCTAAACATAGGATGTCTCCTCCAGAGGATATATCCTTTCAGGATTTCATCAGGGAGGTGGCTAGAGGTCTTTCCATCAGAGTGGTTCCTGAAACAGAGCCCAGAGCAAAGGAGGTGGAGATTTTACAATATCCTAAAGCTCCCAAGGAAGCGGCTACTTTGCCTTTTCATGAGATCTTGCATGATCTCATGTTAAGAATGTGGGAAACACCTCTTACCACCTCTCCTCATTCCCGTAGGCTGGATACCATGTATCGAGTGCCTCCTTGTCCTGGATTTCAGAAAACTTAGTTGCCACACCACTCCATAGTGGTGGAGTCAGCTATGAGAAGGATCAAGAGTGCAAAAAGACATGCATCTAATCCTCCAGGACGTGAATGTAGGACTCTTGATGCCTTTGGGCGTCGAACCTTCCAGGCCTCTATGCTTTCTGCCAGGATTAGTTCCTACATCTTATACATGGGAATGTTCCTTAAGGAGGTTACAGGAGCTCTAGAGCTTATGAGCCCTCTCCTTCCTGATGATAAGAGGCAGGACTATCTTACACTTGTCAAACATGCCCAAGATGTTTCCAAGTTTGTTAATCGTGCAGCTTTTGACTGCTTTGAATGCATAAGCAGAACTTCTGCCATTGCCATAGGTGCTCGTAGGATTGCCTGGCTCCAGGCATCTGACTTTGAGTTCTGGGTACAGGACAAACTGGGGAATATCCCTTGCACAGGCAAAAATCTCTTTGGCAAAAATTGGCAAGAGAAAGCTAATGAGCTGGATGCTGATAACACCACTTTGGATAGACTATCCAAGGCTACAGCTGATCCTGCAAGGATAAAATCCTACAATAAACCATTCTTCTCTAAAAAGAGGAGGTTTTATCCCTCCTATACCCAGCACGTGCATTCTTCAGGTCAGTTTGCCCGAAAGGGACAGCAGCCCCCAAAGCAAAGGAAATCAAAGACTGCTAAGCCTCAACCGGCCCAGAAGACTCAGCTTCCACAGGGGCTTTGACTCCCATCTAGAGAACTTGGCCTTCCTGGCCCTGAACGGGCCAGAGCCTTCCACCATCCCAGGAAGGTTGTGTCATTTTGCCCCCAGAGGGGGGCAGATAACAGCAGAAGAATGGACTCTTTCCATTGTAAGAGAGGGGTACAAGCTTCATTTCTTCAACATGCCCCCTCCTACAGTGGTAAGACAGTTCAATTCTCAGGCTTCACTCAACACTCAGTTGGGTCAAGAGGTCAGTTTACTTCTTGCCCATGGGACAATAGAAGACGTACCCATTTCCCAACAGGATACAGGGTTTTACTCCCCTTATTTCCTTATTCCAAAGAAAACAGGGGGACACAGACCCATTTTAGACCTCAGAGAACTGAACAAATTCCTGTTCAAAGAGAAATCCAAGATGATTTCTCTGGGAACTCTGCTGCGATACCTTCAGAGTCAGGATTGGCTTTGTTCTCTAGATCTCAAGGATGTGTACACTCATGTTCTCCAGGACCAAGCAGGAAGTCAGTCCTCATATATGGGTGACATCAGCGCCGACGGAGCCCTCGTGTGGAGCATTTCCCCAGCTTTCAAAGAAAGCCTTTGGGAATTGCAGCGTGCATGCGCGGTCCCCTTCCCGCCCAAGGGTGCCATCTTGCTCAGTCTTCTTTTTTCCGCGGAGCCTGACGGACGTAGTTCGTTTTTCCCCGAGGAAGAAGTTGATTTTCCCTGTTTTTTTCTCCGGTTCGACGCCGGATCCTTTTCCCGCTCGGACCGATATGCCGGTATCGAGTCCTTTCTTTCTTTTTCGTTTTTTGTCCTTTGTGACTGGCGTTCGCGCCTTTTTTCTTTTTTCCCTGGCAGCCCGTTCTTTTGACCTAGCAGGGGCCCTTTTTCCCCCGATGGCTACCAGCGGGTTTAAGAAATGTGATCGGTGTAAGAAACTTATGTCTCTTACCGACACTCATGACTGCTGCCTCCGCTGCCTCGGACCCGATCATGACCCGATGATCTGTGGTCCGTGTGGCAAAATGTCCTCAAAGGCGTTGAGGAGTCGGCAGCACAAAAAGGATAGGATTTTTTCTGACTCCGCATCCGGCCGGGCACGGACCTCGTCAGAGGCCTCGACGTCTCGGAACTCCGGCCCCGAGCAGCGTCGGGGTTCCTCTGAGCGGGGGTCTCCTTCGCGGGAGCATCGCAGGAAGAAGAAACCCGCGAGGGCGTCGTCGGTGGACGCTCCTGGTTCCTCGAGAGCCAGGTCGCATAGCCTGTCAGACGGCTGCCTAGGGTGAGAACTTACACAATCTTGACGATGCATATATTCATATGATTCTTGCAAGGTATTGTGGGTAATGTAGTTCTTTCACTCCCAAACACAGCTGAAGACAATAATTGAGTTGTGATACCAGTGGTAAGGCCAATAAAATACTTCTTTTATTGATGGGGTTTAATTCACCCAGCACAAATATGCTTGGTAGCAATATAAATGAGGTTACTTGCTTGCAGTGTTTAAATGGATAACATAAAGTCACAAAGCAAATCAGAAAACAACCTTCAACTTGCCAGGCAATTAGCTAATGTTTTCTTAGCAAATAATTACCAAATAAAAAGGCACAAAGAAATGAATAAACTTTGCTTGTTAGCTTAACTTCTGCTTATTTTCCACGCAGATCCCAGCAGTGATTCTCCCTTGCTCACACACACAATCAGGTGCAGCTTTAATTACTATCAATTGACCAGCTGAAAGCCTTTAGCTGGCTGGCTGCTACTGTGTGAACCCAAATCCTGCTTTAAGAGCTGTTTGCAGTGGAAATAAAGAACAAAGTTAGGTTTCTTTGTGATGGCTGATGTGTTTGCTCACAGAAAGCTAGCAATAGCATTTAGATAGAGAACAGTCCATGTAATGAATAGTTTCATCTGCTGTATCTCCCCCTTCATCAATCAGCATAGGGTCACTATCATACATTGGCACAGACGAGTCTTTCCATAAGGCACTATCATGAGAATGCTTATTCCCTTGCTGCCATTCACTATTATAGATAGGGTCTGGATCAGTGTTCATATCTGAGCCTCTCCTGCTATCATAATTCCTCTCTATATATCCTGGCCAGTATGTAATCCAGTTCTGATGTCCAGCCTTCCAATCTTGATCCCTGGACACTGGATCTCCTCTCACATACCTTCTGGCCTTGGTCTGAAAGTCCCTTCCACGTGCAGTCTTCTCTCTTCCAGGTAGCCACTGGTGATTCCTATCTCTGCCATTCCATTCCTCTGGCTGACTCCAGTCCAATGGACTCTGCTGGCATTTGGAATACCTCCCAGTATAGGTACTGCCTTGGATTCTCCCAGACATTCCAATGGCCTTTCTTCTCTTCCTTCCAGAGAGTTTCCTTCTTTCTCTATCCGCTTGGCTTGGCTTCTGTTTCTCCAGGTGATGCTTAAACCTGTAGCTGTGCTGGAGCTTGTAGCCGTTGCTGAAGCTCTCCCTGAAGCTCTTTCTGTAGCTGTCTCTGAAGCTATTATCTTTAGAATAAGCTCTATTCTTATTCTGACCTAATGTGTGCTCCTCCCTAACACAGCGCAACTGTGTTGAATCAGGCCCTGCCCTTTGAGATGAGTGCTTAGGGATTACCTCATAGCTCTCTTGATTGCACACACGTTTTCTCACTTCAGCCCCTCTCATGGCTGCTGGAAACCTGGTGCATTCTGGGACTGGTAGTCTTTTATGTGAAAACTCTGTTTTCTTACTTCTACCAGAACTGACAGGTTGCTTGTTCAGAGTCACATCATCTTTTCTATAGCTCCTACCTGAGCTATGATAAGCTTCCTTATCACAAGCCCCGATAGCCGTCTCGGGTCTTCGGAGTCGGAGAGGCCTGCCAAACATCCTCGTGTCGAGATGGAGTCTCCTGGACACGTAAGTGCTGTTGTCCTCGTGGACTCTCCTCCGAGGGAGCTGACGTCGGGCCAGAGTCGGGGGCTGCTGGGTCTCCTGAGCGCGGACTCAGGTTGACGGCCTTGGAGAGCAGCTTTGCTGCCTTCATGGAACAGCAGCGGGCATTGATCGCCGGTCTCACCGGTGCATCTGCCCCGACCACCGGGACTTCGACGTCCAAGTCGACCCCGGAGGCCGAGCCGATCCTTGAGTCCATGCGGGCTCGAGTCGATCCTCGGCCACGGTCTCCCTTGACCTCCGGTTCAGGGCCGAGGTCGTCGATGCCGATACCCTCGGCGTCGGGGCGGAGGGCATCGGTGCCCGCCTGACCGGAGCTGCTCGATTCTTCCTCCGAGGAGTCGGGCTGGGAGACGGAGGACGAAGAGTCACCTGACACTCATCGGACTCGGTATGTCCCATCAGACTCACCCGAGTCCGAACCTCGGAGACGGTCCCCACCGGAGGATACCCGGTTCTCGGACTTCGTGCGGGATATGGCCAAGGCCTTGGCCTTCCCCACGGATCCCGAGGAGGAGCCTCTAGCCGAGGAGCTCGAGGCCCTCCAGTATGACTCTCCCCCGAAGGAGGCCTTTACTGTTCCGGTTCCTCTGATGCTGGAGCGGCTACTCTTCCGCATGCGGGTCGATTCCATCTATCGAGTCCGCAAGAGCCACGGGTTCCAAAAGGCACAATTACCGCACCACTCCATGGTTGTAGAATTGGCCATGCATCGACTGAAAAGTCAGAAGATGCACTCCTTGGTGCCTCCCAGCCGGGAGGCCTGGAACCTGGATGCTTTCGGTAAGACGTGCTTCCAGGGCTCTATGCTTGCTTGCCGTGTCCAGACTTACCAGCTCAGCACACAGGAGAGCAGGGCTCCTGCAAGGATCAGTCAGTACACAGGGAGCAGAAGCAGTGGACGACCCAGTTGCTTATGTAAATTCAAATAGCTTTATTGTAGATCCCCGACGCGTTTCGGCTTGCGCCTTTCTCAAGGGGAGAGTTGTGAATTGTGCACCGAAGTGCCGTTGAAATTTAGAGGACACAACAGTGTCCTGTCTTGTCAAGATTTTCTTGTACTATCTATCTGTTTTTTGGAGCAGTCTGTACATCTCCTACCAGAGCTACTATAGATTTCATCGTACAGCACAGTGTCTTGGCACTTAGGTGCCTGTCCCAAGGCACAATAAGGAGTCTAGTGTCCTCTAAATTTCAACGGCACTTCGGTGCACAATTCACAACTCTCCCCTTGAGAAAGGCGCAAGCCGAAACGCGTCGGGGATCTACAATAAAGCTTTTTGAATTTACATAAGCAACTGGGTCGTCCACTGCAGACTTACCCAGCTCTACATGGGCATGTACCTTCGAGACCTGGCAAAGGAGATTGCCGGGTTCTCTGCTGGTCTCTCTGAGGAACCTTTGCAGAGGTTCCAGGCCTTGTCCACCGGTATTCGAGAGCAGCCTACGATGGCTTCGAGGCTTCGGCCCGAGTAGTCGGGGCCAGCATCGGTGCCCGCCAATAGGCTTGGCTACAGTCATCCGACCTCGAGCCATGGGTGCAGGACAAGTTGGTCGATGTCCCCTGCCGAGGTGAAACCTCTTTGGCAAACCCATGGCTGAAAAGGCTGCAGAAATCTTGAGACCGAGACTCTGACCAGGACTAGGCTTTCCAGGAAAACCTCTGCCCCTTCTCAGAAAAAGAAGGGCTCGGGAAAAAAGACCTTTTACCCAAGGAAGTCATCTGCCTATAAACAATACCCTCATTATCAGGCCTCTGCAGCTCCCCAACAGGGTCAGCAGGCCAAGGGGCAGGGTCAAGGGCCCCGTAGGCAGAAGACCCCCAAGCCACCAACACCGGCCCCTGCTCAGCAGGGTGGGGGTTTTTTGACTCAGACAGCATAGCCTCTTCTCAGCTGGCTTCTCTCAGCACAGGAGGCCGACTGGCCCACTTTGCCCACAGGTGGTCAGCCGTCACATCAGATACCTGGATTCTTCATATAGTCCAAAAGGGCTATCCTCCATTTTCACCAGGTACCTCCCTCCTATTTTCCAGGGGAGCCTCCAAGACTCCCTCTGCACAGGGACTTAGTCCTTCAGGAGTTGGCAAGTCTGCTACAGGATCAGGCTGTGGAACCGGTGCCCCACCACCTGAGAGGTCACGGCTTTTATTCCAGGTACTTTCTGGTACCAAAAAGAACAGGAGGCCTCAGACCCATCCTAGACTTACGCAACCTCAACAAGTTCCTGGAGAAGGAAAAGTTCAAGATGCTTACCCTTGGAATCCTGCTGCCCTACCTCCCCCAGGGAGACTGGCTATGCTCCTTAGATCTAAAGGATGCGTATACTCACATCCTTATTCATCCAGACCACAGACAATATCTCAGATTTGTTGTGGGGGGAAACCACTATCAGTACAGAGTACTACCCTTTGGCCTGTCCTCTGCTCCCAGGGTGTTCACCAAGTGCCTGGCAGTGGTGGCGGCCTACCTGAGGCTACAAGGTCTTTTTGTGTTTCCGTACCTGGACGACTGGCTCATAAGGGGCCAATCTTCCCAGGAGGCCAATCAAGCCACCCTTCGCACTGTGGCTCTACTTCAGCACTTGGGGTTTGTCATAAACTTCGCAAAGTCCACTTTGCTCCCGTCCCAAAACTTAGAATTCATAGGGGCAAGGCTGGACATTCTTCAAGCGAAGGCTTTTCTGCCTCTGGACAGAACCCACAGGCTGATGGATCTGGCCAGGCAGTTTCGCAGCAATTCCCTGGTCTGTCAGGCAATTCCTGAGACTACTTGGCCATATGGCTTCCACAGTTCCTGTAACCCCCAATGCCCGCCTGCACATGCGGCCTGCTCAGTGGAGCCTTCGTACTCAGTGGCATCAGGCCACGGGGAGCCTTGCGGACTCAGTAAAGATATCGGACCTGCTAGTCTTCTCTCTGCAATGGTGGCTTCACCTTCCGAATCTGGTACTCGGAGTGGTTTTTCAATCCCCTCTGCCTTCTCAAGTGCTGACAACAGATGCTTCTCTTCTAGGTTGGGGGGCACATTGCCAAGGGACATATACTCAGGGTCTCTGGACCCCTTGGGAGACTGCTCAACAGATAAACGTCCTGGAGCTACGGGCAATACGCCTAGCTCTGAGAGCCTTCTCCCACCTCGCCTCTCACCAGTCTGTACTGGTCCAGACGGACAATCAAGTTGCCATGTTCTACGTGAACAAACAAGGAGGCACAGGCTCCTTCCTTCTATGTCAGGAGGCACAACGGCTGTGCTCTTGGGCTGTCGATCACGGCATCCTCCTCAAGGCTGTCTACCTCCCAGGTCAAGAGAATTACCTGGCGGACAGACTGAGCAGGATCCTGCAACCACACGAATGGAGGTTGAACCCGTTGGTGGTTCAGCAGGTCTTTCTCAGGTGGGGCCTCCCCACCATGGATCTTTTTGCCAGTCCTCTGAACCGGCAACTCCCGAGATTCTGCGTCAGACAACCGCATCCTCTCAGAGTAGCAGCGGATGCGTTTCTAATCTCGTGGTCCACAGACCTACTGTATGCGTTTCCTCCTACGCCACTAGTGTCCAGAACGCTGTTCAAAGTCCTCAAGGACGGGGCTTCATTGATCCTGATAGCCCCCAGTTGGCCGAGGCAACCGTGGTTCCCGCTTCTGCTGCAGCTAGCGGTGGACACCCCTCTTCCTCTGGGGTTTCAACACGATCTCCTGTCTCAGGATCAAGGAACTCTCTTGCACCCCAACCTCCAGTCCCTTCATTTGATGGCCTGGCTGCTGAAAGGGTAGTCCTGGCTCCCCTTCTACTGCCTCGAGAGGTGGAAGATGTGGTCTTGGCCTCTAGGCGACAATCCACCAGGAAATCTTACACTTTTAAGTGGCGTAGATTCTCCGCATGGTGTGCTCAGCACAGCGAGAATCCCTTCTCGTGCTTGGTGGCGGTAGTGTTGCAATATTTGCTTTACCTCTACAATCTGGGCCTTAAGTCTAACTCTGTCAGAGTTCACCTTAGTGCTCTCTCAGCACACCACCGGTGGACAGTAGGCCTCTTTCCAACCACCCCTTGGTGGCTCGTTTTCTTAGAGGCCTCCTTCTGCTTAAGCCTCCTTTGCGTCCACCGGCCCCTGAGTGGGATCTGAATGTGGTCTTGCAGCGGATTACTTGTCCGCCTTTTGAACCTATGGCTACCTGCCCTCTCCGTTTTCTCTCCTGGAAAACCTTGTTTCTGGTAGCTCTTACCTCTGCTAGGCGAGTAAGTAAACTTCAGGCACTAATGTCTGATCCCCTTTACACTAGGTTCTACAGGAATAGGGTAGTCTTACGGACTCACCCTAAGTTTCTTCCTAAGGTTG
Source organism: Ichthyophis bannanicus (assembly GCA_033557465.1). Taxonomy (NCBI): domain Eukaryota; kingdom Metazoa; phylum Chordata; class Amphibia; order Gymnophiona; family Ichthyophiidae; genus Ichthyophis; species Ichthyophis bannanicus. Next base: position 193,560,013 of record CM066039.1, read on the forward strand.
TCTCACCTTTTCACCTCAATCAGGAGGTGGTTCTTCCGACCTTCTTTCCCAGGCCGCATGCCAACCGGGCTTTGATGGTCCTGCATACCCTGGACTGTAGGAGGGCGTTGTCCTTCTACCTTGACCGTACGCAGGAGCACCGGAGGGCTGTTCAGCTCTTCGTTTCTTTTGACCCCAATAAATTGGGGTTTCCTGTCTCCAAGCGTACTTTGTCCATATGGGTAGCTGACTGTATTGCCTGGGCTTATGGGGCAGCCGGCCTCTCGTTGAAGGGTCGAGTCACGGCTCATCGTGTCAGGGCGAAGGCTGCGTCAGTGGTTCATCTCCGCTCTGTTCCGTTGGCAGACATCTGCCGGGCCGCTACTTGGTCTTCAAGCCAGACGTTTGCGGCCCATTACTACCTTGAGAGGGAGTCCTGCAGGGACAGTGCTTTCGGACAGGCAGTACTCCATAATCTCTTTGGGGTTTAGGCAACTCCTACCCTCCGGCCCTGGTGTTGGGCTACCGGTCGGGGGCGTTCTCAGAGAAGATTCCTTCCTTACGTGCTGCCAAGCTAGAGTGAGCTCATTTTTTCCGCTTGAGGTCTCCAGTAGCCTTAAGCTGAGGAGTCCCATATGTGAGGACTGACTTCCTGCTTGGTCCTGGAGAAAGAGTAGTTACTCACCTGTAACAGGTGTTCTCCAGGAGCAGCAGGAATCAGTCCTCACAACCCTCCCTCCTCCCCTTGGAGTTGCAGTCATATCATTTATTTTTGCTAATTTTTTTGCTGTCTTTTAGCTATGTCATCAGACTGAGCAAGATGGCACCCTTGGGTGGGAAGGGGACCGCGCATGCGCGCTGCAATTCCCAAAGGCTTTCTTTGAAAGCTGGGGAAATGCTCTGCACGAGGGCTCCGTCGGCGCCGACGTCACCCATATGTGAGGACTGATTCCTGCTGCTCCTGGAGAACACCTGTTACAGGTGAGTAACTACTCTTTCTCATCCATCCAATTCACCGAAAATTCCTTGGTTTTCTTTTTCAAGGAAAGCACTACCAATACAGGGTGCTTCCTTTTGGCCTAGCCTCAGCACCAAGGGTGTTTACGAAATGCATGGCTGTAGTTGCAGCATTTCTTCGCACTCTAGGTATATTCGTCTTCCCCTACTTAGATGACTGGCTCATTTGAGCCCCATCAGAGTCAGAGGCCAGAATTTCCCTGTCTTGCACAATGCATATCCTTCAATATTTGGGCCTGGTCATAAACATCCCAAAATCCAGCCTAACCCCCACTTAGTCTCTAGAGTTTATAGGAGCTTTGCTGGATACCAGAAAAGCAAGGGCCTATCTTCCACAGGCCCGCTGCCTTCACATTGTGCAGTTAGCCTCCTAGGCAGTGTTAAACTCATCTCACTGCTCGGGAAATGTTACAACTACTAGGCCACATGGCATCTACCGTGCACGTGGTTCCCTATGCTCACCTCCACATGAGAGCAGCCCAATGGACTCTATCCACTCAGTGGACTCAGGCATCAGGCTGCCTATCAGGCAAAATTGCAAACACAAGTCACCTTATTTTGTCTCTACAATGGTGGCAGTCAACACAAAACCTGTTGGTGGGGTCCCCTTTCCAGCAACCCCTACCCCAGGTCACTCTAACAACAGATGCCTCACAGTTGGGTTGGGGAGCTCATCTGCAAGACCTCTCAACCCAAGGCACCTGGACTCCAAAGGAGACCCACTTACATATCAATCTCCTATAACTCAGAGCAATCTTCCTTGCTCTTCGAGTGTTCCATACTCAGCTCATCTACAAGACAGTCCTAATTTAGACAGACAATCAAGTAGCTATGTTCTATCTGAACAAGCAGGGAGGAACAGGCTCTCTGTCGCTTTGCAACAAAGCTTTGTGACTATGGGCCCTCGCCAGAGAGCATCAGATTCATCTCCTTGCGGTGTATCTGCCAGGCATTCAAAACTCTTGGGCAGACAGGCTCAGTCGAGTTCTGCTTCCACACGAATGGTCTCTCCATGCAGACCAGGTAGCAAACATTTTTCAAATTTGGGGAACTCCGGACATAGACCTCTTTGCAAGTCCGTTGAATACCAAGCTTCCCCGGTTCTGTTCCAGAATTCCGGCTCAGGGTTCTCAGGCCAGGGATGCTTTCCTCCTCCATTGGGTTCAGGACTTCCTATATGCCTTTCCACCCATTCCCCTAATTTCCAAAACCCTATTCAAGCTTCAGAGAGACAAAGGCCATATGATTCTCATAGCTCCACATTGACCACGGCAGGTGTGGTACCCTCTACTCCTGCATCTCTCTCAAGCTCCATCTCTGGAGTTAGGATCTGCTCCAGATCTCCTGTCTCAGGAGGACGGGATGTTGTAGCATCCCAATCCCCACTCTCTGCATCTCAGGGCCTGGTTGCTGAGAGCCTAGACCTTCATGGTCTTAACCTTTCTCAACAAGTAAAGGATGTCCTTTATGATTCCAGGAAACATTCCACAAGACGCTCTTATGTTTTCAAGTGGAAAAGGTTTTCCATATGGTGTTCGCAAAAGGGTCTTCACCCCTCTGCGATACGTCTGGAATCATTAGTGGAGTAGCTCCTTCATTTATCTAATGCAGGACTTAAGACTAACTCAGTAAGAGTCCATTTAAGTGCTATTTCAGCTTCTCTAAAGCCTTTAAATGGACAGCCTATTTCCTCTCATAGCGAGATTTATGAGGGGCCTTCTAACTAAGCCTCCCATTAGGCCACCTCCAGTGGCATGGGACCTGAATCTAGTTCTTGGGCAGCTCATGAAGCCGCCTTTTGAACCTTTAGCTACTACCTCCCTTGAAATGCCTTTCCTGGAAAGTTATCTTTCTCATTGCAATCACATCAGCACGTCGCATCAGTGAATTGCAAGCATTAGTTGCTGATCCTCCTTACACGAGGTTCCATCATGATAAGGTAGTCCTTAGGACTCATCCACACTTTATGCCAAAGGTGGTCTCACCTTTTCATTTAAACCAGGCGGTTTACCTGCCTGTATTTTTTCCAAGGCCTCATGCTTCAAATGCAGAAAGGAATCTTCATACTTTGGACTGTAAAAGAGCACTTGCCTTTTACTTACAGAGGACACAGCAACATAGAAAGTCCTCCCAACTCTTTGTTGCTTTCAATCCTTCTCATTTGGGACTTCCAGTCTCCAAGAGAACATTGTCCAACTGGATTGCACAGTGTATTTCTTTTGCCTATCAGAGTAAGAACCTTTCTCTGGAAGGCCATGTCACAGCTCACAATGTGAGAGCCATGGCAGCCTCAATGGCTCATCTACACTCTGTGTCTATTGACGACATCTGTCGAGCAGCTATTTGGGCCTCGGTTCATACCTTCGCAGCCCATTTCTGCTTAGAAAAGGACGCCCTCCGGGATGGCTTGTTTGGTCAGGCTGTTCTACAACACCTGTTCGATACTTAATCAACTCCTACCCACCTTTTCGGGTAGGATGCCAGAGATCCATGGGGGGAAGTGGAGCCCTTTCACAGGGGCACACAACCTCTGGGGTCTCTCCCTGGCATCTGTAGCTAGGGAGTCCCCATATGTGAAGACTACATTCCTGCTTGTTCCTGGAGATAGCATAGTTACTCACCTGTAACAGGAGATCTCCGGGAACAGCAGGAATTTAGTGTTAACAACCCACCCACCTCCCCTAGGAGTTGTATCTCTCTTTTCTTTCCCTCTCTCTTTGTCTCAGCTTTAAAACTCAACTGGAGAGAGGCAGTTGGGAAAGGCGGGAAGGCAGCACGCAGGCGCTATGGGATGCTTCCAAAAGCTTTCTAATTGGATGCTGGAGAGCGTTCCCGCGCAGGCTCCGTCGGTACCGACGATACCCATATGTGAAGACTAAATTCCTGCTGTTCCCGGAGATCACCTGTTACAGGTGAGTAACTATGCTGTCCAAAGCATCCTGCTAGACCAGTCCAGACTAGTGGGTTATGTCAGCAGATGGTGAGACACAAAACTCACAGAAGCTTCATACCATCCCATTTGGTATATACTCCTGCACCTCTAGGCGTCATCTTCAGTATTTTCTCTGTCTCGGCAAATGGTGGACTTCTTAGCTCCTGATGGTTTCCAAGAATTCTCTGTCAATGCAGCTTACATTTGGCTTTTGGCACACTGCGATGCCTTCTGTTTCTTCAAGAATTTCCGCCTTATCCAGGGATTCCAGAGGGTGGTACTAGCCTGGCAGATCAGTGGAGCACCTTTGAGGGGAAGTGCTCCTGTTCAAGAGGAACAGTGCAGCCTTCCAGGCCTGCTTGCCCCCTTGCATTACAGTTCACTCCAAGCATAGCCTACTAGGGCTCCCTTTTTTGTTTTCTTACCTAAAAAAGAAATGGATCAAGGTTCTGGAATAAAGGATCGGCACTCTTCAGTCTAGCAGCAGGCCGGAACCCTCCTCTTCTTTGCCGGCTTAGGCATTCCTACGCAGGGCAGTGAGTGGTCTTCTCTCTCCCTCGGGCAGTTCTCGGGCTCCCTTCTTACCGCTGCTACTCTTGCCTCTCCGGCGCGCCCCTCCGCAAAGGGAAACTTGTTCTCGGGCTGCGGCTCCTATCTGTCATGGGTAGTTTTTCTGTAGTGGCAGTGCGCCGAGCTTAAATCCCTCTTCACTCAGGGCTCCTCGGGCCGATGCCATTCTTTTCTCCTCTTCTCCTGGCTCCCCCCAAAAAAGCTTGCATTGTGGAGCCATTTTGTAGAGGGTATTTGCCCCGGCAGCATTTCTTTTTCTGCCATTATGTCTCCCTCACTCCAACGCTGTGTGACCAGGGGCGTCCTTCTACTGGCATGCCCTTGTCTCCTGCTGCGCCTCCTGCCCTAGGTTCCTTGGCCTCCCAGCTGCCTGTGGAAGCTTTTCCTCCTCTCCTCCCTGAGACTGGTTTGCTGCCACATCCAGCTTGTTCCTGTCGCAGCATCCCTGTTCCCCACCGCGAGGCCTATCAGGCCAAAGACACCAGCATTTAAATCTTCAGCGCCTCCAGGCGCCCTGCACCAAGTAACCCTATCGGCGTCGGGGAAGGGAGCAGGCAGGTGAGCTCCTCCCTGCTCCCCACCACGAGGCCTATCAGGCCGAAGACACCAGCATTTAAATCTTCAGCGTCTCTAAGCGCCCCCACGCCTGAAGGCCTCGCCAGAGGGCCCTTAGGCGCGGGCCTGGAGCGCGACCTTCGATGCTCCGTAGCTGCTGGGATCGAGCAAGCTTGATCGCTCCTCCATACAGCGCTTCCAGACCAAACCATCTCACAAGCTCCACCCTGGCACCCTCAAGTAACTCTCTGTCTTGTTTCCCACTGCTGGCATTGTTGTTCCTCCCACTACCCACTTAGAACTTGCTACCCACTGCCTGCACTGTACTGCTACCCATTGTTGGCATTGAACTACTATCCACTGCCTGCATAGCACCACTACATTCTGCTTGCTTAGATTTGCTCCCATTGCCTACATCGTACTGCTACCCACTGCTGGGCATAGAACTGCATACCCATCGCTGCATAGAACCGTTATCCATTGCGTATTCATTGCCTGCATAGTACTGCCATCCATTATTTGCATACTGCTGTTACCCGTTGTTTTGCATATTGCTGCCACCCATTGTTTTGTTTTGCTTTCTGTTGCCACCCATTGTTTTGCAGACGATTGCACCGAACTGCTGCCACCCATTGCTTGCATACTGCTGCCACCCATTGCCTGCATACTGCTGCTACCATTGTTTGCATATTGCTGCCACCCATTGTTTGTATACTGTTGCCACCCATTGTTTTGTTTTGCTTTGCTTTCTGTTGCCACCCATTGTTTTGCAGACGATAGCACCGAACTGTTGCCACCCATTGCTTGCATAATGCTACCACCCATTGTTTTGCAGACGATTGCACTGAACTGTTGCCACCCATTGTTTGCATACTGTTGTCACCCATTGTTCTGTTTTTGCATACTGTTGCTACCCATTGTTTGCATATTATTGCTACCCACTGTTGCACTGAACTGTTATCCATTGCTTTTCCATTATTGCATAGTACTGCTACCCATTGATTGCATACTGTTGCCACCCATTGTTGTCTAGAACTGTTATACACTGCTTATCCTCTGCTTGCTACCCATTGCATTGAACTGCTACCCACTGCCTGCTTGTCTGCCTTTCAAGTGCTACCCGTTGTTTGCCTAGAACTTGCTACCCATTCCTTGCTCAGACCTTGCTGCCCATTGCTTGCTCAGACCTTGCTGCCCACTACCATGGCCCCATATCTCATTGTCGTCCTCTTCATTATCCTCCCCAGCTGCCTCCCCTCCTACCAACACCTATCAACACCCACCAACACCCTCCCTCCTCTTCCTCCTACCTTCCTTATTTCCCCCTCCACTCTGCCCCCTAGCCTTGCACCGACTCTTGAGCTTCTTCACACCATCTCCTGCATTCAACCAGCCCCCCTCTCTACCTTCCTCACTTCTCCCTCCATCCTGACCCCTAGCCTTGCACCGGCTCTTGAGCTTCTTCACACCATCCCCCGCATTCATCCAGCCCCCCTCTCCTTAAGACAACCCCACCCTCGCTTCCGCTGTACTATCTTCACTATACCTCGCTCTCTAATACTCCATCTCCAGGAACAAGCATGAATGTAGTCTTCACATATGGGTATCGTCGGTACCGATGGAGCCTGCGCGGGAACGCTCCCCAGCGTCCAATAGGAACACTTTAGGGAGCATCCCTCAGCACATGCGCGCTGCCTTCCTGCCTTTCCAACTGTCCCTCTTCAGTTCTTCGTTTTCCGCGGAGCCGACAGGATCCATTCCCTCTCACCACAGAAAATTCCGTCTTTAAATTTCTTTTCTTGTCGTCGCGTTTGCCTACCGCACGACGCCTACCGGTACCGCCGGTTCTTTTCTTTTCATACAAAAAAACCCAACAACTTAGGTGTTAGACTTTCTTTTCAGAAACTTTTCTCTTTGGTGCTAGGCGCCATTTTGGGCACTAGGCCCCATATTCCTAAAACATGGAAAAGCCAACTAGTGGTTTTAAAAAATGTACTAAGTGTGGCGGTACCATTTCTGTCGCTGACAACCATGATTGGTGTCTGAAATGTTTAGAACCTGAGCATTCTCCAATTGAATGTCTGTTTCTCCTGTATGGGGATGACTAAAAGAGGAAGACAGAACCGGGCTGCAAAGCTCGGTACCCTTTTTTTCAGATGCCAGATCCATTGCATCGACATTGTCAAGGGCCTTTTCTTCCTCCCATGGATCTCAGGTAACTAAACATAAAAGCCAGCCCTCAAAGAGTAGCTCTCCTGCTAAGCATCGAGAGGCCATTGGCATTGCCCTTGAGGGAACCACACCGGCAAAACAGCCCTGGCAGGAGGCTTCAGCTTCCAAAGCATCGATGGGGCTTCAGGATGTTCTCGAGGCCTCAACCTCGCAAGAACTTCCTGTGCCATGCTCAGGGGTTCCGGCCGTCCTTACCGGTACTGACACCCAGGAATTGGCAGCGTCGATAGACCAGAGGTTCCTCGTTATCGAGCGCAGCATCGCAGCTCTTCTTTCAGCTGCGGTACCGGTGGTCCCACGGTCACCGGTACCGACATCGACGATACCGGTACCAACGGTACCAGCCCCGGTGGGAACTCTTCCCATGCCATCTCTGGCTGGAATTGACAAAGCCGGTACCAGGTCAGCTCGGTACCGACTTCGATCGGTACCGCGATCGTGCGTTGCAAGAGCATCGGGGTCAGGACTACTTTGATTCCTCCGATTCCGAAGACTGACAATTCTGCTGGCACTAGAGGGTTTCTCCTAGAAGATCCCTCTTCTCCCCAACGCAGAATGTCACCTCCAGAGGACATGTCATTTCAGGATTTCATCCATGATATGGCCAAAAGTCTTTCAATCACAGTAGCTCCTGAAGAGGAACCCAGAACAAAGGAATTGGAAATTCTCCAGTATCCTAAAGCTCCTAAGGAGGCAGCCACTCTGCCTATCCATGAAATTCTGCATAGCTTGATGCTCAGAATGTGGGAGACACCTCTGACTACTTCTCCTCACTCTAGGAGACTTGATATTATGTATCGCGTTCCGCCATGTCCTGGATTTCAGAAAACTCAGCTGCCACACCATTCAGTGGTAGTGGAATCAGCCATGCGTAGGATGAAAAGCACAAAGAGGCATGCATCCAATCCTTCAGGTCGTGAATGCAGGACTCTGGATGCTTTTGGGCGCCAAACTTTTCAAGCTTCCATGCTTTCAGCTAGGATCAGTTCATATATCCTATATATGGGAATGTTCCTCAAGGAAGTCACAGGAGACTTGGAACTTATGAGCCCATTTCTCCCAGATGACAAGAGACAAGATTTTCTTGCTCTAGTTAAGCATGCTCAAGATGTCTCCAAGTTTGTTAATTGTGCAACCTTTGACTGCTTTGAATGCATCAGCAGAACCTCTGCTATTGCCATTGGCGCACGACGCTTTGCCTGGCTACGGGCATCAGACTTGGAGACTTGGGTACAGGACAAGTTAGGCAACATTCCTTGCATGGGGGAGAATCTCTTCGGCAAGAACTAGCAGGAAAAGGCTAACGAGTTAGATGCTGACAATTCTACCTTAGATAGATTGTCGAAGTCTACAGCCACTCCAGCTAAAAGGAAGCCTTAAAAAACCCTCTTTTAGCAAAAAGAGGAAGTTTTATCCTTCCTATACCCAGCAGAGTCAAACTCAAGGTCAGGTTGCCCAAAAGGGACAAACTATACAGCAAAAGAAGCTGAAAGGCCCGAGAGCCCAACCAGCTCTCCAGGTTCAGCCCCCTCAAGGGCTTTGACTCCTTCCTAGAGAGCTTTGCCTTCCTGCCTCTGAGGGGTCCCCAACCCCCCAATATTCCAGGCAGGTTATGCCACTTTGCCTACAGATGGCATCAAATAACAGCAGAAGATTGGACTTTGTCCATTGTAGGAAAAGGGTACAAGCTTCATTTTTACGGCATGCCCCCTCCTACAATTCTAAAGCAATTCAATTCTCAAACCTCTGCAGACAATCTGCTAGATCACGAGGTCTCCACACTTCTTGCCCAAGGGGCAATAGAGGAAGTACCCATTCTTCAATGGGGTGCAGGGTTCTACTCCCCCTATTTTCTTATTCCAAAGAAAACAGGAGGACACAGACCCATTCTGGACCTCAGAGAATTGAACAAATATCTGTTTTGAGAGAAATTCAAAATGATTTCTCTAGGAACTCTTCTGCCATACCTTCAAAGCCAGGATTGGCTTTGCTGTCTAGACTTAAAGGATTCATGTACTCACATTCTCATCCATCCAGATCACAGGAAATTCTTACGTTTCCTTTTCAGGGGAAAACATTTCCAGTACAGGGTTCTTCCCTTTGGTCTGGCTTCAGCACCAAGGGTATTCACGAAATGCATGGCAGTAATAGCTGCATTTCTTCAAACCCTGGGGATTTTCGTCTTCCCTTACTTAGACGACTGTCTCATTCGAGCCCCTACAGTTGCAGAGGCCAGCACTGCACTGTCCCATACAATGCGAATCCTCCAATACTTGGAATTGGTAATAAACGTCCCAAAATCTCAACTAGTTCCTTCCCAATGCCTAGAATTCATAGGAGCCTGTCTAGATACCAGACAGGCAAGGGCTTTCCTTCCACAAGCCCGGTGTCTTCGCATAATGCAACTAGCTTCTCAAGCAGCAGGCAAATCCTCCCTCACTGCTTGAGAGCTACTGCAGTTACTGGGATATATGACATCCACAGTTCATGTAGTCCCATATGCTCGCCTCCACATGCGAGCAGCTCAGTGGACCCTCTCCACACAGTGGACACAGGCCACAGGTCATTTGTTGGACAAAATAATAATCTCTCAATGACTAATTTTGTCCCTCCAATGGTGGCAGTCACTAGAAAATCTGACAGTGGGATCTCCTTTCCATCAACCCCTCTTTCAGGCCACCCTAACAGATGCATCACAGGTGGGTTGGGGAGCACACCTTTCTCCAGGACCAAGCAGGAAGTCAGTCCTCACATATGGGTGACATCGACGTCGATGGAGCCCCCATGCGGAGCATTTCCCCAGCTTTCTAAGAAAGCCTTTGGGAATACACCCATGCATGCGCGCTCCCCTTCCCGCCCAAAGGTGCCATCTTGCTCAGTCTTTCTTTTTCCGTGGAGCCCAATGGACATCTGTCCTTGTCACCCGGAAAAGTTGGATTTTTTTCTGCGATTCTCGCGCTTCTTTTTGTCCGGTTCGACGCCGGTTCCCCTTCCCGCCCGGGTTCGGTACGCCGGTATCGAACCGATCTCTATTTTTCAGTTTTTTGCCCTTCGTGGCACGCGTTCGCGCTCCTTTTTTTCTTTTCCCCGGAGGGCCAGTCCTTTGACCTCGCAGGGGCCCTTTTTCCCCCGATGGCCTCCAGTGGTTTTAAGAAGTGTGATCGTTGTAAGAAACTCATGTCTCTTACCGACACACACGACTGCTGCCTGCGTTGCCTTAGGCCTGACCATGATCCCAAGGTCTGTGTCCCATGTGGCAAAATGTCCACCAAGGCACTCAGGAGCCGGCAGCACCAGAAGGAGAGGATTTTCTCAGACTCAGCCTCCGGACAGGCCCGGACCTCGTCAGAGGCCTCGACGTCTCGGGAATCGGACCCCGAGCTTCGTCGGGGTTCTTCTGAAAGGGGGTTCCCCAGTCGGGAGCATAAGAGGAAGAGAAAGCTTGTGAGGGCGGCGTCGGAGGAAGCCTCTGGTTCCTCGAAGGCCAGATCTCAGACCCCTGACCGCCGCCCCGGGCCCTTGGAGCTGGAGAAGCTAACTAAGGTATCCTGTGTAGAGCCGGAGTCTGTTGAGCACGTAAGTCCTGTTGTCCTCGAGGACTCTCCTCCAAGGGAGCCGACGTCGGGCCCGGCGCCGCCGGGGCCCGAGTCGGTGGCTGCTGAGTCTCCTGAGCTTGGACTCAGGCTGACAGCCTTGGAGTGCAGATTGTCTGCCTTCATGGATCAGCAGCGGGTGCTGATGGCCAGCCTGACTGGTGCATCTGCCCCGACCACCGGGACGTCGACGTCTAAGTCGACCCCGGAGACAGAGCTGGTTCTCGAAGCCATGAAGGCCCGAGTTCGGTCTCGGTCACGGTCTCGGTCTCCCTCGACCTCCCGTTCGGGACCGAGGGCGTCAGGGCGGGTGTTGCCGGAACCCGCGTGGTCGGAGCCCCTCTTCTTCGGATGAGTCTGCATGGGAGACGGAGGACGAGGAGTCCCCCAATACTTTTCGGACTCAGTGTGTCACTTAGGACTCGCCGCAGTCCGAACCCCGGAGTAGGTCCCCTCCGGAGGATACCTCAGTTCTCGGAGTTCGTTAAGGACATGGCCAAGGCCTTGAATGTTCCTGTGGACCCCGAGGAGGAGCCTTGAGCCGAAGAGCTTGATGCCCTCCAGTATGACTCTCCCCCGAGGGAGGCCTTTACTGTGCTGGTTCCTCTGATGCTGGAATGGCTCCTCTTCCGAAGGGAGGCACTGGCCTCGGCGCCGGTTTTGAGCAAGCGGATCGATTCCATGTATCGAGTCCGGAAGAGCCCTGGTTTTCAGAAGGCGCAGCTGCCGCACCATTCTGTGGTTGTGGAATCGGCCATGCATCGTCTGAAGAGCCAGAAGATGCACTCTGCAGTGCCCCCCAGCAGGGAGGCCCGAAGCCTAGATGCCATCGGCAGAAACTGCTTCCAGGGCTCGATGCTTGCTTGCCGTGTCCAAGCCTACCAGCTGTACATGGGCATGTACTTGCGGGACCTGGCTAAAGAGGTAGCCGGGTTCTCGGCTGGTCTCTCCGGGGAACCTTTGCAGAGGTTCCAATCCTTGTCCTCGGGGATCTGGGAATATTCTAAATTCATCTCCCGGGCAGCCCACGATGGCTTTGAGTCTTCGGCCCGTGTAGCGGCGGCCAGCATCGCTGCTCGACGCCAGGCATGACTACAGTCATCAGACCTCGAGCCATGGGTGCAGGACAAGTTGGTCGATGTCCCATGCTGGGGTGAAAACCTCTTCGGCAAGCCCATGGCCGAAAAGGCCGCTGAGCTCGAGACTGAGACTCTGACGAGGACAAGATTGTCCAAGAAAACCTCTGCCCCTTCTCATAAGAAGAAGGGCTCGGGGGAAAAAGGCCTTTTACCCGAGGAAGGCGCCTGCCTAAGAACATAAGAACATAAGACATGCCATACTGGGTCAGACCGAGGTCCATCAAGCCCAGTATCCTGTTTCCAACAGTGGCCAATCTAGGTCCTACGTACCTAGCAATATCCCCAAAAGACACAGGTTCCACAATGCTTGTACTGGGTCAAGCATTGATATCCTGGGTCCCTTTTTAATAGTGGTTTATGGACCTTTCCTCCAGGAACTTGTCCAAACCTTTTTTAAACCCAGCTATACTAACAGCCCTTACTACATCCTCCGGTAACAGATTCCAGAGTTTGATTACACGTTGAGTGAAAAAATATTTTCTCTTATTTGTCTTAAATAGTTTACCCTGTAGCTTCATTACATGTCCCCTAGTCTTTCTATATTCTGATAGCGTAAACAATTGATCCACGTTTATCCGTTCCACTCCATTCATTAATTTATAGACCTCTATCATATCTCCCCTCAGCCGTCTCTTTTCCAGGTTAAAGAGCCCTAACCTTTTTAACCTCTCTTCATAGGAGTAGCCTTCCATCCCTTCACCAATTTGGTGGCTCTTCTCTGTACTTTTTCTAATAACACTATGTCCTTTTTAAGATACGGCGACCAGAATTGCACACAATATTCAAGGTGCGGTCGTACCATGGAGCGATACAGAGGCATTATAATATCCTTTGTTTTATTCTCCATCCCTTTCTTTATGATACCTAGCATTCTATTTGCTTTCTTGGCCGCCGCTGCACACTGGGCGGAGGGTTTTAACATGTTATCCACGATGACTCCTAAGTCCTTTTCCTGGGTGGTGGTTTCTAATGTGGAGCCTTGCATCGTGTAACTATAGTGTGGGTTGTTCTTTCCTAGGTGCATAACTTTGCATTTGTCCACATTAAATTTCATCTGCCATTTGGATGCCCAGTCTTCCAATTTATCCAGATCCTCCTGCAGTTTTCCACAATCCTCTTGGGTTTTAACAACTTTAAACAGTTTTGTGTCATCTGCAAATTTGATAACCTGACTAGCTATTCCCTTTTCCAGGTCATTTATGAATATGTCAAAAAGTAGCGGACCCAGTACAGATCCCTGGGGTACTCCACTATTCACTTTTTTCCATTGGGAATATTGGCCATTTAGCCCTACCCTCTGCTTTCTATCTTTTAACCAGTTCCCGATCCACAATAGTACACTGCCTCCTATCCCATGATTTTTTAGCTTTGCCAAAAGTCTCTGATGGGGGACCTTGTCAAAAGCTTTCTGGAAGTCCAGATACACTATATCAACCGACTCACCTTTGTCTACCTGTTTATGCACACCTTCAAAGAAACATATCAGATTAGTAAGACAAGATCTTCCTTGTCTAAAGCCATGTTGGCTGTCTCCCATTAGGCCATGACTATCTACATGTTGTGTAATTTTGTTCTTTATGATGGTTTCTACCATTTTCCCTGGTACTGACGTCAGGCTCACCGGTCTGTAATTTCCCGGGTCACCCCTGGAACCTTTTTTAAAAATTGGTGTTACGTTGGCGACCCTCCAATCTTCAGGTATTACAGATGATTTTAATGAAAGTTCACAGATTACCAATAGCAGGTCTGCAATCTCATATTTCAGTTCTTTCAACACTCTGGGATGTATACCATCCGGTCCAGGTGATTTGCTACTATTCAGTTTATCAAATAGTTGTAATATATCTTCCCGGTGTAGCGATATTTCTCTCAATTCCTCTGCAGTATCACCTTTAAATACCACTTCAGTCATGGGTAACATCCCTACATCTTCCTCAGTAAAGACCGAAGCAAAGAATTCATTCAGTCTCTCTGCTATAGCCTTGCCTCCTCTTACTGCCCCTTTTACCCCTCTATCATCTAACGGTCCAATTGACTCTCTCACAGGCCTTTTGCTACGAATGTACTTGAAAAAGTCTTTATTTTGTGTTTTTGCTTCCGTAGCAAGTTTCTTCTCAAATTCCCGCTTTGCCTGCCTTATCAATGCTTTGCATTTAACTTGCCAGTGCTTGTGTTGTTTCCAGTTTTCATCATTTGGCTCTTTTTTCCATTTCCTGAAGGTTGCTTTTTTGGCAGCAACAGCCTCTCTGACCTCACCTTTAAACCATGCTGGCAGTTTTTTGGACTTTCTTCCACTCTTCTTAATGCGTGGAATACAGCTGGTCTGGGCTTCGAGGATAGTATTTTTAAATAACACCCAAGCTTGCTGTAAGTCTTTAACCTTTGGAACCGCTCCTTTTAGTTTTTTCCTAACTATATTCCTCATTCTATCATAGTCTCCCTTTTGAAAGTTAAAAGGTAATACTGTGGATTCCTTTACTATCTGTCCTCCACTAATTAAATCAAACATGATCATACTATGATCACTATTGCCAAGTGGTCCCAACACCCTTATTTCTTGCACCAGATCTTGCGTTCCACTAAAGATTAGGTCCAGTATGGCTTCCCCTCTGGTCGGTTCATGAACCAGCTGCTCCAAGAAGCAGTCATTTATTCCATCTAGAAACTTTATCTCTTTAGCTTGTCCTGCCGTGACACTGACCCAGTCGATACCGGGGTAATTGAAATCACCCATTATTACTACTCTGTTGTGACTTTTGTTAGCTTCCTTGATTTCTTTGAGCATTTCATCATCCATTTGTTCATTCTGACCAGGCGGTCGATAGTATACTCCCACTGCCATCGCCTTCCCCTTCATAAATGGGATTTCAATCCATAGAGATTCTACAGCAAATTTTGTTCCCTGCAAAACTTTAATCCTTTCTGACTCAATGCTCTCTCTAACATAGAGCGCAACCCCTCCACCAATTTGATCAGCTCTATCATTACGATATAGTTTGTATCCAGGTATCACAGTGTCCCACTGGTTATCCTCCTTCCACCATGTCTCTGAGAGTGCAATCATATCTAACCTCTCATTTAGTGCTATATATTCTAACTCTCCCATCTTATTGTTTAGACTTCTAGCATTGGCATACAAGCATTTTAGAGACTGTATTTTATTCATACTAATCTGGCTATTGGTAGGCAGGGGTAATTTGGAATCTTTATGCTCTGTCTGCTCCTTACTCAAGGGCATTTGGGCTACTATACCCCCTTTTGGAACCTCACTGCTTTTGGTAGTATCCTTCAAGGATACCTTTGTCCGAACCATGCGCTCCTGGGTGACTGTCGGCTTTCCCCTATTTTCTAGTTTAAAAGCTTCTCTATCTCTTTTGTACAAACCTTTCCCTCATTATCAGGCCTCCCCAGCTCCCCAGCAGGGTCAGCAGGCCAAGGGGCAGGGACATGGGCCCCGTAGGCAGAAAGCCTCCAGCTCCTGCTCCTACTCAGCAGGGAGGGGGCTTTTGACTCCCTCTGCATAGCCTCTCCACCCCTGCTGGCCCACCTCAGCACGGGGGGTCGCTTGGTCCTGTTTGCCCACCAGTGGCCACCCATCACAAGGGATGCTTGAGTACTGAGCATAGTCCAAAAGGGTTATCTGCTCCATTTCAATCAGGTACTCCCTACCTACTTCCCAGGGGAAGCCTCCAAGGCCTCCTCTGCATCAGGAACTCCTCCAGGAACTGCTAGGTCTGCTTCAAGACAGGGCGGTAGAGCCTGTACCTCTACATTTGTGGCGACAGGGCTTCTACTCCCGGTACTTTCTTGTGCCAAAGCGGACTGGAGGTCTCCGGCCCATTCTGGACCGGAGAAATCTCAACAAGTTCTTGGAAAAAGAGAAGTTCAAGATGCTAACTCTTGGAACACTGCTGCCCTACCTCCAGCAGGGAGATTGGCTATGCTCCTTAGATCTAAAGGATGCGTACACTCACATCCTCATTCATCCAGACCACAGAAAGTATCTCACGTTCGTGGTGGCAGGAAGCCATTTTCAGTACAGGGTACTGCCCTTTGGCCTAACCTCCGCTCCACGAGTTTTCACAAAGTGCCTAGCTGTGGTAGCGGCCTACTTGAGAAACCAGGGTATATTTGTCTTCCCCTACCTGGATGACTGGCTCATCAGGGGTCAGACTCTCCAGGAGGCCAGGCAAGCCACCCTCCGTACTGTCTCTCTCCTTCAGCAACTAGGCTTTGTCATAAACTTCGCAAAGTCCACTTTGCTCCCCTCCCAGAACCTGGAGTTCATAGGGGCAAGGTTGGACTCCCTGCAAGCGAAGGCTTACTTGCCATAGGACAGGGCGGAAAGGCTGATGAGCTTGGCCAGCCGGTTCATAAGCAACCCACTGGTTTCCGCCAGGCTTTGCCTACGGCTCTTAGGCCATATGGCATCGACAGTGCATGTGACCCCCAATGCTCGCCTGAATATGCGGCCTGCACAGTGGTGTCTCAGAACACAGTGGAGGCAGGCCACAGGAAACCTCAGAGACAAAGTAAGGGTGTCCAAACCCTTCCTGAGCTCCTTGCAGTGGTGGCTACACTCCCCCAACCTGCTACAGGGGATTCCTTTTCAGGTACCTGTTCCCACAGTGGTACTCACAACCGATGCCTCCTTGCAGGGCTGGGGTGCACATTGCCTGGAAAAGTGCACACAGGGCCTGTGGTCCCCATGGGAGGCCACTCAGCAGATCAACCTGCTAGAACTCAGGGCGATACGTTTAGCCCTCAAGGCCTTCGCCCATACCCTGGCCCATCAGGCTGTCTTGGTGCAGACAGACAACCAAGTGGCAATGTTTTATGTCAACAAGCAGGGGGGAACAGGGTCAAGGCTCCTGTGTCAAGAGACACAGGCCCTCTGCTCCTTTGCACTTCAATAAATATGCTGCTCAGGGCTGTCTATCTTCCTGGCCAGGAAAACTTTGTAGCAGATAGATTGAGCAGGGTCCTACAACCTCACGAGGGACAACTGCACCCTTTAGTAGTCCAGACCATTTTTCTGAGATGGGGACCTCTGTCTATCGACCTCTTTGCCAGTCCCCTGAACCGGCAGCTGCCCCAGTTCTGCTCCAGGCAACCGCATCCCAAAAGATTGGTGGCGGATGCCTTCCTGATCTCATGGTCCCAGGGCCTACTGTATGCGTTCCCTCCCACGCCCCTGGTGGCTCGAGCCTTGTTCAAGATTCTAAGGGACAGGGCCTCGGCCATCCTGGTGGCCCCCAGATGGCCAAGGCAACCCTGGTTCCCCCTCCTTTTACAGCTGGTGGTGGACACCCCTCTTCCTCTGGGGTTTCAACACGATCTTCTTTCTCAGGATCAGGGATCCCTTCTGCACCCCAATCTCAAAGCTCTCAATTTGATGGCCTGGAGGCTGCAAGGGTAGTGCTGGCTCCCTGGTGCTTGCCTCAGGAAGTCGAGGAGGTTGTCTTAGCTTCAAGGAAGCAATCCACCCGAAAGACCTATGCCCTGAAATGGAGGCGGTTCTCCCTCTGGTGTGATCAGCGCCAGGAAAACCCCTTCTCCTGTCCTGTGCCAGTGGTGCTTCAATACCTGCTGCACTTGTCTAATCAGGGTTTTAAGTCCAATTTGGTTAGGGTACACCTCTCTGCTCTGGCAGCCCACCACTCAATGGTGGAGGGGCACTCTTTGTCGGTTCACCCCCTGGTGGCCAGGTTCCTCAGAGGCTTGCTCTTGCTAAAGCCTCCTCTCCATCCACCTGCCCCTGAGTGGGAGTTGAATGTGGTTTTGCAACAGCTTACTCGCCCAACCTTTGAGCCGATGGCTACGTGCCCTTTTCGCTTCCTTTCTTGGAAGACTCTCTTCCTAGTGGCACTGACTTCGGCCAGGCGTGTGAGTGAACTTCAGGCCCTGGTCTGTGACAGGCCATACACCCGTTTCTATAAGAACAGAGTGGTCCTTAGGACTCATCCTAAGTTCCTACCGAAGGTGGTCTCCTCCTTCCACCTCAACCAGGAGGTGTTTCTTCCAACATTCTTCCCTAGGCCCCATGCAAGCAGGGCTGAAGTCCTCCACACCCTGGACTGTAGAAGGGCCTTGTCTTTCTACCTAGAGCGTACTAAGGGTCATAGAAGGGCTACTCAGCTCTTCGTCTCCTTTGACCCAAACAACTTGGGGGTTCCTGTCTCCAAGCGTACCTTGTCCATATGGGTGGGGGACTGTATCACCTGGGCTTACAGGGCGGCAGACCTTCCCTTGCGGGGTCAAGTTACAGCCCACAGTGTCCGGGCCATGGCTGCATCAGTAGCTCATCTCCGCTCTGTACCGTTGGCAGACATCTGTAGGGCTGCAACTTGGTCCTCAAGCCAGACTTTTGCAGCCCATTACTGCCTGGAGAGGGAGTCCCGTAGGGACAGTGCTTTTGGTCAGGCAGTACTCCGGAATCTCTTTGAGGTTTAGGCAACTCCTACTCTCCTGCCCTCTTGTTGGGCTACCGAGGGGTTCTGGTCTCAGTGAAATTCTTTCCTTCATGCTACGGCTTCACAGAGGGAGTTTCTTTTTCAGCCTGGGTTCCTGGTAGCCCAGAGCTAGGGAGTCACCCATATGTGTGGTCCTGGAGAAAGAGTAGTTACTCACCTGTAACAGGTGTTCTCCAGGAGCAGCAGGAATCAGTCCTCACAACCCTCCCTCCTCCCCTGGGAGTTGCACTTGTACATAGTTCATTTTGGTTTTCTGCTGTCTTTTAGCTATGTCATCTGACTGAGCAAGATGGCACCTTTGGGCGGGAAGGGGACCGCGCATGCGTGGGTGTATTCCCAAAGGCTTTCTTAGAAAGCTGGGTTAATGCTCCGCATGGGGGCTCCATCGACGTCAATGTCACCCATATGTGAGGACTGATTCCTGCTGCTCCTTGAGAACACCTGTTACAGGTGAGTAACTACTCTGAATCACCTCTCTACCCAGGGCACCTGGACTCCACAGGAGGTTGGTTTACACATAAACCTCCTGGAATTAAGAGCAATCTCTTTAGCTCTTTGAGTATTCCATGCCCAGCTCAGCTACAAGACAGTCCTAGTCCAGACGGACAATCAAGTAGCCATGCTCTATGTGAACAAGCAGGGCAGAACAGGCTCTCTGTCGTTATGCAACGAAGCTTTATGACTGTGGGCCCTCGCCAGAGAGTATCAAATTCACCTTCTAGTGGTATATCTTCCA
Source organism: Ichthyophis bannanicus (assembly GCA_033557465.1). Lineage (NCBI taxonomy): Eukaryota > Metazoa > Chordata > Amphibia > Gymnophiona > Ichthyophiidae > Ichthyophis > Ichthyophis bannanicus. Next base: position 193,579,239 of record CM066039.1, read on the forward strand.
GGCATTCAAAACCTTTGGGCAGACAAACTCAGTCGAGTATTGCTGCCTCACGAGTGGTCCTTCCACCTAGACCAGGTGGCAAAGATATTTCACCTCTGGGGCACTCCAGACATAGACCTCTTTGCAAGTCCACTGAATGCCAAACTTCCCCGGTTCTGTTCCAGGATTCCGGCTCACAACTGTCAGGCAAGGGATGCCTTCCTCCTTCACTGGAGTCAGGACTTTCTCTATACCTTCCCACCCATTCCCCTCATCCCCAAAACACTCTTCAAGCTTCAGAGAGACAGAACATAAGAACATAAGATATGCCATACTGGGTCAGACCAACAGTGGCCAATCTAGGTCATATGTACCTAGCAGTTTCCCCAAGAGACACAAATTCCACAATGCTTGTACTGGGTCAAGCATTGATATCTTCGGTTACTTCTTAATAATGGTTTATGGACCTTTCCTCCAGGAACTTGTCCAAACCTTTTTTAAACCCAGCTACACTAACAGCCTTTACTACATCCTCCGGTAACAAATTCCAGAGTTTGATTACACGTTGAGTGAAAAAATATTTTCTTTTATTAGTCTTAAATAGTTTACCCTGTAGGTTCATTGCATGTCCACTGGTTTTTCTATATTCTGATAACGTAAACAATCGATCAACGTTTACCCGTTCCACTCCGTTCATTAATTTATAGACTTCTATCATATCTCCCCTCAACCGTCTCTTTTCCAGGATAAAGAGCCCTAACCTTTTTAGCCTTTCTTCATAGGAGTATCCTTCCATCCCCTTTGCCATTTTGGTGGCTCTTCTCTGAACCTTTTCTAAAATCGCTATATCCTTTTTAAGATACGGCGACCTGAATTGCACACAATATTCAAGGTGCGGTCTCACCATGGAACGATATAGAGGCATTATAATATCTTTTGTTTTATTTTCCATTCCTTTCCTTATCATACCTAGCATTCTATTTGCTCTCTTGGCCACTGCTGCACACTGGGCGGAGGGTTTTAACATGTTATCCACAATGACGCCTAAATCTTTTTCCTGGGTGGTGGTTCCTAATGTGGAACCTTGCATCGTGTAACCATAGTTTGGGTTAGTTTGGGTTGTTCTTCCCTAGGTGCATAACCTTGCACTTGTCCACATTAAATTTCATCTGCCATTTTGATGCCCAGTCTTCCAATTTATCAAGATCCTCTTGCAATTTTTCACAATCCTCTTGGGTTTTAACAACTTTAAATATCTTTGTGTCATCTGCAAATTTGATAACCTCACTCGTTATCCCACTTCCCAGGTCATTTATGAATATGTCAAAAAGCAGCGGACCCAGAACAGATCCCTGGGGTGTACACCACTATTCACCTTTTTCCATTGGGAAAATTGGCCATTTAGCCGTACCCTCTGCTTTCTATCTTTTAATCAGTTCCTGATCCACAATAGTACACTGCCTCCTATCCCATGACTCTTTAGTTTTGCGAAAAGTCTCTGATGAGGGACCTTGTCAAAGGCTTTCTGAAAGTCCAGATACACAATATCAACCGACTCACCTTTGTCCACCTGTTTATTCACTCCTTCAAAAAAACAACAGGATTAGTAAGACAAGATCTTCCTTGTCTAAAGCCATGTTGGCTGTCTCCCATTAGGTTGTGACTATCTACATGCTGAGTAATTTTATTCTTTATGATGGTTTCTACCATTTTTCCTGGTACTGACGTCAGGCTCACCGGTCTGTAGTTTCCCGGATCACCCCTGGAACCCTTTTAAAAAATTGGTGTTACATTGGCGATCCTCCAATCTTCAGGTATTAGAGATGATTTTAATGATAGTTCACAGATTACTAATAGCAGGTCTGCAATCTCATATTTCAGTTCTTTCAACACCCTTGGATGTATACCATCCGGCCCAGATGATTTGCAACTCTACAGTTTATCTAATAGTTGTAAGACATCTTCCCGATGTATCGATATTTCCTTCAATTCTTCCGCACCTTTAAATACCACTTCAGTCATGGGTAACATCCCTACATCTTCCTCAGTAAAGACCGAAGCAAAGAATTCATTCAGTCTCTCCGCTATCGCCTTGTCGCCTCTTAGTGCTCCTTTAACCCCTTTATCATCTAATGGACCAACTGACTCTCTCACAGGTTTTTTGCTACGAATGTACTTGAAAAGGTCTTTATTTCGCGTTTTTGCTTCCGCAGCAAGCTTCTTCTCAAATTCTCTCTTTGCCTGCCTTATCAATGCCTTGCATTTGACTTGCCAGTGCTTGTGCTGTTTCCAGGTTTCGTCGTTTGGCTCTTTTTTCCATTTCCTGAAAGATGCTTTTTTGGCAACAGCAGCCTCTCTGACCTCACCTTTAAACCATGCTGGCAGTTTTTGGGACTTCCTTCCACTTTTCTTAAAGCGTGGAATACAGCTGGTCTGGGCTTCCAAGATAGTATTTTTCAACAACACCCAAGCTTGATGTACGTCTTTAACCTTTGCAACTGCTCCTTTTAGTTTTTTCTTAACTGTTTTCCTCATTTTATCATAGTCTCCCTTTCGAAAGTTAAAAGGTAGTACTGTGGATTTCCTTACTACAATCATGCTATGATCACTATTGCCAAGTGGCCCCAACACCCAACAGGGGTCGCATGATTCTCCAGGACCAAGCAGGAAGTCTGTCCTCGCATATGGGTGACATCGACGTCGATGGAGCCTCTGCGGAGCATTTCCCCAGCTTTCTATGAAAGCCTTTGGGAATACTACACGCATGCGCGGTCCCCTTCCCGCCTAAAGGTGCCATCTTGCTCAGTCTCTCTTTTTCCGTGGAACCCGTCGGACGTCTGTCCTAGTTCACCCGGAAAACAGTTAGATTTTTCTTGCTATTTCCTGCGATTCCATCGTGTTTTTTTGCACGGTTCAACGCCGGTTCCCCTTCCCGCCGGGTTCAGTACACCGGTATCGAGCCCGTTCTCATTTTTTCGTTTTTTGCCCTTCGAGGCTGGCGTTTGCGCCCTTTTTTCTTTTTCCCTGGAAGACCGGTCCTTTGACCTCGCGGGGGCTCTTTTTTCCCCGATGGCTTCCAGTGGTTTTAAAAAGTGTGATCGGTGCAAGAAACTAATGTCTTACTGACACACACGACTGCTGCCTTCGGTGCCTCGGTCCTGATCATGATCCTAAGATCTGTGTACCCTGTGGCAAAATGTCCACTAAGGCACTTCGAAGTCGCCAGCATCAAAAATAAAGGCTTTTCTCTGATTTGGCCTCCAGCCGGGCCCGGACCTCGTCTCAGGCCTCGAAGTCTTGGGAGTCTGACCCCGAGCATTGTCGGGGTTCCTCGGACAGGGGTCCCCCGAGCGGGAGTGAAAGAGGAAGAAGTGGCTGCCGAGGGCGGCGTCGGAGGAGGTCCCTGGCTCCTCGAGGGCTAGGTCTCGGACCCCCTACCGCCGTCCCGGGCCCGTGGAACAAGAGAAGCCGTCAAAAGTGCCTCATGTGGAGCCGGAGTCTGCTGGACACGTAAGTCCTGTTGTCCTCGAGGACTCTCCTCCCAGGGAGCCGACGTCGGGCCCGGCGCCGCCGGGGCCCGAGTCGATGGCTGCTGAGTCTCCTGAGCTGAGTCTCAGGCTGACAACCTTGGAGTGCAGACTGTCTGCCTTCATGGATCAGCAGCGGGTACTGATGGCCAGCCTTGCTGGCACATCTGCCCCGACCACCGGGACATCGACATCGAAGTCGAACCCGGAGACCGAGCCGATACTCGAGACCATGAAGGCTCGAGGTCGTCCTCGGTCACGGTCACCCTCTACCTCCCTGTTGGGACCGAGGGCGTCGACGCCGGTGCCTTTGGCGTCGGGGCGGGTGCTGCCGGGCCCAGCGCGGTCGGAGCCCGACTCCTCTTCGGACGAGTCCGCCTGGGAGACGGAGGACGAGGAGTCCCCTGATACCTTCAAGACTCGGTGCGTCCCGTCAGACTCACCGCAGTCCTAGCCCCAGAGTAGATCCCCTCCGGAGGATACCCGGTTTTCGGAGTTCTTTCGGGATATGGCCACTGCTTTGGCGATCCCCGCGGACCCCGAGGAGGAGCCGAAGAGCTCGAGGCCCTCCAGTATGACTCTCCTCCGAAGGAGGCCTTTACTGTGCCGGTTCCTCCGATGCTGGAACGGCTCCTCTTCCGGATGTGGGAGGCACCGGCCTCGGCGCTGGTTCTGAGCAAGCGGGTCGATTCCATTTATCGACTCTGTAAGAGCCCTGGTTTTCAAAAGGCGCAGCTACCACACCATTCCATGGTGGTGGAATCGGCCATGCACCGTCTGAAAAGTCAGAAGATGCACTCTGTGGTGCCCCCTGGCAGGGAGGCCCGGAACCTGGATGCGTTTGGTAGAAAGTGCTTCCAGGGCTCGATGCTTGCTTGCCGTGTCCAGTCTTATCAGCTGTACATGGGCATGTACTTGCGGGACCTGGTGAAGGAGCTTGCCGGGTTCTCTTCTGGTCTCTCCGGGGAACATTTGCAGAGGTTTAAGTCCTTGTCCTCGGGGATCCGGGAATGCTCTAAATTCATGTCCCGCGCAGCCTACGATGGCTTTGAGGCCTCGGCCTGTGTTGCGGCAGCCGGCATCGCGGCTCGACGCCAGGCATGGCTGCAGTCATCGGATCTCGAGCCATGGGTTCAAGACAAGTTGGTCGATGTCCCTTGCCGAGGTGAGAACCTTTTTGGCAAGCCCATGGACGAGAAGGCTGCACAGCTCGAGACCGAGCACCTCACGAGGACAAGGCTGTCTAGAAAGACTTCTGCCCCTTCTCATAAGAAGAAGGGCTGGGGTAAGAAGCCTTTTTACCTGAGGAAGGCGACTGCCTACAAACAGTTCCCACCTTACCAGGCCTCCCCAACTCCCCCACAGGGTCAGCAGGCCAAGGGGCAGGGACATGGATGGGCCCCATAGGCAGAAGGTCCCCAAGCCTCAGGCTCCTGCTCCTACTAAGCAGGGTGAGGGTTTTTGACTCCCAAGGCATAGCCTCTCCGTCTCTGCTGTCCCATCCCTTCACAGGAGGTCGACTAACCCTGTTTGCCCACAGGTGGCCACCCATTACAGGAGACGGTTGGGTCTTAAGCATAGTCCACACGGGCTGTATGCTCCATTTCCATCAGCTGCCGCCTCCTTACTTCCCTGGAGAGCCTCCACAGCCTCCTCTCCACACAGACCTCCTCCTTCAAGAGCTTCAGGGTCTGTTGCGAGACAAGGCAGTGGAGCCTGTGCCTCCCCACCTCCAAGGTCACGGTTTCTACTCAAGGTACTTCCTCGTACCAAAGAGAACCGGAGGCCTCAGGCCTATTCTCGACCTCAGAAATCTCAACAAGTTCCTAGAGAAAGAAAAGTTCAAGATGCTTACTCTTGGAACACTTCTGCCCTACCTCCAGCAGGGAGATTGGCTATGCTCCTTAGATCTAAAGGATGCGTACACTCACATCCTCATTCATCCAGACCACAGAAAGTACCTCAGGTTCATTGTGGGAGGAAACCATTATCAGTACAGAGTGCTGCTTTTCGGCCTCACCTCCGCCCCCAGGGTCTTTACCAAATGTCTGGCGGTGGTGGCGGCCTACCTGAGAAATCAGGGTATCTTTGTCTTCCCCTGTCTGGACGACTGGCTCATCAGGGGTCAGACGTGCCAGGAGGCCAGGCAAGCCACCCTCCGAACTATTTCTCTTCTTCAACACCTGGGTTTTGTCATAAACTTCGCAAAGTCCACTTTGCTCCCCTCCCAGAATTTGGAGTTCATAGGGGCAAGGCTGGACTCTCTGCAGGCAAAGGCTTTCTTGCCAGAAGACAGAGTCCAAAGACTGATAGACTTGGCAAACCAGTTCCTCCACAGGCCACTGGTTTCCGCCAGACTCTGGCTGCGGCTTCTCGGCCACATGGCTTCGACAGTGCATGTGACTCCCAATGCCCGACTCCGTATGAGGCCTGCACAGTGGTGCCTCAGGACTCAGTAAACACAGTCCACAGGTCGCCTCAGAGACAGAGTAAAGGTGTCCAGACCATTCCTGAACTCCCTACGCTGGTGGCTGCACCCCCCCAATCTACTGCAAGGGCTGCCTTTTCAGATTCCTGGGTTCACAGTGGTGTTGACCACCGATGCCTCTTTGCAGGGCTGGGGAGCACATTGTCTGGGCAAGTGCACCCAGGGCCTGTGGTCTCCCTGGGAGGCCACGCAACAGATCAACCTACTGGAACTCCGGGCTATTCGCTTAGCCCTCAAGACTTTCTCTCAAAACCTGGCTCACCAGTCTGTCTTAGTACAGACGGACAACCAAGTAGCCATGTTTTATGTGAACAAGCAGGGCGGCACTGGGTCCAGGTTCCTTTGTCAGGAGGCACAGGACCTTTGCTTGTTTGCGCTCAAGCACAACATGTTTCTCAAAGCTGTTTACCTCCCTGGCCAGGAGAACTGCCTGGCAGACCGGTTGAGCAGAGTTCTGCAGCCCCACGAATGGCAACTCCACCCATAAGTGGTTGAGAAGATTTTCCTGAAATGGGGACTTCCATCCATAGATGTCTTTGCCAGTCCCCTGAACAAGCAACTGCCCAGGTTCTGCTCCAGGCACCCGCATCCCATGAGGTGGGCAGCGGATGCTTTTCTGATTTCCTGGTCTCAGGGCCTCCTATATGCGTTTCCTCCCACGCCTCTGGTGGCCCGAACCCTTTTCAGGGTTCTAAAGGACAAGGCCTCGGTACTACTAGTAGCTCCCAGGTGGCCGAGGCAACCTTGGTTTCCACTTCTGCTTCAACTGGCAGTGGACCCCCCACTGCCTCTAGGGTTGCAGCCTGACCTTCTCTCTCAGGATCAAGGTTCTCTTTTGCACCCAAATCTCAAATCTCTCAATTTGATGGCCTGGAGGCTGCAAGGGTAGTTTTGGCTCCTTGGGGCCTACCTCCAGAAGTTGAAGAGGTTGTCCTGGCCTCTAGGAAGCAGTCCATTAGAAAAACCTATGCCCTGAAATGGAAAAGATTTTCTGTGTGGTGTCAGCTGCGTACAGAAGATCCTTTCTCCTGTGCTGTACCAGTAGTGCTTCAGTACCTGCTGCACTTGTCCAGTCAGGGCCTGAAGTCCAATTCTGTTCGGGTGCACCTCTCAGCTCTGGCAGCTCACCACTCTCTGGTGGAGGGACATTCTCTCTTTTGGTTCACCCCTTGGTGTCCCGGTTCCTCAGGGGTTTGCTCTTGCTCAAGCCTCCTGTCCGTCCTCCAGCCCCTGAGTGGGAGTTGAATGTGGTCTTGCAACAACTAACTCGCTCACCTTTTGAGCTGATGGCTACTTATCCTCTCCGCTTCCTTTCCTGGAAGACACTCTTCCTGGTAGCCTTAACCTCGGCCAGACGAGTGAGTGAGCTTCAGGCCCTGGTCTTTGACAGGCCTTACACCCACTTCTATAGGAACAGGGTAGTCCTCAGGACTCATCCAAAGTTCCTCCCAAAAGTTGTCTCCTCTTTCCACCTCAGCCAGGAGGTGGTTCTTCCAACATTCTTCCCTAGGCCTCATGCAAGCCAGGCTGAAGCGGTCCTGCATACCCTGGACTGTAGGAGGGCCTTATCCTTCTACCTTGACCGTACGCAGGGACATAGAAGGGCTACTCAGCTCTTCATATCTTTTGACCCTAATAATCTGGGGTTAGCTGTGTCCAAGCGTACCTTGTCCATATGGGTGGCTGACTGTATCACCTGGGCTTACAGGGCAGCTGACCTTCCCTTGCAGGGTTGGGTCACGGCCCACTGTGTAAGGGCTATGGCTGCCTCAGTAGCTCATCTCCGCTCTGTAGCGTTGGCAGACATCTGCAGTGCTGCAACTTGGTCCTCAAGCCAGACTTTTGCGGCCCATTACTGCCTGGAGAGGGAGTCCCGTAGGGACAGTGCTTTTGGCCAGGCAGTACTCCGGAATCTCTTTGAGGTTTAGGCAACTCCTGCCCTCCAGCCCTCCGTTGGGCTACCGGTGGAGGTTCTTTCAGTGCAAAGCCTTTCTTTGATGCTGGGACTAGAGGGAGTTCTCTTGTTCAGCCTGGGTTCCTGGTAGCCCAAAGCTAGGGAGTCACCCATATGTGAGGACTGACTTCCTGCTTGGTCCTGGAGAAAGAGTTGTTACTCACCTGTAACAGGTGTTCTCCAGGAGCAGCAGGAATCAGTCCTCACAACCTTCCCTCCTCCCCTGGGAGTTGCAGTTGTACATAGTTAGTTTGGTTTTTGTGCTGTCTTTTAGCTATGTCATCTGACTGAGCAAGATGGCACCTTTGGGCAGGAAGGGGACCGCACATGCGTGCAGTATTCCCAAAGGCTTTCATAGAAAGCTGGGGAAATGCTCCGCAGGGGCTCCATCAACGTCGATGTCACCCATATGTGAGGACTGATTCCTGCTGCTCCTGGAGAACACCTGTTACAGGTGAGTAACTACTCTTTCTCATAGCACCACGATGGCCACGCCAAACGTGGTATTCTCTACTTCTACATCTCTCTGAAGTGGCACCTCTGGAGTTAGGGCATGCTCCATATCTCCTTTCCCAGGAGAACGGGATGCTATGCCACTCGAATCCCCAGTCCCTGCACCTCACGGCCTGGTTGCTGAAGGCTTACACCTCCAAGATTTCAACCTGTACTAACAGGTAAAAGATATCCTTCAGGCTTCTAGGAAACTTTCCACAAGAAGATCTTATGTCTTCAAGTGGAAACGTTTTACTATATGGTGCTCCAAGAAGGGATTAAACCCCCTGGTCATACCCTTAGAATCGATACTAGAGTAGTTCTTTCACTTATCGAATTCTGGTCTAAAGACCAATTAGGTAAGAGTCCATCTTAGTGCAATTGCAGCTTCTTATAAGCCTCTGAATGGACAACCAATTTCCTCTCATCCACTCATATCAAGATTTATGAGATGCCATTTATTAACTAAACCTCCCATCAAGCCACCACCGGTGGCATGGGATCTAAATCTAGTTCTCGGGCAGCTCATGAAGCCATCTTTTGAACCTTTGGCCACTACAGCCCTTATGTTTTTGACCTGGAAGGTCATCTTCCTAATTGCAATCACCTCTTCCCGTCGCATTAGTGAATTGCAAGCTTTAGTGGCTGATCCTTCTTATACTAGGTTTCATCATGATAAGGTTGTTCTTCGAACTCACCCACTCTTTATGCCAAAGGTGGTTTCGCCTTTTCATTTAAATGAATCAATTTATCTTCCTGTATTTTTTCCGAGGCCTCACACCTCTAATGCAGAAAGAAACCTTCATACTTTGGATTGTAAAAGGGCCTTAGCCTTTTACATACAAAGAATACAGCAACATAGAAAGTCCTCGCAACATTTTATAGCTTTTGACCCTAGTCATTTGGGACTTCCAGTCTCCAAAAGAACTTTATCTAAATGGATTGCCCAATGCATATCCTTTGCTTATGAGAGTAAGCGTCTTCCTCTTCAGGACTATGTCACAGCTCATAATGTGAGAGCCATGGCAGCTTCTATGGCTAATCTCCACTCTGTGTCTATCGATGACATTTGTCGAGCAGCCACCTGGGCTTCGGTACACACCTTCACAGCCCACTACTGCCTGGATAAAGCCTCCCGTCGGGATGCCTTCTTTGACCAAGCTGTTCTTCAAAATCTCTTTCAGACCTAAATCAACTCCTACCCACCAACCCTGGTGGAATGCCAGAGATCCATAGGAGGAAGGATTCCCACCTTCTAGGGTCGCACCTCCCTGGCATCTTCAGCTCGGGAGTCCCCATATGTGAAGACTACATTCCTGCTTGTTCCTGGAGATAGTGTAGTTACTCACCTGTAACAGGTGATCTCCAGGAACAGCAGGAATTTAGTCTTCACAACCCACCCACCTCCCCTAGGAGTTGTCTCTCTATTTCTTTGTCTCTTTCCTCTCTCCCTCTATCCTTTCACTCAGCTACAAACTTAACTGCAGAGGGACTGTTGGGAAGGCATGAAGGCAGCACGAGTGTGCTGAGGGATGCTCCCAAAAGTGTTCCTATTGGACGCCTGGGGACATTCCCGCGCAGGCTCAGTCGGTACTGACGATACCCATATGTGAAGACTAAATTCCTGCTGTTCCCGGAGATCACCTGTTACAGGTGAGTAACAACGTTTTCTCCTTCTCTCATATGGTAACATCAATCCCAACCCTGCCCCCCCCCTATTTCTCTCTCACACTAGTAAAGGTTCCTCACGTACCCCATCTAATGTCATCCACATCCCGCTCCTCCCTCCTTCCGCCCTCCCCCATGCATCCCAAAATCAATTATCCATAGATATGAACTCCAACCCTACCCCCAAAAATAATCCCTCACATAACCTACCCGATTCCCTCATTTCCCCTCCCTCATGTCCCTCTTGGAGAGCTCACTCACTTAGTTACACCCACCCACACCCTGCTCCCTCTAAATCTCGGCATTACCCTAGAAATAGACCCCCACGCTACTCTTAAGAAATCTACACATAACTTATCCAACCTTATCCATATTCCTCTCCTCCCCCCCCTCCGCTCTCCCATTTTCATGTGCCCTATGGAACGCGTGCTCAGTCATCAAAAAAACCCCTTTTATTTATGACCTTTTCATCTCCAATGCCCTACACCTTCTTGCCATGACTGAGACCTGGCTCCCCCCAGACGATACCGCATCCATTACTTCTCTCTGCTATGGAGGCTACCACTTCTCCCATACACCCCGACTTACTGGTCGCGGTGGTGGTGTTGGCCTCCTACTCTCTCCCTCCTACCAATTCCAACCCCTTCTGCCACTCTATGGAGACTCCTTCGAAGTCCACTCCATTCGCCTCCTCTCACCACTTCCCCTCCGAATAGCTGTTATTTATCGCCCACCAGACAAATCCAAATCAACCTTCCTCACCGACTTCGACTCCTGGCTCTCTGCCTTTATGGATCCCTCCTCCCCCACTCTTATTCTTGGCAATTTCAACATTCACATTGACAACCCCTCTGACCCCCATGCCTCAAAGTTCCTCGCTCTTACCTCCTCGTTTGACCTCCAACTTTGCTCCACTGCCTTCACACATCTACCCGGCCACTGCCTTGACCTAATACTGTTCTCCAGCTCCTCTCCTTCAAACTTCCGCAAATCAATCCTTCCCTCATCTGACCATCACCTCTTAACATTTACTCTTCAACTTCCTCCGTCCCAACCTCGTCCTGTCTCTTCCGACCTATTTAGAAACCTTCATAATATTGATCCCCTGACTCTCTCCTCCACCATCTCTCCATCTCTTTCCGCCATTTTATCTTACAAGTCCGTCGTTGAGGCATTATCTTCATACAATGGTACATTATCCTCAGCCCTTGACACTCTTGCCCCTTCCACCCCACGTCCTGTCAAATGATCTACTCTCCAACCCTGGCTTTCATCCACAATCCGTTACCTATGCATTTGCGCCCAGTTCTGCCGAACGAGCTTGGTCCAAATTCCGCTCCCCAGAAGACCACCTACACTTCAAATTCATGCTTGGCTCCTTCCAGTCAGCCTTAGCACTTGCCAAACAAGAATACTACATCCATCTAACAAACTCCCTTGCCTCTGATCCTCGCCATCTCTTTAATACCCTCAATTCTCTCCTCAAGGTCCCCCCGCCCCCGATCCCACCCTCCCTTTCTGCCCAAACCCTAGCCGACTACTTCCACAACAAAATCCACAAGATTGCCCTCCAATTCCCATCTACCTCCCCTCCTCCCCAATTCTCTTCCCCCATCCATACTCCCTCTGCCACCCTCTCCTCCTTCCATCCGATCTCTGAGGAAGAAACTGCACTCCTTCTGTCTTCCTCCAAACCCACTATCTGTTCATCAGACCCTATCCCCACCCATCTACGTTCCATCCCCCTCACCATTGCCCCCTCCATCACTCATATCCTCAACCTCTTACTCTCCACTGCAATTGTCTCCATTGACTTCAAACATGCTGTTGTCACACCCCTCCTCAAGAAACCCTCACTTGATCCCACATGCCCTTCTAACTATCGACCCATCTCCCTCCTTCCCTTCATATCCAAACTATTAGAATGAGCAGTCCACTGTCGCTGGCTCGACTTTCTCACCTCCCAGGTCCTCCTCGACCCACTTCAATCTGGCTTCCATCCCCTACATTCCACTGAAATAGCACTCACAAAAGTCACAAATGACCTGTTCCTGGCTAAATCCAAGGGCCTCTATTCTATCCTCATCCTTCTTGAGCACTCTGCTGCCTTTGACACCATTGATCACGACCTTCTCCTCATCACCCTCTCCTCGCTTGGCTTCAAGGACTCCGTACTATCCTGGTTCTCCTCCTACCTCTCCCATCGCTCATTCAGCGTATGCTCTGGTGGCTCCTCCTCCTCCCCTACCCCGCTCCATGTAGGTGTACCCCAGGGATCTGTGTTAGGCCCCCTCCTCTTCTCTCTCTATACCCAAGGCCTTGGTGCGCTTATCTCCTCCCATGGCTTTCAGTACCATCTCTATGCTGATGACTCACAAATTTACCTCTCTACACCTAATATTTCTCCGGCAACCCAGTCCAAGATCTCTGCCTGTCTTTCGGACATCGCTGCCTGGATGTCTCATCGACGACTGAAACTGAACATGGCCAAGACTGAAGCCTTGTCTTTCCACCTAACTCCTCCCCCCCCCCCACTTCCCCCTCTCTCAATCCATGTGGATGGATCTACTATCCTTCCTGTTCCCTCAGCCCGCAATCTAGGGGTTATCTTTGACACATCTCTCTCCTTCTCCGCTCATATCCAACTTGTAGCTAAGACCTGCCACTTCTTTCTCTACAACATCAGCAAAATCCGCCCCTTCCTCTCTGAATACACTACCAAAACGCTTATCCACTCCTTAATCTCCTCTCACCTCGATTACTGCAACCTACTACTTGCTGATCTTCCCGTGAGCCACCTCCTTCCCCTTCATTCTATACAAAATCATGCTGCTCGACTCATCTTCTGCCAGCCTCGCTATGCCCATAATTACTCCTCTTCTCAAGTCACTTCACTGGCTCCCTGTCCAGTTCCACATCCAATTCAAGCTTCTCCTGCTGACCTATAAATGCATTCACTCTATGGCCCCTCAATACCTCTTATCTCTTATCTCTCCCTACGTCCCCTCTTGAAATTTGCGCTCCGCTAACAAATTACTCCTATCATTGCCTTTCACCCGCACCGTGAACTCCCGACTGCGCTCTTTTCACCTTGCTGCACCTCACGCCTGGAACAGGCTACCTGCGTCTGTGCGCCAGGCACCCTCCCTGGCCCTCTTCAAGTCCAAGCTGAAGACCCACCTCTTCATCGTTGCATTCAGATCTTGACTCCTTCCTCATCTCACCCTAACCCCCGTCAATGTTTATGACCAACTACAGACCAAACTGTACCACACTGTACCTTGCGTAGAACCGACTAATGCTTTGTACTATTTTTAGCAAATGTACTTTTCTAACTAGATTGTAAGCTCCAATGAGCATGACTCTGACGTGCAGGGACTGTCTCTTGTATGCTGACTACCTCTTGTAAGTTAGCTGCGCAGCGCTGCGTGCATGGCGCTTTAGAAGTGCTAAATAGTAGTAGTAGTAGTAGTAGCATCCCTCGTCACAGCTGGCACATACTCCTCAGCCAGATGCTAGCAGTTCGGACCAATAGTTTGACTTTTTTCCACCAAGTCTGTGGTTCGGGCTCTGTGCAGGGGCCATCTTCTGCACCTTCTCCACTTAGGAAGTAGATTTGGCTCAGTTTCTCTGACGCTGCCACCAGTCTCCTGCCTACCCAACTGAAGGGTACCTCCTCACCTTCAGGGTACTTGCACCCTGCTGGAGAGGACAGGGAGTGCCTGTCGGAGGACGTCTCCCTTAACTCTGCATCTGACAGGGAAGAGGGGGAACTTTTGCCTCCAGAGGAATAACAGGAAGAGCAAGACAAGTGGGATGAAGGTCAAGATATCAGACTATTCTGGCAGGAGGAACTCTCTGCTCTTATCGCCCAGGTCACTGAAGCTCTTCACCTGGCTGAATCGCAGACTCCTTCGACTTCAAATAAGCCTCAAGTAGATCCCATCATCGAGGATATTAAGAAGCCATTCAAGGCTTTCCCTTTCCCCACGGTGCTACAACAAATGGTCACCGTGGAATGGGATTCGCCAGATGTCTCCCTGTGCTCCACGTGACGGTTAGGCTGTTACCTCTGTAAATAGCTATGATTTCCCAAGGTGGATGCTCTAACACACTACAATTCCCGTCAAAGGGGGTACCACCCTTAGGGATCAGATTGATAGGAAAGTGGAAGGTTCTTTTAAAGACCTCCTTTTCATCCTTAGCACTACAGGCGGCAGTATGTGAGGGTGGCAAGGGCTTTGTTGTGGTGGCTACATTCCTTCCAGAGGACCCCGCCTTGCCACTCCTAGAATCAGTCATCGCCTTTATTTCAGATGCCTTTTATGATCTCCTGTGCCTTTCTGCCCGCTCCGTAGCAGCGGGAACAGTTGCACATAGTTGGCTTTGGCTCCGGCATTGGAATGCTGATGCGACTTCAAAATCCCGCCTCACTACGCTTCCGTTTAAAGGGGAACTTCTTTTCGGTGAAGATCTCGAGAAATTAGTGAAGGATTTGGGGGAGGTCAAGCCCCAGTGCTTACTGGAGGGAACGGCCAAAAGCCACTTCACATCGCCCTGCGGCTCCTGCCTCCTCTTCCTCTGCTTATAGGGCACGCTTCAGAGATTTTTGATGCTATTGTCCTAACAAACCTGCTGCTTCCTCAAACAAGTTAGGTGCCTGGCCGAAGTCTTTTTGGGGCATTCGTCGCAATAGGGATACTGTGATAAGGAAGCTTATCATAGCTCAGGAAGGAGCTATAGAAAAGGTGAAGTGACTCTGAACAAGCAACCTGTCAGTTCTGGTAGAAATAAGAAAACAGAATTTTCCCATAAAAGACTACCAGTCCCAGAATGCACCAGGTTTCCAACAGCCATTAGAGGAGCTGAAGTGGGGAAACGTGTGTTCAATCAGGAGGGCTATGAGGTAATCCCTAAGCACTCATCTCAAAGGGCAGGGCCTGATTCAGCACAGCTGCGCTGTGTTAGGGAGGAGCACTCATCTAGGCAGAATAAAGGTAGAGTTTATTCTACAGAGAATCAGTATCCTGAGAAGCAGCTTGAGCTTGATCATCTTCATCATCAGGAGGATCATCAGAAGCAGAAGCCAAACCGGACGGACAGAGAGGGAAAGAAACCCTTTGGAAGAAAGAGGAGAAAAGCCTTTGAGAGGTCTAGAAGAGTCCAGAACAGTACGTATACTGGGAGGCATTCCAAGGGCCAGCATACACCATTGGACTGGGGAAAGCCAGAGGAATGGTGCTGCAGAGCTAGGAATCTCCAGATGCTACCTGTGAGAGAGACGGCTACACGTGGAAGGGACCCTAAGACCCGTGCCAGAAGGTATGTGAAGAGAGATCCAGTGTCCAGGGATCTGGATTGGAAGGCTGGACATAAGAACTGGACTACATACTGGCCAGGCTATATAGAGAGGAACTCTAACAGCAATGGAAGCTCAGGTATGAACACTGATCTATGCCCTAGCTATAACCTTGAAAGACAGCAGGGAAACAAGTATTCTCCTGAAAGTGCTCCATTGAGAGATTAATCTGTGCCAATCCATGATATTGAACCCATGCTTGTTGAAGAAGGGGGAATAATAGCAGATGAAGATTCTGTTTACATGGACTGCTCTCTGTCTAAACTCCTTTGGTAACTTTCTGTTACAAAGTACAGCAACCATCA
Organism: Ichthyophis bannanicus; assembly: GCA_033557465.1. Taxonomy (NCBI): domain Eukaryota; kingdom Metazoa; phylum Chordata; class Amphibia; order Gymnophiona; family Ichthyophiidae; genus Ichthyophis; species Ichthyophis bannanicus. Next base: position 193,595,011 of record CM066039.1, read on the forward strand.
CAAAGAAATACAAACTTGTTCTTTAATCTACTCAGAAAAGCTCCTGAAGCAGGATTTGACCCATGCTGTAGAAAGCAAGCCAGCTAAGGGGTTTCAGCTGGATAACTGCTAGCAATTGAGCCTTACCTAATTGCTTGTGAGCTAGGAGAGAATCACTTCTGAATCTATGTGGGAAGTTATCAGAAGTTAACCTGAAAAGAACAGTTTTTTTCTTTCTTTGTGGCTTTTCGTTTGTTGTTTGATATATGCTAAGAAAACATTAGCTAATGCCTGACAAGTTTGAATGTTGTTTTCCTGATTTTGATTTTGTTTTTCCAAGTTAAACACTGGAAGCAAGTAACCTGATTTATGTGCTACCAAGCATATCTGTGTTGGGAGAAATAACCCCATAAATAAATATCTTATTGGCTTTAACACTTGAGCACAACTAAATTATTGTCAGCAGCTGTGTCTGGTGTGAATGAACTACATTGCCCACAATCCCTTGCAAATCATATAGATATATGCACTTGCCAAGACTCTGAAGATTCTCACCCAGGCAGCCGTCTGACAATACTTACTCCTCTCCTGCCAAGTTCTCGGGCTCCTCCCAGCCCTCCCATTGATGGGTTCGGGGTCGATTCCGGGGTGCCACCTGTCGGAAGGCGTCTGCTTCACGAATGGACCCAAATGACCTCAGACAGATGGGTGCGCGAGGTGATTTCGAAGGGCTATGCACTAGACTTGGCTGTGCCTATCCCTAAAGCCTTCTTGGTTTCGCCATTCAGCTCCGTCAAAAAGCTGCCATGCTCTTAACGCTTCAGCGCTTGCTCCAACTCCACACTATTCATCCAATTCCTCTTGCTTAAAGAGGCACCAGACACTATTCCATCTACTTTGTCGTGCCCAAGAAGGATGGCTCCTTCCGCCCTATTCTGGACCTCAAGGGGGTCAATTGCTGTCTTCATGTGCTGCACTTCCGAATGGAGACACTCGGATCCGTCATCCAAGCGGTGCGCCCGGGGGAATTCCTCTCCTCCCTGGATCTGGCGGAGGCTTATTTTCACATTCCAATTCGCACAGAGCACCAGCAGTACTTACAGTTTATGGTCCTTGGCCAACACTTCCAATTTCAAGCCTTGCCCTTCTGTCTCGCTACAGCCCCCCACCCCCCAGACCTTCTCTAGTGGTGTTTGCGGCGGCGCAGCAGCACAAAGGCATCCGGGTTCATCCATATCTGGACAACTGGCTCACCTGGGTCAAGTCTTATCGGTTGGCACTGTCCGCAATGTCTCAGGTAGTCAATTTCTTGGGTAATCTCGGCTGAGTGATGAACCAGACTAAGAGCCATCTTTTGCCAACTCAGTCACTCGACATTTTGGGGGCTTGCTTTGACACAGCGACCGGCTGCATCTCCCTTACTAAGGACTGATGCGGGAAGCTCTGCTCTCAGCTTCACACCTTCCAGTGCCTATCTGCTCCTACAGCCTGGGACTATCTCCATGTTCATGGCCTCATGGCAGCCACACTTGACTTAGTGCCCTGGGCTCGAGCGCACATGCACCCATTGCAACATGCCCTTCTGTCCCACTGGTCCCCCACCTCCCAGACTTATCAAACTCTGCTATCCCTTCAGCCTTCCGTGTGTTGCAGTCTCCGGTGGTGGCTTTGCCCTCACAATCTCCTGAAAGGCAATCCCTTGGACACCCTGAGTTGGGTGCTCCTTACAACCGATGCCAGTCTAGCGAGCTGGGGAGCGCACTGCCTGGGGGACACAGCACAGGGCATGTGGATAGCCTGTGAAGCCTCCTGGACAATCAATCATCTCAAAGCACGGGTGGTCTGTCTGGCTCTCCTCTCCTTTTGCGCTCTCCTTCAGGACCGAGCAGTGCGGGTTCTCTTGGACAACTCGACCATGGTGGCTTCCCTCAACCGGCAAGATGGCACCAAGTGTTTGGGGGTGGCCCAGGAGATGAGCCTTCTCTTTCTCTGGGTGGAGCAGTGAATTCAAGCTCTCAGGTCAGCATATAGCCGAGGTGGAGAACATTCAGGCAGATTTCCTCAGTTGTCACACATTGGATCCCAGCGAGTGGAAACTTGATCCACAGGCCTTCGCAACCATCATGCATCAGTAGGGGTCGCCCAGCTCTGAACCTCATGACAACGTTTGCCAACTCCAAGACACTGTCCTTCAGTCAGTGGAAGGACCCGTGAGCTCAGGGACTGGATGCCGTAGTGCAACCTTGGCCCTAATCATAACTTCTGTATGTTTTTCCTTCTTGGTCACTGATCGGCCGCATTTTGCGCCGAATAGAGCAGCATCCTAACCACGTAATCCTAGTGGCACCAGACTGGCCATGGAGACCCTAGTATGCCAACCTGGTTTGCCTGCTCCGTGGCTCGCTCCTGCCTCTCGGCATACAGTGGGGCCTTCTCCATCAGGGACCCATTTTCATGGATGACCCCACTCCTTGCTCGCTTACGACCTGGCTCTTGAGTGGCACTGCCTAGAGCGCAAGGGTTATACACCGCATTACTTAAAGCCTGACGACTCTCAACCTCTCTAGCCTATGCACGTGTGGCACCTCTTTTCATCCTAGTTCTCCCGGCAGTCCTCCTTCCCATGGAAAGTGTACGTGCTGGCTGTTCTGTCCTTCCTCCAGGATGAGTTTGATAAGAGCTTAGCCCTTAATTCATTAAAGGTGCAGGTTGCTGCCTTGACGTGCTTTAGGGGTCCAATTCGCAGCCACTCCTTCACCTCTTAGGCGGACATTGCCCGGTTTCTGTGAGGAGTCCATTCTCTGTATTCGCCAACATGCCCGTTAGTGCTGGGTTGGAATCTTTCATTGGTGCTTTGCGCTCTGACACGCGCACCTTTTGAGCCACTTTGCACCTCCTCCCTTAAGAATCTGACCCTCAAGACAGTTTTCCTGGTGGCGATTACGTCAGCCCGACGTATCTTGGAGATCCAGGCTCTTTCTTGCCAGGATCCTTTTCTGTCCTCGTCGGAAGGGGTTCTATTCGAACAGTACCAGCCTTTCTGCCAAAGGTCCTCTCAGATTTCCATCTTAATCTGGTTATTTCCCTTCCCACCTTCTTACAGGACCAGGGTTCGGGTTGGTAGCAAGCCCTACATATGCTGGATATTAGCAGGGTTTTGTGCTGCTATCTCAAGGTCACTAATCTCTTGCGTCTTTCTGATCATCACTTTGTATTCTCCAGGACCAAGCAGGAAGTCAGTCCTCACATATGGGTGACATCGGCGCCGACGGAGCCCCCGTGCGGAGCATTTCCCCATCTTTCAAAGAAAGCCTTTGGGAATTGCAGCGCGCATGCGCGGTCCCCTTCCCGCCCAAGGGTGCCATCTTGCTCAGTCTTCTTTTTTCCGCGGAGCCCGACGGACGTAGTTCGTTTTTCGTCGAGGAAAAAGTTGATTTCCCTGTTTTTTGTTCTTCTTCTTCGGTTCGATGCCGGATCCTTATCCCGCCTGGGCCCGATATGCCGGTATGGAGACCACACTTTATTTTTCGGTTTTTGTCCTTCGAGACTAGCGTTCGCGCCATTTTTCTCTTTTCACTGGCAGCCCAGTCTTTTGACCTCGCAGGGGCCCTTTTTCCCCCCGATGGCTGCCAGCGGGTTTAAAAAGTGTGATCGCTGTAAGAAACTTATGTCTCTTACCGACACACATGACTGCTGCCTCGGACCCGATCATGACCCGATGATCTGTGGTCCGTATGGCAAAATGTTCTCGAAGGCGTTGAGGAGTCGGCAGCACCAAAAGGATAGAATCTTCTCTGACTCCGCGTCCGGATTGGCCCGGACCTCGTCAGAGGCCTCGACGTCTCGGGACTCCGGCCCTGAGCAGCGTCGAGGTTCCTCTGAGCGGGGGACTCCTTTGCGGGAGCAGCGCAGGAAGAAAAAACCCGTGAGGGTGGCGTCGGTGGACGCTCCTGGTTCCTCGAGGACCAGGTCGCATAGCCCCGATAGCCGTCCCAGGTCTTCGGAGTCGGAGAGGCCTGCCAAACATCTTCGTCTCGAGATGGAGTCTCCTGGGCACGTGAGTACTGTAGTCCTCGTGGACTCTCCTCCAGGGGAGCCGACGTCTGGCCCAACGCCGTCGGGGCCCGTGTCGGGGGCTGCTGGGTCCTCCTGAGCTTGGACTCAGGTTGACGGCCTTGGAGAGCAGCATCGCTGCCTTCATGGAACAGCAGCGGGCATTGATCGCCGGTCTCACTGGTGCATCTGCCCCGACCACCGGGACATCGACGTCCAAATCGACCCTCGAGTCCCTGCGGGCTCGAGTCGATCCTCGGCCACGGTCTCCATCGGCCTCCCGTTCGGGACCGAGGTCGTCGACACCGGTACCCTCGGCGTCGGGGCGGAGGGCATCGGTGCCCGCCCGACCGGAGCCGCTCGATTCCTCTTCCGAGGAGTCGGGCTGGGAGACGGAGGACGAAGAGTCACCCGACACCTATCGGACTCGGTGTGTCCCATCGGACTCACCGGAGTCCGAACCTCGGAGACGATCCCCACCGGAGGATACCCTGTTCTTGGACTTCGTGCGGGATATGGCCAAGGCCTTGGCATTCCCCGCGGATCCCGAGGAGGAGCCTCAAGCCGAGGAGCTCGAGGCCCTCCAGTATGTCTCTCCCCCAAAGGAGGCCTTTACTGTTCTGGTTCCTCCGATGCTGGAGCGGCTGCTCTTCCGCATGTGGGAGACCCCGGCCTCGACGCCGGTGTTAAGCAAGCGGGTCGATTCCATCTATTGAGTCCGCAAGAGCCCCGGGTTCCAAAAGGCACAATTACCCCACCACTCCATGGTTGTGGAATCGGCCATGCATCGACTGAAAAGTCAGAAGATGCACTCCTCGGTGCCTCCCGGCCGGGAGGCCTGGAACCTGGATGCCCTCGGTAAGACGTGCTTCCAGGGCTCTATGCTTGCTTGCCGTGTCCAGACATACCAGCTCTACATGGGCATGTGGACATGTACCTCCGAGACCTGGCAAAGGAGATTGCCGGGTTCTCTGCTGGTCTCTCCGAGTAACCTTTGCAGAGGTTCCTGAGCTTGTCCACTGGTATTCGATAGTGCTCGAAGTTTATCTCTCGGGCAGCCTACGATGGCTTCAAGGCTTCGGCCCGAATAGCCGGGGCCGGCATCGGTGCCCGCCGACAGGCTTGGCTACAGTCATCCGACCTTGAGCCATGGGTACAGGACAAGTTGGTCGATGTCCCCTGCCGAGGTGAAAACCTTTTCGCAAACCCATGGCTGAAAAGGCTGCTGAACTCGAGACGGAGACTCTCACCAGGACTAGGCTGTCCAGGAAAACCTCTGCCCCTTCTCAGAAAAAGAAGGGCTTGGGAAAAAAGACCTTTTACCCGAGGAAGTCATCTGCCTATAAACAATACCCTCATTATCAGGCCTCTGTAGCTTCCCAACAGGGTCAGCAGGCCAAGGGGCAGGGTTACGGGCCCCGTAGGCAGAAGGCCCCCAAGCCACCAACACCGGCCCCTGCTCAGCAGGGTGGGGGTTTCTGACTCAGCAAGCATAGCCTCTTCTCCTCAGCTGGCTCATATCAGCACAGGAGGCCGGTTGGCCCACTTTGCCCACAGATGGTCAGCCGTCACATCAGATACCTGAGTGCTCCATATAGTCCAAAAGGGCTATCTTCTCCATTTTCACCAGGTACCTCCCTCCTATTTTCCAGGAGAGCCTCCAAGACTCCCTCTGCACAGGGACCTACTCCTTCAGGAGTTAGCAAGTCTGCTAAAGGACCAGGCTGTGGAACCGGTGCCCCACCACCTGAGAGGTCACGGCTTTTATTCCAGGTACTTTCTGGTACCAAAAAGAACAGGAGGCCTCAGACCCATCCTAGACTTGTGCAACCTCAACAAGTTCCTGGAGAAGGAAAAGTTCAAGATGCTTACCCTTGGAATCCTGCTGCCCTACCTCCAGCAGGGAGATTGGCTATGCTCCTTGGATCTAAAGGATGCTTATACTCACATCCTTATTCATCCAGACCACAGACAATATCTCAGATTTGTTGTGGGAGGAAACCACTACCAGTATAGAGTACTACCCTTTGGCCTAACCTCCGCCCCCAGGGTATTCACCAAGTGCCTGGCAGTGGTGGCGGCCTACCTGAGGCTTCAAGGTCTTTTTGTGTTCCCATACCTGGATGACTGGCTCATAAGGGGCAGTCTGCCCAGGAGGCCAGTCAAGCCACCCTTCGCACTGTGGCTCTGCTTCAGCACTTGGGGTTTGTCATAAACTTCGCAAAGTCCACTTTGCTCCTGTCCCAGAACTTGGAATTCATAGGAGCAAGACTGGACACTCTTCAGGCGAAGGCTTTTCTGCCCATGGACAGAGCCCACAGATTGATGGATCTAGCCAGGCAGTTTCACAGCAATTCCTTGGTCTCCGCCAGGCAATTCCTTCGGCTTCTCAGCCATATGGCTTCCATGGTTCATGTAACCCCCAATGCCCGCCTGCATATGCGGCCTGCTCAGTGGAGCCTTCAAACTCAGTGGCATCAGGCCACCGGGAGCCTTGCAGACTCAGTAAGAATATCCGCCCTGCTTGTCTCCTCTCTGCAATGGTGGCTTCATCTTCCGAATCTGGTACTCGGAGTGGTTTTTCAATCCCCTCCGCATTCTCAGGTGCTGACGACAGATGCTTCTCTTCAAGGTTGGGGAGCGCATTGCCAAGGGGCATGTACTCAGGGTCTCTGGACCCCTTGGGAGGCTGCTCAGCAGATCAACTTCCTGGAACTACGTACGATACGCCTAGCTCTGAGGGCCTTCTCCCATCTCACGTCTCACCAGTCTGTACTGGTACAGACGGACAATCAAGTTGCCATGTTTTACATGAACAAACAAGGAGGCACAACGGCTGTGCTCCTGGGCCATCAATCACGGAATCCTTCTCAAGGCCATCTACCTTCCAGGTCAAGAGAATTACCTGGCGGACAGGCTGAGCAGAATCCTGCAACCACACGAGTGGCGGTTGAATCCATTGGTGGTTCAACAGATCTTTCTCAGGTGGGGCCTCCCCACCATGGATCTTTTCACCAGTCCTCTGAACCGGCAACTCCCGAGATTCTGTTCCAGACAGCCGCATCCTCTCCGAGTGGCAGCGGATGCGTTTCTGATCCCGTGGTCCAAAGGCCTACTGTATGCATTTCCTCCCACGCCACTATTGTCCAGAACGCTATTCAAAGTCCTCAGGGACGAGGCCTCGATGATTTTGATAGCCCCCAGGTGACCGAGGCAACCGTGGTTCCCGCTTCTGCTGCAACTGGCGGTGGACACTCCTATTCCTCTGGGGATTCAACACGATCTCCTGTCTCAAGAACAGGGGTCTCTCTTACACCCCAACCTCCAGTCCCTTCATCTGATGGCCTGGCTGCTGAAAGGGTAGTTCTGGCTCCCCTACTACTGCCTAGAGAGGTGGAGGACGTAGTCTTAGCCTCTAGAAGGCAGTCCACCCGGAAATCCTACGCTCTTAAATGGCGTAGATTCTCCACATGGTGTGCTCAGCGCAATGAGAATCCCTTCTCGTGTTTGGTAGCGGTAGTTTTGCAATATTTGCTTCACCTCTCCAATCTAGGCCTTAAGTCCAATTCTGTCAGAGTTCACCTCAGTGCTCTCTCAGTGCACCACTCGCCGGTGGACGGGCGGCCTCTTTCCAACCACCCTTTAGTGGCTCGTTTCCTCAGAGGCCTCCTCCTGCTTAAGCCTCCTTTACGTCCACCGGCCCCTGAGTGGGATTTAAATGTGGTCTTACAGCGGATTACTTGTCCACCATTTGAACCTATGGCTACATGTCCTCTCCTTTTTCTGTCCTGGAAAACTTTGTTCCTGGTAGCTCTTACCTCTGCTAGGCGAGTAAGTGAACTTCAGGCGCTGGTGTCTGATCCCCCTTACTCTAGGTTCTACAGGAATAGGGTAGTCTTACGGACTCACCCCAAATTTCTCCCTAAGGTTGTCTCTTCTTTCCACCTCAATCAGGAGGTGGTTCTTCCGACCTTCTTTCCCAGGCCGCATGCCAACTGGGCTGAGACGGTTCTGCATACCCTGGACTGTAGGAGGGCGTTGTCCTTCTACCTTGACCGTACGTGGGAGCATCGGAGGGCTGTTCAGCTCTTCGTTTCTTTTGACCCCAATAAGTTGGGGTTACCTGTCTCCAAGCATACTTTGTCCATCTGGGTCGCTGACTGTATCGCCTGGGCTTATGGGGCAGCCGGCCTCTCATTGGAGGGTCGAGTCACGGCTCATCGTGTCAGGGTGAAGGCTGCGTCAGTGGCTCATCTCCGCTCTGTTCCGTTGGCAGACATCTGCCGGGCCGCTACTTGGTCTTCAAGCCAGACTTTTGCGGCCCATTACTGCCTTGAGAGGGAGTCCCGCAGGGACAGTGCTTTTGGACAGGCAGTACTCCATAATCTCTTTGGGGTTTAGGCAACTCCTTCCCTCCGGCCCTGATGTTGGGCTACCGGTCGGGGGCGTTCTCAGAGAAGATTCCTTCCTTACGTTCTGATGCTCTAGAGGGAGCTCATTTTTTCGGCTTCGGGGTCTCCGGTAGCCTTAAGCTGGGGAGTCCCATATGTGAGGACTGACTTCCTGCTTGGTCCTGGAGAAAGAGTAGTTACTCACCTGTGTTCTCCAGGAGCAGCAGGAATCAGTCCTCACAACCCTCCCTCCTCCCCTTGGAGTTGCAGTCATATGATTTATTTTTTGCTATTTTTGCTGTCTTTTAGCTATGTCATCAGACTGAGCAAGATGGCACCCTTGGGCGGGAGGGGGACCGCGCATGCGCACTGCAATTCCCAAAGGCTTTCTTTGAAAGCTGGGGAAATGCTCCGCACGGGGGCTCCGTCGGCTCCAACGTCACCCATATGAGGACTGATTCCTGCTGCTCCTGGAGAACACCTGTTACAGGTGAGTAACTACTCTTTATTCTCTGGTCCCCGGAAAGGGGTTGCCGCCTCCAAGGCAACCATTGTGCGCTGGGGATTAAGCAAGACCATTGAATTAATCTGTATTCTTCAGAACAAGCCCGGTCCTGGCGGGGCTTCAGGCGCACTCTACTCGAGCTCAGACCACTTCTTGGGCCGAAAGATTGTGGGTACACTCGCTGGATATTTGTAGGGCGGCCACGTGGTCCTTCCTCTCTACTTTTGCTCATCATTACCTCTTGGACCTCCAAGCCAGGGAAGCAGCTCGCTTTAGAGACACTGTCCTGGCTGCAGCTGTATCTTCCCACCCTACGGTGGTGTAGCTTTGGTACACCCCACTAGTCTGGACTGGTCTAGCAGGGTGTTTTGGAAGGTGAAATTTTACCTACCGTTAATTTCCTTTACTCAAATCCTGCTAGACCATTCCAGGACCCACCCTGAGCTGCGGTCGCCGCTTCAAAGAATCCTTAAAAATTAAAGCGGTGACATACAAATTCTCTTTTGTGTATGGGGAGCATGGTGCAGCTCACCGAATCCTGTTTAGTGCCTAGTCCTTGACCAGAGTCTTGGTTTGGTTGATTTGTTGGTTTCATGTTCTTGTTGTGTTATGGTTAATCTCCAGGAACAAGCAGGAATGAGTCTTCACATATGGGTACATCGGTACCAACGGAGCCTGCGCGGGAACGCTCCCCAGCTTCCCAAAAAGGAAAGCTTTTGGGAGCATCCCACAGCGCCTGTGCGCTGCCTTCCCGCCTTTCCTAACCACTTCTCCCCAGTTCTTCTTTTCCGCGGAGCCAGCAGGTCGTGTTCCTGTCACCGCTGAAGAAGTTCTTTGTTTCATTTTATTTCTTTGGTCGCGCGTCTGCCTTCCCCAACGTCGGACCGGTACCGCCGGTCTTTCTTTCTTTTCTTCTAAAAAAAAAAAAGAACATATTTTCCTTCACTTAGTGTGTTTTTCCTCTTTTGGGCCTTAGGCCTCACGAAAAATTTTACTCATGGAAAAACCAGCCTCCGGGTTTAAAAAATGCACTAAGTGCAGCGGTACTATTTCTGTTACCGACACCCATGAATGGTGTCTCAAATGTTTGGGTCCTGACCATTCCATTTTGGATTGTTCGTCCTGCTCCTTGATGTCTAAACGAGGTTTACAGAACCGAGCAGCCAAGCTCCATGTGCTGTTTCCCTCTGATGCAGCTTCAGTGGCATCGACGTCTTCCAGGGCCTCTTCTTCTTCCCATGGATCTCAGGTAACCAAACATAAGTCCATCCGGTCCTCCAAGGGTAGATCTCCTTCCAAGCATCGAGATGCCTCCGGGCTTGCCCTCGAGGATTCCGCACCGGCAAAACAACCCCGGCGGGAAGCTCCAGCTTCCAAAGCTCCACCTATGGGGTTACAGGTTGACATCGATGGCACGGCCTCGACCGATCACCTGTTAGAATGCTCTGGGGTACCGGCGCAACCTTCCGGTACCGAATTCCAGGCATTCATGGCGTCGATGGATCAGATTGTCCTATCCATGCAGCAGGCTATCACGGCCTTCATTCAAGCTGCGACGGCGCTGATACCACAACAAACTCCGTTGTCGGTATCAGCTCCGGTACCGGCACCAGTGTCGGTACCGGTACCGACTGCATCGACATCGACCAGGATGCCGACTGCAGCGGTTCCCTGTCCAGGGATGCCCATCGGTACCGAACCGGTGCCGATGACGCCCGATGTCGATACCGCTCGATACGCGTATCGAGCTTTGGAAGAGCACCCTGACAGTCGATACTTTGATTCCTCCGAAGATTCTGATGCATCGGAGGAGTCTGCTGAAGTATCCATAGCCCTTCCTGAAGAGCCGCCTTCTCCAAAAAGAAGAATGTCTCCTCCAGAGGACTTGTCCTTTCAAGACTTCATAAGAGAAGCGGCTAAAGGGCTTTCTATTTCAGTAACCTCTGAATCAGAGCCTAGAGCTAAAAAATTGGATATTTTAGGTTATTCTAAGGCTCCTAAGGAGGCAGTCACCTTGCCAATTCATGAGATTCTTTATGATCACATGATTGACTTATGAGAGACTCCTCTCACTATCTCTCCTCATTCTCGTAGATTGGACACTATGTACCGTGTCCCTCCTTGTCCTGGGTTTCATAAAACACAGCTTCCTCACCATTCTATTGTGGTGGAGTCAGCTATGAAAAAGATAGAGTGCAAAAAGACACTCCTCTGCTCCTCCAGGAAGAGAATGCAGGACCTTGGATGCTTTTGGTAGGAAAATCTTCCAAGCCAGTATGCTCATTGCCAGAATCAACTCCTATAGTCTTTATATGGGTATGTTTCTGAAAGAAGTTGCAGATAAGCTGCACACTTTCCTCCCTTTTCTTCCAGAGGATAAAAGGGAAGAATTTCTTATTTGGCTTAAGCATACTCAGGATATTTCAAAGTTTTCCAACCGTGCAGCTTTTGACTCCTTTGAGGGTGCCAGCAGAGCTTCGGCCATTGCCATAGCTGCTCGCAGAATTGCTTGGCTCCAGGCTTCTGATCTAGAATCTTGGGTCCAGGATGGCTTTGGAAATCTTCCCTGTACAGGTGAAAACCTGTTTGGCAAAGATTGGCAAATAAAAGCCACTCAAATGGATGCAGAAAATTCTGCTTTGGATAGACTTTCAAAGTCAACCTCCATTCCTGCCAAGAAAAAACCTTTCAATAAGTCTTTTTTCAAGAAAGGCAGATTCCATCCTGCTTCTGGCCAACAATCATCTACAGGTCGTTTTGCTGCTAAACGTCAGCAACCTAAACAGGCCAGGCCTAAGCCTACAGGGGCTGCTGCAACTCAGCAGACCCAGCCTCCTCAGGGTTTTTGACTTGATGCTAGAGAACTTAGCCTTTCTGGCTCTGAAACAGCCAGAGCCTCTCACCATTCCAGGAAGGTTAGCTCATTTTGCTCCCAGATGGGAGCAGATTACAGCAGAGCAGTGGACCCTCTCCATCATAAGAGAGGGCTACAAACTTCATTTCTCAAACCTTCCTCCCCACACCATGGTGAGACATTTCAATTCTCCAACATCTCTCCTCGACCTTCTAGGTCAGGAGGTGGCTACCCTTCTTGCCCAAGGGGCAATAGAAGAAGTACCTCTTCTTCAACAGGGGTCAGGGTTTTACTCCCCCCTACTTTCTGATCCCAAAGAAAACAGGGGGCTACAGACCCATATTAGATCTCAGAGAATTGAACAAATTTCTATGCAAGGAGAAATTCAAGATGCTTTCTCTGGGCACTCTCCTTCCATACCTTCAGAGTCAGGATTGGCTTTGTTCTCTAGATCTCAAGGATGCGTACACACATGTCCTCATCCATCCATCTCACAGAAGGTTCCTCCGTTTTCTTTTCCAAGGAAAGCATTACCAATACAGGGTGCTTCCTTTCGGTCTGGCCTCTGCTCCAAGAGTGTTCACCAAATGCATGGCAGTAGTAGCTGCATTTCTACGCACTCTGGGAATATTTGTATTCCCATACCTGGACGACTGGCTCATCCGAGCTCTATCTCAGTCAGAGGCCCAGACTTCCCTGCACTGCACAAGGCGCATTCTGCAGTATCTGGGACTTGTGGTAAACCTCCCAAAGTCCCAGCTCACCCCTACTCAGTTCCTAGAGTTCATAGGGGCCTGGCTAGATACTACCACTGCAAGGGCCTATCTTCCTCAGGCCCGTTGCCTACGCCTAGTGCAGTTAGCCTCCCAGATTCAGTCAAAGAGCCATTTAACTGCCCGGGAGATGCTACAACTGCTAGGCCACATGGCATCTACAGTGCATGTGGTCCCCTATGCTCGCCTTCACATGAGAGCAGCTCAATGGACTTTGTCCACCCAGTGGACTCAAGCATCAGGGGCTCTGTCAGACAAAATAGCAACCTCCAGGCGCCTCTTTTGGTCTCTCCAGTGGTGGATGTCTACCCAAAATCTGTTGCTGGGGTCCCCCTTCCAACAGTTGTTGCCCCAGGCAACCCTCACAACAGATGCCTCACAAACAGGTTGAGGAGCTCATCTGCAAGACCTCTCCACTCAGGGCACTTGGTCTCCACAGGAGACCTCTCCACATATCAACCACTTGGAGCTCCGAGCAGTTTTTCTAGCTCTCAAGGTCTTCCATACCCTGCTCAGCTACAAGACAGTCCTCATTCATACGGACAATCAGGTAGCCATGTTTTACATAAACAAGCAAGGAGGAACTGGCTCTCTGTCACTTTGCAACGAAGCTTTAAGATTGTGGGCCTTCTCCAGAGAGCATCAAATCCATCTCCTGGCCGTATAACTTCCAGGAATCCAAAACTCTTGGGCAGACAGACTCAGTCGAGTTCTGCTTCCACACGAATGGTCCCTGCACATGGACCAGGTACTCAGAATCTTTCAAGAGTGGGGAACCCCGGACATAGACCTCTTTGCAAGTCCGTGGAATGCCAAACTTCCCCGGTTCTGTTCCAGAATTCCGTGTCAGGGAGTTCAGGCCAAGGATGCCTTCCTCCTTCACTGGGGTCAAGACTTCCTGTATGCCTTTCCACCCATTCCCTTAATTCCCAAGACTCTGTTCAAGCTCCAGAGGGATCAAGGATCTATGATCCTCATAGCTCCACGCTGGCCACACCAAGTGTGGTACCCTCTACTTCTGCATCTCTCTCAAGCTCCCTCCCTAGACTTGGGAGCTGCTCCAGACCTTCTGTCCCAGGAGGAGGGGACTTTGTGGCACCCAAACTCCAAGTCCCTTCACCTCAGAGCTTGGTTGCTGAAGGCCTAGACCTTCAAGGTTGGAATCTTTCCCAGCAGGTGAAGGATATCCTCCATGCTTCCAGAAAACCTTCTACTAGACGTTCCTATGCTTTTAAATGGAAAAAGTTTTCCATTTGGTGTACTGAGAAGGGTCTTGACCCTCTAGCACTATCTTTGAATTCTCTATTGGAATATCTCCTGCATCTCTCCAATGCAGGCCTTAAGACAAATTCAGTAAGGGTCCATTTAAGTGCTATTGCAGCATCCCTTAAGCCTATCAATGGACAGCCTATTTCCTCTCATCCTCTTATTGCAAGATTCATGAGAGGCCTAACTTTAACTAAACCTCCCATTAGGCCTCCTCCGGTGGCATGGGACTTAAATCTGGTTCTTGGTCAGCTTATGAAGCCACCTTTTGAACCCTTAGCCACCACCTCCTTGAAATTTCTTTCCTGGAAGGTTATTTTCCTCATTGCAGTCACCTCAGCTCGCCGCATCAGTGAACTGCAGGCCTTAGTGGCTAATCCACCTTATACAAGGTTCCATCATGATAAGGTAGTCCTTAGGACCAATCCACACTTTATGCCTAAAGTGGTCTCACCTTTTCATCTTAATCAAGAGGTATATTTACCTGTCTTTTTTCCAGGTCCTCATGCATCAAGTGCAGAGAGGAATCTTCATACCCTGGATTGTAAGAGAGCTCTTGCCTTTTACTTACAAAGGACACAGCAACATAGAAAGTCTTCTAAACTCTTTGTTGCCTTTGATCCCTCTCATTTGGGACTTCCAGTCTCTAAGAGGACACTGTCCAATTGGATTGCTCAGTGTATTTCTTTTGCCTACCAGAGTAAGAACCTTTCTCTGGAGGGCCATGTCACAGCTCATAATGTGAGGGCCATGGCCACCTTTATGGCTCATCTAAATTCTGTGTCCATCGACCAGATCTGTCGAGCGGCCACCTGGGCCTCGGTTCATACCTTCACAGCCCATTACTGTTTGGACAAGGACTCCCGCCGGGATGCCTTGTTTGGTCAGGCTGTTCTGAAACACCTGTTCCATTCTTAATCAACTCCTGCCCTCCTTCCCTGGATGGATGCCTGAGATCCATAAGAGGAGGTAGAGCCCTTCTCAGGGTCTCATAACCTTGGGGATCTCCCAGGCATCTCTAGCTAGGGAGTCCCCATATGTGAAGACTCATTCCTGCTTGTTCCTGGAGATAGCACAGTTACTTACCTGTAACAGGTGATCTCTGGGAACAGCAGGAATAAGTCTTCACAACCCACCCACCTCCCCTAGGAGTTGTATCTCTCTCTATCTTTCCTTTCCTCTCTCTCTTTGTCTCAGCTTTAAAACTCGAACTGGGGAGAGGCGGTTAGGAAAGGCGGGAAGGCAGCGCGCAGGCGCTGTGGGATGCTCCCAAAAGCTTTCCTTTTTGGGAAGCTGGGGAGCGTTCCCGCGCAGGCTCCGTCGGTACCGACGTACCCATATGTGAAGACTTATTCCTGCTGTTCCCAGAGATCACCTGTTACAGGTAAGTAACTGTGCTTTCCTGGTATGGTTATTCTTGGTCTGATGTCCTAATGCTTGCCACTTATACTGAAGCTGACCCCTAGGGGTGCAGGAGTATATACCAAGGGGGATGGTACAAAGCTGCTGTGATTTTCTCTGTCTCACCACCTGCTGGCAGGGGGACTGATCTAGCAGGATTTGAGGAAAGGAAATTAACGGTAAGTAAAATTTCACCATAGGAACTTCATAGCTCTACCAGTCACCTTCATCCCGCTAGTAATACATCCTGCAGATTGCAGGTTTCTGTGTTGGTCCACAGATGCCTTAAGACAAGGCTCAAAAAATCCCAGGTACCAGGTCGCCATGGTGACTAAAAATTCAGATCTGGTGCCTGTGGCTCAGAGCACGTGACCAAATATATGCGGCTAGGACTGTCCCATCTGCCCATAGGGACTGCATCTCCCTCAGGGAGAAGTCCTGCAATGGGCAATAAGGAATTTAAAGGGGCAGTAGGTTTTACTAAATAATGGTGAGGGGAGAGAGGGAGGGCAAGGGGTGAGTGCAAGGGGAAATGAAGAATGTAAGAGAGTCTGAGAAGGGAAACAAGAGTTGGAGGTTGGGGATGGATAGCAGGAAGAGGGGTTAGAGGGGAGGGGATGGAAGAGTGCAAAGGGAGTTGGAGGGTGAAAAGATGAATGCATGGGAAGTAAAGGGCATATTGTGTATGTGCAAAAGGTGTGCCCTTTTCTGTGACACACATGCAGGCACTACATTGCACCACACTTACACGCAGGCATCCCACCTCCACTCCACACACAGACCGTGGCTTAAAGTGTCATTGGGGGGGTGGAGTGAGGAGGATGAATGAGGCCACTGCCTTCTGTTGATGTTGTGCAGTGGCCCATTAAGAGCCTGATTTATTAAGCTTTTTTTCCTTACAAAATGGGAAAACAGTCTTAGTAAATCAGGCTGTAAAACCTGAAAAAGAAGTTTCAATAGATCTTTTTTTGGAGGGTGCGGGCTTTCACTGAAATCTAGTTTTTGGCATCCAGCTCCTAGATTTTTAGGCTGGCTCCTAGTTGCCAAGAAAATTTGTCAAGGCCTGCCTGAAGAATAAAAACTGAGAACAAGGTGTGGTCTTTTAGCAAATTTGGAACTGAGCATAAAGTCCCAGGCTCTGCTACTGATTCTCTGTATGATCTTGAGAGAAGATACTTAGAACATAAGATATGCCATACTGGGTCAGACCAAGGTCCATCAAGCCCAGTATCCTGTTTCCAACAGTGGCCAATCTAGGTCATACTACCTAGCAGTTTCCCAAAAAGAGACAGGTTCTTCAATGCTTGTATTGGGTCAAGCATTGATATACTGGGTCCCTTCTTAATAATGATTTATGGACCTTTCCTCCAGGAACTTCTCCAAACCTTTTTTAAACCCAGCTACACTAACAACTTTTACTAATCCTCCGGTAGCGAATTCCAGAGTTTGATTACACGTTGAGTGAAAAAATATTTTCTTTTATTTGTCTTAAATAGGTTACCCTGTAGCTTCATTGCATGCCCCCTAGTCTTTCTAAATTTTGATGGCATAAACAATCGATCTACGTTTACCCGTTCCACTCCATTCATTAATTTATAGACTTCTATCATATCTCCCCTCAGCCGTCTCTTTTCCAGGTGGAAGAGCCCTAACCTTTTTAGCCTCTCTTCATATGGGTATCCTTCCATGCCTTTTACCATTTTGGTGACTCTTCTCTGTACCTTTTCTAATAACGTTATATCCTTTTTAAGATACGGCGACCAGAATTGCACACAATATTCAAGGAGCGGTCGCACCATGGAACGATACAGAGGCATTATAATATCCATGGTTTTATTCTCCATTCATGTACTTATGATACCTAGCATTCTATTTGCTCTCTTGGCCGCCGCTGCACACTGGGCCGAGGGTTTTAACATGTTATCCATAATGACGCCTACATTTTTTTCCTGGGTGGTGGTTCCTAATGTGGAACCTTGCATTGTGTAACCATAGTTTGGGTTGTTCTTCCCTAGCTGCATAACTTTGCACTTGTCCACATTAAATTTCATCTGCCATTTTGATGCCTAGTCTTCCAATTTATCAAGATCCTCTTGCAATTTTCCACAATCCTCTTGGGTTTTAACAACTTTAAATAGTTTTGTGTCATCTGCAAATTTGATAACCTCACTCGTTTTACCCTTTTCCAGGCCATTTATGAATATGTCAAAAAGCAGCGGACCCAGCACAGATCCCTGGGGTTCACAACTATTCACCTTTCTCCATTGGGAAAATTGGCCATTTAGCCCTACCCCTCTGCTTTCTATCTTTTAACCAGTTCCTGATCCACAGTAGTACACTGCCTCCTATCCCATGACTCTTTAGTTTTGCCAAAAGTCTCTGATGAGGAACCTTGTCAAAGGCTTTCTGAAAGTCCAAATACACTATATCAACCGACTCACCTTTGTCTACCTGTTTATTCACACCTTCAAAAAAACATATCAGATTAGTAAGACAAGATCTTCCTTGTCTAAAGCCATGTTGGCTGTCTCCCATTAGGCCATGACTATCTACATGTTCAGCAATTTTGTTCTTTATGATGGTTTCTACCATTTTTCCCGGTTCTGACGTCAGGCTCACCAGTCTGTAGTTTCCCAGAATCACCCCTGGAACCCTTTTTAAAAATTGGTGTTATGTTCGCCATCCTCCAATCTTCAGGTATTACAGATGATTTTAATGATTAGTTCACAGATTACTAATAGCAGGTCTGCAATCTCATATTTCAGTTCTTTCAACATCCTTGGATGTATATCATCCGGCCCAGGTGATTTGCTACTCTTCAGTTTATCTAATAGTTGTAATACATCTTCCTGATGTATCGATATTTCCTTTAATTCTTCCGCACCTTTAAATACCACTTCAATCATGGGTAACATCCCTACATCTTCTTCAGTTAAGACCGAAGCAAAGAATTCATTCAGTCTTTCCGCTATCGCCTTGTCGCCTCTTAGTGCCCCTTTAACCCCTCTATCATCTAATGGACCAACTGATTCACAGGTTTTTTGCTTCGAATGTACTTGAAAAAGTCTTTATTACATATTTTTGCTTCCGCAGCAAGCTTCTTCTCAAATTCTCCCTCTACCTGCCTTATCAATGCCTTGCATTTGACTTGCCAGTGCTTGTGCTGTTTCCAGGTTTCGTCATTTGGCTCTTTTTTCCATTTCCTGAAAGATGTTTTTTTGGCAACAGCAGCTTCTCTGACCTCACCTTTAAACCATGCTGGCAGTGTTTGGACCTCCTTCCACTTTTCTTAAAGCGTGGAATACTGCTGGTCTGGGCTTCCAAGATAGTATTTTTGAACACCCCCCAAACTTGATGTAAGTCTTTAACCTTTGCAACTGCTCCTTTTAGTTTTTTCTTAACTATTTCCCTCATTTTATCATAGTCTCCCTTTTGAAAGTTAAAAGGTAGTACTGTGGATTTCCTTACCATCTCTCCTCCATTAATTAGATCAAATGTGATCATGCTATGATCACTATTGCCAAGTGGCCCCAACAACCTTATCTCTTGCACCAGATCTGGTGTTCCACTAAGGTCTAGGTCCAATATGGCTTTCCCTCTGGTTGGTTCATGAACCATCTGCTCCAAGAAGCAGTCATTTATTTCATCTAGGAACTTTATCTCCCTAGCATGTCCTGCCGTGACACTGACCCAGTCGATACTGGGGTAATTGAAATCACCCATTATTATTACTGTGTTGTAACGTTAGCTTCCTTAATTACTTTGAGCATTTCATCATCCATTTGTTGATTCTGGCCAGGTGGTCGATAGTGCACCCCCACTGCCATCGCCTTTCCCTTTTTACATGGAATTTCAATCCATAGAGATTCTACAGCAAATTTTGTTTCCTGCACAACTTTAATCCTTTCTGACTCAGTGCCCTCTCTAACATAGAGCGCAACCCCTCTACTAATTTGATTAGCTCTATCATTATGATATAGTTTGTACCCAGGTATCAGTGTCCCACTGGTTGTCCTCCTTCCACCACGTCTCTGAGATTCCAATCATATCTAACCTCTCATTTAGTGCTATATATTCTAACTCTCCCATCTTATTTTTTAGACTTCTAGCATTTGTATACAAGCATTTTAGAGACTGTATTTTATTCATGTTAATTTGGCTATTGATAAGCATGGGTAATTTGGGATCATTAAGCTGTCTGCTCCATACTCGAGGGCATTTGGACTACTTTACTCTTTTTTTGGAACCTCTTTGCTTTTGGTAGTATCCTTCAAGGATACATTCTTCCGAACCATGCGCTCTTGTGTGACTGTCGGCTTTTCCCTATTATCTAGTTTAAAAGCTGCTCTATCTCCTTTTTAAAGGTTAATGCCAGCAGCCTGGTTCCATCCCGGTTAAGGTGAAGCCTATCCCTTCGGAAGAGCCCCTCCTTCCCTAGAATGTTCCCCAGTTCCTAACAAATCCAAAACCCTCATCCTTGCACCATTGTCTCATCCACGCATTGAGACTCTGGAGCTCTGCCTGCCTTTTGGGTCCTGCGCATGGAACGGTAAGCATTTCAGAGAACGCTACCCTGGAAGTTCTGGATTTCAACTTCCTACTTAAAAGCCTAAATTTTTTCTCCAGAACCTCCCTACCACATTTTCTTATGTCATTGGTACCGACACGTACCAAGACAGCAGACTCCTCCCCAGCACTATCTAAGATCTTATCTAGGTGGCACGTGAGGTCCGCTACCTTCGCACCATGCAGGCATGTTACCAGGTGATCCTCATGTCCACCAGCCTCCCAGCTATCTACTTCATGCTGCTGTGGTACAGCTCTAGTCCCTGGTTCTGCTACTGACTGACTGTGACCTTTGGCTGAGTCACTTTTTAACCTGTGCTTCACTTTGTCACTGACTCAGTCAAGAATGCTGTATAGGATCTTGGGTTGGAGGGATTCAACACTCTGCTGCTTAGCTAATCTTCTGCCAGCCTCGTCATGCTCACATTACCCCCTCTTCTCTAGTCACTTCATTGACTCCTTATCCGTTTCTGCATCCAGTTCAAACTTCTCCTGCTGACCTATAAGTGCATTCACTCTGCAGCTCTGCCCTTTCCTCTCTTATCTCTCCCTACACCCCTCCTTGGGAACTCCCCTCTTCTGGCAATTCACTTCTATCTGTGCCCTTCTCTTCTGTTGCTAACTCCAGACCGTTACTTTCACCTTGCTACTCCTTATGCCTAGAACAAACTACCTGAGTCTGTACTTCAGGTGCCTTCTCTGACCCTTTTCAAATCCAGGCTGAAAACTTACTACTTCACTATAGCTTTCGGATCTTGACTCGCCTGACCTCCTTTGTGTTTCCTTACCATTCCCCCTAGAAGTATCCCATGTCTACAGCTACTGTGTTGCCTGTCTTGACTAGATTGTAAGCTCTGATGAGCAGGGACCATCTTCTACATGTCTCTGTGCAGCGCTGTGCACATCTTTTAGTGCTATACAAATGTTCAGTAGTAGTAGTAGAGGTACCTCAGAATATCCATACATAATTAAGTAATGCTGTTCCTCCATGGACAAAAAGGGTATAATCAGTCATACACATGGATAATGTCATCCTTAATGGCATCAGGCCGGACTTGCTAACCCAGAAGAGTCTAGAGAAAAGCTTTGGGCATGTGAGTTGCTCCTCCCACTCAGTCGTCTTCATTCACGGTCATGTTCAGATGCTGCTCTCCCCACTTACCTCTCCCAATCTTTTCTCTTAGCAGTTATTCCATTTCAATATCTCATTCTCTACAACTCGTATAAGATCTGGAATATCTATTGCTTCCTAATCAGCCTTCTGCTTCTTTGTTATTCGACCTTGTGGCTACTGCACATCCGTGATCTGCCTTCCTGCCTATGCAGATTCCATAGGGCCCATTCTGACATGAGTGTCTTCGTTATCTGTCTGCAGCTGATACCACAAGCAGTTCTTCCTCTGGTAGTGGCATTGTGACTTTAAGCTTAAGATCCCAGTTCTGAGGTTGCTATTTTACTTCATGAGCAGAGGAGCCATTGAGAGGTCAGCTATGCTTGCTGCAGTAGTTTTCCTTTGGCAGTGGCAACAAAGTCATGAACGTACTGTCCTCAACTCAATGACCACTGCTCTACTTCATGGGCAGAACAGCCATTGAGAACTGCTGCTGTTCATGTTTATTGAAGCAGTTCTCCTTTGGCAGTAACAGCAAAGCCCTAAGCATTCAGTCCCCAGTTCAAGGGTCGCTGTTCTCCTCAATCCTCTAGACTCAGACGTTGAGCAGACGTGGGCCCCCAGGACTCCAAGGGTAAAATTTATTGTGGGACTTAGCCTCTAAGTCTATCCTAACATTCCAGATCATCCTGCTAGACCAGTCCAGCCAAGTGGGTTGTGTTCCCTTACCAGAAGATGTGGAGACAGAGAAAAAATTAGAAATTTTCAATGACTGCTACTAAATCTGATGCAGCTAGAGGCACACTTCAGTATTTCTTATGCTGAATGCCGGTAAATTTATCGTGTCCCTCCTTGTCCTGGTTTCCATAAAACTCAGCTTCCTCACCACTCTATTGTGGTTGAGTCTGCAATGAGAAAGATTAGAACTCAAGGGAGGAGTAGCCTAGTGGTTGGGGCAAGGTACTTCAGGCCGGAAGGTCGGGGGTTCAAATCCCACTAGAGGACAGCAACCTTGGGCCGGAAGGACTGGGGTTTCTAGTCCCACAGATGCTCCTTGTGGTCTTGGGCAAGCCACTTAACCCTCCATAGCCCATGTTCCCTGTAAGTATTAGTGTATGTGTCTCATATCCCCGCATGTTAAATGTATCCCCCAATTGTGTTGTGACCGCTTTGATTGAAGGATAAGGCGGTATACAAAACTGTCTAAATAAATAAATAAAACAAATAGAAGTGCCAAGAGACATGCCTCTAATCCTCCAGGGCATGAATGTAGAACCCTGGATGCTTTTGGTAGAAGAGTCTTCCAAGCTTCCATGCTTGCTGCGAGAATTAATTCTTATAGTCTCTACATGGGAATGTTCTTAAAAGAAGGGGGGGTTATCCAGCTCAAAGCTGTGGCTATTGGGAGATCTGTTTCCGCCTCTAGTCTGGTTACTGGGCGGGTTTTCTGCGGAAGCAGAAAGCGCAGTGGCTATCTTTTCCTTCCCCTCAGCCACGTGGGTGCTGCTGCGGTGGCCAGTTTTAGAAGGGAAGCTATGCTAGTATGATAGTGCAAACAAGCTTCTTCTGTTGCACTGGCTCCTTCCTCGGTGTCTGAAAGTGCAGCAGTCATCTTTCTTTCCTCCTAGACATGCAATTGAGGCAAGCAGTCTGATAGTGCTGGCAGGTTTCGACGGTTGTACTGGCTACTCCCTGTCAGTCTCTTCTGCCATTGAGCCGCAGAGCTGCTTCTCTTGGCCGGCAACGCTCCTTTTACAGGATTCCTTCCTTCTTGCAGAGATGCATCGTGTGCAGCAAAAAGCACAAAGAGCTGAGGGACCGAGGGGTGTTCAGGTTGCTCTGCTTACCCAGGAGAGATCTCCAATACTGGTCCCACGTCCAACTCTAACACAGAGTGCTCATTTGTACTACCTGCCCCTGCAGACCCCAAGACCAGTGCGCCAGCAGAGGAAGCAATAGACTCGCTGCTCCTGCTGCCCCAGCCTGCAGTCCCTTCCATATAGCAGCAGCCCCAGGCGCAGTCTCAGGCTGACCCCATCCTGCAGGCATTCTTGTCTGGGGAGTGGACTCGCTTGATGTTTCCTTCTGCACAGCTCGCTGTTTGGACCAACACCATCTGGTCACCAGCAGATATGGACAATTGGCTCACATTTCCAAGAGTGGATCCTCTGGTAGTAGGAGTATCTAGATACAACACCATTCTAGTAGAAGGTGGAGCAGCACTTTGGGATCAGCAGGACTGGAAGGTCGAGATTCTCCTCAGGATGGCCTTCTCATCGTCTACGCTGACACTCCAAGCTTCAGTTTGTGGTGGTCTGGCAACCCGTACCCTTTTTGCGCTGGATTCAGCACTTCCTGAGGATCCAGCATTGGCATGATTAGAATTGGTCACAGCCTTCTTGGTGAATGCCTTTTATGTTCTGTTTTGCCTCGCAGCATGCTCGGTGGCCACAGTCACTGTAACGTGTCGCTGACTCTGGCTGCATCTGTGGTCGGCGGATACCGCCTCCAAGACACGCCTCTCTAAGCTTCCGTTTAAGGGTAAGCTTCTCTTTGGTGAACACCTTGACAATCTGCTCAAAGACCTGGGAGAAGTCATGCCCCAGTGTCTGCCAGAAGACAAGCCAAAGTCATCCACTCGCTGCTCTTTGCAGCGAAACTATTCGCTGTCCACATGACGTATCAGATTTTGTGACTTCCGGCGCTACCGGCCCAGCAGGTTGTCTACTTCAGCCTTGTCCGGTCGTTTTGGTCAGAAATCACAGCCCTTTCAGGGTGTCCGAGATGGACAGGATTTTTACGCAGCCCCAGCCAAGTTCTCTGGCGCTGCCTGGGGAGCCCATCCAGGCCATTGCCACCAGTAGGGCAGTTGGTGCTATTTTCCCAGCAGTGGGTCCTCTACATTGTCTCCCAGGGCTATGCTACCCATTCGCGATGCCTTCCTTGTTTCGCCCTGCGGTGCACCCCGGAAAAGGGAAGCTATTTGATCCACCATCCAATGCCTACTTCTACGAGCCCTCCAATCAGTTCCTCCTTCAGAGAGAGGTTCCGGTTCTTATTCCATATACTTTAAGGTGCCCAAGAAGGCATGGCTCCTTTTGTCCAATTCTCGAGCTCAAGGAAGTCAGTCGGAGTCTTTGAGTACCTCATTTTCGAATGGAGACACCTCGTCTTGCTTGACCTGGCATAAACATATTTCCACATCCACATCTGGGAATTCAGCACCGTTTTCTGCGCTTTGCCATCCTGGGACAACACTTTAAGTTCTGTGCACTGCCGTTCGGCCTGGCCTTGGCTTTATGAACCTTCTCCAGTCATGATAGTGGCGGCAGCAGCAGCCTTGTGCAAACAAGGCATCCGTGTGCACCCCTACCTGATCGACTGGCTCATTCATGCAGATTCCCTTTTGGAGGCCCACAGACAGTTTCCCAGGTAGTCAATCATTCCAAGATTTGTCTGCAGCCGTCTCAGCAACTGTACTTGTTGGGGGCGCTGTTTGACTCCTGTCAGGGCAGGGTCTTCCTGACGTGGGAGCGCTACCTCAAGCTTTTGTCTCAGCTCAGAATGTTTCTTCTGCAGAGCTGCCCATGTGTCTGGGACTATCTTCAGAGCCTAGGGTCCATGGCGGCCACCATCGATATCGTCCCATGGGCCAGAGTGCACATGAGGAATCTGCAGCAGCCTCTGCTCTCCTGCTGGCCTCTGGTGACCAAGGGCTATGACCGTGACTTCCACTACCTCCATCAATGAGCCATAACCTTCGCTGGTGGTTCTCGCCAGCCCATCTCCTCCCTTGGATGCTCCCTGCTGGATTTTGCTGACCACCAATGCAAGCCTTTCGGGTTGGGGAGCACTCTGCCTGAATCAGTCGGCTCAGGGCACCTGGACACTACCGGAGGCACGCTGGACCATTAACTGCTTGAAGCCACAGGCAGTTTGTCTGGTCTTGTTGTGCTTTTTGCCATTCCTCTGTACCCAAAAAATATATAGGTCAAATCGTAGAGTAGAATACTTGCGATAATTATTGGTCAAGGGACAGTCATTGATGCTATGACAGCACTCTAAGACACTTTTGTGCCTTTGTTTTAAGCCGCTGGTCTGAGACATCCCTGAGCTTATTCTACAATATTATGTATTTGCTCCTTTCTTAAGAATCTTCACTAAGATATGTTGCTAATAGAGTAATTATCTACATTTTTGATTCCTCTGTACCCAAGCACTCCATGTTCTTTCAGACCATGCGACGACTGTGGCCTATCTAAAAAGTGTCCAGGGGTGACTAGGGAAATGGCTCTTCCTTTCCCCTGGGCAGAATGTCTTTTACAGGCCCTGTCGGCCCAACACATTGCAGGGGTGGGCAATATCCAAGCGGACTTCCTCAGTCGTCATGCCCTAGATCCCGGAGAGTGAGACCTTGCTCCTTGGGCATTTCGGTGGATAGTGCAGACATAAGGACTTCCTCGATGGACCTCATGGCATTGGCGATGAACGCTAAGGCACCCTCCTTTTTCATTTGGAAGACAGCATGGGTTACAAGGTCTGGATGCGTTGGTCCAGCCGTGGCTGGCATCAGCTCTCTTGTATGTCTTCCCTCTTTGGGTGCTGATCAAGAGAGTTCCTCGACACATCGAGGCACACCCAGGAGCAGTAATCCTGGTGGCTCCCAACTGGCCTTGGAGACCATGGTATGCCGACCTTGTGCAATTAGCCCAGTGGCCCCCTCTTGAGGCTCACAAAGGTCTCCTGCGTCAGGGTCTAATCACCATGAACGACCCTGCCCCTACTCGCTTACGGTCTGGCTCTTGAATGTTGGTGTATGAGTCACAGGGGTTATTCTCATCGACTAGTGGCTAGCCTGCTAACAGCACAGCATCCCTCTTCATCATTAGCATATATGTGGGTGTGGTGTATATTTGAATCATGGTGCTCCAGGCACCACCTCTCACCATGGTGAGCACAAATCCCTGAGATCCTAGCCTTCCTGCAGGAGGGGCTCGACAAGGGCCTGGCCCTCGGCTCTCTCCGTGTCCACGTCTCTGTTCTAACTTACTTCTGTGGTCCCCTCAAAGGATGCTCGGTTGCCTCTCATGCGGATGTGGCCAGGTTTCTCAAAGGTGCAAGAATGCTATGCCCTCCGGTCCTTCCGGTCGTCCCACCCTGGGATCTTGCCTTGGTCCTCAGGGTTCTTTTGGGAAGCGCCACTCAAGTGTATATCACTCCGGGACTTGACCCTTAAGATGGCGTTCCTCGCAGCCATAACCTCGGCCAGAAGGGTCTCTGAGTTGCAGGCTCCTTCGTGCTGAGACCCTTTTTCTCTCCTTGACAAAAGACGTATCCCTGTAAGGGTTACCTTCCTTCATGCCAAAGGCCCTTTCAGCCTTTTGCCTGAACCAGCATATATCGCTCATATATCGCTTCCAGCCTTCTCTAAAGACCAAGGTACAAGCCCTAATAAAGGGTTTTGGGCCATGGATCTCAACAGAATACTCCACCATTCTCACTGGCTCTGCCAGTTGTTTGAATCGGCCTCCATCATCAAGGGTAAGCCTGTGCCCCCTGGACTCCAATGTGTCAAGCGACTTCATGGGCGGAACGCTCGCAGTCGCTTCCCTTGACATTTGTAGAACAGCCACCTGGTCTTCCCTGACCACATTCATGCGTCACTATCGTCTCAATCTCCAGGCTCGAGAGGTGGCACAGTTTGAGGCCACTGTAGTTACAGTGGCTGCTTCTTCCCGCCCTGGGGTCAGTTGGCTTGTGTAATTCCCACTTGTCTGGACTGGTCTAGCAGGATAAATTGGAAGGAGAAATTTCACTTACCATTAATTTCCTTTCCTGGAATCCTGCTAGACCAGTCCAGGACCCACCCATTTCTGTGTCCTCAAGCATCTTCTTTGTGAGGAAACCAGTGCTCACATTTTGAGGCAGCGGCCAGCTGCTGCTCCTCAAGAAGGGATGCTCCGTGTACATAGTTTGTTACATGTCGTGGCATAATGTTATCGTGCTGGCTCTACAGTGGCCATACCTTTTGCTTTGTCAGAATATACTGAAGGCGACCTGTAGGGGTGGAGCTATATATCTACCAGGGCTCAGCCAGTCAAGCTTCTGGTATTTTTTTTTTCTCTGTCTCCAACATCTGCTGGTAGGGGGAGCTAAACCCACTAATCTGGACTGGTCTAGCAGGATTCTAGGAAAGGAAATTAATGGTAAGTGAAATTTCTCCATCATGCAGCAAGGATAAATACCCCCAGAACTCAAAATTACTACTACTACTCCTCAGCATTTATATAGCGCTACCAGTTGTACACAGCGCTGTACAGCACAGACATGTAAGAGACAATCCTTGTTCATCTGAGCTTACAATCTAGTTAAGACAAACACATGAAACACAGAAGGTGTAGGGAGAGGGGTAAAACAAGGGAGAGAAGGAGATCAGGTTAGCCAGGATCCAAAGGCAGCAGCAAAGAGGTGAGCTTTCAACCTGGATTTGAAGAGGGCCAGAGAAGGTGCCTGGTGTACAGACGCAGGTAGTTTGTTCCAGGCGTAAGGTGCAGCAAGGTGAAAAGAACGAAGTCTGGAGTGAGCGCCAGGCCTTGGTGACTGACCCTCCTTATACACGATTCCACCATGATAAGATAGTCCTTAGGACTCATCCTTACTTTATGCCTAAGGTGGCCTCACCCTTCCATTTAATCCAGTCTACCTCCCTGATTTTTTTCCCTAGATCTCATTCCTCTAGGGCAGAGGCAACTCTTCACACTCTGGATTGCAAACCTGCATTGGCTTTTTATCTCCAGAGAACTTGAGAGCACAGGAAAACTTCCCAGCCTTTCATCGCCTTTGACTTGAGCCACCTAGGGTTGCGAGTATCCAAGCGAACTCTCTCCATATGGATTGTGGATTGCATCTCCTTTGCTTATGAAAGTGAACAACTCTCTCTCGAGGGTCATGTCACTGCACATAATAATTTGGGCCTTGGCTACCTCAATTGCAAATCTACACTCTATAGCGATTGATGAGATATGCAAAGCATCAACTTGGTCTTCTGTGCTCATTTTTGCTGCTCACTATTGCCTAGACAAGGACTCCCACCAGGTTGCCTTATTTGGCCAAGATGTTCTCCAGCATCTCTTTCAGATCAACTCCTATCCTCCATCCCAGGTTTCAATACCAGATATCCTTGGAGGATATATGACCGACTTAGTTATGCCTGTGATCCACAGCTCTCTCTGAGGTCATCTCTCTGGCATCGCCGAGCTAGGGAGGAGTCCCATATGTGAAAACTACATTCCTGCCTGTTCCTGGAGATAGCGTAGTTACTCACCTGTAACAGGTGATCTCTGCGCAGGAATTTAGTCTCCATAACCCATCCTCCTCCCCTAGGAGCTGTATTCTTCTTCTTCTCCCTCTCTCCTTTTATCTCAGCTACAAACTCAACTGAGGAGGGAGAGCTGGAAAGGCAGCTATGCAGGCACAGTGGGATGCTCCCAAAAGCTATCCTATTGGACATTGGGGAGTGTTCCCGCACAGGCTGCATCGGTACCGACATTACCCATATGTGAAAACTAAATTCCTGCTATTCCCGGAGATCATCTGTTACAGATGAGTAACTACGCTTTCTCCGAGGACATACCATGACCACCTAACATGCAATATCCACAGCCATCTTCACCTCTCTTCCTCCATCCCCTTCATGATTAACACCTATGTTCCTTATCGTTCCTCCAGTTTAGTCCTCCACCTCTGGGTAGTGCACCTCTTCCTGCAGCTTGGAGACTGGACCAATCAAAATCTTCACCTCGCTGAATGTAGCGTGCTGGAATTCCCCATCAGCCCCCAGTGTGTCCAGTCTCCATGCATCAGGAGGATGTAGTGAGCCTAGGTGCTGGGCTCACTGGAGAAACTGATAATCAGCAGGCTAGCTAGATTACTTGGCATTTGAGGCTTTAGTTTGGTCTCTGACTAATTTTTTTTCAATTAGTCTGGCTTAGGTCAGATTCCTTTTAAATTTCAATTTGGTGCTGTTTCTTTAAAAAAAAAAAAGGAAAAGAAAGGGGAGTGTAGAAAGGGGCTTTTAGCTGCTTCCTTCCCTGCCCAGCCACGCTAAACATACCTGGCTCTTTTTCTTTCAGATCTCTTTCCCCTTGACTGGACGGGGTTGAGCTCCTTCCTCGGCCCACAGACAGCCCAATCACTGCGGGGCGGCAGCTGGCAGCCTCGAGGGCAAATTCTAATCTATACAGCGTTTTCGCGGCAGCCCCGACCTTGCGGCGAGCGGGTACTGCTCTGCAAAACTGAGGCTGGTCAGTCTGTGAGAGCCGATTGTGAGAGGGGATGGCCCAAACAAGGTAGGATATGTGTTTCTGCGGGTTGGGGGGCCTCCCTACAAAGTGCGCCAAAACGCTGTGAGGAAACCGCAGCCATTTTGTACACGCGGTTTCCCCAGCGTTTTTTTTTCATCTCGGCGGCAATGCTGAGCTCTGGGGCAGAGGATTCGCCCGGATTGCGATCAGCGAGTTCAAAGCCAAGGTAGTTCATTTTTGTTGGTTTTGGGGGGTTTATTTGCTGCTACTTGTTGTTTTATGTCCAAGTTTCTTCTTTGGTCACTTTCTTTTATTTTTGGGCTTCGGTTCTGGGGACCTGTTGGGGGACAGGTTACTTTTGGTTCTTAGCTTTCTGGGGCAGCGTGAGTGCCTGGGAAAAAAATAAATAAATAAAATGGAATAATAACAATACAATAAAGGTGCAGCAGGGGCTGGGGTTGCACGGTCCCCAGTCCTCTGTCTTGTTGGTGCAAGCTCGGGTTCCTGGGATCATCTACAGCAATAGCCCATGTCAGCAAGATCGCAGTGTGTAGTTTGTGGTGCCCGAAGGGGCATGAGCGCAGAGACAGGCGTCTGTCGGTGCTGTGCTTCAGGGGCCGTCAGTGAACAGCAAATGGAGAGTTCCACGGCTTCCGCACCCCAAGAGAGAGTTGCGGGGACAGAAGGTGAGTTTTGGATAGCGGGCCCTACCACTTCGGCTTTGGAAGAAGCCTCAGGTATTCCGAGTGCGACTTCGGATCTGGGATTCGCTATGCAGAGGGATGACTTTTGTCCGGACTTTGTATTACTCATGCATCAGGCGTTCTGTCGTAGCCGGCAAGGTCAGCTTACCGGGGTCCTTACCCTATCCCTTCCTCTAGTGCGCGGTCCGGCCTAGCGGACCGCGACGGTGTGGTTGCTACGGCGGCCAAGAGACCACGCCCTCCAGAGCCCTCCCCCTCGGAAGTAGGATGGCTGGAGGGGGAGGAAGCGGTGGTAGACATAGATGATTTAGAGGAGGGAGAGCTTCCTGAGCCTGAGGATCATTCGAGTGTTTCGGAAGGAGGAGTTGACGGCTCTTATTACGGAAACTCTGCAGACCCTTAGGTTATCTTCAGAGCAGCCAGTGGACGAAGAGGATGCCACAGATCCTATTATTCAGGCGGTATGCCAAACGCAGGTGGTGTTTCCCATTCATAAAGTAGTGGATCAGATGATTCAGAACAAGTGGGATTCTCCTGAAGTGGGGCTAAAGGGGCTAAGGACTATGAACAAGCTATATCCCCTGGCGGACAAAGATAAAGAGAGATTCTGTTCCCCGAAAGTTGATGTGGCGGTTTCAGCGGTCACTAAGAAAACCACGATTCCGGTGGAAGGCAGCGCGGCATTAAAGGAGGCGCAAGATAGGAAAATGGATAGTTTGTTAAAGCAATCCTTTGAAGCGGATGCGATTTCTTTGCAGGCCTCCATCTGTGGAGCTTGGGTGGCACGGGCCTGTCTCCGCTGGGTTCAACATCTCAAGCGGTCAGCGTCCTTGGCGCAGGACGAGGTGAGAGAGCTACAGAACTTGGAATCGGGTTCAGCGTATTTGGCGGATGTGCATTATGACCTCATTTAGAGCCTCATCGAACAGTATGGTCTCTCTAGTAGCGGCGCGGAGGTCCCTTTGGTTAAAAAATTGGGCTGCCGATGGGTCCTCTAAATCCCGGCTCGGCAAACTCCCGTTCAAAGGTAAGCTGTTTGGCGAAGATCTGGATAAGTTGGTTAAGGAGTTAGGGGATTCCAAGGGAGGTAGGCTTCCGGAGGATAAGACCAGACAGGGAAAATCTTCAACCTCCTTTCGAGGACAGTTTAGAGATTTTCGGAGGTTTCGTTCCCCCCGTTTCGCGGGGTCCCAAAGAGGACGGTTTGCCTCTTGAGCCCAGCCATTTCGGGGTTCAGGGGGGCAAGTAGAGGGTTTACATCAGGGGGGCAAGTAGAGGGTTTACATCAGCAACCTCTGGGGTCACTCGGTGGCCACAATGAAGGGCGGCGGGTCCCGGCAGAAGGACAACCGATCAGAGGTCGTCTTCGGGGTTTTCTTCCTGCCTGGACCTAAATAACGTCCAATCAGTGGGTCCTAGAGATCATCCGCGACAGTTATGCACTAGATCTAGCAAAGCCGTGCTGGACTTGTTTGTGAATTCTCCCTGCAGAGGACCGCAGAAGGCTTTGCAGCTGCGTCGGGCTCTGAACCATCTCTTGCAGCTAGGACCCATCGTTCCAGTTCCGCCTGCAGAGTTTGGCATGGGTCGTTACTCTATTTATTTCGTGGTGCCAAAGAAGGATGGCTCTCTTCGGCCTATTCTAGATCTCAAAGGAGTAAATCGTTGTCTCCGAGTGACGCATTTTCGCATGGAAATACTTCGGTCCGTCATTGTGGCAGTTCGGCAGGGAGAGTATCTAACATCTCTCGATCTTACAAAGGCCTATCTCCATATCCCTATCAGGGCGTCACATCAACAGTTTCTGCGATTCGCCCTACCTTGGGGACATTACCAGTTTCAAGCACTTCCCTTTGGGTTAGCGATGGCTCCACGAGTTTTCACCAAAGTCATGGTAGTGGTAGCGGCAGCACTACAGAGGGAGGGAGTCTTAGTGCATCCGTACCTCGACGATTGACTAATTCGAGCGAAGTCCCAAGCTGAGAGCGAAAAAGCCACGGAGAAAGTAGTAGCTTTCCTTCGGAGTCTAGGTTGGGTGGTCAATCCTGTCAAAAGCCACCTAACCCCGACTCAAGTGCTCGAGTATTTGGGGGTGCAATTCGATACTCGCAGAGGCTCGGTGTTTCTGACAGAAAGGAGAGCCCAAGCTCTTTGGAGTCTAGTGCAAGCCTTCAGAAAGCTTGCAGCTCTAACGGCATGGAAGTACCTTCAGCTGTTAGGGACGATGGCGGCGACGCTGGAGGTGGTCCCTTGGGCCAGGTTTCATATGAGGCCGTTACAACGCGCCTTGCTTCATCGCTGGTCCAACCAGTCCGACTCATTGAGCAAACGGCTCCCTTATCCTCTGCAAGTACGACAGGCTCTGTGGTGGTGGCTGCGGCTTTGCGAGTGGGGATGCCCTTGGAGCAGCCGGAGTGGCTACCACTGATAACGGATGCGAGCCTAGCCGGCTGGGGAGCACATTGCAGAGCGAACTTTGCGCAAGGGCTGTGGTCGGCAGAGGAGAGCACCTGGTCGATCAACCGTCTGGAGTTGAGAGCGCTATTCCTGGCCCTGCAAAGTTTCGAAGCCCAGGTGAGGCAGCGAGCGATACGGGTGCTGTCGGACAATGCTGCGACCGTGGCATACATAAATCGGCAAGGCGGTACAGGGAGCACAGCCATGGAGGAAGAGACCGAACAGCTGTTCGCCTGGATAGAGCCGCGCTTGCAGGCAATATCAGCAGCACACATCGCAGGGAAAGACAATGTGACAGCGTATTTTCTCAGCAGGGTCCGTGTGGATACAGGGGAATGGGAGTTGCATCCCGACGTGTTCGCCCAGTTGGTTCTCCGGTGGGGAATGCCGGTTATGGACTTGATGGCCACCTTCCAATTCGCAAAAGCAAGTCGGTTTTTCAGCAGGCAGCAGGAGCCCATGTTGGAGGGGATCGACGCCCTGATGCAGCTGTGGATGGCGTCCGGTCTTCATGTCTTTCCCCCGTGGGCACTCATCGGACGGGTGATTCAGCGTATCGATGCACATCGGGGAAGGGTGCTGCTAGTAGCACCGGACTGGCCCAGGCGTCTGTGGTATGCCAATCTGGTAAGATTGCTAGACGGCGTCCCATGGTGCCTCCTGTCGTCGCCGAAGCTTCTGTTGCAGGGTCTGCTTCTGATGCCGCAAGTGGATCAGTTCTCACTTACGGCTTGGCCATTGAAAGGGCGCGGCTGAAAAAGAAAGGCTACTCCAGATCGGTCGTGGCGACTCTGCTTCAAGTGAGGAAGCGTTCGACTTCGTTGGCCTACGTCCGCGTCTGGCGGATTTTTTTTTTTTTAATTTTTTATTTATAACATTATACAATATTACATCCAGGTAAAAATACACTTGAATGATGGAAAACAATAGCTGATAGATGTATATCAGAAAATGCAAACATTAACAGATCACAAGGAAAAGAGAAAACATCACAGCTATATCATTTAGACCTCAATCAAAAAGAAATAAAAAGGGGGCGTCTTAGGCAATATAACATCAGGCAAAGGTAGAATATACCTATACCAAAAGAACAAAAAAAAGAAACAACGTACAGGTACAGACTTACATGTCAGCCGTATGGGCTGGTTTAACTACTTCAACAATAAGTTCCTCCCTAGCTAATAAGAAATCAATAAGCTGTCTAGATTCAAAGAAAACATAACCTTTCTGCTTATACACCACACAACATTTGGCGGGAAATTTCAGTTGAAAAGTCGCCCCAAGGGCTAAGACCCTGGGGCGAAGAGCCAAAAGGCTTTTCCTTCTCAACTGCGTACTACGTGCGACATCAGGAAATACTCGTACTTTCGAGCCCAGAAAGTCTACATTGATATTCTTAAAGTATAGTCGAAGAATAAAAAACTTATCTGACTCTAGTGCCAAGGTAACCAGTAAGGTGGCCTTATCCGTGATGACATCTAAGGAGGACTCTAAAAAACCTGTTAAGTCCCCCTTTTCAAACAGAGCAATGGGAGAACAGGGAGCACCTTCCCTGCCCCCCGAGGGTAGATACTGCGCCCTGACCAAAGGTGGTAATTGGTCCTGGGGAAGTTTAAGAACCTCTCCGAAATACTTCCTCACCATCTCAAGGGGGGACAGCAAGGGAGAGCGTGGAAAATTTAGAAAACGCAGGTTACAGCGTCTAACCTGGTTTTCCAAATATTCCACCTTCCTAATAGACACAGTCCTATCCAAAGCCTGGGCATTCACTAGATCTTGTAAGTGCCCGACTTCCTGCTCCAACTTGGATAGTCTTTCCTCCTGGCCCGCCACAGCACTGGTCAGAGTTCCACAAGAAACTTTAACCTCCGAAATTTCTTCCTTCACAGCACAAAACACAGTTCTAAGGGAAGAGTTAAGTGAAGCAATACCGTCCCACAGTGATTCCATAGTTATTACCGCCGGTTTTGTTAACTCCATGTCTCCCAGAAGGTCTCGTCCTGAGGCAGCTTTCCCAGCACTCTCTCCACTTACTGCTGATCCAGCCACAGTTGTTCCTTGCCGCATAACCGGCTCATTCAGATGAGAAACATCAGGCAGAGCTCCTCCCGACGACCCCTCCTGCGGCGTGCTCGTCGGCCTGCCGTCAAGGGGACCAACCACTGCCTGACCGATACTTCCGGGTCGCGGCGGGGGGGTTCGCAGCTCAGGCGATAGCCAAACCCCCGAGACACCCAGCGCCGACTCTCCCTCCGCCAACACTGCCGAGGACACAGCTGCCGCTCCGGGCCCAAATCCACAGTCAACCAGGGTTCGCTGGGCCGTAGCTTGAAAAGCATTTGCCCCGGGAGGATCAGCCACCTGCTTTCGCTTCCTCCTACCCATAGCGACAAGGTAGGAGAGAGCAGCACGTTCCACCTCACCCAGGTTCCTGCAGCGCTGAGATTCAGAGCGTCCTGACGGTAGATAGTCACGCCCCGTCTGGCGGATTTTTGAGGACTGGTGTTCGCGGCATCAGGTTTGTGCTTACTCGGCGTCAGTGTCAGTGGTGTTGAGTTTTTTACAGGATGGCTTCGAGAAGGGGCTGACAGCCAGTTCTTTGAGGGTCCAGTTGGCTGCCTTGGCCTGTTATAGGGGGAAGATTCAGGGTGTGGCTCTTGGAGTACACGGGGATGTAGTTCGTTTTCTTAAAGCGGTTTCCAGGTTGTGCCCGGCGCGTCGGATGGCGGTCCCACCATGGGATCTCAACTCGGTTTTGAGGGCGCTGAGCAGGGCTCCCTTAAGCGCAGTTTCGGTCAAAGATTTGACTCTTAAAGTGGTGTTTTTAGTGGCTATTTGTTCGGCTTGTCGCATTTCGGAGTTGCAAGCTCGTTCGTGTAGAGAGCCCTTTCTGTGTTTTTCCAGAGAAAAGGTGGTTTTGCGACCGGTGCCTTCATTTTTACCTAAGGTGTCCTCCCTTTTTCATGTGACTCAGTCGGTGACTCTGCCGGTGTTACAGTCAGAAGTAAGGCAAGCGTCGGAGCGTGGCTTGAGTCGCTTAAACATAAAGAGGGTGTTACATCGCTATTTGGCAGTCTCCGAGTCCTTTCGCAAGTCGGATCGTTTGTTCGTATTGTTTGGCGGTCCTAGGAAAGGAGAGGCGGCGGCGAAGGCTTCCATTTCCCGGTGGATTAAAGAGGCCATTGGCTCGGCTTACATGTTGTAGGGGCGCCCGGTTCCCGGGGGGCTGCGGGCTTATTCTACTAGGGCGCAGGCAACTTCCTGGGCGGAGCACAGTCTCGTTCCACCGGTGGAGATTTGTAGGGCGGCCACCTGGACGTCGCTACATACTTTCAGTAGACACTACCGTCTGGATGTGATGGCGGCGAAGGATGCCTGTTTCGGGTCGGCAGTTTTGCGTGCCGGCTGGCAGGGTCCCTCCCGTTAGTATTGCTCTGTTACATCCCAGAGGTGGAGGACTAAACTGGAGGAACGATAAGGAAATTGAAATTACACTTACCTGGTAAATGTAGTTCCTTGAGTGACGATAGTTTAGTCCTCATTCCCGCCCTCAAATTTCAATTTTGGCTTGGCACGCGATCAAGGGTGAGAAGCGTATTTACAGGCGAGTTCTTCGTCATGATGACCGGTTCCCAGGTGGGGGGCTTTCCTTTGGGGTTTTTCTCTCTTCTGCCTTTCGCTGTGTTGCCTGGCTCGGCGGGGGGGGGGGGGGGGGTTGGAGCATAATGAGGAATATCTCCCCTTTTATTTTAAAGGGGAGGTTCGTGTTTGTTAGCGGTTCAGATTACTTACGCGAAAAAAAAAAGGGGGGAAATGTTATAATAGATACCCTGTTAGCTACTTATTTGTTGCTCTTTTGAGTCTACTTTGTCAATAGTTCACTGGGGGCTGATATGGAATTCCAGCACGCTACATTCAGTGAGGTGAAGATTTTGATTGGTCCAGGCTCCAAGCTGCAGGAGGAGGTGCACTACCCAGAGGTGGAGGACTAAACTGTTGTCACTCAAGGAACTACAATTACCAGATACATGTAATTTCAATTTATGAATGCTCCAATCTGTTCTCCCATAGTAATATGTCAACATGTTTGTTTACCCTACAAATATGATTTTCAACCCCTTATAATACACATATTCCAAGTTTATTGCCCTGTTATAATGTAAACCGCTTTAACCACAGGATAAAGTGGTATATAAAAACTGCTAAATAAATAAATAAAGAAAATACAGGCATTTAGAATGCAGGAAGCTGGGAAAGGTTAGTTGAAAAGACCTAGTCTACATACAGGGCCAGCGCAAGGAGAAAAGGCACTCTAGACAAACTTCATCTCTTGTGCCTCCGCCTTCTCCTGCAGCACCTATTGCTGCCCCTTTCTGGGATGTGCAGTGGTGGCAATGGCCACAAACAGCCCTACGGTGTTTACATTTAAACTTCAACACTGCAGGGCTGTTTGCTTCCACTCCCTCTGAAGCAGACAGGAAGTTGGCATTGGGCAGTCTAAGGGGCAGAAGGAAACAACCTGTGGCGCCAAAGTTTAAAGGTAAACACTGCGGGGCTGTTTGTTTCCATTGCTGCTGCTGTAAGACCTGAGAGGGGTGACAGCGGAAGCCATGGGTGCCTCTCAAGGGCCGGCACTCTAGGCAACTCCCTAGTTTGCCTAATGGTAGCGCTGTCCCTGTCTACATCAATGATTTCACCACAGTATTGGAAAGATCCTCAATCCCAGGACTAAAACTAAATGACTCAGAAATCAAATGCCTGCTATATGCAGATGATGTAGTCATTCTATCCCCTACCCCAATAAGTTTAGATTCTCTTTTAAACCTATTAGACACATAGTGCAAATTCTGGGTCCTACAAGTAAACCCAGGAAAAAAAAACCCAACATAATTTTAAATTCTTCATAAATAAAAAATAAATAGAACACACTTTAGAATATACATGCTTTGGCCTGAGATAAGCACACCTGGAAATTTTAAACTGGCTATAAAGTCTGTGGCAAGGAGGCTTATCCGGAGTCCGGGGGATGACAAAGAGACAGGGAATTCACCCTAGTAAAGGGCCCCCTTTCACCGAGGCAGGGTAGGAAAGCCACAAACACCACCAGGAATCAGAAAACTTCCACATGGCCCACATTTCATGCTCCCCCTAGTGGAATGAAGGGGAGAGGATACAGAGCCCAGAACCCCTTAGGCAGTGAATGCTCCAAGCTCTCAGGTGCCCGAAGTCAGGCTGATTGCCATCACCTGGGTAGGGAGGAGTTGGAGCTAGAGCCCTGGAGGTATAAACCTAGGCCAGAGTATGAGAGAAGGGGAGGAGGAGAAGCAGGAAGCCAGACTGCCACGAGCCGAGGCACAGATGCAAGCAAGGGAAGCTTAACTGGTGCTGAGCTGAGCAGAGGAACTGAGCTTCCAAGAGAGGAGAGTGCTAATTGGCATATAGCATGTCTGCAGGAGAGTTTGGAGCCAGGAACAGGAGAGACTCCAAGATTCCCCGGGAGGCTGGTAGCTGAGCACTGTGAGCAGGACGGGGAGTCAGAGCCTATGCAGCTGGAAGAGCCTGAGGTGAAGCTGAATGATGAGGACACTCCCATGAACTGTTCTTTTGCCAAGCTTTAAATCTGGGAACAGAGAGAAAACAAGCCAGTCTTGAAAGAGAGTTTACCAGGAAAAGGAACCCATAGTCCACAAGCAGGGTGGCCGTGATTTCCTCGTGTTGGTAAAGGGGAAGGTCACCGGGGACTAAGGAGCAAGCCTGGAAACTGTGATAAGCTTGTTAATCACCTGCTGCTGGAATAAGGACACTGGGGTAAGCTAAAGTGGCTATTATAACAAAAGCTTTCTTTTGCCCCTGGATTCTATTTGTTGCTTGAAAGGTTTGAAGCTGAATAGAAGCTATACTATCACGGACAGTGAATGTGATTTTGTTTTTGTGCTTTACCCAGCAAGGCTAAAAAGGGAATGCAATATCCTTGCTGTTAAAGACTGTGTATCCTGAGCTATAGAGAACCTTTAAACAACCATTTTTGGGTTTGAGTTTGTTTTTGGACAATGCTCTACTTCACAGAGTCCTGAACAAATATCCTGTATGTCGTATGAACGAACCATTGTGTATAAAATAAATTTCTGTCATTTGCCTTACCTCTTTGAGCCTAACTACAGCTTTCTGCCTGATGCAAACATACAGCCACACAAAGACTACATTTCCCAGAAGGCACTGCAGGGAAATAGTTTGAAAAAGCTGGAAAAAGTAGATAGCAGAAAGTTCCTCTAAAAACCACGCCCCTCTAAGCTAGAGGCGCGTGGTGGTGGTATGACAGTGGCATAGTTGTGAGGATCTTCTACCACTCAGGATTTCTACCATTCAGGATTTTCCAACATCCAGGATATACACCTACAAGAGTGATAGCACAGAAGGTTGGCGGAAAAGACAATTTTTGTTCTTCGAGAGTCAACACATGAGCAAGGTATCGCCGGAGATGGATCCAAAAGAGCTGGTACGATGGATGGCCACTCAATTTCAGCGCCAGCAGGAGTTGGCCCAGCTAGCGCAAGAGAATGCGGCGGCGGCTATTAGGGAGCAGCAAAAGCCTGTCCTGGACTTAGTGGAAGCCCTTATTACTTCCCAGAGGCAAGGAAGTGGAAGAACATAACCCCGGAGGTACCAGCGATGCCGAAAATGGACAATCTGGCAGGCCCACACACCAGCGGGGCGTTTAACTTTGGAAAACTTTCTCCTGATGATGACAGATGACTTTTTGGAGTCATTTGATAGGATGGCTCAAGCTGTGGGTTGGCCAGTGGGCAGTGCGATTGGCAACCTCCTTAACAGGAGAAGCACTAGCCGCATATAAGGCTATGCCAGCTGCCCAGGGCATGGACTATAATGCTGTAAAAAATGCAATTAGAGACCGATTAGGGTTATTGAAAATGTATCACCGTAT
This sequence comes from Ichthyophis bannanicus, assembly GCA_033557465.1. Taxonomy (NCBI): domain Eukaryota; kingdom Metazoa; phylum Chordata; class Amphibia; order Gymnophiona; family Ichthyophiidae; genus Ichthyophis; species Ichthyophis bannanicus. The sequence goes on from CM066039.1 coordinate 193,634,317, forward strand.
GTTTAGAGCCATGGTCATAAAGGCCAGAGAAACACCTAAGGCCTTAAGCCAGAGAATTCGAGGTTTAGCTTTAAAGTGGCTAGCCCCGGAAGGAAAAACTATGGCCTCCCTGGGGGCATCCCCTTATGAATTAATGTATGGTCGACCCCCCTCGGGGAGTCCTGGATATATTAGGGGAGCAATGGATAGAGCCCGAAAAAGAGGCCATGGGAGTCCTGCACTTTCTCCGAGATTTAAGAGGGCGGTTGAGTAGGTCCTCCCAGGTTGCTGAGGAGAATTTACGGGCTAGACTACATTTCCCAGAAGGCACTGCGGGGAAGTAGTTTGAAAAAGCTGGAAAAAGCAGATAGCAGAAAGTTCCTCTAAAAACCACGCCCCTCTAAGCTAGAGGTGAGTGGTGGTGGCGTGACAAGTCATTGCAAGAAAAAATTCTTAAGAGCCCTGTATTCAGCAAAGAAACCCATGGATAAGTACAACTAAAATTAAAATTATTTGATAGCATCATTCAACCTATACTATTATATGGGAGTGAGGTCTGGCGTCTGAAATTAACCTCAGACAACACAGAATGGGCCAAAATCCCAGTAGAAAACCTGCACTCCAGTGCTGCAACCAGATATTCTGTGTACACGGAAGCATCTCCAATAATGGACACAAAGTAAAACTGGAATGCTTCACCTTACTATGTACAACACAAAAGAGAATATAAAAATTTTGGTGCCACCTCAATAACAAAAACTCCCTCCACTAAAAGTAACTCTGTGAAATAACCCAAAATTCTGGAAAAACCACTCGCAACACATATATAGTAAACCTACCCTGCCAAACCAATGTTAGCCGTCATTTACATGGTTAACTAGCTGTTAACCGTGTAAATGCCCTTTGAATATTGAGCCCTATGAGAATAAGTGTCGTTAACAAGTGCTGTGCGAGCAGTGTGGCTGCACAGGGCGCAAGCACAGAAGGGGGCGCTGATATAGCTGGGCTTCCAGGAAGCTCCAAAAGAGGGAGTTACTACACATGGCTGGGGCGGAGAGGGGCTCTAGATTTGTTAGTTGCACAGGGTGCGTTTCTAGCTTGGTACGGTCCTGATGAGAATATTTGGCCCCTGTCACACATGCAAAACAGACAGACCATCATAAATACAGAATAAGGGACCACAGACTAGAAACAGAAAGATGCTGGCCAAAACTAAACTGGAGACCAAGAAGCCAGACTTTGCAAGCAAGGCAATACTGGAGAAATGGAAACAGAAATGCATTTTCTTCTGCACTGTGGAAACTACAGAGATAGAGATACACAATTCCCAAAGACAACAGAGAAAGTCAAAGACTTCCCACAGATGAATGAGCAAGAAAAACTCTGTATAATCCTAGGAGAAAGAGGGACAATGGCAACTATAGCAGCATAATATGTTACATCTTGCCACCAGGAAAAACATGTAATTTGAACCTGGGCAACACAGATCAGAACCAGGACCTGGGAATTGTTCCTATTATTGTCCTCTAAAATTTTATTTTACTGTTACCATTGCTTTCTAAATTATCTCCTTTTGTCTTTCTACCTTAACTACTAAATGTATTACACTGACAAAACATGTAAAATTGTTATGCCAGTAAAGTTATCGGAATCTAATCTCAGATGGAGTGCAGGAGGAAAGTTGCGTCCAGAGAACATGGGGCACCATAGCTGCCAAGCTTCATAGCAAAGGTAACATCATAGGCTTTAAAAACAGTTTCTGGGTTTTGATTGGCTCCTGGCAGGCAACATTGTTTTAGTTAGCTCTTGAAGTCCCTGATTATGAGGCCACAGTATCATGTATATAGGTGTTTTTTGAAGAAGCAAACATCAAAATATACTTCCTTGTAAGACTTTACCTTGTGCAGCAATAACTGTGGTATATACCTCCAATAAAAGTCCATGATTATTTATCCTAAAGGAGCAATCTGTCTGAGGCTCAGTGATGGGTGTTGCAAGTGCAGGAGAGAGGTATGTTAGCAGGGTGCTCGGTGTGGGTCTTCATACTGGGCTAGCAGGAGATGATGCAAGTCAGGACTGAGGTGAATCAACAGAGTTGTCTGTGCGAGTTTCTACAATGGGATAGGGGTAGGTGTGCTGGCAGTGGTATGTTTGCAGCTGAGTGAGGTCTGCATATTGCCCATCTGAATTATGCCTGCCTCTTGGTGATATTGGTAGTGCTTTGTCTTTTAGGAACTTAACAATGATAATTCTGTTAGAGTAATTCAGTCCTGTTGATATTTTTTTTAATGTTTTTATTGTTACAGTTTCATAAATTAAAAATACCTTTGGAAAGCAAAAATAAAGTTTGTGGCATTTACAGAGGAAACAGTATAGATTCTGGCCAACGGAGCAGCATAGTACATCTGTGATTGTGGAGACAGACATTAGGTTTACAGTATCTTGAGTGTATGCATGAGAGTTGGGGTTGCCATGACTGTCTTGTTTGGTACTTCCTCCAACAGAGCCTAATGTACTATAGGATTTTCCCATTTTTGTGTCTGAAAAAGCTTAGTACATCTGGTCCATAGTTTTTCTTGGCTGATGCTTTTTTTCCTAAAGCAGTATGAAGGGGAAGTGGTTAGTAAGCTGCCTTGGTAATGGAGGAAGGAAGATACACCCAGTGAGCTCTTCAGAAATCCAGAGCTTAGAAGCATTTCCTGTGGACGATAGATGGTCCTGCCTCATCATATTCTTGTTTGGTGATCCACATTTGCTGGAATGTGGACAAAGAGGCCAGGATGGAGCCACCGATCCAGACAGAATATTTACGCTCAGGTGGAGCAATGATCTAGAGGAAAGAAAAAGCTGGTCAACATGGGTATCTATATTCATTGCCTTCAAGCTGAGCCCGCCCCAATATTAAAGCCTTATAGATCACATGGGATAGTTATGCCTATGGATAGGCTCCCTTTTACTGTAGGTGGGGTGGGGCCCTGAACTGGTCGCATAGGCATAGTTTAAGGGGAATGGGCAGTGATGCCCTCCAAATGTTGCAGGCACTAATAGTGAACTGGTCCCTGTAACCCTACTGCCAGTATGATTTCCTTACCTGTTGCCTCCCCAAAGTAAGAAGGCAAACTACACCAATGACTGGGCGCAGAAAGAATGACAGCTTTGCTGGTCCCATGGTGGGCTGGGGACTTAATCAACTGCAATATGTTTGAGGATTGTTGAAAATCAAAGGCATGGTTAAAATAACCTATACTGCATGGGAGGTACAACACCCCAAAAAGCTAAGGCATGGAGAAAGTAGCCTGCACTGCACTTTCTTCCCTAGCAACCCTACTGAGAAAACTGGATAGACCATGTAGGTCTTTATTTGCTGTCATACATTGTTACTGTGTTACACTTGCCAATATTTTGTGGCTTTTTAAAAAATGCTGGGGGTTGATATTCAAAAGGGTTTAGTCAGTTAGCAAGGTTTGCTAACTGGCTAAATCCCACGCCGTCTGATATTCAGCGGAACTAGCCAGTTAGTACCTCTGAATCTCACCACTGACCGCCTTAGAAATATGCAGTTTGGCACATGTGGTGAAAGTGTGACAGGATACAGGCGTATTGGGTACAGATCATAGAGGTGATTCACAGCATGACTGGGCATAGCTTGCAACGGAGACCAGAGACATGTTTGCTGCATCAACTTAATGAGGCTATCTCTAAACGGGAAGCGGGGGTACTGCATCATTACATAAGCGGCAGCTCGGTGCGAGATAGCCCAGCATGGGGGGGCAGAGCACGCCACAGTTGGTAGGATTTGTTCGGAGGGTGGCAGAGGGGAGCTTGATGCATAAATTGACAGAGCTGCGACGTGGAGAAGGCGGAAGGAGTGTGGCACAATGGCAGGGGGTTTGGAGGTGGTTGGAGGGTGGGGAAAGGGGACAGAAAGAGGATGGACATTAAGAATGGAGGTATGGCATCAGTACCGTGTGCGAGTGGAGTGAAATGATGACATTGGGAGAAGTACAAGGGGATTTAGGGGAGAGGGAGGGGTGGTGGGGAGGTAGTATAGAGGGGGGGATAGTGTAAAATAGGGTACACAGCATGTTGTATTCACCATGAAATTATTTTTTTAAAAAAAGGGGGGGAACTATTTTGAGCACAAAAGAATTGCCATGTATGAGTGATAAATATGACTGAATTGTTGTAAGATAATGTGTATGAATAAAGGAAAGGGGGAAATAGGGGGGGAGGCGAGACGGGGGGGGGAGTTTTAAGAGTAGATAGGATGCAATGTTGTAATAGCTATCAGGGAACAACAACAAGGTAGATTGTTGAACAAAATGTAAATTGCTGGGTCATGAACAAGTTTGTATTGTATATGGAACGAAAACAATAAAAAAGTTAAATGGGAAAAAAAATATATGCAGTTTGTTTTGGGACATCTATGGGTGAAGCTGGGGCTGTCCCAGTGCACATCTGGTTAGCGATGATAGTCAGCCACTAATTGGATAGGCAAACCACAAAGTTAGGAAAGGCCAATGGCTGTCCTAACTTTGTGTTTTTGCTTTCCAGTTAGTGGCTGAATATTTTCACCAACCAGATAGTAAAAGTGGGGGCGGCACATTTGGATATTCAGTGGTAGACATCAAATAGGCTCAATGCTGAATATCCGGTTTTAGTTTCAGTGGTGGAAGTAAGGTACTTTGAAAACACTGACCACCACTGCTGAATATTGATCCTATTATTTCTTGCCTGACAGTATCTTCCTGCTCCTTTTCAGTCTTAGCCAACCTGAATTAAGCTAAGACTTCATGATTCCTCATGCTCAATTACCAACTTTTCCCCCTATTTATTATTCTTCTAATGCAGTCCAGCCATTGCAGTCACAGTCCTTGGCCAGGGTTCACTAATGCAGCCCCCTCCAGAATTTGGCTAAAATTGATCCAGTTCAGCTAGTATGTATTGTGGTTAAGCCCTTCTTCCCCCTACCCCAGAAGGGAACTGAACCTGTATCTGCCACATGATAGTACATAACACTTGCCACTAAAACAATGGACTGACCTACCCATTCTGAACTACCTTGCTTGACTTGAAGGCCTATGACAGTGGTTCCCAACCTGTACTCTGGACCCTCGGGGTCTGTGAGACTATTACAGGAGGTCCCCAGGACACAAAAGAGAAACAAAAAAGACAGGTGGGGATTGGTTTTGGGAAGGAGAGATTGGTATGGCTTGCTAAAGAGAGACTGGAGGGAACTGGCTGGGGGGAGAGAGAGAGAGAGACTAAAACTGGTAGGGATATTTATAAGATAGAGAGAATGGTGGAGACAGGAAGAGAAAAGAGACAAAGAAGGCTAGTAGAGACAGGCTTGATGCTGAAGAAAAAGGGTCCAGGAAGAGTGGTGTGGATGAACTGAAGTTCCCTAACCTTTTTGGAGGTTAATAAGGAGTCCACACAAACAAAAGAGCTGGGAACCTCTAAGTTGTGAAATTGCATGTGGTCTAATTGCCACATTCTGAAGCATTCTTACCTTGATCTTCATTGTGCTGGGTGCCAGGGCAGTGATTTCCTTCTGCATTCTATCAGCAATGCCGGGATACATAGTCGTACCTCCTGACATCACATTGTTGGCATAAAGATCCTTACGGATGTCAATGTCGCACTTCATGATGGAGTTGTAAGTGGTCTCATGGATTCCGGCAGATTCCATACCTCAGAAGGGAATACAGAAGAGGGAGATCTTAATTTAAAGTCCCCTATCACAAGTTCCTAGAGATAGCTGGAGCACAATAAAAACAATACTTCCTGCTTCACGAAGCCCATCTGCCATGCGTAAGGTAAAAGGGCTGTAGCATCTTTATGAATGCACAAGGAGGGAAGCTGACCATGCAGCTTCCAGGAGCAATAGGCACTAGGCATGTTTTACAGATGCCATGCACAACTCCTTGGTCATTGTCTGGGGCCTCTTATACACATCCTGCTGTCCAGGTTGTAGAGCAGACCCTATCTGGCAGAGTATTACAAAGATTAGCAAATGCTGACAAAATGGTCATGCACCTAAGCTAAGGGAATGCTACAAGGTAAGGAAATACAAAATGGCTGAACCTTTCCATGTCAGAGAGAAGCGAGTGGGTGGTGGCACTACAGATTTCCCCACACAAGCAGGATGCAACCCAGGCCTGATCCTGAGAGGCACATGGAAACAGCAAGAGTAATAATAGCCAATGATTATGGGAAACAGCATCTTACCAATGAAGGAAGGCTGGAAAAGAGTCTCTGGGCAGCGGAAACGCTCATTGCCAATGGTGATGACCTGACCATCTGGCAGTTCATAGCTCTTTTCTAGAGAGGAAGAGGAGGCGGCGGTTGCCATCTCATTCTCAAAGTCGAGGGCCACATAGCATAGTTTCTCCTTGATGTCTCGTACAATCTCACGTTCAGCTGTGGGGAGGAGGATAGATGGTGAGTCAAGAATATCAAAGGAGAGGTAGAGGTTCCACTGTTTCTTATACATGTCCTCTAAGTTCTTGCTGCTGTCATAGATGGACCTTAGGTTTGACCTTATTTGACAATTCATATTTCAGTGAGACTACAGAGAGCAGGACAGTCAGCGTTGTATCTGAAGCAATTATTGGTACTGTTTGTAAGCCCAGTGGACTAGGTAAAGGCATCCTCAGTCTGTGTCTCTTTGAATCTGGTAGGGCACCCCATTCTGCTGATCTCTCAGCTGTCAATCTCTAGCTAAAAAAAATCTTAAAAAAAGGCAGAGTAAATTTTAAATAAGGAACTAAAGCAATGGGATAGTCAAAGCCCCACTCCTCAAGGGCCTAGTTATTTATTTACAAATATTTATATTCTGTTCTATCCCACTGGGCGGAGTACAAAAGAAATGCATATATACCACATACTTAAACATTCCCAAAGGGTACATAGCTAATACATTACTAAATAGTCATTGAATTACATCAACTGCTCGGCCTAACCATGTAAGACCTGCAAATTATATACCACTAACAGACAGATATGCTTGCCAGAATAAGTGAGCCTTCAGCTGTTTTCTAAATGCAGACATATCAGTCATAAGCCTTAATTCTACAGGTAATGAATTCCATAGCCTTGGAACTTCCATGGAGAGCAGATGTTGCCATAGCTCACAAGAATGCACATTATGAAAACAAGGTATTTCCAGACGCAATGTAGCTAGAACAGTCTCAATGCATTCTGCTGCCCCAGATAGGGATTTGAGGGGTGTGAGAACATTTTATTTTTAGATCTTAGGATATGATGGGCACTTACCAGTGGTCACGAAGGAATAGCCACGCTCAGTCAAAATCTTCATCAAGTAGTCAGTGAGATCACGACCGGCTAGGTCCAGGCGCTGGATTGCATGAGGTAGGGCATATCCTTCATAGATGGGGACATTGTGAGTAACACCATCACCGGAATCCAGGACAATACCTGTCAGAAGAAGAGATAGTGAGATATGTACACTAGGCAGAGGGGAGGACTTGAGATCTTGACAATTCCAGTCTTTCAGCAGGTAGCTAGTTTACAGAACACTGGTTTATTTTTTCTTATTACAGCTTTCTAAATTTGAATAATTTATAGGGGGTCAGCCCAGTTCTGCACACTACCATGTGAGAGACCTGGGTTTGATTACTGGGGCAATTCCTCAACCTTCTCAGGCTGGCAGAGGCTTGAGATGCTGTGGAGGCTTCAAGTATTCAGATCCCCTGGGAGAAATGGGGAATCAATGACCTTGGTGATGGCCATTTGCTGAAGACTGTTAATACAATGACTGGACTAAGAAAGTCAGGGGAGGGGAGATGTTAAATAAGGGGAAAAATTCTCGGGTACTTGAAAATGAAAGCTTATGGCACGGGGTCCCAGCCCTGGTTCCAATTTAGCTGAAAGCCCAAAAGAGCAGGGGGAAACTGCCAGATCCAGCCACCCCTCAATATAGCTTTTGGGAGCATCCCACAGCGCCTGCGCGCTGCCTTCCCGCCTTTCCTAACTGCCTCTCTCCAGTTCGAGTTTTAAAGCAGAGACAAAGAGAGAGAGAGAGGAAAGGAAAGATAGATAGAGAGATACAACTCCTAGGGGAGGTGGGTGGGTTGTGAAGACTTATTCCTGCTGTTCCCAGAGATCACCTGTTACAGGTAAGTAACTGTGCTATCTCCAGGAACAAGCAGGAATGAATCTTCACATATGGGGACTCCCCAGCTAGAGATGCCTGGGAGATCACCCAGATTGTGAGTCCCTGGGAAGGGCTACACTTCCACCTATGACTCTCAGGCATCCAGTCAGGGATGGAGGGTAGGAGTTGATTAGGTATGGAACAGGTGTTTGAGAACAGCCTGACCAAACAAGGCATCCCGGCGGGAGTCCTTGTCCAAGCAGTAATGGACTGTGAAGGTATGAACCGATGCCCAGGTGGCCGCTCGACAGATTTGGTCGATGGACACAGAGTTTAGATGAGCCATAGAGGTTGCCATGGCCCTCACATTGTGAGCTGTGACATGGCCCTCCAGAGAAAGGTTCTTACTCTGGTAGGCGAAGGAAATACACTGAGCAATCCAATTGGACAGAGTTCTCTTAGAGACTGGAAGTCCTAAATGAGAAGGATCAAAAGCAACAAAAAGTTGAGAGAACTTTCTATGTTGCTGTGTCCTTTGTAAGTAGAAAGCGAGTGCTCTTTTACAATCCAGGGTATGAAGATTCCTCTCTGCACTTGATGCATGAGGTCCTGGAAAAAAGACAAGTAAATACACCTCCTGGTTCAGATGAAAAGGTGAGACCAATTTAGGCATAAAGTGTGGATTAGTTCTGAGGACTACCTTGTCATGATGGAACCTTGTATAAGGAGGATTAGCCACTAAAGCTTGCAACTCACTGATACGGCGAGCTGAGGTGATTGCAATGAGAAAAATAACCTTCCAGGAAAGGAATTTCAAGGAGGTAGTGGCTAAGGGTTCAAAGGGTGGCTTCATAAGCTGGCCAAGAACCAGATTCAAGTCCCATGCCACTGGAGGTGGTCTAATGGGAGATTTAGTCAAAAGAAGGCTTCTCATGAATCTTGCTATAAGAGGATGAGAGGAAATAGGTTGTCCATTGAGAGGCTTAAGGGATGCTGCAATAGCACTCAAATGGACCCTGATTGAATTTGTTTTAAGGCCTGCATGGGATAAATGCAGCAAATAGTCTAGTAAAGAATTCAAAGGTATTGCAAGAGGGTTGAGACCCTTCTCTGCACACCAAATGGAAAACCTTTTCCATTTAAAAGCATATGAACGTCTGGTGGAAGGCTTTCTGGAAGCATGAAGGATATCCTTCACTTGCTGAGAAAGGTGTAAATCCTGAAGGTCTAGGCCTTCAGCAACCAGGCCCTGAGATGAAGAGACTGAGGATTTGGGTGCCACAAGGTTCCCTCCTCCTGGGAGAGGAGATCTGGAGCAGACCCCAGGTCTAGGGAGGGAGCTTGAGAGAGATGCAGAAGTAGAGGGTACCACACTTGGCGTGGCCAAAGTGGTGCTATGAGGATCATAGACCCCTTGTCTCTCTGGAGCTTGAACAGAATCTTGGGGATGAGGGGAATAGGTGGCAAGGCATAGAGGAAGTCTTGCCCCCAATGAAGGAGGAAGGCATCCCTGGCCTGAACTCCCTGACATGGAATCCTGGAACAAAACCGGGGAAGTTTGGCATTTCACGGACTTGCAAACTGGTCTATGTCTGGGGTACCCCAAATCCGAAAAATCCTGGCTATCTGGTCCCCATGGAGGGACCATTTGTGCGGAAGCAGAACTCGACTGAGTCTGTCTGCCCAAGAGTTTTGAACCCCTGGAAGATACACTGCCATGAGATGGATTTGATGCTCTCTGGTGAAGGCCCACAATCTCAGAGCTTCGTTGCAAAGCGACAGAGAGCCAGTCCCTCCCTGCTTGTTCACATAGAACATGGCTACCTGGTTGTCCGTGTGGATGAGGACTGTCTTGTAGCTGAGCAGGGAGTGGAAGACTCTGAGAGCTAGAAAGATTGCTCTGAGCTCCAAGAGGTTGATATGTAGAGATGTCTCCTGTGGAGACCATATGCCCTGGGTGGAGAGATCTTGTAGATGAGCTCCCCAACCCTTTGGAGAGGCATCTGTTGTAAGGGTTGCTTGGGGTAACACCTGTTGAAAGGGGGACCCCAGCAACAGATTTTGAGTGGACTTCCACCAGTGGAGGGACCAAAAGAGGCGACTGGAGGTTGCTATTTTGTCTGACAGGCAACCTGAGGCCTGGGTCCATTGGGTGGATAGAGTCCACTGAGCTGCCCTCATGTGAAGGCGAGCATAAGGAACCACATGCACCGTGGATGCCATGTGGCCTAAGAGTTGCAACATCTCTCGAGCAGTTAAATGGGATTTTTACTGAATCTGGGAGGCTAACTGCACCAAGTGTAGGCAACGGGCCTGGGGAAGATAGGCCCTTGCAGTTGTGGTATCCAGTAAGGCCCCTATGAACTCTAGAGACTGAGTAGGGGTGAGATGGGATTTTGGAATGTTGATTACCAGTCCCAGATACTGAAAAACACGCCTTGTGCAGGCCAGGGAAGTCTGGGCCTCTGACTGGGATGGAGCTCGGATGAGCCAGTCGTCCAGATATGGGAATACGAATATTCCTAGAGTGCGCAGGAATGCAGCTACTACTGCCATGCATTTTGTGAACACACTTGGAGCAGAGGCCAGACCGAAAGGAAGCACTTTGTATTGGTAGTGCTTTCCTTGGTAAAGGAACCGAAGGAACCTTTTGTGTGTTTATTTATTTATTTATTTATTTACATTCTCTTATATACCGCGCTATTCTGCATCAGTGCGGTTTACATTGAACAAACTGAAATTACATTGAACAGGGTATTATAACTTGGAGATAACTATTTTACAGGGAACATGGGCTATGGAGGGTTAAGTGGCTTGCCCAAGACCACAAGGAGCACCTGTGGGACTAGAAACCCCAGTCCTTCCGGCCCAAGGTTGCTGTCCTCTAGTGGGATTTGAACCACCGACCTTCCGACCTTTGTTGGATGGATGAGAACATGGGTGTACGCATCCTTGAGATCTAGAGAACAAAGCCAGTCCTGACTCTGGAGGTATGGAAGGAGAGTTCCGAGAGAAGTCATCTTGAATTTCTCCTTGCATAGAAACTTGTTCAATTCTCTGAGATCTAATATGGGTCTGTAGCCCCCCCGTTTTCTTTGGAATGAGAAAATAGGGGGAGTAGAACCCTGAGCCCTGTTGAAGAAGGGGTATTTCTTCTATTGCCCCTTGGGCAAGAAGGGTAGCAATCTCTTGACCTTGAAGGTTGAGGAGAGATGTTGGAGAATTGAACTGTTTCACCATGGTGTGAGGAGGAAGGTTTAAGAAATGAAGCTTGTACCCATCCCGTATGATGGAGAGGGTCCATTGCTCTGCTGTGATTTGTTCCCATCTGGGAGCAAAGTGAGCTAACCTTCCTGGGATGGTGAGAGGCTCTGGATGTTCTAGAGCCAGAAAGGCTAAGTTCTGTAGTGGAAAGTCAAAGGCCCTGAGGAGGCTGAGGCTGTTGGGCCGTAGCAGTCCTCGCAGCCTGAGGTTTGGCCTGTTTTGGTTGTTGCTGTCTCTTTGTAGCAAAACGACCTTGAGAAGAGGCCTGACCATAACCAGAAGAAAATTTCCCTTTTTTTGTGAAAGATCCTTTTTTGAACAACCTCTTTTTAAAAGGAGCAGTAGTAGACTTTGAAAGTCTATCTAAAGCAGAATTTTCAGCATCCATCTGGTTGGCCTTTGCTTGCCAATCTTTGCCAAACAGGTTTTCCCCTGTACAGGGAAGGTTACCTAGACCATCCTGTACCCAGGATTCCAAATCAGAGGCTTGCAACCAAGCAACTCTGCGTGCACCTATGGCAATAGCCGAGGCTCTACTGGCACCCTCAAAAGAGTCAAAGGCTGCACGGTTGGAAAACTTGGATACATCCTGTGCATGTTTAAGCCAGGTGATATATTCTTCTCTCTTATCTTCTGACATAAAAGGAGATAAGGTTTGCAGATGATCTGTAACTTCTTTTAGAAACATCCCCATATAGAGACTATAGGAGTTGATTCTGGCTACAAGCATACTGGCCTGGAAGATTTTCCTGCCAAAGACTTCTAGGGTTCTGCATTCTCTTCCTGGAGAAGCAGAGGAGTGCCTTTTTGTACTCTTGATCTTTTTCATAGCAGACTCTACCACAATGGAGTGGTGAGGAAGCTGAGTCTTATGAAACGCAGGACAAGGAGGAACACGATACATGGTGTCCAACCTTCTAGAATGAGGGGAGGTGGAAAGAGGAGTCTCCCATATGCCCAACATGTGATCATAAAGAATCTCATGTATTGGTAAGGTGGCTGCCTCTTTAGGAGCCTTAGGATATTGTAGGATATCTAATTTTTTGGCTCTAGGTTCCGTTTCAGAGGCTACTGAGATGGACAGGCCTTTGGCCACCTCCCTAATGAAGTCCTGAAAAGACAAATCTTCAGGAGGAGACATTCTCCTTTTTGGAGAAGAGGGTTCCTGAGGAAGGATCCCCGATGCTTCAATTGAGGCCTCTGAAGTATCAGAGTCTTCAGAGGAATCAAAGTATCGACTGTCTGGATGCTCTCGCAGAGCCCGATACGCGTACCAGGAGGTATCAACATCGGGAGTAATCGGTACCGAGTCGGTACTGATGGGCATCACTGGATAGCGTACCGCTGCCGTCGATGCTGATGTCGATGCAAGCGGTACTGGTATCGGAACCGATTTCGGATCCGGTACCGGAAGCGGTACCGTAGGCGTCGCAGCTTGTATGAATGCCGTGATGGCACGCTGCATGGTCAGAATATTCTGATCCATTGACGCCACCAATGTCTGGATGTTCGTACCGGTAGTAACCGCCGGTACCCCAGAACATTGTAACAGGTGATCGGTCGAGGCCGAGCCATCGATGTCAACCTGTGACCCCATAGGTAGAGCTTTGGAAGCTGGAGCCTCCCGCCGGGGTAATTTTGCCGTTGTGGATTCCTCAAGAGTAAGCCCGGGGGCATCTCGATACTTAGAGGGAGATGAACTCTTTGAGGACCGGCCAGATTTAAGTTTGGTTACCTGAGATCCATGGGATGAAGAAGAAGCCCTGGAAGACGTCAATGCCACAGAAGCTGTATCGGAGGGAAACAGGGTACTGAGCTTGGCTGCCCGATTTTGTAACCCTCTCTTAGACATCATGGAACAGGACTCACAATCCGCAATGGAGTGGTCAGGACCTAAACATTTTAGACACCAGTCATGGGTGTCAGTGACAGAAATAGTGCTACTGCACTTCGTGAACTTTTTAAACCCAGAGGTGGGTTTTTCCATGAGGAAAAATATATCTGTAGGCCTAAGGCCCCAGAAGAAAAAATACACTGAAAAGAGTAGGGTTTTTTTTTTTTTTTTTTTTTTTAAAGAAAGGAAAAAAGACCGGTGCTACCGGTCTGGAATCAAGAAGGCAGACACGCGACTAAAGAAAAATAAAAGAAAATAAGAAATTCTTCAGCGGTGACAGGAAACACGACCTGCTGGCTCCACGGAAAAGAAGAACTGGAGAGAGGCAGTTAGGAAAGGCGGGAAGGCAGCGCGCAGGTGCTGTGGGATGCTCCCAAAAGCTTTCCTTTTGGATGCTGGGGAGCGTTCCCGCGCAGGCTCCGTCGGTACCGACGATACCAATATGCGAAGACTCATTCCTGCTTGTTCCTGGAGATAGAGAAGTATTTATAGAATATGGGTATGTAGAATTGTTTTAAACTGATTGTCAAAACTGGAAAATATTATCTCCAGGAACAAGCAGGAATGAGTCTTCACATATGGGTACATCGGTACCGACGGAGTCTGCGCGGGAACGCTTCCCAGCGTCCAATCAGAAAGCCTTTCGAAGCATCCCAACACGCCTGCGTGCTGCCTTCCCGCCTTCCCAACTGCCTCTCCTCAGTTTTCGTTTTTCCACGGAGCCGGCAGGACGTCCTCCTGTCACCGCAGAAAATTCATCTTTTATTTTTCAGTTTTCTTGTGGTCGCGGCTGCCTTCCCCGACGTCACCGGTATCGCCGGTGTTTCTTTTTTCTTTTCTTGTAAAATTTTTCCTTTTTAAGGAATATATTTTTCCTTCCTAGTGTCTCACGGTTTTTCAGGCCTGCTAGGCCTCTCTACTTTCCTTCATGGAACCGCCAGTCGCTATCCCCAAGAAATGTACAAACTGTGGCGGTACAAACTTCATTTTGGACACTCACAATTGGTGTCTAACCTGTTTGGGTCTTGACCATTTTCCTCCGGAGTGTCCCTCCTGCAATAGTATTGTGGGAAGAAGTTTTCAACATCAAGTTCCCCTCGACACGTGGTCCCCATCCAACTTCAGGGCACCGACCATATCTTCTTCTACACAAGATCAGGTAACCCACAAACAGTCTGTTAAGACTAGCCAGTCCTCGAGTGGCAAATCTCATGCACAGCATAGAGATGCCTCCGGCCTTGCCCTCGAGAATCCACTGGTTTCAAAACCCCGACGGGAGTCTTTGGCCTCCAAAGCCCGTGTAGGGTTTCAGGTTGTTCCTGAGGTTCACTCCTCACAGAACATACCTGAGCCATGCCTGGTGGTGGCATCCGCTTCGAGCGGTACCGATACCCTGGCATCGGCAATGGTGTTGGATGAAACATTACTCACCAAGGATCGTCGTCTGGCGTCCTCGGTACCTAAGGGGCCGTTGGATACACTGCAGACCAACCTTCCAGTATCGGTATCGTCCCCGGTACCGATACTAGTACCGACGTCGGTACCCTCCAGATGTGCATCGATAGACTCGCTTCCTTCGATGCCGAGTCTGGAATCGATCTCCAGTCTGGAGGACTGGGTACCGACTCGCCTTGGTACCGACACCAGAAGGTACCGAAGGCTCGGTTCCGATAATTCGGATCCGGCACTCTCGGTGTCTTCGATGCCGTTAGAGTTGCCACCGGCTAGCCTTCATCCACCGGTATCGGATACGGTACCAAAGTCGGTACCGCTATCCACAGTACCATTCTTGTCGGTGCCTTCCATGCTTCTCTCATCAGGCTTGCTTCCCTCGATACCGAGTTTGGAATCAATCCCTAGCATGGACGATGTGCTACCGACTGTCGCTGGTACGGACCTCCTGCAGTACCAGCGACCATCCTATAAGGCTGCACCATTCAGGATCTTCTATTCCTATAAACTTGGATAGATCCCTCGGTGCCAACGCTAGTTCTTCATCAGATCTAGCCTATCCAAAAGAAGTTCCCTCTGGGGATCCTTCTTTTCAGGCTTTCCTCCTGGATATGGCAAAATCACTTGCCATTCCTATTCCTGGACAGGATCCTACACAAGAGAATACAGGATCCCTTTATATTCCTGGCAAAGCAAAGGAAAACATCATGCTTCCTTTACATCATTCCTTGCAGGATCTCCTTCTACGAATGTGGGAAGCTCCTTTAAAGGTACCCCCACCTTCCAGAGCAACTGATCTTCTATATCAGGTGCCCCCCTCTCCAGGATTTCAAAAGACTCAACTTCCTCATCATTCCATTGTTGTAGAATCAGCAGTGAGGCGGGTGAAGAGTACTAAAAAGCACTCTTCTTATCCGCCAGGTCATGAGTCTAAGACTTTAGATGCCTTTGGACGCCAAACTTTCCAAGCATCCATGCTTTCAGCAAGAATTCTCTCATATATTTTTTATATGGGCTTATCTCTTGAGGAGGTCACAAAGAAATTACATCTTTTGACTCCTTTTCTTCAAGAGCCCAAGAGTGCAGACTATTCCTCACTGGTTAGTCATGCTCAAAATGTCTCTACATTTCTTACTCGTGCTTCCCTAGACTCCTTTGAGTCTGTTAGCAGGACTTCTGCTATAGCTATAGGGGCACGACGTAAAGCCTGGCTTCAGACTTGGACAAATGGGCACAAGTTAGACTGGGAAATACTCCTTGCACTGGAGAAAATCTCTTTAACAAGGAGTCTTTACTCCAGGTTGCTCAGTTAACAACTGACTGTCCTGTTTCTAGAGGCTGTCCCACGCCGCCTTCTTTCCCAGTAGGTAGGAAATGTCCTACCAAACTTTCTTCCCCTAGGGGGAGAAGGTTTTATCCATCATCTGCCCATCACACAGATGTTCCCAAACAGGGGAAACATCGCCCAAGTCTGAAGAATCCACAACCTCAACAGGGTCAACAAACCCAGCAGTCGCAGGGTTTCAAATAGATCATTGTCCCTCTTGGTTGGTGGTTAGGGTAGCAGTCTGCTTCTTTTCACTTGCAGTATCTGCACTAAATTTTTCCTAACCTACCTAGATCTCTTCATGAGACATCTTTTCTCTAACTCTAAGAGTCTTTATGATGATCATGCCCATACTTAACACATTTTCCCCTTGGAGGAAAGAGAGGTAACAACTATCAATAGACAGTTGTTTCCCTCTACTGGCATGTATCATCTCACCTGTCAGAGACTTCCTCCATAGTCGGTCTCTTGCAACTCTGTCTTACTTCCCTCTTACTACAACATTTGGTTTGTAAGAGTGGCTCTTTTACACTGGTAAGCCCCTATGGTCCTCTACCTGTTCTACCGGGGGATTCTCCCTTCTGGAGTTGTCCCCCCCCTCACCCCCTTGTTACCTTAGGGTAGCTCATCAGACAATAGGAACTCCTACCATGTCTGTTGTTCGTTTTTCCCAATCTAAAAAAGGAAGAGGGAAAAGAAATTTTCCACGCTGCCCTGGTAGTTGCTGCAGATACAGCAATTCCTAGTGGTTAACCACTGGTTTTGTTCACTACACAACCAGGGATTCCCCTCCACTAGCAATCCTCCTAGCCTATTATCACAGTCTGGTTGGTTAACTTATATTCTTCGCCCCCTTGTCCTTGGCAGAATAGCTGGTTACCTGCTGGCTTTCCACAGCCAGTTTTTTCTTCTAACCAACCTGCAACATGCTCTCTGCATCTCTTCAGAATAGCTTTGCACTATGGGCCCTTGCTAGAGAGCTTCAGTATCTTGCCTAGCAGATAACCCCAGATGGTTAGGAGGGGTTCCCCCAGTCATGTTCCATGTCTGGCAGGTATTCCCTACCCTTACCATCTCATCTTAAATCTCTTTTGAGGCATAAGCCTCAGGCCTTTCATTACGTGAAAACCTAAAGGAGGGCCAATTCCCTGGCTTGACCCATATCTCCTTGGGTCTTCTCGTCAGAGATAATTTTCTTCAATGGCAGCTAGAGGACGCCTAATACCCATCTTGCCCTCATAGGAGGGTCACTAGGGTATCTTCCTCCAGGGGCGTCCTCTATCCATTCTCCATACTGCAATTCTGGAGAGATCTGAACTTCCTGTCTGCAGACTGAAGTTCTCCTCTGCAATTTTCACGTAGGCCATCCTGGTTATTCAAGAGCTCAAATTCTGCAAAGAATTCAGCCTCGTCTTGTCAGGGAGACCTTTCCTCTGACTCTGCCAGTCATAACCAGGAAAAGACGATTCTCTATGTATCTATTCAAGCAGGTATCAGCCTTCTTGCTATCAGATGAATCTTCCTCTCCCTATATCCCTAGGGGGGGATGAGGTCCTATAGACATCTCTCCATCCACATTCCTGGAGACATGTGTCTATATGCCTACATATTCATATAGGTATATATAGATATATATAGATACATATATACTTATCTATATCTATCTCTGTGTCTTCTGCCCATCCATATCTCTTTATAGATATATGCATATATACCCTATATGTGTATATCTTAATATATATAGATATAGATATAATGAGATATATTTTTAGATAGATCTGTATCCATCTACTTATCTATCTGTCTGTTAGGTTCAGATATCCTTATATTCCTATATGATCCTGACAGATGGGCACTACCCCTATCAATGCTGTGCCAGCATACTTAGGGGGCTACACTTATAACCACTTCCTGTGGTAATTAACAAACGTTTTCCTTACCATAACCTTTTAAGGTTTAGGTACTCCTGAAGCTCTCCAAGTACCTTCTTTTTTTCTTTCCTAATTGACCCCATTTAGGAAAGACATTGCGGAGCTTCAGTTGCTCTAAAGCTTAGCGCTCCTGAGTCTGTCCTACTTTCTTATTAGATACAAGGGTCTCCATACCCTTTCTCCCCTACATGGACTGATTCCAACCCCAGTACAGTTGGGTCAGACTCATTTTTTCTCTTGGTCCAAGGTTTGTACTATTTTTGGACCAAAACAGCTTGAGCTTTCTTTAATAGTACCTTCTGCGTCTCTGCTGAAGCTCTACTTCTTATACTACCCCACTTTTTCCCCTGGGGCTATTTCTCACCCTGAAGGGTTCTGACCTCCACTTGTTTTTGTTCTACTTTATTACTTCTACTTCTCAGTGAGGTACCCCTTGAGCACATTCACTGGCTCTTCTAACAGATCCCTCTGTAGCTCAGGGAACTTGTGCAATGCTAACAAGGGAGGCCCAGATTACAGTATTATACTACTAAATGCCCTCTATACAGGGTCTTCCCTTTTTGAAGCCCTGTTCTAGCCAGCTGTTCCACAGCTCCTTCTGTATTCAGCTCCTACCCTCCATCCCCAGGATGCCTGAGGTCCTGAGGAATAACATGGCTCGTTCTAGACTTGCAACATGCTAGGACTCCCTCTGGGCATCTGAGCTTGGGAGTCCCCATATGTGAAGACTCATTCCTGCTTGTTCCTGGAGATAGCACCAGGGCCGGATTTACGTATACGCCATGTACGCCATGGCGTAGGGCCCACAGCTGGGAAGGGCCCACAAAAAAGGAACAACTTAGGCTTTTTTTTAAAAATTAAATTTAAAAAAAACCTGCTGGCTGCCGCCGCGGGGCCCCCTCTGCTGCCGCAGCAGCATGGACTGACCCGCGGGGGCCCCCTCAGCAAGCTCGATCCCTCCCTCCCTCCCGTGCAGGCTGTGAGAGACGCAAAGGCAGACTGTCTCTGCGGGCCTAACAGAGACGCGAGGGAGACAGTCTTCCTTCGCGCCTCTCACCGCCTGCACGGTGGGAGGCACGGAGGGATCGAGCTTGCAGAGGGGGCCCCCGCGGGTCAGTCCATGCTGCCGCGGCAGCAGAGGGGGCCCCGCGGCGGCAGCCAGCAGGTTTTTTTTTAAAAAATCAATTTTACTTTAGGCCGGGGGAGGAGGAGGGGGAGGGTAGGACTGGTAATGGGCTATTGGGGGGGGCTGGGACTGGAAATGGGTTGGGGGATTAAGGCTGGAGGTGGGCTGATGAGGTTAGGACTGGTAGTGGGCTGTTGGGGGGGTTAGAACTGGTAATGGGCTTTGGGGGGGGTTAAGACTGGTAATGGGCTGTGGGCTGATGGGGGCTGTCTGGTAATGGGCTATGGGGGGACTAGGACTGGAAATGGGCTGGGGGGGTTAAGACTGGAGGTGGGCAGATAGGGTTAGGACTGATAATGGGCTGTTGGGGGGGTTTAGAACTGGTAATGGGCTTTGGGGGGGGTTAAGACTGGTAATGGGCTGTGGGCTGATGGGGGCTGTCTGGTAATGGGCTATGGGGGGGCTAGGACTGGAAATGGGCTGGGGGGGTTAAGACTGGAGGTGGGCTGATGGGGTTAGGACTGGTAATGGGCTGTGGGCTGATGGGGGGGGTTAGGACTGGCAATGGGCTATGGGGGGCTGACTGGAAATGGGTTGATGGGGTTAGGACTGGAAGTGGGCTGATGGGGGGGGGGTTAGGACTGGCAATGGGTTATAGGGGGGGCTTAAACTGAAAATGGGGTGATGGGGGGTTAGGACTGTAAGTGGGTTGATGGGGGGCTAGGACTGGTATTGGGTTGGGGGGTTGCTAGGACTGGAAATGGGCTGATGGGTGGCTAGGACTGGAAATGGGCTGATGCAGGGACTAGAAGGGAATGGATGCTGGGTGAGGCTGGAACTAGAAGGGAGCTGATGTTGGGGGAGGATTAGAATGGGATGGGGCTGGAAGAGTAAAATGGAGAAGGGAAAAATATTTTGTGTGGGAGGGATAAAAAATCTACAATTGGCCGGGTATTGGGAGAGTAAGTGGGGATTGAGGATGGAGGGGTAAAATTTGAGTGGATAAAATAGGAATGAGGAAAGAGCAAAAGGAGAAAGATTAGTATGTTAAAGCAGATGTAGAGAGAGAATGGAAAAAAAACTAGAAGAGAGAAGAAAGGACAAATGGACAGCAGACGATGGAGAGTTAGCAGAAGACACGAAGAAACCAGAAGAAAGTGGCTGGAGCAATTGCAGCTGAAAAAAATGCACAAAAGGTAGAAAAATATCTCTTTATTTTGAATTTATTAATTGGAATATGTCAGCTCTGGTAAATGTGCATCATTAACGTCTGCGCTTTGTTTAGTACAAGAGCAAATTAATGTGTAGTTTTATTTCTACAGTGTTGTACATTCCAAGTTTGGCTTTTGGGATTCCCAGTTTAATTATTGTCTTCCTGTTTCTAAAATGTGATTACTTGTTTGGTGATGGTCTATGTTCTGCATGTGTAACTGAGCTGAGGTGTTCTGTTTATATAATTCCTATTTGACATTGCCACTTGTTCTCTTTCCCCAGTAGGTCATGTATTGTTGTTCTCTGAAATGTATTGGTTTAATATTTGCAGTGTTGCCTTTTGATTGGTAGAGTATGGTGCTTTGTGAGTCCTGGTAGTGCTGTTAGGATACGGCGGGTTTGCTATGGGTTCTAAATGGGCAGTGTTTGTAGTAGTTCCTAATGTGTCTGGCAGTTGGCACTGGATTATAGTAATGTAGAAATCTTTTAGTCTTTCTTTATCCATACACTAATTAAGAGGCACGTTTACTGAAAGTTAGTATATGGTAACATTATGCAAATATTTATGCAAATGAGGCCCCTTATGCAAATGAGGCCCACACCCCCCTTGGGCCGCCCCTGCTGGGGGCCCACAATTTTTGTTGGCGTAGGGCCTCACTCAAGGTAAATCCGGCCCTGGATAGCACAGTTACTTACCTGTAACAGGTGATCTCTGGGAACAGCAGGAATAAGTCTTCACAACCCACCCACCTCCCCTAGGAGTTGCTTTTTCTCTATCTCTATCTTCCCTTCCTTGCTCTCTCTCTTTGTCTCAGCTTTCAAACTTAACTGAGGAGAGGCAGTTGGGAAGGCAGCACACAGGCGTGTTGGGATGCTTCCAAAGGCTTTCTGATTGGACGCTGGGAAGCGTTCCCGTGCAGACTCAGTCGGTACCGACGTACCCATATGTGAAGACTTATTCCTGCTGTTCCAAGAGATCACCTGTTACAGGTAAGTAACTGTGCTTTATGGGAGTCCTCTTTTAGTGCCTCCATGGTGCTTCCATGTCCACGTGGGAAGGTGTGCTTTGGCTTGGCATGATATCCTGAACTGTGATTGGGGGCGGGGGGGAGTCTGTATATGCATGTGTATCTTAGGAAAGGTGAGGGACTTGTACTTGGGCTTGTCCTGATTTGGGGGTTTTACAGCTCTGAGTAGGGAGGGAAAAAATGTTACATGTGATACAGAAATGTAAAGCAACAGTAAAATCCTGCCTATACATATTTATTTTATTTATTTAACGGGGTTTTTTTATACCGTCTTTCTACAAGTCAAGACAATTTACAAGTAACTCAGTATGATATCAGGAAACACAATGAACATATCATAAAACCAATGCCTCTTTAAAACAAAAAAAATCTTTATCCTTGGTGGGATACATTAAATTCAGTTGTGAAAACTTAAAGAAAATGAATTTGTTGCATGTGCATAGCAGAACATAGAAAATGAGTATAAGAAGGGTTCTCTTACCAGTGGTACGACCAGAAGCATACAGGGACAGCACAGCCTGGATGGCAACATACATGGCTGGGACATTGAAGGTCTCAAACATGATTTGGGTCATCTTTTCACGGTTGGCCTTGGGGTTCAAAGGGGCTTCTGTCAGCAGTGTGGGATGCTCCTCTGGGGCCACCCGTAGCTCATTGTAGAAGGTGTGGTGCCAGATCTTCTCCATGTCATCCCAGTTAGTGATGATGCCATGCTCGATGGGGTACTTTAGAGTCAGAATGCCTCTCTTGCTCTGGGCTTCATCTCCCACGTAGGAGTCTTTCTGCCCCATGCCCACCATAACGCCCTGGAGGAAAAAAGGGGGAAGAAAATAGAAGAAGTTGTTCCTGAGGTAGGGATGAGTGGATGGATGTGTTTAATAGGTTCATTCCAGGGCCCCATAAGGTAGATTTTTTTACTTAAAAGACATAGTGGAGTGTATCAAGACTTCTCAGTGATAAGTCCAGTTCCTATTGCTGGATTTTGTTTTCATGAATTTGCATTATTTAGCCCTGATGTGTTATATTTTAATGTTGTGAACTGCTGTAACAATCTGAATAGCAGTATATCAAATCATTTTAACTCAATTAATCAATCATGTCCTAATATCATACCAAGTGTAAAACTAAGACTTGTATTAGCTGTAGTAGCACATGATGAATGTCTTTCTGGTACTTGTCACCTTTTGGAGCATAGACTGTTGCCCCTGCTCTACTTCATTTCTGCACTGCAGTGTCATACAGCCTTAAGTGACCCCATTTGAGTGATCATTTGCTGTAACAACTGAGGAGAAGATTTACTGATGGGTAAATCTTGAAGATGGTTCAATTCCGGTCAGAAGCGGTTTTGCTGGAGAATCTAAAAGTACTAGAGGACCTAGAAGAGGCTGGAATTTGTTACTAGAGGATGTAGTAAAAGCTGTTAGTGTGGCTGTGTTTAAAAGAGGTTTGGACGAGATCCTGGAGGAAAAGTCCATAAACCATTATTAAGGTGGACTGGGGAAATCCACTGCTTACACTTCGGACAAGTAGCATGGAATCTATATATTTTTTGGCAAACTGACAGGTACTTGTGACCTGGATTGGCCACTACTGGAAACAGGATACAGGTCTTGATGGATCTTTGGTCTGACCTAGTATGGCATAGCATACGAGTATTTTTATGTCAGCAGCTGAACTGCAGCATGTTATTTTGTATTGTTTACTTGTTCTCTGCTTTGAGTGTTTTTTCACAGAAAGGCAGAACACATATGAAATACATGAAGGTGGTCATGTTAAAAGTCTTAGTTATGATTTGGATGTCCAAAGACGTGCACATGGTTGACAAAATCATGGTGACATCTCCGGTGCCATTTTACAAATGGCTTTTAAAGACATTTCTGGTGTGGGGACGTCCAAATAGGCAGGGAGTATGATGGAGACATGTAAGGGGACCTGTAATGAACTAAAACATCCCTGTTTGATTTCAGAAATGTCGGACGCCTTGACCCCATCCACATTTAGACCTGCTCCAGGCACGAACAGGCATTAGGAAAGTGCATGTTTTGACCTTAAAACATCCCAAGGGTGTAGAGAAGATGGAGAGTTAAGTGACTAGCCGAAGATCACAAGGAACAGCACTAGACACACTAATCCTAACCCGCTATTCTAATCATTAGGCTATTAGACATTATTTTATTTATTTATTTAATTTATTTACATTCTCTTTTATACTGCACTATTCAACATCAGTGTGGTTTACATGAAACAGAGAAGTACACAGTACAGGTACTAGAAACTTGGATAACGTTGGGGTAACTATTTACATACAGGCATCCTTTTTCTGAAATGCTATTCTGGAGACATCTATGTAGATGTCTCCATAGACATTCATATTGGGCATGCCCATGTTTGTGAATTCATGCCTGAATTTGCTTGTGCCTGCTTTTTGACAGATGTTCTGGCTTCAGTGTCCCAGACTGCACTTGGACATCTTTTGTAAAATGTGCCTTGAACTAAATTAACTATAGATTGCCACTTGACCCTCACAATTTGAATCTGAATTTTTTATAGGGATTTCACCGAGTCCAGGTTGAGGCTTGTCAGAGTGGCACAAATCCTAATGTTCAAAGAAACCCACATAGATCTGGGCACCAGTTTTTCATCAGAAAATGGCAAAGCAAGCATTAAGCTTGCACACAGAACATATACTGCTTTGAGCCATTTCTTTTGGTGTAAATGAGGGGATGAATTTTACTTTGTTAATTGAAAGAAAGCTATTTACCTGGTGACGAGGGCGGCCAACAATGGAAGGGAAGACAGCACGGGGAGCATCATCACCAGCAAAGCCGGCCTTCACCAAACCAGAGCCATTGTCACATACTAAGGCAGTAGTCTCCTCATCATCACACATGGTGGTACTGGATGGCTAGTCATGATGGAAAGAAGGAAGACCAATTACATTGTAAACATAACTTATTCAAATCCCTTTTTGATGCTCCTTTATCAGGGCCTTTGCAGGGGTGGTAGGTACCATAGGCGAATCTTAGATTTTGCAACCCCACCACTGACTAAGATCTTGATCACCTCCACCACCACCCCTCCCAGAACAATCCTGTAAAAATACATATCTAGGCATCATGATTTTAAATATTGAACTTTGTTCAACAAAATACCAATAAATGGGCTATTTGAAAACTGCCCACTCTCCCTGTGGGTAAAACTATGCACAAATGGTTCCTTAGGTTTCTGTGGCCCTCAGGACTTAATGTTTTGTTGACCACAGTTGCTCTTTGCCACCTACTCCTCCCCCCCCTCCCGAAGCTGCTGCCCTAGTCTATGTAATACTTAAGCCAGCCTAGCCCTTTATTCTTGCCCCACTAACAATGCTTAGGCTTGGCATATCTTTATGCACGTAACTTATGGATCATAAACAATAGTGGATTTATACCCCTAATTGACCTTAAGCATGTGGATAGCCTGCTATCCATGCCCCAAGCCTGCCCCCCTCCCCAAAAAAATGCATGGTGCTGCATTTGATATAGAACAAGTGACTCACAGAATAGGTTGGCCGTCTCCCTCAACTCTCTATTGGTAAATCTGCCCTGACCGAAAACCTATTATTTAATATTGACAGCACCTGACTCGGTCCTCTTAAGTCAGCATAAATCCAACCAAGAAGGGAAGTTAAAAGTAATATAATTATGCATGTTTTTGTGCAGTTGTGCTTTGCTCTGTTAATAGTTTATTACAAATTTTGATATAGAAACATAGCAGATAAAGACCACATGGCCTATCCAGTCTGCCCTTCCATATGAATCACTAAGCTCTACAGTCCCTTTTTTCCTTTATAGTTCCTCTGTGTTAGTCCCATGCTTTCTTGAATTCAGATAGTTTTTGTCTCTACTACCTCCACTGGGAGACTATTCCACCCATCTATCACTCTTTCTGTAAAGAAATATTTCCACAAATTACTCCTGAGTCTATCTCCTTTCACCTTCATTCTATGCTCCCTCATATTAGAGCTTTCTTTCAGTTGAAAGAGGATTGCCTCCTGTGCATTTTGGCCATGAAATTATTTAAATGTCTCCATTTATATCTCCCCTCTCCCATCTTTCTTCCAAAGTATACATATTGAGATCTTTGTCTGTCCCCATATGCCTTATGGCGAAGCCCACTGACCATTTTGGTAGCCACCCTCTGCACTGACTCCATTCTGTTTATATCCTTTTGAAGGTATGGTCTTCAGAATTGCACACAATACTCTAAATTAGGTCTCACCAAAGACTTATACAGAGGCACTATCACCTCCATTTTCCTGCTGGCCATTCCTCTCCTGATGCACCCAAGCATCCTTCTGGCTTTCGCCATCGCCTTGTCTACCTCTTTAACCACCTTAAGATCATCAGAAACAATCACCTGTAGGTCCCACTCTTCTTTCATGGACAGAAGCACTTTGCCCCTACACTGTACCACTTCCTTGGATTTTTGCAGCCCAAATGCGTGACCCTGAAATTTTTAGTGTTAAATCTCAGCTGCCAAATTGTTGAACATCTTTCAAGCTTCACTAAATCGCACCTCATGATATTAACACCTTCCTGGGTATCTATATTACAGATTTTGGTATCATCTGCAAGAAGGTAAACATTACCTGATAGCTCTTCCGCAATATCATTTACAAAAATGTTAAGGATCAGACCAAGGACAGATCCCTGTGGCACACCACTAGTAACATCCTTCTCAGAGTAAGTGCCATTTATTTGTACCCTTTGTTGCCTCCCACTCAACCAATTTCTAACCCAGTCACTTTAGGGTCCATCCCTAGGGCATTCAATTTATTTATGTCACCTGTGTGGAACAGTGATAAAGGCTTTATTGAAATCTAACTACATCACATCTAGGGCTTTCCCTCGGTCCAGCTCTCTGGTAACCCAATCAAAGAAATTAATGAGATTTGTCTGATAAGACCTGCCTCTCATAAAACCATGCTGCCTTGAATCCTGCAATCCATTGGATTCCAGAAACCTCACTATCCTCTATTTTAGCAGCATATCCATTAGTTTACTCACCACAGAGGTCAGACTAACTGGCCAAAATTCCCAGCCTCATCCTTAGTTCTGCTTTTGTGTAAAGGGACCACTGCCATCACAATTGTATCAAGGCGGTGTACAATAAAAACTAAATAAGTTAAAAATGATAAAATCAAGAGGAGAAAGAAAAAGCTAGGGGGCTTCACAATGTTTAAACTAGAGCGAGGAGGAAAGAAAAAACAAAACAGAATCTGTGCCCTCTTCTACTGACCAGTAAAACCACTGGCAAGCAGACATTTTGTTTTAAAACAATTGAAAAGCAGACTAATTTGCAAGGGAAAAAAGGAAGCTGGAGAAAGACCAATGGCTGGGCTAATTGATATTTTAAACTAACTTGCACTGCTGCTATAAGGTCAATGACAGAAAAGTACAAGAAACAAAAACATATATATCCTAAAAACTTAGAGCAGTTGTCTGCACATAGCAGCATTGGAGCAGCCACTGCTGGTGTGTATCCCTGTTGTGAAGGTGCCTTACATAGATTTCACACACAGGCTGCAGATTCCTTTCATTCTAAGTTATGTATTTTCCTTACTTGCTCAGATACAGAAAAGCATCTCCCAATTAGTCACCTTCTGCCTGCTGTCCTTCCCCCAGCCTTCTGGTGTTCTGAGAATCATTGGCGGTCCTAGCCAGGATTTTACCTCAACATTGCAAGAACCCTGCTCTCATTCTCTGCCTATGAGAAAAGCTTACTCTTCCTTCCTCTTTATTGTTGGGTTTTCCCTTTCTTCTCTTTAATTTTATTTTCCTTCCTCATTTTTTCCATTCTCACTTCCAGTCTGTGGCTTCCTCTTGTCTCTTTCTGGTTGTCTCTTTCCCTGTTTTATTTTGCCCTCTTCACCCCTCCTGTACCTTGAATGGCCTAGGCATCCTTCCATTTATCCATGTAATTATATAGTCGTTATCTCCCTACTCCCACGGTACACAGCTGCAACCTATTCCAGATCCATTACTCTAAGACTCAGCAGCTGAGAGATTATAAATAAAAACTTGTCACCCACCACAGCAACATCTCAAGTCCTGAATGCAGCAATAAATCCATAATCCCAAGAGGTTCTTACCGGCTCCTACAGTAAAGACAAGAGGCTTGGTTAAAAGAGAAGGTGGCTTTGTACGGTGGCTTCCCAAGTGGCACCAGATCATTTATACCCCACTTCTCTGGAAGTGGGAGGAACCAGTCACTCAGTTCCTCGGACTGCCCCCTTTCACTGCCCATATATCCTGTATTTGGAAACAATCCAAATCACCTGTTGTTGAGCCATTCATGGGTACTGGGCCGGGAGAGGGTGGGAGGGGAGGCGTGACATAGGGGTGCAACATATCTCTACCCTAATGGCCAGAGCCATGTAGGGACAAGAGGGGTGCCAGAATGTGGCGACCATGGCAAAGACATTCCTTTGCCATATATAGAGGCATAGTGACAGATGGCCCCCACCCACCATATCCCAGCCATCTCCACATTTATCCCTTGCCCTGGCTGTGACTTGTATACATTCAGTCACCATAAGGATCTATTCCTGGCCACCATTCCCTCTTACCCTACATTTTTGGAGGAGAAATGACAGAATTATTTGATTCAAGCTGAAGAAAAACATCAGGTATCATCCACCAAAATAGCATGAATGTATGCACCCTGAAAGTTTTTAGCTACATTCTCCTGGGATGCTTGAGGCCCAAATTCATATACTTTAAATGAGAAATGAATCTACTATGCACACCAGCCCCAGATTACAATCTATCATACTGTGGTTGGAATGCTGAATTTCTTTTTTAGTTCTTTCTGAATTCATAATTAAATGGATTGAGTTGAAATTCAAGAGTACAGTGGGGAGCTTAGTACAGTTGAATCTAATTGCTGAAAACGTTCTCTTGAGGGGGAGGATGTCCTTTCCTTCTGTTTCCTTCCCTTGCCTTATAGTTGGCACTAGCATATGCTGCATGTGCCCAACATGCACTTAAAGGTTTTATGCACACTAAACAAATGTATGCAGAACAACTTGTGACCTGCACTACAAAGTGATTTAGCCCTTCCCATGACAAATGCCACCCCCATTGATATGTAGTCTCGATTGAAGCACACAGACTATGTGCTTATTTTAATAGATTTGTTTCTGATTAACCTAGTTTGCAACCTTTGCAAACCCCAAAAGTGCTGCAGCGCTAGTAAGTGAAAATGTCTAGAATCAACTTAAACTTCAGTTCTGTCCAGAATCAAAGAGCAACATCACATCTCACCAGGGCTGTACCAAGCCATAACTGCACTATCCGTGACTTGCCCCTAGTGATATCAGACTTTTGTCAGTTGCCCCCCCCCCCCCCCAAAGGAAGATCCCTGCTCCCAAGTTTGAGGTGGCCCACAGGCAGGGCCGATCCAACTATCAGGCAATCTAGGTGGTCGCCTACATTAGTGACTTCTGAGGGAGCGGTAAAGAGGGTTCTCCTTTTGCAGCTGGAGGGCTCCTGCTGACAGCCACATGTCTCGCCTAGGGTTGCCAACTAGCTGGTTTTTAGCTGGCCTGGCCATTTTTTATATAGTCGGATTGGCTGCCGGCAGACATTTAAAACTGGCAATAGAAAAGCCGGTATTTTTGTTCAAGAAGGGACACAGTCAGGTAGGAAGGAGATCACTTTAGGAAAAAAAACAGCATTTTGTTGCTATGATCACCCTCCAGGGCCCTAAGTGTCACTTACATCAAGTTGGCTCGGTGCATGCACAAACAGGATCTGCTGGGGTGTGTGCACAGTGTTTGTGTAGCAGCTTTCTTCCACATCCTGCCTCAAGCAAGTTAGGCACAGCTGCAGCAGAAGAAACGCCAAATCTTCTGTGAGCCTCATCGTCATGCAAGTCCAGTGCTGAGTGATGAGACTGACAACAGCTGCATGAGCTGGGAGTCCAGTCGAGGTGAGAGCGAGTGAGGGGAGCCCTGACAATGGCTACTAGCACCAGCAAGCCAACACGAGTGGGGGTAAGGGAGAGTGTTGCTGTACAACCTAAACTGCAGCTGCATCCATGTGTGTAGTTTGGGGGCATGAGGGGGGCATTGCACCCCCAAAAGAAATGCCCTGAAGGGCATGATCACTTTTCTGCCCGTGGGGATCCCATCCCCCGCAGATGGAAAAGAAGAGCATGGCCATGATCGTAGCAAAGACCCCTTCTATCTGCCTGCAGGAGATCGGATCCCTGCGGTCAGACAGGCCTTCTCTCTCCCTGTGGGGATCCAATCTCCCGCGGGCAGATAGGTGTCTTTGCCGTGATTGCGGCTATCCTCTTCTTTTCTGCGTGTAGGGAATGGGATCCCCACAGACAGACAGAGAAGGGGGAGGCCCCGTTGGCAGCCTGCAACAGAAACAGATTGTGAGGTGGGGGAGGAAGTGATGCAAAGGCAGGAACAATTTAAAGGGATAGTGGACCTATTAAAAAAGGAGGATGGGCAGGCTTGGATCTATAATGAGGCAGAGTGAGGCGATGGCCTCAGCGGCAACTTTTTGGGAGCGGCAAAAATGCCCCCAAAAAGGCCACATCGTTCGGCCTTCAAAATTTAAAAAAAAAAAAAAAAGAGCTGGACAAACTGCTGCTGCTGGTTCTTGGCAACGGCAGCAGCAGAATCAATTGCCCATGGCTCCCCGTGTCCCGAAAGAGCCCTGCCATTGGCACCCCGGCTCAACTTTGCAGAACCGCGAGAATAGTGTTTCTCTTTTTTCCCGTGAGACAGGAAATGCCTCGTTTACCTTCAGCATTGGCAGGCTCAACTTTAACAGAGCCGCAGGAAAAAAGAAAAACGTTCTCGCGGCTCTGCAAATTTGAGCCGGGATGTTGGTAAAACAACCGCAAGGCTCTTAGCAGGGGGGGGGGGGTCTTGGACTGGAAATTGGCTGAGGAGATTTGGGGCTGGGCTGGAAATGGGCCGATGGGGGGGTTAAGACTGGAAATAGATTGATGGGAGGGGGGGGGGCAAAGACTGGAAATGGGCTGATTGGGGGGGGGGTTTAAGACTGGAAATAGGCTGATCAGAGGGGCCAAGACTGGAATGGGCTGATTGGGGGGGTGGAGGGGGGAGATAAGGACTGGTAGTGGACTGATGGAAGGGCTAGCACTAGAAATGGGCTGATGTGGGTGGGCTAGAACTGGAAATGGGCACTTAAGGGAGGCTAGGACTGGACATGGGCTGACCGGTGGAGTTAGGACTGGAAATGGGCTGATTAAGGGGTTAGGACTGGTAGTGGGCTGATTTGGGAGGCTGGAAATGGGTTATCAGGGGGTTAGCACTGGAAATGAGCTAGATCTGGTAATGGGCTGATTGGGGGGATAGGACGAGTGGGCTGATAAGGGGGATAAGAATGGAAATAGGCTAGGACTGGAAATGGGCTAATGGGGGTAAGGAGTGAGCTGCTGGCACTGGAAGAAGACGGGGCTAGAAATGGAAATGGGCTGATGGGGGGAGAGGAGGAGAGTGCTGTTGGCCCTGGAAGAAAACTAGGGGCTAGGACTACAATTGGGCTGATGTGGGGGATGGGAGAATAGGACTGGAAGGGAACAGATGCTGAAAGGGTCTGCCAGGGGAAGGAGGGGACAGGAAAGGAGCAGACACTAGGGGGGGCAGAAAGGGAGCTGACACAGGGAAAGGAAGGGGCTGGAAGGGAGCTGATATGGGGGGAGGGGCTGGAAGGGAGCTGATACCTGGGGATGGGACTGGTAGGTGGCTGGGTAATGGGGAGGAGGCTGGAAGGGAACTGACATGTGGGGATGTCACTGGAAGGGGGATGGACAGAGGGTATGGTGACAAAGGGAGCTGACGGGAGTGGCACTGAGAGTGGAAATGAGCTGATACCTGTGATGGTATTTGGACTAGAAGGAGCTGGACAGTGGGGAAGGTGGGGGACTGAAAGGGAATGGACACCAGAATAAGTCCTGGGAATGCAAGGTAGTTGACATTGGAAAGTTACTGGGAGGGGAGGACTAGAAAGGGGGTTGATACTGTGGAGGGTTACTGGGACTGGAAATAAGCTGATGGAAGGAAGTGAAGAAAACAAAAGAAGAGATAAGAAATGGCAGATGGACCATAGACCATAGAAAGAGAGCTAAGAGAAGAGAGGAAAGCAGAAGCCTCAGATCAGGATCAGCATGATTGGAGAATAAAATAGTCCAACAACAAAGGTAGAAAAAATAATTTTATTTTCATTTTAGTCATTGGACTTTGTGCTATCTCTATATTTTACACAGTATGGGGAACTGCATCTCTCATTTATTTGGTGTTGTACTGCATGTGGAGTCTGGCTTCATGGGATTTCAGTTTAATTTTTGTCTACATATTTTTATTTTAATTTTAGGTTGTGGTCGCTTATTCTGTACTTAGCGAGAGTCTGTGTTCTGAATTTGTGACTGAGGCCAGGTGTTCTGTTAACATGGTGTTTGTATGTAGGGATCTATACTGAACTGTATTAATTTGTTCAGCTTTTCAAATAGGTATATGGATGTTCTAGGGCCCCCTGAACTATTTATAGTACTGCTTTTTTCTAGGTAGGCCCCTTGTATGAGTTTTGGAAGTTTATGCTTGTATGGTATGGTAGATTTGGCCTTGCAGATCTTTGGTGACTTTTGTAGAGTTTTATATTAGTTCACTTACATGCCTGGTACTGGAGAATGTTTGTTGTTAGTGAGATGACTAGAATCTGATTTTTGTTTTGGACTATCATAGCCTGTTTGAATGATGCTAAGTATTTACTGCTAAGTAGTTATTTTTATTCTGGCTATGCATTTTCCCTTTCACTGCAATTTTCTTACAACATTGGATTTGAAGGAGAAATACTAGCATCAAGTGAAAAGAGTTCACAAAAGAGTTTTGGGAAAAAGGAGGCTGGGGTGTAGCCAACATTAATAATAATGAGGGAGGGACACCAATTTATAGGCTGCAGGGGAGCACCAGAAACCCTAGCAGTGCCCTGCTAAGGGCCTGCCGTACGCATGCAGCAGGACAGCTTCAGGCTGCGATCGGGGCTGTCAGCGACCATGGTGGGCCTGAGTCGGCCCTGGGCAGTGGCGGCAGAATTGAAAAAGAAAAATGAAGCCGCGGGGCTGGGCTCAGGTAGCATATGGGTCATGCAGGCATCAGGGAGAGCTGCGATCACCGTGGCTGCTCCCA
This sequence comes from Ichthyophis bannanicus, assembly GCA_033557465.1. Taxonomy (NCBI): domain Eukaryota; kingdom Metazoa; phylum Chordata; class Amphibia; order Gymnophiona; family Ichthyophiidae; genus Ichthyophis; species Ichthyophis bannanicus. Next base: position 193,666,858 of record CM066039.1, read on the forward strand.
TTTAAGGCATATGGTGCTTGTGGCTACTCCCGGACACTGCTATCGCAATCCTCACAGCAGTCCAGCAATCTAGAGTAGCCACAAGCACCACGGAAGGGAGCTGATGCTGGGAAGGGCTGGAGATAGAGGAGTAACCTAGTGGTCAGAGCACTGACTTTGTAACTAAGAGACCAGGTTCAATTCCTACTAGTACTCCTTGTAGCCTTGGGCAAGTCACTTAACTCTCCATTGCCTCTGAGAGAAGCCTGGCAATCTACTTCTGGTCACACCACCAAGAAAACCCAGGAGCTGATAGGTTGTCAGGAGCGGGCATTGACTCAAAGGCACACATTGCATTGCCTAAAGCCCACTAGCAAGCTGTGCCTTTTTCTGTCTCTGACAGATCTGAGGCCCTCTCTGGCTTGTGGGTCCAGGGCAATTGCCAGATTGCATCCCTCCTAATGCGAAGCCTGACATCTGCTCTCTTTTATTTTGTACAGTACAGTGGAAATGCATTTCTATTTCTCTTGTGTTGCACTACATGCAACATCTGGCTTTCTGAGGTTTTAGTTTAATTTTTGTCTATATATTTCTCTTTTCATTTTGTACTCATTTATTGATGAAGGCCTGTCTGTAATGTGTGTGTGTGTACAACCACTGCTGGGTATTCTGTTAGTATGGAATTCCTTATCGTTCCTCCAGTTCAGTCCTCCACCTCTGGATTGTGTACCTCCTCCTGCAGCTTGGAGACTGGGCATGTCAAAATCATGACATCACTGGATGTAGTCTGCTGGTCTCTCCCATCAGCCCCCAGTGTGTCCAGTCTCCATACAGCAGGAGGACGTAGTGAGCCTAGGTGCTGGGCTCACTTGAGGAACAGATAAGGAGCAATAGTGTAGCTTAGAATAGATTACTCAATTTTTTCCCTTAAATTCGGTGGTTTGCCTTTAAATTTTAATTTATTACTGTCCCTTTAAAAAAAAAAAAAAGAAAGTGGAGAAGCTTTACTCTGGTGCCAGTTCCTGCTTGCCTCTCCTGTGCAGGACTGGGCTTACTCATTCATATCTCTCCTCCTGGACAGGACGGGGGAGAGCTCTGCTACAGGAACGAGGGGAGATCCTCCGGCTGTTTAGACAGCCGCGATCTTCCTTAGCGCAATAGCACGCTGATGGGAGGCTCGTCTGGTGGTTTTCTGCTTATGTCAGAATTGAGCAGAACCGCGTGGGCTGGAGCCCCATTGAAGACCAGTGAGTTTCTTTTTCTTTTTCTTTCATCAAGATTGGGGCTGATCATTGCTCCGGCGGGCGGGGACCATGAAATAAAAGTGCCGGTTTCTCTTGCTTCGTGTTTGGCACCCTTTTTCTCTTGGCAGCAGCGGCAGCCATTTTGTTAGCGTGGTCGCCACGTGGCAAGAGCTCCTGAGGGGATTTTAGCGTTTAGATCCTCTCAGGGGGGATTTTAGTTAACGTTTATGGTTGATGGCTGCCTTACCTCCATTTAAAAAGCTTAATTGCACCTTCGGCGCCTTGGAGAACCCTCGGGCTAGTTGAGAGGTTACTGGATTGATAAGAGGGAGTTCCTTGAAGAAAAAAAAAAGAGGGGGGTACAGAAATTTTACCTATATTTGTTCCTTGCCCTTTCTATCCCTGACAGTCAAAAAAAATCAAGGAAAAGTAAGGGTACAACTCTCCTTTGATCCCAAGAGGGTGAGGGGGCCTGGCGGATGGCATCCCACCCTCAGTGCATGGTCTGCAGCACTTGCAGGGGAACGGTCGCGGATTCTGGGATTTGCAGAGGTTGCGCTATGGTGTCCACGAACGTAGAGCAGCAGATGGAGGTTAAGGCTGGCCCGGAGCCACAGCTGGCGATGGTTGGACTTGAAGTAGAGGCCCCGTTGGCCTCTACCTCAGGGGGTGACCAGGAGGTTAATGTTGGGCTGCCGGCTGCGATGCCGGTCCTGGGGTCCGGTCCACAGCTCAGAGATTTCTGCCCAGACTTTGTGTTAATAATGCATCAGGCGTTCTGTATGCGGCGTCAGGGGAAATTACCGGAGACTTTGTCACGGCCTGCATTTACGCAGCAGCCTAAGCTGGCCGAAAAGGGTAGCATTTCTCCGAGACCTTCAAAGAAATCACGGCCTCGCGAGCTGTCCCCCTCAGACATGGAGGGCAATGAAATGGACGAGGCTGAGCTTGATCTTGATGCAGAGATAGATGACTTGGAAGAAGGTGAAATTCCGGAACTGGAGGATCAGGCAAAAATCATTCAGGTGTTCCGGAAGGAAGAGCTGACAGACCTTATTACGGAATCCCTCCAGACGTTGAATCTAGCGACAGCACCATTGACTGAGGAGGAGAGTGTGGAAGACCCTATCATCCAAGCGGTGAGGCAAGCGCAAGTAGTGTTCCCCATCCACTGGGTGGTGGACAAGATGATACAGGATGCGTGGGATCAACCGGAGTCAGGTCTCAGAGGAATTAGAACTATGAACAGACTACCCTTTAGCAGATAAGGACAAAGAACGGTTCCGTTCCCTGTGAATTGATGCAGCAGTATCGGTGGTCACCAGGAAGACCACTATTCTGGTGGAAGGTAGCGCGGCATTAAAGGATGCGCAGGATAGGAAAGTGAATGGTTTGTTGAAGCAGTCCTTTGAGGCGGATGCGTTGTCCTTGCAGGCTTCCATTTGTGGAGCTTGGGTGGCAAGAGCATGCCTCAGATGGTCTCAGCGCCTGAGGCAGTCCCCTCAGCTGCATCAAGAGGGTGTTGCAGAATTGGATAGGTTGGAGTCAGGAACTGCATATTTGGCGGATGTGCATTATGACTTGATCAGAGCGCTAGCTAATAGCATGGCTTCCTTGGTTGCCGCGCGTAGGTCCCTCTGGTTAAGGAATTGGGTGGCTGATGGCTCATCTAAATCGCGTCTCAGTAAGCTTCCGTTTAAGGGCAGGTTATTGTTTGGAGATGATGACAAGTTGGTTAAGGATTTAGGGGAGTCTAAAGGCGATAGACTCCCAGAGGATAAGCCTAAGCCAGGAAAGTCCTCGCCAGCCTTTCGGGGTCAGTTTAGGGATTTTAGAAGATTCCGTACTTCCCATCTGAGCGGCTTCGAGAGAGGAAGATTTGCTTCAAGAGCCCAGGGATTTCGGGGATATTCGGGGAGCAAGTAGAGGTTTCGCAGCGACGTCCATCACGGCTTCTTGAAAACCCCAATGAAAGCTGGCAGGTCCCGGTAGGAAGCCAACCAATAGGCGGGAGGCTTCGGGGGTTTCTTTCTGCCTGGACCCAAATAACGACCGACCAGTGGGTTTTGGAAATAATTCGCGAGGGCTACGCGCTGGAATTGGCAAGACCGGTCCTGGATTCCTTTGTGATGTCTCCCTGCAAAGGTCCACAAAAAGCTCTGGCGATTCACAATACACTAGATCGTCTCTTACACATGGGGGCAATCATGCCTGTCCCATTAGCAGATTACGGTATGGGTCGATACTCAATTTATTTCGTAGTGCCAAAAAAAGGATGGATCTCTATGCCCTATCTTAGATCTAAAGGGTGTGAATCGGTGTCTGCGAGTACCACATTTCCGAATGGAAACATTGAAATCAGTCATTGTGGCGGTACGCAAGGGGGAGTATTTGACCTCCCTGGATCTTACAGAAGTGTATCTGCATATCCCAATCAGAGCGGCCCATCAGAAGTTTCTACAGTTCACACTTCCATGGGGGCACTATCAGTTCCAAGCTTTTCCTTTCAGGCTGGCAACGGCGCCGCGGACTTTCACCAAGATTATAATGGTGGTGGCGGCGGCGGCGTTGCGGAAGGAAGGAATCCTGGTTCATCCCTATCTCGACGACTGGCTGATTCTGGCAAAATCAGAGGCCGAAAGCATTCAGGTTACAGACAAGGTGGTGAAGCTTCTTCAGGGGCTCGGCTGGGTGGTCAATCTGGCCAAAAGCCGCTTAGTGCTGTCCCAGAATCTTGAATACCTGGGAGTATGGTTCAACACTCGCAAAGGAGCGGTGTTTCTACCACATCGTCGGATTCTAGGACTGCGACACCTGGTCCGCAAGTTCAGCTCCGCCCCGGCACAATCAGCGTGGGATTATCTTCGTTTGCTAGGCACGATGGCGGCGACATTGGAAGTCGTACCCTGGGCCAGATTGCATATGAGGCCCTTACAGCAAGCACTTCTTCGTCGCTGGTCACATCAGACCAATTAGTTGAACAAGCGTCTTCCCTGTCCTCTCCGGGTCAGGCAGTCCCTGCGGTGGTGGCTCCTTCCCAGTTTTTGCAAGCAGGGATGCCCCTACAGCAGCTGGAGTGGCTCCTGCTGTTGATGGATGCGAGCCTCGCGGGATGGGGTGCGCATTGCGGAGATCTTTTTGCGCAAGGCACGTGGTCTGTCCTAGAGAGCAGTTGGTCGATCAACCGGCTGGAGTTGAGAGCGGTTTATCTAGCGCTTCAGACATTCGAATCGGCGGTGACAGGTCGGGCAGTGAGAGTGCTGTTGGACAACTCCGCGACGGTAGCCTACATCAATCAGCAGGGCGGCACAGGCAGTGCAGCCATGGAAGAAGAAGCAGAGACACTATTCTCTTGGGTGGAGAAGTGTCTACCGGCATTCTCGGCGGTGCACATTGCAGGGAAGGACAATATGACGGCGGATTTCCTCAGCAGGGTCCAAGTAGATGCTGGGGAATGGGAATTGCATCCGGAAGTGTTTGTGCTAATAGTCTGCAGATGGGGGCCGCCGATCCTGGATCTTATGGCGACCTTTCAGTCAGCGAAAGCGAATCGCTTCTTCAGCAGGCAGCGGGAAAGGATGTCGAAAGGACTCGACACCCTGATGCAGCCATGGCCAGCGTTCAGTCTTCTCTATGTCTTCCCTCCATGGGTGCTGATAGGCCATGTGGTGCAGCGGATCGAAGCTCATCATGGGAGAGTGCTATTGGTATCTCCGGACCGGCCAAGACGGCTGTGGTACACCGATCTCATTCGACTGCTAGACGGGGAGCCTTGGAGGCTGCCAGTCTCGGCAGATCTGCTACGCCAAGGCCCGCTTCGAATGCCTCAGGTGAATCGGTTCTCGCTTACGGTTTGGCCATTGAAAGGGCGATGGTGAAGAAAAAAGGATACTCTGGATCGGTAATCGTGACATTGCTTCGAGCTAGGAAAAGGTCAACTTCTCTGGCATATGTTCATGTATGGCGTATTTTTGAGGATTGGTGCTCAAGGCGGCAAGTCTGCGCAGCTACAGCTTCCGTGCCCATGGTGTTAAGCTTTCAACAAGATGGATTTGATAAAGGATTGGCAGCCAGTTCTTTGAGAGTGCAGTTGGCAGCTCTGGCCTGCTATAGGGGCGCAAAGTACAGGATGTGCCTTTAGGGTCGCATACTGATGTATTGCGGATCCTGAAAGCTGTGACCAGGCTAAGGCCCTCTTGTCGAATTGTGGTGCCTCCATGGAATCTCAATTTTGTTTTAGGGGCATTAGTAAAGGAACCTTTTGAGCCATTACTTCAAGCAACGGTAAAGGATTTAACCTTAATAACAGTGTTTTTAGTGACCATATGTTCGGCGAGGCGAATTTTGGAGTTACAGGCGTTGTCTTGTAGGGAACCCTTTCTGTCTTTTTCGAAAGAAAAGGTGGTCTTGCAACTGGTGCTGTTCTTTTTTACCAAAGATCGTTTCACCATTTCACCTAAATCAGACGGTGTTGCTTCCGGTCCTTGGTTCAAGGGAGGAATCTGCGTCCAATCGCAGCTTGCGTCTGTTGGATATCAAGTGGGTGTTGTGACGGTATTTGAAAGTTTCCGAACCTTTTCGAAAATCTGACTGGCTTTTCGTGTTGTTCGGTGGTCCTTGCAAGGGTGAAGTGACAGCGAAAGCGTCCATTTCTAGATGGATTAGAGAGGCGATTGCTTCAGCATATCTGGTTCAGCGACGTTCGGTTCCATTGGGATTGCGAGCGCACTCTACCAGAGTGCAGGCAGCCTCTTGGATGGAACACAGCTTGGTTCCGCCAGGGGAAATCTGTAGAGTGGCTACTTCGTCATCTCTCCATACCTTCAGTAAGCACTATTGCCTGGATGTGCTAGCAGCGAATGATGCCTGTTTTGGTTTGGCAGTCTTGTGAGCTGGTTATAAGGGTCCCTCCCAATGAACACTGCTCCGTTATATCCCAGAGGTGGAGGACTGAACTGGAGGAACGATAAGGAAATGATAATTACACTTACCTGGTAATTGTAGTTCCTTGAGTGATGAGAGTTCAGTCCTGGGGTGGTTGGCAGTGAAACTTCAGTAGGGGGAACTATACATTTACAGGTATATATGAATTTCATGGGATCCTGTTTGTTTAGTTCTGCTCTATTTCTCTCTATTTATCCTCTTTTCTGTCTATAGTTCCGAAGGAGTCAGGGGGAAATGGTACGAGACAAAGTGTTGGTCTTTCAGGAGGGAAATTTTACTGTTCATCTAGTTAGGGGTTATTACTGTTAGAGTTCATATGTTAGCTACTTATTTGTTGCTCTGTTGAGTGTGCTTTGTCAGTAGTTCACTGGGGGCTGATGGGAGAGACCAGCAGACTACATCCAGTGATGTTATGATTTTGACATGCCCAGTCTCCAAGCTGCAGGAGGAGATACACAACCCAGAGGTGGAGGACTGAAGTGTCGTCACTCAAGGAACTACAATTACTAGGTAACTGTAATTATTATTTTCTGTTTAAGAATTCATAGCAATCTTGCTTGTTCAGTTTGCACATTGCTCTCTCTGCAATTATTTTTGGGGACAGGGGGTTGGGCAAGGGTGGGGTGGGAAAAGGGGCAGAGAAAGGGCAGCACAGGGGTGGTCATGGGCAGAGCATGACTAGCCACAGATGGCAGGTTTTTCTCTTTGAAAAAGTTGGCAACCCTAGTTGCAGGTCTCATAATGCATCAGAATGAGATTGTCAGAAATCTAGGACAGGCTTAAAATCTCACTCCTCAAACTGGGTAACAGGGCAGCTCTGTGCGTTTTATAGGGAAGTGTGCTAGCTCAGCTCAGCTCAGCTCTGCACAGATTGTTGCAGAAGGGGCGGCGTAAGTTCAGTGGATGCAGAATATATGTTTGGATTTAATACCACATGGGAGGACCTGAGGAGAGGACTGAGGCTGAATGGGTGCTGAAGAGTGCATCTCTTGTACTCCCCTCCCCCCCACTTCATATGGCCTGTAGATGCTAAAGCCTATAATTATTTGTTGGAGATGGAGCAGGAGCAGAGCATGGGTTGCCACAGGTGGCAAGCTTTTCTCTTTCAAAAAGTTGGCAACCCTAGTCTCACCTCCCTCCCTCCTACCGGGAGTTCCAGGGACTGGCTATTGCACTGCCTGCCAGATAGGGGAAGGAAACAGTCCTTTATTCCAACTGACCTGAGCAGCAGAGGCTTATGCTACAGCTCTGCAGATCGCTCTACCGGGACTTCAATGCCAGCAGTGCAAGCATATGCTAATTGCGTCCTTGTGCTGGGGCCAGGCGGAGAAACAGAAGCTTATGCCATTGATCCACAGCTCACTCTACTAGGACTTCAGTGCCAACAGTACAAGCATGTTCTAATCGCATCATTGTGGCCCAGAATGTCTTGATGTTAATCTCGCAATGCATGTGAGATTAGCATCAAGACATTCTGGGCTGCAAGGATGTGATTAGAACATGTTTGCACTGCCGGCACTGAAGTCCTGGTAGAACAATCTGCAGGGCTGGGGCTGGGCAGAGAAACAGAAGCTTATACCATGGCTCCACAGATCACTCTACCAGGACTTCAGTGTTCTAATTGCATCCTTGTAGCCCAGAATGTCTTGATGCCAATCTCGCAATGCATGTCAGATTAAAATCAAGACATTCTGGCCCACAAAGGCAAATTTAGAACATGCTTGCATTGTTGGCACTGAAGTCCCTGCAGAGCGATCTGTGGAGCTGCAGTATAAGCTTCTCTTGCTCTGCCTGGCCCCAGCCCTGCAGAATTGGACTGCTGGAGCCTTGGGATCCCTGCTAGCCATGCCGCTCAACTCAGAGGAGAGGACTCAGAACCACCAACACCCCCAACCCCCGAGCAGCTCACCTAGGAATGCAGACTTCAGTCGAATTTCACTTCTGGTTGATGGCAGCTTCCACTTCTGGTGGGGGTCTGAATGAGCCCCTATTTTTTTTTTTTTGCGCCCTCTGCAGATGCACTGTTGGCACAGTCCTAGTTATAGTGCTGCATCTCACTTCAGCTTGGAATTATAGTACAATCAGTGCCGGCCTCAGAGTTGGTTCAAGGTGTTGGTGCTCTAGGCAAACCTTAAGCCTAATGCTTCCCTCCCCCCGCTCCCCCGGCTGTCAGAATCTATTATTTAGCTTTGAATGCCTTGCTCTTTGCCGTCACTTCCTAGAAGCATCTGTCCTAGGTGACTGCCTAGTTTACCTAAAGGTTGGGCCGGCCCTGAGCACAGTTCAGTTTTATTTTGTTATGGCATTTTTTGAAGAAAATACATGTGCAGCCCCCCCCCATGTTTACTGCATCATATCCTGCAATACACCTATGGGGTGCTACGCAATATAACATGACTGCCTTCACAATGTGATTAGACAGAAATCTTAATTTATTATTTAGTTATTAAAAGATTTCTAGATTGTTTTCCTGACCTGTGGTCTCGAATTTGAATCTCTTTAATCATGGACATCACCTTGGTTTTAGAATGCTCTTAAACAAGACAACTGAAAATTGGAAGGGCAAAACAGATGGGCAACTCTACTCGTGCCCTGTTTCTTATAAGCACCTGATGTTGCCTCTGTTGGGGACATGATGCTGGGGAAAACAGGCCCGTGGTCACCCAGAACAATGATTATTATGTTAATGTATCACTTGACTTTAAATGATTATCTTAAATACTGGTGTTCTTAGCCAGGGGGTGGAGGTAGGTGGTAAATTGAGATCAGAGCAAAGAGAAATTCTGAGCTGTAAATGGCATGACAACTGCTCAGTTGGCACTGAACCATGGTATAACAGCTCTGGCAGAAGGTGAATTAAAACACAGTCAATAGACAAATATCTGACAGATGGATGGGATTCAAGTTTACTCAGAAGGATTTGTGCTTACAATGGGCTCGAAATCACAAAAGCTTGAAGATGCATATATTCTCATTTGAGTCCCTTTGTTAATCTAATGATTAAAATTTACCTTCAAAGTCTGTGGGCATTTTTTTAACCCAGCAGTTTCTGCTTGCTCATTTGGGGTTTCAGTTCAACTAGAACCCGTGATGGAATTCTGCTGCCACAAGCCTTCATTTGCATCTACCCAGAGATTTTCCCCTTATTTTATATCCCTACCAACCTACATAGTCTAGTCCAGGAACCTGCCTCCCAGCCAGTCGGATTTTCAGTATATCCACAATGAATACGCATGAGAGAGATTTGCATGCACTGCTCCTATTGTGTGCAAATCTCTCTCATGCATATTCATTGTGGATATCTAGGAAGCATGATTGGCTGGGGAAGCCCCAGGACAGGTTTGGGAACCTCTGGTCTTCTAGTCACTGCAGTAATGAGCCTTGGAATTCTACAATTGTGGACTCTGAATCTGGCCACTAGGTAACATCTTTGGAGATGGGTGAAGTGAAAGCTCGCAGATAAGTGAAAGATATGAGAAAAGCCCCCAGGTAAGTGAAACACCTTTATAGAAATAGGTAAAAGGGGCAACATCTGGAAAGCAGTGTCTATAAATGCCCGTAGCATGGGAAATAAGATCCCAGATGTTGAGGCTTTAATGGGAGAGGCTGACTTGGATTTAGTGGCAGTTACAGAGACATGGTTCACAGACAACCATGACTGGGATATAGCTATTACCAGGCTATATGTTATTCAGAAAGGACAGGTACGAAGAAGGGGAGGAGGAGTGGCACTATATGTAAAAAGTAATATTAAAGCTATGGAAATACAGGGCTTAAAAGGGAGAGAGGAGGCCGCATGGGTTAAACTAGAAAGAGGGAAAGAGAAATCCATTTGCATTGGCGTGATATATAGACCTCTATCACAGGGAGAAGTGGACGGAAATTTAATAGAAGACATACGCAGCATTGCCAGGAAAGGGGAAGTGCTATTGATAGGGGATTTCAATATGTCGGATGTTGATTGGCGCATCCCTGCTGCAGTGTCATCTAGAATCAAGGAGATCCTCGATTCTTTACAGGAAGAAGTATTCAGGCAACTGGTAAAAGAACCATACTGGGCTTGTTAAAATCCATTCAAAAGCAAGGATCTTAGACTTTAGGAAAACTAACTTTGCCAAGATGGGCCAATATCTCAAGGAGTTGTTAGCGGGATGGGAACAGCTGGGGAATGTAGAAAAATAGAAGGTAAAACTGAAAGGGGATATTTTAAGGGCAACCAAACCTTTTGTTAGAATGGTAAATAAAAGGAAAAGGAGGCCAGTATAGTTCTCAAAAAGAGGTAGCTGAAAAAGATGAAGAAAAAGAGGGAGGCCTTCATGAACTACAAGCGATCACAGAGAGAGGACAGGCATCTATATTTGGAAAAACGTAGAGGCTGGCAAAGTAGTCAGTACTGCAAAACGACTCAAATGCTCAATTGTATCTACAGGGGACAAAAAAACTTCTACTATCCCTTGTGGTTATCCTGAACCTTATATTTTCATTCTTATCGTTGAAGGTCTCAGACTTTTTGGCACTCTTTTGCAGACTTATAACATGTCTAATACCAGTGCCCATTAGCATCAATGACCTTCGGCGAACTTTTTCAAGTGACTATGAAAATGGATGGAGCTTTTTTTTCATTCCACATTATTATGCCATATGAGCTTTAATCTTAATTCTGCTGATGTTATCTTCAAAACTTCAACAAGCACTTAGCTTATATTGAAATGTCCTTCAATGCACTCCCATCACGTCCTCCAGCAGGGTAGTTATTCGGGGGCAGGTGAAGCCACAAATAGCGGGGATGGACGTCCCGTCGGGCCATCCATCCCTGGTATTTGTGGCTCAGAATAACCCCCATAAGTCAAGGGAGGAGGGAGGGATGGGGGTTACTTGGATACTATGAGGCAGCGCAACTTCAAGCACTGTTTGCATGGAAAGAATGGATAGAAACTCCAAGCTGGGTGTATATAGAAGAAAAAGGTAAAGAATATGCGGAAGTAAGGATTTGGTATCCTAGGCAAAGGAGGAAGGGAGAAGCAAGCGAGAACCCATTTATAGAACTCACCAAGTGTGGAGAAAATGGAAAGGGCACCTTATGGAGGAGAAAAAGTGCTCTAGGCTAATGTTTATCCAAACGGTAGCAGAGCTTGGATTGGGGGAAGCGATGAGGGCATATGGGAGTTGGGCACATAAAGGCCTAAGTAGGATAGGCCAAATGTTAGGAAAAGGGGGAAGAGTTAAAACATTTGAGGAGTTACAACAAGTTGGATAAGACAGATCACTATGCGTATGTACAAATGTGGTACTTTCTGCAACAAAACAGAGGTACCCAAGCCTACCCAATTCAAGGGGATGATGGGGCAACGAGATTCGCAGAAGTGGATAATATCTAAATTATATACATTTTTAAGTAAAAAAGGAGAGGGGAAACTACAAAGTCAAAAGAAATTGGAAGAAGAAATAGCAGGACCATGGGATGTTAATAGATGGGAAGAAATGTACAATAGAACATATAGATTGACCCCTGGGACACCATTGCTGGAGAATAGTCTAAAGGTTAGATTGAGAATGTATTGGAATCCAGTTAAATTAAAAGCCATATACCCAGAATGCTCAAGTGAATGTTGGAAAAGAAGTGGAGCAAGGAGGGAATTGCTACATATGCTCTGGAGCTGCCCAAAAGTGCAATCATACTGGGAGAATGATGGAAGGCTTATCTGGAGATATTACCAAGGTGCAAGTTAAACTAACATCTACTATGGTAGTGTTGAATGAGAAAATGAAGGGAGGAGGGGAGGAGTTAGGAATCTTCATAGGATATTGTATAATAATAGCATGGATGAGTCTTCTCAGATGGTGGAAAAATATGGAAACACCACCGATAAAAGAAGTGGTGGGAAAAATGGAACAATTATGGAGTTTTTGTGCGACAGAAGTGTATAATAAACATACTACCAAAAAGTATAGAAAGGTGTGACAAAGATATGAAGAGTGGAGGGAGATAAGAGTTAAGAATGTGTGGGGGGATGGGGAGGGAGGTAGGCTTAATGAATAAGGCAACTAAGAATGACTGACTGAATGAATAAATAATTGAGTGAAGGGGGGATGGTGAGGGGGAGGGGAGGTAAGGGGGGAATAATATACATGCAGGTGGAAAATTGGAGAGTGCAGTAGGGGGGAGAAGTTGTTAATAATGTTATAATGTAGAATGTAAGGATATGTTGTGAAAGGTTGGAAACAAGTTATAAGTTGTACGATTGTGTTGAAAAATAAACTATAAGTTAAAAAAAAAGACTGCCTAGGAATATGTTAGAATTCCCATGCTCAACACCATTCTTCCCACTTCATTGCTTCTCCCCAGAGCAACATTTTAAAAAATGGAAAAAGCAACCCATCAGGAAGAACTTGGCCTCAGCTTCACTCATCTCAATGGGACCCACAGAAGTACTCAGGGTTAAGAACATAAAAATTGCCATGCTGGGTCTATCAAGCCTAACAGTGGCCAATCCAGGTCGCAGGTATCTGGCAAGATCCCAAAAAGTAACAAGATTCAATTTTGCTTACCTCAATGGTCTTCCATAAGTCTACTTTAATAACAGTTTATGGACCTTTCCTCCAGAAACTTGTTCTAATCTTTTTTTAAACCCAGCTTCGCTAATAGTTTTTACCACAACCTCCAGCAATGAAATCCAGAGCTTAACTTATGGATTAAGTGGAAAAATATTGTCTCTGATATGTTTTAAATGTATTATTTGGTGACTTTGTGGTGTGTCCCCTAGTCTTTGCAATTCTTAAAAGAGTAAACTACTAAGTCATGCTTAAATCCCCTCAGCCATCTCTTCCTGCACAATCCAGAGCGCTAAATAACCCAGTTCCAATAGAGAGATTTTAGGAAAATCCTGGCTTTCTGACAACCTTATCGGTGCATTATGGGACCTGCAGCATGGATTTCAATGAGTAGAATCGTGGATTACAAATCCCACACTGCTTTGGGTTTTATGTTCAAAAAGCAGGATTGTCCAAAAAGTCTACCTCTTGAAACTGGGCAACTAGGCATCTCTGCCAATAGGTCTTGTCCAGAAATCCATGGGAGAAGGAGCAAAGATGGGAAAGGCACTGAACCATCCAAAGGAGACATCAGCCTTCAAATCAACAGGCTTGAAACCACACAAGATTAGAAAAAGATTGTAACACCAGCCGACCAAATCAGGAACGCACCAATATTCCCCTAGCCCTCTGCAGAATGAAACTACTGCCTGTCATGCTAGCACAGCCAGCCAGCTCTAGTTTCCAAAATATTGCAAGTGATTTACAGTAACAGTATTCACACCCTTGTACATTTTTTTCACATTCTGATGTTTACAAAATGCAATTTAAAATGAATTACAATAGCAGTTTGTTTTAATGTTTATGTTTATGTTTATTTAGATTTGATATACCGCTCAGGCCAGTGGCATTAGAGCGGTTTACAATGCAATATCATTCGAGGAAATAGGAAAAGAATGCCATTCGTATGATAGGACAGAATAGAGGACAGAGACAGTCAAACAGATAATAGAAGGAGAGAAACATGGAACAGCAAGTCATCACAAACTATAAGCCATATTCTTTCACTTTCTATATGGAAAAGACAACTATAGATATAGTCAAAATGTACAGTTGTGGTTAATGTTATTGTCACCCTTGCAATTCAACCCCTTAATGTGCAATATCTCCTAAAATAAAAGTGGCCAGTGAAATGGCTTTGGCCTTGATATGCACACATATTTGACACATACAAGAATGAAATAAAACAAGACCAAGGAAATAGTATAAAAACTGGGACATTGCCAGGACATGCATTTTGGCACCCTTATAAACAATTCAAACTAGTTTGAACAGAAGAATCACATTCCCATTGCAGTAAAATTAGTCACACTGTGATCAAAGTACTCACATGACTTGAATCAACCAAAGAATGATAGCTCTAATGTTTAAAATGGCCACATTCACTCCCTGTTCCATTTTCACAATGATGAAGAGAAGAGAGCTTCCTGAGACCGTTAGAAAAACCATTATCACCAAACATTAAACCTCAAAGGGGTACAAGGCCATTTCCAAAAACCTTGGGATTTCTGTGTCTACAGTTTGCAATGTTATTAAGAGGTTTTCTGCTCATGGAATTGTCAAGAACCTCTCAGGATGTGGTGGGAAGAGGAAAATTAATCCAACAAGTCTTCAAAGGTTAGTGCAAATAGTTGGAAAAACACCACGTAGAACATCCAGAGAGCTTACAGCTGACCTGTAGCAATCTGGAGTGGTGTTTTCAACCCGCACCATATGCTGCACACTAAACAAAGAAGGACTTTGCAGGCGAAGGCCAAGGAGGACTCCACTGCTCAAATATGGACATAAAAGGCATGTCTGATCTTTGCCCAAACCCACCTTGAAAAACCATAATCCTTCTGGGAGAATGTTCTGTGGAGAGATAAAAACAAACTTAAGCTCTTTGACAGTGCAGACCAGCGATACATTTACAAGCGAAGAAATGAAGCTTATAAGGATAACAAATCCCTCCTACAGTTAAATATGGTGGAGGTTCCATAATGTTGTGGTGGTGTTTGCTGCCTCTGGAACTGGAGGCCTGGAATGTATTAAAGGAATCATGACGTCAGAGGACTACCAAGGTATTTTGGAGTGAAATGAGCTACCTAATGTTAGAAAGCTAGGTCTGGGTCGAAGATCCTCTAGCAGAAAAATAACCCAAAACATACATCCAAAAGTACAAAAGAATAGTTAAAAAGGAAAACATGGACTGTTTTAAACTGGCTGGCAATGAGTCCTGATCTCAATCCAATTGAGAATCTTTGGAAGCAGCTGAAATCTGCCATTGCTAAAAGGAATACTGGAAACATTCATGAGTTGGAGGAAAATTGCAGTTGAAGAGTGGGAGAAACTACCAGTAGACAGATTTAAGAAACTTAAATATGGCTACAAGAAACATTTGGAGGCTGTCATCATTGCCAAGGGTTGTGCAACCAAATATTAGTGAAGGGTGCTATCAGGGCCATACCAATTGTGAAATGCGCCCTGTGCAACTTGCACATTGGGCGCCCCCGCACCTCCATCTAGCCACTTTACGGGGGCGGGAGAGAAGAGGCGCGCACCCGATGTGCAAGTTGCCGGCATGCTAAGCAGGTCTGGTTCCTCCCAGAGGGACCAGACCTGCTTAGCGTGCCGCGAGAAGGCTTAAGGGGTGCATTTCGGCTGTCTGCCGTTACATGCCACCACTGAGAGACGAAAAAGTGGCAGCAGCAGGCAACGGCAGACAGCCGAAATGCACCCCTTAAGCCTTTGCACCCTGTGTGGCCACACCGCTCGCAGAGGGTTAGGTATGATAATGGGTGCTATTAATCCTGTCTAGGTCATATCTTGTTTTTTTCTCAGAAATTACTATGTCTGAGTTCCACAGACATCTTTTTTTGTTGTTTGTATAGCTTTGAACATACTATTAAAATATTATGATGATATATAGTTGGAATATTTCCAATTATTTCTCAAGATATTGTACACAACATGCATAAAATGCAAGGGTGCCATTAATGTTGGAAATAACTGTAATTAAGACATCAAACAAGTTTCCAAAAATGTCCTTAACAAGTTTTGCAATAAGCTATATAACGGGAGTTGAGATGATTTTAATACTGGATGAAGAATCAAGCTGTTCTGTATGAAGTGATAGGTGATACTGAAGTGGTATTTAAAGGTGATACTGCGGAAGAAATGAAAGACATATCGATACACTGGGAAGATGTATTACAACTATTTGATAAACTGAAGAGTAGCAAATCACCTGGACCGGATAGTATACATCCAAGGGTGTTCAAAGAACTGAAATATGAGATTGCAGACCTGCTCTTAGTAATCTGTGAACTATCATTAAAATCATCTGTAATACCTGAAGATTGGAGGATAGCTAATGTAACACCAATTTTTTAAAAGGGTTCCAGGGGTGATCCGGGAAACTACACACCAGTGAGCCTGATGTCAGTACCGGGGAAAATGGTAGAAATCATCATAAAGAACAAAATTGCTGAACATGTAGATAGTCATGGCTTAATGGGAGACAGCCAACATGGTTTAGACAAGGAAGATCTTGTCTTACTAATCTGTTATGTTTTTTTGAAGGTGTGAATAAACAGGTAGACAAAGGTGAGTCGGTTGATGCAGTGGACTTTCAAAAAGCCTTTGACAAGGTCCCTCATCAGAGACTTTTGGCAAGACTAAAAAATCATGGGATAGGAGGCAGTGTACTATTGTGGATCAGGAACTGGTTAAAAGATAGAAAGCAGAGGGTAGGGCTAAATGGCCAATTTTCCCAATGGAGAAAGGTGAATAGTGGAGAACCCCAGGGATCTGTGCTGGGTCCGCTGCTTTTTAACATATTCATAAATGACCTGGAAATGGGAATAACGAGTGAGGTTATAAAATCTGCAGATGACACAAAACTATTTAAAGTTGTTAAAACCCATGAGAATTGTGGAATATTGCAAGAGGATCTTGATAAATTGGAAGACTGCATCAAAATGGCAGATGAAATTTAATGTGGACAAGTGCAAAGTTATGCGCCTAGGAAAGAACAACCCAAACTATGATTACACGATGCAAGGTTCCACATTAGGAACCACCACCCAGGAAAAAGATTTAGGCTTCATCGTGGATAACATGTTAAAACCCTCCATCCAGTGTGCAGTGGCGTCCAAGAGAGCAAATAGAATGCTAGGTATCATAAGGAAAGGAATGGAAAATAAAACAAAGATATTATAATGCCTCTGTATCGTTCCATGGTCCTACCACACCTTGAATATTGTGTGCAATTCTGGTCACCGTATCTTAAAAAGGATATAGCGTTATTAGAAAAGGTTCAGAGGAGAGCCACCAAAATGGTAAAGGGGATGAAAGGATACCCCTATGAAGAGAGGCTAAAAAGGTTAGGGCTCTTCAACCTGGAAAAAAGACGGCTGAGGGGAGATAAGATAGAGGTCTATAAATTAATGAATGGAGTGGAACGGGTAAATGTAGATCGATTGTTTACATGATCAGAATATAGAAAGACTAGGGGACATGCAATGAAGCTACAGGGTAAACTATTTAAGAATAATAAGAGAAAATATTTTTTCACTCAACGTGTAATCAAACTCCGGAATTTGTTACCTGAGGATGTAGTAAAAGCTGTCAGTGTAGCTGGGTTTAAAAAAGATTTGGACAAGTTCCTGGAGGAAAGGTCCATAAACCATTATTAAATGGGACGGCTTGGTTGGTTCACGGGAGTGTTTCGTGGGAGTCTACTTTGGTTAATTTCATCTTTATTCAGGTCAGTGTTCCTTTTATTCCTGCTTAAATTTAGGTTCCCCTCGGTGACCTATTCCCACCTCTGTGATACTATGCTCAACTTGGACTCTGACCCTATGGCTCGTATTCCAGTTCACTGGGGATGGCGCCCCCCCCCCCCCCCCCGTCTTTTGTAGCTTCTGCTGGTTCTTCAGCACGCTGTCTATCTAATTTAGTCCTATGCAGTCACGCCGCATCTTCACTCCTCTATACCCAGGCCACTTTCTATTGTTTCCACTTTGACGCTTAGCTTGGCTTTGCTCAATTGTCGATCTCTCCGGACCAAATCGCTGCTGGTTCAAGACCTCATTCACCAACACTCCTATGATCTATGTTTTCTTACAGAAACATGGCTCAAGGAAGGCGATGGTCCCGTTCTTTCTAGTTCCCTCCCCTCTGGCTATTCAGCACTTTCAGCCCCCAGGCTGGGTAGAACTGGAGGAGGTGTGGCTCTTCTTTACCGCTCCTCGGTGGTTATTGAGGAGTTTTCTACCTCCGTTTTTTCCCTTCCTGAGTCCCTCTTTCTCCGCCTCCAGTCCTCGCCCCCACTCTACTTCCTACTGCTTTATCTTCCCCCTTCCCTTGCTGTTTCCCGCTGGGAGGCAACTCTACAGACTCTCAGAGGCGGTTCTTCACTTCCCTAACCTTATCATCTTAGGTGATTTCAATATCCATATAGATACGCCTTGTAGACAAAAAGACCGGGTCTTCCTGAACCTTCTGAATGATATCTCCCTTTACCAGCATGTCCCTGGTCCTACTCATGTAGCAGGCCATACCTTGGTTCTCTCACCTTCTACCTTACAATCCTCAATTTCTACCCCATCACTCACCGTGTTCCATGGTCGGATCACTTCTGTGTTTCCTTTTCTTTGTCTCACTCACATTCAAATACAGCTGATTTGTTGATATCCCAGTCCCCGTCAGGTTTGCGCCGTCGTATTACTCCTGCGACACTTAGTGCTTTCCCATCTGCCCACTCTCTTTTTCCCTCTGATTTTGTCTCTTGCTCATCTGATACCCAAGCCCTGCTTTGGAATTCCATTCTTACTGAAACTCTTGATGGCTTAGCTCCTCTTTGTCCTAGTACTAGGCCTTCCCATCAGACTCACTCTCCCTGGTACCATCCAGGCCTGCGCCTCCAGCGGACTCAACTTCGACAGGCAGAGTGCCACTGGTCTAAACACCCCTCGCCCGAGACGCTCCTCCAGTTTAAACATCGTTACTCTGCATATCATACAGCTGTACAGTCTGCCAAGCGTTCCTTTTACATTACAAATATCGCTGAAGCTGCACATTCTTCCAGACAACTTTTTACAATTCTACGTAAGCTTTCCTCTACCGCTTCATCCCCCAATCTGTTAAACAAAGCCCCAGCTCCTCAAATCTTGGCTACCTTTTTTTCTGATAAGATCCTGAACTTGCGTTCCTCATTTTCTAGTCCCCCTCCTTCACCTCTATCATCTCTACCTCTCTCTCCCTCTTCATTGGCTCCCATTGACAAGTCATCTTGCCCAGGGCCTATGGGGATACCCCCTTCCCCTCCCCAATCGGGCATTAGCTCATACCTGGTCTTCCTTCTCTTCTATCACCTCTACTGAGTTGTTACAAGCTCTTTCCAAGTGTAGGAAGACAACTTGCAAACTAGATCCGATTCCGTCTCATTGGCTGGCTGAACCATTTTTACAATTAATCCCTATCATGGTCACAATTATCAATACTAGTTTCTCTTCTGGCATCTTTCCTTCTTCAAGGAAATCTGCCATGGTTCACCCTCTCTTAAAGCAACCTTCTCTTGATCCCTCTGTTCTTTCCCATTGGCGTTCTGTGTCTAACCTTCCTTTCTTGGCTAAGGTGCTGTAACGTTTTGCTTTCTTACAACTAAATTCACATGTGGAAGCTACTAACACTCTTCACCCCCGGCAAGCAGGATTTCGGCCGGGGCATAGCACAGAAACCGTTCTTTTGGTCCTTTTGAATGAGATCCACGTTGCTCATGATCGTGGAGACATCACCCTTATCGTTTCACTCGACCTATCCGCAGCATTTGACCTCATTGATCACCAAACGCTCCTTTCTCGCCTCTATGACTTTGGATTACGCGGCACCGTGTGACAGTGGTTCCACTCATTTCTTACAGTCGTCCACTCTAATAACCAGTCTTCCTCCTCTCTCCCTCTTATCTGTGGTGTGCCACAGGGCTCTGTTCTTTCTCCCTTGTTATTTAACATTTTCCTTTCTCCCCTGCCTCTTCTGATCCAGCAGTACCCGGTCTCATCCTATATCTATGCAGATGACATTATCCTTCTGTTTCACACTTCACCAGTATTGTCAGACATTTCTCAGCTCAATCAATGTCTTACCCACGTTGCCCACTGGCTCTCCTCGAATTTTCTTCACCTGAATCCCTCCAAATCCACAGCAATGTGGGTCTCCCCAAGCGGGCCTTGTCCAACAGTGGCTCCCCAGATTAATCATATTTCAATTCCGCTTGTTACCTCTTTCCGGTATTTGGGAGTAATTTTAGATTCATCCCTCTCCTTTCATAATCATATTTCTGCCCTCACTCGTTGCTCTTTTGCAGTGTTGCACCAAATTAGAGCTGTCCGTTCCCTCCTTCCCACTAGCTCCCTAATCACCTTAGTACTGGCACTAGTCATCAGCAGACTCGATTATTGTAATGTCTTTTTGGCTAACTTACCAGCCTACCAACTACAGCATCTCCAGCTCATACAAAACACTGCAGCTTGCCTTATTGCATCGGCCCGCCGTTACGATCATGTCACTCCCATCCTTTATCGTCTTCATTGGCTGCCTCTCCATTTCCGATTTCAGTATAAATTCCTTATTTTAACGCATAAAGCCATCTATACATCCACCCCTCTGTATTTATCTAACCTCATCACTCTCCATACGCCTTACCGCCAGCTTCTTGCTTTGCATGCCAATCGTTTGTCCTTGCCCCCTCCGTCCCAAGCACATTTAGAACAAACCCATCACTCAGCTTTCTTTTTTCTCAGCCCCGCACTCTGGAACGCCCTACCACCCTCCCTCCGTCTGGAACCCTCATATCCAAAGTTTAAGGAGTTACTGAAGACTCATCTATTTCAACAGGCCTTTGACCTCCCTCCTAATATCCCTCCCTGAGTACTGTCAGTTGTGTCTGGTATACCTATTGTAAGTCTTACACTGTCCTTTCCCCTCTTTCCTATCTTACCATGTGGCGTTCCTTTTCTCTAGTCAGGTTGCGTAGACTTTTTATTTATTGTAAACCGCTTTTATGTCTCGGCCAAAGTGGTATATAAAATTATGAAATAAAGATAATGACCCAGGAACTACAACCTCATCAATACCTTTCAAGCCGGGTGGGGTAAGACCCATTACCGGGCAAGACATATCTGAGTCAGTTCTCACATTTACTGAAGAAATATTTGAACCACCCAATGAGGCGTTAGATGAAAAAGCTTGCTGATGATGGTCCATGGGCCCAAGAGTTTTCATGGTCTTAACCGAACCTATCGGCAAAGACTGCTTCTTACATTTTCCCATACAACACTGATTTGGATTCCGCTGGACTCTGAAGGGGCTCTAAAGTGGCAAGTCATGCCCCTTTGGGCATGTGCCAGCGGGCATGCGCCCATGGCCGCATTCCATGGTGCAGTGAGATTTTAAGCCAACAATGGAAGTGATGTCAGCTAAGCTCCTCTTCCTCCTACCGGCTCTCCCAGGTGTTCACAGCAAAACCGACACAAGACCAGCAACAGGAAGGCAGTCCCCTTGGTTTATTTCTTATTGCTCCTCTGGACTGTTATCTTATAATATCTGTAAGTGGGGAGAGGGAGAGAAGGTTGGGGGGGGGGGGAAGAATGGATCAAATGTAATATGCCATCATTGTCATGCAAATGATATACTATGTTGGTTTACAAATAATAAAGATGAAAAAAGAAATGGCTGATACATGGGGGGAGTGGTTTATCTTCAAGATGGCGGCAGTGAGGAGTCAGAGCTATGATGCCTAAGAGAAAGGGCAAGCCTCGAGCTTCTGCCTGTTGCTGCTAGGCCTATGGATCATTTTTTTTTTAAATATTTTTATTTAGTGCTTATTTTCATATACATACAACACAACATACAACCATATAATACATCATATCACAACCCAACCGTGAAACTTTAAACAATAACCCCCCTACCCCTAAACCCTCCGGAGCTTACCGACACATTCATCCATTAGGCGCAACCCACTACGGCTTGTGGCTGCATCCCCAAAACCTGTAGCAGAAATTGCACAAGCCTCATGCCCTAGATAACTCAATAGACTGACTAGCGATACCGCCCTCCATAAATTCTCTCAAAGCGTTCCATCGAGATGTTATGGTAATCACTTGTTTAACACCTTTTCGGGGCATTTGCTCATACTTGCTGTATAAACAAACTTGGTTCCACCATGTCAGCCATTTATTTTTATTTACATTCTCTTATATACCGCGCTATTCTGCATCAGTGCGGTTTACATTGAACAAATTGAAATTACATTGAACAGGGTATTATTTTATTTATTTATTTATTTATTTACAGTTCTTATATACCGCGCTCTTTGGTACCAGTGCGGTTTACAGTTAACAAATTTTGCATTGGGACAATCCTTTGCTTACATTATAACAGGGTTGGTAACTTGGAGATAACAGGGGAAACTATATACAAATTATATACAAACAGAGTATTATCAGTGTCTGAATTTACAGTTCAGGTGATATATTGGGATCATGACTTTGGGAATGCAGAAAGTTTGGTTCGTGTTCTGTCAGGGCTATGTTGTTGGAATGTCTGAGGCTGTGTGGGTGATTTGAGAGATGGGGGGAAGGGGTGTAGTGTTAGGGTCTAAAAGGTGAAGACAGAAAAGGTAGTGTTTAAGGGTCTTTCTAAATTGAGAGAGGTCTTTTATTGCACGGATATGTGGAGGGAGATTGTTCCAGCAGGTTGGTGCGAAGAAGGTGAAGGCCCTGTCTCTGGTTGCTTGGTGACATTTAGTGTACTCTTTTGGTACAACGAGGGTATTAGCGGCTGCGGATCTTCTCAGCCTGTTTGTGGGGGTGTTGATAAGAAGTGAGGAGAGGGAGGGTGGGGCTATTTGATTGATTGCTTTAAAGGACAGTAATAGCGCTTTGTAAATTATCCTGGCTTGTAGGGGTAGCCAGTGAAGATCTGTTAGTATGGGGGTGATGTGATCTCTTCTGGAGGTACCACAGAGGATGCGGGCTGCTGAGTTTATTGCCAATTGTAGTGGATTGAGGGTGCTCTTGGGCAGACCATGCAGGATGACGTTGGCATAGTCAAAATGTGGTGTTACAAGGGATTGGAAGATTGTTCTGAAGTCATTCGGGGAGAGTAGAGGTCTTAGTGGTTTCAGAGTTCTTATTTTGTTGTAAATGGATTTGACGGTCTGCTTTATATGATCTTTGAAGGTCTTGGAGATAACTATTTTACAGATGACTTGGAGATAACTATTTTACAGGGACATGGGCAATGGAGGGTTAAGTGGCTTGCCCAAGACCACAAGAAGCACCTGTGGGATTAGAAACCCCAGTCCTTCCAGCCCAAGGTTGCTGTCCTCTAGTGGGATTTGAACCCCCGACCTTCTGGCCTGAAGTACCTTGCCCCAACCATTAGGCTACTCCTCCACTCCACATCGTAAGTATGGTTCCAGTTAGATACTATCAGATATATCGCAAGTCCTAACATAAAATCTAACAAAAAGAAGCAGTCTTTATGTAATGACGTAATTCCTGCCAAAGAGCGAAAACATATAATCCTCCAGGAAAGAGGAGCTCTGAATCCCAGGACTATCTGTATCCGCTTCCAGGTTTTAGACCAAAAAATCTTTACACAAGAACATTCAAACACAGTATGAGCAAGTGTACCTTTTTCATGTTGGCAAGACCAGCAATGATTTTTCCCATCTTTATCCCATCTACTAACTCTAACTGGGGTGTAATAAGTTTTATGAGCGAAAAAGAACAGAGTCTGCGTGATCGCAGCAGACTTTGAGACCCTTATTTGCTTTGACCAAAAGTTTTTCCAATTTTGCGGGGAGAGGGAAAACCCAGAATCAAGTTCCCACCCTCGCTGTGTACCTACCACCTGTATTTGCAGCTTTTGGTTCAACAGGTCATAGTAATACGAGGCCCCTCCCTTAACTTCCCTGGCCATCAATATTGTACCAACAATCTCTACGCCTTCACTCAGGCTGCTAACATCAATCCCGGCCTTGCTAATACAATGTTTAAGCTGCATCCTTTGAAAGTAGAGGGATCTCGGAAGGCCATATTCTGCTTGCAATCTATCAAATTGCTTCCACTCACCTTTTTCTATCAATTGTCCAAGCGACCAACCTCCTCTGGAGTACCATTTACTCCAAGCAAACGTTTTTTGTTGTACTTTAAATAGCAGATTGTACCACAGGGGGAGGAGATCCAAGGCCTCCTTGCCCTCGAGACCCAGGGTGTTAATCAGTACACGAAAGGCCTTTTGGGTATCCTTTATCATTAGAGCACATCTCCTACTTTCTGGAATTAATATGCCCGGGAGATACTTTATTGGAAAGGGCGCCATTAAGGCCTTTTCTACATCCAGCCAAACTGGCCTCTGAGTTGATCCATGCTCTACCCAGCTTGAACCTTGCCTTAGCAGGAACACCCTATGGTATAATTGAAAATCAGGGAACTTTACCCCACCCCTTTCTTTACTACATTTGAGTTTTTTAAGAGCTATCCTGGGAGTTTTGTCTTTCCACAAAAATTGCGTCAACATCCTCTCTATCTGCTGATATGATATACATATACCAGCAGATAACATGGCAACATTTCCAGCACATAGTTAACTTTTGGCACGATAGTCATTTTAATCGTCTCTAATCGACCCCACCAGGATAAAACTAGAGGGGACCACTTAGTGACCATATCTCAAACTTTTGTTATTAACACATTGGCATTGTACATTATCGTTTCCTCAAGCAGATAGCAATAATGCACCCCCAGATACTTTACCATTTTAGCCTCCCACACAAATGAAAAATGTCCCATGTCTTCTTTATGCACATATGATTAAGTGGAAATGCTACTGATTTTGACCAATTGATCTTGTATTCTGACAACTGTGAATACGTCTCTATTTGTTCAAGTACTTGCGGCACTGATTCTGGATCTGTAAATAAAAGAAGATCATCGGCATAAGCTGAAAGCTTAATTTCTCTGCTGCCTAGCTGAATCCCCTTGATTTTTGGACACTGCCGTATGCTCAGTGCTAGTGGCTCAAGTGCTAGATTAAACAGTATCGGGGAGAGAGGGCAACCTTGTCGGGTGCCCCTTTCCAATAATATATCACGAGAATGCATGGCATTTACACAAACGTTTGCTATCGGATGGGTGTACATTACCTTAAGTAACCTGAGGAACCCTTCTCCTATTTCAAACCATCTAAGAGCCGAAAACAAGAACGGCCACTCTAAGCGATCAAAGGCTTTTTCAGCATCTAAAGACAGCCCTACTAAAGGGCTATCTATGTTTTCGGTGCCTGCCAGAACATGGCATAACAGTCTTGCATTATCAGCAGTAGAGCGTCCTTCTACAAACCCACACTGATCTGGATGGATCAGCTGAGGGATCACTGCGGATAGTCGCTGAGCCAAGACTGTTGCAAATATCTTATAGTCTGCATTTAGTAGGGATGTTGGCTGGTAATTACTTACTAGCTGGGGATCTCTTCCTGGTTTTTCCAAGACTATCACATTTGCCAGGGCAAAGGCACCCACAGACTCAGCCCCCTCTCCTAACCGCGAAAAGTACTGCTGCATATAAGGAACCAAGTCCTTGGCAAACGCCTTAAAAAATTCAGCAGGGAGCCCATCGGGACCCGCTGCTTTCCCTGAGGCCAGTGAGTTTATGGCTTGCTGGATCTCAAATTGAGAGATCGGCCCATCCATCATTCCAGAGATATCCTTACCCAAAACAGGTTTATGAATCTCACTTACAAGTTTATCAAAATCTTCTTGAGAAAATTCAGTTTCTAATGAATTCAGTTGGTCAAAAAATTATCTAAAGGTCTCTGCTATACCTTCATCATCGACTGTGAGTTCTCCCCCCGTGGGGCCCCTTAGTGCCGCAACTCAACCAGCCTCTCGACGTGCCTTAAGAGCATTGGCCAGCAGCCTCCCAGCCTTATTGCTCTCCCAGTAATAAGCACCTTTTTGTGCCTTAATATTTTGCTCAGCTTTGTCTGAAAGGAGCTCATTATATTTAAACCGCAAGCGCTGCAGGCGCAGTAGTACACAGGGATCAGATCTCGCTGCTAAAACCCGTTCCCCTGCTTTTATTTGCACCTCCAGGGCATTTCGCTTCTCCTTCCGAAGCCTTGCCCGTGCTATGCCAAAGCTCGTGATAGTGGTTCTTATGTTGGCTTTAAAGCCTTCCCACCACGCCCAACCTGCAGTATCTTGTGGGAAATTAAACTGGAAATAATCAGCAATCACAGTTTGAACTACCACTCAAAACTCTACATTCTCTAAAAGGGATCTATCAAAAAACATAAGAACATAAGATATGCCATACTGGGTCAGACCAAGGTCCATCAAGCCCAGTATTCTGTTTCCAACAGTGGCCAATCTAGGTCATATGTACCTAGCAGTTTCCCCAAGAGACACAAGTTCCACAATGCTTGTACTGGGTCAAGCATTGATATCTTCGGTCACTTCTTAATAATGCTTTATGGACCTTTCCTCCAGGAACTTGTCCAAACCTTTTTTAAACCCAGCTACACTAACAGCCTTTACTATATCCTCCGGTAACAAATTCCAGAGTTTGATTACACATTGAGTGAAAAAATATTTTCTTTTATTAGTCTTAAATAGTTTACCCTGTAGCTTCATTGCATGTCCCCTAGTATTTCTATATTCTGATAAGGTAAACAATCGATCTACGTTTACCCATTCCACTCAGTTCATTAATTTATAGACTTCTATCATATCTCCCCTCAGCCGTCTCTTTTCCAGGTTAAAGAGCCCTAACCTTTTTAGCCTTTCTTCATAGGAGTATCCTTCCATCCCCTTTACCATTTTGGTGGCTCTTCTCTGTACCTTTTCTAAAATCGCTATATCCTTTTTAAGATACGGCGACCAGAATTGCACACAATATTCAAGGTGCGGTCTCACCATGGAACGATATAGAGGCATTATAATATCTTTTGTTTTATTTTCCATTCCTTTCCTTATCATACCTAGCATTCTATTTGCTCTCTTGGCCGCCGCTGCACACTGGGCCGAGGGTTTTAACATGGTATCCACAATGACGCCTAAATCTTTTTCCTGGGTAGTGGTTCCTAATGTGGAACCTTGCATCGTGTAACCATAGTTTGGGTTGTTCTTCCCTAGGTGCATAACCTTGCACTTGTCCACATTAAATTTCATCTGCCATTTTGATGCCCAGTCTTCCAATTTATCAAGATCCTCTTGCAATTTTTCACAATCCTCTTGGGTTTTAACAACTTTAAATAGTTTTGTGTCATCTGCAAATTTGATAACCTCACTCGTTATTCCACTTTCCAGGTCATTTATGAATATGTCAAAAAGCAGCGGACCCAGTACAGATCCCTGGGGTACACCACTATTCACCTTTCTCCGTTGGGAAAATTTGCCATTTAGCCCTACCCTCTGCTTTCTATCTTTTAACCAGTTCCTGATCCACAATAGTACACTGCCTCCTATTCCATGACTCTTTAGTTTTGCCAAAAGTCTCTCATGAGGGACCTTGTCAAAGGTTTTCTGAAAGTCCAGATACACAATATCAACCGACTCACCTTTGTCCACCATATAGGAGAACCAGGACCTGTTTTCCCATCATCTAGCTTAAGTGAAACTGCCACATGGTCCGATATATGTGCTGAATGTATTACTAGCTGTTACCATATTTGGCATCATTTTCTTAGAAATTAGGAGAAAGTCAATCCATGACAAGGACTGCTGCGGCGGTAAAAAAAAGGTAAAATCCAACTCGCTCGGATGTTGCAACCGCCACACATCTACTAATCCCATCTTCCGGATCAATGAAGTGAGTATTATCTGTGCCTGAGGAGCCCTAGAAGTCCTGGGTGGCTTCCTATCAATCAGGGGGTCAAGAGTTTGGTTAAAATCCCCTCCCAGAAGCAAATGCTCATCCCTGACCATATGCACCTCTTTGGCCAATATGTTAAAAAAATCTGGACAATCACCATTAGGGGCATGCACATTCATAATAGTCAGGTCCAAAGAACCTATTTTAAGCTGCACCTTTACCCATCTCCCCTCCACATCTGAACGGGTTTGCGTAACATTTGGAGCAAGGGCCCTTTTGACTAAAACAGCCACTCCATTACGTTTACACACTGCAGCCGAAAATGCCACCAGCGTGAAGGGCTTGATGCTGAGTTTCAAGGATTCCTTCCTATTTAAGTAAGTCTCCTGCAATAGTAGAATATCTACATTCTCATGCTTTCCATACATGATTATTTTCTTCCTCTTGATGGGGTTATTAATACCTTTGACGTTCAAGGAAAGAATTTTAATAGGAGCCATTCTATCCAACAGTCTAATAAAGGCCAACCTGCTGGTAATGCCAATTGAAAACAAATTGCCCCGATCTCCCATAGCTTTTCTAAGCTGCCAATACCCCAACCTCCCAGTTGAACATACCATAACATCTTGCCACAATACATATCCATATCCCGTTTCTCCCTTCGCACAATCCCTCACAGCACTAGTAAGCTCCGGAGATAACCCTCCATCAAGAAAACTAATTGGTGAGCCCATGATGAGCAGGACGGCCCCAGAAGGGCTATGATCTCACCTTTACCTAGCTGACTCATAATTGTCTGGTCAACACATTCTAAGATTAGCAATGTTATGTCTCCACCTTGCCCACTCCCTTAATCCATAAACTCTCTGCTATGACATAATATACAGTTCTCGTTACCCCTCAGACCTATTCATATCATCCACTGCAAACTAACACTCGTTATTATTGTCCATTCTTCTAATGAGTGCCAAGCACTATCTCCACTCCTCCGCAGCGATATCCACCACCGCATGTCACACTACTAGGTGTATGACACATTCTATCTCATTACGGACACTTCTTGCTCTTCCAGATTCAAATGTAGGGCTTCGGGGTCCTCGAAAGTTCTTGTCTGATTGTGAAGCGTCACGCGCATTCTAGCTGGATACATAAGACCGAATCTTGCCTGAAGGCATTGTAGCCGAGGCCGCAGCACCAGAAAACTCTTGCGTCGGTCCACTCTGCTCTTTGCAAAGTCGAGGAAGAAGAACAACCGATGGCTCTCAAATTCCAACAGAGATCTGGAGTGCGCCGCATCCATTATTAGTGCCACCTGCTGGTACCGGAGGGCCCTCGGGATGATCGGCCTTGGCTTTTTGCTACTAGGCTGGACTTGTGAAGGTACTCTATGTGCCCGGTCAATCTCAAAGGGCATTTCAAAATTAAGTTTAAGTACTGTTGGAATCATTTTTTGCAAAAAAGCATTCATATCCTTCCCCTCTGCTCCCTCCGGCACACCAACGATCCGGACGTTGTTCCTACGGGCCCGGTTATTGCCATCCTCAAGCTCCTTTTGCAACAAGCGGATTTGCCTCGCTTGCTTGTCCACTACCCGAAGCCGATCTGCATGCACCACCATAGTGTGTTCTAACTTCTCTTGCCGCACTGAGAGCAACTCCATAGTGCTTCTCAGCTCCCCAATCTCTTCACGCATCAATGTCAGGGACTCACCGTTGGCCTTCACCATCTCCTTCGTTCCCCTTATTTCGGCCAGTATTTCTTGCAAGGCCTCCGGATGCGGATGCTCCCGAGCAGCCGCCATTTTCTGCGGGGAGAGAGGCTCGGTCTTTGAGCGCTTTGCACTACTGCTCTGCGTCGCAGTGAAGTCCAATCTCGCTGGCTTGGGGCCGGACATTCCCCTCTGCTCACACCTTAGTGCCCAGCCACTTTACGCGATGGCAGTCAGCTAGTTTTTCAGGAGCTCCGGCCTAGCTGTCCGTCCCACTCAGCATCAGGCTCCGCCCCCCCCCCCCCCCCATGGATCATTTTGTAAGGCTCTCCGAGTCTCAGATAGGGGAGATACAAGTGAGCTTTGAAGCGCAAGTAGAGGAGACTTCGGTGACTTCTGCCCTGGAAGTGACTCTCTCCCTGAATGAGCATTCACCTCCTGTTCTTCCAGGTCGCTCAGTGGTCCCCCTCCCCCCCCCCCCCCGATGAGTGGATTCGCAATCCCACTGACGGCAGAGGTGATTGTGAACCTGAATCGGGGCTCATCGGAGGGAGGCTCCGGAGATCAGCTGTTGGAGATCTTGGCTGTCTGCCTGAGAGAGGATTCGAGTGCTGCAGTTGGTGTTCTGTCTCAAGGGGTGAGCTGTGCTGATGAGTCTGAAAAGCTTGTGTTGGCGACGGCCCCTGAACCTCTTCTTTCCTTGGCTATTTCTGTGACACTGGATAGCATTTGGGAGGCGATTATACAGCTTTCTCAAGTTGTAGGTCAACAGTTAGCTCTTTCTACCTCAAAAATTTCTCAACTTGAGGAGTCTGTTTTGAAGTTGGATCAAGATATGGTGGAAACAAAAGGTAAAGTGGTAGTTTCTGATCAGAAGCTATCTTGGGTTTCTGATCTGACTGAATCCTTGGTTAAAGATAATATTGCTTTAAGAGCCAAGTTAGAGACATTGGAAAATGCTGCACGTTCCTCGAATATTCGTCTATTGAATTTTCCGGTTGTGACTGGTGTTGCTCCTTTAGACCTTTTTAGGAAGTATCTTCAAGAGACATTATTGGTGCCTGCAGACCTGTTACCCCTGGTGGCAAAGGTTTTTTATTTGCCGTCGGGTAAGAAAGAAAGCAAAGTGTCTGTTGGGACTTTAGAAATGGACTTCTTGGATGTCTCTGCTTTGCTTCAAACCCCCAAGGATGATGAATTGCCTGTTTCCACCTTGTTAGTAACTTTAGCTTTGTCTTCTGACCGAGAATGGCTCCTTAAGCTATTTTATAAAAAGAGAGCTAATTTGTTTATGGGTAAAAAAAGTATTGATTTTCCCAGATGTGGCTAGGGAAACGCAGAGAAGACGGAAATCTTTTCTTTTGTTACGGCCAGGAGTTGTTCAGTTGGGAGCCTCTTTTGTGCTACGGTTTCCTTGCAAATGTATAGTGATATATCTTTTGCAGAAATATGTATTTTTTTCAGCCTGAAGAGCTTTCCACTTTCATTAGCACTCATGTTGTTACATCTTCACCTTCTTGAGAGGTCTCATTCATATATATGTATAGTCTCCGACCTCCACCACCACTTGATTTTGTGGATACATTTTTTTTCTTATTTGAATAACACTGGGGGGTCTCCTCCCCTCAATTGTGTTTTAGTTAAGCTGCTCCCCTATTAATTGAGGGCTACTGATATTCCTTGCTTTAAATTGTTTGTAATATCTTCTTTTAAGTATTATTGTGCAAGTAATATCTTTTCTGTTCAAGCAGTGTTGCTTGGTTCATTGTAAAAATTCATAAATAGAAAAAAAAAAGAAATGGCTGTAGGGAGGAAATGATGAAGACAGGTAAAGAAAGAAGCATGACAAATGGACAGGAGACCTTGGAAAAAGAGTTAAGAGAAGACAAAGGAAAGAAGAAACCAGCCTCTGGAACCAACATGATTATAAAAATAAAAGGCCTGATATTGAGTTGGGCAGGCTATGTGCTGCAGCGGCGCATAGCCTGCCCGCCGACCACCCCCTATTCTGGACTTTCACTTCTGAGCCAGCGGAAGTGAAAATCTGGGTTAGCCCAGATGCCCCGCATAGCCTCTCCATCTTAAAGATAAGGGAGGTTTTTCCTCGCCTATCTTTAAGGCGCAGAGGGCTATGTGGGTAACAATGAAAATCGCTGACACCCGTGTAGCCCCTTCCTCTCCCCCTGCTCCACCCTGGAACGCCCCATGTAGGTGCCCTACCAAAATCCAATGGAAGTTACCCGTGTAAAGGCCTTCGAATATCAGGACCAAAATGTCCAGACAAAGCTAGAAAAAAATCATTTTAATTTAAAGAGTTGAATATGTCAGTTTTTGAAATTTATATCTGTTATCTTTGGGCCAT
This sequence comes from Ichthyophis bannanicus, assembly GCA_033557465.1. Taxonomy (NCBI): domain Eukaryota; kingdom Metazoa; phylum Chordata; class Amphibia; order Gymnophiona; family Ichthyophiidae; genus Ichthyophis; species Ichthyophis bannanicus. Next base: position 193,698,550 of record CM066039.1, read on the forward strand.
CTTAACTAAACATTGGTGCATGCTATCTGCTGCGGCACACATTGTTCCTTTGGGCATGGCAGCAAATAGCACATCCTAAGATTTAATAAAGCTAGCCCTTTATATTTTATACAGTACAGGGGAAATGCATTAATGTTACTATTTCTCAAGTGTTGCCTTGTATGCGGAGTCTGGCCTCTTGGGATATTAGTTTAATTTTTGTCTATATGTTTCTATTTTTAGTTTTGGTTACTTGTTCTACACTTGGTGAAAGCCTATCTGTGTATGAAAAAAGGCCAGGTATTCTGTTAGCGTTCGATGACTGTGCAGAATTGATCTGTACTAGTCCGGCTTGTTTAGTTTATCCAATAGCTATATTTGGATAGACTATATGCCTACTCTACAGACCTCCCAGCAACAACCACCCTAACCTTGCAACCATTCTAGAATCTGCCTGCACTTCACCAAGGAAACCCCACATTATCCTAGGGGACTTCAACCTCTCATCCCTCCCGATACACCAATCCACATCTTTACTAGAGTTCATGGAAGAAATAGGCTGGAACTCTATAGTCAACAAAGCAGCTACAAGGACCAACAATCAAACAAAAGCAAAGCATAGAATACTGAAAGATGGTATACACATGATCTTCATTCACTAAAAAAAAAAAAGAGCTCCGCAAAGCTGAACAAAAATGGAGAGCTAAAAAATCTTCAGAATTGAAAAACCATTATTTGACCACACTGAATGCCTATAAAGAAACCATAAATACTGAAAAAAAGAACTATCGTACAAACATACTAAACAAAGCCATCAACCGACCAAGGGAGCTTTTTGAAATCGTCAACTCCATTACTAAACCTCCACAAAATAAGAGAAACATGAATAACATCAATTCACAAACATTAGCCAACCATTTTGCTACCAAACTAAAGTCTAATAACCACTCACCCCTTCCCCTCCCACCCAATAATCAAACCAACTCCAACAAATGGCAATCCTTTTACGTCATCAAGGAAAAACAACTCCGAGAAACAATTACTAGGATCAACACCACATCCTCTCACCTAGACCAATGCCCAGTGGCATGGATAAAAGCAACAATAACAGAACTAGCACCTTACCTACTGAATATAATCAACCAATCCCTCACACTTGGAAACTTACCTAGTGAACTTAAACACTCAGCCATCCGACCTATACTGAAAAACAAGTCCCTGAACACAGAATACCCTACTTCATACAGGCCAATTGCCAGTATACCTTTTCTAGCTAAAATCATAGAAAAAACTGTGCAATTACAGCTCCAAAGCTTCATCGACCAAAATGCGCCCCTAGACGAGCATCAATATGGGTCCCGCTCCTTTCATGGAGTAGAAACACTGCTGCTTGTACTGTTTGATACCCTCATATGAGGCATGGATACCTCAAACACAGCCTTTGTACTCATATTCATAGATATAACAGCCGCATTCGACAATGTAGACCACACTATACTCCTATCAAGGCTTACTCAACTAGGTCTAGCAGGTACCGTCCTCCAATGGTTCAGATCATACTTAACTGATCGTACCCAGTACGTAAAACTCGATTCTGAATCCTAATCACCATTCCCACAGGAGCAAGGTATCCCACAGGGTTTGGCACTTTCCTCCCTCCTGTTCAACCTCTATATTCAACCACTCTGCTCAATATTCAAAAAGCACAAGATTGGAGACCATCTCTATGCAGATGACATCCTACTCTACTCCCAGATCAATGTACATAATCCTACATACCACAACATAACCAAATGCATACAGGAAACAGAAAAATGGCTAAATATAAACAACTTCAAAATTAACCTTAAAAAAACTGAAGTATTTGCCACCACGAGGAACCATAGTTTCGCCCCCCCCCCCACCCCCCAAACAATCCACATTCTCAACACCACTATCCCTGTAAAACAGGAAGTCCAATACTTGGGCATCATCCTAGACAGAACCCTTAACATGGAGTCACACATAAAACAAACTACAAGAACCATATTTTTCAAGTTAAGAACCATACAACACCTTAGACCCCTCCTCACACCCCATGACTTCAGAACGGTAGTCCAAGCATTAATCACACCCCACTTGGACTACTGCAACAGCTTACTACAAGGTCTGCCCCAAAAAAGGTATAAACCACCTCCAATTAGCCCAGAATGTCACTGCCAGAATCATAACCAAGGCACACTTAACTGACCATATCATACCTATCCTACAAAATCTCCATTGGCTCCCAATAGCAAATCGCTCAAAATACAAAATGATAATTACAACATTCAAACTACACAGCAACATTGCACCATCATATCTGTCATCCCTTATAACTGCTCCGCTCCACACCAGAAACAGAAGGAAAAGTAAACTGAACCTCCTTAACATTCCCACCACTATACGTAAAACCAAACAGATAACAAGCAACAGAGCGCTTACCTTCACAGCCCCAGTACTTTGGAACTTGCGACCAGACTCACTACGATCACTCAAAGACATACAAACATTCAGGAAGGAATTAGACTCTACTCTTCATTGAACACTACAGCAACCACAACACAACCAGCACCCAATCACCCCCCCCCCCCCCAAACACAAGGCATAACCTAATCAGAGGCAAAATTACATACCTCACAAACTCCCCAAAAGCATATTCAACTCCTGAATAACAATCATTAAAAAACTGCTACAATGTCTCATTGTGAATACTTAACAAGATATAATGTACATAGTTCAGTTATTACAATGTATATAGTTATACTTGGTTCTATGTAACTTATTGTGTTCTATGTATATAGTATATAGTTACACTTAGTTCTATGTAACCTGTTGTGTTCTATGTAAACTGCCCCTGATCTCTGGAAGGGGCGGTATAGAAAACTGTCCAAATAAATAAATATTGATGTTTTCGTGCCCGCTGCAGTTGTACTGTTATGCCTTTTTTCTAGGTAGGCCATTATTGTGAAACTCCTGGAAGTTAGTACTGTTATGGTATGACAAACTTGTTCTAGTAGGGTTTTTTTTATATTTAATCTTTATTGAGTAAACATCATTGCACACCATTTAGCTTAATGCCCACTAACAATAAGATTCTATCCCTCCTCACCCTTTCCTCCCACACCCACTGCCTGCACATTGCACAACATGGTGTGAACTTTCTTGCACACCATCATCTCTTAATAAAGAACCATGGGGAAACTATCCCCAATTTTTTCAAACTGTGGCAACTGGTCTGCTCTCAAGGCCCTAAGTCACTCTATCAAATAAATTATATTCCTTCACAACTTCCAAGAGAAAAGGTCAGGCAGCTGGCAGGATTTCCATTGCAGCACAATTTTGCATTGTGCGCCAGTGACACACAATCTCGTCAACTTCCCTTGAGAACTCTGCCACCTCTCCCCATCCCAGCAAAACTGCCATAGGCTCCTACTACACCTTCTCTTTTACCATGCCCCTATGGAACCTTCCACCACTCTTCAAGAAATCCCTGAATCATAGGGCATCGCTACCACATATGTAAGAATTTCTCTTCAGGTCCTCAACCCTCTAGCATAGGGGAGAAATGTGAGAAGCAATCTCATGCAATCTAACTGGAGTTAAGTACCAATGGTACAGTAATTTATACCCAATTTTGACAATTAAACTAGAAACTGGAACTTTACTCATTACTTTAAATATCTTTTTCCACTGTTTTTCTTCAAATATTGTCCCCAAATCCCATTCCCACAAAATCTGCAGTTTAGTTTTCTCTGGAGCTTTCACACCCACCAGCTTGTATATGCGAAGGCACATTTTACAAAGGATGTCCAAGAGCAATCTGGGACATCAACGCTAGAATGCCTGAAAAACAAAATGCATGCACGTGCAAGTTCAGGCACAATTTTGTAAACGTGGACATGTCCGATAGGGACATCTATTGAGATGTCTACATAGATGTCCCCAAAATAGCACTTCAGAAGGGGATGTTTAATAGTATAATGGTTAGAGTAGTGAGCTTGGAGCAAGGTAATCACTGTTCAAATCCCAGGCTAGTCACATAACTTTCCATCTTCTCTACACTCTCTGCATGTTTTAAGGCCAAAACAAGCACTTTCCTGATGCCTATTCATATCTGAAGCAGGTCTAAACATGGATGTGCCTGCAGATGTCCCTGACATTTCTGAAATCGAATAGGGACATGTAAGTCCATTGCATCTCCCCAGACACGCCTTCACCACACCCACTGCCTACTTGGACATCCCGCACTTATGACGTCTCTAAAAGTCATTTGTCAGACTCACCATCCAACTTCGCAGCAGCCTCACTCGCTGATCTTGGGGAACAGGACAGCTGCATTGGATTAATTCAAGGCCCTCAGAACACACGCAACCTGAAACACCCCCCCCCCCCACACCTCCTGGCATCACCAAGTGACCGAGCTGCAGGAAGACTTAAAGGGCAGCGCTCCTGGCACACAAGGTAATCTGCTCTCGATTCGGCAGACTCACTGTCCCAACATCACGGCAGCCTCACTCACTGATTTTGGAGAATAGAGCATCAGGGCAGCAGCATCAGATTCAACCAAGGCCCGCAGAACACACGTGGCCGGAAACTCCACCCCCCCCCCCTGCAGCATCACCAAGTGACCTAGCTGCAGGAAGACTTAAAGAGTAGCACTCCAGGTGCACCCATGCTGGTGGGCCTGTGCCTAAGGGCCACACCGAAGGGCCCTTAGGCATGGCACTTAGAGTTGATTATGGAGTGGACCACAACAATGTGAAAGACAAGTAAGCAGAGCCTCTGCTAATTTCCAATGCCCAACAACGTAGCACATATACCTATAATCGGTGAACAAAACACTCAGCTCTGCCTCCACAAGCACAACAATTGCCGGCACCAATAACTATCGATCGCAGCAAGCCCCAACAGTGCTGCACACAGGCCTCTGGCTCACACTCCTGGGCCTATTTGTTTTATTCCTAACAGGAAAAAGCGTATTACTCACCTGTAACAGGTGTTCTCCGGGGACAGCAGGAATCAGTCCTCACATAAGGGTGAAGTCAGTGCCGATGCAGCCCATGCGGAAGCATCTCCCCAGCTTTCAAGGAAAGCCTTTGGGAGATGCACCACACAAGCGCGGTCTGCTTCCTGTCCAAGGGTGCTATCTTGTCTGAGTCTAATGACATAGCTAAGACAGCAAAAATATCAGAAGATAACAAAGCAACTCCAAGGTGGAGGAGGGAGAGTTGTGTGGACTGATTCCTGCAGGAGTTGCCTACACCCCGAAAAGATTACAGAGTTTGGCCTGGTTGAAGGCACTGTCCATTGGGATTCCCTCTCCAGACAGTAGTGAGTTGCGAAGGTATGGACCCAAGACCAGGTGGCAGCCTGGCAAATTTCCGTTATGGGGACGGAATACAGATTGGCCACAGAAGTAGCCATGGCTCTGACACAGTGTGCCATGACTCTCTGGTCCAGTGGGATCCCTGCTTGCTCATAGGCAAGGGTAATGCAGTCTACCACCCAGGTGGACATTTGCTTAGTTACTGGAAGCCACAGACAGCCGGGTCATAGCTTTGCGGTAGCTCTGGGTCCATTGCAGGTAGAAGGACAGGGCCCTCTTGCAATCCAGAGTATGGAGAACAGTCTCTGCCCTGCCGGCATGAGACCTGGGAAAGAAGGTGGGAAGCACCACCTCCTAATTGAGATGGAATGAGGACACCACCTTCTGCAGAAACTTAGTTGTGTGCGGATCACCACCCTGTTCTTGTAGAATTCATCTAAGAAGGCTCTGCCATCAGAGCTTGGAGCTTGCTAACTCTGCGAGCTGATCTGAGTGCTACTAGGAAGGTGAACTTCCAGGAGAGATACCACAGGTGGCAAGTACTGTAGCTAAAGGCTCAAATGGAGGCTTAGTGAGTTGCGAGAGCACCACATTAAGGTCCCATTCCACTGCCGGGGGGTGTATGGCGGGTTTGGATAACATGATGCCCCATAGGAACTGAGACACAAGGGGTGGAGCCGAGAGGGGCTACCCCTCGATGGAGTGATGATGTGTCATGATGGCGCTTAGGTGTACACTGACCAAGTTGGACTTCAGTCCCTCCTGTGATAGGTGGAGCAGATATTGGAGCACCACATGCACTGAGTAGGAGAACGGTTTCGTCTGATTCTCTGGGCACCACAGTGAGAAACGTCACCACTTGAAGGCATACGCCCTTCTTGTGGCGGCCTTCCAAGAGGCCATGAGGATGTCTTCCATGTCCCATGGAAGGTTGAAGGGCGCTAGTGCTACCTTTGCAGCAGCCAAGCCATGAGTGAGAGGGACCACCCCAGATTGAGGTATAGGAGAGTGTCCTGCTCCTGTGAAAGTAGTCCTGGGGCTCAACCCAGGAGAATCGGTGGTACTGTTGATAAGGAGAGGAGCAGAGGGAACTAGGGCTGTCTGGGCCACCGAGGGGCTATCAGCACTAGCAATGTTCTGTTGTGTTGAGCCTTAAACAGGGTCCTGGGGGGAAGGTGTACAGGAGGCCTTCCGACCATGGGATGAGGAATGCATCTGCTGCTACCCAAGATGGGTGTGGTCAACAGGAGCAGAAATGGGGCAACTGTGCATTGTCTGGGCTAGCGAATAGGCCAATCACTGGGATGCCACAGAGCTGGAACAGCCGTGAGGCTACTGCTGGGTTCAGGTGCCCCTCGTGCGGCTGGAGTACTCTGTTCAGCTTGTCCACCAAGATATTGTCCTGGCCCAGGACATAGACTGCTCTCAGAAGCATCCTGCTGCTTGTGGCATAAAAGCAGAGGGTTACCGCCTCCTAGAAGAGTGGCTATGACCCTGTTCCCCCCTGTTTGTTCACGTAGAACATCGTGACCTGATTGTTGGTCTGGATCAGCACTGTGTGGTGCTGTAGCTGATGGCAAATATGGCCCTGATTTCCAGCAGCCTTGTATCTGGAGGCTGTCACAATGTGCTCCCCAGCCCATTACAGAGGCGACTATGGTGAGGATTTTCTGGGATTTGGGTACCTGGAAGGGCATCCCAGCCTGAAGGTGACTTGGATTCTGTCACCATCCAAGGGAGTCCACTAGCTGGCGGGTCACATGCACCCTGTCCCTTAGCTTGCCTGTAGCTTGGGTTCACTGAGAGCGGAGGCACCCCTGGGCTGCTCTCATGTGTAGATGGGGATCTGGGGTCACATGGACTGTGGAAGCCATGTGTCCCAGAAGTCGAAGGAGAAGCCAGACGGGCAGTGCCCTGCACCATTGCACCTCTGCAGATAGTTCCCTGAGACATTCTGACCTTTCCAGAGGGAGGAAGGCTTTTGCCTGAAGGATGTCCAACTGTGCTCATATGAATTCTAGGCTCTGAGTGGGAGTGAAGTGGAACTTGGGGTAGTTTATGACAAACCCCAGGTGCTGCAGGACATTTATGGTGCGTTCGATAATGCATTGTGCCTCTGCAGCTGTGGTCCCCTTTATGAGCCAGTCATCCAGGTAGGGGAAGATGAAGGCCCCTTGAAGCCTGAGGTCGGCTGTGATCACTGCGAGGCACTTTGTAAAGACCCTTGGAGACGAGGCTAGCACAAAGGGCAGTACCCTGTATTGGTAGCTTTGTCTCCTCACCTTGAACCGGAGGTATTTTCTGTGGCTGAGGTGGATTAGGATGTGAATGTAAGCATCATTTAGGTCTAAGGAGCAAAGCCAGTTGCCCTACTGGAGGAATGGCAGCAGTGTTCCAAGGGAGAGCATCTTGAACTTCTCCCTGATCAGAAACCTGTTGAGCTCTTATAGGTCCAGGGTGGGTCTGGGGTCCCCAGTCCTCTTGGGGACAAGTAAGTACCTGGAGTAGAAGCTAGTGCCCCAGAGGTGTTTTGGGACTGACTGCACTGCTTTGTCCTGGAGTAGTCATGCTAACTTGGTGAGGAGCACGGTCTGGTGAAAGAGAGGCTTGGTGGACTCTCCTGGGAAGAACGGAGTGGTGTCTGATGTAGGTGGAGGAGGTAACCTTCCTTGACCACCTGTAACACCCAGGCATCGGTAGTGATGGCTGTCCACCTTTGGGCAAACAGGGCTAGGTGCCCCCTTTGGGCAGCATAGGACCCCCTGGGGGCTGGGCCTGAGCTGGTGCTTGGGGCTTTATGCTTTCTGGGCCCATGTCCTTGGCCTTTTTGTTGCTGGGTCTGTTGAGGGCCCGAGAAGGCTTGGAAGTGAAGAGTAGTACTAAAGCCCCCTTTCTTCCTTGGGAAGAAGCTTTTCCCCCAGGGTTTTCTTTCAAGGTTGCACTGAGGTCTTTTTTGACAGCCTGGTTCTCATCACATATTCATTCTCTATCTCCGCTGCTTTGTCCACCAAGGGTTTTCACCTGTGCAAGGGACATCGATCACTTTGTCCTGTACCCACTGTTCCAGGTCAGACTACTGCAGCCACCTTGGCGTCATGCCCTGATGCCTGCGGCAGCCACCCTAGCCAATGACTCAAAACCATCATAGACTGCTTGGGACAGGAACTTCGAACATTCTTTAACCTCCAAGGTTAGGGTCTTGAACCTTTGTAGGGGTTCTCCATCGAGCCCTGCCAAGAATCCCCTGAGCTCCCTCGACATACATGGCAATGTAGATCTGGTGTGAGTGGATTTCGCATGTTTAGCATCGAGCCCTGAAAAGCTTTCGGCTGAGGAAGTTGAGGGTTCAGGCCTCCCTGCTGGGTGGTACTGATGAGTGTGTCTTTTTGGCTCTTAAGCCAGTGCATGGCCGACTCCACCACCATTGAGTTGCGGGGGAGCTGAGCCTTTTGGAACCCAGGGTGCCAGTGTACCCAGTAGATGGCATTGAGGCACCTGCTGACAATTGGTACTGACACCGGTGTTTCCCACATCCAGAGGAGGAGGCAGTCAAGGATCGAGAGCACTGAAACCAAAAGGGTTTCCTTCGGGAGTACCTCGTTTTGGAGTATCTCCAATTCCTTCGTTCGCAAGTCCTCCTCAGCCTTGGTCTCGATTGTGAGAGCCTTGACCATATCTCTCACAAAATCAAGGGACGCAACATCTTTGGGTGAGGAGCAGCATCGGGTTCACTGGGGGAGATGTGTCCGAGGGCACATCAGGGTGTCACCTCATGTCCGGGGACTTTTTATCCTCGGTCTCCCATTCAGACTTGAAGTCGGAGTACGAGTCCAACACTGCATGATCACCTTGGTCGAGGACCGCTCTCTGCAGTGCAGGACCTCCGGTGGATCTTCGGTCCAAGCCGTGGCCGCTCGCCAGGCAGGACCAGTATCCCGAAGAATGAGACCGGAACCTCAACCGAGACCAGGGGGTCTCTCGAGGCCGATGGCGCTCGAGGACCGGCTCGACGTCCAGGGAAGCCCTTGATGTTGAAGGTCCCGTTGTCGAGACGGATGAACCAGACGAGCCGGACATAAACGCCTGCTGCAGGGCCACTAGGGCAGATATACTGCTCTCTAGGGCTGCCATTATGGTCTCCATGCCAGTTGGTCTGCAGCCTTTGATGCGGGCACCGAGGACTTCGGGCCCGGCGTCGGTTCTGTCGAGGGGGAGTCCTCGATGAGGATGGCCTTGCAGGCCCAAGGACAGTCAGCAGGAGCCGACGACTCCTTGCGAGGTAAATTGCAGGGCCACTTCTGTTCCTATGCCTCAGGCTCACGCCTGGGGCTGCGGGATCTGGGGTGGGATTTCACCTTCTTCCTTGATCCATCCTCTGAGGAATTCTTCTTATGCTTCACCTCCGGGGACTTTCTCTCAGAGGAACTGTGGCTGCAGGACTCCGAGGAGGCTCTGGCTGCATGGAGCACTGAGGTATCGGAGGGGGCCCTAGAGCGTAATGCTACTGGAGACTCCGAAGCGGAATCGGACTTATGAAAACATTTTTCCTGCTGCTGATGGTGACTCTTTAAGTCCTTTAGGGTTGGTGTTCTGCAGAGTTTATAGTTGGAGTCATTGTGCTCCAGGCTAAGGCATCGGAGGCAGCAGTCGTGCAGATCAGTAAGTGACATAACTTTGCCACACTTGTCATAAGAACATAAGATATGCCATACTGGGTCAGACCAAAGTCCATCAAGCCCAGAATCCCGTTTCCAGCAGTGGCCAATCTAGGTCACAAGTACCTAGCAGTTTCCCTAAAAGACATAGGTTCCACAATGCTTGTACTGGGACAAGCAGTGGATGTCCCCTTTAATAATGATTTATGGACCTTTCCTCCAGGAACTTGTCCAAACCTTTTTTAAACCCGGTAACACTGACAGCTTTTACTACATCCTCCGGTAACAAATTCCAGAGTTTGATTACACATTGAATGAAAAAATATTTTCTCTTATTAGTCTTAAATTGGTTACCTTGCAGCTTCATTGCATGTCCCCTAGTCTTTATATATTTTGATGGCATGAACAATCGATCTACGCTTGCCCGTTCCACTTCATTCATTAATTTATAGACCTCTGTCATATCTCCCCTCAGCCGTCTATTTTCCAGGCTGAAGAGCCCTAACCTTTTTAGCCTCTCTTCATAGGGGTATACTTCTATCCCTTTTACCATTTTGATGGCTCTCCTCTGAACCTTTTCTAATAACGCCATATCTTTTTTAAGATACAGGGATCAGAATTGCACACAATATTCAAGGTGCAGTCGCACAATGGAACAATACAGAGGCATTATAATATCATTTGTTTTATTCTCCATTCCTTTCCTTATGATACCTAGCATTCTATTTGCTCTCTTGGCTGCCGCTGCACACTGGGCGGACAGTTTCAACATGTTATCCACAATGACGTCTAAGTCTTTTTCCTGGGTGGTGGTTCCTAATGTGGAACCTTGCATCGTGTAACCATAGTTTGGGTTGTTCTTTCCTAGATGTATAACTTTGCACTTGTCCACATTAAATTTCATCTGTCATTTGGATGCCCAGTCTTCCAATTTATCAAGGTCCTCTTGCAATTTTTCACAATCCTCATGGGTTTTAACAGCTTTGAATAATTTTGTGTCATCTGCAAATTTAATTACATCACTTATTATTCCCATTTCCAGGTCATTTATGAATTTGTTTAAAAGCAGCGGACCCAGCACAGATCCCTGGGGTACTCCACTACTCACCTTTCTCCACTGGAAAAATTGGCCATTTAGCCCCATCCTCTACTTTCTGTCTTTTAACCAGTTCCTGATCCAGTAGTACACTGCCTCCTATCTGATGACTCTTTAATTTTGCCAAAAGTCTCTCATGAAGGACCTTGTGAAAGGCTTTCCTCATTTTATCATAGTCTCCATTTTGCAAGTTAAAAGGTAGTACTGTGAATTTCCTTACCATCCTTCCTCCACTTATTCAATCAAACACAATCATGCTATGATCACTATTGCCAAATGGCCCGAACACTCTTATCTCTTGCACCAGATCTTGTGTTCCACTAATGACTAGGTGGAGTGAGAGGAATGGCCTAGTGATTGGGGCAAGGTACTTCAGGCCAGAAGGTCGGGGGTTCAAATCCCACTAGAGGACAGCAACCTTGGGCCAGAAGGACTGGGGTTTCTAGTCCCACAGGTGCTCCTTGTGGTCTTGGGCAAGCCACTTAACCCTCCATAGCCCATGTTCCCTGTAAAATAGTTATCTCCAAGTTATAATGCCCTGTTCAGTGTAATTTCAGTTTGTTCAATGTAAACCGCACTGATGCAGAATAGCGTGGTATGTAAGAGAATGTAAATAAAATAAATAAATAGGTCCAAAATGGCTTCCCCTCTGGTCAGTTCATAAACCAGCTGCTCCAAGAAGCAGTCATTTATTTCATCTAGAAACTTTATCTCCCTAGCATGTCCTGCCGTGACACTGACTCAGTCAATACTGGGATAATTGAAATCACCCATTATTATTACTGTGCTGTTACTTTTGTTAGCTTCCCTGATTTATTTGAGCATTTCATCATCCATTTGTTCATTCAGGCCAGGCAGTCGATAGTATACCCCCACTGCCATCACCTTCCTATTCCCCCTTTTACATTGAATTTCAATCCATAGAGATTCTACAGTGAATTTTGTTTCCTGCTGCAAAATTTTAATCCTTTGTGACTCAATGCCCTCTCTAACGTAGAGTACAGCCGCTCCGCCAATTTGTTCTGCTGTATCATTACGATATAGTTTGTACCCAGGAATCACAGTGTCCCACTGGTTGTCCTCCTTCCAACATGTCTCTGAGATACCAATCATATCTAACCTCTCAGTTAGTGCTATACATTTTAACTCTCCCATCTTATTTTTTAGACTTCTAGCATTTGCATACAAGCATTTTAGAGGCTGTATTTTATTCATATTAATCTCGCTATTGGTAGACAGGGGTAATTTGGAATCTTTAAGCTCTGTCTACTCTGTACTCAAGGGCATTTGGGTTACTTTTGTCTTTATTGGAACTTCTCTGTTGATATTCTCTGACTTCAGTCTTTTGCTAGTATCCCTCAAGGATACATTGTTCCGAACCATGTGCTTTTGGGCGACTGTCGGCTCTCCCCTATTATCTAATTTAAAAGCTGCTTTATCTCCTTTTTAAAGGTTAATGCCAGCAGGCTGGTTCCATCCCAGTTAAGGTGGGGCTCATCCCTTTGAAAAAGCCCCTCCATTCTCCAGAATGTTCCCTATTTCCTAACAAATCGAAAATCCTCTTCCTTGCACCATCGTCTCATCCACGCATTGAAACTCCGGAACTCTGCCTGCCTTTTGGGTCCTGCGCGTAGAACGAGAAGCATTTCAGAGAATGCTACCCTGGAAGTTCTGGATTTAAACTTCCTACCTAAAGGCCTAAATTTAGCTTCCAGAACCTTCCTACCACACTTTCGTATGTCATTGGTACTGACATGTACCAAGACACTTTTTGAAGCCACTTGAGGCCATTGGAAAAAGGGGGTCCCTGCTTCCTGACAGGGGTCCAAGGTCTTCAGCTGAAAAAGGGCACAAACATTGGTTAAGGTTGACCTCGATGAAAAAAGTGGAAAATGGATAGATGACCCTGAGGAGCGGCGCCAAGGCGAGCTGGCTCAGGGGTGGGAAGGTACCAGCACACAAATCAGACAAAATTTAACTTTTAAAAAATCTGACTTTTTCTGGGGAAAAAAGGACAACATCTGAAGGGCTCCACGGAAAAAAGGAGACTGAGGCAAGATGGCACACCTGGGCGGGAAGTGAAACACGCATGTGTGGTGTATCTCCCAAAAGTTTTCCGTGAAATCTGGGGAGATGCTCCTGCACGGGCTCCGTCTGCTCGATGTCATCCATATGTGAGGACTGACTTCCTGCTTGTGTCCAGAGAAACTATCCCTCTACATCACCATATTTCCATCCCAGTTACTCACAACACAAGACAGTTAAAACACAGCAGCCACTGGATCATTAATCAAATAAATAGAAACAGAAAGCCTGATTCTCCAGGACCAAGCAGGAAGTGAGTCCTCACATATGGGTGAGCCCTCGTGCGGAGCATTTCCCCAGCTTTCAAACAAAGCCTTTGAGAATGCAGCGCGCATGCGCGGTCCCTTTCCCGCCCAAGGGTGCCATGCCATCTTGCTCAGTCTGTCTTTTTCTGTGGAGCCCAACGGACGTAGTTCGTGTCACCCGGGAGAAGTAGAATTTTTCTGTGATTTTTCACGTTTCTTTATCCGGTTTGACGCTGGTCCCCCCCCCCCCCCGCCTCGGCTCAGTACACTGGTATCGAGTCCAGAATTTCTTTTTCATTTTTTGTCCTTTGTGACTAGCGTTCGTGCTTTTTTCTTTATTTTCACTGGCAGCCCTGTCTTTCGATCTTGCAGGGGCCCTTTTTCCCCCGATGGCTGCCAGCGGGTTCAAAAAGTGTGATCGGTGCAAGAAACTTATGTCTCTGACCGACACACACGACTTCTGCCTCCGATGCCTCGGGCCCGACCATGACCCGCTTGTCTGTGGCCCATGCGGCAAGATGTCGTCAAAGGCACTTCGGAGTCGTCAGCAAAGAATTTTTTCAGAGTCCGCGTCTGGCCGGGCCCAGACTTCGTCAGAGGCCTCGACATCTCGGGAGTCTGACCCCGAGTGCCGTCAGGTGTCCTCTGAGAGGGGGTCTCCCGCCCAGGAGCACAAAAGGAAGAAGAAGCTTGTGAGGGCAGCATCAGTGGAGGCACCTGGATCCTCTAAGGCCAGGTCGCGGAGCCCTGACCACCATCCCGGGCTCTCAGAGTCGGAGCGGCCAACCAAACTAACTCACTTGGAGCTGGAGTCGCCGAGTCAGGTAACTTTGGTTGTCCTAGTTGACTTTCCTCCGGGAGAACCGATGTTGGGCCCGATGCCATCGGGGCCCAAGTCGGGGGCTGCGGAGTCTCCTGAGCTCAGACTCAGGTTGGCGGCCCTGGAAAGCAGCCTGGCTGCCTTCATGGGCAGCGGGTACTGATCACCGGTCTGACCGGTGCATCTGCCCCGACCACCGGGACCTCGATGTCTAAGTCGACCCCGGAGGCCGAGCCGATCTTCAAGTCAATCCTCGGCCATGGTCTCCTTTGACCTCCCGTTCGGGGCCGAGGTCGTCGACTCCTCCTTGGAGGATTCGGCATGGGAGATGGAGGACGAGGAGTCTCCCAACACCTTCCGGATCCGGTGCATCCCGTCGGGCTCACTGGAGTCCGAGCCTTGGAGAAGGTCCCCCCTGGAGGATACCCGGTTCTCGGATTTTGTCAGGGACATGACCAAGGCTTTGGCATTCCCGGCGGACGCCGAGGAGGAGCCTCGCACCGAAGAGCTCAATGCCCTCCAGTATGATTTTCCTCCGAAGGAAGCCTTTACTATACCGGTTCCTCCGATGCTGGAACGGCTGCTTTTCTGTATGTGGGAAGCACCGGCCTCGGCGCCGGTTCTTAGCAAGCGGGTCGATTCTATCTATCGAGTCTGTAAGAGCCCTGGGTTCCAAAAGGCACAGCTACCACACAACTCCATGGTTGTGCAATCGGCCATGCACAGGCTGGAAAGCCAAAAGATGCACTTATTTGTGCCTCCCGACTGGGAGGCCCCGAACCTGGATGCCCTCGGTAGAAAGTGCTTCCAGGGCTCGATGCTGTCTTGCCGAGTCCAGACTTACCAGCTGTACATGGGCATGTACTTATGGGACCTGGCAAAGGAGATTGCCGGGTTCTTGGCTGGCCTCTCCAAGGAACCCTTGCAGAGATTCAAAGCCTTGTCTACAGGGATCCGAGAGTGCTCGAAATTTATATCTCGAGCAGCCTATGATGGCTTCGAGGCTTCGGCCTGGGTAGCCGCGGCCGGCATCGGTGCACGCCGTCAGGCCTGGCTACAGTCATCAGACCTGGAGTCATGGATGCAGGATAAGTTGGTCAGTGTCCCGTGCTGAGGTAACAACCTGTTCGGCAAGCCCATGACTGAGAAGGCTGCAGAAATCGAGACCGAGACTCTCACCAGGACAAGGCTGTCCAGAAAGACTTCTGCCCCTTCTCACAAAAAAAAGGGCTCGGGGAAGAAGCCCTTTTCCCAAGGAAGGGTGCTGCCTACAAAACCTACCCTCAATATCAGGCCTCTCCAGCTCCCCAACAGGGCCAGCAGGCCAAAGGGCAGGGGCATGGGCCCCGTAGGCAGAAAACCCCCAAGCCTCCGGCTCCAGCTCCTGCACAGCAGGGAGGGGTTTTTTGACTCCCAAGGCATAGCCTTTCTTCTGCTGGTGGCCCCACTCAGCACAGGAGGTCGGCTAACCCTGTATGCCTACAGGTGGCCAGCCAACACAGGGGATACCTGGGTACTGAGCATAGTCCAGAAGGGCTATATGCTTCATTTCCACCAGCTACCCACCTCCTACTATCCAGGGGAGCCTCCAAAACTCCCTCTACACAGGAACCTCCTCCTTCAGGAGTTGGCAAGTCTTCTAAAGGAACAGGCGGTGGAACCGGTGCCCAACCACCTGAAAGGGCAAGGCTTCTACTCCAGGTACTTCCTTGTACCAAAGAGAACAGGAGGCCTCAGACCTATCCTAGACTTGCGAAATCTGAACAAGTTTCTGGAGAGGGAAAAGTTCGAGATGCTTACCCTTTGTGTATGGATTGTAGGCGGAGTGCTCTTCTGCACCCCAACCTCCAGCAGGGAGACTGGCTATGCTCCTTAGACCTAAAGGATGTTTATACGCACATCCTCATTTCATCCAGACCACAGACAATATCTCAGATTTGTGGTGGGAGGAAACCACTTTCAGTACAGGGTACTTCCTTTTGGCCTAACCTCTGCCCCCAGGGTTTTCACCAAATGCCTGGCGATGGTGGCAGCTTTTCTCAGAAATCAGGGGATTTTTGTCTTCCCGTACCTGGACGTCTGGCTAATCAAAGGCCCGACAGGCCACTCTGCACTGTCTGTCTTCTTCAGCATCTAGGCTTTGTCATAAACTACGCAAAGTCCACTTTGCTCCCCTCTCAGAACCTGGAGTTTATAGGGGCCAGGTTGGGCACCCTTCAGGCAAGAGCTTACTTGCCTGAGAACAGGGCCCAAAGACTGATGGATTTGGTCATCAAGGTCCAACGCAATTCTCATGTTTCCGCGAGGCACTTCCTGTGTCTCCTGTGCATGTGACCCCGAATGCCCGTCTGCACATGCGGACTGCTCAATGGTGCCTCAGAGATCAGTGGACACAAGCCACCAGTGACCTCCGAGACAGAGTACAGGTGTCCAGACGACTTCTGAACTCCTTGCAGTGGTGGCTCCATCCACCAAACCACCTCAGGGGTGTACCTTTTCAGGCTCCAGCACACACAAGGGTGCTGACGACAGATGCTTCCTTAAGGGGCTGGGGTGCACATTGCCAGGGCTCATGCACTCAAGGCCTGTGGTCCCCTCAGGAGGCCATACAGCAAATCAACCTTTTAGAGCTGTGAGCAATCCGCTTAGCTCTGCAAACTTTCTGTCATGCCCTCTCCCAACAGTCTGTCCTAGGTCAGACGGACAATCAGGTGGCAGTGTTCTATGTGAACAAACAAGGGGGCACAGGGTCCAGGCTCCTATGTCAGGAAGCACTGGACCGTTGCTCCTTTGCGGTCAGACAGGGTATGTTTCTCAAAGCAGTCTGCCTACCTGGTCAAGAGAACTTCCTAGCAGGCAAGCTAAGCAGGATTCTCCAGCCTCACGAATGGCAGTTGAATCCACTGGTGGTCCAGCAGATCTTCCTCCGCTGGGGGCTTCCATCCATCGATCTCTTTGCAAGTCCACTAAACCGTCAGCTACCCCGGTTTTGCTCCAGAAAGTTGCATCCCCTGAGGATGGCAGCAGATGCTTTTCTGATCTCTTGGTCTATGGGCCTCCTGTATGCGTTTCCTCCCACGCCCCTGGTGGCCCGAACTCTGTTCAAGATTCTTCGGAACAAGGCCTTGGTGATTCTGGTAGCCCCCAGATGGCCGAGGCAGCCTTGGTTTCCACTTCTTCTGCAGTTGGCGGTGGAAGCTCCGTTCCCTCTAGGGCTGCAACACGATCTCCTGTCTCAAGAGCAGGGTTCTCTTCTGCACCCCAACCTCAGGTCCCTCAAACTGATGGCCTGGCTGCTGAAAGGGTAGTGCTAGCTCCCTTACTTCTACCTAAGGAGGTTGAGGAGGTGATATTGGCCTCTAGGAGGCAGTCCACCAGAAAGTCCTATGCCCTCAAGTGGCGTAGGTTTACAGTGTGGTGTGCTCAACACAATGAAGATCCTTGCTCTTGCCTTGTGCCAGTAGTACTGCAGTATTTACTTCACCTTTCAGACCTAGGCCTTAAGTCTAACTCTGTTCGGGTCCACCTCAGTGCTTTGTCAGTGCACCAGTCCCGGTGGAAGGACAGCCTCTGTCGGTTCACCCCTTGGTGTCCAGATTTCTCAGAGGTCTGCTTCTATTCAAGCCTCCGGTTCGTCCACCGGCGACTGACTGGGATTTGAACATGGTCTTGCAGCAACTTACTCGCCCACCGTTTGAGCCGATGGCTACTTGTCATTTGCGCTTCCTCTCTTGGAAAGCGCTCTTCCTGGTGGCTCTTACATCGGCCAGACTTGTGAGTGAGCTACAAGCTCTGGTTTCTGATAGACCGTACACATGGTTCTATAGGAACAGGGTGGTCCTACGGACCCATTCCATGTTCCTCCCAAAAGTGGTCTCCTCTTTCCACCTCAAGCAGGAGGTGGTTCTTCCAACCTTCTTTCCCAGGCCGCATGCCAGTCTGGCTGAAACAGTCTTGCATACCCTGGACTGTAAGAGGATGTTATCCTTTTACATAGAATGTATGCGAGAGCATCGAAGGGCTGCTCAGCTCTTCATCTCGTTTGACCCTAATAGGATGGGATTACCTGTCTCCAAGCACACATTGTCCACTTGGGTAGCAGATTGCACCGCCTGGGCGTACAGGGCAGCCGACCTCCCCTTGCAGGGCTGGGTCATGGCCCACCGTGTCAGGGCGAAAGCCACATCAGTAGCTCATCTCCGCTCTGTTCCATTGGCAGACATCTGCCGGGCCACAACTTGGTCTTCAAGCCAGACTTTTGCAGCCCATTACTGCCTGGAGAGAGAGAGTCCCAGTGGGACAGTGTTTTCGGCCAGGCGGTACTCTGTAATCTCTTTGAGGTTTAGGCAACTCCTACCCTCCAGCCCTTGGTGTTGGGCTACCGGACGGGGTGCGTTGTCAGAGAAAATTCTTGTTATAGATGCTGTGGCTCTTGAGAGGGAGCCATTTTTTCAGCTTTGGGTTCACGGTAGCCTAGAGCTGTGGAGTCCCATATGTGAGGACTGACTTCCTGCTTGGTCCTGGTGAAAGCGTAGTTACTCACCTGTAACAGATGTTCTCCAGGAGCAGCAGGAATCAGTCCTCATGACCCTCCCTCCTCCCCTGGAGTTGCAGTCATATACTTCATTTTGATTTTTTGCTGTCTTTTAGCTATGTCATCAGACTGAGCAAGATGGCACCCTTGGGCGGGAAGGGGACCGCGCATGCGCACTGCATTCCCAAAGGCTTTCTTTGAAAGCTGGGGAAATGCTCCGCACGAGGGCTCCGTCGGCACCAACGTCGCCCGTAAGTGAGGACTGATTCCTACTGCTCCTGGAAAACACCTGTTACAGGTGAGTAACTACGCTTTACCTAATCAGAATACAACCAAGCAACTACACAGCCATGGCACATGGGCATCCCAAACAGTCTAACAACAACATAACTCTAACCTGTGCCCTAGTTAACGCATGCTAAGCCCACAACAAAATCCCTACCTTCTCTGAATACATAGCAGACCAAAAGATTGACATCATGTACATTACTGAAATCTGTTTTTCTGAAACAGATACGGCCTGATTCTGACCCGCAAGTACATCCCCTTTGTACATCCGATCTGAGCCGGATGTATAAAGGGGAGTGCGATTCTGATTCTGCGGGGCACATCTAGCCCCGTGGGATCAGAATCGTGATCAGACCTGTACGTGCAGGTTGGGACTGCAATTCAGTCCCAGCCTGCACATACAGGCACTGCCCAGATAGCTTGGTCAGACTTTTAAATGGAGCCGTGGTGCCATGGGGTCATGTTGCCATGGCACCACGGCTCCATTTAAAAGCCGTGATGCTAGCCGCCAGAAACTAAAGTCCAAACCTCGATCTGGCCTCCTAAGGCCAGAGTCGAGCTGCGGGGAATAAACCCTAGCCCCCCCCAGCCCCTTCCTTGCCCTGGGCCGTGAATAAAAACACGTCCAGGGAAGTTATTCCACCTTGGAGGTGGAATAACATCCCTGGCCATTTCGCCAGCCCTGGATGTACAGGGCCGACATTAGAATTGGCCCTGTATGTCCTGGGCCAGTAACCGCCCACTGCCCACCCACTCTCTGCCCCCAGGCCGCTTCTTCCCCGTCTCCGTCCCCGACTAACCTCCCTGTACAACTGGCAGGGAAGTTAGTCAGGGGCTGCAGCCGGCACGAATATTGCATGTTGCCCAGTTAGCTCCTGCACCTTAAAGATAGGCGAGGGTTTTCCTTGCTTATCTTTTTGGTGCAGATTGCTAACTGGACTGCTGCCCGGATATCACTTGTGGCCGCCCACACTCCACCCCAAAATGCTCCTGACACGCCCTGATGCTAATTGGATAACATCGGGGCACGTAGGGGAGTTAGAAGGGGATATTCAACAGCACTAACCATGTAAGTGCCGTTGAATATCCTGATTTAAGGCATTTACATAGTTTACTTGACTGTAAACCTTGTAAATACCTTTCGAAAATCAGGCCCCAACTCAACAACTCAAAGATTCCTGCTATTCGGCAGTCAAGCCTTTGACCTGAAAGTAATACCAAACCTAACAATTCACCCAGCTGAAGATCACATCAAAGCCCTGCTAAACAAATGAAACTTAACAATATTGGCTGCAGCCCAAGCACTACTACTGCTACTAATCATTTATAAAGCGCTACCAGGCGCATGCAGTGCTCTACAATGAAAACACAGAAAGACAGTCCCTGCTCAAAAGAGCTTACAATCTAAAAATACAAAGCAAGAAAAGGAGTAGAAAAAAAAAAGATAAGAACAAGGGCAAAGAGACAAGCACCATTAAAGGACAACAAAAGTAAATGTCAATAACTCACCCCCTGGTTTTCAACCACATTGAAAGACCTGAAATGCAAGCTATGCCACATGGAACATAAATGGAGAAGAACTAAAGACCATCATCTTCAACTATATACCTAAAGGAACAGAATAAATTTGTGCAATCACCTTCAGAGCCAAACAGGAATATCACACCAACCTGATTTGATATAGCTAAATCACTCTCAAAGGACCCTCTCCCACCCATGAAAATGATGCCCTAAACCCGCAGCACTTGGCACCCCACCTACGTACAATCCATACACAATGCACACAATTACAGCAAACCCGAACTGCCCTCCCATAACCAGTGGAATAATACTACTGTCCACTGGACCACCTTCAACAACATTAGCCATGAGCAGTTTGACAGCATTATTAAACACAATAATATCTCCACTGGATCCATGCTCAGTTTCATTCTTTTGTCTCCACTCTTCCCTTTTTCTCTAAGGTACTTGAAAAATTGGTCTTTGCTCAGCTTTCGACACATCTTGATTCCACTCACGCCCTTCACCCCCATTAATCCGGCTTCCGTCCTGGGCACAGCACAGACACTATCATCCTCTCCCTCCTGAGCGAAATACATGAATTCCATGACAATGGTGACATCTCTATTGTGGTTTCTCTAGATCTTTCTTCAGCTTTTGACCTTGTAGACCATGTCATTCTTCTTTCATGCCTTCACAACTTTGGTTTTCGCAGCATGGTGCTCCATTAGTTTTGATCTTTCCTTTCTCACTGGTCTTTCTCTGTCTCAGATAGTACTTCTTCTTCCACTCTCCCCCTTCTCTGTGGGGTCCCTCAAGGTTGAGTGTTGGTTCCCCTCTTATTTAATATCTTCTTGATCCCCCCTGACCCTCATGGTGCAACAACATGATATATCAGCACACTACTATGCTGATGACATTATTCTGCTGCACCACACTAGCCCAGTTGCCCCTGACCTCACACTTCATTTCTTGCCTTTCTAGTGTTTCCTCTTGAATGTCTAATGATTTCCTTCAGCTTAACCCTTCCAAGTCCACAGTCATCTGGTTTCCTTTCAGTAGCCTTCTCCCAACATTGGCCCCTACCCTCTCTGGTTCTTTGATCCAGCTAGCTGAATCCAATTAGCATTCTGAACTCTTCTACATCCTTTTACACTCACCTTGCTTCCCTGGTCCGCCATTCTTTTTCGCACTCTGTTGTATTCATGCCGTTCACCTTTTTTTTCTCTCACCTCGCTGACTATCCTTCTGCATACATTAGTAATGTCAAGGCTCGACTATTGTAACATTGTTTTCTTAGGCCTTCCCCAGTATCAACCCCATCGGCACCAACTCATTCAAGATACTGCCATTCGCATCCTTTCACATGTCTCTCGCTTCGAACACGTCACCCCTCTCCTAATCCATCATCATTGGCTTCCCATCAAATACTGGCAACAATACAAACTTCTCACACTGGTTCTTTGAGCACCTCACACAGGTTCCCCCCGCTATCTCTCTGATATTCTGTTCCATCATTCCCCACACCATGTCCTCTGAAAACATCCACTCAAATTGCTTACACCTCCCCTTTGCTTCTTAGGGCATCTAGAATCCACCTGCTCCTCAGCTTTTTACTTTCTCGCACCTGCCTCCTGGAATGCTCTTCCCCCCCATCCTCCAGCTCAAACCCTCGTACCTCAAGTTTAAAGCTTTTTTAAAGACCCATCTCTTTCATATTGCTTACAACCTGCCCATTACATAACTATGGCCACTCGCTTCTCTTTCCATGCTCCTCTCCCTCTCTTCCCCTCCTCTATCCCTCCTTCTCTGGTACGAATGCTCTACTCTTTCTTGTCTGAAAATTGGCATTCTTTTCTGTCTCTGATTTTAACTTGTTTTTATATTGTACATTGCCCTGCTGCATTACTTGAAGGGCCGTTAATAAAGCCAAAAAAACATAAATATACGATCTCAAGACCCTATCTTATACCATTTATCGCAAGTATGATCCATGACTCCCTAACACAAGGTTACATCCCACCCCTATTCAAACAATCCTCTATCAGGCCAGTCCTAAAGAAGACTAATCTTGATCCATGCTCCCCAACCTCATACAGACCAATATCCAGCACCCCTTTCATATCAAAGATTATCGAAAAAGCAGTACAAACTCAATTACAAAGTCACTTAGACAAGTGTGCACCTTTCTACCAGCAACAACATGGTTTTCGTCCTCATCACAGCATTGAAACCCTCCTCACATCTTAACACCCTCATTACTGGCACAGAAAACATCTCGCAAGGATTCATAATGCTATACCTAGATATATCAACTGCATTTGACTCTATGTCCCACCAACTACTACTCAGTAGACTTCATGATATCGGACTTCAAGGCACTACCATCAAATAGTTCCACTCATAACTCTCAGATCACAAATAGCAAATAAAAGAAGAAACCCATAAATCCCTTCCCCTTCCATCAAGGTGTGCCCCAAGGCTCTGCACTTTCTTCTACTATTCAACATCTACATCCAGCCACTGTGTGATGTCATCTGAAGTTTTAATATCAAATATTTTCAGATGACATCATGATTTATGCACCATTCTCCACTCCCACACCGGACTATTCTATAATAATCAAATTCTTCATGGCAATTACTCAATGACTACAGGATCACAACCTCAGCATTAACTACAACAAAACTGAAGTCCTGCACATAACAAAAGACCTTAACTTCAAGCCACCAACAACAATCAAGATGGACAACAAAGACCTCACTGTTAAAATGGAAGTTAAATATTTAGGAGACACACTTGATCAGGCACTAAACCTACAAGCCCAAATAAAGCAAACCACCAGATCCGTTTACCAAACACAGAATTCTACAGAACCTACACCTGCTCCTCTACCCTGTGGATTTCCAAACAGTTTGCCAGGTGATCATTACCCCTCTTTTAGATTACAGTAACTCAATTTACGAGGGCCTGCCAAAGCACACACTATACCCACTGCAACTAGCACAAACTACAGTAGCAAGAATCATACGAGGAACCTCTCGTCAGATCCACATCACCCCAATCCTCAAGCAACTACAGTGGCTACCCATCATATTGAGAATCAAGTACAAAGTAATCCTTAATACCTACAATGTGATAAACAACCAGTCTTCAGACTCTACTAAGAAAACCCACCAACAACAGGCCAAGAAGACATAATACACTCAACCTCTTGGACATATCACCTGAAAAACTCACCAGAAGACAAAGGACAAACAATAGGGCATTCTCCCTCTATGCTCCCAAACATATGGAACTCTCTACCGCCTCAGCTAAGAACCATTCAATCTATGGGAGACTTCCGGAAGAAGCTGCAAACCCAACTATTCCTTGAATTCTTTGGGCAGATCCCCACTAGGACAAACCCATCTCATGCCAATCACCAAGCTCTCTGATCCGTGTTATTGTACATAATTTAAGTTAACTTACATCAATGCATTTCTTGTTGTTACTACATACATCCTGTAACCTATATACCTTAAACTTAACTATCTTAACATGAAATGTAACTCGCACCTCTGTTATCCTCCATCTATCTTATTTCGATGCACTGAGTTCCCTGTAAACCATCTTGACTTGTAGAAAGACAGTATAAAAAAAAGATATTAAATGAATAAATAAATACATTTGTGAAATTGCTCTGGAGACGACTCTGTGATTTGGACGTGCACAAGCACGTCTTCAGACATCCAAATCACTACTAAAACTTTTAAAATGACCCCCTTTGGATATTACCCCATTCGTAGCTGCCAAAAACCAACAAAAGATCTCAAAATCAGACAGACTCTCCTTCCGAGCTGAGTCCATTCTCTCTGCCCTAGCTGGTGACACATCTGAAAATACCCATAAAATGTTCTGGGTCACAACTCATAATCCTCCCTTACAATGTCAAAAACTCACCTTCTGGATAAATTTGGATGAAACGGCTGAATCCTAGCAACTCCCACCTTTGAAACAGGAGGTCCACCAATCCTAGCTGAAACCTGAGATTATAGTGCAGCAGCTGCAACAGGAACACAGATCCTCTCAACATACATCCAGGGAGTTGGGACTACACCCTGTAAAGATACTTTACATAAGGGTTACAGAGAAGCCCTCCTTGAGACCCTCTCCAAGACAGAAACCTCAGAGGTATCCATGGTATATAATGTTGCTCATTCTGAACCCATTTCTCCCCTCCCCCCAGACCAATCCAGCAAATTCCTAAACTGTGCAGCTACATAATAGGAACAAAAATTAGGTGCCCACCCTTCCCCTTATGCCATAACAGGACCCTCCGGGCTCCCCGAGGAGGTTGCTTCCTCCATATATATTGAAATGCTTTTTGCTGAATTAACTCCAGATCCCTTTGGGGCACAGCCACTGTCAATGTCTGTAAAAGGAACAAAACCTGAGGTAACACAATCATTTTCACACACATGATCCTGCCCATCCAATATGGGGAATCTGTGCCCATTTCTCCAGCTCATCATACATCATCCTGTAAATAGGTCAGTAATTAATATACTAGATCTACGATAAATCCCTCCCAGATATTTAATAAACCTGGGCACCCATTTAAAAAGATACAGAGAATGCACGGCAGTCTACTCCTCCTGAAATAAAATAATATTCAGAGCTCCTGTCTTTGCCATGTTCACTTTAAAGCCAGAAACCTGGCCATATTAAATCAGTTCTTCTTGAATAGAAGGAAAAGAGTTCTGTGGCTCCATCGCCATCAAGGGCACATCATCTGTGAATAGAGAATCTTTATGCTGTGTCTCACCCCCTCCCCCTGATTTTTTTCTGCCAATTTTTCCATGGACCATGTAAATAGTAGGGGAGATATGGGGCACTCCGCCTTATTCTCCGTCCCAACAAAAAACCTCAGAGTATCCGCCACTTACTTTGATACAGGTTTGGCAAGGCCCTGAATATATCTTTTGAAAGTAATAAAATGCTTGTCAAAGTTGAATTTCCCCAAAACTGCCCAGAGGAAGCTCCATTGAACCCAATCAAAAGCCTTTTCTGCATGGCCAGTGCTTGACACTGACTGTTGCTTGCCATCCACTAATGAAACCCATCTGATCTGCACTGATCAACATGGGCATATATTCACCCAGCCTTAGGGCCAACATCTTAGCCAAGATTTTTATATCTATATTCAGGAGTGAGTTTGGCCAGTACTGGGCTTAGGTAATAAACTGATGCCTGCCATCCACATGGAACACAGAAGATCAACCCCTTTTAGTAGTCCATTGAACACGTCCACCAACGTCGGGATCAAGTTCCCACTAAGCTTATAAACATGAGTTGATAGCCAATCCAAGCCCTGCATGTCCTCAGTCGCTAACCTTTGGATGGCTCTTTGGACTTCCAGGTCCGTTTTGGGCCTATCCAACTTAACTCTGGTATCTTCAGACAACCTGGGCAGCTCCACTCCTAGGATAACCAACCATCTGTTTTTTGACTGGACAGTCTGCTTTTTAAGCTTGTGCACAGCGTCCGGTGACAAGTTGTAACTGTACACTGTACTGCCTGATCAAACTGAATTCTCCCTCCCACTACTGCTTCTGTCACCACTGCCTGCCATCACCTCATAACATTTCCCCTATTCCATACAGCATCTACCCCCACCCCCTCTCCATTCCTCCCTGGGCCAGAACCTCTCCTGAAACCTTATTTTTCCTATGGTGACAACTAGGGTTGCCAACTGGCTCCAGATGCACCCGACAGGCTTGATCCAGTCCTGTGTTTACCCCATTGCATGCAGGGACTTGTAGTCTTGCTTTTCTTATGTAGTGCAATGGGGAAATCAGAACTACATGTCCCTGCATGCAATGGAGTAAACGCAGGACTGGATCAAGCCTGTCGGGCGCATCTGGAGCCAGTTGGCAACCCTAGTGACAACTGAAACAATAAAAAAGAAACCTGATAGGGCATGCCTGCACTGTCTGCAGAGCCTCCCAGCCCATTAAGTCTTGAAACCTCTTTCACATCCTGCCATCATTGCAACAGGAAATATGCAATCCAAACAGGCAAACACACTCGCAGACCCAAAGGAACCATAAAAGACCAAGGTGATCAAGGGATGATACTGAAGCAATCTTGTGGATATCTACTTTATTCATTGCTTCTGCCTGACTCCATCACATAAGAATATAAGATATGCCATACTGTATCAGAGCAAAGTTCATTCAGCCCAGTATCCTGTTTCCCACAGTGGCCAATCTAGGTCACAAGTACCTAGCAGTTTCCCCAAAAGACCCAGATTCCACAATGCTTGTATTGGGTCAAGCAGTGGATATCCCGGGGCCCCTTTAATAATGGTTTATGGATCTTTACTCCAGGAATTTGTTCAAAACTATTTTAAACCTGGCTACACTAACAGTTTTTACTGCATCTTCCAGTAACGAATTCCAGAGTTTGATTACACATTGATTGAAAAAATATTTTCTCTTATTAGTCTTAAATTAGTTATACTGTAGCTTCATTGCATGTCCCCTCGCCTTTTTATATTTTGATGGCATAAACAATTGATCTACGCTTACCCGTTCCATGCCATTCATGCCACACAATCCTGAGGTGCTGGTTTCCGATTGGAATAGAAGCCTCAGTTCTATTGCTCTACGTCCACCATCCAACAAACCGCCATGGAAACGAGCCACCGCTGCTTGGTACTCCACAGAGCTGAGATCTTCACTCACCCTCCTAAGAAAGCTGGAAAGGTGCTGGCGCCGATCACACTCCACTGATGATCAATTGGCATATAACGCTCAACTGGTAATACACCGCAAAGCGGTAACAGAGAATATGAGAAGATTCCACACTGACACTCTAAAGCGATCTCTGAATAAACCTCATGACCTGTTCGTTCTCGTCAAGAACCTAACAAAGGAACCAGCCCCTGAACAACCAAATGAGATCCACCCCCAAGAATTCGCGGATTACTTACAATCAAAGCTCTGCCAGACCAATAAGTCCCCAGCACCCACCGCTGCACTCGATCCAAGCGATCTAACACCCCTGACCATATTCACCACACCACCTAAGGAGCACATCGAAGACACCATTGCTGCGATCAACACTACCACTGCACAAACTGATCCCTGCCCTGCCTTCTGGATAAAAGAGCTACGGTCTGACTTTAGCCCTTTTATAGCCAGGCTCATGGACCGATCCTTTGCAACAGGCACATTCCCTCAATCCCTCAAATGCACGTCCATCAGACTGCTGCTAAAAAACAGCAAACTCGACCCCCAAAAGGTAGATTCATACAGACCAATATCGAGCATACCACTATTGGCAAAAATTATTGAAAAAGACATCCAAAGACAAATACAAGATCACATCAAAGCCTCCGCTCCGCTGGACCCCTGCCAACACGGTTTTAGAGAGGCGCATGGTGTTGAAACACTCCTCACCACACTCTTTAGCAACATAATAACTGGAATTGATAACATCCGTCAAGGGTGTGTTCTCATTTTCATGGACATAGCAGCCGCATTCGACTCAGTAAGCCACGAGCTCCTCCTATGGCGTCTCAGGGAGAAGGGGATCTGTGATACAGCACTAGAATGGTGCAAATTGTACCTCTCTGACAGATGGCAGCACGTACAATCAGGGACTTCAACATCGTAACCAATTCCACCAGAAGCAAGGCGTCCCACAAGGATCCTCCCTTTCCGCCCTGATGTTCAACATATACATGCAGCCCATCTGTGATATTATCCGGTCTTTCAATGTCAACTGCTTGATATACGCTGATGATGTTCTACTTTACATGCCTTTCTCAAAAGAGAACCCGGACCTCTCCCCACTGACAGACTGCTTTAACGCAGTATCCACCTGGCTCCAAACCCAAAACCTTTGAATTCAGCATAAGAAAACGGAGGTCCTATTCATCACAAGGAATCAAAGCTTCATCACACCGCCCTATCTGAAGGTCAATGAAGCAGAACTTCTTACCAAACCCACAATCCGATACCTCGGAATCACCTTAGACCAGCGCCTAGACATGAAGGCACACATAAGCAACATAGCAAGAGCAGTATACCATAAGATCCGATCTCTCAGGCACCTACGCCTCCTACTGGAACCGGATGACTTCTGGACAATCTACCAAGCTTTGATCATACCGCACTTTGATTACGCAAATTCCATACTGCAGGGACTCCCGCAATCCACTCTGCACCCTCTTTAGCTCGCGATGAACTCCGCAGCAAGAGTTCCGCATGGAGCATCCAGGAAAGACCACATAATGCCCATCCTAAAACATCTCCACTGGCTCCCTATTCACAGCAGGCTCACATTCAAAACCTTACTGCTGACTTTCAAAATCATCAAGGGGATCTCCTCCACATCACTAACAGAGCTTATATAGACCAGACCCCCCCCCCCCAACAGATCCAGAAGGCCAGTAGCGGCCAACATACTGATAGTTTTGAAAGCAATAACCCAATGCACCCAGGCAACAGCAAACAGGGCTTTTAAATTCTGTGCGCCCAGATGCTGGAACACTCTCCCACCCTGCATCCGGTCAATCCCTGATCTAGCCCAGTTTAGGAAGGCATTAAAACACTACCTCTTCCTCTTGTACTACCCGGTAGACAGTACCACAACAGCCCTTTCAGCTACCTAACTAGTGCAGTACAATGGAATCCTACTATACAGGACCGTCAAGATGTAAATAGTTACCCAAGTTTTTACCCAAGTTATAGTACCTGTTCTTTGTAAACACAGATCAGTCAATGAAATGTGTAAGTTTTATGTTTCATGTAAACCGCACTGATGTTGAATAGCGCGGTATATAAGAAACTGTAAATAAATAAATAAAAATAAAATAAAATTAATTAATTTATAGACCTCTATCATATCTCCCCTCAGCCGTCTCTTTTCCAGGTTGAAGAGCCCTAACCTTTTTAGCCTCTCTTCATAGGGGTATCCTATCTTCTTTACCATTTTGGTGGCTCTTCTCTGAACCTTTTCTAATAACGCTATATCCTTTTTAAGATACGGCAACCAGAATTGCACACAGTATTCAAGGTGCGGTCGCACCATGGAACGATACAGAGGCATTATAATATCATTTGTTTTATTCTCCATTCCTTTCCTTATGATACCTAGCATTCTATTTGCGCTCTTGGCTGCCGCTGCACACTGTGCAGAGGGTTTCAACATGTTATTCACAATGATGTCTAAATCTTTTTCCAGGGTGGTGGTTCCTAATGTGGAACCTTGCATTGTGTAACCATAGTTTGGGTTGTTCTTTCCTGGGTGCATAACTTTGCACTTGTCCACATTAAATTTCATCTGCCATTTGGATGCCCAATCTTCCAATTTATCAAAGTCCTCTAACAATTTTCCACAATCCTCTTGGATTTTAACAGCTTTGAATAGTTTTGTGTCATCTGCAAATTTGATTACCTCACTCATTCCCATTTCCAGGTCATTTATGAATATTTTAAAAAGCAGCGGACCCACTACAGATCCCTGGTGTACTCCACTGTTGACTTTTATCCATTGGGAAAATTGGCCATTTAGACTTTTATCCATTGGGAAAATTGGCCATTGGCCTTTCTATCTTTTAACCAGTTCCTGATCAACAACAGTACATTGCCTCCTATCCCATGACTCTTTAATTTCACCAAAAGTCTCTCATGAGAGACCTTGTCAAAGGCTTTCTGAAAATCCATATACACTATATCAACCGACTTACCTTTGTCTACCTGTTTATTCACACGTTCAAAAAAACATAACAGATTAGTAAGAGAAGACCTTCTTTGGTAAAAGCCATGTTGGCTGTCTCCCATTAAGCCATAACTATCTACATGGTCAGTAATTTTGTTCTTTATAATGGTTTCTACCATTTTTCCCAGTACTGACATCAGGCTCACCGGTCTATAGTTTCCTGGATCACCCCTGGAATTGGTGTTACTTTGGCCATCCTCCAGTCTTCAGATATTACAAATCATTTTAATGATAGTTCACAGATTACTAATAGTAGGTCTGCAATCTCATATTTCAGTTCTTTCAACAACTCGGATGTATACCATCCGGTCCAGGTGATTTGCTACTCTTCAGTTTATCAAATAGTTTTAATATATTTTCCCGTTGTATCGATATTTCTTTCAATTCTTCGGCAGCATCACCTTTAAATACCATTTCAGTCATGGGTAACATTCCTACATCTTCCTCAGTAAAGATGGAAGCAAAGAATTCATTCATCTTCCTCAGTAAAGATGGAAGCAAAGAATTCATTCAGTCTCTCCGCTATGGCCTTGTCCCCTCTTAGTGTCCCTTTTTACTCCTCTATCATCTAATGATCCAACTGACTCCATCACAGGAGTTTTGCTACGAATGTACTTGAAAAAGTCTTTATTACACGTCTTTGCTTCCACAGCAAGCTTCTTCTCAAATTCTCTGTTTGCTTGCCTTATCAATGCCTTGCATCTAACTTTCCAGTGCTTGTGGTGTTTACATTTTTCGTCATTTGGCTCCTTTTTTCCATTTCCTGAAAGATGCTTTTTTTTCTTTTTTAGCAACAACAGCCTCTCTAACCTCATCTTTAAACCATGCTGGCAGTTTTTTGGACTTCCTTCCACTTTTCTTAAAGTGTGGAATATAGCTGGTCTGGGCTTCCAAGATAGTATTTCTAAACAACCGATGCTTGATGCAAATCTTTTACCTTTGCAACTGCTTCCCTTAGTGTTTTCTGAACTATCTTCCTCATTTTATCATAGTCTCCCTTTTGAAAGTTAAAAGATACTGTAGAACTGTGGATTTCCTTATCATCCCTCTTCCATTTATTAAATCGAACGCGATCATGCTATGATCACTATTGCCAAGTGGTCGCAACACCCTTATCTCTTGCACCAGATCTTGTGTTCCACTAAGGACTAGGTCCAAAATGGCTTCCCCTCTGGTCGGTTCATGAACCAGCTGCTCTAAGAAGCAGTCATTTATTTCATCTAGAAACTTTATCTCCCTAGCATGTCCTGCCATGACACTAACCCAGTCAACTGTAACTTTTGTTAGCTTCCCTGTTTTCTTTGAGCATTTCATCATCCATTTGTTCATTCTGGCCAAACAGTAGATAGTACACCCCCACTGCCATCGCCTTCCCCTTCCTCCTTTTACATTGAATTTCAATCCATAGAGATTCTATGGTGAATTTTGTTTCCTGCAAAACTTTAATCCTTTGTGACTCAATGCCCTCTCTAACATAGAGTGCAACCCTTCCACCAATTTGATCTGCTCTATCATTACGATATAGTTTGTACCCAGGTATCACAGTATCCCACTAGTTGTCCTCCTTCCACCATGTCTCTGAGATACCAATCATATCTAACCTCTCATTTAGTGCTATATATTCTAACTCTCTCATCTTATTTTTAGACTTCTAGCATTCGCATACAAGCATTTTAGAAGCTGTATTTTATTCATATTAATTTGGCTATCGGTAGGCAGGGATAATTTGGAATCTTTAAGCTCTGTCTTCTCTGTACTCAAGGGCATTTGGACTATTTTGTCTTTATTGGAACCTCTCTGCTGATATGCCCTAACTTTACTCTTTTGCTAATATCCTTCAAGGATACATTGTTCCGAACCATGTGCTCTTGGGCGACTGTCGGCTCTCCCCTATTATCTAGTTTAAAAGCTGTTCTTTCTCCTTTTTAAAGGTTAATGCCAGCAAACTGGTTCCATCCCAGTTAAGATGGAGGCCATCCCTTTGGAAGAGCTCCTCCTTTCCCTAGAATCTTGCCTAGTTCCTAACAAATCCAAAACCCTCTTCCTTGTACTATCGTCTCATCCATGCATTGAGACTCCGAAGCTCTGCCTGCCTTTAGGGTCCTGTGCATGGAACAGGAAGCATTTCGGAGAATGCTACCCTAGAAGTTCTGGATTTCAAATTCCTACCTAAAAGCCTAAATTTAGCCTCCAGAACCTCCCTACCACACTTTCCTATGTCACTGGTACCGACATGTACCAAGACAGCAGATTCCTCCCCAGCTCTATCTAAGATCTTGTCTAGGTGGCGCGTGAGGTCCGCTACCTTCGCACCAGGCAGGCATGTTACCAGACGATCCTCACATCCACCAGCCACCCAGCTATCTACATGCCTAATGATCGGATCACTAACTATAACGGCTGTCCTAACCCTTCCCTTGTGGTGCGAGAGAGTTTTACATCACCTGGAGGACAGGTCCTAGCTACAGGATCACTTCCTGCCACACCGGGATGATGTTCTTCTGTCCTCTCTCCTCCATGGCAACAAGGATGCTGCCAGACTGGAGGTGGGACTTCAGTACAACATCCCTTCAGGTCTCATCTATGTATCTCTGTCTTCCGTATGTCCTCCAAATGTGCTACTCTAGCCTCTAGAGATCGGACTTGTTCCCTGAGAGCAAAGAGCTCCTTGTACCTAGTGCACATGTAAGACCCCTCACCAACTGGAAGAAAATCATACATGTGACACTCAATGCAAAAACTGGAAAGCCCCCATCTCGCTGCTGGACTGCTGTCTGCATCTTAGTTTTAAGGTTGTATTTAGGTATTTAAGTTGTTTACTTACTAAAGTTTGCTGGGGATACTTATACTAATAAAACTATACCTAATACATTTAATGGACTTTGTTCATCTCAAGCTTAATTAATCTCAGGTCCTTAATGTATGCCTGATGAGGATAAACAGCAACCCTATATGATCATGCTTTGGCTAATGCTTTCTTCAGGGGTGTATCTCTTTAAGCCATATAAAAATAAAAAAATATATAAAAAATAAAACTACAATTAAACAAAATAAAAAAATGTGAACATATATATGAAATATATACTTAAATCCAAATACAGTGGCTGCTCAATTAAACTCTGCTGCGAAATTTAGGCCAGCCTTTCAGGCTGGCTGCTGGCCGATTATTGCTGGGTGCTGCCTCTGCTCTGCACCCAGATCCCTGAGTTATGCAGTGGCAGTATTCGTGGCTATTCAGTGGTACTAACCATGTTAGTGCCGCTGAATATCCCAGTCAGTGCGATTAATGCGGTTAGCAGGTTTGCTAATCCCGTTAATTGTGTTGAATATCTCTCCCCCCCCCTCAGGATTATAGAACAGAAGAGCTGTTTAAAAAGAGGCTTGAAAGATAAGCCCCTGGTAGCACATTGGAGACATAAGGGCCACAAAATAATAGATGTTGCGTTTTTTTGTAATTAAGGTATAAAACACAATTGGGGGTGGGGGAGGGAGTCATTAATAAGTTGTTACTGCAGACTGTACAGCGTTTTATACATATGATAGATACATTAACTCCAAAAGGCTTGAATTTGGATATAGACCATGCTTTCTGTGGTCATCTCCTTGGTCCTTTTCTATGTTTTGGTAATTTCCAATTGCTTTTAGAGAGATATAACAGCCATTCAATAACGCTGTGGGCATAACATTTAATATTTTGGTCATTCTTATTTCTCAATATTCATATTTAAGTTTTTACTTCCTTATATTAATGTTTTATATCTGATATTAGGTAATGTTATTTAACTCACATTGTTTATGATTTATCATTTACTTATTTTTCACAAAAACCCATCAGTGTACATCTGAGATATGGCAGTACCATTCATATATTGCCTACATTATAGACCTTTATTCTCCAGGAACAAGCAGGAAGTCAGTCCTCACATATGGGTGACGTCAGTGCCGATGAAGCCCTCATGCGGAGCAATCCCCAGCTTTTGAAGAAAGCCTTTGGGATTGCATCACGCATCCGCGGTCCCCTTCCCGCCCAAGGGTGCCATCTTGCTCAGTCTCCTTTTTTCCGCGGAACCCAACGGACGTCGTCCAAGTTCCCTCACGAAAAAAGTGTTTAAAACTGTTTCAAAGTCAGAAAAATTATTTTCTGTCTAGCCGGTTCCCCTTCCCGCCTCGGCTCGGTACACCGGTATCGGGTCCGGTCCAAATTTTCGGTTTTTGTCCTTAGAGAATAGTGTTTGCGCTCTTTTTTCTTTTTAGCTGGCAGTCCGGTCCTTTGACCTCGCAGAGGCCCTTTTTCCCCCGATGGCTGTCAGTGGGTTTAAAAAGTGTGACCGGTGCACAAGATTGTCTCTTACCGACACACATGACTGCTTCCTCCATTGCCTTGGGCCTGACCACGACCAGAAGGTCTGTGGCCTGTATAAGAAAATTTCTTCCAAGGCCTTGAGGAGCAGGCAGCAGCAACATGATAGGATTTTTCCTGAGTCCGCACCCGCCCGGGACTGGACCTCATCGGGGGCCTCAACCTCTCGGGAGCTCTCTGATCCTGAGCAGCGTTGGGTGTCCTCTGAAAGGGGGTCTTCCTCGTGGGAACACCGGAGGAAGAAAAAAATCCATGAGGGTGGTGTCGCTAGATGGATCCGAGTGGCCTGGTCCCTCGTGAGCTAGGTCGTGGAGCCTGGCTCGCCACCCTGGATCCTCAGAGTTGGAGAGGCCTGCAAAACTCCCTCATAAGGAACCGGAGACACCAAGGCAGGTAAGCACTGTCCTCATTGTGGACTCTCCTCCGGGAGAGCCGGAGTCGGGACCTAACCCAGGGGCTGCGGAGCCTCCTGAGCTCGGTCTCATGATGGCGGCCTTGGAACGCAGCATGTCTGCCTTCATGGACCAGCAGCGGGCGCTGAGAGCCGGTCTCGCAGGTCCATCCGCCCCGACCACCGGGACATCGATGTCAAAGTCGACCCCGGAGGCCGAGCCGATCCGCGAGACACTAAGATCTCGAGTCGATCCTCGGCTGAGGTCTCCCTCGAGGTCGTTGATGCCATGAAATTCCATGTAAAAAGGGGAAGGCGATGGCAGTGGGGGTGTACTATTGACCGCCTGGCCAGAATGAACAAATGGATGATGAAATACTCAAAGAAATCAAGGAAGCTAACAAAAGTTACAGCACAGTAATAATAATGGGTGATTTCAATTACCCCAGTATCGACTGGGTCAGTGTCATGGCAGGACATGCTAGGGAAATAAAGTTCCTAGATGAAATAAATGACTGCTCTTGGAGCAGCTGGTTCATGAACCGACCAGAGGGGAAGCCATATTAGACCTAGTCCTTAGTGGAATACCAGATCTAGTGCAAGAGATAAGGGTGTTGGGGCCACTTGGCAATAGTGATCATAGCATGATCACCTTTGATTTAATTAGTGGAGGAGGGATAGTAACGAAATCCACAGTACTACCTTTTAACTTTTGAAAGGGAGACTATGATAAAATGAGGAAAATAGTTAAGAAAAAACTAAAAGGAGCAGTTGCAAAGGTTAAAGACTATCTTGGAAGCGCAGACCAGCTGTATTCCACGCCTTAAGAAAAGTGGAAGGAAGTCCAAAAAACTGCCAGCATGGTTTAAAGGTGAGGTCAGAGAGGCTGTTGTTGCCCAAAGAGCATTTTTCAGGATATGGAAAAAAGAGTCAAACAACGAAACCTGGAAACAGCACAAGCACTGGGAAGTCAAATGCAAGGCATTGATAAGGCAGGCAAAGGGAGAATTTGAGAAGCTTGCTGTGGAAGCAAAAATGCAAAATATAGACTTTTTCAAGTACATTCGTAGCAAAAACCTGTGAGAGAGTCAGTCCATTAGATGATAGAGGGGTTAAAGGGGCACTAAGAGGCGACAAGGTGATAGCGGAGAGACTGAATGAATTCTTTGCTTCGGTCTTTACTGAGGAAGATGTAGGGATGTTACCCATGACTGAAGTGGTATTTAAAGGTGCGGAAGAATGGAAGGAAATATTGATACATCGGGAAGATATATTACAACTATTAGATAAACTGAAGAGTAGCAAATCACCTGGGACGGATGGTATACATCCAAGGGTGTTGAAAGAACTGAAATATGAGTTTGCAGACCTGCTATTAGTAATCTGAGAACTATCATTAAAATCATCTCTAATACCTGAAGATTGGAGGATTGCCAATGTAACACCAATTTTTAAAAAGCGTTCCAGGGGTGATCCGGGAAACTACAGACCGGTGAGCCTGACATCAGTACCGGGAAAAATGGTAGAGACCATCATAAAGAATAAAACTACTCAGCATGTAGATAGTCTTGGCCTAATGGAAGACAGTCAACATGGCTTTAGACAAGGAAGATCTTGTCTTACTAATCTGTTATGTTTTTTTGAGGGTGTGAATAAACAGATGGACAAAGGTGAGTCGGTTGATATAGTGTATTTGGACTTTCAGAAAGCCTTTGGCAAGGTTCCTCATCAGAGACTTTTGGCAAAACTAAAGAGTCATGGGATAGGAGGCAGTGTACTACTGTGGATCAGGAACTGGTTAAAAGATAGAAAGCAGAGGGT
This sequence comes from Ichthyophis bannanicus, assembly GCA_033557465.1. Classification (NCBI taxonomy): domain Eukaryota; kingdom Metazoa; phylum Chordata; class Amphibia; order Gymnophiona; family Ichthyophiidae; genus Ichthyophis; species Ichthyophis bannanicus. The sequence continues at coordinate 193,735,442 of CM066039.1, forward strand.
AGGGCTAAATGGCCAATTTTCCCAATGGAGAAAGGTGAATAGTGGTGTACCCCAGGGATCTGTGCTGGGTCTGCTCTTTTTTGACGTATTCATAAATGACCTGGGAAGTGGGATAACGAGTGAGGTTATCAAATTTGCAGATGACACAAAACTATTTAAAGGTGTTAAAACCCAAGAGGATTGTGGAAAATTGCAAGAGGATCTTGATAAATTGGAAGACTGGGCATCAAAATGGCAGATGAAATTTAATGTGGACAAGTGCAAAGTTATGCACCTAGGGAAGAACAACCCAAACTATGGTTACACGATGCAAGGTTCCACATTAAGAACCACCACCCAGGAAAAAGATTTAGGCGTTATTGTGACTAACATGTTAAAACCCTCGGCCCAGTGTGCAGCGGCGGCCAAGAGAGTAAATAGAATGCTAGGTATCATAAGGAAAGGAATGGAAAATAAAACAAAAGATATTATAATGCCTCTATATTGTTCCCTGGTGAGACTGCACCTTGAATATTGTGTGCACTTCTGGTCGCTGTATCTTAAAAAGGATATAGCGTTATTAGAAAAGGTTCAGAGAAGAGCCACCAAAATGGTAAAGGGGATGGAATGACACTTCTATGAAGAAAGGCTAAAAAGGTTAGGGCTCTTTAACCTGGAAAAGAGACAGCTGAGGGGAGATATGATAGAAGTCTATAAATTAATGAATGGAGTGGAACGGGTAAACGTAGATCGATTGTTTATGTTATCAGAATACAGAAAGACTAGGGGACATGCAATGAAGCTACAGGGTAAACTATTTAAGACTAATAAAAGAAAATATTTTGTCACTCAACGTGTAATCAAACTCTGGAATTTGTTACCGGAGGATGTAGTAAAGGCTGTTGGTGTAGCTGGGTTTAGAAAAGTTCCTGGACATTGGACAAGTTCCTGGAGGAAAGGTCCATAAACCATTATAAAGAAGGGACCCAGGATATCAATGCTTGACCCAGTACAAACATTGTGGAACCAGTGTCTTTTGGGGAAACTGCTAGGTACGTATGACCTTGATTGGCCACTGTTGGAAACAGGATACTGGGTCTGACCCAGTATGGCATATCTTATGTTCTTATGCCGATTCCACTGGCGTCGGGGCGGTCGAGACTGAAGCACTCGAGGCCAGAGCCGCTCGATTCCTCCTCGGAGGGGTCTGGTTGGGAAACGGAGGATGAGGAGTCACCGGATACCCATCAGACCAAATACGTCCCCTCGGATTCCCTGGGTTCTGAACCTCAGAGAAGGTCCCCCCTGAAAGACACTCGGTTCTTGGACTTCATCCGGGACAAGGCAAAGGCTTTGTCATTCCCGGCGGAGGCTGAAGAGGAGCCGAAGAGCTCTAGATCCTCCAGTATGACTTTCCCCCTTGGGAAGCCCTTACTGTACCGGTGCCTCCCATTCTGAATGGCTGATGCTCCGCATGTGGGAAACACCGGCCTCGATGCTGGTACTCAGCAGGTGAATCGATTCCATTTACTGAGTTTGCAAGAGTCCTGGGTTCCAGAAAGCACAACTGCCGCACAACTCCTTGGTTGTGGAATCGGCCATGCGCTGGCTCAAGAGCCAGAGGATGCACTCCTTGGTGCCTCCTGGCCGGGAGGCCCGCAACATGGATGCCCTCGGCAGAAAGTGCTACCAGGGTTCGATGCTGTCATGCCGAATCCAGACATACCAGCTATACATGGACATGTACCTATGAGACCTGGCAAAGGAGATTGCCGGGTTCTCAGCTGGCCTCTCCGAGGGACCTTTGCAGCGCTTCCAAGTTTTGTCCACTGGGGTTCGGGAGTGCTCGAAGTTTATGGCTCGAGCAGCCTATGACGGCTTCGAGGCGTCAGCCCGAGTAGCTGCGGCCGGCATCGGTGCACGACACCAGGCATGGCTACAGTCATCAGACCTGGAGCAGTGGGTACAGGATAAGTTGGTCAATGTCCCTTGCCGAGGTGAAAACCTCTTTGGCAAGCCCATGACAGAAAATGCTGCCGAGATCGAGTCCGAGTACCTGACCCGGACAAGACTTGAGAAGAAGACGTCTGCCCCTTCTAAGACGAAAGGCTCGGGTAAGAAGCCCTTTTTCCTGAGAAAAGGTACGACTTACCGCAACTACCCCACATATCAGGCCTCCCCAGCTCCCTGACAGGGGCAGCAGGCCAAGGGACAGGGGTATGGCCCGTGTAAGCAAAAAGCCCCCAAGCCCAAGGCACCGGCTCCGGCCCAGCCTGGAGGGGGTTTTTGACTCCCAGATCATAGTCCCTCTCTCCAAGGAAGCAAGGCCATGCACAGGAGGAAGGCTGACCCTGTATGCCCGCAGGTGGCCAGCTATCACAACAGATTTATTTATTTAGAAAGTTTTTGTATACCGCCTTATCCTTCAATCAAAGCGGTCACGACACAATTGGGGGATACATTTAACACACGGGGATATGAGACACATATACTAATACTTACAGGGAACATGGGCAATGGAGGGTTAAGTGGCTTGCCCAAGACCACAAGGAGCATCTGTGGGACTAGAAACCCCAGTCCTTCCGGCCCAAGGTTGCTGTCCTCTAGTGGGATTTGAACCCCCAACCTTCCGGCCTGAAGTACCTTGCCCCAACCACTAGGCTACTCCTCCCTCAACAGATGCCTGGGTTCTGCAGATAGTCCAAAGGGGCTATCAGCTACATCTCATTCAGGCACCTCCCTCTTAGGTTCCAAGGGAGCCTTTCAGACCCCCTCTTCACAGGGACCTCTTCTTAAAGGAGTTGGAAGGTCTTCTCGAGGATCAGGCGGTACAACCGGTGCCCCACCACCTGAAGGGAAAGGGCTTCTACTCCAGGTACTTTCTGATACCAAAGAGAACTGGAGGCCTAAGACCCATCCTCGACCTGCAAAACCTAAACAAGTTCCTAGTGAGAGAAAAGTTCAAGATGCTTTCCCTTGGAATATTGCTGCCTTACCTCCACCAGGGAGGCTGGCTATGCTCCTTAGACCTAAAGGATGCTTATACACACATCCTCATTCATCCAGACGACAGACAATATCTAAGATTTGTGGTGGGAGGAAACCACTTTTAGTACAAGGTGCTTCCATTTGGCCTAGCCTCTGCACCCAGGGTGTTCACAAAGTGCCTAGCGGTGGCGGCGGCCTTCCTAAGAAACCAAGGGGTATTTGTCTTCCCCTACTTGGATGAGTGGCTCATCAGAGCCCAGTCAGCCCTGGAAGCCCAACAGGCCACGTCTTGCACTATCCAGTTGCTACAGCACCTAGGGTTTGTGATCAATTACACAAAGCCCACTCTGGTTCCCTCTCAGGGACTGGAGTTCATAGGAGCAAGGTTAGACACCCTTCAAGCAAGGGCTTATCTACCGGAAGACAGGACACCGAGACTTGTGGCCCTAGTGCAAGTGAGTCACAGATCCCAGATCTCAGCAAGACACTTTCTGCACCTCCTTGGTCACATGGCCTCCACGGTGCATGTGACACCCAATGCCCACCTCCACATGAGAACAGCTCAGTGGTGCCTCAGGAACCAGTGGACACAAGCCACAGGCAGACTCAGAGACAGCGTCAAGGTGTCCAAACAACTGCTGCAGTCATTGACATGGTGGCTTCGGCCATACAACCTACTGGAGGGAGTGCCTTTTCAGTCTCCCCCGCACACGAGAGTGCTGACTACAGATGCCTCCTTGCTGGGCTGGGGAGCCCATTGCCAGGATTTGTGCACTCAGGGGGTGTGGTCTCCACAGGAGAGTGCACAACAGATCAATCTCCTAGAGCTTCGAGCTATCCGCCTAGCTCTACGGACCTTCTGTCAAACCCTGGCTCATCAGCCTGTCTTAATTGAGACAGACAACCAAGTGGCAATGTTGTATCCTCTGTCAAGAGACCCTGGACCTATGCTCTTTTGCGCTCAACCAGGGTATGCACCTCAAAGCAGTTTACTTGCCAAGTCAAGAGAACTTCTTAGCCGACAAGCTAAGCTGAATTCTCCAGCCACACGAGTGGCAACTGGATCCCAACATAGTCCAGCAGCTGTTCCAGTGCTGGGGTGACCATCCATAGATCTGTTTGCGAGCCCACAGAATCACCAGTTGCCCCGCTTCTGCTCCAGACAGCCTCACCCACGCAGAGTGGCTGCAGATGCTTTCCTAATATCATTGTCTGTGGGCCTCCTGTATGCGTTTCCTCCCATGCCCCTGGTGGCCCGGACTCTATTCAAGATCCTTCAGAACAAAGCCTCAGTCATCCTGGTGGCACCCAGGTGGCCGAGACAGCCATGGTTTCAGCTGCTGCTCCAACTGGTGGCAGAGGTTCTAATCCCTCTGGGATTACATCCCAACCTCCTGTCTCAGGAGGGAGGGCACTCTTCTGCATCCCAACTTCATGTCTCTCAACCTGATGGCATGGCTGCTGATAGGGTAGTTCTCGCACCACTTCTCCTCCCTAAAAATGTAGAGAATGTACTGCTAGCCTCAAGAAGGCAATTGACTAGGAAAACCTATGCATTTAAGTGGCATAGGTTTGAGCTGTGGTGTGTTAAGCAGAGCGAAGACCCTTTCTCCTGCCAAGTGTCAGTGGTGTTGCAGTACCTGCTTCACCTCTCAGATTTAGGCTTCAAATCAAACTCTGTCCGAGTCCACCTTAGTGCCTTATCAGCACACCACTCTCCAGTGGAAGAACAACCAGTTTCTGTACACCCTTTGGTGTCCAGGTTCCTGAGAGGTTTACTTCTGCTGAAACCCCCGGTTCATCCCCCGGTGACCGAATGGGATTTGAATGTGGTCTTAGAGCAGCTTACTCACCCACCTTTTGAGCCGATGGCTACCTGCCATCTCCACTTCCTCTCTTGGAAAGCGCTTTTCTTGGTGGCACTCACATTGGCCAGACGAGTGAGTGAGCTGCAGGCTCTGGTTTCTGATATACCATACACACGGTTCTATAGGAACAGGGTGGTGCTTCATACTTACCCCAAGTTCCTTCCGAAAGTGGTCTCCTCATTCCACCTCAACCAGGAGGTGGTACTTCCGACCTTCTTTCCCAGGCCGCATGCCAGTTGGGCAGAAGCAGTTCTGCACACCCTGGACTCTAAGAGGCTTTGGCCTTCTACATGGAGCGTACGTGGGGACATCGAAGGGCTTCTGAGCTCTTCGTCTCTTATGACCCCAGTAAGCTGGGGTTGCCTGTCTCCAAGCGTACGTTGTCCACTTGGGTGGCGGATTGCAGTGTCGAGTCACGGCCCACCGGGTCAGGGCTAAGGCGGCATCAGTGGCTCACTTCCGCTCTGTTCCACTGGCAGACATCTGCCAGGCTGCCACCTGGTCTTCAAGCCAGAGTTTTGCAGCCCATTACTGCCTGGACAGGGAATCCCAACAGGACAGTGCTTTCGGCCAGGCTGTACTCCGTAATCTGTTTGAGGTTTAGGCAACTACTACCCTCCGACCCTTTGGTGTCAGGCTACCGGAGTGTTACGTTCTCAGTTGAACTCTCCTATCATGACTGCTGCGGCTCTTCTAGAGGGAGCCTATTTTTCAGTTATGGGTTCTCGGTAGCCTATAGCTAGGGAGTCCCATATGTGAGGACTGACTTCCTGCTTGTTCCTGGAGAAAGTGTAGTTACTCACCTGTAACAGGTGTTCTCCAGGGACAGCAGGAATCAGACCTCACGACCCTCCCTCCTCCCCTGGAGTTGCAGTCCTATTCTTAATTTTTATTCTTTTGCCGTCTTTTTAGCTACGTCATTTGACTGAGCAAGATGGCACCCTTGGGCGGGAAGGGGACCACGCATGCGTGATGCAATCCCAAAGGCTTTCTTCGAAAGCTGGGGATTGCTCCACATGAGGGCTCCGTCGGCGCTGACGTTATCTATATGTGAGGACTGATTCCTGCTGTCCCTGGAGAACACCTGTTACAGGTGAGTAACTACGCTGTCTTCCATTTTGGTTTTATATTTATCTCCTTTATATCCTGGTTTGTTAGGTAACCTAAAACATAGTATGGTACAAACCTGACTGATAGATTCTGCTTAAGCTGATTATTTGGGACCGATACAGTTGATTTATAGAAAATTCATTGGATGATGGTAATTAATTTTTGGGATATTCCTTGTGATCATTTGGATTCTATAAGCAACCTATGGGGACGATTAGTTGCTTCATGATGATGATCATAGGAGAACCAACACTATCAGATTTTGACACATTCATACTTATGCTATCACCCATTATTTGTTTTTACAATCTCTAAGGTTAACACTCTTTTTGCAAAATCCATGCTATCATTTCCATACATTCAGCGAGTGATTATTATGGAAATTATACATTTGGGGTCTACTCTGGATGTTTGCTACTTACTTATAAAATTCTTTATTATGATATGGTCATGGATTGCCATGACATGAACATATATTATCAATGAAATAATTATACATATAACTCTGCCAGTTGAAGTAAACATTCCTTTAAGGATTTCTTACTCTGTGCAACAGAAGAATTTTACATTATTCAATAAGGAGGTCATTTTAGAAGGCTTCGTTGTGATGTAGGATGTCTGAAGACATGCACGTGGATGGTGAAATCACGGAGATGTCTCTGCAGATATTCAACAAGCGAAGTTTACAGACTTCTGTGGTGTATTACTACTACTACTAATCATTTATAAAGCGCTACAAGGAATACGCAGCACTGTACAAACATAGATACGGATGGTCCCTGATTGTGACTGCTTATAATGTAGGGATGTTCAAGTAGGCGAGGGGGCATGGTGGAGGCGCTAAGGACTTACACATCTCCGTTCAATTTTAGGAATGACAGGGACGTCTGCAAGCACAGCCACATTTACCTGCTGCATGTATGAATAGGCATTAGTAAAGTGTTTGTTTTGACTTTAAAACATCTAAAGAGTGTAGAGAAGGAGGAGAGTTAAATGACTAGTCTAAGATCACAAAGATCCACACTAGGATTTGAACCCTGGCCACCCCACACCTTTTACCATTATGCTGTTAGACGTTCATGTTCTGAGATGCTATTCCGGGGATGTCTATGTAGATGTCTCCATAGACAACCATATCGGGTGCATCCACAATTTGCTGAAATCATGCCTGAACTTGCATGTGCCTGCATTTTTTTCAGATGTTCTGGCTTTGACGTCCCAGATTGCACTTGGACATCCCATTGTAAAATGTGCCTCTATAGGTCGTACATAACTGTTCAGTCCTTAAAAACATAAGATATGACATAATGGGTCAGACCAAGGGCCCTCAAGTTCAGTATCCTGTTTCTAATAGCGGCCTATCCAGGTCACAAGTATCTATCATGGTCCCAAAATGATACAGTGCTACTATCATTGTGATTGTGCAGAGTACTGCGGATGGTTGAGTGTCATATTTTCTATACCCTCTGGATGTTTTATGGCCAAAACAGGCACTTTCCTGATGCTTATTTGTGCCTGGAACAGATATAACCTTAGACGTGACTCCAGACACTTAGTATGTTTTTGAGATCAGGCAGTGACATCCAGGTTACTGGAAATGCCCTAGCTATGCCTCCACCATGCCCCCATTCAGACTTGGACATCCTCACACTGGGGACATCCACAGACCGAGCTTCTAAAATGCCTCTGGAAACATATCTATGCTTTGGACTTTTTTATATCCATTTTCAGACATCTAAAGCACAAATAGGGCTTCTCAAATAACCTCCATAGTTTACATGCACTTTGTACCTTGCTTATTTACTCATTTATATTTTAATTAGTATATTCACTCAGTAATATACATGCATCTTTTTATTATTTCATTTTTTTAATGGCATTTTTATCAGTTTCATATAATTGGGATAGATAACATTCAAATGATTTCACATTTTTATGTATTTGGATTTAATCATTTATTATATATGTTCACATTTTTTGATTCTGTTTTAATTGTATTTTATTTATATTTTAATTTTTATATGGATTAAAGAGATACACCCCTGAAGAAGGCATTGGCCAAAGCATGATTAAATAGGGTGGTGATGGAATCAGGCAGAAGCAATGAGTAAAGTAGACAGCCACGGGATTGCTTCAGTGTGGTCCCTTGATCACCTTGCTCTTTTGTGGTTCCTTTGGGACTGCGAGTGTGTATGCCTGTTTGGACTGCATACTTCCTGTTACCATGAGGCTGGGATGTGGAAGAGGTTTCAAGATTGCATGAGAGAGGAGGTGATGCTGGACCATAGTTGAGTTGGATGGAGAAAAAGAGGAGGAAAGGCTGGATCATGGAGATGGATGGGGAGACAGATAGGAATATGCTGGACCATAATGGGGATGGGATGGGGGGAAGATGCTGGAAAGGAGAGAGGAAAAAGAGAGGGGAAGATGCTGGACAGGAAGGAGTAAAAAGTGAAAAAGGGAGATGCTGCACCTGGGTGGGAGCAGGGTGAGAAGATGCTGGACAGGAGAGGGTAAAAAGATAGAGAAGGAGATACTGGATAGGAGGAGTAAAAGAAACCGAGGGAGATGCTGGGCATGTGGAAATGGGAGAGAGGAGGAGATACTGGATGGGGGAGGAATACAGAAATAGACAAGGAGGCTGAAGCAGGGAGAAGGTGGCATCATGTTCAAAGAAGGGTCTAGCTGGGGCTGAGAGAAGGATGCTGGAAAATGCTGGGACTGGGAGAAGGGGTTGATGCTGGTAGATGTTGGGGCTGTGGAGTTGAGTTAGGAGAACAGGACTGATTTTGGTAGAAGGGTCTGATGTTGGGGCTGAGAGAAGAGAGCCTGGGGGTTGATGCAGGGGATGGGGATGGGAGAAGGGGACTGATGCATGCAGATGCTGAGGAGAATGAGCACAGGGAGGAAGAAGTGCCAATGCTGTTGGGGATGGGGGGAAGTGGGAGAGATGGAGCAGGAATGAGTGCTAGGGAAGATGGAGAAAGGGAGGAGGAATGGGTGCAGGAGGAAGAGATAGATAGGCAGGTGGATGGATACTGGGAAATGGGCAAAGAAGGTAGGGGAGAGATGAGGGAATAGATAATAGGGAAGGGGGTAGACAGGAAGAAAGGAACTGGGAACATGGGGATAGGAGAGAGGGGATTCAAATGGGTAAAAACTTGGAGGATGGGTGGGAGAACAGAAAAACACAGACTTAAACTGGCTAGGTATCAGGAGTATGACTAGGATGCGAAAATGGAGACTAAGAAATTGAATAGGGATTCAGGGATTACAAAACCACTGGGGACTAAGTATCTGGAGGAAAGATATGAGTAGGGATGTGAGACAGGATAAAGAAAAATGGATAGACACTATTAAAGACCTTGGAGTGGAGGAGCAACTGCCTAGTACCCAGTAGATCAGGGTTCAGTTCTCACTGGTACTCCTTGTGACCTTGGACAAGTCACTTTACCCTCCATTGCCTTGGAAGAAAAGGCCTGGCAATCTACTTCTGGTGATACATTGCCAAGAAAACCCAGAGGCAACTGGATTGCAAGGACTCAGCACTAAAAAAAAAAAAAGAAAGAAGGACCTTGAAGAGTTGTCAGGGGGCTGTGAAGGGGGTAAGAGAGGATAGAATGGAGAGGTAAAAAGAGGAATGGAAGGCTGAGTAAGGGATGAAAGGGAGGTGGAGAGAGGATGAGTGATAGGGAAGGCGCTGGGGTTGGTTAGAGGACAAGAGGGCAGAGAAAGGTGGATGAGTCTGAGGACAGGTTGTCTAGAGAGTGAGAAAACAGGTGGAAGATAGAGAGAAATAGGAGGCTGGAGAAGGAATGAAAGGGGTAATGGGAGGACTAGGGAGGTTAGAGTGGGATACTGAAAGCTGATAAATAACTGAGAGGTGAAAGGGGGGATACTGAGAACTGGAAAAGGAGGAGTAAAATCTAAGACCTAGAAAGGTAGGTAAGAAAAATGTAGAAAATCTCTTTATTGCAAACAAGACCCTTAGCACTTAATGTAATATCTTTTATAACCAATTTTGAGGCAGAGGGCCCTGCTATGGGGGTGGTCATAAGAACATAAGCTATGCCATACTGGGTCAGACCAAGGTCCATCAAGCCCAGTATCCTGTTTCCAAAAGTGGCCAATCTAGGTCATACGTACCTAGCAGTTTCCCCAAAAGACACAGGTTCCACAATGCTTGTACTGGGTCAAGCATTGATATCCTGGGTCCCTTCTTAATAATGGTTTATGGACTTTTCCTCCAGGAATTTGTCCAAACCTTTTTTAAACCCAGCTACACTAACAGCCTTTACTACATCCTCCGGTAACAAATTCCAGAGTTTGATTACATGTTGAGTGAAAAAATATTTTCTTTTATTAGTCTTAAATAGTTTACCCTGTAGCTTCATGATGTATGAAAATGTCGCTTTGGCTTGCCCCCTTGTTTTTCACCCCAAAATATTTGGGGCCCCGATATTCCAAGGCATTTACATGGTTTGCAGACCTGCAAACCGTGTATGTGCCACTCATCTGGATATTCAGTGGCACTAACATGGTTAGCATCAGAACATGTCGGGGGCATTCGGGGTGGCACCCACCGCTAATTAGATAGTGGCGATATTTAGCCACTGCCTGCTTAGCAAGACACGGCTAAAGTTCACCCCGGCGAACCGCTATTGCCTGTTGTATCTGTTATGTTTCATGGTGTTTATAAATAAAGTTCTAAAAAAAAAAAAAAAAAGTAAAGCACAGCAAATGCTAGCTTTACTTTAGCTGCAGAAGCTAACTGGGAAGTAGCTGAATATCGCTGCGGCCTGGTTAGCTTCATGTTCTGTGACCAACCTGGATATTCAATGTCAGTAGTCAGATATGGCCCCAGCATTGAATATCTGGGTCTAGGATTCGGTGCCAGCAGCTAGCTGCTGTAGAAGCGATAGCCGCCAGCACTGAGCATTGGGGCCTTGGTCTAAAGATGCTGCTGGTTGCTTCTGCTTCTTTCTAGCTCCCGAGTCTGGCACTTCCAGGCCCTGCATCCCAGCTGCTGTTCACTCTTTACCTGCTGCTTGCGCCGCTTAGCCCAACCACTGTTGCTGCTTTCCAATCCATTCCAGACATAACTGGATTTGTAGTTCTGATTTTCCCATTGTTCCCCTTAAGATAATCAAAACTATGTAATTGAGCAGGTAAAGGAGAATTTATTTATTTTATTTAACATTTCTTATATACTGCCTTTCATGATATCAAGGCGGTTTACATTGAACAAACTGAAATTACATTGAACAGGGTAGTATAACTTTGAGAACTATTTACAGGGAACATGGGCAATGGAGGGTTAAGTGGCTTGCCCAAGACCACAAGGAACACCTGTGGGACTAGAAACCCCAGTCCTTCTGGCCCAAGGTTGCAGTCCTCTAGTGGGATTTGAACCCCCTGACCTTCCAGCCTAAGGTAACTTGCTCCAACCAATAGGCCACTCAGCTGGTTTGGTTGAGTTGGGGTATGATGGTAACTCCACCTCTCTTATTGGAGCAGTCCCTATTTGTACATAGTTGAAAGCAGATGACGGCAGTTTTTTTGAGAATTTGCCTTTGCAACAGACTTATCCCCTGCATCCTTTTCCCCTGCTTCCAGATATCAGGTTCAGAAGAGACTCCCCCCCCCCCCCATTCCCCACTCCAAATTGTCAGGATTAGAGCTAGAGAAGTGTTTAGTGATGGTCTGTGGAAAAATTGGCAACCATATCCACTCTCCCAAATAGCTCTGGATCTCATAATATGACATAAATTCATCCCACTGATACAGATTATTATAAAAAGATCTAAACTGCATCTGAATAGCAGCATTCCCCACCACTACCCACCTGATCCCCGTAGCTTTCTTACCACCCTTTGCACCATCTGTGCCCCCAGGCAATGAGCCAACAGTTTCTCTGACTTGTTCACAGTACCTCTGTTCAAGACACTGCAGCTTGTCATTCAATTCCTCCAAACGCAAAGCCTTCAGCTTAGTTCTAGCCTCTTCCAACTTAGGAACCACCACCCAGGAAAAAAGATTTAGGCGGCATTGTGGATAACATGTTAAAACCCTCGGCCCAGTGTGCAGCGGCGGCCAAGAGAGCAAATAGAATGCTAGGTATCATAAGGAAAGGAATGGAAAATAAAACAAAGGATATTATAATGCATCTATATCGTTCCAGGTGAGACCGCGCCTTGAATATTGTGTGCAATTCTGGTCGCCGTATCTTAAAAAGGATTTAGCGTTATTAGAAAAGGTTCAGAGAAGAGCCACCAAAATGGTAAAGGGGATGGAAGGATACCCCTATTAAGAAAGGCTAAAAAGGTTAGAGCTCTTTAACCTGGAAAAGAGACGGCTGAGGGGAGATATGATAGAAGTCTATAAATTAATGAACAGAGTGGAACGGGTAAATGTAGATTGATTGTTTACGTTATCAGAATATAGAAAGACTAGGGGACATGCAATGAAGCTACAGGGTAAACTATTTAAGACTAATAAAAGAAAATATTTTTTCACTCAACGTGTAATCAAACTCTGGAATTTGTTACCGGAGGATGTAGTAAAGGCTGTTAGTGTAGCTGGGTTTAAAAAAGGTTTGGACAAGTTCCTGGAGGAAAGGTCCATAAACCATTATTAAGAAGGGACACAGGATATCAATGCTTGACCCAGTACAAGCATTGTGGAACCTGTGTCTTTTGGGGAAACTGCTAGGTACTTATGACCTAGATTGGCCACTGTTGGAAACAGGATACTGGGTTTGATGGACCTTGGTCTGACCCAGTATGGCATATCTTATGTTCTTATGTTCTAACCTAACTCTGGAAATCTTTACCCATATATGTTTCTCTTCTAATCCCTGTCCTTTCTCATAGAATTGCTTAAGAGTTAGCCCTCTTGGCTTCTTCTTCAGTGATGCTCACAATCAATTTCACTTGTTCTGTAGGTTTTAAGTGAATTTTGTAGGGTTCAGTTGTTACTTCACAATATGCCTGGTACAGCTAAAACAGATGATTTATATTCCAAACATGTTTGGTAACTCAGCAATAAACTAAAGGCCAGCAGATCTGAAGCCTATTGGTCATCTGACAACTTACCAGATAGGCAATTTATGGTTGCTGGTGACCACAGGATTTCTGTTACAGTCGGGGCCGGCATGTCCTACTATGCAAACTGTGCCCTCGCACAGGGCGGCATGGAATAATGAATTGGCCAGACCCAGGTTAAAGGTGTGTGGCGGGCAGAAGCGTGAGGTCTTAGATCTCTCTCCATCCCTTGCCTCTACTACCAACACTGCACCTTACCATAAAAAACAAAGCTGCGTGGCCCTCGGAATCCTTCAAGTCCTGTATGCACTGATGCATCAGTGCCCCTCAGTAACAGGAAGTTGCATCAGAGGGGGCAGAGACGCATCAGACCTTCAGCGCTTACAGAACCTGAAGGATCTCGCGGGCCACACAACTTTTTTTTAAGGTATAGTGGCAGTGGTGTTGATGGCAAGGTGGGGGAGGGGGAGAAAGAAAGAAGGGAAAATGCTGACTACTGGGACTGAAAGGAAAGGAAAGAGGGTAGAGCTCGTATTGTAGAAAGGATGGGGAAAGAAGGGGCAGTGACTGGACCAAGGGGGTGAACAAGAAGGGAGGGAAAGAGAGAGAGAGATTAGATGCAGGAGATGGGGGAGAAAGGGAACTAGGGAGATACTGGAAGGGGGAATAGAGAAGGGAGGTGCTAGATTGCAGATTAAGGAAAGGAAGAGAGAAGGAACAGGGAGGTGTTGGATTGCAGGGAATGGGAGAAAAGGGGAATAGAGGAAAGATGCTGGATTGTGGGGGAGGGAGAAGAAGAGAGAAGGAACAGACAGATGCTGGAGCATGGAAATGAAGAGAGAAGGAATGGAAAGATGCTGTACTGTGGGGGGAGGGGGGAGGCATGGAGATGCTAGAACATGGGGGATGGAGTGGATGAGGGGATACTGCACTGTCAGAGAAAGGAGAAGAGCAAGAAGAAAAATGCTCAGTGAGGGAGGGGAGGAGAGATACTTAGCATGGTGAAAAACCATGTGGGAGACTTCATGTTTGATAGGCAAGGAGATGAGTGAGTGGGATAAGGAGACATAGAGCTGATGAGGTCATAAAAGGGGGAAATCGGTGACTGGGTGGGAATAAGTGACAGAAAACTTAGACTGGAGGCAGGAGAGGGTGTGACTGACAGGGAAGGAACTAAAGCTAGTAAGAAGATGAGAGACGGATTAAATGAGGGCTGCAGGAAAGGGGGGTAGTACAGAAAGTGTAAATGTAATGGGGAGACCTGGAAGGTCTGTGACAGAAGGGAAGAAGCAGCTGGGGAAGGAGTGAGACAAAGAAAATGGGAGACTTAGGAGAAATAGACTGAGAAGAAAGTGAAAGAAGGAGACAGAAAGTTGACAGGACCTGAAAAGTAAAAAAAAATAAAATAAAATAGAAACTAAGGACTGGAGAGTAGGGAGGGTGAAATTTGAGTGGATATAGGGGCAGAAAAGAAAGATGTTGGATGAGAGTTAAGAGGGACAGATCAATATATCAGAGATAGATGTAGGATAGGAATGGAAAAAGACAAGAGAAGAGACATGGCAACAGGACAACAGAAACTAGAACGAGTTAGAAGGCAGGAAAATAGAAGAAAGATACTGGGAATAACATGACTGGAAAAATAAAATGCCCTGAGAACAAAGGTACAAAAACATATTTTATTTTGAATTTATTAACTGGAACTTACTGTAGTTTTGGGAAATGTATATATCTCTGATACCTTTGTATTTTGTTCAGTACAAAAGGAACCGTATTTCTGCTATTTTCTCCAGTGGTGCAGTACATGAAGATTCAGGCTATGAAAAGTTGGAGAGGATTACAAGCTCCTTTCTGACATTTCGCAGGCTCTGACAGTTTAATCTTGGTTAGACTGCCTTTCCGATGATCTCCATCTCGTCCCGTAGGTGCATTCTTCCAGGTAGCAAAAAACACACACTCCCATTTGGGCAAAAGTAATCATGTCGAGATGCAGTGGAGAAGATGGTGGCCGCTGTACTTTTTCCAGTACATTTTCCCCATCCATAGGCTCCCTCTGGACACATATACTTATCATCATAGTAATATGCTCGCTCCCATGACCAGGACGCACATCTGTGATAGGCATTTTTATTTATGGCACCACAAGCATCAAAGTTCAAGATGATAGGTTTGGTGGGGTTGGTGAGAGGTTTAGTTATATTCAAGATGGCTCCATCCTCATCATTCCAACGTATCTCAAATGTATAGTAGGATGGATTCTGTTGGGGGTTATAACAAGTCTTACTTTTCCCCTTTGTACAAATGTTCAATTCAGTACCATTGTAGATACACCGGCTGACTGTACCAGTGCAAGTATAGTAGGAATGATAGAGCAAAGTCTGAGTAATCTTCTGTCCAGTTCGGGTGGTGGTTATGCAAGCTGCACAAGGGGGTAGAGCAAAAGTCTTTTCCAGAATTCCCAGGATCAGTACTTCCACAAAGCAATAGTGGAAGAACATGATGATTATAGTCTCTGGAAGTTAACTGGAGAGTTGAGAATGATGATTTATGTTGAGCTCGCTTCTGTTTCTGCTGTGATGGTCACTTTCACGTGACGTAGGTGGATTCTGAAGTTTCTTCTATAATATTGGCTGTCTCCTCAAGGTGAGTCGCAATGGAATCTCAGGATCACTTGCTGATGTCCATTGACCAAGATCAGGAGTAGCTGCTGGCTTCACTCAACTGTGGTGGATCCAGGGTTTGAATTCTGCAACTTTCACTGTGGTGGGTGTTGACAGGATGACGACATATGGTCCGTTCCAATGTGGCGCCAGTGGAGTTTTTCTCCACTCTTTCACCCACATGGATGTTCCTGGCTTGAAGGGATGCAGAGGTTCAGTCAGGTTGATGGGTAGTCGGTCTTGTACCCACGTTTGGAGTTTCTGCAAAACAGAACCTAAAGCTAATAGTTCTTGTCTAGTTATTTCAGATCCTATCTGTCTCATGTCTCCCTTTATTCCCTGCACTACGGGTGGAGGTCGCCCATACAAAATCTCAAAAGGGGAGACTCCTAAAGATCTGGTGGGAGCTGAACGTATCCTGAGAAGGGCTATGGGTAAAACCTGGAGCCACTTTAAGTGTGTTTCTTGGCAAAGTTTGGATAACTGAGCTTTCAGGGCTCTGTTCATGCGTTCTACTTTCCCTGAACTCTGGGGTCTGTAAGCAGTGTGTAATTTCCATTTTATTTGTAAAGCTTGAGCTAACTGTTGGGTCACTTGGGATACAAATGATGGACCATTATCTGACCCTATAGTTGACGGTATTCCAAATCGAGGAATAATCTAATGGAGCAATGCCCTAGTGACTTCTCGGGCTTTCTCAGTTCGGGTGGGGTAGGCTTCTACCCACCCTGAAAATGTGCAGACTAACACTAACATATAGTGATATCCATTTGCACGAGGCATTTCAGCAAAGTCTATCTGTATGTCACTCATGGGGGTCACCCCTACTGACTGAATTCTTGGGGGTGGAACAGGACCTTGCTTGGCATTATTCTTGGCACATGTCAGACATTGCTGTGCCACTGAGGCAGTCAGGGATCCTAGCAATGAAATACAGAAATGGGGTCTGAGGGCTTTCTCCATGGCTGTTTTCCCATAATGTGTGGCTTGATGGAAAGCTTGGACAAAGGCTGGTCCTAGTGCTTCAGGAATGACTGTAGGACCTGGGGGTGGACTATCTTCTGGAGGTGGTAGCACTATCCAACCTTGTTCTGTTAAGACTCCTCCCTCTTTCTCACAATAATAGTCTAACTCTTGTGTAGTATATCGGGGTGCCCATGAACTAAGGGGCACAGGGAATAGGGCTGCTTGCATTACAGTATCTTGGGTCCTTACTTGTCCTGTGGTGGCTGCCTTTTGGGCTGTGGCGTCGGCAAATCTATTCCCTTGAGCAATTTCTCCTGCTCCTGCCTGATGACCTCGACAGTGCATGACTGCTACTTGTTTGGGAGCCCATACAGCATCTAATAACATCAATATTTCAGGCCCATACCTAATGTCTTTATCCCCTGAGGTGATTAACCCTTGTTCTTTGTACAGGGCTCCATGTGCGTGCAAAGTAGTGAAAGCATATTTAGAATCTGTGTACACATTTATGCGGAGTCCTTCTCCTAATGTCAAGGCTCTGGTGAGGGCTATCAATTCAGCTTTCTGTGCAGAAGTTCCCGGGGTCAGGGCTGAGGACTCAACTACCAGATCAAGGGTCACCACTGCATATCCAGTACAACGATGTTCATTGATGACCAGACTGCTTCCGTCTACAAAGAAAGTCTGTTCTGGGTCCTCTAGAGGGACATCAGTCAAATCAGGGCGACTTGAAAATACAGTGTCCATGGTTTCTAAGCAATTATGATCAGGTGGCCCAGGACCAATTGGAAACAGTGTAGCAGGATTCAGAGCTTGGCTGACTTTCAACTGTATCCGAGGGTTTTCACACAACATGCTTTGATACTTCAACATTCGTGCATTGGTTAGCCAGAAGTTTCCTTTGTGTTCCATGAGAGTCAAGACAGAATGTGGCACGGTGACTTGAAGAGTTTGTCCTAAGGTAAGTTTGTCTGCTTTGCCCACTAAGAGGGCTGTTGCTGCAACAGCTCTCAGACAAGTGGGCCATCCTTTTGCAACTACATCCAATTGTTTTGACAGATAAGCTACTGGTCGTTGCCAGGATCCAAGAGATTGGGTCAATACTCCCAATGCGTTTCCTTGTGACTCATGGACAAAAAGATGGAAAGGCTTCTGAACATCTGGAAGACCTAAAGCTGGAGATGACATCAAGGCCTTTTTCAAAGTTTGGAATGCTGCATCTTCTTCAGGTCCCCAATCTAGTGGGGATTTTTCCATTCCTCTGGGGGCTTGGTATAGTGGTTTTGCAATCAGGGCAAAGTTGGGAATCCATATGCGACAATATCCTACTGCCCCCAGGAAGGCTCTTACTTGCCTCCTAGTGGTTGGAGTGGGGATATTACATACAGCTTCTTTGCATTCTGGTCCTAAACGTCGGATCCCACTGGACAACTGGAATCCTAGATACTTGACTTCAGTTTGGCATAGTTGTGCTTTGGCTTTTGAGACTTTGTATCCAGCATCTTTAAGAAGATACAAACGTTCACTAGTAGCTTGCAGACATTCACTTTCTGAGTTAGTGGCTATGAGCAAGTCAACTACATACTGAAGAAGAACCCTTTTTCCTGGGGCCACTGGGTAACTTGAGAGATCTTGGTTCAGGGCAGCACTGAAGAGAGTAGGCGAATTCTTAAATCCTTGGGGTAATCTAGTCCAGGTGAATTGACCCCGTCTTCCTGTTGTGGGGTCTTGCCATTCAAAAGCAAATAAAAGTTGACTGGTAGGTGCTAGGCGCACACAGAAAAAGGCATCTTTCAGGTCCAGGACGGTGAAGTGAGTAGCCTCAGCGGGGATCAGTCCCAAGAGAGTGTAAGGATTTGGTACTACTGGGTGTATAGTTTCAACTGCATCATTTACTCGCCTTAGATCTTGTACTGGACGGTAGTCCCCTGTCCCAGGCTTCTTTACTGGGAGAAGGGGAGTGTTCCATGGTGACTGACATTCTTTGAGAAGTCCATACTTCAGCAGTTTCATCAGATGATGGTGAATTCCTTCAATGGCTGGTCGAGGGAGAGGATACTGCTTCACATGTACTGGTTCCACTCCTGGCTTGAGGGTGACAATGACAGGGGCTATGTTCTTTGCTAGGCCAGGTGGATTATCTTCTGCCCAAATTTCAGGTGGGGCTATCGGGTTGGTAGGTATACAGGGACTGGTTGACTTTATTGCAGGTGCACTATAAAACCGCCACTCCTCTTCTCGGGGAACAGTCAGCACCATTATTCCAGAAGGCTTTGGGTTCACAGTCATTTGCATTTCTCCCCCTTCAGCAAAGGATATTTGGGCCTGGAGTTTGGCAAGCATGTCTCTGCCCAATAGTGGAATAGGGCACTTAGGCATATACAAGAACTGGTGCGTTATCTTCTGTCCCCCTAGCTCACACATGCGGTTCTGTAAAAATGGTTTTGTGGCTTTATTTCCAGTGGCTCCTATTATGGTGACAGATCGTGAGGACAGTGGAGCTACTGGCTTGGCTACTACTGAATGTTCTGCTCCTGTATCTACCATGAATTCCATATACTGGTCCCCTATCTTTAAATTGACCATAGGCTCCTGGGGACCCAGGGTGAACTTGGAGCCCGGTCTGGCCTAGTCTTCATCTATGTCATCCAGGTCATAGCCCGTTGCTACTGCCACTCCCTCAATGGCTTCTTCCCTCTCTTGTCGCAACTGCGTTCGATTCATTCCTCCTCTCCTTCGAAATCTTCCTCCTGGCCTCCAGGGACTCCCTCCTCCCCTCGCAGGGGCGGAGTCCAAATGCGGGCACTCATTTCTCCAATGTCCTTCTTCCTTGCAGTAGGCGCATTGATTTGCACCTAATGGAGACCTATCGCTTCCGCGGCCTCTTCCACGTCCTCTGGTCCTTTGATTAGGGAAACCTCCTCCATGTCGTTCGGTTATAGCAGCAGCAAGAAGATCTGCCTTCTTCTTCATCTTTCGTTCACTTTCTTTGTCTCGTTCATTTTCACGATTCACAAATACTTTCTGTGCGACTTCCATTAACTGAGCTGTATTCATGCCCGCAAATCCGTCTAATTTCTGCATTTTTCGTTTTATGTCTCTCTGGGACTGACTAACAAATGCCGCATTTACCATGCATAAATTTTCTTGAGCAGCAGGATCATATGGGGTATACAGTCTATAAGCTTCAGACAACCGCTCATAAAAGGCCGCTGGGCTTTCATCTGGACCCTGGAGAACTTCCGATACTTTTCCAATATTCATGGCCCTCTGGCCTCTCCTCTTCAGGCCCTGCACTAAGGCCTGGCGAAATCTGGTTAGGGCCGCCGCCCCCCTTTCGTCATTCGGGTCCCACCCGGGATCTTCGTTGGGATATTCCGCAGCTGCAGCCTGTGGGGGATTTACTGCCCCCCTTTCTACAGGGTTCTCTTCTAACCACCGGAGGGCTGCCTGCCCGATCCGGCCTCGCTCTTCAGTAGTGAAAAGGGTGGACAGGAGCTGGCGACAATCGGCCCAGGTAGGCTGATGGGTTTGCATAATACTAGACATTAATTCTGTTAATTCCTGGATTGGCTTTATAGGAAGCATAATGCGTTTTCCAGTTTAATAAATCTGTAGTAGAAAAGGGTACATAAACTAAGCTGGTTGGTCCTGGCGCCATCTGACCCTAATCATTTAAAACAGGAATTCCAGGCACTTGGCGTAATGGCATCAGATGCCCTGCTTTCTCCTTCTTTTTGGGAGTTACGCTTCTTAACTCATAAGGCTCTCGAGCACCAGTTTCCTTGGTGGGTGACCCTGAACTGGTAGGAGAGCTTCCACTTTCTATCTCATCAGATGACTCAAGTCCTCCTGCTGTGCTCGGGCCAGACCCGGAACTTTCACTCGGGATAGGGCGCTTCTTAGGCTGTAGCTCTGGTATTTTCGGGGGCTCCTCATCGGGCTCTACTTCAAGTTGTGGGGCTGTGGGGACTAATTTCTGTGAGTACCGGGGTAAATTATCTAGTTTAAAAGATTCTGGTTCCATCCTGGTTAAGGTGAAGCCCATGCCTTCAGAAGAGCCCCTCCTTTCCCCAGAATGTTCCCCAGTTCCTAACAAATCCAAAACACTCATCCTTGCACCATCGTCTCATCCACGCATTGAGACTCTGGAGCTCTGCCTGCCTTTCGGGTCCTGCACGTGGAAGGGAAGCATTTCGGAGAATGCTACCCTGGAAGTTCTGGATTTCAACTTCCTACCTAAAAGCTTAAATTTAGCCTCCAGAACCTCCCTACCACATTTTCCTATGTCATTGGTACTGACATTTACCAAGACAGCAGACTCCCCCGCAGTACTATCTAAGATCTTATCTAGGCAGTGCTTGAGGTCCGGTACCTTCGCACCAGGCAGGCATGTTACCAGGCGATCCTCACATCCACCAGCCAGTACTATCTAAGATCTTATCTAGGCAGTGCTTGAGGTCCGGTACCTTCGCACCAGGCAGGCATGTTACCAGGCGATCCTCACATCCACCAGCCACCCAGCTATCTACATGCCTAATGATTGAATCACCAACTATAACAGCTGTCCTAACCCTTCCCTCATGGGCACATGGCCCTGGAGAAACGTCCTCAGTTCGAGAGGGTACTACATCACCTGGAGGACAGGTCCTAGTTACAAGATCATGTCCTGCCTCACCAGGGTGATGCTCTCCTGTCACGTGACCTCTCTCCTCCATGGCAACAAGGATGCTGCCAGACTGGAGTTGGGACTTCAGGACTTTATCCCTGTAAGTCTCGTCCATGTACTTCTCTGTCTTTCTTATGTCTTCCAGGTCTGCTACTCTAGCCTCGAGAACGGACTTGTTCCCTGGGAGCAAAGAGCTCCTTGCACTTAGTGCATACGTAAGACCTCTCACCAACTGGGAGAAAATCATATATGTGACACTCAATGCAAAAGACTGGAAAGCCCCCATCTCGCTGCTGGACTGTTTTCTGCATCTTAGTTTAAAGCTTGTGTTTAGGTCTTTAAATTCTGTACTTACTAAGGGTTGATGTAGATGCTTATACTAATAAAAGTGTATCTAATACCTCTAATATACCTTGTTCACCTGAAGCTTTTTTTTCTCTTAATTAATCTCAGGTCCTCAATGTATGACTGATTTGGATAAAGAGCTGCATCTGAGATCAGCCCCTTTCCTCTAAGATGTGTAAGTACCTATAAAGCTACAATTACCCCAGGGGCGGTGGTGCTGGGGAGGAAGGGAGAGAAATAAGACCTATTAAAAGAGGGCTGTTACAAGGTACCCAGTCCTGTACCCTCAGCAGGGGGGGAGGGGGTTAGTCCCTCAGGTAGGCAAGAGCAGGAAAAAAAGTTTAAAACGTAGCACGTTCTGGGGACAGAGCAGGGAGAGATATTTAATTTAAAGTAACAGTTAACCTGGCTACCACACAAAGGCCAGTTAGTTGAGAGAGGCAGGGTAAGTTATACAGCTGAGAAAGCTGAAGTGCAAAACTAAAGGGAACAGGGAGGTGAAGTAGCACACCAATAAAGGCAACAAATAAATAAATAAATAGACAGCTAGAACTCACAGCAAAGTCATCACAGGAGTTAAATATCCACCTCTCTAGCAGAGCACTGTGAGGGCACTGCTCTTCCCAGAGCAGAGAGAGGCAAACAGAACAGACTATGCACACATGGGAGGAGGAGACAGGAAGAAGGGCTACACAATACCTCAGCAGGGGGGGAGGGGGTAGTCCCTCAGGTAGGCTAGAGCAGGAAAAATGTTTAAAACACAGCAGGTTCTCGGGAGAGAGCAGGGAGAGATATTTAATTTAAAGTAACAGTTAACCTGGCTACCACACAAAGGCCAGTTAGTTGAGAGAGGCAGGGTAAGTTATACAGCTGAGAAAGCATAAATGCTTTTGAATATCTCCCCCCCCCCACCCCTTAATTCATTAAAACATACCTGCTGAAATGATGGGACATTTAGCAACATTCTGCAGGAGAAAGCTCTCCTCCCCACCACTATCTGGTTCTGCTAGTGCGTGCTAACATCTTAAATCCAGCTCTGGGCTCCTAGCCACCTCATTTATCCTCTTGAGGTATTTCCTATTAACACTGAGGTAAGGCCGTAGCAAGGGCTGTACTTGTGGTGTGACTGCACAGGATGCAAGTACAGAAAGGGCTTCTAGGAAGCTAAAAATAGTGAGATGCTGCAGAGGGGGGAGGGGGGGCACCAGATTCGTTAGTTGCACAGGGTGCATTTCTTGCTTGGTAGGGTCCTGCATTGAGATACGTCCCTTCTCTGAGTCCTCTCCATTGTGTGCATCAGTAATAATTTAGGCTTTTATACAGTACCTGTCCTAAAGAAAATGGATACGTAGAGGGAAGACAAGGAAAAGAAATACCTGGAAGTCTATGAGCACAGCATCTAACAATCAGATCAATGGTGCATAAGTCAATGAAAAATGAATCAAATGTAAGATACTTGAGTACATGAAAGAGAAATCAAGTAAGACAAAGACATTTTTATTTTATTTATTTAGCAGTATTTATATACCGCCTTTCACCAGGTCAAGGCAGTTTACATAGAACAGGAGAGAAAATACATTGTAACAGCATCTTCAACTATATACAACATTCAGTTGATACATAAGAGTTTATAATTATATACAGTCTTAAACTATGTACATTATACAGGCTTAGATTATGTGCGGGTGCAGTTAACTGGTTTATGTTATGGGGGTGAAGTGCTCAGTGAATAGGTGTGTTTTCAGATGTTTTCTGAAGGTTTTGAGGTCTGTGATGTTCCTGATCTGGTCTGGAAGAGTGTTCCTTATAGAGGGTGCATACAGTTGGAATTTCCCTAATTCTGTCGGGGAAGGTGTAAGGAGCTGCCCTTGTTACTCAAAGCCACTGAGAGATGGGAACTTTTCATTTTACCCATGCAATGAAGCTGATCACTGCTTACCAATGCAACACCTGTGGGGTATTCTGATAGTGAACAGCACACCAATGCAGGGCCGTACCGAGGGAAGATCGCGCCCTGTGTGACTTGCACATTGGGTGCATGCCCCCTCTTCCCCCCTCCCCCCCCCCGCACAGCGGGAGAGAAGAGGCACGTCCAATGTGCAAATCGCCGGCATGCTAAGCAGATCTTTCCCTCCCTGAAAGAGCCCTCCCTGCAAGAGCAGGGAGGGAAAGATCTGCTTAGCATGCCGGCGGAAGGCTTAAGGGGCGCATTTTAGCTTTCTTCCGTTGCCTGCCGCCGCTGAGATCTGCTTAGCATGCCGGCAGCCTTAAGGGGCACATTTTAGCTTTCTTCTGTTGCCTGCCACCGCTGAGAGAAGAAAAAGTGGCGGCGGCAGGCAACGGAAGAAAAATGCGGCCCTTAAGCCTCTGCGCCCAGGACACAGGGCTAGGTACAGGCCTGCACCAATGCTTAATCCAATGCTGGGACTAGGGAGAGACAAGAGGATGAGCAGTGGGGAAGGGAGGACAAAATTCCAAATATTTGCCCCAGTTGCAGAAAAAGCAGGTCTTGACACTTTTACAGTCTACTTTTTTTATTTTTATTATTTATTTATTACAGGCTCTTATATACCGCTCTATTCAGAATCAGCGCGGTTCACAATGTAACAACATACCATAACAACAAACTGTTAGGTTTTACAGAGAACAAGGTCAGAGAACTTGGATAAAACATGGGACGTCATTACTGCAACTATTTACAAGAGTATTTACAAGTAAACATAAAAGGATTTGTTCTTAGTTTGGGTAGAGATTAAGATTGGTTAGTTGGTCAAGTAATATTGGGGGAAGAGGTGGGATTTGAGTGCCTTTCTGAAAAGGGATAGATCAGTGATAGCACGAATCTCTGGGGGTAGAGCGTTCCAGTATTCGTAATAGAAGAGCAGCCAAGGACAAGAAGCTTGCAAATAGTTTGTAGCCCCTAAAATTAAATAGAAGCTAAAACAAAGAAGAGGTGCACTGATGAGAGTTGTGTCTGGATCTCTACTGCTAGAGGCATATTAGCAGGGAAATGGTGCCCTTCCACATCTGTGTCAAATAATACAGCCCTACTGCTTCCTGATAAGGGAGCCCTTGAGGCCCACAGCTATTCCTGGCTTCAAGCAGCCAGAGGTATTTTTACACCCTGTTCATATTCAGATTCTTATAGAAAGCAGCAAGCGGGACCAGCTCAGAGACCTCTCCCTTCCCCGGCTTCTGCACATACCATGCACTTTCTAGCTGCTCCCTCCCTTCCTTCCATGCAGCCATCTGGGAGAAAATTAATTATAATCAGCTCCCAGACAAATGCATAGACTGACAGGCATGAATACCAAACAGCTCCTTTCCGAGGCAGAAAGCGAGAGTAAATTAAGGGGAAAGAAAAGGAAGTGGCAACAAACATAAAGGAAAGAGAGGATAGACAAGATCACTTGTACGATTCTCTTCCATTGTCCTCAGATTGTAAGCTCTTTGAGACAGGCACTCTACCACATTGTATATTATTGTTATTATGATTTGTATAATATGTAGAAAATGTATGCAGTACTGTACAGAAACACATAGTAGACAGTCTGTACTCCTTGGAGCTTACAGTTTAATCAAGACAGACCAACAAGCTATACAAAGAACAGCTGAGAGGCTTTAGTGCAACCAGGGTTGGCACATCCATTGTGCGGGAATGTTGCCTGCACATGGCCCCACACCTCGCGGGTCCCCACGCCTGACTGGCTGCAGAGGGAACTGGGGAGGCCCAAAGCCTCAGCTCACCTCTGAACGGCCAAGTGAGTAAAGAGTGACTTTTGCCTTCTCTCCCATGGCTGTGATAAAGAGAAGCCCGCCGGTGCACTGAGTGCTGGGAGGTTAAACAAGGGCTTGTTGCCAGATCCCACAGGTACATGTCCATGTACAGCTGGTATGCCTGGATCCGGGCTATGAGCATGGAGCCCTGGAAACACTTCCTGCCAAAAGCATCCATTGTGCGTGCCTCCCTGCCAGGGAGCACTGAGGAATGCATCTTTTGGTTCTTAATGCAATGCATAGCCAACTCTACCACCATGGAGTTATGTGGCAATTGTGTTTTCTGGAAGCCGGGGCTCCGGCCAACCTAATACTGTGAATCGAGAATAACCCCCAATGCCCGATAATCCCAGGATCCTAGCCGAGCCCAAGTGCATGACACCGAGTTGCCTGACACCAGCATCAAAGGCAGGGATTCCGCCCCTGATGCTGATCCCAAGGCATACTTACCAAACAGTTCCCCCTACCGCCTTTTGCATTCCTTCTGGGTCTTAGTCGACATCAAAAGGCAGAGCGGACAGGAAGACATGTCATGGTCCACCCGAAGCATTTAATGCAGGTGTGGTGGTCCGTGCGGGACATAGTGTCGTTGCACTTGCCACACTGCTTAAAGACACTGGTCAAAAACATAGTGAGAAAAACAAGCCCCATGAGATTAAACTTCGATGTCTTGACCAGCTAGGCCACGAGCAAAACACCCGCAGGCCAAAAACTAAAAGAAAAGAAGCACCTGAGTGAAAAATATGAAGCCGAGGTGGACTCGGGTGGCGGAAAGTTGATTGAACCAAAGCAGAAAATAAAGATGAATGGTGGAAAAAAAATCAACTTAATCCAGGGTGCATAGACAGCACGTCTGCAGGACTCCATGGAAAACAGAAGACTGAGTTAAGATGGCACCTTTGGGTCAGAAGGTGACTGCACGTGTGCGGTATAGCTCCCAAAGGCTTTCTTTGAAAGTTTATTTATTTTTTTATTTATTTGCAATTTCTTCTATACCGCACTATTTATCATCAGCGCAGTTCACATATAACCAAAGTTGTACAATGTGTAACAGTCTAACACTGACATTTACAGAGAACAGGGAAATAAAACATGGAGAACGGGGAGAACTATCTACAATATGTACAAATTAGAATAAAGATTGGCATGTTTGTCTTTAGGGGAAGATTGACGTGGGGGAAATTTAAATACAGTGATTAGGGCATAGGGTACATTCCTTTGTGGGAGTCGCAAGTTGGAGATTAGATCTGCACGAGCTCCGTCGACACCAACGTCACCTATATGTGAGGACTGACTTCCTTCTTGTTCCCGAAGAAGTGCTTATTTTGGCCATAAAACATTCAGAGGGGGTACAGAAGATGGCATTCCACATCCCCAGTACTCTGCACAATCACAATGATAGTAGCAGTGAGATTTGAACCCTGGCTTCCCTGGTCCTAGCCCACTACTCTAACCATTAGGCTATTCCTATACATTTTGGTCTTGACTATTGTTCTGGGGATGTCTATGCAGATGCCCCCATAGACATCCAAATCAGGCTCGTGCACATTTGTGAAATTGTCCCAAACTTGGATGTACCTGATTTTTTTCCAGATGTTCTGGCTTGGACATTCCAGATTGCACTTAGACCTCATTTGTAAAATGCTACTTTATATGTACAATGGTGTTCAGAAGTACTGTAATCAGGACCATTGCCAGCTGTTTTGCTGCCCTGTGCAAATTAATACTATGCTGCCCCCCATCCCCAACAACACCCTATAGATTTCAGTGGATCTCTTCACAAGCTTCTCTTCTGTCCCAATGAATATGACACTTAATATATGTATCTGAATATAGTTTACACATGAATCAGAGTTAGAGTAAGGCTTCCAGATTTCTAAATTACTTCTTTCAAGTGCCAATCACCCGGTACCATTAGAAAGTACTACATATCCCTGCAGAAGGACCACTTAGAAGCCTATAGCAAACTTGTTATACCATAATAACACTGCCATGACTCACACTTCACCAGCCCTACCTACGAAAAGTCAGCATTACAACTTTTACACCATTCCCTAGAACACCCATACACATATTAGTGAGAAAACAGAAGAGATCACTACACAGAAACAACACGCTAACAGAATACTGTACCTTGATCACGCATGCAAACCACAGACATACCCTCACCAAATACAGAACAAGAAATCAAAGAAATGATCATCATGGCAGCACGTTTTGAGCAAGAACTGTTGGGACGTTCTTGAGGTGAGGAGACCTTGCAGCATGGGAGTTCAGCCAGCCAGCACTTCTGCAGATGGCTTCCAGTGATGCCACCTACACGGAGGCCCCCTCAGTAGGATTTAAACCAGCCCAGAGTTATTTTGTTGGATCATCATGGCAGCATGCTCTGGGCAAGAACTATTAGGAGGCGCTCGACGTGAGGAGACCCTGCAGCATGGGAGTGCAGCCAGCTGGCACCTCTGTGGATGGCTTCCGGTGATGCCACCTACATGGAGGCCCCCTCAGTAGGATTTAAACTGGCCCAAAGGCCCTCTGGGGCATGTCTAAAGGAGCAGGATGTGCTCCTTCTGTGCACTGCCGGAGCAATGTTTGGATTTGTCAGACAGCTTCCTTGGAAAGGTACTTTGAAGTTATTTCTTTTTTTAATTTAGTAATATGGGGAAGCAGAAGGCAAAGAATTTATCACGGCCAACACCAAAAGGTGTCTCTCTCAGCACAACAGAACGGATACCACCACCACCACTGATCCCATTATTGTCTTCCACGATAATGTCAGACAGTTCCTTGGTTAATGTGTCTCCCCCCCTTACTAAGTGCCCTATCCCGAAGCCAGTCTCAGATGGTGGACGCTCAGAAAGTGGAGGACATATCTCAGGAGATAACATTAAAGGACATATGGTCAGCAATAATGAATATAGATGTGAAACTATCATCAGTAATTACAAACTGCTTCAATGCCATAAATCATTGGCTATCGGATCACAAGCTCAGTATCAACCTCAAAAAGACCTAAGTCCTTTTCCTCACCAAGAACCAGTCCTTTCATCCCCAAAGTCAGTAAAAGTGGAGGTTAAGCCAGAAGTGAGAAACCTTGGGGTTACCATCAACCAACTCCTCTCATTTCAACCGCATATAAACAGAGTAACTCAATGCATTTACAATAAGTTAAGGACTCTCCAACACTTACGGCCCCTTCTTGAGCCGCATGATTTTTGAACAGTCTTCCAAATGATGATACTACCTCATTTTGATTTCTGTAATGCCATCCTACAGGGTATCTCAACAAACTCCTTACATCCTCTACAACTTGCACAACATGCGGCCGCACAAATCCTGTTACGCTCATCTCGGTACAGTCACATCACAACAATTCTAAAAGAACTACAATGGCTACCTCTCCTCAAGTCGAATTAAGTATAAAACTCTGATGACAGCATTCAAAATAAGCCATCATTCATCTTTTCAATACTTACAATCCATTATATCAAAGACCCAAGAAAATTGCCAAAGAATAAGTAACTCCTCAAACCTTCTGGTCCTACCCCTAAGCACTGACTAAGAGTAATCAGACAACCTGCACTCGTGCGTTTTTCCCTACATGCCACTCGCCTCTGGAACGCCTCATCAGATACACTCATGACCTCGCAACATTCAGAAAGTTGTTGAAGACCCACTTGTTCACGGAACACTTTGATAAGATTACATGACCCACCGTTCACCTTCTCAATCCTCCTACCCCTTCCCCTTCCCTCCCCCCTCCTGTTCTTCAGCTCTGGCTGAAACTATGTCAGCTACAAGCATTCTTGTTATATTGTATATAGTTTAACACAGATCTGTGCTATCTCTAGTCTCCACTCTTGTTACTTTGTATATTTATTCCATTAAAATTGTTCCATTCAAGTTATAATACCTATTCCATGTAAAATTGTTCCATATAATGTTGAAGTTCAGTTCTTTGTAAACCACGTTGATCCTTGGAAACACAGTATATAAGAATAAATAAATAAATCTACGGTTTCGTCTGTGTGTGAGTTTACTCAGGCGGCCACTAGGGTGTTCCAGGATTTGGATTATAGAATTTCTTTTTTTTTTTAAACTTTTATTTTCATTTTGCAACAAACAAAAGAAACAACACACCAAAGGAGACAAAACAAGTATACAATAAAGAAAAGTAAACCCAATTACCCCCCACCCCCACGCTTCTTCTCTAGCTGATTATGTCAGCATGTGAGCGCTTCCAAACAACAGTGATTATACATCAAAACAATCAAAAGAGTATCTGCGATACAGAATAATCATGGGACAAAGATATATACAAATTTAAACAGTCAGATGAGAGCATTGAGCAGAATGTACATAGTCATTGAGCATCTTCCATTTAGACCGATGATGAGGAGTCTGAATGGGGGAAGCAAACATACGAGGTATTTGTTCATATTTACTGTAGAGACAGACATGATTCCACCATTCATTGGGGCTCAGCTGAGAGCTATTTTTCCAGTATTTCGTAATTAGGGAAATAGCAATGCCAAGCATAAAGTCCAAAAGGAAGTAAGCCGTTTTTGGAAGAGAGGGGATCCCCGCAGCTGAGCGAAGTCCCACTATCCTCCAAGAAAGGGGCTCTTGAAAGTGCAAAATAGACTGGATACGACCCCAGACCCGACGCCAGTAATACTGTAGTGCGGGGCATTCATACATAACATGAGGTAGTGAACCAATGGCCGCATGGCATGTCCAACAACTATTGCCCTGAGTAGTGTTCCATTTGGCTAATCTGTCAGGAGTGTAAAAACACCGGTGGGCTAGAAAGAAGAGTGTCTGAGTGAGTGAGGCGGATCGGGAGACCCGTGTCACTCTACTCCAGACAAGGCTCCATTGCTCCGGGGTCAAAGTCACATGCAATTCTCTCTCCCATGCTTTCTGCGCTATAGGGGTATCTCTAGTTATAGCATTACATAAGGTTTTGTAAAAATTGGATGCTACACCCGGTGAACTACCGATAGATCGGATAGTCTCCAACCAACCTTGTGTAGGGGAGGCCGATGGCGGGAGCACCTTAGCACTCCGAAGGCAATGCTGAAGTTGCACCAACTGAAAGTAGTGTTTCGCTGGGAGACCAAATTCAATTTGCAATTCACTAAAAGTTTTCCAGCGACCTTCATGGAACAACTGACTAGGAATCCAAATGCCCCTAGTGTACCAGGGGCTCCACGCCATCGGCTTATTTTGTATTCGAAATCGAGTGTTATACCAAAGTGGGAGCTTGTCTAACGGACAGAGTCGGGAGTCTAAAGAGTGCATAAGATTATTAAAGGCACCTAAGGTGTCTAAAAGCATTGGTGGAAAGTGGGAGTCTGATGGGAGAGTCATACCAGGGAGAAAAGTAAGAGGAATCGGTTTGCAAAGGTCCTCTTCTATGTCTAGCCACACAGGTCTACTCGGTACTGGATCTTCCAGCCAGCGAGCGCCTTGTTTGAGAAGAAAAGATTGATGATACTTCAGGAAATCAGGGAATCTGACACCCCCATTTTCCTTATCTGCTTGCAGCTTATGTTTCGCTATCCTAGGTGTCTTGTTTTGCCACAAGTATCTAGTCAGAAGGCCCTCTATATCTTTATATATACGTCGAGGGAAGAGACAGGGCAACATTTCTAAGATATAATTCACTTTCGGAACAATCATCATTTTTATGGTTTCTAATCGACCCCACCAGGTAAGTGTTAAAGGAGTCCAGCGGTGAGTAAGCGCCCGGACTTTAGAGGTTAAGTCTTTGGCATTGAAGGATATAGTGTCTTCCAAAGGAGAACAATAGTGAACCCCAAGGTATTTGACCATGCGAGGTTGCCATAAAAAGGGGAAGGGTTGCATATCTGCCTGATGAAGCAAAGGATTTAATGGAAAGGCTACCGACTTGGTCCAATTTATCTTATAACCGGACAGTTGTGAGTATTTACCAATTTGCTCTAGGACAGCCGGTACTGAGTCTATAGAGACAAAAAGCATAAGGTCATCAGCATACGCTGAAATTTTGATTTCCCTATGGGTGAAGGGGACTCCATGAATCTCCTCCGATTGCCGGATTAGTAAAGCCAAGGGTTCAAGTGCAAGATCGAAGAGAAGTGGAGACAGTGGGCATCCCTGGCGAGTGCCGCGTTGAAGGGGAAAAGGCTGAGACTTTAAAGCATTGGCACATATACTGGCTGTAGGCTGTGCGTACATGGTGCGAAGACAACGGAGAAAACCTTCCCCGAATCCGTACCAGCGGAGGACTGCAAACAGGAAGGGCCACTCTAAGCGATCAAAGGCCTTCTCAGCATCAAGTGAGAGGCCAACAAATGGGCGATCAAGATTAACTGCGGTAGTCAGTACATGGCATAGAGTCCGAGCATTGTCAGCAGTTGATCTACCAGGAATGAAACCGCATTGATCTGGGTGTATTAAGGTAGGCATCCTATCCGAGAGCCGGGTAGAGAGAATGGTGGCAAATATTTTATAGTCCGCGTTTAGGAGGGAAATTGGACGATAATTAGCTGTTAGTTGCGGGTCTCTCCCCTCTTTCTCAAAAACTACTACATTTGCCATTGAAAAGGACCCAGAAGGAGAACCCTCCTCGGCCAGAGCAGAAAAATAAATTTTCAAAACTGGAGCTAAGTCAGCGTGAAAAGTTTTGTAGAATTCAGCAGGGAGACCGTCTGGGCCTGCGGCTCGACCTGAGGCACATTTCTTGATAGCAGAATGAATTTCTGAGGCAGTAAATGGTGTGTCCAAGGCCACTCTATCATCGTCAGATAGGGTCGGTCTTTGTACCCCTGAAAGTAAGCGTTCAAATACATCTGGCTCAAAATCACATTCAGATTGATAAAGCCGGGTATAAAAATCACGAAAGAGTTCTAAGATTTCGGTATCTTTAGTGACCAAGCCCCCCCCCGACGGATTACGGAGGGCGGTAACACGCTTGGCTTCTTTTTGACCTTTTAGGGCATTTGCTAATAATTTGCCAGCACGATTATTTTCCCGATAATATAGCCCTTGTTGGGATTCGATACTTTTAACAGCAGCAGTGTACAAAAGCTGATTATATTGAAAACGCAAGCGTTGTAAACGGAGTAAAATACATGGGTCAGTACGGGACGTGAGGAGACGCTCCCCAGCTTGTATCTGCTGCTCTAGAATCAGTAAATGCTGCTTTCTTTGTTTCCCCTGCCAAATTTGATAGCTAGTTATAGTGGCGCGGATAGATGCTTTAAAACCCTCCCACCAAGCCCAGCTCGCTGTGTCATGGGGTGAGTTAAAATGAAAATAATCTTGGATAGCGGCCTTTATATCAACCTGAAAATCTTTTTGACCCAGTAGGGATCTATCAAAAAACCAAGCTCGGGGAGAATCGTCCCGCGCAGTGACACGTAATGATAAAGATATGGCAGCATGATCTGAAATATGGAGAGGATGAGTCCTAGTCGTGTCTACTTGAGAAATCAGTGCTTTGGAAATGAGAAAGAAATCTATTCTAGATTGGGAGTGATGGGGGGCAGAAAAGAAAGTGAACTCTAAGTCGGAGGGGTGAAGCAGCCTCCATATATCTACCAGCGCAAGATCTTGCATCAGAGCTGTAAGGGTAGCAAGACTCTTGGGTGGACTACTCGTTCTAGGCGGCTGTCTATCTATCAGAGGGTCTAACACTTGATTAAAATCACCACCAAGTATTAATGGAGTATTGGCAGAGGCCTGTGCCAACTGCGCAATACTTGCATAGTAAGCAGGGTTGTCCACATTCGGGGCATAAATGCAAATACATGTAAATTCACTATCTCCAACCTTAAGATGTACGCGGGCCCATCTACCCTCCTTGTCAGCGCTAGTATCAATTACAGTAGCTTGCAAAGATTTCTTAACCAGAATGGCTACCCCGCACCGTTTGGAAACGGCGGGAGAATAGGCAGCCACCATGTAAGGCTTAACATTGAGTTTCAGTGTTTCAGCAGAGTTTAAGTGCGTTTCCTGAAGAAACGCTAAATCAGCATGCTCATGGCTAAGATAACTAAGGATTTTCTTTCTCTTGATTGGACTATTAATGCCCTTTACGTTGAGTGATAAGATTTTACATAAAGCCATTCAGACAAGTTAAAAATTCTGAGCATGATAGCGCACATAATTTCACAATGTCCCTCATATTGACTGTATCTGGCTGTACATATGGCATAAAAGAAAATAAGCTTAGATAATACAATGAAGCGCCCCACATGAAAAAAGAAAAACCGCAGCGCGGTAGAGAAGAAGCAGAACCCCAAAAATTACTGGCGACCATGTGTCTGCGGGGAGAAGCCCCAGAGAAGGCCGAAATTGAAAAAACACATAACCTGTAGGACTGTGCGTGCTCCGAATCCGACCGAGGCACACATCATGGAGGGATAGGAGACCACATAACAAAAGTCATAGAAAGAAAGAAAGAAAGTCCAGGCAGTCTCTGTACTGAGCTATGACCGCCGCATCGGGCCCTTCAAAATGGCGAACAGAGCCGGCAAATAAAAGTCCAAGTCGTTGGATTAGCGCATCTGCTCTGCTTCTTTGGAGTCTAAAAATGTTGATAGTAGATCAGGATCTTCGAATGTCCTGGTTTGGTTATGGAGAGTCACTCGGAGCTTCGCGGGATACAACAGGCCAAAGCGAGCCTGTAGCTGTTGAAGTCGAGGGCGAAAAGCAAGGAGTTTCTTCCGTCGGTCGACTGTAGGCTTTGCCAAATCAGGGAAGAAGGAGACTTTGTGACCTTCAAATTCCAAATGATGGTTCGCCCGGGCAGCATTTAAAATTTGTTCCACTTGTTGATATCGTAGCAAGCGAAAGATAATAGGCCGGGGGGTCGTTCGGTTGAGCGCCATGTGGGTAGGAACACGGTGTGCTCGATCGATTTCCAGTTCCTTATGAAAGGTGATCTTCAGCAAGGAAGGAAGAGTTTTGAGCAGGAATTCTCTCATATCTCCCGCTTCCACCCCCTCCGGTATTCCAATGAGCCTCACATTGTTGCGACGGGCTCGATTATTGCTATCTTCTAACTCCTTTTGAAGATTCTGTATCTGGCGCTCAGCCTTGTCCAGTGTGCCCAAGCGCACCGCGTGCGAGTCGAGGACCCCCGCCATATTGTCCTGCCGTAATGAGAGACCTTCAAGTCGGTCCTGGAGCACTCCAAAGTCTTCTCGCATGGCTCTAAGCGCTTCTCCATTGGACTGCACCAATTCCTTCACGCCGCGTATTTCCTCTAAAATCTCCAGGTGCATTTCGGGGTTCTCCCGAAATGGAACCATCTTCTGTGGGGAGGACACCTCTGTTTTGGAGCGTTTTCCGTGAGAAGAAGAAGGAGACCCGAAGTCCAAGCGCGCTGGTTTATGGGCCGCCATCCCCCCCGAGGTACCCCGGTCAGCCCGGAGCGAAATAGTAAGTTTGTATAGGTATTATGTCAGGATTCTAAGTAGGCCTCTCGGGAGCTTCAGCGCGAAGCGTCTTACCCGCTGGACATCAGGCTCCGCCCCCCCTGGATTATAGAATTTCTGATTTAGGTGGGAATGTTTCTAGGATTGACGGCCAACTGCATAATTTGCAACAGTCTAGCATTTCCTCTATAAAAGATTCTTTAGTACTGCATCAGAAGTTAGAAGCCCTTGAAAATTCTTCAAGGACCAACAACTTGAGGTTTCTTAACTTCCCAGTTACGCACTTGTTGAACCCTGAGATATTGTTAGAGAAATACTTTAAGGAGGTCCTACAAATTTCTGATGTTGTCTCTATACAGAGGTGTTATTATTTACCTAGTAAACTTCAGGTTGAGGCTACTTCTGGGGAGGGGTATTAGTTGCCAACATAAGTCAAGATTTAACAAAATTCTTGGAGGACTTGACAGATCATATATTCAAGCGAGCAACCCTCCTAGTTTACATTTCTATTGGTGGCAGTCAAGCTCAGGATTCTGAAGCTTTATTTTAAGTATAAATTAGTATTGTTTTGTGGAATGAAACTGAACATATTCCCAGATGTGTCTAGGGGTATGCAGCTTCGACAAAAGCAGTTTCTAGCTTTGAAACCTGGAGTCTTGGGAATTGGAGGATCCCTTCTTTTTACACTTCCCTTGTAAGTGCATTGTTACTTGGAAGGGAAGCACTTTTGCTTTTTTGACTCCTCTTAGTTGGAGACATTTCTTACAGACAAGAAGGAAGGGGGTTTTGGGGTCCAGGTAGATGGTGTAACCCAGTAATATACTAGGGGACTTTTCCTCATACCTTAAATTCCTGTGTTTATGGGGGTTTCATGTTGTCTTGATTTTCCCTAGATGTGGACTATGATGTGTGTGTTGTGCTATCATTAGTTTGTATAGAAATAATTTTCTTGAATACACATATTTTCTTTGTTATTATGTTATTTTTGTAATATAGCAAATGCTTAATAAAAAAAGAGATTACAGATTATAAATGGAAATATGAAGACAAATATTTAACTGGGAACCCCAAAAAGTCTGAATCTTCATGTACTGCACCACTGGAGAAAATAGCAGCAATACGGTTCCTTTTGTACTGAACAAAATACAAAGGTATCAGAGATATATACATTTCCCAAAACTACAGTAAGTTCCAGTTAATAAATTCAAAATAAAATATGTTTTTGTACCTTTGTTCTCAGGGCATTTTATTTTTCCAGTCATGTTATTCCCAGTATCTTTCTTCTATTTTCCTGCCTTCTAACTCGTTCTAGTTTCTGTTGTCCTGTTGCTATGTCTCTTCTCTTGTCTTTTTCCATTCCTATCCTACATCTATCTCTGATATATTGATCTGTCCCTCTTAACTCTCATCCAACATCTTTCTTTTCTGCCCCTATATCCACTCAAATTTCACCCTCCCTGAGGTAGGCTATGGCCTAGCATAGCCTGCTACCATGAAAGGCCTGTAAGTTAGGCCTGGATCCTAATTTCCATTACAGTTAGAAAAGAACCATAAATCTGTGAAAAATGAGAAAGATGTTTTAAAATGCTTAATAAGAAGTTTTCATGAATGCATAAGTCTTCTATTATTCTCCTGTATGTGAAAGAACAAGAAAGTAACAGTGAAAGTAACGGTATATGCATTCCAGCAGCCAAAGTTAACCTTGCAGTAGAAAAGTTACCAAGTTAAGACTATACCATTGTTCAAGCAATCCTAGAGGAGGGGGCCGGTTGCTAGGTTCCGGAGGGATTTCTAATTGGACAAATGAAGGGAATGTATAACCAATGAGAAGTTTGTATGTATCGAGCTAGAACCAATAGAATGTTTTCATGTATCAAACTGAAAAAGCGGTATAAAAGTTATGTCTCTGTATAAACCTCCGCTCAGTACCTTTTGCTGCTTTGACTGACTGGGCCTTGTGCACAATAAACTGACTTGGACCTTGTCAATTGACTCCTGGATTTATTCATTGACTGCACTTTGCTACAGCATATTCTTGGTGCATTGGCCGGGAAGTGCGAGTGGTAAATGGTATTCAAGTGAATAATCCACGTAATTCGCCTTGAGGTTTGGCCCGGTTGGGACCGTGTTTGTCCGACTGCGGGGGAAACCTCAGGCGCCACCGGCCCCTTTGAGCCGGAGAGGGTTCTGCCTGCCTCGGCGGGCCATCGGGTCCAGCTGGCCAACACCTCCAACCCGGGGGAGTCCAGGTTCCAACTCAGAAGCTGGTGTGGTATCGGGGACCGGATCTGGTGAGTAGACATTTTTGTAATTAAAGAGTCAGAAAGAACAGCCTGGGACAGCGTCTTGCGAGTGCAGGACCAATTTGGTAAATTTGGTATAGATTAACTGGGAAATCTGGGAAATCTCGCATGAGTGTGCACGAGACAAAGAAGCCTGATCACCTTCTATAAGGGCGGTCCTAGTAAGCTCCGCGTAGGGAATGCGGAAGCTGAAACTATCGACCCTTCTTGTTTGTTTGGAATAGTCAGTTAGTCAGAAAACCTGGGCATTTGAAATATTGGAATATGATATCTTGTTGCTTGTGTGCGTGTGAATGAGAGGTCTTGAAATACAGACCAAGCGAAAATTGACTCCTAAGTAGCGCAGTTCCTGGCCAGGCGACCGCACCCAGGTCGCGAACAGGAGGAAGCGAGTGGTGTTTGTCCCCCCCAGTGTTCTGTGGGCTGTACGGACCCCTTACCTACAGCCATACTACCTATCTTTATTGTACGTTGTCTTGTACGTCATTACGTGTACATAGGGACGTAGGGTACGTAACGTACGCAGGTACATTGAGAACGTAGGCAGGTACGATTACATTATGGGAGGAATGAAGTCCACGCAAACTCCGTTGGCATGTATGATCAAGAATTTCCGTAAAGGATTTTCGGGTGACTATGGTATAAAAATGACTTCATCCAGATTAAAAATGCTATGTGAAAGGGAGTGGCACGCATTAGCTGCTTCATGGCCCCGAGAGGGCACCTTTGATTTTGAGACAGTTTTACGAATTCATCAGCTCGTACTGACCAGTTCCCCTATATAGATTCCTGGTTGAGTGTATGTGAACAGCGGCCATCATGGATGAAGCGCTGTTATGAGGAGCACTGTAAAATATTTGTAGCTACTATTAGGGGAACCACTAAAAAGGTTAAGGAAGAAAAGCCACCAGTATATTCTGACCAAGAGTCCTCAGATATTCTGGATAATTTACCCCGGTACTCACAGAAATGAGGTTCCAAAAAAGAGTAAAGTAGCCCAAATGCCCTCGAGTATGGAGCAGAGCTTAAAGATCCCAAATTACCCATTTCTACCAATAGCCAGATTAATATTAATAAAATACAGTCTCTAAAATGCTTGTATGCAAACGCTAGAAGTCTAAACAATAAGATGGGAGAGTTAGAATATATAGCTCTAAATGAGAGGTTAGATATGGTTACAATCTCAGAGACATGGTGGAAGGAGGATAACTAGTGGGACACTGTGATACCTGGATACAAACTATATCGTAATGATAGAACTGATCAAATTGGTGGAGGGGTTGCGCTCTATGTTAGAGAGGGCATTGAGTCAGAAAGGATTAAAGTTTTGCAGGAAACAAAATTTGCTGTAGAATCTCTATGGATTGAAATTCCATGTAAAAAGGGGAAGGTGATGGCTGTGGGGGTGTACTATCGACCGCCTGGCCAGAATGAACAAATGGATGATGAAATGCTCAGAGAAATCAAGGAAGCTAACAAAAGTCACAGCAGAGTAGTAATAATGGGTGATTTCAATTACCCCAGTATTGACTGGGTCACTGTCAAGGCAGGACATGCTAGGGAGATAAAGTTCCTAGATGAAATAAATGACTGCTTCTTGGAGCAGCTGGTTCATGAACCGACCAGAGGGGAAGCTATACTGGACTTAGTCCTTAGCGGAACACCAGATCTGGTGCAAGAAATAAGGGTGTTGGGACCACTTGGCAATAGTGATCATAGCATGATCGTGTTTGATTTAGTTAGTGGAGGAGGGATAGTAAAGAAATCCACAGTACTACCTTTTAACTTCAGAAGGGAGACTATGATAAAATGAGGAATATAGTTAAGAAAAAACTAAAAGGAGCGGTTGGAAAGGTTAAAGACTTACATCAAGCTTGGGTGTTGTTTAAAAATACTATCCTGGAAGCCCAGACCAGCTGTATTCCACGCATTAAGAAAAGTGGAAGAAAGTCCAAAAAACTGCCAGCATGGTTTAAAGGTGAGGTCAGAGAGGTTGCTGCTGCCAAAAAAGCGTCTTTCAGGAAATGGAAAAAAGAGCCAAACGATGAAAACTGGAAACAGCACAAGCACTGGCAAGTTAAATGCAAAGCATTGATAAGGCAGGCAAAGCGTGAATTTGAGATG
Organism: Ichthyophis bannanicus; assembly: GCA_033557465.1. Classification (NCBI taxonomy): domain Eukaryota; kingdom Metazoa; phylum Chordata; class Amphibia; order Gymnophiona; family Ichthyophiidae; genus Ichthyophis; species Ichthyophis bannanicus. Next base: position 193,774,702 of record CM066039.1, read on the forward strand.
GAACTTGCTACGGAAGCAAAAACACGAAATAAAGACTTTTTCAAGTACATTCGTAGCAAAAGGCCTGTGAGAGAGTCAATTGGACCATTAGATGATGGAGGGGTAAAAGGGGCAGTAAAAGGAGATAAGGCTATAGCGGAGAGACTGAATGAATTCTTTGCTTCGGTCTTTAATGAGGAAGATGTAGGGATGTTACCCAAGACTGAAGTGGTATTTAAAAGTGATACGGCAGAGGAATTGAGAGAAATATCGCTACACCGGGAAGATGTATTACAACTATTTGATAAACTGAATAGTAGCAAATCACCTGGACCAGATGGTATACATCCAAGAGTATTGAAAGAACTGAAATATGAGATTGCAGACCTGCTATTAGTAATCTGTGAACTTTCATTAAAATCATCTGTAATACCTGAAGATTGGAGGATTGCCAATGTAATGCCAATTTTTAAAAAGGGTTTCAGGGGTGATCCGGGAAATTACAGACCGGTGAGCCTGACGTCGGTACCGGGGAAAATGGTAGAAACCATCATAAAGAACAAAATTACACAGCATGTAGATAATCATGGCCTAATGGGAGACACCCAAGATGGCTTTAGACAAGGAAGATCTTGTCTTACTCATTTGATATGTTTTTTTGAAGGTGTGAATAAACAGGTAGACAAAGGTGAGTCAGTCGATATAGTGTATCTGGACTTTCAGAAAGCCTTTGACAAGGTCCCTCATCAGAGACTTTTGGTAAAACTAAAAAGTCATGGGATAGGAGGCAGTGTACTGTTGTGGATCGGGAACTGGTTAAAAGATAGAAAGCAGAGGGTAGGGCTAAATGGCCAATTTTCCCAGTGGAAAAGAGTGAATAGTGGAATACCCCAGGGATCTGTGCTGGGTCCACCTCTTTTTGACATATTCATAAATGACCTGGAAAAGGTAATAACGAGTGAGGTTATCAAATTTGCAGACGACACAAAACTGTTTAAAGTTGTTAAAACCCAAGAGGACTATGCAAAACTGCAGGAGGATCTGGATAAATTGGAAGACTGGGCATCCAAATGGCAGGTGAAATTTAATGTGGACAAGTGCAAAGTTATGCACTTAGGGAAGAACAACCCAAACTATGGTTACACGATGCAAGGTTCCACATTGGGAACCACCACCCAGGAAAACGATTTAGGAGTCATCATGGATAACATGTTAAAACCCTCCGCCCAGTGTGCAGCGGCGGCCAAGAAAGCAAATAAAATGCTAGGTATCATAAGGAAAGGAATGGAAAATAAAACAAAGGATATTATAATGCCTCTGTATCGTTCCATGGTACGAACGCACCTTGAATATTGTGTGCAATTCTGGTCGCCGTATCTTAAAAAGGATATAGCATTATTAGAAAAGGTACAGAAAAGAGCCACCAAAATGGTAAAGGGGATGGAAGGCTACTCCTATGAAGAAAGGCTACAAAGGTTGGGGCTCTTCAGCCTGGAAAAGAGACGGCTGAGGGGAGATATGATAGAGGCCTATAAATTAATGAATGGAGTGGAACGGGTAAACGTAGATCAATTGTTTACGTTATCAGAATATACGAGACTAGAGGACATGTAATGAAGCTACAGGGTGATCTATTTAAGACAAATAAGAGAAAATATTTTTTCACTCAACGTGTAATCAAACCCTGGAATTTGTTGCCGGAGGATGTAGTAAGAGCTGTTAGTGTAGCTGGGTTTAAAAAAGGTTTGGACAAGTTCCTGGAGGAAAGGTCCATAAACCATTATTAAAAAGGGACACAGAATATCAATGCTTGACCCAATACAAGCATTGTGGAACCTGTGTCTCTTGGGGATACTGCTAGGTATGTATGACCTAGATTGGCCACTGCTGGCATTAACCTATAAAAAAGAGATAGAGAAGCTTTTAAACTAGAAAATAGGGGAAAGCCGACAGTCGCCCAAGAGTGCATGGTTCGGAAGAAGGTATCCATTGATAAGGCAGGCAAAGTGAGAATTTGAGAAGGAACTTGCTACAGAAGCAAAAACAAGAAAAAAAGACTTTTTCAAGTACATTCGTAGCAAAAGGCCTGTGAGAGAGTCAATTGGACCATTAGATGATAGAGGGGTAAAAGGGGCAGTAAGAGGAGACAAGGCTATAGCGGAGAGACTGAATGAATTCTTTGCTTCGGTCTTTACTGAGGAAGATGTAGGGATGTTACCCAAGACTGAAGTGGTATTTAAAGGTGATACTGCAGACGAATTGAGAGAAATATTGCTACACCGGGAAGATGTATTACAACTATTTGATAAACTGAATAGTAGCAAAGCACCTGGACCAGATGGTATACATCCAAGAGTGTCGAAAGAACTGAAATATGAGATTGCAGACCTGCTATTAGTAATCTGTGAACTTTCATTAAAATCATCTGTAATACCTGAAGAGTGGAGGATCGCCAATGTAACGCCAATTTTTAAAAAGGCTTCCAGGGGTGATCCGGGAAACTACAGACCGGTGAGCCTGATGTCAGTACTGGGGAAAATGGTAGAAACCAACATAAAGAACAAAATTACACAGCATGTAGATAGTCATGGCCTAATAGGAGACAGCCAACATGGCTTTAGACAAGGAAGATCTTGTCTTACTAATCTGATATTTTTTTTGAAGGTATGAAGAAACAGGTAGACAAAGGTGAATCGGTTGATATAGTGTATCTGGACTTTCAGAAAGCCTTTGACAAGGTCCCTCATCAGAGACTTTTGCAAAACTAAAAAGTCATGGGATAGGAGGCAGTGTACTATTGTGGATCGGGAACTGGTTAAAAGATAGAAAGCAGAGAGTAGGGCTAAATGGCCAATTTTCCCAATGGAAAAAGGTGAATAGTGGAGTACCCCAGGGATCTGTACTGGGTCCGCTACTTTTTGACATATTCATAAATGACCTGGAAAAGGGAATAACTAGTGAGGTTATCAAATTTGCAGATGACACAAAACTGTTTGAAGTTGTTAAAACCCAAGAGGATTGTGGAAAACTGCAGGAGGATCTGGATAAATTGGAAGACTGGGCATCCAAATGGCAGATGAAATTTAATACCTCTGTATTGTTCCATGGTACGACCGCACCTTGAATATTGTGTGCAATTCTGGTCGCCGTATCTTAAAAAGGATATAGCGTTATTAGAAAAGGTATAGAGAAGAGCCACCAAAATGGTAAAGGGGATCGAAGGCTACTCCTATGAAGAGAGGCTACAAAGGTTAGGGCTCTTCAACCTGGAAAAGAGACGGCTGAGGGGAGATATGATAGAGGTCTATAAATTAATGAATGGAGTGGAACGGGTAAACGTAGATCGATTGTTTACGCTATCAGAATGTAGAAAGACTAGGGGACATGTAATGAAGCTATAGGGTAAACTATTTAAGACAAATAAGAGAAAATATTCTTTTACTCAATGTGTAATCAAACTCTGGAATTTGTTACCGGAGGATGTAGTAAGGGCTATTAGTGTAACTGGGTTTAAAAAAGGTTTGGACAAGTTCCTGGAGGAAAGGTCCATAAACTATTATTAAAAAGGGACCCAGGATATCAATGCTTGACCCAATACAAGCATTGTGGAACCTGTGTCTCTTGGGGATACTGCTAGGTATGTATGACCTAGATTGGCCACTGCTGGAAACAGGATACTGGGCTTGATGGACCTTGGTCTGACCCAGTATGGCATATCTTATGTTCTTATGTTGTTTGCGGACCTGCAAACTGCATAAGTGCTGCTCACTGAGATATTCACTGGCACTAATCTGGTTAGTGCCACTGAATATCTCTGGTTTGTGCCACTAAATGCTCCGACATTATGCTCTTAACATCGGGACTTAGCTGCTGCCCAGTTAACCCTAACCGGCAAAGGTTAGGACAGCTGAATGGCTGTCTTAACTTTAGCCGGTTCTGCAATCCAGCTAGTGGCTGAATATTGCCACTGATAGGACTGCAAAATCTGGGCAACCTGGATATTCAATGACAGTGCCTGGATATGGCCCTAGCATTGAACATCCAGGGTGAAATTAAAGCACACTTAATGTGTGCTGGTCTCTGCTGCTGAAAATGCACCCTAGGAGACCAGATGTTTCCATGATAGCTCTGAAGATGTGGAATTCTTTGCCAATTCAATAATAAACTTTGTCAGACATGACAACATTCAGAAAGAAACTGAAGGCATATCTCTTCCAACAGATTTATCTATCATACTCTAGGAATTAGGACTGGCTAGTACTTTGTACATTATTGAGGCAGGAGTTGATATTTTGTTGTGTGATTATTATATTGTTGTATAATTTATATTTATTTTTAGCTAATTGTTATTAGTGGTATTTTATTTTACTTTTTTAATGTTATACTTAGTTTTTTCTAATTGTTAATTGTATTTATTTATGTCCATAGGTTTTATGGTTTATTGATTATGGCCCTGATTCTATGAGGTGAATAGCAGAGCTGCATGTGCAGCTCCGCAATCCGCCTTGCCGGTATTCTGCCTTCATCCCCCGCTGCACGCACAGAGCCGCTGTGCGTGCTGCGGGGGACAGGGTGGAGAGTGGGAGGGGTGTGGCGGGACTAACCCCAGGATGTACAGGGCCAATGGGGCCAGCGGCGGGTAGGTCTCCACCACCTGGTCAGGGCACTGGCAGCCCCCATTGGGCTCGGGCAGCGGGGATTCAGGTTCCTGGGGGGCACAGGACATGTGATACTGTGGAAAGGACATCCCCACAGCAGTGCTGGGCCAGCTGTCTCCAAGGGCCTGATCTTGCTCCCGCAGTGCAGAATTGGGCGCTGCCGGACCCGTCTTGGTTGGGGCCATCCAGATGGCCCGGAAATGCCCCATTGTGTATCGGGCTCCATGTATATTTTATTGGCCTAGAATTTGAATAGTGTGGAATAGAAATCCTTTAAATAAATAAATCAAATCAAATCATACAGCATGGTCCAAGTGGAATCAGGCTCTGGTTTGGCCCAGGTATTTGGTGCTTTTAAAATTTAGTACCCTAGGCGGTTGCTTATATTGCCTATGTCTAAATCTGAAGTTGTAGAGGCCAAATTAGTACAGATCTAGAAATGAGGAGAGGACCTGAGGCAGCAGGCAAGGGTGAGTCACCAAGACAAAAGCAGCAAACTGCCACGTAGGCAACAGCAACAGTACAGAAACGTAGGCAGGTATAAAAATCGTTATTGATCCATAAATATGAGGGAGGCCAGACCCGACACAGGCCGTGTTTCGAAAAATTCTTCTTCAGGGGTAGGCTCACCTTACACTTAGGACCGTGAATGACATTCACCAACGAAACAGAATTGTCACTGGAAGACAAATATGCTTCCTTCAAAATATGGAAGCCACCGAGCTCTCTCTCCAGGAAGGCGGCAGTCAAATGCAAGTAGCATAAACGCGTCTCAGCAGGCAAGGGTGAGACATTTTCAGAGTTATTGAAATGTGTGTTTGATGAGGGAGGACAGACTATATTGCACCAAGGTCTTCAATTTATGGTGGAAGAACTGATGTTAAGAGGATCTTTGATGTCTTGGTGATTGGGGCCATACAGGAAACAAGACTATTGTTCAGATGGCTTGCATTCAGGTCCAGATTTAAAATGTATGAAACAGTGTGTGTGAGAGACCCCTCCATAAATCAATCAAAGAAAGTGTGTGGGTAGAGGGGCAAAGATAAATTCCTTTCCATGCACAGATTCTCCCCTAGCTCCTTGGCTTCTTTTCACATTCCCCTTCATCTTGGAGAAGAAAGATCTCTAGGCATCAGCAGCATCTCCTTGAGGAAAGTTCAATGCAAGGCCTGTGAGCTAACATTCTCATAATCTCTGCAGCAGCCCCACCTACTCCTCTTGCATGAACTTCCTGTTGCTATGAATACCCATGCGAGGGCTGGGATTGCCACAACACCCGTAAGCACGTGCTAGTCCAGAGTCACACTCTCTTTCTAGATCTTTATCTTTCTTTTTCACTTAATATATCGCGCCACACAGAAGTATCAGGGCGGTGTACAATACAAAATTTTGCTGCAGAGAACAAAAGGAGGAAAGGAACACCAATTAATGATAGGGACAGAGACAGACACTCATGCAGTAAAAAAGTGATAGAGAGAGGATAAAAGTAGGGGGAGGGGGAAAGAGAGGAGAAGCATGGATTATAACTTTGGAGGAGAGAGGTTGAAGGCATGATGAACAAGTCGATTTTTAACATGGATTTGAATTTGTTGTAACACAGTTCCAGGCAGAGTGCAGATGGGAAGGAGTTCCAGAGAGCGGGGCCAAGGAAAAAGAATGTAGTTTCCAAGTGACCTTGAAAGGCAGAGGGGAGGTGTAAGCGATTGGTGTGAATGTAATGAAGGATGCGGGGAGGAGAGTGGAAGTGAATGAGATCGGAGAGGTATTGTGGAGTGCTGGTGCAGATGACTTTATGGACCAAGATGAGTATTTTAAATTGAATCCGGAATTTAATCAGAAGCCAGTGAAGATGAATGAACAATAGAGTAACATGTCAATGCATATGGCATGGGTGAGAATACATGCAGCGGTGTTCTGAAAAGATTGGAGACATTGCAGATGGTATTGAGGGAGGCCAGCAAGAAAGACATTACAGTAGCTGATACGGGTGAAAGGAAAGAAGGAGCATGGTTCAGAAAGGTAGGGGCAGAAAAGGACGAACGACACGGATTTGTCTTAAGGAATGGAAAGACCAGCAAATAAAAGAGGAGAGGTGTTCCCAAAATGACAAGGACAAGTCAAGTGTAACACCTAGGTAGTGAAGAGACCAGTGGAATGGGAGTGTCTGAGAGCAAAGGGGCAAGTGTAGGACAAGGGCCATCAAGAGAGAACCAAATGGCTGCTGTTTTGGAGGGGTTAAGGTGCAGGAGGTTGAAGGACATCCAGAAGCTGATCTGAGTGAGACAGAGGTTACGCAAGGCCAGATTGAGGGCAGATGGGCTGGTGTGATGAAGAAGGATTATGTCATTGGCATAATAATATGCCAAGGCGCTGTACTGTTGGATGAATAATGTTAGGGAAGCCAGGAAAACATTGAAGAGAAGGGGAGCCAGAACCAAACTCTGATGGATAATACAGGGAAGGGGGGTGTCAGGAGAGGAAGAAGATCCTGAAAGAACAGAGAAAGAAATGGAGTATAAGAAAGAATGAAACTATTGAAGAATGAGCCCACAAACACCAGCATTGTGCAGATGGGAGAGGAGCATGGAATGATCAACTAAGTTGAAAGCAGATGAAAGGTTCAAAGAAACAGTCAAGGAGATATCACCGCGATCATGAGAGACATGCATTTCATTAAGAAAGGAGAAGAGAATGGTTTCTGTACTGTGTCCAGTAAGAAAGCCAGATTGGGGACTTCCGGTGACGTCAGAGAGCAAATGGCTGCAGCTTAGCCTAGCTCCGTACTAATCCCACTGTATTTGCTATCAGACGCTTGTTCTCGGCAGAGTTGGTGGTCCGGAGAGCGATAAAAGTGGAGATGTCCGTCCGAAAAAAGTTGGCGAGTTTCCAGTCAGCGTACACCCGCAAAGAGGAGTGTGTTCGGCGAAACTCTGATGAGGTGGAGGAGAAAGAGGGCCCTGAGAGCATGGACAATGAGGAGGATGGAGGAGGGATACACCTCGATGGAGTGGAGCTTAACGTTTGGCTCCGGGAGTTTAAACGGGAGATGAAGGAGGAGTTGATAGCCATGAGAGGGGATCTGAAAGAGACTCTTAATTCCATGCGACAAGATCTGTGCAGTATGGGTCAGCGGATCGAGGACGTGGAGGAGCAGGTGGAGAGTCAGGCCAGTGAGCTCCAGGACCTCATGGCGGCTCAAAATAAGCTGTTGCAAGGGCAGGAGGAGCTGCAGGAGAAAATCGAAGAAATAGAGGACCGGGCTCGGCAAAATAACCTTTGGATTCGGGGGATCCCGGAATTGGAGAAATTTAAGGACTGCTGCCAGGTGGTGAAGGGGCTCTGCGTGCATATACTGAAGCTGGCCGGGAGTGCAGAGGAGAGGTTAGAGGGGATCGGCGTGGAGAGAGCACACCGGAGTCTCAGCCCCAGGAGAGAAAAGGAGGGCAGAGATATTATAGCGTGCTTGAGCCATTTTCCCACCAAAGAAAAGGTGCTGGCAGCTGCCCGGAAGTATGGGCGGATTGCATGGGAGAACTGTGAGGTGGAGGTGTACAATGATTTGTCCTGCGGTACACTGGACAGATGTAGAAGCATGAGGGAAGTGACAGCGTTTCTGCGGGAAAAGAGCTTCAGGTACCGGTGGATGTTCCCCTTCAGACTGCTCCTGGCAGTGGGGGGTGCCTCGAAGAAGGCGAAGACGGCGGAGGAGGCGTGGCGGGCGCTGGAGGAGTTGGGCTGTGAGCAGGTGCTGAAGCCGGTGGAGCAGGGTCACGGACTGGCCAGCAAGGACTTGGGGAGTAAGAGTCGGTCGGGCTCTAAGTGGCAAAGAGTGACGGATCAGGGGAAGCGGCTGAAGCGATTGTCCCAGGAGCATCGGAGCCTGCAAGAGAAGGACGGAGAGTGAAGGGCTCCAGTTGCAACGGCGGCGGTGGAAGACATGCGGAGAACGGGTCCTGCTTTCTGGTGGACATTATTTGGTGGATTTGTATGGGAATTTTATAAACATGGTTGTACATATAAGGGGTTAAGGGGTAGGGGGCGGTGTGGATACGGGGGTAATAGCCGGGAGAGGGAGTTAGGATAAGTACATGACGCACATGGAAGGGTTGCTGATGGGGGGGGGGGGGAGGGGTGGGGGGAGGTATGGGTAGGGGAGGTGGGGGGGTTGATGTGGTACGGGATAACACGAGGCAAGGGGGTGTGTTGGGAGGGTCGGTTATATTATGGTGCGGATTGGGTCCCTGAATGTTAAGGGGTTAAATAAGCCCCTTAAGCGTAGGCAGCTTTATAGAGAACTCCTGCAGAGAGAATGGGAGGTGGTGCTACTTCAGGAAACGCATCTAAGGTGGGGAGATATAGGGAGGCTACAGCATGGGAGGTTTCAGGATCAATTCTACTCCTGCTCTAAAGGGGGGGGGGGTAAAAGAGGGAGGGGTTGCTATTCTGGTGAAGGTGGGGTGTGGGTTGCAGATCCAGGGAAGCTTTCGGGATTGAGAGGGTAGGGTGGTGGGGATATGGGGGAAATTGGGGGAAGAGGAGCTTACCATTGTTTCAGTATACGGACCGAATGGAAACCAAGGGAGCTTCTGGAAGGAGGTGGCCCAGCTGCTTGCGGAGAAGGTCAAGGGGATGCTGGTAGTTGGGGGGGATTTCAATGTGGTGTTGCACCCCGGGTTGGATAGGAAGTCGGGAGGGGTGGATGGGGGGGGCAAACAGGAAAGGGTTAAAACAGATGATGAAGCGCCTTCATATAATGGATGCCTGGAGAGCGCGGAATCCCGACAGGAGGGAGTACACGTTCTACTCGGCGCTCCATGGCAGCTGGAGTAGGATTGATATGATGTTGGTGGATGTGGAGTGGTTGGGGAGGGTGCAAGAGGTGGGGACAGAACAGGTGGTATGGACGGATCATTGTGCGGTATGGGTGGACTTGAGGGGGAGGAGGGAGGAAGGGGTGAAATTTTGGAGGTGAAACGAGAGTTTACTTAGGAGGAGGGAGGTGGTGGTGGATATTAAGGGGCGATTAAGGAATATTTAGAGTTGAACGATACAGGAGAGGTTAGGACGGTAATGATGTGGGAAGGGCTGAAGGCCTATATAAGGGGGAGGTTTATAATGTGGGGTGCGAAGCTCAAAAAAGAAAGGGGGAAGCGGGAGGAGGAGTTACGGCAACAATTGCAGCTCGCTGAACGGGGGTTACAGAGGGATGGGGGGGGTTAGGGCAAGGTAGGAGGTAGAGCGGGTGAGGGGGGAGTTACGAAAGTTGCAGATAGACCTCATAGCGCATCAGATGAATCAAGTGAAACAGGTATTTTACGAATGGGGCAATAAAGCGGGCAGGTTGTTGGCCAGGAAATTGAAACAGCGGAAGGTGAACTCCACGATCTCCCAACTCAAGCGGGCGAATGGGAGCATGTGCAGTGAGGAGAAGGGCATTAGGGAGTGTTTTGCACAGTTTTATCAAGACCTATATAGGAAGGATGAAGGGATAGAGGAGGGGGCCATTCACCAGTACCTGGAGGGTGTCCAATTGCCAGCATTGCAGGAGGATGCCCGGGCTGTGTTGGACATGGATATTACGGTGGAGGAGCTGGGGAGAGCAGTTCGGGGGTTGGTGGGGGGCAAAGCCCCCGGGATTGATGGGCTGACGGGGAGTTTTTATAAGCTCTTCTTTGATGAAATTGGAGAAGTCCTGGGTAGGGTGTTTAATGGAATGCTAGAGGAGGATGGGGGATTGACAAAAGACATGCTCACAGCTGGGATTACTGTTCTTCCGAAAAAAGGGAAGGATTCGCTTTGCTATAGCTCCTATAGGCCTATTTCCTTACTGAATGTTGATGTTAAACTGTTGGCGAAGGTGTTGGCGGGCAGGTTGGCTCCGCAGTTACCGGGGTTGATCAAGGAGGACCAGACGGGGGTTATTATGGGGAGGCAAGCGGGGGATAATATTAAGAGGGTGATGGGGGTGATCTGGGAGGCGCGACGGGGGGAGGAAGAGTGTATATTAATGTCTATCGATGCTGAAAAGGCCTTCGATAGGGTGCAGTGGGACTTTCTAATGAAGGTGCTGGATAAAATGGGGTGTGGGCCAAAATTTCTGAGATGGGTGGGGGGGTTATATGCTGGGCCCCGGGCGCGGGTGAAAGAGAACGGTAGTTACTCTAGGGATTTTGAATTAGGGAGGGGGACGAGGCAGGGTTGCCCGATGTTGCCGCTGCTATTTGCTATGGCGGTGGAGCCATTGGCACAGCGGATTAGGGAAAATGATAGGATAGCGGGGTTGGTGGGGGAAGGGGGGGAAGCATAAGATTTCACTGTATGCGGATGACATCCTGCTGTATATATTTGACCCGCAGATGGAAATGCAGGAGGCTATGGGGGAGTTAGAGAGGTATGGGAGGGTTTCCGGCTTTAGGATGAATGTGGATAAAACCGAAGTACTTAATATCACGGTGGGCGCGGAGGGGGTGGAGAGGTTAAAAAGGGCATTCCCGGTTCGATGGGTGGAGGGCTCACTGGGCTATTTGGGAGTGCAGATCACGGCAAGGTATGAGGAGGCATATAATGCCAATTATCCAAAAGTTCTTCGGGGAATTCGGAGGGATCTGGACGAGTGGATGGGCTACGAGACATCCTGGTTGGGGAGAGTAGCGGGAATCAAAATGAATGTGTTGCGCGAGTGCTCTATTTGTTCCAGGCGTTGTTGGTGAAGGTTCCAGGAGCGGTATTACGGGGTCTGCAGCGGAAGGTTTTCCAGTATATTTGGAAACGTAAGCCCCCTAGGATTGCTCGGGAGGTGTTGTATGCGAAACAGGGGAAGAGGGGTTAGGTGTCCCCAATTTTCTGGATTATTATAGGGTGGTGCAGCTGAGTCATGTTATGGATTGGCGGGGGGGGGGGGGGGAAGCCTGGGGTGTCGTTGGAAAGGATATATGTGAAGGGGGGCAGGTTGGATGCATGGTTGTGGGCACCTGTCAGAGTAAGAAAGGATTTGGGGGTTGGTTCGCCGGCGATGAGAGTGGTGGCGGGGGTTTGGGATGGGATGAGGGCGGCAGTGCGGAGGGAGAGGGGGACAGATTTCTCCTTAGCGGTTCCATGGAGGGGTTGGAAGGAGTTTCGCCCTGGTTGGGAAGGTGGTAAATTTGACAGTTGGACGAATAGAGGGTTGGAGTGTTTCTTTCAGTTAAGGGAGGATGGGGAGACACTGTGTTTTGAGAGGCTCCAGGAAGTGTATGGGTTGGAGGAGGTTGATAGATTTGCTTATCTGCAGGCCAGTCATTATTTGCAGGATATGCAACGGAGAGGGGGGTTTGAGGAGGGGTTGTCCAGGTTGGAGGCGATCTGGGTGGGAAATAGAGCACGAAGGGGAATGATTTCAGGGAATAGTGGAGCGAAGGGGAGTGAGTCTCACTGATGAAAAGGGCAGAGCGGTAAAGGACAGCCAACCCTCCACTGCTACAACCATGCTGTGAGGTAGAAAAAGCTGAGAAACCTGAAGCAGTCAGAGATGGAGCAAGTGGTTCTCACCCTCCTGCAGCCAGGTCTCGGTAATGATTAGGGCATCCAGGGAATGCTGAGTGATAAGGTCCTGGATGAGAATAGATTTTGACCGAAGAGACATGCAATTTATCAGGGCTAGACTGAAAATGAGATGGGCAGGAGCTAAGGAACCATGAGGGCAGGGGGGAAAAGAGGTGTGACAAGGTACTAGATTGTTGGAAATCTGGGAGCCATGTGGCGCCAACCTCAATGGACAGGAATGACTGACATTAGCTGGCGGAGAGGATGAAGAAGGACAAGAGGAAGAAGAGGAGAAGTTCGGGGTACTTACCCAATAAAAGGCAGCGCGAAAGGGACACAGGTCAGGGAGAAGCAGTAGAAAGGATGGTGTCAGTGTCACCAGAAGCAGGTCTTGTCAGACAAATCTGATTGTTTTCTTTGACTGGGTGACCAAGGAGTTGGACCGAGGGAAAGCTCTAGATGGAGAAATTTCACTTACCGTTAATTTCCTTTCCTGGAATCCTGCTAGACCAGTCCAGACAAGCGGGTTAAGTCCCCCTGCCAGCAGATGTTGGAGACAGAGAAAAAACTCCTCCTCCAGAAGCCTGATTGGCTGAGCCCTGGTAGATATATGCATACCCCTAGGGGTCCCCTTCAGTATACTCTGACAAAGCAAAATTGAACCATTAAATATGGCTGGCATATGCCAACTATGTACATGAGAGATATTCCAGAAAAGAAATAAAGAATTTTTTGTCGGAACCGCTGCCTTGAAAACTTACGTCCTCTTGAAGCAGAATGTTCCTTTTAATCAAGATTTAAAATAGGGAATAGAACCCCTAATTTATACCCCAAAAAAGGTACCAGAAACCCGTAGGGTAAGAATTAATGTAATGTAAAAGGTGAAACCACAAAAAGACTGCCAAATCTCCCCCCACAAGGATTTTAAGAGGACCCATATTCCAAGTTACCGGGCATAACAGCTATAAAAATGTGATGAATATAACACTTAGCTGGAAAAGCAATCCTCCGTTTACATCAAATCTTCTCAAGCAGGGGGGGAAATGTCCTCGCAATCACAACCAATGTCCCGCAACTTTCATACAAGTATTGTTGTTGACCCAACGTTGTGTTTTGGGCTTGTGAAATTCCTAGCCCTTTCTCAAAACTCCGTTGCTAGTATAAAAAGCAGAGAACGCTCTCATTCATTTAAAACTCTCACCTGAACATCTGACTAACCCATCAGCCAATGGGGAAGGCTGCCGAAAATTAAAGGAACAAGCCATCATAAAATGCTCCACCAATCCAAGGAGGAGTTAAGACCCATGGGTGAAAAAGAATTCAAGAGGAAAATCCAATATTGTTCATGGTAAAGAAGGCGGGCCTCCCGATCACCACCGCGAGGTCGTTCAGAAACAGAATCCAGGATTCGCCACCGCAAATCTGTAAAAGCGTGCTGGAAGTCCATACAATGTTGAACTATTGGAGCGGATAATACTCTCGTAGTAATCCTGCAGCGATGTTCCTGTAGACGTTTCTTCATAGGTCGAATGGTCTTATTTATTAACATCTCTTATATACCGCACTATTGTCATCAGCGCGGTTTACATGAAACAAACATATACATACAGATATCTGTTATGCATTTTACAAATAACAGGGGTTATAGAACTTGGAATAAAGAAGGTTACCAATGTAGATCTTATCACAAGGGCACAAGAGGTAAATCACAAAGGAGGACTGACAAGTAGTATAAAACCTGCTATAATATGACCGATGGTTAGTCGGGTGTACCCAAGTAGGGCCTTCCAATGTTGTGACACAAAAATCGCAATTCCGACAACAATAATGCCTTTTAAGCTGCGGGGGAGGAAGACTATCCGTAGTATGGATAAGCCAATCAGCCAAATTTCTACCCCTCTTAAAAGCCACCACTAGATTTGCGGTGGCGAATCCTGGATTCTGTTTCTGAACGACCTTGCGGTGGTGATCGGGAGGCCCGCCTTCTTTACCGTGAACAGTATTGGATTTTTCTCTTGGATATAGTTTACGGTTTATACTCTATAACTATGTACATGAAGCAAACAAATTTCAAACTATGTACAGGAACCGGAGAACCGGACCAAGTGTCTTTAAGAGACCAAGCGTCTTTAAGAGACAGTGAGGAATGCACTGCCTGAAACATGAGCCTTGGCTCCCCTGCACAGCCACCACTCCAACTGAAAGCAGGGTGGGTACTGGACTGGTCTAGCAGGATTCCAGGAAAGGAAATTAACAGTAATTGAAATTTCTCCTTCCAATTCATCCTGCTAGACCAGTCCAGACAAGCGGGAAGTACCCAAGCTAACGACCTCCGGGGTGGGAAGAAAGAGCCGCCGAAAGCACACTGGCTCCAAACTGTCTCTCCTCTTATGCTTGGAGATCGAGACGATAGTGCCGGACGAATGTGCACAAAGAAGACCAGGTTGCCGCCCGACAGATATCGAGAGGAGCGACCTGAGAGCGCTCAGCTCAAGAGGTTGCCTGGGCTCGAGTGGAGTGCGCCTGGAGACCTGAAGGCAACAGTCTACCCTGGATAATATAGGCTACTTCAATGGTCTGATGGAGCCATCTAGCAATGATGGATTTGGAGACCGCGAGGCCCCTCCGAGGGCCTGCGAAGAGTACAAAGAGGTGGTCTGACTGGCAAAACGGATTGGTCACTTTCAAATAGTGGTACAGAATTCTTCTGAGATCCACCGCTCGGAGATTCTTATGCTGGCCTGAGCATTTCTCTTTAGAAAAAGTAGGCAGGAAGAGAGGCTGGTTCAGATGATAATGCGTAATGACCTTTGGTAAGAAAGAGGGAACCGCACGCAGAGACACGCCCTCCTCTGAGAAGGAAAGGTAAGGATCCCGACACGAGAGGGCTTGCAATTCTGAGATTCTATGAGCCGAAGTTATCGCCACCAAGAAAACTGTCTTGAGAGTCAAGTCCCGCAGACAGACCTCTTTGAGGGGTTCAAAGGGCCTGCCCATGAGGACCTTGAGGACCAAGGAGAGATCCCAGGGCGGCACCACTGGACGGACCGGTGGGCACAAGACTCTGGCACCCTTGAGAAACCGAGCCACGTCTGCATGCGATGCAAGGGAATATCCATGCACCCGAAGAGTCCCGAGGGCTAGACCCTTGTCAAGACCCTCCTACAGAAAGGCGAGAACCTCTGGGATTCCCGTGCGCCACGGTGAAAACTGGTGCCATGAGCACCATGACTCAAAGATGCGCCATTCGCAGGCATATGCCAGCGACGTTGAAGACCGCCTAGCGTTAAGCAGAGTAGTGACAACCCCGCAAGAATAACCTTTGCGACTCAGTCGGCAGCATTCAAGAGCCAAGCCGTAAGCGAGAAGGGAGCAGGGTCTGTCGAGCTGATCGGCCCTTGATGTAGGAGACCTGTGCAAACTCCCAGTCACAGAGGGACTGCCCGAGACAACCGTATGAGGTCGGCATACCAGGGCCTCCGGGGCCAGTTTGGGGCAACCAGAATCACAGCTCCTTGGTGAGTGGCGATTCGCTGGAGAACTTTCCCGATCAGAGCCCAAGGGATGAAGACATATAGAAGGACTTTCTTTGGCCATGGCTGGGCTAGGGCATCTATCCCTCGTGAGCCATGCTCCCTCCGATGACTGAAGAAGGCCGGAACCTCGGCGTTCGTCGCCGACGCCATGAAATCCATCGCCGGCCGACCCCACCTTTGGACTATTCACTGGAATGCTTCCTGAGCGAGCTCCCATTCCCGGGATCAAGAGCATGCCGGCTGAGAAAGTTGTATTCATTCACAATATATGTTGTGTCTACTGTAAGAGGGTTAATCTGCTTATCACAAAAAATGTTCCTCCCTCCAATTATATTCCAGGCTATAATTCTTCTCTATTAGACATTCTTATTTTAGAATTGCTTTGCACACAAAGATCAACTTTATCACCAATCTAAGAAGAACATTAAGGTCTGTAAACGGGGGCGCTGGGTGAGAATGTCCACAGTCTTGGCAAAGGCAAATATTAGTATGACTTGCAAAGGATTGTGGGAAATGCAGTCCATTCATACCAGAATCAGCCGTTCACAAATAAATGAGTTGTGCTTGCTCGAGTGTAAGCAAAGAAAATATATTTTATTTATGGGGTTATTTCTCCCACACAGATTTACTTGGTAGCACAAAAGGAAACTTGCTTTCAGTATTATACTTAGGAAAAACAATCATGATCAGCAACTGAACTTCTTAAGCAATCAATCAAACAATAAAGACCTTGATGGGAACAGAAAGGTCTTTCTGTGGGCTCCTGCTAATACCTTTTAGCAGTGCTCCAAAACCAAAACAAAACCCAAAAAGTAATCAAAAAAACTGTTCTTTTTCAAGGATAACTTCTTGTATTTTCACACACACCCAGAAGTGTCCCTTCAGAGCTCACATGCAATTATGCAAGGCTTAATTGCTAACAATTAACCAGCTGTAAACCTCTTGGCTGGTTTACTTTCTATACGTGGCTCAAATCCTACCCTAAAGCTTTCTTGTAAACTTTTTTGGGTAGATAAAAGAACAAGATATATTTCTTTTTGATGGTTGTTGTATTTGTGAAAGTATTTTACCACAGCAGCCTAGATAGAGAGCAATCCATGTAATCACTCTGATCATTTAAAATATCTCCTTCTTCTTCAACTATCATAGAATCAATATCATGGACTGGCACAGGGGAATTCCTTAATGGAGCACTCTCAGGACAATACTTGTTTCCCTGCTGTCTTCCAAGTGAAGAGCTAGGGCATAGATCAGTGTTCATACCTGAGCTTCCATTGCTGTTAGGGTTCCTCTCCAGATATCCTGGCCAGTATGAAATCCAGCTTTTATGTCCAGACTTCCAATCAAGATCCCTGGACACTGGGTCTCTCTTCACATACCTTCTTGCACTGGTCTTAGGGCCCCTTCCAAATGCAGCCGTCTCCCTCACAGGTGCCGTCCGGGGATTCCTGGCTCTGTAACCCCACTCCTCTGGCTTCCCCCAGTCCAATGGAGTATGCTTGCCTCTGGAATGACTCCCAGCACATGTACTGCTATGGACTCCTTTAGACCTCCAAGATGCTTTTCTCTTCTTTCTTCCACGCTGCTTCTTGCTCTCTCTGTCCTTGAGCTCCGGGTTCCTCATCAACTCCAACTCCAGCTCTCTGGTCTGCAACTGCTGCTCTAACTGATTCTGTGTAGAATAGGTTTTACTTTTAACTTGTTTAGAGGGATACTCCACCCTAGCACAGCTCAGCTGTGCTGAATCAAGCCCTGCCCTTGGAGATGAGTGAATGGGGATTACCTCACAGCTCTCCTGATTGAACACACGCTTCCCCACTTCAGCTCTTCTAGAGGCTGTTTGAAACCTGGTGCATTCTGGGACTGGTAGTCTTTTATGAGAACATTCTGTTTTATTATTTCTACCAGCAAAGACAGGTTGCTTGTTCAGAGCCAATTCACCTCTATTATAGCTCCTTCCTGAACTATGATAAGCTTCCTTATCACATACCCCCCTGCTTAAGTTATTACGGACTGGTGCAACTGGTGAAACTTCCTCTTTACAGTCCGTAATACGGGAAAGGGCATCCACATTTTTGTGTAACTTCCCAGCACGATGTTCCACTTGAAAATCAAATGCCTGTAAGGCCATGTACCAGCGTGTCAACCTGGCATTGTGGTTCTTCATTTGTTGCAACCACTTAAGTGGGGCATGGTCTGTGACCAATTGGAACTTCCTCCCTGTAAGGTAAAACCTTAATGCCTCCACTGACCACTTTATAGCTAAACATTCTTTTTCTATTGTGGAATACTTTTGTTCAGCCGGTGACAATTTCCTGCTCAGATACATCACAGGATGCTCCTCCCCTTCATGACATTGGGATAAAACAGCTCCTAGCCCTACATCCGATGCATCTGTTTGAACCAGGAAGGGTTTCCTGAAATCCACCCCTTTCAGTACTGGTCCTGTACACAACTTCCCTTTTAGGACTGAAAATGCTTTTTCAGCTTCAGGAGTCCATTTTAGCTGGTTTGGGCAATTCTTCAGCAGCATATCAGTGAAAATTGCACTTTTCTCTGCAAATTGTGGTATAAATCTGCGGTAGTATCCAATAAGTCCTAAGAAACTTCTCAGTTGTTTCTTTGTTGTTGGAGGGGGAAAATTCCTGATGCTATCCACCTTGCTCATTAGAGGTTTAATTTTCCCTCTTCCCACTAGGTGGCCTAGGTATTTTACCTCCCTATTAGCAAAAGCACACTTCTTTGGGTTCAAAGTGATTCCCGCTTGCTTCATGGAGCATAAGACTGCCCTGATCCTCTTTAGATGTTCCGCCCAAGTGTTACTATGGATTATGACATCATCCATATAGGCAAAGACATAATTTTGGTGGGGTCGAAGTACCTGATCCACTAACCTTTGGCAGGTAGCTTCCGCTCCATGCAGTCCAAAAGGCATCCTCTTGAACTGGAAAAGGCCAACGGGGGTGCTGAACGCAGTCTTCGGCTTCGACTCCCTGGTTAGAGGGATTTGCCAATAGCCTTTTGTCATATCAAGGGTGGTTAAATATTGAGCTTGTCCAAGCTGGTCCAACAGCTCTTCTATTCTTGGCATGGGATATGCATCAAAAACTGATATTGCGTTTACCTGCCGAAGTCAATACAAAATCTTAAAGAGCCATCAGGCTTTGGCACCAGGACTATGGGGCTATTCCAGGGACTCTTCGACTCCTCTATTACTCCCATGTCCAACATTTCCTGGACTTGTGCCACTATTTCCTGTCTCTTTGCTTCAGGCAAGCGGTTTGGCCTTTGACGAATTAATTTCCCAGGTGGAGTTATTATCTCATGGGCAACCAAATGTGTCTCCCCAGGTATGGGAGTCAACACCTCTGGGAATTCTTTAAGCAATTTCCTTATTTCTTCCTGTTGTACCACTGTCAGGTCCTCACCTATTTGGGGCTCTGACTTTTCTTTACAATCAGATACCTGGGGTCCCAAATCCTCCTCTTCATTCACCTCCCTTTCTCGGGCACAAGTGGCAGCTAGGCTTTTAACCCCTTTGTCTTCAGTAGAACCAAAGCCTTTGGTTCCACGCTCAGAATTTGACAGGGATGTGACCTCCTCCACCGGTGGGAAACCCAGTCTCTCACATATCAATTGAGCGATTCTGTCTCCCGTCTTCACATGGTAATCGTTCTGTCCAAAATGAAATAACAGAACTTTAAGATTGCCCCTGTAATCGGGATCAATCACTCCCGCTCCCACATCGATGAAATACTTAAGGGCTAATCCAGACCTTGGGGCTACTCGCCCATAGCACCCAATGGGTATTTCAACTTGGAGTCCAGTGTCAACCAGGGCTCTCCCTTGGCTAGGTACAGTCACATTTTCTATACTGCACAGGTCAAACCCAGCAGCTTGAGGGGTTGCCCGCTTAGGAGCTTGGGCCTTCTCTGTGACCCTATGGTACTTCAAGACAAATGTCTGCTTCTGGATAGTTTGGTCTTCTGGAAGCTTAACCATCTTTTTAGCTGGGGTCTGAGGACTTCCAAACAAAGGCCCGGGAGCTATTACCATCATTCCTTCTCCCTCCTTCTTTCCTAGTCCTTTCACTAGATCCTGCTTAAATCTTGGCCAGTCTCTTCCTAGAACCAAATCAAATGGAAGCCTAGGCACCACTGCCAAAAGAACTTCCTCTTGTTCCCCCAGGCACTTAACCATTAGCCTATAGGTGGGATATGATGTTGCAGCACCATGAATGCATCTGATGTGAACTTGGCTTTCAGGGGTTCTAGGCACAAATCCTTCTTGGGCCTCTATCCTCTTCCAAAGCCTCTTTGACAACATACTCTGGTCTGCCCCAGAGTCTAACAGAGCATTTGTGGTAATTCCCTGCACATCAACCATCAAAAGGAATCCTTCTTTGGGCTGTTTTAAATCAACACCCATCAAGCTAGTGTGTATCTGGCATCCCCTTTCCAAATGTCCCCTTTTTCCACATTTGAAACATTTCTTTTCACTCCACTTTGTAATCTGGGTTGGCACAGTACAATTATTTTCAGAAACATTTTTAACCATTTTCTTTTCTGATACAGCACAGCTTGCCTCAGCACCAACCTTCAGAGGGCCACCCATTCTATGGCAAGCCTGTGTGACTTCCAAGAATCTCTCTGCTAGCATGGTTGCCTCTCCAAGATTCTGGCAATTTTGCTGTATAAGGAAAGTGTGCAAATCTTTAGGCACAGCAGACATAAATTGTTCAAGCATAATAATGTCTAATAACATTTCCACAGTCTTTCCCTCAGGCTCCAACCATTTTACAGCCAATCCTCTGATTCTCTGACTCAGAGCCCTGGGTGTTTCACCCACTCTTAATGCAGTAGCTCTAAACATTCGCCTATACTCTGAAATAGACAACCCTAGGCGATCTCTTATAGCACCCTTTACATCTTTATAACTCAAAGCTTGAGCTGCTGGCATTGCTCTATAAGCTGCAAGCGCCTCTCCAGTTAATGAGGCTGCCAGCCTTACTGCCCACTGGGTCTCTGGCCATGCTAATGCTTGTGCCACTCTCTCAAAAGATTCTAGGAAATCATCAACATTATCATCTGGAGTTAGCTTCCCAAAACTAAATGCCCCAATTCCCTGATTGAGTCCCACATTGTCCACATGCGGTATACCAGTTGTTACTGCTGGTCTTGCATCCGGTCCACTTTGGTTATGAAGAGCAACTAAGGCTTTCACCAGATCAAGCACTGGCTTCTGCTGGTCCATTAATGCTTTCATAGCAGTGTCCTGAGCCTGCTGCGCTAGCTCCTGTTGCCTGCTAAACTGGGCTGCCATCCAGCTGGCCATTTCCCTCGGATCCATCTTGAATCCCTGCAAGAAAAACAAAAGAAAAAAAAACACAGAGCAGCACCCTCTACACAGGTGTTTTTCTCCTATTTTTTTTTCAATTACCCCTGTGCCTTACTCCCATCCACCACTAGACATGCCCAGGTACTTATTACCTTATGCCAGTGATGAATCCAGCTCACACAGGGTCTTTTCCTCCTGGGACAGCCACCTGGATCAGCCACCTCTTTTCTCCAAAGTGTTGTTAAGGGAAAATCCTTTTTTCCAGCTTTTAACTTGAACTTTCTTTTTTTCTTCAGATTTCAGTTGTAATCCTTATCATGTAAATCCTTTGTGCAAAAGCAATCCGAAAAACTACGCCAACTGTAAACGGGGGCGCTGGGTGAGAATGTCCACAGTCTTGGCAAAGGCAAATATTAGTATGACTTGCAAAGGATTGTGGGAAATGTAGTCCATTCATACCAGAATCAGCCGTTCACAAATAAATGAGTTGTGCTTGCTCGAGTGTAAGCAAAGAAAATATATTTTATTTATGGGGTTATTTCTCCCACACAGATTTACTTGGTAGCACAAAAGGAAACTTGCTTTCAGTATTATACTTAGGAAAAACAAATCATGATCAGCAACTGAACTTCTTAAGCAATCAAGCAAACAATAAAGACCTTGATGGGAACAGAAAGGTCTTTCTGTGGGCTCCTGCTAATACCTTTTAGCAGTGCTCCAAAACCAAAACAAAACCCAAAAAGTAATGAAAAAAACTGTTCTTTTTCAAGCATAACTTCTTGTATTTTCACACACACCCAGAAGTGTCCCTTCAGAGCTCACATGCAATTATGCAAGGCTTAATTGCTAACAATTAACCAGCTGTAAACCTCTTGGCTGGTTTACTTTCTATACGTGGTTCAAATCCTACCCTAAAGCTTTCTTGTAAACTTTTCTGGGTAGATAAAAGAAAAAGATATATTTATTTTTGATGGTTGTTGTATTTGTGAAAGTATTTTACCACAGCAGCCTAGACAGAGAGCAATCCATGTAATCACTCTGATCATTTAAAATATCTCCTTCTTCTTCAACTATCATAGAATCAATATCATGGACTGGCACAGGGGAATTCCTTAATGGAGCACTCTCAGGACAATACTTGTTTCCCTGCTGTCTTCCAAGTGAAGAGCTAGGGCATAGATCAATGTTCATACCTGAGCTTCCATTGCTGTTAGGGTTCCTCTCCAGATATCCTGGCCAGTACGAAATCTAGCTTTTATGTCCAGACTTCCAATCAAGATCCCTGGACACTGGGTCTCTCTTCACATACCTTCTTGCACTGGTCTTAGGGCCCCTTCCAAATGCAGCCGTCTCCCTCACAGGTGCCGTCTGGGGATTCCTGGCTCTGTAACCCCACTCCTCTGGCTTCCCCCAGTCCAATGGAGTATGCTTGCCTCTGGAATGACTCCCAGCACACGTACTGCTATGGACTCCTTTAGACCTCCAAGATGCTTTTCTCTTCTTTCTTCCACGCTGCTTCTTGCTCTCTCTGTCCTTGAGCTCCGGGTTCCTCATCAACTCCAACTCCAGCTCTCTGGTCTGCAACTGCTGCTCTAACTAATTCTGTGTAGAATAGGTTTTACTTTTAACTTGTTTAGAGGGATACTCCACCCTAGCACAGCTCAGCTGTGCTGAATCAAGCCCTGCCCTTGGAGATGAGTGAATGGGGATTACCTCACAGCTCTCCTGATTGAACACACGTTTCCCCACTTCAGCTCTTCTAGAGGCTGTTTGAAACCTGGTGCATTCTGGGACTGGTAGTCTTTTATGAGAACATTCTGTTTTATTATTTCTACCAGCAAAGACAGGTTGCTTGTTCAGAGCCAATTCACCTCTATTATAGCTCCTTCCTGAACTGTGATAAGCTTCCTTATCACAGGTCTCAGACTCCTCGCGGCACTAGCGTTCAGGACAATGTCCTCAGCTCATGTGCCCATTTGCATCAACGACCTTTGACTGTTCATCTATTAATTTCTGTGATTAATTTTGGTCAGAATATTTTTCAAACTTATAGTGCTTATCTTATCAATTTCCCCCATGCGTGCGTTTCACAGACGTGGGTTTCTTCAGGGGGTTTGCTTATAAATAAAGCACTTAGTTAGACGCCACCATCCGGCTCCATGCGTGTGTTTCACAGACGTGGGTTTCTTCAGTGGGTTTGCTTATAAACAAAGCACTTAGTTATCCACCGTGCCATTACTATGCAATGTTGCTTGACGTATTCTTTAATTCAATAATACAGCACTATCAATAAAATAGTTACAGTTAGTTCCGCTCTCATGCCTTAAGCCTTATTATTTCATGAAAAGAATATCCAGCTAATCATGCACATTTCAATTCACATACCTCCGTAATGCATCGGTGCTGAGTGTATTACTTCGAGCCTACCGGTCTCAAAAAACGCCGCGCATGCGGGTCCATACTCCAGCCAGCTTTTAAACGCTACGTTATTACGTATTCCGATGTCTTGTTTTTTGCGTCTAAGCTTCATTCGGTACTAGGGCTGATTTTTCTCAGTTGCGTTATTCAACAGATTGTTATCCCGTAGCGCTTATATCCACACTTTTCATTTTTAATCACCTTTCATTTAATGTGTTAAACTATATTGATTATGTTATGTCTCTTAGGATTCTAATCAAATATTCATTAATCTTACTGAACCTTCTATTGTATAATTACCATTTCGCGATCTACACATGTTCCTTCTCCCGCTTCTTATTGTGTATTACTTCTGTTGTTCTAGGACCCTTATGGAGATGCATTTTGCCTGATGTATCAATTAGTCATGACTCTCAAGCACTGTCTGGTGTTTATTAGTGTAGATAAACTAAATGCATGCTCCTCATTCAATGGTACTATTCAGACCTTCAGGGTCTACTGTTCGTAATTTGTAAATCCACCGTTGTTCACAAATGAGTAATGTTTGTTCCTGAGACTTTCCCTCTCTACCTAACAGTATTTGCTCTATGCAAAAACATCTCAACTCCTCGAATTTATGCTGTTTTTGTAAACAATGTGTTACTATTGGGGCTTCTATAGCTTTGCATTTTAACCTACTGCGGTGTTCATTAATCCTAAACCTAAAAGATCTGATGGTTTTCCCAATATACAATAAACCACAGGGACAAATAATGCAATACACTACATAACTGGACGTACAGGTGGTCTGATGTTTTAACTTATATATTGCTCCTCGATGTTCAAATTCCACTCTTTCTTCTGATATGATACACACATTACAGTCACCACATCTCCTATGTCCCTTTATCTCGGTTCTCAATGGATCCACTATTGGTCTCAATATCGTGGGACTAAGCCGTTCCTTCAGATTTCTTTGTCATGTCCAGACACATCTGATATTGTATTCAGTTAATCCAGGAAGAACACTCAAAACATTCCCATGTTTTTTGATGATTCTTTTTATATATCCACTGTATGGTGAAAATTTCGTGACCATATTTATAGTAGTATTTTCTCTATTAGTGCGGGTTTGTAAAAGTAACCTACAATTGGTATACAGCGCCCTCTTATATGCTGTTTTCACTGTATAATCTCCCTGGATTTTTTGCTCGAATCTGTTGTGTTAGTGTCTTCCGAATTTGTGTCAAACTCTACTTGCTTCTTTGTCTTCTTCGTTAATTTCCTTTTTAAATTCATCCAGGGGTATACATACCCTGATGTATAATCACCATGATCTCGCTTCAATTTTTTGATTTTGATCTTTCTTACTTCCTCTTTCAATATTTGTATTTGTTTATTAATTTCCTCTGTTTTGTTCTCAAACTTTTCCTTTTTTTCAACTTCTTTGAGACTGGCTACCATGGCTTCCATTTCCTGATTTATTCCATCCAGACTATTTGCAGTGGTATCTACTATGAGTACCATCAGGTCTAGAGAACATTTATTTAAAATTCCATTCCATTTTTCTATAAATTCAGGGTCCGTAATAAACATTCTCGGTTCTTTATACATTCTTAGTCACCTAGGAATCTGTTGTCGACGTATATATTCAATTAATGATAACCTATGAAGCTCAGGTCTCTAGTTTCCCCTGCGGTCGGACAGACACGGTTCCAACTGGGCCAAATCTTTGAGGCGAGAAATCGTGGTATATTTACTTGAATACCATCACACTACTCACACTTCCCGGCCCAACGCACCAAGAATATGTAGCAGCTGATAAGCATGCAATAAATAATACCAGGAGTCAATTGCAGGATCCAAGTCATTTAATGTGCACAGGCTCAGAACAGACTAAAAGGGACTGAGCAATGAAAACTACAGCAGATTCATTATATACAATTTCACAGTTTGATACAAGCAGACTTTCTATTGGTCCCAACGCCCCCTGCACCTGTCCAATCGGGGACCCTCTCTGGGTCTGGCTCCTTGTTCCCCCTTTCTGGCTTATTCTAACAAAGGCATAGTCTTAGACGTAGATACATTTCTACTTCAAGGCCATTTCTAGCTCAGGGAATGCAGGACATATCTATCATCAGCATAGAGGAATTAATAAAGGCATTATACAGACTTTTCAAAAACAGTTTCAAAAGCAGTCAAAAGCAGTTTCTCAAACTCAGCACTAGCCTCAGGTGGGGGTTGGGGTCTAGGCCTAGTTTACAGGCCATTGCCTACCACATTCCCCCCTTTGATTATTCTCAACCCGACTAAAGGAGGGTGAGGAATTAATCACCTATCAAAGTCACCTTAAACTGAGGCTTCTTCCCCGGATATAGCTTGATACTTCCACATGGCTAGTACCCTGGTTGCTGCCTTACGTTCAACTGTACTGTCTATGATTGAGGTAAACATTCGCAAGCAAAGGGGTAGGAAACATGGGAGAAGCAAACACATAGCTATCACTTAAGTTCTTTTCTTCCACAGCTTCCGCCGTACGTAGACCTGTCAGCTTCCGGTGGGTGACAGGAGTAGGGCTGTAGGTTCCTCAAGCTTCTGCCGTACGTGGACATGCCAGCTTCCGGTGGTGGCAGGAGTAGGGCTGTAGATTCTACATTAGTACCCAAACGTGGAGACTCTGTAAGACAGAACCTAAAGCCAACAGCTCTTGTCTAGTGATTTTGGATGCAATATGACTCATATCCCCTAGCAGCGGGATATAGAAATGGGGCCTAAAAGCTTTTTCCATAGCTGTTTTTCCTATAATGTGTGGCTTGGTGAAAAGCATGGACAAAGGCTGGGCCCAATGATTCAGGGATTACAGTTGGACCTGGGGGCTGGAGTCTGTGTACACATTCAAGCGGCGCCCTGTCCCTATTATCAGTGCCCTAGTGAGGGCTATCAGTTCAGCCTCCTGTGCTGAGGTTCCTGGGGGCAAAGCTGAAGATTCAACTACCATGTCCAGGGTCACTACTGCATAGCCAGCACAACGTCTTCCGTTGACGACAAGACTGCTTCCATCCACAAAGAAAGTCTGTTCAGGGTTGTTCAGTGGAAGATCGGTTAAATCAGGGCAACTGGAGAACACAGTATCCATTACTTCCAAGCAATCATGGTCGGGTGGACCTGGACCAACTGGTAATAGTGTAGCAGGGTTCAGAGCTTGACTGACAATCAACTGTAATCGAGGATTTTCGCACAGCATGCTTTGGTACTTTAGCATGCGGGAATTCGTGAACCAGTAATTTCCTTTATGTTCCATGAGGGTTAGGACAGAGTGTGGCACTGTAACCTGGAGACTCTGACCTAAGGTGAGCTTGTCGGCTTCAATGGCTTTTCTACATCTGGTAGGCCCAAGGCTGGTGATGACATCAAAACTGCTTTTAACGATTTGAATGCTTTATCCTGTTCTGGGCCCCATTCCATGGGAGATCGTTCCACTCCTTTGGTGGCTTGGTACAATGGCTTTGCCAAGAGCGTGAAGTTGGGTATCCATATTCGTCAGTAGCCGGCAGCTCCCAAGAAGGCCCTCACCTGCTTTCTGGTGGTGGGGGTAGGGATGCGGCATACTGCTCCCTTTCGCTCGGGTCCCAATCTCCAGACCCCTCTGGACAGATGGAATCCCAGGTATTTTACTTCTGTTTGGCACAACTGCGCCTTGGCTTTGGAGACCTTGTATCCAGCTTCATTCAGGAGGTGCAAGAGATCACTGGTGGCTTGCACACATTCAGTTTTGGAGTTGGTGGCTACAAGCAGGTCATCCACATACTGGAGCAGGACTCTTTTTCCTGGAGTCACAGAGTAACTTGATAGATCTTGATTAAGAGCAGCACTGAAGATGATGGGTGAGTTCTTGAATCCTTGAGGTAATCGAGTCCAGGTGAGTTGGCCTCGCCTTCCGGTGGTCGGGTTCTCCCATTCAAACGCAAACAGGAGTTGACTGGTGGATGCCAGGCGTATGCAAAAGAAGGCATCCTTTAAATCCAAAACAGTGAAGTGAGTAGCTTCAGCAGGAATCAGTCCCAAGAGGGTGTAGGGATTTGGTACTACTGGATGTATGGTTTCAACTGCATTGTTCACTCGTCTCAAATCCTGCACTGGGCGGTAGTCACCTGTCCCAGGCTTCTTAACTGGGAGGAGGGGGATATTCCAGGGCGATTGGCATTCTCTAAGGAGTCCATGATGATGAATGCCTTTGATTGCTGGTCGTGGGAGAGGATATTGTCTCACATGCACTGGTTCCGCTCCTGATTTGAGGGTGACAAGCACAGGGGCTATATTCTTCGCTAGGCTAGGAGGATTATCCTCTACCCATACTCCGAGCGGAGCTGAGATGTTGGTAGGTATACGGGGGCTGGCTGCTTTGGATAAATGTGGGCTTTAGAACCGCCATTCTTCTTCTCGGGGGACAGTCAGCACCATCAGGCCAGCAGATTTTGAGTTCACAGTCATTTCCATTTTTCCCCCTTCAACAAAGGATATCTGCACTTGGAGCTTAGCGAGCATGTCTCAGCCCAAGAGGGGGATTGGGCATTCAGGTATGTACAGGAGCTGGTGCGTTATTTCCTGTCCCCCTAATTCACAGGCACGGTTCTGCAGGAAAGGTCTTGTAGTTCTGGTTCCGGTAGCGCCGACGATAGTGACTGATTGAGAAGACAGAGGTGCCACCCGCTCAGCCACTACTGAATGTTCGGCCCCCGTATCCACAAAGTCCATATATTGGTCCCCAATCTTCAAATTGACCATAGGCTCCTGGGGACTCAGAGAGAACTTGGAGCCCGGTCTGGCCTAATCTTCATCCGTGTAGTAGCCCTCAACGATTGCCACTCCCTTTACAGCGGCTTCTCCCTGCTGGAACTGTGTGCGATGCATTCCTCCTCGATGCCGGAATCGCCCCCTGCTCTCCAAGTGCTCCCTCCTCCCCTCTGGGAGGCGGAGTCAAAATTCGGGCATTCATTCTTCCAATGTCCTTCTTCCTTACAGTGGGCACACTGATTTGCACCCAATGGGGGCCGACCATCTCCTCAGCTCCTTCCACGTCCTCAAGTCCTTCTGTTAGAGAAACTTCCTCCGCGTCTTTCAACTAAAGCTGCAGCAAGAAAATCAGCTTTCTTCTTCATTCTACGTTCACTTTCCCTCTGACGTTCTTGATCACGATTCACAAACACTTTCTGAGCAACTTCCATTAACTGGGCTGTATTCATGCCCGCAAATCCTTCCAACTTTTGCAGTTTTCGCTTTATGTCTCCCCCAGGACTGACTCATGAATGCAGCATTTACCATGAGCAAATTTTCCTGGGCTGCTGGATCATATGGGGTATATAGTCTGTAGGCTTCAGATAATCATTCATAGAAGGCTGCTGGGCTCTCATCTGGTCATTGGAGAACTTCAGATATTTTTCCAATATTCATGGCTTTCTGGCCTCCCTTCTTCAAGCTTTGCATGAGGGCTTGGCGGAACCGATTGAGGGCTGTCTGCACTATTTGGATCCCACTTGGGGCCATCATTTGGGAAATCCGCGGCGGCTGCTTGCCGAGAGTCCAGGCCTGCATCTCCTACAGGATTTTCTTCTAGCCATCTAATGGAGGCCTGCACAATTCGCGCTCGCTCTTCAGTGCTGAAAAGGGTGGACAGGAGCTGGCGGCAATCAGACCAGGTAGGCTGATGGGTCTGCATAATACTGTTCATTAGTTCAATCAAATCCTGAGGCTTCTCAGTGTAGGAGGTATAATGCGTCTTTCAGTTCAGTAAATCAGTGGTGGAAAAAGGCACATAAACAAGGCTGGTTGGCCCTACCACGACCTGGCCTTTGGTATTAAGGGTGGGTAGGCCCTGGACCTGGCGCAATGGTATAACGTGACCATCCCTTTTACTGGTAGTTGTACTTCTGAAGGCATATGGCAATTGGGACTGTCGGGGTTCCACTTCATGTTTTTGGGCGCTGGCTGTGAGTGACCCTGAACTGGCGAATGAATCCCTGCTTGTAGTGTCATCGGTGAACTGTGGCCCACTCGAAGTACTTTGAACTGAACCGGGGCTTCTGGCTGGGGAGGGGAGCACCTCCTCCAGCCGCAGGAGCCGTTGGGAGGACACCCGGGGTAAAACTGCAGGAATGGGTTCCTCCTGGACAGGCTCTGCCTGGGATAGTGGCGGAGCCAAGGGGACTGGCCTATAGAGGAACTGGGGCGGAAGGGACGGAATGTCTGGGGACTCTGGGGCTGAATAGACAGGCAGTTTCTTTTCCCCAGGCTTCGGGGCCCCTTGGGTAGTTGCTACAAATATCCTACACTGTTCCTCATAATAACGTTTCATCCAGGAGGGCTCTTTTTCACAAACATTTAACCAGAAGTCTATATAAGGAAACTGGTCAGGATGTTCTTTTCGTGCAATCTGGTGAACTAAGGATATGATACTAACATCAAAGGTACCACCAGGGGGCCATGATGAGACCAGTAGCGGCCACTCCCTATCACAAAGCATTTCTAATCGGGCCGGAGACATTTCTATTCCATAGTCTCCAGCAAATCCCTTGCTAAAATTCCTAGTCATACATTTCAACGGAGTTTGCGTGGACTCCGACCCCCCCATGATGACGTACTTGACAACAGACAGAGGGGGCGGGCAGTCAGGCTGCATTTTCCTGTGGACTATGAGTCAGAACTATGCAACAATGTTCCTCTGGGTGCACTTATTAAAAAACTTATTATTGCTGTAAACAAAGGGTAGGCAGAAAACATAAGCTTAGATTAGTTGCAATAAGCATAATGGATGTATGTGCTCATTCTAAATAGGAACAATTTAGATAAAGTCCTTAAAATATAAAACTATTATTTTGCAACATGTTATAACATCAATCCCAATAGAAAGAAATATGGCTCCTAACATGACGGCCACATATCTGTTACGTATGACTAGAGTCTATCGTATACACTGTTCTCAGTGAGAATGCTGTAGGAAACTTAAAAATACTTGGCATGAAACTAACTGCCAGCAGTCATCAGCACTAAACTGAACAATGCAAAGAAATTACTTTAAATCTTACAGTTCAGAAAGCAGATATTCAAAGGACATGAAACGGATACTTTTTCATAAAGTTGGTGGATATCTGGAATGCAAACACTCCCCTTTTTAAGTTAGTTGAAAGCAAATTACTGAGAGCTTCAGCCAACCTTGACGGTATCTTAACAAAATAAACAATAGGTTTCTTTTCTGACTTTCAACTAATTACCATGCAGCTGAGTTACAGCTTTCTTTTTTTTTCTGTAATTTATGAACAATAAGTATGTCCTCTATGAGGTGCTTGCCACAGTATATACAATCCCATTTTACTTTTAATTTTGCTCGATAGCATACGCAGTCAAAACCAAAAAAATAAAATAAAAAAAATATATATATCAGATAAAATTCAAGCACGATTAACTCCTCATTCACTCAGGATTTAAATCATTTTCAAGTCACAATCTGGTAACTACTGGCTCGGGATGCTTCATTGTCCTGTCAGGGCTCTTAACCTCTACTTTGAAGGTCAAAGGAAAAACAGAAGCAGTTTCCTTAATTTTTCTATCATTTCTGTTTGTTTCATTTAGCTAAAGTAAAAAACTTTAATCAGTTCAGCTCCAGGGACCATAAAATCTACTGGAGTAGCCATCAATGAAAGAAGGACAGTGTTTACTGAGGACTAAAACATAAAAACACAAGACAAAGCTAAGCCCACAAATGCATTATACCTAACAGCCTATCTGATCAGAATAAGGTATTTCTTTTAAGGAATCTCACCCTGCACACTAAAACTGAACTAGACCCTCCCCCCTGGATAGTTCTGAAAGGTAACATGTTGTAACAAGTAATACTAGCTCTACAGAATCCTCCTCACTCGGACCTCTAACAGTTGACGAGGAGCTCCAAAGGGGTTAATGAGAACTAGGCTGTGCGAAAGACACACCCCTTCTCCCTCTGCTTACTAGAGATACCGTCTCTCTCCCGCTGTGCTGAAAAAAAAAATAAAATCACTGAAACAGCTTGTGCTGTGCGGTGCTTAGATTTGATTCCTTAAAGTGACTCCGGGTTTTTTTTTTCTTTTTTTCTTTCTCAGTATTGTCCCTTAATCGGTAAACTGTTTATATTACACCAGAAGAGAAACCAGCGGTTTCAAAAGATAACAAAACCAGATACAAACAACAGACAGGGGGTCCGTACAGCCCTAGAAACAGTGAGGGACACAAACACCAGACGCTTCCTCCTTTTTGCGACCTGGGCGCAGTCGCCCGGCCAGGAACTGCGCTACTCAGGAGTCCGCTCTCGCTTGGTCTGTATTACAAGACCTCTCATCCACACACACAGAGACAAACATGCTAGCAACGTTTTTCCCAAATTCCCAAGGCCTTACTGACTAACCATACCATAGGGTCGGTGGCTTCTGCTTCGCTAACACCTATGCAAGGCTTACTAGGACCGCCCTGGAGAGGTGATCAGGCTCTCTTTTTACCATACCATATTCCCAAAACTGACTATCTGAGTAGTAAAGAAAACTTCTACTCACCGGATCCGGTTCCTGATACCAAACCAGTAGTCCGCCGAGGCAAGGCAGAACCCTCTCCGATACAAGAGG
Organism: Ichthyophis bannanicus; assembly: GCA_033557465.1. NCBI lineage: Eukaryota > Metazoa > Chordata > Amphibia > Gymnophiona > Ichthyophiidae > Ichthyophis > Ichthyophis bannanicus. Next base: position 193,806,778 of record CM066039.1, read on the forward strand.
ACCGGTGGCGCCTGAGATTTCCCCTGCGGTTGGACAGACACGGTTCCAACTGGGCCAAACCTTTGAGGCGAGAAGTTGTGGTATATTTACTTGAATACCATCACACTACTCACACTTCCCGGCCCAATGCACCAAGAATATGTAGCAGCTGATAAGCATGCAATAAATAATACCAGGAGTCAATTGCAGGATCCAAGCCATTTAATGTGCACAGGCTCAGAACAGACTAAAAGGGACTGAGCAATGAAAAACTACAGCAGATTCATTATATACAATTTCACAGTTTGATACATGCAGACTTTCTATTGGTCCCAACGCCCCCTGCACCTATCCAATCGGGGACCCTCTCTGGGCCTGGCTCCTTGTTCCCCCTTTCTGGCTTATTCTAACAAAGGCATAGTCTTAGACATAGATACAGTTCTACTTCAAGGCCATTTCTAGCTCAGGGCATGCAGGAACATATCTATCATCAGCATAGAGGAATTAATAAAGGCATTATACAGACTTTTCAAAAACAGTTTCTCAAACTCAGCACTAGCCTCAGGTGGGGGTTGGGGTCTAGGCCTAGTTTACAGGCCATTGCCTACCACAATATAAACAGGTTGTAGTTGGTGTAGAGGGTGGCTACTAAAATGGTTAGTGGTCTTCATTATAAAGCATATGAGGACAGACTTAAGGATCTTAATATGTATACATTAGAGAAAATGTGGGATAGAGGAGATATGATAGAGATGTTTAAATATCCCCATAACATAAATGCACAGGAGGAGAGCTTCTTTCGATTGAAAGCAAGCTCTGCTACGAGGGACACAGGATGAGGGTGACTGCTGGATTGGCTGGTGCTGTTCTGTGCACAGAAAGCTCCCAGAGTCTGGGATAGTAGCAAAAGAGGGAAGTTAGGGCATCTCGACAGAGAAGTTCCAGTGAGGCAGCCAGGAAGGTAGCTGTGAGGGTAACCCCCTCCCCCCCTTCTCAGTCTGAGTTACAGTAAAACAAAACTTAAACACATACCCTTTCGCCTAGAGTCCAGCAGACTGGAGCATACCAGTTTAGACAGGTCATTCAGGCATGCTATATGATAGCCCACAACCCCCAGGGGCTACTGACTGGTGGAGAGGGGATACCTGAGACAAATGAGAAGGTAGTATGGGTTTGAAAACTTACTGTATATAAGACAGGGTGTGATGCCACTTCGGGGCTCAGATCTTTTGTCCAGGGTGCCGGCTCTGCCTGAGACTGTGTACACATTAAAATATCCTGTTTGCATACTAGTCTGTCTGTGTGTTCCTTCCGAGAGAGCATGGGAGGCACTTATTTCCTTATTTCCCGTTACATTTCCTGGTGCATTGGCCGGGAAACCGCCTTTCTCCTCGCACCCACAGTGGGAACCTTCCTGCGGTTTTGCAGAACCGGGGCTCGACCGGCCAGGGACCGGCCCCCGAGTAGTCGATGATCCTTGGCGCCACCGGGCCCCTTGTGCTCTGGAAGGATTCCTTGACGCGTCTGGCTGGTCGTTCCCGGCGGGCTGATTACTCCTTTTGGTTTAAATCTGTTTTTTATTGATAACCTTCAGTGAAAACAGTACAAACAATAAAGCTAATACAAGTCATCAAAACAACAACACTGTCTGCGTAATAAAGAGGGGCAAAATAAGATAGGATAGGGGGGAGCAGCAAATGTGTGTACAAGTGTAAAGGTGTAATATGGAGGTACTATGGAATTCCCCCCCCCCCCCCAAAATCCCAAACCCACAAAGGAAAACAGCCCACAATAATTGCTTTGCATCGCCAGACACAGATAACAAACATGAGCCAAAACTGGTGTGAGGATACCCCCCCTCATCAAATGGACACCCACCCTCCCCCAGACCATTGTTAGGGCCTAAGATGATTTGGCTCGAAAACAGACAGATCCAGGGTGTTCTCTTCTCCCAGATCCGTCCCCAGGCCACTAAGAAAACAGCATAGCCCTCCCCCCCCGGGTCCACCCCCCCCTTTCTCCCCCCGTCCCAAACATCCTTCCCCCCCTCCATCCCCCCACCCACCCCCCATCCACCAGAAGATCAAACAGATGGGAGCGTACAGGCTGAATAAACTAGATGAGTAAACTCGTGCAAGGAATGGTCCAAAAGAGAAGAGCACGGGGTGCGGTATTGAAATAAAGAAGGAAAGAGGGGGACAGGAAGCGAATAACCCGTTGCCCTATCGGCTTACCCAGTTACCATGGGAGCAAGCCAGCGGGTCATAGGGACACCCAACCAAAACAACTACCAACAGAACTTCACCTTAGGGACCCCCTAAAACTCGACGACGTACTCCAGCGGGAGCCAACTGCAGATGAGGCCCCCAGCCACAAAGGAAGCGGGCCCAACGACGTTCATTGCCGGCCGCTTCGAGGCGCTCCATAAGAAGAAGTCTATGGATCCTAATGCGCCACAGCCCAAAAACCGGGCCCCGAGTATCCAGCCATTGCTGCAGGAATGTCATACGTGCAGCCATCAGTACCAGGCGTAACCATCGCAAAGTCCAGTCCCCCAACGAGAGCCGCCAGGTATCGTCCCACATGTCCAAAACTAGGTGGCGGGCGGTGAGAGTTGCCAAATGCGGTATACATCTGCAAAGGTAGGAAATAACCCGTCCCCAAAACAGCTGGGCCTTGGGGCATTGCCAAAACATGTGACCCAGTGTCGCTCTGTCGGCCCCACACCTGGGACAACAGTGACTCGCTACAATGCCAGCTTTCCAGGCTCGAACAGGAGCAAAATAGAGACGTCGCATAAGGCGATACTGAGTATCACGATGAAGAACCTGAATACTCACGGTAGGAATAGCCACCAACCCTTCCAAAAAGGATTCCTCCCCAATCTGCTCGCCCAGTTCTGCCGTCCAGGCCGCCGTCAAAGTGTCAACAGCGCAGGGCGGCATGCTTTCCCATAGCATCTTGCAGAGAGACGACACCCCGATTGGCAAAGTACCCCCCAAAAGGGACATCTCAAGCTCAGAACACACCGTCCCCTGAAGGGCGCCTTCGGGAATCGAACCAAGGTAACTTCTGAGTTGCATATGTTGGAACACATCCCATCGTTCTAGGGGGTATTGCCGACAAAGGTCCTCAAAAGCTACCAACGCGCCCCCCGGAGTGAGCACATGCTCCAAGTTCACCAGGCCCAGACCCTCCCAAAAGGTAAAGCGTGTCCGTCCTATACCAGCCACAAAGTCGGCATTTCCCCGTAGGGGAAGATAAGGTGTATGATTTGCGGAAATCCGACGGCCCGCACAGAAAAACTGCCACGCCCTCCGAAGGGGATACAGAAAAAGGCCACGTAAAAGCGGCGGTACCTCCCGAAGCGTACGAGCGTGTAGCAAATACCGCGGGTGGTAGGGTGCCAACAAGGCTGCAAACTGCTCCGTCGGAGTCCAATCAGATAGGTCCCACAACCAATCCCGAACGTGGCGCAATAAGCAAGCCATATTATACCGCCGAACATCGGGGAAGCCCAGTCCTCCAAGAGATCGAGGTTGTTGTAGGATAGCCAGGCGAACCCGAGGTCTGCGGCCGCGCCACAGAAAGCTGTTAAAAAGACGCTCCAACTGCCGCAGGTCCACCCGTCTAAGAGCCAACGGGAGAGTCTGAAGAGGGTACAAGACTTTGGGGAGAAGCGTCATCTTACAAAGGGCAATCCTACCCCCCAGGGACAGGGGCAGATCCCGCCATCTATCCACACAGGCCGAAACCTCGGCCAAAATCTTGTGCACATTTAACTGATAGAGGTCCTCTAAGCGGGCCGGCAAGTAGACACCAAGGTATTTAAAGTGACCATTCGCCCATCGCAGGGGGAACGGTCCCTGCCAGCCCGGATGCCCATCCGGGATCAAGTAAAGCGCTTCGGATTTGTCGAGGTTGAGCCGTAGACCGGAGGGGACACCGTATTCCTGAATAAGCCCCAGCAGTTTAGGCAAACCAGTTTGAGGATCCCCCAAATGCACCAGCAAGTCATCTGCAAAAGCTGCGACGCGAAATTCGCCGTTCCCAAGTCGGACGCCCTTAAATTGGGAAGCGGCCCGAATGCGTTGGAGCAGAGGCTCCAACGACAGTACGAAGAGTAGAGGCGACAACGGGCATCCCTGGCGTGTCCCCTTCCGAATCGCAAAAGCTGGAGACATAACTCCGTTCACTAGAATGGCCCCAAGAGGGTCCGCATACAACAGCTTAATCACGTCGACAAAGAAGCCATCGAACCCCATCAATGCTAACGTTTGATGCATGAAACCCCAACTAACGCGATCAAACGCCTTTTCGGCATCGAAGCTGATGAGCAGCGAGGCCTCCCCTGTCAGTCGTCCAACACTGAGGGAGAGTAGGATCCGCTGCAGATTGTAGGCCACCTGACATCCCCGAACAAAACCCGCCTGATCCCGGTGGATCAAAGACGGCAGGATGGGTGCCAATCGGTCCGCCATAATTTTAGCTAAAAGCTTAATGTCTACGTTAAGTAAGGAAATAGGGCGATAAGAACCAGGCAAGAGAGGGTCCCGTCCCGGCTTAGGCAAAACAGTGATCAAGGCTTTGTTGGGTGCAAACGGGAACCTCCCACGGCCCACAAGATCCTCGAAATACCCAACAAGGGGTGGCACAATTGCATCCCTCAGAGTCTTGTAGAATTCCCCCCGGAAACCATCCACACCCGGAGCACGCCCGTTCTTGAGGTGGCGAATGGCTGCCTGGACCTCTTGGCCAGATAAGGGCATGTTAAGAGTCGTCAGCTGCTCTGCTGTCAGCCTGGGGAGCTCACAGCCCTCAAGAAAAGAACGCCCCACTGAGGGTGCCGCCTCCTCACTTGCATATAATTGCTGAAAAAATGCAATGAAAATCTTCTCGATGCGGGTCGAGTCACGGGTTACAGTACCATCTGATTGTCGGATAGCCCCTATCCGCCGAGTGACCCCAGAGGGTTTCAATAGTGAGGACATCAATTTACCGGCCTTATTCCCAAATCGATAAAGTTTATGACGATAGTACAACAGCGACTTACAGGCCCGTTGATGTAGTAGCGATTCTACTTCCGTCTGCAGCTCCCGGAGCCTTCGCACATGTTCTCCCGAGCGGGATCCAGCCGCCATCCGGCGTGCACGGCCCAATTCCCGTTCCAAGGCAAGAATCCGCTGGTTCAACTGCTTGCGTCGACGGCTCTGATAGCTGATGATGTCTCCCCGAAGCACTGCTTTCTCGGCCTCCCAAAAAAGAGCGGGGGAGACATCTGGGGAAGCATTCAAGAGTTCATACTCTTTCCAGCGCTCTTTTAAGAAGGACTCAAAACGTGCATCACCACAAAGCTCCATGGGGTACCGCCACACTCGACCAGAAGGAGGCTGACTCCCCCGTAGATCCAATACCACCATGGCGTGATCGGAAATAACGAGAGATCCAATATTAGCCTGAGAGACCCAACTAAAAAACGATTCGGCCACCAAAAGAAATCTATACGAGACCAGGTGCCGTGCGCCCGAGAAAGGTGTGTATAATCCCTGTCGCTCGGATGTAGCACTCTCCAGATGTCGAGAAGGCCATACGCTTCGCAAAGACCCCGTAGCCGATGACGCGCTCGGGGATTTCCACTCTCTGAGGGGCCGGACTTATCCAAGCCACCATCTAAGGCAACATTAAAATCCCCACCAATGAGAACCGCGTAGCCACTAGCCGCATCTAGCACCTTGGAAATATCCTGAAAAAAGGCAGCCTCATAGACATTAGGACCGTAGACAGAACAAAGTAAAACTTTCCGCCTGGCCAGACGCCCCCATACACCAACATACCGGCTCTGCGGATCAATAACAATCTTTTCTTCCTCCCAAGGAGTGGTCTTGGCCACGAGGATAGCCACTCCTCGTTTCTTCCCCACAGCCGGGGCCCCATATACATGGGCCTTAAAACCTAAACCCAGTTTCTGATGTTCCGCCTCCGATTGATGCGTCTCCTGCAATAAAACAACATCTGCTCGCTGACGCCGCAAATGTTGCAAAACCTTGGAGCGCTTCAGCGGAGAGCCCAGCCCACATACATTCCACGAGATCACTCGGGTGTCATCAGCCATAGTAAAAGAGGGAGCCATGAGGCCAAAAACAGTCCGGTAAAGGAGTTACTCTGAAGGGGCCCCCCCAGCCTAGAGCCCCCCCTCCGAAAATTCCTAATCCCACTGTGTTTGCTGCCAAAAGTCATCCCCCGCCCAGGACAGTGGAGTATCCCCCACCCACTTCCTCCCCATGCAACTGTTCCAATGCCCCGAGTATCCCTTGCACTTCCCCAATTACAACGTCACGATCTCCAATCCTCCCCCCTCTCCGATCACCCCCCCCTTCCCCCCCCACCCAGACCCTTTCCCCCCAGCACTGCCCCTATCCTCTCCACCAACCCTACCCCAGCCAAAGCTGGTCCCACCTAGACTTCTATGGCATGTGGGCCCCCGCCCCTTCCCAGTTGCCCTAAGATCATGTCGCTCTACCACCCCCCAACCACCTCAATAAGACTCGTAACATTATTCTTAACAGGAAGGCGGGGTAAGAATATAGGGGTAAAAATATGGGAACGTGGGGGAGCCTTCTCCCGACAGAACAGCCAACGTCCCCATCCGGCAAGACATCCCCAAGCAACAAGCCCTTCCCTCTTCGGTTCCTGGAGCTGGCGGTGGGAGGGGTATATCCACTGGCAGGAAACCGACCTACGTTGTGACTCACCGCTCTCCCACCCCGCTCCCGTCCTTCGCCAGCAAGTAGCGGAGACAAGAAAAATAAGAAAGATTAGAAAAAATAGCAGCGGATCCCAGGAAGCTCACAACAGCGTTCGCACAACCCTGAAACCCCAAATCGCCCCTCCGAAAACTTTATAATGCAATAACCCACCAGACAACAGTGCATTGTGCCCCGCCTACCAAATATAAACAGTCGGTAGGCCAGAGGAAGCGGAATCAGAGCACAGAGCCCCAGGGCAGAAAGAACCCCCCTCCCCCACCAGCAGCTACTAGAGTGTGGGCCGGGAAACGACGCTGTAGCAAGCACATGTCACCGGTTAGACAGGGAGGCGGCATGCCACCGCCCCGCACAACCATTATTTCGAAGAGCGTCGTCTCCCCCCCCTCCCCCTCCGCATCCTACACGGTTCAAGTCCTGCGCCCCCTGCTTGAATCGCCCCGCCCACTAACTCAATAGACCCCCCCCGCAATCAGCACCCAACTATACCAAGCCCACAACCTAAACCCCCCTTGCATCCTTAACTGTGCAACATATAAACGTTGGGTGCATGCATATACCTAAGCAGTGAAACTCAGAAATGTTGCAAAATGTAGCTAACCCCGAACTCAAGTTCTACAGTAAAGCAAAATTGGTAACAAAATGTAACTGTACTCAAGTTGAAATTCTGCAATGTGAAACCTGAAACAAAGTAACACAACAGACTGATTGCAGTAAGAGATAGTGTCCCGGAGGTTTCCCACTCTCTCCAAATGTCCAGGGCCGCCTAAATGCGGTAGGCAATAAAACTGTGAAGGATAGTTTGAGTCCAAGAGAGCCGGCACAGGGTCAGGGCCCCCAAGTAAAGCGCCTCAGGCTCCGATAGAGACAGTAACGCTCAGGACCCAGGCCCCGCCAGGAACACAAACCAACCCTCCCAAGCATACAAAAATACAGCCGTGCTGATATAGGAGGATAAATCTTGGGGTTGCAAGAAAATATATTTAGCAGACTTATGTAAAACTATACATTTACATGGAAATCTTAATAAAAAAGACGCCCCTAATCTGAGAACTCCAGGTTTTAGTAAAAGAAAAGCTTTCCGTCTACGCTGGGTGTCCCTAGAGATATCCGGGAAGATAGAAACTCTCCCTCCCATGAATAAATTACCACGTTTCTTGAAATAGACCCTAAGGAGCCAGTCTCTATCAGATGAAAGTGCTAAAGTCACCAATAATGTAGAGACCTTCCTATCTTGTTCTGGAGGGGAACGCAGCAAGGCTGACACATCCAGCGAATCCATTTGTATACCTCCAACTACACATTCCCCCTCCTTTTTACCTATAGGCAAATAATATGCCTTCGCAACAGGAGGAAGCAACTCAGGTGAAATCATCAGAGACTCCTGCATATATTTCTTAAAAAGTTCCACCGGAGCCACCGCAGGTATAACAGGAAAATTCAAAATCCGTAAATTAGACGCTCGGGCAGCATTTTCCAGGGCCTCTATCTTTGCTTTAAACAACACGTTATCCTTCATCAACGAGTCTGATAGACCCGACACTTGAGAAAGCCTCAAATCCATAGAGACAGTTTGTTTCTTAACGTCCCCAAGTTCCATAGATAACTTATTTGTATTAGAATCCACTGCAGATAAATTAGTAGCAAACATAGCCAGTTGTTGATTCATTACCTGGGAGAGCTGACTTATAGCCTCCCAGATACTCTCCAGAGTCACCTTGGCAGGACGAACCAAAGTAATCATCGGGGTACTCACAGATAACGGGGCGCCAGGAAAAGTCACCCGCCCATCAGACGCAGCCTCCAAACTAAGGGTAGTTTGCCCCTCCAGAAGTTGGTGAACGCCGGAGCTCGTTAATCGGCACTTGGCATCGGTCCTCTGCTCCTCAGCTATCTCCTCAGTCACACCCCACTTCGGTTGACCAGAAGACGCCAACTCCGGGGTCCCTGCAAAACCTTGCTCCCGAGGGGCTGAGGATAACCCCGATACCGGCGGTAACATCATCTCCTTCATAAGGGTTTGTGTTCTGTAATTGATACTCCTCACTCTCTTTTGCTCTCTGGGCTTTCTGAGTATGATTTGTTTAGTGACCCATAGGGGTATCTCCGCTCCTAAGGGTTCTTGTTTCTTTAGTTCTCACCCCTCCTTATTGGGGACTAATGATGTATTACCTTGGAGGTTGTTTTCTTTTGGTGTATTCTTTGAAAGATTTTCATGGTGTATATCTTTTCTGTACAAGTGTATATACTTGATTCTAAGGTTAAAATGCATAAATAAAAAATTTAAAAAAAAAAAAAAAAAAAAAAAAATACAGCCGTGCATGCTGCTTGTTGGCCAGGTCTTCACTGGACCGCTTCAACGCAGATTGTTGCAATAATCCCGGGCTTCTTCAGGGGTGTGAAAGACCCGGGTCCCTTGGGCACCATAGACCCGCAGAATGGCAGGATAGGCAAGTGCAAAGCGAACTCCCCGCTCTATAAGTTTACTGCACAGGTCTTTATACGCCTTCCTCTTCAGGGAGATGCTTGCGGAGTAGTCCTGGAAGATCAGGAGCGATTGGTTGGAAGAGTCCGTCCGCCGTAGTTGCCGAGAGGCCCTCAACACCTCATCCTTCTGCGCGGAGTTGAGAAAGCGGGCAATCACCGCCCGAGGTCGACGATCTCCTGCGCGGGAGGGCCCCAGCCGATGAGCACGCTCCAGCGTTATTTGACCAACATCCTCAGGTAAGGCCAAGGTGGACATCATCCATTGTTCCAAATGGTGCCGCAAATCACGATCCGCTACAGATTCCTCCACTCCGATGAACCGCAGATTGTTTCTACGGCTGCGGTTTTCCAGATCTTCTAGTTTATCTTGATGTTGGGTAAGTGTCGCCTCCAAACTGTGTATTCTAGCCAAGTCCTGCACATGCTGATCCTCCAGGGAGCTGATACGGGTTTCGGCATGATCAACTCGTTTAGTAAAATCAGCCACCGCCTGAACCACCTCCTGCATCTGGGTAGACAGTCCCCCTAGTCGTTCTTCCAAGGCGCCCACCACCGCCCGGGACACCTCTGCCACCAGCGCGGGGGTTTCTCGGGGGCTCAAGGGTTCTTGTCCACCTTCCGCCATCTTGTCGTCCCCTCCGCGTGTCCGAGTTTTGCGGGGGATCTTCGTGGCCATAAACCAAGCGGCGTGCAATCAGGTGGTTGTATAAAGTCTCCGGGTCTCTGCAAAACTACTCCCCGGCAATATCGCGAAAAGGATTTGGTTAAACTTAAATTTTCGGTATGGGGGAGGGTACGGGCTCCGGAGCCGAAACGAACACGTCCGTTCAGCTCACCATGCCACCGGAAGTCTCCCCCTGATTACTCCTTTTGAAATCCGGTGGGATAGACTGGCATCCAAACTTTCTCCGGCTGGAGGTCTGGTGAGTACTACTGCCTTACTGTTTTGGGTAGTACTGTGATTCTGTATCTGATAATTCTGTAAACCTGTAGTGGCTTGATCACCCGCGCGAGCAGTCCGATTAGGGCCCCGGGGGTTTCGGAAACCACCGCTCGTCTTGTCTGTGCTGAGAAGGGGGGAAGGGTACCTGGGTACATATATGTGTATCTGTTGTTAGTGTGTTTCTGTCCCTCCTCTCTTCCTTTCCTCTGTTGTCCTGCGTGTGTTCTGAGCAACCAGGTTCTGCCTGTTTCTTGGATTTGAATTTGGGAATTATGATTATTAGAGCATGGGGTCGAGAGACTCAAAAGTGCAGACGCCCCTGCAGTGCATGCTCCGTAATTTTAAGTCTGGGTTTGGGGGGGATTACGGGGTTTCACTCTCTGCCTCTCGATTGACTGTTTTATGTGAGCGGGAGTGGCCAGCCTTAGTGAAGCTGTGGCCTCCCGAGGGGTCCATTGATCTGCCTACTGTGTTTTTAGTCCATCAGATTGTAGTGAAGGAGCACCCGGATCAGTTTCCCTATATTGATTCATGGCTGGCCATATGCCAGAAGCAGCCAAAATGGCTCCAGCGCTGCCATGAGGATCAGTGTAGAATAATGGTGGCGGCTGCCAGTCGCTGGAAGGTGCAAACGCCCACCCCTGTCTACAAGGGGCGGGAATCCCCGGAGGTCCCTACACGCCCCCTCAATTTGCTTTACCCCGCTGTCCCGTCCGCGCCACTACAGGCTCCGGCCCCGATAGATGAAGTGTTAGGAGAGCCTCCCCCCGGGGTGGGTGATGTAAGACTCGGGGATTATTCTGCAGATACCAGTGCCTCATCAGGTTCCTTTCCTCAGACACCCCTGCAGACCCCCCCCCATCATCCTCCTCTCCTCCTACTCCCAGTACTGTCTCCAGTGTCACAGCCTCACCCTCTGAGAGCACTTCAGCTGAGCTTAAGTCGTCTACCCCGCTGTCCCACCGCCTGCGGTCAGCGACTGCAGAGAAGCAGACGAAGCGGGATTTCCAACTGCCTTTATGACAAATGCAGGGACTCCCATATCTTAATGCTTCCGGACGGGTGGCAGTAGGACCTTCCAGTCTGATATATGTTCCTTTCTCTACCACTGACTTGCTGAACTGGAAGACCCATTACGCCTCTTATACTGAAAAACCTCAGGAGTTGACAGACCTTATGACTAGTATTATGCAAACGTACCAGCCTACTTGGTCAGACTGTAGACAACTGCTTTCCACCTTATTCAGCACAGAAGAATGAGCGCGTGTTGTGCGGGCTACCCTCGCATGGCTGGAGGCACATCCTACAGACGCTGGGGTTATAAACCCCCGACAGCAAGCAACTGTGGATTTCCTGAATGAAGACCCTCAGTGGGATCCGAATGATCCCGACGGAGCACGGGCACTCACCCATTTCCGAACCGCGCTCCTTGAAGGCCTCAAGAAGGGAGGGCAGAGGGCTATGAACATCAGCAAGATCGCAGAAATCCTCCAACTTCCTGATGAAAGCCCGGAAGCATTTTATGAGCGTCTGTCTGAAGCATATCGACTGTACACCCCTTACGATCCAGCAGCTCCTGAGAATCTTCGTATGGTGAATACCGCTTTTGTAGCACAAGCCCAGGGCGATATACGGCGGAAGCTGCAGAAATTGGAAGGATTTGCGGGCATGAACGCTGCACAATTGATGGAAGTGGCACAGAAGATCTTTGTGAATCGTGACCAGGAGCAGAGGCAAGAATCTGAGCGTAGGATGAAGAAGAAGGCAGATTTCCTAGCGGCTGCCCTAGCCGAACGGCCACCGGTACCGGCCTGGAAGGAAGGGAGCAGGGGACGTGGACGAGGACAAAGGGGGCCGAGGTTTCTCCTAGGCCCCAATCAGTGTGCATACTGTAAAGAGGAGGGACACTGGAAGAATGAGTGCCCAAATCGGAGGGGGCAATATCCATCCATGAGGGGCACAAGGGTACCTGCGCACACTACATGAGGGCGAGGCCAACCCATGGTATATCCGCATGATACCTTTCCGCCCCCTCCACCAGACCTTGAAGGCCTCGCAGCAGTGGAACAGTATGACTCGGACGAAGACTAGGCCAGACCGGGCTCCAAGTTTCTGTTGGGTCCCCAGGAGCCTATGGTCAAGATGAACTTAGGGGACCAAGAAATGCAGTTCATGGTTGATACCGGAGCAACACATTCAGTGGTTACCCAGCGAGTGGCCCCGATCTCCTCCCAGACAGTAACTGTAGTGGGAGCCACGGGGGAAAGAGCGCAACGATCCTTTCTACAAAACCGCATGTGTCAGTTGGGGGGACGGACTATCACCCACCAGTTCCTGTATATGCCTGATTGTCCTATACCCCTGTTGGGGAGGGATGTCCTGGCAAAACTACAGGCCCAGATATCATTCGGGCCCGGGGGCCAGGCTGAGCTTGAAATACCTAGCCTGGGCCCAGCAGTTTTGATACTGTCCGTCCCCCGGGAAGAAGAGTGGCGGTTGTTCGAGGATAAACCCAGGCCTGATGTGATAGACCTGGATAAGTGGGATGCAGTACCCCCAGGAGTGTCGGCTGAAGGCAACCCCCCCCGGAATGGCCATCAACATCCCTCCTGTTTGTGTCGAATTGAAGCCGGGAGTATCCCCAGTATACGTGCGGCAGTATCCGCTGCCGCGGGCGGCTGTGGCAGGAATTCATCATCATCTGGAACGGCTCCTGCAGTACGGTATCCTGCGGCCCTGTCAATCAGCGTGGAACACTCCTTTACTGCCAGTCCGAAAGCCGGGTACCACTGACTATCGACCTGTCCAGGATCTCCGCCGCGTTAATGAAGCTGCTGTAACTGTGCATCCAGTGGTACCCAAACCCTATACACTATTGGGTCTCATCCCAGCGGCGGCTTCCCATTTCTCCGTGCTAGATCTGAAGGATGCCTTCTTTTGCATACGCTTGTCTGCAGAGAGCCAACACCTCTTCGCCTTCGAGAGAGAGGACCCTGCCACTGGCAGTAAGACCCAAGTAACCTGGACTCGCTTACCACAGGGGTTCAAGAACTCCCCCACCATTTTCAGTACCGCCCTGGCCCAAGATCTTGCTGGTTACCCCCAGGAGTGCTGGGTAGACGGGTCCTCCTGCAGTATGTTGACGACCTCTTAATTGCTGCTGACTCTGAGGCTGAATGTATTCTGGCAACCACAGAACTGCTACAGTTATTGTATAATGCAGGCTACCGCGCATCAAAGAAGAAGGCTCAATTATGCCAGTTGGAAGTGAAGTATCTGGGATTTCATCTTTCTAAGGGAAGTCGACGGTTGGGGAAAGAACGGAAGGAGGCAGTGTGCCGGATCCCTGTGCCAACAACTCGCAAGCAGGTACGTGCTTTTCTCGGGGCTGCGGGATACTGTCGCATCTGGATTCCCAACTTCGTCAGGATTGCAAAACCCCTCTATGAATCCACGAAAGGCCCAGAGACGAGTCCCCTTATATGGGGACCAGACCAACGGGGAGCCTTCGAACAGTTAAAGAAGGCATTGCTATCATCACCAGCCTTGGGCCTTCCGGATATCACTAAGCCCTTCACTCTCTACGTGCATGAAACAGCGGGTACAGCTCTAGGGGTCTTGACTCAACAGCTGGGATCTTGGCCACGTCCAGTCGCCTACTTGTCTAAACAGCTGGATCCGGTGGCCAAAGGATGGCCACCCTGTTTAAGAGCAATAGCAGCAACAGCCTTATTGGTGGAAGAATCTGATAAACTATCCATGGGCCAAGACCTCTTAGTTACCGTTCCACATTCTGTTCAAACTTTACTGGAACACAAAGGAAGCCACTGGTTCACCAGCTCTCGAATGTTGAAATACCAGAGTATGTTATGGGGAAATCCCAGAGTGTGGATAACAACCAGTCAAGCTTTAAATCCTGCCACGTTTTTGCTGGTCGGCCCAGGACCACCTGATCATGATTGTCTGGAAGTAATGGACACCATCTTTTCCAGTCGCCCTGATCTGACAGATGTACCACTAAACAACCCGGATGAGACCTACTTTGTGGATGGAAGCAGTCTGGTATTGGAAGGCCGCAGGTGCGCGGGGTACGTGGTGGTGACGATGGAAGCGATAGTCGAAGCTCAGTCACTGCCCCCGGGCACGTCCGCACAAAAGGCGGAACTCATTGCCCTCACCCATGCTCTAACCCTTGGGACAAACCTCCATGTAAATATATACACAGATTCCCGATATGCCTTTGCCACTCTCCATGCCCATGGTGCCCTATACAAAGAAAGGGGGTTGATCACTGCAGCTGGGTCCGAAATTAAGAATGGCCCCCAGGTAGTGGCCCTGTTAGAAGCAGTCTGGTACCCCAAAGCCGTAGCAGTAATGCACTGTAGAGGTCATCAGAAGGGGAACAGCGGGATAGCCAAGGGTAATAGACGGGCTGATGCAGAAGCCTTGCGGGTTGCGATTATCTCCTTGTCCCAGCCTTACTCTGAGAGCTCCGAAGATTTGCAAGCCCCTTTGTTCCCGGTCCCGTTAAGCCAATGGGCCAAAAGATACACTACACGAGAGATGGATTTCTTCTGTCAGGAGGAGGGTGGGGTATTACACTCTGATGGTTGGATAAGATTACCTGGAAAAGGGACAACCCCAATAATAGTTATTCCAGACAGCCTTGCCCCAGCTTTCCTGTCTTCCTTCCATCAGACCACTCATTTCGGCAAGACAGCCCTGGAAGCTACTCTCTGCCCCTATTTCTTTATTTCCTGCTTATCCTCCTTGGCAGCCGCAACTGTTAGGCAGTGCACCATATGTGCTAAAAACAATGCCCGTCAGGGTCCTCGCCAACCCCCAGGAGTGCAGTCTTGTGGGGTTACCCCTATGGGAAACATCCAAGTTGATTTTTCAGAAATGCCCCGAGCAAATGGATACCGGTATCTGTTAGTTATGGTTTGCACCTTCACGGGGTGGGTGGAGGCATTCCCAGTCCGTACAGAAAAAGCCAGAGAAGTGACAAAGGTGCTACTACATGAAATCATTCCCCGTTTTGGGCTTCCAGTAGTAATAGGTTCAGATAATGGACCTGCATTTGTGGCCCAAGTAGTACAGCAGATAGCAAAAGCCTTGCAGATTGACTGGAAGCTACACACAGCTTACCGGCCACAGAGTTCAGGAAAGGTGGAAGGTATGAACCGTACCATTAAAATGCATTTAGCAAAACTGTGTCAGGAAACCTCATTGAAGTGGCCCCAAGTACTCCCCATAACCCTGCTTCGCATACGCTCAGCCCAACGAAAGGGTATCGGTGTTTCCCCCTTTGAAGCTGTGTATGGCCGCCCTGCACCCCTTATACACCATGGAAACTTGATCCAGATAGGTTCCGAAATAACCCGACAGGAACTGTCGGCTCTCAGTTCTGTTTTGCAGGAATTGCACCAGTGGGTTCAGGAGCGGCTCCCCATCAACCTGACAGAACCACTCCATGCCCATCAACCTGGCTCGCGAGTGTGGGTCAAGGAGTGGAAGAAGGATCCGCTGACCCCCCAGTGGCGAGGCCCATATACCGTTCTGCTGGCTACCCCTACTGCTATCAAGGTGGCTGAGATTGCTCCGTGGATACATCATAACCCGTGTCAAGGCTGCAGCGCCGGAATCCGTTCCAGCCTGGACTTCTGTCACGGTCCCAAACCAGCCTCTGCGTTTGACACTAAAACGGGATACATCAGCCTAGTGACGAACCCACCCCAAGATGCATAGCAGAGCCTTAGTTTTACTGCGACTCCTGATGTGTGCCTGCTTCCAGCCGAGCATGGGGACCACCAATACAGCAATATTGCTTGCCCAAACTGCCCTAAACATGACTGACTTTTGCATACGTAACTCTCTACAAGCTGGGGTTTTTCTGTCAACCTGTCTTATAGCTGTACTCTCCAGTTTATGTGAAATGCAGAATTTTACTATACTTGCTAGTCTGGACTGTAAACAACCTGGAGTGTACTTTTCTACCTTTTCCTATAGTATTGGAACCACTCAGCCCACCTCAGCCTTTAACCAAATTCCTTTCTCTTTGCAGGTAGTTTCTACTGATTGTTTTGTTTTTGTAAATGGCAAAACGGGAGGGTTTAATGTGTCTAACACTGTCTTATCATGCCATTCTGTTACAAGGGTGTCATATGCGTACTCTGAAGTGTATCTTCCCTTAGGCTGGTTTTTGATATGTGGGCGGGTGACCTATACCTATGTCCCTGTAAATACCACAGGTGGCCCATGCACCTTCGGCCGGCTGACGACCGCCGCTTTCTTTCACACGCCCAATACAGCTAAAGCCCGCCCCAGACCACCCCGCTCTATCCCTATGTCCTCGACCTGTAACTCAAACGTAGAGCCCTACAGCGATGGGAAGGCCCTTGGGCTGTCGTTATCGATCACTGGAACACCTGGATTAGCCCTACACAACTCTATGGAGATAAGCCGACTGGCCTGTTCTCTAGCCAAATCCCTCAATCTGACCTCAACAATACTGGCCACCATGAATCATGAAATGTCCGGCCTACGCATGGCGGTACTGCAGAATAGGATGACCATTGATTTCCTGCTCTTACATCTTAACCATGGCTGCGAAGAGTTCGAGGGTATGTGTTGTTTTAACCTGACAAAAGTGTGTCTATTGAACACTCTATCCAAGACCTGCGTGAACTAGCGAAACATATCTCAGACTCATCCTTGCGACTGGGAACGGGATGGTTCGTGAAGTTGTTTAGTTGGCTGGGGGGTCTTAAGACCTTAGTTATAGGAGTTTTCCTTCTTTTCCTGCTATACGCCCTCTTACCATGCAGTATCCCGATCCTCCACCGTTTTATCACCTCCACCCTCGACGCCCTGGTGGAACGCAAAACGGCTACCTCTGTCATGGCCCTGACCCAATATACCCCCCTGTGGCCTGCCTCTAGTACTGCTGCCCTCTACCGCCCTAGCGGTTGAGGTCCCATTAAAATGGGGGGAGTGAGGCAGCCAGGAAGGTAGCTGTGAGAGTAACCCCCCCCCCCTTCTCAGTCTGTTACAGTAAAACAAAACTTAAACACATACCCTTTCGCCCAGCAGACCGGAGCACACCAGTTTAGACAGGTCATTCAGGCATGCTATATGATAGCCCACAACCCCCAGGGGTTACTGATTGGTGGAGAGGGGATACCTGAGACAAATGAGAAGGTAGTATGGGTTTGAAAACTTACTGTATATAAGACAGGGTGTGACGCCACTTCGGGGCTCAGATCTTTTGTCCAGGGTGCCGGCTCTGTCTGAGACTGTGTACACATTAAAAGATCCTGTTTGCATACTAGTCTGTCTGTGTGTGTGTTCCTTCAGAGGGAGCGTGGGAGGCACTTATTTCCTTATTTCCCGTTACACCAGTAAAGATAAAAGTAACTCAGATACCCTTAAGTACAGAGCCGAAATATTTCTAATTGGGCTGGCCCTATGTAACCCTTTATTAATAAATCACTCTTTACACGTGAATGCAATCCCCCATGTGTAAATGTCAGATTTCCCCATGTGCATTGCAAATAAAGCTTTTGAAATAATCCCCTTAACATTTTTGGGTGAAATGAAACCGCATGGCATTAGATTTCAGCCTGGTTCCAACTGAGCTGGTAGAGTAAAATATAGAACTTTGGCGTCAACAAATTCAAGGATACCTTACAAAGGAACGAAAAACTACAAATAAAACAACAATGAACCAAAGGAGCAGAATCTACTGTTGTTGTTTTTTTTAATCCATCCTAACGTGCAAGTGGGGCACGTGGTTCCAGTAAGAAAATTAAAAGCTCCGTCACCAGTTTTCTACGTTCCAAATTCCAAGCTTTGCTTTCCGCGTGGCTTAGAGGAGCGTGGGGAGAGGAAG
Organism: Ichthyophis bannanicus; assembly: GCA_033557465.1. Taxonomy (NCBI): domain Eukaryota; kingdom Metazoa; phylum Chordata; class Amphibia; order Gymnophiona; family Ichthyophiidae; genus Ichthyophis; species Ichthyophis bannanicus. The sequence continues at coordinate 193,824,842 of CM066039.1, forward strand.
AAGCTTAGGGCGCATGCGCCTTTTTCTCCAATTTAGCTCTGGGCAGCCGTCTATGACGTATTTCCGACTTGTGTTTAACCTTGGAGTTATGGCTGCTGCTGTGTTGTTGAGGGGATTTCGTGCCTTTCCGTTGCTGAGGCGACCTGCCGCGGCCCTGCTTCCCCAGCGGGCCCGCATCGCATCCAAACCCGCCAAGGGGCAAGTAGGAACTCTTGTAAGCAAGGAAAGGGCTGGGCTGCATTCTATCGTAATGTGACCAAGGCTTCCTGTTGGTAGGAGATAGGTTCGTGCTTCAAAGGGTTTATTGCGGGGATGTCTGTGAAGTGCGAAATTAGTAGCAATGAGACTGGAACCTGGTTCCGTTGTTTTGTGTCTTATCAGAAATTTAGACTTCTGGTGGCAGTCAGGAATGGGATCTGGGTTCTGCAAACGTTCAACTATATGGCCTTAATATAGGGTTAGACAGCGAGCGTTGGATGACAGCCTTGAGTCTTCAAGTGTTCTAGCGTTAGGGTCACATAGCGTAAGATGGTGGTAGCCGTGGGACTGGAATGTAGATCTGCAGGTTTCACAGTTTTTTGCCTTTGTCACAAAGCCACAGAAGGTGAGAGGGTAGACGTGTGCAATTTGCAGTGTATTAATGTTATTTTATGAGTAAGATTCTTTAGAATTCCCCGCAGTGCCCAAGAGACCAGAGGAGAAGGGCACGAGGAGGGGTAGAAGTAGGGCACGATGGAAGGGAAAGATCTGCCACCATCTGTGATCAAGATTGGGTGTTAGAAGTGGGGATGTCCACGAGTTAAAGGAAACAGAACGGCCATAAAACAAAGGGAGAAGGTGGCAGCTGCAAATATCAGATAGAACGTAGAGATAGCAAAAGCAGGGTCTGAAGTAACCTCTGATACAAAAAACGTAGCTGGTGGGCTTCTGTGTGTAATCTACAGTTTAGGATTGTTCATGACATAATGCTGCCGCCTCCTGATAGGCACAGTATAATTGTGTGACTTGTTTCGGTAATGTCTGTAATCACATTATGTTAGGGTCTGACATTGGCATTTGGAAGGTGACATGCTTTCTGTTCTTTTTTTTTGCCGGCCTTTTTAAGGTTATCCTGTCTGTTTTTTGGTTCCTCCCTACTCCCTTTTGAACTGCTTCTCTAATTTCATTCAGATTCTTTCCATAGATAAACTAGAAATTTTGTAGTGATTTGTGGGGGTGGGAGGGGAAGAATGACAATTTTGGGAAAAGTAATATACAAAGGTCTAGGGTACTATTAAACCAGTCCAGACAAGTGGGTTAAGTTCCCTTGCCAGCAGATGTTGGAGATGGATAAAAATAACAGAAGCTTGATTGGTTCAGCCCTGGTAGATAAATAGCTATACCCCTAGGGGTCGCCTTCAGTAATTTATTTATTTATTTTATTTATTTAAAGTCTCTTTTATACCGCGCTATTCAGCATCAGCGCGGTTTACAATAAACAGTGAACATACACATTTCCAATAGTACTTTGTGTTTACATATGAACAGGATAATCAACTTGGCTAACAGGGTAACTATGTACAACCATAAAATATACAATATATACAATTTGTAGGCTGATCATGTGTTTGTGTGGTTTTAGACAGTAGTGATTTGGGTGGATTCGGCAAATGGTGATGATGGTGATGATGGTGCATTTTCCTAGCTTCTCTTAACACTTGCAGAATTTTTCTTTGGCTGGACGTCTCCAGGGCGCATAGGAGGTATCCCTTTGGCATTTCCCAGCACCTGTGTAAGGAGGTTGAACTCCTGGTCAGGAGGACCAGTGAAGTTTTTCCCTCAGGGGGTAGGACCAGGGAAGTCTTCTTTTGCTTCTGTGTTTTTTTTTTTTTTAAATAAACACAGACCAAGAAGAAAGCGTTTGCCTAAAGCTTATCTGATCCCCTGCTGCTGTCTGTGGAGCATTCAGTAAGTCAACCCTCTCTCACCCCCCCGCCCGAAGCCTTGACAGTCTCCCTGCCCCCTTTCAAAGTGTGAAATTAGGCTTTGTTGACAGCCACGTGACGTCCTTGGGCCCTGGCAGCCATTTCCACTTGGGCAGGAAATCTGGCGTGCATTGTGCTGAAGCTGTGGTGGCCATCTTAGGCGCACTACGCTCTTCCCTTTTCTTCCTGGAACTCGGTGGGGTGGTTTTTCAGCATCACCAGCACTGAGAAGCAACTTTCCTGATGATGCCCTTCTCACTGCAGCGGTATCTTGTCTGCAGCCGTAAATGCTGGGATTTTCAGGATGTGGTCTGCTCAGTCTGCTCTGCTCACCCCGGGGAATCCTCGGGCACAGCACAGTCCCTTCCCCAGGTGCATAAGGCATCATCGGGAGGTCCACCCTCTCCTCTCTCAGCCCAAGAGGATTTCAGAGCCATTCCTCCAGCGTAAGACCCTCCTTCCCCCACCTCTTCTCCTGCCTCGGCTGCCTCCAACTCCAGCACAGTTGTCTGCAGGCCAGGATGAACATTTTCTGGCACTGTTTAGGCAGGCTTGGACTTTCTGGTGCTCAGAGGGGTCTCCCACCTTTTGGGAACCGTCACTAGAGGATACTTCAGGTCCCAGGAAATAGCCTCGTGAGAAGAACACCCCCCTCCCCCCACCAGGGAGGTTTCATAGGCCTTGGGAGACTGACTGGAGGATCTTCCAGCAGAAAAGGTTCTTTCTGCGGCAGGTGTGAAGATGGGGAATGGTCTCCCTCCAAAGCCACAGCCGAGGAGCAGGTGGATACACAAACTATCCGTCTTTTCCGCAGGGAGGAGCTTCCCACTAATTGCGCAAATAGTGGACGCTTTGTGCCTCTCATATCCTACCAAGCTGGAACCCTCTCGGCCTCAGGCCGATCTTACAAGGAATTTGTAAGTCCTCCAGGGCCTTACCATCTGTTTGAGCTCTGGTGGGACTAGAATCTCTTGAATGGGAGACACCTGACGCTTCATTGCGGATGGCTTAAATGTTGCTTATCTGAAGGTCGATGTTTTGGTGATGGGGGTCACCAAGCACATGACTATTACTGTAGAAGGAGGAGCGGTGCTTTGGGATCAACATGACCGTAAGGTCGAAGGACTCCTCAAAGCAGCCTTCTCTTCCACTCTCTTACTCCAAGCCTTAGTGTGTGGAGGACTGGTGGCCCGGGTCCTCTTGTGATGGATTCAGCTCTTGCCTGATGATCTGGCATTGGCCTGCTTGGAATTGGTTACAGCCTTCTTGTTGGATGCCTTTTATGAAGTACTTTGCCTCTTGGCTCATTCCGTGGCTGCCGTGAGAGTAGCTCATCACTGGCTCCGGCTCCGACAATGGTCCGCAGATGCGGCTTTGATGGCTCGCCTCGCCTTGCCTTGCCAAGCTCCCCTTCAAGGGTAAGCTGCTGTTTGGAGAAGACCTCGACAAACTCGTCAAGGACCTGGTGGAAGTAAAGCCTCGGCAACTTCCAGAGCCTCATTCAGCTTCTCGACACTACTACTACTACTATTAAGCATTTATTAAGCGCTACTAGTTGCACGCAGCACTGTACAGACATGTAGGGAGACGGTTGCTGCTCGTAAGAGCTTACAATCTAGTCAAGACAAAACAAACACAAAACATGGAGCAATAGTCTATTCAGGGCAAGAGTGCAAGGCAAGGCATGGCATTTACACCCGGGTCAGCGGTATCAGTTGTCCAATTCGCGGCCCAGGTTCCGAGACGCCAGGCACTACCGGCTCAACAAGTCCTTTGCGACATCCTCGTTAGGGCAGCAGTCCCAGCCCTTTAGTGACACCTAGAAGGGCAAGGACACCTATTCAGCCCCCTCTACGTTCTCTTGTGCCTCCCATTCCGCACGCTTATGGGACTGGGAACCCCTCTGGGATGCCGTCACTGATGGGAGGACAGCTGGTGCTCTTTTCCAGAGAGTGGGCCAACATAACCTCCAATCAATGGGTCCTCAACATTGTCCAGCTTGGTTATGTACTAGATTGTCTGTCTGTCTGTCTGTCTGTCTGTCTGTCTGTATGTCTGTCTAAGATCATCCAAGATGCCTTCCTCATGTCGCCCTGCAGCTGTCCCCAAAAGAAGACTGCCATATGGACCACCCTTCAGCGTCTTCTGCAGCTGAGGGCCATTCAACCGGCTGCTACTCCATCTACTTTGTGGTGCCCAAGAAAGATGGGTCACTGCAGCTTATTCTGGATCTCAAGACAGTCAATTGGGAACTTCGGGTGCCTTGGTTCCGCATGGAAACATGATGGTCAGTTAGTCAGGTGGCCCAGAAAGGGGAGTTATTCACCTCTTTCGACTTGGCGGAAGCATACTTTACATACCCGCCTGCAAAGATCAGCAGCTTTTTCTGCATTTCGCCATCCTTGGGCAGCACTTTGTTTTGCGTGCTGCCATTTGGTCTAGTGTCAGCTCCCCACACCTTATCCAAAGTCATGGTTGTGGCTGCAGTAGCTCTAAGGAAACAAGGCATTTGAGTCCACCTGTATCTAGACGACTGGCTCATCCGTGCAAATTCCTTGTCAGAGGCCCGCGAGACAGTCTCCTGAGTAGTGGCCTTCTTAGAAAGCCTCGGATGGGTAGTAAATCTTTCCAAGAGTTGCCTGCAGCCTCCAGAAACGGTGGACTTCCTCAGAGCCTGCTTTGATACCCAACAGAGTAAAGTTTTTTTTTTTTTTTTTTTTTCTGAAGCAGGAGTGTTTCCACAAGCTCATGTCCCAGCTCGGAACATTTCTCGGGCAGAGCAGACCCAGAGTGTGGGACTATCTGCAGAGCCTCAGTTTAATGGCAGCCACGATAGTGGTTGTCCCTTGGGCCTGTGTGCACATAGCGGCACCTCCAGCGGTCCTTCCTCTCATGCTGGTCCCCAGTTTCGGAGGACTACGGCTGATGGCTGCCACTCCCTCGGTTGATGTGGGGCAGTCTTCTCTGGTGGCTCTCTCCCAGCCATCTGCTCTGGGGAATCCACTTGGGAGACCCCTTGCTGGGTTCTGCTGACCACCAACGCCAGCCTCTTGGGCTGGGGAGCTCATTGCCTGAACCAGACAACTCTGGGATCCTGGACAGTCAACCACCTGGAAGCCCAGGTGGTCGCCTAGCTCTTCCATGCTTTCTGCCTCTCCTATCCCAAGTGGTCCAGGTCTTTTCCGACAATGTGATGATGGTGGCCTATCTGAACCAATAAGGTGGTACAAAGTGGTCGGGGGAAATTACCTTGCTCTTCCCTTGGGCGGAACGCCATCTACAGATGCTGTCGCCCCCAACACATCGCAGAGGTCGACAGTGTTCAGGCAGACTTCCTCAGCCGTCACCCTCTGTTACCCTGGAGACTACCCACCTTTTGGATCTGATGGCATTGGTGGTAAATGCAAATATTCCCTTTTTCTTCAGTCAAAGGAAGGAACAGGTGTCCTGGGGCCTGGATGCATTAATTCAACCATTGCTTGCAATGACTCTGTTGTATCTCTTCCCTCCCTAGGCAGTGATTGGGAGAGTTCTCCACATCGAGTCTCACCCAGGCACGGTCATCCTTTTGAAGCGCCTGACTGGCCTTGGTGGACATGGTATGCCGACCTAGTACGCTTACTTTAGACATCTCCTCTAGCTCTTGGGTCCCGCCGGGGTCCAATCACAATGGATGACCCTGCTCCCTATTTGCTTATGGCCCGGCTCTTAAGAGGCACCTCCTAAGTCGCAGGGGCTACTTGCAAAAGTTGGTGGCGACCCTCCTAAAGGCAAGGAGACCCTCCACATCCTTGGCATACACGAGGGTCTGGTGCCTTTTTGAAACCTGGTGGGTGCAGATTCCGCATATCCTGACCTTCCTTCAGGAGGGCCTTGATCGGGCCCTTGGCTCTTTCCAGGTACAGGTCTCCGCACTTATGTGTTTCCATGGATGCATCGCAGGCTGCTCCATGTGGATGTCAGCAGGTTTCTCCCTGCCCTCCTGTCTGCCCATGGTCCTTCCTTGGGACCTCTCCTTAGTGCTCTGAAGCCTCTTGAAGCCCCATTCGAGCCGCTCAGGTGGGTCACCCTCTAGGACTTATCCTTTAAGATGGCATCCCTTGTGGCCATCACCTCGGCTAGGAGAGTCTCAGAACTGCAAGCTCTTTCTTGCCAGGATCCCTTTCTTTCCTTCTCTACGGCAGGGGTATTCCTTCAAGTCATTTCTTCCATTTTACCGAAAGCTCTTACCCCTTTTCCTATGAACCAGACTATCTCGCTCCTTGGGTTTTCAAATGCTCTGGGCCCGACAAGGGCCTTCACGCAGTCTAGCTCCACAGAGTACTTCGGAGCTATCTGAAGGTCACAAATGCCTTTTGCAAGGCTGATCACTTTTTTGTCCTGTTTGCTGGCCCTTGAAAGGGCCTCACGGCTTCCAAGGCCACCCATTGCCCACTGGCTCCGCCAGACCTTTGAGTCGGCCTATATCCTTCAGAGCAAACCGGTGCTCCCCAAACTTCGGGCGCATTCCACTTGGTCTCAAGCGACCCCTATGGGCGGAATGGGTGCAGGATGGCCCCCCCCCCCCCGACATTTGTCGGGCAGCTACCTGGTCTTCCCAGTCCACCTTTTTTTGCGTCACTATTGCCTCGATCTCCAAGCTCAAGATGTGGTGTGCTTTGGGACCAGTGTGGTGTCAGCATCTGTCTCTTCCTGCCCTAGGGTGGTGCAGCTTGGGTACTGCCCACTTGTCTGGACTGGTCTAGCAGGAAGGAGAAATTTTCACTTACCGTTAATTTCCTTGCCTGGAATTCTGTTAGATCAGTCCAGAACCTAGCCTTACTAGCAGAGCCGAAGATTCCATTACCTACTGTTCAGACAGCCTTTGCACAGAGATGAGCATTCCTCCTAGTCTGTTCAGTTTCTATAGAGTTCCGCAAGAACTCTCTCAGGTTTTGAATCATGTTGTTGTTGCACATGGGCACTCGGGTTTACGTGTTTTCCTTTGCTTTATAAGAGTATACTGAAGGCGACCCCTAGGGGTATAGCTATATATCTACTAGGGCTGAACCAATCGAGCTTCTGGTATTTTTCTCTGTCTCCAATATCTGCTGGCAGGGGGACTTAACCCACCTGTCTGGACTGGTCTAGCAGGATTCCAGGAAAGGAAATAAACGGTAAGTGAAAGTTTCTCCATTTTCAAGGCCAAGAGCTAGATACGTGCAGTTTAGCACATAAGCTTTAAATGTAAAACAAAGGCATCTATGCTTGTAACCATTTAATATACCTAGGAAATTTTATTACAGATATATTCAGTGGTAGAGATTTAACCTGCAAGCTTCTGCAGTCTAAGTATCTGAAAAACAAATACTGCATGACCTCAAATTGTAAATAAGTTATGAAAACTTCAAAACGATTAGTTGTGAAACTTCCGGCGTGATGTGAAACCCTAGCCCCTCTATGATGTTATAACGTATTCCAGTTATTGAGTTGGATGTAAACCACCTTGATTTAAGGAAAAGGTGGTATATAAATACTGTTAAATAGTTCTTACTTTAACTCCATGTCCTATCAATATAGTAGCATTGTAGCTCTCAACTGTGTCACTGAGAGGCCCCAGCTGCTGCAGTGGAGTCAGATTTGCATGCACTGATTCTATTGCAGTGGCTGGGCATGTCCTCTGCTGAGAACTGCTGAGCTATGGGAAATCTTACTTCCATATCTTCCTCCTCAGCCCAGACAAGTGAGTTGTGTTCCCCTACTTTAATCCTGTGTGATTCAGTGCTCTCTCCAACATTGTAGTATAGTTTGTACACAGTTACCACAGTGTCTCGTTGGTTGTCATCCTTCTTTCCACCAGGTCTCTGAGATGCCAATAGTATCTAACCTTTCATTTAGTGCAATATATTCTAGCGCTCCCATCTTTATTTTTCAGACTTCTAGCATTTGCATACAAGCATTTTAGAGGTTGTATTTTATTCTTATTAATCTGGTTATCAATTGATAGGGATATTTTGGAATCTTTCAGCTCTGTAAAGGATATCTGGGTTACTTTTATCTTTATTGGGATACTGAATTTCCCTCTTTTTGCTACTACCCTTCAAGGATAATCCCAGACTCTGGGAGCTTGCTGCGCACAAAACAGCGCCAGGCAATCCAACAATCTTTTTGACTTTCTCCTCTGGCAGGAAAACTCTGTTCACTTGAGTATCAAAACATGCTTCCAGATACTCCAGGGACTGGGAAAGCAACTTTTCCCAACTGATCACCCAGCCAAGGCTCTCCAAAAAGGACACCACTTTGGTTGCCACCCAAGACGTCTCTGAGAGGGAATGCGCCCAGATGGAGCCAGTCATCCAGATATGGATGGACATAGATCCCTTGGTGCCGTGGCTGCTACCACCATGACCTTTGAGAACATCCTCGTGGTGGTGGAAATCCTGAAAGGGAGGGTGATGAACTGAAAGTGAAAGCCAAGCATGGCAAAACGTTATTGATCTGCCTGGATCAGGACAGGAAAATAGGCGTTGGCCAGATCCAGAGAAGCCAAGAACTTCCCTCGGGCACTCATTGAATTACAGTGCGCAAGGCTTCTGTCTGGAAGCTGAAGTGCTCATTGACCCCTTTGGGGTCCAGATGGGCCAGAAGAAATCATATATAATATATGTGTGTGTGTGTTTTTGTTTGTGGGGTGGGGGCACCATGAAATAGATGGAGTATCTGTCCTTACCCTGCTCGTCCGGCGTGATCAGTATCACTGCCTTAAGACGCAACAACTTGTCCAAGGTAGACCACACAGCGGCGTTTCTGATTTGCAGATCCACAAAGGGAGATGACTAAGGTATCTGGAAGTGGTCTTTTGTCCTCCAGGACATAGCCTAGCACCCATCGATCCTTGCTACCAAGGCCCATTCCTAAAAGAAAAAAGGTGAAGCCTGCCTCCAACTGGATGAACCAGAGAATGGGCTTCCATGGTCCTCGTATCGCCTTGCTTATTGACAGAAGCCACCACCGTGACATTATCTGTCTGAAAACATTCACTGCCTGGCCCTCAACCAGGAGCCGGAATGCAGAAGCGCCAACCTGATGGCTCTCGCCTCGAGGCAGTTGACTGACCATACCACTTCCCTACGGTCCCAATGGCCCTAGGCTGTAGTGTCTTGCAATGGGCTCCCTAGCCTAAGAGACTGGCATCCATCATCAGAAGAAATCATCCAGTGGCATGTCCTTCCTCAGATGACCAGGCTATTGCTACCATGGAGCCTCCCACATCTCCTCAAGGTGGTCGTTCACAAGTATTTAATCAAATTTTTCCTTCAAAGAGGAGAAAATCCATCCGTCTCTTGCTGGAGGCAAAGAAGTGCTGGAGGGACTTTTGGTAGTTGAGGTAAATAGAGGCATAGGAGTGATGTCATTGAAACCTGAACTTTTTCATTGGTTTTTTTGTCTCCACCAATCTGCTGGTTGGGGAACATAACCCACTTGTCTGGACTGATCTAGTAGGACTCGAGGAAATACATTAACTGGTAAGTAGAATGTCATCTTTTATTGTCTGAAATTAAAATGGTGATTAATTGTGTTTTTATATACTTCCTGCTTGGTATAAATGCCATTCAAGGCAGTTCACAATTCATAAAATCAATAAAAATCCATCCTAACTAATAATGCGGTATGAAAATCCTATATCAAACAATTGCAACAAACATGTAAAGCATATCCAGATATTTAAAAAATATATATCTTAAAACATTCATGCATCATTCTAAGAAATATTTCAATGTGTTTTTCGGTTTGTACAAAATGTCCATGTTTCTTGCACTTGTTGCCACATCTTTTTGGGACTTCATATCTCTAAGGAACATGTTTACTGAAGCACATTAGCTGCTACCATGGCACGCTTCTCCTGCATTAAGGCGGGCTAAATGCAGATAGCACAGAAGATTGGCCAGTAGCTGTGTGCCTGGGCAGAGAGTGGGAGTAACAGAAACGTGCTACTACTGTGAGCATTGACAGTGCCCAGTAACTGCACGTTTTGCAGACGACATAGGTGAAGTTAATGCCACCTCAGTGGCTGGCATTAGCTGTATCCATGGGGTGCTGCCCCTGAATTGTCATGATGATCTCTGTTGGGGAAACGCTGGAGTGGAGGAGTGGCCTAGTGGTTTGGGGCAAGGTACTTCAGGCCGGAAGGTCGGGGGTTCAAATCCCACTAGAGGACAGCAACCTTGGGCCGGAAGGACTGGAGTTTCTAGTCCAACAGATGCTCCTTGTGGTCTTGGGCAAGCCACTTAACCCTCCATAGCCCATGTTCCCTGTAATATAGTTATCTCCAAGTTATAATGCCCTGTTCAATGTAAACCGCACTGATGCAGAATAGTGTGGTATATAAGAGAATGTAAAATAAATAAAATAAAAAATAAATAACTCCTGTCTTTTGCAGCTAATGCGGCACTATTTGCACTAACACCCAGCATTAACTGCAAAAGCCTAATGCCCTTTAGTAGACATACGCCTAAGAATACCGGTGATCTCTGAATCGTTTTTAATTTGACCTTGACACACCTGACATAAAGATCCCCTTTCCCATCCTATAGGAAATGGGCCAGCTCAGGTAAGTCAAAATCTTAGGCAGGCCAAAGAAATTGGTATGTCATGAAGTGTGGGGTGGTTTGTGTGTGTGTTTTTGGGTTTGGTTTGGTTTTTTAAATCTCTGTTGGGTGACATTAAGCATTTTGAAAGCTGCTCTGACTGCGGCCAAAGAAGGAAATGCGTAGATATATCATGAGGCCGCATCTCTTTGTAGTGTGCCATTTTAATTGAAGAGAATACCGCTGCTTTTTCTTTTCTGCCTTGTCTTTTTTTTGTGTTCCAGCACTGATTATTTCCTCTGTCCCTCTGCAGGAAACCATTATTGGAATGTCAACATTTGTGATAACCTTTCTGCTTCCTTCGGGTTGGATTCTGTCGCACATTGAGACATATAAGAAGAGAGACTGAACAAGACTGAAGCCACACTCCTGATGTCTTAGTTCTCCTGATTCCAGATCTTCATTCCACAGGGAGGGCCTTCAAGGGCTCAGGCAGACTACGTCAACTATGGTTCTTTTTTTGTTGTTCAGTGTTTGGGACCATTACTAATATCTGAATGCATGTGTTTATTTGCGATGCATTGACTCAGAATGCAGCTAGTGAGATGTCTGTTACAACAAATAAAAAAAAATGCATTTAAATCTCTTTTGAAATGCTTCTTGGCTTTGTTTCTCTTTTTTTGCTATTCAGTTAGTGGCATGTTTTACTAAAGTGTGCTACCCAGTACCATGGGCTTTGGGCACCATGTTAAAACGTAGTGCAGACCCCTGTGCTAAATGTCCTGCACTACTCTGGTAGCACATGTCTGGATGGGGTGGGACATTTTCCATCTCAGCACTGCTAGCATGGGTGTGTTTTTTGAAGCCTGTGCAGATGCAACTAACACCACCTCGATGGGTGGTGTTTGTTCCTGTGGTGGATTAACCGATGCAACCCTTGGAAACTGCAGGCAAACAGCTGTACCTGCCGCCGCCTCCTCCCCTGCAGTTAGCGCAAAGCCCGGTGCTAGTAATGCAGACCATACCTGTTATCAGCGCAGGGCTTAGTAAACATGCACCTTAGTCTTCAGATGTGCCCATGCAGCTACTTCTGGAGTAAATGATGATGATGATTTTTCAGCACTTACACCCCGACAGTTTCTAAAAGAGGATGTAATACCCAATGTACAGGAGAAGAGACTTAGAGGGGTCTGCAGGACATCTGGCATTGGAGCAAAAGCCTTTCAGATCACAGTTTGGGAACTTCTGCATCATAATAAAATAGACAAGGAGTGTCTATGGATGTTTGTTTTTAAAAACCCATAAGATTAGGGGCCTATAGGGTGTAGAGCATGTAGTGGACAAAACTGAAGTGTGTGTGACCTTGCTTGGTGTGTGTTTATTTAACTTGTTCCTTAGCAAGCATGGCTTAAGATAAGATACGTTAGGTTATATTCGGGTAGAGTAACTATTCTCTGTCAGAGGGCTTGCAACTTATTTCATACTCCATCTTTTTGAGGTACAAACAAGTTGCCTAAGGTCATAAGGAGTGTCGGGGAAAGAAGTTGGATTTGAATTCTGGCTTCCTAGTTCTTCGCCTGCTGCTCTTAACAAGTAGACTACTTCTCCACTTGAGTCTGCTGTTACAACCTGGCCATCCTTGAAGAAAATTTGATCTATGATCGAATAAGAAGTCATATTTTTTTCTAGTATTATTGTGATGGTAGGTCTTGGTCTTGAGATGGCTGCTTGATGCAGTTTCCTAACCAGGTAATCAGTACGATAACATAGAAGCTGATACCAGCCAGGCAAAGGCAGGAGAGAGGAGTACTTAGTTAGCTGTAAATGTTTCTTGTCTTTCTGCAGGCTTTCGTAGGGTGAGTGGGCTCCTGGTATTCTGTGCCTGGAGAAATGCTGAGCCCTAAATTTTCTCCTACTTGCTGCTTTCCAGCTTTGTTCACTTTTTCTTTCATGGTTCCTGTATAACTTGCTCACCTTCATCATTTTAACTTTTCCTAATCTGCCTTTCTTACTGTACTCTTTGCTCATTTCACTGAGCAGAACATTTTTTTGTTGGGGTGGGGAGGGAGTAGCAAGCTGTTTATGCAATGTAGGGCAAAAAGTTGAATTGTGGTCCCTTTTTCTGCTGTCTTTGTGGTATAACTGTTGTTCTATTGATTGATGTAGCCCTAAACTATAGGCCACCCCACCCCCCTTTGGTAAAGGCTAACATTCCTCTATTTTACTTCTTTCCTGTGCCCTCAAACGGGAACCTAAAGTGGGGGAGGGAAGAGATGGAAGAAAAGGATCTTGTATGCCCTGAGAAGGCCAGCTTGGGAAAGGAAAGGGAGCAAGCAAAGCACAGTTGGATACTTGCTCTGGACACTGCAATAGAAGTATTCCCTGAAGCAGATAGGTTACAATTTGAACACCTTGCAAAATATGAATTCCTGCCAGTTGAACTTCTGCTAAAAGAAATCTTCATGTACACATAAGTCTTTGCTTTTAATTTGTAATTGGTGCCATTTTTTATGAAATACATTTATCAATGATGCAAATATGGGAAGTAAAATAATGTCTGTGCTCATGTGACGTTTATATATGGGTAGACAATCCCTAATGTTTGGATCATTTGTAGGCATCTTACGTCAGATTGAATTTTGTTCCTGTGTAAATAAAGCTACCAATAATCAAGGTAAAAGAGATGAGATACAAGCACACATCAGAGTATGTTGCTTGGGTGTGTCTAGGACAGAACATTAGTGAGCGAAATTAGTATTAGGCAAAGAATCTGGTCTTGATGCTTGCAGAGATCTGTGCTGGTCACTCCTAACAGTACCTAGGTGTTTGAAAGCCTCAACCAGAGGAAGCAGGTTGCCTTGTAGGGATGGAGTGAAAAATGGACAGAATGCTCTGTCTGTGATCCAGGTGGCTACAGATTGTCTGGACTCAATTTTAAGGCAGGTTCCCTTCCCCTTTCCTACAACCCAAGTGGCTGCTGCTTTAAGGTATTGATCTATTCTAGTGAGGTCAGATCCAATATACTGACGGGAAGGGATTATAGATGGGGCTTCTGATTTCAGATTTTAACCGATAAATCCTGATGGAACAGCTCCAATTAAAAAATAAATAAAATCGTGTTTATTGGATAAACATCAGAAAACCACACTTTTAAGGTACTGTCATCTGTCCCCTGGCTTGTTGTGTATCATACACTAGTTTTTGGGCTATATGTATGCTAATGAATCCTGAGTACCACAAAGATACATAATTGATACTACTGGAAAAGGCATCCGCCAATAGCAGCTAGGGCATGAAAACATCCATCACACTTAACCTTAAAACTACAAAGCTGGAAAATAAACATCTAGGAATAGAAGCCTTAATTTATTGAGCTTGGTGTGGATGGGCAGACTGTATAGACTGTATGCTCTTTATCAGCCATTATTTTTCTATGATGAGGCATATGTGTATATAAAACTGAGCTATTAGCTGTAAACAACAGTATCTCTGTCTCTTGCAAAATCACTTGTTCAAGTAATTATATCACATGCATAGAGCTCATTACATATGTGGGACTTAAAGATGCAAAGAAAAACCATCCACAAACCAAGATAGTAGTTCCAGTAATGAGCCTGTTGCAGAAACAGGAACTAAAATAGTTGTATGGGGAAGAATGGTCCAAAATGGTTAGAGCAGTGGGTTGGGAACTAGGGAAGCCAGAGTTCAGATTCACTGCTTCTCCTAGCCTTGATAAGTCATTTAACCCTCTGACTACAGGGAAATATCTACTGTACCTGAATGTAATGTGACTTGAAAATACTATTCAAGAGGCTCGAGCTAAATGCAAATATATAAAATAAAAATAATTCCTTGAGGGTGATATGAGAAGCTTATCAACAAGTAGGGGAAATGTCTAGTTGATGTTATTGCTGTTCAAGAAGATGCCACTAGTTCACCTATTTGTTTACATGCAGATACTTGTTAGGTTCTGTCGAATTGAAGCAGAATCTTGGTGCCCCATGTGGAGTTCTCTCTCTGCTGGGTTTTCTTGGCAAGATGAGACTGAAAATAGATTGCCATGCTTTTGTTCTGCACAGTAAGAGGGTCATTTCAGAACACGAATAAGAGGTTCGTATGTGCGGCAGGGATGTTTATGTGCTGAACACATCCCTGACCGTATTCTGAAACATACATGATGCTAGCATAGGCATCTCAGAACATGCCCAGAATGGTATGGTCAGCTGCAGAGATGTATAAAGCATATTCAGGAAAGGCTTATGTACATTTCAAGGTTTTCCCAGAAATGTCCACGCTATTACTGCTGAAACATGGAATAAGGCATGGACTCAGAAAATATTCTGCTGTGCTCTGCAATTCGACCCAGATAGAAGAATAGTTGTGACAAATATGTGCTAAACTGGTGTGATTGCAGTCTTGAAAAACACAAGATGCACTTAAAAAGAACAGAAAGCAGAGGTGAGGGAATGTTGTAAAGAAACATTAATAAACATTCTGTCATCATTCTCATTGGCGCTAGAGGACTTTCAAACAGCATCAGCTGTCATTATTTTGATTGGTGGTTCAGTGTGAGCTGTCCCCTTGCCTGTTGGGCCAGTCACTACCTTTACGGAACTTTAAATGGCAGTGCTCTTCGGTGGGCCTGCGCCTAAAGGCCCTCCTTGGGCATGGGCATGCCTCTAAACAAGGGAGAAACTGTCAGAGGTTTGTTGTGTAGAAACCAAAAACTGTCATCAATAGCTGTGAAGGTCTCTCTTGGGCATGGATTAACACCACAATACTGAATGCTGCCTAAGGGAAATCGTTAAGCTGTATCTTACTCAGTTTTGGCCTGCCCCTGGTGGTTTGATTTCCGGCATAGTAGCTTTTTATGCTGCAGTTGTTCTATCTATGCTAGTGTATGTGTGTTTGGCTATTAATGCTGTTGGTTCCTCACTAAAGTTTCCTTGTGTGGTGTTCTCGCAGAATTCTCCTCAGTCCCACCTGTCAGTCAACTGCTCCTTGGGCATGTATGGCAACTTCATGAAAATGGTTAGAACATAAGATATACTACGTCAATTAGCTGTGCAAGAGCTAAACAATAAACCAACCAATATAAGCTCTTAAATTATAATACCAACAAACTATAAATCACCAGACAAAATCACAATACTAACATAGGCAATGTGACCTCAGGATAGCTCGATATCTCACACAAAGCGAAAATATCACTTTAAAGAGCAGCTGACGCTCACATCATTGGTCACAAGAGCCCACCACAATCTCATCCACATTCTCCATACATACCATAACTCATAACCAACCCAACTAAATAACCCTGGGAAAGGATTCCTTATCACACCATACAATCACCCACTAACACACCACATACACATAAGTGTCTAATAAACGTTCAATTAATTTTCCAAATTGCATCAATCTACATCAAGATCCGCCAGGACTGCATACGAATCCCTATAAAGGAAAAGCAAGTAATAAATACTTGAGACTGTCACCAGCCCGATAGGGTCTGCAATTACTTATCTTTAAAATAGAATTCTTCCAGCAGCCACAAACAGATCCATTAGTGGAATGCGATTTCCAAAGCTACCAAGCTGCTAATTCAGCGGGGAAAAGAATAGCATCAAGATTTCATCTTCTATGATCTAAAACACAACCCTACAGAAGCTGCTGTTTCGCCAACCAAAAGGCTTCATCAGGGGTTAAACAATAACCACAAGAATACTTCTGAACCATTCAAACCGCCATTCCTCCGCCGTCAAAATGAGACGGCGTATGATGCACCACTTATCTCACACACCAACCAATCACAACCTACAACTCAAAATTACATCAACATCTACGCAACAAAACTTCAAACCAACCAATCACCCATATGAACAGGTTGGAACCACACAGTGCCCTCATGCGACCTAGTACAAACCGCTGTTAAAAAATCAAAAAAACAAGGTCCATTCGATTTTATCATTCAACCCATTAGGGTAAAGGGTCTGCAATGTAAAAATCCACCATTGCTCCTTCCGCAAAAGAATCTTATTCCGATCACCCCCTCTGATACTCTAAGGAACATGTTCCAAAACCGTACAGCATAAATCTTCAAAGCGATGGTTAAAGTCGATACAATGTTGCACCAGAGGTGTATCAACACAGACTTTGTGAAGACTATACTTATGTTCAGCTAGCCGCGTTCGCAGTGGCCGTGAGGTTTTCCCAATATAGAGTTTAGGGCAAGGGCACCAAAGTCCATACACCACATAAGAGGTGTAGTACACGTCATAGCAATGTATAGCCGCTGGGCCGTCTTGTTATATTCGGCACATACCGTGCTCCTTATCAGACTACAAAAAGAGCAACGATCACAACTTGAATGCCCTAAGGTCGAACAGGCCTGACCATCATCTCTTCGTACCACCGCTGGGCACAATCTATCTCGGAGATTACGCCCACGGCTATACGCCATCTTCAGTGTATACCCCGCCAGTGTAGGATGCGCTGCAAAAAGACTCCACCGCTTCCGCATTACTGACGCAATCCGGTGAGAGGCTGGAATGTTGTAAAACGCATACAACAGTAGAAGATGACCATTGCTGCTGTTGCATCCGATCAGAGCGAAACAGCCACTCACGATGGTTATACTTTGCTCATTTATAGGCTTTACGCAAGACTCCTAAGGGGTAACCCCGTTCTATAAACTTTTGTAACATCAATTCTGCCTGAACCTTAAATTCAGATAAGGTTGAGCAAATACGCCGACAGCGCAGAAGCTGCAAAAAAGACAAACTACGCTTCAAGTGCACAGGATGAAAACTATTGAAGTGAAGTAATGTATTTCTATCCATTGGTTTGGAATAAATCGTAGTGAAGAAACCAGTTGTTTGTTTCAGAATCCTAACATCCAAAAAGTGCAGTTCGTAATGCTGAATATTGATGTCAAATTGTATATGTACATTACAAGCATTCAAGTACAGAAAAAATTCATTCAATGATTCCCTAGAGCCATGCCACAGGAGAAAGATGTCATCAATACCATTTAATAATATGTTTTGCATAACTTGAGAAATAGACATATTGATCCTCAAAGCGGTTCATATACAAATTAGCCAATGATGGAGCGAATGTCGCTCCCATGGCTGTGCCAGAAATCTGCTGAAAAAAGGTTTGATGATAAACAAAATAGTTTTTCTTCAGAGCAATCTCAGCTAGAGCCACTAAAAAGGAGGTGGAAACCTCATGCGGTTGAACTCTAGCATCCCACACTGCCTTTAATACTTCCAACGCCTCATCCTGAGGGATAGAAGTATACAGAGCCGCCACATCTAGACTCGCCATCCAGTCGATCCAAACACCCGGTTCGAGTTCTGCCAGCAGTTGTAAAAAATGCATAGTATCCTTTATGTATGACTTAATACGGGGAACTTCATGTTTCAAAAAAACATCCAGAAATATCCCGACCTTCTCCAGCAGTGAATCATTGCTGGAGAGAATCGGGTGACCCGGGGGGGGGGGGGGGGACACCAAAGTTTTATGAATTTTAGGTAAAATATAAAAAGCAGGAACCTTCAGATATGGCGGATTCAAAAAGATTTTTTTCTTTCTCAGTCAGGTAGCCCAGCTCCATTGCCTCAGACGTAATGGTCTTCACTAACAACTGCAATTCTTCCGTGGGATCCTTCAATAAACGCAAATAGTGTTTCCGATTATTTAACTGCCGCCAAACTTCTTTCTCATAATCTTCAGTGTTCAAAATCACAATCGCACCATCCTTATCAGCTCGCTTAATGGTGACATCTGTCATCCATGATAATTCACGAAGCGCCTCAAATTCGGCCGCCGATAGGTTCTTAGGGCGATTATGATAGCGCAACTCCAATTGGTCAATATCATGCAGTACCAGATGCCAAAAAGTATACACAATCGGGTCCAACGGCCCTGGAGGAGTCCAATTAGATTTCACACGGACCTTTGATTGGTCAGGCATCTCAAAGGAATCTCTAAAAAATAACTTTAATTGTAATGTTCGTATTAACTGCTCCACAGATATCCGGCTCTGAAATTTATCATAACTAGGACCATCAACAAAGGACAATCCTTTAGCTAATAAGCTAATCTGTGCCGATGACAAAACAGTATCAGAAATATTAATTACAGCTGTCATTCCTGAAAAGTCACTCCTTCCTTTTTTCGACGAGATCGTGTCGGAAGCCCCGAAAAATTTTCTTTCTTATCCCTATGGGCAGGATCTGGTACTACATCTTTCTTCCCTTTTGATTTAGAGCGCGTGTCAGAGTTCTTGCCCTCAAAACTGGAATCAGAAGAATACATCAAAGTCTCATTACCACTACCAGTACCCTTCCAATAAGAATTTTGTTGTCGCATCCTCCTCAGGGACCAATTATAAACCGGTCCCTCCTTAGTCCTCTTCTCATCTTTTAACAATTTTTTAACCTTTGTGCTCTTCAGATCAGTCCTATATTTCTCAAGCGATTTCACCATTTCAGCATGATGACTTTCATAATCTGCAGTCTCTTTAAGATCTTTCAATTCATCGTCCAATTCTTTTTTGATAGCAAGATTTTTAATGTGTGCTGTATCTATAACTAATAACATCAAGTCCAATGAACACTTGTTAAGGATTTGATTCCAATGATTAACAAAAACTTCATCTTCCAAAAACATTCCTGGAGCTTTCCAAATGCGTAGGCCCTGTGGTATTACTTCCTTACGGCAGTACTCCGCCAGAGTAACACATGCAGTTCCAACCTGACACTTTTCTTAGATTTATTGAGGTAAGATTCCCAATCCGGAATACCCTTAGCATCATCCCCCAATAAGGGTGGCAAATTCAAAATCTCATTAGCACGTTCAACACTATAGCTAAAGGATTCTTTCCAAACAATATCCATCACAGCAATAATAGTTACACTACGTCAATTAGCTGTGCAAGAGCTAAACAATAAACCAACCAATATAAGCTCTTAAATTATAATACCAACAAACTATAAATCACCAGACAAAATCACAATACTAACATAGGCAATGTGATCTCAGGATAGCTTGATATCTCACACAAAGCGAAAATATCACTTTAAAGAGCAGCTGACGCTCACATCATTGGTCACAAGAGCCCACCACAATCTCATCCACATTCTCCATACATACCATAACTCATAACCAACCCAACTAAATAACCCTGGGAAAGGATTCCTTATCACACCATACAATCACCCACTAACACACCACATACACATAAGCGTCTAATCCTTTCCCAGGGTTATTTAGTTGGGTTGGTTATGAGTTATGGTATGTATGGAGAATGTGGATGAGATTGTGGTGGGCTCTTGTGACCAATGATGTGAGCGTCAGCTGCTCTTTAAAGTGATATTTTCGCTTTGGGTGAGATATTGAGGTCACATTGCCTATGTTAGTATTGCGATTTTGTCTGGTGATTTATAGTTTGTTGGTATTATATTGGTTGGTTTAGAACATAAGATATGCCATACTGGGTCAGACCAAGGTCCATCAAACCCAGTATCCTGTTTCCAATAGTGGCTAATCTAAGTCACAAGTACCTAGCAGTTTCCCCAAAAAACACAGGTTCCACACTGCTTGTATTGGGGCAAGCAGTGGATTTCATGGGTCCCCTTAATAATGGTTTATGGACATTTCTTCCAGGAACTTGTCCAAACCTTTTTCTTAAACCCAGCTACACTAACAGCTTCTAC
The DNA here is from genome assembly GCA_033557465.1 of Ichthyophis bannanicus. Classification (NCBI taxonomy): domain Eukaryota; kingdom Metazoa; phylum Chordata; class Amphibia; order Gymnophiona; family Ichthyophiidae; genus Ichthyophis; species Ichthyophis bannanicus. The sequence goes on from CM066039.1 coordinate 193,845,095, forward strand.
TACATCCTCCAATAACGAATTCCAGAGTTTGATTCCAACCCTTGTGCGCCAGCCCATTGCTGGCTGTTCTCTACAGTTTCCAGGTTCAGGTCTTTGAATACTTATTCTTATGGCTTTCCCTATTCCTCTTCATAAGGGGTCATCATCCTTTTCCATCATTATTTATTCCAATTTGTTCCCACTGTTTGTTGGTTCCTTGTCAGTCCACTTTGGTAACTTTGTTTCAATCCTTTGACTCTTCGTTGTCTCTTAAGGAAGCACTTCTAAACTGTAGCTCAGTTAAAACCAAGACTACTGTAATTGCTGATATTCTATTTGAATATTCTGTGGATTTGATGTTCCTATCAGAAACATGGTTTAGGGAGGGTGAGGAGCCAAAGCTTTTGCTGCCTGCCTCCCGGTTATTCTGCCCTCTCTAAATATCGCTTCTCAAGATCTGGGGGTGGTGTGGCTATTATCTACTGTGACTCTGAATCTCCAGGAGATATATTTTGGTCTTTCATTTTATCCTAAGTCGCTTCTTATGCGAATTCCCTCATGTCATCCATTCCACATATTGTTGATTTATGAGCCTCCTTTCCTTTGGAAACGTGGGAATCTCTTCTTGAGACCTTAGCTGATCTTACCGCTACTTATTCTGATCTCTTGATTCTTGGGGGCTTCAGTGTTCATGTGGATCAGCCCTCTCATCCAAAAGATAAATATTTCTCGGAGCATCTCTCTGACCTTGGCTTGGTTCATCATGTTCCATTTCTGACACATGAAGCTGGCCATACTCTTGACCTGCTCTTGACTTCATCCTCTTCTCTGGCTTCTCTCTCTTGTTTGGTGGGTGTTCCCTATCCTTGGACAGATCACCTCTCTGTTCTCTTCTCTCTTTCTTATCTCTCATGCTTAGGATCTCTCCATTACAGTCAGGGTTTGAATCCGCCCTTACCTCCCAGGCATCATTTCTCCAAGGCACTTTTACAAGTTTTTCAATCTGCTGATCAGCTCTTTCCAGATGATTTTCATTTGATCTCGGTTGATGACCAGACTGTTACTTGGAATTCTGTTCTTGAGAGGGTTTTGAACGATCTAGCTTCACCCTCAGCAAATTCCCACCCTGTTAGGCCCCGGTTTCAATCCTGGTTCCTTGCAGGATTGCATCTTCTGCGGCATCAGTTATGCCATACAGAATGCCAATGGCAGCATCATAGGACTACTTCTTTCCTTGCTACCTTTCAGGAAGCACGTACCAACTACTGTTATGCTATTTTAACTGCTAAGCAAATTATGGACATTTAATTTTGACAGCTCAAAATAGACCGAAGCGTCTGTTTTCTATTGTTTCACATCTTTTCTCCTCTTCTTCTTCTAAGACATCTTCTACTTCTCTGTTTTCTCTTATTGCTGAACAACTTGCTCAGTATTTCTCAGAGAGGATTCAGACACTTTGGAGGGGCTTTATTCAATTCCTCTTAATCCTCCTCTCTTCCAAAGATCGTTGTCTGTGGATATAGCCTCCTCTCATGATCACTCCTTTTCTCATATCTGGATACATTTTAATTCTGCCACTATGGCAATTCTTTCCAAAGTTCTTTCCTCTTCCACAAAAACTACATCTCTGCAGGACCCTATTCCATCAACTTGGATTTTAGAACCTTCCTTGGCCTTTCTTCCTTTTATGTCAACACTATTTAACTTGAACCTCTCCTCTGCTGATTTCCAGCAGTGAGGAAATGTACCAGTTATTTGACCCTTGTTGAAAAATCCTAGTTTTGATCTTTCCATTAATGCCAACTTTCGTCCAGTCTCTAATCTTCAATTCCTCTCTAAAATCTTAGAAAAGTTGGTCTTTCTTCAGCTCTCTAATAATCTAGAAAAATCCAATCATCTTCATCCTCGACAATCTGGATTTAGACTGGGTTATTGTGCCGAAGCTGTTCTTTCTGGTCTTAACGAGGTTCATATTTCCTGGGAAAAGAGTGACATTTCTCTGGCTATATCTTTGGATCTTTCTAGTGCATTTGATTTGGTTGATCACTCCCTTCTCCTTTCTCGTCTTGCAGATGTTGGACTTGGTGATACTGTGCTGCAATGGTTTCATTCCTTTCTGATCGCTCTTATTCTGTCATGTTTCAGGGTCTACCTCTTCTTTCTTTCCCTTGAATTGTGGCGTACCTCAAGGCTCAGTATTGGCACCTCTTCTTTTCAATGTTTTCTTGGCTCCTTTTGCTTTTCTGATTCAGCAGCAGCCTGTCTCCACATATTTTTACATGGATGACATCCTGTTGCTGTTTCACACTTCTGTAGTGTTCACCCGATCTTACTATTTTGAACTCTTGTCTGGACTCGGTCTCTTCCTGGCTTCATGCACATCACTTAATACTGCAAAAGCATCTGCTCTATGACTGGCGGGTTTCTTCCCTTCCGCAACTACCATCCATACCTTCCCTATCCCTTTGGTGTCTTCCCTGAGATATCTTGGTGTCACCTTAGATCCTGCAATTAGCTTTCATTCTCATATCAACTCCTTAGCGAAACACTGTTTCTTTACCCTGCGCCCGATTAGTTCTGTTCTCCCTTCATTATCTTTAGCTACATTGCTTCTATCTTTGGTAATTTCAAAATCGTATTACTGCAACAACATTTACTTGGTCTTCCGAAGTATCAGCTTCGTTGACTACAACTATTAAATCATGCCTCAAGATTTGACCATGTTACTCCTTTACTCATCAAATCCCACTAGCTCCCTATCGCATACCATTCTCAATACAAATGACTTACTCTCACTCATGCATTCTGATTCTCCAGAGTATATTCATTCTCACCTTATCCCCCATGCTCCGTCTTGAGTCCTACATTCAATGCATGCTAACCGTTTATTCATTCCTCCCCCTCCCCTTTCCCAGGCTCATCTTGAAAGTACCCGTCACACTGCATTCTTTTCCTTATCGTTCCTCCAGTTTAGTCCTCCACCTCTGGGCTGTGCACCTCCTCCTGCAGCTTGGAGACTGGGCATATCAAAAACGTGACCTCACTGGATGTAGCCTGCTGCTCTCTCCCATCAGCCCCAGTGTGCCCAGTCTCCATGCAGCAGGAGGACATAGTGAGCCTAAGTGCTGGGCTCACTTGAGTGACATATAAGGAGCATTTAGAGTAGAAATAGTTTAATATTATTTAATTTGAGTTAGTTTGGTTTGATTTGATTTGATCGGCTATTATGTCTTAAATTCTTTGAAATTGGGTTACTGTGCCTTTAAAAAATAAAAAATAAAAAGGACACTTGCCTTTGCCGTGCCGGTCTCTCCTTCCTCGAAGTACGTTCTGTTGGAGTTTCTGGGGTCAGATCTCTCTTCCCTGATTATCTGGAGGAGAGCTCTGCACCGTGCAATCCCCTGCTTCACGAGCCGTGGCAGCTACGTTCGTCAGCTGCTGAATGGCGGGAAGCTTTCCAGTGGCTCTACGCTCGCTCCTTAGCTGAGCGGAGCCGCACAGCCAGAAGCCACGCATCTGTGGAACAGCATTGCAAGGTAGTGTGTGGGGGCAAGGGGATCAGGCCAGCAGACGAGGAACGGACTGCAGAAGTGAGTGGTTTGTTCCGGCGGGTTTTGGCGCCATTTGCTATTCTCAGAGGAGGACATTGTCGCCGTGCTTGCCACGTGGCGGTGACAGGCGCAGGAGATCACAGTGCTGTGAAGCCCTTCCTTCAGCGTTTTGTTAGACATTTTTAGTTTGAGTTCTTTAAATTGCTTTAATTGATTTCTTATTAGTTCTTCTTATTTAAAGCTGCTTTTTCTTTTTACCTTTCCGGTGGCTGGAGGTTTTTTTCTTACCTTTGTTTTGGGTCCCTGGGAGTTAGGCAGTCACATTACCTTAAGTTGCTTTAGCTTAACTTAGATTTCTCCTTTTTTTTTTTTAAGGGGCTTATCTTAAAAAAAAAAAAAAAAAAGAGCCTCAGTTTGCTAATTGCCATTGCCCACTTGGAAGGAATTGGGGGTGATTGATGGCAACAGGCTGGGATAGCGGGAGTTAGCAGCGATGTCTCGAGGCCTCCCAAAAGATCTCGGCCGCGAGAATCTTCGCCTTCAGATATGGAGTGGCAGGAGGCGGATGAGGAGGAGATAGACCTCGAACCTGGAATGGAAGAACTGGAGGAGGGAGAGATTCCTGAGCCAGAGGATCAGGCGAAAATTATTAGGGTATTCCAGAGGGACGAGCTCATGGCACTTATCACGGAATCCCTGCAGACACTTCATCTCGCTATGGAACAACCTGCGGAGGAAGAAAGTGGTGAAGACCCTATTATCCAGGCCATCAGGCAAACCCAAGTAGTCTTCCCTGTCCATCGGGTAGTAGACAGGATGATACAGGACGAGTGGGACCAACCGGAAACAGGGCTGAGAGGAATTAGGACTATGAATAGACTATATCCATTGGCAGATAAAGACAAGGAAAAGTTTCGGTCTCCACGTATTGATGCGGCTGTGTCAGCAGTGACCAAGAAGACCATGATTCTGGTGGAAGGAAGTGCGGCCTTAAAGGATGCACAGGACAGAAAAATGGATGGATTATTGAAACAATCCTTTGAAGCCGATGCTTTGTCACTACAGGCTTCCATTTGTGGAGCGTGGGTAGCAAGAGCAAGCCTCAGATGGTCGCAAAGGTTGAGGCAGTCTTCACAGCTGGAGCAGGAAAGTCTGCGTGAGCTGGATCGATTAGAGTCAGGGTCGGCTTATTTGGCAGATGTTCATTACGACCTGATCAGAGCCCTAGCTAATAGCATGGCTTCTCTGGTGACTGCCCGCAGGTCCCTGTGATTGAGAAACTGGGCGGCCGATGGCTCTTCTAAATCGCGACTCAGTAAGCTCCTGTTCAAGGGAAAGTTGTTGTTTGGAGAAGACCTTGATAAGCTGGTTAAGGACTTAGGGGAGTCGAAAGGAGGTCGTCTCCCGGAGGATAAGCCTAAACTGGGTAAGGCCTCGCAGGCCTTTCGGGGTCAGTCTAGAGATTTCAGAAGATTTCAAACTTATCGCCTGGGGGGTTTCCAGAGAGGAAGGTTTGTTTCGAGAGCCCAGGTGTTTTGTGGGTTTCGTGGATCAGGCAGAGGCTTTTCAGCAGCCACACCTAGGAGACCTCAATGAAGTGAGGCGGGTCCCGGTGAGAAGTCAACCGATAGGCGGGCGACTTCGGGAATTTCTTTCTGCCTGGACCCAAATAACGTCAGATCAGTGAGTTTTGGAAATAATTCGCAAAGGTTACGTGCTAGAATTTGCAAAACCGGTTCGAGATTCCTTTGTAATGTCTCCCTGCAAAGGTCAGCAGAAAACCTTAGCGGTCTGCAATACTTTAGATTGGTTGTTACAACTAGGAGCGACAGCACCTTACCGATTACGGCACAGATCAATACTCAATTTATTTTGTGGTGCCAAAGAAGGACGGAACTCGAAGACCTATTTTGGATCTCAAAGGGGTCAACCATTGTCTTCGGGTACCGCATTTCAGGATGGAAACGTAAAGGTCAGTTATTGTAGCGGTGCGCCAAAGGGAGTTTTTGACATCCCTCGATCTTACAGAGGCATATTTACACATCCCGATTAGAACAGCTCATCAAAAGTTTCTGCACTTTGCTTTACTCTGGGGGCACTATCAATTCCGAGCATTGCCTTTCGGGTTGGCGACGGCGCCGCGAACCTTCACCAAGATCATGGTGGTGGTAGTGGTAGCGTTACGAAGAAAAGGAATTCTTGTTCATCCTTATCTGGACGATTGGTTAATTTGAGCGAAATCCAAGGTCGAGAGTGTTCAAGTCACAGACCAGGTAGTGAAGTTCTTGCAGAGACTTGGTTGGGTGGTCAATCCGACCAAAAGCCGCTTGGTGCCATCCCAAAATCTCGAATATTTGGGGATACACTTCAACACTCAGAAGGGATCGGTGTTTCTTCCAGATTGCCAGATTAAAATCCTTCAGCAATTGGTACGCAAGTTCAGAGCTGCTCAGGCGCCTTCGCCGTGGAGTTATCTTCAATTGTTAGGAACAATGGCGGCGAATTTGGAAGCAGTATCATGGGCCAGGTATCATATGAGACCTCTGCAGCGGGCACTGCTCCGCCGTTGGTCACATCAGAATGACTCATTGAGCAAATGACTTCCCTGTCCCCTTAAGGTTCAACAGTCGGTGCGCTGGTGGCTACTACCGGGATCTTTGGAAGCCGGGATGCCTCTGGAGCAGTCGGAGTGGCTCCCATTGTTGACGGATGCAAGTCTCGCAGGATGGGGGGCACACTGCGGGGAATTCTTTGCCCAGGGTGTTTGGTCCGTTCCAGAGAGCACATGGTCAATCAATCGCCTGGAACTGAAAGCGCTCTTCCTCGCACTGCAGAAGTTCGAAGAGAAGGTGAAGGGACAGGCGGTGCGAGTGCTGTCTGACAACTCGGTGACAGTGGCATACATCAATCGGCAGGGTGGCACAGGAAGTGCAGCCATGGAGGAAGAGGTGGAAGCGCTGTTCGCTTGGGTAGAACTTGATTGCCAGCGATTTTGGCAGCACATATTGCATTACTGCAAGGTCCACTACAGATGCCTCAAGTGGATCGGTTCTCGCTTACGGTTTGGCCATTGAAAGGCGAGGCTAAAGAAGAAAGGATACTCAGGTGCAGTTATTGCGACTTTGCTTCAGGCTAGGAAGAAGTCTACCTCGCTGACGTATGTTCGAATATGGCACATTTTTGAGGATTGGTGCTCCCGTAGACAGGTGCGGGCGGCTACAGGCTCAGTGCCTTTGGTGTTAAGTTTTCTGCAAGATGGTTTTGATAAAGGTCTAGCAGCCAGTTCCCTAAGAGTGCTGCTGGCAGCCCTTGCTTGCTATAGAGGCAAGGTGCAAGGGGTAGCTTTAGGAGCACATGCGGATGTCTTACGTTTTTTGAAGGCAGTGTCTAGACTGCGACCCTCTCGTAGAGTTGTGGTTCCGCCGTGGGACTTCAATTTGGTTTTAGGGGCGTTAACCAAAGAACCTTTTGAACCATTGCACAGGGCGTCTGTTAAAGATTTAACTCTGAAGACGGTCTTTTTGATAGCCATTTGTTCAGCGAGGTGAATTTCGGAACTGCAGGCGTTGTCATGTAGAGAACCGTTTTTGTCTTTTTCTAAGGAAAAGGTTGTGTTGCGGCCAGTTCCTTCCTTTTTTCCCAAGGTAGTGTCTCCATTTCATCTGAATCAGACGGTTTCTCTTCCAGTTTTAGGTTCACTGGAGGGAAATTCTGCGGATAGAGGGTTGCATCGCTTGGACATAAAGCGAGTGCTACGGCAGTATTTGAAAGTGTCTGAGGCCTTTCGCAAATCGGATTGTTTATTCGTCTTGTTTGGAGGTTCCCGTAAAGGGGAAGCAGCAGCGAAAGCATCCATTTCTAGATGGATTAGAGAGGCTATTGCTTCCGCATATCTTCTGGGTTGATGACAGGTACCAGCAGGGTTGCGAGCTCACTCTACCAGAGCACAAGCCACTTCATGGGCGGAACACAGTTTGGTTCTGCCTGCAGAAATTTGTAAGGCGGCCACTTGGTTGTCTCTCCATACTTTCAGCAAACACTACTGCCTCGATGTATTAGCTTCAAAGGATGCCGTATTCGGATCGGCAGTGTTGCAAGCTGGCTGGAAAAGTCCCTCCCAATGATTACTGCTCTGTTACATCCCAGAGGTGGAGGACTAAACTGGAGGAACAATAAGGAAATGGAAATTACAGTTACCTGGTAATTATTGTTCTTGTAGTGACTCCAGTTTAGTCCTCATTCCCGCCCGGGTTTGTTTCTTGGCAGTGGAGTTCTTTAAGCGGAGGTGTTCCATTACCAGTAGGTGCAGTTGTTTGCTATACTTTACTATCCTTTCTTGTTCTTCTGTTCTAGTGCTATATATGATGAGGAAGGAAAGGAAGAGGTACAAGGAAAAGGGTATTTTCATCCAATGGGAAATTCCCTGGTATATGTTAGTTAATGTAGGTTCAATTTCTTGTTAAAGTTCTAATGAATAAAATAGCTACTTATTTGTTGCTCCTTTGAGTTTGCTTTGTCCAATAGTTCACTGGGGCTGATGGGAGAGAGCAGCAGGCTACATCCTGTGATGTTACATTTTTGACATGCCCAGTCTCCAAGCTGCAGGAGGAGGTGCACAGCCCAGAGGTGGAGGACTAAACTGGAGTCACTACAGGAACAACAATTACCAGGTAAGTGTAATTTCCATTTTTTCTAGCTCCTCATCTCTGGAATTCCCTCCCTTCTTTACTACTTATGGAATCTTCCTTTTTGAAATTTAAAGCTGCCCTCAAAACTCATCTTTTCCAGCTGGCCTTTGATCTTAAGATTGGGTCTGTTTAGGATCCCCCTTCCTTATTCCTTCCTCCCTCTTTCTTACTTTCTATTAAATTTTTGGTGTTCTTTTCCAGTTTCTATTTATTGTATTTCTGATGTTTATTGTAAACTGCTTTGATTGTTAAAAAAGGTGGCATATCAAGTGTTTAAATAAACCATAAACCCTTACTATTTTACAGAAATAGTAAGAAGAGCAATAGTGTTTATTCAGGCTATGCTGAAATGTGCTGTTTGTGCCAAAAGAGCTAATCCAGGAGACCCTAACAAATCCTGTGTTCTGAAAACTGGGAGAGTTGATGTACGAATAGTATGTAAGTGAGTCTGGAAACAAATCATGTTAGAGTGAGAAAGGGAGATTATGTGTGTAGTCCTGGGACGACATAGAATTGCATCAGAGGAAAATCTATTGAATATTCCTAAATCTATAATCACAACAAACAAGATATAGAGTAGAGCAGGTTACCTTAGTCATTCAGTCAGAAGCCTGCATTTGGTAGAATCACAGCAAAGGCTTCTTTTGATGCAATTCTGTGACATGCCTTATAACCCCCGAAGAAGGCAGTGTTGAAACACGGCCATGTCAGGTTAGGCTCTTTATACCCCAGAACTGAGAGCAAAATAATCCATTTGGAAATACCATGGTCTGGACTGGTTTGTACTACATACACGTGGTAGTTGTGGTTCATTGTGGTACGTTTAGTCCTGGGGCATCATGCCATGGCAGCTGTTAGTCATAGGTTTGGTTTGGCAGAAAGATGTTTATTGTGACTACAAGTGAGAGTGTGTGGTGTAGGGGTAGCATGGGATGATCTGGTGTGCTGATCTGCAATTCGGGGAGGCCATGAATGGCTGGCCAGTACCTGGACCATATGGATGACTACAGTGTCACCAAGTGCCAGTGTGATAGGGCAGCCATAAATCAGCTGTGCCAGGCACTGGAAGACATGACGGATGTTGTGCCAACATCCCCCAGATTATGCCATGCGGCCTAGATCCTTCACTAGTCCAGGTTCTATGCAAGCTGCGAGAGTGGTGATATATTTGGAGGCTGGCTACCTGAGTATGATGGTACAGGGATCCCCCCTAAACAGAGAAACACCTCCTGCAACATCATGATTGCCTTGCTCTAAATTGGCGCTCTTAGTCAGCATTTGTTTTTCTGTGTTACAAACACTGGATGCTTAAAGGTAAGGACTTTTTTGTCCATAGACGATGTAGGGTATTATAACAATTCAGAACAGTTTCTCAATGACTGTTTCCCTTGTGTCATCTAGTTCGTACTGATTTTGGGTTATTGAGCCAGCTTTTCATTGTTTGATTTTCCAACCAGTCTTATTATGAGATGGTAGTACATAATGGAATAAACACAGCCTCCCTTTTTTTTTTAATACTATCACCATCAAGCCTTAAGGATAGCGCCCATGCATCATATTAAATGATGATTTCAATCTATGGGGTCCTCTGAGTTGCTTTTACTGGATGCTGCCTTTCATTTATAGGGCAACTGTTCTCTACATATGATGTGTTCTCTTAACACTCTCTCCAATGATTATGCTACAGATTACCCCTGATGTTTGTACCTTTGTCCCTTTACTTTTATTAAGTGTGATACACCTTTTGGTGAGTAGAGTTTTGTGCACTTATATCATCTACTTGCACGATCATATTGCACATGGGTGTTACAATGTTATGTTATTGTTTAAGATGTCACATAAGTTAGACATATACTATATGAGTTATGCTAGTTCTAATATGGATTTTTTATTATTTATTTATGTGATTCACAATATGTTTTTTTAATGTTATCATTGTAATGATCAGTTGGTTTTATCTCCAGGTTTATAATTTTCAAATATGGTTTTATATTTATATTGTTTGAAACCACTTATTTATTGTTATTATTTATTATTTTAATTTTGTTGTCTTTTTTTTAGAGGTCTTAGTCCACTGAAGAAGGCCCCAGACCGAAACATATCGGGCCGACCTCATGGTTTGTTGAATAAATTTTTCCTTCCACAGTGATTTGTTGTCCTGCTTTTTTCTGTACCACAGGGATCCCCCTTCCATGCCCACACAGGCCTGACCAGGGGAGCAGTGCCTCAAAATAGCCTGTGGGAAGGCAGACAGGGTTGCTCCACAGATTGCGGATGTATACACATTGACATACACCATGATGGGATAGGTATAGCTGCTGTGAGAAATGCTAGCACCTAGATATGTGGGAATCAGATGCCATAGCCAGAAGGCCATACTACTACCACTACTACTGTGACTGATAATTTGTATAGCGCTACAAGGCGTACGCAGTGCTGCACAGACACACATACAAGATGGTCCCTGCTTAGCAGAGCTTACAGCCTAGACAGACAACACAGCTGCTATGGACAGGATATATTTAGGGGGAATGGTAAGCAAACACAAGGGAGCTTAGGCGGATCAGATCCAAAGCGGCAATGAAGAGGTGAGCGTTCAGCCTAGATTAGGGAAGGGCCAGAGAAGAAGCTTGATGTACAGACACAGGTAGTTTGTTGTAGGTATAGGGAGGAGTAAGGTGAAAAGAGCAAAGTCTGGATTGGGTAGTAGAAGGGACAGGCACAGATGGAAGCAATCTGACAGAAGAGCGGATTTCCTGAGGAAGGGTGTAGGGAGAGATAAGAAGGGAAAGGTAGTGTGGAACAGCAGAATGGGTGCACTTATAGACCATAGGTATGAAAAGGGCATACATTTGTGACTCAGCAATATTATGCATCCTTTGGGGAACTGCAATGTTAGTTTTGGGTTTGGTGCACTTGGTAAGGTTCCATCCTTAGCAGTTTAAAGCACGTGTATAGAGGTGACCAAGGCAGGACGCACTGGGGCCAGTTCCTAATGCCAAGTACCATTTGATGCAGGGTATGTCCTGACATATATGTTCATATTTACATTCTCTTATACCATATTAGGGTGCACTGGGATTACCTAGCATTTTTCAGCAGCAGCAGCCGCCATTTCTCATTGGTATATATGTCTAGTTTGCATCAGCACACAACTGTCAATGTGAAGAGCAACTTAGGAGATGTATGTTTTTCCCAAGAGGCGTGGTGTCCGTGGGTACATTACAGAGACGGGCAGGATCCGAAACGTGTGACTTTTCAGAATATGGCAGCTGTGGGGATGTCCAGAATGTGTACCCAAGTCCAATAATATTGCATGGCCCGTGCCTGCACCCATGTGTGGGCGCACACTGGATGCGTGCACGAGCTGGCTGAATGGTGCTTTACCCATGCTGCACTGAACATGTCTACCTCCCCAATTCCGGATCTGTGGGCATATCTTGAACCGCGGATATGGAATTTGGTTAAAACGGGGCCCGTTTTTAGTTTAGACATGTCCATGGGCTGGACGTGCATGTTAGGGAATTGGCTCCCACATCTACAGCACCTGGTATTGCAAGGTGGTTTCCCAATGACAGGATAGATTAAATTGATGGAGGAGTGGCACTATATGTTAAATAGGACATTGAGTCAAACGGGATAAAAGTTTTTCAGAAAACAAAATGCACTGTAGAATCTTTATGGATAGAAATTCCAGGTGAGAAAGGGAAAGTAATAGCAGTGAGGGCATACTACCGTCTGTCTGGCTCGAATGAATAGATAGATGAAATGCTAACAGAAATTAGGGAAGCTAACAAAATTGGCAACACAGTAATAATGGGTGATATTGATTACCCTAGTATTGACTGGGCCAATGTCACATCTAGTTATTGTTTATTTATTTATTTATTTATTTATTATTTTGTCTATATTTCTGTTTTGTCAGTATGTGTCCTGCCCTCTGTGCTGTGGCTTCCTTTTCACCACTTTACTGCCTCTGTTTCCTATCTGACTGCACAGTTTGGTGTGCTTTTTTTATCTCCTTCTCCCTATTCCTCTCTAGTTTGTATTTTCAGTCCTCAGTTTTTTACCAGGGCACATTCTCTGGACTCTGGCTGCTTTCACTTGCTTGCATTCAGTACTTTCCCTGCCTCACTTGTCCAGCTCTGTCTTTAGCTATGTGTGTGTCTCTCTCTCCTCTTCCTTATTCCTTTCTCTGTCTCTGAGGATAACTCATTACTCTTCCCTGTCTTCTCAGCTCGCAGCCTTGGGGGTTGTCTTTGACTTCTCTCTTTCCTTCTCTACGCACATCCAATGGATAGCTAAAACCTGCCGTTTCTTTCTCTACAACATCAAGAAAATTTGCCCGTTCCTTTCTGAACACAGTACTAAGACACTTATCCACTCCTTGGTTAGCTCCTGTCTAGACTATTGAAACCTGTTACTTGCTGGTCTCCCTCTGAGTCATCTCTCTCCCCTTCAATCTGTTCAACACTCTGCTGCTTGGCTAATCTTCCACCAGCCTCGTTTTGCTCATATTATCCCTTTTCTCAAGTCTCTTCATTGGCTTCCTATCCATTTCTGCATCCAGTTCAAACTTCTCCTGCTGACCTATAAGTGCATTCACTCTGCAGCTCCTCACTACCTTTCCTCTCTTATCGCTCCCTACATTCCTCCTCAGAAACTCTGCTCTTGTGGCAAATTGCTTCTATCTGTGCCCCTCTCGTCTACTGCCAACTCCAGACTTCGCTCCTTTCACCATGCTGCTCTTTATGCCTGGAACAAACTACCTGAGTCTGTATGTCCGGCGCCTTCTCTGACCCTTTTCAACTCCAAGGCTGAAAATTCATCTCTTCGCTGCTGCTTTTGGATCTTGACTCACCTAATGTCCTTTGTGTTTCCTTACCATTCCCCCTAGCTGTATCCCATGTTTACAGCTACTGTGTTATCTGTCTCTATTAGAATGTAAGCTCCGATGAGCTGGGACCATCTTTTACATGTGTCTGTGCAGCACTGTGTACACCTTGTAGGACATGTTAGGGAGATAAAGTTTCTAGATGAAATAAATGACTACTTCATTAAGCAGCTGGTTTAGGAACTGACACAAGGAAGGGCTATTTTATACCTGGTCCTTAATGGAACACAGGAACTGCTGCTAGAGGTAATGTGTTATGCCAACTTTGCAGCAGTGATATAACGTGAACAGATTTGATTTCATAAATGAAGGGAGGTCAGCAAGGGAATCTACTGTTCTGGCATTTAACTTTCAAAAGAGAGACTATGATAAAATAAGAACATTTCTTATGAAAAAAAGAACTAAAAGTGTTTACACCACACCTGGACATTGTTTAAAAATATCAACTTGGTAGCCCAGACCAAATGTATTCCACAATTTTAAAGGTGGAAGGAAGACCAAATGACTGCCAACATGGTTTAAATGTGAGGTGAGAGAGGCAGTTAACCAAACTCTTTTTTTAAATTAAAAAGGATCTGAATGAAGGAAACAGTATAAATACTGGTATCTTAGCATCAAAGCTTTGATAAGGCAGGTAAAGAGAATTTGAAACAAGAAGCTTGCCATGGAAGCAAACATAATTACAACTTTTACAGGTATCCAAAGCAAAAAACCTGAGGGATAAAAGGGACGCCGGAAGGACTGGGGTTTCTAGTCCCACAGGTGCTCCTTGTGGTCTTGGGCAAGCCACTTAACCCTCCATAGCCCATGTTCCCTGTAAAATAATTATCTCCAAGTTATAATGCCCTGTTCAATGTAATTTCAGTTTGTTCAATGTAAACCGCACTGATGCAGAATAGCGCGGTATATAAGAGAATGTAAATAAATAAATAAAGAAGGACAAGGCCATAGTGGAGACAGGTGGAGCCCGATTCAAGAAGATGCACGTCTGGGCCGTCCATCTGGACGGGCCTGTTAGGACCCAATTTGTAATGCAGAAGCAAAATGTTCCCACGGCATACAGAATTGGGCCCAAGGATGGCCCAGTGTGTCCCAGCATGGCCTGCAGGATGTCCACCCCGCAGGCCCATGTGTGTCCTAGCACTTACCCCACCACCTGATCCCTGGAAGGGACTGTCAGAGCCCGGAATGGGCAGCAGGGACACGACTCTTGTGACCTGCTGCTCCAGTGGTGGGCTCCCCTTATTCCATCTCCAAGGTGGAATAACCATGCTGTCCCCCCGGTGACCCCCGGATGTAAAGGGCTGTCAATGGAATCGGCCCTTTATGTCCAGGGGTTGGCCCGCCCATACTCCTCCCCCATCATACCCACAACCCCCGCTGCCCGCACAGTGACTCTGCGTGCAGCAGGGAAGTCAAGCAGAATATCACCAGGATGGATAGTGAGGCAGCACGTCCCCGTGTGATGTGCTGCCCCACTATTCTCCTTCTAGAATCAGGCCCTAAATGAATGGTTGCTTCCATGTTTAATGAAAATGTAGGGGAGATACCCATGCCAGAAAAGATATGGCTGTTCTGTGAGGCAGTTGGGGGGGGGGGGGAAAGAGTTTCAGGAGTACTGAGTCGGTAGGAGGTTATATTGTCTTTTGCATTGTTATATATTGTCTATGTATTGTATGACTTTTTAACTGTAAGATATTTTAGGGTCTTCATTGACTATAAGTGGGATATCAAGTGCCAGTAATAAATGAAAAAATATTTAAAGGTGAATATTTTTGAATAAATTATCAAAATATAACCTTTGTCCGAGTTATTTATTCAATTGAGTTCTCTTTCTTAACAGGTTTTAGATTAGGATCTAATAATTCTGCTAAAATACAAACCATTCTAGGGAGCCCACATTTTTTCTCAACCCTATACATGTTGGCAGAGAAGCGTTAGCATATGTGTCCTTGCTCTCTTCAGCCAGTGCACCCCTTTGTGTGATGCCATAGGAGAACCTACTAGATTGCTGGCCTCATCTCTCCTTTGCCCAAATACTATGTTCTATTTTTTTTTCACTGCTTGTCCCTTATAACTGCCTCTCTTCTCTAGTCTCCCCTTCACAAACGAACACAGAGCCAACACAAACACACGGCTCTATTAGGCCTTGCACTTGCACAGTCCTCATGCTGGTTCAGAATCTACTGCTGTGGTCACAATTATTTAAGTTTATTATTCTATCCAAACCAAAATAATTTTTAGGCACCACACCATTCAAGCTGCCCCTTCATTCTGTTCCTCATGTCAAAGACATAAAAACCCAGCTACATGCATGCACACATGTGGAAAAAAGTCCACGATCCACATGCTTTTTCTCACTTGTTGGATATACACATTTTGAATACACCTTGAGACATAAGTTGGAAAAACTGAGCCTTACTTGCCAGCTCCCTGTGACTCGGATCCAGTGGGCTCCATAACTGGACAGAACTGACAGGGCTAATTTCTGTGTATGTATTTATTTCAGAGTTCAACGCGCAGTTGTAGCTTGAGATAAATACATTAAGCAGGGTCACTTGTGACTATTTGCTTTCTCGACCCAGTAACCTTGAAGGAGCTGATCCATTTTTAATTTCGCCCCATGCATGCATGGACCTGCTAGCTCTTATTTGTGCGTCTTTTCATAAGAACATAACATATGCCATACTGGGTCAGACCAAGGTCCATCAAGCCCAGTATCCTGTTTCCAACAGTGGCCAGTCCAGGTCGCAAATACCTGTCAGCTTCTCAGATAGGTGCACAGATTAGATGTTGCTTATCCCTGGTCCTCTTTAATAATGGTTTATCACTGAAAACCTGGACCTTTTCTCTTGTTGCTCTTCTCATTCAGGAATTCGGAGTCAATTTTGAAACCCTTTGGATTAAAGGTAGATTAGAAAAAGAATCACGTTTTTTGGGAAATTTGTAGTTATTTACAAACAAACGTGACCCCCCTCCCAATAACCAGGTGCCATTGTCCCAGGAAGGTTTTTGCGTTCTACGCCTCACTTTGGGAAGCGGAAGCTTTGGCTGTTAATTGGCTCCCGGCAGAAGAGTGGGGGTGGGGCGTTGCTGTGGTGATTCAGAGTGAGGCTTGGCCCGCACGGCTGCGGGCACTGAGAGGCGGTGGGTGACCCGGGCCGGTGAGCGCCGAGCGGGCGGAGGGTGGCGGGTAAAGATGGCGGCGGAGGATGCTCAGCGCTCGCAGGAGGCGGTGGGAGATTCGGAAGGTAACGAGATGGAGAAGGGGAAAGAGAACAGCTTTAGCGTGGGGGAGGGTGATCTAGGAAACAAAGGACCGACTAGGGCTTCTCCCCGTCCACCGACCTTCTCCCCAGTAACATAACCACATTTATACCCCCCCCCCCAAACATGAACATGTTTACCACCCTCCGTTACCCCATATACACTCACAGCTATAATCTACATTAATCGACCCCCATAACAACCTCCTTTACCAGCCCCCAATAATATAACTTTATATATACTTACGAACTATAACCCACATCCACCAACCTTCTCCCCCAATAACATAACCCTATCTACTAGCTTTCCAATAACTTGACCCTATTTACCAATCCCTCTTAACCCATATACACCCCCAGCAGTAATACACATCCACCAGCTTTCTCCCCCAATTATTTAACCCTATTTACCCCCGCTCAATAAGATAATCCTATTTACCCCCACCCAAATAACCTTATATACTCTCTCAACTATAACCCACATCCACCAATCTCCCTTCTGTAATAGTATTTCATATATGAACCCACTATCTGTAATCCCCCCCCAGCCCATCAATTATAACTCATCTACCAACCTGTCCAATAACCTAACTCTGTCACGTCTATATCTCACCTAAAAATATAGCCCTATCTACACGTGTGCCAAAATAACATAAGTCCATCTAGGCTTCTTCCCTAATGACAGTCATTTACCACCTCCCATAACCCTTTCCACACAGTCCCCATTTGGGATATAGTACCTTACTCCTACCTACTGCCATCTCTTTTATTCCCCATGACCTTGGTGCATAGCTTCTTTCATCCACTCTTCATCCTATTCAAAGGCATGTATTGTCCCATCGCTCTTATATGCCATCCTGTCTGTGACAATGGATCCAGGCCAGATTTCCCTCTTCATCTGTACAAGCCTCTGGCTCCCTCCCTCTCCTGAAAGGGAACAGAAGGCTAACACCCCTCCCCCAATAATGGTTTCCTGCCCTTGAGACAAATTTCACAAGGATGGCTGTTCTTTATCAAAATCCCTATCTCCCTCCTTCACCCGCAAACAAGGATCAGTGTGTCAATAGGGTGGGGTTCTCCCATATGTTTTCTGAAAGAAGAACTCTATGATGTCTGTCCTTTGCCCGTCCATCCATCTACCATCATGGTAGGGGGAAGTGGATGTGCTTCAGATTAGGTATCTTCCATAAGCAGGAGACAGTAGTCTGCCCAAATCCTTATCATGGGCATAAGGCCGTACCCTTTGATCTGATGGCTGTCCTTTCCTTGCTCTAGCACATTAAATATAGGATCATTTCTTTGTATTGTGGTGGGGAGGGGACTTCACACCTGTGCCCTACATGGAACATTTATTTTTTTGGTTTGTGCAGGAGTGAACTGCCTCGCATATGATGAAGCTATAATGGCCCAGCAGGACCGTATTCAACAGGAGGTAAGGTCAGGAGTAAGGGAGAGCAGGTTGGCTGAGGTTGAGGGCTTTGATTTTATCCCATTAGCTTTCTGGTATGTCAGAAGGAAAGAACTGGGAGGGTACAAAATGGGCTTGTAGATTTCAGTGCCTGCTTTAGGAGCACCTGATTTTATGTACTGGAAGGCTTGGGAGATTCACCAAAGTTTTTTATTAGCCAGAGTTCACAGCAATGGAAAGTCATTTATGTCTTCTACTTGGCAGATCGCGGTCCAGAATGCACTGGTGTCGGAAAGGCTGGAACTGTCTGTGCTGTACAAAGAATATGCAGATGACGATGAGGTCTATCAACAGAAAATCAAGGTGTGTTCTCAGCCTTGCCTTTGCAAACTGAAGGAGGAGAAGATGCATTGTTCCAAACTTTGATGACATGTAAACTATGACAGAAGCAATTGTCCTTCTGTTCGGTGGTCCGGGTCTTTCATGCAGCAGTTTTCTTTTTCTTGTCCAGGGACATCCTTGTTTTCCTTGGGGGAATGGGACAGAGTAGGAAAATCTATAAAACTGCTCCTATTCCAATGTGCCACTGTTCCTGTCTGCCCTGGAGGTGGCAGCATCCTGGATTTGGATGGGAGACGTTGCTTGGTTGAGAGATTCCTTTGGATGCAGAGCCCATGGCTTCATATCCTAATTCTCACTCAAGATAATCATGTCCCAGAGAGTAGAGAATGATCTGCTGTGTTTTGATGGTAGTTTGCCTGTGGCAGCACAGGAAGGAAGCAGACGGGGTCTATCAAGTGATACTTTGCTTCTGGCATTTTCTTTTTCTATATGCAGGGAGAATCTGGGAGCATGAAAGGAATGCCCAGGGTGAAGGGGGAATGAAGAACCTTCCATTCATTTCACTGTTACTTCTGTTTTTTTTTTTTCTTGTTTCACCCCATCAGGATTTGCACAAAAAATACACGTATATTCGAAAGACGCGCCCAGATGGTAACTGCTTTTACCGGGCGTTTGGTTTTTCTCATTTGGAGGCTTTACTGGATGACAGCAAGGAGCTGCAGAGGTAAGCATCCGAAAAAGGAAGGAACAGAGTGTCTGCTTCCCCTACTGTTAGTATTATTTATAGAACACTACTAGATATGCGTATAAGAGACAGTCCCTGCTCTCTGGAGCTTATAGTCCTGCTTCAGGAAATTGATCTAGTACAATAAATGTAATAAAGATCAAAAAGGCAGAAGTCAGGATAATGGGGTTTAAGATTTAAAAGCAACCTCATGCAGGTGTATTTTTAAGCTGAGCTTAAATATGGACAGAGAAAGAGTGTGACAAACCAATTTGGGAAGGCTTTTCTAGGCATAGGGTGCAGAAGAGTGGAAAGCATGGAGTTGGGAGTTGATGGAGGAAGTAAAGGGCACAGCTTGCCTGACCAATGGAAATTGTGAGGGGAAAATAGGGAAGATGAGATGCTGTAGAATAAACACTTGTAGATGAGTAAGAGAAGCTTGAACTATTCATGGAATAGGAGCCAGTGTAATGACTTGAGAAAGTGGGGTACAGAAGAAGTCAGGCAGCTGACATTTGAATAACCTCTAATAGAGAAAGATGGTTCACTGGCTGTCCAGTGAAAGGCAGGTTGCAGTACGCGGGATGAGAGCGCGGATGAGGAGTTTGCTGTTGTGCTTAGAAAGAAAGGGACAGATTTGGTGATACAGAGAAAGAAAGCAAATCCACACAACAGTGGTGAAAACATTCATGTAAACTGAATAAGGGCACTCAGATGAGGACCATTTTATTTAATTAATTTATCATTTTACTTTTACTATTTTTAGGCCACATCACTGGCAAGGCTGCCCAAAGTTCTGTATAACAAATTAATAAAATACAATGAACACAAATAGAGTAAAAACTAAACACACATTTCCTTGAGTCGATCCTTTCACCTTTATCATGTGATCCCTCCATTTATACCTGGGAGATGTTGAAAGTTTTCTGTCATATCTCCCCATCCCACCTTTCCTACTAGTGTATACATATTTAGATCTTTAAATCTGTCCCTGCATGCTGTATGGTGAAGACTGTTGACTATTTTTGTGGCCACTCTAGACTAACTCCAACTGGTTAATATCCTGGCTCCAGAATTGCACATAGTACTTAAAATAAGATCTCGCCAAAGACTTACACAGAGGCACTATCTGCCTCCTTTCTTGTGCTGGCCATTCCTCTTCATATGCACCCAAGCATTCTTTGTTTTTTTGCCATCAGCTAATCTATCTGTTTGGCTACCTTAAGATGATCAAATGTTCTGCTTCTTAAATCAGTGAAAATATTGGGTGTGATTATAGATTCTGTCTTAACTGTGGAGGAGCAAGTTCATGCCCTTATTAAAAAAAAAAAGGGTGTCTGATTTTAGGATTTTGGTACAAGCTTTAATTGTAACCCAGCTTGATTATTGTAAAATCTTATATTTGGGTTTACTGAGCACCTCCCTTGCACATTTACAGGTTGTGGAAAATACTGCAGCCCAAATTATATTGATAGGTAATAAGTATGATAGGGTTTTAAACTCTGTCTGATTGAACTTTGTTGGCTCTCTATCCAAGCTTGAGTTGTTTTAAAATGTCATGTTTTTTAACATTTGTTATGGGTTCATTCCATCATATATAACTATCTTGGTCAACCTTGTGTACCTGTGAAGATATTGAGAAAAATCTATTAATGATCCCCTATTCTGTAAAAAAAAATCATAGACGTAATTTTGAGAAATGGTTTTGTTACAGAGCACATAGTACGTCAAATGCCCTCTCTACAGATCTTGTGGAAAATTCAACCTATATGCATTTTAGAACTCTGTTAAAACCCATTTCTTTAGAAAGTACCTATCCTAAATTATTTTGATGTTTTACACTGTTAATTTTTAGACTGGATTGGATTTAGAGGAACAATTGTGTTTTATGGTTTATCTCTCTTTGTGATCTGCTTAGAACCTAATAATGGAATTAAAGTATTTTCTTTACGTGATTTAATTTAATTTTGTAGACGCCCTTGTAATAGTCATAGAAAAACCTTGTAGGCTCAGAATTGGGCTCATTTCTTTGATTAGCAGAGACTGTAACATTTATGCCAAAGTACTGGCTAACAAGCTTCAACCAATATTAGATAAATTGATCCATTTAAATCAGATGGATTTTATGAGAAATAGATTTTCTTCTAACACCAGATCTTTTTTTTTTTGGCAACATTTTACATGTAGCAAAAAACTTAATTTTTGCCTTATCTATAGTTTTTTAGATGCAGGAAAGGTTTTTGTCAGAATTAACTAGAACTATTTGTTTGAAATGTTAACTGAGTTTGGTTTTAGGCCTAACCTTGAAATATGGTCAACTCATATTCAGTACCCTGTTGGCTATCATCATGATCTAATAATATGCTGTCTTAATCCTTTTGCTTTTATTGAGGAACATGTCAAGAATGTGCCATTCAATTTTGGCATTTCTATGAAACATGCTTTTTTTTAAACAAATATCTTTATTGAAACAGCATTATAAAGCAACACATGGCTGACATACAATTGTTCCTTTTATGCATCAGCTATAGAGCTCAATAGGGAGAACATTTTCATGTTTTACCCCACCTGCTGTCTTACCATGTCTAGCCTAGCCTAGTCCAGTCCACTCCCCACCCCACTCTGCTGCAGCCTAAAATAATGGTTATGAGTATAAAACTTTTAAAAACTGGAGCATAAGCACAAGACAGGCCATACAACACCTGTTCAAAATTAAACTATGTGCTCTTTGTGATGAGGAGTTTTGTTGTCCTCCCATATAAGCTAGATTGTCTTCCATTGTTTATTTTGAGATTTTCCCAGGCTCTTCCGTTCTAGTTAAATAGCAGCACTCTCCATTGAGCTACGTGGCGGGGGGAAGGGATCTGCAGATCTGCAATTAACCAAGACACCTTTTTTGCAGAAGTGATCACTGAAAATTCATTAAAACTACAAATTCCAGTGAGCTCAGACTTTGCCTTCTGGTCATCACTTCTGTGAAATTTAGTACTCTTAATACAAAAAATTATTATTCCTTATCATCCCTTCAGGGAGGCAGTCTCTTCCCCACGTTTAGGACCTTTTCCATCTCATGCAGTGCTTGTTGGGGAGCTAGATAAGCCCTCATAAGAAATTTCTATTATTTCCTGCAACAAAATGCACTTGGATATTGTAATTATAGAAATTTAAGTTGTATTTGGTCAAGGGTAAATCTGTGTTTCAAATCCTGACTCCTTTTATCAGCTATAGAAGCAAAGTTTCAAGCTGTCTCTAACTGCAAAAGTGACGTATGATAGTCTGACAGTCAGTCTTTCTCTGATTCCTTCAAATAAAGATATTCTTCAAGCTTTTCCATTGCAATGACTCCAAATGACTTACTTTCAAATTTCCAAAATTCTAGGGGTTAATGAAATGTCTGACATCTGAAAAGCTTTTTTTTTCTCCACTATCAACAAAATCTGTTGCTGTCTTTAACCCTTTTCCCATACTATTCTCAAAAAGGTTTCCTATGGATACTTTCAGGGAAGTCCTGGTTTCTTACAATGGGGAGCAGAGCAGAGCCAGATGCTCTACAGTTCCATGTTTTACAACTCCCCCCCCCCTCCTTTCTCCTCGGACTGTTAGTGGAATGCTTTTGTGATTCTCGCATATATTTTAGTATTTGTTGTTTGGCTTTGGCTGTGCTACCATGAGTGAGCCTGATCTTGGAAGCTAAGCAGGGTTGGGCCTGATTAGTACTTGGATGGTAGACCACTTTGGAATACCATGTGCTATAAGCTTATTGCATGGAAGAAAGGCCTGGCAATCTTCTTCTTCTAGTCGTACCTTGCCAAGAAAACCAAGGGGATAGTCACAACTATCCACAGGGTCACCAGCAGTCGGCATCAACTCGATGGCACACAGCAGCAACAACTGTTGCTCATACTGTCCTTACCTGACGAAGGAGGTTTTAACCTTCGAAAGCTAGTCCAAAATGTATTAAGTTAGTCCAATAAAAAGGTATCTTTATTTTCTTTTTTTATTTTACTGCATTAAAAGTGGACTAGCAGGGCAACAACCCATGTTTTACTAAGTCATTGCTACATAGCTCTCACATAACCAAAATTTGGTTTTTAACTTGTTGCAACAGGCTCATGACCCGCTGTTCTGTCAGCACTGTGGAATAATAAATAGCCCTCGGCCAATTGCTAAGGTGGTGCACTCGGAGGCTATATTGTAGAGTTTAATACTGGGCAACCCTAAGCCCCCTTTTATCTCTAGACAACATCGGCATTCGCAATGGAATCCTAGATTTTTTACTTTGACAAAGAAATTTCCAAATCACTTGGTGAAGGATCTTTACCTCCTTTTGAGGTAAATAAATTTAGAGCATTGTAAGACACAGAGCCATTTAAGGACACTTATTTAATATAGACATACTCTACCTGTTAGACAGAAATTAATGTTTCCTGGAGGAATCCCTGGGTTTCTTTTAGCTAGGATCCTATGCGATTTCTGCATAGGATGGAGAAATTGGCAGGGATACAAACCCCTAAATACTTACTATGTTTGTTTGTTTATTGTATTTGATAAAAACCGCCTTTCACAAAACCAAAGTGGTGTACAATTAAAATTCAATAAAAGAAGGCCGAGGCCAACGAAAAGGAAAAGAAGTGTACAATGTTCGATAGGACAGCAGAGCAAACAAAGAAACAGAACAAACATAACATAGGGTGGGCCTAGGCAAGAAATAAAAGGTAGGGAAGAGGAACAATCATACGAAGGGGGAGGGAACATTAAAGGCTAGGGAGAACAAGTGAGTTTTTAACTGTTGTTCGAAGGTGGCATACTGAGGTTCTAGGCGGAGGGAGGGGGGGAGGGCATTCCAGAGGGCAGGAGCAGCAAAAAAGAAGGCAGAAGAGCGGGTAGATTGTAGGTGAGCGCGGGAAAGGGAAGGGAGGGTAAGGCGGTTAAGGTGGAAAGAGCAGGGAGTGTGTCTAGGAGAATGGAAGAAGAGGAGATCGGTCAAGTATTGGGGAGTGCTAGTGTGAAAAGCTTTATGAGTCAGGATAAGTAATTTGAAAGTGACCCTAAAAGGGACAGGCAACCAGTGAAGGTGAAAGGAGCAGAGGGGTTACATGATCCCGAGGTGAAGAGTGTGTGACCAGGCGTGCGGCAGTGTTCTGAATTCTATTGAGGCGAGCAAGTTGGTATTTCGGGAGACCGAGAAATAAAGAATTCGCAAAGTCCACCCGTGACATAACTAAGGAGAGAACCAAAGTGACAAGGGCCGAGGGAGAGAGGAAAGGACGGATAGAACGGATCTGACGGAGAAAGAAGGATGTTTTGGTGATGTGAGAAATGTGAGAGTGAAAAGACAAGTCGGAGTAAAAGTGTACACCAAGGTATCGGAAAGTGGAAACTAGATACTAGATTCTTTTGCCCACTCAAAATACAGCAGCAAAGCTTATTTTAAAAGGTTAAAAAATATGACAGCCATTCTTTCGTGTGCAATTCCATTGGCTGCCAGAACCAGCTAGGATTATTTTTCTATTATGTTCCATTTTTAAGATTTTAAGTGATGATACTCCATCTTATATGATCCTTCGAGTCTTTCAGTCAATAAATAATTCTCTGGCAATTACTTTGGTGAAGAAATTTAAATTAAATGAATGTTGGACCAATGGTTTGCATATGTTGCAGCCATTGAATGGAATAGATTGTCATTGAGCAGCGAGATTGGCCTATGATTCTAGAGTATGGGCTTTTTGCCTGACTCTGTAAT
Organism: Ichthyophis bannanicus; assembly: GCA_033557465.1. Taxonomy (NCBI): domain Eukaryota; kingdom Metazoa; phylum Chordata; class Amphibia; order Gymnophiona; family Ichthyophiidae; genus Ichthyophis; species Ichthyophis bannanicus. Next base: position 193,869,690 of record CM066039.1, read on the forward strand.
AACTGTAAATAAGGCTTGGTTGATCCTTCCTTGAAATTCTTCCAGTTTCAATACCTCTGTAAAATAAAAAGCATGCTTTACAAAGGGGTCAGCCATGCCACAATGTGGGGTGGGGTGGGGGGAAGCAAGCACGTTCATGTTCAGGCACAATTTTACATATATGGACATGCCCAATATGGACACAACTGCATAGCCGTCCCCCAGAATGGCATTTGAGAACAGGGACCTCTAATAGCCAAATGGTCAAGAGTAGTGGGCAATGACCAGGGAAGCAAGGGTTCAAATCCCACTATTGCTTCTTGTGATCATAGGTAAGTCATGTAACTCTTCATCTTCTGTATCCATTGCACTGCCCTAGACACACCACCACCATGCCCCCTGCCTACTTGGATATCCCTGCATAGGCGATGTCTTTAAAAGCCATTTGAAAAAATGACACTAGGGATATCTCTGTGATTTGGATGTCCCCCCGCATGTCTTCAGACGTCCAAATCATGACTAAAGCTTTTAAAATTACTCGCTATGCTTGCAGTGGCCCTGAAATATGAGACTGCAAGATTTTTTTTATAAAAGCCCATACTTGTTCTATCTGGCCCTGGAGATTTATACACTTTGGCTTAATTGCTCTGTGAATCTCAGCCATGGATCTGGGTATATTCTAAAATAACATGCTTTAAGATGTCAGCATATACAAAGGATATAGTGATAGATTTGACACATCTTGAAATTACCATTCCTACCCTATTAGCATCAATAAATCTTCAGTATTTTCTGAATTTAAAATAAGCTGGAATAAATTGTCTATCTTCCCATTGCCATAGCATTTTATTTCAGTCTTATCTGTTTCAGTAGAAGCTTCATGGACTCAAATATTTGGGCATTTGGTTACAAACTAATATCGATACAACTATATAAAAGATATGGTCACTCTTGGTAGGCATTAACAAGCTCTAGCTGGTTGCTAATTTTTATCTCTTTGGCGGGAAGATAACCCCCTAGATTCCGTATGTTCTGCGTTTTTCAAAGAACGGATAATGTTGTTGTTAAGTGCTGTCGAGTCTCTGTCGACTCATGGCAACCCTCTGGATAGTTGTCCTAAATTGTGTTCGGTCTTCAGTCAGGCAGCTCATTGTTGACAGACTGGTACCCTTAGCTGCTGTTATTGTATCGATCCATCTCATTGCTGGTCTTCCTCTTTTGCGTTGACCTTCTATCTTGCCAAGCATGATGTCTTTTTCTCTAATGATCTCTCTCTTCGCATGATATGTCCAAAGTATGAAAGTCAAAGTCTTGTCATCTGAGCTTCTAAAGAAAGCTTAGGTTTGATCTCCTCTAGTATTGACTGGTTTGTTCCTTGGGCAGTCCATAGTATTCGCTGCCAGCACCATAATTCAAAGGCATCAATTTTCTTCCTGTCTGTCTTTTTCACTTTCCAGTTTTCACATCCATATGATGTTATTGAAAATACCATGGCCTGAACAAGTCGAATCTTTGTATGGAGAGAGACATCTCTGCTCTTGAGAATCTTGTCTAGGTCTTTCATAGCCATTCTGCCAAGAGCAATGCGTCGTCTGATTTCTTGACTGCTTGTTGCTTCTTTATTGATAGTTGATCCAAGTAGGTTAAAGTTGTTCATGATTTCAATTTCTTCTCCTTCAACGATGAACCTATTGATTTTGTCAGTTATCATGATCTTTGTCTTCTTTTACATTAAGGTGCAGGCCCATTTTGAGACTGTTTGATTGTGAGAAGCAAATGTTTCAGATCATCTTCACTTTCAGCCAGTAATGTGATATCATCAGCATAGCAAAGGTTGTTGAGTCTTCCACCAATCTTCACACCTCTGTTGTCTTCATACAATCCTACTTCTCTGATGATTTGTTCTGCATGTAAATTAAACAGGTAGGTGGAAAGTATGCAGCCTTGTCTTACACATTTGCTTATTTTAGACCATTCTGTTTCTTCTTGTTCCGTTCAAACTGTTGCTTCTTGATCAATGTATAGATTGTTCTCTTGCACAACCAGGTGTTCTGGTATACCCATGCTTCTTAATGTGGCCCAGAGTTTCTCATGGTTTACACAGTCAAAAGCCTTGCTATAGTCGATAAAGCACAAATAGATATTATTTTGGTATTCCTCGCTCTTTCCTGAACCCTGCTTGCACTTCAGGCAGTTCTTGTTTCAGGTATGGTTGTAGTCTCTGTTGAATAATCTTCAGTAGAATCTTGCTGGCATATGCGATCAGAGTGACTGTGCGATAATTTCCACAGTCAGTTGGATCACCTTTCTTTAGTATTGGTATAAACTCAGATCTTTTCCAGTCAGTTGGCCTTGATGTTGTCGTCCAAATTTCTTGACAGAGCCTTGTAAGTATGGTAACAGCTGCATCAGATTGCTATAATACTTCTATGGGAATGCCATCAATGCCCGGTGCTTTGTTCTTTGATAAGGCTTTCAATGCTGCTTCAACTTCTTCTTTCATCACCAATGGTTCTGGATCATAAGGTACAGGTTGAAATGGCTGTTGGTCCACTTGATCTTTATCATATAAAAGCTCTGTATATTTTTTCCACCTTTTCTTGATCTCCTGAGCATCTTGTAACATTCCAATTCGAGGCCGGAATTTTTTCTTTAACTCTCATAGCTTTAGGAAAGCCGATCTTGTTCTTCCTCTAAAAATTTTTGCTTCTATTTCCTTGCATGTGTCATTGTAGTACTTTTTCTGGGCAATTTTCAGAGTTTCTTCTGTCATCCGTTTTTGCTTTTTCACCTGTTGTAGAGACTTCTCGCTTTCTTCCAACACAACCTTCTTGATGTCATTCCATAACTCTTCTGGAACTCTGTCGTTTGTATCTAAAGCAGCAAATCGATTTTGCAGGCAGTCTTTAAATTCCAATGGTATATTCTCAAGGTCATATTTTGCTGTATTCATGAGTGGTTTGCTCTTTTTCAACTTTAGCTTGAGTTTGCATACTAGTAGTTGATGATCTTTTATGGCAAAAAACCAGCTTGAAGAGTTCTACAAAAGTTAAAGCTCTTGAAACAATGTGGGAGGGGTGTTGACCATTCCAATTTCTATCTCAATCATAATGCTGACTTTTTAGACAAGGTAGCTAATGAATAACAGAACAAGAGTTTGATACCCCACCAGAATAGATTATGATGGAAATTGATCTGTCCTTTATATACTCACCCCATGCTCTCTGCAACTCACAGTGCTTTCCTCTTCGTCTCTCCGGGCCAGTCCAGGTACAGTTGGGTAGTCAATCCCTTCTAGCAGCTGAGGACTGAAAGCTGAAATTTTTGCTGACAGATGTAATAGCTCCCTCTAGTGTTAGCAAGCCAGTCTTCAGTCCTCAGCAGCTAGAGTGGACGTATCTCTGGCGGGCTCCCAGGAGAGACTAACTTCTTTAGACAGGATTAACGACTGATTTAAAAAAAAATAAATAAAAAAATAAAATAAAATTAATTAGATAAGTTAATGCAGAAGGATTTGGGATCAGCTTGATGCTAGGTGTTTTCAAAGGCAAACGGCAACTCAACTTACTGCTTCAGACAGAGACTTGCTCACTGGTCCTAGCAGGGCATAATAGCAAGCGATTCCTCCTTGTTCCTCTGTAGAGGAAGGAGAATCGGAGGTACGGATATTTCAGCGATCCCGTGTTTCAGTTTAACTTTGATTTTTTATTTTTGTGTTAGAGTTGGGGGCAGAGCCTGCTTCCGGGGGATCGCTGAATTACATGTGGGCTTGATTGGAGCTGGGAGCCCCAGTATCCTTTTCCCGCGAAGCTGCCACTTGTCTCTTTTTCGCTAGCAGCGGAGTTTTAGAGATCGTGCCTGTCTGTCTTGTTATTGAGGTAAGCAGCTCTTTCTAACTTGTTCTCCGGTCCGGTGGGTGCTCTTCTGCCGCCAGCGGGTAGTTTCGGCGCCATTTTCTGCGTGCCGCGTGTTTCTCGTTTGCCGGTTTTCATTGTGTTTTGGCTGGCCGGGGGGTCTTCGTTCTTGTGGCCGCTTTGTTTTTCGGGTATCCCGCACAATGGAGAATGCCGGTTCCGGTGAGCCATCGGGAGAGAAGTCTCAAGGGAGGAAATTGTCCGCGGCAGCGGTAACCCCGCTCTCTTCAGACACTGCTCCTGTTCCTGCGCTTTTGCAGCACTCAGGGAAGCGAAAATCAAAATCACACAAGGAGACTTCCGTTGGGGACACTAGCAGACCTTTGTCTCCCGGTTCTCAAGGAGCGTTGCAATCTTTTTTCTCTCCGGACTTTATTTTGGCTTTACATAAAGCCTATTTACTGAAAAAGTCTCACCCGATGGAGAGTGCAGCTACAGGGGATCTGGGGCTCTCACTGCAAAAGGATTCTCAGCTTCTCGATCCCGGTGAGGGTTCCTCTTCTCAGTTGCCCTGTAGGGATTTTTCTCAGGAGGAGCGCTTCCCTCACTCTTCTCACTCTCTCCTGCCTGAGGAGGGGGAGATCTCCTCTGAGGTAGGGCTAGACTCTTGGCCTCAGGAGTTGGAAGACGGAGAACTGGGGCCGGGTGAGGACCCTAATGTGTTTAGGGTGTTCAGAAAGGAAGAGCTGGGGGCGCTGATTGTCCAATCTCTCTCTGCTTTAAATATTGTAACCCCCTCCTTACAAGAGCCTCTGGAGGATCCTCTCTTACAGGGGTTTAAGGTGGAGCAGCGCTGCTTCCCTATGCACAGGGTGATTAAGCAAATGATAGAGTCTGAATGGGAATGTCCGGAGGCTAACTTGTGGGGGGGTGGGGGGGGGGCGTTCCATTGCCCGCCTTTACCCGGTTCCTCAAGAAGAGAGGGAGTTGTTGAAAATGCCTAAGGTCGACGCTCTTGTGTCCGCAGTTACAAAGAAAACTACAATTCCTGTAGAGGGCGGTGCTGCCCTTAAGGATGTTCAGGATCGGAAATTAGAAGCCTTTCTGAAATAGGCTTTTGATGCTAATGCCCTGTCCCTTCAAGCGTCTGTTTGTGGGGCCTTTGTGTCCAGGGCCGCTATTCGCTGGATTCAGGGCGAACAGGCTGCTTTGAAGCAGGAGGACTCCCCTCCGGAAGGCGCTAAGCTTGAATCGGCAGCAGCGTATTTAGCGGATGCTTTTTATGATTTGATCAGGATTTCGGCAAAGTCCATGGCTTCGGTAATAGCGGCTCGGTGGTTTCTTTGGTTGCGCAATTGGGTGGCGGATGCTTCATCTAAATCCCGTCTGAGTAAGCTTCCGTATAAAGGCAAGTTGTTATTTGGGGAAGCATTGGAAAAGCTTGTGAAAGATTTGGGCGACTCCAAAGGGGGTCGTCTTCCAGAGGATAAGCCTAGGGGGGCTAAGTCCTCACCTATGCTACGGGGGCACAATAGGGAGTTTCGTCGGTTTCGCGGTTCTAGGTTTGTGCCCTACCAACGTGGTCAGTTTCCTTCCAGGGGTCAGTCCTTTCGAGGGGCCCGGGGGTTTGGCAGAGGGTTCTTCGGCTCTCAGCAAACTCCTTCTAAGAAACCGCAATGAAGGGAGGCTGGTCCAGTCGGAGATCCCTGTAGGGGGTCGTTTGCAGGGGTTTCTCTCCGCCTGGGCCGCCATTACCTCCGATCTCTGGGTCTTGGAGATCATCCGCAAAGGCTATGCTCTGGAATTCGCTGCTCCCGTGGTGGATGCCTTTGTGTTTTCTCCCTGCGGTACTCGAGCAAAGGGTCGCGCGGTCGCGGAGACTCTTCAGCGCTTGTTGGACCTGCGGGCGGTGGTTCCGGTTCCTCGAGACCAGTGCGCGGTACAGGTCGATACTCAATTTATTTTGTAGTACCCAAAAAGGAGGGTTCTTTTCGTCCGATTCTGGATCTCAAACACGTGAACCGATGCCTGCGGGTGCAACATTTCCGTATGGAGACTCTACGTTCAGTTATACGAGCGGTGAGACTGGGAGAGTGGCTCTCTTCCATAGATCTCACGGAAGCTTACCTGCACATTCCGATTCGTCTGGAGCATCAGCGTTTTCTGCGGTTTGCAGTCCCCATGGGGCATTTTCAGTTTCGGGCATTACCGTTTGGTCTAGCGACGGCTCCTCACACCTTCACCAAGGTTATGGTGGTGGTTGCAGCAGCTCTTCGCAAAGAGGGGATTCAGGTCCATCCCTATCTAGACGATTGGCTCATCCGGGCGAGTACTCGGGAGAACTCAATCGCGGCGACTGCACGGGTGGTGCAGGTCTTGGAACACCTCGGTTGGGTGATCAGTCGAGCGAAGAGTCATCTTCTCCCCGTGCAGCAGTTGGTTTACCTCGGAGCCGTGTTCGACACAAGGAGCGGTTTGGTTCTTCTCCCGCGAGATCGGGGGAGGAAGCTGATAGGTCAAGTGCACGCTTTTCTTCGGCTCAGGGCTCCAACTGCGTGGAGATATCTCCAACTATTGGGATCGATGGCCGCAGCCCTGGATCTGGTGCCTTGGGCCAGGGCGCACATGCGTCCTCTGCAGCATGCCTTGTTCTCCAGATGGTCGCCGCAACTTCATCCGCTTTCTCAACGGCTGCCCTGTGCGGAGGAGGTTCGACGCAGTCTTCATTGGTGGATACTTCCGTCTCATCTTCATGCGGGAGTGCCGCTGCGGGAGCCAGAGTGGATCTTGATCACGACCGATGCCAGTCTGTCCGGCTGGGGGGCTCATTGTCTGCCCCAGGTGGCGCAGGGAGTTTGGTCGATAGCGGAAAGCAAGTGGTCTATAAATCGTCTCGAGCTTCGGGCGGTTCGGTTAGCGCTTCTACATTTCTCGGATCTGATCGCGGCGCGGGCAGTTCGAGTGTTTTCAGACAATCTCATGACGGTGTCCTACATCAACAAGCAGGGCGGCACCGGCAGTGCTCCATTGCTTCTAGAGAGCCAGGTTCTGCTACAGTGGGCGGAGATGAACCTTGCTGCGCTCTCGGCAGCTCATGTAGCGGGAAAGGACAATCTTCAGGCCGATTTTCTCAGTCGGCATCGCCTGGACCCCGGAGAATGGGAACTGAATTCGGCAGTCTTCCACGAGATCTCTCTTCGTTGGGGTCACCCGGTTATGGACCTCATGGCGACCCTGTCCAATGCCAAAGCCTTTCGGTTTTACAGCAGACGCCGAGAACACATGTCGGAAGGCTTGGACGGGTTGGTCCAGCCTTGGCCAGAAGAACAGCTTCTGTATGTTTTTCCCCCTTGGCCGTTGATAGGGCATGTCATTCGGCGAATCTCACGTCACCGGGGCACGGTGATTCTCATTGCGCCGGATTGGCCCAGGTGTCCTTGGTATGCGGATCTGGTGAGGTTGCTCGTAGCTCCTCCTTGGAGGTTGCCCTCTCGGATCAATCTCTTGAGTCAGGGTCTGGTTCTCATGCCCCAGGTGGATCGATTCTTGCTTACGGCTAGGCTCTTGAGCGGGAGCGTTTACGGCGTAAAGGGTACTCAAGTCTGTGATCTCTACTATGTTGAAGTCCAGGAGGCGTTCAACGACTTTATCGTACATACGTGTGTGGCGTATTTTTGAAGCATGGTCTAAGGAAAGGGGGATCTCTCCCCGTTCCGCCGGATTGCCAGACGTCTTGGCTTTTCTTCAAGGCGGTCTAGACAAGGGCTTGGCTCTTAACACTCTCAAAGTGCACTTAGCAGCTATAGCATGTTTCCGCGGCCGAGTGCAAGGCTGGTCTCTGGCGTCGCATCCGGATGTGCAGCGCTTTCTTCGGGCAGCTAAGAATATTCGTCCGCCTCGTCGCCTGGTGGTGCCTCCTTGGGATTTGAATTTGGTACACTCAGCCTTAACGGGTTCGCCTTTTGAGTCGGCACTGCCCGGCGGCTTGCGAGAGTTTACTTGGAAAACAGCTTTTCTGGTGGCTCTATGCTCAGCTAGGAGGGTTTTGGATTTGCAGGCGCTCTCCTGCAGGGAACCGTATCTTCTTTTCACGAAGGAGAAGGTAGTTCTGCGGACCGTTCCCTCGTTTCTGCCGAAAGTGGTATCCGGCTTCCATATGAATCAGTTTCCCTGCCTACCTTTCCATCTCACGGCGGTGAGCGAGACAGAGCATTGAGCAGGTTGGATTTGGGACGCGTTCTCCGGAAGTATTTGCAGCATACCAAACCATTTCGGAAGTCGGACAGGTTGTTTGTGTTGTTTGGAGGTCCTCGTAAGGGGTTAGCGGCGTCCAAGGCGTCTATCGCCCGTTGGGTGAAACAAGCGATAGCTAGAGCTTATGAGGCGCGGGGTAGGTCACCTTCGCAGGAACTCAGAGCACATTCGACAAGAGCACAAGCGACGTCTTGGGCGGAGATGAGTTTGATTCCGCCGGCAGATATCTGTAGGGCGGCAGCCTGGTCCTCTCTGCATACCTTCACAAAGCATTATCGGTTGGATGTGCAGGCCCGGGAGGATGCTACCCGTGGGGGCCTCGACCATTTTGGTGGGGCTCGCAAGACCCTCCCCAGTTTAGGTGCTGCTTTGGTACTGCCCAACTGTACCTGTACTGGCCCGGAGAGACGAAGAGGAAGGAGAAATTTAGACCTTACCTGCTAATTGTCTTTCCTTGAGTTCTCTCCGGCCAGTCCAGGTCCCACTCATCTGGTCTTTTTGCGAGCGGTGGTTCGTGACGGGTCTCTTGGGCGTTCGCGTTTTCGCTACTGCTTTTTGCACGCTTCCACGCTGGCAGATTTCGTTTGCATTTGGAAAAGGATCTTGGAGGGTTCCGGCTCCCTGGGAGGGGACTCTTCATACTGCTAGGCTCTGGCGCAGCCCTGCTAGAGATTGGTATGAGGGCGCGCTTCTGAGCACCATTCGTCTGAGTTGCCAGTTTTTGTTCAGGTTTTTCTTTTTTTTTTTTAGGAACGGGTTGGTTCTGTTCGTACTTTGCTTTGACAATAGATGACTGGCTTGCTAACACTAGAGGGAGCTATTACATCTGTCAGCAAAAATTTCAGCTTTCAGTCCTCAGCTGCTAGAAGGGATTGACTACCCAACTGTACCTGGACTGGCCCGGAGAGAACTCAAGGAAAGACAATTAGCAGGTAAGGTCTAATTTCTCCTTTCTTGAAGTCTTGAAATGATCTGGGAATGTGTTCAATTGCAACAATTTCCATTGTGAAATAGCTTTGCTTTTAAAATCGCTAATCCTCTCAAGGCCTAGCATCTGGCCTGGTATTTTAATGTTATGTTGTCATTCTGTTTTATGATAACAGATATTGTGCCGCTTGCTCAATAAAAAGATTTAGAACATAAGAGATGCCATACTGGGTCAGACCAAGGTCCATTAAGCCCAGTATCCTGTTTCCAACAGTGGCCTTTCCAGGTCACAAGTACCTGGCAGTTTCCCAAACAGGTTCCACAATGCTTGTATTAGGGCAAGCAGTGGATATTCTGGGTCCCCTTTAATAATGGTTTATGGACCTTTCTCCAGGAACTTGTCTAAACCTTTTTTAAACCTGGCTACACTAACAGCTTTTACTACATCCTCCAGTAATGAATTCCAGAGTTTGATTACATGTTGAGTGAAAAAATATTTTCTCTTATTAGTCTTAAATAGGTTACCCTGTAGCTTCATTGCATGTCCCCTATTCTTTCTGTATTTTGATGGCGTAAACAATCGATCTACGTTTACCCGTTCCACTCCATTCATTAATTTATAGACCTCTATCATATCTTCCCTCAGCTGTCTCTTTTCCAGGTTAAAGAGCTCTCACCTTTTTAGCCTGTCTTCATAGAGGTATCCTTCCATCCCCTTTACCATTTTGGTGGCTCTTCTCTGTACCTTTTCTAATAACGCTATATCCTTAAGATACGGCGACCAGAATTGCACACAATATTCAAGGTGCGGTCACAGCATGGATCAATACAGAGGCATTATAATATCCTTTGTTTTATTTTCCATTCCTTTCCTTATGATTCCTAGCATTCTATTTGCTCTCTTGGCTGCCGCTGCACACTGGGCAGAGGGTTTCAACGTATTATTCACGATGACACCTACATCTTTTTCCTGGGTGGTGGGACAGGTGGACCTACAAAATAAACTTAAAGGACATAGAGAATCATGCACATAGGCGCAATTTGCGGATGAGGAGTCTGCAGGAAGTAGATAAATATGATGATGTGGAGACTACAATGCTAAGCATTGTTTGCACTCTGCTACAGTCCTTGGGTCCTGCTGAAATAGAGGTTTGACTAAGGTAGATTAAGGATGATGTCTCCTGGGGTTGATCTTATTCTTGTTATTTTTTGACCCATAAAGACTATGAAGTTAAGAACTGTACATGGGGAAAGAGGGGTGGGATGGGGAAGGAGAGATAATGAGTACAGCAATGCAGCTGGAATGGGTTGTCAGGTTTGAACATAAAATTGATAGGCCATATTCCATTGATATACAGTTTATGTAACACATTCTCAACCAGGTGTCTCCAACTCCAGTCCTGGAGGGCCACAAACCAGTTAGGTTTTCAGCATGTCCCTAATGAATATGCATGAGAGAGATTTGCTTGCACTGCCCCCATTGCATTCAAATTTCCTCATGCATATTCATTAGGGATATCCTGAAAATTAGACTGGTTTGCAGCCCACCAGCACTGGACTTGGAGATCCCTGTTCTAAGCAGTGGCGTTCCTCAGTGCTTCAGATGGCACATTTGTAATCTGCATATATGATGTCTTTATTGTGGTTTTGCAGTTTAAAATTTTTCTTGTAGCTTTATGTTAATCCTGATTTTAGCACTGTAAACCGCTTTGGTATTGACTCGAAAGACTGCAGTGCTGTTGAAACCTTGGAAAACTAGAATGCATTAGGTGCCCTTGTGTCTATAGCTTGCTTCTCAGTATTATCAAGTTATTAATCAGAATTCCCCTTGTAGACATTGCGAGTAAAGGTGGAGCCGTGAATTTAGTACTGAGCATCTGAAAAACACTGGGAACTGTTTTAATAGTTAGAAACAGATGCTCTCTTTAAGCCTCCTTCCCCAGTCGCGTTTTGTTTTGTAATCGCTCATAGCATAATCTAGACGCCAATTAGACTTCACAAGGTTAAACCCTTTACTGCTGATTAATTTTTGCTGCTTTTTGTTTGCAAGAAATGGGGACCCCTGAATAGTATTTTTATATTTTTGTGGTGTCGGTCCACAGTCTTTTCTTGCAGAGGGTATAGTCGCTAATTCCCAAGAATTTTCCACTTTCAGTTTGAGCTGGATGCTTCTTATTTTTGTAATCATTGCAGAGCAACCTTTGTGACTGTCAAAAGACATCGTATCTTTGCTGCTTTTTGAAATGGTTTCAATATGTGTAATACCTAATAACCTGCTTGTATACATTTTCTACTATGATATCCTTACGCTAAGGCTTGGCACATCCCAGGCACCAGGTCGCCATGGCGACTGCAAATTACACCCTGGTGCCCAAGATTTGAAAGCCCCGAGTTTAGCTTGGCAATTCTCCCTGCATCGCGATTGGCTCTTTACAAAGAGCTTGAGCTGCATAGGAGGAAGTACCTGCCGATTGTGGTGTTTCAAGTCTTACAAGATTTGAAATAATGAGATTAGCAGGATCTTCCTCTACCGCATGTCTTGAGCTCTTTGAGAGCTGATTGCAGTGGAGGGGTAGGCAATGCATTTTCATGCAGCACAGTGGAAACAGTAAAAACCGGGGTGATGGCAGCGGCGGGGGGGTGCTAAGGAGAGAGAAATCTGGTGTGATGGCTGATGGAGGGGGGGGCGAGCAGTGAGAGAGAGAGACACTGGCTGATTGAGAGAAGGACAATGAGAGAGAGAGAGAGAGATGCTGGTTGATTGAGGGACGGGCAGTGAGAGAGAGACGCTGGTTGATTGGGGGACGGGCAGTGAGAGAGTTTTTCTTCATATATTACCAGGCCATTGGTGATATGTGAAGCAAAAAAGGAAGCTGCCTCAGTTGCTGACAACATACTCATTGGGGTTGGTGGGAGGGGGAGGAGAAGAAGGGTTGTTGCCTTCTGTTGGCACTGTGTAATGGCATGCTAAGTGCCTGATTTATTAAACTTTCTTTTCCCATAGAAAGTATGAAAACAGTAAATCAAGCCCTTAAAAAGGAGTTGATACCTTTTTGTAGGGGTGGGAGGCATTGTGATAGAGGTTTTGGCATTTGGCTCCTGAATCTTTAGCCTGGCTCCTAGATGCCGAAGAGATTTGTAAAGGCCTGGCTTATGCTGTTGTAAGTTTTGTGGTTATGATTTAAACATTAAACACTCGGGAACTATACAGTCAGATGTGATCACCCCCCCCCCCCGCCCCCCCTGAAATAAAACACTCCATATACTGTACCTTCCCTTGTGGTTTTTGAAGCCCAAATGCATGACCCCGCATTTTTAATTTTTAGCCTTAAATTTTAGCTGCCCAACTCTACACCATGTAGCATTAACACAGCTCTAAACTATTTCTGAAGGTTTCCTAAATCCCTTTTCATGTTTTCCTCCAGGGTGTCTACCTTTTACAGATTTTGTTATCATCCAAAAGACAAACTTACAGTGTTGCTTACGAAAGTGTTGAAAAAAATCTGTTCCTTGCAGCACAGTGAACTTCTTACCACTTTTTTCTTTTTCTCTTGGTCTGCTGTCTTGATCATTAGACCCTTCCTTCACTCTAATGTGCCAGTAGTCCTGTGTTAAATAAACAGAGGTCTAGATCTGTTAGTTCCATAGGAAGGCATGAGAGGTGAAGAGACAAGGGAAAATGAAAAATCTACTTTCATGCTTTCATTGCTGGCATCATCTTTACCCATTTCATTTTTGTCTCCATACCATGGAAATAATGAAACAAAACGACAGAGAGGGGAGGATTGTTCTTCCTCTCCATGTTGACGCCCTCATCTTCTTCTACTTCAGAATGAAAGAAGAACAAAAGAATAGCCAGGTCTTCCCTAAACATCAAAGCTCTCTGCTCCTCCTTTAGTTATTTCAGAAGCACAGCACTCCAGATTCATTATCCGTCCTTTCTTCAACAATCCTTTTGACTCCTCTTTGACAAACTAGTTTCCATGTTTTGTGGATAGTTTATCCAGTCTTTCTCTGCCATATTACTAGTCCTAAACTTCACGGTCCTTGAGTCATCCAATGTCGACAAAGCTGTCAAGCCTCAGGATCACATAGTGAGGAACACGGTTATTGTTATCATTCTTTCTCCCTAACCCAGACCTTGAGAAATTTTTTACATATTTAGGAGCCAAGCCAAAATCTTAGGAGCTAGTGCTTGTGACCACCTCATGCCACCACCCCCCACCTCATCCCCAGTTGTCTCGTGCTGGTCTTTAGTCTCATGAGACCAATGCCAGGGTTCCTACACAGTGCGGCATTAAATAACAACAGTTTTATAGCTTCAGATAGCAAGTATCTATGTGGGGGTGTGGAGCAATGGTGGTATGCCTGTTTGTGCATGGGATGCAGTAGTGGGTGCCTTTGTGTGGGTGGGGTACAGGGCTGCGGTTCATGTGTCGGTGCTGCAGAGCTTGGGAAGCCTATGTGTGTGTTGTGCAGAGGTCATGGTGGGAGTTGCCAGTTTCTGTGTGTGACTATGAATATATGTGTGTGTGATGCGGAGGTGAGGTGCCTATGTGTGTGTGGTGTACCTAGTGGGAACTGGGATGCATGTCTGTCCTACAGAGGTGGGGTGCCTGTGAGTTTGGTGTGGGGTTCTGGAGGGAAGGGAATGCAGATTTTGAAAAATATACATTATGCCCTTTTGTCCCCATGATTTCATCCCTTTTGCTTCCAACACCTTGCATTCTTCCTTCGCCCCTCTAACTCTCCCCACTCTGTTCCCTTCCAGACTCTCTCTCCTTCTACCTGCCCTACATTCTCCCGTCCTTTTTTTTTGGTTTGTTTTGTTTTTTTTGTTACTGATCCTTTAAGGTTTTGCAGTTTCACTCCCCCCTCCCCTTTTTTCTTTTTTCTTTTTTCTTTCTTCTCACTCTGATCAGCTCTCTTCTTCTGCCTTCCAGGCTGCAATCCTGGTCTTCCCCTCCTGTTCTGCTTGCTGGGAATCTGATCTCCTAAGGGTAGAAGAGAAGGGGAAGACTGCAATCGCGGCATCCCGGAGGCAGACAGAAGGGATTTTTGCTGTGATTGCAGCTATCCCCTTCTCTTCTTTCTGCAGGAAATTGGATCCCCACGGGCAGAAGAGAAGGAGAAGGCAACGATCGTGGGCCAGATGCAAGCTGTTTGCCTGTGGGAGATTGGATCCCCATGGGCAGACAGCTTGCATCGGGGACGCAGTCCTCATCTGCCCGCGGGGATCATTCTCCCTCAGGCAGACAGAAGGGTTCTTGCCCCTCGATTTGTGATTTTTTTTTTTTTTTTTTTTTTTTTAGGGGCGCAAATAAATTCCAGGTACCAGGTGCAAATTTCTGGTTGTCATGGCGACCTGGTGCCTGGGATTTGTCAAGCACTGCTCTAACATCCCCTGGTAACTACCACTGAATCTTCTGCTGCATTGTTTGACAAATGTGGAGAAGTTGCTTCCAGGCAGTTTAACTTTTTCCACTCCCTATTATGTTGTGTGTTTGGTCTAGCCAGATAAAGCAGATGAAACCACAGTGTGTGTGTTGTGTGGTTTTCACTCCACTCCCCCATGCAACAATTCATCATCTTGGAGTATGCAGCTTATCTTTGTGTTTCAGAGCAATGGTCTAGAAAGATTGGAACATGACTCGCATTGTACGCCAGTGTAGCCATCTATCTTGTACTCTGTAATCGCCATTCTTTTGTCTGATGCTCATGGAATTTAATTGGAAATGCATGGGGGCTGTCATCTTTCCTTTCACCCAGCGATCAGTGTGTTTTGGAATAATTTTGTTGAGGGAAATCTTATCTCCGGACAGCTGTATAGAAGTCAGTGGGTTGCTGCTTTCTAGCTTCTGTATTAGAGCAAAAGTGTAGGCGCTTTGGGGGAGTGATGGGAAGAAATAGCAAGGTTAGAGCAAGGTTGGCTGTAAGATGGCTATAAGTTGGTTTGGCATGTGTAGACTGGAAGGAATTTGGTATGTGTGAAGTCTGCATGAGGAAGTTAGCTGTGGGCTTATGTCTTATAGGACAGTAATGGGATGGACCAAGAGTTTCCTAAACAGAAACCAACATAGCTGTGGAGATGGGAAAACCATATTTATCTGCACTTTGTAGCCTGACCTATGCTATAACTACTTCATGTTTAGACTATTATGTCATCTCTGCTGGTCTCTCATCCATCATATTTAAGTGACTTCAGACTATCCGGAACACTGCTGTGAGAATCCAAGCCTGTGTATGTAAATTAGACCACCTCTCTCCTTTATTAATACAATACCATTGGTTGCCAATAGTTTTCTGCTTTAATTTTAAGATCTTAGTCAGTACACAGAGTTCTTCATACAGGTATAGCAAACTGTCTTGCCTCTCTAGCATCCCTCATACTCCTGGGCGGACCCTAAGATCTATTCACGAACATAAACTCACTATTCCACCAGTTCCTCCTGCCCATTTTGAAATCCACCAGTTCCTCGGCGTTGTTCTTTAGAACCTCCTTTTTTTGTGGAACAATCTCCGCTTTGTACTGAAATGTCCTATAAGAAATTTAGAGCTGCCCTCAAGACACCTATTTCATACAGCATTTGGTAGACTAGCAGTAGGCTGATGGCAAGTTGACTGTCTAATCCTCCTCAGCTTTTACATGCCCCTTCTTAGTTTTTACCTGCCCCATCTTTTATTTTCATCTGTTCTATACTGAGCTGGAGTTTGTTCTTTGTTGTGTTGATTCAAATATTGTAAACCTCTTTGTATATATTAAATGTGGTATATTAAGCCTAATTAAACCATGGACCATATTTATTTAGAATTTAGGTCAAAATGCTTTACATTCAGGTACAGAGGATATTTCCTGGACCCTGGAGGGTTTACAGCCTGTTTATACATGAGGTAATAGTGTTAAGGATGCAAAGATCCATAGCCTGGAGATTCCTACAGATGATGGCGATTGGATGAGGCTGGGCTTGGGTGTGGAAATGGATAAGGGTGTGGAAGTTACTGGACAGTGATCAAGAGGTGGAGAAGCCTGAGAGAAAGTGGTCATGCTGTTGAGTGAGGGCAGTACAACATAACTGGAGGCCTGCTGAAGTTAAGAGCAGGAATTTTGAGGCTTAGGAGTTGGATAAGGGAAGGAAAAGGCTTTAAGAAAAAAGGAAAATCGGGAGTTGGAGTTGGTAAGGAAGAAGGGGGACTTATCAGAGTCCATTGAAAACTACTTGGAGGGGCAGCTGAGTAAATGGAATGGGGTTAAAAGGGAGAAAAGGAGTAGGATTGAAAATGAACATTGTGAAGCTGGAAGGAAGGGTGGAAGCAGCCTGAAACTGCACCCTACAGAGTGTGCACAGGACAAAAGGTAAACCTGTATGACAGGGTGGCATCATCAAGAACAAGCTTGTTATGGAAAAATGGACTAGTTATGTAAAATAAATACAATATAAAGAGGTAGGTCTTCAAGCTAGAAAGTGGAAGGAATTTGGGAGGAGGGAGAGAAGGGGGAGCCCTATAGGAAATTGAGCAAGTAGGCTAAAGGGATAGAGGGGAAGAGTGATTTTTTTTGAGTGTGGCAATTCTAGACCATGACATCAGCTAGAGGGAGAAGCAGACAGAGCTTTGCATTCCATTTCTACTTTTTAAGGACAGTCTCTTTATTTTGCTTGAGTGAGTAAGTTTATGCTGCACAGAGGCTCAATTCTACATTCAGACTTTAAACCTTCCCTTTTCTATAGTTTCCTTTAGGCAGAAGTCAATTGATAGAAAAAAGGACTCTCTTGGGCCAGTGCACAGAGGGTTTGCAGCAAATAACCCTTACACAAGAAGACTAGATGTGTGTGATCTGTTGCCTGCGTATGTGAGAGCAGTTGCTGTTTTGACAGCCTTCTGGAGATCCTTCTGCCCTGATAGCTTTGCTCTGTTCTTTGCTCACACAATTGCTTCTCTCTCTCCCTCTTTTCTCAAGGTTCAAAGAGATATCGGCCAAGAGCAAAGAGGACCTGGTGACCCAGGGCTTCACAGAATTTACCATTGAGGATTTCCATAACACGGTGAGCACTGAAGGGGGGTGGGGGTGGGAGCATTTTGCTAGCAGGTTGGATCATTTTACCTGGGGAAGTGTGTGTGCTGCAGTATGTTAGACAACTAGCCCTTATCACGTAAATGTTGGATTATATTGTGAATAGCTTTTGACTAAAATTGAACCTAACTTGGGAAATCCTTAGTTAGGGGAACAGCAGAGGAAGGGACTAGCCTCTTTCCTAACTCACCTGTCTTTGTTCTGGCAGTTTATGGACCTGATTGAGCTGGTCGAGAAGCGTAGCTCCATCTCTGACATCTTGGGAGCCTTCAATGACCAGAGCGTCTCAGACTACCTGGTAGTGTACCTGCGGCTACTGACATCTGGTTACCTGCAGCGAGAGCAACAGTTCTTCCAGCATTTCATTGAGGGTGGCAGGACGGTGAAGGAGTTCTGTCAGCAGGTGAGATTGGGGACATGCTAGATGCCACAAAGGTGGGGGTGGGAAGGAAGAGGGAAAGTGTGTCTTCAGATTTAGGGAGCTCATAGATACAGTGCTCTCTGTAGAGAGTAAACTTGGGTGCATGGTTATAAAAAGGATATGTCAGCAGCCTCATGTCTTATCATGCTAATAATCCCATGTCTTTTCCCCTCTCTGGTGCAGGAAGTGGAGCCAATGGCAAAGGAGAGTGATCACATTCACATCATCGCACTGGCCCAGGCCTTGAATGTCTCTATCCTAGTGGAGTACATGGATCGTGGTGAGGGGGGTGCCACCAACCATCATGTGTTCCCCGAGGGTTCAGACCCCAATGTCTATTTATTGTACCGGCCGGGCCACTATGACATCCTTTATAAATAGGTGTAGGATACTGCACCTGCCTTCATGCACACACACACCCCCACACCCATCCTGCCCCGGGATACACTGCTAGAGCTGTACAGAGTTTTTGTGGTTGTAAATGGTAAGAAATTTTTTCTTTTTTTTTCTTTTATAATTTGTTCTTTCTCTCCTTTGTTACTCTACCTTTCAGATTTTATTAAAGGGACCCTGGTGCAATCTGTGATGTGCTCTGTTTTAATATGGGCATCGCCAGGGAGGGGAGGTGTCACTGAAGACCTCTTTGAATATGGAGTGGGATTGCAAGGCGGCTAGCAGTGTTATTAAAATGTTGCAATGGTGTGGTTGCGGGAAGAGGCAAAGGCCTTGTGGGAATACATGCTGATACTTTCCCCTGCTCTTCCATGGCTGGTAGCAACGATTTAAAAATAAAAATGTCCCCATCGTTTTTCAGTTGCATATGCTTTTATTGCCCACCAAGCATCAGCGAGGCAGTGTTATAGGAATCTTGTGGCTACTGTTTGCATGGTGGGACATCTGCAGTGTACGCTGTGAGAATACATCTCTTTCAAAGTGGCCTCCTGCAGCCAGAAGTCTCTGGGGAAGGTTTGCAGGCAAAGGAAAAATGACTTATTTAATTCAAGTTTTTTTTTTCTGGTCCCTGGGGCTTCTAACTCAATCGGAAGAAGCTTTTCTTGGAATACAGTTCCATGAGCCTTCATTTACAACTATCTGGAGTTTTGCCTTTTTGCTTGTAAGCCCCTCCCCCTATTTTGCTCAGCCTTACAGTGACCGGTACTTGGCCAGAGGTCACAGACTGTGTCCCCCTCCAGAATGACACATCTGACCCAGCAATCAAACCAATGTTCTCCCCTCCCCCCCCCCCGGAGTGTGCAACATAGTTGCTGCAGTTTTTGTCATTAGAACAAATTAAGATGTAGCTTTAAGCTGTGATACAGCTGCAGGAGTGGAGAAGATGGGATTAGTGCAGGGGTTCTCAACTCAGTCCTCAGGAAACACCTAACCGTCAATTTTTCAAAATAACCACAATGAAAATGCAGGAGAGAGATTTGCATGCACTATCTCATGAATATTCATTGTGGTTATCCTGAAAACCTGACTGGCTAGGTGTCAACCCATGGACTGGTTTGAGAACCCCTGGGTTAGTGGAAAATGTGGTGTGTTGTTTTTTTTTTAAATGAAGGTGGTGGGAGCTTGTTCTGGAGAAAAAAAAACAAGAAGCGAGAACTAAAACAGCTTCAAAGTGTGAAGAAGTTGATATTAGTGCTTAGGACAACGAGGAAAACCAAGGTGAGTTGGCCAAGTACATTTGAAAACAAAGACGAGAATTGTGGCTGAGGAGGGGTGATAGTGGGCTTGGAGTTTTGAAGTTGTACAATAGCTGAAGGGGGAGGGGGACTAGCAGGCAAGCTTGGGATGAGAGAGGAAGGGTCTGGTGAGTAGAGCCTGGAGCCGGGCCTTGGGGGAAGGGGATGAAATCCATGGAGGGAGATCCTGCTGGAGCTCAAAGAATGGGAGGTTGGGGGAAGGGGGAGCTAGATAGATATAGAGGAGGAAGTGAACAACCTGCTTCATGGATGACACTGTGCTCTCTCTCTTCAAGGTTGTCCGTTTATTTTATTTTATTCTACTTGTCGAATGGTATAAGTGGATTACAAATTCAACATTAAAACAATTTTGAAGACATTAAATGCAGAAGGCAAACACAGAATATAAAAATGCAAAGTAGATGAATACAAATAACAATGTTGATTATAAAAATAAATCAAAACCAGTTAACTGCAGTGACACTGACAATTAGCATCAACTAGGTGTGGAGCATGACGACAAGAGTGGGCTGGTTGCTACACTATATCTCAGTTTTCAGAAGGCACTTGATAAAGGCCTCCCTTCCCCCATGAGAGTCTTCTGAGGAAATTAATAGGTCTGTGGCAACTGGTTAAAGATTAGGAAACAAAGTTGAACTCTATGGTCAATTCCTTTAGTGGAAAGCTATGAAGAGTGCAGTGCCCCAAGGATCTCTGTACTTGGACCGCACTGTTTAAATTTATTAACAATCTGGAAGAGCGAGTGATGATGAAAGTGATTAAATTTGCAAATGACACAGATTAATCAGTTCACTCCTTGCCAATCCAAGTACAGAGACCCATGGGGGCACTCCATTATTCATTTTTTTAAAATCATTTTTTAAATTAATTTACATATACATGTAAGATGCAAATCCAAAGTCTAAATATCCCTATTGGGGCTTATTACCCAAATCATAGGAACACCCACAAATTAACTTTCAATCACCAAACCCCTACCTTACCACTTCCTTTCCTTATCCCCCTTTCATACAAGCTAAAACTGAAAAAAAACCCTGAAGGCTTAAACATAAACGTAAGCGCACACATAAATATAAATAGAATTGAGGCACACTTTAGAAAACTCTCAAGGATATTTCACAGGCAATTACAAATTTATTCAACCAAGTGAACATCGGGCTAATTAATAATTATCCCTGTTGAAACCCAAGTTGTATTACCTGTTCCTTGTAAGTTCAATGTATGTTTCAGCCTGCATTGTACAAATTAATGTTATTTGTAAACCGTACTGATTCTAAATAGCGCGGTATAAAAAATATTTAAATAAGTAGCAGCCTTCTAATGAGTCGACCAAAAGCAGGTAGACACCCATTTGTGGCCTCTTTAAGCAAGATCACGATGAAGGCAAGTCCCTACAGTCCAAGCCACTGGGTCTTACCCATTGTACCCAAGCAGCAAGAAAGTCCCATTCAACTTCAAAGTGGTGCAACTTGCGGCGAATTGCTGTGAGCTTACTCATGAAGAAGACAGCCCAAAATCTTTGCACAAGGCCATAATGACCTAGTATTGATGGAGACCTCTAGTGCTTTGTCATTTCACATCTAGCATTTGCAATAAAAGCTCTTATCGTATGTACTGGAATATTCTCAGGGCCTCCAGTGGTAATTGTAAAAGAGACAGAGGCAAGCAAACATTAGTAATATCTCCCAACAGCTCCACACACATCTTCCAGGCACACCGCAGAGCATTCTCACTCACAATTGCACCTACAGATAGCGTCAACAGTTGGAAATATTCTATGTAGTCATTGAGGGCTCAGGTAACAGTGATAAAGAACTTTGAAGCCATTTTCCACTAAATTAGCAGAAATAACTATTTGATTTTTTTGCTCTGTGAATATGCTCCCAGGTTCCAGTACCCAATACTTTGCCCAAATCCATTTTCCAACTCTGGATATATCTGGGTTTCTCAGCATCCAAAATATCCAAAGCCTTCCTCAACCCAGAAAGAAGCTCCCCAGCCCCAACTTTCAACAGAATTTCAAAAGGAGTAGTCTCCATGTTGCTATTTTCTCTTATCAGCTGGGAGAACAATATGAATCTAAGCTGTGTATGTATGTATATGTATTATACTCTGTGTGTGTATGTATGTATATGGATTTATTTAGCATTTCTTCTATATACCGCCTTTCCATTTTATCAAGGCGGTTGACATAACTTTGTATATCGCAAAGCTGAACCAAGTAACATTTCAACAGCAGCTATTTACAAATCTAATTTGGGGTACTCAGGTAGCAGGTAATATTGTGAAAAGAGTGATTGGCAGGGGTATTCGAATGCTAAGTCTGTGGTTCCTGTGTTGTACCGAAGTATTCAGTGAACAGGTGTGTTTTTAGTTTTTTCTGGAAGTCCGAGAAGTTCTTAATTGATGAGGGAGTGAGTTCCAGAGGGACAGGCTGAAGTGTTTGAACGCTCTTTGGAGTGCTGGTTGAGGTATTTCTCTTGATGGACATAGTTGACTCCTTGACTGAGTGTCTGGCATCTTCTGGGTTAGCTATTTTAAACAGTCAGCAGACTGACTATTCATGGTCTTGAAGGTCATCATTATTGATTTGTATGTTATTCGGGATTGTATGGGTAGCCAATGAAGAGATTTTAGGACTGGAGTCTTGTCTTTTGGATCCAGTGATTAGTCGTGCTGCAGTATTTTGTGCTAGTTGCAGGGATTGGGTTGTGCTTTTCGGTAGTCCTTGAAGTATTAAGTTGCAATAATTTAGAAGTGGAGTGATTATTGCTTGACATACGGTACGGAAGTGGTTATAGTCTAGTAGAGGAGGTAAGTTTTGTAGGGTCTTAATCTTGTAATAAGCTGTATGCTTGAAAATTGAGTCTTTGGTCCAGGGTTGCACCTAGGTATTTCACTTCCTCCTTCATGGGGATTGAGCGAGTACCTATTAGTAGATTATCTGGTGGGGTATAGGCGGTGTTTCGTGTAATTGTGAGGGCTTCCGATTTGTTATAGTTGATTGTAAAGTTATGTTATTCCAGCCAGTTTATTGATGATATGCACAAAGTAATGGTGGAGTAATCGGGTTTTCTGGTGTCAAATGGAGCATAAATCATCAGGTCATCCGCGTAAAGGTGGTAGTGTATATTCTGATCTCGTATAATTTTTCAAACTGGTTATACATACATATATATTGAATAAGAGGGCAAATAGTGCAGAACCCTGCGGAACTCCTTGGTGCAGTGTGAAAGGTCTGGAGGTTTTGATCTTGATCTTGACTTGGGACTGTCGGCCAGATAGGTAAGAGCGAAACCATGACAGCGGTGTGCCAGTGATTCCTATCTCAGTCAGTCTGTCTAGGAGTATGGTGTGACTTATTGAGTCAAATGTGGATGTTATGTCTATTAAGATGAGTATGTATTCTAGTTTGAGCTTTTGATTCCTTTAAGATTGTGTTGATTAGAGAGGTTAAAAGTGTTTCTACCCCCTGATATTGCCAGAATCCATGTTGTGAATCCAGAGGAGCGGCTGAGTCGATGTGGTCTTGTAATTGTCTTAGAACATTTTTTTCTATTATTTTTGCTAAGAGGGGTATGCTAGAGTAGGATGGTATTAGGATGGTAAGTTGGGATCAGGTGCATTGCTTTTTAAGTAAGGTCTTATAGAGGAGGTTTTTAGTAGGGGAGGCATGAATCCTTGCGATAGGGGGAGGTTTACTATTTTGCAGAGCATAGGAGCAAGTTCTTATGTGGTCGTCTTTATCCAGGAGGTTGGACTAGGGTCCACTGGAGATGTGATTGTTTTCAATGTCTTCAGGAGTTTACTGCAATGCTCTGCTGTGATTAGATGGAAGGAGGACCGGTTGTTTGTATTGGCAGTCTGTCTTAGGTGCGTGTGCTGGACTTGGTATGTGATTTGTGCAAATGAGTTTGTTCTGTAGATAAGATGAGAATTATTTTGGTGTTATTGCACCAGTAATTTGGTTCTGCAGAGACTTAGTGAGAGATTTTACAATTTCAAACAGTTCTCTGGGGCGGTTTAGGGACTTCATGATATTCGTGTGGTATTCTTTCTTGCAGTTAAGTATGAGTTCGTGTTATTCTCTGTTTTCTCTGTATTCCTGGAGATATGTTTGATTTCTAGTTCTGTGCCAGCGTCTTTCTAGCCATCTTAAATTGAGCTTAGCTTGTCTTATGTCCGCTGAATACCATGGTGCCTTGTTTGATCTTGGTGATGTTTCTTTCTACGGGGCAAGTGCAATTGATGTGATGGTAGTGTTCCAATTCATTATTATTCATGTAAGGTCTGTAGAATTGGTGTCTCACTTGGGTAGTATGAATTCAGGTATAGAATCTTTGTCGAATTCTCTGAAGTGTCGTTGATTGACTGAGTGGTGGTGGTTGGCCGAGGGGAGATGTGCTAGGGGATGTAAGTTCTATTGGAGTGAAGGTAGGAGGGTACAAATACCAGATTAAGAGTACTACCTCCAGTATGTGTTTAACTTCGATGTTTTGGGTGAGGTCCATTGTGTTTAATGTATCGAGGAAGGCTGAGGTTTGTGCTGCAGGGGCTGATTTCAAGTTGAAGTCACCTAACATAATTAGAGGCTTTCCTTTACTAGAGTCAGTGCATGCTAGCTCTAATATAGATGATAGGCCGTCCAGATCAGAGTTCGGGGATCTATATATCAAGCATAGCGTAATTTGTTCTCCATTATTATAGTATTTACTGTAAGAGTTGATGTGGTATTGATGGGCTTAAGATTTAGTCACTTGTTAGATAAAATGAGTGCTCCTCCACCCTTGCAATGAAGTCTGGGGCAGTTGTGGATGTTCATGTTTAATGAGGTAAGTTGATTTAATAGGACATTGTCTAGGTCTGTCAGCCATGATTTGGTAATGGCACATAATCTCAACCTTTTGATCTTCTCTATAATCTGATATGGTGTGAATTTTATTTCAGATGGAGTGTGCATTTACTAGTGAGCATTTGATTATTTGAGGGTGCGGTGCCATTGCGTGGTGCGCATGTGGGAGTGTTCTTGTGTATATTGGGATAAGGTGTTGTGGCATCCTGTGTGGGTGAGGGTGCATTGGTAGAGTTGTTAGATGGTGTCTCTCTGTTTCTGTAGGATTGGAATCATGCCATTCCATATTTGTGTGGATCTGGATAGTCTTATTAGAATTATTATGAGGAGGAGGAGCGAACTAATGTTAGTCCATTTCATGTCGTGTGGTTGTGGCAATAGTATTTTGAAGTCTGGTAGGCTTTTGACTTAGAGTTGTTGTAGGTTACTTATCTCTTGATGTCAATAGTTATATGGAAGCTCTTATCTTTTGAGAAGTGGCACTGAGTGATGTCCCATTGTGAAGCTGTGTGAACTGTGTAATTTCTTTGTGGTTGTGGTTAGGACTTGTGGTTGTTGTGCACTGCAGTGTTGGTTTCTGCCGCTGTGGTGTAGTGCAAGCTGGATTGAGGATTACTGTTACAGCTAGTACGGCTGGTCTGGTTGGAGGAGTCAATGGATGTCTGTCTTTGTCTCTCTTGGGATCCCCTCCTCGGTTCCCACCTAAGGGCCATGCCAAAGGGCCCTCTGGCGAGGCCCTCAGGCGCAGGCCTGCCTGCCTTCTGGCGCTTGCAGAGGAGTCCTTGTGTTGGGCCTGATTTGCCTTCAGTGCAAGGGAACAGGAGGATAATAGATATCCTTTTATGAAATCCCATAGATTTCAGAAAATTGAGCAAAATCATGTAGTGCTTGGTCCTCAAAACTGCTAATACCACAGGCTTCCGGTGATGCCACCGAGCATGATGGAGGTCTAAGCTTGGTGCTCTGCTGACCCCCTTCATCCTTAACAATTTTGTAGCACCCCCACCCCCAACCCCCCAGGGAGTTTTGTGATTGTGACTGCATCGAAGCATTCCCTAGGCATCGGAGACAGGATGGCTGGCAAGAAAAAACCCGTAGATCTGACATACTTTGCGTTTGATCACAGTGCAGGCACCAAAAAAAGATACCAGTAAGATGGCGTCGGCAGAGACTCCGTGCTGTCGGACGACAGCGGAGATTAGCAAAGTGTAGGTACCAATGCTGAGCAGGCAATTTCCACAGGTCTGTAAGCTGGGGGAATTACACCAATGGATGATGAAGATGAAAGCAGAGATGCAACTTTTACAGAGCGATTTATCAACATTAGCTGTGGACCTCCAGTTGGAGCTGTCTGAGTTTAGCCGTTTTGATTGAAGATGTGGAACAACAGCTTGAGGTGCAAGCAGGGAGTTGTGGTGCCTTAGACTAGCAGGTGGAAGCCCTAGAACAATCTAATGCCATGATGGCTGACAAGCTAGAGAATATTGAAAATCTGAATAGACGTAACAACCTTGACTTTAGAGGAGTTCAGGAGGGGATACCAGGACTGTGCTAAAGTAATGATTGACATGGTCTCTACACTATGGGATGACATGGGGAGGCCCTCTAATACTGGACAGAGCTCATCAGTTGCTTGGGCAGATGCAAGCTAATTCGCCACAAGACATAGTATCTTTTCATAGCTACTCGATAAAGGACCAGATAATGGCTCAAGCCCATGAACAGGGGACTCTCATGTGGTGTAAGTTTGAGGATCCTTCCCTGACCATGCTTCGAATAAGGCAGGAATTACACAATGTCACACACAAGCTGTGGAAAATGAGCATGAAGTACAAATGGTTGTTCCCATTTGCTTTGGCAGTCACTAAGGAGAGCTGCACAGTATGAGTTAAAACCCGGGCAGAGGCTACGATTGCATTGATGGAACTGGGTATTGCAGGTGCAGAGGACTTTCAAGAGGAGCAGAGCACACTGCCATGTAAGGAGACCTTCTGGCAGAGAGCAGAAGGGGGCAAATGATTTGAAGCAGCATCATGGACAATCTCCAGAGACTCCATGGCAGGACAGTCATGCCTGAACTTTACATCTGCCCTTTATAAGTGGAGTATTTTGGTGGGATGTTTCTTGGGAGGATAAGGGGGTTTGGGGAAACTATTTGTCGTTGACTGGATGGGATGTAAGTGGAGGGGGGAGAGAGAGCTGGTGAGTAGTGGTTAAGAGGGGGATATTGACAGGCAGGGAGGATGAAGGAAGGGGGGAGTTGTTTGATTGTTTAATGGTGGGTGTAGAGTGGTGTGTGTATAACGTGTGGGTATGAGATTGGATTACTGGGGACTTGTTTTACAATGTGGTGGGGCTTACACGGGTTGTTAACAGGGGGGCTAGTAGAGGAATGGGAGAGGGGATGGGCGGAAGCATTGTACTAGGTGATGTCTTGGGTAGCATATGGTGGCATTGCCCGGAGAGAAGAAGCAGTGAGCTGGAGTTGGGGGGGGGGGGGGGAAGGGGTATAGGGATTTTGGGAGATTAAGCATGGTGAGGAGAACCGGGAGGGAGAGGCAATGTTTGTCCAAATGGGGAGCTTAAAGATAGGTTCCATCAATGCAAATGGACTGAACACATCCTGCAAATGCCAACTTTTATTTAAGGAAATACAGAGATTAAATCTTGCAATGGTTTGTGTGTAGGAGACTCACTTGTGTATTCGTGACCAGGGTCTTCTGTCCCATACTCATTTTCAACATAGATACCGTGCCTCCCCAAGGGGTCTGGGAAGTCTCTTGGTGTAGCTATCCTGCTGTTGAACTTGGTACCTGGGGAAGAGGTAGGGGTAATGAAAGATGGGGAGGAGAGATATATCGCTATTAAGGGGAGGATACAGAGGAAACAGATAACTTTGGTGTGCATTTATGCTCCGAATCAGGGACAAGGCCAATTCTTTGCATGCCTATCGATGGAGCTATTAGGGGTTTCTAGAAGGCGTGACCTGTGGCAACGGTGAAGGTTAATGGAGGGTATTTCAGGTTCTTCCCGCTGCAAAGGGGGGACAAGGCAGGGGGGTGCCCTTTTTCACCTTTGCTTTTTGCTGTTTCTTTGAAGCCCTTTGCTGAGCATATCCAGACATGATCAGACGTGAGTGGGGTTTGTGCAGTGGGAAAGATCTCACCACTAATTGCATGATCTCCATAGAAGTAGATAATATTAAGCAGTTCAGACTTTGAAAGATTAACCTTTGAAGCCAGAGAGGCTATTGTAAGTCTCAAATTCCTTGAGCAACTCTTGCAGAGACTGAGGGATGGGTCACTTTCAACATAATATCATAGGTAAATAGGGCTATCTTAAAAAAAAAAAAATTGCAAACAACAAAACCCTCATTACCTAGTTGAACCCCCCTTCCCACTCCTAGTCATCACATTGGCTCAGATTCTGGCAGCAAGAGCAAATAATAGGGGTGAGAGAGGTCAATCCTACCTTGTACCCTTAAAATGGGGGAAAAGATGTAGAATAGCTCGCATTTCTCCTGGAATAAGCAGAAAGTCAGTCCTCAAATATGGGTGATGTTGGTGCCGATGGAGCCCTCATGGAAGCATCTCCCCAGCTTTCAAAGAAAGCCTTTGGGAGGTGCTACCACACATGCGTGGTACCCTTCCTGCTCAAGGGTGCCATCTTGCTCGGTCTCTTTTTCCATGGAGCCCTTCAGATGTCTTTTCCCCGGAATCGGTGGAAAAGTTGTTTTTTCTTGACCTGAGTTTCAAACTCTTTCTGGTTGTGCACTGGTACTCTTCCTGCCACACGAACCTGCTGCCCGGCATCAAGTCTCGGGTCCCTTTGTTTTTTTTCCTTCCATTTGGCACCTTCACACCCCTTTTCTCCAACTGGCAGCACCGCGGATCTTCGACCTCGCTGGGGTACTTTTTTCTCCCCATGGGCTACCAGTGGCTTTAAGAAGTATGATCGGTGTGTCAAGATAATGTCCCTCACTGACACACATGACTGCTGCCTATGGCCGTCCCACGACCCCACGGCTTGCAGTCTGCAAAGAGATGTCCAACCAAGGCCCTCAAGAGCTGTCAGCAGCAGTACAAGTTCTTCCCAGAGTCCCCAGCTTTAAGGCCACAGCCCCCTCTGAAGCCGCGGAATCCCGTGACACCACTGCGGACCCTGATCAATGCCATAGCTCTTCAGAAAGGGGTTCTCCCTTGAGAGAACACAAAAAGAAGAATAAACCCTCAAAGGCAGCATCTCTGGATGGCTCCGACGGCTTGGGTAAGCCCTGGGCCAGATCCCGCAGTTCACAATGGCTGTCGGAGGAATCGGAGCGGGAGCGGCCTACCAAGATCACCCGAAAGGAGTCGACTGCAGATCAGTCTCGGTCGCCAGAGCCTATCTTCGTTGAGGACTCCTTCGGGAGAACTGGCGCCAGGCCCGAGTTCCTTGGTGCCTGTGCTGATGGCTGTGGAGCCTTTGGACTCGAATCCAGGATGGCAGCCTTGGAGCGCATTCTGACTGCCTTCATGGATCAACAGCGGGCGTTGTTATCTGGTACTACCGGTTCCTCTGCACTGACCACCGGGCCCTCGATATCGCCGACTTCCCCAGAGGCCAAACCAGTCCTCGAGACCATACGGCCCAGAGTCGATCTCAGCCTAGGTCTTGATCCAGGTCCCGCTCGACGGTATCGAGGTCTTCCCCGGCCAGTGCTCATGGTACCAGTCATGGGGCCTCCATGGGCTGGGCTCCAGCCCTGAGCCTGTGAGCCTCCCTTCCCTCGAGTCTTCCTCCAACTCCTCAGAATGGGAGACCGAGGATGAGGAGTCCCTGATGTCACCGTGATGTCCCCTCAGACTTGCCACCCTTTGAGCCCCGGCGTCTGTCCCCACCTGAGGACATGGCATTCCTCGACTTTGTGCTGGATATGTCAAAAGCACCCACATTCCCAACTGAATCGAAGGAGGACCCTCGGACGGAAGAATTAGAAATCTTCCAGTACGAGGCCCTGCCAAGGGAATCGCTCACAGTACCCATCCCACCCATGCTAATGCTCCGTATGTGGGGGACACCGGCATCGGTGCAGATGGTGAGCAAACGGCTCGACTTGATGTATTGGGTCCACCGGAGTCTGGGATTCCAGAAGTCACAGCTGCCGTACAACTCCATGGTGGTGGAGTCTGCCAGAAGACACAATACTCAGTGCCCTGGGTTAGGGAGGCCTGCACCTTGGATGCCCTCGGCAGAAAGTGTTACCAGAGCTCGATGCTCATCAGCCAGATTCAGGCCTTTCAGCTGTACATGGGCATGTACCTGAGAGATCTGGCGAAGGAACTTGCCGGGTTTTCGGCTGGGCTCTCCGAGGAACCCCTGAAGCAGTTCAGGAACCTGTCCAAGGCCATCCATGAGTACTCCAAATTCATGACTCCAGTAGCTTATATTGGCTTCAAGTCGGCGTAGTAGCTATGGCGGGCATCAGTGCTCGATGTCAGGCCTGGCTGCTGTCTTCCGACCTCGAGCAATGGGTTCAGGACAAATTGGTCGATGTCCCATGCCAAGGGGAGAACCTCTTTGGCAAAACCATGACAGAAAAGGCCGCCGAGTTGGAGTCTGAGTTCATGACGAGGACCAGGCTGTCCTTTTACCCGAGGAAAGGGGCTGCTTACAAAAGCTACCCACATTTTTAGGCCTCCCCAGCAGGGTCAGCAGGCTAAGGGACATGGGCAGTAAGCAGAAGGCTTCCAAGCCCCAGGCCGCAGCTCCGGCCCAGCTGGGGGGGGGGGGAGCTTTTGACTCCTTGAGCATAGCCTCTCTACCCTAAGGAGGACAACAGCCCACAGGAGGACGTCTAACCCTGTGTGCCCACAGGTGGCCAGCTATCACTACCAATTCCTGGGCCTCCAGACACCACCTCCTTTCTTCCCAGGAGCGCCTCCCCCCCCCCAGGTCTCCCCTTCACCGGGACCTTCTATTAAAGGAACTCGCAGGCCTTCTCGAGGACAAAGTGGTAGAACCAGTACCCATTATCTCAGGGGCAAGGAGTTCTACACCAGATATTTCTTCATGCCAAAAGAACAAGGGGCCTAAGGCCCATCCTGGACCTGCGCAACCTGAACAAGTTCCTGGTGAGGGAGAAGTTCAAGATGCTCTCCCTTGGAACATTGCTGCCTTACCTCCAGCAGGGAGACTGGCTATGCTCCTTGGATCTGAAGGATGCTTATACCCACATCCTCATTCACCCCAGCCACAGGCAGTACCTTCACTTCATGGCGGGGTGTGGCTGCTACCAGTACAGGGCATTTCCCTTCGGCCTGGCCTCTGCCCCAGGGTCTTCACCAAATGCCTAGCAGTAGTAGCCGCCTTTCTCCGTCTCCAGGGGGTATTTGTCTTCCCCTACCTCGATGACAAGCTCATAAAAGGAGGCATGGCCACAGAGTTGCAGCAGGCCACAGCACAAACCATCCAGGTCCTGCAACATCTGGGGTTCGTGATAAACTACCCCAAATCCCACTTCATCCTGACGCAAAGTCTGGAGTTCATAGGAGCAAGGTTGGACAGGCAAAGGCCTTCCTTCCTCTGGACTGGGCAAGACCACCTCAGGGCACTGGCCGGAGATGTGCAACACCATCCCTCGGTGTCAGTTTGACTTCTACTGCACTTACTCAGACACATGGCCTCGACAATCCATGTCACCCATCTGCACATGAGGGCTGCTCAGTGGTGCCTTCAGGACCAGTGGACACAGCCCACAGGCCGTCTCCAAGACAGAGTCTCAGTGACCTAAGCTGGCAGAATCTCTGACTTGGTGGCAAAATCCCCAACACCTGCATGTGGGGATGCCCTTCCAAACCCAAGCCCATTAAGGGTCCTCACTACGGACACCTCCCTGCTGGGATGAGGAGCCAACTGTGAAGAACTCTGCACCCAGGGCAGCTGGTCTCAATCCAAAGGCAACAGCAGATCAACTTCCTGGAGCTTCGGCAATATATCTGGTCCTCCAAGCATTCTGTCACCATCTGAGACACCAGCTGGTGCTGATCCAAACAATCATGTGGCAGTGTTCTATGTGAACAAGCAGGGGGGCACGGGGTTTCGTGCCCTCTGCTGCAAAGCGATGACATTCTGCTCCTATGCAATTCAACAGGGCGATATACCTACCAGGCCAGGATAACACTGGCTGACAGATTGAGCAAGGTCGTCCAGCCACACGAGTGGCAGTTGGATCCCAGAGTAGCCTACCGGCACTTTCAGCTCTGGGGGACCACAGAGGTGGACTTCTTTATCAGCCCAGACAATTACCAGTTGCCTCTCTTCTATTCCCAGCAGCCCCACCCATCCCGGGTAGCAGCAGATGCATTTCTCATCCCGTGGTCAGATGGCCTCATGTATGCCTTGCCACCGACGCCATTGATTGCCAAAACACTCTTCAAGGCTCTTTGCGACAAGGCATCGCTGAATCTGGTGGCTCCACAGTGGCCCAGGCAGCCGTGGTTCCCACTACTCCTCCAGTTGTCAGTGGGGACTTCGATCCCCCTGGGGAACTCCCCAGGGCTGTCTCTGGAGCACGGCTCTTTCCTGCACCCAACCAGGGGTCCCTACCACTGATGGCATGGCTGCTGAAAGGGTGACCATAGCCCCTTTCAACCTCTCAGGAGAAGTGTAACCATAGTTTGGGTTGTTCTTTCCTAGGTGCATAACTTTGCACTTATCCACATTAAATTTCATCTGCCATTTGGATGCCAGTCTTCCAGTTTATCAAGATCCTCTTGCAATTTTCCGTAATCCTCTTGGGTTTTAACAACTTTAAATAGTTTTGTGTCGTCTGCAAATTTGATAACCTCACTCGTTATTCCCTTTTCCTGGTCATTTATGAATATGTCAAAAAGCAGCGGATCAAGCACAGATCCCTGGGGTACACCACTATTCACCTTTCTCCATTGGGAAAATTGGCCATTTAATCCTACCCTCTGCTTTCTATCTTTTAACCAGTTCCTGATCCAAAATAGTACACTGCCTCCTATCCCATGACTTTTTAGTTTTGCCAAAAGTCTCTGATGAGGGACTTTGTCAAAGGCTTTCTGAAAGTCCAGATACACTATATCAACCGACTCACCTTTGTCTACCTGTTTATTCACACCTTCAAAAAACCATAACAGATTAGTAAGATAAGATCATCTTTGTCTAAAGCCATGTTGGCTGTCTCCCATTAAGCCATGACTATCTACATGATGAGTAATTTTGTTCTTTATAATGGTTTCTACTATTTTTCCCGGTACTGATGTCAGGCTCACCGGTCTGTAGCTTCCCGGATCACCCCTGGAACCTTTTTAAAAAATTGACATTACATTGGCCATCCTCCAATCTTCAGGTATTACAGATGATTTTAATGATAGTTCACAGATTACTAATAGCAGGTCTGCAATCTCATATTTCAGTTCTTTCAACACCCTTGGATGTCTACATCTGGTCCAGGTGATTTCCTACTCTTCAGTTTATCAAATAGTTGTAATACATCTTCCTGGTGTATTGATATTTATTTCAATTCCTCTGCAGTATCACCTTTAAATACCACTTTAGTCATGGGTAACATCCGTACATCTTCCTCAGTAAAGACCGAAACAAAGAATTCATTCAGTCTCTCCGCTATAGCCTTGTCCCCTCTTACTGCTCCTTTTTACCCCTCTGTCATCTAATGGTCCAACTGACTCACAGGTTTTTTGCTACGAATGTACTTGAAAACGTCTTTATTACGCGTTTTTGCTTCCACAGCAAGTTTCTTCTCAATTTCTCTCTTTGCCTGCCTTATCAGTGCCTTGCATTTAACTTGCCAGTGCTTGTGCTGTTTCCAGTTTTTGTCATTTGACTCTTTTTTTACCATTTCCTGAAAGATGCTTTTTTGGCAACAACAGCCTCTCTGACCTCACCTTTAAACCATGCGGGCAGTTTTTTGGGCTTCCTTCCACTTTTCTTAAAGCGTGGAATACAACTGGCTGGGCTTCCAAGATAGTATTTTTGAACAACACCCAAGCTTGATGTAAGTCTTTGACCTTTGCAACTATTCCTTTTAGTTTTTTCTTTTTTTTTTAATTTATATATTTATGAATTTTACAATAAATCCAAGCAAAAAATAACTTGAATGGAAATAAGGATACAGGTAACAAAGATAAACATGTTATCCAACAACAAAGGAAACCAAATTATAGGAAATATAACTGACCTCCTAACAGCAAAACACCAGGACGTAAGAGAAGAAACTCACGTCTACGCTTCTGGGTTGCCTTAGAAAAATCAGGAAAAACCCTAGTGCTTAAACCAAGAAACAAAGAATCACATTTGCGGAAAAACATCTTAAGAAACCAGTCTCGATCAGAAATCAACGCAAAGGTAGCAATTAACGTGGCAGGAGTTACAGTTTCAGTTAAAGAAGTTTCTAATAAAGCAGATACATTTAAAGAATCAACCTCTGCAACTCCAGGTATAGTACCACCACCCTCCACCTTTTTCTTAGTAGACAAATAATAAGCTTTCACCAAGGGGGGGGGGGGGTGACTCTCCCACAACCCCCAGAACATCAATCAAATATTTTTTAAACATATCTTTAGCACCAATAGACTGGGCCTTGGGAAAGTTAACCAAACGGAGATTTGAATATCTCGATAAATTCTCCAACTGCTCAACTCTAAACTGAATAGCCATAACATCTTTCTGATAACCTGAAATTGATGTCTCAACCTGAGTTACTTGTTGTTTAAGCTCAGTGACTGAAGTCTGCAGCGTAGAGATCTCAACTGTATGCTGCTGAAGAAGGCCATGATGTAACTGGATCTGGGATGACATAGTAGAAACCTGAGGAACCAAAAGTTCAGCAAGCTTCACAATCGCCGACCAGATAGTCTCTAAAGTAAATTCAGCTGGCTTCTCAAAGGAAAAGGGCCGCAAGGCCTGAGAATCTTAAAGCGTGGAATACAGCTGGTCTGGGCTTCCAAGATAGTCTTTAAACTTTGCAACTGCTCCTTTTAGTTTTTTCTTAACTATTTTCCTCATTTATCATAGTCTCCCTTTTGAAAGTTAAAAGGTAGTACTGTGGATTTCCTTACCATCCCTCCTCCCTTAATTAAATCAAATGCGATCATGCTATGATCACTATTGCCAAGTGGCCTCAACAC
The DNA here is from genome assembly GCA_033557465.1 of Ichthyophis bannanicus. Lineage (NCBI taxonomy): Eukaryota > Metazoa > Chordata > Amphibia > Gymnophiona > Ichthyophiidae > Ichthyophis > Ichthyophis bannanicus. Next base: position 193,903,911 of record CM066039.1, read on the forward strand.
ACTTATCTCTTGCACCAGATCTGGTGTTCCACTAAGGGCTAAGTCCAAAAATGGCTTCCCCTCTGATCGGTTCATGAACCAGCTGCTCCAAGAAGCAGTCATTTATTTCATCTGGAAACTTTATCTCCCTAGCATGTCCTGCCGTGACACTGACCCAGTTGATACCGGGGTAATTGAAATCACCCATTATTATTACCGTTCTAAAACGTTTGTTAGCTTCCCTGATATCTTTGAGCATTTCATCAAACATTTGTTCATTCTGACCAGGCGGTCAATAGTACAACCCCACTGCCATCGCCTTCCATTTTTTACATGGAATTTCAATCCATAGAGATTCTGCAGAAAAGTTTGTTTCCTGCAAAAGTTTAATCCTTTGTGACTCAATGCCCTCTCTGACATAGAGCACAACTCCTCCACCAATTTGATCAGCTCTATCATTACGATATAGTTTGTACCCAGGTATCACAGTGTCCCACTGGTTGTCCTCCTTCCACCATGTCTCTGAGATACCAATCATATCTAACTTCTCATTTAGTGCTATATATTCTAACTCTCCCATCTTATTTTTTAGACTTCTAGCATTTGCATACAAGCATTTTAGAGACTGTATTTTATTCATATTAATCTGGTTATCGGTAGGCAGGGGCAATTTTGAATCTTTAAGCTCTGTCTGCTCTGTACTCAAGGGCATTTGGGCTACCTTTGTCTTTATTGGAACCTCTCTGCTGATGTGCCCTAACTTCATTTTTTTGGTAGTATCCTTCAAGGATACATTGTTTCGAACCATGTGCTCTTGGGTGACTGTCGGCTTTCCCCTATTATCTAGTTTAAAAGCTGCTCTATCTCCTTTTTAAAAGGTTAATGCCAGCAGCCTGGTTCCATCCCGATTAAGGTGAAGCCCATCCCTTCGGAAGAACCCCTCCTTTCCCCAGAATGTTCCCCAGTTCCTAACAAATCCAAAACCCTCATCCTTGCACCATTGTCTCATCCACGCATTGAGACTCTGTAGCTCTGCCTGCCTTTTGCGTCCTGCGTGTGGAACAGGAAGCATTTCGAAGAATGCTACCCTGGAAGTTCTGGATTTCAACTTCCTACCTAAAAGCCTAAATTTAGCCTCCAGAACCTCCCTACCACATTTTTCTATGTCATTGGTACCGACATGTACCAAGACAGCAGACTCCTCCCCAGCATTATCTAAGACCTTGTCTAGGTGGTGCGTGAGGTCTGCTACCTTCGCACCAGGCAGGCATGTTACCAGGCAATCCTCATGTCCACCAGCCACCTAGCTATCTACATGCCTAATGATCGAATCACCAACTATAACGGCTGTCCTAACCCTTCCCTCATGGGCACATGGCCCTGGAGAATCTTCCTCAGTGTGAGAGGGTTTTACATCACCTGAAGGACAGGTACTAGCTACGGGATCACTTCCTGCCACATCAGGGTGATGCTCTCCTGTCATGTGACCTATCTTCTCCATGGCAACAGGGATGATGCCAGACTGGAGGTGGGACTTCAGGACTATATCCCTGTAGGTCTCGTCTGTGTACCTCTCTGTCTTCCTCATGTCTTCCAAGTCTGCTACTCTTGCCTCCAGAGATCGGACTCGTTCCCTGAGAGCACAGAGCTCCTTACACCTTGTGTACACGTAAGACCCCTCACCAACTGGGAGAAAATCATACATGTGTGACACTCAGTGCAAAAGACTGGAAAGCCCCCATCTCTCTGCTGGACTGCTGTTTGCTTCTTCGCTTTAAGGTTGTGTTTAGATATTTAAGTTTTTTACTCAATAAGGGTTGCTAGGGATACTTATACTAATAAAACTATACCTAATACGTTTAAACTGCAAACTCTTGCTGCTACTAGGCCCTGACTGATTTAAGAATTACACTGGGTTCACAGATTAATCAGCTTTAATCTAAAGAATTCTTTTTTTCCCCAAGATTTAGAAAAATTCCCATTAGTAAATACTTATAATTGCAGATCTCTCTCCAGAAGTAGCAGTCCTCTTTTGTAGTCCTTCAAGACTGGTCTAGAATTTGGCAGCTGAGATTTAATGTTAAAAATGCAAGGTCATGCATTTGGGCTGCAGCAATCCAAGGGAGCAATATAGTATAGGTGGTGAAGTACTTTTGTCCACTAAAGAAGAGCGGGACCTAGGCATGATTGTGTTTGATGATCTTAAAGTAGCTAAACAGGTAGAAAAGGCGACAGCAAAAGCTAGAAGGATGCTTGGGTGCATAGGGAGAAGAATGGCCAGCAGAAGAAAGGAGGTGATAGTGCCTCTGTATAAGTCTTTGGTGCGATCTCATTTGGAGTATTGTGTGCAATTCTGGAGACCGCACCTTCAAAAGGATATAAACAGACTGGAGTCAGTACAGAGGGTGGCTACTAAAATGGTTAGTGGTCTTCATTATAAAGCATAGGAGGACAGACTTAAGGATCTTAATATGTGCAGGGTAGAGGTAATAATGATTGAGACATTTAAATACCTCCGTGGCATAAAGGCACAGGAAGAGACCTCTTTCGATTGAAAGCAAGTTCTGCTATGAGGGGACATGAGATGAGGATGAAAGGTGATAGATTCAGGAATGATATGCAGAAATATTTCTTTACGGAAAGTGGTGGATTCGTGGAATAGTCTCCCAGTGGAGGTGGTAGAGATGAGGACAGTATCTGAATTCAAAGAAGCATGGGACAAACACAGAGGATCTCTAAAGGAAAAAAGGGGACTGTTGTAGTGGTTAATATGGAAGGACAGACTAGATAGGCCATGTGGTCTTTTTCTGTCATCATGTTTCTATGTTTTTAACTCCTACTGAACTCTGTGGAATGCTTTTTTGGCATCCACTGCCAACAAAACTAATGGGGTACTGCTAAACTCTGCCCATTTGATCAAATCACAGATCAATGCATATTCTCCAGGAATAAGCAGGAATGCAGTCTTCACATATGGGTATCGTCTGTACCAAGAGAACCCGTATGGGAACACTCCCCAGCATCCAATAAAGGTTTTGGGAGCACTTCACTGCGCCTGTGCATCTGCCATCCTGTCTTCTCAGTTCTTCTTTTTCTGTGGAGCCAGAAGATTGTTTTCTTCCTGTCACCATAAAAAACGTGTTTTTTTTTGTTTAAAATCTGCTCTGCTTTTCTGTCGACACCAGTACCTTTCTTGATACCTGCCCCGATTCTTTCTTTCTTTTTTCTGTTTTTTGGTGGTTTCACTACCTACTTAGGCTTCAGCCTACTTTTTTCTGTCACGATGGAAAAACATATCAGTGGCTTTAAAAATGTACCAAGTGCTCTGGTACAATTTTGGTTGCCGACAAACATGACTGGTGTTTAAAATGTTTGGGCCCAGACCATTTACCGAAGGATTGTCCTCTGTGTCAGCAAATAACAAAACAAAGCTTAAAGAACAGGGCCAGATAGTATGGGTTCCTGTCTGCCCCGGACTCGATTTCAGTAGCTTCGGCATTGTCAAGGACGTTGGCCTCCTCCCTTGGTTCTCAGGTCTCTTTAAAGTCCAAGCATAAATCCAAGTCTAAGTCATCAGCATTGAAAAACAAACCCAATCCCTAAGGGAAGTCCTTTCATCGTCATTGGGAATCTCCAAACGGTGCATCTGATGCAGATAGGCCTGCCAAACAGCCTTGGTGGGAGGACCAACCCTCCAAAGCACAACAGGGGCTCCAGGATGCTCCTGAGGCCTCAACCTCTGGAGAGCTACTGGCTCCATGCTCTGGGATGGTGACTTGAAGTCCCATACGCAATTCCACCCAGGCATCGGCCGGCTCCCTCAATCAGTGCATCATGGCTATCGAGAGGAGCTTGACAGTGCTGCTAGCTGCGTTACTGACAGCCTCGACAGTGGAGACATTGATCTCCACTTCCAGGCCAATACCTTTAGGGCCAATGCCAGCCTTCGTGCTTGTATCGCCTGCTCCTCTGTCCCGGCTTCCTGCCTTTGAACCGATAGGCATCGGTGTTGCCTAGTTCTGCACCAACACATCATCGGTATCAACATCGAGCCTCGGCATCAGCTCGGAATCATCGATACTTAGATTTTTTGACCAAATCGGACTTGTCCTCTTCTGATTCTGATGATACCTTGAAGGATTCCAGGGTGATCCGAGACATCCCATTGGGACCCTCTCCTCCATATGAATGGTGTCAATCCCTGCCAGAGGACATGTTTTTTTCAAGGCTTCATTCGGAACATTGCTGTAGGCCTCCAGATTACTGTTACCTTTGAAACATAACCAAGAGCAGAGGCACTGGAGATCCTCCAGTACCCCTCGACACCCAAGGAAGCAGCCACGTTACCAGTGCATCGAATCCTATAGGATTTAATGCTATGTATGTGGGAGGCCCCCTCACTTGGTTTGCAGCTTGTCATGCTGTGAGGGCTTGTGTGCCTCAGTGATGCTGAGGGCTAAGCTATCGGTAGTTTAACTACTGGCAGGGTCAATAACAGCAGCTACGGGTACCAGTCTGTCAACAATGAGCCCGCCTGACTGAAGACTGAACACAATTTAGGATAACTATCCAGAGGGTCGCCATGAGTCGACACTGACTCGACGGCACTTAACAACAACAACAACAGCAACATGTGGGATGCCCCGCTAATGGTTCCGCCTATCAGCAGATGGCTCAATACAGAGTTCCAACATGCCCTGGCTTTCAAAAGCCTTACCTGCCACACCACTCCATGGTAGTGGAATAGGTGATGCACTGCATCAAGAGTTCTAAGACTCATTCATCCATGTTTCCAGGCAAGACCTCCAGGACTGTCAATGCTTTTGGCTGTCACTGTTTTCAGGCATGTATGCTCTACATGGGCATGTATCTCAAGGATATCTCTAGGGATCTGTAAAATTTTACTCCTATCATCCCTGATGACAAACGTAATGCATTCTTTGTCTTAATTAGGCAGAATCAGAATACATCAAAATTTCCATGCCGACGTCACCCATAAGTGAGGATTGATTCCTGCTGTCCCTGGAGAACACCTATTACAGATGAGTAACTACGCTTTATAGGTGAGTAACAATGCTTTATCACCAGCCAGACAACCAGATATAAAGCCTGACTTATCAATGTAGAGAGAAACAAGTTTCATTTACCTTTTGGCTGGGAGAATTCCTATCCTTTACCCAGTTCCCTATTCACAGTAGGACACAAGCATGTTGTGAAGAGTCGGAGAAGGATCTTGCTAGATCGTGGCACTGGGCATCTAAATAGCAAATGAAATTTAATGTGGACAAGTGTAAAGTGATGCGCATAGGGAAAAATAATCCTATGGTATTAAATGCAGTAAAATATAAGATTATCACTGGACCATCATAATATCAAGATCCAAAAAAGTCCATGGGAAAAAACTTCAGTTCATTGAAAATATACAATCTTCTTTATAGCTGCTTAATATTTTCTTCACATAACCTCCAAAGAAACACCAGGACAGTTTGCAAAAACACATACCCCATTCAAAACTACTTGAGGTAATCAAAAATTAATATGAAAAGAGGAATGCAGCTCATACTATAAATGGGTATAAAACCTGAGCAATCATTCCATCATCACTGCAGTTCCTTTCCCAACAGTACCAATTTTTAAACATTTTTTATGATATCTACCAGAACACATCCTGAGATTACCCCAGAAACATATATAACAGTGATCACTGTATCTGGTAAAAATGTGTTAAAGCTGTGGTTTTGAAGCCCTGGCAGAAATGCTTGTGGCCCACTTCAACCCATTGGAACCAGAAGAGGAGCGACCTCTCGCAATCATCAGAAGAAACACGCAAATAGCGAGGGGAATTAGGTGGTCACAAATGCTTTATTGATTAAAAAACGCCCCAACGCGTTTCGGCAAAGCCTTCATCAGGGGGCTGAGAACTGCAAAACCAACAGATAAATAATAATACATGAACATATATAAGATAAGAAATATAAAATAAGTATTATAGATAATAAACGAAGAAGAATAGAATAATAAAACATAATTATTAATATAATGTCTAACAACATGTATATCAAAAAATTAAATGAGACCTCACTCAATCTAACCAAACTGCAAAGCACTTTAAACACAACCCACAAGTGAAAGCCTCAGAATTAACTCGCTAAACAGAACACGTTTAGGAGTTAAAATAACATCAATGGCTCTCACTTGCTAACAACAACCATCCAAAATACATGATATACACACATTTTCATACAATTCCATTTGACATAAACTTGCACAATATCAACAAATATCAACAAGTACACAAATCATGTAACAGGAATGAATGTGAATGCCCCAACGCCTTTTCTAGACATCTCATGTGAGCGTTTCGCTACCGCTGTTTCAAGGGGGTCCAACACTACAAAATAAAAAACAGGGCTTAATCCAATGCCGCATCCCATAAAACAACTCCATAAACATACTGCAACAAGATCCCAACACTTACCAAACATCACATCGACTATAGGCAAAACCACTTCATATTAGTCAGAACTGATTTCCAAGTCTTGATCACCCGCCATGCCTCCAGTCAATATCCGCCCGCATACCACTTCCGGACCCATTATATACATATCCCACACACGTAACCTAACTACTCACTAGCAGGACAGCCAATCACCTACTAAGGGAGAAAACCCTACACAGCCAATCACCTACTAAGGGAGAAAACCCTACACAGACTGCAACATTAGTAGGAACAACCATCTTTACAAACCTACCCTAATTGAAACAAACTAATTAAATACAAGCTCCCCATTCAATGCAAGAGTTTAATCCATTCGGAACCACAGTATTTAAATAAAAAATCCACCACTGTTCTTTATATAACAGAAATCGATCACGTGACATCCCCTTAGAGCCGTTCATAACTTGCTGAACAGCAAAACACTGTAAATCCTTAAACTTATGCTGAAACGTTAAGCAATGCTGAACAATGGGTGCCTCCTTACGCTGGCAATGAAGCTTACTTTTATGCTCTAACAATCGAGTACGCAATCTCCGGATGGTCTTACCAATATACAGAAGTCCACATGGACAGAAGATTCCATAGATAACAAACTCCGAGTTACAAGAGGTGCTGTCCTTTAAATGGATAAGCTGACCATGATACATGAAACGATCCGTTTCCAACATCACGTCACAACATGAACACTCTCCACATCTGCGATGTCCAAAATTATCACCACTAACTAAAAGCGAAGATCGTAAAAAAGAAGGACTCAAAATATCTTTTAAGTTTGGATTACGTTGCCAAACACAGCGCAGATGCTTAGACTCCAACCCAGGGACTGTGCTTAGGACATGCCGGTATTTCTGTAAAATCTGCTGAATCTGTCTACTATGAAGGGAAAAACGAGAGATTAAATTTACATTGTCACCATCATCATTACCCTTAGGACGAGGAGACAGCAGCCAAGATCTATCGTTATGCAATGCTCGTTTATAAGCCCTATTCACTACCTTCAAAGGATAACCTCGATCTAAAAAGTCCTGCTTTAAACGTACTGCATTAACTTTATAGTCCTCTACCGAGGAGCAATTACGCCTAAATCGAATGAATTGAGAAAAAGGTAACCCCTGCAACAAACCTCTCGGGTGTAAGCTAGAAAAATGCAAATATGTATTTCGATCGGTTTTTTTACGAAACACAGTTGTACCCCAAGACTCAACTTGCCGGAACACCTTAACATCCAAAAACACTATTTCAGAAAAGCTATAGTTCATTGTAAACTGAATATGAAAATCCAGTGTATTCAACCAATCATGAAACGCAGATAACAGATGTAAAGGACCATCCCACAACATAAAAATGTCATCGATGTATCGACGCCAAGTCAATATGTGAGGAAAAAAGTGAGAAGACTGCAACCACTTTTGTTCGAAAAACCCCATAAAAAGGTTAGCGACAGACGGGGCAAAAGATGCCCCCATAGCCACCCCGCCTACCTGTTGGAATAACTCACCATTAAAGGCAAAGTAATTACGGCAAAGAGCCAAATCTGCACAGGCCATTAAAAATACAAGCATGTCATCATTCACAACCCCGCGCTGCAATAAACCATTTTTAATAACTTGTAGTGCCTGATCCTGCGTTATACTAGTATACAAAGCTACCACATCCAGCGTTACCAAAATCACAGAGTCATTCCTTGCCCATATGGAAGCTTCAGCTATAATCTGTAAGAAATGCATAGTATCCCGAAGGTAAGAGGGAATAGATGTTAATAATGGACGCAAAAAGGAGTCTATGAATTGTGACAATGGCTCCAATATGGACCCCCGTGTAGAAACAATAGGGCGTCCAGGGGGTTTAACCAAACTCTTATGAATCTTAGGCAATAAATAGAATTGTGGAATTGAAGGAGCAATAGTATTCAAAAAACACAGTTCTTTCTTAGAAATGGTATGCATTTGATAGGCTTGCCTAGTTAACATTTTAATCTGGGTTTGCAACTCCAATGTAGGATCCATAAGTAATTTAACATAATTTGTCTCGTCTGATAGCTGACGATAAGCTTCCTGCAAATAATCAGTGCGATTCAAAACCACAATCGCTCCCCCCTTGTCAGCCCGCTTAAGTACAATCTCAGTGTTAGTTCTTAACTCATTCATTGCTACATGTTCCGCATGCGAGAAAGCAGTGCGAGCAACAAACTTGCTCTGTGTTTCCATCAGAGTAATATCATGTAGAACTAACTGCTTGAATGCAATAATATTAGGATGTACAGGGCCTGATGGTAACCAGGAAGATCTAAATGGAAGAGCATATGGGCATTCCATATGGGCAAGGAATGACTCTGTGATTTTGGTAACGCTGGATGTGGTAGCTTTGTATACTAGTATACCGCAGGATCAGGCACTACAAGTTATTAAAAATGGTTTATTGCAGCGCGGGGATGTGAATGATGACATGCTTGTATTTTTAATGGCCTGTGCAGATTTGGCTCTTTGCCGTAATTACTTTGCCTTTAATGGTGAGTTATTCCAACAGGTAGGCGGGGTGGCTATGGGGGCATCTTTTGCCCCGTCTGTCGCTAACCTTTTTATGGGGTTTTTCGAACAAAAGTGGTTGCAGTCTTCTCACTTTTTTCCTCACATATTGACTTGGCGTCGATACATCGACGACATTTTTATGTTGTGGGATGGTCCTTTACATCTATTATCTGCGTTTCATGATTGGTTGAATACACTGGATTTTCATATTCAGTTTACAATGAACTATAGCTTTTCTGAAATAGTGTTTTTGGATGTTAAGGTGTTCCGGCAAGTTGAGTCTTGGGGTACAACTGTGTTTCGTAAAAAAACCGATCGAAATACATATTTGCATTTTTCTAGCTTACACCCGAGAGGTTTGTTGCAGGGGTTACCTTTTTCTCAATTCATTCGATTTAGGCGTAATTGCTCCTCGGTAGAGGACTATAAAGTTAATGCAGTACGTTTAAAGCAGGACTTTTTAGTCGAGGTTATCCTTTGAAGGTAGTGAATAGGGCTTATAAACGAGCATTGCATAACGATAGATCTCGGCTGCTGTCTCCTCGTCCTAAGGGTAATGATGATGGTGATAATGTAAATTTAATCTCTCGTTTTTCCCTTCATAGTAGACAGATTCAGCAGATTTTACAGAAATACCGGCATGTCCTAAGCACAGTCCCTGGGTTGGAGTCTAAGCATCTGCGCTGTGTTTGGCAACGTAATCCAAACTTAAAAGATATTTTGAGTCCTTCTTTTTTACGATCTTCGCTTTTAGTTAGTGGTGATAATTTTGCACATCGCAGATGTGGAGAGTGTTCATGTTGTGACGTGATGTTGGAAACGGATCGTTTCATGTATCATGGTCAGCTTATCCATTTAAAGGACAGCACCTCTTGTAACTCGGAGTTTGTTATCTATGGAATCTTCTGTCCATGTGGACTTCTGTATATTGGTAAGACCATCCGGAGATTGCGTACTCGATTGTTAGAGCATAAAAGTAAGCTTCATTGCCAGCGTAAGGAGGCACCCATTGTTGAGCATTGCTTAACGTTTCAGCATAAGTTTAAGGATTTACAGTGTTTTGCTGTTCAGCAAGTTATGAACGGCTCTAAGGGGATGTCACGTGATCGATTTCTGTTATATAAAGAACAGTGGTGGATTTTTTATTTAAATACTGTGGTTCCGAATGGATTAAACTCTTGCATTGAATGGGGAGCTTGTATTTAATTAGTTTGTTTCAATTAGGGTAGGTTTGTAAAGATGGTTGTTCCTACTAATGTTGCAGTCTGTGTAGGGTTTTCTCCCTTAGTAGGTGATTGGCTGTCCTGCTAGTGAGTAGTTAGGTTACGTGTGTGGGATATGTATATAATGGGTCCGGAAGTGGTATGCGGGCGGATATTGACTGGAGGCATGGCGGGTGATCAAGACTTGGAAGTCAGTTCTGACTAATATGAAGTGGTTTTGCCTATAGTCGATGTGATTTTTGGTAAGTGTTGGGATCTTGTTGCAGTATGTTTATGGAGTTGTTTTATGGGATGCGGCATTGGATTAAGCCCTGTTTTTTATTTTTTTATTTTGTAGTGTTGGACCCCCTTGAAACAGCGGTAGCGAAACGCTCACATGAGATGTCTAGAAAAGGCGTTGGGGCATTCACATTCCATCCTGTTACATGATTTGTGTACTTGTTGATATTTGTTGATATTGTGCAAGTTTATGTCAAATGGAATTGTATGAAAATGTGTGTATATCATGTATTTTGGATGGTTGTTGTTAGCAAGTGAGAGCCATTGATGTTATTTTAACTCCTAAACGTGTTCTGTTTAGCGAGTTAATTCTGAGGCTTTCACTTATGGGTTGTGTTTAAAGTGCTTTGCAGTTTGGTTAGATTGAGTGAGGTCTCTCATTTAATTTTTTGAAGTATCATTTGGAGGCCTCGATATTGGCTTTATAGTGTTGTTAGTAACAACATGTATAGACAACTTCAAAGATTAACAATAAAGAATGTATACATACAGAGATCCAATGTGATTTATAACATAAATACACAACAAGGACTAAAAACTAAATAGTAAAACTTATGCGCAATAACCACTATAAATTGCACAGCAACCGATGTGAACCAATACCTAAATACCTTACTTTAGGTATTGGTTCACATTGGTTGCTGTGCAATTTATAGTGGTTGTTGACCAATGCTATCTATAAGTATTGTCTTATTTATTGCGCATAAGTTTTACTATTTAGTTTTTAGTCCTTGTTGTGTATTTATGTTATAAATCACATTGGATCTCTGTATGTATACATTCTTTATTGTTATTCTTTATCTGTATATGTATTATTATTTATCTGTTGGTTTTGCAGTTCTCAGCCCCCTGATGAAGGCTTTGCCGAAATGCGTTGGGGCATTTTTTAATCAATAAAGCATTTGTGACCACCTAATTCCCCTCGCTATTTGTGTGTTTCCACTTCAACCCATTGACATAAAGCACTATGCAAAACCTTAGGTATTTTTAAAGGGCTGAAGAACCCCATTGTTTGACAAGTTGCTGCATATACGAGGTATGGCAAAAAAGAAACGAGACTGTGGCAGCCACGCCTATGACTCAATGCCAATTGGCTATCCACTTATGTCACTGTGTTGTGCAACATCTCGCCACTATTCTGCTATAATATTTTTCATCTCTTTCACTCTGTTTTTCTTTTTCAGGTGTTTTTGTAGCACACTGCTCCATCGCTTTGTCATGCAACTGGAGGTGGCAGAAATATGGAGCAAAGAATCAAATTTAAATTTCTGGTTAAGTTGGAGAAGGGCCCAATTGAGTGACTCCAACTTCTCCAAAACGCTTATGGAGAAGATGCAATGTCAAGGCCGCGAGTCTTCGAGTGGCACAAATGCTTCAAGACTGGCTGCGAGGAGGTGGAGGATGACCCCAAGTCAGGATGGCCTTCCACAACAAAGACAGCTGAGAACATTGACAGAGTGAACCAGCTGGTGCGGAGTGATCGCAGATTGATGGTGCGGATGATAGCTGAGGAGCTCAGCTTGAACATGGAGTCAGTGCGGACCATCTTGGTGCAGGAGCTGGGGATGCGGAAGGTGTGCGCCAAAATGGTGCCCAAGCTTTTATCGGACGACCAGAAGGAGCATCGGGTCAATGTTTGTCGAGACTTCCTAGAGAAGATCGGAGAAGATCCAGAGTTCATTGGCCGAGTCATCACAGGAGATGAGACGTGGGTTTTCCAGTACGACCCTGAAAGCAAGAGACGGAGCCTGCAGTGGAAGACTTGACTGTCACCCAGACCCAAGAAGGCGCGCATGTCCAGATCAAGGTCATGCCGATTGCATTCTTCAACCAGAAGGGCGTGGTCCATCATGAGTTTGTGCCTGAGGGTCATACAGTCAACCAGCACTTCTACAGTAGATCCTCAATCGCCTCCATGACCGGGTTCGGCGCAGCAGGCAGGGTCTGTGGAGAGACAAGTTGTGGCTGCTCCACCACGACAACATGTCCGCACACACCACGCTCAGTATGAGGTAGTTCTTGGCCAACAAACAGATCACAGCTCTCGACCACCCTCCTTATTCCCCAGATCTCGCACCGGGTGACTTATGGCTCTTCCCTAGGCTGAAGACTGTGCTCAAAGGGATTCATTTTGCCTCTGTAGAAGAGATCAAGGCCACTGTGATGAGGGAGCTGAGGGACCTCAAGGAGGAGGACTTTATTGAGTGCTTCCATATGCGGCAGAAGCGAATGCAGAAGTGCATTAACTCGGGGGGGGGGGGGTACTTTGAAGGGGACAATGTGTAATTTATCTGTAGATTTTGTAATAAAACATTTATGGGACAGCCTTGTTTCTTTTTTGTCATACCTCGTATCCTGTACTAGTGGTGCAAGTTGCCGTATCTGTACTCAACTAGTGAAGCTTTTGGACATTGGGCAATGCAGATTATAGTAACTAATAAAAATAAAATGGACTATTGGTATATTTTGCTGTATCTGGGCTAGTATATATGGTAAGAAGGGTGCAACAAAAATAGTTTTTGGACTCAAAGCTTTGGGTGGTGGTATTTGACTTCAGAGTACTACTACTTACCATTTATATAATGCTACTAAGCATATGCAGCACTGTATGCGTATACATAAGAGAGTCCCTGTTCAAGAGATCTTAGAATCTGCTAAGACAGACAAACAGAACAGAGGACTAAGGAATTTTTAAGGGAAATGATACAAGTAATCAAAAGTGGAATGGAAGAGAGAAATAGGGAATGGTTATTTACCTTGTCAGATAATGGTAGGACTGGGGGACTATCCATGGAACAAACTGATAGCAGATTTAAAACAAAGTTTAAGAACACATTTTTTTTGGGTCAGTGTTTGTTTAAGCTGGATTTTTTTTGCTAGAGAATATGGTTACATAAGAACATAAGATATACTATACTGGGTCAAACCAAAGTCCATCATACTCACTATCCTGTTTCCCCACAGTAGCCAATCCAGGTCACAAGTACCTATCTGTTTCCAAAAAAGTACACAGATTTCATGATGCGTATCCCAGGAGTCAGCAGGGGATTTCCCCAGTCTGCTTTAATAATAGTTTATGGACTTTTCCTGCAAGAACTTGTCTAACCTCTTTTAAAGCCAGCTATGCTAATAGTTTTTACTACATCCTCTGGCAACGAATTCCAGAGTTTGATTATGTGGCACAGATTGCATGCTTTGAGTCAGTGGTTCCCATCTCAGTTCTTGGGTACCCCAGGTCAGTCAGGTTTTCAGGGTATCCACAATGAATTTGCATGAGAGAGATCTGCATGCATTGCTTCCATTGTATGCAGATCTATCTCATGCATATTCATTGTGGATATCCTGAAAACCTGACTGGCCTGAGGGTACCCCAGGACTGGGTTGGGGACCACTGCGGGTTTGAGTGAAAAAATATTTCTGCTATTAGTTTAAATGTGCTACATTGTAGCTTCATTTTTGTGCCCTAGTCTTTCTACTTTTTGAAGGAGTAAACAACCGATCTACATTTACTGGGTCCACTCCATTTGTTTCATAGACCTCTATCATATCTCCCCTGAACTGTCTTTTCCAAGCTGAAGAGCCCTAATCTTTTAAGCTTTTTTAAGATATGGCAACCAGAATTGCACATAATATTCAAGGTGCAATACAAAGGCATTATAATAATCTTTGTTTTATTCTCTATTCCTTTCCTTATGATTCCTAGCATTCTATTTGCTTTCTTGGCCACCACTGCACACCTGAGTGGTGATTCTTAATGTGGAACCTTGCATTGTGTAATTGTAGTTTGGGTTCTTCCTTAAGTGTATAACTTTGCATTTGTCCACATAAAATTTCATCTGCCATTTGGATGCCCAGTCTCCCAATTTATCAAGGTCCTCTAGCAAGTTTTCACAATTTTCTTGTGTTTTAACAAATTTGAATAATTTTGTATCATCTGCAAATTTGATCACCTCACTTGATCTCATTTCCAGGTAATTTATGAATATGTTAAAAAGCAGTGGGCCCAGCACAGATCCCTGGGGTACTCCATTATTCACTATTCTCCATTGAGAAAATTGGCCATTTAGACTATTCTCTGTTTTCTATCTTTTAACCAGTTCCTATAAGAACATAAGGAATGCCATACTGGGTCAGACCAAGGTCTATCAAGCCCAGTATCCTATTTCCAACAGTGGCCAATCAAGGTCAAAAGTACCTGGTAGATTCCCCAAAAAAGGCACACAGATTCCATAATGCTTCTCCCAGGGTAAGCAGTGGATTTCCCGGTCCTCTTTAATAATGGTTTATAGACCTTTCCTCCAGGAACTTGTTCAAACCTTTTTTAAACCCAGCTATACTAACACCTCTTTGTACATACTCTGGCAACAAATTCCAGAGTTTGATTATGCTTTGAGTAAAAAAAAAATATTTTCTCTTATTAGTCTTAAATGGGTTACATTGAAGCTTCATTGTGTGCCCTCAAGTCTCTGCTTTTTCAATGGCGTAAACAACCAATCTACGCTTACTTATTTAAACATTTTCTATACCGCCTTATCCTATGGTCAAATTAGTTTATGTTGTGGTTGGTGTTAAGTGCCGTTGAGTCGGTGTTTACTCCTAGCTACCCTGTGGATAGTTGACCTAAACTTTGTTCAGTCTTCAGCCAAGCAGCTCATTGTTGATAGAGTGGTATCCATAGCTGCTGATACTGTATCGATCCATCTCATTGCTGGCCTTCCTCTTTTACGGTGACCTTCTACCTTTCCAAGCATTATGTCTTTCTCCAATGATCTCTCTCTTTGCATGATGTGTCAAAAGTATGAAAGTCGAAGTCTTGGTCATCTGGACTTCTAAGGAAAGCTTAGGTTTGATCTCCTATAGTACTGACTGGTTGTTCTTCATGCAGTCCATGATATACACAGTATTTGTTGCCAGCACCATAGTTTAAAGGTATCAATTTTCTTCCCGTCTATCTTTTTCACTGTCCAACTTTTGCATCCATATGATATTGAAAATACTATGGCCTGGACAAGTCAAGTCTTTGTATGGAGAGAGACATCTCTGCTCTTAAATCTTATCTAGGTCTTTCATAGACATTCTACCAAGAGCAATACGTTGTGGGATTTCTTGACTGCATATCCTTTCTTTATTGATTGTTGATCCAAGTAAGTTAAAGTTGTCAACTATTTCAATTTCTTCTCCATAAATAATGAACTTATTGATTTTTGCCAGTTGTCAGGATCTTTGTCGTCTTAGTGTTAAGGTGCAGACCCATTTTAAGACTATGGGGTATGTTTATTAAACTGTCTTAATGTTACCGGTGCTAGTTGCAGCGTTAATGTGAAGAATGCCATATAAGGTAGTGGGTGTTCTGGCGGCAAGGTAGCAAGAATCTGTATTGCACGATAGAGGGCGCCTTGGCTCATTAACGCGTGATAACCTTAAGTCCATGCCAGTGCTATGTTAGAAGCTATAGAGATGTAGCCCACTGGTTATTACAATGACTGTGGAGGCAGAGTTCAATCCCACAGTGGTGTTAGTTAATAAGGCTGTTTGAGGGATATCCTTTTAATTTTAAGCAGTGCTGCCAGCAAAAACACCCTCACAGTGCTGTAACCTAAGGTGCCCTATAAGGCGCCCCATAGGGCACATTATAAAGTGCCCTGTCTGCCAAGGCACCTTATAGGGTGCCCTATAGGGTGCCTTATGAGGCACCGTAAGGTTACGGCACTGTGAGTGTGGTTTTGCTGGCAGCACTGATTTAAATTAAAAGGAAATCCCTCAGCGAACCTTAGTAAAGAACACCACTGCGGGATGGAACCCATGACCTCTGCCTCCACAGTCATTGTAGTAACCAGTGGGCTACGTCTCTATAGCTTCTAACACAGTGCTGGCTGGCTACAGAAAGACTGCAGGTCACCGCACAAACTGCTGTGGTTACCAGGCTAGGGTATACACACCTGTACCCATAATGCACTGCACATGCAGACTGCAGTCTACAGCTGATCACAAGATGGAGTATGCGCTTCCACAGCACCTCGGCCTGGTAGGGGGAACTGACCGTGTGTGTTTCTGGCACAGAGTACCTACAGACTGTGACATTGTGCGGTTCCCGTGCTCACCCTGAGGGTGAGGTGGGGTCCGCAGCATCTGGCTTGGCTGAGATAGGCTGTGCTGTAGGTCCCCATCAGTGCCAGTATGTCACAGATAGTCCTTGCAGACACACCTAGAATACACCTGTATTTCCCAGTCACGCCTAGCCCTTGTGGACTATGATGCACACACAATAGTGCTGGGAAATAGGCACCCTTCAGGGCAGTCAATGCAGATCTGTATGTATGTCACAGGGCACTGGCAGTAGGCCTGGAAAAGCTCAGCTGCTCCTCACCACAATCTGACATTCACCAGCAGAGGGTACAGTCAGTCTCCACCCTGCAAGGTGTTCCAGCCATACACATGCTAACTGTAGACAGTCTGCTAGCTAGTACATAGTGCATGTTCCTGTAGGACCTGTGTGCCCCCAAAAGTGGGATGGACGCACACACACCAAGCACATATGTCAGTGATTGGGCCCCAGAAAGGGAGACCTATAGATATCACTTGAGAGAAACACTGTATAGCACTATGTGGGAACCTAGCTATGCCATGGTCACTGCTCAGTCAGGGTGAGAGTGACCTCCCAGCATGATATGCTGTGGCCACCCTGTCTATGCAGGTGGTGGTCGGGCACTACAATATCCCAGTCATTGCTCTGTGCAGATGCATCCTGCCCAGACCGCCGTGTCTGGGCCATACCCACAATACCTTACTCCTCATTATGCACATTGGCAGGCTGACACTGGAAACAGTGCAAGCATTGTGGGCTCAGTATGGTGTAGGCAGCCACAAAACACTGGATAGACATACACACACTCCCACACCTATTTCAGCATTGTGCAAAGATAGAGGTGGTTGGCAGCCCTGGCCGCTGCACCAGTCCTGAGCACAGTGCAGGCATTGCTAAGGTATGCAGGTGTTAATATTGGTAGCTGCTGCTCCGCGCAGGGCCCAACAGCCTGACTCTCCATGAGGCTTTGGATAGTGGAGCCTGTGGGTGTTTGTGTCCTTGTTGGCTGATGCTCTAGGGACTGCACATGTTTATGGTGTATGTGCGCTGTAGGGTAAAATATAGAGCCATTGTCTGCAGGGGCCACAGCTGGGACTTGAACCTGTGATCTTCTGCCCCTGAACACACTGGCTGTGTGTACTGCACCAAACTGTTGCCACAGAGGCAGGTCAGTCCCTGGGGATTCCATTACTATTCTTCAGACAGCCGTTGTCTGTTGCACTGCATGCCGCCCACCTAAGCAGGGCTTGGCCTTGATCTGCTGTGGGCAGCTGCCACTGCCCCTCCACCACCAGCACCCCTCCACCACCATGCTGACATGCCCTTATGCCGGTGCTGCGCAGTCCCAGGCCATCCAGTGTGCCGGTAGGTGGCTGCCTATGGTGTGGTATCTGGGTTAGGGGTGCCTACATAGACATCCGTGCTTCCCCCCAGCGCCGCCTGTCAATGTTATGTGCCCTTTGGGGGTACCTGCTGGGTACTGTCCCCTGAGACACTGTGGGACACACACTCGTGGGCATGTTTGACCTTGGTCAGTTGCTGGCTTGCTGATTTGCAGTTTCTGCGTTCCACCTAGGCATCTACCTAGTCCACCCTGTGCCCCACTGCATATCTCACCTGCAGCCCCCTGTACCCCATTTGCAGCCTCACCGTAGTGCCCTTTCGTACTTGGGCACTATGTTGTTGCTGCACATGTATCACTACTATAGCTTTTCTTGGTTTCCCCTGCCTTTGCTGTACATTGCTGACTGAACTGGTTTCTCTCTCCTGCAAATGTGCCTCTAGCGTGAGGTTTTCACTGGCGCTAATTTTCAGACCTTCATTTCACAGCGTTAGTGTGCGTGGAGCCTCTCCCTGCCCACTCTCCGCCCATTGGCCCCTTCTCTCCGCCCTCTGGGGAGCCTTACTCCACCTTCGCTGCAGGAGACATGTTCGCGCGAAACCTCACGCTATCGTGCGCTAATGTTACTTTATCGCACGCTAACGTTGCAGCGGCGCTGTTTGCGCGCGATACATAACGTTATCGCTGTTTAGTAAACATACCCCTATGTTCCTTGATCTTGAGAAGCAAATGTTTCAGATCGTTTTCACTTTCAGCCAATTTCATCAACATAGCAAAGGTTGTTGAAGAGTCTTCCATCAATCTTCACACTTTGGTTGTCTTCATACAGTCTTGCTTCTCTGATGAATGTATATGTATATAGACATATGTAGATAGACCAATGTAGATAGCTCAAACTGTATATATTGTACCCCAAATCAAAACCTACCTATCCATATGCTCATGAACACTAAACTTACAGCTACTGCATGCTGACACCCCTGCACTACCCTTCTTTATTGTTTGCAGTGAAATCCGCTTTGATTCAAGGATAAAGCGGGATATAAATACTTTTAAATAAATAAATGATTTGTTCTGCATATAAATTAAAAAGTATGCAGCCTTGTACACCTTTGCTGATTTTAAACCATTCTGTTTCTCTTAGTTTCGTTTGAACGGTTTCTTCTTGATCAATGTAAAGGTTGTGCAAGAAAACGAGCATGTGTTATACCCATGCTTTTTAATGTGGCCCAGAGTTTCTCATGGTTTACACAGTCAAAAAGCTTTGCTGTAGTCAATAAAACACATATGGATATCCTTTTGATATTTTATCTTTTCAAGGATCCATCTCATATCCGCGATGATGTCTCTCGTTCCTTGCCCTTTCCTGAACCCTACTTGTACTTCAGGCAGTTCTCGCTCCAGGTATGGTTATAGTCTTTGCTGAATGATCTTGAGTAGAATCTTGCTGGCATGTGGGATCAGAGCGATTGTGCAATAATTTCCATAATCAGTTGGGTCATCTTTCTTCAGCATTGGTATAAACACAGATTTTTCCAGTCAGTTGTTCATGATGATGTCTTCCAAATTTCCTGGCAGAGCCTTGTAAGTATGGTAACAGATTCATCCGATTGCTGTAATACTTCAATGGGAATGCCTAGTGCTTTGTTCTTTGATAAGGCTTTCAATGCTGCTTCATCTTCTTCTTTCATCACCAATGGTTTCTCTTCATAAGATACAGGTTGAAACTGCTGTTGGTCCACTTGATCTTTATGGTATAATGACTCTGTATGTTCTCTCCACCTTTTCTTGATCTTCTCATCATCATCATTCAACATGGATCACTGAGCATCTTGTAGCATTCTCATTCGAGGCTGGAATTTTTTCTTTAACTCTTGTAGCTTTAGAAAAGCTGATCTTGTTCTTCCTCTATTAGTTTCTGATTCTGTTTCCTTGCATGTGTCATTATAGTACTACTTCTCGTGTCTTGCTGCATATTGGAAATCTCTGATGAGTTCTGTGATTGCCTCTCTTTCTCCTTTGACTTTAGCTGCTCCTTGTTTCTGGACAGTTTTCAGAGTTTGGCCATTTTTGCTTTTTCAACTTATGTAGAGACTTCTCGCTTTCTTCCAACACAACCTTCTTGATGTAATCCCATAACTCTGTCATTTGTATCTAAAGCAGCAAATCGATTTTTCAGGCAGTCTTTAAATTCCAGTGGTATATTCTCAAGGTCATATTTTGCTACCTTCATGAGTGACTTGCTCTTTTTCAACTTTAGCTTGAGTTTGCATACTAGTAGTTGATCTATTCCACAGCTCCAGGTTTTGTCTTTGTTGATGTTATCAAGCTTTTCCATTGTTGTCTTCCACTGATGTAGTCAATTAAATTTTTGTACAATCCATTGGGTGAAGTCCATGTGTACAGTTGGTGCTTGTGTTGCTGGAAGAAGGTGTTTAAGACAATAGGTCATTGGTCTTGCAGAATTCTATCAGTCTTTCTCCAGCTTCGTTTCTGTTGCCAAGTCCATATTTTCCAACCTCTTTGCCTTCTTTGTTGTCAACCTTTGCCTTCCAGTCACCCATGACTATCAGGAAATCTTGTTTGCATGTTCTGTCATTTTTAGCTTCTACTTGTTCATAGAACCCATCAATGTCTTCCTCTTCTGCAGCTTTTGTTGGTGCATATACCTGAATTATAATTGTGTTGATGGACCTTTCTTGTAGACAAATAGAAATTAAGCCTTCACTAACTGCATTGTATTTCATTAGAGTTCTTGCAAGTTTCTTCTTAATTACAAATGCAACACCATTTCTTCTTTGTCTTTCATTTCCAGCATAGTAGACCATATGGTCATCAGACGCAAAGTGCCCAAAACCAGTCCATTTCAGTTCACTGACAGCCAATAGATTGAGTTGTACACGTTCCATTTCATTCTCGACTACTTCCAACTTCCCTTGGTGCATGCTTCATACGTTCCATGTACCAATATGTAAGACATCTTTGCAACTTCTGACTTTCATTTCATGCACAGCTACATCAGCAGATCCATCCACATCATAAATGCTGGCTTTACTCTGAGAAGTCTTCAGCTCGTCTGTTAAATTGTAACAGAACATTTATACATTAAAGAAGGAAGTCAACTTGGAGGTAACATAGAACATTTGCTTTAATTTGGGGGGTCTTGAGCATAAGTGGTCAGGGGAGGGAAGAGTAAGGAGGATGTAACTTGGGGGCCGGGGGAGGAGTAGACTAATAGGTGGCTGGTTGAGTGAGGGTGTCAGAGAAGCAGTCTTTGAATATGTAAGTCTTTAGGGCTTTTCTGAAGGTTGCTGTATCCATTGTAGTCCGTAACATCTCAGGAATAGAGTTTCATAATTGAGAAGCATATAGTGAGAAGGCTCTCTTTGAGGTGGTAGTGCTGGTTTTTGTAATTAGTGATGGCGTGCATAGTGTGTTCCATGAGCTGGTTTGTCTTTTTCTGTTGTCAGGTAGGACCTGAAGTAGGGAATCTGGTTGCGGTGCAGAGGAGTTATTGAGTATCTTGAAAATTGTGAGAATAGATTTGAATTTTATGCGTTCTATTATTTGGTAGTAAGTGGAGTTGTCTGTGTAGGGGTGTTATGTGTTCTGCTTGCCGTGAGTTGAAGAGTGTTCATGCTGCAGTGTTGAGGGCAAGCTGTAGCGGGTGGATAGTTGATTTTGTAAGACTTGGAAGATATTGCAGTACTCTAAATGTAGGAAGATGGTTGCTTGGGAAACTGAGTGGAAGTCATGGTTGGATAGGAGAGGTTTAAGGTGCTTGATTCTTCTGAGTTTGAAGAAGATACTCCTTGTAATGTTCCATATATGTCCTGTGAAGGTGAGGTGTTGATCCATTATAACTCCAAGGTATTGTACGTTTTGTTTTACTTGAATGTGTTCTATTGATGGTTATGGAGCTCGGTGGTTTAAAGTTGTTGTCTCTGATGTACAGGGCCTCTGTTTTCTTGAGGTTTATGGCCAAATTATGTCTTCTGAGCCATACGCTGATCGTGGAAAAGCATCTAGTTATGGATGTGATATCCGGGTTTGATGTATGTATGGGTGCATAGATCATTATGTTGTTCCACTCCATTCATTAATTTATAGACCTCTATCATATCCCCCTCAGCTGTCTCTCTTCCAAGTTGAAGAGCCCCAACCTTTTAAGCCCCTTCTCATAAGGGTATCTTTCACCCACTTTACCATTTTTCTCACTCTTCTCTGTATGTTTTCTAATTCTGCTGTATCCTTTTTAAGATATGGTGACTAGAATTGCATACAATATTCAAGGTGCGGTTGCATCATGAAACAATACAGAGGCATTATAATATCCTTTGTTTTATTCTCCATTCCTTTCTTTATGATTCCTAGCATTCTATTTGCTTTCTGGGCCGGCACTGCACACTGGGCGGAGGGTTTCAATGTATTATCCACAATGACGCCTAAATCTTTTTTCTGGGTGGTGGTTTCTAAGGTGGAACCTTGCATCATGTAACCATAGTTTGGGTGGTTCTTTCCTAGGTGCATAACTTAGCAGATGATGATTAATGTGGCCAAGTGCAATCTGGGTGTCCAGTCTTCCAATTTATCGAGGTCTTCATACAATTCTTCATAATCCTCTTGCATTTTAACAACTTTGAATAATTTTGTGTCATCTGCAAATTTGATCACCTCACTTGTTATTCCCATTTCCTGGTCGTTTATGAATATGTTAAAAAGCAGCAGGCCCAGCAGAGATCCCTGGGTTGCTCTACTCTTTACCTTTCTTCATTGAGAAAATTGGCATTTAGCCCTATTCTCTGCTTTCTATCTCTTAACTAGTTCCCGATCCACAGTACTACACTGCCTCCAGTCCCTTGACATTTTAATTTTGCCAAGAGTCTCTCATAAAAGACTTTGTCAAAGGCTTTCTGAAAATCCAGATAAACTATATCAACTGGTTCACCTTTGTCTGTGTTTATTCACACTTTCAAAAAATATAACAGATTCCCATTCCACAGCAGTATACTGCTGCCTATCCCATGACTTTTTATTTTCCTCAAGAGTCTCTCATGAGGGATCTTGTCAAAGGCTTTTTTTGAAGATCCAGATATACTACATCAACCAACTCACCTTTATCTGTTTGTTCACGCCTTCAAAAAAAATTAGCAGATTAGTGAGACAAGACTTTCCTTGGCTAAATCATTGTTTGCTTTGTCCCATTAACCCATGATTAATTATATAATTAATAATTTTGTTGCTTATATTGATTTCTACCATTTTGCCCAGTACTGACGTCAGGCTCAATTGGTCTGTAGTTTCCTGGATCAGTCTTGGAACCATTTATAAAGATTGGCGTTACGCTGGCCATTCTTCAGGTACTACAGATGCCTTTAAGGATAATTCACAAATTACTAATAGTAGATCTGCAATCTCATTTTTGAGTTCTTTCAGCACCCTGGGATGTATACCATCTGGTTCATTGATTTGATACTCTTTAGTTTATCAAATTGCTGTATTACATCTTCATGTTTTTTGAGATTTGTTTCAATTCCTCTACCGTTGAATATCATTTCTGGTATGGGTAATTTCCCTGTGTCTTCTTCAGCAAAGACCAAAACAAAGAATTAATTCAGTCTCTTCCTTATGGCCTTGTCCTTCTTTACTGCTTCTGGGTTTAAAAAATATATTTGTACAAGTTTTGGTGGACAGGTTAGTGAATAATAATTAGCCAGATAGGCCTGGGCAATGTATCTTCTTACCAATGAGAGCTGCATGGAATCTGCCTTTTCTCCCCCTTATACTTCTCTTTCCTGGACTCTGCTATAAAATATATGGACTCAGCACTTGATGGCTTAGAATTGGTTGGGTTTTCAGATTCTCCGTACTAAATATGCATGAGATGGATTTGTATATGAAGGCAGTACATGCAAATCCATTGTGTGCATTTAATTTGTGGATACCCTAAAAGCTTTACTAGCTGGGTGTTGCTGAGGACCAAGTAGAGAACCTTTGACTTAGAAGGTGAGAGACAGACTGTCCTAAATAGATCAGGTCTCTATTTATAAAGTCAAACTCAGGGATTCCTGGTCTGTTCCTCTCCCCACCCCATCCAATCTCTTAACAAAGTCCATAACGTAATAGATCCTAGAGATGGAAGGGTGAGAAGGGAGGTCCAGACGAAGGATATCCAAAAATACTGCTCTAACATCTCAAAAGGAGAAATCAATCTTGTATAAGGGAAATTTAAGAAACACAAGTTGTTATAGCAAATTTAATTCTCTAATTTATTCAGCTTATTATCAAAGATATGGTTACCCCTAACAAGAACTGTATTCACAGACTGAACTGATCCTAGATGCTAGTCCTGAGATAGAACAGGTTGAAACCAAGATTCAAACTGTTGATCTAATTTCTTAAATCTCCCCATAGCCACTCCTATAAAGGAGCACAGCTGAGTTAAACAGGTTGATAAAGTAGATTCCATCCTGGTGATCAAATGCCATAATACCTGATTTGAAATTTCCCTAAGAGGTGACATTGCAGGCTTGTTTCACATGACAACTTCCTGGAAAATATAATAGGCCTCATAGCACCTACTTCTACATTCTCGTTATCAGATTTCAAGATATTCCCTTCCCGCCCTAACGACAACACATTCAATACCTGAAATACTGCTTGTTCAGACCTAACATCCTCAATAATGCTCAAATTAGTCCCATCAAGTAATGCATGTAATTCCCCAGACAGGATGGAATCTCCACTAGTTCCTCCATCCTTGGGGGATACATCCTGAATTGAGACTGGAAGTGGGGGCAGGAGGCAGAGGACAGGTCTAAGGGTAACTTCCTCAGAAGGTGATTCTGCTTGATTTTTTTTAAGTATTAGGAGTAGAACAGGCAGCCATAACTTCATATTACCTCCCATTGATACAAAATTATCCATAGGCCCTTGTACAGCTACCTCCTTAGCTGTTTTTCCAGCTCTCACCTTTCCTTTCATCTTCCTCATACTTACTCCACTAACCAAGATTGACAAACCCTAATACCACTCACACCATACTTTTCTCTTAGCTCCTCCCAGGCTCTGCCTGGGCTCCAAACGAGCATGCCCTTTCGGTCATGTGACCACAGGCATGTAACTGTGGCACACAGTTCTTTTATAGGTCCCCAGAGAGTCTGATGAAGTCCCTTCCAGTTCGGTGGCCCTTGAGGCAGGCAAGGGGAAAGGTGCACAGATGGTCCAGAACACCTCTCTGACTCCTCCAAATCCAGCCAGGAAGCAAGGCTCCCTAGGCCCTCTGCAACACAGTGTGGTATTGGAGTCCCTGATTCTTCCCATTGCAATCAATGCCACAGGTCCCTTAATGCACCATGATGTGGATATCAGAAACACAGGACTGGACTAAAATCTCCCTCCTGCAGATGGGTAACTTAAGAGTTCCCATCTTTCCTGGAAGTAGTGAGTAATTTGAGGGAGGGGGCAGATCATTATGATGTATGACTGGGGTGGTACACTCAAGTGCTCTTATGGCAAAGGCAGGCTCTCCATGCACTGCTAAGGTGAATAAGGTACACAGTTGAAATCTAGATGGTTGAGAGTTGTGCCACCACTTACCTGCAGAGGGGTAGGATACAGGGGAGCCTTCATTGGACCCCTAAAGGGCAAGAGGATGGTAACCAAGAATGGAGCACCTCAACTCAAAACATGTGACATGACTTCTTTGCTTCTCCTAAGATACCATGGGGAAAGTAGCATGATGACACATGACTGGGGAAGCCCACTCAAGTGCTTGTATGGCAAGTGTGTGCTTCCTATGCACCACTGAGGTGAACAAGATGCAAAATTTAATGGCTAAGTGGCCAAGGTTCTTGCCACCACTTGCCCACATGGTGGAGTTAGAGCTTTCATGCCCAGTGACAAGTTAGAGTTGACAGGAGGTCGTCAAACACAGCTCACATGGCTGAATTGATTCTCCTCGCCCATGAGGCCATTACAGGGCAAACTGGATGGACCTTTGGTCTTTATCTGCCTTCATCCACTATGTTATTGCAGGCTCTGCTGAAGCTCTTAATATGTTTCTCACTGATCAAGTGAGAGATATGAAAATCTCACCAATATCCTGGTACCCACTCCAGGTTTTCAGAGCTATGCTGGAGACTTGAACCTAGACCCCACACAGATGGGAAACCTCAGCTGCAGGCAGCACTGGGAATGCTGGAAATATGGAAGAGATGGATTATATCACTCTTCTTGAACTCTGAGGATAGAAAGGAAAGGAAACACATTTCTTGCTTCCTAGTTAGTAAAAGTGAAAACACTATTTTAAAATACTTAACAGGAACACTTTCAGCTTTAGTAAACTTAATTAGGACATAGTTCAGTGGAGAAAGCTCAAAGGAGGAACCCCCAAGCAAAATGTACTTAGGGCTCTTCATGATAATAAGGGTTGTGGCTACGAAAAGGGGGGGGGGGGGGAATGGAGAACACTTTTCCCCTCCCATTCCCTCCTCTCCCCCCTCACCAGAAAATTTAGAAAACACAAGTGGCAGCGGCAGACTTAACTCTTACTTTCAAAGAAGTTTGCTGCACTGCCTTGCCTTGCCTCCACTTTTTTCCTTTGTAAAGCACCACTCCGTGGCAGTTGGAGGCCAGGAAAGCATTTCGTATTGATGGGCCTGAAGTATTACATATCACAAGACTGATCCCTCAACTGGAAATGATTTCTCGAGTCTTCGGCAGCTGCAGAGCGGTGCTTTACAAAAGAAAAAAAAGCAGCGGCACGGCACGACACAGCACGGCAAACTTCTTTGAAAGTAAGTGTGAAGTTTGTCACTGCCGTGTTGGGATTATTATTATTATTATTATTAAACACTTATATAGTTCCACAACATACGAAGCGCTGTACAAACATACAAGAGAGACAGTATATTCAGGAAAGTAAGAAGATCAGAGGTGGAATTGCAGGGCTCAGAAGTGCTGGGAACGGACTCATGGAAAATGACATTGCTAAAGCAAAATTGCTAAACAAATACTTCTGCTCTGTTTTTACTAAAGAAAATCCTGGAGAAGGACCATCTGTGACTCCCAAATCTAAAAATGGGAATGAGGTAGATACCACGCCATTCGAAGAGGATGAGGTGTTAGAACAGCTTGCAAAACTGAAAGTGGACAAGGCCATGGGACCGGATGGGATACATCCCAGGATACTGAGAGAGCTCAGAGAGGTTCTTGCAGGGCCATTAAAGGATGTTTTCAACAGATCCTTGGAAACAGGAGAGGTTCCTCAGGACTGGAGAATGGCTGACATTGTACCTCTACACAAAAGTGGTGACAGGGAAGAAGTGTCAAACTACAGGCCCGTGAGCCTTATCTTGGTGGCGGGAAAGGTAATGGAGACGCTCCTGAAAGAGCGAATAGTGAACTTACTGAAAACCAGAGGGTTACAGGATCCGAGACAACATGGTTTTACTGAGGGGCGATCTTGCCAGACAAATCTGATTGAGTTCTTTGACTGGGTGACCAGAGAACTGGATCAAGGACATGCGATGGATGTCATCTACCTGGATTTAAGCAAGGCCTTTGATACTGTCCCTCATAGGAGGCTTATCAATAAACTCAGTAGTTTGGGGATGGGTCCCAAGGTGGTAAACTGGATCAGAAATTGGTTGACTGACAGACGACAGAAGGTGATGGTAAATGGAGCTCACTTGAATGAAAGGAAGGTGATTAGCAGGATGCCGCAGGGTTCAGTCCTGGGCCTGGTACTGTTCAATGTATTTGTGAGTGATATTGCTGAAGGACTGAATGGAAAAGTCTGTCTTTTTGCAGATGACACAAAAATTTGCAACAGAGTGGACTCCCCCGAGGGAGTGCTGAACATGAGGAGGGATCTGCAAAAGCTGGAGGAATGGTCTGATGCTTGGCAATTGAGATTTAATGCAAAGAAGTGCAGTGTCATGCACTTGGGTAGCAGAAATCTAAAGGAAATGTACACGATGGGTGAGACGTTGGTGTGTACAGAGCAGGAGAAAGACCTCGGTGTGATTATTTCTGTAGATCTCAAGGTGGCAAAACAGTGCGACAAGGTGGTGGCAAAAGCCAGGAGGATGTTGGGCTGCATTCGAAGAGGAATTACCAGCAGAAAGGAAGGTGTACTAGTGCTGCTGTATAAGTCTCTGGTGAGGCCTCACTTGGAATACTGTGTTCAGTTTTAGAGACCGTATCTTGTAAAGGATGTAAAAAGAATGGAAGCTGTTCAGAGGAAGGCGACTAAAATGATTTGGAGCCTGCGTCAGAAGCCTTATGAGGAGAGACTTGAAGACCTAAATATGTACACTTTGGAGGAGAGGAGGGATAGGGGAGATATGATTCAGACCTTTAAATACTTAAAGATAAATAATGAACAAACAAACCTCTACCAGAGACGGGGAAGCTGTAAAACTAGAGGGCATGACATGAAGCTGCAAGGTGGTAAATTGAAAGGCAATGTCAGGAAATATTTTTTTACTGAAAGGGTGGTGGATGCTTGGAATGTCCTCCCGATGGAGGTGGTGGGGGCAAACACAGTGACGGAATTCAAAGTGGCCTGGGAGAGACACAGTGGATCACTTTACAGCAACAAGATTAAATCAAAATAAATTGAACCGTCTAATTTCTCAACAAATAGGGGTGTCCTACATGGAGCAATGGGGGGAGGAGTGGTGGGTTCACCCCTAAACAAACAAAGAAACAAAGATATGGGGAGAGGTGCACCTGCTCCTGGTGGGTGCACCTACTCTCTAAAAGACATGGGAAGGGGTGCACCTACTCCTGCCATATTGCTGGGCAGACTAGATGGACCACGCTGGTCTTTATCTGCCATCATTTATTATGTTACTATGAAGTCCCTGCTCATCACAGCTCACAATCTAATAAGACAGAATACAAAATAAGTTACAAAATACAAATAAAATTTACAGGACAAAGTAAACAAAAGTTGATGGAGAGATCAAGATAGGGCAAGACAGGAATGAAAAGCAGTAGTGAAGAGGTGGGATTTGAGTCTGGACTTGAAAATGGGCAGGGAGGATGCCTGGCACACAGAGATAGGAAGACTATTCCAAGCAAAGGGTGCTGCCAGTTGGAAGGAGCGAAGTCTGGAATTGGCAGTACGAGTAAAGGGCACAGATAAACGAAGACTATTAGAAGAGCGAAGTAACCGAGAGGGGGGTGTAAGGAGAGATAAGAGACGAAAGGTACTGGGGGGCAGAAGAGTGAATACATTTATAGCTTAGGAGGAGAAGTTTAAATTGGATACGGAGACGGATGGGAAGCCAATGAAGCAAGATGAGGAGAGGAGTGATGTGGGAAAAGCGAGACTGGCGGAAAATAAGTCGAGCAGCGGAGCACTTGGTTTGCAGCTTGTCGTGCTGTGAGGGCTTGCGTGCATCAGTGATGCTGAGAGCTAAACTATCGGTAGTTTAACTACTGGCAGGGTCTCCCAAGATGGACAGGTCTCAGCTGAGGTGCCAGACCAAGACAAACCACCCATCTGGGCAGCAGCAGAATGGGACAGTGTTGACGGCGGAGGATCACATTTTTGTGACAACGGCAACAACACCAAACTTAAACTGCGCGGAAGAAAGGCCCGGCAATCTACTTCTGTATCTTGCCATGAAAACCCAATGGATAGTTACAACAAAACAAATTGTGCTATGGTGCTGGAAGATGAGACCCCCAGGTCAGAAGGCACTCAACTAGCTACTGGGAAAGAGCTGAAGACTTTTCAGAATAAAGCCAGCATTTCTGATGTGGTTGGATCAAAGCCCTCGGGAAGTCTGACTGCTGATGTAGCTGCGCATGAAATGAGAGTCAGAAGCTGTAAAGATGTCTTACACATTGGAACATGGAACGTACGAAGCATGAACCAAGGGAAGTTGGAGGTGGTCAAAAATGAAATGGAACGTGTACAGCTTGATCTGTTGGGTGTCAGCGAACTGAAATGGACTGGCATGGGGCACTTTGCATCAGATGATCACATGGTCTACTATGCTGGAAATGAAAGACAAAGAAGAAATGGTGTTGCATTTATAATAAAGAAGAAACTTGCAAGAACTGTAATGAAATATAATGCAGTCAGCGAACGCTTAATCTCTATTCATCTACGAGGACTGCCTATCAACACAACTATAATTCAAGTATATGCCCCAACAACAGCTGCAGAAGAGAATGAAATTGAAGAGTTCTATGAACAAGTACAAGCTGAAATTGACAGAACATGCAAACAGGATATCCTGATAGTCATGGGTGACTGGAACGCAAAAGTTGGCAACAAAGCAGAAGGCAAATTAGTTGGAAAATATGGACTTAGCAACAGAAATGAAGCTGGAGAAAGACTGATAGAATTCTGCAAGACCAATGATCTATTCATCTCAAACACCTTCTTCCAGCAACACAAGCGGCGACTGTACACATGGACTTCACCGAATGGATTATATAAAAATCAAATTGACTACATATGCGGAAGTCAACGATGGAAAAGCTCTGTAACATCAACAAGACAAAACCTGGAGCTGACTGTGGTACAGATCATCAACTACTAGTATGCAAACTCAAGCTAAAGTTGAAAAAGAGCAAACCACTCATGAATGCAGCAAAATATGACCATGAGAATATACCACTGGAATTTAAAGACTGCCTGCAAAATCAATTTGCTGCTTTAGATACAAATGACAGAGCTCCGGAAGAGTTATGGAATGACATCAAGAAGGTTGTGTTGGAAGAAAGCGAGAAGTCTCTACAAAAGGTGAAAAAGCAAAAACGGCCAAAATGGATGACGGAAGAAACTCTGAAAATTGCCCAGAAACGCCGAAAAGCTAAAGCCAGAGGAGAAAGAAAGACAATCGCAGAACTCAACAGAGATTTCCAACGTGCAGCAAGACAGGACAAGGAAAAGTACTACAATGACACTTGCAAGGAAATAGAAGCAGAAACTATTAGAGGAAGAACAAGATCGGCTTTCCTAAAGCTACGAGAGTTAAAGAAAAAGTTCGAGCCTCGAATTGGAATGTTACAAGATGCTCAAGGTTCTATGTTGAATGATGCTGAGAAGATCAAGAAAAAGTGGAAGGAATATACAGAGTTTTTATATGATAAAGATCAAGTGGACCACCAGCCATTTCAACCTGTACCTTATGATCGGGAACCATTGGTGATGAAAGAAGAAGTTGAAGCAGCATTGAAAGCCTTATCAAAGAACAAAGCACCAGGCATTGATAGCATTCCCATAGAAGTATTGCAGCAATCTGATGCAGCTGTTACCGTACTCACAAGGCCCTGCCAAGAAATATGGAAGACAACATCATGGCCAACTGACTGGAAAAGATCTGTGTTTATACCAGTACTAAAGAAAGGTGATCCAACTGACTGTGGAAATTATCGCACAATCGCTCTGATCCCACATGCCAGCAAGATTCTACTGAAGATTATTCAAAAGAGACTACAACCATACCTGGAACAAGAACTACCTGAAGTGCAAGCAGGGTTCAGGAAAGGGCGAGGAATGAGAGACATCATTGCAGATGTGAGATGGATCCTTGAAAAGACTAAAGAATACCAAAAGGATATCTATTTGTGCTTTATTGACTATAGCAAGGCTTTTGACTGTGTAAACCATGAGAAACTCTGGGCCACATTAAGAAGCATGGATATACCAGAACACCTGATCGTTCTCTTGCGCAATCTGTACATTGATCAAGAAGCAACAGTTCGAACGGAACAAGGAGAAACAGAATGGTTTAAAATAAGCAAAGGTGTAAGACAAGGCTGCATACTTTCCCCCTACCTGTTTAATTTATATGCAGAACAAATCATCAGAGAAGCAGGATTGTATGAAGACAACAGAGGTGTGAAGATTGGTGGAAGACTCATCAACAACCTTCGCTATGCTGATGATACCACATTACTGGATGAAAGTGAAGATGATCTGAAACATTTGCTTCTCACAATCAAAGAACATAGTCTCAAAATGGGCCTGCACCTTAATGTAAAGAAGACAAAGATCATGACAACTGGCATAATCAACAGGTTCATCGTTGAAGGAGAAGAAATTGAAATTGTGAACAACTTTAACCTACTTGGATCAACTATCAATAAAGAAGCAACAAGCAGTCAAGAAATCAGACGACGCATTGCTCTTGGCAGAATGGCTATGAAAGACCTAGATAAGATTCTCAAGAGCAGAGATGTCTCTCTCCATACAAAGATTCGACTTGTTCAAGCCATGGTATTTTCAATAACATCATATGGATGTGAAAGCTGGACAGTGAAAAAGATAGACAGGAAGAAAATTGATGCCTTTGAATTATGGTGCTGGCGGCGAATACTGTGTATACCATGGACTGCCCGAAGAACAAACCAGTCGGTACTAGAGGAGATCAAACCTAAGCTTTCTTTAGAAGCTCAGATGACAAGACTTCGACTTTCATACTTTGGACACATTATGCGAAGAGAGAGATCATTAGAGAAAGACATTATGCTTGGCAAGATAGAAGGTCAACGCAAGAGAGGAAGGCCAGCAATGAGATGGATCGATACAATAACAGCAGCTACGGGTACCAGTCTGTCAACAATGAGCCGCCTGACTGAAGACCGAACACAATTTAGGATAGCTATTCAGAGGGTCGCCATGAGTCGACTCCGACTCGACGGCACTTAACACACACACAGCGGAGTGCTGAATTGACTGAAGAGGAAAGAGGTGGCTCGCAGGGAGGCGGGCAAGGAGAAGGTTACAATAATCAAGACGGGAGGTGATTTAAGGCGTGGACAATCATCTTAGTAGTATCAACAGAAAGGAAAGAGCGAATTTTGCAGATATTGTATAGAAAGAAACGCCATGTTTTAGTAATGAGCTTGGATATGTTGAGAGAAAGAAAGAGAGGAATAAAAAATAACACCAAGGTTACGTGCTGAAGAGACAGGGAGGATTACAGAGTTATCCACAGAGAGAGAGAAAGGGGAAAGAGGAGGAGAGGCATACGGGGGAAAGATAAGGAGTTCAGTTTTGGCCCTGTTCAGTTTTAAGTGGCGGTGGGACATCCAGGTAGCAATGTCAGAGAGGCAGAGTGAGATCTTAGACTGGATTTCAGGAGAGATAACAGGTGCAGAAAGATAGATTTGAGAATCATTGGCATAGAGATGATAGTGAAAGCCATGGGAAGAGATAAGGGCACCAAGGGATTGGGTATAGAGAGAAAAGAGGAGCAGACCTAAGACGGAACCCTGAGGAACACATACAGGTAATGGGGTTGAAGAAGAGGAGGAGCCACCGAAGCACACACTGAAAGAGCGATGGGAGAGATAGGAGGAGAACCAAGATAGTACAGAGTCTTTGAAACCAAGTGAGGACAGGGTGATAAGAAGAAGGTTATGGTCAACAGTGTCAAAGGCAGCAGATAGATCGAGAAGAATGAGGACAGAGTAGAAGCCTTTGGACTTAGCCAGGAACAAATCATTAGAGACCTTAGTAAGAGCTGTTTCAGTGGAGTGTAGGGGATGGAAGCCGGATTGTAAAGGATCCAAGAGGGCATGAGAGGAGAGGAAATCAAG
Source organism: Ichthyophis bannanicus (assembly GCA_033557465.1). NCBI lineage: Eukaryota > Metazoa > Chordata > Amphibia > Gymnophiona > Ichthyophiidae > Ichthyophis > Ichthyophis bannanicus. The sequence continues at coordinate 193,937,419 of CM066039.1, forward strand.
AAAACGGTGGTAGACTGCACGCTCAAGTAGTTTAGAGGTAAAAGGAAGGAGAGAGATGGGTCGATAGTTAGAAGGACAGGTGGGATCAAGTGAGGGTTTTTTGAGGAGGGGTGTAACCACAGCGTGCTTGAAATCAGAAGGGAATGTTGCAGTGGAGAGAGAGAGAGATTAAGAATATGAGAAATAGAAGGGACAATTGCTGGACCTTCCTCTGGCGTGCCCCCCCACCCCCCTCCCCCACATTGCAGGGGCTGCTTGGGTGGTATCTATACCACTGACATAGCTTCAAGAGAAAAAGCAAAGTAGGGTTGAAATTTTGGGGTATACAGAAATAAATTGTTTGCTAGAGCAGATTTGCTGCAAAGTGCCCTTCCTGTCAGAATGTAAGAGAGAACTGATATTGTTTGAATACGTGTTAATTGAAGCTTAGTGACAGATTAAAGGGACAAGCTGAAAGAGTCCCTCTATCAAACTAAGGGGCATGTTTACTAATATGGCAGATAGCACTTGCCAAGTATGCTGCATTAACAGCTAATCCAGAGCAAATGCAGATAATGCAGTGATTTTCTGCACTATCTGCAGAATGCACATTAGCTGCTTGTGTGGGCAGGGTGAGGGCAGCGAGTTGGTGGGTCTGCACTGTGTAGTTACTGCACATGTCAACAATGTGTGGCAGCCACTGGACTTGCAGGCAGCGTGCGTGCAATTAACACCACCTCAGTGGGTGGCATTAGCTGCATCCAGGCTGCTGTCAGACTGTGCTCTCTGCATTTTCAATGCAGTGTCTGCTGGGAACATGCTGTTCACGCCCCCAACAGATACCACACGACTTTTGCAGCTAATGTGGCACTCTTTGTACTGATGCATCACATTAGCTGCAAAATCCTAATGCAGTTTAATAAACATGCACCTAAGGACACTGTGAATGACCAGGAGAACTGTTAAAAGAGATTGTCTTATAAGCAGATTGCATTATAGGCAAAAGAGAACTTAATTACATTCAAATCTGAAGGAATGCTGATAGAGGACCTGCTACTACTGGAAAGGAATCTGCACTTGTAAGTACCTGCTGGGAAATTGTCTCAAAATCATGGGAAAAAGTTGTTTTGGGTTAAATTGATAAAATCTGCATCCGTTTAAAATTCTGTGTTTACTTATGTAGTCGGTTAAGACATAGATTAATAGGCAAACATTCAGTTTTATTAAGTCAGGATCTAGAGCCACTATTATTAAAACCTGTTAGCCAGTTAATGTGTATGTTAACGTGCTGCAACTGGCAATCAGGAACACTAATATGTGAGTGGCAAAACGGCTCTTAACACAAGTTCGCCTGACTCCTCTATAGGAGTTGTTAAGTGCACCTGCCTAATGGAGCACATGTTTGAGTGGCTCATCACGCATTAACTGCCAGGAACATACTTATGCCCCCAACAGCTAATGTGGAAGCTGTGCAATAAACATGCATGTGGTGTGTTAATTGCAGATCCTTAGTGGCTTTAGTAAAAGGAAAAACAGGTAGACTTTCAGTTTTATTAAAGTCAGTTAAGACATAACAGGAAAACTTTCAGTTAGTGTTTTCCCCCTCCCCCTAAACTCCCACCCACATGCAGACTCAATCTGATTTACAGACTATTAAGCTATGTAATTATGATGATAAGAGGGAAATTGTTCACCTCCAGGTTTAACTGGTCATCTTTATTGGCAAGTTATTAGCCCATAGGAATAGATTAGTTCTAAGTCTTTGCATTCATTTGAAGTGAACAATAAAGAAATATCATAAAATCCCTTCAATTTGTTATGTGTATTTGGATTAGTTCAAGTATTTCTACTCCTTTAGCAACTTTAAATAGTTAAAGAAATCATCAAAATATAAGATGCAGATAGCAGTCCAACAGTGAGATAAGGACTATCTAGTCTTTTACACTGAATGTCATTTGTACGATGATCTTCGAGTTCGTGAGAGGTTGTATGCACTAGGTGCAAAGAACTCCTAGCTCTCAGGGAATGAATGATCTCTGGAGCCTACAGTAGAAAACTTGGAGGAGCTGAGGCAGACAGAGATATATAGGCAAGCCCTTCAGAAACATAGTAGAGAAGTCCCATCTCTAGTCTGGCAGCCTTTTTGTTACTATGGGGAAGAAAGGTCACTTGAAACGAGAGCATCATTTTGGTGTGACAGGAAGTGATCCTGTAGGTAGGACCTGCCCTTTAGGTGATGTAATATCCTCTCACACCAAGGATGTGTCTCCAGGGGCTTCAGCTTAAGAGCGAAGGGCTAGAATGGCTGTTGTAGTTGATGATTCAATCATTAGGCATTTAGATAGCTGGGAGCTAGCAGATGTGAAGATCACCTCGTAACTTGCCTGCCTTGTCAGCTAGAAAAGAATTTAGACAGTACTGAGGAGTCGTCTGCTTTCTTGGTACATGTGGGTACCGATAAAATAAGAACGTGTTGGAGGGACGTTCTGGAAGTCAGCTTCCCGTTCCACGAGCAGGACCCGAGGCAGGCAGAGCTTTGGAGTCTCAATGTGTGGATGAGATGATAGTGAAGAGGGCTTTAGATTTGTTAAAAAATGGGAAACATTCTGAGGAAGAGGAGGTCTTTTCCAGAAAAATGGGCTCTACCTTAACTAGGGTGGACCCAGGCAGTTGAAACTAACCTTTAAAAATGAATGAGAGCAGCTTTTAAACTAGATAATGGGGGAAAACTAAGAGCTGCCCAAGAGAATATCATCCAGAATGATATATCTTTGAAGAATGCTAACAAAACAGGGAAGTTAGGACATTCTGATAGAGAGGTTGCAATAAAGGTAAAAGTATTTATTTAGAGTTGAAAGCTTCCAAATTACCCCAGTCAACTGACAAGCAGGCTGTTAATATAAACAAAAAGCATATTTTGTATGTCTGTATGCAAAGGCTCTCTCTTTCTGTGCCTTCAAGTCAATGCTGACTCCTGGCAACCCAGAAGCTCCTGGGTTTTCTTGGCAGTGTGACCAGAAGTAGATTGCCAGGCCTTTCTTTCTTTCTTTCTTTCCATTCTCTTATATACCGTGCTATTCCGCATCAGTGCGGTTTACATAGAACATCAAAACTTACACATTTCAGTAGCTGTGTTTACAATGAACCGGTACGTGAACCTGGGTCAAACCTGGGTAACTATTTACATATTGGGTAACTATTTACATCTTGACAAACTAATATAGAGGATTCATTGTATTGTGTCGGCTAGCTAGTTGCTGCGGCTGTGGTGGTACATTCTTCTGGGTAATACAAGAGGAAGAGGTGATGTTTTAACGCTTTCCTAAACTGGACTAAGTCGGGGATTGCCCGGATGCTAGGTGGGAGGGTGTTCCAGCATTTTGGTGCACAGAATTTGAAAGCTCCGTTTACTGTTGCCTGGGTGGACTGGGTTATCTCTTTCGGGATTATTAGTGTGTTGACCGCTGCTGCTCTTCTGGATCTGGTAGGGGGGTTGCTCTTTATGAGCTCTGTTAGGGATGAGCAGGAGAGCCCATTGATGGCTTTGAAAGTCAGCAGTAAGGTTTTGAATATGAGCCTGCCTTGAATGGGGAGCCAGTGAAGCTGTTTCAGGATGGGCGTTATGTGGTCCCTCCTGGATGTTCCCTGAAGAACTCTTGCTGCTGAGTTCATCGTGAGCTGTAGCGGGTGCAGAGTGGACTGAGGGAGACCCTGAAGTATGGCATTTGCATACTCAAAATGCGGTATGATCAGTGCTTGATAGATTCTCCGGAAGTCATCCGGTTCAAGCAGGAAGCGTAGATGCCGGAGAGATTGGATCTTATGGTATATTGCTCTTGCTATATTGCTTATGTGCGTCTTCACGTCTAGTCGCTGGTCTAAGGTGACTCCGAGGTATCTTATAGAGGGTTTGGTTAGAAGTTCAGCTTCCTTGACCTTCAGGTATGGTGGTGTGATGAAGTTTGGATTTCTTGTGATGAATAGGACCTCTGTTTTCTTATGTTGAATTCAAAGATTTTGGTTTTGGAGCCAGATGGATATGGCATTGAAACAGTCTGTCAGTGGGGAAAGGTCTAGGTTGTCTGTCGAGAATGGCTTATAAAGGAGGACATCATCAGCGTATACTAAGCAGTTCACCTTGAAAGACCATATGATGTCACATATTGGCTACATGTATATGTTGAACATCAGCGCAGAGAGGGAAGATCCTTGTGGGACGCCTTGATTCTGGTGGAATGGTTCTGATGTTGAGGTCCCTCATCGTACGTGCTTTCTTCCGAGGCAATGGAGGGTTAAGTGACTTGCTCAAGGCCACAAGGAGTGCTAGTGGGAATAAAACCCTGGCTGTTTGGTTACCAAGCCAGTGTTCTAACCACTAGGCTACTCCTTCACCCCATGCAAATGCTACAAGTCTAAAAAATAAAATGGGAGAATTAGAACATATGTATAGCACTGAATGAAGAGCTAATAATAATTGGCATCTTAGAGACCTAGTGGAAGGAGGATAACCAGTGGGACTCTGTGATATCAGGATACAAATATCACATTAATAGGTTAGATCAAATTAGTGGAGGGGTGACCCTATATGTTAAATAGAGCATTGAGTCAATCAGGATAAAGATTTCAAAATGCACTGTAGTCTTTATGGACTGAAATTCTATGTGAGAAAGGGAAGGGAATAGCATTGGAGGTGTACTACCTTCCACTTGGCCAGAATGAAGAGACAAATGATGATATGCTAATAGAAAATAGGAAAGCTAACAAAATTGGCAACCCAGTAATAATGGGTGATTTTAATTATCCTTGTATTGACTGGGGCAGTGTCACATCAGGTCATGCTAGGGAGGTAAGGTTTTAGAAGAAATAAATGACTGCTTTATGGAGCAACTGATTTAGGAACTGACCTGAGGGGGAACTGCTTTAGACATAGTCCTTAGAGGTAACGCAAGAGATAACAGTGTCGGAGCCACTTGGCAATAGTGATCATAATATGATCAAATTTGATTAATAAATGTAGGAAGGGACAGCAAGGAAATGATTACATACACTTGGAGGAATTGTCAAAATTTTTGTGCAGAATTAGAATTTCTTTTGTTGAGTATTCCCCCAGGAGAACTACATTAGCATTTAACATTTAAATGAGAGTCTACAATCAAATGAGGAAAATGGTTAGAAAAAAACCTAAGAGGAGCAGCTGCAAAGGTTAAGGCATTACATCAGGCTTGGACTTTGTTTTAAAATACCATCTTGGAAGACTGGACCAAATATATTCCATGCTTTAAAAAAGAAGGAAGGAAAGCCAGACTGCCAGAATAGTTTAAAGGTGAGAGGAAAGAAGTTGTTTTAGCCAAAAAACAATCTTTCAAAAATTTAAAAAAGATCTGATTGAAGAAAACTGGAAACAACATAAGCACTGTCAAGTTAGATGCAAGGCATTGATAAAGCAGGTAAAAAATAAATCTGAAAAGAACCTTGCCTTGGAAGCAAAAACTCATAGTAAAATCTTCAGGTACATTATAAACAAGAAGCCTGTGAGAGAGGGAGTTAAACCATTAGATGATGGGGGGGGGGGGGGGTGGTAAAAAAAGGGCACTAAGGAAAGACAAGGCAATAGTGGAAATATTAAGACTTCTTTGCTTCATCGTTTACTGAAGAAGATGTAGGGGAGATATCAGTACCAAAAATTATATTTAAAGGTGATGAACTGGAGGAATTGAAACAAATCTCTGTGAACTTGCAAGATATAATAAGGCGAGGATCATATGGTGATAGGAGAGGAGAAGGACATGAATAAATAGAACTCCCAGGTTAAGGCAGCAAAATTCGTGAAAAAAACCCTGCTAATCACCGCAAAAGAGAGCGGTAGAGGTTGGAGCATGGAGAGGAGTACCTCTGTGTGGCAGATCGCAGTTGTCAGGGTAGGCCACAGTGCCCGTCCAAAGCCTGCTCAGCAAAGAAATCCAACCCGACACATAAAATGGCCGCTGATACTCCTCGGGGTGGCTTACCTGGCGCTGGTGACTTGGCAGCTGAGATCTCCAAGGTGGTGTCAGCTGCTCTGGAAGATAGGCTTAATTGTCTCCAATCTACAGAGGATTGAATAAAAGAACAATTTGAGGTGCAACTGCACTGGATATCTGACGTTGAGCAGAGGTTAGCAATGCAGGAAACTCTGGTGGAGCATCTATCGTCACTGGTTACACAGCTCACTACCAGCATTTAGAAGCTTCTCGAGCACCTTGAAGACTAAGAGAAGCGCTCTTGCCACAACAACGTCTGGATGGTGGGATTGCTGGAGATGCTGTTGGATGCCAAGCTATATGAATTCTATGAACACTGGCTTCCCACTGCTTTGGTCTTACAAGGAAGGGCCGCAGAGAGAAAATGGCACCAGGCCGTGGCCTGCAATTGCTTGCTGTTTAGTGTGGGTGGAGAAAGAGCGCATAATGAAGTCATACTGGGAACAGAAAACATTGGAGTATGAGACTTGTCGGATCCTGATATTCAACGACTTTTTGACCCGTGTGGTTGCAAAATGCTGGAAGCTTACACCTGTTTGCAATGCCCTCTATCAGCACAACTTCAAGTTTGCCCTTCTTTTTCCACAATGGCTTCGAATACAGCATGATGGAGCCACAGTTTATGTCAACAGTATAGAAGGATATCTATTCTCGGAGCACAACGGCAGTCTGGGGATGCCACAGAGAGCTGAGTGCGGTGGAGCAGACTGTAGGGACTTCTTGCTATTAACACCCTGAGGGAAGTATTTTATAACACCGGTGGTCCTGTGTTTTTCACCGAGCGAACTGGACTTCTGCCAGGGTCGGCCTAGAGGCAGGACCATGGGTACTGGGGAGGACGCAGAGGAAGGGGAGATGTGACGGCGTGATGCAGGGGACTTGGGTGAGTGAACTGTGGCCTGTTTACCAGCAACTACTGTTGCCATGGTCTCCCCCCTGGATACTGTTGAACTTGAACATATCAATAGTAATTGCTTTATTTGTTATATGTTTATACCGTTTACTAGTTATTGGGTACCTATATATAGTTTGGGTAACCGGGGAGGAGGGGGGTGTTGGGTGGCTGGATCAGATAAGGGGAGGCAGTGCATTTGCGGGTCATGAACAAAGTAAGGCCTTTAGGGATGGTGGTAAGAGAGGGAACAGGGATAGTTGGGGGGTGGTCAGGTGGTGTGTTTGTGGGATGAACGATGTTGAGTTGGTGTGTGTGGATGACGGGATGCATGACTGGGATGGAACTTCAGGGGGAAAGGGAATGGAGCAGAGGGCTGGGGGGAATTCTTGGGATGGGTAGAAAGAGAGAGACCAAAACTAGGATGGCGGGGTGGGTAAGGATGTGTTATTTGAAGATGGGAATCGTGCACAGCAGTGACCATTGGTTGGTATTGTCTCCCTGGGACTCAGCAGGGGAGGCCTCAGGGGGTGGCTTCTTAGCACTATTGGCTGGGTATTCATATTCATTACGCTAGATACTCTGTGGGTTGTGACTCTGAACGTCAGTGGCTTTGACTGACCTGTAAAGCACAAGAAAACTCTTGCTTATTTGCGCAAATTGGGGACCAATAATACCCTATTGCAGGAAACTCACCTCACGGAGCAGGAGCACACTAAGTTGAGGAGAGGCTGAATGCAGGAGGTCCATTGGGCGGCTTATACATTGAAACAACGGAGGGTCACTGTATTTGTGGGGGAAGTGGGTAGCTTTTGATGCTCACAGGGTTGTGCAGGATCCAGAGAACCGATATATCATGGTGTGGGGGGTATTACAGGGAATGAAAGTAGTACTCTGTAGCATCTATGCACCAAATCTATACCAGCATTCTTTCTTTATGGAGTTGGTGGCAAGACTGGCAGACCAATCAGAGTATTCCCTGATTATGGGGGGCAATTTCAACACAGTACCAGATCCCATGATTGACAGCCGGCACCACCCGGGTAGCTCCAAGAGGGCAAGAGGCCCATGGTATTAATTTAATTTGTCAGGAGCTGGAGCTTATCGATGGTTGGCACACATTGCACCCCAGCGAACTAGAATATACCCATTACTCAGGCCAGCACACCTGGATTATGTGGTCCTATCGGAGCGCCTTTTGGGAAGTTGCAAAGTAGTAATATTCAACGACAATTAGTCTCTGACTAGGTGGCAATGCAGCTTGACCTGTGGTGGAGCGGGGTGACTGGATTTGGCAACTAAATCCCATTTGGAGCCAGGACTTAGAGTTTTGTCGATTTTTCTCTGGCAATGCTGGCAGGAGTTTGTGGTGGAGAATAGCAGTGAGTAAGTAGGGTTAATAGTGTACTGAGCAACAAATAAGGTGGTTCTTCGGGGCCACATCATAGGCTTCATGTGACATAAAAGGAAACAACAAGGTCAGCAGCTCCTAAGGGAGTTCAGTGAGCTGCAGAGCCCAGCTCATAGCTATGCGGCAGGCAGAGCCTCAGTGACCACTTCAGGAACAGCGTAATAAGGTGAATGCACTTTTGCAGAAATGGGTTCTACAGAGTATTTGCCTCTACAAATATAAACTTCATCAATGGAGGGAGAAGTCTGGCAAGCTTTTAGCCTACCTTGTCTTGAAGGACTAGAAAAAGGGACTGTTACTTCTGGAGAGAGATCTGCAATTGTGAGTATATACTTCTAGGAATTTTCTGAAAGGAATTCTTTCTATTAAAGCTATTTAATCTGTGAACCCACTATTTTTTGTTAAATCAGTCAGGGCCTAATAGCAGCAGTTTAAGTTTAAATTTAAAACACAGAAGAGAAATTTCTGGTTACATTTCATACCCAGCAGAGAGCTTATAGTTTTAATTTAATAGTCACTCAGGGCCTAGTATCAGCAAAGTACTTTTAGTCTAAATTTAAAACACAGAAGAGAGCTTTCTGGATAAATTTAGAACCCAGCAGAGAGCTTGTAGTTTAAATTTCATAATAAGTTAGAGCCTAGCAGCAGCAAAGAGTTATAATTTAAATCAAATAAGAATATAGCTTACCTCAGCAGCACAGGACAGGGTACTGTGTAGCAGCCCTCTTTTAATAAGTGTTATTTCCCTCCCTCCCTCCCCACACCCACCCACCCCGGGATAATCGTAGCTTTATAGGTACTTACATATCTTAAAAGACCGGAGGTGCTCTCAGGTGAAGCTTGTTACCCAAATCAGACATACACCAAGGACCTGAGATTAATTAAGCTTCAGGTGAACAAGGTATATTAAACGTATTAGGTACAGTTTTATTGATATAAATATCCATAGCAACCCTTAGTAAGTAAAGAACTTAAAGATCTAAACAAAAACTTAAAACTAAGATGCAGACAGCAGTCCAGCAGCGGGATGGGGGCTTTCCAGTCTTTTGCATTGAGTGTCACATGTATGATTTTCTCCCAGTTGGTGAAAGGTCTTACATGTGCACTAGGTGCAAGGAGCTCTTTGTTCTCAGGGAACGAGTCCGTTCTCTAGAGGCTAGAGTAGCAGACTTGGAAAACATAAGAAAGACAGAGAGGTACATAGACGAGACCTACAGGGATATAGTCCTGAAGTCCCACCTCCAGTCTGGCAGCATCCCTGTTGCCATGGAGGAGAGAGGTCACGTGACAGGAGAGCATCACCCTAGTGTGGCAGGAAGTGATCCTGTAACTAGGACCTGTCCTCCAGGTGATGTAAAACCCTCTCACACCGAGGAAGTTTCTCCAGGGCCATGTGCCCATGAGGGAAGGGTTAGGACAGCCGTTATAGTTGGTGATTCGATCATTAGGCATGTAGATAGCTGGGTGGCTGGTGGACGTGAGGATCGCCTGGTAACATGCCTGCCTGATGCGAAGGTAGCGGACCTCACACGCCACCTAGATAAGGTCTTAGATAGTGCTGGGGAGGAGTCTGCTGTCTTGGTACATGTCGGTACCAATGACATAGGAAAATGTGGTAGGGAGGCTCTGGATGCTAAATTTAGGCTTTTAGGTAGGAAGTTGAAATCCAGAACTTCCAGGGAAGCGTTCTCCGAAATGCTTCCCGTTCCATGTGGAGGACCGAAAAGGCAGGCATAGCTCTGGAGTCTCAATGCGTGGATGAGACAGTGGTGCAGAGATGGGTTTAGATTTGTTAGGAACTGGGGAACATTCTGGGGAAAGGAGGGGCTCTTCCGAAGGGATGAGCTTCACCTTAACTGGGATGGAACCAGACTGCTGGCATTAACCTTTAAAAAGGAGATAGAGCAGCTTTTAAACTAGATAATAGGGGAAAGCCGACAGTCACCCAAGAGCAGATGGTTCAAAAGAATGTATCCTTGAAGGATACTACCAAAAGCAGAGAGGTTCCAAAAAAGAGTAAAGTAGCCCAAATGCCCTCGAGTATGGAGCAGACAGAGCTTAAAGATCCCAAATTACCCATGTCTACCAATAGCCAAATTAATATGAATAAAATACAGTCTCTAAAATGCTTGTATGCAAATGCTAGAAGTCTAAAAAATAAGATGGGAGAGTTAGAATATATAGCACTAAATGAGAGGTTAGATGTGATTGGAATATCGGAGACATGGTGGAAGGAGGACAACCAGTGGGACACTGTGATACCTGGGTACAAACTATATCGTAATGATAGAGCTGATCAAATTGGTGGAGGGGTTGCGCTCTGTGTTAGAGAGGGCATTGAGTCAGAAAGGATTAAAGTTTTGCAGGAAACAAAATTTGCTGTAGAATCTCTATGGATTGAAATTCCATGTAAAAAGGGGAAGGCGATCGCGGTGGGGGTGTACTATCGACCGCCTGGCCAGAATGAACAAATGGATGATGAAATGCTCAAAGAAATCAAGGAAGCTAACAAATGTTACAGCACGGTAATAATAATGGGCAATTTCAATTACCCCGGTATCCACTGGGTCAGTGTCACGGCAGCACATGCTAGGGAGATAAAGTTCCTAGATGACATAAATGACTGCATCTTGGAGCAGCTGGTTCATGAACTGACCAGAGGGGAAGCCATATTAGACCTAGTACTTAGTGGAACACCAGATCTAGTGCAAGACATGTGTTGGGGCCACTTGGCAATAGTGATCATAGCATGATCGCCTTTGATTTAATAAGTGGAGGAGGGATAGTAAGGAAATCCACAGTACTACCTTTTAACTTTCGAAAGGGAGACTATGATAAAATTAGGAAAATAGTTAAGAAAAAACTAAAAGGAGCAGTTGCAAAGGTTAAAGACTTACATCAAGCTTGAAAAATACTATCTTGGAAGCCCAGACCAGCTGTATTCCACGCTTTAAGAAAAGTGGAGGGAAGTCCAAAAAACTGCCAGCATGGTTTAAAGGTGAGGTCAGAGAGGCTGTTATTGCCAAGAAAGCATCTTTCAGGAAATGGAAAAAAGAGCCAAACGATGAAACCTGGGAACAGCACAAGCACTGGCAGGTCAAATGCAAGGCACTGATAAAGAAGGCAAAGAGAGAATTTGAGAAGAAGCTTGCTGCGGAAGCAAAAATGCGAAATAAAGATTTTTTCAAGTACATTCGTAGGAAAAAACCTGTGAGAGAGTCAGTTGGACCATTAGATGATAGAGGAGTTAAAGGGGCACTAAGAGGTGACAAGGCGATAGCGGAGAGACTGAATGAATTCTTTGCTTCGGTCTTTACTGAGGAAGATGTAGGGATGTTACCCATGACTGAAGTGGTATTTAAAGGTGCGGAAGAATTGAAGGAAATATCGATACATCGGGAAGATGTATTACAACTATTAGATAAACTGAAGAGTAGCAAATCACCTGGGCCGGATGGTATACATCCAAGGGTGTTGAAAGAACTGAAATATGAGATTGCAGACCTGCTATTAGTAATCTGTGAACTTTCATTAAAATCATCTCTAATACCTGAAGATTGGCGGATCGCCAATATAACACCAATTTTTAAAAAGGGTTCTAGGGGTGATCCGGGAAACTACAGACCGGTGAGCCTCACGTCAGTACCGGGAAAAATGGTAGAAACTATCATAAAGAATAAAATTACTCGGCATGTAGATAGTCATGGCCTAATGGGAGACAGCCAACATGGCTTTAGACAAGGAAGATCTTGTCTTATTAATCTGTTATGTTTTTTTTTGAAGGAGTGAATAATCAGGTGGACAAAGGTGAGTCGGTTGATATTGTGTATCTGGACTTTCAGAAAGCCTTTGACAAGGTCCCTCATCAGAGACTTTTGGCAAAACTAAAGAGTCATGGGATAGGAGGCAGTGTACTACTGAGGATCAGGAACTGGTTAAAAGATAGAAAGCAGAGGGTTGGGCTAAATGGCCAATTTTCCCAATGGAGAAAGGTGAATAGTGGTGTACCTCAGGGATCTGTGCTGGGTCCGCTGCTTTTTGACATATTCATAAATGACCTGGAAGGTGGAATAACGAGTGAGGTTATCAAATTTGCAGATGACACAAAACTATTTAAAGTTGTTAAAACCCAAGAGGATTGTTGAAAATTTCAAGAGGATCTTGATAAATTGGAAGACTGGGCATCAAAATGGCAGATGAAATTTAATGTGGATAAGTGCAAAGTTATGCACCTAGGGAAGAACAACCCAAACTATGGTTACACGATGCAAGGTTCCACATTAGGAACCACCACCCAGGAAAAAGATTTAGGCGTCATTGTGGATAACATGTTAAAACCCTCGGCCCAGTGTGCAGTGGCAGCCAAGAGAGCAAATAGAATGCTAGGTATCATAAGAAAAGGAATGGAAAATAAAACAAAAGATATTATAATTCCTCTATACCGTTCCATGGTGAGACCGCACCTTGAATATTGTGTGCAATTCTGGTCGCCGTATCTTAAAAAGGATATAGCGTTATTAGAAAAGGTTCAGAGAAGAGCCACCAAAATGGTAAAGGGGATGGAAGGATACTCCTATGAAGAAAGGCTAAAAAGGTTAGGGCTCTTTAACCTGGAAAAGAGACGGCTGAGGGGAGATATGATAGAAGTCTATAAATTAATGAATGGAGTGGAACGGGTAAACGTAGATCGACTGTTTACGTTATCAGAATATAGAAAGACTAGGGGACATGCAATGAAGCTACAGGGTAAACTATTTAAGACTAATACAAAAAATATTTTTTCACTCAACGTGTAATCAAACTCTGGAATTTGTTACCGGAGGATGTAGTAAAGGCTGTTAGTGTAGCTGGGTTTAAAAAAGGTTTGGACAAGTTCCTGGAGGAAAGGTCCATAAACCATTATTAAGAAGGGACCCTGGATATCAATGCTTGACTTAGTACAAGCACTGCAGAACCTGTGTCTTTTGGGGAAACTGCTAGGTAAGTATGACCTAGATTGGCCACTGTTGGAAACAGGATACTGGGCTTGATGGACCTTGGTCTGACCCAGTATGGCATATCTTATATTCTTATGTTGTTCGGCCCACATGAGTTTGGTGCACAGTGACGTGGCTTTGGAATCCAGTTGGCACCCTTGCTCTTGGTACCCAGGAGATTGCCCGGAGGTTTTTGGAGTTCTTCCAGTTCCATTACCAGACAGAACCTTCTGATGACCAGTCGCATGAGCTGGTTTTTTTCAGACTTTAGAGCTACCACAGCTCAGCGAAGCAGACCGAGCCTTGCTGGACAGGCCGCTGACAACTGAGGAGATTTTAGCTAGTATTAAGTGCTTTCAACCGGCAAAGGCCCCCAGGGCCAGATGACTTGGGGCCTGAGTTTTATCAGATTCTGGGGGAGGCAATGGCTCCAGCACTGTGGGATATGGGTGAATCTATATGCACGAGGGAAGAGTTTGATTCTGAGACAAACTGGGCGCTGGTGGTGATGCTTCTGCCCAAACTGAGCAAGGATCCGGACAGAGTCAAGGTGTACTGGCCTATATCATTGTTGAATCATGATCTCAAGAATTTGGCAGGGGCATTGGTTCGGCGGCTGGGGGAAGTGGTTCCTAGCCTGGTCTACTCAGATCAGGTGGCGTTTATAGAGGGGTGCAGCGTGGTGAGCCATATGGTCCGGGTGCTGACGATGTTTAGGGAAGACCGCCCTAAAGTGGTGGAGGTGGCGGTGGTGAGCCTTAATGCTGAGAAAGTGTTCAGTAGGGTCGCGTGGGACTACTTATTCTGGGTTTTGCTGCAATAGGACCTGGGAGACCATTTTGTACAGTGGGTGCGGGCCTTGTATCACCATTTGAGGGCTCAGATGATGGTCAATGGTGGTTTAACCAAAGAGTTTGAGCTTCGCTGGGGTACTTGGTAGGGATTCTCTCTATCTCTTCTCTTATTGATATTATCGTTGGAACCCTTTGCAGTTACGTTGAGGGGGATGGAGGTTATACTTGGGTCTGAGTGGGGTCTCAGGAATGCAAAATTAGTCTTTTTGCCTGGAGGGTCTGCTGGACATCTAGCAATGGTTTTTCAGGTCTCCAGATCAATATCGGTAAGTCTGAAGCTAATCTGCTGGGGGGAGGGTGCAGGCAAGGTCACAATTGTTCCATTGGTCAGTGGCACTCCTTAACTACTTAGGTATCTATTTGCACCAGAATCCTCGCGAACCATATCAGAAAAATATACAAGATATAACCCAGCAGTTGACACATCTGTGCAAATGCTGGCGGGCCCTACCCCTTTCATTTTTAGCTGGGTGACGCTCATATGAATGGCCATTTTTTCCAAGATTTTGTATTGGTTTCAGATGCTGCCACTTTGGATTAATCCACCATCAAAACAACCCACCCACCCACAGAAGTCTAACATAAACACCGGCTTGTCCCAAAAACAAGGTCCCTTCCTCACTAACATGACACAGTACTATGTTTCGGGTTTGTCTACTTGTAAACCCTGCATCAGGTCACCGTTCACTGTTCACTGAAACATAGTATTGTGTCATGTGGATTCACCTGGATTGCTTTGACTTGGGCTTAGGCTTTATCATGAACTTGAGATAAGTGCACACTTTTGATATTATGCCTGAATTTTACTGCATATGATTAAAAAAGGACTCGACCTTCAGTAGTGGTTAATCCCCACCTGTGGTCATTGTCCAACAAAAATTTACTTTTTGGCATGTATGGTTATTAGTGAGGAGGGGAGCTTGTTTTTGGGACAAGCCGTTTGTTAGGCCACTTTGGATTAGGCAAAGAGAGGTGGAGCAATTGAAGGGAGCATTCCACACCTTTCTTTGGCGCGGTTGGTATGCTCGCATCGGGTATGTTAAACTGATTTTGCCAGTGGCCCAAGGTAGGGTGGAATTGCCAGATTTACGCGTATATAATATTGCAGCTTTGATGCAGTGGGTTAAGGAGGCTATCAGTGGTATGAACTCCTATGCTCCCCAGGGCCTGCTGGACCACTGATGTTCACACAAAATTTATTTGGTCACTGAACGATAAATTGTACTCAATAAAACAGAAAAATATCGTTCACCATTCACTGTGAATGGTGAACGATATTTTTCTGTTTTATTGAGGACCACTGATGTTGACTATATCATTTAGTGAATGTGCTCCATCACTCCTGACTGCTTTTGCAGGCTAGAGAATGTTTAACCCTCATTGAATCCTTGCATAGGGCCTGGCAGTGGTTGGTGGCACGGGGTTGAACTAGTTGGAAGGTGACACCTTTTTTTAAAAATCTGGGGCAAACCAGGGTTCGAGCTGGGGACGGGGGTCGCTCCCTCCTTTTGAAAGATTAAGGGAGCTGCTTGGGCTGCCAGCCTCACGCTATTTTCGGTATCTACAAGTTAAACATTATTGGAGACAGTTGGAGAAGACTTCACTGGGGAGCCTGGTAGACATCATAGCAAATGAGGATCTGTGTAACCTGGCTCCACGGTGGAACACATTGTCCACTTTCCAAAAACTATTGTTGAAGATGCTGGATGCACACTGTCTGGATGCTCTAGCTGGGGTATGGACTGCAGATGTTGCAGATACTGTGCGAGTTGAACACTTAGAGAGAGATTTTCAAGCTAGCTCTCAGGTGACCTGGAACATTCGGTACTGGGAAATGCAATATCAGGACCTGCACCGATGTTAGCTAATCGGAGCAAAAGGCGCAGAGCGGGGAATGTGGAGCTCAGATCAATGTGTCAAAGTGTCCTGCCTGGGTGGAAACCTTTTGTCATGCCTTCCTTGAATGTTCCAGGTTAATGGGGCTTTGGGGATGTGTGCTGGAGGGGATGGGGGCCATCATTCAAAAGCATATTGAATGGTCATACGGGTTACTGATGTTGGGGGTATGATGGCCCGCTATGGACCAAAGAGTTTGCAAGGCGAAAAACAAATTTGTCCAGTTGGGGGGAGGGGGAGGGGGGGTCAAGAGGGTGATTCTGCAGAACTGGGCGGGGGACCAGTCATCAATGTTCTCTCAGTGAGTGAGCATCATGCATGCTCTGCTGGCACATGCAGAACTATATGTATATGGAAACAATACCACGCCTCAGTGATCATGATATATAAGTGGCTGTGGGCTCGCTTTCAAGCAAATTCCTGAGGAGGGGAAGGGGAAATGTTAGTGCACTTTAGAAGATGGGATTCCCTGATTGTATTTGAAGGTTTTGTTCTGAGCTGGCTTTGGACGTTCTTTGTTATTGGATGTTCTGTATTGTCATACCGATGAGTGAGCGGTGTAACTTTGGTGAATGAGGTTTGTAACACTTTCTTGTTTGAGTTTAATAAAGGAGTTTAAACAACAACAAAAAGATGTAATAAGGCAATTTGACAAAATAAAGAGTAGAACATCACCTGGATCGGTTAGTATACATCCCAGGGTGCTGAAGGAACTAACAAATGAAATTGCAGACCTACAATTAGTAATTTGTAAACTATCATATCTTCTACAGTGCCTGAAAATTGGAGGGTGGCCAATGTAATGCCATTTTTTAAAAAGGGTTTATAGAGCGATGACCCGTCATCATTGCTAGGCAATATGGTAGAAACCATTATAAAGAACAAAATTACTGAACATAAGGATCATAGTTTAATGGGATAAAGCTAACATGGATTTTAGAAGTCTTGCCTCATCAATCAGTTAATCTCCAGGAACAAGCAGGAATGTAGTCATCACATATGGGTATTGTCGGTACCGATGGAGCCTGCGCGGGAATGCTCCCCAGCATCCAATAGGAAAGCTTTTGGTAGCATTCCACAGCGCCTGCGTGCTGCCTTCCCACCTTTCCCAACTGTCCCTCTCCAGTTTTTCGTTTTCCGTGGAGCTGACAGGTCGCACATGCTGTCACCGCAGAAAAAAAATCTCTTCTACTTTTTTTGTGGTCGCGTCTGCCTTCCCTCGACGCTACACCGGTACCGCCGGTTCTTTTTCTTTCTTTTCTTTAAAAAAACCCAAAAACTTTCTTCTGGAGTCTTTCCAGTAATTTTCTCTCAGGTGCCACGCACCATTTTGGGCACTAGGCCCAACTTTTCCTTCAGAATGGAAAAACCCGCTTCAGGTTTTAAAAAGTGTTCTAAGTGTGGCGGTACCATCTCAGTCACCGACATCCATGAGTGGTGCCTCAAATGTTTAGGTCCTGACCACTCTATTTCAGAGGGTGTTGCCTGTGGGATGATGTCAAAAAGGGGCCGGCAGAACCGAGCTGCTAAGCTTAGCACCTTTTTCCCTCTGATGCAGCCTTCATGGCATCGACGTCGTCCAGGGCTTCGTCTTCCTCCCAAGGATCTCAGGTAACTAAACATAAATCTAGCCAGTCCTCAAAGGGTAGATCTCCTTCTAGACAGCGAGATGCCTCTGGCGTTGCCCTTGAGGGACTTTCACCGGCAAAATTGCCCCGGCGGGTGGCTTCAGCTTCCAAAGCAATAACAGGGCTCCAGGATGTTCTCGAGGCTTCAACCTCGGCAGAGCTACTGGTGCCATGCTCTGGGGTACCGGCCGCTTCTTCCGGTACCGATACCCAAGCATCGGCAGCGTTGATAGACCAGAGATTCTTGGCTATTGAACGCAGTCTGGCGTCTCTTCTCATGGCCTCGATGCCCTTGAAACCGCTTCAGACAATTCAACTGGTACGGGCACCGACTGCATCGACATCGGCAGGTATTCTACCAGGACCGAGTCATGCGTATTCATCCAGTATCTAAAGGTCGGTACCAGACCACTCCGATGCCAACTTCGATCGGTACCGGAACCGTGTCTTGCCCGATCACCCGGATCGGAGATACTTCGAATCCTCAGATGAGTCTGAACACTCTGAAAGTTCTGCCGATACCAGAGTACTTCTTCATGAGGATTCCTCTTCTTGTCAGCGTAGGATGTCTCCACCAGAGGATATGTCCTTTCAGGATTTTATCCGAGATGTGGCTTGAGGTCTTTCCATCACAGTGGCTCCTGAAAAAGAGCCTAGGACAAAGGAATTAGAAATCCTGCAGTACCCTTAAGCTCCCAAAGAGGCAGCTACCTTACCTATTCATGAGATCTTGCATGATCTCATGTTAAGGATGTGGGAAACATCTCTAACCACATCTCCTCACTCTCGAAGACTCAACACCATGTATCGAGTTCCTCCCTGTCCTGGGTTTCAGAAGACTCAATTACCACACCATTCCATGATGGTGGAGTAAGCAATGAGAAGGATAAAGAGTGCAAAAATGCATGCATCTAATCCCTCCAGGACATGAGTGTAGGACTCTTGACGCTTTTGGACGTCTAACCTTCCAGGCTTCCATGCTTTCTGCTAGGATCAGTTCCTATATCGTATATATGGGAATGTTCCTTAAGGAGGTCACAGGAGATTTAGAGCTTTATGAGCCCTCTCCTTCCTGACGATAAGAGGCAAGATTATCTCGCCCTTGTCAAACATGCTCAAGATGTTTCCAAGTTTGTGAATCATGCAGCTTTTGACTGCCTTGAGTACATAAGCAGAACCTCTGCCATTGCCATAGGTGCACATAGAATTGCCTGGCTCCAAGCATCTGACTTGGAAATTTGGGTACAGGATAAACTAGGGAATATTCCTTGCACAGGAGAGAATCTCTTTGGCAAGAATTGGCAGGAAAAAGCTAATGAGATAGATGCTGACAATATCACTTTGGATAGATTGTCCAAATCTACTACTGATCCTGCGAGGAAAAAATCCTCTAAGAAACCATTCTTCAGTAAGAAGAAGACGTTTTATCCCTCCTATACCCAACAGGGGCATCATTTAGGTCAGTCTGCCCAAAAGGGACAACAGCAACAACCTAGACAAAGAAAGTCAAAAGCAGCTAAGCCTCAACCGGCTCAGCAGACTCATCCTCCACAGGGGCTTTGACTCCTGTCTAGAGAACTTTGCTTTCCTGGCCCTGAACGGCCCAGAACCCTCCACCATCCCAGGAAGGTTATGTCATTTTGCCCCCAGATGGGGTCAGATAACAGCAGAAAATTGGACTCTGTCTATTGTAAGAGAGGGGTACAAGCTTCGTTTCCTCAGCATGCCCCCTCCTACAATGGTAAGACAGTTCAATTCTCAGACCTCTCTCAATGACCTGTTAGGTCAAGAGGTCACTGCACTTCTTACCCAAGGGGCAATAGAAGAGGTACCCATCCCCTGACGGGGTACAAGGTTTTACTTCACCTATTTCCTTATCCCAAAGAAAACAGGAGGACACAGATCTCTTTGAACAGGAATTTGTTCAATTCTCTGAGGTCTAAAATAGAAGTTCAAAATGATTTCTCTGGGAACTCTGCTGCCATACCTTCAAAGTCAGGATTGGCTTTGTTCTCTAGATCTCAAGGATGCGTACACTCATGTTCTGATCCATCCAACTCATCGAAAGTTCCTTCACTTTCTATTTTCAAGGGAAGCACTACCAATACAGAGTTCTTCCTTTTGGCCTGACCTCTGCACCAAGGGTGTTCACAAAATGCATGGCTGTAGTGGCAGCATTTCTTCGCACCCTAGGAATATTTGTCTTCCCTTACTTAGACGACTGGCTCATTCAAGCCTCTTCAGAGCCAGAGGCCAGGGTTGTTCTCTCTCGCACAAAGCGCATCCTTCAGTATTTGGGTCTTGTCATAAACTTCCCAAAATACAACCTTGCTCCCACTCAGTCCCTGGAGTTTATAGGAGCTCTGCTGGATACCAGACAGAGAAGGGCCTACCTTCCACAGCCCCGCTGCTTTCGCATTGTGCAGCTAGCTTCCCAAGCAGTGCTAAAACCTCACTTCACTGCTCGGGAAATGTTACAGTTGCTAGGCCACATGGCATCCACCGTGCATGTGGTTCCTTATGTTCCCCTCCATATGAGGGCAGCCCAGTGGACTTTATCCACTCAGTGGACTCAGGCGTCAGATTGCCTGTCAGATAAAATAGAAAACTCAGATCTCCTTATTTTGTCCCTCCAATGGTGGCAATCACCCCAAAACCTTTTGGTGGGGTCTCCTTTTCAGCAACCCCCACCCCAAGCCACTCTAACAACAGATGGCCTCACAGGTGGGTTGGGGAGCCCACCTGAAAGGCCTCTCTACCCAGGGTACCTGGACTCCACAGGAGGCCTATCTACACATCAACCTCCTGGAACTCAGAGCAATCTTCCTTGCTCTTCGAGTATTCCACACCCAGCTCAGCTACAAGACAGTCCTAGTTCAAACGGACAATCAAGTAGCCATGTTCTGTGTGAACAAGCAGGGTGGAACAGGCTTTCTGTCACTATGCAACGAAGCTTTGCAACTATGGGCCCTCGCCAGAGAGCATCGGATTCATCTCCTTGCGGTGTATCTTCCAGACATCCAAAACTCTTGGGCAGACAGACTCAGTCGAGTTCTGCTTCCACACGAATGGTCTCTCCATTCAGACCAGGTAGCCAAAATTTTCCAAATTTGGGGAACCCCGGACATAGACCTTTTTGCAAGTCCGCTGGATGCCAAACTTCCCCGGTTCTGTTCCAGAATTCCGGCTCAGGGTTGTCAGGCCAGGGATGCTTTCCTCCTCCATTGGGGCCAGGACTTCCTGTATGCCTTCCCACCCATTCCCCTAATTCCCAAAACCCTGTTCAAGCTTCAGAGAGACAGAGGTCATATGATTCTCATAGCTCCACATTGGCCACGGCAAATGTGGTACCCTCTGCTCCTATATCTCTCTCAAGCTCCGCCTCTGGAGTTAGGATCTGCTCCAAATCTCCTTTCTCAGGAGGACGGGATACTGTGGCATCCCAATCCCCAGTCTCTGCATCTCAGGGCCTGGTTGCTGAAAGCCTAGAACTTCACGGTCTTAACCTTTCTCAGCAGGTAAAGGATATCCTTTATGCTTCCAGGAAGCCTTCCACAAGACGCTCTTATGCATTCAAGTGGAAAAGGTTTACCATATGGTGCTCGCATAAGGGTCTTAACCCTCTTGCGATACCTCTGGAATCATTACTGGAGTATCTCCTTCATTTATTTAATGCAGGGCTTAAGACCAATTCAGTGAGAGTTCATTTGAGTGCTATTGAAGCTTCTTTCAAGCCTCTAAATGGACAACCTATTTCCTCTCATCCTCTCATAGCGAGATTTATGAGACGCCTTCTTTTAACTAAGCCTCCCATTAAGCCACCACCGGTGGCATGGGACTTAAATCTGGTTCTTGGGCAGCTCATGAAGCCGCCTTTTGAGCCATTAGCTACTACCTCTTTGAAATTCCTTTCCTGGAAGGCCACCTTTCTTATTGCAGTCACATCAGCACGTCGCATCAGTGAATTGCAAGCGTTGGTGGCTGATCCTCCTTATACAAGGTTCCATCATGATAAGGTAGTCCTTAGGACTCATCCACACTTTATGCCAAAGGTGGTGTCACCTTTTCATTTAAACCAAGCGGTTTACCTTCCTGTATTCTTCCCAAGGCCTCATGCCTCAAATGCAGAAAGTAATCTTCATACTTTGGACTGTAAAAGGGCTTTGGCCTTTTACTTGCAAAGGACACAGCAACATAGAAAGTCCTCTCAACTCTATGTTGCTTTTGATCCTAGTCATTTGGGACTTCCATTCTCCAAAAGAACACTGTCCAGCTGGATTGCACAGTGTATTTCTTTTGTCTATGAGAGTAAGAACCTTCCTCTTGAAGGCCATGTCATAGCTCACAATGTGAGAGCCATGGCAGCCTCTATGGCTCATCTTCACTCTGTGTCTATCGATGACATCTGCCGAGCAGCTACTTGGGCTTCGGTTCATACCTTCACAGCCCATTACTGCTTAGACAAGGATTCCCACCGGGATGCCTTGTTTGGTCAGGCTGTTCTTCAACGCCTGTTCCATACTTAACTCCTACCCACCATCCCTGCTAGGATGCCAGAGATCCATGTGGGGAAGTGGAGCCCTTTCACAGGGGCACACAACTTCTGGGGCCTTCTCCCTGGCATCAGCAGCAAGGGAGTCCCCATATGTGAAGACTACATTCCTGCTTGTTCCTGTAGATAGCATAGTTACTCACCTGTAACAGGTGATTTCTGGGAACAGCAGGAATTTAGTCTTCACAACCCACCCACCTCCCCTAGGAGTTGTATCTCTCTATCTCTCTCTCTTTCTCTCTTTCCCTCTCTCTTTGTCTTAGCTTTAAACTCAACTGGAGAGGGACAGTTGGGAAAGGCGGGAAGGCAGCACGCAGGCGCTGTGGGATGCTCCCAAAAGCTTTCCTATTGGACGCTGGGGAGCGTTCCTGCGCAGGCTCCGTTGGTACCGATGATACCGATATGTGAAGACTAAATTCCTGCTGTTCCCGGAGATCACCTGTTACAGGTGATTAACTATGCTTTCTTCTGTGAAGGTTTGAATAAACATGTAGATATAGGTAAATCAGTTGAGAGACTATGGGGGTTATTTTAGAAGTCTTATTCATGCTTTGGACATCTGAAAACGGGCATGGAGAGGGAATGGAAGCTGATTCTGTGGACATCTCTGGGATGAGGACATCCAAGTCTAAATGAGGGTGTGGAGTAGGCATGTCTGAGGTGTTCCCAGAACTATAGCTATACCATACAAGGTTCCATATTAGGAGTCACCACCCAGGTAACTGATCTAGGAGTCAATGTGGATAATTCTTTGAATTCCTTTGCTCCATGTGTGCAGTGGCAGCCAGGAAAGCTAATAGAAAGCTAGGAATTACTGTATAAGGAAAGGAGTGGAAAATAAAACAGAGGATATTATAATGCCTCTCTATTGCTCCATCCATCACTTGGTTTGCAGCAAGAGCAAGCCACTCACAAATGTAGCAAAATATGACCTTGAGAATATACCACCAGAATTTAAAGACTGCCTGCAAAATAAATTTGCTGCTTTAGATACAAATGACAGAGCTCCAGAAGAGTTATGGAATGACATCAAGAAGGTTGTGTTGGAAGAAAGTGAGAAGTCTCTACAAAAGGTGAAAAAACAAAAACAACCAAAATGGATGACTGAAGAAACTCTGAAAATTGCCCAGAAACACAGAGAAACTAAAGTCAGAGGAGAAAAAGAGGCAATCACAGAACTCAACAGAGATTTCCAATGTGCAGCAAGACAAGACAAGGAGAAGTGCTACAATGATGCATGCAAGGAAACAGAATCAGAAACTATTAGAGGAAGAACAAGATTTGCTTTTCTAAAGCTACGAGAGTTGAAGAAAAAATTTCAGCCTCGAATTGAAATGCTACAAGATGCTCAAGAATCCATGTTGAATGATGATGATAAGATCAAGAAAAGGCAGAAAGAATATAGAGTCCATTATACTATAAAGATCAAGTGGACCAACAGCCATTTCAACTTGTACCTTATGATCAGGGACCATTGGTGATGAAAGAAGAAGTCAAAGCAGAATTGAAAGCCTTATCAAAGAACAAAACACCGGGCATTGATGGCATTCCCATTGAAGTATTACAGCAATCAGATGCAGCTGTTACTATACTTACAAGGCTCTGCCAGGAAATTTGGAAGACAACATCATGCCCAACTGACTGGAAAATCTCTGTGTTTATACCAGTACTAAAGAAAGGTGACTTTGGAAATGATCACACAATCACTCTGTTTCCACATGCCTGCGAAATTCTACTTAAGATCATCCAGCAGAGACTACAACCTTATCTGGAACGAGAACTGCCTGAAGTGCAAGCAGGGTTCAGGAAAGGGCGAGGAACAAGAGGCATCATCGCGGATGTGAGATGGATCCTTGAAAAGACAAAAGGATATCTGTATGTGTTTTATCGATTATGCAAGGCCTTTGTGTAAACCATGAGAAACTCTGGGACACATTAAGAAGCATGGGTATAGCAGAACACCTGATAGTTCTCTTGCACCACCTTTACATTGATCAAGAAGCAACAGTTCAAATGGAACAAGCAGAAAAAGAATGCCTTAAAATCAGCAAAGATATACGACAAGGCTGCATACTTTCCCCATCTCCAGGAACAAGCAGGAATGAGTCTTCACATATGGGTACGTCGGTACCGACGAAGTCTGCGCGGGAATGCTCCCCAGCGTCCAATCAGAACGCTTTTGGAAGCATCCCAACACGCCTGCATGCTGCCTTCCCGCCTTTTCCAACTGCCTCTCCTCAGTTTTCGTTTTTCCGCAGAGCCGAAGGACGTCCTTCTGTCACCGCAGAAAATTCTTCTTTTATTTTTTATTTTTCTTGTGGTTGCGGCTGCCTTCCCCGACGCCACCGGTACTGCCGGTGTTTCTTTTCTTTTTTCTTCAACTTATTCCTGTTAGGGAATATTTTTCCCTCTTAGTGCCTAACGGGCTTTTTCCCGGCCTGCTAGGCCTACCCCATTTTTTCCTCATGGAAACGACAACCACTATTCCTAAGAAATGTACAAACTGTGGCGGTACAAAATTTATTTTAGACACTCATAATTGGTGTCTACCCTGCTTGGGTCCTGACCATTTTCCTCTGGAATGTCCCTCCTGTAACAGTATAGTGGGAAGAAGTCTTCAGCATCGAGTTCCCCTCGATACGCGGTCCCCATTCAACTTCAGGGCACCGACCACCCCTTCTTCTTCACAGGATCAGGTAACCCAAAAACAGTCTGTTAAGACTAGCCAGTCCTCGAGTGGTAGATCTCATGCACAGCATAGAGATGCCTCTGGCCTTGCCCTCGAGAACACACTGGCTTTAAAACCCCGGTGGGAGTCTTCGGCCTTCAAATCCTGTGTGGGGTTTCAGGTTGTTCCTGAGGTTCACCCCTCTCCGAACATACCTGAGCCATGCTCGGTGGTGGCATCCGCTTTGAGCGGTACCGATACCTCAGCATTGGCAATGGTGTTGGATGAAACATTCCTCAACAAGGATTGTAGTCTGGCATCCTCGGTACCTACGGGGCTGTTGGATATGCTGCAGACCGATCTTCCAGTATCGGTATCGATCCCGGTACCGGTACCGGTACCGACGTCGGTACCCTCCAGATGTGCATCGATAGACTCGCTTCCTTCGATGCCGAGTCTGGAATCGATCTCCAGTCTGGAGGACTGGGTACTGACTCGCCTTGGTACCGACACCGGACGGTACCGAAGGCATGGTTCCGATGATCCATGTTCGGCACTCTCGGTTCTTTCAATACCGTTAGAGCCATCACTGGCTGGCCTTCTTCCACCAGTATTGGATACGGTACCGGAGTCTGTACCGGTATCCATTTTACCATCGCTGTCGGTACCTTCCATGCTTCTTTCATCAGGCTCGCTTCCCTCGGTACCGAGTCTGGAATCGATCCCTGGCATGGACGATGAGCTACCGACTGTTGCTGGTCCTGACCTCCTACGGTACCGGCAACCATCCTCTAAGGATCCCATACTCCACCCTTTAGGATCTTCTACTCCTCTAAAATTGGATAGATCCCTGGGTGCCAATGCTAGTTCTTCAACAGATCTAGCCTGTCCTCCTCTTCCAAGAGGATTTCCCTCTGGGGATTTTTCTTTTCATGGTTTTCTGCTGGATATGGCAAAATCACTTGCCATTTCTATACCTGGACAGGATCCTACACAGGGGAATACAGAATCCCTGTATATTCCTGGGAGTGCAAAGGAGAACATCATGCTTCCTTTGCATCAGTCCTTGCAGGATCTCCTCTTACGAATGTGGGAAGCTCCTTTAACGGTACCCCCACCTTCTAGGGCAACTGATCTTCTATATCAGGTGCCCCCCTCTCCAGGTTTTCAAAGGACTCAACTTCCTCAGCATTCCATTGTTGTAGAATCAGCAATGAGGCGTATTAAGAGTACTAAAAAGCACTCTTCTTATCCGCCAGGTCATGAGTCTAAGACTTTAGATGCCTTTGGACGCCAAACCTTCCAGGCATCCATGCTTTCAGCAAGAATTCTCTCATATATTTTTTATATGGGATTATCTCTTGAAGATGTCACAAAGAAATTACTGTTTTTGACTCCTTTTCTTCAAGAGCCCAAAAGAGCAGACTATTCCTTACTGGTTAGTCATGCTCAAAATATCTCTAGGTTCCTTACTCGTGCTTCCCTAGACGCCTTTGAGTCTGTTAGCAGAACTTCTGCTATAGCTATAGGGGCACGATGTAAAGCCTGGCTCCAAGTTTCAGACTTGGACAAATGGGCACAAGAAAGACTGGGAAATACTCCTTGCACTGGAGAAAATCTCTTTAACAAGGAGTCTTTACTCCAAGTTGCTCAGTTAACCACTGACATTCCTGTTTCCAGAGGCTGTTCTACGCCTTCCTCCTTCCCAGTTGGTAGGAAATGTCCTACCAGACTTTCTTCCCCTAGGGGGAAAAAGTTTTATCCATCTTCTGCCCATCATACAGATGTTCCCAAACAGGGGAAACATCGCCCTGGTCTAAAGAAACCACAACCTCAATAGGTTCAGCAAACCCAGCAGTCGCAGGGTTTCAGATAGATCATCATTACCTCTCCTGGTTGGTGGTTAGAGTTGCAGTCTGCTTCTTTTCACTTGAAGCATCTGCACTAATTTCTTCCTAACTTTTCCTGGATCTCTCTTCACGAGACATCTTTTATTTTACTCTAAGAGTCTTTATGATGATCATGCCCATAGTTAACAGGTTTCTCTTCCTCTTCTGGGAAAAGAGAAATGACAACTATCAATAAGACAGTTTTGTCCTGTACCAGCATGTATCATCTTACCTTTCAGAGACTTACTGCATAGTCAGTCTCCTTCAACTCTGTCTTACTTCCCTCTTACTACAACATTTGGTTTGTAAGAGTGGCTCTATTACACTGGTAAGCCCCTATGGTCCTCTACCTATTCCACAGGAGGATTCTCCCTTCCAGAGTTGTCTCCCCCTTTTATTACCTTAGGGCAGCTCATCAGACAATAGGAAGTCTTACCACTCCTATTATGTCTGTTTCTTTTTCCCAATCTTAAAAAAAAAAAAAAGGGGAAAAGAAATTTTTTTCCGCTGCCCTGGTAGTTGCTGCAGATGCAGCAATTCCTAGTGGTTAAGCCACTGGTCTGTTCACCACACACTGGCTCTTCTAACAGATCCATATGAACCTCAATAGACTTTTTACAATGCCACCAAGGGAGGCCCATATTAGAATGTTGCACTCAATAT
The DNA here is from genome assembly GCA_033557465.1 of Ichthyophis bannanicus. Lineage (NCBI taxonomy): Eukaryota > Metazoa > Chordata > Amphibia > Gymnophiona > Ichthyophiidae > Ichthyophis > Ichthyophis bannanicus. Next base: position 193,964,847 of record CM066039.1, read on the forward strand.
TTTACTACTAAATGCCCCCTATACAGGGTCTTTCTCTATAGAAGTCCTGTTCTAGTCCAGCTGTTCCACAGCATCTTTTCTGTAATTCAACTCCCACCCTCCATCCCCAGGATGCCTGAGGTTCTGAGGAGTAGCATGGCTCTTTCTAGATTCGCAACATGCTAGGACTCCCTCTGGGCATCTCAGCTTGGGAGTCCCCATATGTGAAGACTCATTCCTGCTTGTTCCTGGAGATAGCACAGTTACTTACCTGTAACAGGTGATCTCTGGGAACAGCAGGAATAAGTCTTCACAACCCACCCACCTCCCCTAGGAGTTGCATTTCTCTCTCTCTATCTTTCCCTTCTTTGCTCTCTCTCTCTCTTTGCCTCAGCTTTAAAACTTAACTGAGGAGAGGCAGTTGGGAAAGGCGGGAAGGCAGCACACAGGCATGTTGGGATGCTTCCAAAAGCGTTCTGATTGGACGCTGGGGAGCATTCCCATGCAGACTCCGTCGGTACCGACGTACCCATATGTGAAGACTTATTCCTGCTGTTCCCAGAGATCACCTGTTCCAGGTAAGTAACTGTGCTTTACTGTTTAATTTATATGCAAAACAAATCATCAGGGAAGCAGAACTGTATTAAGACAACTGAGGTGTGAAGATTGGTGGAAGATTCATCAACATCCTTCACTAAACTGATGATACCACATTATTGGCTGAACGTGAAGATGATCTAAAACCTTTTCTTATCAAGATCAAGGAACATAGTCTTAAAATGGGCCTGCACCTTAATGTAAGGAAGACAAAGATCTAGACAGCTGACAAAATTAATAAGTTCATCATTGATGGAGATGAAATTGAAATGGTTGACAATTTTAACCTACTTGGATCAACTATCAATAAAGAATGGAGAAGCAGTTAAGAAATCCAACGATTTCCCCAGAATTGGTTCAAGGTGTTGGGAGCCCTAGGCAAGCATTATGTCACCCTGGCTATCAGAATCTGTTGTTTAGCTTTGAATGCCTTGCTCTTTGCCATCACCCCCAAAAGCTGCCATCCTAGGCAGTTGCCTAGTTTGCCTAGTGGTTGGGCCGGCCCTGGGTGGATGAAGGGGCAGAGCCTAAGGAAAGGGGCAGGATTACGAAGAAAGACAGGGCAGAACATAAGGGAAGGGGCAAAGTTACATAGCAAAAAAGAAGTGAGAGGTGGATCATAAGGGAAGGGGGGTAGAGCATAAGGGAAGGGGTAAGGTTAGAGGAGAAAAAGAGAAGAGATGGAGAGTGCATTAAGGGTGAAGAGAAGGAAGGGAGGTAGTGAAAGGTCAGTGGCAGGAATGGAGAGAGAGTAAATGCAGTGTTAACAAGCAAGGGAAAGAGGAGAGGGAGCGTATACGTGGGTGGAAGGAAAAGAGGGAGAGTGCAAGAGAGAGGGTACTGAAGGGCAGCAAGGAAGAATAGTGGAAGAGGGTGGGAGGGACAAGGAGTAGGTGCAGGAGGACAGGGCAAAGTGCACATACACAGAGCCCCCACAACGCACATACACAGCTCCCAACAGGCATGTGCACATTGACACATGCAGCCCCCCCCCCCCACACACACACCATGCTCATGCACGCACGTACGCACGCACATACACAGCTCTGACACATGCATGAACACTCATAAGCAGATGCGCACATACACACACACAGTACATGCACAGAGACATACACACACACAGGGCCGTTGCTAAGAACAAAAGAAATGCCATATTGGGTCAGACAAAGGACCATCAAGCCCAGTATCCTGTTTCCAACAGTGGCCAATCTAGGTCACAAGTACCTAGCAGTTTCACCAAAAGAAACAGGTTCCACAATGCTTGTATTGGGGCAAGCAGTGGATATCCTGGGTCCCCTTTAATAATGGTTTATGGACCTTTCCTCCAGGAACTTGTCCAAACCTTTTTAAAACCCAGCTACACTAACAGCTTTTACTACATCCTCTGGTAATGAATTCCAGAATTTGATTACACATTGAGTGAAAAAATATTTTCTTTTATTAGTCTTAAATAGGTTACCCTGTAGCTTCATTGCATGTCCCCTAGTCTTTCTATATTTTGATGGCATAAACAATCAATCTATGCTTACCCGTTCCACTCCATTCATTAATTTATAGACCTCTATCATATCTCTCCTCAGCCGTCTCTTTTCCAGGTTGAAGAGCCCTAACCTTTTTAGTTTCTCTTCATAGGGGTATCCATTTTGGTGGCTCTTTTCTGTACCTTTTCTAATAACGCTATATCCTTTTTAAGATATGGTGACCAGAATTGCACACAATATTCAAGGTGTGGTCGCACCATGGAATGATACAGAGGCATTATAATATTCTTTGTTTTATTCTCCATTCCTTTCCTTATGGTTCTTAGCATTCTATTTGCTCTCTTGGTCGCCGCTTCACACTGGGCGGAGGGTTTCAACATGTTATCCACAATGATGCCTAAATCTTTTCCCTGGGTGGTGGTTCCTAATGTGAAACCTTGCATCGTGTAACCATAGTTTGGGTTGTTCTTTCCTAGGTGCATAACTTTGCACATGCCAACATTAAATTTCATCTGCCATTTGGATGCCCAGTCTTCCAATTTATCAAGGTCCTCTTGCAATTTTTCAAAATCCTCATGGGTTTTAACAACTTTGAATAATTTTATGTCATCTGCAAATTTGATTACCTTACTCGTTATTCCCATTTCTAGGACATTTATGAATATGTTAAAAAGCAGTGGACCCAGCACTGATCCCTGGGGTACTCCACTATTCACCTTTCTCCATTGGGAAAATTGGCCATTTAGCCATACCCTCTGCTTTCTATCTTTTAACCAATTCCTGATCCACAATAGTACACTGCCTCCTATCCCATGACTTTTTAATTTTGCTATAAGTCTCTCATGAGGGACCTTGTCAAAGGCTTTCTGAAAATCCATGTACACTATATCAACCGATTCACCTTTGTCTACCTGTTGATTCACCCCTTCAAAAAACATAACAAATTAGTAAGACAAGACCTTCCTTGGCTAAAGCCATGTTGGCTGTATTCCATTAAGCCATGATTATCTACATGTTCAGTAATATTGTTCTTTATAATGTCTTCTAGCATTTTTCCCGGTACTGACGTTAGGCTCACTGGTCTGTAGTTTCCCGGATCACGCCTTGGAACCCTTTTTAAAAATTGGTATTACGTTGGCCATCCTCCAATCTTCAGGTATTACAGATGATTTTAATGATAGTTCACAGATTACTAATAGGTCTGTAATTTCATATTTCAGTTCTTTCAACACACTTGGATGTATACCATCCAGTCCAGATGATTTGCTACTGTTCAGTTTATCAAATAGTTGTAATACATCTTCCCGGTGTATCAATATTTCTTTCAATTCTTCTGCTGCATCACCTTTAAATACCATTTCAGTCATGGGCAACATCCCTACATCTTCCTCAATAAAGACCAAAGCAAAGAATTCATTCAGTCTCTCCATTATGGCTTTGTCCCCTCTTGGTGCCCCTTTTACCTCCTATCATCTCTCACAGGTTTTTTGCTACGAATGTACTTGAAAAAGTCTTTATTACGCATTTTTGCTTCCACAGCAAGCTTCTTCTGAAATTCTCTCTTTGCCTGCCTTATCATGCTTACTTCTAACTTGCCAATGCTTATGTTGTTTCCAGTTTTCATAATTTGGCTCCTTTTTCCATTTCCTGAAAGATTCTTTTTTGGCAACAACAGCCTCTCTGACCTCATTTTTAAACCATGCTGGCAGTTTTTTGGACTTCCTTTCACTTTTCTTAAAGCATGGAATACGGCTGGTCTGGACTTCCAAGCTAGTATTTTTAAACAACATCCATGCATGATGTAAGTCTTTAATCTTTGCAACTGCTCCTTTTAGTTATTTTTTTAACTATTTCTTTATTTTATCATAGTCTCCCTTTTGAAAGTTAAAAGATACTGTAGTACTGTGGATTTCCTTATCCCTCCTCCATTTATTAAATCAAAGGTGATCTTGCTGTGATCACTATTGCCAAGTGGCCCCAACACCCTTATCTCTTGCACCAGATCTTGTGTTCCACTAAGAACTAGGTCCAAAATGGCTTTCCTTCTGGTCAGTTCATGAACCAGCTGCTCCAAAAAGCAGTCATTTATTTCATCTAGAAACTTTATCTCTCTAGCATGTCCTGCCGTGACACTGACCCAGTCGATACTGGGGTAATTGAAATCACCCATTATTATTACTTTAATGTAACTTTTGTTAGCTTCCCTGATTTCTTTGAGCATTTTATCATCCATTTGTTCACTCTGGCCAGGTGATCAATACTACTCCCCCACTGCCATTGCCTTCCCCTTCCCCTTTTTACATGGAATTTCAATCCATAGAGATTCTACAGTGAATTTTGTTTCCTGTAAAACTTTAATCCTCTGTGACTCAATGCTTTCTCTAACATAGAGTGCAACCTCACCACCAATTTGATCTGCTCTATTATTACGATATAGTTTGTACCCAGGTATCACAGTATCCCACTGGTTGTCCTCCTTCCACCATATCTCTGAGATACCAATCATATCTAACTTCTCATTTAGTGCTATATATTCTAACTCTCCCATCTTATTTTTTAGACTTCTTGCATTTGCATACAAGCATTTTAGAGGCTGTATTTTATTCATATTAATTTGGGTATCAGTAGAAGGGGTAATTTGGAATTTTTAAGCTCTGCTCTGTACTCAAGGGCATTTGGGTTACTTTTGTCTTTATTGGAACCTCTCTGCTGATATGCCCTAACTTTTGCTAGTATCCTTCAAGGATACATTGTTCCGAAACATGCGCTTTTGGGCGACTGTCGGCTTTCCCCTATTATCTAGTTTAAAAGTTGCTCTATCTCCTTTTTAAAGGTTAATGCCAGCAGCCTGGTTTCATCCCGGTTAAGGTGGAGCCCATCCCTTCGGAAAAGCCCTTCCTTTCCCTAGAATGTTCCCCAGTTCCTAACAAATCCAAAACCCTCTCCCTTGCACCATTGTCTCATCCACGCATTGAGACTCCGGAGCTCTGCCTGCCTTTAGGGTCCTGCGCGTGGAACAGGAAGCATTTTGGAGAATGCTACCCTGGAAGTTCTGGATTTCAACTTCCTACCTAAAAGCCTAAATTTAGCCTCCAGAACCTCCCTACCATACTTTCCTATGTCATTGGTATTGACATGTACCAAGACAGCAGACTCCTCCCCAGCACTATCTAAGACCTTGTCTTCGCACCAGGCAGGCATGTTACCAGGTGATCCTCACATCCACCAGCTACCCAGCTATCTACATGCCTAATGATCAAATCACCAACTATAACTGCTGTCCTAAGCCTTCCCTCATGGACACATGGCCCTGGAGAAACCACCTCGGTGTGAGAGGGTTTTACATCACCTGGAGGACAGGTCCTAGCTACAGGATCACTTCCTGCCACACCAGGGTGATGCTCTCCTGTTATGTGATCACTCTCCTCCATTGCTAGGGTTTCTGGTGCCCTGTTCCTCATTAATATTAATATTGGCTACACCCCATCCTCCTTTTTCCCAAAACTCCGCTGTGTACTCTTTTTCACGTGATGCTAGTATTTCTCCTTCAAATGCAATATTGTAAGAAAATTGTTGTAAAGGGGCAAATGCATAGCCAGAATAAAAATAACTACTGAGCAGTAAATACTTAGCATCATTATGAACAGGCTGTGATAGTCCAAGAGCATGCAAAATTTTAGATATGGATCAAAAGGAAAATACTCAGTTGTAGAATTCAGAAATATTTTACTCATTGAAAAAATATGCAGGAGAAAGATTTTGTACAGAAGGAAGGAATCAAAAACTTAACCATGCAGTCAATGTACATCTAGAAATTATAAGCAAAATTGCTGAGAGAAAAGCAAGAATAACATGTTCACTTTCTGGCCAGACCAAGGAGTAAGTTCCAAGCTATTACCCATTACTCTTAGGTTTTCAAGATTTTTTCCCAAAATTATTTATTTATTTTATTTAACAGTTTTTTATATACCAACTTTCTACAAATCAAGACGGTTTACAGGGAACATAACAACAGTATTTTTCAATTATGCTTTACTTCAGAGTGAGACGAGAGAAAGAACTCTCATATGCAGTCATCTGCATTGTTGGCAGAAACTAACATAATGGCTCAGCGCAAGTAGCTGGGTGCAACTAATGTCACCTCAGTGGGTGGCCTTAGTTGCACCAGCAGCCATTTTGCAGGGGATATAACTGCCTCCCTGCTGTTACGCTATGGCCCCACACTGTTAATGTGACCCACGCATATGTTACCAGAGCAGAGCTTAGAAAACATGCTGCTAAATATGCCAAACAAGAGGGGCTCAACAGCACCCATGCAGCACCTCCCACTTCCACAAAAAGAAGAGCGACTTGACGCCCCAACACAGCATTTTCCACTATCCACAAAAACAAGAGAGACTCAGTTGCCCCTACACAACATTTACCACCCTCTGAAAAACAAGAGGGACTTTGTGACCCCAACATAACACCTCCTACTCCAACATAAACACCAAGAAGGGCTTAGCAACCCCATCACAACTCCTGAAACTGCACTGCACCAGCATGGTGTTAATGTAAATATATATCCGCAAAAAACAAAGGAAATGCAAGATGCTCGAACACCAAGGAACTAAAAGAAAAAGTGAGAACCAGCACAGTTTATAACACCAAATTATAAAATTATAACTCGTTTTATTTTGTTAAAAACTGTGTTATGGTTTTCGCTTTTTCTTTGGAATATATATTCTGTATCCAGAGAAACCTCTCCCTCAACAATGGGTGCAGAGCAGAAGTAGTACATTCATCCACAGAACTCAATATATTATAAAAGAAAATCTGATTCTGGTCATCTCACTAACAATAACATAAACATTCTCCAGTACCAGGCATATTGTGAACTAATATAAAACCCTACAAAAGTCACCGAAGATCTACAAGGCCAAATCTACCATGCTATACCAGCAGGGCCGACCCAAGGGTTTTTGCCGTCCTAGGCAGAAACCTCAGCCGTGCCCCCCCCCCCTTCAGCTGCAGCTGCTCCCCCTCCCCCAGCTGCCGCCAATTCCGTCTCAGGAGGGGGAGGCGGGCAGAGGCAGTATTTATAAAAGAGGCAAATTTTTGCCGCTACATTTTTGCTCACAGCAGGCCATGTCTTTCAGCACACATGGCCTGCCACTTCTGATCCCCTTCCGACACAACTTACTTTTGGAGGGGGGTCAGAAGTGGCAAGCCATGTATGCTGAAGGACATGATCTGTCACAGGCAAGAAAGCAGAGGGAAAAAGCAGCAATCTTTGGAAATACTGCTGCTGCCGCTGCCCGCCTCCCCCCCCCCCCCAAATGGAATCGGCGTCAGCTGGAGGGACAGGCCAGCCCTGCATACCAGCATAAACATCCAAAATTCATATAACAAGGGGCCTACCCAGATAAAAGCAGCACTATAAATACTGCAACAGGCCTCTTAGAATATCTATACACCTATTTGAAAAGCTGAACAAGTCAAATTAGTAAAGTACAAATTCCTACGTACAAACTCCATGTTAACAGAACACAGACCCTCACCAAGTGCAGAATAAAGTGACAACAACCTAAAGTAATACTAAAAATATGTAGACAAAAATTAAACTGAAACCCCAAGAAGCCAGACTTCCCATGCAATTCAACACCAGAGAAAGAAAAGAGATACATTTCCCCATACTGTGTAAAATATAAAGATAGTGCAAAGTCCAATCACTAAGTTGAAAATAAAATTATTTTTTGTACCTTTGTTGTCTGACCATTTTATTCCCTGATCATGCTGGTCCTGATCTGAGGCTTCTGCTTTCCTCTATCTTCTCTTAGCTCTCTTTCTACAGTCTCTAGTCCATCTGCCATTTCTTGTCTCTCCTTTGTTTTCTTCACTTCCTTTGATTTTGGTTATTGATTTTTTTCCTTTCAGCTTTCTTCCATTTATTTCTCTCCCTCTCTCTGCCCACCCAGCTTTCACTACTCCTTACTATCCATTTCTCAATCCCCCTTGTTTTTTATGCCATCCATCTAACATTTTTCAATCTTCACCCCAGTCCTCCCATTCCCCAGCTCTTCTTCCCTAGTCCATTATTCCCCAGTCTTTTGCTCACTCTCCCCTTCCATGTCTAACATCTCTCACTCCCCATCCAGTCTGTCTCCCTCTCTCTTTCTCTGGTTCTCTCTTTCCCTCCATCCAGTACCTCTGCTTGTTCCTGGAGATCAGGACATTGGACTTGAGGGACCTTTGGTTTGACCCAGTATGGCACATCTTATGTTCTTCTGGGTCTTTAGATGGAAAATTTCCTCTGCTGAATTTGGTTGCATTTAATCATTGTCAAAAACATCAAGAACAAACAAACTTTCAAAAATACATAGAGAAATTCACAGACTCAACCATTTTACCCAACATAATTAAGGAATGCTTTCCTCTATGCTGTCATTGCATCCTGATATTTGGCTTAAAACATCATATGTTCCACTGAGAGAACACAGGGAATGCTCCCGTGCTGGGCTCCATATGGTATCACCCATATGTGAGGACTTTTGTTGTCCATGTAGAACACAGTAAGTGTGGCAAGTGTGTGGGGTATGCACACACTATGGAGATAATTTCTTTTAGAAACATAGAAACTGATGGCAGAAAAAGACCACATAGCCTATCTAATCTGCCCTTCCATATCCACTATAATAGTCCTCTTTTAACCTTTCGTTCATCCTCAATTAAAATTTCAACATCACATTCACATGGGGCTGGACTGCAACAGTCAGGGCGTAACATATGTGATCATTTGTCCATGTTAGAAAATGTACATTGGACAGACAACCGGGAGATTCAAAACCCATATTATAGAACATTTATCAGCTTTGCGGTGCCAAAAGAAGGCACCCTTGGTTTCTCACTGGCAGCAAGAAAGGCATTCCTTGGAGGATCTGAAGTGTTTTGTTACTGAACATTTGAAGGAACGGTGGGTGGGAAATCATACAATAAGATTGAGTAAACGTGAACAAGAATACATATTTTGGTGGAACACAGTGGAACCTATGGGACTGAATAATAACATAGAATGACACTGATTCTCTCATAAATGATGGACCATTGGGTTAATTGCCAATCCCGGGAGGGGGCCCTTAGTTTAATTGATCCAAGTATTTAGAGCCTTCTACTAATGCACAAGCATGGTGTTCTTATCGGAGAATAATGACCGCAACAGGTTGCAGTAAGTTGTGCAGCTTTGTAGAAAAGAAGTTTTAAGAAGATTAGTGGTGAGGATTTCTTACATGAATTAACACTGTTGGACCCTTCGAAGATTCTGACAAAAATTGCTTTTCTTAGCTTTTCCCTAGAGGCTCCTTGAAAAATCCCAGTGAGGCATGAAACCATGTTCGGAGCAATCAATGGTTTGGACAATATGCAGATAGAACTTGAAGAGAATCAAAGCATTAGGAGAGATAAGTGGACATTTGTGTAAAGAGTATTTGTGTACAAAGTGAATTTTTAGTGGGCATTTCTTAAAGAATAGAAACATTTGAGAATTTTCACAAGGTATTGATACATTTGGTACAAGAGTTACATCATTTAAACAAAACAAAGTGGGGGTGGAACGATGATGATTGGGTATACAGGTTTGGATATTAATCTTGGTACATCTTTGAGTTATTACCCCCTCCCCCTAAAATTTTTCATTTAAAAAATTTCTTTGGCATATATGGTGCTTAATGGTTCTGGGGGTCTGAACAATTGTGATATTCATGAGGAACAAAATACAGTGATAAATAGATATTTGGATTTAAGTCTGTGAAAAATTAGGGATCCTTTTGTAGGTCTGACCCTGCCTACAAGTCGTAACAAGTGAAATACTGCTCCAGTAATGGTGGTAGATGTTAAATAAAGAAGCAAAGAGAATATATTGAGAGGGGTTTGCTTTAACATAAGATTATGGGGGATGTTTACTAAAGTGCGGTAATCGTGATTAATGTGCGTAAAGTACGTTTAACGATCGTTAGCATGTCCGAACGTGTGTTCTGACGTGCTAACGATCGTTAAACGTACTTTACGTGCGTTAACCGCAGTTAACGATCGTAAACCTCCGTGGCGCGTTAAAACAGCGCAGAAAGTGGAGAGTGGGCGGAGAGAAGGGGTCAATGGGCGGGGAGAGGCTCCCCTCATACTAACGCGCTGAATTTCTGAGCTCAATTCCAACGCGAATGAAAACCTGTCGTTAAAGGCATATTAAAGGGAAGAGAAACCATTTCCGTCAGCAATGTACGTACAGCAAAACCGGGGAAACCTACAAAACGTGAGCAGTGTGATACATGTGCAAAGACCAAAAGTTCACATAAAACCTTAAGAATGACCACAAGAAATATTGTAAAAAGCACAATTCAGCTGGGCAACAGTGATAGCAATGGGCAACAATGAACAACACTCCCTGGAAAGCACCAAAGAAAGAAATGATGTTTGGAAGGGTCTACGCTCCGTAGACCCTTTCAAAGATCATTTCATTGTGATGGAGCTTTCCTGGGAGTGGTGTGTAATGTTACCCAATGATATCATTGTTGCCCAGCTTGGTTATGGGTGTTTGCCCCTTTTTTGAGGTCTGTTTTGAGGTTTATGTGCACCTTTGTCTCCATACAAGGTAAATGAGCCCACAGTAAACCTGTGCAGAGCAGGGTTTCTGACTCTTCAGGCCGCTTTAACTAACTCCAGGGACTGCACCATCTCTGTGGCCACAGTGTGGTGCAACAGACACAGCCAGTGCCTGTAAGACCAGAGGGTCACAGGTTCAAATCCCAGCTGGGGCTCCTGCCAACCCAGTCCCCATAGTTTTACCCACCACTAAACAGTGATAGTAAAGACACCCCTTTATTGCAGAGAACATACGCATGGTTAATACGCCTATATTATACCACACCAAACACAGACATCAGAAACAGGCGCATTACCCAGAGCAGAGTCTCGCAATTGCAGTCCTGGAGGGTCCCACACCATTCAGGTTCCATGCTGCCTCTAATAAAGATGCCTGTGCTGCATATCTATGCACCACCCCCATGGTTTGCAGATGTAGCTCATGCATATTTATGAGGGACAGCATGAAAACCCGAACAGGTTTGGAACACCAGGACTGGAGTTGGGGAACTCTGCTGTAAAGCAGCAGCCAACAGGGCCAGACACACCCACAGGCCCCATTGGCCAATGCCTCCTGGAGAAGCAGGACATTGGGCCCTGCCTGTATCTCCCAATACTAGCAGTTGCATACCTTAGCAATGCCACCCTACACCCTACACCTGTGATAACTGGCAGATATCAATTCCTACATTAAGCACAGTTTACTCAGTGAGCTCCACCATAACAATCATTCTGCTGTCTGTGGTGTGTGCTGCAGGTCTGGTCTCTGACAGTGCGTACCACCATGGGGAGTGATCCCCAACAGTCTTGCGTACAATATCCATGCCTGAACTGTGCCCAGGACTGGTGTGGTGGGTATGGCTGCTGAACACCTCTATAGTTGCACAATGCTGGCATAGGTGTGGGGGTGTCTGTCTGTCTGTCTATCCAGTGTGTGGTGGCTGCAAACACCTTCCACAGCCCACACTGCCAGCAATGTTGCTAGTATTGAGCTGCCAATGTGCATAATGAGGAGCAAGGTACCATGGGTATAGGCCGGACAGGGTGGCCTGGCCAGGGTGCATCTGCACAGGGCAAAGGGCAGTGACCTGCATAGGGCATAGGGCAGTGACAGGCACATTTTAGTGCCCGGCCACCACCTACACAGACAGGGTGACCTCAGTATGTCCTGCTGAGAGATCACTCTCACCCTGACTGTGCAGTGACCACAGCATGGCTAGGCACCGCCATAGTGCTATATAGTATTTCTCTCATGTGATAGATATGGGTTTCCTTTTGGGGCCCAGTCATTGATTTATCTGCTTGCTGTGTATGCTGACATTCCAGTTCTGGGTGCATGCATATCCACTGGGCACATGCATTATGGACTAACTAGCAGACTGTTTGCAGCTGGTATGTGTCTTGATGGAGTGGCTTGCAGGGTGCAGTGGCTGATGGCTTGCTGCAGGAGTATATCAGATAGTGGTGGGGTGCAGCTTACCATATCCAGGCCTGATGTCTGTCTGTGTACAGGGCTGCGGTGCCTGCCCTGTGGGGTGTCTGTTCCTCACCAGAACTGGGGTTGATGTTCCTCTCTACTGCCACCTTTGCAGGGAGGTAGAAGGTGAATCTATTGTTAGGAGACCCTGTTTGCTGCCCTTGGCGCGGGGGGGGCTGCACCAGACTGCAAGGTGCTTGTGCAGAAACTACCTATCTCGCACATTAACACTGCTTTGGACCTGCGCCATGGCCTCTTTCAGCCATGGACGGTGCTGTGGACCTGGTGCTGGGCGCCTCACTGCACCCTCAGGGTGAGCACAGTACCAGCACAATGTGACGGTGTGTAGCTACTCTGTGCCAGTACAACACACACGGTCAGTACCCCCTACCAGGCCGAGGTGCTGTGGGGGTGCACATGGTCACTTCCCCCTACCAGGCCGAGGTGCTGTGGGGGTGCATTCCCCATGGTGTGTATCTGTGGACAGCTGATTTGCATGTGCAGTGCATCATGGGTGTGACTGGCACAATCCAACCCTGGGAAGATCCAGCGCCTGCTCTCAGGCTCTGATAAACCATATGCCATCACACGTACATCTGTTAGCATAGTGCATAAGTGCAAGACACCCTAAAGTGTCTGTACTATAAGGTGCCCACGCTGGTAAAAACACACGTACCCACGCACGATTGTACACACGTACCAGTGCACGGGGCTACGCCCGTAACAACGCATGCAACCACGCACGTACCAACGTACATGGCTATGCACACTGCGAGAGTGTGTTTCACTAACAATTACTGAACGTAAAGAAAAACATGCCTCCTCATTCCCTATGTAATGTACAGGGTTCTGCCTGGGACAGCATTCTGCGTTAGGCACACTGGGGACTCAAACCCATGCTGCCTGTAACAGCGGTGAGTACACTAACCATTGTGCTACAGCTCTGTTTCAATGATTTGTGTCTGTACGCCTTCATATGATTAATGCGCCACGGCGCCCTGTAACGCTCGTTAGTTTTTGGAACGTGCGTTAGTCGTTACGATGTCCCGCCCATGTCCTTTTTTGGCTTTCCTTTCACTAACGCGGCTCCTAATGCGATTTGCACTAACGCAGTTTAGTAAACATACCCCTATGTCATATTTTGCTTACCCTGAAATGGTTTTTCTATTTTTGGACCACTGAGAGAACCTTCCAGAATAACTGTAGTGAACCATTGTGCGGTGGCTTATTCAACAGCTTCCAATGCAAAACCAGGTGCCAACTAGCAGCCATCGGGAAGTGTACTATTGAGGGAATGCTTCCTTTCTTTTGGAGAAGAAACCTCATACATGAAGCCATTGCTTCCTTCCAGTAGTATGTATGTATTAATTAATTAATTTGGCTGTGTTTATATACCGCTTTTCGCAAATATCAAGACGGTTTACAGAGAACTGAAATTATACAAGCAAACATTTACATTGAAACAGGTAACTTTGTACACTGAACAAGGGGAGGAGAGTTTGGGATGGTTAACTATGTACAGGTTGCTGAGTCGTCTGCATATTCTTGTAGTATTTGGTGTTTATTGTGGGGGGTACGAGGCATTTAGTGTTCAGTTGTGGAGGGTGCAAAGAGGAGGGTGAAGAGGTGGGTCTTGAGGAGTTTGCGGAAGGTTAGGAGGTCTGTGGTGTTTCTTAGTTTGGCAGGGAGGGAGTTCCAGATGGATGGAGCGCAGAACTCGAAAGGTCTGGTGCGAGCTTGGGAGCTTTTTGTCATGGCTTGGGGGATGGTCAGTGTTCATGGTGGAGGCTTTCCGTGGTCTGTCTGATTGCTGCGGTGTGATGAGGGAGCGAAGGTGGGTGGAGGACTGGTGGTTTAAGGCTTTGTGAGCCTTTATTTATTTAACCAGTTTTGTATACCACCTTATCCTACAATCAAAGTGGTTGACAAGACAACCAAGGCTTACATATTGAGGGTATGGGAAAACAAAAACGATACATTACAATATAAATACAAAACAAAACAGTATGTTATAATACTACATCATAGTGAAATTAAATATACATAATGGTTAATTTAAGTTATTTATAGAATCATTTGGTGAAATAAGTACGTCTTTAAAGATTTGCGAAAGTCCTTAAGGTCTTCCTGAGTTCTTAAGTCTTCAGGAATAGAATTCCATAACTCTGGTGCCATAAAGGAAAACACTCTTTTAGAACTCATTTGTTTTGATTTGCTGAAGTTCAAAGGAGTATTAAGTTTATTTATATTTTGAGATCGTCTTGGTCTTATGCTCTTGTCTTTTGAAATAATAGATTGTAGAATATCTGCTGAGGATTGGTGAAAATTTTTATACTAAGAAACACCACAGACCTCCTAACCTTCTGCAAACTCCTCAAGACCCACCTCTTCACCCTCCACTTTGCACCCTCCACAATTGAACACCAAATGCCTCGTACCCCCCACAATGAACACCAAATACTACAAGAATATGTAGACGACTCAGCAACCTGTACATAGAATATTATAGAGTATCCTGCTTTGCAGGGAGAGCCAGTGGAGGTGGCTGAGGATGGGAGTGATGTGTTGATATTTGGATGTTTGTGTGATGGTCCTTGCAGCCGAATGGAAAGCTGTTTAGAGAGGATGGAGCATTGATTTTGGGAGTCCTTGATATACTAAGTTGCAGTAGTCAGCGTGGGATGTTGTAAGGGCTTGTAGGGCTGTGTGGAAGTCTGATGGGGGTGAGGAGAGGGTGGAGGTGTTGTAGTGTATCTGATTCCCAGATAATTTACTTCTGTTTTTATTTGAATTTCAGTGCTCTTGAGGGTGATGGGGAGATGAAAGAGGCATTCCTGGTGATGATTAGAGCTTGCGTTTTCTTCAGGTTTATGGACAGGCGATTTTCAAATAACCTTTGTGAGACGTCTGAGAAGCATTGCTGGAGTTCATGGTATGATGGATTGTTGAGGTTGAGTGGTGTATAGAGCATAATGTCGTCTGCGTAAATGTGGTAGTTGATGTTGTGTGCTTGGATGACATTGCAAAGTGGTTGCAGGTAAATGTTGAAGAGAAGAGCTGAGAGTGTTGTCATGCTGCCGCCACAGAGGCCAAGGTTGGTATGGGCAGGTCAGATGGACATGAGAGTTTTTTATATATTTTGAATTTGGTCCTTCTGTAAGAGGTCTTGGTAATGTTCCCAGGACCTACCGGGGGCCAAAGTTCAAGAGAACACACTAGCCAGAATGTAGGGAAAATAAGGCTTTATTCCCCTTTAAGCACAATGGTTCAAATTATGGGAGACTACTTCAACCAACTGAAAGAAACCTTGCTTCAGGCAACAAAAAGAAATTATATTCACACTTGCTTTGTTTAACTGTTGCTTCACAGTGCTAGGCATAAACAAACTTTACAGGCATTCGCTACTGTTCACTATTTTATGTTTCATGCACAGACCTTAGGCTACCTGCCTGACAGTAGCTACAGTCCATCGGGGTTTCAGGTGGGTCTTCGTTGAATTCCACCTGCATGGGCTGAGTATCAGACAGCTGTGAATCAGTGTCAGTAAACTCTTGAGGAGTGTACTGAGGTTTCTCATATAACACATTTACTAGCTTCCAATGTTCAGCATTCAAGTCAGGGCCGCGCCCATGTGAGTGTTTGTTATGGCAGTTACTTCCCCTTGCAGGCTGCCTTATGTTATACAGTCTTTTTACCAAGGGCTTGTGCTTGGTTTCACAAACAGTTTGATAGGGAGGATATACTCCAGTATCTTGTGTTTCCTGTCTTCTTAACTTATATTGCTTATCAGAATAAAAAGGTTTTTTACCTTGTTTAGTTGAGTCCCACGGCCTGGTCCTGCTGTAGTTCAGCCTGTCTTGAGCAGTAGGCTTTTCACACTCCAGCTGGCCTTCATGCAGAGTCACCACTCTCTCACATTCACACCTTTTACCATTTGAATAAGGAATATTACCATTTGCAGCAAAGACTTCATCCTTGCTCAGATAATGCTCACTGTGTCTTGCATTTACTGCTACCGGTTCTTCACACCAAACTCTGGGGTTTATTTCTCCCCTTGTGCCTTTCTTTCCAGTACCTCTCAACCAAGGACTCCTGGAACTCTGTGGCCTCGGATTCACTATGCCCTCCTGCCAGGAACTCCTTCCTCTCTGGTGCTCTGGACACTCCTTATGGTGCTCTCCTTCTTGGTTCCTTTCCAGAAGCTCTCTGTGGTGTGACTCTCCGTGGTCTGCTTTTCCTTGATAAGCCTCTTCTTGATATGCCTCCTTTTGGTAGGCCTTCCTTGGTATGCCTCTCCTTGGTCTCTCTCTCCCTGGTCTCTCTCTAACTTGTCCTAGTTCCTCCTTTTCAAGTTCCCAGCCTTTCTTCAGGGGAACTCCCCCTTTTCTCCATTGGCTGTTAGGTTGCATTACCTCATCAGCTCTGAGGTGCAGTTCTCTGGGCCTTGGAAGGTCACTCCTGCTCCCTCTATTGGGCTCCTCATAACATTGCAGCTGATGATAAAATCTTTTTTCAGGATTTAAAACCCTTTTTTCTCCATGAATAGGCTCTGCGGTACCACATATCCCCCCTCTTAAAATATGACGGGCTGGTGAAGCCCCCTTCACACAGCACGGAATTCGTAGCTGAGCAGCAGTATTGTACTGTAGCTTGCTGTCACCGTATATCTTCCGCCTGTTATTGACTAGTTTTTCTCCTGGGTGATAAGTGTTGGCTACTGCGGCTAGCAACCCTGATCGGTCGCGCCACGATCGAAGAGCGTTGATATGATAGATTTGCGTGCGTCCTGTGGTATCTTGTACCTCGTAAGAGGTGGGTCCCTTAGGTTGAACTACCACATGAGGTCCTCTCCACCGGGCCTCGAATTTGGGGGTAGCTCCCGATACCCAAGACCATTACTTTTTCTCCTGCTTGTAGCTGCCTGTGCTTTACCCTCCGGTCATAATAATGTTTTTGTTTCTGTTGACTCTTCTTCAAGTTTTCTTCCGCCACCTGGGAAGTTCGCTCCAGGCGAGTTCTGAGGTGCTGCAGAAATAGGGGCACCCCTATTTCGGCCTCAACGGGCTCGATCCATTGTTCCTTTAGGACGTCGAGTAAACCTCTCGGGGAGCGTCCATAGAGGAGTTCGTACGGGGACGTGCCCAGGGAAGTCTGTCTTCGTTCTCGGCAGGCATACAGAACGAATGGTAATATGGTATCCCATTCTGCCATTTGTCCCCCTAGCGCTCGTCGGAGCATTTGTTTAATGCTCTGGTTAAGGCGTTCTACTAGACCGTTACACTGAGGATGGTATGCAGCGGTCTTTTTGTGGTGTATGCTGAAAGCCTCCCACACCTGTGCGAGGTACTTTGACAAAAAATTGCTGCCCCTGTCAGTCAGTATTTCCTGCGGAAATCCAATTTCACAAAACAGTTTAACCAGTTCACTGGCAATAGGCTTAGCTGAAATACTTCTTAGGGGAATGGCCCAAGGGAACCGGGTGGCCTGATCGATGATTACCAGGATGTACTGGTACCCCCTGGGTGTTTTAACCAAGGGTCCGATAATATCCATGGCTAGTCTTCTCACCGGGTCTGTAATCACCGGCATAGGCACTAATGGTACGGCAGGAGGTTTTCGAGCGGTCACTCTTTGGCAGGTTGCGCAGGATTCGCAGAATCGAGTTGTCTCCCGAAATATCCCTGGCCAATAGAATCTGGCCAAAATCTGGTCCAGCGTACCTTGTGCTCCCTTATGACCCCCTACAGGGTGGTCATGGGCCAGTCGTAGAATCAATAACTTGAACGTGCTTGGTATCACCAGCTGTTTCCGCAGCTCTCCCGTTCGTGGATCCTTACTCTCCCGATATAACAGGTCATCCTCCATACAGAATCGGGGGTAGGAATCCTTTTCATCTCGGGCCTGCTCAAAGGCATGAGCTAGTACTGGGTCCGCTTTTTGCTCTCTCTTGAAGGAGGGAAACTTCTCCATCAATTCAGCTGGAACCCAGGGCATCCCTTCTCCAGCTTCCAATCCTGCTCTTCCCTGAGAGCGACATCTTCGTTCACGCCTCCGTTCAGCCTTCGGCTTTCGTTCCTTCCTCAAGGGATCTCCCATTAGGTCATCATGCGATGGGAGGGTTCCAAGAGAATTATCTCTAGAGCAGGAGGGTCGTTCGTCATCCTGTGTATGGGACCTCGTGGAAACTAGAGCTTCTCTGGGATTGGCGTCTGTCTTTGAGCTTATAGGCTGTATTTCCAAGTTATCTATGGACTCATGCCTACTGCAGGTGGAATTCAGGACTGTCTGAGGAGATAAACCCTCTCTCAGAGTCTTTTTAAATTGCGGCCAGTCGCGACCCAATACCAGCTCTTGTGGTAATCTTGGGACCACGGCTACCAACATTTGTTTTCTCATTCCCCATGCCTTAACCCACAGCTTGTACACGGGATAGCTTGTAGCTGATCCATGAACACATTTAATTTTGACCTGCGCTTCTGGACATTCAGGGACGGACCATCCTTGGTCTTGGATCCTAGACCACAGCTGTTTGGACATCATGGATTGGTCCGCACCTGAATCCAGAAGTGCCTTAGCCTGAACTCCGTGTATTTTACTCTCAACACAAAACCTTCTTTTGTTGTCTTTGGGACTTCTCCCACTAATGCAACACGTGAATAACATTCCTTTTTTATATGGCCCTTCTTACCACATGAAAAACATCGTCTTACAGTTTCCACATCCTTAGGGTCATAATTACTCCTAGGGCTATACATTGGTCTGGAGGACCCCTCTACCCTCCTAGCTTCCATCCCTAAGTGCATTTTAGGAACCGCTAGCTTTGGCTGGGACACTTTTTCTGCCTCAAGATATCTCTCTGTTAGGCTTACGGCCTCGGTAGTAGTGCAGCAATTCTGAAGAATTATAAAATTTTGCACTCTACTCGGTACTGCATTTAGAAACTGTTCTAAGATTATGGCGTCCATGAGAGTTTCAATACTCTTTCTCTCAGGCTGTAACCATTTGTACGCCAAGCTTTTTACTCTATGTCCCAAGGCTTTCGGAGTTTCATTTGGGTTAAGCATAGTGGCTCTAAACAATTTCCTATAAGCAAATGGGGTGAGACCTAGGCGATCTTTAATTGCCATTACTACCTCATCATAATTGTCTGCTAAAGCTGGAGGCATCGACCGGTAGGCGGCTAGAGCCTCTCCCGTCAGGGATGCAGCTAGTCTGACTGCCCACTGTTCAGTCGGCCACCGAGCTGACTTTGCTATTCTGCTAAATGAATCCAGAAAATCATCCAGATTATCACTGGGGCTTAACTTTCCCATTGTCAGGTCACTACATGACCACTGTCCCAACTCTGTGTTATGGAGTTCAGAGGCTCGCAATAGTTCCGCTTCCTTCTTTGCTATTTCTTCCTTCTGCTGGGTTAACCATTTGTCCAATGTGTGCAGAAGAGGTGACTGCTGTTCTTGCATGGCTTTCAGCGCTTGCGCTTGGTTCTGCAGCGCTAGTTTCGCCTGCTTGTCAAATTGATTAGCCATCCACGCACATACTTCTTTGGGATCCATGGTAATCTGTAGTAAGGAAACAAAACAACAAAACACAACCAAGTGTGGCTCTTTCACAAAGAAAATTTCCTTTCCTAATCCTTTTTTTTTTTTTTTTTCCTATACTTTCCTTGGTATCCTACACTTTTCAGGTATATCTACGTTTTACCTGATGACAGTGTAGAATCAGCTCTGGCACAGTATACGTCGCTGTCGTTCCGCGATTCTCCGCCGACAGTTGGATACCGGATTTCTCTTTTCCAGGATTTTCTTCCAATCCGCTCCGGATTTGACTGCTCCACTCCGGGTTTTTTTTTTTTTTTTTTTAATCCAAGTGGGTTTTTTTTCCGTTTCTTCTTCTTGAGACCTATAGCTCAAGCTTCTTCTCTGTAGGCTGGACGTAGGCTCCACAAAACATCCAACAACTACGCCATTTTCATGTCATGCTGCCGCCACAGAGGCCAAGGTTGGTATGGGCAGGTCAGATGGACATGAGAGTTTTTTATATATTTTGAATTTGGTCCTTCTGTAAGAGGTCTTGGTAATGTTCCCAGGACCTACCGGGGGCCAAAGTTCAAGAGAACACACTAGCCAGAATGTAGGGAAAATAAGGCTTTATTCCCTTTAAGCACAATGGTTCAAATTATGGGAGACTACTTCAACCAACTGAAAGAAACCTTGCTTCAGGCAACAAAAAGAAATTATATTCACACTTGCTTTGTTTAACTGTTGCTTCACAGTGCTAGGCATAAACAAACTTTACAGGCATTCGCTACTGTTCACTATTTTATGTTTCATGCACAGACCTTAGGCTACCTGCCTGACAGTAGCTACAGTCCATCGGGGTTTCAGGTGGGTCTTCGTTGAATTCCACCTGCATGGGCTGAGTATCAGACAGCTGTGAATCAGTGTCAGTAAACTCTTGAGGAGTGTACTGAGGTTTCTCATATAACACATTTACTAGCTTCCAATGTTCAGCATTCAAGTCAGGGCCGCGCCCATGTGAGTGTTTGTTATGGCAGTTACTTCCCCTTGCAGGCTGCCTTATGTTATACAGTCTTTTTACCAAGGGCTTGTGCTTGGTTTCACAAACAGTTTGATAGGGAGGATATACTCCAGTATCTTGTGTTTCCTGTCTTCTTAACTTATATTGCTTATCAGAATAAAAAGGTTTTTTTACCTTGTTTAGTTGAGTCCCACGGCCTGGTCCTGCTGTAGTTCAGCCTGTCTTGAGCAGTAGGCTTTTCACACTCCAGCTGGCCTTCATGCAGAGTCACCACTCTCTCACATTCACACCTTTTACCATTTGAATAAGGAATATTACCATTTGCAGCAAAGACTTCATCCTTGCTCAGATAATGCTCACTGTGTCTTGCATTTACTGCTACCGGTTCTTCACACCAAACTCTGGGGTTTATTTCTCCCCTTGTGCCTTTCTTTCCAGTACCTCTCAACCAAGGACTCCTGGAACTCTGTGGCCTCGGATTCACTATGCCATCCTGCCAGGAACTCCTTCCTCTCTGGTGCTCTGGACACTCCTTATGGTGCTCTCCTTCTTGGTTCCTTTCCAGAAGCTCTCTGTGGTGTGACTCTCCGTGGTCTGCTTTTCCTTGATAAGCCTCTTCTTGATATGCCTCCTTTTGGTAGGCCTTCCTTGGTATGCCTCTCCTTGGTCTCTCTCTCCCTGGTCTCTCTCTAACTTGTCCTAGTTCCTCCTTTTCAAGTTCCCAGCCTTTCTTCAGGGGAACTCCCCCTTTTCTCCATTGGCTGTTAGGTTGCATTACCTCATCAGCTCTGAGGTGCAGTTCTCTGGGCCTTGGAAGGTCACTCCTGCTCCCTCTATTGGGCTCCTCATAACATTGCAGCTGATGATAAAATCTTTTTTCAGGATTTAAAACCCTTTTTTCTCCATGAATAGGCTCTGCGGTACCACAGTGTAGATCCCTGAGAGACAACTTGAGTTTGAAAGTATGGGGCTGATAATAGCAGTCTGATTCTTATCTGCTGGGATCTGTTGTTGAGGTAGTCTTGGAACCATATTAGTATGGTGCCCTGTATTTCAATTGATTGGAGGTGCTGCAGGAGGGTGCTGGGGTTGATGGTGTTAAAGGCAGAAGAAATGTTGAGAAATACAAGGATGAAACCTTGGTGGAGGTTTTGGGTTCCCTTTATGAGGTTGTTGAGAAAGGGAGGTTAGGAGAATTTCCACTCCATGCTGAGGTCGGAAACGATGCTGTTGAGGATCGAGTGGGGCATGTGTGTCAAGGTGTTCCTGGATTTGGGTCTGGATAGCTTTCTCTATTATTTTGGATAAGAAAGATAGGCTTGCAATAGGTCTGTAGGATGAGAGATCTGATGGGTCGAGGTGAGGCTTTTTTTAGAAGAGGGTGAATTGAGGAAGTTTTTAGGCAAGTTGGTAGATGGTCATGTAGCAGAGAACATTGGGTGAGTTTGACTAGGAACTATACGAGATCAAGTATGATGGCTTTGTTCCAGCTGACTGGACGGGTTGAGGGGAGAGGTGGTGGTGTTAAGGGATTAGATGATGGTTTGGATGTTTTCAGCTGAGATGGTTTCAAAGATGGTCCAAGAGTGCATTGGTTTGGCATGTGGAGCAAGCCCACCTCACATGGTAGAAAGAATCCATCCCTCTGTATCCTCTCCAGCACTCAGCAAATGATACTTTTCCCATTCTTTACACGAGGTGTGACAAAAAAGAAACGAGACTGTCCCATAATGTTTTATTACAAAATCTGCAGAGAAATTACACATTGTCCCCTTCAAAGTAATCCCCCCCAGAGTTAATGCACTTCTGCATTCACTTCTGCCACGTATGGAAGCACTTGGTAAAGTCCTCCTCCTTGAGGTCCCTCAGTTCCCTCGTCACAGTGGCCTTGATCTCTTCTACAGAAGCAAAATGAGTTCCTTTGAGCACAGTCTTCAGCCTGGGGAAGAGCCATAAGGCACACGGTGTGAGATCTGGTGAATAAGGAGGGTGGTCGAGAGCTGTGATCTGTTTGTTGGCCAAGAACTGCCTCACACTGAGCACGGTGTGTGCAGGTGCATCGTCATGGTGGAGCAGCCACAACTTGTCTCTCCACAGAGCCTGCCTGCTGTGCTGAACCCGGTTATGGAGGAGATTAAGGACCTGCTGGTAGAAGTGCTGGTTGACTGTCTGACCTTCAGGCACAAACTCATGATGGACCACTCCCTTCTGTTTGAAGAATGCGATCAGCATGACCTTGATCCTTGATATGGACATGTGTACCTTCTTGGGTCTTGGTGACAGTCCGAGTCTTTCACTGCAGGCTCTGTCTCTTGCTTTCAGGG
The DNA here is from genome assembly GCA_033557465.1 of Ichthyophis bannanicus. NCBI lineage: Eukaryota > Metazoa > Chordata > Amphibia > Gymnophiona > Ichthyophiidae > Ichthyophis > Ichthyophis bannanicus. The sequence goes on from CM066039.1 coordinate 193,987,862, forward strand.
TCATACTGGAAGACTCAAGTCTCATCTCCTGTGATGACTTGGCCAACAAACTCTGGATCTTCTCTGATCTTCTCTAGCAAGTCTCGACAAACATTGATCCGGTGCTCCTTCTGGTCATCTGATAAAAGCTTGGGTACCATTTTGGCACATACCTTCTGCATCCCCAGCTCCTGCACCAAGATGGTCCGCACTGACTCCATCTTCAGGCTGAGCTCCTCAGCTATCATCCGCACCATCAATCTGCGATCACTCCACCCCAGCTGGTTCACTCTGTTAATGTTCTCAGCCATCTTTGTCGTGGAAGGTCATCCTGACTTGGGGTCATCCTTCACCTCCTCGCGTCCAGTCTTGAAGCATTTGTGCCACTCGAAGACTTGCGGCCTTGACATTGCATCTTCTCCATAAGCCTTTTGGAAAAGTTGGAGACACTCAGTTGGGCCCTTCTCCAACTTAACCAGAAATTTCAAGTTGATTCTTTGCTCCATATTTCTGCCACCTCCAGTTGCGTGACAAAGCGATGGAGCAGTGTGCTACAAAAAAGCCTGAAAAAGAAAAACAGAGTGAGAGAGATGAAAAAATATTATAGCAGAATAGTGGTGAGATGTTGCACAACACAGTGACATAAGCAGTTAGCCAACTGGCATTGAGTCATGGGCGTGGCTGCCACAGTCTATTTTCTTTTTTGTCACACCTCGTAGTCTAACTGGAGACAGATATGACATTTTATATCTGGGGGGGGGGGGGTTGTGGCTGTATACAGGGCTTCATTTGTAGACAAAAAGGAAGTGGAATTGGGTGTATATGAATCTCCCTATTCCCCACTCTCTTCCTTATCCCCATGTAGCACTGGTGAGCAAAGGTTGGTTGGGACTGAGTATTGATGGGGGCTGGGAAGGATGAGGAGGATAAAGAGAATGGGGCCCTTTCTCTTCCCTCCTTTCTCTCCTTTTCTTCCTCTTTCTCAAGTCCCTCCCATGAATTCCCCAGTGGTCCTAGAGCCTCCAAATCTCAACCTCCAATTAGGATAATCAACCAGTTAGTTTGATTTTACTGCCATTTGTACAGTGTCCGGTTACAAGTTGTAACTGGATATTATTGTCTGGTCATGCCAAACACTGGGCATAAGCAGGCCCTTCTTTCCACTGCTGCTGTCTGCCACCATCACTATGTCTTGCCTCTTTCTCACCCAGCGGTCCAGAATCTTCTCTCAAATCTTTTTCCCTGCCATGGCAACAGGAGCAGAACCAATTGAAATGTACGCCACACCAAAGAGCCTTCCAGCTCATGAAGGTTCTTCTGCATCCTGCCCACTCTGATGCACACTTGTCGAGGGAGCGGGACACAGAAGAACCTTGAAACACATGTTGGCTCTGCTCTGCAGCGTGGCATGCATTATTGGTGGTTCTTCTGCCACTGCTGCTATGTGGGGAATAGCGGCAGAAGGAAGGTACTGGACTACAGTGGTTGGGGGTGTGGATAGGGGAGAGAGGGGAGAAATGCTGGACCACAGAGGATATGAAATGAAAGAAGTAAAATACTGGACCCAGGGCTGGTACAAGAGTATTTGGAGCCCTAGTTAAACCTTCAACCAGGTCCGTCCCCTGCTCCAATTAATTTTTAAAACACTGAGCATTAGTATAAATAAAGAACACTGCATTTATAATAAATCATTTCACATCAAAAGGAGAATATGATACTGATTGACATTCTCATTTATTCCTTTTATTTGCCGCTATCTGATCTGGCATTTAACAAAATCCAGTGGGAGAACTTTCAGCAAAAAGATAAACTGTATCATCACGGATGTTAAGAAGGTGCAATCTATAAGCCTGAACAAATCAAATAACAATTAACACATAATAGCATTTCATATGAAACATTGTAAACAAATATTATATAAAACAAATCCAATCAAACCTAGAGAAAGCAATTTGTGCTAGGTTTTTCATAGGCTACACACTGGGAGGTCTGCACATTAGAATTTAGAATCTGACTTTGTGCTTTCGGCTTAGCAAGCATAGAAACAGGTTCTTCAGGTCAGTGCTCCATGTAATTTCATGACAAAGTTACTAACCCAATACGTTTTTCTCGCATCACTGAGGAATGAATGTAGGTTTTGATCAATTTTAATTTGGAGAGAAGCTTTGCTCACCACTGGCTACAGAAATGGTGGGGGGTGGGGGGAGTGTCAAAAAGATACGAAAGGCAACAGACATGTTGGAGACACTATTAGGTTATGTTTACAGACAAAGTTCAGTCCATCTTGTGGTGATGCGGACTTTGGAACTCATCTTGTGATAGCTTACAGTTCACTGCATCAGTATCTGTAGCATCAGTATCTTTCAAATCCCCATGCCGTAGAGCTTGCTCTAGTTTGAAATAATGTTCCAGATTGTCTTTTGATGTTCTATTCTGCAAACTGTGAATATCATAGAGGAAGCCAAAAAGAGAACTAATTTGATGCATCTATGTAAATCTTTCTTCACCTGATTGTATTGCCGTGTCAAGAACTGCAAAATAAAAGTTCACTTTGAATTTCACCTCCTCTCTCTGAATGGGCTCATTATCTGCTTCATATGTAAACTGCTTTTTTTTTTCTCCTAATACGGACCAGATTTGCTTCAAAATGTGCTGGTATCCCTAACTCATATCATGCAAAGAGAGAGATCATTGAAGAAAGACATAATGCTTGTCAAGGTAGAAGGTTGCCGTAAAAGAGGAAGGCCAGCAATGAGATGGAGTGATACAATAACAGCAGCTACGGATATCACTTTATCAACAATGAGCCGCTTGGCTGAAGACCAAACCAAGTTTAGGTCAACTATCCAGAGGATCTCCAGAAGTCGACACTGACTCGACGGCACTTACAACAACAACATCAATAGAATGTCAAAACATTTTTTGTGCAATCATGGAAGAAGGCTCCAGTTTTGAGATCAATAATTTTGTTTCTTACCATCGTTGGCTGACCTCTTGTGTGTCTATGTATGTGGTTTACCTGCTTCAGTGTGCTTGCAATAAATGCTATGTTGGCAAGACAGTGCGGCAATTACGGATACATTTGTCTCAACATAAAAATAACCTTTTGAAGGCTCATGAAGAAGCACCATTAGTTCAACACTGCCTTCAATATTGTCATGATTTTCAAGATCTCTGTTGAAGGGTCATTGATTTTATTCCAACTAACCTGCGAGGGGGTGACCGAGGAAGACTTTTAATGCAATGTGAACAGCGTTGGATCTTCAATTTTAATACCTTGGAACCCATGGGCCTTAATAGTAAGATTGATTGTGGGGGGTTTCTCTAATTTTCAATATGCTTTGTGTTTTTCTGTGCTGATTCTAAATGTGCCCCTTTTATTGTAAAAAGCCTGCGATTTTCTGGGTCTGCCCCAATAGGGTTTATGTTTGTCTCTGATTGGTTGCTTGCCTGGTTAAATATTGGTGTCATCAGATGCTTCCTTTCTGCACATAATTTTTTCTAGCTAGTTGTTTTGTCCCTCTTTAGGCGAAACAAAGATCTTTGTTGGGTGAAATTTGAGAGAAATTTGCCTGTTAAAAAGGAAACTGGTCAGTTGGGTTTGGAGCGTATCGATCCCAGTGGCATTTGAGCTTTGCAGTGGTGGTTTGCTACTAGCGAAGGTAACTAATGGCATGTGAACTGTGAAGTGGCAGTTGTAGTTGCCAGAAGAAGCTAATTGGAAGATATTTTGGCAACGTTTGGCTGTCTTTAGATAAGTAAACTGTTTTGGGGGGTGCGAGGATAGTCCATGTATTATGCTGACCCCATTTGTTCTGTTCACAGGTATCTTTGCCTCGTTGAAGGGTTCCTTTCTTGAGCTCACTCAGTCTCTGTTTTGACTTTCTAGTGATAATTTGATATAGTGAAATCTTGCTATTGTATGTGTTGTGTGTGTAGAGGGATTGAAGGTCTGAGAATATTGTGGTGACATGCATATTCATTGGTGATATGCCGAAACTGACTGGTTTGGTGCCCTCCAGGACTGGATTTGGAGACCCCTGCTATATAGCAAGCCTGCCAAACCAAAACAGCGCTGTCAGCACTCCGAAAGTAACAACCCTATCTGGGAAAAGGCAGCATACTAGAACTGTAAGAAGCCAGACTCTGCATGCAGTGCAATTGACAAATAAAATCCTCACCATTCAAAAATTAATTAAAAACATAAACAACAAACACACAGTTCATAAAATGTCAAACAATATTAAAATACCATAACAGTAAAACCATACTAAACAAATATTTTTAAGCAATTGACAAACTGAACAAGCACCAATTTTTAAAAACTCAAAAAATTTAAAAATTCTAAATACACAAAATATTCCAAATGATATGTCAAATAAGTTATATGTAATACTGTACATTAAGTTAGACACACTTTCATCAGGTCTGACTGATCTAATGAAGAGAGGACAACTCTCAAAACGTTGGTCACAAATACTTTTTTATTGGACTAATTTAATGTATCACCTACAACTTGTTCATTGATCCTTATTTCTATTTAATTCCTATATAACTAAAGGGACAGGGCATGGCGTGGCAAGTTGAAATCCCTGTGGTGGAGCTATGGAGCCAGTATCTATGTCAGAGGTAAAGGGAGAATGGGGGCACTTCTGAACTCAGCAGGGAAGGATGCCTTCACTGTGTGGCTCAGCTGCCTCCCTTCAAGTACCAGTCTGTTAATTATGGTATGTGCACACTGAATACACTCCAGGAAATCAAAGTAATTCCCCAAAATATTACAACATAGTATTTACAGTACTCTGGAAATATATGAAAATACTTTAACACTCCACTCCCAGTCAGCTGCAATTCCTTCATTTGGCATTTTTCTGTTGACAGTGTGAAAAGTAGTGGAGCATGGAGCAGACAGAGCTTAAAGATCCCAAATTACCCATGTCTACCAATAGCCAAATTAATATGAATAAAATACAGTCTCTAAAATGCTTGTATGCAAATGCTAGAAGTCTAAAAAATAAGATGGGAGTCTTAGAATATATAGCACTAAATGAGAGGTTAGATATGATTGGAATATCAGAGACATGGTGGAAGGAGGACAACCAGTGGGACACTGTGATGCCTGGGTACAAACTATGTCATAATGATAGAGCTGATCAAATTGGTGGAGGAGTTGCGCTCTATGTTAGAGAGGGCATTGAGTCAGAAAGGATTAAAGTTTTGCAGGAAACTAAATTTGCTGTAGAATCTCTATGGATTGAAATTCCATGTAAAAAGGGGAAGGCGATGGCAGTGGGGGTGTACTATCGACCGCCTGGCCAGAATGAACAAATGGATGATGAAATGCTCAAAGAAATCAAGGAAGCTAACAAAAGTTACAGCGTGGTAATAATAATGGGTGATTTCAATTACCCCGGTATCGACTGGGTCAGTGTCACGGCAGGACATGCTAGAGAGAAAGTTCCTAGATGACATAAATGACTGCTTCTTGGAGAAACTGGTTCATGAACCGATCAGAGGGGAAGCCATATTAGACCTAGTCCTTAGTGGAACACCAGATCTAGTGCAAGAGAGATAAGGGTGTTGGGGCCACTTGGCAATAGTGATCATAGCATGATCGCCTTTGATTTAATTAGTGGAGGAGTGATGGTAAGGAAATCCACAGTACTACCTTTTAACTTTCAAAAGGGAGACTATGATAAAATGAGGAAAATAGTTAAGAAAAAACTAAAAGGAGCAGTTGCAAAGGTTAAAGACTTACATCAAGCTTGGGTGGTGTTGAAAAATACTATCTTGGAAGCCCAGACCAGCTGTATTCCACGCTTTAAGAAAAGTGGAAGGAAGTCCAAAAAACTGCCAGCATGGTTTAAAGGTGAGGTCAGAGAGGCTGTTGTTGCCAAAAAAGCATCTTTCAGGAAATGGAAAAAAGAGCCAAACGACGAAACCTGGAAACAGCACAAGCACTGGCAGGTTAAATGCAAGGCATTGATAAAGCAGGCAAACGGAGAATTTGAGAAGAAGCTTGCTGCGGAAGCAAAAACGCAAAATAAAGATTTTTTCAAGTACATTCGTAGCAAAAAAACCTGTGAGAGAGTCAGTTGGTCCATTAGATGATAGAGGAGTTAAAGGGGCACTAAGAGGCGACAAGGCGCTAGTGGAGAGACTGAATGAATTCTTTGCTTCGGTCTTTACTGAGGAAGATGTAGGGATGTTACCCATGACTGAAGTGGTATTTAAAGGTGCGGAAGAATTGAAGGAAATATCGATACATTGGGAAGATGTATTACAACTATTAGATAAACTGAAGAGTAGCAAATCACCTGGGCCGGATGGTATAAATCCAAGGGTGTTGAAAGAACTGAAATATGAGATTGCAGACCTGCTATTAGTAATCTGTGAACTATCATTAAAATCATCTCTAATACCTGAAGATTGGAGGATCGCCACTGTAACACCAATTTTTAAAAAGGGTTCCAGGGGTGATCCGGGAAACTACAGACCGGTGAGCCTCACATCAGTACTGGGAAAAATGGTAGAAACCATCATAAAGAATAAAATTACTCAGCATGTAGATAGTCATGGCCTAATGGGAGACAGCCAACATGGCTTTAGAGAAGGAAGATCTTGTCTTACTAATCTGTTATGTTTTTTTGAAAGTGTGAATAAACAGGTGGACAAAGGTGAGTCGGTTGATATAGTGTATCTGGACTTTCAGAAAGCCTTTGACAAGGTCCCTCATCAGAGACTTTTGGCAAAACTAAAGAGTCATGGGATAGGAGGCAGTGTACAACTGTGGATCAGGAACTGGTTAAAAGACAGAAAGCAGAGGGTTGGGCTAAATGGCCAATTTACCCAATGGAGAAAGGTGAATAGTGGTGTACCCCAGGGATCTGTGCTGGGTCTGCCGCTTTTTGACATATTCATAAATGACCTGGAAAGTGGAATAACGAGTGAGGTTATCAAATTTGCAGATGACACAAAACTATTTAAAGTTGTTAAAACCCAAGAGGATTGTTGAAAATTGCAAGAGGATCTTGATAAATTGGAAGACTGGGCATCAAAATGGCAGATGAAATTTAATGTGGACAAGTGCAAAGTTATGCACCTAGGGAAGAACAACCCAAACTATGGTTACACAATGCAAGGTTCCACATTAGGAACCACCACCCAGGAAAAAGATTTAGGCGTCATTGTGGATAACATGTTAAAACCCTCAGCCCAGTGTGCAGCGGCAGCCAAGAGAGCAAATAGAATGCTAGGTATCATAAGGAAAGGAATGGAAAATAAAACAAAAAATATTATAATGTCTCTATACCGTTCCATGGTGAGACCGCACTTTGAATATTGTGTACAATTCTGGTCACCGTATCTTAAAAAGGATATAGCGTTATTAGAAAAGGTTCAGAGAAGAGCCACCAAAATGGTAAAGGGGGTGGAAGGATACTCCTATGAAGAGAGGCTAAAAAGGTTAGGGCTCTTTAACTTGGAAAAGAGACGGCTGAAGGGAGATATGATTGAAGTCTATAAATTAATGAACGGAGTGGAACGGGTAAACGTAGATCGATTGTTTACGTTATCAGAATATAGAAAGACTAGGGGACATGCAATGAAGCTACAGGGTAAACTATTTAAGACTAATAAAAGAAAATATTTTTTCACTCAATGTGTAATCAAACTCTGGAATTTGTTACCGGAGGATATAGTAAAAGCTGTTAGTGTAGCTGGGTTTAAAAAAGGTTTGGACAAGTTCCTGGAGGAAAGGTCCATAAACCATTATTAAGAAGGGACCCAGGATATCAATGCTTGACCCAGTACAAGCATTGCGGAACCTGTGTCTTTTGGGGAGACTGCTAGTTACGTATAACCTAGATTGGCCACTGTTGGAAACCAGGATACTGGGCTTGATGGACCTTGGTCTGACCCAGTATGGCATATCTTATGTTCTTATGTGTTCAGTTTCACTGTAACAGAAATGCTGTGGGTCTATCATTTCTTTTTGTAGGTTGCCAAATGGCCACTAGGCTTCAGATCTACAGGCCTTTAGTTTATTGCTGAGTTACCAAACATATTTGGAATACTATCTATACCGGTGCTTATTAACATAAACCTTCGCTAGTACCAGGCATATTGTGAAATAAAACAAAACTCTACAAAAGTCATTTAGGACCTATAGAGCAATTCTGCCATACCATAACAGTACTAACTTCCAGGAGTCAAACTATAAGGCCTTACCTAGAAAACAGGCAGAACTGTAATCACTGCAGCGGGCACTAGAACATCAATACACCTACTAGAAAAACTAAAAAACAAAAACCAGATTAGTTTTGCTTTACAGATCACTTCTACACAGGCTTTTTTTTGCTAACAGAATACCTGTCCTCTTTCATATGCACAGAACACAGACAGACTCTCAGCAAGTATAGAACAGGCAACCATAAACTAAAACAACAAATGTAGATAAAAATGGAACTGAAACCACAAGAGGCCAGACTCCTCATGCAATGCAACACCTGAGAAGTAGAAATACTGAAGCATTTCTTCCATACTATGCAAAATGTAAAGACAGTAGATGTAAGTTTCAAAACCTGACATATTGCAATCACTAAATTAAACTTAAATTCTTTTTTCTACCTTTGTTGTCTGGCCATTTTCTCCCCTTCTTACTCCCCTCGTCTAGCACAGTGGTTCTCAATCCAGTCCTCTGGGACCCCTAGTCCAGTCAGCTTTTCAAGAGACCCACAACGAATATGCATGAGGGAGATCTGAATGCACTGCTTTCATTGTTGGCAGATCTATCTCATGCATATTCATTGTGGATATCCTGAAAATCTGACTGGCCTGGGGGTCCCAGAGGACTGGATTGAGAATCACTGGTCTAGCATCTCCTCTCTATGTCCAGCATCTCCTTTGTCTTTAGTACTCCCCCACTGTGTCACCTTATTCACCCCCACTCTGTCGAGCATATCCCCTGTCACCTTAGTCCCTCCCCCCACCATTTCTCCTTTGTATCCCTAGCCTTCTTTTTCCCACCCCTACCCCTCGAACCAGCATATCCCCTCTGTCACCCTCCTTTCCTTCCAATGTCCACCATGAAGCAATCGTATCCTCTTTCTTTCCCTCTCCTGCAGTCCACCATATCTCCTTTGTCACCCTCCCCCCTCCTGCCTGCACCCCCTCAAGTCACAGTAAACTATTTCCTCTCTCCCCCGATCCAGCACCATATTTCCCCCTCCTGGCTACAGGCAAGCTACCGCATACTCTTTCTCCTTCCCAGCACCTCTTTATTCCCCTCCCCCCACACTCCTCCATCCTCTGCCTTCGAAGGACCAAAAGCAATGAGAAAAAAATTCACAAAAGACAGGCTCTGGTGTTCAACGCAAGTGCCCCGGTCTGGCCCTCAGTAACAGGATGTTTGACGTGAGAGGTGGTGGGATCAGCACAGCCATCAACAGCACACCTTCATTGAATACCTCCCCCCCCTTCCCTGTCTTTTGTGGGATTTTTGTAGATTCTTGACACACAGGTTCAATGGTAACCAGGGATGGAGGAGGAAAGGAAGAAGCTGGTATTGGACGAGGAGTGAGGACACTCTTTTGTTCCGACTATGAGTAAAACTGGCAGGCAGGGTAAACGTCAATGCTGCCTGCCAGTTTTATTCAGAGCCACAGAGATTGTGATTGCAGTTGGGGGGTGGGAAGGCTTATCCTTCCCAACTCTCATATACTACAGGGTACCTATGATGAGTTTTAGCATTTGGAGCCAAACCAAGGGATTACTCCAAAATAATGCCTTGGTGTGGCTCCATGTGCTAAATTTGGTCATACTGTAGTATAAGAGGGCAAAATAATAAGATAAATATTCACCTTTGCTGCTTTCCCAGCTCTGCACCTTCACCAGGAGAGAAGCAGGCCCAATTTGGTGAGGGGTAGCTGCGGGATTGGGATTCAGTGTTTGCACTGAGCCCTCAGCCACATGGTACTGTCAGCAGAAGTGCCAGGGGAGGGGAGAGAGAGAGAGAGAGGCCATGGGTGTTTTTGGCACACAGGAAGATGCCGGTCCTGGGGCGAGCCGCAAGAGATGCATGCTATCTGCTGCAGCTGCTGGGCACACCAGCCACACTTGCAAGCAGCATCAGCATCAGCATGAGATTCGCAGGCTCCTTCGACAGATCCGCCCCTGTGTGCTGATGCTGCACAAGCCGGTAGGATGCAAGTTGGAGAAGGGAGGGTGGAGCACTGGCACTGAGAGGCAGCCTCCAAGTCTATGTACTGGGTTGCTTGCAATGGCAGCGGCCGGTGCAGCTGTCTTCAGGGGATCTGAATGAGTTGCTTCAATTGGAAAATTTAATTTTCCAGTGCCTGGGGGTCGGTGACAACCCTCCCCCCAAACAATGGCAGTTTAAGCAGCTGCCTAGTTCACCTAATGCTTCTGCTGGCCCTGACTGGACCATGAGGGGAAGAATAGTGGAGAGAAAGCATAGAGTTACTCACCTGTAGCAGGTGTTTTCCATGGACAGCAGGAAAAGTCCTCACATATGAGTGATGTCTTCGGATGGAGCCTGCGCAGAAGTGTTTGCTGCTCCTTCTAGAAGCTTTTGGAAAGCTTGATTGCACATGCATGCATCTTCCCGCCTGCTGCTGAATTCCTGTCTTGCCATCAGTTCGTTATAAAGCCGAGGAGAATACAACTCTAAGGGGTATGTTTACTAAACAGCGCTAATGTCGCAGCGGCGACGTTATTGAGTGATAAGTAATGTTATCGCGCGATAACATCTCTGGTGGCGTTAAGGCGCACAGAGGGTAGAGTAAGTCTCTTCAGAGGGTGGAGAGAAGGGGGTCAATGGGCGGAGAGTGGGCAGGGAGAGGCTCCATGCACATTAATGCTGTGAAATGAAGGTCTGAAAATTAACGCCAGTGAAAACCTCGCATTAGAGGCACATTGGCAGGAGAGAGAAACCATTTCAGTCAGCAATGTATAGCAAAGGCAGGGAAACGAAGAAAAGTGATAGTAGTGATACATGTGCAGCAACAGCATAGTGCATGAAAGGGCACAACAGTGAGGCTGCAAATGGGATACAGGGGGCTGAAGGTGGGACATGCAGTGGGGCAGTTGGGGCACAAGGTGGACTAGGCAGATTCCTAGGTGGCACATAGGAACGCAGAAACTGAAAAGCAGCAAGACAGCAACTGACCAAGGTCAAACATGGCCACCAGTGGGTCGCAGGAGACAGTACCCAGCAGGTAGCCCAAAGGGCACATAAAATGGACCGGTGGTGCCGGTCATGAAGCTGAAGCTACTGAGAGTGCAGACTTAGAAAAAAACCCTGTCTTTAACAGAGCTGTTGATGTGCAGAGGATGCAATAACCTTGCAGCCCAGCTAGAGGGAGCAGGAGCAAAACTACTGAGGCTGAGTTAACACACCCAGCCACTGATTATGTAAGAGCTAATCAGCTGCACCTGACGACAAGCCCGGGAAACTCAAAGGTAGAATGCCTTTATAAGAGAAAGGCAGTCCAGAGGAAAGCAGGCCAGCAGAAGGAACCAGTCCAGAGGAAAGCAGGCCAGTAGAAGGAACCAGTCCAGAGGAAAGCAGGCCAGCAGGAGGAACCAGTTCAGAGGGAACCGGTCCAGAGGGAAGCAGTCTGGAGGAAAGCAGTCCAGAGAGAGACTGCCAGGAGAAGCACTTCAGAGAGAAGGAGTGACACCTCCAGCCCAAGCAGCGTAGCTGGATCAAGCAGAATACCCAGAATAGTAAGTGCTGGAAAAGGAGCAGAGAAAGCCAGAAAGAAAGACAGCTCGAGGAGAGTCAGTCTGGAGAGAGACTCGGTAGCAGAGGACCACAGAGGCAAAGAGCTTGGGAGGAGAAAGCCATGCTTTGAGAGAGGCCTACGCTCACCGGAGGAGTCTGAATCAGGATTAAGAGGTACAAGAAGGAAAGGTTCTGATAGCAGAGCTACCTTTACCCAGAAGCAAGGAAATCCAGATTCCTCACCAGGTTTTCCTGAACTACAGAAAGGTAAAGCACTGCTCAGAAGGTTCCAAGAGAAAGCCTGTTTCCAGAGAGAGGTGCCTCAGAGAGAAAGCTCCAGTTATACCGGCTACAGGAGAAAGCCCAGGTATGGTGCCACTTCATTTATAAAAGAAAGTTTATCTCCTAGAAGCTCTGGTGAAACAGATACTCAGTGCAGGAGAAAAGGAAACAAGTCAGAGCTTTACAAACCAGTATTTAAGGGCGGAAGAACAGGCCATGTTCGTTTGGGAGCCTTAGAACAGCCCTATTGGAAACAAGCAAACAGAGACAGAGTCTGGGAAAGTATAACAGCAAGGGAGACATCCAATTCAGAGGGAGAGGCCAGTGACCCAGAGTCCATGGAAATAGACCTAGAGAACCCTATTCCCATGCCTCCAGATGAATTTCTGGATTGTACCTTGTGTATTGCTAGTAGCCTTGAGTCATTAGCAGAACTGTGAATTGAACAGACCTTTTTGCTATGAGAATGCTCATGTTTTGTGCTAAATGCCAGAGGACTTTTTTGCTTATTTAAGTTGCTCTGAAGTAAAAGAATCTTTCAGTTAATCTCTCCAATCAACTGTGAAACTTGTAACAGTTTTTCTACTTGCTTATGTTTGGTGAAACCCTGAAAGAAAGGACTTTCTTTATTTCTGTGCCTTATTGAGCCTTTGCGTTAAAGGGGAAATAAAAGCCTTAATACCCTCTATTTGGCTTATACACTTTGTTCATACAAGGAGCTGGACTACAAAGACCAACCTGCACTTGGCCTTAAAGAGCCCTTTCCTCCTTGAAACAATAAAAATGCTCAGCCTACCCTTACAGCCACTGGCCACTAGGGAGTGCTGACGACATGCCGGAGGGGAAGCGCGGATGTCTATGTAGGCACCCCCACCCCAGATCCCTCACCATAGGCAGCTGCCTACCGGCACACTGAATGGCCTGGGACTGCGCACCACCGGCATAAGGGCATGTCAGCATAGTGGCGGAGGGGTGCTGGTGGTGGAGGGGCAGTGGCACCTGCCCACAGCACACCAAGGCCAAGCCCTGTTCAGGTGGGTGGCGTGCAGTGCAACAGACAAGGGCTGTCTGATGAACAGTAATGGTATCCCCAGGGAATGACCTGCCTCTGTAGCAACAGTTTGGTGCAGTACACACAGCCAGTGTGTTCAGGGGCAGAAGGTCACAGGTTCAAGTCCCAGCTGTGGCTCCCACAGACCATGTCCCTATATTTTACCCTACAGCGCACATACACCATAAACATGTGCAGTCCCTAGAGCAGAGGTTCCCAACTGCAGTCCTGGAGGGCCAAACACCATTCAGGAGTTCATACTGTCTCTAATAAATATGCATGAGATGCGTTGCTATGCAGTGCCCTCATTGAATGCAAATGTATCTCATGCATATTCATTAGGGACAGCCTGAAAACCTGAATGGTGTTTGGCCCTCCAGGACCAGAGTTGGGAACCACTGCCCTAGTGTATCGGCCAACAGGGGCACAAACACCCACACCCACAGGCTCCACTATCCAAAGCCTCATGGAGAGTCAGGCTGGTGGGCCCTGCGCGGAGCTGCAGCTACCAATACTAGCACCTGCATACCTTAGCAATGCCTGCATTGTGCCCAGGACTGGTGTGGCGGCCAGGGCTACCAACCACCGCTATCTTTGCACAATGCTGAAAAAGGTGTGGGAGTGTGTGTATGTCTATCCAGTGTTTTGTGGCTGCCTACACCTTACTGAGCCCCCAATGCTTGCACTGTTTCCAATGTTAGCCTGCCAATGTGCATAATGAGGAGCAAGGTATTGTGAGTATGGCCTGGACACGGTGGTCTGGGTAGGGTGCATCTGCACAGGGCAATGGCTGGGACATTGTAGTGCCAGACCACCACCTGCATGGACAGGGTGGCCACAGCATGTCATGCTGGGAGGTCACTCTCACCCTGACTGAGCAGTGACCATGGCATGGCTAGGTTCCCCCATAGTGCTATACAGTGTTTCTCTCAAGTGATATCTATGAGTCCCCTTTTTTGGGGCCCAATCACTGACATAATTGCTTGGTGTTTGTGCTTACATCCCACTCTTGGGGGCACACAGTTCTTTCAGGAACATGCACTATGTACTAGCTGGCAGACTGTCTGCAGTTAGCATGTGTATGGCTGGAACACCTTGCAGGGTTCAGCAGGTGGAGACTGACTGTGCCCTCTGCTGGTGAATGTCAGATTGTGGTGGGGAGCAGCTGGGCTTTTCCAGGCCTGTCTGCCAGTGCCCGATGAAATACGTACAGATCTGCATTGTCTGCCCTAGAGGGTGCCTATTCCCCAGCAGGACTGGGGTGGTGGTCCCCTCTACTGCCTCCGATGTAGAGTGTGGATCTGTTGGCGGGAGATCCTGTCCCCCACCCTGACCCAGAGAGGGCAGGTTGGGTGGTGCTACATCATCCGCATTTGGGTCCACACAACATCCTTCTCCTATAACATGTGACCATGCTAACCACACAGGTTATGCACTATTCTGGGTGCATTATAGTCCACAAGGGCTAGACGTGACTGGGAAATACAGATGGACATAGGTGTATCATAGGTGCATCTGCAAGGACTACCTGTCACACACTGGCACTGATGGGGACCTGCAGCACAGCCTTTCTTAGCCAAGCCAGGTGCTGCGGACCTGGTGCTGGGCGCCCCAGCTCACCTTCAGGGTGAGCACAGGAACCACACAATGTCATGGTCTGTAGCTACTCTGTGCCAGTAACACACACAGTCACTTCCCCCTACCAGGCCAAGGTGCTGTGGAGGCACATATCCCATCTTGTGATCAGATGTAGATTGCTGATCTGCATGTGCAGTGCATCATGGGTATGGGTGAGTATACCCTATCCTGGTAACCACAGCAAACAGTTTGTGTGGTGACGTGCAGTCTTTCTGTAACCAGCTGTAGCCCACTGGTTACTACAATGGCTGTGGAGGCAGAGGTCATGCGTTCAATCCCACAGTGGTATTCTTTATTAAGGCTCTTTGAGGGATTTCCTTTTAATTTACGTTAGTGCTGCCAGCAAAACCACCCTCACAGTGCCGTAACCTTAAGGTGCCTCATAAGGCGCCCTATAAAGCGCCCTATAGGGCACATTATAAGGTGCCTTTGCAGACAGGGGACTTTATAATGTGCCCTATGGGGCGCCTTATGAGGCACCTTAGGTTACGGCACTGTGAGGGTGTTTTTGCTGGCAGCACTGATTCAAATTAAAAGGAAATCCCTCAGACATCCTTATTAAATAACACCACCATGGGATTGAACTCATGACCTCTACCTTCACAGTCATTGTCATAACCAGTGGGCTACATCTCTATAACTTCTAGCATAGCGCTCGCATGGACTTAAGGTTACCGTGCATCAATGAGCCAAGGCGCCCTCTATCGCGCGATACAGATTCTTGCTACCTTGCTGCCGGAACGCCCACTACCTTATATGGCATTCTTCAAATTAACGCTGCAACTAGCGCTGGTAACATTAAGACGGTTTAGTAAACATACCCCTAAGAGGATGAGGGAAGGCTATGAGGATCTTTTTCCTGTTTGTTCATGGAGAAAGCATAGTTACTCACCAAGAACATAAATGTCATACTGAGTCTGACCAAGGTTCATCAAGCCCGGTATCTTATTTCTAACAGTGACCAATCCAGGTCACAAATACTTGTCAGATTACCAAAAAGTATCTGGATTTCATGTTTTTTATCCCAGGGATAAACAATGGATTTTCTGGGTCCTCTTTAATAATGGTTTATAGACCTTTCCTCCAGGAACTTATCCAAACCTTTTTTAAGTCTAGCTACTGTGGGGGGTTAGCATAGTGGTTAGAAACATGTGTTTGGGCACACTAGGAGCAGGTTCAAATCCCACATGTTGCTTTCCTTTTCCCAATGGAGAAAGGTGAATAGTGGTGTACCCCAGGGATCTGTGCTGGGTCTGCTGCTTTTTGACATATTCATAAATGACCTGGAAAAGGGACTAACGAGTGAGGTTATCAAATTTGCAGATGACACAAAACTATATAAAGTTGTTAAAACTCATGAGGATTGTGAAAAATTGCAAGAGGATCTTGATAAATTGGAAGACTGGGCATCAAAATGACAGATGAAATTTAATGTGGACAAGTGCAAAGTTATGCACCTAGGGAAGAATAACACAAACTATGGTTTCACGATGCAAGGTTCCATATTAGGAACCACCACCCAGGAAAAAGATTTAGACGTCAAGGTGGATAACATGTTAAAACCCTCCATCCAGTGTGCAGTGGTGGCCAAGAGAGCAAATACAATGATAGGTATGATAAGGAAGGGAATGGAAAATAAAACAAAAGATATTATAATGCCTCTATACCGTTCCATGGTGCGACCACACCTTAAATATTGTGTGCAATTCTGGTCGCCATATCTTATAAAGGATATAGCGTTATTAGAAAAGGTTCAGAGAAGAGCGACCAAAATGGTAAAGGGGATGGAAGGATACTCCTATGAAGAAAGGCTAAAAAGGTTAGGGTTCTTTAACCTGGAAAAGAAACGGCTGATGGGAGATATAATAGAAGTCTTTAAATTAATGAACAGAGTGGAACGGGTAAACGTAGATCGATTGTTTACGTCATCAGAATATAGAAAGACTAGGGGACTGCAATGTATCTACAGGGTAAATTACTTAAGACAAATAAGAGAAAATATTTTTTCACTCAACTTGTAATCAAACTCTGGAATTTGTTACCGGAGGATGTAGTAAAAGCTGTTAGTGTAGCTGGGTTTAAAAAAGGTTTGGACAAGTTCCTGGAGGAAAGGTCCATAAACCATTACTAAAAAGGAGCCCAGGATATCACTGCTTGACCCAATACAAGCATTGTGGAACCTGCGTCTTTTGGGGAAACTGCTAGGTATGTATGACCTAGATTGGCCACTGTTGGAAACAGGATACTGGGTTTGATGGACCTTGGTCTGACCCAGTATGGCATATCTTATGTTCTTATGTTCTACACTAATAGCTTTTTCTACATTCTCCAGTAATGAATTCCAGAGTTTGATTATGCATTGAGTAAAAAAAATATTTTCTCTTATTAGTCTTAAATGGGTGACATTGTAGTTTCACTGTGTGTCCCCTAGTCTTTCTACTTTTTGATGGAGTAAACAAACAATCTATGTTTACCTATTCTACTCCATTCATCAGTTTACAGACCACTATCATATCTCCCCTCAGCTATCTCTTTTCCAAGTTGAAGAGCCCTAAACCTTTAAGCAGTGGTGGGATGTGAACCAACTAGGAACTGGGCGAGCCAACTACATAAGAACATAAGATATGCTATACTGGCAGAGGTTCCACAATGCTGGTACTGGGTCAAGCATTGATATCCTGGGACCCTTCTTAATAATGGTTTATGGACCTTTCCTCCAGGAACTTGTCCAAACCTTTTTTAAACCCAGCTACACTAACAGCCTTTACTACATCCTCCGGTAACAAATTCCAGTGTTTGATTACACGTTGAGTGACAAAATATTTTCTTTTATTAGTCTTAAATAGTTTACCCTGTGGCTTCATTGCATGTCCCCTAGTCTTTATTTTATTTTTTTATTTATTTATTTATCTATTTTCTTCTATACCGCCCCTTCCAGTGATCAAGGGCGGTTTACATGAAACATCTTAACAGCTGTACACAGTTGTATACATTTACATTGAACAATCGGATTCAACTATTGACATTGAACGGTCAGGTTCAACTATTTACATTGAACAATAAACTTCAACGTTATGATATATTAAAAATACAATATAGTCTTTCTATATTCTGATAACGTAAACAATCGATCTACGTTTACCCATTCCACTCCGTTCATTAATTTATAGACTTCTATCATATCTCCCCTCAACCGTCTCTTTTCCAGGTTAAAGAGCCCTAACCTTTTTAGCCTTTCTTCATAGGAGTATCCTTCCATCCCCTTTACCATTTTGGTGGCTCTTCTCTGAACCTTTTCTAATAACGCTATATCCTTTTTAAGATACGGCGACCAGAATTGCACACAATATTCAAGGTGCGGTCTCACCATGGAACGGTATAGAGGCATTATAATATCTTTTGTTTTATTTTCCATTCCTTTCCTTATGATACCCAGTATTCTATTTGCTCTCTTGGCCGCCGCTGCACACTGGGCTGAGGGTTTTAACATGTTATCAACAATGACGCCTAAATCTTAGGAAGTGGTTCGGTCCCAGCCCTCCCCCGAAAACATGACAGCTGTGTTGCTGCACCTCGCATGGAGACGTTGCAGTGGCTGTATGCTTGGGCCACTGCCCTACACTGAGGTGCAGCAACCCGGCCGTTGCCCTGTGGCCCGATCCCCTGCCTGACAATGTTTTGATGGCATCGGGGGCTTCTCTTGATGCTGTGATCCCCTGCTACTGTCAAATATTGTCGGGCGGGGGGATTCCTGCCACTGCAGTGCTGGCATTTCAATGCTGTGTTCGGCCCGGTTTGGTGAACCCGGGCCATGACAGGAACCAATTTGCACAAATCGGGCTGAACTGGCCCAATCCCACCACTGCTTTTAATTCTTTCCTCATAGGTGTATCCTTCCATTCCCTTTACTATTTTAGTGATTCTTCTCTAAATCTTTTCTAATTCTGCTATATCCTTTTTAAGATATGGCAACCAGAGTTGCACACACTATTCAAGGTGAGGTCACATCATGGAAAGAAACAGAGGCATTATAATATCCTTGGTAGTATTCTCCATTCCTTTTCGTATTATTCCTACCATTCTATTTGCTTTCTTGGCCACTGCTGCACACCAAGCTGAAGTTTTCAATGTATTAATCACAATGATGCTTAAATTATTTTCCTGGGTGGTGGTTCCCAATGTGGAACTTTGCATTGTGTAACTGTAGTTTGGGTTGTTCTTCCCTAGGTGCATAACTTTGCACTTGTTCACTTTAAATTTCATCTGCCATTTAGATGTCCAGTCTTCCAATCAAGGTCCTCTTGCAATTTTTCACAATCTTCTTGGGTTTTAACAACTTTGAATAATTTTGTGTCATCTACAAATTTGACTACATCACTTGTTATTTCTATTTCTAGGTCATTTATGGATATGTTAAAAAGCAGCGGACCCAGCACAGATCCTTGGGGTACTCCACTTGTCACATTTCTTCACTGAGAAAATTGGCCGTTTAGCCCTACTCTCTGCTTTCTGTCTTTTAACCAGTTCCTCATCCACAATAGTACACTGCCTCCTATCCCATTACATTTTAATTTTGCCAAGAGTCTCTCATGAGGGACCTTGTCAAAAACGTTCTGAAAATCCATATACACTATTGGCTTGATTCTATAAGGCGACTAGCGGGGCTGTATGTCCTGGTGGGACGTGCCGCCCCGGTAGCCATCCGGCCCTCATTCCCGAAAGCAATCTCTCCGCACACACACAGTCTCATTGCGGGGTGATGTGGCTGTGGGCAGCACGGGTGGGGAGTGGACAGAGTGGGGGCAGGACAGACCCCGGACATTCAGGGATGATTCAGGTCATGGTCCTGTAGTCCAGGGAGCACCAGGTGGGCACCCAGCTTATTCCACCTTGGAGGTGAAATAAATATGGGGTGCTCTTTCGCACAGGCCCGGCAGCCCCCCAGAAGCAACAGCGGCACTGGAGGTGGGTCCCTTCCAACCGATCCGGGCCCCGGCTGCCCCATCCAATGGTCAGTGGCAGTGAAACAGGGGTCAGCTCTGTGGCGGGCTGGCTATGGAGCAGGGAGCACATCTCCTGAGGTGCATCAGGGGCACGCCGGACTGTATCAGGGCCCGATCCTGCACCCGTGGGAATGTCTGGCTCCCGTGGTGCAGAATTGGGTCCTAATGGGCTGGTACTGTTCGAGGGCGTCGGCCCAGATGTGCCCCTTCTGGAATCGGGCTATCAACAGATTCATCTTTATCTACCTGTTTATTCACATCTTCAGAAAGAAAGAACAGGTTAGTGTAAGATATGACTTTCCTTGGCTAAATCGAAGTTGACTTTCTCCCATTGAACCATGACTATCTTCTTGTTCAGTAATTTTATTCTTTATAATGATTTTTACCATTTTGCCAGGTACTGACGTCAGGCTCACTGGTCTGTAGTTTCCCAGATCACCCCTGGGACCCTTTTTAAAAATTGGCGTTTTACTGGCTATTCTGCAATCTTCATGTACTAGAGATGGCGTTAATGATAGTTCACAGATTACTAATTATAGGTCTTCAATCTCATATTTCAGCTCTTTCAGCACACTCAGATGTATACTACCCGATCCAGGTGATTTGCTACTCTTTAGTTTATCAAATAGTTGTAATATATCTTCCCAATTTATCGAAATTTGTTTCAATTTTTCTGATACATCACCTTTAAATACCATTTCAGGCATGGATAATTTCCCTTCATCTTCTTCAGTAAAGACCGAAGCAAAGAATTAATTCAGTCTGTCCGCTATGGCTTGTCCTCTCTTAAAGCCCTTTTTACCCCTCTATCATCTAATGGTCCAACTGACTCTCTCATAGGTTTTTTGCTATGAATGTACTTGAAAAAGTTTTATTGTGCGTTTTTGCTTCCATGGCAACCTTTTCTTCAAATTCTCTCTTTGCTTCCTTTATCAATGCCTTCATATAACTTGCCAGTGCTTATATTTCCCATTTTCATTTTCATTTTGGCTTCTTTTTCCATTTCCTGAAAGATGCTTTTTTGGCTACAGCAGCCTCTCTGATCTCACCTTAAACCATGCTGGCAGTTATTTTGCCCTTTCTTCCACCTTTCTTAAAGCATGGAATACACATGATCTGGCCTTCCAAGATAGTATTTTTAAACAATGCCCATACTTGATGTAAACCTTTAACCTTTGCAGCTGCTCCTTTTAGTTTTTTCTTAACCATTTTCCTTATTTTATCATAGTCTCTGTTTTGAAAGTTAAGAGGTAGTACTGTGAATTTCCTTACCATCCTCCCTCCAATTATTAAATCAAATGCAATCATGCTATGATCACTATTGCCATGTGGTTCTAACACTGTTCTCTCTTGCACCAGATCCTGTGTTCTACTAAGGACTAGGTCCCAAATAGCTTCCCCTCTTTTTGATTCTCCATGGACAGCAGGGCAAGTCCTTGTGGCCTTGGGCAAGTCACTTAACCCTCCACTGCCTCAGGTACAAACTTTGATTGTAAGCCCCCTGGGGACAATGAAATGCCTACTGAATGTAACCAGGGGCAGCACAAGGCAATCTTCTGCCTGAGGTGAAGGATGAGATAGTGCCTTCCCCACCCCCAAAACTCCAGTCAGGGACTGAACCAAACAAAAAGCCGACTAGATTATATGGAGGAAATGCAAGATGTTTGCATGCCAAGGAACTAAAAGAAAAAGTGAGAACCACAGCACAGTTTATAAAACTAAATTATAACTCATTTTTATTTTGTTTTTATAAACTGCATTTTGGTTCTTGCTTTTTCTTTTTCAACATATATTTTGCATCCACAGAGGGTGCAGAGCAGAACCAGGACATTCACCCAAGAACTCAATATCTTAAAAAAAAAATCTGATTCTGATCATCTGACTAACAACAAACATTCTCCAGTATGAGGCATATTGGGAACTAATACAAATCCCTACAACAAAGTCACAGAGTACCTATAGAGCAAATCTACAGTACCATACCATACCATACCATACCATATCAGCACCAACTTCCAAAACTCATATAAGGAGCCCATCCAAAAAAAGCATCACTGTAAATACTACAGTGGGCCCTGGAACATCCAACACCTATTTGAAAAGCTGAACAATTCAGATTACTACAGTACAGATCCCTATGTACAAATTCCATGTTAACAGAACACCGGGTCTTGGTCACAAACTCATAACACAAACCCTCACCAAGTACAGAATAAGTGACCGTAACCTAAAAATAAACATATGTAGATAAAAATTAAACTGCAACCCCAAGAAGCCAGATGCTGCATACACTGCAATACCAGAGAAATAGAAAGAGATGCATTTCCCTGTACTGTATAAAATATAAAGATAGCACCATGTAGGTCATTAAATTGAAAATAAAATTCTCTTCTAATTTTGTTGTCTGACCATTTTATTCTCTGATGATGTCTGTCCCAATCTGAGGTTTCTGCTTTCCTCTAACTCCCAGTGCACCCTCCTGTCAACTTTCCCCCAGAGACGGCACAAGGATGATGCAGGGCCATGTGCGGAGACTCACTGGGGCATCGTTTGCATAAATTTAGTATACTTTATTTTAAAATGTATATGCCACCCTTCTAAAATCCTAGGTGGCTTCTAAGCATACACTTGCAATCTAGTAAACAGATGTTACAATAAAACAAACCTAATAATAAAACATTAAATTTGATTAATGAAAAGTCACTTACACAGCCCCCTCCCCCCTAATCAAACCATTATAAGTATCTGTACATCAAATTAATTTTGCTATGACCAGATTATTGATGAGGAGGGAAGATATAAAATGAGGAACTAATCCTGATAGCCATGAATTCAAACGCTGGACTGGATTGTACTAGAGCTGGAAAAGTCTGGAACTCAGCAGCGGTGAAGCTTTCAGGATACTAAACAAAATTAAACTGAGACATTCCCTTAAAATTTGACATTTCCTTGAATATGAACTGACAACATATTTTAATTTTCAGTCTGGCAGCATAAAGAACGCAAAACTGCAAATCTAAAAAACAATACATATTCCAGTACCCCCCCACCCCCAACCAATACCCTACAGTTGACCTCACCAAGAACCTAGAGCAGTGATGGCTAACCTTTTTGAGCCCGAGTGCCCAAACTGCCGCACAAAACCAAAGAATTTCCTCAAAGTGCCAGCACGTCAATTTGCATAAATATTTGCATAATGCTAACATACACTAACTTTTAGTAAACATGTCTCTTAATGAGTGTATGGATAAAGACAGACTAAAAGATTTCTACATTACTATAATCCAGTGCCAACCGCCAGGCACATTAGGAACTACTACAAACACTGCCCATTTAGAACCAATAGCAAACCCGCCGTATCCTAACAGCACTACCAGGACTCACAAAGCACCACACCATACCTATCAAAAGGCAACACTGCAAATATTAAACCAATACATTTCAGACAATAACAATACATGACCTACTGGGGAAAGAGAACAAGTGGCAATGTCAAAAAGGAATTACATAAACAGAATACCTCAGCTCAGTTACACAGTTGCAATTGCTCCAGCCACTTTCTTCTGGTTTCTTCATGTTTTCTGCTAACTCTCCATCATCTGCTGTCCATTTGTCCTTTCTTCTCTCTTCTAGTTTTTTTTTCCATTCTCTCTCTCTACATCCGCTTTAACATACTAATCTTTCTCCTTTTGCTCTTTCCTCATTCCTATTTCATCCACTCAAATTTTACCCCTCCATCCTCAATCCCCACTTACTCTCCCAATACCCGGCCAATTGTAGATTTTTTATCCCTCCCACACAAAATATTTTTCCCCTCTCCATTTTACTCTCCCAGCCCCATCCCATTCTAATCCTCCCCCAACATCAGCTCCCTTCTAGTTCCAGCCTCACCCAGCATCCATTCCTTCTAGTCCCTGCATCAGCCCATTTCCAGTCCTAGCCCCCCATCAGCCCATTTCCAGTCCTAGCAACCCCCCAACCCAATACCAGTCCTAGCCCCCCCCCATCAACCCACTTCCAGTCCTAAACCCCCATCACCCCATTTTCAGTTTAAGCCCCCCCCTATAACCCATTACCAGTCCTAACCCCCATCACCCCATTTCCAGACAGCCCCAATCAGCCCACAGCCCATTAGCAGTCCTACCCCCCCAGCCCATTAGCAGTCCTACCCCCCCTGCCCATTAGCAGTCCTAACCCCCCCCTCCCTGCCCATTAGCAGTCCTAACCCCCCCCCTCCTCCCTGCCCATTAGCAGTCCTAACCCCCCCTCCCGGCCCATTAGCAGTACGAACCCCCCTCCCTGCCTCCCTCCCTGCCCATTAGCAGTCCTCACCCCCCCCTGCAAAATAGCAGTCCTAACCCTCCCTGCCTCCCTCCCTGCCCATTAGCAGTCCTAACCCCCCCTCCCTCCCTCCCTCCCTGCCCATTAGCAGTCCTAACCCCCCCCTCCCTCCCTGCCCATTAGCAGTCCTAACCCCCCCTCCCTCCCTGCCCATTAGCAGTCCTAACCCCCCCCTCCCTCCCTCCCTCCCTGCCCATTAGCAGTCCTAACCCCCCCTCCCTCCCTCCCTCCCTCCCTCCCTGCCCATTAGCAGTCCTAACCCCCCCTCCCTATTAGCAGTCCTAACCCCCCCTCCCTGCCCATTAGCAGTCCTAACCCCCCCCACGCCCTTTAGCATTCCTAACCCCCCCCCTGCCCATTAGCTGTCCTAACCCCCCCCCCTGGCAAATTTAAAAAAAAAAAAAGCAGGCTCTGGCTGCTGCCGCGGCAGATTGCAATGTCCCGCGGGGCCCCCTCCTCCCGCTAAGCCCCTCTGCAAGGGCTTTCAGATTCGCGAGGGAGAGCATCTCCCTCGCGTCTCTGTTAAGCCCGCAGGGGCTAATGGGAAATTTACCATCAGTCCCTCGCGACTACAGGGGCTGATGGGAAATTTCCCATTAGCCCCTGCGGGCTTAACAGAGACGCGAGGGAGACGCTCTCCCTCGCGAATCTGAAAGCTCTTGCAGAGGGGCTTAGCGGGCGGAGGGGGCCCCGCGGGACGCTGCATTCTGCCCTTGCCGCGTCCGCGGCAGCAGGCAGAGCCAGCTTTTTCTTTTTTTGCGGACCTTCCCGCGTGCCAGCTGCAAGGCCTTCGCGTGGCACAGCTGGCACGCGTGCCATAGGTTCGCCATCGCTGACCTAGAGTATAGGACCCATAGAGTAAATCTACTATTCCATACGAGCACTAACATCCAAAATTCACACAACATGGAGCGGACCCAGAAAAGGGCTGCACCATAAATATTGCAGTGGGCCCTAGAACATCCATATTCCTATTCAGAAAACTGAACAAGCTAGATTGGTACAGCTCCCTACATAGAAACTCCATGCTAACAGAACATGTGGCCTCAGTCACACATATGCAGAAAGAGATAGATCTTTACCAAGTAGGAAATACATTAGTACAGACTAAAAACAGATATGTAGTCAAAAAAATGCTTTTACCCATTACTCTTAGGTTTATAGGATTTCTTTCCCAAAATTATACTTTACTGCAGAGTGAGGCAAGAAAAAGAATTCTCACACAAAGACATCTGCATTGTCAGTAGAAACTAACATAATGACTCAGCGCAAGTAGCGTGAGCACAACTAATACCACCTCAGTGGGAGACCTTAGTTGCACCGGCAGCTGTTTTGCCATGCTGAAATGCGGTAACTGCAGGGGGATATAACTGCCTCCCTGCAGTTAGCCTACAGCCCTGCATAATCAAACTCTGGAATTAGTTACCAGAGGATGCAGTAAAAGCTGTTTAAAAAAGTGTGGACGAGTTCCTGAAGAAAAGGTCCATAAACTATTATTAAAGAGGACCTGGGAAATCCACTGCTTACCCTGGGACAAGCATTATGGAATCTGTATGCCTTTTTGGGAACCTGACAGGTACCTGTGACCTGGATTGGCCACTGTTGGAAACAGGATACTGGGCTTGATGGACCTTAGTCTGACCCAGTATGGCATTTCTTATGTTCATATGTTACCAGTGCAGAGCCTTGAAAACATGCTTCTAAATATGCCAAACAAGAGGGGCTCAACAACACCTCCCACTTCCACAAAAACAGAGTGACTTAGCACCCCAACACAGCACTTCCCATCCTCTGAAAAACAAGAGGGACTTTGTGCCCACAAACAATACCTCCCATTCCAACATAAACACCAAGAAGGGCTTGGTAACCCCAACATAATTCCTGAAACTGCACAATGGACCAGCATGGTGCTAATGCAAATATGTTGTTGTTAAGTGCCGTCGAGTCGGAGTCGACTCATGGCAACCCTCTGGATAGCTATCCTAAATTGTGTTCGGTCTTCAGACAGACTGGTACCCGTAGCTGCTGTTATTGTATCGATCCATCTCATTGCTGGTCTTCCTCTTTTGCGTTGACCTTCTATCTTGCCAAGCATGAGGTCTTTCTTTAATGATCTCTCTCTTCAAATGATGTGTCCAAAGTATGAAAGTTGAAGTCTTGCATTCTGAGCTTCTAAAGAAAGCTTAGGTTTGATCTCCTCTAGTACCGACTGGTTTGTTCTTCGGGCAGTCCATGATATATACAGTATTCGCCGCCAGAACCATAATTCAAAGGCATCAATTTTCTTCCTGTCTGTCTTTTTCACTCTCCAGCTTTCACATCCATATGATGTTATTGAAAATACCATGGCTTGAACAAGTCGAATCTTTGTATTGAGAGAGACATCTCTGCTCTTGAGAATCTTATCTAGGTCTTTCATAGCCATTCTGCCAAGAGCAATGCGTCGTCTGATTTCTTGACTGCTTGTTGCTTCTTTATTGATAGTTGATCCAAGTAGGTTAAAGTTGTTCACAATTTCAATTTCTTCTCCTTCAATGATGAACCTGTTGATTATGCCAGTTGTCATGATCTTTGTCTTCTTTACATTAAGGTGCAGGCCCATTTTGAGACTATGTTCTTTGATTGTGAGAAGCAAATGTTTCAGGAAAAGTGGATATGCATTTAAACTAGGAAAAGGGGGTGACGGATGTGGAAGGTCAACATCTGCATGCCACCCCCTGCAAAAGCAGAACAACATCAGAAACAGCCACACTCTTAAACCACACATCAAAAACAAGTGGGAAGAAGTGGGCAGAATAAAATCAATGCAAAATACACACAAGCCAGGTAAATGCTGGAAAGCAATGAGCACAAATGCTCGAAGCTTAGCCAAAAAAATCCCAGACCTGGAAGCCCTAATGGTGGAAACGGATTTGGACATCGTGGCCGTTACGGAAACATGGTTTCATGAATCGCATGATTGGGATATAGCCATAGCTGGCTATAATCTATTCAGAAGAGACAGAGAAAGTGGAAAAGGAGGAGGAGTAGCCTTGTATGTCAAAAGCAGTATTAAAGCTACTGAAATGCAGGGAACATGGGGAAAAGAAGAAGCGCTCTGGATTGCGTTGGAAAGAGGAGATGGCACTGTCATCCATATTGCTGTAGTCTACAGACCTCCGACTCAAATTGAAGAGAGAGATAACGAATTGATTATAGATATTGCCAAGATAGCAACAAAGGGGGAAGCGATCATATTGGGTGACTTTAATCTACCTGATGTGGATTGGATTACTCCTTCTGCACATCTGGAAAGAAGCAAAAAAATTGTGGATGCTCTCCAAGATGCATTACTTAGACAAATGGTGATGGAACCAACCAGGGAAATCTCAACGCTGGATGTAGTGCTTACCAACAGTGATAACGTGTCGAATGGCTGCGTGAGTGCCCCTGTGAGCAACAGCGACCATCACACAGTGTGGTTTGAGATAAAAGCCATGGTACAGGCCAATCATAGCAAGCTCAAAGTCCTAAACTTCAAAAACACTGCCTTCAATAAAATGGCCGAGTACTTAAAGGAGGAGATGACGGGGTGGAAGGAGATAAGGGAAGTGGAATTGCAATGGACTAAACTAAAGGCGGCAATAAAAGGGGCAACAGATAAATATGTAAGAAAAATAAATAAAAACAAGAGGAGAAGGAAACCTATTTGGTTTTCCAAAGAGGTGGCTGTGCAAATAAAGGCAAAAAACACAGCTTTTGCAAAATTCAAAAGCTTGCAAACAGAAGAACACAGAAATGAATACAGGATCCAACTCAAAGAGTCTAAAAGAGTAATAAGGATAGCAAAATCAAAGGCAGAAGAAAAGATGGCTAAAGATGTTAAGGGTGGCAACAAAACTTTCTTCAGGTATATTCAGGAAAGGAAGAAGATCAGAGTTGGAATTGCAGGACTCAGAAGTGCTGGGAAAGGACTCGTGGAAAGTGACACTGAAAAAGCGAAATTGCTAAACAAATACTTCTGCTCTGTTTTTACTAAAGAAGATCCTGGAGATGGACCAGCTGTGACTCCCAAATATAAAAATAGGACTGAAGTAGATACCACACCATTCACAGAAGATGAGGTGTTAGAACAACTTGCTAAACTGAAAGTGGACAAAGCCATGGGACCGGATGGGATACATCCCAGGATACTGAAAGAGCTCAGAGAGGTTCTTGCAGGACCATTAAAGGATGTCTTCAACAGATCCTTGGAAACAGGAGTGGTTCCTCAGGACTGGAGAATGGCTAATGTTGTACCTCTACACAAAAGTGGTGACAGGGAAGAAGTGTCAAATTACAGGCCGTGAGCCTTACCTCGGTGGCAGGAAAAGTAATGGAGACGCTCCTGAAAGAGCGAATAGTGAACTTTCTCAAAACCAACAGGTTGCAAGATCCAAGGCAACATGGTTTTACCGAAGGACGGTCTTGCCAAACAAATCTGATTGAGTTCTTTGATTGGGTGACCAAGGAACTAGATCTGGGGCATGCAATGGATGTCATCTATCTGGATTTCAGCAAAGCCTTTGATACTGTTCCTCATAGGAGGCTTGTCAATAAACTCAGTAGCTTGGGGATGGGTCCCAAGATAGTAAACTGGATTAGAAATTGGTTGACTGACAGACAACAGAGGGTGATGGTACATGGAGCTCACTCGGATGAGAGGAAGGTGATTAGCCTCAGGGTTCGGTCCTGGGCCCGGCACTGTTCAATATATTTGTGAGTGATATTGCTGAAGGACTGAATGGAAAAGTCTGTCTTTTTGCAGATGACACAAAAATTTGCAACAGAGTGGACTCCCCTGAGGGAGTGGATAACATGAGGAAAGATCTACAAAAGCTGGAAGACTGGTCTAATGCTTGGCAACTACGATTTAATGTGAAAAAGTGCAGTGTCATGCACTTGGGTAGCAGAAATCCAAGGGAAAAGTACACAATAGGGGGTGAGAGGTTGGTATGCACGGTTCAGGAGAAAGACCTTGGTGTGATTATCTCTGATGATCTCAAGGTGACAAAACAGTGCGACAAGGCGGTGGCAAAAGCCAGGAGAATGTTGGGCTGCATACAAAGAGGGATTACCAGCAGAAAGGAAGAGGTACTTATGCCACTGTACAAGTCACTGGTGAGGCCTCATTTGGAATACTGTGTTCAGTTTTGGAGGCCATATCTTGCAAAAGATGTAAAAAGACTGGAAACTGTTCAGAGAAAGGTGACCAAAATGATTTGGAGCCTGCGTCAGAAGCCTTATGAGAAGAGACTTGAAGACCTAAATATGTACACTTTGGAGGAGAGGAGGGACAGGGGAGATATGATTCAGACCTTTAAATACTTAAAGAGAAATGATGAACAAACAAACCTCTTCCAAAGACGGGGAAGCTGTAAAACTAGAGGGCATAACATGAAGCTGCAAGGTGGTAAATTGAAAGGCAATGTCAGGAAATATTTCTTCACTGAAAGGGTGGTGGATGCTTGGAATGCCCTCCCGATGGAAGTGGTGGGGGCAAACACGGTGATGGAATTCAAAACGGCATGGGACAAACACAGTGGATCCCTTTACAGCAACAGGATAAAAGCAAAATAAACGGTACCATCTAACTTCTGAACTATCTAGCGTCTGAACAAATAAGGGTGTCCTACATGGATTGGTGGGTTCACCCCTAAACAGAAACAAAAACATGGGGAGGGGTGGCCTGCACAGAGCGACAGGTGCACCTACTCTTGCCATCTTGCTGGGCAGACTAGATGGACCATGCTGGTCTTTATCTGTTGTCACTTACTATGTTACTATGTTACTAGATCATCTTCACTTTCAGCCAGTAATGTAGTATCATCAGCATAGCGAAGGTTGTTGATGAGTCTTCCACCAATCTTCACACCTCTGTTGTCCTCATACAATCCTGCTTCTCTGATGATTTGTTCTGCATATAAATTAAACAGGTAGGGGAAAAGTATACAGCCTTGTCTTACACCTTTGCTTATTTTAAACCATCCTGTTTCTCCTTGTTCCGTTCGAACTGTTGCTTCTTGATCAATGTACAGATTGCGCAAGAGAACGATCAGGTGTTCTGGTATACCCATGCTTCTTAATGTGGCCCAGAGTTTCTCATTGTTTACACAGTCAAAAGCCTTGCTATAGTCGATAAAACACAAATAGATATCCTTTTAGTATTCTTTAGTCTTTTCAAGGATCCATCTCGCATCCGCAATGATGTCTCTCGTTCCTCGCCCTTTCCTGAACCCTGCTTGCACTTCAGGTATTTCTTGTTCCAGGTATGGTTGTACTCTCTTTTGAATAATCTTCAGTAGAATCTTGCTGGCATGTGGGATCAGAGCGATTGTTTGATAATTTCCACAGTCAGTTGGATCACCTTTCTTTAGTATTGGTATAAACACAGATTTTTTCCAGTCAGTTGGCCATAATGTTGTCTTCCATATTTCTTGGCAGAGCCTTGTAAGTATGGTAACAGCTGCATCAGATTGCTGTAATACTTCTATGGGAATGCTATCAATGCCTGGTGCTTTGTTCTTTTATAAGACTTTCAATGCTGCTTCAACTTCTTCTTTCATCACCAATGGTTCCTGATCATAAGGTACAGGTTGAAACGGCTGTTGGTCCACTTGATCTTTATCATATAAAAACTCTGTATATTCCTTCCACCTTTTCTTAATCTTCTCAGCATCATCCAACATGGAACCTTGAGCATTTTGTAACATTCCAATTCGAGGCTGGAACTTTTTCTTTAACTCTCGTAGCTTTAGGAAAGCTGATCTTGTTTTTCCTCTAAAGGTTTCTGCTTCTATTTCCTTGCAAGTGTCATTGTAGTACTTTTCCTTGTCCTGTGTTGCTGCACGTTAGAAATCTCTGAGTTTTGCGATTCTCTTTCTTTCTCCTCTGGCTTTAGCTTCTCTGCGTTTCTGGGCAATTTTCAGGGTTTCTTCCGTCATACATTTTGGCCGTTTTTGCTTTTTCACCTTTTGTAGAGACTTCTCGCTTTCTTCCAACACAACCTTTCTTCCAACACAACAAATAACAAGTTGTTCCATATACTATTGTACCACTGTTGTATATAGTTAACCAGGATATCCTTCATCAGATAACCCTGCATTGTATTTAGTTTCCCCTATTTCGCCAAGTTATACTTCCTGTTAAATGTAACGACCAGACATGTGTAAACTGTCGGATGTTTTCTGTTCAATGTAAACCGCGCTGATGTCTAATAGTGCGGTATATAAGAATTGTTAATAAATAAATAAATAAATAAATAATAACCTTCTTGATGTCATTCCATAACTCTTCCGGAGCTCTGTCATTTGTATCTAAAGCAGCAAATCGATTTTGCAGGCAGTCTTTAAATTCCAGTGGTATATTCTCAAGGTCATATTTTGCTGCATTCATGAGTGGTTTGCGCTTTTTCAACTTTAGCTTGAGTTTGCATACTAGTAGTTGATGATCTGTACCACAGTCAGCTCCAGGTTTTGTCTTTGTTGATGTTACAGAGCTTTTCCATCATTGACTTCCACAGATGTAGTCAATTTGATTTTTATACAATCCATTGGGTGAAGTCCATGTGTACAGTCGAAAAAAAAAAAGTGAGAACCACAGCACAGTATATAAGACCAAATTATAAATCATTTTATTCTGTTATAAACTGTGTTATGGTTCTCACTTTTACTTTTTGAATATATATTCTGCATCCACAGAAACCTCTCTCTCGACAATAGGTGCAGAGCAGAAGTAGGACATTCACCCGCAGAACTCAATATATTTTTAAAAAATCTGGTCATCTCACTAACAAACATTCTCCAGTACCAGGCATATTGGGAACTAATATAAAACCCTACAAAAGTCGCCTAAGATCTACAAGGCCAAATCTACCATACCATACCAGCATAAACTTCCAAAACTGGGGCTTACCCAGAAAAAGGCAGCACTATAAATACTGCAGCGGGCCCTAGAACATCCATACACCTATTTGAAAAGTTGAACAAGTCAAATTGTTACAGTACAGTATAGATCTTTATGTACAAACTCCATGTTAACAGAGCACCTGGCCACAGTCATACACTCAGAACACAGACCCTCACCAAGTACAGAATAAGTGACTACAGCCTAAAGTAAAAATAAAAATATGTAAACAAAAATTAAACTGAAATCCCAAGAAGCCAGACTCCGCATGTGGTGCAACATCAAATAAATAAGAGATGCCGGTGACACTGCCAAGAAAACCCAGGAGCTTATGGGTCGCCAGGAGTCAGGACTGACTCGAAGGCACACATTGCATTGCGGTTCCCCATACTGTGTAAAATATAAAGATAGCGTAAAGTCTAATCACTAAATTGAAAATAAAATGATTTTTTTCTATCTCTTGTTGTCTATTTATTCTCTGATCATGCTGGTCCCTATCTCAGGCTTCTTCTTTCCTGTCTTCTCTTAGCTCTCTTTCTAGAGTCTATAGTCCATCTGCCATTTCTTGTCTCTTTTGTTTTCTTCACTTCCTTCCATCAGCCTATTTCCAGCCCCAGTAACCCTTCCCAGTATCAGCCCCCTTTCCAGTCCTCCCCTCCCAGTACCTTCCAATGTGAACCCTCTTGCATTCCCAGGACTGCCATTGGTGATCATGCCCTTCCAGTCCTCCTCCTTCCTCACTGTCCAGCCCCTTCTAGTCCAAATACCATTGCAGGTATTGGCCCACTCCCAGTGGCACCCCCCCATCTCTGTGTCAGCTTCCTTCCAGTCACCCTACTCTCTGTCCATCCCCATTACCCAGTCACCTACCAGTCCCATCCCCAAGTGTCAGCTCCATTCCAGTCACCCTAGTCTCTGTCCATCCCCTTCCAGTATCTTCCCCATGTGCCCCCTCCCTTCTAGCCCCAGTCCTCATTTTCTTCCAGCCCCAGTGCTCCCTCCCTTCCAGCCTTCTCCCCATTACCCAGCTACATGTCAGTTCCATCCAGTCTCACCCCCAAGTGTCAGCTCCCTTCCAATCACTCTACCCTCTGTCCATCCCCCTTTCAGTGCCATCCCCATGTGTTCCCTTCCTTCCAGCCCTAGTACCCCCTCCCTTCCAGCCTCCTCACCATTACCCATTCACCTAACAGTCCCATCCCCAAATCTCAGCTCTCTCCAGTCCCACCCCCAAGTGTCAGCTCCCTCCCAGTCACCCTACCCTCTGTCTATCCCTCTTTCAGTGCCATCCAGCCATCCCAATGTGCTTCCTTCCTTCCAGCACCAACGTCCCCTCCCTTCCAGCCTCCTCACCATTACCCAGCCACATACCAGTCCCATCCCCAAGTGTCTGCTCCCTCCAGTCTCACCCCTAAATATCAGCTCCCTTCCAGTCACCCTACCCTCTGTCCATCCCCCTTCCAGTGCCATCCTGTGTCTGCTCCCTTCCAGTCTCAGTGCCCCTCCCTTCTAGCCTCCTCCCCATTACCCAGCATCTACCAGTCCCATCCCCAAGTGTCAGCTCCCTCCAGTCCCACCCCCAGGTGTTAGCTTCCTTCCAGTCCTCCTCCAGTACCATCCCCAGATATCAGCTCCCTTTCATCTCCCTCCTCCCTTCCCTAGTGTCATCATTCTTCCAGTCCCCCTCCAGTATCATCCTCAGGTATCAGCTGCCTTCCAGCCTCCTCCTTGCCTCATGTCAGCTCCCTTCCAGCCCCCTCCTTCCCCAGTCAGCTCCCTTCCAGCCCCTGCCTTTTCCCCTTGTCAGCTCCCTTCCAGGCCACAGTCCCACCTTCCCCCCTCGTGTCAAATCCCTTCCTGCCTCCACCTCCCCCCATGTCAGCTCCCTGCCATCCCCCTCCTCCCTTAATATCATCACCCTTCAAGTCCCCCTCCAGTACATCCTCAGGTATCATCTCCCTTCCAGCCCCATCTTTCCCCCCCATTTCATCTCCCTTCCTACCCCCATGTCTGCTCCTTTCATGCCCCCTTCTTCCCCTGGCAGTTGCAGCTCTTGTGTCTTATAGAGCCATGGCTGTGATTGCACTAGTTATTTAAAATAAAAGCAAAACTGATGCACAGCCTTCCAGCCTCTGCTATGCAACCCCTGCTGCTGCGTCTGGCCCCCAACAGGAAGTTACAGTAGAGGGAGCGGGACACAGCAGCAGGGGTTGTATAACAGAGGCCAGAAGGCTCCGCACTGGACTTGCTTTTATTTTAAATTAATAGTTCTATTGCAGCTGCGGCTCTGTAAGACACAGGAGCTGCGGCTGCCAGGGGAAGGAGGGGCAGGAAAGAAGCTGACATGGGGGGAGGGAGGTGAGGGCAGGAAGGGAACTGACATGAGGGAGGGAAGGTGGGGGCTCGAAGGGGGTTGATTATTCTGCTGCTGTCAAAGCAGCAGCTTGTCCAGCTTTTTTTTTTTTAAACTATGAAAGCGGAGTGAGGCGGCTGTTTTGGAGGCATTTTTTGCCGCCCCCAAAATTTTGCTGCCTGAGGCAGCCGCCTCACTCTACCTCTTTATAGAGCCTTCCTTGAATGTAACTCACTTGAACTGCTACTAGAAAGGCATGAGCCAAATACTACAAAATAAATAAATATATGAGAATCCTTAGTTACAGGTTGCTTTCAGCAAAAAAGTGAAAATAACATTGGGCCCGATATTCACTTGGGCATGCTATGTGCCACTGCAGTGCATAGCTGTGCCCGCCAACCCTCAACCCTGGATATTCAATGCCTGGGTCATATGTGACCCTGGTATTGAATAATTGGGGATTGCTGCACATGCCGGAAGCTTCAGTAGCTAACGAGGCAGCAGCGATATTGCATTCTGCCTGGTTAGCTCCTGCGCCTAAAAGATAGGCAAGGTTTTCTCTTGCCTATCTTTTAGGTGCAAGTCGCTAACCGGGCAGCATGCAATATCACTGCTGCCTGGTTATCAATAGTCTCCGTGTCTTTCTCCCTGGAATGACTTCAACACACCCCGATGCTAAGTGGTTAGCATCGGGGCATGTAAGGGCCATAATCGGGGATATTCACCATGTTAGTGCCATTGAATATCCCTTTCAGCATCAGTTATACAGTTTACAGGGCTGTAAACTGTATAACTGCTCTTTGAATATCGGGCAGTCCAAAAAAAGAGCAAAAACACCCGTGAGTGAGGAAAGTGACAAGGAAAAACAGGTATACTAAAAACAGTGGCAGGTAAACGACTTTTATTAGAACCCCAATACGTTTCGGCTGAAAAATTTCTTCAGGGGGGATAAACTTAAACCTGTCTGCTTATGATTTTCAAAGGGTTCTAATAAAAGTTGTTTACTTACCACTGTTTTTGGTGCATCTGTTTTTCCTTGTCGCTTCGAATATCAGGCCTATTAAGTTTAAAGGAGGCTTTAAACAATTATTTTTTTATTGGCAATAGGCCTTTTGTCTTTTTTATTTAAATTTTTTTCTTTTTTTAAGGCAGCCTGAACAGAATGAAATGGACCTGGGGGAGTGTATTTGGTTTCTAGTTCCCAAAACGATTCTGCAGTACTGATTGGCCAAATCTGCTGTCACTTTGGGAGTTCCCATCCAAACAGTAGTGAGACGTGAAAATATGAACCAAAGTTCACATTGCAGTATTGCATATCTCTTCCATGGAGACTGAATGCCAGGGGGCTACTGATGCAACCATGGCTCTGATATTATGACATCCTCCAACTTAAAAAATTGCTTCTCCAGGAACCTGTTGTAAACCAACACTAATCCAAAAAACATAGGATCCACTAAATATACAACAGAAAAGCTTGTCGCAGGTGGAACCCAAATAGACAAAATTATGTTAAGACTGGAGGAAAAAGACCTCAGGGTATCACGGAAGGCAACACAATAGAAACATAGAAACATAGAAACATGATGACAGAAAAAGACCACAAGGCCCATCTAGTCTGTCCTTCCATAACAACTACAACAGTCCACTTTTTACCTTTAGAGATCCTCTGTGTTGGTCCCATGCTTTTTTGAATTCAGTTACTGTCCTCATCTCTACCACCTCCACTGGGAGACTATTCCACGGATCCACTACTCTTTCCGTAAAGAAATATTTCCGCATATCACTCCTGAATCTATCTCCCTTCACCCTCATCCCATGTCCCCTCGTCGCAGAACTTGCTTTCAATTGAAAGAGGCTCTCTCCCTGAACATTTATGCCACGGAGGTATTTAAACATCTCAATCATATCACCTCTATCCCGCCTTTCCTCTAAGGTGTACATATTAAGATCCTTAAGTCTGTCCTCATATGCTTTATAATGAAGACCACTAATCATCTTAGTAGCACCCCTCTGTACCGACTCCATCCTGTTCACATCCTTTTGAAGGTGCGGTCTCCAGAATTGCACACCATACTCCAAATGAGGTCGCACCAAAGACTTATACAGAGGCATTATCACCTCCTTTTTTCTGCTAGCCATTCCTCTCCGTATGCACCCAAGCATCCTTCTAACTTTTGCCGTCGCCTTTTCTACCTGTTTAGCTACTTTAAGATCATCGGACACAACTACGCCTAGGTCCCGCTCTTCTTTAGTGGACAAAAGTACTTCACCTCCTATGCTGTATTGCTCCCTTGGATTGCTGCAGCCCAAATGCATGACCTTACATTTTTTAACATTAAATCCCAGCTGCCAAATTCTAGACCATTCTTCAAGCTTAGCTAGATCCCTCCTCATGTTATCTACACCTTCCTGGGTGTCTACTTTATTGCAGATTTTGGTATCATCTGCAAAGAGGCAAACCTTACCCGACAGCCCTTCCGCTATATCACTAACAAAGATGTTAAAAAGAATCGGACCAAGGACAGGTCCCTGGGGCACACCACTGGTAACATCCTTCTCCTCAGAGTGAGCTCCATTTACTTGTACTCTTTGTCGCCTCCCACCCAACCAATTTCTAACCCAAGCAGTAACTTTAGGGTCCATCCCTAGGGTGCTCAGTTTGTTTAAAAGTCGCCTGTGAGGAACAGTGTCAAAGGCTTTACTGAAATCTAAATACACCACATCTAGAGCTCTCCCTCGGTCCAACTCCCTGGTCACCCAGTCAAAGAAATCAATCAGATTTGTCTGACAAGACCTGCCTCTGGTGAATCCATGCTGCCTCGGATCCTGTAATCCGCTGGACTCCAGAAACCTCACTATTTTCTCTTTCAACAGCGTTTCCATTAATTTACTCACCACTGAAGTTAAACTAACCGGCCTGTAGTTTTCAACCACATCCTTACTTCCGCTTTTGTGTAAAGGCACCACATGAGCCTCTCTCCAGTCCTTTGGCACCACTCCCGACTCCAACGAGGCATTGAAAAGGTCAGTCAGCGGAGTTGCTAGAATGTCCCCAAGTTCCCTCAGTATTCTAGGGTGTATCCCATCCGGTCCCATCGCTTTGTCTACTTTGAGTTGAGCTAGTTTCTCACGAACACAGTCTTCTGAAAATTGTTCAAGATGTCCCTCGCTTCTGTTCTTATTTGTGGGTGTTTTCTGAGGTCCTGCTCCTGGTTTTTCATCTGTGAACACAGAACAAAAATATTTGTTAAGTAATTCCGCTTTATCCTTATCAGCTTCTACATATTCCCCCCCTGTACCCTTGAGTCTGACAATACCACTTTTGCCCTTCCTCTTCTCACTAATATATCTGAAAAATGTCTTATCCCCCCATTTTATTGCATTGGCTATTTCCTCCTCCTTTTGAATCTTTGCCTTCTTGACTACTTTGCTAGATTCTCTAAGTTTTTCCAAATACAGATGCCTGTCTTCCTCTCTCTGTGATCTCTTGTATTTCATGAAGGCCTCCCTCTTTTTCTTCACTTTTTCAGCTACTTCCTTCGAAAACCATAGCGGTCTCCTGTTCCTTTTGCCTTTGTTTACCATTTTAACAAAAAGGTTGGTTGTCTTTAAAATACCCCCTTTCAGTTTTGCCCACTGTTGTTCTACATCCCCCAGCTGTTCCCATCCCACTAACGACTCCCTGAGGCATTGGCCCATCATCGCAAAGTTAGTCTTCCTAAAGTCTAAGATCTTCACCTTGGAATGGATTCTAACAGCCCTAGTCCTAATACTGAACCACACCATCTGGTGATCACTGGATGCAAAATGATCTCCCACTACAACATCAGAAACACTTTCACCATTGGTAAGCACCAAGTCCAGTATGGCCCCTTCACGTGTGGGGTCTGTTACCAATTGCCTGAATAGTTCTCCCTGTAGAGAATCCAGGATCTCCTTACTCCTAGATGATACTGCAGCAGGAATGTGCCAATCAACATCTGGCATATTAAAATCTCCTAGCAGTAGCACTTCCCCTTTCCTAGCAATGCTGCGTATGTCTTCAATTAACTCTCTGTCCACCTCTTCCTCTTGTGAGGGAGGTCTGTATATCACACCAATGCAAATAGATTTCTCTTTCCCTCTTTCTAGTCTAACCCACAATGCCTCCTCTCTCCCTTTTAAGCTCTGTAATTCCAAAGCTTTAATAGTAGTTTTTACATATAGTGCTACTCCTCCTCCCCTTCTTCCTACCCTGTCCTTTCTGAATAAAGTATAGCCAGGTATAGTTACATCCCAGTCATGGTTTTCTGTGAACCATGTTTCTGTAACTGCCACTAAATCTAAGTCAGCCACTCCCACCAAAGCTTCAACTTCAGAGATCTTATTTCCCATGCTACGGGCATTTATACACACTGCTTTCCATATGTTAGCCCTGTTACCCATTTCCATAAAGGTATTTGATGTATCACTTACCTGGGGGCTTTCACTTACCTGGGGGCTTTCTTCACCCATCCCCAACGAATCTAGTTTAAAGCCCTCTTCAGTAGATTAGCCAGTCTACTACCAAAGATGTGTTGACCTTTCTTGGACAGATGGATGCCATCTCTGCTCTGCAACCCTTGGAACAGCATCCCATGGTCTAGGAAACCAAAACGCTCTCGAAGACACCATCCACGCAGCCATGCATTAATCTCCAGGATGCGAGCCTCTCTGCCTTGGCCTTTACCCTCAACAGGGAGGATTGAAGAGAACACCACCTGTGCACCTACCTGCTTCACCCTCTGTCCCAGAGCCATGAAGTCACTTTTGATACGTTCCGAGGTATACCTGGCAGTATCATTTGTTCCAACATGGATTAGCAACATTGGGTAATAGTCAGTGGGCTTGATGAGTCTCGGCAAACTCTCCGTAACATTTTGGATCTTGGCACCAGGCAGACAGCATACCTCTCTGGACATCAAGTCTGGTCGGCAGATGGACGCCTCAGTACCCCTCAGAAGAGAGTCTCCAACCACCACTACCCTTCGTTTCCTTCTGGTCACTGATTCTGCAACTATGGGGTACTTGAACTCTGGTTCTTCCCTTTCCAGGGATGCTTTCACCTCCTCCACTTCCAGGGCTGCATAATGGTTCTTCAATTCAAGGGCTGGAGAAGTTGGATTGGTGATTTTGCAGGCTCTGGTGACTTTTGTCCAACCATCGACATTCTGTTGGCACCCATCTTCTCCTGTGCTGGAGAGCCTGGTTGCTGCAAGCAGCATCTCATCAATGTACTTCTCACTGTCTTGAATACTCCTCAGCCTCGCCACCTCCTCTCTGAGTTCCTCCACTTGTTTCCTCAGAGCTTCAGCATGCAGGCACCCTGCACATGGAACCGGTTCTTCAACTGGCAATAGGACCTCTGTCTGGACCGAGGCAGAAGCTGTAACGGGGGCAACAGCTTTAGCAATACGATTTTTCCCAGCCATTGTTCTGTTTGTGGAGCTTAGGTATCTGTTAAAGCAAAAGAGAGAGATCTACGAAGTACCAGCTGGTTTCGCAGCTGTCCTTTCAGAGAAAAAGCAGTTAAAACTCTTTAATTATATTCAAAATGTGCTGGTCCAATTCACTGTGATTTGTTAAAGGGGGAGGTGCCCTATAAAGCAAGACTGCTCACCTGATTAGGTGTTAGCAGTTCTTGAACCTGAGGGGGTTACAGAGTTCAGCAATACTACTGTGCTCAAGTACAGTTCCCCTAAAACAGCAAAAATGAAATTAACCTTGCTTTAAAAAATATACACAAAACCCTTTTAAGAGCTCCCAGTCAGAGAGCTAGCAATGTAACAAAAAAAAACCAAACAAAGAAACCCTCAAATCCCTACTTACTGTTTGATGTGTGGAGCCCTGGTTAAGAAAGCCTCAAAGGGCAGGGCAAAGCAGCCTTTTTATGCAGGCTTCAATTGCACTCAGGAAACAGGCCCACTAACCCCTGATTAGGTGTTAGCAGTTCCTGAACCTGAGGGGGTTACAGAGTTCAGCAATACTACTGTGCTCAAGTACAGTTCCCCTAAAACAGCAAAAATGAAATTAACCTTGCTTTAAAAAATATACACAAAACCCTTTTAAGAGCTCCCAGTCAGAGAGCTAGCAATGTAACAAAAAAACCAAACAAAGAAACCCTCAAATCCCTACTTACTGTTTGATGTGTGGAGCCCTGGTTAAGAAAGCCTCAAAGGGCAGGGCAAAGAAGCCTTTTTATGCAGGCTTCAATTGCACTCAGGAAACAGGCCCACTAACCACTGATTAGGTGTTAGCAGTTCCTGAACCTGAGGGGGTTACAGAGTTCAGCAATACTACTGTGCTCAAGTACAGTTCCCCTAAAACAGCAAAAATGAAATTAACCTTGCTTTAAAAAATATACACAAAACCCTTTTAAGAGCTCCCAGTCAGAGAGCTAGCAATGTAACAATAAAAACCAAACCAAGAAACCCTCAAATCCCTACTTACTGTTTGATGTGTGGAGCCCTGGTTAAGAAAGCCTCAAAGGGCAGGGCAAAGCAGCCTTTTTATGCAGGCTTCAATTGCACTCAGGAAACAGGCCCACTAACCCCTGATTAGGTGTTAGCAGTTCCTGAACCTGAGGGGGTTACAGAGCTCAGCAATACTACTGTGCTCAAGTACAGTTCCCCTAAAACAGCAAAAATGAAATTAACCTTGCTTTAAAAAATATACACAAAACCCTTTTAAGAGCTCCCAGTCAGAGAGCTAGCAATGTAACAATAAAAAACAAACAAAGAAACCCTCAAATCCCTACTTACTGTTTGATGTGTGGAGCCCTGGTTAAGAAAGCCTCAAAGGGCAGGGCAAAGCAGCCTTTTTATGCAGGCTTCAATTGCACTCAGGAAACAGGCCCACTAACCCCTGATTAGGTGTTAGCAGTTCCTGAACCTGAGGGGGTTACAGAGTTCAGCAATACTACTGTGCTCAAGTACAGTTCCCCTAAAACAGCAAAAATGAAATTAACCTTGCTTTAAAAAATATACACAAAACCCTTTTAAGAGCTCCCAGTCAGAGAGCTAGCAATGTAACAAAAAAAACCAAACAAAGAAACCCTCAAATCCCTACTTACTGTTTGATGTGTGGAGCCCTGGTTAAGAAAGCCTCAAAGGGCAGGGCAAAGCAGCCTTTTTATGCAGGCTTCAATTGCACTCAGGAAACAGGCCCACTAACCCCTGATTAGGTGTTAGCAGTTCCTGAACCTGAGGGGGTTACAGAGTTCAGCAATACTACTGTGCTCAAGTACAGTTCCCCTAAAACAGCAAAAATGAAATTAACCTTGCTTTAAAAAATATACACAAAACCCTTTTAAGAGCTCCCAGTCAGAGAGCTAGCAATGTAACAAAAAAAACCAAACAAAGAAACCCTCAAATCCCTACTTACTGTTTGATGTGTGGAGCCCTGGTTAAGAAAGCCTCAGCAATAGCTCAGACAGGTATAAATTCAAACTGACTCTCTGCATTAGCCATGCACCCATAGCATCATAGGTCATAAAAAAACCTCCAGAAATGCTCACAAAAATTAAATACATCATTGACATTCTTCATTTAACAAACTCCTATGCAGGCAAAAATAACCATACAGCACTTAGCTTCAGAAACTGAATGATGGCAGGTCAAACTCCAATGCCAGCATTTCGCCGATGCTTCTTCAGGGAGTCAAACTGCACTTACAAAACTAAGCAATCTAAAAGAATGCCAAACAAAAAACTGATATCTCACTTGCAAAAGCTAACCATACCAAACCAGAAACTACAGCATACCCAGCCCGACACACACAGCCATACTCACAATTTAAAGCTAGAATCCAAGTGCATATGCCCAAGAGTTACCCAAACTGGATCACACAAAAGCAAAAGACACTGGCACCTAAATGTTGGAGGGTTTCTTGTCCACCAGGAAACCCCTCTACATCAAAGCTCTAAAAACCAATCACTCCCGCAGCTGCATGAAGTACTAACTACCGCATTCACACAACCATTCACATAACATTACCGGAAGCATATAGATCATACTAATCAAACAAAGAATACAGAAAACCCACCCATCATAACCAAATACTCAATCTCATACTGGCACTCACCAACAAGCGCTCCAGTCAATAGAGTCATTCAGTCCATTCGGTTTCACAGTATCAAAATGGAATATCCAAACTTTTCTCTATGTAATAGCTTTAGTGCCCGATCCCCACCCCATCTAAATAGGGGTCCATGATCTAACACAACACACTTGTTGTTAAGTTGTGGGGCCCTGTCTCCCATAACACATGTTTTCCAGATATCACCAATTACCAATTAGCAACAAATCACTCAGACTGCAAATTGCTCTAATACAATGCTCTTTATTCGGGTACCAGAACAAACAAACAGCAACTGCTTTGAGCAATAGTCTTTGTCTGAGAAAGGTGGTGGACAGTCCACTTCCCTTACCGGAATTGGGGAGCAGACTGCCCACTGAGTTATGGAGCCTTCCCCTTATAAAGATATTCTCCGTCACAAAAACTTCTAGAAGTCTGATGTCATTCTGTAAAAGTCAGAGTTACTTGCAAAGAAAGAAATCTTTGCTAGAACTCCTTCTCTGAGGCTCCCTCCCATGAATAATGCCAATTATGCCTTAGGGCTACCCTCCCTTGCAGCTGGTGCTCTCAAGGTCTCTTGGTCTTTGCTTAATTGTGCTTCTTATCTGTGCAGTGGAGCAAATCTTTCCTGCATTCCTTGGCCTGTTTTATGGTCTTCTCATCTCCTGGTGCTCAAGGCTGAAAGTATGTTTTCTGCTAATTAATTCTCTGAGCAGGCCTGACTTTATGCACTTCTACTCAAAGCAAGGCCTCCAGACTACAGCAGGCCGCAAGGCTGTATTGTAGCATATACTTTCTTAGCCCACAGGACATTTTTCTTTCTTCATCGTGCAAACTGCAGGCAGGCCATGATTACAGTCACAGATAGCAGCTGAAGGAGCAGAACTATCCCTAAGCCAAAAATATCCCAACATTCTCCAATTTTTTTCTTTTTTCTTTGAGGTGAGGGCCAAAGGCAGGAAACCCAAATTTAGGGACTATGAACAAGAACCATTTGTGACAGGAAAGGATCATCTAAGCGGCGGCAGCTCACACTGGTCCCTAGATAGAATATACAGGGTTTTAGCAGAAGACTAAATCAGTATACATCCAAATGCAATCAGGAGAGGAAGTGCACAACACATAATAAGAATACAAGCAATAAACATCAGCAT
Source organism: Ichthyophis bannanicus (assembly GCA_033557465.1). NCBI lineage: Eukaryota > Metazoa > Chordata > Amphibia > Gymnophiona > Ichthyophiidae > Ichthyophis > Ichthyophis bannanicus. The sequence continues at coordinate 194,031,426 of CM066039.1, forward strand.
GAAAATTAGAATTCCCCGTAACCCACCCAAAAAGGAGAAAAAATCATAATGACTGCGGTACAGGGGGGGGGGGGGGGGGGTTTGGCCCACAGTGTGACCAGAGCAGGGAAGCGACAATACATTGTGAGCAGGGAGCAGTCCCAATCATATAAAATGAGCAGAGCAGGGCAAAAGAATAAAGAAAACATCATACTTATCTGACTAGAAAGGACAAAATCCAAACAGCACAAAAGAATAATAGCAATGGAGAACACAAGGGAATCAAAAGTTCAGTAGAATGTCCTGATAAGAGTTCAGTTCAAGGCAGGGGTGTGATTGAGAACTTCTTTGGAGATGTGGGTTGTATTGTGAACACGCAGAAGTAAAGCTAATTGTCCATCAGGATGAAGGAACTCAATAAGTAGTACAAACATGATGGAGACAGCAAGGAGGAAACAAATGGTGCCCCAAGGAGCAGGTTTGGCAGCAAACATCTTGGTCAACAACAGTTCATACATGAAGGAAGTAGATAGAACAGAGGTGACAATTGGAGAAACTTTCAAATGACTGACATGAGTCCGAGTGTCGGTATCATTCAAGCAGGCAGCAGAATGGGGAAGCAGGAGTCCTGAAAAAGTAGAGCAGTCCCAGGATGCACAAACACAGTTTCTTGCTATAAACAGTAGTCCCTATGAAAACAAGTTGACAATAATAAGCTGGGTACAAACTATGTAGTCAGCACACGATCAGCAACCTCCTGGAACAGGATCCGAAGCCCTGCAAAGTAAATCAGAGAGGCTCTGGTCTAACCTCTCTAGTGTAATTAGCCATATCAAATAGACAATGTGGGAATCACTTATTCAAAAACAGCCTTAAAGAGGTAAGCCTTAAGCATGGCTTAGAACAAAAACAGAAATAGACTGCTGCACTAGCTTCCAGGCATAAAAACAAAATGTATGGAGTTGGAAGGAAGAAAAACAAGAGATAAAAAATGCCTAACATCAAAGATAAGGATTAAGTACAACAGTAGTGAAACCCTGATATTCAACAATACATGATTACATTAAATATAATACAGCAGACACTTGCCACATCCCAGAGAGAGAGCAGAAGGAGAGAACACACAATACTGTTTATACTATTCTACATAAATTGCAAACAAGCTTGAACCAGTTCAAAAAGTCATACAACAGTCCACATGATGCTGTTTCAGTAGGGGTCGCTGTTGTCCACAGGCACAGCCAACAGCACTGAAGAGCCAGTTCAATTTCTTGTACTGCATCAGATCTGAAGTAACTTCTTATCAGACTGTTTTTTCACTCACTCCACTCTGAAGTCTACAAGCACAAACAAAAGAATGTTGTACTCCCCCCCCCCCCTCCCCCTTCTTCTTGGAGTACTATCAATCCCACGTAACTCAACCAGGCAGCATCTTTATTTGGCAGGGCTGCTAAGAACATTAGACAATTATTAAAACTTAGTATCTTTTCTTTTAATATACCACTTCACCCCTCATAACATGTTTTCCCCTGTTTTTTTTTGTATTTTTATAGTTAGGCAGAAAATACAAATTTAGATTCTTATAACAGTATGAGGAATTGGTGTAATACTAAAATGGAGACATGTGCTCATCCTAAATCAAAACAAAGAATACTTTTTTTTTTTCCTAGACACTGACACATAAAATTCAAATACAGAAAAACAGGTGAATTTACTGAACTGGCCTGTTCACCAGCCCCCAGCACAGAGCTCAACAATGCAAAGTAATTAATTTGAATCTTACAGTTCGAGCAACATGCATTCCAATGACATTTTTCTCACTTAAATTAAAACCTTACCAGTGACTGGTGTTAAGCTGATTTGAAACCAAAGAAGTTACTTTTATTATCATTATTTGTTAAGACAAACTACTCAGCGCTTGGAAGCCAGCCTTGGAGTTATCTTAGGCAAATAATCCTAACTTTCAAAGCAGCCGTAAATTACCATGCAGCTGAAGGAAAACAGAGCAGTCATAAACACTAAGGGTTAAAATAAAACAAAACGTTGTTTGAGAATATTAAATCCTAAATAAGCATAGTTGCAGCTCTGTTTTGTTGTTACTGAAGAAAACTCCATGATCTGACCACAATACCACGGCTCTTTAGGTCTCTGGTCCATCAGTAGTGAGAGACAGGTAGAGAGTAATACAGAACACAATCACACACACACAAAGTGCTATTTTCTTTGAGTTCAGAGGGAAGACGGCAAGCGGTATATGGACGGGCATAATTCCACACCTGCCGAATTCAAAGTTCTCCTCCTAAAAGCTCCTTTTTATTAGAGAAAAAGAGGAAGTTACAATCATTTATTATAACCATGAAATAACACAAGGTGTCGCCAAAGTTCTTTTTACAGAGTAAGATCTGATTACAGTATATTAGATGAAATTTATAATTACAAAAGTTGCAAAAATTATGTTGTGTCAGCAGGGACTTCCAGCTGACTGTACAATGAACTATGGTTGCACAGGTCATAGCCTATGCTCTTTTTGCTTGCGTTAACACTGTTCCATCTATTTTAAAGACAGTTACACAGAACCCATGACCATGACATCCTATTCTATTTAAGAAAGTAGGTGAAAAGTCAAACTTCTAAACACATTTTGTATCAAGAAATTCATCCATCTTCAATTACATATTGGGGATTCTGGTATCCCTCTTATCTGCCCATCCCTACAGTCCTCCCTGTGATTCCAGAAAGAATCATTACTAAAGAGCAGTAGTTGAAACATGTCCAATTCCGGAATAATCTTCTACAATAGGCTTCATTTTGCAGATATTCTTTCAAAGTCCTAGGCACATCTGGTCCATAGGTGAGCTCCATCTTGTTCATTGGAAGAAATCCTTATACAAAATCATGTAACATTGTTTACCTTTGCTTAGCCTCAATAAAAATGTGTACAGAGAACAAGACTTTACCAATTATTCTTGTAAGCACTACCTCATCCAGCAGTGGCCAACTGTTTCTCGTAGATCTAGCAATAATTCAGAGATTAGTCATTCAGATCATGACACCAGTCATCACTCCAGATTCGTCAGCAGCATCCTTTTTCACCATGGGCTGTGCTATGCACATCCTAGATTAATCTTTTTCAGTGACCATCCACCCGGCTTCACTGCTGCACATACATGAGTAGTTCTTCTGGAATCATTGATCTTTATCAGGAGTCTCCATATCCAGTAGCATTTCATTCACGGTAGTGTTCTTCATCTTCGGCCCATTAGATTCAGTGCATACAATATATAATTTGTAAAAATCCAATTCTCCACTACAGCATCTCTCTTGATGCCATACAATTGCAAACAAGCACAATTATTCATCCCTAATGACGGTCTTAAATAGTTGAATTATATTATCTATTGTTAATTACAATACATCCATAGCTAGCACTAAACTATTACATAGCTAACCTGTAACATAGTTATTTTTTTTCATCTGCATTCCTAAACTTATTCTGTCTACTTGCCAAATCGAATGTTAGCATGTGGCCTGATAGACACATTGCTTTTTCCTGTCAGGAACACAATTGTACATATTCATATCACTAATTATATTTGTGATGTATTCTCCAGCCTTAACAATATACAAGATATAGTCAATCTGGTTTATTCAAGGGGTAACAAACATTAAAACATAACTAGCAGTTCATGACAAATAATTTAAACTCATTTCAATTGTTTGTCAACAATTATTAGGAAGGCTGTCTTATCTTAGGTGATGATTCAACTCACATTACTTTAAAACATTATCACCACATCCTGCACACACAAACACCCCAATACCTCACTGGTCTTCTCCGCTTCCATATCCCTACACGTAGTCTTCATTCTCTTCACATTAATCAACTTCACTTCCCCCCACCATCTCGTGCACACTTACAGTTTACCCGTCATTCTGCCTTTTTCTTCCTTGGTCCAGCTCTGTGGAACTCTCTTCCCACTCCACTCCGTCTGGAAGATAACTACACCAATTTCAGGCCCCTACTTAAATCCCATCTGTTCACCTCAGCATATAACCTCCCAGCCACACCCAACTGACCAGGTTTATCTATTTTTGCACTCTTCTTTGTTTTGTTTGTTATTTTTTTTAAATACTACTTTCCCCACTAATCACAGCAGTTCACATCGCAACTAAAACTTGGTACAGCACATTAAACAAGAACATTGATAACTTGAAATTTTTCTTTGTAAGGCAATGAGGGTTAAGCAACTTATCCAAGGTCACAAGGAGTGCTAGTACTCTAGTCATTAGACTACTTCTCCATTCCATTCTAATTCACATAGACATCTAAGCTCACAAAGGAAGGAACAATTTACATAAGGGTGTGTACATTCATCAGCTATAAAACCTTTTAACACCAAATTTGAACCAACTTAGAACTGTTAATTACCACTTCTTTTCAGAACAAAACAGCATAGTAGTAGAATATCAGCACACAGGTCTCCTCATGCAAGAAGCCTGAGACAAAATCAGTATTAATCAAGTGAGCAGATAACTCTAGAGCTCTAGGAAGAGCGGACACTCCAGCTAGTTGAGCATTAGCAAATAGCAAAGCAGCCGACTCTGTCACAGAATCAATTCTTATAATTGCATCAATTTTCCTTATTCGTTGCGCAAAGCAGAACCATCAGTACAGTGTGAGGTTAAATAGTAGCAATCTAGAGCTGAAAGGAAGCTGGGGTTTTTTTTATTCCAAGTGTAGAAGACGCAAAAACTTAATGAGAGACATGTTAAAGTATTAGAAACTCAGTAATTTGGATTGCAAAGACTACTGCTACAAGCCCAGTGGCTTACGTCCAATGGGAAATTTCTGAGTGAGAACACAAACAGCAGCAACAGAAGAGGTAAGCATATTGGATCACACTTGCAATTAACAACATCAGTTCTGCAGAGGTCTTTCATAATAACTAAAACAGATACGACATGAAAATTTAAATCACTCCTCCAATCGACTCCTGCAGATTAGTTTAAAAGAAACTAAGAGAATATCAGCATTTTTTTTTCATACATTTACTCATACACTATCATAGTTGAACTTTCAACACTATAGATATATTCACCATACTGTTTTAATTACTTAATTCACTTGTTTGAATGTAGTTGCATCATTCACTTTTTTCCCTTTTCTTAACCTTTATCACATCACACAATTTTATCAAATATCTAAATATATCAAAGCATGGAAGATCTTCCCATTCATTCACATCAATTATAACTAGAAATAGAAGTTGGAAAATATATCAATCATTTTTTTCCAAAGCATCCAGAGACATAAACACCAAGGAGTAATGTTTCTAATAATATTTTTCAGCATTACACATAGAATAGAATCAGTAAATAAATTCTCATAACCCAAAATAAGTTCAGATCCAGACCTAAAAAACAAAACTTATTTACTATACATACACAAGTAAGAGAAATAGTTAATCACATTTGGAGGTTTTTTTTAACTTCCCTAATGGTTAGTCTAACAAAGAAAATCTTACCACAGTTGCTCAAGATTTTCTTTCCTGCTAATATTGCAGTTATGCCAAGCCGTTATCTGTGCCGGAAATCTCTTCATTATTATAACTGCAGTAAATATCAAAACTTTTATACTGCACAGCACACTTCCCTAACCATGAAATTAAAGGAAACAAACTTCACACTACAATTATGACATGAAATCAGTCCTTTAAAACTTTGTTTGATTAATTCTATTTTACAGTCATACAGCAACAATATAAGTTTTTCCCTGTAAGCTTCCGTTTCTTTTATATATACACTATTCATCCTAAACACTTGATTATTACATTTTTCAAAACACAGAGTGCGTGCTGCACTTTTCAGCCTTAAACTGCCACAAAACCATTCATGACTGGTATGAAATTTGCTTAAATCTAATCATATTTCATACTGTAATCAACTCAATTTGTCCCACTGAAATGTTCCAAGGGGAACGGCAAACTGTGGTTACTGGCAGTCATCACATAAGGGCGCTTCACCAAAACTTGCGCCTCATTTCACAATTAGGGCTTCCTTTCTCTTGCCCCATCTCACTTCACTTATCTAACTGAGATCTCTAATTAACCTTACCGGCTTTACATTATTATCACAATATACACACAGATATCTGTCAATACTTTAGTATACTCACGGCAACCACTGCCTGTTTCCTTGAGACTTGTCTGCTTGTTTCCAACTGCTGAAGGAACACAGAGATCCGAGTCACGGCACAAACTGAAGAAAACTCCATGATCTGACCACAATACCACGGCTCTTTAGGTCTCTGGTCCATCAATAGTGAGAGACAGGTAGAGAGTAATACAGAACACAATCACACACACACAAAGTGCTATTTTCTTTGAGCTCAGAGGGAAGACGGCAAGCGGTATATGGACGGGCATAATTCCACACCTGCCGAATTCAAAGTTCTCCTCCTAAAAGCTCCTTTTTATTAGAGAAAAAGAGGAAGTTACAATCATTTATTATAACCATGAAATAACACAAGGTGTCGCCAAAGTTCTTTTTACAGAGTAAGATCTGATTACAGTATATTAGATGAAATTTATAATTACAAAAGTTGCAAAAATTATGTTGTGTCAGCAGGGACTTCCAGCTGACTGTACAATGAACTATGGTTGCACAGGTCATAGCCTATGTTCTTTTTGCTTGCGTTAACACTGTTCCATCTATTTTAAAGACAGTTACACAGAACCCATGACCATGACATCCTATTCTATTTAAGAAAGTAGGTGAAAAGTCAAACTTCTAAACACATTTTGTATCAAGAAATTCATCCATCTTCAATTACATATTGGGGATTCTGGTATCCCTCTTATCTGCCCATCCCTACAGTTACTGTAATTTATGAACAATAATTATGTCCTCCATGAGGTGCACAATATATCCCCTCTTTAGTTAAATTTTTTTTTCTTTCAATAGCACACGCAGTGAGAACCAAATATATATCAAAGATAAAATCCAAACATGATTACTGTCTTATTCACTCAGGAATTAAATTATTCTCAGGTTGCAATCTGGTAACAATCAATTCAGAATGCCACATTGTCCTTCAAGATTCTTAACCTCTACTTTGAAGGTTAAAGTTCAAAACAAAAGCAGTTCCCTTAATTTTCCATCTTCCTGGTCTGATTTTCTCAGATTTAGTAAAGAACTTCTAGGCAGGTCAATTCCAGGGACCAGAAAAGCCAATTAAGAAAACATAAATTGTGCGAGTGTTATGCAGAGCTAAACCAGGCACTTTCAGAAGGGGAAACGACAGTACTGGTAGATACTGCTTTTAAAAGCAAAGGAACTTTTGAATCACTGCAGTTATCACAGCTGTTAATGGTCTTCTATTTCTAATAATTTTATGGAATATATATATATATATATATATATATATGATATTAGCACGAGACAATAATCAAATCTGGTAATATTGTTTTTAATTACATAATTCACTTGTTTGAATGTAGTTGTATCATTTACTTTCTTCCAAAACTTACTGGACTTAACATGGCAAGCAATTCAATTTGGCTTTGTTTCGTTTTTCTCCAGTTAGGTTACTAACTTCTATCCTTCCTATGAAACACTCAATGTTTCTTAACCTTTGTCACGGCACACACAAACGACACTGTTTAGCTAAAGACATCAAAGCATGGAAGATCTTCCCATTCATTCATACTGCATTGCATTGCAATCAGTTAAAAAGATACTTAGAAAGCTAATTACAGAGGAATTATACTTCACCGAAAAAAAAGTTCTGTACTTCATCTCCTGTAGAGGCAGTTATTCATTCAACACAGCTAGTCACTGGCCAGGTGACCCGCAATGTTCAAGGAACAAACCTTGAAGTTCAGAACTCCATAATTACAATTGATGTGTACATTGTTATGTAACTAGACTAGTTCTTTTCAATTGATCTAATTGTTGCCGTCTCTGGTCTGTGAGCATCCCAGATAAGGAGTTTTCCTCTCTTTTTGTTATTTATAACAATCTGTTTTTCTCCTTCACTGTCCCTCTTCCTTTTATGTAAACCTGGTGTTTTCACTGTTTGGGGACACTTTAATTACAGGCAAGATCCTGTTAATAACTTCACTTTTTACCGATATATATATATATAAATTGAACCTCTTTATCTGCAGAGGAAACGAAGTTACAAAATCCAGGACTCAAACACACACACACACAGTTCTTACGCTTCGTCCAAACCCAGCCATTCCCCTGGCGGAGATACGGAACCGTGGATAAGGACACACAGGCGCTTCGCTCAAATTTCTTTGGGCGTACAGTCTCACTTATACACCAAGCAATCCTGGAACTTTGAAGACTTAATGTCTGGGAAAAAATTACTTTCCCTAACATTTACAGAACACCCTAATCAGTTACATAGCAGCACAATAGCAGAACAGTGATCACATAAAAGCATAAAGTCACTACTCACGCACCGGCAAGGCTTCTGTCATTGATGGGGTAGACAGGAAACAAATACTCAAAAGCAGAGTCTTCTTAGGGGATCCAGATGTCACTGCGTCACACAAGGACCGCATGCACTTCTCCTGAACTGGCAGGAGGGAATCACGTCTTCTAGGCCAGCAGAAGGAAACCTCTTCCCCTGTTCTATTTTTTTTTTGTTTGTTTTTTTTATGTTAAGAACAGGAGGTAGCCTCTTCTCCTAATGAGAAGGAATTCACATCCCCTGTTGTTGCCTTTTAAAACAGGAGGGAGCCTTTCGGACAAGAACGCAGCCAAAAGCGTAGTTCGAAGAATCCTGGGCAATTTATAAAAAGGTTAGGAGTGACTACACTCAATTTAGAAGTGAGAAGCGGCACCCAGTAGGTTGCAGCACCATTTGTGGGGCCCTGTCTCCCACAACACATGTTTTCCAGATATCACCAATTACCAATTAGCAACAAATCACTCAGACTGCAAATTGCTCTAATACAATGCTCTTTATTCGGGTACCAGAACAAACAAACAGCAACTGCTTTGAGCAATAGTCTTTGTCTGAGAAAGGTGGTGGACAGTCCACTTCCCTTACCGGAATTGGGGAGCAGACTGCCCACTGAGTTATGGAGCCTTCCCCTTATAAAGATATTCTCCGTCACAAAAACTTCTAGAAGTCTGATGTCATTCTGTAAAAGTCAGAGTTACTTGCAAAGAAAGAAAACTTTGCTAGAACTCCTTCTCTGAGGCCCCCTCCCATGAATAATGCCAATTATGCCTTAGGGCTACCCTCCCTTGCAGCTGGTGCTCTCAAGGTCTCTTGGTCTTTGCTTAATTGTGCTTCTTATCTGTGCAGTGGAGCAAATCTTTCCTGCATTCCTTGGCCTGTTTTATGGTCTTCTCATCTCCTGGTGCTCAAGGCTGAAAGTATGTTTTCTGCTAATTAATTCTCTGAGCAGGCCTGACTTTATGCACTTCTACTCAAAGCAAGGCCTCCAGACTACAGCAGGCCGCAAGGCTGTATTGTAGCATATACTTTCTTAGCCCACAGGACATTTTTCTTTCTTCATCGTGCAAACTGCAGGCAGGCCATGATTGCAGTCACAGATAGCAGCTGAAGGAGCAGAACTATTCCTAAGCCAAAAATATCCCAACAAAGTGCCTTTGAGTTGGTGTCGACTCATGGCAACCCTCTGGATAGTAGTCCTAAATTGTGTTCGGTCTTCAGTCAGGTGGCTCATTGTTGACAGACTGGTACTTGTAGCTGCTGTTATTGTATCGATGCATCTCATTGCTGGCCTTCCTCTTTTGTGTTGACTTCTATCTTGCCGAACATGATGTCTTTCTCTAGTGACCTCTCTCTTCGGAAGATGTGTCCAAAGTATGAAAGTCGAAGTCTTGTCATCTGAGCTTCTAAAGAAAGCTTAGGTTTGATCTCCTCTAGTACTGACTAGTTTGTTCTTTGGGCAGTTCATGGTATACACAGTATTCACTACCAGCACCATAATTCAAAGGCATCAATTTTCTTCCTGTCTCTTTTTCAATGTCCAGCTTTCACATCCATATGATGTTATTGAAAATACCATGGCTTGAACGAGTCAAATCTTTGTATGGAGAGAGACATCTCTGCTCTTGAGAATCTTGTCTAGGTCTTTCATAGCCATTCTGCTAAGAGCAATGCGTCGTCTGATTTCTTGACTGCTTGTTGCTTCTTTATTGATAGTTGATCCAAGTAGGTTAAAGTTGTTCATGATTTCAATTTCTTCTCCTTCAACAATGAACTTATTGATTTTGCCATTTGTCATGATCTTTGTCTTCTTTACATTAAGGTGCAGGCCCATTTTGAGACTATGGGGCTTGTTTACAAAGCTGCGGTAGCGGCTTCCGCCCGATATCGGAGCTGCGGCCCAATGGAATTCAATAGGGCCGTGGCTCGAATATCGGGTGGAAGCCGCTGCCGCGGCTTTGTAAACAAGCCCCTATGTTCCTTGATCGTGAGAAGCAAATGTTTCAGATCATCTTCATTTTCAGCCAGTAATGTGGTATCATCAGCATAGCGAAGGTTGTTGATGAATCTTCCACTAATCTTCACACCTCTGTTGTCTTCATACAATTCTCCTTCTCTAATGATTTGATCTGCATATAAATTAAGGAGATAGGGGGGAAAGTATGCAGCCTTGTTGTATACCTTTGCTTATTTTAAACCATTCTGTTTCTCCATGTTCCCTTCAAACTGTTGCTTCTTGATCAATGTACGGATTATGCAAGAGAACGATCAGGTGTTCTGGTATACCCATGCTTCTTAATGTGGCCCAGAGTTTCTCATGGTTTACACAGTCAAAAGCCTTGCTGTAGTCGATAAAGCACAAAGAGATATCCTTTTGGTATTCTTTAGCCTTTTCAAGGATCCATCTCACATCCGCGATGATATCTCTCATTCTCCAGGACCAAGCAGGAAGTCAGTCCTCACTTATGGGTGACGTCGGCGCCGACGGAGCCCTCGCGGAGCAATTTTCCCCAGCTTTCAAAGAAAGCCTTTGGGAATTGCAGCGCGCATGCGCGGTCGTCTTCCCGCCCGAGGGTGCCATCTTAGCCAGTCTTCTTTTTTCCGCGGAGCCCTACAGACGTCCCCGTCTTGTCCCCGCGAAAAAGTCGATTTTCTTCTTTATTTTATCCTTTTTTCCTTCGGTTCGACGCCGATCTTTTTCCCGCCCGGACTCGCGACGCCGGTCACGAGTCCTCTTACTTTTTTCGGTTTTTCTGACTTAGTCAGCTTTCGTTTTCGGTTTTTCCCTGGCAGCCCGGTCCTTTGACCTCGCAGGGGCCCTTTTTCCCCCGATGGCTGCCAGTGGGTTTAAGCGGTGTGGTCGGTGTGACCGAAATATGTCACTAACTGACACACACGACTTTTGCCTCCGCTGCCTGGGCCCGGATCATGAGGAACTGATCTGTGGGCCCTGCAGCAAAATGTCCTCAAAGGCGTTGAGAAGTCGGCGGCATCAGCGTGAGAGAATCTTCGCTGACCCCAGCCGTACCCGGACCTCGTCGGAGGCCTCCGCGTCGAAAGGCTCCAGCTCGGACCGTCGCCGGAGTTCCTCCGACCGGGGTTCTCCCTCCGGGGACCATCGTCGGAAGGTGAAACCCGCGAGGGCGGCGTCGGTGGACGCTCCTGGTTCCGCGAGGGCCAGGTCGCATAGCCCCGACAGCCGCCCCGGGTCCTTGGAGAAGGAACACATCCCGAAGCGACCTCGCCTGGAGTCGGAGATGCCTGCCCGGGTAAGTCCTGTGGTCCTTCTGGACTCGCCTCCGCGACAGCCGACGTCGGGCCCGATGCCGTCGGGGCCCGAGTCGGGGGCTGCTGGGTCACCTGAGCTCGGACTCAGGTTGACGGCCTTGGAGAGCAGACTGTCTGCCTTCATGGACCAGCAGAGGGCACTGCTCGCTGGCTTCTCTGGCGCCGCTGCCCCGACCGCCGGGACGTCGACGTCCAAGTCGACCCCGGAGACCGAGCCGATCCTCGAGTCGATGAGAACTCGAGTCGATCCTTGGTCGAGGTCACCCTCGGCCTCCCGTTCGGGACCGAGGTCGCCGACGCCGACTCCCTCGGCGTCAGGGCGGCTGGTGCCGCGCCCTGCCCGGGCCGACCCCACCGAGTCCTCGTCGGAGTCGGTCTGGGAGTCTGAGGAGGAAGAGTCGCCTGATTCTTTCCGGACTCGGTGTGTCCCATCGGACTCACCGGAGTCCGAGCCTCGGAAGCAGTCCCCCCCGGAGGATGCCCGGTTCTCGGACTTCGTTAGGGATATGGCCAAGGCTTTGGCCTTCCCTGCGGATCCCGAAGAGGAGCCTTGAGCCGAAGAGCTCGACGCCCTCCAGTATGACTCTCCCGCGAGGGAACACTTTACTGTACCGGTTCCTCCTATGCTGGAACGACTACTCTTCCGCATGTGGGAGAGTCCGGCCTCCTCGCCGGTCCTGAGCAAGCGGGTCGATTCTATCTATCGAGTCCGCAAGAGCCCTGGCTTTCAAAAGGCACAGCTGCCACACCATTCCATGGTAGTGGAATCAGCCATGCATCGTCTTAAGAGCCAGAAGATGCACTCCTCGGTGCCTCCTGGAAGGGAGGCCCGTAACCTGGATGGCCTTGGCAAGAAGTGTTTCCAGGGCTCTATGCTCGCATGTCGTGTCCAGACTTACCAGCTATACATGGGCATGTATCTCCGGGATCTGGCTAAAGAGCTAGCCGGATTCTCCGCTGGTCTGTCCGAGGAACCCTTGCGGAGGTTCCTAGCCTTGTCCACTGGCATTCGGGAATGCTCAAAGTTCATGTCCCGAGCAGCCTATGATGGCTTTGAAGCATCGGCTCGAGTGGCCGCAGCCGGCATCGGTGCCCGCCGACAGGCTTGGCTTCAGTCGTCAGACCTTGAGCCCTGGGTGCAGGACAAGTTGGTCGATGTCCCCTGCCGAGGCGAAAACCTCTTTGGCCAGCCCATGGCGGAAAAGGCTGCGCAAATTGAGACTGAGACTCTCACCAGGACCAGGCTTTCTAGGAAGACCTCCGCCCCTTCCCAGAAAAAGAAGGGCTCGGGGAAAAAGTCCTTTTACCCGAGGAAGGCGGCTGCCTACAAACAGTACCCCCATTATCAGGCCCCTGCAGCTCCCCAACAGGGCCAGCAGGCCAAGGGACGGGGTAACGGGTCCCGTAGGCAGCAAGCCCCCAAGCCTGCACCACCAGCCCCTGCTCAGCAGGGTGGGGGTTTTTGACTCACACAGCATAGCCTTTCCCCCCCCGCTGGTTCCTCCCAGCACCGGAGGCCGGCTGGTTCACTTCGCCCACAGGTGGTCCAGCATCACCGCAGATGCCTGGGTGCTTCAAGTCGTGCGAGAAGGCTATCTTCTCCACTTCCACCAGGTTCCTCCCTCCTATTTTCCGGGAGAACCTCCGCGACCCCCTCTGCACAGGGAATTGCTCCTTCAGGAGTTAGCAGGTCTTCTGCAGGAACAGGCGGTGGAACCGGTGCCACACCACCTGAGAGGTCAAGGCTTTTATTCCAGGTATTTTCTGATACCAAAGAGAACAGGGGGCCTCAGACCCATCCTGGACTTGCGCAACCTCAACAAGTTCCTTGTGCGGGAGAAGTTCAAAATGCTTACCCTTGGAATCCTTCTGCCCTACCTCCAGCAGGGAGATTGGCTATGCTCCTTGGATCTAAAGGATGCCTACACGCACATCCTCATCCACCCAAGCCACCGCCAATACCTAAGGTTTGTGGTGGCAGGAAATCATTACCAGTACAGAGTACTGCCCTTTGGCCTGTCCTCCGCACCGCGAGTCTTCACAAAATGTCTCGCGGTCGTGGCGGCCCATCTCCGGCTTCACGGCCTCTATGTCTTTCCGTACCTCGACGACTGGCTCATCAGAGCAGCGTCCGCTCGGGAGGTCACCGACGCCACGCGCCGCACGGTGACTCTTCTGCAGCACTTGGGCTTTGTTATAAACTTCGCAAAGTCCACTTTGCTCCCCTCACAGGATCTCGAGTTCATCGGCGCAAGACTGCACACTCCTCAGGCGCGAGCATACCTACCGCTCGACAGGGCTCAACGGCTCATGGACCTAGCCGACCGCTTTCGCAGCCAGCCCCTGGTCTCCGCCAGGCGCTTCCTGAGACTACTCGGCCATATGGCTTCCACCGTCCATGTGACCCCCAATGCCCGCCTGAATATGCGGTCTGCTCAATGGTGTCTCCGCCAGCAGTGGCGACAAGCCACAGGCGGCCTAGCAGACCTAGTGCGCGTCTCCGAGCCGCTGATCTCGTCTCTCCGGTGGTGGCTCCGGCAGCCGAACCTGATATTCGGAATGCCTTTCCAGTCACCTCAGCCGACCCGGGTGCTGACCACCGATGCATCCCTCCTGGGCTGGGGAGCACATTGCCAAGAGGCACGTACTCAGGGCCTCTGGACCACGTGGGAGTCTGCTCAGCAGATCAACTTCCTGGAGCTCAGGGCGATCCGCCTAGCTCTCAAGGCCTTCTCCCACCTGACTTCCCACCAGTCCGTCCTTGTCCAGACGGACAATCAAGTTGCCATGTTCTACGTGAACAAGCAGGGGGGCACGGGCTCCTTCCTCCTCTGCCGGGAGGCACAGAAGCTCTGCTCTTGGGCCGTCAGTCACGGCATTCTCCTCAAGGCAGTTTATCTCCCGGGCCAAGAAAATTGCCTTGCGGACAAACTCAGCAGGGTCCTCCAGCCGCACGAGTGGCGTCTGGATCCCTTGGTAGTTCAGAAGCTCTTCCTCAAGTGGGGCCTCCCCACGGTGGATCTCTTTGCCAGTCCTCACAACCGGCAGCTTCCTCACTTCTGCTCTCGTCAGCCACACTCCCTTCGGGTTGCGGCGGACGCTTTTCTGATCTCCTGGTCGGGGAGCCTTCTGTACGCTTTCCCTCCCATCCTGCTAGTCTCTCGGACTCTTTTCAAGGTTCTCCGAGACAAAGCCTTCATGATCCTGGTGGCCCCTCGCTGGCCCAGGCAGCCGTGGTTTCCGCTCCTACTGCAGCTGGCGGTGGAGGATCCAATCCCTCTGGGGTTACAACCGGATCTCCTCACTCAGGATCAGGGGTCTCTGCTACACCCCAACCTCAGGTCTCTCAACCTCATGGCCTGGCTGCTGAGAGGGTAGTCCTTGCTCCCCTTCTCCTGCCGGCGGAGGTGGAGGAGGTCGTCTTGGCTTCGCGACGGCCTTCTACCCGCAAATGCTACGCCCTTAAATGGCGTCGCTTTGCAGTCTGGTGTACCCAACAGTCTCAGGATCCCTTCTCCTGCCCGGTGTCGGTGATCTTGCAGTACTTGCTACACCTCTCTAATCTGGGACTTAAGTCCAACTCCGTCAAAGTTCACCTCAGTGCTCTTTCGGCACATCATGTGCCGGTGGACGGTAGACCTCTCTCAAGCGACCCTCTCGTAGCGAGGTTTCTCCGAGGTCTCCTTCTACTTAAACCACCTCTGCGCCCGCCAGCGCCTGACTGGGACCTGAATGTGGTTTTGCAGCGGATCACCTGTCCGCCTTTTGAACCTATGGCTACCTGTTCTCTCCGTTTTCTGTCTTGGAAAACACTGTTCTTGATAGCCCTCACTTCCGCTAGACGCGTAAGTGAATTGCAGGCCCTCGTGTCTGATCCCCCTTACACTAGGTTCTACAAAAATAGGGTAGTCCTACGGACTCACCCAAAATTTCTGCCTAAAGTGGTCTCCCCTTTTCACATCAATCAGGAGGTGGTACTTCCAACCTTCTTTCCCAGACCACACTCCAGCCGAGCTGAAACGGTCCTCCATACCCTGGACTGTAGAAGGGCTTTGAACTTCTACCTTGACCGTACGCGGGAGCACCGTAAAGCTGCTCAGCTTTTTGTCTCTTTTGACCCCAATAAATTGGGGCTCCCGGTCTCCAAGCGTACTCTGTCCATCTGGGTTGCGGACTGTATCTCTTGGGCTTATGGGGCAGCCGGACTCTCCTTAGAAAGCCGAGTCACGGCTCATTGCGTTCGGGCAAAGGCTACGTCAGTGGCTTGCCTCCGCTCTGTTCCGCTGGCAGACATCTGCCGGGCCGCTACTTGGTCTTCGAGCCAGACTTTTGCGGTCCATTACTGTCTCGAGAGGGAGTCCCGCAGGGACAGTGCTTTCGGACAGGCAGTCCTCCGTAATCTCTTTGAGGTCTGAGCAACTCCTACCCTCCATCCCGGATGTGGGCTACCGGTGGGTGATAATTCAGCGAAGATTCTGTCCTTCTGTGCTGCTGAGCTTGAGGGAGCTCATTTTTGTGCTTAGGGTCTCCGGTAGCCTTGAGCTTGGGAGTCCCATAAGTGAGGACTGACTTCCTGCTTGGTCCTGGAGAAAGCGTAGTTACTCACCTGTAACAGGTGTTCTCCAGGAGCAGCAGGAATCAGTCCTCACTACCCTCCCTCCTCCCCTTGGAGTTGCAATCGTCTGCTTATGTTCTTTTTGCAAATTTTTATGCTGTCTTTTTTAGCTATGTCATCTGACTGGCTAAGATGGCACCCTCGGGCGGGAAGACGACCGCGCATGCGCGCTGCAATTCCCAAAGGCTTTCTTTGAAAGCTGGGGAAAATTGCTCCGCGAGGGCTCCGTCGGCGCCGACGTCACCCATAAGTGAGGACTGATTCCTGCTGCTCCTGGAGAACACCTGTTACAGGTGAGTAACTACGCTTTCCTCGCCCTTTCCTGAACCCTGCTTGCACTTTAGGTAGTTCTGTTTTTATTTATTTATTTAGGTTTATACCACACTATTTATGATCAGCACGGTTTACATAATAACAACATTTTACATAGAACAGTTTAAATAAATTAAATAGTACAAGTAACAGAATTACATAGAACAAGTGAATAAGAAAGCAAGAAAACAATTAACTATTGTCATGGCGCAAGGCAGATGGTGCCTATGGAAGTAGAGGAAAATATACAGGGCAGTTTTAAAACCGGCAGTGCAAAGCACATGGCTAGGGGTTGCTATGAGCAGCCAAGCAAAACAAGAGCACCGGCTGTAGGTAAACGCCCAGGAATAGCATTACGTCATAGCTCATCAGAGAAGCAGAAACAGCTGCAGGGGTTTGAGCTAACAAGAGACTCAAAGAATGACGCACATAAATTAAGGTCAGTCTTGAGCAAAGCAGAAGCACGCAGAGACAGGAGCAGAGATACCGACAGAGACGCAAGCAGGGAGTCAGACTCAGTCTCAGATACAGAGAGAGAAAGAGACACTGAGAGGACTCACGGGAAAGGAAAGAGCAGAGCCCATGAGAGCCAGGAGTCATACCTGAAAGCTTCTGACATGGAGTCCATCTGCACTTCAGAGGAGTTTGCCCAGGAGGAATTCTCAGAGGTTAGTGCTGGAAAGTTGGGCTGCACTAAGCCAAAGTCCAGTTGGGGACAGAGAGAGATTCCAAGCTGCAAACCCCGTGGAGCTGGGAGAGGGAATAACCACGGGAGCAGGTACCTGGGGAGCAAAATCTCTTATCCAAAAGAGATTTCCCACCTAAGAGAAAGACGTCCTGTGAGGGGAAGTGAAAGGGAGAAAAGTTTTAACTTCCCGGTTGCAAAACGGCCAGGCAGAGCTCAGCCTGAAGAAAGGCATAGTACCTGGAATAGAGGGGCACTGAATTTTATTCCCAATGGTCCTGAAGTGTATGGCCCTCTAAGGGGAGAATCCATAGTGCACGGTAACCAGCCTTTCTGCAGTGATAGAGGGGGGAGAAGCTCTGGCCAAGAAGAGAGGAAACTACTAAACACTGATACACATTACAGCCCTGCAAAATATAACAGCCAAGAAGTACATGAGGACATGGAATGTGACTTCTGTGAAGAGAGCTCAGATATTTGCAAAATGGACTGTACATTGGTGTTTTCCGATAGTGTGACCTCTTTTTGTTAAAGCCTAAGTAAAGCCTGCCTAAGAGAAATCTGTGGAGGAACACAGATTTCACAGTCCAGCTTTTGTGATAGAAAAAGCCTGTTTTTCCCTTTTTGTTTAGTTAACGCTGACAAGAAGCATTTTTGTTGTAATTTGTAGTCCCCATTTGTGTTATGCCAGTACTATGGTTTAATTTCTTTTGACCCTTGTTGCAAGAATTCTCCCGGGAAGGGAAAATAAATACCTCTTTAAGCATAGCTACTCGACCACAACTACCTTCTTATTTGATTAGCTATTGGGACTCCAAATCCCAGAGGGCACTACTAAGTCCTTGCTATATAAGAGGAGCCTCACTGAAGCCCCAGGCCTTCCGCCTCAGGGGTAAGTAGGTAAGTGACAAGTGGCGACGTTGTTGGATTTTTGCGCAAGATTCAAAAGGACAAACACAAAGGACTACAGTCTGCTGGAAAAAGAAAGCTGTCATCCAGAAGGAGAGAACCGTCAGGAAGGTTTCTGCTGCCAGGTACTGGACCCGGAGAAAACTTTCTCACATGCTGACCCCTGCATGAAGGCTCAGGTAAAAAGTACCTAGTCAGATGTGGGGAGGATAAAGTAAGAAAGGGGGTGCTGGTGGGCAGAGAAACGGCGGTGGGAAAAAAAAAAAAGTTGCGGTATCGCACTTGGTTTTTGTTTTTGTTTCTCTCTGTAGGTACATCAAGGCGAAGGATGGAGCCACTGGATGTAGCCCATTGGATGAAGACGCAGTGGGATAAGCAAGTCGAGCTTATCCACTACCTTCAGGAACAGATCACAAGGACCATACAGGAGCAGCAGCGGCCCTTGATAGAGACCATGGACGCACTTTTAAAGAAGCCGCTAGACGCCGCAGCGGACGTCCCCATGGCACTCCAAGCCGCAGGGCTGAGGTCGTATGGCGCCTTTTCATTAGGACAGTTACAACCACAGGACAATTTGGACGATTACCTGGATGCTTTTGAGCGGATAGCTACCACCCTGAAATGGCCAGAGGAGCAATGGGCCACCTGGTTTGCCCTGTCGCTCACAGGCGAGGCCCTTTCAGCGTATAAGGCTATGCCAGCAGAATTAGCTTCCAATTATAGTGAAGTGAAGAATGCGGTGAAAGATAGATTAGGGCTCACACCTCTTCACTATCAAAGAATGTTTAGGGAGGCAGTAATTAGGCCTCAAGAGACCCCCAAGGCCCTAGCACAGCGGTTAAAAAGTGTAGCCAAAAAATGGTTGCTAGCCGAGGGAGGTACCTTGGAAACTGTCATTGACAAAATTGTGCTAGAACAATTTATGGAGTCTGTTCCCAGAGGTCTTAAAACTTTTCTGACGCTCCAGCACTGCCAAACCTCGGAGGAGGCAGCCACTCTTGCGGAGCGGTATTTCGCTGCCGAGAGGACTGACACCTCAGGGCAAGGTATCTGGTTGGCAGCTGGTAGAAGAAAAAGTGGCAGAAAAGAAAAATATGTGCCTGATAAGATGTATAAACCTGAAATGTTGAATGTCAATGTCTCTGATGGTAATGTCTATTCTGTACCCAAAGGAAAATGTTTTAGGTGTGGAAAAACTGGACATTATCAGAGATCCTGCACAGAACGAACAGTCCTGGTGACAGGGACAGAGGAAACAGAGCAGGACGAATTCCTGATCCAAGCACAAGTGGAAGGTATTCACACACTGGCTGTACTTGACTCGGGGGCTGACCAGAGCATGATTTCAAAGAGGCTCTGGGAAGCCATTGAGGGGCACTGCCAGTCGCCCCCGAGTCAAGCAGAGGGACAAGTTCGTGTCAGGTGCGTGCACGGCGCAGCCTCGCACTATCCACTACACAGTGTCAGGGTAAATGCATTAGGAACTCAGCAGAACATATTAGTAGCTATAGTTCCAAAGCTGCCAAGGGAGGTTGTCCTGGGGCGGGACTGGCCACCATTTTGTCAGAAAATGGACGGGAAGCTTAATAAACCTGGACTAAAGTCCAACCAACACCAGGTAGGGACACAGAAAGGGGAAATAGAAGCTTTGGCCGCTAAACTCCCGAGTCCCCTGTTTGGCAAGTCACTGAAGAATAGAACACGGCCACAGGTTTCCAAGAAGGGGGCGCCCTTATTGAAGGCAAAATTCGTCCTACAGTTCTGTAAGGTGACAAACCTGGCCAAAAGCCCACAGAGAGCCACCCCAGGAGCGGCCGGCTACGACTTATTCAGTGCTGAGGCAGCCATAGTTGAAAAAGGAGGGAAGGCCTTAATTGATACAGGCATCCAAGTGAGAATCCCAGAGGGTTGCTATGGCCATATTGCTCCAAGGTCAGGCCTTGCAGTTAAGTTCTTTTTAGATATAGGGGCTGGGGTAATAGATCCCGATTATAGAGGATGCATCAAGGTCTTGGTCTTCAACTTCAGTAAGACCGACTTTAAAATTCAAGTAGGCGATCGCATAGCGCAACTAATATGCGAGCGAGTAGGTTTTCCCATAATAGAGGAGGTGTCCTCGTTACCATCAACCACTAGGGGAGAAAAGGGGTTCAGGTCCACGGGCCAGAGTGAAGTAAAAATTATGACGGCCCTAGCTGAAGAACCTAAAGAAGAAGACCTTGGTCCTCAAATTACAGATTTGAAGGACAAGTCCAAACCTAGGGTAGGTGAAGGGCTTTCTATACCACAACAGCAAGAATTGGCCCAAGTCCTGGACAGGTTCTCGGACGTCTTAACTACGACACCTGGGGAAACTCACGTAGTAGCCCATGAAATTATTACCGCACCGGGGAGAATAATTCGGCAGCACCCCTACCGCATGCCCGAAGCTAAAAAGAGGGAAATAGTTGAACAGGTAAGGGAGATGGTTAAACTAGGCGTCATAGAGGAGTCACGCAGCCCCTGGTCTAGTCCAGTGGTGCTGGTGCCCAAACCAGATGGATCTATCAGATTCTGTATAGACTTTCGTCGGGTGAATGAAATTTCACAATTTGACGCTTACCCGATGCCCCAGATTGACGATTTGTTAGATCGTTTGGGGCAGGCGAGATACTTAACCACCCTTGACCTCACCAAAGGGTATTGGCAAGTACCCCTAACGAAAGAGTCCAAGCCTAAAACAGCGTTTAGTACGCCTATAGGCCTCTTTCAATTCCGGCGCATGTCATTTGGCTTACATGGTGCCGCGGCCACCTGCCAGCGATTGGTGGATCAGGTCCTGAGACCCCACCATGATTACACGCTGGCCTATATGGACGACGTTATTATTTACAGCACGACATGGACCCAACACCTCGTGAGAATAGAGGCCGTACTTAGGGCACTTCGCAAGGCTGGCTTAACATTAAATCCGGCCAAATGTTTATTTGCCACAGAAGAAGCTAAGTACTTGGGCCACATGGTTGGGAGGGGGGTAGTAAGGCCCCTAGCCTGTAAACTGGAGAGCGTCAGGAACTTCCCACGTCCGGGCACAAAAAAGCAGGTGCGCAGTTTTCTTGGATTGATAGGATACTATCGCCGGTTTATACCTCGCTTTGCCGAGGAAAGTATCCTATTTACCGAAATGCTGCGGAAAAAACGCACCTAATACGATAAAGTGGTCCCCGGAGGCTGAAGAAGCCTTTACTACCCTGAAGGAGAAACTCTGTATGGCACCCGTGTTAAGGGGGATCGATTTTAACCTACCCTTTATAGTCCAGACGGACGCGTCCGAAACAGGGTTGGGGGCGGTAATGGCTCAAACCTTTGAGGGGGTAGAGCACCCTGTAACATATTTGAGCCGAAAGCTCACTAAAGCAGAAAGAAATTACTCTACGATAGAAAAGGAGTGCCTGGCGATTAAATGGGCAGTGGAGGCATTGCGCTTCTATTTAACCGGCAGGCAGTTCCTTTTGGTCACAGACCACGCCCCTCTGACATGGTTGCATCAGATGAGAAATAGTAATCCTCGTCTGACCCGGTGGCACCTAGCGCTCCAACCTTTTAACTTTTTAGTGAAGCATAGGGCGGGGCGGCTGCATGGGAATGCGGATGCGCTGTCACGGATTCCGGGCTGTCAGGAAAAATCTGCAGCCCGTAATATTTTAAGGGGGGAATCTTTCATGGCGCAAGGCATATAGTGCCTATGGAAGTAGAGGAAAATATACAGGGCAAAGCACATGGCTAGGGGTTGCTATGAGCAACCAAGCAAAACAAGAGCACCGGCTGTAGGTAAACGCCCAGGAATAGCATTACGTCATAGCTCATCAGAGAAGCAGAAACAGCTGCAGGGGTTTTAGCTAACAAGAGACTCAAAGAATGACGCACATAAAATAAGGTCAGTCTTGAGCAAAGCAGAAGCACGCAGAGACAGGAGCAGAGATACCGACAGAGACGCAAGCAGGGAGTCAGACTCAGTCTCAGATACAGAGAGAGAAAGAGACACTGAGAGGACTCACGGGAAAGGAAAGAGCAGAGCTCATGAGAGCCAGGAGTCATACCTGAAAGCTTCTGACGTGGAGTCCATCTGCACCTCAGAGGAGTTTGCCCAGGAGGAATTCTCAGAGGTTAGTGCTGGAAAGTTGGGCTGCACTAAGCCAAAGTCCGGTTGGGGACAGAGAGAGATTCCAAGCTGCAAACCCTGAGGAGCTGGGAGAGGGAATAACCACGGGAGCAGGTACCTGGGGAGCAAAAGCTCTTATCCAAAAGAGATTTCCCACCTAAGAGAAAGACGTCCTGTGAGGGGAAGTGAAAGGGAGAAAAGTTTTAACTTCCCGGTTGCAAAACGGCCAGGCAGAGCTCAGCCTGAAGAAAGGCATAGTACCTGGAATAGAGGGCACTGAATTTTACTCCCAATGGTCCTGAAGTGTATGGCCCTCTAAGGGGAGAATCCATAGTGCACGGTAACCAGCCTTTCTGCAGTGATAGAGGGGAGAGAAGCTCTGGCCAAGAGAGGAAACTACTAAACACTGATACACATTACAGCCCTGCAAAATATAACAGCCAAGAAGTACATGAGGACATTTAATGTGACTTCTGTGAAGAGAGCTCAGATATTTGCAAAATGGACTGTACATTGGTGTTTTCCGATAGTGTGACCTCTTTTTGTTAAAGCCTAAGTAAAGCCTGCCTAAGAGAAATCTGTGGAGGAATACAGATTTCACAGTCCAGCTTTTGTGATAGAAAAAGCCTGTTTTTCCCTTTTTGTTTAGTTAACGCTGACAAGAAGCATTTTTGTTGTAATTTGTAGTCCCCATTTGTGTTATGCCAGTACTATGGTTTAATTTCTTTTGACCCTTGTTGCAAGAATTCTCCCGGGAAGGGAACATAAATACCTCTTTAAGCATAGCTACTCGACCACAACTACCTTCTTATTTGATTAGCTATTGGGACTCCAAATCCCAGAGGGCACTACTAAGTCCTTGCTATATAAGAGGAGCCTCACTGAAGCCCCAGGCCTTCCGCCTCAGGGGTAAGTAGGTGAGTGACACTATTTACAATAATAGAACCTTGACAGATCATACATAGTAGCATAACTATTTACAGTCTGAAAGAAACTTGATCCAGGTATGCTTGTAGTCTCTGTTGAATAATCTTCAGTAGAATCTTGCTGGCATGTGGGATCAGAGCAATTGTGTGATAATTTCCACCGTCAGTTAGATCATCTTTCTTTAGTATTGGTATAAACACAGATCTTTTCCAGTCAGTTGGCCATGATGTTGTCTTCCAAATTTCTTGGCCGAGCCTTGTAAGTATGGTAACAGCGGCATCAGATTGCTGTAATACTTCTGTGGGAATGCCATCAATGCCTGGTGCTTTGTTCTTTGATAAGGCTTTCAATGCTGCTTCAACTTCTTCTTTTATCACCAATGGTTCCCGATCATAAGGTACAGGTTGAAACGGCTGTTGGTCCACTTGATCTTTATCATATAAAAACTCTGTATATTCTTTCCACCTTTTCTTGGTCTTTTCAGCATCATTCAACATAGAACCTTGAGCATCTTGTAACATTCCAATTTGAGGCTGGAATTTTTTCTTTAACTCTTGTAGCTTTAGGAAAATCGATCTTGTTCTTCCTCTAATAGTTTCTGCTTCTATTTCCTTGCATGTGTCATTGTAGTACTTTTCCTTGTCCTGTCTTGCTGCATGTTGGAAATCTCTGTTGAGTTCTGCGATTGTCTTTCTTTCTCCTCTGGCTTTAGCTTCTCTGTGTTTCTAGGCAATTTTCAGAGTTTCTTCCACCATCCATTTTGGCCATTTTTGCTTTTTCACCTTTTGTAGAGACTTCTCACTTTCTTCCAACACAACCTTTTTGTTGTCATTCCATAACTCTTCTGGAGCTCTGTCATTTGTATCTAAAGCAGCAAATCAATTTTGCAGGCAGTCTTTACAATCCAGTGGTATATTCTCAAGATCATATTTTGCTACATTCATGAGTGGCTTGCTCTTTTTCAACTTTAGCTTGAGTTTGCATACTATTAGTTGGTGATCTGTTTTTGTTGGCATCGAAGAGCGAGGATATCAAACTTCATGTAGAGGCCCAGATGCATCGACATCGGAGCATTCTGAGGCAAGATTCGAGAGTATCAAGGGTTCACAGGAGTATCCCTCCAAGCTGCCCCGAAGGGATAGAAAGCTTGTCTTCAAAGTATACTAATGAGCAGTGACAGCCTGCCCATAGCTGAGAACTGGTAGCTGATACTCCTCAACAGATTCCAGGAACATGGGCCAATTATGCTGCATCCCCTGTGCCTTTGGAGGTGGCAGGATTGCAGAATTGCCTTCTGGGGGCTGTCAAAGACAGAATCCCAATGCTCTTCTCCCTACAGTAACTCAAAGCCTCAATGACTCCTAGCATGGGGCATCGAAGAATTAAGCTTCTCCTCGATAGATGCAGTCTGCCTGAGGTAGAGGCATCAACATCGGGGCATCAAAGGGCCTTGACACCAATAACTGATCCTGCTCATTTCTGAAACATTACAGACTTAGCTTCATTCCACTCCCAACTCAAAATCTATCTCTTCACAGAACATTTTGGTCAAAATGAAACTACAACTCTCAATGACCCAACATAATTTTCCCCCCTCCTTGCCACTAGGCTATCTGACCAATCAAACTGGTCAATATATCACCCATCCGGGGAGGCAAGATGACAGCAGTGATCTGCTCCGGTTGAGCTGGCTCTGATAGTGGTGCTCTATTTCGGCATTGCTGTGGCTTCTGAAGTGGAATGGGGAGGAGGAAGCACAAACAAGCCTCCCTACCCTCAGATGAGGCTGCTTCCACTCTCGCCAGATAGAGAACGCTGCTTACTTATGGCTTTGCTCTCCCTTCGGTGGCTCCGTCGGATCTGAGCATGTCGAGGGTTTTGCTTTCCCCTGAGCAGTGGGGCCCCCCTCCATGTGGCCGGTGGAGTGCTTCCCTCCAGCCTGTTGATTAGCACACCGTCGCAGGGAAGTGAAGAGGGCTCTCCGGCTGGGTCTACTCACTTGTCTGGCACGTCGGGTGAGGGAGTGAAAGCTGGGGCTGCATCTATTTTGGAGGTTAGCCCACCCCTGGCTGTTCCAAGCATGTTGACCACTACGGCAGCTAGTCTATTGGTGAGACCTGCAAAAGTTACTTTGGAAGTGCTGTGGGACAATATTTCAACTATGAATTCCTCCCTTGTGTTTGTGGCTGCATCTGTAAGTACTGAAACTGATTCTCTTCGTACCCATTTCCAAGAAATTTCCAGAGTGCAAAAGGAACAGGACGGGAAGCTGGTTTGTCTAGAAGGAGAACTTGAACAACTTCAGGGTTTGCATGGTGCCCAACTGAAGGACCGGAGTGTGACCTCTAGGAGAATGGAATATCTTGAAAATCAAGTCCGGAAGAACAATTTGAGACTTCTTAATTTTCCTAGATCCCCGGTGCAGTTGCTTATGGAGATGGTTCGTAGGTATTTCCAGGAGGTCTTGAAGATCTCCTGGGATGACCTACCACTATTGACAAGGGCTCAATATCTTTCAGTGGGCCAGGGTAACCATGGAGTTAGCTGTGAGAATCCTCCAGAGTCTGGAGACCTTACGGAGTTGATTACAGCTCGTACTACTCTCCTTATTACTTTGGCTCTGGAATCTGATAAATTGTTAATTCTTCAATCCTATTTTAGAAATTTCAGTGAGCAGTTTATGGGCTCTCATGTCTGCATTTTTCCTGATCTTGCTAGGGATACCCAGCTGAAGAGGAAGGAATTCCTGGGACTTAAGCCCAGGGTACTTTCCCTTGGCGGGACCTTTTTGTTGAAATTTCCCGTTAGATGTTATGTTACCTAAAAAGAGAAATTGTTTCTGTTTTTGAGCCTTGCCAGCTGCTGGAGTTTCTTGTTCTTCGGGGAACATCAATGGATGACTGATGTTCAGGAGATCTATAGATGGTTGTCTCTAAGTGGGCTCGAGAACTCCTCTTTGCTGATACACCACCAGCAGTCTTCAAAGCCATTGAGATCGATGCTGCTGATGCCGATGAATCAGACTTAGAAGCACCAAAAATCCTTTCACGCTGTTTTTCTTAGCCCTTAAGATGTTGTGTTGTCATCTGCCTTCCTTCCTTTCCCTTTTCTTTTCTACTCCCTTCCCCTCCGTCCTCCCTTCCCCCTTTCCTCCCCCCTCCCTCTCAGCTTCTGTTTTTTCCTTTCTTTTACACCCTTTATGGTTTTCATACAGTATATCATAGCCCAGTTATTTTCTTTCACATTTATTATGTTTTCCAGTGCTATATTTCCTCTTCACATCTGTTTCCAAATTTTAACATTCACAGTTTGCTTTGATAGCACTAGGATCTTTACTAAGTCCTTGAAGGTTTCTATCTCTCTCTCATGCAGTTCGAGTGATGTGCGTCTCTCTTTCAGCACATTCCTTGCTCTTGGTTCTTATACAATTGAGATTAATGCTAACGTTTTATTGTTTATGCATTTACATAGTAACATGATACATAGCATTTTGTTTGGGACATAAGGTTTATACTTTTCAAAGCAACAATTGGGTATACAAATTAGGGACCTTTGTCCCCCGAATGGCGCGAAAAGAGCAGCGTTTAAAAGGTGTTCAGTTCTCTTGCCCGCTTGACAGATTTACATGCTATTGTGTGCAGCTGTGAATGTACTTCTCCGTTCCGGATGGTAAATTTTAAGTTATTTTATGTACTATTAATTACATACCATTGTGGTTTTGGTATCACTCTTCCTGAATGTTGTAGCACGTCATTAATTACCTCTCAGTCAGGAGTTTTTATAGTGGTTTTAAAACTATTCATTTAGATTGTCACTGTCAGTACTAGGTAGTTTATTTCCTCCTTTTGATTCTTTTTTTATCTTTTTACCTTTTGCTATTTAGGGGTATGTTTACTAAACTGCGTTAGTGCAATTCGCGTTAGGAGCCGCGTTAGTGGAAGGAAAGCCAAAAAAGGACATGGGCGGGACATCGTAACCGATAACGCGCAGTTATGCATGTTATTACGTGCCACGCAGCAACGATTGCTACAGCGCGCGCCACTGCGCGCATGCCTAAGACAGCATGCAGACACCCAAAGACAGAAACAGAGCTGTAGCACAATGGTTACTACACAGACTGATGGTACAAGAGTCATGGGTTCGATTCCCCAGTGTGCCTAATGAAAAAGGCTGGCTGAGGCGACCTGTGTAACCCTTTGAAAGCCGACTATAATATTTTAATCCACAGTCTGCAGGTGGGTTACAGCTTGCATATGTCTGGAAAATTGTACCCGTTTAATGCAATATGTTCCAATAGTGACGTTCTCTCTGACATGATCATGTATTATATACCATTTGATAGGAATATTTAGGCGCTCCCTATAGGGAGAAGTGGAAGGCACACCGTTTAGGGCGACTGGTAAGGCATGCCCTATAGGGCGCTGCGTAAGGCACGCCCTATGGGGCGCCGCATAAGGCGCCTTTTGAGCTACCCTAAGGTGATAGTACCCTGAGGGTGGTTCTGCTGGCAGCACTAATATACAGTAAAAATAGACAATGCCTATGACAGCCCTATCAATGAACCCCACTGTGGGTTGTGAACCTATGACCTCTGGCTCCATGGGCAGTGAGGTAACCAGTGGGCTAGAGCTGCTAATAAACACATGGCTGGCTACAGGAGGCCTGCACAGCACCACACCCACATTCTGCTGTGATTACATACCACTACCCAACGCACCCTCTAGGGCTCAGGGTGGGGGACAGGATCCCCCACCCACAGATCCACTTTCAACCCCCTGCAATGGTGGCAGTAGAGGGGACCATCACCCCAGTCCTACTCGGGCTCAAACACCCTACAGGGCAGGCAATGCAGAGCACTACACATCCATAAGACAAGAGCAGACAGACGGCAGGACTGGAAATGAGCAGCTGCCCCCCACCATTATCTGACATTCTCCAGCAGCAAACCTCCAGCCGCTGCACCCTGCACGGTGTTCCAGCAAGACACATACTAGCTGCAGACAGTCCGCTAGCTAGTCCATAGTGCATGGTCCTGGAGAAGATGCATGTACCCAGAACGGGGATATCAGCATACACACCAAGCAGATAAGTCAGTGATTGGGCCCCAAAAGGAAACCCATAAATATCACATAAGAGAAATACTATATAGCACTATGGGGGAACCTAGCCATGCCATGGTCACTGCTCAGTCAGGGTGAGAGTGACCTCCCAGCAGGACATGCTGTGGCCACGCTGTCCGTGCAGGTGGTGGCCGGGCACTACAATGTCCGAGCCATTGCCCTATGCCCTGTGCAGATGCGGCCAGGCCACCCTATCCAGGCTATTCCCACAGTACCTTGCTCCTCATTATGCACAATGGCAGGCCAATACTGGCAACAGTGCTAGCAGTGTGGGCTGTGGAGAGTGTTGGCAGCCACCACGCACTGGATAGACAGACACACACTCCCCACACCTATGCCAGCATTGTGCAACTATAGAGGTGTTGGGCAGCCCAGGCCACCACACCAGTCCTGGGCACAGTGCAGGCATGGCTATGGTACGCAATACTGTAGGAGTCCCCCCCCAGATTGGTAAACACTGTCAGACACAAGACCTGTAGCACACACCACAGATATCAGAAGGGTTGCTATGATGCAGCTCACTCCGACCATTGTACTTAACCTAGGAATTGCTATCTGCCAGTACTCATAGCAACCTTTTGATAGCTGTGTACCATATTCCCAGGTTTAGGATGGCATTACTAAGGTATGCAAGTGCTAGTATTGGGAGATGCACGCAGAGCCCAAAGTCCTGTCTCTCCAGGAGGCTTGGGATAATGGGGCCTGTGGGTGCGGGTGTGTCTGCCCCTGTTGGCTGCTGCTTTACGGCAGAGGTTCCCAACTCCAGTCCTGTGGTGCCAAACACTGTTCGGGTTTTCATGCTGTCCCTCATGAATATTGTCGTGGCGTGGCCCGACTACACCTATGTTTATGGGCAATCCACGGCAAAGATTATATTTAGGGAGCCACCGGGAACGTAAGGTTCATTTGCGTAGTAAAATGTTCTTATCAGTTCCGGCTGCCTAAAAGAACTTAGCAACAAAACCAAGTGGAGGGAATTAAGGCTTTTATTCCCCGTCAATGCAAGGGTTCAAATTAAGAGATAAATAATGAAACAGAAAAGTCCTTGGTTGCAAAAGGTCACCAGTATTCAAACATGTGCTTAATTGTTACACTTCACAATTAATGCAGAGGTCAAAAAACAGGAATTCAGTTCATTCCAAAAACATCAACATTTTCATAGACTCTTCTATTTTACTCAGTTATTACAGACTCTTGACATAAGGCTGTGCACAGGTCACACTCCATCTGCTCTGGTGGTGATAGGGAAACTGTGTCAATGCATTCTGTCTCCATGCATTCTTCCTCACTAAAATCACCAGGGGAACAAACACTGTCCCTGTCTGACTCGTGTTGGTGTGCTATGCCTCTGGGGCCTTGTCTCCAATAAGGTTCTGTTCTCAGGGCTTTAGGGATTTTACTAAACCAGTCTGGTTTCTCCTTCCTTGTAAAGTGAGGACTGGTTTTCCCAGGGCCTTTATGCTTCACGCATTTACTAGCATCAATAACTGTTTCATACCTGGAACTTTGCTGGCTTGACTCCACAGAGTTTTTCCTTTCAGCAACTTTCCTGTTGTAGCAATGTCTCTGCCTCTCAGCATTAGGCAGGGCTGTGCATCTTGGCAGTTTAGTAAAACCTGGTTTGGACTCTCTTTCCTCCCTTGGTAAGAACTCAGGTTTATTATAAAATGCCTTTCCTTTCTTGCTTGGTAAAACTGGGTAATTATTCCTCAGAGACTGTTAGCTTCTCACCAAACCATTCCCTTTGGCATCTGGCTTAGCTCTCTCTCTTCTGGAGTCAGGAACACTGGAAGAACAGGGTGTGGCACAGCCTCTAACCTCAGAGCTGGCTCTAACAAACCTCCTTGGGAGAGCTGCACAATCAGCCTGGCCCTTCTGGATTTCACCCCTGTGAACCCTGTACCTGTGGGCTTGCTCCTCTAGGATTTCTTCACTGTTCCTTCTCAGATCCTTCTCTTTCTCTTCTTTCTCTTTCCTTGGCGAAGCTGTGCTCCCCTGTGTAGCCGTGCTTCTCTTCCTCAAGGCAGCTGGACCCTCTGTGTAGCCTTGCACACACCTTTTCCTTACTGCAGCCGGACCTCGTCCTGGATCTCCTCCTGGATCTCCCTTGCCTCCATTGCACAATGCTGCTGGACTACCTTTCCCTAAGGCAGCTGGACCTGGACCTCTCTTCTACTCTGCAAGCATTCAGCTCTGGCTTATAAGGAAATC
The DNA here is from genome assembly GCA_033557465.1 of Ichthyophis bannanicus. Classification (NCBI taxonomy): domain Eukaryota; kingdom Metazoa; phylum Chordata; class Amphibia; order Gymnophiona; family Ichthyophiidae; genus Ichthyophis; species Ichthyophis bannanicus. The sequence continues at coordinate 194,062,089 of CM066039.1, forward strand.
CTCCCTGCCTGACTTCCGGGGTCATTTTCAGGTGCAAATCATTAGGCTTCTCAAGCTCATTAGCTCCTGAATATTCCTTCCTGCTCCCTCTAGCTGTGCCTGAAGGTAATTGCACACCTAGCTTCTTAAAAGAAACAGGATTTCTTTTCAAACTTTCAACTTTATCAACACCCACATCATGACAATATGCATGAGATACATCTGCATACCATGGGGGTGGCGCATAGAAATGCAGCACAGTCATCTTTATCAGAAGCAGCATGGAACCGGAATGGTGTTTGGCCCTCCAGGACTGCATTTGGGAGGCTCTGCTCTAGGTAATGTGCATGTTTATGGTGTCTGTGCTCTGTAGGGTAAAATGTTGGTGTTTTGGGCATGTTAACATCATCTGCAAGAACGGTTCTGCCTGTATTAGCACGCTATAGTAGTGGGTAAAATATGAGGACTGGGTTGGCGGAAACCACAGCTGGGACTTGAACCTGTGACCCTCTGCTTCTGAATACAGTGGTTCTGTGCACTGCACCACCATGTTCTCACAGAGATGGTGCATTCCCTGGTGATACCATGACTGTTGGTCAGACAGGGCCTGCCTGTTGCAGTGCATGCCACCCACCTACACAGTGTTAGGCCACGGTCTGCTCCGGGCAGCTGCCACTGCCCCCTCCACCACCAGTATCCCTCAGCCACCATGCTGACATACCCTTCTGCTGGTGGAGCTGGTGGTGCGCGGTCTCAGGCCGTCCAGTGTGCAGGTAGGCGGCTGCCTATGGTGCGTGTTCTGGGGTAGGGGTGCCTGCATAGACGTCCACGCTCCCCCCCAGCTCCACCTGCCAGTGTTCCGTGCCCTTGGGGGTTGCTGTTGGGTACTCTCCCCTGTGATGCTTTGGGAAACACACTCGTGCCCATGTTGGGCCCTCATCAGTTGCTGTCTGGCTCTACTGTTTACGCATTCCTATGGGCCAACTGAGCATCACCCTAGTCCCCACTGTAGCCCACCTGCGCCACTGCATGTACCGCCTGCAGCCCTCTGTATCCCCTTTTCCAGCATCTGCCCGGTTGCCCGTTCCGACATGCCCGCCCTGATGTTGCGGGACATGTGCATGCCATAGGAACCCTGTCCAATGGTGGGGAAATCCCTGAGCAGTGCTATTTCACTGTGGGCCCATGCACCTTGTATGGGGACGGGGTATGGACCCTTCCGCGATTTATAAATAAATAAATAAAATAAATAACTAAATAAATATCTGTTCAATGGAGCTTACTCAGGGGGGGGGGGGGTGTTGATGTTTCTCATTGATACCACTATTGGCCAGCTTGGTTGTTGTTTTTTTCCAGTTTGTTGGCGTCGTTTTCAGTGTTTCTGTGCCCTTTTGTTCTGTGCACATGTATCACACTTATCACCTTTGTTTGGTTTCCCTGCCTAGGCTGTACATTGCTGACAGTTAAATGGTTTCTCTCCCCTTTAAAGTGCATTTAACGGCAGGTTTTCATTCGCGTTGGAATTCAGCTCTGAAATTCAGCGTGTTAGTGTAATGGGAGCCTCTCCCCGCCCACTCTCCGCCCATTGACCCATTCTCTCCGCCTTCTGCGTTGTTTTACCGCGCCGCGGAGCATCACGCACGTTAGCGCGTGATAATGTGCGCTATAGCGCGTTTACGATCGTTAATGCGCTATAGCACATGCTATAGCGCGCTAACGATCGTTAACGTCGTACAACACGCGTTATTCACGTTTACCGCAGTTTAGTAAACATACCCCTTAGTCTTTATTCATGGATACATAACTTACAAGTTTGCACGCTGTTTATAATATTGCAATGCTGACATGCCCCCTGCCATTGGCACTACTCTAGTTCAATTGTTCCTCTATCTCAGTTTACCACCCCGTGTCTCCATCGGTAGAAAGCAATACAGCATAGCCAGTTGTCTATGTATGGTTCAGTACATCATGGGTTTCCCATTTAGGTATCGTCTAACTTGATTTTCATAATTTTGCTTTTATTTTCACAGACCTGAAGTCATTCACTATTGCTCTTTTTCACAGAGCTTACATAGTGTGCCATTGTGAGTATTATCCTCTTGTTACACATTACAAGCACACAATCCAGTTCCTCCTCATCGCTCATTTCTTTTGCAATTTTTGTTTGTGTTTTCACATGTTACATGTATGCCAATGATTTCCCATAGTTTGCCTTGCGTTTTTGATGATTTTCTATATGTTTTATTTATTTTATGGGTTATTTGATTTTATTATTTATGTATTTATGTAATTTGATTTTTGGGGGTTTAATTGTTTTTATGATTTATATTTTTATTTTTGTTTGTTTTTGAGGATGTGTACGTGTATCTCCTGAGGAAGGCTAAGGCCGAAATGCATTGGGGCTCTTCAATTAATAAAGTACCTGTGATCTCCACACACCACTCGCTTGTTAAGAACATAAGAACATAAGATCATAAGATATGCCATACTTGGTCAGACCAAGGTCCATCAAGCCCAGTATCCTGTTTCCAACAGTGACCAATCTAGGTCATAAGTACCTAGCAGTTTCCCCAAAAGACGCAGGTTCCTGAGTCCCTTTTAATAATGGTTTATGGACCTTTCCTCCAGGAACTTGTCCAAACCTTTTTTAAACCCAGCTACACTAACAGCTTTTACTACATCCTCCAGTAACAAATTCCAGAGTTTGATTACACGTTGAGTGAAAAAATATTTTCTCTCATTAGTCTTAAATAGGTTACTCTGTAGCTTCATTGCATGTCCCATAGGGGTATGTTTAGTAAACTGCGGTAACATTACAGACCGCGCTTTATGTAACATTAACGATCGTTAGGTAATGTTAACGCATGGTATGTAATGTTAACGCGCGTTAATGTTACTTAACGATCGTTAATGTCCCCAGCCACAGTAAACACCGCAGAGGGTGGAGAGAGGGTGGGGGGAAGGGGTCAATGGGCGGGGAGTGGGCGGGAAGAGGCTTCCGGCACACTAACGTGCTGAACTGAAGGGCTGAATCTTACCGTGAATGAAAACCTGCCGTTAGATGCACATTTGCAGGCGAGAGAAACCATTTCAGTGTCAGCAATGTACAGAATAGACAGGGAGCCCAAGAAACGTGATAGTAGTGCTCCATTTCCAGCACCAGCATAGTGCCCAAGTATGAAAGACCACTATGGCAATGGTCCAAGTAGGGCATAGGGGGCTGCAGGTGAGACATGTAGCGGGGGCAGCTGGGGCACAGGGTGGACTAGGCGTGCGCCTAGGTGGCACATAGGAACATAGAAACCGGAAATCAGCATGGCGGCAGCAGCTGACAAAGGCCAAACACAATCTACCTATATCTAAGAACATAAGAACATAAGATATGCCATACTGGGTCAGACCAAGGTCCATCAAGCCCAGCATTCTGTTTCCAACAGTGGCCAATCTAGGTCATACGTACCTAGCAGTTTCCCCAAGGGACACAGGTTCCACAATGCTTGTACTGGTTCAAGCATTGATATCCTGGGTCCCTTCTTAATAATGGTTTATGGACCTTTCCTCCAGGAACTTGTCCAAACCTTTTTTAAACCCAGCTACACTAACAGCCTTTACTACATCCTCCGGTAACAAATTCCAGAGTTTGATTACACGTTGAGTGAAAAAATATTTTCTTTTATTAGTCTTAAATAGTTTACCCTGTAGCTTCGTTGCATGTCCCCTAGTCTTTCCATATTCTGATAAGGTAAACAATCGATCTACGTTTACCCGTTCCACTCCGTTCATTAATTTATAGACTTCTATCATATCTCCCCTCAGCCGTCTCTTCTCCAGGCTAAAGAGCCCCAACCTTTTTAGCCTTTCTTCATAGGAGTAGCCTTCCATCCCCTTTACCATTTTGGTGGCTCTTCTCTGAACCTTTTCTAAAATCGCTATATCCTTTTTAAGATACGGCGACCAGAATTGCACACAATATTCAAGGTGCGGTCTCACCATGGAACGATATAGAGGCATTATAATATCTTTTGTTTTATTTTCCATTCCTTTCCTTATCATACCTAGCATTCTATTTGCTCTCTTGGCCGCCGCTGCACACTGGGCCGAGGGTTTTAACAAGGTATCCACAATGACGCCTAAATCTTTTTCCTGGGTGGTGGTTCCTAATGTGGAACCTTGCATCGTGTAACCATAGTTTGGGTTGTTCTTCCCTAGGTGCATAACCTTGCACTTCTCCACATTAAATTTCATCTGCCATTTTGATGCCCAGTCTTCCAATTTATCAAGATCCTCTTGCAATTTTCCACAATCCTCCTGGGTTTTAACAACTTTAAATAGTTTTGTGTCATCTGCAAATTTGATAACCTCACTTGTTATTCCACTTTCCAGGTCATTTATGAATATGTCAAAAAGCAGCGGACCCAGCACAGATCCCTGGGGTACACCACTATTCACCTTTCTCCATTGGGAAAATTGGCCATTTAGCCCTACCCTCTGCTTTCTATCTTTTAACCAGTTCCTGATCCACAGTAGTACACTGCCTCCTATCCCATGACTCTTTAGTTTTGCCAAAAGTCTCTCATGAGGGACCTTGTCAAAGGCTTTCTGAAAGTCCAGATACACAATATCAACCGACTCACCTTTGTCCACCTGTTTATTCACTCCTTCAAAAAAACATAACAGATTAGTAAGACAAGATCTTCCTTGTCTAAAGCCATGTTGGCTGTCTCCCATTAGGTCGTGACTATCTACATGCTGAGTAATTTTATTCTTTATGATGGTTTCTACCATTTTTCCCGGTACTGATGTCAGGCTCACCGGTCTGTAGTTTCCCGGATCACCCCTCGAACCCTTTTTAAAAATTGGTGTTACATTGGCGATCCTCCAATCCTCAGGTATTAGAGATGATTTTAATGATAGTTCACAGATTACTGATAGCAGGTCTGCAATCTCAAATTTCAGTTCTTTCAACACCCTTGGATGTATACCATCCGGCCCAGGTGATTTGCTACTCTTCAGTTTATCTAATAGTTGTAAGACATCTTCCCGATGTATCGATGTTTCCTTCAATTCTTCCACACCTTTAAATACCACTTCAGTCATGGGTAACATCCCTACATCTTCCTCAGTAAAGACCGAAGCAAAGAATTCATTCAGTCTCTCCGCTATCGCCTTGTCGCCTCTTAGTGCTCCTTTAACCCCTTTATCATCTAATGGACCAACTGACTCTATCACAGGTTTTTTGCTACGAATGTACTTGAAAAGGTCTTTATTTCGCGTTTTTGCTTCCGCAGCAAGCTTCTTCTCAAATTCTCTCTTTGCCTGCCTTATCAATGCCTTGCATTTGACTTGCCAGTGCTTGTGCTGTTTCCAGGTTTCATCGTTTGGCTCTTTTTTCCATTTCCTGAAAGATGCTTTTTTGGCAACAACAGCCTCTCTGACCTCACCTTTCAACCATGCTGGCAGTTTTTTGGACTTCCTTCCACTTTTCTTAAAGCGTGGAATACAGCTGGTCTGGGCTTCCAAGATAGTATTTTTCAACAACACCCAAGCTTGATGTACGTCTTTAACCTTTGCAACTGCTCCTTTTAGTTTTAGTTTTTTCTTAACTGTTTTCCTCATTTTATCATAGTCTCCCTTTCGAAAGTTAAAGGGTAGTACTGTGGATTTCCTTACTATCCCTCCTCCACTAATTAAATCAAAGGTGATCATGCTATGATCACTATTGCCAAGTGGCCCCAACACCCTTATCTCTTGCACTACATCTGGTGTTCCACTAAGGACTAGGTCTAATATTGCTTCCCCTCTGGTTGGTTCATGAACCAGCTGCTCCAAGAAGCAGTCATTTATTTCATCTAGGAACTTTATCTCCCTAGCATGTCCTGTTGTGACACTGACCCAGTCGATGCCGGGGTAATTGAAATCACCCATTATTATTACTGCACTGTAACTTTTGCTAGCTTCCTTGATTTCTTTGAGCATTTCATCATCCATTTGTTCATTCTGGCCAGGCGGACGATAGTACACCCCCACTGCCATCGCCTTCCCCTTTTTACATGGAATTTCAATCCATAGAGATTCTACAGCAAATTTTGTTTCTTGCAAAACTTTAATCCTTTCTGACTCAATGCCCTCTCTAACATAGAGCGCAACCCCTCCACCAATTTGGTCAGCTCTGTCATTACGATATAGTTTGTACCCAGGTATCACAGTATCCCACTGGTTGTCCTCCTTCCACGATGTCTCTGATATTCCAATCATATCTAACCTCTCGTTTAGTGCTATATATTCTAACTCTCCCATCTTGTTTTGTAGACTTCTAGCATTTGCATACAAGCATTTTAGAGACTGTATTTTATTCATATTAATTTGGCTATTGGTAGACATGGGTAATTTGGGATCTTTAAGTTCTGTCTGCTCCATACTCGAGGGCATTTGGGCTACTTTACTCTTTTTTGGAACCTCTCTGCTTTTTGTAGTATCCTTCAAGGATACATTCTTCCGAACCATGCGCTCTTGGGCGACTGTCGGCTTTCCCCTATTATCTAGTTTAAAAGCTGCTCTATCTCCTTTTTAAAGGTTAATGCCAGCAGCCTGGTTCCATCCCGGTTAAGGTGAAGCCCATCCCTTCGGAAGAGCCCCTCCTTTCCCCAGAATGTTCCCCGGTTCCTAACAAATCCGAACCCCTCATCTCTGCACCATTGTCTCATCCACGCATTGAGACTCCGGAGCTCTGCCTGCCTTTTGGGTCCTGTGCGTGGAACGGGAAGCATTTCGGAGAACGCTACCCTGGAAGTTCTGGATTTCAACTTCCTACCTAAAAGCCTAAATTTAGCTTCCAGAACCTCCCTACCACATTTTCCTATGTCATTGGTACCGACATGTACCAAGACAGCAGACTCCTCCCCAGCACTATCTAAGACCTTATCTAGGTGGCGTGTGAGGTCCGCTACCTTCGCACCAGGCAGGCATGTTACCAGGCGATCCTCACGTCCACCAGCCACCCAGCTATCTACATGCCTAATGATCGAATCACCAACTATAACTGCTGTCCTAACCCTTCCCTCATGGGCACTTGGCCCTGGAGAAACCTCCTCGGTGCGAGAGGGGTTTACATCACCTGGAGGACAGGTCCTAGTTACAGGATCACTTCCTGCCACACCAGGGTGATGCTCTCCTGTCACGTGACCTCTCTCCTCCATGGCAACAGGGATGCTGCCAGACTGGAGGTGGGACTTCAGGACTATATCCCTGTAGGTCTCGTCTATGTACCTCTCTGTCTGTCTTATGTTTTCCAAGTCTGCTACTCTAGCCTCTAGAGAACGGACTCGTTCCCTGAGAGCAGAGAGCTCCTTGCACCTAGTGCACACGTAAGACCTCTCACCAGCTGGGAGAAAATCATACATGTGACACTCAATGCAAAAGACTGGAAAGCCCACATCCCGCTGCTAGACTGCTGTCTGCATCTTAGTTTTAAGTTTGTGTTTAGATCTTTAAGTTCTTTATGTACTAAAGGGTGCTATGGATATTTATACCACTAAAACTGTACCTAAGAAGTTTAATATACCTTGTTCACCTGAAGCTTAATTAATCTCAGGTCCTTAGTGTATGACTGATTTGGGTAATGAGCTTCACCTGAGAGCACCTCCTGTCTTTTAAGTTGTGCAAGTACCTATAAAGCTGTGATTATCCCAGGGGAGGGTGGGTGTGGGGAGGGAGGGAGGTAGGGATATAACACTTATTAAAAAAGGGCTGCTACACAGTACCTTGTCCTGTGCCGCTGAGGTAAGCTATATTCTGATTTGATTTAAATTATAGCTCTTTGCTGCTACTAGGCTCTAACCTATTAAGAAATTTAAACTACAAGCTCTCTGCTGGATTCTAAATTTAACCAGAAAGCTTTCTTCTGTGTTTTAATTTGAAACTAAAAGTACTTTGCTGATGCTAGGCCCTGAGTGACTATGAAATTTAAACTACAGCTGTCTACTGGGTATGAAAGGTAACCAGAAAGTTCTCTTCTGTGTTTTAAATTGAATCTTAAACTGTTGCTACTAGGCCCTGACTGATTTAACAAAAAAATAGTGGGTTCACAGATTAATTAGCTTTAAAAGAAAAAAAATTCCTTTCAGAAAAATTCCCAGAAGTATATACTCACAATTTCAGATTTCTCTCCAGAAGTAACAGCCCCCCTTTCTAGTCCTTCAAGACTGACTGGTTTGTGGCCCTCCAGGGCTGGATTTGGAGACCCCTGCCTTACACCTCTGTCATTTAAGATCGTGAGTGGGCAAGGTACAGATGTCCTAGACATCGAAAGGGTATATAGAATGTGTCACATTCCTCCTCGATTCTCACCACCACCAAAAAGTTGTCTAATAGACAATTTTTTGGTGGTGGTGAGAAGTGAGGAGGACTGTGACAAATTCTATCTAACCTTTTTGATGTCTTGGACATCTGCACCTTGTCCACTCACAATCTTAAATGACAGAGGTGTAAGGCAGGGGTCTCCAGATCCAGCCCTGGAGGGCCACAAACCAGTCAGGTTGGCAGGATATCTCTAATGCATATATATCTCATGCATATTCATTAGAGATATCCCGAAAACCTGACTGGTCTGCGGCCCTCCAGGACCAGGTTTGCCCACCCCTGGTCTATCCACTGTTCTGTGGCTGCTCACCCCTCACTGGGCCCAAAATGTCCCACTGTTACCAGTGTGAGCCTGAATATGTGCATAATGAGCAGCAAGGTATTGTGGGTATGGCCCGGACAGGGAAGATTGACCAGGATGCATCTTCACAGGTTGTGGGGCAATGGCTGGGACACTGTAGTGCCCGACCACCGCCTGCATGGACAGGGTGGCCACAGCATGGCATGCTGGGAGGGCACTCACTCTAACCGAGCAGTGACCATGGCATGTCTAGGTTCCCACATAGCGCTCTACCCTGTTTGTCTCCAGTGATACTTTTGTGTTCCCAGTGCTGGGGCACCAATCACTGAGATGCCTGCTTGGTGCATGTAGTTCCTCTGTGAGCATGCACTATGGACTGGCTAGTGGACTATCTGTAGTTAGATTGTGCATGGTTGGAACACTTATAAGGTGTAGTTTGACTGTGCTGTCTGCTGGTGATGGGCAGACAGTGTTGTGTGGCAGTTGGTGTGTTCCAGATCTAACCCCAACATTGCTGCTGGTCTGCCACTGCCCCAGGCACAGGTATTGTTCTGGCCCACTAACCCTGGAGGGCTGTCTTATACCAGCAGGATGGTAGTTGCTTCACCAGGACTGGGGCACCTGTTCCTTGCCTACAAAAAGGGTGATGTGGGCCCTTTGGGGTATGTAGTGTATATCACTTTGGCCTTATAAAGGCACTGCTACACACACACCTCATGCAGGTCTAGAAACCCCTCTGCCCTGATAACAGGTGCCCATGTCAGCCAGATCCTAACACAGGGTACACACTAATCTGGGTGGTGTCTGGTCGCAGAGGGCCACATGTGACTGCAGGATACAGAAAGACACCAAATTACTTTTGGCTGCACTTCAAGGAACACCTGTCACACACTAGTAGTGATGGGGATGTACAGCCTATCTCTAGCACCATATGTACTGCGGACCTAGTGCTGGGCACCCATCCTATCCCTCAGGGTGAGCACAGAACCTGCACAATTTATTTATTTATTTACATTCTCTTATATACCGCACTATTCTGCATCAGTGCGGTTTACATTGAACAAACTGAAATTACATTGAACAGGGCATTATAACTTGGAGATAACTATTTTACAGGGAACATGGCCTATGGAGGGTTAAGTGGCTTGCCCAAGACCACAAGGAGCACCTATGGGACTAGAAACCCCAGTCCTTCTGGCCCAAGGTTGCTGTCCTCTAGTGGGATTTGAACCCCCGACCTTCCAGCCTGAAGTACTTTGCCCCAACCACTAGGCCACTCCTTCACACAATGGCATGGTATGTAGCTACACTGTACCAGTATCACGCACTGTCAGTTTGTCTTTACAAGCTGAGGTACCGGAGAGGTACAGACCCCATTTGGTGATCAGCTGTAGACAGCTATTCAGCATGTGCATTGCATCATGGGTACTGGTGGGGTTACCCTATCCTGGCACTGAGGGCAGACAGTTTGTACAGTGACCTGCAGTCCTTCTGTACCCAGCCATTGCTGTGAGATATACCATACAGGTATAGCCTACTGGTTAATACAATGCTGTTCTCGGCAGTGTTCATGGGTTCCATTCCTCATTGTTCCCTCCTCTTATGCCTGGCTTACTCAAATAGTGTGCATGCCTGTAACAGTCATATTTTTGCAGATCTGTGCTGCCAACCCATAATACCCTCGCCACAATTGCCAACATTCCCTCGGTCCGTCTATCTGCGTCTGTCAGCTGTGTAGAGTCCTGTCTGCCTGTGCGGGCTGCCACCCCATGTCCTGCACTGCTACCCTTTCCTGCATTGCACCTCATTGTGCTTGCCTCACCTGTGCCTGATCTGCATGGCACCACCACTATTTTGTCCACCCATCATTGTAACTATCCTGCCACCCACACCTCCACTGAGGGACACGTATTCCCATCGTCTGCCACCAACTGTCTTTCCAGTACTTTACATTGCCAACACCCTGTGCTGTGGTACAGTTGCCCCCACCATGTTTGTCCTCAGTATTGGCAGCCACATGGGCTGCCTGCAGATATGGCGGGTCCAGTGGCTCCCAGATCTCCCTCCTTCACTCACCTGTTCATTGCCTTTCCTGAGTGCTCTATCTAGTGTTGGGGCTACATCTGTCTCTGTTCCTCACAGGTCATGCATGTCATCCTGCGGCACCTTGCAGCCCTTAGGGCACACTAACTTAGGGCACCGTGACCTTGTTAGGCCACCTTAACCTATGGTTCCATAGCCCAGGGTGCCTTCTAGAGTGCCTTGTCCAGGGGTGCCTACTACGGCACTTAGCCTAAGGAGCCCTATAGGGTGCCTTACGAGGCACCTTACAAGGCACCTTACAGGGTGCCTTGCAAGGCACCTTGTAACGCACGGTAGTTTGTAACATGCGTTAGCTGATACGGCTTGCTGTAATGATGCACCGCCCACGCCTTTATATGGGCATCTGTACCTTTACCACGGAACCTAACGCGAATGACATTACTGCAGTTTAGTAAATATACCCCTTAGTCTTTCTATATTCTGATGATGTAAACAATCGATCTATGTTTACCTGTTCCACTCCATTCATTATTTTATAGACTTCTATCATATCTCCTCTCAGCCGTCTCTTTTCCAGGTTGAAGAGCCCTAAGCTTTTTAGCTTCTCTTCATAGGAGTATCCTTCCATCCCCTTTACCATTTTGGTGGCTCTTCTCTGTTGCGTTCTGCCTGCTTTTTGTGAGGGTGTTTGCTCTCCGTGTGTTTTTTCCTTTCTTTATTGTTTGTGGGTATCCATATTGGATATGGTACTCGAGCACTTGGTACACTTTTTAAACGTGCTGGCAATCTTTTGGGACTTGTCATCTGGAAAAATTGCCACAGTGGAATCAAATGACTTGATTTTGACAAAAATAACTTGGCTGGAGTTTCTATTGCCTAAGAGGGCTGAGGCATCTTGGAAAAGAAAGGAAACTTGAAAACTGGTCAAAAAATCTTGCCAAGGAAAAAATACAGGGGAGAAATAGAATGCTATAGCAGGCAGGAATCACAAAAAGAGGCTGAAAAGCCCACGAAAAAACATACACATTAAAGAAATAACAGATTCACATCCATGAGACTGTGGAAAGAAAAGGACTGAGGGCAAGATGTCACCACGGTGGTAGGTGGGAAGACGTATACATGTGCAGTCAAGCTTTTTAAAAGCTTCTAGGAGAAGCTGGGAATCCTCGCATGTGGGGCTCCATTAGATGACATCACCCATATGTGAGGAATTCTTTCCTTCTTGTCCACAAAGAAAGGTGGAAATGCTGGACCATGGGGAGGGTGACAGAGAAGAGGAAGGGGGAAATGCTGGATTATTGATGGGGGGGGGAATAGAAGAGATAGGGGGAAAATACTGGATCATGGGAAAGGTAAAGGGAGAAAGAAGAGGACATGCTGGACTATGGTGAGGGGTGAGAGGTGGAAGATGCTGAATGGGGGGGAGAGAGAGAGGGGCATATGCTGGACTGAGTAGGGGTAAGAGAGAGAGCAAAAAGGAGATACTAAACCATGTTGGGGGAGAGGGAGAGAGAGATAGAGTAGGACCTTAACTCTCTTAGATGGTAAAATGAAAGATTTTGTGGGGGCTGAGAGAAGGAGGCTAATGGTGGTAGATACTGGGGATGGGGGAAGGTACCTTGGGAGAAGGGAACTGATTTTTTTTTTTAAACTTTATTTAAGTCCACCATACAATCCAAACAACACATCAACAAACGGCACCACGGGGAGGGTTTATTCTTCTCCCCCCCGGTAGCCAACAGAAAGATAACACAGTAGGTGGTCATTTTACATTATATCCCCACCCCCCTTCTCCCACCCCTCTCCCCTCACCCACCAACCCACCCTCACTCCATTACCAGCTTTGTACACCAATTATCGTCTGGGACTATAAAGCAGCTCCCTCCTACCCATTCCTCAAATCCATATATAATCAACTCCCCCCTTTGAGAGTTGCGTTACGGCTGTGGGGCCCCAACTGCTGAATATATGGCTCCCAGATTGACAGAAAAACTGTCCAACGCTTGGCACTGCCCCGCGCCAACCAACGCTCCGTCAACATTAATTGATGAAAGCTATTCCGCCATTCACTAAAAGTGGGCAGTTGGCCTTCCCTCCAAGGGAACTGATTTTAGAAGAAACATCTGATGTTGGGGCTGGGAGATGGGTATTGGGGTTTGATGCTGGGGCTGGGAGAAGGAGGCTAATGCTGGCAGATGGTAAGAGGAAGAAGAATAGGGAGGGAGAGGTGCCAATGCTGAGAAGTGTTTAGGAGGAGGAGGAGAAGGAATGGATGCTGGGGAAGATGGAGAAAGAAAAGGAGCAAGATTTGTCTTTACAGAAGACCCCCCTCCCCTGCTTCCATCAGTTGTCAAGATTAGAGGGAGAACCCTCCCCACCCTGGCAGACAGGTGTCCAGTTATGGTCTGGAAACATTGGCAATTCTATCTCCAATCTGGTGATCTTCAAGCACACCATAATGGTCACTAATTCCTCCAACTAGTCTCCTCTCCCTCTTTTGTCAGTAAGGCCCAGGTGGCCTCCTGAAGCTCTTAACAGCAGGTTTTCCTCTGCATAAGGAATGGGGGTGGACTGGCTGTACTGCCTGCTCTCCTTGGCATCCTCAGGAGAGTGGGGAGGGATTTCCTAATTCAAAAGTACATTCTGCTCATTGCCTGGAAGCAGCACTGCATGCTTTTCCCAGTCATTCACTCTCTTTCCTCCCTCCCCTAACTCTACTCCTTCCCATTCCTCTCTGATCACCTCACTCATAACCTGCTCTCCCACTCTCTGATCACTCCCACCTCACAGTCCCTCCAGTCCCCTCACTAAAACCCTGCAGCTACTTCAACCTCTCATCATGCTATTTTTTCACATAACCCATAGCCCCTTCAATTTCCTCATTCTCATGCTTCCACCCCTCACTCATATCCTCCTCCCTCTGATTCCTTCACTCATTCTCCCCCCCCCCCTCTCCCACTGTGGTCACCAGGAACAGAGATAGTGGAGCCTGGGAAGCCAGAAAAATAATCAGCAGGTGGGCCAGGAAGCTGAAACCCAAGTAATGGAAGCAGCAGTTGATTTTGCAGGTATTCATGCCTTGTCTCTTTGACCTTATCCATTCTCCTTCAACTGTGCAGGGAAACCATGCATAAATCAGGCCATGTAGCTTTAACTGTCTAAGGGTAAGCAGCTCCCACACTTCCAGCTCTGTTCTGCTTTCTCTGGGAGGTAGAGGACCTAAATTCATCCACACTTATCAGTGGCTCTATTTCATTTTCACATGGGGACTGGAACTGATTTACACCACCAAAGGCTTTGCTCTGTGTCCACGAGGGAGCCAGAACTGATGTACACTGCTGACTCTGCTTCCTCAGGATTCAGAGAAAAAGTAGTGGAGCACTGTTCTGGGTTGTTCAACCAGAAATAAACCCCGGAGAACAGACACAAAAATGAGTTGAAATGGCAGAAGTTTGAAACCTGTGAGTTGAAATAGCCATAATCAAGGCCAGGAATGAAGCCTTAAAGATTGGCACTGCTACTCATTATGTTTCCAACCTGGGCTAATTCAGGCCTTTTTTATTTTTGTTTTGTGCAGTATCTGCTTCAGGCTTGCCCCTATCCCCTTCAGGTTATTGCAGCACAGGATGGGACATGGGGGGGGGGGGGGCAGGTTTCCTTTTTTGCCAGTTCCATGTTCACTCCTCCTCTGTCTTCCTCCCTGCAGGTTGCCTGGGAAGGAGGTCATGAGGCAGAACAGCAGTGCTGTGCTGACTATGGAGTCTGAAAGGAAGTGGTAGAACTATGTTGTGGGCTGTTTCTCCAGATATTAAGCTCTGGTTGCACACAATTCTTAAGACAAATTAGATTCACCCTCTTACGTTGTTATCTGGCTAGTATGCTTTACCCCTCCTTGTTTAAACTGTTTGACGGGATTCTTTAAACTAGAGAGTCCCCTTGAAGGGCCCTCTGCCTTAAAGGAAGGGTGCATGGGATGATCTCCCTCACATTCCCCCTGGGAGTTTCTCTTCTTTTAGCTAATATCTGCGGACAGAAGTGTTCATCCTGGGTCATTAGTACACCTTTCTAATTTTCCCATCTGTTTTGTTGCTCTCTTGGGTCTGCATTATAATTTAGGGATGAGGAAGGGGGGACATAGCTATTCCTTCTCTTGGCCCCCAAATCAACAAATCTCTGGCTGCTGGGACTACAGATCCCAGAATCCACTGTGGGACGATGCATTTTACTGTGTATTATATGTGTCAGGTTGTGATGATGGGATGTGGAGAGGGGTGAATAGTTGGGTAGAGAGATTTGGATATTGTATATTGTGTAGCTGTATTTTGAAAATAGCTAAAGATCATGCAACTAAGGCCATATATAAAAAGGATTCAGTAAATAAATAATGTAAATAGCTTCTCACTCCCCCAATATGTCTGCCATGTGGAAGGAGATGAATTTTTGATCCCTCTGCTCCTGCAGTAGGCAGTGATCCTGAGTAGCCACCAGGGGGCGCCCCTACCACACCCTAGAGCCCAGGCAAAGGTGAACTTCTTTAGATTTTATTGACTTTTGTTTTCAATTTGGCATTGGCTCGGGAGCGACGGCCCGTTAAGTGCTCTGTTTATTATCATTGATTATTCCACATAGAAACCTGTCAGTCGTGTCACATTGCACCCTCCTTTCCCTTATGCTTTCCTCTCCATCTCCCCTTTCCAGTGCTTTGAAACAATGAAGGCAGATCTTTCATTGGAACTATAGGTGAGAAAGAGAAAAGAGAGAGGGGAGGAGACAGATTCAGCAGAACATCAAGAGGAAAAAAAAAGAGGAGAGAAAGTTATATAGAGAGAGATTGCCTTTTTCTGATCTTACGCTACAAGGGAGTAACAACCTGAGTTATGAGCCTTGGCTTGTATCACTTTAGGGCTCAGAGCCACCAGCCCCTAGAATGCCCAGGCCTGCAACGGTAGGCCTGGCTTTTTAACAACTGGGCTATTGATTTCCAATGCAAGCTGACATAAATAGCCCCCTGCAGCTGTTTAAGCTGTCCCTGAGGATTCAGGCTCAAATCCAGATAAATAACTGTACTCCTCCTTCCTGCAGAACGGGCAGGCAGCAGGTGCGGAAGAAAGAGGGATTTTTAATCAGTAACCACAGCAAAGCTGATCTGGGAGTTGCAGAGCAGAGGCGCACACAGGAAGGCTCAGTTCTACACAGTGGCTGCGTCAGCGAAGGAAAGCTTCCCTTGCGGTGCAGAACATCTTCTGAGCTTCCTCTTCCATTGCTGCTTTGTAAGTAACTGGATGAAAAAGTGAGCTGTCACCAGTAACTGGAGCAGACCAAAGCTGGGAGTTACAGGAACATTCCCAAAGGGAGTGACAAAGCAAATGCATGCACATACCCACATCATTCCAAAGATTGAAATTCTACATGGGAGACCTCCGAACTTGTTATTGCCAGCTTAACACCCTAATCAGGGTGGTTTGTGAACCTTCTGTGTGAGGGAGAGACAATAATATCAGAGTTGGTCAGTCAGTTCCAGGAAGTCTTTCTCTGGTAGGGTCCCCTGTGGGCAGGCTGGTGTGCAAACACTCGGAGAGTCACAGTGCAGGCATTGTCTGTTATAAGCAGGGTGTGTGCTAGTACTGTCAATTCCGTTATAAGCAGGGTGAGCAGAGTGGCTGTTAGAAGTGGGATATGTGCATGACTGTCATAAGTGGAATCAAGTGGTTGGAGCAGCCAGCTGAGACCCAGGGAAGTCAAGGTTCAAATCTGTCTTCTTCCACTGATGGACCTTGGGCAAGTCACCTCAGCCTCCATTTATTCAGGTACAGATTCTAAACTCTCTGGGACATGGAAATACGGTACCTGCTTGCAACTCACATAGAGCTCAGATTTGGAAAGACAAGTAGTTAAATCTAAAATAAGCAGGATATGTGGCATGACTGTCCCTTATAAACAGGGAATAATTTGTTCGAACATTTTTTGTAGACAAGCAAAAAATATTGAACGGGGTACGTAGCAGAAGCATGGTGTGACTGTTGTGATCAGAGTTCACCTATTATGTGCATTTTATCCAGTGGTGTACAGTCGGTGCCTTCACAAATGCACAGCAATGGGCACATAACAGGGAGAAAAATAAAATAATCAGAACTTATATGAGCCCACAAAAGAGGAGTTAAGAGTCATTAACAGGGCCGACCCTAGGCAAACCTTAAGCCTTACACGTCCCCTGGCTGTCAAAATCTATTTAGCTTTGAATGTCCTGCTCTTAGCTCACCCTCAGAAGTTCCAACCCTAGGCGGCCACCTAGTTTTTATTTTTTATTGATTTTTTATACCGCTCTCTTTAGAATCAGTGCGGTTTACATGAATACTAACAGGTACTTTTTTATTCCCTTGTCCCCGAAGGGCTCACAATCTAAGGGGTATGTTTACTAAAACCCCGGTAATATGCGCAGCCCGCTAGTGTGCGGGTGCCATATAAGGAGTGGGCGTGTCTGGCTGAAAAAAGCAAAACCGGGATTATTCATGCGCTAATGTGCGCGGCACCCATGTGCGCCCTGCATATTAGCACATGAGAAAGCTGCGCGGGAGGCATAAGTGGCACGCTGATGTGCAAGCAAAAGAGCAGAGCCACAGCACAATGGTTAAGACACTGACCAATGGTGCAGGGATCAGGGGTTCAATCCCCCACAGTGCCCAATGAAGACAGCTGGTTGAGGCATTACTTTAGGAGGCATTTAAATAATGGGCAGCATAAGGCTGCACACTGATGTGCATAAGGTGGTGTGCTATTGCTTTAGGAGGCATTTTAATATTGGGCGGCATAAAGCGGCGCGCTGATGCACAAGGTCAGGAGCAGAGCCACAGCACAATGGTTAAGACACTGACCAATGGTTCAGGGATCATGGGTTCAATCCCTCACTGTGCCCAATGAAGGAGGCTGGCTGAGGCATTGCCTATTATGGGTAAGTTTGCTTTAGGAGGCATTTTATTTTTTATTTTAATTACTACTACTAGCAAACGCACTCTCAAAGCGTGTTAACATAAGGCGCCTCATAAAGCACATTTTAAAGTGCACTGTCCGCCAAGGCACCCTAGAATGTTGCTGATAGGGCGCTTTATAGGGTGCCGTATGAGTTACCGCAAGGTCACAGCAATGTTTATGATGGCAGCACTGTGCAGTTTAAGGAATGCACAGCATAAGTAGGTGTGCTGACATGCAAGGAGGAGCAGCAGTGTAGCACAATGGGTAAGGCACTGACTGCTGATACAGGGGTCATGAGTTTGCTCCCCAGTGTGCCTAATACATAAGGCTGGCTGTGGCATCAGTTTTGCAATGTATGTATTTTTTCCTGTAGCACTTTAGTTGTATTTTATTAATTGCTGCCAGCAAACAGGTCCTCACATGCCGTAATTGAAGGTGCCGCATAAGGCACCCTATAAGGCACTCCATAGGGCACATTATAAAGTGCACTGTCCGCCACGGCACCCTAAAATGTCCCCTATAGGGCACCCTATAAGTTGCTCCACAGGATAACGTATAGTGCACCTTATATGGACGGTAATCATAAGGTAACCTATAGGGCGCCCTATAAAGCACCCTCTGAGGCACCTTATGGGTACAGTACGATGAGGGTGTTTTTGCTGGCAGCAATAATGTACATTAAAAAGAGATAATGCTCTGAGCAGCCCCATCAAATAACCCCACTGTGGGTTTAAACCCATGACCTCTGGCTCCACAGGCAGTGAAGTAACCATTGTGCTACAGCCCTATAGCTGCTAGTAAGCCCCTGGCTGGTGGCAGAGGGAGTGCATGTCACCACACAGACAGTCTGCTGTGGTCACCAGGATAGGGTTAGCCCACCTGTACCCATGATGCACTGCACATTTATTTATTTATTTATTTAACAATCATTTATATCCCGCATCTTCCAGAGTTCAGATGCGGCTCACAATTGAAACAACAGTCAACAAAGCAAGGGCTTGTTTTACATGGAACAATTTTTGACAGTAAACAATGTAATAGTTAAATACATAACAGAACGGTGAATGGTTCAATACATAACAGAAACAAGAACAATTTAAGAACTATGTACAGATACAGGTTTGTAAGTTCCTTAGATTTAAAACATGGTTATTTACAAGAGGGTGTAAATCTGTTTAATTGTGGGGTTTAGCTTACCTCAGTTGGGTGTTATTTAGCCTTTTTCTGGGATGATTAGTGTATTATCAATGTTGTTGTAGTGCATGGCAAAGAGGTAGGTTTTCAGTTTTTTGCGGAATTCTATAATTTCTGTTGTGGATCTTAGGTCCTCTGGGGTGGAGTTCCAAATAATGGGGGCCGCATGTGAGAAGGCTCTGTTATTAGTTAGTTTGGTTGCTTTTATAAAATCATTGGGGTCCTTAATTTATTGAGTGTCCTTTTCTGTGAGTGACTTTTGAGTTTCTTGCTTATAAGATTGCTTAATGGGATTGGAGCCATGCCATTGAGAGCTTTAAATGTGGTTATTGTGGTCTTATATATTATCCTGCTTTGTATTGGGAGCCAGTGCAGGGTTGCTAATAATATGTTGGAATGAGTGTGCTTTCATTACAATTCTAGCTGCTGCGTTCTGTGCTAGTTGTATTCTTTTAATGTTTTGTTTCGTTATACCTAAGAGAATTAGGTTGGAAAATCAAAGTGTGGGGTAATGGTTGCCTGTATTATGTTAATGAAATCTTGTAA
Source organism: Ichthyophis bannanicus (assembly GCA_033557465.1). Classification (NCBI taxonomy): domain Eukaryota; kingdom Metazoa; phylum Chordata; class Amphibia; order Gymnophiona; family Ichthyophiidae; genus Ichthyophis; species Ichthyophis bannanicus. The sequence continues at coordinate 194,081,479 of CM066039.1, forward strand.
GTGGACTAAGGGGCGTAGTTGCTTGAGTATTTTGAGTTTGAAATAGATTTTCTTTATAGTGTTTTCTAATGTGGGTGTTCATCGTTAGGTGTGTATCTAAAATGACTCCTAGGTATCTTATTTCGTTTTTTATTTTGATGTCATGGTTTTGTATTGTTATGTGGGTTGGAGGGACTATGTTTTTGTTACAATTAATACCTCTGTTTTTGAATGGTTTATGTGGAGGTTTTTTCGCTTTTAGCCAGGTTGCGATTTCGTTAAGACAATCTGTTAAGAGTTTTATCGGTACATCAGGATGGTGAATGGAATGTATAACATAATATCATCTGCGTATAGAGATGATAGAGTACACCGAATTTTTTGAAAATGTCACAAACTGGTTTTATATATATGTTAAATAGGAGGGCTGATAGAGCTGAGCCTTGTGGGAGACCAATTCTTGTTTATATGTGGTGGATGTCTGATTAGCTATTTTTTACATTTTGCGTTCTATTATGTAAATACGAGGTGAACCATTTGTGTACCGTGGCATTTATACCTATTTGTTTTAGGTTATTAAGCATTATAGTGTGCTGTACATATCAAATGCGGCTGATATGTCAATAAATAGGAGTATGAATGCTTTTGCTGAGGTCTAAATCAAGTGGGTAGTAAGAGTCTAGGTGTTCCTGTGTCTGGATCTGTACCACTTTTTCTTATTTTAGCTAAGAAGGGATACTTGAAATAGGTCGATACGATTTTGGGGAATGTTTTGTCCGTAGTACCATTTTTGAGAATTGGGCGATTTGTGCATGGTTTGAGTTTAGGAGGGAGGTAACCTTGGAGTAATGAGAGGTTGACTATAGGGAGGATGAAAGAGATTAGTATTGGAAGTGTGTTTTTTATCCATGTTACAGGGGCATGGATCAAGATAAGAGGTGGTAGTGTTGAGGTTGGGAGATAATATTCTTTAGTGAATCTTTGGATGTGGGGTGAAAAACTGACCATTCATTTGCGAAATTTAAGGCTACGTTATGTTTGTCTATGGACATTATAGGTTGTGTGGATTTATTTTGATAGTAGTCAGCTAAAGTTTGTACTGATATGTCAGTAATTTCATTGTTATGCAAATCAGCTGTCCACAGATAAACACAAGATGGGGAATGCACCCCCACAGCACCTCGGCCTGGTAGGGGGAAGTGACCATGTGCACCCCCACAGCACCTCGGCCTGGTAGGGGGTACTGACCGTGTGTTTTACTGGCACAGAGTAGCTACACACCGTCACATTGTGCAGGTACTGTGCTCACCCTGAGGGTGCGGTGAGGCGCCCAGCACCAGGTCCACAGCACCTTCCATGGCTGAAAGAGGCCATGCTGGAGATCCAAAGCAGTGTTAATGTGTGAGATAGGTAGTTTCTGCAGAAACACCTTGGATATCTCTGTCAGGCATAGCCTCCATGGACCCCCAGGTGGGCCATGCACCAACCCCCCCCTGGGCAGCAAACAGGGTCCCCCATCAACAGCTCCACATTCTACCTCCCTGCAATGGTGGCAGTAGAGGGGACCATCAACCCCAGTCCTGCTGGGGAACAGACACCCTACAGGGCAGTCAATGCAGCTCTGTACACATCCATAACACAATAGCAGACAGACATTAGGCCTGGATATGCTAAGCTGCACCCCACCACTATCTGATATTCTCCTGCAGCAAGCCTTCAGCCACTGCACCCTGCAAGCCACTCCATCAAGACACATATCAGCTGCAAACAGTCTGCTAGCTAGTCCATAGTGCATGTTCCCAGTGGAAATGCATGCACCCAGAACTGGGACATCAGCATACACAACAAGCAGATAAATCAGTGACTGGGCCCCAAAAGGAAACCCATAAATATCACATGAGAGAAATACTATATAGCACTATGGGGGTGCCTAGCCATGCTGTCGTCACTGCACAGTCAGGGTGAGAGTGATCCCCCAGCAGGACATACTGAGGTCACCCTGTCTGTGTATGTGGTGTCCGGGCACTACAATGCCCCAGCCAGTGCCCTATGCCCTGTGCAGATGCATCCTGGCCAGGTCACCCTGTCTGGGCTATACCCATGGTACCTTGCTCCTCATTATGCACATTGGCAGGCCAATACTGGCAACAGTGCTGGCAGTGTGGGCTGTGGAAGGTGTTTGCAGCCACCACACACTGTATAGACCAGTGGTTCTGAACCAGTCCTCCTTGAACCCCTAGGCCAGTCGGGTGTTCGGGATATCCCTAATGAATATGCATGAGATATATATGCATTAGAAATATCCTGCCAACCTGACTGGTTTGTGGCCCTCTAGGGCTGAATTTGGAGACCCCTGCCTTACACCTCTGTCATTTACGATTGTGAGTGGACAAGGTGCAGATGTCCAAGACATCAAAAATGTTAGATAGAATTTGTCGCATGCCTCTTTGCTTCTCACCACCACCAAAATATTGTCTATTAGACAACTTTTTGGTGGTGGTGAGAATTGAGGAGGCCTGTGACACATTCTATCTACCCTTTTGATGTCTAGGACATCTGCACCTTGTTCACTCACAATCTTAAATGACAGAGGTGCAAGGCAGGGGTCTCCAAATCCAGCCCTAGAGGGCCACAAACCAGTCAGGTTGGCAGGCTATCTCCAATGCATATATATCTCATGCATATTCATTAGGGCTATCCTGAACACCCGACTGGCCTAGGAGTTCAAGGAGGACTGGTTCAGAACCACTGGTATAGACAGACACACACTCCCACACCTATGCCAGCATTGTGCTACTATAGAGGAGTTTAGCAGCCCTGCCCACCACACCAGTCCTGGGCACAGTACAGGCATGGATATGCTACGCAATACTGTTGGGGGTCACTCCCTAGGGTGGTAAACACTGTCAGAGACCAGACCTGAAGCACACACTGCAGACATCAGAAAGATTGTTATGATGGAGCTCAATGAGCAAACTATGCTTAACGTAGGACTTGCTATCTGCCAGTAATCATAGGAAATGTTTGATAGGTGTATACCGTATACCCAGGTGTAGGGTGGCATTGCTAAGGTATGCAAGTGCTAGTATTGGGAGATGCACGCAGGGCCCAATGTCCTGCCTCTCCAGGAGGCATTAGCCAATGGGGCCTGTGGGTGTGGGTGTGTCTGGCCCTGTTGGCTGCTGCTTTACGGCAGAGGTTCCCAACTCCAGCCCTGGTGTGCCAAACACTGTTCGGGTTTTCATGCTGTCCCTCATGAATATGCATGGCATACATCTGCATACCATGGGGGTGGTGCATAGATATGCAGCACAGGCATCTTTATTAGAGGCAGCATGGAAACTGAATGGTGTTTGGCCCTCCAGGACTGCATTTGGGGGATTCTGCCGTAGGTAATGCATATTTCTATGGTGTTTGTGCTGTGTAGGGTAAAATAGAGGTTTTTGACCCATGCTTATGGTCTCAGCAATAATGGTTCAGTCTTTACTACCATGTTTTGTTCATGGGTAAAATAAGGGGACTGGGTTGGCAGGAGCCCCAGCTGGGATTTGAACCTGTGACCTTCTGGTCCTAAAGGCACTGGCTGTGTCCACTGCACCACCGTCTTAGCACAAAAACAGTGCATTCCCTGGGGAGTCCATGGCTGTTTGTCAGACAGGGCCTGTCTGTTGGAGGGCACTGCACCCACGTGAAGGGGGCTAGGCCACCGTCTGCTGTGGGCAGCAGCCACTGCCCCCTCCACCAACGGTACCCCTCCGCCACCATGCTGACATGGCCTTATATTGCTGACAGCATCACAGCTAAATGATATGTGGCCCTCCAGGACTGCATTGAGGGGACTGTGGTCTAGGTAATGCGCATGTTTCTGGTGTCTGTGCTCTCTAGGGTAAAATAGAGGTGTTTGGACCATGCTTATGTTATCTGCAAAAACGGTTGGTCTTTACTATCATGGTTTAGTGGTGGGTAAAATATGGGGATTGGGTTTGCAGGAGCCCCAGCTGGGACTTGAGCTAGTGATCTTTGGCTCCTGAACACACTGTCTGTGTTCACTGCACCACACTGTGGCCACAGAGACAGTGCAGTCCCTGGAGATAGGAAACCTGGCCAAAGGAGTCATAAACCCTGCTCTGCACAATTTCACTGTGGGATCATTCACCTTGTATGGGGACGGAGCGTAGACCCTTCTAAAATTCATATTTCTTTTTTGGGGCTTTCTTGGGAGTGATTTTTGATGTTTTCCATGACTATCACTGTAGCCCAGCTGGATTATAATTTTTTTAGAATTTTGTTGTGGCCATTTTCAATTTTTATTTGCTATTTTGTTCTGTGCACATGTATCACACTGCTCACGTTTTGTAGGTTTCCCTGGTTTTGCTGTACATTGCTGACAGAAATGGTTTCTCTTCCCTTTAAATCGTCTCTACCGCGAGGTTTTCACTCGCGGTATTTTTATAATCGAATTTCAGCCCTGCTCCTGTGCGGGGAGCCTCTCCCCTCCCACTCTCCACCCATTGACCCCGTCTCTCCGCCCCTGGGGAGCCTTCCTCCGCCCTCCGGGAGCCTTTCCACGCCTCTATTGCTCATTTGCACGACGCGCACATGAGCGGGCCCGTTAGTGCGGCGCGAACGTGTGCGGGGCAGAAAAACGCATCATTAGCGTGCGCTAAGGTACCTTAGCGCACGCTCAAGTGCGCCCTGCACAGTAGCGCGGGTTAGTAAACATACCCCTAAGTGTACCTGAGGCAATGGAGGGATAAGTGGCTTGCCCAAGGCCACAAGGAGTGGCCATGGGACTAGAGACCCAGTCCCTCCGGCCTGAAGTTGCTTGTCCCCATGCGGGAATTGGAACCCCTGGCCTTCCGGCCTGAGGTAACCTGTCCCAACCACTGAGCCACTCCTCCCACAGTTGGCCTAATGGTTGGACGGGCCTTGGTCATGAAGTTATAACCATAATCACAGTTGTCCACAGCAGCCCAAGAGTAGTCTCTTAGCAAGAATTAGAAAACCCTGGGGCAATTTTATAGCACATTTATATAAATTATAATGTTGTATATTAAATAATACACACAGGGGGAGCGGAGGGTATTTGTTTCAATTATTTCGTCGGCAGATGTATTGTTTGGTTTTAAATGTGCTGTCTTTTTTTGTTTCCTCTTCATTGTCTCCCCCTTTTTTAAGAAATGTCAATTTTTTTCAGCAAATGCATTGTTTTGTTTTAAATATGTTGTCCTTCTAGTCCCCCTTTCATTGTTCTATTTTTACAGAAATGTCAATCTTCATGACGTCATATGTGGGAGGGCATTCCCTATGTTTTTATCTTTGCTTTCTGCAGTTGCGCGGCGTTTTCCCGCCTTAACAGTTCTGTTAGTAAGTGTCTGGTTTGTTGACCTAAGATGTAGTCTTTTTGGCTTCCCCATTTTTACTTCTTTTTACACATTGCTTCTTTTGTCCTAGTGGCATGTCTTGTTCATACCCTTGAATTTGTCTAGTCTAAATTATTTTTAATTTATGTGATCTTAAACATTTTCTATTCACTCCCCTCTTTTTAAGTGCTTTTGTGTTAGATGCCCATTTTATGACGATTTATATGAGAGGGTTCTCTCTATACATATATATTTTTTTGCACTTGTGCGGCAGTACATCGCCCCAGTTATTTTGTCGGCAAATGTATTGCTCTGTTTTCAAAGGCGTTCCTTTAGTTCACTTTTCACAGTTCCTTATATTCTTTCCTCTTAGCGGTTTTGTTTCTTTTTCTGTGCAGTGCTTTAGTAAGAGATGATAGTTTGTGTGGAAGGGTATTCCCTGTTTTGTATTCACCGCTCTTCGTACTTGCGCGGTTTTTTTCCGCCACTACAAACCTGCTGGTGAATGTTATGGTTTGCTTTTTAAAGATTTAGCTTCTTTTCCTTCTCCGCTTCACTCCTTTTACACATTTGATACTTTTGCCATATGGCATTTTTTTCATACTTCCACTACGTTATTCTTTTTCATGGTGTATTCTGTTTTTATTAATTTTTGATGGTTTTATTATTTGTGGCGGGTCCTGATTTTTTGATAACTGATATTGATATTGATTCTATATTTTAATTACAATACACTTCTTTTAATACTTTACAGTGGCTATTTCACACGTTGGTTTATATGCTGTGACTTATCCTCCAATAATTCTTGTGACCACGTTTGTGTTTTTTCTGCTTTTTATTGATACTCCCACTCTATGGGGCATGTTTACTAAAAACCGCTAATTAGCGCGCCGCAAAATAGCGCACTAAAAGCGGTACTTAAGAGCGCTTAAATGCCCCGCAAACGTGCGATGAAGCCCTGCACACTTGCGCGTCACAGTAACGGGTGCCGCACAAGTACGTGCCCGCAAATGTCCGATAGAGGCGTGGAAAGGCTAACGGAGGGCGGAGGAAGGCCCCGGAGGGACGGAGAGAAGGGGTTAATGGGCGGGGAAGGGGAGGGGAGAGGCGCCCCGCACATTATCGGGGCTGAATTTCCAAAAAAAAATAGCGCGAGTGAATCACTCGCGTTAGAATGCATTTAAAGGGAAGAGAAACCATTTCCGTCAGCAATGTACAGCAAAACCGGGGAAACCTGAAAAACGTGAGCAGTGTGATACATGTGCACAGCACAAAAGTGCAATTATAAATAGAAAATGACCACCACAAAAATATGAAAAATAGTAATTCAGTTGGGGAACAGTTATAGTGATGGGCAAAACTAGATAACACACCCAGGAAAGCTCCAAAAAAAAGAAATGATTTATGGAAAGGTGTACGGAGCGGAGACTCGTCCAAAAAACATTTCCCTTTTTCTGGAGCTGTCCTGGGAGTGTTATCTAGGGTTGCCCATTAATATCACTGTTGCCCAGCTTGGGTATATGTTTTCCCCCTTTGTTCCGTGGTCATTCCCGGGTTTTATTTGCACGTTTGTCACCACACAGGGTGAAGGAGCCCACAGTAAAAATGCATACAGCAGGGTTTGTGACTCCATCCTGCCAGGTTTACTACCTCCAGGGGCTACACTGTCTCTGTGGCCATAGTGTGGTGCAGAGGACATAGCCATGACCTCTAGGACTAGAAGGCCAGAGGTTCAAATCCCAGCTGGGGCACTTACCAACCCAGTCCATATATTTTACCCACCACTAAACAAAGATAGAGCAGACACCCCTGTATTGCAGGGAACATAAGCATGGGGGAAACACCCATATGTTACCCAACACCGCACACACACCACAACAATGGGCATACCTACAGCCAAGTCCCCCAAATGCAGTCCCGTACTGCCACATTGCAATCAGGTCATCTGCTTTTTCTGAGAGAAGCTCATGCCAGCATGTTGGCGCACGAGTACATGTGGTGCAGGGGGCAGTGGCAGCTAGCCACAGAGGACAGAGGCCAAGCCATGTGCAGGCTGGCACAGTCCACTGCAACACACAGGCCCTGCCGGATCCACAGGCATGGTTGTTCCAGGGAATCCAGCCAATCTGTGGCTACAAGGTGGTGCAGTGCACACAGACAGTGCATACAAGAACAGAAGGTCACAGGTTCAAAGCCCAGCTGGGGCTACCACCAATCCTTCCCACATATTTTTCCCACAGCTACACAGTGATAGTAAGGACAAACCTTTCATGGCGAGGACATATGCAATGGTACTACGTCTATCTTTTAACCCACTGAGCACAGACACCATGTACAGGGGCAGTACCTAGAGCAGAATCTCCCAAATGCAGTCCTGGTGGGCCACACACCAGTCAGGGTCCATGCTGCCACTCATACAAATGCCTGTGCTGTATATCTATGCACCACCCCCATGGCATGTAGATGTAGCTCATGCATATTCATGAGGAACAGCAGGTAAACCCGATCAGTGTGATGCAAACCTGGAGTTGGGAATCTCTGTCGTAAAGCAGCAGCCAACAGGGGCAGACACACCCACACCCACACCCACAGGCCCCATTGGCCAATGTCTCCTGGAGAGGCAGAACATTGGACCCTGCGTGCATCTCCCAATACTAGCACCTGCATACCCTAGCAATGTAACCCTACACCTGAGGTATACGGTACACAGCTCTGAGACGCTTGCTAGGAGTACTGGCAGATAGATATCCATACGTTACGCACATACTGCTAGTTGACCCCATCCGAACAATCTGTTTGGTGTTTTGCGGTGCGTGCTCCAGCCCTTGCCTCTGACGGTGTTTACCACCCTGGGGAGTGACCCCCAGCAGTACTGCGTAGCATATCCATGCCTTGCCGTGCCCAGCACCGGTTTGGTGGGCAAGGCTAATTACCTCCTCAATAGTAGCACCATGATGGCATAGGTGTGGAATTGTGTGTCTGTCTATACAGTGGGTGTTGGCTGCATGCCCCTTCCACAGCCCACACTGCCAACACTGTTGCCAGTATTGGCCTGCCAATGTGCATAATGAGTAGCAAGGGACCATGGGTATATCTCAGACAGAGTGGACTGACCAGGATGCAGCTGCACAGGGCATAGGGCACTGGCAGGGGCATGGTAGTGCCCGGCCACCAACTACACAGACAGGGTGACCTCTGTATGTGCTGCTGGGGGGATCACTCTCACCCTGAGTGTGCAGTGACGGCAGCATGGCTAGGCACCCCCATAGTGCTATATTGTGATTCTCCCATGTAATATGTATGGGTGTCCTGTGGGGGCCTCTTCATGGACTTATCTGTCTGTGTGTGCTGCCACCCCAGTTGTGGGTGCATGCATGTCCATCAGGACCAGCCAGCAGACTGTTCACAGCTGATATATGTTGTGATGGAGTGCCTTGCAGGGTGCAGTGACTGATGGCTTGCTGCAGGTGAATATCAGATAGTGGTGGGGTGCATCTTTGAATATCCAGGCCTGATGTCTGTCTGATATTGTGTTATGGATGTGTGTGGAGCTGCTTGGACTGCCCTGTAGGGTGTCTGTTCCCTAGCAGGACTGGGGTTGATGGTCCACTCTACTGCCATCGGGGTGGGGACCTGTTGAGGGGAAGCCCTGTTTTATCCACCTGGGGGTCCATGGGGTGGGGGTCCCCACTAACTGAGCCAGACAGAGATCTCCAAAATGTTTATGCAGCACCTACCTATTCCACAGGTTATTGGCTGCTTTGGAGCTCTGACATGGCTGCATTCAGCCATGCCTGGTGTTGTGGACCTGGTCCTGGGCGCAACATCTCACACTCAGGGTGAGCACAGTAACCGCACAATGTGATGGTGTTTAGCTACTCTTTGCCATTTGTCCACCCACTCAGGACACCCTACCAGGCCGAGGTGCTGTGTGGGTGCACACGGACACTTCCCCCTACCAGGCCGGGGAGCTTTAGGGGTGCATTTCCCATCCTGTGTTCAATCGTGGACAGCTGATTTGCATGTGCAGTGCATCATGGGTACGGGTGGTTCACAACAGCAGACTGTCAGTGAGGTGACGTACAGGCTATCTGCAGCCAGCCAGGGGCTGCTTACTGCTATAGAGCTGTAGCCCAATGGTTATGTCACTGCCTGTGCAGCCAGATGTCATGGGTTCAAACCCACAGTGGGGTTATGTGATAGGGGTGTCCACAGATTTATTTTAATTTACTGTACATATGTTGCTGCCAGCAATACCACCCTCAGCGTACTGTACCCATAAGGTGCCTCTGAGGGTGCTTTATGGGGCGCCCTATAGGGCACGTTACGGTTGCCAGCCATATAGGGTGCACTATACATTATCCTGTGTCGCAACATACATGCTGCCCTATAGGGGACATTCTAGGGTGCCTTGGCGGACGGTGCACTGTAACATGTGCCTTATGGGCCGCCTTATATTAATATGCTGTGAGAGTGCGTTTGCTAGTAGTTATCACAAAATAAAATTAAAAAGCCTCCTACAGCACTCCACAACATATAACATACTGCCTCAGCTAGCCTTTTTCACTGGGCATTGTGAGGGATCGAACCCCTGGTCCCTGCACCATTGGTCAGTGTCTTAACCATTGTGCTGTGGCTGTGTTCCTTTGCTTTGGCATCAGCGCGCCGCCTTATGCCCATCAGCGCGCCACCTCCTGCTGCCCACAATTAGTGCGCCGCCTTGTGCCGCCCAAAATGAACAGTGCGCCGCCTTGTGCCGCCCAAAAAGAACAGTGTGCCGCCTTTTGCCGCCCAGATAGTACAGTGCGCCGCCTTATGCCGTACAAAATGAACAGTGTGCTGCCTTATGCCGTCCAATAGTACTTTGCCTCCTGAACCACTTTTACACATTCAAGGTGTTGCCTCAGCTGGCCTTTTTGTTGCGCACAATGGGGGATTGAACCTGTGGCCCCTGCACCATTGGTTAGTGTGTTCACCCTTGTGCTACAGCTCTGTTCTGATATGTGCTCAGCAGCGCCCCACTTAGCCTTCCCACGCGCTAATGTGGGCCCCGCAAATTAGCGCGACGCGCACACGTACGGTCGGGATTTTTTCTTCTTTCTGCCTGAACCGCCCACTCCTTATATGGCACACGCACACTACCGCGGCCCCACACGTTAGGAATGTTTAGTAAACATGCCCCTATGACACGTATGTTTCATTTTCATTTGAGTGTTCTAATTATGTTTTTTTTAAGATAGTCTTCTTCCTAATCAAATAATTCCCTATTCTCCCTTTTTCGGAGGTTTGTTATAGACAGAGCCATCCCACATCACAGCTCTTCTGTACTCTGATACAGATTGTTTCACTGTATATTATTCACTATGACATCATACATCCATTCCATATTTTGTATTATCTGTGATCTTAGCTACAATGTTTTGTGTATTTTACACAGATTGTTTATTTCATATACTGTTCTATAATATTTATGCTTTTATCCACAGTTTTTGTGGTGATATTTGTATTTCCTTTTCAAAATTGTTTTGTGCTACACAAAGTTAATATATTTATACATTCTATTTGTATTTTATAGATTGGGAAAAGTGGTTTTTTTCACCCCGTTTATACCTCTTAATGTCACTTTCTGGTAATGTATTTTATTTGTATGTAAGTTTTAGAATGATCATTTTTCCTTGTTTTATTTTTTATGGTTATGTTAAAATCTTTCTGATATTAATATATTGTATGCACATTATATAGTTTTTCATATTTTTTTGTTTATTTTTTATATAGAATGTGAAGAATGGTCTGTTCCATTTCTTTGTATGTTTTTTATTGGCTCCCTCGATAATGTACTTTATAGATTTTTATGTATCAATATTTCTAATGTATTTTTATCTTTTTATGTTTTTATGTTTAACATGTTGTTTATGTCTATTTTAGACCCCTGAGGAAGGCTTCTGGCCGAAACCTTTTTAGTTGGGTCTCCAATAAAAGTTTTTAAATCATTTTTGTGTGGGCTGTGGTCCTTGCCCTCCGCTCCCCCTGTGTGTATTTTTTGCGGAAGGCATCCTTCTCCCCTTTGTTGGTATATTAAATAATATGCATTTATTTTGCATAATAAAGATAAAGTAATTTTCCAACCTTGTTTGTGTCTGTATAATTTATTTTGTTGTTTGGGGAGTTTGATGAGTGGCGAATCTCAGATATTGATATGTAAGAGGCTGATGAGAAGAAGACTGTGGATTGAAAGAGAGGGAAGAGAAAAGATATGAAGTGGGTAAAAGAGGGAAGATCGGGTATATGGGATGGAGAAAAAGGAATGGAGGAGAGGGTTATTTTGAAATTTTGGGGTGCGAAGGAGATGTACCTCCCCTGGTTCCTGTCCTGTTTCTCCCTCCCTTTCCATGATCCTTATCCCTTCTTCCCCCTCCCCTATCATCATGGCCCCATTCCAGGTACCCCTCATCTTCTCATCCCAAACGTCAATACAAACATACACATACCCCTTTCCTAATCCCTTTTTCATATACATCTTATCCCCCAGCACACACACGCACACACACGCGCACGCATATGCACACCAATCCCACAGCTCATAAGAATATAAGAAGTGCTAAACTGGGTCAGACCGACATCCTTTCTTTAATGGTAGCCAATCCAGGTCTCTTGGAAATTGTTTAATGTTGTTAAGTACCCTCATGTTAAATGTAACCCTCCAATTGTGAAGTGACCACTTTGATTGTAGGATAAGGTGGTATACAAATCTGTCTAAATAAATAAATATCCAGTTCATCAAACTGGCAGATGCATTCCCTGAGTCTACCTGTCTACTAATTGTTTATGGACCTCTCCTCCAGAAACTTCTTGAAACCTTTTTTTTTAAACGCAGCTATCTTATTAACCTCAGCAAGTTCTCCAAATGATAAGGCCGTGGGCAGGGTCCCGGCGGCCGCTTCTAACCGGGTGCGCGGCCCGGTGCGGGGGACCCTGCTCGTGATCGCGACTGGGGGCGTGCAGGGGCGCCAGTTTAAAATCATTGGCTCCCGGCGGATGCAAGTGCACGGGAGCCAATGAGAAGAGGATGCGGCGGTGTGGGGGGGGGGGGGAGTTGAGCCGGCCGCCTCCGAGTGGCCATTCGCAGTGGCGGCGGCTCGGGTTGCGGCTGGCTCCGGAGAGTGTGCGGAGGAGGCCTGTTCGAGGGTGCGCTGTCCTGGAGTGAGGCCAGAGGCTCGAGTGTCAGCGGCGGAGGGGCTGAGGACAGCGTTTGATCCCGCATGGGCGGTTCGGGCAGGCAAGTGCGGTGCGGTTCTGGTTAGGGCCAGGTCACATGGCTCGGTGGGGGATAGGCCCGGAGCACGTGTGGAGGCCGCTTACGGGGGGCACGGGGTGGGGGTGTAGGGCTTGCCAAAGGGTTCAGCGGGACTTGGGTGGTTGGCTGGAGTGGGGGTTGGTAGCGAGGGGTACCAATAAAAAAAAAGAGAAATACATAAATAAATAAATAAACACAGGGATCTGGTAGAACTAACTAACCATGGGGCGCAGGGCTGGGCATCGCTGGCCACCATCTAATGCGGTGAGTGGGGAGGGCAGGGGGGAGAGCGAGCTCAGTGCTGCGGATGGTGCTGAGGTCCCTGTGGGGGGACAGTTGGGGCTTGGGGTGTCGCGAGGGGGTGCCTCGTTGGTGCGGGGGGTTGGTGGGGGGCGGGCGGGCGGGCCCCCGGGCAGCTCGTCAGTTGAACGTGGGTGGAGCTCGGTCGAGGGGGGGCAGGGCACAGGCTAATACCACCCGGGGTGATAGGAGGGCCGAAGGGGTGCGGCCGTGGATAGGGGGGGGGGATGTGGCAGATGACGGGGCGGTGGAGGTTCGCAATGTGGGGGCAGCAGTGGGCTCAGCTGAGAAGCGGGCAGAGCCAGGGTGGGGGGGGTTGGCGGCTGGCTGGGGCGCTAGGTGGGCAGGGGACACCCTCCCCTGCTGGGTGGCTGCCAGTGTACGATGGTTATGGGTCGGTGGGGTGGCCTCCACCTTGGGAACACTGGCTCGGGGGGACAGGGTGCGTCGAGATCGGAATGGGGGAGTGGCCTAGTGGCCTAGTGGTTGGGGCAAGGTACTACAGGCCGGAAGGTCGGTGGTTCAAATCCCACTAGAGGACAGCAACCTTGGGCTGGAAGGCTGGGGTTTCTAGTCCCACAGGTGCTCCTTGTGGTCTTGGGCAAGCCACTTAACCTTCCATTGCCTATGTTCCCTGTAAGTATTAGCATATGTGTCTCATATCCCCTCATGTTAAATGTATCCCCCAACCGCTTTGACCCGGTGAAAAGCGGGATATAAATGCAGCTAAATAAATAAATAAATAAATAAATAAAATAGATAAATCGTGGCCCCCCTTTCTGACACCCTGGAGTTCCTTCCCCTGGGTTTTTTCTATTATGTCTCCGCAGGGGCAGACGCTGATGCAGCCTTCGAGGAGTCTTGGCGCCGGAAGATTGGAGTGAACGCCTGAGAGGGACAGCGGGGCGGCTGCTCAGCGGTGTGCCATGGCTGAAGCCACCAGGGAGAGGCCTGCAGTGACGGCTTGGCGCAGCATCGACACCTGCCAAGTTGAGGCTGGGGCATCGGGGGACGCCGCAGCAGATGGTCGAGCAGCAGGTGAGTTGGCAGCTGACCTGGGGGAAGGGGCGGCCGGGCAGAAGGTGTGGGGTAAGGCGGGGGGTGGAATGCGGCGGAAGAGGCGTCCTTCGGGTAGGAGGCGGCATAGTTCAGAGTCGTCCTCTTCCTCCTCGTCGAGCACTTCGTCCTCATCTGGGGGGGAGGTGCCGTGGCGGGGGTGCAGTGGGGGCCATGGGCAGGGTGGGTGCCTCTTCGGGTGCGGCATTTTTTAGAGTTGTGGGAAGGGGTGCCGAAGAAGCTTTGTCGAAAAATCCGGAAACGGTGTTATATAGATATTTTTAGGTTGTTGGAAGGCAGGAGGCATTCGGAGGAGAGCCAGAAGAAGAGGAAGGAGTTTGAGAAAGAGGGTCGGATCAAGACAGTTGCGCGCAATGTAGTGAATTTGACATGGGCCTTGCTGCGCTTAGCGAGCTTGTGGTGTCCTCATTACCCGGAGCAGTACGGTATGTTGTTGTCCTACGCGGATTCTATTTGGGAGGCTTCTCAAACGCATGATGGCTGGGTGTGGTTGAATTATGACGGGATGTTTAGGGACAAAATGGAAGAGAACAGATTGTTGTCCAGGGGCAAGCAGGATATCAACCTCTGGTTGACACAGATGTCCGCGAGGGCGGGCTTAGGAGGGGGGAGGGGGAGGGGTGGCTTGGGGGGTGCGGTGGGAGCGGGTCGTTCCTTTCAGACAGCGGCGGTCGGAGTGCAACAGAAAGCAGGGGCAGGGGGGGTCGGGGATATGTGTTGGAGATTCAATAGGTCCTCCTGCCCATTTCCAGATTGTAAATTTAAGCACTCCTGTGCAATATGTGGAAGGGGGCACTCGGCCACGAAGTGCGCTAAAACCGGAGCCCTGCCCACCCCTGGGTCTGCCCTCAAGCCTCAGTGAGGTGGGTGGCCGAGCCCCGATCCCGATACGGTTGGATGCCCTGCAGCTTTGGCTCCGTAGATACCCAAGGCGCGGGGACGGGGATGTTCTATTGTATGGTTTTCAGTTTGGGTTGGTGGATTCCAGTTCGGGGCAAGGTAGTGGAGCCTAGTGCTCGGAACTCGCCTTCAGGGATGCCTTTTGCGATGGTTATGCGGGACACGTTGTTGGTTGAGCTGGGTTTGGGCAGGATCGCGGGCCCGTTTAAGGTTCCGCCTTTCCCTGATATGGTGATGTCACCTCTAGGGATCATTCCTAAAAAAGAGCCTGGGAAGTTCAGGCTAATCCATATGTTGTCCTGTCTTCTGGGTGTGTCCGTTGATTACCACATACCGCGGGAGTTGTGTACGGTGCGGTGCGCGTCGTTTGACCGGGCGGTTGTGATGGTGAGGAAGGTGGGGCACGCGGCGTTAATAGCGAAAGTGGAATTCAGTCCGGCTTTCGCCTATTGCCGGTACACACATCGGTTTTTCATTTGCTGGGCTTCCGTTTCCAAGGGGAATATTATTTTGATGAATGTATGCCTAGGGGCTGCTCCGTGTCCGGTGCATACTTCGAAAATTTTAGCACATTTCTGGAATGGGTGCTGGTGCAAAGGGGGGGGGGGGCTCGGCAAATGTAGTGCATTATTTGGACGATTTTTTGTTCGTGGGGGCAGCTCAGTCAGTGGAGTGTCAGCAGATGTTAACGGAGTTTGTGGAGTTATCCAGTGATTTGGGTGTGCCTTTGGCGGGGAAAAAAAAAAATAGGAGGGCCCGCAACGAGAATAACCTTTTGGGAGTGGAATTGGATTCAGTAGAGATGGAGGCCCGCTTAACGCGTGACTAGGTAGTCAGTTTGCGGGTGTTGCTAGCTAATGCATTGGCATCTTCTAAGTTCACCTTGCGGGAGCTGCAGGCGCTGGTCGGCTCTTTGAATTTTGCGTGCAGGGTGATCCCGCTGGGCAGGGTATTTTCATGGCGCTTGGTGGCAGCGACGGCGGGGGGCTAAAAACCGCATCATCGGATTAGAGTCACGGAGTGATGAGGGCGGATTTGCAGATTTGGAATCAATTTTTGGAGGACTTTAATGGGACCTTGGTTTTGATGGAGCCGGAGGTTTCCAGTGCGGAGTTGCAGCTCTATACGGATGCTGCGGGGGGGGGAGTGGATTTGGGAGTTTATTTCAGCGGGGCCTGGTGTGCGGACAGATGGCCGCAGGACTGGCATGGGTCGGGCTTGACTGCCAATATAACCTTCCTGGAGTTGTTTCCGATTCGGGTAGCGCTAGAGCTATGGCCCGATTGATTTCACAACCGTAAGGTGGTGTGGTGGTGCGATAACGAAGCCATTGTCAGTGTCTGATGAGGGAGGTAGGGTTAGCATGTTTGTGGTTGAATATGGCGGCAAGGGCTCGCCATATCCACGGTTGCACTAATGAGATGGCTTATGCTCTTTCTCGTTTCCAGTGGGAGCGATTCCGGGCGTCGGCTCTAGAAGCAGACACGGAAGGATCTGGGGTCCCAGAAAAATGGTGGAGCATTGGCTGGGGGAGATCTTGAAGCTACTCAGGAGTTCAGTGTCGGCGGGGACATGGTCAGCCTACCAGCGAGGCTGCGACAGGGTGGTTGAATATTTGGTGGCTCATGGGTGGCTGTCGTGGGCGGTGCCTGATTGGCTGATTGGGAGTTATATTTGTTCAATGTAAACTGCACTAATGCAGAATAGCGCGGTATATAAGAGAATGTAAGTAAGTAAGTAAATATAGTGGAGGCTAAGGGTGGCGGGTTCTCTAGATTGGCTGTGCGTTTGCACTTGGCAGGGTTTTGCTTTTTCGCGAAGGCGCTAGGTTGGGGCGCGCCTGCTGGGGGATTTTTAGCTCATCGGCTCCTTCAGGGGTGGGAACAGGCAAGTCCGGCCCTGCTGGACCCGTGTCTGCCAATTACGCACGAGCTGCTTGGGAGACTCATTGCGGTCCTGCCAAGTGTGGCGGCATCGCAGTACGAAGTTATCCGGTTTCGGGCGGTTTTGATCTTGCCTTCTTTGGAGCATTTCGAATAGGGGAGATAGTGGCGAATTCCAGCAGGGTGAGGGGTGTTGGTGGGTTGCAATGCCAGCATGTTCAAGTGGAGGTGGGGCAGTTGAGGATATTGCTGGCCAGATCCAAGACGGATCAGCACGGGAGGGGTTTGTGGGTGGTTCTGAAGGAGGATGGGTGCCTGGTAGCGGCGGTACGGCAATACCTGGGTGTGCGTCCTGGGCAGGCTGGTGGTTTCTTTATCCATGAGAACGAAGGGGCATTGACCGTTTTCAAGTGACAGTGGTGCTGCGGTTGGTACTGCGGCACGTAGGCAAAGATCCGAAGCTCTTTGCCCTGCATTCATCCCGCACAGGTGCGGCCGCAGGTGCGGCGGTGGCTGGGTTGCCCGACAAGGCCATACAGAGCATCGGCAGATGGCGTACCCGGGCGTTAAGGGGTATGTGCGCCTTTGAAAGGGTAGGGGTCGCTGGGTGGGGTGTCTAATTGTTCATTTATTTTACAGATGGGGGATTGGAGCCTGTGCAATGTTGGGTGATTGGTCACTCCTTCGTCCACTGGGCGGGATGGCGAGGGAAGATAAGGCCGGTGGGCCCTAATTTGGGGATTGACCCCACGTTGGTGCCACAGGAGAATATTGCAGCGGCTGGCGGTGTTGCTTGTTCATCTGGGGGGCAATGACCTCGTTTCTTGGTCTTGCCGGCAACTGATAAGAGCGGCGCAAGCAGAATTGGCAAAAGTGCAGCGAATGTTTCAAGGCGTGATTCTGTTGTGGTCTGACATTATTCCAAGGCCTACGTGCTGGGACCAACGGCGTTGGTCGCGTGGTCTGACCAAAATCAATCATCAGATTGGTTGTTGGGTATGTGAGCACGGGGGTTACCAGATTATGCATGATTGGGCTGAGGTGGTTTGTGTGGGACTTTACAGAGGTGCCAGGGTTCATTTGTCCCCGGTTGGAGTTGATTTGCTCCCAACGACTGACAGGAGGCCTTGGAATATGTGCTTGTACATGATGCTCGCTGGTCGCAGCTTGGGCTTTTGGGGGGCGGCGCAGGGACAAGGTTGTCGCCTGTGCCGGTGGCGGGATCCCAGAGGTTTCTGGGGTCCGGAGCCTCAGGTTACAATTGGGCGGGGCTGGGGCGCCCCTGACCCAGACAAACCCCGGCCGACTTTTGCTAATAGCATGGTGAAGTTGGGGAAGGGGTAGGAAGCTTGTAGGGGGCAAGCTTATGGCAGTAGCGGTGGCAAGGCACTTTGCTAAGGTATGGCTGGTGCGGCATTGCTCCGCTAATCGGATTGTTTTGGTTTATGATGTTGACCTTTTGTAAACTGTTAAAGATTAATAAAGCTGCGACCAGTTGTGTTCCACGAGCATTTGTTGCATTTGTGTTTGTTGGGGTTTGGAAGGAGGTGGGGTGGGGGAAGGGGTTGGATGGGGCCCGGAGCACCGGGTCCGCCTGCCTCGGTTATAAAAAAATTCCAGCTTAATTGTACGTTGACTGAAAAAAACGGTAAAATCGTTTTAAATCTGATTCAGACAGTGCCACTACTCCAGCTCCATCTGAAAGGATAAATAACCATTTCATATTAACTTGTTCTTCTACTCATGATTTTATAAACCTCTCTCATGTACTCTGTCAGTCATATCTTCTCCAAACTGAAGAGCCTTAATCTATTTCACTTTTCTTCATAAAGGAGCCCTTTTCTAATTCTATTCTCTTTTTTTTCTCGATGCGGTGACCAGAACTCCACACAGAAAGTGTAGTTACTCACCTGTAACAGGTGATCTCTGGGAACAACAGGAATTTAGTCTTAACATATGGGTGACCTCGGTACCAACGGAGACCGTGCAGGAACGCTCCCCAGCGTCCAATAGGAAAGCTTTTGGGAGCATCCCACTGTGCCTGCGTAGCTGCCTTCCCGCCTTTCCAGCTCTTCCTCCTTAGTTGAGATTGTAGCTGAGATTAAAGGAGAGAAGGAGAAGAAGAGAAAAAAATACAACTCCTAGGGGGAGGAGGATGGGTTGTGAAGACTAAATTCCTGCTGTTCCCGGCGATCACCTGTTACAGCTGAGTAACTACGCTATCTCCAGGAACAAGCAGGAATGTAGTCTTCACATATGGAACTCCCTAGCTCGGAGATGCCAGACAGATGACCTCAGAGTGAGCTGTGGATGACAGGCATGAGTAGTAGGTCATATATCCTCCAAGATGTCTGGTATCAAAACCCGGGACGGAGGGTAGGAGTTGATCTAAGTCTGAAAGAGATACTGGAGAACAGCTTGACCAAACAAGGCATTCCAGCGGGAGTCCTTGTATAAGCAATAGTGAGCAGCAAAAGTGTGGACAGAAAACCAGGTTGCTGCTTTGCATATCTCATCAATCGCTATAGAGTGTAGATTTGCCATAGAGGCAGCTATGGCTCGAACATTATGTGCAGTGACATGACTCTTGAGAGAGAGACCTGCACTTTCGTAAGCAAAGGAGATGCAATTTGCTATCCATCTGGATAGAGTTTGTTTGGATACTGGCAATCCCAAGTGACTCGAGCAGATTCAAGGGCCGGCATGGGCGGTAGCATGGTAAGCTGTAAAAAAGTCGATGCAGACTCCTTCGATACTGTAGTCGGTACCGATGTCTGAGAAATCGACTGTAAAGGCTTTACCAGTACGGAGGCCGCCAGTAAGGTTTCTAAACTCCACTCGATGGCCAGGATACGTTGATCCATGGAGGTTGCTGATGCTTGGTACCAGAGTTGCGGGCCACGATGCCTGAGCATGGCACCAGAAGATCTCTGGAGGTGAAGGCCTCAGGAGCATCCTGGGACCCCACTAAGGCTTTGGAGGCAAGAGCCTCCCACCGGGGTTGTTTGGCCAGTGTGTCCCCCTCCAGGGCAATGCCAAAGGCATCTTGATGCTTAGAAGGCGATCTACCCTTGGAGGGCTGGCAAGTCTTCAATGAAGACTTAGGGGTATGTTTACTAAACGGCGCTAATGGTGCAGCTGAGACATTATCACGCCCTATGTGATGCGTACAGATCTGCATTGACTGCCCTGTAGGGTGCCCATTCCCTAGCAGGACTGGGGTTGATGGTCCCCTCTACTGCCACCATTGCAGAGATGTAGAATGTGGATCTGTTGGTGGGGGTTCCTTTCCCATAGAGGGCGGGTTGGGTGGTGCTACATAATCCACTTTGGGGTCCAAACACCAGCCTTCACTTATAACATGTGACCATGGTACCCACACAGGATATGCACTATTCTGGGTGCATCATAGTCCACAAGGGCTAGACATGACTGGGAAATACAGATGGACACAGGTGTATCCTAGGTGCATCTGCAGGGACTACTCATCACACACTGGCACTGATGGGGACCTGCAGCACAACCTACCTCAGCCAAGCCAGGTGCTGCGGACAAGATGCTGGGTGCCCCACCTCGCCCTCAGGATGAGCACAGGAACTGCACAATGTCACAGTAACACACACGGTCAGTTCCCCCTACCAGGCCGGGGTGCTATAGAGGCGCATACCCCATCTTGTGATCAGATGTAGGCTGCTGATCTGCATGGGTATGGGTGGGTTTACCCTATCCTGGTAACCACAGCAGACAGTTTGTGTGGTGATCTGCAGTCTTTCTGTAGCCAGCCAGCGGTGTGTTAGACATTATAGAGATGTAGCCCACTGGTTACTTCAGTGACTGCAGAGGCAGAGGTCATAGGTTTGATCCCACAATGGTGTTATTTAATAAGGTTGTCTGAGGCATTTCCTTTTAATTAAAATCAGTGCTGCCAGCAGAAACACCCTCACAGTGCCGTAGCCTAAGGTGCCTCATAGGGCGTCCTATAAAGCACCCTATAAGGTGCCCTATAAAGCACCCTATAGGGCACATTATAAGGTGCCTTGGCGGACAGGGCACTTTATAATGTGCCCTATGGGGTGCCTTATAGGGCACCTTATGCGGCACCTTAGGTTACGGCACTGTGAGGGTGTTTTTGCTGGCAGCACTGATTTAAATTTAAAAAAGGAAATGCCTCAGACAGCACTGATTTAAATTAAAAGGAAATGCCTCAGACAGCCTTCTCACCTAAGAACCACTGTGGAATTGAACCCATGACTGCTGCCTCTGCAGTCACTGCAGTAACCAGTGGGCTACATCTTTATTGCTTCTAACACTGTGCTGCCATGAACTTAGGGTTAATGCGCGTTAACGTGCCACGGTGCCCACTATCGCGCTATACAGAGTCCTGCTACCTTGCTGCCGGAACGCCCACTCCTTGTATGGCATTCGTCACATTAGCGCTGCAACTACCGCTGGTAACATTAAGACGGTTTAGTAAACATACCCCTTAGGTTTTGATACCTGAGATCCTTGAGAGGAAGATGAAGCTCTCGATGACATCGATGCTACAGACATTGCATCAGTGGCAAAGAGGGTGCCCAGTTTTGCAGCTCGGTTCTGTAGGCCTCTCTTTGTCATCTTCCTACAGGGAGGACATTCTGACGGTTGGTGATCCAGTCCTAAGAACTTTAGACACACGTCATGGGTGTCCATGGCCGAAACTGTACTGCCACATTTGGAACTCTTCTTAAAACCACTGGCTGTTTTTTCCATTTTGTTTGTGACAAAAAGGAAAGACCTAAACCTAAGATGGCATTGATGCACCTGAAGGAAGAAAGTTTTCTTCCCTCACTGAAGAATTTATTATTTTTTTTTTAGAAATAAATAAATAAATAAAGCACCGACGGAGTCGGTACCAGTGTCGACGGGAAGACAGACGTGACCACAAAAAATAAGAAAAAAAAAACAAATTTTCTGTGGTGACAGGCATTGCTTCTTGTCAGCTCTGCAGAAAATGAAGAACTGAGGAGGGAGAGCTGGAAAGGCAGGAAGGCAGCTATGCAGGCGCAGTGGGATGCTCCCAAAGGCTTTCCTATTGGACACTAGGGAGCGTTCCCGCACGGGCTCCGTCAGTACCGTTACCATATGTGAAGACTACATTCCTGCTTGTTCCTGGAGATATCAAAATATGGTTGCATATCTATAATATTCAGTTTTGTTTTCTATTTCTTTCTGAATAATTCCTACAT
The DNA here is from genome assembly GCA_033557465.1 of Ichthyophis bannanicus. Taxonomy (NCBI): domain Eukaryota; kingdom Metazoa; phylum Chordata; class Amphibia; order Gymnophiona; family Ichthyophiidae; genus Ichthyophis; species Ichthyophis bannanicus. The sequence goes on from CM066039.1 coordinate 194,103,500, forward strand.
TCTATTGGCTTTGACTAGCACCACACTCTGAGCTGAGGATTTCCTTATATTGTTCATAGTGATTCCAAGAACATTTTTATTGTGTGTTATCTCCTAATGTGAAACCCAGCATCATCTATCTATGATTAGGATTATTGTTCTTTATGTGCCATTTTGCACTTGTCCACTTTAAATTTCATCTGCCACTCATATGTCCAGTTTTCACAGAGTTGCAATTAATAGCCTAATGGTTAGAGCAGTGGACTGAGAATCAGTGAAACTTACTGTTGATCCTTGTGAGCTTGGGCAAATCCCCTAACCCTGCATTTTCTCAGGTACAAGCTTAGGGGCCTTTTTACTAAGCGTGCTAAGTAATTAATGCACATTTTCAGTAGCAGTGTGCAAGGGCTCGTAGTAACTGCTACTATGAGAGCATGCTAGTTGCCACACACTAAATGCCACTTGCGTGCTAGGGTGCAGAATGGGTGGGATAGGGGTAGAGAGGGGGCATGGTGAGCACATTGCAGTTAGTGTACGCTGTCAATGTTGCCATTGCTGCAGGTTCATCTAATGCCTTTTCAATAGATGGAGATAAGTACATCTGGGCTGATAGTGTTGTGCTTTAGGGTACTCAACTGTGTGCCAACTGTTGGGGAACATGTTGACCATGCCCCCCATTAGTTATTGCGGAGGCTTTGCACAATGCACTTTAGTAAAAGTGCCCCTTAGATTGTAAACCCTCTGCAGATAGGAAAATGCCTACTGTACCTGTATGTAACGTACCTTGATTTACTCCTGGAAAAGGTGTGAGCTAAATTTCTTTCTTTTCTGGGCTATGACTTTGTCGCCCTGAATGAGCCTGATCTTGGCTGATCTCAGAAGCTAAGCAGAGTCAGAGCTGGCTAGTACTCAGATGGGAGACTACCTTAAAGTTCCAAGTGCTGTAGACTTACTGCGTGGAAGAAAAGCCTGGCAATCTACTTCTGGTTGCATCTTGCCAAGAAAACCCAAGGGCTAGGTGGTCAGGAGTTTGCATTGGACGGCATGCACACACACTTGTGATGTCTCACAATCAGCTCACATTTTAACTATTTTAGATAATTTTGTGTCATTTACAAATTTGATAACCTCACTCTTTACTCCTCTTTTAAGAGCATTAATGAATATGTTAAACAGCAATACTGGTCCCAATGCAGATGTCTGAAGCACTCCACTCTTCATTCTTCACCTCTCTCCATTGGGAAAACTAACCATTTAGTCCTACTGTTTGTTCACTAACCTTTAATCAGTTACTAATCCAGAGTACGACATTGCTTCCTTTCCCATGACATTTTAATTTTCAGAGGTGTCTTTCATGAAGCACTTTATCAAATACCTTCTGAAATTTCAGATAGTGTGTGACTGAACTGCCCTTATTCACATACTTATTTTCACTTTTAAAGAATTTTAATAGATTAATAAGGTCATTTGCTAAAATGATGTCGGCTCTTCTCCATTAAGCTATATTTATCCATATGCCCAGCAATTTGTTCTTAATAATAGTTGCCACCATTTTCCCTTGACTGGCATCAGGATCATTGTTTTATTGCTTTCCTAGAGAACCTTTATAATCCTTTTTAAAAATGGGAATTATGTTGACTGCCCTCAAGTTCTAGGTTACAGAGTACCATTAAGCAGATCTGAAACGTCATATATGACCACTTTTCAAACTCTAGGATAACTACCATCAGGTCCTGGTGATTTACTACTATTTAGGTTGTCAATTTTCTCCGCTATGTTTTTCAGTTTCATAGTGATTTGCTTTAGTTAATCTGAATTGTCACCTGCAAAGAACAGTCCAAGTATAAGTTATTTTCCTGGAATCTTTTTCAATAAAAAACAAAACAAAGAATTCAGTTAGTTTTTCTGATATGACTGTATACTATTTGAGCATTTCCTTTACCCCCAGTCATTTGCAGGCTTCTTATTTTTTGATGTACTTGGAAAAAATGTTATTAGCTTTTCTCCTCTATAGCAATTTCTTTTCTCAATTTTGCTATTTATTTTATTTTTGGCATACATTATCAACATTCAACATCAAAGTTGCTAGTGATCATGCTCATTCATATATTTCTTATCAGGTCTTACCTTAAGAATACAATAACATAAGATATGCCATACTGGGTCAGACCAAGGGTCCATCAAGCCCATTATCCTGTTTCCAACAGCAGCCAATCCAGGTCATAAGTACCTGTCAGGTTCCCAAAAAGGTACACAGATGCCATGCTGCTTATCCCAGGAGTAAGTGGATTTCTCTAGTCCTCTTTAATAATGGCTTATGGACGTTTCCTCCAGGAACTTGCCCAAACCTTTTTTAAACCCAGCCACACTAATAGCTTTTACTAAATCTTCTGGTAACGAATTCCAAAGTTTGATTATGCATTGAGTGAAAAAATACTTTCTCCGATTAATGTTAAATGTATACTATATTGTAGCCTCATTGCGTATACCCTAGTCTTTTTACTTTTACACTCCATTATTTTATATACCTTTATTTATTATTATTATTTAGCTCACGCTTTTCCAGGAGAAGATTGAAGTAAGTTACATTCAGCTATAGTATGTATCTTATCTCCCCTCAGCTGTCTTTTTTTCCAAGTTGAACAGCACTAACGTTTTAAGCCTTTCCTCAAAGAGGTCTCCTTCCATCCCTTTTATCATTTTGGTAGACATTCTCTGTACTTTTTTATAATTCCTCTACATCCACTACCTGGGTCTAATGGCAGATGTCTCCCTTTGTCTGTAGGGCCTCTAAAGAAATAGAGGCGTTTTCCTTGCCTTTTTATGTTAATTCGATGTCAGGGGAGAGACCGATGGTGAGGACTGAAGAAAATTCATCTTGTAGTTTCTAAAGTATCTCACCCTTGGGGAAATCTTGCTGCTGTAGCCAGCGTCAGGGATATCATAGCCCATTCCTAGGCAGCAATAATACTGTATTTCTGGTGGGTGTCCATTGCGGACATTTTGAAACCTCCAGGTACATCAAACAAGTGGTCGGCAACATTGATCTCAGTTTGGAAGGTAAAGAGACTCCTATTTTTTAAATTGTATTTGAAATTATTTTGCCAGCCTTGGTCCTAAAGAAATTATTTAGCTGTTCTGGCTCCATAAAATAAAAATAGTCCTTCATTTTATTACATCTTGTCACAAACAGAACATTTTATTTTCTATTCTGAGCTGCTCTAGTAAAACCAGGAAAAATCCTGATTTTGTGATCTGCAAAAGGCATGCCATATTTTTGCAAGAATAATTTTAAAATCCAATTTCCTTTTTTTCCATTCTAATGTTGTTAATGTGTTCTTAGCAGCAATAATAACAATAATAATAACAATCTTTCCATAATTACTCATCTCGCCTCATCTAATGGCAAGAAACAACTTTCCACAATAAACACAGAATACCTTATTTCTCTTTTTTCCTTATTGCAGGAACGACCCATCCCTCCCTCTCCCCCCTTTCCCCAGCATCTCCCCCACCCCGTCAATTGGGATAGGTAACATACATACACCCTTGTCTCTTGAGCACTCTATAGATCCTTATCTTGAGTATGCACCCACTGAATTAAAATTCAGTTTCTAACATTTAACACGAACTCTCCTAAAATAATGGTGATTTCCCCGCAGTTTGGCTATTGATCTTCTTAAGTTGTCAGATCAAATGAACTTCAGGAACTTTGGCTTGAGATCCTAATGCCCCAAGAATTTTAGATTTAACCAACAATACTAAATAGCAGAAGAAGAACTTCAGATTGAACTTTCAAAAATTTCTGAAAATCATACCAACAGAGAGACATTTATGAGAACAGGAAAGTAATACACCTTAAATTTTCATTTTAAGAGAATTCTCTACATTTTCCATTTTTCTCTGAAGATAAGCATTCTCTTTAAATATCGATCTTCTAAGCACTGACAGAGTTTCTAATTTCTGGTGCACATTGCAAGTTCACTTAAGATTTTCCTAGGTGGAAAATTTAGAATCAAGCATCTTAAAGAAAAAGCCAACCTTCTCTAGTGTAGATGTAACTGCAGTTTTGAGTCTGCACTTCTTGCACAGTAAGATTCCTTTGATTTCCTGATGTACTCACTGGCTGGCATACTGTGGGTCTTATTGTAGAGAGGGGGGGTGGAGTGGGGGTGTTGATGGTGAGGAAGGGGGCATGACTCTTCTTCTCCCATCTGATGAAGTACAAGAGATTTCTCTTGCGCAATTTACTTCACTGATGAAGACTGAGAGAGTCGGTCCCAAGCTCCAGCTCAGTTCCAGTAATCCCCAAAGGCAGACATGTCACTTCAAAATTGGAGAAAAAGACTCCGCCTGCTCAGAAAAACCATTATGGCAACTTGGGACTCGGCAAAACTGATTTAGGCACTGTGGCCTAAAGCACAAATCTGACACTTGGTTCAGTCACCATGGTAGCATCAGTAACTTCAGAGAAGAGTTGCACCTTCCCTAACCTTTTCCCCATGAAAAAGGAATTTAAATAGACATAAATTACAATGCAACTTAGACCATATTCATGAAGAAGTGAAAAAACTCTGATGTGACAAACTGAGCATCCACTCAGGTTGTTGCAGTCTTGATTCCTCTCAAAAACCCCAGAAACCCAGAATATGATAGCAAAAAGACCATACAGTCTGTCCAATCTGCCGAGGCACACCAACTGTTCAACTCCAAAATCTCTTCTCTCCCTCAAAGATCCTCTATGCTTGTCAAAGATTTTCTTCATTTCAGATACTCTCTTCATCTCCTCCACCTCTGCTGGGAGGCTGTATCATGCATCCGTAAGCACAGAGCAGTACTAGTTGTGAAGAAACAAGGAGAAAGTTACAGATCAGCTGGTATGTGATACGACACCAGCAATGAAATCAGACAGAAAAGATGGACCATAATGACCTTCATCTGCGGTCATTTTTCTGTGTGCTCCAAGTGCAAACATTTGCATACCTATGCATGCAGAATCTACACATGAGCTCATATACTTATGCAGATATTCATACATGCATAAGATATAGACACGCGTTTTGTCAAATGAAATGTGTGAGTAGTTTCAGTTCTTATTCCTAAAACACTTGAGAACATGTTTACTAATGTGCGCTACCCAGGTAGTGCAGGATTAGCACATGGCATCAGCCCCATGCTAAAAAGTAATGCAGAGCCCATGCTAAAAACCCCATGTAACCTGGGTAGTGCACATCTTGGCAGCAACTGGGTAGGGTGAGGGCATTCCCGCCACAGCACTGCTAGCATGAGAGTTTGAAACCCGTGCTACCTGTGCTCAGTGCACGTAGTGTGGATGCAACTAAGCCACCTCAATTGGTGGTGTTAATTGCTTTCATCACGGGTTTACCATGGTGACCCCATAGTAAATGCAAAGAGATGGCTGTACCTGCCCTCTGCAGTTACAGTTAGTAACGCAGCCTGAACCCACATTATCAGCACGGGGCTTAGTAAACATGCCCCATGGACTCTGAAATATAAAGAAACTTGTTTGGCTTAATAATATGTCTATCTGCTAGCAAACTAATACTTAAGTGGTAAAAATAAAGAAATACAAAGCATAGAAGAGAAACAACAAGGAGAAATCCTGGTGCTACTCCTTATTGTCTCAGTTCCAAGAAAAAACATAAAAAAGGAGGACATCCCACAAAAAAGCAAGAGAAGAAAAAACACACTAGGGTAGTCAGAATTCCCCATAGATATAAATAGAACACTTTATTAACCCTGAGCATGGCCATGTTTCGGCAAAAATCACCTGTATCAAGAGCAGTTATATGTTGTTGTTGCTAACTGCCATCGAGTCGGTATGGACTCATGGCAACCCTCTGAATAGTTGTCCTGAACTCTGTTCAGTCTTCAAGTGGTTTTTTGTTGATAAGAGTGACATCCATTATTGTATAGATCCATCTCATTGCTGGCCTTCCTCTTTCGTGTCGTCCTTCAACTGTGCTCAGCATGAGATCTTTCTCTAATGATCTCTATCTTCGCATGATGTGTCTAAGTATGAAAGTCTAAGGGGTATGTTTACTAAACTGCGGTAACGTTACATAATGCGCGTTACATAACGTTAACGATCGTTGACGTTCCGCGGCACGGTAAACACTGCAGAAGGTGGAGAGAGGGCGGAGAGAAGGGGTCAATGGGCGGAGTGTGGGCAGGGAAAGGCTCCATTCACATTAACGCGCTGATCTGAAGAGCTGAATCCTAACGTGATTGAAAACCTGCCGTTAGATGCACATATGCAGGAGAGAGAAACCATTTACGTGTCAGCAATGTACAGCCCAGGCAGGGAGCCCAAAAACTGTGATAGTAGTGCTCCATGTACAGCAATACCATAGTGCCAAAGTATGAATGGCCACTATGGCGATGGTGCAAATGGGGCATAGGGGGCCGCAGGCGGGACATGTAGCATGGGCTGCTGGGGCACAGGATGGACCAGGCGGGCGCCTAGGTGGCACATAGGAACATAGACACCGGAGATCAGCAAGACAGCAGTTAACCAAGGCCAAACACAATCCACCAATATCTACCTGGTCCACCCTAGCCAATAGTCGCTAGGGCACAGACCTGACACCCAGCTATCCCGCCCCCATGTGGAGGGGACATAATAGTGGTAGGCAGTGATGGGGGGATGTGAGGATGTCCATGTATGCCCCCCCCACCCCAGAACCCGCTCCCTAGGCGGGCGCCTACCTACACAGTGGATGGCCTGTGACTGCGCACTACCAGCACCGACAGCAAATGGCCACGTTAGCTTGGCAGGGGGGCATGTGCCCATACTGGAGGGGGCAGTGCCACCTCCCTGCAGTGGACCTAGGCCATGCTCTGCATCAGTGGTGTGCAGTGCAACATAAAAGGTCTGGCTGAGGAAAAGTGCAGGTAGCCCCAGGGACTACCATGCATCTGTGGCAACAGTGTGGTGCAGTACACCCAGCCAGTGTGTCCAGGAGCAGAGGGTCACAGGTGCAAGTCCCAGCTGTGGTTCCTGCAGAGCATGTCCCTTTATTTTACCCTACAATGCAGATACAACAGCAACATGTGCAAAGCCCAAAGCAGCGGCGAACAGGGGTGCAAACACCCACTCACAGAGGCTCCACAATCCAATGATGCATGGAGCGGCAGGCTGTTGGCCCCAGCATTGGGAGGATGTTATCACCAAAGCACTACTACTACCCCCTGCACAGTTTAGCAATGTCGGCACTGTGATCAGGACTAGTGTGGCAGGCAGGGCTGCCAACCACCCCTATCTTTGTATAATGCTGCAAAAGGAGTGAGCGTGTTTGTATGTCTTATTCATTGTTCTGTGGCTGCCCACACTTCACTGGGCCCAAAATGTCACACTGTTACCAGTGTTAGCCTGATTAGATGCATAATGAGGAGCAAGGTATTCTGAATATGGCCCGGACAGGGCAGATTGGCCAGGATGCATCTTCACAGGGTGTAGGGCAATGGCTAGGACACTGTAGTGCCTGACCACCACCTGCATGGACAGGGTGGCCACAGCATGGCATGCTGGGAGGGCAATCACTCTGAACGAGCAGTGACCATGGCAGGTCTAGGTTCCCACATAGCGCTCAACACTATTTGTCTCTAGTGATATATTTGTGTTCCCCAGTGCTGGGGGTCCTAATCACTGAGATGCCTGCTTGCTGCACATAGTTCCTGGTGGACTGTCTGCAGTTAGACTGTGCATGGTCGTAACACCTTTAAGGTACAGTCTGACTGTGCTGTCTGCTGGTGACTGGCAGACAGTGATGGGAGGCACTTGGGGTTTCCAGACCTAACCCAGCATTACTGCTGGTCTGCCACTGTCCCAGTTATAGGTATGGTTCTGGCCCACCAACCCTGGAGGGCTGTCTCATACAAACAGGATGGAGGTTGCTTCCCTCGGGCGGGGGCATTGTTCTTTACCTACAAAAGGGTGATGTGGGCCCTTTGGGGTATGTAGTGTATACCACTGTGACCTATACAGCCACTGCTACACACACCTCATGCAATTCTAGGAACCCCTCTGCCCTGATAACAGCTGCCCATGTCAGCCAGACCCTCACACAGGGTACACACTTATCTGGCTGGTGTCTGGTCCCACAGGACCACATGTGACTGCAGGATAGTGATGGCCACCAAATTACCTTTGGCTGCACTGCACGGAACACCTGTCATACACTAGTAGTGATGAGGATGTACAGCGGACCTATCTCTAGTAGCACATGTACTGCGGACCTAGTGCTAGGCACCCATCCTATCGCTCAGGGTGAACACAGAACCTGCACAATGGCATGGTCTGCAGCTACTCTGTGCCAGTATCACGCACTGTCAGTTCGTCTTTCCAAGCTGGGGGACCAGAGAGGTGCAGACCTCATTTGGTGATCAGCTGTAGACAGCTATTCAGCATGTGCATTGCATCATGGGTACTGGTGGGGTTACCCTATCCTGGCACTCAGAGCAGACAATGTGTGCGGTGACCTGCAGTCCTTCTGTAACCAGACATTGCTGTGACATACACCATGGAGGTATAGCCTACTGGTTAATACAATGCCATTCTTGGCAGTGTTCATGGGTTCAGTTCCTCATTGTTCCCCCCTCTCATGCCTGTCCTACTCATATAGTGTGCATGCCTGTAGAGGTCATATTTTTGCAGATCTGTGCTTCCAGCTCATAATACCCTCGCCACAATTGCCAACATTCCCTCGGTCCATCTATCTGCGTCTGTCAGCTGTGTAGAGTCCTGTCTGCCAGTGCAGGCTGCCACCCCATGTCATACCCTTTCCTGCATTGCACCTCTTCATGCTTGCCTCGCCTGTGCCTGATCTGCATGGCACCACCACTCCTCTGTCCAGCCATCATTGTAACTATCCTGCCACCTCTGCCTCCACTGGGGGACACGTATTCCCATTGTCTGCCACCAACTGTTTTTCTGGTACTTTACATTGCCAACACCCTGTGCTGTGGTACAGCTGCCCCACCATGTTTGTCATCAGTACTGGCAGGCACATGGGATGCCCACAGATATGGCAGGTCCAGTGGCTCCCACTTCTCCCTCCTTCACTCACCTGTTCATTGCCTTTCCTGAGTGCTCTATCTAGTGTTAGGGCTACATCTGTCTCTGTTCCGCACAGGTCATGCATGTCATCCTGAGGCAGCTTGCAGTCCCTATGGCACACTAACCTAGGACACCATAACCTTGTTAGGCCACCTTAACCTATTGTTCCATAGCCCAGGGTACCTTCTGCGGTGCCTTGTCCAAGGGTGCCTAATATGGCGCTTAGCCTAGGAGGCCCTATAGGGCGCCTTATGAGGCACCTTACAGGGTACCTTACTAGGCACCTTACATGGCACCTTACATGGCACCTTACAAGGCGCCTTACAAGGTGCCTTGCAAGGCGCTTTACAAGGCACCTTGTAACGCGCGTTAGCTGTCAGTTTGCTGTAACGATGCACCGCCCATGCCTTTATATGGGCATCTCTACCTTTACCGCGGAACCTACTGAGAATGACATTACCGCAGTTTAGTAAACATACCCCTAAGTCTTGTCATCTGAGCTTCTAAAGAAATCTTTGCTTTGATCTCCTCTAGTACTGACTGGTTTGTTCTTCGGGCAGTTCATGGTATACACAGGGGGATGTTTACTAAAAACCGGAAATGTGTGCGCCGCAAAAGAGCGCATGGAAATGCGGCACTGAAACGCTAATAAACACGTTTAAATGCCCCGCACACGTGCGTGTCATCCCCACAAAGGTGCGCGGCACACTAACGGGCCCCGTACAAGTGCGGGCCCGCAAATGTCCGATAGAGGCGTGGAACGGCTAAAGGAGGGCGGAGGAAGGCTCCAGAGGGGCAGAGGGATGGGATCAATGGGTGGAGAGTGGGAGGGGAGAGGCTCCCCGCACAGTATCGGGCCCGAATTTGCATGTAAAAACTAACGCGAGGGAAACACTCGCGGTAGAAAGCATTTAAAGGGAGAGAAACCATTTCCGTCAGCAATGTGCAGGAAAATCGGGGAAACCAGCAAACCGTGAGCAGTGTGATACATGTGCACAGCACAAAAGTGCAAATAAAAATAGAAAATGACCACAACAGAACTATTAAAAATAGTAATTCAGCTGGGGAACAGTTATAGTGATGGGCAAATACAGAAAATACACCCAGCAAAGCTCCAGAAAAAAGAAATGAATTTTGGAAGGGTTTACGGAGCGGAGACTCTTCCAAAAAACATTTCCTTTTGTGGAGCTTTCCTGGGAGTGTTTGCTATGGTTGCCCATTAATATCACTGTTGCCCAGCGTGGTGATATTTTGTCCCCCATTTCCCATGGTCATTTCCGGGGTTTATGTGCACGTTTGTCACCAGACAGGGTGCATATGCCCACAGTAAATTTGCGTAGAGCAGGGTTTGTGACTCCATCCTGCCAGGCTTACTACCTCCAGGGGCTGCACTATCTATGTGGCCATAGTGTGGTGCAGCAGACAGAGTCAGTACCTCTAGGACCAGAGGGTCAGAGGTTCAAAGCCCAGCTGGGGCACTTGCCAGCCCAGTCCCTATATTTTACCCACCACTAAACACAGATAGCACAGACACCCCTGTATTGCAGGGGACATAAGCATGGGGAAAACACCCATATTTTACCCAACAACGCACACACACCACAACAATGGGCATTACCCACAGCCAAGTACCCCAAATGCAGTCCCGTACTGCCACATTCCAATCAGGTCACCTGCTTTTTATGGGAGAAGCTCATGCCAGCATGTTGGCGGATGAGTACATGTGGTGCAGGGGGCAGTGGCTGCTAGCGACAGAAGACAGAGGCCTAGCCATGTGCAGGCTGGCACAGTCCACAGCAACAGACAGGCCCTGCCGGATCCACAGTCATGGACTATCCAGGGAATTCAGCCAAACTGTGGCTACATGGTGGTGCAGTGCACACAGACAGTGCATGCAAGAACAGAAGGTCACAGGTTCAAAGACCAGCTGGGGCTACCGGCAATCCTGCCCACATATTTTCCCCACAAATAAACAGTGACAGTACGGACACACCTTTGGTGACAAGGACATATGCAATGGTAATACGTCTATCTTTTACCCCACTGAGCACAGACACCATGAACAGGGGCAGAACCTACAGCAGAATCCCCCAAATGCAGTCCTGGTGGGCCACACACCAGTCAGGTTCCATGCTGCCACTCATACAAATGCCTGTGCTGTATATCTATGCACCACCCCCACGGCATGTAGATGTAGCTCATGCATATTCATGAGGGACAGCAGGAAGACCCGAACAGTGTGATGCAAAACTGGGCTGGAGTGGGGAAGCGCTGCCGTAAAGCAGCAGCCAACAGGGGCAGACACACCCACACCCACAGGCCCCATTGGCCAATGTCTCCTGTAGAGGCAGAACATTGGACCCTGCGTGCATCTCCCAATATCAGCACCTGCATACCTTAGCAATGTCACCCTACACCTGAGGTACACAGCTCTGAAATGTTTGCTAAGAGTACAGGCTGATAGATATCCCTACCTTACGCACATACTGCTAGTTGACCCCATCCGAACAATCTGTTTGGTGTCTGCGGTGTGTGCTCCAGGCCTGGCCTCTGACGGTGTTCACCACCCTGGGGAGTGACCCCCAGCAGTACTGCGTACCATATCCATGTCTGTGCCGTGCCCAGGACCGGTGTGGTGGCCAAGGCTAATCACTCCCTCAATAGTAGCACAATGCTGGCATAGATGTGGGAGTGTGTGTCTGTCTATACAGTGTGTGTTGGCTGCAAACACCTTCCCCAACCCACACTGCCAGCACTACTGCCAGTATTGGCCTGCCAATGTGCATAATGAGCAGCAATGTACCATGGGTATAGGTCAGACATGGTGGGCTGGCCAGGATGCATCTGCACAGGGCATAGGGCACTGGCTGTGACATTGTAGTGCCAGGCCACCACCTACACAGACAGGGTGACCTCTGTATGTGTTGCTGGGGGAGCACTCTCACCCTGAGTGTGCAGTGATGACAGCATGGCTAGGCACCCCCATAGTGCTGTATTGTGTTTTTCTCTTGTGATATATATGGGTTTCCTGTTGGGGCCTCCTCACAGAACTCTTTGCTTGTGTGTGCTGCCACTCCAGTTTTGGGTGCATGCATTTCCATCAGGGCTAACCAGCAGACTGTTCACAGCTGGTATGTGTCTTGATGGAGTGCCTTGCAGGGTGCAGTGGCTGATGGCTTGCTGCAGGTGAATATCAGATAGTGCTGGGGTGCATCTTTGGATATCCAGGCCTAAAGTCTGCCTGATATTGTGTTATGGATGTGTGTGGAGCTGCTTGGACTGCCCTGTATGGTGTCTGTTCCCCAGCAGGACTGGGGTTTGATTGTCCACTTTGCTGCTGGGGGGCGGGGTGTGTGGTGGTGGTAGTTCTTTGACCACCTAGGGGTTCTTGGGGGGTTTCCACTAACTGAGACAGACAGAGATATCCAACATGTTTCTGCAGCACCTTCCTATCTCACAGGTTAGTACTGTTTTGGAGCTCTGTCATGGCCTCATCCAGCCATGGCTGGTGTTGTGGACCTGGTCCTGGCCGCCATATCACACCCTCAGGGTGAGCACAGTACCCGCACAATGTGACGGTGTGTAGCTACTCTTTGCTGGTAGTCCACCCGCTCAGGACCCCCTACCAGGCCGAGGTGCTGTGTGGGTTCACATGGACAATTCCCCCTACCAGGCCGGGTAGCTGTTGGGGTGCATTCCCCATCTTGTGTGCATCTGTGGACAGCTGATTTGCATGTGCAGTGCATCATGGGTACGGGTGGCCTAACCCTATCCTGTCTACAACAGCAGACTGTCTGTGGGGTGATGTACAGGCTCTCTGCAGCCAGCCAGGGGCTTGCTGTCAGCTATAGAGCCATAGCCCAATGGTTACATTACTCCCTGTATAGCCAGAGGTCATGGGTTCAAACCCACAGTGGGGCCCTTTGATAGGGCTGTCCACAGCTTTATTTTTATTTACTGTACATATGTCTATGCCGGCAAAACCACACACAGCTTACTATACCCATTAGGTGCCTCTGAGGGTGCTTTATAGGGCGCCCTATAGGCCACCTTATGGTTGCCATCCATATAGGGTGCACTATACATTATCCTGTGTCGCAACATACATGGTGCCCTATAGGGGACATTCTAGGGTGCCTTGGCGGACAGTGCACTGTAACATGTGCCTTACGGGCATCCGTATGTTAACACACTGTGAGAGCGGGTTTACTAGTGGTGGGAAATAAAATATAAATGGAAGGCCTCCTACAGCACTCCTCACCATGATACATACTGCCCCAGCCAGCCTTGTTCACTGAGCACTGTGAGAGGTTGAACCCCTGGCCCCTGCACCATTGGTCAGTGTCCTAACCATTGTGCTGTGGCTCTGTTCCTGTGTTTGTGCATCCGCATGCAGCCTTGTAGCCATCAGCGCGCCATCTTGTGGCGCACTAAATTAACAGCACGCCGCCTTATGCCGCACAACATGGATATGCCCCTAAAATAATGCTTCAGCCAGCTGTCTTCAATGGGCACTGTGGGGAATTGAACCCATGATCCCTGCACGAGTGGTCAGTGTCTTAACCATTGTGCTATGGCTCCGTTCCTGTTATTTGCACATCAGCGCGCCACTTCTCCCTCCCACTATTGGACTGCCCCCTCACACATCAGCGCGCTGCCTTCTGCCCACCGGCTCGCCGCCTTCTGTTGCCCACATTTATCAGCGCACCGCCTTCTGCCACCCAAATTTACCAATGCGCTGCCATCTGCCGCCCACACTAAACAGTGCGTCACCTCATGCCGTAATAAAAATAACAGTGCGCCGCCTTCTGCCGCCCAAAATTAATATGCCTCCTAAGCACTTTTGCCCATAAATGTTGGTGCCTCAGCTGGTCTTTTTTGTTGAGTGCAATGGGGGTTTGAACCCCTGGCCCCTGCACCATTGGTCGGTGTCTTCACTGTTGTACTACGGCTCTGTTGTTTGGTTTTGCAGCAGCGCCCCACTTAGCCTTCCCATGTGCTAATGTGGGCCCCGCACATTAGCGCGACGCACACACGTACGGTCCGGTTTTTTGCTTTTTTCTGCCTGGCCCGCCCACTCCTTATATGGCACCAGCACACTAACGGGGACCCGCACAGCAACGGAGTTTAGTAAACATACCCCACAGTATTCTTTGCCAGCACCATAATTCAAAGGCATTGATTTTCTTTTTGTCTATCTTTTTAACTGTCCAACTTTTGCATCCCATAAGATGTTATTGAAAATACCATGTCTTGGACAAGTTGAATCTTTGTATGTAGAGAGCCATTTTTGCTCTTGAGAATCTTGTCTAGGTCCTCCATAGCCATTCTGTCAAAAGCAATGCATCATCAGATTTCTTGACTTCTTGTCATTTCTTTATTGATTCTTGATCTAAGCAGGTTAAAGTTGTCCACTATTTCAATTTCTTCCTTGATAAATTGGAAGACTGAATGTTCAAATGGCAGATGAAATTTAATGTGGACAAGTGCAAAGTTATGCACCTAGGAAAGAACACCCCAAACTATGGATACATGATGCAAGGTTCCAGATTAGGAACCACCACCCAGGAAAAAGATTTAAATGTCATCATGGATAACACGTTGAAATCCTTCACCCAATGTGCAGCAGCGGCCAAGAGGGCCAATGGAATGCTAGGAATCATAAGGAAAGGACTGGAGAATAAAATAAAGGATATTTATTCTGGAGACCGCACATTCAAAAGGATATAAGCAGACTGGAGTCAGTACAGAAGGTGGCTACTAAAATGGTTAGTGGTCTTCATTATAAAGCATATGAGGACAGACTTAAGGATCTTAATATGTACACCTTAGAGGAAAGGCGAGATAGAGATGATATGATTGAGATGTTTAAATACCTCCGTGGCATGAATGCACAGGAGGAGAGCCCCTTTCGATTGAAAGCAAGCTCTGCTATGAGGGGACATGGGATGAGGGTGAAAGGGGATAGATTCAGGAGTGATACATGAAAATATATCTTTACGGAAAGAGTGGTGGATCCGTGGAATAGTCTCCCAGTGGCGGTGGTAGAGATGAGGACAGTATCTGAATTCAAAGAAGCATTGGACAAACACAGAGGATCTCTAAAGGAAAAAAGGGGACTGTTGTAGTGATTGATATGGAAGGACAGACTAGATAGGCCATGTGGTCATTTTCTATCATCATGTTTCTATGTTTCTATAATGCCTTTATATCATTCCATGGCGCGACCGCATCTTGAATATTGTGTGTAATTCTGGTTGCCGTATCTTAAAAAGGAAATAGTGGAATTGGAAAAGGTACAGAGAAGAGCCACCAAAATGCTAAAGAGGATAGAAGAATACCCCTATGAGGAGAAGCTTAAAAGGTTTGGACTCTTCAACCCGTAAAAGAGACGGCTGAGTGGAGATATGATAGAGATCTATAAATTAACGAATGGAATGGAATAGGTAAATGTAGATCAATTGTTTATGCCATCAAAAAGTAGAAAGACTAGGGGACATGCAATGAAGCTACAGTGAAACCCATTTAAGACCAATAAGAAGAAATATTTTTTCACTCAATGCGTAATCAAACTCTGGAGTTCATTACCGGAGGTTGTAGTAAAAGCTGTTAGTGTAGCTGGGTTTAAAAAAGGTTTGGACAAGTTTCTGGAGGAAAGGTGCATAAACCATTATTAAAGAGGACCCGGGAAATCCACTGCTTGCCCCAATACAAGCATTGTGGAACCTGTGTGTCTTTTGGGGAACCTCCTAGGTACTTGTGACTGAATTGGCCACTGTTCGAAACAGGATACTGGGCTTGATGGACCTTGGTCTGACCCAGTATGGCATATCTTATGTTCTTAATGATGAACTTATTGATTTTGCTAGTTGTCACGATCTTTGTCTTCTTTACTTAAGGTGCATGCCCATTTTAAGACTATATTCCTTGATCTTAAGAAGCAAATGTTTCAGATTGTCTTCATTTTTAGCCAGTATTGTGGTGTCGTCAGCATAGCAAAGGCTGTTGATGAGTCTTCCACCAATCTTCACACCTCGGTTGTCTTCATACATTCCTGTTTCTCCAATGATTTGTTCTACATATAAATTAAACAGGTAGGGGACATATACAGCCTTTTCTTACATCTTTGCTGATTTTAAACCATTCTGCTTCTCCTTGTTCCATTTGAACGGTTGCTTCTGGATCAATGTAAAGGTTGTGTAAGAGAACTATCAGGTGTTCAGGTTTCTCATGGTTTACAATCAAAAGCCTTCCTGTACTCCATAACACATATATAAATATTCTTGTGATATTCTTTTGCCTTTGCAAAGATCCATCTCACATCCATGATGATGTCTCTTGTTGCTCGCTTTTTCCTGAACCCTGCTTGCACTTCAGGCAGTTCTTATTCCAGATACAGTTGTAGTCTCTGCTGGATGATCTTAAGTAGAATTTCACAGGCATGTGGAATCAGAGCGATTGTGAAATAATTTCCAGAGTCAGTCAGATCACCAGTATTGGTATAAACACAGATCTTTTCCAGTCATTTAGCCAAGATGTTGTTTTCCAAATTTCCTGGCAGATCCTTGTAAGTATCCAATTGCTGTACTTCTTCAGCGGGAATGCCATCAATATCCAGTGCTTTGTTCTTTGATAATGCTTTCAATACTACTTCGATTTCTTCTTCCATCACCAATGGTTCCTGATCATAAGGTACAAGTTGAAATGGCTGTTGGTCCACTTGATATTTATGGTATCTATATTCTTTTCACCTTTTCTTGATCTTCTCAGCATCATTCAACATGGATCCTTAAGCATCTTATAGCATTCCAATTCAAGGCTGGAATTTTCTCTCTAACTCTTGTAGCTTTAGGAAAGCCAGTCTCATTCTTCCTCTCATAGTTTCTGATTCTATTTCCTTGCATGCATCTTTGTAGTACTTCTTGTCTTGTCTTGCTGTACATTGGACATTTCTATTGAGTTCTGTGATTGCCTCTCTTTCTTCTCTGACTTTAGCTTCACTGCCTTTCTGGTCAATTTTCAGAGTTTCTTCAGTCATCCACTTTGGCCATTTTTGCTTTTTCACCTTTTGTAGAGACTTCTCACTTTCTTCGAGCACAACTTTCTTGATGTCATCTCATAACTCTTCTGGTGCTCTGACATTTGTATTCAAAGCAGCAAATCAATTTCGCAGAAAGTCTTTAAAGTCCAGTGGTATGTTCTCAAGGTCATATTTAGCTACATTCATGAGTGACTTGCTCTTTTTCAGCTTTAGCTTGAGTTTGCATACCAGTAGTTGGTGATCTGTACCATAGACAGTTCCAGGTTTTGTCTTTGTTGATGTTATTGAGATTTTCCAACATTGACTTCCACAGATGTAGTCAATTTCATTTTTGTACAATCCATTGGGTGCAGTCCATGTGTACAGTCACCGCTTGTGTTGCTGAAAGAAGGTGTTTGAGATGAACAGATCATTGGTCTTGCAGAATTCTTTCTCCAGCTTCATTTCTGTTGCCAAGTCCATATTTTCCATCCTTATTTCCTTCTTTGTTGCCAACTTTTGCATTCCAGTCACCCCTGGCTATCAGGATATCCTGTTTGCATATTCTGTCAATTTCAGCTTGTACTTGTTCATAGAACTGATCCACTTCTTCCTCTTCTGCAGCTGCTGTTGGGACATATATTTGAATAATAGTTGTGTTGATGGGTATTCCTTGTAGATGAACAGAACTTAAGCGTTGATTGCAGTGTACAGTCATCCCTCGCCACTTCGCGCTTCGACTTTCGCGGCTTCACTCTATCGCGTTTTTTTCAAATACATGTATATTGTGATGACGAAGGCAGTTCAGAGGAAATGGAATGGCAGAAAAGTGAACCCTGTTCCTTTAAAAATGCTAGCATTCAGGGTTTCCCTAGTAACCAAGAACCTCTGAGTCAGAGTGCAGCCAGCATCAAGCCCCGCCCACGTCAGCACGTCAGAGCTAGGTTGAATCCTAGCAGCTCCCACGTGTGCTGGGAGAAGGGTGTGGTCCCTAAGAAAGATCAGTTTAAAACTGCTGGGTTTGAGCAGTCAGTTAGAACAGGCACAAGCACAGGCACGAGGACAGGCAGTAGTGCAGGCCGAGGAGTCTCGAGAGGAGCACCAGAAGGCAGCAGAGGAGCCTTGGGAAGCACGAGAAGAGTTGGAACCAAGAGCAGAGACGAGCTGTGGGATCTAGGAGCAACAGGTCCAAGGCAGACACAGCTAAATGGGAAATTGCCACAAGGAAGGCAAGCGTTTGATGAGAGAAGGTAGCATGGCACTGAGCAGGAAGGCGTGGAACTACTAAGAGGCCCAGGCAAGTGTATGTTCCAGAGTCCCTGCATAAGCAAAAGGTGAAGGAGTTAGTTCCTACTGGAGGAAGCAACTCAGCTAGACAGCTAAGCTGTAAAAGTAGAGAAAATAGCTTGTCTGCATTTCCTAGGCTAAGTCTCTCTGAGGAGATAGAGCAGAAGAAACTCTTGCTAGAAAAACTAAATGAACTGTTGCAGAAGCAGAGTAGTAAGCTCTACGACCAGGTTCCCTCTGAGAACTGCTGCAATGAATCTGTAGAAGAGATGGAAGTAGAATCTTATGATAATGAGCCTGAAGAAATACAATGCTCATTTTGTAGGGCAAACAAGCCGGAGGTGTGCTGAAGCCTAAAGCACAGGTGAATGAATGAATGTTTTAAGTAGTGAAGCTTGTTTGAATGAAAGATACAGCAAAGGAAAATAACTGGAGGTTTTAAGCCAAGCTGTTTCTCCTATATGCCTGTAAATAAAATGAAACTTAATGGACATTTTGAAGCTGTCTGTATGTGAGGAAGCTGTGAGTAAAACAGTCTTCCTGTGAAGTTAACTTGCTTTAAAGAAAGTTTACAGCCTGAGCTTTGGAAGCCAATTCCGGTGTCAAAGTTAACTGCTTAAACTGACCTACCTGTGAATACAACTTGTGAGCTTTATTCTTTGTTTTTGGAGAAGAATCCATTTTTGAGTTCAGCACTGTTAAATTTGATGCAAGGGGAAAAATCCCAAGAAAATAAAATATTCTCTGTTTTCGCCTAACCACTTGTGGTCACACTACTTTGCCTGATAGAATAAGTAAACTACAGTACCCAGCAGCCCTAGCTGGCGGCCATATTGGTGAACCTTATTCAAGGGGCAACAAGGCGACACTCTCCTGCTGCCCGGCTATACGCCCGGCCAGGAGGTGGCGAAAATATTCATTAAAATGTTGATTGAGACAGTGAAAATGATACAGCGCACGCTCGGTTGTCTGAGTCAATTATACACCCCTGTATTACAATTAAAATTTAAATGACTGTACGTATGGACTGTAGGCCTTTATCTAAGCCCCACGATGTCTCCTACACGTGCTGCTTCTTCTAAGCCTTCTGACGATGAAACTAAGCGCCGGAGGAAGATGCTTACCATCCAGGAGAAGGTAAAACTCTTGGATATAAATAAAGAATCCTACTTCGCGGAAATTCACTTATCGCGGTAGAGTCTGGAATGGATTAACTGCGATAAATGAGGGACGACTGTATTTCATTACAGTTCTTGCAAGTTTCTTCTTAATTACATTTCCAGCATATATGATCATCAGATGCAAAGTGCCTGATGCCAGTCCACTAACACCCAAGAGATCGAGTGGTACAAGTTCCATTTCATTGTTTACCACCTCCAACTCTCCTTGGTTCATGCTTCATATGTTTCATGTCCCAATATGTAATTCATCTTTGCAGTTTCTGACTCTCATTTCATGTGCAGCTACATCAGCAGTCAGATATCCCGAGGGTTTTGATCCATCACATCATAAATGCTGGCTTTACTCTGTAGGGTCTTCAGCTCATCCCTGATAGCCAGTTGAATGCCTTCTGACCTGAGGGTCTCATCTTCCAGCACTATAGTTCAATTCATTTTGTTGTGATTAGCCATTGGGCTTATGTGGCAAGATATGGAAGTAGATTGCCAGGCCTTTATTCCATACAGGTAATGCTAGTTTTTTTGCCATTGTCACAGAAATGTGATCCTCCGCTGCCCATTCTGCTGCTGCCCAGATGAGTGATTTATCTTGTTCTGGCATCTCGGCTGAGACCTGACCATCTTGGTAGACCCTGCCAATAGTTACATTACCAGTAGCTTAGATCTCAGCATCGTTGATGCACACAAGCCCTGACAGCACAAGAAGCTGAAAAACAAGTACTACTACTACTACTACTAATGATCATTTGTATAGCGCTACAAGGCATATGCAGCATGCACAGACACATGTAAAAGACAGTCCCTGCTCATCAATCACAATCTAGTCAAGACAGACAACACAGCAGCTGTGGACAAGGGGGAATGGTAAGGAAACACAAAGGAGATTAGGCGAATCAGGATTCAAAGTGGTAATGAAGAGGTGAATTTTCAGCCTGGATTTGAAAAGAGCCAGAGAAGAAGCCTAATGTACAAACACAGGTAGTTTGTTCCAGGCATAAGTAGCAGCAAGGTGAAAGGAGCAAAATCTGGAGTTGAAGAGAAGAGCATAAATAGAAGCGATCTGCCAGAAGAGTGGAGTTCCCGAGGAGGGGGTGTAGGGAGAGATAAGAGATGAAAGGTAGTAAGGAGCTGCAGAATGAGTGCACTTATAGGTTAGCAGGGGAAGTTTGAACTGGATGTGGAAACAGATAGGGAGCCAATGAAGTGCCTTGAGAACAGAGGTTATATGAGCATGTTTAGGCTGGTGGATTAGTTGTGCAACTGAATTTTGAAGAGACTGAAGGGGGGAGAGAGATGATTCAGAGGGAGACCAACATGGAGGAGGTTGCAACATGGAGGAGGTTGCTCCTGCTCTCTGGCTCCGTGCTCCCCGATCGGGGTAGAGCACACCTGAGCGGGTGCCGCCATCCCTTCCCGCTCAGGAGCCTCCAGCCCAATCGGAGCTGTGGGAGGCGGAGCCCAACGCTAAAAAAGAAACCGCCGGTAGGCGGGCCCGCGCCTGTCGGGCCCGCGCCAGAGGGCCCTTTGGCGTGGCCCTTAGGCAGTGGCACTCCGGCAACACCACAAGCGAAAACAGAGTTCTCCCCTGCAGCATTGCCAGTGTCAGGAAAATCTGTTGCAACCGGAACACCCACAGGCACAAACCTCAAACACTGCCGGGCCGGAAAACGCTGGGATCAGGACTCTGACAGAACCGAGGTAATACGATTTTTACCCTACGACTCAGCCTACAGTACGGTACTCCCTTGCACAGCTCTTTGCCAACAATGCAGACACTGCGTGACAGGATCTGGTTTAACATCTAGCCCAGACATTCCTCTCCCATGCTCTCTACAGCAAGTATAGCCTCACTATATAGCCACCTACATATCATGACTATTTAAATTTATCTATTTACCATACTGTCGTCAGTACCTCTAATTGTACCAGTCTCCACTGTTCAGTGTATTTACCATACTGTTGCCAGTAACCTTTAATAGCACCACTGTACTGTTACCAGTAATCCTCCATTGCCAATCAACCTTTATACTGTTGTCAGTAACCCTATCAGTTCCAATCGCCACTGTACTGCTATCAATAATCTACTAATGCTAACAATTTATCCTACTGTGTTCAGTAACCTCACCAGTTCCAGTCATCAGTATACCTTTACTAGTTATCTAACTCTAACCACTGCCTGTGACTGTATTGTCGGCTGCGACCCAGCATACCGCTCTAAGTATCAAGAGTCTGTAATTATCCTCCTGGTAGTCTAACCTGATTGTCCCACTTCCAATTACATAGCGCTCTTCCAAGATGGGTTCCCCCATTACCACCATAATAGGATGCTATATAATCATATCATGTTGGTTCTCCAACTCTCTTGCCTTAACCCCAGCATCCAACCAGATTCCTGTTTTACGGAACCATGGGAGAAGGTGGTCCAGTGCATGCCACGACAACATAACTTGGGATACCTGCCCACACCACCCCCATCTGTTACACATTGCACTTCAACACAATATGAAACCCAAAAGCTTTGAAAACCCCTACCCTCATAGCCTAAAATGTGCCCTCATCAATGCCCATTCGATCCGGAAGAAGTGGCCAGCCGTCACCGACATCATTGCCAGCCACAGCCTTGATATACTCATGGTCACTGAGACGTGGTTATCCGCTGAAGACAACGTCATACTCAACCAGCTCCTCCCCCAGAATTTCACCGCACATTCAAGTCATAGACAAGACAAAAGAGGAGGTGGCGTGCTCATCCTCACAAGGTCAGACCTCCATTTTCGAACGGTAGACTCCACCAGTACAAACCACATGGAGACCGTCACCATCTCCAATAAACACTGCTCAATCAACCTGCTTTACAGAGCACCTATATTCGGGAGAGGAGGAAAATCAGAGGTGGAATTGCAGGACTCAGAAATGCTGGGAACGGATTCGTGGAGAGTGACATTGAAAAAATGAAATTGCTAAACAAATACTTCTGCTCTGTTTTTACTAAAGAAAATCCTGGAGAAGGACCACCTGTGACTCCCAAATATAAAAATGGGAATGAAGTAGATACCACACCATTCACAGAAGATGATGTGTTAGAACAACTTGCAATACTGAAAGTCGACAAGGCCATGGGACCGGATGGGATACATCTCCGGATACTGAAAGAGCTCAGAGAAGTTCTTGCAGGGCCATTAAAGGATGTTTTTAACAGTTCCTTGAAAACAGTAGAAGTTCCTCAGAACTGGAAGAGGGCTGATGTGGTACCTCTTCACAAAAGTGGTGACAGAGAAGAAGTGACAAATTGCAGGCTGGTGAGCCTTACCTCGGTGCCAGGAAAAGTAATGGAGGCGCTCCTGAAAGAGTGAATAGTGGACTTTCTCAAAACCAACAGGTTGCATGATCCAAGGCAACATGGTTTTACCAAAGGACAATCTTGCCAAACAAATCTGATTGAGTTCTTTGACTTGGTGACCAGAGAACTAGATCAGGGGCATGCGATGGATGTCATCTACCTGGATTTCAGCAAAGCCTTTGATACTGTTCCTCATAGGAGGCTTATCAATAAGCTCAATAGTTTGGGGATGGGTCCCAAGGTGGTAAACTGGATCAGAAATTGATTGACTGACAGACTTCAAAAGGTGATGGTAAATGGAGCTCACTTGCATGAAAGGAGGGTGATTAGCGGGGTGCCCCAGGGTTCGATCCTGGGACCGGCACTGTTCAATGTATTTGTGAGTGATATTGCTGAAGGACTGAATGGAAAAGTTTGTCTTTTTGCAAATGACACAAAAATTTGCAACAGAGTGGATTCCCCTGAGGGAGTGGATAACATGAGGAAAGATCTACAAAAGCTGGAAGAATGGTCTAAAGCTTGGCAGTTAAGATTTAATGCGTAGAAGTGCAATGTCATGCACTTGGGAAGCAGAAATCCAAGGGAAATGTACACAATAGGGGGCAAGAGATTGGTGTGCATGGACCAGGAGAAGGAGCTTGATGTGATTATTTCTGAGGATCTCAAAGGGGCAAAAGTGCGACAAGGCAGTAGCAAAAGCCAGGAGGATGTTGGGTTGCATACAAAGAGGAATTACCAGCAGAAAGGAAGAGGTACTAATGCCACTGTATAAGTCACTGGTGAGGCCTCACTTGGAATACTGTGTTCAGTTTTGGAGACCATATCTCACAAAGGATGTAAAAAGACTGGAAATGGTTCAGAGGAAGGTGACCAAAATGATTTGGAGCCTGTGTCAGAAGCCTTATGAGAAGAGACTTGAAGACCTAAATATGTACACTCTGGAGGAGAGGAGGGATAGGGGAGATATGATTCAGACCTTTAAATACTTAAAGAGTATTAATGAACAAAAAAACCTCTTCCAAAGACGGTGAAGCTGTAAAACTAGAGGGCATAACATGAAGCTGCAAGGGGGTAAATTGAAAGGCAATGTCAGGAAATACGTTTTCACTGAAAGGGTGATGGATGCTTGGAATGCTCTCCCGATGGAAGTGGTGGGGGCAAATACAGTGACAGAATTCAAAATGGCATGGGACAGACACAGCGGATCCCTTTTTAGCAACGGGATAAAATCAAAATAAACTTAACTATCTAATTTCTCAACAAACAGGGGTGCCCTACATGGAGCGGTGGGTTCACCCCTAAACAAAGACATGGGGAGGGGTGACCTGCACAGAGCGGCAGGTGCACCTACTCTTGCCATCTTGCTGGGCAGATTAGATGGACCATACTGGTCTTTATCTACTGTCATTTACTATGTTACTATATTTCAAAATTTGAAACATAATGAATAAAACAAAACAATAATAAAATAGATAAATTAAAAAACACATCATACCAACCATATCACGAAGATACAGCAGCAAAGAAAAGAAAAAGGAAGAAGAAAAAAGGGAGGCAAAAAAAATAATGTCAATAATATACAACAAACCATATAAGGAGGGAGGAGTGGCTACCTCAGGCCAGAGGGCCAGGGGTTTGATTCCCACTCAGGGACAGCAACCTTAGGCCAGAAGGATTGGGGTCTCTAATCCTAAAGGTGCTCCTTCTGTTCTTGAGCAAGCCACTTCACCCTCCATTGCCTCAGGTACACATGTAGATTGTGAGCCCTTCAGGGGTGAAGGAATATAGCAGGTAAACCACCTAGAATGATTACATAAATGCCTGAATCATAAACATAACTGAAGAGGTATAAGAACATAAGATATGCCATACTGGGTCAGACCAAGGTCCATCAAACCCAGTATGCTGTTTCCAACAGTGGCCAATCTAGGTCATAAGTATCTAGCAGTCTCCCCAAAAGGCACAGGTTCCTCAATGCTTGTCTTGGGTTAAGCAGTGATATCCTGGGTCCCTTTTAATAATGGTTTATGGACCTTTCCTCCAGGAACTGGTCCAAACCTTTTTTAAACCCAGCTACACTAATGGCTTTTACTACATCCTCTGGTATGCTGTGACCTTCTCTATCACCCAAAGACATGAGTGGGTTGCAGTATGGTGGGCATGCTAGACAGTTGCTGCTTGGTCACTTTTATAGATAGTTTTTTATTGTACCTTGTAAGATAATTTACCCCTGACACAGGCGATTTCTGCTGAAACATGGCTGTTCCTGACTTAGTAAAGTGTGCTTTATGTTTGTGGGCATTCTGATTACTCCTGCTGTGGTCTTTCTTCTTCTTTCCTTATTGTCTCAGGTCAAATTATGTTTCAACTTTGGTGGCAGGATATGACGCATTTTGCAGCTACGGCGCTCTTTTCCTATTTTTCCCCAGGATTAAATGAAATTTTCTTGCTCATCCTTTCAGGGAATGTTTTTGATTTTCTTTATTGGTTTTGGGAAATGTATTTAGTAACATGGTACTACAGCAGATAAAGATCAAAATGGCCCATCCTCTCTGCCAAGTAGGATGGTTAGGGTTATAACTACTGATCCATGCAGATTACTCCCCATGCCTTTGCTGAGAGTTGTAACTGCTGCTTTGTGCAGGTTATCTCCCTATGCCTTCCTAAGAAGTGCAAAAGTAATTTCATTGGTGTTTTGAGCTGAATCACTCAATGATTGATTTCCATCTTTTTACTTTTTAGGGATCCTTTGTGTATATCCCACTCTTTTTGAAATTCCATCCCAGTTTTTGTCTCTACCATCTCCCTTGGGAGGAGATACCAGACATGCATCACCATTTCCATGAAAAAGTATTTCCTGACATTGCTCTCCTGCAGTTTCCTATCATGTCCCCTAGTTCCAAAGCTTTCTTTCCTTTGGAAAAGGATTGCTTTTTATGTATGAATATCTTTCAAGTATTTAAATGTCTGTATCATATTTCCACTGTCCCTCCTCTCTTCCAGGATATAAATATTTGGTATCTTCAAGCCTCTTTTCATATATGTTCTGGTGCAGATTTCACATCAATTTGGTTGTCTTTTTCTGAACTCTACTCTGTTTGAGGTCAATATCCAGCTGCATGGTCAATATATAATTTGAAATGTCTAACTTAGATGGTTTCAAATCGTACATATATGTAGTGACACTATCCATTTAAGAAGTGCCACTGAGTATACATGTATAACTTAAAACATCTAAGTTAGACGAGTTATACCTGTTATTTGTGTGGGCTGCTTGGAAATATAAAGGCACATTTTACAAAGGATGTCCAAGTGCAATCTGGAAAAAGCACAAAAAGCGAGGGTGTAGAAGGTCACTGGTTTATTGAGAATAAAGCCCCAACGCGTTTTGGCAGAATTGCCTTCTTCAGGGGGCACACATCTTAAAGATAAAACATATGATAAACATCAAATATGAAAAAGCATAATGTTAAAAATCAAAAATTATAAAACATAAATATGACAAAGTGTATATATAAAAAGCATATATATAATTATATGACCAATGGGAGCAAGCATAAAAACTTAAATACTAATGATACTAATAAAAGATAAATTAAAAATTTATAATTTATCTTTTATTAGTTTCAAATATGTACACTATGTCATATTTATGTTTTATAATTTTTGATTTTTAACATTATGCTTTTTCATATTTGATGTTTATCATATGTTTTATCTTTAAGATGTGTGCCCCCTGAAGAAGGCAATTCTGCCGAAACGCGTTGGGGCTTTATTCTCAATAAACCAGTGACCTTCTACACCCTCGCTTTTTGTGCTTTTTCTGGAATTCTGCTGTGAGGGCTCTTGTTTGCTGTCTTTGTGTATCCAAGTGCAATCTGGGACATCAAAGTCAGAACGTCTGAAAAAAAAAGAAGGCAGGTGCAAGTTCAGGCATGATTTCAGAAACGTGGACATGCCGAATCTGGATGTCTATGGAAACCTCTACATAGATGTCCCCAGAATAGTATCTCAGAACATAGACGTCTACTATCATAATGGTTAAAGTAGTGAATTAAGAGCAGGGTGGCCAACGTTCATATCCCAGTGTGGGCCTTTGTGATCTTAGGCTAGTTACTTAATTCTCCATCTTCTCTTCACCCTTTGGATGTTTTAAGGCTACAACAAGCACTTTTCTGATGCCTGTTCATGCCTGGAGCAGGTCTAAACATGGATGTGCCTACAAAAATCTTTGATCAATTTCAGAAATGTTGGGGATATCTAAGTTCATTGCACCCCCTCAGGCACACCTCCACCATGCTCTCTGATTACTTGGATGTCCCCACACTGGAGATTTATTTATTTATTTATTTATTTATTTAACATCTCTTATATACCGCACTATTGTCATCAGCGTGGTTTACATGGAACAAACATATACATACAGAGAACTGTAATGCACTTTACAAGTAACGGGGTCTTTGAACTTGGGATTAAAAAGGTAAACTATATAGGCTAACTAACTATTTACAGAAAATTCAAAATACATTAGTCACATTTGGATATCGTTTGGGGAATGTCTTGGTCAGAAAAAGTGTCTGTAGTATTTTCATGTGCAAAGATTAGATTGGGAAATAGCTTAGGAAGAGGTAGTGTTTGAGGCTTTTTCTGAATTGTGTTAGGCTGGTTATAGCTCTCAGTTCTGGTGGGAGGGCATTCCAGGTTATTGGGGCATGGATACTGAAGGCTCTTTTAGTTGTTTCCTTAGTGTATCTGACTGTTTGTTTCGGGATTATTAATGTATTTATAGCAGTTGATCTTCTGGATCTGTTGGGGGTCTGTAAATGTACAAGGTTGGTGACAGTTGATGGTGCTTGGTTGTTTATGGCTTTGAATGTAGTGATCAGTATCTTGTAGTGAATTCTTGCGTTGGTTGGTAACCAGTGGAGTCTTTTTAGGACTGGGGTTATGTGATCTGTCTTTGATATTCCTTCAAGTACTCTGGCGGCAGTGTTCATCGCCAGTTGAAGGGGATTTAATGTTGCTTGAGGGAGCCCGTATAGAATTGCATTTGCAAAGTCGATGTGAGGCATTATCAGGGCTTGGTAGACGGTTCTGAAGTCTGAGGGTTCAAGTAAGGGTCGCAGGTGGCGTAATGTACGTATCTTGTGATATATTAGTTTTGTTATGTTTTTTATGTGGGCTTTCATATTGAGGCGCTGGTCGAGGGTTATACCTAGGTAGCGTAGTGTAGGTTTTACTGTTAATTCCTTGTCCTTTATCTTTACGGAGGTTGGAGGTGTGAAGTTTTGGTTCCTTGTTATAAACATCACATCAGTCTTGCTGTGGTTGATTCTCAGATTTTGTGAGATGAGCCAATCTTCTACTGCTTCGAGGCATGTTGTCAATGGTGTATAATCGGGGTGGTTGGTGGAGAATGGCATGTATAGTAGAATGTCGTCTGCATATGCTAAACAGGTGACATTATAGGAACGAATGAGGTCGCAGATGGGTTGCATGTATATATTGAACATCAACGCTGACAGAGAAGATCCTTGCGGTACCCCTTGATCTTGAAGAAATGGTTCAGATGCAGTTTCGCCAATTCGTACTTGTTGCCAACGGTTAGTTAGGTAGGATATACACCAGTCGAGTGCGACACCAGCTATTCCTTTTTCCTTAAGGCGATCGATAAGTATTTGGTGGCTTACTGAGTCGAACGCAGCTGAGATGTCCATGAATATAAGTATGAATCCTTGGTGGATGTTATCTATTCCTGTGATTAGTGTGTTGAATAGTGTGATGAGGAGGGTCTCAACTCCATGAGCCTCTCTAAATCCGTGTTGTGCAGGGTCAAGTGGAGCTTCAGTGTCTATGTGCTGTTGTATTTGCCGTTGGACCACTTTCTCAATTATTTTTGCTAGGAGTGGGATACTGGATATTGGCCTGTAAGATTCTACTTTTAGGGGGTCTAATTTGCTGTTTTTTAATAATGGTCTAATTGATGTTTGCTTGAGGCTTTGAGGAAAGGTTCCAGTTGAAAAAGATTGTTCAAGGATATTCTGTATGAAGAAGCTTACTTCATGTTTAAGGTTTTTTATCCAAGCTGCTGGACATGGATCACTTGCAGCGGTGGTAGCATTTATTGATGCGATAGTGTTTTCAATTTCTTTGATTGATAATGTATTAAACTTGGTTAATGTGGTTGACTGTGAATGCATATCACTCTTTGTTGGTCCAGTGGTGCAGATGTTGGGTGTTTTTGTCATCTTTGACTTTAGGTATTTAGCATAGTCTTGAGGGTGTATTGTTTGTGTATGTTGGGGTGTTGGTTCCTTTGCCATTGTTCTTACGATGTTGAAGAGATCATGATGTTTATTTAATGATTATTATTATTATTTAATGATTTATTTAATGATTGCTTTAGAAGGTTAGTATGGAATTGTTTCCTTCGATCTGCTATTTGTGAAATGGCTCCAGAGATATATCCGTGATTTCCATGTCCATGTGCACATCTTCAGACGTCCAAATCATGATGAAAACTTTCAAAGTAACCCCAATAGGAGACAATTTTAAATGAACCACATTAAATTATGCACCATCAACATGCATAGGTCACCTATTTTCAATGGCTTACACATGGGGATGGGCACATATGTATACAGTTTAGGCAGGCACTATTTTGTAAGCATGTACATCAGGGTAATGGCACACACTTTCAGACTGGGTGAGCACAGGGGGGCAGTCTAAATTTATGCATGTAAGTTATGAAATATGGGCATTTACACCAAGCCTAGGACTCATGCCTAGGTTTGCCATTTATCTCTTATGACTTACACCCCTATTTTACAAAGAATAGTAAGCAGGTGCTTTTCTTTATAAAATAGATGTACTTTTGTGTATATTGGAACAAGCATTAACCTAGACAACCTTCAGAAATTATCCTTCTAATTCATATTTAGTAGCTGAATATTACCTCCTAGATGTGTAAGTTAGATGGTTATGTCTTACTGCTCCTGGAATGCTCCAAATCTTTCCTCCTTTTCAATTAATTTTGGCTGAAAAATGATTTATACTTTCAAAATTATTGATTCAAAAGACCCAGATTTTTTTTAAAAAGCACTTATGTGATTGGCCCTGCCACTGAATGCATAAGTGCTGCTGAGTATCAATCTCTTTATATTCTTACTGAAATATGGCCTCCAAAATTGAACACAGTATTTCAGGTGAGACCTCATCAACAATGTAAAGTGGCATTATCATCTTTTTTTTCTGCTGGTTATACATCTCTCTATTCAGCCCAGCATCCCTTTGGCTTTTGCCACCATCATATCACATTATTTTGTTACCTTGAGATCATCATACATTGTTACCCTGTGTCACTCCTGCTCTATGCATATCACCCTCTTCAACCACGTACCTACCACATACAGCTCTTAGAGATGTTTGTGAATATTGGTAGCTCAGGTTCGCAATCATGATGTTGGATTGTTCTCCGAGCTTGATTGTTTGATTGCAGACGTTTTGTCACCATTCGAAGGGACATCATCAGTGCGGGGCTCCAGATGGTAATGTGTCTGAATGCTTGCGTTTGTACTTATATTGATGGTGGTGACACAGCACTTTGGTTGACAGGGATTGATTGGTTGGTTTCCCTGAGGGTTGCTGGGGTGTGGCTGCTGTTCCTGGGCCTTGTTGTTTGTGACTCAGCTCTTTGGTTGGTTTCCCTGAGCGTTACAGGGGTGTGGGTGATGTTCCTGGGCATTGTTGGTGGTGACTCAGCTCTTTGGTCCACAGGGATAGATTGGTTGGTTTCCCTGAGGATTGCCGGGGTGTGGTTGCTGTTCCCGAGCATTGTTGGTGGAGCCTCGGGATTATGACGATATGTCTGTTTATTGAGTTTGTGGTGGAAAACTAGGCTTCCAGAAATTCTCTTTCTCTTTTTGTTTGTGCTCATGCTATGATTTTAGTTGTGTTCCAGTTGAATGTGTGTCCTTCGGTGTCTTCATGGATTGAGACCAGGGAGAGTGGGTCATGTCTTTGTCGGCTAGTTGGTGTTCGTGTAGTTTGGTGGATAGTTTTCTTCCTGTTTGGCTGTCACCACATTGAATTTTGTACATGATGTTTGTCCTTTGATCTTTCTCTGGTTGTCCTTTTGATTTTGACAGGATTCTTCTCAGAGTCACAGTAGCTTTGTGGGCTATTGTAATGCCATGGTCTCTTAGTAGTCTTGTGGTCATTTTGGAGGTGTTCTGGATGTAAGGGAGGATGATTCGTTGGGGTGCACTTTTGGTCTGGAGGTTTGGGCTTTTTGGCTGCAAGCATCTGCAGATGATGTTCCATGGGTATCTGTTCCTGTTAATGCATTGTATAGGTGTTTCTCTTCTTCTATTTTAGCTTCTGTCATGTTGCAGTGGGATTCTACTCATCTGAATAGCGTTTTTATGCAGCTTTGCTTGTGGCACGTCAGGTGGTTGCTGTAGAAGTTCAGGATTTGGTCCATGTGTGTTGCTTTCCTGTAGACTGATATGGGAATTCGCCAGTTTTGGTTCTCATGACAAGAACATCCAGGAATAGGAGTTTGTTGTCCTTGGCCATTTCCATTGTGAACTGGATGTCTTCATAGGTACTGCTGAGTAGTTGGAATATTTCTTTGATTTGGTTGCATCTTATTATGATGAAGGTGTTGTCACCGTACCATACCCACAGTTTTGGGTTTGCATGTGGAAGTACATGCTTTCGGGTTTTTGCATCACAATCTCAGCAACTAGGCCAGATATGGGGGATCCCATTGGTGATCCTTTCAGTTGTTCATAGATTTGTCTGTCGAATTCGAAGTAAGTTGATAGGCACAGCTCGAGGATTTCACATATGCTTTGTGTTATGAGCGACCCTGTTCGCATTGTTTAGTGATTGAGTAGGTCTGCGATTATACTGATTGCCAGTTTTTGGTCGATGGATGTTAATAGTGCAGTGACGTCAAATGATACCATCTCTTCATCTTCAGCGATCCGATGGTCTTTTAGTTGGTTCAGAAACTGTTGGGTATTGTTTATAGAATGTTGTGACTCGTAGGTCAGGTTTTTGAGGCATCTCCACCTGTCTTTCGCTAGATTGTAAGTAGGTGTGCCTGGGAGTGAGATGATTGGGCGGAGTGGTGTGCCTTCTTTGTGCACTTTTGGAAGTCCATAGAACTGTGCGATGTTGGTCTCAGTTGCTCTCATTTGCCAGCATTCTTCTCTTGTTATCTGGTTCGATTGTTCAAGTTTCATTAGGGTTTTTTTGATCCTGTTGGTGAGCTTCACAGTCGGGTTGTTGTTAGTGAGCCAGTAAGTTGACGTGTCCTTTAGTAGTTGTTTCACTTTCCGTATGCATTCTGCCTGTCCAGTACCACTGTCATGCATCCTTTGTCGGCAGGGAGAATGATGATGGTGTGGTCGGTCTTCAAGGATTAGAGCACTTGTTTCTCTTGTTTAGAGAGTGCATTGAATTTTTGGTTTCATTTAAGAGCTGGGACGAGGATACCCAACAATAAATACGCCAAACCATTGCCAAACATCACATCATCTCTCATCTGCATCCTTATCCTCCCTCATCCATATCACATCTCCAAATAGAGCAAGAAGATCCACAGCTATAAACTCCCTAAAAATCCCGAAGAAACTTACTGTTTGCACTAAATCGACAGCCAACAGAGCCTTCAGTCTCAGTGCCCCAAGATGCTGGAACGCTCTACCCCCTGATATCCGGGCTATTAAGAGCCTAACACAGTTTAGGAAAGCCCTCAAATGCCACCTCTTCAACAAGTACCTTATAGAACCCAATGGCATCACCTAGAGCTCAATGACACCCACTGATACCAGTCCCAGATAAATTTATGTATTTCAACAACACACCAAGTTTGATATTCAATCCTATAGTGGGCTGGTGTTTTCCTATGAAACCTCTGTGCATATGATTCCATGTAGTAAGTTTTGTAAATAGTTACCCTGGTTATCCAAGTTATTTATGCCCTGTTACCTGTAAACTCATACTTGTTAAATGTACTGAGCATTTTGTTCCATGTGAACCGCGCTGATGATGAATAGTGCGGTATATAAGAGACTGTAAATAAATAAATAAATAAATACAGCTCTTTTGAATTTCTGCATCCCAAATGCATCACAATGCATTTTTCATGCTTAACGACTAAGCATACAACCAGTACCCCGATTTTGTAGATCACTTTTTGAGGTGTCTGCTCTATTTCAGATCTTCGTGTCATCCACAAAAAAGGCAAACCTTTTTCCTTTTGATCATTAAACAATAAAGTTCACCAAGATAGTGAACAGAGTCAGTCCCAGAATTGATCCCTGCAGTACTCCACTAATCACCTTTCTCTCCTTTGAGTGAATTCCATTTACCAGTACTCTCTGTCATCTGCCAGTCAACCAATTTTTAATCCAATTCATCACCTTGGGATTCACCGCCAGGCTGCTTGGTTTATTCATGGGGTGAATTCCTAAGGGGAAGAGTATCAAAGGCTTAGCAAAAATCTAAATAGACCATATCCAGCATGTGCCCTCAGTCTAGTTCTCTAGTTATCCAACTGAAGAAACCAGTCAGATTTCTTTGGTATTATTTGCTTCTGGTAGAACCATGTTTCCTTAGATCTTGCAACCCACTGGACTTTAGATAGTTCACTATCCTTTCCTTTAAGTGGGCCTCCATTACTCTTTTTGACTAATGGCATAATGGCATAAGGTTTGTAGTTCCCAGCCTTTTTTTCTGTTACCACTTTTGTGAAGAGGTATCACAATTGCCTTTCTCCAGTTTTGTGGAACCTCTTCTGTCTCCAAAGATCTATTAAACACATCCTGAAGCAAACCCTTCAGGACCTTCCTCAGTTCCCTTAGTATCCTGCAATGTATGTCATCCAGCCCCATGGCTTTGTCCAGATTTAGTTTTGCATGTTGTTCATAAACAATCTTCCGTGGCCTATGAGATATCTACTCCATTCCCATATGTACCTTTGCTGGTCACCGCTTTGACCCGGTGAAAAGTGGGATATAAATACAGTTAAATAAATAAATCTATGGTCCTTCTCCAGAGTTTTCTTCCATGAACACCAAACAGAAATAGAAATATTTGTTCAGCTCTTCTGTTTTTTCCCTATCGCGTTCCACATATCAGTCCTTGGCATCTTTTAGTCTTACAATTCCACTTTTGGCCTTATCCTGAAAATACCTAGGGGTATGTTTACTAAACCGTCCTAATGTGCGCCCGGCGCTAGTGTGCAGGATGCCATATAAGGAGTGGGCATTTCAGTCTTAACATAGCAAACCGGGATTATCGCACGCTAATGTGCGCCGTGCACAGTAGCGCACGAGAAACGCGCGCGGGAAGCATAAGCAGGCATGCTGATGTACAAGCAGAGAAACAGAGCTGCAGTACAATGGTGAAGACACTGACTAATGGTGCAGGGGTCATGGGTTCAATCCCCCACTGTGCCCAATGAATAAGGCTGGCTGAGGCACTACCTGTTATGTGTAATATTGCTTTATGAGGCATTTTAATTTTATTTTAATTACTGCTGCTAGCAAACGCACTCTCAAAGCGCTGTAACATAAGGTGCTGCATAAGGCACCCCAATAGGTACCCCAGAGGGCACATTTTAAAGTGCACTGTCCGCCAAGGCACCCTACAATGTTGCTTAAAGGGTGGCCTATAGGGCGCCATATAGGGTGCCCTATGAGGCACGGCAAGGTCATAGCACTGTTTTTGATGGCAGCACTGTGCATTTAAATGCATGGAAATCTTAAGTAGGTGCACTGACATGCAAGGAGGAACAGCAGTGTAGCACAATGGTTAAGGCACTGATTGATAATACAGGGGTCATGAGTTCAATCCCCAGTGTGCCTAATACTTAAGGCTTCAACCAAACAGTCGAAATTCAAAATAACCTAGTAGTGAAGCTAATGCAATTTTTTGTCGGAGCAGTTACCACAGTGAGGGAACAGGGGAGATCCCAAACCGCTGTAGCCAGTCCCTTTTAATTAAACTTATAATAAAACTTTATAAAGGTGCATAAAGAGACCACTTAGCTGCAAAAATCGGCGGTGACCATCACACGCCAGGAAATTATTTAACACAGAATCAGGCTGTGAAGACTAGCGAAGCCGCTTCAGGAACGACGTGGCACGTTTCGGGGTCCATAGACAATCACCCCTGCATCAGGTTCCAGCTTTTATTCTAGCCAGAGCAGCCTTGAAAGACGTCTTCACACAAGCGGTTTAAATCATGAACTGATGATCAATGCCCGGATGAAGGTCCTCCCACAAACGACACTCAGCCAATCAAAAAGGAAGGGGGAGGAGCACTGCACAGCGCCATCCCCTCCCAGCTGTAGAAACAGATTGGCGTTGTCAAATATATGTATGATTGAACAGTCACAAAATGGTATGCCAGTCCACTTGTTGATTAAGTCCCAAAGGAGTAACAGCATTCAGGCGATATATCCATCTTTGTTCTAACAGTTGTAGTTTACAGAGGCGATCACCCCCCCGTGGATTCACAGGGACTTGGTCCAAAACACGCCAGTGTAGATCAGTGAAAACATGGGTAAATTTTATACAGTGGTCCACTAGAGGGGCAGATATAGTATTAGTCCACAATCGAGACGCATGTTCACCCAAGCGTGTTTTAAAAGATCGTGAAGTACGGCCCACGTAATAAAGATCACATGGGCAAACAATAAGATACACCACATAGGATGACAAGCAGTCCGTTCTCCAACGAGTGGTATAAATTCTGCCAGTATGCTTGTCAGACCAGGAATCCCCAACAATTGTGTTAAGACAATATATGCATGATCCGCAAGCAAAATGGCCAGCTAAATCATGAGACTTAGGCGGACGATCTTCAAGGGGAACAGTGTGTACTATTTGGTCACGCAGGTTCATCCCGCGGGTATAAGCTACACGTAGATCTTTGCGGAAACAAGGATGAACAGCCAGCACCGGCCAAAATTTGTGTAGAATGCCCACAACATTAGTGGAACCACAAGAATATGGAAGAATGCCAGTAATTTGTGTAGATTCTTCCAATCCAGAGCTAGATGAATTGAACAGCCATTCACGATGAACATTATCAGCACGTTTTCTAGCAAGACGAACCACCTTAACTGGATAACCTCTGGTTAATAGACGCGCCGTCAAATCACTCGCTGCCCGTTTATAGTCAGCCTTATCAGAACAAATCCTCCGAATCCGAAGGAATTGGCCGAAGGGCAAACCTCTACGAAGTGCAGGGGGATGAAAACTATTGTACCTCAAAAGAGTGTTTCTCTGAACTGGCTTACGATATAAAGAAGTGCAAAATCCGGCGGCTGACATCAAAATCTGAACATCCAGAAATTGAATACTAACTGTATCCATCTGAGCTGTAAACTGGATGTTATGTTTGAAAGAATTCAACGATGTCAAAAATGTATGCAAATCAGCCAACGTGTCAGTCCAGAGAAAAAAGACATCATCTAGAAAACGACGCCAAAATGGAACATGCACAAATAGAGAATGGGTATAAACATAGGTCTCCTCAAACCAACCCATATAAATGGTGGCCACCGAAGGAGCTACAGTGGCCCCCATGGCTATTCCAAAAACTTGTAAATAGCATTGTTGGCGGTAAAGAAAATGGTTCTTCTGAAGCACAAGGGCAAGCAGGTCCAATATAAATTGACGTGGAAGGCGATTGGGTAAATCCAAAGGACAAGTACGAAGACCCTCCAAAACTTCATCTTGATCTATATTTGTGTAGAGGGATTGAACGTCCAACGTAACCATATAGGTATAGGAAGAACAAGCTGTGCAGGCAGATAGCTGTCGTAGAAAATCAGTAGTATCTTTTATATAAGATGGAACTTGGGCTGCCATAGGTTGTAAAAACAAATCGCAAAACTTAGACAGGGGTTCCAGAACAGAATTCCTGCACGAAACAATAGGTCGACCAGGAGGGTTAACCAAAGATTTATGGACTTTCGGTACTAGGTAGAATACCGGAAGTGTAGGATGGAGATTAATCAGAAATTCAGATTCCCTTTTAGTTATCCAATTTAGCAAAAATGCTGATGACACAAGGGTTTGAATATCTTTCTGAAGCCCAGAAGTAGGATCTGATATCACAGAATAATATTGGCGATTACTCAAATGTTTGACTATTTCCTCCTCATATTGATCTTCAGAGAGGAGTACTGTAGCACCCCCTTTATCAACCCGACGAATCACCAGGGGGGCAGAGGATAGCTGTTGTATAGCCTGAATATGCATCCTAGATAGATTGCTAAACTTAGGAATTGCCGTAGCTTCAAAATGATCCAACTCTTGTAGGACCAGTTGTTGAAAAGTAGAAATAGCAGCATCAGATGAGGAGGGTGGTAACCATTTTGACCGATTCTTAATTAGAGAGGTATCTATAATTTCTGGTTGAAGCGAAAAGTAATAAATAACTTTTAGCTTACGAAAAAGACGATATAGAGCTCGGCGGATCTCGATGTCATCATAACGTGAAGAGGGGACAAAAGATAAACCCAATTCCAGGATCTCCTGTTGATATTGTGAAAGAGAGACCCCAGAAAGATTCAATACTGACGATTGCGGGTGCGGGATCTGGTGTCCGGTTCCTCGAGAAAATCCTGGTGTGTAGATCCCCGAGGGCAACGTCCCCGAGAAGTATTGCCCCTAACAGCAGGTGTTTTCGAAGCTGAACGGAGCTTGTTAATCTCATCAGTAGATCCAGCCGAATCTGTATCAGTGGTATCATCAGAATCAAAGGTGACACGTTTATTACGAGAACGAGGGTTATGTGACGGCCAATTATAAACACAGTCGTTATCGTAATCACTCTTATCTCTCTTAAACTTATTGATCTTCAAACCTTTGATATGGTCCCGAAAAGACGCTAATTGTTTTTCTATTTCTTGCCACTGTGATTGAAAGCTCGTAAGTTCCATTGATTCCAGCAATTTATCTTTAAATGCTGTTGCCTGTGCAGTCAAAGTTACTTGTTCTTTCAATGAACGTTCTAAGAGTAAAGCAATAAGATCAGTGCTACATTTGTTCAATATAGCGTACCAGGTAGTTGTAAACTCATGATCATCTGTAAATTGTTTCGGAGGTTTTATCATCCGAAGGCCTCTTGGAATTATGGAAGATTTAAGGTATTGAGCCATAGCCGAGCCATGTAAATCAGTCCGAATCCATTTTTTATGGATATCCTTCAATTCAAGCATAGTAGGAGGAAGGTTAGACAAAGGACCTGTTGCAACAGTGTCCTCAAAAAGTGACTTTTGTTTTTTAAGTTGAGCTAGACGTTCATCCGTAAAAGCAAACATCGTTGTAGTCATGATCCACTCGGTATCAAAATAAATACCAAAACTAAATTATACCCAATCTCGATCAATATAACTTCAACCAAACAGTCGAAATTCAAAATAACCTAGTAGTGAAGCTAATGCAATTTTTTGTCGGAGCGGTTACCACAGTGAGGGAACAGGGGATATCCCAAACCGCTGTAGCCAGTCCCTTTTAATAAACTTATAATAAAACTTTATAAAGGTGCATAAAGAGACCACTTAGCTGCAAAAATCGGCGGTGACCATCACACGCCAGGA
This sequence comes from Ichthyophis bannanicus, assembly GCA_033557465.1. NCBI lineage: Eukaryota > Metazoa > Chordata > Amphibia > Gymnophiona > Ichthyophiidae > Ichthyophis > Ichthyophis bannanicus. The sequence continues at coordinate 194,142,011 of CM066039.1, forward strand.
AATTATTTAACACAGAATCAGGCTGTGAAGACTAGCGAAGCCGCTTCAGGAACGACGTGGCACGTTTCGGGGTCCATAGACAATCACCCCTGCATCAGGTTCCAGCTTTTATTCTAGCCAGAGCAGCCTTGAAAGACGTCTTCACACAAGCGGTTTAAATCATGAACTGATGATCAATGCCCGGATGAAGGTCCTCCCACAAACGACACTCAGCCAATCAAAAAGGAAGGGGGAGGAGCACTGCACAGCGCCATCCCCTCCCAGCTGTAGAAACAGATTGGCGTTGTCAAATATATGTATGATTGAACAGTCACAAAATGGTATGCCAGTCCACTTGTTGATTAAGTCCCAAAGGAGTAACAGCATTCAGGCGATATATCCATCTTTGTTCTAACAGTTGTAGTTTACAGAGGCGATCACCCCCCCGTGGATTCACAGGGACTTGGTCCAAAACACGCCAGTGTAGATCAGTGAAACATGGGTAAATTTTATACAGTGGTCCACTAGAGGGGCAGATATAGTATTAGTCCGCAATCGAGACGCATGTTCACCCAAGCGTGTTTTAAAAGATCGTGAAGTACGGCCCACGTAATAAAGATCACATGGGCAAACAATAAGATACACCACATAGGATGACAAGCAGTCCGTTCTCCAACGAGTGGTATAAATTCTGCCAGTATGCTTGTCAGACCAGGAATCCCCAACAATTGTGTTAAGACAATATATGCATGATCCGCAAGCAAAATGGCCAGCTAAATCATGAGACTTAGGCGGACGATCTTCAAGGGGAACAGTGTGTACTATTTGGTCACGCAGGTTCATCCCGCGGATATAAGCTACACGTAGATCTTTGCGGAAACAAGGATGAACAGCCAGCACCGGCCAAAATTTGTGTAGAATGCACAACATTAGTGGAAACCACAAGATATGGAAGAATGCCAGTATTTGTGTAGATTCTTCCAATCCAGAGCTAGATGAATTGAACAGCCATTCACGATGAACATTATCAGCACGTTTTCTAGCAAGACGAACCACCCTTAACTGGATAACCTCTGTTAATAGACGCGCCGTCAAATCACTCGCTGCCCGTTTATAGTCAGCCTTATCAGAACAAATCCTCCGAATCCGAAGGAATTGGCCGAAGGGCAAACCTCTACGAAGTGCAGGGGGATGAAAAACTATTGTACCCTCAAAGAGTGTTTCTCTGAACTGGCTTACGATATAAAGAAGTGCAAATCCGGCGGCTGACATCAAAATCTGAACATCCATAAATTGAATACTAACTGTATCCTTCTGGGCTGTAAACTGTATGTTATGTTTGAAATAATTCAACGATGAAAAAAATTTATGCAAATCAGCCAAGGTGCTAGTCCAGAGAAAAAAGACATCATCTAGAAACGACGCCAAAAATGGAACATGCACAAATAGAAATGGGTATAAACATAGGTCTCCTCAAACCAACCCATATAAAATGGTGGCCACCGAAGGAGCTACAGTGGCCCCCATGGCTATTCCAAAAACTTGTAAATAGCATTGTTGGCGGTAAAGAAAATGGTTCTTCTGAAGCACAAGGGCAAGCAGGTCCAATATAAATTGACGTGGAAGACGATTGGGTAAATCCAAAGGACAAGTACGAAGACCCTCCAAAACTTCATCTTGATCTATATTTGTGTAGAGGGATTGAACGTCCAACGTAACCATATAGGTATAGGAAGAACAAGCTGTGCAGGCAGATGGCTGTCGTAGAAAATCAGTAGTATCTTTTATATAAGATGGAACTTGGGCTGCCATAGGTTGTAAAAACAAATCGCAAAACTTAGACAGGGGTTCCAGAACAGAATTCCTGCACGAAACAATAGGTCGACCAGGAGGGTTTAACCAAAGATTTATGGACTTTCGGTACTAGGTAGAATACTGGAAGTGTAGGATGGAGATTAATCAGAATTCAGATTCCCTTTTAGTTATCCAATTTAGCAAAAATGCTGATGACACAAGGGTTTGAATATCTTTCTGAAGCCCAGAAGTAGGATCTGATATCACAGAATAATATTGGCGATTACTCAAATGTTTGACTATTTCCTCCTCATATTGATCTTCAGAGAGGAGTACTGTAGCACCCCCTTTATCAGCCCGACGAATCACCAGGGGGGCAGAGGATAGCTGTTGTATAGCCTGAATATGCATCCTAGATAGATTGCTAAACTTAGGAATTGCCGTAGCTTCAAAACGATCCAACTCTTGTAGGACCAGTTGTTGAAAAGTAGAAATGGCAACATCAGATGAGGAGGGTGGTAACCATTTTGACCGATTCTTAATTAGAGAGGTATCTATAATTTCTGGTTGAAGCGAAAAGTAATAACGTGGGCCGTACTTCACGATCTTTTAAAACACGCTTGGGTGAACATGCGTCTCAATTGCGGACTAATACTATATCTGCCCCTCTAGTGGACCACTGTATAAAATTTACCCATGTTTTCACTGATCTACACTGGCGTGTTTTGGACCAAGTCCCTGTGAATCCACGGGGGGGTGATCGCCTCTGTAAACTACAACTGTTAGAACAAAGATGGATATATCGCCTGAATGCTATTACTCCTTTGGGACTTAATCAACAAGTGGACTGGCATAACCTTTTGTGACTGTTCAATCATACATATATTTGACAACGCCAATCTGTTTCTACAGCTGGGAGGGGATGGCGCTGTGCAGTGCTCCTCCCCTTCCTTTTTGATTGGCTGAGTGTCGTTTGTGGGAGGACCTTCATCCGGGCATTGATCATCAGTTCATGATTTAAACCGCTTGTGTGAAGACGTCTTTCAAGGCTGCTCTGGCTTAAATAAAAGCTGGAACCTGATGCAGGGGTGATTGTCTATGGACCCCGAAACGTGCCACGTCGTTCCTGAAGCGGCTTCGCTAGTCTTCACAGCCTGATTCTGTGTTAAAAATTTCCTGGCGTGTGATGGTCCCCGCCGATTTTTGCAGCTAAGTGGTCTCTTTATGCACCTTTATAAAGTTTTATTATAAGTTTAATTAAAAGGACTGGCTACAGCGGTTTGGGATATCCCCTGTTCCCTCACTGTGGTAACCGCTCCGACAAAAAATTGCATTAGCTTCACTACTAGGTTATTTTGAATTTCGACTGTTTGGTTGAAGTTATATTGATCGAGATTGGGTATAATTTAGTTTTAATACTTAAGGCTGGCTGAGGCATCAGCTTTGATATGTAAGTATTGTTTCCTGCCCACTTTATTTGTATTTTATTAATTGCTGCCAGCAAACACACCCTCACGTGCCGTAACCTAAGGTGCCGCATAAGGCACCCTATAAGGCACTCCATAGGGCACATTATAAAGTGCACTGTCCGCCACGGCACCCTATAATGTCCCCTATAGGGCACCCTATAAGTCGCTCCATAGGATACTGTATAGTGCACCTTATATGGATGGTAACCATAAGGTGCCCTATAGGGCGCCCTATAAAGCGCCCTCTGAGGCACCTTATGGGTACAGTACGCTGAGGGTGTTTTTGCTGGCAGCACTAATGTACATTAAAAATCGATAATGCTTTGGAAAGCCCTATCAAATAACCCCACTGTGGGTTTGAACCCATGACCTCTGGCTCCACAGGCAGTGAAGTAACCAGTGGGCTACAGCTCTATAGCTGCTAGCAAGCTCCTGGCTGGCTGCAGAAGGACTGCATGTCACCACACAAACAGTCTGCTGTGGTCACCAGGATAGGGTTAGCCCACCCGTACCCATGATACACTGCACATGCAAATCAGCCGTCTACAGATGAACACAAGATGGGGTATGCACCCCCACAGCACCTCGGCCTGGTAGGGGGAACTGACCATGTGTGTTACTGGCACAGAGTAGCTACACACCGTCACATTGTGCGGGTACTGTGCTCACCCTGAGGGTGCGGTGGGGCACCCAGCACCAGGTCCACAGCACCTTCTATGGCAGAAATAGGCCATGCTGTAGTTCCCCAGCAGTGCTAGTGTGTGAGATAGGTAGTTCCTGCAGACACACTTTGGATACATCTGTATTTCTCAGTCAGGTTTGACCCTTATGGACCCATAGGCAGATTATGTACCACCACCCAACCCACCCTCTGGGGCTGAGGGTGGGAAACAGGGTCTCCCACCGACAGATCTACATTTTACGTCCCTGCAATGGCAGCAGTAGAGGGGACCACCAACCGCAGTCCTGCTGGGGAACAGACACCCTACAGGGCAGTCAATGCAGCTCTGTACACATCTATAAAGCAATAGCAGACAGAGAGAGACATACTCCAGAAATACTCAGCTGCACCCCACCACAATCTGATATTCTCCTGCAGCCTGCAAGGTGTTCCAGCAAGACACATACTAGCTGCAGACAGTCTGATAGCTAGTCCATAGGGCATGTTCCTGGAGGAGATGCATGCACCCAGAACTGGGATATCAGCATACACACCAAGCAGATAAGTCAGTGATTGGGCCCCAAAAGGGAACCCAGAAATATCACATGAAAGAGATATCATAGGGCACTATGGGGGAACCTAGCCATGCCGTGGTCACTGCTCAGTCAGGGTGAGAGTGAACTCCCAGCAGGACATACTGTGGCCACCCTGTCTGTGCAGGTGGTGGCCGGGCACTACAATGTCCCAGCCATTGCCCTATGCCCTGTGCAGATGCATCCTGGCCAGGCCACCCTGTCCGGGCTATACCCATGGTACCTTGCTCCTCATTATGCACATTGGCAGGCCAATACTGGCAACAGTGCTGGCAGTGTGGGCTGTGGAGGGTGTTTGCAGCCACAAAACACTGGATAGACAGACACACACTCCCACACCTATGCCAGCATTGTGCTACTATAGAGGTGTTTAGCAGCCCTGGCCACCACACCAGTCCTGGGCACAGTGCAGGCATGGATATGGTACGCAAAACTGTTGGGGGTCACTTCCCAGGGTGGTAAACACTGTCAGAGACAAGACCTGAAGCACACCCCACAGACATCAGAAAGGTTGCTATGATGGAGCTCAATCAGCAAACTGTGCTTAACGTAGGAATTGCTATCTGCCAGTAATCATAGCAACCTTTTGATAGCTGTGTACCGTTTTCCCAGGTGTAGGGTGGCATTGCTAAGGTATGCAAGTGCTAGTATAGGGAGATGCACGCAGGGCCCAATGTCCTGCCTCTCCAGGGGGCATTGGCTAAAGGGGCCTGTGGGTGTGGGTGTGTCTTCCCCTGTTGGCTGCTGCTTTATGGCAGAGGTTCCCAACTCCAGTCCTGGTATGCCAAACACTGTTCGGGTTTTCATGCTGTCCCTCATGAATATGCATGAGATACATCTGCATACCATGGGGGTGGTGCATAGATATGCAGCACAGGCATCTTTATTAGAGGCAGCATGGAACCTGAATGGTGTTTGGCCCTCCAGGACTGCATTTGGGAGACTCTGCTGTAGGTAATGCGCCTGTTTATGGAGTCTGTGCTCTGTAGGGTAAAATGTAGGTGTTTTGGGCATGTTTACGTCATCTGCAATAAAGGTTCTGTCTGTATTAGCATGTTGTAGTAGTGGGTAAAATATAGGGACTGGGTTGGCAGGCACCATAGGTGGGACTTGAACCTGTGACCTTCTGCCTCTAAACACACTGGTTGTGTGCACTGCACCACCGTGTTGCCACAGAGACAGTGCATTCCCTGGTGATACCATGACTGTTTGTCCGGCAGGGCCTGTCTGTTGCAGTGCATGGCACCCACCTACACAGGGCTAGGCCATGGTCTGCTCTGGGCAGCTGCCACTGTCCCCCTCCACCACCAGTACCCCTCTGCCACCATGCTGACATGCCCTTCTGCTGGTGGTGCTGGTGGTGTGCAGTCTCAAACCATCCAGTGTGCAGGTAGGTGGCTGCCTATGGTACGTGTTCTGGGGTAGGGGTGCCTGCATAGGCGTCCACGCTTCCCCCCAACTCCGCCTGCCAATGTTCTGTGCCCTTGGAGGTACCTGCTGGGTACTATCCCCTGTGACACTGTTATAAACACTCTCGTGCCCATGTTGGGCCCTCATCAGTTGCTTTCTGACTGCTGTACAGTTTCAGCATTCCTAAGTGCCACCTAGGCATCTGCCTAGTCCGCACTGTGCCCCAGCTGCACCACAGCATGTGCCGCCTGCAGCCCTCTGTATCCCCTTTCCCAGCATCTGTCCAGTTGCCCATTCCAACATGCCCGCCCTGCTGTTGTGGAGCATGTGCATGCCATAGGTAACCTGTCCAATGGAGAGGGAAACCCTGATTAGGGCAATTGCACTGTGGGATCAGTCACCTTGAAAGGGGACGGAGCGTAGACCCTTTGAAAATTCATATCTTTTTTTTGGAGCTTTCTCGGGAGTGCTTTTTGATGTTTCCCATTAATATCACTATTGCCCAGCTTGGTTATGTTTTTTTATATTTTGTTGGGGTCATTTTCACTGTTTATTTGCACTTTTGTTCCGTGCACATGTATCACACTTATCACTTTTTTGTAGGTTTCCCTGGTTTTGCTGTACATTGCTGAAAGAAATGGTTTCTTTTCCCTTTAAATCAGCTCTAACGCGAGGTTTTCACTGGCGTTAGTTTTGGCCTCGGATTTCACATCGTTAGTGTGCGGGGAGCCATTGACCCCTTCTCTCCGCCCCTGGGGAGCCTTCCTACGCCCTCCGGGAGCCTTTCCCCGCCTTCAGCGCTCGTTTGCGCCGCAGCACGGGTTATCACGCGATATGGTACCTGTGCGCCTTAAAAAGCGCCATCATCGCGCGATAAGGTACCTTATCGCGCGATAACGTCGCAGAGCGCACGTTAGGACGGTTTAGTAAACATACCCCCAAATGGTCTATACAATATTTTTATTTTAATGAAAAATTATAAAGGGTAAAGTGGAGGCATCAACAGGCATTAGAGAGGACCCATAACCTCAGGTCTTCAACAACCCAGGCCTCATCATTTGTCTCCATTACCCTAATAATAAATTGTCTTTCAATTTATTATTTACAATATTTCTTAAAACAATTTTTCTTGTATCTTTAAATTTTCCAAAACGTGACACCTAAATCTACAAAAAGAGTCCCCGAAGGACCAAAGCACTTATAAAGGCATCTTTTTCGTTGAAGGCTGAGGTGGCAGGACTGTATGTTTGCTCTTGAGGCAAGCCTGTGTGAGGCTGAAACATTGATGTCGATCATGCAGTAGTGAAGCGGATGTCATGTATCTTCTTTGCTAAGTAAATGGAGACACAGCATTGAGAGGTGTGCCGTGCCTAGTAACTTGTCTATGATGGCCGTCAGGATGCCCTGCCAAAGGACACCTTCCTGGGGGCAGCGCCCAGCCATAACTGGTTAGTGGCGATAATGAGCTGCTGCCCGGTTATGGCAAAGTAGCGAAAGTAAGGTGCAGCAAAGACTGACCTATCCTTTACCTCAGAAGCTAACCGGGCAACAGCTGAATATCACCGCAACTTGGATATGACCCTGACATTGAATATCTGGGTTTAATATGGCCACTATTGTACATATATTCAGCGCCACTCACAATTCAGATCACAGCACTGAATATACGTGATTTATTTAAATATCATAGCTAAAGTTTAAAAAACTGCCAACCACAGAGTTTAAATATCAATCTGAGTTTTCATTTGTGAGTACTAGATCCAGTGTTACTTCTTCCCTGGTAGGTTTCCATCGCTATTTGTCTGAGCAGAGCTCCTTGCAAGACAACCATAATCTCTCTGCTTATTTCCAATTCTGCAGAAAGGATATTCTAATCCACAAATGGCAGGTTAAAGTCTCTGAGTAACATTCCATCCGATAGTGTGTTCCAGAGAATTGGGGCAAATAGGGAGAAGGCCCTCTTGGACATCGTGAAATTTATCTTGGTGATTATTGGGGGGAGTGTGTAGTGTGGTTCCACACAATCCTATTGGTTAGCATCTTTGGAGGATGAGGTTATTTGGGACGGAGTCGAAGGCTGCCTTGAAATTAAGGTAAAACAGGATAAAGCCTTTGTTAGGTTTGTCCAGTCCTTTTATTAGATTGTCAGTGAGGGCAGTTAGTAGCGTTTCAACTCCATGTTTTGGTCTAAATCTATATTGTTGGGGATCAAGTGAGAAGTGAGAGTCGATGTGATCCTGAAGCTGATTTTGTACAGTTTTTTTCTATTATTTTTGCCAGGAATGGCTGGCTGGTGATCGGTCTGTAAGATCTTGGCTGTATCCTTGGCATAATGATAAAGTCACTATTCTGAGAATTGCAGGGATCAGTTCCGCTCTTGCAATCTTGATCCAACTCACCAGGCAAGGGTCCAGTGGGGAGGTGGTGGTATTAATATTATTGATGATTGTTTCCAGTTGTTCAGGTGAGATAGTGTTGAATGAGTTCCATGTGTTTTTATCTTGTTCGTGATTTTGGTTTATATGTGTTGGTGTTGTGGGTGTTCTATTGTTTTGAGGTCAAATTTGTGTTTGGAGGTGGTCTGCTATGAGTTGTGGTGATAGATTTATTTCTTCATCTAGTTGCATGTTTTTTTTTTTTTTTACCAGGGTTTTGGTTAGTACAAATAGCTCCCTGGGCTTGTTGAGAGCACTTTGTAGAAGTTTGTAGTAGTAATCTTTTTTTGCTTTGTAAGTGGCTGTCTGGTATTGTTGTAGTTTAGCCATGTATGTGTTGAGGTTGTCAGCAGATTTACAATGTTGCCATTTTCTCTCATGTAGTCTGAGACTGTGTTTCAAGTTTTTCAGTTGTTTGTTGTACCATGTTGCTGTATTTGTCTATGGAGGTTCATTGGAGCGTGTGGTTTTACTGCTATTTTTCTTATTGTTTGGTTCCAGCTCTGGATGAGTGTATCAAGGTTATCTGAGTTGTGGTTGATTTGTGACAGGATTTTCTCTAGGAATTCTTTCTTTTCCAGGTGGTAGAATCTTTGGGTTGGGGCCTGAGTGAGAGAGTCTGCTTGGTTATATTGTTTGGATGGGATCAGGTAGTGTATTACTTTGTGGTCAAACCATTGTACTGCATATTTTGTGGTTGGAGAGAGGTTGTTGGTCATGAGCATCTGTTGCGGGGCGAATATCATGTTGAGGTGTTTCCTTTGCTGTGTGTTGGTTCATTGATGAGTTATGTGTATTCGAGGGGGTCCAAAGCCTCTAGGAAGACTTTAGCGGTCTTGGAGAAAAGGGAGGAAAGGTTGAGGAGAAGCAGTTGATTGGAGCATGAGCGGTGGTTGCATGCTATTTCTAGTAGAGCTGAAAGTTCATTCAAACAAGCGGTTGGGGATCTATATACCATGCATAGGGTCAATGAGTTGTTAGCGATGGTTAAGGTGTCTAAGCCCTTATCTGTGCTGTTGTTGAGGGTGTGGAAATTTAGGTATTTCCTGGCTAAAATGAATACTCTTCCACCTCTGCACTTGTTTTTTGAGCAATTGAATATATTGTAATTGGGTGTTAGTAGCTGATTGAGTAGTTCATTGTCTGATTCTGTGAACCAGGATTCTGTGACACACATAATATGCAGCCTGTTGTCAATGAGGTAGATGGCGAGGATCTGTATCTTGTTATGTACGGAGCATGCTTGTAATGTCCTGTGGAGGATGTTAGTTAAAGTGTTGTGGTTTGATCTGAATTAGATGCTAGTATGGTTTCGGTCTTGGTCTAGTGAACGGGGAAAATAATAACTGATGAGGGTATGGTTGAAAGACTGGTGAGTGAATGGAGGATGGTGTCTGTAATGAGGCATGTGCTATGAAAGCAGTAAGGTATAACAGACTGAGAAGGATAACTAGTGGCATGTGGGGATTATTGTCAGTAGCAAATAAATATATATAAATACTTGATAGGTCCACGGGTAATTGCTACTTCCCCCTTTTCTCAAGACTTTATAGGTCTATCTGTCAATGAACCACGTGTGAGAGGAAAAGACAAGTCTATGTGTATATGAAAATGAGACTTTATTGCTGATAGAAAAATAATGCATATATAGAATAAATTAGAATTCTGAGGTAGCAAGTTATATAGCCCTATGATTACAATTACTAAGATCATAAATCACTGTTTTAGCAACCAAAGTCACAAATTCACTCTGCACTCAGACTTACAGAAAATTAGTTGTCTGTCTGGCTAGGCCCACCCCCGGGAGAATGAAGACCAGTACCTTAGCTTTGCCAGAAGGACAATTGTGGCTGGGTTTGAGAAGTCGTCTCCAGAATAGCACAAAATCCGAAGGATGGCAGTGGTCTAATGCAGGCTGCAAATGCCCGGCTGCAGCATGTTAACACAGATCTTCGGTCTGTGGGAGTGATTCACTCCTTCCCGAGGTTAATCCTTGTCCTTGGACACTGTCTTTTAGAAGGCGGCAGACTGGCAAGCAAAGCACATGAAGTGCAGAAAATGGCAGAGGAAGTAGGACTGGCAGAATGCTGAGAGCAAAGCTGCAAGTGTGTCAGGGAGCAAAGTTATCTCCGTGTCCCTCTGTGCCCAGCGTATAATTCATTGTCCTGATTTTCTCATCATGGCATGCGGATTGGCTGCTCTCAGATACTGTGTGTCATCTTCATTGAATCGGGTAACACTTGTCAGGTGGTCCTTCCCCAAACAAAGGTCCATGGTGAGAGAAGGATGTTGGTATGCAGGTTCATACATTGTTGCAAATGCTAGGACCTGTAGTATAGTCTCTGGCTTCTTGCACGTAGCCATGACTTGAAAACAATAGCTCTGCTGTATGGTAAATAACTTTGGCAGAATTTCTTGATCAGCAGGTCCAGGCTGATAACATAGCAGAAAAGGAATCCATCTTGTAACAGGAAGCCACCTTGTTTGGTCCAGGCTTTTGGGTCTGAGCAGGCCACAGTGATTCAGAATAGGCCACAGGTACCAGTACTATAGGTGCCATGTTTGGGTTGGATCAAATGTGAGTTGTATGTTGTGGCTTTGAGAGGTTTGAAAGGTATGGATAGCATAGTTGTGGAAGATTTGGCTTATGAGTTGTGGAACAGTTTGAGCTGTGGGTATCTCTGTGGTGTGTTGGTGCTTGCTCAAGTGTCAGATGTTGGGAGATTGGCAGTGAGGGAACATTCTTACCTTCTTACAAATGTTGTAGGTTTGAGGGTTATGGATTTGTTAGGAACTGGGGAACATTCTGGGGAAAGGAGGGGCTTTTCTGAAGGGAGGGGCTTCACCTTAACTGGGATGGAACCAGGCTGCTGGCATTAACCTTTAAAAAGGAGATAGAGCAGCTTTTAAACTAGATAATAGGGGAAAGCCGACAGTCGCCCAAGAGTACATGGTTCATAAGAATGTATCCTTGAAGACTACTACCAAAAGCAGAGAGGTTCCAAAAAAGAGTAAAGTAGCCCAAATGCCCTTGAGTATGGAGCAGACAGAGCCTAAAGATTCCAAATTACCTAAGCCTACCAATAGCCAGATTAATATGAATAAAATACAGTCTCTAAAATGCTTGTATGCAAATGCTAGCAGTTTAAAACATAAGATGGGAGAGTTAGAATATATAGCACTAAATGAGAGGTTAGATATGATTGGAATCTCAGAGATATGGTGGAAGGAGGACAACCAGTGGGACACTGTAATACCTGGGTACAAACTATAACGCAATGATAGAGCTGATCAAATTGGTGGAGGGGTTGCGCTCTATGTTAGAGAGGGCATTGAGTCAGAAAACTGCATAAACTTTCATCTACCGGCTCTTCATCTACATCGATTTCTCGGTCTCCTGACCCTCATTCACTGGCTACCTACTTTTCCCAGAAAGTTCTAGACCTTCGTGCTTCTTTTCCTACTTCCCCTCCACCTCCACCTTCACCACCTTTTTCCCCTGGTAGCTCAGCTGCTATTGATCTCGCACCTCGGTCTCCTCTTACTATGCCCAATCAGGCTCTTTCCCATACATGGTCCTCATTTCATCTGATCTGTTCTGCTGAAATCCTTTCAATACTGTCTGCCTCTCGTAAGACTACTTGTTCCCTTGACCCGATTCCCTCCCGTTGGTTGTCTGTTCCTTCCCTACAATTAGTCCCTATTATTACCACAATCATTAACACAAGTTTTTCCTCTGGTTTGTTCCCTTCTTCCTGGAAGTCTGCTGTTGTTCACCCTCTTCTAAAGCAATCATCTCTGGATCCCTCTGTTCTTGCAAATTGGCGCCCTGTCTCTAACCTTCCTTTTCTGGCTAAACTTCTCGAACGCTTTGCATTTCTTCAGTTGTCTGCTCATGTCGAATCCACAGACACATTACATCCTCGTCAGGCCGGTTTTCGCCAGGGCCATAGCACTGAGACTGTTCTTCTTGCTGTTCTTAATGAAATCCATGTTGCACATGATCGTGGTGATCTTACTCTCTTAGTCTCTCTCGACCTATCGGCAGCTTTTGATTTAATTGACCACACTCTTCTTCTCTCTCGTCTTGCTGAGGTGGGTTTGCGTGGTGCTGTTCTTCTCTGGTTTCGTTCTTTTCTCACTTCTCGTTCCTTTTCTGTTACTCTGAATAATAAATCCTCTGGTTCCTTTCCTCTCACCTGTGGTGTTCCTCAAGGGTCTGTTTTGTCCCTTTGTTATTTAACATTTTCCTTGCCCCTCTACTTTTGGTATTACAACAATATCCTGTGTCTTGCTATGTTTACGCGGATGACATTATTTTACTCTTTCATACTTCTCCTCTCTTTCTGGATCTTTCTACTTTTAATGCCTGTCTTTCTCACGTGGCTCTTTGGCTTTCACAGCACTTTCTTCGTCTAAACCCGTCTAAGTCTATTGCTATGTGGGTTTCACTTTCGGGGTCATGTCCATCTGTCGCACCTATGATTGACTCTGTCTCTGTCCCTCTGGTTTCTTCCTTTCGGTATCTTGGGGTGATTCTGGATTCCTCTCTCTCTTTCCATGATCACATTTCTTCCTTGGTTCGGCGTTCTTTTGCCATTCTTCGTCGTCTTCGTGCTGTTCGGTCATTTCTTCCCCTTGGATCCCTGGTCACTCTTGCACTTTCCCTTGTTATTAGTCATCTTGACTACTGTAACGTCTTTCTGGCTAATCTTCCCAAGTATCAACTTAAGCGCCTACAACTTATTCAAAACACTGCTGCCCGTCTCATCACCTTCTCCCGCCGTTCGGATCATATTACACCTATTCTTATTCAGCTCCACTGGTTACCCCTCTGTGTTAGGTTCCACTATAAATTCTTGATCCTCATTCATCGTGCACTTCACACCCATAACCCTTTATACTTAGCTGACTTAATCCTGCTTCATACACCTTACCGCCAGCTTCGCTCTCTTCACGCAAATCGTCTGGTTCTACCGTCCCCATCTCAGGCTCATTTGGAAAAAACACGCCATGCTGCTTTCTTTTTTCTTGGCCCCAGTTTATGGAATGCCCTGCCCTCATCCCTCCGCTTAGAGTCTTCATATTCACAGTTCAAATCTGCCCTCAAAACCCACCTGTTCCAGACAGTGTTCAATCTCCCTTCCTGACTCCCCCCCTTCCTCTGGTTTTTCCTCTTGTCATTATCCCCGGTTATTGGTTTTGTCTTAGTCTATTAGTCTTGTCTTTTACCCTTTGTCTGTTTGTGTTTGAGTGGTCTTGTCTCTTTTATTGTTGTAAATCATTGTTTCTTATTTTGTATATTGTTAATTTGTAAACCGCTTTTATGGTTTTTATAGTATGATTTTATTGTTTTAAATATTTTATGTTTTGATATTGTACATAGTTTGTGTCTTATTTATTATTACTTATTGTCTTTTGTATTGTTGTTATGCTTTTCTTTCTTTTCTATTTACTTTGGCGTTCTTTTCCGTAGTTTGCAGTGCCGCTTTTTTATATTGTTTGTACACCGCTTAAATGTTTCTTTTAACGTAAGCGGTTTATCAAATTTGAAATAAAGTTAAAGTTAAAAGTTAAAGTTAAAGTTTTGCAAGAAACAAAATTTGCTGTAGAATCTCTATGGATAGAAATTCAATGTAAGAAGGGGAAGGCGATGGCAGTGGGGGTGTACTATCGACCACCTGGCCAGAATGAACAAATGGATTATGAAATGCTCAAAGAAATCAAGGAAGCTAACAAATGTTACAGCACAGTAATAATAATGGGTGATTTCAATTACTCCGGTATCAACTGAGTCAGTGTCACGGCAGGATATGCTAGGGAGATAAAGTTCCTACATGAAATAAATGACTGCTTCTTGGAGCAGCTGCTTCATAAACCAACCAGAGGGGAAGCCATATTGGACCTAATCCTTAGTGGAACACCAGATCTGGTGCAAGAGATAAGGGTGTTGGGGCCACTTGGCAATAGTGATCATAGAATGATTTGCGTTTGATTTAATTAGTGGAGGAGGGATGGTAAGGAAATCCACAGTACTACCTTTTAACTTTCGAACGGGAGACTATGATAAAATGAGGAAAATAGTTAAGAAAAAACTAAAAGGAGCACTTGCAAAGGTTAAAGACTTACATCAAGCTTGGGTGTTGTTGAAAAGTACTATCTTGGAAGCCCAGATCAGCTGTATTCCACGCTTTAAGAAAAGTGGAAGGAAGTCCAAAAAACTGCCAGCATGGTTTAAAGGTGAGGTCAGAGAGGCTGTTGTTGCCAAAAAAGCATCTTTCAGGAAATGGAAAAAAGAGCCAAATGACGAAAACTGGAAACAGCACAAGCACTGGCAAGTTAAATGCAAGGCATTGAGAGAATTTGAGAAGGAACTGGCTGCAGAAGCAAAAACGCATAATGAAGACTTTTTCAAGTACATTCGTAGTAAAAACCTGTGAGAAAGTCAGTTGGACCATTAAATGATAGAGGGGTAAAAGGGGCACCAAGAGGGGACAAGGCTTTAGCGGAGAGACTGAATGAATTCTTTGCTTTGGTCTTTACTGAGGAAGATGTAGGGATGTTACCCATGTCTGAAGTGGTATTTAAAGGTGATACTGCAGAAGAATTGAAAGAAATATCGCTACACTGGGAAGGTATATTACAACTATTTGATAAACTGAAGAGTAGCAAATCACCTGGACTGGATGGTATACATCCAAGGGTGTTGAGAGAACTGAAATATGAGATTGCAGATCTGCTATTAATAATCTGTGAACTATCATCAAAATCATCTGTAATACCTGAAGATTGGAGGATCGCAAATGTAACACCAATTTTTAAGAAGGGTTCCAGGGGTGATCCAGGGAACTACAGACCGGTGAGCCTGATGTCAGTACCGGGAAAAATGGTAGAAACCATCATAAAGACCACAATTACTCAGCATGTAGATAGTAATGGCCTAATGGGAGACAGCCAACATGGCTTTAGACAAGGAAGATCTTGTCTTACTAATCTGTTATGTTTTTTTGAAGGTGTGAATAAACAGGTAAACAAAGGTGAGTTGGTTCATATAGTATATCTGGACTTTCAGAAAGCCTTTGACAAAGTCCCTCATCAGAGACATTTGGCAAAACTAAAAAGTCATGGGATAGGAGGCAGTGTAATATTGTGGATCAGGAACTGGTTAAAAGATAGAAAGCAGAGGGTAGGGCTAAATGGCCAATTTTCCCAATGGTGAAAGGTGAACAGTGGAGTACCTCAGGGATCTGTGCTGGGTCCGCTGCTTTTTGACATATTCATAAATGACCTAGAAAAGGGAATAATGAGTGAGGTTATCAAATTTGCAGATGACACAAAACTATTTAAAGTTGTTAAAACCCAAGAGGATTGTGGAAAATTGCAAAAGGATCTTGATAAATTGGAAGACTGGGCATCCAAATGGGAGATGAAATTTAATGTGGACAAGTGCAAAGTTTTGCACCTAGGAAAGAACAACCCAAACTATAGTTACACGATGCAAGGTTCCACATTGGGAACCACCACCCAGGAAAAAGATTTAGGCGTCATCGTGGATAACATGTTAAAACCCTCCACCCAGTATGCAGCGGCGGCCAAGAGAGCAAATAGAATGCTAGGTATCATAAGGAAAGGAATGGAAAATAAAACAAAGGATATTATAATGTCTTTATATCATTCCATGGTGCGACCGCACCTTGAATATTGTGTGCAATTCTGGTCGCCATATCTTAAAAAGGATATAGCGTTATTAGAAAAGGTACAGAGAAGGCCACCAAAATGGTAAAGGGGATGGAAGGCTACTCCTGTGAAGAGAGGCTAAAAAGGTTAGCGCTCTTCAACCTGGAAAAGAAACGACTGATTGGAGATATGATAGAGGTCTATAAATTAATGAATGGAGTGGAATGGGTAAACGTAGATCGATTGTTTACGTTATCAGAATATAAAAAGACTAGGGGACATGAAATGAATCTACAGGGTAAACTATTTAAGACAAATAAGAGAAAATATTTTTTTACTCAACGTGTAATCCAAACTCTGGAATTTGTTACCAGAGGATGTAGTAAAGGCTGTTAGTGTAGCTGG
Source organism: Ichthyophis bannanicus (assembly GCA_033557465.1). Classification (NCBI taxonomy): domain Eukaryota; kingdom Metazoa; phylum Chordata; class Amphibia; order Gymnophiona; family Ichthyophiidae; genus Ichthyophis; species Ichthyophis bannanicus. Next base: position 194,158,434 of record CM066039.1, read on the forward strand.
GTTTAAAAAAGGTTTGGACAAGTTCCTGGAGGAAAGGTCCATAAACCATTATTAAAAAGGGACCCAGGATATCAATGCTTGACCCAATACAAGCATTGTGGAACCTGTGTCTTTTGGGGAAACTGCTAGGTACGTATGATCTAGTTTGGCCACTGCTGGAAACAGGACACTGGGCTTGATGGACCTTGGTCTGACCCAGTATGGCATATCTTATGTTCTTATGATGTTTGTACTCTCCTTGTTATGTGATAGGGGGTCTTATTGTGTGTCTGTAGTTCTCTCCTCTGTCCTCTCTAATGGATACAGCTCAATTGGTGTTCTTTAAGTGGATATCAGTGGTTTCAGGAGGATGTAGTTTGTCAGGGGAAGAGCTTACCTCCACACATGAGGCACATCTTGCCAGCAATGGACACTTGTGTAGCTGGACGATCGGAAGGTGGCTTGCAGAGGAGTAAAGATGGTTCAAGCTGTTGTTGGAAGAACTGGTGTGCTTCAGAAGTTGCAGGTGATCCTTCCGTTTACCTTGAGATTTCTTTATCTCCCTGAGGTTTACAGCTGTTTGGTTTCAATTTGATCCACTCCAGCATGCCACTCCAAGGGCTATGTCTAAGGACCCTTTGGCATGGCCTTTAGGTACGTGCCCCCCAGGTTCAGGTGCGCTTGCAGCGCTTTGATTTTTAAAGTTCTGGGCGGCTGATCTTCAGCATAGGGGAGGTGCTCACGTCCATCATTAGGGCTTGCAGATCTGGAGCTTTATGAGGTATTGCTTAGATTGTGAGCATTTGTTTCCGTGGAGACAAATTCTGTTCGGGGCATGTCTGGCCCATCCGGACATCCAAAATCTGGACGGGCCAGATTTGCACCTGATTCTGCATCGATGGGAGCTAGATGTTCCCGTGGGAGCAGAATCAGGTGCAATGGACCTGGATGAGCAGGATGTGCCCCAATTCAGGCCCACTGCATGTTTGCTGCCCTCCCCGTCTAAGCCTTCCAGAGTCCCTGGAAGGAGCCCGGTGCTGTAGCATCCCGTTGCCATGACAGCAGGCTGTCATTCAGGAGCCCCGATTGCCCGCAAGCTTTTCACGTTTCTTTTTCCCCGCCACCCAACCCCCAATTGGGCCTGCCAGGGCCGGGATCAGACTGCGGGAATCCTGCTGGCCTGCCTGCCTCGTCGGTAGTGGTCCCTCTGCACTGTCCTCTGGCGCTAGGGGGACTTATTCCACCTCCGAGGGGGAATAAGTCCCCTGTCTAAGTCAGCAACCCCGGATTTACAGGGCCGCAACTGGAACCGGCCCTGTACGTCCAGAGTCAGGGTCCCGCCTCCACCCCACTCATGCTCCTCCTCCAGCCCTCCCCCTCCCGCCCCTGCCCAGAGCTCCCCGCACATCTCTGCATGTGCGGGGAGCTCTGAATCTGGCATCGGGGCCAGGCGTTTAGCGGGGATGTATGTCTAAACCGGACGTATATCTCTGCTAAATGCTGCTCAGAATGACCCCTATAACCTTTCAGCAATTATTGATGTTTTGCTTATACTCTATCGCTTTTCTAATATCTTTACTTACATTCTATATAGTATCACTAATAACTATGGGGCTGATTTTCTTATCACTGGATATTTAAATGCCATGGCATTCAGCTGTGGCATTTAGATATCTTCTGCGTATTCAGCAGCCATATCTGGATTCTGAGGCCAGATTATCACCACCATTATCTGGATGCTATTCAGAAAACAACTTAGGACAGCTTTTTCGGCAGCCCAAGATAACTGGATAGTGATTATCTGGATAGTGGCACTACCACTCTTGCTCTCCCCACAGACTACCCTGGCATTTTCCAGATAATGCTCGGCATTCTGTGGAGAAATTCAGCAGCACTATCCATATAGTGTAATATCCCTTTCAGTGCCTTTATCCAGTAACTTTTGTGGTTATGGGAGTTATTTTGTCCTTCCCCACTATTCATCCCCCTGCCGTCCCCGTCATTAACCACCTGTATGAACAGCGGGTTTGTACGGGGAGGCCTAGATGGGGGCAGGAGGGGGCATTCTGGAGGCAGACGAGGGTGTGACGTGGGTGGCCCTTGACCCTGGATGTACAGGGCCGATTCCGAGGTTGGCCCTGTACGTCCAGGGCCTTCAGGCTAGACGGGGGACAGTAGCGCGGGACATGGGCAGGCAAGTGACGGAGCTCAGGGGATTCCCTGCAGCCCGACCTAGGCCTTGGAAGGCCAGATCTGGGGTTGGGCTGCAGGGAACGGGAGTCACCCCAGGGCAGCCGGCATTCACGGCTTGTAAGAACATAAGAAATACCATATTGGGTCAGACCAAGGTCCATCAAGCCCAGTATCCTGTTTCCAACAGTGGCCAATCCAGGTCACAAGTTACTTGGCAGGTACCTAAAATCTACAGCTTCCACAATGCTTGTCCTGGGGTAAATAGTGGATTTCCCAGGTCCTCTTTAATAATGGTTTTTGGACCTTTCCTCCAGGAATTTGTCCAAAGCTTTTTTAAACTCAGCTACACTAACAGCTTTTACTACATCCTCCGGTAACAAATTCCAGAGTTTGATTACGAGTTGAATAAAAATATATTTCCTCTTATTAGTCTTAAATGGGTTACATTGTAGCTTCATTGCATGTCCTCTAGTCTTTCTATTTTTTGATGGCGTAAACAACCGATATATGTTAACCCGTTCCACTCCATTCATTAATTTATAGACTTCTATTATATCTCCCCTCAGCCTTCTCTTTTCCAATTTGAACAGTCCTAATCTTTTAAGCCTTTCCTCATAGGAGTATCCTTTCCTCCCTTTTATCATTTTGGTGGCTCTTCTCTGTACCTTTCCTAATTCCACTATATCCTTTTTAAAATACATTGACCAGAATTGCACACAATATTGAAGGTGCGATCGAACCATGGTACTGTGGCTCCATTCACGAGCCCAGTCGAGTTAGCTGGGTAGTCGCCAGGACATACAGCTGGGCAGAATCGTATTCGAGCCCATACGTCCAGGCTCTAGACCCAATTCTGACCCTATGGGGGTCATGGGATCAGAATTGGATCTAACTTTGCACGGCCCGATTCTGCCTGGCCGTCCAGGGGGCTGGACGTTCTATTGTGAATAGGCCTCCACCTGGATAAGAGCTTTTGAAAACTGACTCCTTTGTATTTTGCAGCGTGGAGGGGGAAATGCATTTCTGTTTCTGTTTCTCTGGTGTTGCACTGCAGGCAGAGTTTGGCTTCTTAGGGTTTTCATTTCAGATTTGTCTGCGCATTTCTAATTTGTGATTCCTTATTCGGTAATAGATGAGTGTGTCTGTGCTCTGTGCATGTGAGCAAGGTGAGGGATTCTCCTGGCATGTTTTTGGGTGGGGATCTAAAGCAGTTTGGCTTGTTCTGTTCAACCTATGAGAGGCGTATTGGTGTTCTAGGGCCCATTAATATGCAATATCTGCCGTGCTGTCTGTTCATACATAGAGTTGCTGTTTAAATTGTGGGAGTTAGTGCTGATAGTGTAAGATGTATTTATTATCTAGGTGCTGAGTGTGTGGTTTGCAAGGTTTACTGCTATGGCACAAAGTGCTTGGTAGTTTTTGTCATTGTTATTCAGCTGACGCTAGCAACTGAATATTCTTATTTGGTATTGTTTAGTAGAGTGGATCACTGATGTTCTTTTAAGATCTGAATGTTGCTGTGTCCTTATGCAGGTCACTGATGGGACTCTGATGAAGGTTTGCTCTTTGGCCCTTTGTACTGTATTCATGATTTACATATATCAGTGTGATATTTGCATGAAATACTGATGAGGATCTACTCTTTAGCTCACTGTGCTGTATTCACGCTTTGTGTATCAGTGTGATGCCTGCATGGGGCTCTGACAAACTGTACTGTATTCATGTTTTAACATGTTTCTCCCCACTCCAGAATTTACTATAATTTGTAACAGTGAGCAGGGCTAGGCAGGAGATCTTCGAAAATCTTTGCATATCAATAACTCCTTATCCATGAAATAGAAACCCAAATGAAGAAAAGGATCTCAGATCATTTTTTGTAATTATTTATCTGGCAACTGAATTGCATACGGAAATAGGTGGACCCTACTTCTTCAGATTTTAGCTGAGAAACAAGCTTGCTGTACTCCCTGGTCCCAAAATCAAACACTTGAAGACATTGTGTGCAGTAATACAGCTCTCAGCAAATATGTTTATTATATTCATTTAGATAAGAACACAAAAATCACAGCACAACTAAGCATAGTGAGGGCCTCGCCTCAAATGTCTGTACACCCCATGCAGGATAAGAAGAAGATGAGGACACAGTAAGATGCTAGGTGATTGACGAGTGATTGTGAGCAGGCAGTTCATTGGAAGGGTTGTAACTTATGAGGGATAGGCTAGGTAAGGTAAATTCTGGTTAGCCTCCATTGCCTGTATGGAGTGTAGTTTCTGCTGTTCTTAGAGAAATCAGAACCACAGACCCATGGATGGAAGAGGGCAAAACCAGGCCAGGCTTAACTTGTCCCTGATTACATGTCTGGGTCCTCAGTTCACTTTAGATACAGTGAAGTGATTCTCCACTGAGTTTGTATAGACGAACACTGCCTCCACTCATCGTTGCACTACAGCTATGCCTCTTCCAGCAAACTCAAGCATAAGATCCTCAGACTCCCACACTGTTTCCCCATTCTGAAATGGCCATATAGCTGGACGTTCCAAACCTGTCCTATTGACCTGACAGCCAAACTGATTTTCAGAACATACACAATAACTATGCAGGAGATAAAATGGCAAATGCTGGGGCTGCAATGTATGCAGACTTAAGTGTATTCATTGTGGATATTCTGAGATCCAGACTGATAGTGGGAATTCATAGGACAGGTGTGGAAAACCCTGTTGCAAGGGAAGCTAATGAGTACTTTGATTTCTCTCTTCTGTTTTACAGCCATCTTCCCTCCCCCTCCTTCATGTGTGATGTTCTCCTGGCCTGTAAAGCATCCTATTGTGGAGTGCCAAAGGAGAGAAAGACGGAACTAGGCAGCTCTGTAGGCTTTAGATGAGTCCATGCCATTACCAGTACTTGAGGTGGGAGTGGAAGGAGTGTAAAGAGGAGCCACACAAAACACACACATTCATAGAGCTGTTAAGTAGTCGGTAGCCTTCGTTCTCCTCACAGCTTGGATGGCGGTATGATGGGAAGATCTGGGGATGAGAGGAAAGCAAGAGATTAGCAGGCAGAGCTGTAGGATGGAGCTGCAGCATCAGTACAGGGATTCTGCAGTGCCATCATGATGTGCAGGAACATATTTATCTATGTATACCTCCCTGTCTCTACATTCAATATAGTTCATGTCAGAGACACCTCACATGTTTGATAGTTTGTGCATGTCTCATTAAAGTTCAAGGCAAAATCATGGCTATCCTTCTGTGAAGTTCATATCTAATTAAAGAGCAACTTCCTGTCTAGAGCACATGATCATAATGCTATGTGTCCTAGAAACATGATGGCAGGTAAAGACATAGGGCCTAACCAGTCTGCCCTTCCATACCAACTACTAAGCTCTATGGTCCTTTTGATTTCCTTTAGAGATCTTCATGTTTGTCCCATGATTTCTTGAATTCAGATACAATCTTTGTCTCTACTTTTTCCACCTGGAGACTATTCCATGCATCTACCACTCTTTCCATAAAGAGATATTTCTGCAAATTACTCCTGAGTCAATCTTCTTTCACCTTCATCCTATGCCCCCTTTTGCAGAGCTTTCTTTCAATTGAAAGAGGCTCTCCTTCTGTGCATTTATGCCATGAAGGTATTTAAATGTCTCTATCATAGCTCCCCTCTTTCTTCCAAAGTATATATATATTAAGATCTTTAAGTCTGTCCCCATGTGGTTTATAATGAAGACTACTGACCATTTTGGTAGTCACCCACTGCACTGACTCCATCTTGTTTATATCCTTTTGAAGATGTGTTCTCCAGAATTGCACACAATGCTCCAAATGAGGTCTCACCAAAGACTTGTACAGAGGCACTATCACCACCTTTATCCTGCAGGCTATTCCTCTCCCTATGCACCCAAACATCCTTTTGGCTTTCGTTATCGCCTTTTCTACATGATTAACCACTTTATGATCATCAGAAACAATCTTGCTCAGGTCCCGCTCTTCTTTTGTGGACAGAAATATTCCCCCCCCCCCATGCTTTAGCACTCCCTTGGATTTTTGCAGCCCAAATGCATGGCCCTCCATTTATTAGCTTTAAATCTCAGCTGACAAATTCTCGACCATTTTTCAAGCTTAGCTAGATCCCTCCTTATGTTATCTATTCTTTCCTGGGTGTCTACTCTATTGCATATTTTTGTATCATCCTCAAAGAGGCAAACCTTAACCTACAGCCCTTCTGCAATATCACTAACAAAAATGTTAAGGAGAAATGGATCCCTGCAGCACACAACTGGTAACATCCTTCTCCTCAGGGTGAGCTCCATTTACCTGTACCCTTTGTCATTTCCCACTCAACCAATTTAACCTAGTCAGTCATTTTAGGGTCTTCTCCTAGGATGCTCAATTTATAAGTTGCCTGTGCGGAATGGTGTCAAAGGCTTTACTGAAATCTAAGTACAGCACATCTAGGACTCTCCCTTGGTCCAACTCTCTGGTCATCCAGTCAAAAAAATTAAATAGATTTGTCTGACAAGACCTGCCTCTAATAAACCTATGCTATCTCAGAACCTGCAATGCATTAGACTCTAGAAACCTTACTATCCTCTGTTTTAGCAGCATTTCTATTAATTTACTCACCACTGAGGTCAGGCTAACTGGCCTGTAGTTCTCAACTTCATCCTTACTTCTACTTTTGTGTACAGGGACCACATGTGCCTTTCTCCAGTCCTCTGGGACCACTCCCAGCTCTAAAAAAGCATTGAAAAGGTGGAGCCGCCAGAATTTCCCCAAGTTCCTTCAGTACTCTCAGGTGTATCCCATCTAGCCTCATCACTTTGTCTACTTTTAGTTTAGCTAGTTCCTCATGAACCCAGTCTTCTGAAAATTGTTCAAGATCCCCTTCACTTCTTTTCCTATTTGTGGGTGATTTCTGAGGACATACTCCTGGCCCTTCTAATGTTTACACTGTAGATAAAAGAGAACTTAAGTACTGTCAGTGCAAATCAGAAGTCAACACTGAAATCAATAAAGGTTCCAGATATGGCTAGATTCACAAAGGTTCCTTTGAAAAGTATAACTTAATAGTTCAATGTTTACAACATATTTGTAATTTTTTTTCAGAAGCCTAACTAAGAATCAAACGTTCCTGAAAAAAAAAAAGGAATTGAGACCCTTGTGGCATGTATTAACTGAGGAATTAGCAATCTGTAGTTGGAGGGGACAGCAAGTCCACCCCACTGACCCAAAAGGCACAACAAGGAAAATGAAAGGTTGAAGGTAGTAATTGTGACAGATCCTCATTACATCAATGACCAAAAAGCCTGAATATATCTGCAGAACCAGCCCATAAATCCCTTCTTCAAAGAGGACTAGCATTGTCAAATTTACGGAGAAAAGCTGGAAATCTGTAAATTGAACTCAGCAATTTATACATGAGCTTCCTTCTCCATGTCAGTTTCAGATTGTGTGGGCTGATCAACAATGACATGGGCCAATAAGTTCTGTCTACATCAGTTTGCAGCTCGCAATTCCATTTTTGAATCAGAGTTCGAGAGGACATGCTGTCTGTCTAGTGTGACAAGGACCTGCTAGATATGGGCAGGAATCTCATGGCTGGGCTGAGAGCAAGATAACAGAGTTTCAATTAAATCAGGACTCCATTGAAATGGCCTTACATAATTGTAGGTATAAATACCTAATATAAGGAGGAACTTAAATTTATTTTTAATCCTGGAAAGACTTGATAACACTGCTCTACCACAGCTGACCAACAGACCAGAGGCCTTGAAAATGCCAGAGCCCTGCCTGACAGGAATTTTACAGAGTGATGAAATCAGGGAAAAAGCATGTGGAGATTTTTCATAGGTACGCATGTTGAGATCCATAACTTATACTATGAACAATAATTGGGTTTTTCCTACAAACAGATCTTATAACAGTTGCTAGGGGGAGAGTTTACATCTGTCGTTATACAGTTCTCTGAGGAAACCCAGAGGAGGCCCAGAGTTTAACCAGTCTGGCCCTCCAGTATTAATATTTCCATTTAGGTAAGTCATTGTTTAAACCAGGGATTTCTCAACCCTGTCCTCAGAGCACACCTAGTCAGTCAGGTTTTCAGGATAACCAGAATGAACATGCGTAAGATAGATTAGAATGCACTGCCTCCATTGTATGTGAATCTCTCTTATGCATATTTATTGTGATTATCCTGAAAAACTGACTAGCTAGATGTGTCCCGAGGATTGGGTTGAGAACCCCTGGTTTAGACAGAGTGCGTTAAATGGGATATGGGCACGGAGGGGATGGAATCTTTTAGTTCCAGATAAAACTGAACATTACAGGGGATCACGTGATATGCTGAGACCAGGTAGGCTATGCATGACCAGCACTCTGAATGCCACCCTTCTTCCAACCCTGTCTGCTGTGTTGCCTTGTTAAGTAAGACATGTAACTAGATTTGGTGCTTTATATAAACAGCTTTTTATTCCAGTCCACAGCAAGGATGACCACAAAAAACATAAAAAGGGATTGAGACCGCAGTAAGCCATTTGTAAGTAATATGGAAGATACCATCTGTGATAGTACCTTGCTATTGCACTGCTTACCTTGGATGCTGTAAAGGCTTTAAATAACAAATTCAAGAGACTCTAGGGTAAGATTGCTACAGTGTCTCAGACCCTCGCAGACCATACCACTTATATGGACGAAGCTGAGCACCATATCTCCGAGATAGAGGATCAGCTAATGGAATTGAAGGCCCATCTGCAGGCCCTGCAGCATAAGGTCAATAGCTATGAAGACAAAATTGATGACTTGGAGAATTGATTTTGGGCGAGTAATTTGCACTTTGTTAGGGTCCCTGAGACCTTGGAGGATGCTGAACTAAATGACTTCTTGGAATTGTGGCTGCCGACAGCCCTGCATTTGGATCCAGACATTTATTTAGACAGCTTTGTATACCACCTTATCCTTCAATCAAAGTGGTCAGATATGGTAAACTCAGGATTGAAGGGGCATGTTGCTTCGGTGTGAAACAAGCAGGCCGATGAGACTGCATGTAGTGACTGTCAGACTTCTCAGCCATGCCCATAAAGTGGCTGTGATGCAGGCTTACTATAAAGCCAGTGAGCTTAAGTATCAGGCTCACGCAATCTGAATGTTTCAGGATTACTCAGCTCTGTTGCTCCTTTGCTGATGTGTGCTTGCAGCCGGTTGAGTAGAAATTCTGGTTTGTCCTTCAGTTCCCGGCCAAGATTTGAGTTTGTTACAATGGCATACCCCACACTTTGGAAACCCTGATCATGGCTGCTAAATAGTTGGAAGAGCTGGGAAGCACTGCAGCAGCTATGGGGCAGCTGATTTGGCCCCCTGCAGGAGTGTGTGTGGGGGAGAGGGAAGGGGGCACTGGCCTAAAGACACTATAGCTGACAGTGAGTTTTGCATCAGATCTTTGTTGCTGTTTCACTCCTGCAGAAGTGAAAAGTACTGGTTGGACTAATTTTGATCTTCTCTGTGCACTATTGAGGTCCCTCGCTGTGGAGTGGACACTTTTCCTTTGGCTTTGTTTGTGAGGGGGCCTCACAAAACCCTTAGATCTGGAGTTCAAGCCACCTGGACTATTTAACCTGTAAGGGCTCTCGTGGAACCGAGAATCTGCGCCAAGGTCTGGCTTTTTTTCAGTGTCCATTTATGGATTTAGCTCCTGGTCTGTTTTTTGACCTGCTTCTTAGGCTGCTAAATGTAGGCCTAGGTGGGCATGGGTTGCTCTTCTGATGGTAGTCTGTGTCCTGCTGGGGCTCTGTGCATCAATTAAGCTTCTTGTGATAGTACCGATAAGGGGCTCCATTGTCTCTGAGACTCCCTGTAGCTTGTGACCACCAGGTACGCAGGGTCCATTGAGTATTGTTGAAGCCATGTGGCCTAGTAATGTTAACATGGCGTTAGCTGATACCTGCTGATTTAGTTGAGTCTCCTGCACTATCACTGTCAGTCTAGACCAGAGGTTCCCAACTCCAGTCCTGGAGGGCCGAACACCATTCAGGTTTTCAGGCTGTCCCTAATGAATATGCATGAGATACATTTGAATACAATGGGGCAGTGCATGCAAATACATCTCATGCATATTTATTAGGGACAGCCTGAAAACCTGAATGGTGTTTGGCCCTCCAGGACTGGAGTTGGGAACCTCTGGTCTAGACAGTCTGTTGTGCGGGAGAAAAGCTCTCACCTGAGTTGTGTTGAGCAGAGCGCTGATGAATTCCAATTTTTGGATGGGATAGAGGTGGGATTTTGGATAATGGATTACAAACCTTAGTAGTTCCAGCACCTGAATGGTGATTCGTGTTGATTCCAAAACCCCTTCTGGAGTGGTACTCTTGATCAACCAATTGCCCAAATAGGGAAAGATGTGTACTCCCAGTCTACATAGAAACACTGCTACCATGTCAAGGCATTTGGTAAAGAAGCGAGGCCAAAAGGCAGAATGCAGTATTGGAAATGTCATTGCTCAAGTACAAATCTAAGATACTTTCTGTGACTGTACATGGACATATGCATCCTTTAGATCCAGACAGCATAGCCAGTCTCCTTTTTGAAGATAAGGAAGTAAGGTGCATAGAGAAATCATTCTGAACTTCTTTTTGACCAGATAGTTGTTCAGATCTCATAGGTCTAGGATGGGACAGAATCCCTTCATCTTTTTGGTGATCAAGCAATACCTTTTATAAAATCCTCACCTTTCTTGTTCTGGTGGAACAAGCTCAATTGGTAGATCTTTCTGAAGGGTGGCAACTTCTTGCAGAAGCAGTTCCTAAGGCTGAGGCTTTAGGGATTAAACCCTTGGAGGGCTTTAGGGACTGAACCTATGGGAGGCCCGATCGGGGATCAGACTGTGGAGAACAGGCTGGATACTGCTGGATACAGCTGTGGTGCCATGGTGATGAGATGCCATGGTACTGCAGCTCCATGAAGGAGCCTGGCTGAGTTAGCCGGGGAAGAGACTGGATATCCAGGGTGCCTGAATCGGGCACCTCCCAGACATCCAGCCACTGTGATGCAATTCTGCTCCCACGGGGACATCTAGCCCCCGCGGAAACAGAATCTGGTGCATCTCCGAGCCTCTGAATGTCCGGATGGCCCAGAGATGCACATGTTGGAATGGGACTCCATGTGTCCAAGCTTCCCTCATTGGGAGCACTGAGGAGTGCATCTTGAAGCTTTTGGATCTTTTGAGGGCAGATTTGACCACTAATGAGTGGTGAGGAAGCTGAGGTTTCTTGAATCTGGGAGCCTTTTGAACTATGCATTTGGAGTCAAGCTTTCTACTGACTGGAGATACAGAGAGGGAGCCCTCCCACATCCTCATCTTTACATGAGCACCGTCACCTCTTTCTTAGGGGCGGAGAGTACTGGAGGATCTCCAGTAGTTCTGTCCCGAGCTCATCCTCAGTCTCCATATCCTATAATAAATTTTTGAATGTCATGTCCTTTGATGGTGACTTTTGTCTCTTATAAGGAGGAAAGGTGTCAGAGAGGAGTTCTGGGGATCTATCTGACAGACATTCGGACTCATCGTCCATGACCTAGCTTTCTTAATCAGACTCAGAGAAAGTCAAAGTACTTTTGAATCTCAGCCTGGATGATTCTCTTTCCCTTTGGGGATCGGGAGTTCCTCTGGGAGAGTCATTGCACCAATAACATTCTGCAAATTGGGGCGATATTGGACCACAATGCACTAGAAAGTGATACCGGCAAAGCAGGCTCCAGTGTCAGGGCCCTTCAATGCCTCAATGCTGATATCTCTCCCACAGGCACTTAATGCTTCTTGAGAATAGATTGGATTTCTATAGATGCTGATTCAGCACTCATCAAGGTACTGAGATGCTGGATGGAAAACAACATCATTATTCTGTCCTTGACAGCCTTCAGAAGGTGTCTCTCCAAGCCTGCCATCTCCAAAGGTGATGGGCTTACAGCAGCATCAGCCAATGTTCCTGATATCTGGGAAGGGGTATTGGCAGACTGGTCTCAGCTATCGGTAGGCCATCACTGCCCCTCATGCTTTGGAGGCTGAGCTATCCTCCCTTCAGGGCATCTTAGAGGGGTGCTCTTATGAACTCTCATTGCTCTCAACACCATGCCTTGGAGGGCTTCAATGCCAATGCACCAAGGCCTCTTCCCGATGTTCGACATCATTTCTCTTTGGTGTTGATGAAGACGAAGACACATCCCTCTTCACCTTCGGGCAGACATCAAGAGGTAGTTGATGCGCTGGAGCTGGAGCACCAACACCTAAGGGGGCCGATGTGCTGCAGAAAATAAACAAAACTTTAAACGAATGAAAACACTAAACCAAGGTAGGAACTATAGGGTTGAGCAGTAAAACCGCCATGACAGGAGGGAAAAATCTGGAAAACTGTCTGCTTACCATGGAACAACACTATATACACCATGGAACAACAACACCATGGAAAAGCACTATATACGAACAGAACAAGTAAAATAGGGCCTGAGAGGTTCTGCAGAAAAATATGAACTGAGAATAAGACGGTGGTGCGGTGGCAGTCAGAAGACATGTGCATGTGCAATGCAACTTCCAAAAGCTTCTAGAAAGAGCTGGGAAAGCTCCTGCATGGGGTTCATTGATATCACTCATACATGAGGACTTTTTCTTGCTTGCCCATGGAGAAGGGAAAAATCTGTTATTTTGGTTGATGAAGAAAATATAGGCAGGAAATGATAGCTTGGGAAATTGGTTAACATTTCAAAAATCTGGGCACTATGGTAGGGGGCTTTGTCTCTCCATGCCAGATGTTTGATATTGAATGATGGAAGCTGGGCCCCCATTGTGCATGGTCCCGGGATAGCTGTCCTTTTTGCCCATAGGTGAAAGGGGCCCTGGGCCTGTGAAAGGGTGCATACTCGGAGGCCCATGAAGCCCTTGGATTATAGTGGCCCTGCTCCTGCCCCTGCGCCCATTGCCAACAGTGCCACTCCTTTCCAGGATGTGCAGTGGCAGTAATACATAAAAAAGGCACCACAGCATTGTAGTTACCTTCTTTTCCAGCACTGAACTGCCATTTGTGCTTTCTCTTCTATCCCCCCTCTGATTCATCGATAGCATATCCAGTTCATTGGAGGGAAGTAGAAGCAGAAGCATGAGCAGCACAGCGGTGTCAGAAAATAAGGGAACACCAGCACTGCGGGGCACATTCCGGAGAGGGGCAGTGGCGGTGGCGAGAGTGGGGCCCATGGACGAGGAGGGGGATCCACCGGAAAGTTTTGCTCTGGGCCCCATAAGGGGTTGAAGCGGACTTGCACAGGTCTGATGATGATTTTTCTTTGAGACGTTTCTACTACTGCTGCAGGAATTAGCTCATAATCACCTGAGGTAAGGAAGGGATGGATATGAAAAGGGGCCAAGGAAGAGTAAAGGATCTGGGCTGCAGTGACCTGAGTGCACGTCCTTTACACCCTCTGATAATTTCTGGTATTGTAATGAAGCTACAGGATAAATGCAATGAAGCTACAGGGTAAACTATTTAAGACTAATAAGAGAAAATATTTTTTCACTCAACGTGTAATCAAACTCTGGAATTTGTTACCGGAGGATGTAGTAAAAGCTGTTAGTGTAGCTGGGTTTAAAAAAGGTTTGGACAAGTTCCTGGTGGAAAGGTCCATAAACCATTATTAAAAGGGACCCAGGATATCACTGCTTGACCCAATACAAGCATTGAGGAACCTGTGTCTTTTGGGGAAACTGCTAGGTACTTATGACCTAGATTGGCCACTGTTGGAAACAGGATACTGGGCTTGATGGACCTTGGTCTGACCCAGTATGGCATATCTTATGTTCTTATGTTTACCATCAGTGCCTATGAACCCCCATATTTTAAATCCCACCCTCCATGTGTATGACTACAGTGAACCACTTATCTTCAGACAAACAGATATAAAAGTCTGATCGTCCCCACCCAGGAGATGGGTAAATAAGAGCAGACCAGCCTTCTAGGTCCTTTTCTAGCTTTGTAGGATTGTATAATAGTTTGCTTAATAAAGGTATTGTAACTTGAGCACTATTGGGCTTCCAAGATATCTGAAGCCCTGATGAGTCTGCTTAAACCCCTGAAGGGAACACGGATACTGATGACTTGGATATAAATTTCAGATTTGGAAGAATATATTATATAGCCAGATATATGATTATAACTCTTTGGATCAATATTCAGCTGGCACAGTCACCATCTTAAATTAAGTACTGGTAGCTGCACTTAGCTTAATAAATAAATTCAAAGTCACTACCTGTATAGGTAGTGGTGCTAAAAATTTCTAGTGAATGCAGACCTTGCCGGCACGATCCATTTTTAGTTTAGGCCTGCTATTTAGCAGGCTTAAACTAAACAGAAATGGAGGAGTAGCCTAGTGGTTAGAGCAACTGCCCAGTACCCAGAAGATTAAGGGTTCATTTCCCACTGGCACTCCTTGTGACTTTGGGCAAGTCACTTTACCCTCCATTGCCTCAGAAGAAAAGGCCTGGCAATCTACTTCTGGTTACCATATACAAGAAAACCCAGAGTTCTGTTGGGTCACCAGGAGTCAGCACTGACTTGATGGCACTAAAAAACCCCAAAACTAAACAGATAACACATTTGTTTAGTGGCTGGATATCGCTACTAAACAGATAAGGGGGCATATTCATAGCGTTTAACTGGTTAGCAGATCTGCTAACTCATTAAGCCATTGTCTGCAGGATATTCAACAGCATTAAATTGTTTAGCGTAGCTGAACACTCCAACTCTAACCAATTAGCATCAGAGCATTCTGGGGGTGTAGTGGGGGCAGCAACCAGATTTAACTGGGCAACGGCAATATTTAGCTGCTGGCTGGTTAACTTAAACCAGCTAAAGTTAGGCCAAAACAAAACTGGCCTAACTATAGCTGGTTTAACGATCTGGCCAGCAGCTGAATATCGCCACTGACCAGATAGCTAAAATGCTATCTGGCATATTGATATTCAATGCTGGTGGATGGATATGGTCCTGGCATTCAAGATCCAGTTTTTAATTTAAAGCTGTGATGAACAGTCACTTTACGTGTGCTGGCTGCCACCGCTGAAAAAGCCTCTCATAATTTTTAGTGCCACTTCCCCCTGCTGCTAACATGGCCCATTATTAAATGCATAATATTTGGCAATTTATGGGACCATTCTGAGGCAAGAATAACGGGGATAGACATCCTGTTGGGACGCCCAGCCCTGCTATTCGTGCCCTCTCCCGATCCCATCTAACTTCCCCGCGTGTTGTACAGGGACGTTAGATGGGGGTGGGAAAAGGGCGGATCGGGAGTGGGGTTAGGGCGGGCAGTGGGTGGTCGTTGGCCCCGGTCATATAGAGCTGATTCCAGTGTCGGCCCTGTACATCTGGAGCCGGCAGCTTGAAAGGGGAACTTATTCCACCTCAGAGGTGGAATAAGTTTCCCATGTCAGTGAGGGATGGCGGGCCCAGGGCTCAGAAAGGGCAGGAGGGGACAGAGAACATTTCCTGTGGCCCAACCCTGGCCTTGGGAGGCCAGATCGGAGGTCGGCCTGCGGGAAAAGCACTTTTTGAGCCAGGGGCCAGGGATCGCAGCTTTTGAATAGAGCTGCGGTGCCAAGACAACTGTATGCCATGGCACCACGGCTCCATTGAAAAGCCCGTCCGAGCTAGGCAGGCATGGCCTATACTTGCAGGCCGACCTGAATCAGGATCCCAGCCTGCGCATAGAGGTCTGGATGTGATTCTGATCCCGCAGGGCCAGACTCCTGGCTAGCTCTGTGTGTCCAGTTCCAACCGGGTGAACAGAGGGCTGGGACGTACGGGTCTGAATTGGGCCCTTAGTAATTTTAACAGCCTGATATTATCTGCATTACTTCTGAAAATATAGAGATAGGGGAATTATGCATTTACCACCTGCCAGTGAACATGTAACTCCCTGTGAGTATTGACCCAGGTTATGTTGGAGAGCAGAGCTGGACCATATTCTAATGGAATGTATAGGAATAAGAGGACTTCATTCCTATGAAGTAATATTTTATTAGATGTGCCCAGAAAGTTGAATGTAGAAATATTGGGTGAGTTTTGAGTGAAAGATGCTAAGGGCTGTAGAGCTAAACTTAGGAAATGCAAAAGTAAGAAATCCTACCAGTTCCTCTACGTATATTAAACACAGGAGACAAGATAATGTTAGTGATTAAATGAGCAAGCGGTTTAGAGTACAGGGCTTGGATCCAAGCAATAAAGCCAAGAGGGAAACCAAATTTGTACAGAACAGCAAACATAGAAGGCTAAGATAAGTGATCAAAGACCTTGTCAGCATTTGGTAAAATGACAAGGCCAGGTATTCGGTGTGTCTGAGCTAAGTGCATGATAATAAACAGCCTGGTGTTCTTAATGGAGGATCTGCCTTTTATAAAGACGCTATCACATTTTCCAATCTAAGCTGTAGGATTTTTGCCAACTTTTTATATCTGCATTAATAAGAGAACTACAGTCTAGTTATCTGTGTTCTTCTCGTGACTTGAGGTTATAACTGCCTCTACCAGACTCCTGAATGTGGCCATTAGCTCCCTAAAGTGGTTATAAAGCACACAACTTATAAAGCTCAAGATGAAAAAGCATCTTTTTCCAAGGGAATGGTAGTTTGACATGCAGAATTTCAGTGTGTAATAGATGCAGCAAGGGGGCTAGTGAAGTCTGAATCAGCTCTAGGCAAACGGATCCAGCTCAAAAAAGTCAATTGTATTGTTATACTGAGTACTTGCGTTTTCAGAGCATAATGAGTTAAACTGCTGAAGAAAAACTACATCTATCTCAGACAAAATGCTTTCCTGGTTTGGGAGGTATTGGGGGTCAGTACCATGGCTCACTCCTCATTGCCAAAGGTAAGACATTTACAACCTTTCTCTTTCCTTCATGGCCATCTGGGCAACCTGGATATTTAATGCCAGAGCCCGGATATGACCCCAGCATGGAATATTCAGGTTTAACGGTCAGTGGCAGTGACTAGCCTCTTTAGCAGCGCTAGCTGCTACCACTGAATATCAGGCCCAATATTTATGTATTATATATTGGCACTTGCATTTTTTTGCATTGTATAATAACATTTAGTCCTCCTTTTCAGATAATATTGAAGGGAGCTTAAAGCATTATTAGTATTCATGTACCTGGGAGTGGAGGAGTAGCCTAGTGGTTAGAACACTGGCTTGGTAACCAAGCAACCAGGGTTCGATTCCCACTAGCACTCCTTGTGGCCTTGGGCAAGTCACTTAACCCTCCATTGCCTCGGAAGAAAGGCCTGGCAATCTACTTCCGGTGACACTGCCAAGAAAACCCAGGAGCTTCTGGGTCGCCAGGAGTCAGGACTGACTCGAAGGCACACATTGCATTTTACCACGGAGCTTATAATCTAAGGGGATATCAGTGATAACAGAACATAATGTGATCAGCCCAAGGTCCCAATGACTGTCAGTGGAGGACCTGGAACTTGAATCTGGGTCTCCCTAGTTCTCAGATAATTGCTCTAGGTTAGCATTTCTCAAGCCAGTCAGGATACCATGCCTGACTATGAATGAGACAGATTTGCACGCAGTGGAGGCAGTGCATGCAAATCTAACTCTTGCATTTTCCTTGAAGATATCCTGAAAACCAGAATGGTCAGGGGGGTATGTCAGAAGCTGCTTGAGAAACACTGTTCTAGACCATTGCTCCATATGCCTGGAACAAACATCAGGCTTCTTCTCTAGCTCTATTCAAATTCAGGCTAAAAAAAACACCCCTTCAAGGCTGCTTTTGGATCCTGATGCTCCCCACTCTCTTGTTCACCACTTATGTGGATTACCATACTCTAGCCCCCAGTCATAGTAATAGCAGTAGTAGGAGAAGTAGTAAGAAGACCAAATATCCATCACTGCCAATGGATAAATCTCTGGAAGAAATATTTGCTGCTCCTACGAAAAGGAAACTTAAAAACTATCCAAGAACATTTGACATTAGAAATGATTAGAAATTATAGAAGGATATGGAAATGATATGGATATGAAGATTGAAATCATTCCTATAGCGACCAGCGTTACTATCTGGCTCACTGAGCAGTATTCATGGGACTGTTAAGATATTGAAATAAGTCAAGATATTGAAATAAATGTTAAAAAGATATATTATGGTCACGTGATGTGGTGAGCCCGAGAGGACGTGAGTTGCTCGAACTCCGGGCCCTCCTCCCCTGAATGTTGATATAGTACCGTGTTTTGCAGTGAATTTGGGCTTGCCAGGGACCCAGCATACCGGTAAGGGGCAGGAGATACCGTACGAGAACGCAAAAACAGGATGGCAACTGCGGTAAAGGCGGGGAGACGCGAAAAAGCAAGTACCGCAAGTGCCTTGAAAATGGCGGACTCCCCCCCGAAGCAAAGAGCCGCGGCTTCACCAACTCTGACGGAAGAGATTTCTGCCGCTGTTACAAGTGCACTATCATTACAATTCGAGGCTTTACATGCAAAGATGGATACACTTCAGAGTTCCCTGGGCATATTGGGTACACGTGTGCAAGAAGCTGAAACCCGTATTACCCATGCCGAGGAAGAAGTGGAGAATTTAAGGCGGGAGCTCCTTGCAGTGCAGCGGGAGTCAAAAGCCCATGAAATAAAACTCGATGACTTGGAAAACAGGTCCTGACGCAGCAATTTGCGCTTTTTGGGAATTGCTGAATCTATCCTGGATAAGGACCTAAGGAAATATGTGGAGGACCTGTCTGCTTCCTTAAGAGATGGGGCTGATTTGAGCGGGCCTATTGTGGTGGAAAGAGCCCACAGAATAGGGCCTAAACAGCAATCTGGAGACCGCAGGCCTAGAGTGGTCTTAGCAAAATTTCTGTGTTACCCGCAAAAAGACGCAGTGTTAAGAGCAGCAAAGCAAAAGGGAGTCGTCGAGTGGGAGAATGCGAAGATTCGAATAACACAAGACTACTCTGCTGCATTGAGTCATCGTCGCAAAGCCTACGCCCGCTGTGCCGAAAGCTGATTGAGGCCAAGGTCCGTTTCAGTGTCCAGTACCCCGCCCGGTTGCATGTGCTTCACCAGGGAACGCACCGGGTGTTTGAATCAGCGGCGGAGGCGAGTCCCTACGTGGAGCAACTGATGACACAAGTGACATCGAGCCCGGGGGAGCAGTGAGGCCCTTTCTGAGCGCCGCAAGGTAGCGAGTTGTTTTGTACTTTGCAGGCCTACCTGTTGGTGGGAGAAAGATGGTGCTGGCCCCAATATCCCACCCTGCCCTTGAAGACCAGATCTTGCAGGCTGCTGCTTTTGTTACGGGGCCTATGGGGGACTCCCATTGGGTCCGCAGATGGGGTCCACAGTATCTCAGCGCTGCCCGGACTGTTCTGTACCTTAGTCAAGGGACCTCCACGTATATGTGCTGCTGCCCGCAGTCGAAGCCTCCAGGTGGACCTGGTTGGTACTGGCGTGTTGAAGAGGCGCCATTTTTGGTGCCCTAATGGTTGCTCATGGACCCTGTGCATCGGCTTCGGCTGGTGCGGTGAGTTGGTCGTGCCGGCTTGCTCCGAGGTGTTCTGGTGCCCGGGCTGAACTGAAGTATGACTATTTCGGATCTCCGTTATGGAGGTCCTTGTCTGACTGCAGCCAGGCCCGTTTTGCCTACTTACGCAGACCATGGAGAACTGGTTTGGCCTGCTGTCTGAGTAAAGTACTGAGTTATATATAGGGACAGTTTCTGTAAAATTGAGTTGTGTTTCAGCGATGTTAAATATGAGTTTAAGTACCTATTTTGGAATTGCAAAGTTGCGGGTGTGGGAAGGGTCGAGAAGGGGGTAAGAGGGAGGGGTACAGCTTGGGAAGTATTAATGGGGCCGGATTGCCTCTAAATTGGTTCCGGATTTACTCATAGAGAGAGAAGGGATTTGTTAAGGGGAAGGGGTAGCAAATAGGGATGGTAGTAGAGTGGTACTTGGGGCTTGGGAACCTATGCTAACTGGGCTGCCTGGGGGCTTGAATGAGTGGCGAGTGCACATAAAGTCAGGGGTCTATGGGATATGCCATCCCATGTTTGACTGGCCAGGAAGGTGGATGGAGCTTGGAGAGGGGAGGGGGGTTCCACTCACATCCTAGGTGACACTTGATGGGCGAGAGGTGGAGACTAGAGGTTGAGAGTAGGGAAGGGGCGGGGCAGGGTAAGGGTAAGGGGCATGGGTATAGGGTCAAGGGAGGAGGGGTAGAGAGTAGGGGGGAAGGGGGTTGGGGGGTGCAGGGAGCGCAGCGGAATTATAGGTTGATTATGCATGTGAAATATGGGAGCGCCACAATGTTCAGGGGGGGACCTCAGGCTGGGGAGGTCCATCCCCACTGGTATTGCAGGATCGATAAAGATATTTTGTTTAATCACTATCCAATCTGAAGGTTATTTCTTGGAACGTATGCGGGGTAGGTAATCCTATCAAAAGATATAAAGTGTTGCAAGCCTTGGCCAGGTTGAAATGTGATATAGCTATGTTGCAGGAAACCCACCAGACAGCCGAAGAGCATGCTAAATTGCAGAAAGCGTGGGTGGGGCAGAGTTGGGGTGCCCCGGCTAAGGGGAAAAAGGGTGGAGTGGTCATACTGATCAGTAAGCAGGTTCGCTTTAGTTGGAAAAGAAGTACTCAGACCCTGAAGGCAGATATATTTTGCTTTATGGCAGCCTTGAGGGCAGGCCAATTGTGCTGGGTAACCTGTATAGTCCCAATGTATTGGACCGGGCGTTTTATGCCCGATTGGCCTCTACAGTGGAACAACTGCCAGATGTTCCTTTGATATTGGCTGGAGACTTGAATGGGGTGTTGGATATAGAGATGGACACATCGGGAAGCGGGGGGGAGCGAGTGCGAGCTCCGACTACTAAAGCGCTGCAGGGATTGTGTAGACGCCTGGGAATAGTTGACCCCTGGTGTTTATTGCATCCGTCAGAGAAAGATTTCACCTATCAATCGACAGCCCATGGGACTAGTGCTAGACTTGATTATGTTTTGGTTTCGGAAAGGCTTGCGCAGGTAGGAAATGCACAGATAGGCCCTATTGCGGTGTCTGATCATGCCCCGATCTGGGTGGATTTAGGATGGGGGGCTTGGCGGCACCGACAAGGCTCTGGCGGTTTCCCATGGGGCTATATAACGATGCTGACTTTCGAACGCGTATTGGACAGTACTGGCAAGAATTTATGACCCATCACGAGCAGCATAAAGATGACCCAGAGTTGCTCTGGGAAATGGCCAAAGTAGTGTTGCGGGGAGATATTATTGCATATGTGGCGAGAAAGCGGAAACTTTTGGCAATGCAGATTGTTCAGTTGGAGAAGCAGGTAGTGAGAGCTCGGCAACGGTGTGCGGGAGACCCCAGTGCGGTTAATAAGCGGAGGCTTTGGGAGTTGCAAATGTCTCTCAATGAATTACTTCATCAGAGGGCGAAGAAATCTCATATGTATTATAGGTACCAACTATACCGCTTTGGGGATAAGCCTGGGAAACATTTGGCGCGCTGCTTGCAGGGCAACCGGGGTTCTCGGTCAATTGCGGCGTTACGGGTTGATCAGGGATGCTTGCATAAGGATAGCAAAGCCATAGCCAGATTGCTTCGCTCCTTTTTTCAGCAGCTATATGCGAGGAGGGAGGGGTCTCTGACCGAAATGCAGAGCTATTTACGAGAAATACAGTTGCCGAAGGTGACGGCAGACCAGCAGGCGTACCTTGATGCCCCGGTGACAGTGGACGAAGTCTATAGAGTTATTCAGCGAGCTAGCTGCTGCAGAGCGCCTGGCCCCGATGGGTTTGGGGCTGAGTTTTATAAACTGTTAGGGGATCTAGTGCCCCCAACCTTAGTAGAAATGTATCATCGAAGGGTGGCTCAGGGGAAGTTTGGCTGGGGCACTAACCATGCGTATATTACGCTAATACCTAAACCAGGAAAAGACCCTACCCAAGCGGCTTCCTATAGACCTATCTCCTTATTGAATTTCGATTTGAAGATACTGGCTAAGGTGTTGGCTGATAGACTTGCTTCTGTGTTAGGAGACTTGGTGCATGAATCACAGGTTGGGTTTGTTAAAGGGCGATACGCTGTGCGGAACTTGAGGAGAATTTTGGCGTCTCTTGAGTGGGTCCGTGAACGGGATCTCCAATCATTGGTAATTAGCTTTGATGCCAAAAAGGTGTTCGATCAGGTACAATGGGATTACTTGAAATGTCTTTTGCCTTACTATGGGCTGGGAGACCCTTTTTGTAAGATGGTGGAGTTGCTTTACGCAGACCCTACGGCTGGAGTCCTTTGTAATGGGGTGCTCTCGGATAAATTTAGTTTGGAACGGGGTACGCGTCAGGGCTGTCCACTTTCCCCTTTACTTTTTGTATTGACCCTGGATCCGCTGATACGGAGGATAGTGGAGTCCCCGGACATATGTGGCGTACGAATTGGGTCGCATGGGTTTAAGGTGGCTGCTTTTGCAGATGATATACTCGTTCACCTTACGCTTCCCCAACAGTCCCTGACTTCTTTACTTGAGGAGTTCTCTTTGTACGGTAAATTTGCGGGGCTACGTATAAATATGGATAAATCGGAGGCCTTAGATGTTGGGGGTAAATTAAGGGGGAGCTAGCCTGGGAGATTCCCACTCCGCTGGGCTGATGAATCCTTCGTTTATCTGGGTATTTTGTTGACTAGGACACCAGCATTGTTATATAAAACAAATTTTGAACGCATTTTCTCTAAACTTTGAGCACAGATGTGGGCCTGGGCGCCCCTCCCCTTGTCCCTCCTGGGTAGAGTGGCCGCCCAAGGGATGGTGATTTTCCCACGAGTGCTCTATTGGATGCAAATCCTCCTGGTGTGGTTATTGAGGTGCGATCTGTTACGTATTGAGAGGGAGATTCAGGGTTTTCTCTGGAAAGGGGCCAGAGCACGTATACCGTTGAGCAGAATGAGAGGGGTTGGGGTTCCGGACCTTTGGAAGTATGCGCTGGCATGTCAGGCACGGCATCTGGGTGATTGGCTGGGGGATACAGAGGTTTATACCCCTCGAGGGTTGGAAGAAGCTTTTGTAGCACCGCACTCTTTGGAAGCGGTTCTGCATTTGCAGCGGGCAGCCTTGCCGATTCGCATGATGAGTAGTGTTCTGATACAGGCGACACGGCATACGTGGCAACAGTTAAATAAGTATTGGGGTAGTGACTCTGCAGTTTCGAGCTGGCTGTCTCTACAGGGTAATGTTTGTTTTACGCCGGGTTCCGATTCGGCTTCCTTTCAGCAGTGGGGGCGGTTGGGTATACGGCGCCTGGGACATATGATAGATCCGGACGGGAGCTGCAAGGCTTTGGGTGCGCTTTGTGGGGAATATGACCTGAATCCGGGGGTGTCTGCCTTTGCGTATGCACAAGTCTCTCATTATATCGGCTCCTTGTCTAAGCGTGAGCTTGTCGCGGAACATTCAGCGCGGATTCTCGATTTCTTCGCTCTGGGGGTGGAGTCTTCACCGACTATAGCCGAATTAAAGAAGAGGTTGGACCGGCTTGACGTGCCCCTTGATTATTCAGCGCTGGAAAGCCTATGAGTGAGGGAACTGGGTCGGGAGATAGCCACGGGCTCTGTTTGGGATGCACTTGGTCGGATCGCGCAATTGGTGGAGGGGGCCCGGTGGCGCGAGGTACAGTTTAAATGTATTCATCGAGCCCACTTTTCCCTGAGGCGAGTGCTCAGAAGCCGTCTTACATTATACGGAGGGTGCCCCAAATGTTCATGTTCCTTGGCGGACCTGGGTCATATGTGGTGGGGCTGTCCTTCTATTCGTCGGTATTGGCTGCAGATTGGTGCGTATCTTAGTGATCTACTGGGGCAGCGATTCCGCTGGACAGGGCTGCTGGTAGTATTAGATCAGCTGGGACCGCTCCACCCAAAGGGGAGGTGGGAGAGAATTTTGGTGCGAAAAGCCTGTCTGGTGGGTAAGGGCCCTATTCTTCATCAATGGAGGGAGCCTGTGGCCCCTACCTTCTGTGAATGGCGTAATAGCCTGCATCAGCTTATGCTCATGGAACGGAGAAGTGCGCTAGGGCACCCCCGGAGATGGGCCACCTTTTTGCTGGTTTGGATGCCCTACATTCAGAGATTGGGAACTAAAGCCCGCAGTGAAGTGTTAAAGATTGGATAGTGGTCAATTAGAATAAGTGTTGCTCCTTGGACAATATTGCATTGCTGTGCTTCTAGTGCTGGGGGGGGGAGGGGGGTGGGGGAGCGGGGGTTGGGAAGGGGGGAGGGGGGGACTTGGGGCTATACTGTTATGTATTGTCTTGTACTTTCTCTTTTGCTTGCTGTTATACTCCCAGGGTGGTGGACAAGACACAGCCCCTCCCGGGACATGATACTCTGTAAAAATGGAAATTTGATTGAATGTTTTGTTGGTTGTACCGTGTGATATCAATAAATAGAACTTTGAAAAAAAAAAAAGATATATTATAAAAATAACACTGAGGCAGCCATAAGGTTTAGCTGTGGGAAACCCCTCCCCCCCCAGCCATGAGGTTCTTACATAAGTGATCAGCTTACTAAGAGGAGACATAAAGATTTCAGCAGGCACCCTTCCCCCACTCCAGGTCTGAGCACAATACCCCCTTGCCCAGAAATCAACAGACCAGAGCATACCGGTTTGGACAGGTCACCCAGGCACCTTCCCCAGGGGCTACTGATTGGTGGACAGAAAATACCTGAGGCGAATGAGATTGTAGAATGAGTTTTAAAATTGTACTGTATATAAGGCATTGTAGGACGTCCCTCGGGGCTCAGATTTTTTGTGGAGACTGCCGGCAGTCTGTCTGAGCCTGTGCGCACATTAAAAGATCCTGTTTGCATTCCAGCCTGTCTGTGAGTTTTCCTTTTGTGGGTGAGAGAGAGAATGAGAGCTTTTTCACAGCATTGCTGCAACAACACCACTGAGTTAGCAACGTTGTAAGGTCATTGATGCGAGCAAAAGGCACTTCACCCCAGCTTGTCTGGTCTGAATAGTTGCTTTGTAACAGTCTGAGACCTTGTTGCAACAGTGTTTGTGTAATTGGATCAACAAAAATCTGAACTCGTGGTTGAAGGATAGAGCTGTAAAGTGTTTTGTTATTACTAATTAGAAATGATTAAACATGTGGAGGGAGGAGTGGCCTAGTGGTTAGGACAGGGTACCTCAGGCCGGAGGGCCAGGGGTTCAATTCCCACTTGGGGACAGCAATCTCAGGCCGGAGGGACTGGGTTTCTAGTCCTATATGCACTCCTTGTGGCCTTGGGCAAGCCACTTAACTCTTCATTGCCTCAGGTACACATAGATTGTGAGCCCTTTGGGGACGAGGGAATGTATTCAGTACCTGCTTATATAGTGATTGTAAACCGCTCTGATGCCCTTCAGCCTGGGCAGTATATCAAAAATTGCATAAACATAAACAACATTCCAATCAGGCCATCCAGCCCCCTGTGCGGCCAATCAGAAGCAGGATGCCCAGAGGTAGACCCGATTCTGAACCAGCGGGGGCTAGACGTGCCCGTGGGTTCAGAATCGGGTCTACAGCCTGCACATGCCCAGCCACATACTCAGCTACCTCAGTCAGGCTCCTGAATGGAGCCGCAGTGCCATAATATTAGGTTGCCATGACACCGTGGCTCCACTCAGGAGCTGTGAATGCCTGCCGCCGCCAAAATACTCCTTTCCCCGCAGCTGGACCTTCGATCCGGCCTCCCATGACCAGGGTTCAGCTGCGGGGAACTTACCGCACCCTCCTACCTATTTTTGCAGGCCCGGCAGCATTATCCCCCGATGTCCAGGGGGACTTATTCCACCTCTGTGGTGGAACAAATCTCCCATCTAAGTTCACGGCCCCGGACATACAGGGCTGACCTCTGAATTGGCCTTGTATGTCCGGGGTCACGGCCTGTCGATGCCCTGCCCTCGCTCCACCTCCAGAAAGCCGCCTCCTGCCCCCGTCTAGGCCTTTCTGTACAAACGCGCTGTTCGTATGGGGAGGTTTTAGCCAGGGCCAGCAGGGGGGCAAATAGTGGGGACGGACATCCAAACAGAATGTCTATCCCCGCTATTCGTGGGACAGAATGACCCCTTTAAAAAAAAACAGACACAAAGACTATGTAATATACAATTCACTATAATAATCTGTCACTACATATTATACATTTAGGAGGATGGCATTTATTTGGCAGGGACAAGCAGGATGCGTAGACATGTGACTCCAATGCAAAGGAGACTCGGATAGTGGCAAGCAGACTCTTCAGAATGGTTAGCATAGCCACCAGACAGAGAACCATGCAGGCCACCACATAAAGCACACAGTTGAAATGGCTCAATCAGCCTGCAAGGATCAGCAGAGGAAAGCAGCGACAGAGGCAGACAGGGGGGGGGGGGGGGGGATACAAGTAACACTATCGTCCCTTGGTGGGGAAGCAAGTACTGGGGATGCTGCCTCTACAAATGTTTATTGGGGACTGTTAGTAATATTAGTACTGCTTTCCCCACTCATTACCAAAGATAATCCTGCAGCTGTAAATTCTTCTGTTTCTCTGCCGGTTTTTTTTTCTTCTCTGCAAATACAAAAAACTCCCCTCCTCCCCTCATTCTTTTACTTTTCAAGTCTTTACAGCTTTGAAAAGAAACAACACCACATCACCAGGGTAAGGCAGTCTGTGATCTGCTTGCATATCTGGGCATCTTTATGCTTATCTCATTGTGCGCTGACTTGCCGAAGGGAATGCAGCTCTAGAAAGATTGTCACAAATCTATTCATTCCAATAAAAATGCCTTACCTACAACTTTTTTAAAACTTTTATTTCTACACATACAGCTAGAATCACTAATGTGCCTCGGTGTTGGTGCATGCCAGTACTGTTAACGAGCATTACTTTACCACAGGTATCATTTTATGCAATGGAACCTAGTTATTAATCATGCATAAGAACATAAGAAATGCCATACTGGGTCAGACCAAGGTCTATCTGGTCCAGTATCCTGTTTCCAACAGTGGCCAATTCAGGTCACAAGTACCTATCAGGTTCCAAAAAAGACATACAGATTCCATGTTGTTTATCCTGGGTAAGCAGTGGAGTTCCTTGGTCCTCTTTAATAACGGTGTATGGACTTTTCCTCTATTTTTTAAACCCAGCCACACTAAAAGCTGTTACTACATCTTCTGGTAATGAATTCCAGAGTTTGATAACGCTTGATAGAAAAAATATTTTCTCCTTTTAGCCTTCAATGAGCTACATTGTAGCTTCTTTGCGTGTCCCCTAGTATTTCTACCTTTTGAAGGAGTAAACAATTGATCTATGTTTACCTGTTCCACTCCATTCATTATTTTATAGACCTCTATCATATCTCCCCTCAGCCGTCTCTTTTCCAATTTGAAGAGCCCTAACCTTTTAAACCTTTCCTCATAGGGGTAGGTTTTCATCTCCTTTACTATTCTGGTGGCTCTTCTCTGTACCTTTTCAAATTCTGCTATATCCTTTTTAAGATATGGCGACCAGAATTGCACACAATATTCAAGGTGCGGTTGCACCATGAAATGATACAGAGGCATTATAATATCCTTTGTTTTACTCTGCATTCCTTTCTTTATGATTCCTAGCTTTCGTGGCCAGCACTGAACACTGAGCAGCAGGTTTCAATGTATTATCCACGATGACGCCTTTTCCTGGGTGGTGGTTCCTAATGTGGAAGCTTGCATCGTGTAACCATAGTTTGGGTTATTCTTCCCTAAGTGCAGAACTTTGCACTTGTCCACATTAAATTTCATCGGCCATTTGGACGTTCAGTCTTCCATTTTATCAAGGTCCTCTTGCAATTTTACACAAGCCTCCTGCGTTTTAAGAACTTTGAATAATTGTGTGTCATCTGCAAATTTGATCACCTCATTCGTTATTCCCATTTCCAAGTCATTCATGAATATGTTAAAAAGTAGCATGCCCGGCACAGATCCCTGGGGTGCTTCATTATTCACCTTTCTCCATTGGGAAAATTGGTCATTTAGCCCTACCCTCTGTTTTTTATCTTTTAACCAGTTCCTGATCCACAATAGTACACTGCCTCCAAGGGCCGTACCGAGGGCTGTGTGAGCACTGCAGCTGCACAGGGTGCAACATTGAAGGGGGTGCTGATATCATCACTGGGTTTCCAGGAAGCTCAAAATGAGTGAATTCCTGAATATGGATGGGTGGAGTGGGCACCAGACTCGTTAGTTGCATAGGGCCCATTTCTATCTTGCTACGGTCCTGCTGCTTCCTATCCCATGACTTGTTAATTTTGCGAAGAGTCTTTCATGAGGGACCTTGTCAAAGGCTTTCTGAAAATCCAGATACACCCTATCAACTGGCTCACCTTTATCTACCTATTTATTCACACATTCAAAAAAATATAACAGCTTAGTAAGACAAGACTTTTCTTAGTTAAATCCGTGTTGACATTCTCCCATTAAACCATGACTATCTATTCTTTATAATTGTTTCTTCTGTTTTGCCCAGTACTGATGTATGAGAAGAGACATGAAGACCTAAGTATTTACACCCTAGAGGACAGGCGAGACGGGCGATATGATACAGACCTTTAAATACTTAAAGGGTATTAATGAACTAACCTTTTGCAAAGAAGGGGAAGCTTTAAAACTAGAGGGCATATGATGAAGTTGCAAGGCGGTAAACTTAAAAGCAACATCGGGAAATACTTTTTCACTGAAAGGATGGGTGGCCGATGGAGGTGGTGGGGCAAATACAGTGACAGAATTCAAAATGGCATGGGACAGACACAGTAGATCCCTTTATAGCAAGAGGATGAAATCAAAGCAAACTTAAATATCTTTTATACTTCAATAAATAGAGGGAGGTGACCTGCACGGAGTGGCGGGTACAGCCCTAAAAGAAGGTAGAGAGGCAGGGTGACTTGCACGGAGCGGCGGTTATAACCACTCTAGCCACCTTACTGGGCAGACTAGATGGACCATACTGTTCTTTATCTGCCGTCATATACTATGTTACTATGAAAAAATTTTGATTATGGGTCTCATGCTGAAACCGGGTTATGGGGCTGCATGTCCCCCATGGGGATGTGCTGTTTATTCTACCTTTGAGGTGAAATAAGCTGCACTTTTGGCTAGATTAAAGCCAGGGATCCCCCCCCCCTGGGACCGGGAATCCTCCCCCCCCCGGGGCCAGGTGTGGGGGGGGGGGGTGTCCCCGCCATCTGATCCAGGCAACGGCAGGCCAGCCTTGGGTCGGGCCATTTGGAAAAGGGGTGCCGGAGCCACGGGAGTCAGGGGCACCTGCCAGCAGCCTGGTTCCACCCTAGTTAAGGTGGACCCCATACTAATACTACTACTACTGAACATTTGTACAGTGTTGCAAGATGTACGCAGCACTGCACAGACATATATAAAAGATGGCCCCTGATCATCAGAGCTTACAATCTAGACAAGACATACCGCACGGTAGCTGTAGCCCTGGGATACATCTAGGGGGAATGGTAAGGAAACACAAAGGAGATCAGGTGAATCAAGATCCAAAAGCAGCAATGAAGAGGTGAGTTTTCTGCCTGGATCTGAAAAGGATCAGAGAAGGCAGAGAATATTTGCTACTAATACTTATATTTACTGCCGTTACTGACTGTGACTGAGGCTTGCTAATTTTGTTACTTATTACTAACTACTGATACTTGCTGCTTTGATTGACTTCACCAATAGTACAGTTACTGATACTTGCGGATATTACTTATTAATTTTGTTACTTATTGCTAACTGCTTGATACTTGATGTTTATACTGACTTCACTACTATGACTGTTACTGATACTTGCTGATACTGATACTCTTACTGCTGTCCCCGAAAATTAATATTGCAGAAGCTAATCCTCTCCCTGTGATCAGCATTGTATTCTAATCAATTGTGTTACTCCATACACACTGTGATATGAATCTACTAAGCCTTTCCCTTGGAATATGTCTGATCACTCTAATCCCAGCATACGCACTCAACACAAACCTGTATCAATCTCCACCACTACTATGCAGTCCGCTCTACATCCTCTACGCAATCCACACTCCTCAACCACCCCTACTCACACTCTACCGCACCACCAGAATAGTATCGACATACACGACTTATCCAAGGTCCTCGAACAACAGTCAAAATAGAACACAGAAGCACCATAAACCAAAAACTACAAGACCACGTATAAGCAAGCCCTTCCGGCTCCATGCTACACACAAACAGACTCCGCAAACACCGCTTGTGGTCTGTAACATCACACTCATCAATGCTCGATCAATCAGAAACAAGACACACATTCTCTACGACATCATCAAAGACGAGCAACCTGACATCCTCTGTGTAACAGAAACCTGGATCACAGACACCGATGCAGCCTTATTGAACCAGATAAGCAGACCCGGATACAACCTGTATAACTGCCCTCGCTCCAACAAAAGGGGTGGAGGAGTTCTCATAATTGCTAAATCCAACCTGCAACTCTCATGCACGTCCCTGGACTCAAACTCAGACATAGACCTGCTCAAAGTGGAGAACCCAGCAGTATCCATCTGCCTCATATACAGATCCCCCTCGCCGCATCAGGAAATACTTGCTGCAGCTTTAGAAAACATTTCCTCAACACAACCAAAGAAATTCCAAATCATCCTAGGTGACCTAAACCTGGCATCAACAACAGCAGCGCACGCCAACACCTTCCTGGAAGCTATGTCCCAACTAGGGTATCAGCAGCTAATAAATGAGCCCACCCATGAAAAGGGACATATCCTGGACATGGTCTTCACTCCCACGAATAAACAGTGCAACGATGAGAAGCCTTTGTTCAAGATCAAAGCAGTACCTTGGTCTGACCATCGCCAAATCGATATACGGAGAAAAACTCCCTTCATTACCAAAAGACGCGAAAGCACAGCGGGAAATGCACCAACAGAGAAGTTTCAACAAACTAAACCTGGAATGTCTTACAAGTAACATCAAGGCGCACATTGACCTGGAAAGTACAGACCTCGATGCACTAACAAACAGCTGGGACATTGGAATTCAGGCTACAGCGAACCCTAAATGGAAAAACACATCAATCCCGGTCAAACACCAATCAGAACCCTGGTACACAGCAACACTGACCAAAATGAAGAGAGAGCTCAGAAAGTGTGAAAAAAATGGAGACATAGCAAATCTATTGAACACAGAGCTGAGTACCTCAACCTCCTCTCGAAGTACAAAGAAGAGGTAGATGCTGCGAAAAAGACGCACCACACCAACCTGCTGAACAAAGCTATCAACAAACCGCGTGAACTATTTCAACTAGTGAAATCACTAACTAAATCATCCCAGCCAGAACAACATGGTAACACTATTCATCCTCAAACTCTCGCAAACCATTACGCAAGCAAGCTGACAACAACCTCACCCACTCTCTGTGTTGACACACCACATCTGAAAACTGAAGTGGAACAAGAACAGACATGGAACGAATTCCACAAAATTGATGATAAACAAACTATTGAAATAATAACCAGTATCAACACCACCACCTCCCTGTTAGATCCCTGCCCAGCTGCGTGGATCAAGGCGGCAAAAAAGGATATCGTCCACCAGGTCTCACACATTGTGAACCAATCACTGCGTCAAGGAATCATGCCTAACCAGCTCAAGAAGTCTATAATTAGACCAATTCTAAAGAACAACTCACTCAACAAAGAGGACCCAACATCTTACCGCCCAATCTCTAGCATATCTTTCCTAGCAAAGATCATTGAAAAAGCAGCCCTCATTCAACTTCAAGACCACCTCGATGACCATGAAACCCTTGACAGTCAGCAATACGGTTTCAGAAAAAATCATGGGGTCGAAACTCTTCTATTGGCCCTGCTTAACAACCTCCTCAAAGGCCTGGAAGACAGAAAGAAAATGTTTATTCTCATATTCATTGACATCTCTGCCGCTTTTGATACTGTCCATCATGTAATCCTCCTTAACAAGCTGGCATCAATTGGAATCTTGGGAACCCCCCTGAAATGGTTCTCCTCTTACATAACGAACAGAACGCCGCAGGTCCAATTCAACGGCGAAAAAGCTGAAGCCTTCACTCAAACTCAAGGCATACCGCAGGGTTCGGCCCTCTCGGCACTACTTTTTAACATTTACATGCAACCCCTCAGTGGCATTTTCAGGAAATATGACATCAATTATCACATTTACGCAGACGATATTATGCTGTACACACAATTAGATGCCGCAGACCCTAAATATACTCAGCTCGAAACCTGCCTGGGCGAGATGTTAGGATGGCTACAACAAAACAATATGACAATTAACCACAAGAAAACGGAAGTGATGTATATATCCAGTAAACCTGACTTTGAACCTCCTCCAACAATCACACTGTGTAACAACACTTACAACACTAAGAATGAGATCAAATATCTGGGCAGTCACAATCGACAGCAAACTAAAGATGGAAAAGCACCTGAGCAACACCAACAAGGCCATTTTTCACAAACTGCGGAATATACTTGAACCATGTGATTTCCGGTCTGTTGCGCAAGCACTCATCATGCCTCACCTAGACTACTGTAACGCCATCTTACAGGGTCTGCCAAAGAAAACGACCAATATCTTACAATTGGCACAAAATGTGGCGGCGAGGATCATCATGCGATCAAGCGTTACTGAGCACATTACACCCGTATTGATCGAGCTACACTGGCTACCCATTGCTGCCAGGATACAATATAAAACATTGGTAACAACGTTCAAACTCATACATAACCTAGCCCCATCATTCCTTTCAACCCTTATCTGCACGCAACCTACCACCAGAGACAGGAGAACTATCAACTCAGACACGCTACAAGTTCCAAACATCATCAGACATGTAAAAGCCAGTACTAGCCGCAGATCATTCTCATTCTCTTCCCCAACCTTATGGAACCACCTACCACATGAGCTGCGAGCAATTAAAGACATAGTTGATTTCAGGAAGAAATTAAAAACGCATCTGTTCCAATGTCACTACAACCAGATGTGAATCCCAGAGGGATAAAAGATGAAGTGATTAGTTATATGTAAAAATGTAAATATGTAAAGTACAATCTCTTTTGTAAAATTATGTAAATATGTTAAGGCCAATCTTTAGACCCTATTCTGTGTGCTGTGTTTTACCTCTGAACTATGTATATATGCCCCAACTTTTCTGTCTTGATTATTGACAAATCCCAAAGATGTAATCAAACCGCTTCTGATCGCTGGAAGTAGCGGTATATAAGTGTTTACTAAATAAATAAATAAGGCGCCTGACATACAGACTCAGGTAGTTTGTCACAGGCATAAGGAACAACAAGGTGAAAGGAGCAAAGTCTGGAGTTAGCAATAGAAGAAATGGGCATTCTTAAGGAAAAGTCCTTCCTTTCCCCAGAATGTTGCCCAGTTCCTAACAAATCCAAATCCTTCTTCCTTGCACCATTGTCTTATCCACGCATTGAGACTCCAGAACTCTGCCTGTCTTTTGGGTTCCAGAACCTTCCTCCCACACTTTCCTGTGTAACTGGTACCAACATGTACCAAGACAGCAGACTCCTTCCCAGCACTACCCAAAAGCTTGTTTAGATGGCGTGTTAGGCTTGTTACCTTCTCACTAGGCAGGCATGACATCTACATGCCTAATGATCGAATCGCCAATGATAACGGCCATCCTAACCCTTCCATTATGGGCAGATAGTCCTGGAGAAACATCCTCAATGCAAAAGTGTTTTACATCACCTGGAGGACAGGACTTCCTTAGCATCAAATTCAGTTGTTGTGGCTGGACAATGTACTCCATTGCTTCCACTTTCTTTTAACATTTTCTTTCATATTATGGATCCAACAAATATCCAGCATCATGCTTTATCTTAGAATAAGTACAGGGCCCGATTTTTGAAAGACATTTACACGGTTTATAGCCCAGTAAACCATGTAAAGGCCTTAAACAGGGATATTCAATGGCATTTACACGGTTAGTGCCATTGAATATACCCTTCTATGTCTTCTACATGGATGAGTTGGGGATGTTCCAGGGTGGAGCGGAGGCGGAGACTCTTGCTAACCGAGCAGCAGTGATATTGCATACTGCCCGCTTAGCGACCTGCGCCTAAAAGATAGGTGAGGAAAACCCTCACCTATCTTTAAGGTGCAGGAGTTAACCGGGCAGCATAACATAAGAACATAAGATATGCCATACTGGGTCAGACCAAGGTCCATCAAGCCCAGTATCCTGTTTCCAACAGTGGCCAATCTAGGTCATACGTACCTAGCAGTTTCCCCAAAAGACACAGGTTCCAATATTGCTGCTGCTTGGTTAGCCTTGGCAGCTTCCTGTATCTGCGGAGATCACTGGATTTCAATGCCATCGCTGTGGCATTGAATATCCAGGTTAGAGGTCAGTGGGGAAGGCTATGCACCAACGAGGTGCATAACCCTTCAAGAATGCGGATGACTCAATATCAGGCCCACAATTTTCTATGTTATATTGCTTCCAAAAATTTTTTTCTTTGCTGTTTTCTACAGAGAAGCTGAGCATAGTTTCCTCAATATTTTGTTTTATTGTTTGGAAACATCTGGATCATCAGATAGCTAAGGTTTATCAAAGTTGGTTTTAGAATGGCTGTGATTTTCAGTACTTTTGTCCAGAATACACCATCAAGCACAATTTGTTCTATGTGTTTTTCAAGTTTTAAGGCTTCCTATAATTTTTGAAGATATGCTTGTTCTTTCAGCAAACTTTCAAACACCATGATAGTACCATTGCAACAAATTTTAGTGTTTCTTCCCAATCAAAGTTTCTGACAAATGAGATACATAACCTCACATATCTTCAAAATTTGGTTCGGAGCATCAAGCACATACACAGTGGAGAAGGGGAGGTATATCCCCAGTCCTCAATATATATTTCTACTCCTGCCCTTTTCTTCTAAAAGGCACAAAGCAATTAAGACATTTCAAGGAAGGAAAGGAAAATTTGCCTATCTCCTGGAGACACATATTCTAAGAGATCAATATTCAGCCAGAGCAGTCACCGTGTTAGTTTATGCCAGGGGTTCTTAACCCAGTCCTCGGGACACACCTAGCCAGTCGGGTTTTCAGGATAACCACAATGAATATGCATAATAGAGATATGCACGCAATGGAAGGAGTACATGGAAATCTCTCTCATGCATATTCATTGAGGTTATCTTGAACTGGAGTCTCAAGGACTGGTTGAGAACCCCTGCTTTATGCATATTCAGTGTCTTATTCATATAGAGGTCAATTCCAATCGGAGCTCGTCCGGGCCATCCAGACGTCCAGAAAATGAATGGCCCAAAAGTGCACCTGATCCTGCACTCGCAGGAGCTAGACATTCCCACGGCTGCAGAATCGGGCACTTAGATGGGCCCCGATTCCGCAGTGCGGGATATAAAATCATTTCCCCAGTTAGCTCTCCTTATGCTCCTGCTGGAGCCCTGGTGCTGTGGCATCTTATCTCTGTGGCATCTCATCGCCATGGTACCTGGACGCCATGAAGGAGTGCTGAAAAGCCCGACAGAGTGAGCACGCATTTCCTCTGCTGCCTGACCCTCTCTGGGAGATGCCAGGGCTGGGATCGGGTGGCAGGGGCCCACCTGCCTCTGCACTGTGTGAGGGCGGGATTCATGGCCCAATCTCTGCCAATCGTTGGACTTATTCCATCTTAGGGATGGAATAAGTTCAACATCCATCTTTGCGCTAACGGACGTACAGGGCCGTAACCTGAATCAGCCCTGTATGTCCGGGTTAGGGGCCCGGCCCCACTATGCCCACTCTCCGCCCTATATCCTCCCCTCCTGCCCCGTCCAGAGCTCCCCACACAAAAGTCTTGTACGTGCAGGGAGCTTTAGGGGCAGAATCGGGTCCCTGTGAATAGTGGGGGTTGTACATCCAAAATGGGCGTACATCCCTGCTATTCACAGTTCAGAATGACCCCCATAGGTAGTGGTACTGAATATAGCTGTGTTGGAGAGTAATTTTATAGCAGATTGCCTCAGTAAGAAGGCATTTGTTTTGAAGCTATTTTATAAGGCATATGTGTCTTTATAAAATAGTATCAAAAAGCAGTCAAAATTGTGAATAAAATGTGGCTAGGTACATTTATGCCATCTCATCCTAAATACCTCCCTTGGGTTACAAAAACGTATATGCCTTCTTGTCACCGCATGTATTTTTATGTGTGGGGTAATTTTATAAGAGGCCTTTAATGTGCACACAACAGGGTTTATGCATGAAAAATCCTTTATAAAATTTCCCCCCTTAGTGCAGTGACTGCATTGGCACTATTTGGCAGACCTAAACTAAACATATAAATTATCTGAATAACAGCTGAATATTACCATAGTCTGAATAATTTATTAGACTGCTCTCGCCTTGCCCAAATCTAGCTCCTTCTTATATGGATAGGATTGGGCTTTTCAGTCATATTTTCAGCCTGATGCTATCCATATAAGATTTGAATATAAATGGGTAGAGAAGTTATATGTTCACCAGTGAATGTATAACTTTGAATATTAGTCCGTATGTTGATATTTAAGTTTTAGATAAATATGCATCAGAATTCCCATTTTTCCTGACTCATTTGCCCTCTCACTATTAAACAGCGGTTGATGCGTTTCCCAAGTCCATTGCAACCCATGCCTTTGGTGTCAATGAAGGCGTCCTGATCTTTACGGAGAAGATGTCGAGCAATCAGAGCTTGAAAGCTCTAAGTGATATCTTTGAACAGATGCCACAATTATGCTTTAACCCTATGAAGGGGTAGCAAACCTCAGGATGGTCCAATGTGGACATTTTACAACTGCAGTGCCAACAAATTTGAAACTGTTGAACTTCTTCTTGGCCACAGTCAAAAAAAAGACAAAACAAAATCAAAAGATGAAAATACTAGCTAGGCCTATTGAAGAAGGCCATGCCAGGGAAAAACTAAAGGACCATACCACCAAGTTAAAAACAAAATGCCAAAACTACCAAGGAGGCCTAACTGTGAAAAAAATAGAAAGTTCTGATAAAGAGATGAATCATAATGGCATGATATGTCTGAACGTTACCATAGACAAATAAGATTTAGGAGGCTCTGCGAGGAGGCACTCATGCAGGAATTCCTGCACATGCTCAGAAAAGTTTTTCCACAAAGAGATTTCCATGTTGGCACCATCAGGTGATATCACTCATATATGTGACGGGTTATCCTGCTTATCCTCAGAGAAATATTTGTATATGTGAGTATACATATATGTATGTATTCGTTTGAGCACATATACGAGTTGCTTTGGTCCATTTCTTTCTGTGTGGGTTCATGTAAAGGTGTGGATCTATCTACACACACTAATAATAGCACATGCACCCAGCCACATTCACCCCGCATCAGTAACACAGAAGAAATTTCAGTGCTAACACAAACAAAGCTAATTAATGTTTTATCTAAAGCCAGTGCACAACATTATGCAAGTTAGATGGCAGAACTGGCGATAGACAGCTCATATATGGTTTCCCCTGCTCCCAACTATTGGCACACATACCTCTGCTGACTCTTTCCACTGCACTAAAGCTCATGCCCCTCTCCCCTAACCAGACATTACATTTTGGATTACTTCATAGCCCTTAGTATTTTGTTTTAGTAAAGATAAAAATGAAAATGGGAGTGCCACCAAGTGTGATCAGCACCCATGTGGAATCAGCAAGGACATGCATGTTGCTGGTTTAGTCATTCACCGAATCACACAGCACACTAACAGTTGAACACCTTACCCCATCACAAAGAGCAGAAGTGTGACTCAAATCAGGCTGTACATGAAGAGAAAAAATGACATGGTGGGAAGAGGGAAGAAGGAGGACAATGAAGGTTAAAGAAGAGGGCCACGTTCTCCAGCCCTTCCTGGCACTAATTCATTGACTGTATCTCCCAGGTTTCTTGTGCCCTGGCTGAGGTTTGCATGCAAATGGCAGAGATGGAGACTAGTAGGGGTGGGGGAAAAAGGTCATAGAGCTGAATTATCAGAAAAACCTCAGACTTACCTGTTGGGAAATATTCCAGGAGCTTCTTCAGGTATATTTCCTCATCCTTCTCCAAGAACACACAGATAATGATGCAGTCCACCTGTAATCAGGAATGAAAATACTGCATTACGGATAATGCCAAATGCCTTCATCTCGAAAGATGAAGAAACATCTTTGTCTCTGCTTGGTTGACAAGAGACCTGCTCTTCAGCTGTCCATGTTGTAGTTGCATGTAATGCCTACTACTACTACTATTACTACTAAGCATTTATATAGCGCTACAAGACATACACAGCGCTGCACAGACATGTAAGAGACAGTCCCTGCTCATCAGAGCTTACAATCTAGTCAAGACAGACAACACAGAAGGTCTACAGGGATAAACAAGGGGGAAAGTTAAAGAAACAAGGAGATCAGGTGAGTCAAGATACAAAATCAGCAGCAAAGAGGTGAGTTTTCAGCCTGGATTTGAAAAGGCTCAGAGAAGGTGCCTGGCATACAGACACAGGTAGTTTGTTCCAGGCGTAAGGTGCAGCAAGGTAAAAGGAGTGAAGTCTGGAGTTAGCAATAGCAGAGAAGGGCACAGATAGAAGCAGTTTGCCAGAAGAGCGGAGTTCCCGAGGGGGGGGTATAAGGAGAGATAAGAGAAGAAAGGTAGTGGTGAGCTGAAGAGTGAATGCATTTATAGGTCAGCAGGAGAAGTTTGAACTGGATGCGGAAATGGATAGGGAGCCAATGAAGTAACTTGAGAAGAGGGGTAATATGGGCATGATGAGGCTGGCAGAAAATTAGCCATGCAGCAGAGTGTTGAACAGATTGAAGGGGAGAGAGATGATTCAAAGGGAGACCAGCAAGAAGTAGGTTACAGTAGTCAAGACAGGAGGTGATTAAGGAGTGGATAAGCGTCTTAGTAGTGTGTTCAGAAAGGAATAGGTGGATTTTGTAGATGTTATAGAGGAGTCAAAGACAACCCCAAGGTTGCGAGCCGAGGAAACAGGAAGGAGTAGAGAGTTATCCACAGAGACTGAGAAAGGAGGAAGAGGAGAGGAGGTTTTAGGGGGAAAGATAAGAAGCTCAGTCTTGGCCATGTTCAATTTAAAGCGCAGTGAGACATCCAAGCAGCAATGTCAGAAAGGCAGGCAGAGATCCGGATCTGGATTGCTGGAGAGATTTCAAGCATAGAGAGGTAGATCTGGGAGTCAATGGCATAAAGATGGTATTGAAAGCCATGGGAAAAGATGAGCGCACCAAGGGACCGGGTATAGAGAGAGAAAAGGAGCGACCCAAGACAGATCCTTGGGGTACACCGACTGAGAGTGGGATAGCAGCAAAGGAGGAGCCACCAGAACTAACACTGAAAGAGCGATGGGAGAAATAGGAGGAGAACCAGGATAGTACAGAGCTCTTAAAAGCAAGTGAGGACAGGGTATCGAGGAGAAGGTTGTGGTCAACAGTGTCAAAAGCAGCAGAGAGGTCAAGAAGGATGAGGACAGAGTAAAGGCCCTTGGATTTTGCCA
This sequence comes from Ichthyophis bannanicus, assembly GCA_033557465.1. NCBI lineage: Eukaryota > Metazoa > Chordata > Amphibia > Gymnophiona > Ichthyophiidae > Ichthyophis > Ichthyophis bannanicus. Next base: position 194,198,243 of record CM066039.1, read on the forward strand.
GGAACAAGTCACTGGAGAATTTGGCAGGAGCCATTTCAGTAGAGTGTAAAGGATGAATGCCAGATTGTAAAGGATCCAGGAGGGCATGAAAGGAGAGGAAGTCGAGGAAGCAACGGTGAACCGTGCGTTCAAGTAGTTTAGAAATGAAGGGGAGGAGGGAGATGGGTTGATAATTAGAAGGACAGGTAGGATTAAGTGAGGGTTTCTTGAGGAGAGGTATAAGTACAGCATGCTTGAAGGCTGCAGGGACAGTTGCAGTGGAGAGCGATAGGTTGAGAATATGAGAGATGGAAGGGACAAGAGTGGAGGAGATGGGGCTTAGGAGACGGGTGGGGATAGGATCAAAGGAGCAGGTGGTGAGTATGGAGGAAGAAAGGTGTGCAATATGCCTATGGGTGTGACCCTTCACAAGGCTTTGATGAAGATAGAAGAGGGCATATTCAAAGTGGTGAATATAGCCACAAAAAGCAGAAAAGTTGACCAGTTAAAACTGAGGCGGTCTATGGGTGGATTCTGGGTAGTCCTTGTCGTTTTCGTCACAATGATATTCAGCTGCTAATCAGATTGCTAAATCAGTTAAAGTTAGGACAAGTCAATGACTTGTCTTAACTTTAACCGGTTTTTGCTATCTGATTAGCAGCTGAATATTGCCGCTGACCAGATAGTGACGGTGCTGTCTGGTGAAACAAGATATTCAGCGCTGGATGTCAGATAAGTTCTGGCACTGAATATCCAAATGCCTGCTACCAGTACCAATACCAATATGCCAAATGCACTGGCTACCAATACTCACCAGCTCCAAATACAAATCATTGCTCGTCATTTTTAAAATCCTCCAACAGCTATCCCCCAGCATTCTTCAATCACCGATCAGTAAGGTCCCGGAAAGCAGATCTAGATGCATCCATAATAAAAACCTACTACTCATCCCAAATGCCAAAACAAAAGCCAAACAAGTAGCCTGTGATAGAGCGTTTTCACTGTACACACCATCACTTTGGAACACGCCCCCTCAGTCCATAAGAGACATCAAAGACTTATTGGACTTCAGGAAAATTCTAACACCATTCCTCTTTATTGAACATTATAGCCCCAACCCCTGACACACTTCATCTTGACACGCCCCTAGTATGTCATCTGCCCTATGCTCTATCCTTTTCCCTCTCTTACCAAATATTCCCCAGCCATGCCTAAGTCACATCTCCCCCTCCTGCCCTTCCTTCCCCTGTCCAACTCACTATGTATACCCCTTGTTATATTTTGCTTCCCTACTGCTGTTTTGTTGTGATTGTCACTAATGCTCATTGTTTAAACTCCCAGTTAAACCTCCTTGTTCTATGTAAAACTGTTTAAGATTCCAAGTTAGACCTCCATGCTCTATGTAAACTTGCAGTTGTGTTTAATATAAACCACTTTGAATTTATGATAAGGCAGTATAAACCCCCCCCTGTTAAATAAATAACTATGCAGTTTAGATAAAGCAGCAGTGACTAGGGGGTCTGTTTACTAAACAGTCCTAATGTGCGGGGCCGCGGTAGTGTGCCTGTGCCATATAAGGAGTGGGCGGTTCAGGCAGAGAAAAGAAAAAAAACGGGAGTAAGCGATCGCACATTTGCGCGGGGCGCTATTGTGCGCCGCGCTATTGTGCGCCGTGCATAATAGTGCGTGGGAAGGCTAAGTGGCGCCCTGATATGCACACACAAAGGAGCAGAGCCATAGTACAATGGTTAAGACACTGACTGTGGGTGCAGCTGCCATGGGTTCAATTCCCCATTGTGCACAACAAAAAGGGCTGGCTGAGGCATTAACTGTAATGGGTAAAAGTGCTTTAGGAGGCATATTAATTTTGGGCGGCATAAGGCGGTGCACTGTTAATTTTGGGCGGCATAAGGCGGTGCGCAGATGCCCAAGCATAGGAACAGAGCTACAGCACAATGGTTAAGACACTGACCAATGGTGCAGAGATCAGGGGTTCAATCCCCCACAGTGCCCAATGAAGAAGGCTCACTGAGGCAGTGTGTATTATGGGGATGAGTGCTGTAGGGGGCAATCTATTTTTATTTCAGTTATCACTACTAGCAAACGCACTCACAAAGCGTGTTAACATAAGGCGGCCCATAAGGCACATGTTAAAGTTCACTGTCCGCCAAGGCACCCTTGAATGTCCCCTATAGGGCACCATATATGTTGCGTCACAGGATAATGTATAGTGCACCTTATATGGACGGCAACCATAAGGTGCCCTATAGGGTGCCCTATAAAGCACCCTCAGAGGCACCTTATGGGTACAGTACACTGAGGGTGTGTTTGATGGCAGCAACATATGTACATTAAATCTAAAAAAAGCTTTGGACAACCCTATCAAATAACCCCACTGTGGGCTCGAACCCATTACCGCTGGCTCCACAGGCAGTGAAGTAACCATTGGGCTACAGCTATATAGCTGCCAGCAAGCCCCTGGCTGGCTGCAGAGAGCCTGCATGTCACCACACAGACAGTCTGCTGTTGGAACCAGGATAGGGTTAGGCCACCCATACCCATGATGCACTGCACATGCAAATCAGCTGTCCACAGATGAACACAAGATGGGGAATGCACCCCAACAGCTCCCCGGCCTGGTAGGGGGACGTGTCCGTGTGCACCCACACAGCACCTTGGCCTGGTAGGAGGTACTGACCGGGTGTTTAATTTGCACAGAGTAGCTACACACAGTCACACTGTGCGGGAACTGTGCTCACCCTGAGTGTGCGATGAGGCGCCCTGGACCAGGTCCACAGCACCCTCCATGGCTGAGAGAGGCCATGGCAGAGCTCCAAAACAGTCGTAATCTGTGAGATAGGTAGTTTCTGCAGGAACACCTTGGATGTCTCAGTCAGGGGGAACCCCCACGGACCCCTAGGTGGGCCATGCACCCACCCACCCCCCCCTTGCAATGATGGCAGTAGAGTGGACCATCAACCCCAGTCCTGTTGGGGAACAGACACCCTACAGGGCAGTCCAAGCAGCCCCACACACACCCAGACCACAATATCAGACAGACAGTAGGCCTGGATATGCTAAGATGCACCCCACCACTATCTGATATTCCCCTGCATCAAGCCATCAGCCACTGCAAGGCACTCCAGCAGGGCACATACCAGCTGTGAACAGTCTGCTGGTTAGTCCCACTGGAAATGCATGCACCCACAACTGGGATGGCAGCACACACAAGCAGATACATCAGTGACTAGGCCCCAACAGGTGACCCATATATATCACATGAGGGAAGTGTTATGAAGCACTATGGGGGTGCCTAGCCATGCTGCCATCACTGCACAGTCAGGGTGGAGTGAAAGCCCAGCAGCACATACAGAGGTCACCCTGTCTGTGGAGGTGGTGGACGGCCACTACAATGTCCCTGCCAGTGCCCTATGCCCTGTGCAGATGCATCCTGGCCAGCCCACCCTGTCTGAGCTATACCCATGGTACCTTGCTGCTCATTATGCACATCATCAGGCCAAAACTGTGGACAGTGTTTGCAGCCAACACACACTGTATAGACAGACACACACTCCCACACGTATGCCAGCATTGTGCTACTATAGAGGGGTTCAGAATCCTTGCCCACCACACCAGTCCTGGGCACAGTACAGGCATGGGTATGGTATGCAATACCGTTGGGGGTCCCTCCCTAGGGTGGTAAACACTGTCAGGGGCCAGACCTGACGCACACACCGCAAACATCAGATAGATTATTATGATGGAGCTCATAGAGCAGACTGTGCGTAACGTAGGGATATCTATCTGCCAGTACACATAGCAAACGTTTGAGAGCTGTGTACCATATACCCTGGTGTAGGGTGACATTGCTAAGGTATGCAAGTGCTGGTATTGGGAGATGCACGCAGGGCCCAATGTCCTGCCTCACCAGGAGGCATTGGCCAATGGGGCCTGTGGGTGTGGGTGTGGGTGTGTCTGTCCCTGTTGGCTGCTGCTGTACGGCAGAGGTTCCCAAATCCAGTCCAGGTTTGCAATACACTGGTTGGGGTTTCCTGCTGTCCCTCATGAATATGCATGAGCTACATCTACATGCCATGGGGGTGGTGCATAGATATACAGCACGGTTATTTGTATGAGTGGCAGCATGGAACCTGAATGGTGTGTGGTCCTCCAGGACTGCATTTGTGAGACTCTGCTCTAGGTAATGCCCCTGGTCATGGTGTCTGTGCTTGGTGGTGTAAAAGATAGGCGTATGACCAATGCGTATATCCCCAGCAATAAAGGATTGCCCTTACTAACATGGTTTAGTTGTGGGGAACATATGTGGACAGGAATGGCAGTAGCCCCAGCTGGGCTTTGAACCTGTGACCTTTTGCTCTTGCACACACTGTCTGTGTGCACTGCACCACTGTGTTGCCACAGATGTGCTGAATTCCCTGGGAAGTCCATGACTGTACATCCGACAGGGCCTATGTTGCAGTGGACGTGCCAGCCTGCACATGGCTCGGCCACTGTCTTCTGTGGCTAGCAGCCACTGCCCCCTCCACCACCTGTACCCTACCGCCAACATGCTGGCATGTCCGTATCTTGGAAAAGCATATGACCTGATTGAGTTGTGGCACTCCAGGACTGCATTTGGGGGACTCGGCTGTTGGTAATGCCCATTGTTATGGTGTGTGTGCGGTGTTGGGTACAAAATGGGTGTGTGAACCATGCTTATGTTCTCTGCAATAAAGGAGTGTCTTTACTATCTCTGTTTAGTGGTGGTTAAAATATGGGGACTGTGTTGGCAGGAGCCCCAGCTTTGATTGAACCTGTGACCCTCTGGTCCTAGAGGTACTGCCTCTGTCTGCTGCACCACACTGTGGCCACAGTGATAGTGCAGTCCCTGGGGGTGGGAAACCTGACCAAAGGAGTCAAAAACCCTGCTCTGCACATTTGTACTGTGGGCTCAGTCACCTTGTCTGGTGACAAAAGTGCAAATAAACCCCTCAACCGACCACGACGAACTGGGGATAAATATAACCAAGCTGGGCAACAGTGATATTAATGGGCAACCATAGCAAACACTCCCAGGAAGGCTCAGAAAAAAGGAAATGGTTTTTGGAAGGGTCTCCGCTCCGTAGCCCCTTCCATACTTCATTTCATTTCTTTGGAGCTTTCCTGGGTGTGTTTCTTATGTTTGCCCATTAATATCAGGGTTTCCCAGCTGACTTCCTATTTTTAATATGTTTGTTTGGGTCTTTTTCTATCTTTATTTGCACTTTTGTTCTGTGCACATGGATCACACTGCTCACGTTTTGCAGGTTTCCCCGGTTTCCCTGTACATTGCTGACGGAAATGGTTTCTCTTCCCTTTAAATGCCCTCTACCGTGAGTGTTTCACTCGCGCTATTTTTAACCTGCAAATTCGTCCCCGATACTGTGCGGGGAGCCTCTCCACTCCCCTTCCCCTACCATTGACCCCGTCTCTCCGCCCCTCGGGAGACTTCCTCCTCCCTCAGAATGCCTTTCCACGCCTCTATCGGACTTTTGCGGGCCGGGTACTTGTGCGTGGCACGTTAGTGCGGCGCGCAATTGTGCGGGGCCCACGCGCACTTGTGCGGGGCGTTTAAGAGCGTTTCTGAGCGTTTGAGTGCCGCGTTTCCGTGCGCTATTGTGCGGCACGCAATTGTACGGCTTTTAGTAAACATGCCCCTAGGTGTTTTTAAAGCACCTATCTGCCGCCGCTGAATATCAGCACTACACACTTCTGCTGTCTGTGCTATATTTGTGCTTAACAGGGACAGTTTTCACAACTGTCTGCATTATGGACAAGATGTGGATATTTTATACCTGTGGATTTTGCACCAGTTTTGAAAATGAAAGTCTGTGTGCACTTTTACTTTTACATATGTTGCATGCACTTTTGCACATGCTGTGTGGATATTTTTTTCATGGGAAACAATGCACATAGATTTGAGAATGTAATCTACATATATTATTTTCTTCCTTTGACTTAAATATGTTCCCAAGAAGACTTCCTGACCGTGCTGCTGAAAGTCTTTGTGTTGCAGATTAATGTGATCTGCGGACCTGGAGAACCATGGAGTGAAGGCATTTTCCGACAGCCGACTGATGGCAGTAAGGTGCTTCTTACCCATGTAAACTGCTTGGAAAATGGCCCTCCAAGTGTATCGTGTTAATATTTGCTAGGGGTTCTGATTGTGGTGATCAGCTTAGTTCTTTGCTTGACTGAAGTGTGTAACAGTGAGGAGCAGTTAAGCAGAAAGAGTTATCTAACACTTTATGCGTATTAATATCCTCTGTCATTAATACATGGAAAGTCATAACAAGATGCAAAGATCTGAAAGTGTGACCTTGTTTCATTACTAACTGGCTTATAAATATTTTACCACACTCTCTTAGTTGTGTTGCTTGGGTGGGGCAAGGGAAAGGGGGGGGGGAGGGAACTAAAGAACTAGCTGTTGAAATGTCAAACACTATGCTTCTTTAACAATTTTAATGCAGAGGGTTACAGGAATGGAGAAACACACACAAAAACACACAGGGGCACTGGGCAAGATGAGGGAGAGGGGAGTCACTCAAACAGACACAGACACAGAAGTGAGGAGGGGAAGGGGAGAGGCATAGCCACAGACATGGAGGGGAGGAGCAACATACACATGGGCATAAGGGTGGGGGTAAGGAGACAGACATAGAGACAAAGGGAGGAAAAGGAGAGAAGGGAAGAGACATACCCACAGACGAGGGTGTGGGAGGGAAGAGAAGAGACACAGGGTCAGGAGGGGAATGAGAGAGGGATACACAAATAGACATATGAATGGAAGGTAGCAGAGACACCCATACAGACACGAGTAAGGAGAAGAGTGGAAAGATACACACACAGACATGGGTGGGTTGTAGAGTGGTGGGCAAGGGGAGAAGAGAGCCAGACACAGATAATGCAGTGGCAGAGGAAAGAACTCATGCAGACACGGGCATGGAAAAAAATACACACAGATATGAACTGAAGGGAGGGAGAGCTAAAGGTACAGAGAGAGAGAGAGACGGGGAGAGGAAAACACGATTACAAGAGTGGGGGTGAGAGATATACGAAGAAACAGAGTGGTGGGAAAGGGGGAGATGCAGACACGAGTGGGGAGGTGGGAGAGACATGGACACAGGGATGGGAGGGGAGAGCCACTACACAGACGCAGAGGGCTAGGACAAGGAAGGTGAGACACATGTTGAAGCAGGGGTGGTGGGGAGGAGAGAGACACATACCTAGAGAGAGGAAGCACCTCTCTCAGATACATAAATCTTTACCTTCTCCTTATTCTCCTGCAGCCAAAGTCTGATGGTGCTCAAAGCCACGTCTGCAGCTGCATCACTAGGGTAACCTGAGGGATCAGAGGAAGACAATTTATGCATGTTATGGAGTGACATGGGATGGGCAAGTGCAAGATGCCTGTAGTGAAGTGAAGAATCAGAAGAAAGTGGATCACTTAGATACTTTTGCTGATTATTCACGTTAGAAAGGCAAAGGTAATGAACCCAAAGCAAGGGGATAAGGAACTAGGGGGTGAGCACATTGAGCCTGATATTCAAAAGAGGCTGAGCACATCATTAGAAGTGTCTAAGTCAGATACTTAATTTAGGCACTTTTATTCAGAAAGTAAAGGCACTTACAATGTTCTGAATATGAGGCTCCTAAAGTTAGGCCTGCTATCCATGCACCGAAATTAAGGCACTTAACTAAGTCATCCAGCGCTGGAAATCGGCACCGAGAAGATAATTTTATTAACCATTACTGAGCCTAAAACACTGTTTTAGATGTGCAAATGGGTTCTTATTAAACATAAAAGTATGTATGTGCAAGTCAGCATGTGCCTGATTTTGTTCAAAACATTACTACTAACTTTCAAGGCCACTAAAAGCATCACCTCCTCCTCTCTAATAGACCTCATTCAGGCCGTTCCACCCAACAGATCCAGGAGAACGATATCAACAAATACTCTAATCATCCCTAAAGCAGCGACAAAATGCCTATCAGTGACATCTAACAGGGCTTTCAGATTCTATGCCCCTAAGTACTGGAACGCTCTACCCCCAGAGATTCGTGCTATCACTGATCTATCCCTTTTCAGAAAGGCACTCAAATCCCACCTCTTCCCCCAATATTACTTGACCAACTAACCAATCTTAATCACTACCCAAACTAAGAACAAATCCTGTTTTGTATACTTGTAAATACTCTTGTAAATACTCTTGTAAATAGTTGCAGTAATGACGTCCCATGTTTTATCCAAGTTCTCTGACCTTGTTCTCTGTAAAACCTAACAGTTTGTTGTTATGGTATGTTGTTATATTGTGAACCGCGCTGATTCTGAATAGAGCGGTATATAAGAGCCTGTAATAAATAAATAAATAAATAAATAAATTTTCAAAGGCCTTTATATGGGTAACTTCCCTAGTTACCCATGTAAAGGCCTTATCCAGGATTTTCGAAGGGCACCTACATGGGTTGTGCCCTTTGAAAATTCCAGATATGTCCCTAACGCACCCAGATGCTATCTGCATCTGGGGGTGCAGGAAGGGGCTACACGGGTAGGAGCGATTTTCGATGCTACCCGCGTAGCCCTCTGCGCTTTAAAGATAGGCAAGGTTTTTCCTTGCCGTTTTTTAAGGCACAGAGGCTATGCAGGTAGCATCAAAAATCGCTGCTACCCATGAGCCTCTGCGGCTGCCGGGACGTCCAGGCTAACTGGCGCCGAAGTGAAATCCGGGTTAAGGGGTCGGAGGACAGGCTATGCTTGGTGGTTATGCATAGCCTGCTTAATTCGAAATCAGGAGCCATGTACTTTTATAGTAAGCATCCCTAGGGGCGGAGTTTGGGCAAATCATTGTTGGAGTCACGATTTGCATATTTGTTTACCCTCCCCAGCTAGATCACCTTACGAATCAACTAGGAAATTGGCCTTTTTCTGCCTAGCACCACTGCTATGTAATTGCCTCCCATCACAACTGCATCTCCAGGATTCATAGATATGCGTTAAAGCAGATCTGAAAACATACTTGTTCAAACCAACCTTTGGACATCCTAACTAAGTGGAGGCTGGCAGGCTCTCCTGGTGCCTACATGGAATAAGTGATGTTCTCTGTATGTGTGCAAATAATCTCTATGTCCAGCTTGACTGTGTGGCTCTTTACTATTATCTTTACCTCGCTCCAACTAACATTTGGAGTACTTTTCACAACTTTTTAAGTATTTTGATTTTTTGAAATTGGAAACTGATTGATATGCTTTGAAAAATAAAATAAACTACAAACCATAAAAATGTGCGTATGTGCATAATGTATGTGCTGACATTTATACCTACTCTTGAGTAGGCATAATGTCCACTACTAAGAACGTAGTATTCAAGGTACTGGAATCACTTGAGTGTGAATAAGGCTATGGGACCTGATGGGAAACATCCAAGAATACTGAAAGGAGTGCTGACTCTACTCCTAGCAGTGCTGTTCAACCAACTATTCCTGAATGTAACTCCTGAAAAAGGCATGAGCTAAATCCAAAATCCCTGTCCCCTTCCTTTCCCCTTCTCATTTGGATTTCTAAGAGTCTGAGAAAGAGCAGATATAGCACCACTCCATATGGATGGGAACAAGGAGAAAGGAGAAACTGCCGACTTGTTAGTTTAACATAAGTGGCAGGCAACACAATGGAAACACTACTGAGTCAGAGACTCCTAGTTACTCAGGTCTGGGAAGGAGCCAGCCTGGTATTTATGACAGCCCCATTCTGATACATTATGAGACGACAAATACTGAGATCTAGTTTAACTATTAGACAAACTAGGTGGTTGTGTAGGGTGGCAGTTTCTAGGGGCAACAAAAAAGCAGCTGCAGTCAAAGCAAAACAATAGGTTCTGACAGTCACATAAATTCAGTGTGTATTTTTACCCACAGGGATGGGAGAAATTTTCAAACAGCCTATTTATTCAGGCAAATGGGTTTTGGAAGATGTCTTCACTGAAGTTAATTTAGCAGGTGTTATCCATGGACAGGAGTATAAGTCCTCACATATAGGTGATGCTATCAATGGAGCTCCTCATGGGAATCTCTCAGCTCTTTCTAGAAGATTTCAGAGTGGTCCCTTCACACATGGGTGTATATCCCTGCCTGCTGCTGCCACACTTCACCTCCTCAGTCTGATAACTAGCTAAACTGAATACAACACCAAGGGGAGGTGGGTGGGTTCTGAGGACTTATCTTGTTGTCCATGGACAAGCAAGATAAGTGATCACATATGGTATTCTCAAACTACTGGCTGTCTTGAAAAGAAATAAGTGTAAACTAAGAGTGTTGCAACTAGCACACACTAACTAACAGAAAGCATAGTTACTCACCTGTAGCAGGTGTTCTCCAGGATCAGCAGGAATCATTCCTCACATATGGGCGACGTTACTGACGAAGCCCATGCAGGAATACTCTCCAGCTTCCATAGGAAGCTTTTGGAAGGTGCTCCACGCATGCGTGCTGGTCTTCCCTCCAAAAGGAGATGACATAGCTTAATCAAGCCCAAAAAGAAAGGAACTCCATGGGAAGAAGGGAGGATAGTAAGGACTGATTCCTGCTGATCCGAGAGAACTCCTGCTACAGGTGAGTAACTATGCTTTCTCCAGGACCAAGCAGGAAGTCAGTCCTCACATATGGGACTCCCAAGCTACAGGCTACCAAAAAAACCCTGCAAAAAGCTCAATGGGGCAACCAGAAAAACGAACCAAGAACAAACAGCATGAGCAATCACTGAGAAATTCCGAGAGTCAGCATCCAGCAGGGACATCAATATCAGATCAACTCTACGGTAGCCTGGACTGACAGAAGGGCAGGTGAGAAGGAGTTGCTTCAATTTCCAGAAAGATGCCAGAGCACGGCTTGACCGAAGTTGCTGTCATGCTGGGAATCTCCATCCAGACAGTAATGGGATGTGAATGTGTGGATTGAGGACTGCGTAGTAGCCCTACAGATCCCCACAGTGGAGACAGAACGCAGGTTGGCCACCAAAGCGGCCATATCTCAGACATTGTGTGCCGTGACATGGCATTCCAAAGTCAGCCCAGTCTAAGCATAAGCGAAGGAGATGCAGTCTGCAACCCAAATGGACACGGTGCATTTTGACACCACCATCCTCAGCTTATTAGGGTCAAAGGAGACAAAGAGCTAGGAGGAATGGTGATGAGCTTTCATCCTCTTCAGGTAGAAAACCAGTGTTCTCTTATAGTCCAAAGTGTGCAGCAAGGCTTCAGCTCTGTTGGCATGAGGTCTTGGAAAGAAGGTGGTTAGCACCACTGATTGATTGAGATGAAAAGCAGAAACTACCTTAGGTGAGTTTGGAGAACTACCCTGTTCTTATGAAACCTGGTATACAGCGGGTGCTTTACCAGTGCTTGCAATTCGCTGACTCTGCGCGCAGAAGTAAGCGCCACTAGAAAAATGACCTTCCAGGTAAGGAATTTGAGTGGGCAGGAACTAAGTGGCTCAAAGGGGGTGCGAGGAGCTGCCCGAGCACCACATTAAGGTCCCATTGCACTGGTGGTAGCTTAATGGGGGGGGGGGCAACAAAGTAGGAGGCACAACATAAAGTGACCCACTATGGGATAAGCAGAGATCGGCTTATTGGCTATTGGCCTATGATAAGTGGCTACAGCACTGAGGTGAACTCTGACCGAGTTGGAGTTCAGACCAGAGTCTGAAGTTGCAGAAGGTAAGACAAAACTGACTCCACAGAGCAGGAGAAGGGGTTCAGAGACTTGCTCTCACACAATATGGAGAACCTGCGCTACTTGAAGGCATAGGCACATCGCGTCGAGTCCTTATGTGAGGCTAGGAGTATATTCTTCAGGTTCTCCGGTAAACAGAGTTCTGCGAGTACTATCTACTCAGCATCCAAGCCATTAGCGCTAGGGATGACAGGTTGGGATGAAGCAGAGTCCCGTCATTCTGTGAGATCAGTTCTGGGGCACAGCTCAGTCTGAGCAGTTGCTGTTGAGACAATCAGAACAGAAGTGGAAATCAAGGTTGCCTGAGCCAGTGTGGCACAAAGAGGATCATGGTAGCACCGTCTACCTGCAACTTGAAGAGGGTTTTGGCCACCAGTGGAGTCAGTGGGTAGGCATAGAGAATACCCTCGCTCCAGTCCAGGAGAAAAGCATTGGGAGTCAAGCGATTCTTGCATGGCACTTTGGAGCAAAACAGCAGGAGCTGGGTGTTGTGAGGGGTGGCAAAAAAGTCTATCAACAGCGTGCCCCACATCTGGAACATGCGGTTGGCAACTTGACTGTTCAGAGTCCACTCATGTGGCTGAAGGACTCTGCTGAGGCAATACACCAGGACGTTGAGCTCCCCTGGCAAGTATACTGCCCCAAGTATACTGTGAGAGATGGCAAACTTCCAGAGGCGGACTGCCTCCAAGCAGAGGAGGTATGAGCCTGTGCCACTCTGTTTGCTGATGTAGAAAATACGTGAGGAGTGGAGGCAAGACTGAAGAGCAGTACGTGGTACTGGACATGTTTTTCTACAATGAATCGCAGATACTTCCTGTGACTGGAATACATCTGTATGTAAGTATAGGTGGGATCCTCTAGATCCAGAGAATATAGCCAATCCTCTCTTTGCAGAAAGTGAAGCTAGATGCCTAGGGAAACCATTCTGAAATTTTCTCAGACAAGAAATTTGTTCAGATCCCTTAGGTCTAGGATGGGATAATATTCCTCTGTTTTCTTTGACAGCAGGAAATACTAGAATCTCAGCCCTTTGTAGCCTGCTGGGATGGGCTCAACCGCACTGGTGGCCTGAAGGAAAGGGAGTTCCTGCAGACATATGAACCAATGCTGAGAACTCAGAGAATGGACTCTTGGTGGGAAAGTTTGTGAGTTCAAATATGTAGGTGCAATCTGTACTCCTCCCGGACTATTCTGAGGACATAAAAGAGTCGGATGATACAAGGAGCCAGCAGTCTGCAAAGCACACAAGCCTCCCTTTGACCGGTAGGTTGTTCGAGAGCAGGGCAGGGATAATGGCTATGTTCTGTAACAGCCAGTCAAAATCCCATCTCCAGTTCTGGCTGGGTTGCAAACTGAAGCTTCAGAACCTTAGGCTATCTATGGTGGGAGCGAGGATTGCCTGGTCTGGGAGGAGAGGGAGAGAGAAGGATACCTATGTCTATGAGAATAATGCCCCCCCCCCCAAAGTATGCTTGGAGAGCATTTTCAAGGTGTCAGTATGCAGCCTCTTGAACCTTGTCTCCGAAGAGATTGCCCCCACTGTATGGCATTTCAGTGCGTTGCTCCTGCATACTTAGCTGTAAGTTTGAGGCCCAAAGTCATGAGAGTCTCCAGGCCCCAGCATTCACTGAGACACTCTCAGTGCCATATGCAAAATATTGTATATTGCTTAGACAATGTATTTTTCACACGCCTTCACTTTGCTACTCAGGAAGTGGTATTGTTCAACTTTCTCTGGAAGAAGAAAGTCTGTCAATTCCTCCAAGTTGTGCATAATGTTCCGTAAGTGCATGCCTGTGAACAGCTGGTAGGGCACGATCATAGAATTCTGAAAAAACTACGTGGGACATGATCATAGAATTCTGAAAAAACATTCTCTCAAAAGAGTCCAAGATCTTAGCCTTCCTCCTCAGGGGCACTGAAGGGTGAGACTTGGAACTCTTAGTCCTTCTGAGAGCAGATTTGATGACCATAGAATGGTACGGCAGCTGAAGCCTCTTGACTCTGGAAGCCTTTTGAACTCCATACATAGAGTTTATCTTCTTGCTGCCTGGAGGCACAGAGAGTGGGGGTCTCTCACATTATTATCTGCAGCCTCTGAAGAATGCAGTGCACAGGCACTCTCACTGCTTCTTTAGAGGCTATGGAATATTGGAGGATATCCAACTCTTCAGCCCTGGGCTCCTCCTCCGTCTCCAAAGGAAATAGAATGGAATTGGCCATTTCCCTAATAAAATCATGGAAAGTAACCTCCTCAGACAGGGACCTGTAATGCTCATGAGAAGGAGTACGAGGGAAGCTCTGGAGATCTCGCCTCCAAGAAGTATTCAGAGTCAAACTTAGATTCCCAGAAGCGCTCAGAATCCAATTTAGATAAGTATTCTAAGGATGTCTGAGTCTGCCTGGGTCAATCTCTGTCTCACAGGGGAAACAGATCTCCAAGTGTGCCAATGCACCAATGACTTTAAGTGCTAGGGGGAGATCACCCCCGATGCACTGGAGAGTGATATTGACCAGGCATGAGTTGGTGTCACGGCCGTTAGAGGTCTTGATGATGGTTCCTCTCCTGCTGGTAGACTCAGAGTTTCGAGGATGGGCCGATGACACTGAAGGGTGAAGAACATTGTCATCCTCTGCTAAAACTCTTTCATAACCACTCCTTGAAGGTTGCTATGGCAAAGGTATAAAGCCTGCAGCAGATTCAGGTGATGTCTGCAGATTCTGATGGGGAGTAAAGGCAGACTAGTCTCAGTGGGATGAGCAGTCCTCACTTTGGGCTGCTTTGATTGATGGATCTCAATGTCAATGCACCAATGCCTCCACTCGATGCTCGCCATCTCCGATCCTCAACATCTTTGAGGACAAGGATGAATCCTTCCTCTTCCTTGTGGCAGACCTGGTCGGTGTCTGATGCTGGGGAGATCTACTGGTGCTCAGTTCTGAGTAAGCTCGAGGACCCCTCGATGTCCGATGCAGCTTAGGAAACAATGGAGACCGATGCCAAAAATAATAGATCAGTTTTCTCAGTGTCAAAAATATATTTGTGCTGCTTCTCTTGTCCTGCAGCCCTCTCCTTGTCATCTTGACTCATAGGGCCTTTTGGCATGGCCCTTAGGTGGGGAATGCAGGCGGAGAAAAGCAGAATAGCAGATACCTAAGGAGAGACCCGAAGATCCAAGACCAAACAAATGCAAGCACCTCAACAAGTCCGGGGAACCGGTTACTGCCTTCTCACCCATTGCATCCTCCAAACAATAGACCCAGCTACACATCTCACTTCTTAGAGTGACAGTCCAGGTGGCACCCCCGCTAAGAAATCTCAAACTGTAAGTACCCCTCCGCCATAATGGAATTCTGCACAGCAAGAACCTCTCCCCCACTCTACCAATAAGAATAAAATAACATTAGCAAAGACAATGGGACCAAAGCCATCAACATACCAAATACTATACGGACTTGTCTTGACGGACTGGAAAGGGGGGCTGTTACTTCTGGAGAGAAATCTGAAATTGTGAGTATATACTTCTGGGAATTTTTCTGAAAGGAATTGTTTTTCTTTTAAAGCTAATTAATCTGTGAACCCACTATTTTTTTTGTTAAATCAGTCAGGGCCTAGTAGCAACAGTTTAAGATTCAATTTAAAAACACAGAAGAGAACTTTCTGGTTACCTTTCATACCCAGTAGACAGCTGTAGTTTAAATTTCATAGTCACTCAGGGCCTAGCATCAGCAAAGTACTTTTAGTTTCAAATTAAAACACAGAAGAGAGCTTTCTGGTTAAATTTAGAATCCAGTAGAGAGCTTGTAGTTTAAATTTCATAATAGGTTAGAGCCTAGTAGCAGCAAAGAGCTATAATTTAAATCAAATCAGAATATAGTTTTCCTCAGCAGCACAGGACAAGGTACTGTGTAGCAGCCCTTTTTTAAGAAGTGCAAGGTTATGCACCTAGGGAAGAACAACCCAAACTATGGTTACACGATGCAAGGTTCCACATTAGGAACCACCACCCAAGAAAAAGATTTAGGCGTCCTTGTGGATACCATGTTAAAACCCTCGGCCCAGTGTGCAGCGGCGGCCAAGAGAGCAAATAGAATGCTAGGTATGATAAGGAAAGGAATGGAAAATAAAACAAAAGATATTATAATGCCTCTATATCGTTCCATGGTGAGACCGCACCTTGAATATTGTGTGCAATTCTGGTCGCCATATCTTAAAAAGGATATAGCAATTTTAGAAAAGGTTCAGAGAAGAGCCACCAAAATGGTAAAGGGGATGGAAGGCTACTCCTATGAAGAAAGGCTAAAAAGGTTGGGGCTCTTTAACCTGGAAAAGAGACGGCTGAGGGGAGATATGATAGAAGTCTATAAATTAATGAACGGAGTGGAACGGGTAAACGTAGATCGATTGTTTACCTTATCAGAATATAGAAAGACTAGGGGACATGCAATGAAGCTACAGGGTAAACTATTTAAGACTAATAAAAGAAAATATTTTTTCACTCAACGTGTAATCAAACTCTGGAATTTGTTACCGGAGGATGTAGTAAAGGCTGTTAGTGTAGCTGGGTTTAAAAAAGGTTTGGACAAGTTCCTGGAGGAAAGGTCCATAAACCATTATTAAGAAGGGACCCAGGATATCAATGCTTGAACCAATACAAGCATTGTGGAACCTGTGTCCCTTGGGGAAACTGCTAGGTACGTATGACCTAGATTGGCCACTGTTGGAAACAGAATACTGGGCTTGATGGACCTTGGTCTGACCCAGTATGGCATATCTTAAAAAAAAAAAAAAAAAAAAAAATCTTATACACCCTCCTCCTCATATGGATCCTACTCTGCCAACTCACAACAGACATGCACTCCACATATATTCCTACAACAAACATATAACATCCTCCACTTTACATCCCATGTAACCCCCAGAAATGGCTGAACGCACACAAGCACTCTCAGACAACTCCCCAGACTATTAAGGTTACAACCCAATGCTTTAATCTATGGAAACCACACCCCACAATTTACAAGTTCCCCAATCTAGGTCTAATCAATGCAAGGTTCATCAGAAATAAGACAAACACCATCACAGACCAATTGCACTATTACCAAACCGACATCCAATACATCACAGAATCCTGGCACAAATCACACCACGATCTCACACTGCCTTCAGCTGCCCCTGCACCCACAAGAGAGGTGGCGTGGTCCTAATCCTCGCACGTACTGATCTTAATTTCAAAATTTCAAGAGCTATAAGCCACAAACATTGCCACCTACTCACCATAGAAAACAGACACATAATCATCTGCCTCATGTACAGAGAACCCCATGCAGCCACAGATGAAATCTCCAATATAATCAAAGCTATCTGCTCTGCTAACTCTCCACTCATACTACTAGGAGACTTAAACCTCAACTCCACTTCGAACAGAGAAGAAGAGGCCTTTCTCAAGGCAATGGTATCCCTACAATTCTCCCAAATTATTAAGGGCCCCTCTCATCGTTCTGGATCTACGCTTGACCTCATCTTTATACCAAAGAAATTTCACAAGCAGGGAAACATAACAGCCCCTTACGCCTTTCCAGTACCCTGGTCTGATCACCATGCCATACATTTCAAGATTCTTCTACCCCAACAAGAAAAAACACAAAGAAAACCCTACCCTGAAAGGCGATTCAAGGGCTTCCACAAGGATCAATTCCTCAAAGAAACTCTACCTAGCTTCCCACAAGACTTCGATGACTTAGACGAGGCAATCAACTCTTGCAACACAACCATTAATGCAGCAGCAAAACCCCCACACCGTCACACCTCTGAAAGTAAAGAAGAAAGAACCATTTCGGCTCCATGGTACTCGCCAACAATTAGAGAACAGAAACGCAAACTTTGTCAATTAGAGCGTAAATGGAGATATAACCGGTCTCAAGCCACTCTCATTCAATACACAATCATGCAGAAGGAAAACAACAACTTAATCATTAAACACAAAAGAGAATACCACACCAATCTCATCCTAAAATCCAGCAACAAACCTCGAGAGCTATTCAAAATTGTTTGCACCCTAACTAAAGACCCATCCCACAAAGTGGACCTTATTCATCCCCAAAACTTTGCAGATTTCCTCATAAGCAAACACAAACCACCCCTGAGGACCGCACAACTGGAAGCCCTCTCCACCCCAGATGCAGACATTTACAGCACACATAAATGGGGAGAATTTCACATTCTAACAAGACAGCAAATTATTAACACCATCACTGCCTTAAACACCAGTACAGCACCCTCTATTCCATGCCCGGTTGTATGGTTCAAATCAGTCAAGGAAGAATTTGTGAACTGCATCCATAAAATCATAAGCTCTTCACTAACTAAAGGATACATGCCCTCTGCACTCAAACAAGCCACGATCTGACCTATACTAAAGAACGCCTCAACAACTCAGACCCCTCAAATTACTGCCCCATCTCCAGCCTCCCATTTCTATCTAAAATAATAGAAAAGACAGTAGAAAAACAACTCCAAGACCACATCGACCTGCATGCTCCACTGGATCCTCACCAGCATGGATTTTGCCCTAATCACAGTGTGGAAACCCTCCTCATTCATCTCTTTGACACACTATTAAGAGGGATTGACAATCTAAAGACTGGTTTCCTTCTCGTTTTTGTGGATATCTCTTCGGCCTTCGACGCTATATCTCACAGCACTTTACTACAATGCCTCTCCAACATTGGACTTCATGGTGCAACCCTCAATTGGTTCAACTCCTACCTCAGTCACAGACAACAAAAGGTCAAAGTCAGTCCTAATACATCAGGCCCATTTCTCTCAACTCAAGGAGTTTCACAAGGATCCTCCCTGTCCTCCCTCCTTTTCAACATCTACTTACAGCCAATATCTAACATCTTCAAAGGGCACAAGATCCACTACACAATCTACGCAGATGACATCATGGTCTACTTCCCTATCCACCTTGACTCGTCTGACTACTCGAATATTACCCAGAGCCTCATGGAAATGAGCAACTGGCTGGCATCCAATAACCCCCAAGTCAACTTTAAGAAATCAGAGGCACTATTCAGAACACGGAACCCTTCATTCTCACCCCCCCCCCCCCATATCTATATCCATAGCAGACACTATAATAGCAATAAAGAAGGAAGTACGATACTTAGGTATCACCATCGGCCGCTTCCTAATCTTAAAAGCACACATTAACAGAACCTCCAAAAACGTATTCCATAAGCTTGCAATTATCAGAAGACTAAAGCCCCTCATCAGTCAGGACCACTTTCGCACAGTATGTCAAACAATCCCCTATTTTGGATTACTGCAACTCCCTCTTCTATGGTCTCCCAATCTAAACAATCTGGCCATTACAACTGGCCCAGAACACCGCCGCCTGCATCATAACAGGATCCCCCAAATATGAACATATAACCCCCTTACTATACCAACTACATTAGCTTCCAGTCTCCTCAAGAGCTAAATACAAAACCGCTCTTATCATATTCAAGACAAGAAACAACTAGTCAGTCGGAACCCTACAAGACCTGTTTTGGACAAACTCGAGCTGCAGGCCGAAGAGACTGAACACCAGAGAGACAATACCAATTCCTAGCACCTACACTAAGGCAAATAGCTCTACCACGAAGAGAGCTCTCTCCTTAGCTGCTCCCGCCATCTGGAACAATTTGCCAGAAAAAATCAGAACCACCAAAGACTTAAAGGACTTTCAAAAACTTCTCAAGACCTATCTTTCTCTTCACTGACCACTTTAAAGACAAAACCTAGTCCTGCCACCTCACTGCTCAAACCTGAATTACAGTTAACCCAGTTCACTATGCTGCTATAAATATATGTTCTGCCTCCAGGAACCTCCCGCATGCACCCCACCTGAATTGTTCATTGAGTTCATTGAGTTCTCTGTAACACTAATGAGTTTTATGTAAACCGCTTTGATTGTATGAGAAGGTGGTATAAAAATCCTGTTAAATAAATAAAATAAATAAATCTGTGAACCTTAAAAAAAAAAAAAAGAAGGTGGCTCATGGTTTGGCCACAATCACTTCATGCACCATTTGTGTGAATATGTAATAGATATGGTCCTGAGGCAGTGGGTGTACTTTTTAAATTTGATGGTCAGTTTTTAGAATATATCGATCAGAAAAAAAGCCACAGCAAAATCAAAAGACTTGATTTTGATAACAGAAAAGAATATCATGACTGGAAAACCGAGGCCTATATTCGGCCTATAGCAGAGATGCGAGGAAATCTTAAATGACTGAAAAAAGCAAAACTAATTAAAATAAGGGGATAAAGGACATGGCAATGACTGTGGCAGGACAGGTAGCTTACTAAGGCCTAAAAGCCAACCAAATCAATTTTAAGCAAAGATGCAGGAGAATACCTCAAAACACATCTGTGGAGTTCCAAGGAAAATGGAAGACTTAGGAGATGAGGCATGGTGGCAGCAGGTGTGAATAAGCATGCATGTGCGGAAGGACCACCCTAAAAATTTGTAGAAAAAACTGGGAGAGGTTCCCATATGGGACTCCATTCATGATGTCACCAATATGTGAGCACTTGTCCTGCTTCTCCACAGAGAAAGCTTTTCCCATGTGTAAAGCTGGTTTTATATGTAGTAAAGGGCTTGATAAAATTATAAGATTGCATAGGTGCATAAAAAGCAGGCACACAGAAAGAGTGCACCTATTTTTATGCAGTCTGCATGTAGGTGTTTCCTGGGGGCGTAGTTTGGATGGAGCAGAAATACAGTCATGATGCACACTCATAAATTTATACTTTTTCAGAGCAGTAATAAGTTTGTGCGTGGGCATTTGCATGCTGTTGGAGCTGGTTCTGAGAGCCCATTTTATAAAGGCACATAGATGTCTATGTTTCTTTATAAAATAGGCTTAAAATAGTTTGTTTGGACTTCTCACATATATGCCCTGTTATAAAATAATGCCCATTATGAGGATAATTCCATCAAGTATTTTCCACATACAAAAAAATGGCTATTACAAAATTGCATGGGTATACATGTATAAAAAGTAAATGCTCTGTGAGACCGCACCTACTTTTATATAATCTGCGTGTAAGTGTTTCCATGGATGTAGTTTGGGTGGAGCTCTCACATATACGCGTATTTTATTGGGAAAGTGGTGGACACCTCCAACCGATTTCCAGTAGAGATGGTGTAGTCAAAACAAGGTCAGAATTCTAACATGACAAAGACAGGGTGGGGTGGAGGGAGGGAGGAGGAAGAAGGAAGGCAGAGATAGCGAGGTTACTTACCTGTAACGGAGGTTCTCCGTGGACAGCAAGATAAGTCAACCACACCTGGTGAGGTCACCCAATGGTGCCGAGACGGATATCTCTCCAATAGCCCAGAAGAGCTTTGCCCTTCTGAGCATGAGTCACTAGCCCAACCCTCTGATCCCACCCCTAGCTGGCCAGTGGTTCACTAGCCAAGGATTTTCAGCTAGGAGCAGGAGAGTTCGACCCCTGGATAGGGAAGGAGGGTGGGATGGTGTGGCTGACTTATCCTGCTGTCCACGGAGAACCCCCATTACAGGTAAGTAACCTTGTTTTCTCCCAGGACAAGCAGGCTGAGTCAGCCACACCTGGTGCCTCCCAAGCATAAGCTTGCTGTGGAAGGGGGAGACCCACCACTTCCGAGATTCTAATGAAATGATGGACGTAACACCGGCAAGTACCAACAGGTGACTTTATTGGGAATCAAGTCCTCTGGAGCTGTGTAAACAGAACACAGGGTAGTGCAAACCGTAGTGCAAGTATAAGAATAGTGCAACAACAAACTTTGTGAGAGTGCAAACAATGCAACAGTGCAAACGTGTGAAAAACAAGGACAAGGCACATATGTGCAACAGAGTGCAAAGTCAGTGCAGTGGATCCTGTAATGTTGTGGCTAGGACCACCTGACCAAAAGCAGAGTCCTGGGCAGCGTCCAAGTCCAGACAGTAGTGTCTCTGGAAGGTGTGGATTGAGGACCAAGTAGCGGCTTTACAGATGTTGGCTGCCGACACTGCATGCAGGTTCGCAATGGAGGTGGACAGTGCTCTGAGATGGTGAGCATTGACCCTCGGGGTTGTCTGCTCTCCTGCCTTCTGTAGGCAAAAGGCGATGCAGTCCGAGATCCACAGGGAGAACATCCTTTTGTTGACCGGTCGACTGGGTTTGTTGGAGTCATAGGAGACAAACAGTTGAGAGCTTTTATGCAGAGTTGCTGTGTGTTGGAGGTAGAAGCGCAGCGACCTTAGGCAGTCAAGGGCATGCAGGTGTTCTTCTCCCTCGGGTCGAAAAGAGGGGGGTTTGATGACCTGATTGATGTGGAAGGTAGATGCCACTTTGGTAATGAACCTCGGGTGCTTCCTTAGAGAAGCACGGTCCTGCGAGAGTACTGTGTATGGTGGGTGTGCCACCAAAGCTTGGAGCTCGCTTATCCTTCTGGCTGAGGTGATAGCTATTAGGAATAGCGTTTTCCAGGAAACATACTTGAGATCTGTAGTGTGTAAGGGTTCAAACAGCGGCTGCGTGAGCTCATTCAGGACCGTGTTGAGGTCCCAGTGGGGTACGGGGGCCTGGATGGGTGGGTGAATGTTGTTTAGCCCTCTCATGAACTTTGCGACCAGTGGGAGCTTGGTGATGGTGTTGCCCTGTTTGTAGGAATGGAAGACAGCAATAGCTGATAGGTGCACCCTAATGGACTGAGCCTTCAGGCCGCTGTGAAGGAGTGAGGTGAAGTATTGCAGGATCCTTGGGACTGGGCAGGAGAAAGGATCGAGATGCTGGGCTGAGCACCATGAGGTGAAGCGCTTCCATTTCAATCCATATGATTTACGAGTGGATGGTTGTCGAGAAGCAAGGATCACCTCCTGGACCTCCGCGGGGGGATCGAACGAGGATAGTGCTACCCTTTCAGCTTCCAGGCAGTAAGCGCTAGAGTCCAGAGGTACTGGAGAGGTGTGGTTTCCCCTTCTCTGGAGAGGAGGTCTTCGCATAAGTGAAGCTTCACCGATGCCCCGAGGGCCAGGCGCAGGAGGTACGGGAACCACATCTGGCGTGGCCAGTAGGGTACAATAAGAACGGCTTGTGCCTTCTCCGATATGATCCATTGGATGGTCATCGGGATGAGAGGTAGGGGTGGGAATGCATACACTGGTGACCACTCCTTCCACGATACGGCGAAGGCATCCGGGGTGACGCTGAGGCTGGATGGACGTTTGGAGCAGAACTGGTCACATTTTGTGTTGATCTCTGAGGCAAACAGGTCGATTCGTGGTTGTCCCCACCTCTTGAAGAGTGACCTCGTGATGTGGTGGTTGAGGGACCATTTGTGTGGGTCTGTCGGCTGAGTTTGTCTGCTGATTCTGTGTACCCGGGAGGTAGGAGGCCCGAGGGAGACAGTGTCTGGCCTGTGCAAATTTCCAGAGCTGTAGGACTTCCTTGCACAGTTTCCTGGAGCCGGTCCCTCCCTGTTTGTTTATGTAGAACATGGCCACCTGATTGTCTCTCTGTAAGAGGACTGTCTTCCCCCAGATCAGGTTCTGGAAGGTCCTGAGGGCAAGACATAACGCTCTGAGCTCCAGTAGGTTGATGTGCAGATTGCACTCCCCCTGGCTCCAGGTTCCTTGGGCATGGAGCCGACCACAGTGAGCCCCCCACCCTAATAGGGAGGCATCTGAGGTGATGACTATCTGATGTGGGGGTAGTTGCAGGGGCCGGATGCCCATGAGGTTCAGCGGGTTGGACCACCAGGCTAGTGATTTCCGCACAGCCGCATCCAGGGGAATTACCTTTGACAGCGGTTGTGAGTGTTGGTTCCGGTGGACACGCAGGTGCTATTGTATCCTGCGCATGTGTAGCCTCACCAGAAGGATGACCTGTGTGGTCGCCGCCACGTGACCCAGGAGGCAGAGGAGGGTGCTTGCTGATGTCGATTCAAGTGACGAGATGTGTTGAGAGAGGCAGATGATAGTTTCCCTCCGAGGTGGGGGAAGGAAGGCTTTTGCCACAGCAGTGTCTATTGATGCCCCGATAAACTCCAGCTGTTGAGAGGGGAGACGTTTTGACTTCCCAAGGTTTACTAGGAACCCCAGCCATGAAAGACTGTAGATGGTCTGCTGTATGGCAGCTTCTGTGTTTTGAGGGGACTGGCTGGAAATCAGCCAGTCATCCAGGTACAGAGAAAGACAGATGTCCTGCTTCCTCAGGAGTGTGGCGACTACAGCCATGCATTTTGTGAAGACCCGCGGAGCAGAGGAAAGTCCTGGATCTGGAAGCGGAGATACCTCCAGTGAGACACATGGATGGGAATGTGAGTGTAGCTGACGAGCAGGTCCAGGGACGCGAGCCATTCTCCTGGCTGAATGAGGGGGAGGATGGATCCCAGGGAGTACATTCTGAATTTCTCTTTGAGGATGTGTTTGTTGAGATACCGGAGGTCCAGGATGGGGTGGAACCCACCTGATTTCTTGGGAGCCAGAAAACATCTGGAGTAGAAACCCGTAAAGTGTTCCTGGGGGGGGTACTGGTTCTATAGCTCTGGCTGTTAGTAGGGCGTGAATGGCTTTGTTGAAATTGAGGAGTGAAGCCGCTGAGTTGTTCCATGGCGGCTTGTGTTGGAAGGGGGTCGAGGTGAACCTTAAGCTGTAGCCTTCTTTGATGATGTGTAGGACTCATCTGTCCATGGTGATGGATTCTCATGCCTTCTCGAAGGTGGATATGCGTCCTCCGGTGGGTGGTGGAGGAGGTGAACTGGCATCAAAAGGAGGGGTTCGCCTTTCCTGTGCCTGCTGGGGTAGACTTAAGTTGTTTCCGATCTCACTGGCGAGGCTTGTTACAGTAAGGATTTTAATGGGTCTGTTGTTTGTACCAAGGCGCTTGCCACTTTCAGTACGAGTTGTAGGAGGGGTAGCGCTTAGCTCTTAAGTAGGATTTATGGTAAGATCCTTTTTGGTTGGTAGCCAAGGATCATTCAAGGCCTCCTCCGAGAGGGTTTTTAGCATAGCATAGCGGTCCTTTATGTCGTCCATGGCGTCTTTTACTTTATTGCCGAACAAGGAGTCTCCCAGACAGGACGTGTCTGCGATGCGATCGTGGGTGTTGTCCTGGAGGCTGGAGGCGTGCAGCCAAGCTAGTCGGTGAGCTGAGATAGCTGTCCCAGCTGTGCTTGCGGCGGTGTTGAAGGAGTCGAAGGCCGCTCTGCCCTGATGTTTAGTGCATTCCAGCAGGTCTGTCAGGGCTTTGGACGTGGATGTCTGCATCTCTTCTAGGAGGGATGATGTTATAGATTTGAGGTCCTGTATGATGATATCCTGATAAAGGGCGTGATGGAGCTGATGTGCTGCTGCCTTTGTGGACATCATGGCTCCCTGGAAGACTTTCTTTCTGACCTCATCCAGGAGTTTGAGGTCCTTTCCTGGCAGGCAGTTGGCATGGTTGCAAGCAGATTTGACCCACTTGAGGGAAGACTCCATAATGAGTGAGTTGTGGGGTAGTTGAGACTTTTCAAACCCCGGTGATGGTTGTATCAGGTATTTGGCATCCACCTTTCATGAAGAAGTGGCCCCGGAGGCCGGGTTCTGCCAAATTTTGAGGAGGTTCTCCTTCATTAAGGGGTGCAGTGGCAGGATTGCAGAGATTTTGGGAGTTTCAAGGAACTTTAGGGCTGCTTGAGTTTCCGGATGTTGGTCTGTTATGTCAGGGGTGGGGACCCCTTGCATCGAGGAGATCTTCTGCAGGAACTTGGGGAATGTTAAGTCCTCGGGGATGGAGTTACTGTCCGGGTTGGGTCCGGAAGACAGAGTCTCAAGAGGAGGAGGCAGCTCATCCTTACTAAGGGAGTTTCCTGTGGAGGGGGCCTCCCCATCCCCACTGGGAGCATCAGAGGTAGTCCAGGGGGAGAGGGCTGCTGCAGAGTCCATAGAGGAGGTAGATGGTGGGGAGACAGTCTGGTCAGGGTTAGTGCGACTTGCCGGGCTTCGTTCTGATGGTATGTGCGCTTCTGCCGCAGCGGGAGTCTGCGTGGAAGACCAGTGCTGGAGGAAGTCTGAAAATAGCTGGAAAAGCTGAGAGGGCCCCGGGGGGCCCGAAGCAGGTAGCTGAGTGGGAGAAGGAGCGAGGAGAACATGTTCTACATCAGGTTCTGGAGCATGGGGTTGAGGTACCAGGGTCTCAGGAAGCACAGAAGTGCCAGGGGAAGACTCAGAGGAGCGGTGTCCCAAGAAGAAGGAGTCCGGAGAAGAGGGGGGACTGGAGGAGTACCTGATACTTTTGTCCTGTGGTGAATGGTGCTTCCTTCTGTCTCCATGCTACCCCTTGCACTTGTGTCCCCTTGTGTCTGTGCTCCCGTCTGCTCCAGTGGTGCCTGTGGTGGCCCGAGGTGCTCCGGTGATGCCTGCACTGTCCCGAGGTGCTCCGGTGGTGGGAGGTGCTCCAGCGATGCCCCGGTGATTTTTCAGAGCCGCAGTGCCATTTTCGGCAGGCTCCTGGGCTGTCGGGAGGTTGTCTGCACTTGGATCGGGAGGTTTCGGTGAAGCTCCTGTGCTGAGAGGAGAGGGATTCCCTGCACTCATGGCTCCTTCGCCGAGGAGAGAGGGATTCCCTGAATACACGGGATTGGTCTGGTTGTGGCTGGGAGCTGAGAGGGCATCCAATAGCAGAAGAGGGGGCAGTGGCCTGCAGTACCATGTGTTCAGAGGCAAGATGCCATCCCCAGAGTCCCCACATGTAGCTGAGAGCTCCGGAGCATCGGGGAAGGAAGACCGGGCGAGGGGCTGGTCGGAGACGGAGGCCCTCTGAGGCATGTCTTGGGTCGCCGCTGGAGAGGAGGCAGATGCTGCAGACCTGTTCTTTGGCTGGATAGACGCCATGGGAGCGGGCTTAGAGGCAGAGGTTTTCTTTTTGCTGCCTTTGCCGATGCGGGATCCGGCGTGCCTGAGCTGCGAGCAGAAGAGAGAAAATCCTCCAAGGCATAGCCGCGAGCTCTTCTGGCCCTCGGGGACATGCGGACACAGTCTGCACAGTCCTGAACCAGGTGGTCCTAACCAAGGCAGCGGATGCATTCGTGGTGGTTGTCCGAGTTGCTTATCTTTCTGGAGCAGGAGGCACACTTCTTAAAACCAGGCATGGTGAGTGATGCTTGTAGTATTACCCTTTCTTGTTCTGAATAAAGTCCTTTCTTTCTTCTTTTTTTATTTTTTTAAGTAGACTCGAAGTAAGGAGGAGAGAAGAAATCCATCTTGTGGGCAAGGCGGAAGAAGTAAAAAGGCCAGCTACGGGCGGGATCAGAGGGTTGGGCTAGTGACTGGACTATTGGAGAGATATCCATTTCGGTGCCGTTGGATGATGTCATCAGGTGTGGCTGACTCATCCTGCTTGTCCTAGGAGAAACATCCCGACACAGGGGCAGGAGGGGGATGAGAGACACACAACATATATAGACATATCACACAGACACAAAGGGACTGTAACAAAGAGAGGAGGGAGTGTGAACACCACAGAACAAATAGGACCTGTGACAAAACAACAAGCAGACACAAATGTGCACACTAGGTGGTATGTGGTTCTTTTCTACTGACGCTATATTTCCATGTGAAGATCTCACTGCCTTAATGAGCATAATTTTATAATAGAGCACTTAGACTGTCAGGACACATAGGTTTATATGTTGTACCTATTTTATAAAAGTAACAAATGTTCTTATGTGTCAAAAAGTAGTCAAAGACATTTGCACTTGGTCTGAGGCAGATGCAAACTGCCCACCTAGATTCACACAGATATGTGGGTATTCTATAACATAAGTGTATATCTCCCAACTTCACCCCAGCTCCACCCAACCTCTGTTCCTGGGAATGTTTATGTTTTTACCACGTAAAGGTATATGCTATGCTTCAATAGTGTGTACTTTTATATGTGTATATTCTTGGGAAGTTTTATAAGAGCTTATTTCTGTAGGTAAATTCTGTTTTATGTGCAGAAAAGGCTTATAAAATTGCCCCCTATCTGGTCATGCCACTGTCCCCTGTAGTGATGTCACTTTGCACTGACATCACTAACTCTTGCTATGGTTGTTGCCCTAGTGATATTACTTTTTCTGTTATAGTCACTATCCTCTGTGGTGATGTCACATTTCCATGAGCTCCTCTCCAATCTGCTTTAACCATTTCAAGAATAAGAACATAAGATAAAAGTGACACCAAGGTCCATTGAGCTCAGCATTTTGTCTCCTATAGTGGCATGTCTGAATCACAAATACCTCTTGCATGTTCAAGAGAGGAACAGATAGAAACACTCTGGTATGCATCAGCTGTTACTGACCAGATCTGTGTGTCTGGTATTACATATGAACCAATCAGATTCCATTGTGCTTGAGGTAAGCCATGAGGCTTTTGATGAAAGATTTTCTATGCTAATGATCTGGCTGTCAATTTCTCACTGCCAAACACTGAATTTAGGGCCTCAGTCATTCTGATTTCAACGGCAGTGGATAAAGGAAGTGTTTATTATTTTTTTTATGGAAAGTATTCTTGATATTTCTGTCTTTTTTAGCTGGAGATAAACTTTATACTCACCATAAACTCCAGTAGAGATACAGGGAAAGGCCTGAAAAACAAAAAGGAAAATTCAGATCTTGTAATGATTTTTCATACCTGTAAAAAACATGGCCCTGTGCTCTTAGACCCATATGGATTACAGCCCTGAGCTGTCAGTATTTTGTCTTCTTTCTGCTGCTTGTGGAAGATTATGGGCATCTAGTGATTTAATCACAGACACCATTATAACACTGTGTCCAAGCTTTGAAAATGTGTGTCGGAGTACCATACAGCACCTTCAGCCTTATGTAAAATTGCTTCCCAAATTTGTGAACTAGTGGATAGAGAGATTCCTCTCCTAGTCATCTCTGTGACCAACCTAGAGAAAAGGGGAAACCGGGCTCCAACATGTGACCTCCTTCCCTTGTAGATAACAAACAGACCTTACAAGAATATTTCACAGATTTCTGTAAATGTTACAGAAATACTGTAGAACGCTCTGGTTATTCCATGTAGATAGGTGCATGCACAGACACTGACATGCTCTAAGCCTCTGGCACGCCAAGCCAAAGGAGGCACATGGAAAGAGAGTAGGCTCAGCCCCTTTACTAGCCTGCACCTTGTAGCATCCTGAGTGCTGCAGCACACTCAGGGATGGTGCAAGGATATGAGGCGCCCTAAGCGAACCTCATCCCTTATGTCTCCCAGCTGCTGCTCCCACCCTTGTCCCCTTCCTGGCCCCCACTGCTGCTCCTCTCCGGGACCTGCAGCGGTTGCAATGGCCTCAAACAGCCCTTCAGCACTTATCTTAAACCTCTGGCGCTATGAGGCTGGTTGACTTCTGCCTCCTCTAACGCCTGATGCTGACTTCCTTTTGTATAGGGGTGGAAGCCACTTCAACCCCCATGCAAACAGGAAGTCAGCATTGCTCATCAGAGGAGGTGGAAATCGAACACCAGAGGTTTAAGCTACGTGCTGTGTGGCTGTTCACGGCAATTGCCGCAACTGCAGGTCCCAGGCAAGGGTGGCAATGGGTGGCACCTGGAACATTAATGCTCTAGGCAGCTGCCTAGTTCACCTAATGGTTGCAATGGATCTGAGCAGAAGCACTTGTCCATGAGCAGAAGCAATATGGGAACATAGTAAAATATTAACATAGTAGATGATGGCAGACAAAGATTGAAATGGCCCATCAAGTCTTCTCAGGAAGATGGCAATGGTTGTGACTACCTTTCTATGCAGGATATTCCCCATGCCTTCATTTTAATTTAAAACTGCCGCTGTGTGCACCTTACTTGCATCCATTTTCCAGTTGTCCTACTCATCCTACTCTCACATTCCTACAAACCTTACACACAAACCCAAAATCAGCACACTCCTGCATCTACATATCCCATCATGCACAGTCAAACACACTCTACACATCCATTCTACGCTGGGTGCACTTCTTCGCACTTCATAGAAGTGCAAAAAAGGTATTTTACTGCTGTTCTGAGCTGAGGTGGCCATTTCTTGGTTTTCATTCTCTTACCATTAGGGGATATTCTCTGTTCATTCCATGCCTTTTTGAATTCTGTTATTTTTTGTCTCTACTACTTCCTCCAGGAGGAGATCCAGGCATCCACCATCCTTCCTGACACTGCTCCTGAGACTACCTCCCTTCAGCTTCATATCATGTTCCTTAGTTTTACAGCTTTCTTTCCATTGGAAAGAGTTCATTTCTCATGCATTAAAGCCTTTAAAGTATCTAGACATCTGTATCATCTCCTCTCCTCTAGAATATACATAGTGAGGCCCATTCCGATCTGGATATCCCCCGCCTGTTCAGGCGCCCAGAATCGGGATGTGCACAGGTTGCCCCTGATTCTTATCCCATGGGGGCTAGACATCCCTGCGGGAGCAGAATCATAGCACAGTTGCTGGATATCCAGATGGTGGCCCAATTCTGGCACCTTGGACGTCCAACCACAAGCCTGAATGGAGCTGCAGTGTCATGGTGTCCCATTGCCATGGCACCATGGCTCCATTTAGGAGCTGCGATCATCAGCTGCTGCCAAAATCCTCCTTTCCCCGCAGCCGGACCCACGAACTGGCCTCCCATGGCCAGGGTCTGGCTACGGGGATGCTCCTGTACTCCTCACCTGTCCGCCACCGCCGGCTGCCGCTGTCACCCTGCATACAGAGAGGCTTATTCCACCTTTGAGGTGGAATAAGTCCCCTGTCTAACAGGCCGAGCCCCAATGTACAGGGCCGACCTCAGAATCGGCCTGTATGTCCGGGGTCATGGCTTGCCCATGCCCCACCCTCTCTGCGCCTCCAAACTAACCCCTCCCACCCGCCACAGGCTCCCTGTACAACACCACTGTACGTACGGGGAGCTTTGCACCAAGATCGGCAGGGGGACAAATAGTAGGGATGTACGTCCAGACAGTACGCACATCCCCCTATTCATGGCGCAGAATGACTCCCACTATGTCTTTTTCTGCAGACCCTGCACCATTTTGGTTGCTTTTCTCTGGACCCTTTCTAGCCTCTTCATATCTTTACTGAGACACAGTACTCCAAGTGAGGCCTCACCAAAAAGGGCATTATCACCTCCTTCTTTCTGCTGGGGTTATGCTTCTCTCTATGCAGTCCAATATGCCTTTGGGTTTGGCCACTGCCTTATAACTCTATGTCACTACTTCAAGATTGTCAGATGTTATCACTATGAGATTTCTTCTCCTAATCTGTGCACATCAGTCTCTCCTTTTATCACATACAGTTCTTTTGGATCTCTGCACCCCAAATGCATTATCCTGCACGTCTTTGCATTAAAGCTTAACTGTGAGACATTTGATAACTCGTCTAGTTTTTGTTGATCACCTCTCATTTTATCTTCTCCCTTATAGTTGTCCACTTTGTTGCAGATCTTCATGTTGTCTGCAAAAAGGCAAACTTTTCCTTCTAACCTTTTTGCAATATTGCTCACAAAAATATTGAATAGAACTGGCCCCAGGACCGATCTTTCATGTACTTAACTACTCACTTTTCTCTTCTCAGAGTGAATTCCATTTACTACTACTCTCTGTCATCTGTCAATCAACTAATTTCTCTAATTCAGTTCACAACGTTGGGATCCATTTTCAAGCTACTCAATGTATTTGGGAGCTTCCTATGCAGGACAGTATCAAAGGTTTTGCTGAAATCCAAGTAAACCAAATCCAACACATGCCCTTGATCTAGTTCTCTAGTTGACTAATTGAAGAAATCAATCAGATTCACTTGGCAGGATCTGCCTCTGCTGCCATGCTGTCTCAGATCTTGCAACCCACTGGATTGTAGGAAGTTAATTATCCTTTCTTCCAGTGGCATTTCTGTTACTTTCCCACCACCAAAGTAAGACTTGCCGGCCTATAGTTTTCAATCTTCTCTTTGTTTCCACTTTAGTGAAGAGGAACCTAAAGCACTCTTCTCAATCCTGCAGAAGCTTCTCTATCTCCAAAGATCTATTAAACAAGTTTTCCTAAATTTGATGTGACTGTGACTCTGTTTTAATGGGGAAAATGAGAATGCAAGTCCAATCCCACCATGCAGTCCATGCTGCTGCTGCAGTCCCATATATAAAGTGTAGTTATTCACTTGTAACAGGTGTTCTTCGGGGACAGCAGGAATCAGTCCTCACATATGGGTGACATTGGCACCAACGGAGCCCTCGCAGAAGCATCTCCCAAGCTTTTAAAGAAAGCCTTTGGGAGATGCCACCACACATGCATGGTGCCCTTCTTACCCAAGGGTGCCATTTTGCTTAGTCAGATGGCATAGCTAAAAGATGGCAAAAAAGATGGTAAAGAAGCAACTCCAAGGGGAGGAGGGAGGGTTGTGAGGGCTGATTCCTGCTGTCCCCGGAGAACACCTGTTAAAGTGAGTAACTACGCTTTCTCCGGGAACAAGCAGGAAGTTAGTCCTCACATATGGGACTCTCTAGCTACAGGCTACCGCAAGCCTGTAGAAAAGAACGATGGTCACCCTCAAGGGGAGCCGTGAGCAGCAGCAATTGAGTCTGCAGATACAGACTGAAGTAAGACCTGTGTGCTCGATGGAAACCAACGCTCTGGTAGCCTGAACACATAAGGGTCAGAGAGTAGGAGTTGCCTAGACCCTGAAAAGATTACGGAGTACAACCTGGCCGAAGGTGCTGTCCCATTGGGACACCCTCTCCAGGCAGTAATGAGCTGCAAAGGTATGGAATGAAGACCAGGAGGCGGCCCGGCAGATATCCAGCATCAGGACAGAGTGCAGGTTGCTACAGAGGCCGCCATGGCTCTGTGTGCCGTGACCCGGCCATCCAGCATGAGCCCAGCCTGCTCATAGGCTAGGGCGATGCAGTCTGCCATCCAGGTGGACAGTGTCTGGTCACCACTTCCCCCAGCCGACTGAGGTCATAGGAAACAAAAAGCTGAGATTTCCGGTGGCCCTGGGTTTGCTGAATGTAGAAAGACAGGGCCCTCTTACAGTCCAAGGTGTGAAGGCCTTGGGAAGAAGGTGGGCAGCACCACCTCCTGGTTGAGGTGGAAAGGAGATACCAAGTTTGGAAGGAATTCGGAGTGTGTACGTAGCATGACTCTGTTCTTATAGAATCTGGTATACGGCACTTTTGTCACTAGGGCTTGGGGCTCACTGATCCTGTGAGCAGAGGTGAGCACCACCAGGAACATGACCTTCCACGAGAGGTATCTCAGGTGGCAGGTAGCCAGAGACTCAAACGATGGGCGAGTGAGCTGCGCCAATACTACGATGAGGTCCTATTCCATTGCCTAAGGGAAGATGGGGGTTTGGATAGCAGAGGTCCTCTCAAGAAGTGGGTTACCAGAGGCTGGACTGAGAGGGGTTTGCCTTCAATAGAGTGGTAATGTGCCTCCAGGGCACTGAGATGTGCTCTAACGGAGTTTGATTTGAGCCCGGATTGCAAGAGATGAAAAAGGTACTGCAGCACTAGCTGCACCGGGCAGGAGAATAGGTTCACTCATAGCTCTGCGTACCAGACCAAGAACCTGCGCCATTTGAAGGCGTAAGTTCTCCTGGTGGAGGCCTTACAGGAGGCCAGCAGGATCTCTTCCACTTCTTCCAAGAGGTTGAAAGGGGCTAAGGTTATCCTTTCAGCAGCCACACTGTCAGTGATAGGGACCCGAAGTTGGGGTACAGGAGAGAGCCCTCCTCCTGAGACAAGAACCCTTGGGAGCTCCCCAGTGGGATCGGGGTCTCCACTGACAGTCGGAGGAACAGGGTGAACCATGGCTGCCTGGGCCACCATGGAGCCACCAGGATCAGTGAGGCTTTGTTGTGAAGAGCCTTGAAGAGTGTTTTGGCAATCAGCAGCATGAGTGGGAAGGCATACATGAGACCTTCCGACCATGGAATGAGAAACACATTTGCCACCACCTGGGATGGGTGGGGCTGCCGAGAACAGAAGCGGGGCAACTGGTAGTTGTCCAGGCTTGCAAAGAGGTCCACCCATGGGGTCCCCCAGAGCCGGAAGAGCCGGGTGGCTATTCTAGGGTCCAGCTGCCACTCGTGCGGCTGGAGGACCCTGCTCAATTTGTCCGCCAGAGCATTGTCCTGGCTGGTAGGTATATTGTCCGTAGGAGTATTCCCTGTTGAACTGCATAGGAGCAGAGTGTCATCGCTTCGTGGCAGAGGATGCGAGACCATATGCCCCCCCTGCTTGTTCACATAGAACATTGCCACCTGTTTGTCTGTTTGGATCAACACCGGCCGGTACCTCAGGCAATGGCAGAATGCTCAGAGGGCTAGACATATTGCCCGAAGCTCCAGGAGATTTATCTGCTCGTTGCCCTCGGCTTACGACCAGCTGCCCTGGGTGCAGAGTTCTTCACAGTGGGCTCCCCATCCCAGCATTGAGGCATCTGTAGTGAGGACCCTTAGAGGGTTTGGGGTTTGGAAGGGCATCCCTGCCTGAAGATGTTGGGGATTTTGCCACCAAGTCAGAGATTCTGCCAACTGGTGGGTCACTAAGACTCTGTCTTGGAGACGGCCCATGGCCTGTATCCACTGGTCCTGAAGGCACCACTGAGTGGCCCTCATGTGCAGATGGGCGTCTGGGGTGACATGGACTGTAGAAGCCATGTGTCCGAGTAAGCACAGTAGAAGCCAGGCTGACAATGAGGGACGGTGTTGCACATCTATGGCCAGTGCTCTGAGATGGTCGGCCTTGTCCAGGGGAAGGAAAACCTTTGTCTGAAGATTGTCCAGCCTTGCCCCCATGAACTCCAGACATTGTGCCGGGAGGAGGTGGTATTTGGGGTAGTTTAGTACAAACCCCAGATGTTGCAGTATCTGAATGGTGTGTGCTGTGGCCTGCTGCACCTCTGTGGCTGTGCCTCCTTTTATGAGCCAGTCATCCAGATAGGGGAAGACAAATAACCTCTGGAAACGGAAAAAGGTGGCCACTACTGCCAGGCATTTGGTGAAGACCTTCGGGACAGAGGCCAGGCCAAAGGGTAGTACCCTGTACTGGTAGTGGCCGCCCCCCACCATGAAGTGCAGGTACTGCCTGTGGCTGGGATGAATGAGGATGTGGGTATAGGCATCCTTCAGATCCAAGGAGCATATCCATTCTCTATGATGGAGGTAAGGCAGCAATGTTCCAAGGGAGAGCATCTTGAACTTATCCCTCAACAGGAACTTGTTCAGGTTGCACAGGTCGAGGATGGGCCTTAGGCCCCCTGTTCTTTTTGTCATGAGGAAATACCTGGAGTAGAACCTCTTGCCTCTGAGATGTTGGGGTACTAGTTCTTCTGCTTTGTCCTCGAGAAGGCCTGCAAGTTCCTTCATTAGGAGATCCTGGAGAAGGGGAGACCTGGGGGGCTCTCCTGGGAAGAAAGGAGGAGGTGTCTGAGTCAGATGGAGGAGGCAGCCCTCCCTGACCACTTGGAGTGCCCAGGAGTCGGTGGTGATGGCATAGTGGATCAGATGTCCCCCTGTGGGCTGTTGTCCTCCTTGGGGTAGAGAGGCTATGCCCAAGGAGTCAAAAGCTCCCCACTGGCTGGGCCATAGCCGACGCCTGGGTCTTGGGAGCCTTCTTCTTATGAGGGCCTTGCCCATGTCCCTTGGCCTGCTGGGGAGCTGGAGAGGCCTGAAAATGTGGATAGTTTGTGTAAGCAGCCCTTTCCTCGGGTAAAAGAGCTTTTTACCTGGGCCCTTCCATCGTGGGTGGGGCAGCGGTCTTTTTAGAGAGTCTGGTCATTGTCATGAACTCAGTCTCCAACTCGGAAGCCTTTTCCATCATGGGTTTGCCAAAGAGGTTATCTCCTTGGCATTGGACATTGACCAATTTGTCCTGAACCTATTGCTCGAGATCAGAAGACTTTAGCCAAGCCCGGCATTGGGCCCCGATGCCCACCACTGCTACTTGAGTCACTGACTCAAAACCATCATAGATTGCTTGAGAGATAAATTTGGAGCACTCACGGTCGGCTTTGGCCAGGTTCTTGAACTGCTGCATGGTTCCTCGGAGAGACCTGCTAAGAACCCAGAGATTTCCTTCGCCAGGTCCTTCAAGTACATGCCCATGTACAACTGGTAGGCCTGGATCTGGCCAATGAGCATCGACCCCTGGTAGCACTTTCTGCCAAGGGCATCCAAGGTGCGGGCCTCCCTACCCGGGAGCACTGAGGTGTGCATCTTTTGGCTCTTCAGCCAACTCCACCGCCATGGAGTTATGCGGCAGCAGCACTTTTTGAAAGTCAGGGCTCCGGTGGACCTGATAGTCAAGCCGCTTGCTCACAACCGGTACTGATGCCGGTGTTTCCCACATACAGAGCATTAGCCATTCCAGGATGGGTGGAATGGGTACCATGAGCAATTCCCTCGGAAGGGCCTCGT
Source organism: Ichthyophis bannanicus (assembly GCA_033557465.1). Classification (NCBI taxonomy): domain Eukaryota; kingdom Metazoa; phylum Chordata; class Amphibia; order Gymnophiona; family Ichthyophiidae; genus Ichthyophis; species Ichthyophis bannanicus. The sequence goes on from CM066039.1 coordinate 194,234,433, forward strand.
ATTGGAGGATTTCTAGCAACTCTGTCCAAGGGTCCTCCTCCGATTCCAATGGGAACGATAGGGCCTTTGACATGTTCCGCATGAAGTCGAGGAATGCCATGTCCTCAGGTGGGGATCAACACCGGGGACGTCCTCGACGTCGATGGCCCGGTGGTCTGGGCAGAGGAACTGGTGGTACTGAACAACAACGCCCACAGCTGGTCCATGAAGGCAGACAGACTGCGCTCCAGGGCCGCCATCCTGGTTTCAAGTCCAGAAGGCTCCACAGCCATCGGCGCGGGCACTGAGGAACTCGGGCCCTGTGCCATTTCCCTCAAGGAGGAGTCCTCAATGAGGATAGGTTCTGGCGTCCGAGGTCAATCTGTGGTCGATTCCTTCCGGGGGACCTTGGTAGGCCGCTCCTGCTCCGATCCCTCAGATGAGCATCTAGGACTGACTTCCTGCTTGTTCCCGGATGACATCTGCAACAACACTACTGTAATCTCCTACTTCCTGCAGGCCTAGTTATAGAATCCCTATGCAGACTGATGATGTGGCTTTTTTTTCCTCTCATAGTCGCAACCGCAAATATGGATTTTGCGAACCCCATTTAGCATAGCAAGCCACAGTTTTAGAAGCGCTATATTAAACACATTCTTCAGCGGGCTGGCCAGGACTTCTCTGAGCTCTCTCAGTATCTTGTGATGTAACTCATCGAGCTCCATAATTTTGTCCACTTTCATTTTTATAAGTTCTTCATAAACACCCTTTTCTGTGAACTGTATGGTATCTACTTCATTCACATATATGTACTTTTGCCAGCCATCTGCAGTCCTTTTCCAGAGCCTTCTGTAAACACTGAACAGCTGTATTTGCTTAGCATTTCTCCCTTTTCCTCTTCACTCTCCATGTATTGTTTTTCAATGCTTTTTAGTCTTATAGTTCTACCTCTAGGCTTCCTCCTCTCCTCAACATACCAGAAAAAGTTCTCCTCACCTGGCTTTACCTCTGTAGCAAGAAGAAAACTGAAAATGAGAGGTAAAGGACCAGATTTAGGTTGTATCTATTTGCCCATTCTTATCATGGCTCATAGTCTGTTATCCAAGATTACCTTTACCGTGCTTCCTGGGCAGAGTACTCAGTTTCCTACAGCAGCTCAGAGTAGAGATTGCAGCATGAGACAGAAAATTTGCAGCTACATTTATAAAATGCTGTGGCAATTTTAGACCATATCAGCATCACTTTGCATATTAAATAATGTCAGTTTTTTAATATAATAAACATAAAGAGATTTCCCAATCTTAACTGAAACATTTATTTTGTTCTTTTTGGGGATTTGGGGTAGAGGAGCGAGGAACATATTTTGGGAATGGAGGATAAGGGTTGAGAAGAGAAGAGGATCAGTTATGAAAGATTAGTGGAGGAGAAGGAGGCAGACGAGGAAGGAAAGGGAGGGAGGTTCTGGAATCAAGGGGTGGGACAAGGTAGAAAATCCAGGATGGGAGAGAAAAGTGTTGTTTCTGTTATGGTTTTCATCCTGCCACCTTCAACCCCTGCTCCTTGGTTCTTCCCCTTCCTCATGGCACCTCTTCTCATCCCCCTCCTAACCTTGTTTGTCCCTCTCTCTCCCAATGATCTAGTCCAACAGATGTAGGAAAGAAAACAGTGATATTAATAGCCACGTTCTTTTCTTCTGCCATCAAGAACTGGAGTCATACTTTGAAACATACAGGATGTAATGCTACACAGTTCAAAGGGTGGGTTGGACCCCATGTTAGATCAGTGGTGGTTGATTAACAAAAATCAAAACGTCAGATGGTAAGCTTCTTCAATCCCCGGATTAAAATAAGAACATAAGAACATAAGATATGCCATACTGGGTCAGACCAAGGTCCATCAAGCCCAGTATCCTGTTTCCAACAGTGGCCAATCTAGGTCATACGTACCTAGCAGTTTCCCCAAAAGACACAGGTTCCACAATGCTTGCACTGGGTCAAGCACTGATATCCTGGGTTCCTTCTTAATAATGGTTTATGGACCTTTCCTCCAGGAACTTGTCCAAACCTTTTTTAAACCCAGCTACACTAACCGCCTTTACTACATCCTCCGGTAACAAATTCCAAAGTTTGATTACACGTTGAGTGAAAAAATATTTTCTTTTATTAGTCTTAAATAGTTTACCTTGTAGCTTCATTGCATGTCCCCTAGTCTTTCTATATTCTGATAACGTAAACAATCGATCTACGTTTACCCGTTCCACTCCGTTCATTAATTTATAGACTTCTATCATATCTCCCCTCAGCCGTCTCTTTTCTAGGTTGAAGAGCTCTAACCTTTTTAGCCTTTTTTCATAGGAGTATCCTTCCATCCCCTTTACCATTTTGGTGGCTCTTCTCTGAACCTTTTCTAATAACGTTATATCCTTTTTAAGATACGGTGACCAGAATTGCACACAATATTCAAGGTGCGGTCTCACCATGGAACGATACAGAGGCATTATAATATTTTTTGTTTATTTTCCATTCCTTTCCTTATGATACCTAGCATTCTATTTGCTCTCTTGGCTGCCGCTGCACACTGGGCCGAGGGTTTTAACATGTTATCCACAATGACGCTTAAATCTTTTTCCTGGGTGGTGGTTCCTAATGTGGAACCTTGCATCGTGTAACCATAGTTTGGGTTGTTCTTCCCTAGGTGCATAACTTTGCACTTGTCCACATTAAATTTCATCTGCCATTTTGATGCCCAGTCTTCCAATTTATCAAGATCCTCTTGCAAGTTTCCACAATCCGCATGGGTTTTAACAACTTTAAATAGTTTTGTGTCATCTGCAAATTTGATAACCTCACTCGTTATTCCACTTTCCAGGTCATTTAGAAATATGTCAAAAAGCAGCGGACCCAGCACAGATCCCTGGGGTACACCACTATTCACCTTTCTCCATTGGGAAAATTGGCCATTTAGCCCTACCCTCTGCTTTCTATCTTTTAACCAGTTCCTGATCCACAGTAGTACACTGCCTCCTATCCCATGACTCTTTAGTTTTGCCAAAAGTCTCTGATGAGGGAGTTTGTCAAAGGCTTTCTGAAAGTCCAGATACACTATATCAATTGACTCACCTTTGTCCACCTGTTTATTCACACTTTTAAAAAAATATAACAGATTAGTAAGACAAGATCTTCCTTGTCTAACATGTTGGCTGTCTCCCATTAGGCCATGACTATCTACATGCTGAGTAATTTTATTCTTTATGATGGTTTCTACCATTTTTCCCGGTACTGACGTGAGGCTCACCGGTCTGTAGTTTCCCGGATCACCCCTGGAACCCTTTTTAAAAATTCCATGGAGACTAGTCACTTGCGTGTTAAGGGCCAGATTTTTCAGCAGCCATGGGAAATCAGGGGCCATTGCACAAGACTCATGCTTGTCACAGTCCATTACTTGTTCTCCAGGACCATCTTCAACCTATAGCCATGGGCCATACAGCTATTAAGATCTGTACCTTATTCTCCAGAACTAGTTTCTGGCTATACTGATGGGCTGTGTTTACCCTGGTTTGTAGCTCACATTCCAGGATTTGTTCCAACTTGTACTCATGATCCAAGCTTACCACTGTGCGGATCTTATTCTCCAGGACTAGCTTCAGGCTGTTCTTGTAACAGTTGGTTAGGTCCATAACCTGCCTCTCGCCAGGATCTCCTTTGGCAATGGGTCCTACAGTGTGAATAACATCTGTAAAAGAGAATCATAAGTGAGAAGCTCAGTAATGGGAGTGTAGGATGGCTAGTAAGAGAATATGGAGGCTAGGTAGAACATGCTCACATACAATAGTAATAATTATTTGAATAGCACTACTGTATAGTGGTGATAACTATTCAGGTACAATATGTCCCCCAGAAGGAATGCTAATGACAGAAACAGTATGTGAGTCCTAGCCAATGTTCCCTCTAATTTTCTGTAGGCTGTGTGCGCATAAAATATCAGCTGTGTAGCTTTTGAAGGAAGGTTAAATTTTTGTGCACCACATAACGACACTCGGAGTTATACACTTTAAAATTTGACTACACTCAGAATACAGTATGTACACCACATTGCACTAGAAAATATTGTAGAACTTGTGAAAACTGTAAATGCACAACAACTTTTAAATTTTAAGACGTCTGTGTTTTCTATCAGAATCAGAACCGTAATTTTTGTGCGCTCTGTTGTAAAGTATGTGTGCTCGCTCGGCGAGGTGTGTGCGCGCGCACACGCGCACAGCTTAGAGGGAACAGTGGTCCTAGCCTATCTGGTTTTCAGCCCATTGATCTAATCAATAGGCCATTTTCTCTCCCTAGTACATACACTGCTCCCTGCAGGAACACGCTTATGTGATTGTGGTCCTTGTTACAGTGAACAGGGCCAGTTCAACCATTAGGCAAGACTAGGTGGTCACCAGGGCGGCAGTTTCTCAGAGGTGGCAAAGACCAGCAGTAGTCAAAGCAAATCAATAGATCCTGCCTGCCACACTAACTCAAAGAGCCATCAGAATATTCTTTTATCTGCAAGGAGTGTGGACACACACATATATAAAGAGAAAAGTTTCATATTTAAAAGCATGGGGGTCAATATTGAAAAAGCACTTAGACGTTCAGCAACACGCTGAATGTCCTAGTGCAGTTATATAAACAAACACGGCAGCATTATACATAAAGTGGGAAGGTTGAGGTGGGGCATTCTGGGTGCATGGCCACAAATGATATGTCTAGGCACTGATATTTGGCCCCTATACCTATAGCTTAAATATTTAGTTCAGATGTGCCAAAACCAAGTATAACTTGGACCATTCGAACCAAATGTCCAGATATCTAGATATTTTATATATATGTATATATACATACTTATACGTATAACTTGCATATTCAGCAGCATTAGCTATACATATAAAGCCACTGAATATAGGAATAATTTGAAACATTCAGATTAATTTGAAACATTTAAATTAAATTAAATTAAATTAATTTGGAACATTTAAATTAAATGTTTCAAATTATTCTCCAGACAATTATACATTTTTACAGGATTATTGTGGGAGGGGTGGCATAAGGATGATCATGATTACGGAGTTTAATTATCAGAATCTCAGTGGGGGGGGGGGGGGGAGAGCATAAACCTGAAGGTTCACCTGAGCAACCCAATATTCTTGCCCTGGCGCTGATAGGGAGTTCTGACTTTTGATACTCTTGATGCTTTCATACATGAATTTGAATTAGTCTCCTGTATCCTTTCAGTGGATTATAGCAATAGTCTTCCCTATAACCAGCCTACCCAGCCTGTGTAAGGACTTGTGAATGTTGGGAGTAGACAAGAAATTCGAGATTAAGGCTGATGCCTTCCAGGGAACAGTTTTGATCCTGAAGCAGTGAAGTTAAGAGAAGCTGAAATGATAGTTTTTGCACCATAAACAGCTGGATAAAATACTGGCAGAGGGCAGGCTTTAATTTTAGCTACTTATAAGCCTTCTAGTTCTGCCCTCTGCACACAGTATGGTGATCCCTTAGCCCCAGCACAGCAGGTGAAATTAAGGCCAGTAATAATGTATGTGATTTGCTGGAGAAAGCTCATATTTGGCTGAGGCATACAGATCCCTCCCCTTTGTGTATTTGCAGATTATTTTACACCTGGAATAACAGGGTTATTAAAGGTCCCAAGCATTCTCCAAATTAGGTCTCACCGTTACCACTCTGGGTAGCACCTCTCCTTCCACCGTGATTCATTATCAAAGCCGCCAAAACTTGCCTTTTCATAATTAATTTTCCTAACACATTATCAGCATAAATCACAGGGATTTTTTTCCTGCAGTCTTTTTGACCTTTAAAGGTTTGTTTTGATAGTGATCCCAATTAATTTAATTGAAATCCTCCTGACACAAATCCCTGCTTAATCATGATATTAATTGGAAAGTGTTTTGCTAGGTTCTGAAATTGAAGCAGTCTTAAGAAGGGACTAGGATGCAGGCATGCATAAAGTAGCATGCTAACAAAAAAAGGAAGAAAGAAGACCCCTATACTTTTTTTGTTTTAACCTCTAGCGGGTTTTGTTTTGTTGATAAAGTAGCATGCTGGCAAATTCTTTCATCTACACTCATCCATCCTACTTCTCACTTTCATGCCACCCCACCCATGACCCAGCCAATCTCTCATCTCCATGTACGCATCCAAGCCCTCAACTCCTTGTCACCTCCTCAACTTCTCATGTATCATGCAACCCACACCTTGATTTCCACATCATCTCGCCTGTCAATCCATCCACGTTCTTACATTCACATCACCCTGCCCATGACCCATCAAATCCCCCACCTCCCTGTTACTCAACCCAATCCATAAGCATCATGTGACTTCTGCACTCCTCTACCAAATCCTTCACCTTCAAATCACCATGCTGACTTCTCCACCTCTACATTACTTCACCCAAGCCTTCCCTCAAGGCCACATCATCTGACTCCATGTTACATAATCTCACATGAAAAATGCAACAGGAACAGACTAGGACTATTTGAGGCTGTCTTGAGTCAACCAAGTTGAGAAGGCTACTCTATGCTGCACTCCCAGTAAATGAAGAAAAGTGGTCTGAAGCACCAAGAGAGAACACACGTCTGAGGTATTTCTTTTTTTTTTTTATTATGGGTTTGAGTGTAGGCTGGAACCCTGCAGAGTACAGCAGTATGTGTATCTCTCCAAACCTTCAATCCTCATATCAAAATGTGTCATCGAAAGGGAAAAAAATGGAAGACATACAAAGAAGGGAAACCTGAGTCTGGTTGCCACAGCAACGCAGCCTGCTCATTATACCTACAAAGGGATTTTGTGATTAACATTCAGAAGGTCTCACATTTTCCACATTGCCAAAACTGTTCTAAACCACCATTGAGAAAAAGAAAGAACAGGCGGAGAGCAAAAGAGGAGTCCAGGAAGGCAGAAAGTTTCAAAAATCAAATAAAGCATTTGAATGAGCACAGAAAGAAGCAGTGGGGACTGCTGTTTTGTTACAATGTTTCCTTCTTCTGAACACGGATGCCACCATTTTGTTTAATGCCAATGGCTGCATTGGCTGTTAGTGAGTGATAGCCACTAAATATTGGTCTTTATCTGCTGTCATTTACTACATTACTATGTACTACAATTCAAAAAACATTAATAGGGATCCAAAATCAACATAATCCAAATAAGCATAGCTACTCACCTGTAACAGTGATCTCTGGGATCAGCAGGAATCAGTCTTCACATATGGGTGACGTCAGCACCGACAGAGCCCAGAGTGGGGTCTCTGGGAACAGCAGGAATCAGTCTTCACATATGGGTGACGTCAGCACCGACAGAGCCTAGAGTGGGAACATTCCCCAGCATCCAATAGGAAAGCTTTTGGGAGAATTCCTCCATGCATGTGTCGCTGCCATCCCGCCTTAGCTCCTAGTCTCCTTAGTCAGGTATATAGCTGAGACAAAATAATAATAAAAAGAAAAAATGGTACAACTTGAAAGGGAGGTGGGCAGGTTGTGAAGACTGATTCCTGCTGTTCCCGGAGATCACCTGTTACAGTTGAGTAACTACGCTATCTCCAGGAACAAGCAGGAAGTCAGTCTTCACATATGGGACTCCCTAGCCACAGACTGACAAGTGAGAGAATAGTCTTGGCACAACTAGAAGTTGCAGCAAGGATCAAACAGACTCAGCTTGTTTGGAGCAACCCTTGCGAGGTAGTCCAGAGGCGGAGGGCAAGTTGTCTAAATTTGAAAAAGATTACATAGAACAGATTAACTGAATTGAGCATCAGTTCTGGAGTCCTTGTCCAGGCAATAGTGCGCTGTGAAGGTATGAAGTGAAGACTAGGTAGCTGCCTGGCAGATTTCAGAAATAGGGATGGAACGGAGGTTATCCACAGTGGTAGCCATGACTCGGACATTATGGACAGTGACATGGTGTCGAAGAGATAGAATAGCTTGTGAGTAAGTAAAAGATATGCAGTCTGCTAGCCAGTTATAAATTGTTCTCTTAGAAACTGGGAGCCCCAGATCAAAGGAGACAAATAACTGTGAGGATTGCCGATGAGCCTTAGTACGATCCAGGTAAAAGGCTAATGCTCTTTTATAATCCAGAATATGCAGTCTGGCCTCAGCAGCTTCATTTCAAATATTGGTGAAGAGCTCGACAGCCGTTGAGTATTGAAATAACATAATTGAACGTGCATATGATAGAGTTTTGGAAAAAACGTGTTTTTGTAGTGTATGCAATTTAGTTTGGAGTCGAGAGGAGACAGAAATTCATGCTCATACTTGTGACGTTTTCAGTCTTGATCATAAAAAAGTCGGAGGTCATTGATGCAATGCAAACACTAAAGTTGGACATTTCAAGGTCCAAAAAGTTGTGTTCAGATAAGTCTGAGACCTCCGACGCTATACAAAAACAACAACAAAAAAATGATAAGTAACTGTGATCAGTAGTATTGTGTGAAAGAAAGGATAGTTAAAACCTTTAAGAGTAGGTTCTATATAGATAAATTTGAGCATTTGTATAAAAGAATTAGATAGTTGTAACTGCTCAAGGAGAAGACCATTGACAGCTGTATCACTACTGCAAGGAGTGCAGTGATGCTCTTTTCGATGGTGATGACACGGTCATCAAGCATCGGTACCGGAGGAGGAGTGGCTCCAGACACAATTGTGTGGGCCACAACTCCTTTTTTTAAAAAAATATTTTATTTAATTTTCCAACAACAATTAACAACACCAACAATGACACTCCACACTTAATACTACAATGATTACAGCTTACTCCCCACCCCTGCCCCCCACCCATCCCGTCTCCATGTGGTCATTCCCTTGTTCAACACATACAATACTTCCTCATAATAAATTCAAGCCCTTAAACAAATTATAATATTCACACACTTGTCCTTGCTGTTGCAGCATAGTCATCAAGACATTTCCACTTACTTTCTACTGTTCCCAGACCCACAGTGCTTTCCTGAGAGATATCCTGAAAGGATCCCATCCTACTTCTCGGGCATCTCTGCACACATACTGCATCCTGTGCCTTTTCATAGCTGGCATATAGGCAGACCAGGTTCCACCAATGATGAACATCCAGTCTGCTAAAATCTTTCCAGCATACCATGATCAGCTTTAAAGTTATAGCAACCAAAAAATTGAAGAAAAAGTGATTCCCTTTCTCGACTGGAAGGTTGCAACATGCAGAACGTAAAATCACAGTCTGCTATGACAGGGGTGCCCGGAACCGTAGAATATTCTGGATCCTCTCCCAAACCAAAGTCCAAAATCTCTGAACATAAAGGCAATCAAATATCATATGTTTTAATGTGCCCAGATGTACCAAACATGACCAACATTTATTTTCTACTTCAGGATCCCACCTAGAAAGCCGACTGGGAGTAATATACGCACGATGTAGCATAAAGTATAAAGTTTGGGTTAGAGCAGCTGCCCTGGAAACTCTATTTACTTTGGTCCATAACAAAGGCCACTGTTGCGGAGAAATGGGGAAACCCAAGTCTTCCTCACAACTTTTCCCAGGCCCTGGAATCGATTAAAATAGTGCGTAGAATTTTGAGACCGCTCCAGCCTTGCTTATGCAAGAGACAGCAGTCTTCCGCAAACCCCACTCCACCGATAAGTTCTTAACTTCAATCCTCGACCTTACTAAACAATGCTTTAACTGGATCTATTGAAATTGGCAGCAGTCAGGTAAGTTGAACTCTGCTTGCAACTCAACAAAAGTCTTCCAATATCTTGAGCGGATTAACTGCCGCAAGGTCCAGATCTCTCTGCTTGCCACTTTTTCCATAATATTACTCTATGACCAATTTTGAACCTAGGATTACACCATATGGGCATCAAGAGAGAAGGTGGATTGTCCTCCCCCATATACCCTGCCAAAATATTATAGGCATCTTGTGTAGAAACTACCACTCTGGGAGGCATGGAGGAGTCAGGAAGTCTCATGCCGATCAATAGGGGCAACGGTATCGGAGAGACCAGCTGTGCTTCTACCTCCACCCAAATCGGCCTCCAACCTTTGACCTCCTCTATACACCAGAATGCTCCTTGTTTGAGCAAAAAAGCCTGGTGATACCACCTAAAATCTGGAAATTGCACTCCTCCTTTATTCTTATTCACTTTCAATTTTCTGATTGCTATCCTGCAGGGTTTACCTTGCCATAGAAAACCATAGAGCAGACGCTCCCACATTTTATAGGTCTTTGAGGGTAAAGAGACCGGCAACATTTCCAAGATGTAATTCACCTTGGGAGCCAAGACCATTTTTATTGAATTGAGCCTGCCCCACCAAGACAAGTGTAATGGTGACCACTTTATCATAAAGGACTGGATCAGTTCCTCAATATATTTACAATTAAGATATATAGTCTCCTCCAATGAAGAGCAGTACTTGACCCCCAAATATTTAATGGCCTTTGCTTCCTACACTAAAGGATATTCCTTTACAGACTCTGGAAAGGTGACCCTGTTCATTGGGAAAACCACAGACTTGATCCAATTTATCTTATAGCCAGAAACATTTGAGTATTTCCCCATTATCTCTAACACTTCTGCCACAGAACTGGGTTGGATAAATAGTAAAAGATCATCCGCATAAGCAGACAGTTTTACCTGTAAATCACTGACCTTGATGCCCTTGATCTTCTCCGAGTGTCTAAGCGATAATGCTAAGGGTTTGAGTGCTAAATTAAACAATATCGGAGAGAGTGGACATCCCTGTCTGGTCCCACGATGGAGCAAGAAGAGGCCAGAGAACTGTCCATTAACCAAAATACGAGCTTGAGAATTGGTGTATAACACTTAAATCCATCTAATAATGGCATCACCAAAACCAAACCAGCGTAAAGCTCGGATTAAGAAGGCCCACTCAAGCCTATCAAAGGCCTTTTCTGCCTCTAAGGAAAGCCCTACCACTGGAAAGTCTACCTGCTCCGTTATAGACAAGAGGTCCATGAGCAAACGAGCATTATCCGACGTCGACCATCCTGCCATAAAGCCACACTGATCAGGGTGAATTAGGTCAGAAGTTACCTTTGCTACCCTATGCGCCAAGACGGTGGCAAATATCTTGTAATCCGCGTTCAAGAGTGAAATCAGTCTGTAGTTCTCAACTTTAAGCGGATCTCTCCCTGCCTTTTCTAAAACTACAATTGTTGCCACATTAAAAGCACCCACCGACGGAGCTTGCTCATAGAGAAGACGAAAGTATCTTACTAAATAGGGAACTATGTCCTCCTGGAACACTTGATAAAACTCAATGAGAATACCATCCAGTCCTGCCGCTTTCCCCTTTTTTGAATCTTTGAGGACGGCATGGAGTTCACTTCCATCAGCTGCTCCTCTAGCTCCAAGGCTTGTTGTGCCGTGAGCACAGGGTGCAGCAAGTGTTCCAAAAATTCCTGACTGGCTACTTCATTTTCCTCACCTTCGGAAGAATACAACCCTGAGTAGAATGACCTAAAGGCTTCAGCTATATCAGTGGCCTTAGTGTGGAGACCAAGTTGATCATTCCGAATTGCCTCAATCTTTACTTTTTCGGCTTGAGGATTTAGAGATAAGGCTAATCCACCTGACTTGTTTTGCTCCAAATAATACCTCGCTTTTTGCAAGTGTATTATTTTCTCAGCCTCTGTGCTTAATATACTATTATATTGATATCTTAACCTTTGTAGGCAGAGCAAAATGCAGGGGTCAGATCTTGACCGTAAAAGTCTCTCTCCAGCTAAAATTGAGATTCGAGTCCAGCCAGTTTAGCTTTCCTTTATCTGGCTTGATTTATAGCAAAACTGGTTATCTTAGCATGAATGGAGGCTTTAAACGCCTCCCACCAGGCCCACCCTGCCGTGTCCTCTGGAAGGTTTATAATGAAATAATCTTTAATTGCCTGCTTGATGAATTCCCGAAAGGCCAAATCATCTAGCAATGTTCTATGAAAAAAACAACCAGAGCCCCTTGAAGGCCCTGCTCCTGCTGCCAGAGTCAAAGATACTGTAGCATGATCCGAAACTACAGTACCGCCAATTTTCACCTCCGCAACAGATGCAACAAGGGACTTAGAGATTAGAAAGAAATCAATCCGTGAATGCAACCCATGAGGCAGGGAGAAGAAGGTGAACTCCTTTTCAGTGGGATGCAATAGGCGCTAGATGTCTGAAAAGCCCATTTCTTGTGCTAAGGAGAGAATCACTGCGGCAGCCCGGCTCGACCTATGGGACCTATAGGGTTGCAGATCTATCAAAGGGTCCAGAACCAGATTGAAGTCTCCCCCCAGTATGATCTCATGTGATGCCAACTCGTGCACTTCCTTTGCGATCTTTTTATAAAAGGAAACATCATCATAGTTTGGGCCACAGACATTTACTATGCCAAGCTTATGCTCCCCAATTTGCGCTAGGACCTTCGCCCATCTCCCATCCGGGTCTGCACGGGAGTACTCAAACGCCGGTTGCAACAACTTCTGCACCAGAATTATTACCCCATTCTTCTTTTGGTACGCCGCAGCATGGCCTGCGAGAACATACTGCCCCGTTCCCAGCTTCTTTGCTTCTTCGGAAGACAAATGAGTTTCCTGAAGTAGGACTACATCTGCCCCTTCCTTTTAACAATATAGTAGGATTTTTTTTTTCGTTTAACTGGATTATTAATTCCCTTTACATTCAGAGAAAGCACCTTAAGTAAGCCCATTGCACATTTTTAATATATAAGCAATCTCGATCGGGCTATGAACATTAAACTCAGAAATCATGATACACATCTTATTCCAAACATACCACCCTTGAGACAGGGGCGGCCCAAGGGGGGTGCGGGGCCATGTGCGGAGACTCGGTGCGGGGCCTCATTTGCATAAGTGGCCTTATTTGCATAAATATTTGCATAATGTTACCATACACTAACTTTTAGTAAACATGTCTCTTAATGAGGGTATGGATAAAGAAAGACTAAAAGATTTCTACATTACTATAATCCAGTGCCAACCGCCAGGCACATTAGGAACTACTACAAACGCTGCCCATTTAGAACCCATAGCAAACCCGCCATATCCTGACAGCATTACCAGGACTCACAAAGCACCATACCCTACCTATCAAAAGGCAACACTGCAAATATTAAACCAATACATTTCAGAGAATACTGGGGAAAGAGTGGCAATGTCAAATAGGAATTACATAAACAGAATACCTCAGCTCAGTTACACATGCAGAACATAGACCATCATCAAACAAGGAATCACAATTTAGAAACAGGAAGGCAATAATTAAACTGGGAACCCCAAAAGCCAAACTTGGAATGTACAACACCACTGTAGAAATAAAACTATAAATTAATTTCCTCTTGTACCAAACAAAGCGCAGCCGTTAATGATGCACATTTCCCAGAGCTTTCATATTCCAGTTAATAAATTCAAAATAAAGAGATATCTTTCTACCTTTTGTGCATTTTTTTTCAGTTGCAATTGCTCCAGCCACTTTCTTCTGGTTTCTTCATGTTTTCTGCTAACTCTCCATCGTCTGCTGTCCATTTGTTCTTTCTTCTCTCTTCTAGTTTTTTTTTCCATTCTCTCTCTCTACATCTGCTTTAACATACTAATCTTTCTCCTTTTGCTCTTTCCTCATTCCTATTTCATCCACACAAATTTTACCCCTCCATCCTCAATCCCCACTTACTCTCCCAATAACCGGCCAATTGTAGATTTTTCATCCCTCCCACACAAAATATTTTTCCCCTCTCCATTTTACTCTCCCAGCCCCATCCCATTCTAATCCTCCCCCAACATCAGCTCCCTTCTAGTTCCAGTCTCACCCAGCATCCATTCCCTTCTAGTCCCTGCATCAGCCCATTTCCAGTCCTACCCCCCATCAACCCATTTCCGGTCCTAGCTCCCCCATCCATTTTCAGTCTGAGTCCCTTCATCAGCTCATTTCCAATCCTAGCCCCCCATCAGCCCATTTCTAGTCATTTCCTAGCCCCACCATCAGCCCATGTCAAATCCTAGCTCCCCTCCACTCAGCCCAATTCCAGTCCAAGCCCCCCCATGAGCCTACTTCCAGTTCTAGCCCCTCCATGAGTCCATTTCAATTCAAGCCCCCCCAACAGCCCATTTCCAGTACCAGTCCTAGCCCCCCATCAACCCACCTCCAGTCCTAACCCCCCATCACCCCATTTTCAGTTTAAGCCCCCCCTATAACCCATTACCAGTCCTAACCCCCCATCAGCCCACTTCCAGTCTTAACCCCATCAGCCCATTTCCAGTCAGCCCCCCATAGCCCACTGCCAGTCCTAACCCCCCCCATCAGCCCACAGCCCATTACCAGTCCTAACCACATCAGCCCACCTCAAGTCCTAACCCCTCCCCATCAGCCCATGTCCTGTCCTAGCCCCCCCCATAGCCCATTATCAGTCCTAATCCCCCCATAGCCCATTACCAGTCCTAACCCCCCCATCACCCCATTTCCAGACAGCCCCCATCAGCCCACAGCCCATTACCAGTCTTAACCCCCCCCAGCCCATTACCAGCCCTAACCCCCCATCACCCCATTTCCAGACAGCCCCCATCAGCCCACAGCCCATTACCAGTCTTAACCCCCCATAGCCCATTACCAGTCTTAACCCCCCCCATAGCCCATTACCAGTCCTAACCCCCAACAGCTCACAGCCCATTACCAGTCATAACCTCTTCCCATCAGCCCATTTCCTGTCCTAGCCCCCCTATAGCCCATTATCAGTCTTACCCCCCCCATAGCCCATTACCAGTCCTAACCCCCCATCACCCCATTTCCAGACAGCCCCCATCAGCCCACAGCCCATTACCAGTCTTAACCCCCCCAGCCCATTACCAGTCTTAACCCCCCATCACCCCATTTCCAGACAGCCCCCATCAGCCCACAGCCCATTACCAGTCTTAACCCCCCCAGCCCATTACCAGTCCTAACCCCCCATCTCCCCATTTCCAGACAGCCCCCATCAGCCCACAGCCCATTACCAGAGCTAACCCCCACTACAGCTCACAGCCCATTACCAGTCCTATCCCCCCCCTAGCCCATTATCTGTCCTATCTCCCCCGCAGCCCATTATCAGACTTAACCCCCCCCAGCCCATTACCAGTCTTAACCCCCCCAGCCCATTACCAGTCTTAACCCCCCATCACCCCATTTCCAGACAGCCCCCATCAGCCCACAGCCCATTACCAGTCTTAACCCCCCCCCCCGCAGCCCATTACCAGTCTTAACACCCCCCCCAGCCCAGCCCAGCCCAGCCCAGCCCAGTCCAGCCCAGCCCATTACCAGTCTTAACACCCCCCCAACCCAGCCCAGCCCAGCCCAGCCCAGCACCAGTCTTAACACCCCCCCAGCCCAGCCCAGCCCATTACCAGTCTTAACACCCCCCAGCCCAGCCCAGCCCAGCACCAGTCTTAACCCCCCCCAGCCCAGCCCAGCCCCAGCACCAGTCTTAACACCCCCCAGCCCAGCCCAGCCCAGCCCAGCCCAGCCCATTACCAGTCTTAACACCCCCCCAGCCCAGCCCAGCCCAGCACCAGTCTTAACACCCCCCCCAGCCCAGCCCAGCCCCAGTCTTAACACACCCCCCCCACCCCAGCCCAGCCCAGCCCAGCCCAGCCCAGCCCAGCACCCGTCTTAACACCCCCCCCCGCCCAGCCCAGCCCAGCCCAGCACCAGTCTTAACAGCCCCCCCCATCGGCTTATGGCAAATTTAAAATTAAAAAAAAACCTGGCTCTGGCTGCTGCTGCTGCCGCTGCCACCGCGGCAGCGGCAGAATGGAGTGTCCCGCGGGGCCCCCTCTCCTCGCTGAGCCTCTCTGCAAGGGCTTTCAGATTCGCGAAGGGAGAGTGTCTCCCTCGTGTCTCTGTTAAGCCCGCAGGGGCTAATGGGAAATTTCCCATCAGCCCCTCGCGTCTAAAGGGGCAGATGGGAAATTTCCCATTAGCCCCTGCGGGCTTAACAGAGACGCGAGGGAGACACTCCCTTCGCGAATCTGAAAGCCCTTGCAGAGAGGCTCAGCGAGGAGAGGGGGCCCCGCGGGACACTCCATTTTGCCGCGGAGGCCGCGGCAGCAGCCAGAGCCAGCTTTTTTTTTTTTTTAATATAATTTTTAAAAAAAAGCAGAATGTTCTTTGCGCGGGGCCCCCTGAAACGCGGGGCCCTGTGCAAAGAACATTCTTGCTCAATGGACGGGCCGGCCCTGCCTTGAGACAACCCCAACCATAGAACCAAGGTAAACCCTAGGTGAGCCATCGGTTGCAGGACTACCACTCAACCTCCCCTCTTTGCACCCATTGAATCTCTCCCCAAGCATGCAATGTCCCACTTAAAACAATTCCCTTCCCTTTGTTTTTTTATTTTTATGCTATTAGAAATTAAATTCCCTTCCTTCGGTTAAGCAACACATTCAAATAACTCTCCCATACAACTCTTCTCCACCTTCCTTCCCATACAACTCACTGAACCGATGAACACATTATAATAGCGCACTCTGATAGAGTCAAACAGAAATCTTCTATTCATCCAGCTTCCACAGCCAGAATCCTTCCAGCGTCTGCTTCCCCACTCCTGCTTTCCCGGTCAAGACTCAACGCATCACCATGGCTTCTTGTTCCTCTATGAATGAAAGTGGGGCCTGGGGATCTTCAAATGTTCTCGTCTGGTTATGTAAAGTCACCCTAAGTCTTGCGGGGGAAAAACAACCCATACCGGACCTGGAGATGTTGAAGACGCGGTCTGAGAGCCAACATTTGCTTCCGTCTCTCCACGGTTGCTTTGTTAAAATACGGAAAGAAAACTATATTTTGGCCCTCAAACTTCACCGGCGCCAAGACTTTTGCCGCGGCCATTATTTGGACCACCTGTTGATGGCACAGCAGTCGCATGATGATTGGCATCGGATACCGCATTTGAGGGCCTACCTCCAACAATTCCCTCCAGCAACTGACTTACTTCCATCTGATTTCCCCCTTCTCTCCCCCTCCTCACAAGCTTCCACATGGTCCTCTTCTCTTTCTGCTGCCCTGGACCTCATTGCCCCTCTCCGCCCCCGGCCTCACTCTCACCATCCCTCTCAGCCATGGTTTCACCCTGGTCTGTTCCTGCTTCGTGCTCAGCTCCGCCGGGCGGAACGACTATGGCGTAAAGCCCCGTCTCCCTCTACTCTCTCTCGTTTCAAGTCCGAGCACTCTTACTACAAATCCCACGTCCACCAAGCTAAGCAGACTTACTTTTCCACTGCTATATCCTCCGCCCCTAACCAGACACGTCACCTCTACTCTGTACTCCAATCTCTTACCTCCCTTCAATCCCGCACCCCCCCTCACCCTCTGTCCCCTCCCCCACTCCTTCCGAATTCGCAGACTATTTCAGTACCAAAATATCTACCCTCCGACACTCTCTGCCCCACTGCCCTCCTCCCATCTCAAGTCCGCCCCCCTGTTCTCCCCCTTGCTCCCCTCATCTGTCCCATGTCTGGCACTCTTTCTACCCACTCACCTCCTCTGAGCTCATCGCAACTATCACCTCTTCAAAAAAAAACTTCCTGTGCTCTAGACCCCATCCCCTCTTCTTGGCTTCTCACCCCCTCTTTAGCCCTTATCCCTCCCATCCTCTCTATGATTAACGCCAGTCTCTCCTCTGGGGTATTCCCCCGATCCTGGAAACACGCTCTTGTCCGACCTATCCTTAAAAAGTCCTCTCTCAACCCCATGGTTCCCGCGCACTACTGCCCAGTCTCTAACCTTCCCTTCCTATCTAAAATCCTTGAAAAAGCTGTCTTCTCTCAACTTTCTTCCCACCTTGATTCTACTCACTTTCTCCACCCTCGTCAGTCTGGCTTCCACCCCGGCCATAGCGTCGAAACTGTTCTTCTTGGTTTCCTAAACAAAATTCACACTGCCCACGACCGTGGTGATCTTTCGGTGGCAGTTTCTCTCGACCTCTCCGCTGCTTTCAATCTTGTCGACCACTCCCTCCTCCTAGCCCGTCTTCGTGAGGCGGGCCTCTGCAGCACCGTCCTTCACTGGTTCCACTCTTTTCTCTCCTCTAGGTCCTTCTCAGTTCTCTCTGCCTCCACTCCCCCAACTGCCTCTACACCTACTCCCCTGCTCTGCGGTGTCCCCCAGGGCTCTGTTTTGGCTCCTCTCCTTTTCAATGTCTTCCTTACACCTCTTTCACTATTGGTTCAACAACACGGGATTTCTGCTTTCTACTATGCTGATGACCTCCTTCTTCTATACCACACCTCTCCCCTTTCCCCCGACCTCTCCCCATTGAATACCTGTCTCACAGCTGTAGCCCATTGGCTTACCACTCATTGCCTACACCTTAACCTTACTAAGACTCTGGCCATTTGGTTCTCAAGTGATGGTGCCCCCTCTCAGGTTTCCCCCTCCTTCTCTGGTTCGCCCATTCCCTTAGTCTCCACCTTTCGCTACCTGGGTGTCCTTTTTGACCCTGGCCTCACCTTTCGGGATCACATTGCTCACGTTTCAAAGACCTCGTTCTACTTTCTGCGTCAGATTCGTGCCATTCGGCCCTTTCTCTCTTCACAGGCTCTCTCTACCCTCCTTCTCTCCTTGGTTATATCTCGCATTGATTTCTGCAACTCCGTCCTGTCTGGTCTCCCCGCTTCCCAACTGCTCCGTCTTCAACGTATCCAAAACACTGCTGCCCGGCTCATCTTTCATGCATCTATCCGTGATCACATCACTCCTCCGTCTCCACTGGCTCCCTGTCAAGTTCCGCACTCATTTCAAGATTCTGGTCCTTCTCCACCGCATCCTTCACACCCACTCCCCTCAGTACCTAGCTGACTTGGTTCACTTTCACAATCCAACTCGTTCCCTACGCTCCTTTCACCTGAATCGCTTGCATCTTCCCTCACCCACCTGTGCTCGCCTCCAATCCACTCGTTCCTCTGCATTTTTCTTCCTTGCCCCTGCCCTGTGGAACTCTCTCCCCTCTTCTATCCGCCTCGAACAAGATCATGCCACCTTCAAGAACCACCTTAAAACTCACCTCTTTACCCTTGCCTTTGATCTTCCTGAACCTCCCACGTGACTTTTCCCTTTCCCCTCCCCTCACTTTCCCCTCTACCGTCCTGTTGTATGAATCTGCCTAGTTTGCTTTCCTATCAGTCGATGTAACTTCTTTTCCTTTTTTCCCTTCACCCTACGGTGACCATTATGATTTGAACTCTGTACACCGCTATGATGTTACTTTACGTTTAGCGGTATATTAAGCTAATAAACTTAAACTTAAACTTACCTGTGCAGGAACGCGATGTGCCCGTTCGATCTCGAACAGCTGCTCAAATTCCAGCTGCAGCAGCTTTGGGAGATTATTCTCCAGAAATGCCATCATGTGCCCTCCTTCTGCGCCCTCCGGCACACCGACCAAACGTATGTTGTTCCTGCGCATTCTATTGTTGAGGTCCTCCAGGTTGCGCTCTAACATAGAGATGCGTTTGCTATTAGCCGCGGTCTGTTTTAAATGTTCCTCATGGATTCAACTTTGGCTTCAATCCCGACCATTCTTTCTGATAGACCATTTATTTGCTCTTTTAGGTCCTTCAACTCTAATATATCGGCCTGTACTCTGCACAGCATTTCACCATTAGCCGCAACCATCTCTCTTACCGCTCAAATCTCAGCAAGTATCTCTTGCATGCCATCCATGTTTTCTTGCATGCCCGCTGCCTTTTGGTCTCTTCGCGCCGGCATTTGTAGCGGCGTTAAATTCCAACCGGGTAGGCTTGCCGGCGGCCATTTCACCAATTTATACACCTTAGGAAGGTCTTCCAAGTCACCTTTGCTTAGGGAAGACAGGAGTTATAGCAGGATTTGTCGGGAGAGAGAAATCAAGCGGCCATCTTGCACTCCTTCAGGCTCCGCCCCCATCAGTGGGCCACAACTCCTGATGCTGGTATCGGGGGCTCTGCTGAAGATTGAACCTCGGGGGCATCCCCAAGTCCCTTTGCGGCTTTGGAGGGTGAGGCCTCTTACCGGAGCAGCTTCACTTGATGGTCTGCATCAGAGTGTGAAGAGTGCTAGTGACGATGCCAATGCTTGGGATCCAATGCTGACCTCGAGGTCGATGATCTCGATGTCGATGTCTTCGTCTTCTTCTTCTGCACTGGAGACTTAGCTCAATGCTTGTCTCTTTGATTAAGTGGCGATCTAGAGGTATGGGAGGACTTAGAGGAGTCAACGCTCCCAAGGAGTGCACCGAAGGAGCTGAGTCTGTTGAAAACAGCTTAGCCTTCTGTTTATCCCGATTCTTCCTACCTCTGGCAGTCATGTGGCAACAGGAGTGACAGGAATCTGCATCATGGTCTGAGCCTAAACACTTGAGGCACCAACTATGCTTGTCAGTCATAGAAATGGCACTGTAACACTTCGAGCATTTTTTAAACCCACTCTGGGGCTTTTCCATTTCTGGGAAAAGGACCAAGGCAAAGTCAAATTGTTTCACGATGATGAAGGGGTAAGCCAAAGGCCTTAACAAAAAAAAAAGTGAAAAAACTCTATAAAATATATAAGTAAAATAAAACAGAACTGGAGTGGAATCGACAGGGAGTCGAGTCAGCAACAGGAAGGCAAAAAGAGAGAAGTACTCGACGGTACCACAAAAAATACAGAAGTCTCTTGAAGTGGCTGACAGGGATGAGGTCCCGATGGTTCTGCAGAAAAAAAATGACTGAGGAGACTAGGGGCTAAGGTGGGAAGGCAACTATGCATGCATGGAGGAACATTCCCAAAAGCTTTCCTATTGGATGCTGGGGAGTGTTCTCGCGCCGGGCTCTGTCGGTGCCATCACCCATATATGAAGACTGACTTCCTGCTTGTTCCTGGAGATTATAAGGACCCCAAAAAAGGTTGAAATAGAGGAAGAGGAGTTGAAACCAAGAGTGTAAAGGGTTCAATGAGTGGAATTAAAGGGCAAAATCAATCCTCCAACTACTTGCCACATGTCATCATTGCCCCAATTTCATTCAAGGAATATCTTTACAAAATGTATGAAGTACTTTCACAATGCCTCTTCATGAGCATAAAACCATGTTAATAAACTTCTCATAAGAAGTAACAGATAGATAACATCGGCCTCCTCACAATCCTTTGAAGGCAAGAGTACATCTTCATCCACATCAGACATCTGAATCCAAGTCACAGTCCAAATTTTGGACAGATTGCAGCTAATCCCCATCTCCAGGGGGCACCATTTTCTGGGGACACTTAGCCATAGACAATCAAACAGGGCTTCCACGCTCAGCCTGCCCCTCAAGAGGCTGCACTTGAGGTGACCTAGAGGCTGCAGGGTCTGAATTTCCATGCCAGAATGACCAGGCCTGTTGTAAAAAGGAAAAGAATTCTGGGAAGGAGAATCCACAAGCTCTCCCAGCGGAAATGAGCCCCCCTACATCAGGGGGTATAGTTGCAATTGATACCCTAGAGGTCAGGAAGTGGTACACAGCATGGTCACTGGAACTTCCGAATGGCTGGTTATCCTTACTCTCAGTGCCATCCGCCACCTCCTGCCCTTAATCAGGCACGGCCAGATTAACTGCATCCCCTAATGTAGAGAAGGGGGGCAATCCCTCTAGGGACAATCCAGAACAGATTCCAGAACCCGGAGATGAGGCACCACGCTTGCCACAGGCCAAACAACCATTCCTGGAAGAAGACAAGAGAGTTAAGGCAAGTATCACAGCAGCGCCCGCTAAGGCCATGGCGCCCTAAAGATGTGCGTTAACTGTGCTTTTACTGCAATGCACGTTATAGGTGCTAGGGAAGGAATTCGCATTGGAGCTGCTTGGGCAGAACACGCATACAGACTGTGCGACCTCCAGTTGCACAATAGGAGAAAAGGCTACTAGCGCGTGTTACACTGGCTTTGCAGGAGAGAGCAGGGGGGAGAATAGTGGAGGAGGGAGAGGGTGTTGAGGTTGTGTGAGGCTGCTGCACTCTTCTAGATCCTTCCAATTTCTGGCAGCTCAACAGGCTCTTACATGCTAAGCGTGTGGAACTGAACCAATTTTTCCTTCTCCTATGACTACTGAAAATAATGCAGTCTAGTGGAGCCTCCCACGTCATGCTCAAGTGAAAGAGTCACCCTCAAGGTACTCGTTCAAAGGCCTTTAATCAATCTTTTCCTTTCAATCTTCAGAATCTTCTTCAAAGAGGAGAAAATCCATCCATCTGCTGGAGACAAAGAAATACTGAAGAGACTTCTTGTGGCTGAGGCGTATAGAGACATGGGAGTGATGTTATTGAAACCTGGGCTTTTCATTGGTTCTTTGTCTCTAGCAAGTTGCTGGTAAGGGAACAGAACCCACTTGTCTGGACTGCTCTTGAAAGACAATATGGAAAGAGCTTTTTCCATATTTTGATCCCATCGAAAATTCGTTATTGAATAAGGCTCATAAAAAGATAAAAAGAAAGGGGTGGAAGATGTCATCTAGAATCATAGTAAGAGTGGGCTGGAAAGGACCTCAAGAGATCCTCTTGAATCATAAATAGGGCTGGAAGGGATTTTAAGAGATCATCTAGTCCATTTCCTACCTACCCAACTCACCCAGACAAATGTGTGTCTACCTTCTTTTAAAAACCTCCAAAGATGGAAATCTCACCACCTCCATAGGTCCCCCATTCCAAATATTAATACCACTTATGTTTAGAAACAGGGCCGGCCCGTCCATTGAGCAAGAATGTTTTTTGCACAGGGCCCCGCGTTTCAGGGGGCCCCGCGCAAAAAACATTCTTCATCATCCCAAATTTAAAAAACAAACAAACCGGCTGCTTCTGCCGCGGCAGCATCAAGAGTTCTGCCGCGGGGCCCCCCTGCCTGGCAGAGCCTCCCTGCATCATCAGCTACCTTCAAGTCCCAAAACGCGGGCTTCTTTCAGAGCCGCGAGAGTTTCCTTTCTCGCGGCTCTGTTAATCCCGCCGGGGCTGATGGGATTTCCCATCACCCTCAGCGGGATTAACAGAGCCGCGAGAAAGGGAAACTCTCGCGGCTCTGAAAGAAGCCCGCGTTTTGGGATTCGAAGCTAACTGATGATGCAGGGAGGCTCTGCCGGGCAGGGGGGCCCCGCGGCAGAACTCTTGATGCTGCCGCGGCAGAAGCAGCCGGTTTGTTTGGTTTTTTAAAAAAATTTGGGATGATAGGGGGGAAGGGGGTTTAGGACTGGTAATGGGCTATGGGGGGGAGGTTAAGACTGGAAGTGGGCTGATGGGGGGGTGGGGTTAGGACTGGTAATGGGCCATGGGGGGGCTAAGACTGGAAGTGGGTTGATGGGGGGGGGGGATAGGACTGTTAATGGGCTATGGGGAGGGGGCTAAGACTGGAAATGGGCTGATGGGGGGTTAGGACTGGTAATGGGCTATGGGCTATTTGGGATGATAGGGGGGAAGGGGATTTAGGACTGGTAATGGGCTATGGGGGGGAGGCTAAGACTGGAAGTGGGCTGATAGGGGAGGGTTAGGACTAGTAATGGGCCATGGGGGGTGCTAAGGCTGGAAGTGGGCTGGTGGTGGTGGTGGTGGGGGGTTAGGACTGGTAATGGGCTATGGGGGGGGGGCTAAGACTGGAAATGGGCTATGGGGGGGCTAAGACTGGAAATGGGCTGATGGGGAGGTTTAGGACTGGTAATGGGTTATGGGGGGCTAGGACTGGTAATGGGCTGATGGGAGGGTTAGGACTGGTAATTGGCTATGGGGGGGGGGCTAAGACTGGAAATGGGCTGAGTGGAAGGAGGGCTTGAACTGCAAATAGTTGATGGGGACAGGGGCTTGGAATGGAAATGGGTTGTGAGGGGGAGGGAGCTAGGACTGGAAATGGGTGAGTGGGGGGGGGGCTAGGACAGGAAATGGGCTGATGGAGGGGCTAGAATAGGACTGGAAATTGGCTGTTGGGGGGGTGCTAAGATTGGAAATGGGCTGTGGTGGGGGTTTGGATTGAAATGGACTCATGAAGGGGCTAGAACTGGAAGTAGGCTCATGGGGGGCTTGGATTGGAAATGGGCTGAGTGGAGGGGAGCTAGGATTTGACATGGGCTGATGGTGGGGCTAGGAAAGGACTAGAAATGGGCTCATGGGGGGCTGGGATTGGAAATGAGCTGATGGAGGGACTCGGATGGGACTGCAAATAGATGGGGGAGCTAGGACTGGAAATAGGCTGATGGTGGGGCTAGGATAGGACTGGAAATGGGCTTATGGGGGGCTAGGACTGGAAATGGGCTGATGCGGGGACTAGAAGGGAGCGGATGCTGGGTGGGACTGGAACTAGAATGGAGCTGATGTTGAGGGAGGATTAGAATGGGATGGAGCTGGGAGAGTGAAATGGAGAGGGAAAAAATATTTTGTGTGGGAGGGAAGACAAATCTACAATTGTCCGGATATTGGGAGAGTAAGTGGGGATTGAGGATGGAGGGGTAAAATTTGAGTGGATGAAATAGGAATGAGGAAAGAGCAAAAGGAGAAAGATTAGTATGTTAAAGCAGATGTAGAGAGAGAATGGAAAAAAACTAGAAGAGAGAAGAAAAGACAAATGGATAGCAGACGATGAAGAGTTAGCGGAAGACACGAAGAAACCAGAAGAAAGTGGCTGGAGCAATTGCAGCTGAAAAAAAATGCACAAAAGGTAGAAAAATATCTCTTTATTTTGAATTTATTAAATGGAATATGTCAGCTCTGGGAAATGTGCATCATTAACGTCTGCGCTTTGTTTAGTACAAGAGCAAATTAATGTATAGTTTTATTTCTACAGTGTTGTACATTCCAAGTTTGGCTTTTGGGATTCCCAGTTTAATTATTGTCTTCCTGTTTCTAAATTGTGATTCCTTGTTTGGTGACGGTCTATGTTCTGCATGTGTAACTGAGCTGAGGTATTCTGTTTATGTAATTCCTATTTGACATTGCCACTTGTTCTCTTTCCCCAGTAGGTCATGTATTGTTGTTCTCTGAAATGTATTGGTTTAATATTTGCAGCGTTTCCTTTTGATAGTTAGGGTATGGTGCTTTGTGAATCCTGGTAGTGCTGTCAGGATACGGCGGGTTTGCTATGGGTTCTAAATGGGCAGTGTTTGTAGTAGTTCCTAATGTGTCGCAGTTGGCACTGGATTATAGTAATGTAGAAATCTTTTAGTCTTTCTTTATCCATACACTCATTAAGAGGCATGTTTACTAAAAGTTAGTGTATGGTAACATTATGCAAATATTTATGCAAATGAGGCCCCTTATGCAAATGAGGCCCCGCACCCCCCTTGGGCCGCCCCTGTTTAGAAAGTCTACTATTTGATGTAAATCTCCTCTGTTGTAATTTGAGCCTGTCACTTCTTGTCCTTCCTCAGTGGAGACATAGAAAAATTTATTGCCATTCTTCATTTCATAAAAAAACAATTTCATTTCATCCCTGTCTATTCTTCTCTAAGCTAAATTCAGGCTCCTTTAAGCAAGGCTTCCTGCCCCAGAATGCATAGTGCTGTGCTTGGGACACCATGTAGTGCATGCATATCAGATCTTCTCTAAAGCACATCCTGCTTTGGGAGTTTATTTGCCAGTCTTGTAGCTGTAAAAATTTTATACCCATACCTATTCCACTGAAGTCCACGACCCTCCTCACCACAAGTGCTCCCCTTAGAAATTCATTAAATCAATTAGTCAGTTAATGAGGTCCATTAGCCATGACAGTTACTCTGAATCTTGCACAAAGCCTCAGGGATGCTATCAGCTGACTACTTAACTCTGATTAAATGTGCCTCTTCTCTGCAGCAGTGAAAACTCTTTGGTCAGTGGATATACAGGAAATTTCTGCAGACATCCAGGAGATCACTGAGGCAGAAGAGGTGGGAGGTGTTGGAAAGGGGGAAATTACAGATTAGTACTTGGAAGCAGGCCTTCAACCCCTAACCTTGATTCAGGATAGATAAAGGGCTCCAGAAGATCAGGGACAAGCTCAGTCAGTTTTGGTATAGGGCTATTCTTTTCTGTCTTCTTCATGAAACAAAAATTCACTACAAGTCCTACAGATGCACTGGGGACAAAACCAGGGCCATTTTATCTAAGATACCTCAGGTGGTAGGTTTTAGGACACATTCCTTATTCAGTCTCATACCTCCAGCCCACAAACTTCATTACAGCCTTCAACAAAGCAGCTGCAATGGGTGCTGGAGTACCAGTCTATCAAGAAGGACAAGTCATGGGCAAGACAAGAGAGGAAGGGAGAGGGTGAGTCTTTAATGCAAGCCATTAATATTGTGCAGAGTGGGCAACTGACCAGATTCTAGCTGCATTAAAAAATAATGCTATCAACAAGGCAGGTCTATTCCCAAGGATTTACATCCACTCCCCCATGGCTGCTTTAGTAGAATCAATGGCAGGATGTGAGCTTTAGTTGATACAATTTGTCAAGTGGAGATTTATTGGTGATGGCTGGAGGTAGTCCGTGACATCAATAAATTGCAAGGGAAATATGGGGTACTGGGGGGGAAGAAGACCTTAGGCAACCATAGGAAGGACACTTCACTCAGTAAAGTCCTCCCACACTCATAAGTCCTGATCCTTTCAGCTGCGTTGTATGGTGAAGTACATCACAGGCACAAGTTATTGAATATATTTTATAAATAACAGGCTTTCATTCCAACATTTCAAAGCCCCTAATAGAAACAGGAAAGCTTAGGCCTTTATCATGACCTTGAAAAGGACTACAAGACAGCTGCTTTGTTGCAAAGAGAAAAGAAGTGACTATCTGGCTAAGTAGAAGGCAGTCTCCCATCTAAAAAGTGAGAGCTTACAAGTCTGAATTAGCTAATTAGATACTGGCATCACTTCATACCTGATACATTTTTATTTCACAAGGAAGGTATGCTGTGATTTTACAGTGGAAAAGAGAGACAGTAATTAAGAAAGTAGATTTCTGCTGTGCTGCTGGTACTGGGGATACTGTTTGCAGTTTTGGCCTTTCCCCATCTAGGATGAGGGCTGAGACTCTAAAAATATAACGATGGAAGATAAAGACTAATTGATCTATCCAGTTTGCCCAGTTATTCCTGTGCATACAAATAGGATATAATCCAGTTGCCAGTTGTAGAAGCTTGAGCGCTTGAAAGGTGTTACTCCTTATCCAAATCAGATTTTGTTGCCTTCTTTGGTTCTCTATCATCCTGGTAAATCAGCATAAAAATTCTCATATTTAATTTAACACCTACCTCCCCTCCTAATCCCCTAACACCCCAATGCTCATTTCTTACCACCAAGCAATGCTGTTTCCTGAATATCCAGCTTCATAGATCCTTATGGCCTCGTGGGACAGTACCTGGCCACTACCATCTTGCTGGTATTAACCCAGTTGGTTTCTGGAAAGTTATAGTCTGATGGTTGCAGCTCAGCCACCTGTGATGCCACTAGGTCCTGCTTTCGTTATTTGCATCTTGTTTTTTTCTTATCACGTTGCTGGACAATACCTGGTCATTGGTAACCTGCAAGCATCAACCAGTTATCCCATGGTCTGCAGGGTCACTAGACTGTACTTTTATCCATGCTTTTCTCTCCTGCACATCTTTTCATGTCTTGCTCTTCCTACCTCATCACTTGGTGCCCTTTTTAAATAATAGCTTTCTCTGTTCTGCTCTAAGCATGAAGCCCCATCTCCAGCTCTGCAGCACCTACACAGGATCCTGGAACCTTTCTAAACACAAAGACTAAGAAGACATTTGCTGGGCAATACAGGGCTCACCATCTCTGTAACATTACGTAGTAGCCATCAAGATGCCACTGGTGCCACAATGTGCAGAGGAACTGGAATCCCAATCTTGGAATACAATCACCACTGACTGATGCCAGCGGTTATCGTGTCAGCCACTGCCCAGTATTGGTTTGAAATAAGACTTGTCTACTGGGAGACAAAGGGCCCAAAGCCTGTGTTTAGTTATGATGATTTCATCAAACTGTTCGAACACTGATGAGTTTCAAGTCAATACTGAGCGGCGGCTGTCAGCATTATTTATAAATGCCAGCTGCTGTGGCTAAAATTACTCGAGTATCTGGATAGTGGCTGACAATGAATATCTGGATACCGTGGCCAACATGGCCGCTATCCATTTAGTGGCAATACTCATTACTGCTATATGGATAGCCTAACTGGATAGCTTTAGGACAACCTTTCTGCAGTCCTAAGTTATCTGGATAGTTATCTGGATAGTGATGCTGAATATCACTGCTATATGGATAATTGCTGGCTCTGCCCCAGATCCACCCACAGAGCACCCAGCCACTATTTGGATAGTGTCAAGGTGGTCTGTAAGGATTTTAGTGGCACTATCCCTATAGTGCCATTGAATTTCCCCTTTAGCGGCACTTATCTGGTTAGCAGGTGCTGCTAAATGGATAAGTGCTGCTGAATATCGACCCATTTATTTTTATTATTAATTTTATTTTCTCCCTAAGGCCAAAGTAAGTAAGCAGTTGCTGAAGTCTACCTTGGAGTCAGGATGCAGGCACTTAACTTAATAAATAAAGGACAATTTTTCGTCAAGTAACACTTTCAGTCCTATTGGCACCTTGCCCCCCATCCACAACTGTAAGAAACAGTAAGTGCCGTGACTCCGATTGCAATAATTGAGATGAGAGTGTGATGCCAGGTATCGATCGCTCTGCCGTCCATTAAACTGAATGCACTCTGTCCACACACAAGACAATATTATTATTAAACAGGAGCTGCAAGAGCTGACATTTCTCTTAAAGGAGAGCTACTCGCTGCCACAGCTGATAGAAGAGAAAGCCAAGTCTGGGGGAGGGGGTATGAATACCAAAAATGGGGCCTTGGTTAGAAAGCCATATTCTTTTCATCTTCTGCTCAAATGTTTCTGTTATTTGGCATGTGACTCTCAATTGGCTACTGGTGCTGTCACCTCCGGGAGGGATGTAGAGTATGCCTTTACACTCAGTCATCGCATGGACATGTGGCGCAGGGCTGCAGTTCTGAAAATAATTCACCTTCTTTCTCCCTCTGCAATTGTGAAGAATTGAGTGAGGTGCTTAACCTCCTTGTGCTGGGTTCAGGGCACACAGATAATATTACTTGAGCCATGAATCGGATTCTAGTTCTAAGGAATAGAAAAATGGATAGGATAGGTAGAACGGTTGTACAGTAGACACAAAACAGAAGCCTGAAATAAAACCCAGAAGAGGAATCTGGTAATGCCAGAGTGTACTGTAAACATACCCCTTCTTTTCTCCGCCCCGTTCTTCCACTTTACATGCTGGGCACTGTTTGCAGCATAGCATAAAGCAGATACCTGCAGACCAAAGGCCAAGGGCCTGCTTCAACTCTGTTATGAGTTCTTACATTCCTTTAAATCTCTCCAGCTTCAACCATAAAGAGTGTGTGGGGGGAGGGGGTGGTTCGTGTAACCAAGCACATCTGTTAGTCATGAAAGCAATATGTGGCAGAAAACCCTCACTTACAAAGAGTGCGACGTGCTCCCCTGGGGAGTGCATATCTCACTGTTGTGTTTTGTCACAGGCACAGCAGGACCTACCTCTCTTCTTAGCATCAATTAGTGCTGCTCCTTTCTACCCCATCAATTAACAACTTTGAAGAAGTGGAAAGAAAACTGACAGTACAGACCCAGCAAGGCACTGGGCCTGGATGGCATGGAACCCTAATGATGTCATCATTTGCAATGTGCATCAGAGGGCTAATGGCACCCCTTGGTTGGAATATAAACACAATCATAGTAATACAGGGGATCAATATTTATCAGGGTGGCTATAACTTACATATCTGGAGAGGGAGGTGCTGATTTGGAGCATTGCACACCTGGCCTGAGCCAGTTTTGCAGAAGCTGAGGAGCCTCCATTACTCTAAGAGCACATTTTTCTATTTTCTCTGCTGGCTTACATCTATCAATTGTAACTGTTGGTTTTTTTTTGGGGGGGGGATCACTATTATAGCTGTTAACTGTGGTTTTAGACTAAGCTTGGGGGCATCTGGACTGCTTTCTTTGTATAGACTTACATCAGATAGCAGTGTGTGTGGCAGATAGAGAGTTAACTGGGCTTCTACCCCTGCTGAACTGTTTGGGGAAACCCTATTCCCAGGGAGGTGCTGATTTGGAGCATTGCACACCTGGACTGAGCCAGTTTTGCAGAAGCTGAGGAGCCTCCATTATGCTAAGAGCACATTTTTCTATTTTATTTGCTGGCTTAAACCTATCAATTGTAACTGTTGATTTTTGGGGGGATCACTATTATAGCTGTTAACTGTGGTTTTAGACTAAGCTTGGGGGCATCTGGACTGCTTTCCTTGTATAGACTTACATCAGATAGCAGTGTGTGCCCACGGTTCAGGAACAGCCCACTGGCCAGAGACACTTAGGTTCCCGCCCACCCTACCCCTCGCCCCACCCACCCCAGGGGCTACATTGTCTTTATAGTAGTCACATAAGTGCCATCTACCCTTTCTTACTTGGGTTAAAAGTCCACATCTTCTTCATCCTTTCTTCTTCTTCTTCCTCTTCTGGGACTGCTTAACCAACATATCGTGTACTCAGTGCAATAACTGCGGTACTTTCATTTCAAGACGAATCATTTGGAGCCTAAGAGCTTGTCCTATGTGCCTCAGGTCAGCTGTCATGCATGACGAACTGACTCTACTAAGGAAAAACCTAGCTGCCATGCATAAAGAAGTGACTCTACTGAGGGAGGAAATAGCTGCAATGAAACGCACCTCTTCTAGGATACAAACTGAACAAAGTCCACCACTGCTCCCACAAAGAATCAAACACCCCAGGAACAAATGGATCACAGTGGGTTCTGGAAGATTGCGACCTGTAACGCTGAGACATCCTATACATCAAGAGATATCCCTGCATAATGCCTTCTCTGCCTTGGCTAATGAGGATGCTCAATCATGAAACTGAAGGGCCCTTAAATGAGTCAGACACTGCCCAATCTCCTGCTAAAGCACCAAATATGAAGAAAACCTCACTAAACAGAAAACTACTACTACTTGGAAATTCCATCATCAGAGGCACCAACTTGGGAACACAGTTCAAAGGAGAGAAGACAGTCATGTGCCTACCAGGCTCGACAGTCGGCAGGAATATAAACCAAATTGTTGAAGTACTTAGCGCAAAAAGTGAACACTCCAAACTTGATGTTGTTATCCACTTGGGCACAAATGACCTGGCTAGAAACAGTGCCTCTACAGTCCAAAAGGACTTCCAATCTCTGGGAGAGAACTCAAGCCCATTGTGAACACTGTTGCATTCTCAGAGGTTCTGCCTGTTCTTGGTAAGGGGACAAAAAGTCTGCATTGCATTAACAGCTTTAATATATGGCTCCAGACCTGATGCAAACAAGAAGGATTCAGATTTATTGGCGACTGGGGAAACAGATGGACCAACAAGAGACTATATGGTGCTGATGGACTACATCTCTCTGTTGCAGGGAAAATAATCTTAAGTGAAAAATTCAGGCACTATGTGGATATGCATTTAAACTAGGAAAAGGGGGTGATGGATGTGGAAGGTCAAGACCGGCACGCCACCCCCTGCAAAAGCAAAATAATATCAGAAACAGCCACACTTTTAAACCACACATCACAAACAAGTGGGAAGATGTGGGCAGAACTAAATCAATGCAAAATACACATAAGTCAGGTAAATGCTGGAAAGCAATGAGCACAAATGCTCGAAGCTTAGCCAACAAAGTTCTGGACCTGGAAGCCCTAATGGTGGAAATGGATTTGGACATTGTGGCCATTACAGAAACATGGTTCAATGAATCACATGATTGGGATGTAGCCATAACTGGCTATAATCTATTCAGAAGAGACAGAGAAAATGGAAAAGGAGGAGGAGTGACCTTGTATGTCAAAAGCAATATTAAAGCTACTGAAATGCAGGGGGCATGGGGAAAAGAAGAAGCGCTCTGGATTGCGTTGGAAAGAGGAGATGGCACTGTCATCCATACTGCTGTAGTCTACAGACCTCTGACTCAAATTGAAGAGATAGATAATGATTTGATTAAAGATATTGCCAAGATAGCCACAAAGGAGGAAGTAATCATTTTGGGTGACTTTAATCTACCTGATGTGGATTGGATTACTCCTTATGTACATCTGGAAAGAAGCAAAAAAATTGTAGATGCTCTCCAGGATGCATCACTTAGACAAATGGTCATGGAACCAACCAGGGAAAGCTCAACACTGGATTTAGTGCTCACCAACGGTGATACATAGAAACATAGAAACATGATGAAAGAAAAAGACCACATGGCCTATCTAGTCTGTCCTTCCATAACAACAACTACAACAGTCCACTTTTTACCTTTAGAGATCCTCTGTGTTGGTCCCATGCTTTTTTGAATTCAGTTACTGTCCTCATCTCTACCACCTCCACTGGGAGACTATTCCATGGATCCACTACTCTTTCTGTAAAGAAATATTTCCGCATATCACTCCTGAATCTATCTCCCTTCACCCTCATCCCATGTCCCCTCGTAGCAGAACTTGCTTTCAATTGAAAGAGGCTCTCTCCCTGAACATTTATGCCACGGAGGTATTTAAACATCTCAATCATATCACCTCTATCCCGCCTTTCCTCTAAGGTGTACATATTAAGATTCTTAAGTCTGTCCTCATATGCTCTATAATGAAGCCCATTAATCATTTTAGTAGCAACCCTCTGCACCGACTCCATCCTGTTCACATCCTTTTGAAGGTGCGGTCTCCAGAATTGCACACCATACTCCAAATGAGGTCGCACCAAAGACTTATACAGAGGCATTATCACCTCCTTTTTTCTGCTAGCCATTCATCTCCCTATGCACCCAAGCATCCTTCTAGCTTTTGCCGTCGCCTTTTCTACCTGTTTAGCTACTTTAAGATCAACAGGCACAACCACACCTATGTCCCGTTCTTCTTTAGTGGACAAAAGTACTTCACCTCCTATACTGTATTGCTCCCTTGGATTGCTGCAGCCCAAATGCATGACCTTACATTTTTTAACATTAAATCCCAGCTGCCAAATTCTAGACCATTCTTCAAGCTTAGCTAGATCCCTCCTCATGTTATCTACACCTTCCTGGGTGTCTACTCTATTGCAGATTTTGGTATCATCTGCAAAGAGGCAAACCTTACCCGACAGCCCTTCCGCTATATCACTAACAAAGATGTTAAAAAGAATCGGACCAAGGACAGATCCCTGGGGCACACCACTGGTAACATCTTTCTCCTGAGAGTGAGCTCCATTTACTTGTACTCTTTGTCGCCTCCCACCCAACCAATTTCTAACCCAAGCAGTAACTTTAGGGTCCATCCCTAGGGTGCTCAGTTTGTTTATAAGTCGCCTGTGAGGAACAGTGTCAAAGGCTTTACTGAAATCTAAATACACCACATCTAGAGCTCTCCCTCGGTCCAACTCCCTGGTCACCCAGTCAAAGAAATCAATCAGATTTGTCTGACAAGACCTGCCTCTGGTGAATCCATGCTGCCTCGATAGCCTTGATAGCATGTCAAATGTCTGCATGAGTACCCCTTTGAGCAACAGCGATCATTACACAGTGTGGTTTGAGATAACAGCCAGGGTACAGGCCAAACATAGCAAGCTCAAAGTCCTAAACTTCAAAAACACTGACTTCAATAAAATGGCCAAGTACCTAAAGGAGGAGATGACAGGGTGGAAGGAGATAAAGGAAGTGGAATTGCAATGGGATGAACTAAAGGTGGCAATAAAAGGGGCAACGGACAAATATGTTAAAAAAGTAAACAACAACAAGAGGAGAAGGAAACCTATTTGGTTTTCCAAAGAAGTGGCTGCTCAAATAAAGGCAAAAAACACAGCTTTCGCAAAATTCAAAAGCTTGCAAACAGAAGAACGCAGAAATTAATACAGGATCAAACTCAAAGAGTCAAAAAGAGAAATAAGTATAGCAAAATCAAAGGCAGAGGAAAAGATGGCTAAAGATGTTAAGGGTGGGGAGAAAACTTTCTTCAGGTATATTCGGGAAAGGAAGAAGATCAGAGTTGGAATTGCAGGACTCAGAAGTGCTAGGAAAAGACTCATGGAAAGTGACATAGAAAAAGCGAAATTGCTAAATAAATACTTCTGCTCTTTTTTTACTAAAGAAAATCCTGGAGATGGACCAACTGGGACTCCCAAATATAAAAATGGGAACGAAGTAGATACCACACCATTCACAGATGAGGTGTTGGAACAACTTGCTAAACTGAAAGTGGGCAAAGCCATGGGACCGGATGGGATACATCCCAGGATACTGAAAGAGCTCAGAGAAGTTTTATCAGGGCCGTTAAAGGATGTATTCAACAGATCCTTGGAAACAGGAGAGGTTCCTCAGGACTGGAAAATGGCTGATGTTGTACCTCTACACAAAAGTGGTGACAGGGAAGAAGTGTCAAACTACAGACCCGTGAGCCTTACCTCGGTGGCGGGAAAAGTAATGGAGGCGCTCCTGAAAGAACGAATAGTGAACTTTCTCAAAACCAACAGGTTGCAAGATCCGAGGCAACATGGTTTTACTGAAGGACAGTCTTGCCAAACTAATCTGATTGAGTTCTTTGACTGGGTGACCAAGGAACTAGACCAGGGGCATGCAATGGATGTCATCTACCTGGATTTCAGCAAAGCCTTTGATACTGTTCATCATAGGAGGCTTGTCAATAAACTCAGTAGCTTGGGGATGGGTACCAATATAGTAAACTGGATTAGAGATTGGTTGACTGACAGATGACAGAGGGTGATGGTACATGGAGCTCACTCGGATGAGGGGAAGGTGATTAGCGGGGTGCCCCAGGGTTCGGTCCTGGGCCCGGCACTGTTCAATGCATTTGTGAGTGATATTGCTGAAGGACTGAATGGAAAAGTCTGTCTTTTTGCAGATGACACAAAAATTTGCAACAGAGTGGATGCCCCCGAGGGAGTGGATAACATGAGGAAAGATCTACAAAAGCTGGAAGACTGGTCTAATACTTGGCAATTACGATTTAATGCGAAAAAGTGCAGTGTCATGCACTTAGGTAGCAGAAATCCAAGGGAAATGAACGCAATAGGGGGCGAGAGGTTGGTGTGCATGGTTCAGGAAAAAAGACCTTGGTGTGATTATCTCTGATGACCTCAAGGTGGCAAAACAGTGTCACAAGGCGGTGGCAAAAGCCAGGAGGATGTTGGGCTGCATACAAAGAGGGATTACCAGCAAAAGGAAGAGGTACTTATGCCACTGTACAGGTTGCTGGTGAGGCCTGACCTGGAATACTGTGTTCAGTTTTGGAGATCATATCTTGCAAAAGATGTAAAAAGACTGGAAAGTGTTCAGAGGAAGGTGACCAAAATGATTTGGAGCCTGCGTAGGAAACCTTATGAGAAGAGACTTGAAGACCTAAATATGTACACTTTAGAGGAGAGGAGGGATAGGGGAGATATGATTCAGACCTTTAAACACTTAAAGAGGAACGATGAACAAACAAACCTCTTCCAAAGACGGGGAATATCAATTTGATTTCAGATTATGGCAGTTAAGGACCAATTGGCCCACCCAGTTAGTCCAGTTGCACCCTGCCTATAGCGCTGTAAGGATATCTCCCAGATGTCAGCTGTACATGCTTGACGTCCTGCAGAATATCACTCCAGTGAGTTCTGTTAACTTCCCTTTTGGTGCAGGTATTTTTTGCTGCCTGAATGCATGCAATGATTGTGAAGGCCTCTGGTATTTGAAAGCAAAGCATGCCAAACACTAAGTACTGCCTCCTATCATATAAGCTCATAGTTGTGTGTCACTTCTCCTCTTGCCTCCTGGCAACATTTGGCTTGGGGAAGCGTGCAACAGTACTACATATCTAAACATGGAATGAGGTAGATATAGCTTTCAGCCTCTTAAGCCAAGAATGAAGTCATGGCCGGATTTATGTTTCCTCTTCCATGCAACTTCAGTGGTAGTGGAGGCACAGAGCTCCTTCCACCAATAGTGGCAGCTCTGGGACAGCATTACCCCTTCTCTTTCTCCCCTTGACCAGCAACATCACCCCTCCCTTTCTTCCCCTACCCCATGTCCATCATCCCCCTCTATCTTTCATCCTCTACCCTACAATCCTCCTCTCTTTGCCCATCTAAAAGCATCCCCCTCTTTCTCTCTTCCCCACCTCCTGCCCAGCATCGTTCCTCTTGCTCTCTCTCTCCTACCCCTTGCTCGGCATCCTTTCCTCTCCCCTACCCAGCAATATCCATTTCCCTTTTTCTCGCTACACCCTTTGCCCAGCATTCCCCTCTTTCCCTTCCTTCTCTAACTTCACCCAACAGCATCTATTCTCTTCCTTCTCAAACCTACCCTCACCAAGCATTTCTCTCTTTCTCACTCTTCTCACTCTTCTCTCTCTCTCTTTCTCTCCCCCTTCTACTAATGGTGGCTCTGATTAGGTTCTGGCACATGTTACACTCACAGCGCTTCCCCTCTTTTGGCATACTGGCCCTCATGTTCTATAGCTGCCTGACAGCACTGCATCAGCACTTCTGCAGGTGGGCTGGCTGCAGCATGTGCCCCATTCAAACTATCATGGCTAATGGATGACACTTTCAAAATTTGACACACTGTAGGCAGGTGTCTACATTGGATATTTGCCAAAATCTTGATCTAGTTGAAAAGGGAAGGGAGAGAGAGAACTAGCCATATAATTTAATGATGTCTATGTGTGTGTGCAATCCTGCTCAATGGGCATGGAGTCCCAAGTGCCTTCATTTTATGTTTATTTGAATTTACTATACTGCTTTTCATCATCACCGCATCAGAGTGGTTTACAAATATTGTTATCATTAAAAAAAAGATAGAAAAAAGAAAAAGGATACTTTCAGTCCCCTGCCCCACCCAGCAAAGTCACTCTAGTCCAATGGTCATTGAGAAGAAATACGACTCCAATCTAGCTTTAAATTTTATGCTGAGAGCTTTCAAGCCTAAAATAACAGAGCAAAGAATTCCACAAAAGTGAAGCCAGAATAAATAATATGGATTCGTTGGGGGAATAATGGTTAGAAACCTATCCTCTTGTGACCATAGAATCTAAGAGGTGGGGTGAAGCCTACTGGTTGGCTCATATCCAAAGACTTAAAGATGACGTCATATAACTAACTGGAAGCCAATGATTTTTGATAAAAAGGGGCATAACGTGATCAGTTACCTTACCAGAGTAAATACGCTTGATTGCAGTATTTTTTTTATAGCTGTGGTCTATTCAAAGATGACAGTGAGAATCATTATACAATGCACTGCAGCAATCTAATTATCATATAATTAATGATACCTCTGTGAGACAATGGTTAGGGGGAGACCAGATTCGGCAAGATAGAGTTTACATAATGAATACGTTGTATATCATCAGCAAATAGGACATTAATAATACCGAAGAATGTGGCCATTAGACAAGATGGGTGAGAACTCAGAACCCAGTAGGACACCACAAATCAAAGGCTTGTCTCCAATTGATCAGTGTTTGTATGAATGCTAGAAGAGAGAAAGAAATGTAAGCGTCTATAGACTGTCCTTCACAGGCCAGTGTCAACAAAGCATTCAAGGAGCAGCTTATGGTCAACTAGGTCGACAGCTGACTAATTATCTAAAAAGACAAACACAGTCACTTTCCTTACTTCTAGGAATTTTCTGACTTCATTCAAAAGAGTGAGAAGGTAGACTTCTGTATTTCTTTTTTTTTAGAAGAATGAAGTCATCCATCCTGTACTGAAAAATATACTCTAAACCCTTCAGACCCCGCTGGCTTCTGCCCTATATCAAATATTCTTTTCATTGCCAAAATTCTTGAAAAGGTAGTATTGGACCATCTTCATAACTATTTAGATAAAACCAAGATCTTACATCCCTGGAAATCTGGCTTCAGCCAGTTTCACAATACTGCTACTACTGAATATTTGTATAGTGCTACAAGACGTAAGCAGCACTGCACAGACCTGTAAAAGACAGTCCCTGCTCTTCAGAGCTTACAATCTAGCCAAGACAGAGCACAGTAGCTGTAGACATATAATACATGTAGGGGGAATGGTAAGGAAACACAAAGGAGAGTAGAAGAATCAAAATACGATAGTGGCAGTGAAGAGGTGATTTTTTAGCCTGGATTTGAAAAGGGCAAGAGATGAAGCCTGACCTTATAAACTCAGATAGCTTGTTCCAGGCGTAAGGAACAGCAAGGTGAAAGGAGCGAAGTCTAGTTTGCAATAGAAGACAGGCAATTGCTTCTATCTGGCCCCTTCTCTTCTATTGCTAACTCCTTTCACCTTGCTGCTCCTTATGCCTGGAACAAACTACCTGAGAATGTACATTAGGCTTCAATTCTGGCCCTTTTCAAATCTAGGCTGAAAATTCACCTCTTCGCTGCCGCTTTCAGATCTTGATTCAGATTTCCAGGGATGTAAGGTCTTGGTTTTATCTAAATAGTTATGAAGATGATCCCATACTACCTTTTCAAGAATTTTGGCGATAAAAAGAATATTTGATATAGGGCAGAAGCCAGCGGGGTCTGAACGGTTTAGAGTGTATTTTTCAGTACAGAATAGATGACTGCATTCTTCTAAAAAAAGGGATGTATCCAGAAGATAAGCTCCCATTGATCAGTTTCAGGATACATGGTTTCAGCTCAAGGACAGAATTCTTGATGAGAAGATGGTATTGTTTTTTTATTTTATTTTATTTTAGCTGTATTTATATCCTGCTTTTCACTGGGTCAAGGTGGTCAATTGGGAGATACATTTAACACGAGGGGATATGACACACATATGCTAATACTTACAGGGAACATGGGCAATGGAGGGTTAAGTGGCTTGCCCAAGACCACAAGGAGTGCCTATAGGACTAGAAATCCCAGTCCCTCTGGCCTGAGATTGCTGTTCCCAGGTGGGACTTGAACCCCCAGCCCTCTGGCCTGAAGTACCTTGTCCTAACCATTAGGCCACTCCTCCCCCCCTAATGAGGAAGTAGCAGAGGACATGAAGCTTAAGATCTTAGAAAGAGAAAAAGGAGATAATTCATTAAGGAGCATGTTTGCTGAAGTGCATTATGTATTTGAACTTACTGCCCCTTAACTAGCAAAGTTAAGGTGTTGTAAGAGCATAGCCTGTGCAGTAAATGCGTGCCCAGCATCTGCCATGCATTTAGGACAAAGGTCACACTTACTGCATGCAGGAGCTGCATTCCCTACCAAGTCAGGTAGCATGGGAGCACCCCCGCTAACTGCTGAGGCAGGGAATGGAGCCCCAGAACCAAGAAAAAGAAGAACTTTGCGGTTGTGGCTGCGACGTCACCCCTCTAAGTGCCAATCTCCTTCTATTCCGGGGTACAAACCCCCTCGATCATCCCACCACAGCACAAACCCTCCCCAAGCACATTCCCCACCAAACATCTTCGCTTCAGCACCCCTCCCAATGTGAGAGCAAACATCAACTTTTGCAGCAATCACCTGACCCCTCAAACTCCACATCAAACTTCCCCCACAAGGTTCTAAACCTGACCTTCCCCCAATCCTGCCAAATGCCCTCCCCTGGGTTTTACCCAGGGCTCCCAGGTGGTCTTAGTGGTCAATAGAGCAGGAGTGGTCCCCCTCCGCTGCTGCCGTGGTTCAGCCATCTCTCAAAATGATGCCAGTAACTTCTAGTGGTAGCTAGGCGTTATTGGGACCATTTTGCCAGATGCCACAGCCAGGGCAGCAGTGCAGGACGACTATTTCTGTCCCATATTCAATTTGACCACTAGGGATCACAGGAAAGTCCCAGGAAGGTGGGGAGAGGGTCAGGTATTGTGCCTTGTAGGGGGGTCTGATTGAGGGTGGGAACTCTTGGGACTTTCAGAATTGTTCACCGTACTGTCTGGGAGATTTATTATGAAGGGGGAGGATGCTCGGAGGCAAGCTGATTGGAGAAGGTGGTACTGATCGGGGAGGATTGATCGTGGGGGGTTGTGTCAGGGGGTCAGATAGGGTGGGACTGATCAGTGGGGGGGGGGGGGGGGGTGGGATTGGGTTTTGGAGGGGGGCCGACCTGGCATGCCTGTCTTTTTTTTTTTTATAGGCAGCGGCCGTGCTACTGGATTGTCAGTAGAGTGGCTGCACTTAATGTCAGCTCTTTAGGTGGCCTTAAGTGCAGTTGCACGGTTGGTAGTTGTGCCATCTAGTGTGCACTACACAAGAACATAGAAACATAAGATATGCCATATTGGGTCAGACCAAGGGTCCTTTTAGCCCAGTATCATGTTTCCAACAGCAGCCAATCCAGGTCACAAGAACCTATCAGGTTCCCAAAAACGTACACAGATTCCATGCTGCTTATCCCAGGGGTAAGCAGTGGATTTTCCTGGTCTTATAATGGTTTATGGCCTTTTCCTCTAGGAACTTTTCTAAACCTCTTTTAAATCCACACTAACAGCTTTTACTACATAATGAATTTGAGTTTGATTACGCGTGACTGAAAAAATATTTTGTTTGATTACGCTTGACTGAAAAAATATTTTCTCTGATTAGTCTTAAATGTGCTACATTGTATGTTTATGTTTATGTTTATTGGGAGCTTAATATACTGCCCATAACAAAAGCATCTGAGCGGTTTACAATATAACAACAGCTGCTAGGAAAGAGAAAGGAACGCCAGTACAATTGGACAGGAAAGGAAAGATAAAGTCTAAAGGGAGATAGTAGATAGGACAGAAGCTGGAAGGACGAAACAGGGGATTGGGCATCAGCAAGGGGGTGGGGAGAAAGGGGAGGAAGGTGGGGGAAGGTCAAAGGCAGAACAGAAGAGGTGGGTTTTCAGTTTGGCCTTGAAGGTGTTAAAAAAGGGTTCTAGGCGGAGGGTCGGGGGGGTGGGGGGGGGAGCGAGTTCCAGAGACGGGGACCAAGGAAATAAAAGGCAGATGAGTGGGCGTAGCTTCATTGTGTGTCCCCTAATCTTTCTACAAATATATTCATTATTTTATAGACCTCTATAATGTCTCCACTCAGCCATCTTTTTTCCAAGTTGAAGAACCCTAACCTTTTTAAGCCTTTCCTCGTAGGGGTATCCTTCCATCCCTTTTATTATTTTGGTCACTTTTCTCTGTACCCTTTTCTAATTCTGCTATATTCTTTTTAAGATATGGTAACCAGAATTGCACACAATATACAAGGTGCAGTCACACCATAGAGTGATACAGAGGAATTATGATATCCTTGGTTTTATTCTCCTTCCTTTCTTTATGACTCCTAGCATTCTATTTCCTTTCTTGGTTACTGCTACATACTGGGTAGAGGGTTTCAACTTAATCATGATGATGCGTACATCATTTTCCTGGGTGGTGATTCCTGATGTGGAACCTTGCATCATGTTACTATAGTTTGGTTGTTATTTATTAAACAAGTTTTTTATACCACTTTATCATTTCAGTCAAAGCGGTTTACTTTGTAACTTAAACTTGGTGATGTGCATTAAACAGGGACATTGATAACTTGGATTTTTCTGAGGCAATGGAGGTTAAGTGACTTGCCCAAGGCCACAAGGAGTGCTGGTGGGAACTGAACTCTGGTCTCTTGGTTTCCAAGCCAGTGCTCCTTGTTCTTCCCTAAGTGCATAACTTTGCACTTGTACACAACAAATTTCATTTGCCATTTGGATACCCAGTCTCCCAATTTCTCAAGGTCCTCTTGACATTTTTCACAATCCTCTTGTGTTTTAATAACTTTGAATAATTTTGTGTCTACAAATTTGAACATTTCACTCATTTCTGGGTTATTTCTGAGTACAGTTGTGGTCAACATTATTGGAACCCTTGCAGTTCAACCCCTTAATGTCCAATATCTCCTAAAAAAAAGTGCCCAGTGAAATGGCTTTGGACTATACAGGGTGGCCCAAAAAAAGTGAGAACATCTCATAAATTAAAAGCTTAAACAGTTTACTTATTTACCTTGTTTAGCTATATAACGTCTTTATTTCGACAATTTCCGGTCACCATCTTTTTTTTTTTAAATTTGTCAATCGTCTACATCTGTCTTTTTGAATTTTTAAATAACTTATATGCTATGAGATGTTCTCACTTTTTTGGGCCACCCTGTATATGCACACATATTTGACATACAAAAGAATCAAATAAAACAAGACCAATTAAAAAAGGAAATAGTAGGAAATAGTATAAAAACTGGGACAATGTCAGGACATGATTATTGGCACCCTTATAAACAATTCAAATCAGTTTGAACAGAAGAACCCTATTCCCATTGCAGTTAAATTAGACGCATTTATGATCAATTCTCAGTATTCACATGACGTTAATCAACCAATGAAAGATGACTCTAATGTTTAACATGGCCACATTCATTCCCTGTTCCATGTTCACAATGGTGAAGACAAGAAAGCTGCCTGAGGCCATCAGAAAAGCCATTATCACCAAACATCAAACTTCAAAGTGGTACAACGCCATCTCCAAAGACCTCGGGATTCCTGTGCCTACAGTTCGCAATGTTATTAAGAGGTTTTTTGCTCATGGAACTGTCAAGAATTTCACAGGACATGGTGGGAAGAGGAAAATCAATCCAAGAAGTCTTCAAATTTTCAGGTACTACAGGTTCTAGTTGTCACCCACTGACATGCCCATTCTCTGCCCATATCTCATCTAGTGCCTGATCTGCTGCACGCTGAACAGTTGGCACATGATTTTTACTGCACTGATTATTTTTGCACATGGTAGTGTTTACTGTGGGTCTGAAGTATCGCACGTGGTAAAACGCATGCTGTTACCACCCTTTAGTAAACATGACATTCTTCCTCACCAGTCTCCTACCCCTATCCTATCATCTCTTTTCTCCCTAAAATCAGCCACTATCCCAGCTCCTACAACAGTCAGCCAGCCTTCCAGCCCTTACCCAGCAAGCCCAGTCAGCCATCTTTCCAGTCCCATTTCCAGCAAGCCCAGTAAGCTAGCCTCCCAGCTTCCCCCCAAGTCATCCCAGCTTCCCAACGTTTATCCCAGTCAGCCAGCCCCCCTAACTCCCACCCAGCATGCACAATCAGCCAGCCTCCAAGTTCTTACTCCAGTTGCAACTTTGCAGTACAGCAGAACAGGAAGAGCTTTGTTCTGTACCACACAGCTCTGTACAAGTCTGTGAAGCTCTGTGCATGGTGCAGTAACTTTTGTGTTGGTCTCAAAGTCTCAAGCGTTGTGAAACCAGTGCAAGAATTTCTGCAGCACGTGGCTCTGACTCACACAAAGGAGGACCGTGCAAAGAGGCAGGTTCCGGCAATGGTGGCTGCATGGTTTGAAAATCCCAGGTGCCAGATAGAAATTTCTAATTGCCATGGTGACCTAGCATTTGGGATTTATCAAGTCCTGCTTACAGGTTTAAAATTAATTTCTGATAGCTTTAGGTGGGCTCTAAGCAGGAAGACAGCTTGCTGTAAAGGTTTTAAATTAATTTCTGTTAGATTTTCGTAACCCCTTAAAGCTTTAAAAGAAAACAGACAAGTTGTTAGTCTTTGTCTCGTCCACTGTTCCCACTCCTGCCCAACACAGGCACATCCCTTAATTTATAGTTCATTATCCCAATTAAGAGAGAGTGAAATTTGATGCCACAGTCTATTTCCATCAATGAATGATTAACTCTTAACAGATTATTAGCAGTTATACAAAATAAATCTAAATGCCTTTTTATTTGTTTATGTATCCCTACTCCCTTAGAACTCTAACAATGAAACTCACTAATACCCAAATACAGACAGCAGTCCAGTAGCGAGATGGGGCTAACCAGTCTTTTGCATTGAGTACCACATGTATGATTATTTCCAAGTTGGTGAGAGTTAGTATGTGTGCACTCAGTACAAAGAGCTCCTGGCTCTCAGGGAACAAGTCTGATTTCTGGAGGCTAGAGTAGCAGAATTGGAGGAGCTGAAGCAGTATATAGAGGAGACCTACAGGGGCATAGTAGAAAAGTCCCACCTCCAGTCTGGCAGCCTTAGTGCTGCCTTGGAGGAGAGAGGTCACTTGGAAGGAGAGCATCAACTTGGCATGGTAGGAATCATCCTGTAGCCAGGACCTGTCCTCCACGTGATACAATATCCTCTCACACTGAGGATGTGTCTCCAGGAGCTTCTGCCCTGTAGAAAAGAGTTAGGGTTGCTATCTTAGTTGGTGATTTGATCATAAGGCATGTAGATAGCTGCATAGCTAATGGGTGTGAGGATCTCTTGGTGATTTGCCTGCCTGATGTGAAGGTGATGGACCTCACATATCACCTAGGTAGGATTCTAGACAATACTGGGGAGGAGTCAGCTGTCCTGGAATATGTGGGCATCAACAACATAGGAAAGTGTGAGAGGGAGGTTCTGGAAGCCAAATTTAGGCTTTTAGATAAAAAGTTGAAATCCAGGACCTCCAGGGTAACATTCTCAGAAATGTTCCCTGTTCCACATACAGGATCCAAGAAGCAGGCAGAACTCTGGAGTCTTAATATATGGATAAGATGATGGTGCAAGGAAGAGAAGTATAGATTTGTTAGGAACTAGGCAACATTCTGGGGAAGAGGGTTTTCTTTCCAGAAGAATTGGGGCCACCTTAACCAGAGTGGAAAAAGGCTGCTGGCGCTAACCTTTAATCAAGAAATACAGCAGCACTTAACTAGATTTTGGAGGAAAGCTGACAGTCACCCAGAACTGTATGGGTCAAAATACTGTTTCTTTGAAAGATACGAGGGTTGCTCAGAAA
Source organism: Ichthyophis bannanicus (assembly GCA_033557465.1). Lineage (NCBI taxonomy): Eukaryota > Metazoa > Chordata > Amphibia > Gymnophiona > Ichthyophiidae > Ichthyophis > Ichthyophis bannanicus. The sequence continues at coordinate 194,279,199 of CM066039.1, forward strand.
GTAATGCCCCACATGTTTTTTTCTCAGTCCAGAATGAAGATAGAGGTGTGAAATTGAAAGGGTAGTAACTTGGAACTTCTAAGGACACATGTGTGTAATTTTACAGTCGTCCGACAAATAGCAAGGTGGTAGTGATCCTTCAAATGGCGGCTGTGAGTGACACACGGTACAAACAATGAGCTGTAATTGAATTCTTGGTGGAGGAGAAAGAAAGTGTGAGAAACATTCACAAATGGTTGTGTGCAGTGTATGGAGGTTCTGTGGTACATAGGAGCACCATTGGACGATGGGTGAAGAGAGTAAAGGCTTCAGGAAGTGGTAAAACAGAACTGGAAGATCGGCCGCGGTCTGGGCATCCTGCCTCAGCCACCAGTCTAGACAAGTTGCAGCGCCCTGCGATAGCTGCCAGCGGGCATTAAAATACTGTAAGCTGTTGCGGTGTGCCTTGCACACACCTTTGAATATCCCAAAGAGTCAATAATTGCCATTGCACTACCTCTACTGACGGAAAGCTGTATGGACAATTCCATACTCGTGATGTGCCGATCCGCACGAATAATGTCATCAGCGCGCTGCAACTTGTCTGGACTGGTGGCAGAGTAAGACTAAATCACAGAAGTAAGACTAATCACAGAAAATATTTTGTTTACTCAATATGCAATAAAGTGCTACAATGGAGCATATAAATAAATGTTACAATAATAACTTGATTCAAAGATATCAAGAGAGGCCCTGGTAAGAAACTTAGAAGTATTTTGGCCTTGCTCGATGAGTGTCTGGTATGCATTCCGCTTATCGTCAGGAAGCAAGGGGCTGAAAGTCTCCAGATCCATGGTGACAGATTTCAGAAACATGCTCATGTATAGCATGTAAGAGTTTATTCTGGAGGCCAACATGCATACTTGGAAGCATCAATGCCCAAAGGCATTGAGTGTCCTCAAGTCTCTGCCAGGTGGCATGGATGAATGGTTCTTAGAGCTCTTTATGCGACGCATTGCCAATTCCATCACACTGAATGGTGGGGGAGCTGAGGTTTCTGGAATACTGGGCACTCTGGTACTTGGTACATGGTATCGAGCCTTTTGATGACAGGTGGAACCGTGAGTGGGGCTTCCCACATGTGGAGCATAAGATCCTGTTGGATTCAATGCACCGGTAATGTAGCTGACTCCTTGGGCCTGGGAGGGTACTGGAGTATCTTCAATTCCTTTGCCTTCATTTCTTTTTCAGAGGCAACAGTGATGGCAAGTCCTGCTGCCATGTCCTGTATGACGTCCTGAAAGGACATATCTTCTGGTGGGGACCGACGCCATTGGGTGGCAAAGGGTCTGAAGGGATGTCTGGAAGTTTCTGGAAATCGAGTGATCCCTCGCCAAAATCTGAAGAACTGGAATCCAGAGCCGCACTTGTGCTTTGGAAGAAAGATCCTCCCGCTGGGGCTGTTTGGCTGGCCGGTCTGCATCGGAAGCACCTTTGGGGGAGTCACAATGCTTATGCTGGGACTTCTCTCTGGTCTAGGTATCGGTCTTCAATGCCGATGTCAATGACTTTGGAGCGGCCAGAGACTTTGACTTAAGCTTGGACTTCGAAGACATCTGAGATCCCTGAGAGGAAGTTGATGCTACCGAAGAAGTGGAAGCCACTGACATTGAATCCGAGGCAAACAATGATCCGTACTGTCTGGCTCGGTTCTTTAGGCCTCTCTTTGTCATTTGCTGACACAAAGGATAAGAACTGGGTTGATGATCTGGTCTCAAATGTTTTAAACACCAGCCATATTTATCAGTAACTGATATGGTACTTAGCACACTTGGTACACTTCTTAAAACCACTAGTTGGTTTTTCCATGCCTGAAAAGTTGCCTTCAAGATTGAAGATAAGGCTATGGAGGCCTAAAGGCCTAGGCTAGTGGTAAGACTGGTTGAAAGAAAAAAAGACATAGAAAATTTACAAATATAAAAAAGAAATATCGGGACCATGTCGGACTCGACGGACTGGTGTCGACGGGAAGGGAGAAGCACGATGTTTCACACCAAAAAGGAAAGTTTTTTGGCAGTAACAGGACAGCATGTCTTACTGGCTCTGTGGAAAATGAAGAACTGAGGAGAGGAGTTGGGAAGGAGGGAAGGCAGGTATACAAGCGCAGTGGAGTGCTCCCAAAGGCTTTCCTATTGGTTGCTGGGGAGAGTTCCCGCGTGGGTTCCGTCAGTACCGACGTCATCCATATGTGAAGACTGCATTCCTTCTTGTTCCTGCAGATGCCAATTATATCTAACCTTTCATTCAGTACTAGATATTCTAACTCTCCCATCTTATTTTTTAAACTTCTAGAATTTGCATACAGCATTTTAAAGTTTTGTTTTTAGTTTATATTAACAGCCTGGCTATCAGATTACAGGGGTAATGTGGAATCTTTCAACTGTCTGATTTTTACTTAAAAGCACTTGGGTTACTTTTACCTTTATTGGAACCTCTCTTTCAGGATGCCCTAACTTCCCCGTTTTGCTAGTATCCTTCAAGAATACATCATTCTGAACGATGCGCTCTTGGGTAACTGTCGACTTTCCCCTATTATCTAGCTTAAAAGCTGCTCTATCTCCTTTTTAAAAGTTAATGCCAGCAGGTTGTTTCCACCCTAGTTAAGGTGGAACCCATCCTTTTGGTAAAGCCCCCCCTTCCCAGTATGTTGCCCAGTTCCTAACAAATCCAAAACCCTCTTCCTCGCACCATCATCTCATCCACGCATTGAGACTCCAGAGTTCTGCCTGTGCGTAGAACATGAGGCATTTCTGAGAATACTACCCTGGCTTGATGGACCTTTGGCCTGAGTCAGTAATACAAATCTTATGTTCCAAAGACTGTAAGACTCACTTGCTTGTACCACATACAGCTACCAACTCAACTGTCGCTACCTAAAGATATTAATCCAGTCTTGATTTTGCCACATTGTATAAACAAAGTTGTAGTTCTGATTTTCCTAATAAAAGCAGAAATTTTGCATTCAGTGATCAAAACTAGGGCTGGATCATTGTCTTCAGATTTCTTCAGGATGAGGAGGTGACTCTCGTGCTCTACTAATGATGATCTGTCTTCAATTCTTTTCAATGTTACCTCCAGCCAGCTGCTTCGATTGGCAAACGATTTGGTTTCTCTCCCTATATTTATGCAGACAAAATCCACTTTTTCATACCTTTAAAACCTGACTTACAATAAACCACAGAAGCAATTCTAGCATGTCTAAACATCCTAAAATCCTGGTTTAAAGATAACCCATTTCAGCTAAACACAGACAAAAGAGAGATTCTGGCTACAGGCAAAAAACCCCCAAGTTTACATGATTCCCTGCAAAACTGAGTATCCCAAGTGAAGAACCTGGGAGCAATACCAGACTCTGTGCTAACATTAGAACCCCAGGTAAAAGCAGTAATTCAAAGAGCAAGGAGGAAATTATAGCTGGTGACAACTCTGACCACTACTAGTGGTACAACATTTCAAAACCATTATGCAAGTCCTGTAATTCATCATCTAAAATACTGCAACATGGTATATCAAGGCTTACCCAAAAAAATTCTGGGTTACTGAAAATGACTCCAGAATATGATAGCTAAGTGGTTACAAAAAGCTCCAGGAGAGACAGAGGCCACTCCACTACTCAGGGCTTACAATGGCTCCCAGTAGTGCTTAGAGTAAGCTGCAAGGACCTATGCTTGGCTTACCTTATGCTAGATGAGTCAGACTGGAATACCCCCCCCAAAAAAAATGTTCAAAAAATATGTGTCAAGGTGATCCTTACAATTTTCAAACTCTAAAATCTGATCACCTCAGGATCACAAGACTATAAACTAACTCAGTCCAAAACAGCAAGTTTTCAGTTGGGCTATACCCCTACTATTGATTAATCTACCTGATGCGACGAAGAATGAAGAATCCAACATCAAATTTAGAAACTCACCAGAAACTATAAGCCCGATATTCAGCAGCAGTGGCTAGTGCTGCTAAAGTAGCTAACCTCTGCCGCTGAACTTTAGACCCGAATAATTCAATGTTGTGGCTATATCCCTTTCAATACTGAGCTCTATACTCTTTGAAAAAACACATGGGGGTCATGTGATAAGGCCATAATGGAAAGATGTGCCACTGCAAAGCTCTAGACGCAAGTGCATTACGTGCTGCATTTCTCTTTTTTATCAGGTGATTTTGACTTACCGGAGGCTCTCTGACATGGCTGAGAAACCGGAGCCATGAAAGCAGAGCAAATTGGTTGGAGTGCAGTGAAATCGGCAAAGCTATCCCATCAGCAGACAATACGGGGGTGTCTGACAGTGCAAGATGGTGCTGGCTCGGCAATGTGGGGTGAATCGCCACAATCTGAGTGAGATGGGACCCGCTGACACAATCTGAGCAGCAAAATGTTGGTGATCCAGATACCCAGCCATGAAGGTACTTTTAAAAACAATTAAGAAGGGAAATGCTGAGATAGCAGAGAAGCTGAATAAAATGCAAACAGAGCTAATGGAGGCCTAAGCAGAATTAAGGGAAGTTGTGTCTAGGCTGGACAGGGCCCAGCAAAGAATTGCTGATACTGAGGATGACTTGCTAATGTTAAAATGGGAGTCTTCCTCTCATAATGGCTTTCTGCAAAAGTTGACTGCAAAGGTTGATGACCGGGAAAATAGGTCAAGAAGATGTAATATTCAGGTCTTTGGGGTCCTAGAGGGCAGGGAAGAGGGACTTATGGTGAACTTTGTGGAGAGGCTGCTGCAGGCTGTCTTTTGGAACTCTCCTCTGCCGGAAAATGTGGTGGCAGAGCAGCTACATAGGGTCCCAGGGAAGCCACTGCAGCCTGGGGCTACAGCCAGACTCATTCTGGCTCAGATTCTCAATTTCAGATGTAAGGAATGGATTTTGACTTAATCTAGGAAAGCTAGTGCACTACATTGTAAGGATTATAAAATATGGATCTTTCCTGACTGTAGCACAGAATTGAATAGGAAAAAGCAAATGTTTAGAGAGGTGAATTGTAGACTCTTTGATCCAACAAGTGCCCCTGTATCTAGCAAAGTTAAGGGTGATGTGGAATGGTGAAACTCCGTACTTTAATGAGGTGAAAAAAGTTTCTGAAACTTCATTTCCCAGATGATCCACCCTTAAAATATCATTTAATGAAGGGCCTGAAGTCAGCTAGTAGCTCTTCTCAGAGAATGTCATAGTAACATAGTAAATGATGGCAGATAAAGACCAGTATGGTCCATCTAGTCTGCCCAGTAAGATGGCAAGAGTAAGTGCACCTGCCGCTCCGTGCAGGCCACCCCTCCCCATATCTTTGTTTTAGGGGTGAACCCTCCCCATGTCTTTGTTTTAGGGGTGAACCCACCTCTCCGTGTAGGACACCCCTGTATGTTGAGAAATTTGTTAAGTTTATTTTGATTTTATCCTGTTGCTGTAAAGGGATCCACTGTGTCTGTCCCATGCCATTTTGAATTCTGTCACTGTATTTGCCCCCACCACTTCCATCGGGAGGGCATTCCAAGCATCCACCACCCTTTCAGTGAAAAAGTATTTCCTGACATTACCTTTTAATTTACCCTCTTGCAGCTTCATGTTATGCCCTCTAGTTTTACAGCCTCCCAGTCTTTGGAAGAGGTTTGTTTGTTCATTATTTCTCTTTAAGTATTTAAAGGTCTGAATCATTTATTTATTTATTTTATTTACATACTCTTATATACCGCGCTATTCTGCATCAGTGCGGTTTACATTGAACAAACTGAAATTACATTGAACAGGGTATTATAACTTGGAGATAACTATTTTACAGGGAACATGGGCTATGGAGGGTTAAGTGGCTTGCCCAAGACCACAAGGAGCATATCTCCCCTTTCTCTCCTCTCCTTCGGAGGTTCTCCAGGGGTTCTCCATGCACAGCAGGATAAGTCAGACACATGTACTCACCCACCTCCCCTGGAGGAGGTCAGCCTCTGGCCCCTGGCGCTCGCCTACCTAGTGACAAAGCCTCAGCTAGGACGTACTGGCTAGCTAGGGGCGGGCCAGTGGGTAGAGCTAGTTGGCTCATGCTCAGAAAGGCGAAGCCTTTCTGAGCTATGGAGAGTACTTCTGTCTATGGCGCCATTGGATGATATCACCAAGTGTGGCCAGGGCCGGCCCGTCTATTGTGCAAGAATGTTGTTTGCACAGGGCCCCGCGTTTCAGGGAGCCCCGCGAAACAACATTCTGCATCTGCCAGTAAATTTAAAAAAAAACAAAAAACTTATTGCTGCTGCTGCTGCCACTGTGGCAGCGGCAGAATTGAGCGTCCCGCGGGGCCCCCCCTGCCCGGCAGAGTTCTCCATGTGGCCGCAGCTCCCTAAGTGCCGGCTTTCAGAGCCACGAAGGGAGAGTTTCCCTTTATTGCGGCTCTGTTAAACTGCTGGCGCTGATGGGAAACAGGATTTCCTGTAATACTGCTAATGTTGTACTTTTTTACCTTCAGGCAGATCCCAGGGTCAAGAAGAAAATACTGTAATCTAGCCTGGAATATAAATTTTGCTCACGGGTGTGTTTCCTGTATTAAATATATATATGACTTATATTTATTTAACTCAAGCAACACAAGCATCCTCTTCCAGGTGGTCTGCATGCCTCTAATGGTAGTGATATTCAAATTGAGGTGGTCATTAGCCATTTTCCCTGCCCTTCAAATGTAAGACCTTCAGAAAACATTGATAGCCACCATTTATAAGAACATAAGATATGCCATACTGGGTCAGACCAAGGTCCATCAAGCCCAGTATCCTGTTTCCAACAGTGGCCAATCTAGGTCATACGTACCTAGCAGTTTCCCCAAGGGACACAGGTTCCACAATGCTGTACTGGGTCAAGCATTGATATCCTGGGTCCCTTCTTAATAATAGTTTATGGACCTTTCCTCCAGGAACTTGTCCAAACCTTTTTTAAACCCAGCTACACTAACAGCCTTTACTACATCCTCAGGGATTACACGTTGAGTGAAAAAAATATTTTCTTTTATTAGTCTTAAATAGTTTACCCTGTAGCTTCATTGCATGTCCCCTAGTCTTTCTATATTCTGATAACGTAAACAATCGATCTACGTTTACCCGTTTCACTCCGTTCATTAATTTATAGACTTCTATCATATCTCCCCTCAGCCGTCTCTTTTCCAGGTTAAAGAGCCCTAACCTTTTTAGTCTTTCCTCATAGGAGTATCCTTCCACCCCCTTTACCATTTTGGTGGCTCTTCTCTGAACCTTTTCTAATAACGCTATATCCTTTTTAAGATACGGCGACCAGAATTGCAGACAATATTCAAGGTTGCGGGCTCACCATGGAACGGTATAGAGGCATTATAATATCTTTTGTTTTATTTTCCATTCTTTTCCTTATGATACCTAGCATTCTATTTGCTCTCTTGGCTGCCGCTGCACACTGGGCCGAGGGTTTTAACATGTTATCCACAATGACGCCTAAATCTTTTTCCTGGGTGGTGGTTCCTAATGTGGAACCTTGCATTGTGTAACCATAGTTTGGGTTATTCTTCCCTAGGTGCATAACTTTGCACTCGTCCACATTAAATTTCATCTGCCATTTTGATGCCCAGTCTTCCAATTTATCAAGATCCTCTTGCAATTTTCCACAATCCTCTTGGGTTTTAACAACTTTAAATAGTTTTGTGTCATCTGCAAATTTGATAACCTCACTCGTTATTCCACTTTCCAGGCCATTTATAAATATGTCAAAAAGCAGCGGACTCAGCACAGATTCCTGGGGTACACCACTATGCACCTTTCTCCATTTACAATACACTCCCCTTGACAGGCCTTCCTTCTAACCACCACTCTGTCATCCACAGAAATAGAAAAGCATACATCATCAGGTACCCTTTCAAAATAACACCAAACCAAAACCAATATCCACTGATAATCATGAAATACTTCCAGAAAAAGAAAAAGTAAACAGGGGACCCAGGGCTAGCTCCAGAGTTGGTTCAAGGTGTTGTCACCCTAGGCAAACCTTAAGCCTTATATCCCCCTGGCTGTCAGAATCTATTGTTTAGCTGTGAATGCCCTGTTCTTTGCTGCCCCCCCCAACCTCAAAGCTTCTTCTCTAGGCAATCGCCTAGTTTGCCTAATGGTTGGCCCAGCCCTGAGAGGACACCTCCAGAGGGAGTAGGGGAGACTGACCTGAAAAACCTGTCATTTTACTGGCTCCCTATCCATTTCCACATCCAATTCAAACTTCCACTGGCCTACAAGTGCAGTCATTCTATGGTTTCTTATAGCCTCACTTATCTCTCCCTACACTCCTCCTCGGGAACTCTGCTCATCAAACAGATCTCTGTTATCTGTGCCCTTCTCTTCCATTGCCAACACCAGACATTGTTCATTCTACCTTGCTGCATGGTATACCTGGAACAGATTACCTGAGTCAGTACGCTAGGCTCCATCTCTGGTTATATTCAAATCCAGTCTAAAAACTCACCTCTTCTAGGCTGCTTTTGGATCCTGACCCCCTTATTCTCCTGTTTACCACCCATGTGTGCTTTAACTATTTCCCCCTTACTTCTTCCCTTGTCCCCTGTTTGTTATATTTGTCTGCCTTGGATAGCTGTCTGTCATGGATATTGCTTACCACCCATGTGTGCTTTAACCATTTTCCCTTAATTCTGCCCTTGTCTCCTGTTTGTATGTGCCTATCTTGACTAGATTGTGAACTCTTTTGAGCAGGAATGTTTCTTACATGTTTGTGTTCAGCATTGTGTAAGCCTTGTAGCATTATACAAATGATAGGGCCGGCACATCCACTAGGCGGACTAGATGGCAGACCATGGCTGTGGCACAGCGGTTTTCTGATGCTCCTTTGGTGCCCACGGCAGGCCATGTGGTTTGGTATAGATGGCCTGCTGCTTCTGACTCTCCTCTGATACAACTTCCTGTCAGAAAGGGGTCAGAAGCGGCAGGCCATGTGTGCTGAAGCACTGGGCCTGCCATGAGCATCAAAGGAGCAGCACAAAGCCGCTGCTTTTAAACTTCTGCCGCTGCTGCTGGCCTCCTAGAAGATGGAATTGGTGGCAGTGTGGCTCAGCACAGGGGAGCAGCTTGGTGCAGGGGGGTGGCATGGCCAGGCTCTTGCCTGGGGTGGCAGAAACCCATGTGCTGACCATGACAAATGATAAGTAGAAGTAGTAACACTGGTACAGAACTCCAAGGCAGGGACAAAAAGAACAACCCTGACAGACCCATACCACCCCCTGGGGACAACTTCAGCAGGAATCAACAACAGAACTATTGCTGCCACCCTGCAAAAACAGTTCCACCAGGTCATAGTCCATGTGCTTCCTTGTAGGCCAGAGTCATTTTTTGTCAGGCTCTTCATGCTGCTATGAAGCACCTTTCCAATGTCTAAAATTCAAAAGCCAAAGAAGAAAATTAAATCCAGGCAAAAAAATAACTTGACTAACCTAGTGGAAATACCTAAAGCACCTGATTGTAACTCACCTTGAACTACTACTGGAAAGGCATGATCTAAACAAAAATAATAAATAAACCAATCCATCATTGCTATCATACCAGTGAACAAAGCCTAGGTCAGCTCCTCCCTGTCCTTGAAGAGCTTACAATTTAAGTTTATATCTAAGGTAATGGAGGGTTAAGTGATTTCCCCAATACCACAAGGAGCAAAAGTGGAATTTGAACACTGATCTTTCTGATCCCAGGCTGCTATCCTAACCACTAGGTGGGGGGAGGTGGTTGGAGAGATCCTGGATGTTGAACATTTCCCTTTTGTCTGATAAGAGAACTGAAGCAGATGAAGTCATCAGTTAGGGAATGTATACATTATAATGATACTGGGGAGGTAACTCCCTTTATGGTCTGGATTGCATTGAAAGTGATGGTGAGAGGGAACTGGGAGCAAGGAAGAAGATGGAGAAGGGCTACAAAAGCTTAATCTTAAATAGGAATTGAGGGTTCTAGAGACAGCACATAAGATGTGTCAGTCGGAAGAGCTCTCTTGTGAGATGATGATAAAGAGAGGTGAAAGTAATTCATTGCTCTTTGAGAAAATGGAGCACCTTTTTAGGGAAATGTCTCATAATCATTCTTAAGGGGTGGGAAAATAGATAAAGCGAAGTTACTCACCTGTAACAGGGGTTCTCTGTGGACAGCAGGGTAAGTCAGCTACACTTGGTGACATCATCTAATGGCGCCATAGACAGAAGTACTCTCCATAGCTCAGAAAGGCTTTGCCTTTCTGAGCATGAGCCAACTAGCCCTACCCACTGGCCCACCCCTAGCTAGCCAGTACGTCCCTAGCTGAGGCCTTGTCACTAGGTAGGCAAGCGCCAGGGCCCAGAAGCCGACCTCCTCCAGGGGAGGTGGGTAAGAACATGTGTCTGAGTTATCCTGCTATCCATGGAGAACCCCTGTTACAGGTAAGTAACTTTGCTTTCTCCTAAGACAAGCAAGATGAGTCAGCCACACTTGGTGCCTCCCAAGCTGCCGTGTGCTTTGGTGGATGGGAGGAGGCTGAAGCTCTGGTCAGATTCAATGAGGACAGTTCCCAGGGCTGCAGGGAGGAACGTTTCAATGGTGTAACCTGGCATATCACACGGTAGGGCAACACCGCTATGCACTTGGAACATGGTGCTGGCGGTATAGCAAAAATGTGCAATGTGCAGTAACCATGAACGTGCTGTAACAATGTGCAATGTGCAGTAGCAGAGAGGTAGTCTTAACATATAAGAACAACAACAGCGTCAACAACAACAACTGTGTAACAACAGTAAAGCAAAATGGAGGCTACAATACAGCATCAGCCATAAGTCAGTTCATGGCCTGGTTGGGTGTGACCAAGTGGGAGTTCGCCACTGGAGTCTCAGTTTAGTGGTCTTTGCTGCGCCACTGGTGTCTTTGCTGCGGTTAAGACTTCTTGGCCGAAGGATTTTATTTATTTATTTGTGCTTATTTACCGCTTTTCATGAATCAATGAACTCAAGATACAGAATAGTACATTTAACAAATAACAAAAAACAAAAATACATGTAACATTGTGAACAAGGAGTGAAGGTGTGTAAGGGAAGATATAACTTCAAGCAGCTAACAGCCGATCTGAGCAATAACTATATACTATATATGTAGCTTATTTAAGTAACCTGAACTTGAAATTGAAAGAATGTTAAACTGTAAGAAGGACTGTTACTTTACTTTGAGAATTTTAAACTAGGTGATTAGTTTGCCAAAGTGTTCCTTGAACAGAAATGTTTTTAGCAGTGTGTGTCTGTTTGTGCCACAAGGTCTCTGGAAAGTGTGCATGGAGGACCAGGTGGTGGTATTGCAGATGTTGGTCACAGGTATGGAGTGTAGGTTGGTGATGGTGGTGGCTAGTCCTGGAGCTGGTGTGCATTCACCCTTGGTGCGGCTTGAGCTCCTGCCTGGTCCAGGCCAAAGGCGATGTAGGTGGAAAACCACTGAGATAGGGTCCACTTGGTGACCAGGCGGCCTGGTTTATTGGGGTCACAGGGGACAAAGAATTGTGACCCCTGTCACTAGTGTGCTGTCCAGTGCAGGTAGATGTATAGGGCCCAGATGCAGTCCAGGGTATGGAGCCTCCGCTCCTCCGGGGAGGTGTGGGGTTCTGATCGGAGCATGGAAGTTTAATGGCCTGGTTGATGAGGACCTGGCTGCTGATCCCAGTGCGCCACCCCATGAGCCAGCAGGAGGAGCGCTACAATGCTGCCCATCAGCATATCCGGGCAGTCAAGGAGTGTGAAAAGGGGGTGCTGAAGAGCTGCTTCCGGTGCTTGACAGGAGTGGTGGGGAACTCCTGTACAGCCCTGAGAGTGTATGCCTAATCTTCGCAGCATGTTGTGTAGTGCACAACCTGGCACGGATGCGAGGGGTGCCAGCCCCAGAGCCAGCAGTTGGAGGCATGGGAGGCTGCAGTGGCAGCGGATGGTGATGTGGCAGAGTCCAGGAGCCAGCAGCAGGCCAGGGCACTGGTCCACCATGCGAGGGTAATACGGGACAGTTTTTGAGGGGACCGCCCCACACCAGCACCAGCATGGGATATGCAGAATGAACCATAAAAAGTGCCTATTAGTACCTTATGCATGCAGTGTGCCTCAATATCTCCCCCCATCTCTGTCCCCTACCCCTGGGCTCCCTGCCATCCATGTGTGCTGTTCTGTTCCTGCTGCCCTGCCTGCCATCGTGTAGGCCGGTGCTTTGGTGTAGTTTAGCTACCCACGTAGGTTCCATTAGACATACATAGTTACGACGTGCAGCGGCACCACACCCCTGAGCCCCGATGTTTCAAAAATCTGCAGCACAGCTCACCACTGTAGGATGCCATAGCCTCACAGCACAAACCACTGGCAACATAGGCACGCAAGGCCACCCAGACCACTATATCTGGGTAGGGCAGATATCATCGTATGCAGGCATGGCAACCACAGCGTATGGACAGGTACACGCCATTGCTGACTGTGAGCTACCACAGAGCAGGGTGTGCCCTGCATGTGCAGCACCACTGGGCCACACCAGTGCTGCCTCAGCCCATACTGTGCGTGCATGGCAGAGGGGCAGACGGTCACAGGCACTGCTCACCATGGGTAGCATCTCTGAACCCAGCCTGCCTGCACGGGTAGTGCCCCTCTACCATACCCATGCAGTACAGGCCTACACACACACCATGGCCTCAGACACCCAGACCCTTCTCCTGGTTCCATGCACCATCCATGCAGACATGACACCCTGCCCCCACAGAATGGATGTCATAGCGTTTTTGCAAACAGGTCCCATTGTATTGTAAAATATGTGCCAACATGTACAACAGTGCCAACAGTACCAGACAATATACAGATATACTGAATGCAGAACGCCCCAGCACATGGCATACCCTGCCAGGGGGACTGCCTATGGTGCAGAGGGGCTCAGCTTGTGCCCTCTAACGGCATTGGCAAGGGCACCTATGTGCTTGGAGATGGAGCCTGCCGCTGTTCGCACCTTCTCCCTCAGGAGTCACACCTTCACTGCCAGAGTGGCCATAGTCCAGTCACTGAATGGATAAGGGGGTGGAGGCGCAGAGGGGCCTGGTATGGCATGGTCAGAGTGCACCCATGGGCACTGGGTTGCTGTGGGGGCCCCCAGCTGTGGAAGGTGCACTGCAGCTCTGCTGCCTGACACACCTGGCCTGTGAAGAGCCATGTGGTGGGTGCATGGTCCCCTGATAGGGTAGTGGGTGGGCATGGCTGTGGGTTGTGGCCAACAGCTGGGGGGTACAGCTCTACCTCTGGGCCCTCTGCCTGGTGCCTGCCTGTGGCACCCTGTGCCACACTACTGTACCTGGGATGCTTGGTGGGTAGTTCCTGCATCCCCCCGCTACCCCCACCAACCCCTCCCCCACTGACTCCTCAACCTGCCACTGTGCCCTGGCCCTCATGCTGTCCTCCCTCTCTGATGATGTGTCCTCTGATGCGGGGCTGCTGGGCTCCACCTCCTCCTCATCCCCTGCACTGCTGGTGGTACTGGTGCTGGGCTGCTCCTGTGGTGCTGGGCCGACACTCCTGGGTTGTAGATGTGTTGGGCTGGTGGTATCCTGGTACCCCCGGGAAACACATGTGGGGGAAGAAGAGGGGGTTAATGGACTGCACAGGCATGGCCCTGGGGTTGGACTGGCACACCCCTGGGAACCCACACATGCCTCACTCAATTCACCTTCTGCCCACAGGAGCATGTCACCCCCACAGTGCACACTGCATGCCCTCCCCTTTACCCGCCTCCAGCCAGCTCTGTTCACCTCCTCACATACCAACCTGTGGCCTGCCGGTGCCCCCGGGTGTTGGGCATGCAAAGGGGGTAGCATTGGCAGGTACACAATCTGCACCTTGGGCCATCGCTAGGGGTGCATGCTCCTGTACAGCCCAGCTGTGCCATGCCCCAGCCATGTGTGTGCACATCCTGGGTGCCAGCTGGTGCACACACGGGAGCGTGGCACCGGGGGATGGCATGGCTGCCCAAAGCACATTCCCATCATTGCGTACAGAGAGGGTCCACCACTGGGTGTTCTGCCTGCTCCTGTCCGGCAGCCATGGCTGCCGCCCCCTGTATCTACTGGGCTCCACTGTGTACCCACTGATCTTGGTCGGCTGCCAGCCACTCCCTGATCTGCTGCAGCTGGTTCAGTCTCCTCCGATGCAGTGTGCAGAAGCAGCTCTTGAGGGCCTCGAGGGTACATTGCACGCCATATTCCCTGTAGGAGAGAGGGGGGGACACACGGATTCAGTTGGGTGCAACCTTTTCACCTGTTGTGCATACCTGTATCCTGCCGCCATCTGGCAACCTGCCCATCCTGGGGACTGGGGTATGGGATATAGACAGGTCCTTCTATGCTGCCACTATGATTCATATTATATATGCTACATTATCATTACTACAGTAGTGTAGACACCATACTTGGACATATTTGCTATCCTGGTTGGTCTGTCTTTCATGCTCCCTAACATGCTTGCTCCCTTTTCCCCTGGCCGACCTAGATAACAAGCTGCAATAGGCCTAACAGATAGTCCTTTGTTCCTCTCAGCCTGACTCTGATAAGGACCCAGCTGCATTCTGTGATGAAATAGCAACTCACAATGACCATCATGTCAAGGGCAGACAGACTGCTTCCACTTACAGAGCCCACTGGAGATGCTCCTCAGGCCCCTTCTCCACCTCTTGGCTGTCTGAGCATCTTAGCTGTAATTGCACTTATGTTCTAGATGTTGCCCACATCTGTAATGGATGTTGAATTGTTTTATAATGCTTCATAGTGGTTGTATGTAGACATTGAACTGTAGAGCCGAGAGAGCTGAGTCCCACAAGGCTCAGCCCTCTCAGCTCTACTATTCAATGTCTACATACAACCAGTATGCAGCATTATAAAACAATTCAACATCCATTACAGAATATACACAGACGACATCATGATATTCACCCCCATAAGCACCAAACATCCAGACTAATCACAAATCACAGCATGCTTAGAAGCAATGTCGGAATGGCTCAACTATCAAAGCCTTTTCATAAACTACAAAAAGTCTGAACTGATGCACATCACCAGAAGTACGATATTTTCACCGCCGGACTCAATAAAAATCTTCGACCATACCATAAGGAATAAACAAGAAGTCAAATACCTCGGGGTTACCTTTGACCAGCAACTCAGCTTCCAGCCACACATCAAAAAGATGATCAAATCAGCCTACCACAAACTCAGAATGCTACGCAATCTCAAACCACTGCTTACTGACAATGATTTCAGAACTGTATGCCAAGCCATAATAATGCCTTTATTAGATTTCTGCAATGCAATTTACCATGGACTCCCAAAGAAAACGACTCTCCCCATACAACTGGTACAAAACACTGCGGCCAGACTCATCACCGGAACAGCAAAATACAATCACATAACCCCACGCTCCATCAGCTGCACTGGCTCCCTGTGGCTGTACGCACCAAGTACAAAAACATAGTAATAATCTTTAAAACACTAAACAACCTATCTCTAACAACTCTCCAACCACTGATCAAGAAGACACCCCCAACCAGGAGAAGAAGAGGAGCAGATAACAACATCCTAGAGACCCCGCTAAACTTCAGGAAAGCAAACCAATCCACCTGCAGCAGGGCCTTCTCCCTGTTTGCGCCCCAGCTGTGGAACGATCTCCCCACATCAACACGTGAAATCAAAGACCTAGTGGACTTTAGAAAGGCAATAAAAACCCACCTCTTCTGAGAATACTTTGGAACTACCCCAGAAGATGAAGATGAAGATTGATAACAAACTGGACCATAAGACACCACTACAGTTCCTGTATATAGTTAGCAATTGTTAATTGCCTGTTTACCCCAATGTAACCTCCAAGTTGATTAACCTTGTTCAATGTAAAGCCTATTGCTATAACTGTTCCATGTAAACTGCTTTGAATATAAGATAAGGCGGTATAGAAGACCTGCTAAATAAATAAATAAATAGTCCATTTCTCATATCCTCATCTGTAGAGGGGCTTCAAAAACCTGCACAAAAGGCCTATAGGTCTCACATATGTTCCTGAAGGGATCTATTAGCTGGCTCCCTATGGCCAATGTGCTACTTTCCCCCCTCCCATTCCCCCCCCCCACACCTCAATCACCCACATCCCTATCTCACCCTTCTTCAACATGGCATTTGTTCCCATGGTAATAACCTGTAAAATTACTTTACTTTGTCCATGGGAAAGGTCCTAGTATGTATCCTGGCCCACCAACATTCCTTGTACCCGAAAAGGTATCTACATATGTACTTTGCCAGTGACATGGTCACCTGTGGTTCCATTACTTGTGCCTCTTGCTGCTGTACAGACTACATTTGCTGTTGCCTTGCAGAGTTTGGTGTTTTCTGTCTATATGTCCCTGCTGTACCTTGGACCAAGGTGAGTGACAGGGTCGGGGCCCATTTGGGGGCAGCACTCACTACAGGGGTCATACCCATGAATGGCAGGTATGGGGTGCATGTGCTGGTACACCTTTGGCATATGCTACCATGTTCCTGCCCTCCACTCCCCTGGTCCTTTGCCACGTATCCTGTACCACCAGCAACGGTGCAATCTGGGCCATTTCTTTACCTGTGTCACCTGTCTGGGCCCTTCTGGCGCCTCTGCAGTCCTCCTCCCCCTTTGCTCCTATCTGTTGCACACAGGCATCCCTTGACACCATGGTACTTGGTTGTGGGCTGTGTGTGGCCTCGGCTGTGAGCATGTACCAGGGCAGGGGGCATCCACTGCCTCAGGGGCCATTGCACTGCATGGTTTGTCATGCACCATGCATGGACAGACTGTCACAGTTTGTTCATTGTAGATCTGTCATGTTATGTGGCATCACATCATTGGGATGCTGCCACAGCTGGACAGGGGGTGGCAGGCAGTGCTGGCAGATCCGCTTGCAGGGACAGACAGGCAACACATATGTGGGTTTTGCCACCGGTCATCCCAGACCCTTGCACTGGGGCACAGGGGCTGGAGAGTGGGGCAGGTGTCCAGGATGTCCACACTGGCTGGTGGGATCCCATGCGGTGCCCAGCCCAACCTCAGCTCCCTCTACACCGGCCGGTACCATTGCTGTGCATGCCCTGTGGCATTGCTACCACTGCCATCAGGGGGTACAGCGGCCTCTCTACCTGCTGTGTGTGGGTATGCCCCCTGCTGTGGGCACTCGGGGCTGGCACTTGTGACAATGTATGGCCCGTTGCCCCACCACCACCTGATCAGCACCCATTGGGGCAGTCCCAGCATGTGGCT
Source organism: Ichthyophis bannanicus (assembly GCA_033557465.1). Lineage (NCBI taxonomy): Eukaryota > Metazoa > Chordata > Amphibia > Gymnophiona > Ichthyophiidae > Ichthyophis > Ichthyophis bannanicus. The sequence continues at coordinate 194,296,525 of CM066039.1, forward strand.
TGGCATCACAGCCCTGTCTCCCTGTGCAGACCCACAGCTGTGCCTTTCAGGATTTGTCAGCCTGGCATGGTGCTCAGTCCCCCCCAGCCACCTGTTGTGTCCTCCTTACCTGCACAGCCAAAACTGGATGTCCATATGGTTGTTGACAGTCAGAGATTTGCCCGACGGCCAACCCCTGGGGTATAGCACCCCCTTGTGCTGCAGCAGAGAGCAGACAAGGCTCTTGCTCTCGCTGGGGCTGAAGTTCACACTTCTCCTCGCTGCCATTCCACAGGTGTCTCTCTGCCCAGCCATGGGGGCTCTGGCTCAGGCAGCCCGCAAATGCCTGCGTGATGGTGCCGTCTTTGCATGGGTATGCCATATGGGCAGTGCATGGATATGTCAGATGCCCCCTACCCGGGTTCCTGCATACCTGCCATCCTGCTTTTCTGGCCACCGTTGTGGCACATACATGGGTATCGCCTGTCAACCTTGGGTGCAGAGCCCAGGTTCTGTGCCTTGCGCTTACCAGTATATGCCGCGTTAGGCGCTTGCCGCTGTGCTCAGTTTGTGCTGCATTTTTGTAGCCTACCCATTTTGTCAGTGCCTGACTCATGATTCGTGCACTTTTCCTCACTGGGTAACTTTCTGTGGGAATGGCAGACCTTGATGCCATGTTGAAAATCGGGCCCGGAGTGCATGCATAGATTTATAGCTTTTTTGGAGCAGGTGCAAATTTGTGTGTTGGTATTTACTTACAATCGGGGCTGGTTCTGAAAATATATTTTATAAAGGGAAATAAGCGTCTATGTTGTCTTTATAAAACAGGCTTAAAACAGACTCTTCTTTGGACTTCTGACATAGGTGTCCTGTTATCAAATTACCCAAAAATAATTTAATAACAGGGCATCTATGTAAGTTAGATGTCAAAAACTGTCTATAATGTGTGTGTTTACATATATATGTGCACATCTGGTGGTCTCTTTATATTACCACAAATGGCAGTATATAACTTTAAATTAAATTTAATATGTGTATATATGTGTGTATATATTTATATATACAGTGTGTGTGTAGGATGGAGGGGTGAGTTTACTCTGCTAGTTGCCCAAACTGTGCCAGTTCTGGAGATAAATGGAGTACTCTGGCATGTGATGTTATTAATCTCATGAGCATTGCAATCCCTAGAAAAATGTAAAGGAATAGAGCGCTTGCGAGCTTGCCCTCTGTCCCCTTTCTGCGATGCTCATATTTCTTCTCATGCAAAGGCAGCAAGAGTAATAATGAGACTTTCTGCTTACAGAGCTGTTTACAGTCTTTCAGAGCACTTTAGTCCATAAGAATGGCCAGTAAATCTCTCTCTGACATTACTGTCCTTTCAAAGTAGCTTCGCTCTCTTGCCATTCATAGCAGCAGGTGCAGGCCAGTTGTACAGGTGTACCGGTCCCTGTAAATGGCAGGCTGTGCAGGGAGGAGGAGTATCCTAATAATGGAGAAGGGTGGTTAAGGGATGGAGAAATAGGCATGGGAAGGGAAGAATGAGGGAAGGAGAAGGATAAAGGAAGGAAAAGACCGAGGGAACGAGAGAGACACAAGAAACGGGGGAAAAAAGGGATAAGGGAAGAAAGAAATAAACAAAGGACAGAGACATGGAGAAGGCAGAAAAACGTCCCACTTCAGCCTCTCCCTTCTCCAAACCTCTCTTCTGTTCTTATTCTTCCCTTCTCTAACCCTCTGTCACTTTTGTCATTTCTCTCATTCTAATTTCTCTTTCTCATTCTCTCTGTCTCTCCCTTCCCATCCTTCTTCCCTATGTATCTTCCCTCCATCTTTCCTTTCCCATTCCTCTCTCAATCCTTTCCTTACCTTGCCTACCTTAATCTGTCTGTCTCCCTTCTATCCCTCTATTTTCTTCAGGACACTAATCCAAATTCTTTGTTCTTAGTAGCCAAAAAAAGAAAGAAATATGTACTATAGGAGGAGCATACAAAAAGACAGACAGTAACACTTCATTTTATTTATTTTCTGACTTCTTTCATTCATTTCCCTCTCCTCTCACTATCACCTCCCCATTCTTTTCTTTCTCTCTATTGAAGGGCACAAGTTCAGTTCTTGAAGAATGGAAAAAGGTCAGTTCTTCTGGATATCCCTAAGATATGCATATCTACTGCCTCCATTGTATGCAAATATATCTCATGCACATTCATTAGGGATATCATGAAAACCTGGCCTGTTTATAGCCCTCAAGGACTGAACTTGTGCACCCTTGATCTATTCCTTTCCCACTATTTCTGCTTCTCTCTTCCCTACTTCCCTTTTCATCAGTCTTTTTCCATTCTCATCCATCCCCTTCGTTCTCTTTGTCTCCCTCCTTCCCTTTACTCTCTCTCACTTTTCTTCCCTCAGTTACCCCCATCTCTTTCAGTCTTCTCCCATTCTCTACCCTCCCTCACTCTCTTCTCATCCTCTGCAATCTTACTGTCTCTCTATATCTCCTTTCCGTTCCTTCTCTGTAGCTGTAGCTCCCTCAGTCCCCTTCTCCCTCTCTTCTGTATCTTCTTTCCCATCTCTTACCTGCCAGACCATTTCTCCTCTCTATCTCAGTTCCTTTACGCTTTTCCCCTTTTGATCTGTCTTCCTCCTCTTCTCTATCTACCTCCTTCATCACTTTCACTCCTCTGTCTTACCTTACCTCCTCATCTGCTTTGTGCTCTCTCTCTCTTACTGCCTCCCTCTATCCTCTGGATTTCACTCTTTATTTCTCCAATCATTCACTGTAGTATTGAAAGCACAATTGTATAAACTGCTCATTAGATCTCCTCTTTTTGTATAGAACATATTGAAGATGCTAGTACAGTTAATTTAAACCCCAGTGTTCACCGGGATAAGGTGGGAACTAATACTACTACTATTATAATTAATCATTTACATAGCACTACAAGACATACGCAGCGCTGTACAGACACATATAAAAGAAAGCTCCTGCTCATCAGAGCTTACAATCTAATCAAAACAGACAGTACAATAAATGAGAACAAGGGTACAGTAGGGAAGGGTAATGAGACAGAAAGAGAACAAAGGATTAAGATCCAAAAGCAGCCTGAAAGAGGTGAGCCTTCAGCATGGATTTGAAAAGGAGGAGAGATGAAACCTGATGTAAAGATATAGGTAGTTTGTTTCAGGCATAAGGAGCAGCAAGTTAAAGGATCGAAGTCTGAAACTGGCTGCTGAAGAGAAAGGGCATAGAGAGAAGCGAGCCAGAGGAAGAGCGGAGTTCACAAGGAGGGGTGTAGGGAGAGAGAAGAGAGGAAAGGTAGTGAAGAGTAATAGAATGAATGCACTTATAGATCAGAAGGAGAAATTTGTATTGGATACGGAAATGGAAGGGAAGCCAATGAAGTGATTTGAGAAGAGGGGTTATATGAGTATATTGGGGTTGGCGAAAGATTAGCCACGCAGCAGTTTTGAATAGATTGAAGGGGAGAAAGATGACTTAGAGGGACACCAGTAAGGAGGAGGTTGTAATAGTCGAGGTGAGAAGTGACTAAAAAGTGGTTGTGTTTTAGTAGTGTGTACAGAAAGGAAGGGGCAAATTTTGTTAATGCTGTAGAGAAAGAAATGACAGGTTTTTGCTATTTGTTGGACATGTGTGGTGAAGGAGAAGGAGGAGTTGAAGATGACTCCAAGGTTGCAGGCGAAGGAAACAGAAAGTAGAAGAGTGTTATCAACAGAGATAGAGAAGGGAGGAAGGTGAAAGAGGGCTAGGGGGAAAAATAAGAAGTTCAGTTTTGACCAGGCAGTCCCATATGTATTGATATCGAAGGATTGGCACTGCCATCCAGGGTGGCACTTTGAGTGTTTCCTACTATGAGTTTCCACTAGCTATCTATTGGTCAACGTTTTGCATGCCGAATTTGAATAAACAGGAGGTTCATTTGCACAGGCATGAGTTTAATTTGCATATGGGGCTTGTTTAGAATATATTTTCTCTAGTGCATATGCATGGAGTATGGTGAACACCTGGCACGTTGGTGCAGTGGGGTGGAGGAAATCTTCAAAGATTTGAGCAGAGAAGATTAATTTTAAGGAATGATACATATAACCATCCTTTCAGCCCCTTCATTACCCACCCCTCCCCCCAATATCCTAAATTTGCATTGTCTGTTGTATGACACTGTATTTCTGGGAATTACACAAGCATAAAATAAGTAGCATACAATATACCTAATAAGTTTAAAGGACTTGATATTAGTTGAGAACTCCCTTCTCCCTTAGCAACTTTACATAACTAAACAACTCACCAGTTCTAAGATGCAGACAACAGTCCCGCGGTGAGATGGGGGTTATTCAGCCTTTTGCTATGTGTCACATGCATGATTATCTCCCAGTTTCTGAGATGTTGTATGTCTGCGCTCTGTGCAAAGAGCTCCTAGCTCTTAGGGAAAGAGTCAAATATTTGGAAGCTAGAGCAGCAGACTTGGAGGAACGAAGTCAGACAGAAACGTATATAGAGGAGACCTTCAGGGACATTGTAGAGAAATCCCACCTCCAGTCTGTGAGCCTTTGTGTTGTTATGGAGGAGGAAGGTCACCTGAAAGGAGAACATCTCCTTAAAATGGCAGGAAGCAAACCTGTAGACAAGACCTGCCCTCCAGATGATGCAATATCCTCTTGTACTAAGGATGGTTCTCCAGGGACAAGTCCACACGAGGGAGGGGTTAGGATGGCTTTTGTAGTTGATAATTCAGTCATTAGACATATTGATAGCTGGGAAGCTGGTGGATATGAGGATTGCTTAGTAACCTGCCTACCTGGTAGGAAGGTGTCAAGACAGAATTTTAAACAGTGCTGGGGAGAAGCCAGCTATCTTGGTACATAGAAACATAGAAACATAGAAACATGATGACAGAAAAAGACCACAAGGCCCATCTAGTCTGTCCTTCCATAACAACAACTACAACAGTCCACTTTTTACCTTTAGAGATCCTCTGTGTTGGTCCCATGCTTTTTTGAATTCAGTTACTGTCCTCATCTCTACCACCTCCACTGGGAGACTATTCCACAGATCCACTACTCTTTCCGTAAAGAAATATTTCCGCATATCACTCCTGAATCTATCTCCCTTCACCCTCATCCCATGTCCCCTCGTCGCAGAACTTGCTTTCAATTGAAAGAGGCTCTCTCCCTGAATATTTATGCCACGGAGGTATTTAAACATCTCAATCATATCACCTCTATCCCGCCTTTCCTCTAAGGTGTACATATTAAGATCCTTAAGTCTGTCCTCATATGCTTTATAATGAAGACCACTAATCATCTTAGTAGCAACCCTCTGTACCGACTCCATCCTGTTCACATCCTTTTGAAGGTGCGGTCTCCAGAATTGCACACCATACTCCAAATGAGGTCGCACCAAAGACTTATACAGAGGCATTATCACCTCCTTTTTTCTGCTAGCCATTCCTCTCCGTATGCACCCAAGCATCCTTCTAGCTTTTGCCGTCGCCTTTTCTACCTGTTTAGCTACTTTAAGATCATCGGACACAACTATGCCTAGGTCCCGCTCTTCTTTAGTGGACAAAAGTACTTCACCTCCTATACTGTATTGCTCCCTTGGATTGCTGCAGCCCAAATGCATGACCTTACATTTTTTAACATTAAATCCCAGTTGCCAAATTCTAGACCATTCTTCAAGCTTAGCCAGATCCCTCCTCATGTTATCTACACCTTCCTGGGTGTCTACTTTATTGCAGATTTTGGTATCATCCGCAAAGAGGCAAACCTTACCCGACAGCCCTTCTGCTATATCACTAACAAAGATGTTAAAAAGAATCGGACCAAGGACAGATCCCTGGGGCACACCACTGGTAACATCCTTCTCCTCAGAGTGAGCTCCATTCACTTGTACTCTTTGTCGCCTCCCACCCAACCAATTTCTAACCCAAGCAGTAACTTTAGGGTCCATCCCTAGGGTGCTCAGTTTGTTTATAAGTCGCCTGTGAGGAACAGTGTCAAAGGCTTTACTGAAATCTAAATACACCACATCTAGAGCTCTCCCTCGGTCCAACTCCCTGGTCACCCAGTCAAAGAAATCAATCAGATTTGTCTGACAAGACCTGCCTCTGGTGAATCCATGCTGCCTCGGATCCTGTAATCCGCTGGACTCCAGAAACCTCACTATTTTCTCTTTCAACAGCGTTTCCATTAATTTACTCACCACTGAAGTTAAACTAACCGGCCTGTAGTTTTCAACCACATCCTTACTTCCGCTTTTGTGTAAAGGCACCACATGAGCCTCTCTCCAGTCCTTTGGCACCACTCCCGACTCCAACGAGGCATTGAAAAGGTCAGTCAGTGGAGTTGCTAGAACGTCCCCAAGTTCCCTCAGTATTCTAGGGTGTATCCCATCCGGTCCCATCGCTTTGTCTACTTTAAGTTGAGCTAGTTTCTCACGAACACAGTCTTCTGAAAATTGTTCAATATGTCCCTCGCTTCTGTTCTTATGGATATAAATCACATAGGAAATTAGGGGAGGGAAATTGTGGAAGCCAAATTTAAGCTTTTAGATAGGAAACTAAAATCCAGAACTGTCACGGTAGCATTCTCAGAAATACTCTCCATTCTATGTGCAGCACCCAAAATACAGGCAGAGCTTTGGAGTATCAATGCATGGATCAGATGATACTGCAGGGAAGAAGGATTTAGATTTGTTAGCACCTGAGCAACATTCTGGAGAAGAGGAAGCCTATTCCAAAAAGATGGCCTCCTTCTGAATGAGGCTGCTGGTGCTAACATCTATTACATATGAACATAAAATATGCCATACTCGGTCAGACCAAAGTCCATCAAGCCTAGTATCCTGCCTCCAACAGTGGCCAATCCAGGTCACAAGTACCTGCCAGGTTCCCATAAGGTAGACAGATTCCATGCTACTTATCCCAGTCCACTTTAATAATAGTTTATGGACTTTTCCTGCAGGAACTTGTCCAAACCTCTCTTAAACCCATCTACACTATCAGCTGTTCTCTAGTAACGAATTCCAGAGTTTGATGATGGGTTGAGTGAAAAGGAAGATAGTGCAGCTTTGAAACTAGAACTTGGAAGCTGACAGATGTTCAAGGGTGCATAGTTTGGAGTAAAGTATCTTTGAAGCATACTATCATAACATGGAAGACAGAGCACCCTGATAGAGAGGTTGCAATAAAGGCAAAGGTAGCCTAGGTGCCCTTAAGTAAAAAAAGCAGAGTTATTTATTTATTTGAAAAACTTTAATATACCGCCAATTCCCAAGATCAGTGGCGGTTTACATCAAACAATGCTAAGGTACAGAGAACAATATGCAACTATATACCAATACATAGAACATTAAGCAACTATATACAACTATATACCAATACATAGAACATTAAGCAACTATATACAGATACAATATAGAGTTTAGAGCTATTTACAACTTGCAACATACTTCAACATATATACAATTTGGTCAGATTATGGTTGAATTATGGGTAATAGTAGTTGTATGGGAGTCAAATTGCAGGAGTGTATTCAGGTTGTGTTATGGAGGATGGGAGGCCATATCCAGGTCACAATCCATGTTGCAGTAGTGTTGGGTGAACAAGTATGTTTTTAGTTCTTTTCGGAACTTTTGTAGTTCTTTTATCTCTCTTAATTGGTCTGGGAGGTTATTCCATAAGGTAGGTGTTACATATGAGAAGGCGCTGTTGCTTGTTATTTGTTTTGTCTTTCTTATTAATTCAGACACTAGGATGGTATTAAGATTCTTTCTTCTTCTCATTCTGTTTACAGGAGGGCTATGAATCAGTGTGGATAGATATGATGGGGCAAACTTATTAATTAACTTGAAGGTGGTCAATATGATTTTATACTGGATCCTGCTAGCAACGGGCAGCCAATGTAATGAGCATAGAATTGGGGTAATGTGGTCAGTTAACTTGGCTTTGGAAATTATTCGTGCAGTAACGTTCTGAGCCATTTGTAGGATTTTTAGATTCTTCTTTGTTATGCCTTTTAGTATGCCATTACAGTAGTCAAAGTGGGGGGCTATTAAGGCTTAGGTAATGGTTCTAAAATCATCGTTTTCTAAAAGTGGCCTAAGTTGTTGGATAGACCGAAGTGTGAAAAAGATTGTTTTGGTTATCTTCTTAATGTGAGAGGTGAAACTAAGGGTCCAGTCAAGGATGACTTCTAAATATCTAATCTCTTCTTTAACTGGAAGGGTACAATTCTGGAGTTTGATGTCTGATGGTGGTGTAAAATTAGGGTTTCTTGAGGTAAATAATACCTCAGTTTTTTTAAATTAATATTCATATTGTTTGAATGAAGCCATAGTTCAGCTTCAGAGAGGCAGGCTGCTAAGTTGTCATAGTTGGGGTCAAGTATATTGAATGGAGAGAACAACATAATATCGTCCGCAGATATGTGATAGTTTATCTTATATCGTTTGAATATGGTGCATATCGGTTGCAGGTAAAGGTTATAAAGGAGGGCAGACAGTGCGGAGCCTTGAGGTATTCCTTGTTCTTGAGGAAATGGTGGTGATGAAATTTGGTCAATTTGTACATATTGTGAACGATCAGATATATATGATTTAAACCATTCAAGTGTCATTTCCTGTAAACCTAGCTGGCTGAGTCTTGAAATGAGTATATTATGGTTTACACTGTCAAATGCAGCAGATATGTCGAGAAATACCAGGATGAAAGCTTGTTTGGTGTTGTCCAAGCCCCTGATGAGAGTATCAAGAAGGACAAGTAATAGGGTTTCCACGCCGTGGAAGGGGCGAAACCCATATTGATGATCATCAAGGGGGCGGATGTATCTATATAGTCTTGAAGTTGGAGTTGAACAACTTTTTCAATGACTTTAGTCAGGAAGGGAATACTGGCGATCGGTCGATATGATGATGGGTCATTGTCATTTAGTGATTTATTTTTCAAAATCGGGTGGATTGCAGAAAGTTTGAGTTCTTTAGGTAGTACACTTTGCTGTAGGGATTTGTTTACTATATCTAAGATATAGGGGGCAAGTTCTAGTTTTGTTGTCTTAATCCAGGATACTGGGCAAGGATCTAAGATGGATGTGGTTGTGTTAAGTTTAGCGATTATATTGAGCAATTGTTTTTTGTCAATAAGATGGAAAGATTTCCATTCATTGATGTTGTTCGTTGTATTTGGGAAGGGGTCAGGTTTTGGTAGACTAGATTGTTTTAGTTTGCTAGCAAAATAGTTTGCTAATGCTTGTGGGTTAATAGGCACAATGTGGGGGCTTTGGATAAAGATTTTACAATTTCAAATAATTCCCTTGGGTGATTAATAGATTTAGATAGGATTATTGTATGATATTGTTTTTTGGCATTGTTTGTGGCTGACCTGTAAGAATTAAGAGTTGAAAAGTATAGGTCCCGGAGTTCTGGGCTGAAAGAGTAGTTACTCACCTGTAACAGGTGTTCTCCAGGAGCAGCAGGAATCAGTCCTCACATATGGGTGATGTCGGCGCCGATGGAGCCCTCATGCGGAGCATTTCCCCAGCTTTCAAAGAAAGCCTTTGGGAATTGCAGTGCGCATGCACGGTCCCCTTCCCGCCCAAGGGTGCCATCTTGCTCAGTCTGATGACATAGCTAAAAGATAGCAAACAATTAGCAAAATAAATCATATGACTGCAACTCCAAGGGGAGGAGGGAGGGTTGTGAGGACTGATTCCTGCTGCTCCTGGAGAACACCTGTTACAGGTGAGTAACTACTCTTTCTCCAGGACCAAGCAGGAAGTCAGTCCTCACATATGGGACTCCCCAGCTTAAGGCTACCGGAGACCTCAAGCCGAAAAAATGAGCTCCCTCTAGCTCGGCAGGACGTAAGGAAGGAATCTTCTCTGAGAACACCCCCGACCGGTAGCCCAACACCAGGGCCGGAGGGTAGGAGTTGCCTAAACCCCAAAGAGATTATGGAGTACTGCCTGTCCGAAAGCACTGTCCCTGCGGGACTCCCTCTCAAGGCAGTAATGGGCCACAAAAGTCTGGCTTGAAGACCAAGTAGCGGCCCGGCAGATGTCTGCCAACGGAACAGAGTGGAGATGAGCCACTGACGCAGCCTTCGCCCTGACACGATGAGCCGTGACTCGACCCTCCAACGAGAGGCCGGCTGCCCAATAAGCCCAGGCGATACAGTCAGCAACCCAGATGGACAAAGTACGCTTGGAGACAGGTAACCCCAACTTATTGTGGTCAAAAGAAACGAAGAGCTGAACTGCCCTCCATTGCTCCCGCGTATGGTCAAGGTAGAAGGATAACGCCCTCCTACAGTCCAGGGTATGCAGGACCATCTGCCCGGTTGGCATGCGGCCTGGGAAAGAAGGTCGGAAGAACCACCTCCTGATTGAGGTGAAAAGGGGAGACAACTTTAGGGAGAAACTTCGGGTGAGTCCGTAAAACTACCCTATTCCTGTAGAACCTAGTGTAAGGAGGATCAGACACTAGCGCCTGAAGTTCACTCACTCGCCTAGCAGAGGTAAGAGCTACCAGAAACAAAGTTTTCCGGGAGAGAAAACGGAGAGGGCAGGTAGCCATAGGTTCAAAGGGCGGACAAGTAATCCGCTGTAAGACCACATTCAGATCCCACTCAGGGGCTGGTGGACGCAAAGGAGGCTTAAGCAGAAGGAGGCCTCTGAGAAAACGAGCCACCAAAGGGTGGTTGGAAAGAGGCCGTCCATCCACTGGCGAGTGGTGCGCTGAGGTGAACCCAGACAGAGTTGGACTTAAGGCCTAGATTGGAGAGGTAAAGCAAATATTGCAAGACTACCGCTACCAAGCACGAGAAGGGATTCTCGCTGTGCTGAGCACACCATGCGGAGAATCTACGCCACTTAAGAGCGTAGGATTTCCTGTTAGATTGCCGCCTAGAGGCTAAGACTACATCTTCCACCTCACGGGGCAGTAGTAGGGGAGCCAGGACTACCCTTTCAGCAGCCAGGCCATCAGATGAAGGGACTGGGGGTTGGGGTGCAAGACAGACCCCTGATCCTGAGACAGGAGATCGTGCTGAAACCCCAGAGGAAGAGGGGTGGCCACCGCCAGTTGCAGCAGAAGTGGGAACCACGGTTGCTTCGGCCACCTGGGGGCTATCAGGATCATTGAGGCCCCGTCCTGGAGGACTTTGAACAGTGTTCGGGACACTTGTGGCGTGGGAGGAAACGCATAAAGCAGGCCTGTGGACGAGATCAGAAACGCATCCGCTGCTACTCTGAGAGGATGCGGTTGTCTGGAGCAGAATCTCGGGAGTTGCCGGTTCAGAGGACTGGCAAAAAGATCCATGGTGGGGAGGCCCCACCTGAGAAAGATCTGCTGAACTACCAACGGGTTCAATCTCCACTCGTGTGGTTGCAGGATCCTGCTCAGTCTGTCCGCCAGGTAATTTTCTTGACCTGGGAGGTAGACAGCCTTGAGGAGGATTCCGTGATTGACGGCCCAAGAGCACAGCCGTTGTGCCTCCTGACATAGAAGGAAGGAGCCTGTGCCTCCTTGTTTGTTCACGTAGAACATGGCAACTTGATTGTCCGTCTGGACTAGTACAGACTGGTGAGAGACGAGATGGGAGAAGGCTCTCAGAGCTAGGCGTATCGCCCTTAGCTCCAGGAAGTTTATCTGTTGAGCAGCCTCCTAGGGGGTCAAGAGACCCTGAGTACAAGCCCCTTGGCAATGTGCTCCCCAACCTAGAAGAGAAGCATCTGTCATCAGCACTTGAGAATGAGGAGGGGATTGAAAAACCACTCCGAGTACCAGATTCGGAAGATGAAGCCACCATTGCAGAGAGGAGACCAGCAGGTCGGATATTCTTACGGAGTCCGCTAGGCTCCCTGTGGCCTGATGCCACTGAGTGCGAAGGCTCCACTGAGCAGGCCGCATGTGCAGGCGGGCATTGGGGGTGACATAAACCGTGGAAGCTATATGGCCGAGTAGCCTCAGGAATTGCCTGGCAGAGACCAGGGAATTGCTGTGAAACTGCCTGGCTAGATCCATCAACCTGTGGGCTCTGTCCACTGGCAGAAAAGCCTTCGCCTGAAGAGTGTCCAGCCTTGCTTCTATGAATTCTAAGTTCTGGGACGGGAGCAAAGTGCACTTTTCGAAGTTTATGACAAACCCCAAGTGCTGAAGCAGAGCCACAGTGTGAAGGGTGGCTTGATTGGCCTCCTGGGAAGACTTGCCCCTTATGAGCCAGTCGTCCAGGTACGGAAACACAAAAAGACCTTGAAGCCTTAGGTAGGCCGCCACCACTGCCAGGCACTTGGTGAACACCCTGGGAGCAGAGGTCAGGCCAAAGGGTAGTACTCTCTACTGATAGTGGTTTCCTCCCACAACAAATCTGAGATATTGTCTGTGGTCTGGATGAATAAGGATGTGAGTATAAGCATCCTTTAGATCCAAGGAGCATAGCCAATCTCCCTGCTGGAGATAGGGCAGCAGGATTCCAAGGGTAAGCATCTTGAACTTTTCCCTCTCCAGGAACTTGTTGAGGTTGCGTAAGTCTAGGATGGGTCTGAGGCCTCCTGTTCTTTTTGGTACCAGAAAGTACCTGGAATAAAAGCCGTGACCTCTCAGGTGGTGGGGCACCGGTTCCACAGCCTGTTCCTTTAGTAGACTTGCCAACTCCTGAAGGAGTAGGTCCCTGTGCAGAGGGAGTCTCGGAGGCTCCCCTGAAAAATAGGAGGGAGGCACCTGGTGAAAATGGAGAAGATAGCCCTTTTGGACTATATGAAGTACCCAGGTATCTGATGTGACGGCAGACCACCTGTGGGCAAAGTGGGCCAGCCGGCCTCCTGTGCTGAGAGAAGCCAGCTGAGGAGAAGAGGCTATGCTTTGTGAGTCAAAAACCCCCACCCTGCTGAGCAGGGGCCGGTGTTGGTGGCTTGGGGGCCTTCTGCCTATGGGGCCCATGACCCTGCCCCTTGGCCTGCTGACCCTGCTGGGGAGCTGCAGAGGCCTGATAATGAGGGTATTGTTTATAGGCAGATGACTTCCTCGGGTAAAAGGACTTTTTTCCCGAGCCCTTCTTCTTCTGAGAAGGGGCAGAGGTCTTTCTAGACAACCTAGTCCTGGTCAGAGTCTCGGTCTCGAGTTCTGCAGCCTTTTCAGCCATGGGCTTGCCAAAGAGGTTTTCACCTCGGCAGGGGACATCGACCAACTTGTCCAACTTGACTGTAGCCAAGCCTGTCGGCGTGCACCGATGCCGGCCCTGGCTACTCGGGCCGAAGCCTCGAAGCCATCGTAGGCTGCTCGAGAGATAAACTTTGAGCACTCTCGAATACCGGTGGACAAGGCCTGGAACCTCTGCAAAAGGTCCCTCGGAGAGACCAGCAGAGAACCCGGCAATCTCCTTTGCCAGGTCTCGGAGATACATGCCCATGTAGAGCTGGTATGTCTGGACACGGCAAGCAAGCATAAAGCCCTGGAAGCACTTCTTACCGAGGGCATCCAGGTTCCGGGCCTCCCGGCTGGGAGGCACCAAGGAGTGCATCTTCTGACTTTTCAGTCGATGCATGGCTGATTCCACAACCATGGAGTGGTGCGGTAATTGTGCCTTTTGGAACCCGGGGTTCTTGCGGACTCGATAGATGTTATCGACCCGCTTGCTTAACACCGGCGTCGAGGCCGGGGTCTCCCACATGCGGAAGAGCAGCCGCTCCAGCATCGGAGGAACCGGTACAGTAAAGGCCTCCTTCGGGGGAGAGTCATACTGGAGTGCCTCGAGCTCCTCTGCTCAAGGCTCCTCCTCGGGATCCGCGGGGAAGGCCAAGGCCTTGGCCATATCCCGCACGAAGTCCGAGAACCGGGTATCCTCTGGTGGGGATCGTCTCCGAGGCTCGGACTCCGGCGATTCCGATGGGACACACCGAGTCCGATAGGTGTCGGGTGACTCTTCGTCCTCCATCTCCCAGCCTGAGGAGGTGTCGAGCGGCTCCGGTTGGGCGGGCACCGATGCCTTCCGCCCCGACGCCGAGGGTACCGGCATCGACGACCTCGGTCCTGAACGGGAGGCCGAGGATCGACTCGAGCCCGCATGGACTCGAGGATCGGCTCGGCCTCCGGGGTCGACTTGGACGTCGATGTCCCGGTGGTCGGGGCAGATGCACCAGTGAGACCGGCGATCAATGCCCGCTGCTGTTCCATGAAGGCAGCGAGGCTGCTCTCCAAGGCCGTCAACCTGAGTCCGAGCTCAGGAGACCCAGCAGCCCCCGACTCGGGCCCCGATGGCGTCGGGCCCAACGTCGGCTCCCTTGGAGGAGAGTCCACGAGGAGTACAGCACTCACGTGTCCAGGAGACCCCATCTCGAGACGAGGTTGCTTGGCAGGCCCCTCCGACTCTGAAGACCCGGGACGGCTATCGGGGCTATGCGACCTGGCTCTCGAGGAACCAGGAGCGTCCACCAACGCCGCCCTCGTGGGTTTCTTCTTCCTGCGCTGTTCCCATGAAGGAGACCCCCGCTCAGAGGAACCTCGACGCTGCTCGGGGCCGGAGTCCCGAGACGTCGAGGCCTCTGACGAGGTCCGGGCCCGTCCGGACGCGGAGTCAGAGAAGATCCTATCCTTCTGGTGCTGCCGACTCCTCAACATCTTTGAGGACATTTTGCCACACGGACCACAAATCATAGGGTCATGATCGGGTCCGAGGCAGCGGAGGCAGCAGTCGTGTGTGTCGGTAAGAGACATAAGTTTCTTACACCGATCACACTTTTTAAACCCGCTGGCAGCCATCGGGGGAAAAAGGGCCCCTGCGAGGTCAAAAGACAGGACTGCCAGTGAAAAAAGAAAAAATGGCGCGAACGCTAGTCACGAAGGACAAAAACCGAAAAAGGTGAGAGTGGGCTCGATACCGGCGTATCGGGCCCAGGCTGGAAAAAGATCCGGCGTTGAACCGAAGGAGAAGTACAAAAAATAGGGAAATCAACTTTTTCCTCGGCGAAAAACTAACTACGTCCGTCGGGCTCCGCGGAAAAAAGAAGACTGAGCAAGATGGCACCCTTGGGCGGGAAGGGGACCGCGCATGCGCACTGCAATTCCCAAAGGCTTTCTTTGAAAGCTGGGGAAATGCTCCGCACGAGGGCTCCGTTGGCGCCGATGTCACCCATATGTGAGCACTGACTTCCTGCTTGGTCCTGGAGAAAGATTGCAAAGTATCCCTATCAACTGCTAAGGAGATTATAAATATAAGCATAAAACATACCTTGACATGTTTGTATACAAATGCTAGAAATCCTTAAAAACAAGATGGGAGAGTTAGAATATATAGTGCTGAATGAAGAAGTAGATATAAAGTGGAATTTTAGAAAGGGCATCCAAGTGCAATCTAGGATGTTCAGGGCAAAACATGCAGGAAAACACTGGGGATGGCTATGTGTCAGCCTGCTTTCAGAAACATAGATGCCCCTGACACGGACACCTGCAGTGCCATCCACATAGATGTCTCTGGTACAAACACTTGAGGCAGGGACGTATATCTCATGTTAGTTTGCATATGGGGATGTCCGTCGGCGTGGCACAATAAAAACAAGAGTCCTCATTCTCTGTCTGTGTTTATTGTCAATGTGGAGAATGAAGGGATAATTAGTCTAAGTGTGGATTTCAGGCCTGCTCTATAGGTTTGCTTTGTATGGTTGCACCCTTACCTGCCTGAAAATATACACAATAACATATGATTGGCACAAGAAGACACACATGTGGGCTAGTGACGCAGAGTATTTTGCGGCCTTGTATGGGAGAGCCTGGGGAACTAGACACTTTGGACGGGAACGTGCAAAGTATATAGGCCCAGAGAAATACAGGAGAAATACAGGCTAAGAAAAATACAGGCCAAGCTGGAAGCAAGGACCTTTAACACACATACTCTGAGCCCTGAAGATAACAGACAGTGCCAAGAGATGAAGTTCCAGGAAATGGAAAGGCATGAACACAGCACAGGCAGGGGGGAGGGGGGAGGGGGGGAGGGGGAGGAGAGGGGGGGAGGGGGGGAGGGAGGGGAGGGGGGGAGGGGAGGGGAGGGGGGGGGGAGGGGGGCTGTGACCAGCTGGTAAGCGGACCCTGAGCAGACCTTGAAATACAGACCTTGTTGAAATACCAACTGTTGTTTGGTGATAAACATGGGAGGGTCCTGAGGGAAGAGCACTTGCAAAAGTTCTTCTGACCTTCTGAACCTGCAGGTTTTTTGCAAGTTTCTTTTTCATTTTTAAATGACGTCAGTAATTCAAGCAGAATTCACTGGAACTTTGGGACAGAGAATGTGACAGAGAACGTATATAAGAGAGTGCCTATAGAGCTTCAGCGGGCAGCCTTCTTTCCCCCACTGTACTGGAGGTTAGGAACGTTGCCTGCACCTGGGTCCCTCAGACAGACACTTGTGTATCTGTGCTTGCAGTTTTTGCTTGTACTGAATAAAGGAATTTTGCTGACAAGTGACTGTGATCTAAGTTCTTTTATTTTCCTGGTGTATGGCTCCCATGTACCCAGGCAATCTTGGTGATTATTAGGGATGCTTTGTAGGTAAGAACCTGCCTACAAGAATACAGAGGATATGAGTATACCTCCTTCTCCAAACCCTCTGGATGGCAAAGCAAATATGTTTCCAATGCCTATTCATGCCTGGAGCAAGTATAACTTTAAACGTTGCTTGGGACATGCAGGGCACTACTGAAACCAGGCAAGGATGTCCAGGTTCTTGGGAATGACTCAGACATGCCTACACCATGCCCTCATTTCTTCTTGAATGTCCACCTGGGTCGTCTTTTCACCCACCTTTTAAAATGACTCTGAGGACATTTCCGTGCTTTGCACATCTCTTTGCCTATTTTCAGATGTCCAAAGCATGAATAGAGCTTCTAATATAACCCATAATAAGCACCTCTGAGACTAGATGGAAGGAGGTTGGAACGCTGATACCAGGATACAAATTATGATAGGGTAGATCAAATTAGTGAAGGGGAGGCGCTGTATGTTAAAGAGAGCATTGAGTCAAACAGAAAGCATAGTTACTCACCTGTAACCCCAGCGTCCAATAGGAAAGCCTTTGGGAACACTCCACTGCACCTGCATGCCTGCCTTCTCAACTCCTCTCCTCAGTTGAGTTTTAGTTGAGAGGAAGTGAAAAATAAAAAACCCTACAAATCCTAGGGGAGGAGGGTGGGTTGTGAAGATTGATTCCTGCTGTTTCCGTAGATCACCTGTTATAGGTGAGTAGCTATGCTATCTCCAGAAATAAGCAGGAATGCAGTGTTCACGCATGGGACTAACTTGCTCCCAGGTACCAGACTGGTATGGGGGAGGCAGTGCGATCCCTGAGGCTAAACATTGTAGCCGAAGAGTCTGGAGAGTTGTGGGTCTTCAGACTCAATTCCAGTAGGCGATACTTCCCCCAAAGATAGTCTGGTCTGTTGTAGAAGTCCGGGATGGAGGGTAGGAGTTGAGTTTAAGTCCCAAAGAGGTACCAGAGTACAGCTTGGCTAAAGACAGCATCCCGACGGGAGTCTCTGTCCAGACAATAGTGAACAGCAAAAGTATGAATGGAGGACTAGGTAGCTGACTGACAGATCTCATCAATAGATACTGAATGGGGATTGGCTATGGAGGTTGCCATAGCCCGCACACTCTGAGCAGTGACATGACCCTCTAAGAGTCCTGCTTGTGCATAAGCAAAAGAAATGCAATCTGCTATCCATCTGGATCGAGTACATTTTGTCACCCGTAGACCTAGGTGACTAGGATCAAATGAGATGAATAACTGAGAGGATATTCTGTGATCTTTAGTTCAACTGAAATAGTAAGCGAGCGTTTGCTTGCAGTCTAAGGTGTGTAGCACTGTTTCAGTCCAAGACACATGTGGTCTAGGGAAGAAAGACGGAAAAATTACCGACTGGTTTAGATGGAAGGAGAAGACTACCTTTGGAAGGAAATATGGATGGGTATGCAGAATTACGTTGTCATGGGGGAACTGGGTATAAGGCGGATCCACCACTAGAGCCTGAAGTTCATTGATGCGATGACTTGACATGAGGGCAATGAGAAAAATTATCTTCCAAGATAGAAACTTCAGTGAAGTGGTGGCTAAAGTCTCGAAGGGAGGCTTTGGAAGTTGAACCACAGTGAGATCCCAGGCCACCAGAGGCAGCTTAATGGGTGACTTGGACAGCAGGAGATTCTGCATGAGGTGTGCTACTAAGGAGTATGAGGAGATAGGCTGTCCATCAAGTGGCTTGTGAGAGACCGCAATGGCACTAAGGTGAACTCTCACTGAGTTAGTTTTCAGACCTGTTATGGATAAGCGGAGGAAATATTGTAGAAGGGACTCCACCGGGCAAAAAAAAGGGGTCAGTGTCCTTTGGGGAGCACCAGAGGGAAAACCTATGCCACTTGAAGGCATAAGATCGCCTGGTGGAATCCTTACATGATGCAAGGAGAACATCTTTGATTGCCTGTGGCAGGTCGAGGTCATCGAGCACTATCCCTTCAGTAGCCATACTGTGAGGCATAGGGAGTGAAGATTGGGATGGAGGAGTGTTCTGTGGTCCTGTGAGAGGATCTTAGGTCAAATCCCAGGCTGAGAGGCTGAGTCTGTGCAAGTTGAAGAAGCAGAGGAAACGGTTGATGGGGCCCAAAGGGTCTATGAGAATCATTGAGCCCTTGTTGACCTGTAGCTTGAAAAGCATTTTGGGTATCAAGGGAATGTGTAGAGCAGTCCCTGTCCCTAATGTAGGAGAAAGGAATCTGGAGTCTGCTGGTGCAGTGAAGAAACTCTGGAACAGAAGAGCAGAAGCTGTGTGTTTTGCAGAGTGGCAAAAAAGATCCATGAGTGGGGTTCCCCCAGATATGAAAGATTCGAGCAGCCGTATTTCGATGCAAGATCCATTCGTGTGGACAAAGGATATGGTTTAGCCTGTCTGCAAGGACATTGAGTTTGCCCCAGAGGTACACTGCTCTCAGGTCAATGCAGTGTGAGATGGCAAAGGACCATAGGTAAATGGCTTCCTCGCAGAGGAGATGGGACCCTGTTCCCCCCTGTTTGTTCATATAGAACATGGCAACTTGGTTGTCCCCCCTGATTAGAACAGGTTGCCCTGAAAGTTGGGGATGAAAAACCCCAAGTTCTAGGAAATTGATCTGCAGGGCAGATTCTTGTGGTGTCCACAGTCCTTGTGTGGTTAGGTCATTGAGATGCGCCCCCCAACCCAGCATGGTAGTAGTCGTTGTTAGGGTGCATTGAGGTGGCGTCATCTGAAAAGCATACCCAATGAGTAGGTTTTGTGGAGAACACCACCAGTGAAGGGACTTGATCAGTGGAGGGGTGATCTGGATCGTCTCTCTGAGATGCCCCTTTGCTTGCATCCATTGAGAAGATAGAGTCCATTGTGCTTGACGCATATGTAATCAAGCATTGGGGACAACACAGATTGTGGAGAACATGTGTCCTAATAGTCATAGCTCTTGCACCTCCTTTCCCAGCTCTATGAGGCAGATACAGCATTCTGTGGAAGGAAAGCTCGGGCCTGCTGAGTGTCTAAGAGCACTCCAATGAATTCCAGTCTTTGGGTTGGATCAAGGTAAGACCTTTGGAAGTTTATGACAAAGTCTAGGTTTTGGAGCACCGTGATGGTGCGATGAAGAGAGAGTTTTACCTATTGAGGGGAGTCTCCCCTAATCAGCCAGTCTTCTAAGTAAGGGAAGATGAATCTGCAACAGAGTAGACACCCAGGAAGGTGTAGATAACATGAGGAGGGATCTAGTTAAGCTTGAAGAATGGTCTAGAATTTGGCAGCTGATATTTAATGCTAAAAAAATGTAGGGTCATGCATTTGGGCTGTAACAATCCAAGGGAGCGGTTCAGTATAGGGGTTAGCATATTTCTGTTCACGAAAGAAGAACAGAACCTAAGCGTGAATGTGTCTGACAATCTCAAAGTAGCTAAACAGGTAGAAAAGGCGATGGCAAAAGCTAGAAGGATGCTTGGGTGTATAGGGAGAGGAATGGCCAGCAGAAGAAAGGAGATGATAGTGCCTCTGTATATGTCTTTGGTGTGACCTCATTTGCAGTATTCTGTGCAATTCTGGAGACTGCATCTTCAAAAGGATATAAACAGGTTGGAGTTGGTGCAGAGGGTGGCTACTAAAATGGTTAATGGTCTTCATTATAAAGCATATGAGAACAGATTTAAGGACCTTAATATTTATACTTTAGAGGAAAGGAAGGACAGAGGTGATATGATTGAGACGTTTAAATACCTCTGTGGCATAAATGCACTGGAGGAGAACCTCTTTTAATTGAAAATAAGCTCTGCTACGAGGGGACATAGGATGAGGGTGAAAGGGAACAGACTCAGGAGTAATATGTGGAAATATTTCTTTATGGAAAGAGTTGTAGATGCATGGAATAGTCTCCCAGTGGAGGTGATAGAGATGAGGACAGTATCTAAATTCAGAAAAGCATGGGACAAATACAGAGGTTCTCTAAAAGAAAAAAGGGGACTCATGTAGTGGGTGATATAGAAGGGCAGACTAGATAGGCCATGTGGTCTTTTTCTGACATCATGTTTCTATGCTTCTATTTTGTGAAGACCCTTGGGGCAGAGGCTAGACTGAAGGGGAGAACTCGGTATTGAAACATGAAGCACAGATACTGTCTGTGCGAAGGATGGATCAGTAAATGCATGTACGCTTCTTTTAGGTCTCAAGAGCATAGCCAATCGTGTCTCTGGAGGAATGGTAGAAGAGTTCTTAGAAAAATTATTTTGAATTTTTCTTGGACCATGAATTTGTTTAGGTCTCTGAAATCCAAGATAGGCCTGAATCATCCTGTTTTCTTTGGAATGAGAAAATATTGAGAGTAGAAGCCTATCCATTCTTGAGGAGGAGGAACTCTTTCTATGGCCCCTGGGACAGGAGGGAGGTCACCTCTTTTTTTAAGAGTATGCTTTGAAGGGGTTGTGTGGGATAATTCCCTATGAAAGTTGATGGTGGGTAAGGTTTTGAAGTGAAGCTGATAACCCCCTTGGACAATCTGAAGTGTCCACTGCTCTAATGTTATAAGGTGCCACATGTGGGCATAATGACAGAGTCTGCCGACTACTTGGAGGGGTTGGAAACCCTCCAGGGGCAGATTGGCAATGCTCTCCAGGAAGGAGTCAAAACCAGGTGCAGATTGTACCTATGCAGCTGGTTGAGGCTTAGGAGACTTGGGCTTCTTGGGCTGGCGAGGGCCCTGCTGTCTCTTCTGAAGATGCTGAGGCTGATAGGCAGCAGAAGGTGGGTAAGAAGGATAGTATCTCTTCCTTTTAGGATAGAAAGATTTCTTGGGAAGAGCCTTCCTCTTGGATAGGTGAGACGTTTTCTTGGAAAGGTGCTTCAGGTGAGATTGTTTGTTTTAATCTCCCCTGCTTTCTCCCTCCAACCCTTGCTGAACAGTACATGGGATATTTGGCCAGTTTATCCTGGATCCATTGCTTGAGGTCTGATACCTGTAACAGGCCAGTCTATGAGTCCCAATGCAGACTGCTGACTTTCTGCTTGTTGATTCAAAGGCATCAAAATAGGCCCTGGTAAGAAACCTAGAAGTACTTTGACCTTGCTTGATGAGTGTCTGATATGGACTCCGCTTATCGTCAGGAAGCATGGGAGCGAAGGTCTCCAGATCCCTGGTGACATCTATCAAAAACATTCTCATGTATAGCATATAAGAGTTTATTTTAGAGTCCAACATGCATACTTAGAAGCATCAATGCCCAAAGGTATTGAGTGTCCTCGAGAATCTGCCAGCTGGCATGGATGAATGGTTCTTAGAGCTCTTTATGTGGTGCATTGCCAATTCCTCCACTATTGAATGGTGGGGGAGCTGAGATTTCTGGAAGACTGGGCACTTTGGTACTCGATACATGGTATCGAGCCTTTTGCTGACAGGGCGGAACCATGAGTGGGGCTTCCCACATGCAGAGCATAAGATCCTGTAGGATTTGGTGCACTGGTAATGTAGATGCCTCCTTGGGCATGGGAGGGTACTGGAGTATCTCCGCCTTCAGTTCTTTTTCCGAGGCCACTGTGATGGTAAGTCCTGCTGCCATGTCCCATATGAAGTCCTGAAAGGACATATCTTCCACTGGGGACCGACGCCGTTCTTGGGGCAGCAAGTGGTCTGAAGAGATGACTTGGCGTTCCTGGGAATTGAGTGATCCCTCATCAGAACCTGAAGAAGTGGAATCAGATTCTGGTAAAAAATCAACATATCAGTGGTCTTGGGTTTGACCTCGATGTTTCATAGATGTCAAAGGTCGATGCCAATGCTCAGAAGTATCAGAAATGAGAGCCGTGTTAGCTTGAGTCGGTTGGATACCTGTGATTTCAGTCAGTTCCAACGACTGTCAATGCCAGTTCTGTCAAGGGTTCTGTCAATGCCAGTTGTAGGGCCGGCATTGGGGCCGATACACCTGACTGTAGTCCCGGTGTCGAAGACTGCACTCCTGGTGCTCTCAATGTTATTGGTAACAAGGCTGGCAGAGTGCGGTCAAACTCCTTTCGAGAGCCAGCATGCGTTGGTCCAGGGAAATGGTCAATGTCTGGGTAGAATCACCAACGGGGCTCTGAGCCATCATCCCAGAACATGGAACCAGTAGTTCTCTGGACAATGATGCCTCGGGGGCATCCCAGAGCCCCACTTGTGCTTTGGAGGACAGATCCTCCCACTGGGGCTGTGTGCTTGCTGGTCTGTATCAGAAGCACCTCTGGGGGAGTCACGATGCTTATGCTGTGACTTCTCTCTGGTCTAGGTATCATTCTTTGATGCCAATGCCAATGACTTTGGAGCAGCCAGACGTTTTGACTTACTTTTGTTTGGATTTTGAAGAAACCTGAGATCCCTGAAAGGAAGCTGATGCTCTCTAAGAAGTGGAAGCCACTGTCATTGAGTCCGAGGCAAACAACAATCCGTACCATCTGGCTCGGTTCTTTAGACCTCTCTTTGTCATTTGTTGACACAAAGGACAAGAATTAGGTTGATGGTCAGGTCCCAAACATTTTAAACACCAGTCATGTTTATCAGTGACTGATATGGTACCAGAACACTTGATACATTTTTTAAAACCACTAGTTTTTCCATGCCTGAAAAGTTGTCTTCAAGATTGAAGAGAAGGTTATGGCAGCTTAAAGGCCTAGTTTAGTGGCAATCCCGCATAAAAGAAAAAAAGACATAGAAAAATGAAAAAAGAAAACAAAATTGGGACCGCTGTTGGACTCGATGGACTGGCGTCGACGGGAAGGCAGAAACACAATGTTTGACATCAAAATGAAAGTTTTTTGGCGGGTAACAGGACAGCTCGTCCTACTGGGTCTGCAGAAAATCGAGAACTGAGGACAGAAATTGGGAAGGCGGGAAGGTAGGTACGCAGGTACAGTGGAGTACTCCCAAAAAGCTTTTCTATTGGACGCTGGGGGGAGGGGGGGTATTTCTGCATGGGCTCTGTCGGTGCCAACATCACCCATATGTGAAGACTGCATTCCTGCTTGTTCCTGGAGATTAAATGTTATGCAGGAAACAGAAAACATTGTGGAATCTTTATACAAAAAAATTCTGTGTTAAGGGAAAGAGAATAGTGCTAGGATCTACTGTCGGCTTGTCAGAAAGAACAGACAGATTATGAAATGTTAACTGCAATTAGAGAACCTAACAAATTTGAAAATATAATAGGTGACTTCAATTACCCCAGTGCTGATTGGATAAATGTCATGCTAGGAATGGACTTAGACAAGGAAAATCTGGTCTCACAATTTTTTAATATTTTTTTGAAGGTGTGAACAAACAGGTAGATAAAGATAAGTTGGTTGATATAGTGTGTCTCGCTTTTCAGAAAGCCTTTGAAAAGTCCCTCATAAGAAACTCTTGGGGAAATTAAAAAGCCATAGGATAGGAGGCAATGTACTATTGTGGATAAAGAACTGGTTGAAAGATAGAAAACAGAGAGTAGGGCTAAATGGCCAATTTTCTCAATGGAGAAAGGTGAAAATTGGGCGTCCAAATGACAGATGAAATTTAATGTGGACGTGCAAAGTTATGCACTTAGAGAAGAACAAGCCAAATTAGTTACATGATGCAAGGTTCCACATTAGGAACCACCAACCTGGAAAAGGATTTAGGTGTTATCATGGATAATACATTGAAACCCTCTAACCAGTATGCAATGGCAGCCAAGAAAGCAAATAGGAATCATAAAGAAAGGAATGGAGAACAAAACTAAGGATATTATAATGCCTCTGTATCACTCCATGGTGCAACCACATCTTGAATATTGTGTGCATCTCTGATCACCATATTTTAAAAAGGATATAGCAGAATTAGAAAAGGTACAGAGAAGAGTGACAAACATGGTAAAGAGGATGGAAGGATATCCCTATGAGGAAAGGCTTAAAAGGCTAGGGCTCTTCAACTTGGAAAAGAGATGGCTAAGGGGAGATATGATAGAGATCTATAAAATAATGAATGGAGTAGAAGGAGTAAATGTAGATCGGTTGTTTACTCCTTCAAAAAGTAGAAAGACTAGGGGACATGCAAAGAAGCTACAATGTAGCACATTTAAGACTAATCGGAGAAAATATTTTTCACTCAACGCATAATCAAACTCTGGAATCGTTCCCCGAGGATGTAGTAAAATCTGTTAGTGTAGCTGGATTTAAAAGAGGTTTGGATAAGTTCCTAAAAGAAAAGTCCATAAACCATTATTAAAGAGGACCAGGGAAATCCACTGCTTACCCCCTGGACAAGCAGCATGGCATCTGTATACCTTTTGGAAACCTGACAGGTACTTGTGACCTGGAAGGGCCACTGCTGGAAACAGGATACTGGACTTGATGGACTTTTAGTCTAACCCAGTATGGCATATCTTATGTTCTTATATTTTAGGGAGGTAAAGTTCCTAGATGAAACAAATAATTGCTTCATGGAGCAGCTAGTTGAAGAACCAACAAGAAGAGACATTATTTTATATCTAGTCCTTAGTGGAACACAGATTTGATGTGAGAAGTAACAGTGTTAGAACCGCTTGGCAACAGTGATTATAACATGATCAAATCTGACTTAATAACTGGAAGGAGGACACATAGGTATTTTTTTTTCTGGAAGCCCTACTTGTGCTGTGGACCTCTGAAAACAGACATAGAGACATCCAAAGCACAGAGATGTCTCCAGAGCCATTTTAGCAGCCGGGTCTATGGATGTCCCCAGCATAAGGCCATCCAAGTCTGAAAGGGGGGCATGGTGGAGGCATGGCTGGGGCGTTCTCAAGAACATAGACATCATTGCTTGATCTCGGAAAAAGTCTTGGAGGTCCGGAGTCACAT
The DNA here is from genome assembly GCA_033557465.1 of Ichthyophis bannanicus. Lineage (NCBI taxonomy): Eukaryota > Metazoa > Chordata > Amphibia > Gymnophiona > Ichthyophiidae > Ichthyophis > Ichthyophis bannanicus. The sequence goes on from CM066039.1 coordinate 194,321,878, forward strand.
CTAAGTTTAGACCTTCTCCAGGCACAAATAAGCATCACGAAAGTGCTTGTGTTGGCTGTAGAGAAGATAGCACTCCATCATATCCAGTACTCAGCACAATCACATTGATAGCAGCAGTGGGATTTGAACCCTGGCTTCCCTGGTCCTAGCCCACTATGCCAATCCTTAGGTTATTCCTAGATGTCCAGGTTCTGAAATACTGGGGATATCTATGTAGACGACTTTGCAGATGTCCTTATCAGACATGTCTATGTTTGTGAAATCTTGTCTGCACATGTGCCTGCATTTTTTTCAGACATTCTGGCTTAGACATCCCAGATTGCACTTGGATGTCCTTTCTAAAATGCCCCTCTAAGGAAATCTACCATACTACCATTTAACGTTCAAAAGGGAGACTATGATAAAATGAGGAAAATGGTTAAAAAAGTCCTAAAAGCTGCAAAGATTAAGAGTGTACATCAAGTGTGGATGTTGTTTAAAAAATTCCATATTGGAAGTCCAGACTAGATTTATTTCACATGTCTAATAAGGCAGAGGGAAGGTCAAATGATAGCTGGCTTAGTTAAAAGCTGATATGAAAGAGGCTATTATAGTCAAAAGAACATCTTTCAAAAATGGAAAAACCTCCCAGAAGTTGCTTCAGAGAGGAATGGAAACGGCAGGTCCTAGAAACCACAAACTGCAACGCAGCGCCAAAAGCTTGAGGCAAGCACTGCATCCCGGTTTGAAAGCCATTGCTCCAAGGCCACTGCAGGCCCTGGAGAGGAGTGCCAGTGGGTGTCCCTGGGATGGGGGGGGGGGGGGACAGCCAGATGGACGGCCAGCCTAGGGTGCCTGTAATCCTTGCACCAGCCCTGGCTACCAATGCAGCAGTGCTCTTGACTGCTAGGATCTAGTTTCCACTTTCACTCTGTGTCTTGGTGGAGCTTCCCTCCCAAATGCACTAGAAACTGACACCGGCAGAATGGGAATAGATGCCGATGTCCTTGATGAGCTCTGCTTTAGTGCAATACTGACAGGAGCCAGAGGAGTCTCCAAGAATGGGTGAAGTTTACAGAGTTGCCAAGTTATCTAGCTCCCGGAGTGAGATTTTAAACCTGTCCTGGATTTCTGACGATCTCATTCCAATGCATTATGGGACCTGCAGCACTAATTCCAATCGGTAAAATCAGGGACTACAATTATCATACTGCACTGCATAGCAAATTTAAAACCAGAACTGGCTTAAACTCTCGCTCCTGGAATTGGGTAACTTGGCAACTCTGGGCCTGACACTGATTTGGGCAACAGCGCGTAGTCCTGCCTGCTGACTCTGGATATTCAATGCCACCGGGTAGTGGTGCAATATCACTGCTACTGATTAGCAGAAGTCTCTGTCTCTGCTCTGCCCCGGATCGCCCCCAACACGCCCCGTTGCTAACCAGATAGGGGACTTTGATGGGGATTTTTAATGCCACTAACAGTGTAGGTGCTGTTGAATATCCCCGTTTAAGGCATTTACACAGTTTACTGGCAGGGGCGGCCCAAGGGGGGTGCGGGGCCATGTGCGGAGACTCAGTGCGGGGCCTCATTTGCATAATGGGCCTTATTTGCATAAATATTTGCATAATGTTACCATACACTAACTTTTAGTAAACATGTCTCTTAATGAGTGTATGGATAAAGAAAGACTAAAAGATTTCTACATTACTATAATCCAGTGCCAACCGCCAGGCACATTAGGAACTACTACAAACGCTGCCCATTTAGAACCCATAGCAAACCCGCCGTATCCTGACAGCATTACCAGGACTCACAAAGCACCATACCCTACCTATCAAAAGGCAACACTGCAAATATTAAACCAATACATTTCAGAGAATACTGGGGAAAGAGAACAAGTGGCAATGTCAAATAGGAATTACATAAACAGAATACATCAGCTCAGTTACACATGCAGAACATAGACCATCACCAAACAAGGAATCACAATTTAGAAACAGGAAGGCAATAATTAAACTGGGAACCCCAAAAGCCAAACTTGGAAGTACAACAACACTGTAGAAATAAAACTATAAATTAATTTCCTCTTGTACCAAACAAAGCACAGACGTTAATGATGCACATTTCCTAGAGGTTTCATATTCCAGTTAATAAATTCAAAATAAAGAGATATTTCTACCTTTTGTGCATTTTTTTTCAGTTGCAATTGCTCCAGCCACTTTCTTCTGGTTTCTTCATGTTTTCTGCTAACTGTCCATCGTCTGCTGTCCATTTGTTCTTTCTTCTCTCTTCTAGTTTTTTTTTTCATTCTCTCTCTCTACATCTGCTTTAACATACTAATCTTTCTCCTTTTGCTCTTTCCTCATTCCTATTTCATCCACACAAATTTTACCCCTCCATCCTCAATCCCCCCTTACTCTCCCAATACCAGGCCAATTGTAGATTTTTCATCCCTCCCACACAAAATATTTTTCCCCTCCATTTTACTCTCCCAGCCCCATCCCATTCTAATCCTCCCCCAACATCAGCTCCCTTCTAGTTCCAGTCTCACCCAGCATCCATTCCCTTCTAGTCCCTGCATCAGCCCATTTCCAGTCCTAGCCCACCATCAACCCATTTCCAGTCCTAGCTCCCCCATCCATTTTCAGTCTGAGTCCCTTCATCAGCTCATTTCCAATCCTAGCCCCCCATCAGCCCATTTCTAGTCATTTCCTAGCCCCATCATCAGCCCATGTCAAATCATAGCTCCCCTCCACTCAGTCCAATTCCAGTCCAAGCCCCCCCCAATGAGCCTACTTTCAGTTCTAGCCCCTCCATGAGTCCATTTCAATTCAAGCCCCCACCACAGCCCATTTCCAATCTTAGCTCCCCCCAACAGCCCATTTCCAGTCCTATCCTAGCTGCTCCATCAGCCCATTTTCAGTCCTAGCTCCCTTCCCTCACAGCCCATTTCCATTCCAAGCTCCCTCCCCATCAGCTATTTGCAGTTCAAGCCTCCCCTTCCACTCAGCCCATTTCCAGTCATAGCAACCACCCAACCCATTACCAGTCCTAGCCCCCCATCAACCCACTTCCAGTCCTAACCCCCCCATCACCCCATTTTCAGTTTAAGCCCCCCCTATAACCCATTACCAGTCCTAACCCCCCCATCAGCCCACTTCCAGTCTTAACCCCATCAGCCCATTGCCAGTCCTAAACCCCCCCCATCAGCCCACCTCAAGTCCTAACCCCACCCCCCAGCCCATTAGCAGTCCTAACCCACCCCCACCCCCCAGCCCATTAGCAGTCCTAACACCCCCCCAGCCCATTAGCAGTCCTAACCCACCCCAGCCCCAGCCCCAGCCCATTAGCTGTCCTAACAACCCCCCCCGCCCATTAGCGGTCCTAACAACCCCCCCCCAGCCCATTAGCGGTCCTAACAACCCACCCCCACCCCCAGCAGTCCTAACAACCCCCCCCCCCCAGCCCAGCCCAGCCCAGCCCATTAGCAGTCCTAACACCCCCCCAGCTCAGCCCATTAGCAGTCCTAACAACCCCCAGCCCAGCCCAGCAGCAGTCCTAACAACCCCCCCAGCCCATTAGCAGTCCTAACAACCCCCCCAGCCCAGCAGCAGTCCTAACAACCCCCCCCCAGCCCAGCCCATTCCATTAGCAGTCCTAACAACCCCCCAGCCCATTAGCAGTCCTAACAACCCCCCCCAGCCCAGCCCAGCCCAGCCCAGCCCAGCCCATTAGCAGTCCTAACAACCCCCCCAGCCCATTAGCAGTCCTAACAACCCAGCCCAGCCAATTAGCAGTCCTAACAACCCCCCCCAGCCCAGCCCAGCCCATTAGCAGTCCTAACAACCCCCCCCCCACCCCAGCCCACCCCTTCCCATTCGGTGTACTCAAATCCCCCCCCCCACACCAGCCCAGCCCAGCCCAGCCCATTAGCAGTCCTAACAACTCCCCCCCCAGCCCAGCCCAGGGAAAATTAAATAAAAAGAAAACCTGTCTGCTGCCGCGGTCGGGGCCGCCGCGGCAGAATCGAGCGTGCCGCGGGGCCCCCCTGTGCACGGCAGAGCCTGCCCTCCCCTGTAGCAGCTCTCTCTTTGGAGCTGAAGTCAGACGCGCCGGCTTGCAGAGCAGAGCGCGAGAGAAGAGTTTCTCCCTCGCTGCTCTGTTAAGCCCGCGGGGGCTGATGGGAAGTTCCCATCAGCCCCCGCGGGCTTAACAGAGCAGCGAGGGAGAAACTCCTCCCTCGCGCTCTGCAAGCCGGCGCGTCTGATTTCAGCTCCAAAGAGAGAGCTGCTACAGGGGAGGGCAGGCTCTGCCGTGCACAGGGGGGCCCCGCGGCACGCTCGATTCTGCCGCGGCGGCCCCGACCGCGGCAGCAGACAGGTTTTTTTTTTTTTTTTTTTCAATTTTACTTTTCGAAAAGAATGTTTTTTGCGCGGGGCCCCCTGAAACGCGGGGCCCTGTGCAAAAAACATTCTCGCTCAATGGACGGGCCGGCCCTGTTTACTGGGCTGTAAACCATGTAAATGTCTTTAGAATATCAGGTCCCCTGAGTTTAGTGAAACCAAAAGAAAGAGGGTTTTTTTTTACTTGAGGCTCTGGGGGCTTCAGGATTGCTACTGAGCAAGTGCACAGAAGCTGTTCTATGAGCGGAGGAGTTGAGCAGGTCGAGGCACCAGGCTTCTTGCAAGTGTGCTGTGGAGGGATATTGTTTTTAAGCTTATGAGAGCACACAATTGATGATACATTTTCAGTGTGTGAAAGTAAGAAAGGTTTGTTTTTGGATATTGTTTGGGAAAATTTCTTAAGGTCTTGGATAATTTAGTTATTTATTTTAACAGGTTGTGATGGATAAAAGAAGTTCTAGAATGACTCTTAAGGCTTAGTCTAAGAGGGCTTCAAGGACTAATTGTTGTGGAAGAACACCACGTTTACCAGCACTGTGTAGAGCTAAGTTAGTGTTCGAGTTTCAGTGTTGGGGACCTGGTTCTGTAAGTTGTGTTGGTTGGTGTAGTATGTGAGAGTGAGAAAGTGAGAGATTTTGAGAAAAAATTAGATTTTTAACTGTAGTTAAAGAAAGGCTGATTGTAAGAAAAGTGAAAAGTTGCTTTTATGTGATTTTTTGGGGGGGAAAAATCAGATTGAGGAAAAACGTCTGTGTGCGAAAAGGGTGTCTGAAATAAAAAGGACCATAGACATCGGAAAAAGGTGGGCCAAACAGGCCTTGGCCCCACCAAAAATCGTTGGGGCAGGCAGCAGGCGGCCCACGGGGATCCCATCCCCGTGGGCAGAAGAAGAGAAGCTGCAATCGTGGTAAAGACCCTTCCTGTTTGCCCGCAGGAGATCAGATCCCCATGGACAGAACAGGAAGGGTCTTTGTCGCGATTGCGGTTTCTCTTCTTCTTCTGTCCATGGAGGAAGGATCCCTGTGGGCAGCCTACTGCCTACCAGCTGTGATCATGGCAAAGACCCTTCTTGTTCTGCCAGTGGGGATCCAATCTCCTGCGGGCAGAACAGGAAGGGTCTCTGCCCATGAGGGCAGAGTGAACGTGGAGCTTGGCCCCCCCCTCAAATGAAAGGTCTTCCACCACCCCTGAAAAAGACTGCAAACCAAAGGAGTTCTCTCTTATGTAACTTTAAACCTTTTGAGAAGCCAAAATATTTTAAGCTGAGTTCAAACTTTAATTTTGGATAAAAGCAACACAAGTGTGTGAGACTCTGTGGATGAACCGGAAGTCTGCATCGGAGGGGGGTGGAAGCGACAGATAGGAGGAGCTAGAAACTGTGACGCAGCACTGAAGCTTTTAGGTAAGTGCTGTATCGTGGTTTCTGAGCCATTGCTGTGGCTGCAGGCCCTGGAGAGGGGCAACAGTGGTGGTAATGAGGGTGAGGGCAGTGGGGAGGGGCGGCGGGATGGAAGGCCTGCCTAGAGAGCCTCTATTTCTTGCACCAGCCCTAACTCCTCGTTGCTCAAACCTGAAACTAAGATGTTCCTTCCTCCTCCCCTGCACTTTGGATAGGTGTTCCAGATTTGCCTTCAAAAAATCTGGTAACCTTAGTCCCTGGAGACTGTCTCAATTCCCCATACTGTTTCAAGGAGGAAAGGCCCTCCCTACAGTGGTGCATAGAAGATTGTGAGGCCTCGGCCTGTTTTTTCTATGCTCCTGGCATTGTGCATCAATAATGACTGATGCAAATGCCTCCACTTTCACTCCATACATCAGTGCTTATTCTCCTGATACTAGAATTGAATGACAGAATCATTTGCGTTTATCTTGTGCTAGAGAGGAGTGGAGGAGTAGCCTAGTGGTTAGAACACTGGCTTGGTAACCAAGCAACCAGGGTTTGATTCCCACTAGCACTCCTTGTGGCCTTGGGCAAGTCACTTAACCCTCTATTGCCTCAGAAGAAAGGCCTGGCAATCTACTTCCAGTGACACTGCCAAGAAAACCCAGGAGCTTCTGGGTCATCAGGACTGACTCAAAGGCACACATTGCATTGCTTTGTGCTAGAGATCTGTAGATCTCTATAGTCAGGGCTTTTTTGAGGGAGTACATGGTGGTATGGAGAACCAGCACCTTTTTCATTGCCTGCTAAAACTGACCATGGTCCTCATGTATTAATGAAAGAGCTCTGCATATGAGTACCGGCACTTTATTTCTAGGAAAAAGGCACTGACTATAGTATATATGGAAATGCCATCTCCTTTTTCCAAGATAACCCATTCTGCATTTCAGTTCAGGGCCGGCCCATCCATTGTGCGAGAATGTTGTTTGCACAGGGCCTCATGCTTCAGGGGGCCCCACGCGAACTTCATTTTCGCACAAATGGACGGCTTCAGAGGGAGCTGGGGAAGACCGCGCGAGGCCCCGGCTCCCTCTGCACAGCTGCCAGTGTGAAGAACGTTTTCCCTCATGCTGGCAGCTGTTACTGTGAAGCACATGAGTGCCGGGAAATGCCCTTTAAAATTTCCCAGCATTCAGCGCGCTTCACAGAAACAGTCGCCAGCGTGAGGGAAAACACTCTTCACGCTGGTGGCTGTGCAGAGGGAGCCGGGGCCTTGCACGGGCTTCCCTGGCTCCCTCTGAAGCTTCTTAGATGGCCGTGGAGCTCTTTGGCAGGGGGGGGGGGGGTGTCTAGCATAGGACTGGAAATGGGCAGATGGGGGGGTTAGGACTGGAAATGAGCTGATGGGAGGGTAAGCTGGGACTGGAAATGGGCTGATGGGGGGCAGCTTGGATTGGAAATAACTGATGGAGGGGCTAGGATTGGAAATGGGCTGACGGGGGGGGGGGGGGGGTTAGGACTGGAAATGAGCTGATGAGGGCTGGAATAGGACTGGAAATGGGATGATGGGGAGCTAGGACTGGAAATGGGCTGATGGGGGGAGCTTGGACTGCAAATGGGCTGATGAGGAGCTGGAATAGGACTGGAAATGGCTGATGGGGAGCTTGGACTGGAAATGGGCTGATGGGGGGTCTAGGATTGGAAATTGGCTGATGGGGGAGCTTGGACTGGAAATGGGCTGATGGGCTGGAATAGAACTGGAAGTGGCTGATGGGGGGTCTAGGAATGGAAATTGGCTGATGGGGGAGCTTGGAGTGGAAATGGGCTGACGGGGGGCTGGAGTGGGACTGGAAAGGCGCATATGGGGTGCTAGGACTGGAAATGGGCTGATGTGGGGGTATGGGAGAATGGGACTAGAAGGGAGCGGATGCTGGGTGGGTCTAGAACAAGAAGGGAGCTGATTTTGGAGGAGGAATAGAAGGGGATGGGGATGGGGAATGAGGATGGAGAGGGGAAAAGAGATTTTGTTTTGGTAGGGAAGAAAAATCTACAATTGGCCGGGTATTGGGAGAGTAAGTGGGGACTGAGAATGGAAGGGTGAAATTTGAGTGGATGATAAAGGAATAAAGAAAGAAATGGGGGACAGAGCAAAAGGGGAACGATCAGTATGTTGAAACAGATATAGAGAGAGAATGGAAAAAGTCTAGAAAAGAGAAGAAAGGACAAATGGACAGCTCGCAGAAGACATGAAGAAACCAGAAGAAAGTGACTGGAGCAATTGCAACTGAAAATTAAAATGCCCAAACAAAAGGTAGAAAAATACTTTTTATTTTGAATTTATTAACTGGAATATGTCAGGTCTGGGAAATGTGTATCGCTAACATCTTTGCGTTTTTATTTAGTGCAAGAGGAAATTAATTTATAGTTTTATTTCTCCAGTGTTTTTGTACATTTCATGTTTGTTTTGGGGTTCCCAATTTAATTATTGTTATCCTATTTCTAAATTGTGATCCCTTGTTCTTTGTGTGGTGGCAGTCTATGCTCTGCATGTGTACCCAAGCTAAGGTATTCTGTTCATGTAATTTCTATTTGACAGTCCCACTTGTTCTCTTTCCCCCGGTGAGATGTATTAGTATTCTCTGAGATGTATTGGTTTAATATTTGCAGTGTTGCCTTTTTGATAGGTAGGGTTTGGTGCTTTGTGAGTCCTGGTAGTGCTGTTATGATATGGTGGGTTTGCTTTGGGTTCTAAATGGTCAGTGTTTATAGTACTTCCTAACGGGCCTGGTGGTTAGCACTGGAATATAGTAATTTAGAAATCTGGTAGCCTTTCTTTATCCAGACACTCATTAAGAGGTATGTTTACTAAAAGTGCATGTTTACATTATGCAAATATTTATACAAATGAGGCTCCTTATGTAAATGAAGCCCCACAATGAATCTCCGCACATGGCCCTGCACCCCGCTTGGGCCACCCCTGTTTCTTTAATATTATTTGCTTTACATAAAGTACTACTCCTCCCTAATTTCTACCTTGCCTATTCTTTCTCCGGAGACAAAAAGGGGGATGCAGGCACACTCCTAAGGTGAAGTTCTGACTGAGCTGAGTTGCCCAGATCTCCCTTAGCTCAGAAAAATCTTTGGACCCCTTACGGGCTGGGGAACCCTTTTCAAGACTGAATGGCCCCGGGCTGTTGGGGCCGCAGGGAGGCGATTTAGTCCATCACCTGTTTCAAAGTAGGAGCCATTTGGCAGGCCTTATTGCATTTCCTGCCCTTGGTCAAGGACAGTGTGGTGCAAGTGTTCTCAGGCAGCGCCGCGGCAGTGGCATATGTCAATCACCAAGGCAGCATGAGGTGTGCTGGAGTATATTGAGGCTGGCAGAAGATTAGACACACAGCTCAGCTTTGAATAGATTGAATGGGAGAGAGATGATTCAGAGGGAGACCAGCAAGGAGGAGGTTGCAATAGTCTAGACGGAAAGTGACTAAAGAGTGAATAAGTATCTTAGTAGTGTGTGTAGAAAGGAAGGGAAATCCACAGTTTGCCCTGGGGCAAGCACTGTGGAACCTGTGTTCCTCTTTGGGAACTTGCTAGGTATTTGTGGCCTGGATTGGCCACTGTTGGAATCAGGATACTGAGCTTGATGTCTGATCCAGTAAGGCATTTCTTATGTTACTTCCCTGAATGTCCAGGTGGCAGCCTTGTCCTGTTTCAGAGGGCTGGTGACTGGAAAGTCTTTAGCTTTGCTCCCAGATTTTCACATTTTCTTTAAGGGGTTCAGTGTCTGTGTCCTCTCCTCTAGTCATTGTCCCTTCCTGGGATCTCTGTCTGGCGCTCAGCGACCTGTTGTCGGAGTCCTGTGAGTCTTGAGGTGTGCAACTCTGGAGAATTTGATGCTCAAGACTGTTTTCTTGGTCACAATTTGTTTGGCAAGGTGGATTTCCCAGCTGCAGGCTTGTCTTGCTGGGATCTTTATCTGTCCTTTCTGAAGAAGGCCATTTCCATTCGGCCTGTGCCTTCCCTTTTTACTCAAGGTGATTTCTCCTTTTCAGGTGAACCAAGTGTTTTGTCTGCCCTCTTTCTCTAGGGAGCAGTGTCAGGAGGAGGGGGGAGTGAGAAGGATTTTTGCCTTGTGGATGTTCGGGGGTTCTTCTCCAGTACTTGGAGGTTACAAATTCCTTTCATAAATTGAAACATCTTCATGCACCATTTTCTGGAACGCGCAAGGATGATGCGGCAGCCAAGTCTACATTGGGGCGCTGGATCAAAGCGGCTACTACCACTGCTTATCTGTTTTGGAACCGGACAGTTCTGGAGGGTTTGCACGCCCATTCTACTTGAGCACTAGTGTCCTCGTGGCCAGAGTGTATCTCAGTAGCCCCTTTAGACAGTCGTCAGGTGGCAACATGGGCATCATTTTCTGCTTTGGTCAAGCATTACCACTTGGATGTCCACACTCAAGCAGACACGGCCTTTGACTCCAAGGTTTTGCGAACTGCTGTATCTTCTTCCTGCTTAGTGGAGGCATAGCTTTGGTATGTCCCACTTGTCTAGACTGATATGGAAGGTGATATTTTACTTAACAGATAATGTCCTTTCCTTAAGTCCTGCTATACCAGTCCAGGAACTGCCCCTGGAACTGTGTTTGGTCTGTTATATTTATTTATTTAGACAGATTTGTATTCCACCTTATCCTTCAATCAAGGTGGTCACGTCACATCACAAATGGAGGGTTACATTTAACATTAGGGTGTTTGTAAACATTTAGACAGAACAATTGAAGGGTAACATTTAACGAGAGGGTGTTTAATAATATATATAATAATTTTGTGTGTGTAGGTAGGATGAGTGCGTGCCTAGATGGCGGAGGTGGTTGTGTTTCTGTTTGGGTATGGGATATTGTCTAAATGTCCGTATGATTCTATAAATAAGAATGTTTTGAGGTCTTTGCGGAAGTCTGTGATGTCATCCAGTGCCCTCAGGTACCTTTGGTCTGCTCTGATCTATCTGCTTGGCCTTGCAGATAGATCAGAGCAGGCTCTTATCCTACAATAGACGTCTGTTCATATCCTACTGACAGACTTTGGTTCAGTTTCTCCTGTACATTGTTTCTCTACTGTATATTAATCATTGTTGCCCGTGTTGAGGTTGTATGAAGTTGACCATGTCTTCCCAAATGTTCTGGGATGAATACTGAGGTGCTCTGTAGTGGCTCAGGCTGATAGAGGCATGGGAGTGATGTCACTGAAACCTGGGCATTTCATTGGCTCTTTGTCTCCACCAGTCTGCTGGTAGGGTAACGCAACCCACTTGTCTGGACTGGTCTAGCAGGTCTCAAGGAAAGGACATTATTTGGTGAATAAAATTTCAACTTTCAGTACATGTGTAAAAGCTGTGGGATGCATAGAATGGCATGGCCCTTAGGCGAGGCACAATAGGCTACACGAAAATATTCCAAACCAGCTCACCAGTGACCCGACTGCCCGACGCCTGCTTCACTCAGTCCCCTGCCGCCTGACCAAGAAACCAACTATCTACCAACACCTGAACTGTAAATATGTGCTTTTGTTGCTGAATAGAACTTTAAAAGTTTGCGCCATTGGGCGCGTGGTCCCTATGCACCCGCCGCCTTCATCGGCTCTCCCCAGTCAGGGGATCGAGCCTCAAGCGGCGTGAGGAGCGGCTCCAACACCCTGCCCAATCGGGGCTCCAGCCAGGAACTTTAAAAGTTCGCGCCATCGGACGGGCCCGCGCCTGGGGGCCGAGAGGAGGGGCACCAGAAGACCGCTGCACCCCATCCAGCTCCAGACGGCACACGCTAACAGCAAACCCATCCAGCTACAGACAGCAATGCCGGTCAGTATCCCTGAACCCTACACCACACAAGAAGCACTAGTCCGTTTTAATCTGCCAAGCTCACATTGGAATATTACTAAACAACGCAGCCCATTCGATGGACTATTATTAGGCCACTTTAACTTACAAAGTAACTTGCTAGCATCATAGTTTATTTTGTACCATCTCAATATTGCAATTTTGCCTGTTGAAGATTCAATATAATCTGCCAGCTTCGTACTTTATTACTGTATCATCTCAGTATTGCACCCTCTCTTTAAAGATAGTCAATATCTTAGCATGTAAACTGTACCTGCTCAATTTTGCATTCTCGTATTATTGCTCCACTGTACTGAAGAATCTCATCGCTGTACTGTGTCTCATAACTGCATTGTACTACCCCAGTATTGCACCTCCCCACTTGTAGCTACAGTGTCTCACACACAATCCAAACCCTCAGAATGGCCCTCCAGGTCACTGTCTTTCTTAGCTTCTACCTCCTCACCCACTGGTTTGGAACCTCCCAGGCCCTTTACACGCCACATGGCAGGATTCCAATCCTGAATAGCCATGGAAAAAGATGGAATGGTCCCCCTTACTCAAACCCAGGAAGTGACGCCTACACGCGCCACTCCCACCTGATACATGTAGCACTCCAGCTAGCCAAGATACCCAGCCAGGAAAAACCTTCGAGATGCCAACCCCTAAAATGTGCCATCATCAATGCGCGTTCCATTCGCAAAAAATGGCCTGTTGTCCTTGACACAATCTCCTTTTATGACCTTGAGATACTTATGATCACAGAAACTTGGCTATCATCAGAAGACAATGTCCTCCTCAACCAACTACTACCCCCCAATTTCTCCATACATACGAGACATCGGGAAAACAAAAAAGGAGGAGGGGTGCTCATAATCTCCAAATCAGACCTCAAATTCCACATTTTGGACTCTTCTAGCACAAACAGCCTGGACATCCTCTCCGTTGCTAACCAACAATGCTCCCTCAACCTGTTATATAGAACACCATCTACATCTCCAGATGACCTTCCAACCATTACTGACCTTGCAGCTAACACCCTCACTCCCAATAAACCAAATTGGATAATGGGTGATTTCAATCTCCCATCTTTACCCCAAAGCCACGCAAATGCGTTCCTTGATGCAATGGAAGACCTGGGACTCAAACAAATCATCAATGAACCCACACATACAAAGGGGAACATTCTTGACTTGGTATTTGTTCCACACCCAGTCATGGACCAAAACCACAATCCTCCAATATCAGTCGTGGATGTACCCTAGTCCGACCACAAATTGATCATTATCCAGATACCCATCAACAATGACCAGCTGAACAGAAGCCGACCTACGAACATCACCTCTCGAACTGCCACTAGATGCTTTCGCCCCTTCGATAGGGAACACATCCTTTCGGAGACCCCATCACTCATCAACAAAACCACGCCGGACCTTGATGAACTAATCTCTTACTGGAACTCCAGCTTGCTTGCCATCTCACAACACTCGAACCCTAAGAATACAGCAAGGTCAAAAAGAAGCTCCGCCCCATGGTTCTCCCCTGAGCTGCGATCTTCTCTTATGCAACTACGTAGACTTGAACGCCGATGGCGTCGATCGCGCTCAACTGAAGATCAGACCGCTTACCGAACCCACCTTGCAATACACCGAGAAACAATCACTACCAAAATGAGACAATATCACACTGACACCCTAAAGAGGTCTCTGAATAAACCACGTGACCTCTTCAACTTGGTCAAATCCCTCTCAAAGGAACCATCTCCCGAACAACACAGCGAGATTCACCCGCAAGAATTCGCTGATTACCTGCAATCCAAGATTGTGCAAACCAACAAAGTTTCAGCAGTCCCATATCAAGAACCAACGGGACTATCCCCACTGAACATATTTTCCACACCATCCACTAAATGTATCGAGGACACCATAGCATCTCTCAACACCTCCACTGCACAGACTGACCCATGTCCAGCTTTTTGGATCAAGGAGCTACGTGATGTGTTCAGCCCTGTCATCGCAAATATAATGAAGCTCTCCTTCACAACAGGATATTTTCCCACTTCACTCAAGCAGACTTCCATTAGGCCACTATTGAAAAACCCCAAACTTGACCCCCAAAGAGTTGACTCCTATCGGCCAATAGCCAGTATCCCCCTCTTGGCCAAAATAATTGAGAAAGAGGCACAACGGCAAATTCAAGATCACAGAGATGCCGCTGCCCCCTTAGACAGCTGCCAACATGGGTTCAGAGAACATCATGGTGTCGAGACACTAATCACTGGTCTATTCAACGATATCATCACAGGAATTGACAACATCGGTCAAGGCTTTGTGCTCATCTTCCTAGAAATCGCCGCGGCGTTCGACTCCATGAGTCACGAAATTCTCCTCGGAAGACTGAAAGAGAAGGGCGTCTGCGACAGTGCACTAGGATGGTGTAAATCGTATCTGGACGGTAGATGGCAATATGTGAAGTCTGGATCAGAAGAGTCAATACATTTCCATCAAAAGCAAGGGGTACCTCAAGGCTCCTCGTTATCCTCCTTACTTTTCAATATTTACATGCAGCCCATCTGCAATATCATAAGATCATTCAATGTGAACTGCTTGATATATGCAGATGACATTCTCCTATACATGCCTTTCTCTACAACTCACATGGACCTGGCCCCACTCACAGATTGCTTCAATGCAGTTTCAACATGGCTCCAGACACAGAACCTACGCATTCAACATAAAAAAACAGAGGTGCTATTCATCACCAGAGACTCCAACTTTACTCCCCCATCCCACGTCAGTGTCAAGGAAGCTGACTTGCAAACTAAAGATGCAATAAAATACCTGGGAGTTACTTTGGACCAACGTCTAGATATGAAACGCCACATAAGCAACATAGTCAAAGCCGTCTATTTCAAAATCCGTTCACTCAAGCACCTACGCTCCCTGTTGGACCCAGATGATTTCCGAACCATATATCAAGTGCTGATCCTGCCACATTTTGACTTTGCAAATGCCATCTTACAAGGTCTCCCCCAATCCACACTAACCCCCTTACAGTTGGCCATGAATGCCGCAGCTAGGGTCCTTTACGGAGCATCCAGAAACGACCACGTGACCCCATTCTCAAACAGCTGCACTGGCTACCGATCCATGGGAGGATCACCTTCAAAACCCTTCTATTAGCATTCAAGGCAACCAAAGGTATTTCATCCTCCTCACTCAAGTATCTTATCCACATTATCCCCCAACAGATCCAGAAGAGCAACAGCTGTAAACTTGCTAACAACACCAAAGGCATCGACAAAGTCCAACACGACAACCACAAACAGGGCGTTCAGTTTTTATGTCCCCAAATGTTGGAATGCTCTACCCCCTGACATTAGGACCATTGCCAATCTATATCAGTTCAGGAAGGCTCTCAAAACCCACCTTTTCCTCCAATACTTCCCAGCCAGCAATTGAACCTAGATATCCCTCTCAAGAAATGACCCACTCTAGAAAGGCCCTTACATGCATTATCTGATTTTTACCTATCATTGCAGTGTAAATAGCTTATGTATATAGTTAACCCTGTTATCCAAGTTTGTACTCCTGTTCGATGTAAAATCTGACAGCTTGTGGTTATGGTCGTTATGTTATGATGCAAACCGCGCTGATACTAAATAGCGCGGTATATAAGAAACTGTAATAAATAAATAAATAATAAATAAATGAAGAGACTGGGTTGTGGGCAATAGTAATCATAACATGATCACATGTGATTTAATAAATGGAAAGAGGACAGCCAGGAAATCCACTGTGCTACCATTTAATGTTCAAAGGGAAGATTATGATAAAAGAAAAAAATGGTTAAGAAAAAATGAAAAGGAGCAGCTGCAAAGCTTAAAGATTTACATCAAGCCTTTGTGTTGTTTAAAAATATTATCTTGGACGCCCAGACCTTATGTATTCCATGTTTTAAGAAAGATGGAAGGAAGACCAAACGACTGCTGGCATGGCTTAAAGGTGAGGTCAGAGAGGCTGTTTTAGCTAAAAAGCATCTTAGAAAATGGAAAAAAGAGCCAAATGATGAAAACAGGAAACACAAGCACTGGCAAGTTAGATGCAAGGCATTGATAACTCAGGCAAAGAGAGAATTTGAAAAGAAGCTTGCCTTGTAAGGAAAAACTCACAATAAAAACTTTTCCAAGTACATTCATAGCAACAAACCTGTGAGAGAGTCAACTGCACCATTAGATGATAGAGGAGTAAAAGGGGCAGTAAGGGAGGACAAGGCAGTAGAAGAGAGATCGAATGAATTCTTTTCTTCTGTCTTTACTGAAGAAGACGTAGGGAAGGTACCCATGCCAGAAATGATATTCAAAGGTGATGTATCAGAGGAAATGAAACAAATCTTGATAGACCTGTAAGATGCAATCAGGGTTAGTGCTAACAGTAGATGAACTAGGTAGTTGCCTAAAGTGCAAGCCCTCTGGGGGCACCTGTTGCCACCACTGCCACCCCCTCTCTCAGACCTACAGTGGTGGCAATGGCCTGAAATAGTCCTGCAGCGCTCACCTTAAAACTTCAGTGCCAAGGAGCTGTTTGCTTCTGCCCCCACCAACACCCAATGATGACTTCCTGTTTGCATGGGGGCAGAAGCCGCTTCTGCCCCCATACAAAAGGGAGTCGTCATTAGTGGGGGACAGAAGCAGACAGCCCTATAGCACTGAAGTTTTAAGGTAAGCACCACAGGGTTGTTTCAGGCCATTACTGCCACCGTAGATCCCAGTGAGGGGCTGAAGCGGTGGCAGTGGGGGTGAGCGGTTGGGCAATCTGGCTGGGGGAGGACAAGGGATGAGGTTCACCTAGGCAAACCTCATGTCCTTGCGCCAGCTCTGGATGTAATACAATTTCATAACGTAAAGAGTAGCAAATCACCTGGACTGGATGGTATACATCCCAGGGTGCTGAAAGAACTCAAAATTGAGATTGCAGACCTATTATTAGTAATCTAGAGATCTGTAATTAAAATAATCTGTCGTACCTGAAGATTGGAGAGTGGCCAACGTAATGCCAAGTTTTAAAATGGGTTCCAGGGTGATTTGGGAAATTACAAGTCAGTGAGTCTGACGTCAGTGCCAGGCAAAATGGTAGAAACCATTATAATGAATAAAAATTACTGAACATGTAGATAGTCATGATTTAATCGTAGAAAGTCAACATGGATTTAGTCAAGGAAAGTCTTGTCTCACTAATCTGATATTTTTTTGAAGGTGTGAATAAACAGGTAGATAAAGGTGAGTTGGTTGATATAGTGTGTCTTGCCTTTCAGAAAGTCTTTAACAAGGTCCCTCATGAGAGACTCTTGGGAAAATTAAAAAGTCATGGAATAGGAGGCAGTGTACTATTGTGGATTAGGAATTGGTTGAAAGATAGAAAACAGGGGGTAGGGCTAAATTGCCAGTTTTCTCAATGGAGAAAGGTTAATAGTGGAGTACCCCAGGGATCTGTGCTAGGCCCACTGCTTTTTAACATATTCAGAAATGACCTGGAAATGGGAATAAGAAGTAGGTGATCAAATTTGCAGATGACACAAAATTATTCAAAGTTCTTAAAACACAAGAGGATTGTGAAAAATTGTAAGAGGACCTTGATACATTGGGAGACTGGGCGTCCAGATGGCATATGATATTTCATGTGGACAAATGCAAAGTTATGCAGTTAGGGAAGAACAATCCAAACTACAGTTACACAATGTAAGGTTCCGCCTTAGGAATCATCACCCAGGAAAAGGATCTGGGCATCATCATGGATAATATGTTGAAATCTTCTGCCCAGTATGCAGCTAAGGCCAAGAAAGCAAATAGAATGTTAAGAATCATAAGGAAAGGAATGGAGAATAAAACCAAGGATATTGCAATGCCTCTATATCACTCCATGGTGAGATTTCACCTTGAATATTGTATGCAGTTCTGGTCATCATATTTTAAAAACGATATAGTGGAATTAGATAAGCTACAAAATAGAGTGACTGGAATGATAAAAGGGATGGAAGGACGCCCCTACAAGGAAAGGCTTAAAAAGTTAGGACTCTTCAGCTTGGAAAAGAAGTGGATGAGAGGAAATATGATATAGAGGTCTATAAAATAATAAGTGGAGTGGAACAGGTAAACATAAAGTGGTTGTTTACTCCTTCCAGACGTAGAAAGACTAGGGGACATGCAATGAAGTTACATTGTAGCATGTTTAAGACTAATTGGAGAAAATCATTTTACTCAACGCCTATCAAAATATGGAATTCATTGCCAGAGAATGTAGTAAATGCTGTTAGTGTAGCTGGTTTAAAAGAGGGTTGTACAAGTTCCAA
The DNA here is from genome assembly GCA_033557465.1 of Ichthyophis bannanicus. NCBI lineage: Eukaryota > Metazoa > Chordata > Amphibia > Gymnophiona > Ichthyophiidae > Ichthyophis > Ichthyophis bannanicus. The sequence goes on from CM066039.1 coordinate 194,339,869, forward strand.
AGTAACATAGTATATGATGGCAGATAAAGACTATCATGGTCCATCTAGACTGCCCAGCAAAGTGGAAGAGTAGGTGCACCTGCCACTCTATGCAGATCAACCCTCCCCATGCCTTTGTTTAAGGGTGTGCCCACCGCTCTGTGCAGATCACCCCTATTTGTTGAGATAGCAAGACAGTTTAGGTTATTTTGATTTTATCCTGTTGCTATAAAGGGATCCACTGTGTCTGTCCCATGCCATTTTGAAATCTGTCACTGTATTTGCACCCACCAATTTCATTGGGAGGGCATTCTAAATATCCACCACACTTTCCGTGAAAAAGTATTTCCTGACGTTGCCTTTATTTTACCCCCTTGCAGCTTCATGTTATGCCCTCTAGTTTTGCAACTTCCCCGTCTTTGAAAAAGGTTTGTTTGTTCATTAATACTCTTTAAGAATTTAAAGATCTGTATCATATCTCCCCTGTCCCTCCTCTCCTCTAGAATATACATATTTAGGTCTTCAAGTCTCTTTTCATATGTCTTCTGGTGCAGGCTCCAAATCATTTTGGTCGCCTTCCTCTGAACCGTTTCCAGTCTTTTTATATCCTTTGCGAGATATGGTCTCCAAAACTGAACACAATATTCCAAGTGAGACCATTCTTGTAGCTTTTGTAGATCTCATGTTATCCACGCCTTCAGGGGAGTCCTCTCTGTTGCAAATTTTCATGTCATCTGCAAAAAGACAGACTTTTCCATTCAGTCTTTCAGCAGTATCATTCACAAATACATTGAATAGTACCGGTCCCAGGACCAATCCCTGGGGCACGCTACTAATCACCTTCCTTTCATGCGAGTGAGTTCCATTTACCATCACCTTTTGTCATCAGTCAGTCAACCAATTTCTGATCCAGTTCACCACCTTGGGACCCATCCACAGGCTGGTCAGTTTACCGATAAGCCTCCTATGAAGAACAATATCAAAGGCTTTGCTGAAATCTAGGTAGATCACATCCATGGCATGCCCTTGATCAAGTTCTCTGGTCAGCCGTCAAAGAACTCAATCAGATTTATTTGATATGATTATCCTTAGGTAAAACCATGTTGCTTTAGATCATGCAACCTATTGGTTTCGATAAAGACCACTATTCTCTCTTTCAGGAGTGCCTCCATTACTTTTCCCACCACCGAGGTAAGGCTTACTGGCCTGTAGTTTGCCACTTCTTCCCTATTACCACTTTTGTGAAGAGTACCACATCAGCCCTTCTCCAGTCCTTTGGAGCTTCTTCTGTCTCCAAGGATCTAATAAAAACATCCTTTAAAGGCCCTGCAAGAACCTCTCTGAGCTCTTTCAGTGTCCTGGGATTATCCTATCTGGTTCCTATGGCCTTGTCCACTTTCAGTTTTGCAAGCTGATCAAACACATCATCTTCTATGAATGGGGTAGAATCTACTCCATTCCCATTTGTATACTTGTCAATTACAGGTGGTTCTTCTCCAAATTTTCTTTAGTAAAAATAGAACAGAAGTATTTGTTTAGCATTTTTGCTTTTTCAATGTCACTTTCCATGAATCTGTTCTTATCACTTTTGATACTTGCAATTCCACCTCTGATCTTCCTTTTCTCCCAGATATATCTGAAAAAGGTTTTGTCATCACACTTTAGATCTTTAGCCATCTTTTCTTCTGCCTTTGATTTTGCTATCCTTATTCCTCTTTTTGTCTCTTTTAGCTTTATCCTGCATTCTTTTCTGTGTTCCTCTGTTTGCAAACTTCTGAACTTTGTGAAAGCTGTGTTTTTTGCCTTTATTTGTGCAGCCACCTTTTTGGAGAACCAAATAGATTTCCTTTTCCTCTTGTTTTAATTTACTTTCCTTACATATGTATCTGTTACCCCTTTTATTGCCTTCTTTAGTTCAGCCCACTGTAATTCCACTTCCCTTACCTCCTCCCATCCTACCAACTTCTCCTTCAGGCACTTGGCCATTTTACTGAAGTCAGCGTTTTTGAAGTCTAGGACATTGAGCTTGCTAAAGTTCTTGGAGGAAAAGTCCATTAACCACTATTAATGTGGACTGAAGAAATGCTTAGCCCTGGGATAAATAGCATGTAATCTGTCTACCTTTTGGGAACCTGACAGGTCGTTGTGACCTGGATTGGCGACTGTTGGAAACAAGATTCTGGGCTTGCTGGACCTTTGGTCTCACCCAGTATGGCATATCTTATATTGTTATGGATGTGGTTTGGGTGGAAACACAATTATACATGTATTCACAATATTACAAAAGGAATATACATATGCTTAAAAGAAAACTGGATGACGGCATGCAGAGTTGCTCTGTGGCAGGTGTAAATGTAAAGTATATGCTCATTTGGACCCAGGGTTCATACCATTCATTGAGGGACCAATTGTGGTTATCTCTAGTACATAACATCATGTCCAAAAATAAAATCTTTTTTCATGACTTCCTAGTTGGCTACACTTGGATGTTCAGCTTTGTAAAATATGGCACTTTTACACATATAGGTGAAAAAATCAGTGCCTGGGGGACTGTTGCCACTTACAGCTGTAATCTCCAAATGATAGCGCTCTTTTTTAAATGTATTTCTAACTAAAAAGGCTCTTGCTGTTGCACATGCTGGGATTTACACATATGTTACAGCAAGCTCCATACTTGGCTAGCCTTTTGTAAAATATCTGGGAAATTGAAACATCTTTACTTGGACATTTCATTTCCTGTATAGAAGCCCTGTGGAAAATGAGGCTTCACTGCTATCAAAGTATAGCCTTTCATCACTCTATGAATGGACCCAGTTCCCAATAGATCAAATCTAGAGGGCACATGAGGAAGGGAGAGAAGTGGGAGGAAGACAAGGAATAAGGGTAAGGCTGGAGTAATAGCTTCCCTTAAGTGACTTCAATATGTTCAGAATGCAGCATTCAAACTTGTCTACAGTGCCCAGGACTTTGATCATGTTTCTCAATTGCATAAGGATAGCCACTAAAAGATATAAACCCCGAAAACAGAACGATCACTATAACATGAGTTCAAAGAAGATCACCTGAAGCGCAAAAATGCACTAACCCCTTTCAAACTAATATTGCAGTTGTCCGGTCAAACAGACCAGAGAAGAGCTGGAAGAACGCTCAATCCTGATGTCCTTGAGGCCCTTTTAATTATTGCAAAAGAGTGCAAAAACATGACTTAACGTATCGACGATAGCGTCCAAACATCCTTCAATCGCTGGTACTAAACTGTACACAACAGGTGTGTTTTGGGCCACTGGAAGGCCTTGCTTCAAGTGTAAAAACGCTGTGAAATAGGATCTGTTTATTCCTTGTTATCTCTGTCTTTCTTCTCTCTGTCTTTTAAGTTTAATTATGTTAATCTTTCTTATAATTTTATGAACTACTCTGATGCATTTGTAAAGGGCAGTATAGCAAATCTTGTAATAAATATAAACAAAAACATTACAGGTTGATGTGCACAAGGCTGACAGTTGCCTTGAAGGGCCATTATTGGAATTAATACTTCCAGCTAAAGGAAGGAGGAGCAGAATACTATCAGACAGATGGAAATGTGATGACAATGATAAAGACAAGGCTAGCCCAACCATTAGGCAAAGTAGGCAGTTGCCTAGAACAGGAACTTTGGGGGTGGGAGGGGTTGGCAAACAGCAGGGCAGTCAAGGCTAAACAATAAATTCTGACAGTCGGGGGGTGGGGGAGAGGACATAAGGCTTTAAGGTTTGCCTGGGGCTCCCACACCTTGAACCAACACTGGGGCCAGCCCTGGATAAAGATGAGATGCCCTCAAGGAGAGTGCTGATGGATGGACAAGAAGAAGAAGTTTTTGAAGTTCAAGAGCAGTGGACAAAGGATAAAAGAGAATGGTTGGAAAGGTGAAGAATGTAGAGAATGAGGACAGTAAACTCAGTGCTGGGAACGGCTGCAGTGGGAAATAAGACTCGAGAAGGTTAGCATCAGGAGTAATTTTCTAAACCAAAAATGGTACTGGGTTGGGGCCAGCCTGAAGCCTCAACAATTTTTGGATTTAGCTTCTGACCTTTCAGTTGTAGTGCTCAAGGTGAGTTACAATCAGCCTCCTCCTCCCGCTCCAGTTACAGTGGAGAAAAGGAAGTCCATTCAAAAAGGTGTAAGGGGAAAATAAGTATTGTAAGGGGAAAATCAGTTTCTTGTTGTACAGAGGGACCATGAGGCCCAGAAGGGAAAATGGATATTTTGTGAATACCTAAATGGAAAGGAATGTGTTGTGCTGAGGCAAAATTGAGTGATCCTCACAGAGACAGGTACCAGTTTGTACGGTTGCTGATAAGCAGTGCTATAAGCAGTGCTAGGCTGGGATGGGTTGATGACGTATGCTCCCGGGAATGTATAAAAGATGAACTGCCCTTTTTTAACTGTTGGAATAAACTTACATGCTACTTATGTGCGAGTGTGTGTATGTGTTTGTTCCCCTGGGTTCCCAGACAGAGAAGGTAAGGTGATTCCTCGACCCAGAGGATTAACGGACATCCCAGGGTAAGTGATATAAGTGCTGGGAAGGGAAAAAGGACCCCACCCTTACAAAAGGCTCTAGATCAGTTACTTGAGGTAGCCTGGCAAATAATTACAGTTTGTTAGCATTAGGAAGCGGAATCACAGTGGAGACTAGAAAGCAAAGAAATGTATTGAATGGAAGTAACCAGAATTTCTTGTTTATAGTTCAAGTTGATATGGGTTTATAGCATATGCCTTCTGGCCTCCTAGCTGAAGGAGCATGAGGCATAAGCCAAAGTTCCATTGGGTTTTTCCCTAGAAAGAAAGGTGCTGGTATTCATATGCAGCACCATCTAGGTTGGGGAGGGAGAGGGGCCTGCGGCAAATTGGCGTGACTGTCTAGGGCCCATGCTTTTGGGAGGGAGGGCCTTGTACCCTTCTAGTAGTTCTGTCCTGGCAACCAGCCACAGAGCTTACTCACTACATTATTCTCCCCTTCCTGTTCTTCCTTCTATTGGCAAGAAGTGTAAGAAAATAGCATTCTTACTTGCTTATGCCTCCTCTGCTGCTGTCAAGGCACTGGAAAAGCACAGTGAGAGAATAAGGGAGCAATGAGTGCTTTCCTCTTTCTCTCTTCTCCTTTCTCAATTGGTGCCTCTCTATGGTGCCCCCCCTCCCCCCCATACATGTACTCTGGTGCCTTCCTTGCTCTTCTCTCCATCCCGTACCCCACTGGTGCAGAGAGCAGGGCTTCTGTTGGGGAACAGGGGCCCTGGTGGTTGCTTCAATTTGTCCCCTTTGGTTGTATCTTTTTGGCTGATGCTGGGAAAAGTGCGCTGTTACAAGTTACTGGCAGCAAAAAAAAGCCCAGGGCTGTGGCTTCCTTAGGCGTTAACAGCTGAGACTGCTGGAATAAATATGCAGATGAACTGCAAGCTCCCCAGGACTTCAGGAGAGCAAATATTTCAATAAAGTCACCATGAATTAGAACTGAGGGTCTTCAAGATTCCTGTGGGGAATCTGCTGGGAGAGTGAAGGCTCTGACCCCTTCATTGTAATTTGGGTAATAAATCTCCACATTGCAGGGACACAGAGCAAGAAAGGAGCAAAGCTACTGATTGCTGCAGACACGTGATCGATCAGATAATCCATTACAGCCTCCAAACAGCACAGAGCCATGCCAATAAACACACATTATTCAACTCGGATGGAAAGAAGAGCCATAATATATATCCATAATGTAAGTAAGCAGACAATATTAACATTTCAACTCTTCAATTAATGTACAAACAAATAAATATGACCACTGTCATATCCATTGCTTCACTGGATCAAGAGCAAACACATATCTTCCATTTGCTTTATGTATTTTGCAGCTTACTATGCTCCCAAATTTGAACCTCACTTAAAAATATATTTTAACCTAACCTGCTTATGTCATGACATATACTAGAAAAATGGCAAATACTGTATTCAGTGTCCAAAACACAAACATCTCTTGGGAGAAGTTACATTTATTATCTCTCAGCTGCTCAGGTTTCCCCATGACTCCCTTTATTATTTTAACTTTATTTATATGTAGCTCACACCTTTCCAGTAGTAGTCCAAGGTAAGTTGCTTTCAGGTACAGTAGGTATTTCCCTGTCCCCAGACGGCTTACAATCTAACAGGCCTATGCAGAAAGCCGGCACTAGACCTGCACTGAAGCGATTTTTTACATACCTGACAATGCACACATTTTAACATGCGACACAGGAAGAATAGGGTATGCAAATGACCCCACATTAACTGTGCGCATGCAAATGAGCCTCTGCAGTGTTAAACTGGGAGAGCAAACCTAACACATGCTCACAAGAAGCCTGCGCTAATTTGGCTTGCTCTCTAGGCACTGCGTGGCTAATCTACATAAGAGTATTTTGATGATATCAGGGATGATCGCAGCATAGCCCCTGATGCCATCAAAATACTGTTGGGGGCTGTACCCGACAAAAAACAATTCCTGGTGGCCCAGTGGCCCGTTCTCCCCGACAGTATTTTGATGGCACCAGGGATGATTGCGGCATTGGGAAAAGCCCCCGATACCATCAAAACACTGATGGGGGCCGGTGGCCCAACCAAAAGTAATTACCTGGTGGTCTAGCAGCCCTATAAACCCCTCACCCTCCAACCCAAAGTAAAATTAAAATTACCTGGTGGTCTAGCAGCCCCTTGAACTCCCCAACCCCAAGTAAAATTAAAACTACCTGGTGGTCTAGCGGCCCCTTGAACCCCTCACCCCCATCCCCAAGTAAAATTAAAATTACCTGGTGGTCTAGCGGCCCCTTGAACCCCCAGCCCCCATCCCCAAGTAAAATTAAAATTACCTAGTTGTCTAGCGGCCCCTTGAACCCCTCACCCCCAACCCCAAGTAAAATTAAAATTACCTAGTTGTCTAGCGGCCCCTAAATCCACCCCCCCCCATACCTTAAAATAGGCGGGAGTGCTGCCTATACGCGCCTGCTCTGGTCTGCCATCTTGTAAAATGGTGACGCCTGGCCCCACGTGGTGCATCCTGGGTAGAATATGCTTTATATGGCATTCTAACCCCGCCGGGTGCATCTCAGGATGCACCGCGTGGGGCCAGGCGTGCCATTTTACACTAGATGAAGAAATCTGAAGAAAGATTTCTTGAACACAAGCCATGCTTCAGTATATAATGGCTCTATATGATAGCACCTATTGTGAAGGGTCTGTGTATATGATTGCCTGTCTGTTCACCATACGTAAGAACTTTGGAAACTAAAACACCACGTGCTGAGATGTGGCTACATGGCAGTGGCCTCAAAAAGAGGTGGATTTAGCAGAGGTTCCCAATTCCCACTGACAGAAGATCAGGCAATGGATGGAAAATAAGGCACAACTAACAAGGAAATGGAAGGAAGGGAAGAAGTTTAGTTAAGACATAAAGGAAGAGAAAGTGAGAGAAGACAGAAAGATAAAACAGGGGAGAGGAGAGAAGATGATTCACTTAATACACCCAACCAAACACACCATACCCTTGCACCATACAGTCAAACCCACTTACATGTTGCCAAACCCACTGCAATAAGGTGTATGTCCTGTTGTTCTTTGTTGATTGGGGGGGGTGCAGGACAAGTGGTGTACCTTTCCCTGGCATGATGGGTCCAGAATACAGCACCCGTTACATGTCCCACCATGGAAAAATTGTCAGAAGCCTCAGTTTAAGATAATCACCTAGGTATAAGGGGTGCCCACCTCTCATTCTGATCAGTGAATCATTTAATACCTGCTGGCGGGTGGCTGTAGTCTGCCAGGGATGGCTACGTGGGTGATGGCAGGTAGGGTCAGACCGTAGCCTGGTCTGACCCGTCTGAGTAATTGTAACCATAAAATCCCTGAGTGCTTGAGAACAGGAGACCAGAAAGTCTGGGGAGGTTGGATCCTGGGTCAAGACACATTTGCATAAATTTGCATAGAGTGAAGGATCTTGGAACTTTCCTAGGGTTTCCTCCCAGACAGAGGGCGAGATCCCCCCAAGAACCCTTGGGAGGGGGGATTAGTAGGGTCCAGAACCTTGTTGGAGTAGAAAGGGGACTGTCTCTGGTAAGCCCCAGAACTCACCCTAAATATACATGGGATCTCAAATAAGGACTTCCTAGCCATTGAGCCATAGTGTGTCAGCGAAGTTTTTCAATAGCTTTCTGGAGTTGAAGACTGGACAACATGAGGGAGCTAGATGACCTGAATGAAGGATGGATTGGAGAACTCTGGAACTAGATGTTTAATACTTATTCTCTTAGTTAAAGACATACACCCATCCACTGAATCATGCACAAACACTACAAGTAGATCCTAGCTACCTCTTTGTAGACATTTCTCTATAACCAATTCTCTAGCTATGCATTCTTCCCACTCTTACTGAACCATGAAGAAGCACAGACCTTACTACAAACTGCATAACTATAGTCATCCCCTACAACCAACCTCCACCCATGCATTCTCCCCATTCTCACTGTCATGAAGAAGCAGAGACCTTACTACAAACTTGAATATAAACTGTACCTACTCAAACCCCACTCAGTCATTCACTATCCATGCATTCACAAACACATCATATCAAATCACTTATGACACCTGTCACGCTGCCACCGCTTGCCTCAAGCTAAGAGGGGCGTGGTTATTTTATAGGAACTTTTTGCTGTCTGCTTTTTTAAGCCCTTTTCAACTATTTCCCCGTAATGCCTTCTGGGAAAGGTGGTCTTTGCTTGGCTGTATGTGTGTATCAGACAAAAAGCTGTAGTTAGGCTCCAAGGGTTAAGGCAAATGACAGAATTTATTTTACACAATGGTTCGTTCTCACTACGTACAGGATATTGGTTCAGGTCTCTGTGAAATAGAGTATTCTCCCAAAAACAAACACAAACTAAAAATGTCTGTTTAAAGGTTTTCCATATTGCAGGATACACAGTCTTTTAACAGAATGGATAATTCACTTCCTTTGTAGCCTTGCTGGCCAAAAGCACAAACATAAATCACATTCACTGTCTGTGATAGTATAGCTTCTCTTCATCTGCATAAACCTTCGATCAACAAATACAATTCAGGGCACAAGAAAGCTCTGTTACAAAAGCTACTTTCTTACCCCAATGTCCTCGTTCCTGCAGCAGGTGCTTAACAAGCTTTTCACAGCTTCCAGGGTTACTCCTTAGTCCTTGTGAACTTTCCCTTTACCAACATGAGGGAATCAGGGCCACCGGCTTGTGGACTATGGGTTCCCTTCCCTGGTAAACTCTCTCTCAGGATTGGCTTGTTTTCTCCCTGTTCCTCAAGTTTAAAGCCTTGCACACAGAACAGTCCATAGGAATCTCTTCCCCATTTAGCTTTACCTCAGGCTCTCCCAGCTGCATAGGCTCAGACTCTCCCAGCTCACAGTCCTCAGCCACCAGCCTCCTGGGAAATCCTGGAGTCTCTCCTGTTCCTGGCTTCAAACCCTCTGGCAGATGTGCTATATTCCACTTAGCACTCTCCTCTCTTGGAAGCTCAAGGGCTCTGCTCTACTCTGCACTGGTCAAGCTTCGCCAGCTTGCAACTGTGCCTCGGCTCGTGGCAGTTTGGCTTCCTGCTTCTCCTTCTCCCCTGCTGCTGCTACCTCCGTCTTTGCTGCTTCTCCTCACGGCGACAACCCTGCTCTCACACTCTGGCTTCAGTTTATACTTCCAGGGCTCTCTCTTCAACCCCCTCCTAGCCAGGTGATGGCAATCAGCCTGACTTCGTGCACTTGCATACTTGGAGCACTCTCTGCCTAAGGGGTTCTGGGCTCTGTATCCTCTCCCCTCCCTTCCACTAGGGGGAGCATGGAATGTGGGCCATGTGGAAGTTTTCTGATTCCTAGCTGTGTTTGTGTCTTTCCTATTCTGCCTTGGTAAAAGGGGGCCCTTTACTAGGGTGAATTCCCGGTCCCTTTGTCCTCCCTCATACTCTGGATAGGCCTCCTTGCTACACACCTCATCCACTCAAACACACTACATGTATTCACACACGCTCATAAATTTATCCAAATTCATTTTATACACACACACACACATTTAGTTGCTGTTTTTTGTTTGGCTTGATATTTCTTTTGTTTCATTTATTAAAAAAGAAATTAACACAAATGAAATATATTTAAAAAAAGGAGCGAAAAATAAGATAAAAGAAAACAATTTTGAGTCCAGCCCTCAATGAATACAATTACCACCAAGTTGGAAAGCATGACCTGCAAACCGTGTAAATGCGGCTAAGTAGGGTATTCAACGGCATTAACATAGTTAGTACTACTGAATATGCATGGATGCTGCTGCTACATGCCCCAGTACTAACCGGTTAGCATCAGGGCGTGCCAGGGGCCTCCCAGGGTGGCACCCAGCGATACTGAGCCTCTGCCCGGTTAGCAACACAAGGCAAAAGACTAGTCTAACTTTCGCCACAGAAGCTAACCGGGCAGAGACTGAACATTAACTCTGTGGCAATCCAGGCAACATAGATATTCAGTGCCAGAGCCCGGATATGGCTCATTAGATTGGCTAGCTGCCGCCACTGAATATCAGGCCCAAAGTCCACAAATGAAATATTCTGGTAGTGGGTTTGAAAGGGAGGCATGAGTGAAGGTCTTGGAAGTAGAGGTGCTTCCAAGTGTGTAGTTGGGGACTGCACTGCAAATGTGTGCCCATATGGTAGTCTGAGCAATAGCAGTAGTACTGCAAGATTACTGCTCAATGTTAACTGGTGCCATTTTGAACCCAGTGCAAGAAGGGACAGGAGTAGCTGGGGATCGCTTCTGCCCACTGACTCTAGACCACCAGGGATTTCATTAGGTAGGCCCAGTGGAGCCTACTGGGGGGTGGGGGTCAGGAAGGCTGTGCTGAGCAACTTTAGAGGTGGGGGTGGGGGACTTGACTGGGATCTGTAGGGGGGGGGATGATGCATCTTGCAGGCACCCAGCCCTTTAAAATTGCTCCCTGGGAACATCAGGCTGTATGTTAGTGGCCCAATGCTCCTGAGGGAAAGAATAACACAGCTTGTGAGGCTCTGATTCATTTGTTGCAGGAGTCACTAACCTCTGGTACTACATTACCACAGGTTAGTGACTTCCATGGTAAATTAGAAGGTGCAGTAAAATGTGAAATTTTATCACAGCTTAGTATCTAGCTCCCTTACTCATTCCTTTGGAAGAAAGTTATTGTTGAATAGGGAACCAGAATGCAATTACCAAGAGGCTGAGAGGGCTCCATCATTTAAACAACACATGAGAAAGAGATTCATGTATTGTGAAAAAGCAAATGAAGAAAGTTCCCAGATAGTACCCCTACCCCAATAATCAGGCTCATTTCAAAACAGCATTTTTGCTGGAGCTGTGACAATAAAGTTATTCTTGCAGAGAATGTGACACAACTGGCAGCAACAATGGCAAGGGGCAAAAAAACAGCAATAGAAAATGGTTAAAAGCCAGACTAAATAAAAAACTGAAACAAAAAAAGCAGTTGCTGTTTGTGCAAAAAGTGATCAGAAAATTCTGGGCTCGATATTTGGTACCGGCGGCCAGCACTCCCACAGTGGCTAGCCACTGGTGCTCAACTTTAAATCTTGATATTCAATGCTAGGGCCATATCCAGGCTCTGGCATTGAATATCTGGGCAGTGGCAATATTGAGCCACTGCCTGGTTAGCTTCTGAGGCAAAAGTTAGGCCAGTGTTTCCTGCATCCGACTTTCGCTACCTATTGCTAACTGGGCAGTGGCAATATTGAGCCACTGCTTGGTTAGCGATGGATGCAGCCCCAAAACACCCCTGTCATGCCCCTATGCTAACCAGTTAGCATCGGTGTGTTTAGTGGTAGCACTGTTAGAGATTCAGCAGCACTAACCATGTAGTAAATGGAGTGGAGGAGTGGCCTAGTGGTTGGGGCAAGGTACTTCAGGCTGGAAGGTTGGGGGTTCAAATCCCACTAGAGGACAGCAACCTTGGGCCAGAAGGACTGGGGTTTCTAGTCCCACAGGTGCTCCTTGTGGTCTTGGGCAAGCCACTTAACCCTCCATAGCCCATGTTCCCTGTAAAATAGTTATCTCCAAGTTATAATGTTCTGTTCAATGTAATTTCAGTTTGTTCAATGTAAACCGCACTGATGCAGAATAGCGTGGTATATAAGAGAATGTAAATAAATAAATTTCCTCTTGTACTAAACAAAGTGCAGACATTAATGATGCACATTTCCCAGAGTTGACATATTCCAGTTAATAAATTCAAAATAAAGAGATATCTTTCTACCTTTTGTACATTTTTTTTCAGTTGCAATTGCTCCAGCCACTTTCTTCTGGTTTCTTCGTGTCTTCTGCTAACTCTCCATCGTCTGCTGTCCATTTGTCCTTTCTTCTCTCTTCTAGTTTTTTTCCATTCTCTCTCTCTACATCTGCTTTAGCATACTAATCTTTCTCCTTTTGCTCTTTCCTCATTCCTATTTCATCCACTCAAATTTTACCCTTCCATCCTCAATCCCCACTTACTCTCCCAATACCCAGCCAATTGTAGATTTTTCATCCCTCCCACACAAAATATTTTTCCCCTCTCCATTTCACTCTCCCAGCCCCATCCCATTCTAATCCTCCCCCAACATCAGCTCCCTTCTAGTTCCAGCCTCACCCAGCATCTGCTCCCTTCTAGTCCCTGCATCAGCCCATTACCAGTCCTTGCCCCCCATCAGCCCATTTCCAGTCCTAGCTCCCCCATCCATTTCCAGTCCTATCCGAGTCCCTCCATCATTTCCAATCCCAGCCCATCAGCCCATTTCTAGCCATTTCCTAGCCCCACCATCAGCCCATGTCAAATCCTAGCTCCCCTCCACTCAGCCCAATTCCAATCCAAGCCCCCCAAGAGCCTACTTCCAGTTCTAGTCCCTCCATGAGTCCATTTCAATCCAAGCCCCCACCACAGCCCATTTCCAATCTTAGCTCCCACCAACAGCCTATTTCCAGTCCTATCCTAGCTGCTCCATCAGCCCATTTCCTGTCGTAGCTCCCCCCACCCCACTCAGCCCATTTCCAGTCCTAGCTCCCTCCCCTCACAGCCCATTTAAGAACATAAGAACATAAGATATGCCATACTGGGTCAGACCATCAAGCCCAGTATCCTGTTTCCAACAGTGGCCAATCTAGGTCATACGTACCTAGCAGTTTCTCCAAAAGACAAAGGTTCCACAATGCTTGTACTGGGTCAAGCATTGATATCCTGGGTCCCTTCTTAATAATGGTTTATGGACCTTTCCTCCAGGAACTTGTCTAAACCTTTTTTTAAACCCAGCTATACTAACAACTTTTACTACATCCTCCTGTAACAAATTCCAGAGTTTGATTACACGTTGAGTGAAAAAATATTTTCTTTTATTAGTCTTAAATAGTTTACCCTGAAGCTTCATTGCATGTCCCCTAGTCTTTCTATATTCTGATAACGTAAACAATCGATCTACGTTTACCCGTTCCACTTCATTCATTAATTTATAGACTTCTAGCATATCTCCCCTCAGCCGTCTCTTTTCCAGGTTAAAGAGCCCTAACCTTTTTAGCCTTTCTTCATAGGAGTATCCTTCCATCCCCTTTACCATTTTGGTGGCTCTTCTCTGAACCTTTTCTAAAATCGCTATATCCTTTTTAAGATACAGCAACCAGAATTGCACACAATATTCAAGGTGTGGTCTCACCATGGAACGATATAGAGGCAATATAATATCTTTTGTTTTATTTTCCATTCCTTTCCTTATGATACCTAGCATTCTATTTGCTCTTTTGGCTGCCGCTGAACACTGGGCCGAGGGTTTTAACATGGTATCCACAATGATGCTTAAATCATTTTCCTGGGTGGTGTTTCCTAACGTGGAACCTTGCATCGTGTAACCATAGTTTGGGTTGTTCTTCCCTATGTGTTTAAATTTGCACTTGTCCACATTAAATTTCATCTGCCATATTGATGACCAGTCTTCCAATTTATCAAGATCCTCTTGCAATTTTCCACAATCCTCTTGGGTTTTAACAACTTTAAATAGTTTTGTGTCATCTGAAAATTTGATAACCTCACTCGTTATTCCACTTTCCAGGTCATTTATGAATATGTCAAAAAGCAGCGGACCCAGCACAGATCCCTGGGATACACCACTATTCACCTTAATTCATTGGGAAAATTGGCCATTTAGCCCTACCCTCTGCTTTCTATCTTTTAACCAGTTCCTGATCCACAATAGTACACTGCCTCCAATCCCATGACTTTTTAGTTTTGCCAAAAGTCTCTGATGAGGGACCTTGTCAAAGGCTTTCTGAAATTCCAGATACACTTTATCAACCGACTCATCTTTGTCCACCTGTTTATTCACACCTTCAAAAAAACATAACAGATTAGTAAGACAAGATCTTCCTTGTCTAAAGCCATGTTGGCTGTCTCCCATTAGGCCATGACTATCTACATGCTGAGTAATTTTATTCTTTATGATGGTTTCTACCATTTTTCCCGGAACTGACATCAGGCTCATTGGTCTGTAGTTTCCCGGATCACCCCTAGAACCCTTTTTAAAAACTGGTGTTACATTGGCGATCCTCCCATCTTCAGGTATTAGAGATGATTTTAAAGATAGTTCACAGATTACTAACAGCAGGTCTGCAATCTCATATTTCAGTTCCTTCAACACCCTTCTATGTATACCATCCTGCCCAGGTGATTTGCTACTCTTCAGTTTATCTAATAGTTGTAATACATCTTCCCGATGTATCGATATATCCTTCAATTCTTCCGCACCTTTAAATACCACTTCAGTCATGGGCAACATCCCTACATCTTCCTCAGTAAAGACCGAAGCAAAGAATTCATTTAGTCTCTCCACTATCGCCTTGTCGCCTCTTAGTGCCCCTTTGACCCCTCTATCATCTAATGGACCAACTGACTCTCTCACAGGTTTTTTGCTATGAATGTACTTGAAAAAGTCTTTATTTCGCGTTTTTGCTTCTGCAGCAAGCTTCTTCTCAAATTCTCCCTTTGCCTGCCTTATCAATGCCTTGCATTTGACTTGCCAGTGCTTGTGCTGTTTCCAGGTTTCGTTGTTTGGCTCTTTTTTCCATTTCCTGAAAGATCCTTTTTTGGCAACAATAGCCTCTCTGACCTCACCTTTAAACCATGCTGGCAGTTTTTTGGACTTCCTTCCACTTTTCTTAAAGCATGGAATACAGCTGGCCTGGGCTTCCAAGATAGTATTTTTCAACAACACCCAAGCTTGATGTAAGTCTTTAACCTTTGCAACTGCTCCTTTTAGTTTTTTCTTAACTATTTTCCTCATTTTATCATAGTCTCCCTTTCGAAAGTTAAAAGGTAGTACTGTGGATTTCCTTACTATCCCTCCTCTACTAATTAAATCAAAGGCGATCATGCTATGATCACTATTGCCAAGTGGCCCCAACACCCTTATCTCTTGCTCTAGATCTAGGAGTGGCCTAGTGGTTAGGACAAGGTACTTCGGGCCGGAGGGCCGGGGGTTCAAGTCCCACCTGGGGACAGCAATCTCAGGCCAGAAGGGGAGGGAGCTAGGACTGGAAATGGGCTGAGTGGGGTGGGGGGAGCTACGACAGGAAATGGGCAAGCCACTTAACCCTCCATTGCCCATGTTCCCTGTAAGTATTAACGTATGTGTGTCATATAAGAACATAAGAAATGCCATACTGGGTCAGACCGAGGTCCATCAAGCCCAGTATCCTGTTTCCAACAGTGGCAAATCTAGGTCATACGTACCTAGCAGTTTCCCCAAAAGACATAGGTTCTGCAGTGCTTGTACTAGGCCAAGCATTGATATCCTGGGTCCCTTTTTAATAGTGGTTTATGGACCTTTCCTCCAGGAACTTGTCCAAACCTTTTTTAAACCCAGCTATACTAACAGCCCTTACTACATCCTCCGGTAACAGATTCCAGAGTTTGATTACACGTTGAGTGAAGAAATATTTTCTCCTATTGTCTTAAATAGTTTACCCTGTAGCTTCATTACATGTCCCCTAGTCCTTCTATATTCTGATAGCGTAAACAATTGATCCACGTTTATCCGTTCCACTCCATTCATTAATTTATACACCTCTATCATATCTCCCCTCAGCCGTCTCTTTTCTAGGTTAAAGAGCCCTAACCTTTTTAGCCTCTCTTCATAGGAGTAGCCTTCCATCCCCTTCACCACATTGGTGGCTCTTCTCTGTACTTTTTCTAATAACTCTATGTCCTTTTTAAGATACGGTGACCAGAATTGCACACAATATTCAAGGTGCGGTCGTACCATGGAGCGATACAGAGGCATTATAATATCCTTTGTTTTATTCTCCATCCCTTTCCTTATGATACCTAGCATTCTATTTGCTTTCTTGGCCGCCGCTGCACACTGGGCGGAGGGTTTTAACATGTTATCCACGATGACTCCTAAATCTTTTCCTGGGTGGTGGTTTCTAATGTGGAGCCTTGCATCGTGTAACTATAGTGTGGGTTGTTCTTTCCTAGGTGCATAACTTTGCACTTGTCCACATTAAATTTCATCTGCCATTTGGATGCCCAGTCTTCCAATTTATCCAGATCCTCCTGCAGTTTTCCACAATCCTCTTGGGTTTTAACAACTTTATCCCCTTGTGTTAAATGTATCTCCCAATTGACCGCTTTGACCTGGTGAAAAGCGGGATATAAATACAGATAAATAAAATAAATAAATAAATAAATAGATCTGGTGTTCCACTAAGGACTAGGTCTAATATGGCTTCCCCTCTGGTCGGTTCATGAACCAGCTGCTCCAAGAAGCAGTCATTTATTTCATCTAGGAACTTTATCTCCCTAGCATGTCCTGACGTGACACTGACCCAGTCGATACCGGGGTAACTGAAATCACCCATTATTATTACTGTGCTGTAACGTTTGTTAGCTTCCTTGATTTCTTTGAGCATTTCATGATCCATTTGTTCATTTTGGCCAGGCGGTTGATAGTACACCCCCACTGTCATCGCCTTCCCCTTTTTACATGGAATTTCAATCCATAGAGATTCTACAGCAAATTTTGTTTCCTGCAAAACTTTAATCCTTTTTAACTCAATGCCCTCTCTAACATAGAGCGCAACCTCTCCACCAATTTGATCAGTTCTATCATTACGATATAGTTTGTACCCAGGTATCACAGTGTCCCACTGGTTGTCCTCCTTCCACCATGTCTCTGATATTCCAATCATATCTAACCTCTCATTTAGTGCTATATATTCTAACTCTCCCATCTTATTTTTTAGACTTCTAGCATTTGCATACAAGCATTTTAGAGAGTTGACTTTATTCATATTAATTTGGCTATTGGTAGACATGGGTAATTTGGGATCTTTAAGCTCTGTCTGATCCATACTTGAGGGCATTTGGGCTACTTTACTCTTTTTTGGAACCTCTCTGCTTTTGGTAGTATCCTTCAAGGATACATTCTTCCGAACCATCCGCTCTTGGGTGACTGTCGGCTTTCCCCTATTATCTAGTTTAAAAGCTGTTCTCTCTCCTTTTTAAAGGTTAATGCCAGCAGCCTGGTTCCATCCTGGTTAAGGTGAAGCCCATCCCTTCAGAAGAGCCCCTCCTTTCCCCAGAATGTTCCCCAGTTCCTAACAAATCCAAAACCCTCATCTCTGCACCACTGTCTCATCCACGCATTGAGACTCCAGAGCTCTGCCTGCCTTTTGGATCCTGCGCGTGGAACGGGCAGCATTTCAGAGAACGCTACCCTGGAAGTTCTGGATTCCAACTTCCTACCTAAAAGCCTAAATTTAGCCTCCAGAACCTCCCTACCACATTTTACTATGTCATTGGTACCAACATGTACCAAGACAGCAGACTCCTCCCCAGCACTATCTAAGACCTTATCTAGGTAGCGCGTGAGGTCCGCTACCTTCGCACCAGGCAGGCATGTTACCAGGCGATCCTCACGTCCACCAGCCACCCAGCTATCTACATGCCTAATGATCGAATCACCACTATAACGGCTGTCCTAACCCTTCCCTCATGGGCACATGGCCCTGGAGAAACTTCCTCGGTGCGAGAGGGTTTTACATCACCTGGAGGACAGGTCCTAGTTACAGGATCACTTCCTGCCACACCAGGGTGATGCTCTCCTGTCACCTGACCTCTCTCCTCCATGGCAACAGGGATGCTGCCACACTGGAGGTGGGACTTCAGGACTATATCTCTGTAGGTCTCGTCTATGTACCTCTCTGTCTTTTTTATGTTTTCCAAGTCTGCTACTCTAGCCTCTAGAGAACGGACTCGTTCCCTGAGAACAAAGAGCTCCTTGCACCTAGTGCACAAATAAGATCTCTCACCACTTGGGAGAAAATCATACATGTGACACTCAATGCAAAAGACTGGAAAGCCCCCATCTCACTGCTGGACTGCTGTCTGCATCGTAGGGGTATGTTTACTAAACTCCGTTGCTGTGCGGGTCCCCGTTAGTGTGCGTGTGCCATATAAGGAGTGGGTGGTTCAGGCAGAAAAAAGAAAAAACCGGAGCGTACGTGTGTGCGTCGCGCTAATGTGCGGGGCCCACATTAGCGTGTGGGAAGGCTAAGTGGGGCGCTGCTGCATAACCAAACAACAAAGCCGTAGTACAACAGTGAAGACACTGACCTATGGTGCAGGGGCCAGGGGTTCAAACCCCCATTGCGCTCTTTGAAAAAGACCAGCTGAGGCATCAACTTTTATGGGCAAAAGTGGTGTAGGAGGCATATTGATTATGGGCGGCAGAAGGCGGCGCACTCTTTTTTTATATGGCATGAGGCGGTGCGCTGTTCATTGTGGGTGGCAGATGGCGGCGCGCTGTTAAGGTTGGGCGGCAGAGGGCGGCGCGCTGATAAAATTGGGCAACAGAAGGCGGCGAGCCGATGGGCAGAAGGCGGCGTGCTGATGTGTGAGGGGGCAGCCCAATAGTGGGAGGGATAAGTGGCGTGCTGATGTGCAAATACCAGGAATGGAGCCATAGCACAATGGTGAAGACACTGACCACTCGTGCAGGCATCATGGGTTCAATTCCCCACAGTGCCCATTGAAGACAGCTGGCTGAGGCATTATTTTAAGGTAAGGCGGCGCACTGCTAATTTTGTGCGCCACAAGACGGCGCGCCGATGGCTACAAGGCTGCGCGCTGCTGCTTAAACACAGGAACAGAGCCACAGCACAATGGTTGTGACACTGACCAATGGTGCAGGGACCAGGGGTTCAATCCCTCACAATGCCCATTGACAAAGACTAGCAGAGGCAGTATGTTTTGTGCTGTAGGAGGCCCTCTAATTTTATTTTGTGATAACAACTAGCAAACGCACGCTCCCAGCATGTTAACATAAGGCAGCCCATAAGGCACATGTTACAGTGCACCGTCCGCCAAGGCACCCTAGAATGTCCCCTATAGGGCAGCATGTATGTTGCGACACAGGATAATGTATAGTGCACCCTATATGGATGGCAACCATAAAGTGCCGTATACGGCGCCCCATAAAGCACCCTCAGAGGCACCTTATGGGTACAGTACGCTCAGGGTGTTATTGCTGGCAGCAACATATGTACAGTAAAGTAAAAAGATGCTGTGGACACCCCTATCACAGAACCCCACTGTGGGTTTGAACCCATGACCTCTGGCTGCACAGGCAGTGACATAACCATTGGGCTACAGCTCCATAGCTGTAAGCAAGACCCTGGCTGGCTGCAGATAGCCTGCACGTCACCTCACAGACAGTCTGCCGGTGTAAACAGGATAGGGTTAGGCCACACGTACCCATGATGCACTGCACATGCAAATTAGCTGTCCACAGATGGACACAAGATGGGGAATGCACCCCTACAGCACCTCGGCCCTGTTGGGGGAAGTGACCGGGTGCACCCACACAGCACCTCCGCCTGGTAGGGGGCACTGACCGGGTGTTTTACTGGCACAGAGTAGCTACACACCGTTACATCGTGCGGGTTCTGTGCTCACCCTGAGTGTGCAATGAGGCGCCCAGGACCAGGTCCACAACACCTTCCATGACTGATGGAGGCCAAGCAGGAGTTACAAAGCAGTGTTAATGTGTAAGATAGCTAGTTTCTGCACAAACACCATGGATATCCCACTCAGGCACAGCTCCCCCCCCCCGGCGGCAAACATGGTCCCCCCATCAAGAGATCCACACTCTACCTCCCTGCAAAGGTGGCAGTAGAGGGCAACAGCAACCCAAGTCCTGCTGAGGAACACGCCTCCACCCCCCCTGGCAGCTCCACACACAGCCATAACACAATAGCAGACAGACATAAGACCAGGATAAGGTAAGCTGCACCCCACCACCAGATATTCCCGTGCAGCAAGCCAACAGCCACTGCACCTTGCAAGCCATTCCAGCAAGACACATACCAGCTACAAACTGTCTGCTGGTTAGTCCATAGTGCATGTTCCCAATGGAGACACATGCACCCAGAACTGGGCTGCCAGCATACACAGCAAGCAGATAAATCAATGACTGGACCCCAAATAGAAAAACATATCTATCACATGAGAGGAATACTGTATAGCACTATGGGGGTGCCTAGCCATGCTGTGGTCACTGCACAGTCAGGGTGAGCGTGATCTCCCAGAAGAACATGGTTTGGCCACCCTGTCTGTGTAGGTGGTCGCCGGACACTACAATGTCCCTGCCAGTGCCCTATGGCCGGTGCAGATGCATCCTGGCCAGGCCACCCTGTCCTGGCTATACCCATGGTACCTTGCACCTCATTATGCACATTGGTAGGCCAATACTGGCAACAGTGCTGGCAGTGTGGGCTGTGGAAGGGGTTTGCAGACAGACACACACTTGGTAGACAGACACACACTTCCACACCTATGCCATCATGATGCTACTATTGAGGAGGTAATTAGCCTTGCCCACCAAACCGGTCCTGGGCACGGCAAGGCATGGATATGGTACGCAGTACAGCTGGGGGTCACTCCCCAGGGTGGTAAACACCATCAGAGGCCAGGCCTGGAGCACGCACCGCAAACACCTAACAGATTGTTCGGATGGGGTCAACTAGCAGTATGTGCGTAACGTATGGATATCTATCTGCCAGTACTCCTAGCAAACGTCTCAGAGCTGTGTATCGTATACCTCAGGTGTAGGGTGACATTGTTAAGTTATGCAAGTGCTAGTTTTGGGAGATGCATGCAGGGTCCAATGGTCTGCCTCTCCAGGAGACATTGGCCAATGAGGCCTGTGGGTGTGGGTGTGGGTGTGTCTGCCCTTGATGGCTGCTGCTTTACGGCACAGATTCCCAACTCCAGTCCAGGTTTGCATCACACTGTTCGGGTTTTCCTGCTGTCCCTCATGGATATGCATGAGCTACATCTACATACCATGGGTGTGGTGCATAGATATACAGCACAGGCATTTGTATGAGTGGCATCATGGAACCTGACTGGTGTGTGCCCCACCAGGACTGCATTTGGGTGATTCTGCTCTGGGTACTGGCCCTGTTCATGGTGTCTATGCTCAGTGGGGTAAAAGATAGACGTATTGCCATTGCATATGTCCTCGCCAGGAAAGGTGTGCCCTTACTATCACTGTTTAATTGGGGGAAAAAGTATGTGGGCAAGATTGGCAGTTGCCCCAGTTGGGCTTTAGAACCTGTAACCTTCTGCTCTTGTATACAGTGTCTGTGTGCACTGCACCACCGTGTAGCCACAGATTGGGTGGATTCCCTGGAATGTCCATGACTGTGGATCCGGCAGGGCCTGTCTGTTGCAGTCTGTTGCAGTGGACGGTGGCAGCCTGCATATGGCTAGGCCTCTGTCTTCTGTCGCTAGCAGCCACTGCCCCCTGCACCACATGTACTTGTCCGCCAACATGCTGGCATGAGCTTCTCCCATAAAAAGCAGGTGACCTGAATGGAATGTGACAGTACGGGACTGCATTTGGGGTACTTGGCTGTGGGTAATGCCCATTGTTGTGGTGTGTGTGCGTTGTTGGGTAAAATATGGGTGTTTTCCCCATGCTTATGTCCCCTGCAATACAGGGATGTCTGCGCTATCTGTGTTTAGTGGTAGGTAAAATATAGGGACTGGGCTGGCAAGTGCCCCAGCTGGGCTTTGAACCTCTGACCCCCTGATCCTAGAGGTACTGACTCTGTCCGCTGCACCACACTATGGCCACAGAGACAGTGCAGCCCCTGGAGGTAGTGAGCCTGGCAGGATGGAGTCACAAACCCTGCTCTACGCAATTTTACTGTGGGCATATGCACCCTATCTGGTGACAAATGTGCACATAAACCCCGGAAATGACCATGGGAAATGGGGGACAAAATATCACCACGCTGGGCAACAGTGATATTAATGGGCAACCATAGCAAACACTCCCAGGAAAGCACCACAAAAGGAAATGTTTTTTGGAAGAGTCTCCGTTCCGTAAACCCTTCCAAAATTCATTTCTTTTTTCTGGAGCTTTGCTGGGTGTGTTTTCTGTATTTGCCCATTACTATAACTGTTCCCCAGCTGACTTACTATTTTTAATAGTTGTGTTGTGGTCATTTTCTATTTTTATTTGCACTTTTGTGCTGTGCACATGTATCACACTGCTCACGTTTTGCTGGTTTCTCCGGTTTTGCTGTACATTGCTGACGGAAATGGTTTCTCTTCCCTTTAAATGCTTTCTACCGCGAGTGATTCACTCGCGCTATTTTTTTTGTGGAAATTCAGCCCCGATAATGTGTGCCCCGCATCTCCCCTCCCCTTCCCCGCCCATTAACCTCTTCTCTCCGCCCCTCCGGGGCCTTCCTCCGCCCTCCGTTAGCCTTTCCACGCCTCTATCGGACATTTGCGGGCCCGTACTTGTGCGCCACCCGTTACTGTGACGTGCAAGTGTGTGGGGCTTCATCGCACGTTTGCGGGGCGTTTAAACGCTCTTAAGTACCGCTTTTAGTGCGCTATTTTGCGGCGCGCAAATTAGCGGTTTTTAGTAAACATGCCCCTTAGTTTTAAGTTTGTGTTTAGATCTTTAAGTTCTTTACTGCTGGGTTCCAAATTTAACCAGAAAGCTCTCTTCTGTATTTTAAATTTAAACTAAAAGTACTTTGCTGATGCTAGGCCTTGAGTGACTATTAAATTTAAACTGCAAGCTCTCTCCTGGGTTCCAAATTTAAACAGAAAGCTCTCTTCTGTGTTTTAAATTTAAACTTAAACTGCTGCTACTAGGCCCTGACTGATTTAACAAAAAATAGTGGGTTCACAGATTAATTAGCTTTAATACAAAGAATTCCTTTCAGAAAATTCCCAGAAGTATCTACTCACAATTGCAGATCTCTCTCCAGAAGTAACAGTCCACTTTTCAAGTCCTTCAAGACTGGAATTTCCATTCCAAGCCCCCCTTCCCATCAGCTATTTGCAGTTCAAGCTCCCCCTTCCACTCAGCCCATTTCCATTCCAAGTCCTCGTCCCCATCAGCTATTTGCAGTTCAAGCCTCCCCTTCCACTCAGCCCATTTCCAGTCCTAGCAACCCCCCAACCTATTACCAGTCCTAGCCCACCATCAACCCACTTCCAGTCCTAACCCCCCCAACACCCCATTTTCAGTTTAAGCCCCCCCATAGTCCATTACCAGTCCTAACCCCCCATAAGCCCACTTCCAGTCCTAACCCCATCAGCCCATTTCCAGTCTTAACCCCCCATAGCCCATTACCAGTCCTAACCCCCCATCAGCCCACAGCCCATTACGTCCTAACCCCATCAGCCCACCTCAAGTCCTAACCCCTCCCCATCAGCCCATTACCAGTCCTAACCCCCATAGCCCATTACCAGTCCTATCACCCCATTTCCAGACAGCCCCCCATAGTCCATTACCAGTCCTAACCCCTAACCCCCCCATCAGCCCACAGCCCATTACCAGTCCTAACCCCATCAGCCCACCTCAAGTCCTAACCCCCCCATCAGCCTACTTCCAGTCCTAGCCCCCCATAGCCCATTACCAGTCCTAACCCCCCCATCAGCACACAGCCCATTGCCAGTCCTAACCCCATCAGCCCACCTCCAGTACTAACCCCCCATCAGCCCATTTCTAGTCCTAGTCCCCATAGCCCATTACCAGTCCTAATCCCCCATCAGCCCACAGTCCAGTACTAGTCCTAACCCCATCAGCCCACATCCATTCCTAACCCCCCTATCAGCCAATTTCCAGTCCTAGCTCCCCTATAGCCCAGTACCAGTCCTAACCCCCCATCAGACCACCTCCAGTCCTAGGCCCCCAATCAGCCCATTTCCAGTCCTAGCCCCCATAGCCCATTACAAGTCCTAACCCCATCAGCCCACCTCCAGTCCTAACCCCCCATCAGCCCATTTCCAGTCCTAGCTCCCCCCATCATCCCACAGCCCATTACCAGTCCTAACCCCATCAGCCCACTTCAAGTCTTAACCCCGCCCTAGCCCATTACCAGTCCGAACCCCCCCTCGGCCCGCAGCCCATTACCAGTCCTACCCCCCCTCGGCCCAGGGAAAATTAAAAATAAAAAAAAAAGTTGGCTGCTGCCGCCGCGGCAGAATCGAGTGTCCCGCGGGGCCCCCCTGCCCGGCTGAGCCCTCCCTGCCCGGCTGAGCCTCTCCACGACGGCTTTCAGATCCGCGAAGGGAGAGCATCTCCCTCGCGGCTCTGTTAAGCCCGCAGGGGCTGATGGGAAATTTCCCATCTGCCCCTGCAGGCTTAACAGAGCCGAATTTTCCATCAGCCCCTGCGGGCTTAACAGAGCCGCGAGGGAGACACTCTCCCTTCGCGGATCTGAAAGCCATCGCGGAGAGGCTCAACCGGGCAGGGAGTGCTCAGCCGGGCAGGGGGGGCCCCGCGGGACACTCGATTCTGCTGCTGCCGTGGCGGCAGTGGGCAGGTTTTTTTTTTTAATTTAATTTATTTTTAAAGCAGAATGTTCTTTGCACGGGGCCCCCTGAAATGCAGGGCCCTGTGCAAAAAACATTCTCGCTCAATGGATGGGCCAGCCCTGCTTGTAAGCTAAAGAGTCATTAATATGTACCCCTAAATAAATATTAAGAACAGCAAGTGTTTATTCTGGCTATGCTGAAATTTGCTGTTGTACTAAAAGAGATAATCTAGGGGACCCTAACAATTTCTATGTTATGAAAAATGAGAATGTTGATGCAAGAATTGTATGTGAGTGAGTCTGGAAAAGAATCTTGTTTGAGTGAGAAAGGGAGATCATATTTGTAGTCCTGGGAATTCATGCTATTATGGTATAGCAGCTTTTATTTATAGGTTCTGGGCATCTTTTTGACAGAATTATATCTTTTGTGACTGCAAGTGAGTGTGTGGTTTGATGGGTGTATAGGAGAACCTGATGTGCTGATGTGCAATTCAGGGAGGACCACAGTGTCACCAAATGCTAATGTGATAGAGCAGACATACATCAGCTGTGCCAGGCACTGGGAGACATGACTGATGTTGTGCCAGCATTCCCCAGATTGTACCATGAGGCCTACATCCTTACCAAGTCCAGGATCTGTGCGAGAGTGGTGATGTATCTGGAGGCTGGCTACTTGGTATAATGGCACAGGGATCCCCTTCCCATGCCCACACAGGCAGGGCCGTCCCAACCACTAGGCAAATTAGGCAGTCGCCTAGGGCAGCAACTTACAGAGGGCAGCAAAAGCAGGGCATTCAAAGCTAAAAAGTAGATTTTGACAGCAAGAGGGGATGTAAAGCTTGAAGATTGCCTAGGGCACCAATACTTTGAACCCAACTCTACGGCCGGTCATGTACATTGGCCTGACCAAGGGAGCATTGCCACAATGCAGATTGTGGAAAGGCAGGCACGGTTGCTCCACAAATAGCAGATGCATGCAGACCAACATAAGCCAAGAAAGAGAGTGGACACTGTATGGGACAGGTATAGCCACATATAAGAACTGCTGTGAGAAATGCCAATACCCAGAGATGTGGGAAACAGATGCCATTGCAAGAAAGCCAAATTAGAGCTATTTGTCCCTTTCTTTCCTCCTCTGCTCTAACTACCTTATTGCTCTCCCTGGTGATTTCCCAACTGGATTATTGCAATGTCATTTTCGCAGGTCTTCCTCAGTATCAATTCCGTTGCCTTCAACTCATCCAAAACACTGATGTCCTTCTCCTTGCTCACACTTCACACTACGACCATGTCACCCCCCTTCTGGTCCACTACCACTGGCTTCCCATTCAGTTCTACATCTGCTTCAAAATTCTCATTTTGGTTTATAAAGTTATTCACACCAGTATTCCTTCTTACCTTTCCTCTAGCGTCATTCTTTATGCCCCACAACACTCCTTCGCTCACTGCACTTGAACAAGCTTCATTTGCCCCTCTGCCTCGCATGCCAGGTATGAGTTGACGTGGAATTCAGCCATCTATTTCCTTAGCCCCCACCTGTGGAACAATCATCTGCTGCCCTTTGTCTAGAGTCTTCCCTTGTTTGATTCAAAACTCATCTTGACCGTTCAATTTCATGAGGTATTTGACATCCCCATCCTCTTGACCTACTGGACCCTGTGAATGACTTCCCTCTTTTCCATCTCTCTATCAATGCCACTCTCCCACCTCTCTGCCCCTGTTCTCTCCCTGGTATGTGTGTGAATCTTTCCTGTCTATGACTTTGAAGTTCTTTTCACCCGCATCTCTTATTTATGTTTTTATTGTAAACCGCTCTGCCAACTTGTTTTAAGGGCGGTATATCAAATTTTAATAAACAGACATAGTCATTAGAGGAGCATAGTTTTGTCGCTCAGCAATATAATGCATCCTTTGAGGAATTGCAAAGATAGTTTAGGTTGTTGTGAGGTTGGTAAGGGTCCATACTTGGCATTTTAGGGAGTGTTTTTAGAGATGACCAATTCAAGAATAACTGAGGCTGTGTTATACTGCCAAGTAATGTGTGATGCAAGGTATGTCATGACAAACATGTTAATATTTATTTGATCATATAATACAGTAGAATGCACTGAGATTACTTTCCAGTGTTCTGGGCATGACACAGACTAGTATATGTGGTCTAGTTTGCATCAGAATTTATGTATGATCACTGTTTATGTCTAGTTTGCATCAGCAAAACACTGTCAGAGAGAACAAAAGCATAAGAGATGCACATTTTAACCAAAGAGGTGTGGCATCCACGGGTATATAGCAGAGATGGGCATGATCAGAAATGTGCAACTTTTCAGAATATGGTAAGCACAGGGATGTCCAAAATTATTTCAGCATTTATCTGTGTCCTGTAATATTAGTGGGGGACGTGTTTCTACGCTTCACTCTATGGCCCGTGTCTGCATCCTTGTGCGGGTCTCACACTGGATACATGCACGGGCCAGCTGAACAGCATGTTGTACATGCCATGCTGGACATGTCTATGAGACAATTCCAGAACTGCGGGTACGTCTATACCCATGGCTGTGGAATTTGCTCCAAATCGTGCCCGTGCCTGATTTAAACGTTTCTGCTGGAGCTAGCCAGCCTATATGAAATCTGCCTCATTAACAGTGCAAGGATTATATTTATTTCATCATGGGTTACATGAGTTGATGATGGAGAATTGTATGCATAAGTGGCTTAAATGATCATGGATAGTAGAAGGTGGTAATATCAAATGAAAAATAAGGAGGATTCTATTTCAGTTCTCAGGCCTCCCACAAGCTAGCAAAGTTCACAGCTCTATTTGTGGAAGAACTTGTATGCGGCTAAACTGGTCTTTAGTCAGCTATTTCTAACATATAAATGTTATGTTTTTCTGTTGCAATTTAAATACCTGTAAGCATAAAGTTTTATTAGCTATAAAAGAGGAAGCATACGGCTTTGTTATTGCTTTAATATATGTTAGAATCTTTGGAGTAGATGCTTTATGCAATCCTATTAGGAGGACATGCCAGTCCTCTGTGGGAAAAAAGA
The DNA here is from genome assembly GCA_033557465.1 of Ichthyophis bannanicus. NCBI lineage: Eukaryota > Metazoa > Chordata > Amphibia > Gymnophiona > Ichthyophiidae > Ichthyophis > Ichthyophis bannanicus. Next base: position 194,367,812 of record CM066039.1, read on the forward strand.
CAAATAAAGTAACCATAACTAGATTGATATTCAAAAGCATTTATGTGCCCAGAGGCACCAACTACATAAATCCTTTTAAAAAATCTGTGGTTAATCTATGAAGACATTTAGTCATTCTGTATGCAGAATGGCCAAATTTATCCATATGAACAAGGGGGTGTGATCAGAGCAAAGCAGGTGCAGGTGAAGCGTAGTTACTCATCTGTAACAGGATAATCTCTGGGAACAGTAGGAATTTAGTCTTCACATATGGGTGATGGCACCGACGGAGCCCATGCGGGAACACTCCCCAGTGTCCAATAGGAAAACCTTTGGGAGTACTCCACTGCGCCTGCATGACTACCTTCCCGCTCTTCTGACTCCCTCTCCTCAGTTGGGTTTGTAGCTGAGAAAGAAGAGTAAAAATAACCTACAGGTGAGTAATTACACTATCTCCAGGAACAAGCAGGAATGTAGTCTTCAGATATGGGACTCCCTAGCTCCCAGATCTTCAGGAGACTTGGAAACCAGGTCAGAAAGGTCGGACTGGGTTCAGTTGGACATAGACATCCCCACCATGGAGATCTGGATTAAACAGCGTGGGCGGGGGGAGGAGTTGTAGCTATGTTCCAAAGAGACATTGGAGGACCGCCTGGCCAAAGGCTGCATCCCAGCGGGAGTCCTTGTTCAAGCAATACTGGGCGGCAAAGGTGTGGATGGGGGACCAGGTTGCTGCCCGGCATATTTCGTCAATGGCTACTGAGCACAGATTGGCTACAGAAGCTGCCATGGCTTGGACAGCGTGAGCAGTGATGTGGCCTGTGAGGGAGAGTCCTGCTTTATCATAAGAAAAAGTGATGCAGTCTGCTATCCATCTGTGTGCTTTGTTACAGAAGCCCCAAGTGAGTGGGATCAAAGGAAACAAACAATTGTGAGGACTTGCGGAGATCCTGATTCCTCCGCAGATATAAGGCCAGGGCTCATTTGCAATCCAGAGTGTGCAGGGTTGCTTCTGCATAGGTGGAGTATGGTCTTGAAAATAAGACTGGAAGTATTACCGATTGATTGATGTGGAAGGGAGATATCACTTTTGGCAGAAAATGAGGATGTAACCGTAGGTTGACTTTGTCATGATGGAATCTGGTGTATGGTGGATGGGCCACCAAGGCTTGTAATTCACTGATGCGCCTGGCCAAGGTCAGAGCAACTAGGAATATGACTTTCCAAGACAAGAACCGCAGGTAAGCAATAGCTAGGGGAGAAGCTGTGCCAAAACCACATTGAGATCTCACGCCACTGGAGGTGGTCGAATGGGTGACTTAGAGAGGAGGAGGCCTCTCATGAAATGTGCCACTAGGGGGTGCACCGAGATGGATTAGCCATCGATTGATTTGTGAAAAGCTACAATGGCACTGAGGTGAACTCTAACTGAATTGGTCTTTAGTCCTGAAGAAGACAAGTGCAATAGATATTGCAAAAGTGCAGACACCGGTGCTTTGAAGGGATTGAAGTTGTCCCGTGAGCACCACGATCCAAATCTGCCCCATTTGAATGCGTAGGCCTGCCTGGTGGAGGGTTTTCTTGAGCCAGGAGAATGTCCTTTACCTCCTGAGGAAGGTGGAGATGCTGGAGCATCACCCTTCAGCAGACATGCTGTCAGATGAAGAGATCACAGATTGGGATGTAGGACTGTTCCATCGTTCTGGGATAGAAGACCCTGATTGCAGCCCAGATGGATTGGTTTAGTCTGTTGCAGTCGAAGTAGAAGGGGAAACCAGAGTTGACAGGGCCAGAAAGGGGCTATGAGAATCATAGTGCCTCCGTCAAGCTGGAGTTTGAAGAGCATCTTCAGTATTAGGGGTGTGGGGGAATGCATAAAGCAGTCCCTGACCCCATTGTAGGTGAAAAGCATCATTTGCTTGGCTTAGCTTGGATGGAACTCTGGAACAGAATGTGGGAGTTTGCTGTTCTGTGGAGTGGAAAAGAGGTCGATGATTGGAGTTCTGCAGGCTTTGAAGATGTGTGCCACTGAGTGAGGGTCTAGACTCCACTCGTATGGGTTGTCGCAGGGCTGCCCCGTCTGCGCCTTAAGAATGTTGGGGTGACCCCGGGCAAAGATTATACTAGGCAGTCCAGGGAATGTAAGTTCACTCGGCGTAGTTGAGAGAAGTGACCTCACAGATTCCAACTACCTAGGAGCACTCATTAATGAGACCAGGTGGAGGGAAATAAGGCTTTTTATTCCCCGTTAAATGCAAAGGTTCAACATAAGAGATAATCATTGAAAACAGAAAGTCCTTTGTATCAAAAAGGTACCAGTATTTACAATAGTTGCTTAATTGTTGCTTCACAATTAAGGCAGGCTTCACTACCGGAATTCAGTACAAGAAAACAGCCATTAACTTTCATTAATTCTTCTTCACTATACAGAGCACACAGACTCTGGAGCTGAGGCCGTGCACAAGTCACATTCCATAAGTTCTGGCAGAGATAAGGGAACAGTATTTGGGTATTCAATTTCCATAGAATCTCCTTCGCTATACTCAGTAGAGGAATACAGTATTCATTGTCCCTGTCTGACCCAGACTTGTAGGTTAGGACTCTGGGGTCTGGCTTCCCATAGCCAGGGGTTCTCAAGGCTGCAGGAATTTGATTAAACCAATCTGGTTTCTTTTCCCTCACACAAGGGGCACGGATTTTATCAGAGCTTTTAGGAGCACAGTATTCACAGTCATTGGTTAGTGATTCATACCTGGATTTGGACGCGTTGGAACCAACAGTGTTTTCTCCTCCAGTCACTTTCCTTTGGTAGCAGAGCCTCTGCCTGCCAGCATTGGATATAGCCGTGCTTCTGGGCAGTTGAGTAAAACTTGTCCTGGATTCCCCTCTCTCTCTGGGTAAGAACTCCAGCTGACCATAAAAGTGCTTTCCTCTCTTACCTGGTAAAACTTGATAATAATCCTTCAGAGATTGTAAGCTCTTCTCAGAACCCTTCTCCCTGGTTCTTGGCTTCTGTCTCTCTGTTCTGGATTCAGGCAGACTGTAAGAACAGGGCGTGGCAGGCACTCTCACCTTAGAGCTGGCTCTAGCAAACTTCCCTGGTGCAGCAGGGTCAGTTTGGGCCTTCTGGCTCCCAGCCTTGTGAAGTCTGTTCCTTCTCAGGTTCCTCTCAGTCTTCTCTGCCTTCTCTTGGTGTTTCCCAGCCTTCTCAGGGTACTTCCCAGCCTTCTCTCGGTGCCTCTCAGCCTTCTCTCCTCTACAAGCATTCTGTTCTGATTTATAAAGCAAACTCCTTGGAATGACTTCCGGGTTCACTTCCAGGTGCAAGTCATCAGAGTTCCCAGGCTCATTAACTCCCGAATGTCTGTTCCTGCTCCCTCTAGCTGTGCCTGGGGGTAATTGCACACCTAGTTCCTTAAAAGAAACAGGATTTCTTTTTAAACACTCATCTGTATTGACAGACGCCTCATGACAGGGTGGAGGATGTGACTGAGTGTGTCCACAAGGTGATTCAGATTGCTGGGAATACTGCACAAAAGTGTATGTGATGAGAGATGGCAAAGTTCCACAGGCAACAGGCCTCTTCGCAGAGCCTGTCCCGCCTTGCTTGTTCACATAGAACATTGCCACCTGGTTGTCTGTCCTGACGAGCACTGGCTGTTTGAGAGGTGGTGTTGATACGCTTGTCGAGCATTTGTGATTGCCCAGAGCTCCAACAAGTTGATTTGTAAAGATGACTCCTGAGTTGTCCACAGGCCTTGTGTGGACACTGACTCCACGTGGGCTCCTCAATGCAGTTTAGATGCATCCATGGTCAGGGTGTGTTGAGGTTGAGGCATCCGAAAAAGTGACCGTTCTAGCAGGTTTGCTGGGGTGCACCACCATAGGAGGGATTGGACTAGAGGGTGGGTGATTCGAATGATGTCCTGTAGGTGTCCTGTGGATTGTGTCCATTGGGATGCTAGGGTCCATTGCATTAGGTGCATATGCAGTCTTGCATATGGTACCACATGTACTGTGGATGCCATGTGGCCTAAGAGACGAAGAAAGTCTCGAGCTGTTGAGCTTGTCTGTTGACACATGTGGGTGACTAGGGATACTAGTCAGTCCATACGGTCTAGTGGCAGAAAGGCTCTGGAAAGCTGAGTGTCTAGCACTGCCCCTATGAATTCCAATCTTTGGGTTAGAGTTAGATGGGACTTTGGGAAGTTTACAACAAATCCCAGGTGTTGCAGCTTTGTGAGAGTGGTTTTGAGAGAAGTGCAGAGCTCTCTTGGAGAGTCTGCTTTTATTGACCTGTCATCTAAGTAAGGGAAGACAAAGATCCCCTTGCTACCATTGACATGCATTTTGTGAACACCCTGGGAACAGATGCTAGTCCGAAGGGGAGGACTCTATACTGGTAATGAGTCCCCTGAAAGGCAAAGCAAAGATATTTCCTGTGTTCTGGATGTATCAGGATATGGGCATATGCATTTTTGAGATCTAAGGACCATAGCCAATCTTGTTCCTGAAAGTAGGGTAGGAAAGTTTCGAGGGAGATCATTTTGAACTTTTCCCTGACCAGGAATTTGTTTAGATTTCGTAGGTCAAGGATAGGCCTGTATCCTCCTGACGTCTTCGGTATGAGGAAGTAAGGAGAGTAGAAGTCCTCGTGAAGTTTTTGTTTTGGAACCTCCTCTATGGCACCCTGGATGAGCAGGTTGGAGATTTCCTCTTTGAGTAGGGCTCTGAGCATAGGTTGAAGAGGATATATGCCTCTGAAGTGAGGTGGAGGAGGTTGTATGAAGTATAGTTGGTGCCCCTCTTGAATGATGATTAGGGCCAAGTGCTCTGAAGTGATCATTTGCCAAAAGGCTAGCAAAGAAACAAAGGTGACCTGCTATTTTGGTTGGATTGGGTGCTTGCAGAGATAAGATGAGCCTATTCCCAGAACTGAGTCAAAAGCTGGGTGTCACTTGAGGCTGTGCTGTTGGCTGTTGCTTAGCAGTTCTGGATTTCTTAGCAGGTTTAGGCCCCTGTTGCTTGCCTGGAGGCTGGTAAGAAGGTTGTGAATAAGAAGGGTAGAACCTCTTCTTTTTAGGAAAGAAGGGTTTCTTTGTTGCTGGTTTCTTTTTTGAAGGGTCAGCAGTCTTTTTGGAAAGCCTCTTCAGAGTGGTATCATCAGATTCAACCTCTCCAGCTTTTTCTCTTCAGTTTTTACCGAAGAGATTTTCCCCAGTGCAGGGGATGTTACCAAGTTTATCTTGGACTCTTTGCTCCAGGTCAGAGGCCTGTAACCATGCTAGCCTTCGAGCACTGAAGGCAATAGCTGATGCTCTGCTGATGGATTCGAATGCATCGATGGCTGCCCTGTTCACAAATTTGGAGATATTCTGACTGTTTTTGAGGACTATCTTAAAAGCTGACCTCTTTTCTTCTGGGATGAAGGGAAGGAAGACTTCCCAATCCTTATTAATTTCTTTATGGGATATTCCCATATATAAGGTATAGGAATTGATCCTACTAGCCAGTATAGAGGCCTGGAACGACCGTCGAGTGAAGGCATCAAGGTTCCTCGATTCCCTGCCGGGGGGTATCAATGCATGTATTTTACCACTTTTGATGCAGTGCATTGTTGATTCAACTATCATCGAATGATCTGATAGCTATGTGTTTTGAAAGCCTGGGACTTCCGGGACACGATACATTGTAATGAGGCATCTGCTGATGGGTGAGACTGTAAGTGGCATCGCCCACATGCAAAGAATCAGGTTATGTAGGATTTTATGAACCGGTAAGATTGTTGCCTCCTTTGGAGTCGTGGAATACTGTAGAATTTCCAGTTCCTCTGCCTGGGGTTCCAGTTCCACCGCAACTGGTATTGAGACTCCTGCTGCCATGTCCCAAATAAATTCTTGGAAGGATATGTCCTCCGGCGGTGACTTTCGACGGGAGGTGGTGCTTGGAAGTGATGGCTCTGATACTGATGTCATATTCAGTAGATCCTCAAAGCCAAGGGATTGATGGTCCGAATCAGAGGCCTCAGAATCTGAGCTCAGTGAGCACTGTAAGTGCCGAACCTGGAATCGACCAAGTTGATGGGGCTCCAAACACCAGTTCCTGTGGTGGAGCAGAGGCATGGGGGAAGTGGACATCAGGCAGTAGCACCTGTGGCGATACTGTGTCAGTACCGATACTGCTTCTGTTGTCAGTATCGATGTTGATACTGATGAAAGCGGTCCTGGAGTCATTCATGCCTGTGGTACCGAGGCTGCAAGGAGAGCTGCTAAAGTCTTTTGAATTGATAGCATGCGCTGATCCAACAAGATTGCCGGTGTCTGGTCCAGAGACAGAACGGGACTTGCAGCTACCATACCAGAGCATGGTACCAGGGGCTCTGCAAAGGTCGAAGTCTTGGAGGCCTCCTGGTTCCCCACTGAGGCTTTGGAGGACAAGACCTCCTGCCAGGAGCATTCGATTTGGCGGCCAGCCTCAGAGGATGTCTTCAGGGAGTCTCTGTTTTTTGAACAGGACTTCTCCCTCGATCCTCTCGATGTCTCTGGATTCCTTAGATGAAGCTCGAAACTCCTTCAGATCCCGTGGAGATTGTTGTGGGGATCTTGAAGTCTTCTTTCTCTTAGAGCCCAAACTATGCTTTGAGGTCTATGAGGTTTTAGATACCTTTGAAGCCAACGAGGTTTGGGAGAATATCGATGCCAATGAAACTGAATCTGATGGGAAAAACTCTGACAACTTCCTGGCCCGGTTTCCTAGACCTTTCTTACAGAGGGAGCAAAAGTCTGGGTCATGGTTGGGACTGAGGCACCACTCATATGTGTCTGTGACCAAAACTGTTCAGAAACACTTGGTGCATTTCTTGAAACCGCTAGGATGTTTCTCCGTGGTGGAGAAGGTAGGCCTACGGCCTATGTGGGGCATGAGACCCTCGAAGGAAAAAATAAACTTGAATTGGGGGAGATGCCGGTGAAAAAATGAGAAGGCAGAAGCACTATACCAAGAAATTTTTCTGTGGTGACAGGAAAAGCAAATTACTGATCCTGCTGGCTCCGCCGAAAAAGCAGAACTGAGGAGAGGGAGTCAGAAGAGCGGGAAGGCAGTTACGCAGGCGCAGTGGAGCACTCTCAAAGGCTTTCCTATAGGACGCTGGGGAGCATTCCCGTGTGGGCTCCATTGGTGCTGATGTCACCCATTTGTGAAGACTATATTCCTGCTTGTTCCTGGAGATAAAAGTTATACATTCAACAGCAAAATTCAGCCACTATGAGAGTAATTTTATAAACCTCTGCACAATGTCCATGCGTTCACATACAAATATTTGGGGTCATTTTTATACATGCATATAATACTATATAGAATACGAGGAGGGCTGATAAGTCTCTGGCCTTGTAATGAAACAGAGAGCTACAGGCACACTTCAGTTCCGGTGATCCGAATCTCTCTGAAGTTTCGTTTTATTTGGTACATCTTTTTTTTTTTTCAACTTTTATTTCACAAGAAGCCATATCTCCATATGACAACAATGAAAGCAGATATTTGGAGCTGTTTAACTAGACAACTTCTAATACTGCCCTCCAACACAGAAATACAAATCAGAAACTTAGTAAATAAATTCATAGATATCTCTGCAACAGAAAAGGGAAAAAAATGATCCCAAGGTTGTTTCTTCTTTTGGAATCAGAAACTAGATGCAGACTTTACTGTGGCATTTTCAAGATTTTCCCAAATCTTGCCACACCTCACATACTCCTTTCATCCATCACACTCATCCTCTAACCCCCAAACCCCTGCTTCGGCTCCCCCACCCCTCCCTAACTACTCAGGTACAGGGGCAGTTCCCAATCCATTCTTAGTCTCAGTATTAGTATTATCTCGATCTCGCTGCCAAAATCCGGACCACATCCCTTTTATTGAGGCAGCCATGAGGCTCTTACACAAGTGCCTGACCCTTCCCCCAAGCCATGAGGCTCTTACACAAGTGCCTGACCCTTCCCCCAAGCCATGAGGCTCTTACATAAAGTAATCAGCCTGCTATTTCAGTAGACACCCTTCCCCCACTCCAGGTCTGAGCACAGTATCCCCTAGCCCAGAAACCAACAGACCAGAGCACACCGGTTTTGGACAGGTCACCCAGGTACCTTCCCCAGGGGCTGCTGATTGGTGGACAGGAAATACCTGTGGCAAATGGGATTATAGAATGAGTTTGAAATTATACTGTATTTAAGGCATTGAAGGACGTCCCTCGGGGCTCAGACTCTTTTGTGGAGGGTACCGGCTCTCTGTCTGAACCTGTGCACATTAAAGATCCTGTTTGCATTCCAGCCTGTCTGTGAGTTTTCCTTCTGTGGGTAAGTGATTGAATAAGAGCTTTTCACAGCGTTTGCCATAACATTTCTGGTGCATTGGCCAGGAAACTTTAAAGAAAAGCCTCTCTCATCACACCCACGGTGGGAAGACTACTGCTTTTTGCAGGATCAGGGCCTCCACCGGTCAGGGACCGACCCCTCCAGGTGATTAACGATCCTTGGTGCCACGGGGCCCCTTTGTGCTCCGAAGGACTCTTTGACTTGTGTGGTCAGTCGGTCCCTGCGGCTGAATCCCCGATTGAAAACCGGCTGGATAGACTGGCATCCAAACTCTTCCTGATCAGAGGTCTGGTAAGTACTGCCTTACTGTTTTGGGTAGTAAATTCTGTGAACCTGTAGCGGCCCGATCAACCGCAACGAATGGTCCTAGTAGGGACCCCGGGGGGGGGGGGGGGGGGGTTTCTGAAGCCACCGTTCATCCAGTTTTGAGTAGAAATCAGAGTACCAGTAAGATAACTGCAGTATGAATTAATTTTGCTACCTTGGGCCCCTTAAAAGTATTTAAAGTGCCGCGCTGCCAAAGCTATTGAAGAAAAATTGCCTAGGATATTAGTATTAACTCCCTTAAGTGTGCCTTTCAAGAATAATTGCGCTGATCGCAATTCTCCGATGATCGGGGCGATTTATTTAGAGCCTTTTCCCCATGTGCTCCTATAGTGTTGGGGGCTTTTTGTGTTGCTGGGGGTTTCTTTTGTGTTGCCATGTGCTCCTATAGTGTTGGGGGCTTTTTGTGTTGCTGGGGGTTTCTTTTGTGTTGCCATGTGCTCCTATAGTGTTGGGGGCTTTTTGTGTTGCTGGGGGTCTCTTTTGTGTTGCCATGTGCTCCTATAGTGTTGGGGTTTTTTTTGTGTTGCTGGGGGGTTTCTTTTGTGTTGCCATGTGCTTTTAGTGTTGGGGGTTTCTTTTGTGCTAGTGATCCTGGAGCTCCATCTAGTGGACATTAGAAAAATAGCTAGCTATATTTCTCATATTACTATTATCCACATGGTAAAAGTTAAATCCTATGGTACAGCTAGAGAGTGTGTGTGTGTATGTAATGTGTATTTGTAACAGCTGCTACTGAGGAAAGAGAGTGTATGAGTATTCGCTGCTGAGACGTCTCTGTTTTCTGTTTTCCCTCTTTCTTTTTCCCTTTGTGGTCCTGTGTGTTTTGTGCAACCAAACTCTGCCTGTTACCTGGATTATATTGTATATTGTATTCCCAGAAGTGAGATTAGAAAATTTACACTGAACATTGCATTCCTAGAATTGAGATTACAAGATTTGCACTGTAAATTGTGATTTTGCAAATTGTGATTAGAGCATGGGGTCCGGAGGCTAAATTGTAGTGAAGGAGTATCCGGACCAGCTTCCCTATATAGATTCATGGCTGGCCCATATAGTAAATGTGCTGTTATGTAAAAACCTTTAGTGTCTCTGTGTTTAGTTGTGACATTAGGGAAAGATTAGGGAAAGAAAGGTTTTGTCCAGACATTAGGTCTTTATATTTCAGGATTGATTTTGATACTCTTATCAGTAAAAGGTGAAGTTATTAACAAATCGCCCCTGTGTCCCCAAACAGTGAAAAAAAAAAAACACCAGGTCTACTGATTGCAGGGAGAGGGACAGTTTAGAAAGTGTTTTGGTCATGCCTCTCAGCGGTGAGTGGGGGATAGTTGGAACTGCTGAAATAGTTTGCATAGCTATAGAAAGATACTGGGAGGAGTTCCTTCTTCTAGCAGATGAATGGAGGCCCATTAGAGAGTGAAGGAAGACAATTGCTTTATTTAATGCATATCCAGTTTCATGCATAGTCAAAGAACCACATTTTTGATCACACCTTTCAGCAGTGAGTAAGGGGTGGTTGAAAACTGCAGAGATAGTTTGCATAGCTATAGAAAGATACTGGGAGGAGTTCCTTCTTCTAGCAGATAAATGGAGGCACATTAGAGAGGACAAAAGAAAAAAAAATCACCTAGGAGTCTTTCTCCTAGCAAACGCCACACCTAGTCTCCAAACAATCCTCTCTCATCAATTTAGATTGTAGAGTTTTAAGCTTCTGGAACCATGGGGGGTGCCTCCTTTGAGCATCCTCAAATGTCTGAGCAGCATCCTGACTGTGTAAGGCTGAAGAAGGACTGTCAAATTACTGTTAGCAATATCTGTAGGGCAAAGCTGATGTGTGAAAATTAGCTGCAACACATTTGTTAGAACTTAAAAAAGGGGAGAGAAAATCCTTATAAGATTATAAAGAAATGAAGATTTTTTTACTTGTCTTTTTAAAGCCTGAATTTTATCTCTGGTACATATATTTGGTTTTGACTGCATATACAAAATTAAAAATTAAAAGGGATTTTATATCCTGTGGCAAGCACCTCATAGAGGGTTTTCAGATCAGTTTGATGCCAGTCTCAGGTATTATTAGGTTTTAAATTAAATGTGAAAAGTACATTTAGGCTAAAAAAAAAATATATAAAAGGGAAGTGTTTGCATTCCAGATATCCACCAATGAACTGTAAGATTTAAGGTAATTACTTTGCATTGTTAAGCTCAGTGCTGATGATTGCTGAACAGGACAGTGGCACCATGGCTGCCAATTACACTGCCCTTTCCAATTTTCAAATTTATTGGGACGATGGAACTGAGTTCTCAGAAAAATATGGAAATATTTGTAAAGTTATTTACAAATGTAACAATAACATTAACATGAGTTGATTGGACAAAACCAAATCTTGCTTGTCAGCAATGATCCAGGAGAGGTTTAAGAAAAAGAATGAGAGAAAAGAAACAATACTAAGTTTTTAAACAATTGTTTAATGTTCTTAGCAGCCTTGCCAAATAAGGATACATTAGTATGGTATAAAAACATGAAAGGGACCTACGTATGTGGTTGGTGGAATGATGCATGTAATGGGGGAGTATGTGGTTGGTGGAATGATGCAGGTGATGGGGGAGTGTTCTGAGGGATGAAGTGGGATATTAAGAGGAAGGACTCTGATAGACAGTAAACTGATGAAGGTAATTCAATGATGTGAAGTGATGTATCTGGCTAATGAATATGTAAACAAAAAAATGATGAGCACTTTATTCAACTATGCCATCTCCAGAATATTCAATTTAGGAATTCATCTAGGCCCCAACACATACTCAATAATTGGAAATGGACACCTGGAGACAGGCTAGGTGCACCCTGATGGGTTTTGGAGGACCTACACTGGCCATGTGGTACTTCCAGGTGCTTGTTTGCCTCCTTTTTGCCTCTGCATGTCCTGGCCAGGCATGCATGGGCAAAGGGGGAGCATGTAAAGGTCAGTCAAGGGCATAATGGAATGTTCACTACCAGCAAGTGAATCTCCAGTGACAGAGAGACAAGAAGTTAATCAAACTGCCAGATAAAAATTGACACCATACGAGATAGTTACTGATAGACCATTGAAAGTTTAAACAGCAATATTTGTAGGATGTGATCTTGGTAAATGTGGAGGAAGTTAAGTTTATTTCATTGTGAAATCTAATCCAGCATATTTAGTTTTTTTTTCATTCAATATTGGTGCTGCTTTTCTGAATAAGGCCTGGAGCCATGTCACCAATTGCAATCCAGAGAGTCCAGCAGAGGGAAGTGGCCGGGGTCCAGATGGAGCAGACCATCCCGAGAACTCAGAGCTGCCCACCGCTGAGATGTGTGAAGGAGTCCCTATCTGGATCAGTGTGTCACATTGAAAACGGGCCAGGGTGTCTGCCTATGAGAATGAGAGGTTCAAATTTTGAGAGAGACAGAACTTGAACTTCAGAGAAAGGTGAAGCACACTGCGAGGTCCTGGGGAACTGCTGAGAGGCAGGAAAAAGAACTGTTGGACTGACTGGGGGGGTTTTGGGGGCTTCTGTGAATGATTGTATTGTTATCCTTTTAATATTGTTTTCTTAGAAAGTAACTGAAATCTACAAGCCATTTCGGCTTCAGCAACTGCAATACCCACACCAGCTTAAGTTTTTGCTGTACTATTCTCAGAACTTTCTTTATCACATTATTAAGCACTGCTGCTTTTGACATACTTTCATGTTATGTGTTTTCAATATTATTGACCAGCTGCAAGAAAATGATGTTACAATGTATGTTGTCTCTAGGGAACAGTACCAGAAGCTGCTTTTCTGATGACCCCTATCTGTCTCAATATCTGTCTCAAATGGTTGCTTGTCCATTGCCCTTAGTGGGATTATCTTTGCCCCATAAACAAGAAAAGAAAAAGAAAAATTGGGAATGAAGGGAAATTGGCTGATAGGTATGTCTAGTATAGCTGCATCCTTGCCTGAGGCTGTAATACATTATGATGGCACGGAAAAAGCATGTGGGCTAAGAAAATGAGTACCCAGAGCCCAGCACAACAAGAGTAAAGCCAGGGAGAACCATACTCTGAACAGAAGTGCACAGAGAATGGACCCAGCTAAGAAACAGGTCAGGCCTGAAAGTGCACAGAAAATGGACCCAGCACAAGAAAAGACATGCCAGGCATGAACAGGTTAAACAGGCCTGAGCAAGCTGGGCAAGCCTGGACAAGTTAAACGGGCCAAACAAAGCTGGTGATACAAAGTACTCATATGCCCTGAAGACTACAGTGCCAGTGATTAATGAAGCAAAGGGAATGGCAGGGTGCAGCCAAAATGACTCAACACTAGCAAGAATAAAATCCATTAATATGCTGATAAGGGTGGATCCCAGGGAAAGAGCCTTTGCCCCAAAGGAAAGAAGCCTCTGCAGACTTTTTGCACACGGCCCTCCTTTGTCCCAAAGGAAAGAGGCCTCTGCAGGCCCTGCAACCTTTTACAGTCAGAACAGCAACTTTTGCACACGGAACAAAAACGTTTGTGCAGGAGTTGCTAAAGAGGGTATAGGGTATATGTTGTTTTAAACTCACTGATGCAAGTGTTTCCATTGAACACTCTATCCAAGATCTAAGTGATCTAGTTAATCATATTACTGACCCGTCCATGGGTCCTGGGTGGTTTATGAAGTGGTTCAGTTGGCCAGGGGGACTAAAAATCCCAGTGGTAGGGGTTCTTTTTATTTACTGCTATGTGCCATTCTGCCATGTTGTATCCCCATTCTTTACTGCTTCATTACCACCACCCTTGATACCCTGGTAGAACGCAAAGCGATTACCACTGTCATGGCCCTGACCCAATACACCCCTCTGCGGCTTGCCTCCAGTAATACAGCCCTCTACCGCCTCTAGCGGTTGAGGTCTCACTTAAAAAGGGGGGAATGAGGCAGCCATGAGGCTCTTACACAAGTGCCTGACCCTTCCCCCAAGCCATGAGGCTCTTACATAAAGTAATCAGCCTGCTATTTCAGTAGACACCCTTCCCCCACTCCAGGTCTGAGCACAGTATCCCCTAGCCCAGAAACCAACAGACCAGAGCACACCGGTTTGGACAGGTCACCCAGGTACCTTCCCCAGGGGCTGCTGATTGGTGGACAGGAAATACCTGTGGCAAATGGGATTATAGAATGAGTTTGAAATTATACTGTATTTAAGGCATTGAAGGACGTCCCTCGGGGCTCAGACTCTTTTGTGGAGGGTACCGGCTCTCTGTCTGAACCTGTGCACATTAAAGATCCTGTTTGCATTCCAGCCTGTCTGTGAGTTTTCCTTCTGTGGGTAAGTGATTGAATAAGAGCTTTTCACAGCGTTTGCCATAACATTATCTTATAGTCAAATTTATGCCTACATATCTTGCTCCATTGGATGATGGAGAATATAAGATCCACCCATTCCAAATCATCCTGCTAGACCAGTCCAGACAAGTGGGTTATGCCTCCCTGCCAGCAGATGACAGAGATGGAGAAAAGACTAGAAAGCTTCGGTGACATCATCACTAGTATTAGGGCTGGCACAGCTAGGGGCACCCTCCAGTTTTTTCTCTGTCTCCAGCAGATTGTGGTTGTTTAGTCTGGTGTGCTCCTGGCAGCTGTCCTGAGGGGTGCCTTCCAGAAGAGCCCTGTTAGCAGAGGTCTGCAGGGTCTATGTCTGGATACCCTTCATGAGTTTCCTGCTTACCCTCAGGAGTCTTGTCTCCTGGTCAGGAGGACTAATTGAGCAGGGGGGCGGCAGGGGGGAAGGGTATGCTCTAACAAGATTATGCCTTTCTTGCTTGAATCCTTTTTTGTTTTACGTTAGTAAAAATAAAAAGGAGGAATTTATTTTATTTGTGCAGCAGGGCTTTATAGGTTGAGTCCTCTACACCCCCCCCCCCCCTCCAAGCTGCTTCACCTTGCAGCCATCGATGGACAGGGCACTGGTGCAGTTTGTGAGTTTCTTCTGGGCTGGGAGGGCCTGGGAGGAATTGCTGTTTCAGGCTGTGGGACCTTGTTTGGCTGCGTGTAATGCTCGGTGCTGCACTGGAGGAGTTGAGAGGCCCTTCCTGCCACATGACAGAGTGGCCTTGTGGCTTGCATTGCCTGTTGCTGCTCTCACTCGCACTGGTTTAGGGCTGCGCAGAAGTTGATGGTGGCAGAAACAGTGCTTTCGGCTCTTTGCGCCACCCAGGTGTGGTGCTTTTAATGTCCTGCTGAAAGAGCATGGGCATTTCTGATGGCCTCATTCATTTGTGCCAAACTTGGGGTGTGCATGCTGTTGTCCTTCTGAAGCTGCCTTAGCTGCAGCAAGCGGCATTGGGTCCTTATGGCGAGCTTGTGTGCTGCTTGCATAGCTGACCCTGGAGAAATGTCCCAATGGTCTCTGGAGCAGATTTCAGATGCGCAGCAGACAGTGATAATTTTGGGGCCTGTCTTTTTGGTGGGAGCGATGCCTGCGGTCTCTATTTTTTCTGACGGTCCTGAGGTGTTGCTGGTGTTGACAAGTGAGAGATCCCTGTGGGGAAACACCTGCAGCAGACCCCTTGGCTGCAGAGTTTCTATCGCTATTTCAATAGGTTTAGACCTTGTGGTGAGGGAGTCCTGCAGGAGTGCAGAACCTTGGTCAGAGCCTCTTGGGGGCAGCTGCTCATGGTTCTCTAGCTCAGATGGATCTTAAGGGTGTCAGTTCTTCCAGGAAATGAGCATAGTCCAGAGAGAGGGCTGTCAGTGACTTATTGCTCCCTAAGGAGGCTTCCTGGTTCTTGGGAGGCTGGGATTCTCAGAGGAGTGATGAGGCATACCAGGAGCTGGACTCCTATGGAGATGATTTAGTCAGTGACTTCAGTCGGGAGGAGGGGGAGTTATTCCCTCCAGAGGATGAAGGGTATTCCTTGAAGTTCATCTGCTTTGGAAGAACAAGTTTCCGGCCTTGATTTCCCTGATTTTTTTCTGCTCTCTGTTTAGCAGAGTGTCCAGAGGACAAAATTAAGGTCTAGGTACGATCCCAGTTTGGCAGGCATCAGAAGAATGGCCAAAGCCTATGTGTTCCTGTAGGAGTTGCAACAGATGGTTCTTCCAGAGTGGGATTTGCTAGACACCACTCTTAGGAGCGATCGGCATTTGGGAAATGGTTGCATTTTCCCAAGCTGTATGCCTTAGTGGCAGCTCTGACAAAACACACCATGATTCCGGTGAAGGGTGGGGCAGCTCTCTATGATCAGCAGGAGAGGTAAGTGTAAGGCCTTCTGAAGATTGGATTTTCATCTTTTTTCTCGTGCTGCAGGTTTTGGTTTGTGGGGGTCCTGGCAGCGCAGGCTCTCCTAAGATAGATTCAACTATCACCAGAGGATTCCACTTTGGCCTGCCTGAAGTCGGTGGCAGCCTTTCTGGTGGATGCCTTTTATGACCTGCTTCATTTAGCTGCTAGGAGAATGGCTGCAGTTATGGTCACGTGTCGGTTGCTGAGGCTCCTCAACTGGATGGCAGATGCATTCTCCAAAGCTTGATTAGCTAGGCAACCCTTCAAGGGTAAGCTGTTTTTCGAGAAGACCTTGAGAAGTTGGTCAAAGATTTGGGGAACTCAAACCGCAGCAATTAGAGTATTTTAATTAATTAATTTATTTATTTAACAGGTTTTCTATACGGCCTTATCTTAGATTCAAGGCGGCTTACATTGTAACAGCAGAGCTTTACATTGAACAGGGAGATTTAATTCAGAGGTTTCAACAGAGCTTTACACTGAACACGAAGATTTAACTTGGAGGTTTCAAAAGGGATTATGCTCAAACATAGGTAAAACTGGGTAACAGTATACAATAAGCAATAATGGATTAAGAAGACATTTAGTGTTACATTGTGGTGATGAGGAACAGATAGTGATGTGATATGAGGACCATTATACAGGCATTTGTAAGCAGGAAACTGAGAGGGAGTAAGATTTGAAGCAAAATATGTTCAATATAAGTATTACAGTGTAGCAGTAAATAATAAAGTACTACTACTACTACTACTGATCATTTGTATAGAGCCTACAAAACGTACGCAGCGCTGCACAGACGTGTAAGAGATAGTCCCTGCTCATCAGAGCTTACAATCTAGTCAAGACAGACAACACAAGGGAAGCACAAGGAGATCAGGTGAGTCAAGATCTGAAAGCGGCAGCGAAGAAGTGAGTTTTCAGCCTGGATTTGAAAAGGGTCAGAGAAGGCACCTGACGTACAGACTCAGGTAGTTTGTTCCAGGTGTAAGGTGCAGCAAGGTGAAAGGAGTGGTCTGGAGTTAGCAGTAGAAGAGAAGGGCACAGATAGATGCCCAAGGGGGGTTGTAGAGAGAGATAAGAGAGGAGCTGCAGAGGTGAGGAGCTGCAGAGTTAA
Source organism: Ichthyophis bannanicus (assembly GCA_033557465.1). NCBI lineage: Eukaryota > Metazoa > Chordata > Amphibia > Gymnophiona > Ichthyophiidae > Ichthyophis > Ichthyophis bannanicus. The sequence goes on from CM066039.1 coordinate 194,384,863, forward strand.
TGAACTTATAGGTCAGCAGGAGAAGTTTGAACTGGATGCGGAAATGGATAGGGAGCCAAAGAAGTGACTTGAGAAGAGGGGTAATATGAGCATGACGAGGCTGGCAGAAGATTAGCCGCACTGCAGAGTGTTGAACAGAATGAAGGCGAGAGAGATGATTTAAAGGGAGACCAGCAAGGAGTAGGTTACAATAGTAACGACAGGTGGTGATTAAGGAGTCGATAAGTGTCTTAGTAGTGTGTTCAGAAAGGGATGGGCGGATTTTGTTGATGTTATAGAGAAAGAAACTGCAGGTCTTAGCTATCAGATGAATGTGTATGGAGAAGGAGACAGAGGAGTCAAAGACAACCCCAAGGTTGTGAGCTGAGGAAACAGGGAGGAGTAGAGTCTGAGAAGAGGGAGGAAGTTTTAGGGGGAAAAATAAGAAGCTCAGTTTTGGCCAAGGAATAACTAGGAATACCTCCTTCATCCCACTGAAAACACTTAAGGTTCACCAGAATGACACAGAAATAAAACATAAAGTAAAGTATCTTGTCATTAACCTAGACCAAAACCTAAACTTTCAGTCACATATTAACAAAACAACCAACTTGGCCTACCACAAACAACAAATGGTTCCTACCTATGAGCTTGTGAAGCTCAGAGGTAGGAACCATTAGTGGTTACATTGTGTTAATATGAGGAACAAATCTACATTGTGGTAATTTTATTTATTTATTTATTTAGACAGTTTTGTATACCACCTTATCCTTCAATCAAAATGGTCACAACACAATTGGGGGATACATTTAACACGAGGGGATATGAGACACATGCACTAATACTTACAGGGAACATGGGCAATGGAGGGTTCCCTGTAAGTATTAGTAATATGTGAGCAATTGTAAATGAGATTATAATCAGGCATATGGAGAAGTAAGATTTGAGGCATGATAGATTATAAGGGCGTAGGTGGTGGATGTAATGTTCATGTAGTCGTGGCATAGTGTTCAGAGAATATAAGCGTCTTTATAGCTTTTCTGGTCTTGCAGATCTGTGATAGTGTTGGGGCGTAAAGTGAGAATGCCCTATTGCATGTTAGCTTCTTGGCTTTCGTTATGACCTTTGGGATGAGTAGTAAGTTTTTGTTTGCTTTATGTCTGATTCCATTTTCTGGATCTTTATTGATCGGTGTTTGAAGGTTGGCTGGTGCCAGCTTGTGAATTATTTTAAATATCATGACCAGTGGCTTGAACTTGGATCTTTCTAGTACTGGAAGCCAGTGCCGCAGTTTAAATGTTGGGGTTACGTGGTCATATCGTGCCATACCAGAGATTATTCTTCCTGCTGTGTCCTGATCTAGCTGTAAGGGATAGGTAGAGGGCTTTGGAAGGCCTTGAAATAGTAGATTACAGTAGTCCATTAGGGGCATTATCATGGTTTGGCAGCAGTGGTTTGAGTTTTTGAATTATTCGTAGTTTGTGGTAGGCCGAGTTTGCTGTTTTCTTTATATTTTCTTTATTTATTTTATTTACATTTCTTATATACCGCACTATTTGCGATCAGCGCGGTTTACATAAAACAAACAGTATCCGACAATAAACAAGAGTCAGGTCATTACAATAAACAGGAGCAATCAACTTGGATAACAGGGGAAACTATCTACATGTGTGAAACATTGAAATAGGTAACTGTATGCATGTGGGATGGAGTTATTGTGAGTTGGTCATACCTGGTGGCTGTGATTCGGGGGAGTCTATAAGGTATCTAATAAAGAAGAGTTGTTTTAAGGCCTTCCTGAACTGGCTCAAGTTGGGGATAGCTCTGATGTGTGGTGGTAGGGAGTTCCATAGGCTTGGGGCGCTCAGACTGAAGGCTCTATTTGAAGTTGATATGGAGCATCTTGTCATGGCTTTTGGTATTGCTAGCATGTTGGCTGCGGTGGTTCTTCTTATCCTGTTGGGTGTGGGTGGTTGTATGAGGTCACATACTGAGGAGGCGGAAAGCCCGTTGATGGCCTTGAATGTCATCACTAAGGTCTTGAAGCTAATCCTGGCTTGAATGGGGAGCCAGTGCAGCTGCATCAGGAGGGGTGTGATATGCTCTCTCCTTGGTGCTCCGAAGAGGATTCGCGCTGCACTGTTCATTGCGAGTTGTAAGGGATGTAAGGTTGCCTGAGGGAGTCCTTGTAGGATGGCGTTTGAATAGTCAAAATGAGGGATGATGAGAGCTTGGTAAATGGTGCGGAAGTCGCTCAGCTCGAGTAGGGGGCGTACGTGTCTAAGGGATCTGATCTTGAAGTAGATCGCTCTTACTGTTTTTGCTATGTGCTGCTTCATATTGAGGTTTTGATCCAATGTGACTCCGAGATACCGTATGGCTGATTTTACTTGCAGCTCGGCGTTATCTACTTCCAAATGATTAGGTGGTGTAAACTCAGGGTTTCTAGAGATGAACAGGACCTCCGTTTTCTTATGTTGGATGCGCAGATTTTGGGAGAGGAGCCATTCGGATACTGCGTTGAAACACTTAGTTAGTGGGGTGAGATCCGGGCATTCCAGGGATATTGGCAGGTACATTAGTACATCATCTGCGTAAATCATGCAACTCACGTTAAACGATCTAATGATGTTACAAATGGGTTGGATATAGATGTTATAAGTGAAGACAGTGAGGATCCTTGAGGGACTCCTTGGCTCTGTAGGAATGGCTCGGATGTGGTTCCATTTGCTCGTACGTGTTGCCATCTTCCAGACAGGTAAGACCTGCACCACTCCAGAGCTGTTTCGGTGATGCCTTTCTCCCTTAGTCGAATCAGGAGAATCTCATGGCAGACTGAGTCGAAGGCTGCGGCAATATCCAAGAAGATGAGTGCGAAGCCTGTACGTGAGTTGTCAATGCCTGATATTATGGTGTTGAAAAGAGTAGTGAGTAGTGTTTCTACTCCGTGTGATTCTCTGAATCCGTGTTGCGATGGATCTAGAGGTGCGTTGGTGTCCACATGATCTTGTAGCTGCCTGTAGACTATTTTTTCAACGATTTTAGCGAGCATCGGAATACTAGAAATAGGTCTGTAAGACTCGACCTTTTGAGGATCTAATTTGATGTCCTTGAGCAGCGGTCTGACGGAGGTCTGTTTGAGCGTGGATGGGAACGACCCTGTGCTCAATGATAGTCCTATCATTTTGGTTAAGATTGGGGCAAGGTCGGATCGCAGATCTTTTATCCAGAATGCTGGACATGGGTCTGAGTATGAGGTGGAAGTATTTATGGTAGCGATGGTGTCTTCGATAGTTCTCTTGGATGGTGTGGTGAAGGTGGATAGATATGTTGCGCATACTTGAGAATCAGGGGGGTCCGGTATAACCATCTTGTCAGTTTTGCATAATTTTGATTGCATAAAGACGGCATACTCCTGTGGGTGTATAGATCCTGTGCGCTCCGGAGTCGGTTCTTTGGCAAGAGATTTGACCAGGTTGAAGAGGTCATGCGGCTTGTTTAATGAACGTTTCAGAGTGTCTGTGTGATGTTGTTTCATCTTGTCGGTGACAGCCTTGCGATGTGTGTGTAGGAGTTGGATGTATGCTGTTTGGTCACTGCTGGTACGTGATTTCCTCCAGCGCTTTTCCAATCTTCGTAGGAGGGTTAGAGACGCCTTTAGGTCAGCTGTAAACCATGGTGCGGATGGTCTTTTCTTTGGGGCTTTAGTTGTGGTGGGACAGATTGCGATCGCGCTGAGTTTGCTGTTCCACGTGGAAATTAGGATGTCTAGGTCTTGTGAGGTCTTGTCAAGGAGAGAGTTTGTTTCAGCAAGGATGCGTTCTTTGTTAAACGGTTGAAATCTTCTGGCGTTTGAGATTGTGTTTGTTTGTGAGTTCATGATAGGCCTTTGTGACTTGATGGGGGTTGGAATTTGGAAGGAGATAAGCTTATGATCCGACCATGGGACTGCTGTTAGTGATAACGTGACGTTTTGTGCTTGTTGAAGCACTGTTTGTGGGGCGAATATCAGGTCGAGAATATTGCCTTTTGTGTGCGTAGGTTCTTGTACCAATTGGGTATATCCCAGGATGTCTAGGGCCTCTATGAAGGCGGCTGCCTGATTGTCCTGTAGGGATGGCAAGTTAAAATCACCTAATATCCAATTTGGTCTATGTGGAACATAGGTGTTAGATGCTAGGTTTATGATACTGGAGAGGTTGTCTGGATCAGGAGAGGGCGCTCTATAAATAAGGTTTATGGAGCAAAGGTGGTTGGATATAGATACTGTTTCAAGAGCATTGGTGTTGCTGGCTTCTACCATTTCAAATTGAAGGTCAGATCTGGTGATGACGGCAACTCCTCCACCCCTTTTGTTTTGCCTGTGGCTGGTGAAAGTAACGAAGTTAGGTGGTAGAAGTTGATTGAGGATGGTATTATCTTCCGGTGAGAGCCAGGTCTCGGTGATCATAATGATATCTAGGTTAAGATGCGTTATTGTTTCAGTGATTGCTGGCCATTTTTTGCGAAGTGATCGAGAGTTAATGAGTGCGCACTTCAGGCTGTTAGTGTGTGGGCGTTTATTTTGCTTGGGTTTTGAGGAGTTTTGTAGAGGGATATAAATTAAGTGGGGGCGGCGTGGATAGCTCGCTCCATGATAGAGGTTGTTGGAGTCATCGGGCCATTTTCTTCCACCAGTTGAGAGCTTTGGGATGTGGTTTTGTGCTGCCGTTAGAGCTAGTGAGCTGGATGGCAAGATAGTGAGTAGAAGGTAAAGACTCATAAGGGTGAGGGTTATGTGCTTCATTTTGGATCTTTCTGTGTCGGTACAAGGGGGGTAGAGGAAGATGTAAGACAGTTGGAGAGGTTTCTAGTTGTGAATGTTTTTCGACAGGCAGTTGCTTCTAATTTATTACAGGAAGATTAAGCGTGACACAGTTGAGTGAGGGTGAGTTACTGGCGAGAGTAGTACGGGGACTCATTTGAGTGAGGGTAGAGTTACTGTCAACAGTAGAAGGTACCACAGTAGATTTAGAGTAGAATGAGAGTAGTTATTGGCATCAGTAAATACAGACAACAGTAATTACAGTAGAATGAAGGTAGATACTGGCAACAGTAAATACAGGCAATAATAGATATAGCAAATGAAGGTAGATACTGGCAACAGTAAATACAGGCAATAATAGATATAGCAAATGAAGGTAGATACTGGCAACAGTAAATAATGGCAGCAAGCAGCGTTATGGGGATAAGCAATATTAAAGAGGCTATTACTGTTCTAGATGTGTTGATAATACTTGCAGTTCCTGATGTAGGTGTGACTATGATTATAGGTGGTGTTGACCACGTTGGGAGCTCAATCCTTCCTAGGAGAGCTTGGGTCAGAAAATCACTTGAAAAGAACTGTACTCAGTTGGTGTCCTTCCGAAAGTAAGTTCTCTACATGTGAGTAAGTCTTTTCGAAATCTGTTGTATGGTGATGAGCTGGAGCTTCGTTTGGAGATTATTCACTTGGGTTGAAGTTTGTTTCCCGCCTGTCGTGCCGGGCTGCTGGGACCTCCCACAACCCCGATTGGGTTGGAGTGCAGGAGCAGGAACTTGCTGAACGCCCTGTGCTCTACCCCGACCGGGGAGCCGACGAAGATGGCTGCGGTGTTGGTTGCTGGAACTCTGGGCTTAAGAGGATTCAGGATCTTAGCGCGGCAAGACCATGAGCTGGCGGTGTTCTAATTTTCCTTGTTCAGAGGAAGCTGATGGGCTGATATTCCAATTTTTCTGAGGCCTCCCTCGGGCCTCCGCCTAAGGGCCACGCCAAAGGGCCCTCTGGCGAGGCCCTCAGGCGCGGGCCCGCAGAGGCGTGGGAGCGCCTGATGTCGCGAAGTTTAAATAGTCCAGGTGCGCCCCGAATGGGCGGAAGATCGGCGTCCTTCTGCTCCCCTGCCGGAGGCTCTATCCCCTTGTCGGGGAGAGCTGCGGATGGTGGTGGGGGCAGGGAAGAGCACGCGCCTGATGGTGCGAAGTTTAAATAGTCCAGGTGCGCCCTGAATGGGCGGAAGATCGGCGTCCTTCTGCTCCCCTGCCGGAGGCTCTATCCCCTTGTCGGGGAGAGCTGCGGATGGTGGTGGGGGCAGGGAAGAGCACGCGCCTGATGGCGCGAAGTTTAAATAGTCCAGGTGCGCCCCGAATGGGCGGAAGATCGGCGTCCTTCTGCTCCCCTGCCGGAGGCTCTATCCCCTTGTCGGGGAGAGCTGCGGATGGTGGTGGGGGCAGGGAAGAGCACGCGCCTGATGGCGCGAAGTTTAAATAGTCCAGGTGCGCCCCGAATGGGCGGAAGATCGGCGTCCTTCTGCTCCCCTGCCGGAGGCTCTATCCCCTTGTCGGGGAGAGCTGCGGATGGTGGTGGGGGCAGGGAAGAGCACGCGCCTGATGGCGCGAAGTTTAAATAGTCCAGGTGCGCCCCGAATGGGCGGAAGATCGGCGTCCTTCTGCTCCCCTGCCGGAGGCTCTATCCCCTTGTCGGGGAGAGCTGCGGATGGTGGTGGGGGCAGGGAAGAGCACGCGCCTGATGGCGCGAAGTTTAAATAGTCCAGGTGCGCCCCGAATGGGCGGAAGATCGGCGTCCTTCTGCTCCCCTGCCGGAGGCTCTATCCCCTTGTCGGGGAGAGCTGCGGATGGTGGTGGGGGCAGGGAAGAGCACGCGCCTGATGGCGCAAAGTTTAAATAGTCCAGGTGCGCCCCGAATGGGCGGAAGATCGGCGTCCTTCTGCTCCCCTGCCGGAGGCTCTATCCCCTTGTCGGGGAGAGCTGCGGATGGTGGTGGGGGCAGGGAAGAGCACGCGCCTGATGGCGCGAAGTTTAAATAGTCCAGGTGCGCCCCGAATGGGCGGAAGATCGGCGTCCTTCTGCTCCCCTGCCGGAGGCTCTATCCCCTTGTCGGGGAGAGCTGCGGATGGTGGTGGGTCTAGGGAAGAGCACGCGCCTGATGGCGCGAAGTTTAAATAGTCCAGGTGCGCCCCGAATGGGCGGAAGATCGGCGTCCTTCTGCTCCCCTGCCGGAGGCTCTATCCCCTTGTCGGGGAGAGCTGCGGATGGTGGTGGGGCAGGGAAGAGCACGCGCCTGATGGCGCGAAGTTTAAATAGTCCAGGTGCGCCCCGAATGGGCGGAAGATCGGCGTCCTTCTGCTCCCCTGCCGGAGGCTCTATCCCCTTGTCGGGGAGAGCTGCGGATGGTTAGCTTCATAGGAGCAAAAATCATAATATATGTGACTGAAAATTTAGGTTTTGGTCTAGGTTAATGCCAAGAAACTTTACCTCATGTTTTATCTCGATTTTTTGTTCTGGTGAATCTTAAGTGTTTTCGGTGGGATGAAGCAGGTATTCCTAGTTATGAAGAGTGCTTCTGATTTTCTATAGTTTATGTAGAGGTTCCAGTTACGTAGCCAGTTTATCATAGCCTCTAGGCATGATGATACCTTTGAGTAATCAGGTTTAGTAATGATCATAGGAGCAAAAATCATAATATCAGTGTAGATCCTGTATTCAATCTTGTATTCCTTTTTTGTCGCAAAGAGGCTGTAGGTAAATACTGAAAAGTACTGCAGATAGTGCTGAATCCTGTAGAATCCCTTGTGGTTAGTTAATTAGTGTTGATTGATGTGATCCTGATCTTACTTGTAGTTTTCTATGAGTTAAGTAGGAGGAAAACCATTGGAGGGTGGTTCCATGTAAACCTATTTCTTGAAGACGTTTCAGTAGTGTGATGTGGTTTATTGAGTCAAATGCTGCTTTGATATCTATAAAGATGAGTAGTAAATCTTTATTTGTATCATCTATGCCTGTTATAATGCTGTCTATCAGTGAGGTGAAGAGTGTCTCAACACTATGATTTGGTTTGAAGCCGTGTTGGGGGGGGAGGGGAAGTCAAGAGGAGCATGATTGTCTGTGTTCCTATAGTTGGATTTGTACTACTTTCTCAATCATCTTTGTTATAAAAGGTAGACTTGATATGGGTTTGTATGAGTTGGGATCCTTGGGGTCTAGGTTGAGGCTCTTTAATATTGGTCTTACAGTTGCCTGTTTGATGTTATGTGGGACTAGACCTTGCTTAAGAGATAGTAGTGTGATGTTATGTAATATAAGGACCAGTTGCTGTAATGTCATCTTGATCCACGAGACTGGACATGGATCAAGGGGTGAAGTGGTGGTGTTAATATTGGATATTACATGTTGGTAGTTGATCTATGGATGGGATGTAAAAGGAAGACCATCTTTTGGTGAGTGCTTGTGTGGAATTCCTATTTGTTACTTGGGATGAGACTTGTAAGAGGTTGGATTTAAATTTAATTTCCAGAAAGTTAGCCATGACTTGTGGGTTTATTGAGTTAGCTTCTTCTCGTCCATGGGTTTTTTAGTTGAGAACTGTGCTATAGTTCTCTTGGTTTATTGAGGAATTTCATGATAAGATTGGTATGATATTCTTTCTTACATGAGTTAATTTGGCAATGATATTCTTGCAGCTTTGAGGTGTACTCATGTAGGTCATCCTGATTCTTTGTTTTTCTCCAGTGGCATTCTATTTTCATGTAATTAATCTCCTTGGAGTACCATGGTACTATATGTTTTCTGCTATTGTTCAGGTTCTTGATGGATGCCATTGCTGTAATCTTCAGTTAAATTCCGCGTAGCCCTCTGAGAAAAAAACATTGCCTATCTTTAAGACGCAGAGGCTATGCGGGTAGCAACGAAAATCGCTGCTACCCATTGTGGAAAAGGGCAACTTAACCCAGGCCTCAAAACTAAATTGGAGACTATAAGGGAAACTGATGAATTATCCTGTAATAAATTAACTTATACAACTATAGATCACCCTGTCTACGGCAATTTGGATCTGGAAGTAACCAGTGACAGTGACAGTGAGTCTACCTATGGAATACTGGACGCAGGCACTGACAGTGATCATGAAACAGGACTGTAAAGTTAGCTAACTATATGTGAAATATATACTTATAGGAATTCACAAGCTAAACTGCATTATTAAAGAGTTTTTCTCTGCTAGATTGTACTGTACTGTTAGAATTGCATCAGAGAATTAGCTAACAGGCCTGTGTACATAGTTATTGGGTCACAGGCCAGCTTCTCTAAAAAATCAATGGGTATAGACCTTGCTTCCCTTTTATCTCTGCAAGATGATTGGTGGACAGTTAGTAGCTAGGTCAGCATGAACCTTTGAGAACCAGACCTTAGGTCAACATATAACTGGAAATTAAACAAAGCTTGAATAAATAACAGAAATTCAGCAAATATTATAAGTGTAACTAATCAGCTTGCGCTTCATGGCAGAAATATAGCGACACCTGCTGTGTCTAGTGAATATAGTCATAACCTTGTAACTTCTGCTTTTTGAAGTTGCTTGGGAAAGATATCAGCAGATTCTATTTTAGATTTGAACTTTTGTAACATGAATATCACCAGATGTTAATTGAAAATTAACTGTGTCAGCTGATAATCCTCAATAAAAGCTGGAACTCTGGCTGAGAAATCTTTGATGGAGTTCACGACAGAAGGCCTGCTTTGGCCCGCTGGCTCCCTCCAACAGAGCTCTGGAATAATAAATAAATAATTGTGTCTCATGTTCTTTTCCTTCCTGTTAGAAGGTTACAGATAAGTATCTAAAAAGAATCCAGGTTCATTGAAGGAGGGCAGGCCCTGAGATGAGAGGGGTCCAACACCCATGTAGCCTCTGCAGCTGCCGGGGCATATGGGCTAACCCAGATATTCACTTCTGCTGGTGTGGAAGTGAATATCTGGGTTAGGGAGATCGACGGACAGACTATGCACCACAGCGAATAGCCTGCCCACCTCAATATTGGGCCCGATATCTATACCATTTTTTTCAATGTAGTCGGAAATGATGCGGAATTCGTTCTGAATAGATTGAGAATTGATTAGGGCACATTTTATAGTAGATAGTTGGTGCAAGTCCGGTTGCTGGTTATGATGTATAGGGGAGATGTTAACTTGTATTAACCTATGTCCCCTATACTCTTGCTGATAAATGTAGATTCATGGTGCTTTATGTTTTTAGCATGGATTATTAGAATAGATTGGCATATTAGGTGTTGTGATCCTTGTGCTGCTTGGGTAGCCAGTGCCTTAAGTAGGAGTATTATTTGTGCATAAGGTATGCAAGGGTAAAAGTACAGTTACTTACCTGTAACAGGTGATCTCTGGGAACAGCAGGAATAAGTCTTCACATATGGGTATCATCGGTACCGACAGAGCCTGCGCGGGAACGCTCCCCAGCGTCCAAAAGGAAAGCTTTTGGGAGCATCCCACAGCGCCTGCGCGCTGCCTTCCCGCCTTTCCTAACCGCCTCTCTCCAGTTCGAGTTTTAAAGCTGAGACAAAGAGAGAGTGAGGAAAGGAAAGAAAGATAGAGAGATACAACTCCTAGGGGAGGTGGGTGGGTTGTGAAGACTTATTCCTGCTGTTCCCAGAGATCACCTGTTACAGGTAAGTAACTGTGCTATCTCCAGGAACAAGCAGGAATGAGTCTTCACATATGGGGACTCCCCAGCTAGAGATGCCTGGGAGATCACCCAGGTTGTGAGTCCCTGGGAAGGGCTCTACCTCCACCCATGAATCTCAAGCATCCAGCCAGGGATGGAGGGTAGGAGTTGGTTAGGTATGGAACAGGTGTTTGAGAACAGCCTGACCAAACAAGGCATTCCGGTGGGAGTCCTTGTCCAAGCAGTAATGGGCTGTGAAGGTATGAACCGAGGCCCAGGTGGCCGCTCGACAGATCTGGTCGATGGACACAGAATTTAGATGAGCCATAGAGACTGCCATGGCCCTCACATTGTGAGCTGTGACATGGCCCTCCAGAGAAAGGTTCTTACTCTGGTAGGCAAAAGAAATACACTGAGCAATCCAATTGGACAGAGTTCTCTTAGAGACTGGAAGTCCTAAATGAGAGGGATCAAAAGCAACAAAGAATTGAGAGGACTTTCTATGTTGCTGTGTCCTTTGTAAGTAAAAAGCAACAGCTCTTTTACAATCCAGGGTATGAAAATTCCTCTCTGCACTTGAAGCATGAGGTCCTGGAAAAAAGACAGGTAAATAAACCTCCTGGTTCAGATGAAAAGGTGAGACCACTTTAGGCATAAAGTGTGGATTAGTCCTGAGGACTACCTTGTCATGATGGAACCTTGTATAAGGAGGATTAGCCACCAAGGCTTGCAGCTCACTGATGCAGCGAGCTGAAGTGACTGCAATGAGAAAAATAACCTTCCAGGAAAGAAATTTCAAGGAGGTAGTGGCTAAGGGTTCAAAAGGTGGCTGCATAAGCTGGCCAAGAACCAGATTCAAGTCCCATGCCACTGGAGGTGGTCTGATGGGAGGTTTAGTCAAAAGAAGGCTTCTCATGAATCTTGCTATAAGAGGATGAGAGGAAATAGGTTGTCCATTGAGAGGTATAAGGGATGCTGCAATAGCACTCAAATGGACTCTTACTGAATTCGTTTTAAGGCCTGCATGGGATAAATGCAGCAAATACTCTAGTAAAGAATTCAGAGGTATTGCAAGAGGGTTAAGACCCTTCTCTGCACACCAAATGGTAAACCTTTTCCATTTAAAAGCATAGGAACGTCTAGTGGAAGGCTTTCTGGAAGCATGAAGGATATCCTTCACTTGCTGAGAAAGATGCAAATCTTGAAGGTCTAGGCCTTCAGCAACCAGGCTCTGAGGTGAAGAGACTGGGGATTTGGGTGCCACAACGTTCCCTCCTCCTGGGACAGGAGGTCTGGAGCAGATCCCAAGTTGAGGGAGGGAGCTTGGGAGAGATACAGAAGTAGAGGGTACCACACTTGGCGTGGCCAATGTGGTGCTATGTGGATCATAGACCCCTTGTCTCTCTGAAGTTTGAAGAGTGTCTTGGGAATTAGGGGAATGGGTGGAAAGGCATAGAGGAAGTCTTGCCCCCAATGAAGGAGGAAGGCAACCCTGGCCTGAACTCCCTGACACGGAATCCTGGAACAGAACCGGGGAAGTTTGGCATTCCACGGACTTGCAAAGATGTCTATGTCCGGGGTTCCCCAAATTCGGAAGATCCTGGCTATCTGGTCCCCCTGGAGGGACCATTCGTGTGGGAGAAGAACTCGACTGAGTCTGTCTGCCCAAGAGTTTTGAACCCCTGGAAGATACACTGCCATGAGATGAATTTGATGCTCTCTGGCGAAGGCCCACAATCTCAGAGCTTCGTTGCAAAGCGACAGAGAGCCAGTCCCGCCCTGCTTGTTCACGTAGAACATGGCTACTTGGTTGTCCGTGTGGATGAGGACTGTCTTGTAGCTGAGCAGGGTGTGGAAGACTCTGAGAGCTAGAAAAATTGCTCAGCTCTAAGAGGTTGATATGTAGAGATGTCTCCTCTAGAGACCAGATGCCTTGAGTGGAGAGATCTTGAAGATGAGCTCCCCAACCTCTTGGAGAGGCATCTGTTGTAAGGGTTGCTTGGGGTAACACCTGTTGAAAGGGGGACCCCAACAACAGATTTTGAGTGGACTTCCACCAGTGGAGGGACCAAAAGAGGCGACTGGAGGTTGCTATTTTGTCTGACAGGCAACCTGATGCCTGGGTCCATTGGTTGGACAGAGTCCACTGAGCTGCCTCATGTGAAGGCGAGCGTAAGGAACCACATGCACAGTGGATGCCATGTGGCCTAACAGTTGTAACATCTCTCGAGCAGTTAAATGGGATTTTAACTGAATTTGTGAGGCTAACTGCACCAAGCGTAAGCAACGGGCCTGGGGAAGATAGGCCCTTGCAGTTGTGGTATCCAGCAAGGCCCCTATGAACTCTAGAGACTGAGTAGGGGTGAGATATGATTTTGGAAAGTTTATTACATGTCCCAGATACTGAAGGATACGGCTTGTGCAGGTTAGAGAAGTCTGGGCCTCTGACTGGGATGGAGCTCGGATGAGCCAATCGTCCAGATATGGGGAATACGAATATCCCTAGAGTGCGTAGAAATGCAGCTACTACTGCCATGCATTTTGTGAACACCCTTGGTGCAGAGGCCAGACTGAAAGGAAGCACTCTGTATTGATAGTGCTTCCCTTGATAAAGGAACCGAAGGAACCTTCTGTGTGTTGGATGGATGAGGACATGGGTGTACGCATCCTTGAGGTCTAGAGAGCAAAGCCAATCCTGACTCTGAAGGTATGGAAGGAGAGTACCAAGAGAAATCATCTTGAATTTCTCCTTGCATAGAAACTTGTTCAATTCTCTGAGATCTAATATGGGTCTGTAGCCCACTGTTTTTTTTGGGATAAGAAAGTAGGGGGAGTAGAACCCTGAGCCCTGTTGAAGAAGGGGTACTTCTTCTATTGCCCCTTGGGCAAGAAGGGTAGTAATCTCCTGACCCAGAAGGTCGAGGAGAGATGTCTGAGAATTGAACTGTCTCACCACGGTGTGAGGAGGAAGGTTTAAGAAATGAAGCTTGTACCCCTCCCTTATGATGGAGAGGGTCCATTGCTCTGCTGTGATTTGTTCCCATTTGGGAGCAAAGTAAGCCAACCTTCCTGGAATGGTGAGAGGCTCTGGATGTTCTAGAGCCAGAAAGGCTAAGCTCTCTAGTTGTAAGTCAAAGGCCCTGAGGAGGCTGAGGCTGTTGGGCCGTAGCAGTCCTAGCAGCCTTAGGCTTGGCCTGTTTCGGTTGTTGCTGTCTCTTTGTAGCAAAACGACCTGCAGAAGATGACTGCTGACCATAAGCAGAATAATATTTCCCTTTTTTGGGAAAAAAAACCTTTTTGAACAACCTTTTCTTAAAAGGAGCAGAAGTAGACTTTGAAAGTCTATCTAAAGCAGAATTTTCAGCATCCATTTGGGTGGCCTTTGCTTGCCAATCTTTGCCAAAAAGGTTTTCACCTGTACAAGGAAGATTTCCTAGTCCATCTTGAACCCAAGGTTCCAAATCAGAAGCTTGTAACCAAGCAACTCTGCGTGCACCTATGGCAATGGCCGAGGCTCTGCTGGTACCTTCAAAAGAGTCAAAGGGTGCACGGTTGGAGAACTTGGAAATATCCTGGGCATGTTTGAGCCAGGCTTCTGAAATAAAAGGAGATAAAGTTTGCAGGTGATCTGTAACTTCTTTTAGAAACATCCCCATATAGAGACTATAGGAGTTGATTCTGGCAACAAGCATACTAGCCTGGAAAATTCTCCTGCCAAAGGCATCTAAGGTTCTGCATTCTCTTCCTGGAGGAGCAGAAGAGTGCCTTTTTGTACTCTTTATCTTCTTCATAGCAGACTCCACCACAATGGAGTGGTGAGGAAGCTGAGTCTTATGGAAGCCAGGACAAGGAGGAACACGATACATGGTGTCCAACCTGCGAGAATGAGGGGAAGTGGTGAGAGGAGTCTCCCATATGCCCAACATGTGATCATAAAGAATCTCATGTATTGGTAAAGTGGCTGCCTCTTTAGAAGCCTTAGGATATTGTAAAATATCTAATTTTTTGGCTCTAGGCTCTGTCTCAGGGGCCACTGAGATGGAAAGGCCCCTGGCCACTTCCCTAATGAAGTCTTGAAAAGACAAGTCTTCTGGAGGAGACATTCTCCTTTTTGGAGAAGAGGGCTCCTGAGGATGAATCACCGATGCTTCGACAGAGACCTCTGATTCATCAGAATCTTCAGAGGAATCGAAGTATCGCCTGTCTGGATGCTCCTGCAGAGCCCGATACGCGTACCGGGTGGTATCGACATTGGGAGTGATCGGTACCGGTTTGGTACCGATGGGCATCACAGAACAGTGTACCGCTGCAGTCGACACCGAAGCGGATGTCAATGCAATCGGTACCGGCACCGGAACCGATGTCGGTACCGGAGCCGGAGTCGGTACCGGCAACGGAGTTTGTTGCGGTACCGAAGGCGTCGCAGCTTGTATGAATGCCGTGATGGCACGCTGCATGGTCAGGATATTCTGATCCATTGACGCAACCAATGTCTGGATGTTGGTACCAGTGGGAACCAACGGTACCCCAGAACATGGCAACAGGTGATCGGTCGAGGCTGAGCCATCGATGTCAACCTGTGACCCCATAGATAAAGCTTTGGAAGCCGGAGCCTCCCGCTGGGGTAATTTTGCTGGTGCGGATTCCTCGAGGTCAAGCCCGGAGGCATCTCGATACTTAGAGGGAGATCTACCCTTCGAGGACCGGCTGGATTTAAGTTTGGTTACCTGAGATCCATGTGAGGAAGAAGAAGCCCTGGAAGACGTCGATGCAACCGAAGCTGCATCCGAGGGAAACAGGGTACTGAGCTTAGCTGCTCGATTCTGTAGACCTCTCTTAGACATCATGGAGCAGGACTCACAATCCGCAATGGAGTGGTCAGGACCTAAACATTTTAGACACCATTCATGGGTGTCAGTGACAGAAATAGTGCCGCTGCACTTCGTGCATTTTTTAAACCCAGAGGGGGGCTTTTCCATGAGGAAAAATTTCCTAGGCCTAAGGCCAAAGAAGAAAAAGCACTGAAGTGAGAAAAAACAGTAGGTTTTTTTTTTAGAATAAAGAAAGAAAAGACCGGCGGTACCGGTCCAGCGTCAAGAAGGCAGACGCGCAACCAAATAAATAAAATAAAATAAAGAAATTCTTCAGCGGTGACAGGAACACGACCTGCTGGCTCCGCGGAAAAGAAGAACTGGAGAGAGGCGATTAGGAAAGGCGGGAAGGCAGTGTGCAGGCGCTGTGGGATGCTCCCAAAAGCTTTCCTTTTGGACGCTGGGGAGCGTTCCCGCGCAGGCTCCGTCTGTACCGACAATACCCATATGTGAAGACTCATTCCTGCTTGTTCCTGGAGATCGTAGAATCCATGATCAATTGCTTACTATTAGTACCAAGCTGCTGATGAAATATGTCTCTGTTTTCTCAATGTCCTATACAAGAGTGTGTATGTCACATGGGTATCACTATGAGGTACAAAACAGCGTGGGAGAGTACATTAATTACAGTGCAGGGTGTAGAATATTTGACTCCTCTTTCTCCCTGTGGTCCATTCTCAAGTGCTACACCTAAGGGCCCTTCGGCATGGCCTTAGGCATGGGCCCGCCATCGCGGGTGGGCCTGCAGCGCTGTGGTCTTAAAGCTGCTGATGTAGCGTCATATTGCTGTGATGCCTCACTTGTGGATGGGGAGATCGGCTGCTTGTGAGTGAGGGCTTTCCCTGGTCTGGAGATGTCTGTCTGTGAGCCCTTAGCCCTACCTGGGGATCAGTTAAATGAGGGTAAGTCTTGCGCTGAAGAGGGCCGGCAGAAAGACTTAGGGGCATGTTTACTAAACTGCGGTAACGTTACAAAACGCACGTTATGTAATGTTAACACGCATTGTTAATGATTGTTAACGTTACATAACGTGCATTATGTAATGTTAACGATCGTTAACATTACATAACGCGCGTTAACCTTCTGTGGCGCGGTAAACACCGCAGAAGGTGGAGAGAGGGCAGAGAGAAGGGGTCAATGGGTGGAGTGTGGGCGGGGAGAGGCTCCATTCACACTAACACGCTGATCTGAAGAGCTGAATCCTAACGCGATTGAAAACCTGCCGTTAGATGCACATATGTAGGAGAGAGAAACCATTTACGTGTCAGCAATGTACAGCCCAGGCAGGGAGCCCAAAAACTGTGATAGTAGTGCTCCATGTACAGCAATACCATAGTGACAAAGTATGAATGGCCACTATGGCGATGGTGCAAATGGGGCATAGGGGGCCACAGGCGGGATATGTAGCATGGGCAGCTGGGGCACAGGGTGGACCAGGCGGGCGCCTAGGTGGCACATAGGAACATAGACACTGGAGATTAGCAAGACAGCAGTTAACCAAGGCCAAACACAATCCACCAATATCTACCTGGTCCACCCTAGCCAATAGTCGCTAGGGCACAGACCTGACATCCCCCCAGCTATCCCACCCCCATGTGGAGGGGACATAAAAGTGGTAGGCAGTGATGGGGGGATGTGAGGATGTCCATGTATGCCCCCCCCCACCCTGGAACCCGCTCCCTAGGTGGGCGCCTACCTACACAGTGGAGGGCCTGGGACTGCGCACTACCAGCACCGACAGCAAATGGCCACATCAGCTTGGCAGGGGGCGTGTGCCCGTACTGGAGGGGGCAGTGCCACCTCCCTGCAGTGGACCTAGGCCATGCTCTGCATCAGTACGTGGTGTGCAGTGCAGCATAAAAGGTATGGCTGAGGAAAAGTGCAGGTAGCCCCAGGGACTACCATGCATCTGTGGCAACAGTGTGGTGCAGTACACCCAGCCAGTGTGTCCAGGAGCAGAGGGTCACAGGTGCAAGTCCCAGCTGTGGTTCCTGCAGAGCATGTCCCTATATTTTACCCTACAATGCAGATACAACAGCAACATATGCCCAGCATTGGGATGATGTTATCACCAGAGCACTACTACTACCCCTTGCACAGTTTAACAATGTCGGCACTGTGCTCAGGAGTAGTGTGGAGGGCAGGGCTGCCAACCACCCCTATCATTGTATAATGCTGCAAAAGGAGTGAGCGTGTTTGTATGTCTATCCACTTCACTGGGCCCAAAATGTCCCACAGTTACCAGCGTTAGCCTGATGAAATGCATAATGAGGAGCAAGGTATTCTGGGTATGGCCCGGACAGGGCAGATTGGCCAGGATGCATCTTCACAGTATGTGGGGCAATGGCTAGGACACTGTAGTGCCTGACCACCACCTGCATGGACAGGGTGGCCCCAGCATGGTGTGCTGGGAGGGCACTCACTCTGAACGAGCAGTGACCCTGGCAGGTCTAGGTTCCCACATAGCGTTCTACCCTATTTGTCTCTAGTGATATATTTGTGTTCCCCAGTGCTGGGGTCCCAATCACTGAAATGCCTGCTTGCTGCACATAGTTCCTGGTGGATTGTCTGAAGTTAGACTGTGCATGGTCAGAACATCTTTAAGGTACAGTCTGACTGTGCTGTCTGCTGGTGACTGGCAGACAGTGGTGGGAGGCAGTTGGGGTTTCCAGACCTAACCCCAGCATTGCTGCTGGTCTGCCACTGTCCCAGTCATCGGTATGGTTCTAGCCCACCAACCCTGGAGGGCTGTCTTGTACAAACAGGATGGAGGTTGCTTTCCTGGGGCGGGGGCACTGTTCTTTACCTACAAAAGGGTGATGTGGGCCCTTTGGGGTATGTAGTGTATACCACTGTGACCTATATAGCCACTGCTACACACACACCTCATGCA
Source organism: Ichthyophis bannanicus (assembly GCA_033557465.1). NCBI lineage: Eukaryota > Metazoa > Chordata > Amphibia > Gymnophiona > Ichthyophiidae > Ichthyophis > Ichthyophis bannanicus. Next base: position 194,403,092 of record CM066039.1, read on the forward strand.
ATTCTAGGAGCCCCTCTGCCCTGATAACAGCTGCTCATGTCAGTCAGACCCTCACATGGGGTACACAATCTTGCTGATGTCTGGTCCCACAGGGCCACATGTGACTGCAGGATACAGATGGACACCAAATTATCTTCGGCTGCACTGCAAGGAACACCTGTCACACACTGGTAGAGATGGGGATGTACTGCGGACCTAGTGCTGGGCACCCATCCTATCCCTCAGGGTGAACACAGAACCTGCACAATGGCATGGTCTGTAGCTACTCTGTGCCAGTATCACGCACTGTCAGTTCGTCTTTCCAAGCTGAGGTACCGGAGAGGTGCAGACCCCATTTGCTGATCAGCTGTAGACAGCTATTCAGCAGGTGAATTACATCATGGGTACTGGTGGGGTTACCCTATCCTGGCACTCAGAGCAGACAGTTTGTGCGGTGACCTGCAGTCCTTCTGTACCCAGCCATTGCTGTGACATACACCATGGAGCTATAGCCTACTGGTTAATACATTGCCATTCTTGGCAGTGTTCATGGGTTCAGTTCCTCATTGTTCCCTCCTCTCATGCCTGTCCTGCTCAAATGGTGTGCATGCCTGTAAAGGTCATATTTGTTCAGATCTGTGCTTCCAGCCCATACTACCCTCGCCACAATTGCCAACATTCCCTCGGTCCATCTATCTGCGTCTGTCAGCTGTGTAGAGTCCTGTCTGCCAGTGCAGGCTGCCATCCCATGTCATACCCTTTCCTGCATTGCGCCTCTTCATGCTTGCCTCGCCTGTGCCTGATCTGCATGGCACCACCACTCCTCTCCCATCGTCTGCCACCAACTGTTTTTCTGGTACTTTACATTGCCAACACCCTGTGCTGTGGTACAGCTGCCCCACCATGTTTGTCATCAGTACTGGCAGGCACATGGGATGCCCGCAGATATGGCAGGTCCAGCAGCTCCCACCTCTCCCTCCTTCACTCACCTGTTCATTGCCTTTCCTGGGTGCTCCATCTAGTGTTAGGGCTACATCTGTCTCTGTTCCGCACAGGTCATGCATGTCATCCTGAGGCACCTTGAAGTCCCTAGGGCACACTAACCTAGGACACCATAACCTTGTTAGACCACCTTAACCTATGGTTCCATAGCCCAGGGTGCCTTCTGCGGTACCTTGTCCAAGGGTGCCTAATATGGTGCTTAGCCTGGGAGGCCCTATCGGGCGCCTTATGAGGCACCTTACAGGGCACCTTACTAGGCACCTTTACATGGCACCTTATAAGGCACCTTACGAGGCACCTTAAAAAGCACTTTACAGGGTGCCTTGCAAGGCGCTTTACAGGGTGCCTTGCAAGGTGCCGTACAGGGCGCCTTGTAACGTTCGTTAGTCTAAGGCGCCTTGTAACGCGCGTTAGCCGCGTAACGATGCACGCCCATGCCTTTATATGGTATTTCTACCTTTACCGCGAAACCTAACGTGAATGACATTACCGCAGTTTAGTAAACATACCCCTTACTGTTTGCAGTGCTGAGGTTTTAAAGCTGCTGATGCAGTGTCGTGTTGCTATGATGCCTCACTTGTGGGTGGGGAGATCAGCCGTGTGTGAGTGAGGGCCTTCTCTGGTTGGAGATATCTGTCCGTGAGTTCCCTGAGCTCTTCCCTGAGCTCTTCAAGGCATATGTTGAGTGGGGACCAGCAGAAAGGCCATTAGAGGGGCCTGTAGCCTCTCTCTTCAGCCACCGGTTCCGCTTGGTCCTGCTTTCGTGACTCCAGGAGGTGTTGTCTGGGAAAACAGTCTGGTACCTTTCCCAGTTTAGGGTCTAAGATGCAGCCTTTTTGTGAGGAACGGCATTGATATGATGGTTTTGGCTCTGCTAGTAAACCCCCTTCCTCCTACCCTTCCTACTGACAGGAAGGGGGCCCATTCTGATATGCCGCAGATAAGCGACCAGTTCTGCCTTTTTTTTTTTTTACCAGGAATAGACCTGGATAATCTCAGATTGCTGGGTGCTTGACATCATACAGAAAGGCTATGCGCTGGAGTGTGCAGAGCTCATCTGGGAAGCCTTTAGTGTTTCTCCATGTGACTTTCTTTATCTTTATCTTTATTGAGTCATTTGATAGACCGCCCAGGCAATTGCATCAGAGCGGTGTACAATCCAAGATAAAAGGCTTCAGAGAGAGACAAAGAGTGAAAGAAGAATGACATTAATCGGATAAGACAGCAGCAGAACAGACAGAAAAAAGACAAGAAAAAGAAGAGCAGCGACACACAGAAGAGGGAAGCGAGAGTGGAACAGCTGACAGGGGGGACTCAGAGGTTGGCGGGGGGGGGGGGAGAGGGGTATAATCAAATGGCAGATGAAATAAGTCAGTCTTTAACAGCACTTTAAAGTGAGGAAGTGAGGCCTGGGTGTGCAGAACTGATGGGAGTGAGTTCCAGAGTGCAGGGGCAAGGAAAAAATAGGCGGAGTGGCGGGTGAGTTCAAGGTGAACATGGGCAGGGGAGGGAAGGAAAAGTCAATTCCCACAGGAGGAATGGATGGGTCACGGGAAGGGCTGGTGGTGAATAAGATCAGCAAGGTAGCAAGGAACGCCAGTGTGCAAAACCCTATGAGTGGTGGTGAGGATCTTGTGAACAAAACGATATTTAATGGGAAGCCAGTGAAGCTGCAAAAGAAGAGCAGTGATGTGGTCCGATGAGGAGGAACGGGTAATGAGGCGGACAGCAGCGTTGTGAATGAGCTGAAGGTGACGAAGCTGGTATTGGGGGAGACCTGCGAAAATAACATTGCAGTAATCCAGCTTTGAGACAACAAGGGACAGCACGAGGGTGGTAAGAGAAGGTTAAGAAAAGAAGGGATGAGCAGAGCGAATCTGGTGCAAAGAGAGGAAAGAGCACTGGGCGAGTCAAGAGACAGGGCCGGATTTACCTTGAGTGAGGCCCTACGCCAACAAAAATTGTGGGCCCCCAGCAGGGGCGGCCCAAGGGGGGTGCGGGGCCTCATTTGCATAAGGAGCATCATTTGCATAAATATTTGCATAATGTTACCATATACTAACTTTTAGTAAACGTGCCTCTTAATGAGTGTATGGATAAAGAAAGACTAAAAGATTTCTACATTACTATAATCCAGTGCCAACTGCCAGACACATTAGGAACTACTACAAACACTGCCCATTTAGAACCCATAGTAAACCCGCCGTATCCTAACAGCACTACCAGGACTCACAAAGCACCATACTCTACCAATCAAAAGGCAACACTGCAAATATTAAACCAATACATTTCAGAGAACAACAATACATGACCTACTGGGGAAAGAGAACAAGTGGCAATGTCAAATAGGAATTATATAAACAGAACACCTCAGCTCAGTTACACATGCAGAACATAGACCATCACCAAACAAGTAATCACAATTTAGAAACAGGAAGACAATAATTAAACTGGGAATCCCAAAAGCCAACTTGGAATGTACAACACTGTAGAAATAAAACTATACATTAATTTGCTCTTGTACTAAACAAAGCGCAGACGTTAATGATGCACATTTACCAGAGCTGACATATTCCAATTAATAAATTCAAAATAAAGAGATATTTTTCTACCTTTTGTGCATTTTTTTCAGCTGCAATTGCTCCAGCCACTTTCTTCTGGTTTCTTCGTGTCTTCTGCTAACTCTCCATCGTCTGCTGTCCATTTGTCCTTTCTTCTCTCTTCTAGATTTTTTTCCATTCTCTCTCTACATCTGCTTTAACATACTAATCTTTCTCCTTTTGCTCTTTCCTCATTCCTATTTCATCCACTCAAATTTTACCCCTCCATCCTCAATCCCCACTTACTCTCCCAATACCCGGCCAATTGTAGATTTTTTATCCCTCCCACACAAAATATTTTTCCCTTCTCCATTTTACTCTTCCAGCCCCATCCCATTCTAATCCTCCCCCAACATCAGCTCCCTTCTAGTTCCAGCCTCACCCAGCATCCATTCCCTTCTAGTCCCTGCATCAGCCCATTTCTAGTCCTAGCCACCCATCAGCCCATTTCCAGTCCTAGCAACTCCCCAACCCAATACCAGTCCTAGCCCCCCATCAACCCACTTACAGTCCTAACCCCCCATCACCCCATTTTCAGTTTAAGCCCCCCCTATAACCCATTACCAGTCCTAACCCCCCATCAGCCCACTTCCAGTCCTAACCCCATCAACCCATTTCCAGTCAGCCCCCCATAGCCCATTGCCAGTCCTATCCTCCCCCCCATCAGCCCACAGCCCATTACCAGTCCTAACCCCATCAGCACACCTCCATTATTAACCCCCCTAGCCCATTTCCTGTCCTAGACCCCCCCATAGCCCATTACCAGACAACCCCCATCAGCCCACAGCCCATTACCAGTCTTAACCCCCCCAAAAGCCCATTACCAGTTCTAAACCCCCCCAACAGCCCACAGTCCATTACCAGTCCTAACCCCATCAGCCCACCTCTAGCCTTAACCCCCCCCAGCCCATTTCCAGCCACAGCCCCCCCCAATAGCCCATTACCAGTCCTACCCCCCCCCCCATAGCCCATTACCAGTCCTACCCCCCCGCCCGGCCTAAAGTAGAATTTAATTTAAAAAAAAACCTGCTGGCTGCCGCCGCGGGGCCCCCTCTGCTGCCGCGGCAGCACGGACTGACCCGCGGGGGCCCCCTCTGCAAGCTGACTCCGTTGGTCCGTCGATCCCTCCCTCCGTGCACGCTGTGAGAGGCACGAAGGAAGAGTGTCTCCCTCGCATCTCTGTTAAGCCCGCAGGGGCTGATGGGAAATTTCCCATCAGCCCCTGCAGGCTTAACAGAGACACAAGGAGACACTCTCCTTTCGCGTCTCTCACAGCCTGCACCCTGCACGGAGGGAGGGAGGGAGGAAGGAACGAACCGACGGCTTCAGCTTGTAGAGGGGGCCCCCGCGGGTCAGTCTGTGCTGCCGCGGCAGCAGAGGGGGCCCCGCGGCGGCAGCCAGCAGGTTTTTTTTTAAATTGTATTTTAAAAAAAAATTAGCTTGTTCTTTTTTTGTGGGTCCCTGCCTGCTGTGGGCCCTACGCCATGGCGTACATGGCGTATAGGTAAATCCGGCTCTGTCAAGAGATGTGGGAGTGAAAGCTGAGGGAGGAATCTAAGGTGATGCTGAGATAATGGAGGGTGCTTACAAGCGGTACAGGGGTGGAGCACAGCAGGGGGAAAGTTCAGGGGGAGGAGAACTCAGAGAGAACCAAAGAGCTGCGGATTTGAATGGGTTGAGGTGAAGGAAGTTGCTGTGCAATCAAGTAGAGACAATGGAAAATCAGGCATTGAGGGGGGACAAATCAGGGGCGAGAGAGTCGGCATGATATATGAGGAGGAGGTCATCAGCGTAATAATAACCAGAAATACCGAATTGCTGGATAGTCAGAACAAGCGGGCAAGAAAGACATTAAACAAGAGTGGGGTAAGCACTGAGCCCTGAGGCACACCACAGTGAAGGGGAGTGACTGGTGAGGAAACAGAGCCTCTCAGAACGAGAAAGGTATGGGAGGAAAGAAAGGAGTGAAACCAGTGGTGAACCGTCCCATGAGCCCCGAACTCGTGCAAGCGGGTGAGGAGTGTGCGGTGGTCCACCAGGTCAAAGACAGAGGTCTTTGCAACTCCATGTTTGAATGACTGGCTTGGTCCCTCCCTCCTCTGACGTGACCTACATAAGAGAAGGGAAGGAAGGATCCGACCTGCCTACAAATGCGGGTCTGCCTCATTGCTGTTGCTGTGGCCTCCGAGAAAACAAAAAAATAGCAGTGGCAAGGCAAGGCAAGGCAATGCGAGGGGGGGGGGGGAAGGTGGCGGGCAGGGGCAGGCAACCGGCAGGGGCGGGAGGTCGGGCAACCAGTGATGGGGGGGGGGGAGGGTGCACCAGAACTGAAGATAGCAAAGGGTGCAATTATGGCTTGGTACAGCCCTGGATCCAGCCAAGGCCCAACTCAGCTCTCCTCTGTGTTTTCCCCATGGTCAATGATTGCTCATGTGCTGCGATGGATAGAGGATCACCCGTAGATGGTGATTTTGGTAGCTCCAGATTGACTGCACTACCCCTCGTATGTGGACCTAGTGAGCTTTCTGGTGGCACAGCCCCTGACCCTGGGAGATCACAGGGGCTTGCTGCAGCAGGGCCTCATCCTACTGGAGGACCAGATTCTCTTCTTGCTTACAGCTTGGCTCTTGAGAGGCAGTGATTGTATTGTAAAGGATACTCAGCAGCAGTCATCGCAATGCTGCTCAAAGCCAGGTGCAGTCAGGGCCAACCCATCCATTAGGCGAACTAGGCGGTCGGTCACCTAGGGCAGCAGATCCTGGTGGGCATCATTGCTAACCCAACCCCCCCTCCACTGGGAAGTGGCAGCTGTACTGCTGCTTCAGCACTGTGGTGGGCCTTAAAATGCCCGTGCACATGCGTGCAGTTCTGGCCTGCTGCTCCTGCCTGCCCTCCAAGAAAGCTGTATCAAAGGGGGGAGGGCAGGAATGGCAAGTTGGGCACTTTAAGGACCGATGCAATGCTGAAGCGGCAGTTCAGCCGCCACCATTTCAGCGCAAGGTGGGGCAGCATAGCAGGCTGGACAGAGGCACAGTCTTTTGGGGAGGGGGCAGTGGCATGGAGAGTATGCCTAGGATGGCAGAAACCCTCATGCTGACACTGGGTGCAGTTCTACATTGTTGGCATAAGTACATGTCTGGCGTTTGTTTGAGAATTGGTATTGCAGTCAGCAAATTTTGCCATGGTGGGTACAGGTGTGGCAGTGTTAGCATTCCTCCAGGAAGGTTCTATTAAGGGTCTAGCTTTAAACTCCCTGAAGGTACAGATTGTGGCTGTCTTGTTTTCAAGGGCTGGTGGCAAGCTATTCCCTTGCTTCCCTTGTGGATCTTGTTCATTTTCTCCAGGGGTGACGTTGTTGCACTTTCCCATACGGCCAGTTGTACCACTTGGGATCTTGCTCTGGTTCTCTGGGCACTCATGAAAGTACCTTTCGAGCTCTTGAAGATGGCCATTCTTAAAGACTTTTCCTTGAAAGCAGTCTTTCTAGTAGCTATTGCTTTGGCTCGCCGTGTTTCGGAGCTGCAAGCCCTTTTCTGTTGGGATTAATTTTTGTCTCTTTCATCTTCTAGGCAGGGGCGGCTCAAGGGGGATATGGGGCCATGTGTGGAGACTCATTATGGGGCCTCATTTGCATAAATATTTGCATAATGTTAATGTGCACTAACTTTTAGTAAACATGCCTTTTAATGAGTATATGGATAAAGAAAGACTACCAGATTTCTACATTACTATACTCCAGTGCCAACTGCCAGGCACTACAAACACTGCCCATTTAGAACCCATAGCAAACCTGCCAGATCATAACCACACTACCAGGACACACAAAGCACTATACCCTACCTATCAAAAGGCAACCCTGCAAATATTAAACCAGTACATCTCAGAGAATACCAATACATCTCCTATTGGGGCAAGAGAACAAGTGGCACTGTCAAATAGAAACTACATAAACAGAATCCCTCAGCTTGGTTACACATGCAGAGCACAGACCATCACCAAACTAAGAACAAAGGATCACAATTTAGAAATAGGAAGTTAATAATTAAACTAGGAACCCCAAAAGCCAAGCTTGGAATGTACAACAACATTGGAGAAATAACTATAAATAAATTTTCCCTTGTACTAAACAAAACACAGACGTTTAACAATGCATAAGAACATAAGATATGCCATACTGGGTCAGACCAAGGTCCATCAAGCCCAGTATCCTGTTTCCAACAGTGGCCAATCTAGTTTGTATGTACCTAGCAGTTTCCCCAAAAGACACAGGTTCCACACCGCTTGTATTGGGTCAAGCATTGATATCCTGGGTCCTTTTTTAATAATGGTTTATGGACCTTTCCTCCAGGAACTTGTCCAAACCTTTTTTAAACCCAGCTACACTAACAGCCTTTACTACAACCTCCGGTAACAAATTCCAGAGTTTGATTACACGTTGAGTGAAAAAATATTTTCTCTTATTTGTCTTAGTTTACCCTGTAGCTTCATTGCATGTCCCCTAGTCTTTCTATATTCTGATAACGTAAACAATTGATCTACATTTACCCGTTCTACTCCATTCATTCAGTTATAGACCTCTATCATATCTCCCCTCAGCCATCTCTTTTCCAGGTTAAAGAGCCCTAACCTTTTTAGCTTCTCTTCATAGGGGTATCCTTCCATCCCCTTTACCATTTTGGTGGCTCTTCTCTGTACCTTTTCTAATAACGCTATATCCTTTTTAAGATACAGCGACCAGAATTGCACACAATATTCAAGGTGCGGTCGCACCATGGAACGATACAGAGACATTATAATATCCTTTGTTTTATTTTCCATTCCTTTCCTTACGATACCTAGCATTCTATTTGCTCTCTTGGCCGCCGCTGCACACTGGGCGGAGGGTTTTAACATGTTATCCACGATGACACCTAAATCTTTTTCCTGGGTGGTGGTTCCCAACGTGGAACCTTGCATCGTGTAACCATTTATTTATTTATTTAATGTCTCTTTTATACCGCGCTCTTTAGAATAAGTGCGGTTTACAGGTAACAAATTTGTGCAGTGCAGGCAGGCATACACTGGACTTACAATAAACAGGGGTTTTATACAGGGCTAACAGGGTAACTATCAATCTGGCTGTCACGGGCTATGTGGACAGCTCGACATTACTTACAGATTGGCTCAACTATATACAGGGTGACAATTTAGAGGGTGTCCAGCTGTCGAGGGGATAGGGATCTAGAGGGCTGAGCTGCAAACCTGTGGAGTGGCTGCGTTAGGGGTGTCAACCTGGGTCCTGAGTGTGATTGGCTGTGATATATCATAGTTTGGATTGTTCTTTCCTAGGTGCATAACTTTGCACTTGTCCATATTAAATTTCATCTGCCATTTGGATGCCTAGTCTTCCAATTTATCAAGAGCCTCCTGCAGTTTTCCACAATCCTCTTGGGTTTTACCAGCTTTAAATAGTTTTGTGTCATCTGCAAATTTGATAACCTCACTCGTTATTCCCTTTTCCTGGTCATTTATGAATATGTCAAAGAGCAGCGGCCCCAGTACAGATCCCTGGGGTACTCCACTATTCACCTTTTTCCATTGGGAAAATTGGCCATTTAGCCCTACCCTCTACTTTCTATCGTTTAACCAGTTCCTGATCCACAATAGTACACTACCTCCTATCCCATGACTTTTTACTTTTGCCAAAAGTCTCTGATGAGGGACCTTGTCAAAGGCTTTCTGAAAGTTCAGATACACTATATCAACCGATTTAACGTTGTCTTCCTGTTTATTCACACCTTCAAAAACACATAACAGATTAGTAAGACAAGATCTTCCTTGTCTAAAGCCATGTTGGCTGTCTCCCATTAAGCCATGACTATCTACATGCTGAGTAATTTGTTCTTTATGATGGTTTCTACCATTTTGCTTGGTACTGACGTCAGGCTCACCAGTCTGTAATTTCCCGGATCACCCCTGGAACCCTTTTTAAAAATTGGCGTTACATTAGCGATCCTCCAATCTTCAGGTATTACAGATGATTTTAATGATAGTTCACAGATTACTAATAGCAGGTCTGCAATCTCATATTTCAGTTCTTTCAACACCCTTGGATGTATACCATCCGATCCAGGTGATTTGCTGCTTTTCAGTTTATCAAATAGTGGTATTACATCTTCCCGGTGTAGCGATATTTCTTTCAATTCTTCTGCAGCATCACCTTTAAATACCACTCCAGTCATGGGTAACATCCCTACATCTTTCTCAGTAAAGACCAAAGCAAAGAATTCATTCAGTCTCTCCACTATAGCCTTGTCCCCTCTTACTGCCTCTATTACCCCTCTATCATCTAATGGTCCAACTGACTCTTACAGTTTTTTTGCTACGAATGTACTTGAAAAAGTGTTTATTATGCGTTTTTGCTTCCACAGCAGGCTTCTCAAATTCTCTCTTTGCCTGCCTTATCAATGCCTTTCATATAACTTGCCAGTGCTTATGTTGTTTCCAGTTTTCGTCATTTGGCTCCTTTTTCCATTTTCTGAAAGATACTTTTTTGGCTACAACAGCCTCTCTGATTTCACCTTTAAACCATGCTGGCAGTTTGTACTTCCTTCCACATTTCCCAGAGCTGACATATTCCAGTTAATAAATTCAAAATAAAAAAGTATTTTTCTAGCTTTTGTTGTTTGTGCATTTTATTTTTCAGTTGTAATTGCTCCAATCACTTTCTTCTGGTTTCTTTGTGTCTTCTGCTAACTCTCTATTGTCTGCTGTCCATTTGTCCTTTCTTCTCTCTTCTATTTTTTTTTCCATTCTCTCTCTACATCTGCTCTAACATAAAATCTTTCTCCTTTTGCTCTTTCCTCCATTTCTTTCTTTATTCCTTTTTCATCCACTCAAATTTCACCCCCTATCCTCAATCCTCACTTACTCTCCCAATACTCGGTCAATTGTAGTTTTTTCTTCCCTCCCACACAAAATATCTTTTCCCCTCTCCATCCTCATTCCTCCAGCCCCATCCCATTCTCGTCCTCTCCCAACATCAGCTCCCTTCTAGTTCCAGCCCCACCCAGCATCCGCTCCCTTCTAGTTCCATTCTCCCATTCCCCCTCATCAGCCCATTTCCAAACCTAGCCCACCATCAGCCATTTCCAATCCTAGCCCCCCATCAGCCATTTCTAGTCCTATCTTAGCCCCCCATCAGCCCATTTCCAATTCTAGCTCCCCCATCAGCCTTTTCGTCCTATCCTAGCCCCCCATCAGCCCATTTCCAGTCCTAGCTCCCCCATTAGCCCTTTCTAGTCCTATCCTAGTTCCCCATCAGCCCATTTCCAATCCTAGCCCCCCCCATCAGCCCATTTCCAGTCCTATCCTAGTCCTGCCATCAGACCATTTCCAATCCAAGCCCCCCATCAGCCATTTACAGTCCTATCCTAGACCATCCATCAGTCCATTTCCAATCCTAGCCCCCCATCAGCCATTTCTAGTCCTATCCTAGCCCCCCATCAGCTCATTTCCAGTTCAAGCTCCCCACAGCAGCCCATTTACAATCCTAGCCCCCATTAGCTCTTTCCAGTTCTACCTCACCCCCACAGCCTATTTCCAGTCCAAGCACCCCCCATCAGCTATTTCCAGTCCTAGCTCCCCCCACTCAGCCCATTTCCAATCCAAGCTTCCTTTCCCGTCAGCTATTTCCAGTCTTAGCCCTTCCCCGCCCCCCCCCCCCCCAAAGAGCCCCATGGCTGTCTGAATGTCTTTCAAGGGAGCTGGAGAGGCCCCGGCTCACCTCTGATAGCCGCCAAAGTGAAGAGTGCCTTTTTTCTTCAGTTCGGCAGCTGTACTGTAGTATAGGCTGCTGGCAAGCCAGAGGTCAAAGGGAACTTTCTGTTTCCTGGCACTCAGCACGCGAGCAGCCTATACTACAATACAGCTGCTTAAGGGAAGAAAAAAGTGCTCTTCACTTCAGCAGCTGTCAGAGGTGAGCCAGGGCCTCTCTGGCTCCCTCTAAAGCCACCCTGCCTGGTGCCGAATATGCGAGATGTTGTTGGCGCAGGGACCCCTGAAGCGTAGGGCCCTGTGCAAACAACATTCCCACACAATGGACGGCCATCCCTGCTTTTAGGGTCTTGTTGCAGCCTGTCCCTTTCTTTCTGCCAAAGGTGGTGTCAACCTTCCATGTCAACCAAGTGATTTCCCTGCCTGCCTTTTCATCAGAGCAGTGCAAGGGTAAGGACAAAGATCTTCATGCATGTAAGGTCATGCATTTGGGCTGCAGCAATCCAAGGGAGCAATACAGTATAGGAGGTGAAGTACTTTTGTCCACTAAAGAAGAGCGGGACCTAGGCGTGGTTGTGTCTGATGATCTTAAAGTAGCTAAACAGGTAGAAAAGGCGACGGCAAAAGCTAGAAGGATGCTTGGGTGCATACGGAGAGGAATGGCTAGCAGAAAAAAGGAGGTGATAATGCCTCTGTATAAGTCTTTGGTGCGACCTCATTTGGAGTATGGTGTGCAATTCTGGAGATCGCACCTTCAAAAGGATGTGAACAGGATGGAGTCGGTGCAGAGGGTTGCTACTAAAATGATTAATGGGCTTCATTATAAAGCATATGAGGACAGACTTAAGGATCTTAATATGTACACCTTAGAGGAGAGGCGGGATAGAGGTGATATGATTGAGATGTTTAAATACCTCCGTGGCATAAATGTTCAGGGAGAGAGCCTCTTTCAATTAAAAGCAAGTTCTGCTACGAGGGGACATGGGATGAGGGTGAAGGGAGATAGATTCAGGAGTGATATGTGGAAATATTTCTTTATGGAAAGAGTAGTGGATCCGTGGAATAGTCTCCCAGTGGAGGTGGTAGAGATGAGGACAGTAACTGAATTCAAAAAAGCATGGGACCAACACAGAGGATCTCTAAAGGTAAAAAGTGGACTGTTGTAGTTGTTGTTATGGAAGGACAGACTAGATAGGCCTTGTGGTCTTTTTCTGTCATCATGTTTCTATGTTTCTATGTTTCATCTGGTGGATGTTCAAAGGGTGTTTCTTCGTTACCTGGGGGTGATGAATTTGTTTTGGCTTTCTGACAAGCTGTTTGTCCTTTTTGCTGGACCATGCAAGGGTCGAGTGGCTTCTTAGGCACTGAATTAAAGAGGTTATCACTTCGGTGTATCTATTGCATGGAAAGCTGGTCCCAGAGGGCCTGAGGTCTCATTCTACCAGGTTTAAGGCAACTTCCTGGATGGACACATGCAGGATTTCTCCCTTGGTTATCTGCCGGACCGCAATCTGGTCTTTCTTGTCTACCTTCATTAGACATCATCGTCTAGACCTCCAAGCCCAGGCAGAAGGCTACTTCAAGCTCTAGGGTGCTTACGGTGGCAGTCTCTTCCCGCCCTGTTGTGAAGTAGCTTTGATACTTCCAACTTCTCTGACTCGTCTAGCAGTCTGATCTGGAAGGTGAAATTTTATTTACTGTTAATTTTCTTTCCTGGAATCTTGGTAGACCAGTCCAGGACCTATCTGCTCTGGTTTCTGCTGTAAATATCTAGAGACAGCTTTCAATACCTGATGATGTAATTTGGGCTGTTCTCTCAGGTCTGTAGATAGTTCCTCATGGGTACACTAGTTGGCTCAGCTTTTGAACCTTTTGGGTTTTCTTTAAAAAAATGCGGATAGAGGAAAAAAGGGGCAAAGAGTGTTTGGGTTCCTTGAGAGGACTGGTTCGGGACCTATCCATGTACTTTGTGAAGGAAGTAAACAAGAGAGTGCCCCTAGCAGCACCAGCCCTAATACTAGTGATGATTACACTAGCTTTCTAGTCTCTTTTTCTGTCTCCATCATCTGCTGGCAGAGGGCATAACCAACTTGTCTGTACTGGTCTAGCAGGATTCCAAGAAAGGAAATTGGGTAAGTAAAATTTCAGCTTTTGCAAATGATGGCTTCTCTACTATTCAGTATGAGAGTATCACCTTATTTTATTAGCAATGTGGCCAACAGGACTTCTTTTTTTTCTGGGATTTAGGCAGGGACACATCCTGGGCGCTCCAGTCCCCCAACATTAAGAGACTGTATGACTAGTCTATACCTGTCTGCTCTACCCCTTCAATAACCTTAATGATGTGTATCCATAGCTGCTGCACTTTGATGCATTCTAAGACAGAGTATAACAGTGCACCCTTTTGATTCTTACACTTCACACAGTCCGCTTCATTTCAAAGCTTTATTTAGGTCCCTCTTTCTCTAGTAATATGTATTCTATGGGCTATTTTAAATTGTAATTCTTGTAGATCCTCACACAAAACTAAATTATAAATATCTTTCTACATCTGCTGTATTTATTCTGGTGTAATCTCCTGCTCCAGGTTCTATGAACACACCTAGGCAAGGTGATCCAAGTGTCTTTTCTTCTGCACTGCTTGGCAACAGGTATGCCAGTGGGACAGGGTATTAAATTTCAAAGACATAAGAGTAAATTCCTCACCTGCTTCCTGTATAACCACTCCATCACTGTTCCTACATTTCAGTGTAGCATAATACTTTTGCGCCTGCAAATAGTGGATCCAGTGCGCATTAGGTATCCCCCATTCCTTTTTAATGCAGTCAAAAGTTGGGAAGCCCTTCTCCTCCTCTAATTGAACTAAATCTCCCAACCACTTACAGCCTTTAGCTGTCCATAAAATAATCCTAGACTATCCTGGTCCCAGTGGAAAACCTGGTTTTACTTGGATTGCCAGCATTGGAGAAATAGCTTGTGATGAGGAGAGTATGGTTGAGTCTATGGAATTGGAAGGAAATCAGACATTTACCTTTAAAGAAAGAGACAGGCAAGGAATCAGTAGCTCTCAAACTGCAGGCAAAGAAAAAAAACACGCAGCTACTGAGGACAGGACACACCCAAGCTCTGCTAATCCAAGGGCAGGCTTGGAAATTAATGAGGGACACCTGGGTGAAGGGGAGTGCACGGTAGTTCAGAGACACTCTTATAAACCCAGGGAAATATTGGAGAAAAGGTCGGACAGAGAGACGCAGCTTGAGAAGGGCAGCACCACGGGAAGAGAGTCTCAGCCTGAGAGAAGGCAGCACACGAAGCGACACCCTGGAAAGGGAGAGACAGGGAAGCAGCACGCTGGAGAATTCAGTGGTGAGAGAAGCACCAGAGAAAGGCCCAGAGAGTTCACTGTGGAGGAGAACGGTGGAGACTTCTGGGGGATTCTCAGAGGTGAAAGCCCTAGTCAGAAAGAAAGCCAGGATTGCAAGGAAACTGCAATTGGTTTTAAAACTAGGAGAGCTGTGTCTGAGAGAAGTGCTGACAAGGGTCAGGCTACAGTGACAACCGTTTCTGAACCAGCTAAAGAGCTGCAACTTCCAAAAAGGTGCGTGAATAAAAGGGTAGCCAAAAGTGCCGTAAGCCAGTTAGAGGCATTGTGTCATTTGATGCAAGAAAAGAATCTCCACGTTCCCGGTGGAAACCCTGTGCATAGGGAAAAGCCTCAGTGGAGAAAGGTTCTGGAACTTTTAGAGAATATTAAGCCTGAAGTTTTTCATGTTGGCTTAAAGCCAGATTTACCGGACACAGGTCCTGAGGAAATGCAGATAGACTATTATGAATCTGATGAGGGGTCTGAAGATTCAGTAATGGATTGTTCTCTGTACCAGAAGGCTGAATAAAAAGTTCTTGGATAAAAGAAGGGAAAAGTCTATAACCTGAATGTCCTAGAAGGCAGTGTGAAAACAGGGAGGAAATGTGTTTAGCCAGGAATGCTAAAGAACCCTGTTGCTGAAGAAAGGATATTTCTTTTGGGTTTGAAGAGAAGAGAAACCTTGCTGATTGCTGAATGGTTTTGAAAAACAGCGACACATGTTAAAACGCTACATAAAGCAGTTTCATTGTTTGGTTTGGTATAATTGCCTATGGATTATTGTTTGGAGAAAGAATCCTGTTTGTTTTGCGTTGAGCCTTAATGCTCTTTAGAAAAATAAATAAATTCCTGTGTTTTGCCTTGTAAACCCTCGGTCTCCACACTACTTGTTTTTTTTCTAAACACCACAACTACAAATCCCAGCAGCCCCGGCGCTGGATGAGGAAGAAAACTCTATAATTAAAGGACTAACAAGTGCAGCCCTAGGCTTATAGGCTGTAGCCTGGGCCAGGGGCCTCCACAAGCTCCTGGCAGTTTCCAAAGTCTGCACCACCCATGCCAGGCTCTCTGCAGCGGAGTCAGCAGCACAGGCACCCACTCCCCAGTGTTATCTACCTTCCAGTTACTATGAAGTAGCGCTATAAAATCATAGGGCCCCAGCAGTCTGTGCAAAGTCCTTTGGAAGGTATTTCCCATCCCCCCGACAGACTCTCTCTACCCATCTTATATTGACCGCTATATTATAGAACCTAAGATTCAGCATGGGATCTCCGTTCTCTTTATTAAATGTCAATTTATAATAGCTACAGTAATGCGTGCATTCTGATTCTGCTAGAGGAAGGTACGAACTATCATTTGAAACCATATTTCTTCTCTACCCAAAATCCAAAATGGGACATTTGAATAGGATATACGATTTTGGGTAGAACTACCATTTTAAAAAGAACTATCTGACCCATGATCAACATGGAAGTTCCTTCCATCTCTCCCATAATTATTTAATACGCTCTGTTTTGTCTCTAATATGCTTTTGATACATTACCTTCCTATGCACACTTAAGTGTATGCCTAAATATTTCAAAGTACCCTGGGCTACTGCAGGGGAAAGGGATACTTCTGTGGTCTCTCCTACCTAAGGCTCAAAGCTACTGATTTGCTACCATTTATTTTAAGCCCTGTCAAAGTTCCAGACTGGTGAATGAGGATCATAACTTTATGGATGTCTACCTGTGGCCTGCCCAAGAAAAGTAGAATGTAATCTGCAAAAAGATTAATTTTTTGTTTCCAGGGTCCCAACTGAAAAGGTAGTTACTCACCTGTAGCAGGTGTTCTCCGTGGACAGCAGGGATAGGTCCTCACACATGGGTGACATCCCCGATGGAGCCCTGGATGGCAATGCTTCCCAGCTTCTAGTAGAAGCTTTGGGAGGCTCCACTGCACCTGCGTGCCTCCTTCCTGCCTGAAGTTGCGGTGCCATCTTCTTCAGCCTGATAACATAGCTGTAGCAGAATACAACTCCTTGGGGAGGTTGAGAGGGTTGTGAGGACCTATTCCTGCTGTCCATGAAGAACACCTGCTACAGTTGAGTAACTACCTTTTCTCCATAGACAAGCAGGAAGTAAGTCCTCATGCATGGGACTCCCAAGCTACAGGCTACTGAAAACTGAGAAGGTCGCCAACAAGACACACAGGGACAACGTTGAACAACGGAACTCGAAAACCCAACTATGTACAATGATGGCAATTCTCACTCCTTTTTTTCTGGAGATAGATTTGGATTCTTATTCCCAAGCAGATGCCGGAGTACAGATTGGCCAAGTTGCTGTCACGTTGGGAATCCCCATCCAAGCAGTAGTGAGATGTGAATATGTGGACAGAAGACCACATTGCAGCCCTAGAGATCTCTTTCATGGAGACCGAGCGCAGGTTGGCCACTGACGCAGCCATGGTTCTGACATTGTGAGCTGTGACATGACCATCAAGGCTCAGGTCTGCCTGGGCATAAGTTAAGGAAATGCAGTCTGCAACCCAAATTGAAAGAGAGCATTTGGAAATGGCAGCCCCAGCAATTAACAAAAAGCTGGATGGACTTTCTATGGTTCTTTGTCTGCTCCAGGCAGAAGGCCAAGGCTCGCTTGCAATCTAACATGTGCAGTGCCACTTCCCCCTTGTAAGCGTGAGGCCAAGGAAAAAATGTTGGCAATGTTGGCAGCACTACTGACTGATTGAGATGGAAATCAGAAACCACCTTTGGAAGGAAATGAGGATGAGTATGAAGAACCATTCTATTATGGTGGAATCGCGTGTATGGTGGATGAACTACTAAAGCCTGAAGCTCGTTTACTCAGCTTTCCTTCTACACTGTGATGGTAAGCTCCTATCATGCTGAGGTGAACTCAGACAGAGTTGGATTTAAGGCCCGAGTCAGAGAGGTGGTTGCAGGATTGGCTGCACCTTCTGAAGCTTCTCTCTGCATTTTTATGGGGAAGGAGCCTGTTGTTTCTGCTGGGAGGTCTGAAGTTAAGGGAAGTATCAATGCCTACAAGAATAGTAGGTCTTTTTCTAGCCTCCCCCTTGGTACCTCCTACAATAGGCTGGCTCAGATGTGCACTTTGAGAGCTTGGTAAGAGTGACAAGCTGCTTTTCTATAATGCCAGTCTTCTCCTCTACCTGTTCACTGAATAAATTTTTCCCTGGCACGACACGTCTGCTAGCTTAATCTGAACCGATTGTTCTAGGTCTGAGGACTGAAGCCAGGCAACTCTCTGGACTCCAATAGCTATGGCGGCAGTTCTTGATGCTGTTTCAAAGGCATCATAGGTCACATGGACCATGAATTTTGAGCATTCCTTGCCATATTCCACCAGGGTACGATACTGCTCCAACTTTTCAAGAGGAAGAAACGGGGGCAGGTCAGCGAGGTCGTGCATGATGTCCTTCAAGAACATGCTGATGTAGAGCTGGTAAGAGGTGAGGCAGGCTATGAGCATGGAGCTCTGAAAACACCATCTCCCAAGGGTCCAAAATCTGAGTCTCCTTTCCTGGGAGCACCGAGGAATGAGTTGTTGTACTCTTGATCCTCTTAAGGGTAAACTCAACCTCCAAGGAGTGGTATGGAAGCTGAGGTTTCTTGAAACCTGGGCCTTCTGGATCCTGTATATAGAGTCCAGTCTTCAACTGACTGGGGGTACCATAAGAGGCTTTCCCACATCCTCATCTGCACCCTCCGCAGGATGCGGTGTACAGGCATGGTCACTGCCTCCTTCGGTGCCGAAGAGTACTGCAGGATCTCCGACTTCTTTGTCCTGGGTTCATCCTCGGTCATATCCTGCACAAAATCCTGGAAGGTCATATCCTCAGGAGGGGACTTTCACCACTCGTGAGGAGGAGAAAGATCCGATGGGAGCTCTGGAGACCTGTTCTCTGAGAGGTCCTCCGATTCAACATCGGTTACCCAGCCATCCGAGTCAGACTCAGAGAGGAACAACCCAAACTAAGGTTACATGATGCTAGGTTCCATATTAGGAACCACCACCCAGAAAAAAGATTTAGGTGTCATCATAGATAACACATTGAAACCCTCTGCCCCGTGTGCAGTGGCGGCCAAGAAAGCAAATAGAATGCTAGGAATCACACGTAAGCAGCACTGTGAAAAACATTTATTACAACCTCAAAACCATAAAGCATCTCAGGTCATTCCTTGACCACATGATTTTCGCTCAGTCCTACAAGCCTTCTCATTCTTTGCTCCAGCTCTTTGTAACATGCTTCCAGATGAACTTTGCTCCATCAGTGACTTACTGGACTTTAAAAAGAAGCTAAAAACACACCTGTTCTTTGAGCATTTTTCAAATCTTGATACAACTCCTCAACCTCTTTACCTATTAATTCAAGCAATATACATTTGTTCCAATGTTTTCCTTTTTCTTTCTGACTTTATTTTCTATGTAAAGCCAATATGGCATTGTTATTCATTGTAAACCACATAGACCATTAGATATGCGGTATATACAGTAAGACTAGTTAAATAAATGAATAATAAATAAGGAAAGGAATGGAGCATAAAACAAAGGATATTATAATGCCTCTGAATCGTTCCATGGTGCCACTGCACCTCAAATATTGTGTGCAATTCTGGATGCCGTATCTTAAAAAGGATATAGCAGAATTAGAAAAGGTACAGAGAAGTGCCACCAAAATGATAAAGGGGACGGAAGGATACCCCTATGAAGAGAGGTTAAAAAGGTTAGCGCTCTTCCACCTTTGAAAGAGACGGCTGAGGGGAGATATGATAGAAGTCTATAAATTAATGAATGGAGTGGAATGGATAAATGTAGATTGATGGTTTACACCATGAAAATGTAGAAAAACTAGGGGACATGTAATGAAGCTACAGTATAACTCATATAAAACTAATAACAGAAAATATTTTTTCACTCAACATGTAATCAATCTCTGGAATTCATTACCGGAGGATGTAGTAAAAGATGTTAGTGTAGCTGGGTTTAAAAAAGTTTGGACAAGTTCCTGGGAGGAAAGGTCCATAAACCATTATTAAAGGGGACCAGGAAATCCACTGCTTGTCCCAATACAAGCATTGTGGAACCTGTGTCTTCTGGGGAAACTGCTGGTTACTTGTGACCTAAATTGGCCACTGTTGGAAACAAGATACTAGACTTGATGGACCTTAGTCTGACCCAGTATGACATATCTTTTGTTCTCATGTTCTTAGAAAGTCAAAATAGCTCCAAGTCTCTGCCCAGACCTCCCTTCTGCTTCAAGGAGAATGGGAGCCCCTCCGAGAGTGACCATGTCCCGAAGCTGATCTGGATTATGAGTGTGCATCGGACACCGAGACCTGGAGAGTGAAATCAGCTAGAATGGAACCGGCTGGACAGGAATCGGCTAGACAGGAACCAGTCTATTCAATGTCCTGATGTCGATGCCTCTGCCAAAGACAGGGCATGTGTTTTGAGGATCGACTGCACGATGGTCGATGGCAACGCCGAGGCCTCAGCATGCTGTATCATGAGGAGAAGGCAATGCGATCCTCGAGTATCTGTAGGAGACATTTCTCCATGGCTACCGATTCTGAAGGCAGAGGGGCCTGAGCAATTTCAACCAATGTACTCTGTATCTGTGCAGGGATATCGGTGGTATGATCTTGGCTGTCAGAAGGCTGTTGGTGCCCCTGCAATACTCTAGGGGTTGAGCAGTCCTCCCTTCAGGGCATTTTTTATGGCCACGCATGCTGACCCCCATCACTTTCAATGCTATGTCTTGATGGGCTCTGGTGCCGATGCACTCAGACCTTCACTTGGTGCTCGGCACAATCATCCCTCAACGTCAATGGAGTCAAGGCTGGATCCCTCCTCAGCGGGAGTCTGACCAATGGCCAATGCTCTGGGGCACTATGGATGCTTGGCTCCAACTGAGCTCAATAGCTCCTTGATGTTGATGCACACCATCCTGTGCAGCCTTCGAAGCCATGGGGACTAATGCCATTGGTGCCGAAGGCGATGGATTGGACTTCAAAGCACCAAAAAGGACTCTTGCTGTTTCTCCCAACCCTTTAGGCCTCTTCGTGTTATCTGCAGAGACAAATCACAAGAAGAGAGCTGATGATTGGGTCCCAAGCATTGGAGTAATCAGTTGTGCTTGTCCATGATAGATATGGTCCAAGCACATGATACATTTTTTTTAAAACCACTGGCCAGTTTTTGGGACATGTTGGGAAAAATAGCCATGGCAAAATAAAATGGCTCAATGGTGAATGCAGGCCAGACTGGGACACCCCTGGTGCCGTAAAATAACTGTTGAGAAACACGAAGAAAAGAAGCCAAATAAATGAAAGAGGAACCACAACGGCAGGCAAAAAAGCAAAGTTTGATATTTTTCATTATGTAAGGACCCCTGAAGAGGGAAAAAAATTTACCAAGTGGAGAACGTCTTGGAACACGTCCGTGGGGCTCTGCGGAAAATGAAAGACTGAAGAAGATGGTGCCATGGTAGCAGGCGGGAAGGAGGTGTGCAGGCGTGGTGGAGCTCCCAAAAGCTTCTAATAGAAACTGGGGAGCCTACCCACATGGGGCTCCATAGGGGACATCACCCATGCATGAGGACTTACTTCCTGCTTGTCCACAGAGAATCCCCTCTATTTTATTATCCTTCTGTAACTTAATCACCAAAGGTTTTAAGGGCAAAATGAAAAGTAAAGGAAAAAGTGGACAGCCCTGTCTAGTGCCCATACAAAGAGTCAACTTCCCATTAATTAACAGTCTCACCTCGGTTGTCTCAAAGTATTCTCACCCACATTAAAATGATCCCATAATACCAAATTTCTGTAGAACCCCAAACAAATATTCTCAGTTTATTCAATGAAAAGCCTTCTTGGCACTGTACATGCCAGAAGCACCTCCTCCCACTGAGGGGTCTTTAATCCCAGTGCCATAATTGCCCCAATCAGTTTTGGACTAGCCTGTTGCCCTTTAACAAATCCAGTCTGGTCTTCATAAATTAAAGAAGCACCCTATTTAGTCTGGCCACTGCGACTGTAGTAAGAATCTTCAAATCTTGGTTAATAAATGAAATTGGCCTATAAGAGCCCACTGGCTCCAGACTCTTACCAGGTTTTGGGATCAACATTACTTGAGCCTGATTTTAATATGCTTGTAAACTATGCTTCTCCAGGACTCAGTGAAACATTTCCTCCTACAACTACTACTACTGATCATTTCCTGTCGCAGGCCTGCCATTAAATCTTTCCATATTTTATAAGAGTCTTCCCTGAGGCCATCTGATTCTGGGGTTTTAATTAATCTTAAAATCTTTTATCATGGCCCTAATCTCAGCAATAGTGATGAGCTATTAAGCATTTAAAGAGTCTTCTATATTAATATAGGCATTGGTAAATCCTGAAATTTTTTTTTCTTGCTCCTCCTTATCTTCTTCATCTCATGCATAAGTGCTTTATAATAAGACACAAAACCCTTGGCTATTTCTGACAATTGAGAAGTCAGCCCACTTCTTATTTGAATTTTGGCGATATATTGTTTGTATTGTGCATTAAATTTGCCAGCAGTCTACCAGTCTTCTGATCCCATCTGTGAAGCCTGTGTTTTTAAAAGAATATCTAGGTCTTAGCCCTCTGATCTAATAAAGTATTTATTTGCTTTTTAATATCTCCTAGCCTCTTCTTCTACGTGGGCAGCTTACTCAAATGCTTCCTCCTAATAGCTGCCAACTGAGTGGTCAAATGCATTAGTTTCCAATCCCTCTCTCATTTCACATGGGCAGTAAGAGATTATTTTACCCCTTATTACTGCTTTTCAGCAATCCAAAAAATTTCTGCATTAGTATGAGAGGGATGATTACTAATAATATAATTCTGTCACACCTTCCTCAAATACATAGGGAACTTCTCATTATAGTAAAGCTCTGGATTAAGACTCCACATGTAAGACCTATGGTGATCCACCACTTGTAATGTGCAATCAGACAATACAAGATATGAATGTCTGCCTGTTCAAGAATTGAAAACAGGGTGGTTAATAACAATACATGATCTAGCCCAACATAGTCATTGTGCACATGGTAGTACAATATTTAGATGGACTTCAATGGTTGCAATGTTCTCCATGCATCAACATAGTCTAGATGTTTCATACTACCCTGAGGTGTTTTGGTTGGCTTACAATCTATCTGTGGGTTAACTGAAATATTAAAGTCACCCCCTATAATAATCTGGTACTCAAAGTACTGTACCACCAGGACATCAGTTGAGAAAAAAACCTATGATTGAATTTGTTAGGTGCATAAATATTACCAATTAAGATCTTCCTCCCATAGAGTTCCTCTAGCTACAAGACATACCGCCCATTGGGTGTTGAATATTTTTGTGCAAGTTCCATGCCAGCCTTCTGCACACCAAGATAGCCACCTCTTGTTGATGGGCATTATAAACTGAGGCAACTACGTCCCCCATCTAGGTTCTTCAATTTCATATGTTCTGTCATAGTGAGATGTGTTTCTTCAATAGTGCCACATCAACCTTATTGTCTTCAAATACGTTAGAATTTTTGTTCTCTTGATGGGAGAAAGGATGCCTTCAACACTAATGGTGGCTAACTTAATCATGGTCATTATTCATCCATATCCAAAAACCAACCCTGCTCGTTTAATCAGATACCACACACCAATCAGCAATCATGGCCTCCCAGCTGAGCTCTCGATGGTGTCCCCTCTGCAGTGGAAATCTGGCCTATTGATTTACACTCTTCCATGCAGCAACATGTAAGCAAACCTATCTTCATCATTTCAACAGCCATACAATGTCCCTACATTCTCCTAACTTTCCCCTTCCCCTTTCACACTCAATACAGAGTCCCTCACCCACCCTCCATTCTACCATCCCCAATCTCTCCCATTCACCTGCAGATCCCATCTGACAACCCATAAAACCATATCCCTCTACCACCCTCCCTCACCTCCTTTTACACAATCCAAAGAACTAACATGAACTAAAAAGCTGACCAACATTTCACTCTCTATCATTATAGATACACATGCAGTTGAAAACAAAACCTGGAGGGCTTTTTATGTCTCATATACAGTTCTTACAGCCCTGCATATTCTTCGTATCATTGTTTCAATCCTCTCACTTCATAGCTCACTTCGGTCTCTAATCTCAGACTGGACCCTTCATGCCATGTCACTGACTTCCCATTTTGCAGTATCTGTCAGTGCAGGCCACTCATTTCATCATGTTCCGGAGCCTCTACCCATTCAGGTAAACAGCAGAGTTTAATAACTCATGATAAATCAAACTGCATCAAGTCTAGCAAAGCATTCACAATATCTGAATTATGGAATAACTTTCAAAAAAGTCAATATTGCACAACATCAAGCAATATAACTTGACTGAGTTCCGCAACGTGATTCCAAACAGCAATGGTGACATTTTACTTACCGGATAATGGCTTTTCCTTCAGTCCTGTCAGACCAGTCCAGACAAGTGGGTTGTGTCCCCCTACCAGCAGATCTGGAGATAGAGGAAACTTCCTTAGGCTTCTTCATGACATCACCATGAAATAACAGCCGGAACCACCAGAGGAAACCTTCAGTAATATTCGAACAAAGCATATGATGAGGAATCTCAGAATTCACACAACTTCAGTGAAGGTAGCCAGGTTCAACAGAACAATAACCATAACTCTGTACAAGATCAGTTTCAACAGAAGACTTATCAGAAAGGTATGAGCCTGCAGGGCCAACCACAGAGAATAGCAGACCAAGCAATTATCCAGGGCAGGTCCTGCACTGGTCTAGCAGGACGTAAGGAAAAGTAAAATGTCACCTTCCATATCATCCTGCTAGACCAGTCCAGACAAGTGGGATGTACCAAAGCTATGCTACCACTGGGCAGGAAGAAGATATACATCAGCTTTCAAGATCTCAGAGCCAAAGACCATGTCAGCCTGAGTATGGACATCCAAGCGGTACAAAATGTAATGTGTGCCTTTGAGTCAGTCCTGACTCCTGGTGACCCAGAAGCTCCTGGGTTTTCTTGGCAGTGTCACTGGAAGTAGATTGCCAGGCCTTTCTTCTGAAGCAATGGAGGGTTAAGTGACTTGCCCAAGGCCATAAGGAGTGCTAGTGGGAATTGAACCCTGGTTGCTTGGTTACCAACCCAGTGTTCTAACCACTAGGCTATGCCTCCACTCCCAGCCAAGTGGTAATGCATGACAAAAGTGGAAAGTGATGCCCATGCTGCAGGCCAACAAATGTCTGAGGGGACTAGTGAGAAATGCCTTGCTCACAAGGACCCTTGTGCCTAAGTGGAATGCACACATACTTTCCAGAACCAGCCAGTTCCACAATAGATATGTAGAGGCAACCACCTCCTTGATCCAGCATTCCAAAGTAGGTTTGGCAGCCATGTCACCTTTATGTAGTCCCTCAAACAGCACTAAAAGATGGTCTGACCTACAAAAGAAGTTAGTAACCTTCAAGTACCACTCTCCGGGCATCCACCAGACAAAGTTCTTTGTCCTTCCCTTGGCACTACTTAGAGAAGTAGAGCAAATAGACAACCTGATTCACAGGGAAAGCAGAAACCACTTTGGGTAAGAAGGAACAGATTGAAAGGGAGAGAGATGATTCAAAGGGAGACCAGCAAGGAGTAGGTTACAGTAGTCAAGATGGGAGGTGATTAAGGAGTGGATAAGCGTCTTAGTAGTGTGTTCAGAAAGGAAAGGATGGATTTTGCTGATGTTATAGAGAAAGAAACGGCAGGTCTTAGCTATCAGATGAATGTGTGTGGAGAAGTAGAAAGAAGAGTCAAAGACAACCCCAAGATTGCGAGCCAAGGAAACAGGAAGGAGTACAGAGTTATCCACGGAGACTGAGAAAGGAGGAAGAGGAGGGGAGGTTTTAGGGGGAAAGATAAGAAGTTCAGTCTTGGCCATGTTCAATTTCAAGCGGCGGTGAGACATCCAGGACGCAATGTCAGAAAGGCAGGCAGAGATCCGGGTCTGGATAGCCAGAGAGATTCCAGGCGTAGAGAGGTAGATCTAGGAGTCATCAGCATAAAGATGGTACTGAAAACCATGGGAAGAGATAAGTGCAGTAAGGGACTGGGTATAGAGAGAGAAAAGGAGCGGACCCAAGACAGATTCTTGGGGTACACCAACTGGGAGTGAGATAGCAGAGGAGGAGGATCCACCAGAACACACACTGAAAGAGCGATGGGAGAGATAGGAGGAGAACTAGGATAGTACAGAGCCCTTAAAACCAAGCGAGGACAGGGCATTGAGGAGAAGGTTGTGGTCAACAGTGTCAAAAGGGCTCTGACATCTAGGCCCAGAACCACCAGGCCAAGATCCCACAGAGGAAGAATTGACCACAGAGGGGATGCAGATGTCATATCTCCTGGAGAAAATGGGAAACATTGGGATGCAAGGCAAGAGAGTGCCCTGACACTGGTCCCCTGAAGCAGGAAAAGACCATCACCTCAACTCAAATAAATAAATAAACCTGGAAACTAAGAGAAAGATCTTTTCCAGACCCTCCTGAAGAAAGGCAAGCAAGGATGGCAAGTCCGTTGCATGAGATCTAGTCTAATGCTGACTGCCCCGATTCACAAAAAGTCACCAAATACATACATAGGCCAAATTGGTAAATCTCTCCTAGCCTTAAGAAGCATGGAAACCTTCTTTAACTGATACTGTTACTTCAGCTACTTTAATTGTAACCTTTGCATTGGCCTCTGATAGGGACTGGTTCCTTAAAATGTTCTTTCGCAAACGAGATGTTGTATTTCTTGGTTTGACTGTCCGGGTTTTTCCCGATTTTTCTAGGGAGACCCAGAAACGTAGGCGGGAGTTTTTGCTCTTACGTCCAGGTATATTGTTGTTGGGAGGTCAGTTTTTTCTTAAGTTTCCCTCTAAATGTATGATTAAATTGAATTCTGCTACATATGTTTTTTATGATCCATCCCAGCTGCTTGCTTTCATAAACGCCCGCCGCCCCTCTGACGCAGTATAGGTTCCACTGCATAGTGTATTACTTGGCTGTCACCCTTCAGCTTATTTTCCTTCACTTATTGTTTTTTATTTCCATCTTAGTTGGAACCTCCCTCTTAGTTGTGGGCTGTAGAAGGAACAGGAATGTTTATATTTTCTTGCTATGTTTGATTTCCTATTGGGCTGGATGTTTGTTCTAACCTTTGTTATCTGTATCCTTATTGCCATTCAGTTTTGTATGCTTGGATTTATTGTAAAATCATAAATAGAAAAAAAAAAAAAAGAAGCATGGAAACCATGGCAGGTGAGTAGCTGTTACTTGCTAAGCGGTACCTCTCAAGAGCCATCCATAAGTGAGAAGTGAGCCAGGTTGTTCAGAAAAAACAGTCGATGTAATAGCTCCTGAGCTGGGGGTAGATGCAGAGGGGAACCCTGCAGAAGCCTCATCAGGTCCCTGAACCACAGCCTCCATGGCCAATCTGGTGCCACCAGGATCACCCAGCCCAGATGCCACTCTATGCATCAAAGCACCCAACCCACTTGCGGCCACAGAGGTAACATGCACAGCAGGCCATCCTTCAGCTAGAGCTGAACTAAGGTGTTGAAACCCTTGGAGCCTGTATCCCTATGGGGACTGAAGAAATGTTTGATTTGGCATTGGATAAAGTTGCCATCAGATCTATCTCAGAATAACCCCAGTGGTGCAGAATCTGCTGATAGGCTGTTCGGCTCAGTTCCCACTCCCTGGGATCGAGAGAGTGATGACTGAGGAAGTCCGCCTCCACACTGTCAACTCTGGCAATGTGTTGCGCTGAAAGTACTAGCAGGATCTTTTCCAAGAGAACACAAGAGTCATCTTCAGGGACATTCTGTAATTCCTTGTGCCAACTTGCCGATTGACATATGCCACTGCTGTGGCATTGTCTGAGTAGACCTGGACTACTTTGCCCTTGACCAGGGTCTGAAAGTGCAGGAGGGTCAACCGAGATGGTTGATGGGTTAGGTTGACTCATGGCTGTTCCAATGGTCCTGCATTGCTTGGGTCTTGCAATGAGCTCCCCAGCCAAACAGCTTGACATCCATCGCCAGGAGTAACCATGAGTGATCATCCAATGGCATACAATTCTGCAGGTGCTGGTGGCTACTGCCACCACCTCAGGATGGAAACCACCTCCAGCTGGAGAGGCAGTCTGACCTTGAACTCCTGAGATCTGGGAAACCACAGAGAAAGCAGGGACTGCTGAAGTAGTTGCATGTGAGCTTGCACTCAAGGCAGCATGTTGATCACTACTGCCATGAAGCCGAGAAGCTGAAGATAATCCCAAATTCTGGAATCTTGCAGAGACCAGGCCAGCAACGTGATCACCCTTTCTTTGGGAAGAAAGATTCCCAGGTATTCCAGTGATTGGGAAGGCATCATTGAAAAGACAGTGCAAAGGCAACTTCAGGACCATATTGACATGAATGCCCCACTGGACATCCACCAGCATGGCTTTAAACCCCAGCACAATGTGGAAACACTACTCACCTCCCTCTCTGACAATTTCCTAAGAGGCATAGCTAGCATAAAAAACGGATTCCTGCTAGTGTTTATGGACATCACGGCAGCCTTTGACACCGTGTCCCACACCAGGCTACTGCAACGCCTGCAGCAGATAGGAGTATGCAAGAATACCCTGAAGTGGTTTACCTCCTACTTAGAAGATCGAACGCAACAAGTCAAATGTGCCAAAAAGAAATCTCTGCATTTCCCCGTTACGCAAGGAATACCACAAGGTTCAGCTCGGTCATCAATAACATATACATGCAGCCCGGTCCAGCTCGGTCACCAATAACATATACATCCAGCCCATATGCAACATCAAATGTCACAAACTTCACTATCACATCTATACTGACAACAACATGGTGTATGCTCCAATCAACCTACAAGCCCCTGACACCACAACAATAACCAGATGCACTAAAGACATGAGTGCCTGGCTTGCAGCTAATAACTTGACGGTCAACTATAATAAAACAGAGGCAATGTTTGTCACCAGAAACCCCACTTTCATTCCGCCACAGACTATCAACATCCTAGACAAACCAATAGCAGTCAAAGACGAAGTTAAGTACCTGGGCATCACAATGGACAGAACTCTGAACCTGAAATCTCACATCGCCAAAACCGTAAACAGAGCATATCTACGTTTGAGGACCATCAGAAAGCTCAAACCAATACTCCACCATGACCACTTCCGTACATTGTGCCAAGCACTCATCACACCTTTGCTTGATTATGGAAACTCACTGTACCAGGGTCTCCCCCAGCAGACCTTACACCCACTCCAAATGGTGCAAAACACTACAGCACGCATCATTATGAACACTACAAGAACTGAGCACATCTTACAGCAGCTGCACTGGCTCCCAACGATTTCCAGGGCAAAATACAAATCAATCCTGATCATCTTTAAAATCTTGTACCATCTCTTGGCAGATACACTCCAAGACATCATAACAAGGGATATCAGCAATAGACCAAGAAGGACAAACAATGATCAGGATCGGCACACCTGCAGGATATCACAAGACTAAACAAGCAACCTCAAAAAGAGCTCCTTTGCTACTGGCGCCCACACTTTGGAACTCTCTTCCAACGGAATTGAGGGCCATGAATGATAACAAAGACTTCCTCAAGGCCCTCAAAACCCTACTCTTCACAGAAACATATGGACAGACAGACAACCAGTAGTCTCCACCTGAACAGTAATGCAACCACCTTCACTAACTCGATCCCCACCCGTCCCAACTAGACGTCTGAGTTTAATGTATATTGTTGTTAAGTACCCTCATGTTAAATGTAACCCTCCAATTGTGACGTGACCACTTTGATTATAGGATAAGGTGGTATACAAGTCTGTCTAAATAAATAAGAGGCTCTTTCCTCTTATCACCCAATGAAGACTCTCTAGGAACTGCATTACCTGGGCTGAAACCAAAGCCACTTCGGATTGCAAATTGGTCCGAACAAGCCAGTTGTCCAGATATGGGTATAAACAGATCCCCTGGCATCATAGTGCAGCAGCTGCCACCACTATCACTTTCAAAAATGTCCTGGGGGCAGTGGAGAGGCCAAAGGGAAGGAGCAGCAAACTGAAAATGAGAGCCAAGAATGGAGAAAAGAAGGTAGCACTTGTTGATTCTCCCAAATAGGGATGTGGAAGTAAGTCTCGGCTAAGTCCAGAGATGCGAGAAACTCTCCATGGAGTACAACCTGAATCACTGACTACAGAGTCTCCATATGGAAATTGAGGGTATGCAGGTGAGCATTGCTTCCCTTGCGGTCGAGGATTGGCCAAAAGGAACCATCCTTCTTTGGCACCACAAAGTAAATGGAGTATTGGTCCTGGCCCTTGTTGACCAGAGGAACTGAGACAACCGCCTGTAGATGGAGACATCTGTGCAGGGAACACTGAACTGCTACTCTCTGGGCTGCAGAGCTGCAAGGAGAGATGATGAAGGTGTCCAGAATAGGCTCTCTGCATTCCAAATCAGTCATGCTGAATGGAATCTAGCACCCAGTGATCCTCGGTGATCCGGACCCACAACTGGAAGAAAAGGCAGAGCCTGCCACTCACTGGGGGCAAACCGTCATTTCGCTGGATGAGAGGAGGCATCTCTGAGGGTGTTGGAGTTCTGGGAACCTCGCGGTCTATAAAAGGGCTGAGTCAGAGAATGGAACCCAAAAGAGGAGGAGAAGGAAGGCTTTCCTGGGCGGGATTTATGGAAGTCCCAGCAGCCCTGGGAATTGAAATAGTGAGCACGAGGAACATGGGCATTCCCAAAAGATGTGCCCATATGTCTGCTGGACCTTTGTGGCCTATCTTCCAGGAGATGATGAGGTTTGGACTTGCTCAAGCCCTTAAAGTAGCTTTTCCAAGTCCACCCCAAACAAAAGCCACCTTTGAAGGCGAGCTGACAATTAAGATTTGGAGGATGAATCCACCGCCCAATGGCTGAGCCATATCCAACATTGTGCCACAATTGACAGAGCAATGTCCTTAGCTCTTTAGCCACTAAGCGGACAAGATCATACATAGTGTGGCGGTCGTGCCCCTACCAGGCGGTCGCCTAGTAGGGACGGGAAGCCATCTTGAATTCCTCTTTACCAAGGATTGTAGTTGTGTATAGAGATAAATGAACCAAGTGGTTGTTTCAAAGCACACAGGAATTTTATTAGCTTCCGTGGCAAGCGGGTAACAAATCTTTAAAGCAGTTGTACACTCAAGTCAAAGAAAATAAAGGATAATCTTCTCCTATTAAAGCAAAGCTTACAACCAGTGTTGTAGTAGAATTATTTACACAGGCTTTCTTTACTTTTCCCTTTATGATGCTTCTCAATTCCGTAATCATAAAGTACATGTATTTACAATTCCTAGCTTCTCACGGCTCTCAGGCTTTCATTACTTAGACACAATGCACATATCACAGTCCATCTCAGAACAAGCTGAAGTCAGGTCACTTTCTTTACCTTCTACCTCCATGCTTTCTGCTGAGCTGTATCTTGGCAAAGTTTGAAAATGCTCGGGCACTTTATGCTTAATGTTCTTTAACAGGTTAAACAGCCTATTCCACTGAATGGCCCCTTCTCCTCTAGGTAGGACTTCAACAGGCTTCTCCTGTTCAGTTTCTCCTGAAAACCCCTTCTTCCTAATCCGGGTTTTCTCAGGCCTAAAACCTCTCTTCAGAGTCAGAGCAAGAAACACAGGGTTTTGGCTTTACTGCTTTCTTTCTCCTACCTTGGAGTCTTGTTGCAGCACCTTCCTGGCTGAGGCTTCTGTGGCTTGTGACTCTCTCTGCCTCTGAGCTAGACAGGGAATCAAGGTCAGATCTCCACTTCCCTTCCTGGGGCTTCTGCTGCCTGCAGACAGACCCTTCATCAGAGGAGTCTAAGCCCTCTTGCCTTAGCCTTCTCAAAGTCAACCTTTCCTCTCTCTCCCTCTTGCCAGTCTGTTTGGTCCTCTGCCTGGAACCTTCTCTGTAGCTTCCTTGGCTGCAGTGCTGGCTGCTCTTGTCTCTGCTGCTGCTCTCTTTGTGGCTGCTTCTCTCTTGGCTGCTTCTTGCTTGGCTGCCTTTCTCTTGGCTGCTTCTCCCTTGGCTGCTTCTCTCAACTTTGTTTGTTTTCTCAAACTTAAACGTTGAGCAGGGCACCTCCCTCTCTGACGCCACCCACTTGTACCTCCTACTCTTACCTGGGGTTGTCATGGAGTCTGGGAGTGGCTTAAACCTAGCTCTACCCTCTTGGTTTCTCTCAGGGATTTTGCTGTGGTGTATGTGTTCTAGTGCACCCATCCCCCGAAAAGAAGAAAAAGTTCTTCTTTCTCTTTTATTTCCATGCTGAGCTGCACTCTCCTTACCACAATAGTGTTCGACAAAAAGGCTGTAGCTGACTCCAAGAGGGGCATGATATCCTCTGGTCCAAGGGACTACATCCTCTGGAGCAGGGCCCGAGTCATCAGACCTGCACACACCACCAACTGAAGGACAACAGCAGAAACTGTAAACAGATTCTTCAAGATAGAGCCCACCTTATGATCCAGGTGTCCTTCAGGGTTGTTCCGCACTCCACCTGAATAGTGGTTCGCTTCATAACCACTGTAAACTGTGCATTCACTTTCAGCGTATTAAACCACTCAACATGCTTGCCTTGTGATTTTTGTTTTCCTTCCTGATTTTTTTTAGCATTTCATCATCCATCTATTCATTCTGGCCAGGCAGACAGTAGTGTTGGGAAATAGGTTGTGGAATTTCGCCATCTCTCAAGGGATGGAGTTGAGTCACTTACCTGCCCAGTGAACAAATCACTGGCAGACAGACTGAGCCATCCTTCAGCTGCATGAATGGACCCTGGACAGGGATGTAGAGCAATACATCTTTTGGGAGTGGTGCACCACCTTAAAAGACCTTTTTCAAACTTCCCAGAATGCCCAGGTGGACCTCTTATGCTCCAGAGTGGGGTTACACATCAAACTAACCTTGAATGCTTTTCTCCCCAATTGGAGGAAGAGTCTTCTGTACACATATCCTCCAATACCTCTCAATGCCAAGCCCCTCCTGAAGCTCAAAATAGATAAGGGTATGATTCTCATTGCTCTTTATTGACCCACACAGCTGTAGTAGTTCCATATACTTCTAGAACTTTCCATTCAGGATCCAAAACGGCTTGGGCAAGCACCAGATCTGATATTGCAGGAGAAGGGAGCACTGCTGCATCCCAACATCAAGTCCATGGCTCTCACGGCTTGGATGTTGAGAGGCTAATGTTATCCGCTTTCAGTCTGCCAAATGGTGTCACCAATGTCCTTTTAGCCTCCAGAAGGTCTTCATGCAAGTGGAAGAAGTTTGCTGTTTGGTGTGAGGAATGCTTTGTGGATCCTTTTGCTTGTCCCACATAAACACTGCTTGAATACCTTTTACATCTCTTAGAGTCTGGTCTTAAGTCCAACTCTGTAAGGGTACAGCTCAGTGCAATTGGAGCTTATCACTGTGGTGAAAATGATAAATCCATCTCTGCACAACCCTGAGTTATTCACTTCATGCAGGACTTTCTTCTTTTGAAACCTTCCTATAAGCCACTCACAGCACTTTGGGACCTCAATGTTGTTCTCTTTTCAAGCTGCTGAATACCTGTCTTCTGAAATTCTTGATCTAAGAGGTTTTATTTCTTGTGGCAGTCATTTCAGCGTGCAGAGTGACCAAGCTTCAGGCTGCAGAGTTCATCTACCATGCACTAAGTTTTATCATAACAGAGTGGTGCTTCATACTCATAACACATTTCTTTCAAAGGTGATTACAGAATTTCATCATAACCAGTCAATTCTGCTTCCAACATTCTTCCCAAAACCCCATTTTCACAAAGGGGAAACTGCGCTACACAGGCTGGACCGCAAATGAGCCTTAGCTTTCTACTTGGAGTGGACAAAAGGCCATAGAAAGTCTATCCAACTTTTTATTTTTTTTGACCCCCAGCAAGCTAGGGACTGCCATCTCCATACGCACCTTATCAATTTGACTCACAGACTGCATCTCTTTCACTTATGCCCAGGCAGGCCTAAGCCTTGAAGGTCATGTCATGGCTCATAATGTCAAAGCATAGCTGCATTGGTAGCCCATTTGCACTCGGTCTCCATGGAAGAGATTTGCAAGGCTGCAGCGTGGACAAATCTGTCCACACTTTTACATCTCACAACTGTTTGGATGGAGATTTCCAATGCAACAGCAATTTCGGCCAGTCAGTACTTAAAAATCTGTTTGGGGAGTAGAATCCAACTCCATCCTACCTAGGTCCATTTCTTTCTGTTCAGCTTCCTTAAAAAAAAAAAAGAGACAAAATGAATATAATATACATAAAAAACCTATTGCCACCAAAAATAATGGTGATGTTGTCCTAATTGGGCAGTTTATCATTGTCTTTTTTTTGTTCAAGGTAACCTGTAGCTAGGGAGTCCCATATATGAGGACTTTTTTTCCTCCTTGCCAATGGAGAAAAGATAGTTACTCACTTGTAGCTGGTATTCTCCATGAACAACAGGAAAAGTTCTTATAACCCTACCACCTCCCCTAGGAGTTGAATTCTCCTCAGCTCTTTGAATGGACTGAGGATAAGATGGCACCACAGCAGTATGCAGGAAGATGAGCAGTGGGTGTCCAAATGCTTCTATAAGGAGCTGGGAATGCTCTTGAGCAGGGGGATCTGTCAGATGATGTCACCAGGGGCGGCTCAAGGCAACCTACTGCCGGAGGCAAAGGATGAGATGGACACCCCCCCTCCCCCCGTAGAGGGAGGTGGGGCTTTTTCAGAACTCCAATCAGGGACTGAACCAAACCAAAAAGCCGGATTATATGGAGATTGAAATGGAAGATATTTGCACACCGAGGAACTAAAAGAGAGCGAGAACCAACAGCGCAGTTTATAAAACTAAATTATAACTCATTTTTATTTTGTTGTTATAAACTGCGTTATGGTTCTTGCTTTTTGTTTTTCAACATATATTTTGCATCCACAGTGGGTGCAGAGCAGAACCAGAACATTCACCCACAGAACTCAATATCTTAAAAAAAATAATCTGATTCTGATCATCTCACTAACAACAACAACAAACATTCTCCAGTACCAGGCATATTGTGAACTAATACAAAACCCTACAACAAAAAGCAAATCTACCATACCATACTCTATCAGCACAAACTTCCAAAACTCACATAAGGAGCCCATCCAAAAAAAAAGTATCACTGTAAATACTACAGAGGGTCCTGGAACATCCATACACCTATTTGAAAAGCTGAACAAGTCAAATTACTACAGGACAGTAAAGGCCTTTATGCACAAACTCCATGTTAACAGAACACCTGGCCTCAGTCACACACTCAGAACATAGACCCTCACCAAGTACAGAAGAAGTAACCACAATCTAAAGTAAAAATAAAAATATGTAGCAAAAATTTAAACTGCACCCGACTCCGCACACAGTGAAACATCAGATAAATAAAAGATGCAGTTCCCCCATACTGTGTAAAATATAAAGATAGCACAAAGTCCAATCACTAAAAAAAAAATTTCTATCTTTGTTGTCTGACCATTTTATTCTCTGATCATGCTGGTCCCAATCTAAGGCTTCTGCTTTCCTGTATTCTCTTAGCTGTCTTTCTGTGGTCTATGGTCCATCTGCCATTTCTTATCTCTTCTTTTGTTTTCTTCACTTCCATCAGCTCATTTCCAGTTCCAGTAACCCTCCCCAGTATCAGCCCCCTTTCCAGTTCTCCCCTCCCAGTACCTTCTAATGTCAACCACCTTGCATTCCCACGACTGCTACTGATGTCCATTCCTTTCCAGTCCCCCTCCTTCCCCACTGTCCAGCCCCTTCTAGTCCAAATACCATCCCAGGTATCAGCTCACATCCACTCTCAGTGCCACCCTCCCCCAGTCAGCTCTCTTCCAGTCACCCTACCCTCTGTCCATCCTCCTTCCAGTGCTATTCGCACATGTCGGCTCCCTTCCAGCCTCCTCCCCATTACCCTTCCCCTGGCAGACCCTCTCAGTATCCACTCCCTTCCAATCCTATTCTTCCATCCCCCAACATCAGTCCATTTGTAGCCTTAGCCCCTAGTTTTCTTCCAGGGCCAGCAGCACTCTCCTCCCCTCCCCCATTAGCCCATTTCCAGTCCTATCCCCATTATCAGCCCACTCCAGTCCTAGCCCCCCCAATCAGCCCATTACCAGTCCTAGCCCATTTCCAGTGCTAGCCCCCCATCAGCCCATTACCAGTCCTAACCCCCCAATAAGACCATTTCCGGTCCTAGCCCCCCAATCAGCCCATTTCCAGGCCTAACCCCACCGATCAGCCCATTACCAGTCCTAGCACCCCTCCCAATCAGCCTATTTTCATTCTTAACCCCCCATCAGCCCATTTCCAGTTCTAACCCCCCGATAGCCCATTACCAGTCCTAGTCCCCCCCCCCCCAGATCAGCCTATTTCCATTCTTAACTCCCCATCAGCCCATTCCCAGTCCTAGTCCTCCCCCATCAGCCCATTACTATTTCTAGTGCTACCCTCCCCCCCTCCCCCCGAGCCCAGACCAGCCCCAGACCTTCTCAAAGGAAATTTAAACAAAAAAAAAAACCCGGTTGGAGAAGCTGCTGCCGCTGTGCTGCTGCAGTGGCAGCGGCAGAATGAAGTGCCCATTCTGCTGCTGTTGCTGCAGCAGCGCAGCGGCAGCAGCTTCTCCGACCGGGTTTTTTTTTGTTTTGATTTTGAAGGCCGAGTGAGGCGGTCTTTTGGGGGGCATTTTTTGCTGCCCCCAAAAAGTTGCCACCTGAGTCCACCGCCTCACTCGGCCTCATTATAGAGCCACCCATGGATGTCACACATATATGAGGATGTTTCTTGCTGTCCACACAGAACACTTGCTACATGTGAGTAACTACCTTTAATGCTCTTCCCTCTGGAAGCATTGCAGCCATGAAACAAGCACTTTTTTGTACTTTATTCATAATCAGGAGCAGGTATAGGCATGGAGGCCTCAACAACCAGGGCTAGATATGCTTGTACCATTTTAAAATTGCATCATGACATGCATCTCCGTTGCTCTGCCCAGGCTGCGCCTCTTCCCAACCCTGTGCTACATGGATGTATTCATGCCCAATTTCTAAAATGGGTCCGGGGATGTCACTGTGATTTGCATGTCTGAATGCCTGTTTTCAGATGTCCAGATCATGAGAAAAGGTTTTCAAATACCTCGCCCCTCAACTTTGAAAATTGCTCTTATAATGTACAGAAAGTCCCTGACCTATGATCGTTCCACGATCCTATGCGTACATCGATATTTATGTAACTCGGAGCCATGTTATAGTATACACAATATTAAGAAGCGACAAAATAATAAGTGTTCATATTTTTATTCAAAATCAACAGAAAACATAATAATAATATTACGGGTGAATAACCAACACTGGAGTCATTTTCTTAGGCAGGGATACTGGCACAAGAGACAGACGGTGGCTCTCCACCAAATGCAGGGTCACTGCTGGTGCTCAGTTGTTCTTGTCTCACGATAAACTGATCAAGAGAAGTTTGAACAGTTGCCCTTTTCTTCTCTTCATACAAGTCTTTATAATATCAGAAGGCATCATTGACTATGTTTTGAAACTGCAGAAACCGGGATGTTGTCGAGATGGATGGGATGGCCGGGTGCGTTGTCTAAGATGAGCAGGATTTTGAAAGGAAGGTTCTTTTCCTGACGGTACTTTCCCACTTCAGGTAAAAAGCAATTCACAAACCAATCCTCAAATAGGTGTATGGTTACCCACGCCTTTTTATTTGATTGGAAATGCACAGGGAGAGTCGCCTTTGTGATGTCTTTCAATGCATGAGGGTTCTCAGACGTATGGACAAGTAGAGGCTTTATCTTGTGTGTTCCAGATGCATTACTGCCCAACAGTGGAAGCTTTGTGCCTAGGTATGGTCTTTTCCTCCTTTGAAATGTATGTCCTACATGGCATTTTGTGATAGAAAAGGCCAGTCTCATTGACGTTAAAAATCTGTTTCGGAAGATAAGGGCCCTTCGTCAATGATTTTTTTTAGCAACTTAGGGTATTACTTTGCAGCCACAGTATCACTACTTGTAACCTCTCAGGAAACTTTCACATTGTAAAACCCTGCACAATTCCTGAAACGCTGAAACCAATGTCTGCTGGCCAAAAAGGTTTGAGTGCCATTCGGATACTTGACCTTGGTCTTCAAAAAGGCTTTTGGCCTTGGCCTGAACTAACTTCAGGCTTAGGGGTACACGCTTTTGAGTCTAGTCTTCCATCCAAATTGACAATTTTTCCATCTTACTAATGGCTCCTTCACATTTTTTAGTGATTATTGTTGCCTTCATCATAGCAGTACCTTTAGCATGCTCTTTTATGGAGGTGGCATCTTTGGCAATGGTTTTGATTGTAGATGGTGCATAGTCAAGTTCATGAGCAATGGAGGTGATGGTTTGGCCACCATCTTGCTTGTGGATGATTTTCATTTTGGTCTCCAAGTTTATTTATTTAGTTTATTTATTTGACATTATTTATATACCACCTTTCAAGTTATCAAGGTGGTTTACAATGAACGGAAGGTTTTACAATGAACATGTTCTTTGGAACTATTTACAACAGTAACATCACTAGACTGTAGCTAGTTAACTGTATAACCTTGTATAACTATTTACAAAGTAGCAGTAAATTATTTACAAATTAGCAGTGAACTATAGGTTTGTGGTTTAATTCTACGTATTTCGTATTTTATTATAGTGTTCTATGAACAGGTGGGTCTTCAATTCTTTTCAGAAAAGTTGATGACATGACACTTGCGAGAAGGCTCTCCCTTTCCACCGGCTATCATTAATGGTAATTAGCTTTGAGTTGTTCCCACTAGCCTCAATTTAAGGCGTCTTCTTGCAATTGACGGCATTTTTATGTTACCGTAAGTTCCATAGATTTTTTGCGTATGTCGTAAATATTCTACATAGGTCTGGATCAACGTATATTGGAGTTACGTATGTTGGGGTCCTTCTGTATACATTCTGGCATGACCTCAGGAAAAGTAAAACAAACTCTACTAGACACTTTGAAAAAGGACAAAACCTTGCAAAACACATTCCAAATCTATATATTTCAAGCCTGTCATACCAAAACAGCATTACCTACTAGAACTCAGACATCATGAACCATACCTATGAAAGGAAGCACCCTAGTAACATAGTAAATGATGGCAGATAAAGACCAGTATGGTCCATCTAGTCTGCCCAGTAAGATGGCAAGAGTAGGTGCACCTGCCACTCTGTGCAGGCCACCCCTCCCCATGTCTTTGTTTATATCAGTATATCTCCTACTGGAAACACAGAAAAAGTCAAGCTGCTATAGATCCCTACACAGAAGCTAGAGGCTATCAGAATATCTTATCTTTCACACCAGCAGAATGAACAATCATAAATTAGAAATGGAAACCCTGAGAAGTCAAATGCTGTATACAATGCAACACTGGAAAAATAGGAACACATTTCTTCTTGCAAAATATTGCAGTTGCTGTGTTAATAGTCCACTTGGATATGTGCAAATGAAGGTCATCAAGGAAGTTATAGATGATACCTTTTTAGTGAACTAACTTAATACATTTTTGACAAGCTTTTGAGAGCTATAGTCTCCTCATCAGGTCTACGAAGACATAATGCAGTTACACTGGGGGGTATTCTGTGCCACGAATAGCGGGGATGGACGGCCCAACGTATTTGTACTTTTACCTGGCCTCTACTAACTTCCCTGCCGGTTGTGTGGGGAAGTTAGATGGGGGCGGGGAAGGGGTGGAGTCTGAGCAGAGTCTGGGAGGTCACTGGCCCTGGACATACAGGGCCGATTCTAATGTCGGCCCTATATGTCCGGGGCCAGCGACATGTGCAGGGAAGTTATTCCACCCCCGAGGTGGAATAACTTCCCTGGACGTGCTTTTATTGAAATTCTGAGGTGCGAATGGGGCAGGGGGGCCGGAGGACATTCCCTGCAGTCCGACCCTGGCCTTAAGAGGCCAGACTGGGGTTGGGCTGTGGGGAATTAGCTTTAATCTCCAGCAGCCAGCATCGTGGCTCTTCAATGGAGCTGCAGTGCCATGGTAACGATGCCATGGCGCCGCGGCTCCATTGAAGAGCCTTGACTGAGTTAGCCGGGGACAGTCCTGCACATGCAGACTGGACTGAATCGTAATCCCAGTCTGCACGTGCAGGACTGTTCATGATTCTGATCCCGTGGGGCTAGACATGCCCCAGGGGATCAGAATCACGATCCCCTCTGAACATCCGGTTCAGACCGGACGTACAGAGGGGATCTACGTCCAGGACAGAATCGGGCCCACTGTGTTTAAAGTCATTTATGTTCTGGGTAGTTGCATATGTCATTACATATCAAAGCAAAGTGACAATAGCTAGCCTGCATCTATTGCATTAAGCAGAAGTGAGGAGATAGTATCCCTCTGTATTTCAATGTTTTATGTCTAGTAAAGGGTAAGAAAATCAATGTCTTTATTCAGTCCTCTT
This sequence comes from Ichthyophis bannanicus, assembly GCA_033557465.1. Taxonomy (NCBI): domain Eukaryota; kingdom Metazoa; phylum Chordata; class Amphibia; order Gymnophiona; family Ichthyophiidae; genus Ichthyophis; species Ichthyophis bannanicus. The sequence continues at coordinate 194,443,420 of CM066039.1, forward strand.
TTGTTAGTGTTGAAATAATTGATTATTTTAATTTCAAATGTTTTCCTTTCATGTACGTTCCTGAAATTTCCCTTCAGGACTCTAACTGTGAGGTCATTAAAGAAGTGGTTGTCCACTGGGCTGATTTTCTGTCTATGAAGTTAAAAGGTGTCATCCATTTTTGGCCAAAAATGGAGGACACGCTGTAACCTTTATGGATACACCATAAACCATTACAGAGAAAAACAACATCAGCCCATAATTATTAAGTCCTGCCTGAAGAAAGATGAGTGCAAATACACAGTAGAAACATTTTATTGGCCCGCCACCAAACGTCTCAGTATCTAAAATGGCAGGCTAGGACTTGCAAGCCTGATACCATACAGGCTCTCCTTCTGGGATACCCCTGTTGGTATGTGGACACATTATTTCCTGCAAATTTCTCTGAACTGCCTGTAGCTGAGCAGGCTTATATGTGGACCGCCACACTTTCCACAGAATTAAATAAGCTAGCACCGCTGCAGACCAAGACGCGTGTTCCCAGAGTATCACACAAATGGTATCATGCAGGTCTCCAGTTGCTCAAATGACAAACCCGAGCTGCAGAAAGATCTTGAAGGAAGGCTAAATCAACTCAAACTCTATAGAGGTTTAAGGCCTGCCAGCTTTTCTATCATTGTAAAATATTTGAGGTAAAGAAAGATTACTTTTCCATACACATCAATTCTCCATCTACAATAAAAGCTATTTTTTCAGTTGTCTCTCAACTTTCTACAGACGACAGAAGGTGATGATAAATGGAGCTTACTCGGATGAAAGGAAGATGATTAGCGGGGTGCCTCAGGGTTCGGTCCTAGGCCTGGCACTGTTCAATGTATTTGTGAGTGAAATTGCTGAAGGACTGAATGGAAAAGTCTGTCTTTTTGCAGATGACACGAAAATTTGCAACAGAGTGGACTCCCCCGAGGGAGTGCTTAACATGAGGAGGGATCTGCAAAAGTTGGAGAAATGGTCTGCTGCTTGGCAATTAAGATTTAATGCGAAGAAGTGCAGTGTCATGCACTTGGGTAGCAGAAATCCAAGGGAAATGTACGCGATAAGGGTCGAGAGGTTGGTGTGCACGAAGCAGGAGAAAGACCTCGGGGTGATTATTTCTATAGATCTCAAGGTGGCAAAACAGTGCGACAAGACAGTGGCAAAAGCCAGGAGGATGCTGGGCTGCATTCGAAGAGGAATAACCAGCAGAAAGGAAGGGGTACTAGTGCCAATGTATAAGTCTCTGGTGAGGTCTCACTTGGAATACTGTTCAGTTTTGGAGACCGTATCTTGCAAAGGATGTAAAAGAATGGAAGCTGTTCAGAGGAAGGCGACCAAAATGATTTGGAGCCTGCGTCAGAAGCCTTATGAGGAGAGACTTGAAGACCTAAATATGTACACTTTGGAGGAGAGGAGGGATAGGGGAGATATGATTCAGACCTTTAAATACTTAAAGAGAAATAATGAACAAACAAACCTCTTCCAGAGATGGGGAAGCTGTAAAACTAGAGGGCATAACATGAAGTTGCAAGGTGGTAAATTGAAAGGCAATGTCAGGAAATACTTTTTTACTGAAAGTGTGGTGGATGCTTGGAATGCCCTCCCGATGGAGGTGGTGGGGGCAAACACAGTGACGGAATTCAAAGTGGCCTGGGACAGACACAGTGGATCACTTTACAGCAACAAGATTAAATCAAAATAAACTGAACCATCTAATTTCTCAACAAATAGGGGTGTCCTACATGGAGCGATGGGGGGAGGAGCGGTGGGTTCACCCCTAAACAAACAAAGAAACAAAGATATGGGGAGGGGTGAAGACATGGGTAGGGGTGCACCTACTCCCTAAAAGACATGGGAAGGGGTGCACCTACTCCTGCCATATAGCTGGGCAGACTAGATGGACCATACTGGTCTTTATCTGCCGTCATTTACTATGTTACTATGTTACTATGTTCTAAGCAATGCTAACTCCAACGATATCTGCCCCGGTCTGGGCCTACCCCCAGAAACACTAGCAGACTATTTTTTGACCAAAGTTCAGTCACTCAAGGCTACGCTATCCTCACCTCTGCCTTTCTGTCACTGGCTTGCTCCATGATTTTTATTTACACCTCCTCTCCTTGCGGAAATCTACAAGAAAATTTGCTTTTTCTGCTGCTGCTGCTTGCCGGGCCACCTCTGCACAGAATTAAATTTCAAGTTCTTCCAAATATCTTTGAAAACCTTCCTTTATAGGACTTCTTTTAACTTATCTGAGTAGCTATTATGGTACGAAGGCACCCTTTAGGCATGGTAAGGACAGCTCTGTAGTCTAAGGGAATTATGTGTATTTATCTTTATGTCTTATTCCGTTTGACTATCTTTTCTATGCAGTTTCTGTCTTGCCTATATTGTCCTGTCTATACTATGAAGTTCCTTTCACTTCTTTTCTTTTTAATTATTGTACATTGCATTAATTATTGTACATTGCATTATTGTACAGAGCTATTTGGACACTTGGGTAGGCAAGGCATTTTGACACTTGGGTAGGCAAGGTCTTCTTACCCAAGGAGAGAGCAAAAAGGGTCATTTATTTGGCCTTTTTGCACTTCTGGATCTTAGTAGAGGGCAGAGCGGTCCTGGTGTACTCAGACAATGCCACAGCAGTGGTATATGTCAATAGGCATGGAGGTACAAAGAGTGCTGGAGTAGCCCTGGAGATGACCCTCCTGTTCTCTTGGGCAGAAAGGAACCTTTTAGCTCTATCGGCATAATACATCACTGGAATCGACAAAGTGGAGGCAGACTTCCTCAGTCACCACTATCTCGATCCCAGGGCGTGGGAACTGAGTCAGACGGCATTTCAGCAAAATTTGCATCTTTGGGCTCGTCCAAAGATGGATCTAATGGTGACCCAATCAAATGCCAAAACGCACAAAATGTTTCGGCACTGCAGAGAAGCAGGCTTTGAGGGCATCCAATGCTCTAGTTCAGTCCTGGCCAAAGCACTGTCTGCTGTACTGTACGTGTGTCCTCTGGCTGCTTGTAGGGCATGTGCTTCAACGCATAGAGCGATATCTGGGCTAGGTGGTCTTGGTGGCACCAAATTGGCAATGGAGGCCGTAGTTTCAAGACCTTATGCAGATTCTGCAGGAAAGTCCTCTGTGACTGCCCCCAACCTGGGGGCTGTTGCATTAAGGACTGGTTCTTCTGGATGACCCGGCTTCCTTCTTGCCTATGGCTTGGCTCCCTTCTTGCCTAAGGCTTGTTGCTTAGTGCATAAGGGCTATTCTCTTGCCATGGTTTCCACACTCCTCAAGGCAAGGAGATGATCAACTAGCCTGGTCTACATGCATGTTCAGTGTCTTTTCAAGCATTGGTGCCATGGATGTCAGACTAGATATAGTATGGAGGACCTGCTATCCTTGCTTGCCTTTGTTCAGGATAGCCTGGACAAAGGTCTTTCCCTTAGTCCCCTGAAAGTTCAGGTGGCAGCCTTATCCTGCTTCAGAGGACTGGTGGCAGGGCAGTCCATTGCCTCTCACTCAGATGTTTCCCCTTCCTTCAGGAGGTACGGCACATGCGTCCTCCCTGGCGTTCAGTCATTCCCTTGTCGGATCTTTGCCTGGTGCTCCAGGCCTTGATGTTGGAGTCCTTTGAGCCCTTGAAGGTCTTAAAGATCTTATCCTTCAGACTGTCTTCCCAGTTACAATCTATTCAGCGAGACATATCTCCGAGCTGCAGATATTATCATGCAGGGATTCTTACTTATCCTTCTAGGAGGAGGCCGTGTGCATTCAGCCTGTCCCTTATTTCTTACCCAAGGTAGTAACTTCCTTCCATGTGAATCAGGTAGTTTGTATGCCTTCCTTTTCTAAGGCACAGTGTCAAAGGAAGGACAAGGACCTTCACCTGGTGGATGTCCAGAGAGTGCTGCTCTCATACTTGAAGGTTACTAATTCCTTTCGCAAGTCAGACCATCTATTCATGCTGTTTGCGGGTCCATGTAAGGCTGACATGGCAGCTAAGTCTACTTTGGAGTGCTGGATCAAGGAAATCATTGCCTTACATTATGTGTTGCAGAACAGGCCAGTTCAAAATGGTTTGTGTGCCATTCCACTTGGGCGCAAACATCCTCGTGGGCAGAGCATAGCTCGGTTGCCCCCTCAGACATTTGTCGGGCAGCATGTGGGCATCACTTTCCACTTTTGTCAAGCATTACTGCTTGGATGTCGATACTAGGGAGGACACAGCCTTTGGCTCAGAAGTCTTAAAAGCTGCCTTGGCTTCTTCCCACTCAGTGGAGTCATAGCTTTGGTACGTCCCACTTGTTTGGACTGGTCTAGCAGGACAATATGGAAGATGACATATTACTTACCAGATAATGTCCTTTCCTTGAGCCCTGCTAGACCAGTCTAGGACCTGCCCCTGGAAACTGTTATGATCTGCAGTACTCTCAGTGATTGGCTCTGTGGGCTCATAACCTTCTGACAAGCCTTCTGTTATGCTTCCTGTACAAATACTGGATTATGCCCCTAGAGGTACAGGCTGGTCATGGCATGATGATGTCATTGGAAGCCTCTGGAACTTCTCTGTCTTCACATCTTCTGGTAGGGGAACACAACTCACTTGCCTGGACTAGTCTAGCAAGACTCAAGGAAAGGATATTATCTGATAAGCAAAATGTCACATTTCTCCACTCATCTCCCCCAGTCTTTGCTCGCCCAGTCCCCTAGTCTCCTGTTGCTGCCCTCCTCATCGACCTCAATTTCAAAGTCTCCACTAATCCCCTCCCACTTCTAAGACCTCATACTGTGTTCCTCTCCAAAAGTTTCAAGTACAGTGCTCTTCCTGCCCCTCCCTGATGCCTGGAACCCAGCCCAAGTTAGAAGAAAAGAAGAGGCAATGCTTTTTCTTCCCTCCAGCGTGACTCACAGTTTCAGAAGCGGTTTGAATCTTAGATTTACATGTGGTTCAAACAGCCTTTTAGAGACTGAATTGTGTAGTAGTGAGACAGAGCACCACTGCGAATGAGTCCCTGCAGTTTGCAGTAGGGAATGGGCTAAGGTACTGTAGCTGTAGTAGTCCTTCAGCCCTAGACAGGATGGATAAGGTAGGAGGAGGAGGAAGCAATAGTAACAACAGCCACAGGTTCTTTCCAGCTGTATCAGAGTGAGTGGGTTCAGACATCTGGCACCCCTGAAGGACTTCCACTTGGGATAGATGATTCTCTTGCTGCAGACAGCGCCGCTTTTACACTGAAACAGCTGATAAAAGCACTAATTCTATTCTGAAATCTGGTTTGCAGCCAGTGCTGGATCAAATTGATCCACTTGGTTTTGGGGATGTTTAGACTTCCCTGGCCTCTTATACTATGCACCTATGTGCACAGATGACGAAGTATCCACTAATACCTCTAGCTGTAAGCGATTCCCCATCTACTCAGAAACATCAGAATTCTAACCCTAATGATTCAGGCATCTATCCCTCCAGCGGGAAGGGATTAGGCTACAGATCTGGAGCGATTTAAACGAAAGAAACAGAAGTATTTAAGAATATGCTCTTCTGGCACTTACCTCAGGAGAAAACATATCCCTGAAGAAGAGGACTCTGAGGTAATATGTCACCTCAGCCGTTACTTCCAATTCCTGGAACGCACTTTATAAATTTACAGCCAGCAGACTGTGTCACTGACACCTTGTTATTGTGTGTTGCCAATGACTATTCTGGAGCTTTTCCAGATGTAATGGAAGTTTTGTTTATCTCTTCTGGGGGAAGAGAGATGGGGTCTGACCACGTCCTTGGTTGCAGCAATCACTGCATTTTATAGACCAAAGTCTCCAGGAAAGACAAAGAACTTGTACTTGTTTTTACAGCTTTGGTCTAGGCTTAAATCAGAGGCAACAGAGGAGAGGGAATCCTCTGCAGACAGCAAGCAATACATAAGAAGAGGGACCACAGCCACACCAAATGAATCTTCTTTCCAAAAACATTATTAGAAACCCAACTTGGCCAAGTTTCGGCAAACACGCCTATGTCAGGGGTCAACATACAGGGTGGCCCAAAAAAAGTGAGAACATTTCGTAGCATATAAGTTATTTAAAAATTAAAAAAGACAGATGTAAACGATTGACAAATTTTTAAAAAAAAAAGATGGCGACCGGAAATTGTCAAAATAAAGACGTAATATAGCTAAAAAAGGTAAATAAGTAAACTATTTAAGCTTTTAATTTATGAGATGTTCTCACTTTTTTGGGGCCACCCTGTATATATCAGTCAATGTTAAAGTCACACACAACACCATTAATGGAAAATGCCAGAACCGATAACATTGCGTACAAATACTGTAGTACCTTGTCTAGTCTCTTCCTCTCCTGAGAAGGTTTTGTTCTGGCAGTCATCGGATGCATGGAGCGAGAAAGAGGAGTGGGCAGGGCTCTGTGCTGTGTGCTGCCTTACAGAGGATCTGGATCCAGTTCCTGAGTCAGGACTTTGCGTTCTGTGCTGGTCATGGCAGAAGGTGCTGCAAATGCATCAGTCACCCTCTGTGGGAGGGATGGGGCTCTGCTATCATTCAATGCTGACCCCTCTCGATGAAGGACTTTTGCTGCCAATAACTAAATGGAGTCAGGAAGGAACATAAAAGCAGGGAGGAAACCCCAGAAAGACTTATGGCACTATAGCCTAAAAGGGAGCAGTTCCTACTGAGGAAAGGGGCAAGAGAAAACAGTGAGGTCAAAATTAAAAATAAGTATTGCCTGAGTTAGAGAGAGGGAGCATAAACATCTGAGCCCCAAAGAAAGATTACCGTGGGGGGGGGGGGGGTGGAGGGGGTGAAGTGGACCATGAGGTTTAGGAGGACATGGAGAGGAAAGGAGAGAATAAGGATGAATGGAAAAGGTTTAGGGGGTGGGGAAAGCAAGGGAAGGGAAGGGAAAGGAGTGGAGGCACTGGAGAGGTTATACTTTTTTGGTGCTTGGCAGGCTCAGATTCATGTGAACAGCTGGGCAGTGAGTGGGCAACTTTGATTTGTCGTGACAGTTTTGCGTTCCAGTGGCCTGATGGCAAAACAGAAAAAGAAAGGAAATAAAAGTGGGACGTGGATGGGGATGGAGGAGGTGTCATAGTGCTGGGAGGAGGCGCTGGAAGTACTATACTCAGGCCTTTGCAAGGAGGAGGATGAGGATCCATCATTGCAAGTGGGGCAGTCAGAACGCCTGGGGTTTACCAATACTTGGCATGAAGAGGGGGCCAGCGGGGTCTTGTATTGTTGCTGAAGACACAGCAGAGAGCAAGGTGCAGCTGAGGTGACAAGACAAGTGTTTGTAAAGGTTAGGCCAAAGGCTGATGCAACTGCCATGGGCCACTTCCCTTGAGGTCTTAAAGCTTAGCAGTTTTACGGCTTCTCTTGACAGCTTGCTTGTGAGGTCCTGCTGCCCAGATGTACTTGCTAACAATGAAGAGACAAGGCAGACAGTGAACCCAGGGCTTGTAGGTGACCAGTGGGAGGCAAGAGAGCCTACGTAAGGGGTAAGCAGTTGGGCATGGATGGAAAAGGGCCAGGCAGTGAAAGGAAGAAGCATTGGAGCAGCCAGGGTTGGCACCAAAGAAAAGAAAGGACGGGACAGTAACAGGGGGGATGGGGGATAGGAGTCTATCCAAGGTTCACAAGATTAATCTGGAGATCTCCATAGCACGACCTAGACCTCAATCTCCCCCTCCCCCCTTCACTCATGAATTCTTCCTTCAACCTCTGTTACCCTTTCTCAGGGCTTAATTGGTGCCAGAACGGTGTTCCAGCACTTTTTAGGAGGCAGAAGTATAGATTCCATCATCCTACCAGCTCTGTGCTGCCTCGAGTGTATAAACACTTAAAACAGCCACAGGAGCACTTTTGTTTGTTCCCGCAGTTGTGCTCTACTGAAGCAGCCTGGCCGCAGCATTTACAGTAAAGCAAAATCACTTCCTGCTTTACTAAACGTGCCACAGGTGGGCTGCTTCGCTACAACACAGCTGTGAGAGCAAACTAAACTACTTGCGCGGCTGTGTTAAGTGTTAATATGGCCACAGTAGTACACATCAGGCAGGGGAAGAGAAGAGGTAACCGTGGCCATATTAACACAGCTGTGGGAACACTTTTGTTTACTCCTGTGGCTATGCTGTAGTGAAGCAGCTTGGACGCAGCACTTTTAGTAAAACAGGAAGTGCTGATTTTGCTTTACTGTAAATGCCACAGACAGATTGCTTCAGTACAACACAGTCATGGAAGCAAACAAAAATGCTTCTGCGGCTGTGTTAACTTAGAACAGGCTGGAAAAGGTAGGAAGGAGGTGCTTGCAAGTGATATGATGGAGAGATTGGGACTGGAAAAGGGCCAATGCTGAGAGAAGGGGCTGTGCTAGAAATGGGCTGATACTAGAGCTGGGGGAAACTGAGACTGGAAATGGGCTGATACTGAGGCTGGGGGGGGGGGCGAAGTGAGACTAGAAATAGACTGATACTGGAGCTGGGGGATGACAGACTTGAAATGGGCTGATACTGGGGTTGGGAGATGACTGATCATAGAAATGGGTTGATACTGGGGCTAGGAGATGACAGACTGGAAAGAACTGATACTGGGGTTGGGGGTAACTGAGACTGGAAATGGGATGATATTAGGGCTGGGGGATGACAGACTGGAAATGGCCTGATACTGGGGTTGGGAGATTACTGATAATGGAAATTGGCTGATACTGGGGCTGGAGGGGGGTGGAAATGGGCTGATATTGGGCCCTGAGGGGAATGGGACTGGAAATGGGCTGATGCTGCAGGGGACTGAGACTGGAAATAGACTGATAAGGGGCTGGGGAGGGGGGGGACTGGGACTGGAAATGGGCTGATACTGAGGCTGGGCATAGAAAAGGGCTTATGTTGGAAGAGGACTGGTACTGGAAAGGGGCTCATTTTAGGGCTGGGGAGCCTGATACTGAAAAGGGGCTAGTGTTGATAAATGCTGGGGTCAGGGTGTGAAACAGAAGGAGATGCTGGGGGAGTGAGGAGAGAGGAGGACAGATATTGTGGAGGCTGTGGAAGAAGCAAAGTCATAACCAGGAGAAGGTTGAGAAGGCGGGATATAAGATCAGATACTGGGGTAAGGAGGAGGAAAGGAAGGGTTAATAAATATTGAAGGAGGAGATAGATGGGTGGGCACTGGGATCATGGGCATATAGGAAAGCATGGACTTGGGCTTAGGTAGAGAATCTAAGACTGGGTGAGGAAACAGAAAAAAAGAGTAACATAGGCTGGGTATTGGGCATATAAGTGGAGACTCAGGGCTTGGATGGGATTGTGAGTGAGGTCTCAGGGATTGGGTAGTTTGAAAAAGAATTGCCTGGGGGATAGCGGAGACTAAGAAATTGATCAGCGATTAGGAGGACAATGGGGACAAGATGATTTGGTGAGGAATATGAGTAGGGTTGTGAGACAAAGTGCAGAGATATGGGAAGGGATGAAGGTTTGAAGAGCCTTGAAGGATATGGGAAAGGATTGGGGGTGATTGAAAGGGATAGAGGGCTATAGAGTGGGTGGGAGCCACAGGAAGATACAGGTCTTCCTTGAAGGTGGTGAGAGAGAGTAGAAATGGGGGAGGTAAAGTGGAAATGAAAACCTGCATAGGGGTTAAGACATAAGAAAAGGCCTGGAGGTGGAGACAAGATGTGCTAGGGAATGAGCTGGGGCTGATTAGGGGATGAGAAGAAAAAGGCGGTAGATGAGGCTGGGGAGGGGATGCATATGGAGGGTGGAAATGGGGAACTAGAAAGTGGGTCTGGCGAAGGATTGAGACAGGTGAGGAATGGAAGGACTAGGGAAGTGAGGCTAGGAAATGGAAAGCTGGTAAGAAGATGAAAGGCAAAAAGATGAAGGCTGGAGATTGAAGAAGGGAGAGAGAAGAATGGAATGAATCTATAGTTAGGGTAAAAGACAGATGAGAGTAATGAAGAAAAAAAGAGATGAAACAGAAGGATCAATGTCAGAGAGAGATGTAGGGAAGGAAAGGATAAAGACAGGCAGTGTGAAGAAACAAAATGGAAATTAGATCCTGGGAAAGGACTTAGAAGAAAATAAACAAGAGGAAGTGGAAAAGAGAGATCAGGACTAACCATCTAGAAAAATAAAATGATCAGGCAACAAAGGTACAAAAGAGTGGCAGTTTTTTAGAGAATAAAATATGTCAGTTTTGGAAATGTACATTTCTTAAAGTTCAGTAGATTAGAAAATGCATTTCTGTTTCTTTTTCGTTAGTGTCTGTTTTTGAGGTTTTCCATTTTAATTTTTGTCGGCATATTTTTTTTTCTAATTTGTAGTTTCTTAGGGGTATGTTTACTAAACCGCGCACCCGTGCGCGGCGCACAAGAGTGGACGCTAATGATGCACTTAAGTGCTCTTAAGCGCCGCGCATGCGTGCGCGTCACATTAACGGGCCGGCGCACGTGTGCGGGGCGCTCATGTGCGATAGAGGCGGGGAAACGCTTACGGCGGGCGGAGGACGGCTCCCGTGGGGCGGGGGGTTGGGGTCAATGGGTGGAGAGTGGGAGGGGAGAGGCTCCCCGCACAGGAGCGGGGCTGAATTCGGCATTAAAAATACCGCGAGTGAAACCCTCGCGTTAGAGCCAATTTAAAGGGAAGAGAAACCATTTCCGTCAGCAATGTACAGTAAAACCGAGGAAACCTGCAAAACGTGAGCAGTGTGATACATGTGCACAGAACAAAATTGCAAATATAAATTGAAAATGACCACAACAAATTTCAAATAAATTATAATCCAGCTGGGCAACAGTGATATTAATGGGCAACCATAAAAAACACTCCCAGGAAAGCTCCAAAAAAAAAGAAATGATTTTTGGAAGGGTCTACGCTCTGTAGACCCGTTCAAACATCACTGCAGGTTAATGGAGCTTTCCTGGGAGTGTTTTTCATGTTGCCCATTGATATCACTGTTGCCCATTGATATCACTGTTGCCCAGCTTGGTTTTGTTTTTTTTCCTCTTTTTTTGGAGGTCATTTTTGAGGTTTAATTGCACCCCTGTCCCCATACAAGGTAAACGAGCCCACAGTAAAATTGTGCAGAGCAGGGTGTCTGACTCGTGCGGCCAGGTTTCCTATCTCCAGAGACTGCACTGTCTCTGTGGCCACAGTGTGGTGCAGCGGACACAGCCAGTGCCTGTAGGACCAGAGGGTCACAGGTTCAAACCCCAGCTGGGGCTCCTGCCAACCCAGTCCCCATAGTTTTACCCACCACTGAACAGTGATAGTACAGACACTCCTGTATGGCAGAGAACATAAGCATGGTTCCAACACCTATATTTTACCCTACACCGCACACAAACCATAACAATGGGCATTACCGACAGCCGAGTCCCCCAAATTCAGTCCTGGCAGGCCACAACTCTATCAGGTCATATGCTTTTTTCCAGATAGGGACATGTCTGCATGTTGGCGGAAGGGTACAGGTGGTGGAGGAGGCAGTGGCTGCAAACCACAGCAGACAGTGGCCTAGGCCCTTGCAGGCTGGCACCGTCCACCGTAACAGACAGGCTCTGTCGGATGTACAGTCATGGACTCCCCAGGGAACACAGCATATCTGTGGCAACACGGTGGTGCAGTGCACACAGACAGCATGTGCAGGAACAGAAAGTCACAGGTTCAAAGCCCAGCTGGGGCTACTGCCAATCCAGTCCATATATGTTTTTCTACAACTGAACCGTGATAGTAAGGAGAAACCTTTATTGCTGAGAACATACGCAGGGTGCACACGCCTATATTTTACCACACCAAACACAGACACCATAAACAGCCACATTACCCAGAGAAGAGTCTCCCAAATGCAGTCCTGGAGGGCCTCACACCATTCAGGATCCATGCTGCCTCTACTAAAGATGCCTGTGCTGCATATCTATGTACCACCCCCATGGTATGCTGATGTAGCTCATGCATATTTATGAGGGACAGCATGAAAACCCGAACAGTGGTTGGAACACCAGGAGTGGAGTTGGGACACTCTGCCATAAAGCAGCAAACAGGGCCAGACACCCCCCCCCCCCCGGCCCCATTGGCCAATGCCTCCTAGAGAGGCAGGACATTGGGCCCTGCCTGTATCCCCCAATACTAGCAGTTGCATACCTTAGCACTGCCATCCTACACCTGGGTATATGGTACACAGCTACCAAACGTTGCCCATGATAACTGGCAGATATCAATTCCTACGTTAAGCACATGTTGCTCATTGATCTCCACCATAACAATCATTGTGATGTCTGCGGTGTGCACTGCAGGTCTGTCCCTGACAGTGTTTACCACCCTGGGGAGTGACCTCCAACACTAGTGCGTACCATATCCATGCCTGTACTGTGCCCAGGACTGGTGTGGTGGGTATGGCTGCTGGACTTCTCTATAGTAGCACAATGCTGGCATAGGTGTGGGGGTGGCTGTCTGCCTATCCAGTGTGTGGTGGCTGCAAACACCTTCCACAGCCCACACTGCCAGCAATGTTGCCAGTATTGGGCTGCCAATGTGCATAATGAGGATCAAGGTACCATGGGTATAGGCCGGACAGGTTGGCCTGGCCAGGGTGCATCTGCACAAGGCATAGGGCACTGACTGGGACATATTAGTGCCAGGCCACCACCTACACAGACAGGGTGACCTCAGTATGTCCTGCTGAGAGATCACTCTCACCCTGACTGTGCAGTGACCACAGCATGGCTAGGCACCCCCATAGTGCTATATAGTATTTCTCTCATGTGATAGATATGGGTTTCCTTTTGGGGCCCAGTCACTGATTTAACTGCTTGCTGTGTATGCTGACATCCCAGTTCTGGATGCATGCATCTCTACTGGTAACATGCACTGTGGACTAACTAGCACATGGTTTGCAGCTGGTGGGGTGCAGTGGCTGATGACTGCTGCAGGAGAATATCAAATAGTGGTGGGGTGCAGCTTAGCATATCCAGGCCTAATGTCTGTCTGCTATTGTGTTAGGGATGTGTATAGAGCTGCATTGACTGTGCTGTAGGGTGTCTGTTCCACAGCAGGACTGGGTTTGATGGACCCCTCTACTGCCACCTTTGCAGGGAGGTAGAATGTGGATCTGTTGATAGGAGACCCTGTTTGCCACCCTCAGCCCTGGGGGAGGGTGGTGGTGGTACATAGCCCACCTAGGGGCTACACCTGACTGAAACAGACAGAGATATCCAAGGTGTTTGTGTAGAAACAAACTATCTCACACATTAACACCACTTTGGACCTCCAGCATGGCCTCTTTCAGCCATGGAAGGTGTTGTGGACTTGGTCCTGGCCGCCTCATTGCACCCTCAGGGTGAGCACAGTACCCGCACAATGTGACGGTGTGTAGCTACTCTGTGCCAGTAAAACACATGGTCAGTACCCCCTACCAGGCCGAGGTGGTGTGTGGGTGCACATGGTCACTTCCCTCTACTGGGCAGAGGTGCTGTGGGGGTGCATTGCCCATCTTGTGTTAATCTGTGGACAGCTGATTTGCATGTGCAGTGCATCATGGGTATGGGTAGGCTAACCCTATCCTGGTGACCACAGCAGACTGTCAGTGTGGTGACGTGCATGCTCTCTGCAGCCCACCAGGGGCTTGCTAGCAACTTTAGAGCTGTAGCCCAATGGTTACTGCACTGCCTCTGAAGCCAGAGGTCATGGGTTCAAACCAACAGTGGGGTTATTTGATAGGGTTGTCCAATGCATTATCTTTTTTTAATGTACATATTTTGATGCCAGCAAAAACACCTTCAGCGTACTGTACCCATAAGGTGCCTCTGAGGGTGCTTTATAGGGCGCCCTATAGGGCACCTTATGGTTCCCGTCCATATAAGGTGCACTATACATTCTCCTGTGATGCAACCTATAGGGTGCCCTATAGGGGACATTTTAGGGTGCTGTGGTGGCCAGTGTAATTTATAATGTGCCCTATGGAGTGCCTTATAGGGTGCCTTTTACGGCACCTTCAATTACGGCACGTGAGGGCGTGTTTGCTGGCAGCAATTAATAACATAAATATAAAGTGCTGCAGGACAAAATATGTACAATGCAAAGCTGATGCCACAGCCAGCCTTACGTATTAGGCACACTGGGGAGCAAACCCATGACCCCTGTATCAGCAGTCAGTGCCTTAACCATTGTTTATGTTTATGTTTATTATGTTTATGTTTATTAAAACTTTATATACCGCCCAATACAATTAGCATCTGGGCGGTTCACAATACATAAAATCAATTAAAATTGCTAAAAAGAGAGAGAGAGCTGCAAAAAAGAGCCAGAAAAGGAACGCCATAAAATCAAAGAAAAGGGATAGAAACAGAGATACAGAGGGGGGGTAAAGACGGGTAGCAAAGGGTAGACAACAACAACATAGAGAAAAATGTAAGACGGGGCAGGGGTTTGCTGTCAAAGGCCTAGTGAGGGGAGGAGGATGGGGTCGGGAAAGGAAGGTTGAAGGCAGAACAAAAAAGATGGGTTTTGAGGTTAGCTTTAAAGGACGGGTAGGAGGTTTCGAGACGTAGAGAGGGGGGATGGGTGTACCAGAGCCTTGGACTAAGAAAAAAGAAAGCGGAAGACCGGGTGGATTCTAGGTGTGCTTGGGAGGGGGAGGGTAGGAACATACGGTTGGCATGAATAGAGCGGAGAGAACGGTGAGGGGTGTGAAGGTGAACCTGGCTGGCAAGATACAGGGGGGTACCAGAGTGGATCACCCTGTGAACAAAGATAAGAATTTTAAAATGAACACGAAAGACAACGGGGAGCCAATGAAAGTGTATTAACAGAGGGGTAACATGATCGAACTGTGAAGCATGAGAAAGGACACGAACAGCAGCATTTTGAACCCGTTGAAGACGACAGATTTGGGATTGAGGGAGACCAGCAAGACAAACATTACAATAGTCAAGATGAGACATAACAAGAGAGATAATGAGAGTAGTCATAGAAGAAACAGTAAGAAAAGGACGTACGGCACGGAGTTGTTTTAGGGAGAAGAAGGAACGTTGGACAATTGAGGAGATATGTTCTTTAAAGGAAAGGGAGGAATCAGAATCACACCCAAATACCGCAAGGAAGGGACGGTGGGGATGGGTGAAGAAGAAAATAAAGGGAGTGGGGATAGGAGTGGGATTGCCGAAAGTGAACCATATAGCTGAGGTTTTCGAAAGATTAATGTGAAGATAATTAGATGAGAGCCAGGAGGCTACAGAAGAGAGACAGGAGTTAAAGGCAGTGATATCGGGGCAATAGAATCAGTGTGATAAAGCAGAAAGATGTCATCCGGTAGTAATATGTAGAAAAACTGTGCTGTTGGACAAGGAGGGCAAGAGGGTCCAGGAATACATTAAAGAGAAGATGGGCGATAACAGAACCCTGAGGAACACCACAGGTAAGGGGTGTGGAGGTAGAGGACTCTGAACCAGTGTGAACTGAGAAAGTGCGACTGGACAGAAAAGAGTGAAACCAACGAAGAACCAAGCCAGAAAGACCCGCATCCTGAGGCGAGATAGTAAAGTGCGGTGATCAAACCAGGTCGAAAGCAGCCGAGAGATCCAGAGAAACAGCAAGGGAAAGTAGACCACGATCGTGAGCAGAGTGCAAGTCATTAAGGAGGGAGATGAGAACAGATTCAGTGCTATGGCCTGGACGGAAACCCGATTGACGTGGATGAAGAGTGAGAGAAGCCTCGAGATGGGAGGAGAGCTGAGAAAAAATCAATTTCTCCAAGAGTTTAGAAAGAAAAGGGAGGTTAGAAATAGGACGCCAATTGGAGGGGGAGGAGGGGTCTAGAGAACTATTTTGAGGATAGGACGGACAGTAGCATGTTTCCACGGGGAGGGAAAAGTGCCAGAAAAGAGACTAGAGTTGAAAAGCGAGAGAATAAGAGGGGACAGTGCAAGAGAAGGTTCCAACAACCAGGAAGAAGGGATGGGGTCGGCCGGACAAGAGGTTTTACGGGTGGAAGTGAAAGCCTTGGTGAGAATGTCTGAGGTAATGGGCTCAAAAGTGGACCAGTGATGAGAAAGGGGAGGAATGGCGGGAAAAGAAGAGGTAGGAAGAGTAAGGGAGGGGGCGCTACCAGAGGGGGAGGAGAGAGGGGAGAAGGACAGGATGGGAAAGATGAGGGAGGGTTTGGACTTTAGAAACAAAGTAGGTAGCCAGGGAGGAAGGATCAGGAGTAAAAAGGGAAGAGGGAGGGATCGAGGAAGAGTGGGGGGCAGAAAGAGAGCGGAGGATGGAATGTAATTGGCGAGAGGAGTTTGAAGAATGAGTAATGAGATTAGAGAAATAACACTGTTTGGCAGAGTGGAGAAGGGAACGGTAGTGGCGATGAGCAGAGCGGAAGCAAGAGAGAGTAGAAGGGTTTGGGTGTTTACGCCAGAGACGCTCGGCTCGGCGAAGATACCTACGGTGAAGAAATAGCCCAGAGTGAAATCAAGGGTGATGGGGAGATTGACGAAAGGGGCGGGGGGATTGTAGAGGAGCAACAGAATCAAAGGCAGTAGAGAGAGTCGTATACCAAGAATTAGCCTGAGAGTCAGGGGAAAGAAGATGAAAATCTGGTGGAAACAGAGCGTCAGAAGCTGGAAACTGAGGAAGAGTGGCAGGGGTAATACGACGAGATGGAAGGGAAGGAGAACCTAAAAGAGAGATCGGGGAAGAGGAAGGACAAGGAAGGGAAAAAGAAGACAGAAATGATCAGTCCATGGAAGGGGAAGAGAGGATAAGGAGGAGGGAGGAGAAAGAGAGATCCAGGAAAGATAAGCAGGTCCAAAGAGTGACCAGCGGTGTGGGTAGGGAAGGAAACAAGCTGGACAAGGGAAAGGTCAGATAGAAAAGTCAAGAAGCTACGAGCTCGGGAAGTAGAGGGTGAGTCCACATGGATGTTAAAATCACCCAAGATCAAGAGACGAGGAAAAAGAAGAGTGGCTTCTGAGATAGTGGCGAGAAGACTATCCCAGAGACAAGGAGGGTGGAGCATAGATGAGGAGAAAGTAAAGAGGGGGAGAGAGACCAAGGCGGAGAAGAAGAGACTCAGGATAATGCTGGGCAGGTGAAGAGAGCTCCTGGAAAGGAAGGGAGGAGCGGTAAAGTAGTGCAGTCCCTCCGCCGCTCCTGCCCCTGCGAGTTGTGGATAACGCAGAATAGCCAGGGGGCAGACAGCGGTTCAGAAGCGGCTCCTCGCCATCCCTTAACCAGGTTTCAGTAAGGAAAAAAGCATCAAGAGCATGTTGAGTGAGAAAGTCATGAACTAGTACAGTCTTAGAGCGGAGCGAACGACAGTTTAAGAGAGCAAGCTGAAGAAACAAAAGGGACTGGGGGGGAGATAAACCTGAAGAGCGACCAGTACAGAGAATCAGATTGGAGAGGTTCCGAGGAGAAGGATCAGCATAAATAGAGGCAGAAGGGGCGGAGGAACGCCAGTTCCAGTGTACTGGGATAGTTGACATGGTAAGGAGGAACCAAATTAAGAGAGGAAGAAGGAGTACAGGTTTAGAGCCAGTGTGACTTACCGCGGGAGACGCTGGATGAGATCCGGGGAGGCGGAACACCAGTAGAGAGGACGAAAGGGAGAAGAAAAAGGCGCGCAGATGTAAGTGCCAGAGCGCCTCCTGGCAACCAAGAAAGCTCCGTACTTCCGCCCCTGGAGTCGCCCCATTGTGCTCCACTGCTGCTCCTCCTTGCCTGTCAGCGCACCTACGTATGCTTTTCATTCCTTAAACTGCACAGTGCTGCCATAAAAACCAGTACACTGACCTTGCGGTACCTCATACGGCACCCTCTAAAGCGCCCTATAAGCAACATTCTAGGGTGCCTTGGCTGACAGTGCACTTTAAAATGTGCCTTATAGGGCACCTGATGTTAACACACTTTGGGAGTGCGTTTGCTAGTAGTGGCAATTAAAATATGCCTCCTAAAGCAATCTGCCCCATAATATGTTATGCCTCAGCCAGCCTTGTTCATTAGGTACTTTGGGGGATTGAATCCCTGATCCCTGTACCATTGATCAGTGTCTTAACCATTGTGCTGTGGTTCTGTTCCTGTGATTGCACATCAGCGCGCCGCCTTATGCCGCCCAATATTAACAAGCCTCCTAAAACATTGGCGTGCTGCCTTGTGCCCATCAGCGTGCCGCCTTATGCCGCCCATCATTTATATGCCTCAGCCAGCTGCCTCCATTGGGCACTGTGGGGGATTGAACCCCTGATCCCTGCATTGTTGGTTAGTATCTTAACCATTGTGCTGTGGCTCTGCTCTTCTTCCTACACATCAGTGCGCCACTTATACCGCCCAGTATTATACTGCCTCCATAGACATCAGCACGCCACCTTATGCCGCCCAGTATTAATATGCCGCCAAAAACATCAGCGTGCTGCACAGTATTTCTGCGACTCATAAATTACCGCCTCAGCCAGCTGTTTTTATTGGGCACTGTGGGGAATTAAACCCCTGATCCCTGCACTGTTGGTCAGTGTCTTAACCATTGTGCTATGGCTCTGCTCTTCTGTTTGCCCATCAGTGTACCACATATGCCTCCCGCGCAGCCATCTGATGCGCTAAGGTGCGGGGCGTACAAGGGCGCCGCGCACCTTAGCGCATATTTAAATTCCGGCTTTTCTTTTTCAGGACGGAACGCCCACTCCTTATATGGCATCCGCACTCTACCGCGGCCCGCACTTTACCGGGGTTTTAGTAAACATACCCCTTATTCTTTACTAGGTAATGGTCTGTTTTTTTCCATGTGCAGCAGAGAAAACGGATTCTGTTAACATGTTGGTTCTGTAGTTGTTCGGCTTATTCTCTTTTTCCAGCTAGAGGTTACTAGTGTTCTAGAATATTTGCACTGTTGATTTTTCATAGGTAGGGTTGAATTCTTAGATTTGGTGCCAATGTTGAGTGTCCATTTACAGGGTTTTGTGTTATGACACACATTGACAGAAGAGGGAGTTGGTGGTATTATCACTGATTTGAGACAAGAATTTAAATGGAATCTTTTTTTGTATGTTGAGTTGTAAAGTGAAACACCCTAATTCTGCTCTGCATTCATTGTTGGGAGAATTTTATTTGTGAATCTGGGAGTATTCCATATGAATGAATAATTATACCCAATCAGACAAATGAATAAATATGCCCCATTCAAAGACAATTATGTGTTTGCTGGCAAATGCATAATTAGGCTATGTATTTTCAAAAAAAATGCACAGATGATATCAAGCTAAATAGCAGGCCTAGCCTAAGCAGATAGTTTATTCACCAATGCTGTAAACAAAAGTATGCAAACGCTTCTAGTCCTGGCCCCACCCCCACAAGTCACTTACAGCCCACAGTTCCATTTCCTTTTTTATCTACAAATTAAGCCCTGCCCTTTCTTCCTTTTCTAAACTCCCTAACTGCTCTTCGGATCCCATTCTCACTCATCTACTAAGCTCTGTCTCTCCTGCCGTTGACTCCTCCCTTTGTCACATCCTCAAACTATCACTTTCCACAGCATCTGTTCCCGCAGCCTTAAAATATTTTGTTACACCTCTCCTCAAAAGCCTACACTGAACTCTACCTGCCCTTCCAATCAGTCCATCTCCCTTCTCCATTTTGTATCCAAACTGCTTTAACATCTTGGTTTTCTCTCCTCTTATGCCATTATAGATCCACTGCAAGCGGACTTTCATCCTCTATATTCTACTGATACGGCCCTTCCCAAAGTATCCAGTGACCTCTTCTTGGACATATCCAAGGGCCTTTACTTGTTCCTCATTTTTGATCTAGCTGCTGTCTTCTACTTGATATCCTGGCTTTAGTGGCTTTGTTCTGTCTTGGTTTGTGTTTTATCTCTCTCGTTGCACTTTCAGTATACGCGTGCTCCCATGGATCTTCTTCCACTGCTATCCCCATTTCAGTAAGTGCGCTTCAGGGATATGTTTTGGGACCTCTTCTCCTCTTGCTCTTTACTCATTCCCTTGGTGCTCTAATCTCATGGTTTTTAGTACCGTTTTTATGCTCTCAGATTTGCCTCTGCACCTAAATTCTCTTCAGGAATTCCGGCTCATATCTCAGCCTGCTTGTCTGATTTTGCTGCCTAGATGTCCTGCCACTATCTAAAACTGAATATGGCTAAGACAGAGCTCATCATCTTTCCTCCTAAACCTATCTCCCCCTTTTCTGCTTTCTCTATTTTGGTGGATAATACTATCATGTTCCCTGTTTTCTTGGCAGCTTTGGGGTCATCTTTGACTCTTTCTCTTTCTCCCCACACATCCAACAGCTCTGTCACTTATTTCTCTATAACATCAGCAAAATTTGTCCCTTCCTTTCTAAACACACTACCAAGACCCTTATCCATGCTCTAGTCACCTCAGGCCAGATTTCCGAAGGAATTTACATGGGTAACTGCCCTAGTTACCCGTGTAAATGCCTTATATGGGATTTTTGAAAGGATTTTTGAGTGGAGGAGTGGCCTAGTGGTTGGGGCAAGGTACTTCAGGCCGGAAGGTTGGGGGTTCAAATCCCACTAGAGGACAGCAACCTTGGGTCGGAAGGACTGGGGTTTCTAGTCCCACAGGTGCTCCTTGTGGTCTTGGGCAGCCACTTAACCCTCCATAGCCCATGTTCCCTGTAAAATAGTTATCTCCAAGTTATAATGCCCTGTTCAATGTAATTTCAGTTTGTTCAATGTAAACTGCACTGATGCAGAATAGTGTGGTATATAAGAGAATGTAAATAAATAAATAAATACCTACATGGATAGTGCCCTTTGAAAATCCCAGATAAGTCCCTAACGCGTCCAGATGCTATGTGGTTAGCAGTGGGGTGTGTTAGGGGCGTTCCAGGGTGGAGCGGGGGCAGAGGAAAGGGCTAACCGGGTAGCACCAATTTTCAATGCTACCCGATTGCGCCTTAAAGATAGGCAAGGTTTTTCCTCGCCTACCTTTCAGGAGCAGGGGCTAAGCAGGTAGCACTGAAAATTGGTGCTACCTGGCTAGCTCCTGTGACTTCTGGGTTGTGTGGCGAGACCCGGATTTTCAATGCTGAGGCCGCATATGATCTGGCATTGAAAATCCAGGTTAGGTGGAAGAGGGGCAGGCTATGTGCCGACACGCCGCATTAACACCACCCAGATGAAAATCGGGCCCTTCCTCTTTAGATGATTGCAACCTGCTCCTCGCTTGACGACTCCTGAATCATCTCTCTTCTCTTCAGTCCATTCAGAACTCAGCTGCAAGGCTAATCCTCCACCAGAGTCACTATGCTCTTGTAACCCTTCTCCTCAAGTCACTTCATTGGCTCCCTATACATTTCCACATTCAGTTCAAACTTCTCTTACTGATTTATAAGTGCATTCATTCTGCTGCTCCTCATTACCTCGCCTTTCTTATCTCTCTCCACACCCCTCTTTGGGAACTCCGCTCATCAGGCAAATCCCTTCTATCTGTGCCCTTCTCTTCCATTGCCAACTCCAGACGGCGTTCTTTCCACCTTGCTGCACCATATGCCTGGAACAGACTACCTGAGTGGGTGCAGCGGGGTCTATCTCTGGTCCTATTCAAATCCAAGCCAAAAATCCACCTCTTCAAGGCAGCTTTTGGATCCTGACCCTTTATTCTCCTGTTTATCACCCATGTGTGTCAAGACCCTTTCTAGTCCTCGCTTTAATGCGTTTCTGTTTTGTGTATATGTATAGCACTATGTGTGCCTTGTAGCACTATACAAATGGTCAAAAGGCCAGCTTGACTCAAAAAGGTGGATGGGCATGGGACTCCTAAAACTGCTCAGCCTTTGTATGGAGGGAGTAGAAGATGGGGCAGATCAACACTTGTTGAGCCGGAGAAGTGACATTGGCCCAGAGATGAAGCAGTGGAGTAGCAGGAGCAATGCCAGAAAATGAACAGGGCCTACTGTGCAGAGATATATGGGATGAGCTGTAGGATGTCTGGGGAAGTGAGGAGGTGAGCCAGCTCAAGAATGGCCAGCAGTTGAGGGACGCGGTATCACTACTGGAGTCAAGTCAGTCCACTGGAACAGCAGAACAAGGGGTGAGGCAGGGTAAGATGGGGGAGAAGCAAGTGGGGCATAAGGAGCAGGAATTAGTTAAGCGCTTATGTGACTAAAGGTTCCTATGGAACTTGCAGAAGGTAGTGAAAAGGATGGATCAGGACAAGTGCATGCAGGGGATAGTGGGGAGGCACCAGAATGGGTATGGGACTCCTCTGATTCCTTATTTCTAGGACTCTTTGTCCTTCTCAGCTTCAGAACTGGATGACTCTGCGACTGCTCAAAGCAGATCAGTTAGGAGCCCGGACTGGCAATGCCTCATGAGGTGACGGAGTTTGGAACTGAAGGGTCATGCTCTCAGTGTTCACATACATTTAGCATTATCACCCTCTCTGAATAGTCATGTCCCATGTAAATTATGCATGAAGGTTTTTCGAGAGAAGCATGTCAAAGATTAAGAGATTTGAGATAAGAAAAAAAGGGAGAGCATTAAGAAAAAGGCCAAGAAAGGGAAACATAAAATTCCTGAAACTATCAGTAATTGGATATTGACATTCCATGTTGTTCATAATTTAATATAACTTCTTGTATTCCACTCATTATCTACACATAAACTCACAGCAGATTCCATCATAATAGCAGTAACAATAATAAATCATTCAATAAAACCTAACTTGCATATCATAATGTATGTCAATAATAAAATTTCTTCCACAGCCATGTCTTTACCACTTTTCTAAATTGCATATAGTTTTGCAACAATTGTATAGCTTGAGGCAAACATTACACAATGAAGGGACTGTTTCCACAGTGGTCTTCTTTATTTTGGAAGTGGGTGGGGGACAAGCCATCCTTATATCTGAGCTTGCTATGCTATATGGACATGATATTGAAGGTCCACAGGACATATGATGGGTGAGGTTGGCTAAATTTTGATCAAGTTTCAGAAGAGTTTAGCCAAGGACAAATCTGAGGCTTGGGGGTACTGTGCTGTGGACATTTGGCTAGCTGAGATGACTCCAGGGCGCTTTGGATATGACTGGTTCTTCTGCCCTCTGTTGCTAAGACCTGTGTCAGCGGGACATGCTTCACTAGTACCCAGTGTGGCAGCAGTGGCAGGAATGAGAAGATGGAGTTATATGGTGCAGATGGGGTTAGGGGCCCTTCTGCGTTTCGGTGGAACCTCAAGCAGGGTAGGCCATCAAATGTCTGCTTTCAATTCATCATGGGCAGATGTGAGTGGCTGGCCTGTCACTTTCGCACAAATGCTCTGTGTATAGAGGAGCTCATCTGGCCTTTCGGTGTTTGGCCTTGAATGGGGGTCACATGGGAGGGGGCCACTTCGTACAGCTGGTCATGCATCCATAGCTCTCGCAGGACAAGACCCCTTTACCAATAAAGTTGCACGTGTTAGAGTATTGATGTATTTGGATGGAAGGGGGGGGGGTGCAGTTCCCAGGAGATAGTATCAGGTTTGGTTTAACCATCCCTTGCATGGTTCCTGTGCTATTACACAGAGATTAAAATTTTTCCATCTGTCCGAGTCTTGCAGGATATAGTAGTTGAAAATTGAGAAATGAGCTTGAGCTCGATAGGATATTGGGGCCTTTTTATCACTCCCCAATTCTGGATCTGGTAGTGCCCCCCAGAAGATTTCAACTGATTCACAGTCTGTCATACCCAATTGGTAATAGGGTTAATGAATTTATAGACCAACCTCTTTGTTCAGTAAAGTATACATCCTTTGATTCTGTGGTGGAGTTGGTCCGGAACACAGAAGTGGGAATTCATGGCTAAGGCAGACATTGACTTGGTCTTCATCTTGCTTCTGATTCACCCTTGCATTTTCCATTTAATGGGCTTTCATTTTCAGGGGAAGTATTTTATAGACAAATGCATGCTGATGGGGTGTCTGTGCTTTTTGAGACATTTGTAACATTCTTCCACTGGGCCATCCAAGAAGCCAGGTGGTTGGATAGCATAATGCATTATTTAGATGGTTTCTTGTTTGTCAGAGAGTGGTTGAGTCGAGATGGGGTCTGCATTTGGGGCTATTGGCAGGAGGCATGTGGTTGCTGTGGTTTGGACAATGAGGCATGTGATGGGGACAGCTCCCTGCCTCTTCTTTGGATGCCCATCATTTGTCAAATCTATAGTGTGTATTCATCCATTTCAAAGGAATGATATCTATTCTGTAAAAGGGGTTGAGCTGATCTGATAAATGAAGCAAAATTTCTTTACAGTCAGGTGTTATTTTCCTTACATTGCCCTCATCTGGTCTCAGTTGATCCCTAGAAGGGCATGGTAGAATGCTATTAAGCCATTGAAAGACTGTTGAAGCAGGTCAATGCTGAGGTCTCTAAATATGTGGTACTATTTGGGGGTTGGTTTTGTCCCATGATTTGATATCAGCTGATTGCCTGGGGTGTATCACCTGGACAACATTCATTTGTCGGATATTGGGCTAAACATTTTTCTAAGCTTTATACAAGATCTATTAGAAGACAGTAGCAAAGCTTTCAGAACTGCAGCCCTATGACGAGGTGGTGGGGACCTGCAGGTAGCAGTCCCCTCCACTGTCAGGGATAGAAGAAGAACAGACTTCCCAGGAGGTCAAGTAACTCCCCAAGTAGAAGCAAGAGAGTAGGAACCTTAGACTACGGAACACGGGCAACACTGCCATATGCAGAGTAGGGTCTCAAGGGCTCCATTATTTATTAAAATGGAAGGCTTAGCCTGGTGGCAGCACAGCTAAGGGTGGGTAATGAGGATATGAAAAGATGTATTGGAGGACTAGGATGCCATTTTCTAGTCCTGAATAAAGTTAATCTGTAAGTACCATCAGGACCGTACGTAGCCCTGTGCGAGCAGTGCAGTCACACAGGGCGCAAATGCTTAAGGGGCTGTCTGCCGTTGCCTGCCACCGCCACTTTTTCTTCTCTCAGCGACGGCAGGCAACGGCAGACAGCTGTAATGTGCCCCATAAGCCTTCTCACGGCACTCTAAGCAGGTCTGGTCCCTCCCTCCTTTGACGCGACGTCAGAGCAGGGAGGGACAGATCTGCTTAGAGTGCCAGCAACTGCACATCGAGTGTGCCTCTTCTCTCCTGCCGCCATCCAGAAAGTGGCTGAATGGAGGTGCGGGGGAGGGCGCGCGCCTGATGTGCAAGTCGCACAGGGCGCGATTCACGCTTGGTACGGCCCTGAGTACCATGTTCGGTTAATGGAATTAATAAAGTTGTATTAATGTTAAAGTTAAAACTGTGGCCAAGGTTTTGCTGCTATCCATGGTTTGATGACTGGGGGCGAATAGTTTGTGTGTTACAGAGGCAATAAACCGATGAATGGTGTGAGTGCTTGTATTATGATAATCTTTTTATGATTTCTAACTGCAGAGTGGCAATAGGTGGTGAAGCAAATGTGGCATCCTAAATATAGAAAGGGAGAGAAACTGGATTGGCATGGAGGTAGTGACTCTGTGGTGACCTGTAAGTGCATTCGTTCTGCTGCTCCTCATTACCTTTCTTCTCTTATCTCTCCCTACACCCCTCCTGGGGAGCTCCGCTCTTCTGGCAGATCTCTTCAATCTGTGCCCTTCTCTTCTACTGCCAGCTCCAGACTTTGATTCTTCCACCTCGCTGTTTCTTATGCCTGGAACAAACTACCTTAGACTGCATGACAGGCTTCATCTCTGGCCCTTCTCAAATCCAGGCTGAAAACTCACCTCTTCGAGGCCGCTTTTGGATCCTGATCCGCTTAGTCTCCTATGTGTTTCCTTACCACTCCCCTAGCTTTATTATTATTATAATGCTGAGGCTGTTCCCTTAGCTGAAGAGGGGAGGAGGGGAGACACTGTGCAGCTTGCTTTCAGTGAGGTGGAGAAAACAGAGTAAGTTTATTATTATTTATTTATTATATATCACACAGAAGGCTAGAGAGCCATCATTGTGATTTAAAAAGAAAGACAGCAGTGGGGAAGCATGAAAAAACTAGAGGAAGCAAGGGTGTACAACTTTTAGGGCCAGTGAGGAGGAAGGGAGGGAGAAAGGGGCAGGAGAATCCTGGAGAAAGGGAAAGGGGAGAAGATGAGAGAGAGAGAGTGCATGAAGATGGATCCTGATAAAAGGTGTATGGGAAAAAGCAATCAGAGAGTTCATGCAAGAGGGTAAGAGACAGAAAAAATAAAGTGCGTAAGAGGTAGATGAAAGTTTTCCTGATAGGCAGGGAATTCTGCCTGGGATTCATTGTATTGGTAATGAATCTTGTAGGGTCCTCTCTTTGCTTGTTGTTACTTTTCTCCAGAGGGTATTGTTACATAGTAACCTAGTGGTTACAAGTACTCTAGGGTGTGGGATATCTTTAACCTTTCACCTGATTGGACGGCTGGGATTCTTGATTCAAATGTAAATATTACCGCTGGGCCTTAGCTTTTCTTAATCTGATGTTATTGCAAGCAGCACTATGGATTCCCACAGGGTAAATACACAGCACGGATGCTGCTTTTAAGTTTTTGTTAGAAGCTCACAGTTTTTTTATACAACAAAAGTAAGAAATGACAGCACCAGCATGCAGTATGTGCAAACCTCCTTATAAACAGCTCAGCCAGTGTACTTCAAATCTGCCCTGCAGTTACCTCTTTATGTATGCTTTTGTAAAGAATGTATTATACATATCTAAATATTTTGCTGTTTGTAAATAAACAGCAAAATATTACGCTGTTACTCCTGTACTGAGACCCATCTTTCCCTCCTCCTGCAACCACACCCAGCTCTACCTATATAACTTTACACTTTCACACTTTTTATACCGCACCTTCATTACATCAGCGTGGCTTACAATGACATAAAATGAGAGAATGAGGTCAGAGCCAGGAACAAGAAAAGGAAATACATAATTAAATAGGACAGAGGCATACAGCCACACAGCTAGAGGAGAGGAAGGGAGGGAGAGAGCAAAGGGAGGGGATAGCTAGAGGAGAAAGAGGGCGGTCAAAGGCAGTGAGAAAGAGGTGAGTCTCGAGGAGAGATTTAAACTTGAGAAAAGAGGGTTCCAGATGGAGGGCAGAAGAGAGGGAGTTCCACCCTAAAAATCAGAATGTTGAAGTGGGCTCAAGGTAGGCATGGGTTGGGGAAAGAAGATGCAGATGGTTGATATGAACTGAACGGAGACTGCGGGAGGGAGTGTGAAATTGAAGGAGATTGGGAAGGTACAGGGGGGTATGTGTGTAATTGGCTTTGTGAGCTGTAATGAGAATCTTGAATTGAACACAATGAGTAACATGAAGGCAATGAAGGCTAATGAGCAGTGGTGAAATATGGTCATAGCGGGAGGTGTGAGAGATGATCCGAGCAGCAGTGTTCTGGACTAGTTGAAGATGACAAAGTTGGGACTGGGGGAGGCCTGCGAGTGTGGAGTTACAGTAATCGAGCTATGAAATTACCAAGGAAAGAAGAAGAGTGGTAAGAGATGAAGTGCTCAGAAAAGGATGGAATGCTCTGATCTGTCGAAGAGAGAAGAAACATCTGTGAACAAGCAGTGAGATGTAATGGTGAAAGAAGAGAGCAGAATCTAGGGTAACACCAAGATAACAGAGAGAAGCAACTAAAGAGACTGCTGAACCGGAAATGGAAGGTGCCAGGGATGGGGACAGAAGACTGAAAGAGAACCAGATAGCAGATGTCTTTAAAGCATTGAGATGGAGATAGTTGGAGATGAGCCAATCTGAAACTTGTGTGAGGCAGTAGTTCAAAGGTGAGAGATCAGGTGACACAGGGGAGATATGGTGTAGTATGATAATATCGTCGGCATAGTAGTAAGCCGACAAAACAGATTGTTGGATTAATAATGCAAGAGGAGAAAGAAAGAGATTGAAAAGAAGGGGGGTCAGCACCAAGCCTTGGGGGACACCGCATGAAAGGGGAACAGAGTCAGAGGAGTTCGAACCCGAGATGACAGAAAAAGAGTGAAAGGAAAGAAAAGAATGAAACCAATGCAGGACTGTTCCTGATACACCAGCATTGTGCAAGTAAGAAAGGAGGGTAGAGTGGTCAACAAGGTCAAATTCAGAAGACTGATCCAGTGACACAGCACGTGCAATATCACCACGGTCGTAAGTGTGAAGCTCATTTAGAAGAGAAAGAAGAATAGACTCTATGCTGTGACCCGGCCGAAAATCAGATTGATGGGGATGCAAGTAGTGAATAGATTTTAGATGTTGTGACAGCTGAGAGAAAACAAACTGCTCGAGGAGTTTTGAAAGAAAGGGAAGATTGCAGACGGGACGATAATGGGATGGGTCAGAGGGTTCAAGAGTGGGCTTCTTCAGGAGCGGGTGGACAGAAGCTTGTTTCCAGGAGGTGGGGAAGCAACCAGAGAAAAGACTAGAATTAAGCATATTTCGGATGAAAGGAAAACGCACTAGAGAGGGCTGCAGGAGCCAAGAAGAGGGAATGGGATCGGCCTGACATGTAGTCTTCCTGGCGGAACAGAAAGATTTAAAAAGCTGAACCTCAGAAACCAGGGGAAAAGCCAACCAGGAGTGAGCTAAGGGGGGTTGAGGGGAAAGGGTAGGGGGAAGAGAGGAAGAAAGGGTAGGGGGACAGGCAGGGAAGGAAGACCGGAGAGACTGGATCTTCCCTATAAAGAAGACAGCCAGGTAGGAAAGGTTAGGGACAGAGAGAGAAGAGTCAACAGAAGACGACTAGATTGTAAGCTCTGATGAGCAGGGACTGTCTCTTACATGTCTGTGCAGCGCTGCGTATGACTTGTAGCGCTATATAAATGCTCAGTAGTAGTAGTAGGAAGGCTGGATGGCAGAGAGAAAACACAGAGCCTGATACAACTGTCATGAAGAATTGGCTGATGAAGAGATGAGGTGCGAATAATGTGGTTGGGATGGAATTGGGCTAAATTAGTGGCAGTGATACGTTGGGAGAGATGAGGTGGATCTGAGGTAGCACGGGGTAGAGCTGCAGGAAAGTACATGGTGAGTGACAGGCTGAAAAAATTGGCAAAGTGATCGGTCCAAGGCGGGGTGAGGGAAGAGAAGGAGTCCCTATCTACAGTTAATGAGTGGAGAAATAGCCTAATGGTTAGAGCACTGGCTTGGGAACCAAGAGACCAGCATTTGATCCCCACTAGGATTCCTTGTGCCTTGAGCAAGTCACTTAACCCTCCATTGCCTCAGAAAAATCCAAGTTATCAATGTACAT
Organism: Ichthyophis bannanicus; assembly: GCA_033557465.1. NCBI lineage: Eukaryota > Metazoa > Chordata > Amphibia > Gymnophiona > Ichthyophiidae > Ichthyophis > Ichthyophis bannanicus. The sequence goes on from CM066039.1 coordinate 194,472,653, forward strand.
TACCAGGTTTAAGTTATAATGTAAACTGCTTTGACTAAATGAGAAAGTGGTATAAAAAAACCTGTTAAATAAATTACTGATGGTTGAGTGCATAGAAACATAAGCAAAACCTTCCCTCCTAGCCCTGTTCCCCCAATAATAAGATCAGCTGTATAAGTAGTAATCTCACTGTCATAATGTGCAGGTTCAGAGCAACAGAAAGCTCAATAGAGAAATAACATCATGGAAATTACAAAAAAATATGTATAGTAAAAACCAAGCTTAACATTGCTATTTCAGCATAAGGGGACTACTCCTCCCCCTCTTCACTCCCAACTCCCCCCCCCCCCACCTCTGCTACCCTCTCTTCCTTTCCTGTGATCTCTGAAGAGGAAACTGCACACTTTCTTTCCTCCTCCAAACTCACCACCTGCTCCTCTGATTCTATCCCCACCCGTCTCCTAGGCCCCACCTCCTCCACCGTTGTCCCTTCCATCTCTCATATTCTCAACCTATCACTCTCCACTGCAACAGTCCCTGAAGACTTCAAACATTTATTTATTTATTTAACAATGATTTATATACCGCATCTTCCACAGTTCAGTTGCGGTTCACAATAAACAACAGTTAACAAATCGGAGTTTGTTTTACATATAACATCATGTGACCAATAACAATAAGATAAACAACCAGTGTTAATACAGAACACTATAGAACAGTGTAAACTATATACATTATGTACAAATACACATTATGTGGGACTTAAGTGTTATTCAAGTACAGTATCAGCTATGAAGAATTGTATGTGTAGGTCATTTGGGATTTGTTAGATAAAAACTGGTTAGCCATTATCTAAGTCTATTGAGGGATGATCTGAGTTGTTGTAATGTTTAGAAAAGAGATAGGTTTTCACTTTTTTGCGGAATTCGATGATCTCGGTTAGCATTCTTAGATCATCTGGGAGGGAATTCCAGATCTCCCCCCAGGTTATTCCTTTTTGTCTGTGTCCCGCCGGGGCAGGTCCGGTGGAGGAGTGGCCACCCTCTATCGCTCCTCCCTCTGTCTATTTGAACTTGCCTCTTCTCCTTCGTTGCACTATCCTGAGTCCTTGCTTATAAAACTAAATTCCCCCACTATCTCTTATCACTTTCTTCTTACTTACGCACCTCCCTCCCTTTCCCCTGCCTCTTGGGACTCCCTATTGGCTACTATAGCCGAGGCCACAATGCTCTATCCTCATCTCCTTATCCTGGGAGATTTTAACGTGCACGCTGACTCTCCTTCTTCAGCTAGGGATTCCTCTTTCCTCACCTTTCTCTCTGACCTTTCTCTCTGTCAATCTGTCTCTTTCCCTACTCACCCTGCTGGACATTCCCTTGATCTTCTTATTACCTCAGCTTCCTTTCCCCTCCTTTCTTCATCATTATCCTCTTTTCCCCTCCCTTGGTCAGACCACCACTGTTTATTGCTCTCCGCCTCTGTTTCACCTCCAACCTCCTCTACTTCTCTGGACCCTCACTCTCTTCAATTACCCACCCGGAAAATCACAGCAGACACTCTTGCGCACTTCCCATCCTCTGCGGTTCTATTCCCATTAGATTTTGACTCCCTCTCTGTGGACGACCAGGCTCGGTGCTGGGATTCTACCCTTCAGTCCGCTCTGGACCTGGTCGCCCCAGTCCGCCCCTGCACATCACCCTCACCACCCCTGGTTTCACCCCGGTCTCTTCTTACATCGTCGATATCTCCGCCGGGCCGAAAGGCTCTGGCGAAAGCGTCCTTCCCCCACCACGTTGTCGGAATTTCGTCTCTGTCACCAGCACTACCGGTCCCTCCTTCACATTGCCAAACGTGACTATTACTCCAACCTCGTCTCCTCCTCTTCCAACTCCTCTCGTCGTCTATATTCTATATTACACACCCTCACCGCCTCTCACTCCTCCTCTTCTTCTTCTTTCTCTCCTTCCGTCTCTTCCCCTCCTGATCCTTCTTCCCTCGCTTCTTACTTCGCTAACAACGTCATTTCCCTTCGTCAGTCTTTTCTGTTATGTCCTCCACCCCTCTCCCCTCTTGCCTTACCCTCCTCCCCACCTCCCTCTCCCCCTTCCCAACCTGTCCCTGCATTATCTCATCTCTGGTCCTCCTTTACCCTGATCACTTCCTCCGTTCTTCAGGATACTTTCCTTTCTCTCCGTAAGACTACCTGCTCTACTGATCCTATCCCATCTTGTTGGCTTCTTGAACCTTCACTAGCTCTTTCTCCCTATATTCTTTCTCTGTTTAACTCTAGCTTATCTTCTGGCGTCTTTCCTAGTAACTGGAAACATGCTACCGTCCGTCCTATCTTGAAATCCCACTCCTCTGACCCCTCTGTGCTTGCTAATTGGCGACCTGTCTCTAATCTTTCTTTTCTTTCTAAATTTCTCGAGAAACTGGTCTTCACACAACTCTCTTCCCATCTTGAAGTTTCCCTCACACTTCACCCCCGCCAATCCGGTTTTTGCCCTGCCCACAGCACGGAAATGGTTCTTCTTTCTCTTCTTAATGAACTTCACACTGCTCACAATCGGGGTCTTTATACACTGGCTGTCTCCCTTGATCTCTCTGCTGCTTTCGACCTAGTGGATCACCGCACTCTCCTCACTCGTCTGCAGGAAGCGGGTCTTTCTGGGACAGTCTTGCAATGGTTTCACTCTTTTCTCTCCGGCCGTTCCTTTTCTGTAGTCTCTGGGTCCTCCTCTTCTATTTCTACCCCCCTCATCTGTGGGGTTCCTCAGGGGTCTGTTCTTGCACCGCTACTTTTTAATATCTTCTTAGCACCCCTCACCCTTCTTGTTCAACAATTCGGTATCTCCGCATACTACTATGCGGATGATATCTTCCTCTTACACCGCACTTCCCCCACTTCTCCAGATATCACTCCTCTCAATCTCTGTCTTGCTGCTATTGCCACTTGGTTTTCCTCTAATTTTCTGCAGGTGAACCCCTCTAAGTCCCATGCTATCTGGTTCACATTTGGGGGTCCCTCTCCCTCTTGTGCCCCCTCTTTCCCTTCACAATCCATTTCTCTTGTCTCTTCACTACGTTACTTAGGTGTCATACTTGATTCTTCACTTTCCTTCAAGGACCATATCTCTTCCATTATTCAACGCTCTTTCTTCTCACTTAGACAACTCCGTTCTATCCGCCCTTTTTTGTCCCCTTCTGCTCTAGCCACTCTCCTCCTCTCCCTTGTGATGTCCCGTCTCGATTATTGTAATGTCGTCCTTGTTGGTCTACCTCAATCCCAACTGTTTCGTCTTCAACGTATCCAAAACTCAGCTGTTCGTCTTCTTGCTCATGCCTCTCGTTTTGACCATGTTACCCCGCTTCTTCTTCGCTATCACTGGCTGCCTGTCTCTTTCCGTGCTCAATATAAAATTCTTATTCTCACGCATAGGGCTGTTCACACTGGCACTCCCCTCTATCTCGCCGACCAGATACACTTTCGTCTTCCCCCCTGCCTACTCCGGCCAATACACTCTAATCGACTTGCCCTTCCCTCACCTACCCAGGCTCATCTTGTTTCCACCCGTACTTCTGCCTTCTACTTTCTAGCCCCCAGCCTCTGGAACTCACTCCCCCCTTCACTCCGTGCAGAGGAGTCCTATCCAAAATTCAAATCACAACTCAAAACCTACCTTTTCAGCCTAGCCTTTGACCTGCCACTCCCAACATCCTCCCCTCCCTCTGTTACCCCCTCCCTCCTGTCCACTTGATGTCTTAATTGCTTGTTGTTAATTACTACGTTGTGGTTTGTTCTTTTCTTGCCTTTCCTTCCTCCTCTTTCCTATTTGTTTTATTGGCGTTCCTTTTCTCTTTCTCAGCCATTTTAAACGGTTTTAGAATACTGTTTTTAAGTTTGTTTTTAAACTTGTGTTGTAAACCGCCCAGGTACTACTAAGTGTTGGGCGGTATATAAAGCCTGAATAAACGTAAACGTATTGTTGGAGCTGCATGAGAAACATGCTGTGGTCACACCTCTCCTCAAGAAACCCTCACTCGATCCCACCTGTCCTTCTAATTATCGACCCATCTCTCTCCTTCCCTTCATGGAGTGGAGGAGTGGCCTAGTGGTTGGGGCAAGGTACTTCAGGCCAGAAGGTCGGGGGTTCAAATCCCACCAGAGGACAGCAACCTTGGGCTGGAAGGACTGGGGTTTCTAGTCCCACAGGTGCTCCTTGTGGTCTTGGGCAAGCCACTTAACCCTCCATAGCCCATGTTCCCTGTAAAATAGTTATCTCCAAGTTATAATGCCCTGTTCAATGTAATTTCAGTTTGTTCAATGTAAACCGCACTGATGCAGAATAGCACGGTATATAAGAGAATATAAATAAATAAATAAATTTCCAAACTACTTGAACATGTGGTTCACCGCCACTGCCAAGACTTCCTCTCCTCTCATGCCCTCCTTGATCCCTTACAGTCTGGCTTTCGTCCTCTACACTCTACTGAAACGGCTCCTGCCAAAGTGACCTATTCCTCGCAAAATCCAAGGACCTTTACTCTGTCCTCATCCTTCTTGACCTCTCTGCTGCTTTTGACACTGTTGACCACATCCTTCTCCTCGACACCCTGTCCTCGCTTGGTTTTAAGGGCTCTGTACTAACCTGGTTCTCCTCCTATCTCTCCCATTGCTCTTTCAGTGTGTGTTCTGGTGGCTCCTCCTCCTCTGCTACCCCGCTCCCAGTTGGTGTACCCCAAGGATCTGTCTTGGGTCCGCTCCTTTTCTCTCTACACCCAGTCCCTTGGTGCGCTTATCTCTTCCCCTGGCTTTCAGTACTATCTGTATGCCGATGACTCCCAGATCTACCTCTCTATGCCTGAAATCTCTCCGGCAATCCACACCCGGATCTCTGCCTGCCTTTCTGACATTGCTGCCTGGATGTCTCACCGCTGCTTGAAATTGAACATGGCCAAGACTGAACTTCTTATCTTTCCCCCTAAAACCTCCCCTCCTCCTCCTTTTTCAGTCTCTGTGGATAGCTCTGTACTCCTTCCTGTTTCCTCGGCCTGCAATCTGGGGGTTGTCTTTGACTCCTCTCGCTCTTTCTCCACACACATCCAGCTTGTAGCTAAGACCTGCCGTTTCTTTCTCTATAACATTTGCAAAATCCACCTCTTCCTTTCTGAACACACTAAAACGCTTATCCACTCCTTAATCACCTCCCGTCTTGACTACTGTAACCTACTCTTTGCTGGTCTCCCTTTGAAGCATCTCTCTCCCCTTCAATCTGTGCAACACTCTGCTGCGTGGCTAATCTCCGCCAGCCTCGTCATGCCCATATTACTCCTCTTCTCAAGTCACTTCATTGGCTCCCTATCCGTTTCCGCATCCAGTTCAAACTTCTCCTCCTGACCTATAAATGCATTCATTCTGCGGCTCCTCAGTACCTTCCTCTCTTATTTCTCCTTACAACCCCCTCGGGAACTCCGCTCTTCTGGAAAACTGCTCCTCTCTGTGCCCTTCTCTTCCACTGCTAACTCCAGACTTCGCTCCTTTCACTTTGCTGCACCATATACCTGGAACAAACTACCTGTGTCTGTAAGCCAGGCACCTTCCCTAATCCTCTTCAAGTCCAGGCTGAAAACTTACCTCTTCGCCGCTGCTTTTGGATCTTGACTCTCCTGATCTCCTTCTCCTTCCCTTGCTTTATCCCTGCCTACACCTTCTGTGTTTATCTTGACTAGATTGTAAGCTCTGACAAGCAGGGAATGTCTCTTACTTGTTTGTACAGCGCTGCGTACGACTTGTAGCGCTATATAAATGCTCAGTAGTAGTAGTAGTAGGTTGCTCCAGCTAAGTCTTTGAGACAGTCGTCTTCTTCTTCCTGCTGCTCTGGTTACGGCCCTCAGCAGTTACAGCCAGGTCTCTGGGTTGCCTGAGACAATATTTTTCCTCTTCAGTGAGAGACTGAAACTGCAGCAACCTGTCCTGTAGTGGCCTGATTTCACTGCAGGAGGGAACCTGACATCTAGGGGAGACAGGGAGGGAAGGCATTTTCAAAGCTAAGTGGTTAGCAATGGGGCACTCCATGGCGGCATCCATCGCTAGCCAGGCAGCAGTAATATTGAGCCGCTGCCCTGTTAGCTATACACGCCGAAAGGCAGGGGCAGGAAACCCTGGCCTAACCTTTGCTGCAGAAGCTAACCAGGGAGTGACTTGAATATCACCGCTGCCCGGTTAGCTTCCCAGCAATCTGACAGCCCAGATATTCAATGCTGGAGCCTGGATATGTCTCCAGCATTGAATATCTGGGTTTTACATTCAGCGTCGGGTTCATATGTTCACCTGGAGCCTGTAAATGATCTCTTCACGTTTAAGCTTCAGAGATGCCAAGTCTCACTTCTTAGGAGCGTGCCACACATTGAAAGGCTCTCTCACACTCCTTGAACCTTTTCTCTCACTTGTTAGAACCTCAGTGTTGATCTCTATTTTCATGAGAGGCAAGCTTAAGAGGAGAGAAGCCAAATGGCCCAATCAATGGGAATGAGTGTCTTTAGGGATAGCTTGTGGTTATTTTGTAATAAGTAAATTACCAGACGTCTCTGAGTTTTGGCAATGGTCCCCGATTTTAGAGCTGTTTCCCCAACTCCCACCTGTTTGGCAGCCTTCTGTCCCTGATTCCAGCAATGGGCACAGAGGGAATATAATAGTTTTTTTTAATTTAGTGATTTCAATGTCAGTTTTTAGAATTTTCATCCATTAACCTTGTAGTCATCAGAGACTTTTGGCAAAACTAAAGAGTCATGGGATAGGAGGCAGTGTACTATTGTGGATCAGGAACTGGTTAAAAGATAGAAAGCAGAGGGTAGGGCTAAATGGCCAATTTTCCCAATGGAGAAAGGTGAATAGTGGTGTACCCCTGGGATCTGTGCTGGGTCAGCTGCTTTTTGACATATTCATAAATGACCTGGAAAGTGGAATAACGAGTGAGGTTATCAAATTTGCAGATGACACAAAACTATTTAAAGTTGTTAAAACCCAAGAGGATTGTGAAAAATTGCAAGAGGATCTTGATAAATTGGAAGACTGGGCATCAAAATGGCAGATGAAATTTAATGTGGATAAGTGCAAGGTTATGCACCTAGGGAAGAGCAACCCAAACTATGGTTACACGATGCAAGGTTCCACATTAGGAACCACCACCCAGGAAAACGATTTAGGCGTCATTGTGGATACCATGTTAAAACCCTCGGCCCAGTGTGCAGCGGCGGCCAAGAGAGCAAATAGAATGCTAGGTATGATAAGGAAAGGAATGGAAAATAAAACAAAAGATATTATAATGCCTCTATATCGTTCCATGGTGAGACCACACCTTGAATACTGTGTGCAATTCTGGTCGCCGTATCTTAAAAAGGATATAGCGATTTTAGAAAAGGTACAGAGAAGAGCAACCAAAATGGTAAAGGGGATGGAAGGATACTCCTATGAAGAAAGGCTAAAAAGGTTAGGGCTCTTTAACCTGGAAAAGAGACGGCTGAGGGGAGATATGATAGAAGTCTATAAATTAATGAACGGAGTGGAACGGGTAAACGTAGATCGATTGTTTACCTTATCAGAATATAGAAAGACTAGGGGACATGCAATGAAGCTACAGGGTAAACTATTTAAGACTAATAAAAGAAAATATTTTTTCACTCAACGTGTAATCAAACTCTGGAATTTGTTACCGGAGGATGTAGTAAAGGCTGTTAGTGTAGCTGGGTTTAAAAAAGGTTTGGTCAAGTTCCTGGAGGAAAGGTCCATAAACCATTATTAAGAAGTGACCGAAGATATCAATGCTTGACCCAGTACAAGCATTGTGGAACTTGTGTCTCTTGGGGAAACTGCTAGGTACATATGACCTAGATTGGCCACTGTTGGAAACAGAATACTGGGCTTGATGGACCTTGGTCTGACCCAGTATGCCATATCTTATGTTCTTATGTATTTAGTGTGGTATAGAGGAAATGCATCACTCGTTCTGTCTCTATTGATTTGTTTCCTTGGGAGTGGTTGTTGCTCTCATGGGATGGATGTGGGAGGGAGGGGCAGGGTAATGACTCCTCTTCCCGCCTTCATGCCTTGTTTCTGAAACCTAGAACTAAGATGCCCCTTCCTTCCCCCCTGCGCACGCACGCACACGGACACACACTTCCAATAAGTGTCCCAGATTTGCCTTCAAAAATCTGCCAACCTTGGTAATAAAAATTAATAAAATGTATTATGTTTATGATATTTTCTGCAACTCTTTTGTATATGATATTGCATTTATGCAGGGCTCGATATTCCAAAGCAGTTACATGGTTACAGACCTGCGGGATATTCAGCAGCACTAACATGCCCAGATACCACTGCTACTTGCCGTGATGCTATATGGTTCTGGGGACGGTACCTGGGCATAACCGGTCAACAGCGATATTCAGCCGCTGCCTGATTATCCCTCAACAGCGAACGTTAGGCGTAGCAAAAGCTGTCCTAACTTTTTCAGCCGAAGCTAACCAGGCTGCAGTTGAATATTGCCTCCGTCTGCACAGCGGCTTTATGTTGCTGCTGCTCGGTTAGCTTCTGGCTTCCACGGCAGACCCAGATATTCAGTGCCAGTGGACAGAAACCATCTCAGCATTGAATATCTGGGTTAACTCTTCAGCGGCAATGGCTAGGTGCTGTATGTGTGCTAGTCACCAGTGCTGAATATTGGGCCCATAGTTTTTTTTACAGACCAGTATTATTTGCTCATGTTTGACTAACCAGTAGGAAGAAATCTGAGCATGTTGTTAAGTGCTGTCGAGTCAGTGCTGACTCATATCTTCCTGTATACTGTCTCCCCCAGTGCCATCCCTTCCCTGCACATACAAGAGCAGATACGTTTAGCCACGGAATAGAAAACTATTTATCCCAGAGAATTTATCCATATTGCTTCTGCACAGCTACACTGTCTGTATGCTTTGAGAGGCACCAAAGAAAAGCAAATATCATTTTGGTGTCTTTTTTTCATTTGCAAGACAGTATTATGCTGACATTTGTCTAGATTTATGCCCTGCGTGCACCCACTGAAAAAATATCATTCTTTGGGATGGTTCACCCTTGGCATTTCTGGAGATGGAGGATCAGAATGTGGACCTGGATTTTCCTGGCTCTGCTTGTGACAGATCCTTTGTGTATCTGGGGCATTTTTAAATATTTTTGTGGCTATAGAGAGGTGTTAAAGGTTGGGGAGGATGGCGAAGATCTCCTCTCCTCGTGCTAGCAGATGCTGAAAAGCAGAAACCATGGACACATTCTCTATGCAATATTCCCCTGCCTCTAAAGAAGATTCCCATGGGATAAAGTCAGGGTCTGGGTAATCTTCCAGCCAATTCAGAAATTTCTGAATGTGGGAAAGAAGGAGGTAGAGAATATCCTCCTTGTGATTTGGAATCCGAGGTAGAGAGCAGAGAAACTACTGGATCTTGAGATGAGTGAGTTTTTCTCTGAACAGGGGTAACATCTGTCGATTGAGATGCTTACGCTGTGATTCTCCTGATAATTGACTGATGCAAGATCTTTACCGAAGCTCTTGACAAAATCATTAAACCTTATCTGTAGAAATAAGTGTGGCTGTTTTGGTAGAGGCAGCGACACTAATGGCAAAGATTTGTCAGCTACTATGACCAGTCCAGGAGCAGATTCTAGTAGAGGTTGGTCTAAAGATCATTGCATAGGAGAACACAAATTTGGATTGCACTATAACTTGAGAACAAAACTATGTCAACACTAGCTCTGAGCTGGACAGATTGGACTGCAATGAAATCTGTGCCGGAAGAAAGCTGTCACAAATTGTACTAGGAAATGTCTGAACTGAGGGCAGAAAACTCAGGCTAGCACTAAATTCTGCTTGCAGGAGCAGAATCCTGATTATGTTTGAGGCATTATTTTAAAAAAAAAAGATTAAAACAACAAATGAAAAAAATTAATGATGATAGGCCCAGTATTCAAAGTGAGTTATGCATTTGACAACATTCAGTAGATCCTTTTGTAAAATAGTAGGGGAATTATGAATATCCCAGCCTGGAAGTTCCAATTCCTACCTAGACATCCTATGCAAAATGGGGCTTCAGGGTTTAATTTTATCACTGTGTGGATGCATAAACAATATGGACATACTTTTCCCTGTATGGATGCCTGCAAATTTTCAAAGCAAAAACAGGTGCAAGCTTTCGCTTTGAAAATTACTCCAGGGAACTTATGCACATATATTTACACTTGGTCTTTGGAAGAGGCAAATGTTCAGGATTAATTTGTGCATATTGACAATATATTTTATAAAATACAGTATGTATGTACTGTAAATGCTAATCCTTCCCTAATCCGGCCACTGGTGACATCTGCACTCCCTCTCAGTTTTGGGAAGCCTATACGCATAAAATTTATCCACATGATTAGATTGTAAGCTCTCATGAGCAGGGACTGTCTCTTACATGTCTGTGCAGCGCTGTGTCTCTTACATGTAGAGCTATACAAATGCTCAGTAGTAGTAGTAGTAGCTGTATATTATAAAAGCAATTTTATAAAAGCCTATTTCTGTGCATAAAACATATTCAAATTGCATTCTGAAGGAACATGAAGAAACATTGAATTGAGGTAGGCTACTTGAAAAAAACTCAATTGTATCATGCAAGGACAAGATACCAGACCTGGAAAGCTCTTAACCATCTGTTGTGTATCACAGATGAAATGAAACTTTGGGGGCTTTCACATCATGATAATGATGTGGAACCTTCTGCACATGCTTAACAAAGCATGCCTATATGTTCTAGACGTTTGGAAATAAAAATTCCATCCAAGCTTTGTTCAGTGACATTACCCATGTGTGAAAACTGCTATTCTGTTTGTCCTTTGAGAATTAGACAGCCACTGGCTGCAGCTCCATACAGTACCCAGTGAGCAGAGAGTATCAGGAAAAACAGTGCTGTGCTTCCAGGGACATACCCTTGACATGAACCAGGAAAGCCAGGGTTCAAATCCTACTGTTGCACCTTGCGATCCTGGGCAAGTCACTTAACCCTCCATTGCCTCAGGTATAAACTTAGATTGTAGGCTCTCTGTGGATAGGGAAATACTTAGGGGTATGTTTACTAAACATTCTTATCGTGCGGGGCCGCGGTAGTGTACCTGTGCCATATAAGGAGTGGGCGGATCAGGCTGCCAAAAGAAAAAAACCGGGAGTAAGCGACCGTACGTGTGCGCGTCGCGTTAATGTGCGGGGTCCACATTAGCACGCCAAAAGGCTAAGTGTCACGCTGCTGGGCACACAAAACAACTGAGCTGTAGTACAACGGTGAAGACACTGACCAATGGTGCAGGGGCCATGGGTTCAACACCCCATTGTGTGCATCACAAAATGGCTGAAGCCTTAACTTTAATGGCTAAAAGTGCTTTAGGAGGCATATTAATTTTGGGCGGCATAAGGCGGCGCACTGTTATTTTGGGCAGCATAAGGCGGCGCACCGTTAATTTTGGGGCGGCATAAGGCGGCGCACTGTTAGGTTTTTGGGCACCATACGACGTTGCGCTGGTAATTTTGGGTGGCAGAAGGCGTTGCGCTGCTAATTTTGGAAGGCCTAAGGCAGTGCGCCAATGTCCAAGCACAGGAACAGAGCCACACAGCACAATGGTGAAGACATGGACAATGTTGCAGGGAGCAGCGGTTCAAATCCCAACCCACAGTGCCCAATGAATAAGGCTCACTGAGGCATTATTTTAGGAGGCATAAGGCGCGTGCGCTAATGTTTAGGAGGCATTGTAATAGTGGGCGGCATAAGGCGGCGCGCTGAGGTGCAAGCACAGGAACAGAGCCTTAGCACAATGGTTAGGACACTGACCAATGGTGCAGGGATCAAGGGTTCAATCCCCCTCACAGTGCCCAGTGAGCAAGGCTGGCTGAGGTAGTACATATTATGGTGAGTGTGCTGTAGGAGCCTTATAGTTTTTATTTTATTTATCAGTACCAGCAAACGCACTCTCAAAGTGTGTTAACATAAGGCGGCCCATAAGGCACATGTTACAGTTCACTGTCCGCCAAGGCACCCTAGAATGTCCCCTATAGGGCACCATGTATGTTGCGACACAGTATTATGTATAGTGCAACGTATTTGGTTGGCAAGCATTAGTTGGCCTATAGGGCGCCCTATAATGCACCCTCAGAGGCACCCTTATGGGTACAGTACAAGGGTGTTTTTGATGGCAGCAACATATGTCCATTAAAAAAAAACAACTTTGGACAACCCAATCACAGAACCCCACTGTGGACATGAACCCATTACCTCTTGCTATATAGGCAGAGACGGAACCAGTGGGCTACAGCACTATAGCTCTGAGAAAGCGCCTGTGTGGCTGCATAGAGCCTGCACGTCACCCCACAAACAGTCTGCTGCAGTATACAGGACGGGGAAGGCCAACCGTACCCATTATCCAAAGCACATGCAAATCAGCTGCACACATATGCACACAAGATGGGAATGCACCCCAACAGCTACACGGCATGGTAGGGGGAACTGTCCGTGTGCACCCACAGAGAACCTCGGCCTGGTGGGGGGCCTGAGCGTGAGGACTACTGGCGAGGGGTAGCTACACACCATCACATTGTGCGGGTACTGTGCTCACCCTGAGGGTGGTGGTGGCGCCCAGGACCAGGTCCACCTCAACGGCCATGGCTGAAAGAGGCCATGCCAGGGCTCAAAATCAGTACTAAACTGTGAGATAAGAAGGTGTTGCAGAAACACCTTAGATATCTCTTTCTGTCTTAGTTGTGGTTTCCCCCCCCCCGCCCCGCCCCGCCCCATCGACCCATTGGTGGGCTACGTTCCTACCCCCCCCCCCCCCATTGACAAACTGGGTCTCCTACCAATAGATCCCCATTCTACCTCCCTGCACTAATGGCAGTAGAGTGGACCATCAACCCCTGTCCTGCTGGGGACAGACACCCTACAGGGCAGTCAAAGCAGCTCCACACACATCCAAAACACAATATCAGACAGACAGTAGGCCTGGATATTCAGGGGTGCACCCCACCACCATCTGATATTCTCCTGCAGCAAGCCATCAGCTGCTGCACCCTGCAAGGCACTCCATCAGGACACAGACCAGCTGTGCAGAGTCTGCTAGCTAGTCCTGAAGGAAATGCATGCACCCCAAACTGGGATGGCAGGCACACACAGCAGATAAGTCCATGAAGAGGCCCCAACAGGACACCCATATATATCACATGAGAGAAATACTATACAGCACTATGGGGGTCCCTAGCCATGCTGTGGTCACTGCACGCTCAGGGTGAGAGTGATCCCCAGCAGCACATACAGAGGTCACCCTGTCTGTGTAGGTGGTGGCTGGGCATTACAATGTCCCAGCCAGTGCCCATGCCCTGTGCAGATGCATCCTGGCCAGGCCACCCTGTCTGAGCTATACCCATGGTACCTTGCTGCTCATTATGCACATTGTCAGGCCAATACTGGCAACAGTGCTGGCAGTGTGGCCTGTGGAGGGTGTTTGCAGCCAACACACACTGTATAGACAGACACCCCCCCCCCTCACCTATGCCAGCATTGTGCTACTATTGGGGGAGTCATTCGCCTTGCCCACCACACCAGTCCTGGGAAGGGTACAGGCATGGATATGATACACAATACTGCTGCGTGTCACTCCCCAGGGTGGTAAATACTGTCATGGGACAGACCTGTGTCACGCACCACAGACAGCCGACAGATTGTTCTGCTGCAGCACACGGAGCAAACAGTGCTGAGCGTAGGACTGTCTACCTGCCAGTACCCACATCAAACGTTTGTGGTCTGTGTACCGTGTACCCAGGTATAGGGTGGCATTGCTAGGGTACGCATGTGCTAGTATCTGGGAGATGCCCCCCCAGGGGGCTTTTCCAATGTGGCCTGTGGGTGTGGGTGTGTCTGGACCTGTTGCCTCTTGCTTTACGGCAGAGTGTCCCAACTCCAGTCCTGGTGTTCCAGACACTGTTCGGGCCTTCATGCTGTCCCCTATGAATATGCATGGGCTACAGTTGCATAGCATGGGGGTGGTGCAGACATCTGCAGCACAGGCATCTGTCTTAGGGGAAGCATGGAACCTGAATGGTGTGTGGCCCTCCAGGACTGCATTTGGGAGACTCTGCTGGAGGTAATGTGCCTGTTCATGGTGTCTGTGTTTGGTGTGGTAAAAGATAGGCGTATTGACCAATGCCTATGTTCTCAGCAATAAAGGTTTGTCCTTACTACCACGGTGTAGCTGTGGGGTGAATATGTGGACAGGATTGGCGGTAGCTGCAGCTGGGCTCTGAACCTGTGACCCTCTGTTCTTGCACACACTGTCTGTGTGCACTGCACCACCATGTAGCCACTGATTGGCTGCAATCCCTGGGAGGTCCATGACTGTACATCCGACAGGGCCTGTCTGTTGCAGTGGACGGTGCCAGCCTGCACATGGCCTGGCCACTGTCCTCTGTGGCTAGCAGCCACTGCCCCCTCCACCATCTGAACCCTTCTGCCAACATGCTGGCATGTCCTTATCCTTGCAAAGGGATATGACCTGATTGCTTAGTGGAACCCCAGGACTGTTTTTGGCTCACATGGTATAGCGGTCTAGCTGTTGTTCTTTAGCAAGGTTTTTGTGGAACGTGGGCCACCCATTATGTGATCATGACCAGGGACACAATTGGCCCTTGGCACGTGGGGTGAAGGCATGTACAGGCACATCTGTCGTACATAGCCTCTACCTACTTAACCTCTACCTACGTGTCCTTAGCCCCTACAGTTGTGGCACTACAGGACTGCATTTGGGGGTCGCGGCTGTGGGTGATGCACATTGTGCTGGTGTGTGTGTGGTGTAGGGTAAAATTTGGGTGTTTGCAAGCATGCTTTTGTTCTGTGCAATAAAGGGGTGTCTCTGCTATCTGTGTTTAGTGGTGTTTTAAATATTGGGATTGTGCTGGCATGTGCCACAGCTGGGATTTGAATGTGTGACCCTCTGGTCCTAGAGGTACTGGCTCTGTCCACTGCACCACACTGTGGCCACAGAGACAGTGCAGTCCCTGGATATAGTAGACCTGGCAGGGTGGGGTTCCAAAACCTGCTCTGCACATTTTTACTGTGAGCTCCTTCACCCTGTCTGGTGACAGACGTGCAAATATAACACGGGTATGACGTCCGAACAGAGGGGGATAAATATTCCCATGCTGGGCAACAGTGCTATTGATGGACAACCATAGGTAACACTCCCAGGAGGGGTCCAATACACGGAGACGTTTTTGGAGGTGTCTCCGCTCCGTGCCCCTTTCCGCTGTTATTTTATTTTTTTGGAGCTCTCCTGGGTGTGTTTTTTAACTTTTGCGCATTACTATACCTGTTCCCCAGCTGATTTACTATTTTAATGCTTTTGTTGTGGTCATTTCCTCTTTTTCATTGCAGTTTTGTGCTGTGCACATGTATCACACTGCTGACGTTTTGCATGTTTCGCCGGTTTTGCTGTACATTGCTGACGTAAATGGTTTCTCTTCCCTTTATATGCCCTCTACCGCGAGTGTTTCACTTGCGCTATTTTTTACATGTAAATTCGGGCCCGATACTGTGCGGGGAGCCTCTCCCCTCCCACTCTCCACCCATTGACCCCGTCCCTCCGCCCCTCCGGAGCCTTCCTCCGCCCTCCTTTAGCCGTTCCACGCCTCTATCGGACATTTGCGGGCCCGCACTTGTACGGGGCCCGTTACTGAACCGCGTACCTGTGCGGGGGTGACAAGCACGTGTGCGGGGCGTTTAAACGTGTTTCTGCGCGTTTCAATGCTGCGTTGCCGTGCGCTATTTTGCGCCGCGCAGATTTGCGGACTTTAGTAAACATGCCCCTTAGATTGTAGGCTCTCTGTGGATAGGGAAATACTTAGGGGTATGTTTACTAAACTCCGAAATTGTGCGGGGCCGCGGTAGTGTGCCTGTGCCATATAAGGAGTGGGCGGTTCAGGCAGAAAAAAGAAAAAAACCGGGAGAAAGCGACCGTACTTGTGCGCGTCGCGTTAATGTGCGGGGGTCCACATTAGCGCATGGGAAGGCTAAGTGTCACGCTGCTGGGCACACAAAGGAACAGAGCTGTAGTACAACAGAGAAGACACTGACCAATGGTGCAGGGGCCATGGGTTCAATCCCCCATTGTGTGCATCACAAAAGGCTGGCTGAAGCCTTAACTTTAATGGCTAAAAGTGCTTTAGGAGGCATATTAATTTTGGGCGGCATAAGGCGGCGCACTGTTATTTTGGGCAGCATAAGGCGGCGCACTGTTAATTTTGGGCGGCATAAGGCGGCGCGCTGTTAGGTTTGGGCACCATACGACGTTGCGCTGGTAATTTTGGGTGGCAGAAGGCGTTGCGCTGCTAATTTTGGAAGGCCTAAGGCAGTGCGCCAATGTCCAAGCACAGGAACAGAGCCACAGCACAATGGTGAAGACACTGGACAATGTTGCAGGGAGCAGCGGTTCAATCCCCCACAGTGCCCAATGAATAAGGCTCACTGAGGCATTATTTTAGGAGGCATAAGGCGGTGCGCTAATGTTTAGGAGGCATTGTAATAATGGGCGGCATAAGGCGGCGCGCTGAGGTGCAAGCACAGGAACAGAGCCACAGCACAATGGTTAGGACACTGACCAATGGTGCAGGGATCAAGGGTTCAATCCCTCACAGTGCCCAGTAAACAAGGCTGGCTGAGGTATTACATATTATGGGGATGAGTGCTGTAGGAGGCATAGAAGTTTTATTTTATTTATCAGTACTAGCAAACGCACTCTCAAAGTGTGTTAACATAAGGCGGCCCATAAGGCACATGTTCAAGTTCACTGTCCGCCAAGGCACCCTAGAATGTCCCCTATAGCTCACCATATATGTTGCGTCACAGGATAATGTATAGTGCACCTTATATGGACGGCAACCATAAGGTGCCATATAGGGCGCACTATAAAGCACCCTCAGAGGCACCCTATGGGTACAGTACACTGAGGGTGTTTTTGCTGGCAGCAACATATGTACATTAAATAAAAAACAACTTTGGACAATCCAATCAAATAACCCCACTGTGGGTTTGAACCCATGACCTCTGGCTTCACAGGCAGTGATGTAACCATTGGGCTACAGCTGTCAGCAAGCCCCTGGCTAGCTGCAGAGAGCCTGCACGTCACCACACAGACAGTCTGCTGTGGTAACCAGGATAAGGTTAGGCCACCCGTACCCATGCTGCACTGCACATGCAAATCAGCTGTCCACAGATGAACACAAGATGGGGAATGCACCCCAACAGCTCTCCGGCCTGGTAGGGGGACGTGGCCGTGTGCACCCACACAGCACCTCGGCCTGGTAGGGGGTACTGACCGGGTGTTTTACTGGCACAGAGTAGCTACACACCATCACATTGTGCGGGTACTGTGCTCACCCTGAGGGTTTGAGGAGGCGCCCAGGACCAGGTCCACAACACCCTCCATGGCTGAAAGAGGCCATGCCAGGGCTCCTAAGCAGTACTAAACTGTGAGATAGGTAGTTTCTGCAGAAACACCTTAGATATCTCTTTCTGTCTTAGTCAGGGGAACCCCTTATGGACACCTAGGTGGGCTAAGTACTCCTCCCCATTGAAAACAGGGTCTCCTACCAATAGATGCACATTCTACCTCCCTGCAATGGTGGCAGGAGAGTGGACCATCAACCCCAGTCCTGCTAGGGAACAGACACCCTACAGGGCAGTCAAAGCAGCTCTATACACATCCATAACACAATATCAGACAGACATTAGGCCTGGATATACTAAGCTGCATCCCACCACCATCTGATATTCTCCTGCAGCAAGCCATCAGCTGCTGCACCCTGCAAGGCACTCCATCAAGACACAGACCAGCTGAAAACAGTCTGCTAGCTAGTCCTGAAGGAAATGCATGCACCCAGAACTGGGATGGCAGTGCACACCAGCAGATAAGTCAGTGACTGGGCCCCAAAAGGAAACCCATATATATCACATGAGAGAAATACTATATAGCACTATGGGGGTGCCTAGACATGCTGTGATCACTGCACAGTCAGGGTGAGTGTGCTCCGCCAGCGGGACAGACAGAGGTCACCCTGTCTGTGTAGGTGGTGGCCGGCCATGACAATGTCCCAGGCAGTGCCCTATGCCCTGTGCAGATGCATCCTGGCCAGGCCACCCTGTCTGAGCTATACCCATGGTACCTTGCTGCTCATTATGCACATTGGCAGGCCAATACTGGCAACAGTGCTGGCAGTGTGGGCTGTGGAAGGTGTTTGCAGCCAACACACACTGTAGAGACAGACACACACTCCCACATGTATGCCAGCATTGTGCTACTATAGAGGAGTTTATCAGCCTTGCCCACCACACCAGTCCTGGGCACGGTACAGGCATGGATATGATACGCAATACTGTTGGGGGTCACTCCCCAGGGTGGTGACCACTGTCAGAGGCAAGACCTGAAGCACACACCGCAGACATCAGAAAGATTGTTATGATGGAGCTCACAGAGCAAACTGTGCTTAACGTAGGAATGTCTATCTGCCAGTACTCATAGCAAACGTTTGAGAGCTGTGTACCATATACCCAGGTGTAGGGTGGCATTGCTAAGGTATGCATGTGCTAGTATTGGGAGATGCACGCAGGGCCCAATGTCCTGCCTCTCCAGGAGGCATTGGCCAATGGGGCCTGTGGGTGTGGGTGTGTCTGCCCCTGTTGGCTGCTGCTTTACGGCAGAGGTTCCCAACTCCAGTCCTGGTGTGCCTAACACTGTTCGGGTTTTCCTGCTGTCCCTCATGAATATGCATGAGCTACATCTACATGCCATGGGGGTGGTGCATAGATATGCAGCACAGGCATTTGTATTAGAGGCAGCATGGAACCTGAATGGTGTGTGGTCCTCCAGGACTGCATTTCGGAGACTCTGCTCTAGGTAATGCCCCTGTTCATGGTGTCTGTGCTGGGTGTGGTAAAAGATAGGCGTATTACCAATGCGTATGTCCTCAGCAATAAAGGTTTGTCCTTACTATCACGGTTTAGTTGTGGGAAAAATATGTGGACAGGATTGGCAGTAGCCCCAGCTGGGCTTTGAACCTGTGACCTTCTGTTTTTGCACACACTGTCTGTGTGCACTGCACCACCATGTTGCCACAGATTGGCTGAATTCCCTGGGAGGTCCATGACTGTACATCCGACAGGGCCTGTCTGTTGCAGTGGACGGTGCCAGCCTGCACATGGCTAGGCCACTGTCTTCTGTGGCTAGCAGCCACTGCCCCCTCCACCACCTGTACCCTTCCGCCAACATGCTGGCATGTCCTTATCGTAGTAAAACCATATGACCTGATTGAGTTGTGGCACTCCAGGCCTGCATTTGGGGGACTCGGCTGTAGGTACTGTCCATTGTTCTGGTGTGTGAGCGGTGTAGGGTAAAATATGGGTGTTTCAAGCATGCTTATGTTCTCTGCAATAAAGGAGTGTCTTTACTATCTCTGTTTAGTGATGGGTAAAATATGGGGACAGGGCTGGCAGGTGGCCCAGCTGGGATTTGAACCTGTGATTCTCTGGTCCTAGAGATACTGGCTCTGTCCACTGCACCACAGTGACAGTACAGTCCCTGGATATAGGAAACCTGACTGAATGAGTCGGAAACCCTGCTCTGCACATTTTTACTGTGGGCTCATTCACCTTGTCCGGAGACAAACGTGCAAATGAACCCCGCAAATGACAGCGAAAAAAGGGGGAATAAATATAACCAAGCTGGGCAACAGTGATATTAATGGGCAAACATAAAAGAACTCCCAGGAAAGCTCCAACAAAAGGAAATGATTTTTGGAAGGGTCTCCGCTGTGGGTCTCCGCTGTTTTTGGGGCTTTCCTGGGTGTGTTTTTTATTGTTGCCCATTGCTAGCACTGTTCCCCTGCTTAATTATAATTTTTAGGGATTTGTTGAGGTCATTTTCAGGTTTTATTTGCACTTTTGTTCTGTGCAAATGTATCACACTGCTCACGTTTTGTAGGTTTCCCCGGTTTTGCTGTACATTGCTGACGTAAATGGTTTCTCTTCCCTTTAAATGCACTCTCTACCGCGAGTGTTTCACTCACGGTAGTTTTTTACATGGAAATTCGGCCCCGATAATGTGCGGGGAGCCTCTCCCCTCCCCTTCCCCGCCCATTAACCCCGTCTCTCCGCCCTCGGGAGCCTTCCTCCGCCCTCCGTAAGCCATTACACGCCTCTATCGCACATTTGCGGGCCCCGTACTTGTGCGGGGCCCGTTAGTGTGACGCGCACGTGTACGGCCCACTTAAGAGCACTTAAGTGCGTCATTGCCGTGCGCTAATGTGCGGTGCGCAAATGTGCGGTGTTTAGTAAACATACCCCTTAGTGTACCTGAATGTAACTTGCCTTGAGTTGCCATTGAAAAGGCATGCATTGAATCTTAAATCCCTTCCCCCCTTCTTTCCCCCTCTCACTCATAGTAATTGGATGTGTGATTTCAACAGCTGTTCACATTATAAGATATGCTTGATTATTCACAGCATCCGACCAAAGTGAAGCTCGGCTTTATCTCATGCATTATCCAGAAAAAGAGAAGAAAGTGTTAGACATCCAACGTATGAATACAGCATGAACAACTGAGGAGAGGGCATAAAGTGACAGCAGCATAAGATAGGGCATGCTAGGTTAGAGCAAAATCCCATCTAGCCCAGTATCCTCTCTCTGACAGTGGCCAGTCCAGGCCTCTAGGAAATACCCAGCAAATCCCAAAGAACAGAACCGTGGCTTGCAGTTCCCTCCCAGGGATGAGAGGTAGTGTTCTGAAGTATACTTGGCTAATAATTGTTTATTCACCTCTCTCTAGGGATCTCTTCAAATCCCTTTGTAACTCAGTTATGTTAGATGCCTTGGCCACATCTTCTGGAAATATATTAGACAGCTTGATTGTGAGTGAAAATGATACTTCCTCCAATTTGGTTTAAATCTGTTACTTTATAGTTCTAATCTAATCTAATACATGTTTATATATCGCTACACTCCCAAACCCATTGTTTCAGTGTGGCTAACAGAAGAGCATGAAAAGTTTCATGAGAAACACAAGATGCAATCTATAAATATGTACACTCTGGAGGAGAGGAGGGATAGGGGAGATATGAGTCAGACCTATAAATACTTAAAAGAGTATTAATGAACAAAAAAACCTCTTCCAAAGACAGTGAAGCTGTAAAACTAGAGGGCATAACATGAAGCTGCAAGGGGGTAAATTGAAAGGCAATGTCAGGAAATACTTTCACTGAAAGGGTGGTGGATGCTTGGAATGCCCTCCTGATGGAAGTGGTGGGGGCAAATACAGTGACAGAATTCAAAATGGCATGGGACAGACACAGTGGATCCCTTTACAGCAACAGGACAAAATCAAAATAAACTTAACTATCTAATTTCTCAACAAACAGGGGTGTCCTACATGGAGCGGTGGGTTCACCCCTAAACAAAGACATGGGGAGGGGTGACCTGCATGGAGCAACAGGTGCACCTACTCTTGCCATCTTACTGGGCAGACTAGATGGAAAATACTGGTCTTTATCTTCTGTCATTTACTATGTTACTATGTATAATAAGCAGTAATGATTTATCTGCATAAAACTGGATTAATTAGTTGTTAAACTACCAACATTTTAAACTTAGTTTCATGGAGTGTGTCCTAGTCTTGATACAGATTGAAGGCATAAACAATGGTTCCCTATTCACCTGTTCCACCCTGTTCATGATTTTGTAAACCTCTATTATATCCCTTCTGTCGTGCCGGCATCCCCTAGTGGCCAATGGCGGTAAGTCCATGCTGTACAATATATTTATTTTCAAGGAGCGTGGGGTATTTTAAGGCCAAAATGGAGATTGGTCTTAGGTATTTCAGCTCCTTGTGAGAACTCAATAAGTAAGCCACGAGTGTAGGGAAACAAGGCTTTTATTTCCCCTCTGTGCAAGGGTTCATTAAGACACTAGAAATCAAAGAATGTCCTTTGTTCATAAAGGTTCCAGTAATAAGCAGATAAAACCAATTGTTAATATCTTTACAATTAGTTGTAAGGGTAAAGGGAGGAATTCAATTCATTCTGGGGCAAAGCAATTTAAAGAAGACTTCTTCTTATTTACAAGGACGCTATGGATTCTAGGCTAGAAGCCATACACAAACTACAATCCATAGCTTCTTCCTGAGGAATGGGTTTGCCTCTTCTATTTCCATAAATTCTGCTTCACTACTTTCCCCCTCAGAGCACACGCTGTCCCTGGCAGTTACAGCTTTATATGGACTGTCTCTGGTATCTTGCCTCCAATAAGACTGTGCTTTAAAGTCTTTTGGTAGTTCTTCAAACCACTCTGGTTTCTTTCCTCTTCTTATAAAGTGAGTTTTAGCTTTAGCAGTGCTTTTAGGAGTTAAACTTTCTTTAGCAGGAATAAAACTTTCATACCTTGAGTTTCTGTAGCTTGAAGCTCTGGAGCCTTCTCTCTCATGCATGTCTCTGTGACAACAGGTTTTCCGTCGGTAGCTTCTGGGCAGTGCTGGACTTCCTGAGAGCTTAGTAAAACCTGGTGTGGATTCTCCAGCTCTATGCTTCAGTGACAAAGTAGTTTTGTTAGAAACCCCTTTCCCTTGGGTACCTGGTAAAACTTGTTCAGCATACTCCAATGCCTGCCGACTTTCCTCCAAGCCTGGCTCTCTGGCTCTCTGTATATGTCTTTCAGCTTTAGACTCAGGAACGTTGCTTAAGCAGGGAGTGGCATACCCTCCAGCCTGACTGCTTTCCTTAGCAGACTCCCTCTGGACAGCGGCTCTCGTAGCTTGGCCCCTCTGAACTCTACCTCTGTGAATTCTGTCCTTTTGGGCTTGCTCAAGGAGGATTCCTTCCTTCAGGTCTCTCCTTCCTACTTCAGCCGTACTCCTTGTTCCTTCTCTTCCTGCTGCTTCAGTTTCTGCTGCTCCTCCTGTTCCTTCCTTTTCTCCTTCTTCGTCTGCTGTGCTAGCATTAAGCTTCCGTTTATAAAGGGATCTTCCCTTTGAATCTCCCGGGCTCATTTCCAGGTGCAACTGGTTAGCTCTCCTAGCCTCATTAGCTTCTGTAGAATCACTCCTGCCCCTTCTAGCTGTGCTTTGAGGTAATTGCACCTCTAGAGCTCTGTGAAAAACAGAGTTTCTTTTCAACTCTGCATCTTTATTGGTACCAGCCTCATGACACTTCTCATTCCTCTCTTCTCCAAGCTGAAAAGCCCTAATCTGTTCAGTCTTTCCTCATAAGGGAATTATTCCATCCCCTTTATCATTTTTGTTGCCATTCTCTGTACTTTTTCAAGATCCCCTATATCTTTTTTGAGATGAGGAGACTAGAACTGCATAAAATATCCAGGAGGCAGTAGTGTAAATACCGCCCAAGCAGCCCCCACAATGTGGGGGAGGGAGCACAGGCTACTGGAGGGCCCACTCAGCCTTCCCGCCCTACTCCTGCCAGTTTTATTAACAGGGGCAAAAAAGGGCCCTTGCCTCCAATGAAGCACCTTCCTTATCCCCCTTCCCCCCCCCCCCATTAACACTTCTGGGACTTGAAAAAGACAAATGTTGGCCTGGGTCTACCTGACCTTAACAAGCCTAATGTCCTTCCTCTACCAGCCCAGCTCTGAAATTGCACAGGGGCTGAAGATCCAACTCTGCTGGAAAAAGAAATTAAAATACAGCGCTGAAGCCATGGTCCCCCCTCCCCCACCCCCATCATGTAACTTGCAGGCAGCATTAAAAAAGAAATAGAAGAAAAGTTTGGGGCCATTTAACCTAAGTGTGCTGCTGATAGCTGTGCCGATCCCGCCCCCTCTGACGTAGACTTCCTATTGCTGAGGGACAGGTCAGCATAGTCACCTGCAGTGTGCCTGGGCTGAACAGTCTCTTGCTTTTCTTCTGGTTTTGTATCAGCGCTGCTGGTCCTTCGAAGGCAGTGGTGGCAGCAGGGAGGATGAGGAACAAGAGTGAACACAGGAGGGGGAATGGGGGAGACTAGAGGGGAAAGAAAGAGGATATGCTGAATGGGGGGGGAGAAAGAGAATTTAGTAGCTTGAAGATGGACACAAGAGGGGCAAGTAGAGTAACACAGAAGGGATGCGCAGGCTCAGGGGAGGGTGATGGAGTGGAGAAATAGCCAAATGATTACAGCACTGGCTGGAGAACCAAGCAACCAGGATTTGATTCCCACTAGTGCTCCTTGTGGCCTTGGGCAAGTCACATAATTCTCCATTGCCTCAGAAAAATCCAAGTTCTCAATGTCCCTGTTTAATATACATTACAAAGTTTACGATACAATGTAAATCACTTTGACGGAAATGATAAAGTGATATAAAACCCCCTGAAAAATAAATGGAAGGCTATGGACACAAAGGAGGGGGGGGGGTGGAATAGAGAGGATATTTTGGACTAATGGGGAGATTGAAAGAGAAGAGATGCTGGATAGATTGGAGGGAGGTGAGGGAGGCTGAGAGAGTAAATGCTGGATAGAGGAGATGCCAGATGGATGTGGGATCTGAGAGAGATAGAGGTGATGCTGGACAGAAGGGGGTGCTGAGGGAGAGGGGTGACGTGGAAGGATGAGAGTGCCGAGGCGATGAGGTGGATGGAAGAGGGAATTGAGGGAGAGATGCTTGATGGAAATGGAGGAGAGAAGTGAGTAGTGAAAGACTGGGGGAAAAGGGGAATGTGAGGGAAAGAGATGGAAAGCTTTATGTAGATATGATAAAAAGAGGGAGACTGGATAGTAAGAAGGAATGAAAGCTGAGTAGATAGGCAGAAAAATAAATATGTAGGGGAGAAAGTGAAGATGACAGGATGTGAGAGAAAAATGACAGGAGACCCTAAGAGAGAGTTAAGACAGAGGAAAGCACAATCCAGAGACTGCATCCAATACTATTAGAAAATGGCGAGACAACAGAGATATAAAAAAGAATTTTATTTTAAATTTAGTGATGGAATATGTCCGTTTTTGAAAGTCACAGCAGCTATTTTTATATTTTGCACCATACAGGGGGGAATAAATCACTTTTTTTCTCAGATGTTGCTCAGCATGCAGGGTCTGGGTTTCAGTTTAACTTTGGTTAACGTATTTCTGTGTTTAGTTTGTGGTTACTTGTTCTCTTCTTGGCGAGGGTCTTTTTATGCTCTACGTGTGTGGGAGGCCAGGTATTCTGTTAGCACTGAATGGCTATGTAGGACTGATCTGTAGTAATCTGGCTTGTTTAGTTTTTCCATTAGGTGTACTAATGTTCTAGTGCTC
Source organism: Ichthyophis bannanicus (assembly GCA_033557465.1). Taxonomy (NCBI): domain Eukaryota; kingdom Metazoa; phylum Chordata; class Amphibia; order Gymnophiona; family Ichthyophiidae; genus Ichthyophis; species Ichthyophis bannanicus. The sequence continues at coordinate 194,497,993 of CM066039.1, forward strand.
GCTGCAGTGTTTATAATGCTGCCTTTTCCTAGGTAAGACCTTTTATATAAACTCCTGGAAGTTAGGGCTATTATGCTATGGTAATGATAGACTTGCTCTATAGATCCTGTGACTTTCGTAGGGTTTTGTATTACCTCACAATATGCCTAGCACTGGAAAGGGGTTGTGATAATAAGCACTGGTGCAGCTAATTCAGAAGATACATAGTCCAACCATGTTTGATAACTCATCAAAAAACAAAAGGCCAACAGATCTGAAACCTACTGGTCATTTGGCAACCTATGAAAAGAAGTAATAGGCAAATCATTTCCAGTAGCCCCAGGATTTTTGCCACAGTGCTGCTCAACAACACTGTTCACATAGTCAACAGAAAGATGCTGGATTGGGGGGCTAGAGTTGACTGGGAGCCAAGGGTTAAAATAGCTGCAAATATTTGCAGAATACTGCAAATAGTAGTCCGTTTAATATGTTGTATTATCTTAGTGGATTACTTTGCTTTTTTTGGCACCTAATTCCCTGGAGTGTATTCCATGTGCATATTACCATCAGTAATGGAAGTACTACCAGGGCGGCAGCTGGTGCAGTTATAGCAGAGCCGCATCGTGAAGGAGTCCTTCCCTGCTGTGTTCAAAAGTGCCCCAACTGTCCTTTTACTGATGACATAGGTGTTAGTGCTGCTCTGTGGCAGTCAGAGGCCTGGAAGAGCACTTCTCATTGGGCCAAAGCCTCGTGATACTTGAGACTTTGGCCAGGCAGCAGGATCTGCTTCTTCAGTTCTGTGGAGCAGTGTTTTACAGCGAACGAGGCGGCAGGGGTGGTGCAGCTAACCTCTTTTAAAATAAGTGCGATGTTTGCTGTGCTCTGCCACTTGGTTTTTTAAACATTTTTGGAGGAGGGAACAGGAAAGGAAAGGTGTTCTCTCCTCTTTCTCATGGCCATTGCCATTATCATGAGGGGCCCTCATCTGAACTTATGACACTGTCAAGAGGTGACCATATCATAAATCTCTGCATGTTTTATTATCCATTTCTTTTAGAATAATTCCTAAGATTCTATCCGCTATATGGGTAACTCTGAGAACAGTCCATGCTTCACTCCTGGACTGCCAGATAGAATAATCAGTGACATTATCCAAATAGCGTGACTGAATATTGACCATCTGGGGACAGAAAAATTACTGACACACCTGAAAGTAACTCAGCATCAGCTACAACCAAAAAAAGCATGAGCTAAATCCTATCCTTCCACTCCCCCCTCCCGCCCCCACCAAGTAGGAATGCCACACTAACAGCCATGTAGAGATCATGAAAAGATTATTATTAAAATATACTGGAGCTGCCATATTTATTGTGGAACACTGTTAACTGCAGTATTCAATGGCTGAATAATTGAGATCCGCTCCCAGGAAATGTCAGCACTCTAATTGAAAATGTAGGAGCTGATATTCAACCCTGGTGCCCAGTGCTTGTAAAGCGACCGGCCATCACTGTTTTAAATTAGACCCAGATATTCAATGCTGGAGCCATATCTGGGCACTGACATTGAATATCCAGGTTGCCGAGGTTGCCATTTTGTAATCCGGTCAGCAGCGATATTCAGCCGCTGACCAAATTGCAAAACCAGCTAAAGTTAGGACAGACATTCAGCTGTCCGGAGTTTAGCCAGTTAGAGTTAAATGAGGCAGCCGTTGAATATTGCTGCCTGTTTAACCTGTAGTATTGCCCCCGGAACACCCTTATGCTAGCTGCTTAGCACTGCGGCACGCAGTGGCCCAAACAGGGGATATTCAGCAGCACTAAGTGGGTTAATACCACTGAATACCCTGGTGAGAGGCAGTTACATGGCTTGCAAGTCTGCCAGCCATGTAAATGTCTTTGAATATGCCTCTCCCCTCCCTTCCTCCTGCCTGGAACCTTTTTCCATAACTTTTCAGTCTTATCCTGTCATCAGTTATTAACATATACAGCTGGGGATTACTAAGCAATGTGGAAGTAGATAAAATGTCTTTTCTTCTCTAGGTAAACAATTTGGTTTCTTTGCTGGCGTGTTTTCGTTCCACAGCTGCTTGAGAGACACCATCAGCTGGAGAAAATCACAGCAGTGCTCAGTAGAAGCTCAAATGCACAATTAGAAGGAATGGATACAATCTACACACACACACACACACACAAAAAAAAGATACAGACATACAAAATACAAATATACACAGACACATAAACACTCCTACAAATTAAAAACAAACATATGGAAAGACACACAAATTACACAGGTACACTAAAAATTTCTTTTTTAAAACTGCCTCTAATGTTTCGATTGATTTTTACGTTTTTTGGTGCGCTGAATCCAAATCTGGTAACCAATTTGCTCCATCACGTACAGATTTTTTGCTACATTGGGTTAGCAGTTTGAGGTGAACGTTTCAGATTGAGTGCGATCGAGGATAAAAGTTTCTTGGATGAATTCTTTATACTAATTGTTTAGTAGTTATTCAAATAAGAATAAAGAAAATTGTAACAAGGCAGCACATAAGAATAGAGTAATGTCAACAAAACACACTGTGATGGTAGCAAAATTGTCTGCACTTAAAACAGCCACATACATGTGCACAAACATTGAGCATATAAGAGCGAGGTTAGACACAAAGCAAAGCAAAGAAATGTGCAAAAAATGTTGTACAGGTATGTATTTAAGAATAGAAAACGCAAACCGCACCATTGCAATACATGAAGACAAACACCCGATGGTGTGAAAATAAAATTCTAATAAATGAGATCCGACACTGTGGTAATAACTAGCAAATTTTTATTTCAAAGTTTAGTAAAAACACGATATTTGTCAACACAGTTTAGATTTTAAAGTCATTCTTGGGTCAATCAATCTCCTGGTGGGCCTGTTTCTTCTTCCCCCGAATGCTTCTCTTGGTGCGCTGCTTGGCGTATTTTTCATCTGGGGTTTCCCGCAGCAGCAACCAGCAGAAATCAGCCATCATAGTGGTGTTCCATCTTCCTTGGTACCTTCTCTCTGCGTCCTTGATGTCCTGGTGAAACCTTTCACCTTGTTCTTCACTGTACGCCCCTAGGTTTTCGGGAAAGTAGTTCACATGGGAGTGCAAGAAATGGACTTTCAGGCTCATGTTACAGCCTTGTTCTTTGAAGGCATTGAGCATCCTGGCAACAATATCCTTATAGTTCTCATCCCGCCTGTTCCCCAAGAATTTGAGAACAACATCCTTGAAGGAATCCCAGGCTTCTTTTTCCTTCTCAGACTTCGTTTCAGCGAATGCTCCATCTGAAATGAGTTTCCTTATATCAGGGCCAACAAACACTCCTTCCTTTAGCTTTGCTTCAGAAAGTCGGGGGAACTTTGAGCAAAGGTACCGAAAGCACTCACCATCTTTTGGAAGGGACTTGATGAATTGCTTAATGAGACCCAACTTAATGTGGAGAGGTGGTAATAGAATTTTATCACGAGGTACCAAGCTCTCATGAAGAACATTTTTCTCACCAGGTCTCAAATACTCCCGAATTGGCCAGTCTTTTTTCCCCCAGTGTAGGTCGCGGGCCCGGCTATCCCACAAGCAAAGGAAGCAGGGATATTTGGTGAAACCGGATTGCTGCCCTAATAGCATAGATAGAATTTTAAAGTCTCCACAAATCATCCACTTATGCTCATCATAACGAATCTTCTGAAGAATCAGGGCCAAATTCTCGTATTTTTCTTGGAATAGGAACTGAAGCGAATGTGTTGCCATTATGAAGAAGAACACCTTTTATGCTGTCTTTTGACGAATCAATGAACAGCCGCCATTCAGCAGGATCATACTTGAGTTTAAACTTTTCCATCACTCCGTATATATCGTTGCAAAATACCAAATCTTCCTCTTTGCTGAAATACTTCAAAAATTGTGTCTCGCGGTTGCGGTACCAATAAAAAGTTGTTCCTGGTGACAATAGATTTTTCTGTTTAAGCCGAGAACCTAGCAGTTGGGCAGCATCTTTTGGGAGTCCTAAATCCCGGACTAAATCATTCAATTCAGCTTGAGAGAAAAGTTCAGGTTTCGGATCTGGTTCAGTTTCAAACTCGGAAGTACTGGACTCATCGGGAAAAGCCATCTGATGAGTCTCATCATGATCAGAACCGTCCACACAAATATGATCCAAAGATTTTGGTGGTTCAGGCACAGGTACTTCGTTGCTATGAGGCATAGGCCTAATTGCTGAGGGAAGGTTGGGGTAACTTATTACGTTCTTATTTTTTAAGTTGTATCCCTTCACAATGCAAGAGCAAAAATAGCAGTCACTGCTGTGGTCTCTTTGTTCACGCCACATCATAGGTATTCTGAAACAAAATGCTTGTTTTTTACCTTTCATCCATAAGCGTAGATCTTCCTCACATTTATTTATTTATTTACATTCTCTTATATACCACACTAGTCTGCATCAGTGCAGTTTACATTGAACAAACTGAAATTACATTGAACAGGATATTATAACTTGGAGATAACTATTTTACAGGGAACATGGGCTATGGAGGGTTAAGTGGCTTGCCCAAGACCACAAGGAGCACCTGTGGGACTAGAAACCCCAGTCCTTCCGGCCCAAGGTTGCTGTCCTCTAGTGGGATTTGAATCCCCGACCTTCTGGCCTGAAGTACCTTGCCCCAACCACTAGGCCACTCCTCCACTCCTCCACTCACATGTCTTGCACACTTTGTGAGGAGCCCACGGTTTGTCTTGATCGCCTAACTTCAAACCGAAATAGGCGAAATATACTTTTTTAATAAATGCAGAAATGTTCCTCTGCCACTTTTTCATGGTATATTCCCCACAAATAAAACAATAACTGTCCGGAGAGTTGACGCAACCTCTGGCTCTGTGAGTCATCACAAATACACAGCACTGCAAACTACAACTGTAGTGAACCACTTCGGAATAAAGCTGGATTACGACTGAGCAAACAAAAGGTAATAATGAACTTGCAAGAAACTGAAATTTGACAGGAACGTTCATGTCGCAACCACCGTGTTTGAGCGAGCGAACGAGGCGAGGCGAACAGGAAAGAACATGCGCCAGCACGAGTACTGGATTTAGCCCCCCGCCTCCCAATTGTCCTGTTAATGTATAAAATGAATACAAAACACTCTAAAATATCATGAGGGAGCATTTCTAGTTAGTTAACCATTACAACCTCTATTTTGGGCCAAGAAAATAAACTGCAGTCGGCTAAAAAGAAATTATGTGAACATTCCTTATATGGGTAAGAAATCTAATTTTGCAAGAAAACGTGACGTGATGGAACATTTTGGCTATTTTTCCTGGATTCAGCACCCCAAAATCTATAGGAATCAGTTGCAAAACTGGAGGCAGTTTTTTGGTAGTGTACCTGTGTTATATACAGTCGTACACATACGTGCTCAGACTCCGAAAAGATGTTCTTATTAAGAGAGCTGTTTGGTCCTAGAAGTGACATACTCAGTACCCCTGTGCCCATCCAATGAGCAGCCCTCCAGGCCTAGAGGGGATAGGCTCTGGGTGCTGTTCCTATTCCTTGAGCTCTCCAGTCTTAGAAGAGACAGACTCTGCATCTCCTGAGTTTTCCACTCCTATAAGTCACATGATCCCCTGAGCCCTCCAGGCCCTCTATCCTTGTGCCTATCCTGCGAGCCCTCCATTTCTAGAAGTGACAGACTCAGCAACCCCCGAGTGCTCCACGCTTACAAGTCGCATGCTCTACATCCCTATTTTCATCCCCTGAGCCCTCCAGTCCCAGAGACGACGAGCTCTGTACCCCTGCACCCAACCCATGAGCCCTCCAGTCTTAGAGGAGACAGGCTCTAAATTTCTGAACAAATTAGCTGATTGAAAACAGGCTGTTTTCAGACCTGAAGCACTGAGAGGTTGTGGGGGGCAGGCAGTGATGAAATGATGGAGGAGCAGCAGCCTTATGTTGTACCCCTTGACCCTGTCATGACACACCACAAGGGCTGGTAATAAATATACAAAATGAAATTAAAATGCCTGGGAAGAAATCTTTTCAGGGGGTGAGTAGTGTGTATCTCTTGGCATTTTGTGGGTGGTGCTGCCTGGGACAGACGCTTTCAGAACACTTCTTCCAGTGATAGACCAGTCAGTTTCCATTAATATTACCTCCCACCATTTGATGCACAAATGCTCCCAAAGGCTCTGACGTGCTCAGATAGATAAAGTATCCATCTCATAGGACACAAAATATCCTCAGGACAGGAGGAGAAACCATACCCCCAAAGAGCTTTCCATAATATCTCTTCGCCAATCATATCCACTCACATTTGAAATATCTTTCTTGAGCACAACAAATACATCATCCAGCACACAAAGCTCCATATAAAATACTCATGAACCCATTCTAGACTGCTAGGGAAGGGAAGGAATTTAGCCAGAGCTGGTCCATCCCCTATGCGGCTTAGGTAGCCCTCTAGGGTGGCAGACCCGAGTAGGTGGCACCGTGACCCTTCCACCGTTCGTAAAAGCGGCAGCAATACAAGCTGCTTCAGGGAGCCTTGAAGCACCTGCGTGCCTGTGCACACTCATGGCCTGCTGCTTGTACCCCCTCCGACAGGAAGGTTTCGTCAGAGGGGGCATGAGCGGCAGGCCATGAGTGCATGCACGGCTGCATCAAGGCCCACCATGGCACTGAAATGGCTTGCTCTGCTGCTATGTCGCAGAATAATGGAGGGGTCGCAGTGCAACCCCCAGGTGAGAAAGAAGGGAAGGGAAGAAGATAGATATCGGGGGTGGGAGGGCCGGACCTGGGCCATCCAGGTGGGTGGAGAGGTGGCAGCAGGTGGGTCTGCCTAGGCTTGCAGAAACTCTTGGGCCAGGCATGCATTTAACTCACACCCTTTTTCTCAAGAGTAGCTTAAGGTGAGTTACATTCAAGTACTGTAGGTATTTTCCTATTACTTGGAGGGCTTACAATCTAACAGGCCAATGCAGAAACCCTGCACCAGAGCCCAGCACTACAGTTCTAATGCGAGTAAAACACTGACTTTTTGTGCAGTGATGCTGTAAGCAAACAGCATGTAGATCAAGCTGTACAGGGCCAGGCTAACCATTAGGCAAATTAGGCAGTTGCTTAGCATGGCAGCTTCTAGGAGGCAGCAAAGATTAGGTCAATCAAAGCTAAATAAATTCTTACAGCTAGATAGGAAAACTTTAAGCTTTATACCCTAAGGCACAAAGATCTTGAACCAACTCTGGAGCTGGCCCTGCAGCTGTGCACAAAAAGTTGGCATCGAACTGGATTGCAAAATAAAAAGTCATCTGAGGTGGTTTGAAACTTCACCTCAGTTGACTGGACCCCCTCAAATGCAGTTCTCTCCAATCCCCTCCCATCTCGATCGCAGATCACCCAACTCACCCAAACAATAAAATACCCTGATGGCCTAGTGGCCCTAGCCCCCACCCCGCCACCCACGCAAAACAATAAAATGCCCTAGTGGCCCCTAACTCCAGCCCCCATAAAGCAATAAAATTCCCTGGTGGCCCCTAGCTCCCACTCCCTGAACCCTCCTGGCAAGTTGAAACCCATCCCCTGGTACCTTTAAAGATGGGGGGAGAGGCGGGAGCAATGCTTACATGCACCCACACTATCTGCTGCCTTCTTGAAAAATGGTGGTGCCTTTCCCAGGATGCACCATGTGGGGGCCAGATGCTTCCATTTTTCAAGATGACAGCAGGGGGCGGGAGTGTGGGAGCATCACTTCTTCCCCTAACTTTTAAGGTACCAGGGGGGTGGGTTACAACTTACCAGGAACGTTTGGAGGGATGGGAGACAGGGGCCACTAGGCCACTTGGGCATTTTATTGTTCTAAGTGAGTCGAGGAGGTGGAGGCTAGAAGCAAGGCCACCAGGGCATTTATCTCCTTGTCTCGGAGGAGGAATGGGTGGGTCTGAGATTGGAGGGGTCATTCGTGGGGGGGGGGGGGAGTTCTCTTTTGCTAATGCTGAATCTATATGCCTGCTTAAAGCAGAAGTAAAAATCCAGCATTAAAATAAAAGTAAAAAACTGCACTACTTTTTAGCCCAGTTTTTTAGAGCAGCGTGATTAAGCATTCATCAATTTGCATGGAATTAGCAGGCCCACTGTGCTCTACTGTTGGCAGTTTTCCTCATGCTAGCTTGCTTTCTGCATTGGAGAGCAAGACTAGCGCGGGAAGCTCACCAGAAAAATGCTGTGTTTTTTCATTCAGACGGGAGTCATTTGCAGAAGGAGTAGCCTGGTGGGTTTGAGAATGGATAAATTACCCTGAGGAAGCCGTTTTGTGGCGAAACTACGGCTTATGTTGTGAGAAGGTATTTTCCTTTATTATAGCATTGCTGGTGGGTTCTGTTTTTTACGGAGGAAGTTTTTTTCTGCCGAGTGATCTTTTTCCAGCTTGGATATTGCTGGAGGTGATATTATAAGGATAACCTTTAAGATTATTCATTTGTTTTGGTTATTTCGAGAGGCTTGATAGTAAGATACCACTGCTATTTAGAAGCGATACTCAGTGGAGTTCATCCGAGCTGGTTTTACAACAACATGAGCAACGGTTATACCACTGCTATATAAGAGTGATACTCAGTGGAGTTGATTTAAGTTGGTTCTATAACAACATGAGCCATAGGTGGTTCTGAAATGAGCTTTTGGAACAAGAATGTTTAAGGTTTTTGAAATAGGTCCTTTGGAATAAGTGTGTTTATATGAGATTTTCTGTTATAGGGATTTTTGTGGTTAGTGTATATTAATTTTTGTAATGTGATAGTTTTTGTTATGTGTATAGTATTTGTGGTCTTTCTATTCTGTTATTGGTGTGGTGGGGAGTATTTATAGATCTATTGTATTAGCTGGTGCTGTTTGTGAAATATTATGTACAATACTGAAATGTAATCATGCTTCTTATGAAAAGAAATGATGTACATTTATTTGTAAAACATTTTTATATATAATAAATATTTATTGTTAACATTAGTGTATCTGTTAAATTTAAAAAATAAGTGCTATTCACATTGAAAATATGATGAATTTGGGTTTTTTCTTAATTTATTTGAATTATTAATTATTGCAATGTGTTTTTGATATTGTTTTTTTTATATTTGCAATTTGTGGTTCTTTTTCTGGCAGTAGAGCATAGCGCATCATTTTTGCATCGGCCTCTAAGTTTGTATGTTGGGCAATAGAGGGTGAGGTGACTTCTCCAAAACAACAAGGTATGGCAGTGGAATTTGAAGCTGGCTTCCTTGGTTCTCAGCCCACTACTCTTACTCTTCCACTCTGTGTACACATAGAAGTTGCTAAATTGCTTCTGTTGATTTTTTAGATTTGTAAAAAGGTTCCCCAGCTCTATGTGGCAGCAAACATACATGCACATGTCCTTATACATAGTTTAGAAAAAGGCTCCAGGTTTCGACGAACCTTTTCTAAAATACTGCCAGAATTGTTTACACCCCAATCACAAGTTTCAATTCTGATCTCCATGTACTATCTAAACATTTCCTTCGCATGTTACAGTATGTGCATATCATGCCAAAAATCAGAGGGGGAAAAAATCAGATCAGTGTAATAAAATCTCAGGTTTGCGTATATAGAAAACAAAGAGGAGGGAGGGTAGAGAAACATAGGAGAAAAACAGGGAAGGGGAAGAGAAAAGGAGAAGGAAGGGAAAAGCTGCCTGTTGATCTTCTAGACATGATATTAGAGGGGAAAATGAGGTTTGATTTGTTCTCTTGCTGCTTTTCTCCTCTTGCAGAGCCTTGCCCTGAGGTTAGATAGCGTTTAGGCACTACTGGTATGATGGCTGCCTTTGTAGAGTTCTAGGTAGGATACAACTTGTCTCCTGCCCACCTAAAGGTTTCAGGATATGAGAGTTGCACTTTATGATAGAGAGCCAGAGGAGGCAGGAATAACAAATCTGAGTTATTCTTACACTGGCTCAATAAAAGGTATACCAGCTTGCAGAGAATCCCATCCTTAAATAAGTAAAAGACATGAGTGCCATCTCAGGGATAGAAATGAGCCTGGGATTCTTCAAACACCAGATAGGTGTCTAGGATAGCTTCATCAAATATCTTTAAAATAGGCATCATTTTAGAACCTCTCACATAGATGTCTTGTTCTAAAATGAAGCTCTAAATGTCATGTTCCAGTGACTTACATGCAAGAACATCCTCCGATGCATCGCAGTGATAATCTCTTCTGCAGATTCTCACACTCTGCCCACCTGCTATCGATGGGGGTGTCTGACCTCAGACACAGGAGCTGGCATATACCAGTGGATGGGGGATCGTCCTTACAGGGGCATGGTATCCCATACCCCAGGGAATAGACTGCACCCTCTCCCCTTCTACTCAACCTCTCTAGGAGAGGCAGGAAATTATGAATCCTAGGGTGTAGTGGGCCAAAGCAGACATGGATTAGCCTGCCATGGATGACCTGGATCAGGTGGTGACTCCTGTAAGCGATGCAGAGAAATTGCAAAACTCAGAAGCAGCTGATGGTATCATGATTTGCCTAACATGTCATCAATATGTGATTATCTATGTGGAGAGTGTAGTACTAGATCTGATTTTATGACGGAGGGGAAGCAGGGGTGAGTAGCAAGCTTGCTATTTCTCTGTCTGTTGGTCTGCAGCACTGCCCTGCTATACTATAGCAGCACAGACAGGGAGGATGGGGAGAGTTTCATCCCAAGGTCTGCGTGTGACCCCAATTATAGACCTCTATTACGGATAATAAGTGGCTGCTGATTTGTTGGGGGAGAGGGGTCGTGATCCTATTAAAACTTTAAAGGGGTTGACTTGATAATCACAGGCAGCAGGTACACACACATATATACAAGGGAGTTGCAAAGCCAGGAATTAGAACGGAGGCACAGGGAGATATGGTGACTTTTCCCCAAGGTCGCACACTTAGAGATTCAGAAGCAGAGCTGGGGATACAAACCCTGAGGTTCCTGTCTATACAGTGGAAAGCAAGAGAGAGAATGGAATGCTGAATTTTGTAAGTAATTGGGACAGGGGGAGATGTCCGATTATCAATTATGATGTACACTTTCCTTTCCTTAAAAAAAGCCATCAGGCTTCCAGAGAGCCCAGGAGAGTAATAGTGTGGGCAGACCTTTGCAGCTGTCAAATCCAGCAGGTGAGAACAGTATGGTGGAGGAGCAGCCTAGCGGTTAGAGGGCATAGTCTGGAATCAGAAAGCCCAGGGTTCAAATCCCACTGACTCTCCTTGTGGCCTTGCATAAATCACCTAACCCTCTATTGTTTCACCTAAGATTGTAAGCCCTTCAGGTACAACAAAATAGCTATTGTACCTGATTGTAACTTCCTTTGCTCTACTACTGGAAAGGTGTCAGCTAAATACTACTAAAAAATAAAAATAGTCCTTCTCACCTTTTCCTTGGAGTGCTATAACTCTGAAAAGAGTTTTGAAAGATGAAGATCAGGAGGCAGAAGAGAAGGAAGTGTGAGCTCCATGATGACTCTTGCTGAGAAATGGAGAGGGGGGGGGGGGGGCAAGAGGTGAAGCAGCATTTTAGAAAGGCCATTTAGGTGCATCTGGGATGTCCCAGTCAAAACATCTGAAATGCAGTGGGATGGGGAGCAGAGACGGTAGGCATGTTTCAATGTGCCCTAAAAGATGCATGAATCCACCAACAGACAAGGAAAGAGGGACATGCAGCATCAACTTCCAGACATGTGCAGGAAAACGACTGATTTTAAAAACATGCACATGCAAAATATCCATCTCTGCAAAACCTCCAGCATAGACATGTCCATGGCAGTGTTTCAGAATGCGCTTGTGTATCTCTCACCACATATACTTCCCAGCCTGGCATTTTGCAAGCAGAAATGTGCAGCAGTGCGGTATCTCACAAAAGGGCCTCCATACAGTGGCGTAGCGTGAGTTGTCAGCACCCGGGGCAAGGCAAGTAATTTGCGCCCCCTAACCTGTGGATTTTAGCCGCCGGGGAGCTTCTTTGCGCGGGGGAGCCGACCGTGATCCTACCCCGGGAGGGAGCGATCGTCAGCACTGACCTCGCTGAGCCGGAGTCCAGGAAACGAACAGCACAGCAGCAAGAGCCCGACAAGCATGGTTAAACGCCCAACAGCAGGGAAGAGGAGGAGATCCGGAACCAGAAACTCGCGATGCCGCCCTGCAGCTCCGCCTTCTCGAGCGCACAGGGCGATCCGACCCCAACCCCAGCTTTACATAGAGATCGAGGGGCGACGATGCGATAAACAGTCCCCCTCCCACCCCGCCCGGCAGCTTGTGTGAAATAGCTACCTAGAGGGGGTCAATCGCATCGCCTGCGCTTTGTTGCCGAGGGTTTGCCAAGAACAATGCGACTCCCAGGACTGCGGGCTCGAGGGCTATAGCGCAAACCTCTTTGCAGTGCCACCACCAGATGGCGTACGCGCCAACATGTATCATAGGGGCCTGCCTTTCCCCCTCATTGGCAACAGAGAGCTGCGAGTGCGAGCGCTCCCCCCCATGTTGCGCCCGGTGCGGCCGGCCCCCCCTGCACCCCCCACGCTACGCCTCTGCCTCCATACATACTACTACTGCTAATCATTTAAATAGTGTTACCAGGTGTACACAGCACTGTACATCTAGATGTAAGACACAGTCCCTGCCCATCAGAGCTTACAATCTAATCAAGACAAAACACATAGCGAACCTGGGGATTAGAGGTCGGTAAGATTCACATAAGTAGTGGACAAGAGAGTAATGAGCATCGGGAACCAAAAGCAGCACCAAAGAGGTGGGTTTTTAGCCTGGATTTGAATAGGGCTAGAGAAGGAGCCCAACGCACAGACTCGGGTAGTTTGCCCAGGCATATGGAGCAGCAAGACAGAATGAACAAAGACTGGTGTTGGCAGTGGCAGAGAAGGGCACAGATAAAAGGGATCTGCCAGAGGAGCGGCATTCTATATTTACCTGCATGCTTTTTTGAGGGGCTGAAAATCATTGGGGGAGTCAGAGGGCATTCCACTCTTCTCCCTCCTGTTTGCTGGCTGTAACAAGCACTTTGCAAATGCCTATTCATGTATATTGGCTAAACACAATGTTCATTTAAAGTCTGATTGACTGCACATTGTTCTCACTGGACCACTTGGACTATAACAGCCCCTAAGGCACAGCACAGTATTGAGATGAATCATGTCTTCAATCAACTTAAATGATGAATCATAGATCATGTTCCACTGCATTGGTGAGGGGGAAACTGGGACCACTGTCATTTCCGTGTGAGGTCCCTCAGGGGTCTATTTTGTCTCCATCCCTCTTTAATTTCTTGCTCCACTTGCCACCATAATACACGATCACAGTATTAGTAGCTTTTATTATGCCAATGATATATTATTGGTTTATTACTTATCTATTCCTACCCTTGACTTTTCTACTCTGAATGCATGTCTAGAGTCTACCTCTGAATGGCTGTTTAAAAATGGCCTACAACTTAACCTTTCAAAGTCGCAAGCTTTATGGATAATCCAAAGCTTTTCCATACCAACCCTGAGTCCCACTATTGCTGGCATCGCTATTCTTCTTACTCAGTGGTTGAACTACCTGGGCATTACAGTTGTGGCCACAGTTCTTGGATCTTTTCATGCACTACCCTTCAGATGTTTTACATAGTGTACTATAATGATATCAGTTAGACTATTGTAATTCGGTATATTGTAGTCTTCGCTCTTTTCAATTAAAAAAGCTCCAGTTGGTACATAATACAGCAAACCAACGTCTATCAAATGCCACAAAATACGACCATGTACTATAGCTCCATTATTCTATCAAATCACTGGATCCCTCTTACCTTCCTTTTCAATTTTAACTTCTTCTGCTTACCCAGAAGGCTCCCTATTTATCTTGCATCTCTTTTGGTCCCCTAGTGCTGCGTTCCCAAAATTTTAATTCTTTAGACCTTCCCCTGGCTTCACATGCTCAACTTGAATCAACATGCCACTATGCCTTTTACTTTCTTGTGCCACATCTTTGTAAAGCTCTATCGGAGTACATACATCTGGAATTGTATTTTTTTCAAAATTTAAAAAAACTTTGAAAACTTATTTTGTTGAATCAGCTTTCTCAGGTTTCAGAAAGGAAGGTTAGCCCAGAGGAGAGACATGTTTCCATTTTAACTGTTGTTTTATTTTATTTTATTTTATTCTTGTTGTAGTCCCTCTGTTGTCTTCTGTCTTCTCCTCTTTCTGTTTCTGTCACAAATGCATTTCTTTTCTGGTTTCCTGAACGTTTTTTTAAATTGTAAACTGCCTTAATGCTAATATCGCGGACGGTGTAAACATAAACATGAATGGTGTGAGCAGCAATGGATACTTTGATTGAATACTTGCCAGTCTCATGGTTTAAATATGGGATTGATTAACATAGTAACATAGTATATGAAGCTAGATAAAGACAGGCATGGTCCATCTAGACTGCCCAGCAAGGTGGCAAGAGTAAGTGGGTGGAGTAGCCTAGTGGTTGGGGCAAGGTACTTCAGGCCAGAAGGTCAGGGGTCCAAATCCCACTAGAGAACAGCAACCTTGAGCTGGAAGGACTGGGCTTTCTAGTCCCACAGGTGCTCCTTGTGGTCTTGGGCAAGCCACTTAACCCTCCATTACCCATGTTCCCTGTAAGTATTAGTGTATGTGTTAAATGTATCCCCCAATTGTGTTGTGACTGCTTTGATTGAAGGATAAGGTGGTATACAAAACTGTCTAAATAAATAAGTGCACCTGCCACTCTGTGCAAGTCACCCCTATTTGTTGAGATAGTTAAGTTTATTTTGATTTTATCCTGTTGCTATAAAGGGATCCACTGTGTCTGTCCCATGCCACTTTGAATTCTGTCACTGTATTTGTCCCACCACTTCCATTGAGAGGGCATTTCAAGCATCCACCACCCTTTGTGAAAATGTATTTCCTGAAGTTGCCTTTCAGTTTACCCCCTTGCAGCTTCATGTTATGCCCTCTAGTTTTACAGCTTTCCTGTCTTTGAAAAAAGTTTGTTTGTTCATTAATACTCTTTAAGTATTTAAAAGTCTGTATCATATCTCCCCTGTCCTTCTCCTGTAGTGTATACATATTTAGATCTTCAAGTCTCTTCTCATACGTCTTCTGGCACTGGCTCCAAATCATTTTGGTTGCCTTCCTCTGAACCATTTACAGTGTTTTTATATCCTTTGTGAGATATGGTCTCCAAAACTGGACACAATATTCCAAGTGAGGCCTCACTGGCGACTTGTACAGTGGCATTAATACTTCCTCCTTTCTTCTGGTAATTCCTTTCTGTATGCAACCCAGCAGCATTGAGCGAGGAGTGGCCTAGTGGTTGGGGCAAGTTACTTCAGACCAGAAGGTCAGGGGTTCAAACCCCACTAGAGGACAGCAACCCTGGGCTGGAAGGACTGGGGTTTCTAGTCCCACAGGTGCTCCTTGTGGTCTTGGGCAAGCCACTTAACCCTCCATTGCCCATGTTCCCTGTAAAATAGTTATCTCCAAGTTACAATGCCCTGTTCAATGTAATTTCAGTTTGTTCAATGTAAACCATCATGAAAGGCAGTATATAAGAAATGTTAAATAAATAAAATCCTTCTGGCTTTGGCCACCATCTTGTCTCACTGTTTCATTACCTTGAGATCCTCAGAAACAATCACTCCAAGGTCCTTCTCCTGGTCCATGTACAACAACCTCTTACCCTCTATTGCATACAATTCCCTTAGATTTCTGCATCCCAAGAGCATGACACTGCATTTCTTCACTTTGAATCTTAACTGCTAAGCATTAGACCATTCCAGCTTTTGTAGATTTTTTCTCATGTTATCCACTCCCTCGGGGGAGTCCACTCTTGCAAATTTTCATGTCATCTGCAAAAAGACAGACTTTTCTATTCAGTCTTGTTTTATAGATCGCCAATTGACTTTGGTTCTGGGGAATCACATTAGAATGAATGGATTCATTGGGAAATTTTGAAGTGATTGTAGAGTAACTGATATCATCATGTGACATAAGAGGAGGTGTTGTTAAACTGGACAATGTTTGACCTGAACTCAAGAAAGTTATGCTCAGCACAGATATTCATAGATAAGTTAAAAAGCGTAGTTACTCACCTGTAACAGATGTTCTCCGGGGAGAGCAGGAATCAGTCCTCACATATGGATTCACGCAGGATCCGACAGAGCCCATGCGGATCCACTCCCCAGCTTTCAAAGAAAGCCTTTGGGAGTTACACCGCACATGCATGGTCACCTTCCCGCCCAAAGGTGCCATCTTGCCTCAGTATGATATAGCACAAGATGGCAAAAAAGAAAAAAAATTCCATGGGGAGGAGAGAGGGTTCTAAGGACTGATTCCTGCTGTCCCCAGAGAACACCTGCTACAGGTGAGTAACTATGCTTTCTCCGGGAACAAGCAGGACGTCAGTCCTCGCATATGGGATTCCCAAGCTACAGGCTACCAAAAAAACCTATAAAAGCCACGGGTGACCCAAAAAGCGGACCATAAAAGGCAGCGGGGGGTGGGGGGGCTGATTGCATCCTTGATGCTGTTGCTGCAGTGTCAGATATCCAACCAATCTCCACTCCGGTGGCCAGCACACAAAGTGCTGAAGGGAAGGAGCTGCATTATTCCCCAAAAAGGTGATGGAGCACAGCCTGAGGACTCCTCCAAACAGTAGTGTGCAGTAAAAGTGTGCACAGAGGACTAGGTGGCAGATGTCCAGCAAGGGCAGGCTGGCTACTGAGGCTGCCATGGCATGCACATTATGAACTGTCACATGATGCTCTAGGGAGAGCCCCGCCTGTTGATAGGCAAACGAAATGTAGTAGGCCACTCACCAAGAGAGGGTGCACTTGGAGACTGAGACCCCAAGACAACTGGGGTAATAAGAACATAAGAACACAAGATATGCCATACTGGGTCAGACCAAGGGCCATCAAGCCCAGAATCCTGTTTCCAACAGTGCCCAATCTAGGTCACATGTACCTAGCAGTTCCCCCAAAAGACACAGGTTCCACAATGCTTGTTTTGGGGCAAGCAGTGGATATCCCAAGTCCCCTTTAATAATGGTTTATGGACCTTTCCTCCTGGAACTTGTCCAAACCTTTTTTAAACCCGGCTACACTAACAGCTGTTACTACATCCTCTACATGTTGAGTGAAAAAATATTTTCTCTTAGTTAGTCTTAAATAGGTTATCCTGTAGCTTCATTGCATGTCCTCTAGTCTTTCTATTTTTTGATGGCATAAACAATCAACCTATATTTACCTGTTCCACTCCATTCATTAATTTATAGACCTCTATCATGTCTCCCCTCAGCCGTCTCTTTCCCAGGATGAAGAGCCCTAACCTTTTTAGCCTCTCTTCATAGGGATATCCTTCCATCCCCTTTACCATTTTGGTGGCTCTTCTCTGTACCTTTTCTAATAACACTATATCCTTTTTAAGATACGGCGACCAGAATTGCACACAATATTCAAGGTGCGGTCGCACCATGGAACGATACAGAGGCCTTATAATATCCTTTGTTTTATTCTCCATTTCTTTCCTTGTGATACTTAGCATTCTATTTGCTCTTTTGCCCGCTGCTACACATTGGGTGGAGGGTTTCAACATGTTATCCACGATGGCGCCTAAATCTTTTTCCTGGGTGGTGATTCCTAATGTGGAACCTTGCATCGTGTAACCATTAGTTTGGGTTGTTCTTTCCTAGGTGCATAACTTTGCACTTGTCCACATTAAATTTCATCTGCCATTTGGAGGCCCAATTTATCAAGATCCTATTGCAATTTTCCACAATCCTCATGGGTTTTAACAACTTTGAATAATTTTGTGTCATCTGCAGATTTGAATACCTCACTCGTTATTCCCATTTCCAGTTAATTTACGAATATGTTAAAAAGCAGCGGACCCAGCACAGATCCCTGGAGTACTCCACTATTCACCTTTCAACATTGGGAAAACTGGCCATTTAGCCCTATCCTCTGCTTTCAATTTTTTAACCAGTTCCTGATCCACAATAATACACTACCTCCTATCCCATGACTCTTTAATTTTGCCAAAGGTCTCTCATGAGGGACCTTGTCAAAGGCTTTCTGAAAATCCAGATACACTATATGAACCGACACACCTTTGTCTACCTGCTTATTTACACCTTCAAAAGAACATAACAGATTAGTAAGACAAGACCTCCTTGGGCTAAAGCCATGTTGGCTGTCTCCCATTAAGCCATAATTATCTACATGGTCAGTAATTTTGTTCTTTATAATGGTTTCTACCATTTTTCCTGGTACTGACGTCAGGATCACCAGTCTATACTTTCCCGGATCACCCCTGGAACCCTTTTTAAAGTTTGGCGTATGTTGGCCATCCTCCAATCTTCAGGTATTACAGATGATTTTAATGATATTTCACAGATTACTAATAGTAGGTCTGCAATCTCATATTTCAGTTCTTTAAACACCCTCGGATGTATACCATCTGGTCCAGGTGACTTGCTACTCTTCAGTTTATCAAATAATTGTAATACATCTTCCCGGTGTACTGATATTTCTTTCAATTCTTCTGTGACATCACCTTTAAATACCATTTTAGTCATGGGTAACATCCCTACATCTTCCTCAGTAAAGACCAAAGCAAAGAATTCATTCAGTCTCTCCGCTATGGCCTTGTCCCCTCTTAGTGCCCCTTTTACTCCTCTATCATCTAATGGTCCAACTAACTCTGTCACAGGTTTTTTGCTATGAATGATACCTGGGTACAAACTATATCGTATTGATAGAGCAGATCAAATTGGTGACGGGTTTTCACTCTGTTAGACAGAGCATTGAGTCAAAAAGGATTAAAGTTTTGCAGGAAACAAAATTCACTGTAAAATCTCTATGGATTGAAATTCCATGTAAAACGGGGAAGGATAAGGCGATGGCAGTGGGTGTGTACTATCGACTGCCTGGCCAAAATGAACAGATGGATGTTGAAATGCTCAAAGAAATCAGGGAAGCTAACAAAGGTTACAGCACAATAATAATAATGTGTGATTTTAATTATCCCAGTATCGACTGGGTCAGTTTCACAGCAGGACATGCTAGGGAGATAACGTTTCTAGATTAAATAAATGACTGCTTCTTGGAGCAGCTGGTTCATGAACTGACCAGAGGGGAAGCTATTTTGGACCTAGTCCTTAGTGGAACACAAGATCTGGTGCAAGAGATAAGGGTGTTGGGCCACTTGGCAATAGTGATCATAGCATGATTGCATTTGATTTAATAAATGGAGGAGGGAAGGAAAGGAAATCCACAGTACTACCTTTTAACTTTCAAAAGAGAGACTATGATAAAATTAGGAACATAGTTAAGAAATAACTAAAGGAGAGCAGTTGCAAAGGTTAAAGATTTGTATCAAGCATGGGTGTTGTTTAAAATACTATCTTGGAATCCCAGACCAGCTGTATTCTACGCTTTAAGAAAAGTGGAAGGAAGTCCAAAAAACTGCCAGCATTGTTTCAGGGTGAGGTCAGAGAGGCTGTTGTTGCCAAAAAAGCATCTTCAGGAAATGGAAAAAGGAGCCAAATGATGAAAACTGGAAACACAAGCATTGGCAAGTTAGATGCAAGGCATTGATAAGGCAGGCAAAGACAGAATTTGAGAAGAAGCTTTCTGTGGAAGCAAAGATGCGTAATAAAGACTTTTTCAAGTACATTCATAGCAAAAAACCTGTGATGGAGTTAGTTGGACCATTAAATGATAGAGGTGTAAAAGGGGACAAGGCCATAATGGAGAGAGACTGAATGAATTCTTTGCTTCAGTCTTTACTGAGGAAGATGTAGGGATGTTACCCATGACTGAAATGGTATTTAAAACTGATGCCGCAGAGGAACTGAAAGAAATATCGATACACCGGGAAGATGTATTATAAATATTTGATAAACTGAAGAATAGCAAATCACCTGGACCGGATGGTATACCTCCGAGGTGTAAACTGAAATATGAGATTGCAGACCTACTATTAGTACCACTGGTTGTCTTCCTTCCACCATATCTCTGAAACTGTAATCATATTTAACCTCTAATTTAGTGCTATATATTCTAACTCTCCATCTTATTTTTTAGACTTCTAGCATTTGCATACAAGCATTTTAGAGGCTGTATTTTATTCATATTAATCTGGCTATTGGTAGGCAGGGGTAATTTGGAATCTTTAAGCTCTGTCTGCTCTGTGCTCAAGGGCACTTGGGTTACTTTTGTCTTTCTTGGAACCTCTCTGCTGATATGCTCTAACTTCAATCTTTTGCTAGTATCCTTCAAGGATACATTGTTCCAAACCATATGCTCTTGGGTGACTGTCAGCACTCCCCCATTATCTAGTTTAAAAGATTCTCTATTTCATCGAGCTGTGATGGGGTGTGTACTGGATGTAGAAGGAAAGGGCATGCTTGCAGTCAAGCATGTGCAGAGAAGCCTCAGTTTTGGAGGTGTGAGGCCTACAAAAGAAGGTGGGTACCACCTCTTGGTTCAGATGGAATGCAGAAACCAACTTCGGCAAGAACTTAGGGTGCGTCCGAAGGATGACCCTGTTCTTATGGAACCTGATGTAAGGCTCATGTGCCACCAGGGCTTGAAGTTCACTCATGCACCTGGCTGAGGTGAGCGCCACCAGGAAGACGACCTTCCAGAAGAGATACTTAAGAGAACAGGTAGCCAGGGGCTCCTGAGGCGAGTCCATGAGTCTTCCTAGCATGACACTGAGGTCCCATGCCACTGGCAGTGGGCGGACTGGTGCTGAGAGAGGAGGCGGCCCCGCATGAACCGGCCTACCACTGGTGGTGACGTGGCCTGGCCATCCACTGGTGGTGAGTCGAGATGGCACAGAGATGCACCCTAACCGAGTTGGACTTCAGGCCTGTCCTTGACAGTTGCAAGAGGTATAGCAATATCTCCACCATTGCACAGGAGAAAGGGTTAAAGCCTTTATTCGCACACTAGAAGGAGAACCTGCGCCACTTGAAGGCATAAGCCTGGCGCATAGAGTCCTTATGCATGGTCAGCAAGATGTTTTCCACCAGTCGAGGGAAGTGGTGATGTGCAATAGCTAGCCTCTCGGCATCCAGGCCATTAGCACTAGGGACTGATGATTGGGGTGTCACAATGTCCTGTCTTCCTGGGACAGGAGGTCCGGGGCACTCTCCAATGACCAGGGGTCCCTCTGGGACAGCTGCAGGAGCAGGGGGAACCAGGGCTGCCTGGGCCACCTGGGTGCAATGAAGATGACGGAGGCTGTCTCCGCTTGGATCTTGAGGAGGGCCCGAGGCATCAGGGGCATTGGTGAAAATGCATACAGAACCCCCCTGGACCAAGGGAGGAGGAACGCATCTGCCACTCCCGCCTCTGAGCTGGTTTCCGAGAGCAGAAGCATGGTAGCATTCTCTGGACTGGCAAAGAGGTCAATTTCTGGAGTACCCCACTGCCGGAAAATCCCCCCCAGTATGATAGGGTATAGCCTCCGCTCATGGGGTTGGAGAACACAGCTCAGGTGGTTGGCCAGCACATTGTCCTGGCTGGGCAAGTACACTGCTTTGAGTGAAATGTTCATTCCCACCGCAAAGTTCCAGAGGCGCACCACCTCCCAAAAGAGGTAGTATGATCCCGTGCCGCCCTGCTTGTTGATGTAAAGCATTGCCACCTGGTTGTCCATCTGGACTTTATTTATTTATTTACATTCTCTTATATACTGCACTATTCTGCATCAGTGTGGTTTACATTGAATAAACTGAAATTACATTGAACAGGGCATTATAACTTGGACATAACTATTTTACAGGGAACATGGGCTATGGAGGGTTAAGTGGCTTGCCCAAGACCACAAGGAGCACCTGTGGGACTAGAAACCCCAGTCCTTCCAGCCCAAGGTTGCTGTCCTCTAGTGGGATTTGAACCCCCAACCTTCTGGCCTGAAGTACCTTGCCCCAACCACTAGGCCACTCCTCCACTCCTGGAAGGACTTGAACCACCTGTCCTTCCAGATAGTCCTGGAAGACTCACAGGGCATGATAGACTGCTTAGAGCTTGAGCAGGTTGATGTGAGGCACTCTCCTCCGGTGACCATGGATCCTGCAACTGCAGGTGATCGCAGTGGGCCCCCCAGCCCATCTTTGATGTGTTCGTGGTAAAGATGCGCTGCATTGGTGGGGCCTGGAACTAGGTCAGGGATGATGCCAAGACTAATGTGACCCGAGTGTGATCCTCTAGGCGGCCTGATGCCTGTGACCACTGGGCGCTGAGCATCCACTGAGCCTATCACATGCACAAGTGGACAAAAGGAGTGATATGAACGGTGGACGCATGTTCCCCAGAAGACAGCACCATCCGGGCTGTTACTGCTGCGCTGCTCTGCACTACTTGCACCAAGGCGGAGAGGCGCTTTGCCCACTCCAGGGGCGGGAAGGCCCTTGCTCGGGTAGAGTTGAGCTGGGCCCTGATGAACTCCATGCATTGCGACAGCGAGAGGTGAGACTTTGAGAAGTTCACCGTGAAGCCTAGGTGCTCTAGTAGTCCCAGAGTGCGCTGTGTCACATTGCGCAATTTGGCTGGCGTGCCAGTGCATATGAGCCAGTCATCCAGACAGGTGAACACAAACACTGAGGAGGCAGAGGCAAGCTGCAACAACTTACAGGCATTTTGTGAACACCTGAGGGGACAAGGCCAGGCCAAAGGGAAGTATCCTGTACTGATAGTGGCGGCCCCCTATGATGAACCAGAGGTACTGACAGTGCTTTGTGCTCAGGATGCGGGTATATGCATCTGAGATCCAAGGAGCATAGCCAATCTCCCTAGAGGAGGTAAGGCAGCAAGGTTCCCAGGGCTAACATCTTGAACTTTTCCTTGACCAGGAAGCAGTTGAGGTCCCAAAGATCCAGGATGGGCATGAAGCCCCCTGTTTTCTTGGGGACCAGGAAGTAGCAGAGTAGAATCCCGGGCCTGAAGATGAGGGGGGACGGGCTCCACTGCTTGATCCTTGAGTAAGGACTTGAGTTCCTTCTGAAGCAGTTCCCTGTGTAAGGAGTCCATAGGCAATACCGCTGGGATAAAGTGGGGAGGCAGCTGAGTGACGTGGAGGAGATATCCTTCCTTGATCACCTGCAACACCCAGGTGTCTGTGGTGATAGAGGGCCACCTGTGTGCAAAGTGGATCAGCCATTCCCCCATGAACCTCGTGCCTGTTACCTCCTGAGGGAGGTAGGCTATGACCAAAGAGTCAAAAAGTCCCCCTAGGCGGTGTCTGGGGCACTGTTTGGGGATTGTGAGCCTCAGGATTACAGGGGCCGTGCCCCTGGTCCTTGGCCTGCTACCCCTGAGGGGGAGCTGGGTAGGTCTGGAACTTGGGGTAGTTTCCATAAGCTTTCTTGGACTTCAGGTGGAAGGACTTTTTCTCCGAAGCCTTCTAATGGGAAGGATCCAACACTTTCTTGAACAGCCTGGTCTTGGTCATGAATTCCTTCTCCAACTCATCAGACTTCTCGGTCATGGGTTTGCCAAAGAGGTTGTCTCCCCGGCATGGGACATTGGCTAAGTTGTCTTGAACCAATTGCTCTAAGTCAGAGGACTATAGCCAGGCAAGGCAGTGGGCACTAATGCCCACCGCAGCTACCTGAGCCACCTACTCAACACCGTCGAAGGCTGTCTGAGACTGAAACTTGGAGAACTCTTTGACCAAGGATACCAGGATTCAAAAGCACTCAAGGGGCTCACCTGACAGGCCAGCTGAGATCCCGGCAAACTCCTTTCCCAGGTTTCTCAGGTACATGCCCATGTACAGCTGGTAAGTCTGGAACCGGGCTGTGAGCATAGAACCTTGTAAATACTTCATAGTAACATAGTAAATGACAGCAGATAAAGACCAGCGTGGTCCATCTAGTCTGCCCAGCAATATGGCAGGAGTAGGTGCACCCCTTCCCATGTCTTTGCTTAGTGGTGCACCCACCAGGAGCAGGTGCACCCCTCCCCATATCTTTGTTTCTGTTTGTTTAGTGGTGAACCCACCGCTCCTCCCCCCATAGCTCCATGGAGGACATCCCTATTTGTTGAGAAATTAGATGGTTCAGTTTATTTTGATTTAATCTTGTTGCTGTAAAGTGATCCACTGTGTCTGTCCCAGGCCACTTTGAATTCCGTCACTGTGTTTGCCCCCACCACCTCCATCGGGAGGGCATTCCAAGCTTCCACCACCCTTTCAGTAAAAAAATATTTCCTGACATTGCCTTTCAATTTACCAGCTTGCAGCTTCATGTCATGTGCTCTAGTTTTACAGCTTCCCCGTCTCTGGAAGAGGTTTGTTTGTTCATTATTTCTCTTTAAGTATTTAAAGGTCTGAATCATATTTCCCCTATCCCTCCTCTCCTCCAAAGTGTACATATTTAGGTCTTCAAGTCTCTCCTCATAAGGCTTCTGATGCAGGCTCCAAATCATTTTAGTCGCCTTCCTCTGAACAGCTTCCATTCTTTTTACATCCTTTGCAAGATACGGTCTCCAAAACTAAACACAGTATTCCAAGTGAGCCCTCACAAGAGACTTATAAAGTGGCACTAGTACCCCTTCCTTTCTGATGGTAATTCCTCTTCGAATGCAGCCCAACATCCTCCTGGCTTTTGCCACCGCCTTGTCGCACTGTTTTGCCACCTTGAGATCTACAGAAATAATTCACACCAAGGTCTTTCTCCTGCTCCGTGCACACCAACCTCTCGCCCCCTATCGTGTACATTTCCTTTGGATTTCTGCTACCCAAGTGCATGACACTGCACTTCTTCACATTAAATCTCAATTGCCAAGCATCAGACCATTCCTCCAGCTTTTGCAGATCCCTCCTCATGTTCAGCACTCCCTCGGGGGAGTCCACTCTGTTGCAAATTTTCGTGTCATCTGCAAAAAGACAGACTTTTCCATTCAGTCCTTCAGCAATATCACTCACAAATAAATTGAACAGTGCCAGGCCCAGGACCGAACCCTGCGGCACCCCGCGAATCACCTTCCTTTCATCCGAGTGAGCTCCATTTACCATCACCTTCTGTCGTCTGTCAGTCAACCGATTTCTAGTCCAGTTTACCACCTTGGGACCTATCCCCAAACTACTGAGTTTATTGGTAAGCCTCCTATGAGGGACAGTATCAAAGGCTTTGCTGAAATCCAGGTAGATGACATCCATCGCGTATCCTTGATCCAGTTCTCTGGTCACCCAGTAAAGAACTCAATCAGATTTGTCTGGCAAGATCACCCCTCGGTAAAACCATGTTGCCTCGGATCCTGTAATCCTCTGGTTTTGAGGAAGTTCACTATTCGCTCTTTCAGGAGCGTCTCCATTACCTTTCCCGCCATTGAGGTAAGGCTCACGGGCCTGTAGTTTGACACTTCTTCCCTGTCACCACTTTTGTGTAGAGGTACGACATCAGCCATTCTCCAGGCCTGAGGAACCTCTCCTGTTTCCAAGGATCTGTTGAAAACATCCTTTAACGGCCCTGCAAGAACCTCTCTGAGCTCCTTCAGTATCCTGGGATGCAGGGCCGGATTTACCTATACGCCACCTACGCTGTGGCGTAGGGCCCACAGCTGACAAGGGCCCACAAAAATAGCCTTTTTAAAATTAAAATTAAAAAAAAAACGCTGGCTGCCGCCGCGACAGCATGGACTGTTCCTGCGGGGCCCCCTCTGCTGCCGCGGCAGCATGGATTGTCCCGCGGGGCTCCCTATGCCCGGCTGAATCCCCTCCCTGCCTCCCTCCCTGCCGGCTTTGAGAGGCGCGAAGGGGAGTGTCTCCCTCGCGTCTCTGTTAAGCCCGCAGGGGCTGATGGGAAATTTCCCATCAGCCCCTGCGGGCTTAACAGAGACGCGAGGGAGACACTCTCCCTTCGCGCCTCGGTTCTAAATGGGCAGTGTTTGTAGTAGTTCCTAATGTGTCTGGCAGTTGGCACTGGATTATAGTAATGTAGAAATCTTTTAGTCTTTCTTTATCCATACACTCATTAAGAGGCACGTTTACTAAAAGTTAGTATATGGTAACATTATGCAAATATTTATGCAAATGAGGCCCCTTATGCAAATGAGGCCCCACACCCCCCTTGGGCTGCCCCTGCTGGGGGCCCACAATTTTTGTTGGCATAGGGCCTCACTCAAGGTAAATCCGGCCCTGCTGGGATGTATCCCATCTGGTCCCATTGCCTTGTCCAATTTCAGTTTTGCAAGTTGTTCTAACACCTCATCCTCTCCGAATAGTGTGGTATCTACCTCATTCCCATTTTTATATTTGGGAGTCACAGGTGGTCTTTCTCCAGGATTTTCTTTAGTAAAACGGGAGCAGAAGTATTTATTTAGCAATTTTGCTTTATCAATGTCATTTTCCATGAGTCTGTTCCCAGCACTTCTGAGCCCTGCAATTCCACCTCTGATCTTCTTCCTTTCCCGAATATACCTGAAGAAAGTTTTGTCGCTGCACTTAACATCTTTAGCCATCTTTTCCTCTGCCTTTGATTTTGCTATCCTTATTTCTCTTTTTGTCTCCTTGAGTTTGGTCCTGTAATCATTTCTGTGTTCTTCTGTCTGCAAGCTTTTGAATTTTGCAAAAGCTGTGTTTTTTGCCCTTATTTGAGCAACCACTTCTTTGGAAAACCAAATAGGTTTCCTTCTCCTCTTGTTTTTATTTATTTTTCTTATTTATCTGTTGCCCCATTTATTGCCTCTTTTAGTTTAGTCCATTGCAATTCCACTTCCCTTATCCCCTTCCATCCTGTCAGCTCCTCCTTTAGGTACTTCCTACCAAATGCATCCATGGTACGCGCCTCCTTACCAGGGGCACCAAGGAGTGCGTCTTTTGACTCTTGATATGACACATAGCCGACTCCACCACCATGGAATTGTATGGAAGTTAAGTTTTCTGGAATCCCGGGCTCTTGCCGACTGAATACTGCAAATCAATTTGATGGTTCATAATTGGAACCATCACCGGGGTCTCCCACATTCTGAACAGGATGGGGCACAGGCACCGTCAGTGCCTCCTGAGGAGGGGCGTCATACTGGAGGATCTCGAGATCCTCAGCACGTGGCTCATCATTGCGTACTGCCATGAAGGCAAGTGCCTGGGACATCTCCCTCACAAACGTCAAGAATATAAGATCCTCTAGAGGGGACCTCCGCTGGATGTGGCGGAGAGATGTCGGAGGGGACGTCCCAAAGCAGCATGGTGTCAGGGGACTCTTTGTCAGTCTCCCGCACTGACTCAGAGCCGGAGGAGTCGGGAAGCGCCCCGTGATCCTCAGATCAACTTGGTTTCAATGACTCCCAACATCGAAGGTCCGTCAGCATCGTGTCAGCCACCGATGGCCTCGACATTGATCATGCCAACCACTCGAGGATGAGTGGAGCATCATCCGAGGAGGTCTTTGCCGATGACCCACAGTGACCGGGAGTCGGGCCTCTCTGCGCCTCCAGGAACATAGAGAAACTGCACTCAAGGGCCACCATACTGGTCTCGATGCCAGATGGCTCTGCCACTGGCCCTGGCCCCGAGGATGTCAAGGTCAGCATCGGGTCCCTGGTCAGGGAGTCCCAGATTGTAATGGAGTCAGAGATGCTGCGTTGATCCTTCGATGTTGCAGGTGACTTATCTCTTCAGGGCTGCTTCGACAGACGCTCCCATCCATCATTCCCTGTGTCAAGTCGAAGGCTCCGGTGCCGGGTCAAGGCAGATTTATTACTTGATCCTGGGTTGGTCCTCAATGTTGACTGAGGAAGACTCCGATGTCCAGGGGAGATCCTCTGAGGACGACTCTGCCTGATGACCTCTGGACTCCGACCAAGCCTGGGCATGTGGCACTACATCACCCGGCGCCAGTGTCAAAGGCAGGGATTCTGCCTCTGATGCTGAGCCCAAGCCAGACCTACCAAACAGCTCCCTATGCTGCCTTTCACATTCCTTCTGGGTTTTAGCGAACATGAGGAGGCAAAGCGGGCAGGAAGACCTCTCGTGGTCGTCCTCGAGGCACTTAATGCAGGTACTGTGGCGGTCCATATGGGACATAGTGTGCTTGCCCTTGCCACACTGCTTAAAACCTGCAAGATTAAACTCCGACGTCTTGACCAGTTAGGCTGTGAGCAAAAACCCCGCGGGCCAAAAAGACAAAAATAAAAATAAAAAATTACCCGAGCTAAAACTACGATGCTGAGGTGAAAGACTCAGGCAGCAGAAAGGTGATCGAATTGAGCACTCAAGAAAAAGAGAAAAAATAATAACGGGTCAGAAAAATATACTTTGTCCGGGGTGCGTAGATGACATGTCTGCAGGACTCTGCAAAAAAAGACAAACTGAGGCAGGATGGCACCTTTGGGTGGGAAGGTGACCGCGCATGCATGGTGCAACTCTCAAAGACTTTCTTTGAAAGCTGGGGAGTGGATCTACATGGACTCTGTTGTCACCGATATCACCCATATGTGAGGACTGACTTCTTGCTTGTTCCCGAAGAAAATGGAAATTTATCCACAAATTGCTTGAAGATCAATTGTTTTTTGATATTGTCTTGAGGCCAAACCTGATAATTTGTATGTTTCAAAATGCAGTGCAGTGTCGGCACTTGGTGTTGATGTTTAGCATCCTTATTTTCAAAGCTCAGGTTTCTGAATAATGCTACATAATATCAAATTTAAATTGAATATGATAGATTTTTTTTAAAGGTGGGGTTTATAATATAAAAATTATAGGTATTTAAGATAGGAAGTGATATTTGGGGCATAAAATAAATTCAATAAAAAGGACTACGAGGGGAATGTTTACTAAATCATGTTAGCTACTACCGCAGAGCTATCGTGAAAATATCACCCAATGGTAGCAGCTAATGAGATTGAAATGCAGATATCATGGCACATTTCTGTGACATCTGAATGTTGCGTATTGCAGTCGGGGGCGAGGAATTGGGACAGGGAGTAGGCATACCGATGCTCAGCTGCCACCGAATGAAAAATTTCCATGCGATGGCTGCCAAAATTGTCCCAATTGTGGCTGCAGATAATGCTAAATGTAGCAATTATATCTCAACACACCGCACCAATTTACCTGTATATAGCTAGCAATTGTTAAATGTAACATTTAAACCCCATCTAATCCTCCATGTTTTAATACCCTTTCTATGTAAAAGCTGGTTGCTGTATTTGTTCTATTTAAACTGCTTTGAATTAATGATAAGGCGGTATAGAAAACCTGTTAAATAAATAAAATATATAAATAATGCCACCTCAATTGGTGGCATTAACTGCAGTCTGGCTGTGGCAGTGGCCGCAATGACAGGAGCCAATCCCCCCCGGGCACCGATCAGGTTCCCCCTATCTATCAATATTGTTGGTGCTGCGGGTGTACTGATCTGTGGAACCAATAAGGTACAACGAGCAGCCTCCCCCCTTCAGCATGCTGCTCCCTGGACAGCTCCTGATCCCCATAGGGAACTGAACAGAGGGGAATGGGGCACCCCTGACACAAACAGAACTCTTGGCTACCTGCTGAGCACCCTTCTCTCCCTCTCACCCCTCTGATATACCTTCAAACATACTGGTTAATCAGTCAGGCCCCCTAATCCCCTTCCTGATCAAAAAAGAAATTCCAGCTAGCAGTCAGGCTTTTGACTTCCCCCTCCTTCCTCTCCTTCAAAATGTATAAACCCAGCTAGCCAGTGGGCCAAAGGGGTCCCCATGCCCTTACTTCTAAATCCCTGGTAGTCTAGTGGCCACCGGAGGCATGGGAGCAGGAGCGGTTCTTCCTGCTCCTGCCACTTATTCGCAACTCTTCAAAATGGCAGCAATCACATGGTGCTGCTCCCTAGCATCCCATGGCACCATTTTTTTTAGTACAAACGTGGAAGCAAGGAGTGGTCTTCTGAGCTCCAGGCTTCTTCACGTGTAATAAAAAATGGTGTCATTCTCGTGATGCCACCCTGCGTTAGCTGCATAAGGCTAACACACTTTAGTAAACATGTCCCAAAGTAACATGTGCAATTTATAAACACTTGTTTTTGATTAGTCCAACAAAAAATAATCTTTTCTTTGAATTAGTTGGGATCGTTTTTTCAGTATTCATGCCTGGGAGCAGGTATAGACATAGAAGTGTCTGCCGATGGTCATAAACTTATGGTGCTGTTCTAAAACTGGACATGCATGTTGATTTTTTTTTTACAGACCAACCAAGACACGCCTGCGCCATGCGACAGACATGATTGCGCTGGACACATGTAAATTTGGGCCTTTCTGAAATGGATATTGGGACGTGGATGTGTCTGACTGGGCATTTTCAGATATACATATCATGAGTAGAACTTCTAAAATGACCATTTTATTGTGCTTAAATATGAAACCAGCTGAGAGAGCAAAGTAACATTTTTCAAAAGAAGTGGCAGCTTATAAAATTACATAAATACATATGTAAAGACTTCATGAAAGAATCCAGGCTGATACTAGAGGCCCTAAGCAAACCCTCAGCCTTGCCCTTCCCTCAGTTATCTTTCATGCTTCTAGTCTCACTCTTCATAATTAAACTCAATCATAATTAAACTCAATCATAATTATTCCAGCAGCACCCATCCCAGAACATTGCTGTGAAAATATATAGATGGACATCACGCTTTTAAATATTAACCTTTGCTTTAAATGTATATATTTAAAGAAGGCAAGTTAAAGCATAGTTACTCACCTGTAACAGATGATCTTCGGGAACAGCAGGAATATAGTCTTCACATATGGGTGACATCGGGTACTGACGGAGCCCAAGTAGGAAGCTCCCCAGCTACCAAAAGGAAAGCTTTTGGGAGCAATCCACCACACCTGCTCTGGTGCCTTCCTGCCCTTCCAATGTATTCTTCTCAGTTGAGTATATAGCTGAAGAAAAAGGAGAGTATAGAAGAGAGAATAGAGAGAACCCTACAACTCCACAGGGAGGTGGGCGAGTTGTGAAGACTAAATTCCTGCTGTTCCCGGAGATCACCTGTTACAGGTGAGTAACTACACTATCTCCAGGAACAAGCAGAAATGTAGTCTTCACATATGGGACTTCCTAGCTCCCATATCTCAGAGGACACAGTTAACGTTGGACAAGGTCATTGACCTCGACTTCCCCATCTTGGAGATCTGGTCAGAGTGGGAGGGGGATAGGAGTTGTCTCTATATCCCAAAGAGATGCTAAAAGAACCGCCTGGCCAAAGGCTGCATCCCGGTGGGAGTCCTTGTCCAAGCAGTAGTGGGCCGCAGAGGTATGGTATGCCGACATAGCCCAGACATTGTGAGCAGTGGCATGTCCCTCAAGGGAAAGTCCTACTTTGTCATAAGAGAAAGATATGCAGTCCACTATCCAGCGGGAGACTCAAATGTGCTGGGTCAAAGGACACAAACAGCTGTGAGGTTTTCCTGAGGTTTTGTGTTCTCAGGAGGTAGAAGGCCAGAGCTCTCTTGCAGTCGAGGGTATGCAGAGTTGCTTCTGCATGTGAGGAGTGCGGCCTTAGAAAAGAAGACTGGGAGGATGACAGATTGATTAATGTGCAAAGGGGAAACAACTTTTGGGAGGAAGTGGAGGTGTGTCCATAGGACTACTTTGTCATGGTGAAAATGCATATAGGGGGGCATGAACCACCAAGGCTTGTAACTCGCTGACACACCTGGCAGAGATCAGGGCAATGAGGAAGGGTGCTTTCCACGATAAGGAGTGGAGGAGTAGCCTAGTGGTTGGGGCAAGGTACTTCAGGCCGGAAGGTCAGGGGTTTCAAATCCCACTAGAGGACAGCAACCTTGGGCCGGAAGGACTGGGGTTTCTAGTCCCACAGGTGCTCCTTGTGATCATGGGCAAGCCACTTAACCCTCCATAGCCCATGTTCCATGTAAAATAGTTATCTCCAAGTTATAATACCCTGTTCAATGTAATTTCAGTTTGCTCAATGTAAACCGCACTGATGCAGAATAGTGCGGTATATAAGAGAATGTAAATAAATAAATAAATAAAGTAGTAGAGATGTGTGGTTGCTAGTGGCTCAAAGGGTGGTTTGAGGTGTTGAGCAAGCACCATGTTGAGATTCCATGCCACCGGTGGTGGGCGAATAGGTGGCTTAGTGAGGAGTAGACCCCTCATGAATCGTGACACGAGGGGAACTGTGGAGATGGGTTTGCCATCGACCAGGTTATGAAAAGCTGAAATAGCACTGTGTACTCGGACAGAGTTTGATTTAAGTCCGAGTGAAGATAAATGATAGAGTTAGTGCAACAGCATCAGCACTGATGCTTCAAATGAATTGTGAGCATTTTCAGAGCACCATGTATCATATCATGTAGGAATAAGTCCTGTGGGTGCAGGGTTTTCTGGAGGAAAGGAGGATGTCCTTGACCTCCGTAGATAGAGGAAGATCCTGAAGAAATATGCTTTCAGGAGCCAGGCTGTGAGGCAAAGGGATCGGAGACTGGGGTGGAGGAGTGCTCTGTTGTCCTGTGAGAGAAGACCTGGCTTGGATCCCAGCGGGATCGGCGAAGCTTGTGCCAGGTATCATACGAGGGAAAACTGTGGTTGACGAGGGCATTTTGGGGCAATGAGTATCATGGAACCCTTGTCTTCCCTCAGTTTGAAGAGGGTTTTCAAGATTGGGGGGACGGGGGGAAATGCATACAGAAGTCCTGAACCCCAATGGATCATGAATGTGTCTGATGCCAGACTGAGTTTGGATGGTATTTTGGAGCAGAACCGGGAAAGTTTGGAGTTCTGCGGGGTGGCAAAGAGTTCTATCCATGGAGTTCTCCAGAGATGGAACAATTCTGTTTCCCTCATCTGATCCAGAGACCATTCGTGGGATTGAAGGTTGCAATTCAGGCGGTCTGCCAGGAGATTGCTCTCTTCTGGAATGTAAACTGCATGTAAGTACATGTGGTGTTGGTTGGCGAAGTTCTAAAGTTCACAAGCCTCCTCACACAGAGGGAGAGAGCCCATTCTCCCCTGTTTCTTGATACAGAACATTGTGATCTGATTGTCCATATGAGGACTGGACTGTTAGAGAGTTGATGTTGAAAAACACGGAAAGCTTTTGTGATTGCTCGAAGCTCCAACAGGTTTATCTGTTGTTGGGACTCTTGTGCTGTCCAGAGACCCTGTGTGCAGAGAGAGTCCGTGTGTGCTCCCCAACCCTGTTAGGAAGCATTGGTCGTCAGCGTATGCTGAGGCTGGGGTGTCTGAAAAGGAGACCCTGCTAGTAGATTTGCTGGGATGCACCACCACCGTAGAGAGTCAGCCATGGGAGATGTTATTTGGATCAGATCCCGTAGACTCCTTGTGGCCTGAGTCCACTGGATTGAGAGAGTCCATTGTGTCTGATGCAAGTGGAGTCTGGCATATGGGACTACATGCACTGTGGAGGCCATGTGGCCTAGCAGGGTTAGAAAACAGTATGCTGAAACCTCTCGGCATTGACGCATGCTTGTGGCCAATGCTATTAAGCGGTCCATGCAATTCACTGGGAGAAAAGCTTTGCACTGCTTGGTGTCTAGGATGGCACCTATGAATTCCAACCTTTGTGTTGGAACAAGGTGTAACTTTGGAAAGTTTATAATGAACCCAAGGGATTGGAGAAGGGTTAGGGTCTTTTGCTGAGATGAGCAGAGTTCTCCAGGAAAGTCTGCCTTTATGAGCCAGTCGTCTAAGTAGGGGAAAACAGATTGTGTTTTCAAAGATGAGCTGCCACTACGGCCATGCATTTTGTGAAAACTCTTGATGCAGATGCCAGGCTGAAGGGGAGAACCCTGTACTGAGAATGGGTTCCTTGACATGTGAACCTGAAATACTGCCTGTAGCTTGGGTGTATCAGGATATGTGTATAGGTCTCTTTGAGGTTTAGGGAACAAAGCCAGTCATTTTCCTGGAGGTAGGGAAGAAGGATCCCCAGGGAGATCTTGAATTTTTCTTTTACCAGGAATTTGTTTAGATTTCTGAGGTCCAGAATGGGCCTGTGACCTCCTGACTTCTTTGGAATGAGGAAGTAGGGGGAGTAGAAGCCTTTGAACTGTTCCTGAAGAGGAACTAGTTCTACAGCTCCGTGTGTAAGGAGAATGTTTATTTCCTGCTGGAGGAGGGCCTCCAGTGGGGGTTTGGAAGGATAGTCCCCTCTGAAATAGTGAGGGGGAATCTCTAGAAAGTTGAGTTGATACCCCTTCTGTATGATGGTAAGAGTCCAGCTTTTTGTGGTAATGGTATGCCATTTCTAGCTGAACAGCGAGAGTCTTCCTGAAATGGGTATCTGATCCTGCAGAGTATGTCGGCTATGTTCCCTATCTGGGAGTCAAAAACTCGACAGAGCAGGAGCTGGTTGAGTTTGGAATAGTGTTTTAACGAGTCTGGGCTTCTTGGCCTTCCTGAGTCCCTGCTGCTTCTGTTGTGGATGGTAGGTTGGCTGGGGGTAAGAAGGGTAAAACCTTTTCTTCTTGGGGTAGAAGGCTTTCTTAGGTGCTGCCTTCTTTTTGGAGGAGTCAGATTGCTTCCTAGAGAGCCGTTTGAGGGTGGTATCATCGGTCTCAAGTTCCCCTGCATTCTCTCACCAGTTCTTACCAAATAGATTTTCACCCATGCAGAGAATGTTGCCAAGCTTATCTTGGACCCATTGTTCCAAATCCGAGGCCTGAAGCCAAGCCAGCCTAGCCCCTATAGCTATAGAAGATGCTCTGCCGGATGACTCAAATGCATCAAAGGCAGCTCTGTTGACAAATTGATACATTCTGACTATGGGAGAGGACAGCCTGGAAGGCTAACTGTTTTTCCTCTGGGAGGAAAGGGAGGAATCCTTCCCAGTCCTTGTTCAGTTCTTTCAGGAACATCCCCATGTAGAGGATGTAGGAATTTATTCTACTAGCCAGCATCGATGCCTGAAAAGAGCATTGGGCAAAGGAATTGAGGTTCCTTGATTCACAGCCCGGAGGGATCGAAGCATGGTTCTTCTCACTCTTTATCCGGTGCATCACTGATTCCACCACCATGGAATGGTGAAGAAGCTGTGGTTTTTGAAAGCCTTATAGAGGAGATGGTAAGGGGAGTCTCCCACATTCGTAGCATTAAATTGTGTAGAATTTGATGCACTGACAGGATGGTGGCTTCTTTTGGCGCTGCAGGGTACTGGAGTATCTCCAGCACCTCTGCCCTTGGTTCCGATGCCGCCTGGATTGAGAGGCCCACCGCCATATCCCTGATGAATTCCTGAAAAGACATGTCCTCAGGAGGGGATTTTCTTCAAGTATTGGCCGATGGTGGCAAGGGTTCAGACGTGAAGTCCCGAAGGTCATTGGAGTCCAGCGACCGGTGATCGGAATCAGATACATCAGAATTGGACCCCATGAGTATCAGCGGTGCTGATGTTGAGTGTCATGTTGATGCCTCTCGATGTCCTCAGGGTCGAAGCTTTGCACCGTCCAGGAGGGATCCGTGGATGGTGGTGATGTCGGTACCAGAACCGAAGTCTCAGTGTCTCGAGGCCCCTGCTTCAATGGTACCATTGGGGATGGCTGCTGAGGGATCGAGGTCAGTGCCACCAGCCAATTCTCTGGGGCTGTCAGTGTCAGTGGTACTGATGCCACCAGGACAGCTGCTAAGGTCCTTTCCAAGGACAGCATCTGCTGGTCCAAGGATGGAGCCTGTGCCTAGTCCAATGATAGAACGGGGCTGGGTGCTACCATACCATTGTATGGCATCAGGGGTTCCGCAGAGGCCGAGGCTCCGGGTACCTCCTGAATCCCCACCGGGGCTTTGGAGGACAAGTCCTCCCACTGGGGATGCTTGGACCTATGCCTTGAGTCCGACGAAGTCTGACGATTCTCGGTGTGAACAGGAACGTTCTCTTGATTCCTGAAGCTTACCGGATGAGTCCTTGGACTTATGGCTCGCTTCCTTCAGAGTCTCCGAGAGTTCCCAGGGTCTGGACTTATCTTTGAGGGCAAAATGGAGAAGAAGGCTTCTTTGATTTCTTCTCCCCATGTCTGGACTCCTTGTAATGTTTAGAAGTGTAAGAGCCCGACAATGCCCTTGAAGTAGTCGAGGCTAACGATACTGTGTCCGAAGGAAAAAGCTCGCCAAACTTCTTGGCCCAATTCCCCAGGCCCCTTTTGGTCATTTGTTTGCATAAGGAGCACTCTTGCGGGATGTGGTTGGGTCCGAGGCATTTAAGGCACCAATCATGCTCATCAATGATTGATATGGTGCTTGAATATTTTGTGCATTTTTTTTAAAGCTGCTGGCAGGCTTTTCCATGATTGGAAAGGGGTGGGCAAGGCCCACAGGACCTGAGGCCCTAAAGGAAAAATCTTACTTTTTTAAAGAGTAAAATAAAGAATAAAGAGAAAGGTAGTATCGATCGATACTGAAATTAAGCGGAAAAGGAAGGTATGTGATGATTCTTCAGCGGTAACAGGGAGAGGTCCTGTCGGTTCCACGGAAAAAGAAGAACCGAGGAGAGTACGTTGGAAGAGCAGGAAGGCACCAGTGCAGGCATGGTGGATTGCTCTCAAAAGCTTTCCTATCGGTAGCTGGGGAGCTTCCCGTGCAGGCTCCGTCGGTACCTGATGTCACCTATATGTGAAGGCTACATTCCTGCTTGTTCCTGGCTATTTATCCAGGTAAATGGGCCATTTGAAAATTGCTCACCCTTCCTGCAGGTAAAAGGTGGCCCTGATGGTTGTTTGAGTTGTCTGGCTGTTAGGACCTATTAGGTGTTTCACTTTAGCATAGTGCCTATTGTCGAGGGTCAAGCTGTCAGTTTTGTCTGTCCATATACGTTTGCTTTTGCATGGATAAGTCTAAGCTTACCCTCAGCAAGAGAGGGAAAGACTGTAGCTGTCTGCCTGCAGAGACCCCATCTCTACTAAGCAGAAGTGGAGAGGACAGCTGCAATCGCAGTGCAGATCCCTTCTGTCTGCTCACAGAGATCTGATGTCTTGCAGCAGAAGAGAAGTGGAAGGCCACAATTGCAGCCATGATGCAAAATGTCTGCTCGCAAGGAGCCCATCCCCTATGGCAGAGGATGAAAGAAGAGTGCCCTGGGCTCTGGGACTACCTGCAACTTCAAAAGAAGGTTAGATTTGGGGGGGGGGAGGGGTGAGTGAAGGGGTAAGAAGGGAACAGGACTGGCCCAAGGGTTTCTGCCACCCTAGGCAGAAGCCCCAGCCATGCTGCTCCCCCCATGCCGAGCCTTGCCCCCCTCCCCATGCTGAGCAGTGCTACTGCTGATTCTGGTGGCAAGATCAAGGGGACCGCAGCTTGGCTCCCAACACTGTACAAACACACAGGCACCCTACCTCTGCACCACAAGCACAGATAACCTACCTCTGCACCACACACAACAAACGACAAACGGAACCGCCAATCCAACCAAGCCCACCAAAGCATGGGATAAATTCAGCACCCCATCCACAAGACAGCTTTCAGACATCATCACTGCACTCAACACAAGCACCGCACCAACATGCCCGGTACCATGGATTAAGGCAACAAAAGAAAGCTTCATCCACACCATACACAACATAGTTCACAACTTACTGGCACAAGCAACCATGCCAGACCAACTGAAGCTAGCTACTATAAGACCGATCCTGAAGAAATCCACACTAGACAAGAGCAACCCAGCAGCCTACAGACCCATCTCCAGCATACCACTACTGGCAAAGATTATAGAAAAAGCTGTACAACACCAACTCCAGGACCATATCGACACACATGCCCCACTGAACATACACCAGCATGGCTTCCGCCCAAACCACGGAGTCAGAACACTTCTGTTATATCTATTCAACAACATAATCCAAATCACAGACAACCACAAAAAACGAACACTAATGATCTTCCTAGACATCTCAGCTGTGTTCAACACAGTGGACCATAGAATCCTCCTAACCAGACTACAGAGCATTGCAATAAATGGCACCACCCTAAGATGGTTCAACTCGTACCTACCAGACAGACAGTTCCAGCTTAAGATTGGTTCCAACACCTCACGAACCGCAAAGATCAATCAAGGGGTGCCACAAGGCTCCGCCCTATCCGCACTACTATTCAGCCTCTATATTCAACCAATTTGCAACATCATGAAAGAACACAAGATACATTACACAATCTATGCAGACGACATCGTGATATACACCCCAGTCAACTTCAACAACCCTGACTACACCAAAATAATAGACTGCCTCAATCACATGTCCAACTGGCTCCAAGACAACAACCTGACCATAAACTACAACAAGACGGAAGCACTTCTCATCACACGAAACAGCTTCATCCCTCCACTCTCCATCAACGTCAACGATACAACAATACCTTTAAAACAGGAAGTGAAATACCTCGGAGTGACGCTCGACAGGGAGCTAAACCTATAGTCACACATCAGCAGGACCACCAAAAATGCATACTTCAAGATGAGAATAATCAGACGCCTCAAGCCCCTCCTCACGCAAGATCATTTCTGCACAGTCTGTCAAGCCCTAATAACTCCCATCTTTGACTTCTGCAACCCAATCTATATCGGCATGTCTAAACAATCACTCAGACCATTACAAATGGCCCATAACACGGCGGCACGAATAATATCCAGATCATCAAAACAAGACCACATCACCCCCATACTAAAAGACCGCCACTGGCTCCCAATCAGCTCCCGTATCAAATACAAGACAATCCTAAACATATTCAGAATCAAACACAGGAACTCAGCACTCAGCCTTCAACCTCTCATTCAACCCAACATTAGCACAAGACCTAGGAGGAGAGCCACATCGGACACAATCAACACTCCAAAAGACTACACAAAGGCACGCAAGTCTACCGCACGAAGAGCACTATCAATGGCGGCACCTATAATGTGGAACGCACTCCCTGATGAACTTCTATCAACAGATGACACCAAGGACTTTCGAAAGCAACTAAAGACTTTGCTCTTCTTGGAGCACTACGGCCTTAGCACATAATGGGATCACCAGCCCGGACTAATGACTTACCCGCATGCTCATTGTACATAACACTGTATAAAAGCTCATGCTGTAAATAGCACACCCCAATCAATCTATCTACACTCATACACATTCACTGTACAGTATAAGAATACACGAGACACAAATGCCAATTTAAATTGATTGTTTTCTGTGTGCACCGCCTTGATTGAAGGATAAGGCGGGATATAAATACCCTTTAAATAAATAAATAAATAAAATACGCACCCACTCTTATGCACACACACATACAGGCACAGCATTTATTTATTTAACAGGTTTTTTTTATACTGCTTTATCCTACAATCAAAGCTGTTTGCATAGTTTAACAATCAGAGTACAGAGCAAACGGGGGGAGGGGGGGAGGGGAAGCAGTCGGGGGGAGGGGGGTCATAGTAGATAATCTATTTACAAGGTTTTGGGTATTGTACCAAAGTTAGGTATAGTACTTTTGATTGTAGGGGGCTTGGGAGGTAACTTATTTACAAAATCGGATATATACAGGGTGGCCCAAAAAAACTGAGAACATCTCGTAGCATATAGGTTATTTAAAAATTCAAAAAGATAGATGTAAACGATTGACAAATTAAAAAAATAAACAAAGATGGTGACCGGAAATTGTCAAAATAAAGACGTTATATAGCTAAAAAAGGTAAATAAGTAAACTATTTAAGCTTTTAATTTACGAGATGTTCTCACTTTTTTTGGGCCACCCTGTACATACTGAACGGCTGGGTGGCTCTTTTTCAGGGGACTACGTGGTTGGGTGTTGTGTCAGATGTGGTAGACCCAATGTGGTCAATGAACAGTAAGGTTTGAAAGCTGATGTCTGTTGTGGCTCTCAGGTCGGCAGGGAGGGTATTCCATAGGGATGGTGCTGCGAGGGACAGTGCTCTGGATGATGTGGCCATTGTGGTCATGGGGTAGGAACTTGTGGTTTGAATGGTGTCCGTTCTGCTTTGTTGTCTTGGCCTGGTGCTTGTGTCAGGGTTGGATTAGTCCCGTCAGGCTACTGGCATACATGTTGTGCCCGATTTTGAAAATGTTCAGGGTTGTCTTAAGTCGGATGTGGGATGCGATTGCGAGCCAGTGCAATTGTGTTGGAGTGATAAGGTCGTGCCTTGATGAGTTGGCGGTGATGAAAGCTTACATATTTTGCACCATCTGCAGTGGTCGTATTGTCTGTTTGGGTAGTTTGATGTATATTGTCACGGCGACCCTGGGTAGAGCCTCCGTAGACCCAATAGGCCACTGCCTAGGGTATTGTGGTTTTTACTAACTGGTGCTCTCCTTTGAACAGAGTCAGTCAGTCAAGTGGTTAAAGCAAAATTAGGGTTTTATTCCCTTTCCTGGACAGATAATATTCCTTGCAAAAACACACAGAACAAAACAGCAACTAAACGAAAACAGCTAGAACATCTTTTCTTCTTTCCTTGTTTCTCTCACAAGGTCACATTGGCTGAAGTTCAACACAAAGAGGTTATGTCATCTGATAGACAAATCGTACAGTCCATTGGCTCAGGGTCTGTGCAAATGTTATCACTCTCCCACTGCATTAAGCCTGGACCACTCCCAATACTCTCCGTGTCACATTCCTTACATGTGCTGGAGCATGGCTTGTTATCTTGTGGCTGGTAAACCCCTTTCCTTCCAAGGTGTTTATCCCAGCCCGGGTTACAGAAATCTGGTACAGGTAATGTCTCTTTCTGGTTTGCCTCTCTTGGCTTTCTTAGTAGGAAGTCTGAGTATCTGTCTGAGTTATAAGACTGCTCAGGGTTGTGCTCCTTAAAACTTCTAGCCTCTTCTCTATACAGATAAGGTTTCAAACTTGTTACCTTACTGCAGGCTTTGAAATCAGCTTTGAGCTTCCTCTCCCCTGGCACAGTTCCTTCAGCTTGAGCTAGGTTCCTCCGTGGCTCATGCAGTCCCTCAGAGACTCTGCCCCACTTCCTGTTTGTGTGGAAATCCTTCCTGGGACTGTCGTTCCAGAGACCAGCTGCTCAACTGCTCAACTGCTCTGAGCTCTCTGCCTTCTCTGACTCCTCTGACCCTTCTGACCCTGACCACTTCCTGGTTCAGACCAGGAACTTATATACCTCTCCTCTCTGCATGTTACGTCAGACTCTGAGGACAGGTGCTCCTGATGAGTTTCTCTAATTCTACCTGCGTCACTACTAGAGAAGGGAAACTTCATTTTAAACCCTTTCTGCTTTACTTGTGCTGACGGCACTGGCTGCTCAGCTGTCTTCACGCATGCTGAGTCTTCACATCCAGCCAAGTTTAAGGTAAGCTCTTCCTTTTTACTAGCCCCTACAGGCTCTCTATAGTCTACTGTATCACAA
Source organism: Ichthyophis bannanicus (assembly GCA_033557465.1). Taxonomy (NCBI): domain Eukaryota; kingdom Metazoa; phylum Chordata; class Amphibia; order Gymnophiona; family Ichthyophiidae; genus Ichthyophis; species Ichthyophis bannanicus. The sequence continues at coordinate 194,539,365 of CM066039.1, forward strand.
TATGTAGTTACAGTATTTATTTATTTATTTATTTTATTTATTACAGTTTCTTATATACCGCGCTATTTAGAATCAGCGCGGTTTACATCATAACAAAACGACCATTACGACAAACTGTCAGGTTTTACATTGAACAGGAGTAAAAACTTGGATAACTGGGTTAACTATATACATAATCTATCTACACTGCAGTGTGCGGGCATTTCTAGATTGGGTTATTTCTTGGAGGGGATATCTGGTTCAGTTGCTGTCTGGGAAATATTGGCGGAAAAGGTATGTTTTGAGAGCCTTTCTGAACTGATATAGATTGGTAATGGCTCTAATGTCGGGGGGTAGGGTGTTCCAGCATTTTGGTACATAAAAACTGAATGCCCTGTTTGTGGTGTTCGTGTTGGACTTTGTTGAAGCCTTTGGTATTGCTAGCAAGTTTACAACTGATGTTCTTCTTGCTCTATTGGGGGGGGACCATGTGGATTAGATTCGTGAGTGAGAGGGATGAGGTGCCTTTGATTGCCTTAAATGCTAATACAAGGGATTTGAAGGTGATTCTCCCGTGAATTGGTAGCCAGTGCAGCTGTTTGAGAATGGGAGTCACGTGGTCGTTTCTGGATGCACCGTAGAGGACCCTAGCTGCGGCATTCATGGCCAACTGTAAGGGGGTTAGTGTGGATTGGGGGAGACCTTGTAGGATGGCATTTGCAAAGTCAAAATGCGGCAGGATCAGCGCTTGATATATGGTACGGAAATCGTCTGGGTCCAGCAGGGAGCGTAGGTGTTTGAGGGAACGGATTTTGAAGTAGATGGTTTTGACTACGCTGCTTATGTGGCATCTCATGTCTAGATGTTGGTCCAGGGTAACTCCCAAATATTTTATTGCATCTTTAGTTTGCAAATCAGCTTCCTTGACACTGACGTGGGATGGGGGCGTAAAGTTGGAGTCTCTGGAGATGAAAAGGACCTCTGTTTTTTTATGCTGGATACGTAGGTTCTGTGTCTGGAGCCATGTTGAAACTGCATTGAAACAATCTGTGAGTGGGGTCAGGTCCATGTGGGTTGTGGAGAAAGGCATGTATAAAAGAATGTCATCTGCATATATCATGCAGTTTACGTTGAATGATCTTATGATATTGCATATGGGCTGCATGTAGATATTGAAGAGTAAGGAGGATAATGAGGATCCTTGAGGTACCCCTTGTTTTTGATGGAAGTGGCTAGACTCTTCTGATCCAGACTTCACATATTGCCATCTATCGTCCAGATAAGACTTGCACCATTTTAGTGCCTTGTTGCAGACACCCTTTTCTTTTAGTCTTCCCAGGAGGATTTCGTGACTCACGGAATCAAAAGCCGCGGCGATGTCTAGGAAAATGAGGACAAAACCTTGATGGATGTTGTCGATTCCTGTGATGATATTGTTGATTAGACCAGTGAGTAGTGTCTCAACCCCGTGATGTTCTCTGAACCCATGTTGGCAGTTATCTAAGGGAGCAACAGAGTCTATGTGATCTTGAATTTGCCGTTGTGCTTCCTTCTCGATTATTTTGGCTAAGATGGGGATGCTAGCTATTGGTCGATAGGAGTCTACCTTTTGGGGGTCCAGTTTGGGGTTTTTCAGTAATGGTCTAATGGACGTCTGCTTGAGTGAAGTGGGAAAATAACCTGTTGAAAAGGAGAGTTTCATTATATTTGCGATGACAGGACTGAGCACATCACGTAGTTCCTTGATCCAAAAAGCTGGACATGGGTCGGTCTGTGCAGTGGAGGTGTTGAGTGATGCTATGGTGTTCTCAATACATTTATTGGATGGTGTGGAAAAAAGTTAAGTGGAGAGAGGTCCGCCGGTTCTTGATATTGGACTGCTGTGACCTTGTTAGTTTGTACAATCTTGGATTGCAGATAATCAGCGAAATCTTGTGGATGTATGTTGATGTGTTGCTCGGGTGATGGTTCCTTTGAGAGGGATTTGACCAAATTGAAGAGGTCACGAGGTTTATTCAATGACCTCTTTAGGGTGTCAGTGTGATATTGTCTCATTCTGATAGAGATTGTTCCTCGATGTATTGCAAGGTGGGTTAGGTATGCGGTCTGATCTTCCGGTGAGCGTGATCGGCGCCATCGGCGTTCGAGTCTACGTAATTGCATGAGGGAAGCGCGTAGATCAGGAGAGAACCATGGGGCGGATTTTCTTTTCGCTCTTGCTGTATTTTTAGGGTTTGGGTGTTGTGAGATGGCAAGCAGGCTGGAATTCCAGTGAGAGATTAGTTCATCAAGGTCAGGTGTTGTTTTGTTGATGAGTGATGGGGTTTCCGAAAGGATGAGTTCCCTATCGAAGGGGCGGAAGCATCTAGTGGAAGTTCGAGAGGTGATGTTCGTGGGTTGGCTTCTGTTCAGCTGGTCATTGTTGCTGGGAATCTGGATAATGATCAATTTGTGGTCGGATCAGGGTACATCCACGACTGATGTTGGCAGATTGTGGCTTTTGTCCTTGACTGGATGTGGCACAAAAACCAAGTCCAAAATGTTTCCTTTTGTATGTGTGGGTTCATTTATGATTTGTTTGAGACCCAGGTCTTCCATTGCATCAAGGAATGCATTTGCGTGGTTTTGGTGTAGCGATGGGAGATTGAAATCACCCATTATCCAATTTGGTTTGTTGGGAGTGCGGGTGTTAGCTGCAAGGTCAATGATGGTTGGGAGGTCAATTGGAGAAGTAGATGGTGTTCTATATAAGAGGGTGAGGGAGAATTGTTGGTTAGCAACAGAGAGAGTGTCCAGGCTGTTTGTGCTAGAAGAGTCCACAGTCTGGAAGTTGAGGTCTGATTTGGAGATTATGAGCACCCCTCCTCCTTTTTTGTTTTCCCTATGTTTCGTGTGTATGGAAAAATTGGGGGGAAGTAGTTGATTGAGGAGGACGTTGTCTTCTGGTGATAGCCATGTTTCTGTGATCATGAGGATCTCAAGGTCATAGAAGGAGATTGTGTCAAGGACAACAGGCCATTTTTTGCGGATGAAACGTGCGTTAATGATGGCACATTTTAGGGGTCGGCATCTACAAGGTTTTTCCTGGTTGGGTGTATTGGATAGCTGGAATGCTACATGTATCAGGTGGGAGTGGCGTGGGTAGGTGTTACTTCCTGTGTTGAAGTAAGGGGGACTATTCCATCTTTTGCCATGGCTATTCAGGATTGGAATCCTGCCATGTGGTGTGTAGAGAGATTGGGAGGTTCCAAGCCAGTGGGTGAGGAGGTAGAGGCTAAGAATGACAGCGACCTGGAGGGCCATTCTGAGGGTTTGGATTGTGTGTGAGACACTGTAGAGGAGTGATTATATGAGAGCGCACAATAGAGCAGGTACAGTTTACATGCAAGATAGTGACTAACTTTACAGAGAGAATGCAGTATTGCAGTAATGTGAACACTGTAAGAAGTGCAAAGCTGGCAGTTTAAATTGACTTTCAACTGGCAATATAGTATTGCTAAGATAGCATCATAACGTATTAGATACTATCAGGTTACTTTGAAAGTTAATGTGGCTTACAATAGCTAGAGATAGTAGTAGTCCAGTATGGGTGATATGATGGCTTGGTATGCAGTTCTGAAATGGTCTTGGTTGAGGAGGGGCTTGAGTCTTCTTGTTATGGCCATTTTGTGAAATGTGTTTCTTGTGGTCTTGCTTATGTGTGAACAGAAGTTCAAATTCTTGTCCACAGTAACTCCCAGGTATTTAACTCCATCTTGAATTGGTATGGTCAGGTTATGCAGGTTGATAGACTGGGGTGAGATAATAATAAATCATTTATGTATGATGATGAGAGCTTTGGTTTTGTTGTAATTTATGTTTAGGTTATTGTGGGAGAGCCAGTTGGACATATCTTGGAGACAAGTTGTTATTGCAATGTAGTCCAGGTTATTCAGATTGATGGGGGTGTAAATCATGATGTCGTCTGCATACACTGCATATTGGATGTTGTGTTTCCTGATGACGTTGCAGAAGGAGCATATGTAAAGGTTGAACAGCAGGACTGATAGAGTTGATCCCTTGGATACGCCCTATGTAGATGGGAAGCTGGTGGACGTGGCTGAGCCAACCTTGATTTGCTGTTGTCTGTTGCTGAGGTATGACAGTAGTATTTTGTAAGCCAATTTCACTGAGTCTCTGCAGGAGGGTTCTGTGGAATATGGTGTCAAAGGCTGCAGATACGTCTATGAAGATGAGCAGAAAGCCTTTTCTTATGTTGTCAAGTCCTCTGTTTAAGTTGTCTAGGAGCATAGTTAGCAGTGATTCAATGCCATGGTTGGTGCAGAATACATGCTGATGGGGGTCATGTGGGGCATGGAAATCTATATGGTCCTGGAGTTGGAGGTGGACTGCCTTCTCGAGTATCTTTGCTAGAGATTGGGCAGTATGCTGATGGGTCTAGTTTGTTGGGGGTGGCAATTTTGGGGACTGGGCGGATAGATGCGAGCTTGAGGGGCTGAGGGACATAGCCTTGGGATACGGAGGAGTTGACGATCTGGTAGATGTATTTGCAGAGATCATCTTTAGTTGATTTTATCCATGGGACCGGTCAGGGATTAGTTGGCGCAGTGCTGGTCTTTAGTGTGACAATGATGTGGGAGATCTGGTCCATGGTAGGCATGCTGAAGTCGCTTCAGATGTGTTTGAGGGGGTGATTACTGTGCTGAGATTGTTGGCTGGGGGGTTGTGTTGTTGCTGAGCATTGTATCTTGTGCTGAGGAAACTGGCAAAGGACACAGCACCTCACATCCACATCACACACATACATACAGGCACACCACCTCCACATCACCTCCACAAATGCATTCATATGCACACTGGCACCCCAGCTCCACACTACACACAGATACACACAAGAGCCCCCACTTTGGACCACACCCACACAGACATCCCACCTCTGCATCACACACACAGACAGGCTCCCAACTATGTACCACACACACACACACTGCAGCCACACACCCCATCCACACAAAGGCACCCACCACTGCATCTCACACTCAGAAAGAGACCCCACCGACATCCCTCATACACAGATACTCACCATCTGAAGATATAACTGATGCTGTCTAAAGATGCCTCATTCAGCTCCTGCTATCATAGCAAGGCTCACTTTATTATTTCTCTTCAAATTCCCCCTCTCCCGTCCCCCCAAGACATGTATGAGTTTGCAGCTAGAGGAATGGAAAACATGACATTTGGTCACACTGTAAGTGAGCACTTCTCAGCTTGCTTTACTGTGACTGCAGCTGCTCTTTGCTTTAGCTCCACCCCCTCCACCCCCCGGGAAGCTACCACTCTAGGTGGCTGCCTAGTTTCCCTGATGCTTAAGCCAGCCCTGCAAAGAATGAGCAAGAAAAAACTGTGTGATTCTGGGGGAAACAGGAGAAACAAAAGGGAGAGCTACAAATATATTGTATCCTGCAGAAAGCCAGAATTGTAACATCGCCAAAGGTAATACGGACAGCCTTTGTTGCTGTCCTGTCAGTACTCTGTGTATATATATGTACATACACACACACACATTTATGTTGAATCACTCTATATATTACTTTACATACATATGTAGAGATTGTTAAGCCAATTAAATGTCCAGAATCTGAGAGAGCTGAGCGAGGAAACAGAAAGTGCAGACTTACAAAGCAGCTGTCACATGTGCTGTCTGGTTCAGTAGAAACTAGTAAGTCCCCTCTTCTCTATCAGTTTGGGAAGGACACAGCAGCAATGGTGGCAGTAAACAGTAATTATCATCAACCTCCTGCAGAAACCCTCCCTCCTTCCTTCTGTCTCCATCCCTGTTCCAAGTGAAAGCTGACAGCATGACAAGAAAGGCAGGAGCAAGTTATTAGAAGAGACCATTTACCAATAGCTATTAGCAGGGCCAGCCCTATTAACAGGAGGACTAAGCTTCTGCATAGGGGTAACAGTGCATGATGACAGCAGCACTTGAATGTTGCTGTCAGTGCAGTGGCAAGTCTTAGAGCGCTCAGTGTGCCCTAGGCCTTCCTTTGGCATGTTTGTGTTGGAAGGGCCAAATGTGGCAGGTCTTGAATGTGCCCAAGTGATCTTACAGTAGGCCCATCGCTGTGCTGAGTTTGCTTTAGATGTAGCTCTGGCTCAGAAAGAGAACAGAGGTGGGGTTGTGGTGGCATGGGAAAGGGAAGGAGGGGGGGGGGCAATGTTAGAAATAGCGGGGAGAGATGATAGGGAAGGAGAACTGCTGGACACCAGGTGGGGGTCAGGGAAGGGAATGAGAGAAGCTGGCCAACTGGGAACAGGAGTCAGGGAAAGGAAGGGGAGTTGCGGGACATCTGAAGGGGTCGGGGAAGGGAAAGAGATGCTGGGCATACTGAACTACTTGGGAGATGGGGAAGGGGAGGGAAGGAGAGATATTGGATACCCGAGGAGGGAAAGAAAAGAATAAATACTAGACATGCGACGGAGGGGGTGGGGGGGGGGGAGCCAGGGAAGGGGAGATGATGCACGAGGGGAGGAGGGAAGGGGAGATACTGGATTATGGGAGGATGCGTGCTTGAAACTTTGGCAAGGGTATCAGATGCCCTTGGTCCAGCTCTATTAATATTTGAAATTAGAATTTATTAGGTACTGGATGAAGTGCTATTGCATTTTGGTCTTCTACAGAATAAGATAGTTGAAGGGAACTGGGTGTGTCTAATTAGGGAACGGAGCTATATCAGAGGCATACATGCAGCCACGCTTGGGGTGGAAGTCCCTGCAGTGTAAAAACAGCCTCACTAAAAGGCAGAGGCCCACCCAGCTCAATTTTGTGTCTTTAACAGCTGCACACAGTGAATTTCTGACCCTTGGACTGCAAAAGGAAATCAGAGGGAATGGGAGTTATTCTGTAGTGTGAACAATTAATTAATACAATTCCTCCCCCCCCCCCCCCCCCAAAAAAAAGAAAGACCACTTCAGAAATTAAAATCCTCTTGAATTTTTGATCCTTTGGAAGGCATGGTGCTGGATGGCAGGAGGTTACTTCCTCACTGGCACAAGGCAAGAAAAGCAGTGAATAAAGCATGGGTGTAGTTTGAGGGGCAAGGGGGGGCATTGCCCCCACAAACGAGTTGCCTCACTGGCCACAACCCTTTTGTTAGCGGGATCTGAGCAGAAAAGAAGGGGAGCCCCGCAGGCAGACATCTTGCCTCTGGGCTACAATCCTCCTTCTCTTTTTCCCATGGGGATCACATCCCCCACAGGCAGAAGAGAAGGGGATGGCTGCAATTGCAGCAAAGACCCCTTCTATCAGCCCATAGGAAATAGGATCCTGGCAGGCTGAAGAGAAGTGGGAGGCCATGATCGCAGCCCAGAAGCAAGGTATCTGCCTGCAGGGATCCAATCTCCTGCTAGACAGGATAGAGGAGGATGGCCACCATCGCGGCAAAGAATCTCTTCTGTCTGTGAGAGATCGGATCCCCACAGGCAGATGAGAAAAGGGAGGTCACGGTCAAGGCCTGATATAGAAAAGGTGTTTGGGGGGGGGGGAGGAAGTGAGGTAAAGACAGGGACAATTAAAAGGGGCAGTGGCCTATTTAGAAAAGGAGGCTAGGGGAGGGAATTTTAGGGCAGGGGATGGGAGTGGGAATTTTAGGGCAGGGGAGTTAGTGAATGTGGGAGAGTCTGAAGGGTAACAGAGGAGGGGAGCCAGCAGGAGAGGGGTTGGAAAAGGAGGAAAGAGGGAAAGGTGTTGCAAAAGGTGCATTCCCCTCCCCTCAGATCACACACAATCACCCCGTTCCCACCACACATCACACACTCACACACCCCACCTCCGCATGACAGATGCACATATGCAAACACCCCGCCTCCACACAACATACATGCACACCCAGGCACCTACCTCCACATATCAGACATACACATAGGCACCTTACCTCCACACCACACACACACACGGACACCTCACTTGCACACCACACCCCCTTACATACACAGGCATCTCACCTCCATACTACACAAAGAGGATCCTCAGCTCTGTAGCACACACACACGTCCACCGCAGCACTGTACTCCACCCACACAATGGCACCCACCCACCATATCCCACGCACAGACAGGCAAAGCACCATTGCACCACACTCACATACAGACAATATCTGAAGTCATAAATGTTGTTATCTGTATTCTTGTCTAACAATGCTGCGCGGTAGAGGAACTCTGGAGCTGGTCTCATCAGATGAGAACATGAGACCAGCACGAGAGACAATAGGGGTGGCCCAAGGAGATTACAAGCACTGGCTCCTATGAATTTGGCCTGGCTCTTAAATCCACACAAAACTTGTTGAGGTCTGTAATAGAGGCACAGTACATTTGGAATTTTGGCACCAGCTGTAGGCTTGCACAGCTGCACAAATAAAGTACCATCACCATGTGAACTTCTCTTCTAGCTGCTGCTTTTACATTTGCTGAGCAATAACATAAGGCACAGTTCTTTCTGATCCCACATGCAGGTAATACTACTTCTCCCCATGGTCTGTCCCCTCCCTCGATCCTTGTGATTCTTGTTCAGAAATGGGCTGTGAGGAGAGCCAGCACTATACCTAATCATTGACACGACTGCCTCTGAGGAAATGGCCTGACTGAAGACCGAACACAATTTATGACAAATATCCAGAGGGTCGCCATAAGTCCACACCGACTTGACAGCACTTAACATCATATTTACAGATGTCAATATTCTTTTAATCTTAGAGTGCCAGGCTAAATAATTAAACGGCTACAATTTTTGCTGCATTTCTTTTTTTTGGCAAAGCTAGTGGATGAGAACCTCTGCTTCCTCTGAGTATCTTGGGGGCGCCAGCTCATCCCTTGCACTTTGATATACTGGCTTCCTATCCATCTAGTATTTTTTTTTAAAATGACCATAATGAATATGCAAATGATATGCAAATATGTCACTCTATCCTTTGCCCTCCCAAAAGAAGCTATCAAACTATGCCCATGGAGTAAAGGTTTGTTTTTGGTCTCTGCACACTGGGCACAGTGTTTCAACATATTTTCCACAATGACACCTAAATCCTTTTCCTGGGTCGTGGTTCTGAAGTGGAACCTTGAATCGTGTAACCATAGTTTGGGTTATTCTTTTCTAGGTGCACAACTTTGCACTTGTCCACATTAAATTTCATCTGCCATTTGGACATCCAGTCTTCGAGTTTATCAAGGTCCTCTTGCAATTTTTCACAATCCTCTTGTGTTTTAAGAACTTTGAATAATTTTGTGTCATCTGCAAATGTGATGACCTCACTCATTATTCCCATTTCTAGATCATTTATAAATATGTTAAAACACAGCGGGCCCAGCACCGATCCCTGGGGTAGTCCACTATTGACCTTTCTCCATTGAGAAAATTGGCCATTTAGCCCTCCTCTCTGCTTTCTATCTTTTAACTAGTTCCTGTTCCACAATAGTATACTGCCTCCTATCCCATGACTTTTTAATTTGGCCAAGAGTCTCTCATGAGGGACCTTGTCAAAGGCTTTCTGAAAATCCAGATACACTATATCGACTGGCTCACCTTTGTCTACCTGTTTATTCATACCTTCAAAAAATATAACAGATTAGTAAGACGAGACTTTCCTTGGCTAAATCCATGTCAGCTTTCTCCCATTAAACCATGACTATCTACATATTTAGTAATTTCTTTTTATAATGGTTTCTACCATTTTGTCCGGTACTGACATCAGGCTCACCGGTCTGTAGTTTCCCGAATCATAGTGCAGGCAGGTCAGCAGCGGCGACAGGGAAGCACAAAGCCTGGAAGCAAACGATGTGGCCACAAAAGCCGTGGCATTTTCTTTTACCTTAAACAAAGCTGCACTCCTTCCCAGAGTCGGAACAAGCAGGAAGACCTTAATATGATTTCACTTCCGGTGTGTCCATGCACTGGAACTTAAATCATATTAAGTGCTTCATGCTGCTGCGACCCTGCAAAGGAGTGCAGCTTTGTTTAAGGTAAAAGGAAATGCCGTGGCTTTTATGGCACATTGTCCGCCACTGGGCTTTGTGTTTCCTGCTGCCACTGCCGCTGACCTGCCTGCAGTGGCCCCGCGACACACTGGTTGAGAACCCCTGAGGTTTCTCACCAATACCAACGTTTAATCTATCAATGCAGCAGCAGTTTTGTGAAAATGCTGTGGCTTTTATTGCTGTATCTTCTGCTGCCTAAGAGAGGGCAGATGAGGTATGATGGGGGGTGGGGTTGGAAGAGAAAAAGCAACTATTACTGCTTAGTTGGTTTCCATCTTTACCCATACCTCCCACAGCTGAGGCTTTTTCTGGGCTTGTCTCTTGCTTGCTTTGATTTTGTGGTGGGTTCTCTGATTATGGAGAAACTTTTCGTATCAGTTAGTTTTCTTTCCTTGACAGGGAAGGGAGACATTGCTGTGAAGGGGAAGGCAACAACTGCACTATTCAGGTGGTGAGGAAGGGTAGGGGCAGTTGCTGTACTCTGGGTGGCAGGATAGGGGAGAGGACAAATGCTGTATTGTTGGAGGTGAAAGGGAGGGGGGAATGCTAGCTACAAGAGTAGGAGAGAGGGGGGAGGTTCTTGGGCATGGTGGCACCATGTAGAAGAGGCCAAGGGGACGCTGTCAAGGAGGAAGTTGAGTAGCAAGGACAGAAATGTAATGGGGAGTGTATGGAAGATAGAAGGGGATAAGAATTTGGGGAAGGAGTGAGGCAGGGAAAATGACAGACCTAGGGGAGATGGACTGGGCAGGAGGTGAAAGAAGATGGAAAGTTGATAGGTAGATGAAAATGAAAAGGAAAGAGATTGTCCATTCAAACTTCACCCTCAAACAGGCAGAAAAGAGAAACAGCGGAAAGAGCTAAAGGGGAGGATCAGTATGTCAGAGATAGATGTAGAGAGGGAATGGGAAAAAGAGGAGTAGAGAGGAGAAACAACAAATGAACAGCAGACATTGGAAAGAGTATTAGAAGTCAGATGAGGAAAGCAGAAAAGACAGACTGGGATGAATGTGACTGTGAAAATAAAATGCCTGTACAACAAAGGTAGAAAATATTTTATTTTGAATTTAACATCTGAGAAATGTTTACTTTGGGAAGTATGGAGAGGGAGAGAAAGAGAGAGCTTTTCCACATGAGTTGACATTGCCGCTTCACTGCAATTTTCTTGTTACAATATTCGATTTGAAGGTGCAATACTAACACCCTGTGAGAAGAGTTCCCAAAAATGTTTTGGGAAAGTGGGGGGGGCATGTAGCCTACCATCAATAGTAATGAGGATGGGGGCACCGATCTGTAGGTTCCAGGGGGGGGGGCGCCAGAACCCCTAGCAGCGGCCCTGGATAGCAACTACATTTATGTAGACAGTGTTTAGTTGTTTCTAGGGTTATAGTTTGTGCAGAGCAGAGACAGAGTTGTGATGTATGTGCATATTTTATAGAACACACGTGTAAATGCATAGGGAACATGCACACATTTACACCTTCTTTGGAGCAGGTGTAAATCTGTGTGTGAGAATTTATGCACAATTAGAACTGTTTCCGAGTGTCTATTTTAAAAGGCATATGGGCACCTATGTTGCCTTTTTAAAATAGGATTAAAATAAGCACCTTTTTCCCACTTTGACAGAGGTACCCTGTCCTAAATTACTCTCCACATGCCTGCGTATGAGACCTGAATGGAGTTCTGATGAATTTGCTCTTCAGCTATTCATGCCGTGTTTATGCTTTATATTTATCACTGTGATGCTTGTATAGAGTGTTCATGAAGACTGGATTTTGGATTTTGGATTTTAGATTTAATTACTCACCTTTTCAAATCTGAGTTCAAGGCAAATTACAAACAAATAGACACATGGAGTGGAGGAGTAGCCTAGTGGTTAGAGCACTGGCTTGTTTACCAAGAGACCAGGGTTCAATTCTCACTAGCACTGCTTGTGGCTTTGGGCAAGTCACTTAACCTTGCCATTGCCTTGGAAGAAAGGCCTGGCAATCTATTTTTAGTCATACTGCCAAGAAACCCCAGGAGCTGCTGGGTTGTCAGGAGTCAGCATTGATTTGAAGGCTTGCATTGCACTATAAAAGTTATCTGCTCTTCAGTTGGCCATGCTAATATCCACACTTTATGTGAATCACTGTAACTGCTGCATGACATTCTCATGAAGATCTACTCTTCGTTGCAGTGTATTCACACTTTACATAGTAAATGATGGCAAATAAAGACCAGTGGGGTCTATATAGTCTGCCCAGTAAGGTGATTAGCATGGAGCCTGCATTTCTTTGGGGTTGTATCCGCCATTCTGTGTAGGTTACCCCCTCTATGCCTTTGTTTAAGGTTGTACCAACTGATCCATGCAGGTTACCCCTCTCTATGTCTTTGTTTATGGTTTATTTACTATTTGATATACTGGTTTTAGCCAGCGACAGCAAAGCGGTTTACAAAATTGTGCAAATAAATTTAAAACAGGGTTGTACCTGACATTCCATGCAGGTTATTTGTTGAACTTATTTAAGTTTGCTTTGATTCCATCCTCTTGTAATATAGGGATCCTCTGTGTCTGTCCCATGCCCTTTTGAATTCCAGCTCTTTCCTCTTTCCAGCTTCATTTAATGTCTTCTAGTTCTACAGCTTTCCTTTCTATGAAGAAGATTTGTTCATTAATATCCTTGAAGTATTTAAATGTCTGTATCATATCTCCCCTATCCCTCCTGTCCTCTAGGGTATACAATTAGGTCTTAAAGTCTCTTCTCATATGCCTTCTGGTGCAGGCTCCAAGTCATTTTGGTCACCTTCCTTTGAACTATTTCAAGTCTTTTTGTGATGTCCCATAGGGCTTAATGATGATCAGCACAAATTGTCCCAATTTGCTTAGACTAGGAGCAGCTAAAGAGGTGGAACTTGTAAAATAGCTAAAACTCTAATGAATGAAACATATCAGAAATTAATGGCTTTGGTATGGGATTGACAACACCAGCTAGTATAAATTTATGGAAGGTGAAATGCTCCTAAAAACTTGGTAAGAATTTGTGGTGAATCTCTTAATCTTATACAGGTTTTGGAATGGTTCTGAATCTCTCTGACTGAGGATCTCAGCATGATACAAAGCTAAACCGATGCCACACTGAGTCCCACCCTTATTGAAGAAGGCAGCCATGGAGCTCTTAATCTAGACTGCAGAAAATGAACCGATCAGACAGCAAGTCAGTTAGAGTGGGGCAGAGACTGGGGAATGCAGACTGACTGGTCAGTTCAGTCCCAGCAGGGACTGGCTTGGCTCAACAGGACTCATCACTCTATATGCTGCTCCATGGCCCTGTGCTAATCTCCCTAGATTTTAGGGGGGGGTTGAAGGTGCACAAGACTCATTAGCATTCTTTGGCATGTCTCTTTCAGCACATGCGTGCTTGCAGGCTCCCCAAAGCTCAGATGTGCAGCAAAGATCTCTATTAAGAGTCATCTCTGTGACTATGGCCAGCTTGGCACACAGATGAGGATGCCTGATCCGAGAGCTGATGAGATGGGCAAATGAAATGAATATAAAACAAGGTATCCTCACCTTCCATGAAACACTGCCAGCCTTGCAGGAGAGGCCTCTGGAGTAAGCTTAATGACAGTGCGTCTCCTGCAAAAAAAAAACAAAAAACCCACACACATACAAAACGTAAACATACACACACACACATAGATGCATGTGTGCAAACATAAATAATAGTTTGGCAGGGTCATCATCAGCTCAGTGAAGGGATCCTCTCATCCCATCTGCCTCAGGGTAGATTAGAGAAGAAAACAAGCACAGGACAGAATCTGTCTATTCTATCCATAGTGTCTCTCTGCTACAGTATTTCTCTATGCTTTCCTTCCCTCTTCCTCTGCTGAATGTTAAACGAAATTCAGCCCGCAGACTTTAATAGGAGTATCCACTTTTTTTCTGGAAAGCCAGAACTGCTGACCTCTGCCCGCTCAGAGGAATTAAGATTCTCATTAATGAGATGGCAGCCCAGCTAAGAGCAGATTACTGTGTTTAACCTGTAACCATAGAGAAAATGAGATGGGGAGAAAGGAGAGACAGAGAAGAGAGAGACAGGAAAAGCATTGAAAGAGAGACGGCGGAGGGAGGAAGAGAGAAGGAGAAGGGGAGAAAGAAAGGCAAGCTAACAGACAGAGGGCGAGATGAATGAAGCACACTGCAGCAGACTGACTGGGAGGCGCACATGCCTTCAGCACACAGGTTTTTACTGAGATCTCCAGGTCCGCTTTGGACAAATAACAGCTGGTTTGCTTTTTTTTCCAACAGAGAAGAACAAGAGAAACTGAGAGAGCGTTTTTCTCACATTATGACGGAATATTTTTCACACTTTCCCAGCGACCAGAGGTGTCACTTTTCTACCAGCAGGAAAATGATTTATTTGCTTTTAATATTTTTTTTACCACACATTGTGGTAAAACAGAGGAATACCTATCAAACTTCATATTAGCTCTGCCAAGGCACCTCAATCCTGCTCTTCAGTACCCTCTGTTCCAGTGCCGAGAGCCACCTCTACACATCCACACAGTTCTGCCCATGAAATCTATGGTGACTGTGCCCTTCATTTTCCTGGTATAAATAAAGACGGCTGTACTCACACCAAGTATGTCAAATTGGGACCACCTCCGTACCCAATGACAACTTACTATTTATACTCTAGTACCCCTCATATCGACTTTCTGGCTAAACACATCAGAAAGAAATTTTATGTCGATTTTTACAGCACCCCACATGTACCCTAAGTGTACTTTGGGGAGAACCTGAACTGTGAGAACAGCTGCTTTGCATTTCAAGCTCTCTTCTCCATGGAGGAAGCCCAGGCTGGTACTCTCCAACAGAAACCCCCCTCATCAAATCCAAAAGCTGGATCTGTTACAGAGAGAGATTTTGAGCAAGCTGCACCACTTTATAGCTTGCTTGTGGATGATGATTTGATTTAGCTAAGTGATGAAAGAGTCTTTATTTTGAAAGACTAAGGGCCAGAATTACATTTTCTATACAAAAAGCCTTCACGTCAGAGTTCACATTCACAATGTTGAAACAGTGCATCTTTTGTCCAAGTATTTCATTTTCTGCAACTTCAGGAAGTGAGAAAATTACACACAGTCTCTCCATCTAAAGCCCCCTTCTCCTGCAAGCCAAAGGCACAAAACTCACAAGCGGTTCTGACCAATCCTTAAGCTTAGCCCTTGTGACAAATTCCATGCAGCACTTTTCTGCAATATTTAGTTTTTTCACAAAAGGAGAGAAAGAAAGGATGTGGAGAGAGAAGCATGAATGAGAGATCCCACATTGTGTGTGAGTGGTGAGAGAGTAACATACTTGAGCAATGAGACAACCCCAAATGCTCAAGTGATATTAAAGCTCTGTGTGTAAGTGATGTAAGAGAGAACAACATTTATATGTGTGCATGTGTTTGCTTGTATGAGACAGTGTGGATGAAAAATGTGCAATGTATGCTTGTGATGAGAGCTAGCCTGTCCACTAGGTAGCTGCCTAGGGCAGCAGACCTCTGTGGGCAACCGTCCATGTGCTTCAGCACACATGGCCTGCTGCCTGCCCCCCCCCCCCATCACATGCTGAGCTGCGCCACTGCTGCTGCTGATTCCGGCAGTGGGATCGGAGTGGGAGGGGGGGTGGCTAAGCTTTGTGGCAGCAGCCTGCGGCAGGCCATGTGCTTCGGCACACATGGTCTGCTGCTTCTGACCCCCCAAAGTTGTGTCAGAGTGGGGTCAGAAGCACATGGCCTGCTGCCGAGCTGAGCCACCACCCTGCTGCCAGAATCAGCGGCAGGGGGGGGGGGTCTGGCGGCATGGCTCAGCACACGGGGGGGAAGGTAGCACAACCAGGGCTTCTGCCTAGGGCAGCAGAAACCCTTGGGCCGGCCCTGCTTGTGATGAGAGAGAAGTCAGTATTTCCTGTTCATATTCATGGCCTTCTGGAATAGGAAAAACAGCACCTGTTTGTTGGGATGGCCAGCGGCTGCTTCCATTAGTGTCTGAAGGAGCAATACCTTTCTGCGATCCAAACACACCCTACCATGACCAACTATAACTAATCATTTTGGGAGTATAATTAAATATCAGTGGTCAGTGTATTTTTAAAATGCTGGCCGCCGCATTAACAAAATTCCAAATATTCCGTGCCAGTATGTAGATGCTGGCTGGTGCTGAATATCTGGATTCAGCAGCCACGATGTTCACTATCTGATTAGAAGCGACATTCAGACGCTATTCGGACAAGCAATCTGCACGCATACAGGATAGCAGTACTGAAAATTGCATTAACTGGATAATAATCAATTACTACTACTACTAATCATTTGTATAGCGCTACAAGGCATATTCAGCATTGTAAATATAGATGTAAGAGACAGTCCCTGCTCATCAGAGCTTGCAATCTAATCAACATGAACTGTTGTAAACCACCCTGCTGCCTGGTTAAGGAGCAGTATATCACGTTTTAAATAAACATAAACATCACAAAATTGGAGACTAGGTTATGGTAAGATATACATTAGTGGTGAAAAAAAAAGAGTGAGGGGCATCAGGATCTGGAAAGGACTAGAGAAGGAGCCTGATATATTGACCCGGGTAGTTTGTTCCAGGCATATAGAACTTTGCCCCAGCTCCACCAGCGGACTACACTGGCACTATACGGATAGTGCCATGGTGGTCATATTCAGTCACACTATCCAGATAGTGTCACTGAATATTGCTCTCACCTGCTAACCAGATAGGTGCCGTTGAATATTGGCCTCTTTCTTACTAGATGTACCCATCGCTGTACAGATACAGATGAGACAGTCCCTTTTCCTTGGAGTTAACAACATCCACAAAGGACCACCTTTAGGCAGGTGAAAAGTATAACCACATCATGCTGTGTGGTTGGAAGACTGTTACTGTATTTGCACCACAGAGGCCTAGAGATGACCCTTCAGCATGGATCAGTGGCAGGAAATGGGAGCCACATCTTCTGCTTACACAAGCTCTTTCCCAGTGAGGAAAGCAGTAAATGCGAGAGTTAGTCAGGGTCAACGCTACCTGTTAAGCATGGGAAGTGTGGTAGGGAGCTGTCAATGTCGGGAGGGGGGGGGGTGCTGTTGCTAGCTGCATCCCCCCTGCATTGCAAGTCCGTGATCGCGGTCGAGAAGAAAATTGTGCCTGTGGGACATGCTGCTCCCATGGGCAAAAGAGTAGTGCAAAGCTGCGATTGTAACCGAGAGAGGCAGATTATGACCGTGGGACATGCTACTCCTGCAGAGATTGAAATTCCATGTACAAAGGGGAAGGGGAAGGCAATGAACAAATGGATGATGAAATACTCAAAGAAATCCGGGAAGCTAACAAAAGATACAGCACAGTAATAATGGGTAGTTTCAATTACTCCGGTATCGACTGGGCAGGGGCGGCCCAAGGGGGTGCAGGGCCATGTGTGGAGACTCATTGCGGGGCCTCATTTGCATAAATTATTGCATAATGTTAACATGCACTAACTTTTAGTAAACATGCCTCTTAATGAGTGTATGGATAAAGAAAGACAACCAGATTTCTACATTACTATACACCAGTGCCAACCGCCAGGCACATTAGGAAGTGCTACAAACACTGCCCATTTAGAACCCATAGCAAACCCTCTGTATCATAACAGTACTACCAGGACTCATAAAGCACCAGACCCTACCTATCAAAAGGTAACACTGCAAATATTAAACCAGTACATCTCAGAGAATACCAATACATCTCCTACTGGGGAAAGAGAACAAGTAGCACTCTCAAATATAAACTATATAAACAGAATACCTCAGCTTGGTTACACATGCAGAACATAGACCATCACCAAACAAAGAACAAGGGATCATAATTTAGAAATAGGAACTCAATAATTAAACTGGGAACCCCAAAAGCCAAACTTGGAATGTACACCAACACTGCAGAAATAAAACTATAAATTTATTTCCACTTGTACTAAACAAAATGCAGACGTTAAAGACGCACATTTCCCAAAGCTGACATATTCCAGTTAATAAATTCAAAATAAAAATTTTTTCTACCTTTTGTTGTTTGTGTATTTTATTTTTCAATTGCAATTGCTCCAGTCACTTTCTTCTGGTTTCTTCTTGTCTTCTGCTATCTCTTCATCGTCTGCTGTCCATTTGTCCTTTCTTCTCTCTTCTAGTTTTTTTCCATTCTCTCTCTACATCTGCTTTAACATACTAATCTTTCTCATTTTGCTCTTTCCTCCATCTCTTTCTTTATTCCTTTTTCATCCACTCAAAGTTTACCCCTCCATCCTCAATCCCCACTTACTCTCCCAATACCCAGCCAATCGTAGATTTTTCTTCCCTCCCATACAAAATAATTTTCCCCTCTCCATTTCACTCTCCCAGCCCCATCCCATTCTAGACCTCCCCCAACATCAGCTCCCTTCTAGTTCCAGCCCCACCCAGCATCCCCTCCCTTCTAGTCCCCACATCAGTCCATTTCCAATCCTATCTTAGCCCCTCCATCAGCCCATTTCCAGTCCTAGCTCCCCCCACTCAGCCCATTTCCAGTCCAAGCTTCCCTCCCCACTTAGCCCATTTCCAGTCCAAACCCCCCCTCCCCTCCCAAAGAGCCCCGCGGTAAAAAATGCTTTAGAGGGAGCCGGAGAGGCCCTGGCTCACCTCTAACAGCTGCCGAAGTGAAGCACACCTTTTTCCTTTACTTCAGCAGCTGTACTGAAGTTTAGAATGCTGCTGCACTGAGCACTGGGAAACAGGAAAGCCCCTTTGACCTCAGTGCGGCAGCGTTCTAAATTTCAGTACAGCTGCCGAAGTGAAGGAAAAAGACACGCTTCACTTCGGCAGCTGTTAGAGGTGAGCTGGGGCCTCTCCGGCTCCCTCTAAAGCCGCCCTGCCTGACATTCAATGCGAGATTTGGCACGGGGCCCCCTGAAGCGTGGGGACCTGTGCGTACAACATTCTCGCACAGTGGACGGGCCGGCCCTGCAACTGGGTTAGTGTCATGGCAGGATATGTTAGGGAGATAAAATTTCTAGATGAAATAAATGACTGCTTCTTGGAGCAGCTGGTTCATGAACCGACAGGAGGGGAAGCCATTTTGGACCTAGTCCTTAGTGGAACACCAGATATAGTGCAAGAGATAAGGGTGTTGGGGCCACTTGGCAATAGTGATCATAGCATTATCACATTTGATTTAATAAATGGAGAAGGGAGAGTAAGGAAATCCACAACATTACCTTTTAACTTTCAAAAGGGAGACTATGATAAAATGAGGAAAATAGTTAAGAAAAAACTAAAAGGAGCAGTTGCAAAGGCTAAAGATTTACATCAAGCATGGGTGTTTAAAACTACTACCTTGGAAGCCCAAACCAGCTGTATTCCATGCTTTAAGAAAAGTGGAAGGAAGTCCAAAAAAGTGGGGGAGGAGGGAGACTGGTGATGTGAGTATCTTGCTAATCCCTATGGTGAATGATATCGCCATATGAAGGGCTTTTAGCCATCCTGAGGTCTCTACCCCTATGGTTAATCTTTAAATGCTTGGCCATTGTTCGCTTTTAGCTTTATGAAGGTGTAGTAGTTTAAAGGATGGTTTTGAATTAACTAGTGACTAAGAGTTGGTTTGTTTGGACTGTGTAGTTTACTCTTAGGGCAGTTGTTTTGTATGTAATGCACATAATTAACCCATTTAGAGATACTGGGCCCTTCCTCCACAGAAAATTACCAGAACTATTTGCAGACCTTGTTTTAAGGAGAGCTTGGAGTGGCAGGCTGTCAGAGAGAGCAAAGCCTATGAAAATCCTTGATTTCCTAAAGGAACAAGGCAGTGGCAGCACAAGGGTTTCTGCTGCCCTAGGAAGACCTTCTGTGCCGCTGCCCCCCAAAGACTGCGCCTCCGTCCAGCCTGCCATGCCAACCCCTGAATTGCTGCTTCAGAACTGCATCGGGCCTTAAAGTGCCTGTGTGCATGTGCGCTAGCAGCCCGTCGTTCCTGACCCTCCAGCCAATGCAACTTTCTTGGAGGGTTGGCAGGAGCAGGCTGGAACTGCACGCATGTGCGCCAGCGTTTTAAAGTCCGCCACGACATTGAAGTAACAGTTCAGCTGCCACTTCCCGGAGGTGGGATAGTGATGCTGCTCACCAGGGTCTGCCACCCTAGGCGACCACCTACTTGATGGGCTGGCCCTGGAAGCAGGCCCCTCTCCAGTCTAAAGACAGTCCTGTCTCCTTAAGCCTACAGCAGCTGCAGTCATCTTAGGAAGAGTGGCACATGTCTGTCAGGTAAAAGTGTGAGGTCTGTAATATTATGTCCTCAAATACATAGTACACAGCACATGGGGTCGGGCCCAAAATTGGTTCAAAGTGTCGGCACCCTAGACAAACCTTAAACCTTACACCACCTTCAGCTGTCACAGTAACATAGTACATGACAGCAGGTAAAGACCAGTATAGTCGATCTAGTCTGCACAGTAAGGTGGCTACAGTGGTTGTAACTGTAGCTCCGTGCAGGTCACCCCCCTCTATTAAAAGATATTTAAGTTTGTTTTGATTTTATCCTCTTGCTATAAAGGGATCCACTGTGTCTGTCTCATGTCATTTTGAATTCAATCACTATATTTGCCCCCCCCACCCCCCACCTCCGTCGGGAGGGAATTCCAAGCATCCACAGAAATCTACCGTTTAGCTTTGAATGCCCTGCTCTTTGCCACCTCCCAGAATCTGCTGCCCTAGATGACCACCTAGTTTGCCTAATGGTCAGACCAGCCCTGACAGCACAGCATAAAACAGCATCCAGACTAATCCCCAGAACAAACAATAACACAGGAAAGAACAGCAGCATCCACAAATAAAACCACCCACATGCAGAGACATTTAAAATAATGTGCATGCAGGCACACACTCAGTTATACAAAAGTACATATATGAATAGCTATAAACACAACTCTGTGTGCACAGAAGCCAGAATGGAAAAATACACATAAACATATGTGCACGTCTTTTCGCTCCTTTACGTCTGCCACATTAAATTAGCAGAGCACGCCTGAGTTAACTAATCTAACACCTTATCCCCAACTGTTATTTACAGCAGGGCTGTTAACAAATTATCTAGTGCTACATTAAGCTTCAAGCTCCCTTCATTGCTAAAGACATTTTGTATAAGGGAATGAAGGGAGGAGGAAGCCTTTTGGATGCTGGATGAAGTTAAGGTTTGTGACCAGGATTGGGTAATTCTTCTAGCAGAGGGCTGCAGAACTGATAGTCATGTTTTTTTCCACAGGAAAAACATACAATGTGATTCCCACCAACGAGCCTTCTCAGAAGTAACCCCCAGAGTCTGGAATTTACTCCCTGAAGGGCTATGCCTATTTTAAGACTACCTCTACATCAGGAAGTAGGTATAAGCCCGCTTCTTCTCCCAAGCATTTAATGGCTGTGGCAACTGACTAGCTAGTCATACATATTGCATCAGGGCTAGCTTGCCACATAGGCAACGGAATGGGGTGGAGCACGCGGGCTTTGGTCCCATCAAAATTTCCCTGCCAATCGCAGTAGAGAGAAAAGGATGCCTGTGAGCATGGCAAAGACTCATTTTGTCTGCCTGTGGGAGATCAGATCCCCATGGTCAGAACAGTAGAGAAAGGCCGCAATCATGGCCTCAATGGCAATACTGGTTGTCTGCCCATAGGGATTCCATCTCTCCCGAGCAGACGAGAAGGGGAAGGCCGCGATCACAGCCTCGACTGGTTCTCTGTGAAGTTGGAGCGGAGCTTGGGGGCCCCCCAAACAAACAGGTATTCTGCTGCCCCTGGCTTGCCACACATTCTCAGAGCAGTTTCATATACCTTATTAAATTGTATATACAATTTTCCTTCAGATTAGTCACTCTGTTTTATTTATACCGATGTCTGTTTTACCCAACTTGTCTGCTTATACGTCCCAGTTTAACATGCCCAATCTGCTGTCAATTAAGAAGATGTTTCATTTATTTTGTGCTGAAATCATGAGCATCATATTAAATAAACATTAAGGGGTCGATTCAGAGCACTTGGGTGGTGATGCAGCTGACAGAGCTGCCCGCACATACAGCAGAGATGTGCGGGGAGCTCTGTACAGGGGCAGGAGGGGGTGGGTTGAGAGAGGCGCAAGGGCGGGCCGGAGGCGTGACGCCTACCCCAGATGTACAGGGCCGGCCCAGTATGTCCAGGGTCGGCCATTTGGATGGAGGACTTATTCCACCGTGGAGGTGGAATAAGTCTCCCTGGATGTCAGAAGATGTGGGGTCCGGCCTGGGAAAGGGAGTTAAGGGGGTGCAAGGGGTTCCCTGCAGCCCAACCCTGGACATGGTAGGCTTGATCAGGGGTCAGGCTGTGGGGAAAGCAACTTTTCGGGGTCTGATGGGGATCGAGGCTCCATACAAGAGCCTGGCTGGGCTAGCCGAGTAAGTGTCAGGACATCCAGGGTGCCTGAAACAGGGCACGACCTGGACATCCCCAGCTTTATGCCGTGCTTCTGCTCCTGCTGGGCTGTCTAACCCCCGCTGGAGCAGAATCGGTACATCCCCAGGCCGTCCGGATGGCCTGGGGATGCGCATCTCGGAATTGGTCTCCACATAAATATTTTATTGTGCTGTTTTAATGTGGATGGTCAGGGCCAGCCCATTCACTAAGTAGAATAGGCATCCAACTAGGGTGGCAGGCCTTGGGAAGGTGGCAGCACGGTGCTGGTGCTTGAACTGAAAGTAAAAGCAGGGCCATGACGACCTTTAAGCAGCCATGCTTGCACATTCGTGGCCTGCCACTCCCGCTGCCTCTGACAGGAAGATGGTGTTGAAGGAGGCAGGACTGGCAGGCCATGAGCACGCACGCAGTGCTTCAAGGCTCACTGCCATGCTGCTTTTCTCTTCTGAGCAGGACTTGGGTGGAAGCAAGGACAGGTATGCAGGCATGGTGGCAGGGAGACAGGAAGGGAAGGGATGGGAGATGCTGGATGCCCGGTAAGGGAGCAGAGGAAAGGAAGATGCTGGATACCTCGAGGGAGGGGGGGTGGGGGGGGGTGAAGGAGGGAAGGAAAGGAAAGGTGCTGGAAGGCTGGAGAGGGGTCTGAAGGAAAGGGAATATGCTAGATACCTCTGAGAGGGGAATAGGAAGGGGAGATGATGTGGGGAGGAGGAAGGGCCTTGAGCACTCTGGTGGGGAAGGCATATGTGATTGAAGGGTCGTCTACGGCAGCAGTTGCCCTTGGTCCAGAATGGAGTATGATACTGAATCATATTATTGCTATCACTATAACGTAATAATTTATTACATTTTTCAAACATAAATTCCACGAATACCTGAAATTATAAAATGGACAATTCAGAAAAACAAACTAGAAAACATTATCAGCAAGCTGGGGGTTGCGTAACAAATACAAGAAAATTAACAGATACTGTCCAAAAACAGTTGTGAAATAATGAGAGTTTAAGAAAGGAAGACAGATTAAAAGCAATCAACTCATACTCCCACATCTACTATAAGATCTATGGAGCCAGGGGCTTAAAATTAACCCACAGCTACTTTGATAACTACCTTATCTGGATGAGACTTTACCTGAAGAAAATTCTTAAATTGTTCAGGGTCAAAGAAAGTAAAAGTAGTATTTTGATAAGTAAAGATACATTTACACTGAAATCTCAATAAGAAGCGAATTCCCAAAGCACTAACTTCTTTAGTAATAAATTCATTATGCCTTTTTTGTGTAGATTTATATAAAATCAGGAAATACTCATATTTTCCCCAAAAAACAGAACCTGCTTAAGGCGGAAATATATTTTTCAAATCCAGTTTCTGTCATACTCTAAAGCAAAGGCCACTATTAAAGTGGCTCAAGTTGCCACCAGCTCAAGTTGATCTTTATCTTCACCCAGGACTGAGATATTCAAACTATCTTCTGAGACAACTGTCTCCTTCAGTTCAGAAGATTCCTCCTTCCCCAGATTTTTCTGTCCCGCTAGAAGGTAATAAGCATGAGCAAATGGAGGAATGTTCACCCCTAGAATAACCAGGTTCTCCATAAAGTACTTCACAACATACTTTCTGGTTTAATCTGCTGACAACTGGGGAAGTTTAAAGATCTCAAACGGAACCTCTTAGACTGATTATCTCGGGCTTCTATCTTCTTCCTTAAAGCCATCTGATTGTTAATGAGCGCTGCCATGTATTTTTGAACTTCAGTCATCTGTTTCTCAAAATGATGTCCTCAGTCTCTCCATGCAGCTTAAGTTGTAATATTTATTGTCCTAATCAGTAGTGATCCCCTGTTACTGGTCTATATAAGATGAGAAGGACTTTTCCATAGAAGTTATAGCTACTCATAGAAAGTCCAGATATACCACAGGGAGTTCTCACTTGAACTTCTGAGTTACCTGAACTATCTTCCAAGTGCAATCTGGGGCCTCTGGCCAAAGCACTCAGGTCAGCCTCAGCACCCTTCTCCATTCTTCCGGGCTGCCATGAATCTCTTCCTTTGGTCAAGGCACTCATTGGGGCTGATCCACAAGTCTCCTCAGTTCCTTCCTCGCGGCAATGCTGCTTCCATTGCCACCCTCAGAATGCCCACTTCCATGGTTCTTCCTTCTTCCAGCTGCAATGGCGAGCTGCACTCCTCAGGATGAGAGATACTTCTGTGCTCACAGCAGCGGGTATAGAAACCACGCCTATGCCTGACACCAAGGCAACATGCTGAAGAAACCCATTCAAAATGGCCTGGGTGTTATAAGAGTCCTAGATCAGGTCTGGAGGAAAGACAAGGATGTTTCCTTTCTACTTGCCCATTTAGGAAAGAGCAATCCACTGAGTTCTAGGAGGAAAAGTCAAAGATCAGAGACTCAGTTAACGCATCCTCTTAGCTCGATGTCATCTTGGATCCACTATCATTAGAATTTAACTTGCCTATTCCCAAGTTTATCTCATTGTTCTAACTGTGTACTATATTGGCATTTGCAAGTTTATTATGGTTATATTACTACAATGTAAGTTGCCTATATTCAGCTGCACCTGCAATATACCATCTCGGGTGAATCTCTTCATAATGAATAAATAAGTAAAGCTAAAACCATAACATAGTAAATGATGGAAGAAATATACCTATCCAGTCTACATAATCTTTTTATCCAAAGTGCTAAGGGCACATCTCAGCTGCCACTCACAGAGTGACTACCCATAAGGTGTCATTGTCCTTTATACTCCACCATTTTAGGTTCAAGACTAATAGATCTCCACTTATTTCCTTCAGTCAACCAGTCTTTCCTATGTCTAACAACAATGCTCTGTAATAATGCTTAATGGATTTTATTATCAGAGAGTTGGTGTACAATAACATAGAATATAGCCAGAAATACTAGTGAGACCTTTGCTCAAATACACAGCCTTTTCCGTCCCCTGTGTAACTTGTCAGACAGACCCACTTGCAAGTTTGATTCTACATCACAGTACAATCTAACTAGCTACCATTATGTATCAGTGAGCTTCCCATCAGGCCCCTTGTGACAGACCTGGCTACATGCGTGCTGGTGTTTTCACCAGCCTATTACAGTACTTTTATCCTTCCAGACACACACTAGCTTGTCGATTCTACCAACCCAGACAACTTGGCCGCATAGATGCCTGTGGTAACATTAGGACTTCTAACATTTCATATGAATGTCTTTACCAAACATTCTAGGAGCTCCAACAGCCACTGCTAAATCAGTTAATACTATGAATACTTATATATGTGTCACTATGTTATGCTTTCCGCTCTTTCCACTTTTAGCAACTAAGGATTCTTTGGTTTATGCCGTACTCTCTTAAAGTCTATTTACTGTTTTAGCCACCATCACTCACTCTGGGAGGCCATTCCATGCTTCCAAAACCCTTTCCATGAACAACTATTTACCGATGCTTCTCCTCACGCTAGCCTCTCAGAGCCTTATGTCTTCTTAAGAGAACACCAATGGCTTCCCATCTCTTACAGAATAAAATACAAGATACTTTTATTAGCCCACAAACTTTTGACATTAGTCTTCCCATCTACTTATTCCCGGCACTCCATCCAGAATACTTTGTCAAAACAGATTAGCCATTTTGCTTACTTTTTAGCCTGTCATGAATGAACACATCCATCAACATTATATTTTCTGGCCTCTGCCCTTTAGAATGCCTTCACATTTTACATTCAAATGGAATCTTCCCAGACATAATTTAAGAAAGAATTTAAGAGTGAAGGTGGTTAATCAAGTCTACTAAACATACATAAGACCTACTTTTTGAACTGGCATTTAATGAATGATAGTTGGATGTGATCACCAGGATAGAACTATTACCATGAATATCTGACCTATCTTTCATCTACTTCCCGCTCAATCTTATCCTGCCTCACTTATAATATTTTAACTTTTGTATACCATCCTGATGCAAAAGTAAAGAGTGGTATAGCAAATTTTAATAAACTATAAACTAAAAACATCCTTTCCCTTGAAACAGTTTAGTTTCTAGCGCATTATTAATACCTTTCAGGTATTTGAATATTAGCTTTATTATATTTCCTCCGCCGCTCCTCCAGAGTACATGCAATTAGATTTCTAAGTGTCATCTCATAGGGATTCTGATGCAAACCCCACATCTATTTTATATGCCTTCTCTGCCTCAGTTTTAACTATATCCTTCTGGAGATAAGGCCCTCAGAACTGGACACAGTACTCCAGGTGAGGGCTCTCTAATGATTTGTGATATAATTAATTAGTTCTTCCTGTTTTACTGATTATACTCTCCTTATGTGCATATTTATATTGTGGTGGAAGACTAAAAAAGAGAAAAAATTTGAATCTTCACCTTTTTCTAAATCTGAGCTAAGGTGATTTACATTTTAGGTACAAAAGACATTTTCCAGCCTACAAGGACTTACAATCTAAGTTGTACCTAAGGAAATGGAGGACAAAATGATTTGCCCAAAGTCACAGAAGCAAGATTTGAACCCTGGTTTTCTGCAGCACTCAGCTCATTATAAAGCTAGAAGCCAGGAAGATATTCTTGCAGGAGATGGCATCCTCAAACAGAAGAATTACTGTTTAGTGATGTCAAGGTTGCAAAGAATATATTTGGAGCTTATCCATCCAGTTGCTTTGTGTTGTAATTGTAACTAAAAGTGTTTAAAAGATATACCCCAGAAAAAAATGATTTTTAGTAGACTGAGTTAACCTGATCTGAATGTCATAGAGCAGTAGTAATGTAAGCAGCTATTACCCAAAGGTCTTATCCTTCGGCAGAGACAAAAGGCCTGAGGAGGTCACATCTAAACCATTAACTACCTTGATCCTTGGCCTGCATGAAACCTGAGGCTCTCCTGCTACCATCACTTATAAGCATCATTAGCCTTATTCGCAAGACATTTTGGGTAGCTACACAGATCGAGGGAGAAAGGCAATTTTCAGCAAGAGTGAATTTCCCTGCAAATCAGTAAGCTCTCTGTGAGCATGAATGGGTGTTCTGCCTCTCCTCTTTAGGCCCAAGGGTCCTGATTTTCAGCAGAAGTCGGGGGACTAGAGTCACGTGGTCAGAACCGTAAAATCTGCCAGGGCTTCATCATTTAATGAAATATCATTACACAGGGAAAAAAATATTTTTGTCCAGATTAAATCCAGAAAATATTATGGCCTTTTAGTTATTTATATACAATTCTATCAAACCTCCTTAGACCCCCTCTAAGGTTCTGATAGTGGGATAAGGTCACATATCATATAGTATGTATGTTATGTATATTTTAAATACAGATTCTCAGGACTAGCAGTGTTAATAGCACTTTTACTGAATACACACATGATTAATGATTAATTGTAAACCCTTCGTCCTTTTTAATCTAATTCATCTCAGATGCTAATTATTTCAAAGATGCCAGAACAACTTCTGCACCTTGTTAAGATGATAATAATTAGTCTTTCTGCTTAAGGGATTCTAACAATGCTGAACCGTGCTAAATACGAAGATGATAAGAAAGGAGAGAGTCTATATCTGCCAAATCATCATAGGCCCTTAATTCTGAAGTGTTATCATTAAACATTCTCCCCTTACTTTGCTGTTAATAGTCCAGGATTCTGCTGCTGCTTCCCTACATGCACCCTTATCAGGTGGTACTCACATTTAGCAGGTAGAGCATAACCACAGGTGATTTTGGCTTTGCCAGTTTCGCAGCCATTCAAAGTGTTGCACTCTTGTCTCAGCAGGGGCCCTGCCGCTCGGTGAATGCATCCATCCACTATCCAAGAAAAGAGAAAGAAAGAGGTTAAGAAAAACCACAGTCCCCATTCATCTGCTAGTTATAAAGAAATCTTCATTAGCTGCAAATGACAATCCGCTACCCCAGATTCTGTCAATAAAAAGCGCTCCCTGGACATCCCTCTTGAACAGAAAATATTTATTTCATTAAAACCCTCTCCTCTCTCTCATTCTTGCCTTGCACCGTCTCCCAACAACTGACAATCTTAGTATGACTCTTGCTGTAAATCCTCAACACTAATTAATCTTTTCTCAGTATCTCATCGGCTCAGAACTAAATCCAGCACAAAAGCAGATTAGTTTTAAATGATCCATGCGGCCTCCATCAACTCTCACGATTTCCTGTTTGTCTTTAGATTTAGCAATCATGAGACACAGCGAGGTGTATGTGAGCTGATCTTCATCAAGTGTCACACTGTCACAGGTAAAGCATGAATAAATCACAGACTGCTCAAGAGTGGATGATGCATCAGCAGAGAAGGGGACAATATTCAAAAGGCTGGCCACTGCATAAAGATAAGCAGATGATTTATTCGCTTATCTTTATGCCCAGTATTCGGTGGGCCTATTCATAAAAATAGGTCTACAGAATATGTGGGCCTAAAGTTAGGACTGCTATTTGTGCAGTCTTCCTAAAAGACTGCATTTATCCAGATAGCAGATGAGTATCACTGCTAAATGGATAAATTTAGGCCCCAATTCTGGAAACTCCAGGACCGTTCTTTAACTAAATGGATATATTTTGGACACATCCATCCAAAATGTATGCGTTTCATGGCTCAGTATATTTTTTAATAAACACTTATGTGATCTGTACATACGTCAGTATTTCTCAAGCTGGTCCTGATGTATCTCCTAGCCAATCTGGCTTTCAAGATACCCACAATGAATATGCATAAGATAGATTTGCATGCACTGACTTCATTGCATGTATATTCATTATGGATTTCCTAAAGACCAAACTGACTAGGGTGTATACCAGGACTGGCTTGAGAAACGCTGGCATAAGTACTTTTCAGTACTGACCCTCCAAGTACTATGCAGGCATAACACCGGTTCACCTAAAGTATGAATACAGTGCTGAGAGTTGGAGAAAGGACTGTTGTCAAAATCCCATCTACAGTAGTGGCCAAAAAATTAAGGCAGGTATCTTTTTCTACAATTTATTGTTAAATAATGTACTGTGGAGATGCCACACGTGCTTACTTATTTAATCAGCATGGCGATTAGTCACACCATGCGTCTGGCGTCCATTTTAGTTTACTTACACTCTGTAGTAGGTTTCTTGGATGAAGTTTTGAATTTTTAAAACTAGGAAAAGCTTGAAAGTTACATGTAAAATATACAATCAAGATGGGTAGAAAGTG
Organism: Ichthyophis bannanicus; assembly: GCA_033557465.1. Taxonomy (NCBI): domain Eukaryota; kingdom Metazoa; phylum Chordata; class Amphibia; order Gymnophiona; family Ichthyophiidae; genus Ichthyophis; species Ichthyophis bannanicus. The sequence continues at coordinate 194,569,050 of CM066039.1, forward strand.
CGATATTAATGACTTTCACTTGGAAAGGGACAAGTTGTCACACTCCATGCTGAAGGATATTCGCAATGTGCTATTGCAAAACATTTGCATATATCAAGGTGTGCAGTTCAGAATGTTCTGAAATCAGGTGGCCGTACACGTCGTTTGAAATGTGGGCGCAGACAGATAACTACTGGATGAGATGACCGATTCCTCAAAAGCATTATTACATCTAGTCCACATACTTCATCTCAACATGTGGCTCAGTTAGCTAAGGATCGAGGAATAAAGATAAGTGCCAGATCTGTCCGACGACGGCTTGTGGATGAATTCAAACTCGTGGCCAGAAGACCTGCCAAGAAGCCTATGATGACCATGAAACAAATTGCTGCCCGCATACAGTTTTGTAGCAAGATGAAAGACAAATCTGCCGAATGGTGGGAGAGGGTAATGTTCACAGATGAAAGTACATTTCAACAAGTATGTGGGAGTGGTTACAACTACGTCCGTGGACCAGCAGGCGAGAGACTAACTCCAAAGTACACGATCAAGACTGTTAAACACCCACCATCGGTCATGGTATGGGGTGGTATCTCGGCGAATGGACGATGTGGCCTGCACATTTTTGAGAAAGGTGAAAGAGTAAATGCTGCAAAATACATATCCGTGCTGAATAGTAAAGTTAAAATACACATGAATGTTTCTGGCACAACTATATTTCAGCAGGACTCGGCACTGTGCCACACTACAAAAACAGTCAAAAAATGGTTCGTGGACAACAAGATCAAACTGCTACCAAGTTGGCCATCAAACTCTCAGGATCTCAATGTAATTGAAAACTGTTGGAATCTTATGAAGAAAAAAGGTGGCAGCACACCGTCCAACTTCAGAAGCAGATTTAAAGGACATACTTAAGCATGTATGGGTCAATGAAATCACTCCGGCATACTGTAAAACGCTAGTTAACAGTATGCCTACAAGAATCCAGGCTGTGCTGAAAAATCATGGATACCCTATCAAATATTGACACATATATTGTTTCCTGAATAAAACTTTGAAAATGACAAATCTCTGGGTGTTAAAGCTTTTGATCATGAAAGTGACAATAACACATACTTTTCTAATAAAATTCTGATATTTTGGACTTTGCCTTAATTTTTTGGCCACTACTGTAGGTATTATACTGATACATCTAAAGCCCAACTATAACACAGAAAGCTGAAGAACGGATCTTCCTCAGAGCCCAGTGCAAGCATCACTCTAATACACACTAATATGGCATGGGAAGCTGAAGAGTCCTGGGCACATATTCTTGCCCCATTATCAGTGACTCTGACCTCATACCTTGGGCGTATGCTCTTGTCTCAGTTACACATGGGGCAGATTCTGGAGAACAGCAAATATACAGGTTGTATCTCTTTGCTTCTTATTAAGATGACAGGAACACTGACAAGCATAGATTAGATGTCACTCTTCTGTCATCAAGGCTAATAACTTGAGTAGAACTTCCTGGTGTATTCCCTCTTGCCTCAGGCTTCAGAAGAGCTGAAAGAGGTGTGGTAAGGCACAGCTATCACTGGTCTAATGAGGGCATGGGGGATCAGATGTCAGAGGGAAGACAAGTTTTGTCTCCTTCTCTAAATAGGAGAGTTACATTTGAATATATAAGTATAGTGAGAACCACTAAACAAGAATCCTGGGGCATCACCCTGTCATGGTAGAAGCAGCCAAACACACACACACTACACTGGGTCTGATCTGACCAGTGCTTTCCAAACTTTTATACCGTATGGCCCTATGTTAACAACTGAAAATTCATGTGACCCCAAATGATGATGAAATCAAACTGGCAAATCGTCAGCCTCCTTCCCCCTCCGCCGCTCATCTAATGCAGGAAGGCAGCAGCAACAGTAGTGGCAACAAGAGCAGAAGTCATTACAGGGTGCCTTGTGTCAGTGTGCAGTGTGTGCTTACAGACTCTAGTACTCAGAATGGGTTTCCAATCCAACAGGAAGCTTACCCAGGAGGGGGCAATGATAAATGAATGTTCACTGGCAGAGGTCACGGTGAAAGTCCAGAGAGATGGGGAAATGGCCATATTGCTATGACCAAATTAAAAAGTAGAAAATCCTTAGATGAACTCCAGACTACCCTCACACTTAAATAAATCGCAACACACTCCCACACTTAACAAATAAGGCTATAGCCATATACAGTGTATCATTTCTAAAGGGAGAAAAAGACCTCAGGTTGGCTATACTCCCTCTATGTGGCAAAATCATTTGCCATTGGGCAATGCAGATCTCTCACATCACCGGTCTCAAAAAACTCCCTTCAAAATTAAAGCCCAGCTTGGCTTAATCACTTTATTATTTTTATCTCAAGAAAGTACTTTAAGAATTACAAAATTTTCTTTATAACTTTTCTTAATAATTCAAATCATTTAAAAGGTCTTCTGTATCTCGAGTTCGATCAATAGAGCACCATTCTCCTTCAAAAATACGGCGACCAATTTTCATTTGGGTCAACCGACCTCGAAACAGCCCCCTGTAACAGAACAAGTAACCAGGTGGCTGTACTCAATTCACAATATGAATTTTAAGCAAAAAGCTCACTTATCTGAATAAAATTCGCCAGACTTCTAACATTCATAAGCCATCGTTGCCCAACAAAGATCTTTGTTTCTCCTGTACAAGGTTTCTTCAGGGGCACTGTATCATACTGCAAACGATAACTCTTAAGAAGCGGCCAGGATGGCTATACTCCCTCTATGTGGCAATTGATTTTGCCACATAGAGGGATGATAGCCATCCTGAGGTATTTTTCTCCCTTTAGGAATGATACATTGTTTATGGCTGTAGCCTTTTTTTGTTAAGTGTGGGAGTATGTTGCATTTTATTTAAGTGTGAGAGTAGTCTGGAGTTCATCTAAGGGTTTTCTACTTTTTAATTTGGATATAGTAGCCCTTAATGCAGTGCTTTCTGTTGATCAGTGACATATTTCTGTGACCCCATCCACTGATGTGACCCCCATTTGGGGTCCCAACCCAAGTTTGGGAGTCATTGCTCTAGAATAGATCCTGCCACTCTGCGTTGCCTGGATCTTCAGCACTTTGGACAGAGCTCCTCAGACGCTGGAGGGAGAGGTGGCGAGAGGGATTGTGTCCTGCTTTCTGACTTTCACACAGTTATTTCAGGAAGCAGAGACCTGAACTTTCAACAGTTGTAATCCCAACGCTACTTACGTTCTGTGTGACTATTTTCCCATATCTTACAGGGTTAGTGACAGACAGGATTAAAGTGAGTCACTTTATCTTCCTCTCTCTTTTGTCAGCATTGTACGTCTGTCTATCCATGTAAGTTTCTTCACAGCCTACATCTTCACGATATACTGTCCTCGGGGACCCCTAGGCCAGTCAGGTTTTCAGGATTCCCAGACTGAATATGCATGAGAAAGATTTGCATTTTCTGCCTTCATTGTATGCAAATCTATCTTATGCATATTCATTGTGGGAATCCTGAAAACCTGACTGGCCTAGGGGCTCCTCGAGGACTGGGTTGAAAACCTATGCTGTACATGATAGTGTTCTTGAGCCTTCAGTCATGTGAGTCTTCATTTTTGTAGCTAGTGTTCACTCATGATCTGAGAGACTGTAGATTTATCGTGATTCTTAGGAGAAATATTTTGGCTTATGTTTGCTTCATTGAATACCTGATGTTTTGATTTTTTTATACTGTAACATGTTATGACTGTTTCATATTGTTGGATTATAATTATGAACTAGTAATTGCTCCTGGCTATAAATTCAGTAAATGAATTGAATGGAATGAAATGGCTGGAAATGTTCTTCGAATAACTGGTTAGCTGTCAGTTACAATGAACTCTATTCAATGACAGATTCTAATAAAGGATAAACTACTTAAAATCGGACTCCAGTATGAACACTCATTCAAGAGACCCTAGCAGTTCATAGCAGAGGACGTTCTGGGAAGTACCAGCAAAATGCCTTTTCTTTGCAAACAGGTTCAGATAAGAGCCTAAAGCAGAGGGGTCGCTGGGAAGTGCTGGCATACAGTATCAGACAGAGCGCTGCGTCTTCAGGGAGATGGATTGGCTGTCAGACAGAAAGCTCATTTTCATTTTAATTTCAGTTTAATTGAAGTAGCCACAGAGTAAGACAACCACAGAGAACCTTCTAATCCCCACTACAGACTGCGGAGTGAGGAGAGGAACTCCCAAAGAAGGACAGAATCTGAATGCCCTCCTCCCACTAACCTTCTTGTAGGTCTCTTCCTCTCCTTCCTTTTTAGTCTCGCTACAGGCCTCTCTTCCACTGTCTCCTCCTTTCTCTCCCTCATTTTCTCCACCCTTACTCAGTTCTTTACAGGCCTCTTTTTCTCCCATTGTCATCCCTCTCTCTTTCTGCAAACCTCTTCCTTTTTCTCTGCAGGTCTATTTTTATTTCTCCCCTCATTCTCTCCTTTCACATTCTTTCTGCAGATCTTTTCATTTCATTTTCTCCTCCTGTTTCCTCTGCAAGACACTTCCTCTCCTTTTCTTCCTTTTTTCTTTTTCTGCAGTTCTCTCTCTCCTTCCTCTCACTCTTTGCTTCCACAGCTCTCTTTGCAGGTCTCTTCCTTTTTCTGCCTGTCTGTCTTTTCAGGCCTCTTTCTCTCCCTCCTTCCCATTCCCTTTCCTCTCACTCATTCTCTCTGCAAGTCTCTTCCTTTTCTCTGCACTCTCTTTCTCTCCCTCTGCCTTACTTTCCCCTTCCTGCTTTCCCTGTTCTCCCAGCAGGCCTTTTCCACTCTCTCCTCCCTCACACCTCTCTCTCTCTCTCCTACCCCCTTCCCCATTCCTTTATTCTCCCTATACTTTACTCTATCTGCAGGTCTCTTCTTTTTATATACAGGTCTCTCTTCTATCTCTCCCTTATTCTCTTTTTGCAGATCCTCTCCTCTCTCATTTTTCCTCCTGTCTGTCTCTGCAGGGATCTTCCTCTTCCTTTCTTGCTCAAGCTTGTTCAGCAGGTTTTTTTACTTCCCTTTCTCATTCATCCTCTCCTTCATTCCTCTACTCTCTCTCTCTTTTCTCACTTCATTTCTTTCTCCTTTTCCTTCCATTTACCTGATCATTTTTTCTTGTTTGCAGAAAAGCTCAAATTCTATAAAGTGTAGTAACTCACCTGTAACAGCTGATCTCTGGGAACAGCAGGAATTTAGTCTTCACATATGGGTATCATCGGTACCAATGGAGCCTGCGCGGGAATGCTTCCCAGCGTCCAATAGGAACGCTTTTGGGAGCATCCCTCAGCACATGCGTGCTACCTTCCCACCTTTCTAACTGTCCCTCTTCAGTTAAGTTTGTAGCTGAGTGAAAGGAAAGAGGGAGAGAGGAAAGAGACAAAGAGATAGAGACACAACTCCTAGGGGAGGTGGGTGGGTTGTGAAGACTAAATTCCTGTTGTTGCCGCAGATCACCTGTTACAGGTGAGTAACTACGCTATCTCCAGGAACAAGCAGGAATGTAGTCTTCACATATGGGGACTCCCTAGCTGAAGATGCCAGGGAGATGGCCCCAGGAAGGTGCCACCCTAGAAAGGTAGGCATCCTTCCTCCCATGGATCTCTGGCATTCCACCAGGGTTGGTGGGTAGGAGTTGAATTAGGTCTGAAAGAGATTTTGAAGAACAGCTTGGCCACAGAAGGCATCCCGACGGGAGGCTTTATCCAGGCAGTAGTGGGCTGTGAAGGTGTGTACCGAAGCCCAGGTGGCTGCTCAACAAATTTCATTGATAGACACAGAGTGGAGATTAGCCATGGAAGCTGCCATGCCTCTCACATTATGAGCTGTGACATGGCCTTGAAGAGGAAGACCCTTAGGGGCTTGTTTACAAAGCCGCGGTAGTGGTTAGCGATCGCGATCGCAACCGCGGCCCCATTGAAATCAATGGGGCCGCGGCTCCGATTACGATCGCAAACCGCTACCGCGGCTTTGTAAACAAGCCCCTTACTCTCATAAGCAAAGGATATGCATTGGGCAATCCATTAAGATAAAGTTCTTTTGGAGACTGGAAGTCCCAAATGACTACAGTCTAAAGCTATGAAATGTTGCGAGGACTTTCTATGTTGCTGTGTTCTCTGTAGGTAAAAGGCTAAGGCTCTTTTACAATCCAAAGTATGAAGGTTTCTTTCTGCCTTAGAGACATGAGGCCTCGGAAAAAATACAGGAAGATAAATTGATTGATTCAAATGAAAAGGCAAAACCACCTTTGGCATAAAGTGTGGATGAGTTCTAAGAACAACCTTATCATGATGAAACCTAGTATAAGGAGGATCAGCCACTAAAGCTTGCAGTTCACTAATGCGACATGCAGAGGTGATTGCAATTAGGAAGATGACCCTTCCAGGTCAAAACCTTAAGGGTTGTAGTGGCTAAAGGCTCAAAAGGCGGCTTCATGAGCTGCCCGAGAACTAGATTTAGATCTCATGCCACCAGTGGTGGCTTAATGGGAGGTTTGGTCAACAGAAGACCTCTCATAAATCTGAGTGAATGAGAGGAAATTGGTTGTCCATTCAGAGGCTTATAAGAAGCTGCAATTGCACTAAGATGGACTCTTACTGAATTGGTCTTTAGACCAGAATTCGATAAGTGAAGGAGATACTCTAGTATTGATTCTAAAGGTATGACAAGGGGGTTTAATCCCTTCTTGGAGCACCATATAGTAAAACGTTTCCACTTGAAGGCATAAGATCTTCTTGTGGAAAGTTTTCTAGAAGCCTGAAGGATATCTTTTACCTGTTGGGACAGGTTGAAATCCTGGAGGTCTAAGCCTTCAGCAACCAGGCCGTGAGATGCAGGGACTGGAGACTCGGGTGCCATAGCGTCCCATCCTCTTGGGAAAGGAGATCTAGATCATGCCTAACTCCAGAGGTGCAGCTTGAGAGAGATGTAGAAGCAGGGGATACCACGCTTGGCTTGGCCATCGTGGAGCTATGAGAATCATGCGACCCCTGTCTCTCTGAAGCTTGAAGAGTGTTTTGGGGATGAGGGGAATGGGTGGGAAGGCATAAAGGAAGTCCTGACCCCAGTGAAGGAGGAAGGCATCCCTTGCCTGACAATTGTGAGCTGGAATCCTGGAACAGAACCGGGGAATTCTGGCAATAAGTGGACTTGCAAAGAAGTCTATGTCTGGAGTGCCCCAGAGATGAAAAATCTTTGCCACCTGGTCTAGGTGGAGAGACCACTCGTGAGGCAGCAGTACTCGACTTGAGTTTGTCTGCCCAAAGGTTTTGAATACCTGGCAGATATACCACTAGAAGGTGAATTTGATACTCTCTGGCAAGGGCCCACAGTCGTAAAGCTTCGTTGCATAATGACAGAGAGCCTGTCCTGCCCTGCTTGTTCACATAGAACATGGCTACTTGATTGTCCGTCTGGACTAGGACTGTCTTGTAGCTGAGCTGGGTGTGGAATACTCAAAGAGCTAAATAGATTGCTCTTAATTCCAGGAGGTTTATGTGTAGACCAGCCTCCTGTGGAGTCCAGGTGCCCTGGGTAGAGAGATGATTCAGGTGTGCTCCCCAACCCACCTGTGATGCATCTGTTGTTAGAGTGGCCTGAAAAAGGGGTTGATGGAAAGGAGACCCCACTGTCAGATTTTCTAGTGATTGCCACCATTGGAGGGACAAAATTAGTCATTGAGAGTTTACTATTTTGTCTGATAAATATCCTGTGGCTTGTGTCCACTGTGTGGATAGAGTCCACTGAGCTGCTCGCATGTGGAGGCGAGCATATGGGACTACATGAACTGTGGATGCCATATGTCTCAGCAACTATAGCAGCTCCCGAGCACTTAGGGAGGATTTCCCTGCTGCTTGAGAAGCTAGTTGCATTATGCGAAGTCACCGGGCCTGTCTGGTATCTAGACAGGCCCCTATGAATTCCAGGCATTGGGAAAGAACAAGTTGGGATTTTGGGAAGTTTATTACCAACCCCAAGTATTGGAGGATTCGCATTGTGCGAGACAGTGCAGTGCTGGCCTCTGCAACTGTAGGGGCTCGAATGAGCCAGTCGTCTAAGTAAGGGAAGACGAATATCCCCAGGGTTCGCAGAAATGCAGCTACTACTGCCATGCATTTCGTGAATACTCTTGGGGCTGAAGCCACACCAAAGGGAAGAACCCTGTATGGGAAATTTTTTCCCTTGAAAAGGAATCATAAGAATTTCCTGTGATATGGATGGATCAGAATGTGAGTATGCATCCTTTAAGTCTAGAGAGCAAAGCCAATCCTGGCTTTGAAGGTATGGCAGAAGAGTTCCTAGAGAAATCATTTTGAACTTCTCTCGGAACAGGTATTTGTTCAATTCTCTGAGGTCTAGAATGGGTCTGTGTCCTCCTGTTTTCTTTGGAATAAGAAAATAGGGGGAGTAGAACCCTGCACCCCGTTGAAGAATGGGTACCTCTTCTATTGCCCCTTGGGCAAGAAGTGTTGAGACCTCGTGATCTAGCAGATTGTCTGTGGAGGTTTGAGAATTGAATTGCCTTAGAATTGTAGGAGGGGGCATGCTGTGAAAATGGAGCTTGTACCCCTCTCCTACAATGGACAGAGTCCAATCTTCTGCTGTTATCTGATGCCATCTGTTGGCAAAGTGGCATAACCTGCCTGGGATATTGGGGGGTTGGGGACCCCTCAGAGGCAGGAAGGCTAAGCTCTCTAGGAAGGAGTCAAAGCCCTTGAGGGGGCTGAACCTGCAGAGCTGGTTGGGCTCTTGGGCCTTTTGGCTTCTTTTGCTGTTTAGTTTGTCACTTTTGGGCAACCTGACTCTGAGTTTGACTCTGCTGGGTATAGGAAAGATAAAATTTCCTCTTTTTGCTGAAAGAGGGTTTTTTATAAGGCTTCTTTTTGGCTGGAGTGGCTGTAGATTTTGACAATCTATCTAGAGTGGTATTGTCAGCATCTAACTTGTTAGCCTTTTCCTGCCAGTTCTTGCCAAAGAGATTCTCTCCCGTGCAAGGAATGTTGCCTAACTTGTCCTGTACCCAAGTCTCCAAGTCTGATGCCTGAAGCCAGGCAATCCATTGTACCCCAATGGCAATAGCAGAGGTTCTGCTGATGCATTCAAAGCAGTCAAAGGCTGCACGATTCACAAACTTGGAGACATCTTGAGCATGTTTAATTAGAGCAAGAAAGTCTTGTCTCTTGTCATCTGGGAGAAGTGGGCTCATAAGCTCCAAGTCTCCTGTAACTTCTTTGAGGAACATTCCCATATATAGTATATATGAACTGATTCTAGCTGAAAGCATGGAAGCCTGAAAAGTTTGGCGCCCAAAAGCGTCCAGAGTCCTGCATTCACGACCTGGGGGATTGGATGCATGCCTCTTTGCACTTTTCATCCTACGCACGGCTGACTCCACCACCATTGAATGGTGTGGCAGCTGAGTCTTTTGAAATCCAGGACATGGCGGGACTCAATACATAGTATCAAGCCTCCTAGAATGAGGAGATGTAGTCAGAGGTGTCTCCCACATTCTGAGCATCAAGTTATGCAGAATTTCATGGAAGGGCACAGTGGCTGCCTCCTTTGGAGCTTTAGGATATTGGAGAATTTTCAATTCCTTTGCTCTGGGTTCCTGTTCAGGAGCTACCATGATTGAAAGACCCTTGGCCACAGCACGAATAAAATCCTGAAAAGACATGTCCTCTGGAGGTGACATTCTGCGTTGGGGAGAAGAGGGATCTTCCGGGAGAAACCCTCTGGTACCAGCAGAATTGTCAGAGTCTTCGGAATCAGAGGATTCGAAGTATTTCTGACCACGATGCTCATGCAAAGCACGGTCCCGGTATCGATCGAAGTCGGTACCGAGTTGATCCGGTACTGATCTGTCGATTCCAGCCAAAGATGGCGTGGGAAGAATTCCCACTGGGGCCGGTACTGTCGGTACCAGTATCGGTGTCTGTACCGGTGTAGGTACCGGCATCAATGTCGGTACCGGTACCGTTGAACCATAGGTGTCAACGGTACCGCAGCTGTGAGAAGAGCTGCAATGCTGCGTTCGATAGCGAGGAACCTCTGGTCTATCGATGCTGCCGATGCCTGGGTGTCGGTACAGTGAAAACGGCCGGGACCCCTGAGCATGGCACCAGTAGTTCTTGCGAGGTCGAGGCCTCGAGAACATCCTGGAGCCCCCTTGATGCTTTGGTAGCTGAAGCCTTCCGCCGGGGCTGTTTTGCCGGTGTGGTTCCCTCAAGGGCAATGCCAATGGCCTCTCGATGCTTAGCAGGAGAGCTACCCTTTGAGGACCGGCTTTTTTGTTTAGTTACCTGAGATCCATGGGAGGAAGAGGAGGCTCTTGAAGATGTCGATGCAATGGATCTGGCATCCGAAGAAAAGAGAGTACCGAGCTTTGCAGCCCAGTTCTGTCTTCCTCTCTTAGTCATCCCCATACAGGAGAGACATTCAGATGGAGAATGTTCAGGCCCTAAACATTTAAGACACCAATCATGGGTGTCAGTGACGGATATGGTACTGCCACACTTAGTACATTTTTTAAAACTACTAGTTGGTATTTCCATGTTTCAGGAATATGAGGCCTAATGCCCGAAATGGCACCTAGCACCGAAAAAGAAAAGTTTCTGAAGAGAAACAGTTCAAAGTATAAAATTTTTGAGAAAAGAAAAGAAGAACCGGCGGTACCGGTAGGCATCATGCGGAGGCAAACGTGACCACAAGAAAACAATTTTAAAGACAGAATTTTCTGCGGTGACAGGGTATGGGTCCTGTCGGCTCCGCGGAAAACGAAGAACTGAAGAGGGACAGTTGGAAAGGCAGGAAGGCAGCACGCATGTGCTGAGGGATGCTCCCAAAAGTGTTCCTATTGGACGCTGGGGAGTGTTCCCGCACAGGCTCCGTCGGTACCGACGATACCCGTATGTGAAGACTACATTCCTGCTTGTTCCTGGAGATAGTGCTTTGCTATGCAATTTGTATGAAAGGTTCTGCATCCGCTGGAGAACTGTCTGCTGCCTTTTCCTTTTAGCTTCCCTCCCTATATATAAATTGTAATTTCCCCTCTCTTTTTCTTCTTTTTCTTGCTGTACTGAAACCCCCTGTGGTAGTGTGGCATGCAGTGTGGAGGGGTTTTCTGTTAAACAGACAGCAGTTCAGGGAAAACAAAATGTTTTTATATTCAGACCCAGTTTATTAAACCTTCACAAAACTGGTCTCCTGGCCCTTCCTCCAGCCCAGTTAAAGTTCCTACCTTTGTACAGCTTGCCTTGAACAAACTCCTGGCTCCATGGGCCTCTCTCCCTCCTGCAGCCTGCTGGGTTTTTAACCTCTTCCTGTGAGCCACCCCCTCCTAGCCCTGAATTCTGGGCTGCAGACTCTCTTAAAGGGGACTCTTGATAATCCCTCTGGAGAGGGATGGGCAACACTCAATAGACCCCATCACACAACCTTCCCCTCAGTTCAACCATGCCCTGTTGAGTGCCTGCCTCACCCAGGACGCCCACCCAGGAAAGGAAGTCCACATTCAGGTGAGTCCAACCAGCCCTATGGTGGACTTGGAATTGGTAGGACTGGACACTCAAGAACCACTGCATAATATGGCCATTGGACTCTTTCTCCCAAATCAGCCACTTGAGGGGTTGCTGGTCCATTATTAGCATAAACAGATGACTGAGCAGGTAGCATTTGAACGTTTCAAGCGCCCACTTGACAGCAAGGGCCTCCTTCATATGTACTGCTAGGTACATATGACCTAGATTGGCCACTGTTGGAAACAGAATACTGGGCTTGATGGACCTTGGTCTGACCCAGTATGGCATATCTTATGTTCTTATGTTCTCAATCACTGCATAATGCTTCTCCTGGGAAACAGTTTCCTGCTGATAAAGGCTATGGGATGCCCTTCAACCCTGACTTCCTGGGCCAAAATGGCTCCTAGCCCACCTCTGAGGCATTGGTTTGCACAGTAAATGGTAGAGAGAAATCAGGGCTACCCAGGACTGGTTCAGAGCACACTGCCTTCTTGAGACACTGGAAGGCCAGGTCCAAGTCCAGTGACCACTGGATCCATTCGGGAGCTCTGCTACCTCTGCAAAATTAGGGATGAAGCAGCAGTAATAGTTGATCAGTCCTGAAGAAGACACAAACCACATTTTTTAAATTTTGGGGTGTGGACCTGGGCAATGGCATCTACCTTCCATAGTTGAGGTTGTAGTTGCCCATTCCTGAATAAATAACCTAGGCGATGAACATTGTAACCTCCCAGAAAACATTTATTGAGGGTGGCCATCAACCCGGTCTTCTGCAGGCTGATCAGTATGGCTTGTACTTTGATTAAATGGGTGATCCTGTCTCTGCTGTAGATGATAATGTCGTCAAGATAGGCAGCTGCATATTCCTTGTGAGGTATCGGTAGGCAGTCGACCAGGCATTGAAACGAGGCAGGAGCCCCATGTAATCCAAAGGGTAGCACTGTAAACTGGAACAGGCCTTGCAGGATCAACAAAAACATTTTTCTCCCTGGCATCTGGAGTCAAGGGTACCTGCCAGTATCCCTTGGTCAGGTCCAAGGTTGAAATAAAGTGTACTCCGCCATGGGCATGGGATATGCTTGCAGTTTAGAAGATGCATTGGCCCTCCAGAAGTCAGTGCAGAATCTGATGCATCCATCAGGTTTAGGAACCAAGACAATGGGTGACGACCAGTCACTTATGGGCTCTTCTATAACTCCCAAGTTAAGCATCTCTTCCAACTCCTTGGTGATGACCTGTTGCCAGGCCTTTGGAATCCAATAGGGTTATTGCCAGACAGCCAGCCCAGGGTCAGTAATGATATTGTGACAAATGAGGTGCGTTCATCTTGGGCAGAGGGAAAACACCTTTAAGTTCCAGTGGATCAAACCTTCTAGATCTCTTCTCTGGACAGCAGAAAGCTGGTCTCCAATGGGGACTTGAGCTTGATTGGACAGGGCTGAAATTTCTGGCCCAAAATCATCTCTGTGTATCATCATAGCCGTTACTAGAATACTATTTTTGAATAGGTTAATATGGCAAATTTTGGCTTTCGTTCGTTTATCTGGCTGGGTAATCTTGTAGTTAACAGGTCCTACTTTTTCTTTGAAGTCATAAGGCCCTTGCCATTTACAGAGTAACTTGCTCTTGGATGAGGGCAGCAAGACTAAAATTCTGTTTCCCAGTTGGAAAGTGCAGTGCACAGTGGCCCGACTATAGACCCTGGCCTGCTCGGCTTGGGCTTTTTTCCAGGCTGGGTTTGGCCACCTCTCCCGCTTTCCTCAGCCAGTCTTGCATGTATAGAATGTACTCCACCAAATTACGCCTGGCACAGGGTGCTTCTTCCCAGGTTTCTGTGCCCTACCTAATATGCCTCTTGGCCATCTTCCGAAGAGCAACGCTGAGGTACCTCGCAGATAGCAAACATAAAATAGGGTAGGAGAATGTCCCAATTCTTCTTGTCATCCTGCATGAACTTTAACATCTTTTTCAGAGTTTTATTGAATTACTCAACGAGGTCATCCATCTGTGGGTGATATACTAATGTTCCCAGCATCTTTACCTTCACTAAGGCACACACTTGCTTCATCATCTTGGATATAAAGGGTGTTCCTTGATCTGTGAGGATCTCATTGGGTATTCCCACCCGCGAGAATACTTCCCAGAGGACATTTGCAATTGTAGTAGTCTTCATATTCCTTAGAGCAATAGCCTTTGGGTAAAGGGTAGCATAGTCTAGCATGACTAAAATGCACTTGTTGCCTCGGGCAGTTCGCTACAAGGGATCTACCAGGTCCATGGCCACTCTTTCAAAAGGGATTTCAATAATAGGTATAGGCACTTGAGGGGCAGGTCGGAGTCTAGTGGGGTTATGAAGTTGGCAGGTGGGATATGACTGACAATATAACTGCACCTGTTTATGGGCCCTGGGTCAGAAAAATTGGACTAAAATCTTTTCTCCACCTCCAGGTGTTCTCCTATGAGCCAACAATAACACCTGCTGATGACAGTTCCCTGGCCCTATCAGTTCTACCTCTTCCCCCTCTAAGACCCCCTCAGCCACTCTGTACAATAAATCTCCTGTTAGTACAAAATAGGGAAAGGTTTTTGCAAGGGACTCTCCGTTAGCTACTGGAACCCCATCCACCTCCAAAGTCTGCTCTCATCCTATTGCTGGGCCTGCCTGAAGCTCCCTGCGTTTTCCCCCAGTCCCTGCTCTAGAAAGGGGGCAATCATATTTGAGTCACTAGCACTGAGCTATCCCCAAGGGTTTCTTCCCTATGCTCCCCCTCCTCAGATTCCTTCCTCATAGCCGGCCTCAGATTCTGTTGGTAGCATAGCTTTTCCTGGCAATGCTGACTCTGGGACTTAACAGACTTGGGTGTCTTGACATACATATCTGGGTCTTCCAGGGGGAAGATCTCTGGGAAATCTTCTTGGTCTGACTTAGCAGAGTCATTGGTTAGTTGGGTCCATATCGCTACAAAGTTTGGGTAGTCTCAGCCGATCACCACTGGATATGAGAGCCAGGGCAGCACCATGACCTTGAACGTGTCTTGCCTGGCTGGGGATTCAGTAAAACCAGTGCCATTGGATACTGCCTAAGGTCTCCATGCACACAGGCCAGTGTTACCATCTTTGCATAGTCAATTTGAAATCAGGTTACCGTTTCCCAGCAAATGAGGGTTCACACACTCCTGGAGTCTATCAAGGCTTGGAGATGGGTTCCCTCAAGCTCCACAGTAAGTACAAAGTTCTGTGCCCCTGCGGAGGGGACATCCACAAAAGCGCAGGTGTGAGCAGTGGTTAAGCTGGCCTCCATGGGTTCTTCCGCACTGAGGGGCCACTCCCAAGCAAAGTGTCCCCGGGCTCCACACCTAAAACAGGTGAAGGGGTTGTGGCTGGGACCCTGCTTTCGCCTAGGAGACTTTAGGGTTCGGAACATGGGAGCCAACATCCGTTCAGGCCTCCCCTTCCATCCTCCTGGGCTAACGGGTGACTTCTTCCCCTTCTCACTGTCCACTTCAGTCACTGGCTGGGCTTCCTGGTACCCCTCAGTTATTTCCAGTGAACTCTCAAGTGTAAGCTTGAGGTGCTGATGAACCCACTGTTTCATCGGGATGGTCAAGCTCTCCAAAAACTGCTCCGATAGCAAAGTCTTGGCTATCTCAGGCCTGGTCTTTACCTCCAGTTACAGCCACTTCCATGCGAGGACCTTCAACCAACAGAAGAAGTTCCGGGGGCTTCTTTTATCTGGAGCCCCTCTTCTGAATCACTGGTGGTAGGCCTCTGGAGTAGAGCCGGCCCGCTCCACTATGGCGGTCTTGATGGCTGCATACATCCCTTGCCCATCTGGGTTGGCATCCTAGAATGCAGCCTGACTGCTGCTTGTCAGCAGATTCCCCAAATAAATAGTCCATGTCTCCTCTGGCCACCCAGTCATGTGGGCAGTTCGTTCAAGTGCACCAGGGTATGGCCCGGTTCATCTTCTGCCATGATTTTAAGAACTGCTTGCCCTGGAGTGCGGAGTTGCAGTTTCTGCAGGGCCTGGGTCAACTGAGCTAGAGAACTCTTCTGTAGCTCCCTCTGTGTCTGAACAAGATTCTGTATTTGCTGCTGCTGTTGTTGCTGCCCTTCCAGCAGGGGGTGCTGAAATTGCTGCTGACATTATTGTCATGCTTGCTGTTAATACTGTTGTTGCTGCTGCTGCTGCCCTTCTGCCTGGCTTGTCATGTTCTCTTGCAACACCACCACAGCTTCCTCTTCTTCAGCTGAGTTAACCCTGCAGTATTCCAGCTCCAAAAATGTTTTGCGGCCTCTAGTGCCAAAACCCCCCTGCCTGTTCAGCACTAATTAAACCTTCTTAAATCTCCCTAAATAGGGTGAGGCTAACCCTTTTAGCCCACAGAAACAAACAAAAATCCCTGACCTGCTGTAGAGGCCCAGCCCTAGAGAAACGTGGATTTGCCCTGAGTCACATGGTGGAGAAAATCCCCAAGCTGCCACCATATGTGGTAATGTGGCATGCAGAAGGAAGGGGTTTTCAGTTAAACAGACAGCAGTTCAGGAAAAACAAAATGTGTTTTCATTCATACCCAGTTTATTAAACCTTCACAAAACTGGTCTCCCGACCTTCGCTCCAGCCCAGTTAACATTCCTTCCTTGCCCAGTTAAAGTTCTTACCTTTGTAGGAACTCCTGGCTCCATGGCCCTCTCTCCCTCTTGCAGCCTGCTGGGTTTTTAACCTCTTCCTGTGAGCCACATCCTCCCAGCCCTGAATTCTGGGCTGCAGACTCTCTTAAAGGGGACTCTTGATAATCCCTCTAGAGAGGGATGAGCAACCCTTTATAGACCCCATTACACCCCGTTTATTTATTGTTTGTAAACCGCTGTGATAACCTTGGCTCTCAAGTTGTAAATCAAGTGCTCTAAATAAATTAATATAAAACACATTTGGGAAAAAGACTGTGGAAAAGACTGATGGAAGTGACAGAGAGCCATGTGTGTATACAACACTCTGGGATACAGATTGTTTGAAAGATTCATAGGAGTGAGAGAGAGCAGTGTATGTATAAAGTGCTTTGGAATACACATTGTATGAAAGGCTTGTGGGAGTAACAGAGAGCAGCATATGTCTTGCTCTTTGTTTACCACCTGTTGCGTATGACTGCAGACCCAGTGCAACTAGTCCTGCAATCACTGTCTAGGTCCAAAGACAGTTGTGGCCATTCTCTGGAGTCTGGAAACAGCTAGAACTAGAACTGAACATCTAGGTACAGGCAGTGAACTCCTTATGAATAGACCTACCAGCTCTAGATGCTCTGGACTTAGAAACCTGGGGAGAGCAGAGAAGCTGCAACCATCCATCAGGACTGAAAACTGTGTCCTTTGGCCACCCAGGAGCAGTGGCATTCCTAGCCCCCGTCGCCCGGGGCTAGTACCCCCCCCCCATCCCCCCGGGTAGCACTGCACAGCTCGATTCATGAGACTTTGGCTGGGATTGAAGAACAATTGGCTCCTGGAGCGTAAGAAACCGCAGCAAACCAGCTTAAGCATAAATTTGCCACGTTGCCTTTGTGGGGCCAGTGGGGGGTGCACTTGCCTTCTGTCCAGCACCTAGGGCAGGCCATACCCCCTGACCTGCCCTTCATACACCACTGCCCAGAGGACAACTTCAGCACATCAGGTCTGAAGAGAAGATGACAGATCACCTCCACCTTAGGGACCAATGCAGTAACCTTGCATTAGAGCCATGCACTAAAACTCAGTGCAAGATTTCCTAATGCAAGCATAAAGGAAAGAAATTGTTTCCCAGTGCAGTAATCAAGTGAAGGCATATTTTAGAAATGACGTCCAGCTGCAGTCAGGGACGTCCATGTGAAAAGGTGCCCGTAGAGTCCGATCACGTCCAAGATGGGACATGATTTCAGAAACAAGGATGTCCTCAATATGGACATCGTCGGGGACATCTTCAGAGACATCACTACAGTATTCCATACAGGGGAAATATCTCAGATGGCCATTCTGCAAGTGGCAGAGGGAGAACAGCAACACAGGTGTCCCCAAGTCCTATTAAAGGTCATTCTGGTTGTGGACAGTACTGGGAATACCAGAGTACTGTTTCCTCTATGCCCTCTAGGGTGGTATACCTGCAAAACAAGCACTTTTCTCATGGCTTAGTCGTGCCCTGGAGAAGGTACAGATTTGAACAAGGGCCTAGATGTGCCGGCCACTTCTGAAATCTGGAGTCATGTCTAAGTTTGTTAAGCGCCCTAAACATGCCCCCGTCACACCCACCACCATTTTCGGACATGCATGCGCCAGGTTCCCATCTCCAGACCCATCTCTTAAAATGGTTCAGGGGATATCTTTGTGATTTGAATGTCTGCACGCATGTTTTTGGATGTCCAAATCTCAAATAAGGCTTTGAAAATGACCACCATAGTAAACAAATAAGCTGTGCACAAAAAATGTTTGCTAATATGGAAGAGCATGCCGGAAGCTAGTGCAGCTTTATCTTACCCACAAAATAGATTGTACTGGCACTTATGCGCATGTGCTGGAATGCTATTTAGCACATAAATATTGTTGGTATAGGGACAACTGTAACTGTGCAGAGGGTTTTAATAATCATATATTATAATTGCACACATAAATATCGATGTTATTCTGCACAGACGTATCAATGGACCACTGACATAGCACAATACAATGATGTTTTTTGTGCAGAATAATATTGATGTTTATGTGCAAAACAGAATTATAGCACAGCACATGTTTGTTCCAGCACCCTTCTCCCCAGCAGCTTCTCATCCCCTGTCTTTTTTTAATCCTTCCCCTTCAACAAAGCCAGAAAAAAGTTGCAGGTACTTCATGTTTACTTTAAAGCAAAGAAAGAGGCATGCAATCTCACTAACGCTATCCATACAGCGAGCTAACCTTTTACTTGTCTTCTGGCCTGGCATTAAAGCCCTAGCATTAAAAAACCTTGCGCTCAATGTTTGGTCTTTTGTGCAATTCTTTGCATCTGGGTGAAATAGCTAATAACCTCATTACAATGCCAGTACAATAGGCAGAGTGCATTACCATGTGGTCATTATAAGCAGAATGCTGTCATATGCACAGCTGTCTGCATAGAGATTATGTTCACAATAAACTCTTTTCTTCTTTGTGTGCAGAATTATGCACAAGTGTCGCACTAATCGCTACACCAACAATTAAACATTTTACTGCATTGGCCTCTTAGGAGATAATGTCATAAGGAGCCACCTAGATTTATGCAAGGACAACATGCACACATTCTGGTATTTGAGTCATTTACACACTTAAGAGGTGACTTCTGTGTGTAAATTATTTTTTTTATAAAATAGTAACTCACATAAAAGTATACACATAGTTTGCATTGTGCTTACTTTCACTGTGAGCATGCACATGGGCAGAGTGTGGGCGGTGTAAGCAATTAAATGCAAAGAAAAGAAAATTCTTTAATTTATGCATATAACCTAGTTCCAGCACCCAAATGGTGATTCATGCTGAATCCAAAACTCCTTCTGGAGTGGTACTCTTGATCAACCAATTGTCATTCCCAGTTGTGCACTCCCAGTTTGTGTAGAAATGCTGCTACCATGGCAAGGCATTTTGTGAATACGTGAGGAGCTGACATGAGGCCAAAGTGCAACACGAGATACTGGAAGTGTCATTGCCTTACTACAAATCTTGTGAATGGAATGTATCTGTATGTGGGTATAGGCATCCTTTAGATCCAGAGAGCATAGTCAATCTCTGTTTTGAAGATAAAGTAGTAGAGTGCCTGGAGGAATCATTCTGAACTTTTCTTTGACCATATATTTGTTCAAATCTCTTAGGTCTGGGATGAGATGGAATATCCCTATTGTCCTGGCGAGCACAAAATACTTGCCCTTCTTGCTCTGGTGGCACAAGCTCAATTGCTACATCTTTTGGAAGGGAAGTGACTTTTCACAGAAGTAGTTCCTGATGCTGAGGGCTTAGAGGTTGAACCCTCAGTGGGTAATTTGGAGGAAGGTTGAATAGATGCAGTTTGTAGCCTCTTTGGATAATTTGTAGAACCCAAGTGTCAGAGATTAAAAGGGGCCATCTTTGGACAAAAAGAGTGAGCCTCTCTCCTAGAGAAGAGTCCTCCGCTGAGGTACAGAAAGAGTGGCTATGCTCTGCAGTCAAAACCCTGCCCCAGGTTTTGGCTGAGGAACGGGCTGGGCTTTCTGAGACTTCTCTTACTTTGGCTGTGCTTGAGGAATCTGTTTAGACTGGAAATAGTGCGAACCACGGAAATAGCTGTGTCTTTGAGAGTAGTAGATATTTCTATGGTTGCCACTTTGGTACCTCCTGTGGTAGGAGTCCAGCTCAGATGTGTGCCTTGAGATGTTCCAAAGAGTGATGTGCTGCTTTATCTCCAAAGAGATTCTCTCCATGGCACGGTAAGTAAGCGCACTCATCCTGCACACAGAGACAATATCTGCTGCAGAAGTTCTTGATACTGTATCCAGAGCCAGCCCATCCATTAAGTGGGCTAGGCAGCTGCCTAGGATGGCAAGTCTCTGTGGACAGCAGGCCATATGCTTTGGCACACAGCTTGCCGTGCCCCCCCCCCCCTGTTCGCCAAGTCGCACCACCCTTCCCACTTCCCCTGCTGAGCCACCTCCCGTTGCCGCTGATTCCGGTGGCAGGGGGGTATGGCTAGGCTCAGCGGCAGGCCATGTGCTTTGGTACTCGTGGCCTGCCACTCCTGAACCCCCGAAGTTATGTCAGAGGGGGGTCAAAAGTGGCAGGCCATGTGTGCCGAAGCACATAGTCTGCCGCTGAGCCAAGTCGCATACCCCCATCGACTCCACTAACAGAATCGGTGGTAGCAGGGCTCAGCATGGGGAATGCAGCTCGGTGTGTTGGGGGGAGGCACAGCTTAGGAGTAGGGGGTGGCACAGCTGGGGCTTCTGCCTAGGGTGGCAGAAATCCTTGGGCCACCCTGACTGTTTCACAGGTCGCCGTACCATGAACTTCGAGCATTCTTTGCCATGTTTCACCAGAGAAAGATAGTGTTCCAATTTCTCTGGAGGAAGAAAGTATGAGATATCATCAAGGCTACGCATGATGTCCTTCAAGAACATGCCTATGTAGAGCTGGCAAAACACCATTTGGGCCATGAGCATTGAACTCTGAAAAATTCTCCTCCCAAAAGAATCCAATGTTTGAGCCTCCCTCCTTGAGGGTGCCAAGGAGTGCATTTTAGAGCTTTCAGATCTTTTGAGGGTAGATTTGACTATCAATGAATGGTGAGGCAGCTGTGGCTTCTCGAATCTGGGAGCCTTTTGAACTCTGTACATGAAGTTGAGCTTTCTATTGACTGGAGGTACAGAGAGGTGGGGTCTCCAACATTCTCATTTGTACTCTCTGTCACTGCTTCCTTGGGGGCAGAGAAGTACGGGAGAATCTCCAGTTCTTCTTCCCTGGGATCATCCTCTGTCTCCAAAGAAAATGGTATGGTCTTAGCCATATCCCGTACAAAATTTTAGAATGCCATGTCCTCAGGATGTGACTTTCATCTCTTATTTATTTATTTTATTTTATTTATTTATTTACATTTCTTATATACCGCACTATTTGATATCAGCGCGGTTTACATCGAACAAAAATTCAGCACCAAAAACAAGTGTCTGAGTTACAATAAACAGGGACATAAAACTTGGATAACAGGGTAAATCAGTAACTGGGATCATAAAACCTGGATAGCAATGCGATTACGAATAACGGAATATAACAGTAAACTATTGACATCTTAAATCAGGGGTCACCAACCTGCGGCCTGCGGGCCGCATGCGGCCCACAAGGTCCCTTCGTGCGGCCCGCGAGGCTCTACCCTGGTTAACATTACGTGCGGCCCGCCAAGGATTCCCGCCATTGTATCCACGCGCTCGCAGCTCACCGACGACCACCTGCAAGCGTCCCTTCTCCTGTCAGTGTCATCTGTGAAGCAGGACTTTAAGCGTTTGTCTGCTAGCATGAATCATCAGCCATCTCATTAAATTCAATAAAGGTGATCAGCCATTGTTTTCATAATTTTGCATTTGTTGTTTTTTTTCGCGGGGGCGGGGAGAAGGGGGGTGCGGCCCGCGAGGCTCCCGGTAGTCAGCTGTGCGGCCCGCGGCCCTCTGGAGGTTGGTGACCCCAGTCTTAAATGATAGCGCAGATGAGATTTAAGACAGGCCAGTAGAACCTTATACCAAAGGTCTGTGGAACCTTACTAAGTGTGAAATTCTGGTTCAATAGGTGATTCGGTGTGCCTATGATTCACCGAGAGGGGGCGTGCCTCTGCACTCACCGGGAAGTATTTAAGGAATAAGTAGTGTTTGAGGGCTTTTCTAAATTGCAGTAGGCTGGTGATTGCTCTAATATCTGGCGGTAGTGCATTCCAGAGTTTAGGGGCACGAAGGCTGAAAGCCCGGTTTGCTGTTGCTGAGGTGCTTCTAGTAAGTTCACGGGGAACCATTAGCGTATTTAATGCAATTGATCTCCTTGATCTATTCGGGGCTATGGGTTTGATGAGTTCGGTTAAAGACGTGGGGGAGAGACTATTTACCGCTTTGAATGTAAGTAGTAATGTTTTGAATATGATCCTGGCATGTATAGGAAGCCAGTGTAATTGCATCAGCAGGGGCGACACATGCTCACCCCTAGATGCCCCATAGAGAACCCTCGCAGCGCTATTCATTGCAAGCTGTAGGGGGTTCAGAGTGGATTGAGGGAGGCCTATCAAAATGACATTAGCATAGTCAAAGTGAGGCATGATCAGAGCCTGATAAATGGTGCGAAAATCCTCAGGTTCAAGCAGGGGGCGAAGATGTCTTAGTGACCGGATTTTGTAGTATATGATTCTTACAGTATTGGCTATATGTGCTTTCATGTCAAGGTTCTGGTCGAGTGTAACACCCAGATATCTTATATTGGGTTTTGATTGTAACTCAGCATCCTTCACCTTCAGGAACTGTGGGGGGCTGAAGCTCGGGTTCTTAGACATGAAGAGTACCTCTGTCTTCTTATGTTGAATCCTTAGGTTTTGTGACAATAGCCATTGCGATATGGCATCAAAGCAGTTACTTAGTGGGGATAGGTCCAATTTGTCTGTGTTGAAAGGCATATAAAGCAGGACATCGTCCGCATATATCATGCAACTCACATTGAAGGACCTGATGATCTTGCAAATAGGTTGCATATAAATATTGAACAGTAAGGCAGAGAGGGAGGAGCCTTGCGGGACTCCCTGTCCTTGGTGAAATGGATCATACATCACTCCACCAGACCGAACGTGTTGCCATCTTTCAGATAAGTACGATCTACACCATTCAAGGGCAGTTCCACCAACTCCTTTCTCTTTTAGTCGTATTAGGAGGAGGTCATGGTTCACCGAGTCAAAGGCTGCGGCTATGTCCAGGAACACAAGTGCAAAACCCTGTCGGACGTTGTTGATACCGGAAATTATGTTATTGAGGAGAGATGTAAGGAGCGTTTCTACTCCGTGTGACTCTCTGAAGCCATGTTGGCAAGGGTCCAGAGGAGCCGTGGAATCAATATGGTCTTGCAATTGGCATTGGACTTCCTTTTCTATTAACTTCGCGAGAAAAGGAATACTAAAAATGGGTCTGTAGGATTCTGCCTTTTGAGGATCTAACTTACAGTTTTTTAACAGTGGTCTGATGGATGTTTGTTTGAGGACAGAGGGGAACGTACCAGACTTGAAGGACAAGTTTATTATTTTAGTTATTATTGGGCTGAATTCGCAACGAAGTTCCTTTATCCAAAAAGCTGGACAAGGGTCCATCTGAGCAGTAGTGGAATTGAGAGACATGATCAGATCTTCAATTCGCTTCTTGTCTGGCATAGTGAAAGTGCTTAGAGCTGTTGGGCACTCCTGGACGGTAGGGGCAAATTCTGAAAGAGGTTTACTTGTTTGAGTAAGCTTGGATTGTAGGTAGACCGCAAAATCTTGGGGATGGATCTCACATTGCTTTTCAGGGGTTGGTTCCTTTGATAGGGTCTTGACTATGTTAAACAAATCGTGAGGTTTATTTAAGGCCCGCTTCAAGGTGTCCGTGTGGTACTGCTTCATTTTATCAGAGATGGCCTTGCGGTGGATGGTTAGCTGATTGAGGTAGGCTACCTGGTCTACGGAGGAGCGTGACCGACGCCAGCGCTTCTCGAGGCTCCGTAGTTGGGATAGTGATAGTCTCAGCTCATCAGTGTACCATGGTGCAGAAGCTCTTTTCCTAGTCGGTCTATTGAGAGGTGGTCGTAGTGCAATCGTATTAAGACTGTTGTTCCAGCATGTGATTAGGTCTTCTATCTCTAGAGAGGTCTCGTTACGAAGTGAGCAGGTTGCAGCAAGTATGCGCTCTCTGTTGAATGGAAAAAAAGCTCCTAGTCAGTGATTTAAAGTTGTTATTTGGAGCATTGTTGGTCTTTGAGTGTCTGAGATGAGTAGGAATCTGGAATGTAATGAGTTTATGATCTGACCACGGTACATCAGATATAGATATCACCGAATTGTATGATTGGTCATATAAGATCTGTGGGGCGAATATAAGGTCAAGGGTGTTCCCCTTCACATGTGTAGGCTCATGCACTAATTGTTGGTATCCAAGGGATTTGAGGGCTTCGAGGAAGGCAGCTGAATGGCTATCTTGGAGAGCTGGCAAGTTGAAATCACCAACAATCCAAACTGGAGTATTAGGATTCTGTATGTTGGAGGCTAAGTCTATAATGTCTGGAAGGGCATCTGGGGAGGCTGAGGGTGCTCGGTATAGGAGATTTATAGTGCATATCTTGTTGGAGATAGAGACTAACTCTAGGTGGTCTGTGCTTGGGGCATTTATCAGTTGGAACTGAAGGTCTGATCTGGAGAGTATGAGCACACCTCCTCCGCGCTTGTTCTGTCTGTGACTGGTAAACACTGAAAAATTCGGTGGAAGGAGCTGGTTGAGTAGTACATTGTCTTCTGTGGACAGCCATGTTTCAGTAACCATAAGGATATCGAGGTTATGGAGGGATATTATGTCTGCAATCACCGGCCATTTCTTACGAATTGAGCGGGCGTTGATAAGGGCGCATTTTAAACTATGTTTAAACTAAACTTCCTCTTATGAGGAAGAGAGGGATCAGAGGGATCTATCCTCTGACAAAATCTCAGACTCCTAATCTGTAACGCAGCCTTCTGATTCAGACTCAGAAAGGAAGTCAAAGTACTTCTGAATCTTGGCCTAGATGACTCTCCTTCCCTATGAGATGCACCGATGACTTTCTGTGAACTGGGGCCGCATCATACTCCGATGCAAAAGAAAGTTATATCAGTTGGGCAGACTTTGGTGTCAGGGTCCTTCAATGCCCCAATGCCAGTGTCTCTCCCACAGTACTTTGTGCTTCATGAGGATTGGCTGGATGGCTGTTGCTGTTGATACAGACTTCATTGAGGCACTGAGATGCTGCATGACAAATAACATTGTAATCCTATCCTCAACAGCCTTCAGAAGGCGTCTCCAAGTTTGACATCTCCACAATACTGCTACTACTATTACTTCTAATCATTTGTATAGTGCTACCACGTGTACGCAGCGCTGTACATATAGATATAAGATACAGTCCCTGCTCATCAGAGCTTACAATCTAACCAAGACAAAAAACATGGCAAAACTGAGGACTAGAGTAAGATAGGATACACTTAAGTAGAGGGTAAGAGAGTGAGGAGCATCAGGATCCAAAAGCAGCTTCAAAGAGGTAGGTTTTTAGAATGGATTTGAATAGGACTAGAAAAAGAGCCTGATGCACAGACTCAGCAAGATGGAATGAATGAATTCTGGAGCAAAGGCTGTAAGTGCATAGCAATATCAATCGATGTTCCTGAAATCTGAGGAGGGTTATTGGCAGACTGTTCTCGGCTATCTGTAGGCCGTCGCTGCCCCTCCAATGATCTGGAGGTTAAGCTCTCCTCTCTTCAGGGCAACTTAGAGGGCCACTCCTGTGAACCCTCTATGCTCTTGACACCATGCATCAGAGGGCTTCAATGCCGATGCACCAAGGCCTCCACCCAATGCTCAATGTCTTTTCCCTTTGGTGTCGATGAAGACGAATCCTTCTTCATCTTTGGGAGAAAATCGAAAGATGGTCAATGCTCCAGTGTCCTTGATATGGATGCATCACCAGCATCTGGTGCAGCCTGTGTGGCTATAGAGACTGATGCTTCTGAGATGATACCAATGGATTGGACTTAGATGTGCCAAAAAGGATGTTGCGCTGTTTTTCTCTGCCCTTCAGCCCTTTTTGTCATCTTCAAACACAATTTACAAGAAGAGGGCTCATGATCCGATCCCAAGCCCTGGAGGAACCAACTATGATATGGTCTGTGAGCACCTGGTACACTTCTTAAACCTGCCTGCATGTTTTTGGGACATATCACTCAGAAAAATAGCTGTAGTGAAATCAAATGACTTAATTTTGAAACAGTAACAAAAATATTAGAGTAAATCATGGCTAGAGCACAAATGCCTAAGGGGGCTGAGGTGCTGTAGAAATTAAAGGAGGAAGTAAGGGGTCAAAGCAGAAAAACCATGATGGCAGGTAGAAAAATGAGCGAAAAACACAAAGAAATCACGGAAAAATGCAGTTACTCACAAACTCCACAGGAATGCACCCGAGGGACTCTGCAGAAAATAATTGCCTGAGTGTAAGATTGTGCCACAGTGACAGGTGGGAAGACATGCACATATGCATTGCAGCTTCTAAAAGCTTCTAGAAGGATCTGGGAATGCTCCTGTGTAGGGCTCCGTCAGATGATGTCACCCATACGTGAGGACTTGTCTATGGAGAAGACTAGATCCCTTCCTTTCACACTGCTGGCACACAAAACTAAAGAAGCGATGAAAAAATATAAACAAGTTCAGAAAGAGCTGGTAAAAACAGAGTGGTTTGGAATACTTCTTTAGTGAGAAGGGTAAGGATGAAAGGAGAGAAAGAAGGTGAGAGACCAGGAGTGCAATGAATGAGATACAGAGGAAAGGAGAAGAGGAAGAGAAAGCATATTGCATATTTAGAAGGGGTGAGAAAGGAACATGAAAGTGAGAGGCAGAAGAGAGAGAGGTAAGAGGAGGAGAGGGGATGGAAAGAGGGAAAAGAAATCGAGAAGAGAGACCAGATTCTTAGGTGGGGATGCATATTTAGAGGGAGAGAGAGAGGGAAATAGAAAGGAAGAGACAGAATAGAAAGAGAAGGAGGAACAGAAGGAAAGAGAAAAGAAAGAGTACAAGATGGGGTGAGAGACGAAGAAAGAGAGGAAGAGGAATTTGAAGAATAGGAGAGAAAGATGAAGGAAAAGAAGCTTAGGCTGGCCCCTGTGGGCTTGTCTTGCCTGCATATGAGAGCATCTTGGGCCCAAAGTAAGATATATGACCTGTCTTGCTGTGTGGGGGATACTGGGGACTCTTCAAGCTAAGCCATTCAGCAACGTCAACACTTCTTAATCACAAGTACCTGGGATTTAAATGATGCTCCATTCATTTGCAGCCTCTACTTTTGTTTAGCCAGGAATCCTCAGCCCAGCACCCCATCATAAAGCAAAAATGCTTACCTGCAAAAGGTGTTCTCCTAGGACAAGCAGGATGAGTCAGCCCACATGGTGATGTCATTCAACGGCGCTGAGATGGAAGTACTCTCCATAGATCAGAAGAGCTTTGCCCTTCTGAGCATGAGCCAGTAGCCCCCACACACTGGCCCGCCCCTAGTTAGCCAGTTTCCATTCTTCCACCTTGCCAATAAGACGGATCTCTCCATTCTCCAACATTTATCTACCAAGACAAGCAAACTATCCAAAGAAAATTTGCAATCAAGAGAAATCCAATCTACAATCAAGGTACAATGCCTAAGCCTGGGTTTAAAACATGCTCATGCTGCTCCAGAAAAATGAACTGCCCTGATACCCACAATGCTTGCGTCCGATGTCTCGACATTTCACTCACGGTGGAAGATTGCGCACAGTGTGCTAGGATGACCCCCAAGCACGGAGGGCTAGAAAGCACACATTGCAAGACTTATACACCGAAAAAACCCTCACCTCCTCAGATGCCAGCAGCCATGTGGACCTCCACAGTGCAGCTGGTAGCTCCCCCTCCAGGTCCACCACTCAGGATGTGTCCCTGCAGGCCTCCATTTACATAGAAACATAGAAACATGATGACAGAAAAAGACCACATGGCCTATCTAGTCTGTCCTTCCATAACAACAACTACAACAGTCCACTTTTTACCTTTAGAGATCCTCTGTGTTGGTCCCATGCTTTTTTGAATTCAGTTACTGTCCTCATCTCTACCACCTCCACTGGGAGACTATTCCATGGATCCACTACATTTGCAGCACTTTTCTCAGGAACCCCCTCCTCTCCTAGAAACTCCTCAATGGGCTTCTCTGGCCAATCCATCTCCTTCCGAAGAGACTCAGGTTCCACATGTGAGGGCTTCCCCAGCAGTGGCCGTCTTGACATCTATCGTCACTGCACACGTCAGCTACGACCCTGCCCACTGTGGCACCATTGGCCAGCACCACGGCAATGAGGGAAGCCAGGAGCGATGTCGGCACGGACAGGAAAGGGCTTCCCAATGCAGAACACCCCCTCAGTGAGCCTCTCTGTTGGCACGGAGACACAGCTCCAGCCCGTGCCGATGCAGAGAGGGCACGGACAGCAGTCAGAGCACCCTGCACCGACAGCGAGTTGCTTCCCGGCACAGAAAATCAGGGAAAGCAGTCCGAGAAGCTCAGGAAGCTGCAATAGCAACCCATTTCAACAGCACCACAAAAGAAGGAAACACCACGCTAGCATTGCAGACCCCACTCCAGCAGCACCGACAGCGGGCACCGCGTGAACCGGCACAAAAAGAGCCACCGGGACTACTCCTCCAGCAGCAGTCACAGCACCCCAGACCACTGTGGACGCAGATATGACTATAGCCCCCCACTGTCGCCAGAATCGTTCAGGGACTGTGGCAGACAGATGGAGAGCTGTAGTCTAACAACCTGGAAACCATCGGTAGCCAAAGCCCACAAGGAGCCCCGCTGGGGCCACTCGGACTCAGTCAGCTGCTTCTACAAGGAGTCCCCATGGGGACAGATGAGCTTGGATGCCTGCTTGTGAGCCTCCTCCAGCAATGGTCTTCATCCGCACAAAGCACCCCAGACCCCCCAGCAGTGCCGCAAAAGACATCACAGGCACCAATGCGCCCCAACCACCGCTGTTCAGCCTTCATCCCCAGACCCCCCATCCCCTATGTCCACTGGCTGCATGGGGGAGCCCAGTGGGGATGAAGAAGCAGTAGTTCAGGGGTCCCCAGCCGAGGATGCCCTCATGCCACTGACCTACCCGAAGTTCCTGTGAAAGTTCACGACAGTTCTAGCTATTACGACTGGGGACATTGCTGTTCAACCACTGGAGCTGCAAGGGGCTCTCAAGTTCCTAGAGGCACCAAAACAGATGGCACTGCTACCGGTACACGCATTGCTGCATGACAACCTAGCCAGGTTATGGCAGAACCCCACCACTGGATCCACCTCCTTTAGGAAGTTTGATGCCAAATACCCTGTGTAGGCAGCACCGGGCTTTGACAAGGTACAGCTCCTCACCACTCAATAGTGGTGAAGTCGGCTCTCTAGCATGCCAGGTCCAACTGCATGCACACCAACAACCCACTGGGCTGGGACCACAAGCTTCTCGATGACGTGGGGAAGAGAGTCTTCCAAGGAGCCATGCTATGCACCACAATATCTGCCCACCAGCTCCAGCATGCGCTATACCAGGATAACCTCTTGGAGAACTTAAAAGCCGTCATCTCGGTCCTTAATCCAGAAACCCAGACTTCCACGAAGGTGTCCCTGGCGGATCTTAAAGAAT
This sequence comes from Ichthyophis bannanicus, assembly GCA_033557465.1. NCBI lineage: Eukaryota > Metazoa > Chordata > Amphibia > Gymnophiona > Ichthyophiidae > Ichthyophis > Ichthyophis bannanicus. Next base: position 194,598,506 of record CM066039.1, read on the forward strand.
GCATGGAGTGGAGGAGTGGCCTAGTGGTTGGGGCAAGGTACTTCAGGCCGGAGGGTCAGGGGTTCAAATCCCACTAGAGGACAGCAAACTTGGGCCGGAAGGACTGGGGTTTCTAGTCCCACAGGTGCTCCTTGTGGTCTTGGGAAAGCCACTTAACCCTCCATAGCCCATGTTCCCTGTAAAATAGTTATCTCCAAGTTATAATGCCCTGTTCAATGTAATTTCAGTTTGTTCAATGTAAACCGCCTTGATATCATGAAAGGCGGTATATAAGAAATGTTAAATAAATAAAAATAAATAAATGAAACATCAGGTGGTCTTCAATGCCTTTGATGCGGCCGCACAGAACGCTGGAACTGCTATATCGGCCCGCTGGCTGGCCTGGCTGCGAGCTTCCGGTCTCTGGGAAGACATGCATGACCACATTGCGGACTTCCCCTACATTGGTGATATGCTTTTTGGGGATAAAGTTCAAGACACGGACAATGATATGAAAGACCACTGCACCATGCTGCAGACTCTAGCGGAAGATGGCCTCCAACGGTCCACTTCCAGCCGCAAGAGTACCTACCACCACAAACCCAACTCCGCCAAGCGCCATACCCCTTACGGATCATACCACAAGTGGCAACCGCCACAGTATAAGCAGCCAACCTACCAGGCCTACCGCCCAAAGCCACGCCAAAGGGACAGAAAGAACCAAAACCCTTCACAAGCTAGCACCAGAAAATCGGGGGGGCTGGGGGAGGGGGTGCCAGCTGACAGCCTTCCTGTGGGCATGGGAATCCATCACTATGGACAAATGGGTTCTGCAGATCATCAGGGAGGGATGCCGCATCAGATTTCACAACCCCCCCATGCAGCGCAATCCGCTCTCCAGCAACTCATCTCCATCTGCACATCTGATGACCGAACTGCTCTCCCTTCTCACCTCTGGTGCCATAGAACCCATACCCCCCAACAAGATTGGCACAGGCTTCTATTCAAGATACTTCTTGGTTCCCGAGAAGACGGGCAGCATGTGCCCCATTCTCGACCTAAGACACCTCAACAAGTTCATTGTACCGGAAAAATTCAAGATGTACTCCCTCAGATCCATCCTGACACTCATTCAACTGGTCGAATGGCTAGCTTCATTAGACCTGCAGGATGCGTACACGCATATACCCATTCACATAGCACACTGAAAATACCTTCTCTTCCAAGATGGGGAGAACTATTTACCAGTACAAGGTCCTTCCTTTTGGCCTCTTCCATGCGCAGTGGGTATTCACCAAGTGCATCGCTTTTGTGGCGGCACACCTCCGCAAACAGGTCATATGCATCTTCCCCTATCTTGGTCCTATCCTCACAGGCAGCTCTGACAGTGGTCCAGCTAACCATCAAACTCCTGTTATCTTTGGGCTTCTTAATAAACCTCCAGAAGTCCCACCTGCAGCTCACGCGACGGCTGCAATTCATTGGAGCGGACATAGACACCACGGTATTCAAGGCATTCCTCCGGCAACCCCGTAGGGATACCATCATCCGCCTCTCCCGAAGCATTTCTTTAGTCCAATGGACATCTGCCCGATACCTGCTATGCCTCCTGGGCCACATGGCGGCATTAATGCAGGAGGTGCCCTTGGCGAAGTTACACATGTGCCCCTTCCAGTAGCAGCTGAGCACACACTGGAGCCAGCATTTGCAGCCCCTATCTATGCCCGTTCCCCTGGACAGGGCAGTGAAGGACTCAGTACTGGCTCCCCTTCTATTAAACATTTTCCTTGCTCCCCTAGCTCTCTTGATACAACAATCCGGGATCTCTGCATTTTTCTATGCTGACGATCTTGTGTTACTGCACCACACCTCCCTTCTATGCCCGGATCTCTCTCTCCTCAATTCTTGTCTTCTTACTGTCTCATCTTGGCTTACATCCAAGTGCCTGCACTTGAACCTTTCCAAAACCCTCGCCATCTGATTCCCTCACAGCAGCCCTTCTCCTATTCTCGCCCCATCTCTAGCTGGCTCCCCTATCCCTGTTGTCCCTTGTTTTAGGTATCTTGGTGTTTTCATCGACTCCAGCCTTTCCTTCCAAACTCACATTTCTGATGTCACTAAGTCTTCCTTCTTCCAGCTACGTTGTATTCGTGCCATTTGCCCCTTTCTTACCCCTGAGGCCCTCACTACTCTTGTCCTATCCCTTGTTACTGCACGTTTGGACTTTTGTAATTCTGCTCTTGTAGGTCTCCCTAAATCACAGCTAAGTAGATTGCAGCGCATCCAAAACATGGCGGCACGCCTCATCACCCACGCCTCCCGATCTGATCACGTTATTCCTCTTCTACTACAACTCCACTGGCTTCCACTTGAGCACCACATTCACTATACGATTCTCACCCTCGTACATCACGCTATCTACACCCGTACTCCTTTATATCTGGCAGACCTCATTCACGTCCATACTTCCACTCGCTCCCTACGCTCTCTTCATCTCAACCGCCTTCACCTCCCATCTCCCTCCAGGGCTCACTTACAATCCACATGCTCTTCTGCCTTCTTTTTCATAGGACCTGCACTTTGGAATTCCCTACCTACCTCTCTCAGACTTGAACCAGACTTCAAAACCCAACTAAAAACTCATCTTTTCTCAACCACTTTTGACCTCCCCCCCTCCTCAGTCTGACTACATACTCCATTCCTTTTGTGTCTTCTCTGTCTCACTGTGTCTAACTCTCTTTTCACTATCCTATCGACTATGTAACTTCTTTTCCATTTCTAGGCCTTTGGCAGTCTTAGTTTTGATACATTTTGTACACCGCCTTGTTATTATTGAAGGGCGGTTTTATCAAATTCAATAAACATAAACATACTATGGTGGACCCGCGCAGCAAACCTGGCACAAGGCAGACCACTCCAGCAACCCAACAGAGAGGCTCGCATCCTGGAGATGAATGCATGGCTGCGTGGATGGTGTCATCGAGAGCGTTTTGGTTTCCTAGACCATGGGATGCTGTTCCAAGGGTTGCAGAGCAGAGATGGCATCCATCTGTCCAAGAAAGGTCAACTCATCTTCGGTAGTAGACTGGCTAATCTACTGAAGAGGGCTTTAAACTAGATTCGTTGGGGATGGGTGAAGAAAGCCCCCAGGTAAGTGAAAGCCCCCAGGTAGGTGATACATTAAATACCTTTATGGAAATGGGTAACAGGGGTAACATATGGAAAGCAGTGTGTATTAATGCCCGTAGCATGGGAAATAAGATCCCTGAAGTTGAAGCTTTGGTGGGAGTGGCTGACTTGGATTTAGTGGCAGTTACAGAAACATGGTTCACAGAAAACCATGACTGGGATGTAACTATACCTGGCTATACTTTATTCAGAAAGGACAGGGTAGGAAGAAGGGGAGGTGGAGTGGCACTATATGTAAAAACTACTATTAAAGCTTTGGAATTACAGAGCTTAAAAGGGAGAGAGGAGGCATTGTGGGTTAAACTAGAAAGAGGGAAAGAGAAATCTATTTGCATTGGTGTGATATACAGACCTCCCTCACAAGAGGAAGAGGTGGACAGAGAGTTAATTGAAGACATACGCAGCATTGCTAGGAAAGGGGAAGTGCTACTGATAGGAGATTTCAATATGCCAGATGTTGATTGGCACATTCCTGCTGCAGTATCATCTAGAAGTAAGGAGATCCTGGATTCTCTACAGGGAGAACTATTCAGGCAATTGGTAACAGACCCCACACGTGAAGGGGCCATACTGGACTTGGTGCTTACTGTCACCACCCAGCTTCCCCCTCTAGGGTAATATAGGCAGTTGCCTAGAAGGGTTGGCAGGGGGGACCACAGTATTTTATATGGACCTTGAAACGCTGTAACCTGGTATCCGTGTAGTTGTGAGGCCAAGTGAATCACAGCCAAGGTTAAAGGGGTTAACAATAAGTTTATTGTCGCACAGGAATTTTCATACACCTACTTCCCCAAACACAGAAATCAGATGTTGGTACTTGTTGTGCCAAATAAAGAAAGAACGATAACAAAGTCCTCCTGATGCTTCTCAGGCAATTACTTCCAGAAACATATCTTTCCAAACTTCTTTCCCGGTTTTAAATACAAGTGCTTTTCCTCAGTCTAAGCACTGCTTCTAGTACTAGGTCCGAACATAAGCAACTTCACAGCATTGCGTTGAGTTTCACAGCTGCACAAAGAATGTTGAGTTTCCACTCAGGCAGAACGCTGCCTTTCTTCATATAAAACTCAAGTAAATTAATCAGGCTTTCTCAGCTACTTATTACTGGAATTACTTTTACAGCTTTCACTCTTTCTGGCAAAAACCACAGTCCATATCAGAATAACTATCCTCTGATAAAGGTGCTTCAGTTTGCATCGGCTCCACTTCAGCATCTGATATGTCCTTATATTTAGGTTTAGGTAAGTCCACAGACTTCCACTGCTCTATAAGTGCATTAAGCTGCTTCCACTTAGTTTCATTCAACCTTCTGGGTACATGCAAGGATTTGACATTACCAGCACTCTTAAATACAGTGTTAAAAGGGCTCACCTTTCTCCTGGCATGACTAAGATTCTCTCTTTGGTTAGGAGGTAAATATTTGTCTTGGTACTGCCTCCCTGGCTCCTGTGTAGCAAGTTGCTCCACAAGGTCTGACCCCCACGTTCTGCTCTGTAGCCTGCAATTAGCTGTTTGTTTAGAATCAGCTGGGCTGTACTCAGAACTGGAGCTTCTGACACGCTGTCTGCCTTGGGAATATCTTTGCAGTTTAACAAGTGGCAATTTCCTTCTGCCCAACCTCCCACGTGTGACTGTAGCTTCCAAGGAAGATTCTAGAGAGGTACTTCTATCTCTTCTGGGCAAGGTTTTAAAACCCTTCTCCCCAGGTTTAAAGTGACCTCTAGTCTGTTTCTCCTCTTTGCTTGACTTGGGGCAGTTCCTACCTGGAAGCTTTTCCAGACGCCTCTCCAGAGTTCTCTCTGACTCTCTGCAATCTGGCTGGCACCTCTCCAAGCCCCTTAGGCTATCCTGGTAATGGCTGCCTCTTTTCCTGCTTCCTCCGGTCCTCAGCTTTCTGGCTTGATCCCACTCAATATCTGAGTCTCCTCCAGAAGCTGAACCTTGAACTCCCTTCGTCCTTCCAGTCTCAGTCTCACTTTCAATTTCCTTCTCAGCAGCTGCTCCTCTACTAACTGCTCCTTCCTGATTAAGAGGACGGGGCTGCCCTATCAGCTTTGACTCCGCCCCTCTCTCTCCCACGTCAGCTCCCTGGGTTAAGCTGGAGCTGGGGCGTGGCTCTCTTTGTGTTCTCTTGTGCAGAGAATCTTTCTGGGCTACAACTTTAACCCTTTCTTGACCTGCTTTACTGACAGCTTCTACTGAAAAGAACTGCTTTAAAGCCTTATTTCTAGGTTTTAAACCTTCTGCCTTGTCACATTACCAATGGTGAAAGTGTTTCTGATGTTGTAGTGGGAGATCATTTTGCATCCAGTGATCACCAGATGGTGTGGTTCAGTATTAGGACTAGGGCTGTTAGAATCCATTCCAAGGTGAGGATCTTAGACTTTAGGAAGACTAACTTTGCGAAGATGGGCCAATACCTCAGGGAGTCGTTAGTGGGATGGGAACAGCTGGGGGATGTAGAAAAACAGTGGGCAAAACTGAAAGGGGGTATTTTAAGGGCAACCAACCTTTTTGTTAAAATGGTAAATAAAGGCAAAAGGAATAGGAGACCGCTATGGTTTTCGAAGGAAGTAGCTGAAAAAGTGAAGAAAAAGAGGGAGGCCTTCATGAAATACAAGAGATCACAGAGAGAGGAAGACAGGCATCTGTATTTGGAAAAACTTAGAGAAGCTAGCAAAGTAGTCAAGAAGGCAAAGATTCAAAAGGAGGAGAAAATAGCCAATGCAATAAAATGGGGGGATAAGACATTTTTCAGATATATTAGTGAGAAGAGGAAGGGCAAAAGTGGTATTGTCAGACTCAAGGGTGCAGGGGGGGAATATGTAGAAGCTGATAAGGATAAAGCGGAATTGCTTAACAAATATTTTTGTTCTGTGTTCACAGATGAAGAACCAGGAGCAGGACCTCAGAAAACACCTACAAATAAGAACAGAAGCGAGGGACATCTTGAACAATTTTCAGAAGACTGTGTTCGTGAGAAACTAGCTCAACTTAAAGTAGACAAAGCGATGGGACCGGATGGGATACACCCTAGAATACTGAGGGAACTTGGGGACGTTCTAGCAACTCCACTGACTGACCTTTTCAATGCCTCGTTGGAGTCAGGAGTGGTGCCAAAGGACTGGAGAGAGGCTCATGTGGTGCCTTTACACAAAAGCGGAAGTAAGGATGTGGTTGAAATCTACAGGCCGGTTAGTTTAACTTCGGTGGTGAGTAAATTATTGGAAACGCTGCTGAAAGAGAAAATAGTGAGGTTTCTGGAGTCCAGCGGATTACAGGATCCGAGGCAGCATGGATTCACCAGAGGCAGGTCTTGTCAGACAAATCTGATTGATTTCTTTGACTGGGTGACCAGGGAGTTGGACCGAGGGAGAGCTCTAGATGTGGTGTATTTAGATTTCAGTAAAGCCTTTGACACTGTTCCTCACAGGCAACTTATAAACAAACTGAGCACCCTAGGGATGGACCCTAAAGTTACTGCTTGGGTTAGAAATTGGTTGGGTGGGAGGCGACAAAGAGTACAAGTAAATGGAGCTCACTCTGAGGAGAAGGATGTTACCAGTGGTGTGCCCCAGGGATCTGTCCTTGGTCCGATTCTTTTTAACATATTTGTTAGTGATATAGTGGAAGGGCTGTCGGGTAAGGTTTGCCTCTTTGCAGATGATACCAAAATCTGCAATAGAGTAGACACCCAGGAAGGTGTAGATAACATGAGGAGGGATCTAGCTAAGCTTGAAGAATGTTCTAGAATTTGGCAGCTGGGATTTAATGTTAAAAAATGTAAGGTCATGCATTTGGGCTGCAGCAATCCAAGGGAGCAATACAGTATAGGAGGTGAAGTACTTTTATCCACTAAAGAAGAGCGGGACCTAGGCGTGGTTGTGTCTGATGATCTTAAAGTAGCTAAACAGGTAGAAAAGGCGCCGGCAAAAGCTAGAAGGATGCTTGGGTGCATACGGAGAGGAATGGCTAGCAGAAAAAAGGAGGTGATAATGCCTCTGTATAAGTCTTTGGTGCGACTTCATTTGGAGTATAGTGTGCAATTCTGGAGACCGCACCTTCAAAAGGATGTGAACAGGATGGAGTCGGTGAAGAGGGTTGCTACTAAAATGATTAATGGGCTTCATTATAAAGCATATGAGGACAGACTTAAGGATCTTAATATGTACACCTTAGAGGAAAGGCGGGATAGAGGTGATATGATTGAGATGTTTAAATACCTCCGTGGCATAAATGTTCAGGGAGAGAGCCTCTTTCAATTGAAAGCAAGTTCTGCTATGAGGGGACATGGGATGAGGGTGAAGGGAGATAGATTCAGGAGTGATATGCGGAAATATTTCTTTACAGAAAGACTAGTGGATCCATGGAATAGTCTCCCAGTGGAGGTGGTAGAGATGAAGACAGTAACTGAATTCAAAAAAGCATGGGACCAACACAGAGGATCTCTAAAGGTAAAAAGTGGACTGTTGTAGTTGTTATGGAAGGACAGACTAGATAGGCCATGTGGTCTTTTTCTGTCATCATGTTTCTATGTTTCTATGTAACTAGCAGCTAACTATTACCACTGATGTTTCCCCAAGGGGGCCTGGACGAGGAAGGAGCTGCCACTTCAAATCAAACTGCTGGAACTCAGAGCAATCAGATATGCCCTTGAGGTCTTCCAGGACCTAGTCTCTCCGGCAAAACAATCCTGATCCAGATGGATAACCAAGTGGCTATGTTCTACATCAACAAGCAAGGGGGAACGGGCTCACATTACCTCTGCAGAGAGGCCCTATGCCTATGGACCTTCACCCTTTCCAAGCAATGCCTCCTGCGAGCCTCCTACCTTCCAGGAATGCAGAACGAGCTGGCAGACAGGCTCAGCCGCCAGCTGAGCCCTCACGAATGGGCCCTGAACCCTCAGGTTGTGACCTCTCTCTTCCAGCAATGGGGGCAACCGCAAATTGATCTGTTTGTCATGGAGAACTTGAAGTGCACACTCTTTTGCTCCAAGCACCCCTCCATCCACAGTGTAACGTCGGATGCCTTTGACGTGTCGTGGGGGGCGGGGGGGGGGAGTGGTCACTGGTGTATGCCTTCCCACCAGTTCCTCTCATCTCCCTGGCCATACAGCACATCATCTCAGACAGGGCCCGGGCCATCTTCATCGCCCCACACTGACTGAGGCAGATGTGGCTCCCCTACCTCCTCTGCCTGGCACAGGAGTCCTCTGTACACCTGCCACTGAGGTTAGACCTCATCACCCAGGATGGCGGGGATACCCTCCTCCCCAACCTTCAGACCCTATCTCTGATGGCTTGGAAATTGAAAAGATGATCCTCTCTCCCCTCGACCTGCCCGCCGAAGTGCTGTAAGTGGTTCTGGCAGCAAGGTGCTCTTTGACAAGGAGATCATATGGCCTGAAATGGCGCCACTTCAGCACTTGGTGCTCATCACGCCAGTTGAACCCCTTCTCCTGCCCGGTGGCACAAGTACTTCAGTATCTTGCATCCCTCCTCAACCGGGGCCTTAAAACGCAATCCATACAGGTACACCTTGCCGCCATCGTGGCCTTCCATGACCGGGATGGTGACGGCTCTCAAGCCACACAATCCATAGTTTCCTGCTTCATGAAAAGACTGGCGAACCTCCGACCACCCATACGGGCGCCCATGCCACACTGGGACCTCAATATCGTCCTTGATCAGCTCTCAAGGGAGCCCTTCCAACCTTTGCAATCAGCAGATCTGACATACACCACCTGGAAAGCCCTATTCTTAATAGCAGTCACATCTGCATGATGGATTGGCGAAGTACAAGCACTAGTGGTGCACCCTCCATAGACACTTCTCATCCAAGATGGGACTACTCTCAGGATGCACCCCAAGTTCATTCCCAAGGTGGCATCAGCCTTCCATCTCAACCAGACCATTGAGCTTCCCTGCTTCCACCCAGAACCTCATTCCTCTCCCGAAGATGAACACCTCCACATCCTGGACTGCATCAGGGCCTTACGTATCTACCTGCACCAGACAGCCTCCCTGAGATGAGGAACTCAATTCTTCATCTCCTACAACCCCAATAAACCGGGCCACCCTGTCTCCAAGAGGACTCTCTCCCTATGGATCTCCGCCTGCATTGCCTACTGCCTGGAACAAGCAGGGACTCAAACTTCACCAACGGTAAATGTGCACCAACTCAGGGCGCTGGCCACCACCATCACCAACCTGTATTATACCAGCTGCCGACATCTGCAAAGCTGCCACATGGTCCTCCATCCGCACGATCCAGAAGCACTACTGCCTCGAGCTTGCAACACAAACATCTACATCTTTTGGGCAGTCAGTCCTAGCCACTGCAGAGACTGCAGAACCACAGCCCACCTTGACTTGAATTTGATACAAGTAACACGTCCTACCTCATTGCTACGCCAGTTACACACTGTTACTCTGTCTATGCTTTCTGTATGTCCTCATCTATGCTGTGCCGCCTATGTTGCACTGATTTAAGAAATAATTGTTGCACCTTACTGCCCTACTGAATCCTGCATGGTTCTCTTGCATTGCACTGTTGCTGTTATTTGCACTGTGGTTATTTGTAATGTTGTTTGCACTATGGTTATTCACAATATTGTTGTTAGTGCCTCATTGTTGCCCCTCTTGCAGCTACTGCTACCCTATGGGGCACAATAAATGTTATGCATTGTAAACTAGACTCATGTCTTCCTTGCGTGCCTGGGGCTTTGGCCTCCTTCTCCATAGCACTTCCCTGCTAGGGAGGCACCAGGTGTGGCTGAATCATCCTGCTTGTCCTAGGAGAAAACAAAGTTACTTACCGTAACAGGAGTTCTTTATGGACAGCAAGGTAAGTCAGCCACATGCTTCCGCCCATCTCCCATAGAGGGTCGGCCTCCAACCCGGGCGCCCGCTTCCTAGCAGCCAAGGCTCTGCTAGGGACATTCTGGCTAGCTAGGGGTGGGCCAGTGGGTGGGGGGCTACTGGTTCATGCTCAGAAGGGCAAAGCCCTTCTGAGCATGGAGAGTACTTCTGTCCTGGCGCCGTCGGATAATGTCACCAGGTGTTGCTGACTTATCTTGCTGTCCACAGAGAACTCCTGTTACTTTATTTATTTATTTATTTATTTATTTATTTCTCTTATATACCGCGCTATTTGATATCAGTGCGGTTTACATGGAACATCAAGGTATTTTATGGTGGGGGATTACACCGTAATTACAAATAACAGGGATCTCAACTTGGATAACCATATTAACTATTTACACATATATTTACAGGGAACATGGGCTACGGTAAGTAACTTCGCTTTCTCTAAGAAAAGTCAGATATCATCCCTAACAAGTGATGGAACTTAGGCCCCAGAAATGTAAACAAATCCTTAAGCTTTCTAAACCAGTGCACTGATCATGTGGAGGACTTCTCATGTCAGCATCATTGTGTTGGGCCACTTCAATTTCATATAAAGTTGTTACTAGGAAAAGCCAACCTAAGAGAGGTGGGAGAATTGATATCCTGCTGTTACTTTACTTTCTCGGAAGGCAAGAACGATACCATTGTTCTCACAAGTGTGAATCCACAGCTTTAGGCTGCCTTTAACAAAAAAGGTGAAAAATAGCAAAATAGAATACTAAATGGCAAACAACTTCATTTGAGGTAGTAACAGGTCTTTTTTGTCATTTTTCTTTGTCTTTAAACAGAAGCAACCTGGAAATCATAAAAAATGGACACAAAATGGAATAAAGTTGGATTCTAAACCTCAAAGAGATTCTGCAGGACAGATTGACCAAACCTACTGTGGAATCGGGAATTCCTTTCCAAACAGTAATGGGATGTAAATGTGTGGACAGAAGTCTATTTTGTAGCCTCACAAATCTCTTCCATGAAGGCTGAATTCAGATGGAATACTAATGCTGCCATGCCCCTCCATGGTCAAACCTGCCTAGGCATAAGTGAAAGAGATGCAATCTATTATCTAGTTAGACAGTGTGCACTTGTGTAGTCTCAAATTTATTGAGATCAAAAGAGAAAAAATGTTATGTGGGATTTCTACAAATTTACAGTCTGCTCCAAGTAGAAGGCTAAGGCTGTTTTGCAATCCAGCTCTGAAAGGCACATTCACTTTTGTGGGCATGTGGAATGGAAAAAATGTTGGAAGGATAACTGGCTAGATAAGGTGGAAATCCACCACCTTAGTCTGGAACTTAGATGCATGCATAGAACCACTCTATTGCTGTAAGATTTTGTACAGAAAAATAGAAACATGACCGCAGAAAAAGACCATATGGCCTAGCTAGTCTGCCTTCCATATCAACTACTATAGTCCCCTTTTTTCCTTTAGAGATCTTCTGTGTTTGTCCCATGCTTTCTTGAATTCAGATACTGCCTTGTTTCTGCTACCTCCACTGGGAGACTCTTCCACGCATCTACCACTCTTTCCATAAAGAAATATTTTTGCATATTATTCCTGAGTATCTCCTTTTACCCTCATCCTACATCCCCTTGTTGCAGAGCTTGCTTTCAATCATACAAGTCACTAAGGCAGGAGCTCAATGACTGCATGCCAGTGGCTGCCACCAAAATAAAATTTTCCAAGTCAGGTACTTCAACTTATGGGTATCTAGTAGCTCAAAGGGAGCTTTCATCAACTGAGGTCCCAAGACACAGTGGGAAGCCTGATGGGAGATTTCATCAGAAAAAAGCCCTGCATGAATCAAACAACTAAGGCTGTAGAGAGATGATATGCACCAATTACACCTGATTCTTATTTATAAAACATTCAAGCAGTTTTTGTATGGGATAGGAAAAAAAGGGTCTAGGGTCCAGTTCTCACAACAGATGGCAAAACTCTTCACTTAAAACCAAAGACCTTCTAATTGGATCTCTCCTAGAGGCCAGAATGATATGAAACGTTGCCAGGCTGATTCAGTGAACTAAACATTATTCTTTCAACATCCAGGGACCTGATGTTGGGATGTAACAGAGGTTCTTGATTCTGCATGATTAGGGTTGGGAAAAAACTTCAACTGATTTGGTTCCATATGGGTAATTAACATAGAAACAGAAACCAGATCTATCTTGGGACAATAGGGAGCTATGAGTATCAAAGTTCCTTAGTCCCTTCCACTAGACTAGACGAGGCAGAGGATATGCATATAGGAAGCACTCCCTTCAAACTAGGGAGAAGGCAGCTGAGGCTAGTTTGCCATATATCCCTATCATCAAACAGAAATAAGGAAACTTCGTGTTCAGAAGAAATGCAAACAGATCCACTGTGGTATTATACAGTAGGTGTTCTCCACTCTGGAATATCTTATTAGCTATCCCTCTCTCCAGGGGTATTCATGGGGCTGTAGGACTCAACTTAGCATGCCTGCTAGAATGCTGTTCATTCCTAATGGGTACATGGTTCTGAGGGTCATCCCATGTCAGATGGCCCAGCTTCAGATCATGACAGACTCCCAACATAAGAAGTATGAAGTTCCTCCCTGCTTCTTCACATAGAACATAACTACTTGATTGTTTGTCTTGTATAGGATGACTCTGATCTCTGAAAGCCTTTAAAACATTCCAGATTGTCTGGAGCTCTAGAAAATGTACCTGATGAAGTTTTCCCTGTGCTCCCCAGCCCAGTTTGGACATATTCATCTGAGCTGGAGGAAGGAAAATTCTATGGCCAGATTTGATTGACTCCGCCACCACTACAGCAAGTCCCTGAACTGTTGGGAGAATTAGATAGCATCACTTATACTTTGAGAGGCAAGAGTCCATTGAAAATATAGGTCCACTGGACTTGTTTCATATCGAGATGTGCCACAGGATTTATATTACTAATGAAGCCATGTTAAACATGCTCCATACTGACATCCATGTTCCATGCAAATTCTTTTTAAATTTCTTCTAGGACTGATAGCAAAGGTTGATCCTTTCTTGTGTAATAAAGGTTTTTGTCTGAGTTGTGTCTAACAGAGCTCCTATGAATTCCAGTTAATATGATTGGAAAGGAAAAAGGGACGGGGGAGGGGGAAGGAAAGGAAACAATGTCCAGTGCAATATGATGCTTATAATACTTTGTAGTGAAGGCTTTCTCCCCCTTTTAAATAATACTGAACATGATCTATTTAGTTTGGAGCTACAACCACGATGAGAAGCGTGATCCCCTTTGCCCCTTTCCCCTCCCTCTTTTCCCCCTTTCTCCCCTCCCCCTCTCTTTCCCCCTCCTTCCCCCCCGTCACTGTGGAGTTATTGTAAATTGATGCAGCACAATAAGGACCACTTTTTCAGATACTGTTTGTCTGATGTGCACACCCTCACCAGGTTTGTTTTTTACAAAAGTATTTAAGCTTTGGTATTGCAGCTTCTTTGTGCAGTATGACTAGTGGGGCTGAGTGATGAAACCATCCATAGTCCGTGGCTGCTCCCGCTTTTGATCTTTATCTGAACACACATCTTTTCAGAAAAAGTGTATATTTCTTTGTATTCAGCTCGGGCCATTTCAAAAGCCTTTGATTAATAGAACAATTTTGGAAACCGCATACAAACTAGGCACCTTTGACCTCTTTGTCGCAAAACCATGATGGGTTGAAAAGCCGTGCTCCCACGCTAGTGCTCAGAATCATTTTGATGACTGTGTGACTATCTACAGCGTTACTAGTTGTATCGTGTAGGGTAAGGAGCATGTTTTACAATGTTTCTTCCCGCACGGAAATGCTCCCCAGCGTCCAATAGGAAAGCCTTTGGGAGCACTCCACTGTGCCTGCGTCTCTGCCTTCCCGCCTTCCCAACTCCTCTCCTCGGTTCTTCATTTTCCACAGAGCCAATAGGATGCATTGTCCTGTCACAGCCAAAAAATGTCTCTTTGTTGTGCCCTTCGGGGTAAATCGTGCTTCTGCCTTTCCGTCGAGACCAGTTCCGTCGAATCCAACACTGGTCTCAATAATATCTCTTTTTTTATTTTAATTTTTCTTTCTATTGATTTTCACCATGGTTCTCACCGCTAAACTAGGCCTCTAGACCTCCACAACCTTATCTTCAGTCTCAAAAACAACTTTTTTCAGGCATGGAAAAGCCAGTCGATGGGTTTAAAAAATTTATCAAGTGTACCAGTACCATTTCAGTCACTGATAAAGTGTCTAAAATGTTTGGGTCCTGAACATCAACCCAATTCTTGTCCTTTCTTTCAACAAATGACAGAGGCCTCAAGAACCAAGCCAGACAATTTGGATTGTTGTTTGCCTCAGACTTGGGGGCTTGTTTACAAAGCCGCGGTAGCGTTTGCCAATCGTTATCGGAGCTGCGGCCCCATTGAAATCAATGGGGCCGCGGCTCTGATAATGATCGGAAACCGCTACTGCGGCTTTGTAAACAAGTCCCTTGGTTTCAGTGGCATCCACTTTATCGAGGGCATCGACTTCCTCTCATGGGCCTCAGATTTCTTCAAAATCCAAACAAAAAATAAGTCAAAGTCTGTGGCCATTTCCAAATCATTGGCATTGGCATCGAAGACCGATACCAAGCCAGGGAGAAGTCCCAGCATAAGCATCATGACTCCCCTAGAAGTGCTTCTGATGCAGACTGGCTAGTCAAACAGCTCCGGTGGGAGGATATGTCCTCCAAAGCACAAGTGGAGCTCCAGGACGCTCCCTAGGCATCAGCCTCTGGAGAGCTACCAGTTCCATGTTCTGGGACGGTGGCTCAGAGACCTGTAGGTGATTCCACTCAGACATTGGCCATTTCCCTAGACCAGCGCTTGCTGGCTCTTGAGAGGAGTTTGGCAGCACTCTTGGCAGCCTTGGTACTAATAACATTGAGGACTTTAGGAGTGCAGGCTTTGGCACAGAGCCTTCAGCCAGGCATATCGGGCCCAATACCGGCCCTTGAACCGGCATCATCGGAGCACCAGAGGTCAATTCCTTCACTGGAACCGGATAATCCAACAGACTCAGATTGCCATGGCTCTCAGTTCCAATACCTCTGAGTATCGGTATCAGTATCGACTTCTACGAAGCTTCGAGGTTGAGCACAAGACCACCGATACTTTCATGTTTCACCAGACTCTGACTCAAGTTCTTCTGAATCTGACAGGGGGTCACTCAATTCCAGAGAACTTCCCAACATCCCCTTGGACCCTTTGCCGCCTCAAGAACGGCATCAGTCTCCACCAGAAGATATGTCCTTTCAGGACTTCATATATGACATGGCAGCAGGGCTCACCATCACAACAGCCTCGGAAAAAGACCTGAGGGTGGAAGAATTGGAGATACTCCATTACCCTCCCATGCCCAAGGAGGCAGCTACATTACTGGTGCATCATATTCTGCAGGATCTTATGCTCTGCATGTGGGAGGCCCCACTCAAGGTTCCACCTGTCAGCAAGAGACTCTATACCATGTACAGAGTATCAGAGTAACCAGGCTTCCAAAACCTCAGCTCCCCAACCACTCAATAATGGTGGAATTGGCAATGCGACGAATGAAGAGCTCAAAGAACCATTCATCCATGCCTCCTGGCAGGGACTCAAGGACAATCGATGCCTTCAGGCATCAATGTTTCCAGGCATGCATGTTAGCCTCCAGAATCAACTCTTACATGCTGTAATGGGCATGTTTCTGAAGGATGTCACCAGGAATCTGGAGACTCACACCTCTGCTTCTTGAAGATAAGTGGAGTATATTCCAGACATTCATCAAGCAAGGCCAGAATACTTCCAAGTTTTTTATCAGGGCCTCTTTCAATGCTTTTGAATCAACTTCAATAGTCTACAGTAGGACTCGCAAATTGCCTGGTTACAGGCATCAGACTTCAAGCAATGGGTCCAGGATAAACTGGTCAATATCCCATGTTCTGGAGAAAACCTTTTTGGCAAAGATTGGAGGGAAAAAACAGGGGAGATTGAAACAGATGATATAACCCTAAAATGCCTTTCCAGGAAAACAAATGACCCATCCAAAAGGAAGGCTCTTCCCAAGAAGTCTTTTTATTCTAAGAAGAAGAGATACTATCCTTTTTACCCACCTTCTGCTGCCTATCAACCTCAGCATCCTCAGCAGAGGCAACAGGGTCCTTGCCATCCAAGAAACCCAAGGCTAGTAAGCCTCAACCAGCTGCACAGGCACAGCCTGCACCTGGTTTTTGACTCCTTCCTAGAGAGCATTGCCAATCTGCCCCGGTAGGTCCCAGCTCCTCCACATAGCAGGCAGGGTCAAAGAGGTGTGCAACAGTTGTTGATGTGCACCTCTTAGGGGGAGAGAATAACGTTCCTTCCTCAGGTCTTGCTGAGTACCTTCACGTGGTGACCCCATTGTATAACATCTATACCAAATCTCAGCAAGGCAAAACTGTAATTTAAGTATGGTAGGAACAAAGAAGAAAAATACATACTGACCATACATCGCCTAGGATAAAAAGGTACCCAACCGTAGTTTATGCACTAGGGCTAGCGATGGTGGTTGCGATAGTGCAAGTGCTGCAGATGTAGATAACATCCCTGCCACAGATAAAGGACATGGTGAGCCTGTTCATGGACTCATTATTGCAGGAGATAAACCACAGAAATTCATGAAAATGTTAAGAGAATTAACTACCATTAAGTGGAATTCTGCAGATAAAGAGGAGATAATGTACTGCTACCTGACCTAGAAGTGCGGTTCACAACTGTCATATGGCATCCACAAAATTAACATAATATATAGATATCCTTAAAGACACCAATCTACAAAGATACATTTTTTTACCAATCTATAGATTGGTAATTCGTTAAGGTATATATGACCTCAGGATAGCCTTTCCCCTACATGTGGCGAAATACATCACCATAGTGTTGAACGGCAGACTTTACATCACGGGTCAAAAACTCTTCTACACTTTAATTATATTTTCCACAAAATTAATACAAATCTAATTAAATTACCCACATCCAAAAAAGTACTTTTAGGGATTCTCAAAATATAAAGATTTTTTTATTTTAAATCGTCTGCACTTTAGCATAGAACCGAAGCTCTCAAATCACTCAGTCAATTCCTAAAAAAGAAAGAGACAAAATACTTTTCAACTTAATGATAATATACAACATTCCATTAGAATTTATCCACTTATCTGAGTGTTGTAGATACTCCAGTCTGCACTAGCAATCAGACGTCAATCTTCGTCCCAGCTATACGCCATCAAAAAGTTAGCGAATATCCTCCGTTATCACAAAAACTTTAAATGCCCAACAAAAGCTTCTGTTTCACCTGCTAGGCTTCTTCAGGGATTCCAGAAATGCAGTTCTCATGAAAATTACCAGATATTATTCGCCACATTTTCTTCAAAAATCACTGACATTGGGCATAACCAATGCCTCCTAGTTCTTAAATCAACAGCGTCTGACGTCAGGCACTTTTAAAGAGAAGTAAAGCAAGCTGATTCGCTCATAAAGGCTGACCTAGTTTTTCAACAACAGCTTCATTCCCATTACACACTAACCTTACCACCTTAATGAAATACACTATTCCAGTTTTCATCCAGATCATCTGAAACATAGTTTACCGTACTCACAATTATTTCGATGCCGCCGCATTTGTTAATTTGATAATGAATTTGAGATACAAGCTAAGAACATGATATCAAAATTTCAGAAACGAGGTTACCCTGACTCTGTTTTAAGAAAAGCTTATAAACGAGCGAAATTTAATCATCGTGAATGGCTATTAATGCCGAAATGTGCAGATTCCACCTTGCCTTCTGATGCATCACCATTACATGTGTATTGCCTTACTATAGTCTTTCAAATCGGATAGCTACTTCTATTCGAAAAAGATGGAATATTCTTTCGTCCCATCCTAATATGTCGGGTAACACTTTACGTATGGCATATAGTAGAGGCAGGAACCTAAGAGATCAACTCTGTTCAGCGGTTCCTAAACAGACAATTTCTCCTATAATATACCAACATAAAAAATGTGGACGCTGTTCATATTGCAACATGATGGAAAGTCAGTTATGTGTTCAACATATTAATAGAAATTATAAGTTAAAGCAACATACAAATTGTAACACCTCGTTGGTGGTGTATGCTTTATGGTGCCCCTGTTCTAAGATTTATATTGGAAAAACTATGTGTCCCCTGCGTACCAGACTGACTGAGCATAAATATAACATCACTAAAGCCAGACTTGAAACTCCATTAGTTCAGCATTGTATATCTTTTAATCATACATTTGAGGAGTTGCGATGCACAGTGTTGGAGCAAGTCCTTTCTGATATATGAAGAGGAGATAGAGGCCGTCTACTACTCCAGAAAGAACAGAAATGGATTTACGATCTTAAAACATTGGACCCCAATGGGTTAAATGATAAAATTGAATGGACGCTTTTTATGTGATTACAAATTATGAACTTGGTAGCTTTGAAGTTCCTTTCGTGTTTCTTCCTTTTTAATGTATTTCATTAAGGTGGTAAGGTTAGTGTGTAATGGGAATGAAGCTGTTGTTGAAAAACTACGTCAGCCTTTGTGAGCGAATCAGCTTGCTTTACTTCTCTTTAAAAGTGCCTGACGTCAGACGCTGTTGATTTAAGAACTAGGAGGCATTGATTATGCCCGATGTCAGTGATTTTTAAAGAAAATTATGGTGAATAATATCTGGTAATTTTCATGAGAACTGCATTACTGGAATCCCTGAAGAAGCCTAGCAGGTGAAACAGAAGCTTTTGTTGGGCATTTAAAGTTTTTGTGATAACGGAGGATATTCGCTAACTTTTTGATGGCGTAAAGCTGGGACGAAGATTGACATCTGATTATTAGTGCAGACTGGAGTATCTACAACACTCAGATAAGTGGATAAATTCTAATGGAATGTTGTATATTATCATTAAGTTGAAGAGTATTTTGTCTCTTTCTTTTTTAGAAATTGACCGAGTGATTTGAGAGCTTCGGTTCTATGCTAAAGTGCAGACGATTTAAAATAAAAAAATCTTTATATTTTGAGAATCCCTAAAAGTACTTTTTTGGATGTGGGTAATTTAATTAGATTTGTAGTAATTTTGTGGAAAATATAATTAAAGTGTAGAAGAGTTTTTGACCAGTGATGTAAAGTCTGCCATTCAACCCTATGGTGATGTATTTCGCCAGATGTAGGGGAAAGGCTATCCTGAGGTCATATATACCTTAACAAATTATGTGATAGTTATTTGATAGATTGGTAAAAGATTTTATCTTTGTAGATTGGTGTCTTTAAGGGTATCTATATATTATGTTATTTGAGTTTACCCTTTGGCAGTAGATTCTAGTAATCCACAAAATTAACCCATTTGGAGAAAATGTCCCGAGTAAGGCAGGCAGACTTTGCCACTATGCCCACAGGTGGCACCTCATAACATCAGAGCAGTGGACACTCCAGATTGTCCACAGGGTTATCAACTTCACTTCAAAACCTTACTCCCTCCCAGCTTCACAGGGGATTATCCCACACAATCCCGTCAAAGTAAACTCTTAAAAGAAGAGGTAACCACTCTGTTGTCCCAGGATGCCATAGAAAAGGTTCTTCCTCCTCAAGAAACGTTGGGCTTCTGCTCTCCATATTTTCTCACGCCAAAGAAAACAGGAGGCTTCAGGCCCATCTTGGATCTTGGGAGACCCAAACAAATTCATGGTCCGAGAAAAATTCAAAATGATTTCTCTAAAAACTCTTCTACCAGACCTCCAGAGACACAATTGGCTATGTTCTCTAGACCTAAAAGAGGCGTACACGCATTTATTGATCCATCCCTTGCTCAGACAGTATCTGTACTTCATGTTTCAAGGAAATCATTATCAATACCCGGTGCAAAATAAGCACCTTTGACCTCTTTGGTGCGAAACCATGTCGAGTTGAAAAGCCCATGCTCCCACACTAGTGCTCAGAATCGTTTTGATGACTGTGTGACCAGCTACAGCATTACTAGTTGTATCAAGTAGGGTAAGTAGCACATTTTACAATGTTTCTTCATTTTATTCTTACTTTACTGCAAGCTTGTAGAGGGCTCATTTTTAGCGTTTCCCGATTTCACAGTTTAGGACTCATCTCTACAATCTTGGCTATATCTGGCTCTGACCCTCCGTATGCTGTTGATGACAGAGTAGTACAATACGATACATTAAGTTCTCTCCCTTTTTAAATAAAAAAAATGCAATTGGTTTGGATTTACTCCCTTTTGCTAATGAGAATTGTCCTTATAGCTCTTCTGCTTTTAATGATATGTGTTGACAAGTAGCATGCTATTCCCTCTTCAAGGCTATGATGTAATGCTGTAATTTGCCTTCTGCTTTATTATTGCAGATTGGGTTTTACTTTATAGGCTATTTGAATTCTTCAAGACATAGTACCCACAGTGTGCCATTGTAGATTCCAATTTACTATACACTGGGATGATGCTCATCTTGGTTCCTCCTTTCTCTCTCTCTTTCTCTCTCTCTCTTCCCAAACTGGGGTTAGCATATGTCTTCTGCTTATTGAAATGTTATTAGGCAATTTACTATGTAGCTTGTCTTATGGTTTTGCTTTCTGTATGGGGTTTTATTGTCTTTAACTTTTACTTTTTGTCTTTTATTGTATTTGACTATTTATTGATTGATTGATTGATCTGTATTTTAGTTGATTTTTATACCTGTTGAGTATTAGTTCAAACTATTATTTATTTCTGTTTTTAATTGTGTTTTTAATCTTTTTGAGGATGTGTACCCCCTGAGGAAGGTGTTTGCCGAAACACATAGGGTTTTTTTAACCTAATAAAGCACCTATGACCTCCGAACCACTCACCTTGTTGTGTCTTTGCTATGTACTGTGAGAGCGTCTGCTCTCCTTGTGTTTTTTATGAAGTAGAGGGTGGGTCAGATATGGCTGTAGAGAGAATCTGAAGCTATGATTTTTGATTTGATCCATCACTTATATAGGAATATAAGAATTGCCATACTGGGTCAGAATGAAAGTCCACCAAGCTCAGAATCCTTATTCTAACAGTGGCCAATTCAGGTCACAAGTACCTAGCAAGTTCCTAAAAGGAGACAGATTCCATGCAGCCTTCCCCCAGAGATAAGCAGTGGCTGCCCTCAGGTCTACCTTGTTAACGGTTTATGGATGCTTTCTTCAGGAAATTATCCAACTAACTGCTTTTACCACATCCTCCAACAACAAATTCCAGAACTTAAATGATCTTTCCTCAAAAGAGATTATCTCTCACGCAGGACATGTAATATGTTTTTCCTGCACACCATATCTTAGATCCGAAGACTGCATCCATGAAAGTCTGTAGGTACCAATACCCATGAAAGAAGCTCTTGGTACTGTCTCAAAAACCATCATAGGTTGACCTGACCATGTGCTTCCTACACTCCTTTTCCTTGTTCACTAGTATCCTAAGTTCACTATGGGGCTTGTTTACAAAGCCGCGGTAGCGGTTTGCGATCGTAATCGGAGCCGCGGCCCCATTGATTTCAATGGGGCCGCGGCTGCGATCGCGATCGCGAACCACTACCGCGGCTTTGTAAACAAGCCCCTATGTTTCTGTTGAAGAAGAAACTCCAATAGACCTTCCACTCTGTCAAGAATGTTTCACATATATTTTCAATGTAATGTTCAAGTTTTGTTCTATGTAAACCACTTTGATTTTTCTGAAAGGCGGTATATAAAACCGTTCAATAAATAAATAAATAAAATAAATATTGACTCATAAAAAGCTATAAGAAGCTATGCAGGAGGTGAGGACCGCATTGTGATAAACCTTCTTCCCAAGAAGGTTTTGTGTGTGATCATCCTTCCCCGAGAGTACCAATGTGTGTTCTCATCACTTGGCCTTCTTGAAAGTAAATTCAGCCATCATTGACTGGTGTAACCTTCTGGACTCTACATTGAATCAAACTTGTTGTTGGGGAGATGATGCCCCCACTCTCATTTGTGAATCTTTAAGGATATAGTGAATTGGCACTGTCACATCTTTCTTAGGGGGATCCTTGAAAAACTGAAAGATGGCCAACATTTGTGCTCCAACTTAAATGGACCCCTGATATTTTATGACAAAATCAGTGGAGAGGTTCTCTGATGGAGAAGGTATAGCCATTGTCTCTAGGACTGGCTAAGTCTCCTTTGGCACTGGTGTCAATGCAGCGACCCTTGCCAAATGGCAAGTGATTAGTTTCTAGACCTTCTTGGTCAAACTTCTCATTAAAGAATGCCGGCATCAATGATATTTGGGGTGCAAGAGTAGATGTCACTTTTCCTGGGTTACCTGAGGTGTATTGGTAGCTGGTCCCTGGACCCTCAAAGACTACTGTTGTCTGCCGAATCTATTCAAGAATGAGCGGTCATCTGTAGTGCTGTCTTTGAGGTGAAATGGCAGGTGCCCCAATCTCCTTACTCCCAGCATCAGGCATCAAAAAGGACCAATGCCAATATTTTCTTGCTTTCATTCAATACTTGGCATTGGAGTCCCTCAATGCCAATACTGATGCAGTGAAATCCTTTGAATGCATCAGACAAAACTCTGACAATGGCCTGGCTCTATAGCAGTGGTTCTCAACCCAGTCCTCTGGGACCCGCCAAGCCATTCAGGTTTCAGGATATCCACAATGAATATGCATGAGATAGATCTGCATACAATGGAAGCTGTGCATGCAAATTTATCTTATGCATATTCATTGTGGATATCCTGAAAACCTAATTGGCTTGGAGGTCCCAGAGGACTGGGTTGAGAACCACCTCTCTATAGTACCTAACAGTGCTTGACTTTGAGGATCACTGATGTTTCCTTGATGTTGATGCATCCCCAGCATTCCATGCAGCTTCAGAGTCCTTGAGGATTGAAGCAATGGAGCAGTTGAGAGAAGCCCATGGTATCCCAAGCAAAACCCACAAAATTCACATACTTTCTGAACTTGATTATGAATCTGCGATTGGTCTATATTGATGTGATTGTCTTGTCTCTTTCCAGTCAGCAGCTTTCAAAAGAAGCACTGACTGCAGCAGTGTGAAAGGATGAGCACTCGCTCCCCCTCTTCCCTCACAGCTTAATATAAGGCCACACTAATGAAGAGAGGGGACCCTGCTTCCTCCCCTCATTCAGCACAGAAGATAAGTGCTGCATCATATGCCCCACACCTACTCTATGGTTAGATGGCAAACACCTTACTACTATTCCTTAATATCATTTCCTGGTGGCTGCTGCATGGGCATCACCCCTGTTAAAGCCCCTGGCATCAGAACCCTGGCCCCACAGCTGAATACTTCCTCCACATTTGCTCTCCCTCTCTCTCTCTTGTTGTTTTCCCATTCTCTGTCGAGTCCAATTACCTCTAATTTCATTCTAATCTGTTACCATATAATTTACCACTATACCAGATCAACAACAGTTCATTGGCTGCAGCACTGGAGAAAGCAGAGAGGGATCATGCAGCATTAGCGTTTAACCTAATTCTGTGTTTTCAGTTTGGGAAGACACAGGCAAATGGGACAAGATTTGTGAATGTTTGGCCTCTGAATATACACATATGCCCCCTTCCTACCACAAGATTTATGCACAGAAACACTGCAGAAGAGACAGACATAAGCAGCATATGCAGACACATGCTGCAGGATACAGACACACGCATGCGATGAAACTATATGTGGTGTAACATGTGTGCTATGCATGACGCACACCTTACACCCATATGTACGTTTATAACAGCACCAGTACAGACATGAACATGCCAAAAACACACAATACACTAATGAAAGCAGCCTATCCTTCTTTCTTGTCACTGTACTCCAAGGACTCATAAAACCAACAAATCTCTGCTTTCATATTATATAAGTATGCTGGGGTTACTCTTCACCCACTCCTTACCTACAACCTACTGTAACTGAACGTAACTCACCTTCAACGTCTGAGAAAGCCAAAGCCAAATATCCTAATCAACCACTTGCCAAGCCCTTGGGCAGTCAGGTACCGCACCCACTCCTGTGTCCCTGTGTGACCCTCTGCTGAGCAGGCAAAGGGACCACAAACAGGAAGTGTGTGTGGGGGGGGGGGGAGGGAGGGGGTTTGTTAAATTTCGAATAATCAGTCATATCATCATTAACATATCCACTATTAGTTATGCAGAGAAAAAGAAGGAATTCAAAAGGAAAGGGAGAGGAGGTGAATACACTAGAGAGATCAGAAAGAAGAGATCCTGCAGGATCTCATACTACAGAAGACAATTCCCACTACTGTAACCTATCACAGATAATTCATTGAGATTCCCGGCGAAATCTCAGAAAGCAGGAGACAATGTCCTCCATTGTATCTAATGCAGATTATTGGAGGTTCCTGCAGGAAACGATGCCCTCCAGCGCAAATTTGTGTAAGAACCTGTAGGTTTTTCATAATAAACGAGGCTATCAAAAAACACTGTAAATAGTCTCATGTTTTGCATTCTAGGTCAGATTTGTTTTCAGCCATCTCAAATAACAGTATTTTTAACTGGCATCTATCAGAGCCCTTGCTGACACGGTCTGTTTATAAAAATTACCTAATTTTATAGTTGTTTGGGCGTGAAAGTTTGACGGAGATTCATGTGGCGTTTAAACGTAGCCCAGGCTCAGTCACGCTGCGATGTCTTTGGCGGTGAGGTTTTTGTGTTATGCGCGACTCCGGAGTTCTGGCTCTTTGCCCCGTTCAGTCCTTCGCATTGCCGACGCTAATTAGCATGTGGCCTGTTGTTTTCTGGACGTGTTTGTGTAAATACGTTGGGGAGTTTCAGAGGTTTGGACAATCATTATTGTCCTCCTTCGATTGCAGACCGGCTGAACGTACTTCGCTTTTGATCTGTATAGTATATTCTTATTTTGGTAGGGATAAACTATACATTGCCTAAATGCTGCAGATTCGGCCTCGCAAGAAGGCAGCAGGGATTACAATTTCCATTTAGATGGCTTCTCGGCATTAACGGGATCCGAGAGCAAGCTGGACCGCCGAGGAGCGGCAGCCTAACCAGCTAAATGACACCAGTGAGCGGTGCGAAATTTCAGATCAGCTCTCTGGCTAACGCTACTGTTGTCACTTCACAAGTCCCCACGGCTGGTGCTCAGTAATCTCCAGCGAGGGCGAGTGGTTCGCCAGCAGAATGCGGCGTGTGCCGGGGAGGCGGGGGGCGCACGGATAGGCGCTTTGGATTCCGAGCACGCCTGTTCTGTTTAGCAGCACCAAGTCACCCTTTGGATGGAAATGCGTGCTCCTGTTTTCCTTGATCTGCCTGTTCTCGAGGCACAGCGAGGGGAGGGGAGGGGAACTCATTCTGTCCACGACGGAGATACTTCTGCACGTTCTCTGTCGTCTCACAGATACGTTGCCACTCTGACCTTCTGCAGAGTCCTCATTCCCTGGGTGCCTCCTCAGCGCAGACGCTCTGCACTAGGTGCTGCAAACCTCTGAGCCATGTTCCTACTAAAGGTGACCGTCCAGGGGGTGTGCAAGAAAAATACTATCAATTTCTTAGGGTCTGGAAATCATCAACGTGAATCATATATTTGTGTCGCTAATGATTTCTGTGTGCCATCGATTTGCGAGAACGCTCGGCGGCGCCTGCTTGTGGTCAGCTATGACAGCAGCGGCCTCCAGAGAAGTGCTGGCTAGGAGGCTACTGGTACAGCCTTTCTCTTTCTTCTAAGCTTGTCATCTTTGAAAAGCAGACCAAAGGAGAGTCCCTTAAGTCTGTGAATGGTTACCTTTTAAGTGCCTTTGTTTCCCCCATTCAGTCTTTAAGCTGCACCTTGGTGTCTGGACACAGATGAAATCAGTTTCTTTCACGGTGATTGTGGCAGCAGAAAGAAGCCAAAAAACCCTGATTCATTTTCCATCTCCTACAAATACCCGGTTCTATCTTGACACATGCAGACATAAGGTAGTTCACTCACCTGTTGTAGGTGTTCTCTGTAGACAGCAGGAATAAGTCCTTACATATGGCTGATGTCTCTGATGGAGCCCCATGTGGGAATGCTCCCCAGCTTTTATTGGAAGCTTTTGGGAGGCTCCACTGTGTCTGTGCACTTGTGCGCCTGCCTTCCTGTCTGCCACTATGGCGCCATCTTCTCCAGTCTGATAACAAAGCTGTAGGAGAGTACAACTCCTCGGGGAGGTGGGAGGGTTGTATGAACATTCTTGCTGTCCACAGAGAACCCCTGCTACAGGTGAGTAAAGCGTTGTTACTCACCTGTAACAGGTGATCTCCGGGAACAGCAAGAATCAGTCTTCACATATGAGTGATGTTGGTACAGACAGAGCCCGCACGGGAATGCTCCCCAGTGTCCAATAAGAAAGCCTTTGGGAGCAGTCCACTGCACCTGCGCATCTGCCTTCCTGCCTTCCCAACTCCTGTACTCAGTTGAGTTTGTAGCTGAGTGATAGAGGAAAAAATAAAAACTACCCTACAACTCCTAGGGGAGGAGGGCGGGTTGTGAAGACTGATTCCTACTGTTCCCAGAGATCACTTTTTACAGGTGAGTAACAATGCTATCTGCAGGAACAGGCAGGAATGCAGTCTTCATATATGGGACTCACTTGCTCCCAGGTACCAGACTGGCATGGAGGAGAGCAGTGTGATCCCTGAGGCTAAAGGAATGAGCCGAAGAGTGTGGATACAATGTGGCCCAGTGGACTCAATTCCAGTCTGCTATACCACCTCTAATGGAAGTCTGGTCTCTTGCAGAAGTCCGGGAAGAAGGGTAGGAGTTGAGATTAAGTCCCAAAAAGGTGCTGGAGTACAGTTTGGCCAAAGACACCGTCCTGATGGGAGTCCTTGTCCAGATAATAATGTGCAGCAAACGTATGAATAGAGGACCAGGTAGCTGCCTGACAGATCTCATCAATGGATACTGAACGGAGGTTGGCAACTGAGGTTGCCATGGTGCGCACATTATGAGTGATGACATGACCCTCACTTGCAGTCTAAAGTGTGTAGTGCTGCTTCTGCTTGAGATGTGTGTGGTCTCAGGAAGAATATTGGTAGGATTACCGACTGGTTCAGATGGAAGGAGGAGGTCACCTTTGGAAGGAAGTATGGGTGTGTTCGGAGGACCACTTTGTCATGATGGAACTGAGTATAAAGTGGATCTGCCATGAGAGCTTGCAGTTCACTGATGCAGCAAGCTGATGTGATGGCTATGAGGAAGATTACCTTCCAAGAGAGAAACTTCAGAGAAGCGGTCACTAAAGGCTCAAAGAGAGGCTTTAAAAGCTGAGCTAAAACCATGTTGAGGTCCCAGGCCACCGGAGGCAGCTTTTTGGGTCGCTTGGACAGAAGGAAACCCTGCATGAAGCGTGCTACTAAGGAGTCTGAGGAGATAGGCTGTCCACCCAGTGGTTTGTGACAGGCCGCAATGGCACTAAGATAAACTCTGACTGTGTTGGTCCTAAAACCTGCCAAGGATCCAGTGCCCATTCGTGCAACTGAAGGACATGATTCAGCTAGTCTGCCAGGGTATTCTTCTCCCCTGGTAGATATGTGGCCCTTAGCTTCATCCCATAGGTGATAGCGAACTTCCATAACCGCACTGTTCCCGAGCATAGGAGATATGAACCTGTGCTCCCTTGCTTGTTTATGAGGACATTGTGACCTGATTATCGGTCTGAAACAGGGCAATCTGGTTGGCTAGCCATTCTCGGAAAATCCTGAGGGCATTCGCTATGGCTTTCAATTCCAAAAAATTGATCTGGTGCTTTCCTGTTCGGACCAGATGCTTTGAGTGTGAAGGCCATCCAGATGCGCTCCCCAAGCCAGTCTGGATGTGCCTATTGTCAGTGTTTTCTGAGGTGATGCCTTCTGAAAGGGGAGACCTCTGATCAGGTTCTGATGATCCAACTATCAGTGCAGGGACTGGATGAGAGGGCTGGTGACAGTCACTCGATCCAGAAGGTGGCCGGTGGCCTGATTCAACTGTGTCCTCAGTGTCTATTGAGCCTGACTCATCGAAAGATGAGCCATGGGTGTGACATGGACAATAGAGGCCATGTGGCCGAGCATGGTCAGCATCCCTTGACCCATTGTCTGATGACCAAGACTGTTACTCTCTGGAGTTAATCTAGTGGAAGGAAGGCCTTTGCTTGAGTTATGTCAAGGTGAGCCTCTATAAATGCAGTTGTTGGGCAGGCTGAAGGTAGGACTTTGGGTAATTGACTACAAACTTCAACAGCTCTAGCACCTGAATGGTCAACCGTGTTGATTGCTGGACTCCGTCAAGAGTATTGTTTTTTATGAGAAAGTCATAAGAACATAAGATATGCCATATTCGATCAGACCAAGGTCCATCAAGCCCAGTATCCTGTTTCCAACAGTGGCCAATCTATGTCACAAGCACCTAGCAGTTTTCCCAGAGGACACAGGTTCCACGATGCTTGTAATGGGACAAGCAATGGATTTCCCAGGTCCCCTTTAATAATGGTTTATGGACCTTTCCTCCAGGAACTTGTCCAAACCTTTTTTAAAGCCAGCTACACTAAGTTAAAGGGAGCGGGCAGGGTCCCGGCGACTGGCGTTAACCGGGTGCTCGGCCCGGCGCGAGACCCTGCTCGCTCTTCGATGGAGAAAGGGGGGGGATGGAGGAGCACAGGAGGGGATGC
This sequence comes from Ichthyophis bannanicus, assembly GCA_033557465.1. NCBI lineage: Eukaryota > Metazoa > Chordata > Amphibia > Gymnophiona > Ichthyophiidae > Ichthyophis > Ichthyophis bannanicus. Next base: position 194,627,260 of record CM066039.1, read on the forward strand.
GCACGATTGTGCGCCCTTTAAAATGATTGGTTCTCGGCGCGCGATCGCACGCACGAGAGCCAATCAGAGAGCGGTAGCGCATGTGCTCGGCCGGCGGCGGCTGCGGCCGAGCACATGCAGAAGGAGCGTGGGGTGTGGCGGGTTGAGCGTGGAGCAGTGGTCGAGGCGGATCGTCCTGAGAGAGCAGTTTGGGAGAGCGGAGTCGGCTGGGAGCCGGCAGGCTTCTTTCGCAGGCGAGTCGGGTGCTCAGGGCAGAGTTCTGGTATAAGCGAAATGGATTTAAAGTTTTAAGTGGGGCCGGTTGGCAGGTGGGGGTGGGGTTCCGTTCCAAAAAAACCAAATAATAATAATAAATAATACCCTTTGCTGCACTAAAGCAAAAAAAAAAAATACAATAAAAAAGAATAAATAAAACAAATTGTACAAGTCAGTGGGTTTTAAGGGCACAAAACGGGCAGTCATCGGTGGTGGAGGCATGGCACCCAAGCGGCCCCAGTCGAAGGGGGGTCAGGGAAGTTGTGGTTGGGGAGTATGCAGGAGCAGGGGGGGTAAAAGGGGTCAAGGTTTAGACCACGGGCGAGCGGGGGGTACAAGGAGGGCTGGAGAGGCCCCCGAGGTGCAGCGAGGTGGGAGAGGGGCACGGGGCCTGGCACGTGGTCAGCGTGCGGCTCCAGTCAGCGGAAGGAGAGCCAATGCAGGTAGTGGACGAGGAGCGCGGCTGCCTAATGGGAGCAGAGGAGCTGCGGAGCTGTCAGCGGGCCGGGAAGGTCCTAGTCAGGGTGGCAGTGCGGAGGAGGGGATCCCTGCTTTGAGCAGGGAGGCGATGGGTGAGACTGGGTGGGGGAGGGGCATGGGTTCCGATTTTGGGGGGGTTGGATTCTGGGGGGGGGGATATGCGCGGGTATGTGCCTGGGGGCAGGGGCAGGGGGGGATCTTTCCCCTCGGGGAGTGGAGCGATGATGTCGATGGGGTATGGGCTAGCCGGGTATCCACCCCCCCGCAGACCATTGGGCGAGCAGGGGGCAAGGATCTTCTGACACAGCCTGGGTGGGCGCTTGGCAACCTGCGTGGGCCTCGGGGTGTTCTTCTCCTGGTTTTCCTTTTTTCTCTTCGCAGGTCCCTTTCGTTGCATCGCCTGGATTCATGCCTGGGGCAGCGGAGCCTTCGCGGATGACGTCAGGGGACTCCGGATCTGGAGCGGCGCAGGGAGCACAGGCAGCACCTCAAGAGGACAGCAGCAGAGGGACAATCTACTGCCGAGCAGACGGAGCCAGTCCATCCCATGAGTGGCAGTTGGAATCGAGGCAGGTGAGTCAAGGGTTAAGAAGGGGGCAGGGCAGAAAGGGGGCGATACTCGTAGCGAGCGCGTGGGTAAAGTGAGCAAAAAAAGAAAGCATGTTTGTCGTTGACGACATAGTTCCGAATCCTCTTCCTCCTCGTCTTCGCGCTTGTCTACGTCATCGTCGAGCGACGAGGGCGTGCTGCTGGTCAGGGCACAAGGCCATGAAGGGGTAGCAGATACATCAGGCGGCGGTATCTCTACTTCGGCAACGTTGTCGGAGTTATGGGAGGGTGTGCCGAGGAAGTTACGGCGTAAAATACGGAAAAGGAAGTATATTGATATTTTCCATTTGCTCGAGGGGAGGAAGAGGTCAGGAGAGAGCAGGAAAAAGCGGAAAGAGGATGAAAAAGCGGGGCGGCTTCGAAAAGTTTCGCGGTCAGTAGTAAACTGGGTTTGGGCCTTTTTGCGGTTGGCGAGCGTTTGGGGTCATCATTGCCCCGACCAGTATGGTATATTACTTGCTTATGCGGATTCCATTTTGGAAGCCTCGCAATCCCATGAAGGATGGACGTGGCTTAACTATGACGAAAAAGTCCGTGACAAAATGGAGGGTACTAAGGGACTATCATGGGGTATGCAGGATATCAATCTGTGGCTGACGCAAATGTCGGTCAGAACGGGGTCCGGTTCGGGGAGTGGAGGTAAGGGAGATGCGGGATCTACATCGGTGGCGGTTCATTCCTTTCGGAGTGGGGGCCCCAATCCGCAGCCTAAGCCAGCGGGAGTTGGCAGTGGGGACATTTGTTGGCAATATAATAAGTCCGTTTGCCCCTTCCCGGACTGTAAGTTCCGGCATGCTTGCTCGAGCTGCGGGGGGGGGCTCATTCTGCGGCAAAATGCGTTAAGAAACCGGGGGGGGGGGGGTTGCTTCTAGCACGGCAGCCAAGTAGGGGGCGGGGATTTGGTAGGGCTCCTTCTCCCATTAAGTTTGAGGTGTTAAAGGAGTGGCTTGGGCAATACCCGAAGGCGAAAGATAGGGCTGTATTGCAGTTCGGTTTTCAGTTTAGTTTCATTATCCCAGTTTGGGGGTGGTTTTAGGTGCGTTGGCGCGGAACGCAGTGTCTGTGTGTCGTTGGGCAACGATAGCACGTGAAAAGTTGGCAGTTGAGTTGTGTTTAGGTAGAATAGCGAACCCGTTTCAAAAGCCGCCATTTGGGCATTTTGTGTCATCTCCATTGGGGATTATACCCAAAAAAGAGGCTGGCAAATTTCGTTTAATACACAATCTGTCGAGTCCAACCGGGGCATCGGTCAACGATAACATACCACGTGAATGGTGTACAGTTAGGTATGCCTCTTTTGATGGGGTGCTGGAGTTACTTAGGAACTCGGGTCGGGGGGCCTGGATGGCAAAAGTGGATATCGAGTCGGCTTTTCGTTTGCTCCCGGTGCATCCTTCGTCGTTTCCTTTGCTCGGCTTTCAATTCGAAGGAGGATTCTATTTTGATAAATGCATGCCTATGGGTTGTGCCGTGTCGTGTGCGTATTTCGAGATGTTTATTTCCTTCTTGCATTGGGTGGTTGTGCGGAAGGTCGGGCGTACGGAAGTGGTGCATTATTTAGATGATTTTCTGTTCATCGGTGATGCACAGTCGATGGGCTGCATGGAGCTTCTGGCAGGGTTTATTGAGATGGCTGGGGAGTTCAGGGTCCCTTTGGCTGATAATAAGACAGTTGGTCCGGTGACCAGGCTTACCTTTTTAGGGATCGAGTTGGATTCTGATGAAATGATTGCGCAGCTACCGGATGATAAGGTGAACAAGTTGCGGGTTCTGGTGGCTAATGCGGTGGTCTCAGCGAAGTTGACCTTTCGGGAAATGCAGGCCTTGTTGAGGTCATTGAACTTTGCGTGTAGAGTGCTCCCGAGGGGGAGAGTTTTTCTTCGACGGTTGGCGGCTTCTACAGTGGGGGTAGGTAAGCCTCATCACCGCATACGAGTTACTCACGCTATGCAGGAAGACTTACGGGTGTGGGACACATTTTTGCGGGAATTTAATGGTATCTCAGTATGGATGGAGGCTGAGATTTCCAGTGACGATTTACAGCTTTATTCGGATGCCGCAGGGGGGGTAGGTTTGGGCATTTACTTTGCTGGGGCCTGGTGCGCTGACCAATGGCCGCCGGCCTGGCTTGCGGCTGGATTGTTGAGTAATATTACCTATGTTGGTGGCGCTGGAGTTGTGGCCAGATCGTTTCAGGAATCGTCGAGTCCGATGGTGGTGTGACAACAAGGCAGTAGTGAGTGTGGTGAATAATTACTCCCCTCGTTGCCTCCAGGTAGCCTCTTTGATGCGAGCCTTAGTTTTGAAATGTTTGCGCTTGAATGTCAGGTTGAGGGCGCGGCATATACCGGGTCATGCTAATGGAATTGCTGATGCTCTTTCTCGTTTGCAGATGGAGCGGTTCCGGCGACTGGCGCCGACAGCGGACAGGGTCGGGTGCGCGGTCCCGTGGAACTTGTGGACTCTTGGCCTGCAGAGATGAGAAGTCTCCTGCGCAGTTCGGTGGCGGAGAGGACATGGGCAGCTTACCGGCAAGGTGGGAGTAGAGTGTTTCAGTTTCTTTTGGCCCGGGGATGGAAAGGGGGAGCTGTAGCGGATCAGTTGCTCAGGCAATATATTGTTAGTGCGAAGGAACTTGGGGTCTCGAGAGCATCGGTGACTATACAGTTAGCGGGTTTCGCGTTTTTTGCGAGAGTGGTGGGTTGGGGCTCCACGGGGGGCGGGTTCCTAGCAAGACGGTTGCTACAGGGGTGGGAACGTTCGCGACCTACTCCGCCGGATCGGCGGTGTCCGATCACACATCAGTTGTTAGTGAGATTGTGTGCGGGATTGCTGCTTGTGACGGAGTCGCATTATGAGACTGTGCTTTTCAGGGCGGTTTTCAGCTTGGCTTTCTTTGGCGCCTTTAGGGTGAGTGAATTGGTAGCGGTCTCGGGGAAGGCGGGTGTGAGTAGTTGCTTACAAAGGCAACACGTACAGGTGAGTAATGGGCAGTTACGGGTGTTGTTGGCCAGATCCAAAACGGATCAGCGCGGTAAGGGGCAATGGGTGGTGTTAAAGGAGATAAAGGAGGCGACATGTCCGGTGGCATTGATTTTGAACTACATGGGCATTTGGCTGGTGGTCGGCGGCGGGTTTTTTCATCCACCTAGATGCACGTGTGCTTACGCGGTTTCAAGTTGTGGCGGTGTTGCGGATGGTCCTCCGGCATATAGGGGAGGACCCTTCCTTGTTTGCGGCTCATTCATCTTGAATTGAGGCGGCGACCAGCGCGGCAGAGGTGAGGTTGGACGGGGGGCTGATACAGAAGATAGGCCAGTGGCAGTCTAATGTTTTCCAAGGATATGTTCGTGCCTCATAGATCGCTTATGCCTGGGAGGGAATAACACCAATTTCTTTCCATTATGCATGAGCGGGAATAACACAATTTTCTTTTGCAGATGGGGGACAGAAGGTTTGGAAGTGTTGGCTGCTGGGGCATTCCTTTGTGTTCTGGGCTGGTGAATGAGCAGCGGTGCGGCCAGTCGGGCGGAATCTCGGGCTGGATCCAGCGGTGGTGTTGATATCATGGCTGGGCAAGCGTGGGCTGCGATGGACTCAATTGCTGCCTTTGCTTCGGCACCATCAGCGCATACGAGTTCAGCCGGAGATTATCTTGTTGCATTTAGGAGGGAATGACTTAGTAGCCTGGACTTGCAAACAGCTGATCAGGGCGGCAAAGAAGGACTTGGCTTTGGTTTTGGAAATGTTTGAAGGGGTGGTACTAGTCTGGTCGGATATTGTTCCACGGCCAGCTTGTTGGGGGCAGCGTCGGTGGTCACGGGGTTTAACTAAAATTAACAGACAGATTGGGCGCTGGGTGTGCGAGCATGGGGGTCATCAGGTTCTGCAGCATGGGCGGAGGTTGCTTGTGGAGGACTGTATAGAAATGATGGAGTGCATCTTTCTCCGGTGGGGACAGACCTCCTGCTGAATGATTGGCAGGAGGTTTTGGAGCTTGTGGTGCAGGGTGGCAGGATTGATCGCAGCTTTGAGTAGGGGGGCGGCTCGGCCAGTCGGATGGCTCGAGCCGGTGGCGGGATCCCGGAGGTGTCTGGGGTCCGGAGGCTTAGGCCAATTGGGGCGTGGGCAGGGTGCCCACGGCCCGGACAACCCCGGGTAGACTTTTGCTAGTGATATGGCGAAGTCGGACAGGGGTTTTAGGAATTTGGCTGGAGGAGGTGAATGCGGCCGGTGCGGAGGCAAGGTCACTTTGCTAATAGCATGGCTGGTGACACATTGTTCCGTTTTTGAAAGGGTTGGGGGGAGTGTTCGTTGTTGTTGATTATGCTGGTTTAGCATGTTATAGATGTTAACATTGCAAATAAAGCTGCGACCGGTTTGTTACCCAAATCAATAGTTGTCTGTGAATTTGTGAAAGGTAAGGGGTTGGGGGGGAGGGGGGAGCTGGTTGAAAGGTGGTTATGTTTAAGCAGGTGGGGAGCCGCGGTATGACTACCCGGTTAATTAAAGGGAGCGGGCAGGGTCCCGGCGACCGGCGTTAACCGGGTGCTCGGCCCGGCGCGGGACCCTGCTCGCTCTTCGATGGAGAAAGGGGGGGGATGGAGGAGCACAACAGGGGACGCGCACGATTGTGCGCCCTTTAAAATGATTTGTTCTCGGCGCGCGATCATGCGCACGAGAGCCAATCAGAGAGCGGTATCACATGTGCTCGGCTGGCGGTGGCTGCGGCCGAGCACATGCAGAAGGAGCGTGGAGCATGGCGGCCCACCCGCCCACCCTTCAAGGAAGCAGGGGGTCTAGATTCTTGGGTTGTTGCAGCTTGGGGGGGGCGGCGGGATCCCAGAGGTGTCCGGGTTCCGGAGGCTTAGGCCAATTGGGGCGTGGGCGGGGTGCCCACGGCCCGGACAACCCCGGGTAGACTTTTGCTAGTGATATGGCGAAGTCGGACAGGGGTTTTAGGAATTTGGCCGGAGGAGGTGAATGCGGCCGGTGCGGAGGCAAGGTCACTTTGCTAATAGCATGGCTGGTGACACATCGCTCCGTTTTTGAAAGGGTTGGGGAGCGTGTTCGTTGTTGTTGATTATGCTGGTTTAGCATGTTATAGATGTTAACATTGCAAATAAAGCTGCGACCGGTTTGTTACCCAAATCAATGGTTGTCTGTGAATTTGTGAAAGGTAAGGGGTTGGGGGGGGGGAGGGGGGAGCTGGTTGAAAGGTGGTTATGTTTAAGCAGGTGGGGAGTGACGGGTACGACTACCCGGTTACAGCTTTTACTACATCCTCCAGTAACAAATTCCAGAGTTTGATTGCGCATTGAGTGACAAAATATTTTCTTTTATTGGTCTTAAATAAGTTACACTATAGCTTCATTGCATGTCCCTTAGTCTTTCTATATTCTGATGACGTAAACAATCGATCTACATTTACCTGTTTCACTCCATTCATTAATTTATAGATTTCTATCATATCTCCCCTGAGCCGTCTCTTTTCCAGGTTGAAGAGCCCTAACCTTTTTAGCCTCTCCTCATAGGGGTATCCTTCCATCCCCTTTACCATTTTGGTGGCTCTTCTTTGTACCTTTTCTAATAATGCTATATTCTTTTTTAAAATAAGGTGACCAGAATTGCACACAATATTCAAGGTGCGGTCGCACTATGGGATGATACAGAGGCATTATAATATCCTTTGTTTTATTCTCCATTCCTTTCTTTATGGTTCCTAGCATTCTATTTGCTTTTTTGGCCACTGCTGCACACTGGGCGGAGAGTTTCAACATGTTATCCACGATGATGCCTAAATATTTTTTCCTGGGTGGTGGTTCCTAATATTTTTATTTATTTACATTCTCTTATATACCGCGCTATTCTGCATATCCCTTTAATATGGAACCTTACATCATGTAACCATAGTTTGGGTTGTTCTTTCCTAGGTGCATAACTTTACACTTGTCCACATTCAATTTCATCTACCATTTGAACATCCAGTCTTCCAATTTATCAAGGTCCTCTTGCAATTTTTCACAGTCCTCTTGGATTTTAACAACTTGGAATAATTTTGTGTTATCTGCAAATTTGATCACCTCACTTGTTATTCCCATTTCCAGGTCATTTATGAATATGTTAAAAAACAACGGACCCAGCACAGATCCCTGGGTACTCCACTATTCACCTTTCTGCATTGGGAAAATTAGCCATTTAGCCTTACTCTCTACTTTCTATCTTTTAACCATTTCCTGATCTACAATAGTACACGGCTTCTTAACCCATGTCTGTTTAATTTTGCCGAGTCTCTCATGAGGGACCTTGTCAAAGGCTTTCTGAAAATCTAGATACACTATATCAACCGACTCACCTTTGTCTATCTGTTTATTCACACCTTCAAAAGAACATTAGTAAGATAAGACCTTCCTTGGCTAAAGCCATGTTGGCTGCCTCCCATTAAGCCATGACTATCTACATGTTCTGTAATTTTGTTATTTATAACACTGGTAAACAAAATTCAAAAAATGTTTCTGTCACAGAAATGAAAATGGCTGATTCTAGTACTGTTTTTGGTTACGAATTCGGATATGTACTTAGAAATTCTCCATCACTTAACATTTTTGAGTGACATGTAGTTTACATTTAGACTATGTTGCTCATATTTACATTAGATGTATATAGATGTATATTGTAACGTAATATCTCCTAAAAGGTAGTTGTATAAGATTTTCTGCTGTATTGCGCCTCAAGAACATCCCTCAAGGGTCCAACAATAGTCTGCAAGCATACTGGAGCTCCATTTGCCCTGGTATCTATTTTCCATTACCAAAATGTCCTGATGAAACCTTTCCCCATGTTCATCGCTGACTGCTCCTAGATTTGCTGGAAAAAAATCCAGGTGTGAATGCAAGTGCATTTTCAAAGACATGTTACATCCCAGTTTCTGGTAAGATTTCAGTAGAGTATCCACTGATTCTGCGTGGTTGTCTGCCTTGTTATTTCCCAAGAAGTCACGGCAAACAGTCTTAAAGGACTCCCATGCAGCTCTTTCAGTTTCATTCAACTGACCATCAAAGTTTTCATCTTTCATCAGTTTTCTAATATCAGGTCCTACAAAGATCCCTTCTTTGATCTTCGCCTCACTGATTCGTGGCAATGTCTTTCTTAGATATGCAAATCCAAGTCCACTTCTATCCATGGGTTTTACAAAGTTCTTCATAAGACCCAACTTTATATGGAGTGGAGGTAGGTATACTGTACTTTATTCAGCTCCACAAGTGGGTCATGTGCAACATTTTTCTGGCCTGGGACTAGTGATGTTCTCTTTGGCCACTGTTTCCGGATGTAATGATTTTTCCTGTTCCTGCTGTCCCACTCACACAGAAAGCAACAATACTTTGTTCAACCAAGCTGTTGTCCAAGCAAGAGGGCAATTACTTTTAAATCACCACAAATATTCCACTTGTGTCCTTCATACTTGATATTTGTTAGCAGGAGATGCATACTGCTGTAAGTTTCTTTCATATTGGTGGCATGAGCTACTGGAACTGATGGTAAAATATTTCCATTGTGGATAGCACAGCTTTTAGGCTATATTTTGAAGAATCAATAAATAGTCACCAATCCTCTGTTCTATAATCCGGACAAAGTGTTTCCATCAGGGATTTAACTTCACAACAAAAAGCAATTCCATCTTCAAAGGCAAAGTAATCCACAAACTCGGTATGCCTATTTCTAAAAGTGCACACTTTGGTTTCTTTCTGAAGAAGATTCCAGCCTTTCAATCGTGACCCTAACAGTTCTGCTTGTCGCTTTGAAAGATTCAGATTTCTGACGAGATCATTCAAATCGCCTTGGTCCAGTAAATGTGGTTCAGAAGAGGAACCGGATGCCTCAAAGCTTGGATCCTGCATTACAGCATCACCATCATCGTCAACATCATCAGCATTCATTGGTTCTTCTTCTTTTTCATCCTCATTCACTGTAAGATTTTCTGGAGGTTTTGGCACCGGCAATTCTGGACAGTGAGGCTCAGGCCTCATGGCAGATGGTAAATTTGGGTAATTTACAGTGTGTTTTGATTTTGAAGTAATGCCTGCAATGTTTGTAAGGCAAAAGTAGCAATCTGTCAAGTGATCTCTTGGTTCCCTCCAGATCATTGGAACAGCAAATTTCATGTGTCGAACACCCTTTACCCAGCCAGTTACGAGTCTGACACAGGTAATACAGCAGACGTGAGGCGCCCAATTTTTGTCCTGGTCACCGACTTGACATCCAAAGTACAGCTTATAACATGTCTTAACAAGCAGAGTAAAACGTCTTCTCTGCTTCTTAAAAGTAACCTCACCGCAAATGTAGCAAAATGAATCCGGATGATTAACACACTTTCGAGGCATTGTTAAACAACTACAAGTGATAACCGTAATATTTATTAACCAACTGCTGTTTATGAAATAGATTAATGCAAACTCACATCCATTCAGATTTTGTTTTTTTTCAAACAATACAAACCACAATCTCTGACAGTGACAGAAAGCATACCAATACATGACTCAGCGTTTTCAGCTTGTATCAGTCGGACCAGTAGGGCAAAGGGCCCGGTTAATTAATTATATTATAACTACATGACTCAGCATTTTTGGTTGTGGCTGACAACATACAATAATAATTATGATGGAATTTTTCGTATTCAACCTTTACTGAAACAAAACTGTAATGGCTAATTTACAGTAATGTACATACTTTACTAGATGATATCTCCTGAAGTATGGGTGATAGAAAAATTCTGATACCATATTTGTAAACAATGGGAAAAATTACATATGAAACTGGTCAGAGCGGGTCTGTGACAAAAATTGTGTTGACCAGTGTAATGGTTCTGTTCTTTATAATTTTGTTCTTTATAATGGTTTCTACCATTTTCCCGGTACTGGATCACCACTGGAACCCTTTTTAAAAACTGGCATTGCATTGGCCATCCTCCAATCTTCAGGTATTACTGATGATTTTAATGATAGTTCACAGATTACTAATAGTGGGTTACAATCTAGTATTTCAGCTCTTTCAATACCCTTGGATGCATACCATCCGGTCCAGGTGATTTTCTACTCTTCAGTTTAGTATCGATATTTCTTTCAATTCTTCTGCAGCATCACCTTTAAATCTCATTTCAGTCATGGGTAACATCCCTACATCTTAACTTACCAGTGCTTATGTTGTTTCCTGTTTTTGTAATTTGGCTCCTTTTTCCATTTCCTGAAAGATGCTTTTATGGAAACAGCCTCTCTGACCTCACCTTTAAACCATGCTGGCAGTTTTTGGGACTTACTTCCACTTTTCTTAAAGCATGGAATACAGCTGGTCTGGGCTTCCAAGATAGTATTTTTAAACAATACCCAAGCTTGATGTAAGTCTTTAACCTTTGTGACTGCTCCTTTTAGTTTATTCTTAACTATTTTCCTCATTTTATCATAGTCTCCCTTTTGAAAGTTAAAAGGTAGTACTGTGGATTTCCTTACCATCCCTCTTCCACTAATTAAATCAAACGCGATCATACTATGATCGCTATTGCCAAGTGGCCCCAAAACCCTTATCTATTGCACCAGATCTTATGTTCCACTAAGGACTAGGTCCAAAATGGCTTCCCCTCTTGTCAGTTTTTGAACAAGTTGCTCCAAAAAGCAGTCATTTATTTCATCTAGAAGCTTTATCTCCCTAGCATGTCCTGCTGTGATACTGACCCAGTTGATTCCTGTGTAATTGAAATCACCCATTATTATTATTGTGCTATAAATTTTGTTAGCTTTCCTGATTTCTTTGAGCATTTCATCATCCATTTGTTCATTCTGGCCAGGTGGTCAATAATACACCCCCACAGTCATCTAAATAAAGGAAAACAAAGACCTCTAGTGTTCAGAGATAGCCTGCCACCATCACGAGGCATTTTATGAAGACTAGGGGTGTCAAGGCTAGCCTGAAAGATAGTACCCTATACTGAAAGTGCTGTTCTGCCAAGACGAATCTGAGATACCGTCTGTGAGCGAGATGGATCGGTATGTGGGTATATGCTTCCTTTAGATCCAGAGAGCATAGCCAATTGTCTTTCTGAAGATAAGGGAGCAGGATACCTAGAGATACCATCTTGAACTTTTCTCGCACCAGAAAGGTATTGAGATTTCTGAGGTGCAGGATGGGCCGGACACCCCCCATCTTTTTGGGGACCAAAAAGTTTCTGGAGTAAAATCCCCATCCAATCTGCTCCTGGGGCACAGGCTCGATGGTGAGATTCTCAAGAAGGACAGAGATTTCTCTCTGAAGTAGGTCTAGATGCATCCTCAGGTGGCAATGTGGTGGTATCTCGGCAAAGTGCATCATGTAACCGCTTTGGACTATCTAGTACCCACGAGTCCGAAGTTATAAGGGGCCACTTGTGGGCAAAAGGAGTGAGCCTTCCCACCGACTGGAGGGCTTCCCTCTGTGGACACTGACAGATTGGCTATGCTCTGAAGGAACCAGTCAAAATCCCACTCCCAGCTTTGGTTGCGGGGCAGGCTGGGCCTTTTGAACCTTTTCTCGACAATGTGGGCAAGGAGCCTGCATTTTTTGCTGGGAGGTTTGAGGACCAGGGAAGTACCTTTGCCTACATGGGTAGTAAGTCTTCTTCTGGCCTCCACTTTGATACCCCTGCAATAGACAGCTGGTTCAAACGTATGTCTTGAAAGTCTGGTGAGGGTGACATGCTTCTTCTCTATGATGCCCGCCTTCTCATCCACCTGCTTTCCGAAGAGGTTCTCTTCCCAGCATGGCACATCCACAAGCTTATTTTGCACTGACTGTTCCAGCTCGGAAGACTGAAGTCAGCTCGGAAGACTGAAGTCAGGTGAGCCTGCAGGCTTCAATGCCCACTGTTCTAGATATCGTCTCGAAGATGTCGTAGGTCGCCTGGACCTGAAACTTTAAGCAGTCCTTGCCGTGGCCCACCAGGACACGACAGTGCTCTAATTTCTTCCGGAGGAAGGAATTGGCACAAGTCAGTGAGATCACGCATGATGTCCTTCAAGAACATGCTCATGTAGAGCTGGTAACAGTGTACTTGAGCTGTGAGCATGGAGTTTTGGAAGCACCTCCTTCTGAAGTGGTCCAATGTGCAATCCTTCCTACCTAGTGGTGTCGAGGAATGAGTCTTGGTGCTCTTAATTCTCTTAAGGGTTGACTCCACCTCTAAGGAGTGGTGCAGAAGCTGAAGTTTCTCAAACCCATGAGCTTTTTGAACTCTGTACATCGAGTCCAGCCTCCTACTGACTGGTGGCACAGTGAGGGGGTTCTCCTACATTCTCATTTGTAGCCACTATAGGATGCAGAACACTGGCACCATCACAGCTTCCTTAGGGGCCAAGGAGTATTGGAGGATCTCCAACTCCTCCGCCTTGGACTCATCCTCCTTCTCTAGTGAAAGTGGGTTGGCCTTGGCTACATCATGAAATCCTGGAAGGACATATCCTCCAGAGAAGACTTTCACCATTTGTGCAGAGGGGAGGGGTCTGACGGGAGCTCAGGAGACCTGCCCTCAGACAAGTTCTCCAATTCTACATCAGTCATCCAGCCATCAGTGTCAGACTCCAAAAGGAAGTTGAAGTACCTCTGAGACTCTGCCTGGAGCTCCCTCCTGCCTCAAGGGGAGTGTGTGCTTTTATGGGATCGATGATATGTTGAGGGCTTCCGAGGTTTCACCAGGGCATCGGAACCCGAGACACTTGAGAGGGAGATGGCCCTGCTGGGAACTGGTGTTGGATCTCTTCAAATCCCTGATGTCAATGTCTCCACAGGCAGAGTGTGCATCTCGAGAACTGGCTGCATGATGCTCAGTGATGCTGCTGCAAGCACCAAGGCACCAGCCAGCGGCTTCTCTAGCAATGACGTGATGCGGACTTTGAGTGTTTGAAGGAAGTGCTCCTCCATAGCTGTCAATTCCAAAGGCCTTGAGGCCTGAGCAGCTTCGACCAATGTTTCTCAGTGATGCTGCTGCAAGCACCAAGGCACCAGCCAGCTGCTTCTGCAGCAATGACGTGATGCGGACTTTGAGTGTTTGAAGGAAGTGCTCCTCCATAGCTGCCAATTCCAAAGGCCTTGAGGCCTGAGCAGCTGTGACCAATGTTTCTGGCATCCATGCGGGCATATTGGCATGGCCTTGGTTGTCAGGAGAAGGTTGGTGCCCCTCCGAAACCCTGGAAGTTGAGCAGTCCTCTCTATGGGGTAGCTTGATGGGTCACTCGCACCCATCACTCTCAATGTGTTGCTTGGAAGAGCTCCGATGCTGATGCATTTGGGCATTTGCCTGGTTCTCAAATGGATTCCCCTTCGATGCCGATGGAGATGAGGCCGAAACCTTCCTTGACTCCAGGTGGAGACCAACTGATGGCCGAAGCTCTGGGGCACTGCTGGTGCTTGGCTCTGATTGAGCCTGAGAATTTCTCAATACCAATGCACTGCCAGCAGATTCCTGGGAAGCCGTTGAGACCGATAGCGGCACCAAAGATGCTGAATCAGACCTTGGCCAAAGAGGTATACTTTCTGTTTCTTCTGACCCCTCAGGCTTCTCCTTGTCATCTGCAAGCACAAATTGTAAGAAGAGGACTAGTGATCAGGACCCAGGCATTGGAGGCACCAATTATGCCTGTTGGTGACAGAGATGGTCCTGGCACACTTGGTTCACTTCTTGAACCTACTGGCCAGATTCTGGGACATGTCTGGGAAGATCGCCATGGCTAAATCAAACAGCTTGATTGTGACCATGGACCCAGGTGGGCCACAGGGAAAGCAACTGAGAAAATTAAAATTTACCAAAAGCGCCAGAACAAATGAAGGAACCATAGCCAATGGAACTGATGCGACCAATGGCAGGCACTAACAATGATACTGCCAGGAAGACCCTTGAAGGGGAAAAGCAATGTTTACCAGTGGAGGACCGAAACAATGTCCACAGGGCTCTGTGGAAAAACAACGATTGGAGAAGATGGCGCCATGGCAGCAGGTGGGAAGGCAGGCATGTGGGTGTGGTGGAGCCTCCCAAAAACTTCCAATAGAAACTGTGGTGCATTCCCGCACGGGGCTCTATTGGAGACATCATCCATATGTGAGGACTTTCTTCTTGCTTGTCCATGGAGAACCCTAGGTATAACCACGTAAATGTAACATGCATAGACACATACAGATAATATGCCACAAATAGGCATGCATGCAGATATACATACCACATCTGCAAACCACAGGCAAACATGTACACAGATACACATGAACATGCACAGATGCACACAAATTCAGATACCATACATGCACACCATATGTGGACTTGTACATAGATACATAAACCACACACCACACATGTAAACAGCACGTAGATAGCTACAAAACAGGTTTCCCTCTCCACTCCGCTTGCATTGATTTTTCAGCATAGTAGTCCACTCTGGCGTGCATGGATTTAATGGGTGCACAAATTTTATAAAATCGTGTAGGCAGAAAAGGTGCCTATTTTTTTAAAAGCAACATATGAACCTATATTCCTTTATAAAATAGCCTCCTGAAAGCTGCTGCAAATTTCCACCTGCTCTGATGCAGGAGTAACTAACTCTAGGATCCATGTTTTCCTCCTTACCCTTCATCTGTCCCCAATCTCTGTCTGTCCATAATGCCCATCTATTAATTAGACAAGGTGTTCTCAACCTAGTCCTTAGGACACACCTAGCCAGTCAAGTTTACAGGATAACCACAATGAATATGAATGACAGAGATTTGCATACAATGGAGGCAGTTCATACAAATCTCTCTCATGCATATTCATGTTGATATCCAGAAAACCTGATTGGCTAGGAGTGACTCGAGGGCTGGGTTGAGAATCACTGAATTAGCCCAGCTCCGAACCCTGGTACACAGAAACTCTAGTAAGATCAAAGAGAGAACTCCGCAAAATAGAGAGAAAATGGAGACAAACCAAATCCATCGAGCTCAAAACCAAATACATGACCCTTCTTACAAAGTACAAAGATGACGTCAACTCTGCTAAGAGAAACCATCACACTAACCTATTAAATAAAGCGATCAACAGACCGCGTGAGTTATTTGAACTCGTCAAATCTCTAACTAAAACATCTCAAAGCGACAACCTAAACAACTCCATCAAGGCCCAAACATTGGCAAACCACTATGCAAGCAAACTAACTGCCACAAGACCTACACCCTCCCTTGACTCAACACTACCGACACCACTAATCAACCTTGAGACCAACACAAATCAAGACCAGTTATGGAAACATTTCCACAAAATCGGAGACCAGCAAATTGCAACCATACTCACAAGCATAAACAACACCACATCCCCACTCGATCCCTGCCCAGCAACCTGGATCAAGGCAGTGAAACAGGACATAGCACCGTACATCTCGCACATAGTAAACCTATCACTGCAACAAGGAATCATGCCCTCTGAGCTAAAGAGATCCATCATAAGACCTATTCTAAAAAACAGTACACTCAGCAGAGATGACCCAGCATCCTACCGCCCAATATCGAGCATACCATTCCTATCAAAGATCATTGAAAAGGCGGTCCTAATACAACTCCAAGACCACCTGAACGACAATGCTCCTCTAGATGACCAGCAATACGGCTTTAGACAACATCATGGGGTCGAAACCCTATTACTAGTTCTACTTAACAACCTACTCAAGGGCCTGGAAAACAAAAAGAAAATGTATATACTCTTATTCATCGACATCTCAGCTGCCTTTGATACAGTTAACCACCGAACCCTCATAAACAGAATCAAGTCAATAGGAATATCAGGAACCCCACTAAAGTGGTTCACATCATACATCACAAACCGAATGCAACAGGTACAATTCAACGGCGAAAAAGCGGAAGCATTCTCCCAAATGCAAGGTATACCACAAGGCTCTGCACTCTCAGCACTCCTTTTCAACGTATATATGCAACCACTATGCAAAATATTTACACAGCATAAAATCAACTACCACATTTATGCCGATGATATTATGCTGTACACACAACTTGACACTGATAACCCGGACTACAGCTCACTCGAAACATGCCTTGGCGAGATGCAAAACTGGTTACAACAAAGCAGCATGACAATCAACCACAAGAAAACTGAGGTGATGTATATCTCAAGGAAAGCAAATTTTGACCCACCTACATCAATAACCCTGTGCAACAACACTTACCAAACAAAGAAAGAAATAAAATATCTAGGAGTTACATTTGACTGTGACCTAAAAATGGAGACACACCTCCGCAAAACCAACAGGGCAGTTTTCTACAAACTGAGAGTTCTACAACCCATACGGAATATTATTGATCCCCACGACTTCAGATCCGTTGCTCAAGCACTCATGTCACATTTCGACTATTGCAACGCCATTCTTCAAGGACTACCTAGGAAAACCCTAAACATCCTTCAAATGGCACAAAATGTAGCTGCCAGGATCATCATGAGGAAAAGTCTTACTGAACACATTACACCAGTACTAATTGAGTTACACTGGCTCCCCATAACAGCCCGCACAAAATACAAAATACTGACGACCACCTTCAAACTCATCCACAGCATAGCACCATCCTTCCTCGACACCCTAATCAGATTACAACCTTCCAACAGAAACAGGAGAACTATCAACACCAACACCCTCCACACTCCAACAGATATCAGATCAGTCAAAGTAATCACTAGTAACAGGGCTTTCTCGTACACAGCACCGACACTGTGGAAACAACTCCCACCCGACCTACGAGCCAGCAATGATCTAGCTGACTTTAGAAAGAAACTCAAAACCCACCTATTTCAAAGTCATTTCAACCTGTACTAAACTCGCATGAGGGGCAACTCCCCCCCAGCAACCCAGAAAACCTGTTATATATAAATGTACATATGTAAATTAGTATCCCCTTAGCTAAGAAGTAGGTAATTTTCTGCGTGACGTGCTAACCTTTCGAATCTTTATGTACAAAACAAAATTATGCTGTCTTGATTCGACAGCTTTTTCCATGTAATCTTACCCGCTTCTGATCGCTGGAAGAAGCGGCATACAAATGCTTGCTAAAATAAAATAAATAAATAAATAAACTCCACTGAGCAGGGATTGTCTCTTTTATGTGTCTGTAAAGTATTATTGAAAGGGTCGATTTTCAAAAGCCATTATCCAGATAACCACAAAGGATAGCTTCAGAAGGGCACAAGGAGATATTTAGTGGCGCTATCCAGATAGTCCATGAGTAGAATGTGGGTGGTGCAGACACTATCCGGATACTTATGGCACTTATCTGGATAGTGGCGATTTTTAGCTGCTATCCGGGAAAGCAAAAGCTGTCCTATGTTACTACCTAGATAATTTATCCAGATAGAGGCTGAAAATTGTCACTAGCTGGATAAGTGACCACACAAACCAGATCTTCAGTGGTAGCCACTAACTAGATACTGCTGCTGAATTTCCGACAGATATTTAAATACCATGGCTGACGCTCTGGTGTTTATATATCCAGGACTTTGAATATTGGCCCCTAAATATTTAATAGCAGTAAATACTAAAGTGTGCTAACGGTTAGCACAAAGTTTATCATGTGCTAAGCATGCTGCTGTAACCACTACCATGTGCCAAAAATGCAGCCGCAGTAAACTTCCCGCACTTAGCGCGGGTTGAGGCAGAGACTGGGCAGTTCAGGGGTGGAGCATGCATACTGTGGTTAGTGCAGTATCCTTAACTCATGCTAACCAGCAGTGTTGCAGTTAGAACAGGTGCACGTACCATCACCTCAGTGGATGGTGTTAAGTGCAACTGTGTTAACTGCAGCAAACCACTTAGCACATGGGGACATGCTAGGCACGCCTCCATGTGTTAGCATGGGTCCAACGCCACCCCCATGCTAATTTTTGGGGTTTAGCACATGGTATACTGCCACATTTTAGTAAACATGCTCCAAAGGATATCGTCTGTCCTGCATGTGCGGACGTTTGAGGACACGACTGGTTCCTAGAAGGCGTGCATGGATTTAGTAGTACATAATGCTCCCTTTGCAGTACAGTGTGGCTTGCCCCCTACAGTTGCCAGTGATTTTCATCAGATCATCCTTTACTTTTTAGATTTCCAGTGACACACTGAACTCTGGGGAGTGTAGGCTTCCATACTGCAAGGGCAGGTGTCTGCTTGGCTGGCTCCTGGACCTCCACATCTTCCTAATGGCTTTTCCTGGCTTACTGCAACCTTATTTATGGGGAAGGCATCTCATCATTGATTTTCTGTCTTTCTTGCCTATTCTTTTTCTATTTATGAAATGCACTGGCTCTTTTTAATTAAGTGACTCTGGAACCTCACTGGCTCTATGTTCCAGGGTGCTGCTGGAAAGTGGGCGCTTTAATTTTGGGATCTGGGTAAGCTGCTGGTTTCTGGACTTCTAGGCAGAGCATTTTTGTATGTGGGGGGGGGGGGAGGGCAGCATCTGCAAATCCTTTTCTCTATGCATTTCTCATTTCTAGTCTTCAAATAACCTACGTAAGTACTGCAGTGTCTGATATTTAACCTTCTTTCCTACAGCTGTCCTACCCACATTAGCAGTGATATTCATGGCGCATGACTGATGGGAAGGGGATACATTGTGCCATAATAGCACTGGAATGCCCACTGCCCACACACTCTTTTTTTAAATCTTTTTATTTAAACAGAGCCTTCAGATGAAATGCCATACAGTAAGAATAGTAACAATATTTTGCTGATGCAATACTATAAACATGAATTTTCCAAGCAATAGCGTATCTACCAGTCTGCAGCATCTGTGAAACCAACTTCTTGCTCGTAGTGACTAGATCCAAAGTTAGAGTCCAGGAGGACTACAAAATAGGGACTATGACATCCCATAGATACAGTCCTTCTTCTGACCTTTGAGTGATATTTTCCTGATCTGCAGTCCTGGGCAATTTTTAAAATGCCGTAAGAGCTAAAATTGAAGAGGGTTAAAGTATTGCAGAAGCCCTATTCATGCTTTGGACGTCTGAAAACAAGCATACAGACATTTAAAGCATGGAGATGTTCCTGGAGCCTTTTAGAAAATAGTTTTAAAGATGTCCCCGGCACAAGGACATCCAAATCAGAATGGGGGCGTGTGTAGCCTTTCCAAGAACCTGAAATTAAAGGTCTAATTCACAGAGGATTCAACTATTGCAAAAAATATTAACTATTCCTCTAATGTACTCAAGGCTATTATCTCACTTAGTTGTGACTCTCTCAACACTTCTTCACACTTCTTTATTGAACTGGGTCTCAGACTTGTATCAGTACATCTTTACGGGATTGTCTCCCCGTTGTACCATTCTTGCATCAATGACCACAGTGTATATAGGTTTTCATACGCTTGCATTCAATGACCTAATAACAATCTTCTCTGTAACTTATCACAATTGGTCATACACAAATGCAGTAAGTAGAAAACACTTATCTTGTAAAAGATCTTATTGCTGTCATTTGTTTTTTGTTTTGCCCCGACGCCAACTTTCGGCACCGCATTTGCATTTCACATAAGCTTCATCAGGGGTATAATAGAATGAAATAGCTTATTAGGTGGAGACGACTCCTACTAGCGCTTATCCAGCGTATATATCACTGAGCTCTCTGGCGCAGCGTTTTTTGGAAGCCAGAGAGCTCAGTGATATATACGCCGGATAAGAGCTAGTAGGAGTCGTCTCACCTGTAAAGCTCAGTTACTTACCTGTAACAGGTGATCTCTGGGAACAGCAGGAATAAGTCTTCACATATGGGTACGTCGGTACCGACGGAGCCTGAGTGGCAACGCTCCCCAGCGTCCAATCAGAAAGCTTTTGGGAGCATCCCTCAGCGCCTGCGTGCTGCCTTCCCGCCTTTCCAACAGTCTCTCTTCAGTTGAGTTTCATAGCTGAGACAAAGAGAGAGAAAGAGGAAAGGAAAGATAGATATAAAAATACAACTCCTAGGGGAGGTGGGTGGGTTGTGAAGACTTATTCCTGCTGTTCCCAGAGATCACCTGTTACAGGTAAGTAACTGTGCTATCTCCAGGAACAAGCAGGAATGAGTCTTCACATATGGGGACTCCCAAGCTAAGATGCCTGGAGCCATAACATGTTGAAGATTGAAAACATGCTACATTTGATATGGCCAGGCATCCTGAGGATGGAGGGTAGGAGTTGCATAGAGAGGAGCTGAAGAAAAACCAGCTAACCTAAGAAAGGACTACATTCAAGGAGTCCATGTATGTATGATCATTATCAAAAGACATATTGAAATGAACAAGCAGTATAATATTGAAATGAACAATCACCATATGACGCTCACCTACTGGATTGCAGGAAGTAGAGAGGCTGATGGAGTCTACTGGGGATCCAGTAGAAAAATGTTCAAGGTGACCTCCCTGGAGTGAGAATGGAGGTTCACATCTGGAAGTGAGAGGTGACCCCAGGATTCAATTAGGGTAAGACAACACGGCAGGTCTTCAGAGGGAAGCTTCATGGAAAGCTGAAAACTCTTTTGGCTACAGAAGTAGAAGCAAAAGAGGAAGACTGACCGACCTGGACAAACAGATGTAGTCCTTGAGGGAGGAAAGGGTGTGAAAAGAACCCAATACTCCCAGAAAGGACAGAAGTTTAAAGAATTGAATCTGAAATCCACTGAAGATCCACAATGTCCTTCCTAACTGGAAAGAGGTAGGAAGACATTGGGGCATGGAGCTTCAGGGATACGTAAACCTAGGATATGGTAGGGCTGTCAGTTTCACAGCAGTGGCTGTGTGCAAAATATCTGGAACATACTGTGGAACAGTATGAGCTGTGCAAGCCCACTGTCAGAACATGCATGAAGGTGAAAACCTTTATGAGCATAGACAGTCAGGGATAAGTATGGAAATACAAATCTATCTATAATAAGTATCCGGATAGATATACACATATATATATTGTGGCACTGCAGAGCCTATTCACACAGAGAAAAAGGTTTTAAATCCTGAAAAAAGATTTCAACATCAGTTGCAATGCTATGAGGAGCCTGATAGGGGGAGCAGGAGTGACCTTCCAAGGCCTAGAGAACTGCACCCTAGAACTGATGATGTAATGCAACCTAACAGCCAATCCAGGAAAGGGGGAGTTCCTCTTAGGAAAGGCTGGGAAGTTGAAAAGGAGGAAGTAGGACAAGTAAAGAAGACACACCAGGCGACACACCAGGAAACGCACCAGGAGGAAGAGCACACCAGGAAGAGCATCAGCGGTGGTACCAGCAGCAGCAACGGAAAGCAGAGGCTGTGGTAGAAGCTGAAAGAGAAAAGAAGTCTTGGCAAAGATACCAGAGAGGAAGGAGTTCCTGGCAGGAAGGCACAGTAAGTCCGGTGCAACAGAATTCCAGGAGTTCTTGGCTGAGAGATACTGGAAAGAAAGGCACAAGGGGAGAAATAAACCCCAGAGTTTTATATGAGGAACCGGCAGCAATAAATGCAGGACACTGTGGCTGTTACCAGGGAACTGATGAAGTCATTGCTGTAAGAGGTAACACTCCTTATTCAAATAACAAAAGGTGTGGGTGTGAAAGAGTGCTGATTCTACAGGAAGGCCAGCTGAAGTCTGAGAAGCCTACTGCTCGAGTAAGGCTGAACTACAGCAGGACTAGGCCTGGTGACTCAACTAACTGGGACAATCCTAAGAAACAAGGTAAACCACCTTTTTATTCTGCTAAGCATTATAACTTACTGAAACAGGAAGCACAAGATACAGAAGTGTGCCCTCCTTATCAAACTGTCCGTGAGATAGGACACAAGCCTTTGGTAAAAGAAAGACTGTGTAACATAAGGCAGCAAGCCAAAGGAAGTTACTGCCCTAACAAGCCTTCACATGGGCGCGGCCCAAACCTAGACTCAGAACACTGGAAGCTAGTGAATGTGCTGTATGAGAAGCCTCAATACACTCCACAAGAGTATATTGACACAGATTCACAGTTATCTGACCCTCAGCCTATGCAGGTGGAATTCAACGAGGACCCACCTGAGACCGCTATGGATTGTAGCTACTGTCAGGCAGGAAGCCTAATGTCTTTGCATGAAATGTAAGCAGTCCTTAATAGCAAAGCCTGTATAATTGGTTTATACAAAGTCCTGTGAAGTAACAGTAGACAAAGCAAGTTTTGAATATATTTCTTCTTTTTGCCTGAAGCAAGGTTTCTTTATTTTGTTGAAGTAGTCTCCACTGTTTGAACCATTGTGCGTAAAGGGAAATAAAGCCTTACTTTCCCTACATTCGGACTGTTGTGTTCTCTTGAAGTTTGGTCCCCGGTAGGTCCTGGGGGCAGTACCCAGACCCCTTACATAAAGACCAAAATTCAAAGTTAAAAAAAACTCTCATGTCCACCCGACCTGCCCATACCAACCTTGGCCTCTAGGGCGGCGGTGCGACAATATAGATAGATAGATAGATATAGATCTATAATAAGATCTAAAGGGCATAGCATATGCACACTTAGCTGACAGACAAATACATCTATAGAGATGTAGCAGGTATATGTATAAAGATATATATACCTTAATATATAGGTCTAAAAATAGATGCCTGCAGTAAGCAGACAGAGTCATGCATATCTGGATATTCACATGGAGATGTGAAAGGAAAAGATTCCTATAAGAACAAGGAGGTATATAGAGAATCTATTCCCCCAGAGATGATGGTAAAGGAATGCTATCCAGTGAATTACCAGGATGGTTACGTGAATAAAACAGAGGACGATATCAGTCTGTAAACAGCAAGTCCAGAGTCCTGTGGAACGCCAGCATGGTAAAGGGACAGAAACGCATAGGATGAGATACCAAGTTAACCTATGTGAGGAACAAGGAGGTATCATGCGGTTTTCAGATTAATATGTGCTGTCCTTGAAGTGTTAGGATACCATGAGGACAAGCTGCAAGAAAAAAGAGTATATTCCCTAAGGAAGGGGATAACTCTTAGATATTCACGTGGAAAAGGCTTATGTCCTTTTTCTCCCTTTTTTCTTTTTTTTTTAAAAAAGAAGATAGCAGGGTATGAAGAACCCTCACAGCCATAGGGGATGATTGAGGAAGCATTTCTCAACCATGATGGATAGCCATTAGATAAAGCTCTACGCTCTCTAGCAAGGGCCCATAGTAGAAAGTTTCTCGATAGGATTGCAGAGAGCATTATGCAGGAGAACTGGGATGTAGAACTGGCTGATGGAGTAAACTGACAGCCACGTCTACTACATTGCCAAATCCAGGGATTGGAGATGGCAGGGGTAGATATAGTGTAGAAGCCTTGTAGTGAAGATTATCCAAGAAAGATGTAGAAACTTTCTTGGAATCACTACTAGGGCTAGACAGGAGTGGTGAAAGACAAGACTGGGACTTGTGGAAAAGTACCAGTAGTCAAGCACTGGACTCCTGCAGGGGCAGGTACTGAATAGGACAACAGGGAGAGTTGGTCTGTGTCAAACAGAGAGAACAGACTGAAGAAAGAGAGCAAGCTGTCTGTCTGTATAGCTGCCTAGATAAGAAAGGAGTTTACTCAGGAGAAGAAACGCCACAGTGAAAAGAAAAACAATATAGTCTTTCAATGGTATGGTACCACTCTTACAGGGGAAACCCTGGCGAAGAGGGTAGAGATAGAAGCTGAAGAAGGACTTACCACATGGTAAGTCCTTGGAAGGAAAAAATTCATGCTGGTACACAGAAACTATCAGGTGATAGTTGCTAAACCTCTCTTCTAGTCAGGAAGAGGTGGAAAACTCTGTAACTTATAGACATGAATAGCCTGACAGTTCAGCATAGTGAAGAGTAATGGATTTCCTGAGAATAGGAATCCTTGAGCAGAGTTTTGAATGGAAAACCAGTGAAAAACCTCTGCTGAAAAGGAAGTAAGAGTAGTTATAAAAAGATTAATCAGAAACCTATGGTTACTGTGTTTAGTCAGCCTGGCTAGAGTTTGGGTTCTTCAGACCAGGGTGAGACTTCCCCTGCTTGGGAACAACCGAATGATGGGCAGGAGAAGAGGAAAACCTCTTTCTTTTAGGAAAAGAAGGTTTGGTAGGGCATTTCCTACCTGCTGAGGAGGGAGAGGGCTTAGGATGGCCCTCAGAAACAGGAAAGTCAGTGGAGCAATGAGCAACCTGACGTAAGGACTCCTTATTGAAGAGATTTTCTCCAGTACAAGGAGTATTACGCAGTCTTTGTTGTGCCCATCTACTTAAGTCTGATGCTTGGAGCCAGGCTTTACGACGTGCTCCTATGGCTATAGCAGAAGTTCTGCTAACAGACTCAAAAGAGTCTAGGGAAGCACGAGAAAGAAACCAAGAGATATTTTGGCTATGACTAAGAAGTAAGGAATAGTCTGCAGCCTTGGGTTCTGATAGAAAAGGAGACAAAAGAGAGAATTTCTTTGTGATCTCCTGAAGGGATAGACTCATATAGAAAATATATGAGAGAATCCTTGTTGCCAGCATAGATGTTTGGAAGGTCTGACGTCCAAAGGCATCAAGTGTTCTAGATGCACGCCCTGGCGGGAAAGAAGAATGCTTCTTCTTGCTTTTTACCTTCCTCATTGCTGATTCCACTACAATGGAATGATGGGGAAGTTGAGGCTTTTGAAATCCTGGAGAGGGGGGTACCTGATACAGATGATTAGTTGCTGTAGAAGGTGAAGAAACCCTTTAAGGTTTATCCCATACCCTCAGAAGAAGATTCTGCAAAGAGTGATGTAAAGGAAGCATTATGTTTTCCTTTTCTGCAGAAAAATTCTGAGAAGAGTCATAGCCAGGGATAGGAATATTAAGGAAGGTTGCCATGTCAAGGAGAAATTTCTGAAAAGAAGGATCTCCAATGGGAACCATCCCTGGACAGGTTAAACCTGAAAGGGAAGCCTGGGCACCGGAGGATGTACCTGTCCGGTGCAGAACAGGATTTGTAATGGATAGATACTGAAACTGGCAATCATGAGTTGAGACAGTCAGTAGTACATCATCCGTGCCAGACATCGACTCCAAACTAGGTATAGAAAGGAGCGATCCAGGTGAACAAAGCATAGAAGGAGCTGGTCCCGATGATTCTTGCCGTACCAACATTGATACCGATACCGGTAGCTGTGTCGGAATCACCGAAGCAGTCAGCGGAGGCTGCTCAAACGGTACCGAGGAAACTCGAAAGTCTCGGTGGATATCCTTGGTACCACGGATTCGGAATCGGTGCATGTGAGTTCCGAGATGCGTCGGTACCCAGTCTTCTAGACTAGATATCGATTCTAGATTTGGCATCGAAGAAAGCGAATCTATCGATGCATGTTTAGATGGTACCGGCTTCAGGGGTCGTATCGACGGTGCCGATACTGGAAAGTCAATCTGGGTATCGATCAGTCCCGAAGGCACCGAGTACACCAGATGACGATCCCTGGTGTTGAGTTAATCGCTCAACAACAGTGCCGATGCCAGGATATCGGAACCGCTCGAAGCAGATGCCATCACCCTGCATTGCTTAGATACTGGAAAGTCAAACTGGAGCGTATCGATCGGTCCCGAAGGTACTGAGGATGCCGGATGACGATCCCTGGTGAAGAGTGGAGCACTCAACACCGGTGCCGATGCCGGGTTATCGGTACCGCTCGAAGCGGATGCCACCCCCGAGCATGGCTCAGGTATGTCCTGTGAGGGGTGAGCCCCAGGGACAACCTGAAACCCTTGAAATGCTTTGGAGCCTGAAGACTCCCGCCGGGGTTTTGATGCCAATGAGGTCTTGAGGGCAAGGCCGGGGCCGTCAGCATGCTTAGCATGAGACTTACCACTCAAGGATTGGCTAGTCTTAACAGTGTTTGTGGGTTACCTGATTCTGTAGAGAAGAAATGGCCGGTGCCCTGACACAGGGAGGGAAAACGGTCTCGAGGGAAACTCGAAATAGAGAATCTCTTCTCACAGCACTGAAACCTGACGGTTCAGGGGAAAAAGGGTCAGGGCCCAAACAGGTTAGACACCAATTATTGGAGTCTAAAAAGAAAACTGTATTTCCACAGTGAAGGCACTTCTTAGGAGAAGAAGGCTCCATGATGGAGAGGCCTTATAGGCCCAAAAACTTTAAGATAAAAACTGAGGGAAACTCTCCCTCAGTTTGAGAAAAAGAAAAGAAAAAACCCCACCGGCGGTACCGGTGGCGGCGGGAAAACAGCCGCGACCACAAGAAAACAAAAATGAAAAGAATTAAAGAAAAAAGTTTCTGCGGTGACAGGAGGACGTCCTGCCGACTCCGCGGAAAAACGAAAACTGAAGAGAGACTGTTGGAAAGGCGGGAAGGCAGCACGCAGGCGCTGAGGGATGCTCCCAAAAGCTTTCTGATTGGACGCTGGGGAGCGTTCCCGCGCAGGCTCCGTCGGTACCGATGTACCCATATGTGAAGACTCATTCCTGCTTGTTCCTGGAGATCAGGTGTTCTCCAGGAGCAGCAGGAATCAGTCCTCACATAAGGGTGTCATCGGCGCCGATGAAGCCCCAGCGGAGAATTTCCCCAGCTGTCTATGAAAGCCTTTGGGAATGCAGGCACGCATGCGCGGTTCCCTTCCTGCCTAAAGGTGCCATCTTACCTCAGTGAAATGACATAGTTTTCATTTTTTGTGTGCTGTTCTTAGCTATGTAGAACTGCAACTCCAAGGGGAGGAGGGAGGGTTGTGAGGACTGATTCCTGCTGCTCCTGGAGAGCACCTGTTACAGGTGAGTAACTACTCTTTCTCCAGGACCAAGCAGGAAGTCAGTCCTCACATATGGGTGACTCCCTACCTCTGGGCTACCGAGGAACCCAGGCTGAACAAGAGAACTCCCTCTAGTCTCAGCAGCAAAGAAAGGCTTTTCAAGGACACAACCCCCACCGGTAGCCCAACAGAGGGCAGGAGGGCAGGAGTTGCCTAAACCTCAAAGAGATTCCGGAGTATTGCCTGGCCAAAAGCACTGTCCCTACAGGACTCCCTCTCCAGGCAGTAATGGGCTGAAAAAGTCTGGCTTGAAGACCAAGTTGCAGCCCTGCAGATGTCTACCAAGGGCACAGAGTGGAGATGAGCCACTGAGGCAGCCATCGCCCTGACACGATGGGCCGTGACCCAACCCTGCAAAGGAAGGTCAGCCGCCTTGTAAGCCCAGGTGATACAGTCAGCCACCCAGATGGACAAGGTACGCTTGGACACAGCCAACCCCAACTTATTGGGGTCAAAGGATACGAAGAGCTGAGTAGCCCTTCTATGCCCCTGCGTATGGTCAAGGTAGAAGGATAAGGCCCTCCTACAGTCCAGGGTATGCAGGACTGCTTCAGCCTGGCTAACATGAGGCCTAGGGAAGAATGTTGGAAGAACCACCTCCTGGTTGAGGTGGAAAGAGGAGACAACCTTAGGGAGGAACTTTGGATGAGTCCTGAGGACTACCCTGTTCCTGTAAATCCTGGTGTAAGGCCTGTCACAGACCAGGGCTTGAAGCTCACTTACTCGCCTAGCCAAGGTAAGGGCTATTAGGAAGAGTGTCTTCCAGGAGAGGAAGCGTAGTGGACAAGTAGCCATCGGCTCAAAAGGTGGGCGAGTCAGTTGCTGCAAGACCACATTCAGCTCCCACTCAGGGGCAGGAGGACGGATGGGAGGCTTGAGCAAAAGCAAGCCCCTGAGAAAGCGGGACACCAAGGGGTGACCAGATAGAGATTGCCCCTCTACCAATGAGTGGTGAGCTGCTAGAGCTGAGAGGTGGACCTGAACAGAATTGGACTTAAGGCCCTGATTGGATAAGTGCAGTAAGTACTTAAGCACTACTGGCACAGTACAGGAGAAAGGATCCTCTGTACGTAGGTGACACCACACAGAAAACCTCTTCCACTTGAGAGCATAGGTTTTCCTAGTGGACTGTTTCCTAGAGGCTAGGACAACCTCCTCAACTTCCCGAGGTAGGCCCCAGGGAGCCAAAACTACCTTTGCAGCCTCCAGGCCATCAAATTGAGAGACCGGAGATTGGGGTGCAGAAGGGAACCCTGGTCCTGTGTGAGAAGGTCGGGTTGCAACCCCAGAGGCAGTGGAGGATCCAGCGCCAGTTGAAGCAGAAGAGGAAACCAAGGCTGTCTCGGCCACCTGGGAGCTACCAGCAGGACCGAGGCCTTGTCCTGGAGAATCTTGAATAGGGTTCGGGCCACCAAGGGCGTGGGAAGAAACGCATAGACGAGGCCCTGAGACCAAGATATCAGAAAAGCATCCGCTGCTATCCGCAGAGGATGTGGTTGCCTGGAGCAGAACTATGGCAGCTGCTTGTTCATGGGGCTGGCAAAGAGATCTATCAAAGGGAGACCCCATTTCAGGAAGATCTTCTGAACTACTGAAGGATGCAGCTGCCACTCGTGGGGCTGCAGTATTCTGCTTAACCTGTCTGCCAGGTAGTTGTCCTGGCCTGGAAGGTACACAGCCCTGAGGAGCATGTTGTGCCTGAGGGCAAAAGAACAAAGGTCCTGAGCTTACCGACAAAGGATCCTGGACCCAGTCCCGCCCTGTTTGTTCACATAAAACATGGCAACCTGGTTGTCCGTGTGAATCAGGACAGACTGTTGAGCCAGGGTAGGAGTGAAAGCTTTGAGTGCTAACCGAATAGCTCTGAGTTCGAGGAGATTGATCTGCTGTGCAGCTTCCCAGGGAGACCAGAGGCCCTGGGTGCACTTGCCCAGACAATGAGCTCCCCAGCCTTGCAGGGAGGCATCTGTGGTCACCACTACTGTGTACCCCGGAATCTGAAAAGGCACCCCTTTCAGTAGGTTGGGTGGGTGCAGCCACCAGTTGAGGGAGTGCAGAAATGGTCTGGACACTCTTACCCTGTCTCTGAGGCTGCCTGTGGCCTGTGACCACTGAGTCCGAAGGCACCACTGTGCAGGCCTCATATGGAGCCTGGCATTGGGGGTCACATGTACTGTCGAAGCCATGTGGCCAAGCAGCCTCAGGCAGAGTCTGGCGGAGACCAGGTTGCTGCTGAGAAACTGACTTGCTAAGGCCATCAACCTGTGGGCTCTGTTTTCTGGCAAGAATGCCTTTGCCAGGAGAGAGTCCAACCTTGCCCCTATGAACTCCAAGTTCTGGGAAGGGAGCAAAGTGGACTTTGCGAAGTTTATGACAAACCCCAGGCATTGTAGAAGAGCAATGGTCCGGAGGGTGGCTTGATTGGCCTCCTGACCTGTCTGACCCCTGATGAGCCAGTCGTCCAGGTAGGGGAAGACAAAGATGCCCTGATTTCTCAGGTAGGCCGCCAACACTGCTAGGCACTTTGTGAATACTCTGGGGGTGGAGGTGAGGCCAAAAGGCAGCACTCTGTACTGATAATGGTTTCCTCCCACGATGAACCTCAGGTACTTCCTGTGGTCTGGATGAATGAGGATGTGAGTGTACGCATCCTTTAGATCTAAGGAGCATAGCCAATCTCCCTGCTGGAGGTAGGGCAGTAAGCATCTTGAACTTTTCTTTCACTAGGAACTTGTTGAGGTTCCTGAGGTCCAGAATGGGACGAAGGCCACCGGTCCTTTTGGGCATCAGGAAATACCTGGAATAGAATCCGTGACCTTGCAAGTGGGGAGGTACAGGCTCCACCACCCTGTCCACCAACAGACCCTGAAGCTCCTGACGGAGAAGGTCTGTGTGCAGAGGAGGCCTTGGAGGCTCCCCTGGAAAGTAGGGGGGTGGCAGTTGGTGGAAATGGAGGGCATATCCTTTGTGGATTATCTCCAGCACCCAACTGTCCCCGGTGATAAGGGGCCACTGGTGGGCAAAGAGGGCTAGGCGACCTCCTGTGCAGGGTTGGGAGAGCAGTGGAGGAGAGGCTATGCTCAAGGAGTCAAAAAACCCCACCCTGCTGAGTGGTAGCAGGGGCCTGAGGCTTGGGGGTCCTCTGCCTACAGGGCCCATTACCCTGGCCCTTGGCTTGCTGACCCTGGGGGCAGCTTGGGCAGCCTGATACTGCAGGTACTGTTTGTAGGCAGTGCCCTTCTTTGGGTAAAAGGGCTTTTTACCCAAGCCCTTCTTTTTATGAGAAGGGGCAGAGGTCTTCCTCGACAGCCTTGTCTGGGTGAGGTGCTCGGTCTCGAGCTGAGCAGCCTTCTCGGTCATGGGCTTGCCAAAAAGGTTTTCACCTCGGCAAGGGACATCAACCAACTTGTCCTGAACCCATGGCTTGAGGTCCGATGACTGCAGCCATGCCTGGTGTCAAGCCGCAATGCCAGCTGCCGCAACTCGGGCCGAAGCCTTGAAGCCATCGTAGGCGGCGCGGGACATGAACTTCGAGCAGTCCCGAATCCCCGAGGACAAGGACTTAAATCTCTGCAAGGGTTCCCCGGAGAGACCAGCAGAGAATCCGGCCAATTCCTTGGCCAGATCCCGCAAGTACATGCCCATGTACAGCTGGTAAGACTGGACACGGCAAGCAAGCATCGAGCCCTGAAAACACTTTCTACCGACGCCATCTAGGTTTCGGGCCTCCCTGCCAGGAGGCACCGCGGAGTGCATCTTCTGACTCTTCAGACGATGCATGGCCGATTCCACAACCATGGAATGGTGTGGTAGCTGTGCCTTCTGAAAACCAGGGCTCTTACGGAGCCGATAGATCGAATCGACTCACTTGCTAAGAACCGGCGCCGAGGCCGGTGCCTCCCACATACGGAAGAGGAGCCGTTCCAGCATTGGAGGAACCGGGACAGTAAAGGCCTCCTTCGGAGGAGAGTCATACTGTAGTGCCTCGAGCTCTTCAGCTCGAGGCTCTTCCTCGGGATACGCCGGAATAGCCAAGGCAGTGGCCATATCCTGGACGAACTCCGAGAACCGGGTGTCCTCCGGGGGGACCTACTCCGGGGCTCAGACTGCGGTGAGTCCGAAGGGACACACCGAGTCTTAAAGGTGTCAGGAGACTCCTCGTCCTCCGTCTCCCAAGCCGACTCGTCCGAGGAAGAGTCGGGGTCCAACCCCGCGGGGCCCCAGAGCACCCGCCCCGATGTCGGAAGCACCGGCGTTGACGCCCTCGGTCCCGAACGGGAGGTCGAGGGGGACCGCGACCGAGGTCGACTCCGAGCCACGATCGACTCGAGTATCGGCTCGGTCTCCGGGGTCGACTTTGACGTCGATGTCCCGGTGGTCGGGGCAGATGCGCTAGACAGGCCGGCCATCAGTGCCCGCTGCTGCTCCATGAAGGCAGACATTCTGCTCTCCAAGGCTGTCATCCTGAGACTCAGCTCGGGAGACGCAGCAGCCACCGACTCGGGCCCCGGCGGCGCCGGGCCCGACGTCGACTCCCTGGGAGGGGAGTCCACGAGGACTACGGGGCTTACGTGTCCAGCAGACTCCGGCTCCACACGAGGAACTTTGGCAGGCTTCTCCGGTTCCACAGGCCCGGGGCGATGGTCGGTGGTCTTAGACCTGGCCCTCGGAGCCAGGGACCTCTTCCGACGACGCCCTCGCGAGCCGTTTCTTCCTCTTGCGTTCCTGGTCGGGGGACCCCCTGTCCGAGGAGCTTCGACGGCGCTCGGGATCGGAATCCCGAGATGTCGAGGCCTCAGACGAGGTCCGGGCCCGGCCGGAGGCTGAGTCTGAGAAAAGCCTTTCCTTTTGTTGCTGACGACTTCGAAATGCCTTGGAAGACATTTTCCCACAGGCCCTGCACAACTTAGGATCGTGGTCGGGGCCCAGGCACCGAAGGCAGCAGTCGTGTGTGTCGGTGAGAGACATTAGTTTCTTACACCGATCACACTTCTTAAAACCGCTGGAAGCCATCAGGGAAAAAAGTGTCCCCGCGAGGTCAAAAGACCGGCCTTCCAGGGGAAAAGAGAAAAAAGGGCGCGAACGCCAGCCACGAAGGGCAAAAAACGAAAAAGAGGAATCGGGCTCGATACCGGTGTACCGAACCCGGCGGGAGGGGAACCGGCGTCGAACCGAAGAAAAAGAGCAAAAAATCGTTGAAAAATCTAATTTTAACTGGGAAAACTAGACACACGTCCGGTGGGCTTCACGGAAAAAAAGAGACTGAGATAAGATGGCACCTTTAGGCGAGAAGGGAACCGCGCATGTGTGCCTGCATTCCCAAAGGCTTTCCTAGAAAGCTGGGGAAATGCTCCGCTGGGGCTTCATCGGCGCCGATGACACCCTTATGTGAGGACTGACTTCCTGCTTGGTCCTGGAGAAAGTGAGTTCCAGATAGTTGGAGCATAGAAGTGGAATGCTCTGTTGGAGGTTAGGCACTGCTGTGAGTGATTGAGGTTGGTACTGTGAGGAGAGAGTGGTTTGTGCTTCTGTGCAATCTTTGGCAGATGAGGGGCAAGCTTTACTGGAGACTTAATAAAAGTTTATTAAAAGATTAAAGTGTAATGGTGACAATCAGTGTATTAGAAAGTATTTGCAAATTAACAACAATGGAAAATGGAATGTCAGTATCTGCTGGGATGGTGTTAAAGCAATAGTTAGGGGTAGATTTTCAATGTGGGCCTCTAGGAATCAAGAAAGGCAAAGAGAGGGAGGAGACATTGTGTAAGGGGGAGTGCAGTTAAAATAAAATCACAAAGAACAAGTCTGAAGAAGGTGCTTGGAAGATTGCAAAAGGTAAGAGTGAAGTTAGATTTTCAAGAGGGTGCAGCAATTTTTCTTTGAATTTGGGAATAAGCGCAACAAAATGTTGGCCCAAAAATTAAAAAATAAGACTCATCAGTCAGTGTTTACTAAAATAAAAGTGGATAAGGACAAATGCTTTCTGGGGAGGATAAAATCAGGGAGAGGTTCTCCATGTTCAAAAGTGATATGCAAGCGATCCTAAAATTCAAGAAAGTGAGGTGATCTCATACTTGGAGGATGTGGACCTCCCACAGACACCTCAAACTTTACAAGA
Source organism: Ichthyophis bannanicus (assembly GCA_033557465.1). Taxonomy (NCBI): domain Eukaryota; kingdom Metazoa; phylum Chordata; class Amphibia; order Gymnophiona; family Ichthyophiidae; genus Ichthyophis; species Ichthyophis bannanicus. Next base: position 194,660,511 of record CM066039.1, read on the forward strand.
GGCTTTAGAGGAGATTACTATTATTGAAATTTTACAGGGGGATAAATTGCCACAGCAAGATGGCTTAACCACATGATTTTATAAAACCTTTGCTCTTTAATGTCATATTAGATAATATCACAATTGAAAACAAAATACGTTCAAGAATACTCATAGGGAACTAAAGTTTACTATATCTCCTATTCCTCTGACAAAGCACTGGATCAACTATAACTATGAAGGTCTCAGACTTCTTTTGGCATTACTTTTCAGACTTACGTCTGGACTATGTATCGTGCCCAGTAGCATCAACGACCTTCAATTATAGTCTTTGAGTGAGGAGCTCTATTGCAGAAAACCGTTGCTCTCAATCTTGTGGCTTTACCTAGACAACTAGTTCATATACGTTGTCAAAATCTTCTTAAAGCTCTAATGGCAAAAGTTGATTTTCTACAGTCATAATACTTAACTTTCTGCTTGTTCTATCTAGTCTGAAATCTCCGTTACTAGGCTCCTCTCTTATTTTTCAACGATCCCAACACTCTCCCCAGGTACCGCTGTAGCGTTTCACCGCCTCGGTTTCTTCAGGGGATCGGTTCTTAGCCCTTATGTGCTCTATGTGAATCGACTTTAGTTCCCTATGAGTTATTCTTGAACGTATTTTGTTTTCAATTGTGGCATTGATCGTTCAAAAAAAGACCAGAGCCAAATGTGTTACCACGAATATTAGATAATATACCATCAATGGAGGTGACAGGCATTTCCGAAATTCATAAGCAAGGTAGAGATAGGGAAGAAAATTTTGGATTTAACTTAAGCCTCTCTTAAGAGTAGCTCAGAGGTACAACGCCACGCACTGCCACGCTCTTAGCCTGAGAGATGACAGCTATCCTCTGAGGAGGTGGCTCTGTCCCCTATTGTGAGCTTAGAGGTACAATGCCACACACCTGCAGGTGGGCTAAGAGCCTGAGAGATGACAGCTATCCTCGAAGGAGGTGGCACTGTGTACAGAGGTAGAGGAGCAGTATAACAGGGCCCACAGATATCTGGTAGATAGTAAATAAAATCTGAATGTCATCGGCACAAAAGATGCCTCTATTATCCTTACCATATTTCTGTTGGGTCATTTCTTTTCCTGGACCATTACATTTTGGAATAAAATCCTTATTTGGATTTTGTTGGGCCCTGTGTCTACCTCCATTTCTGCTCATTTTTGGCTTTTATCAGTTGTTTTGGAGGATCCTTCTTCATTTGGTATCTAGAAAAGGAGACATCAAGCATGGCATCTACAACAAGAGAACACCCAGCAGTGCACGCCGAAGGAGTAAGTCATGCTCTTTGGGTGAGCTCCTTGGGGCAACTCAGGGGGCACCTAAAGGCTGCCATGCTTTTCAGCTAAGCAGTATCTTTATTTCTTTGCGGCTGTTGTTGGATCCAGTTTCCCATACTATGAAGGACAAAATACACTTAAGGCTGATTCCATGGCAATTACTCCTATCCACTCACTATGGAGTTGACGCTGCACCATCGCGAATGCCCTTTTCTAAGATTTATGTACCCTATTACCATTTCCCATCCTGTGTATTCCCGTCCCTATCCAGAAGGCCAAAAACTCAGCAAATAAAAGTGGGTCTGGTTAACGCAGTTCGATCAAACAAATGGCAGCCATCCAAGACCTGATAACTTCTAAATCCTTAGACCTTCTCCTAATTACCAAGACATGGCTGAAAGAGAACATAAGAACATAAGAAATGCCATACTGAGTCAGACCAAGGTCCATCAAGCCCAGTATCCTGTTTCCAACAGTTGTCAATCCAGGTCACAAGTATCTGGCAGGTTCCCAAAAAGGTACAGAGGTTCCACAATGCTTGTCCCTGGGTAAGCAGTGTATTTCCCGGGTCCTCTTTAAAAATGGTTTATGGACCTTTCCAAATCTTTTTTTAAACCCAGTTACATTAACAACTTTTACTAAGCCTCCGGTAACGAATTCCAGAGTTTGATTACGCATTGAGTGAAAAAATATTTCCTCTTATGAGTCTTAAATGGGTTACATTGTAGCTTCAATGTGTGTCCCCTAGTCTTTCTACTTTTTGATGGAGTAAACAACCTATCTATTTTTACGCGTTCTACTCTATTCATTTATTTATAGACCTCTATCATATCTCCCCTCAGCCATCTCTTTTCCAAGTTGAAGAGCCCTAACCTTTTAACCCTTTCCTTATAGGTGTATCCTTCCATCCCCTTTACCATTTTGGTCAGGGGCGGCTCAAGGCAATCTGCTGCCTGAGGCGAAGAATGAGATCCCCCCCCACCTTAGAGGGGGCAGGGCTTTTTCAGAAATCCAATCAGAGACTGAACCAAACCAAAAAGCCAATTAGATTGTATGGAGGAAATGCAAGATGTTTGCACACAGGGCCATATCAGCACATACTTCCAAAACTCACATAAGGAGCCCATCCAAAAAAAGCGTCACTTGTAAATACTACAGTGGGCCCTGGGACATCCATACACCTATTTGAAAAGCTGAACAAGTCAAATTACTACAGTACAATATAGATCTTTATGTACAAACTCCATGTTAACAGAATACCTGACCTCAGTCATACACTCACAACATCGACCCTCAGCAAGTACAGAATAAGTAACCACAATCTAAAGTAAAAATAAAAATATGTAGACAAAATTTAACTGAAACCTCAAGAAGCCAGAGTTCACATGCAGTGCAATATCAGATAAATAAGAGATGCAGTTCCCCAATACTGTGTAAAATATAAAAATAGCACAAAGTCCAATCACTAAAATTAAATAAAATTATTTTTTCTACCTTTGTTGTCCAACCATTTTATTCTCTGATCATGCTGGTCCCGATCTGAGGCTTCTGCTTTCCTGTCTTCTCTTAGCTCTCTTTCTGTGGTCTACGGTCCATGGTCCATCTGCCATTTCTTATCTCTTCTTTTGTTTTCTTCACTTCCTTCCATCAGCCCATTTCCAGTTCCAGTAACCCTCCCCAGTATCAGCCCCCTTTGCAGTCCTCCCCTCCCAGTACCTTCCAATGTAAACTGCCTTGCATTCCCACAACTGCCACTGGTGTTCATTCCCTTCCAGTCCCCCTCCTTCCCCACTGTCCAGCCCCTTCTAGTCCAAATACCAGCCCAGGTATCAGCTCACGTCCACTCTGTGTCACCCCCCCCCCCCCAGTCAGCTCCTTTCCAGTAACCCTACCCTCTGTCCATCCCCCTTCCAGTACCATTCACATGTCAGCTCCCTTCCAGCCTCCTCCCCATTACCTAGCCACCTACCACTCCCATCCCCAAGTGTCATCTCCCTTCCAGTCCCCCTTCAGTACATCCCAGGTGTCAGCTCCTTTCCAGCCCCCTCCTTCCCCCGTGTCAGCTCCATTCCTGCCCCTCCTTCCCCTGGCAGACCTTCTCAGTATCTGCTCCCTTCCAGTACTATTCTCCCATCCCCCTGCATCAGCCCATTTGTAGCCCTAGCCCCTAGTTTTCTTCCAGGGCCAGCAGCACTCTCCTCCCCACCCCATTAGCCCATTTATAGTCCCAGCCCATTTCCAGTCCTATCCCCCTTATCAGCCCACTCCAGTCCTAGACCCCCAATCAGCCCATTACCAGAACTAGCTCATTTTCAGTGCTAGCCCTCCATCTGCCCATTACCTGTCCTACCCCCACCAATAAGTCCATTTCCAGTCCTAGCCCCCCAATCAGCCTATTTCCTGTCCTAGCCCCCATAATAAGCCCATTTCTAGGCCTAACCCCACCAATCAGCCCATTACCAGTCCTAGTCCCCCTCCCGATCAGCCCATTGCCAGTTCTACCCCCCATCAGCCCATTTCCAGGCCTAGCCCCCCCGATAGCCCATTAACAGTCCTAGCCCCCCGCCCGATCAGCCCATTTCCAGTCCTAACCCTCCCACATCAGCCCATTTCCAGTTCTAACCCTCCCGTTAGCCCATTTCCAGTCCTAGCCCTCCCCCCATCAGCTCATTAATATTTCCTATGCTACCAACCCCCCCCCCCCAGCCCAGGGAAATTGAAAAAAACCCCTAAAAAAACCCAGCTGCAGAAGCTGATGCTGCTGCTGCTGCCACAGCAGCGGCAGCAGTGACAGAATGAAGTGCCCCATGGCTGCGGCCCCCTGCCAGAGCCCTGACAGCATTTCCCTCTGTTTGCCAGCTCAGTTTTGCAGAGCCGCGCGAAGGGAGAGGGGTTTCCCTTTCCTGCGGCTCTGTTAAAGCTGAGCCCTCTGGCGCTGATGGGAAACAGGAAACCCCAAAGTGCGTCAATTGACGCATTATCATGATGACTGCATTTAGTATGAAATGCAGATGTGAATTAATGTGAAGTTACTTATTTGTTAAATACATGCAGTATGTGACATCATTACATGATGTCATCGTGTGTTTATTGTTTGTAATGTCGGAATAAAACTGTAAACAGTGATTGAGATGCGCTGCCTAGTGGGAACATGAATTTATACCTAGAAGCCGCAAAGTATGTCAATTGACTCATCCAAGACAATTGAGTGCGTCAATTGACGTACTTTGGGGCTTCTAAGTATAAATTCATTTTCCCGCTAGGTGGTGCATCTGTCATTAATTTTCGAAGCACATATTTGAACATCTTGACCTTGCTAACAAAGTCATGGAACATGACTGCCATAGTTCTAGCAGTGGCGCTGGTATACAACTTCGAAGATGCATTTGCATCAATTGACGCACTTTGGAGCTTCTAGTGTTAATATCCATTGTGCTCAGCCACTACATTATAGAGATCAGCAGTTCTTGGACTGCTTTCAAAATCTTCATTTTCTTCAACTGGTTATGTTTGCCACTCATCAGGCCGGTCACACTATAGATACTATCTTCAATCATCTCTTTGTCTTTTCTCCCTCTCAAATATATATCCATTCCCAGTCAGCTGGTCAGATCACCTTCTAATCCATTTTTTCATAAATAGTCCTTGGCCTGTGGATAAGTACATGACCTGGACGATAACTACTCCAGTTGTCCCCCAGTCCAATCTCCAACTGTTCATAGCATTATTTCTATTTTTCCCATAAGACCTCCAGCAATTACAACAATCCACACAGGCAACCTTTGGGACTGAAATCTATCCACAGCAGTTTAAAAACTGTAACATGACCAAATGGAAAAGAGGGGTTACCATTGATATAAAACAGGATGGGACCATGCAGGCCTGAAAATCCTAAAAAAAAGCTACGTAAAGCAGAATGAACTTGGAGGAAACATAAAACAGCTGAACATTTGTCTAAAGTCTGAGACTTGCAACACTATTACCCGAAAAAACTAGATGAAGCCAAACAGAAATACTACTCAAATAGGATTGATCAACCTCATAATAAAAAATGACAGCTTTTCTCAGAGGTAGCTCAATTTTCCATTCTACTCTCCTTTCAGACAACACACCCTTCCACTATTCCATGTCCTACAGTCTCGGAATTAGCCGATGGGTTTTTAAAATTAGGTATCAGACATCCAGTCTACATTATCAAAAGTTCCAATCTCATCACCGCTACCAGACACTAAGGATTCTGTTACTCTCACAACCTATTCAAATTTTAACTCTCTCACCAAACTGAAGCTTCAACAAATTCTGCATGGGCCTTGATCTCTTAGACCATACCTCTAGTATGATTAATCAGAGACTGGAATTAGGCCTAGTTACACCTTGCTGGAAGAAAGCCTTGAGTTTTGCTAAATTTAAAAAAAACATTGTTGGTTCGAACTAATCCCAATAACTACTGGCCCATCTCTAACCTGCCCTTCCTCCCTAAAATCATAGAGAAACATGTCCTCCTGCAGTTTTCTGATTACTTGGAGAAAGCTAACACCCTGCATATCTATCAATTCAGGCTTTCATGCTGGATTCAGCACAGAAACAGCACTGGTATACCTTCTCAGAGATATCCATGTGCATCTTGACACTCGACAGATAGCGCTTCTGATATCACTGGACCTCTTATTAGCTTTCAGTCTTGTCAATCATCACCTCAATTGGGATTACTAACTTAGTATTGAAATGATTCACATCCTACTTACAAGACCGATTTTGCCAGCTCAGTTTTAATTCATCCATGTCTCAAAACTATTGAGTTTCATCTGGTGTCCCACAAGGCTCTCTACTCTCACCAGTTCTTTTCAACACTTTCCTTAGCTCACTGGCCAGACTCATACAAGATGCAAGACTTACAGGATACTATTACGCAGACGACATTCAGATTATTGCCTATACTAATTACTTGAACCCAAATCTTTCACACCTAAATTCCTGTCTCAAATCTATTTGATCTTGGCTCACTACACATTAACTCAAATTGAATTTTTCAAAGATGTAGGCAATGTGAATTACCGAGCTAGCCTCATCTCCAGCTTTACTACCTACTCTAAATAACCAGCTGATAAAAACTGTAAAAACCTTGAAACTCTCAGCTGCCACCTAGGTGGTGAACTAACATTCGATAGACACATAGCTGCTCTTACACAAAGTACTTCTTGCACTCTTCGCAAGCTCTGTGCAATCAAGAAATTCCTCACTCCATTAGCCATCCATACTCTTCTCATCACATTAATAATGCCATGCCTAGATTACTTTAACAGCCTTCTACATGGTATCTTGGAAACTAACCAATAAAAACTTCAACATCAGCAGAACACAGTCATAAAACTACTTTATACTGCATCAAAATTTGATCATGTGACTACAGAAGTAATTTTATTTATTTATATATTTATTTATACGTTTTTCTATACCGCCCCTTTCAGTGATCAAGGGTGGTTTACAATTAACCAACATAGTGTTAGAACTTAGTGTTACACTAATTATAGTAAACTTCTTATAATAAACAATAAACTACTTTTACAATCAACATATTATCACAGTGATGGAAAGACCTGTTGCCATGTTCTGGATGAAGTCCTGGAAGGATATGTCTTCTGGAGGGAACCGGCGCCACTCGTGAGGCGGTGATGGGTCTGATGGGATATCGGGAAGGTCCTGGGAATTGAGCAATTTCTGTTCAGACTCAGACGAAGTGGAGTCTGAGTCCAGGAGGAAGTCAAAGTATCGACGGTCCTTAGATGTGCCTCAATGACCCTTAGACATGGAAGGTCGATGTCGACATTGGTACTCTGAGATGTCAAGCCAGGTGGTTTGTCAACTTGAGGCTGCTGAGCATCACCGGCATTGATTGGTGCCAGTCAAGGTATTGATGTCGATGCTGAGGGCTCTGGTGGTACCAATTTCAATACATGCACCGGTGCTTGTGTCTCCAGCTGGAGGCTGGGTGCTGACATATGCACTCTCAGTGCTATCGATGGTACCAGTATCGAGGCTGCCAGAAGTGCTGCCAAACTTCTTTCGATAGTCAGCATGCAATGATCTAAGGAAACTGTCGATGCCTGGGTGGATTCAGCAATGGGGTTTTGGGCCATGTCCCAGAGCATGGCACCAGTAGCTCTCTGGAGATCGATGCATTGGGCGTGTCCTGATCCCCATCTCTGCTTTAAAGGGAGGATTCTCCCACCGGGGCTGTTTGGCTGGTCGGTCAGCATCTGAGGCATCCCTAGGGGAGTCTCGATGCTTATGGGACTTTTCTCTATTATTGGTATCGGTCTTGGATGCTGATATCAATGATTTGGACTTCACCTTGTGTTTGGACTTCAAGGATACCTGTGACTCACACAAAGAAGTGGAGGCCTTCGATGATGTGGAAGTCACTGAAATCGACTCCAAGCCAAAGTTCCAAATTGTCTGGCTCTGTTTTGCAGGCCTTTCTTTGTCATTTGTTGACAGAGGGGGCAGGTAGTGGCTTGGTGCTCGGGGCCCAAACCCTTGAGGCACCAGTCATGTTTGTCTGTGACTGAAATTGTGGCTGAGCACTTTGTACATTTAGTGGCTGAGCACTTTGCATCATTTAGTGTGTCTGGATGTCCGATCCAGATGTCCAGTCCCGCTAAACACTGGGGCGCCGATGCAGCCAACAGAACTCCCTGTACATACAGGCAAGATGTGCAGGGAGCTCTGTTCATGGACGGGAGAGGGTGGGGTGGGCCGGGCCAGAGGTGGAGCGAGGGCGGGCAGTGGGCAGGAACCCGACTCATGACATACAGTGCCAATTCTGAGGTTGGCTCTGTACGTCCGGGGTTGGCCATTTTCATGGGGGACTTATTCCACCTCTGAGGTGGAATAAGTCCCCTTGGATGGAGGAAGATTGAAGATCCAGGCCCGCAAAACTAGGTGAGGGGGGCGCAGGAGGTACTCCACAGCACAACTCTGGCCACAGCAGGCTCAATCGGGGGTCGGGCTGTGGGGAAAACATATTTTCTGTGCCAGCTGGGGATCCCAGCTCCTGTATGGAGCAGTAGTGCCATGGCAACACGGCTCCATGCAGGAGCTTGGCTGGACTAGCCGAGTAAGTGTTAGGACATCTGGGATGCCTGAATCAGGGCACGTCTTGGATGTCCCGGCCTTATGCCATAATTCTGCTCTCGCGGGGCAGTCTAGCCCTCGCAGGAACAGAATTGGGTGCATCCCCGGGCCATCTGGATGTCTGGACATCTGGACAAACCGGGGACGTACATCACTGAATTGGCCTCCACGTGGTTTATCCATGCCTTACTGGTGAACTTCTGGTAAGAAGAAAAGGCAATGTTGGCCTGTAGGCTTAAACTGGCAGTAAAAACCGTGATGAAGAAATAAAAAGAGAGAAATAAAGGAAAGGAAAGAAAAATAAAAGTATAAATAGGACCGGTAGTGGCTTTGACAGTAATGGCGTTGATGGGAAGGCAGAAGCACAACTATCGAAGAAAATTAGGCATTTTTTAGCAGGAAACAGAGCGACCTGTTGGCTCTGCGGAAAACGAAGAACTGCAGAAAGGATATGGGAAGGTGGGAAGAAGGGCACAATGGAGTGCTCCCAAAGGCTTTCCTATTGGATGCTGAGGAGCGTTCCCACGAAAGCTCCAACGGTGACATTTACCCATATGTGAAGACTGCATTCCTGCTTGTTCCTGGAGACATAATATTCTTACAGAATAAGCACTTAAATTATTCCCTTGCCCTTTTGTCGCATTCCCTACCCTTCTTTTCTGTTTTGATTTAATATATGTCTAATTGTAGATATTGAGTTTTTTTTTATTTATTGGAATTTTAACTTTGTAAACCAGATACTGTATAATGGGTGGCATATCAAAAGCCAAATAAACTATAAGCTACAGAATAACATCCAAGATTTTAACTCAACTAGACATCCTGCCGAGACCAAATCTAAGCTCTTCCCTTTGAGTCCTCTGAAATGGTAACACAGAGAGATCCCAAGACTCATTCATAGCAAGCAGCATGTTGTGCTGGAGAAGGCATGCAATAATGGCCCCAACTGTTTCAGTACATGGTAGCCTAAATTTGTTTCTTTTTTTTTTTATTAAGGTTTATCAGATTTATAAAAATCAATCAATCTACAAAGGACAATCAATAATATCCATCCGGAAATATGGCAAAAGCCAGTAAAGGTAAATCATACAATCAAGTAGTCCACATTATGGGTAGACAAGGAGAAAATAAAGGAAACAGCTAACAGTACTCAAATAGTACTAAAACTTTTAGGAGGTGAAAGGGAGACCTCCTTTTCAAAAATAGCAGGCTTTTCAAAAATGACTATGACTTATGTTCCAGCAGAAATCTCTCCAAATGAGAAGAGTAAAAAAACACCACGTCAATCCCTGCAAATTAACAATACATTTACAGGGGTAGTGTAAAAAGATGGACGCTTCCATGTTCAAAACTTTAGATTTTAAAATCAGGAATGCTGATGTAGCTGTGTATTCCTGGCTTTATCAGAAAATATGTTCAGTCGTTGACCACAGAAAAGCTTAATCTTATTTTTAAAATAAGCTTTCAGAACTTTAACTTTGTCAGCCACTGACACAAATGTAACTAATAGAGTACCTCTCTTAGCTATAGCAACAGAAGAATCCTCCAGGAACTTAGTAAGATCACAATTAACATCAAAGGATAAAACATCAAGCCTTTCCCTTCCCCCATCCTATTGCCGTATACCAAGTGGCAAGAAAAAACATTTCTGAGTCACTATTTTCTCAGGAAATAACAATACCTCCCTAAAATATTTATCAAGGAGAATTTCAACGGATAATAAAGATGTCATTGGAAAAATTACAATTCGAAGGTTATTGAACCTGGAAGAGTTTTCCAAGGCCTCTAACTTATTATACACATAAAGAGAATCATTAATTGCAACACTAGCTTGCTGCAATTTATGCATCTGAGTACCCAACTTTAACACATTAGTAGCAACTTCTCCCAAACAGTTATCCATCTCCTGAAATTTTTGTACAATCTCTTGAGTGAACACAACGAAATTTAACAACAGTGGAAGATCGGGAGAGGTGAGAGCGGGCCGTAGCCAGAGCTGCTGCGCTGGGCAAGAGTCTGTCAGCTGGAGAGTGTGCCTTGCAGCACCTGTGCGACCACCTATCCAGACGCCGGGATACCATCACCCGAGGTCACTCCGGCCCTATTTCATCGGGCCCTGAGGCCCTCTGGACCGTGGCCCAATGAGGTGTGCTCTAAGGGGCGCGTCATGCCCCTTTGGCGCCATTTCCGCTCACTGAAGGCATAATTAGCAGTGGTGTTTGCTATTCCCAGCTATAAAATACATTTGGGCTAATGCAGAAAGCTGGTGTTAGACCCACGCTGGATCGATTTTTTAACGTTCCTGACAACGCACACATTTTAACGTGCAATGCAGGAAGGTTAGGGTATGCAAATGCCCGCTACGGTAACAGTGCACATGCAAATCAGCCACCACAGCATTAAACTGGGAGAGCAAACCTGACACATGTGCACAAGAAGTCTGTGCTAATTTGGCTTGCTCTGCAGGCACTGCATGGCTAATCTGCATATCAGACCCAACAGTATTTTGATGGCATCAGGGATGATCACGGCATCGAGAAAAGCCCCGGATACCATCAAAATACTGTCGGGACCGGTGTCCGACAAAACAGAATCCCTGGTGGTCCAGCGGCCCCAATCCCCCCTCCCGACAGTATTCTGATGGCATCGGGGACAATCGTGGCATCGTGAAAAGCCCCCAATGCCATCAAAACACTGTCGGAGGCCGGTGCTCTGACAAAAAGTAATTTAGCTGGTGGTTTAGCGACCCCTGAAAACTGCCACCCCAAAACCCAAGTAAGAGAAAATCACCCCCAAGTAAAATAAAATCACCCCCAAGCAAAAATAAATATAGTAAAAGTTACTTGGTGGTCTAACGGCTCCCAAATCCAAGTTTCCCTGTACCAAATAGGTGGGAGCGCTGCCTGCATGCTCCCGCTCTGGTCCGCCATCATGTAAAATGGTGCGCCTGGCCCCACACGGTATTCTGGGATGCACCGGGCAGGGATAGACTGCCATATAAGGCCTTAGGGACATTGGCCCCTGCTAATATTTTAATGACATCGGGGGCTTTTTTCAATGCCTGATCCTCTGAGGAGAAGATGATCTAGGCATCGTGAAAAGCACCTGGTGCCATCAAAATACTGGTGGGGGCACGTATTAGAGGTTTACTTCTACTCAGACCCTGAAGTAAAAGTTTTGGCGCTATGGCTGGTTGTGAAATCCTCTATGCCTGTCGCTGCATCAGGCATAGCCATGATTTGCATACCTGCCCCGTTGATTAAAATACTTTAAAATAATTAGGATTCATTTAAATAGATTTAAATACGCGTGGCCGTTAATTGGGTGCTGGTTTTTCCGTCGGCATTTACATCTATTTCCTGCATTTAAAGGACTGTAAAATGTGCTTAAACGTTCTGCATTGGCTTTCTGCATCGGCCCCATTGTTTGTGTCTTATTTTGTGTGTATCGGTGTTTTCTCTTGGCAATGGGGAAGAGGAAGAGGAAGAAAACGGAATATGGTTCTTTACTACCTGCTTTGCGTGACTCGAAGGTGACTGGCCCCCTAGATAAACATTTCCTAACTCTTCCGACTCATCAATCATCCCTATCGTCTATCAGCCTAAATTTGTTTCTGACGTCACTGATATCTTTCATAGGCAGAGAGTGAAAAAAAATGCTTCTTTTAAGCAACTGATCAGGCAACTACCAGTTTCAACTCTAGCATGCAAGTTTTCATTTTTCTTGAAATGTTGCTGTGTTCTGTGTGATGTTTGCCTCCATGTAACTGCATGTGAGAGGTCAGCAGCGAGGAGAGGAAGTGTCAGTAGTCAGTGTCAGTGTGGGTGGAGGGCAGCAGTGAATGCTCTCCTGTTGCTCCTTCTGTCGCTGCCGTCGTAGGGCCAGATGCTGAAGAAGGCAGGATGCAGAAGCAGCAGATGTGGAAGAAAGGAAGGCAGGGGGTAGAGATTGGAGAGGAAGAAGGGATGAGGAAGGGAGCAAATACTGGATAAGGGGGAACTGAGAGGTGAATGCTGGGGAAACAGGAGGTATTTCTTTATCTAACAGGTTTTTTTATATCGCTTTATCATTTCAGTCAAAGCAGTTTACATTGTAACTTAAACTTGATAATGTACATTAAATAGGGACATTGATGCCTTGGATTTTTCTGAGACAATGGATGGTTAAGTGACTAGAGCAGAAGGGTTGTCAACCATCAAGAAATATTTCTCTGTCTTCCATATCCCATTCTCAAGGAACCCTATCCACTGCCTCCCTTCCTCCTCCAGTATTTTCTCTCTACCACACTCCCCCTTCACCAGTATTTCAAATCACCAAAAAGGAACTACCTTCCAGCCCTCTTGGTGACTTGAAATGTTCTAAGTGACCTTCTTATCAGAAAGTTGGGGGATCCCTGATTTAGGTACAGGATCACAAAGAGCGAAAGAGGAACATTCATACAAACAAAGGGATATGAGAGTGGAGAGAGAAATACACAGACTCATAGGAAGAGAGAGAGAGAGACACACACACAGAGAAAAGAAAGAAAAACACAAATGTATTTATTTAAAAGTCTTTTAATACCGTGTTAGTTATTTCCATTAATTCAAAATGGTCTACAAGCTAAATAAAAAAACATAACAATAAAAAAAAATAAAAGATAAATATAAAATACAAAATAATGCATAGGCTCTTAACTTATGTAACTGCAATTATACATCCTAGGTTAATCCTCTAATGGAAACAAGAAAGTCTTAACACCTTTTCTAAAGTTTAATAAATTTGTCTCTAGTCTCAAATTCAGAGGTAATTTATGCCAGCGTTCAGGATCCACTATACTAAAAGCTTGAGACCTTTAGCAAAGTAGGTGATAAACAGTGACATCTGAAACTTCTGAAAGGTTTCGCTGAGAGGCACGCAAATGTCACCTATGTACATAACTTCATATCTTATTTTTCAAATATAATGGTTTCTCATCTTTCAATATCTAAAAAATTAATGACAATATTTTGAAATGGCGTCTTTCCCTGATCTGCAGCCAATATAATTTCCATAACAAAGAGCGAGCAGTAAAAACTTGGCGATGGTATTTTGTACAATCTGCAACTTTTTCAGCAACGTACCTTCTAATCCCAGATTTAACACATTACAATAATCCAAAACACTAATTAATAATGCCTGCGTTATTGTCTGTAGTTCTTTTTCTTTCAAAAAAAGCTTGAGCTGATTAACCAGTTTTAATTTAAAATGAACTGATTTAGAGAGACAGAGACACACACATATAGGCTGAAAAAGCACATTACAGCAGCACCCTCCTCCCTACCCCCATGATATCCATCAAGGAGCTATGCTTGGAGAAAGTCAGGAGAAGGAGAGGAACTAGACCTCAGTATGCAGGTCAGGAGCAAGGCAGCACACACATATCTCAGATTGTCACTGGGAGAGAAGCCACCACGCAATACTGTTCTAGTCTCTGCCTACCTCTAGCCAGCACCACTTCCACAGTGGTTGCTGAAGCAGAGTGAGATGCCAGAACTTGATTAAAAGAAGATTTAAAGAAAATAAATGTCTTGAGCTCTCTCTCTCCACCTTTGTCCAAGGAGGTGAAAGCTGTGCTAGAAATGGTTATCTGGTCCAAGCTGGCTCCAAGGCACTTTGACAGATCTCCTCAGTGAAGGAAGAGTAATAATCTGCACTCACCAATGCCTTTTAGCAAGATCAGACCCTGACACTCTTTAAAAGTACGCAACTGCCTCTGGTGAGGAGGTATTTACCCAGGAAAAGTATACAGGTACTTAGGTGAATAGGTATTTACCAAGGAAAAATGACTTGGCTGAAAGTTGTCCTACTGAAATGTAGCTAAAACAATGTACAGATTCTACAGCATGTTTACATTCAGATGTGAGAAAAGAGGCATTCCTATGAGGGTATTAAAGTCAGAGGAGGAAAGCAGTGCGTGCACATTCAATTTTTAAATGCATGTGTGCTATTTGGCTCCTCCTCCACCACCTTCACAAATAAGACACACAAGGCCCTTGGCCTCTTTTAATACACAAATGTTGCCTTTGCTAAGTTACAGAACAAAATGATGTAGATAGCTTCTCTCTGAAAGTTTTTATGAAGTATGTGCTTTAAAACATCCACCTAATTTGTGACTATGTGGGCTACCTGAAAATTGTCCCCTTAATTACAGGTAGATAAACTGAGGCCAAGGGAGATATAAAGTGACTCTCTCAGGATCACATACAAAGGGGTATATTTACTAAACTGGGCTAACGGTTAACCCAGGCTATCTGCAGCTAGGTCCCATATTATTCAATGGGACTTAGTTGCAGATACCACGATTCAACTGGTAGCCCAGTTTAGTAAACATACCCCAAAGAGTCAGTGACAGAGTTGAGGATTAGAAGTAAGGCATAGGAAGATTAAGTGGGTAATTTTCAAAGGGATCAGATCAGCTAACAACAGTTAGTTAGCTAGATCAAAGGATTTGAAAACTGCTTCATATAATCTGGCTGTTCTAAAGAGAGGTGTTTCCAGTTAGAGGAAACTATGCTGAAAAAGACATGGTTGTTTCAAAATGAATATTTCCGCACTTGATATTGCAGGCCTGGATTCCCTCCCTATATTCTCCTCCTCTTTCCTCAGCTATATTGATCATATGGTAATCAGTTGGAAATGTTGTACTAGCCCATCCCTAATCCCATTGTTTTCTTCCTCATTTCAATAGCCATCTTTTTCATGTTATTTCCCTCTTGTTTGAGTTTTATTGCTTTTATCTTGTTCTATGTTTGGTGCTCATCTAAGCTTAATCAACAGGTTTTTTTGTAAAGTGCTATTCTGTTCAAACGGTGGTATAACAAGTGGCAATACAATGCAATGTTGCCTTCGAGCCAATGCTGACTCCTGGCGACCCCGGCAGCTGCTGGGCTTTCTTGGCAGTGTGACCGGAAGTGGATTGCCAGGACTTTCTTCTGAGGCAATGGAGGGTTAAGTGACTTGCTCAAGGCCACAAGAAATAAACGTATTGAATATTCCAATATATGTATGTAACTTCTTCGTAACCTCATCCAGAGTTGTATTAGGAACAAAGCAGGCTGATATTTGTGTACCCATATTCATTTTAACCAGATAGTTTCATTCTGAAAAATCACTACAGGTATGTGGGTAAGTCCTTGCATAGTTCGAAACTAGAGAGTATAACGTATATTGCTCTTGAAATGACTAAACCTAAAATACATTGAGAGTCAGTAGCAGAGTATGAGATTAGAGGATAAAGTGACTTGTCCAGCCTTTATGGATATAGGATAAGAGTCCTTAGGTTGCTACCCAGGGAGACAGAGGAGGGTATTTCAATTTTAACAAAATTAACAGAATAAAACAAAAAGCATAAACTATGCCCTGCCGTAATTGCAAGAATAAATGTGCCTCCAATCGCCAGAATTCTGCTGAGAGCAAGCTTGAAAAAAAAAAGACTATAAGATGCTGTATTATTCATGGGGAGAAAATTAAATATTTAAATATATTCTATTATAAAAACATTGTACAAAAATCAACAATAGAAGCCCAAAAAGCCAAATAAAAGGTTCTTGTAATGAACAAAGGCAGAGCAATGAGAGGTGTAATGGAGTGCAGCACCATGACAGGTCCCTGTGAGAGAAGAGATAGAGCTTGGTACCACATGGGTGCCAATGAAAGATGAGATGGAGTGCGGAGCTGCAGCAAGTACTAGCGAGAGATGAGATGGAGTGCGGAGCTGCAGCAAGTACTAGCGAGAGATGAGATGGAGTGCGGAGCTGCAGCAAGTACTAGCGAGAGATGAGATGGAGTGCGGAGCTGCAGCAAGTACTAGCGAGAGATGAGATGGAGTGCGGAGCTGCAGCAAGTACTAGCGAGAGATGAGATGGAGTGCGGAGCTGCAGCAAGTACTAGCGAGAGATGAGATGGAGTGCGGAGCTGCAGCAAGTACTAGCGAGAGATGAGATGGAGTGCGGAGCTGCAGCAAGTACTAGCGAGAGATGAGATGGAGTGCGGAGCTGCAGCAAGTACTAGCGAGAGATGAGATGGAGTGCGGAGCTGCAGCAAGTACTAGTGAGAGATGAGATGGAGTGCGGAGCCGCAGCAAGTACTAGCGAGAGATGAGATGGAGTGCGGAGCTGCAGCAAGTACTAGCGAGAGATGAGATGGAGTGCGGAGCTGCAGCAAGTACTAGCGAGAGATGAGATGGAGTGCGGAGCTGCAGCAAGTACTAGCGAGAGATGAGATGGAGTGCGGAGCTGCAGCAAGTACTAGCGAGAGATGAGATGGAGTGCGGAGCTGCAGCAAGTACTAGCGAGAGATGAGATGGAGTGCGGAGCTGCAGCAAGTACTAGCGAGAGATGAGATGGAGTGCGGAGCTGCAGCAAGTACTAGCGAGAGATGAGATGGAGTGCGGTGCTATGAGACTCACTCCAGAGCCTGAATCTTCTTCTGAGTTTGGTAATTGCAGGAGGCTGCAATGCACATAAGCATTCACAGGCACGTGATTGTCAAATGGGTTTCACCTGGGCATGAAGCCAGCAGTTCTTATTAGGGAACGTACCATTTAAGGATATTTTATAAGTAGAGCTTCCAATTTTGGATTTAACCAATAAACATAGATAAAACACTCCTGATTGAAAAAACGGAAATAGGTGTTTACTGGATAAACACTGCAAAAACACCATGTCCTCTAGTACTTTGTCACACCTCTCCTGGCTGGTCTTATGTCTCCACTCAGTTTTTGTACCTTTTCTGCACTGAATAAACATTCCAATGGAAAAGATACCCAGCAAAAGTACCAGTGGCATGAATAGACCGATAAATGCTGACGGTACAAAATATCAAAGAACCCCTAATTAGCTGTAAAATAGACATAAATTTACAGGAGGGTATATTCAGTAGCATTGGCTAGGCTATTTAAACTACTTAGCTGCTGCCGCTTTAATAAAACCCAGAATATTCAGTGGTAGAACATACCTGGTTTCCACCACTGAATATTCAGGCTTGCCAGACATCAGTACTGCTATCTGATTAGCGACAATATTCAGTTGGTAACTGGTTAAAGACAGGACAGGTAAATGGCTGTCCTAACTTTAACCAGTTAACGCTATCCAGCGGCTGAATAACGCTATCTAGTTAGCGGCTGAATATCACTGCTAACTAGATAGCCAACATCACTGTCCCTTTAACCAGACATTATTTGCATGGTCTGTGAGGATATTTAGTAGCACTAACTGCTTAATGCTACTGAATATCCAGTTGAGCGCATTCTAGCTGGCTGGCAGGTTTGCCATCTGGTTAGGTCCCTCACAATGTTGATTAGAAACCCTATTTATAATGCACTTTTCTCTCCATATTTTGTTCGGAACTGCTAAATTCTGAAAAAATGCATTTCTGTCGATGTACCCCAGGGCTCTGTCTTGGGACCTCTCCTTTTCTCTCTCTACACTCAGTCCCTTGGTAGACTCATCTCCTCCCATGGTTTTCAGTACTATATCTATACTGATGATTCTCAGATCTATCTCTCTGCAACTGAAATCTCTCCGGGAATCCAGACCTTGATCTCTGCCTGCTTATCTGACATTAGGACCTGGATGTCTCATCGCCATCTGAAATTGAACATGGCCAAAACTGAGCTCCTTATCTTTCCCCTTAAGGCCATCTTCCCCCTTCCTCCTTTCACTGTTTCTGTGGATAACACTCTACTTCTCCCTGTATCCTCACCTCACAACCTTTGGGTCATCTTTGGCTCCTTCTCTTTCTCCACACATATGAAACAGATAGCTAAAAGTTGTCACTTATTTCTCTATAACATAGGCAAAATCTGTCCCCCCCCCCCTTTCGGAGCACACTACAAAGACCCTTATCCATTCTTTAGTCACCTTCTGTCTAGACTATTACAACCACCTCTTCGCTGGTCTTCCTCTGAATCATCTTCCCCCCCACCCCACTTCAATCTGTTCAAAGCTCAGTTGCACAGTACTTTTCTGCCAGTGTTGCTATGCTCATGTCACCCCTCTGTTAAAGTCACTTCATTGGCTCCCTATCCATTTCCACATCTTGTTCAAACTTCTACTACTGACCTGAAAGTGCCTTCATCCAGCTATTCTTCAGTAACTTTCCTTTCTTATCTCTCCCTACACCCCTCCTTGGGAACTCCACTCTTCTGGCAGATCCCTTCTAACTATGCCCTCCAGACTTTGCCAGGTCTAGCTGCAAGGTAGAAAGATCAATCTACTTCCGGTCACATTGTCAAGAAAACCCAGGAGCTTCTGGGTTGCCAAGAAACAGCATTGACTCAAAGGCACATACTAAGAACATAAGATACAATAAAATTAGAACGCTAAGGCACCTCAGGCCCATGTTACCTCAAAAAAGAATTCCGGACCATTTTCCAGGCCCTCATTCTACCACACTTCGATTACGCAAATGTTGCCCTGTATGGACTCCCCAAGAACACCCTTAACCCACTACAGCGCGCCATGAATGCGGCTGCACGTGTGCTCTGTGGTTTAGCAAGATCAGACCACATCACCCCGATACTCAAGGAACTCCACTGGCTACCAATTCATTGCAGATTAACATACAAAATCCTTCTCATCATCTTCAAGATCATCAACAACCTAGCCCCTACGACACTCAGCGACCTTATCACCCCCACCCCGGAAAACCGAATCAGAAGGTCAGTAACTGACAACACCTTGATCATTCCCAAAGAGTCCATCAAGTGCACCCAGACGACCAGGAAAAGAACCTTCGCCTTTTACGCCCCAAAATGTTGGAACGAACTTCCACCAGAAATTAGATCCATCAAAGACCTTATTCAGTTCCGTAAGGCAATCAAACACATCTTTCTACTTCACTTTGCACAAGCAGCCACCCCACCTCTGCTCACCCACTCACCAATGCCCACAAACCTTTCATGCTCAACTTAAATAACCCTGTTACATATACTTCTGAGCTTGCTTTAACCTTTTTGTTTATTCCAACCTAATCTAATTGTGTTTTTGTACATATGTCTATAGTTACCCTGTTGCTCCAAGTTTAAACTCCTGTTACAATGTTAACACAATACAGTCCAACCTAATCTAGTTCTTTTTATAAATATGTCTATAGTTTCCCCGTTGCTCCAAGTTTGAACTCCTGTTATAATGTAAGCACAGTACAGTCTTCTGACTGTGCAACCTTTGTTGATTGTGAACCGCACTGATAACAAATAGCGCGGTATATAAAAGTTGTTAAATAAAATAAATAAATAAATATGCCATACTGGGTCAGACCAAGGTCCATCAAGCCCAGTATCCTGTTTCCAAAAGTGGCAAATCTAGGTCATACGTACCTAGCAGTATCCCCAAGAGACACAGGTTCCACAATGCTTGTATTGGGTCAAGCATTGATATCCTGGGTCCCTTTTTAATAATGGTTTATGGACCTTTCCTCCAGGAACTTGTCCAAACCTTTTTTAAACCCACCTACACTACCCACCTACACTAACAGCTCTTACTACATCCTCCGGTAACAAATTCCAGAGTTTGATTACACGTTGAGTGAAAAAATATTTTCTCTTATTTGTCTTAAATAGTTTACCCTGTAGCTTCATTACACATCCCCTAGTCTTTCTATATTCTGATAGCGTAAACAATCGATCTACGTTTACCCGTTCCACTCCATTCATTAATTTATAGACCTCTATCATATCTCCCCTCAGCCGTCTCTTTTCCAGGTTGAAGAGCCCTAACCTTTATAGCCTCTCTTCATAGGAGTAGCCTTCCATCCCCTTTACCATTTTGGTGGCTCTTCTCTGTACCTTTTCTAATAACGCTATATCCTTTTTAAGATACGGCGACCAGAATTGCACACAATATTCAAGGTACAGAGGCATTATAATATCCTTTGTTTTATTTCCATTCCTTTCCTTATGATACCTAGCATTCCATTTGCTTTCTTGGCCCCTGCTGCACACTGGGCAGAGGGTTTTAACATGTTATCCACGATGACTCCTAAATCTTTTTCCTGGGTGGTGGTTCCCAATGTGTAACCTTGCATTGTGTAACCTTGCATTGTGCATAGTGTGGGTTGCTCTTTCCTAGGTGCATAAGTTTGCACTTGTCCACATTAAATTTCATCTGCCATTTGGATACCCAGTCTTCCAATTTATCCAGATCCTCCTGCAGTTTTCCACAGTCCTCTTAAGTTTTAACAACTTTAAACAGTTTTGTGTCATCTGCAAATTTGATAACCTCACTAGTTATTCCCTTTTCCAGGTCATTTATGAATATGTCAAAAAGTAGCGGACCCAGTACAGATCTCTGGGGTACTCCACTATTCACCTTTTTCCATTGGGAAAATTGGCCATTTAGCCCTACCCTCTGCTTTCTATCTTTTAATCAGTTCCCGATCCACAATAGTACACTGCCTCCTATCCCATGACTTTTTAGTTTTGCCAAAAGTCTCTGATGAGGGACCTTGTCAAAGGCTTTTTGAAAGTCAAGATACACTATATCAACCGACTCACCTCTTTGTCTACCTGTTTATTCACACCTTCAAAAAAACATAGATTAGTAAGACAAGATCTTCCTTGTCTAAAGCCATGTTGGCTGTCTCCCATTAGGCCATGACTATCTACATGCTGTGTAATTTTGTTCTTTATGATGGTTTCTACCATTTTCCTCAGTACTGACGTCAGGCTCACTGGTCTGTAATTTCCGGGATCACCCCTGGAACCCTTTTTAAAAATTGGCATTACATTGGCAATCCTCCAATCTTCAGATATTACAGATGATTTTAATGAAAGATCACAGATTACTAATAGCAATCTCATATTTCAGCAATCTCATATTTCAGTTCTTTCAACACTCTTGGATGTATACCATCTGGTCCAGGTGATTTGCTACTATTCAGTTTATCAAATAGTTGTAATACCTCTTCCCAGTGTAGCAATATTTCTCTCAATTCCTCTGCAGTATCACCTTTAAATACCACTTCAGTCTTGGGTAACATCCCTACATCTTCCTCAGTAAAGACTGAAGCAAAGAATTCATTCAGTCTCTCTGCTATAGCCTTGTCTCCTCTTACTGCCCCTTTTACCCCTCTATCATCTAATGGTCCAATTGACTCTCTCACAGGCCTTTTGCTACGAATGTACTTGAAAAAGTCTTTATTTCGTGTTTTTGCTTCTGTAGCAAGTTCCTTCTCAAATTCTCGCTTTGCCTGCCTTATCATTGCTTTGCATTTAACTTGACAGTGCTTGTGCTGTTTCCAGTTTTCATCATTTGGCTCTTTTTTCCATTTCCTGAAAGATGCTTTTTTGGCAACAACAGCCTCTCTGACCTCACCTTTAAACCATGCTGGCAGTTTTTTGGACTTTCTTCTACTTTTCTTAATGTGTGGAATACAGCTGGTCTGGGCTTCCAGGATAGTATTTTTAAACAACACCCAAGCTTGATGTAAGTCTTTAACCTTTGCAACCGCTCCTTTTAGTTTTTTCTTAACTATATTCCTCATTTTATCATAGTCTCCCTTTCGAAAGTTAAAAGGTAGCACTGTGGATTTCTTTACTATCCCTCCTCCAATAATTAAATCAAACACGATCATGCTATGATCACTATTGCCAAGTGGTCCCAACACCCTTATTTCTTGCACCAGATCTGGTGTTCCACTAAGGACTAGGTCCAGTATGGCTTCCCCTCTGGTTGGTTCATGAACCAGCTGCTCCAAGAAGCAGTCATTTATTTCATCTAGAAACTTTATCTCCCTAGCATGTCCTGCTGTGACACTGACCCAGTCGATACCGGGGTAATTGAAATCACCCATTATTATTACTCTACTGTGACTTTTGTTAGCTTCCTTATTTATTTATTTATTTTATTTATTAACAATTCTTATATACCGCACTATTAGACATCAGCGCGGTTTACATTAAACAGAAAACATCCGACAGTTTACATGTCTGGTCATTACATTTAACATTTTACATTTCTTTGAGCATTTCATCATCCATTTGTTCATTCTGGCCAGGCTTCTTATACCTGGAACAAACTATCGGAGTCAGTACGCCAGGATCCATCTGTGGCCCTGTTCAAATCCAGGCTAAAAACTCACTTCTTTGAGACTGCTTTGGGATCCTGATCCCCCTAGTCTCCTTTTCACCTCCTATGCGTTTCCTTACCATTCCCCTAGATATATCCCCAGTTGTATTGTCTGTCTTGATTGTTGTGTTGTCAGTCTTGACTAGACTCTAAGCTCTTATGAGCAGGGACAATCTCTTACATGTCTCTGTACAGCACTGAACTAATGATAAGTTGTTAAGTGCCGTCGAGTCGGAGTCGACTCATGGTGACCCTCTGGATAGCTATCCTAAATTATGTTCGGTCTTCAGTCAGGCAGCTCATTGTTGGCAGACTGGTACCCGTAGCTGCTGTTATTGTATCGATCCATCTCATTGCTGGCCTTCCTTTTTTGCGTTGACCTTCTATCTTGCCAAGCATGATGTCTTTCTCTAATGATCTCTCTCTTTGCTTGATGTGTCCAAAGTATGAAAGTTGAAGTCTTGTCATCTGAGCTTCTAAAGAAAGCTTAGGTTTGATCTCCTCTAGTAATGACTGTTTTGTTCTTCGGGCAGTCCATGGTATACACAGTATTCGCCGCCAGCACCATAATAATTCAAAGGCATCAATTTTCTTCCTGTCTATATTTTTCACTGTCCAGCTTTCACATCCATATGATGTTATTGAAAATACCATGGCTTGAACTAGTCGAATCTTTGTATGGAGAGTGACATCTCTGCTCTTGAGAATCTTATCTAGGTCTTTCATAGCCATTCTGCCAAGAGCAATGCGTCGTCTGATTTCTTGACTGCTTGTTGCTTCTTTAATGATAGTTGATCCAAGTAGGTTAAAGTTGTTCACGATTTCAATTTCTTCTCCTTCAATGATGAACCTATTGATTATGCCAGTTGTCATGATCTTTGTCTTCTTTACATTAAGGTGAAGGCCCATTTTGAGACTATGTTCTTTGATTGTGAGAAGCAAATATTTCAGATCATCTTCACTTTCAGCCAGTAATGTGGTATCATTAGCATAGCGAAGGTTGTTGATGAGTCTTCCACCAATCTTCACACGTCTTCATACAATCCTGCTTCTCTGATGATTTGTTCTGCATATAAATTAAACAGGCAGGGGGAAAGTATGCAGCCTTGTCTTACACCTTTGCTTATTTTAAACCATTCTGTTTCTCCTTGTTCCGTTCGAACTGTTGCTTCTTGATCAATGTACAGATTGTGCAAGAGAACGATCAGGTGTTCTGGTATACCCATGCTTCTTAATGTGGCCCAGAGTTTCTCATGGTTTACACAGTCAAAAGCCTTGCTATAGTCGATAAAGCACAAATAGATATCCTTTTGGTATTCTTTCGTCTTTTCAAGGATCCATCTCACATCCACAATGATGTCTCTCGTTCCTCGCCCTTTCCTGAACCCTGCTTGCACTTCAGGTAGTTCTTGTTCCAGGTATGGTTGTAGTCTCTTTTGAATAATCTTCAGTAGAATCTTGCTGGCATGTGGGATCAGAGCGTTTGTGCGATAATGATAAGTAGTAGTAGCTATTTTAAAGACAATGTATTTAAAAGCATCACTCTAGAACCATATTCTGGTACTGAGTAATGAGTGAATAATGCTGCAATAGTTTATTGTAGTATTCTGATGCCAAATACTCACAGCACTCCATTTTCTCTGGTAGCTCAGAGATAGATTCTGCAGCAAGAATTAGAAAATTCTGTGAAAAACGTTCTGGCATCCTATGGCAATTCTGTGGTACATATGAATCATTTTGCATATTAAATATAGTACAATTCTTTTGCATAATAAAAATAGAGGAGAGATTTTTCAATGGTAGCGGCCAGCACACTAAAGCAACTGGCCATCATTGCTTTAAATTTGCCACGGATATTCAATGCCAGGGTCATATCTGGGCAGCAACACTGAATATCTAGGTTGCCTGGTTTGCAATTTTGTAATACAGTCAGTGGGAATATTCAGATGCTGGCCAGATTGCAAAACCAGCGAAAGTTAGGATAGCCATTCTGCTGTCCTAACTTTAGTCAGTTTGGGTAAACTTGGCAGCAGCTGAATATCACCACTGCCTGGTTATCCCACGGTACCACCCCCATTCCGCACCAGAACACCCTGACACTAAGGGCCCGATTCCATTCCAGATGTCGATCCCCTCTGTACAGCCGGTTTGAACTGGACATACAGAGAGGATCGCAATTCTGATCACGTGGGGCACGTCTAGCCCCATAGTATCAGAATCGCGAACAGTCCTGCATGTCTGGCCTGCATGTGCAGGACTGTCCCTGGCTAACTCAGTCAAGGCTCCTCAGTGGAGTTACAGTGCCATGGTGTCATGTTGCCATGCCACCTCGGCTCCATTGAAAAGCCACGATGGCGGCCACTGGAAATTAAAGCTAATTCCTCACAGTCCATTCCCTAATCTGGCCTTCTACAGCCAGGGTTGAGCTGCAGGGAATGTCCTCCGGCCCCCCTGCCCTATCTGTGCCCTGGCATTTAAAAAATGGCATGTCCAGGGAAGTTATTCCACCTTGGAGGTAGAATAACTCCCCCGCACATGTTGCCAGCCCTGGACGTACAGGGCCGACCTTAGAATCAGAACTGTACATCCAGGGCCAGTGACCGCCCAGACTAGCTCCCAAGCCGCCCCTTCCCCGCCCCATCTAACTTCCCTGCACAACCGGCGGGGAAGTTCTGGGTGAAGGTACAAATAGCGGGGATGGACATACCGTTGGGCCGTCCATCCCTGCTATTCGTGGCACAGAATAACCCCCTAAGCGCTTAGCATTGGGGCATTTAGCGGCCCAATCCAGGGATATTCAGCGGCACTAACCACATAAATGCCTTGGGATATCTCCCCCAGAGTATTTTTTAAATGATTTGTGTGTTTGTATAATTTACATTTGTTCTTTTGGAGTTTTATGGGTAGAGGGTTTCAGATAAGAACATAAGAAATGCCATACTGGGTCAGACCAAGGTCCATCAAACCCAGTATCTTGTTTCCAACAGTGGCCAATCCAGATATTGATGTAGGGGAGAAAAAGGAAATCTCAAAAATGGGGAGAGAGGGAGATCCAAGATGGCTGCATGACTCACTGTTTTTCTTGATGCTGTTTCTTGATGCCAATAAAGGAAGTGAAAATCACAGGGGAAGCCTCCTGTGCCATCGTGACCCCTTCCAAAATGGCTTCCACTATGGGACAGATGGATTCTTTTCTTCAGCAGCTGGAAAAACACTAGGAGCATGCCGGTGTCTGCTCAGTTGTGTCGACGCTGGGGCAGGGAAGCCCGGCGTCTTTCTCGGTCTGCAGTCTGACTCCAGAGCTGTGACTCCCTCCTGCTCTGCCTGCTGGATTTCTCAGCCTAGGGGTTCCCGAGTTATCCGGCCCTGCTCTAGGGCTGCTGCATTCCCCTGTGAGAGGTACCTGTGGGCGGGTGGTGGAGTCAGGCAGCATGCCAAGTATAGCATTTGCGATTGTGGGAGTGGAGCAAGGATTGGGGAAGTCGGCGAATGGGCTGGAAACAATAATGTAAGTGCCTGCAGAAGGTGGAAATGTGTTGCCTAGAGGAGAACGCCAGACTGAGCAATGGTCTGTCTCTCTCTTTGTGATGGAGAGGCTGGAGATTTTCACTTTGGAAGTAATTTAGTGTGTTATATCTAAATTGGGAGAGTCAATGGTGCTGCAGTCAAACCAGATATTATCTAAGGTACATGATAATGTTACGTCTATTCAGAAGAATGTCAGCAATATTACTGCTGTTAGATCAACTACAGAGGTTGTTAAAGTTACCATGGAACAGTTGGAGGACAGGTCGTGCACTTTGTCTAAAGTCTTTATAGGAATTAAAGTTAAAATGGAGATGCTTGAAAACCAAATCCATACCTCTAATCTGCAATTAATAAACTTTCTGAGACTAATGCTGATTTCAGCAAGATAGATGTTCCAATGTTATTTGGCAGAGGTTTTAGGGGTACCAGTTGAGTCCCGTCCCCCACTTACCAAGATTTATTATTTACCATCTGGTAAGAAGGTTCCAGGGGACCCTCTGTGACTATCCCATGAAGAGCTACAACATATGAATGTTTTGAACATCTTGGAGGTATTGGAATTCATTTATTTATTTATTTATTTATTTAATGTCTGTTCTATCCCGCTTTCTTTAATAATCAGTGCGGTTTACTGGTAACAGATTTGTGCAGTGCAGGCAAGCCTGCACTGGACTTACAATAAACAGGGAATTATATACAGGGTTAACAGGGTAACTATGTACAAGATAACTTGCTGTCATAATTTATGAGGACAGCTCGACACTATTACACATTGGCACAGCTATATACATGCTGTCATATGTCATGAGGACAGCTCGACTAGTTACACATTGGCTCAGCTATATACATGGTGACAGGGTAGGGGAGTATACCTCTACCTGTCGAGGGGATCGGGGTCTAGTGGGCTGGGCTGCAGACTCGTGGAGGGGCTGCGTTGGGGTGTCACCTGGGTCCTGAGTGTGACTGAATGCGGGTTGTCATCAGGTTCGGTGTAGTGCTGGAGGAACAGATAGTGCTTCAATGCCTTCCTAAACTGGGTGAGGTCATTGATAGCCTGGATGGCAGGTGGAGGGCGTTCCAGCATGTGGGTGCATATAACGTGAAAGCTCTGTTTCTAGTTGCCTGCGAGCATTTTGTGATCGCCCTCAGGAGTTTTCAGAGTATTGAAGGTGGCAGATTTCCTTACTCTGTTGGGGGGGGGGTAGTCTGTATGAGATCTGTGAGTGAGGTGGAGAAGCATTTGTTGATGGCTTTGTAGGTCATCATTAGAATCTTAAAGGAGATCTTGCAGTGGACCGGGAGCCAATGCAGGTGTTTCATGATTGGGGTTATATGTTCCCTCCTGGAGGCTCCGTGCAGGATTCTGGCGGCCGCATTCATTGCCAGTTGCAGAGGATTCAGCATGTTTTTCGGGAGACCGTGTAGTATGGCGTTCGCATAGTCGAAATGTGGAATTACTAGTGCTTGGTAGACTGTCCGAAAGTCTTCTGGCTCTAGCAGTTGTCTCAGGTGGCGAAGCTTCCAAATTTTGTTATAGATCGCCTTGACCATGTTGCTTATTTGGGCCTTCATATTGAGTTGTTGATCCAGCGTGACCCCTAGGTACCGAACCATGGGCTTACTGGGGAGCTCTGCGTCCCGCGCCTTCAGTGAGGTGGGCGGAGTGAAAGTTGGGTTCCTGGTGATAAAGAGGACCTCTGTTTTTTAAAAATTTATTCTGAGTTTCTGCGTGTGTAACCAATCTGTGACAGCATCGAAGCAGGCGGATAGAGGTGAGAGGTCTGGATGATCTGTCGAGATAGGCATGTATATTAACACGTCGTCGGTGTAGATTAGGCAATTAATATTGAAAGAGCGGATGAGGTGCAAATGGGCTGCATGTATACGTTGAATAGTAGGGCTGAGAGCGAGGATCCCTGTGGCACGCCTTTCTCTTGCAGGAAAGGTGAGGAGGTGGAGGGGCCGGTGCGAACATGCTGCCATTTATCTGTTAAGTACGATGCACACCAGGTTAGCGCGGTGCCCTGGATGCCCTTCTCACTGAGATTGTCAGGGGTATTTTGTGGCACACCGTGTCAAAGGCTGCTGCAATGTCCAAGAAGATCAGGGCAAACCCTTGTCTGATGTTATCCAAGCCAATGGTCAATGTGTTGAATGATGTGGTCAGCAGCGTTTCCACCCCATGTGATTCCTGGAATCCATGCTGGCAGGAGTCGAGGGGTGCGCTAGTCTCAATGTGGTAGTGAAGTTGGCGTTCTACGACGTTCTCAATGATTTTTGACAGGAGTGGGATGCTTGAAATTGGTCTGTAGGAGTCCATCTTTGCTGGGTTTAACTTGCTGTTTTTTAGTAGCGGACTGATGGCTGTCTGCTTCAGGCTTCGGGGGAAAGTCCCAGTCGAGAATGATAGTCCTATGAGTTGGATAGAAAAGGGCTGAGCTCAGCATGCAGGGATTTTATCCAGAATGCTGGACAAGGGTTGTTGGGCGCTGTGGTGGTGTTTACGGTGGTGATGATGTCTTGGATGCCTTTTTCAGTTGGGGCAGCGAAGGTGGTGATGATGTGCTTGATATCCTTCGTGGACGGTGTCGAGGTAGGTGGAGGGGTTGGGTGGGGTGCCCTGTACGAGGAGGACATGCTGGTCTGGCTTGTCTTGGCGTGCAGGTAGTCAGCATATTCCTGAGGGTCAGGTAGGCTTGGTTGCGTGGGAGAGGGCTCCTTTGTTAAGGTCTTAATTAGGCTGAAGAGCTCGGGTGGTTTATTTCGGGAGTACTATAATATCTCTGCATGGAATTGCTTCATTCTCTTTGTGACTGCTGAACGGTGTCTTCCCAAGTGAGCAGTGTATGTTTCATGGTTCTCAGCTGATCATAAGTGACGCCAGCGTCTTTTGAGTTTTCTGAGCAGGAGAAGTGACGTCCGTAGCTCAGGGGAGTACCAGGGGGCATTCTTTCTTCTTCCTGCTGGCTTTTTGATGGGTGGTAGTTGGACTACGGCATCCAGGCTTGCGTTCCACGTGGAGATCATGTCGTCGAGGCTCTGTGCCGGCAGGTTCTGGAAAGGCTGGGCTCTGTCCAGGATTTCCTCGTTGTTGAATGGCTGGAAGCATTTTGATGGCACTGTGGTGGATTCGCTTGAGGTTTGGGTTTTATTTTTGTTGGGGTGTGATGGCATCTGGAACCTTATCAGGCTATGGTCGGACCATGGTACTGGACTGATGGATAGATCCAGCTTGTGCATGGGGTCGAGAACAGCTTGTGGAGCGAAGATCAGGTCCAGTTTGTTTCCTTTTACATGAGTGGGGGCATTGACCAATTGGGTATATCCTAACTCTTTAAGGGCCTCAATGAAGACCTTGGAGTGAGTGTCTTGGAGAGCTGGAAGGTTGAAATCGCCCAGCACCCAGTTTGACACACGAGGGTTCTTGGGGTTGCAGGCGATGTTTATGATTATAATTCCTCTGGGGAAGGGGATGGAGCCCTGTAGAACAAGTTGATAGTGCTGTGTTTATTCGATATGGTGATGGAGTCCAGGTTCATAGTGCTGCTGGAGGCGGTTAGCTGAAATTGTAGTTCCGACTTGGTTAGGATGAGTGCTCCTCCACCTCTTCGGTCAGCCCTGTAGCAGGGGTGGATGGCGAAGTTGGGGGGGGGGACAAGTTGGTGTAGGATGATGGTGTCTGAGGTGGATAACCATGTCTCGGTGATGAATAGGATGTCCAGGTCATGGGTGGCCACCAGGTCAGCCACGGCTGGCCATTTCTTTCGGATTGATCGTGCGTTTATGAGGGCGCACTTCAGGTTGTCGAGATGGGTGTGTTGTCTCCTTTGGGGAGGCTTGGTTTGCTGGAGGGCGACATAGATTAGGTGTGGGCATGGCATGTGTCCGGTCCCGGCTGACTGGTGGCGGGAGGGCCCGGACCATCTCCTCCAGGAACCCTGTAGGACCGGGATGGGGTTGTGAGAGGAGGTGAGGGCTAGTGCGCTATGCATCAGAGCTAAGAATACGCAGCAGCTAGCAAGGGTACATTGGTAAGGAGTCATCATGGGTATTAACATGGTGGACTGGTGTATTAAGCGGGCTCAGCTAGGTGTAAGGCGCTTGGTGGGATGCTAGTCTGTATGTCAGGCAATAGATATACAGTGTACAGTATATGGGTCTAGAGGGGTAGGCAATATAAGGCAGTAGATACAATGTATAAAGTCTTGAGGGATAGACAGTATCAGGCAATAGGTACAATGTATACGGTCTTGAGGGATAGACAATATCAGGCAATAGATACAAATGTGCATGGGTCTAGAGGGATAGATAACACACTTGTGTAACAGGCAAAATTTCTAAATTACACAAATCTATGAGGACAATCCGATGGCTAATAGGTAAGGGTCATCATAGGGTAATCATGTAAATATACTTGATTGTACCCACACACTTGTTATTATTAAAATGTTCAATGTATTTCAGTTGTTCTGTATGTAAACCACTATGGTTACATGATATGGCGGTATAAAAATCACTCAAATAAATAAATATAGATATATATATATGGAAAAAAGTTTAATATTTTGAAATAGGGCTCCAATTATGCATTTTTACAAGATCTTCTAGGAGAGGTATTCTTGGGGTGATCATGGCAGTTAAGTTACATTATCAATATCTCATGGAGGTTGGTGCCCAGGAGCCCAAACGTTAATTAGAGGGGGTACTAAGCTGAAGTCTGCCTAATGATTAAACCTTCAGACAGAAAAATAACACAGAAAAAACATCATGGAGGGATGTCTTTGAGTTCAAACAGTGGGGCCAGCAGCAAGGAGTGAAGTCTCTTGAGAGTTTATATAAGGATACAGCCCATGGGTGAGATAAGGAGGCCATGTGGAGGAGAAAGTAGGGTCATTTTTTAAAAACACCCTTGAAGAGGTGAACTCACCTCTTAGCCCTTTTTACAGATAACTTCCCCCTTTCTCATTTTCTTAAGCAGTCTTTAGTCTTCTGTTCCCCAAACAGAAGGGGGAGGAGATACTCATCAGTGTCTCGAGTCATGCCCTTCTCCTTTGTTGTCTGAGGTCCAAGTACTGCTTTGAACCATGTGGACAATGGACACCATACTAGTAGGCAATTCAAATTTCTAGTTAGACTGTGGGCAGTAAAGGAGAACATGGCATAATACATTGTCATTCAGTCCCTCCTCTTGCCTGGAAGATCAGCATGGAAGGAGAGATGAATTGGCTGGTGGAGGGAAATAGGGAACTGTAAATGTGCTGCCAGCCAGATCCTACCTCCCTGACTTGGACCCTTGGTCTACCATGGTGGCAGAATCATGGAAGACCAGGTGCCTGCAAATAGTACTTTATATTGAAATATTCAGGCACTCTGCCACTTTCAAAGGAGAGATTCCCCTCATTTATTTATTTATTTGAAAGGTTTTATATACCGCATTTCCACTGATCAATGCAGTTTACATATAACATAACCCAACCTTATAGAGAACACTGTAACATGGAGCAGTTAAATTAGTTCAAAAGCAAACATTGTAGCTTAGTAGGAACATGAGTAGGGAGATAAAAGATAAATTTTCTTTCAAAAAACATGGTAACTATTGCACAACAGGTAAACGGGATAATGTAAACAATTGATTCATTGTGGATGATGTAAAAGAGGCATCTATTGTGGGCGACGAATGCTTCAGGTGGTGCCTTTGAAATGGTCTGAGAATAGATAAGTTTTTAATAGCTTGCAGAATGTTGTTAGATCAGAGATGGCTCTGATGCCTTGCGGAAGGGGGTGGGGATAGAGTGGTGGGGGGTGGAGGAGGGCAAAAAGTGAGAATGATCTAGCACAAGTTGATTGGTTCCGCTTTCTCAGCTCTTGGGGTAATACAAACTTGTTTTGGGTGGTTACTCTTCTGAGCCCATTATCTGGAGGTTGTTTTAGTAACTGCTGTAGGTAGGAAGAGGTCAAGCTATGGTAGACTTTGAAGGTTGTTATAAGTATTTTATACTTGATTCAGGACTAGACAGAGAGCCAATGTAAGTCTCTTAATATAGGTGTTATGTGACTGGACCTGGATGCACATATGAGTACACATGCAGCAGTATTTTGGGCAAGTTGTAGTGGGAGAAGAGAGCTTTTTGGTAGCCCTTGCAGGATGGCATTGCAGAAGCATGGATATCAGTGCCTGGAATACTGTTTGGAAGTCTTGTGTTTTGAGGAGTGATCCGAGGTAGTGAAGAACTTGTATTTTATTGTAGATGGTTTGAGTGGTTTATTGTTGATGGTTTTCTGATGTGTGAGTGAAAGGTGAGGTGTTGATCAAGGATGACACCAAGGTAGCGCACCTCTGTTTTTTCAACTAACTCCGCAGTGTTGATTTTTATTGATGCAGGTGGAGAGAATGAGTGATCTTTAGTTATGAAGAGTACCTCTGTTTTCTTGTAATTGATCAAAAGGCAATGGTTGGACAGCCATTGTACAATCACTTCAAGGCAGTTTGTTAATGGAGAGAAAGCCATCTGCAAGGTGGAGAAGGGTAAGTAATGTCATCTGTATATAGATGGTAGAAGACATTATGAGCACGAATGATGTCACAGATTGGTTGAATATATATATTGAATAATAAAGCAGATAGGGAGGATCCCTGTGGAACTCCATGGTTTTGCATGTAAGGTTCAGAGATGTTAAGACCAGATTGCATGAACTGGAGATGATCAGAGAGGTAAGAGCGAAACCATTTAATTGCAGTGCTTCAGAGGCCAATGTCCTGTAGAAGTTGTAGGAGGATTTAGTGACAGATAGTGTCGTAGCTATATCCAGAAAAAACAGGCTAAATCCTTGTTTGGAGTTTTCAACACATTTTCAGAGTGTGTCCATAAGTGAGATAAGTAAAGTTTCAACACCATGGCTGGGTCAGAAGCCATGTTGGTGCATGTCAAATGGTATGTTGGTGTTGATATAGTTTATAGTTTATATAGTTTATAGTTTATTAATTTGATATACCGCTGTTAAATTTATAGCACAGCGGTTTACAGAGTAATAATACACAGGAGGCCATGAGGCCGGAGAAAGGAAAAGAGTTTACAATGAGACAGGAAAGCACTCAAGACATTTAAAGACAAGTACATAAGAGGGAAGGGAGCGAGAAAGAAAGGGAGGAAGTAATTCAAACAGAAGGGGAGGGAAGGTCAAAAGCAATGGAGAAGAGATGGGTTTTGAGGTTTCTTTTAAATGAGGTGTATTGCTGGTCAAGCCTGAGGGAGGTGGGGAGGGAGTTTCATAGGGCAGGGCCAATAAAGAAGAAGGCGGAGGAGCGGGTGGCTTGCAGATGGGCACGAGAGGGGGAGGGGAGGTGAAGACGGTTGATATGCACTGACTGGAGTGAGCGGGTAGGAGTGTGGGATTGAATAATGTCTGCAAGGTATTGAGGAGTGTGAGTGTATATGACGTGATGGACCAATGTAAGAATCTTATAGCGTATACAGAATTCGACATGAAGCCAGTGAAGCTGAAGCAAGAGGGGAGTGATGTGATCCCAGGAAGAGGAATGAAAAGAGGCGCGCAGCAGTATGCTGACTTCGTTGCAAACGAAAGAGTTGTGAATGTAGAAGACCGGCCAAGATGGAATTACCAAAATCAATACGTGAAATAACTAGAGAGAGGAGAAAAGTGGTAAGAGCCTGTGTGGTGAGAAAGGGGCGGATAGCTCGAATTTGGCAGAAAAAGAAAAATGCCGTCTTAGAAACATGGGAAATATGAGCCTGGAAGGTGAGATCAGAGTCAAAGAAAACCCCCAGATACCGAAAGCATGTGACCAGAGGAATGGGCGAATTAGCAAAGGAGGGAGCAAGTGAGGGACAGGGACTGCCAAACGTGAACCAAATGGTGAGTGTTTTAGTCAGATTCAGATGAAGACAGTTAGCGGTTAGCCAGTTGGCAACAGCAGAGAGGCAAGACTTCAAGACTAGTCTTGAAAGACTAGAAAAGGGAACTGTTACTTCTGGAAAGAGATCTGCAATTGTGAGTATATATTTCTGGGAATTTTCTGAAAGGAATTCTTTCTATTAAAGCTATTTAATCTGTGAACCCACTATTTTTTGTTAAATCAGTCAGGGCCTAGAAGCAGCAGTTTAAGTTTAAATTTAAAACACAGAAGAGAACTTTCTGGTTACATTAAATACCCAGCAGAGAGCTTGTAGTTTTAATTTAATAGTCACTCAGGGCCTAGTATCAGCAAAGTACTTTTAGTTTAAATTTAAAAACACAGAAGAGAGCTTTCTGGTTAAATTTGGCTTTTAGTTTAAATTTAAAAACACAGAAGAGAGCTTTCTGGTTAAATTTGGAACCCAGCAGAGAGCTTGTAGTTTAAATTTCATAATAAGTTAAAGCCTAGCAGCAGCAAAGAGCTATAATTTAAATCAAATAAATTATAGCTCTTTGCTACAATTTATTACCTCAGCAGCACAGGACAGGGTACTGTGTAGCAGCCCTCTTTTAATAAGTGTTATTTCCCTCCCTCCCTCCCCACACCCACCCACCCCTGGGATAATCATAGCTTTATAGGTACTTACACATCTTAAAAGACAGGATGTGCTCTCAGGTGAAGCTCATTACCCAAATCAGTCATACACTAAGGACCTGAGATCAATTAAGCTTCAGGTGAACAAAGTATATTAAACGTATTAGGTACAGTTTTATTGGTATAAATATCCATAGCAACCCTTAGTAAGTAAAGAACTTAAAGATCTAAACAAAAACTAAAAACTAAGATGCAGACAGCAGTCCAGCAGCGAGATGAGGGCTTTCCAGTCTTTTGTATTGAGTGTCACATGTATGATTTTCTCCCAGTTAGTGAGAGGTCTTACGTGTGCACTAGGTGCAAGGAGCTCTTTGCTCTCAGGGAACGAGTCCGTTCTCTAGAGCAGTGTTTTTCAACCTTTTTTGTGCAAAGGCACACTTTTTTCATGAAAAAAATCATGAGGCACACCACCATTAGAAAATGTTAAAAAAATTTACCTCTGTGCCTATATTGACTATATATAAAGTAATTCTCTTGAATAGGAATCAAACACTCACACCAACCCCCCTCCCCTGCTGGTTCACACCAACCCCCCTCCCCTGCTGGTTCACTCACACCACCCCCCCCTTCACTGCTGGTTCACTCACCCACCCCCCTGTCACTTACTCACCCCTCCTGCTGGGTCACTCACTCACTTACCCCCCCTCCCCTGCTGGTTCACTCACACCATCGCCCCCCCCCCCTTCCTGGTTCACTCACACCACCCCCCTCCACTGCTGGTTCACTCACACTCCCCCCCCCCTTGCTGGTTCACTCACACACACCCTGGAAAGGAAAGACAGCCTGTGAGGAGCCCGCCCCCATGACATCACTTCCTCGGGCTCTGCATGATCAGAGGGCTCCTGACACAGTTTCTCTTTACTTTTCAATGTAAGTGTAGTGCAGCCGCTGCTCTGTACAAAGCAGAACCAGCGGCTGCACTGCTATAGGGAATCGCGATCGCGTTCGCGCCGCGGACTTCGGCACAAAAGCCGGTTTTTTTGCTCTGGCCGCTCCCGATCTTGCGGCCAGAGCAAAAAACCGGCTTTTCAATGGCCGGTTTTACAACTGTGCCGGCAGCCGGCCTGGCCATGGAAAAACCGGCCAGGCCGGCTGAAAACCGGCCGGTTGGCAACCCTAATTTGTGAGCCGAGGCCACATGTTACGGATGAAATTGGAATTTTTCCCACGGCACACCAGACAATATCTCACGGCACACTAGTGTGCCACGGCACAGTGGTTGAAAAACGCTGCTCTAGAGGCTAGAGTAGCAGACTTGGAAAACATAAGATAGACAGAGAGGTACATAGACGAGACCTACAGGAATATAGTCCTGAAGACCCACCTCCAGTCTGGCAGCATCCCTGTTACCATGGAGGAGAGAGGTCACGTGACAGGAGAGCATCACCCTGGTGTGGCAGGAAGTGATCCTGTAACTAGGACCTGTCCTCCAGGTGATGTAATGTCCTCTCGCACCGAGGAAGTTTCTCCAGGGCCATGTGCCCATGAGGGAAGGGTTAGGACAGCCATTATAGTTGGTGATTCGATCATTAGGCATGTAGATAGCTGGGTGGCTGGTGGACGTGAGGATCGCCTGGTAACATGCCTGCCTGTTGCGAAGGTAGCGGACCTCACGCACCACCTAGATAAGGGAGGAGTCTGCTGTCTTGGTACATGTCGGTACCAATGACATAGGAAAATGTGGTAGGGTGGTTCTGGAGGCTAAATTTAGGCTTTTTGGTAGGAAGTTGAAATCCAGAACTTCCAGGGTAGCGTTCTCCGAAATGCTTCCCGTTCCACGTGCAGGGCCCAAAAGGCAGGCAGAGCTCCGTAGTCTCAATGCGTGGATGAGACAATGGTGCAGAGATGAGGGGTTTGGATTTGTTAGGAACTGGGGAACATTCTGGGGAAAGGAGGGGCTCTTCCGAAGGGATGGGCTTCACCTTAACCGGGATGGAACCTGGCTGCTGGCATTAACCTTTAAAAAGAAGATAGAGCAGCTTTTAAACTAGATAATAGGGGAAAGCCGACAGTCGCCCAAGAGCGGATGGTTCGGAAGAATGTAATCTTGAAGGATACTACCAAAAGCAGAGAGGTTCCAAAAAAGAGTAAAGTAGCCCAAATGCCCTCGAGTATGGAGCAGACAGAGCTTAAAGATCCCAAATTACCCATGTCTACCAATAGCCAAATTAATATGAATAAAATACAGTCTCTAAAATGCTTGTATGCAAATGCTAGAAGTCTAAAAAATAAGATGGGAGAGTTAGAATATATAGCACTAAATGAGAGGTTAGATATGATTGGAATATCAGAGACATGGTGGAAGGAGGACAACCAGTGGAACACTGTGATACCTGGGTACAAACTATATCGTAATGATAGAGCTGATCAAATTGGTGGAGGGGTTGCGCTCCGTTAGAGAGGGCATTGATTCAGAAAGGATTAAAGTTTTGCAGGAAACAAAATTTGCTGTAGAATCTCTATGGATTGAAATTCCATGTAAAAAGGGGAAGGCGATGGCAGTGGGGGTGTACTATCGACCACCTGGCCAGAATGAACAAATGGATGATGAAATGCTCAAAGAAATCAAGGAAGCTAACAAAAGTTACAGCGTGGTAATCATAATGGGTGATTTCAATTACCCCGGTATCGACTGGGTCAGTGTCACGGCAGGACATGCTAGGGAGATGTCTGTGTTTTACAGTGCTTTCTAGCTACCCCCTGAAGAAACCTGCTTGGTGAAACGCGTATCAAGTGCATGCAAGAGCGTTGGGGATCTTGCTACTGGTTTAGCACCACTTCACGAGCACTGCTACAGACTGCAAAGCTAAGTTACCACTCTTTCGTTATGAGTATGGTTTAACTTTGGTAAATGGAAGAGTTGGTTTACATCTATCTCAGAGCAACGTTATCATAAGGGTCGCTGATGTTATTTGGGCTTTGCCTAGCCAGATTATTTCTGGCGGGTTTTGTTTTTGCCCGGGAAGACTGAGACCCCTGGTTGCTTTGTAAATGATGGTTTAAGCTATGCAAATGCCTTTTTAAGAAATATATAAGTGGCCTCTGATGACACGTTCACTTTTCATGTTAATATACAGAGTTTTCTTCAATTCATTTGACAATATTAGCTCTGTTGTGATTTGACCACCCTTTATTTGTGTGAGTATTAAGACTGTGAAATCATGACAGAGACCAACTGAATACATCACACTGAGGGCAGGGCTTGGTGTTCCTATCCCAAAGAGTTGACATCTAAGTGAAAGAGAGGGAATACCCTGTTTTGCTGTGTGAATTTTACAAGAGGAAAGGGGCGGGCTCGGGAAGGATATAGCATTAGTCTGTCACCGGCCTGGCAGAGTGTCCAGGATTTAGATGAATAATTGAAATGGTGCCGCTACATTTATTATCCTTTTAGTGCATAAGTGGCAGAGAAAGACCAGCGATAATTGAAAAATACGCCACAAATCTTTGTATGAAAGGCTGTTTTCTGATCACAGAGTAAACATTTCAGGCACTATCAGCAAGAGAGAGAGGTTTGTCAGGCTTTTGTGGATTTAAATTCTGATTTAAGATCCTGCCTCCAGTTTTCCCTCCTACAACAGAAGAGGGTTTTCTTATTTTATTGACCTAGTAAAAAGCATTTTATGCAGCCTTGTAAAAGTGATTGTGCTAGGTGAGTAGGGAGGGAAGGGGCCCTACTTAAAGGATATGGAAGCAGAGCTGGTGAGGGCAGCATCTACAATATACACCACTGCATGAAGACACATACATGTGTACTAATTAACTTTTAAGAGACATCCCTACAGCCCCAATTAACTTCTACTGACTGCTGCTATCTACCCTAAGAGACGTTTCTCATAGCAGCTATTAATTTCTGCCATACACTGCAAGAGACATCTTTGGTAGTGATTACTAACTTTTATTAAGAGACATTGCAGATAACTCCCATTTGAAACTGTAGGGTTGACTTTTATAGTAGGTAAAATACTCTTTTGACAGCCTTTTTTATACTGAAAGTAAGAAGCTAGGGTTGCAATGGGCTCCAGATTTTCAAGAAAGACTGATGCAATCCTGATTTTGTTTCATGGCATCCAGGGACTTGTAGGCTTGCTTTGCATAGGATATGCAAACAGAATTAGAACTTAAGTTTCTGCATGCAATAGGGTAAATCCAAGACTGGATAAATCTGGCATGATGAAAATGCAACCAACTGGTGACCCTAGTAGCTCTGTAATAGCTGGGACTCCCAGGGTACTCAGCTCTGTAGACTAAGACAGAAGCCATTGTGGATAATACATTGAGACCCTCGGCCCAGTGTGCAGTGGCAGCCAGGAAAGCAAATAGAATGCTAGGAATCATAAGAAAGGAAAGGAATGGAGAATAAAACAAAGGATACTGTAATGCCTCTGTATCATTCCATGGTGCGACCATACCTCAAATAATGTGTGCAGCTCCGGTCAACATATCTTAAAAAGAATATAGAGGAATTAAAAAAGGTAAGGAGAAGAGCAACCAAAATGATAAAGGGGATGGAAAAATTACCCCTATGAGGAAAAGCTTAAAAGGTTTGGACTCTTCAGCTTAGAAAAGAGATGGCTAAGGGGAAATATGAGAGATGGTCTATAAAATGAGTGGAGCGGAACAAGTAAACATAGATTGGTTGTTTACTTCTTCAAGAAGTAGGAAGACTAGGGGACATGCAATGAAGTTACAATGAGACACATTTAAGACTAATCGGAGAAATTTTTGTTTACGTTGATCATGTAGTCAAACTCTGGAATTCGTTGCCAGAGGATGTGTAGTAAAAGCTGTTAGTATACGGTAGCTGGGTTTAAAAGAGGTTTGGAAAAGTCCTGGTGGGAAAGTCCATGAACCATTATTAAAATGGACTGGGGAAATCTACTGCTTATCCCTGGGATAAGTAGCATGGAATCTGCCTACCCTTTGGGAACCTGACAGGTACTAGTGACCTGGCTTGGCCACTGTTGGAAACAGGATACTGAGCTTGATGGACCTTTGGTCTGACCCAGTATGCCATATCTTATGTTCTTAAGAAATAAAACACATTCCTGCATCCTTCACTTGTGTCATAAGGCAATGGCAGTAGTTTTGGTTGGAGGGGGGGCCAAAAAGCAACCTTGCCCTTTCCACCCAGGCTCCCTACTTGCTGATGCTGCGTGGGGCAAAATGTTGATCAGGCTATTTCCCCATGGCCATTTCATTCTGCTGCTTATGCTGGGATGGGGTTGTCAAACAAGAGGTAAAGTTTCCATATCAGAAACATTGCTGTCCTGAGAAGGGAACTTAACAAATAAAACAAAAAATTATGAAAGCTAATTATAGTCCTGGGGCTAGGGAAAGGGGAAGAGAAAGGTAGGTTCGTTCACCTGTGATCTTGGGCAATTCACTTGATCCTCCATAGTTTCAGGGGCAAACTAAGGGCCTCTTTTTTCACTGCCTTCATTTGGCAGCCTGTTGTTCCCTAGTAGAGTACCACAAGACTATTGCCAGGGGGCTGAGGTGGCCAATTTGAATTAGGGAGAGGCTGGGACAGGAGCACCTGGGGAAAACTCTACTCACCCTTCCCCCTATCCTTCAGAGAGACTACCAGTAGGTAATGGAAGTATGATTATGGATTGGGGGTAGACTCCAGATAGGGGATTAAAGGGGGGCTTTTTGACAAGAGATTGGGGATGTGGAAATAATTTTTACTTAGTACTGTCCCCTTTAAGTTGCTACCAGGAGCACTGAGTCACGCATTAATGGACTGACACTCTCAGGAAGGAAAGTTAACATCTCTTGAGGTGTTGTCAACTTTCCATGAATAACACAGCTTGTGAAATTTAATTCAGGTTGCACTACTCATTTTGAATAATAATGAGCCTCTTTGCATGCATTTGCATACTTCACAGCTCATTATGATTTAATAGGCATTGCTGTAAAAAATGCAACATTAAGCTGTGTTATTGGCAAATAATACATTTTACTGGCAATTAATGTGCATAGTGTGCTCAATGGCAAATGAGCATGGACTGTCTCTTACATGTCTCCGTACAGCTCTGCATATGCCTTGTAGCGCTATACAAATGATAAGTAGAAGTAGTAAATGATGTGCATTATTGCCATAATACAGCTTAATAAATAGGGATCTTAGATTGTAAAGTCCTCTGGCTACAGGGAAATACCTACTATACCTGAATGTAACTCACTTTGATCTACCAATTAAAAGGCATGAGTTAAATCTAATCAATCAATCCCTTCCTTCTTATTAAAACAAATCAAATAAATGCTCGGGCAGGGAATGGAAAGTCTACCCCATAAGTTTGTTCCCTCCAACTTTTCCTGTTTAGGAGACATAGAAGGTGAAAACTTGAGACACCCTAGAAAAGATTTCTGCCTGCAGTCTGTGAACCATTCTTGCCTCTCCTGAATGTGAAATATACAGAGGTCTGACCTTAAAACCAGCACCTTTCTTCCCTATGATAACTGGGATACAGCAGAATCCTCTTCCTTATATTGCCCCGTCCTTGTTATGGAGCTGGGGTACTCTGTACCCAGATGGTCAGCTTGGTTTTTCTGCCAGGAGGGCAGAGGGTCTTTGGAAACTGGCATTTTTTGCCAAATAAAATGCCACCCTATTACCAGCATGAAGGATACATCATTTGCGATCCTAAAGCCACACAGATGCTGAGGGAGGAAGGAATATTTTGCAGCTCTCAAGTGTGCCCAAATGCACATCTTTGCTTGCCAGCATTCTCCAGCAGACAAACAATTAATGTTAACTTTGCTGTTCTGCTTGTTTGTTTGTTTTTTCACTCCACCCCCACCAGCCCTAAACTGGTTTTGCAATCAAATTAGAAAGAGAGCTCTGTGCTTATAAGCTGTTAAGTGCCATAAATCTCAGCCTAGCATTAAAGATGCTGGACCTTAAAAACCCTGCTGTTTTATAAAGGAGGGTGATAAATCTAAGCGAAAGAGGTAATGAAGAGAACAGTGAACAAACAGCAACTCCAGAAAGTGCTTCTTAAAATAGCTTCAGTGCTTTCCAGGAGGAAACGACAGATAGTGCTACATGCAGTCAAGCACTATAATGCCTGTGCTGGGCCTGCTTCCCCTA
Organism: Ichthyophis bannanicus; assembly: GCA_033557465.1. Classification (NCBI taxonomy): domain Eukaryota; kingdom Metazoa; phylum Chordata; class Amphibia; order Gymnophiona; family Ichthyophiidae; genus Ichthyophis; species Ichthyophis bannanicus. Next base: position 194,702,234 of record CM066039.1, read on the forward strand.
CATACCACTTTGCTCTGGAACACCCCCAGTACCAAGACACACCCAACACATACAGACAAAGTTCTACCATTGCACCTCGCTCCTGTCTCATAACATAGAAACATAGAAAATAATTGCAGATGAATGGAGTGAAACGGGTAAATGTAGATTGATTGTTTACGCCATCAAAAAGTAGAAAGACTAGGGGACATGAAATGAAGCTACAATGTAACCCGTTTAAGATTAATCAGAGAAAATATTTTTGCATTCAACATGTAATCAAACTCTGAAATTTGTTACTGGAGGTTGTAGTAAGAGCTGTTAGTGTAGTTGGGTTTAAAAAAGATTTGGACAAGTTCCTGGAGGAAAGGTCCATAAACCATTATTAAAGAGGACCCGGGAAATCCACTGCTTGCCCCAATCCAAGCATTGTGGAACCTGTGTGTCTTTTTGGGAACCTGCTAGGTACTTGTGACCTGGATTGGCCACTTTTGGAAACAAGATACTGGACTTGATGGACCTAGGTCTGACCCAGTATGGCATATCTTATGTTCTTAGATCAACACCATACAGTCTATCCAATCTGTCCATCCATATGAACCTCTAAGCTCTACAATCCCTTCCTCTCCCTCAGAGACCTCTGTACCTGTCCAATGCTTTCTTGAATTCAGATACTACTTCTGCTGTTCTAGTACTGGAATGCCCCTTCACGACAACTCATAACTCTACAGAAACCTCTCCTTCAGCCCCACAGCTCTGCCAAAGCACTTAAATGCTTGTTATTCCAGTAGAGACCCTCCCCACAGCCTACAGCTCTGTCATTGCACCTCACTCCTGTTTGCAACATCTCCTAAGAGCTAGCCCAAGGGTATATGATGCCCCAGTTAAAGGCAAATCTTCAGCCATGCCCCCCCCCCACACACACACACAGGGCTAGTTCAAGGCCCTTCTCTCCTTTCCTCCCCCCAGCCAGCATCTCTCCTTCCCTATGACCCTTATTATCTCACTTGTGTCCAGCATCTCACCTTCCCTACCCTCTCAAGTGTCCAATCTCTCCCCTTTCCTTCCCTACCCCTATAAGTTTCTATTGCCCCTTTTCTGCCCTCCCAAGTGTCCAGCATCACCCCTTCCTTTGCCTTCCCACAAGTATCCAGCATCTTCTCTCTTTGGTTGCTTCCTGCCACTGCTGCTGGAGTTCTCCCCGCCACCAGGCCAGAACTAAAAGCAGAGTGAGAGCAGTCATCATGAGGCCTTCAGCAGATGTGTGCACTCAAAGCCTGCAGGGTCCCATCCCCTCTGAGCAGGAAGTTCAGAGGAGGCCGAACATGGAAGGTGTTAAGTTGTGTGTGTCAGCTCAAGGTCCCATGGCAGCTGCTCTTACTTTAAACTATGCAACTGATGACTGTCCCCAGATTGAGCCACCCTAGGCTGACAACTAGTCTGCCTAGTGGCCAGGTCAACTGTCCCTACTATGTCAATATTGACCTCCACAACATATTGCTCTGCCAATGCAGTTCACTTCTGCCCTACAGTAACCTCTACTATTCCAGTTCTGAGACTCCTCTCCTGCCCCCACACCAATGCGCCTAACTCCAGTATTCAATTATTCTAGTAATGACCCCCCCCACACACAGTTCTGTCTATGTACCTCAGTCTTGATACCCACAAATAGCTCTATCAATATACCTCAGTCCTGCCCTGCTGCAACCTTTATGTACAACTGATTTATCACAGTTTCCTTGATCCTAAAGTGTATTTGAAATATTTTTATTGTCATGATCCTCTTTTAAAATATAAAACTGCATTTTATGTTAGACACAGATTGCATCTACGTCTCTTCTCCTATAAACTCCACTTTAGGCTTTCCATCCTTACAGATACCAGACACTGCCTCCCTTTGGGCCAGCATAACTATCCATCCAGAAATAATTAAATAATGAGGAATTAATATAAAATAAAGTCCACGACTGAAAAGCAAAGGGAAAACAGGTGGACTGGCAGATCTGACAGGTCTGCTGAAGACAGGAATGCTAAGGCAGTTTTCATTGCAAGTCAATGAGCTAAGTCCTAGCAAAGCCTATGTCGAGCGTGGAGTCCCCTAGGAGCACTCTTACTGTCTACTGAGATGACAGGCTGTTTCTGACATGTCTCAGCCAGAGCAGAGCCCCCCTCTTGCCCCCCAGAGAACATGTCTTTTTATGTCATGCTTGACCAGTGACAGACAGATGGACCATTTCCCCCTTCTTTTCAGGGTTACTGCTTAACTCATTGTCTTTGCAATTTTTCTCAGAAAATACATACAGAGATGGAGGCACACATGTGAACACAAACACATCCAAAGAGTCCATCTTATACATGCTCACATGTAGTCTGAGTGTCTCTTACAGATAAAATATATATGTACCCTCAGAACATCTGGAAGGGAGAGAATTATCTATATCTCCTTTACTTCAGCACACTAGGAAGCTTTTCTGTCATACTTTGCCCTATCCTAACACATTCAAAAGATAAACAGCTTCTTTATAGCATCTCTCTACTTCCGGTGACACTGCCAAGAAAACCCAGGAGCTTCTGGGTCGCCAGGAGTCAGGACTGACTCGAAGGCACACATTGCATTTTTAACCATCTCTAACATAGTGAGAAGAGGCAGGAAACTTGTCTATAACACTCCATCCCCAACGCTTCTCCCCTTCCAGGACTGTCACCTAGCTAAAACATACTCCAGGTACTTATGGGGTACTCCAAATGCTGATGTTGCCATGGCTGGTAACATTCAAACCATCCCCCATCTTTTATTTTACCCAGTCAGTTTATTATAAACAAGGGGGTAGCATAGCTGATGGAATTATTTCCAACCTCTCTGCGTGTATGTATGTGTGCGTGCGCATACCCATTTGTTTGTATTTGCACTGCCTTGTGTGTGTGTGCATGTGTCTGGTACCCATGTTTTGTGCATGTGTGTATATATTTATTTTGTAGGTCTATCTGTTTTATTTTTATTTTTTTTACATTCTCTTATATACCACGCTATTCTGCATCAGTGTGGTTTACATTGAACAAACTGAAATTACATTGAACGGGGTATTATAACTTGGAGATAACTATTTTACAGGGAACATGGGCTATGGAGGGTTAAGTGGCTTGCCCAAGACCACAAGGAGCACCTATGGGACTAGAAACCCCAGTCCTTCCGGCCCAAGGTTCCTGTCCTCTAGTGGGATTTGAACCCCCGACCTTCCGGCCTGAAGTACCTTGCCCCAACTACTAGGCTACTCCTCCATATTTGTGTGTGTATCCTTATTTTGTTTGTATGTGTTTGTGTATCTTTGCTGGCCGGTATGTCTCTGCGTGTTTGCATGTATGTGCACGTTTTTGTATGTGTCTGTGCATTTGTGTGTGTGCATTTATATCTGTTTTGGTTCTCTGTCTGTTTGGTGATTGACCATTATTAAGAAGTGACCGAAGATATCAATGCTTGACCCAGTACAAGCATTGTGGAACTTGTGTCTCTTGGGGAAACTGCTAGGTACATATGACCTAGATTGGCCACTGTTGGAAACAGAATACTGGGCTTGATGGACCTTGATCTGACCCAGTATGGCATATCTTATGTTCTTATGTTCTTATGAGAAAGAAAAGGAGAGAGCTGTTTGAAAGGTGCAATTCCATGACTGCTATGCTACTGTGAATTGTAGCTGCACCCAGGGCCAGTGCAAAGAAATGAGGCACCCTAGGCCCTAGTCCCCAGCGCTAGTCTTGCTCCTGAAGCTGTAAGCAACCTAACGGAGGAAAACACCGAGCAAAACCACTGCACTACAGCATAGCACAGAGGGCATGCTAATCACATGCAAATGACAGGGGGCCCTATATTCGAAGTCCTAGGCGCATGCTACAAGTCTAAAAGCCGGCTTTACCTGTATAAAACTGCCATAACCGTGTAAACCAGATATTCAACAAGGCAGCTTAAATTGTTGAGGCTCAGCTACCCACAAGGCTCGGGGGGCAGAATGGGGATATGCCGCCGTGAATAAAGTGGATTTCCAAAATCTGTGTAGACCGACATTGGACGTCATAAACCACATAAACCTAAGTGATGTTTCCCGGTGCATACGACCACTAATGGTGATCGGCGAACCCGTGCAGTGGTGGAACAGGGCATACTAGAATGAGGGAAGCGTGTGCAGGCCTGTACTCAAACCGTGCAGATGTAACGCAATGCAGGACCGGCAGAGAAGCTATGTGGGCCATGCACATGGTGTTCGAGAGGTGGAGACATGCCCGCCATGCCCGGGAACATCAGAGGGTGCAGCAGGCAGTGCATACCCATCAGCAGGCTATAGCCAAGCACCTGAGATGTAGGCACCGTGCCCCACGTGTATATAGGCCCAGGGTGAGCTACCTGCAATTGATAGAGGAGGAGGTCTACCAGAGATACAGACTAGATGGGGCAACGATAACTGAGTTGTGCAGCATACTCAGTATGGACCTGGAGCCTTCCACTTCCAGAAACCAGGTCCTGCCAGTGGCCATGATGGTGTCCACTGCCCTGGGATGTCTTGCAACCGGCAGCTTCCAACATGTGATAGGGGCAACTAGTTGGAATCATGCAGTCTACAGCCAGCCGCTGCATAAGTACCTTCACCAGGCCCTGCTGCAGAGGATGGGCCACTTCAGCCTTCCCTCAGACACAGCAGATGTGGCAGGAGACCATGCAGGCATTCTACAATGTTGCTGGGTTCCATCGGTGCTTGGATGTATAGACTGCACCCACACTGCACTGCAGGCATCATGGCTGGAGCAGAGGACATACCGGAACAGGCATGGGTACACATCGATGAACATGAAGGTCATTGTGGATGCCAACATAGACTTCATTGATGTGTGTACCCACTTCCTGGGGTCCTGCCGCGATGCATTTGTCCTCTCCCAGTCCAGCCTGGGACAGGCAGCAGCAAGGGGTCAGCTCAGAGATGCGTGGCTGCTAGGTGAGTGTGCACATGTGTGAGCCCCAGGACAGTTCTAGAACATATGCTTGCTGTAGTATGATGCTATGTGTAATGCAAACAGGTGGTAATATATGTGTTACGTACGTATTGCAACACATGAGGACCACTATGGGCCAAAATGCACATTGCAGTGACAAGCAGGGGAAGCCCTTTGGCCAAAAGAAGGCAGCATGCACCAACATGTGGAATGCGGAAGAGCATGGGCTGGCACCATGTAGCACAGCCACATGGCAGCAGTCCATGTAGGGCAGATCCATGTCTGCCCCCATCCCAGCCTGCAGACCCCCCAACCACATCCCCGTGCCATGACCCTGGCCCCCCTCCAACCGGCCAGCCCATGTCACTGTCCCCCATTGCCCTGCTCCAAATGCCTGACTGCCACACAAGCCATATGCTGGTGTCTGCTCACTGCCGCAGTGTTTCTGACTGTTAGATATTACACCCCACCTTGCTAGTAGATGGTGTGTTGTATGCTGTCTGTAGCAGCCCATACAGTATAACCAACGCATGTCCCATGCTCATGTTCACATCTCACATTGCCCACACAGGTGACCATGGATATCCCCTGAGGAACTGGCTGCTGACCCCAGTACACCACCCCATGAGCTGGCAGGAGGAGCAATATATGGCACCCATCAGCAGACCCAGGTGGTTGTGGAGTGCACAATAGGAGTGCTGAAGAGCTGCTTCCGGTGCCTCAACAGGAGCGGTGGGGAACTCCTCTACAGCCTGGAGTGGGTATGCAAGATATTTGCGTCGTGCTGCATACTCCACAACCTGGCAGGGATGCATGAAGTGCCGGACCCAAAGCTAACGGTTGTGGAGGAGTGGGAAGCTGCAGAGGCAGCAGATGGTGATGGTGCAGAGTCCAAGAGCCAGCAGCAGGCCAGGGCACTGGCCCACCATGCACAGATGATACGTGACAGTTTCTGAGGTGACTGCCCCGCACCAGCACCAGGATATGATACACACAATCACCAATAAAGTGCCCAATACTACACTATATGTGCAGAGTGATACTTTATTTCCCCCCTATGTGTGTCCCTTGCCCCTGGGCTTCTCGTTGGCCATGAGTGCTTGCTGACATGTGCACTGCGATGCAGTGCAGCGATGTCCGATGATGTGCTGGCAGTGTTGTCACCTTCCTCAGCAGGGCAGGCTGATGGACATGGGTCAGGGCTACCAGATGTATGTGCTGGTACACTGGCAGCCCCAGCACCCACCCCCTGTGTCTGCATGAGGCCCACCAAATTGTGCAGGTAACCAGTGCTCAATGCCTGGTATGCTGCCCTCATCAGTCACAGGTGCCCCTCCACGTGGCGCTCCATGTGCAATCTGGGTCCAGTTACTCCTGGCGGTCCATCTCCCTTGCCTGTTCTGCAGCCTGCAGATCCTGCCAGATACTGTACAGCTCGAACAGTATGCCCCCTGTGCCATCCACCAGGCCCACACCCTCCAGATCTGTGCCCCCTGCATCCACAGGGTCATCCAGGCTGGTGAATTGTAGTTCAGTGAGTGGGGCATCATCCATGTCCGGCTCCTCAGCACTGGCAGACACACTGGCCTGCTCGACTGCCCTGGGTGGCAAACCCGACCACTCCTCTACCCTGGCTGATGCACTGGACTGCTCCTCTGCCCTGACTGGCACACTGGACTGCTCCTCTGCCCTGGCAGGTGCACCAGTTCCTATGGTTGTGCTGCATCCCAGCTGCACACTGGCATCATCTACGGTGATTGGTGAGGCTCCCCCTGACACATCTGTCCAGGCTGGGAGGATAAGGTCCCTGGCAGGTCTGTTGTAGATCAAAGATGGCAGAGGTTAGTGACATGGGTTGTCAGGTCAGCCTAGGCCCACTACAGAAAAGGCAGGTGGTGTACAGTCTGTACCGTCCCCAACCCATACAGCACCCAAGATCCAATAGACAGACAGGTAGGTCCTGGGTGGAAGGAACCATGGTGGGGACACATATGTGGCTGTCACGATGCCAATCAAGCCATGGGGTACTCCTACTCACCCTCCTATGTGCCTATGGTGGAGCTGTCAAAGCCTGCAAGCCCTGAGATGGTGACCTCCTCCACAAATTGCAGCACCTGTTCCTCCAGAGGGGTGAGTCTGCGCTGCTGCGCAGGCAGCAGCCTGCTGTTGCTGGCCCTCTTCTCCTTCGCTGCCTGCCATGCTATCCATCACTTCTTCTTTATATCCGTCACATCCCTGTTGTGGTGGTGGGGCGGCATTGACCCACCTGATGATGTCATGCCATGCTGTCAGCTGGGTGCTGGCATCCTCTGCCACGAAGAGGGCAGTGTGATGGTTCAGGATGAGCCCCAGGGCCATAGTGGTCTTGGAGGACATGAAGTTCACCTTCTGTGTTCACTTTGTTGCTCTCTGCACCATGTCTACTATTGTGTAGCTCACGTGCTATGGTGGGGTTGGGCTACCCATGTAGCTCCTTTTACACATACATGGTTACAACATGAATCGGTGCCATGCCCCATACAAAGGCATATACAGTACCTGCGTAGGTTCCTGAGCACCGATGCTTCTAAAATCTGTGTGACAGCTAGCCACCTAGGACACCATAGCTGCACAGCACTGCATGATGGCAACATATGCGTGCTTGGATTCCCAGTGCAGACTAACCGGGTAGGTCAGATAGCACAGTATGCACAGCTTGTGGAGAGACGCATGGCATCGCTTTAACCATGTGCCTCCATGGGGCAGGGAGCACCCTGTAACGCTGCTGTGCCACACCCATGCTGCCCATAACCTGTTCTGTGTGGGTATGGCACAGAGGCACTACTTGTGCAGAGCTGTGTCAGCACCCATCTGCATGGGTATGGCACAGGGGTACCACCCATGCAAAGCTGTGCCAGTGCCCTTCTGTGTGTGTGGTGCCTCAGTGCCATACCCTTGCACACAGACATGCCCACAAGGCACACACCCTATGCCCATAAATCCCAGACCCCCTCCCTGGTCTCCCTACAGCACCCACCCTGACACACTGCCCTGCCGCAATAAAATGGATAACACAACATGTAACAAAATGGGAACTGTTTATTAATAAACCTGTCACACATGTTACATTGGTGGCAACAGCAGCATGTAATCAACAGTGGTACATACTGCAGACTACCCATTACGGCTCATTGCAGAACATACACTGGAATGGGGATGGCCTATGGTGCAGGGGGGCCCTGCTTGTGTCCTTGTACTGCATCAATGAGGACATCCATTGTGCTGTCCAATGTAACATGTGTGACAGGTTTATTAAGAAACAGTTCCCATTTTGCAAACACGCTGTGTTGTCCGTTTTGTGGGGGCAGGGTGATGTGTCTGCATGGGCAGTATGGGGGACTGGGGAAGGGGGTCCAGGGTTTATGGGCATGGGGTGTGTGCCCTGTGGGCATGTTCATGTGTGTGGATATGGCACTGAGGCATCAAAATCACAGAAGGGTGCTGGCATAGCTCTGCGATGGTCTGAGCTGTGGTGTGCACCTCCTCCCTGAAGAGCCATACCTCTACCACCAGGGTGGCCAGAGCCCGGTCACTGGATTGATGAGGGGGTGGTGGAGCAGAGGGGCCTGGTGTGGCACGGCCATGGCATGCCCATGGATGCTGGGGTGGCTGTGGGGGTCCTCAGCTGTGCAGGGTGGACCTCTGCTCTACTGCCTGTTGTGCCTGGCCTATACCGAACCATTCAGTGGGCACATGGCCCCCTGGTATGGATGTGGGTGGGCATGGCTGTGAGCTATGGGGCAAAGCAGGGGAGGTGCAGCTCCTTCTCTGGGTCCCCTGCTATGTGCCTGTTGGCTATGTGCAGCACCACACTGCCATACTTGGGGTGCTTGGAGGGTGGCTCCCGCACCCCCCCCCCTGCTACCCTGTCTGTTCCCTCCCCCTTCTCCTCTGACTTCCTATCCTCCACGGCCCTCTGTTCCCTCCCCCTCCTCCTCTGACTCCCCACCCTCCCCCTGGCCCTCCGATCCCTCCCCCTCCTCCTCTGACTCCCTGCCCTCCCCCTGGCCCTCCAATCCCTCCACCTCCTCTTTTGACTCCTTGCCCTTCCCATGGCCCTCCACATCCCGCTGCTGTGCCATGACCCCCTCACTGCCCTCCCCCTCTGTTATGCTGTCCTCCAATGCAGTGTTGCTGGCCTCCTCCTCCCTGACACTGCTAGAGGTACTGTTGATCTCTGCATCCTTGGTTGGCTCTTCTGGCGCTGCATCGCTGATCCTGGGTGGTGGGCATGGTGGGCCAGCAGTGTCCAGGGCCTTCATGGAGCTGGCTGTGGGGAAAGAGGAGGGGGGGTTATTGGTCCACCCTGACATGGCCCTGGGGTGGGACTGGTACACCTCCAGGGGGCTCACACGTACAATGCACAACCCACCATTGGCCCACAGGGGCATGCCATGCTCACAGTGTGCACTGCACACCCTCCTCTTGGCCCATCTCCTGCCAGTTCTGTCCCTCTCCTGCACATGCCCTGCTGTGGTTTGCTGTCCCCACAGGCAATTGGCATGTATGGGGGGCAGTGTTGGCAGGTGTGCGATGGGCCACTGCTGGGGGGTATGTGTCCCTGTACCACCCATTTGTGCCATGCCCCAGCCATGTGTGCGCACACTTGCAAGTATTGTGGGCCGACTGGTGCACACATGGGATAGTGGCATCGGGGGATGGCATGACTGCCCAGAACACATTCCCATCATTGCGTACAGAGAGTTCACCACCAGATGCTCTGCGTGCACCAGTCTGGCAGCCATGACTGCTTCCCCCTGCGTCTGCTGGGCTCCAATGTGTATCCCATTGACCTTCCTCGGATGCCAGTCGCTCCCTGATTCGTTGCATCTGGTTCAGTCTCTTCCAGCGCAGTGTGCAAAAATGGCACTTCAGGGTCTCGAGGGTGCCTCACATGTGATATTCACTGTGAGGGAGAAGGGGGGACACACATGGGCTCAGTTGTGTGCTTCCATATTGCCTGTTGCGCACAGATGTATCCTGCCTCAGTCTGGTGACCTGCCCATCCTGGGGGCAGGGGCATACCCATGGGTGGCAGGTTTGGATGCATGTGATGGTACACCTCTGGTGTCTGCCACTATATTCTTGCCCACCACTTCCCTGGCCCTTTGATATGTGCCCTGTGCCACCAGCAATGGTATCATCTGGGCCACTGCCTCATCTGTGAAACTCCTCTGGCCCCCTCAGCCACCTCTGCAGGCCTCCATCCTTCCCTTGATCCTATCTGTTACCAACAGGCTTTCCTTGGCACCATGGTACTTGGTTGTGAGCCGTGCGTGACCTTGGCTGTGGGCACAAGTCATGCTAATGGGCATCCACTGCCTCAGGGGCCACATCATTGCATGGTATGTTATGTGCCATACAGGATAAGGTTTTGTGGTTTATGCATGCTTGCCATTACACATCTGTCATGATCTGTGGCATCATATCATTGACATGCTGCCACAGCCGGACAGGGGATGGTGGGCACTGGTGGCAGATCCACTTGCATGGACAGATGAGTGACACATATCTGGATTCTGCCTCTAGCCCCCTTGGACCCCTGCGCTGGGGTCGCAAGGGCTAGGGGGTGGAGGAGTTATCCAAAGCATTTGCCCTGGCCAGTGGGGTCCCCTGGGGTGGGCAGCCCGACCACAGCTCCCCCCATACCAGGCACTGCCATTGCTGTGCATGCCCTGTGGTGTTGATGCCAACCACCACCAGGGGGTGCAGCAACCTTCTTATCTGCTGTTTTTACATAAAAACCTTTCTCCAAGCCACACCTGTTTGCTGGTCTTATTACAAGCCCTCCTGCGTCTGTGAAGTGAAATGAACCCAGGACCTACAGAAGAGTAACTGGATCACATCTTACATGTGTGTCTATGCCTCCTGCTGAAGGCAACCAGGGCTGGCACCTGTGCATGGCCCGTCCCCCCACCAACGCTTGTTTGGCATTAATTGGGGCTGCCACCAGCATGCGGCTTGTCACCACAGCCCTTTCTCCCTATGGAGACACACAGCTGTGCCTTTCAGGGTGTGTGTGTGGCCTACAATGGTGCTCACCACTCCCCCCCCCCCGCCCGTTGAGGCCTATTTACCTACGCAGCTAGAGTTGGATGCCCCTCCATATGTCTGTAGACAGCCGCAGGTTTGACTGCTGGCCCCCTGGGGTATAGCACCCCCTTGTGACGCAGCATGGATCGGGCAAGGGCCTCACTCTCATTGGGGCTGGTGTCTATCCACCAAGCCACAGGGGGCTCTTGCACAGGCAGCCTGCGGGGCTTGCATGATGGCATCATCTATGCACAGGTATGCTGGACAGGTGATACATGGGTTCATGCATACTTGCTGCCCTGCTTCTCTGGCCACTGGTTTGGACAAATACATGGGTATCGCGGGTCAACCTTAGGCATAGAGCCCGGGTTCTAGGCCCTATGTCTACCCATCTATGCTGTGATGGGAGCCTACTGCTGTGCCCATTTTGTGCTGCATTTTCATTGTTTGCCATTTAGGAGGCACATGACTCATGATTCAAGCACTTTTCCTGAACGGATAACTTTCTGCAGTATGGCAGGCCTCGGTGCCTTGTTGAAATCAGGTCCAAGATAACTAATTGCTCCCAATGTAAAAAAATGCACTGAACAGTGCAGTTTTCACTCTTCCTTTTGTGCTGAATCTGCTGGGAGCAAAAGGATTTTCTGAGGTGAAAGTTGGCACTTCACCTCAGATAACCCACTCTCAATCCTCTGCCTGATGTTCCCGACTTCCAAATCATTGGTGGCTCAAGCAGCCCCGACCCCAAAAAATCTTAATAGTGGCCCCAGTGGCCCATATCCCCACCCCCTATCTTCACTAAAGAAAGACTGGTGGCCCAAGTAGCCGCTAGACCTCCCAGCCCCCATGGTCATCACGAAAAAAATCATTGGATGCCCCCACCCACAACTCTCCCCCAAATCTTAATTTTGATCCTGCAGCTCCTGTACTCCCCAGTAACCCCCTCCCCATACTGTTAATGTTGGGAGGCAAGAGCAATGACCACACACTCCTGCCCTGTCTAGGAAAATAGCAGTGCCTGTGCCTGTGCGGGGCATCCTGGGATGTACCAGGTGGGATCAATCTGCCAAATAAGGGAATAATTCCCTTATATGTCAGACTGACACCCCCCCCATGAGGCATCTTGGAAGGCACAGCATGAAGTCACAAGCTGAGCACCCCAGAATGCACCACAGGGGTCAACTCTGCCATATAAGGCAACTATTACCTTATATGGCAGACTGACACCACCTGGTGCATCCAAGAATACACCATGCAGGGTCAGGTGCTGCCATTCCAAGATGGTAGCATGAGGGTAGGAGCATGTGGGTATTGCTCCTGCCTCCCAATGCTCATGGTATGGGAATGTTTGGAGAGGGGTAAGGGGAGGTCTGGGGGTCGCTGGGGCCAAAATTAAGATATTTTAGGGGATTAGAGTGGGGACTAGAGCCCACTTGGGCCACCAATGATTTTTCGTGCGGATTATGGGGTGGGAGGTTTATCAACCACATGGGCCACTTTTTTTTTTGATAGGGATAGACAGATGGGGATAGGGGCCACTATAAAGATACTTTGGGGGTCAGTGTCACTTGGGCTGCCAATGTTGAAGAAATAGGGGAGTGGGGGAGGTAACACTAGAACCACTAATGATTTCTTTGAGAGGATGGGTGGTGTAGGGGGTTTCAGAGTGAGTTTGCAGGGGATTGGGGATCTGGGCCTGATTGGGTCATCTGAGGTGACGTGTCAAACGTCACCTCAGATGTGGATTACATTCCAGCAAATGCTCACAAATGCCAAATCGTTTCTGAAAGATATAGGGGTTGCTAACACAGAACCCTGTGCATAAGTGTTTGGCTTGTTCTCCTTATGTAGTGCAGACTTTTTGCTCACAGCTTATTTGCTTTTAGCTTATAGTATCGATGAGCGAAACCTCTGCATTAAATTTGCATTAGGAAATCCTGCGTGGAACTTTAGCATAGGGCCTTAATGCATTGAGGCCTCTGTGACTAGAGCAGCATTCCAGTGTTTCACCTCTACAGGCGTCATATTGGCTGGATCCTACCCATAATCTCTGTAACTAGAGGTGCCTTCCATTATATCTGCCTCCAGTGGCTTCTCATTGGCAGAATCCTAGCCATAGTTTCTACTGCTGGAAGCAGGAAGGGCAGATTCACTCACACAGAGGGGAGAATTAAGAGAACTGCGGATAGAGGCTTTAAACTGGGAAAAATGTGTAGACACATTAGCCAACCTTCTGGCATCTGGGCATTAACATTAAAATAATTAAAATTCTGTAAAAGACAGTTGTCAATCCTAATTTCCAGAGTCCTGATCACATCTGACAGGCTCCTCCCCCTCCAAAAATTTGATCCCTAGATATGTTCCTAGTCTGTCAATGCCTTAATCCAGGGGTGGGTAATTCCGGCCCTCATGCACCACAATCCAGCCTGGTTTTCATGATGTCCCTAATGAATATTCATGAGATCTATTTGCATCCACTGCCTTCCATTGTGTGGAAATAGGTTCATGAATATTCATTAGGGACATCATGAAAACCAGGCTGGATTGTGGTGCACGAGGGCCGGAATTGCCCACCCCTGCCTTAATCTATACCTGTCCATGGCAACAGATATTAGTTTACAGTTCATATAGCAACCAATAAGAAAACTGTATGTTTCAGTCAATTGTTTTCACACTACAATTGACAACAGCAAACAAATGAAATAAATCTGAATAAGTTAAAATGCAGCACACCATAGCTAGAGAAAAATTCATAATCCTTGTGTGTGCATATGTTTTGTGTAGTGTGTATGTGTTATATGGGGCAAATTGTGCTATATGGGGCAGTTGTGATTGTCCCATTTCTAAAAAGATATAGAAGATGATGGACTAGAAAATGTATCGAGATGGGCAACAGAAGTGATAAAAGGGATTGAATGGCTCACATATGAAGAAAGACTAAACAGGTTAGAGTTCTTCAGCTTAGAGAAGAGATAACCGAGAGGGGATAGGACAGTGGTTTATAAAATTATGAGTGGCGTGAACCAATAAAATAAGGAATAGTTATTTACTCTAAATAATGCTTGATTAGGGGACACTTAGGGGTCTGTTTACTATGAGGTGCTAACGGCTTCCATGCAAAATTGGAGCCGCGGCCCTGTTTTATTCAATTGGGTCGCAGCTCCAATATTGCACGAAAGCCGCTAGCACCACTTAGTAAACAGACCCCTTAATGTAACTAACTTATTTCTAAAATTTAAATCCCTGACTCTTCCTGATCTTAACCCTTCCAAATTAAACATGTTTTACTAATACATAATCACAACTATACATAATTCTCACAATGTGACATCATGGGTTTATACAGGGGCATTATGATATTTTGAATATTATTCTTTACTAGTGGAGGAGATCTGTCAAAAATGATGGTTGAGGATTGCCTCTGCATGTATGTTCCAAGGCCTGGACTGCGCTCCTTTTGCTCTCCTGATCAAGCTGTCCAATGTCCTACAGACTGCTTCACCCCCACAGTGGTGTCATTCCAGTATCCAACCACGACACATGGTGCACCACAGGCCCCGCCCAACAGCTCCTCCACTGCAGTAAGATGGGCAGATGGTATGAAGCATTGAAAGGTACATGTTATCTACCTGCACATGGAGCTCTGACACAAACATTACGATCAGAAACCAAATCATTATTATCAGGGGTGGCCCAAGGGGGGTGCCGGGCCATGTGCAGAGACTCGGTGCAGGGCCTCATTTGCATAAGGGGCCTCATTTGCATGCATATTTGCATAATGTTACCATACACTAACTTTTAGTAAACATGCCTCTTAATGAGTGTATGGACAAAGAAAGACTAAAAGATTTCTACATTACTATAATCCAGTGCCAACCGCCAGGCACATTAGGAACTACTACAAACACTGCCCATTTAGAACCCATAGCAAACCCGCCGTATCCTAACAGCACTACCAGGACTCACAAAGCACCATACTCTACCTATCAAAAGGCAACACTGCAAATATTAAACCAATACATTTCAGAGAATAATAATACATGACCTACTGGGGAAAGAGAACAAGTGGCAATGTCAAATAGGAATTATATAAACAGAACACCTCAGCTCAGTTACACATGCAGAACATAGATCATCACCAAACAAGGAATCACAATTTAGAAACAGGAAGACAATAATTAAACTGGGAACCACAAAAGCCAAACTTGGAATATACAACAACACTGTAGAAATAAAACTATAAATTAATTTCCTCTTGTACTACACAAAGCGCAGACGTTAATGATGCACATTTCCCAGAGCTGACATATTCCAGTTAATAAATTCAAAATAAAGAAATATTTTTCTACCTTTTGTGCATTTTTTTTCAGTTGCAATTGCTCCAGCCACTTTCTTCTGGTTTCTTTGTGTCTTCTGCTAACTCTCCATCGTCTGCTGTCCATTTGTCCTTTCTTCTCTCTTTTAGTTTTTTTCCATTCTCTCTCTACATCTCCTTTAACATACTAATCTTTCCCCTTTTGCTCTTTCCTCATTCCTATTTCATCCACTCATATTTTACACCTCCATCCTCAATTCCCACTTACTCTCCCAATACCCGGCCAAGTGTACATTTGTCTTCCCTCCCACAAAAAATATTTTTCCCCTCTCCATTTCACTCTCCCAGCCCCATCCCATTCTAATCCTCCCCCAACATCAGCTCCCTTCTAGTTCCAGCCCCACTCAGCATCTGCTCCCTTCTAGTCCCCGCATCAGCCCATTTCCAGTCCTAGCCCCCCATCAGCTCATTTCCAGTCCTATCCTAGCCCCACCATCAGCCCATTTCCAGTCCTAGGTCCCCCATCCATTTCCAGTCCTATCCGAGTCCCTCCATCATCTCATTTCCAATCCCAGCCCCCCATCAGCCCATCTCTAGTCCTTTCCTAGCCCCACCATCAGCCCATGTCAAATCCTAGCTCTCCTCCACTCAGTCCATTTCCAATCCAAGCCCCCCATGAGCCTACTTCCAGTTCTAGCCCCTCCATTCCATTTCAATCCAAGTCCCCACCACAGCCCATTTCCAATCTTAGCACCCCCCAACAGCCCATTTCCAGTACTATCATAGCACCTCCATCAGCCCATTTCCTGTCCTAGCTCCCCCCCCAAACTCAGCCCATTTCCAGTCCTAATCCCCCTATCACCCCATTTTCAGTCCTAGCCCCCCATAGCCCATTACCAGTCCTAACCCCCCCATCACCCCATTTTCAGTCTTAGCCCCCCCATAGCCCATTACCAGTCTTAACCCCCCCCCCCCATCAGCCCATAGCCATTAACCAGTCCTAACCCCCACCCCCAGGTAAATTAAAAAAAAAAAAAAAAAAAAACCTGGCTGCTGCTGCCGTGGCAGCAGCAGAATCAAGTGTCATGTGGGCCCGCCCCCCCCCCCCTGCCTGCCTGGCAGAGCCCTCCCTCCCTGCATCAGTCCCTCTCTGCACCAGCTTTCAAAGCTGCGAAGGGAGAGTTCTCCCTCGCCGCTCTGTTAAGCCTGCCGGCGCTGATGGGATGTGAATAATGATGCAATGGGATGTGAATAGTGATGCAACTCTCTTCCATGGAGACAGAGCACAAGTAGGTCACTAACGCAGCCATAGCTCTGACATTATGAGTCATACATGGCCCTCAAAGCTGAGGCCTTGCCTGGGCATAAGTGAAAAATATGCAATCTGCTAGCCAAAATAACAATGTGCGCTTGAAGATGGTATCTCTCAGCTTGTTTGAGTCAAAAGAAACAAAACGTTGGATGGATTTTCTAGGTGCTTTCATCTGCTCCTCGTAGCAAGTTAAGGCTCGCTTGCAGTCGAACATGTGGGGTGCGATATCATATTCTTTGACTGTCCAAGCCTAATTAGCTCCCAAATGGAAAGTTCCAGAAGAAGAGGGAACCACGGTTGTCTGAGCCAATATGGGGCGATAAGAATCATTGTACTTCCAGGTCTTAGCAATGAGAAGTATTGGAGGATATGCACAGCACTGTACCTGGCCCTGTGTGAGTGGTGCAGCCGCACAGGGCGCAAAAGGATTAGGGGTGCATATCGGGCTGCTGCCCCCAGCCCGCCCCCATGTTGCCCTGCTGCTGCCACCACCACTTTTTTGTTTTCTTGCAGGTGGCGGCGGCAACAGCAGTAAGGCAGACCCACATTTGTAGGCAGGTCAGGTCACTCCTTCCCTTTTCTGATGTAGGTCATGTCAGAGGAGGGAGGGACCAGGTCAGCTATACAAACAAGAGTCTTTGCAACTCAGCGTTTGCATGGCTGGCCTGGTCCCTCCCTCCTCAGATGTGACCTACATCAGAGAAGGAAAGGGAGGACCTAACCTGCTTACAAACGCGGATCTGCCTCATTGCTGCTGCAGCCACCTCTAAGAAAACAAAAAAGTGGCGGTGGCAGCAGGGCAACACAGGGGGGCGGGCAGGGGCAGGCAACCGGGGGGGGTGGCGTGCCAGATGGCAAAATAGCACTGGGTGCAATTATGGCTTGGTACGGCCCTGGATATGCATACAGAAGACCATCCCCCCAATCAAGGAGGAAAGTATCTGAGGCTAGTTTGCTATGTGACCTCACTCTGGAGCAGAACTGATCCACCTGGGCATTTTGAGGAGTCATGAAAACATCTATCGAGAGGGTGCCCCACTCCTGAAATATGCGCTTGCAATCTCCTTGTCCAGGATCCATTCGTGGGGCTGAAGAACTCAATTCAGTCTGTCTGCCAGAGTGTTCTGTTCGCCTGGTAGGTATGTGGCTCTCAAGTCCATCCCATCAGAGACAGTGCATTTCCAGAACCGAACCATTTTTCAGCATAGGAAGTATGACCTTGTTCCTTCCTGCTTATTGATGTAGAACATGGTGACTTGATTGTCAGTTTGAAGCAGGACAATTTGATTGTACAACCAATCTTTGAAAGCCTTTAGAGTTTTTGCAATAGCTCTTATTTCCAAGAAGTTGATCTGATGGAGACTTTCTTGGAGGAACCAAGATCCCTCAGCATGGAACCCATTGAGATGAGCTCCAACCCCAGCTTGGAGACATATCTTTTCAATAATTTTAGGGGCAGAGGAATTTGGAAGGGAAGACCTTTGGCCAGATAGTCTTGAATATTCCACCATTCCAGAGACTGGATGAGTGGACAGAAGGTCTCTGAGATTCCCTGTGGCTTGTGACCACTGGGTTCTGAGCATCCACTGAGCCTGCCTCATATGGAGACGTGCCAAGGGTGTTACATGTACCGTTGAGGCCATTTGGCCTAGTAATGTTAACATGTTGTGAGCTGATATCTGCTGATTCAGTTGAATCTCCTGCACTATTGCTGTCAGTCAGAAGAGTACTATGTGGGAGGAAGTTCTTGCTTGAGTTGTGTCAAGCAGAGCTCCAATGAATTCCAATTGCTGGGTGGGATGGAGGTGGGATTTTGGGTAATTTATTACAAAGTCTAGTAGTTGCAGCACCCAAATGGTCAGTCGTGTTGATTTGCGAACTCCTTCCAGATAAGTGAAGACATACACTCCCAGTCTACGTAAGAATGCTGATACCATGGCAAGGCATTTTGTAAATATGTGAGCAGCTAGCGTGAGGCCAAAGAGCAGGATGCAATACTGGAAGTGCTGCTGCCCTACTACAAATCTGCAATACTTCCCGTGGGTGGGATGTATCTGTATGTGGGTATATGCATCCTTGAGATCCAGAGAGCATAGCCAATCTCCTTTTTGAAGATAAGGGAGTGGGATGCCTAGAGAAATCATCCTGAACTTCTCTCTGACAAGATATTTGTTCAGATCTCTTAGGTCTAGGATGGAACAGAACCCCCCCCCCCCCCCCGTCTTTTTGGTGATCAGGAAATACCTGGAATAAAATCCTTGCCCTTTTTGCTGTGGTGGCATGAGCTTGTTCGCTAAATCTTTTTGAAGGACAGTGATGTCTTGCTTCTTGCTGAATAGTTTCTGATGCTGAAGGTTTAAGGATTGAACCCTAGGAGGGCAATTTGGAGGTAGATCGAATAGATTCAATTTGTTAAGCTCTTCAGGAACCAGTCAAAACTCTGCCCCTGGTTTTGGCTGAGGAGATGGCAGGACCTTTGAAGGCTTCTCTCACTTTATTTGAGCTTGAGAACTCTGCTTCACTTGGGGGTAGTATAAACCAGGAAAATACACCTTTAAGAATACTAAGGGGCATGTTTACTAAACATTCCTAACGTGCGGGGCCGCGGTAGTGTGCGTGTGCCATATAAGGAGTGGGCGGTTCAGGCAGAAAGAAGAAAAAAACCCGACCGTACGTGTGCGCGTCGCGCTAATTTGCGGGGCCCACATTAGCACGTGGGAAGGCTAAGTGGGGCGCTGCTGAGCACATATCAGAACAGACCTGTAGCACAATGGTGAACACACTAACCAATGGTGCAGGGGCCACAGGTTCAATCCCCCATTGTGCACAACAAAAAGGCCAGCTGAGGCAACACCTTGAATGTGTAAAAGTGGTTCAGGAGGCAAAGTACTTTTGGGCGGCACACTGTTCGTTTTGTACGGCAGAAGGCGGCGCACTGTACTATCTGGGCGGTACAAGGTGGCGCACTGTTCTTTTTGGGCGGCACAAGGCGGCGCACTAATTGTGGGCAGAAGGAGGTGGCACGCTGATGGGCATAAGGCGGCGCGCTGATGCCAAAGCAAAGGAACACAGCCACAGCACAATGGTTAAGACACTGACCAATGGTGCAGGGACCAGGGGTTTGATCCCTCACAATGCCCAGTGAAAAAGGCTAGCTGAGGCAGTATGTTATATGTTGTGGAGTGCTGTAGGAGGCTTTTTAATTTTATTTTGTGATAACTACTAGCAAACGCATTCTCACAGCATATTAATATAAGGCGGCCCATAAGGCACATGTTACAGTGCACCATCCGCCAAGGCACCCTAGAATGTCCCCTATAGGGCAGCATGTATGTTGCGACACAGGATAATGTATAGTGCACCCTATATGGCTGGCAACCGTAACGTGCCCTATAGGGCGCCCCATAAAGCATCCTCAGACGCACCTTATGGGTACAGTACGCTGAGGGTGGTATTGCTGGCAGCAGCATATGTACAGTAAATTAAAATAAATCTGTGGACACCCCTATCACATAACCCCACTGTGGGTTTGAACCCATGACATCTGGCTGCACAGGTAGTGACGTAACCATTGGGCTACAGCTCTATAGCTGTAAGCAGCCCCTGGCTGGCTGCAGATAGCCTGTACGTCACCTCACTGACAGTCTGCTGTTGTGAACCACCCGTACCCATGATGCACTGCACATGCAAATCAGCTGTCCACGATTGAACACAGGATGGGAAATGCACCCCTAAAGCTCCCCGGCCTGGTAGGGGGAAGTGTCCGTGTGCACCCACACAGCACCTCGGCCTGGTAGGGTGTCCTGAGTGGGTGGACAAACGGCAAAGAGTAGCTAAACACCATCACATTGTGCGGTTACTGTGCTCACCCTGAGTGTGAGATGTTGCGCACAGGACCAGGTCCACAACACCAGCCATGGCTGAATGCGGCCATGTCAGAGCTCCAAAGCAGCAATAACCTGTGGAATAGGTTGGTGCTACATAAGCATTTTGGAGTTCTCTGTCTGGCTCAGTTAGTGGGGACCCCCCACCCCATGGACCCCCAGGTGGATAAAACAGGGCTTCCCCTCAACAGATCCCCACCCCGATGGCAGTAGAGTGGACCATCAACCCCAGTCCTGCTAGGGAACACACACCCTACAGGGCAGTCCAAGCAGCTCCACACACATCCATAACACAATATCAGACAGACATTAGGCCTGGATATTCAAAGATGCACCCTACCACTATCTGATATTAACCTGCAGCAAGCCATCAGCCACTACACCCTGCAAGGCACTCCATCACAACACATATCAGCTGTGAACAGTCTGCTGGCTGGTCCTGGTGGACATGCATGCACCCACAACTGGGGTGGCAGCACACACAGACAGATAAGTCCATGAAGAGGCCCCCACAGGACACCCATACATATCACATGGGAGAATCACAATATAGCACTATGGGGGTGCCTAGCCATGCTGCCGTCACTGCACACTCAGGATGAGAGTGATCCCCCCGCAGCACATACAGAGGTCACCCTGTCTGTGTAGGTGGTGGCCGGGCACTACCATGCCCCTGCCAGTGCCCTATGCCCTCTGCAGCTGCATCCTGGTCAGTCCACTCTGTCTGAGATATACCCATGGTCCCTTGCTACTCATTATGCACATTGGCAGGCCAATACTGGCAACAGTGTTGGCAGTGTGGGCTGTGGAAGGGGCATGCAGCCAACACCCACTGTATAGACAGACACACAATTCCACACCTATGCCATCATGGTGCTACTATTGAGGAGGTAATTAGCCTTGCCCACCAAACCGGTGCTGGGCACGGCAAGGCATGGATATTCTACGCAGTACTGCTGGGGGTCACTCCCCAGGGTGGTAAACACCGTCAGAGGCAAGGGCTGGAGCACGCACCACAAACACATTGTTCGGATGGGGTCAACTAGCAGTATGTGCGTAACGTATGGATATCTATCTGCCAGTACTCCTAGCAAGCATCTCAGAGCTGTGTACCGTATACCTCAGGTGTAGGGTTACATTGCTAGGGTATGCAGGTGCTAGTATTGGGAGATGCACGCAGGGTCCAATGTTCTGCCTCTCCAGGAGACATTGGCCAATGGGGCCTGTGGGTGTGGGTGTGTCTGCCCCTGTTGGCTGCTGCTTTACGGCAGAGATTCCTAATTCCAGTCCAGGTTTGCATCACACTGATCGGGTTTACCTGCTGTTCCTCATGAATATGCATGAGCTACATCTACATGCCATGGGGGTGGTGCATAGATATACAGCACAGGCATTTGTATGAGTGGCAGCATGGACCCTGACTGGTGTGTGGCCCACCAGGACTGCATTTGGGAGATTCTGCTCTAGGTACTGCCCCTGTACATGGTGTCTGTGCTCAGTGGGGTAAAAGATAGACGTAGTACCATTGCATATGTCCTCGCCACGAAAGGTTTGTCCTTACTATCACTGTGTAGCTGTGGGGAAAATATGTGGGAAGGGTTGGTGGTAGCCCCAGCTGGGCTTTGAACCTGTGACCTTCTGTTCTTGTGTGCACTGTCTGTGTGCACTGCACCATCTTGTAGCCACAGATTGGCTGGATTCCCTGGAACGTCCATGCCTGTGGATCCGGCAGGGCCTGTGTGTTGCAGTGGACTGTGCTAGCCTGCACATGGCTTGGCCTCTGTCCTCTGTGGCTAGCTACCACTGCCCCCTGCACCACATGTACTCGTGCGCCAACACGCTGGCATGAGCTTCTCTCAGAAAAAGCAGATGACCTGATTGCAATGTGGCAGTACGGGACTGCATTTGGGGGACTTGGCTGTAGGTATGCCCATTGTTGTGGTGTGTGTGCGGTGTTGGGTAACATATGGGTGTTTCCCCCATGCTTATGTTCCCTGCAATACAGGGGTGTCTGCTCTATCTTTGTTTAGTGGTGGGTAAAATATATGGACTGGGCTGGCAAGTGCCCCAGCTGGGATTTGAACCTCTGGCCTTCTAGTCCTAGAGGTCATGGCTATGTCCTCTGCACCACAGAGACAGTGCAGCCCCTGGAGGTAGTAAACCTGGCAGGATGGAGTCACAAACCCTGCTGTATGCATTTTTACTGTGGGCTCCTTCACCCTGTGTGGTGACAAACGTGCAAATAAAACCCGGGAATGACCACGGAACAAAGGGGGAAAACATATACCCAAGCTGCGCAACAGTGATATTAATGGGCAACCCAAGCTGGGCAACAGTGATATTAATGGGCAACCCTAGATAACACTCCCAGGACAGCTCCAGAAAAAGGGAAATGTTTTTTGGACGAGTCTCCGCTCCGTACACCTTTCTATAAATCATTTCTTTTTTTGGAGCTTTCCTGGGTGTGTTATCTAGTTTTGCCCATCACTATAACTGTTCCCCAACTGAATTACTATTTTTCATATTTTTGTGGTGGTCATTTTCTATTTATAATTGCACTTTTGTGCTGTGCACATGTATCACACTGCTCACGTTTTGCAGGTTTCCCCGGTTTTGCTGTACATTGCTGACGGAAATGGTTTCTCTTCCCTTTAAATGCATTCTAACGCGAGTGATTCACTCGCGCTATTTTTTTTGGAAATTCAGCCCCGATAATGTGCGGGGCACCTCTCCCCTCCCCTTCCCCGCCCATTAACCCCTTCTCTCCGCCCCTCCGGGGCCTTCCTCCGCCCTCCGTTAGCCTTTCCACGCCTCTATCGGACATTTGCGGGCACGTACTTGTGCGGCACCCGTTACTGTGACGCGCAAGTGTGCGGGGCTTCATTGCACGTTTGCGGGGCGTTTAAGTGCTCTTAAGTACCGCTTTTAGTGCGCTATTTTGCGGCACGCTAATTAGCGGTTTTTAGTAAACATGCCCCTAAGTCTTTTTCTGGTTGCTATCCTGAGCATGCGCCTTGAGAGATTTCAAAGAGTCATGTACTGCTTTTCAATTAAGCCAGCCTTCTCTTTAAATTTAACTCCAAAGAGATTCTCTCCATGGCACGATATATCAACAAACTTGTCCTGCACAGATTGTTGAAGGTCTGAGACCCACAGCCAGGCAACTCTCTAGGCACCAATACCTGCTGCAGAAGGTCTCGATATCGTATCAAAGATATCATATGTCATTCAGACCATGAATTCAAGCAGTCTTTGTCATGTTTCACCAGGGAATGATACCACTCCAATCTCTCTAGAAGAAGATATTGGGACAGATCATCTAGACCACACATGATGTCCTTCAAGAACATGCCCATGTAGAGCTGGTATATGAGGCCATGCAGGCTGCAAACATGAAATTTGGAAACCCTCCTCCCAAAAGAGTCCAATGAGCCTCCATCCTCAAGGGGTGCCAAGGAGTGAGTCTTGAAGCTTTTAGATCTTTTGAGGGTGGATTTGACCACCAACAAGTGGTGAGGAAGCTGAGGCTTCTCAAATGCAGGAGCCTTCTGTACAAAAGTCAAGCTTTCCACTCAATGGAGGTACAGAGAGAGGGGTCTTCTGCATTCTTATCTGTACTCTCTGAAGGACATAGTGCTTGGCACTGTCATTGCTTCCTTGGGGGCAGAGGAGTACTGGAGGATCTCTCATTTTTCTGTCCTTGGCTCATTCTCAGTCTTCAAATAAAATGGTATGGTGTTAGCTATATCCCGAACAAAATTCTGAAAAGTCATGTTCTCAGAAAGTGACTTTCATCACTCATGAGAAAGATCAGTAGGAAGTTCTGGAGACCTGTTCTCCGATGTGTCCTCAGACTCCTCATCCATGACCCAGCATTCTGAATCTGAATCAGAGAGGATGTCAAAGTACTTTTGAGTTTCGGCCTGGATGACTCTCCTGCCCTTTGGGAAATGGGAGCTCTTCGATACACATAGAAGAAACATAGAAATATGACAGCAGAAAAAGACCATAATGCCTATCTAGTCTGTCCTTCCATATCAACTACTATAGTCCCCTTTTTTCCTTTCGCGATCTTCTGTGTTTGTCCCATGCTTTCTTGAATTCAGATACTATCTCCATCACTACTACCTCCACTGGGAGACTATTCCATTTATCTACAGCTCTTTCCATAAAGAAATATTTCCTCATATTACTCCTGAGTCTATCCCCTTTCACCCTCATCCTATGTCCCCTCGTTGCAGAGCTTGCTTTCATTTGAAAAAGGCTCTCCTCTTGTGCATTTAGGCCACGGAGGTATTTAAACGTCTCTATCATATCTCCTCTATCCCTCCTTTCCTCTAAAGTATATATATTAAGATATTTAAGTCTGTCTCCATATGGTTTATAATGAAGACTACTAAACATTTTAGTAGCCACCTTCTGCACCAACTCCATCCTGTTTATATTCTTTTGAAGGTGTGGTCGCCAGAATTGTACTCCAAATGAGGTCACACCAGAGATCTACACAGAGGCATTATCAACTCCTTTTTTCTGCTGACCATTCTTCTCCCTATTCACCCAAGCATCCTTCTGGCTTTTGCCATCACTTTTTCTGTCTGTTTAGCCTCTTTAACATCATCAGAAACAGGTCCCGCTCTTCTTTCGTGAAAGTACTTTGTCTCCTACACTGTACTGCTCCCTCAAATGCATGACTCTACATTTTTTAGCATTAAACCTCAGCTACCAAATACTTGACCATTCTTCAAGCTTAGATAGATTCCTCCTCATATTAACTATTTCTTCCTGGGTGTCTGCTCTCTTGCAGATTTTAGCATCATCCACAAACAGGCAAATCTTACCTGACAGCTCTTTTACAATATCACTAACAAAGATGTTAAAAAGAATCGGAAAAAGGACAGATCCCTGTGGTACACCACTGGTAACATTCTTCTCCTCAGAGTGAGCTTCATTTACCTGTACACTTTGTTGCCTTCCACTCAATAAATTTCTAACCCAGTCAGTCACTTTAGGGTCCATCCTTAGGGTGCTCAATTTATTTATAAGTTGCCTGTGTGGAACAATGTCAAAGGCTTTACTGAAATCTAAGTTCACCACATCTAGCGCTCTCCCTTGGTCCAACTCTCTAGTCACCCAGTCAAAGAAATCAATCAGATTTGTCTGACAAGGACTGCCTCTGGTAAACCCATGTTACCTTGGATCCTGAAATCCATTGGACTCTAGAAATCTCACTATCCTCTATTTTAGCAGCATTTCCATTAATTTACTCACCACAAAGGTCAGACTAACCGGCCTGTAGTTCTCAACCTCATCCTTTCTTCTGCTTTTGTGCAAAGGGACCACATGTGCCTTTCTCCAGTCCACTGGGACCACTCCCAACTCTAATGAAGCATTGAAAAGGTCAATCGGTGGAGCTGCTAGAATGTCCCCAAGTTCCTTCAATATTCTTGGATGTATCCCATCTGGTCCCATTGCTTTGTCTACTTTTAGTTTAGCTAGTTCCTCATGAACATAGTCTTCTGAAAATCATTCTGGCCCTTCATCTATGAACACAGAACAAAAAGATTTGTTAAGCAATTCCACTTTATCTTCATCAGCTGCTAAATACTCTTTCCCTTCACTCTTGATTCTGACAATACCAATTTTGCACTTCCTCCTCTCACTAACATGTCATGTCTGAAAATGTCTTATCCCCCCATTTTATTGGATTGGCTATTTCTTCTTTTTTTATCTTTGCTTTTCTGACTACTTTCCAATCTTCTCTAAGCTTTTTCAAATATTGATGCTTGTCTTCCTCTCTCTGTATCTCTTGTATTTTATGAAGGCCACACTCTTTTTCTTCACCTTTTCAACAGCTTCTTTTGAGTACCATAGTGGCCTCCTTTTTCTTTTACTTACCTTTCTAACAAAAAGGTTTGTTGCCCTTAAAATATTCCCTTTCAGTTTTGCCCATTGCTTTGCTACATCCTCCAGCTGTTCCCATCCCGCTAACGACTCCTTGAGGTATTGGCCCATTTTGACAAAGTTAGTTTTCCTAAAGTCTAAGACCCTCGCATCTGAATGTATTTTATCATCCCTAATCTTAATACTGAACCATACCATCTGGTGATCACTGGATGCGAGATGATCTCCCACTATAACATCAGAAACACTTTCCCCATTGGTAAGCACCAAGTTCAATATGGCCCCTATATGTGTGGGTTCTGTTACCAGTTGCGGGAATAGTTCTTCCTGCAGAGAATCTAAGATCTCCTTACTTCTAGATGACACCATAGCAGGGATATGCCAATCAACATCCGACATATTGAAATCACCTATCAGTAGCACTTCTCCTTTAATGGCAATACTGCGTATATCTTCTATTGAATCTCTATCCACTTCTTCTCCCTATGAAGGAGATCTGTATATCATACCAATGTAGAGGATTTCCTGTTCCCTCTTTCTAGTTTAACCCACAGAACCTCCTCCCTCCCTTTTAATCCCTGTAATTCTATAGCTTTAATATTATTTTTTACATATAGTACCACTCCTCCTCCCCGTCTTCCTACCCTATCCTTCCTGAATAAAGTATAGCTGGTATAATTACATCCCAGTCATGGTTGTCCATGAACCATGTCTCCGTAACTGCCACTAAATCCAAGTCAGCCTCTTCCATCAAAGCCTCAGCATCTAGGATCCATACTACAGGCATTTATGCACACTATTTTCCAGATGTTGCCCCTTTTACCCATTTCAGAGGTATTTAATGTTTTACTTACATGAGGGCTTTCACTTACCTGGGGGCTTGCTTCATCTATCCCCGATGAATCTATTTTAAAGTCCTTTTCAATAGGTCAGCCAGTCTGCTGTGGAAGATACTTTGACCCTTCTTGGATAAGTAGATACTATCTCTGCTCTGCAGCTCTTGAAAATCATTCCATTGTCCAGGAAACCAAAAATTGACACCATCCATGCAGCCATGCATTCATCTGCAGGATGTGAGCTTCTCTACCTCAGCCTTTACCCTCAACAGGAAGGATTGAAGACATCATCACCTAGATTGCCTTTCTGTTCCTTAAGAAGAGGAGTGCTTCCAGAGCTCTCCCAAATGGTAATTTTTGCTGAGTTTGCTGCATAACTGTGAGTCTTTGTCTCCAAATAACTGTGAATCTGTTTGTCTCCACATAGCTATCTATCTGTCCTTAGTATTGGGTTCCCTTACCCACTCCATTGCTGTAGAAGTTTAAGTTTTAAACTTTCTCTTACCCTTCCCGGGGGGGACTACCCCTCCCCCCTGCTGAGTTAGTGTTGTGGACCTCCATTTCCTGTGCTGCACATGTCTATTTGTCCTTAGTGGTGGGTTCCCTTACCTACTCCACTGTGTGTGCCCACAGTTCAGGAACAGCCTACTGGCCAGAGACACTTAGGTTCCCGCCCACCCTACCCCTCGCCCCACCCACCCCAGGTGCTATATTACCTATATAGTGGTCACATACGTGCCATCTATCGTTCCTAACCTGGGTTAAAAGCCACATCTTCTTCATCTTTCTTCTTCTTCTTCCTCTTCTGGGACTGCATAAATAACATGTCTTGTATTCAGTGCAATAACTGCAGTACTTTCATTCAAAGACGAATCATTTGGAGCCTAAGAGCTTGTCCTATATGCCTAAAGTCAGCTGCCATGCATGAAGAACTGACCCTACTAAGGAAAGACCTGTTACAGGTGAGTAACTACGCTTTCTCCAGGACCAAGCAGGAAGTCAGTCCTCACATATGGGACTCCCAAGCTTAAGGCTACCGGAGACCCTAAGCACAAAAATGAGCTCCCTCTAGCTCAGCGGTACAGAAGGAAGGAATCTTCACTGAATTATTACCCACCGGTAGCCCCCATCCGGGATGGAGGGTAGGAGTTGCTCATACCTCGAAGAGATTTCGGAGAACTGCCTGTCCGAAAGCACTGTCCCTGCGGGACTCCCTCTCAAGGCAGTAATGGACCGCAAAAGTCTGGCTTGAAGACCAAGTAGCGGCCCGGCAGATGTCTGCCAACGGAACAGAGCGGAGGTAAGCCACTGACGTAGCCTTCGCCCGAACACAATGAGCCGTGACTCGACTTTCTAACGAGAGTCCGGCTGCCCCATAAGCCAAAGCGATACAGTCAGCAACCCAGATAGACAGAGTACGCTTGGAGACCGGGAGCCCCAATTTTTTGGGGTCAAAAGACACAAAAAGCTGAGCAGCTTTACGGTGCTCCCGCGTACGGTCAAGGTAGAAGTTCAACGCCCTTCTACAGTCCAGGGTATGCAGGACCATTTCAGCTCGGCTGGAGTGTGGCCTGGGAAAGAAGGTCGGAAGTACCACCTCCTGATTGATGTGAAAAGGGGAGACCACTTTTGGAAGAAATTTTGGGTGAGTCCGTAGGACTACCCTATTTTTGTAGAACCGAGTGTAAGGGGGATCAGACACGAGGGCCTGCAATTCACTTACGCGTCTAGCGGAAGTGAGGGCTATCAGGAATAAAGTTTTCCAAGAAAGAAAACGGAGAGAACAGGTAGCCATAGGTTCAAAAGGCGGACAGGTGATCCGCTGTAAAACCACATTCAGATCCCAGTCAGGTGCTGGCGGGCGCAGAGGTGGTTTAAGTAGAAGGAGACCTCGGAGAAACCTCGCTACGAGAGGGTCGCTGGAAAGAGGTCTGCCGTCCACCGGCACATGATGTGCTGAAAGAGCACTGAGGTGAACTTTGACGGAGTTGGACTTAAGTCCCAGATTAGAGAGGTAGAGCAAGTACTGCAAGATCACCGACACCGAGCAGGAGAAGGGATCCTGAGACTGCTGGGCACACCAAGCGGAAAAACGACGCCATTTAAGGGCGTAGCATTTGCGGGTAGAAGGTCGCCGAGAAGCTAGGACGACCTCTTCCACCTCTGCCGGCAGTAGAAGGGGAGCAAGGACTACCCTTTCAGCAGCCAGGCCATCAGATGTAGAGATCTGAGGTTGGGGTGTAGCAGGGACCCCTGATCCTGTGTTAGGAGATCCGGTTGAAACCCCAGAGGGAACGGATCCTCTACCGCTAATTGCAGCAGGAGTGGAAACCACGGCTGTCTGGGCCAGCGAGGAGCTATCAGGATCATGGAAGCTTTGTCTCGGAGAACCTTGAAAAGAGTTCGAGAGACTAGCGGTATGGGAGGAAAGGCATACAGAAGGCTCTTCGACCATGAGAGTAGAAAAGCATCCGCCGCTACTCGAAGGGGATGCGGCTGACGAGAGCAGAAGCGAGGAAGTTGCCGGTTGAGAGGACTGGCAAAGAGATCCATCGTGGGGAGGCCCCACTTCAGAAAAGGTTTCTGAACTACCAAGGGATCCAGGCGCCACTCGTGCGGCTGGAGGATCCTGCTGAGTTTGTCCGCCAGGCAATTTTCTTGGCCTGGGAGATAAACTGCCTTGAGAAGGATGCCGTGGCTGACGGCCCAAGAGCAGAGCTTCTGTGCTTCTCGACAGAGAAGGAAGGAGCCCGTGCCTCCCTGTTTGTTCACGTAGAACATGGCAACTTGATTGTCCGTCTGGACAAGGACGGACTGGTGAGAAGTCAGGTGGGAGAAAGCCTTGAGAGCCAGACGGATTGCTCTGAGCTCCAGGAAGTTGATCTGCTGAGCAGACTCCCACGTGGTCCAGAGACCTTGAGTACATGCCCCTTGGCAATGCGCTCCCCATCCTAGGAGAGAAGCATCGGTCGTCAGCACTTGAGCCGGCTGAGGGGACTGAAAGGCATTCTGAGCACCAGGTTCGGCCGATGAAGCCACCACTGTAGAGAAGAGGCCAGCGGGCCGGAGATGCGCACTAAGTCGGCTAGGCCGCCCGTGGCTTGTTGCCACTGCTTGCGAAGGCACCATTAAGCAGGCCGCATATTCAGGCAGGCATTGGGGGTCACGTGGACGGTGGAAGCCATATGGCCGAGTAGTCTCAGGAAGCGCCTGGCTGAGACCAGGGACTGGCTGCGAAAACGGCCGGCTAGGTCCATGAGCCGTTGAGCCCTGTCGAGAGGCAGGAAAGCTCGTGCCTGAAGAGTGTGCAGTCTTGCGCCGATGAACTCGAGATCTTGCGAGGGGAGCAAAGTGGACTTTGCGAAGTTTATGACAAAGCCCAAGTACTGCAGAAGAGTCACAGTGCGGTGTGTGGCATTTGTGACTTCCGGAGAGGACGATGCTCTGATGAGCCAGTCGTCGAGGTACGGAAAGACATAGAGGCCGTGAAGCCGGAGATAAGCCGCCACCACCGCGAGACATTTTGTGAAGACTCGCGGTGCGGAGGATAGGCCAAAGGGCAGTACTCTGTACTGGTAATGATTTCCTGCCACCACAAACCTTAGGTATTGGCGGTGGCTTGGGTGGATGAGGATGTGCGTGTAGGCATCCTTTAGATCCAAGGAGCATAGCCAATCTCCCTGCTGGAGGTAGGGCAGAAGGATTCCAAGGGTAAGCATCTTGAACTTCTCCCTGACGAGGAACTTGTTGAGGTTGCGCAAGTCCAGGATGGGTCGGAGGCCTCCCGTTCTTTTTGGTATTAGGAAATACCTGGAATAGAAGCCTTGACCCCTCAGGTGGTGGGGCACCGGTTCCACAGCCTGTTCCTGGAGAAGACTTGCTAACTCCTGAAGGAGTAAGTCCCTGTGCAGAGGGAGTCGTGGAGGTTCTCCCGGGAAATAGGAGGGAGGGACCTGGTGGAAGTGGAGAAGATAGCCTTCTCTTACGACATGAAGCACCCAGGCATCTGAAGTGATGTTGGACCACCTGTGGGCAAAGTGAACCAGCCGGCCTCCTGTGCTGGGAGGAACCAGCTGAGGGGGAGAGGCTATGCTGATGAAGTCAAAAACCCCCACCCTGCTGAGCAGGGGCCGGTGGTGCAGGCTTGGGGGCTTGCTGCCTACGGGACCCGTTACCCCGTCCCTTGGCCTGCTGACCCTGTTGGGGAGCTGCGGAGGCCTGATATTGAGGGCAGTGTTTATAGGCAGCCGCCTTTCTCGGGTAAAAGGACTTCTTTCCCGAGCCCTTCTTCTTCTGGGAAGGGGCGGAGGTCTTCCTAGAAAGCCTAGTTCTGGTGAGAGTCTCCGTCTCGATTTGTGCAGCCTTTTCAGCCATGGGCTTGCCAAAGAGGTTCTCACCTCGGCAGGGGACATCGACCAACTTGTCCTGCACCCAGGGTTCAAGGTCAGACGACTGAAGCCAAGCCTGTCGGCGGGCACTGATGCCGGCTGCGGCCACTCGTGCCGATGCTTCAAAGCCATCATAGGCTGCTCGAGACATGAATTTGGAGCATTCCCGAATACCAGTTGTCAAGGCTAGGAACCTCCGCAAAGGTTCCTCGGACAGCCCAGCGGAGAATCCGGCTATCTCTTTAGCCAGGTCTCTGAGATACATGCCCATGTAGAGCTAGTAGGTCTGGACCCGACAAGCAAGCATAGAGCCCTGGAAACACTTCTTACCGAGGCCATCCAGGTTGCGGGCCTCCCTGCCAGGAGGCACCGAGGAGTGCATCTTCTGGCTCTTAAGCCTATTCATGGCCGATTCCACCACCATGGAATGGTGCGGTAGCTGTGCTTTTTGGAAACCAGGACTCTTGCGGACTCGATAGATGGAATCGACCCGCTTGCTTAATACCGGCGACGATGCCGGACTCTCCCACATGCGGAAGAGTAGTCGTTCCAGCATGGGAGGAACCGGTACAGTAAAGTGCTCCCTGGCGGGAGAGTTGTACTGAAGGGCATCGAGTTCTTCGGCTCGAGGCTCCTCCTCGGGATCCGCAGGGAAGGCCAAAGCCTTGGCCATATCCCTGACGAAGTCCGAGACCGGGCATCCTCCGGAGCGGACTGTTTCCGAGGTTCGGACTCAGGTGAGTCCGAGGGGACACACCGAGTCCGAAACGAATCAGATGACTCTTCCTCTTCAGACTCCCAGGCCGACTCCGAGGAGGAATCGGTGGGGTCGGTTCGGGCGGGCGGACGCGTCGGCCGCCCCGACGCCGAGGGAGTCGGCGTCGACGACCTCGGTCCCGAACGGGAGGCCAAGGGTGACCTCAACCGAGGATCGACTCGAGCCCGCATGGACTCGAGGATCAGCTCGGTCTCCGGGGTCGACTTAGACGTCGACGTCCCGGCGGTCGGGGCAGAGGCGCCAGCGAGGCTAGTGATCAGTGCCCGCTGCTGGTCCATGAAGACAGATAGTCTGCTCTCCAAGGCCGTCAACCTGAGTCCGACCTCAGGTGACCCAGCAGCCCCCGACTCGGACCCCGACGGCGTCGGACCCCTCGGAGGCGAGTCCAGGAGGACTACAGGACTTACCCGAGCAGGCAACTCCGACTCCAGACGAGGTCGCTTCGGGAGATGTTCCTTCTCCAAAGACCCAGGACGGCTATCGGGGCTATGCGACCTGGCCCTCGCGGAACCAGGAGCGTCCACCGACGCCACCCTCGCGGGTTTCACCTTCCGATGATGGTCCCCGGAGGGAGAACCCCTGTCGGAGGAACTCCGGCGACGGTCAGAGCTGGAACCTCTGGACGCCGAGGCCTCCGACGAGGTCCGGGTACGGGTGGGATCAGCGAAGATTCGTTCCCGCTGATGCCGCCGACTCCTTAACGCTTTGGAGGACATTTTGCTGCAGGCCCCACAGATCAGTTCCTCGTGATCCGGGCCAAGGCAGCAGAGGCAATTATCATGTGTGTCAGTGAGTGACATATTTCTGTCACACTGAACACACCGCTTGAAACCACTGGCAGCCATCGGGGGAAAAAGGGCCCCTGCAAGGTCAAAGGACCGGGCTGCCAGCAAAAAACCGAAAATGAAACTGACAGAAAATCAGAAAAACCGAAAAATAACAGAAGGACTCGCAACGGCGTCGCGAGTCCGGGCAGGAAAAAGACCGGCGTCGAACCGAAGAAAAAATAGAAATAAATCACGAAAATCAACTTTTTCAGCGGGGACAAGACGGGCACGTCTGTAGGGCTCCGCGGAAAAAAGAAGACTGGCTAAGATGGCACCCTTGGGCGGGAAGGGGACCGCGCATGCGCGCTGCAATTCCCAAAGGCTTTCTTTGAAAGCTGGGGAAAATTGCTCCGCGAGGGCTCCGTCGGCGCCGACGTCACCCATATGTGAGGACTGACTTCCTGTTTGGTCCTGGAGAAAGAGAAAATGGAAAAGGAGGTGGAGTAGCCTTGTATGTCAAAAGCAATATTAAAGCTACTGAAATGCAGGGAACATGGTGAAAAAAAGAAGCGCTCCGGATTGCGTTGGAAAGAGGAGATGGCACTGCCATCCATATTGCTGTAGTCTACAGACCTCCGACTCAAATTGAAGAGAGAGATAACGAATTGATTAAAGATATTGCCAAGATAGCAACAAAGGGGGAAGCGATCATATTGGGTGACTTTAATCTACCTGATGTGGATTGGATTACTCCTTCTGCACATCTGGAAAGAAGCAAAAAGATTGTGGATGCTCTCCAAGATGCATTATTTAGACAAATGGTGATGGAACCAACCAGGGAAAGCTCAACGCTGGATATAGTGCTCACCAACGGTGATAGTGTGTCGAATGTCTGCGTGAGTGCCCCTGTGAGCAACAGCGACCATCACACGGTGTGGTTTGAGATAAAAGCCATGGTACAGGCCAATCATAGCAAGCTCAAAGTCCTAAACCTCAAATACACTGACTTCAATAAAATGGCAGAGTACTTAAAGGAGGAGATGACGGGGTGGAAGGAGATAAAGGAAGTGGAATTGCAATGGGCTAAACTAAAGAAGGCAATAAATGGGGCACCAGATAAATATGTAAGAAAAGTAAATAAAAACAAGAGGAGAAGGAAACCTATTTGGTTTTCCAAAGAGGTGGCTGCTCAAATAAAGGCAAAAACCACAACTTTCGCAAAATTCAAAAGCTTGCAAACAGAAGAACACAGAAATGAATACAGGATCCAACTCAAAGAGTCTAAAAGAGTAATAAGGATAGCAAAATCAAAGGCAGAGGAAAGGATGGCTAAAGATGTTAAGTGTAGCAACAAAACTTTCTTCAGGTATATTCGGGAAAGGAAGAAGATCAGAGTTGGAATTGCAGGACTCAGAAGTGCTGGGAAAGGACTCGTGGAAAGTGACACTGAAAAAGCGGAATTGCTAAACAAATACTTTTGCTCTGTTTTTACTAAAGAAGATCCTGGAGATGGACCAGCTGTGACTCCCAAATATAAAAATGGGAATGAAGTAGATACCACACCATTCACAGAAGATGAGGTGTTAGAACAACTTGCTAAACTGAAAGTGGACAAAGCCATGGGACCGGATGGGATATATCCCAGAATACTGAAAGAGCTCAGAGAGGTTCTTGCAGGACCGTTAAAGGATGTCTTCAACAGATCCTTGGAAACAGGAGAGGTTCCTCAGGATTGGAGAATGGCTGATGTCGTACCTCTACACAAAAGTGGTGACAGGGAAGAAGTGTCAAACTACAGGCCCGTGAGCCTTACCTCGGTGGTGGGAAAGGTAATGGAGGCGCTCCTGAAAGAGCGAATAGTGAACTTTCTCAAAACCAACAGGATGCAAGATCCGAGGCAACATAGTTTTACCGGAGGACGGTCTTGCCAAACAAATCTGATTGAGTTCTTTGATTGGGTGACCAAGGAACTAGATCAGGGGCATGCAATGGATGTCATCTACCTGGATTTCAGCAAAGCCTTTGATACTGTTCCTCATAGGAGGCTTGTCAACAAACTCAGTAGCTTGGGGATGGGTCCCAAGATGGTAAACTTGATTAGGAATTGGTTGACTGACAGAAGACAGAAGGTGATTGTACATGGAGCTCACTCGGATGAGAGGAAGGTAATTAGCGGGGTGCCCCAGGGTTCGGTCCTGGGTCCGGTACTGTTCAATGTATTTGTGAGGGATATTGCTGAAGGACTGAATGGAAAAGTCTGTCTTTTTGCAGACGACACAAAAATTTGCAACAGAGTGGACTCCCCCGAGGGAGTGGTTAACATGAGGAAAGATCTACAAAAACTGGAAGACTGGTCTAATGCTTGGCAACTACGAAATAATGTGAAAAAGTGCAGTGTCATGCACTTGGGTAGCTGAAATCCAAGGGAAATGTACGCAATAGGGGGCGAGAGGTTGGTATGCACGGTTCAGGAGAAAGACCTTGGTGTGATTATCTCTGATGATCTCAAGGTAGCAAAACAGTGCGACGAGGCGGTGGCAAAAGCCAGGAGGATGTTGGGCTGCATACAAAGAGGGATTACCAGCAAGAAGGAAGAGGTACTTATGCCACTGTATAAGTCTCTGGTGAGGCCTCACTTGGAATACTGTGTTCAGTTTTGGAGACCGTATCTTGCAAAAGATGTAAAAAGACTGGAAAGTGTTCAGAGGAAAGCGAACAAAATGATTTGGAGCCTGCGTCAGAAGCCTTATGAGAAGAGACTTGAAGACCTAAATATGTACACTTTGGAGGAGAGGAGGGACAGGGGAGATATGATTCAGACCTTTAAATACTTAAAGAGAAATGATGAACAAACAAACCTCTTCCAAAGACGGGGAAGCTGTAAAACTAGAGGGCATAACATGAAGCTGCGAGGTGGTAAATTGAAAGGCAATATCAGGAAATATTTTTTCACTGAAAGGGTGGTGGATGCTTGGAATGCCCTCCCGAAGGAAGTGGTGGGGGCAAACACGGTGACGGAATTCAAAAAGGCATGGGACAAACACAGTGGATCCCTTTACAGCAATAGGATAAAAACAAAATAAACGGTACCATCTAACTTCTGAACCATATAACGTCTCAACAAATAGGGGTGTCCTACATGGAGTAGTGGGTTTACCCCTAAACAAAGACATGGGGAGGGGTGGCCTGCACAGAGTGACAGGTGCACCTACTCTTGCCATCTTGCTGGGCAGACTAGATGGACCATGCTGGTCTTTATCTGCCGTCATTTACTATGTTACTATGTTACTATCTGCTTCACCCTCTGTCCCAGAGACATGAAGTCACTTCTGATATGTTCAAAGGGATGCCTAGCAGTATTATTTGTGCCGACATGGATGAGCAACATCGGATAGTAGTCAGTAGGCTTGATGAGTCTCGGCAAACTCTCTATAACAGCATGGATTTTGGTACCTGGCAGACAGCATATCTCTCTGGACATTAAGTCTGGTCATCAAATGGACGCTTCAATATCTCTCAGAAGAGAGTGACTAACCACCAATACCCTTCGCTTCCTTGCAGTCACTGATTCTGCAACTTTGAGAAGTTCAGCTCTGGTTCTTCCCTTTCCTGGGATGCTATCACCTCCTCCACTTCCAGGGCTGCATACTAGTTCTTCAATTTGAAGACTGGAGGAGTTGGATTGTCGATTCTGTAGGATCTGTTGACTCATGTCCAACTCTCTTTATTCTGTAGCATCCTATCTTCACATCTATTGGAGAGCTTGGATGCTTCAAGAAACATCTCATCAATGTACTTCTCACTGTCTCAAATGCTTCTCAGCCTCACCACCTCTTCTCTGAGCTCCTCCAGTTGTTTCATGAGGCTTTAACTTACAGGCATCTTGCACTGATGACTTTCTAGGCTACGGAGGTGCATTGAACCACAATGCACAAGACAGTGATATCAGCTAGGCAGGCTCTGGAGGTGGGGCCCTTCAATGCCCTGATGTTAATGCCTCTCCCAGAGGCACCTGATGCTTCTTGAGGATGGGCTGGACTTCTGCTGATACTAATGCAGTAGATATCAAGGCTGCTTGGTGAACAGCATTGTTATCCTTTCCTTGATAGCCTTGAGAAGGCATTTCTCCAGGGCTGCTGTCTCCTAAGGCTGCAGGGCCACAGCAGCATCAACCGATGGTCCTAGAATCTGAGGGAGTGTTTCAGCTGACTGGTCTCAGCTCTCAGTAGGCCATCGCTGCCCCTCCGATATCCTGGAGGTTGAGCTGTCCTCTCTTCAGGTCTGCTTAGAGGGGCACTCTTGTAAACCCTCTTTGCTCTTGATGCCATGCCATGGAAGGCTCTGACATCGAAGCACCAAAGCCTCCATTCAGTGCTTGACATCTCTTCTCTTCCATGTCAATGAAGATGAAGATGCATCCCTCTTCACCTTCAGGAAAACATCAATCAATTGTTGATGCTCTAGGGATCATGGATGCTTGGCTCCAAGAGGGCTTGAGGGCTCCTCGATGCTAATGCACCGCCAGCATCTGATAGCCTATGATGCCATAGAGACCAGTGCCTCTGATGCCAATATTGATGGATCAGACTTAGAAGTACCAAAAATAACATCATGCTTTTTCTCATGACCTTTGAGCCCTCTTTTTATCATCTGTAATAAGAGGACTGATGATCAAGTCCCAAGCACTGAAAGCACCAATAATGAGTATCCATTATGGATATGGTCCTTGAGAACTTGTAACACTTTTTAAACACACTGGCTAGTTTCTATGACGTATCACTTGAAATCAAACGGCTCAGTTTTCACAGAAAAAGTAAGCAGAAGGGGGATGGAGCACCAATGCCTAAGGGGGGGGGGGCACAGTGCCACAGAAAGTAAAGGAAACTGTAAAACACACGAAAACACATAAGTAGGAAAAAACTAGAGGGAAAACCAGAAATACGATGGCAGGGCAGGCAAAATATGCAGAAAAGCCTAAGAAAAAATGCTACTCACATGCAATGATCAGAAGATGTCTGTGGAGCTCTGCGGAAAAAAATGGACTGAAGCCAAAATAGTGCCACGGAGGCAGGTAGGAGGGTACACGCATGCGCAATGGAGCTTCTAAGAGTTTCTAGAAAGAGTTGGGAACACTCCCATGCAGGGTTCCCTCAGATAACATCACCCATACGTAGGAAGTTTTTTCCTGTTTGTCGATGGAAAATTCCAACTTCCATTTGTAAGTGCTGGCACTTACATGTGGCAATTACTGAGCTTCCACCATTGATTTTTCCCATATAAATTTGTAAAATGAGTCCTCCAGCTCCATGTATCGGCAAATAAACTTTCACACCTGCACCATTTTAAATAAGGTTGTACGTTTAGCAGAGCCTTTCTAAAATACTTATCCTCATCAGCTTCTACATATTCATCCCCTTCATCCTTGAGTCTGACAATACCACTTTTGCCCTTCCTCCTCTCATTAACATATCTAAAAAATGTCTTATCCCCCCATTTTATTGCATTGGCTATTTCTTCTTCTTTTTATACCTTTGCTTTCCTGCTTACTTTGCCAGCCGCTCTAAGTTTTTCCAAATATAGATGCCTGTCTTCCTCTCTCTGTGATCTCTTGTATTTCATGAAGGCCTCCGTCTTTTCTACACCTTTTCAGCTACCTCTTTTGAGAACCATAGTGGCTTCCTTTTATTTACCATTCTAACAAAAAGTTTGGTTGCCCTTAAAATATCCCCTTTCAGTTTCACCTTCTGTTTTTCTACATTCCCCAGCTGTTCCCATCCCGCTAACGACTCCTTGAGGTATTGGCCCATCTTGGCAAAGTTAGTTTTTCTAAAGTCTAAGACCCTCAAGTTTGAATGGATTTTATCAGCCCTAGTCCTAATACTGAACCACCATCTGGTGATCACTGGATGCGAGATGATCTCCCACTATAACATCAGAAACACTTTCTCCATTGGTAAGCACCAAGTCCAGTATAGTCCCTTTATGTGTGGGTTCTGTTACCAGTTGCCTGAATACTTCTTCCTGTAAAGAATGCAGGATCTCCTTGCTTCGAGATGACACTGCAGCAGGGATGCACCAATCAACATCCAACATATTGAAATCCCCTATTAGTAACATCTCCCCTTTCCTGGCAATGCTTCTAGTAATCTCTGTCCACCTCTTCTCCCTGTAATGGAGGCCTGTATATCATGCCAGTGCTAAAAAATGTAGGGTCATGCATTTGGGGATGCAACAATCCAAAGGAGTGGTACAGTATAGGGGGTGATGTACTTCTGTCCATGAAAAAAGAATGGGACCTAGGCATGATTGTGTCTGACGATCTCAAAGTAGCTAAACAGGTAGAAAAGGTGACAGCGAAAGCTAGAAGAATGCTTGGGTGCATAGGGAAAGGAATGGCCAGCAGAAGAAAGGAGGTGATAGTGCCTCTGTATAAGTCTTTGGTGCAACCTCATTTGGAGTATTGTGTGCAATTCTGGAGACCACATCTTGAAAAGGATATAAACAGGTTGGAGCCGATGCAGAGGGTGGCTACTAAAATGGTTAATGGTCTTCATTATAAAGCATATGAGGACAGTCTTAAGGACCTTAATATGTGTACTTTAGAGGAAAGGCGGGATAGAGGAGATATGATAGAGATGTTTAAATACCTCCGTGGCCTAAATGCACAAGAGGAGAGCCTTTTTCAATTGAAAGCAAGCTCTGCAACGAGGGGACATAGGATGAGGGTGAAACGGGATAGACTCATGAGTAATATGCAAAAACATTTCTTTACAGAAAAAGTGTTAGATGCATGGAATAGTCTCCCAGTGGAGGTGGTAGAAATGAGGACAGTAAATTAAAAAAAAACATGGGACAAATGCAGAGGCTCTCTAAAGGAAAAAGGGGGATTCTTGTAGTGGGTGATATGGGAGGGCAGACTAGATAGGCCATGTGGTCTTTTTCTGCTGTCATGTTTCTATGTTTCTAGATCTCTCGACAATTCAATTCTGATCTCCCAGTACTATTTAAAATGTGCCTTCACATTTCTTATGTTAAGCCTAACTTTTAATTTCAAGCAAGAAAATCTTATACTTTCCTTTACCACTAGCTCTTAAATGTAATGTTTATTTATTTAAAAACATTTTTCCCCTCAACCACACCCCGATACAATTAAGTGCACTAGGTTTTGCGTACAGATTGACTCGGCTTTTGTGTACAACTTTGTGCACAGCCATGGGCTCCCTACGTAAAAATGAGTCCTGTGAATGAGCTAACTGTGCACAAAGCCTTGGGTAGATATCAGTGCACAGCTATTAGCTATTCAACGCGAATGCAGAGAAGTGTGCAGAAGACCAAAAGGCTGAAAACAAGTGGGGTGGAATATTCAGTGCCTCTAAACTTTGAACCTGGATATTCAATACCAGGCACCATAGCCAGCCACCAGCATTAAATATCTGGGTTGACCGGATAGTGCATTAGCTAATTGACTTTAAGCAGGGTCTAAGGAGCAGTAAAATCATAGCTCATTCTTGTGTGGTCAGAGCGAATGAGAATTTTATGCCTGTTTCTTCTGTTTATTATGTGATGACAGGACATGCAACTTTTTCTGGCTTGGTTGAAGAACTGCTGAGAGGGAGGTGTGCTGGAACAAAGACATGCTGGACTGTTGACAAATATTTGGTATTGCAAAAACTGTGTACCAGCATTTGAAGTTGCATGCGTATACATCTCGCATGTGCTAGAATTCTGCACATAAAAGGTAGTTACTCACCTGTAGTAGGTGTTCTCTGTGGACAGCAGGAATAAGTCTTCATGTATGGGTGACATCCTCCAATGGAGCCCACATGAGAATGCTCCCCCAGCTCCTTTTGGAAGCTTTTGGAAGGTTCCATTGCCCCTGCGTGCCTCCTTCCTGCCTGCCGCTGTGGTGCCATCTTACAGTAATCTGATAGTATAACTGTAGCAAAACACAACTCCTCAGGGAGGTGGGAGGTTTGTGAGAACTTATTCCTGCTTTCCACGGAGAACAACTGCTACAGGTGAGTATCCTTTTCTCCATAGAAAAGCAGGAATGAATCCTCACGTATAGGACTCCCTAGCTCCAGGCTACCAAAAACCAAGAAGAATGCAGATAAGCCCAATGGGGGCAATAATTCATCTGCTTAATGGCAATAGGCTGCAGCAGCTCAAGATATAAAAACTATGTACAACAGTGGTGATTCTCTCTTCCCCCTTTTTTTTTTGGCAACCTGGACAGAATAGAATGGGCCTAGGGGAGATAGAGTTGGATTCTAATCCCCAAACAGATTCCGGAGTACAGATTGGCCAAAGTTGCTTTCGCATCAGGAATCCCTGTTCAGACAGTAGTGAGATGTGAATGTGTGAACAGAAGACCATGTTGCACCCCTGCAGATCTCTTCCGTGGCGACTGAGTGCAAATTGGCCTGCAACGCAGCCATGGCTTTGTCATTGTGGGTTGTGAAATGACTATCAAGGCTCAGGCCTGCCTGGGGATAAACAAAAGAGATGCAGTCTGCTAGCCAAATCAAAAGACAGCGTTTGGAAATGGCAGCCCCTAGCTTGCTGGGGTCAAAAGAAACAAGCAGCTGGATGGACTTTCTATGGGCTTTTGTTTATTTATTTATTTAACAAATTTCTATATAGTGTTTTTTTACAAGTCAAAATGGTTTACATGGAACTGAAATTAATACAGTGAACAGTTGAAAGGAATATTAAAAACAATTTATAATAAACATTAGGAACATTATGAATGTAAACAGGGAATGAAGAGCATTTTTGTCCGCTTCAAGTAGAAGGCTAAGGCTTGTATGCAGTCCAACATGTGCAATGCAGCTTCCCCTTTGTGGGCATGAGGTCTCGGGAAAAATGTTGGCAGAACAATTGATTTATTAAGATGGAAATCTGATACCATGTTCAGAAGGAATTTAGGATGAGT
The DNA here is from genome assembly GCA_033557465.1 of Ichthyophis bannanicus. Classification (NCBI taxonomy): domain Eukaryota; kingdom Metazoa; phylum Chordata; class Amphibia; order Gymnophiona; family Ichthyophiidae; genus Ichthyophis; species Ichthyophis bannanicus. The sequence continues at coordinate 194,744,384 of CM066039.1, forward strand.
ATGGAGAACTGCTCTTTTATGATGGAATTTGGTAAAAGGTGGATGAACTACTCGAGTCTGAAGCTCGCTCACTCTGTATGTTGAAGTGACCGCCACCAGAAACAAGACTTTCCAGGTCAAGAACTTCAGAAGGCAGGAATTTAGTAGCTCAAAGGGTGCTCTCAGCTGCTCAAGAACCACATTGAGATCCCAAGATACCGAGGGAGATTTGTAGGAAGGCTTCAAGAGAGGCAGCCCCCGCATAAAGCAAACAACTAAAGGCTGTACCAAGATGGACTTTCCTTCAACACCTCTATGATAAGCTCCACTTGCACTGAGGTGGACCCTGATGGAGTTGGACTTAAGTCCAGACTCAGAGAGGTGTAATTATTGTGTGGGACAGATGAAAGGATCTAAGACCTGGTCCTCACACCATACAGCAAACCTCCTCCATTTACAGGAATAAGATATTCTCAAAGCGGTCCTCCTAGAGGCCAAAAGTACATCAGTTACATTGTTGGGCAAGTTGAGTTTAGACAATACTAGTCTCTCAACATCCACACCATGAGGGTCAAGGACTGGATGGGGGTGCAGCAGCATCCCATCTTCTTACGAAATCAAATCTGGTGTATGGCCAAACTAGAGTGGCTCCTGACTGGAAAGCTGTAGCATGAGAGGAAATCATTTTTGTCTGGACCAGTAGAGAGCGATGAGAATTATTGAGCCTTTTTCTGATTTGAGCTTCAGGAGGGTCTTTGCGAGGAGGGTGCTTGGAGGATATGCATACAGAAATCTATCCCTCCAAAGCAGGAGGAAAGATCCGAGACTACTCTGCTGTGTGATCTTACTCTGGGCACGAAAACTCAGAGATCTTTTAGTACACTCTGACTTTTCTGCTCAGAAACATCATCAACAAACAGGACAACACAGCCCTTGTGGGCAGTGTGTAATGTGTTCAGCTTCAGCCAATGAATGGACTGATCCACAAACCAATAAATGTTTTACTCTCAGGCATATCACTGATTGTCAGTCTTCCTGGTTGATTTATGTGATTATATGCCTTGTTCAAAAGTATACGAAGGGAGAACCTGCCTCAAAGTGAAAGCGTGTCTCATTGAGCATAAGTCACGCTTGCTTAACCATATTACAACAGCAACTATAGTGCAACATTGTTTAGATTTCAATCATGAATGGCAACATTTAAAATGGTTGATGATTGATTGCATTAGAGACATTCGCAGCGGGAACATCATACAGCAATAAGCACGTCTTGAACAAAAGTGGATTTTCCCTTTGAATGCAGTACAACCAATAGGCTTGAATGAAACTTTGGAATGGATGACAGCAGTTTGACGCAATTGGATGAGGTTTGCTCATATGGGTTTTGCTGCCCCCTTTAAATAACCATTAGTGAGTTTGAATTGTATTCCTGAGGATATTCACCTTAGTTGTTTGACAAGTCCTGATGCAGCCCTAAGAATTACTGGGCGAAACTCAAGTCGACTATATGTCTTACAGCACAGATTCTTCTAAAAATTACAACTTAAGGCGTGTTACAGTTAAGTGCTTTCAGTTTCTTTTAAATGCATTTAAAAAATTGTAAAACAGTTATGGAAGCCTATGAATGAACATTAGCGTCCAATTGCAGTGAGTTGGAGTCAACTGGGGTTTACAGTCACCAGTTGATGTTAAAGTTGGCTGTGGTTACGGTTACCAGCCGGTCACATATCCTCCTACTGAGGCTTCCGTATACCACACCATCTTCAATTAAGAATCTGTTTGTCTGTTTTTGTTTTGAACAATATCAAATTTTAATAAATGAAATGAAATAATTGTAAGTTTTATAATATCAATAGGTCTTGGCCCTCAGGTGCTTATAATATTTTTTCTACACAGTAAGCTCTTTTTTTTTTATCAATTATCAGTTGTTGTAAGAGTTACATGGAGCAATTTAGAATTAGTAGAGTGATATTACTCTGGAGCAGAACTGATCCACGAGCATTCTGTGGAGTGGCAAAAAGATCTATTGAGGGGGTGCCCCACTCCCAAAAGATACAGGCCCCCACTCCCCCGTCCAGTGTCCATTCATGTGGTTGGAGGACTCAACTTAACCTGTTCGCCAGAGTGTTTTGATCACTTAGAAGGTATGTGGCTCTCAAATCTATCCCCTGTGCGATGGCGAACTTCCACAACCTGACTGCTTCCCAACACTGGAGTTACAGGCCCATTCTCCCCTGCCTGTTGATGTAAAACACTGGCCTTGACTGTCGGTCTGAATCAGGACAATTTGGTTGGCCAGCTGATCTTGGAAAGCCCTTAAAGCATTTGCTGTGGCTCATAATTCCAAGAAGTTGATCCAGCGGAGACTTTCTTGGATGGAGCAATCACCCTGGGTGTGAAACCCATTGAGGTGAGCTCCCCAACTGAGCTTGGAGGCACCTGTTGTCAAAACTTTTTGTGGTGGAACAATTTGGAAGGGAAGACGTCTAAGCAAATTCTGTTGGTCCATGGCCTGTGTCCACTGAGTCCACTGAGTTTGCCTCATATGGATGCATGCCAAAAGTGTGACATGCACTGTAGAGGCCATGTGGCCTAGTACAGTCAACATCTTGTGAGCTGTTACCTGTTGACTCAATTGAGTCTCCCGCACTAGTGATTTCAGCCTGTGCATTCGGTCATGCAGAAGGAAGGCTCTCACCTGAGTTGTGTCAAGCAAGGCCCCTATGAATTCCAGCTGCTGAGTGGGTTGAAGGTGGGATTTGGAGTAATTTATAACAAACCCTAGCAGAGGTATTCTTGATCAATCAATTGTCCAGATAGGGGAAGACAAACATTTCCAGGGTACAGAGGTAAGCAGCCACTACCACAAGGCATTTTGTGCAAACGTGAGGTGCTGAGGCTAGGCCAAAAGGCAACACTCGGTACTGGGACTGTTGTCTCCCCAGGACAAATCTGAGATACTTCCTACTGCTACTACTACTACTATTAATCATTTATAAAGCATTACAAGGCTTACGTAGTACTGTACAAACACATATAGAAGACAGTCCCTGCTCCTACAGCTTACAAGCTAATCAAGACAGATAATACAGAACAAGAGAAACAAGGGATTCAATAGGGAAAGGAGACAAAATAAGTGATTTGGATCCAAAAGCGGCTACAAAGATATAAGCTTTTAGCATGGACTTAAAGAGGGGAAGGGAAGCGATTTGATGTAGAGATACAGGGAGTTTGTTCCAGGCATAAAGGGCAGCAAGGCGAAAAGACCGACATCTGGACTTGGTAGTGGAAGAAAAAGACATAGAAAGAAGAAAAACATAGGAGGAATGAAGTTCACAAGGAGGGGTATAGGGAGAGAGGAAAGATAATGAGGGGCAGGAGAGTGAATGCATTTATATATTAGAAGGAGAAGTTTGAATTGGATGTGGAAAGGGAAGGGAAGCCAGTGAAGTGACTTTAGAAAAGAGGTAATATGAATGTGACGGGGTTGACGGAAGATTAGCTGTGCAGTAGAGTTCTGGACAAATTGAAGAGGAGAGAGATGAGACTGAGGGAGACCAGCAAGGAAAAGATTGCAATAGTCAAGACAGGAGGAGACCAAGGAGTGGATGAGAGTTTTAGTAGTGTGTTCAAAGAGGAATGGGCAAATTTTGTTAATGTTGTATAGAAAGAAGCAACAAGTTTTAGCCATTTGTTGAATATGTGAGGAGAAGGAAAGGGAGGAGTCAAAGATGACCCCAAGGCTGTGGGCAGATGTAACAGGAAGAAAAAGAGTATTTTCAACAGTGATAGAGAAAGGAGGAGGGTTTAGGGGGAAAGATAAGAGGTTCAGTTTTAGTCCTATTCAGTTTCAGATGGCGGTGAGACATTCAAGCAGCAATGTCTGATAAGCAGGCAGAGATACGAGCTTGGAGAGAAGGAGAAATTTCAGGTGTAGATAGATAGATTTAAGAGTCATCAGCATAAAAATGATATTGAAAATCATGGGATTGGGTGTAGATAGAGAAGAGAAGATATCATAGAACAGATCCCTGTGGTACACCAACAGAGAGGGATGGGAGTAGAGGAAGAGCCAACAGAACAAACACTGAAAGAGCAATTAGAGAAGTATCTGTATGTGAGTGTATGCATCCTACAGATCCAGGGAGCATTGCCAATCTCCTTTTTGAAGGTAAGGAAGTAGGGTGCCTAGAGAAATCATTCTGAACTTTTCTCTTACCAAATATATGTTCAGATCTCTTAGGTCTAGGATGGGATGGTATCCTCCTGTTTTCTTGGGGATCAGGAAATACCTGAAATAAAACCCTTGCCCTCTTTGCTCTGTGGCACGAGCTCAGTCACAAGATCTGTCATCCTTTTTGACCTTTCTGCTGCCTTTGACACTGTTGATCACCATCTTCTCCTAAATATCCTGTCCTCACTTGGATTTAGGAGCTCTGTTCTGTCCTGGTATTCTTCTAATCTCTCCCACTACATTTTTAGTGTATGTTCTGGTGAATCCTCCTCTACTGCCATCCTGCTTTCAGTTGGTGTACCTCAGGACTCTGTCTTAAGAACTCTACTTTTCTCTATCTACACTCTGTCCCTTGATGCACTCATTTCCTCCCATGGTTTTCAGTGCCGTCTTTTTGTTGATGATTCACAGATCTGCCTCTCTGTGCCTGAAATTTCTCCAGGAATCTAGTCCTGGATCTCTGCCTGCTTATCCGACATTGCTGCCTGGATGTCTCACCACTGTCTGAAATTGAACATCGCCAAAACTGAGCTCCTTATCGTTCCCCATAAACCCTCCTTCCTCTTCCTCCCCTTTTCTGTTTCTGTGGATGACACTTGTGGTACTGCAGAGCCTATGCAAACAGAAAAAAAGGTTTTAAATTCAGAAAAAAGATTCCAACACCAGATGCGACATTACGAGGAGCCAGATAGGGGGAGCAAGAGAGACCTTCCAAGGCCTAGAGAACCGCACCCCAGAGCTTGTGATGTGATGCCGGCCAACAGCCAATCCAGGAAAGGGGGAGTTCCTCTTAAGAAAGGCTGGGAAGTTGGAAATGGAAGAAGAGGGGAGGAGAAGGAGAAGAAGGAGTCTTGGCAAAAAGACCCGAGAGGAAGGAGTTCCTGGCAAGGAGACACAGGGAGTCCGGTGCAGCAAGACACCAGGAGTTCTTGGCAAAGAGACACTGGGAGGAAAGGTACCAGGAGAGAAGCAGAGGTCAGAGGTTTATCTGATGAACCGGTACCAGCAGATTCAGGACCCTGTGGAGGTTACCAGAAGGATGGTGAAGTCATTGCCATAGGAGGTAACACTCCTTATTCAAGGAGAAAGAGGTATGGGTGTGAAAGAGAGATAACTCCACCCGAAGGCCAGCTGGACAGTGGGAGGCCTGCTACTCGAGTAAGGCTGAATTGCAGCAGGACTAGGCCTCAAACCTCAGCTCACTGGGACAAGCTTGGAGAACAAGGTAATCCACATTTTTATACTTCTAATCGTTATAACCTGTTGACACCGGGAGCACAAGGAGCAAGGGTGTGCTCGCCTTATCAAGCTGTTTGTAAGACAAGACACAAGCTTTTACCAGATAAAAGACTGTTTAATACAAGGCACCAAGACAAAGGAAGGTATTCTCATAGCAAGCATTTGTATGACCGAGGCCCAAACCTAGGCCCAGAACATTGGAGGCTGGTACAAGCTGTGTATGGAAAGCCTCAGCGTATTTCACCAGACTGCACTGATACAGAGTCACAGCTCTCAGACCCACAGCCCATGCAGGTGGAATTTATTGAGGACCCTTCTGAAGTGCCCATGGATTGTAGCTACTGTCAGGCAGGAAGCCTAGAATCCCTGCCTAGTGTATAAAGCAGGGCTCAGCAAGCAAAGACTGTGTGTTTAAAATGTATAAATTCCTGTGAAGATAACAGTGGATAAAGCAATCTGGTTATGTTTCTTTTCTACCTGAAGTAAAGTTTCTTTATGTTGACGTAGATTCCACTACCTGAATCATTGTGCATTAAGGGAAATAAAAAGCCTTTCTTTCCCTACCCTTGGACTTTGTGTTTACTTGACGCTTTGGTACACGGAAGGCCACTGGGAACAGATACCCAGACCCCGCATACAAGAACCAAACTCATACTAGAAAAATAACTCATGTCCACCTGACCTGCCTTAACCACCTTTGACCACTAGGGCGGCGGTGCGACACACTACACTGCTCTCCATTTCCTTTGCTTGCAACCTTGGAGTCATCTTTGACTCTACTCTCTCCTTTTTTGCACACATCCAACCGCTTCTTTCTCTATAACATAAGCAAAATTTCTCCCTTCCTTTCTACTCACACTACTAAGACCCTTATCCACTCACTAGTCACCTTCTCCTTGACCATTGTAACCTGCTTCTCGCTGGTCTCCCTCTGAAAAATCTCTCTCCCCATCAATCTGTTCATAACTCAGCTGCACAGCTTATCTTCCACAAGTGTCGCCATACTCATGTAACCCCTCTCCTCAAGTCACTCTACTGGCTCCCTATCAGTTTCTACATCCAGTTCAAACTTCTATTGACCTACAAGTTTATTCATTCTACAGCTCCTCACTACCTTTCCTCTTGTATCTCACTCTACACACCTCCCCAGGAATTCTGCTCCTCTGTCAGATCCCTTTTATTTGTGCCCTTCTCTACTACTGCTAACTTCAGACTTTGTTTGTTCCATCTTGCTGCTCCATATACCTGGAACAAACTACCTGAGTATGTGTTTCAGACTCCTTCTCTAGTACTATTCAAATCCAGGCTAAAAACCCACCTCTTTGAAGCTGCTTTTGGATCTTGATGATCCTCACTCTCTTATCTACCACTTATGTGTATCTTACCATTCTCTAATTTCCAGTTTAGCTATGGGCCCGATTCTGACAGGCGACTTGCAGAGCTGCACGTCTCAGCGGGACATGCAGGCCCGCAAGCTGTCTTGACTGTATTCCCCCTTTGACTCTCCCCACATGGCCAGAGCAGCAGTATGAGGAGAACCGGTGGGGGGCAGGAGGGGGGGCGGAGTGAGGGCAGAGTGGGGGTGGGCCAAGGTGGCAGGATGTACAGGGCAGATTCAGATCATGGCCCTGTATGTCCTGCAGGGTCAGGGGGAACGTGATGTTTATTCCACCTCAAAGGTGGAATAAGCAGCTTTGACCAGGTGATCAGGGCCAGAACCCCCCCCCCACCCCCCCAGAGGCCGGGGCCAGGGGCAGGTAGGTCCCTGCCACCCAATCCTGGCCCTGGCTGCCTAGACTTGGGTTGGGTGGCGGGGAAACAGAGGGTCGGTGCCACGGGAGTCAGGGGGGCCTGTGGGAGGATTTCCTTGCGGGTATGTTGTGGAATGCCAGACTGTCTCAGGGCCGAATCCTGCACCCACAGGAACGTCTGATTCCCATGATGCAGAATCAGGTCCAAATGGGCTCATCCTGCTCAGGGCCATCTAGATGGCCGGGACGTGCCCCTTAGGGAATCGGGGTCTTAGTGTTTTGTCTTGATTAGACTGTAAGCTCTGATGAGTAGAGACTTGTCTTAAATCTATATGTACAGCGCTGCATACTCTTTGTAGCACTATATAAATGATTAGTAGTAGTAGTGAGTGGTGATTTCTCTCTGAAGCAGTTCCTGATGCAGAGGGTCGAGGTGATGCATCCTCAGGGGCAATTTGGGGGTAGATCGAATAAATGTAGTTTGTAACCACTTTGGACTATCTGTAGAACACATGTGTCTAAGATTATGAGGGGCATCTTTGTGCAAAAAGAGTGAACCTTCCCCCAACCAGAGAATTCTTCTCTGTGGTTACTGCTATGCTCTGAAGGAACCAGTCAAAATTCCACCCCAGGTTTTGGCTGAGGAGCAGGCTGGGCCTTCTGAGACTTCTCTTATCACAGTTGTGAGCAAGGAGCCTGTATTGGGACCCAGCAAACTACCTATGCCTATGAGAGTAATAGGTCTTTTTCTGGCCCTCTCCTTGGTACCTCCTGTGATAGGAAGTCAGCTCAGACGTGCACATTGAGAGATTTCAAAGGATGACATGCTGCTTGTCAATGAAGCCCTTTTCTCTGAAGAGATTCTCTCCACAACATGGCACGTCAGCAAGCTTGTCCTGCACTGATTGTTCCAGGTATGAGAACTGGAGCCAGGCGAGTCTCCAGGTGCAAAAACCCAAGACAGAAGCTCTTGATACCATTTTGAAGATATCATAAGTCACTCAGACTATGATCTTTGAGCAGTCCTTGCTATGAGCCACCAGGGAATGATACTGTTCCAATTTCTCTGGAGGAAGATACTGGGACAGATCAGCGAGGTCACACATGATGTTGTTTAAAAACATGCCCATGTAGGGGAGTCATGTAAGTGCATAAGCGGGTGAGGATGGTTCTCAACTCGTTCTGGGGCAGCCCTGCAGATAAGAGCTGGACAATCGAGACTTTGCTGATCCCCTCTGTTCTAAGCTGATCTGAGAGAAGAGTGAATCGTCGGGTAGCAACTGGTCTGGGGCAGCTCTGGAATATGCATGCAGTGACTAAAAAAGACCAAGAAAAGTTGGCACGGGACAGCAAAATGGCAGTGGCAGCACTGCCTCCAGCCTCGCTTGGGGCAGAAAGCACAGATTCGGTCCCTGAGGAACTGGCGAAAGTAGTGGCAAAGCTTCTTGAACCAAAATTCGCCCTAGTCGTGCAGAAATTGGACTTTATGGGTAAAGCCCTTACTAAGGTGGGGCAGAGAATGAAGGAGATCGAGCACCAAGTATCGGCCTTAGAGGACACGGAAATACAGCAGGAGCGGGAACAGAAAAAACAACAGTTGCAGATTGAGGCCTTGTTAGCAAAGGTGGACAACCTTGAAAACAGCTCCAAAAGCAACAACTTAAGGTTAATTGGAGTGCTGGAGTCATGGTCAGACAATTATCAGACTTGTTTGAAACTTGGCTTCCCAAAGAGATGGAACTGGAGGTGTTGATTGGTGATATAAAGGTGGAGCGGGCATATCGTTTAGGCTCCAGGGTGGAAGGTCAATCTCTCCCGAGACTGGTGCTAGTAAAAATCTTGAACTTTGCTCATAAAACACAGCTTTTATAAGCCTACTGAAAAAAGTGAAACCTCCAGCTTGAAAATCAAAATATCTAAGCGTTTCAAGATTACTCTGCATCGCTAGCAACAAAGCGGAAGGAGTTTTCACCAGTCTGCGCAGAACTTCTTAAAAGATACATTAGAATTACTCTGGCATACCTGGCTTCTTTGAGGATCTAACATGGGGGATCTGCCCAGGTTTTTGAACAGACGGCAGCAGCGAAAGGTTATGTGGCATCGCTGCCCATCCCCAACCCACAGAAACTGTCCAAATGATTGGAGGGATAGTGAGACTCAATGAGACTGCTACAATGGACCACAGATGCTTGAGGATTATCCTAATTGTGTGACTTGGTTGCTTAAGTCTATGTACAGAGGAGGAAAGAATTACAATATCAGTGTTTGTCAGTGCTGCCTGTCTTTAGGCTTGAGCCATTAAGAGAAGTTTGAGAGACCTGGTTGGCCCTACTTAGGGGGAAGGTCAGCACAGGGAGGGTCGCCCCGGGCGCTTGCAAGTGGCTCACTCCATATGCGGAGTATTAAGGGTGGCTACTTGTATATAGGATGGTGGGGGTTTTGGTTGTTAGCAGGGTTGTGGGGAGGGGTTTGGGGAGGAAGGGAGTGGACTTCAGGTGTAAAAGGAGCAAGAGTTGGGGTAAAGGATTGCAGGGGGCTAGAGGGAGGGTTTATTTGGGGAAAGGATCCTACAGTCCACAGAGCTGATGATGCTTATGAGTGCTTGAGGTATGAATGCTCGGGGGTCGAGGCTGGGCGCAGATAATCAGAATGATGGAAAGGCTGTAGATGGACCATGTCACTTAAGCTGTGCATGGCCTCCTGGAATGTGGGAGGTATCACTTCTCTGGCTAAGTGCATAAAAATCCTGCAAGCTCTCAAATGCAAGGGAGTGCAGATAGCCATGCAAGAAGCTCACTTGAGTACTGGGGAGTACTTGAAGCTTAAGTGTGATTGGGTGGGGGCTGTATACGGGGGTGTGGCTATTCTTGTAAAATGGGGAGTACCTTTAGTGGGTCAGGAGATGGACCCCCAGGGGCATTTTGTCCTTTTGCATGCCACCCTTTTCACTGAAAATATACTGCTGGCAAATGTGTATGTACCCAATGAATACGACCACTCTTTCTTTAAAAATGTACAGCAGCGGATTACCTTTGATTCTCACAGACAGGTATTCCTGGCACGCGACTTTAACTGCCCCCATGACCCGGAATTAGACCTTTCAGGTAACAATCATGCTCAGGGATGGACAAATAAGGGGATAGGATTAGGCCTGGTCGATGCATGGCAAGTCCTTCACCTGGGCAATTGGGATTATATGCACATGTCTAAGACGGATCATGGTCCCTCCTGGATTATATATTGGTGTTTTTTGGTAGTCTGAGTCGGCTGCTACATGTCAAGATAAAGCCAATATATGTCTCTGATCACGCCTTGGTATGGTTGGACTGGGAAAGCTGCCAAGAATCTCACTTTAACTGGTGTTTCCTGGCCTTCCTATGGGAGTTTCGACTCTTCTTGAAAACCCAGTGGGATGATTACGAAGAGCACAATAAGCTGCATCGGAGCACACCAATTTTGTTCTGGGAAACGAGTAGAGTAGTGCTGAGAGGTGCAGTTATAGCCTATATGAATTGACGGAGGAAGGACTTAGATGTAGAAGTGACGCCTTTTGAGATGCCCAACACATGAACAATGGCAAGAATATTTAGCAGCCCAAGCTGCTCTTAATACACTACTTCAGCACTGTGCCGTACTCTCTGATCATTACTATAAGCATCAATTTCATATATTTGGTAACAAGTCGGTTAAACTGCTCATGTGTATAGTGCGCGAGTGGGAAGGAGTGAAGTTTGTGGCAGTGGTCAAGGATGGGGAGGGTTGCCTGCAGAATCAGCCAACATGCATAGCTGGGGTTTTCCGAGCATTCTATAAAACAGTGTACACAGGTGATCCGGAGGGGTCAGATGTGAGAGAGAGCTTTCTGCAGCAGGTTCATTTGCCACAGCTCACGGAAGCCGATTAATGTGCCGATTATGGGGCAGAATGTTCAACGAGTGATACAGAGAGGTTCTGTTCAAAGGACACCTGGTCCAGATAGATTCGGAGTGGAATATTATAAAATGTTAGAGTTACTACTAACCCTGGCATTAGTCGATCTGTTCGCAGCTGTTTTGGCGAAGGGTTGTTTCCCACGAGACATGCGTTGCGCGAACATTGCTCTTATCCCAAACTGGGAAAGGACGCTTTGGACCCAGCTTCCTATTGGCCTATATCACTCCTTAATTAAGAATTGAAATTGTTAGCCTCAGTCTTGGTGGGTAGACTAAACACATGCCTCCCAAGATTGCTCGGAAGCCATCAAGCAGGATTTGTCCTGGGGAGGGGCGCCATGGCAAACATTACGAAGCTTTTGTTGGTCATGGAACATTGTACTGCTAGCTGACTCTCTCTCCTGTTGGTGAGCTTCGATGCCAAGAAGGCTTTTGACCAGGTGATGTGGTCATATCTACTTACAGTACTAAAAGAATTTGGGTTCTTGGGGGAATTCCTGCAGTGGGTACAGACCCTCTACACGGAACCACGAGCACAAATTGCATTAAACAGTGTCTTGTTGGAGCCATCTACTTTGGGCCGGGGGACTAGACAAGGGTGTCCCCTGACACCACTGCTCTTTGTTCTCTCTTTGGAGCTGCTGTTAAGGGCACTTCAGGTAGATGAGCAGGTGCACGGGGTTAAATTGGGTCCAGAGATGGTGAAAGTCAGTGCTTTTGCTGATGATCTCTTGCTATGCCTTCAGGATCCGGTGGCCTTGTTGCCCTGAGCCCTGCAGTTGATTGAGGAATATTTTATTTATTTATTTATTTATCCAGTTTTATATACCACTTTATCGTTAAATCAAAGTGGTTGACAAAACATTACTCCTGACAAGCCTCAGGGAGAAGGGCATCCATGGTACAGTTCTGTCCTGGTGTGCATCGTACCTGACAGACAGATGGCAGCATGTCTGTTCCGGCCCCTCCACCTCCACACCTTTCCCACAAGAGAAAGGCATGCCACAAGGATCCTCACTCTCAGGCCTACTGTTCAACGTTTACATGCAACCCATCTGCGACCTCATCCAATCCTTCAAAATCAACCGCCTGATCTATGCCGACGACGTTTTGCTATACATGCCAATCTCGACAGATCATCCAGACCTCTCTCCGGTATCCACCTGCTTCGATGCGGTCACAGATTGGCTACACACGCAGAGGCTCAAAATAAATTTCAAGAAAACCGAGGTCCTCTTTATCACCAGGAACCCAGAATTCACTCCGCCCACCTCGCTGAAGGTACATGATGCAGAGCTCCTCAGCAAGCCCACGGTACGGTATCTAGGGGTCACGCTGGACCAACAACTCAACATGAAGGCCCAGATCAGCAATATGGTTAAGGCGATCTACCACAAAATCCGGACGCTTCACCACCTGCGACAGCTGCTTGAGCCAGAAGACTTCCTGACAGTCTATCAAGCACTAGTAATACCACATTTTGACTATACAAATTGTCGCGTCCACCCCTTGGTATAGGCAGTTGCCTAGTGGGAGTGGACGGACCACATATTTATTTTATCCTTTTTAAGTGCTGCGGTCTCTGTTCCCTTGTAGTTGTGGCAAAGACGGAGTCAGCAAGGAATTGGGTTAACAATAAGTTTTATTGTTATTGTTGCACAAATGTCTATCTACTATCCCAATAAACAGAAATAAAGGATTTTTCTCCAAACCAAAGTGTTTTAACTGATACAGCATTATTCACCTGTTAGACATACAGGCATGTTTCTTTCACAGCACTTTCTTCAAGCTTCTTTCTGTTACTAAACATTCACTGCTTTCTCCTCCAGCAACAAATGCTTTCTTAAAACAAACCATACAACAGTAATGTTCTTTTCTTCCACGCTTGCCTAATTGACCTGGCTTTTACACTTCGGCAGCTCTCTGCCTCTCTCCGTGTAAATCCCACCAGCACAATCTCAGGCTTCTTCCAGCACTTACTATTAGCATAACATTTACAGCTTTTACCCTCTCTGGCAAAATGCACAATCTGTTTCCATATCAGAACCCTCGCTTCCAATAACAGCTTCTTCAATCTGCATGGGCTCTCCCTCTGAGTCTGATATGCCTTGTTCAATTACAGGCTTCTCCTGAGCAGGCTTCCACTGCTCTAATAAAGCTTTAATCTGTTTCCAACGGGACTCTTCTTTACTCTGAGGTATGGGGGAGGAACTTAGGACACCCGTCTCCTCTAGCATTGACTTAATGGATTCAAAAGGGCTCACCTTTTTCCTGGCTTTCCTTACCCTTTCTGGTAGGCTTACAGGCAACCTCTTGTCCCCAGACTGCTTCCTCTGCTCTCTGCCGTTATGCTTCTCAACAGGGTCTAACTCTGACTCCTGTCTCCAGAGCTTCCAATCAGCAGCTTGCTCTCTATCAGCTGTGCTTCTCTCTGAACTGGAGCTATGCACACACTGCCTGCAATCAGAGTGTCTGTGCAGCCTTTCAAAGGGAGCTTTGTTCCTGCTTAATTTCCCACCTTTTACAACAGCTTCAATGGAAGACTCCTGAGAAGAATTCCTCTGGCCTTTGTAACAAGTTTCCAGCCTTTTCTCCTGAGGACTATTCCTTCTTCTCTCTTCCTCAGACTTCCTTTCACAGCTCCTCTCAGAACTCCTTTCACCGTCCCTCTCAGAACGTGTTTCACCTTGTTCTACACAGCCACACCTTCCAGCGTGTCCCTCCGAACGTCTCTCTCTAACTGTTTCCTCTTGCCTAAATGTTTGGGGCTGTCCTATGAGCTTTGACTCCGCCCCCCTGCCTCTCACGTCAGCTCCCCTGGTTGCCATGGAGCTGAGGTGTGGCTCTCTCTCTTGCTTTCTGTGCACGGAGTTTTTTTCATAAGTTGAAGGTTTAACCCTTTCCCTTCCTGCACTGCTCTTGGCTACAGGGGAAAAAGAGTGGTTTCTCCTCCTTTCACTAGCATTTAACCCAGCTGCGCCATCACAAAATGCAATACTACATGGCCTCCCGAAGAGCACGCTTAACCCTCTGCAGCTGGCAATGAATGCAGCCACCAGATTCCTGCACGGAGCATCCAGGAGGGACCATATCACCCCAGTTTTGAGACAGCTGCACTGGCTGCTGATCCACTGCAGGATCTCTTTTAAGATTCTAACGATGACCTACAAAGCCATCAACAAGTGCTCCTCCCTCATGGATCTCATCCAGTCCACCCCCCTCAACAGAGCAAGGAGATCAGCCACCACCAATACTCTGAAACTCCCAAAGGCAATCACTAAGTGCTCTCAGGCCACGAGAAACAGAGCCTTCGCACTGTATGCACCCACCTGCTGGAATGCCCTGCTACCTGCCATCCGGGCCATCAATGACCTCTCCCAGTTTAGAAAGGCACTGAAGCACCATCTGTTCCTCCAGTATTATACTGAACCAGATGACATCTCACAGCCATTCGCACTCAAGACCCAGGTTGGCACCCCCAACGTAGCCACCCCTCACATTTGCAGCTCCGCCCTCTAGAGCCCCACCTCCTCTTCATTTGGAGGTATATAGCTGACTCTAACTGTAGATAATGTTGAGCTGCCCACATAGCTGTGATGGCCAGTTAAAGTGTACATAGTTATCCTGTTAGCCCTGTATAAAAAAAACCCTGTTTATTGTAAGTCCAGTGCAGACCTACCTGCACTGCACAAATTTTGTTACCTGTAAACTGCACTGATTCTAAATAGTGCAGTATAAAAGAGACATTAAATAATAAATAGTACAGATAATGACAAGACATACAATACATTACATATGATATATGATATACAATAATACATCAAAACAGAATACAGAAAAGAACACCATCAAAAAGAAAAAGAGAAATAAGGAGATCAGAAAATACAGCAGTGAAAGGGAGGTTCCATACAGAGGTAGATGTCTTACCACTGAAGAGCATGTTATTAATTAATGGCAAATTTTCAGGTCTGCGGATCAACAGAAGTAAATCCATGGCACTCGATGTTGGCAGCTGGGTCCGCTGGGCATGGCAGGGTCCATTTCCCCTGTGTGGGCAGAGGGGTCCCTTCACTATCTTGGCATTCAGCTAACGGCAAACTTGGAGTCCTTATACTCAAGCAATGTGATATTAGCATGAACAGAACAATGCCTGCACAGGTGGATGGGGCTCCCAGTATCTCTAAAGGGGCGAGTCGCCTTATTCAAAACGATGGAGGTACTGCGCTGGTACTATACTCTGTGTCATTTGCCATTATGGGTGACCAAGCAGCACTGAAGGGCCTTGG
Organism: Ichthyophis bannanicus; assembly: GCA_033557465.1. Lineage (NCBI taxonomy): Eukaryota > Metazoa > Chordata > Amphibia > Gymnophiona > Ichthyophiidae > Ichthyophis > Ichthyophis bannanicus. The sequence goes on from CM066039.1 coordinate 194,759,805, forward strand.
AGTGGGAGCGGGGATGATTTCTATGGCGGGGAGGGTGCCTGTGAATAGCCTTGGTGGCACTGAAAGGTCAGAAGGAAGAGAGGGGATTAGAAGTATCATCAATCCGAGAATGTAATCTGTGCTGTATGACAAGAGACCTAAAGGATATATTGCTAGACACGACGGTATGTGTACCGATGGGGATTTTATCATGGTGGTGTGCACCACAGCTCCCACTATACACACTGCACACTGCATTGTGGGGTGGCGGGGCTGGTGTGGGGAGTGGGTTATACATAAACTCTTTGCGAAAGGCCTAGTGGATACTCTGTCATTATTACCAGATATCATGGAGAACAACGGGCTTGCTGCCTCTTTGAGGAAATCCAAATTTTCCCCCTGGTCTGTCCACGCCGGCTGCACAGAGATGGAGTACTCATGGCATCAGGAATATTGTGGACCTCCACTTGGAACACGGGGAAGAAATGGAGTCTTTTGACACACTGTGACATAGGTTTCAACTACCGGTAATGGATTTCTTCCACTACCTCCAAATGAGGCAGTATTTAGATTGCTGCAGCAGGAAGAACCATGGGTCCTCCAGTGGGGAGGTTTGTGTGACTCCCTCCGAGCCCTAGGAGACTGTGAGGGTATTGCGGGCTTGAAAAAACTTCTGGAGCAGCCACCGGATCTCCACCGCCTAGACAATTTGGCACTACGTTGGCGCCAAGAGGGGCTGACAGACCTGATGGCTCAGTGTCTGATGAGACTTCTCCTCCAGGCAACGAAAGTCAAGGAATACACCTACTTACAGGAAATGCAGTATAAGCTGCTTTAGCATGCCTAGGCCCACAATGTGTGGGCATATAAGGTAGGTTTGAGAACGTCAAGTCTATGTGGAATCTGTGTGAGAGATGTAGGTACCTTGCTGCACCATTTCTGGTCGTGCCCGGGATTGCAATAGTTTTGGGAGCTAGTTTGTAGAAAATTGAGCACCTGGGTGGCACACAGAGGTGCTCTTCTCCAGAGATGTGCCTGCTCAGCTCATTTTTAGGTGCATGGGCAGCACAGTCAGCAATGCAGGGCTCTCTAGTGTGTGGCTTTTTGATAGCCAAGAAAGTAATCCTGAAAGGATGGATACAGCATTGGGAAAATGCCCTCTTTGAGTTGATGGCACTGGAATGGAGAACAGCCTGTCAGCTGGGATCCCAGGCCATGGACTGCTTCTTGGCTGTATGGGAACCTCTCCTGAATGCAACAATTAGAAGTGTCACCATGAATGCATGAATGTAGGAATGCGGGTGAGGAGGCGGAAGTTTGAAACATGTCTGAGCGGTGGAATGGTGAATGAACTACCAGTTGGGTGGTGTGTAGACTGCAGGGAGGGGGTGGGGAGGCTGTTCTCCCACATTCTCATTCATATTCTCTGCAGGATATGGTGCATGGACACTGGCACCATTTCCTTAGGAGCTGAGGAGTACTGAAGGATCTCCAACTCTTCTGCCCTGGGCTCACTCTCAGTCTCCAAAGACAATGGTATGACTTTGGTATGACTTTGGCCATGTCCCTTACAAAATCCTTGAAAGGTCATGTCCTCAGGAGGGGACATACGCCACTCATGAGGTGGAGAAGGGTCCGATGAAAGGTCAGGAGTCCTGCCCTCCGACAAGTCTTTAGATTCCACATTGGCCACCCAACCTTCTGAATCAGACTCAGAGAGGACGTCGAAGTACTTCTGAGTCTCTCCCTGGATCTCTCTCCTGACCCTTGGGGATCGGGTGCTCCTTTGGGAGTGATGATGCACTGATGCATTGGACCCTGAAATGTTAAAAGGTGATATTGACCGGGGAGGCACGGGTGCCTTTGATGCCCAATGTCAATTAATCTCCTGCAGGCAAGATGTGCATCTTGATGATCAGTTGCATGGCAGTCAATATCAATGCAGCTGACATCGAGGCCCCAGCATGCTGTACAGCCAGGAGCGCCATGATGTATTCCTCAAGAGCATGCAGAAGGTACTTCTCCATGACTGCCAATTCTGAAGGCTGTGGGGCCTCAGCAACTTCAATGATGTACCTGGCATCTGTACAAAGATATTAGAAGCTTGTTCTTGGTAGGCTGTCAGTGCTTCTCTGATGTTCTGGAGGATGAGCTCTCCTTCTGTCAGGGCAGCTTCAAGGGACGCTCGCATGGACCCTCATTGCTCTCGATGCCATGCCTTGATGGACTACAGTCTTCACTCAATGCTTGCTTCAAGCATCCTTCAACGTTGACTAAGACAAAGCTGAATTCTTCCTCATCTTCAGCCACAGATTAATTGATGGGCAGTGCTCCATAGCACTACAGGTGCTCGGCTCTGAGTGGACAAGAACTCCTCGATGTTGATGCACCGCCAGTATCCGATGCAGACTTTGAAGCCAATGAGACCAGTGTCATCGATGCCAATAATGATGGATTGGAGTTGTGAGTGCCAAAAAGTGATTTGCGCTGCTTCTCTCGACCCTTGAGTCCTCTTTTTGTCATCTGCAAACACAAATTACAAGAAGAGGGCTGATGATTGGGTTCCAGGCACTGAAGGCACTAACTATGGGTATCCATGGTGAATATGGTCCTAGCGCACTGGGAACACTTTTTCAACCCACTGGCCAGTTTCTGGGACATGTCACCTAGAAAGATAGCTGCAGCAAAATCAAACTGCTCGATTTTGAATGGAGGAAGACCCAGCCAGTGCACTGGCGCCTAAGTGGGCAGAGGTGCCGTGGAAAAAAGAAAATTAAACAACCGAAAAGGGCAAAAATAAAACGGAAAAGAGAAAACCATGATGGTGGGTGATCACTCAGGAAACCAGATGTGCAGTATCTCCGCAGAGGAGAAAAATGAATTACCAAGCGGAGAAGACCATAACAAGTCTGTTGGACTCCACGGAAAAACTAAGACTACTTAAAGATGACGTTGTGACAGCAGGCAAGAAGAAAGCATGCAGGTGCAATGGAACCTCCCAAAAGCTTCCAATAGGAGCCGGGGGGGGGGGGGGAGGGTGTTCCTGCGTGGACTCCGTCGGAGGACATCACCCATACGTCAGGACTCATTCCTGCTTGTCCACGGAGAAATAATAGTTTTGCTAAGACTCTATGCACAGAACAGCTTTTCAGCACGTGTGAATGTATTTGCATGCAACCATGGCTGCCAGTACAATTTTTTTGTGCATAAAATATAGCTGATGCTAGTGCAGACCCATGTGCACATGCATCTGGTGTCCTCTCCAATATTAGCAAACATTTTTTGCTCACAGTCTATGTGCATACTGCATTGGGGTGCAGATTTATTCTTTCTATTTATGTGTTAAGAAACCCTGTGCTGAGCTTTAGTGCAGAACTCTAACGTATGGCTTTCTGTATCAGTCCCTAAGAGGAGGCACTTTTCAGGAGACTTTGAAAATTGTTCTCTGAATACTTGGAGAAACCTAGCATATAATTAGGTCCGGATTTATACCTAGACAACATAAACAAGTGCCCCTGGCGCCAAATCTTGGTAAGTGCTGGAAAGTTGCTCCTACTCCTCTATACAGACATGCCATTTGTCTCCTAGAGTAGCACCAGAAATATGTTTCATGAGGGTATTTTTTTAAAGTATTCCCATGGGCAAAATTGTGTTTTACCCTTTTTGTAAAACCGCACGTCCTATATGCAGGCAAACTTATGTGCATATATCCTGTACAGTTCAAGTTTATTCAGACTGAATGGAGGCATGCTGGAGGGCAAAGGTGGTAAGAGATTTGCATTCACACCCATCCTTTTGAAAATTCAGGCATATGCATGCCAATTAACTTTGGAAATCTGTGCATGCTAAACAGTAGGTGTAGATGTAAACTCATAAATTCTCTGAGGTAATTTTCAAAGCCAAAGTATGTGCATACTTTTGTTTTGAAAATTCGTCAAAGCCTGGACAGGGAAAGGTATGCATACAGTTATAAAATTACCTCCTGAAGGCCTGATAACGCACAATTTTCTGGCCCTTCCTGCTTTTCTTCTCTCCTTCTACCCTGCACTGCTGTCTATAATCAGAAACAGCTGTGAAAAGCTGCACCTTGGCATGCACTGAATCACACAATATTGCCTTTAATAGCAAATCACTAGTGGCCCGCAACAGATGAGATTATAACATGCCATTAACTGTCCGATTTATAAGGAAGAAATTAAGGACAGACTTACCTCCACCTCCTCCCAAGAGGGTACTGTTAGCTGCAGAAAGAAAGAGAGAGGAAAAAGCATTAGGGCATAGTATAAGAAGTGTTCTGAGGCTGGAGAGAGGGGATTTGATTCAGTGGTCACCCTTTGTAGCTCCAGGTCTGTAGACATAGACTGAGCCATTCTCGGATCTCCGTCTTCCTTCAGTCTCACACAGGGAGTTATTTGTGTTTCTTAAAACATTGGAATAATGTATTCATGAATGCAAGTGGGGAACGACCTGGACAGGTTTGGCTTCTTTCTACAGACTTAGATCACCATAATAACCCAATCATCAGGACCAAATTTGGAGTGAGGTTTCTGGATTTCTGGGAACAAAACAGGTTAATCTCCCAACAGTCTTAAAATATCTCCAAAAGAAAAAAAGATGCTAATGAAAATTCATAAATCATTTGGAGGCAATTTTAAATAGTCTGCATGGTATGTAAAGTTTGGGGAACAGTTTAGCTTGCATATATTGCACCCATGTTATTTCCCTTGGAAAATGAGCAGGTGGAAATCCATGTGTTAAAAGCACTGGGCACTTTATTTATTTATTCATTCATTCATTCATCTCATAGACTGCTCTTCCCAAAAGGCTCCAGCAGTACAGGTGACCAAGGAAGAATAGCATGTGCACCTTTGGAAATCTCACATATGCATTTGCTTTCCTTTCTCAACCTCCACAGACATCTTTTAGTGTGGCTAAAAGCATTAGCACAATGGAAGCCAGATGTACTTTGAACTGCAGTTGAGGAGGATAGTGTTTAGTCAGGCCACATTACTCAGATAAATGCTTATTTACCCATATAAATGGCTTTGAGAATGGTCTTTTTAATATAGATTAAAGTAAATTAGGGAGGTGGGAAAGCTGGGATGGAAGAAGCAGAGATATTTAAAAGAACATGAAAGGAAAAAAAGCTAAAGCGCCCAACATTAATTAGATCAAGAAAAGGACCCAGGTGGTCAGTTCAGCTTCTCTTTTCATTTTATAGGGCCTTTTCATTTATAGGGCCTTTCAACTGTAAACTGTTATTGTCTCTTCACCTCTCTCTACTCCCCCCCCCCCCCCCCATTTTTACTGAGCTGTATTGCCATATACAAACAGTCTAAGACCTAGATAAGTTTTTACTATTTAAATCAGGGGTCCTTCACTAACCTGATGAAGAGAGGATAACTAAAAAATGGATCAGAATGAAACACTTTCGGATTTAGGGAGGATAACTTTGTGCAGGACATCTATGTAGTAAAAGAGATGTTCAGGTCCATGCACTTAAAAAAGTCCTTAGTACTTTAGAAAAGGTTTGGCGAACGCTAAGCCTCTTTTAAAATATGAATGGCATCGCTAAAGAAGAATGGGCCTGATATTCAAAGCCCTTAGCCAACCGGCCAATGGGAGGTCAACTGGTTAAGGACACTGAACGGGATATTCAGCACACTATCCAGATAGCACTGCTGAATATCTCCATAGACCGCCCTGGCACTATTCGATTAGTCCAGGGGCATTCAGCAGATGAAGAGAAGGCATTTCGGCACTAACCAGATAAGTGCTGGCATTTATCTGGTTAGCCCGATATTCAACTGGAATTTCTGCAGGCAATTTATGCCACTTAAAAGGCTGTTCTAAATTGCTATCCACAGAAGTCCTGACTGAATATCGGGCTAATCGGATTAAGTGCCGGTATTTATCCAGCTAGCACTGCAGAGCTGGGATATTTAGTGACAGCTCCTATCTGGATACTGCCACTGAATATCCTGCTGATATTTAAGCACTCCAGCTAACCACTGTGGCATTTAAATATCAGCCACTCTGAATATTGACCCCAATGTTTATTTGATGTGACGCACATCAGAAGAAACCATTTTACAAAGGAAAACGTAGAGAAGAAAGATTGCAATCACTCAGGGCTTCTCCCACATGTAAAGCATGGTTTATACATAATAAAATTACATGCCTGAATATGAGTGTATAAGTATATAAATCAATAGGATGGCAGTCCCAGGAGTGTAGTGTGTGTACAGCTGGGGCAGGGTAGCAATGTACACATATATTTTTTAAAATATGTGTATAGATGCATAGAATGCACGTACAAATTTACACCTTCTTCAGATATTCTGTTGGGAACACCTCTGGGCAGTGGTGTAAATTCTGCCCAAGCAACCCCCACAATGCGGGGGGCTCAGGAAGAAAAGGGCCCCACATAGCAACAGTGGCAGTGTGGCTACCATATCTGCTTTGTTGTCTCTGTTCTTGTACATCTGCCATGGGCTGGTGGCTGTTCCTCACAGGGCCGAAGTTTCATGATAACAGTAACACCGTGAGACTTTGGCCCAGTGGGGAACAGCTGCTGGGCTCACGGCAAATTCACAAGAGCAGAGGCAGCACAGAAAACACAATAAAGTAAGTTTGCCCCGCCACATGGGGTGGGGCCCGCAGCATGAAAGGGGGGCCTACATGGGGGGCCCTCAGTAAAATTTTGCTTGGGGACTCCTCATTGTAACTTACGCCACTGAATCTGGGGGTTTATTATATTATAAAGACATCTATGTTGCCTTTAATGACATAGGAATAAAATAGATCCTTTTTTGGAATCTGGCATAAAATTACTCCCATGCATGTAGGTGGCAGATTTTGTAAAACTACACTTCCACAAGAAAATGATTAAGGAGCCAATCTCTGAAACAGAAACTTTTGGCATTTTAAGATAGTTTTAAACACAATTCCCCTGTCAAGTTCTTTAAAGTCTGGGTCTAAATGAGATGTTAGCCAGGATTATGTGTGATACAAAGCAGGTGTAAATGCCCATGGAGGAATTTTTGTGGATCTAAGTCTATTGATATTCTAAAAACATAGAATACAGTATACTCTAAAGGACTATTCAAGCCACACCCAAATGGATGACACTCCCCAGCCCCCCTCAATTTCATAAAGCAATTAGATCGCAAGTTAAAGCAATTTAGCTTTCCCCCAAAATGACCCTTTAGAATCAGCTGCTAAACAAAACGCCCCTCAATATGTTGCTGAAAACATAGCCTCCTAGACTCTTCACACAACATTCAAAACACAGCCCCCCCACCTTTCACTAATAGCATAGCCCCAATCAACTCTTCATTGAAACAACAGCCTTCTGATTGTTCATCTTAACGTTTAAAAAACAGATCTGCTAAACTTTCAGTCAACACTTAAAATATCGATGCCTGATCCAGGTTCAGATTCTCGACTTGAGGCTGGTCAGACCTGGGTGTGCCATAGAGGAAGGTAGGACAGCATCTGCTACTATGATGATACCTCATTACCAACAAGCAGCACTGAAGATGCCCCCTCAGAGGAGGCACCTCTCCAGCCTGTGGGTTGGCAAAAGATACCTGAGACATCCGAGCATGCTGTCTGAGGAGAGAAAGGTGATGGAAAGTGCTGGGAATAAGACTTAAACATATAGGGGGTTATTCTGTGCCACGAATAGTGGGAATGGATGGCCTGATGGGACATCCATCCCCGCTATTCGTGCCTTCTCCCTCCGCGACTAACTTCCCCACCGCTTGTGCGGGGAAGTTAGATGGGGGTGTGGAAAGGGCAGAGTTTAGATGGAGTCTGGGCAGTCACCAGTTCTGGACATACAGGGCCAATTCTAATGTCAGCCCTGTACATCCAGGGCTGGCGACATGTGCGGGGAAGTTATTCCATCTCCAAGATGGAATAACTTCCCTAAACATTTTTAAGGTGTGTGCCTAGGGCGCGGATGGGGCAGGGGAGGCCAGGGGACATTCTCCGCAGCCCGACCCTGGCCTTAGGAGGCCAGATCGGGGATCGGGCTGGGGAGAATACTCTATTTTGCAACGGTCGGCATCGCAGCTCTTCAATGGAGCTGCGGTGCTATGGCTACATGACTCCATAGCACCACGGCTCCATTGAAGAGCCTTGACTGAGTTAGCCAGGGTCAGTCCTGTACATGCAGACCGGACTAAATTGCAGTCCTGGCCTGCACGTTCAGGACTGTTTGTGATTCTGTTCCCATGGGGCTAGACATGCCCCATGGGATCAGAATCGTGATCCCCTCTGTACGTCCTGGTCAAACTGGATGTATAGAGGGGATCGACGTCTGGGATGGAATCAGGCCCATAATCTCCCACAACCAAACTCAAAACTCAGCCCCCTGACTTTCATCCAATAAATAGAAATACCTTCCTTTGATCCTTCACCTACAGTCAAAACCATCAGTGTCCTGCCACCCATCCATTTCCAGTTCCCAATTGTATACCAGACACCATTTATTTTCACATCTTCAAAACATCACCTTCTCAGACTATCTCTTCCCTGTGCTATTCTCTTTTTTCTTTCTATATCCAACAGTTTTCTCCTGTGCCTTTGAGCTTCTTGTTCAATTGGAATTGGCCTCTATCACTTTACAAAGCTTTCATTTGCAACTACCTGGGGGTTGTCCCTTATTTTTATAACTGGGCAGACCTGAGCAAACAAACAGTAGAGCCTTCATCCTATTCGCCCCAACAATTTGGAGCTCACTTCCAGAAGCCATCAGAACTGCACAGTCCACACAATACCTGAAGAAACTTCTAAAGACACATCTCTTCATTGAACATTTTGGTCCTAATGATATCACTTAACTGTACACATTATAACTCATTCACTTACTGCTGATTTCTGTAACTCCCCCATATTTAACTCTAAGTTTGTATTCCCATGTTCTATGTAATACAGCTCACTTAAGTTTGTATATTGTTGTTCTGTGTAAACCGCCTTGGCTTAAAGGCGGTATAAAAAAACTGCTAAAAAATAAATATCCCCTACCAAGCCTAGTCACTGTAGCAACAGTTCTTAGTTTGAAACCACAGACTAACATGGACCCCAAGTCTGGCTACTAGGTTTTCACTTGAGCAACAGCTAAGACTCTGTACTCTCTGCCTTGGCTGTACTGAGGAATAGATGCCTGACCTGGGAATTGAAACCAGTCCTTTGTATGGCAGTGAGCAACACTTATCTCTAAGCCAATGGACAGCCCAGCATCCACTTCTTAAATATCTTTTCCCAGGCTTGTTAAGTCAAATGCATTATGCATGTTGCATAATGCATTATGCATGTTGCATTATGCATGTCTCAGTTGTTATGTGTGAGTCTTATGCAATTATAGAATGTCTCATATTTGTATGCAGAGAGTCCTTCTTATGCATTAGAAGTTTAGTTTTAGTTTAGTTTAGTTTGGTTAAAATTTGATATAGAGTGGAGGAAGTGACATTGTCGGGCTGAATGGCCATGCCACGATAAAGCACTAAGAACTGATACCATTTTGAAGGAGAAATAAGGAGATGGCCCCCTATGAACGGCACTTTAAAGGAAGGAGGAGATAGCGGAAAGCTGGAGGAAGCCGGCAATGGCGGTGATGCAGAAAACAGCAGATCTAAAAGAATTTGTCTTCAGCAGTCACAAGCAGTCCAGCAAAGGAGAGGGCAAAATGGCCGACGCCGGATGCAGGCTAGTGAACATGCAGAAACAGACCCAGAGATGGAGGGGCAGTCGGGGGAGACTCCCTGAGACAGATCACCAAAGCGGATATAAGAAGTGGTTTGCAGAAGTCCGGAGAGACATTGCCGGGGTTAAGGAGGAGGTGACAGTGATGGTAGCAGGCCTCAGAACGAAAGTGGCCAAGGTGGAGCAGCATGTGGAGGTGCTGGAAAATAGGTTGGAGGACACTGGTTCTGTAGTGGAGGAGCTACAAAAGGAATGGCAAAGATTGGAGAAGGAAAATAAGGAGATGGCCCTAAAATTGGAAGATCTGGAAAATAGATCGCAGAGGCAAAATCTCAGAATCAAAGGTGTCCCTGAAGGGGAAAGTTATGCTGATTGCACTAGGATAGCGAAGGAAATCTTTAAACAGCTACTAGAAAAAGAAACAGCAGGTGAAGGAGAGGAAGACATCAAAATAGACCTTGGGCCCAGTAAAAAGTAACCAAATGAGAGACATTGTGGTATGTTTGCATGATTATAGGACAAAGGAACACATAGCTGCACAGATGAGGAAAGCAGGCAAATTTTTGTGGAGAGGTCTCATAGCAGTGTTTGCGGACAGCCATGGCAACACTGGTGAGGAGGCAGACATGGAGTGAATACACTGCCATACTTAGGCAAGAAAAAGTACAATATAGATGGCTGTACCCACAAGGACTGGCTTTTACTAAGGACAGGATCACTAAGAGAGCAAACACAGAGGAGGATTTGAGAGCAGCAGTGTTGGAGATGGGGCTCAAGGACTTGCCCAAGAAACATAGAAAGGCCAAGATCTCCCAGGAACTGGAAGAACTTGCAACAGAAATGGGAGATGGTGGAACGTCAACGTAGACGGAAGAACCAGCAGGAGGCAGACAGATCTTAGAATGGACAATTACAGAAACTGTATCCACAGCCGGAGGGCCTCTTCCTCTGCATAAACAGTATTTGATGGTTTTGGTCCTCAGTATGAGTACCATTCCCTGCAGAGGGAGAAGGGTATAGTATGAGACTGTAAAGTATTATAGGAATGAATGATGTGAATTGTAAGATTAAGTATATACAAGGTGGGGAGAAGGAAGGGATGGAAAATTGGGGAGGAAAGCAGAAGAGAGGGGAGGGGAGGAGTAGAGAGGGGAAAGGATGATAAATGGGATAAGGGGGGCGAGGGGGAGCCAGGACAAGAAAGGGGGAGCGGGAAAGGGAGTGGGCAGGCAGGAGGTTCGGTGAAGTCAAACATTCTTGATGGAGGTAGCTGGGACAGTGGGAAGGGAAAAGGCAAGGGACGGGGAGGGAGAGTGAGGGAGAGAGGGAGGGGGGTAGGTTTGGGAAGGAGGAGAGGGGGGTGAGAATAGACACATTGAATGTTAAAAGGTTAACATTCTGGCAGAAACAATGAAGCCTGATTCAGGAGGGGGGCATAAATGGGCTGATATTCTATTGATTCAAGAAACTCATATGACATCAAAACAGGAGGGTATGCTAAGGACAAAAGAATACCCACAGGTATATTTAGCGGGAAATAAAGCCAAGGCCTGGAAGAAGGGGGTGGGGGGGGGGGGGGGTGAGGATCCTGTTCTCCAAAAGCTTACACATTGAGGAGAGGAAAATTAAGAGGGACGGAGAGGGGAGATGGCTGATATGGGAGGTTAAGACAAATGATAAACCAGTAGGGACAGTATGTTTATATGCCCCTAATGAAAGACAAGGTCAGTTCTATGATAAGATGCACAAAAAGATAGCAGAGGAAGTTGAGGCCCCCATAGTGGTATGGGGCGACTTTAATATGATGCTCAATCCACGGGTGGATAACTCAGGAGGTGGAGGGGGAGGAAAGGGGAAAGAAAAAAGTAAATTATTAAGGTTGATGGCAGCTATAGGAGTGGCGGATGTATGAAGGCACAAAGTAGGGAATAGGAAGGATTACACATACTACTCCCCTGTGCATAACACATACAGCCGATAGATATGATTTTAATGGATGGGTCATTTATCCTGCAAGTGGTAGAGGTGAGCATAGACCAGATCAAATGGTCGGATCATGCAGTGGTGGAGGTAGAGGTAGAATGAGGGGTAAAAGAGGAGGGACTACACTTTTGGCACTTCTGGAGGACAAAAATATAGTAGATAGATTAAGAATATTAAGCAAAGAGTTTTTCCAGAATAATCATACCCCGGGAATGGGATGAGAGGTGGTGTGGGATAGCTTTAAAGCCTTTATATGAGGGGAATTTACATGGATGGGGGCGAGCAAAAAGCGGGAAAAAGGGCAGAAAGAGGAACAGCTAAGGGAGGAACTGGCACATTGGACTAACAAACATAAAAGGGAGGGGGGAAAGAGACCACTGCGGGAAATGGAGAGGATACGGGCAGAGCTGCAGAAGATTCAGAAAGAGGAATGGGCCTTTTGGTTATGTAAGATACAGCAACAGAACTATCAATATAGAAACAAAATGGGGAAGTGGTTGACCAATAAATTAAGGGCACGGCAGACACAGCAGACTATATTAAAGATCAGAAATGGGCAGGGGGGTATAGAGTTTACCACTGCAAAAATACAACATGTTTTTGTGGAATTCTATCAAAAACTATACAAGTCTGAAGTGGAAGGAGGGGAGGAGGTCAGGGAAAACGTATTAAAAGACCTCCCTCTGGAGACATTACAGGATACCAAATGAGAATTCCTGGGCAGTAGAATTACAAAGGAGGAGGTACAGGATGCCATTAGAGGCCCAAAAGAGGGTAAGGCGCCAGACTTGGATGGCCTGACCGCTAAATTTTATAAAAGGTTTATAGAAGAGGTAGCCGAAGTACTGGCAACCATGTACAATGCGGTAGTGGAGGGGGATAAATTGCCAGACACAATGGGGGTTATTCCGAAACACGAATAACTTCCCCACCGGCTGTGCGGGGAAGTTAGTCGGGGGTGGGAAAGAGGCGACCCAGGGGCGGAGAGTGGGTGGGCAGTGGGCGGTCGCCGGCCCTGGACGTACAGGGCCGATTCTAATGTCACTAAGGGGAAAAGGAGGGATGGTGGAGAGATAGAGATATGAGTACATAAGAGGATGGGGTGAGAAGAACTGGGAAAAGTGGGACAGCATAGTTACTCACCTGTAACAGGTGATCTCCGGGAACAGCAGGAATTTAGTCCTCACATATGGGTATCGTCGGTACCGACGGAGCCTGTGCGGGAACACTCCCCAGCGTCCAATTAGGAAGCTTTTGGGAGCATCCCACAGCGCCTGCGTGCTGCCTTCCCGCCTTTCCCAACTGCCTCTCTCCAGCTGAGTTTAAAGCTGAGACAAAAAGAGAGAGAGAGGGAAAGAGAAAGAGATAGATAGAGAGATACAACTCCTAGGGGAGGTGGGTGGGTTGTGAGGACTAAATTCCTGCTGTTCCCGGAGATCACCTGTTACAGGTGAGTAACTATGCTATCTCCAGGAACAAGCAGGAATGTAGTCCTCACATATGGGGACTCCCTAGCTTTAGATGCCAGGGAGAGACCCCAGAAGTTGTGTGCCCCTGTGAAAGGGCTCCACTTCCCCCCATGGATCTCTGGCATCCTACCAGGGATGGCGGGTAGGAGTTGATTAGGTATGGAACAGGTGTTGGAGAACAGCCTGACCAAACAAGGCATCCCGGCGAGAGTCCTTGTCCAAGCAGTAATGGGCTGTGAAGGTATGAACCGAGGCCCAGGTGGCTGCTCGACAGATGTCGTCGATAGACACAGAGTGCAGATGAGCCATTGAAGCTGCCATGGCTCTCACATTGTGAGCTGTGACATAGCCCTCCAGAGAAAGATTCTTACTCTGATAGGCAAAGGAAATACATTGAGCAATCCAGTTAGACAGTGTTCTCTTGGAGACTCGAAGTTCCAAATGAGAAGGATCAAAAGCAACAAAGAGTTGAGAGGACTTTCTACGTTGCTGTGTTCTTTGTAAGTAAAAAACTAAAGCTCTTTTACAGTCCAAAGTATGAAGGTTTCTTTCTGCATTAGATGCATGAGGCCTTGGAAAAAACACAGGCAGGTAGACCGCCTGGTTTAGATGAAAAGGCGAGACCACCTTTGGCATAAAGTGTGGATGAGTCCTAAGGACTACCTTGTCATGATGGAACCTTGTATAAGGTGGATCAGCTACTAGTGCCTGCAACTCACTGATGCGACGAGCTGATGTGATTGCAATGAGAAAAATAACTTTCCAAGAAAGAAATTTCAATGAGATAGTAGCTAAGGGTTCGAAAGGTGGCTTCATAAGCTGACCAAGAACCAGGTTTAAGTCCCATGCCACAAGTGTTGGCCTAATGGGAGGCTTAGTTAGAAGAAGGCCTCTCATAAATCTTGCTACAAGAGGATGGGAGGAAATAGGCTGTCCATTTAGAGGCTTGAAAGAAGCTGCAATAGCACTCAAATGGACTCTTACTGAGTTAGTCTTAAGTCCTGCATTGGATAAATGAAGGAGATACTCCAGTAATGATTCTAAAGGTATCACAAGGGGGTTGAGACCCTTCTGCGAGCACCATATGGTAAACCTTTTCCACTTGAAAACATATGAGCATCTTGTGGAAGGCTTCCTGGAAGCATAAAGGATATCCTTTACTTGCTGAGGTAGGTTAAGGTCATGAAGATCTAGGCCTTTAGCAACCAAGCCCTGAGAAGCAGAGACTGGGGATTGGGATGTCATAACATTCCGTTCTCCTGGGACAGGAGATCTGGAGCAGACCCTAACTCCAGGGAGGGAGCTTGAGAGAGATGTAGAAACAGAAGGTACCACACTTGCCGTGGCCAATGTGGAGCTATGAGAATCATACAGCCTCTGTCTCTCTGAAGCTTGAATAGGGTTTTGGGAATCAGGGGCATGGGTGGAAAGGCATACAGGAAGTCTTGACCCCAATGAAGGAGGAAAGCATCCTTGGCCTGAGAGCCCTGAGCCGGAATTCTGGAACAGAACCAGGGAAGTTTGGCATTCAACGGACTTGCAAAGAGGTCTATGTCCGGGGTTCCCCAAATTTGAAAAATCTTGGTCACCTGGTCTGCATGTAGAGACCATTTGTGTGGAAGCAGAACTCGACTGTGTCTGTCTGTCCAAGAGTTTTGTATGCCTGGAAGATACACTGCCAGGAGATGAATCTGATGCTCTCTGGCGAGGGCCCATAGTCGCAAAGCTTCGTTGCAAAGTGACAGAGAGCCTGTTCCACCCTGCTTGTTCACGTAGAACATGGCTACTTGATTGTCCGAATGAATGAGGACTGTCTTGTAGCTGAGCAGGGTGTGGAACACTTGAAGAGCAAGGAAGATTGCTCTGAGCTCCAAGAGATTGATATGTAGATGAGTCTCCTGCGGAGTCCAGGTGCCTTGGGTGGAGAGGTTTTGCAGATGAGCTCCCCAACCCATTGCTGAAGCATCTGTTGTGAGGGTTGCCTGGGGTAAGGGTTGTTGAAATGGGGACCCCAGCAACAGGTTCTGAGTGGACCGCCACCATTGGAGGGACAAAATAAGGCGATTTGTGTTTACTATTTTGTCTGACAGGCACCCTGATGCCTGGGTCCACTGAGTGAATAAAGTCCACTGGGCTGCTCTCATATGGAGGCGAGCATAAGGAACCACATGCACAGTAGATGCCATGTGGCCTAGTAGTTGTAGCATTTCTCGGGCAGTGAGATGGGGCTTCAACACTGCTTGAGAAGCTAACTGCACCATGCGAAGGCAACGGGCCTGGGGAAGATAGGCCCTTCCTTTTCTGGTATCCAGCAAAGCTCCTATGAACTCTAGAGACTGAGTGGGAGTTAGACTGGATTTTGGGATGTTTATGACCAGACCCAAATACTGAAGGATACGCATTGTGCAAGATAGAGAAGTCCTGGCCTCTGACTCTGATGGGGCTCAAATGAGCCAGTCGTCTAAGTAAGGGAAGACGAATATCCCTAGAGTGCGGAGAAATGCTGCTACCACAGCCATGCATTTCATGAACACCCTTGGTGCTGAGGCCAGGCCAAAAGGAAGCACCCTGTATTGGTAGTGCTTTCCTTGAAAAAGGAACCGAAGGAACTTTCTGTGAGTTGGATGGATGAGAACATGGGTGTACGCATCCTTGAGATCTAGAGAACAAAGCCAGTCCTGACTCTGAAGGTATGGCAGCAGAGTTCCTAGAGAAATCATCTTGAATTTCTCTTTGAACAGGAATTTGTTCAATTCTCTGAGGTCCAAGATAGGTCTGTATCCCCCTGTTATCTTTGGGATAAGGAAATAGGGGGAGTAAAACCCTGTACCCTGTTGGTGGATGGGTACTTCTTCTATTGCCCCTTGGGCAAGAAGCATAGTGACCTCTTGATCTAACAGGTTGATGAGAGAGGTCTGAGAATTGAACTGTCTTACCATTGTGTGAGGGGGCATGCACAGAAAGTGCAGCTTGTACCTCTCCCTTATAATGGAGAGTGTCCAATGCTCTGCTGTTATCTGCTCCCACCTGGGGGCAAAGTGACATAACCTTCATGGAATGGTGGACCATTGAGGGCCAGGAAGGCTACGTTCTCTAGATGAAAGTCAAAGGCCTTGTGGAGGCTGAGACTGCTGAGACGGTTGAGGCTTAGCGGTCTTTGCTTTCCTTTGTTTAGGTGGTTGCTGACTTTTCCGGGCAGGTTGACCTGCAGAACGTCCCTACTGGGAATAAGAGGGATAAAACCTCTTCTTTTTTGAGAAGAAAGGCTTCTTGAAAGATTTCTTTCTCGCAGGATCAGCTGTGCCTTTGGATAGCCTATCCAAAGTGGAGTTGTCAGCATCAAATTCATTGGCTTTTTCTTGCCAATTTTTGCCAAATAGATTCTCACCTGTACAAGGAATATTGCCCAGTTTGTCCTGGACCCAGAGCTACAAATCGGATGCCTGGAGCCAGGCAATTCTACATGCACCTATGGCAATGGCAGAGGTTCTGCTTATGCACTCAAAACAGTCAAAAGCTGCACGGTTGACAAACTTAGACACATCCTGGGCATGTTTGACCAGTGTGAGAAAATCCTGCCTTCTATCCTCAGGAAGAAGAGGGCTCAAAACCTCTAAATCACCTGTGACTTCTTTAAGGAACATTCCCATATATAAAATATAGGAACTGATCCTGGCAGAAAGCATGGAAGCCTGGAAAGTATGATGTCCAAAGGCATCCAAAGTTCTACACTCACGTCCTGGAGGATTAGAGGCATGCCTCTTTGCACTTCTGATCCTTCTCATAGCTGATTCCACTACAATAGAGTGGTGAGGAAGCTGAGTTTTCTGGAATCCAGGACAAGGGGGGACTCGATACATGGCATCCAGTCTGCAAGAGTGAGGAGAGGTGGTGAGAGGTGTCTCCCACATTCTCAACATCAGATCATGTAAGATCTCATGGATAGGCAAGGTAGCTGCCTCCTTAGGAGCTTTGGGATATTGTAAAATCTCCAACTCCTTAGCTCTGGGCTCTGTCTCAGGAATCACAGTAATGGACAACCCACAAGCCACCTCCCTGATGAAATCTTGAAAAGAGATATCTTCTGGAGGAGACATCCTATGTTTAGGAGAGGAAGGCTCCTCCAGGAGAAGTATCCCGGTACTGGCAGAGCTATCATGGATTCGAAGTATCGTCTGTCCAGATGCTCTTGAAGAGCCCAATACCCGTACTGACCAAAGTCGGTACCGGGGGAAATCGATACTGGTGTATCGGCACCAGAAGGCATCGCATGACTGGGTGCCGGCAAAGCCGATACTGATGTCGATGCTATCGGTACCGGTAGCGACACCGGTGCCGGCACCGGTTGAATTGTCTGATGCAGTTCCGAGGGCATCGATGCCGCAAGGAGAGCCACCAGACTGCATTCAATAGCCAGGAACCTCTGGTCTTTCGATGCTGCTGATGCCTGGGTACCGGAAAGAGTCGGTACCCCAGAGCATGGCACCAGTAGTTCTGCCGAGGTCGAGGCCTCAAGAACATCCTGGATCCCCGATAATGCTTTGGAAGCCGAAGCCTCCCACCGGGGAAACTTTGCTGGTATGGAACCCTCAAGGGCAACGCCAGAGGCATCTCGATGCTTGGAAGAATATCTACCCTTTGAGGACTGGCTGGACTTATGTTTAGTGACCTGAGATCCATGGGAGGAAGACAAAGCCCTGGAAGATGTCAATGCCACCGAAGCTGCATCGGAGGGAAAAAGGACACTGAGCTTGGCAGCTCGGTTCTGTCGACCCCTTTTGGACATCATGGCGCAAGCCATGCACTCGGAGATGGAGTGGTCAGGAGCTAAACATTTAAGACACCACTCGTGGGTGTCGGTGTCGGAGATGGTACCGCCACACTTGGTGCATTTTTTAAAACCCGGGGTGGGTTTCTCCATGGTGGAGGAAATTTTGGGCCTAAGGCCCAAAATGGCACGTGCACCTGGAAAGAAAATTTTGGAAAAAAGAAATTTTTTTTTGAAAAGAAAAGAAAGATGAACTGGCGGTACCGGTGTAGTGTCGAGGAAGGCAGACGCGACCACAAAAAAGAAGAATAAGGAAAATAATTTTCTGCGGTGACAGGAACACGACCTGCTGGCTCCGCGGAAAATGAAGAACTGGAGAGAGGCAGTTGGGAAAGGCGGGAAGGCAGCACGCAGGTGCTGTGGGATGCTCCCAAAAGCTTCCTAATTGGACGCTGGGGAGCGTTCCCGCGCAGGCTCCGTCGGTACCGACGATACCCATATGTGAGGACTACATTCCTGCTTGTTCCTGGAGATAGAAGGTATGGTATAAATAAAAAAGGGGGAAAAGAAAGAAAAATGGTTTAATTATGAAAATGTAAGTGATAATGACACTTAATTTTATGCTAATGTTGGTAAGGATGTTATAGGGGTTATATGAGAAGAAGGCATAATAATAATGATAATAATAGCAAGGATAATAATAATAATAATAAGAGGAAGAAGAAGAAGAAAGCGGAATGGGGGTGGACACAGGGGTGAGAAGTGGTGGAACTATATGAGAAGATGGAAAAGTGGAATGGTGGATATTATGGACATTGGTGAAGAAAAGCTCTGGAGTGAAGGCACACCAAGGTGGATGTATAGATGGACTGGCTGTTGTACAACGGAACTTTTAATAGCTTATGGAGAGCAGGGGGAGGAGACGAAGGAGGAGAGGGATGGAGAGGGGTAGGAAGGGAAGAGAAAGGAGATATGGAGATGTTTGAATATTAGTTGTATAGTTTGATTGTATGTCATTGGTATGAAAATACAATAAAGATCAAGTTATAAAAAAATAAATAAATAAAATTTGATATATCGCCAAATCATAACAGCAAGGCCATGGCCATTTACAATAAAAACAATTACAGGTTGGAAAGGAAGTCCAAAGCAAATAGGAAAAACCATTCAACCAGAGGAAAGTAAAGGAAAGATGTGTCAGACAGCAAAGAGAGTCAGGCTAACCTGCCAGCCAAGGAAGGGAAAGCCAATAAAAACAAATGGGTTTTAAGAGATGCTTTGAATTTAGGATAAGAGGACTCCAATCGAAGGACAGGAGGGAGGTCATTCCAGAGTTCTGACATAAGGAAGTAAAAGGCTGAGGGCCCGATTCTGTCCCGCACATAGATCCCCTCTGTGCGTCCGGTCTGAATCGGATGCACAGAGAGGATTGCGATTCTGATCCTGCAGGGCACGTATAGCCCCGTGGGATCAGAATCGTGAACAGTCCTGCACGTGCAGGCCAGGACTGCGATTCAGTCCAGCCTGCTTATGCAGGACTGCTTCCAGCTAACTCAGTCAGGGCTTTTAAATAGAGCCGCGGCGCCATGGTGTCATGTTGCCATGGCACCGCGGCTCCATTTAAAAGCTGCGATGCCTGCCGCCTGAAAAAGGGATTTATTCCCCACAGCCAGCAGCCCGACCCTTGATCTGGCCTCCTAAGGCCAGGGTTGGGCTGTGGGGAATAAGCCCTGGCCCCCCCTGCCCCATCCGCACCTCGGGCAATTCAAAAAAACACGTCCAGGGAAGTTATTGCACCTCAAAGGTTGAATAACTTCCCTGGACATTTTACCGGCCCTGGACGTACAGGGCCAACATTAGAATCGGCCTTGTATGTCCAGAGCCGGTGACCGCCCACTGCCCGCCCAGACTCCACCCCCAAGTTGCCCATTCCCCGCCCCTGTCTAACTTCCCCACACAACCGGCGGGAAAGTTATTCGGGGCAGGAGATGCCACGAATAGCGGGGAAGGACGCCCTGCTATTCGTGGCTCAGAACAACTCCCTGAATGTCTGGTGGACTCGTCTTGCAAGCGTAGCAGAAGGAAGGTGGAAGCAGTTGGCGTGGAGAGGACAGAGAATCCTGTGAAGGGTGTGCAGAGGACCAAGACAGGAGAGATAAGAAGAGAGACCCATATGCAGAGCTTTGTAAGAATCAAGAATTTGTACTGAATTCTGAAAGAGACAGGGAGCCAGTGCTGGCTGATCAGAAGAGGGGAGATGTTGTCAAACTTGGAGGCACAGGTGAGGATCTGGACAGCAGAGTTCTGAACATATTGAAGTCTTTTGATTTCATAACCGGGCAGACCTGAAAGAGCTGTATTACAATAGTCCAGCCTTGAAATAACCAAACTAAGGAGAAGTGTAGCCAGAACAGGAAGAGACAGAAAAGTGTGGGTAGAGCTTTTGACTGTTGTGTTGTCTGTCTTGACTAGACTGTAACTCTTACGAGCAGGGACTGTTTCTTACAGTCTCTGTACAGCGCTGCATATGCCTTGTAGTGCTATACAAATGATAAGTAGTAGTAGTACAGCAAATTTGACAGAGAGTGAAGTAGGAATGCTAAACAATGCTGCTGATATGGCCATGAAACGAGAGAGTGGAATCAAGGGTTACATCCAGGTATTTACCAGAGAAATGGGGGAATCAGCTATCATAGGGGTAAGAGTCGGAGACTGCTCACTGGACCCTCCATCTTCCCAACCCGATCGCTGCATCGGAGGAGGAGGCAGGAACATTCATCTCACCCTGCCCCCCTCACTAAACAGCTTTTGGGAGGCCAGCAGGACTGCATAAAAGGAGCCATGCGGCAGCACAAATCCTCTTGCTCATCGGACCCTCCATCTTCCCGGCACGATCGCTGCATCGGAGGAGAAGGCAGGAACATCCATCTCACCCTGCCCTCCTCGCCAAACAGCTTTCGGGAGGCCAGCAGGACTGCATAAAAAGAGCCACACGCCAGGCGCACCCGCAACTGGTGGGCCCGTGACTGAGGGCCTCGCCAGAGGGCCCTTTGGCGTGGCCCTTAGGTGGGGAATGCTGGTGGGAAAAACATCAACTGCCAATTCCGGACTTTGAGAGTATTCCAGCCTGCAACACTAAAAGGTGAGAGCATCCTATCCACCCTTCTGCTCCACCATCACAATGCTGCCGTAAGTTATTTCACAAGATTAGTATAAGTTTTCCTCTAGACATACATCATACCTTACTCATCACTGCACAAGCTTGTCTCCGAACTCTGTCAATTCACCAATGTATAACTGATTTATTCCTCTCCCCCGCTACTATAATACTGATAGATACTACATGTCTCTTGTTACTGCTTGCATTGATATAACTAAGCAACGTATTTATATTGCTGGCAACATTGTTACTTGGTAATACTATATAAATCAATGTGACCTCATCTGTGGACCAGAAGAGTCAACACATTTCCATCAAAAGCAAGGGGTACCCCAAGGCTCATCGTTATCCTCCTTACTTTTCAATATCTACATGCAGCCCATCTGCAATATCATAAGATCATTCAATGTGAAATGTTTGATATATGCAGATGATATTCTCTTATACATGCCCTTCTCCACAACTCACATGGACCTGACCACACTCACAGACTGCTTCAATGCAGTTTCAACTTGGCTCCAGACACAGAACCTACGCATTCAACATAAAAAAACAGGTGCTATTCATCACCAGAGACGCCAACTTTACTCCCCCATCCCACGTCAGTGTCAATGAAGCTGATTTGCAAACCAAAGATGCAATAAAATATCTGGGAGTTACCTTGGATCAACATCTTGACATGAAACGCCACATAAGCAACATAGTCAAAGCCGTCTATTTCAAAATCCGTTCACTCAAACACCTACGCTCCCTGTTGGACCCAGATGACTTCCGAACCATATATCAAGCGTTGATCCTGCCGCACTTTGACTTTGCAAATGCCATCTTACAAGGTCTCCCCCAATCCACACTAACCCCCTTACAGTTGGCCATGAATGCCGCAGCTAGGGTCCTTTACGGAGCATCCAGAAACGACCACGTGACCCCCATTCTCAAACAGCTGCACTGGCTACCGATCCATGGGAGGATCACCTTCAAAACCCTTCTATTAGCTTTCAAGGCAATCAAAGGTATTTCAGCCTCCTCACTCACACATCTTATCCACATTGTCCCTCCCAACAGATCCAGAAGAACAACAGCTGTCAACTTGCTTGCAATACCAAAGGCTTCGACAAAGTCCAACAAGACAACCACAAACAGGGCTTTCAGTTTTTATGTACCCAAATGCTGGAATGCTCTACCCCCTGACATTAGGGCCATAGCCAACCTATATCAGTTCAGGAAGGCTCTCAAAACCCACCTGTTCCTCCAACACTTACCAGACAGCAATTGATCCTAGATATACCTGTCAGGAAATGACCCAATTTAGAAAGAAATGCCCTTACATGCATTATCTGACTTTTACCTATCCTTCCAGTGTAAATAGCTTATGTATATAGTTAACCCTGTTATCCAAGTTTGTACTCCTGTTCGATGTAAAACCTGACAGCTTATGTTATGGTCGTTAAGTTATGATGTAAACCGCACTGATGCTAAATAGCACGGTATAGAAGAAATTGTAATAAATAAATAAATCTGAGCTGTTCCTTCTACTCAGCCCACCTACTTACTTGCTGGTAACATTGTTACATAGTATTACTATATAAATCAATGTGACCTCATCTGAGCTGCTCCTTACAACTCAACCCAACTACTTAACTTCCCTCCCCTCCACTACAGCACCGAATAAGGATAGCACACACTAATCTCAGCACAAACTGAGAACAGTACCACTCTTAACGCATCTTAACCATACTACCACCCCCATTGACTCTACTGTCACACGAATGATGCTACTTAACTACAATGAAGTATAACACCATTACTGCTTGTACCCTACTGCTCCTACTATTGACATGCACCTACACAAACTCCTACACACAACACACTTGAAACAAACCAACTTCTCACCATACTCATCATTATATTCCGCACCAGATATGAAGCCAACCATCCTTATAGAAATGTACACTACTCAAGTAAACACAGGATGCATAATAGACTAATCCATATTCATCCTTTAATGATCACACAAACTCACCAAATGCTAGACACACCAATCCCTATAAAGTTCATATTGATTAACACTAGATCCATAAGGAATAAAATCCCTATCATTATTGATCTGATTAAATATGACCGCCCAGATTTCTTTTGTGTAACTGAAACGTGGCTGTCAGAATCAGATATCATACTCCTAAACCAACTAAAAATAGATGGCTATGACCTATCCAATTGCCCTAGAGATAATAAATGAGGAGGGGGAGTTCTCATAATTAGCAAAAATGAACACAAAGCTATTCCAAGCATATGCACCAACATAGAAGGAATGGACATACTTAAAATAGAAAATAAAAGCATAACCATATGCCTGATCTATAGACCTTCCTCATCCAACCATGAAAATCTTACATCTATTCTTGAATCTGCATGCACAACCCCACTAAGAAAACCACAAATTATATTGGGAGACTTCAACTTGCACTCACTCAGCAACCAACAAGCTACGGCATTTATTGATACCATGGTTGACATGGGCTACAATCAGATAATAAACACGCCTACTCACATAAAAGGAAACATCCTAGATCTTGCATTCCTCTTATTCTCAATCAAAACAAGTCCCCTGATCAGACCACTATATCATTGATTTCATTATACACACACACACCCCTACACCAATGAAAAATACAAAACCACAAAAAACATAGATTCAAACACTTTAACAAGGAACACTTACTAAATGAAATTCTACCAAACCTAAAAACAACACTAACAGACTTAAATGACATTCTAGATAATTGGAACACTATGATACAAAAAGCAGCCATCCAGATTCCCAATCCCGCAAAGCCTTCCCGGAGAACATCAGAAAAATGGTTCACACAGAATCTTTCAAACTGAAAAAGCAATTAAGAAAGCAGGAATATAAATGGCGACACAACAAAACCCCAAAAAACAAACACATAAATATGTCAACACTTAATACCTATAAGGAAGCAATCAAGTAAGCAAAAAAAGATCACCATACTAAAATACTAATTCCCTTGACAGTCCACATGAACTATTTGAGATTGTTAAATCTCTATCCAACACAACCCACAATGATTCAAATGTTATTAACATAAATATCCAAACCCTAGCAAACTACTATCAAGACAAACTGAAAAAGCACAGTTACTTACCTGTAACAGGTGATCTCTGGGAACAGCAGGAATAAGTCTTCACATATGGGTACGTCGGTACCGACGGAGCCTGCATGGGAATGCTCCCCAGCATCCAATCAGAAAGCTTTTGGGAACATCCCTCGCTCCTGCGCACTGCCTTCCCGCCTTCTCCACTGCCTCTCCTCAGTTGAGTTTCATAGCTGAGACAAAAGGAGAGAAAGAGGAAAAGAAGATAGAAAGATAGATACAACTCCTAGGGGAGGTGGGTGGGTTGTGAAGACTTATTCCTGCTGTTCCCAGAGATCACCTGTTACAGGTAAGTAACTGTGCTATCTCCAGGAACAAGCAGGAATGAGTCTTCACATATGAGGACTCCCAAGCTAAGATGCCTGGAGCCCTAACATGTTGAAGATTGAAAACATGCTACACCTCATATGGCCAGGCATCCTGAGGATGGAGGGTAGGAGTTGAAAGGAGAGGAGCTGCTGAAAAAACAGCTAACCTAAGAGAGGACTACCCGGAAGGAGTCCATGTATGTATGATCATTATCAAAAGATATATTGAAATGAACTAACATCATAATATTGAAATGAACAATCACCATATGATGCTCACCTACTGGATTGCAGGAAGTAGAGAAGCTGATGTAGTCTACTGGGGATCCAGTAGAAATATGTTCAAGGTGACCTCATTGGAGTGAAGGTGGAGGTCCACATCTGGAAGTGAGAGGTGACCCCAGGATTTAATTGGGGTAACACAAACACGGCAGGTCTTCAGTGGGAAGCTTCATGGAAAGCTGAAAACTCTTTTGGCTACAGAAGCATTTAGAGGTAGGAGCAAAAGAGGAAGACTGACCGATCTGGACAAACAGACCTAGTCCTTGAGGGAGGAAAGGGTATGAAAAGAACCCCATACTCCCAGGAAGGACAGATGTTTGAGGAATTGAATCTGAAATCTACTGAAGATCTAAGATGTCTTTCCTATCTGGTGAGAGAGAGGAAGACATTGGCTTCAGGGATACCTCAACCTAGGAAACAGTAGGGCTGTCAGTTCCACAGCAATGGTTGTGTGCAAAAGCCGAAACATACTGTGGAACAGTGTGAAACTGTGCAAGCCCACTGTCAGAAATATACAAGAAGGTAAAAACCTTTATGAGTATAGACAGTCAGGAGATAAGTATGGAAATACATATCTACCTATAATATGTATTTGGAGAGATACACACATATATGTAGAGATATGTGTATATATGTATATATATAGATATATGTATATAGATATATGGATAGATCTAAAATAAGATTTAAAGGGCATAGCATATGCACAATTAGCTGACAGGCAGATACATCTACAGAGATGTATATAGGTATATATATATATATGTATATAGATATATATACCTCAGTATATAGGTTTAATGATAAGGAATGCTATCCAGTGAATTATCAGGATGGTTATGTGAAAAAACAGAGGATAATATTAGTCTGTAAACAGCAAGTCCGGAGTCCTGTGGAACTCCAGCATGGTAAAAGGTGTGATGCAGCAAGGGGCACACAGCCCAGGGAAAATAAGATAAAAGAGAGACTTACCTCAGAGTCAGCTTTAGAAAGCAGCACTAGGCACCATGATTCACTGCAGCAAGGGAAATTCTTGCTACGTAGCAAACAAAAGTACCATCAGGAACACCTGAGTGAGAGTCCCCAGGTCACGTGTAGAGCTAGGGATTATTTAGGGCAGGGTTCCAGTCAGTTAGAGAGGAGAGTCAGAAGCAGGATCACCACGGGAAGCAGTAGGAGAGAGAGGAGCAGGAGGTGTGTCCCAGGTCAGCTGAGCAGAAGCCCCAGGGGATTGCTGGGAGGAAATTCTTCTCACGAGGAGTCAGGAAGTGAGTCTGTCTCCAGCTCTCGAGAAGGAAGGTTCAAGGCAAGCTGCACTAAGGGAAGACCTGCTACCAGGAATAGCTTTGGAGAGAAGCCAGGATTACCCCACTACCCCAGAGGCCAGTATTTGCCAGCTCAAGGCAGAGGTCACGGTGAGAGGGAAGTGTTGGGGGATGGGCACTCCATGCATGGCTACAGCTTAAGAAATAGGTGTAAAGTTAGGAACAAATATATTCCTGTTCAACCAGCCCGGGAGGCTAGAAGCAAAGGCTATAGAGAGCCAAACATAAAGACAAGCCCTGCAGAGAGAAGGAAACTTCCCTATAGTAACAAAGAGAAGTTTAAAGCTTATAACTGCAAAGGGCAGGGTTCTGACTACAGACATAAGAAGCAAGATGTTTCAGAGCTAATGTTCTGGGAGGCAAGCCCAGGCAGAACCAGCTACAGAGAGAGATATAGACCCAAAGGGGGAAAAGCCTCCAGTGACTGTTATAGTGAAGTGTCACAAGACGCTATAGCTGAATACCGTTCTCAAGAAGGGTCTGATACCAGCAGTGTGAGTAGTGCTGGGGAAATGATATGGGAAGACGCTGCTAGTCTGCAAGAGGATATTCCTATGGATTGCAGTGTCTGTGTTAAATGCAACCGTATGATGTAAATACTGGATGAAGAGAACTCTGTGAATATAACAAGAGAAAATACGTGTGTCACCACTTCTGTTGCTAAGCTTATCTGATTTAAAGTTTCTGTTTCCTTTGACAATGTCCGAGCGGGACGGGGAATAAAACCCACTTTTCATTTCAAGTTGCTCTGAAAGACTTTTTATTTACAAGACCAGAGCAATTACTTGTGCATACGCCCTAGGCAACCGCCTATATTGGGCTAAATAGGCCTCTAACCACAGGCCCCATCACAAAGGACAGAAACGCATGGAATGAGATACCAGGTTGACCTACGTGAGGGACAAGGAGGTATCAGGCGTTTTTCAGAGTAATATGTGCTGTCCTTGAAGTAATAGGATACCATGGGGACAAGCTGCAAGAAAAAAGAGAATATTCCTAAGGAATGGGAAAGCTCCCAGACTTTCATTTGGAGAAGGCATATGTCCTTCTCCCTCTTCTTTTTTTTTTTTTTTTAAGATAGCAGGGTATGAAGAACCCCCACAGTCATAGGAGATGACTGAGGAAGCATTTTTCAACCATGATGGATAGTCATTCGAGAAACTCTATGCTCTCTAGCAAGGGCCCATAGTGGAAAGCTTCTCAGTAGGATTGCAGAGAGCATTATGCAGGAGAACTGGGATGTAGAACTGGTTGATGGAGAAAAACTGACAGCCACGTCCATTACGTGCCAAACCCAGAGATTGGAGATGGCAAGGGTAAAGTGTAAGAAGCCTGTAGTGAAAAAGATTATCCAAGAAAGATGTAGAAAACTGTCTTGGAATCACTACTAAGGCAAGACAGGAGTGGTGGAAGACAATACTGGGACTTGTGGAAAGTACCAGTAGGCAAGCAGTGGAACTCCTGCATAGGCAGCTACTGAATAAGGCAACAGAGAGAGTCGGTCTGTATCAAACAGAGAGAACAGACTGAACAAAGAGAGCAAGCTGTCTCTGTCTGCAGAGCTGCCCAGAAAAAGAAAAAAAAAGTTTATTCAGGAGAAGAAACTCTACAGTGAAAAGAAAGACAAGAAAAGTCTTTCAATGGTAGGGTACCACTCTTACAGGGGTGAAGAAGGACTTACCACATGGTAAGTCCATGGAAGGAAAAAATTCATGCTGGTACAGAGAAACTATCATATGATAGTTGCTAAACCTCTCTTCTAGTCAGGAAGAGGTGGAAAACTCTGTAACTTATAGACATGAATAATCTGACAATTCAGCATAGTGAAGAGTAAATGGATTTCCTGAGAATACGAATCCCTGAGCAGAGTTTTGAATGAAAAAACAGTGAAAAACCTCTGCTGAAAAGAAGTTAACTGTAGTTATAAAAAGATTAATCAGAAACCTATGGTTACTGTGTTTATTCAGCCTGGCTAGAGTTTGGATTCTTCAGACCAGGGCGAGATTTCCCCTGCTTAGGAACATCCGAATGATGGGCAGGTGAAGAGGAAAACCTCTTTCTTTTAGGGAAAGAAGGTCTGCTAGGGCATTTTCTACCTGCTGAGGAAGGAGAGGGCTTAGGATGGCCCTCAGAAACAGGAAAGTCAGTGGAGCAATGAGCAACCTGACGTAAGGACTCCTTATTGAAGAGATTTTCTCCAGTACAAGGAGTATTACCCAGTCTTTGTTGTGCCCATCTATTCAAGTCTGATGCTTGGAGCCAGGCTTTACGACGTGCTCCTATGGCTATAGCAGAAGTTCTGCTAACAGACTCAAAAGAGTCTAGGGAAGCACGAGAAAGAAACCAAGAGATATTTTGGCTATGACTAAGAAGTAAGGAATAGTCTGCAGCCTTGGGCTCTGATAGAAAAGGAGTCAAAAGAGAGAGTTTCTTTGTGACCTCCTGAAGGGATAGACTCATATAGAAAATATATGAGAGAATCCTTTTTGCCAGCATAGATGTTTGGAAGGTTTGACGTCCAAAGGCATCCAGTAATCTAGGTTGTTTAGACCTTCCGGACTGATAGCTTCCAGTTCAGATTAGATTTTGAAAAACGTATTCGGAAATTGAATTTAAAATTGTTTTTCGCATCTACAGCACCATTGGAACAGTCTGCACCAGCGGGGGATATTCCACGGATTCCCTTGCCCTTGAAGTCTACGTGGTCCCCCCCGGGGCTGCTGCACCCGACGTTGGCTCTATATAGAGATCTGGTTTTACATGATGTTCAGCAAATGGCAGCATCCCATAAAATCTCTTCATGTGTATTAACCAGAGAAGAGAAATTAGCCCTTAAGGAACTACAAGATAGAACGGATGTAGTAATTTGGAGGGCCGATAAAGGCGGAGCGATTGTTTTAATGGATAGAGTTAAATACTTGGAAGAAGCAGACCATCAATTGCAACAAGTGGCGACATACAAACGGTTGCAAGTAGATCCTACGATCAGTTTACCGGCGTCGATCAAAGCAGTAACCACAATAGCTATGGAGAAGAAATTAATAAATAAAAGGGAATTTACTTATTTAAATCCCATTCAGTTTACCACAGCGAAGTTGTATCTCGTACCGAAGATACACAAAGACCTTTCAAATCCTCCAGGCAGACCTATCGTGTCTACCAGAGGCACGTTGTTAGCACCGCTTTCAGTTTATATTGATTCTTTTTTGAGACAGCTGCTGCCAACCATCCCATCGTACATCAGGGACACTTCCCATTTTTTGCGTATTTTATCTGAACATTCGATTTGGTCATCCCACACAGAAGTTATCTTGGTAACGCTTGATATAGCGGCTCTATATACCAGTATTCCACAGGCAGAGGCATATGCAGTTATAATAAATTATTTACATGTTAGAGGTGACCTTGCGGACGCACAAGTACAGTTCATAGCACAACAAGCTGAAATGATCATTTTTCATAGTTTTTTTGAATTTGAAAGTCAGCTTTTTCAGCAGATTTCTGGCATTGCCATGGGTGCCACTTGTGCCCCTTCTGTAGCTAATCTTTTTATGAAAGCGTTTGAAGATCGATGGCTAACGAACACCCCTTATATACAACATATAGCGCTGTGGCGTCGGTATATAGATGACGTTTTTATGTTGTGGCATGGCTCTGTGACTGATCTACAAAATTTTGTCACGTGGTTAAATTCCTGTGACTCCAATATACAGTTTACTCACAGCTTCCATGAGAATCGGATTATGTTTTTAGACGTCCTAATCCTAAAAGGAGCATCAACATGGCAAACATCTATATATAAGAAATTAACGGATCGGAACACCTTTTTACACTATCAAAGTGCTCATCCAAAACAGTTACGTGATAGCCTTCCATTATCACAATTTATCCGTTATCGAAGAAATTGTTCCGACAAACAGGACTTTAAATTGAAGGCGAAAGGCCTGATACAGGACTTCAGAAATCGGGGATATCCTGACCACACTGTTAAATCGGCATATAAGAGAGCCCTTTTTAACAATCGGCAGTTACTTTTGCAGACAAGTCGGACTAAACAAATAGATGAGAGGAGTATTAATTTGATAACAAAATTTTCTCCGTGTAGTAAATTTTTGCAACAGATAGTAGCTAAACATATGAACGTGATTAAACTTCTTCCAGGACAACAAGATAAGAAGATCAGATGCGTCTGGAAGAGACATAGAAATCTTAAGGAACGATTAAGTCCGACCGTCTTAAGGAAACCACCAGTGATAGAACAACGTCCAAAGGGCCATAGGAAATGTGGCGATTGTAATATCTGTAGTATTACAGAAGACCGAATACGTTTTTCACATAATGATAACACCTATTTTTTAAAACATTCTACTTCTTGTGATTCCCAGTATGTTATTTACTGCATTAGATGCCCATGTGACCTTATTTACATAGGTAAAACCATACGTTCCTTCAGGGTAAGGATGAACGAGCATCGCAGCAGATTAAAATGCAAAGTTATGGAAGCCCCGTTGGTGGCGCATTGTTTAGATCACCATCATCAATTTGATAACTTGCGCTGTTTCTGTATAGACATGGTCTATTCTGACCAAGAGGGTAAATCTCGAGATCAAACATTGATTATACGGGAACAACGTTGGATCTACAAGTTACGGTCAGTCAGTCCGGAAGGTCTAAACAACCTGATTGAATGGTCAGCGTGTTTTTGATTCTCCCGAAGTAGTGGTATCGTAGCTTTTAAAATGCAGTGGGACCACCGACATCATCTTTTTTACTCGTTTATTGTACGATTTATCAACTGATTCATAACTTATTACAATTCATATGGCCAACCCATTGATCTTTAATATCAGCTTACGCAACGACGTCAGGCACGTCGGACTTCAGGTCTTTAAATGCATGGAATCAATTGGCTGTACGCATGCGCGGCGTTTTTTTGAAGCCGGATGGCCTGGAGTAACACGCCAAGCTATGGGTAAAGAATTGAACAAAAATAATTTATTGGGTATGCATTTCAACAAAGTCAAACAATACTGCATTAGATCCTCTATGATTTTAATACCGGATAGGCTGATTTATTGATATGCTTGTTTGATGTTATAGAACTTCATCTTGTCCAGCAATAGTGTGATATCATATCTCATTTTATTGCCACCGGGAGTTTTTACATCAACCTCCTGAAGAACCTTACGAATAGTGAAACGCGAATTGGTACCTGTTGAAGGCGTCGAGGACAACAAGATTGGTTTTCCTAAGAGAGGCAATACTTTGATGAATAGGAACTTTACCATCTAATCGTTGCCGGACGGCAATTTGGAAATGATGAAGGAGGAGTTTGCTACATTCAATGATTTAAGATAAGTGTGACTATATTGAATACATTGTGAATTGTGGATAGGATATATCATTATAGTCACAGAAAAAATTAAGAAAAATTAGAAAAAATTAGAACAAATTGTAATTTAACAAACAAATCCTTCAAGAGAACCGAAGTCGTTGATGCAGTTTGTGGCACAAATTCAGGGTACACCTGAGATACAGTGCTTGTTATAGTCTGAGACTTCTGGTTACTCTCCATCATTACAGGCATACATTGTTTACTAGCCGATACCTTAATCTTTTGAGGGCTTTTTACCAGTTTAGCGATCTAGGATATGATTATTGGCACTCTTATAAACAATTCAAATCAGTTTGAACAGAAGAACCACATTCCCATTGCAATAAAATTAAAAGCACCTGTGATCAATTGTCAGTACGAACATGACTTGAATCAACCAATAAGTGATGGCCCTAATGTTTAAAATTGCCACATTCATTCCCTGTTCCATTTTCACAGTGGTGAAGACAAGACAGCTGCCTGAGACCGTCAGAAAAGACATTATCACCAAATATTAAATTTCAAAGGGGTGCAAGGCCATCTCCAAAGACCTTGGGATTCCTGTGTCTACCATTCACAATGCTATTAAAAAGTTTTCTGCTCATGGAACTGTCAAGAACCTCCCAGGAGGTGGTGGGAAGAGAAAAATTAATCCAAAAAGTCTTCAAAGTTTAGTGCGAACTGCTGGAAAAACACCACGTACACATCCAAAGAGCTTAAGGCTGACCTGGAGCAATCTTGAATGGTGGTTTTAACCTGTACCATATGCTGCACACTAAACAAAGAAGGACTTCATGGGCAAAGGCCAAAGAAGACCCCACAGCTCAAAGACAGACATAAAAAGGCACGCCTGATCTTTGCCCAAACTCATCTTGAGAAACCACAGTTCTTCTGGGAAAATGTTTTGTGGACAGATGAAACCAAACTAAAGCTCTTTGGCAGTGCAGACCAGTGATACATTTACAGGCGAAGAAATGAAGCTTATAAGGAAAAAAAACCACCCTTCCTACAGAGAGAGTCAGTTGGACCATTAGAAGATAGAGGGGTAAAAGGGGGGCTAAGGGAGGACAAGGCCATAGTGGAAAGACTGAATGAATTCTTTGTTCGGTCTTTACTGAAGAAGATGTAGAGAAGTTACCAGTGCCTGAAATGGTACTTAAAGGTGATGTATCAGAAGAATTAAAAGAAATATCAATAATCTGGGAAGATGTATCACAACCATTTGATAAACTGAAGAGTAGCAAATCATCTGGACCAGATGGTACACATCTGAGGGTGTTGAAAGAACTGAAATATGAGATTGCAGTCCTACTATTAGTAATCTGTGAACTATCATTAAAATCATCTGTAGTACCTGAAGATTGGAGAATGGCCAATGTAATGCCAATTTTTAAAAAGAGTTCCAGAGGTGATCCGGGAAACTACAGACTAGTGAGCCTGATGTCAGTATGGGGGAAAATGGTAGAAACCATTATAAAGAATAAAATTACTAAACATGTAAATAGTCATGGTTTAATGGGAGAAAGCCAACATAGGAAAGTCTTGTTTTACTAATCTGTTATATTTTTTTGAAGGTATGAATAAGCAGGTAGACAAAGGTGAGCTAGTCAAGATAGTGTATCTGGATTTTCAGAAAGCCTTTGACAAGGTCCCTCATGAGAGACTCTAGGCCAAATTAAAAAATCATGAGATAGGAGGAGGTGTACTACTGTGGATCAGGGACTGGTTAAAAGATAGAAAGCAGAGAGTAGGGTTAAGTGGCCAATTTTCTCAACGGAGAAAGGTGGATAGTGGAATACCAAGGGATCTGTGCTAGGCCTGCTGCTTTTTAACATATTCATAAATGACCTGGAAACGGGAATAATAAGTGAGGTGATCAATTTGCAGATGACACAAAATTATTCAAAGTTGTTAAAACACAAGAGGATTGTGAAAAATTTGTAAGAGGACCTTGATAAACTGGAAGACTGGACATCCTCTCTCTCCTCCCTTCTCTTTCCCCCTCTCTCTCTCTGCCCCTTCCCTTCCTCTCCCTCCCTTCCTCCCCCTTCCCCCTCCTCCCCTTCCTCCCTGCCCCTGCCCCTTCCCCCCCCCTCACCTCCTCCTACCCCATCCCCTCTCCCTCTACCCTCTTCCCTTTCCCCCTTCCCCCTCCCCCTCCCCCTCCTCCCCTCCTTTGTTACATACACATTTCTTTAAAAAATCTCTCTCCCTATATGTTTTTTTTTGTTTTAGATGTTTCTTATACCGGTTTTACTGCTTTTTATTCATTTTTTGTTTGATCTGGTTTTATTTCTCATTTAGTTTTTGTTTTGAATTACTTTTTGCTCATTTTGGTTAATTTTCACCTAGTAAGGTCTACTTGCTTGTTCTGCCTCACCTTTTATTTACGTCCTTGACCCCATGCCCATGGCGAACGGGTTCTCTGTCATCTTTTTTACTGATCTCTTTTTATTCCAGCTCCGATGAAGCTTTTTTTGACTCTGATATAATTTTTTATATATTCATTTATTTTAAATGAGTTACTATTTATTTATTTATTCATTCATTTACTTAGGAGCAGTCGTCTTTATCTATTTATTGTTTTTTATGCTTAGTTCCCCTCTTTATCTACTCTTTGGTTTTACATATGAGCAGTGGCCGTTTTTATTCCATGCTTTACTGCCTCTTATTCATTTTTAGTTTGATGGAGTTTTACCTCTGTTTCAGTTTTATCTTTAAATTACTTTTTGCTCATTAGGGTTAATGTTCACATAGTGAGTTCTATTTGCTTTGTTCCATTTCACTTTTTATATACGCCCCTATGTGATATGTGCATGGCGGATGGGGTCATTTTTATCCCCTTTTTATTTTGGCTCCTATATAGCTGTCTATTTTGACCTTGATATAGCTTTATATATATATATATATATATATATATATATATATATATATATATATATATATATATATATATATATATATTTATTTATTTATTGATTGATTTGTTGTTGTTAAGTGCCGTCGAGTAGAAGTCAACTCATGGCGACCCTCTGGATAGCTATCCTAAATTGTGTTCGGTCTTCAGTCAGGCGGCTCATTGTTGACAGACTGGTACCCGTAGCTGCTGTTATTGTATCAATCCATCTCATTACTGGTCTTCCTCTTTTGCGTTGACCTTCTATCTTGCCAAGCATGATGTCTTTCTCTAATGATCTCTCTCTCTTCGCATGATGTGTCCAAAGTATGAAAGTCGAAGTCTTGTCATCTGAGCTTCTAAAGAAAGCTTACGTTTGATCTCCTCTAGTACTGACTGGTTTGTTCTTCAGGCAGTCCATGGTATACACAGTATTCGCTGCCAGCACATAATTCAAAGGCATCAATTTTCTTCCTGTCTATCTTTTTCACTATCCAGCTTTCACATCCATACAATGTTATTGAAAATACTATGGCTTGAACAAGTCGAATCTTTGTATGGAGAGAGACATCTCTGCTCTTGAGAATCTTATCTAGGTCTTTCATAGCCATTCTGCCAAGAGCAATGCGTCATCTGATTTCTTGACTGCTTGTTGCTTCTTTATTAATAGTTGATCCAAGTAGGTTAAAGTTGTTCACGATTTCAATTTCTTCTCCTTCAACGATGAACCTGTTGATTATGCCAGTTGTCATGATCTTTGTCTTCTTTACATTAAGGTGCAGGCCCATTTTGAGACTATGTTCTTTGATTGTGAGAAGCAAATGTTTCAGATCATCTTCACTTTCAGCCAGTAATGTGGTATCATCAGCATAGCGAAAGTTGTTGATGAGTCTTCCACCAATCTTCACACCTCTGCTGTCTTCATACAATCCTCCTTCTCTGTTGATTTGTTCTGCATATAAATTAAACAGGTAGGGGGAAAGTATGCAGCTTTGTCTTACAACTTTGCTTATTTTAAACCATTCTGTTTCTCCTTGTTCCGTTCAAACTGTTGTTTCTCCATCAATGTACAGATTGTGCAAGAGTACAATCAGGTGTTCTGGTATACCCATGCTTCTTAATGTGGCCCAGAGTTTCTCATGGTTTACACAGTCAAAAGCTTTGCTATAGTTGATAAAGTACAAATAGATATCCTTTTGGTATTGTTTAGTCTTTTCAAGGATCCATCTCACATCCGCAATGATGTCTCTTGTTCTCGCCCTTTCCTGAACCCTGCTTGCACTTCAGATAGTTCTTGTTCCAGGTATGGTTGTAGTCTCTTTTGAATAATCTTCAGTCGAATCTTGCTGGCATGTGGGATCAGAGCGATTGTGCGAAAATTTCCACAGTCAGTTGGATCACCTTTCTTTAGTATTGGTATAAACACTGATCTTTTCCAGTCAGTTGGCCATGATGTTGTCTTCCATATTTCTTGGCAGAGCCTTCTAAGTACGGTAACAGCTGCATCAGATTGCTGTAAAATCTCTATGGGAATGCTATCAATGCCTGGTGCTTTGTTCTTTGATAAGGCTTTCAATGCTGCTTCAACTTCTTCGTTCATCACCAATGGTTCCCGATTATAAGGTACAGGTTGAAACGGCTGTTGGTCCACTTGATCGTTATCATATAAAAACTCTGTATATTCCTTCCATCTTTTCTTGATCTTCTCAGCATCATTCAACATACAACCTTGAGCATCTTGTAACATTCCAATTCGAGGCTGGAACTTTTTCTTTAACTCTTGTAGCTTTAGGAAAGCCGATCTTGTTCTTCCTCTAATAGTTTCTGCTTCTATTTCCTTGCATGCATCATTGTAGTACTTTTCCTTGTCCTGTCTTGCTGCACGTTGGAAATCTCTGTTGAGTTCTGTGATTGTCTTTCTTTCTCCTCTGGCTTTAGCTTCTCTGCGTTTCTGGGCAATTTTCAGTTTCTTCCGTCATCCATTTTGGCCGTTTTTTCTTTTTCACCTTTTGTAGAGACTTCTCGCTTTCTTCCAACACAACCTTCTTGATGTCATTCCATAACTCTTCTGGAGCTCTGTCATTTGTATCTAAAGCAGCAAATTGATTTTGCAGGCAGTCTTTAAATTCCAGTGGTATATTCTGAAGGTCATATTTTGCTGCATTCATGAGTGGTTTGCTCTTTTTCAACTTTAGCTTGAGTTTGCATACTAGAAGTTGATGATCTGTACCACAGTCAGCTCCAGGTTTTGTCTTTGTTGATGTTATAGAGCTTTTCCATCATTGACTTCCACAGATGTAGTCAATTTGATTTTTATACAATCCATTGGGTGAAGTCCATGTGTACAGTCGCCGCTTGTGTTGCTGGAAGAAGGTGTTTGAGATGAATAGATCGTTGGTCTTGCAGAATTCTATCAGTCTTTCTCCAGCTTCATTTCTCTTGCCAAGTCCATATTTTCCAACTATTTTGTCTTCTTCTTTGTTGCCAACTTTTGCGTTCCAGTCACCCATGACTATCAGGATATCCTGTTTGCATGTTCTGTCAATTTCAGCTTGTACTTGTTCATAGAACTCTTCAATTTCATTCTCTTCTGCAGCTGTTGTTGGGGCATATACTTGAATTATAGTTGTGTTGATAGGCATTCCTCGTAGACGAATAGAGATTAAGCGTTTGCTGACTGCATTGTATTTCATTACAGTTCTTGCAAGTTTCTTCTTTATTATAAATGCAACACCATTTCTTTTTGTCTTTCATTTCCAGCATAGTAGACCATCTGATCATCTGATGCAAAGTGCCCGATGACAGTCCATTTCAGTTCGCTGACACCCAATGGATCAAGTTGTACACATTCCATTTCATTCTTGACTACCTCCAACTTCCCTTGGTTCATGCTTCGTACGTTCCATGTTCCAATGTGTAAGACATCTTTACAGCTTCTGACTCTCATTTCATGCGCAGCTACATCAGCAGTCAGACATCCCGAGGGCTTTGATCCAACCACATCATAAATGCTGGCTTTACTCTGAAAAGTCTTCAGCTCTTCCCCAGTAGCTAATTGAGTGCCTTCCGACCTGGGGGGTCTCATCTTCCAGCACTACAGCACAATTTGTTTTGTTGTAACTATCCATTGGGTTTTCATGGCAAGATACAGAAGTAGATTGCCGGGCCTTTCTTGCACTCAGTTTAAGTTTGGTGTTGTTGCCGTTGTCACAGAAATGTGATCCTCCACTGTCAACACTATCCCATTCTGCTGCTGCCCAGATGGGTGGTTTGTCTTGGTCTGGCACCTCAGCTGAGACCTGTCCATCTTGGGAGATCCTGCCAGTAGTTAAACTACCGATAGTTTAGCTCTCAGCATCACTGATGCACACAAGCCCTCACAGCATGACAAGCTGCAAACCAAGTGAGGGATTTATTTATTTAAGTTATTATATATTTAATTATTTACTGAGCACCTATGTCCTATGGGCTTATTCACATATCGTTTTATGTTAGGGTTCCCTTTTTATACCTACATTTTTGGCTTAACATATGAGCAGTGGCTATTTTTATCCTATTATTTTTGGGCATATATTTTGTGTTCCTTGATACAGTTCTCTTTATTTATATCATCACTTTATTATGTTTTAAGTACAATTTTATTGCACAAATGGAGCCCCATTCTGGAAGGGGGACATCTGAGCTGTCCAGACGTCCCTGCTGAACCAGAATTGGGCCCAAGGATGGCCTGGCGTGCCCTTCCTACCTGCGGGGACATTGGGCCCCAGCTCTGTGTGTAGCTCCCCTGCCCCAATCTTCCAAAATATGCAGTTTATACCACCTCAGAGGTAGTTTAAGCTGCACATGCCAGAAGGCCTGGCAGGACATGCAGAGCTGTGACATGAATTGGTCCTGTACGTCCTGCCAGTCTGGACCACCCCCACTCTGTCCCCTCCCGTCCCCGCCAGATCTCCCTGTCCTAAAGCTCAGGACATACAGGGAGAGCTGGTGGGGGAATAGGCAGATTGCAGGGCTGTATGTCCCAGCAGGACATGCAGCCCCACAACCCGCATTCCAGAATGAGGGCTTTAGTGTCCCTATATGTTCTCAGTTTTTACAAGAAGTCCTTTTCTTGTTTCCTGATGTCCATATAAATTTTTTACTTCTGATAATTCTATGTGCCCCACTGATGCTTTATTGGATGTCCGATTGCATCTATTTCCTTTAGGTGCTTGGTGCAATTTTTAACTATTATGTCTCAATTCGTCTGTCATTTGTTTGACGTGATCAAATGGATTTTATATATAGGAACCTTTCCCAATGATGCATGTATGATCTGATGTTTTAATACGAGTACTACTATCTCACACGTTATGTTTGATTGCAGTTATACTTGCCATTACCATGTTGAGTTTTGCTATACACATTTAGAGGCACATTCCAAACAGGCCATCCTGCCCCCTGTGAGGCCGATCAGAAGCAGAATGCAAAGGGACAGACCCGATTCTGATTCCATGGGAGCTAGATGTGCCCATGGGATCAGAATCGGGTCTACAGATTGGATGTGCAGGCCAGGCCCCGATTCTGATTGGCATGTATGCTCAGCCACAATCTGGCTACCTCAGTCAGGCTCCTGAATGAAGCCATAGAGCCATGGCACCACAGCTTCATTCAGGAGCCACAGCCAGACTGTCAATCCGGACTTCCATGGCCAGTGTCCGGCTGCGGAGAATTTCCTGCACCCCTAGACCCCTGAGACCCCGGAATCGCCCCGCCCTTGATCCACCTCCAGAACGCCTCCTTCCACACCTGTCTAGAGCTCCCTGTATAAACGCGCTGTTCATACGGGGAGGCTGTTGCTGGGGCTGGTAGGGGGGACAGAATGACCCCTTTAGTGAGCAAACTCTAGCTGCTGCATTGCGACTTATCCGAGTGTGTGTCCTGTTACTATTCTTTATTTTGAAGCTTAACTCTTACTTTCAGTTATGGAATAAAGTACGGTTCTTTAATTTCTACCACTATTATATCACATGAAAGTTTTCCCTTTGATGTAATTTTTTATTTTGGGATTTCACCCTTGACCTTTGTTTGGCTGGAAATTTGCTCGCTCTCTAAAAAGCAGGATCAGAACGCATCCCAGGTTGATAGCGGGTCTGTTTTGCCACAGCGCAACCTGTATGCATTTGAAAAGTGATAGTAAGACAAGTCCTTTCGTTTTTTATTTACTGGTCATTTGGGGACACTTCTGATACCTCATATACTAGATGGGTTCTTTTACATTCTGTATCTTACCGGTATTTATAGCACACTGACATATGCTATATAGATTCGGTTTATAGTGGTTCAGTTTCATATATACAGTAGCTTGACTATTATGTCTCTCCCCATTAGATGGTTCAGTTTATAATGTTCTTTAATAATTAACCTATTTTGAGATTCACTCCTTCATTTGTTATTTCCACAGATTTCTGTGGTCAGTACTATATACACAGTTTGTTCTGCAAGTGAGTTCCCAATCTGGGTTTTAATTATCCTACCCTTCTCACCTCCTCTTCTCCTTACACAGTACATTTACTTATTTGGTTTATAGAGGTCTCCTTCTAATCCCATTTTTTAGAGTTGATCTTTGATTTCTATTTATGTTTTCATACGTTAGGCATGTTTTCACTCAGCCTGTCTTTTTACTGTAATTCCTACTGATTATTTATGTTTTTATTACAATGTTTTATGGTCACTACTTGTTTGGTCTATGGATGTCTCCTCTTAATCCCATCCTTTAAAGTTGTTCTTTGGTTTTTATTTACGTTTTCATATATGTTTTGCATGTTTACTCATGCATTTTTACCCAGCCTTGCTTTTTACTGTATTTCATGCTGATTATTTATGTTTTTATTATTATGTTTTATGGTCATTACTTGGTTTATTGTATTATCATAATTCAATGTATTATTTATGTTTTTAATATTTATTTTGATTTTATTTTTGTTTTTTAATTTGAGACCTATCCCCCTGAGGAAGGCGTTTGCCAAAACGCATAAAAGTTTGAATAAAGCATCTGTGACCACTTCATCGCATCTCGCTTCTTGTGTTTGGTTTGCTCTCTGCAAGTGTGCTTGCTGTGCTTAGGACTTTAGTGTACTACTATGGATCATGAACTGGTTAAAAGATAGAAAGCACAGCGTAAGGCTAAATAGCCAGTTTTCTCAAAGGCGAAAAGTAAATAGTGGAGTACCCCAGGGATCTCTGCTGGTTTTTAACATATTCATAAATGACCTGAAAATGGGAATAACGAGTGAGGTGATCAAATCTGCAGATGACACAACATTATCCAAAGTTGCTGAAACACAAGAGGATTGTGAAAAATTGCAAGAGGACTTTGATAAATTGGAAGAGTGGATGTCCAAATGGCAGATGAAATTTAATGTGGACAAGTTCAAAGTTATGCACCTAGGAAAGAACAATCCAAAATATGGTTACGCGATGCAAAGTTCCACATTAGGAACCACCACCCAGGAAAAAATATTTAGGTGTCATCATGGATAATACGTTGAAACCCTCTACCCAATGTGCCGCAGCAGCCAAGAAAACAAACAGAATGCTAGGAATCATAATGAAAGAAATGGAGAATAAAACCAAGGATATTATAATGCCTCTGTATCATTTCATGGTGCGACCACACCTTGAATACTCTGTGCAGTTCTGGTCACCATATCTTAAAAAGGATATGGCAGACTTAGAAAAGGTATGCAGAAGAGCCACCAAAATGGTAAAGCGGATGGAAGGATTCACCTATGAGGAAAGGCTTAAAAGGTTAGGGATCTTCAACTTGGAAAAGATATGGCTGAAGGAAGATATGACAGAGGTCTATAAATTAATGAATGGAGTAGAATGAGTAAATGTAGATCGGTTGTTTACTCCATCAAAAAGTAGAAAGACTAGGGGACATGCAATGAAGCTACAATGTAACCCATTAAAGAGTAATAAAAGAAAATATTTTTTCACTCAATGCATAATCAAATTATGGAATTCGTTACCAAAGGATGTAGTAAAAGCTGTTAATGTAGCTGTATTTAAAAAAAGTTTTGACAAGTTCCTGGAGGAAAGGTCCATAAACCATTATTAAAGAGGACCCGGAAAATCCACTGCTTAACCCAGAACAAGCATTGTGGAACCTATGTACCTTTTCAGGAATCTTCTAGGTACTGTGACCTGGATTGGCCACTGTTGGAAATATGATACAGGGCTTGATGGACCTTAGTCTGACCCAGTATGGCATTTCTTATGTTCTTATATTCTTAGAATTATATTATTATGGAAGTTCCATAATTTAGTGGGGCTGTTTTGCTGCCTCAGGAACTGGAGGCCTGGAACGTATTAAAAGAATCATGAAGTCAGAGGACTACAAAGGTATTCTGGAGCAAAATGAGCTACCTAGTGTCAGATAGCTAGGACTGGTTCGAAGGCCATGAGTCCTCCAGCAGAACAATGATCCAAAACATACATCCAAAAGAACAAAATAATGGATAAAAAGGAACAAATGGACTGTTTTAAACTGGCCAGCAATGAATCCTGATCTCAATCCAATCGAGAACCTTTGGAAAGAGCTGAAATCTGCCATTGGTAAAAGGAATCCTGGAAACATTCATGAGCTGGAACAAATAACATAACATAGGAAATGACTGCAGATAAGTATATTTACGTTTGCTTTGATTCCACCCTCTGTGTGATGTAGTGATACTCTGTGTCTGTCCCATGCCTTTTTGAACTTCATCACTGTTTTGCTCCCACCACCAACGTCAGGAGAGCATTCCAGGCATCCATCACCCTGTTCCATAAAAAAGTATTTCCTGATGTTGTTTTTAAGTTTACCTCCTTGCAGCTTCATTTCATGTCCTCTAGTTCCACTGAATCCTCATCTTTGAAAAAGGTTTGTTTGTTCATTAATATCCTTTAAGTATTTAAGGTCTGTATCATACCCCCTCCCCCCCCCCCCATCCTTCCCCTCCTCTAGGGAACACATAAGGTAGGTCTTCAAATCTTTTCTCATATGCCCTCTGGCGCAGGCACCAAATCATCTTGGTCACCTTCCTCTGAATCATTTCAAGTCTTTTTATATCCTTTGTAAGGTACAGTCTCCAAAGCCAAACACAATACCGCAAATGAGCCTCATCAATGACTTATACAGAGGCACTTTCTCGCCTTCTCCACACACATTCATCTGATAGCTAAGACCTGCCGTTTCTTTCTCTATAACATCAACAAAATCCACCCACTCCTTTCTGAACACACTACTAAGACACTTATCCATTTCTTAATCACCTCCCATCTTGACTATTGTAACCTACTCCTTGCTGGTCTCCTGCTTTATCATCTCTCTCCCCTTCAATCTGTTCAACACTCTGCTGCGCGGATAATCTTCTGCCAGCCTCATCATGCTCATATTAACCCTCTTCTCAAGTTACTTCATTGGCTAAATTTCTCCTGCTGACCTATAAGTGCATTCACTCTGCAGCTCCTCACTACCTTTCCTCTCTTATCTCTCCTTATACCCCTCCTCGGGAACTCCGCTCTTCTGGCAAATCACTTCTATCTGTACCCTTCTCTTCTATTGCTAACTCCAGACTTTGCTCCTTTCCCCTTGCTGCACCTTACATCTAGAACAAGCTACCTGAGTCTGTACGTCAGGCGCCTTCTCTGACCTTTTACAAATCCAAGCTAAAAACTCACCTCTTCGCTGCCGCTTTCGGATATTGACTCCCTTGATCTCCTTGTATTTCCTTTCCATTGCCCCTAGATGTATCCCTGTCTATACCTACTGTGTTGTCTGTCTTGACTAGATTTTGAACTCTGATGAGCAGGGACTGTCTCTTACATGTCTGTGCAGTGTTGCATACGTCTTGTAGCACTATACAACTGCTCAGTAGTAGTAGTAGTAATACCTCCTCCTTCCTGCAGATTATTGCTCTCCGTATGCAGCCTAACATTCTTCCGGCTTTGACCACCTCCTTGTCACACTGCTTTGCCATCTTGAGATCCTCAGACACTATCACTCCAAGCTCCTCTCTTGGTCTGTTCACACCAGCCTCTTGTCTCCTATCGCATACAGCTTCTTTGGGTTTCTGCATCCCATGGGCATCACTCTGCACTTCTTTGCATTAAATCTCAATTGCCAAACATTTGACCATTCTTCTAATTTTTGTATATCTTTTCTGTGGTCAGTACTATATTCTCATGTTGCCTATTCCCTCCGGAGTGTCCAGTATATTGCAAATCTTCATATCATCTGCAAAAAGGCAAATTTTTCCTGAACCCTTAGGCAATATCACCCACAAAGACAATGAACTGTAGTGGTCCCAGGACTGATGCCTCAGTTGAAGAGTGGGAGAACCTACTAGCAGACAGATGTATGAAACTTATAAATAGCTAGAAAAAATGTTTGGAGGCTGTCATCACTGCCAAGAGTCATGCAATCAAATATTAGTGAAGAGTGACATTTACCCTGTCCAGGTCATATTATTTTTTTTCTCAGAAATTACTACGTCTAAGTTGCACAGATCTCTTTTTTTGTTGTATACCTTTGAACATACTATTAAAATGTTATGATGACATACAGTTGAAATAT
Organism: Ichthyophis bannanicus; assembly: GCA_033557465.1. Lineage (NCBI taxonomy): Eukaryota > Metazoa > Chordata > Amphibia > Gymnophiona > Ichthyophiidae > Ichthyophis > Ichthyophis bannanicus. The sequence continues at coordinate 194,803,834 of CM066039.1, forward strand.
TTCCAATTATTTCTCAAGATATTGTATACAACATACCTAAAATGCAAGGGTGTCAATAATGCTGACCTCGACTGTATCTGGGACTATTCAGACACTATTCATATATATCTTCCCTGTTTGAATTTCCAGGCCCATTTTTGTGTGATGTTAGATAACTGGTTTTCCGATCACTCAGTGACTTGCTGAATATTGACCCCATTCTTTATAAAAATGCTAGGCATAAAGATGGAGGTCAGGGAGATGAAAGGCAGCACAGTTAACTAATTTGTCAGCAGATATTGTGAAGGCAGACTTGCCTCAGAACTGCATTCATCCAGGCCAAGGCCTCTCACCCTCTAGAGTGGTTCCTAGGAAGAAAGCCATCTCCCCCATTTCAAACACTTAGAGTAGAATCCAGACTGCTCAATGGTCCTGGCTGGAAGTTACAGAGAGGAGAGCAGCTGGAAGTGATGAGAGACTCAGGATTCATTTATCAATCAGTGAGAGCAGGAGAAAAGTGTTGATTAAGTCTGGTCCTTTTACGTTGGAAATGCAGCTATCAAGGTTCCAGCCCTGAAAAGAAGGACAGCAAAAGTTTCCCTTCCTGATGCTTGAACTAATTAAGAGAAAATGGTGTTGGAAGATGATGATTTTCTAAAATAAAAAAAGAACTAGGACGAGGCTAGTAGCAGCTTCCAGTTCAGATGCTGTATGGAAAAGGAAGCTATTTGCCAAATTTCAAGAAGATTCCAGTTTGGTGATTTTATCTGACCTGGCAAAATATCAGTATTTATGGTTTATGTTTAATTAAAATTTGATATACTGTCCTTCACAACACATCGGGATAGTTTACATAAAAATATAATCAACAGAAACTGAAAAGAACTCTATTGGGAAAGAACTCTCAGAAGCTAATAGAAAATGTATTGTTAGCCCAGTAAAAATGATCATCTTTTTTATAACATATTTGTTGAGTCTTATTTTTGCCTACAATGCTGAGAAAAAGTCTGTGAACTTTGTAATGAGAATTACAAGTTCTTACTACGATGCCCTTGTTTAAATGAAACCAGCTTTTTCTCATGCAATAGAATAAGCACAAATTAAACAATTCTGTTTCTTGAGAAACAATAATGTGCAAAGTAAGAATGACACGACTAATTCAGAATCAGCTTGTGAGACATTAAATGAACCCCTAGTTTCCTTAGTACAATTAATTGACTCATTCTTTTATTTATTTTTTAAAAGGATTTGCTTCACTACCTAAAAGCTTATCAAAGCATTTTCAGACTAAAATATTAACATAATAAAATAAAAAATAAACAGGATAAAAAATATCAAAATACAACAAAATTAGCCAAACACATAATATGAAAAAGAGACAAATAAGATGTCTACAGAAGCTCTCCTGAAGTACCTCTACAAAAGGTCAGCAAAAGCCTTTTTGAAAACCCAAATCTTTTGGCCCTTTTTAAATTTAGGGAGTGAGCGTTCTTGCCATAGAAAAAGTGGTAATGTGTTCCAGAGGGCAAGGGCAAGATATACAATAGACTGAAGTACAATTTCAAAATGACTACAAATGAAGAGGGCACTGAAAGAATCAATAATTGAGACAATCGAGGAGAGTGGGTGAGGATACAGAAAAGCGTAGTTACTCACCTGTAACAGGTGATCTCCGGGAACAGCAGGAATTTAGTCTTCACATATGGAATGTAGTCTTCACATATGGGTAACGTCAGTTCCGATGGAGCCCGCGCGGGAACACTCTCCAGCGTCCAATAGGAACGATTTTGGGAGCATCCCACTGTGCCTGTGTAGCTGCTTCCTGCCTTTCCAGCTCTCCCTCCTTAGTTGAGTTTGTAGCTGAGATAAAAGGAGAGAAGGAGAAGAAGAGGAAAAAGTACAACTCCTAGGGGAGGAGGGTGAGATGTGAAAACCAAATTCCTGCTGTTCCCGGAGATCCCCTGTTACAGGTGAGTAACTACGCTATCTCCAGGAACAAGCAGGAATGTAGTCTTCACATATGGGACTCCTAGCTCGGAGATCCCAGAGAGATGACCTCAGAGTGAGCTGTGGATCACAGGCATAACTGGGTAGGTCATATATCCTCCAAGGATGTCTGGTATTTAAACCCGGGATGGAGGGTAGGAGTTTTTCTAAGTTTGAAAGAGATGCTGGAGAACAGCATGGCCAAACAAGGCATCCTGGTGGGAGTCCTTGTCTAGGCAATAGTGAGCAGCAAAAGTGTGGACAGAAGACCAAGTTGCTGCTTTGCATATCTCTTCAATCGCTACAGAGCGTAAATTTGCCATGGAGGCAGCCATTGCTCGAACATTATGTGCTGTGATGTGACCCTCAAGAGAGAGTCCTGAAGTTTCATAAGCAAAGGAGATGCAATCCGCTATCCACTTGGAGAGAGTTTGCTTAGATACTGGCAAGCCCAGGTGACTCGAGTCAAAGGCGATGAAAAGTTGGGAAGCTTTTCTGTGCTCTTGAGTTCTCTGGAGATAAAAAGCCAAGGCATGTTTGCAATCCAGAGTGTGAAGGGTTGCCTCTGCCCTAGAGGAATGAGGTCTAGGGAAAAAGACAGGAAGGTAGACTGACTGGTTTAAATGGAAGGGCGAGACCACCTATGGCATAAAGTGAGGATGAGTCCTAATAAATCCTTTATCATGGTGGAATCATGTATAAGGAGGGTCAGTCACCAAGGCTTGGAGCTCACTAATGCGTCTCGCAGAAGTGAGAGCAATAAGGAAGGTGACCTTCCACGTGAGAAACTTCAGAGAGATAGTGGCTAGAGGTTCAAAGGACGGTTTGAAAAAATCTGTCCTAGAACAACATTGAGATCCCATGCCACTGGAGGGGGCTTAATGGGAGGTTTGGTTAATAGAAGACCCCTCATGAAGTGTGCTACAAGTGGCTGAGAAGAGATTGGTTGACCATCTAAGGGCATGTGAGATGCCTTAATTGCATGGAGGTGTACTCTTATTGAGTTGGTTTTAAGTCCAGAAGAAGACAGGTGGAGAAGATACTCAAGTAATGCATCCACCAGAGCTGAGAAGGGGTTAAGCGCCCTCTGTGAACACCAGAGAGAGAATCTATGCCATTTGAAGGTGTAGGAAAGCCTGGTGGAAGGCTTCCTGGAAGCTAAAAGGATATCCTTAACCTGTTGAGAGAGGTTAATATCCTGGAAGGCTATGCCTTCAGCAGCCATGCTGTAAGATGGAGGGACTGTGGATTGGGATGGAGCAGTGTCCCCTCTTCCAGAAATAGAAGATCTGGAGCAGATCCCAGATCTACGGGTTGAGCTCAAGACAGACATAGGAGAGGATATCACGGTTGTCATGGCCAGCGTGGGGCTATGAGTATCATGTAGCCCCTGTCTCTCTGGAGTTTGAAAAGTGTCTTGGGAATGAGGGGAATAGGAGGGAAGGCACATAGGAAGCCCTGACCCCAGTGGAGGTGAAAAGCATCCATCTGCTGGCTGTCTGGTGCAGGAGTCCTGGAGCAGAAGCGAAGAAGCTTGGCATTCTGAGGACTTGCAAATAGGTCTATCTCTGAGGTTCCCCAGAACTGAAAGATGTGAGCAACCTTGTCTGCATGGAGAGACCACTCGTGGGGTAGAAGGACTCAACTGAGTTTGTCCGCCAAGACATTGTGTTTGCCCAGAAGATATACCGCGAGTAGGTGAATGTGATGCTGTATGGAAAAAAACCACAGATGTAGGGTCTCGCTGCAGAGGGTCCAAGAACCTGCTTTGCCCTGCTTGTTCAAGTAGATCATGGCTATTTGATTGTCCATTTGGACTAGAACTGTGCGTAATCGAAGATGGTCTTGGAAGACTTTGAGAGCATTATGAATGGCTCTGAGTTCCAGCAGATTTATATGGAGTTGTGACTCCTGATGAGACCAAAGCCCCTGAGTGGAGAGATTGTCCAGATGAGCTCCCCAGCACAATTTGGACACATCCGTTGTCAGGGTACATTGATGTGCTGGTATCTGAAAAGGTGACCCTACCAGGAGGTTTTCTGAGGATTGCCACCACTGGAGAGACAAGATTAGATGGGTAGATACCATTATTTTGTCTCCCAGGCGACTGGATGCCTGAGACCACTGGGAAGCCAATGTCCATTGAGCTGCACATATGTAGACGAGCATATGGGACAACATGCACTGTTGATGCCATGTGACCCAGAAGTTGTAGCAGATCTCGAGCACTGAGAAACCTCTTGAGACTTGCTTGAGATGCTAACTGATTGAGTAGTGCACAGTGGAGCTGAGGCAGAAATGTCTTTGATTGCTGAATATCTAAGAGAGCCCCTATGAACTCTAGAGTTTGAGAAGGAATGAGTTGGGACTTTGGAAGATTTATTACAAATCCCAAGTATTTCTGCACTTGCATGGTGCACGAGAGGGAAAGACTGGCCTCTAGAGAGGTGTTTGCTCGAATGAGCCAGTCGTCTAATTAAGGGAAGACAAGTATCCCAAGAATCCACCATGCACTTTGTGAAAACTCTTGGGACAGAGGCGAGGCCGAAAAGCAGGACTCTATATTGATAATGTCTCCCTTGAAACATGAAGCGCAGGAACTTTCTGTGCTGTGGGTGAATAAGTATGTGAGTATATGTCTCCTTTAGGTCTAGAGAACAGAGCCAGTCCTGACTCTGGAGATAGGGAAGAAGGATACCTACGGAGATCATTTTGAATTTCTCCCATATCAGGTACTTGTTCAGTTCTCGGAGGCCCAGAATGGACTTGTATCCCCCAGTCTTCTATGGAATGAGGAAGTACGGAGAATAAAAACCCATTCCCTTCTGGCATGGTGAAACCTCCTCTATTGCTCCCTGAAGAAAAAGGGAGGTGACCTCTTGTAACAACAGAGCAGAGAGAGGGGGCTGAGAGTGGACCTCTCTTGGAGAAATCCGGGGGGGGGGGGATGGGTAGACTTTGTAGATGAAGCTTGTACTCCTCCTGTACTATGAACAGTGTCCACTGCTCTGATGTGATGATGCCACCTGTGGGCAAAGTGACAAAGTCTGCTGGGGATGAGAATGGGATTTGGAATCTCCTAGGGCAGAGCAGCTATGTTCTCCTGAAAGGAGTCAAAGATCCTGAGGAGGCTGGGTCTGTTGGGGTGGCTGTTACTTAGGAGTCCGAGCCTTCTTTTGCTGTTGTAGTGGCTGCTGCCCCTTCTGAGGAGCATGGTGTTGACACTGTATAGCAAGGGTGTAAGAAGGATAATACTTTTTTTTCTTATTGAAAAAAGCTTTCTTTGCTGCTTTTTTCCTAGCTGGGTTGGCAGTAGATCTAGATAGTCTATTAAGAGTGGTGTTCTCAGATTCTAACTGAGAGGCCTTGTCTTGCCAATCCTTGCCAAAAAGGTTTTCGCCAGTGCAAGGGATATTACCCAGTTTGTCTTGAACCCATTGTTCAAGATCCGATGCTTGAAGGCAAGCAATCCTGCGTGCCCAGATGCAGATAGATGAAGTTCTGCTGATGAACTCAAAACAGTCAAAAGTTGCCCTGTTAACAAACTTTGAAACATTTTAGCATGTTTTACAAGGGTGAGATAATCTGCTCTCTTGTCATCAGGGAGAAGAGGAGCCATTAACTCCAAATCCCTAGCCACCTCTCTGAGGAGCATACCCATATAGAGTATGTAGGAACTGATCCGGACCGATAACATGGAGGCCTGAAAACAATGTCGACCAAAGGCATCGAGGGTTCTCGATTCCCTACCTGGAGGGTTTGAGGAATGCGTCTTAGCACTCTTTATTCGACGCATTGCTGATTCCACCGCCATGGAATGGTGTGGTAATTGCGTCTTTTGGAAACGGGGACACTCCGGTACCCGGTACATGGTATTGAGTCGTCGGGTATGTGGAGAAACAGTAAGGGGCATTTCCCACATACGAAGCATAAGGTCATGAAGTATGTGATGAATGGAGAGAGTAGCAGCTTCCTTCAGGGCTGTAGGGTACTGAAGAATTTCAAGTTCTTCAGCCCTAGGCTCTTTCTCTGAGATCACAGTTATAGAATGACCCCTAGCAACATCACAAATAAAGTCTTGGAAAGACATGTCTTCCAGAGGGGACATGCGATGTTGTGGAGATGGGTCTTCAGGGAGAGTTCTCATGTCCTGGGTATCGATAGATTCATTGTCCAACGAATCAGAGTCCGAAGACTCAAAGTATCAACGGGCAGGATGTTCTCGCTGTACATGTACCCAGTACCGATCAAAATCAGTAGCTGAAGCTGGTGGTGTAGGAACCTTGGTACCGGAAATGGATTCGAAGGCCAGCATGGGAAGTAGAGTGGTAAGCGGCAAAAAAGTCAATGCAGGCTGTGTTGGTACCGGAGCTAGTACCGATGCCTGAGGGATCAACTGTAAAGGCTTTTCCGGTATGGAGGCCACCAGTAAGGCCACTAAGCTACACTCAATAGCCAGGATAGGTTGACGCATGGAGCTTGCTGATACTTGGGTATCAGTACCAGAATTGCAGGCCACGATCCCTGAGCATGGCACTAGGAGCTCTCCAGAGGTGGAGGTCTCGGGAGCATCCTGGGACCCCCACTAAGGCTTTGGAGGCAAGGTCCTCCTGCCGGGGTTGTTTGGGCAGTGTGTCCCCCTCCAGGGCAATGCCCAAGGCATCTTGATGCTTAGAAGGAGATCTACCCTTGAAGGGCCGGCCAGTCTTCGAAAAAGACCTAGGTTTTGATACCTGAGATCCTTGGGAGGAAGATGAAGCTCTCGATGATGTCAATGCAAAGATACTGCATCAGAGGCAAAGAGGGTGCCTAGTTTTACAGCTCGGTTCTGTAGGCCTCTCTTTGTCATCTTCCTACAAAGAGGACATTCTGACGGTAGATGATCCGGTCCTAAGCATTTCAGGCACCAGTCATTGGTGTCTGTGGCCAAAATGGTACTGCCACATTTGGAACACTTTTTAAAACCACTGGATGTTTTTTCCATTTTGTCTGTGACAAAAGGGAAGGCCTAGGCCTAAGATGGCATTGATGCGCCTGAAGGAAGAAAAAAAATTCCTTCCCTAACAGATTTTTTTTAAAAAGAAAGACAGAAGAAAAGAAAACACCAACTGGGGTCGGTACCAGCACTGACGGGAAGGCAGATGCGACCACAAAAAAATAGGAAAGGACAAATTTTCTGTGGTGACAGAAATTGCTTCTTGTCAGCTCCGTGGAAAAAGAAGAACTGAGGAGGGAGAGTGGGAAAGGTGGGAAGGAAGTTACGCAGGCGCAGTGGGATGCTCCCAAACACTTTCCTATTGGACGCTGGGGAGCGTTCCCGCACGGGCTGACATTACCCATATGTGAAGACTACATTCCATTTGTGAAGACTACATTCCTGCTTGTTCCTGGAGATAGAAGGTGATTGCTTAGATAAGATGGATGAACTGTATTAGAATTCGGTGTTTAAATAATTAGGTAATAAGTATACCATCCTGCAGAGTAAGGGGGCTATTTTAGAAGCCTTCGTCATGACCCGGACACCTGAAGATGGCCATTCAGATGTCTCAATCACATGTTTATGTTATGTTTATCCACATCCCAAGAGTCATTTTAGAAGATCCAGAGTTGGGGGGGGGGAGGGGGAAAGGGTTATGTGATGATACATGCCTGAATGGATACTCAAACTGAGAGCTCTATCCTCTCACTCTGAAAAATCTTATAAAACTTCTTTTTATGGCTATTAAATACACAGTAGCGCACTAGTACATGCTGCTTGAGACTGTCAAGCAATCTGTACCTGGGAATCCTATGTTGATGAAGCATATGGCTAGGGAGACCCCAAAGGCAGGGAGAAGGGAAGAAACGGAAAACAAGATGGTGGTGGAAACTCCACAGCAATTTGTTATGCTGCAGGAGGAAACAATGCAAGAACTCACAAAAGCACTTTTTGATGACAAATTATCAAAGCTGCAAACTTCAGTAGAGCCAATCAAAGACAGTTTAGAAAACCAAGCCACTTGACTATTGCATGCAGAGGATAGAGTGTCGAACTGTAGGGATCAGATGGAGCAGCATGAAGCCATTATATGTAAGCTGGAAACTCACATTGAGTGATTACTCACACAAGTGGAAGATCAAGAGAATAGGGGCAGATGCAATAATATAAGGATAGTTGTAGTCCCTGAATCTATGAAAGATAAGGACCTGGCCAAGATCATCAGAAAACAGTTACAGCAGACCTTGGGCCTAAGTGATCATGAAGGCCTTGTTGTGGTAGAAAGAGCACACATAGGGTTGCCAACCGGCTGGTTTTCAGCCGGCCTGGCCGGTTTTTCCATGGCCAGGCCGGCTGCCGGCACAGATGTAAAACCGGCCCTTGAAAAGCCGGTTTTTTGCTCTTGCGGCGAGATCGGGAGCGGCCAGAGCAAAAAAATGGCTTTTCTCCCGACTCCCGCAGCGCGAACGCGAACGCGATTGATCCTCCGTGCAGCCACTGCTTCTGCTTTTCACAGAGCAGCGGCTGCAATAAAGTTAATTTGAAAAAGAAGAAACCTGTGAGAAGCCCGCCCCCTCTGACATCACTTCCTCAGGTGCTGCAAAAGGACAACCGGAGGGCTAGGCTTCTCACAGGTTGTCTTTTCTTTTCAAATTAAGTTTATTGCAGCCGCTGCTCTGTGAAAAGCAGAAGCAGCGGCTGCATGGGGGCGAACTTCAAAGCAGCACTAAGGATAGGGGGGGTTTGAAGCATTGAAGCAGCACTAAGGGAGGGGTTGAAGCAGCACTAAGGGGGGGTTGAAGCAGCGCTAAGGGGGGTTGAAGCAACACTAAGGGGTGAAGCAGCACTAAGGGGGGGGGGTGAAGCAGCAAGGGGGGTGAAGCAGCATAAGGGGGGTAAAGTAACACTAAGGGATGAAGCAGCACTAAGGGGGGTGAAGCAACACTAAGGGGGGGTGAAGCAGCACAAGGGAAGCAGCACTAAGGGGGGAGGAAGCAGCACTAAGGGGTGAAGCAGCACTAAGGGGGGGGGGGTGAAGCAGCAGCAGTGGCTGCAAGGGGAAAGAGGGGGCAGAAGGAACTGACAGGTGGAAGGTGAGGGCTGGAAGAGAGCTGAAAGAGGCTGGAAGGAGGTGGCAGACAAGAACTGACCGGGTGAAGGAGGTGGCTGGAAGAGGGCGGAAAGGGGGGAAGGAGGCGGCTGGAAAGGAGCTGACAGAGGAGGTAAGGAGGGGGCTCAAAGGGAGCTAACACCTGGGAATGGTACTGGTAAGTGACTGGGTAATGGGAGGGGGCACTGGGACTGGAAATAGGCTGATGGAAGGAAGTAAAGAAAAGTAGAGACAAGAAATGGCAGATGGACTATAGACCATAGAAAACGAGCTAAGAGAAGATGGAAAAACGGAAGCCTCAGATTGGAACCAGCATGATCAGAGAATAAAATGGTCAGAAAACAAAGGTAGAAAAAATAATTTTATGTTCAATTTAATGATTGGACTTTGTACTACCTTTATATTTTACACAGTATGGGGAACTGCATCTCTTATTTATCTGATATTGCACTGCATGCAGAGTCTGTCTTCTTGGGGTTTCAGTTTAATTTTTGTCTATATATTTCTCTTTTTGTTTTGTGTTCATTTATTGATGAAGACCTGTCTGTATTGTGTGTGTGTGTGTGAGTACAACCAATGATGCGTTTTCTGTCAGTATAGAATTTCTGCTTAAGAATTTGTAGAAGTCTTGCTTATTCAGTTTGTACATTGCCCTCTGCAATTTTTTTGGGGACAGGAGGTGGAGTAGGGGTGGGGGCGGGGCAGGGGTGGAGTAGGGGCGGGGCAGGGGCAGAGCGTGACTAGCCATAGGTGGCGGGTTTTTCTCTTTCAAAAGGTTGGCAACCCTAAGCACACAGGATTGGACTGTTCAAAGAAGAGGCTGTAAGAACTAGAATAGTCATAGCATAGCTCCTCAATGTCGCAGAAAAAGCTCATTTAAATATTTCAATGTAACATACAAAACATCTGTTACAAGATATGAAAGAAAAAAAGCTGAAGACTACCTTGCAGCCCAACAATAGACTCAACAAATCTAATAATCACATAGCCCACATTAAGGAGAGACTGAAAAAAAGAACTATAAAAAAATACAAATATTAAAGACAAATTAAAGATCATGAGCAGCAAAATGTCCAATAAGACTCAAACACAAACATACTTACCTGCCTATACAAAAATTAAATACTGTTAGTCTTCAAAAAATCCTCAAGCTATGTTGGCTCAAAGAAACAGTAATATTTTCCCTGAAACATCAATATATATTTACATGGAAATTTAAAAAAAAATGTCGTCCCCAGAGCTAAGCTCATGGCTTCAGCTCTAGGAAGGCCTTCTACCGTAATTAAGTGGGTCTAGAGACGTCTGGGAAAACATTAATCTTCTGACCACAGTACAATTTATCCTTCTTAGGAACATAAGATTTCAAAACAGAATTCTTAACAATCTCAGAAAAAAGAGTAACCAAGAGAGTGGCTTGCATTGATATAATATCCTGAGAAGATTCCAAAAGCTCTGATGGATCCAAATTGTCTGGCAACACTACTTGTTCTAGTTCTCTCTCCAATACCACCTCAGACTTTTTATCTCAAGACAAAAGTATATATTAGCAATCTTCAATTCAGCAGGATTAGAAAAAAGAAGAAATTCTTTCAAATATTTTTGAAATAATATCATAGGAAACAGATAATGAGTAACAGGAAATCACATATTTTAAGCTCTGGAAATATTTGCTAACTCATAGTAGAGATTAAGGCTGTTTGTAATAAAATACGAGGACACTGTATAGTAGTCATTTGTGTTTCTATCTTACTTAAACGCTTAGCCACATTTTCCAACTCATAATCATAGAGCCCGATGCAGGTAGGGGGAAGTCCAGGCCATCTGGATGACTCTGAGGAAAACAGACCCATTTGGACCTGATTCTGGACCGTGGGAATAAAATGTTCCTGTGGTAACCAGAATCGGGCCCAAGGATGGCCTGGCGTGCCCCTGCCGCCTGCGGGGATGTCCTTCATGCAGGCGCCCCTGACAACCATGCCTTCGGCCCCTCTTTTCCCCACCGTCCAACCCACGGCTCCCACCCCCTCCCACCCCCCCACCAGCTCTCCCCGTCCTGGGCCTGTTCTGCTTGTGGTTTGTGGAAGATGCCGCTGAACACAGTTAAATTGCAGTCCCCCCCCTCCCCCTCCTATTGCTGGATCAAATCCTATAATCTCAGAGTGTAAATCAACCTTGTAATATAAGTAGATTGTATCATAGTTTGCTCATAGCATTACAATGTATCATATTTTGATGAACCAGTCTATTGTAATATAGTTGCTCTTATCCTAATAAAGTTAGTTTGTATAATATTTCATAGCTTGTTGACTCAGTTCAATGTAATGTATTAAGTTCAATGTATTAACTTCTCTATTCCATGTATAATGTTGAATTAATTGTAAACCGCTTTGATAACCCTGAATGGTGGTATTAAAAAAATGTTAAATAAATAAATAGATAGGATGAGGGGCTCCTCACCATGGAAAGTGGGGGATTATAAAAAAAGAGACCTCAAATTTAAAGACGCTATTGGCAGTGCAATTGAGAGTGCATAAATGACTCCCTCACCTGCATGTCCACAGGGTTTGCTCTATGCTCACGCTGAGAAAAGCTATGATTTTTGAATGTCATGGAAAAGCGAATGCTCTCTATAGTTTTGTGAAAATGGAAGCAACCTATCAGAAATAATAGCAAGAGGCTGATGTAATGCAGACATCCTGATTTGTGGGAGTATGGCACCGAACCCTTGATAATGTCCACTTCTAAGGATGAACCCTGCCAGGCTATCCTGACTGTGTAAATACAGTAATTACCAAGCTGCGGGGCAGGGTCCCCAGCGGCGGCCAGTAACCGGGCGCGTGGCCCTGTGTGGGGACCCTGCGCGCGGCCAGCGGCAGCAGAGGCGGGTGAGAAAGGGGGCATTTTTTAAGCCCATTGGCTCTCCAGTGAGTGACAGCAAGGGAAAGCCAATGGGCGGGGTTGAGTCACGGACAGCGTGCAGAGGTGTGCTGTGGGACGGGCTTTCGGTGGCTCAGCAAGGGCAGGAGAAGAGCGTCATGCTGCTGGCTTCGTTGGCTTCCCGATTCGGGGGTTTTTGTGAGGCGGTCAGTGGAGCCTTCAGCGGTGCGGGAGCAGTCTGTCGGGGGCTCGGTGCACTTGGCAACGAGTGGGGCAGAGCCAGCATGAGGAATCTGAGGCAGCAGCAGAACAGCTTGTGCAGAGCGGGAGCTGGGCAGGCTCGACGGAGCAGCTATGCAAGGCGAAGACCGGCAAGTACAGGAATTTGAGGCAGTAGGGGAGAATATTATTTAAAAAAAAAAAGGAAAGTAGAGAAATAAGAAAAGGGGGGGGGGAGCTAATTGAACAAGTGGAATGCCTTCTCGTAGGGGCTGGCAGGGACGGTATAGGCGGGTGGGCAGGGGAGAGAGGGCTGTGGGTAAGGGAGGGGTTCCCCCACAGCGAGAAGTGGGTGTGGTAAATAATGAGGCAGGAGGGATTGGGGGAGGTAGAGGGTAGTAGGGGGGGCCAGGCCGTTCGAGGGCCTAGGGGTGGGGGTGCCGGAAAATCAAGGAGAGCCAGAAGAGGTGGAGGGAGGACTCCAGCCCTACCCAGTATATGTAGGGGGAGACCCTCACGGTGGGGGGCGAGATAGCCAGAAGTGGGTGTGGCAGGGCCTCAGGTGAGTGAGTCGGGGCTTCCAGACAGGGTTAGGGAGCCCAGCACCACATTAGTTCACACCGATGCCATGCTTCCCCGGGGGCCAGGCATTAGTGGGGCACGAGTGGAGGGGTTGCGGGGCAAGGTCTCGGCGAGGTGGGGCTTTGCAGGTGGGGTGGGGGATGGGGGGGTTGGCAGCTGGGTCGCACCGTGGCAGGGGGCCCCTCGGAGGTCAGGGCAGTACATTCCCTATGGGGCCGCCGGGAGGGTACGGAGGCTTTAGGACTACTGGATCCCCTGCATAATGGGAGCACTGGGTTGGCGGGGGGCATGGTTCTTCAAGGGCTGAGTGGTTGGGGGCTTGGCAACCCGTTTGGCATACCTCTGCCCCCACCCCCATGTTGTCTTTTATGCCTTCACAGGACCCGGCATCGTTTCAACCTGCAGGGCAAGGATCAGGACTACAATGGGGATTGTGGACTATGGACACAGGAGCTTCATCAAGGCCCCTTCCGCGGCTCAATGCCACTAATGCGGAGGATGGAGGGCTCCAGCAGCACGGAGTGGAGAGCGGTGAGACAACGAGCAGCATGAGGGCGGTTCATGCTCTGGATGCGGCTGCAGCAGGTGAGCCTCAGGCACAGGGAGGGGATGGGGTGGTGCCGAGTAGTGCACAGGAAGGGGAGGGGTGCAAGGCAAAAAGAAAGGAAAAGCATTCGCGCCAGCGGAGGCACGGTTCAGGGTCATCCCCGTCCTCGACGGACGACCCCTCGTCATCCTCGTCTGGAGCAGACAGCTTGGGGGGGGGGGGAGGCAGGGTACAAACAGTACTCTTGGGGTGGAAGGGCGCACCTTCGTTGGTCTCCTTCTCCGAGCCATGGGAGGGGGTCCCAAGGAACCTGTGAAGGAAAATAAGGAAACATCGGTACACAGACATCTTCAGACTGTTGGAGGGCAGAAAGTGCTCAGGTGAGAGTAGACAGAAGCACAGAGAGGATGAGAAGGCGGGACGGATTCAAAAAGTGTCGCGTACAGTGGTAAATTGGGTGAGAGCCTTTTTGCAGTTGGCTAGCGTTTGGGGTCAGCGTTCTCCTTAGGATTATGGCATGTTGTTGGCATATGCAGACTCAATTTTGGAGGCGGCCCAGATGCATGAGGGGTGGGCCTGGTTGAACTATGATGAAAAGTTCAGGGACAAGATGGAGGAGAGCAAGGTGTTGTCATGGGGTACACAGGACATTAATCTATGGTTGACGCAAATGTCGGTTAGGGCCGGCGCCAGGGGGGGAGGAGGGGGTGCGAGAGGTGGGACGACAAATGCGGCTGGGTTGGGTCATTCCTTTTGTTCAGGGGGGGCCAGCAGAGGGCGGGGGGAGGGAGCACGGGGGACGTCTGTTGGCGAATTAACAAATCCTCGTGTCCTTTCCCCCACTGTAAGTTCCGGCATGCCTGCTCGGTCTGTAGTGGGGGACACTCAGCAACTAAATGTATTAAAAAGGGGACCACGTTGGCGCCCTCGCCGGCTCCTAAGTAGAGAGGACATGTCGGGGTTGGCGCCGACACCGATACACTGGGATGCAATAAAGCCTTGGTTGCGGCGCTATCCAAAGAGGAAATATAGGGAGGCACTGGAATTAGGGTTTCAGTTTGGTTTCATTATACCAGTGCAGGTGACGGTTGTTGGGAAGAGAGCATGAAATTCCCCTTCGGTGCGGCATTATTCAACCATGGTGTGGGATAAGCTGGCAGTGGATTTGGGCTTAGGGAAAATTGTGGGTCCTTTCGCGGAGCTTCCGATCGTGTATTTAGTGGTTTCTCCACTGGGGGTGGTGCCTAAGAAGGAGCCAGGGAAGTTTCGGTTGATCCACAACTTGTCTTTTCCCTTGGGATCATCTGTGAATGATCACATTCCGAGAGAATTGTATGCGGTGCGCTAGGCTTCTTTTGATGAGGTGTTGGATTTGGTTAGGGGATGTGGTCCCGGAGCTTGGATGGCAAAAGTTGACATTGAGTCAGCCTTTCGTTTGCTGCCAGTGCACTCGTCTGCTTTTTGTTTGTTAGGTTTTTGCTTTGAAGATGAGTTTTATGTGGACAAATGTATGCCTATGGGTTGCTTGGTTTCTTGCACCTATTTTGAGAAGTTTAGTTCATTTTTGCATTGGGCACTGGTGCAGAAGGTCGGTTGTGCGCACGTGGTCCATTATTTGGATGATTTCTTCTTTGTCAATGCGGCACATTCTGACGAGTGCCAGCAATTATTGCAAGGCTTCCTGGACATGTCAGATGCCTGGGGGCTACCGTTGGCTGTGGATAAGATGGAAGGCTCAGCAAGTAGAATCACCTTCCTCAGTGTGGAGCTTGACTCGATGGAAATGGTGGTGCGTCTCCCGATGGAGAAGGTAGTGAAGTTGAGAGCGTTGGGGGCTTGGCTTTGGCGAAGTTGACTTTGCGGGAGCTGCAAGGCTTACTATGTTCCTTGAATTTTGCATGCTGAGTCATTCCTATGGGATGTGTGTTTTTGCGGCAGTTGACGGTGGCTATGGCGGGGGTGCGGATGCCGCATCATCGTATTAGGATGTCAAGGATGATGAAGGTGGACTTAAGAGTTTGGGACGAATTTTTAGAAGGTTTTAACGGGACGTCGGTTATGATGGAGCCGGAGACGTCTAGTGTGGATTTACAGCAGTACATGGACGCCGCCAGAGGTGTGGGGCTGGGCGTCTATTTTGGGGGAGCGTGGTGTGCCGATAGCTGGCCACAGTCGTGGCAAGCCTCGGGCTTGACTAGCAATATTACCTTCTTGGAACTGTTTCCTATTTTAGTAGTGTTGCATTTGTGGCCCGATAAGCTTCAAAATCATAGAGTAATTTGGTGGTGTGATAACGAGGCGGTGGTCAGCGTGGTGAAGCATTATACTCCACATTGTCTTCAAGTCGCGGCACTGATGAGGGAGGTGGTGTTAGTTTGCTTACAGTTGAATGTGTGGGTCAGGGCCAGACATATACCAGGATGCCCTAATAAAATTGCAGATGCGCTTTCTCGTTTCAAGTGGGAGCTGTTCCAGACCCTGGCACCAGAGGCGGAAGCCGTGGGATTGGTGGTTCCCAAGCGATTATAGTAGGTTGGCCAGAAGAGATGGTGAACCTGCTGCGTAGTTCAGTGTCCGCGGCGATATGGACGGCCTATCAGAGGGGTTGTGATAAGGTGGTCGAATTTCTGGAGTCCCGAGGTTGGCAGCCAGGCCTCACCTCCGACAGTCTAATGGGACAGTATGTGCTTTGTGCGAAAAGGAACAGTGTGTCCCAGGCATCGGTGTGGAGCCATCTAGCTGGCTTTACATTTTTTGCGAGAACAGCGGGATGGGGATACGCGGCACCGGGGCTTTTGGCCCGGAGGTTGCTGCTAGGGTGGGAACGAGCCCGGCCAACCCCTGGCGATTCCAGGCTACCTATTATGCATGAGTTGCTCACCAGGCTTTGTGCAGCATTACCCAAGGTGGCAGGGTCACCTGACGAAGCCAGGCTATTCAGGGCGTTTTTTTGTCTGGTGTTTTTCGGTGCGTTTTGGATGGGGGAGTTGGTGGCAAACTCCAGCCGTTCCGAAGGTAATGTTTGCTTGGGGAGCAGGCATGTGCAGGTCAGGGATGGGCAGCTGAGGGTGAGGCTGGCTAGATCAAAGACAGACCAGCGGGGTAAAGGTCTGTGGGTTGTGCTGAAGGAGGTGGTTAACCTTTCTACGTGCCCGGTTGCCGCAGTGAGAGAGTACTTGTGCATACGTCCGGCAGCTGGCGGGGTGTTTTTTCTGCACAAGGATTCTCGCTGGTTGACGCGCTACCAGGTGGCAGCAGTTCTGCAGATGGTTCTGCAGCACGTGGGCGAGGACCCTCCCCAGTTTGCTCCACATTCCTTCCGTATTGGGGCGGCAACCAGTGCAGCAGCGGTGGGGCTGCCAGATGGGGAGATACAACGCATTGGCAAATGGCATTCGCAGACCTTTCTGGGTTATGTGCGATTATGAAAGGGGGGTATCTGTCCATCGGTAGCTAACTGCTTGTTTCTCTTTCAGATTTTGGGTGGTGTCCTCCTGGCTGTTGGATGATTAGCCATTCATTTGTTCATTGGGCGGGACAGCAGGCAGCAGTGTGGCTGCTAGGTCTTAATTTGGGTCTTGATCCGGACGTGGTGTCCATCCTATGGCTGGGCGAGCATGGGATCCGGTGGCCACAGTTATTGCCTTTGCTTCGGCACCACAGGCGGTTGAGGGTTGAGCCTACAGTGATACTCCTGCACTTGGGTGGTAATGGACATGTAAGCAGTTGATCAGAGCGGTGCGGAGTGACTTGGCAGATGTTCTTCAGATGTTTCAAGGAGTTGTTCTGTTATGGTCTGATATCATTCCAAGGCCTGCCTGCCGGTATCAGCGCCTCTGGTCTCGCGGCCTGACAAAGATCAGTCGGCAGATTGGTCGTTGGGTCTGTGACCCCGGGGGCTATCAAATCTTGCATTCTTATGCGGACGTGGATTGTGGGGGATTGTATAGGCAGGATGGGTTGCATTTATCCCCGGTGGGAGTTGACTTGCTGCTCAATGACTGGCAGGAGGCATTGGAATGGATAGTGCAGAGGGAGGCTCGCTGGTTGCAGCTTGGTTTTGGGGGGGCGGCGCAGGGACGTTAAAGTCTCCTGTGCCAAGTGGCAGGATCCCGGAGGTTTCCCGGGTCCGGAGCATTAAACTGGAATTGGGGCGGTGGTCGGTTGCCCCCAACCCGGATAACCCCTGCCGGCTTTTGCTAATAATATGGCGAGGCCGGGGAAAGGGGGGGGCGGAGGTTTGCTGCTGGCTCAGCCGCGGTGGAAGTGGAACAGAGTCACCTTGCTAATAACACGGCTGGTGAAGGCCCGTTTCGCTTGTTGGGTTATGGCAAAGGTTATGTTGTGACTGAAATGTTCTGGCATGTTATGTAAAGTTAATAAAGCTGTGACTAGTTGATTCCCAATTTGTGTCTGTTGTATCTTGTTGGAGACGGGGGGCAGTTGAGTATGGGCTGGTGTGGCTGGGGGGGGGCTGGTGTGGCTGGGGGGGGGCTGGTGTGGCTGGGGGGCTACCTGTGGAGGAAGGTTGGGATAAGAAGGGAGCACCGGGTGCGAGCTGCCTCGGTTATTACCAAGCCACGTGGCAGGGTCCCTGGCGGTGGCCAGTAACCGGGCACGCGGCCCGGTGCGGGGACCCTACATGCGACCAGCGGCAGCAGAGGCGAGCGAGAAAGGGGGCATTTTTTAAACCCATTGGCACTCTAGTGAGTGACAGCAAGGAGAGCCAATGGGTGGGGTTGAGTCCCGGACACTGTTCCCTCTAAGCTGTGCGCGTGTGCGCGCGCACACACCTTGCCGAGCGAGCGCACATACTTTATAACAGAGCGCACAAAAATTACGGTTCTGATTCAGATAGAAAACAGACGTCTTAAAATTTAAAAGTTGTGTATTTATGGTTTTCACAAGTTCTACAATATTTTCTAGTGCAATCAAAGTGGTGTACATACTGTATTCTGATGTGTAGTCAAATTTTAAAGTATATAACTCCGAGTGTCGTTATGTGGCGCACAAAAATTTAACCTTCCTTCAAAAGCTGCACACAGCTGATATTTTATGCGCACACAGCCTACAGAAAATTAGAGGGAACATTGGTCCCGGACAGCGTGCAGTGGCGCGCTGTGGACGGGCTTTTGGCGGCTTAGCAAGGGCAGGAGAGGAGCGTCATGCTGCTGGCTTCCCACCCTCCCACCCTTTATGGGTGGGTAGGGAGTGGGAGAGGGGTGTCGCAGCTGGTGGGGGGGGGGGCGGGATCCCAGAGGTTTCCAGGGTCCGGAGCATTAAACTGGAATTGGGGTGGGGGTCAATTGCCCCCAACCCGGATAACCCCTGATGACTTTTGCTAATAATATGGCGAGGCCGGGGAAAGGGGGGGGGGGAATGGAAGTTTGCTGCTGGCTCAGCCGCGGCAGAAGTGGAACGGGTTCACCTTGCTAATAACATGGCTGGTGAAGGCCCATTTCACTTGTTGAGTTATGGCAAAAGGTTATGTTGTGACTGAAATGTTCTGGCACGTTATGTAAAGTTAATAAATCTGCGACCAGTTGATTCCCAATTTGTGTCTGTTGTATCTTGCTGGAGAGGGGAGGGTGGGGGGCAGTTGAGTATGGGCTGGTATGGCTGAGGGGGGGGGCTAGTGTGGCTGGGGGGCTACCTGTGGAGGAAGGGTGGGGGGAAGAAGGGAGCACCGGGTCCGAGCTGCCTCGGTTACTGTAAAGATCTCAAGAGGTTTGCACAGGTTTTATGGCAGAGAAGTACTTAGGAAACTAACAGAAGGCTAGTGCTGCGGTTGCAATTATTCAAATGGTGGAAAAGATGATTGTGAATGTTACATCAACTAGACAAGGAGTGTGGAATTAGTGGAGAGGATTTTTTTTTGAAGGGTGCTCTGAAAAGGATGCCAGGTCTTGGCACATGAGAAACTAAAATGAATAGATCCTGTCTTAAGAGGCTTCTTGGTGACAGCTGTTGAGGAAGGTGGTGCAAAGTAGATTATTTACTATCTGTTTCAAATGAGAAGATCTTCCTGAGATAAGTGGGAATGGTTCATGTGAAATTTTGTAATTATAATAGATAGCTTACATTTTTAGTGTGGGGGGGGGGGGGGGCAGGTTGTGGTAACTTAGAATTTGATTAAGAAGTAATTTCTCCAGGAAAATAGGAGGAACACTAAGGGAAGAAGAAGGTTTGGGCTGGGGAAAGAGGGGTGAAAGGTGGGGGATTATAAGAATTTTGTTGATTAGAACGAGTATGAGAGGATGGCCAAAGAGTGTAAGAGTGTACTGTACATATATCTGAAAATAGAGAGGGGGAAAGGAGCAGATAAAAAATAAACAAAGGTATGGGAAGCGGTGACATGCACGGAACAATGGGTGCACCTACTCTTACCACCTTGCTGGGCAGACTAGATGGACCATACTGGTCTTCATCTGCCATCATATACTATGTTACTATGTAGTCAGGGGAGGGGATTAACTGGGAGACCCCTTTGCTACCTAACATACAGTATTTGGTATGGGACAGATAACTTCTTAGAATATTGAGATTGTTGTTGTAAAATGTTTTGAAGGAATAATTTTAATATCATAAGGATTTTAATTGTATGCTAATTAGAACATATGTAGAGAGTTGTAATTTGGAATGAGCAGAAATAAATTTATATCATTTACCAGCGATTCATTTAAAGTAGCACTAAGTTTTAATAGTTTGTTTCTTGAAGTCTCGGTCTGTAAGGATATATTAATATTATAAGAAAATCCACTTTAAGACGGCTGCTTCTATAATCTGACATTAAGAAATAACTTTGTTTTGTGTGGTTTTGTTTGCCAATAGTTTTCACTTATAGTCTTGAAGAATTTTATCTGATCCACACAATTGAAGAAATATGAATTTTGATAACTGAACTGATGATTGAAATTGTTGTTTTATAATAGGAAATTTAAAAGAACATGAAACCTGGGAAATATTTCAAATTCTTGTACAATGAATTCTGTAAAGCAAATACATAGAGGCAGATGACTGATTGAATATATTTTTAAACTAAATGAAGCTTTGCAAATAAGAATAAGAATATTATTACTTTCCTTTTTCCTGTTCTTTTAGATTTCTTTGCTTCTTTTGTAAATAAGGTTCTATGATTGATTTTGCAGCAGTAGAGTAGTGTGTGTGTGCAGCTAGTGTTTTTTTTCCTTGCCAGCTGTTTGGGTTTGTATTATAATATGGAATGGATTCTCTGAGTCACTGGATTGGGGGAAAAGGAATACAGCAGTAATAGCTTGCTAGAAGGAGACAGCACAGATAAAATAACAGCAATATAGCTTGGCAGGATTTTGTGCTTACAGAAGGGGGAGACGAGTTGCAGAGTTGTTCAAGGTCTGCTTGCCAGATTAAGCTTTCTTGATGCGTAAGTAAAGGGCGGTATATCAAATGTCTAAACCAAATGTCTAAACCATAGAGAATTTTTTTAAAATTGTTTACAGTTACAGTAAAGCACGAATGTAGCAAATTCCCATTTATAAAGAACTACTTTTGATTGCAATTGGCAGCACTAGAAATAAATATGCATGATTGTGATTTTATTTAAAATTATGTTTAAGATTATTTTACAGAGATCTTATATTTGACAATTGTGATAGAGGGGGAGGAAAACCACCAAAAAGGTTAACTATTTTTTAATTTGTTTTTGTACAGTAAATACATTAAATCTATTATGTGTGAGGATATCCTGCTTAAAAGAGAAGATGTGTGTTGAATGCAAATGCAAATAGGACCTCTTAGACCTCTTAGAGTTAAGAACATAAGAATATAAAATATGCCATACTAGGTCAGACCAAGGTCCATCAAGCCCAGTATCCTGTTTCCAACAGTGGCCAATCTAGGTGACAAGTACCTAGTGACCAAGTTTCCCCAAAAGACACAGGTTCCACAATGCTTGTATTGGGTCAAGCAGTGATATCCTGGGTCCCTTTTAATAATGGTTTATGAACCTTTCCTCCAGGAACTTGTCCAAACCTTTTTTGAACCCAGCTACACTAACAACTTTTACTACATCCTCCGGTAACAAATTCCAGAGTTTGATTACATGTTGAGTGAAAAAAATATTTTTTCTTATTAGTCTTAAGCAGTTTACCCTGTAGCTTTATTGCATGTCCCCTAGTCTTTCTATATTCTGATGACGTAAACAGTCGATCTACATTTACCCATTCCACTCCATTCATTAATTTATAGATCTCTATCATATCCCCCCTCAGCCATCTCCTTGAAGAGCTCTAACCTTTTTAGCCTCTTCATAGGGATATCCTTCCATCCCCTTTACCATTTTGGTGGCTCTTCTCTGTACCTTTTCTAATAACGCTATATCCTTTTTAAGATACGGTGGCCAGAATTGCACACAATATTCAAGGTGCAGTCGCACCATGGAACGATACGAGAAAGGCTGTTATCAGTTTGTCATTTAGCTCTTTTTTCCATTTCCTGAAAGATGCTTTTGTGGCAACAATAGCCTCTCTGACCTCACCTTTAAACCATGCTGGCAGTTTTCTGGACTTACTTCCACTTTTCTTAAAGCATGGAATACAGCTGGTCTGGGCTTCCAAGATAGTATTTTTCAACAACACCCAAGCTTGATGTTAGTCTTTAACCTTTACAACTTCTCCTTTTAGTTTTTTCTTAACTATTTTTCTCATTATATCATAGTCTCCCTTTCGAAAGTTAAAAGGTAGTACTGTGGATTTCCTTACTATCCCTCCTCCATTAATTAAATCAAACGCGATCATGCTATGATCAATATTGCCAAGTGGCCCCAACACCCTTATTTTTTGCACCAGATCTGGTGTTCTACTAAGGACTAAGTCCAAAATGGCTTCCCCTCTGGTTGGTTCATGAACCAGCTGCTCCAAGAAGCAGTCATTTATTTCATCTAAAAACTTGGGGGTATGTTTACTAAACTGCGGTAACGTTACATAACGCGCGTTAACGTTACTTAACGATAACGCGCGTTAACGTTACTTAACGATCGTTCACGTTCCGCGGCGCGGTAAAACACTGCAGAAGGTGGAGAGAGGGCGGAGAGAAGGGGTCAATGGGCGGAGTGTGGGCGGGGAGAGGCTCCATTCACACGCGCTGATCTGAAGAGCTGAATCCTAACACGATTGAAAACCTGCCGTTAGATGCACATATGCAGGAGAGAGAAACAATTTTCGTGTCAGCAATGTACAGCCCAAGCAGGGAGCCCAAAAACTGTGATAGTAGTGCTCCATGTACAGCAATACCATAGTGCCAAAATATGAATGGCCACTATGGCAATGGTGCAAATGGGGCATAGGGGGCCGCAGGCGGGACATGTAGCATGGGCAGCTGGGGCACAGGGTGGACCAGACGGGTGCCTAGGTGGCACATAGGAACATAGACACCGGAGATCAGCAAGACAGCAGTTAACCAAGGCCAAACACAATCCACCAATATCTACCTGGTCCACCCTAGCCAATAGTCACTAGGGCACAGACCTGACATCCCCCCAGCCATCCCGCCCCCATGTGGAGGGGACATAATAGTGGTAGGCAGTGATGGGGGGATGTGAGGATGTCCATGTATGCCCCCCCACCCCAGAACCCACTCCCAAGGCGGGCGCCTACCTACACAGTGGATGGCTTGGGACTGCGCACTACCAGCACTGACAGCAAATGGCCACGTCAGCTTGGCAGGGGGGCGTGTGCCCATA
This sequence comes from Ichthyophis bannanicus, assembly GCA_033557465.1. Classification (NCBI taxonomy): domain Eukaryota; kingdom Metazoa; phylum Chordata; class Amphibia; order Gymnophiona; family Ichthyophiidae; genus Ichthyophis; species Ichthyophis bannanicus. The sequence continues at coordinate 194,826,830 of CM066039.1, forward strand.
CTGGAGGGGGCAGTGCCACCTCCCTGCAGTGGACCTAGGCCATGCTCTGCAGCAGTACGTGGTATGCAGTGCAACATAAAAGGTTTGGCTGAGGAAAAGTGCAGGTAGCCCCAGGGACTACCATGCATCTATGGCATCAGTGTGGTGCAGTACACCCAGCCAGTGTGTCCAGGAGCAGAGGGTCACAGATTCAAGTCCCAGCTGTGGTACCAGCAGAGCATGTCCCTATATTTTACCCTACAATGCAGATACAACAGCAACATGTGCAAAGCCCAAAGCAGCGGCGAACAGGGGTGCAAACACCCACTCACACAGGTTCCACAATCCAATGATGCATGGAGCGGCAGGCTGTTGTCCCCAGCAGTGGGATGATGTTATCACCAGAGCACTACTACTACCCCCTGCACAGTTTAGCAATGTTGGCATTTTGCTCAGGACTAGTGTGGCGGGCAGGGCTGCCAACCACCTCTATCTTTGTATAATGCTGCAAAAGGAGTGAGCGTGTTTGTATGTCTATCCATTGTTCTGTGGCTGCCCACACTTCACTGGGCCCAAAATGTCCCACTGTTACCAGCGTTAGCCTGATTAGATGCATAATGAGGAGCAAGGTATTCTGGGTATGGCCCGGACAGGGCAGATTGGCCAGGATGCATCCTCACAGGGTGTGGGGCAATGGCTAGGACACTGTAGTGTCTGACCACCACCCTGCATGGCATGCTGGGAGGGCACTCACTCTGAACGAGCAGTGACCTTGGCAGGTCTAGGTTCCCACATAGCGCTCTACACTATTTGTCTCTAGTGATATATTTGTGTTCCCCAGTGCTGGGGTCCCAATCACTGAGATACCTGTTTGCTGCACATAGTTCCTGGTGGACTGTGCATGGTCGGAACCCTTTAAGGTACAGTCTGACTGTGCTGTCTGCTGGTGACTGGCAGACAGTGGTGGGAGGCACTTGGGCTGCTGGTCTGCCACTGTCCCAGTCATAGGTATGGCTCTGGCTCACCAACCCTGGAGGGCTGTCTCGTACAAACAGGATGGAGGTTGCTTCCCTGGGGCGGGGGCATTGTTCTTTACCTACAAAAGGGTGATGTGGGCCTTTTGGGGTATGTAGTGTATACCACTGTGACCTATACAGCCACTGCTACACACACCTCATTCAATTCTAGGAACCCCTCTGTCCTGATAACAGCTGCCCATGTCAGCCAGACCCTCACACGGGGTACACACTAATCTGGCTGGTGTCTGGTCCCACAGGGCCACATGTGACTGCAGGATACAGATGGACACCAAATTACCTTCAGCTGCACTGCACGGAACACCTGTCACACACTGGTAGTGATGGGGATGTACAGCAGGACCTATCTCTAGTAGCACATGTACTGTGGACCTAGTGCTGGGCACCCATCCTATCGCTCAGGGTGAACACAGAACCTGCACAATGGCATGGTCTGTAGCTACTCTGTGCCAGTATCACGCACTGTCAGTTCATCTTTCCAAGCTGGGGGACCGGAGAGGTGCAGACCCCATTTGGTGATCAGCTGTAGAAAGCTATTCAGCATGTGCATTGCATCATGGGTACTGGTGGGGTTACCCTATCCTGGCACTCAGAGCAGACAATTTGTGCGGTGACCTGCAGTCCTTCTGTACCCAGACATTGTTGGGACATACACCATGGGGGTATAGCCTACTGGTTAATACAATGCCATTCTTGGCAGTGTTCATGGGTTCAATTCCTCATTGTTCCCTCCTCTCATGCCTGTCCTACTCAAATAGTGTGCATGCCTGTAACAGTCATATTTTTGCAGATTTGGGCTGCCAGCCCATAATACCCTCGCCACAATTGCCAACATTCCCTCGGTCCGTCTATCTGCGTCTGTCAGCTGTGTAGAGTCCTGTCTGCCTGTGCATGCTGTCACCCCATGTCCTGCACTGCTACCCTTTCCTGCATTGCGCCTCTTCATGCTTGCCTCGCCTGTGCCTGATCTGCATGGCAGCACCACTCCTCTGTCCACCCATCATTGTAACTATCCTGCCGCCTCCGCCTCCATTGGGAGACACGTATTCCCATTGTCTGCCACCAACTGTCTTTCCCATACTTTACATTGCCAACATCCTCTGCTGTGGTACAGTTGCCCCCACCATGTTTGTCAACAGTACCGGCAGCATGGGATGCCCGCAGATATGGCAGGTCCAGCGGCTCCCAGCTCTCCCTCCTTCACTCATCTGTTCATTGCCTTTCCTGAGTGCTCTATCTAGTGTTAGGGCTACATCTGCCTCTGTTCCTCACAGGTCATGCATGTCATCCTGAAGCACCTTGCAGCCCTTAGGCCACACTAACCTAGGGCACCATAATCTTGTTAGGCCACCTTAACCTATGGTTCTGTAATCCAGGGTGCCTTCTAAGGTACCTTGTCCAGGGGTACCTAATACACCACTTAGCCTAAGGAGCCCTACTGTATAGGGCACCTTACAAAGCGCCTTATGAGGCACCTTACAAGGCACCTTATAGGGTACCTAACAAGGCACCTTATAAGGCATCTTATAGGGCACCTAACAAGGCACCCTATAAGGCACCTTTTAGGGCACCTAACAAGGCACCTTATAAGGCACCTAACAAGGCACCTTACAAGGTGCCTTGTAATGTGCCTTGCAAGGTGCCTTATAAGGTGCCTTGTAAGGTGCCTTTTAGGGTGCCTTGTAACGCGCATTAGTCGAAGGCGCCTTGTAACATGCGTTAGCTGATACGGCTTGCTGTAACGATGCACCACCCACGCCTTTATATGGGCATCTGTACCTTTACCACGGAACCTAACGTGAGTGACATTACCGCAGTTTAGTAAACATACCCCTTAGTGTTATATACTCTAACTCTCCCATCTTAATTTTTAAACTTCTAGCATTTGCATTCAAGCATTTTAGAGACTGTATTTTATTCATATTAATCTGGCTATTGGTAGGCAGGGGTAATTTGAAATCTTTAAGATCTGTCTGCTCCGTACTCAAGGGCATTTGGGCTACTCTTGTCTTTACTGGAACCTCTCTACTGATATGCCCTAACTTCATTATTTTGGTAATATCCTTCAAGTATACATTGTTCCAAACCATGCGCTCTTGGGCAACTGTCAACTCTCCCCTATTATCTAGTTTAAAAGCTGCTCTATCTACTTTTTAAAGGTTAATGCCAGCAGCCTGGTTACATCCCAGTTAAGTTGAAGCCCATCCCTTTGGAAGAGCCCCTCCTTTCCCAAGAATGTTCCCCAGTTCCTAACAAATCCAAAACCCTCATCCTTGCACCATATCTGCAGAAGAAGATTTTTTAGCGTACATATTTTAATTGATGTGAATGAATGGGAAGATCTTCAATGAATAGAACAAAGGATGTTGTGGTGCCTCTGTGTCGTTCCATGGTGTGACCACACTTTGAGTGTTGTGTGCAGTTCTGGTTGCCGTATTTTAAAAGGGATGTAGCGTTATTGGAGGGGGTACAGAGAAGAGCCACCAGGATGGTGGGGTGGGGGATGGAGGGATGCCCCTATGAAGAGAGGCTGAGAGGGTTGGGGCTCTTCAACCTGGAGGGGAGACGGCTGAGGGGAGATATGATGGAGGTCTATGGATTAATGAATGGAGTGGAATGGGTGAATGTAGATCGATTGTTTGCATCATCGGAATATAGAAAGACTGGGGTATATGCAATGAAGCTACAGAGTAACCTATTTAAGACTCAAGTCTATCTTTTCAGGAACATCTCACAATGATTGTCAGGGGAAGCTTTGATTCTTTAAGGCTAGTTTATCCTCTTCAACATTGTCTTGTTCATAAAGATATTATTATGTTAATTCAGGTATTGATTTTTAGTAAATTAGATTATTGTAACTTTTTCTTGATTGGGGTCTAAGATTACGTTATTAAAAGACTTTTTTTTTTAAATATTTTTATTTAAGAATTTTTCCATATACAAAGAAGAAATAGTAACAACTATATAAGTACAAAGAATATCAATGCAAAAAGAAAAAATTTCCCACATAAAAAGAAAAAACACATCAAGGAGAGAAAATCTGCCCAATCAAGATAGAAATTTTTAACAATCTTTAATTAATACAAAATACATCGGCACAAATCTTGTATAGAGTATGATGGTCGGGTCATATTTCTCCTTTGTTAAAGAAAGTTTCATGGCTGCCAGTTGCCTATAGACTTAAATATAAGGCTCCCTCATTGGTGCATAAGGTTGTTCATACTAATACCCCTTCCCATTTGTCCTCGGAAGTTATTCCCTATTACCCAGGGCATATGCTCTGAGTGTTCCAATCTCATTTTTTCAGTGTTCTGTCTCCTTCACCTTTTAAACTGCGTTTAGCTTTGTGGCACCTACTTATTGGAATGTACTACCCCTAAACGTAAGTCATGTAATGGTGTTACCCTCATGGTGGCCAGCCTAACGCCTAGGGCGCTGAGACTTGGTCTGCCTGTGGTGTTCCTGCCTCAGAGAGCGTGGGCTTGCTTTTAACTCTGCAAGGCCTTCTGGGAATGTAAGTCCCTTTACTCCTTGAGCACAGATGAGTTGCAGTCGAGTGGTTTTAGGCAATGACAAGAATTTATTTTCCCCTTCCCAGCGGATTAAATGCAAGTGAATAACTCAGGACAAAACATGCCATACAATTGGCTTGAGGAAATTATACATGAACTCAGGTAAGTTAGCCTAGTCAGCTTCAGGCTTTAAACGTGCAGTGCTTGATACAAAACAAATCACAACAGCTTCAGTTAGCAAAGAAAATGTTCCCTTTTCTTCTGCTGCTTTTACCGTCTCTCACAGACACTGTTCAGCAAAGGGAATTCACATGGTCAGCCAAAGATAAGGTACAGTCCATCCGATCATCCACTATTTCATTATGATCAGAGTCTATCTGCATTTCCTCAGCATCAGGAATAGCAGGGTGTGTCCGTAAGCTGCTATCCTGATCTTTGAAACAAACAGTTTCTCTGACCTCACGTGGTTTCTCTCTGTAACACTCTCCTGAGCAGGGTTGTAAACTTCCATATATGCTGTAGTTTTTGTCCAGGGAGTTTGCTACTTTCTGGTAACTATAGGGAACTGCTTTATAGCTAGGTTCAAGTATGAATTATTAAGCCTACCTTTTGGCTTTGAAAGGGAAGGAACTCTCCACTCTGCAGGGTTAGACTGGTTCTCAAACACAGCTGGTGTTTGCTTGCCTCTCAGCCTATTAACTTTCCCCTCAGATGTACCGGTATTCTCCTGCCAGCCTGTCTCTCTTCTCGGAGCGTGTGAGCTTTGCCAAGCCTGCCTCTCAGGAAGATTCTTCTCTCTCCTGCCTTTACCAGACAACCCCTGTCCTGGGTTGCTTCCTTCTGGCCTCAGGAATATGGCTCCCTTGGTTCTCACTCCTCCTTGATTCCTTCTAGTCAGCGTGCTCCTTTGCTGGCTTCCTTTTCCGTCCTCCCTTCGGTTCTGCTTGTTCTGGCTCTCTCTCTCATTCTGCTTGGTCCAAGCTAATGACCAGTTTTTATCATTGTAACTCAGGGCTTAGCTGTGCCCTGCCCTGAAACAGGTGAAGCTCATTACCTCCTGAGCTAGAGAATACGTCACAGCAGGGGCGTGTCTCTCCAGCTCGTGACTCTGTTTGTTTACTCCTTCTTTGCAAACACTGAGCCATGTGCTCAGACTGCCTGTCAGTTTCTGAAAGCAAATACTCATCTTGCCCTATCTTTATAGGCTCAGAAGGGACTTCTTCATGACAATGGCCAGAATTATTTGTAAAGCCCGACTTTCTGACCACATTACACCTCTTTTATACAATCTACACTGGTTACCAATATCAAGCAGAACCAAATACAAAATATTAATGATCACATTTAAGATATCCATCAACATTGCTCCTTCCTACCTCTCAACGTTAATCTCCCACTCCACTAACAACAGAGTCAGAAGGCAACATTCCAAGAATATTCTCATCATCCCCCCCAACTTTCGTAAAACAAAACAAACCATAAATAATAGGGCCTTCTCATTTGTTGCACCCATCCTATGGAATGCCCTCCCTGACTCCTTATGTGCCATTAAAGACTTAATAACATTCAGGAAAGAACTAAAACCTCTACTGTTCACACAATACTATGGAGAAAGAAATGGTCATAATGCTACATCCCTGGACTTATCCAAAAATCAATCTATAATGCACTCAAGATAATACTGCCCTACACCCTCTGTACATAGTTATTTGTTATCTTTACCATGTACATAGTTTTAATATATCATATCCTTAATTGTAACCCTGACTGTTTTGATTTGTTCTATGTATTAATGTCATTCACTGTAAACCACCCCTGATCATTGGAAGGGGCAGTATAAAAATAATACTAAATAAAATAAAAATGTGTGATAGAGGTTTGATATGTTAGATATCTTATAAGTTGTGTGAATTTGCATGATATAACAAAGACTAAGAAAAGGAATGAAGGTGTTTAAAGGAAATGCAGATACAAGTGAAAATTGAATTGCATGTCAAACAAGTTTATTTGACTAAAGGAAAAAAAAAGGAAAAAGAAAATTTCAAAATGAAAGGTATACAGTGAATTTAGTCTGGGGATGCAGGTTATCAAGTGCATTTATGTGATAACACTGTCATGAAGATTTGATGGTTTGTTTTCAATTTGTGATTTCTGATTAGTAATATTGATGTCTGTTATTATTTTTGTCTCTTATTGTGCAAGAAGCGTAGTGATACATGTAATATTAAAGAAAAATCATTAGATTAGGGATTTAGCTTTTTACAAGTAACAAATACTGAGTGATACAATTACATTCTAACAAGTGAGTTAAGTAATTAAACCAAGGTGGTAAATGTGTATTATGTATTATAATGTTTTCTTTTTCTGTTAGAAGATTAATTGAAAATCCAGATGTACATCACATCGATGAAAGTATAAGAGATTAGATTAGCAATGTCCCAGTCTATTTTTCAGCCACCTGCAAGAATCTATTGGATTTTAAATTTGTTATTATGGAATTACCCATGCAGAATTGATGTTATTAAGGAAGTATGCAGCAAATGTCCTGTTACAAGTGGAATAAAACAAATGCCAAGACTGATTAATTAAATTAGTATCACTGTTTGAGATAGATTCAAGGTGTAAATAAATTTCTTTGTCCAAGAGATTAATTGATTCTTTATTATTATGCTGTTTTGTGCTGAATAAAGTGGCAACAAAGAGAGGCTGTAAACAATGCCAACTGAATTTCTTTGGTTTAAATTCTCTGTTTTTGAAAATTTATTGAGCACAATTCTGTTTATGTAATGATCTATCTATATTTGTTCCTTTGTTTGTATCCTGATTTCCTTCCTTTGTGAGTTGAGATGTCTATGTTATTCAGATAGTAATATTACTGACAATAGTCAAAGTAATGTGAGTCAAACCATTACCTGAGCTTTCCTAAGAATTTTTAGTAAACAACTGAAATGAGTTTAATTTAATTGCCATAAACTGTCAGTTATGTTTTGATGTTTGTTACCCATTAAGAAATAAGATTAACTATACCTTGTACAGATGTGCACCCGACAAGAGAGGTGTGTCTATTATTATGTGGCCTAACTTTAATTTGATAAAGAGAAAAATTAAAGAATGTAGATGCAAAAGAGAAGTATGTTGCAAGCTATCTTGGACTCCATATAGTTAAATAAGTTGTAATAATTTAGTGCTAGCAGTAGATGTGTTGTAATTATAAGATTAGATAAGATAATTCTGTTCAGTAATTCTATTTTGCCATTAGTAGTTGTGCATGTTTGCCATTTGGGAAATCAGAGGAATGTTGTTATAATGAGTTTTCGTTCTGCAAATTATATATTACATGCACTGAGTATTATGGGCCCAGGACAACAAGTACTGTGAATGAAAGGAAGTCAGCAATGCTACTGAAAGCCTGATTAGAGCAAAGATCAGCAATTCCAAGAAGCCTACTGAAAGATATATGTGCAGCCATGAAGGCTAGACAATTACTGACACTCTCTGTCCAAGATGTATATGGTGCAGCCAAGGGTGAAAGGAGATGCTGCTGAAGAACTTGGAATTATCACCGGTGGGAGATGATGTGGGTGCAAACCTCTGAAAGATCTATGTGGAGCAGTTGGCCACTGCTAACAAATTTTGCTTGCAAGAATAATTGATAGAGCCTTACTTTCTGAACACATTTTTACTGAGACCTAGCAAGGGCAAAAAGTGTCACATGATAAAGATTTCTTCCAACCAACAAGATGAAGTTCATCCATGGACCAGATGTGCCTAAGACTGTGAAGTGAAGTGAAATGGAAGGTATTTCCCGCTGTGGCAGCTTTATTTTATTTATTTATTTGTTGATACATTTCTTTCTTTCTTTCTTTCTTTCTTTCTTTCTTTCTTTCTTTCTTTCTTTCTTTCTTTCTTTCTTTCTTTCTTTCTTTCTTTCTTTCTTTATTTATTTATTTATCATGTACGCATGTATTTATTTATTTATGTATTTATTTTGGACATGGACATGTTTTATAGTGATTCTTTACAGAATCAGAGGGAGGACTGTTGAAAGTAACTTGAAGTGGGGTACCAGGGCACTCTGAAAGGGTTAATATGGAGAATGGCTTGGAATGTTGCTGACAGTCTGAAGCCTAGCAGCTTGGAGAGAGATGTATTATAAAAACCAAGGTTCCATGCAATTATTACACCCCACTTTGACTTTGCCAATACAATCCTTCAAGGCATCTCAAAACAAAATCTTAAAAGACTCCAGCTAGCACAAAATGTAGCAGCCAAAACCATAATGAAGACCCGAACAATGGAACACATTATACCCATACTAGCTAAGCTTCACTGGCTCCCAGTTTACTGCAGGATAAAATATAAAATTCCAGCAACTACATTCAAACTAATAAACAACCTTACACCATTGACACTAATACCTACATGCAGCCAAAGGAGTAAAAACACAAATAAAATAGAGACACCAAAAGAATTTACAAAAGCTAAGAAACTCATCAACGATAGGGCTTTCTCACACTCAGTCCCCACTCTCTGGAATGATCTTCCAGAGGACATCAGACAACTTACTGACATTAGGGACTTCCGTAAAAAATTAAAAACACATCTATACAAGAAACACTATGGCACACAGATTAACACTAACACTGACACACAAATAGACAAGGGATAACGGACAAGAAACTAAAAGCAAGTCCAAGCTTACATGGTAACTAACAAACATCCCACTCTGCACATAGATGAGACCCCACTCCCTTGTAAATTAACCAGTTCAGATTAGTTTCCACGCAAGCAACCTGGAATGTTATTTGTACTGTCTGTACATAGTTACTATGTTACATGTAAAAAGTTACTTATAAAAAGTTTCCAAATGTTCCATGTATTAAGACTAGACATGCACATCTGTCATGCCTTGCATCACTTGTTCTTTGTAAACCGCATCCGATCCTTGGGAGGATGCGGTATAAAAATGTTTGTTAAATAAATAAAATAAATAAATAAATAAGGTTGTACTTTGAAATGAAATTGTTTGTGAGAACAAGATAGAATGCTTTGGTTTTAGCATGCTGGAGCTAAAAATGTCTGTGCTCTGACATATAACATGTAGATAAACAAAGCTTTATGTAGAGCTGAATTTGTACCATGTAGCAGTTTTGGTGCTCTGACCTAGCGAGGGCATTTACAGGAACTGTGCATGTTTGCAGGACTGTGGGCCCCCTCCTCTTAAGGCCTTAAGAATACTGTGTTTTTAACATAATTTTCTGTGTTTTGTTTTTATTTGATTCATCCTTATTTGCATTTGAATTTAGAGAATTGAAGCCAAAGAACTGAGGTCAGTTTATTTGGTAGCCTGTTTGGAAGTAGACCATGGGTAAAGAGATGTCTTTCCTTCATTGATAACATCACTGGGCTTTCAGAAAGCTCAAAAAAAGTGAGGTACTCTATGTAGCAAAGGAGTTAGAAGAACAAAAGTTAGAACATAAGATATGCCATACTGTGTCAGACCAAAGGTCCATCAAGCAGTGGATTTCCTCAATCCACTTTAATAATGGTTGTGTGGGGAAGTTAAATGGGGGCAGGGAAGGGGCGGTTCAGGGGCGAAGTCTGGGCAGTCGCCGGCCCTGGACATACAGGGCCGATTCTAATGTCGGCCCTGTACGTCCAGGGCCAGCAACATATGCGGGGAAGTTATTCCACCTCTGAGGTGGAATAACTTCCCTGGATGTGTTTTTTTGATGATGCTGGGGCGCAGATGGGGTAGGGGGGGCCTGAGGACATTCCCGCAGCCTGACCCTGTCCTTAGGTGGCCAGATTTGGGGCTGGGCTATGGGAAATAAGCAGTTTTATCCGATAGCCAACTTCGCGGCTTTTAAATGGAGCCGCAGTGCCATGGCAACGGATGCCATGGCGCCGCGGCTCCATTTAAAAGCCCTGATTGAGTTAGCCGGGCTTGTCATGTACATGCAGGCCAGACTGAATCGCAGTCCCGGCCTGCACATACATGACTGTTCACGATTCTGATCCTGTGGGGCTAGACATGCCCCGCAAGATCAGAATGACGATCCCATCTGTATGTCCGGCTTTGACAACAGGAGACCCTGCATGAATGGTGTTACTAAGAGGTATGAGGATATAGGCTGTCCATCCACTGGTCTGTGAGAGGCCTCAATGGCAATAAGGTGAACTCTCACTAAGTTAATTTTAAGACATGTCAAGGATAAGTGGAGGAAATATTGTAGAAATGACTCTACCGGGCAAAAAAGGGGTTAGTATCCAGAGGGCAAACCTATGCCATTTGAAGGCATAAGAGCACCTGCTGGAATCTTTACGAGATGCAAGAAGGACATCCTTGACCACCTAAGGTATCTTGAGGTGAGCAAGCACTAGCCCCTCAGCAACCAAGCTGTAAGGTGTAGGGAGTGAAGATTAGGATGGAGGAACATCCCTTGGTGCGCATCCCAGGTTCAGTGGCTGAGTCTGTGCAAGGTGAAGAAACAAAGGAAACCATAGTTGATGGGGCCAGAAGGGGGCTATGAGAATCATCAAGCTCCTGTTCACCTGTAGGGGATGGGAGGGAATGTGTAGAGCAGTCCCTGTCCCCAATGGAGAAGGAAGGCATCTGGAGCCTGTCAGTGCGGTGATGGAACCCAGGAGCAAAAGCGTGGAAGCTGTGTGATTTCCAGAGTAGCAAAAAGATCTATGAGTGGGGTTCCACAAATCTGGAAGATCTGAGCAGACATCTCCCGATGCAAGGTCCATTCGTGTGGACAAATGATACAGCTTAGCTTGTCCACAAGGACATTGAGTTCACCTGGGAGGTACACCGCTCTGAGGTGAATGTGGTGTGAGATGGCAAAAGACCACAGGCAAATTGCTTCCTCACAGAGGGAATGGGACCCTGTTCCCCCCTGTTTGTTTATGTAGAACATGGCAACTTGGTTGTCCGTCCTGACTAGAACAGGTTTCCCTGAAAGTTGGGATTGAAAATCCCAAAGAGCTTTTGTCAGTGCCCATAGTTCTAGCAGGTTTACTGCAGGGCAGATTCCTGTTGAGTCCACAATCCCTGTGTGGTCAGGTCATTCAGATGTGCTTCCCAACCCAGCTTGGAAGCATCCGTTGTCAGGGTACATCAAGGTGGAGGCATCTGAAAAAGTGACCCAACGAGTAGGTTCTGTGGGAGACACCATCACTGAAGGATTCAATCAGTTGAGGGGTGATGTGGATCTTGTCTCTGAGTTGACCCTTCACTTGCATCCATTGGGAAGACAGAGTCCATTGTGCTTATCGCATGTGCTATTGAGCGTAGGGGACAACATGGACAGTGGAGGCCATGTGTCCTAAGAGTCATAGTATCTCTTGAGCTGTTACTCGGCTTTGCTGTTGTAGCCCTTCTGCCAGCTCAATGAGGCAGGCACAGCGATCCTGTGGGAGGAAAGCAAAGGCCTGTTGAGTGTCTAAGAGTGCTCCATTTTCATTTCATTTCATTTATTTAGGCTTGATATACCGCCCAAGACCGAGGTATCAGGGCGGTGTACAATAAAAGGCAGCTGTGGAAAAGCAAAGAGAGAAAGGAACGCCATTGGATAATAGGAAAGAGTAAGAGAGAGAAAGAGAGAAAATTAGAGTAGAGTCTACAGAGCTAAACACAGGGACATGGGGAGGGAAGGGAGACAGGGTGTGGGAGTTGAATGTGATGTGGGAGTCAGGAGTTGAGTGGTAGTTGGATGTAACGTGAGGGGCATGAATTGGTATGTTGACTACATATCAGGGGGAGACCTGTAGGTTGTACGCTTGAGAGAAAAGGTGAGTCTTGAGGAGAGTTTTGAAATGGGGGAAGGAGGGTTCAATACGAAGGGTGTGAGGGAGGGAATTCCAGAGGGCAGGGGCCAGAAAAAAGAAGGCAGAGTGGCGGGTAAGTTCGAGGTGGGCCTGGGATGGAGGAGGAAGGAATAGACGATTGGTATGAGATGAGCGAAGAAGACGGGGAGCGGGCTGGTGGAAGATAAGGTCAGAGAGATACCGAGGAGTGCTGGTGTGAAGAACCCTATGAGTGATAATGATATACGTGTAGATAAGTCTGAATTTGATGGGAAGCCAGTGAAGGGAGAAGAGGCAAGGGGTAATATGATCAAAGGGGGAAGAAGAGGTGAGAAGGCGGGCAGCAGTATTCTGGAGAAGCTGAAGACGACGGAGTTGACAGGAAGGGAGACCAGATAAGATAGAATTGCAGTAGTCTAAGCGGGAAGTTACAAAAGAGAGAACCAAAGTGGTGAGGGATTGAGGGGAAAGAAAAGGACGAAGGGAGCGAATACGGCGCAGATGAAAATGGCAAGTACGAACAAGGGAGGAAATGTGAGGGTGAAAAGAGAGAGAAGAATCCAAGGTAACACCCAGATAGCAGAGGGTAGAGACAACAGGAATGGGAGGGGAAGACATCACAGGGGCTAGACTAGGTGGGGAAGAGGAGAAAGAAAACCAGATGGCAGAGGATTTAGAAGGGTTAACACAGAGGAAATTTTCAGAAAACCAGGAGGCAACAGAGGATAGACAGGCGTTAAGGGTGGAAAGATCAGGGGAAAGGGAGCTGGTATGATGAACAAGAAGGATATCGTCTGCGTAAAAATAGAAAGAAACACCAGATTGCTGAATGAGGAGGGCTAGGGGAGCAAGAAAAATGTTGAAAAGTAGAGGAGCAAGAATAGAACCCTGTGGAACACCACAGTGCAAGGGAAAGGGAGCCGAAGTGGAGGTACCAGAGTGAACAGAGAAAGAACGACGGAAGAGAAAGGAATGAAACCAGCGTAAAACAGTGCCACGAATACCAGAGTCAGACAGACGTGTGAGAAGGGTGCGATGATCGATAACGTCAAAAGCGGCGGAGAGATCTAAAGAAACAGCGATAGACAAGTCACCACGATCGTGAGAACGGTGAAGATTGCTAAGAAGTGCAAGGAGAACAGTTTCAGTGCTATGGCCAGATCTAAAGCCGGATTGACGGGGGTGAAGATAAAGAGTAGAGTCAAGATGTTGTGAAAGTTGTGTGAAGACTAATTTCTCTAGGACTTTAGAAAGGAAAGGGAGATTTGAAACTGGGCGCCAGTTGGCAGGTAAGCTGGGGTCGAGAGAGGGTTTTTTCAAAAGAGGGCGGACTATGGCATGTTTCCAAGAGTGGGGAAAACTACCGGAGGAAAGACTAGTATTGATTATACCAAGGATATACGGAAGAAGGTGGAGTGAAGGATCAAGGAGCCACGAGGATGGGAGGGGATCAAGGGGACAAGTAGTTTTATGAGAAGAGGAGATCACCTGAAAAAGTTCGGCAGAGGAAACAAGACTAAAAGAACACCAAGTATGAGAGAGAGCATGAGAGGGAGGGGGGGAAGGAATGGAGGAAGAAGGAGAAGGTGAAAGAGGAGGGGAAAGGGGAGGAGGGCACAGGGAAAAAGAGGAACGAAGAGACTGAATTTTATAAACAAAGAAAGAGGCAAGAGCTGTTGGGCTAGGGGCAGTGGAAGAGAGTGCTGATGAGGAGGGACAGGTTGACGAGGAAGACAGGGAGTGAAAGACCCGATACAGGCAACGAGAAGAGTTTGAGGAAGCAGTGATAAGGTCAGAAAAATAGGCCTTCTTAGCTGCAGTGATCATGGTGCGGTATGAATGATGAGCAGAACGAAAAGAAGTCAGGGAAGCAGGGGAAGGATGGCGACGCCAATAGCGTTCAGCACGCCGAAGATGGGTGCGCTGAAGATAAAGGCCGGGGTGGTACCAGGGGTGGTGGGAGGAGGGACGGTAGGGAACGGGGCGAAGGGGAGCAAGTGTATCAAGGGTACTGGAAAGAACAGAAGACCAGGAATCAGCTTGATGGTCGACAGGGAGTGAAAAGAATTCAACAGAAAAGAGAGAGTCGGCGGGAGGGAATGACTGCAAAATAAGGGGAGTGAGACGACGCCTAAAAACCTTAGATGGAGCTGGGGTAGTTGAAGCAAGGGTTTGGGCAGGGGGAAGAGGGAAGGAGAAGAACAGACAGTGATGGTCCGACCAGGGAAGAGAGACAGAAGAGATGGCAGAGGGTATGTAAGGGGAAGAAGAGAACGTAAGAATAAGATCTAGTATAGAGCCAGAGGAATGTGTAGGGCAGTGCACGTGTTGGTAGAGGTCAAGGTCTGAAAAAAGTGAACTGAGGGCCTTATCCCGGGGGCGGGTTGGGGGGGTAAGGTGGGCATTAAAGTCCCCGAGAACAACCAAATGGGAAGTGAGTAAAGAGGCTTCAGAAAGGGAGAGCAGAAGAGACTCCCAGAGGTCAGGGCGCATAGAAGGTGGGGCATAAAGAAGCAGGAAAAAGATAGGTACAGAGGTATTGGAGCGTAGCAGGAGAGCTTCGGGATAGCGGGGCTGAGGAGATACAAGAAAGAGAGAAAGATGAACGGTGAATAATGGCTACACCGCCCCCGGAGCGGTGGAGTCGGGGGAGGTGAAAGCTAGAATAGCCAGGGGGGAGACATCGGTGGAGGACTCCGTCCTCTCCCTCACGAAGCCAGGTTTCCGTAAGGAACAAGGCATCGAGGGAGTGCTGCGTTAGGAGATCGTGGATAAGAGGGTTCTTGGCACGGAGAGATCTACAATTAAGGAGAGCAAACGACAAGGTCAGTAAAGAACAAACAGGCTGAGGAGGAGGTATGGGAGGAATATTGATAAGTGGGCATGTAATAAGATTGTGCATGTTCCGAGCAAAAACCCCGGGTGGGGCAGAGGAAACCGAGGGGAAGCGATTCCCCCAAAGGACAGGAATAGAAGCCATGGCCCAGGGCCTAGTAGGAAGCCGGGATGGAATTAGGGGAACAGATACAGGTGAAGCAGTGCTCAAGAAACTGAGCACTGATAACAAAAGCACGAGAAATGTTGAAGGAGGCGAAAGGCATAGGTTTCGAAAACCACTGCAGAGTGATAGGTGACCCGGTGTAGACATGAGAGCGCCCCAGTCGTCGCCCCAAGGAGCTCGCCCAAGGAGCTCGCCCAAGGAGCAGGACGGCTCCAATGAACTCCAGTTGTTGGGTTGGAGAGAGGTGAGACTTTGGGAAGTTTATGACCAATCCCAGGTGTTGGAGCATTGTGATGGTGCGATGAAGAGAGAGTCTTACCTCCTTAGAGGAGTCTCTCCTGATCAGCCAATCGTTTACGTATGGGAAGAAGAATACCCCCAAGGTGCATAGGTAGTTAGTGACTACTGCCATGCATTTTGTGAAGACTCTTGGGGCAGAGGCTAGACTGAAGGGGAGAACCTGGTATTGATAATGGTTTCCTTGAAAGATGAACTGCAAATACTGTCTGTGCAAGGGATGGATCTGTAAATGTGTGTATGCCTCTTTTAGGTCTAGAGAACATAGCTAATTGTGTCTCTGGAGGTATGGTAGAAGAGTTCCTAGAGAAATCATTTTGAATTTTTCTCGGACCATGAACTTGTTTAGATCTCTGAGATCCAAGATGGGCCTGAATCCTCCTATTTTCTTTGGAATGAGAAAATATGGAAAGTATTAGCCCATCCCTTCTTGAGGAGCAGGAACTCTTTCTATGGCACCCTTGGACAATAGGGTGGTCACCTCTTCTTTTAAGAGAATGCTTTGAAGGGGTTGCATGGGATAATCTCCTGTGAAGCTGGTGGGAGGGTAAGGTTTCGAAGTGAAGCTGATAACTCCTTTGGAGTACTCTGATGTTATAAGGTGTCACCTGTGGGCATAGTGACAAAGTTTGCCTGCTATGTGGAGGGACTAGGGACCCTTCGGGGCAGATTGGCAATGCTCTCTAGGAAGGAGTCAAAAACTACTACTACTACTACTACTACTACTGGCCTTCCTCTTGAATGGGTCAGTTTTTTCCTGGAAAGGCGTTTTAGGGTGAGATCATCTGTTTCAATCTCCACTGCTTTTTCCCTCCAAACCTTGCTAAAAAGGTTTTCTCCAGTACATGGGATATTGGCCAGTTTATCTTGGACCCATTGCTCGAGATCTGATGCCTATAACCAGAACATTCTACTTGTTGATTCTAAGGCATCAAAAGAAGCCCTGGTAAGAAACTTAGACGTGTTATGGCCCTATTTGATGAGTATTTGGAATGCACTCCACTTCTCCTCAGGAAGCAGTGGGGTGAAAGTCTCCAGATCCTTGGTGACATCCTTCAGAAACATGCCTATGTACAGCATGAAAGAGTTTATTCTGGATGTCAACATGCATGCTTGGAAGCACCGATGCCCAAAGGCATCGAGGGTCCTTGAGTCTCTGCCAGGTGGCATGGATGAATGGTTCTTAAAGCCCCTTATTCGGCACATTGCCAATTCCACCACCATTGAGTGGTGGGGGAGCTGAGGTTTTTGGAAACCTGGGCACTCTGGTACTTGGTACATGGTATCAAGCCTCTTGCTGACAGGCGGAACCCTGAGCGAGCCCTCCCAAATTCAGAGCTTAGGATCCTGCAGGATCTGATGTACCAGTAATGTAGCCTCCTCTTTGGGCATGGGAGGGTATTGGAGTATCTTCAATTCCTCTGCCCTCAGTTCCTTTTCCAAAGCTACTGTGATGGTGAGCCCTGCTGCCATGTCACATATGAACTCCTGAAAGGACATATCTTCTGGTGGGGACCGACGCCATTCCTGAGGTGGTGAAGGGTCCAAAAGGATGTCTGGAAGTTCTCAGGAATCGAGTGATCCCTCATCAGATTCTGAAGAAGTGGAATCAGTCTGGTAAGAAGTAAAAGTATCGGTGGTCTTGGGTTCGATCTCGATGCCTCATGGATGTTGAAGGTCAATGCTGATACCGATACTTGGAAATATCGGAACCGAGAGCCATAGCAGCTTGAGTCTGTTGGATACTGGAGGTATTGGTCAGTTCCAATAAAGGTATTGGCTTCGGGGGTTCTGATGATGCTGGTTTAAGGCCTGGCATCAGGATCAATACACCTGACTGTAGGCTTAGTGCCGAAGCCTGCACTCCTGGACCTCTCGATTTTATCACTACTAAGGCTGCCAGGAGTGCCGCCAATCTCCTCTCAAGAGCCAGCATGCACTGGTCTAGGGAAATGGCTGATGTCTGGGTGGAATCACCCACGGAGCTCTGAGCCACCAGCCCAGAACATGGAACTGGTAGCTCTCTGGAGGTCAATGCCTGGAGCCCCACTTGTGCTTTCGAGGACAGATCCTTCTGCTGAGGCTGTATGGCTGGCCAGTCAGCATTGGAAGTACTCCTAGGGAAGTCATGATGCTTATGCTGGGACTGATCTCTGGTCTCGTTATCAGTCTTTGATGCTGATGCCAATGACTTGCGAGTGGCCTGAAAGTTAGAATTACTTTCATATTTGGACTATGAAGAAACCTGAGACCCAGGAGAGGAAATCGATGCCCTCGATGAAGTTGGCCACTGAAAGCGAGTCTGAGGTGAATAACAATTCATTCTGTCTGGCTCGGTTCTTTAGGCCTCTCTTTGTCATTTGCTGGCACAAAGGACAAGAACTGGGTTGATGTTCGGGGCCCAAACATTTTAGACACTAGTTATGTTTATCAGTGATTGATATGGTACCAGCACACTTGGTACATTTTTTAAAACTAATAGTTGGCATTTCCATGCCTCAAAAAAGTTGTCTTCGAGATTGAAGATAAGACTACGGAGGCCTAGAAGCCTAGTTTAGTGGTGAAAACTGCATTGAAAATGAAGAGGAAAGAAACAGAAAATTTGTAACATAAAAAAGAAAAAATTATCATGACCTGTGTCAGATTCGATGGAACCGGTGTCGACGGAACCAATGTTCCACAAAAAAGAGATGTTTTTCGGCGGTGACAGGATTATATATGTCCTTCTGGCTCTGCAGAAAATGAAAAACTGAGGAGAGAAGTTGGGAAGGTGGAAAGGCAGGCACGCAGGCACAGTGGAGTGAGTGCTCCTAAAAGCTTTTCTATTGGATGCTGGGGAGCATTTCCACTTGGGCTCCATCGGTGATATTCACCCATATGTGAAGCCTGCATTCCTGCTTGTTCCTGGAGATACATCGCAGTTTTCTGGATCATACTGCATCTTTTTAACTGTAGTTGACATTTCAGCCACCATACTGTGGCTATCTTTAGGGCAAAGTGGTTAAGCAGTGCATGGCTGGTCTTTTATTTAGTAATCCTCAAACCGGATTGCTGGGATTGAGGTGGACATTTTTAATTTGAATTTTGGAGGGAAAATCTGTTGGAGAAAGGATGGAGTCCTCTCTTTCCCATAGATTGGAATGTACTCAGGTGAATTTAAAGATGCTCTCCCCAACGTTTCAGCCACCATATTGTGGCTTTCCTTCCAAAATTCAAATTCAAATTTTCTGCCTCAATCCCACCAATCCAGTTTGAGGACAATTATATAAAAGAACAGACATTCACTGCTTAACCACTTTGACCTGAAGAAAGCCACAGTATGGTGGCTGAAACATCAGATCCAGTTACAAAGTCACAGCATGGCCCAGAAAACTGCAAAGTTTATTGCTGAAAATGTTTAAAAATAATGCTGACCGCCATGGCTTAATATTGATAGGTAATGTTTTAATTATTCCTTGTACTAACCTTTTACAGCATGAAAATTCTTCTAAGTGTTGTGTGTTCAATTTTACAGTTATGAAAACTATGTTATGTTTTCTAGCAGTAGTCTCCAAAAATGTTGCTATTTGTAATAGTAGTTTAATAATCATAAAATCTTTTTTTTTCCAGCAGAAGGCATGATGATGAGGGGGGAGGAGGATAAAATAACAGTAGGAGAAAACATATTTAATGACAGAAGCATTCAAGTTCAGATGGGAGGTTCTCTCAAGGCTGAGTTACAGCAAGATCTTCCACTGGGGAAACACGATCGTGGGACTGATAAGATTCCATTCACCCAAGGTCCTAAGCATGTCATTCCATTGGCAATCTATAGAACTTTGTCAGGCAAGACAAGGGCCCAGTTCTATGAATGACACCACCCCTAGATATGCCTAGAATGTGTTACTAGACATATAGCAGCATCTGTTCTGTAAACTACCTTGAGTGACCCTTTTACACCAGAGAAGTGGCATAGAAGTATTTCTAAATAAAAAAATAAATGAATCTTGGCTTCATTATGAAGTGGGGGTAATTTATTACCAGGATCTTACTCTGAAATGCCTTCAGTAATTAAAAACAAAGGTAGTAATTCCTGATTTTGACTTAAATATGCATTCACAGACAGAGCATCTGCAATTTGTCTGTGCAGAAGACACATCTTACTACTTTCCTCTCTGTCCTCCCATCCCTTGGTGCATTAGGAACAATTTTAACCTACTCTAATACTATACAAGAGTCATTCTGACTTTTTCTCAGGTCTTGGTCCTTTTCCTATCTCATTACAAAACACAGCAGACATCGCTCTTGTCATACTGTGTGCAGAGACACAAATGGGACTCGGGGGAGCAGGTGAGCACATGACATGTGCAGGCAATGGCTTTACCTTGTCTCTGCCTTCACCATCATATCATTCATCACCACTGATTCAGTGCACAGGAGGACAACATGACCTCCTTACTTCCCAGGAAAGCTGGGAGATGTTTTTGAAGGAACTGGAGTGTGGCAAATGGATGAGCCTTAGGGCAGGAGGATGGAGGGAGGTGGGAAGGAGAAAGGAAAGAAGAGAGAGCGCTGCTGCTGTCTAAGATGAAACAGCTCAAACACTTCCAACTTGGCATGGTTGAAACAAGAAGTCATTCTGTAACAAAGGAGGAGCCTACAAAATCCAGCGCCTACAAAATCATCAAAGAGGGAGATTTTTTTTTTACCTTCTCACTGAAGTAAATGGATGTGAATGATATGTGGAGAGGTGTTTGAGGAGAACATCACTGAAGGCTATGGAGGTGGATGACATGGGAGAAAATATTTACAAGGGGAACAATATTGAATTCTGTGGAGATGAATGATATAGGGAAGAAACCTTTTTTTTTAAATTCTGCTTTTGGCCTGGTAGTTTTCTTCTATTCCTTTGGGCTTCAGCTCAATCAAAACTTATCTCTATTTGGCTATACTATCACGAATATTCAAAACCATCCAGTGCATTTCCCTATTTTACAGTTCTCACCTAGCCCAACCACTGCAATGGTCATTGATAAGGAACCACAGATCTCTCTCCACAACCTAATAAGCATGCATTCTGAGTATATCTCACAACTGAGCACTGCAACTCCCTCCTCTCATAAGCTGTCAATGTTGCCTCCCCAGTATCCCCAACTTGGCCAACTACTACTATGACTAGTCATTTGTATAGCATTACAAGGCGTACGCAGAACTGTACATATAGATGTAAGACACAGTCCCTGCTCATCAGAGCTTACAATCTAATCAAGACAAAACACATAGGGCCCGATATTGGAAACGTTAGGTAGCTGATAAGTAGGCAAATCTGGCAGAAATCTACATAAAACTTGCAAACATGGGTAAACGCAATCTCAAGTGGTGCATTCATGATTGGATATTACCGCAAGGTGCAGAAGCGTAACCATGTATATGCGAGGGTGTAATGGGGCAGAGTATGGGTGTGGCAACCACATACACATCGAATTTCAATATTCTACAGCGGTGTCTAGGCACATATAAGGGCCAAAAGCATGTAGCTCTATGCCAGGTTTTTTTTTTTTTTAACTTAATCTTTATTAATTTTTGAGCAATCAGTTAACCACACAGAGCATATTTTTTAACCAACAAACTCTGCTCCACCGAGCTTAATTACAGGTTTTATAGTTACAGAGTATATAATCAGCCCCTCCCTCCCTCATATCCCCCCGCCTCCCCTTGCTATCAAAGCCCACAAGAACCGTATTAACCCTCTTCCCAATTCCTATCTACCCCCATCAACGTGGGTAGTTATCCCTTACAGGAGGCAGCTAAATGTTCCAGTAAAGGTTTCCATTGATTTTCAAAACGTTTCCCCTGATTTTTCCTGATGGCTATCAAACGCTCCATATGCAGCACTTTATATAACCTCGTAACCCAATGGTTGAGATCTAGAGATCCCCCCTGTCTCCACTTCCATGCAATTTCACACCTCGCTGCCACTATACATGACCGCATGGGTCGAAGCCATTTATTTGGCAAATTGGTCGGCCAGATGCCCAAAATGCCAGGTTTTTAACTGGTTACAGGACCGACGAAAATCCATTTTAGCTATGCATGTATACGGCACTACTGGAGCATTCAAACTGGGCAAGATGTACAAGACACGGGCAGAGGGATGTGGTGGCTACCCATGCAACACAAGAGATGACGATGCCATAGACGGGTAAGACGACAGTGCCAGCAGCAGCCGCAGCAGCTTGTATTGGCCCGAGCAGGGCGGAGACACTTCTGGACACTTCTGGTATACTGACCAAGTGTCACTTATCTGCAGATGAACACAAAGGAGATATTCCAGCATTACTGTCTTGATGCTGCCACTATCACAGACCTCTGTGCCATGCTGAGACATGACTTGGAGCCCTCAACTGTGTAAGGTATACAATGCCTGTGGCTCTCAAGGTGACCACTGCCATTGCCTTCTTCACCACTGGAAGCTTCCAGTATATTGTGGGAGCAACCACAGGTATCACACAGTCAACAACATTCCATTGCATTGTTGACTGTTCTCCTCAGACAGCTCCCTGAATATGTGTGTTTCCCAGCCATGCTCCAGGCCAGACAACAGACCATGCAGGCCTTTCACAAGATTGCATCCTTCCCATCAGTCCTAGGTGTGATTGACTGCACCCATGTGGCCCTGAGGCCACCCCGCCGTGATGTGAGGGCCTACTGCAAAAGGCACCTATACCACTTAATGAACATGCAGTTGGTCATTGATGTCCACATGTACATCACAAACCTCTGTGCATGCTTCCCTGGGTCCTGTCATGATGCATTTGTCTTATTGCAGTCTGCCCTGGGCCAAGCAGCTACCACTGGACACCTTGGTGATACCTGGCTACTAGGTGAGTGATGCATAAGTGAAGCTATGGTTGCATGCTGTTATGTGGGTGTGGGGCAGTAAGGGCTACTGGCAAGGCCTGGTGGGAGCATGGGGAAGTGTCCAGTCTGTGTGAGACAGGCACAACTAGGGGATGGTAGAGGGACTGCCCAGTCACCTGTATGGGAAGGTGATGCACGTGCTATGATGGGGATGGCCCCAGAGTAGGTGGAAGGTAGTCATGCCGTAAGTAGGCACATGTCCTGGCAGCCAAACTGAGGAGAGGGCAGCACATATTGGACAGTGTTGGAGCACAGAGTTATCTGGGTTTGTTCAATGCTAATGACTGTGTAGAGGGCTTAAGCACATGGTGACAGATTGCACTGTGGACAGGGCAGCAGCACCAGACACCCCATCCAGAGCTGTAGCAGGACACTGGGATGCCAGGGTTGCAAAGCATGGTTGTAGAAGATGTCACACATGTATCTTGTGTCATGTAGTTATTTATTTTTATTTAACAGGTTTTCTATACTGCCTTCTCCTATAATCAAAGCGGTTTACATGGCAACTCAAATACAATTACATGGAATTTCAAACTCATTACATAGTGAGACGGGAAGATGAGACATGCAGGAGGTGCTTATTTACAAAGATGAATATTTACAGTATGTACAGGGGAATGTCATGAGGTAGGTGGGGTGCGAGTGTCATAGGGACTGATTGTGGAGTCTGTGTGCTTCCCCCCCCCCAACCGCGTATGTCCACAATACGCAGTTAGTCCACTAGGTCCCATATATGCGGGCATTTTGTCCCCCCTATGTGCATTGCCTTCACTCCTCCAATATGGCATCTTTCTTCAAGCCACATACAAGGGCTTCTGTGCCACCCGCCGCACATTCACTAACCCTCACATTCATAGTTTACCCATATTTAATCTGCCATACTCACGATTTGTGCCTTTCTTTGAGTGTGTGTCTTCCTATGCATTGTGCCGCCTTTGCCGCCTTACTGAATATTGGGCTCATAGTGACCTTTTTTAAGAATCAAATTCTTCTCATGGCAGCATATAACACTCCCATTGAGCAGGCCATGGAAGAGTCTTTCTGAGGGTGACGCCATAAAAGTATATAGAGGTGAATGAAGCAAGAATGACATATATAAGAGGTGATGCTATTAAAGTATGGGAAGAGAGATTTAAAAGAGGGACACCACTGAAGAACATGAAAGGAAGAAATATTTAGCTGGCTCAGTGGCTCAGATGGTAAGTACTGAGTGCTACCATGAAAAAGGTTCCAAGTCAAAACCTCTGCTTACTGAGGTGACAGGAACTGGGGATGCTGCAGAGGCTGGGCAATGAACTGGGAACTGTAGTCATTGCATAGAATGATGTTTAGATGATGGAAAAGTCAGGGTATGTGGTTGAAAAGGGTTTTTTTATGTTTATTTGAACTTACTATACCACCCTTCATCATTCTATCAGAGTGATTTACAATATTAAGACTAATATAAAAATATATATATAGAAGGCATACTTCAAAAGTCATTGGCCCAATTAAATTGCTATTTACCTGGTTATATGGGCCATATGAAAACTATCACTAGGACCCATTTTATTCCAACTGCAGAAGCACTCCACCAACGCCCTTCTCCCCCCCCCTCCCCCACCCCAGAAGCCACTACTCCAAGCTTCTGAAGAAAGCTAGGCCATATGGTCCCATCCCAGTATGGTCACTATAATAACCCAATAAGGGAAAATATCCCTGGATTGTTGAAAATGAAGGATCATAGTGCTGGATAACAGTTCTGGTTCCAAGTGAGTTGGAAGCCCAAAAAAAGCTGGAAGAATCTGCCAGGTTGAAAAATATCAAGTTGGAAAGAACATATTTATAGAGTGACAAAATAGTACGTTTCCCACTCCTCAATTTGCAAACATATACAGTACATGTCTATTAGAAAGGTGGGAAGATTTCAAAGAGAAATGATAAAGTATATCTTGTTATGGTAGCAGGGGCTGTATGAAGCATCTTTATAACTGGTGTTATCTACATATCTACATAAAATAATCGAAAAGGTAGTACAACACCAAATCCAACTCCACGTTGATGATAATGCACCACTTGACCCATCCCAACATGGATTCAGGGAAGCGCACGGCATTGAAACCTTCCTCACTACCCTCTTCAATACATTAATATCAGGAATCGATAATGCTCGACAGGGCTTTGCCCTCATTTTCATGGACATCGCAGCGGCTTTTGACTCTGTGAGCCACGAGATACTCATAGAACGTCTTAAAGAAAAGGGATTACAGGGCACCACCCTAAACTGGTGCATATCCTACCTATCCAATAGATGGCAACACGTGAGAACCAGCACCACAACCTCAGAACCATTCCTACAAAAACAAGGTGTGCCACAAGGATCATCATTATCTGCACTAATGTTTAATATTTACATGCAGCCCATCTGTGCTCTGATACGATCATTTAATGTCCAATGTCTAGCGTATGCAGATGATATCCTCCTATACATGCCATTTGCAACTGACCAGCCAGATTTCGCTCCGCTAACAAGATGCTTTGATGCAGTCGCAGACTGGCTTCACACGCAAAACCTTTGGATCAACCACAACAAGACGGATGTACTCTTCATCACGAGGAGCCAAGAATTCACTCCCCCAGCCTCACTAAAAGCTAAGAATGCAGAGTTGATAACCAAATCCACAATTCGATACCTTGGTATCACGCTGGACCAAAGGCTGGACATGAAAATACACATAAAAAACACTGTAAAAACAATATACTACAAAATACGGACACTTCGACATCTAAGAGCACTACTTGACCCCAGCGATTTCCGAACAATCTTCCAGGCCTTGGTACTCCCACACTTTGACTACACCAATGCTATACTATACGGGCTCCCGCAGGCAACGCTACACCCACTCCAGCTTGCGATGAACACAGCAGCAAGAGTCATGGTCGGGGTATCAAGAAAGGAACACATCACACCAATTTTGAAGAATCTTCACTGGCTACCCATTCAGGCTAGACTTTTCTATAAGATGTTAGTCTTGTCCTTTAAAGCCCTAAACAATCACCCACCTACATCCATCAATGAGATGATCCACATTATACACCCAAACAGAACCAGAAGATCCTCAACGGTTAACACCCTGACTGTCCCAAAAGAAATGACAACGTGCACAAAGGCAACATCCAATAGAGCCTTCATGATATACGAACCCAGAGCCTGGAATGTCCTCCCTACAGACATGCAAGTCATCACAAGCCTTACTCAATTCAGGAAGGCTCTTAAGCATCATCTCTTCATAAGACACTACCCAGAAACCAGCTATAGAAACCAACCAACGAGCACTTACATCAAACACTCAGAGCCCCCCATCAACATACCCAGCAAGACAAGTGAGAGCCAACCCAAGACGACCTGTCCTTAATAGACTAAAGCCTGAAAACATGGACTACAATGTAAATAAACCATAGATATGTTACCCCAGGGACCTCCTCCGACGATGCCCTCGCGAGCCGTTTCTTCCTCTTGCATTCCCGGTCCGAGGAGCTTTGACGGCGCTCGGGATCGGAATCCCGAGATGTCGAGGCCTCAGACGAGGTCCGGGCCCGGCCAGAGGCTGAGTCCGAGAAAAGCCTTTCCTTTTGCTGCTGGCGACTTCGTAGTGCCTTGGAAGACATTTTCCCACAGGCCCTGCACGACTTAGTATCGTGGTCGGGGCCGAGGCACCAAAGGCAGCAGTCGTGTGTGTCGGTGAGAGACATTAGTTTCTTACATCGATCACACTTTTTAAAACCGCTGGAAGCCATCGGGGAAAAAAGAGTCCCCGCGAGGTCAAAGGACCGGCCTTCCAGGGAAAAAGGGCATGAACGCCAGCCACGAAGGGCAAAAACCGAAAAAGAAGAATCGGGCTCGATACCGGTGTACCGAACCCGGCGGGAGGGGAACCGGCATCGAACCGGTAGAAAAAAGAGCAAAAATCGCTGAAAAATCTAATTTTAACCGGGAAAACTGGACACACGTCCGGTGGGCTTCACGGAAAAAAAGAGACTGAGGTAAGATGGCACCTTTAGGTGGGAAGGGAACTGCGCATGCGTGCCTGCATTCCCAAAGGCTTTCATAGAAAGCTGGGGAAATGCTCTGCTGGGGTTTCAACGGCGCCGATGACACCCATATGTGAGGACTGACTTCCTGCTTGTTCCTGGAGAAATCCAAGTTTCATTCCCTGTTCAATGTAAACACTATACGGCCCGGCCGTACAGTATATTGTTCTGTTCAATGTACACCGCACTGATATCTAATAGCGCAGTATATAAGAGAAGTTAAATAAATAAATAAATACATATTTGTGTCTATCTTCAGATTATTTATTTATTTATTTATATTTTCTTATATACCGCGCTATTTTCCATCAGTGCGGTTTACATGGAACATTTTACATACACATTTCAAATGACTTGATTTGTGTTTACAAATAACAGGAATAGGAACTTGGAAAGAAACAGTGGTAACTATTTACATCTGTACAATGCGAATTGATTGGGCATTTGCGTAGATTTGCCTAGCTGGATGGTGAGTGATCAGTGGTGCTGTCATCCGGGTAATGTAAGAGGAAGAGGTAATGTTTCACGGCTTTTCTGAACTGGGTTAGATTGGTGATATCACGGATACTGTGTAGAAGGGTGTTCCAGCATTTAGGTGCGGCGAGCTTAAAAGCCCTGTTCGTTGTGCTTTGGCAACACTTGGTCGTTTCTTTTGGGACTACTAGTTTATTGGCGGCATGAGATCTTCTAGATCTATTAGGGAGGGTTATCAGTATGAGATCGGATAAGGAAGATGGGGCGAGTCCGTTTATGATCTTGAAGGTCATTAGTATGGTCTTGAATGTGATCCTGCCTTTTATAGGGAGCCAATGTAATTGTTTCAGGATGGGTGTCATGTGTTCCCTCATGGCAGCGCCCTGGAGAACTCGTGCTGCTGAGTTCATTGCTAGCTGTAATGGAAGCAAAGTGGATTGTGGTACACCATGGAGTATTGCGTTGGCATAGTCGATATGTGGTAAGACCAGAACTTGATACACTGTCCGGAAGTCATCTGGTTTAAGTAGGGAGCGTAGGTGTCTGAGGGATCGGATTTTATGATATACGGCTCTTGCTACATTGCTTATATGGGTCTTCATGTCTAGTCGCTGGTCAAGTGTGACTCCCAGGTATCTGATGGAGGGTTTGGTCAGAAGTTCTGCATCTTGGACCTTCAAGTAAGGAGGAGTGATGAAATTTGGGTTCCTTGTGATGAAAAGGACTTCGGTTTTCTTATGTTGTATCCGAAGATTTTGCGTTTGGAGCCAGCTGGATACTGCATCGAAACAGTCTGTCAGTGGGGAAAGGTCAGGGTTCTCAGTAGTGAATGGCATATATAGGAGAACATCGTCAGCGTACAACAGACAGCTCACCTTGAAGGACCGGATGATCTCACAGATAGGTTGCATATATATATTAAACATGAATGCAGAGAGAGATGATCCTTGCGGGACCCCTTGACTCTGGTGGAAAGGTTCTGATGTTGTTTCTCCTGATCTTACGTGTTGCCATCTATCAGAGAGATACGACTTGCACCATTTAAGTGCAGAGTCACATATCCCCTTCTCCTGGAGGCGGTGTAGGAGGAGATCATGGCAGACTGAGTCGAACGCGGCTGTGATGTCTAAGAAGATGAGCACATATCCCTGGCGTATGTTATCAATTCCTGTTATTATGGTACTGAAGAGGATGATGAGGAGAGTCTCCACACCGTGAGCAGCTCTAAAACCGTGCTGACATGAATCAAGTGGGGCAGAAGCATCAATATGTTCTTGGATTTGTGTTTGAACCTCTTTTTCGATGATTTTCGCCAAGATGCTTGATATCGGCTTATATGAGTCTGGCTTCTTAGGGTCAAGCTTACTGTTCTTTAGTAGTGGCCTGATAGAGGTACGTTTGAGGGAATGGGGAAAGGTCCCATTTGTGAAGGAGCAGTCCATTAGCTTGGATAGAAAAGGGCTGACAGTCGATCGTAGCTCTTTTATCCAGAACACCGGGCAAGGGTCAGTTTGTGCAGTGGTGTGTGGGTTTCATGAGTTTGTGCAGTGGTGTGTGGGTTAATGAGTGTGTGGGTGGGTGGGTGTGGTACAGGGGTGGGATGCAGCGCTGAGTGCCTGTGTGTTGGTGGAGTGTGGGGCTGCAGTGCATGTATGAAGTGTGACAAAAAAGAAATGAGACTGTGGCAGCCACCCCCATGACTCAATGCCAATTGGTTAACCGTTATGTCACTGTGTTGTGCAACATCTTGCCACTATTTTGCTATAATATTACATATCTGTGTGTGTGGTATGGAAGTAGGGTGCAGGGCTGGGGTGCCTGTCTGTGTTTGTGTGTGTGTATATATAGTCCTACACTTTAATGTTAAAAAGACAAAGATCCTGACAACTGGAAAAATCAATAAGTTTATCATTGATGGAGAAGAAATTGAAATAGTTGACAACTTTAACATACTTGGATCAACATTCAATAAAGAAAGGAAAAGCAGTCAGAAATCCAATGACATGTTGTTCTTGGCAGAATGACTATGAAGGACCTAGACAAGATTATCAAGAGCAGAGATGTCTCTCTCCATACAAACATTCAACTTGTCAAGTTATGGTATTTTCAGTAGCATCATATGGATGCAAAAGTTGGACAGTGAAAAAGATGCTTGATGCCTTTGAATTATGGTGCTGCCAAGAAATACTGTGTATATCATGGACTGCCCAAAGAACAAACCAGTCAGTACTAAAGGAGATCAAATCTAAGTTTTCCTTAGAAGTTCGGATGACAAGACTTTGACTTTCATACTTTGGACACATCATGTGAAGAAAGAGATCGTTAGAGAAAGATATAATACTTGGTAAGGTCAACGCAAAAGAGGAAGGCTGGCAATGAGATGGATCAATACAATAACAGCAGCTATGGGTGCCACTCTGTCAACAATGAGTCGCCTGACTGACAACCGAACACAGTTTAGGTCAACTATCCAGAGGGTTGCCATGAGTTGACACCGACTCGACAGCACTTAACAATAACAACATATACTGCTATGACTATGACTACTACTGATCATTTGTAAAGCGCTACAAGGCATACGCAGGGCTGTACAGACACATATAAAAGACAGTCCCGGCTCATCAGAGCTAGCAATCTAGCCAAGACAGACAACACAACAACTGAGGAAAGGATATATCTAGGGAAATGGTAAGGAAACACAAAGAAGAGTAAGAAGATCAGGATCCAAAAGCGGCCTCGAAGAGATGCATTTTCAGCCTGTATTTGAAAAGGGCTAAAGATGAAACCTGACACACAGACTCAGGTAGTTTTGTTCCAGACATAAGGAACAGCAAGGTCTGGAGATGGCAGTAGAAGAGAAGGGCACAGATAGATAGAATCTGCCAGAACAGTGGAGTTCCTGAGAGGGGTGTAGGGAGAGATAAGAGAGGAAAGGTTATGAGGAGAAGCAGAATAGGTGCACTTATAGATCAGTAGAAGAAGTTTGAACTGGATACAGAAATGGATAGGAAGCCAATGAAGCGACTTGAGAATAAGGGTTATATGAGCATATTGAGGCTGGCAGAAGATTAGCCATGCAGCTGAGTTTTGAACAGATTGAAAGGGAGAGAGATGATTCAAAGGAAGACCAGCAAGGAAGATGTTGCAATAGTCTAGATGGGACGTGACTAAAGAGTGGTAAGTGTCTTAGTAGTATGTGTAGAAAGGAAGGGAAATCTACTGCTTGCCATGGGATAAGCACTGTGGAACACGTATGCCTCTTTGGGAACCTGCTAGGTTCTTGTGACCTGGATTGCCACTGTTGGAAACAGGATATTGGGCATGATGAACCTTGGTCTGACCCAGTAAGGCATTTCTTATGTTCTTATGTTTGAAGGCACAGGAACAGTTGCAGTGGAAAGCAATAGGTTAAGGATATGACAGATGGAAGGGATGATGACAAAAGAGATATAACTTAGTAGATGGGTGGGGATGGGACCAAAGAGCAGGTAGTCAGTTTAGAGGAGAAGAGGAGATTTGCGATTTCTTTCTCAGTGATTTCAGAAAAGGAAGAAAGGGTGACCGAAGGTTGAGAGAAGGATTTGGGATTGAAGAGGAGAAAGATGAGATGGAGGTGACCCTGCAGAGAATTCCAGGCTAATCTTCTGGACTTTCTCATGGAAATAGTCAGCCAAGATCTGGACAGATGGTGAATGAGGGATTGGGGGAGGAGGGACCTTGAGTTGAGCATAGCAAAGAGACAGTGAGATTCAGAGGCAAGAGAGTTAATCATATGGACATAGTACTCTTGCTTGGCAAGTGCTATGGCCAACTGGAAAGAGGTTAGCATAAATTTGAAATGAAGGTAGTCAGCAACGGTACATGATTTAAGCCAAAGCGGGGGGGGGGTATTCTGAGCCACAAATAGCAGGGATGGATGGCCCGGTTATGTGGGAAGTTAGATGGGGGCAGGGAAGGGGTGGTTGCCGGCTCTGGACGTATAGGGCTGATTCAAATGTCGGCCCTGTATGTCCAGGACCGGCGAAATGTCCAGGGAAGTTATTCCACCTCCGAGGTGGAATAACATCCCTGGATGTTTTTGTTGACGGCCCGTGGCACAGATGGGGCAGGGAGGGCCAGGATTTATTCCCCACAGCCCAACCCCGGCCTTAGGAGGCCAAATTGGGAGGTCGGGCTGTGGGGAATAAACCCTTTTTGCTGGCGGCCAGCATCACAGCTTTCAAATGGAGCCGCAGTGCCATGGCAACATGACGCTATGGCACTGTGGCTCCATTTAAAAGCCCTGACTGAATTAGCCAGGGACAATCCTGCATGTGCAAGCCAGACTGAATCACAGTCCTGGCCTGCACGTGCAGGACTGTTCGCAATTCTGATCTCGTGGGGCTAGACGTGCCCTGCGGGATCAGAATCGCAATCCCTTCTGTGCGTCCGGTTCAGACCGGATGCACAGAGGGGATCTACATCTGAGATGGAATCGGGCCCAAGGTGTTCAGCTGAGCAGGCACAGGAACACAGCTAGCAGGTCGTTGAGGACAGCCAGGGTTGAAGTACAGGGTATGTGTGTTTTGCGTTGTGCAGAAGTAGGAGTTCCCCATGGGCAGAAGTGGTTTTGCTTTTCTTGCCTGCCTTAATCCAAACCCACAGGGTTCTCTGTACAAAAAACTCTGCATACGGACAGATAATACAAACACACCACTGGAGCATCGACAATAGGCACTGTTGGTTATGCAAAATGCGCCTAAAAAACAGCCTCTCTTGGACTAAAGTGCTATGAGCCTCAGTTCACAATTATCTGGGCTCTTCCCCTTATATGCTGTCACTGTATTAAAAAATAATGACTAGTTGTAATTGCTAGGTGAATCTTGCCATCACTGTGAGCCGTATTGAAATACTGCAAAAAAAGCAGGGAGTGCAGCTTTCTTAAAAGGCTGATAAGGTACTAAGGATCCAATTGTTATTCTTAGTAAAATGACTAAGGAGCAGGTATCCAAACCTGGAATTCAGTAGGCTGTCGTCAGGCTTGCAGCTCAGAATGGTGAAATGGCTGTTAGCATATTTACAGCACTTGGTAACTGCTGTACTGATGCTCTATTGACAGGGGACAATTTTTCCACAGACACGTTCTATAGACTCATACCAGTTGCCTAAACAGCCACTTTCTCTCTTTTGTTCGCTGACAGCTTGAAGCTTGGGGAATAATTAATTCAACAGCCCAAAAGCACAGGGCTGAAGTTGCCACATTATTTGTGAGATTAGTATGAGGAGCTAATTAAGATGCAATCTTGTGCAGCAGTTTGGGGGGTCTTAAAACACCCCAGAGTGAGGATGACAGATTGAGTGAAGTCTACGGGCCTGTTACTGTTGTCTAACAAATGGGTTTCTATTAGACTTGAATAAAACTAGGCCTTCCTCTGTCTTTCATCCCATGTTGGAGAATTTCACCTGCACATGGCATTGAGCAAGGCAGGTGGAGGCTAATTTTATAATAGGGCACCATTGATAGGGACTATTTTATGAAGACAAGTAGGTCCCTTTTTATCTTTATGAAACAGTAGAGTAAATGACAAAGATTTATTTATTTTATTCTGCATCAGTGCGGTTTACATTGAACAAACTGAAATTACATTGAACAGGGCATTATAACTTGGAGATAACTATTTTACAGGGAACGTGGGCTATGGAGGGTTAAGTGGCTTGCCCAAGACCAAGATTGTGCCTTAAATTCAGGTGTGCTTATTTACACCAGCCCTAGAAGTGGTTTATTTTATTTATTTAATAAAACACTTTTATACTATACCGCATCCTCCCAGGGATCAGATGCGGTTTACAAAGAACATTTGTTACAAGGCATGACAGTAGTGCATGTCTGGTTTTAATACACGTGGTGTAAATGCCTGTGCCTAAAAGTTTCTAGTATGCATGTAAAGTATAGTATTTTATAATCTACACAAGTACCTGTGTATAAATGACCAAAATATCTGCAAAATAGGCATGTATGTTGCAGCTTAAAGTATGCATCTCCTTATAAAATTACCCCTAAGATTCACTTATTCTAAAACATGATTACATTACAGCTGGTATGACTAGAGTACATGGGGTAACACCACTTGCTTAAATCCAGGGGCTGAAATCCACAATGCTCATTGTTTCTGTATGTTTCCATCCCTTAACCCTGGGAGTACCGATGGGGTCAAAAGTGACCCCATTGCAAGTTTCACAATGCGTATCTCGGAAACTAGTTGTTCAAGAATGCAATCTTTTTATGACTTTTCACATGTCAATATTCTCTTTATATTGCGCCATGAGAGGAATAATTTTCATCCGCTAGGTGATGCTAGTGATGAATTGCAGCACAGAGTACCAGTGGGGTCATTTTTGACCCCAGTTGCTTACGTCCGGTTTGGATCGTGAGACAATTTGCAGTTTTGTGAATTTTTTGATCTGACAAAGGTATCTATCATTATGTATCATTTATTTTTTGTACTCTTATTTTATGAAAATTACACATTTTCTGTAATTGATATCATACGTTCTCTCATTATTTCCAATGAAATCTAAAGGCTTTCAGCTCGTTCATCACGATTATTGTACACCTATAGTAAAACTGCTTTGTGTTTTATTCAACTTTATCTTTGTTTATTTATTTTAGGTTATTGTTTATGATGTCAAAACGAAAGTATTCAGCTGCCCAAGTAAGAGAAATATTGCAACGAGATGCTGACAGTGACGGCTCTGAGTCGTCTGATGATGCAGCATATTCAGCAAGCGAAGAAGCATATCAGCCAAGTTCGGGCGATAAATCTGATGATGACAGTCATGATTCAGATGGCGACAGCAGTTGGTCGCCAAGTGAATGTGAGACTGATGTTGAGCCGGTAACATCGCCTGCAGCAAAGAGTCAAGTTACAGGTCGAGGCAAAGGTCGAGGCTGTGCTGGATGGAGAAGAAGGCAGGAGTCCTCGGTGTCAGTATCATCTGTGAGGAATCTTAGTTGTGGTCATAGAGGAGCTAAGAGGTCATCAACTATAAGCACAAATGTTGCCATTGAAGCCTATGTATCTAAGGATGCCACATCATGGAACAGGAAACCTATAAAGCAAGCTGCTGGAAGATACGCCAGAGCTAATGTCATGCCCGTACAACAAGGTCCTACAAGGTATGCTGTACGAAATGTTGATGGCCCTTTCACAGCATTCCACTTGTTCATGAGGAAGAACTTATTGAATGAAATCATGATGTGGACGAGCAAACAAGGAAGACACATTTATGACGACACCTGGAAAGATTTGACAGACGGAGAATTTCAACATTTTCTTGGGCTTCTGATCCTCTCAGGCGTGTACAAGTCACAAAATGAATCCATAGTTCAGTTGTGGAACCTTGAAGATGGTCGTTCTGTTTTCGGCAAAAATATGGCCCATATCCATTTTCAGCAAATTTCTTGTGCTCTCAGATTTGATGATGCAACCAACAGACATGAACAACAAGGCATGGATAAGCTTGCTCCAATCAGACACGTTTTTGATACCTGGGAAGCAACTCTAAGTGACGCCTTTGTTCCTGGTGAAAATGTTACCGTGGATGAGCAACTGCTTACATTTCGTGGCCGTGTTCCGTTCAGACAATATATTCCCAGCAAACCTGGGAAATATGGCATAAAGCTATGGATGTTGTGTGACAGTGCAACGTCATATGTTCTGCGTCTATATACAGGAAGGGAACTCGGACAAAACAGGGAACAGAATCAGGGAGAAAGGGTTGTGCTGCAATTCACTGAAGGACTGACGCGATCTGGAAGAAATGTTACTATTGACAATTTCTTCTGCAGTTTATCCCTGTCACGGAAATTGCTAGAAAAACAAATGACACTTTTGGGGACAATTCAAAAGAACAGAAAAGAATTACCTCCATAATTTGTAACAGCAAAGAGCCGAGAGGTATTCACTTCACTGTTTGCCTTTCGCAATGACGCCACTCTGGTTTCCTATTGCCCGAAGAAAGGAAAAGTGGTTGTTCTTCTGAGCAGTTTGCATGATCAAGAAGAAGTAGATAACACACATCCAGACAAAAAAACCATGCATGATCTTGGACTATAATTCTAGTAAAGGTGGAGTAGATACGGCAGATCAAATGTTGCGCACATATACCACAAAATGAATGACAAGATGCTGGCCAGTGACAATCTTCTACAACATGTTGGACATCAGTGCTTTGAACGCCTTCATTGTTTGGATGTCACTAAATCCAGAATGGCAGTCCAAGTCAAAGCACAGATGTCGTCTATTCCTCTTGGAATTAGGAAAGCAGCTGCTTCAGAGTAATTGCAGCGAGACTTCTTCCAGCATTGAAGAAGCCACTGATGCTGTTTGCAATGTCGGGATCCCAAAGAAAAGGGCAAGGTGTCACTGCTGTTCCAGAGAAAAAGACAAGAAAAGCAACATAGTTTGCACCTCCTGCAAGTGCAATGTTTACAAAGAACATTCAGAAATTGTCTGTGTCTCTTTACTGTGTTCATCAAGTGCATGCAAAAACTGCTTTCATGGCAACTCTTCTTCATGTAATTTTATGATAAAGCATTAAATTTCAAAACATTTAACCTTCATATAATAAATAATTAATTCAGAATAATATTTTGCCTGTTTAGTTTACATTTTTCATGGTTAACAATTAAAATTCATCATGGGGTCATTTATGACCCCAACGGTATTCAGTGTGTGCAAAAAATCTCGGTAATTCCAGGGTTAAAATGGCAGAGCAAGATTAGTGACACCAAGGACAAAATCTGAATCCAGGTCTCCAGTGGCAAAAAAAGCACTTGTCTGCTAAACCCTTGTTCCATTCTGCCCTCCCCTCTCAGGTCTATGTGATATTTATTTATTATTTATTTATTTATTACAATTTCTTATATACCGCACTATTGTCAGCGCGGTTTACATACAACAAAACGACCATAACAAACTGCTTGGCTTCACATAGAACAAGAGTAACAACTTGGATAACATGTTTATGCTTTACAGAGAACAGGAGTAATAACTTGGATAACACAGGGAATGCAAACTGAACTAATTACATATGTACAATGAGATCGAGTGCTGAGAATTTAGGGTGTACATGTGTACGATAGGGTTGATATGTTAACTTGAGGGGGTAAGGGGAGAGGCAATTATGTAGGGGTTGGGTTAATCTGGTAGTACTGAGTAAATAAATGGAATTTGAGAGCCTTTCTGAATTGTGTTAAGTCAGTAATCGCACGGATGCCTGGTGGTAATGTGTTCCAACATTTTGGGGCATAGATACTGAATGCCCTGTTAGATGTTGCGGTTGTGTACTTTGTTGAAGCCTTTGGTATTACTAGCGCATTTGTAGATTGGGTTCTCCTTATTCTGTTGGGAGGAATGGGCTGGATGATGTCGGTTAATGAGGGGGAGGTGATGCCATGGATGGATTTGAAGGTGAGTAACAAAGATTTGAATGTAAGCCTTCCTTGTATGGGGAGCCAATGAAGTTGTATTAGGGTAGGCGTTATATGGTCGCATCTTGCTGCTCCCACTAAGACTCTGGCTGCGGCATTCATGGCAAGTTGCAACGGATTGAGAGTTGATTGAGGGAGACCTTGGAGAATAGCGTTGGCAAAGTCAAAGTGTGGCAAGATCAGGGCTTGGTATATTGTCCGGAAGTCTTCAGGATATCCAGGATATCCAGGATTAGCATATTTTATGGGGCTAGACCTCATCAGGGAAATATTGAGATGATATACAGCACAGGGGCTTACCTGTAACAGGCATTCTCTATAGACAGCAGGATAAATCAGACACACTTGTGGGCAACATCATCTGACAGTGCTGACACAAACTAGCTGTCTCACAGTTCAGAAAACTAAGATGGTTTTTCTGAGCATGTGTGGGCACTTCTGCAAAGCCTCTACCTCACTAATTACCTCAGTCTATTTATATAGTTTGGGAGTCAACTTCACAGCAAGGTATGAGGATTTTTGTGTGTCTGATTTATCCAATTGTCTACAGAGAATCATTTTAGAAAAGGAATTATTGTTATCTACAGAAAATAAAATACAAATGTGTAACAAGCCATTCAAAAATACGGAAATGACTTAGAAGAGCTATGCACAGTTTACATGTGTAAGTAATGGGTTTACATATGTAAACCAAAATAAATCAGTAAGTATTCCTTGTAAATGAGGTAGTTCGGACCCAGTGCTCCAGGCCCCTCTAACCATCCTTTACCCCACCCCTTTTATTCCGCCCTCCTATTACCCACAAACTACACACACACAACCAATCTTGGGAAAACAACTGGTCGCTGCTTTATTAACTTTATAACATATTGAACATTACAGTCCAAGAAGAATCCTCTTAACAATCCAAACAGCGGAACAATGTGTCACCAGCCATGCTATTAGCAAGGTGACACTGCCTCCGCTTCTGCCGCGGACATGCCAACGGCAATCTTCCTAACCCCTTTTTCCCGACCTCACCATGTAATTAGCAAACATCAGCAAGGGGCTGTCCGGGTCCGGGTCCCAAGTATAGCCTAAGGCTCCGGACCCTGGAAACCTCCGGGATCCCGCCCCCTCCCCCCAACACTGCGACACCCCTTCATCCAACCAATTATCCTTAACACAGGGCGGGAGGGAGGGAAGCAGGCACTGGCATCCAGAGGCAGCGCAGGAGTGATGGCAACCGTTGCCGACTCCTGGCTCCTCCCCCCCAACATCCCACCGCCTTCCCACCCCATTGGCTCAGCCGCACTCCTGCATACGGGCGGAACCAATGGGCTTAAAGCTGCCCCATCGCGTCCTCCTGCCTCTGCTTTCACCATCAACGGCCGCGTGGCCGGGTCCCCGCACCGCCGAACACCCGGTTACAGGTGGTCGCCGGGACCCTGCCCCACGACCTTGCATTTACAGATAAGCAACTTCACTTTTTTCAGTCAACAAGCAAGATGAAATCAGCCACACTGGAAATCAGCCAACTGAAATCAGCCAACTGAAAGTTGCACTAGATGTGTTTTGGTTCTGGATTATACAGGGCAAAATGAATAAATAATTTGGGGAGAGTTGACTATTAATTAAATAGGCTTTGTAGAACTGCTTGTCCAAATGCACTCTCTCTTGAGGGCATGCTGTCCAGACAGTAGTGAGATGTTAAGATATGAATAGAAGACCATGGCACAGTTCTAAATATCTCCTTAACAAAGAGAAAACAGAAATGTCCTAGTGAGATTGTCACAGCTCTGATCTAACGCCCTTTTACAGCATCTGTTAAGTGGAATCCTGCCAGACTGTACAGTAGCAGTATATTATGCACACCATTAGCCAGTCTGATAAAGTTCTCTTGGCTATTGGAACTCCTAGCTTGTTTAGATTGTAGGATACGAAAAGCTGATTAGTCTGACAATGCGTGTTCTCTTCATATAAAAGCCAGTTTCCTTTTGCAATCCAGTGTGTAAAGTCTGTTTGCCCTCGTTAGCAAGAGGCT
Organism: Ichthyophis bannanicus; assembly: GCA_033557465.1. Lineage (NCBI taxonomy): Eukaryota > Metazoa > Chordata > Amphibia > Gymnophiona > Ichthyophiidae > Ichthyophis > Ichthyophis bannanicus. The sequence continues at coordinate 194,865,411 of CM066039.1, forward strand.
TTAGGAAAAAATTAACACAATAGACTGATTAATATGAAATGCTCATAGCACCTTAAGTAAGAATGTAAGGTGTGTTTGGAGAACTACACTACTGTGCAAGAATTGTAGGTATAGTGAATACAAACATGCGCCTGAAGCTTACTTATTCTTGGGGCTAAAGTTATTGATACTAAGAATAGAACCTTCCAAGTTAGGTACTTCATTTCATAAACTGGATTAGGATTATGTTGAGCAGGGGCATAGCCATGGGTGGGCCTGGAAAGGCTCCTCCACTTTTGCCTCAGACTCCTCCAAGTCATTCAGTCAAACTGCGAATTACATGGCTGATGGGGCGCTGAAGCCTCTCCAACAAAAGAGATCCAAGAGCCATGACCTTCCCTAATGTTTGGCTAGTACTGCGTGCACACCAAACCTTCGCAAGATCATGAACAGGATGTGTGCCATCTGTCAGGGCCGGCTCCAGAATTAGTTCAGGGTGTTGGGGAAGAAAGGCAGAGCAGTCTGAATGCTATGGATAAGTGACATATGCAGCTGGGTGGAAGGAAAGCTGTATGCTTATTGCCCATGCATGTCAACTTTCGGCCACTCCAGAAACGGAGTTCTGGCTATGTTACTGATGTTGAGGTCTCAGAGAACTGGAATTTTCTTTATTGGAGTTTTATATGGCATAACCCCTTCATGAACCTGGACACTAATGAGTGAATTGAAATTGGGTTATCATTCATATGTACATAGGAGGCTGTTATCACCTCCACTAAAGAAGTACTTAGCCCAGACTCTGTGAGGTGAGATAAATAATTAAAGCAAATTCTGCATAAAGAAGTAAAGGATTCCAGTTTTCCCTGATAATAGCACAAAGAGAACCTCTCTTCCACTTGGAGCTATAGAATTTCATAGTGGATTTTTTCTTTGATGCTATCAAGATATCTTCCACTTCTCAAGAAAAATTAAAAGATCATGAATCAGCTGCAGGATTGGGTCCAGCAAAACAGCCTGTTAGATAAGTTACAATTCATTTTTGGTCCTGGTTATGATGGCACCAAGCTTCTGTTAGCAATCACAGTGGACAACTGGCTATTGAGGCAGGAAAATGGTGGGCCAACAGTGGTTGCTTTTTTAGATATATATGCTGCCTTTAACTCTGTGAGTCATTATTTACTTGTGCAGTGGTTGGAATAACTTGGCCTTGGGTCTACGATGCTAGCATAGTTCGTTTCCTATTTATCTAAAAAGATGAAGAGAGTTTATATGGACACTGAAATGTCGGTTTCTTTTGCTATGGTTAAAGATGTTTCTCAGGGATCCTCTTTACTGGTTCTCCTTTTTAATTTATACATCCACTTGTTGTGTGACGGTTTTAGGTCTCTGGGACTGGAGTATGGAATATATGCAGACGATATCATGCTGTTTTATCTATCTGAGGGTGACATCCTGGCAGTCATTCAAAAAATTAGTAATAGCTCTCAGTGGTTGGCGAGTCATCAGTTTAGTTTGAATTGAGAAAAATAAACTACTGATTATAAACAGAAATAGTGGTATTGTAGTCCTTGATCATATATTATTAGATGCTCATGTGATAAAAATCCAGCAGAAAGTGTGATATTTAGGTGTTACACTTGATTCTTCTCTGTCTTTTCAGCCACATTGGGCCTGATATTGATTTGTGATGGCTAAGCGTTTCTAAGGTGCATAGCTGTCAACGCCAGATTTTTATACCGGATATTCAATCCAGAGCCATATCCAGGCACTGGAATTGAATATCCAGGTCTTCCACCATGTGCCAAAATGCTCTGCAAGCCACAGAAGCTAACTGGACAGTGGCGATACTGAGCCATTGCCCGGTTAGCTCCCACGGGTAAAGATAGGTGAAGTTTTCCCATGCCTATCTTTACCCGTGGCTCACTAAACTGGGCAACAGTTCAATATAGCACTGCCCGGTTAGCAAAGGGTGCCACCTCCGCTCTGCTCCGCCCTGCCACAGAATGCCCACGACACGCCTCAGCTTTATACAGATTTCATCAGGACATGTAGCGGCGGAACCGGGGAATATTCATCAGCACTGATGAATATCATAGTACAGCGGCATTTACACGGTTTATAGGGTTTTAAACCACATAAATGCTGTTGAATATAGGGCCTATTGAAATCAGTGGGTAAAACTGTGTTTTTTAAATTAAGAACCCTGAGATAATTGAGATTGTATTTGGAATCCACTGATTCTAGGATGGTGTTACAGCACTTGATTCTGACATCGTTGGACCATTACAATGTCCTGTATTTGGGTTTGCCAGCATCACTCCTGAAGATGCTGTTGCTTGTCTAATATATGGAACCAAATGGTGTGAACATATTTTACCTGCATTACGCAGGCTCCACTGATTTCCTATTGAATTCTGTGCATGTTTTAAGGCCTTGTGGAAGTTGTTTATACATCTGCAGCTTAATGCTGTTGATGTTGATGTTGCCAGTGGCTGATTAATTATCAGCCAATGAAGACATTGCGATCTCAGTTTTTGCCAGAGTTTCCCTCATTGCAGATGGCTTTGCTTGTTAGAATCGAGCCCTGTCTTGTGTTGGACTGAAATTATGGAATGCTTTACCAGTAGCACTTCTTTCACTGGTAGATATCTTAGATTTTAGGATACGTCTGAAAACATTCTTTTCTCAGGACATATTTCATAGCTGAGTAGATTACTATACTGATGTGTCTTTTATATTTATGAATCTGTTTATATGTTATCTGTGGAATGTTAGATCTATGTTTGTTTATAAGATTATGTACATTATTTTTTCACTGATGAAATCCTCTTAGTGGGTTACACAGCTCATGATTCACCTGAACTTAGCTCAGTCAACCATTGTCTTGATACTATTTCCTCTTGGTTTTCAACCTAGCATTTTAATCAGAACCCAGACAAACTCTCAAGCACTCTGAATCTCCAGTAGATCCACTCACCCTACATTATCACCAATCATAACTGGTCCTTCGATCTTGCTTTCTTCAATGTTTTCTTATCTGGCAATAATTCTGGACCTGGACCTAATAATGATCATATTTCTGCAACAGTGAGATCTTCTTTCTGCACCCTTAGATGAATTAGAGCATTGATCCATGATTTGGTATATTTGATAACTAGATTATTGCAATACTATTTATTGTGGTATTACTAACCTAGAACTTAAAAGACTTCAGACAGTACAAAACACTGCTGTCAAATTGTTACATGGTGCTCTAACTATGAACATATTACTTCTTTACTATACTGCACTCATTGGCTTATGATTTTTTACTGCTGCCATTTCAAAATCCTCATGCTTGCATACAAAGGGGCCTGTCTACTAATTTTTTTCCCCTTTTTATGCCTATGGGGAAAATGCTTAGTAGACAGACCCCAAAGTGTTTTATCCATGGACAAGCAGGATACATCAGCTACACCTTGTGATGTCCTCTGACAGTGCCACAGATAGAAGTGCTCTCTTAGAGTTCAGAAAAGCAAAGCCTTTCAAAGGATGTGCTAAGATGACCCTACCTCTGAGCCACTCCTAACTAGCTCAGTTTCACTTCTTCCATCTTGCCACAAGGATGGAATCCTCAGTTCTCCACTACAAAAAAAAAAGAAGACTGTCCCCACTGCACCAGGATGTCTCCCTGGGCCATTGTTCCTGAAGCCATACCCTCCAGGACATCCTCAATAGTGAGATACTCACTGGAGCTCTTCAGGAGTAGCCTCACCTGCCAGCCACAGGCACCCATGTGACCAGGAAGAAGAAAAGAATCAGAGCTGAGAAGCAGACAGCCAGCACTAAGGATCCTGCTTCCACTGTACCGTGGCACAGGATGTGGTGGAAAAGGCCTCCAATCCCACCCCCGTACACCATGAGACTCCAGTGATAATTGCCATATCAATGGCCTGACTCGAGTGGTCTGTAGATCTGAATTTCACTGCTTCTTCACAAGCCCTGCCTCCATCTACAGTGTGGTGACTGCCTCCTTTGCACTCAGTGCCATCCCCTCCAGCACCATGGTCAGTGTCATGGCAATAGGGAAAGCCTCTCTTCAAGTTGAAAACACCCCCATAAGTAGGGAACACCCCCAGGATCCACCTCTCTGACTCTGCTCAGTACGGTAGCAAATCAAGGAGCCAAAAGAACAGAAAGAAAAGGAAAGACAGTCTCTGTTGGCATGCTTTCAGAAGAGAAAGGAGCCGTAGCAGCAGAAGTTGGAGCAGCAGCAGCAAAGGCTCATGCAGCCCACAACACATATCATACCAATTCCAATCTAGATCACAGATCTGTGGAAGAAGGATACCTGCCAACAACCACAGCAGTTACTACAGCTCTTCCTGCAAGCAATGCAGACCTGCCAGCCTGGCTGAGGCCACAACCAAGCGGAACCCCTGCAAGCACCCACAGCTTTTGTGGATCTCCTTGCCTGCTTCCTGGTGCAATACATGCCTCCATTGACACAGGAATGCACAGCAACCATCATCAGTTCCACTTCTCTGCCTACTCCAGCTCCTCATTCTGTACTGTCGGGGGAAGAGCACACACACCCGACTCTGCCATTACCATTGCCATTGGATTTTAGCTCAGGACCCATCTCAACGGACAGCGACAGGGAGGATGCGACTATCCAAGGTTTCATAGGGGGCGGGATCGGCTTATTCCCCAGTCTTGATGGGCATTCACTTAGAGACAGCACCGCCATCACCACAACCGCTCTCACCACTGGAGGACCTCATGTACCCTAAGTTCCTTCAGAAACTGCAACACAATTGTCCTTCACCTTGGTCAATGCATCGGACCCCAGGAACAAAGTCCTAGGAGTGCTAAAGTACCTAAATACCTCAAGAATGCTTGTGGGTATACCAGTACACAAGATCTTGCTAGATAGCTTGTTGAGGATCTGGCAAACCCCTGCAACAGGATTGACCATGCCCAGAGGCTCAAGACCAAGTACCAGGTGCAGACTGCCCTGGAATTCATGAAAACACAATTTCCCCATTGGTCCATAGTCATTGAATTGACAATGAAGCGCACCAAGAGTTCTTGTTCCCACTCAAATGCGCCTCCGGGAAAGGACCATAAACTTCTCGATGATGTGGGGAAGAAGACATTCCAAGGCTCCATGTTTAACTTAAAGATTTCCCCCCATCAGTTCCAGCAGATCCTCTTCCAAGGTGCATTGCTGAACAAGCTTAGAAACGTTGTGGATGCTCTGCCACCTGAGTCCAGGGTCACTACATCCTCCACCTCGGCAGACCTGAGAGAATGCAGAAAGCACCTCATCTGCTCAGCCTTTGATGCCTTAAACATCACCACCCATACAGCAGGTGCGGCCATTGCCACCAGATACATGGCCTGTGCAGGGGATAACCCCTTTGGTGACAAGGTGAAGGAAACCATCAGCAACCTAAAGAACCACTGCACTACTCTTCAAACACTCACCACCGAAGGCCTAGAGCGCAACCCAGTCACCACAGATCTCAAGGGGCTCAGTTGTGCAAGTCCTACTCTTCATCACGGCGATACAACTCCTACCACCAGTGGCAGCCACAACGTTCTAAACAGCAATGGGCAAACCAGCAGTTCTACCAGCACAAGCCATGCCTAAGGGAACACAGACAACAGAAACAGAATGCCCCCTCAACAGGCAAAAGCACAGCTCCTTTTGACTGCACTCATCATGAGAGTCCATTCTTCAGGAGAGCCTGGGAGGAGATCACTACAGACAAATGGGTCCTGGAGATCATCACCAAGGGTTACCACATCAGTTTCTCCTCAATACCTCACCAGCGCATCACTCCCTCAAGCAAGACTTTACAACAATTGCTCCTGGCGGGCCATATAGCCTATTCCTCCTGAGGAAATGAACAGGAGGTTTTACTTCAGAAAATTCTTGATCCTCAAGAAATCCAGGGGCATCCGCACTGTCTCAACAATTTCATCCGTAAGGAGAAGTTTTCAATATACTCTCTGGGCTCCATCCTACAAACCAATGACTAGAAGATATCACTGGATCTGCAGGACATTTACACTCACATTCCTATCCACCGAGCCCACAGAAGATACTTGCACTTCTGCATTTTGGACAGCGACTACCAGTACAGGATGATTCCCTCTAGCCTCTCTGTGGTATTGAGAGTCTTCACAAAGTATATTGCAATGATCATCATGCACCTCTACAAACTTGGTGTGTGTGTCTTCCCATAGTTGGAAGACTGGCTCTTAGCAGCACCCTCATAGCAGGCGGTTGAGGCATCTGTTGAGAAGACAGTCACGCTGATGTCAAATCTCCACCTTACACAATCCCTAGAGTTCATCAGGGCGGACATCAGGACCACCCAATAAAAGGCATTCCTGCAGTAATGGTGTCTGCAGTGAGCAGACACCATTACTGCTCTAGCATGGAAGGTGTTGGTCTCCAACTGCATCACCACCAGAATGCTACTATGCCTCCTCTGATACAGGGTGGCTACCACGCAAGTCCTCCCCCAAGCTCCATTGGCAATACCTTCAGTGGTATCTGCAGAAACACTGGAACCAGCACTCCCAGCCTCTCTCAAGTTGAGTTGCTATAAGTCCAAAGGCATAGAAGGCACTCACCCGGTGGATGCTATGGGAGAACATCTCCCAGGGCAGGCTTCTCCAGCAGCTCTGCCATTAACTGACTATCACAATGGACACCTCCAGGACAGGCTGGGGCACTCACCTGCTCCACCTCCGAACCTAGTGCCTCTGGACCCAGGAGGAACGCAACCATCACATCACCCTCCTGGAACTGTGCACATTCAGGCACATGCTCACGGCTTTTGACCGATGGATAACAAACAAGTCCATCCTGATTCAATCTGACAACCAGATTGCCATGTTCTGTGTCAACAAACAAGAGGATGGGATCCCTCGTCCTCTGCAGGAAAGTGCACAAACTCTGGACTTTCTCTCTATCCAGGGGATATTTCCTACTTGTGTCCTACCTGTGGGGCCAGTAAAACTACTTAACAGCCAGCCTCAGCCACTAGCTGGACCCCTAAAATGGTCCTTCAATCCCAGCAACGTGAGCTCACTCTTCCAGCAGTGGGGATATCCACATCTGGACCTTTTCACCAGTGAGACCAACATTAAGTGGTCTCCTGCTTCTGCTCCAAAGGCCCGCCCTCCTGCACCTTTGCCTTCAACACGCTCACCATTCATTAGGGAAACTTGCCACTCCTGAATGCCTATCCTGCTACCCTGCTGATCTCCAAAACCATCCAGAAGCTTGTCTTCTACTACTATTATTACTACTACTACTATGACTACTACTTATTTCTATAGCGCTACAAGACATATGCAGTGCTGAACAGATACATGTAAAAGACAGTCCCTGCTCATCAGAGTTTACAATCTAGTCAAGACAGACAACACAACAGCTGAGGACAAGGATATATCTAGGGATCTGCCAGAAGAGCGGAGTTCCTGAGGAGGAGTGTAGGGATAGATAAGAGAGGTAGTGAGGGTAGTGAGGGGCAGAGAGCCAGTGAAGTGACTTAAGAAGAGGGGTTATATGAGCATATCGAGGCTGGTGGAAGATTAGCCGCACAGCTGAGTTTTGAACAGATTAAAGGGGAGAGAGATTATTCAGAGGGGGACTAGCAAGGAGGAGGTTGCAATAGTCTAGATGGAAGGTGGATAAGTGCCTTAGTAGCGTGTGTAGAAAGGAAGGGACAAATTTTGCCAATGTTATAGAGAAAGAAGCGACAGGTTTTAGCTATCTGTTAGATGTGTGCAGAGAACAGAGTCAAAGATGACCCCAAGGTTATGAGCTGAGGAAACAGGGAGGAGTGCAGTGTTATCCAGAGAAATTAAGAAGGGAGGAAGGGGGGAGGTGAGTTTAGGGGGAAAGATAAGGAGCTCAGCTTTGGCCATGTTCAGTTTCAGACAGCGGTGAGACATCCAGGCAGCAATGTCAGATAAGAAGGCAGAGATCCAGGCCTGGAATCCTGGAGAGATTTCAGGCAGAGAAAGTTAGATTTAAAAGTTGTCAGCAAAATGATGGTACTGAAAACCATAAGAGGAAATAAGTGCACTAAGGGATTGCATTAGTGAGAGAAAAGGAGAGGTCCTAAGACAGAGCCCTGAGGTACATCAGCTGAAAGTGGGATGGCAGTAGAGGAGGACTCACCAGAACATACACTAAAAGTGCGATGGGAGATATAAGAAGAAAACCAAGACAGAACAGAGCCCCTAAATCCAAGCAAGGACAGGGTATCAAGGAGAAGGTGGTGATCAACAGTGTCAAAGCAGAAAGGTCAAGAAGGATGAGAATCGAGTATAGGTCTTTGGATTTGGTAAGGAGCAAGTCGCTGGAGACTTTGGCAAGAGCCGTTTCTGAGGAATGTAGAGAACAAAAGCCAGATTGCAGTGTGTCCAGAAGGTCTTGAGAAGAAAGAAAGTCAAGACAGCAATGGTGAATCACTCATTCAAGTAGTTTTGGCAGCAAAGGGGAGGAGAGAGATAGGTTGATAACTGGAAGGGCAGGTAGGCACTAGTGAAGGCTTTTTGAGGAGAGGTGTAACCACAGCATGTTTGGAGGTCATAGGAGCAGTTGCAGTGGAAAGCGATAGGTTAAGGATATCACAGATGGAAGGGATGATGGTGGAAGAGATAGTAGATGGGATCAGATGAGTAAGTATTCAATTTGGAGGAGGAGAGAAGATTTGCAGTTTCCCCCTCAGTAATTTCAGAAAAGAAAGAAAGAGTGACTGAAGGTGAGGGAAGGATATGGGATTAAAGAAGGGGAAGGTGAGGTGGAGATGACCCTGCAGAGAATTCAAGACCAATCTTCTGGACTTGTCATGGAAGTAGTCAGCCAAGGTCTGGGCAGACAGTGAAGGAGGGATTGGGGGGAGGAGATACCTTGAGGAGAGAATTGAGCATAACAAAGAGACAGCGAAGGTCAGAGGCAAGAGAATTAGTCAGATGGACTAATTCTTGGTGAGTGCTATGGCCGACTGGAAAGAGGTTAGTGTGAATGTGGAATGTAGGTAGTCAGCAAGGGTACATGAATTAAGCCAAAGGCACTCAGCTGAGTGGACACAGGAACGTAGTTAGCGAGTTGTCGAGGACAGGCAAAGTTGAGATACTTTATGCCTCACAGGGCATGGAATGGGAGGAGCCAGTGCATCCAGAGCAGAGGAGAGTATAGTGTTATAGGAGGATACTGTCCCATCAATGGACTCAGATGACATAGTGGAGAAAAGAGGTGATAAGACAGCAGTGAAGAGAGCTGAAGGGTTGACAGTGTGAAGATTCCTAAACATGTTGGTGGAGATCAGGCGAGACCAAGATGGGGGACAGTTAAGGGTGAAGATTAGCAGGTGATGGTCAGATAAGTGCAGAACTGAGGTGGAAATGTTTGAGGGTGAGCAGTTGGGGAAGACAAGGTCAAGACAGTGGCATTGCTTGTGAGAAGTGGTAGAGCACAACTGGAGATTGAATGAGGAGGTAGGGAAAGGAGCTTGAAGGCATAAGGATCAGAAGGGTCATCAAAATGAATTTTAAAATCCCCAAGAATAAGGGACAGGGAAGACACATCCAGAAAGAAGGAGAGCCAGGAGTCAAAGTCAGTGAGAAAGATAGAAGTGGACTTGTTGGGGGGTCGATAAATGACAGCTACCCGGAGAGGTTGTGGAGAAAATAGGCAGATGGCATGGACTTCAAAGGAAGCAAAGGAATTAGATTTAGGCAGAAGGAGGGGCTGGAATTGGCAGGGATGAGACAGTAGGAACCAACACCACCACCATGGCCAATGGGCTGAGGCTTATGGGAAAACAGGTAGCCACCATGACAGAGGGCAGCGACTGAAGCTGAGTCTGCAGGGAGAAGCCAAGTTTCAGTAGGAGCCAGGAGATGTAGAGTATCAGAGATAAAGACCACTGCATCTCTATCTAGGATTATCGTCACCATCTGGAAAACCGCTTGTTCTTTGGACCCCATTCTCTCTCAGTGGCTGGGTAAGGCTTTGTTGGGCCTCTAATCAATACTTCTCACAATCATCAATCATAGTCTCTCTATTGGTTTGGTTCCTTCACTCTGGAAACAGGCCATCATATATCCTCTTCTCAAACATAAGTCCTTGGAACCTGCCGATCCAGCCATTCACTGACCTACCGCCAATCTCCCCTTTATATCAAAATTAACTGAAAAGGCCATCCTTCCTCAAATTTGGAGTCACTTAGAAAAAAACAATGTTCTCCATCCCCACCAGACAGGATTCAAAGCAAGGAGTCCTAGTCTTCAGAAAAATTATCTTTGCCAAGTTGGGAGTAGCTCACCAAGTCATTAGATGGATGGAATTATAGGGGTAGTGGAAACACAATTAGCAAAACTGAAAGGAGATAATGTAGGGACAATGAACCTATCTGTTAGAAAAGCAAAAAAAAGGCAAAGACAAAAAAGGCCAATATAGTTTTCAAAAGAAGCAAATAAAAAGATAAGGGAAGAAAGGTTAGCATTTACAACTTAGAAGAGATCACAGAAAAAGGAAGATTGGCAACAATTTCTGGAAAAAGTAACAGAAGATAGGAAAGTAATCAGAAAAGCAAAGATACATCTGGAAGAGAAAATAAATAATACAGTAGTTAATACAGTAACATTGGGAGAAGACAATATTTTTTTATTTTAATTGACAGATGGACGGGCAAAGATGGAGGAATATGTATAAGTTGATGAGGAAAAAGCAGACTTGCTTATCAAGAATTGTTCACTGAGGAAGGGTTGAGAGTAAGACCATAGAAGATAGACACAAATATCAATGAAAGTGAGGTAGACTTCTAATTATTTTCAGACAACCATTCATGAGGTGCTGGCTAAACTAAAAGTAAATAAGGCAATGGGTCTGGATGGGATACATCTGAAAATAATGAAGGAAGTTAAAGATGTTCTGGTGGCCCCACTGTCTGACCTTTTCAATGCTTCCTTACAGTTGGGAGTGGTACTCGAGAGTTGGAGATAGGCTGATGTGTTTCCTCTTCACACAAGTGGAAGTAAGAAAAAGGCTGTGAACTATAAGCTACTTAGTTTGACTGTGGTGGTGAACAAATTAATGGAAGCACTGCTAAAATAGAGGATAGTGCAGTTTCCAAAATCAGATAGGTACCTCAGGGATCTATACTAGGACCAATGCTTTTTAACATATTAATAAATGACCCAGGAACAATGAGCAAGGTCATCAAATTTTTTGTTTTTGTTGTTGTTGTTAAGTGCCGTCGAGTTGGTGTCGATTCACGGTGGCCCTCTGGATAGTTGAACTAAACTGTGTTCGGTCATCAGTCAGGCGACTCATTGTTGATGGAGTGACATCCATAGCTGCTGTTATTCTATTGATCCATCTCATTGCCGGCCTTCCTCTTTTGCACTGACCTTCTACCTTGCCAAGCATTATGTCTTTCTCTAATGATCTTTCTCTTTACATGATGTGTCCAAAGTATGAAAGTCAAAGTCTTGTCGTCTGAGCTTCTAAGGAAAGCTTAGGTTTGATTTCCTCTAGTACTGACTGGTTTGTTCATTGGGCAGCCTATGATATGCACAGTATTTGTCACCAGCACCATAATTCAAAGACATCAATTTTCTTCCTTTCTATCTTTTTCACTGTCCAACTTTCACATCCATATGATGTTATTGAAAATACCATGGCTTAGACAAATCAAATCTTTGCTCTTGAGAATCTTGTCTAGATCCTTCATAGCCATTCTGCTAAGAGCAATGAACTGTCAGATTTCTTGACTGCTTGTCCTTTCTTTATTGATTGTTGATCCAAGTAGGTCAAAGTTGTCAACTATTTCAATTTCTTCTCCTTCAATGAGGAACTTAATGAGTTTGCCAGTTGTCAGGATCATTGTCTTCTTAATGTTAAGGTGCAGGCCCATTTTAAGACTATGTTCCTTGATCTTGAGAAGCAAATGTTTCAGATCATCTTCACTTTCAGCCAGTAATGTGGTATCATCGGCATAGCAAAGATTGTTGATGAGTCTTCCACCAATCTTCACACCTCGGTTGTCTTCATACAGTCCTGCTTCTCTGATGATTTGTTCTGCATATAAATTAAAGAGGTAGGGGAAAAGAATGCAGCCTTGTCATACATCTTTGTTATTTTAAACTATCCTGTTTCTCCTAGTTCCATTGTATGTAGATGACCCCAAATTATTCAAAGTTGTTAAATCACATGTGGATTGTGAGAAATTTCAGGAGGGCCCCTAGAGTCTGGGAGACTCAGGGTCGGTTCTAGGATACTGGGCGACCTAGGCAAACTTTCAACTTTATGCCCCCCCCCCCCCACGAGAATTTGATAACTAAGCTCAGCAATCACGATCATTTAAGCATCACCCCCTCACAACAATCCTGTAAAAATACATAAGTGGACATTATACTTTTAAATATTAAACTTTGATTTGCATGTATGTGTGTGCCTGCTCTCCCTGCAGATGAAAGAATGTGCTGATGGCTCTTTGAATTTATGTGGTTGTCAGGATCTATTAGTTTGCTTTTACTGCTTCCATTCTTTGCTGCTCCTCAGAAGCTGCTGCCCTTGGCAACTGCCTAGTCTTGCCTAATGGATGGGCCAGCCCTGAGAAGACAGAGCTCCAAAAGCTACCACCGATGAACTCTCAGCAACCCTTGAATCAGTTTGTGCAGCCAACATCCCCCACAAACCGCTGGTGGTCCTTGGTGATTTTAATCTCAAGTCAACAACCATCAAAGAGGCTGAATCCTTTCTTGATGCCATGGACTCACTAAAATACACCCAACTTATTACCGCACTCTCGCACCGTCTTGGCTCCTCTCCAGACCTCATCTTTGTACCTAATAGACTCCTCGACTGCAGCAATGTATCAATCCCAATAATAACCCCAGTGCCTTGGTCTGATCACTACATGATACTGCTGTATATACAGATCCCAAACACAACCCAACAGGTGGAACAGCCCAACCCGGGTAGACGAATCAAGAGCTACAATAAGGACCACTTCCTCCATGACGCCCTCCCAAACTTGAACCACGACATCAGTGACTTGGACAAACTAATTGACAGCTGGAACACAACCATCTCTGCAGCAGCAAAAGCACCAGACGCTCTATACTTCAAGCCTGTAAGAAAAAGGCCCAGATCGGCCCCATGGTATACAGGTGAAATAAGAAATGCAAAGAGAGCCCTACGAAAAATTGAAAGACAATGGAGAAAAAATAAAACCAAGTGTATTCTGCAGCTCTATTACATAAAACAACAACAATACAACAACCTCAACTATCAATACAAAAAGGAATACAATACCAACCTTATACTCAAATCTGCCAACAAACCCAGAGAATTATTTGAAATTGTTAGAACTCTCACTAAAGAACCCACCCACAAAGATGATGAAATCAAACACCCACAAACATTCGCCGACTTCCTCAAATCCAAATACACCTCTTCCCCTGATGGTACCACCAACACCACTACCAGCTCAACACAAATCAAGCAGATCTGGGCGGAGTTCAGCATCCCATCTACCGATCAGATAACACAAATCATCTCAGAGCTAAACATCAGCACCGCACCATCAGATCCATGCCCAGTAGCTTGGATTAAATCAGCCAAAGGAGAACTAAGCCAACTCATCCACAACATTGTACATCTATCCTTATCCCAAGGTTACATGCCATGTGCCCTCAAGCCTGCTACAGTCCGATCAATATCTAAAAATTCAGCCTTAAGGAAAAGTGACCCTGCAGCATACTGCCCCATCTCTAGCCTCCCCTTCCTCACAAAGGTCATAGAGAAAATTGTCCAACGTCAGGTACAGGACCACATTGACTCACACGCGCCACTGGACCCCCACCAACACGGCTTTCGACCTTACCATAGTGTCGAAACTCTACTCGTATACCTATTTGACAACTTGAACAGAGGAATGGACAATATCAAGACGGGCTTTCTCCTAATATTCATCGATATCTCCTCAGCTTTTGACATGGTCTCCCACTTCATCCTATTAGACAGACTAAAAGCTATTGGTCTATGCAACACCACTATCAACTGGTTCTCTTCCTACCTCAACAACCGACAAATACAAGTGAAATGTGGAACAAGCACCTCTACCCCATTCTGGTCAATACAGGGTGTACCACAAGGATCCTCCCTGTCTGCACTTTTATTTAACCTATACATTCAGCCCATCTGCACAATCATTAAAAGGCACAAGGTCCACTACACCCTATATGCAGATGACATAATGATCTACTCTGCACTCAACCTTGACAACCCAGATTACTCGAAATCGACAGATTGCTTAGAAGAAATGATAAGTTGGCTAACCTAAAACAACCTAAACATCAACTACACCAAGACTGAAGCCCTCCTGGTCACACAAAACACAGGATTCACTCCACCATACTCATAAACCACACCATACCCATCAAAACAAAAGTGAAGTATCTTGGAGTTACCCTGGACCGCAAATTAAATCTACAATCCCACATAAACAAAACAACTAAGAGTGCCTGTCACAAATTGAGTATCATCAGATGGCTCAAACCACTACTCAGCCTAGATCACTTCCGCACCATCTCCAGGCTATAATCACGCCCATCTTGTACTACTGCAACCCCATATACCTAGGCCTACCCAAACATGCACTCCACCCCCTACAGATGGTACAGAATACCGCTGCCCGTATTATAACTGGCTGATCTAAATATGACCACATCACCCCCCCTCTTGAACCACCTTCATTGGTTCCCCATTACCTCCCGTATCAAATATAAATCTGCACTAAACATTTTTAAAATCAAGCAATCCATCTCAGCAGACGTATTAAAGAACCTCATTAATATGAACAATTGCTCGAGACCCAGAAGGCGCTTCACCACTGACACCATCACACCCCCAGCGTATACACCAAATCCAAACAATCCACATCGGGAAGAGCTTTCTCCCTGGCTGCCCCTGCGTTATGGAACACCCTCCCAAACTCTTTAAGAGCCACCTCGGACTCCAAGGACTTCCGGAAGAAGCTGAAAACAACTCTCTATGTGGAACATTACATAACAAAATGAACACAAGCCCTTACCCCAGATAGTGATTTCCTCTTACCCCTCCTAACTCACCTCTTACCCCAGCTCTACCCCTCCCGCCCATACAGCTAATATTCTTTTTGTACTATAATGTAAATAGCTCATTCTGTAAATAGTTGAACCAATCTCATGCATGCCCCCTCTCCCATTGTTTTATATAAAAACTGCATGTTACATTGTAAACCGCTTTAATTTTAAGAGAAGGCGGTATAGAAAACCTACTAAATAAATAAATAGGCATCCAAATGGCAGATGGACAAGTGCAAAGTGATGCATGTAGAGAGGAATAACCCAAATAATAGTTATACAATGTTAGGTTCCACATTAGGGGTCATCATTCAGGAAAAGGATCTTGGTGTCATCGTGGACAATATGCTGAAATCTTCTGCCCAGTATGTCGCAGCAGCAAAAAAAAAAGCAAACAGAATGTTAGGAATTATTAGGTAAGGAATAGAGAATAAAACAATGAATATTGCAGTGCTTCTGAACTGATCCATGATGCGACTGCATCTTGAGTATTGTGTGCAATTTTGGTCTCTGCATCTCAAAAAAGATATATATTGGAATTAGAAAAAGTACAGAAAAGGCAATCAAAATGACAAGGAAGATGGAATGATTTTGAGGTTAGGGCTCTTCAGCTTAAAGATGAGATGGCTGAGAAGAAATATGATAGAATTCTATAAAATCCTAAGTGGAGTGGAATGTGTAAACGCGAAGCAAGTGTTTACTCTTTCAAAACGTACAAAGACTAGGGGACATGCCATTACATTACAAAGTAGTATATTTAAAACAAATAGGAGAAAATATTTTTTCTCATTGCATAGATAAGCTTTGGAACTTGTTGCTGAAGGATGTGGTAAAAGCAATTAGTGTAACTGGCTTTAAAAAGGTTTAAACAAATTCCTGGAGAAAAAGTCCATAAATAACTATTAAAGCAGACCTTGGAAAGACACTGCTTATTTCTGTAAATAAATAGCGTGGGATCTGGCTTTCTTTGGGATATGCCAGGTTTTTATAATCTGGATTGGCCACTGTTGGAAATGGAAGCCCGCGGGCAAGGTCCCGGCGAGGCGCCGGTAACCGGGTGAGCGGCCCGGTCCGACGTCCTGCTTCGGGGCTCTGGGGGGGGGGGCCGGGCAGAGGGTGAGGAGAGCGGACACATCCGCATCATTCAAACTCATTGGCTCCGCAAGACAACGAGCGGAGCCAATGAAACTCCCTGCTCGCCCGAGGCTTTAAAGGGAGGGAGCGTGGGCGGCCCCCTCCTTTCCAGCTTCGGGCGTGCAGCGGGACAGCTTAGACGGCGATCGTGGAGCGGCGGCTTACCGGTGACGGTTGGTGTGCAGCAGAGCGGGGAGCGTGAGCCGGGACGGGGGAGCTGGTCCACGTGTCGGCGGCATCGGCGGCGGCGGCAGTGTCGGTGCCAGGGGCCTTTCGGCAGATCCGGATCACACGGGTCCACGTGTGGGGGTGAGTTAGGCCGGAGCCCGGCAGCAGTGTCGCCGGAATTTGAAGGGCTTCCACCTCCCCCCCCTTCTTTCCATCCGCTCCTCTTAAAGGTGCAGGTGCGCCTGTAGTTGAATTTTGTAACGTTGTGACAGCACATTTAAAAAAAAAAAAAAAAAAAGGAAAAAAGAAGGGTTTGAGTTGGGTTTCGGTGGTGTAAGATGGCTCGAGGGGGGGATAGGCCTGGAGCACGTGGTAGAGGCACAGCAAAAGGGAGGGGGGCGATGGGGCATGCTGGGGGGAGTGGGACAGGTTCTGGTAGGGGTACGGGCAATCAAGGGGGGGGGCGAAGGGGGGCCGGAGGTATGAGTCCCACGGGGGCCCGTGGCCTCAATAAGAACAGAGGGCGGCCTTCTGCAGCCTGGGGCAGTGGCTCTGCTGTCTCCCAGGTGCGAGGGCGCAAGGGGAGAGGACAGCGCCAGATGAGGGACAGGGGGGCCGAGTTAGAGGCGGGTTCTGGGGGTAGGGGGGTGCACAATATAGGAAGGGGGGGCGAAGTAGCTAGGACCGGGGAAATGACTCAGGGTCAAGGGGAATTGACGCAGGGTGGTTGGAGCATGGGGGGGCCGGCTGGTGGCCTTGGGTCGGGGTTAGTGGACACGCAGCTTGGGGCCTGTGGAATGGTGGCTTCTCCCATAGGCGGGCCGACAGGTCCAGGGAGCGGGGGGGTTTGGCCTGGACATCCAGCTTGGGCACATTGGTTGGGGGGAGGTCAGGGTTCCTCGAGAGTCGACTGGCTGGAGGCGTGGAGACCGGTGTGGCCCTCTGCTGTCCCCCCCCCTTCTTCTCCTTTTATGTCTCCACAGGTTCCGGTGATGATGTCGCGAGCTGCAGCTGGCGGTACGGGTGGCGGCGTAGGAGGGCAGCACTATACGGGGCACCCTGGGGATTCGTATGAAGAGCAGCTACGAACAGCGTCCGGCGTGCTTACGTCCCGAGATGCGGAAGGCCAGAGGCAGGACGACATACAGGGCCTGACGAGTAGTGCTCCTGCTCCTGAGGTGGTGTCGGCGACAACGGAGGCGGGTGAGTCTCTGGAGACACGGGCCGAAGGGTACGAGAGGGGCAGGGGGCGGGGGAAGAGTCAACGGAAAGGGAAGAAACGGCGAAAGCATTCGGGTAGGAGGCGCAGGAAGTCTAGCTCTTCGGTTTCGTCAACGTCGTCGTCGTCCTCAGACATGTCGACTACGTCGTCATCGGAGGAGGGGAGGCACGGGGTAAGGAGCGGGAAAGAAGGGTCAGCAGGGGGAGGGGCACAAGGGGTCCCGGCAGCGGTAGCGGTATCGGAGTTGTGGGAGGGGGTTCCGAGGAAATTGCGGCAACGAATAAAGAAGCGTCGGTATATCAATATATTCCGTCTCCTAGAAGGCAGGAAGCGTTCGGGAGAGAGCAGGAAGAAGCGTAAGGAGGACGAGAAAGCAGGGCGTATCAAGAAAGTGGCTAGGAACGTGGTTAACTGAACGCGAGCTTTTTTGCGTTTGGCGAGTGTTTGGGGACAGTATTACTCGGGCCACTACGAGATGCTGTTATTGTATGCAGATTCGATTTTGGAGGCTTCACAGATGCATGAGGGTTGGTCATGGTTAAACTATGACGAGAAATTTAGGGACAAAATGGAAGGGAATCGGTCGGTTTCCTGGGGCATGCAGGACATTAATTTGTGGTTGACACAGATGTCGGTCAGACCAGGTGGGTTTGGTGGAGGCGGGGTGAAAGGTGCAGCAGGGGTTCTCCCGGGGGTGGGTCGTTCCTTTCGAGGGGTTGGGGCAATGGGACTGCAGCGAGCGGGGAGCAGTGGCGCAGGAGATCTCTGCTGGAGGTTTAACAAGACTTCGTGCCCGTTCCCGGACTGCAAATTTCGACATGTGTGCTTCCTTTGTGGGGGGCACACCCCGCAGTCAAATGCCTTAAGAAAGGAGTTATGCAGCCCCCCGCGCCTAGCGCAAAACAGTGATTCTTGGGACCTGGCCCCTACGCCGATTCGAAGGGAGATTTTAAATGAGTGGCTGGCCCACTACCCTAAGCGGCGGGATAGAGAAATTTTGTACGAGGGCTTTAATAGGGGTTTTCGGATTCCAGTTTGTAGGCCCTTGGAGGGGACGGTCGCGTGTAATTCCCTGTCAGTTTGGCGTTTTGCGCCGGTGGTGTGGGAGAAGTTAGAGAAGGAATTGCAGTTGGGCAGAATAGCGGGCCCGTTTGAGAACCAGCCCTTCGAAAGGATGGTGGTATCACCGTTGGGGATAATACCTAAAAAAGAGCCTGGGAAGTTCCGGTTGATCCATAATTTGTCCAGCCCGGTAGGCGAGTCTGTCAATGATTACATCCCACGGGAATTGTGTACTGTGCGCTATGCATCTTTCGATAAAGCGGTGGAGTTGGTAAGGGCAGCGGGTGTACAGGCACAAATGGCGAAGGTGGATATTGAGTCGGCCTTCAGACTTTTGCCAGTGCACCCGTCTTCCTTTTATCTCTTGGGTTTTCGCTTCAAGGATGGGCTCTATTTTGATAAATGCTTGCCGATGGGCTGTTCGGTGTCCTGTGCATACTTCGAGAAATTCAGTACCTTCTTGCAGTGGGCCATTGAGCGCAGCGGGGGTAAGGCGAAGGTAGTCCATTATCTGGATGATTTTTTGTTCGTGGGGTCCGCGCAGTCAGAGGAGTGCCGCGACATGCTGGAAGGTTTCGTGGAGTTGTCGATGCAGTTGGGTGTTCCGCTAGCAAAAGATAAGACCGAGGGCCCTGCCACGAGGATTACGTTTCTCGGGGTGGAGCTGGATTCCGCTGCCATGGTGGCGCGACTTCCTCCAGAGAAGGTGCAGCGCTTGCGAGTTTTAGTGGCTACTGTAGTAGCAGCAGCAAAAGTTACACTGAAAGAACTGCAGGCATTAATAGGTTCCTTAAACTTTGCTTGTAGGGTGATTCCTATGGGCAGGGTTTTCCTGAGACGATTAGCTGCTGCTACGGCAGGGGTTCGCAAGCTGCATCATCACATCAGGATTTCGAAGACGATTCGGGCTGATTTGCAGGTGTGGCAGGTATTTTTGGGGGATTATAACGGGACCTCAGTACTGCTGGAGGCTGAGTGCAGTAGCGAGGAGCTGCAATTGTACACGGATGCCGCGGGTGGCATTGGGCTGGGTATTTACTTTGGGGGGTCGTGGTGCGCAGATCGTTGGCCACAGGCTTGGCGCGAAGAAGGCCTTACGAGTAATATAACATTTTTGGAATTATTTCCGATATTGGTGGCGTTAGAGTTGTGGCCCGACAGGTTGCGTAATAGACGGGTGCTGTGGTGGTGCGACAATGCGGCAGTGGTCAGTGTGGTGAACAATTACACGCCCCGTTGTTTGCAAGTAGAGAGGTTGATGAGAGCGGTGGTATTGACCTGCTTGCGTATGAATGTAGCGCTGAGAGCTCGGCATATACCGGGCCTCGCTAATGAGATTGCTGATTCTCTTTCTCATTTCCAGTGGGATCAATTTTGACGATTGGCACCAGCAGCAGATGCGGAAGGAGTGGCGGTCCCTTGGCGGTTGTGGAGTCTTGGCCATGCGGAATGAAGGACTTGCTGCGGAGCTCGGTGGCGGCGGGGACATGGTCAGCCTATGTGCGCGGATGTGGGAAAGTGGTGGACTTTCTCGAAAGCTGCGGGTGGCAGTATGGGGCAGTGCCGGCTCCGTTGTTGGGTCAATATGTGGCCTGGGCAAAAGCGCAGGGGGTCGCACGTTCTTCGGTGTGCAGTCACCTGGCGGGCTTCGAATTTTTTGTGAGGGCGGTTGGATGGGGCTTTCCTGTAGATGGCTTCTTGGCACGTAGGCTTCTGCAGGGTTGGGGCCGCGCGGCTCCGGCTCTGCCGGACGCTCGGAAACCGATCACGCACGAGTTATTGGCCAAGTTGTGTACTTCATTGACAGCAGTGGCTTCTTCTGGGTATGAAGCGTTGCTATTTAGAGCCACCTTTAGTCTGGTATTTTTTGGGGCCTTTAGGATGGGGGAGCTGGTGTCGAACTCGAGCAAGAAAGGGGCAGACGGGATAGTGCAACGGCAGCATGTTATCATGGAACAGGGTGGGTTGAGAGTCTTCTTGGCAAGATCTAAGACTGATCAGCGAGGAAAGGGGGTGTGGGTACGGCTGTGTGCGATCGACGGCCTATTCACATGTCCTGTGTCTGCAATGCGGGATTATTTGCGGGTGAGACCGGTCGGGGCCGGAGGGTTATTTCTGCATGAGGATGGGAGGCTGCTGACGCGTTTTCAAGTGGTGGCGGTGATGAGGTTGGCCTTAAGGTTTGTGGGCGAGCGCACGGAGCAATTTGCGGCGCATTCCTTTCGGATCGGGGTGGCTACCAGTGCAGCTGCAGCAGGCCTTTCGCAGCAGGACATACAGAATATTGGGAGATGGTGTTCTCTGGCGTTTCGGGGTTATGTGCGCTTATGAAGGGTGGGTCAGGTTTATTTCTTGAATTGATTATGTTTTCTCTTACAGATGATGAACGGAATGCTCCCGTCTGCTGGATGATAGGGCATTCCTTCGTTTTCTGGGCTGGCCGGCGGGCAGCAGAGAGGCCGTTTGGGCCTAACCTGGGACTCGCGCTAGCTGCAATGTCTCTTCTATGGCTGGGTGAACGAGGACTGCAGTGGACGCAGCTCTTACCTTTGCTGCGGCATCATGAGCGCGTGCGTGGCCCGCCAAAATTCATCCTGTTACATCTGGGAGGGAATGACCTCGCTGCTTGGACTTGTAAGCAGCTCATCCGAGCGGCAAAGCGGGATTTGGCGACAATGCTGCGCTTGTTCCCTGGGGTGGTGTTATTATGGTCTGACATTGTTCCAAGGCCTGCTTGCCAAGCCCAGCGGCGCTGGTCGCGGGGTCTCACTAAAATAAATCGGCAAATTGGGAAATGGATATCTGAGCGGGGCGGGGTTCAAATTTTACACCCCTGGGTGGAAGTTGCTTGTGCCGGATTGTATCGGCAGGATGGTGTGCATTTATCCCCTGTGGGTGTTGATTTGCTGTTAAACGATTGGCAAGAGGCCTTGGAAAGATTGGGGGGGTGGGAGGTCAACTGGTCGCAGCTTAGGTTTGGGGGGGCGGCACACTGACAGGGGTGTCACTGTGCCGGTGACGGGATCCCGGAGGTCTCCGGGGTCCGGAGTCTTTACGACATACTTGGGCGGGGGTGGGGTGCCCCCGACCCGGATAAGCCCTGCTGGCCTTTGCTAGTCACATGGCGAGGTCGGGGAAAGGGCGGTAGCAAGTTGGCCGGTGCCAGGACACGGCCGAAGCAGAGGCAAGGTCACTTTGCTAGTTATATGGCTGGTGAGGCATTGCTCCGCTAGGGGGATTGTTAAGAAGTTTGTTAAGATTGGAATGTTAATTGTTTATAAATATAATAAAGCTGCGACCAGTTGGTTCTTCCACATTAGGAAGTCTTTGTGTGATTTGTAAGCGAGCCGGGAAAGAGGTGGGGGGGGGGGCTGTGAAGGGGGTGGTGCAGGAAGGATAGGATGCCGGGTCCGAACTACCACGGTTATGGAAGCCCGCGGGCAAGGTCCCGACGAGGCGCCGGTAACCGGGTGAGCGGCCCGGTCCGACGTCCTGCTTCGGGGCTCTGGGGGGGGGGGGCCGGGCAGAGGGTGAGGAGAGCGGATGCATCCGCATCATTCAAACTCATTGGCTCCGCAAGACAACGAGCGGAGCCAATGAAACTCCCTGCTCGCCCGAGGCTTTAAAGGGAGGGAGCGTGGGCGGCCCCCTCCTTTCCAGCTTCGGGCGTGCAGCGGGACAGCTTCCCTCCCCCCCTCCCCTGGTTTAGCTATGGGAGTGGAGGGGTTTTTGGGGGTGTCGCAGTTGGGGGGGGGTAAGGCGGGATCCCGGAGGTCTCCGGGGTCCAGAGCCTTTACGACATACTTGGGCGGGGGTGGGGTGCCCCCGACCCGGATAAGCCCTGCTGGCCTTTGCTAGTCACATGGCGAGGTCGGGGAAAGGGCGGTAGCAAGTTGGCCGGTGCCAGGACACGGCCGAAGCGGAGGCAAGGTCACTTTGCTAGTTATATGGCTGGTGAGGCATTGCTCCGCTAGGGGGATTGTTGAGAAGTTTGTTAAGATTGGAATGTTAATTGTTTATAAATATAATAAAGCTGCGACCAGTTGGTTCTTCCACATTAAGAAGTCTTTGTGTGATTTGTAAGCGAGCCGGGAAAGAGGTGGGGGGGGAGGGCTGTGAAGGGGGTGGTGCAGGAAGGATAGGATGCCGGGTCCGAACTACCACGGTTACAGGATACCTGGCTCGATGGACCTTTGGTATGACCCAATATGGCAATTCTTATGTTCTCATGTTCTTACTGGATTACAGAATCCGAGGCAGCATAGTTTCACCAGAGGTAGGTCTTGCCAGATGAATCTGATCAGTTTCTTTATCTGGGTGACCACAGAGTTGGATGTGGTATTCTTGAATTTCAATTTTGACCTTATTCCATATAGGTAACTTTTTTTTAATTTAAATGTTTATTAAAGTTTATCTAGTTGCTTCATACACTCAATTATTAGCTAAACTCAATGTCAAACTGCCTCACAGTCCAATGAACTATCACCCATTCGCCCTTCCCAACCTCCCCTGCCTTTTGAGTCCAAGTGATGATGGTAATGTTAATGATAGGTATAATAGTGACGAATGCTCTGCTTGTTCCATATAACTCCTCCTCAAATGCACCATAGACTATTCTGTGTGATACACCTCACAGACCATGTACCCACGTTCAGTATCTCTCCCAAACAGCTTCCATTTCCTTCACTTTCCCTTTAGTGTATTGCCCTAAGCTTATTCAGACTAAACAAATTATTTAACCATTCATAAAAAACCCTCATATCAGATCATTTTTCTATCTCCCAACTATTTCATTTCACAGTGGGTTGCCACTATACAGTATTTAAACAGTCCCTAAGTCTTCTTATCAATTTCTGGGCAGTAACTGTGAAGCAAATAATTCTTCAGATTCCTAGATATTTTATCCCCAGTAATCTCATCCATTATAACTATTCACCATTCCCAGTTAAGTTTTTACTTCTATCAATCCCCATGAAGGAATGTGCCTGTTTGCCCACATTTATGCCAGCAACCATTGTGTCAGAGTTCTATAAATTCCGGCATCAAGTGCCATAAAATTACTCACCTATAGCAGTTGCTCACTGTGGACAGCAGGATAAGTCCTCACATATAAGGATGATATCACTGACAGAGCCGTCACGTGGGAACCTTTCTCAATGCCTTCCAAAAGCTCTTAGAAGGGTTCTACCGTGCATGCGTGCATCTTCCCTCCTGCCATCACCACACCATTTTCCTCAGTTCGTAACTAACTAAACTAGAAGATAACTCCAGAAGAGGGAGGGTTATGATGACTTATCCTGCTGTCCATGGAAAACACTTGCTACAGATGAGTAACTTTGTTTTATCTATGGATAAACAGGATAAGTGCTCACATATAGGTTTCCTAGCTACCAGCTGCCTCGCAACAAAAAAGGGATGAAAGGTGCCACAAGAGGCAGACATCATGAACAATAACATCAGAAGGAACTAGGCTGTAAAAACTAAGAAAAATGTATGTTATCCCTCTTCTTTTTTTTTTTTTTTTAGCAAGGCAACATGGAACAAAAAACAAAACAAAGTCTAGTGGGGATGGAGTAGGATTCTAGTCCCAAAACAGTTCTAAAGTACTGTTGGCTGAACCTGCTGTCATGCTGGGAATTCCCATCCAAACTGTAGTGAGAAGTGAATGTGTGGACTGAAGTCCAGGTGCAGCCTTGCAAGTCTCTTCCATGGAAATTGAGCATAAGTGGGCCACTGAAGCAGCCATGGCTCGGATATTGTGAGCCGTGACATAACCCTCAAGGCACAAGTCTGCCTGGGCATAAGTGAAAGAGATGAAATCTGTGAGACAAATTGACAGACTGCATTCAGTGATGACAGCCCCCAACTTATTTGGGTCAAATGAAACAAAAGGTTAGGTGAATTGTCTATGGGCTTTAGTCCTTGTAGAAGGCCAAGGCTCTCTTACAGTACAACATGTACTGTGCACTTGTGAGCATGGGATCTTGGAAAAAATGTTGGCAGGTTGATTGACTAATTAAGGTGGGAATCCGACACCATCTTTGGAAAGAATTTAGCATGCGTCCACAACAGGGCCGGTCCGTCCATTGAGCAAGAATGTTGTTTGCACAGGGCCCTGCATTTCAGGGGGCTCCACACAAACAACATCTTGAACACCGGTGGCAGGCAGGGCAGCTTTAGAGGGAGCCGGAGAGGCCCTGGCTCCCTCTAAAAGCTGCCAAAGTGAAGCACGTCTTTTTCCTTCACTTCGGCAGCTGTACTGACGTTTAGAATGCTGCCGCGCTGAGCGCGGGAAACAGGAAGTTCCCTTTGACCTCAGCACGGCAGCGTTCTAAACGTCAGTACAGCTGCCGAAGTGAAGGGAAAAGGCATGCTTCACTTCGGCAGTTGTAGAGGTGAGCGGTGCCTCACCGACTCCCTCTTAGCTAGCCGTCGGGCTCTTCAGGAGGGGAGGGGGGCTTGGACTGAAAATGGGCTGGTGGGTTACTAATGGGCTTGGAGGGGGTTACTAGGACTGGAAATGGGCTGTGGGGGTTTGCTAGGACTGAAAATGGGTTGAGGGGGTTACTAGGACTGGAAATGGGCTGGGGGGTTGCTAGGACTGGAAATGGGCTGAGTGGAGGGGGGCTTGAACTGCAAATAGCTAATGGGGAGGGGGGCTTGGACTGGAAATGGGCTGTGTGAGGGGAGCTAGGACTGGAAATGGGCTGAGTGGGGGGAGCTAGGACAGGAAATGTGCTGCTGGAGGGGCTAGGATAGGACTGGACATGGGCTGCTGGGGGGGCTAGGATTGGAAATGGGCTGTGGTGGAGGCTTGGATTGAAATGGACTCATGGAGGGGCTAGGACTGGAAATAGACTCATAGGGGGCTTGGATTGGAAATGGGCTGAGTGGAGGAGAGCTAGAATTGGAAATGGTCTGATGGTGGTGCTAGGAAAGGACTAGAAATGGGCTGATGGAGGCTGGGATTGGAAATGAGCTGATGGAGGGGCTCAGATAGAGCTGGAAATGGATGGAGAAGCTAGGCCTGGAAATGGGTTGATGGTGGGGCTAGGATAGGATTGGAAATGGGCTTATGGGGGGTTAAAAGGGAGCGGATGCTGGGTGGGGCTGGAACTAGAAGGGAGCTGATGTTGGGAGAGGATTAGAATGGGATGGGGCTGGGAGAGTAAAATGGAGAGGGGAAAAATATTTTGTGTGGGAGGGAAGAAAAATCTGCAATTGGCTGGAAATTGGGAGACTAAGTGGGGATTGAAAATGGAGGGGTAAAATTTGAGTGGATGAAAAATGAATAAAGAAAGAGATGGAGGAAAGAGCAAAAGGAGAAAGATTAGTATGTTAAAGCAGATGTAGAGAGAGAATGGAAAAAACTAGAAAAGAGAAGAAAGGACAAATGGACAGCAGACTATGGATAGTCAGCAGAAGACACGAAGAAACCAGAAGAAAGTGGCTGGAGCAATTGCAACTGAAAAAAATGCACAAAAGGTAGAAAAATATCTCTTTATTTTGAATTTATTAACTAGAATATGTCAGCTCTGGGAAATGTGCATCATTAATGTCTGTGCTTTGTTTAGTACAAGAGGAAATTAATTTATAGTTTTATTTCTACAGTGTTGTTGTACATTCCAAGTTTGGCTTTTGGGGTTCCCAGTTTAATTATTGTCTTCCTATTTCTAAATTGTGATTCCTTGTTCTTTGTTTGGTGATGGTCAATGTTCTGCATGTGTAACTGAGCTGCAGTATTCTGTCCATGTAGTTTCTATTTGACAGTGCCACGTGTTCTCTTTCCCCAGTAGGAGATGTATTGGCAGTTTCTGAGATGTATTGGTTTAATATTTGCAGTGTTGCCTTTTGATAGGTAGAGTATGGTGCTTTGTGAGTCCTGGTAGTGCTGTTACGATATGGTGGGTTTGCTATGGGTTCTAAATGGGCAGTGTTTGTAGTAGTTCCTAATGTGCCTGGCGGTTGGCACTGGATTATAGTAATGTAGAAATCTTTTAGTCTTTCTTTATCCACACACTAACCTTTAGTAAACATGCCTCTTAATCAGTATGTTAACATTATGCAAATATTTATGCAAATGAGGCCCCACACCAAGTCTCCGCACAAGGCCCCGCACCCCCCTTAGGCTGCCCCTGGTCCACAAAACCACCCTATTGTTGAAATACTTTGTGAAGGGCAGATAGGCTATTAGAACCTGGAGCTTGCTAACTGCATTCTGAAGTCACCGCAACTAAAAACAAGACCTTCCAGGTCAAAAACCTCAGGGCACAGGCATTCAATGACTTGAAAGGAGATTTCATCAGCTGAGTTAATACCATACTAAGGTCCCAAGACACTGCAGGAAACATGAGAGGAGATTTTACCAGAAGCATGCCCCACATAAAAAGAATAATTAAAGGTTGTAAAGAGATGGGTTTATTTTCTACATGATAGTGCTAAGTGCCAATTGCACTTGGTGAACTTTTACAGATATATTTTTCAAACCAGACTCAGACAGATGTAGAAGGTATTCAAGCAGTTTTCATGTAAGACAAGAGAAGGGATCTAAGGCTTTCGCTTCATACCAGACAGCAAACCTCCTACACTTGAAAGCATGGGACCTCCAAGTAGGATCTGTTCTGGATGCTAAGAGGACATCAGCAACACCAATCGGCAGGTTCAAGAACACAGTCAACCTCTCAACATCCAAGCTGTGAGGGTTAGGGACTTTATATTTATTTACGCGGTTTTTTTTATACCATCTTATCAATATATCACAGCAGTTTATAGAGACATAGAAGAGTATATAACATTGGGTGCAATCAACAAACTGATAATATAGATGAGCAAGTTATACCATTTGATTACCAAGTAGGTTAGATGAAAGATAACTATTGTCACAAGGTAGACCCAATGGAGCCGGAAGAAATGGAGATTAGCAGAGAAGATCAGGCAGAACCTGATGATATAAACAAAAAGCTGTCAAATAGTTGCTATAAGCAACCACGGCACACGTGGGAGAAGGGTAAAAAGACACACCCAGTCAGCATGGGAATGGAGTTTGAATTACCCGATAGGGATCAGCTGAGAGGGGGTGGAACCCGGGGACAGATACATAAGGCACACTCACAAGTAGTGAGGGAGAGTGAGCAAGGACAGAGGTGGAAGCAACAGCCTCTGACGTGGGAACGAAAGGAAAGAGAAAAAGATATAGTGAGCCAATCTCATCTCCAGGACCAGAGTTGGTGGAAGGAGGGACGTGAAAGAGTGAGTCAGCCAAATATACAACAGGACAGCGTGAATGAGTCTGAGGACTTTGTGAATACACGTGGAGGTCAGCTGCTGAATACAGAGTGTGTGTGTGAAAGCCAGAAGAAATGGGGGAGGAATAATACTGCAGGTAACAAAGCATTCAAAGCTGAACAGGGCTGTTTTACACCTGAATGGGCTAAGTTCAGGGTTAACAGGAGAAGCCAGCCAAGAGCAGACATAAAGGGAAAAGGAAACAACTTCTTTCCTTGTGCTAACAGCTACAAGAGAAAGGAAGATTTCTTACCTTTTGAAGCACCTAATTCTGCTAGCAACTTTAAACTCCCAGATTTCTCCCGAGTGCCGTTGCCAGCACTGCAATCTCCTACAGCTGAGCCAGAAGAATTAACCCTTAGCCGGTTCAGGGCAGGACACAAGCTGTCTAATACTGAGGCCAGTGTATATGGGCAGTTACCTTATGGTTTCCCTCAGGGAAAGTGCTCTTATAAACCACTTTCAAGAATATATGGTAATTCCCAGCAGAGCTTTAGCTCAGAACCAGGAAGTAATCACATACCTGACGTGACCAGCCAGTTTGAGGCCAGCAGAACAGCTGACACAGAGAACGTATGTACAAATGATTATCATTTAATGCAATGTGATATTCCTAATGTGCAAGGAAGTCCTGAGCCAATGGAATGCTCTTTAATGGTAACTGAAGAAGAAGAATTCTCACTCAGATAAGGGAAATATATGCAACAGGAGGTTTAAGCAGTAAACATGTTGATTGGCAGAAGTTCCCTTGGTTAAAAGTAAAACCCAGTTGCTTTGAGGCAGCAAAAGAAAAGGTTAAGTGCTCACAAGGAGAACTGTTTAAGTACTTTTCTTTTGATGAAGTTTAAGCTGAAGAAAGCAATTTTTGTTCTACATTTGTTTTCTGTTGTTTGCCAGAGTGGCTTTGTTATTTTGTTTACCAAGAAAAGAATACCCTCATTGGACGGGGAATAAAGCCCTTGATTTGAAGTTTGAACTGTGTGCTTGAATTGATTATAAAAGGACGGTACAACTACCACCCACAAAGGGCCAGGCAAGGCTATTTGCCGTATACACAGAGCCAGGAGGAGGTATTAACCTGTAGTACCAGTCTCCATCGGAGGGGCCCGATGAGGGTGTGACACTATTTACAGATGGGAAATATAAATTGAGATATTGGTAATCACAGTTTTCCAGTTTATGTTGGGTCAGTATTGATTCCATCTATCATCTTTCCAAAATACATAGAAAACACAAACGTCTTTAGCTGTTTTCTAAATGTATGGATGTCACTTATGTTTCTTAATTTAGCTGAGAGAGAATTCAAAAGTATTGGGATGTAGCATTGTCCCCCAAGTCTGCATAACGAGAGTTAGTGAATCACACAAGTGAACTGCATTGCAGATGGAAAGTTCAAGAAGGAAAGGGAACCACAGCTGCCAAGACCAGTAAGGAGTGATGAGAAACATCATGCCTTTGTCATTCTTGAGTTTAAGAAGAATTTTTGCAATCAGAGGAATAGGAGAATACACTACTGAAGTCCCCCCCCCCCCCCCCAGTGAAAGAAAAAGGCATCCAATACTAGTTTTCTGTGTGTCCTCACGCAGTGGAAGAACTGAGGCATCTGGGTGTTCTGAAAAGTGGCGAAATGAGGGGGTGCCCCACTCCCAAAACATGGAGATTGCCACCTCCCAATCCAGGGTCCAATTGTGAGGCTGAAGGACTCTGCCATGTAGGTGACTCTGAGTTCCATCCCCTAGGAGATGAGAAAGTTCCACATCCTGACTGTTTCCCAACCATGGCTACTTGGTTGTCTGTTTGAATGAGCACAATTTCAAAGCTTTTAGAATGTTCAATATTGCTCTCAGTTCCAAGAAATTGATCTGGTGGAGACTTTCTTATAGGGACTATTTTCCCTGAGTGTGGAACCCATCTACATGGGCTCCCCAACCCAGTTTTGACGCATTTGTCATGAGGAGTTTTTGATAAGGAGGAATTTGGAAAAGAGACATATGGCCAGATTATAATAATCCATCCACCAGGAGACAGAGTCCTGGGAGGGGAAGAGTGACCAAAATTATGTGGTCAGGCTTGTCTGTGGCCTTTGTCCATGCAATGCTCAAAGTCCACTGAGATTGTCTCATATGGAGACATGCCAAGGGAATAGTTTAAACCATTGAGGCCATGTTACCTAAAATTTTCAATAAAGCTCTTGCTGATGTCTACTAATTCTTTTGTACATCTTCCACTATTGCCACTAATAAGGTGAGCCTGTCCTGTGGCTTATAACTGAGTTATCTCTAGCAGAGCTCTGATGAATTCCAATTGATGTGACAAGATCAATTTGGATTTGGGATAATTGATGGTGAACCCTAGTAGCTCTAACATCTGGATGGTGGTGCATAGCCTCCTTCCTGGGAGATGTTCTTGAGCAGTCAATTGTCCAAATAGGAAACACATGCACTCCCAGTCTGTGTAGAAACACTGCGATAACAACAAGACATTTGGTGAAAACACAAGGCCAAAGGGCAGTATGTAGTTGTATGGAAGTGATGTTTCACTACAATAAATCTCAGATACCTACATTCAAGAGTGACTTGCTCTTTTTCAGCTTTAGCTTGAGTTTGCATACTAGGAGCTGGTGATCTGTACCACAGTCAGCTCCGGGTTTTGTCTTTGTTGATACTACTGACTTTTCATCATTGACTTCTACAGATGTAGTCAATTTGATTGTATAAATCCATTGTCTGAAGTCCGTGAGGGTAATTTTAGAAGAGTTGTCCAAGTGCAATCTAGAACTTCTAACCTAGAACGTCTGAAAAAAAAGCAGGCACGTCCAGGTGCAGACATGATTTTACAAACATGGCAATGCCTGATATGGATGTCTGTAGGGGTGTCTACATAGATATCCTCTGAACCATTCTTCAGAACCTGGATGTCTAGGATAGCCTAATGGTTAAAGTAGGGAGTTAGAAACAGAGCAATCAGAGGTCAAACCCCACTGCTGCTATTGTTGACAATGTGTGGAGTACTAGGGATGATGGAGTGCTTTCTTCTCTATACCCTCTGGATGTTTTTCAGTTAAAACAAGCCTGGAGCAGGTCTAACATTAGTCCAAAACAAAGCACACACACACTTGCAGGTATCAAAGGGTTGTTTGTAGAGTGAGCTGAAGAAAGCTCATAGAAAACAATGGAGATAATTCTAAAAAACTTTATTAAGGCATCTGGTGGTCCTACCCTACATGGCCGTGTAAGGTAGGACTATCAGATGCTCTAATAAAGTTTTCTTATACGTATCTCCATTGTTTTCTATGGGCTTTCTTCACCTCACTCTACATACGACATCATATGTCTAACGTTAGACATGATGCCAGAGATCCATGATGTTTCTGAGATCAGGTGGGGATGTCCAGGATCTTGGAAACAGCTGCTCCATGCCCCTTTTCAGACCTGGATGTCCTCATGTTGGGGATGTCCCCAGAGCTAGCTTCTAAAATGGCTTTGGAGATATCTCTATTTTTGGATGTCCAAAATATGAATAGGGCTTCTAAAATAAATGCTCAAGTGTACAGTCACCAGAAGAAGATGTTTGAGATGAATAGATTGTTGGTCTTGCAGAATTCTATCAGTCTTTCTCTAGCTTCATTTTTGTTGCCAAGTTCATATTTTCCAAACACTTTGCCTTCTCCTTTGTTGTCAACTTTTACTTTCCAGTCACCCATGACTACTGTATCAGGATATCTTGTTTGCATGTTCTGTCAGTTTCAGCTTGTATGAGTACTTGTTCAATTTCTTCTACTTTTGCAGCTGTTGCTGGGGCATACACCTGAATAATAGTTGTGTTGATGGACAATCCTCATAGATGGATAGAAATTAAGCATTCACTGATTGCACTGTATTTCATAACAGTTTTTGCAAGTTTCTTCTTAATTATAAATGCAACACCATTTCTTTTTTGTTTTTCATTTCCAGCATATGTACCATGCGATTATCAGATTCAAAATGCCCAATGCCAGTCCTTTTCATTTCACTGATACCAAACAGATCGAGTTGTACATGTCCATTTCATTCTTGACTACCTCCAACTTTCCTTGGTTCATGCTTCGTACATTCCATGTCCCAATATGTAAGATATCTTTGCAGTTTCTGACTCTCATTTCATGCGCAGCTACATCAGCAGTCAGACATCCCGAGGGCTTTGCTCTAGCGACATCATAAATGTTGGCTTTACTCCGAAATGTCTTCAGCTTATCCCCAGTAACCCGCTCAGTGCCTTACAACCTGGGGGTCTCATCTTCTAACATTATATCACAATTTGTTTTGTTGTAACTATCGACTGGGTTTTTATGGCAAAATATGGAAGTAGATTGCCAGGCTTTTCTTCTGTGCAGATAATGCTAGTGTTGTTGCCGTTGTCACAGAAATATGATCCTCCACTGCCAACACCGTCCCATTATGCTTCTGCCCAGTTGGGTAGTTTATCTTAATCTGGCACCTCAGCTGAGACCTGTCTATTTGGAGAGACACTGTCAGTAGTTAAGCTACCGATAGCATAGCTCTCAGTATCACTGATGCACACAAGCACGCACAGCAGGACAAGTTGCAAACCAATCGAAGGGATCCAGTATTACTACTACTCAGGCTGGTCCATCCACTAGGCGTGCTAGGTGGCTGCCTAGGGCAGCAGACCATGGCGGGCAACATGGTGGCTATGTGCCACCCCTTTGGTGCCTGCAGTAGGCCATGTGCTTTGATACACATGACCTGCCACTTCTGACCCCCCTCCAACACAACTTCCTGTTTGACAGGGGTCAGAAATGGCAGGCCATGTGCGCCAAAGCACATGGCCTGCCATGGGCACAAAACAACGACAAAGTCACCGCTTTTAAACTGCCGCTGTCGGCCCCCAGAAGACAGAATTGGCGGTGGAACAATGCAGCTCCAGGAGGGGGGGTGGTGCAGCTCCGGGCAGGGAGGACGGGCAGCTCAGTCAGGGCTCCTGCCTGGGGCAGCAGAAACCCTTGGGCCAGTCCTGCGATTACTATTACTACTTATCATTTGCATAATGCTACAAGGCAGACACAGTGCTGTACACATACATCAAAAAACAATCCTTGCTCCATGGAGCTTTCAGTCTATTCAAGACAGGCAAATAGAACAAACAGGGAACTAGGAGAGTTCTTTGAAGGAAATTATTAAAACACACAATTAGTTAAACAGGAGAATGAGGAGGTTAAGATTCATGTCCAGTATGGTACTTCTTATGTTCTTATATAGCTGGCAACTCTGTGAGCAGAGCTGGTGCAAGGACTGGAGATGTCCTAGGCAAACCCTCCATCCTGCTGACACCTCGTCCCCCTCCCCCCACATCCATTGCTGCTGCTGGCGTCCCTCTCTGGGGCCAACAGCAGCAGCAATTGCCCCTGAAATCGTGAATCTGCACCTACCCTTTATCGCCGAATCTGCATTGCAGTTTCATTCTCTCTAATCTGCTGCTTCTGCCCTGAAGTTCTGGTTTTGTGTAAACCAGATGTCTGAGGCGGAGGGGGACTGAAGTAGTAGATTAAGAGAATGAAACAATGGTGCAGCCCCGGAAACAGAGGGTAAGTGCTGTTGTTGCAGCCAAGCACCTGAAAATGCTCTTATTCTCTCACTCACCCACAGAAGGAAACTCACAGACAGGCTGGAATGCAAACAGGATCTTTAATGTGCGCACAGGCTCAGACAGAGAGCTGGCAGTCTCCACAAAAAATTCTGAGCCCCGAAGGACGTCCTACATTGTCTTATATACAGTACAATTTTAAACTCATTCTACAATCTCATTCGTCTCAGGTATTTCCTGTCCACCAATCAGCAGCCCCTGGGAAAGGTGCCTGGGTGACCTGTCCAAACCCGTATGCTCTGGTCTGCTGATTTCTGGGCAAGGGGGTATTGTGCTCAGGCCTGGAGGGGGGGGGGGGAAGGGTGCCTACTGAAACCTTTGTCCTCTCTTAGCAAGCTGATCACTATGTAAAACCTCATGGCTGCCTCACTCCCCCCTTTTTAAGTGAGACCTCAACCGCTAGGGGCGGTAGAGGGCAGTATTACTGGAGGCAAGCCGCAGAGGGGTGTATTGGGTCAGGGCCATGACAGTGGTAGCCGCCTTGCGTTCTACCAGGGTATCAAGGGTGGTGGTAATGAAGCGGTAAAGAATGGGGATACAACATGACAGAATGGCACATAGCAGTAAAATAAAAAGAACCCCTACCACTAGGATTTTTAGTCCCCCTAGCCAACTGAACCACTTCATAAACCACCCAGGACCCATGGATGGATCAGTAATATGATTAACTAGATCACGTAGGTCTTGGATAGAGTGTTCAATGGAAACACTTGCGTCAGTGAGTTTAAAACAACACATACCCTATACCCTCTGTAGCAACTCCTGCACAAAGGTTTTGTTCCGTGTGCAAAAGCTGCTGTACTGTCTGTAAAAGGTTGTAGGGCCTGCAGAGGCCTCTTTCCTTTGGGACAAAGGAGGGCCGTGTGCAAAAAGTCTGCAGAGGCCTCTTTCCTTTGGGGCAAAGGCTCTTTCCCTGGGATCCACCCTTATTAACATATTAATGGCTTTTATTCTTGCTAGTGTTGAGTCATTCTGGCTACACCCTGCCATCCTCTTTGTTTCATTAATCACTGGCACCAGGGCCGGATTTACCTATACGCCATGTACGCCATGGCGTAGGGCCCACAGCTGGCAGGGGCCCACAAAAAAAAGAAAAAGTTAATTTTTTTAAAAATAAAATTAAAAAAAAAAACCTGCTGGCTGCCACCGCGGGGCCCTCTCTGCTGCCGCGGCAGCACCGACTGACCCGCAGGGGCCCCCTCTACAAGCTGACTCCGTCGGTTCCTTCCTCCCTCCCTCCCTCCGTGCAGGGTGCAGGCTGTGAGAGATGCGAAAGTGTCTCCTCGCGTCTCTGTTAAGCCCGCAGGGGCTGATGGGCAATTTCCCAGCAGCCCCTGCGGGCTTAACAGAGACACGAGGGAGACACTCTACCTTCGCGCCTCTCACAGCGTGCACGGAGGGAGAGAAGGATCGACGGACCGACGGAGTCAGCTTGCAGAGGGGGCCCCCACGGGTCAGTCCGTGCTGCCGCGGCAGCAGAGGGGGCCCCGCGGTGGCAGCCAGCAGGTTTTTTTTTTAAAATTAAATTTTACTTTAGGCCGACGAGGGTGGGGGGGTAGGACTGGTAATGGGCTATTGGGGGGGCTGGGGCTGGGGCTGGGACTGGAAATGGGCTGGGGGGGTTAAGGCTAGAGGTGGGTTGATGGGGTTAGGACTGGTAATGGACTGTGGGCTGTTGGTTGGGCTTAGAGCTGGCAATGGGCATTGGGGGGGGATAAGAAACGTAATCGCCAGTGTGCAGATGGTGGCTGTCTGGTAATGGGCTATGGGGGTCTAGGACTGGAAAGGGGCTGGGGGGGTTGTGGGCTGATGGGGTTAGGACTGGGAATGGGCTGTGGGGGGGTTATAGAACATGTAATGGGCTTTGGGGGGCTTAAGACTGATAAGGGGATTTCGCGCGTGTTAAGACGGGTAAGCCGATGTGGGCTGATGGGGGCTGTCTGGTAATGGGCTATGGGGGGGCTAGGACTGGAAATGGGCTGGGGGGGTTAAAACTGGAGGTGGGCTGATGGGGTTAGGACTGGTAATGGGCTGTGGGCTGATGGGGGAGTTAGGACTGGCAATGGGCTATGGGGGGCTGACTGGAAATGGGTTGATGGGGTTAGGACTGGAAGTGGGCTGATGGGGGGTTAGGACTGGTAATGGGTTATAGGGGGGCTTAAACTGAAAATGGGGTGATGGGGGGTTAGGACTGTAAGTGAGTTGATGGGGGGGCTAGGACTGGTATTGGGTTGGGGGGTTGCTAGGACTGGAAATGGGCTGATGGGTGGCTAGGACTGGAAATGGGCTGATGCAGGGACTAGAAGGGAATGGATGCTGGGTGAGGCTGGAACTAGAAGGGAAGCTGATGTTGGGGGAGGATTAGAATGGGATGGGGCTGGAAGAGTAAAATGGAGAAGGGAAAAATATTTTGTGTGGGAGGGATAAAAAATCTACAATTGGCCGGGTATTGGGAGAGTAAGTGGGGATTGAGGATGGAGGGGTAAAATTTGAGTGGATGAAATAGGAATGAGGAAAGAGCAAAAGGAGAAAGATTAGTATGTTAAAGCAGATGTAGAGAGAGAATGGAAAAAAATCTGGCAGAGAGAAGAAAGGACAAATGGACAGCAGACGATGGAGAGTTAGCAGAAGACACGAAGAAACCAGAAGAAAGTGGCTGGAGCAATTGCAGCTGAAAAAAATGCACAAAAGGTAGAAAAATATCTCTTTATTTTGAATTTATTAATTGGAATATGTCAGCTCTGGTAAATGTGCATCATTAACGTCTGCGCTTTGTTTAGTACAAGAGCAAATTAATGTATAGTTTTATTTCTACAGTGTTGTACTTTCCAAGTTTGGCTTTTGGGATTCCCAGTTTAATTATTGTCTTCCTGTTTCTAAATTGTGATTACTTGTTTGATGGTCTATGTTCTGCATGTGTAACTGAGCTGAGGTGTTCTGTTTATATAATTCCTATTTGACATTGCCACTTGTTCTCTTTCCCCAGTAGGTCATGTATTGTTGTTCTCTGAAATGTATTGGTTTAATATTTGCAGTGTTGCCTTTTGATTGGTAGGGTATGGTGCTTTGTGAGTCCTGGTAGTGCTGTTAGGATACGGCGGGTTTACTATGGGTTCTAAATGGGCAGTGTTTGTAGTAGTTCCTAATGTGTCTGGCAGTTGGCACTGGATTATAGTAATGTAGAAATCTTTTAGTCTTTCTTTATCCATACACTCATTAAGAGGCACGTTTACTAAAAGTTAGTATATGGTAACATTATGCAAATATTTATGCAAATGAGGCCCCTTATGCAAATGGGGCCCCGCACCCCCCTTGGGCCGCCCCTGCTGGGGGCCCACAATTTTTGTTGGCGTAGGGCCTCACTCAAGGTAAATCCGGCCCTGACTGGCACTGTAGTCTTCAGGGCTCATGAGCACTTTGTATCACCAGCTTTGTTTGGCCTGTTTAACTTGTCCAGGCTTGCCCAACTTGCTCAGGCCTGTTCAATCTGTTCAGGCCTGGCATGTCTTTTCTTAGCTGGGTCCATTTTCTGTGCACTTCTGTTCAGAGTATGGTTCCCCCTGGCTTTACTCTTGTTGTGCTGGGCTCTGGGTACTCATTTTTTAGCCCACATGTTTTTTTTTTCCGTGCCATCATAATGTATTACAGCCTCAGGCAAGGATGCAGCCATACTAGACATACCTATCAGCCAATTTCCCTTCACTGTGTTGCAGTTTCAGCGGCAACTGCTGCTCTTGTCAGCCCCAGAGAGGGGCCCCAGTGGCAGCAATGAGCGTGGGGGTCTCCCCCTGGAGGATTGGTGCTCTAGGCGACCACCTAGTTCGCCAGAGCACCAACTCTGTCTGTGAGTCAGTGTTTGCTGCCTGAAATTTAAAATGTGAATAATTTTGTTCAAGAATTTAATTTCCTGCAGCTTCTGAAAGGGGAACAGTCCACAGGTGGAGGGGCGGGGGAGGAACATGCCTGAAGCAAAGTTTGTATAGAAAGCAGAACAGGGACTTTTGCAAAGGAAGAGAGAATCACAGCTCAGCTCACTTGGTTGTTGATAATTATGCAATTAATGAAACCTCATTAATTAAACATTAGAAACCAACTGGGAAAAACATTCCAGAAAAGTGTTGACCTTACGGCCTTCCCACTCTCAGTTTCACACAAAACAAGGGAAGTGCACTCTCTGAGATTCCCAGCAACTCCATGCATTGGGGAGAAAGAGACTGCTGCTTGTATCTTTCTTCTTTTTGACATTAGAAAAGAAAAGAACATAAGAATAAGATAAACTGTGCTGAGTCAGACTAAGACCCATCGAGCCAAGCATCCTTTCTCTGAGAATAGCCAGTCCAGGTCACAAATGCGACAAAGATGAGAATAAGGCAGAAATGACACTGATGTGCAAAAATATTTGGGCCCACAGGGCCCATACTGTATTAGAGGTTTTGTGTAAAATCTGCAGAGTTCAGGTGAGGGTTTGTTCCCTCCTCACTCCCAATGCTATCTAGAAAATAATAACCTTGGGGAGGACAATTTTCAAAGGGATTTAACTAGGTGAATAAGCAGATACCCTGCTAGACTTTCTTGTTGGATAGTGATCCCCTCAGAGCAGTTATAGGTATATGTGTGCTTTCATAACCTATATAGTTTTGGCCAGATTAAATAAGAAATGTTCCCGGGATGGTGTTTAGCTTGAGCTTGAGGGTGTAAATAATGCACATACGCTGAAGAAGTAAACAATTCACATACATTTGGATTTTCAAATGTACACATGGGGCCCGATATTCAAAAGGATTTATAAGGTTAGCAGGATCTGCTAACCACATAAACCCTGCTGAACCAGATACATATTCAGTGGCACTAACTAGCCAGTGTCACTGAATATCTCAGACCACCTTGGCACAATCCTGATAGTACCTGGAAAGTCTGTGAGTGGCACTGGGCTGCAACTGCTCTTCTAGAATGTAGTGTAAAGTAGAATGTGCAGCGCTTCCTGCGTGCAGTGGCCCACCAAGCTCCTTAGTTTTGTTTCTTCCACTCTGCTGAACAGATGCACGACAAAGCTCTCCTACGTTTAGTAATCCAATGAAGGTTTTTTCATTATCTTTGAACTTTATTCTTTTTTATTTAAGTTGATTCATTAAGTTATTTTTCACAAAAGTTTTCTTTTATTTGTTCATAATGCGAAGATTTCATCCTTGCCTGTGTTTTGTTAGAACATTCTACAGCAGAGACCTTCACCTAATCTGCCTCTGGTATCCCAGAATTGCCAAGTTACCCACTTCCTGAAGTGAGATTTTTTGCCAGTTTTGGTTTTAAATCTGCATTGCAATGCAGCATTGTATTTGTAGTCCCTGATTGTGGTCCATAATGCATCAGAATGAGCTTGTCAGACACCCAGGACTGGCTTAAATTCTCTCTCCTGGAACCGGGTAACTTGGCAACTCTGGTTTCTGGGTTCAAGTCACAATCCTGATCCCTGTGTCTTCTGCACAGTCTGCCTACCACAGGGACTCTTGGACTGACCTAAGTCATTCTAGTGACTGGCTCAAAGAGTTCCTCATCAATAAGATAATTTGACAGAGGGCACAAATTGTACAGCAATGGTGTTTGCCTCAATCTGTGTATAGCCTTTGTTGTTAGAGAGAGATACCGCCTCTTTGTGCGGTGATCCAAAAGGTCCCAGGAGCTTCTGGGTCGCCAGGAGTCAGGACTGATTCGAAGGCACACATTGCATTGCCAAGTGGTCCAGAGGCAGAGCCATTGTAACTACCTGTTACAATGTATAACGTTCTGTTTAATGTAAACCGCTTTTACCATAGGAAAAAACGGTATAGAAAAACTGGTAAATAAATAAATAAGAAAAAGATATGGGTGCATTCCCTTGTTGTTCTAGCTCCTTGGGGTTTCCTAGGACACAAATGCCTTTCTTTTCTCAGGGCCTATATTGTCCAGCGAATAGGTTACCTTGTTGGAACCCAAGATAGTGCATACTGTACTATACAAAATGAGGGTGGTATGATAGTGCAGAATTTCATGTTCATCAGACCACTGAATATCAAGCCTAAGGTTTTTTGTTTTAACTATTCCAATGTCTCTGTTTTGGAGATTTTCAGGCCATCCTCAAAAAGGCAATTTTTACTTCTAACCCTTCGGATAAGATATTGAATAGACCAGCCCCAGGACTGACCCCTGAGGCACCCCACTACTCACCTTCCTACTCACTTCTTCTGAATGGATGCCATTTACCACAACCACCCCCAGTCGGTTAGTGAACCAATTTTTAATTGAGTTGACCCTAGGCCCAACTCCAAAATCCTCAGTTTATTCATAAGCCTTCTATGAGGAACCATATCAAAAGCTTTACTGAAGTCCAAGTATGCCACAGCCAGAAAATCTTTTGATACAGCTTCTCATAGGAGGCTTATAAATAAACTGAGGGGCCTGGGTGTGGTTCCCAGGGTAGTGAAGTGGATTAAAAATTGGTTGACTCAACAGAAAGAGGTGAGGGGTTAGAGGGCTGAAAAGGAAGGTTGCTTGCTCATTTTTTAAGTTTAGTGATTGTTGTGGCAACATAAGATTCTGTGGGTCACAGCATACAATTTTGGACTCCTTGGGATTCCTGGTAGTGCTGTTATGATACAGTGTATTTGCTATGGGTTCTAAATGGTCAGTGTTTATAGTACTTCCTAATGTGCCTGGCGGTTGGCACTGGAGTATAGTAATGTAGAAATCTGGTAGTCTTTCTTTATCTAGATACTCACTAAGAGGCATATTTACTAAATGTTAACACATGTTAACATTATGCAAATGAGTCTCCTTATGCAAATGAGGCCCCACAATGAGTCTCCACACATGGCCCTGTACCCCCTTTGGGCCACCCCTTGACATAAGATTCTATGGGTCACAGCATACAATTTTGGACTCCTTGGAATTGTGAGTAGGCAAAGGGTTTGGAGAGGGCAGGGGGGCACATTTTTTAAAACAAAAATATTGATGTTTGATGTATGACATCTTGCTGTTATTGTACTGGGCTTGCTAATAAAAAGATTGAAACATAAAAACTGGCTGAATGACAAATGACAGAGGGTGGTAGTAAATGTCATCCATTCAGAAGATAGAAAGGGGAGTAGTGACCTCAGAAGTGCCTCAGTGAGGTCAGTAATGGGGTGCCTCATGTGAAAAGCAATGTTGCTCACCTGTAACAGGTATTTTCCATAGACAGCAGGATTGATAAGGCACATAAGTGTGTGAAGTCATCTGATGGTGCTGGGACAAACTGATCCTCCTCAGCTCAGATTTTTAGTGTAAAGTTCCAAGCATAAGTGGTCCTTTTCATGCACAATGTCCCTTCAGCTCCTCAGTTGGTTGCAAAGCTCAAGAAAATGCAACTCTCAGGGAGGTGAGAGGATGTGATGAGGTCTATAGAATATTGCCCGCACCTTCAAAAGGATATAAACAGGCTGGAGTCAGTACAGAGGGTGGCTACTAAAATGGTTAGTGGTCTTCATTATAAACATATGAGGACAGTCTTAAGGATCTTAATATGTACACCTTAGAAGAAAGGCGGGATAGAGGTGATATGATTGAGACGTTTAAATACCTCCATAGAATAAATGCACAGGAGGAGAGCCTCTTTCGATTGAAAGCAAGCTCTGCTATGAGGGGACATGGGATGAGGGTGAAAGGGGATAGAT
Organism: Ichthyophis bannanicus; assembly: GCA_033557465.1. Classification (NCBI taxonomy): domain Eukaryota; kingdom Metazoa; phylum Chordata; class Amphibia; order Gymnophiona; family Ichthyophiidae; genus Ichthyophis; species Ichthyophis bannanicus. Next base: position 194,906,733 of record CM066039.1, read on the forward strand.
TCAGGAGTGATATGCGGAAATATTTCTTTATGGAAAGAGTGTTGGATCCATGGAATAGTCTCCCAGTGGAGGTGGTAGAGAGAGGACAGTATCTGAATTCAAAGAAGCATGGGACAAACACAGAGGATCTCTAAAGGTAAAAAGGGGACTGTTGTAGTGGATGATATGGAAGGACAGACTAGATAGGCCATGTGGTCTTTTTCTGTCATCATTTTTATATGTTTCTGTGTTTCTGGAGGTGGCAGCCTTCACTACAAGACATTTTGTGATTACCCTTGGTGCTGAGGAAAGTCCAAATGGGAGAAATTTTTTTTTTGGTAATTAATATTTATTGACTTTTCATATCAAACTCAAGACATAAGTCCTGTTACAGAAAAGAAACTCTCAAAAAGAAATATTCACATCTACAGAATGAAATATAAAGAAAAATAACAACTCAAGAGTTCTCTTGTGGTCCACATTGAAATAAGGGGGGGACTGAAAAATACTCAAGGATAAGAGGAAATCCCCAAGTCAAAAATAGAAACAAATACAGAAATCAAGCTAGCCGCTAAGCGGTCCAAGGCATTAACCTATACTGAGATCCTATAGCTGACAACATTGTGCAGCTATGTACCATAGACAGCCTGGCACTTAAAAAGGCTACTAGGTCCCTTGGCTGGAAGAAAACATATCTGATCGAGTTGTAAATCACCAAACATTTACAAGGAAAACACAAGTGAAATGTTCCCCCCAGTTGCAATACTCCAGCTTTCTGAAGCAAAAATTGCTTCCTCCTTTTTTGCGTCTCTCTAGCTATCTCAGGAAACATTGAAATAGTATAGCCAGAAGGTATCTCGTCTTTTTTTATAAAACATTTTCAACAGCTACCCCTTATCCATGAGCAAGGCACAAGAAACTAGCAATGCGGCTGGATGATAGAACTCCACATCAAAAGATTCGAGAAACTCGGATACATTTAATAAGGCCATATTTAGATCTCCACCTGAAGCCCCCGGCTCCTTTTTTCCCTGAGGGAGATAATATATTTTTGTTAAAGGTGGCAGAAGATCCAATGACACTTTCAACACTTCCAACATATAATGTTTAAACATATCCAGAGTAGAAACCCCTCTTGCCTGAGGGAAATTCAAAACCCTAAGGTTTGTTGCACTTACTGTATTCTTCAATGTCTCCAACTTATATTGTAAAGCTTCGTTATCTTCAATCAAAGATACATTTGTTTCTGACAGTTGTGCCAGTTGGCTTCCATGATCTTCAACCTTCAATTTTACATTGTCCAAAGTACTCACTGTTCCTCTGCATCTTAGTAGACAAGGCCCGTGTCCGTCTGCTCACAGCATCGGAGAACAAAGCAATTGCTTCCCAGATAACCTCCAGGGTAAACTCCTTCGGATGTGGAATGGAGAACACAAATGCATATGACCCCAACACTGAATATCCGGTGTTAGAGGATGGTGACGATTGCTAGGTGCTGTACTCGCGCCTAGTCATCCTAACTCAATATTGGGCCCTTGATTTTCAGCATGCTAAAAGAATGATTTTTCTTTCTAATGTGATCCATCACATGTGGGTCTTTTCTCAGAGAAGTGTTAGAAAAGACTGCATATTTTTAACTTTCCTCTACTACTACTGATTGGTGTAGTGCTACAAGGCATACGTAGCAGTGCTATACATATAGTACAGTAAGAGACAGTCCCTGCTCATCAGAACTTACAATCTAATCAATACAAACAAGATCACAAAACTGGGGACTAGAGTATGGTAAGATACACATAAGTGGTGGACAAGAGAGTGAGGGGCATCAAGATCCAAAAGTGACCCTCGAAGAGGTGCATTTTTAGCCTGGATTTCAACACGGGTAGAAAAGGAGTCCAACCTACTGACTCAAGTAATTTGTTTCTGGCCTAGGGAGAAGCAAAGCGGAATGAATGAAGTCTCAAGTTGGCAGTGGCAGAGAAGGGCAAAGATAAAGCATAGTTACTCACCTGTAACAGGTGATCTCCGGGAACAGCAGGAATTTAGTCTTCACATATGGGTGATGTTGGTATTGATGGAGCCCACGCAGGAATGCTCCCCAGCATCCAATATGAAATCTTTTGGGAGCATCCCACTGTGCCTACATAGCTGCCTTCCTGCCTTTCCAGCTTTCCCTCCTCAGTTGAGTTTGTAGCTGAGATAAAAGGAGAGAAAGAGAAAAAAGAGAAACACTACAACTCCTAGGGAAGGAGAGTGGGTTGTGAAGACTCAATTCCTACTGTTCCCGGAGATCACCTGTTACAGATGAGTAACTACGCTGTCTCCAGGACAAACAGGAATGTAGTCTTCACATATGGAAATCCCTAGCTAGAAGTTGCCAGAGAGATGACTTCAGAATAGGCTGTGGTTTGTCCCAGGTATGCCTAAAGAGGTCATGTATCCTCCATGGAAGTCTGGTATCGAAATCCAGAACAGAGAGTAAGAGTTGCTCTAAGTCTGAAAGAGATGCTGGAGAACAGCCTGGCCAAACATGGCATCCCAGCGGGAATCCTTGTGCAGACACGAAGACCAAGTTGCTGCTTTGATCTCATCAATAGCTACAGATCGTAGATTTGCCATCGAGGTAGCCATGGCTCAAACATTATGGGCAGTGACATGAACCTCGAGGAGAGTCCTGCCTTCTCATAAACAAAGGTAATGCAGTCTGCTATCCACTTGGAGAGAGTACGTTTGGAGACTGGTAACCTGAGGTGACTAGAATCAAAGGAGATGAACAGCTGAGAAGCTTTTCGGTGCTCTTGAGTCCTCTGAAGATAAAAAGCTAAGGTACATTTACAATCCAGAGTGTGGAGGGTTGCTTCTGCCCTAGATGAGTGTGGTCTAGTGAAAAACATAGGGAGGTAGACCAACTGGTTCAAATGGATGGGCTAGATCACCTTCGGCATGAAATGAGGATGAGTCCTAAGGACTACCTTATCATGGTGGAACCGTGTGTAAGCTGGGTCAGCCACTAAGGCCTTGCTGAAGTGAGGGCAATGAGGAAGATGATCGTTCATGTGAGAAACTTAAGCGACGTAGTGGCTAGAGGTTCAAAGGGGAGCTTGAGAAGCTGCCCTAGAACAACATTGAGTCCCATGCCACTGGTGATGGCTTAATAGGAGGCTTGGTTAATAGAAGACCTCTCATGAAGCATGCTACGAGCGGCTGAGAGGAGATGGGTTGGCCATCTAAAAGAGTATGAAAGGCTGCAATTACACTTAGGTGTACTCTTACCCAATTGGTTTTGAGTCCAGAAGAAGATAGGAGGAGGAGATACTCAAGCAGCACCTCCACTGGAGCTGAGAAGGGATTAAGATTCTTCTGAGAACACCAGAGAGAAAACCTACACCACTTGAAAGCATATGACCATCTGGTGGAAGGCTTTCTAATAGCTACGAGGATGTCTTTAACCTCCTGGAGAAAGTTAATATCTTGGAAGGCTATGCCTTCAGCAGCCATGCTGTGAGATGGAGAGAATGCAGATTGGGATGGAGCAGAATCCCCCCCCCCCCATCCTTAGAGAGGAAATCTGAAGCAGACCCCAGATCTATAGGTTGAGCCTGAGACAGACGTAGAAGGAGAGGGTACCACAGTTGACGTGGCCAGCGTGGGGCTATGAGTATCATGAAGCCCCTGTCATTCTGGAGTCTGAAAAAAGTCTTGGGAATTAGGGGAACGGGAGGTAAGGCATATAGTAAACCATGTCCCCAGTGGAGGTGAAAAGTATCCACTTGTTGGCTGTTCAGCGCAGGAGTTCTGGTACAGAAGCGAGGGAGCTTGGCATTTAGAGGACTTGCGAAAAGGTCTATTTCTGGAGTCCCCCAGATCTGAAAAATGTAGGAAACTGTCTCTACATGAAGAGACCACTCTTGGGGGAGAAGGATTCAACTTAGTCTGTCTGCTAAAACATTGTGTTTGCCTGGGAGATACACTGCTTGGAGGTGAATGCAATGATGTATGGCAAAGGACCAGAGATGCAGAGCCTTGCTGCAGAGGGTCCAAAACCTGTTCTGCCTTGCTTGTTCACATAGAACATGGCTGCTTGATTGTTGGTTTGGACTAGGATTCTGTGACCATGAAGATGATCCTGGAACATTTTGAGAATAGTTCTGAGCTCCAGCAGATTTATTTATTTTTATAACATTTCTTATATACTGCCTTTCATGATATCAAGATGGTCTACATTGAACAAACTGAAATTACATTGAACAGGACATTATAACTTGGAGATAACTATTTTACAGGGAACATGGGCAATGGAGGATTAAGTGGCTTGCCCAAGACCACAAGGAGCACCTGTGGGACTAGAAACCCCAGTCCTTCTGGCCCAAGGTTGCTGTCTTCTAGTGGGATTTGAAACCCTGACCTTCTGGCCTCAGGTAACTTGCCCCAGCCACTAGGCCACTCCTCCCTCCTGTGGAGTTGTGACTTCTGCTGAGACCAGAGTCCTTAAGTGGGGAGAGACACCAGAGGGGCTCCCCAGCCCAGTCTGGATGCATCTGTCATCAGGGTACATTGATGTGCAGGCATCTGAAAAGGTGAACCTACAAGGAGATTTTCTGGGGATTTCCACCACTGGAGAGACAAGACCAGAAGGGTAGAGACTTTTATCTTGTCCCAAAGGTGACCTGATGCCTGAGACCACTGGGATGCCAGTGTCCATTGGGCTGTGCGCATGTGTAAATGGGCAAATGGAATTACATGCACCGCTGATGCCATATGATCCAGAAGTTGTAGCATTTCTCAAGATGCTAACTGATTGAGACGAGCACAGCGGGGTTGGGGCAGAAATGCCCTTGACTGCTGAGTATTTAAGAGAGCTCCTATGAACTCTAGAGTTTGAGAGGGGATGAGTTGGGACTTTGGAAGATTTATGACAAATCCCAAGTGTTGTAACAACTGCATGGCGCATGAGAGAGACAGACTGGCCTCTTCAGAGGTGCTTGCTGTTATGAGCCAGTTGTCTAACTAAGGCAAGACAAATATCCCTAGAGTCCTTAGAAATCATGCATTTTGTGAAGACTCTTGGGGCAGAGGCGAGGCCAAAAGGCAGGACTCTGTATTGATAGTGTCTTCCCTGAAACATGAAGCGCAGGAACTTTCTGTGTTCTGGATAGATAAGAATATGAGTGTACGCTTCCTTTAGATCTAGAGAACAGAGCCAGTCCTGACTTTGGAGATGAGGAAGAAGGGTCCCCAGGGAGACCATCTTGAACTTCTCCTGTAGGAGATGCTTGTTTAGGTCCCTGAGGTCTAGAATGGGCCTGTATCCCCCTGTTTTATTTGGATAAGAAAGTAGGGAGAATAGAAGCCTGCTGGAATGTTGGAACCTCTTCTATTGTGCCCTGCAGTAGAAGAGAGGTGACCTCTTGTAGAAACAGAGCAGTGAGCGGGGGCTGAGAATGGAACTCTCTTGTTGAAGTCAGGGGGGGGGGGTTTGGTAGGCTTTGTAGATGAAGTCTGTATCCCTCCCGTATTATCGTTCATGTCCACTGCTCCAAGGTGAGGAGATGTGTGAGCACAATGGCAGAGTCTACTGGGAATGTGGATTGGGTCGGGATTCTGCAGAGGCAGGACAGCTATGTTCTCTAGCAAGGAGTCAAAAACTCTGAGCAGCCTGAGTCTGCTGAGGTGGCTGAGACTTGGAAGTCTGAGCCTTCTTTTGCTGTTTTGGAGGTTGTTGTCCCTTCTGAGAAGCATGATGCTGACATTAAACAGCAGGGGTATAAGAAGGATAATACTTCTTTTTATTGAAGAAGGCTTTCTTTGCTGCTTTCTTCTTAGCTGGATTGGCAGTAGGTCTAGAGAGCTTATTAAGGGTAGTGTTCTCAGACTCCAACTGAGAGGCCTTGTCTTGCCAATCCTTGCCAAAAAGGTTTTCACCAGTGCAAGGGATATTACCGAGCTTATCTTGAACCCATTGTTCAAGATCCAATGCTTGGAGCCAAGCAATCCTGCATACACCAATGTAGATGGATGAAGTTCTGCTGATGCTCTCAAAGCAATCAAAAGTTGCTCTATTAACAAATTTTGAGACATTCTGGGCATGCTTTACAAGGGTGAGATAATCCGCCCTCTTGTCATCGAGAAAAAGAAGAGCCATCAACTTCAAATCTTTAGCTACCTCTTTGAGGAACATATTCTGACTGATAGCATGAAGGCTTGAAAGCAACATTGACCAAAAGCGTAGAGGGTTCTTGATTCCCTACCTGGAGGGTTTGAAGAATGTGTTTTCGCCCTCTTGATTCGATGCATTGCCAATTCCACTGCCTTGGAATGGCGTGGCAATTTTGTCTTTTGAAAACCAGGACACTCCAGTACCCAATAAATTGCATTGAGCTGGTGGGTATGGGGAGAAATAGTCAGAGGTGTCTCTCACATATGAAGCATGAGGTCATGAAGTATCTGATGGATAGGGAGCCCAGCCGCCTCTTTTGGAGCTGTCAGGTATTGAAGAATTTCCAATTCTTCGGCCCTAGGCTCTTTCTCCGATATTACTGTTATGGATAGGCCCCTAGCAACATCACAAATAAAGTATTGGAAAGACATGTCCTCTGGTGGGAACATGTGGCGTTGTGGAGATGGAGATGGGTCCTCCGGGAGAGTTTGCATGTCTCGAGTATTGGCCAATTCATCGTCCGAGGAATCAGAATCCGAAGACTCGAAGTATCATCAAGCAGAGTGCTCCCGCTCTGTATGAACTCGGTACTGGTCGAAGCCGGTACCTGGAATCTGTGTAGTTGGAACCTTGTACCGGAAACGGATTCGAGGGTCAGCATGGGTGGTAGCATGGAAAGCGGCAAGAAAGTCAATGCAGCCTGTATCGGTACGGATGCCGGTACCGACACCTGCAGAACCGACAGTAAGGAATTTAGTGGAACCTAGGCCTCCAGTAAGGCCGGTAAGCTCCGCTTGATGGCAAGGATACATTGATCCATAGAGCTTGCTTGGGTATCGGTACTGGAATTGTGGGCCATGATTCTTGAGTATGGCACTAGGAGCTCTCCAGAGGTGGAAGCCTTGGGATCATCCTGGGACCCCACTAAGGCTTTGGAGGGAAGGTCCTCCCGCCGGGGTTGTTTGGCCGGTGTGTCCCCCTCCAGGGCAACTCCCGAGGCATCTCGATGCTTAGAAGGAGATCTACCCTTGGGGGGCCGACCAGCCTTTGATGAAGACTTAGGTTTAGATACCTGAGATCCTTGGGAGGAAGATGAAACTCTTGATGACATCAATGCTAAAGAGACAGCGTCGGAGGCGAAGAGGGTGCCCAGCTTTGCAGCTCGATTCTGTAGGCCTCTCTTCGTCATCTTTCTACAGAGAGGACATTGTGATGGTTGATGATCAGGCCCTAGGCATTTTAGACACCAGTTATGGGTATCTGTGGTACCGCCACACTTAGAACACTTCTTAAAACCACTGGATGGTTTCTCCATTTTATCATAGAAAAATGGAAGGCCTAGGCCTAAGATGACATTGATGCGCCTGAAGAAAGGAAACCTTCCTCTTCACAGTATTTTTTGTAAGAGAGGAAAGAAAGAAGAAAGAAAGAAAGTACCGGTGGAGGTTGGTACCAGTGTCACCGAGAAGGCGGATGCAAACCACAAAAATATGAAAAATAAGAATTTTCTGCAGTGACAAGATTTGCTTCCTGTTGGCTTTGCAGAAAATGAAGAATTGAGGAGGGAGAGCTGGAAAGGCAGGAAGGCAGCTATGCAGATGCAGTGGGATGCTCCCAAAAGCTTTCCTATTGGACGCTGGGGAGCATTCCTGCGCGGGCTCTGTCGGTACTGATGTCACCCATATGTGAAGACTACATTCCTGCTTGTTCCTGGAGATAACGGATCTGCCAGAGAAGCGGAGTTCCTGAGGAGGGCTGTAGGGTTAGCTAAGAGAGGACAGCTGGTGAGGAGCCACAGAATGAATGCACTTATCAGTCAGTAGGAGAAGTTTGAATGGGATGCAGAAGTGGATAGAGAGCCAGTGAAGTGACTTGAGAAAGCAGTTACATGAGCATAGTGACACTGGTGGAAGATAAGCTGTGCAGCTGAGTTTGAACAGACTGAAGGGGAGAAAAATGATTCTGAGGGAAGCCAGTGAGAAGCAGGTTACAATAGTCAAGATGGAAAGTGACTAGAGTGTGGATAAGGATCTTAGTAGTGAATTCACAAAGGAAGGGACGAATTTGGCTAATGTTAATAGAGAAAGAAGTGACAGCTTTTAGCTATCTGTTGGGTGTGTGTAGATAAAGAGAGAGTAGAGTCAAAGATGACACCAAGATTATGAATTGAGGAAACAGGCAGGACTATAGTATTATCCAGAGAAACAGAGAAGAGGGGAAGATAAGTAGCTCATGTTTGGCCATGTTCAGTTTCAGATGGCAATGAGACGTCTAGGCAACAATGTCATATAAGCAGGCAGAGATACAGGCCTGGATTCCTGGAGAGATTTCAGGTACAGAGAGGTAGATCTGAGAGTCATCAGCATAAAGAGGTACTGAAAACCATGGGAGGAGATAAGTGTACCAAGGAACTGAGTGTAGAGAGAAAAAAGAAGAGGTCCCAAGACAGAGCCCTGAGGTACACCAACTGAAAGTGGGATGGCAGTAGAGGATGATCCACTAGAATATACACTAAAGGTATGACACCAAAGGACAGGGTATCAAGAAAAAGGTGGTGATCAACAATATCAAAAGGAGCAGAAAGGTCAAGGATGAGGATTGAGAAAAGGCCATTGGATTTGGATTTCCTCATCACTGACTCTACCACTACTGAAGAGAGAGCCAATTGATGTTTATTAAACCCTAAAAAAGTCCAGCCTTTTGTATACAGGCTACACTATCAGTAGAGAGTACCTCATACACTGCTGCTGTTCTTTGAGCAATCCATGGACCAGATCTGCTACTGTTGTTTTTGGAACATGTATGGGCCCAATGTAGTGGAGGAGTAGCCTAGTGGTTAGAGCAACTACCTAATACCCAGAAGATCAAGTGTTCAATTCCCACTGGCACTCCTTGTGACCTTGGGCAAGTCACTTTACCCTCCATTGCCTTGGAAGAAAAGGCTGGCAATCTACTTCTGGTGATACATTGCCAAGAAAACCCAGAGGTAGCTGGGTTGCTATAAGTCAACACTGACTTGATGGCACATAAAAAATGGGCCCAATATTCATCTGGGCAGGCTATGCCACAGTGCATAGCCCTGCCTGCTGACCCTTAACCCCAGATATTCAATGCTGTGGCAATGGTATTCAATATTTAGATTTAGTGTACAGAGGAAACAGCCACGGAGCCTAACTGGGTAGCAGCGATATTTCTACCCAGTTAGCGATCCATGGCTAAAATTAGGTGAGCCAAAAGCCAAAAGTGGTGCAATATCGCCGCTACCCAGTTAGTGGCAGTCTGTGCCTCAGCTCCATAGAAACATAGAAATATGATGACAGAAAAAGACCACATGGTCTATCTAGTCTGTCCTTCCATATCAACAACCACAACAGTCCCCTTGTTTCCTTTAGAGATCCTCTGTGTTTCTCCCATGCTTTTTTTGAATTCAGTTACTGTCCTCATCTCTACCACCTCCACTGGGAGACTATTTCACGGATCCACCACGCTTCCATCCCAGAAGGCCCCCAACATGCCCCGATGCTAACCAGCTAGCATTGGGGTGCGTAGGGGAGTTAGAAGAGAATATTCAAAGACATTAACTGTGTATCATTGAATATCACTATTTAAGGCATTTACACAGTTTACTAGGCCTTTCAAAAATCGGGTCCTATATATTATGGTAGACTAAGAGCAGGGTTCTAGACCTTGTTGCAGAGGAAAGGGACCTTCCTTGGACATTTTGTGCACAAATTTTGAATAAGAGACATCCTCTTAAGAAGACCCATTTCTTGGAGGTGGAGGAGAGAGATCAGATGGTATAGAAATAGGGGCTGCTACCTCATCATCAGGTGAAGGCAGAAGAAAGTCATCAAAAGAGTTCTCCAGATTCGAACAAATAAAATCTGGGGATGCAGGAGGAAATGAATGGGTTTGCTCCTGTTCAGAGTCTGAGATACACAGGAGTGATACAATAGGATCAGGTAAAGTGTCTCTCTATGTTAGTGTAAGATCACAGAATGAGAAGAATGCAGAGTTTGTTTTTGATGTTGAACATCAGACATATTTCAAAAATAACCTTTGATGAAGATTTTGAACATCTTTTGCATAAAAGAATGTGAATACACAAGTGGTCGAAGGGATAGAGAAGGGTAAGATCACCCTCCTCTGTGACATAAACTGGTGATTTAGCAAACGGTTTCTGCGCAGGTCCTGGACTGGGGTCTGTGCAGAAGATTCAGTGATTGAACAGAGGAGGTCCTTCCGACCATTGTGTAGTAACAGAACCTTTGCCATTTTTCGTATTCTGTGTTGGGGTAGAGTCTATGGGCCAATGCAGAATCGCGGGTTGCAGCCCTGCAAGCTACCCTGGCCCGGTTCCCCCTCTGATTCTCCCTGCATGTCCTGAGCAGTAGGATGGGGAGAGCTGGTGGGGGGCGGGAGGGGTGGAGCCGGGGCAGAGCGGGGGTGGCCAGCCTGGCAGGATATACAAGGCCGATTCAGGTCATGATCCTGTACGTCCTGCTGGGTCAAAGAGGATGTGCTGCTTATTCCATCTCGAAGGTGGATAAGCAACACTAATCCAGCGATCGGGCCCAGGGATCCCCCTGGGGCCAGGGCTGGGTGCGAGGGAGTCCCTGCCACCTGATTCAGGCCCCGGCTGGCCAGCTGTGGGTCAGGTGGCAGGGACAAGGGGAGCTGAGCCGGAGCAGCCAGGGGCATGCCAGGCCTTCAGGCCCATTTCTGAGTACTACAGGAACATTTAATTCCCGTGGTCCAGAATCGGGTCCTAATGGGCCCATCTTCATCAGAGACATCCGGACGGCCTTCTGGGAATCAGGCTCCACGTGTTGTTTCTTCGAGAATGTGCTCTCTCTGCTGGAATGTTTATGTTTCATCAGTGCTCTCTTTGGCATAACCAGAAGAACTTATCATCAGGCTTCTGAAGGCACTCGAGAAGTGGCTGCGTGGGAAGCCTGGAAACCTCCAGAAACATTTTTCTATCTTTGTTCTCTGAATGGCAGTCCCCTTCGGCAAATGAACATTTAGGGGGTATTTTGTAAAGCAGACACAGAAATATCTGCAGCTCCTACACGCACAAGTCTGGATTTTCCCAGACTTGCACGCATGCACTTTGCCCAGGCGGGATTCTATAAGTGCACACAGAAGTGCTCTACTTGCAGGTCTCGGGTTACAGCATGTACGGGAGCATGGTGTGGGTGGAGCATAGGTGAGGCCTTGAGGAATACACGTGCATATAGAATACTATGATGTACGCACATCCCAGTGCCAATCTAGGCATCGCCATCTACGCCTGCTGTAGGGCAGACACAACTGATTTGCCTAGAGTATGATGCGTTGGTACACACCTATTTTATAAACTGAGGCATCCACATACCTCACTTTATATAGTAGATCAGCTACGCACACTTGGGGATACATATTGACAACTCAGGGGGTTACAAAATTACCGTCCATAAAAGTAATTCTATAAACTTCAGCGCAATTAATGCATGTTTCCACATGTGTATGTGGGGCTTATTCCATAAACTAAAGTACTTTATAGAATAGGGGCATACTGAAGTGCCTTAACCTAATCGCAGCAGTTACATCTGCTCTAGAGCAAATGAAAATGCCTATGCCTAGATTGGTCGACAGCATGCCAAGTTATACTATTCTATAACTTACACATATAAATTTAGACTCCATCTGTGTTCTGCACCCGTGCACATCCAAACTGAAAGTATGCACAATGGAACTTACACATGCTTACAGAATATCAGCCATCTAAAGTGCTTGTGTAAGTGCCCATTCATGAGCATATGTTCTTTAGTATAAGTACTTACACACAGAAATAGTGCACAACTTTCCACATGCTCTTTAAAAGTCACTGCACCAGGGTGAACATGGATCATCTGTGGAAGATTCTTGACTCATTTGTACAGGCATCAATATCTTCTGTGCGGAATATGATTTTTCTCTGGTCAGCCTTTTGTCTATTTCAAGATATTCTCAAAGATGATTTAAATAATCTCGTCTTGCTCATGGTGACATTTGAGCACAATATTTGCAGTCCTTCTGGCTGTAGCCAGGACCCAAACAGAGGAAACACTTTCAATGAGTGTCAAAATTCTGCGTTTTTCAACTGCACTTAGGGCATAGACAAAACTGATTTTGGTGCCATATTCTTGGCATTTTGATGAAAAGACAACAAAAATAACATTGAAAAACAAAAACTGAACAGCTTTGTTTTGTGTCCACTCGGTAGAGTGGAAAAAACAAAACTGAGGAGCTGAGGTGACCATTGTGTGTGGGAAGGAACACACACACACACTTAGAACATATTAAAGTTCTGAGCTAAGAGACAGCAGTTCTGTCCCGGTGCTGTTGGATGATGTCACCCACTTGTGTGCCTGATTCAATTCTGCTTGTCACTGGAAAAAGGCAGTCCGTACTCTGGACTGTAAACAGGCTCTCACATACTATTTATGGAGGGTCATTTTAAAAGATTTAGTTGTGATTTGTAGATCTGCAGAGTATAGAAAAATAAGTGACTAGCCTTAGATCACTAAGGTCCACACTGGGATTTCAATCTTGGCCACCCTGCTTTTAAGCCATTACTCTAACCATTATGCTATTAGACATCTTAGTTCTGAAATGCTATTCTGGGGGTGTCTATATGGACATTTGATACACGTGCATATCGGGCATGTCCACGTTTCCTAAATCGTGCCTGCTTTTTATTTTTTAGACATTCTGACTTTGACATCTGAGATTGCACTTGGATGTCCCATTGTGAAATGTGTCTCTTAATGATCTGTATCAAATAGGAAGATGGTGTAGTTTTTTTTTCTTTTCTGTCTCCTTTGATCCAAACAGGATTGGCATGTGGGTTGCAAAAAGAGGCTAGCATCCTGCTTCCAGTTATTGTATGTATAAGACGGGGCTCATCTCTACTCCAAAGTAAACTCTAATCTGATAAAAACTACTGCACTGATTGTAGTTCTCCTAAAGGCTGCCTTAGAAGATGATTTCTGTAAAGCAGTGGCATTGTCCTCACCTCATAATTTTAGGTCATACTACTACCTGAATCAAGCCTCAATAAGGAATAGGGCCTTTGGTCAACCTATGCTAGCTAATTTGTCTCTATTGTCTAGCAACTCTCCCATTTTGTGACAAAGAGCTGCTACTAAGAATAGAGCAATGCAAAAGAAATGAGCAGCCCTATGTGTGCCTGATTCAATCCTGCTTGTCCTCAGAAAAGCAATGTTGCATACCTTTAACGGGTGTTTCTTCAGACAGCAGGATTTATAAGATACACAATCCCTACCATCTCACCAAGAGTTGCCTATGATCTTGAGCTTTGGAATTAACTGAGGAGCTTTGGAATGGCAAGGGCTGCAAATGCTCAGAATTTTACACTAAACTATTAACTCTGGGAGAGCTGATCCATTCAGTGTCATTGGATGATGTACAATACATATGTGACTTATCAATCCTGCTCTCTATAGATAAAACCTGTTATAGATAACTAACGTTTTCGGAGCAATGTCTCCAAATGGATTAGTTTTGTGCATACCATGACAGTAATGAACCTCACTCCTAAGCCAGGGTATGAGAAATTTGATCTTAGGCTCTCAAATTTATTGCTTACATTCACTATGGTATATGTACCAAAGACAGCTTCCTTCTGGAGTTTCATAGGATGCAATATGTAACTTATCAAGATGTGCTGAGAAATTACTCTTAATCAGGCGTGAACTGTCCAGCACAATAGGAAATATTTATGTATCTTTCTGTTGAATTTTCTTTATCTCTGGCTGCATTTCTTGGTATTTGAGAATCTTGTGCCTCTCTACACGATATGCAGAATAGTCACTTGGCACTGACACTTCTATTATCAATGCCATTCTCATGTTTCCATGTAAAGTATGGGGTAACAGTTCTATATAATGATGTGGAATGGCATAGGAGCTATACTACTGTCACCAGTTCAAATCTGAACCAATAAGTCACAAGATTCTCCTCCATGTGAGGCCCATGAACAAGGCCTGATTAATTCTGCTGTCTGTGGAGGCATGAGGAGAAAGATTTCCTTAATCAAGCTTTGCTCAAGAAGGAGCACATAATTTTTGGAGGGACATTGATTAAAGAAATCTTTCTCCTCGTGCCTCCACAGACAGCAGAATTAATCTGGCACACAAATGGATGACATCCAATGGCATTGGGATAGAACAACTTTCCCAGAGCTCAGAACTAGTGTAAAATTCTGAGTATGTGTGGCCCCGAGCAAGCTCAGAATAAACTCTCAGAGAAGTGGGTGGGATTGTATGCCTGACTAATCCTGCTGTCTATCTTAGAAGTAAGCAACTATGCTTTTTCCATCCACAAGCAGGATTGAATCATGCATAGAAGTGGATGACTACCAAGTTCAGAGTTGCTCCAATTTCTGGGATCATTGTTCCACTTTTAAAGAAAAAACCCATTTTATGTTGATGTGACATAGTAACATGATGGCAGATAAAGACCAGCATGGTCTATCTAGTCTGCCCATTAAGGTGTATAGAGGTGTAGCAGGTTACTCTTCCTCTATGCCTTTGCTTAAGGTTGTACCTGCCACTCCAGGCAGGGTACCCCTCTAGTTATGAAGTTACTTACGTATGCTTTGATTCCATCCTCTTGCTATGTAGTAATCCTCTCTGCCTATCCCATGCCTTTTTTAAGTCCATTACTGTTTTTGCTCCCACTATCTCCTTTTGGGAGGGGAGGTGGGGAGATTCCAGGCATTCACTACCCTTCCTGTGAAAAAGTATTTCCTGATGTTGTTTTTCAGGTTACCTCCTTGCAGCTTCATTTTATGTTCTCTAGCTCTACAGCTTCCCTGTCTTTAAAAAAGGTTTGTTTGTTCATTAATGCCCTTTATTTAAAGATCTATATCATTTCCCTCACGTCTCTCCTCTCCTCTAGCGTATACATATTTAAGTCTTCAAGTCTTTTCTCATATGACTTCTGGCACAGGCCCCTTATCATTGTGGTTGCCTTCCTCAGAGCCATTTCAAGTCTTTTGCTATGCTTTCTTCACTTTGTAAGGTACAGTCTCCAAAACTGAACACAAGTCTCCAAGTGAGGCCTCACCAATGACCTGTATAGAGGCACTAATACTTCCTTCTTCCTGCTGGTTATTCTTCTCTGTATCCATCCTTCTGCCTTTGACCACTTTCTTGTCACACTGCTTTGCCATCTTGAGATCCTCAAACACTATCAATCCTCGATCCCTCTCTCGGTCTGTACACACCAGCCTCTCATCTCTTATTGTGTAGAGCTCCTTCGGATTTCTGCATTCTAAGTGAATCACGCTACACTTCTTTGCATTAAATCTCAATTGCCAAGATTTGACCATTCTTCTCATTTTTGTAGATCTTTTCTCATGCTGTCTACTCCCTCTGAAGTGTCCGCTCTGTTGCAAATTTTCATATCATCTGCAAAAAGGCAAACTTTTCCTTTTAACCCTTCAGCAATATCACCCACAAAAACATTGAACTGTAACAGTTCCAGGACTGATTCCTGAGGCACTCCACTCTCACCTTCTTCCTTCAGGGTGAGTTCTGTTCATCATTACTCTCTGTATTCTTTGTGTCAACCAGTTCATGATCCAGGTCACCACCTTGGGATCCATCCCCAGGCTGCTCAGTTTATTCACAAGCCTCTTAAGAGGAACTGTATCAAAGGCTTGCTGAAATCTAAGTAGACCACATCCACTGCAAACCTTTGATCTAGTTCTCTGATCACCCAGTCAAAGAAATTAATCAGATTTCTTTGGCACGATCTTCCCTTGGTAAAACCATATTGCTTCAGATCTTACAGCCTGTTGACTTCCAGAAAAACTACTATCCTTTCTTTCAGCAGTCTCCATTACCTTTCCTACCACCAAAGTAAGGCTTACTGGCCTGTAGTTTTCCACCTCTTCTCTGTTGCCATTATTGTGAAGAGGGACCACGTCAGCCCTTCTCCAATCCTGCAGTACCTCCCAAGTCTCCAGGAAGCTATTAAGCACATTGTTTAAAGATCCTGCCAAAACCTCCATGAACTTCTTCAATATCCTGGTTTGTATCTGATCTGGTCCCATGGCCTTGTCCATGTTCATTTTTGCAAACTGTTCATAAACATCTTCTTCCATGATTGATGCACAAATACGATATAACATTCAGTCTTAAATGGCCCTAATCCTTATTAGCCTATATAAACCACTGGTAATACCTATGTGGGTAGACAATCAACATACTTAGTATTTTTATTTTCAATATTGTATTTATTCATTTATTGTATCAACCCATTTAATTTGAGCATATATATTTTTTTATTTTGTTTTATTTCAAAAATGCTTTATTAAATAATAAAGTAAGAAATTACACAAAGTCCCCATGAAGAGGGAAGCTCTCCTAACAAAACTACGAAATACAAAAAGAAAAATGGAAATAAACCAATAATACATTTCAATAACATACTCAAAACAATAACATTGCTCCTGATCAATCTTATTAATACCCACATTAACTAAACTGTGAGGCCGGAAATAAAAAGATGGAAATTAACCATTCAAATTCTTCCCAGACAAGAACACTTCCAACTGAACCGGGTCAAAAAATATGTACTTGTCATTCACATAATTCACAAGGCACTTGCATGGGTATTTTAAATAGAATTTTTATTTATTTTATTTAAACAATCATTTATATACCGCACTTTCCATAGATCAGTTGCGGTTTACAGAGAACAAGAACTGTACAGATCGGGTCTGTTTTACATGGAACATCAAATAACAAGGAGTGGAGGAGTGGCCTAGTGGTTGGTGCAAGGTACTGCAGGCCGGAAGGTCGGGGGTTCAAATCCCACTAGAGGACACCAACCTTGGGCCGGAAGGACTGGGGTTTCTAGTCCCACAGGTGCTCCTTGTGGTCTTGGGCAAGCCACTTAACCCTCCATAGCCCATGTTCCCTGTAAAATAGTTATCTCCAAGTTATAATGCCCTGTTCAATGTAATTTCAGTTTGTTCAATGTAAACCACACTGATGCAGAATAGCACAGTATATAAGAGAATGTAAATAAATAAACAATATAAGTGATGACATGATAACAGTATAATAGTAACAACAACAGTATGATAACTATATACAATAATAACTATGTACATTTGAGGTTTCATAGGTGTTAGGGATTAAGAGGGGGTTATATTTTCATAATTGTAATGTCCTGGTATAAACCTGTTGGTTGTGTGAACGGTGTTACATTATTAGCCATTATCTAATAGGTGGGAAGAATTGTCTATAGGGCCATAGTGTGTGGTGAATAGGTGTGTTTTCAGTTTTTTTCGGATCTCTTTAATGTCATTTAATGATCTTAGATCATCTGGGAGGGAGTTCCAGAGTGTGGGGGCTGCGTGCGAGAAGGCTCTATTATTGGTTAACATTTTGGCTTTTGTAAAGTCATTTGGGGTTGTTAGCTTGTTTGAGTGGCCTTTTCTGTGGGTAGGTTTAGGAGGTTCTTTTTTGATAATTTTGTTGAGTGTAGATGGGGCCATATCATTTAGTGCTTTAAAGGTAGTTATTATAGTTTTGTGGATTATTCTACTATGAATTGGTAACCAGTATAGATATGCAAGTATGGGTGTTATATGTTGGAATGGGTGTGCTTTCATTATGGTTCTGGCAGCTGCGTTTTGTGCTAGTTGAATTCGTTTAATATTTTGTCTTGTTGTACCTAGTAGGGTGAGGTTAGCAAAATCAAAATGAGGAGTTATGATGGCCTGTATTATGCTGATGAAATCTTGTGTGTATACCAGTGGGCGTAGTTGCTTAAGAATTTTAAGCTTAAAATAGATTTTCTTTATAGTATTTCTGATGTGTGTGTTCATGCTAAGTTGAGAGTCGAGTATGACACCTAGGTAGCGCACTTCATTTTTTATTTTGATCTCCTGGTTTTGTAGTGTAATATGAGTTGGGGGTTTATAGGATTGATTTCATGTTACAATTAGTACTTCTGTTTTTCAATGGTTGATGTGGAGATTTTGATTTTTTAGCCATGATGTTATTTCGTTAAAGCAATCTGATAGAAGTTGCATTGGTAAGGTTGGAATCGTGAAAGGAATGTACAACATTATGTCATCTGCATATAGATGATAATGGACCTTGAATTTCTTGAAAATGTTACAGACTGGCTTTATGTAAATGTTGAAAAGGAGGGCTGATAATGCTGAACCTTGTGGTAGACCGATCTCCTGTTTGTATGTGTTAGATATTTGGTTGCCTATTCTAACATTTTGGGTTCTGTTATTTAAATAAGAGGTAAACCATTTGTGAACTGTAGACTTTATTCCTAACTGTCTAAGATTATTGAGCATTATAGTGTGGTGGACACTATCAAACGTGGCGGAGATGTCAATGAAAAGTAAGATGAATGCTTGTTTGGGATTATCAATCCTTCTTATTATGGTGTCAAGTAGTACGGTTAGGAGCATTTCCACTCCGTGGTGGGGGAATGAAGCCCCAAGGGCCAAGACCAGATACTTCAGATTTGAGAAAGCTTTGTGACGCTTTTGAGTAAGTTTACACACATCGGGGAACATTTGGATCACCCTATCACAAAAAAGTGTATTTTTCTTTGAAAAATATAAACACATTACGATATTCTTATCTAACAAAGACAAAAAAGAAACAATTAAGGTAGCACGTGTGGGAATGACATCCTCCGAGGACTCTAAAAAAGCTGAAACATCTAATGTCTCATTCACTACCGTGTTCTAACGCCCCTTCACCCAATGTCTCGGTCTTGACCCCCTGGGGTACATAATACAAAATTGATACTTTTATTGTCTCTACATCGTTGATTAACAAAATCTCTTTTAAATATTTCTGAAAAAGAATCAGGGGGAACAAATAATGGGTATGAGGAAAATTAATAAATCTTAAATTACTTGCCTGCGCTGCATTCTCAACGGACTCTAATTGGAGG
This sequence comes from Ichthyophis bannanicus, assembly GCA_033557465.1. Lineage (NCBI taxonomy): Eukaryota > Metazoa > Chordata > Amphibia > Gymnophiona > Ichthyophiidae > Ichthyophis > Ichthyophis bannanicus. The sequence goes on from CM066039.1 coordinate 194,925,856, forward strand.
TGAATCATTAAATTGTCTTGAACAAACAAAGAGAGAGCAGCTTGGATAAGGGCCATTTGTCCCTCCAGTTTCACAACAGAGGATTTACAACTAAGAAGACGAGTATCATAATCAGAAAATTTAGCAACAACTTCATTAGAAAATTGCAATTTGGGATAAGGATGCCCTCAGAGAAACTTCATTGCAAGTCACCACATCCGATATATCTTGTAAGAGCATATATATTTACTGTATAATGTAATTTACAATACATTCACAGTATATAAAACCTTACTTACAAACTGTCAACCTTAAAGCAACTTCCACATCACAAGACCCAACTAAACATGTGTTCAGTCATCCAGTCATTAACACACTCATTCACACCCAATGAAACTTGAAATACCCCTGTTGAAACACAATTCCCACAAATAGCTGCAGCGATTTTGATCATAATTCTCAGTGCAGCAATCCCATTAAAGAACCATTCAAAAAATCATAAAAATGTTCCTAATTCATAAGCTGAAAATGTCCAAATATAAAATAATTCAGATTTCTTCTTGCAAATTTTGAAAGAACATATGATGATAACTCCGTAGTCTGTCCTTTCAAAAATTCAAAGTTTAGAACAGAATAAATCTATGTTGAACTCCAGTCAGGATCACTGCAGCTACAGATGGAAATGCCATAGTCCAGGCGTTCACTCAAAAATGATATTATTTTGCTGTCACTCAACTCCACCGCTCCATGAATTAAACTAATGTCTCAAACAGGGAAGTGACTCCACATGATCACAACTGCATATCATCACAATTCCTGCATACTATCTCAATTCCAACTATGGACCACAGTTTCGCCAAAGAGGTTTCCTCAGGGAGTCTATAAATCAATAATATACAACATGATATTCAGTTGAATTCCACCAAATTAAAACAGACTAACAAAAACTACCCAAAACAACACTATTGAACTTCGCTATGCCAGCTGATGGATCAAGAAACTGGATATGCTAAAAGACCGCCAACGCATGCACTTTACTATTCCTACTCCTAAAGCTATTCAAATCCATTCAGTAGAACCGACACCATTCAATTTGGGCATTTAAACCAAAAGGATGCACTGTATTCCAATTAAAGATATATTGCTGTTCACGACGGCACAGTCATCTACTAAAATCCCCTCCCCCTTCCCTACTTACTTTTTCATGTACAAAATACTGAAAATCCTGCAAGGTATGACCAAGTTGTTGTCAGTGAGACACCAGTGAGGCAGTCATTATACTATGACATATTGCCGAAAGATGTTCAGTCATCCTTACTTTAAAAGGATGAGTGGTTTGACCTATGTATAATAATTGACACAGGCATACAATCACATATACTACCCCACTTGTAAAACAGGTAGTATCATCTCTTAGCTGATGGGTAGATTTTAAAGTGTAAAGCAATCAATTTGCATGCTAAAAGAACACACAACATACCAACCACATTGTTTGTGTCTCCTGGACTTAATACTCATGAATCGGAAACATCCCGCGACTGTAAAAACAGAAGATCACGATTTGATAAATTTGATGATTGTCTACCTGTATAGGTATTACCAGTGATTTATATAGGCTAATAAGGACTAGGGCCTTTTAAGGCTGAATGGTACATTGTAATTTGTGCTTGAATAATTTATAACAATTGTGGTGATTTAAATTTGATTTCCATGAATGATGCTACATATCCTCCCTGTCCTTTGTTACCTTTGTCAGTCACACGTAGCCCTTCTCCAGGATTTCTTTTGTGAACATGGAACAGAAGTATTTTTGTAGCAATTCCACTTTTTCCTTATTACTTTTCACAAATCAGTCCTCTGCATCTTTGAGTCTTGCAATTGCACTTTTGGTCCTCCTCCTTCCACCAGTATACCTGAAAAAATGTCTTGTCACCTCATCTCACATTTGTAGCCAGTTTTTCTTCCATGTGTGCTTTTGCCATCCTGATAGAGTCTCTCTTTGCCTCTTTCAGTTTTATCTGGTATTTTTTTCCATGTTCATTTTCTGATCTTCTGAAAATTGTGAACACTGCCTTTATTTTTTGCAGCCAATTCTTTGGAGTGAGAACTGAATAGTTCATAAAGACAGATTGTTCAGTGCTTGACTGAATGCACTGTCTCTGATTGAAGACTGGTGTAAGTGAAGGTATGAAGCAAGGACCAGGTAGCTGCTTTGCAGATACTCTCTAGTGAAGCGGATTTCAAGAGGGTTATGGTAGCAGCAGTTGCTCTGATTTGATGAGGCTTAACACTGCAGATGAGAAGAGTACCTGTTTGGTCATTAAAAATTTGAATATATGATGCTAGTCAATTAATTAGTGTATGCCTTGACACTGGAGTACTGTCATTTTAGAAATATATACACATGTAAATAGTAGCATTTGCAGGTTCAGTGTAGTTCAGCCAGGATACATAGATTTAAAGGGGGTGTTTGGGGGCATGGTTTGGATGGATCAAAAATGAAGTAATTTATTTAACAATTTTATATACCGTCTCTTCCCTGTAAGCTCTGATAAGCAGGGACTGTCTTTTACATGTATCTATTCAGTGCTGTGTACGCCTTGTAGCGCTATACAAATGAGCAGTAGTAAATAGGGCTATAAAATGGTTTACAATAAACATTGCACTGCATACAGTAAAATCGCCCTATAATAAAACAGACACATTAACTAAAAGCAGGTGTAAATTATAATGGGAATACTTGTATAAATAAAGAAAAAGGAAGTTTATTTATTTAACATTTTCTTCTATACCGCGCTATTAAAATCAGCGCGGTGTACATCGAACAAGAATACTGCAATGTATACAAATAACATTGAGTTTACAAATAACAGGGAATTGAACATGGGGGAGAAAACGGGGAAACTAAATACATATTAACTCAAACTATGTACAATGCTCTAATGTAACTGGGTGTTGCATTAGTTTTGTGAAGGTTGGTAGGGTTTGGGGGACTACCTATTATTTGTGGTGTTGACGTGCAGGGGCGACTGGTGTGTGGGGGAAGTTTGCAGGTTGTTAGTTGTGCTTCTATCGCTGGAGGTTTCTGAGTAGCATTTTGTGAACAGGTGGAGCTTTATGGCTTTTCTAAATAGGATGAGGCTTTTTATTCCACGGATTTCGTGGGGGAGTGCATTCCAGTTTGACGGGGCAAATAATGAGAAGGCTCTGTTGGAGGTAGCTTTTGTGCACTTAGTCATTAACTTAGGGACTGCTAATGTGTTCCGTGCAGTAGATCTTCTGTTTCTGTTTTCTGGGGTGCCATGAATTAGTTTGCTGATTGGTGTAGGGGGGTAGTTATTTAGGGCTTTGAAAGTGAGGACCAATGATTTGTATTGGAGCCTGGCATGTAGAGGTAGCCAATGCAATTCTTTCATGATGGGTGTTATGTGGTCGGATCTTGACGATCCGGAGAGGACTCTTGCGGCTGCATTCAAGGCTAAGCGGAGGGGGTTTAAAGTTGATTGTGGGAGGCCGTGCAGGATGATGTTTGCAAAATCGACATGTGGAAGGACTAGTGCCTGGAAGGTTGTCCGATAGTCTGTGAAGTCCAGTAGGTGTCGAAGGTGGCGTAGAGTTCTGATTTTATGGTATATTGCCTTTGTGATGTTTTTGATATGCGTTGTCATGCTCAGGTGCTGGTCCAGGGTGATGCCGAGGTAACGGATTGTGGATTTGGACTTCAACTCTACATTGTTGACACGTAGTGATGAAGGAGGTATGAATTTGAGGTTCTTTGTGACAAATAGGACATCTGTTTTATTGTGATTGATCCGTAAGTTTTGTGATAATAGCCAATTGGCTACTGCTTCGAAGCAGTTGATGATTGGGGAGAGCACTGGTTGGTCTATCAAGAACGGCATGTAAAGGAGGATGTCATCAGCGTATGCCAGGCACTTTACGTTGAAGGATCGAATCAAGTCACATATCGGCTGCATATAAATGTTGAACATCAGGGATGATAAGGACGATCCTTGGGGAACTCCCTGTGTTTGCAGAAATGGTTTGGAAGATGCTTGGCCAACCTTGACTTGTTGCCACCTATTAGATAAGTAGGATTCACACCATTTTAGCGCTGTGCTTTGGATCCCCTTTTCTTTTAGGCGTTGTATAAGTATGTCATGGCTCACCGAGTCGAAGGCGGCAGATATGTCCAGGAAGATGAGGACAAAGCCTTGTTGTATGTTGTTGATTCCTGTGATCAGATCGTTGAACAGGGTTGTGAGGACAGTGTCTACTCCGTGTGCTTCCCTGAATCCGTGTTGGACAGGATCCAACGGTGCTTGGGTGTCGATATGTTGCTGGATTTGTTGTTGAGCGGCTTTTTCGATGATCTTAGCAAGCTGTGGGATGCTCGATATTGGTCTAAAGGATTCTACTTTCGAAGGGTCTAGTTTGTTGTTTTTTAGTAGGGGCTTGATAGAGGTGCTTTTGAGACTCTGCGGGAATGATCCAGTGATAAAGGACTGGTTCAGTATGTTAGCCAGGATGTTGCTTATGTCATGGCGAAGCTCTTTGATCCAGCTGGCTGGACAGGGGTCATTAGGTGCAGAGCTGGGGTTAACAGAGGCAACAATGTTTTCAACCTCTTTAGTGGATACTGCGGTGAAGTTGCATAGAGGAGTTGTTTGAGATGTTTTAGATGGTGTGGAGGGGTTATTGGTGCCTATGTTTGTGTTGGTCTTGATCATCTTCGATTGTAAATAATCTGCATAGTCCTGAGGTTGAGGCATTGGAGGGTGGGCTGAGACAGGCTCTCCTGTTATGGACTTTACTATATTGAACAAGGCATGTGGTTTGTTGATGGAGCGTTTTAGTATATCAGTGTGATAGAGTTTCCTTTTTTGCGTTATCTTTGCACGGTGAGTTAGCAAGTATGAGTTATAGGCGGTGTGTGCTTCAGCGGATTGGGTTCGGCGCCATTGTCTCTCAAGTTGGCGTAGGTGGTGTAGAGATGTTCGTAGGTCCATGGAGAACCAGGGTGCATGTTCTCGTCGTATTGTTGTCTTCGTGGTGTGAGATGGACAGGATGCATCTCTGAGGTTTTCATCCCATTTAGATATGAGGTCATCCAGGCTGAGGGATGTGTTGGTCATAAGAGGTTGGAGGTTCTCTAGGACTTTGCTCTTGTTGAGAGGGCGGAAGCGGGTTGCTAGATTCTTGGGAGTATTTGTAGTTATATGACTGTTGCTGGGAGTGCTTATGGGTATGTGGAAGTTAAGGAGATGGTGGTCAGACCACGGGACTGGTGTTACGGATAGTGCAAGGTCCTGGGATGACGAGGCGTCAGAAAGAGGTGCGAATATGAGATCCAGTTTGCCCCCCTTAGTGTGGGTGGCAGAGTTGACACATTGATTGTATCCTAGATCCTGTAGGGCCTCAAGGAATGCTGTGGAGTGGCTACTTTGAAGGGATGGGAGGTTAAAGTCGCCGATTAACCAATTTGGAGAGTGCGGGGTGGAAGTGGTACATGCTAGTTCAATTATTGTAGATAGGTCATCTGGTGATGGAGTGGGTGCCCGGTAAATGAGGTTGATGGCACAAAGTTTATTTGATATGGTGAGAATGTCAAGGTGAGTTGAGCTGGAGGTGGTACGCAACTTGAATTGAAGGTCTGTTTTGGCAAGGATGAGTGTTCCGCCACCTTTCTGGGTGGACCTGTGGCATGTATATAGGGAAAATCCTGGGGGTAGCATCTGATTCAAGAGGACATTGTCGCAATCGGACAGCCATGTCTCAGTGATCATCAGGATGTCGAGATTGTGTAGAGGTATTAGGTCCATGGCTGCAGGCCATTTTGAGCGTACTGATCTGGCGTTTATCAATGCACATTTCAGTATGCGTTGCTGACGTTGTTTCTTGGCTTGTGTCTTTTTGAAGAGTTGGAGGGGGATGTTAAGTAGGTGGGAGTGGGGTGAGTGGTTGGTCTTTGGTGTGGCGTGGTGTGGGAGTTCTGGCCGTCTCCTTCCATGGTGTAGGATTGGAATGGGGTTAGTGTCTTGGTTGAAAGTTGCTTTTTTACCTCCTCCTAGGCATGCTTAAGTATCAACCTACTTTTGAGGAGATACCTATTATCAGCCAGGCCTAGTCAGAATAGATAGAGGGGGCAATTCAGCTAAATCCCCTGATAGTTGTTTCATCATTTAAAATGAAAAAAAAGGGAAAAACAGCTCTTCAGGTCTTTGCTCCTTTATTTCCAGCAATATGTATATAATGTTCTGAAATAAAGCTCTTTTGCATGTAGTTGCCGATGATTACTTTTATAGGTTCTGAAATTGGTACTTATATATATATTAGCTGGCAGCTACACCTACAATATGTCATGCGGTGCTGTTCTTTTTACAAAAAGGCTCCATAATTGCAAGAGTCTTTTGTAAAATCTCAGAAAATGTGAATGGCCCAACCTGTGCAAAATGGGACCATGTTTGTTGACGTCAAAGGAGACTTAGGGGTCTGTTTATTAAGCGGCGCTAGCGGCTTCCATGCGATATCGGAGCTGCAGCCCAATTGAATAAAACGGGGCCGCAGCTCCAATATCGCACGGAAAGCGTACTTACTCACCTGTAGCAGGTGATCTCCAGGAACAGCAGGAATTTAGTCCTCATGTATGGGTGACATCGGGTACCGATGGAGCCCATGCGGGAAGCTCCTCAGCTACCAATAGGAAAGCCTTTGGGAGCAGTCCTCTGCACCTGTGCTGCTGCCTTCCTGCTCTTCTAACTGACTCTCCTCAGTTGAGTGTGTAGCTGGAGAAAAAGGAGGGTAGAAAGAAAGAAAAAACCCTACAACTCCTCAGGGAGGTGGATGGGTTGTGAGGACTAAATTCCCGCTGTTCCTGAAGATCACCTGCTACAGGTGAGTAACTACGCTATCTCAAAGAGCAAGCAGGAATGTAGTCCTCACATATGGAACTTCCTAGCTCCCAGATCTCGTGTGGGTTAGAACTTTGATAGGTTCATTGACCTTGACTTCCCCGGCACGGAAATCTGGATTGAAGTGGGTGGGGGGTAGGAGTTGTTTTATGTTTCAAAGAGATGCCGGAGGACCAATTGGCTAAAGACTACATCCCAGCGGGAGTCCTTGTCCAAGCAGTAGTGTGCTGTGAATGTATAGATGGAGGACCACATCGCAGCTCTGCAGATTTCAGCAATTGGTACTGTGCGTATGTTCGCCACCGAGGTGGACATTGCTCGAACGTTGTGTGCAGTGACATGCCCAGTGAGGGATAATCCTGCATTGTTGTAGCAGAAAGAGATACAGTCCGCTATTCAGGATGATAGGATTCATTTAGAAACTGGAAGTTCCAGATCATTATCTACCGCTTAGCCGAAGTAACAAGCGGTGTACAATAAAAAAAAAAGATGACTTTCTGATGGACTCTGTATGTAGAAAGCCAGAGTTCTTTTGCAGTCCAGAGTATGCAGAGAGGCTTCTGCCCAGGAGGTGTGCGGTCTGGGAAAGAATACTGGAAGGATGACTGACTGATTAATATGGAAGACAGAGACCACTTTTGGGAGGAAGTAGGGGTGAGTTTGCAGAATCATCTTGTCGTGGTAGAAACGTGTGTAGGGGACATGAGCCACCAGTTCCTGTAGCTCGCTGATGCATCTAGCTGAGGTCAAGTCTATGAGGAAAAGGACCTTCCAAGAGAAATAGTGGAGTTGAGCAGTGACTAATGGTTCGAAGAGTGGTTTGAGCAGTTGAGCTAAAATGACATTGAGATCCCATGCCACTAGGGGTGGGCGGATGGGCAGCTTGGTAAGCAGGAGACCTCGCATGAACTGCATGACTAAGGGGGTGGGAGGAGATGGATTTACCATGTCATGGAAAGCAGAGATTGTGCTTAGGTGGACTCTTATCAAGGATGATTTGAGGCCTTGAGAAGAGAGATGCCAGAGGTAGTGGAGTAGGGTCACAACTGATGTCTGAAAAGGATTGTGTGCATTTTGTGAACACTATGCTTCATATCTGTGCCACTTTAGCAAATACACCTTTCTCATGGAAGGTTTCTTGGAACAGAGGAGAATATTTTTGACTTCCTTGGAGAGAGGAAGATGACGCAATGCTAGGCTTTTAGGAGCCATGCTGTTAGGTGAAGGGAGCGAAGGTTGAGATGGAGAAGGGTTCCATCGTTCTGGGAGAGGAGACCTGGTGAGGATCCCAGCGAGATTGGTTAAGTTTGAGAATGCTGAAGGAGGAGGAGGAACTAGGGTTGGCGGGCCCAGAAAGAGGCTATGAGTATCATGTATCCCTTGTCCTCTTGGAGTTTGAGAAGTTTTTTCAGGATCAGGGGCATTGGCGGAAACGCATAGAGAAGCCCATGATTCCAAGGAATGATGAAGGCATCATTGGACAGACTGAGGTTCGTTGGCAGCTTCGAGCAGAAGCAGGGAAGTTTGGCATTGTACTGTGTAGCACACAGGTCTATCATAGAAACACAGAAACATGACAACAGAAAAAGACCACATGGCCTATCTAGTCTGTCCTTCCATATCAACAACTACAACAGTCCCCTTTTTACCTTTAGAGATCCTCTGTGTTTGTCCCATGCTTTTTTGAATTCAGTTACTGTCCTCATCTCTACCACCGCCACTGGGAGACTATTCCACGGATCCACCACTCTTTCCGTAAAGAAATATTTCCGCATATCACTCCTGAATCTATCTCCCTTCACCCTCATCCCATGTCCCCTCGTAGCAGAACTTGCTTTCAATAGAAAGAGGCTCTCTCTCTGAACATTTATGCCATGGAGGTATTTAAACATCTCAATCATATCACCTCTATCCTGCCTTTCCTCTAAGGTGTACATATTAAGATCCCTAAGTCTGTCCTCATATGCTTTATAATGAAGACCACTAATCATCTTAGTAGCCACCCTCTGCACCGACTCCATCCTGTTCACATCCTTTTCAAGGTGCGGTCTCCAGAATTGCACACCATACTCCAAATGAGGTTGCACCAAAGACTTATATAGAGGCACTATCACCTCCTTTTTTCTGCTAGCCATTCCTCTCCGTATGCACCCAAGCATCCTTCTAGCTTTTGCCATCACCTTACCTGTTTAGCTACTTTAAGATCATCAGACACAACCATGCCTAGGTCCCGCTCTTCTTTAGTGGACAAAAGTACTTCACCCCCTTTACTATATTGCTCCCTTGGATTGCTGCAGCCGAAATGCATGTCCTTACATTTTTTAACATTAAATCCCAGCTGCCAAATTCTAGACCATTCTTCAAGCTTAGCTAGATCTCTCTTCATGTTATCTACACCTTCCTGGGTGTCTACTCTATTGCAGATTTTGGTATCATTCACAAAGAGGCAAACCTTACCCGACAGCCCTTCCACTATATCACTAACAAAGATGTTAAAAAGAATCGGACCAAGGACAGATCCCTGGGGCACACCACTGGTAACATCCCTCTCCTCAGAGTGAGCTCCATTTACCTGTACTCTTTGTTGCCTCTTGCCCAATCAATTACTAACCCAAGCAGTAACTTTAGGGTCCATCTCTAGGGTGCTCAATTTGTTTATAAGTCGCCTGTGTAAAGCCACCACATGAGCCACTCTCCAGTCCTTTGGCACCACTCCCGATTCCAATGAGGCATTGAAAAGGTCAGTCAGTGGAACTGCTAGAACGTGAGTTCCCCAGGTTTCGAACAGGTGGTTGGCCACCATCTGGTATAGAGCCCATTCTGCATACGGTCCTGTGGGAGAAAAGCCTTGCTTTGGATGGTGTCCAGGATAGCTCCTATGTGTTGGAATCAGTTGTGATTTTGGAAAGTTGATTACAAAACCTAGGGACTGTAGAAGGTCTATGGTTTTGTGTTGAACCAAGGAGAGCTCCCCAGGACAGTCGGCCTTTATGAGCCAATCGTCTAAGTAGGGGAAGATATAGGCACGGCTGATTCGAAGAAGAGCCGCCATAACGGCCATGCACTTTGTAAAGACTCTTGACGCTGAGGTGAGGCCGAAGGGGAGCACTCTGTATTGATAATGATTCTCCTGGCAAATGAATTGGAGATACTGCCAGTGAGAAGGATGTATGAGAACATGAATGTAGGTTTCTTTGAGGTCTAGGGAGCAAAGCCATTCATTTTGCTGCAAGTGAGGAAGGAGGGTCCCCAAGGAGATCATTTTGAACTTTTCTTTTACGAGGAACTTGTTGAGATCTTGGAGGTCTAGGATAGGCCTGAGGCCTCCTGATTTCTTTGGAATGAGGAAGTAGGGAGAGTAGAATCCTCTGCGATGTTCTTGTAGGGGAACTGGTTCGATGGCCCCTTGAGAGAGGAGTAAGACGATCTCTTGCTGTAACAGCGGGATGAGAGAGCTTTTGGATAGGGCTTGTCCCTTGAAATGATGAGGGGGTAGTTCTCTGAAATTGAGATGGTATCACTTGTGTACGATGGACAATGCCCATTTTTCTGAAGTTATAGTCCTCTGTTGAGATATGAACCTTGACAGCCTCCCTGGAATGGAATGGATGGGACTGGCCATTCTCCCCGTGTAAGAGTCAAAAGGATGGTACAGAGTTTGCTGGTTGAGACTGAGATGTTTGCTTAATCAACCGTGGCCTTTTGGCTTGCTTAGCTCCTTGTTGTTTATGCTGTGTAGGGTAGGCTGGTTGGAAGTAGGTTGGGTAGTATCTCCTCGTTTTTGGGTAGAAGGCCTTTTTAGTTTGAGCCTTCTTTTGAAGGGATCCAAAGTTTTACGTGACAACCTCTTGAGGGTGGTGTCATCGGTTTCAAGTTCCCCCGCCTTCTCCCTCCAATTTTTTCTAAAGAGGTTTTCATCTGTACAGGAGATATTGACCTACTTGTCCTGTACCCACTGTTCTAAGTCTGATGCCTGGAGCCAAGCCAACTGTCTGGCCCCTATGGCTATGGAGGATATTCTACTATTCGATTCAAAGGCGTCAAAGGTAGCTCTGTTGAAGAACTTAGAGACGTTTTGACTGTGGATGAGGACTGTCTGGAAAGCAATCAGGGAGGAATGGCAGGAAGCCCTCCCAGTCTTTGTTCAACTCTTTGAGAAACATCCCCATATACAGAATGTATAAGTTGATTCTGCTGGCAATCATGGAGGCCTGGTAGGTGTGCCTCGCAAAGGAATCAAAGGTTCTTTATTCGCGTCCAGGAGGAACCGAGGCATGGTTCTTGACACTCTTTATGCGATGCATCGCCGATTCTACTACGATGGAGTGGTGTGAGAGTTGCTGCTTCTGGAAGCCAGGGCACTCCGGAACCCGGTACATGGTATCAAGATGTCAACTGATGGGAGCGATGGACAATGGTGTTTCCCAAATTCGAAGCATCAGGTTGTGAAGTATGCAGTGCGCCGGTAAGATGGTGGTTTCTTTCAGTGCAGTGGGATATTGTAATATCTCGAGTTCTTCCGCTCTGGGCTCTGGCTCTGAAGCAGCGGGAATGGAGAGACCCGCCGCCATGTCCTTGATAAATTCTTGGAAAGACATATCTTCTGGCGGGGATTTCTTTCTGGTACTGGTCTGTGGCCATGAAGGTTTGGAGATAACATATCTGAGGTCGTTGAAGTACAGGGATCTGTGGTCAGAATCGGAGGATTCGGAGTCTGACCATGGAGAGTATCGCTGGTGTCTAGAGTAGTGGCACTGGTTGATGTCTTCCAGTTCCACATGGTGCATGGAAGAGGATGGATCCACCAGTGCATTCATCGACATCGATGGAGGACCGGGCACTGGTGAAGGTATCGGTACCGAGGAAGGTCCAGGCATCAGAGAAGGCATCAGCATCAGTGAGGACACTGGCATCAGTGACAGTACCGGCATCGGGGCAGAGAGTGGCATCGTAGGTGGAATGGACACCAGGGCTGATAGCGGCACCAACATCGGCATCGAGCTGGCTTGTGTTCCTGAGGACCGTGTTGATGTAACCTGCACTGACATCAGGGCCGATGGTGTTAGGTGCACCGAGGCTGCAAGTAGGGCTGCCAGAGTGTGTTCCAGAGTTATCATGCATTGATTCAATGACATCTCCGGTGCCTAGTCAATGGATGGAGAGGAGTCAGCCGCCACCCGACCTGGGCATGGCATTGGAGGTTCCGTGGAGGTGGGTGCTCCAGGTACCTCTCGACTCCCCACTGTGGCTTTGGAGGAGTCCTCGCTAAAGGTACCTCTCGACCCCACTATGGCTTTGGAGGAGTCCTCCCACCGGGGATGCCATGATTTGTTACTGGAATCAGATGATATCTGGGACGATTCCTGGTGAGTGCGGGAATGCTCCCGGGACCTCTCTCTCAATTCCTCTCTCGATGCTTTCGGCCTACCAGAGTGGTCCTTCGATTTTTTATCTTGGTCCTTACAAATCTCCGAGGGCTCCTGGGGCAGTGACTTCTCCTTGTGGGTGCGGGAAGGAGAGGATCCTTTCTCATCATGACCAGAGTCTTTTGAATGCTTGGAACAGAGAGGAAGCCCTCGAGGAGGTGAAGGCCAAGGAAAGGGTGTCTGTTGGGAAGAGCTCTTCAAACATTTTGGCTCGATTCCCAAGGCCTCATTTTGTCATCTACTTGCAGAGTGCACAGTCTGTGGGAACATGAGTGGGGCCAAGGCATTTTAGGCACCAGTCATGCTTGTTGGTTATGGATATTGTGCTGGAGCACTTTGTACATTTTTTAAAACCACTGGCTGGATTTTCCATGGTGCCTCAGAGGGTATGCCTGGTGAGGGCCTCAGAAGAAAAGGAAAACTCGGAGAGTCCGAGGGAAAGCTTTTTTTTTTTCAAGATAGAAGTAATAGAATTAGAATTAGAAAGACTAGTGATGAAAAGGATTATTGATGATACAAAGGCAGCTGATCTTCAGTGGATACATGAATGATCCTGTCAGCTCCGCTGAAAAAAGAGAACTGAAGAGAGTCAGTTAGAAGAGCTGGAAGGCAGCAGCGCAAGCCCAGTGGACTGCTCCCAAAGGCTTTCCTATTGGTAGGTGGGGAGCTTCCCGTGCGGGCTCTGTTGGTACCCGATGTCATCCATACGTGAGGACTACATTCCTGCTTGTTCCTGAAGATGCCACTAGCGCCGCTTGGTAAACAGACCCCTTAAAGCTGTCTAGAATTTAGTAACGTAGTAACATAGTAAATGACGGCAGATAAAGACCAGTATGGTCCATGTAGTCTGCCCAGCAAGATGACTGGAGTGAGATGGCAGGAGTAGGTGCCACTCTGTGCAGCCCACCCCTCCCCATGTCTTTGTTTAGGGGTGAACCCACCGCTCCATGCAGGACACCCCTAATTGTTGAGAAGTTAGATGGTTCCATTTATTTTGATTTTATTCTGTTGCTATAAATGGATCCATTGAGTCTGTCCCATGCCATTTTGAATTCTGTCACTGTATTTGCCCCCCACCATCTCCATTCTGTCACTGTATTTGCCCCCCCCCCCCACCCTCTCAGTGAAAAAGTATTTCCTGATATTGCCTTTCAATTTTCCACCTTGCAGTTTCATGTTATGCCCTCTCGTTTTACAGCTTCCCCGTCTTTGGAAGAGGTTTGTTTGTTCATTATTTCTCCTTAAGTATTTAAAGGTCTGAATCATATCTCCCCTATCCCTTCTCTCCTCCAAAGTGTACATATTTAGGTCTTCAAGTCTCTTCTCATAAGGCTTCTGACGCAGGCTCCAAATCATTTTGGTCGCCTTCCTCTGAACAGTTTCCATTCTTTTTACATCCTTTGCAAGATACGGTCTCCAAAACTGAACACAGTATTCCAAGTGAGGCCTCACTAGTGACTTATACAGTGGCATTAGAACCTTTCTTTCTGCTGGTAATTCCTCTTCGTATGCAGCCCAACATCCTCCTGCCTTTTGCCACCACCTTGTCGCACTGCTTTGCCACCTTGAGATCTACAGAAATAGTCATACCAAGGTCTTTCTCCTGATCCGTGCACACCAACCTCTCGCCCCCTATCGTGTACATTTCTCTTGGGTTTCTGCTACCCAAGTGCATGACTCTGCACTTCTTTGCATTAAATCTTAATTGCCAAGCATTTGACCATTCTTCCAGCTTTTGTAGATCTTTTCTCATGTTAAGGACTCCCTCAGGGGAGTCCACTCTGTTGCAAATTTTCATGTCATCTGCAAAAAGACAGACCTTTCCATTCAGTCTTTCAGCAATATCACTCACAAATACATTGAACAGTGCCGGGCCCAGGACCAAACCCTGGGGCACCCCGCTAATCACCTTCCTTTCCTCCGAATGAGCTCCATTTACCATCACCCTCTGTTGTCTATCAATCAACCAATTTCTGATCCAGTTTACCACCTTGGGACCCATCCCCAAACTACTGAGTTTATTGATAACCCTCCTATGAGGAACAGTATCAAAGGCTTTGCTGAAATCCAGGTAGATGATATCCATCGCATGCCCCTGATCTAGTTCCCTGATCACCCAGTCAAAGAACTCAATCAGATTTGTTTGGCAAGATCGTCCTTCGGTAAAACCATGTTGCCTCGGATCTTGCAACCTGTTGGTTTTGAAAAAGTTCACTATTCACTCCTTCAGAAGCGCCTCCATTACTTTTCCCGCCACTGAGGTAAGGCTCACGTGCCTGTAGTTTGACACTTCTTCCCTGTCACCACTTTTGTGTAGAGGTACGACATCAGCCATTCTCCAGTCCTGAGGAACTACGCCTGTTTCCAAGGAACTGTTGAAAACATCCTTTAACGGCCCTGCAAGAACCTCTCTGAGCTCTTTCAGTATCCTGGGATGTATCCCATCCGGTCCCATGGCCTTGTCCACTTTCAGTTTCACAAGTTGTTCTAACATATCATCTTCTGTGAATGGTGTGGTATCTACTTCATTCCCATCTTTATATTTGGGAGTCAAAGTTGGTCCTTCTCCAGGATTTTCTTTAGTAAAACAGAGCAGAAGTATTTGTTTAGCAATTCCGCTTTTTCAATGTCCCTTTCCACGAGTCCATTCCCAGCACTTCTGAGTCCTGTGATTCCACCTCTGATCTTCTTCCTTTCCCGAATATACCTGAAGAAAGTTTTGTCGCCACACTTCACATCTTTAGCCATCTTTTCCTCTGCCTTTGATTTTGCTAGACTTATTTCTCTTTTTGTCTCTTTGAGTTTGATCCTGTATTCATTTCTGTGTTCCTCTGTTTGCAAGCTTTTGAATTTTGCGAAAGCTGTGTTTTTTGCCCTTATTTGAGCAACCACTTCTTTGGAAAACCAAATAGGTTTCCTTCTCCTTTTGTTTTTGTTTCCTTTTCTTACATATTTATCCGTTGCCCCTTTTATTGCCACCTTTAGTTTAGCCCATTGCAATTCCACTTCCCTTATCTCCGTCCACCCTGTCAACTCCTCCTTTAGGTACATGGCCATTTTATTGAAG
The DNA here is from genome assembly GCA_033557465.1 of Ichthyophis bannanicus. Taxonomy (NCBI): domain Eukaryota; kingdom Metazoa; phylum Chordata; class Amphibia; order Gymnophiona; family Ichthyophiidae; genus Ichthyophis; species Ichthyophis bannanicus. The sequence continues at coordinate 194,941,239 of CM066039.1, forward strand.
TCAGTGTTTTTGAAGTTTAGGACTTTGAGCTTGCTATAGTTGGACTGCACCTTGGTTTTTATCTCAAACCAAACTGTGTGATGATCACTGCTGCTCACAGGTGCACCCACCCAGACATTCGACACGCTATCACCGTTGGTGAGGACTAAATCCAGCATTGAGCTTTCCCTTGCTGGTTCCATCACCATTTGTCTAAGTAACGCATCTTGCAGAGCATCCACAATTTTTTTTGCTTCTTTCCAGATTTGCAGAAGGAGTAATCCAATCCACATCGAGTAGATTAAAGTCACCCAATATGATCACTTCCCCCTTTGTGGCTATTTTGACAATGTCTATAATCAATTCGTTATCTAGTTCTTCGATTTGAGCTGGAGGTTTGTAGACTACAGCAGTATGGATGACAGTGCCATCTCCTCTTTCCAACACAACCCAGAGTGCTTCTTCTTTTCCCCATGCCCCCTGCATTTCAGTAGCTTTAATATTGCTTTTGACATATAAGGCTACTCCTCCTCCTCTTCCATTTTCTCTGTCTCTTGAATAGATTATAGCCAGCTATGGCTATATCCCAATCATGAGATTCATTAAACCATGTTTCTGTAATGGCCACAATGTCCAAGTCCATTTCCACCATTAGGGCTTCCAGGTCTGGAACTTTATTGGATAAGCTTCGAGCATTTGTGCTCATTGCTTTCCAGCATTTAACTGGCTTGTGTGTGTTTTGCATTGATTTTGTTCTGTCTACTTCTTCCCACTTGTTTTTGTTGTGTGGTTTAAACGTGTGTCTGTTTCTGATGTTGTTCTGCTTTTGCAGGGAGTGATGTCCAGAACTTGACCTTCCCCATCCGTCACCCCCTTTTTCTAGTTTAAATGCGTATCCACATACTGGCTGAATTTTTCACTTAGGATTCTTCTCCCTGCGACACAGAGATGTAGTCCATAAGCACAGTATAGTCTCTTGTTGGTCCATCTGTTTCCCCAGTCGCCTATAAATCTGAATCCTTCCTCTTTGCACCAGGTTTGGAGCCATGCGCTAAAGCTGTTTATGCGATTTAGCCTTTCTGCCCCCTTACCAAGAACAGGTAGAACTTCTGAGAATGCTACAGTGTTAACAATAGGCTTTAGTTTCTCCCCCAGAGTTTGAAAGTCCCTTTGAACTGTAGTGGCACTATTTCTATCCGGGTCATTTGTACTCAAGTGGATGATAACATCAATTTTGGAGTGCTCACTTTCAGTGCTAAGTACATCAACAATTTGGTTTGTATTCTTGCTAGATGAAGAGCCTGGGAGGCATTTGACTAACTTCCCTCCTTTGAATTGTGTTTCCAAGTTGGTGCCTCTGATGATGGAATCACCAAGTAGTAGTAGTTTTCTGTTCCTTGAGTCTCTCTTCATAATTGGTGCTTTATCAGAAGATTGGGCATTGACTATCTTATTTAAGGGCCCTTGAGCTTCCCTGGCTTGGGCATCCTCATTAACCAAAGCAGAGAAGGCATTATGCAGTGATATCTCTTGATGTATAGGGTGTTCCTGCATTACCGGACATAGTCTACCAGAGCCCACTGTGATCCATTTGTTCCTGGGTTGTTTGAGTCTCTGTGGGAGCGGCGGAGGACTATGTTTGGTTTGTATCCTAGAAGAGGTGTGTTTCAATGCAGCTACTTCTTCCCTTAATAGAGTCAATTCATTTTGTATGGCTGCCAACTTGAGGCATATAGGGCAAGCTCTTAGGTTCCAGATGATTCCTCTCAGAATGAAGGCACTACAATTATTGCACTGAATACAAGACATGTGTGGTCGACTTAAGAGGATAGATGTCAACGTATATGACTGCTATATAAGCAATGCAGCCCGGGGGTGGGTGGGGCGAGGAGTGGGGGGGGGGAGACCCTAAGTGTCCTTGGCCAGCAGGCCTTACCTGAACCGAGGGCACCTTTAGATTTCTGATTGGAGGGCTACCCAAGGAATGCAAGCAGACAGATTATTCACAGAAGTGAATGTAAAACCAGCAGTTAACTTAGCTACACAACAGCAGTTAAATATTATATATCAGCTACACAACCAACAGGATAGGTAAGAAAATAGGTAAGAGATACGAAGCTGCAAGCTTATTAAAAGATACAAAGCTATAAGCTTATCTGTTTGTATGAGAAGCTGTGGAGCCCAGATTCAACCAGGTGTCTGCAGGAAGTCCACTATTCAAAAGACCCTCCCTGGCAGCAGGTTTGCAGACAATTTCAAACAATGGAAGCTGAATTAGCCAACTGAAATCTTAATGTTTGTCTTTTATGAAAAGGTCCCTGTTGTACTTGGCCCCCTTAGATTTCTGATTGGAGGGCTACCCAAGGAATGCAAGCAGACAGATTATTCCCAGAAGTGAATGTAAAACCAGCAGTTAACAAAGCTATAATGGACTCTATCCTTTTCAGGTAATAAGGAATAGCTTGTTTACAATCCAGGGATTTTTAGAGTTTTCCAGTGCTGTGCCTATAATGCTTAGGATAGAAGGTAGGCAATATATTTCCTCCTTAATGTGAAAACATGTTACTACTTTTGATAGGAACTTAGGATGGGTTCATAATACTACCTTGTAATGATAAAATTGTTTAATGCTTATATGTAACTGAGGCTTGAAGCTCACTGATTGTTCTAGCCAAGATGACTACCATGATTGCTTTCCATCTTAGGTGCTTAAGAGATGAGAATGCAATCACCTCAAATGGTGATTTTATGAAAGAAGAAAGCACAGTATTCAGGTCCTATGGAACTGGTAGCTTTTGGACTGGATTTTTAAAATGAAGAAAGCTTCTCATGAATTTGGATACAATAGGACACTGGAAAGCCAGATCCCGATCTTTCAGGACATGAGAGGTTGATAGGACACTGAGGGGGTCAAGTGGACAGACTGTTTGTTAATAGGATACAGTTTACAATAATGAATGATATCAGTTTTTAGTGTGCACGACCTATATTATATGCATTCACTCCTGCTCTTGTTATTATCAAGTTGAGACACATAAAGTGCTTGACTATTTATCTTCTCCTCTCTCTTTTTAGTGCGAGATCAACACAATTGAGATTACCTAGCAATAGAGGTACTGAGGTATTAAATGGTTACTCACCCTTTCAATAATATGTTCAATAATATGATCATTTGTGTTTTATAAACATGTATACATTGCACTTACAAATGGTATATATGTGGAATTTTTATGATTTATTTATAAGGTATACATTTGTTTTAACGGTTTTTAGTTCATTATGTTGAATATTTTTAATTTTTATGTTTGGAATGATTATGAATGTTTTTACTTATTGTTTTTTAACTTTTTTATATGTGGTTATATTTTACAATATTTATAAGAACATAAGAACATAAGATATGCCATACGAAGGAGCGCGCCCAAGGAGCAGGTCCTGCTCCTTGGGCAAGCTCCTTGGGGCAACGACTGGGGCACTTCCCACTTTTCATCAGGTCAGTCTCTCCCCTGGAGGTGGGCCTACTTGGGACTCCTTGCATATTTCTTCCTGCTTATTTCCTCTGCGCTTTATCTATCGTGTTCTACCAGGTCCACCCCTGTGCTCTTATCTCCCCCCTTACCTTTCACTTGGTTTCATTTTATGGCATCCATCCCTGTTCTCTAGGGACACCGCCCTCTGAACACTTTCTCACTCCCGTCAGGGGTTTGCACCCGGAACATGAGCAACCTTTCTGTCTGTCACACAAGTCAACTCCCTCTTACACTGTCTCCCCAGCCTGTTTCCTCTCTGTTGACTCTCTCTTTCGCCCTCCTGAACTGCAGGTCCCTTCGTGCTAAAACTCCTTTGGTTCACGATCTATTGCTTCAACACTCCCTCGACGTTCTTTTTCTTACAGAGACTTGGCTTCGTGAGGGTGAGGATGGTGTTCTTCACCGTTGCCATCCCCCTGGCTACTCCGCATTACACGTTCCTCGTCTCCACCGGACTGGTGGCGGCGTAGCACTTATTTACCGATCCTCTCTCCCTCTCTCGCTTGTCTCCTCTCCGCCCCGGTACCCTGAAGCCCTCCTCTTGCGCTCAGGGACCTCCACTACTGTATTTTTTCTCCTTCTTTACGCCCCACCTTCAATCCGTCCTGATCTCTGGGAATCTCTTCTCCTTACCCTTTCGGAGACATCCCTTCTCACTTCCCATTTGGTCATTCTTGGTGACTTCAACGCCCATCTGTCCTCTCCGATCTGCCCCCGGGATAGAACCCTTTGGTCGCTCTTCTCTGACCTCAATCTGATCCAGCATGTAGACTGCCCCACTCATTCTTCTGGCCATACCCTCAATCTCATTCTCACTTTCTCCTCATCCCCTTATGTTCCTTCCGCTCTTTCGTCCCTCCCTCTTCCCTGGTCTGATCATCATTGTTTGTTGTTTTCTTTCTCCCTTCCTCCCGTACAAGTCTCTATTTCATCCGCTGCTGCCGCTGCACCAGCACTTCTTAAGCGTCGTCTTACGCCTCTCACCCTGCAAACCTTTCCTGCAGCTAACTCCCTCTTTCCCCCCAAATTCTTCTCTCTCTTGGTGGACCAACAGGTCGATTCTTGGTCCTCTACTCTCACTAGCACCCTTGACGCTCTTGCTACACTCCGTCCCACCCCTCGCCGTTCTACATCTCATCATCCCTGGTTTCACCCGGGCCTTCGCCTTCAGCACACCTATCTCCGCCGGGCTGAGCACTGTTGGCGCAAACACCCCTCTGACTCTTCTCTAACCTCCTTTCGCTATGAGCATCATCACTATCGGACCATGATTACTGAGGCTAAAAGGTCCTATTTCTCTGATCTCATCACCTCCTCCTCTAACTCCTCCCGTCGCCTGTATCAGGTATTCCACTCATTATCCTCCTCCTCAGTCCATCCCCCTCCAACGGCGCTCCCTTCCACCGCTCCCAGTCCAACGACTCTCACTTCCTTTTTTGTCAACAAGATCCAGTCTCTCCGCTCTTCCTTCCCTCATTGCCCCCTCCTCTCTCCCCCCTCCCTCTCCTTCTGCTCCCTCCAATGTTCCCTCCCCTCCTTCTTCCAGTGCCTTCCCCCACACATGGCACTCCTTTCACCCAGTTTCTTCTGCTGAGCTCCTTAAGGTACTCTCCTCTTCTCACAAAACAACCTGCCCACTTGACCCTCTTCCCTCCACTTGGCTTCTCGACCCCGCCCTCCAACTTTCACCATATATCTTGGCTATAGTCAATTCCAGTCTCACCTCTGGCACCTTCCCCACTCAGTGGAAACATGCCATGGTCCGCCCTCTCCTGAAGAAACCCACCCTCGATCCCAGTCTCCCCACCAATTGGCGCCCGGTCTCAAACCTTCCCTTTCTCTCCAAAGTTCTCGAAAAACTAGTCTTCTCCCAGCTCTCAGCTCATCTTGATACCACCCTCTCCCTTCACCCCCGTCAATCTGGCTTTAGGACTGGGCACAGCACCGAAACTATACTTCTTGCCCTTTTGAGTGAACTCCACCATTCTCACGATCGAGGTGATTTATCTATCGCTGTTTCTCTAGATCTCTCTGCCGCTTTTGATGTCATAGATCACCGTACCCTCCTTACTCGCCTGTCCGACTTTGGTATTCACGGCACTGTGCTACACTGGTTCAGGTCGTTTCCCTCACTTCGCACCTTCACTGTTCATTCCGGCTCCACTGCCTCCAACCCTTTCCCTCTGCACTGTGGTGTCCCACAAGGCTCCATTCTTGCCCCTTTGCTTTTTAATATTTTCCTTGCCCCACTTGCCCTCCTCATCCAACAGTCTGGTATTTCCTCCTACTTTTACGCCGATGATATTCTTCTCATCCATCATACCAACTCTGTATCCCCGGACCTCTCTGCTCTCAACCACTGCCTCGACCTTATTGCCTCCTGGTTCTCTGACAATCTTCTTTACGTCAACCCCTCTAAGTCCTCGGCTATCTGGTTCTCCCTCACTACCTCTCCTCCCACTCTAGCCCCCACCATGTCCTCCCTTCCCATCCCTCTTGTCCCCTCTCTCCGCTACCTTGGTGTTACCCTTGATTCCTCTCTGTCCTTTCACCCTCATATTTTCTCCCTTGTTCGGAGCTGCTTTTTTCATCTCCGTCGTATCCGTTCCCTCCGGCTCTTCCTTTCTGCTAATTCCCTTACTACCCTCATTCTATCCATCATAATCTCCCATTTAGATTACTGTAATTCCATTTTTGCTGGCCTTCCCTCTTTTCAAATTCGTCGCCTTCAGCTCATCCAAAATACTGCTGCCCATCTAATCGCTTTCTCTTCCCCTTTTGATCACATCACTCCTTGCCTTCTCTCTCTTCACTGGCTTCCCGTTAAATTTCGGTTTGTTTATAAATACCTCATTACCACCCACAAAGTTCTTCACACAGGTACTCCCCAATATTTATCCGATCTCATCTACCATCAACCCGTCCTCCGTTCTTCCCATAGTAACCGCCTTTTTCTTCCCTCCCCGTCTCAAGCCCATCTCGAACTTACCCGTCACTCCGCTTTCTTTTTCTTAGGTCCTGCTCTATGGAATTCCCTTCCCCACTCACTCCGCACCGAACCTTCGTTTCCACATTTCAAAGCCCTCCTCAAGACCCATCTGTTTTCCCAGGCTTTTGATCTCCCAGTACCCCCTTGACAGTTATGCAGGCCTCCATACCATATACCACCTCCACCCCCCCCCCTTTTCCTTCGTCCTTCCCGTAGCCTCTTACTCTTTAGCCATATTGTTCTGTCTCTTTCTTTCTTTCTGGCTATCTCTACAGTGCTTTCCTATCCACTGAATGGCGTTCCTTTCCCCTCTTTAATTTTCTAGCAGCCTGCTTTTATTGTACACCGCTCTGATACTCCGGTTTGGGCGGTTTATCAAATCTCATAAATAAATAAATAAAATAAATAACTGGGTCAGACCAAGGTCCATCAAGCCCAGTATCCTATTTCTAACAGAGGCCAATCTAGGTCATATGTACCTAGCAGTTTCCCCAAAAGACAAAGGTTCCGCAATGCTTGTACTGGGTCAAGCATTGATATCCTGGGTCCCTTCTAAATAATGGTTTGTGGACCCTTCCTCCAGGAACTTGTCCAAACCTTTTTTAAACCCAGCTACACTAACAGCCTTTACTACATCCTCCGGTAACAAATTCCAGAGTTTGATTACACGTTGAGTGAAAAAATATTTTCTTTTATTAGTCTTAAATAGTTTACCCTGCAGCTTCATTGCATGTCCCCTAGCCTGTCTATATTCTGATAACGTAAACAATCGACCTACGTTTACCCATTCCACTCCATTCATTAATTTATAGACTTCTATCATATATCCCCTCAGCTGTCTCTTTTCCAGGTTAAAGAGCCCTAACATTTTTAGCCTTTCATCATAGGAATATCCTTCCATCCCCTTTACCATTTTGGTGGCTCTTCTCTGAACCTTTTCTAATAACGCTATATCCTTTTTAAGATACGGTGACCAGAATTGCACACAATATTCAAGGTGCGGTCTCACCATGGAACAATATAGAGGCATTATAATATCTTTTGTTTTATTTTCCATTCCTTTCCTTATGATACCTAGCATTCTATTTGCTCTCTTGGCTGCCGCTGCACACTGGGCTGAGAGTTTTAACATGTTATCCACAATGACGCCTAAATCTTTTTCCTGGGTGGTGGTTCCTAATGTGGAACCTTGCATTGTGTAACCATAGTTTGGGTTCTTCTTCCCTAGGTGCATAACTTTGCACTTGTCCACATTAAATTTCATCTGCCATTTTGATGCCCAGTCTTCCAATTTATCAAGATCCTCTTGCAATTTTCCACAATCCTCTTGGGTCTTAACAACTTTAAATAGTTTTGTGTCATCTGCAAATTTGAAAACCTCACTCGTTATTCCACTTTCCAAGTCATTTATGAATATGTCAAAAAGCAGCGGACCCAGCACAGATCCCTGGGGTACACCACTATTCACCTTTCTCCATTGGGAAAATTGGCCATTTAGCCCAACCCTCTGCTTTCTATCTTTTAACCAGTTCCTGATCCACAGTAGTACACTGCCTCCTATCCCATGACTCTTTAGTTTTGCCAAAAGTCTCTGATGAGGGACCTTGTCAAAGGCTTTCTGAAAGTCCAGATACACTATATCAACCGACTCACCTTTGTCCACCTGTTTATTCACACTTTCAAAAAAACATAACAGATTAGTAAAACAAGATCTTCCTTGTCTAAAGCCATGTTGGCGGTCTCCCATTAGGCCATGACTATTGTCACCCACCTCTAGGTTCCCAGAGGCATAAAGCATGGGAGCTATAGTGGGGCCTCTTCTTAAACAGCAAGGGTGTCTCAAGCAGGTGTTGAAATGCCCCCTGGGATTTGTAGTCCCACAAGCTAATCTGTGTAGTTGCAGTCGAGTAGCCAGGCTTCAAAAGAGGTCTTTTTATTTACCCGTCCCGGGTGAATTTCAGCACATATGAACAAAGGACATAAACCATACTTCTGGTATGAAATAAAGGCAAACTACTATAACAAAAATGAATGCTTGTATCTTCAGCCTGACAAAACAAAGGTAGTGCAAAGCAGTCCTTATTCTTAAAACAAGCACGTTTCTTCACTTCTATTTCTTTAAACAGATTCTCTCTCTGGCCAGTTCAGCACAGTGAAGAAATATCATCTGAAATTATTAGTGTACAATCCATGTAGGATTCAGCAGGTGTTTCATCACAAAAATCACATTGCATATCCTCACATGCTTCCCCGGAGCTATCTTCTATAGGATTGTAACTCAGGCTACTTTTAAACAATCCCTCTTCTCTGTTAAGAGGGCTCCCCTCCTCCTCTCTACCGGAGTATAATGGGAGGTTACCACACACTGCAGAGTTTCCTTCCTGAGAGCCACACACTCTTGGGTAAGTGTAGGAAAAACTCTGACTTTCAGCTTCCCTTCTATTATGAGGAATAAGCCTACCTTCTGGCTTGGTTTTCACGGAGCTTCTGGGCACAGGAAACTTAACGGAGCTTTTCTCAAATGAAAGCCTCTCACTGCCTTTCTCTTTCCATTTCTCTTTGGGCACAAAAGTATCCTCCAGATAAAAACTTTTGCCCTCCTGGTACCTGTTTCTTAGGAAGATTCTTTCCCACAGCTTTTCTCAGCTTGCCTTCAGAAATACCTCCGTGGCTCAGACCACTGGGCTTTTGTTCAGTCCAGCACTGCTCCCGGAAACTAATCCCTGGTATTCTCTCCTGGGCTTCTTCCTGTAGGATTCTGTGTGAGTCTTCATGTGAAGCTCTCTCATAAGCTCTCCTGTTGGCTCCCCAACCGGCTCCTTCCTCTGCTCTTTCCTCTGCTCTCCCTCTGACCTCTGGTGAGTGATTTTTAACTGCGTCACTCTTGGTGTTTCTCTGAGCCTCGCCTCCCCTCAGCTGTCCCTCATTACTTAATGTGCTATGAGGTAATCTACTGCTTGGGCGTGCTCTTACACCTGGTACTTCAGTTTGTGTTCGTTGCCCATAGCAACCCTGGTCCATGTGCTGTTCTAACCTGTCACTATTAGAACTGCTCTGCTCATTTTTTCCTATTTCCATAGGTACTATTTGATCCACCTCATGACAGATTCCCCCCCCCCCTTAAAATATTACAGGCTGCTGAATCTTTCGGACAGCACGTAATTCGCGAAAGCGCGTCTGCGTTTCCATGTAGTTTCCCAGCCCTATGCTGTACTATGAAGTTGAAAGACTGCAGCGCTAGATGCCACCAAGTTAAACGTGCATTGCTATTCCGCATCTGATTAAGCCACTTTAAAGGGGCGTGGTCGGTGACTAAGAGGAATTTCCTGCCCGTCAAATAGAATCGCAATGCCTCCACGGCCCACTTTATTGCGAGGCACTCCTTTTCTATTGTGGAATAATTCCTCTCAGCTTTTGAGAGCTTCCGACTAAGATATGTCACTGGGTGTTCTACCCCTTCGAACTCCTGAGACATTACTGCCCCCAACCCTGTCTCCGAAGCATCCGTCTGTACCACGAAGGGTAAGCTAAAATCTATCCCTCGTAGTACCGGGGCCTTACTAAGTTTTTCCTTAAGGGCAGTAAATGCCTCTTCAGCCTCTGGGGTCCACCTTACGTTATTCGGTGCATTTTTTTTGAAGCATCTCGGTGAATAGGATACTCTCTTCGGCAAACCGAGGTATGAACCTCCGGTAGTAACCTATTAATCCGAGGAAACTACGTACTTGCTTTTTTGTTCCTGGTCGGGGAAAATCCCTAACACTTTCAATTTTACACGCTAGGGGCTTTACTACTCCCCTCCCGACCATATGGCCCAGATACTTAGCCTCTTCGCTAGCGAATAAGCACTTCGCTGGGTTAAGCGTTAAACCCGCCTTGCACAGTGTAAGTACTGCCTCTACCCTCGAGAGGTGCTGGGTCCACGTTGTACTGTATATGACGACATCGTCCATGTATGCCAACGCATACTCGTGGTGGGGTCTTAGAACCTGATCCACCAAGCGCTGGCATGTGGCTGCCGCCCCATGCAACCCAAATGGCATTCGCCGGAACTGAAACAGTCCTATGGGCGTACTAAACGCCGTTTTGGGTTTTGAGTCTCTTGTCAACGGTACCTGCCAATACCCTTTAGTAAGGTCTAGCATTGTTAAATACCTTGCCTGCCCCAAGCGATCCAATAAATCATCGATGCGAGGCATCGGGTAGGCGTCAAACTGGGAAATCTCATTTACCCGGCGGAAGTCTATGCAAAATCTAAGAGTCCCGTCTGGCTTTGGCACTAATACTATTGGGCTTGACCAGGGACTATGTGACTCTTCAATTATTCCCATCTCCTTCACTTGTTCCACTATCTCTTTCTTTTTAGTTTCTGGCATATGATAGGGGCGCTGCCTAATTACTTGCCCTGGTGCAGTAATTATTTCATGGGCAACCATATGGGTTTTCCAGGGTTTCATTGTCAAGACATCAGAAAATCTGTCTAGCACCTGGGTCAATTCCTGTTGCTGTTGCTGGGAGAGCCCTACGCCTAATCTGGGTTTTGGTTTCTCCTTCCAGTCAGCAATCTGAGGACCAAGATCTTCCTCCTTCTTTTCCTCTGCTAGGGCCGTCATGTTCTTTACCTCTTTTTGGCCTGTAGACCCAAACCCTTTTCCTCCCCGAGTAGTTGGTGGTAATGATGGCACCTCCTCTACTGTGGGAAAACCCACACGCTCACATATTAATTGAGCGATGCGGTCGCCTATCTGTATCTTAAAGTCTTTTCCCCAAAGTTAGAGATTAAGACTTTTATGCAGCCCCTGTAATCGGGGTCTATAACCCCTGCCCCTATGTCTAAAAAGTATTTGACTGCCAGGCCTGACCTTGGGGCTATACGCCTGTAGCAGCCATCCAGTATTTTTACTTGTATGCCAGTGTCAATCAAAGCTGTTCTAACCTGTCACTATTAGAACTGCTCTGCTCATTTTTTCCTATTTCAATAGGTACTATTTGATCCACCTCATGACACTATATACATGCTGAGTAATTTTATTCTTTATGATGGTTTCTACCATTTTTCCCGGTACTGACGTGAGGTTCACTGGTTTGTAGTTTCCCGGATCACCCCTGGAACCCTTTTTAAAAATTGGCGTTACATTGGCGATCCTCCAATCTTCAGGTATTAGAGATGATTTTAATGATAGTTCACAGATTACTAATAGCAGGTCTGCAATCTCATATTTCAGTTCTTTCAACACCCTTGGATGTATACCATCCGGCCCAGGTGATTTGCTACTCTTCAGTTTATCTAATAGTTGTAATACATCTTCCCGATGTATCGATATTTCCTTCAATTCTTCTGCACCTTTAAATACCACTTCAGTCATGGGTAACATCCCTACATCTTCCTCAGTAAAGACCAAAGCAAAGAATTCATTCAGTCTCTCCGCTATCACCTTGTCGCCTCTTAGTGCCCCTTTAACTCCTCTATCATCTAATGGACCAACTGACTCTCTCACAGGTTTTTTGCTACGAATGTACTTGAAAAAATCTTTATTTCGCATTTTTGCTTCCGCAGCAAGCTTCTTCTCAAATTCTTCCTTTGCCTGCTTTATCAATGCCTTGCATTTGACTTGCCAGTGCTTGTGCTGTTTCCAGGTTTCGTCGTTTGGCTCTTTTTCCATTTCCTGAAAGATGCTTTTTTGGCAACAACAGCCTCTCTGACCTCACCTTTAAACCATGCTGGCAGTTTTTTGGACTTCCTTCCACTTTTCTTAAAGCATGGAATACAGCTGGTCTGGGCTTCCAAGATAGTATTTTTCAACAACACCCAAGCTTGATGTAAGTCTTAACCTTTGCAACTGCTCCTTTTAGTTTTTTCTTAACTATTTTCCTCATTTTATCATAGTCTCCCTTTCGAAAGTTAAAAGGTAGTACTGTGGATTTCCTTACTATCCTCCTCCACTAATTAAATCAAAGGCGATCATGCTAAGATCACTATTGCCAAGTGGCCCCAACACCCTTATCTCTTGCACTAGATCTGGTGTTCCACTAAGGACTAGGTCTAATATGGCTTCCCCTCTGGTCAGTTCATGAACCAGCTGCTCCAAGAAGCAGTCATTTATGTCATCTAGGAACTTTATCTCCCTAGCATGTCCTGCCATGACACTGACCCAGTCGATACCGGGGTAATTGAAATCACCCATTATTATTACTGCGCTGTAACGTTTGTTAGCTTCCTTGATTTCTTTGAGTATTTCATCATCCATTTGTTCATTCTGGCCAGGCGGTCGATAGTACACCCCCACTGCCATCGCCTTCCCCTTTTTACATGGAATTTCAATCCATAGAGATTCTACAGCAAATTTTGTTTCCTGCAAAACTTTAATCCTTTCTGACTCAATGCCCTCTCTAACATAGAGCGCAACCCCTCCACCAATTTGATCAGCTCTATCATTACGATATAGTTTGTACCCAGGTATCACAGTGTCCCACTGGTGGTCCTCCTTCCACCATGTCTCTGATATTCCAATCATATCTAACCTCTCATTTAGTGCTATATATTCTAACTCTCCAATCTTATTTTTTAGACTTCTAGCATTTGCATACAAGCATTTTAGAGACTGTATTTATTTAGTTATATAGATAAAGTTGTACAATATGTCCATATGATTGTGTCTTTGTTCATATTTTTTATAAATGTAGTAAGCCAGAATTCCCCTGAAGAAGTCATTGCAAAACACGGCTTGTGTCGGGCATCATGGCGTAAGAGATATACATAATAAAGTAATCCTTCCCTTATACCACGTTTTTTGGACTGGGTTCTTATTTATGATTTTGGACCTCCAGAGACGTGCACATAGACATCAAAATCACTGAGATGTCTCCGGAGCCATTTTACAAACGACATTTAGAGTCATCTCTGGTGCCATTTTACAAATGATGTTTAGAGATGTCTCTGGTGCAGGGATATCCAATTAGGCAAGGGGCGTGGTGGGGGTGCAATGGATTTAGACATCCCCATTTGATTTCAGAAATATTGGGGACATCTGTAGGCATGTCCACATTTAGACCTGCTCCAGGCATGAACAGGCATCAAGAAAGTGCTAGCTGTGGCCTTAAAACATCCACAGGGTGTAGAGAAGATGGAGAATGAAGTGACTAGCCTACAACTACAAAGGTCCAAACTGCGAATTGAACCATGGCCACCCTACTTCTAATACACTACTTTAACCATTATGCTATTAGACATTCATGTTCTGAAGTGCTATTCTGGGAACATCTTTGCAGATGTCTCTATAGATGTCCATATCGGGCACGTCCATGTTTCTGAAATAGTACCTGAACTTACACATGCCTGCTTTTTTTTTTCCAGATGTTCTGGCTTTGACATCCCAGATTGCACTTGGATGTCCCATTGCAAAATGTGCCTTTGAAATGCACTCTGACAGATGACATCTGAGTCCTAGCTAATAGAGGTAGATATGTATTGGGGTATGATATTCAGTAGCCATGGAAAAGAATCTTAGTCATTTTTGGATTACCAAATGGAAAACATCTTCTATTTAAAGGCTTATGCACTTTTGGGGAAAGGTTTTCTTGCTACCACAAAATATCTTGGATTGAAGATGGCATTTCCAAGCAGTGGCATAGCCAGAACTGAATTTTTTGGGGAGCCTAAAGTTAACCTGAGAGGGCACTAAGCATACATGCCTGAGCTCTTGTAGTTGTTCTCGTATTAACAGTAATGTCTTCGAGTGTATCTTACCATGGATTTCTGTCATGTATCATGGCTAATACTTTAAATATTTTAAACTCAATCATCTCAAGTACTTCCCAGCACTAAATTATATATATATATACTTATGGAAACTGGTCAATTACATTAAAAAATATTCAAAAGGAAATGTCTCATCTTATTTTCGAACATACAAAAGTCTACTATTAAGACAAATATCAAAATATCCTGCAAGGTGTTCTAAAACACCTGCCTAACGTTATTACAAAATAATTGCCATTATTTAGCACATACTAGTCATCTTTGTAACCGGATACGATGGACTAGTCGCTTCCTGCCCTCCATCCCCCACCTTTTACTCCCCCCTTCCTTCACCCCTTCTCCCTATACAATAATACACACAACACATTTTTGGAATTAAACTGGTCACAGCTTTATTAATCTTTTAACAATAACCAAACAATATTCAAACCACATCATAATTGCCCCCCCCCCCCCCTGCAGATCAAGCCCTCACCAGCCATGTCAGTAGCAAGGTGACGCCGTTTCCGCTTCCGCCAGGTCCAGGCCCTGGCTATTTTGCCTAGCCCTCTCTCTTCTGGCTTCGCCATATTATTAGCAAAAACCCGAGGGATTGTCCGGGTCGGGGGTACCCCACCCCCGCCCTAAGGATAACCTCCGGGATCCCGCCACCCCCAACAGCTGCAACACCCCATCACCCCACAACCTTTCACCACCCCAGCCAGGGTGGGCGGGCGGGACGACCGTCGCCTCCAGCCCGAGATCCCAAAGAGCCACGCCGTACTGTGCTCCTCCTACCTTGCCGAGACCCTCCTTTATCCCATTGGCTCCCGCATCTTCCTCAAGCCCGCGGGAGCCAATGGGCTTGTAAGACGCACCGCCACGCTCCCCAACGTCTCCCCATGCCACCGACGCACCGAGCGCACGCAACCAGCCGCCCCCCCCCCCACCCCGGTTAACGCCGGCCGCATGCACGAGGCTCCTCGGCTTTCCCATAACCGGGTACGACGGACTAGTCGCTTCCTGCCCTCCATCCCCCACCTTTTACTCCCCCCTTCCTTCACCCCTTCTCCCTATACAATGATACACACAACACATTTTTGGAATTAAACTGGTCGCAGCTTTATTAACCTTTTAACAATAACCAAACAATATTCAAACCACAACATAATTGCCCCCCCCCCCCCCTGCAGATCAAGCCCTCACCAGCCATGTCAGTAGCAGGGTGACGCCGTTTCCGCTTCCGCCGGGTCCAGGCCCCGGCTATTTTGCCTAGCCCTCCCTCTTCCGGCTTCGCTATATTATTAGCAAAAACCCGAGGGATTGTCCGGGTCGGGAGTACCCCACCCCCGCCCTAAGGATTGCCTCCGGCTCTGGACCCCAGAAACCTCCAGGATCCCGCCACCGGCTCAGGTCACACTTGTCCTGAGCCGCCCCCCAAGGCTAAGCTGCGACCAGCCCTTCTCCCCTGCATAATACCCTCCAAGGCCTCCTGCCAATCATTCAGGAGCAAGTCCATCCCAACCAGGGATAAATGTACTCCATCCTGTCTGTATAAGCCCGCACAGTCAACTTCTGCCTATGGGTGCAAAATCTGGCACCCATTGGCCAATCTGGCAATTAATTTTAGTTAACCCCCTCGACCACCGCCGCTGATCTCTGCAAGCAGGCCTTGGAATGATATCAGACCAAAGGAGAACCACACCCTTAAACATCATTAATACCTCCCCAAAATCCTTGTGAGCTGCACGAATTAACTGCCTACAAGTCCAAGACCCCAGGTCATTGCCTCCCAGATGTATCAACAAAATGTCTGGCGCCCCTCTCAGACGCTCGTGGTGCCGAAGCAAAGGCAAGAGCTGGATCCACCGTAAGCCACGCTCGCCCAGCCATGAGACGGTCACCATCAAAGCCTCAAATCCAATGTTCAGGCCTACCGGCCGTGTTGCTGCTCGCCGACCGGCCCAGTAAACAAACGAATGGCCAATCACCCAACAGCTACACGATCCTGGTCCCATTTCTGTAAAAGCAAGAATTGTAACAGTTAGCCCCAAGACAGTTCCTATAATTGCACATAGCTCTGGAACGCTTGCGACTTCCATCTACCAATCTGCTGTATCTCCCGCTCGGACATTCCAACCGCCGCTGCACTGGTAGCTGCCCCGATTCTGAATGAGTGCGGCGCGAACCGGCTCAGCTCCTCACCCATCCGCCACAGCGCCAGCCGCAGCACCGCTGTAAACTGAAATTGCGTCAACACCTGCTCATCTTCGTGGATAAAAAGACTGCCTGCCCTGCCCGGCCGTACCCGCAAATAAGATTTCAGTAAGGTATCTGGGCACGTGGGTGTCCCATCTACTGCCTTCAAGACCACCCAAGTTCTTTTCCCTGATGGATCCATCTTGGATCGCGCTAGCCGGATACGAACCCCGCCCTCTGCCAACGTCACCTGCTGCAATTGCAAGCCCCGGCGCCCGGTTGACCGACCCGACTCCGCTACCAACTCCCCCACACGAAAAGCGCAAAAAAAGGCAACCGCAAAAACCGCCTGAAAGAGTGTGCCTTCATATGGGGACGTTAACAACAGGGGCAACGCTCGGCACAACCGCACCAGCAAATCATGGGTAATCGGCCGCCTCCCATCACCCGGCGAGGGAAATGACCGTTCCCACCCTTGCAGCAGCCTGCACGTTAAAAATCCCCCCCAGGACTTCCGGATGTGGTGAGCTGGGGAGGTTGTGTTCTTCCTGAGCTCCGGGCCCCCCTGCTCCAAACCGGCAACTAGTGCCTCGTTTTTGAAGGCACGAGCACCGAGACGAAGCCCCCCGGTGAGCCCGAGAGTTTGGGGATCCTGAATTCGGAACAGGGCTGGTGATGGCGACAATAGCGAGACCTAGCCGGAGAGACAAAGACCTGCTGCGGGGCCTTCCAAGATGGCGGATTCGCCCCCGAGCCCCGGGTCGCGGCAGGCAGCGACTTCGGGAGCCTCGGTAACAGAGATCACGGCCGCGGTTGCGGAAGCCCTATCGGGGCACTTTGACACCCTCCGGAGCAAATTGGACGGGGTCCAGTCCTCCGTAGATGCTATTGGACTCCGGGTACAGCAAGCAGAGGCACGCATCTCTCAGGCGGAAGACGTGGTGGAGAAGCTTACGCAAGAACTGGCGCAGGTACGAGGGACTTTAAATACACAGGCTGCAAAGCTGGAAGACCTTGAAAACCGCTCAAGGCGCAGCAATCTACGCTTCTTGGGAGTCCCGGGCTCCATCAGCGATGGGGAATTACCTGCCTATATCGCAGCTTTGTTGCGGTCTCTGTTGGGAGCCCGGGGGCCAAACTCCCAGCTGATTATCGAACGGGTGCACAGAGTGGGTCCCAAAAAATCCGCTGAATCCAGACCCAGGATCGTACTGACGAATTACCTGCAGTTCCAACACAAAGAGACCATCTTGCGGGAGGCCCGGAAGCAAGGGGTAGTCGACTGGGATACTGCGAAGATCCGCATCACCCCAGATTACTCAGCTGCGGTGAGTCAATGCCGCAGGGCCTACGCCCCGATTTGTCAAAAGCTCATCGCAGCAAACCTCAGGTTCACCGTGCAGTATCCAGCGCGCCTGCATGTGATCAAAGAGGGACGCCACTTGGTGTTTGAGTCGGCGGAGGAAGCGGCAGTCTTTGCCGATCAAGTGGGGACTACATCTACATCATCGGCTGACCGGCCAAAGTGACTGCTCTGAGACTCTACTGAGCTAAGGTTATTTACTGGCCCTAAGGCCTAGGCCTTCTGGGAGTGCTCCAGACAAGGCTGTGGGCATACTTGGCCTGGGGAGTTCCCCCTTTATTGGGGGTGCTCTCAGTCCTCCTGCAGCCTTAGAGTGTTAATCTCAATGTTGCGTGCTGTGGGTGACGGGCGCTGTGGCAAGGGCCACGAGTTGATACCGTTGCTTCAGGGGCCCTCTCACCCGGTGTGCCCTATGGGCTCTGTGGGGGAGGGGGAGGGCGTGGGGGGTGGTGGTTCCCTGGATTACCCGGGGTTAGCCTGGATTTGCCTTAGACCCAGTTGGGATAATGTCCAGTGGTTAAGGGGCCGTGGTCCCCCGAATAGAGCACGTTGCCTAGTTGAGTTTGTTCCTATGGTTTTTTTTTTTCTCATAATTATAATGTTCTTCACACTGAGGGGTCATAATTGCCTTAGGACTAGTGGGGGGAAGTGCCATCGGTACTTAGGGGTTGGGGGAGCCCGGACACATCATGGAGTTTAGTAGTGGAGGTGGTAGAGGGAGAGGGACAAGAGTGGGATGGAGGGAAAGGGGTAGGGGGTGGAGGGGGGATAGGGGGAGGGGGAGGGGGGACTGAAGAAGTGGGAGGGAAGAGGGAATATGGCCAGGCCTATAATGGGGTTTTTAATTTGTTCAGGGGGGAACGGGGTAGTAGGGGGATGGGGAGGCAAGGGGTGGGGGGGAAGGGTTGCCGCAGCCTCACACTTAATTATTTGTACCAATTAATCCCGTTAGGAGTAAATGGGGAGGGACCCCAGGCTGGGGGGGTTTCCTCTATTATATATTGCTGGCAGTTTGGGCTTAGAGGACTGGTATTTTTCTGAGGGTAATATCCTGGAATGTGTGTGGGCTTGGCAGTCCGATTAAGAGATATAAAATACTGAAAGTGCTAGCTCGACAGGGCTGTGATATTGCGCTATTACAGGAAACCCACCAGACAGCCGAGGAACATGCCAAACTTTGTCGAGACTGGGTGGGTCAGGTTTGGGGAGCGCCTGCACTGGGGAAAAAAGGGGGTGTGGCCATTCTTATACATAAGAAAGTGCGTTTTACATTATTGCGACAAATAGTAGATCCCGTTGGGCGATTTTTGCTCTTGCATGGCTCCTTGGAAGACCGGGAGATAATTCTGGGCGATTTATACGGCCCTAATACTTTGGATCAAGATTTTTTTCAATGGTGTTGCCGCGAAAGTGGAACAATTACCCGATGTGCCACTACTTCTAGGCGGGGATTTTAATGGGGTCCTCGACGTGGATCTTGATACCTCGAGTGGCAGGGGTACCCGGGAAAGGACGCTCTTATCACAGGTGTTGCATAGATTTCGAACGCGTTTAGATTTGGTCGACCCCTGGAGATTGTTACACCCTTCTGAGAAGGATTTCACACATATTTCGCGGGCACACGGTACTAGTGCCCGAATTGACTATCTCTTGCTTTCCACCATTCTATTCACATGCACGGGAGAAGCGCAGATTGGCCCCCTTGAGCTCTCGGATCACGCTATGGTTTGGATAGAGCTGCAGTGGGGGGGAGGGGTTGGGCAGACTCGTATATGGCGTTTTCCCATTGATCTGTATCATGATAGTCAATTTCAGCAATTCCTTGGTCAGCGTTGGCGGGACTTTGAATTAAACCATCAAGTACATACAGACGATCCGGAGCTGGTATGGGAAACGGCCAAAGTCGTGCTGCGGGGCGATATCATAGGGTTCGTAGCCAGGAAGCGGAGATTACTGGCTGAGCAAATCATCCGGCTAGAGCAACAAGTGACTCACGCGCGGGTGCTTAGTGGTCGTGCCCCTACAGTGGCGAATAGGAAGCGGTTGTGGGAGTTGCAAGTATCTTTAAATGAACTGCTCCACCAGCGTGCTAAGAAATCCCTCCAGTACTATAAATATCGGCTATATTGTTTTGGGGATAAACCGGGCAAATTACTGGGAAGATGTTTGAAGGGTCAGAGAGGAGCGAAGTTGGTAGCGGCTCTCCGGGACGACCATGGGAGACTTCAGCAAAGTCGGCCGGCGATTAGTGCAGTATTTAAAGGCTTCTTCCAGAAACTATATGCAGCGGAGGCGACTACCTCTTCTACTATGGAAAACTACCTGCAGGGTCTGACCCTACCAAAGGTGACTGCGGAGCAGCGGGGCCTCTTGGGACAACCGGTCACTCTGCAAGAGGTGCAGCGTGTCATTTCCACTGCTAGCTGTTATAAAGCTCCGGGACCGGATGGGTACGGGGCTGAATTTTATAAGCTCCTGTCGAACTGGGTGAGCCCCCTTTTGGTGGAAACCTACCATCGTAGGATAGATGGTGGTGGTTGGCAATGGGGAGATAATCAGGCATATATTACACTCATCCCCAAACCTGGTAAAGATCCCCTACAGGCGGCTTCTTATAGGCCGATATCCCTATTAAATTTTGATACGAAGCTGCTGGCGAAAATCTTAGCGGAGCGTTTAGCGGAAGTATTAGGGGCCATAGTCCATGAATCCCAGGTGGGATTCGTGCGGGGGTGCTATGCAGTTCGTAACCTACGTAAAATCTTGGCGTCCCTGGAGTGGGTGCATGACCAGCAATTGCAGTCACTTTTGGTGAGTTTTGACGCTGAGAAAGCGTTCGACAGGGTAAATTGGGAGTATCTCCAACATTTGCTGCCATTGTATGGTCTGGGGCAACCGTTCTGTGATATGGTGCAGAGTTTGTATGTTACTACTACGTAAAGACTACTCTGTCATGGGGTCTTATCCGATCCCTTCCCTTTGTATAGAGGTACGAGGCAGGGTTGCCCGCTTTCCCCATTGCTGTTTGTCCTGTCCTTAGACCCTTTAATTCGGAGAATAGAGGCGGACCGGCAGATTTGTGGGGTGGCACTTGGTAAGCAGGGGTTTAAATTATCGGCTTTTGCAGATGATTTACTGGTACACCTACTGGCCCCGAGGGAGTCCCTTTCTCGGTTGATGGAGGAGTTCCGGACGTTTGGTAGCTTTTCGGGCCTTCGGATAAACGCAGATAAATCGGAAGCCTTAGATGTGTCAGGGCAGCTGCGGGAACACTGGGGGGGGGAATTCCCTTTGAAATGGACGGACCACAACTTTACCTATTTGGGTATTGTTTTAACACGGTTCCCTCGAGATTTGTACCCTGTTAACTTCGAGAAAGTTTTATCGGGATTGAGGACTCAGCTGAGAGCTTGGAACCCTCTGCCACTGTCGCTTTTGGGGAGAGTGGCAGCAGTCAAGATGGTGGTTTTACCGCGCATTCTCTATTGGATGCAGACCTTACCAGTCTGGTTGTTACGCCGGGACTTGCATCGGGTAGAAAGAGAGATCCAGGGGTTTTTGTGGAGAGGGGCCAGGGCGCGTATATCTATCTCTCGTATGGTGGGTACATGGCGTAGTGGCAGCCTGGGCTTACCGGACTTAGGGCTGTATGCCCTGGCATGCCAAGCGCGACACCTCGGGGACTGGTTAGGGGGGACGGATACCTACACTCCTGGGGCTCTGGAGGCGGCATTGGCGGCTCCGGTTTCGTTAATGGGGGTTTTACATGTGGAGAGTGCTCGGTTGCCTAATCGTATTACACGCAGTGGTCTGTTCAATTCTATGCGACGCACTTGGCGGCAGTTGAATAGTTTTTGGCGTCGGAATTGGCGGGTGTCGAGTTGGCTGCCCATACGAGGCAATGTGCACTTCCTACCAGGCTCTGAATCCCGGACCTTTCAGCTTTGGCAAGCCCAGGGTCTGAAGTATCTGGGCCATGTGGTGGGGCTCAATGGTCAATGCAAACCATTTTCGGAGCTGTGCGCGGAATACACGTTGTCCCCTTCTCAATATTTTGCATACATGCAACTAGCCCATTATGTGGCTACGCTGCCCAGCGCAGAGTTAGCTGCGGAGCGATCGGAACAGATTCTTGCATTTTTTGACATTGGGGGTGAGACTCCCCCAACGATAGCAGGGTTGAAGACTCGGTTGGAGCGCTTCGGAGTCCAGCCGGATTATCGGCGGGCAGAGATGGCTTGGGAGGCGGAACTGGGACGAGTGGTACCACCTGGTACTATCCAGAGGGCCCTGGGGCGAATAGGGGAGCTGACGGGGGTTGCCCGATGGAGAGAGGTGCAGTATAAAGCTTTGACCCGGGTGCATTTCTCCCCTCGGCGGGCTTTGCGGAGTCATATTACCCAAGATGGGTCTTGTCCGCGATGTTCAGAACCCTTAGCTACTTTAACTCATATGTGGTGGCAGTGCAGGCGCATTTTCTCATACTGGTCACAGATCAGTAGATACCTTATGAAGCTGCTTCAACAGAGGTTTCCATGGACCGGAGTCCTAGTCATACTTGATCAGTTGCCTCAGGTTCTCCCGGTTGGGAGGTGGGAGAGGTTACTGGTACGAAAGGCTTGTCTGGTGGGGAAGGGTCCTATTCTCCATCGCTGGCGAGACCGGGACCCCCCAACGTTTTTGGAATGGCGCAATAGTTTTCACCAGCTAATGCTGGCAGAGCGTTGGAGGGCCAGAGGCAAGGTGAAGTGGTGGTCCACCTTTATGCTCATTTGGGAACCTTATATTCAGAATTTAGGGTCCCGATGCAGGAATGAAATAGTAAACGTGGGATGCTAGGGAACCCGGGCATGCAGAGTGGGGGGTGGGGCACCTTGAACAGTTTACTGCTAGATCTCTATGGGGGCATATGTGGCTGCGGCATTGGGAGGGAGGGGTGGGGGGTGGAGAGAGGGGGGGGGATGGAGGGATTGCTTATCCTGGCTTATAAAACTCTATAATCGAATATGTTGTCATTTACTGTAGTTACATAACCCTTTATGGTTTGCCTCTGGCGGAGATAAGAGTACACTCCGCAGAGGCCTATTGTAGACATTGTTCTGGTTGTTATGTTATGTTACTGATGATTCATAAATAAAGTATTCAAAAAAAAAAAAAAAATCCCCCCCAGCAGTCCCCCACCCTACCGCCTTCGAGAAAAAGGAGAACCCCGCCAACTGCATACGCACCGTTGTCCTGGATAATCCCGCCGCCTTCGCCGTCAGGACATACTGACCCATTAACTGATCCGACACCAGTCCCCGCAGCCATCCCTGTTCCGTCAGGAAGTTCACCACACTGCAGCAGCCACATTGATACGCAGCCCACGTTGCCGCCGACACCAAACTCTTCAGCAGCTCCATCATCTCCTGAGGTCAATCTGCCATAAGTGCTCCGAGACCGATGCCCCTACCTCTTCCGCCTCCGGCGCCAATGTCCGAAACAGCTCCCACTTAAAACGGGAAAGAGCATCAGCAATTTTGTTAGTACTCCCAGGAATATGCCGAGCCCGCACCACCACATTCAGTCTCAAGCAAGCTAATACCACCTTACGCATCAAATCGGCCACCTGCATGCAGCGCGGAGCATAATTATTGATAACACTGACCACCACCGCATTGTCACACCACCACACTACCTTGCGATTCACAAGCCTGTCCGGCCACACTGTCAAAACCACCAGCATCGGGAACAATTCCAGGAAAGTTATATTACTAGTGATGCCTGCCTTGCGCCATGCTTGTGGCCACGGTGCCGCACACCACGAGCCCCCGAAGTAAATACCCAGACCCGAGCCACCTGCGGCATCAGTAAACAATTGCAACTCCCATCTGGAAATCTCTGACTCCCTCAAGACCGTGGTACCATTGAATTCCTTCAGAAACTCGTCCCAAACGCCTAAATTGGCCCACATGCCCTGCGAGACCCTAATACGGTGATGAGGTTTAGTAACCCCTACTGTAGCTGCTGTGAGGCAACTTAAAAACACCCTTCCCATCGGGATTACCCTACAAGCAAAATTAAGGGAGCCTATCAACGCCTGCATCTCACGCAGCGTCAACTTACTTGATGCCAACACATTTGCTACTAAAACGCGTAGCTTCACCACCTTGTCGACTGGCAGTCATGCCACCATGACAACCATATCCAGCTGCAGTCGCAAAAAAGTAAGACGGGTCGCGGGGCCTTCAGTTTTTTTCGCTGCCAACGGGACAATCCACTCCTGGGCCAACCGTACAAAGCCATCCAGCAACGCCTTGCACCGTCCCGATTGAGCTTCGCCTACAAACAAGAAGTCATCCAGGTAGTGCACTACTTTCGCACAGCCCGCCTCCCTCACAAAAGCCCAATGCATAAACGTGCTAAACCGTTCAAAATAGGCACAGGATACTGAACAACACATAGGCATGCACTTATCAAAATAATTATTTCCTTCAAAGCAAAAACCCAACAAATGAAACGCAGACGGGAGCACCGGCAACAAATGAAACGCAGACTCGATGCCCATCTTGGCCATCAAGCACTCTCGACCGCATCGCCTCACCAGCTCCACTGCCTCATCAAAGGATGCATAGCGCACCGCGCACAATGCCCTTGGGATGTGGTCATTGATGGAAGATCCAATTGGGAAGGACAAGTTATGAATTAACCTGTATTTCCCAGGCTCCTTTTTTGGTATTATCCCCAATGGGGACACCACGAAGTCAGCAAAGGGCTGCTCCGCAAAGGGGCCAGCGACCCTGCCCAACCGGATCTCTACAGCCAGTTTATCCCTCAGGATGTGGATGAACCTCCGCACTGAAGGCGAATTCCTGGCTTTGTTCGAAACTACTGTACCCACTACTGGAATTTGAAACCCCCCCAGAAACCCCTCCTCCAAAACCACCCTGTCCCTGTGCCTGGGATACTTCCTCAACCACGGTCGAAGCGCTTCAATCCGGATTGGAGTCGAAGCTAAACCCCTTACGTCCCTACTGCTTGGTAGCCGGCATACTGGAACCCGTTATTGACAAATAAATGCTCCTCTTTGCACAAAGTTTTAAGAATGCACAACTGGTGTATGATGATTCAAAATTTTAGATGTGCTAAATTTACTTTACTTCTTCATAGCTGCAGTTATCTTTTTTTTTTATTCTCTTATATACCGTGCTATTCTGCATCAGTGCGGTTTACATTGAACAAACTGAAATTACATTGAACAGGGCATTATAACTTGGAGATAACTATTTTACAGGGAACATGGGCTATGGAGGGTTAAGTGGCTTGCCCAAGACCACAAGGAGCACCTGTGGGACTAGAAACCCCAGTCCTTCTGGCCCAAGGTTGCTGTCCTCTAGTGCAGTGGTCCCCAACCCAGTCCTATGGGGCCCACCAGCCAGTCAGGTTTTCGGGATATCCCTAATGACTATGCATGAGATATATATGCATTAGAGATATCCTGCCAACCTGACTGGTTTGTGGCCCTCCAGGGCTGGATTTGGAGACCCCTGCCTTACACCTCTGTCATTTAAGATTGTGAGTGGGCAAGGTACAGATGTCCTAGACATCGAAAGGGTATATAGAATGTGTCACATTCCTCCTCGATTCTCACCACCACCAAAAAGTTGTCTAATATTTTGGTCCTGATTTTCATTTGTATTCAGCATCTGATGCTTCCTGTCTCACTGTCCAACAATAGCGGCCAGCACTGATGAGTTCCAGTGGCCCTGATACCGCTTTTCCATTATCACAATGTCCTGATGAAACCTTTCACCATGTTCATCGCTGACTGCACCAAGGACATAGTTTGGTGCCCTGTAATTGCCAAGAAAATTCTCAATAACATCCCTGAATGCCTTCCATGCCATTTTCTCAGGCCCCACTAGCAGATCTTTGAACCGCTTATCATTGAAACATAGAAACATGATGGCAGAAAAAGACCACATAGCCTATCTAGTCTGCCCTTCCATATCAACTACCATAGTCCTCTTTTTATCTTTAGAGATCCTCTGTGTTTGTCCCATGCTTTTTTGAATTCAGATACTGTCCTAGTATCCACCACCTCCACTGGGAGACTATTCTAAGCTCTGAGATGGACAGCACATGTTGCACTGCAAATGTGAGGTGCCCAGGATTTTTCTGGATTGCCAACTTTACAACCAAAGTAGAGCTCATATGCTTTCTTAATAAGTGCAGTCAGGCTGCATCTTTAAGGCTTGAGCGTATACTCACCACAAATGTAACAGAATGTATTGTGGCTGTTGTGACATTGATGAGACATTTCTACTGTAACGAATCATCATTCAGACAAGAAGCTTACATGTAAATGCTATTGTTAAGTAAAAAAACTCATATCAATGTCATGCATAGCATCTGTGTATGAAAGTTGCTTTTATAGCCTGTACTGCCAGCATCCATCCTGACTAAGCATGCCCACGCATTCCTGAGCAGTAGCATTTCCATTGCATGTTGTGAGCCTGCACTGAGTGCAAGCCCAGGCATGCCTAGACTAAACAAAACAGCTTACTTTCTAGGCAACATATGAGTAGACTTAAAATATGTGAGGAAATCACAAAAATAGGAGATTGCAAAAAAAAAAAAAGATGCTGTTGTTGTTAAGTGCCGTCGAGTCGGAGTCGACTCATGGCGACCCTCTGGATAGCTATCCTAAATTGTGTTCGGTCTCCAGTCAGGCGGCTCATTGTTGACAGACTGGTACCTGTAGCTGCTGTTATTGTATCGATCCATCTCATTGCTGGCCTTCCTCTTTTGCGTTGACCATCTATCTTGCCAAGCATAATGTCTTTCTCTAATGATCTCTCTCTTCGCATGATGTGTCCAAAGTATGAAAGTCAAAGTCTTGTCATCTGAGCTTCTAAAGAAAGCTTAGGTTTGATCTCCTCTAGTACTGACTGGTTTGTTCTTCTGGCAGTCCATGGTATACACAGTATTCGCCGCCAGCACCATAATTCAAAGGCATCAATTTTCTTCCTGTCTGTCTTTTTCACTGTCCAGCTTTCACATCCATATGATGTTACTGAAAATACCATGGCTTGAACAAGTCGAATCTTTGTATGGAGAGAGACATCTCTGCTCTTGAGAATCTTATCTAGGTCTTTCATAGCCATTCTGCCAAGAGCAATGCGTCGTCTGATTTCTTGACTGCTTGTTGCTTCTTTATTGATAGTTGATCCAAGTAGGTTAAAGTTGTTCACAATTTCAATTTCTTCTCCTTCAACGATGAACCTGTTGATTATGCCAGTTGTCATGATCTTTGTCTTCTTTACATTAAGGTGCAGGCCCATTTTGAGACTATGGGGTATGTTTACTAAACTCCGTTGCTGTGCGGGTCCCCGTTAGTGTGCGTGTGCCATATAAGGAGTGGGCGGTTCAGGCAGAAAAAAGAAAAAAAACGGAGCATACGTGTGTGCGTCGCGCTAATGTGCGGGGCCCACATTAGCGCGTGGGAAGGCTAAGTGGGGCGCTGCTGCATAACCAAACAACAGAGCCGTAGTACAACGGTGAAGACACTGACCTATGGTGCAGGGGCCAGGGGTTCAAACCCCCATTGCACTCTTCAAAAAAGACCAGCTGAGACATCAGCTTTTATGGGCAAAAGTGGTGTAGGAGGCATATTGATTATGGGCGGCAGAAGGCGACGCACTCTTTTTTTATATGGCATGAGGCAGCGCGCTGTTCATTGTGGGTGGCAGATGGCGGCGTGCTGTTAAGGTTGGGCGGCAGAGGGTGGCGCGCTGATAAAATTGGGCAACAGAAGGCGGCGAGCCGGTGGGCAGAAGGCAGCGTGCTGATGTGTGAGGGGGCAGCCCAATAGTGGGAGGGATAAGTGGCGCGCTGATGTGCAAATACCAGGAATGGAGCCATAGCACAATGGTGAAGACACTGACCACTCATGCAGGCATCATGGGTTCAATTCCCCACAGTGCCCATTGAAGACAGTTGGCTGAGGCATTATTTTAAGGGGCATGCCCATGTTGGGTGCGCTGTTAATGTTACACGGCAGAAGGCGGCGCACTGCTAATTTTGTGCGCCACAAGACGGCGCGCCGATAGCTACAAGGCTGCGCGCTGTTGCTCAAACACAGGAACAGAGCCACAGCACAATGGTTGTGACACTGACCAATGGTGCAGGGACCAGGGGTTCAATCCCTCACAATGCCCATTGAAAAAGACTAGCAGAGGCAGTATGT
The DNA here is from genome assembly GCA_033557465.1 of Ichthyophis bannanicus. Classification (NCBI taxonomy): domain Eukaryota; kingdom Metazoa; phylum Chordata; class Amphibia; order Gymnophiona; family Ichthyophiidae; genus Ichthyophis; species Ichthyophis bannanicus. The sequence goes on from CM066039.1 coordinate 194,969,265, forward strand.
TTTATGTTGTGGAGTGCTGTAGGAGGCCCTCTAATTTTATTTTGTGATAACAACTAGCAAACGCACGCTCCCAGCACGTTAACATAAGGCAGCCCATAAGGCACATGTTACAGTGCACCATCCGCCAAGGCACCCTAGAATGTCCCCTATAGGGCAGCATGTATGCTGCGACACAGGATAATGTATAGTGCACCCTATATGGATGGCAACCATAAAGTGCCGTATACAACGCCCCATAAAGCACCCTCAGAGGCACCTTATGGGTACAGTACGCTCAGGGTGTTATTGCTGGCAGCAACATATGTACAGTAAAGTAAAAAGATGCTGTGGACACCCCTATCACAGAACCCCACTGTGGGTTTGAACCTATGACCACTGGCTGCACAGGCAGTGACGTAACCATTGGGCTACAGCTCCATAGCTGTAAGCAAGCCCCTGGCTGGCTGCAGATAGCCTGCACGTCACCTCACAGACAGTCTGCCGGTGTAAACAGGATAGGGTTAGGCCACACGTACCCATGATGCACTGCACATGCAAATTAGCTGTCCACAGATGGACACAAGATGGGGAATGCACCCCTACAGCACCTCGGCCCTGTTGGGGGAAGTGACCGGGTGCACCCACACAGCACCTCCGCCTGGTAGGGGGCACTGACCGGGTGTTTTACTGGCACAGAGTAGCTACACACCGTTACATCGTGCGGGTTCTGTGCTCACCCTGACTGTGCAATGAGGCGCCCAGGACCAGGTCCACAACAACTTCCATGGCTGATGGAAGTCAAGCAGGAGTTCCAAAGCAGTGTTAATGTGTAAGATAGCTAGTTTCTGCACAAACACTATGGATATCCCACTCAGGCACAGGCCCCCCCCCAGCAGCAAACATGGTCCCCCAACAAGAGATCCACACTCTACCTCCCTGCAAAGGTGGCAGTAGAGGGCAACAGCAACCCAAGTCCTGCTGAGGAACACCCCCCCCCCCTCCAGGCAGCTCCATACACAGCCATAAGACCAGGATAAGGTAAGCTGCACCCCACCACCAGATACTCCCCTGCAGCAAGCCAACAGCCACTGCACCCTACAAGCCATTCCAGCAAGACATATACCAGCTACAAACTGTCTGCTGGTTAGTCCATAGTGCATGTTCCCAATGGAGACACATGTACTCAGAACTGGGCTGCCAGCATACACAGCAAGCAGATAAATCAGTGACTGGGCCCCAAAGAGAAACCCATATCTATCACATGAGAAATACTGTATAGCACTATGGGGGTGCCTAGCCATGCTGTGGTCACTGCACAGTCAGGGTGAGCGTGATCTCCCAGAAGAACATGGTTTGGCCACCCTGTCTGTGTAGGTGGTGGCCGGACACTACAATGTCCCTGCCAGTGCCCTATGGCCGGTGCAGATGCATCCTGGCCAGGCCACCCTGTCCTGGCTATACCCATGGTACCTTGCACCTCATTATGCACATTGGCAGGCCAATACTGGCAACAGTGCTGGCAGTGTGGGCTGTGGAAGGGGCTTGCAGACAGACACACACTTGGTAGACAGACACACACTTCCACACCTATGCCATCATGGTGCTACTATTGAGGAGGTAATTAGCCTTGCCCACCAAACCGGTCCTGGGCACGGCAAGGCATGGATATGGTACGCAGTACAGCTGGGGGTCACTCCCCAGGGTGGTAAACACCGTCAGAGGCCAGGCCTGGAGCATGCACCGCAAACACCTAACAGATTGTTCAGATGGGGTCAACTAGCAGTATGTGCGTAACGTATGGATATCTGTCTGCCAGTACTCCTAGCAAACGTCTCAGAGCTATGTACCGTATACCTCAGGTGTAGGGTGACATTGTTAAGTTATGCAAGTGCTAGTTTTGGGAGATGCATGCAGGGGCCAATGGTCTGCCTCTCCAGGAGACATTGGCCAATGAGGCCTGTGGGTGTGGGTGTGGGTGTGTCTGCCCTTGATGGCTGCTGCTTTACGGCACAGATTCCCAACTCCAGTCCAGGTTTGCATCACACTGTTCGGGTTTTCCTGCTGTCCCTCATGGATATGCATGAGCTACATCTACATACCATGGGGGTGGTGCATAGATATACAGCACAGGCATTTGTATGAGTGGCATCATGGAACCTGACTGGTGTGTGCCCCACCAGGACTGCATTTGGGTGATTCTGCTCTGGGTACTGGCCCTGTTCATGGTGTCTGTGCTCAGTGGGGTAAACGATAGACGTATTGCCATTGCATATGTCCTCGCCAGGAAAGGTGTGCCCTTACTATCACTGTTTAATTGGGGGAAAAATATGTGGGCAAGATTGGCAGTTGTCCCAGTTGGGCTTTGAACCTGTGACCTTCTGTTCTTGCATACAGTGTCTGTGTGCACTGCACCACCGTGTAGTCACAGATTGGGTGGATTCCCTGGAATGTCCATGACTGTGGATCCAGCAGGGCCTGTCTGTTGCAGTCTGTTGCAGTGGACAGTGGCAGCCTGCACATGGCTAGGCCTCTGTCTTCTGTCGCTAGCAGCCACTGCCCCCTGCACCACATGTGCTTGTCCGCCAACATGCTGGCATGAGCTTCTCCCATAAAAAGCAGGTGGCAGTACGGGACTGCATTTGGGGTACTTGGCTGTGGGTAATGCCCATTGTTGTGGTGTGTGTGCGTTGTTGGGTAAAATACGGGTGTTTTCCCCATGCTTATGTCCCCTGCAATACAGGGGTGTCTGCGCTATCTGTGTTTAGTGGTAGGTAAAGTATAGGGACTGGGCTGGCAAGTGCCCCAGCTGGGCTTTGAACCTCTGACTTTCTGGTCCTAGAGGTACTGACTCTGTCCGCTGCACCACACTATGGCCACAGAGACAGTGCAGCCCCTGGAGGTAGTGAACCTGGCAGGATGGAGTCACAAACCCTGCTCTACGCAATTTTACTGTGGGCATATGCACCCTGTCTGGTGACAAACGTGCACATAAACCCCGGAAATGACCACGGGAAATGGGGGACAAAATATCACCACGCTGGGCAACAGTGATATTAATGGGCAACCATAGCAAACACTCCCAGGAAAGCACCACAAAAGGAAATGTTTTTTGGAAGAGTCTCCGTTCCGTAAACCCTTCCAAAATTCATTTCTTTTTTCTGGAGCTTTGCTGGGTGTGTTTTCTGTATTTGCCTATTACTATAACTGTTCCCCAGCTGTCTTACTATTTTAATAGTTGTGTTGTGGTCATTTTCTATTTTTATTTGCACTTTTGTGCTGTGCACATGTATCACACTGCTCACGTTTTGCTGGTTTCCCCGGTTTTGCTGTACATTGCTGACGGAAATGGTTTCTCTTCCCTTTAAATGCTTTCTACCGCGAGTGATTCACTCGCGCTATTTTTTTTGTGGAAATTCAGCCCCGATAATGTGCGCCCCACCTCTCCCCTCCCCTTCCCCGCCCATTAACCTCTTCTCTCCGCCCCTCCCGGCATTCCTCCGCCCTCCGTTAGCCTTTCCACGCCTCTATCGGACATTTGCGGGCCCGTACTTGTGCGCCACCCGTTACTGTGACGCGCAAGTGTGCGGGGCTTCATCGCACGTTTGCGGGGCGTTTAAGCGCTCTTAACTACTGCTTTTAGTGCGCTATTTTGCGGCGCGCAAATTAGCGTTTTTTAGTAAACATGCCCCTATGTTCTTTGATTGTGAGAAGCAAATGTTTCAGATCATCTTCACTTTCAGCCAGTAATGTGGTATCATCAGCATAGCGAAGGTTGTTGATGACTCTTCCACCAATCTTCACACCTCTGTTGTCTTCATACAATCCTGCTTCTCTGATGATTTGTTCTGCATACAAATTAAACAGGTAGGGGGAATGTATGCAGCCTTGTCTTACACCTTTGCTTATTTTAAACCATTCTGTTTCTCCTTGTTCCGTTCGAACTGTTGCTTCTTGATCAATGTACAGATTGCGCAAGAGAACGATCAGGTGCTATCAATGCCTGGTGCTTTGTTCTTTGATAAGGCTTTCAATGCTGCTTCAACTTCTTCTTTCATCACCAATGGTTCCCGATCATAAGGTACAGGTTGAAACGGCTGTTGGTCCACTTGATCTTTATCATATAAAAACTCTGTATATTCCTTCCACCTTTTCTTGATCTTCTCAGCATCATTCAACATAGAACCTTGAGCATCTTGTAACATTCCAATTCGAGGCTGGAACATTTTCTTTAACTCTCGTAGCTTTAGGAAAGCCGATCTTGTTCTTCCTCTAATAGTTTCTGCTTCTATTTCCTTGCAAGTGTCATTGTAGTACTTTTCCTTGTCCTGTCTTGCTGCACATTGGAAATCTCTGTTGAGTTCTGTGATTGTCTTTCTTTCTCCTCTGGCTTTAGCTTTTCTGCGTTTCTGGGCAATTTTCAGAGTTTCTTCTCCGTCATCCATTTTGGCCGTTTTTGCTTTTTCACCTTTTGTAGAGACTTCTCGCTTTCTTCCAACACAACCTTCTTGATGTCATTCCATAACTCTTCCGGAGCTCTGTCATTTGTATCTAAAGCAGCAAATCGATTTTGCAGGCAGTCTTTAAATTCCAGTGGTATATTCTCAAGGTCATATTTTGCTGCATTCATGAGTGGTTTGCTCTTTTTCAACTTTAGCTTGAGTTTGCATACTAGTAGTTGATGATCTGTACCACAGTCAGCTCCAGGTTTTGTCTTTGTTGATGTTACAGAGCTTTTCCATCGTTGACTTCCACATATGTAGTCAATTTGATTTTTATATAATCCATTCGGTGAAGTCCATGTGTACAGTCGCCGCTTGTGTTGCTGGAAGAAGTTGTTTGAGATGAATAGATCATTGGTCTTGCAGAATTCTATCAGTCTTTCTCCAGCTTCCTTTCTGTTGCCAAGTCCATATTTTCCAACTACTTTGCCTTCTTCTTTGTTGCCAACTTTTGCGTTCCAGTCACCCATGACTATCAGGATATCCTGTTTGCATGTTCTGTCAATTTCAGCTTGTACTTGTTCATAGAACTCTTCAATTTCATTCTCTTCTGCAGCTGTTGTTGGGGCATATACTTGAATTATAGTTGTGTTGATAGGCAATCCTCGTAGACGAATAGAGATTAAGCGTTCGCTGACTGCATTGTATTTCATTACAGTTCTTGCAAGTTTCTTCTTTATTATAAATGCAACACCATTTCTTCTTTGTCTTTCATTTCCAGCATAGTAGACCATGTGATCATCTGATGCAAAGTGCCCCATGCCAGTCCATTTCAGTTCGCTGACACCCAACAGATCAAGTTGTACACGTTCCATTTCATTCTTGACCACCTCCAACTTCCCTTGGTTCATGCTTCGTACGTTCCATGTTCCAATGTGTAAGACATCTTTACAGCTTCTGACTCTCATTTCATGCGCAGCTACATCAGCAGTCAGACTTCCCGAGGGCTTTGATCCAACCACATCATAAATGCTGGCTTTACTCTGAAAAGTCTTCAGCTCTTCCCCAGTAGCTAGTTGAGTGCCTTCTGACCTGGGGGTCTCATCTTCCAGCACCATAGCACAATTTGTTTTGTTGTAACTATCCATTGGGTTTTCATGGCAAGATACAGAAGTAGATTGCCGGGCCTTTCTTCCGCGCAGTTTAAGTTTGGTGTTGTTGCCGTTGTCACAAAAATGTGATCCTCCGCCGTCAACACTGTCCCATTCTGCTGCTGCCCAGATGGGTGGTAAATGATAGGTAAATTTCAAAGTGATTTTCGTGATTAGCAGCCCAAAATCCATAAGATACACCCAAAAGTGTTCAGGAAGCAAAATCTTTGTTGTCCTATATCACCATCATTTATATCTGCTGGTGGTGATTGCCTTCTGCATATATTCAGTGCTATTGCTTATCCTTACAATGGTGTTGAATACATATATCTTTTTTAAATACCATGGCCAGCGTTTAAAAAAATGTGGACACCACCGAATCTGAATACTGACTAGCAAATGTTTTGGTGACAGCCTCATTGATTTTGGTAGTTGTTTACAACATTACAAAACTAGGTGGAGGGTATGCTGCTTGATGTTAGATTAAGCATGGGAACTTGCATATTCTCCTAGTCAGGATGGCAGAGAATCAAAGAGAAAGATAAAAAATGACATGGATAGGGAGTGATATTCTACAAGCACTCAAGCTTTCATGATTGTAATCTGGGATATATTCTGGAATAACTGGACATACTAGATGGGCCAGTTGATCTTTACTTGCCAGCATTCACTATGTTATCATAAAAGATGATCAGTTAAAGCAAAAACCAAATATACACAACATTTTATAGTGATTAAGTGCAGCCTCATTTGAGTTATATATGGAAATTTGAATGTATTTCTATTCCAAATACACAAATTGCTGTTGGGCAATTTGACTTTATCTGCTGTTATCTACTTCCCAGTAAACATGAATCCCACTTGGCTAAGGAAGAGACCAATGCATAAACCAATGCAAGGGCAGCAGGAATCTGAAGTACTCTTCACCAGCAGAGTAGGCTATAAATTCTCTGAGTACAGTGCATGGAAAAGGAGCACCAAGCTCTGCATTCATTCTGACACTAGTTGCTACCATAGGGGTTGAGGATTTGATGAGGAGTTTTTTCTCCATTCATTACCTATAGGATGTAGGAATTTAGGTTAGCAGAGTGTGGGCAAAGTCAGGTGTCCATTACAATAGACAGAATTCACTTATAAATGATAAATGAATAGAGAAAATCTTGGCAAATCTCAGCATGTACTGATATCCATGGGAATGTGGGTGAAGGAGGTCATCAAAGTCTTTTTAATGTGTCCAGACAACTCTAATCCAAAGTTATGGGGCAGCAGAATTCCTAAACGCCATAGTTACAGTTGTGCTCGATATTATTGGCAGCCTTGCATTTTAGCTATGCTGTCTGAAAAATAATTAGAAATATTCCAACTGTATGTCATCATAATATTTTAATAGTATGTTCAAAGGTATACAACCAAAAAAAAAGATGTCTGCACAACTTAGATATAGTAATTTCTGAGAAAAAAAAAGAAAATATGACCTGGACAGGAAGAATGGCACCCTTCACTAATCTTTGGTTGCACAGCCCTTGGCAGTGATGACAGATTCCAACCGTTTCTTGCAGCAATCTGTAAGTTTCCTACATCTGTCCACTAGCAATTTCTCTCATGCTTCAACTGCTAGTGGTTCCAACTCATTAATGTTTCCAGGATTCCTTTTACCAATGGCAGCTTTCAGCTTTTTCCAAAGGTTCTTGATTTAATTGCTGGCCAGTTTAAAACAGTTCATTTTTACCTTTGTAACCATTCTATTGTACTTTTGGATGTATGTTTTGTGTCATTGTCCTGCAGGAGGACCCATGACCTTTGACCCAGACCTAGCTTTCTGACACTAGGAGCACATTTCACTCCAAAATACCTTGGTAGACCTCTGATTTCATGATTCCTTTAAAATGTTCTAGGCCTCCAGTTCCTGAGGTAGCAAAATAGCCCCATAACATTATGGAACCTCCACATATTTGACTGTAGAAAGGGTATTTTTTTCTTTATAAGCTTCATTTCTTTCCTTGTAAATGTATCACTGGTCTGCATTGCCAAAGAGCTCAATTTTGGTTTCATCTGTCCACAGAATATTTTCCCAGAAGGATTATGGTTTTTCAAGGTGGGTTTGGGAAAGAGCAGGCATGCCTTTTTATGTCTGTCTTTGAGCAGTGGGGTCCTCCTTTGCCTTTGCCCATGAAGTCCTTCTTTGTTTAGTGTGCAGCATATTGCTTCAGGTCAACCTTAAGCTCTTTGGAAATTGTACGTGGTATTGTTCCAGCAGTTCACACTAACCTTCAAAGACTTCTTGGATTAATGTTCCTCTTCCCAACACATCTTGGAATGTTCTTGACAGTTCCATGATCAGAAAACTTCTAAATAACATTGAAAACTGTAGACACAGAATTCCCAAGATCTTTGGAGATGGCCTTGTACCCCTTTAAAGTTTGATGTTTGGTGATAATGGTTTTTCTGATGGTCTCAGACAGCTCTCTTGTCTTCACCATTGTAAAAATGGAACAGGGAGTGAAAATGGCTATTTCAAACATTAGAACTATCATTCATTGGTTGATTCAAGTCATGTGAGTACTGACAATTGATCACAGGTGCGTCTAATTTTACTGCAATGAGAATGTGGTTCTTCTGTTGAAACTAAATTGAATTGTTTATAAGGGTTCCAATAATCATGTCCAATATATAAACCCTCAGAAATCAACCTCAATAAATCCCACAATCACTTGAGTTCCAATATCAATTGCTTCTTCAGGAACCAGTGAAAACTAACACACCCTAAATGTGTAAATGTAGAAATGTGTGCAATTTTTTGTTGGATCACTCACCATGAGAAGAAACCTTTCCTCTCTCGTAGTGAGCCCTACATGTTAATCATCTAGAAAGGACCCAAATGGATCCTGCAACACAGAATCAACATCACATTCGGCAGCCATTACTGTCAACGCCAATCACCCTCCAGTTCCCCTCCTCCCCCTCTTCCCCCCCTATTTCCCATTTCTCCCCTCCCCAAACTTCTGCCACCCTTTCTTCCTTCCCTATGGTCTCTGACGAGGAAACATCGATCCTTCTCTCTTCCTCCAAACCTACTACCTGCTCTTCTGACCCCTTCCCCACCCACCTCCTTAGCTCCATCTTTTCATCTCTCATCCCTTCTAATAATTTTGCCGTGAGCATGAGGAATTAGAAGTTGAGAAGGACCAACAAATTTATGTCCATCCTGCCTCCTGCTCCCAATACGCTCTTCGTACTGTTCACAAGGCTGTTGGATCAATCAAACCAGCAAGGTTCTCGCTACACCGAATCAGTGTTTCAAGCCGCTCAGCTTTCAAGCTCTTCCTCAGGCGAATGAACCTCACCCACTCCTGGTTCCTGTTTTATATCAACTGAGAGTGACGTCAAAGAACCAATTATCTCAAAGTAACACCTGACGCACAACTACCACGATCACAATCTTAATCCCCACCAGTCGATATCTGTATTCATACCCTTAGGGGCCACCAATTGCAAATGGAAAATCCACTGCTGTTCCTTAAACTGTGGCTTAGCTGTATGGTCCCCTCCTCTCACAGAAGGAGGAACCCAATCCAAAATCTGCCACCGCAGATCACCAAATTGATGGCCCCCTTGCTGGCAATGTGGGACCATCGGAGTTGACATCTGCCTTGAATTAATATGCGATCTGTGCTCTAACAGGCGCTTCCTTATCAGGCGAATTGTTCTGCCTACATATTTGAAATTACACGGATATATCAATAAGTATACAACATAAGCTGTTTGGCAGGTAGATGAACAACGCAATACATACTGATGACCAGTAGTTGGATCCTCCCACTTATCTCCTTGTAAAGTGTTATCACAAAAGTCACACTGGCCGCAGGCAAAATGACCCCTCTTCTGTGCCGGGGGTCCTGACTGATTATGCTGGCTGGTGTGCACTACCAAATCTCCTATAGTCCGAGAACGTTGATAAGCAATCATTAAAGGCTTTTGAAAGCACTGAGTCGGTGTAGCGAGAACCTTGCTGGTTTGATTGATCCAACAGCCTTGGGAGCAGTACAAAGAGCGTATTGGAAGCAGGAGGCAGGATGGACATAAATTTTTTGGTCCTTCTCAACTTCTAATTCCTCGTGCTCATGGCAAAATTGGGAATATATACAAGACATCAGCTAAGTATTTTATAATGATGATTCATATTACCTTAAATAGGGAAAAGATTGAGAAGAGATGAATATTTATTCTTGGCGTTGACAGTAATGGCAGCCGAATGTGCTTTTGATTCTGTGTTGCAGGATCCGTTTGGGTCCTTTCTAGATGATTAAAATGGAGGGCTCACTACGAGAGAGGAAAGGTTTCTTCTCATGGTAAGTGATCCAACAAAAAATTGCACACATTTCTACATTTAGGGTGTGTTAGTTTTCACTGGTTCCTGAAGAAGCAATTGATATTTGAAATCAAGTGATTGTGGGAATAATCATGTCCAAGCAATGTCCTAGTTTTTATATTATCTCCTACTATTTCCTTTTTTAATTGGTCTTGTTTTATTTGATTCTTTTATGTGTCAAATACATGTGCATATATAGCCCAAAGTCATTTCACTGGCCACTTTTGTTTTAGGAGATAATGGACATTAAGGGCTTGAACTGAAAGGGTGCCAATAATGTTGACCACAATTGTACATCACAGAATGAGCTTTCCATATGTGATAGAGAGAGGCTGGTAATGTTTCACGGGGGGGGGGAGGGGAGGATCTGACATCCAATTCACCTGCAAGCCAGTGCTTCCTGGTAACAGCCCCAATAAACTGTTTCTCATGTGATGGTGGAACAGTGGAAAGCAAACAATGGTCTTCCTATGTGAGAATCCCAGGTCTTCAACTTTCCCAAGCCTCCATCCCACAGTCTCCCTCAGTAGCTTTCTCATGCCATCAATTATGAGAATTATTAAGTGGATCTTTTCCTTTCTAATTGAAAGGAAGTTATAATTACCGCCATTATGACTTGTGTGCTGTTTTTCTGTGCAATATCCAGCAAGCCTAAGGATCTTACCAAGATAATGAATAAATGGTCGATATTCAAAGCCCTTAGTTGGCTGGCCAATAGGAAGCCAGCAGCTAAGGCCATGGACTATGATATTCAGCAGCACTATCCAGAAAGTGCCGCTGAATATCTCCACAGACTGCCTGTGAAATATCCGGTTAGTGCAGGGGTGGTCAATGGGCTGTGCCAGGGCAGTGTTGCTGCTAACTGGATAAATGGCATCTTTATCCAGTTAGCAGGATTTTCCCTCGCCACCTATCTGGCCAACGTAGGCTGCTTGAAAAACTGTCCTAAGTCAGAAGCCAGATAAGTGATGGCTGGAAATCACTAATCAGATAAAGTCACTATTTATCCAGGTAGCACCATTCATTGCAGATATTTAATGCCAGCTTCCATTTGGATACTGCTGCTGAATATCCCACCAATATTTAACCATGACTGACTGCCAAAGCATGTGAATATCAGTTTTTTTGAAAATTGCCCCCTAAAATTTTAAAACTGCAGTGCTGCAAGCCAGGAACTAGACCTCTGTCTCCTTATCCTACAGATTTCTATTCCTTCTTTTTATGGTCTAAACCCAGTATTGCTCTACTTCAGTGATTCCCAAACTTGGGGTCTGGTCCCCAAATGGGGTCACATCATCAGTGGATGGGGTCACAGAAACTTGGCCATTTTCCCTTTTTTCTGAACTTTCACTGTGACCTATGCCAAGTAGTAGCAGTCACCAGTCAGCATGTGACCTGTTAGCCAGTGGAACGTTCATAGGCCTTTGACCTCCTGGGAAAGCTTCTTGTTAGGCTGGCGACCCATGCTGAGTATTGGGGTTTGTAAGCACACACTGCACACTGACACAAGGGACTCTATGCTGACTGCTGCTGAAGTAGTCACTACTGTTGCTGCTGCCTTCCTGCTTGAGATGAGTGGAGGGAGGAGAAGGAGGCTGGAGACCTGTTATCATCGTTTGGGGTCACGTGAATTTTCACTTGTTAAAATGGGGTTAATTTATACAGGATAAAAGTTTGAAAAGAACTGCCCTACTTTATTCCCAAATTCCACCATCAAGAATGGCTGGGATGGTGCCTAAGACTGACACCTCACCCAGATCAGTCTAAAGGGGCTAAAACAGTCCTGGTTTTGACAATTGCAAGTATGGAGTTGTAATTTGGGCTTCCTTAAAAAAAAGCAGGAATTACATTTCCATGCATTCAATTTGGCAAAACCAGGACTGGATCAGCCTCTTCAGGCTGAGGTAGAAAGCTTACTCACACAGAGACACTCTATCAGACTTTCTGATATAAGCAAGGGCTTCCCCCTTATGGAAAACCCTCTAATCATGGGAATGAAGGGAGGTGGAGGCAAAAGACATCCTGCTGATCCCTCCTTATAGCTGTGGAATAGAGTACCAGCACAGAATGACATTCATGCCCTGTGTTATAGCAGTCCTCCATAGCTTGGTGCTCTGTCCCAGAGTCTCATACTTTGGTGAGAAACGTTTCCATCTTTCTCTGGCTATTCTGCCTAATGCCCTCTGCACTGCTTAAGCCTTGTGGACTAGCAGCAGCCATGTGATTTTATCTGCCAAAGCAAGGCATTTTATTTTATCCTTCTGTTCCCTTCAACTCAACTGAAACCAGGGCTTCTTTCATAACTAGATCTTATTTTCCCTTTTTTGCAAACTGCTTTGACGTTTTGCTTCTTAAAGGTGGCATATAAAGTTCAATAAACAATTAAAAAGAACTTGGAATTTGTCCCCCTGTTTTTAACAGTCTTCAGCTAGAGCCCATGCACCAGCCCTCCAACTAACCACAAAGGGGTATCTTATTCAATGGGACCTAGTTGCAGATAGTCTGGGTGTATTAAACATGCCCCTAAGTGTCACCCTTAAGCAATGACTATGACTTCCTCCCCACTGGGCGCTATGAATCCTGCCTCAACTGCATCCCCAACCCCAGCTGAGCCAGAGAGCAGAAGGTCCAATGTGGGAATTGAACTGTTAACCTTTGACATGTCAGTGTACAACACTTGCCACCAGATTCACCTAAAAGGAATCATTCAATAACTGTAAGAAATTTATTTATTTAGACATATTTGTATACCACCTTATCCTACAATCAAAGTGGTCACAACACATTGGAGGATTACATTTAACAAGAGGGAACTTAACAACATGGAACATTAAACTCATACTTCTGGTTGGGATGGGTGTATGGTGTCAAGTTGGTGGAGGTAGATGGGCTACTGTCTGAGTGAAGACTATTGTTTGTCTGTTTGCTCATAGGTTTCTGTGAAGATCCAGGTTTTGAGGGCCTTGCGGAAGTCTTTGGTATCATTCAAGGCCCTCAGGCCCATAGGGAGGGAGTTCCAAAATGTGGGCACCAGTAGCGAGGGGGCTCTTCTGGAGGTTGCTTGTGGTATCCTGTGGGTGTGCCAATCTTGTTGTCATTGTTGGTCCTTCTTGGTCTATTGCTGATGTCCTTTGTTATGATATTTTGGAGCGCATCTGCCGCGCTGTGGTGTAATATTTTAAAGATAATCAAAATTGTTTTATATTTTGCCCTGGAATCATTGGAAGCCAGTGCAGCTGCTGCAAGGTGGGGGTGATGTGCTCAGATCTTGCAGTGTCCATAATTATGCATGCTGTAGTGTTTTGCACCATTTGGAGTGGGTACAGGATCTGCTGATTCAGTGAGTTTCCATAATCAAGCAGTGGTGTGATGACTGCTTGGCACACTGTGCAGAAGTGGTCCTGGTGGAGTATCGGCTTGAGTTTCCTGATGGTCCTCAAACGTAGGTAGGCCTTGTTTGCAGTTTTAGCGATGTGAGCTTTCATGTTCAGAGCTCTGTCCATGGTGATGCCCAGGTACTTAACTTTACCTTTGATTGCTATTGCTTTGTCTAGTATTATAATAGTTTGCGGTGGAGTGAAAGTGGGGTTCCTTGTGACGAACATTGCCTCTGTTTTGTCATAGTTGACCGTTAGGTTATTAGCTGTGAGCCAGGCACCCATGTCTTCAAGACATCTGGTTATTGTTGTGGTGTCTGGCGCATGCAGGTTAATTGGAGCATATACCATTATGTCATCAGCATAGAGGTGATAGTGAAGTTTGTGGCGTTTGATGATTTTGCATATGGGTTGGATATATATATTAAAGAGTATCGATGACAGAGCTGAACCTTGCGATATTCCTTGTTTGACGGGGAAGTACAGAGATTTCTTTTGGCCGCATTTGACTTGTTGCGTTTGCTCTGTTAAGTAGGAGGTAAACCATTTCAGGGTATTCTTGCATACTCCTATCTGCTGCAGGCGTTGTAGTAATTTGTGTGGGACACGGTGTCAAAGGCTGCCGAGATGACCATGAACACCAGCAGGAATCTGTTCTTTATGCTGTCTATGCCTTTTAGGAGATTGTCAAAGAGTGAGGTGAGTAGGGTTTCCACATTGTGCTGTGGTTTGAAGCCATGTTGGTGGATATCCAGTGGGGCATTCATGTCAATATGGTCCTGAAGTTGTCTCTGCACTGTCTTTTCGATAACTTTTGTAAGGAATGGTAGGCTGGAGATTGGACGGTATGATTTGGGTTCAGAAGGGCTTAGTGTGCTGCTTTTGAGTATCGGTCGTATCATGGCTTCTTCAGTGATTATGGCATATATCCTTGTTGGAGTGATTCCTTAATGATTTTGTGAATATGGTGGGTGAGCTGGCTTCTGGTTGCTTTAATCCATGCCGCTGGGCATGGGTCTGATGGACATGGGCTGCGTAAACCTTATTTTGGGACTGGAGAATGGCATCCATTTATTTAAGAACAAACTATAGAATGTAACATTTTGCCATTAACTAGCCCAAATTCAGCATGTCAAGCAAAACATGTAGATGATAATTTTATAACACATCTCTTAGGTGGAGAGTCCAAGAAGAAGCCTATCTTGGGGCTATTTTATAAATCCTGCAGAAATCACAGGTAAAATGAACCTAAGTACATTTACACCTGCTCAGGAGAAGATATAACTCTGCCATTGCTCAGTTCAAATTCCACCCCCAAACATACCTATACCCAAATCATGTGTTCTTGTCTTTATGTCTACTTTTCTGCAGTGGGTAATAACTTTATAAGAGGTATTTCATGCACGCATATTGACCTATATACACAAAAAATCTTTTATAAATTCCACCCATAAAGCTGCTGTATGCATTAATTTGCTGTAATACCCCAAACTCCCATCTGATATGTGCTTGTGAGACTATTGCAAGTCCTATTGACCCAATGCTAAATTAATGGATTTAGTCGTAATCCTTCAGTTTATTCACTGTACACAGAGCAGAGATTAACTGGCTGGATCCGGCATGCAGGCAGCTTCCTTAATCCTGTCACCCTGATACCACATATGGTGACACATGCTAACAGAACTCAGCTGTCTCTGCTCTATCTTCTCTGGTTCCTGAAGCAGGTTTCCTTCATATTGAGCAAAATACTTTAAACTTTATACTAGTCAAATTTCATAGCAGATCCTCTTTCCCACAGGATCCAAGAAGGCTGAAAAGTCTTGAGCCAAAGCTCTACATTGCATGATACAGTGCAGTACAATGCATGGATGCCTGACCTGTACTGAGACAGCATGGGACTGACATTTGTACTGCTCACATAATTTCTCTCAATTCATAACTACTTTTCAGGAAATAAAACTGCAAACCTAAACTTAATCCTGAGGCATTTTACTTTGGCAAACCCTGGCAGATCTCTTTATAAGGGAGCAGGAGAGACATCCATCTTTGTGCTGTGTTGGAGAAGTTAGCTCCTCTCATCGGTCTGAACCAAGCACTGAGGCCCTTATCTCTGATGAACAGAGCTTGCAGAATAAAAAAAAAATCAGATATTCAACATCAATAACCAGATATTGACCAGAGCTGAATATTCAGATAATGGTGTGACCAGTGAAGATATTCGGTCTGCTCTCTGGATAAAGTTAGGACAGCATTTTTGCTGTTCTAGCTTTATGTGACTAGTTACCCAGAGAGCAGACTGAATACTCACGCTGTCCAGATAATTCGCTGCTCTTCCCTCATGGAATGCCCCAGCACTGTCTGTATGGTGCCAAGGTGATTTCTGAGATATTCAGTGGCGCTATCTGAATAATGTGCTGAATAGCGCCATATTGCCTTGGTCAGCGGCACATATCTGGATAGCAGGTACTGCTATCCAGATAAGTGCTTCTGAATGTTAACTCATTAGTTTTTAGGGGTAATAAGCCAATATCCCCCTCAGAATCCATCCTCTGCCAATTTATCTTTCTCCCGGTTTAGAATCTTAACTCAATTACTGTTTCTGAGTTTTGTGTAGATCAAAAGCTATCTGATAGAACCACTCTGTTAACTTTAATTAATGCTCATTCAATAAAAATTAAGGTTGCTATTATTCATAATTATATCCTTGATCAACAGTTGGATGTTTTATATGTGACTGAAACATGCTTGCATTCTTCAGATTTAGTTATTATGAATCACTTATGTCTTCCTAAGTAGGTTTATATGCAACAGTCTTAAATCGGTCAAGGAAAGGTGGTGTGTTGATTGTGTTTAAGGCTGAACTCAAGCTTAGCATGATCGATCCACCCACCAACTGGAAATATTACCATTTTCATTATATTCCTCAGTTTGCCACTATATTGGTGGAATCTAAAAGGTTTATTCTTAGTTTGGAGGGCAGCTAAAACAGAAGTACCCAAAGAGAAATATATGGGGGGGGGTAGGGGGGTATAAGGATATTCAAAGCAATTAACGTGGTTAGCATATCGCTAGCCACATTAATCACCTTGGCTGGGATATTCAGCAGCACTAACATGGTTAGTGCCACTTGTTAATGTCGCTGAATATCCGCAGGTGTCGCTGCTGCATGGCCCGGTGCTAGCCAGCTAGCATTGGGGTGTTACAGGGGCGGCACCTGCTGATAACAGGACAGCAGTGATTTTGAACCACTGCCTGATTATCGCAAAGTGGCAAAAGTTAGGAATATTAAAGGCTGTCCTAACTTTCATCGCAGAAGCTAACCGGCTAGCGGCTGAATATTGCCATTGCCCGGTTAGCTTCTACGCTATCCAGCCACACTGGATATTTAGTGCTGGTGGCTGAATATCCAGGGTTAAGTATCAGCGGCAATGGCTAGTCGCTGGTACTGTGTTAGCTGCTGTCGCTGAATATCCTCCCCTATGCAAGCTCTTGGAAAATATCAGAACAAGACCTTAGAAGCAAAAAGCTGTTTCACAGTAAACAGATTCAACCATCTCTAAATTGTGCAGCCGCACTCTTTGCTACTATGTAATTACTGATTTGTTAAAGAAAATGTAGTGATTTAGAGAAGCAATTAAAAGCTCAAGATTTATCAGTTTATTTTGGGAATAAAGTGCAAGCTGTTTGTTAAATGATAGTTGTCCTGAATCTATGAATCCAGTCTCTGTACAAGTTGTTCAAGATGATAGGACAGAGCTTTCGGTCCTGAGTGGTAAAGATTTGAATTAGTGAGAATTGAACATGAGAACATAAGAATTGCCATACTGGTCAGACCAAAGGTCTATCAAGCCTGGTATCCTGTTTCCAACAGTGGCCAATCCAGGTCACAAAAACCCGGCATATTCCAAAGATAGCACTACTGAATAAACACCACAATTGTTAGAAATATAATATCAAAGATAATAATAAAAAAGTAACACTCAGAGTTCAAAGGCCATATAATATATCATTCAATTCCCATAAGAAAGAAGGACACCTATTCAATCAGCAAAATAAATTAAATAAATTAACTTTAATCAAAGACAATTAGTTATTTATATTACTATAATTCAAATACAATTAATCGTATCAAAAATTATTTCAATTCTTATACAAATTTCATAGTAAATACTTAATACACATTTTTTCTACAAACACATATACAAAATTTATAAATAACAGATTGTCTCCATGCACACCTCAACCATACAACACACATATTACACCAAACAATCATGTAAAACAATTTTGCTAAGCCACTTCTAGCTACAAAGAATGTCCAGCAAAGGAGGAGAATCCCAATGAACTTCTATAGTTTCAAAATCTTCTCTTATCTTTTCTTATCACATTTTCAAATGAGTCAATTAAAAAGCAAATCAACAGAAGAACAACTTTCAGCAGGTTACAATATGACTCCAACAATTTGTATAGCGTAGTTACTCACTTGTAACAGGTGACCTCCGAGAACAGCAAAAATTCAGTCTTCACATATGGGGTGACGTCAGTACCGATGGAGCCCATGTCGGAACGCTCCCCAGCGTCCAATAGGAAAGCCTTTGGGAGCATCCCACTGTGCCTGCCTTGCTGCCTTCCCACCTTTGAGACTCTTCCTCCTCATTTCTTCGTTTTCCGTGGAGCCAGCAGGAAGCAAATCCTGTCACTGCAGATAATTTCTTTCTTATTTTTTGTGATCACGTCTGCCTTCCCGTCGACACCAGAACCGAATTATCATCTTTACTTCTTCTTTCTGTAAAAAAAAAAGAAAAAAAAATGTCATTCTTCAGGCGCTTGGCACCATTTCAGGCTTCGGCCTTCCATCCAGTCTACTGACACGATGGAAAAACCAACTAGTGGTTTCAAAAAATGTTCCAAGTGTGGTAGTTCTATTTCTGCCACTGATACCCATGACTGGTACCTCAAATGCCTCGGCCCAGATCACCAGCCGTCTGAATGTCTCTTATGCAAAAGGATGACAAAACGAGGCCTACAGAATCAGGCTGCAAACCTCGACTCCCTGTTTGCCTCAGACGCAGTCTTGCTTGCTTCGACGACATCGAGGACACTGTTTCCTTCACATAGATCTCAGGTATCGAAACACAAGTCTTCTTTCGAGACAGGCCATCTCCTAAGGGTAGATCTCTATCAAAAAACAGAGATGCCTTGAGCATTGCCTTAGAGGTAGATCGACCGGCCAAACTACCCCAACGAGAGGACCTTCCCTCCAAAGCCTTACAAGGGGTCCAGGATGCTCCCGAGTCCTCCACCTCCGAAGATCTCCTGGTGCCATGCTCTGGAACAGTAGCCCAAGCTTCCGGTACTGATACCCAGGCATTGGCAAGTTCGATGGACCAGTGCATGTTCACCATTGAGCGGAGTCTTGTGGCTCTACAAGTGGCATTGGTACTGGTCAAAACATTACCGCCGGAATCATCAGTACTGATACAGCCGACCATACCGATACAATCGGCATCAGGCTTTATGCCCCTCGGCACGCTTCCGCCCATGCCGACACCCGAGTCCATTCCCAGTTCCGAGGTACCAATACGGCAGGTCTCTTGCACTGATACCGAACTCAATTGGTACCAGTCCTTACAAGAACAAGAACATCACTCTCGTTGATACTTCGAATCTACTGATTCCGATTCTTCCAACAATGAGTCGATCATAACCAGAGAGATGAGGAGTCTCCCCGAGGAGCCCTCCCCATCTCCACAGTGGCACATGTCCACTCTGGAAGACATGTCTTTCCAGGAGTTTCTCAAGGATATGGCGCGAGGCCTATCCATTATTCCTACATCAGAGAAAGAGCCTAGAGCAGAGGAGTTAGAAATTCTCCAATATCACTGGTCAACATTGAAATCGTTACTGACTTTAAAAGGCCCTAATCTGTAGTATCTTGGTGAGCTGAACACGAATATAACATTAAAAAAATTTTATTGGCTCTCGTTTTGAAGATATTGCATGTAGTTCATTTTTGACGTTTCACCGTGTAAATTTATCCAGTAGGACATCAACAACATCCCAAATGAGCCTTGAATGATGTAATATTGAATCACATTGCATAATACCAGCATGCACACATCATCCAGAGTTGATTGCATCATTTTCTGATGCAATGCAATACTACTGCCAGACGGCTGCTGAAGCCATCTGACGTCAGCAGTGTACTATACGCAGTCGGAAAGGAAAATAATCTGGTATTCTGTTCCAATATTGAAAGCCTCATGAATGCCTTAAAAATCACTCATGACCCACAAGACTGGAGACTATTTATAGACTCTTCGAAACTGAGTCTGAAGGCTGTGCTTTTGAACAATGGAAACTGTCTTCCATCTATTCCAGTAGCGCATGCCATCCACATGAAAGAGACATACGATAACTTAAAGCATCTACTGACTTCCATTAACTATAACAAGTACAGCTGGCATCTCTGTGTTGACTTGAAGGTAGTTGCCCTTTTAATGGGACTGCAGCAGGGATATATAAAATACATGTGCTTCTTATGTGAGTGGGATAGCCGAGCAAGGGATTGGCACTACTTGCGGTAGGAATGGAATCGCAGACAAAATGTAACAGTTGGAGAGAAGAATATCCAGCACCCAGCTCTGGTTGAGGCTCACAAAATCCTGCTACCACCCCTTCACATCAAACTAGGTTTGATGAAAAACTTCGTGAAAGCCATGGACCGCACTTCGCCAGCTTTCCGATACCTGCATGAAAAATTCCCTTGACTCAGCGAAGCAAAGATTAAAGAGGGAGCTTTTGTGGGTCCTCAGATTCGAGAGCTCTTCAAAGATGACCGGTTCAACAACTTGCTGCAGGTGATGTGAAACAAGCATGGAATGCTTTTCGCCTAGTGTCAACAAACTTTCTCGGGAATGTTAGGGCATAAAACTACAAGGAACTAGTAGAAGACATGCTGATGCAGTATCAGAAACTTGGCTGCAGTATATGTCTCTAAAGATCCATTTCCTTGATTCCCATCTCAATTTCTTTCCTGACAACTGTGGTATGGTTAGTGATGAACAGGGCGAATGTTTTCACCAGGATATTGCAACGATGGAGCAAAGAAACCAGGGAAAATGGTCCACTACAATGTTGGCTGACTACTGCTGGATACTCCCCAGAGAAGCCCCCGAACAGCTGTACAAGAGACAGGCGAAAAAATCTAAGAAGTAGTCTATGACTTGGTTTTTTACAGGTATTAACCGAAAGCCTATTATATTTACTATTGACATGCATTTCGTGATGTAAACATTAATTCTTGTAGATTACAAAAAAACTAGAGCCAACTTTGCAGTTTCACTGTCATATTCATGTTCAACATAAAAATAGTCATTTCTTATCAATTTTTATATTTTAGTAACATGACTTTTGTAAACATTTGTTGACCAGTGTATCCTACTGCTCTTAAAGAGGCGACTACTCTCCTGATTCACCGCATACTCCAGGACCTTATGTTCTGGATGTGGGAGACACCCCTCACCATTTCTCCCCATACTCGATGACTCAATACCATGTATCAGATACTGGAAAATCCTGGATTCCAGAAAATGCAGCTTCCACATCACTCAGTGGTAGTGGAATCGACTATGCATCGAATTAAAAGTTCTAAGACGCACTCTTCCAATCCCCCAGGCAGGACGTCGAGAACCCTTGATGCTTTTGGCTGCTGGTGTTTTCAGGCTTCCATGCTTTCTGCCCGCATAAGTTCATATATACTTTACATGGGTATGTTCCTTAGGGATGTGACCAGGGATCTGGAATCAATGGCTCCTCTTCTCCCAGATGACAAGAAGGCAGACTACCTTACATTAGTCAAACATGCCCAAAATGTTTCCAAGTTTGTCAATAGGACAATCTTTGACTGTTTCAAATGCATTAGCAGAACAACTTCTATCTGCATAGGTGCCCGTAGGATTGCCTGGCTTCAGGCATCAGACCTTGAACAGTGGGTTCAAGATAAGCTGGGAAATATCCCCTGTATAGGAGAGAACCTGTTTGGGAAGGATTGCCAAGATAAGGCTTCTCACTTAAAATCTGAGAACACCACCCTAAATAAGCTTTCAAAGGCTACTGCCTACCCTGCCAAGAAAAAAACAGCTGCTAAAAAAACATTTCATGGTAAGAAGAAGAAATTCTACTCTTCTTACCCCTCAACTTCTCAATACCAGCTGCCCAGAGGAAGCAATAGCCTTCTAAACAGCAGAAGAAGCCATAGGCACCTAAACCGCAACCAGCAGCGCACATCCAATCTACGCCTGTTTTTTTACTTCTTTCTAGAGAACATTGTCACCCTGCCTCTGGAGAATCTTCACCCCTTCCACATAGCAGGCAGGCTCTGCCATTATGCCCACAGGTGTCATCTCATAACCTCAGAGCAGTGGATATTAACCATAGTGTGAGAGGGGTACAAGCTTCATCTACAAAGCATACCCCCCACCACTCTAGTGGGGGAATATCATTCCCAATCCCCACTCACTTCTCTCCTCCAGCAAGAGATCACCTCTCTTCTGTCAGAGTATGCCATAGAAGAGGTTCCAACATCCCAGAGAGGAATGGGTTCCATTCTCCATACTTTCTCATACCAAAAAAGAACAGAGGATACAGACCTATCTTAGATCTCAGAAACCTCAACAAGTTTCTAGTTCAAGAGAAATTCAAGATGATTTCACTAGGAACCCTTCTTCCTTATCTCCAGAGTCAGGACTGGCTCTGTTCTCTAGATCTCAAAGAAGCATATACCCATATCCTCATTCATCCAGAACACAGGAAGTATCTATGCTTCATCTTCCAAGGAAATCACTATCAATACAGAGTCCTTTCATTTGGGCTCGCCTCTGCCCCAAGAGTCTTCACAAAGTGTATGGCGGTTGTAGTCGCATATCTAAGGACTCTCGGAATATTCATCTTCCCTTACTCAGACAATTGGCTAATAAGGGCAGCCACTTCTCAAGAAGTTCACCTATTTCTCCTCCGTACAATTCAGGTACTATAGAATCTAGGTTTTGTCATAAATCTTCCAAAATCCCATCTAGTTCCTACTCAAGCTTTGAAATTCATAGGCACTGTTCTGGATACTCGACGGTCAAGGGCATTTCTACCCCAGGACCGTTGTACCCACCTTGAACAGATAGCATCTCAAGTAAGGGTCAAAAACAATCTCTCGGCTGGAGAGAACTTGCAACTCTTAGGCCATATGGCCTCTACAGTTCATGTAGTGCCATATGCTCGTCTGCACATGCGCACAGCTCAATAGACTCTTGCCTCCCAGTGGAAACAAGCCTCTGGGACCCTCTCAGACAAGATCAAAGTCATAGACATTCTCACGAACCCCTGCTCTGGTGGTCTACCCCGAGAAATCTCCTCGTAGAGTCACCTTTTCAGATACCTCCACCTCAATGCATCCTGACAACAGATGCCTCCAAATTGGATTGGGGAGCCCACTTGGACTCTCTCTCCACTCAGGGCCTCTGGATAGAGCAGAAGTCACAGCTCCAGATAAATTTGCTGGAGCTTCGTGCTATCTTTAATGCCCTCAAAATGTTCCAACAACAACTTTAGGGCCACAGGGTTCTGATCCAGATGGACAACCAAGTAGCTATGTTCTACGTGAACAAGCAGGGGGGAATGGGCTCTTGGGCCCTTTGCAAGGAGGCTCTCCATCTGTGGTCTTTTGCCATTGCTCATCAGATGCATCTCCAAGCAGCATATCTGCCAGGACACCAAAATGTCATAGCAGACAGAATAAGTCGAATCCTCCTTCCACACGAGTGGTCTCTCCATAAGGAGACAATCTCCTACATCTTTCAAACCCAGGGAACTCCGGAGATAGACCTTTTTGCCACTCCGCAGAATGCCAAACTACCTCAGTTTTGCACCAGAACCCCAATGTCCAGTCGCCAGCAGGTCGATGTTTTCCACCTTCACTGGGGTCAAGATTTCCTGTATGCCCTTCCACTCATACTCCTCATTCCCAAAATGCTTTTCAAGCTTCAAGCGGACAGGAGCCACATGATTCTCATGGCCCCACACTGGCCACATCAACCGTGGTTTCTTCTTCTGCTACGTCTCTCACAGACTCACCCTCTCAGCAGCTCCCAACCTTCTCTCACAGGAGGAGGGGATGCTGCTCCATCCCAACCCGCAGTCTCTCCATCTCATGGTTTGGCTGCTGAAAGTGTAGTCTTGCAAGGTCTCAACCTTCCTCAGGAGGTAAAGGACATCTTGCTAGCCTCCAGGAAACCATCTACTAGACGTTCCTTTGACTTTAATTGGCATAGGTACTACACTTGGTTTACCCAAAGGGATCTTAAACCCTTCTCAGCTCTGGTATCTCCTCCATCTTTTGTCCTCTGGTTTCAAGACTAACTCAGTGAGGGTTCACCTCAGTGCAATTGCTGCCTCTCATCATTCCTTGGATGGGCAGCTTATTTCTTTACAACTGCTTGTAACACGTTTCATGAGAAGACTATTATTAACCAAGCCCCCCATCAAGCCATCACCGGTGGCATGGGATCTTAATATCATCTTAGGTCAGCTCCTTAAGTCATCCTTTGAACCTTTAGCCACCACCTCGCTAAACTTTCTCTCTTGGAAGGTCATCTTCTTTGTTGAGCTCACTTCAGCTAGACGTATTAGTGAGCTTCAAGCCTTGGTGGCTGACCTGCCTTATACACGCTTCCACCATGATAAGGTGGTCCTTAGGAGTCAACCTCATTTCATGCCCAAAGTCATGTCTCTTTTCCACTTGAATCAGTCAGTCTACTTGCCTGTCTTCTTCCCTAGACCTCATTCCTCTAGGGCAGAGGCATTCTATCTTCAAAGGACAGCTGAGCACCGTAAGAGCTCTGTTATTCATCTCCTTGGATCCCACTCACTTCGGCTTACCAGTATCCAAACGTACCCTTTCTAAATGGATAGCAGATTCCATCTCATTTGCTTATGCTAAAGCAGGACTATCGCTTGAAGGTCATGTCACTGCCCATAATGTTCATGCCATGGCTGCCTCCATGACAAACCTACGTTCTGTTGCCATTGATGAAATCTGCAAAGCAGCCACCTGGTCTTCTGTGTATACCTTTGCTGCACATTACTGTCTGGACAAGGACTCCCGCCAGGATGCCATGTTTGGTCAGACTGTACTCCAACACCTCTTCCAGACTTAGGTCAACTCCTACCCTCAGTCCCAGAATTTTGATGCCAAATGTCCATTAAAGATCCATGCCCTCTAGAGATCTGCTCTGAGTCAAATCTACCAATTTTGGAGACCTTCCTCTGGCATCTGGGAGCTAGGGAGTCCCATATGTGAAGATTACATTCCTGCTTATACCTGGAGATAACGTAGTTACTCACCTTTAAAAGGTGATCTCCGGGAACAGCAGGAATTTTGTTTTTACAACCTCCCCTCCTCCCCTAGGAGTTGTAAGGTCTCTCTCTATATATATATATTCTCTCAGCTACAAACTCAGCTAAGGAGGGAGAGACTCAAAGGTGGGAAGGCAGCAACAAAAGTGCAGTGGGATGCTCCCAAAGGCTTTCCTATTGGACGCTGCAGAGCATTCCCGTGCGGGCTCTGTCAGTACCAATGTCATCCATATGTGAAGAATACATTCCTGCTTCTTCCTGGAGATTTAGAGGGTTGTTCTGTGCTATGAATAGCAGGGATGGACAGTCCATTGGGACATCCATCCCTGCTATTAGTGCCAGCTCCTGCCCCCTGCTAACTTCCCCACTGGTTGTGCGGGGAAGTTAGACAGGGGCTGGGAAGGGGCGGGCCGAGGATGGAATCTGGGCAGGCAGTGGGTGGTCACTGACCCTGGACATACAGGGCCGATTCTAATGTCGGCCCTGTATGTCCAGGGCCAGCGAAATATCCAGGGAAGTTATTCCACCTCTGAGGTGGAATAACTTCCTTGGATGTGTTTTTTTGCACAGCCTAGGGTGCAGATGGGTCAGGGGGCCAGGGTTTATTCCCTGCAGACTGACCCTGGCCTTAGGAGGCCAGATTGGGGATCGAGCTGCAGGGAATAAACCCCTTTTTCAGGCAGCCAGCATGCGGCTCTTCAATGGAGCCGCGGTGCCATGGTAACATGACGCCATGGTGCCGCGGTTCTATTGAGAAGCCTTGACTGAATTAGCCGGGGGCAGTCCTGCACATGCAGGCCGTACTGAATCACAGTCCTGGCCTGCACGTGCAGGCCTGTTCGCGATTCTGATCCCGCGGGCTAGATGTGCCCCCGGGATCAGAATTGTGATGCCCTCTGTGCGTCTGGTTCAGACCAGACGCACAGAGGGGATCTACATATGGGATGGACTCGGGCCCTTATTGATTAGAGCTCCTCAACATAGGGCAGCAAACCACTCTGACAACACAATCTCCACCAGCTGGTCAGACCATCTCCAACAGCACAAGGCTAAAGTAGCATAGCCAAAGGTTGACAGCACAAGTTTCACTCCACTTCACTGTTTGATTAAAGTTAATTTATTTAATGCATTTTGCTGATTGAATAGATGTCCTTCTTTCTGATAGGATTTGAATGATATATTATATGGCCTTTGAAGGCTGAGCATTACTTGTTTTATTATTATCTTTGATGCCCCAAAGACAGTCAGATCCCATGCTACTTACCTCTAAAAATAAGCAGTGGCTTTCAAAAAGTCTACTTTAATAAATGTCATGGACGTTTCCTCCAGGAAATTGTTCAAACCTTTTTGAACCCAGCTACACTAGCTGCTTTTATCACATCCTTCGGCAACAAGATCCAAAGTTTAACTATGCATTGAGAGAAAAAAACAGTGGCTTTCCCCAGCTATACCTTAATAATGGTTTATGGACTTTTCCTCCAGGAAAAAGGTAAGAAAGTCATTGCTTATTAATTAAGCTTGTCTTGCTCACTTGATTCTTGTCTTACCTGGGTGTTGAAGGGCCTTACAGTTGTGGTCAACATTATTGGCACCATTGCAGTTCAACTCCTTAATGTACAATATCTCCTAACAAAAAGTGGCCACTGAAATGGATTTGGACTATATGGGCCCGATATTTGAAAGGCATTTACATGGTTTACAGCCCAGGAAACCATGTAAATGCCTTAAACTGGAATATTCAATGGCATCTACATGGTTAGTGTTGTTGAACATCCCCATCTATATCACCTATGCGTGCCAATGATATCCGGTTAGCATCGGGGCATGTTGGGGGTGTTCTGGGGTGGAGCAAGGGCAGAGATTGCTGGTAACTGAATAGCAGCAATATTGGACCGCTACCTGGTTAGCAATCCGTGCCTAAAACTAAGTGAGCTTTTGGCTCATCTAGTTCAAGCTATGGATGCTAACCGGGTAACGGTCCAATATCGCCACTACCCGCTTAGGCTCTGTGGGTGATTCCACTCAGCAGCAAACCCAGATATTCAATGAAGTTGCCACAGCATTCAATATCCAGGTTTAGAGGTTAGCTGGCAGGGCTATATGCCGATGTGGTGCATAGCCAGCCCAAATGAATATCAGGCCCTATATGACCACATATTTGACACATAAAAGAATAAAATAAAACAAAACCAATTAAAAAAGGAAAGAGTAGGAGATAGTATAAAAAACTGGGACATTGCCAGGACATGATTATTGGCACCTTTATAAACAATTCAAATCAGTTTGAGCAGAAGAACTATTCCCATTGCAATAAAATTAGACGCACCTGTGATCAATTGTCAGTACTCAATGACTTGAATCAACCAATGAATGATGGCTCTAATATTTGAAATGGCCACATTCACTCACTGTTCCATTTTTACAATGGTGAAGACAAGAGAGCTGCCCGAGACCACCAGAAAAGCCATTATCACCAAACATCAAAGGAGTACAATACCATCTCCAAAGACCTTGGGATTTCTGATCTACAGTTTGTAATGTTATTTAGAAGTTTTCTGCTCATGGAACTGTCAAGAACCTCCCAGGACATGGTGGGAAGAGGAACATTAATCCAAAAAGTCTTCGAAGGTTAGTGCAAACTGTTGGAACAACACCATGTACAATATCCAAAGAGCTTAAGGCTAACCTGAAGCAATCTTGAGTGGTCGTTTCAACCCACACCATATGCCACGCACTAAACAAAGAAGGATTTCATGGTCAAAGGCCAAGGAGGACCCCACTGCTCAAAGACACATAAAAAGGCATGCCTGCTCTTTCCCAAACCCACCTTGAACACCATAATCCTTCTGGGAAAATGTTCTTATGAAACCAAAATTGATCTCTTTGGCAATGCAGACCAGCGATACATTTACATGCAAAGAAATGAAGCTTATAAGGAAAAAAGTACCCTTCCTACAGTTAAATATGGTGGAGGTTACATAATTTTGTGGAGCTGTTTTGCTGCCTCAGGAACTGGAGGCCTGGTATGTATTAAAGGAATTATGAAGTCAGATGTCTACCAAAGTATTTTGGAGTGAAATGTGCTCTTAGTTTCAGAAAGCTAGGTCTGGATCGATGATCATGGGTCCCATGGGACCCATGACCCAAAACTTACATCCAAAAGTATAAAAGAATGGTTAAAAAGGCAAAAATGAACAGTTTTAAACTGGCCAGCAATGAATCCTGAGCTCAGTCAAATCAAAAACCTTTGGAAAGCGCTGAAATCTTCCATCGATTAAAGGAATCCTAGAAACATTCATGAGCTGGAACCACTTGCAGTTGAAGTATGAGAGAAATTGCCAGTGGACAGATGTATGAAACTTATAGATTGCTACAAGAAATGTTTGGAGGCTGTCATCACTGCCAAGGGTTGTTCAACCACAGATTAGTGAAGGGTACCATTCATCCTGTCCAGGTCATATTTGGGGGGGGGGGGGGCTTCTCATAAATTACTACGCCTAAGTTGCACAGACATCTTTTTATTGTTGTGTACCTTTGAACATACCATTATTATATTATGATGACATACAGTTGGAATATTTCAAATTATTTCTCAAGATATTGCAGACAGCATACCTAAAATGCAAGGGGCCCAATAATGTTTATCACAACTGTATTCTCACTCCCATGCTAATACAAATTGTTAATATATCTTTAATGTCTAGGATGATGCCATCAGTTCTAAAGAGGGCACATATTCATCCAGTTTTGAAAAATCATCTTGGCAATATGACTGACCTGTCTAACTACAGACTGATTTATAGTATAACTTTTCAAGGTAAGATAATCTAAAACATAGTTTTAATCAGTTGCGGAATTTCATCACAAATAACGTATTGGCTGAATACCAATTTGGGTTTTGTCATAGTTATAGTACTGTGACATTGTTGGTTACAACTCGTGAAGGCACATTTTACAAAGGACGTCCAAGTGCAATCTGGGGCATCCAAGCCAGACCATCCAGAAAAAAGTCCAGCACATCCAAGTTCGGGCAAAATTTCACAAACATTGACATACGTTTTATGGATATCTGCGGAATGATCTAAGTAGACAACCCTGATATAACATTTAATACCGAGAAGTCTAAGAGACATACAGTGGTGGTGCAAACACAAAACAATTTTATTAAATACACAAAAAATAACATTGTGATTGTGAAGCATACTGAGGATAGTTGAATGCCATCTTGTCTACACCAGTCAGATGTTTTAGGGCCCAAACAAGCACTTTCCCAATGTTTATTCATAGCTGGAGCAGGTCTAAAGTTGGATGAGATTGCAGATGTCCCCAAGGTTTATTAAATCAATCAGGGACATCTACACCTGTTGACCTGCCCCAGACATGCCTCCGCTATACCCCTTATCTACTTGGAAATCTCCACAGTGGAGAGGTCTTAAAACGCCATTTGGGAAATGGTTCTGGGGGCGGCTCAGAGATTTTGATATCTGCATGCATGTTTGTGAATGTCCAAATCATATTTAAGGTTCTTAAAATGAACCCCTTGATGTCTTATTAAAAGGTACAGACAGCAATGTTTCTTATTTGATGGTGTTTTTAGACATCTCTTTGGCTTTTAATAAAATTTTGCATGATATTCTGCTGTTAAGACTACATGACCTGGAGTTAGGCTCTGGAGTTATTGACTGGTTCAAGTCAAATTTGACAGGCCAGGCCTTATGCAGCATGCTCACTTTCAGTCATGTTCACTGACTAGATGCCACTACAGAGAGGAATGCCATGAGGGGTCAGCTCTTTCATGTATATTACTTAATTTATATTTGAGACCTTTATGTAGTTTGATTAGGGAGCTGAGCTTACGATAATGCATTTATGCAAACTACATATTAATATTTATTGGTTGATTTATTTACATGAATTTTAACCACCTTTCTGAACAAAGTTCAATCAAAAGGGTGTACAACAGAAGATTAACAAAAGGCAAAATCAGCAAAAGAAACAACAGACAAGAACAGTGATAGGCTTCTGTCCTTAACTGTAACATCCCATTGATAGGCTGCTATCCTTAACTGTAACATACATGGAAAACAATAATAGTGCAATTGATGAAACAAGTTCGATCTTAATAAAGAAAACCCAGACATCTTGTTGGTTGACTGTGATAATGTTAACATTAATATGGATTATGCTCCTGTTTGTAATGTTAGATTATTTGGTATTGTGTCTAGATTCTCATCTTACAATGACATCTCATTTGAAAATAGTGCTCTGGTTGGCTTTATATAAATTATTTTTATTACGTCACCTTAAAATATATTTACCATAGCAAGATCTTTGGTTAGGGTTTCAATTGTTAGTTTTATCTTTGGTTGCCTACTGTAACTCAGTCTATTTGGGTTTTCCTAATCAATATTGAAAAACACTGCACATTTTAAAGATTTCTGTGGTTAGAATCATTTTAGTTTATAAAAAATGCACACATTACACCTTATCAGATTAAACTATATGGTTGCCAATTGAACAAAGAATAAAATGTAAGGTTTTAGGTCCTTACAAGTTCTATTTCCAGTTTATCTTGTGTCTGTGATTCTGAGGTATTCTTCTATTAGGCCATTACAATCAGAGAATTATATTTGCTTGTAGTGCCTTCAGTTAGAATTCTACATAAAGTGGAAATGTGGAATAAAGTTTTTTCCTGCACAGAATGTATAATTTGGAATACTCTGCCTCCAGACTTACATCTGGAGAAGAAGCACTTGAGATTTTGAAAATATCTAAAAACTATGCTCTTTCAACAAGCATTTGGTATTTTATCATATAACATCTTAAACATTTATTTTATTACATGTTATATTGAAATGTATAAGCCTGATATTCAGCAGCAGTTAGCTGCTACCGCTGAATCTTAAATTCGGATATTCAATGCCAGGGCCATATCTGGGCCACGGCACTGAATAGCTGGGTTGCCTGGATTGCCAGGAAGCTAAGGGGGTCATTTTGAGCGGCGTTTAGCGGGGATGTATGTCCGGTTTGGGGAGCTTTGGATGGGAGTGGGAGGGGGCAAGCCAGGGTGGAGGTGGGACCCTTACCCTGGATGTAGAGGGGCGATTCCAGTCGTGACCCTTTACATCCAGGGTTACTTGGTTAGATGGGGGCTGGCGATTGGCACAGGAGAAACACCCCCGCGATGAGATGAGGTGAAGTGCAGAAGGAAGATTCCCGCAGCCCTATCCCGGCCTTGGCAGGCCCAATCGGGGGTCGGGCAGTGGGGAACAGGTATTTTAAAATGCTTGCAGCAGATCGGTGCTGCTGCATGGCATCCCAGTGTCATGGCAATGGGATGCCATGGCATGGGGCTCCATGCAGGAGCATAGGCGGCCTAGATGGGGGGTTTTCTAGGTGGGCAGTGGCACAGAATCAGGGCACTGCCAGCACGTTCAGGCCCTCTGCACCCGATTCTGCTCCTGTGGGAACGTCTCCTGTGGGTGCAGAATCGGGTGCAGATCTGGCCTGTCCAGATTTTGGACGTCTGGAAGGGCCCCGTTCAGAATTGGCCTCTAAAGGCGGAGTGGCACTATTCAGCCTGTTAGCTTTTGCATCAAACGTTAGGCCAGTCTTTAGTCAACTCCAGCTATAAGGCCAAGACTCTCTTGAAGTCCAGTATGTACACAGTGCACTTTCTCTTTAGTGAGCATGGGGTCTTGGGAAATTTAAGATGAGTACATAGCACCACCCTATTGTTAAAAAGCTTAGTGAAGGATGGAGCTCACTTGATCTATATGCTGAAGTAACTGCCACCAAAAATAGGACATTCCAGGTTAGTCCACAGTCATCTAGCACTTCAAAGGGAGCTTTTATCAGCTGAATTAAAATCACACTGAGATCACAACACACTGCACGCAGCTTTATAGGAAGCTTCAAAAGAAGCAAGCCCCACATGAAGCAAACAACTAAATGCTGTAAAGAAATGGATTTCTCTTCTACACAATGGTGGTAAGCGCCAATTGCACTAAGGCAGACCCCTATGGATTTGATCTTGAGACCAGACTGCAAGAAGTGCAGAAGGTATATTCAAGTTATTTTTGTGTTAGAAATGAGAAGTGATCTAGGGCCTGACCCTCACACTAGGTGGCAAACCTCTGCCATTTGAACCCATAAGACCACCTAGTGGAATCTCTCCTGCAAGCCAGAAGAACATCAGCCACCTGAACTTGCAGGTTCAAAGAGTTGAATTATAGCCTCTTAACATCCAAGCTGTGAGAGCTAGGAACTTGATATTGTGATAGAGAAGTCTCCCCTGATCCTATGAAATCAAAGTTGCAACTAGAGGCACAGGTTTCTGAATGGACAAGTTTTGGAGAAGTGAAAATCAAGGATGCCTAGGCCAAGAAGATACAATGAGAAGCATAATGCCTTTGTCATGTTGGAGTTTCAGGAGGGTTCTCGTTATCAGAGGAATAGGCAGATATGTGTTCAGCCAGCCCCCCAATGGAGGAGGAATGCATCTGAGGCTAGTTTGATGCACAACTGTGATCTGGAGCAAAAAGCGTAGTTACTCACCTGTAACAGGTGTTCTCCAGGAGCAGCAGGAATCAGTCCTCACATATGGGTGACGTCGGCACCGACGGAGCCCTCGCGGAGCAATTTTCCCCAGCTTTCAAAGAAAGCCTTTGGGAATTGCAGCGCGCATGCGCAGTCCCCTTCCCGCCCAAGGGTGCCATCTTAGCCAGTCAGATGACATAGCTAAAAGACAGCATAAAAATTTGCAAAAAAACTAAAGCAGATAATTGCAACTCCAAGGGGAGGAGGGAGGGTTGTGAGGACTGATTCCTGCTGCTCCTGGAGAACACCTGTTACAGGTGAGTAACTACGCTTTCTCCAGGACCAAGCAGGAAGTCAGTCCTCACATATGGGACTCCCAAGCTTAAGGCTACCGGAGACCCTAAGCACAAAATGAGCTCCCTCTAGCTCAGCAGTACAGAAGGAAGGAATCTTCGCTGAATTATTACCCACCGGTAGCCCCCATCCGGGATGGAGGGTAGGAGTTGCTCAAACCTCGAAGAGATTTCGGAGGACTGCCTGTCCGAAAGCACTGTCCCTGCGGGACTCCCTCTCGAGGCAGTAATGGACCGCAAAAGTCTGGCTCGAAGACCAAGTAGCGGCCCGGCAGATGTCTGCCAATGGAACAGAGCGGAGGTAAGCCACTGACGTAGCCTTCGCCCGAACACAATGAGCCGTGACTCGACTTTCTAAGGAGAGTCCGGCTGCCCCATAAGCCCAAGCGATACAGTCAGCAACCCATATGGACAGAGTACGCTTGGAGACCGGGAGCCCCAATTTATTGGGGTCAAAAGATACAAAAAGCTGAGCAGCTTTACGGTGCTCCCGCGTACGGTCAAGGTAGAAGTTCAATGCCCTTCTACAGTCCAGGGTATGCAGGACCATTTCAGCCCGGCTGGAGTGTGGCCTGGGAAAGAAGGTCGGAAGTACCACCTCCTGATTGATGTGAAAAGGGGAGACCACTTTTGGAAGAAATTTAGGGTGAGTCCGTAGGACTACCCGATTTTTGTAGAACCGAGTGTGAGGGGGATCAGACACGAGGGCCTGCAATTCACTTACGCGTCTAGCGGAAGTGAGGGCTATCAGGAATAAGGTTTTCCAAGAAAGAAAACGTAGAGCACAGGTAGCCATAGGTTCAAAAGGCGGACAGGTGATCCGCTGTAAAACCACATTCAGATCCCAGTCAGGCGCTGGCGGGCGCAGAGGTGGTTTAAGTAGAAGGAGACCTTGGAGAAACCTCGCCACGAGAGGGTCGCTGGAAAGAGGTCTGCCGTTCACCGGCACATGATGTGCGGAGAGAGCACTGAGGTGCACTTTGACGGAGTTGGACTTAAGTCCCAGATTAGAGAGGTAGAGCAAGTACTGCAAGATCACCGACACCGAGCAGGAGAAGGGATCCTGAGACTGCTGGGCACACCAAGTGGAAAAGCGACGCCATTTAAGGGCATAGCATTTGCGGGTAGAAGGTCGCCGGGAAGCTAGGACGACCTCTTCCACCTCTGCCGGCAATAGAAGGGGAGCAAGGACTACCCTTTCAGCAGCCAGGCCATCAGATGTAGAGATCTGAGGTTGGGGTGTAGCAGGGACCCCTGATCCTGTGTTAGGAGATCTGGTTGAAACCCCAGAGGGAACGGATCCTCCACCGCTAGTTGCAGCAGGAGTGGAAACCACGGCTGTCTGGGCCAGCGAGGAGCTATCAGGATCATGGAAGCTTTGTCTCGGAGAACCTTGAAAAGAGTTCGGGAGACTAGCGGTATGGGAGGAAAGGCATACAGAAGGCTTTCCAACCATGAGAGCAGAAAAGCATCCGCCGCTACTCGAAGGTGATGCGGCTGCCGAGAGCAGAAGCGAGGAAGTTGCCGGTTGAGAGGACTGGCAAAGAGATCCATCGTGGGGAGGCCCCACTTCAGAAAAAGTTTCTGAACTACCAAGGGATCTAGGCGCCACTCGTGCGGCTGGAGGATTCTGCTGAGTTTGTCCACCAGGCAATTTTCTTGGCCTGGGAGATAAACTGCCTTGAGAAGAATGCCGTGGCTGACGGCCCAAGAGCAGAGCCTCTGTGCTTCTCGACAGAGAAGGAAGGAGCCCGTGCCTCCCTGTTTGTTCACGTAGAACATGGCAACTTGATTGTCCGTCTGGACAAGGACGGACTGGTGAGAAGTCAGGTGGGAGAAAGCCTTGAGAGCCAGATGGATTGCTCTGAGCTCCAGGAAGTTGATCTGCTGTGCAGACTCCCACGTGGTCCAGAGACCTTGAGTACATGCCCCTTGGCAATGCGCTCCCCATCCTAGGAGAGAAGCATCGGTCATCAGCACTTGAGCCGGCGGAGGGGACTGAAAAGGCATTCCGAGCACCAGGTTCGGCCGATGAAGCCACCACTGTAGAGATGAGGCCAGCGGCCCGGAATGCGCACTAAGTCGGCTAGGCCGCCCGTGGCCTGTTGCCACTGCTTGCGAAGGCACCACTGAGCAGGCCGCATATTCAGGCGGGCATTGGGGGTCACGTGGACGGTGGAAGCCATATGGCCGAGTAGTCTCAGGAAGCGCCTGGCGGAGACCAGGGACTGGCTGCGAAAGCGGCCGGCTAGGTCCATGAGCCGTTGAGCCCTGTCGAGAGGCAGGAAAGCTCGTGCCTGAAGAGTGTGCAATCTTGCGCCGATGAACTCGAGATCTTGCGAGGGGAGCAAAGTGGGCTTTGCGAAGTTTATGACAAAGCCCAAGTACTGCAGAAGAGTCACAGTGCGGTGTGGCTTTTGTGACTTCTGGAGAGGACGATGCTCTGATGAGCCAGTCGTCTAGGTACGGAAAGACATAGAGGCCGTGAAGCCGGAGATAAGCCGCCAGCACCGCGAGACATTTTGTGAAGACTCGTGGTGCGGAGGATAGGCCAAAGGGCAGTACTCTGTACTGGTAATGATTTCCGGCCACCACAAACCTTAGGTATTGGCGGTGGCTTGGGTGGATGAGGATGTGCGTGTAGGCATCCTTTAGATCCAAGGAGCATAGCCAATCTCCCTGCTGGAGGTAGGGCAGAAGGATTCCAAGGGTAAGCATCTTGAACTTCTCCCTGACGAGGAACTTGCTGAGGTTGCGCAAGTCCAGGATGGGTCTGAGGCCTCCTGTTCTTTTTGGTATTAGGAAATACCTGGAATAGAAGCCCTGACCCCTCAGGTGGTGGGGCACCGGTTCCACAGCCTGTTCCTGAAGAAGACTTGCTAACTCCTGAAGGAGTAAGTCCCTGTGCAGAGGGAGTCGTGGAGGCTCTCCCGGGAAATAGGAGGGAGGGACCTGGTGGAAGTGGAGAAGATAGCCTTCTCTCACCACCTGAAGCACCCAGGCATCTGAGGTGATGTTGGACCACCTGTGGGCAAAGTGAACCAGCCGGCCTCCTGTGCTGGGAGGAACCAGCTGAGGGGGAGAGGCTATGCTGATGAAGTCAAAACCCCCACCCTGCTGAGCAGGGGCCGGTGGTGCAGGCTTGGGGGCTTGCTGCCTACGGGACCCGTTACCCCGTCCCTTGGCCTGCTGACCCTGTTGGGGAGCTGTGGAGGCCTGATATTGAGGGTAGTGTTTATAGGCAGTCGCCTTTCTCGGGTAAAAGGACTTCTTCCCCAAGCCCTTCTTCTTCTGGGAAGGGGCGGAGGTCTTCCTAGAAAGCCTAGTTCTGGTGAGAGTCTCCGTCTCGATTTGTGCAGCCTTTTCAGCCATGGGCTTGCCAAAGAGGTTCTCACCTCGGCAGGGGACATCGACCAACTTGTCCTGCACCCAGGGTTCAAGGTCAGACGACTGAAGCCAAGCCTGTCGGCGGGCACCGATGCCAGCTGCGGCCACTCGTGCCGATGCTTCAAAGCCATCATAGGCTGCTCGAGACATGAATTTGGAGCATTCCCGAATACCAGTTGTCAAGGCTAGGAACCTCCGCAAAGGTTCCTCGGATAGCCCAGCGGAGAATCCGGCTACCTCTTTAGCCAGGTCTCTGAGATACATGCCCATGTAGAGCTGGTAGGTCTGGACACGACAAGCAAGCATAGAGCCCTGGAAACACTTCTTACCTAGGCCATCCAGGTTGCGGGCCTCCCTGCCAGGAGGCACCGAGGAGTGCATCTTCTGGCTCTTAAGCCTATGCATGGCCGATTCCACCACCATGGAATGGTGCGGTAGCTGTGCTTTTTGGAAGCCAGGGCTCTTGCGGACTCGATAGATGGAATCGACCCGCTTGCTTAATACCGGCGACGATGCCGGACTCTCCCACATGCGGAAGAGTAGTCGTTCCAGCATGGGAGGAACCGGTACAGTAAAGTGCTCCCTGGCGGGAGAGTCGTACTGAAGGGCATCGAGCTCTTCGGCTCGGGGCTCCTCCTCGGGATCCGCAGGGAAGGCCAAAGCTTTGGCCATATCCCTGACGAAGTCCGAGAACCGGGCGTCCTCTTGAGGGGACTGTTTCCGAGGTTCGGACTCAGGTGAGTCCGAGGGGACACACCGAGTCCGAAATGAATCAGGTGACTCTTCCTCTTCAGACTTCCAGGCTGACTCCGAGGAGGAATCGGTGGGGTCGGTCCGGGCAGGCGGAGGCGTCGGCCGCCCCGACGCCGAGGGAGTCGGCGTCGACGACCTCGGTCCCGAACGGGAGGCCGAGGGTGACCTCGACCGAGGATCGACTCGAGCCCGCATGGACTCGAGGATCGGCTCGGTCTCCGGGGTCGACTTAGACGTCGACGTCCCGGCGGTCGGGGCAGAGGCGCCAGCGAGGCTAGCGATCAGTGCCCGCTGCTGGTCCATGAAGGCAGAGAGTCTGCTGTCCAAGGCCGTCAACCTGAGTCCGACCTCAGGTGACCCAGCAGCCCCCGACTCGGGCCCCGACGGCGTCGGGCCCGACGTCGGACCCCTCGGAGGCGAGTCCAGGAGGACTACAGGACTTACCCGAGCAGGCAACTCCGACTCCAGACGAGGTCGCTTCGGCAGATGCTCCTTCTCCAAAGACCCGGGACGGCTATCGGGGCTATGCGACCTGGCCCTCGCGGAACCAGGAGCATCCACCGACGCCGCCCTCGCGGGTTTCACCTTCCGATGACGGTCCCCGGAGGGAGAACCCCTGTCGGAGGAACTCCGGCGACGGTCAGAGCTGGAACCTCTGGACGCCGAGGCCTCCGACGAGGTCCGGGTACGGGTGGGATCAGCGAAGATTCGTTCCCGCTGATGCCGCCGACTCCTTAACGCTTTGGAGGACATCTTGCTGCAGGCCCCACAGATCAGTTCTTCGTGATCCGGGCCGAGGCAGCGGAGGCAATTATCATGTGTGTCAGTGAGTGACATATTTCTGTCACACTGAACACACCGTTTGAAACCACTGGCAGCCATCGGGGGAAAAAGGGCCCCTGCAAGGTCAAAGGACCGGGCTGCCAGCGAAAAACCGAAAACGAAACTGACAGAAAATCAGAAAAACCGAAAAATAACAGAAGGACTCGCAACGGCGTCGCGAGTCCGGGCAGGAAAAGGACCGGCGTCGAACCGACCGAGAAAAAAGAGATAAATCACGAGAAAATCAACTTTTTAGCGGGGAC
The DNA here is from genome assembly GCA_033557465.1 of Ichthyophis bannanicus. Lineage (NCBI taxonomy): Eukaryota > Metazoa > Chordata > Amphibia > Gymnophiona > Ichthyophiidae > Ichthyophis > Ichthyophis bannanicus. The sequence goes on from CM066039.1 coordinate 195,007,103, forward strand.
AAGACGGGCACGTCTGTAGGACTCCGCGGAAAAAAGAAGACTGGCTAAGATGGCACCCTTGGGCGGGAAGGGGATTGCGCATGCGCGCTGCAATTCCCAAAGGCTTTCTTTGAAAGCTGGGGAAAATTGCTCCGCGAGGGCTCCGTCGGCGCCGACGTCACCCATATGTGAGGACTGACTTCCTGCTTGGTCCTGGAGAATTAAGGGATTTGTTTCTTTTGGGAAGTGACAACGAGATCTATTGAGAGAGTCCCCCACTCTCAAAAATAGTCAATGCAACCTCCCTGCCAAGAATCCATTCATGAAGCTGAAGGACTTGACTCAGCCTGTCTGCAACGGTGTTGTTCTCTCTTGCTATATACTGTATGTGGCTCTGCGTATCATCCCATGAGAGATGGCAAAGTTCCACAGTCTGAAGGTCTACTGATACAGGGTGTACAAAGACATTCCTCCCTGATGTAAAACATCACAACCTGACTGTCTGAAGCATTAGAAATTGGTTGGCAAACCAAATTGAAAGTCTTTCTTATAATCCTTTAGAGCATTTTAAATTGCTCTTGGTTCCAGGAAATTGAGTTGATGGGGACTCTCCTGGATGAGCCATAACTCCTGGGCATGAAACCCACTGAGATGAGCTCCTTAGCCCATCTTGGATGCATCTGTCATCAGTAGTTTTTGGTAAGGTGGCTCCTGAAAGGGACAGCCTTTCATCAGAGTAGGGGGAAGCATCTACCAGAAGAGAGACTTCCAAAAGGGCTTGGTGATAGAAATGTGCATTGAGTCTATGAGTGGACTACGTCCACTGAATACTCAGGGTCCACTGAGATTGTCTCAATTGGAGATGTGCCATTGGAATGACATGAACTGTAGAAACCATGTGGCTCAACATCTTCAGCATCTTTGCTGATACCTGTTGACTCTTTCGAACTTCCCCTACTTTTTGCACCAAGTGGGCAAGCCTGTCATAGGGCTCCAATGAACTCCAATCAACATGACAGGATTAAACTGGACCTGGGGTAGTTAATGATGAACCTTTGCAGTTCCAGCACCCAGACAATAGTATATATGAATTCTTGAACTCTTTCCTGAGTGGTGCTTTTGACAAGCCAATTGTCCAAGTACAGAAACATGTACATCCCCTAGTCTGTGCAAATACACAGCCATTTGGTGAAAACCTGAGGGGCAGAGGCAAGGCCAAAGGCCAAAACATGATAATAGAAGTGGTGCTTCTCTATGATGAATCTGAGATACTTCCTGTGACTGGGATGTAACTGGATATAGATGTAGGCATCCTGAAGGTCCAGAGAACACAGCCAATTTTTAGAAAGGGGAGCAGGATACTGAAGGAAAGGATTCCATGTGTTCAGTCGCTCAGATCTAGAACTGGATGGAATCACCTGCTTTCTTTAGCACCAGGAAGTACCTTGAGTAAAATCCCTGCTTTTCCTGCTCTGGTGGTATGAGCTCAATGGTATTTGTCATGCAAAGGGTGAAGATTTCCCATGGAAGTAGCTCCTGGTTTTGGGAGATGAACAAATGACATCTTTGGGGAGAACATAAGACATAAGATGCCATAATGGGTCAGACCAAGGTCCATCAGATCCAGTATCCTGTTTCCAACAGTGGCCAATCCAGATCCCAAGTATCTGGCAGGTTCCCAAAAAGGCATACAGGTTCCACAATGCTTGTCTCTGGGTAAGCAGTGGATTTCCTGGCTCCTCTTTAATAATGGTTTATGGATCTCTCCTCCAGGAACTTGTCCAAACCTTTTTTAAACCCAGCAACTCTAACAATCTTAATTACATCCTCCGGTAATGAATTACAGAGTTTGATTATGTGTTGAGTAAAAATATATTTTCTCTTATTAGTTTTAAATGGGTTATATTGTAGCTTCATTGCATGTCCCCTAGTCTTTCTATTTTTTAATGGCATAAACAACTGATCTATGTTTGATTTCACAGACTTCGTGACTCAGCTTGTGTGTTATAAGTACCAGTGGTATCTTAAACTTAAGATGAAATATATGCAGTTTTACATAGCACATTACACTTTCATCTCATACACTATTTATTGATATAGTTTCGGACAGTCTACATACTATCGCATGCCCCCTCTGCACAGGGAGCTTTTATTGAAAAGGTTGAACTCACTTTTACAAGGTAACTTGACAGAAGAATTTTAAACGCGCCACATCTTCAGTTTAGTTTGGCAGGCTGGCCCAAAAAAAGTGAGAACATCTCGTAAATTAAAAGCTTAAATAGTTTACTTATTTACCTTTTTTAGCTATATAACATCTTTATTTCAACAATTTCCAGTCGCCATTTTTTTTTTTTAAATTTGTCAATCGTTTACATATGTCTTTTTGAATTTTTAAATAACTTATATGCTACGAGATGTTCTCACTTTTTTTGGGCCACCCTGTATAACGGACACATGATCATACTAGTACAAAAAATAATTGATACATGGATTTTATAGTTCCAAAATGATATCTGCTCTGTACCAGCTCTGTTACTTCAGGCCAACTAGGAGAGTGGTCTGAGAACTGCATGATATTAATGATTCTCCTGTGTTCACTCACTATGAGACTTTATAATAAGAACACTGGATCATAAGCATGTATCCACATGGATTTCTAGATTCTATGAGACACTACAGGTAGCATATTGCTCTTATTTTACATTGAATTTAAATGGTCAAGAAACCCCCGGTTCTACCGAGATTAAGGAATAAAAGACATTAAACTTGACTTCAGTCTTTTAATGTCTGCCCTGCTGACTTTCTATTTTACAACATTCTTACCAAACATTTAATATGTTATATTATTAACCTTATAGCTCTCTGACAGTAGTTTCTCTGATTTTCTGTTTAACTTACATGTGCTGTTTATAGGTGTACTCTGTGATTTTCATTCAACTGATTCATCATTTGATATAGTCGCTCATTGAAAATCAGGTATTGCATGTTTTAATATGTTTACCTACATCAGGTCTGTTTTTCTTTTTTCTGTTTAAGACTAACATGATTCACTCTTAAATAATTACACTGGTCCCAGTGTTTGATTATCATTGGCCCTCCTCTCCATTGCTATATAGCACTTTAAATGTCAGTCCACTCCCCCACTCCTCTTTTTTTATAGATTGTTTTCAGCCTTGCATTCTTCCCTCTCTGGATCATAGATTATTTTCATGTCTGGATCATAGATGTTTTAATTCGATTGATGTCAGCCTTTTTATTTATAAGAACCAGTTTTTAATTTGCTTTTAGTTTATTTTAATATACTTATTTATTCATTTATTTATTATTTCATTGCAAATGATTATTATATATGCTTTAATATTATGTATTTATTTATTTCTCATGTCAGTATGTGATTGTTTATTATTGTTATTTTCAAGGTTTTGCACCCCATGAAGAAGGCCTCCTGGCCGAAACGCATTGGGGTTTTGCTTTTGTGAATAAAGAGCCTTTACCACTTGTCTGCACACCTGCTGTTTTTGTTTCCTTCCTTTGGTGTGGGTACTTTGCTCTCCATTGGACTCCTTCATCAAGCCAGTATCCTGTTTCCAACAGTGGCCAATCCAGGTCACAAGTACCTGGCAGGCTTCCAAAAAGGCACACAGGTTTCACAATGCTTGTCTCAGGATAAGCAGTGGATTTTCTGGCTCCTCTTGAATAATGGTTTATGGACCTTTCCTCCAGGAACTTGTACAAACCTTTTTTAAACCCAACTACACTATCAGCCTTCACTACATCCTCCGGTAATGAAGTCCAGACTTCGATAATGCATTGAGTAAACAAATATTTTCTCTTATTAATCTTAAATGGGTTATATTGTAGCTTCATTGCATGTCATCTAGTCTTTCGATATTTAGATGGCGTAAACAATCAATCTATCAATTTATCCGTTCCTCTCCATTCCATTAATTTATAGACCTCTATCATATCTCCCCTCAGCCATCTCTTTTCCAGGTTGAAGAGCCCTAACCTTTTTAGCCTCTCCTCATAGGCGTATCCTTCCATCCCCTTTACCATTTTGGTGGCTCTTCTCTGTATCTTTTCTAATTCCGCTATATCCTTTTTAAGATATGGTGACCAGAATTGCACACAATATTCAAGATGTGGTCGCACCATGGGACGATACAAAGGCATTATATCCTTGGTTTTATTCTCCATTCCTTTCCTTTTTTTATTTATCAATTTTAAATATACATACCAAGCATTAACACTTGTACAGAAATAGAATGGGCAAACAAAAAAAATCTAAGACAGATTTATCACAAGCTAACCCAAAAAAGAAATCAAATACTGCCCAATTTGCTCTAGCCTATCACCCAATTGGGAGGGATTCAAGATGAAGGAAACATAACAAGCGATACATGAGAAGCAAAAAAACACCCAAAAAACTGCCTAATCACTACTACTACTAATCATTTATATAGCACTACAAGGCATATGTAGCGCTGTACAAACATATAAAGAAGACACTTCCGGCTCGTAGAGCTTACAATCTAATCAAGACAGACAGAATAATGCAAGAGAAACTGCATATATTGCTAACCTTAACCTAGCAGACAGCAGGCAAACGAGTAATAATAAAAGCAGCCAATTGGGAAGGATCATAAAAAACATAAGCCACAGACTGTAGCTTTAACAAACATTTGGAATTTAAGAAAGAAGAAACCACCTAATTGAACCACCCCTGGCTTCAGGAGAAGAAATTCCCTCTTTCTTTTCTGCGTATCCCGGGCTAGGTCAGGAAAGATACGCACCAACATCCCCTTAAATGGTACAGAGCTCTTCTTATAATACAACTTAAGCAGTCATTCTCGATCTGAGGATACAGCCAAAATTATTAAAAGTGTTGCAGGAACCACAGATTCTGTATTGGAAGACTCTGGAATATCCGATATATTCAAACTATCCATATGTTGTAATTCTCAAAGGGGCTGCTGAGAAGCCTCAGCAGGAACCTTTTTACCGAGGGAATATAATATATCTTAGCAAGAAGGGGATGAGACTCTGGAGGAATCCCCAGGACGTTGACCATATATTTCTTAAACATGTCTCTAGCCAAGATCATTGACAATCGGGGAAAATCAACTAGTCGAAGACTGAAAGAGCGAACTTGATTTTCCAGAGTCTCAATCTTGAACTTTGTAACCGACAAATCTTTAACAAAAATGGAAGTACAATTCTCCTGCTTTTGAAAATTAACCTTAAGGTCCTCTACCGACTTCTTCACAACAGAAATGTCACTTGAGTTCTTTTGAATTGAAACAATGTTACCTTGAACTTCAGAGAGAATCTTGTTGGACTGTGACACCATTACCTCACCTTAACTTTGAGATAGCACTCCAAATTGATTCCAGCATGAAACTCTCTGGACACACCAACCCACACTTCTTCAAAAGACAGAGAGCTTCTATCCATCAGGGGTGGCTGCGCTGCCGATGTTACACTGCTCATCGGCTTCTCCGCAGCTTGCACCTCTCCTGCAGCTGAAACAGATGGTCCCAGCATCGGCCCTGATGCCGGAACGACCTGAATACACTTCCTCCCACCGGAGCAGTCACCAACCCTAGAAAGGGGCCAGTTGACCCAGATGTATCCAGGCTGAGAAACCAGGCGAGCAACACAGAAGGGAGCCGCAGTTCCAGTGACAGTTCGCAGTGCAAGAAAGATGCCAGGCTTTCCTGCCCCGGCGTTGACACAGCCCGGTAAATGCAGGATCCAACTTGATGATGCTCCAGGCCCTCAACAATGGAATCCATTGGGTCCTTCGATGTAAAAGAGGTAGAAGAAGTCTCCTGCAGTTTAGGAGGCTTTCCCCATGGTTTCCCCTTCCTCTTAGGCATCGCAAAAAGAGTGTCTGAAGCAGCGGAGACTACACAGCCATCTTGGATCTCCGGAGATTCTCCATTCCTTTCCTTATGATTCCTACCATTCTATTTGCTCTCTTGGCTGCTGCTGCACACTGAGTGGAGTGTTTCAATGTATTATCCATGATGATGCCTAAATATTTTTCATGGCTGGTGGTTTCTAAGGTGGTACCTTGAATTGTGTAACCAAAGTTTGGGTTGTTCTTTCCTAGATACATCACTGCACTTGTCCACATTAAATTTCATCTGCCATTTGGACATCCAGTCTTCCAATTTATCAATGTCCTCTTGCAAGTTTTCACAATCGTCTTGCATTTTAACAACTTTGAATAATTTTGTGTCATCTGCAAATGTGATCACCTCATGTTACCATTTCCAGGTCGTTTATGAATATGTTAAAAGCAGCGAGCCCAGCACAAATCCCTGGGGTACTCCACAATTCACCATTTTCCATTGAGAATGGACTCCCCTGAGGGAGTGGATAACATGAGGAAAGATCTACAAAAGCTAGAAGAATGGTCTAATTCTTGGCAGTTAAGATTTAATTGTGAAGAAGTGCAGTGTCATGCACTTGGGAAGCAGAAATCCAAGGGAAATGTATGTGATAGGGGGCGAGAGGTTGGTGTGCACAGACCAGGAGAAGGATCTCAGAGTGATTGTTTCTGAGGATCTCAAGGTGGCGAAACAGTGTGACAAGGTGGTGGGAAAAGCCAGAAGGATGCTGGGGTGCATACAGAGAGGATTTACTAGCACAAAGTAAGAGGTACTAATGCCACTGTACAAATCGCTGGTGAGGCCTCCCTTGGAATATTGTGTTCAGTTTTGGAGACCATATCTCGCAAAGGACATAAAAAGACTGGAAGAGGTTCAGAGCAAGGCGACCAAAATGATTTGGAGCCTGCGTCAGAAGACTCAAGAGAAGAGACTTGAAGACCTAAATATGATTTATGTACACTCTGGAGGAGAGGAGGGATAGGGGAGATATGATTTGGACTTTTAAATACTTAAAGAGTATTAATGAACAAACAAACCTCTTCCAAAGACGGGGAAGCTGTAAAACTAGAGGGCATAACATGAAGCTGCAAGGGGTAAACTGAAAGGCAATGTCGGGAAATACTTTTTCACTGAAAGGGTGATGGATGCTTGGAATGCCCTCCCGATGGACGTGGTGGGGGCAAATACACGACAGAATTCCAAATGGCATGGGACAGACACAGTGGATCCCTTTATAGCAACAGGATAAAATCAAAATAAACATAACTATCTCTTATATCTGAACAAATAGGGGTGACCTACACAGAGCGATGGATACACCCCTAAACAAAGGCATGGGGAGGGGGGACCTGCATGGAGCAGCAGGTGCATTTACTCTTGCTGCCTTGCAGGGCAGACTAGATGGACCAAGCTGGTCTTTATCTGCCATCATATACTATGTTACTATGATAAAATTGGCTATTTAGCCCTATTCTCTGCTTTCTATCTTTTAACCAGTTCCTAATCCACAATACTACACTGCCTCCAATCCCATGACTTTTTAATTTGGCCAAGAGTCTCTCATGAGGGGTCTTTTCAAAGGCTTTCTGAAAATCCAGATACACTATCAGGCTCATTCCGAGCTGCAAATAGCGGGGATGGACGTCGCAATTGGATGTCCAGCCCTGCTATTCCTGCTCCTTCGTAACGGTGTCTAACTTCCCCCCCGGTTGTACAGGGAAGTTAAATGGGGGTGGGAAAGGGGAGGATCGGGGATGGCGTTAGGGCGGGCAGTGGGCGGTCACTAGCCCCGGACGTACAGGACCAATTCTAATGTTGGCCCTGTACATCTGGGGCTGGCGACTTTAATGGGGAAATTATTCCACCACTGAGGTGGAACAACTTCCCCGATTCTGCAGGACCGCGGGCCCGGTGCTGGGAAGGGGTGGCAGGGGGCAGAGGGTATTCCCCGCAGCCTGACCCTGGCCCTCAGAGGCCAGATCAGGGGTCCGGCTGCAGGAAATTAGCTGCAGGAGCTGGCGGCCAGGGATCGTGGCTTTTAAATGGAGACGTGGTGCCATGGCAACCGGACGCCATGGCGCCTCAGCTCCATTTAAAAGCCCTGACTGAGTTAGTCAGGCAAGGCCTGTATGTGCAGGCCGGGCTGAATCGCAGTCCTGGCCTGCATGTACAGGCCTGATTGAGATTCTGATCCCGCGGGGCTAGATGTGCCCCGCGGGATCAGAATCGCGATGCCCTCTGTATGTCCAGTTCAGACCTGGCGTAAAGAGGGCATGTACGTCCGGTACGGAATCGGGCTGTATATCAACAGGCTCATCTTTGTCTACCTCTTTATTCAAACCTTCTAAAAAATATAACAGATTAGTAAGACAAGACTTTCCTTGGCTAAATCCATGTTTGTCTTGCTTCCATTAAACCATGACTATCTATATGTTCAGCCATTTTATTCTGTATAATGGTTTCTACCATTTTGCCCAGTACTGATATCAGACTTACCAGTCTGTAGTTTCTCAGATCACCTCGGAACCCTTTTTAAAAATTGGCATTACATTGCTTATATTCCAATCTTCAGGAACTACAGATGATTTTAATGAAAGTCCACAGATTACTAATAGTAAGTCTGCAATCTCATCTTTCAGTTCTTTCAACACCTTCAGATGTATACCATCCAATCCAGGTGATATGCTGCTCGTCAGTTTATCAAATACTGTACTTGTAATACATTTTCCTCATTTAGCGATACTTCTTTCAGTTCTTCTGATATATCACCTTTAAATACCATTTCAGGCATGGGTAGCTTCCCTACATCTTCCTCATTAAAGACCAAAGCAAAGAATTAAATTCAGTCTCTCCACTATGGTCTTGTCCTCCCTTAATGCCCCTTTTACCCTTCTATGGTCCAACTGACTCGCTCACAATTTTTTTCCTACGAATGTACTTGCAATGTTTTTTTATTATGGGAGTCATTCTGGTTTACGTTTAGCATGTCTGGATGTCTGATCCGGACGTCTAGACCTGCTAAATGGCTGGAGCCCTCTAGCAGCAGCAGAGCTCCCCACACATACATGCCACTTGTGCAGGGAGCTCTGTTCATGGGCAGGAGGGTGTGGGCTGTGGGAGGAGTGAGGGCAGGCAGAAAGTGGGGCTGTGACCCCAGACATACAGGGCCAATTCTAAGGTTGGCCCGGTACGTCCAAGGTCACACAGTTAGATGGGGGACTTATTCCACCTTGGAGGTAGAATTAGTCCCCCTAGACGCAGGTGGACAGCAGAGGCCGGCAGAGACAAAAAGGTAAGGGGTGCAGAAAGGTAAGACTGGATCGGGGCTGCAGGGAAAGAATCTTCTTGGCAGCAGGACGCTGTGGTACTGCAGCTCCATTCAGGTGCCTGTCTGAGTTAGCCGGGTAGATGCTGGATGTGCGGCCAATCAGAATTTATTTATTTAGATAGTTTTGTATACCACCTTATCCTTCAATCAAAGTGGTCAACAACACAATTAGGGCACGGCCTGCACGTCCAGGCCGGTAGACCCAATTCTGATCCCAGGGTCATGTCTAGCCCCCGCAGGATCAGAATCGGGTGCTACTGCTGCAATTTTGACTGGTCGTACAAGGGCAGGATGTCTACAACAGAAATGGCCCCTATTGTGGTCATTCTGAGGCACAAATAGCAGCGCTGGATGTCCCATTGGGACGTCCATCCCCGCTATTCGGGCCCCCCTCCCAACCTCAACTAACATCCCTGCTCATTGTACAGGAAAGATAGATGGGGGCAGGAAAGGGGAGGATCGGAGGCGGCGTTAGGGTGGGTAGTGGGCGGTCATTGGCACCGAACATACAGGGCCGATTCCAATGTCGGCTCTGTATGTCTGGGGCTGGCAGCTTGAATGGGGAACTTATTCCACCTCTGAGGTGGAATAAGTTCCCCGAATCGGCGGAGGATGGCAGGCCTGGACCTGGAAATAAGCGGGAGGGGGCAGAGGAGATTCCCTGCAGCCCAACCCTGGCCTTGGGAGGCCAGATTGGGGGTCAGGCTGTGGGGAATGCAGTTTGCAGTCCAGCGGCCAGGGATCGCGGCTTTTGAATGGAGACACGGTCCCATGGCAACTGGACATCATGGCGCCGTGGCTCCATTCAAAGGCCTGACTGAGCTATTTGGTCAAGGCCTGTACGTGCAAGCCAACGTGAATCAGGGTCCTGGCCTACACATACAGGCCTGGAGGCAATTCTGATCCCACGGGGCTAGACATGTCCCACAGGATCAGAATTCCAGCTAACTCTGTGCGTCTGGTTCCAACTTGGCGCACAGAGGGCCAGGATGTCCATGTCTGAATCGGGATCTATGCGTTTTTGCTTCCACAGCAAGCTTTTTTTTTCAAATTCTCTCTTTGCCTACCTTACCAGTGCCTTGCATCTAACTTGCCAGTGTTTATTTTGTTTCCCATTTTCGGCATTTGGCTCCTTTTTCAATTTCCTGAAAGATGCTTCTCTGAAACAGCCACTCTGTCCTCGCCTTTAAAGCATGCTGGCAACTTTTTGGCCTTCCTTTCACTTTTCTTAAAGCATGGAATACATTTGATCTGGGCTTCCAAGATAGTATCTTTAAACAATGCCCATACTTGATTTAAATCTTTAACCTTTGAAGCTATTCCTTTTAGTGTTTTTTAAACTATTTTCCTCAGCTTATCGTAATCTCCCTTTTGAAAGTTAAAAGGTTGTACTGTGGATTTCTTTGCCATGCTATGATCACTATTGCCAACTGGTCCCAAAACCCTTATCTCTTGCACTAGACCCCGTGTTCCACTAAGAACTAGGTCCAAAACAGCTTCCTCCCTTTTGAGTTCATGAAACAGCTGTTCCAAAAGCAGTTATTCATTTCATCTAGAAATGTATCTCCCTAGCATGTCCTGCTGTGACACTGATCCAATCGATAATGGGGTAATTGAAATCACCCATTATTACTGTGTTGTAAGTTTTGTTAGCTTTCCTAATTTCTCCTAGCATTTTATCATCCATCTGTTCATTCTGGGCAGGTGGTTAGTAGTACACCCCACTGCCATCGTCTTCCCCTTTTTACATGGAATTTCTATCCATTGAGATTCTACAGTGTATTTTCTTTCATGCAAAATGTTAATCCTAAGTGTCTCAATGCCTTCTCTAACATACAGCGCAACCCTTCCACCAATCTGATCTACTCTATCATTGCAATATAGTTTGTACTGAGGTATAACAGTGTCCCATTGATTGTCCTCTTTCCACCAGGTCTCTGAGAATCCAATCATATCTAACCTTTCATTTAGTACTATATATTCTAGCTCTCCCATCTTATTTTTTAGGCTTCTAGCATATGCATAGAGACATTTTAGAGTTATAAACTATTCATATGAATATGGTTATTAGTTGATAGTGATAATTTGGAATCTTTCAGCTCTGTATTTAAGGGCATATGGGTTACTTTTATCTTTATTGGTACCTCTCTGTCGTAATGCCCTAACTTCTCTTTTTTGCTACTGTCCTTCAAGGATCCATCCTTCCAAATCATACACTCTTTATCTCCCTAGCATGTCCTGACGTGACACTGACCTAGTCGATACCGGGGTAATTGAAATCACCCATTATTATTACTGCGCTGTAACTTTTGTTAGCTTCCTTGATTTCTTTAAGCATTTCATCATCCATTTGGTCATTCTGGCCAGGTGCTCGATAGTACACCCCCACTGCCATTGCCTTCCCCCTTTTATATGGAATTTCAATCCATATAGATTCTACAGCAGATTTTGTTTCCTGCAAAACTTTAATCCTTTCTGAGTCAATGCCCTCTCTAACATAGAGCGCAACCCCTCCACCAATTTGATCAGCTCTATCATTACGATATAGTTTGTGCCCAGGTATCACAGTGTCCCACTGGTTGTCCTCCTTCCACCATGTCTCTGATATTCCAATCATATCTAACCTTTCATTTAGTGCTATATATTCTAACTCTCCCATCTTATTCTTTAGACTTCTAGCATTTGCATACAAGCATTTTAGAGAATGTATTTTATTCATGTTAATTTGGCTATTGTTAGACATGGGTAAATTGGGATCTTTAAGCTCTGTCTGCTCCATACTTGAGGGCATTTGGGCTACTTTACTCTTTTGTGGAACCTCTCTGCTTTTGGTAGTATCCTTCAAGGATACATTCTTCCGAACCATCCGCTCTTGGGCGACTGTCGGCTTTCCCCTAATATCTAGTTTAAAAGCTGCTCTATCTCCTTTTTAAAGGTTAATGCCAGCAGCCTGGTTCCATCCCGGTTAAGGTGAAGCCCATCCCTTCGAAAGAGCCCCTCCTTTCCCCAGAATGTTCCCCAGTTCCTAACAAATCCAAAACCCTCATCTCTGCACCATTGTCTCATCCACGCATTGAGACTCCGGAGCTCTGCCTGCCTTTTGGGTCCTGCGCGTGGAACAGGAAGCATTTCGGAGAATGCTACCCTGGAAGTTCTGGATTTCAACTTCCTACCTAAAAGCCTAAATTTTGCCTCCAGAACCTCCCTACCACATTTTCCTATGTCATTGGTACCGACATGTACCAAGACAGCAGACTCCTCCCCAGCACTATCTAAGACCTTATCTAGGTGGCGCGTGAGGTCCGCTACCTTCGCACCAGGCAGGCATGTTACCACTTTCCAGGTCATTTATGAATATGTCAAAAAGCAGCGGACCCAGCACAGATCCCTGGGGTACACCACTATTCACCTTTCTCCATTGGGAAAATTGGCCATTTAGCCCTACCTTCTGCTTTCTATCTTTTAACCAGTTCCTGATCCACAATAGTACACTGCCTCCTATCCCATGACTCTTTAGTTTTGCCAAAAGTCTCTCATGAGGGACCTTGTCAAAGGCTTTCTGAAAGTCCAGATACCCAATATCAACCGATATTTTAAAGTAATCTGTGAACTATCATTAAAATCATCTGTAGTACCGTAAGACTGGAGAATGGCTAATGTAATGCCAATTTTTAAAAAATGGTTCCAGGGGTGATCCGGGAAACTACATCAGTACCGGATAAAATGATAGAAACCATTATAAAGAATAAAATGACTGAACATATAGATAGTCATGGTTTAATGGGAGCAAGCCAACATGGATTTAGCCAAGGAAAGTCTTGTTTTACTAATCTGTTATATTTTTTTGAAGGTGTGAATAAACAGGTAGACAAAGATGAGCCAGTTGATATAATGTATATAGATTTTCAGAAAGCCTATGAGAAGGTCCCTCATGAGAGGCTCTTGGCAAAATTAAGAAATCATGGGATTGGAGGCAGTGTAGTATTGTGGATTAGGAACTGATTAAAAGATAGAAAGCAGAGAGTATGGCTAAATGCCAATTTTCTCAATGGAGAAAGGTGAATAGTGGAGTCCCAGGGATCTGTGCTGGGTCCGCTGCTTTTTAACATATTCATAAATGAACTGGAAACGGGCATAATAAGTGAGGTGATCACATTTGCAGATGACACAAAATTATTCAAAGTTGTTAAATGACAAGAAGATTGTGAATAATTGCAAGAGGACCCTGGTAAATTGGAAGACTGGACTTCCAAATGGCAGATGAAATTTAATGTGGACAAGTGCAAAGTGATACACCTAGGAAAGAATAATGCAAACTTTGGTTACACAATGCAAGGTACCACTTTAGAAACCACCTGCCATGAAAAAGATTTATCCAACACTATACACCCCCGAAAATCAACCCCAATAATACCAAAAAACTCTTGATTCCCCACACTCTCCACTGGAACTAACCCTATCCCCAAAAAACCTTTTAAACAATGGCCACTCCCAACTTTTCAGACCACTAACAAACACTCTCAATTTTTGTCAGATCGCTCACCGTGAAAAGAAACTTTCCTTCTCTCGAAGTGAGCCCTCCATTTTAATCATTTAATGATGGCCATACATGTGTTGCTTTGTCAGGTTTCGGGGCCAGTGTATGGCCATCATTAAATGATTAAAATGGAGGGCTCACTTCGAGAGAAGGAAAGTTTCTTTTCACGGTGAGCGATCCGACAAAAAGATTTAGACATCATCATGGATAATACATTGAAACCCTCCGCTCAGTGTGCAGCAGCAGCCAAGAAAGTAAATAGAATGCTAGGATTCATAAGGAAAGAAATGGAGAATAAAGCCAAAGATGTTATAATGCCTCTGTATCATTCCATGGTGCAACCACACCTTGAATATTGTGTGCAGTTCTGGTCGCCATATCTTAAAAAAGATATAGCAGAATTAGAGAAGGTACAGAGAGGAGAAACAAAAATGTTAACGAGATGTAAGGATACCCCTTTGAGGAGAGGCTTAAAAGGTTAGGGCTCTTCTACTAGGAAAAAGGATGGCTGAGGAGAGATATGACAGAAGTAAAAAGCCTAGAGGACACACAATGAAGCTACAATGTACCCCATTTAAGTCTAATGAGAGAAAATATTTTTTTCACTCAACGTGTAATCAAACTCTGGAATTCGTTACTGGAAGATGTACTAAAAGCTGTTGTGTAGCTGGGTTCAAAAAAAGATTTGAACAAGTTCCTGGAGGAAAGGTCTATTATTAAAAAGGACCCAGGAAATCCACAGATTACCCTGGGATGAGCATTGTGGAACCTGTGTGCCTTTTTGGGAACCTGCCAGGTACTTTTGACCTGGATTGGCTACTGTTGGAAACAGGACACTGAGCTTGATGGACCTTGGTCAGACCCAGTATGGCATTTCATATGTTCTTATGAGTAAATCTGCAAACTCCTTTAGGCTGTGCATGGTGTTGTGCAAGTGCATGCTCATGAAAAGCTGGTAGGATACCATGCTGGGTGTGAGCATGGTGTTCTGGTAAAATGTCCTTTCAAAAGAATCCAGGTACTACCCTTTCTCCCTGGGGACACCAAAGAGTGTGACTTGGAACTTCTAGCCCTTTTAAGAGTGGATTCAGTGGCCACAGAGTGGTGTGGAAACTGGAGTTTTCAAAACAGGGAGTTTTCTGAACTCTATGCACAGAGTTGATCTTCTTACTCACAGGAGGCACAGAGAGAGGGGTTTCCTACATTCTCATCTTCAGCCTCTGAAGAATGCAGTGCAGATGTACTGTCATTGATTCCTTGGGGGGATATGGATACAGGAGGATCTCCAAGTCTTGGGCCATGGATTCTTCCTCTGTGTCAAACTTAAACGGAATAGTGTCAGCTATTTCTTTGACAAATTCATGGAAGGACATATCTTGCATCATTCATGAGGTAGACAGGGGTCCAACAGCAACTCTAGAGACCTTTCCTCTGAGAAGTGATCAGAGTCATAATCAGTTACTTAAGTGTGCTTGGACTCAAACTTAAAAGTATGCCAAAGATATCCAAATCTCTGCCTGGACCAACTTCTGTATCACATGGGAGTCATATCTCCTTCGGGAGTGTTAGTGCACCAACGGGATCTGATGCTTTGGGGATCAATCCACCCCTAGTGCGCTCTATACCAATATCAGCCAGGTATAGGTCAGGGTCGGAGTTCTTCGAAGTCTCGATGTTGACCCTGCAGGCAGACACAAAGTTTTGAGAATAAGCTTGATGCTGCAATGCTACTGCTTTGGAACTGTCAGTGCTATCAGTTTCCACACAGAAAGCATTATCATGAGCTTCTCTTGCATTATCTTAGCCAAGCATTCTTTGAGGGCTGCCATGAATGAAGACATGGGAGCCCCAGCAGTCTCAGTCAATGTCATCAGAATTGGTCGAGGAGTATCAGCAGGCTGGTCACGGACCATTGGAGTCTGTTGCAGCCCCTCTGATGGCATAGAAGATGAACTGCCCTCACATTGGGGCTGCTTCGGGGATTGTGCATTGCTTGATTTCTTGGTGCTCCTGGCATCATGCTCCGATGAACTCCGATGCCGATGCAACAAAGCCCTTGCCTGATGCTTGACATCGGAAGTTTTTGATGCCTTCAAAGTTGAAGACAAGTCCTTTCTCTTCCTTAAGGTGGGATTGCTAGGAGACTGATTCCAGGAAGCTCCACTGATGCTCAGTTCTAAGTGTGCTCGAGAACCCATAAGAACATAAGATATGCCATACTGGGTCAGACCAAGGTCCATCAAGCCCAGTATTCTGTTTCCAACAGTGGCCAATCTAGGTCATATGTACCTAGCAGTTTCCCCAAGAGACACAAGTTCCACAATGCTTGTACTGGGTCAAGCATTGATATCTTCGGTCACTTCTTAATAATGGTTTATGGACCTTGATACCCCTTGATACCGATGCACCACCATCATCCAGTGCAGCTCCTGTGTCCATAGCGACTGATGCTGCCAATGCCAATGGGACCTTCTCAGCACCAAAATGTTGACTGTGCTTCTCCTCACAATCCTTATTTTGTCACCTACAAACATATATGGCATAAAGAGGGATTATGGTTGGGCTGCAGACACTGCAAGTACTATTTATTTATTTTCTCTTATATACTGCACTATTCTGCATCAGTGCAGTTTACATTGAACAAACTGAAATTACATTGAACAGGGCATTATAACTTGGCGATAACTATTTACAGGGAACATGGGCTATGGAGGGTTAAGTGGCTTGCCCAAGACCACAAGGAGCACCTGTGGGACTAGAAACCCCAGTCCTTCCGGCCCAAGGTTGCTGTCCTCTAGTGGGATTTGAACCCCCGGCCTGAAGTACCTTGCCCCAACCACTAGGCCACTCCTCCACTCCAATGAATGTCTGTAGCACCATATGCACACCTTAAACTGCTGGCAAGTTTCTGGGATGCATCAGATGGAAAAATAGCCACAGCAATATTAAATGGCTTAATTTTGAAAAGAAAAAAAGTATGAACCCAACTAGGTGCGCCTCAGATCTTAATGAGGCCTAAGCAGCACCAAAGGAAAAAGAAAGAAAACTTAGAAACCAGCCAAAAAAATGACTAAAGGAAAAACTAATGGGTAGAGAAAACTAATACGGCAGCGGCAGGCAGGAAAAAATGTACTAATGCATATGAAAATATGAACGAGATAATTTGGATATTATTAATCCCTATTGGCTCTGTGAAAAAAATGAAACTGAGGTCCTCAGATGGGGCGTCAGCAGGCAGGAACAGGAGCACATGCATGGAACGCTTTTTAAAAACTTTTAGAAAGAACTGAGGAAGTTACCATGAGGTGCTGCATTGGTGATGTCACCCATATGTGAGGACTTATCCTGCTTGCCCATGGAGAAATTTATAGAAACCATATGCATGTGAAAACATAGATGGTATAGTGAGCTCTACTGCCATTGCCCCCCACCATTCGCCCTCACATCTCCTCCACTATGTCCTTCACCTCTCCTGACACAATCTTTCCCTCTTTTGCAATTACATTTTTACATCTCTGGTCACTTTCGGGAGAATATTTAACCACTGCAGTCAGCGCTTGTTTTAATGCCAGCTGCTGTGATTAAATAAAATCAAAATACTCTGCACTTCTATTCAGATAGTGGCTGGTGCTGAATATCCAGATAGGGGAGTCTGTGTTTGCGATATTTAGTGCAGCTATCCAGATAGTTTAAACAGCCTCTTTGAGTCCTAAGTTATGCAGATAATAATCTGACTAGCAGTACTGAATATTTCCGCTCTCTGGAAAATTTGCTGCTCTGCTCCTACACGGCCCACGGATCACCCCAGTACAATCTGGATAGTGCTGAAGCAGTCTGTATGGCTATTAAGAGACACTATCCAGATGATGCCTCTGAATATCCTGGTCAGTGGCATATATCTGGATAGCAGGCACTGCTATCCGAATAAGTACCACTAAATATCAACTGCATATAAGCCTCCACTGACGGAGACAGAGAGAGAGATGGAGGGAAGGAAGTAAAAGGCTATTTTATTTATTTAGCAGCTTTTCTATACTGCATATCCAGGTGGCATTTATAGGAAATGCCCATGTAGTAGATAGAGCCTACTAGCAAGGTGTGATTTAGGGTTGTGAGCTTTTTATCTGAAGGTGCCTAGTAGCAGGGTGATATTTATGGGCATAAACCTTGTATCAGAGGGCGTTTGGCAGCAAGGTGTGATTTAGGGAAGCAGCAGTAGTCTGGTAACAGGGTTGATGTTTATGAGTGTGAGCCTTATATCAAAGGAGCCTAGTAGGATTAGGTTTAAGGAAATGAACCATATATCAGGGGGAACCTGATAGTAGACTGAGATTTAGGGAAATGAGCCTTAAAATGGAGGTTGCTTGATAAGCCAGATCTCAGCCAAAGCCTTCATAGATTAGTATACTAGTTTGGTCATATCTGCTCTTCAATGTCTGTGTGCTCAGTGTGAAAGCTCCACTCTGACATTTTGACCCGTATGCCATTTTGACCTTGCCTTCTTTAGCTGGAGCAGAGAAAGGCTCTGTACTGATTCCAGATATAGCTGGTCCTCTTTCACAGGAGAAGCACATGGTACCCCACTACAGCTTCTATAGCCACATACCATTCTGTCTAGCAAACTATGCTCCACAGTCATATCTCTTCTAACTGATTATCCTAGAGTTGCCAACTTTTCCAGTAATCATAACTGGCCACCTTTCCCAGTAGGGAGGTCTCCTCTGAATCTGATGACTGGAGTTGGGATATCTGCTATAGTGTCTTAACTGGGAAGCGAGAACATCTCCAGCATGAGTTCCAGGCTGCACCGACATTCGCCTAGCATAAAAACACTACAAATGAAAGTCAGGTAGTGCTGGGATTCTGTACCCTTTGGATATCTCAGCACTTCCAGATATCAAGGTGGAAACGTGGGAAGAGGCCACTACATCCCTTTGCCTCCACTTAGAGAAACCATAGAGGCATGCTTTCCTCTCTCTTCATCACAACAGTGTTGCCTTTTGCCTGGAACATTCTTAGGATGATAAGATAAACTTACACCTCCTAGGTGATAGAAAAGATTGATTTGACTATGAATTTGCCATAGGAATTAGCCAAAATGCTACTGGTATTTTCCTGCTGCAGTCTTCAATCCCTATGGCCCCTCCTCCCCATGTCTGGTTTCACTCCTATGCACAGCCCCAGCCTGCAGGAGGATTTTCTTATTGCTAGAAAGCGACATGCATTTGTTGTGGGCAGCACTGATCTGCAGGGCCTTCAGCAACTGAAATCCAAGAGCTATTTCCTTAACAACATGTTATATCATCTAGTATACTCTGTGTTTGGAAATCACACGTTCCCTCTTATGTTGTGTCTTATACCCATCTCTCTCTCCCTCCCTGCATCTCTATCCATTTCCCTCACTTTCTCTCAATCTGTCTCTTTCTCCCTCTCTACTCATGGTCTGTTCCCTTCTGTCTTTTTTTCTGTATGTCTCATGCTCTTATCCTCTATCTCATTCTCTCTCTGTCTTGATTCTTCTTTGTCTGTCTCTCTCATCCTTACTGAACAGCTGACTCTGAAGCCATAAATGATGACAGGTGCCAATCCAGTCTTGGTTTTCTAGCTCTCTCCAAGCCTTCTGGGTACATCCTTGTCTTTGCATAATCTATGTGGGACTATGAGGAAATGAACAGGAGTGGTCCAAGGCAATTCAGCAGCTCAGAAAAAAAGCTTATGACTTACTGTTAAATAGCTAGGCCTGATCTGCTCCTTCTCCCGCAGTCTGCCATGAACTGTGTTCCTCCTCAGTGCTGTACTTTGCTGTTGACAGACAAATCCCCCTCCCCCCAGAAGGATGGTGACCACTAGCTAAACAAAAGAGGCTGTTCCCTTATCCAATACCAGCATTTAGCATACTGTAAAAAGATCACCAGTCTCTGTATATTAAACTGAATTCTGGGACTTGTAGTTTTCTGTCTTCCCTGAAGAAAATGTAACTACGAGTCCATAAATGCAATGGGGCAAAACCAGACCTGGCTCAGACTATCAGAATTTACGTGAGTCATTCTTATTTCATAGGGGATCTCATAGCGATTATGCATAGCAATTATGCAGGGTTTTTGTTCAACCAGGGTGTATTCTGAGCATGGGCAATGCTTTGTAGCAATTGACTATACCTGAGGATCTTACTTTACTATCTTTTCTTTGGTCTGTGGCTTCTGAAGCCTGCTCAGAAACTTAATTTTCATATTTAACTAATTTTAGTTTATTTAAAATATTTGCTACATGGCATATCCATTTTTTTTTAACAGGAACTTTGATTCTCCTGTCTTGTCTATAGCCATAGAAGCACATTTCACAATGGGACGTCCAAGTGAAATCTGGGACGTCAAAGCCAGAAAGACTGAAAAAAAAGCAGGCATGCTCAAGTACAGGCACGATTTCAGAAACGTGGTGTACTGATATGCATGTATATTAAACATCTATATAAATGTCCCCAGGAGAATACTTTGTCACCAAGATGTCTAATAGCAAAATGGCTAGAATAGTGGCTCAAGAGCAGCATAGCTAGGGTTCAAATCCCAGTGTAGGTATTTATGATCTAAGGCTAGACTCTTAATTCCCTATTTTCTCTGGATGTTTTAAGGTGAAAACAAGTACTATCCTGATGCCTATTCATGCCTGGAGCAGATATAAACATGGATGCACCTTGCAGAAGTCTCTGCCAATTCTGATGAAATGGGGATCCAATGCTCCTCCACAGACATGCCTCTGCCACACCCCTGTGCCTACTTGGACATCTCTGCACTGGAGACGTCTGTGAACAGCACTTGTGGAATGGTTTTAGAGACATGTCAGTGATTTTGACATCCACGTGCACATCTTCAGACATCCAAATTTCGACTAAACCTTTTTTTTTTATTTTTTATTGAAAGGCTTCCAGAGTATACAAAGCATCATAAACCACAAAAATCTTCAAAGAAGATGCAACAATAATAACATAACTTCAGGTCACAACAGCATTCAACAGTATGCCTTCATTTTTGCAATTTTAAAATATCATTTTTGCAATTTTAAAATATCGACTAAACCTTTTAAAATAACCCTCATAATGTAATTATGTCCTTAGTGGGGTCAGATGGCAGAGTATTAACATGTTCCCTCCACCATCCATAAGTTATATAGGTTTTCAATCTTAACCGAAAGGCCAAGAAGAAACTGTCAATTCATGACTCAGCCTTGCGTTTGATCTTAGCCAAATATGTATAATATGATGACAGGACTATATCTCAAAGTCATCTTAAGAACCTTCCATTATTGGAATAGCATTTTTTTTTAAAGAAAGTTAGAGTCTCATGCCCCAGAAGGTTACATCATTGTATTCATAGTAGAGTTGAGTGGCAGAGTGTTAACACTCATATTGAATACTTTTCAGCCTTAGCCAAAAGATCAGTCCTCAGCTCAAAGCTCTAACCCTATGGTTGATGCCATACTTGATCTTTGCCAAAAAAGCAAATCCCTTTAATTACATGGGATAGGGGTTTTCGAAGGGCAGCTGATTTTATCACTTTCATAAGAAAGGATTTTCACTCTGAACAGTTAAATTTGGATTTGAATTTAGTTTATTCCTTTCAGTAGTACGTTTTACCAGCGGTCATTATGGATATAACACCCTCTACCAAGAGCTCTAACCTTCTACAATGCTCATTACATTATATAGCTGCATGAATTGAAATGATAAAGCGGTATATAAAAAAAACCTGCTAAATAAATTATATATATTTTAATTATATATAGTTTCATGTATATAGTTTTCCTGTTTTGATCCAAGTTATACCCACCTAAGTTATATAGGTTTACTGCACCAAACCTGTTCTATTATTCTGCTAATTACTCATATGATTGTTCCATGTAAGTTAATATGTTATCTACTTGTTCTATGTAAGTTCTGTTCTGTTATGTTCTCTGTAAACTGCACTGAATGTGAAATAGCATGTTATATATAAAACAATAAATAAATAAATTAAATAAATAAGTCAATTCAAAAGTAAATTGGATGGTGCTTGGAGGAAAACCTGGTGAATGGTATGACATTATAGCTACATGCTAGGAGATCCCTAAATTGCCCACTGTTGGAAACAGAATACTGGGCTTGATGGACCTTGGTCTGACCCAGTATGGCATATCTTATGAAAGTGCTACTTCAGGAATTCTAAGACCATCGCAAGCATTTGTTTTTTTCTGTTAATTTATTATGTTTCTTGGGCAATTTTATATGCTTTGCCGTTTGATGATACATTAAATTTTTGTGTTCAAATTTAACTTTAGATGTTGTACTATTCTGATCTTATTTGATTTTATGTTTATCCTATAGAACCTGACTGTAACTCGTCTTGTACTACTGGAAAGATGTGAGCTAAATACTAATAATATTGTTTGTTATATTTTATCCTATTTTTATTATAATGGTAATTGTTTATTTAGTATTATTTGTATATTGCCTAGAGCTTTTATGTTATGCAATTAAGTACATAAAAATAAATTGTGAAAAATCACCACATTTGGTGTCTAGAAGAAATTTATTTTCATTGGTATAGACTCAGCAAGAGTAGAGGATAGTGGAACAACCTCTCAATGAAGATGGTGGGGAAAGGATATCTGAATACAAGAAAGCATGGGACAAGTATAGAGGATCTCTGAGGAAGAGAAAGGGATTGCGGAGTTTAGTAGTTGGAGAAGATGGATAGGCTATAAGGCAGTGCTTCCCAAACTTGGGGTGGGGACCCCAAATGGGGTCACATCATCAGTGGATGGGGTCACCGAACATAGCCCCCATCTTGCCAGACTTTCACTGTGGAACTATGCCAAGCTATCAGTCAGCATGTGGCCTGTGAGCCATTGAACATTCATAGGCTCTTGCCCCTCCTGGGTAATACACCTCCTGTTAAGATGGAAATCCATGCTGAGTACTGGGGTCGGTAAACATACTGCACACTGACACAAGGTACCATGTGCTGACTGTTGATGTTACTACTGTTGCTGTGCCTTCCTGCTTTAGATGAGTCGAGGGAAGGGAAGGTGACTGGAGATCTGCCAGCTTGATTTCATCATCATCTGGGGGTCATCTGAAATTTTAGTTGTTAAAATGGGTTTATATCTGGTGAAAAGTTTGAAAAGCGTTGCTATAAGGTCTTTATGGTCTGTGATTTTCTAAGTTTTTATCTTACAAAGGCTCTGAACTTTTTCGGGGTGGTTTTTTTTTTTTGGATAACCTCATATTCGGCAATCTGAAGTAGCCGGATCTTTCGTCCTTTAGCCCAATTATTTATGTAATTTCCCCCATGTTGGTCACACCCAGAGCGCTGTAAGCAGCTATCTTTTATAATGATACCACCAGAGGGACCAGGCAAGAGGAGAAAACTGGCAAGAATGAACCATGTTGATGTCACAGACACTGGACCGTGTTTTACTAAAATCAGGCAGGAAGAAATCGATAAGAAAGGACCATGATGTCATAAATGCTAGACTGTGTCATCATTAGTACGATTAGGCAGAAGAACATTGACTAAAGAACATTGATGTCACAGATGCAGAATTGTGACATCACTAGCGGGATCAAGCAAGAGGAGAAGGCTGGTTAGAGAAGATCGTGATGTCACAGTCGCCTCCTGGTTTTTCAGACAGTCAGATCTAGCATGCTAGAGCAGAGGAAGCTCGGCAGCCTGTTTGCGATTTCGGTACCAAATGCCACGCCGTGACCCTCAATTAAAGTGGCCGGTTTCTGAGCTTTTCTCTTCCTGCCACGCCGTATGCACGGCGGGCTTTCTTCTCCCTCTCTTCTCGTCTCCTTCCCAAAGCAAAAAGGCACTGATCCATCCCTGTGCTGGAAACGGCAGCTCCCGGAGAGGGAGAAACCCGCCCCGTTCCTGACCTCATCGGGCTTCTCGTTTGCCGATCCTCGGTCTGCCTTTACAGGAGTGCGGCAGCCGCGGTTATTCTTTCTCTTTGGCTTGCAGACACAGATCATCGTAGTCCGAATCGCTTGTTATCTGACCGATCGCATGTCGCCGGCGCTCCGAAGGACTGCCGTGCCCTCTGCTAGCCCTCCCCGCTACCCCCTTTCTCCATACCCCCATCAGTTAGTGCCTCGACTTCTGACTATGATTGGAATAAGGACCGGCTGGCTGGAATGACAAACTTTGCTGCGAGGGGAGAAGCTTCCTCCGTAGGCTGAAGAAAAGGTAAGGGACGGATGCTTTTTCTGTGTGGTCGCCGGCTGGGGGTAGGGATCGCTGCATGACTCCTATGAGCTACGCAGGGGATCTGCGCCTCTCTCTCGGCCAGTCTGTAGTGTCTGAAGCCACTGGAGGTAGTTCTCTGTAACCCTCTTTCTATACTCCTTCCTTCTTGCTTTACTTTGTATGGGGGTGGGGGGTGGATAATCCTTGTACCTCTTGTTCAAGAAAAGGAGGCAAATAACGAAAAGCACATAGAAACTGGGTGAAAGCAACACAGTGGTTTTTGTTTTGTTTTGTCGAGGTGCATTTGGGAAAGCTGGTATGAACCTCACCCCCCCCCTCCCCCCGGGATGAGGAGGGGGGTTCTCCATGTTATGCTATGCAATACATGTAGGGGAAGGGGATATTTTTAACCAAGTAGCAGGGCATTATAACGAAGTTGGATGGGTAGTTAAATGGAGTTGTGAATAAGATAAGGCTGTTTGGTAGCTTAGTGAGTCTTGTGACTAGAGTAAACCCAGCTTCAGGGAGAGATGCTCACGGCAATGGAAGTTCCACATCAGTGGAAGCCTGGTAGTAGGATGAGATTTAGGAGTGTAATGCCAATACCACAAGGAGCCTCTCCATTTGTCACCCTATCTCACCATGTTTGACCTGTACTTAATATGTCCCTGTTATATGAACTACATACTTATCAAATCTGCATATAAAAGCTAACTTGCTGTAACTCACTTTGAACTCTTTTTATTGGAAAAACCTGTAATAAACTAATTAGGATGATGATAATGCTAGGGTCTTTAGGGGCATGAGCCTTATGGCAGAGGGAGCCTGGCAGTTTATGTCTAAGGTTTAAAGGTGTGAGCCTTGTTATCTGGGGAGTCTTCTAGCAGGGTGTGATTTAGGTTGTGAGGTTTTTATATGAAGGCGCCTAGTAACAAGGCAATACTCACAGGTATGTGAACCTTGTATCAGAAAGAGCTTGGTAGCAAGGAAGGAGTGTGGGGGTCATAGCAGCAGGAGCCTGGTAACAGGGCTGATGTTTACCAGTGTGATATTTTGTCAAGAGAGCCTATTAGGTTGAGCTTTAGAGGAATGAACCATATATCAGGAGCAGCTTGATAGCAGGGTGAGGTTTAGGAGTGTAGTCTTATAATCAAAGGCACCTGATAAACCAGATCATAGCCAAAGTCTTCATATGTTCTGGTTATGTCTACTTTTCATTGTACAGGGACTCAGTGTGAAAGCCCTACTCTTATATTTTAACCCCTGTGCCCTTTTGTTCGTACCTTCTTTAGCTGGAGCAGAGGAAGGCTGTGTACTGATTCCAGAGATATCTCTTCAGTGGCTTTTCCATCTCATGACGCCCACCTGTATGCAATGCTGCCAATGTTTCTGTGACTATAAACACACGCATGGTCATGCACATGCCCATCACCCACTTAGTCCATCTAACCCTTACAAAGGCATGGATTCTGGTTCTCGGGCTCCACACAATAACACCTCAGCTGCCTAAGGACAGAGGCAATTATGTGTGCCTGCAGGGAGAGGGAAAAGAAAACAAACAGGAAATGTTTAATCAAAGCCTCCCCAGCTTCCTGCTGATTTTGTGCCCAGGCTCCAGATAATCAATTCATAAAAATATGTATACAGACCACCTAAAGGCTTCAGCAGTGGGACATGCCTTACTATTGGAATAGGACAGGAGAAAGGGCCAGAGATTGGATGGGCCTGGAGTTTTCTAGTTGCTGAAACGGGACCTCATTCTATGAAGATCCTTTTCATAAACACAAAATGGGGGAAAGGTTGTTCTAAATTTTTGTCCATGGAAAGAAAACGGGGACACCCTTTACTACATGCAGCTTTGAGTCTCTGAAGCAGGTTGCTTAGATATTCAAGTATACATATAGCACAGAAGCTCTCTTTGGTACAATGCAAGTACTATGGCACATTAGCAGTAAATTTGAGACTAAGATCATACGTCACATACCATGGCTTAGGAGTAAGTTTCAGCGCGGTCATGGTATGGACAAAACTAACCCATTTGAAGAAATTACCCACAATAAACACATATTACACAGCAAAAAATCAATATAAAATTGATATTCATATCATAGATTAGATATATTACATTATTGTTTATGTTTGTATTTAATGTGTGATGTATTCTATTTGTGATATGTATTTTATTTTGTACCTCTCCTTGGAAGTTTTTGGACTGGGAAAGTGATATAGGCATCTTTTAAATAAAGAAATAATAATCTATTTATCAGTTTCACTGAGATAGTGCATGCCACAAAGGTTCCGTGATGCCACATCCAGGGCATGTCAGATGGGGGAGCCACTTGGTGGGGAAAAAAATTACAATTTTATACATTAAGATTTGTCCTTGAGAGGCTGGATTGGCCCCCCTGAGCAAGAGGGCCAGAATCAATTGAGCTTGGCTAATGCCGAGGGTTAGGACTTTTCCCCTCATTTATGAGCAGTGAAATAAAACCTATACCCAACAGGCAAATATGGTGCAATCTATGTTTGCACACACATGCACCCAGGGATATAGGCACAACTGGGCCTGGAGGGGCCCAAGCCCCTCCCACGGCTTTCCCTGATTTGCTGCAACGTGCATGTCCTATTTTAACGTGCGTGCTATGACTGTAAATTAGAAAAGGAAGGCCTGAGAACTTCCGCTGTGCCATGGTAGAGGTAGGCAGACTGGATGGATCATTTCTGGCTAAGCCTAGATGCACATATGAATATTCTTTAACCAGTGCATTATTCCAGCAGGATGGAGGCCCCCCTACAACTTCCTTTGCATGCTCAAGCATACCCTGTGATTCAGATACCGTGAAAGTTACTGGATTAACTCTGCATTGTCACCTGGGGTATGCCCTCTGTTCCTTTATACAGGGTTTTGCTCCTCTGGTGGGTTCCTTCCAAAAGCTCTTCTCTCGGAATCATCTAAAGTTTCCCTTGTATTTATTTTCCCATTTTTACTCCTTCAGCTCTTCCTCTCCTTCCCTCCACTCTGCAGCTAGCATAATAGAGCCAAATAACAGGTCTTTAAAACCAGGACTGGGGGGAATAACAGGGTTATATTAAAATGATAAGGAGAGCATGGCAGTGTAGCATATATACAAATGTTGCCTGCTCTTAGTTAATTTCCTATTGCTTTTTTGAAACCTTATTCCTCATTTCTCAAACGTCTTATATTATATTATATTGCATTATATTTTATCAATGATATATAGAGAAGGAGAGCACAGGCTGCCTGATATATTAGGCAAATCTTTGAGATGATGACATTATCTACCTAGGTGGATAATAAAAAGAGATCAGTTATGGATATTAAACGTTTCCCTTCTTAGGAGATACACATTTTACAGAAAGCAGAAAAGGAAGATGATCCTGAGGTTCAGTCTCCCCTGTTTACAGGCCTAGCTCCTGATCTCATGACATCCTTCTGGCTGGAAGTCTCATGCCACTATCCATTTTGCTGGCTGAATATTCATTTCTATTATTCTGGTGGACAGAATGTATAGTTGGGGGTGGGGGGAGGGGAAAGGAAGAGATTGTTTCTGTTTTTCTTCTCTGTACCCATTTGGTTCAAGGGTACTGCAACACCATCCACTTTCTATCTATGTACTAAGTATTTTTGCCATAAACATAAAATGGAAGAAACCCTTTTCTATCTCTGTCTCTTTGTGTGATTTACTCTAAGCCTCCATTCATTAGTTATTCCAACGAGGGAGGGTCTCAGCTATGCATGAATACAATATACATAAAAGTATGAAACGAGTATCTTTGCAGTTGCTTATATATGTTTATCTTTACCATGCATCTTAATAAAAGATTCTATATTGTTTAGTTTTTGGGTAGTGCGGGGATAGGGGATACTTGTTTCTTGCAGTTCCACAAACTTTCAGGTTAATCAGGTCAAGGAATAGGACAAGACACTGGCCTACTATATCCACAGTAGATGGAAGGGGGAGAAAGGTGCCTACCTGCCCCAAGCTCTCCAATGATCTATTAGCAGCTGTGCAGAGGAAAGATAGAGTCAGACCAAGTATGGAGGCTGGGGTTATATTTACTGCATGAGGCCAAGGACATCTAGGCATGAATATGAATAACAAAAGAGCACAAATTTCTCCTCTAGCCAATATTGAGCCAAATGTATTAAGCTTTTTTCTCATAGACACACATTGGGAAAATCCTTTAGTATATTGGGGCCAAAATGTAATAATAAGGAAGGTGAAAGTGCAAAGAGAGAGAAACAGAGATCGAGAAATGGAGATAGCAAGAAAAAAGAAGGGGGAAGGCAGAGAGAGAGACTAAAAGAGAGCCAGACAGGATTTGGGGAGAGAAAATTGAGAAGTAAAGCAGTACAGAATAAAAGGAGAGAAAGAGATTGAGAGAGAGCTATAAATAATATTAATGACATGGATTAGCCTGGGAAAAACAATGAGTGTAATAAACAATATTTTATCATAGTATAGTGTTGACTGTAAACCTAAATTAAGCAGAAACCATTAAGTTGTATAGCTCTTGACTGTATAACATATTTAGGATTTTATTTTCTTCCCTATATGGGAGGTGCACTATTTGAAGTTTGCTGGCTGCTTACAGCCATTTCTGAATGTGTGCATGCATGCGCTGTGCCATCTGCCTAGGGAAAACACGGGCACAGGGCTCCACTAGGATGGATTGCTTGTATGTTGGAGATACACTCACTAGTTAGAAGCTTGGGTATATGGGTGATTCTATATTTTCTTTCTTTGTAATTCCCTCCCTCCTCCTCCCAGAGGAATGACTCATTTGATGCATGGGGTGATGCTAATTACACATTATAAGACTATTCAGATATAGCATAGTTACTCACCTGTAACAGGTGATCTCCAGGAACAGCAGGAATTTAGTCTTCACATATGGTAATGTCGGTACCGATGGAGCCTGCGTGGGAATGCTCCCCAGCGTCCAATAGGAAAGCTTTTGGGAGCATCCCACTGCGCCTGTGTAGCTGCCTTCCCGCCTTTCCAGCTCTCCCTTTTCAGTTGAGTTTGTAGCTGAGATAAAAGAAGGAGAAGAAGAAGACTTACAACTCCAAGGGGAGGAAGGCGGGTTGTGAAGACTAAATTCCTGCTGCTCCTGGAGATCACCTATTACAGGTGAGTAACTACACTACTTCCAAGAACAAGCAGGAAGGTAGTCTTCACATATGGGACTCCCTAGCTCGAAGATGCCAGAGAGATAACCTCTGGGTGAGCTGTGGATCACAGGCACAACTAAGTAGGTCATGCATCCTCCAAGGATGATTGTATCGAAACTTGGGATGGAGGGTAGGAGTTGATTTAAGTCTGAAAGAGATGCTGGAGAACAGCTTGGCCAAACAAGGCATCCCGGTGGGAGTCCTTATCCAGGCAATAGTGGCCAGCAAAAGTGTGGACAGAAGACCAAGTTGCTGCTTTGCATATCTCATCAATTGCTACAGAGCGTAGATTTGCCATGGAGGCTGCCACGGCTTGAACATTATGTGCAGTGACATGACCCTCTCGAGAAAGACCTGCACTTTCATAAGCAAAGAAGATGCAGTCCACAATCCACCTGGAGAGAGTTCGCTTAGATACTGGCAAGCCCAGATGACTCGAGTCAAAGGTAATGACAAGTTGGGAAGCTTTTCTGTGCTCCCGAGTTCTATGGAGTAGAAACCCAAGGCACATTTGCAATCCAGAGTGTGAAGGGTTGCCTCTGCCCTAGAGGAATGAGGTCTAGGGAAAAAGACAGGAAGGTAGACTGACAGGTTTAAATAGAAGGACAAGACCACCTTTGGCATAAAGTGAGGATGAGTCCTAAGAACTACCTTATTATGGTGGAATCGTGTATAACGAGGGTCAGCCACCAAGGCTTGGAGCTCACTAATACATCTCACTGAAGTGACAGCAATAAGAAAGGTGACCTTCCACTTGAGAAACTTCAGAGGTGGTGGCTAGAGGTTCAAAGGGCAGCTTGAGAAGCTGTCCTATAACAACATTGAGATCCTGTTCCACTGGAGGGGGCTTAATGGGCGGTTTGGTTAATAGAAGACCCCTCATGAAGTGTGCTACAAGCGGCTGAGAAGAGATGGGTTGACCATCGAAGGGCATGTGAGAGGCCGCAATTGCACTGAGGTGTACTCTTACCAAGTTGGTTTTAAGTCCAGAAGAAGACAAGTGGAGAATATACTCAAGTAATGCATCCACCAGAGCTGAGAAACACCATAGAGAGAATTTATGCCATTTGAAGGCATAGGAACACCTGGTGGAAGGCTTCCTGGAAGCTAAACGGATATCTTTAACCTGCTGAGACAGGTTAATGTCCTGGAAGGCTATGCCTTCAGCAGCCATGCTATAAGATGGAGGGACTGTGGATTGGGATGGAGCAGTGTACCCTCCTCCTGAGAGAGATCTAGAGCAGATCCCAGATCTATGGGTTGAGCCCAAAATAGACATAGAAGGAGAGGATACCACGGTTCTCGTGACCAGCGTGGGGCTATGAGTATCATGTAGCCCCTGTCTCTCTGGAGTTTGAAAAGTGTCTTGGAAATGAGGGGAATGGGAGGGAAACATACAGGAAGCCTTGACCACAGTGGAGGTGAAAAGCATCCACCTGCTGGCAGTCCAGTGCAGGAGTTCTGGAGCAGAAGCGAGGAAACTTGGCATTGTGAGGACTTGCGAACAGGTCTCTCTCTGGGGTTCCCCATATCTGAGAAATGTGAGCGACCTTGTCTGCATGGAGAGACCACTCGTGGGGGAGAAGGACTCAACTGAGTTTGTCCGCCAAGACATTGTGTTTGCCTGGAAGATACACCGCGAGTAGGTGAATGTGATGCTGTATGGCAAAAGACCACAGATGCAAGGGCCTCGCTGCAGAGGGTTGAAGATCATGTTTATGTTTATGTTTATGTTTATTAATCATTGATATACCGCTCAGACCAAAAGGTATTAAAGCAGTTTACAATACTATATCATTTGAGGAAATAGGAAAAGAATGCCATTTGTAAGATAGGACAGAATAGAGGATAGAAACAGTCAAACAGATAAGAAGAGGAGAAGAACAAGAACAGCAAGTTACCTTCTTGTTCAAATAGAACATGGCTACTTGATTGTCCGTCTGGACTAGAACTGAGCGGATTCAAAGATGGTCCTGGAAGACTTTGAGAGCATTGTGAATGACTCTGAGCTCCAGCAGATTTATGTGGAGTTGTGACTTCTGAGGAGACCAAAGCCCCTGAGAGGAGAAATTGTCCAGATGAGCTCCCCAGCCCAATTTGGACACATCCGTCGCAGGGTACATTGATGTGCTGGCATCTGAAAAGGTGACTCTATCAGGAGGTTTTCTGAGGATTGCCACCACTGGAGAGACAAGATGAGGCGGGTAGAGACCATTATCTTTTCTTCCAGGCGACTGGATGCCTGAGACCACTGGGAAGCCAGCGCTCACTGAGCTGCGCGCATATGTAGACGAGCTTATGGGACAACATGCACTGTTGATGCTATATGACCCAGAAGTTGTAGTAGATCTCAAGCAGTGAGAAACTTCTTGAGGCTTTCTTGAGATGCTAACTGATTGAGTCGTGCACAGCGGAGTTGAGGCAGAAATGCCTTTGATTGCTGAGTGTCTAAAAGAGCCCCTATGAATTCTAGAGTTTGAGAGGGAACGAGTTGGGACTTTGGAAAATTTATTACAATCCCAAGTGTTGTAACACCTGCATGGTGCGTGAGAAGGAAAGACTGGCCTCTAGAGAGGTGTTTGCTCGAATGAGCCAGTCGTCTTAGTAAGGGAAGACAAATATCCCGAGAATCCACCATGCACTTTGTGAAAACTCTTGGGGCAGAGGTGAGGCCGAAAGACAGGACTCTGTATTGATAATGTCTCCCCTGAATGAAGCACAGGAACCTTCTGTGCTGTGAGTGAATCAGTATGTGAGTATATGCCTCTTTGACATCCAGAGAACAGAGCCAGTCCTGACTCTGGGGATAGGGAAGAAGGGTACCTACGGAGATCATTTTGAATTTCTTCTGTATCAGGTGTTTGTTCAGTTCTTGGAGGTCCAGAATGGGCCCATATTCCCCTGGTTTTTTTGGAATGAGGAAGTAGAGAGAATGAAAGCCCATTCCCTGCTGGGATGATGGAACCTCCTCTATTGCTCCCTGAAGAAGAAGGGAGGTGATCTCTTGTAACAACAGAGCAGAAAGAGGGGCCTGAGAGTGGAACTCTCTTGGAGGAGTCCAGGGGGGCAGACTTTGTAGATGAAGCTTGTACCCCTCCCGTACTATGGATAGTGTCCACTGCTCTGATGTGATAAGATGCCATCTGTGGGCAAAGTGACAAAGCCTGCTGGGGATGAGGATAGGATTTGGAATCTCCAGAGGCAGAGCAGCTATGTTCTCTAGAAAGGCGTCAAAGACCCTGAGGAGGCTTCGTCTGTTGAGGTGGCTGTGACCTAGGAGTCTGAGCCTTCCTTTGCTGTTTTGGTGACTGCTGCCCCTTCTGAGGAGCATGGTGTTGACACTGTACAGAAGGGGTGTAAGAAGGATAATACTTCTTCTTATTGAAAAAAGCTTTCTTTGCTGCTTTTTTCTTAGCTGGGATGGCCGTAGACCTAGATAGTCTATTAAGAGTAGTGTTCTCAGATTCTAACTGAGAGGCCTTATCTTGCCAATCCTTGCCAAAAAGGTTTTCACCAGTGCAAAGGATATTACCCAGTTTGTCCTGAACCCATTATTCAAGATCCGATGTTTGAAGCCAAACAATTCTGCGTGCCCCGATGCAGATAGATGAAGTTCTGCTGATGCACTCAAAACAGTCAAAAGTTGCCCTGTTATCAAACTTTGAAACATTTTGAGTATGTTTTACAAGGGTGAAATAATCTGCTCTCTTGTCATTGGGGAGAAGAGGAGCCATTAACTCCAAATCCCTAGCCACCTCTCTGAGGAACATACTCATATAGAGTATGTAGGAACTGATTGTAGCCGATAACATGGAGGTCTGAAAGCAACGTCGACCAAAGGTGTCGAGTGTTCTCGATTCCCTACCTGGAAGGTTTGAGGAATGTGTCTTAGCACTCTTTATTCGACACATTGCCAATTCCACCACCATGGAATGGTGTGGTAATTGCGTCTTTTGGAAATCAGGACACTCCAATACATGATATTGAGTCGTTGGGTATGTGGAGAAATGGTAAGGGGCATTTCCCACATACGAAGCATAAGGTTGTGAAGTATGTGATGAATGGGGAGAGTTGCAGCTTCCTTCTGGGCTGCAGGGTACTGAAGAATGTCAAGTTCTTCAGCCCTAGGCTCTTTCTCCAATATCACCGTTATGGACAGACTCTAAGCAACATTGTGAATAAAGTCTTGGAAAGACATGTCCTCCAGAGAGGACATACGATGTTGTGTGGATGGAGATGGGTCTTCCGGGAGCGTTCTCATGTCCCGGGTATTGGCCGATTCATCGTCCGATAAATCAGAGTCCGAAGACTCAAAGTACCAAGGGCCAGGATATTCGCGCTGTACCCATACTCGATACCAATCAAAATCAGTAGTTGAGGCTGGCAGTGCCGGAACCTCGATACCGGAAACAAATTCGAGGGCCGGCATGGGCAGTAGCGTGGTAAGTGGCAAAAAAGTCGATGCAGGCTGTGTAGGTACCAGAGTCGGTACCAGTGCCTGAGAGATCGGCTGTAAAGGTTTTACCAGTATGGAGGCTGCCAGTACAGCCACTAAGCTACGCTCAATAGCCAGGATACGTTGATCCATGGAACTTGCCGATGCTTGGGTATTGGTACCAGAATTGCGGGCCACAATCCCTGAGCATGGCACCAGGAGCTCTCCGGAAGTGGAGGCCCTGGGAGCATCCTGGGACCCCACTAAGGCTTTGGAGGCAATGTCCTCTTGTCGGGGTTGTTTGGCCGGAGTGCCCTCCTGCAGGGCAACGCCCGAGGCATCTCGATGCTTAGAAGGAGATCTACCCTTGGAGGGCCGGCCTGTCTTTGAAGAAGATCTAGGTTTCGATACCTGAGATCCTTGGGAGGAAGATGAAGCTCTCGATGATGTTGCTGCTAAAGATACTGCATCGGAGGCAAAGAGGGTGCCTAGTTTTGCAGCTCAGTTTGGTAGGCCTCTCTTTGTCATCTTCCTGCAAAGAAGACACTCTAACAGTAGATGACCATCATTTTAAGCACCAGTCGTGGGTGTCTGAAATGGTATTGCCACATTTTGAACACTTTTTAAAACCACTTGATGGTTTTTCCATTTTATCTATGACAAAAGGGGAGGCCTAGGCCTAAGATGGTGTTGATGTGCCTGAAGGAAGAAAAGCATTCCTTCACAGATTTTTTATTTTTTTTAAAGAAAGACAGAAGAAAAGAATGTACCGACAGGGCTCGGTACCAGCATCGACAGGAAGGCAGACGCAACCACAAAAAATAAGAAAAAAACAAATTTTCTGCAATGACAGGAATTGCTTCTTGTCAGCTCCATGGAAAACGAAGAACTGAGGAGGGAGAGCTGGAAAGGCAGGAAGGCAGCTACGCAGGCGCAGTGGAATGCTCCCAAAAGCTTTCCTATTGGACGTTGGGGAGCGTTCCTACGTGGGCTCCGTTGGTACCAACGTTACCATATGTGAAGACTACATTCCTGCTTGTTCCTGTAGATCCTCCTTACTACAACTGTTGTACTCTACACCAGGGCTGCGCCAAGGGCTGTGCGAGCGATGCAGTCACACAGGGCGCAAGTACATGAACGGCGCTGCTATCATCACTGGACCTCCAGGTAGCTCAAAAAGAGTGCATTACTACATATGGCTGGGATGGCGAAGCAGGGCACCAGGTTCCTTAGTCACACAGGGCACATTCCTAGCTTGGTACGATCCTGCCCTGCTCCATCATACGTATTAGCATCTATGTGAGAAAGGGAGCTTATATGTGTGTTTGTGGTGTCTCACACACCAGTCAGTATAACAGCCATCTAGTGCTCATGCAGGTTGGTTGGTGAGACTTTATGATATCGCAAACACTCCATAACAACAAGAAAAGAATCCGGTCAGGCTATTCACACCACCCTTTTTAAGTAATGTGTGTTCCACATGGTCATGATAAGCACCACTTGCACAGAGGTGAATCCTAACAGACATGAGTCTGAGTTCTCCAGATATCATTTGGAGATTCTGGGATTTCAAATTAAATCTCTGGGTCTCTGGAGACTCTCCTCTTGTTCCCTGCAGCTGCCTGCGAGGGAGAAAATAACAGGGGAGGAAGAAATGAGTTAGGTAGTTCTAGCCTGTTCTATCCATTCAAACCTCATCTTCTTGTTTTTGCAGTGACTTAGCCAGAACTGATTTTTTGGGAGGGCCCATAGTTGGGTGGGTATTAGGCAAACAGGTCTGAGCCATGCCAGTTATACTCTTATTGACACATAACTTAGGTTGAAACTAGGTAGTCTGCAACAGCTGACATGCATCATGGGTGACACATTAAAATATTTTAAACTCAATTATTTCAAACATTTACAAATAATAAACCACATCCATACATATAGAAACAATTCAATTATATTTAAAGATGACTTCAGAGGCAGTATTCTATAACAGAACAAACCAGACTTTTACAGAAAAAAATCCCTACACTGTGTTAAACAGGAACTATGGGCCCAATATTCAAAAGGGCTTAAAATAGTTAGCAGGACTTGCCAATCCTGATAAGCTCCAGTGAACCCAATATTTAGCGGCACTATCTGGATAGGGCCGCTAAATATTGCTTCTGACCACAGCAACTGCCAGGGCAGTTCATGGGCAGAGCTAGGGAGGAGCTGACACTTATTCAATAGTGGCAATTTTCAGCACCGCAATACAGATACGTTTCTGCATAACAGAATAGGAAAAGAAGCTGTCCTAAGAGTACATGTATATGGATTGGCCATCTGGAAAGGGGCTGAAAATCACTGCTATCTGGATAACCACCGTTGCTTAAAATCCAGATTTTCTTTACCTGTGATGACTGGCATTTAAAAAATTCTAACCGCAGGCTCAGTATCGGCCTGTATATGAAATACACATTCTCAAAGCTGACATTCTGCAGTCCATAAAAATTCAAAATAAAATACTTTTTCTTACTTTCGCTGCATCTGATCATTTCATTTTTCTAACCGAGTTGTTCCTGGTTATTTTTTCCACTTGCTAGTCTTCTCTTAAGTCTTTTCCCTGGGTCTCTTTTCCATTTTCTGGTTTCTTCTCTCTCCCTGTCTTTTTCCTTTCATCTTTTTTTTTTAATTCAATTTGAAACATCATTTTACAATGCTCATTAATAAAATAAGAAAACAAACAATATTACTCCAAACCCAACCGAAGTAGGTCAAAGATACATTAAATAAAAGATATCAATAGTATACTCTAAGCCGATGTTAAGAGAGCCAGACAACCCCATACAAACGTCCATATACCTTGATTATTAGCCATTACAGAGAAAACAAAAGAAGGAATAACAACGGAAACAAAACTATTTGTCCTTCAGAAAAGATTCTAACTGAGAGGCCTCAAAAAAGACATATTGATTGCCCTGATAGGAAATAATACACTTACAAGGGAATTTGAGGAAGAAGGTAGCCCCCAACGCCAAAATAGAAGATTTCAGCACCAGGAACAATCTCCTCATTTGTGTAACTTTTGAAACGTCTGGAAAAATATTTATTTTCTGGATTGATTCTTCTGCTGGAAAAACAAATGTAGAATCAAATTGTGATCTACAAAAGACCCAAAAGAAACAATTAATGTGGCCCAAGATGAAATGTTATCTGATGACTTTTCTAAAAACACAGACAGGTCAGGAAAGTCAATAGGAAATAACTGATCCATACCAATATCAGGATTTACCTTCCCTCTAGGGAGGTAATAGATATTTTTAATTACTATATTTTCCACAGCAGGGAGACCAAGAGTCTCCTTCAAATACTTACGTAGAAGAATAGTCGAAGAAAGGTATCGCGTGTGGGGAAAATTTAGGAATCTTAAATTGTGGACATGCTGGGCATTCTCCATTGCCTCAAGGCATCGGTGAATAACCAAGCTGTCCTTCACTGCAGAAACATGAGAATCATGTAATAAAGAATAAGAAGCACTCAACTTAATAAGTTGATCATCAATACCAGAAAACCTCTTGTCCTGCTCAGTAAACTTCGTCACAGTGTCTACCGTAAAATCGGATAATTCTTTAAGAGAAGATCTGAAAGATGATTACAGACGATTATCTTTATTTCATCATTTGATTAACCGCCCAAGCAGTAGCGTCAGAGCAGTTTACAAATTAAGAAATAGGCTGAAAGATAGAAAGGAACGCCATTAATGGCAGGAAAGAAGAGATAGGGCACACAGTACAAGGTAGAAAACACTAATATGAGAATGGTGTAATGATCAGAGATGAGGTTCAATCAGACTGGGGGATCGAAGGCCAAAGGTAAGATGGAAGAAATGGCCAACAAAATGTCTCAGAGTAACTTCTCCAGTGGAAATAGAAGCTGGCTTAACAGATGGAAAGGAAAACATACCTCTTCAGGAAAAAAAACACTTGTTGAAGCCCCAGCTTCTTGGTCAGATGACAGTTTATTTATTTTATTTATTTACATTCTCTTATATACCGTGCTATTCTGCATCAGTGTGGTTTACATTGAACAAACTGAAATTACATTGAACAGGGCATTATAACTTGGAAATAACTATTTTACAGGGAACATGGGCTATGGAGGGTTAAGTGGCTTGCCCAAGACCACAAGCAGCACCTGTGGGACTAGAAACCCCAGTCCTTCCGGCCCAAGGTGGCTGTCCTCTCGTGGGATTTGAACCCCTGACCTTCCGGCCTGAAGTACCTTGTCCCAACCACTAGGCCAACCACAGTTGTCCCAGCAGGACTAACAAAGTGGGTGCTGGCAGTGCATTCTCCAAGGAAGGAGAAACATCCCCAGTACTGGACTGGCAGGATGAGGTAGAAACATCCTCTAGTGGACAGGAACCCAAAGATGCACCGGGACTGATCACAGGTGTAGAGGAAGCTGCCACAACATGTCGATCCATAGGACCAATTATAGTCACAGACTTTTTCTCAGGCAATAACAATAATTTCTTCTTCCCCTTACCAATGGAATAAAGACATCCTGGTTTAAATGGCTCCGATGTGCTCCAAAGGGGCAAAACCTGCCCCTTTGGAACGCTCCTCCGGACATGCTCCTGTGGACACATGTTCACGACCGCATTCCTCAGTAGGGTCCACTGTCTGAAGGCCCTCTACTCTGCTGATTGGTGGAGTAAGAGCTTGCTGGAGGACTGCTGACAGTGACCAGCAAGTTCAATAGGGATCTGGCTCCAAAGAACCCTCAACAGGGGTCCACTGTTTGAAGGCCCTCTGCTCTGCTGATTGGTGGAGTAAGAGCTGCTCGGAAGACCACTGATAGCGACCAGCAAGTTCAACAAGGAAATCCAGCTCTGAGGAACCCTCACGCTGTTTGAAGACCCTCTGCTCTGCTGATTGGTAGAATAAGAGCTGCCTGGAAGACCACCGACAGCAACCAGCAAGTTCAGCAGGGAAATCCAGCTCCTCCTTTCATCTTTTATCTCTATCTCTCTTTTCTACTGCTCTCTATATACTAACCCCCTCAGTCTTCAGTCT
Organism: Ichthyophis bannanicus; assembly: GCA_033557465.1. Lineage (NCBI taxonomy): Eukaryota > Metazoa > Chordata > Amphibia > Gymnophiona > Ichthyophiidae > Ichthyophis > Ichthyophis bannanicus. The sequence continues at coordinate 195,045,747 of CM066039.1, forward strand.
CCCTCTTTCACTTCTCATCTACCTATCCGCTTTCCATCTCCCACTCTCACTTTTCCTATTGTCCCTCTCTTTTAGTCCTTTCCAGTCTCCTATTCTCTCCTTTCACTATTTGCAAGCTCTACATTTCCATCCTTTGTATTCATTCCCTCTCCTCTGCCTTTTATCCCCTGCTCCTCACCTGGCTCCAAGTCCTTTCTTCTCTCTCTTACCCCCTACCCATGATCCTATTTCCCCCTTTAAAACTGCTATATCCACCATTATAAGAACATCAGATATGCCATATTGGGTTAAACCAAGGGTCCATCAAACCCTCACTCTCTTCAAAGATCTCATCTCCTCCAAACTTCCCTTGTCCCTTTCTACTGTCAATCCTTCTTCCATTTTCTTCACCCTGGGTTACACCCACTGAACCCACCTTACCTAACCCTCCATATTCAGTCACCTAATCCCAACTTCTTCCTAATCTCCAAGTCCTCACCCAAACTCATTTTCCACTTTTCTGCCACCCAAGCCCCAAGTCCCCATTCCCTCAACTTACTCAATACCAGCCAACTCCAAGTCTTGCTCTGCTCTCAACCAATTTTTCGAGTCCCTATCTCTATATCCCTAAGTGGTATACAATTTATTTAAATAACTACATACTGTAAATAAATAAACATCTCCAGCATCCACCCTCCTCTTTTACATCCCCTTTTCCCCTTCTGCCTTCTTATTCCCTTTCCAAATCCAAAGCATCCATTCACCTGCCTCCTTCCCCAGCATCCATCCTCCCTGCCTTTCCCTATTTTCCTAGCATACATTTTCTCACCACTGCCCTTGCTGTCCCTAGCATCTGGATCCCTTTGCCTCTCCCTTTCCATCTCTCTGTTTGCCCCTCTCTCCCCTCCCTCAGCCTCTAGAACTTCTCCTTTCCTTTCCTCTCCTTCCACCATTACCTGTCCCCTGCCTTCCACCTTTTCCGCAATATCTGCCTTCCTGCCCATTCACTATACATCATTCAGCCTCTGCTTCTCGAGCCCCCCTGACACCACTTCTCCTCTCCCAAACCCTTCACCCCTGTGCCACCCCCACTGCCAGTACAAGCATCTCCCCTTCCTATCCTTCCTTCACCAGCACCAGAACACTCCCCTTTTTTCCCTCATCAGCAGCCTGCCCCACCCATGTCCTGCTTCAGCACCCCCCTTCTTAATCTGCCCTAAATAGCACAAGCATCCCCCTCCCCGCACCTACCCAGAGAATTCAGCATCCCTCTTTCCCCTCTGGCAGTGGTGGTCTGTACAATCCTTCTCTTCCATGCTACAAAGGCCCTACTGGATGTCAAGTACAGCAGCCATGAGCCCTCAGAACAGTTCCATTTTCCCCAACCTTAGCAGCAATCTGATGATGGAATCAGCCTGATACATGGCACATGCAGCTTGCTATTGTAACTGCACCATGTTGAAACTTGATGGCGGCACATCCTGTTGATGATCTTGTGAGATCATCAAAGGGACTTGCCGCATTAGAGGTTTGAATGCAGCATGGTTACAGACAGCACAGAGCTGCATGGTGTAGGGGTATCTTTGGCTGGTAGGGCTCTGGGATCCCTGCAAACAATGGAATTCTCTTTGGGTGCATTGGAGGGGCCTGAACCAAAAGTGGAGGAGCCTGTGCTTCACTTGGCTCCACATGGCTACCCCCCCCCCCCCCTGCTTCTCTGTCCCCTGTGTGACAGAAAGAGAGGAGCTGGATTGGAAGCAGAGGAGTTTATCTCTTCTGTATAATGTCTGCTCCAATCTCAGCCTCAACTTTGCTTCTGCTGTTTCCTGAAGACTGTCTGAGAGAGAAGGGGCTGAAGCATGAAGTAGAGGATTGTTATCTGTTGAATGAGATTGATGGGTCTGGAAGGAGGGGGAAGGAGTGTGTGCTTTAGTCAGAGAAGGGGTAGAATGCTGGTGTTAGTCCCAGAATCAGGCTTGGAAGGAGAGGGACTATATAGAGGTAGAGGACAGAAGTAGGGTGGTAGTGATGGCAGGGGAAAGGGAAGGGGGAGATGGCAGACATGGAGGGGGGTAGTTAGAGAAGAAGAGATGGAAGAGGGAAAGAAATTGGGAAAAGAAGGGGAGATGCTGGACCCTGTTAGAATATGTCGGAAACAAAAAGAAACATGCTGGATACCTATTGGGGGAAGAGAAAGGAAGATGCTGAGCTTTTGAGGGCTAGGGAAAGAGAGATGTTGAACATGGGGGTTGGGTAAGCAAGGGAAGGTGAGATGTCAGACATGGGGCGGGGAACGTAAGGCATCAGATACTCCTGGACTGGTCCTGGTTATAAATATCGTAACTTCTAGATCCTTTCTGAGTTTTAGAGTAACAATTAGAGGAATCAGAAGAGACACATAGAGAAGATCCATTCCTCAAGGTTGGAGAAAATATTTGATGCTAGCCTACTTTCTGACCTCCTTCTGAATCAGAACTTGGGAAGGTTTCTGTTCAGGGAAGTCAGAGACAGATTTATGATATGTATCCTCATTTGTAAAGTATCATATTTGCCATCTCCCTGTCTGAATACCACTCATGGAGATCCAAAATCCAACTGAGTTTGTCTACCAGGACATTTTTATTTTCTGCCAGATGCATGGGCCTTTTAGTCATCCCTCAAGAAATTGCCCAGTACTAGATTCTGACAACACAGAAGGAACAATCTGGTTCTCCCTGCTTGTTCAGGTAAAACATGATTACCTGATTCTCTGTCTGAACTAGGATAATTCTGTTGGATAACTGATCTCTGAAAACTGCATGGTACTTAAGGACACCTATGTGGTAACATTTTTCTCAAGCAGACTAGGGACCTTGAATGTGAATCTATTTTATACAGTATGGGCTTCTCATCCTAGGTTAGAGATGACTGCAATTAGGGTAATTTGTGAGAATGGTTTGAAAGGGGAATCATTGGTGAGATTTAAATAAACAAGCAATCAGCACAGAATTCCTAAGCCGCTGAGTGGCTTAGATGCTCCCTTGAAGACTTTGAACAGCTTGCAGCCTGTAGGATCTCAGCTAAAAGGTTTTATTGGGCCTGTCTTATATGGAGACTTGCCATAGGTGTGATATGAACTGTTAATGCCATGAAACCTAACATTCTGAGCATGTTCCAAGCTAATGTCTGTTGACTTCTCATTGGAGGGATTCCCAATAACTAATTTGAATCCATTCTGCACAATTTGAAGGACCAGTCCTCTCTGAGGTTGCACAACTTTGCAAGAGTTATCTGTTCAAAATACAGATCCTTCCTCTACTTCTCAAAGAAACCAAAATTGTTAGGACTTGCAGTGCTATCCACAATTTTACCCGTGTAAAATGCAGCAATCTTGTTTTTGCGGTCTTTAACGATATGCCACAGCATAGTATATATACAACTTCAGAGACCAAGAAGCAACAGACAATCACTGCACCCTTCACTCTCAAAAACCTACCTAGTTTTTGTCTACCCTTCCATTGGTAGCTTTTTTTCTTTTCTTCAGGGAAGCATGGCATAGTATAATTTAAGACAAACCGTTACTAAAATTCATCAATGAGGGTTACAAAATAAACAACATAGCTACTAATGCACAGAGCCCTCCTACGTTTGTGAACCACTCTCACAATCCAACCAGCATCTTGACAGCGAGGTACAAACTTTCCTACTGATGTACGCAATGGAGGAAGTACCAGTACAAAGAACATACTTCCTTGTTTCTAAAATTTTAGGAGGTCTGTCAGACCCATCATGGACAATGCAGAGGGGATAGCAGGAGGGATGACATATTTGCATTACCCTTCTGTCTAAACAGAACTCCCACTACAATTAAACAACTCCGCTTTCTCCAGTGACAGACAGGATACTGTAGACCATAGGTGTCAAACTCTGGCCCGCGGGCCAAATTTGGCCTGTAGTGTAATTATATTTGGCCCGCGAGGCTATACCAAATGACTACTAGAGCTAGCCCGCCGGTATTATACAGCGCATTCATTCATCGCTAATACTACAAATCCCATAATGCCTTGCTGTTGTTTTGGCGCGTCAATCAGGACAGGTCCCAGAAACGCCCTCTCCTGTGTGACAGAAGTCATAGCGATCTCAAGCTACAACTGTCACTGTGGAACCCCTTCCCAAAAATGGCAAAAAGAAAGGCAGACAACAGGAACTTTCTGGACAGGTGGGAGACAGAATATTTGTTTACATATGTAAAAGACAGACCTGTTTGTCTGATTTGTGGAGTCAACGTGGCTATAACTAAGGAGTATAACATTCGACGACACTATGAAACAAAACACCATGACAAGTACAAGGACCTGGACATGACTCAAAGGAGCCAGAAAGTGGAGGAGATGAAAAGAAGTTTGGTTTCACAACAGAATATGTTCAAAAAAGCCACATCACAAAGTGAGGCTGCTGTAAAGGCTAGTTATATTGTGGCAGCAGAGATCGCAAAATCAGCCCGGCCCTTTAATGAGGGAGAGTTTGTGAAAAAGTGCATGTTGAAAGTTTGTGACATCGTGTGCCCAGAGAAAAAGCAAGCCTTTTCAAACGTGAGCCTGAGCAGAAACACAGTAGCTGATCGCACATGTGATCTTGCCACCAATCTGTATGACCAGCTTTTGGAAAAGGGAAAAGATTTCGTTGCATTCTCCCTTGCTGTGGATGAGAGCAGCGACGCATCTGATACTGCTCAGCTGTCAGTCTTCATCCGTGGAGTGGACTCAAATATGTGTGTTATGGAGGAGCTATTGGGATTCAAATCAATGCATGGCACAACCACAGGAAAGGAAATTTTTGAGGAGGTTTCCAAATGCGTAACTGAAATAAAGCTGCCGTGGGATAAACTCGTGGGATTAACGACAGATGGTGCGCCAGCGATGTGCGGTAAAACAAGTGGACTGGTGGGCAGGGTCCGGGAGAAGATGCAGGAAGAGAACTGTGCAGGTGAACTAACTGTTTATCACTGCATCATACATCAGGAATCATTGTGTGGCAAAGCCCTAAAGATGGAACATGTTATGATCACAGTAACACAAGTAGTTAACTTTATAAGAGCCAAAGGTCTGAATCACTGCCAGTTTAAGTCTTTTCTGGAGGAGTGTGGTTCGGAATACGCAGACGTGCCGTATCACACAGAGGTGAGATGGTTAAGCCGAGGAAAAGTACTGAATAGATGTTTTGAGCTGCATGAGGAAATATGTCAGTTTCTGGAAAGCAAAGGGAAGGACACAGCAGAGCTTCGGGAGAAATAGTTTCTGTGTGAGCTGGCCTTTCTGTGTGACATCTCGAGCCATCTCGATGCGCTGAACCTGCAGCTTCAGGGGCGGGGGCGCATCATCACAGACATGTACGCTGCAGTGAGGGCTTTTAAAACTAAACTGTGCCTGTGGGAGAATCAGATGCTGCAAGGAAACCTTGGCCATTTTCCCTGCTGCCAAACCATGAAAACGCAGTTCTTTACCAACTTGTTCCCATGCGCACAGTTTGCTGAAAAACTCAGTGTACTCGGCGCTGAGTTTAGCCGGCGATTTGCCGACTTTAATGTCCAGAAATGTAGGTTTGAACTGCTCAGTAATCCCTTTGCAGTTAATGTGGAAAACGCACCAACCAACCTCCAAATGGAGCTAATTGAACTCCAGTGTAATGACACGCTGAAGTCAAAGTATGATGCTGTGGGCGCCGCCCAGTTTCCACAGTTCATCCCTGACACAATGCCTCAGCTCCGCACCCAAGCTGCTCAGATGCTCTCCATGTTCGGCAGCACTTATCTATGTGAGCAACTTTTCTCCTCGATGAAGATGACCAAAACATCTCACAGGAGACGTCTGACTGATGAACACCTTCGCTCGATACTGAGGATTTCCTCAGCTCAAAGCCTGAGCCCAGACATTGATGAACTATCATCCAAGAAGAGATGCCAGGTATCTGGCTTGGGCACATCAGATTAGATCAGTGTGCAGCAAACTGAGCAATAATTAACGTTTTCTTTATGCACTTTTTCTTGCTACTCCAAGACATGGGCTTGAATGGTTGATTAATTTTATTATTGTTATTTTATTTTAAAAATTATTATTTATTATTATTTAAATCTTATTTAATAAATGAATGTCATTGATGTTTTTTTTATTTGAAATTGGTTTTTGCATATCTGAACTATTAAGTTATAAATTGTATAGTAATAAGTGTTGCTTCATATTCAATGTTAAAGCAAATCTTGTTTGGGTCCATATTAAAAGGTTCATTTGTTCAATGCTGGCCCGCGACTTTGTTCAAGTTTTACATTTTGGCCCACTGTGTATTTGAGTTTGACACCCCTGCTGTAGACACACCACTGGTAATTACAAAGCTGAGGGCTGCCCTTCTCCCTTATCAGATCAAATTGGGCAACTCAGGTAAGAAGGGAGCTAGTTGATTGGAGTTGAAGGCAATTATGCAAAGAGGTTCTGCAGTATTATTTATCCAACGGTACCATCGGGTTTCAAGGATGAATTGAGGCAGTAGTGTTTCATAATTATATGGACTGATGACCATGTTGCATCTCTGCAGTATACCCTGCAGACAATGACTGGAGATTAGCAATGGAAGTTGCCTATGCATAGAGCTGATGTGCTTTGATACAGTATGGAAATAGTATGCCAGCCTGATAGTAATAGGAGTGATGCAATCAGCTATCCATTTGGAAGGACTGCAATTGATGATATAGATGCCCAGTTGATTAATATTGAATATGACAAAAAACTGAGAACATTTCCTATGTTCTTTGATGTGGAAGGCTCTCCAGTTTGGGGTATGGACAGCAATTTTACCTGGAAGGAAGGAAGGTTTCAACAAGATAATGGGCACCACCATACATTGTTTGAGTTGAAATTCTGACATCGCTTTGGGAAGAAACTTAAGGCAGGTGTGCAGAACAACCCCATGTGGGTAGAACCAAGCTTACCGAGGACAGTGTAATAGCAATTCACTGTATTATCATGCAGACATAATGACCAAGAAGAAAAGCATTTTTAACTAAAGAAACTAGAATGAGAGATGCTTGTTTCATCGGTTCAGAAGCAATGGGATGAGAAGAGCCAGTACAACACTGAGGTCCCATGATGGAGGTGGAGTTCAAACTGGAGGTTTTATATTAATTAAACCCTTCGTGGTAGTGTAGCATGTGGTGGGAAGGGGTTTTCTTTTATAACACCGAACAGATAGCAGTTCAGAGAAAACAAAATTAGCTTTTATTCTGTCCCAGCTTGTTAAACTTTCACAAGCTGGTTCTCCCGGCCCTTCCTCCAGTCCCAGTTAAAGCTCCTACCTCAGAACTCCTATGCATGGTTTTCCTTGGAAGGACTTCTGGTTCCATGGGTCTCTCCTCCTCTTGCAGCCTGCTGGGTTCTTAACCTCTCCCTGTAAGCCACACCCTCCCAGCCCTGAACTCTGGGCTGCAGACTCTGTTAAAGGGGACTGTTGATAATCCCTTTGGAGTGGGATAGGTAACATTCTATAGAACACATCACACCATTTATGAACCTGAAGACCAAGGGACATAAAAGTATGGTTTTCCTTCAGTATGACTATGGTAGGCAGTGATAGCACTGAGATGAAGTTGAGCTGAATTTGTTTTTAATATTGAGTTGGGGTGGATACTATAGAAGGATGTGAATAGAACAGCGGACTGGATTACAATGACTGTCTCTGCATCAGTGGTGAAGTTGGTGAAGTTGGACCATTTGAACTAATATGATTTCCATGCAGAGGGCACATGAGAGGTTAGAAGGATATTTTTAACTTACAATTACAATTGTTTTCAATATCCTGGGCATGAGTATGAAGGATTTTATGTTGAGGTAGAAAATATGTCCTCTGTGCTGCATCAGTAGGGATAATTGGATCCCCAGAAAGATGGGCTGATTTTATGCTAGAGAGAGAAGCTGTGGGAACCAATCCTGTCAAGGCCAATATGCTGCAACAAAAATGTAGAAAGTAAAAAAGTAGAAACACTAAGGGACACTTGGAACCCGATTCTGAAAGGGGCACGTCCAGGCCCCATGCACGTCTCCAGAAAGGACGTGCACACAGAGCCTCGATTCTACAACCCCACATAGACACATACAAGGTGTTGTAGAATCGGCGTATGGCTATGGCTGCCAAAGCATGTCCAACTGGCAGCCTATTGGCCCGCCTTGTGCCACTCACACGTGTAGGCTGTGCACACACTGCCCAGTCGCTCTGCGCACCTGTAACCCTGAAAACATTCCCAACCCCATGTCCTGCAGCTCACATGCGACCGGATCCAGGAAGAAGGCCCCACCTCACCCCCCAACATAACACACACATCAACATGGCTACCAGGCAGCCCAACTTCAGCGAGGCAGAGACGAGGCTGCTGGTAACCATGGTCATCAAGCAGGAGGAGATTCTCCTCCCCACTGGGCAGAGACGGCCAGCCCTCACAGCAGCATGCAAGGGCTGGGAACATATCAGGACCACCCTGGCCCAGTAAGTACAGCACAACAGAGGCAGACAAACCTGGAAGCAGAGAGAAGTGGGCAGGCTGGAGCAGCACCCAAGTTGGCACGGAGACAGGCATACAACAAGGTGGAGAGGAAGGACAAGGGAAGTCAGGATCTGGCCCAGGCAGAAAGCTGGCAGGCTGCACAGTGATAGGACAGCACAGCACAGACAGAGCAGCCTAACAGCAGGGGCCCAGGAAGCAATGGAGAACAGGATGCATGCAGGCCCACAGTGAAGGCACAGTGGGACACAGAGACAGATGGAAGGGACACACATGGCAGAGAGCAGTCCCAGAATGTCAACCACATCCCCAGGTTACACAGATGCCCTCTAAGGAGGCAAAATAAAAGGGCCCTGTACATGCCCCGAGGCAGGAGGCAAACCCAGGAGGCAAACCATGAGGCGACAGCTGTAATTGCTCCTAGGTGGTACGAAAAGAAAGAGCATGGCAAGTCAGAGGGGAGGCCCAGTGTGAATGGTAGAGGTGCAAAATAAAGCAGCCTAGGCGGGAGACAAACCCAGTACTCTAAGCACTGTGGTTCAGGGCCAGAACCATTAGGCTACAGCTGTCAGTACTCCCAAGTCCATGGAGGTGAGGAAACATGTCCCTGTGCATGTACACCAAATGCAATACCAGCTGCTGATCCACCCCCCGTCATGGCATGGCAGGGTGATGTGCCACTGACAGCAGATGAGGACATGGCATATGATGGGCATGTGCAGAATGCCAGGAGAACCACTCCATAGATTAGGCAGGACTGTGCTCTGGCATGGGTGAATGAGGCGGTGTGTCTCTACCCACAGACATTTCTGGATCCTGCGTGACATGGAGGCCTACTGTGTGCGGTACCGCTCAATCTGCCGCACATGCCCATGGCTGATACAGCATAACCGGAAGCAGCTGCAGGAGGAGTAGTGATGCAGGCACCCTGTGCGAGCAGCAGGCAGACAGACCTCCCCAACACGAAAGCAAACCAACACATGTAAGAGCAGACACTGCTGTGACATGGACTCCACAGAAACAGCATGCCCCCACCCCAGGGTCCCACAACACATGGTCCCGGCCCTCACTGCCCCACCCACTGCAGAGATGGGAAGTGCTGGAACACCCTGTGTGTGTGGCTAGCTCCCCAACAACCATAGTCATGAAGCTAACCATGACCTCCTTCCCCCACAGTGGAAGCACAGCAGGAGGAGGACCCCCCCACTCCCGTACCCAGATGGCTCCACCTCTGATACCATGGAGGATGTCCAATTTTTTTTAATTTATATTTTACCATTTCACATAAAGAAAGGAAACAAAATAATACATATTATCAAAGGAAATATAACATATAGGAAATCAATAAAGATTTTACAAAATCTCCAGATCCAACACATTATCAAAAAAAAACCCACATCCAGGAGGTGCTATCAATAGAGGAAAAAACAAACATAAACCTACTAACAACCCGATAAGTCCTCAATCCAGCCTAATAGGGAAATAGTGGAACCCCCAAGAGAAACTAAACCTTTGCATCCAAAAAATCTAATAAATGTTTCACTTCCCCAAAAACATAACGCTTACCTCGAAAAAATACATGACAATTACACGGAAATTTCAAGAAAAATAAAGCCCCAAGGGCCACTACACGTGGGCGGAGCTCCAAAAAGGCCCTCCGATGACTTTGCGTGGCCCTTGAGACATCAGGAAAAATTTGAAAAGTTTGCCCACAAAATTTTTCGGACTTCTTCTTAAAATAAGCCCGAAAAATTTTCTGTCTATCCAAATCAGAAACCAATGAAACCAGCAAAGTAGCACGTGTAGGTATCTCGTCCTGAGAGGATTCCAAAAACTCAGAAATATTTAACAAAGATGAAGGTCTCAAATCACCCTGTAAATCTTCATCTGTAATTTTATCTCTACACAGACCCCCCCGAAGGAAGGTAATATATTCTCGATAAAGAAATCAAATCAACATCTGATAACATCAACACTTCTTTCAAATATTTTTGGAAGAGAATAACAGGATCAAGATAGTGTGTTCGAGGAAAATTTAGGAAGCGAAGATTCTTAGCATGCAAGGAATTCTCCAATAATTCGTCGAAACATCTTGAACCAAAGTAGCCAGAAGACCTTGCTGGGAAGAACTCTGCGCTTCCTGAGAGTCCTTAGTCTTTTCTAAAGATATCAATCTAGATTCCTGATTAGATAATTTTGCCACTGTTTCTTTCGAAAAAACCGACAGTCTTTGCAGGGAAGTGCCAAAAGCTGCCGCCATCCGAGACAACATAGACCACACATCCTTCAGTGATACATCATCCGGAGGAGCATGGTCAGCAACAGTGGCTGCTGGTGCAGTGACAGCCACCAGTGCAGACTGCCACCACTGTTAATGGCCCTGTAGGTGTGGCAAGGGTGGGGCTCCTTGCCGGGGAGCACACCTGTTGGCCAGTGTGTGTCAGCACTGTTCACCCACATTCTCTGTCTGTCCCATGCATGTTGGCTGGGAAAATAAAGCATTATGCAGTTCAACATAAGTGCCTTGTGTGCCTATGTGTCTGTCAACCAAAGCAACCCTGGCCACCAATGGACCTGGACATATGGTTGCGCCATGGGGGGACGTTGTGCTGCATGCCACATGTAAATGGTTGCCAATGCATGTCTGGCATTTAGCCAGGTAGACTGGCCATCACAGTAGCAGGAGATGGTGCAAACACCCAGGGAGAAAGGGGAGTGGACATGGGGGTGGGGGAGCCATGAATATGTGGCAACACAGTCAGTGGCACCCAGGATAGATGGTGCCATGCTGGAGGTACCATATGTATGTGGCACCCCCCATGCTAGCCCACAGGTGTGCACCACCTGCAGCAGGCAATGGGACAGCCAAGGGACAGGTGGACCATGCGATGTGTACATCCCTGGTGCATCAGCCATGAGCACCATGCAATGGATGCCCATGTCCAGACTTAGGGGCAGCCACACAGGGCAACATCGGTGAATGCCCCCCAACACGTCATACCATGCGCAGGTTCAGGGGGGCACATTATGTGGCTGGGCAGCCACCACACATGTCAACAAAAATAGTGGGGAGTCGGGTCCCAAACCCACCACCCCTAGACCTAGAGGCAGCCCACATACCAGCAGGCCATGGTGGAGCACTGTTATGAACAATGTCACAGGCAGGCAATGTGCATGATGTACAGGGGCATGGCCTGGACAAACAGGCCATGTCTGAATGGTGCAGACATGAACAGGCCCATGCCAGCTGCGGCAGGTACCCCCATTACTACTTAGCATTTTATAGCGCTACCAGACATACGCAGCGCCATCCCTTCCCCATTCATTGGCATGTGCTTTGGTTGTTATGGGTAGTATACATATGTACCAGACTGTCAGGCAAAGTGTGCCTGGATAAGCCTAGCACATGCCAACATACCTCTTCTGGATGGTGCGCCCACCTGTGCATCCGCACCGGCATCGGGCTCATCCCCGTCATTTATGGCTGGCTCTAGCTCATCAGGCAGTGGCTGCCTGTGCCACAGGGCAAAGTTATGGAGCATGCAGCATGCCATGGGACCTCGCACACCTAGCGAGGCCTGTACATAGCTCTCCCCCAGACTGGTCCAGGCAGCGGAACTGGCACTTCAGCTGGCCAAAGGTCCTCTCTGTGATATCCCTTGTGGTCCAGTGTGCATGGTTGTACTGGTGCTGTGCTGGGCTGATGGGGTGGAGTATGGGGGTCATCAGCCAGTCATGAAGGGGGTCCCCCAGTCATATGCAGGGGGAGACAGAACAGCAAACCATGAATCAGCTGGTGTACCAGTGAGGGGGCCATGTGTGCTAGACACATAGTGGACTGCTCTGTGCAGATCCGAGTCTGGGCACCGTCTGGAGGGTCCCAGTGGTGACAGCAGGCCAGTATGTGTCTGCAGCCCACCACATGTGCATGGCCACCTCCAAAGGGGTGGGGTCCCTGCCTGGGGGCATGCCTGGACACCATGTGTATGTCTGGTGCACACCTCTGGGTGGCAGTAGAAGGGTCTGCATGACACATCACCATGTGCAGGCCTGCTGCTGCCACTCTAGTCACCTGCTTTAGTCCCCCACTGCATGCACAGGGCCACTGTGTCTGCCGCAGGAGACTGGGGCATGACATATGTGGAGGGTGTGTGTGTGGGGCAGCTGGGACCAACCCCAAGATGGACAGGGCATACCATGCCCATGTATGTGGGGGGAGTTCCCAAAGGGGTGCCCCGCTCATACCCTCACCATGCTGGTGGGGGGAAGGCTGCCCCCCTATGGCCAGGGATTAATCGCACAGGGCTCCAGGGTCATGGGAGGGGCCAACACCACCTATCCAGTGGACCCACCACCATGTGTTGCACTTTTTCAATCCCAGGGTGTCTGTGCATATGCCCACTAGCAGCCATCCACCACTGATGTGGCACCCCTCGAAGCACGCATGGATCCCTGACCAGCTCAGAATAAAGGCGCTGTGGCAGGAACCTGGGTACCTGGCGTATACATCTGTAATTTCCCCATTTCACTTTGCAGATCACCTGCACATTGACAGAGTGGAATGCCTTGCAGTTGTGGTATGCAGCCTAACTCCATCACGGTGGCTGGAGGGCAATGTGTGTGCTATCCACCACACCTAGGACTGACGGGAACCCTGCCACAGCATAGAATTCCTGCATGGTCCATGGCTGGTCCTGCTGCATTGATGGGAAGCAGATGTTTTGCGCCACGGACCGCAGGTAGGCACCCGGAAACTGGATGAGGCACTATGAAACCACAGGCTGTCTGAGTCTCCCCACAGCCGAGAGCACCATCTGAAATGATCCCATTGCTAGGTAGGCCAGCGCTGTCATCACCTTCAGGTGCACTGGAATTGGATTGCCCCTTTGTGTGGAGTCTTCTAGCCATGGCTCAAGCAGCTGGCAGAAGTCATGTATGGCAACCCTGTTGAAACAGTACCTTGCCACACATACTGCATCGCTCATGTCCATGTACTGGATCCTCTGCTGTGAGACACAGGCGTGGGGATGCCTGTGACCCATGTTCTACCCACCTCAGGAGCAACTGTGCAGCAGGGCCAGAGCATACCAGCTCTGGATATCCTGCATGTTGTCCTCATCCAGCGAGCTTACTGCACAATAATTAGTGGCCATTGCACACATAGTGGAGTGTCTGTCACACACTGTCACACACTGTGTCGGACCTGCTGCAAAGGAGTTCGGGCTGGGGCATGCACGGATGTATACACGGCACATGTGCAGAGGTGCACGTCCACAGCCACGTGCACGCAGGTAAACATATGCATGCACCATAAAGTTTGCATGTGACCTGGCCTCACCATGTCCCCTATTACTGAAATACCATGCCTGCTCCCCTCTGCGGCTACTGACCATGCATTCACATTCCCCTTCATTGTGCTGGCTATGGGAGGCAAACCCACTAACCCTCTGCATCCCCTCTACTCTGCATATACCATCCCCTCTACTCTGTGCAACTATGGTACCTTTGGGGATGTGTGCAGGCGCAGATATGTATACGCTCAGGCGTTGTCACATTGGCGCCGAGATGTACATGTTGGAATGTCCCGGTGTGAATGTCCAAATGGGCCTATCACAGGCCCCTATACATTTCCTCTTGAACACAAACAGTCCATGTCATGGCACCTAAGGTCATTCCCAGGAAGGCAAGGTTCTCCGAGGGTAAGGTGACCCTTATGCTGGAGGAGATCCTTCAGTGACTGCCAAAATTGGTGGGGGATGCATCCACACATGTGGGTGCCTGTGAGAAGCAGCAGCTATGGCTTAATGTGTACTGTTGTATCAATGCCATATATCAATGGAACCAGGACATCAAGGATTTGAAGCACAGGTGGCATCAGGCGCAACACAACACTGCCCGAAAGGAACAGCAAGGGTCCATGGGTGTGCAGGGGGAGCAGCTGACCAATCTGGAGCAACATATCCTTGCTACCATTAACCCTGCCACCTCAGGGGGATAGACCCTCTCGATACATCTGAGCCATCCCAGTAGCAAGGTACATGTGTGATGTATATGTCCCTGCCCCTTATGCTATGTACTCTCTTCCTGCTGTGTGCATGCCATGGTGTCCCAGTCATGCCACCTCTGCTGAGCTGTGTGTCAGGGGCATTGGCAGCATGGCTGCCAGCTGGTGGTGGCAGGGCTGAGTGCACAGGCCACAAGAGTGTGTGTCTGTGTACAGGCCTTTGTGCCCATCTGGCTCCACACAGGGGGATAGGGTTTATCGCACACCATGGCAGTGGCCCCTCTCAGCCTATGTAGTCTTGTGCCCGATCTGCATGGCTACGACACTGCCACCCCATTGGTGGTGGTATTGCCAGGTGCAGGTATGACCCACAATGTCTTCACAGGTGCCCCTGCTGTAGCTCCACAGGCAGCGGTGCCAGTTCTGCCAACAGTGTCCATGGAGGATGCCACAGGGGAGGGTGGATGATCTGGAGCTCCATGTCCCCTTCCCATCGCCTCCGCCACAGTGCACTATTGACGACAGTGATGACCAGGAGGGGGTACACCCACAGGGGTGCACAGCATCACCTGCATCACTGTGCTGAACATCTGCTTGCACACAGCACCACCCAGGCACAGTCCCAGCAATAGCTGGAGTAGCTGCAACAGTCCATGGCGTTGCAGAAATGCACACTCCATTGTGCTTCCCGTGGGGTCTGGACAGGGGCGTGGTGGGGCAGCTCCCACACTGTACCATCTTCAGCAACATATGCACCTGTGCCTCCACAGCCAGGCACCAGTGGTGTCACAATGTGGGTCTCAGTACATACCCACACCACTGTTTGTCCACCCGCCACACAGACACCCCCTCTCCTTGGGCCAGTTCCAAGGGGCACCAGTCCCTGGATATGTTTCCCCCTTTCCATGCGGGTATCATGGAGTCATGCAGCATGAGCTGTGACACCTTGGGGTCTGCGGAAATGCCACCATACACACCTATGACCGTGGTGACTAAGGCACCAGTGCATATACCCTCAGGGAAGGGGAGGAGCAAGGGCCGGGCACAGAGGAGAGGATGCCGGGATATCATCTAGCACCAGGATTGGGGTGTGGAATGCTTGGTGTGTGGGCTTGGGTCCCAAGAGGGTGCACAGGCAGTGTGGGTTTGCTCAGGGGTGTGTGGGGTGGGTGTCAGTCATGTTCCAGGGCTGTCTGTGTGACATTGTGCCATGTGGGTGGGCATGGGGGTTGGGGGGATCCATGGGGTGATACTACCTCATAGGTCTGGCATTGGATGTGTGCAGGGGACATACCACTCTGCATGACATGGACACCTATGTTGATGTGTTGCTGTGTGAATTACACATGTATATGTCCTCAATGTCCACACGCTGCCCAGCCCAGGATCCTGGTATGTGTGGCATCAGTCTGCTGGCCAGTGTTCCTCTATGCCACCTCAGGTGGATACTGAGGGGGGCATTTGCCAGCATCAATCCACAGCACCTGTCAGTGCTTTGCTCACTGTCACATTTGTCATGCCCTCCTCCCATCCCAGTCTACTGAGGGACACATCCACTGCTATAAAATTTGGTGCTTGGTCTGGGGCACTCCCCACAACTGATCTTGCTAGGGTGTTGGGGGGCCCTTTACCTGCCCTCTACATGCACCATAGAGTGCTGGGACTGCTGCGTGTGCTCAGGGTATGTGCACCCTGGACCCTTGGGACATTTCATGCTGTGATCCATTTGGGTCGTGCAAGTCTAGCCCAGGGACATCTCTATAGCAGACACAGTGACCATTTGCACCCAACACTTCATCCATGGATGAGCATGTGCGTGGAGACGTGTTCTTCAAGGCTCGTGCAGGTGCTCTTCAGTCGCCCCGGCCCTTGGACACAGGAAATGGTTTGGGACATCCATAAACATACCGTATTCTAGAACATTAGATGTTTCCAATCCTACATGTCCCCACGCTGTACCCGCTGATGCCACACCCCTCGGATAGAATGTGCATCTCCTAGGCTGGCCATCACAGCCAGCAGGGTGTTGCACAGTGGACATTATTAACACTGTGCTATCGCAGCTGCATCAGCCTGCCCATGTATCAGTCCCCCTCATGCCTTGTGGGGCACTGCCTAGGCCCAGCGCACACCTGTATGGGGTTCCAAATTACAAATATCAACATGTGTGTCAGGACATAACTACTATCACAAGGTATATTGCATTCCGGGGCAGTCTCAGTGATTTCCACCATGGTCATTTGTACAGACTCATCTTTAGTGGCTTCAGGAGGATACTCATCCTCACTACTACCTGCTCAACAGCACACTGTGCATCATGAACATGCATTAGTGCTGTTTGCAATGTTGGGTGCCCCTATTATGGGGGACCCTTTTCTTTGCTGTCCTTATCTTTGGACATTTAGCTGTGGTGGGCCCTTTCTGTCTTTGCCTGCCTCATCACACTGACACCTGGTAACACTTTGCTCATCCATATGGTCCAGATACTGGTCAGGCTTTCATGTCCCACCTGCCCTGCTGCTGCCAAAACCAGATTCCCTCATGCACCCCTCAGACCACACCCACACCCTCTCTCACTTTCTGCAAAAGCAACATGATTCCGCGGAGAGCTGCCTGGTACCTGTACATATCAGCTATGACATAACATATGCACATGGGGTACAGGGCTACATATCCGCTCTCCCATTCTCATCCCAAAAGGTATCCTTTCCCTGTTCACATCCATATTCTCCCTGACTTTGCAGTCCCATCTATGTGTCTAATTTTGTTGGTGTCCCGTGGATTGTCTCCTTTGGCACATACAGCACATAGATGCATGGCATAATTGGACACTGGTATTCTTCATTGTATTGCTGAATGTCTGTTTAGTTATGTTTCTTTGCCCAACAACGGTCTCTCAGTTCTGCTCCCTGCACCTTCTGCATGCATCTTGTATTTATCCTGTCTGCAATGGTGCCACTTCAGACTCGACCTGTCATAACCATTTACTTCTATGGGACACATTGCAGGGCAGACTGAATTTTTTCTAAGTCAGACCTTTATACCTGTTTTCAGAAGGTCTAATGTAGACGTTTCTGGATTACACCTCATATGTACACGACCCGTTTGGGAATAAGCTTTCTATGTCGTGGCAGCTGATCACACCCCTGTTTGCCCTCTCCTGCCCACGTTCTTAATTCCCCGTGCTAATGCCCAGGACGTGCATGTCAGCAGTGTTGCGGAATACAGTGGGGGATGTGTTCGCCACTTACATGTCCATGCCGCTCGTAGACAGTCCTTATTCGTGTTATAGAATGAGGGCCTCAATGAAGTTGGAATAAGCAGCATGTCGATCTTTTGGGAACCTGACATGTACTTGTGACCTGGATTGGCCACTGTTGGAAACAGGATTCTGGGCTCGATGGGCTTTAGGTGTGACCCAGTATGGCATTTCTTATGTTTTTTATGTTAACAATAACTATGGGCCCAATATTCAAAGACATTTGCATGGTTTACAGACCTATAACCTGCATAAATGCCGCAAAATGGGATATTCAATGGCACTAATACAGTTAGTGCCACTGAATATCCCCAACTAATGCCACTATAAGCCCCAATGCTAAGGGGGTTATTCTGAGACACGAATAGCAGGGATGGACGTCCCGTTGGGACATCCATCCCTGCTATTCATGCCGGCTGCATGCCCTGACTAACCTCTCCACCAGTTGTGCAGGGAAGTTAGTCGGGGGTGGGAAAGAGGTGGCCCAGGGGTGGAGAGTAGGCGGGCAGTGGGCGGTTGCTGGCCCCAGTTCTAATGTCGGCCCTGTACATTCAGGGCCGGCAAAATTATTCCACCTCCAAGGTGGAATAACTTCCCTGGTCATGTTTTTTTAAGCGGTCCCGGCCTGCACATACATGCCTGTTCGCGATTCTGATCCTGTGGGGCTAGATGTGCCCCATGGGATCAGAACCACAATATCCTTTGTACATCTGGGTCAGCCCAGACGTACAAAGGAGATGTACATTGGGATCAGAATTGGGCCCTAACTGTTTAGCATTAGGGCATGTTGTGTGTGTTCCGGGCATGTTGTGGGCAGTGACAGTCGCTAACCTGGTAGCGACAATATTGTGACTTGCGGGTAAAACTAGACGCAGCAAAAGCTGTCCTAGTTTCACCCACTGAGCTAACCGGGTAGTGGTATAATATCGCCACTACCCAGTTAGCTTCTAAGGCAGTGATGGCTAACCTTTTTGAGCCCGAGTGCCCAAACTGCCGCACAAAACCAAAGAATTTCCTCAAAGTGCCAGCACGTCAATTAAACCTTAACAACAATATTTTAGAGCCTTATAATGATGTTCCAGATCACCCATTTTGGGCAAGGATACTGGGGCGTTACAAATTACACAACACTTGTCTTTAACCATGATGAAGAAGTAGTCCATTTCCCATTCATCATGAAAGTGGTAGGTTTTGCTCTTCTTTGGAACCCAGCTCCCGCGCGGGTCCTATAATCTCGCGAGAGGACGGCGCACGAGCCCTAGCGTGCAGCTTCTCGGCGAGAGGCGCGCAGAAGCTCCGACCGGAAGGGGAAGCGCGGGGCCGGGCTGGGGCCTTTCTCCTAGCACAGGGGTCTGCAACCTTTAAGACATAAAGAGCCACTTGGACCCGTTTCCGAAGGGAAAAAAAAAACTGGGAGCCGCAAAACCATTGCGACATTTAAAACAAATCTAACACTGCATATATTGTTTCTTACAGTGTACCATCATAATCACAATCACAATCATAGCCTGAGGTAAATATGAGGGCCCAAATGTAATCCACATTATTAATATATTATTATTATTGTCACTTTTCTTTTAATATTTTTTTGACCCCCCTCAGAACTACTTTTCATAGAAAACGTTAAATTTACTTACCGTATTTTCCGGCGTATAAGACGACTGGGCGTATAAGACGACCCCCTACTTTTCCTGTTAAAATATAGGTGTTTGGCCTATACTCGCCGTATAAGACTACCCCTCTTCCAGCGCACACCAAAAAAAATACGCCGGAAAATACGGTTAATTAATCACAACAAGTAACGATATTTGATTTCAAAATTATGATGATTTTGTAGTCAAATCACTAATATGAAATAAAATTATTTTTTCTACCTTTGTTGTCTGACCAATTTATTCTCTGATCATGCTGGTCCCGATCTGAGGCTTCTGCTTTCCTGTCTTCTCTTAGCTCTGTTTCTGTGGTCTATGGTCCATCTGCCATTTCTTATCTCTTCTTTCGTTTTCTTCACTTCTTTCCATCAGCCTATTTCCAGTCCCAGTAACCCTCCCCAGTATCAGCCCCTTTCCAGTCCTCACTCCCAGTACCTTCCAATGTCAACTTGCATTCCCATGATTGCCACTGGTGTCCATTCCCTTCCAGTCCCCCTCCTTCCCCACTGACCAGTCCCTTCTAGTACAAATACCATGGCAGCCCCTCTCAGATCCACTCCCTTCCAGTTCCATTCTCCCATCCCCTCGCATCAGCCCATTTGTAGCCTTAGCCCCCAGTTTTCTTCCAGGGCCAGCAGCTCTATCCTCCCCTCCCCACAATCAGCCCATTCTCAGTCAAAGCCCCCCAATCAGCTCACTTCCAGTGCTAATCCCCCCTCAACCCCATTACCAGTGCTAGCCTCCCCTAATCAGCCCAATACCACCAGTCCTACCCCCCCCCATCACCAGTCCTATCCCCCCATCAGCCCATTTCCAGTCCTAACCTCACCGATCAGCTCATTTCCAATGCTAGCCCCCCATCAGTCCATTATCAGTCATACCCCCCTATCAGCCCATTACCAGTCCCAACCCCCCCCCTTGATCAGTCCATTCCCAGTCCTAGCCTTCAACCCATTACCAGTCCTAGTCCCCTCCCATCTGCCCATTACCAGTGCTAGCTCCCCCATCAGCCCATTATAATCCTAAGCCGCAATGTCTCTCGCCTCTCTCCAGCATTTATCCCGTCTGTCCAGTATGTCCCTGTCTCTCCCCTTTGTGCATGCCAGCCCCCCTCCCTCCATGTCAGCCCCCGTCCTTCCATCTGTCCATGTCAGCTCCCTCCCTCCCTCCCTCCCTGTAAGCCCCACTGTCCATGTCAGCCTCCCTCCAGCTCAGCCCCCTCCCTCCATGTAAGCCCGCCTCCTTCCATCGTTCCATATCAGCTCCCTCCCTCCATGTAAGCCCCCCTCCTTCCATCCTTCCATCTCAGCTCCCTCCCTCCATGTAAGCCCCCCTCCCCCCCCATGTCGATGGTAGCCCCCCCTCTCCCCATGTCGATGGTAGCCCCCCCCCTCTCCCCATGTCGACCCCCCCTCTCCCCATGTCGATGGTAGCCCCCCCCCTCTCCCCATGTCGATGGTAGCCCCCCCTCTCCCCATGTCGATGGTAGCCCCCCCCCTCTCCCCATGTCTTCCTCCCTTCGTCTGCAGCCGCGGCTCCCTGCCTGTTAGGGAACCGCGGCTGTGCTTGTAAAATCGTTGCGGAGCCCTTCCTGTCTTGACGGGCTCCGTGCAGCATTGTCCCGCCTCTAAAGGAAGTTAAGTACAACTTCCTTTAGAGGCGGGACAATGCTGCACGGAGCCCGTCAAGACAGGAAGGGCTCCGCAACGATTTTACAAGCACAGCCGCGGTTCCCTAACAGGCAGGGAGCCGCGGCTGCAGACGAAGGGAGGCAGACACCTGTCCTAGCGGACCTTCCCGCGTGCCAGCTGCAAGGCCTTCGCGTGCCACAGCTGGCACGCGTGCCATAGGTTCGCCATCGCTGTTCTAAGGCATCAGAGGTTGACGGCAAAACCAGCAGCTGCGGTCAGGTTCTGTTAAACCACCAAATGAAGCCATCTTGAGGCCCTGGTGAAATGTTTATAATACACTTGTGGTGAAGACTGCTATCTCTGCATGTGATTAAGATTTCTTAAAATATGAAAGTTTTTAAGAGATTTTGTTAGTATTTTTGATATGATGATCATTTTTTTATATCATTTGATAAATAAATTCTTGTTAAAAACATATACATTTTATTAGTAAGAAAGGTTTTTGTGAGTCCCAATTGAATTTTTTTTTAGTCTTTTAATTTGAGTCCTGTGTCCTTGATGTTGTCACAGAAAAGACTATTCCTCAGACATGGTGCATCTGCAAGGCCTTCATGCATATTCCCTTAGAGGCCAGAGGCTTTGAGCCAAAACTAAAGTATTTGTGCATCCCTATGGCAACTGTGGCTATTGTAGAAGATTTGTCATAGAAATCATAAGTAGAACAATATCAGGTGGACACTACAGGCCCAGTATTCAAAGGCATTTATACGGTTTGCAGAGCTGCTAACTGTGTAGATGCCGGTTAGTGGGATATTCAGCAGCACTAACCCGCTGCCGCTGCTACATGCCCCGATGCTATGCAATTAGCATCAGGATGTCGTGGGCATTCTGGAGTGAAGCAGAGGCGGCACCCATCGCTAACCAGGCAGAGATAATATTGAGCCACTGCCCGGTTAGTAACTCATGGGTAAATTTAGGTTTAGCAAAGGCTGGCCTAACTTTACCTGGGAGCTATTGTAATTGTGCAGCGGTTGAATATCATCGCTGCCCGGTTAGCTTCTGGGCTGTGCGGTAACCCAGATATTCAATGCCGGTGGCTGGATATGGCTCCGGCATTAAATATCCAGGATTAAACTTCAGTGGCGACGGCTATGCAATTTAGAAGTGCTAGCCACTGCCGCTGAATATTCCCCCCTACATGTCTATATGTTTGTGAGGAACTGGGTCAGTTGTGAAGGTGCTTCAAAGGGAAGTGTTTTTAGAAGGGTCAGCGTATCTTCAATTATGGATTGATGCAGTGGCGGGATTTGATTCGAACAGGAACCGTTTCAGATCGATCCCATCACTGCCAGAACCGAGCGGATGGCAGCACGGCTCACGTTTGCATTGCTGGCATTGCACGCTTGGGCCGCTGGTGGCAACCACAGGGCAGCAACTCCCTGATGGTCCAATGGCCCGATCCCCTCCATCCACCAGTAGTTTGACGGCATCGGGGGCTTCCCACAATGACACGGTCTCCCGATGCCGTCAAACCACTGGCGGGTGGGGGGATTCCCACCAGTGCAGCACCTGTATCGGGATGCCATTTTCAGCCCAGTTTGCCCAAATCAGCCAAATCCCACCACTGCATTGATGGTAATGCATTATCTAGAACTGATGAATGACTGTTCTGGAATTTAACAAGGCTCCTTGAAATTTTTTCCTCCCCTGACATCAAAGGTTTTGGAGGCTCTATCCAGCAGAGTGTTAATGTGGGCTTTTGTGCTCTTGGATCTTTTAAGATCTGTCTCCACCACAACAGACAAGTGGGGAAGTTAATACCGTGTGCCCTAGCTGCAATCTGTATTTGAAGTCCAGATGCTTAGATTTTGGTGGCATGGAATGGGGGGGTTTGCCAAATTTTAGATTGTAAGTTCTGAAGGATTTTATGAACTGGAAGGGTAACTCTTTGTGTGCATCAATGTATTTACTACTCCTCCCACTACTACTACTATTTATCACTGCTTGATCATACTGATCCATCCATCCAGTACTACTTATTCCTGCCACCCCCCCCCCCCAACCTCAACTCCCCCTGCAGCCTGCCACTAGCCCCCCTAACCATTGCCTTGCAAGACATTTCCCCCCTCCCTCTGAGAAATCCTTGCCCTATTCTAGTAATAATTTGCTCTCCCCCCCCCACCCCATCTTCTTCCCTATTTACTCACACTGGATCCCCAGGAACACATGAATCTCGTTTGTCTCTTGGCCCTCCCTTAAAAGCCTCCACGTTATGTTCCCCTGTTCTATGTATACTTTCTGGTTTGAAGTTTAATGTAAACCACTTTGAATATATGATAAGGCAGTATAAAAAAACACACGTGTTAAATAAATAAATAAACAAATAGAATAATCATTTATAAAAAGCTACAAGGCATGTGCAGTGCTGTACAAATACATATCAAAAACAAAAATAGAACAAAAAACATGAAGATCATGAGCTAAAATATATGTATGTGAATGTCTTAATGTTGGAAGAATAGCCGTGAGGAAACCAAAATTACTTCTCGTGGCAATACTTCCATTTTACTCAATTTTAATGAGCCCCAATCAGAGCTTTAAACCATAGGTAAAAAAAACACCATGAAATGGTGTGCTCTACACCAAACGTATTCAAAATTGTATTACTTCCAACCTCATTATATGTGAAAAATCGATGGAACCAACCAGAGTGACGAATCAATAAAACTTTACTTATCTGTTGTCCATAGAAAACTGAGACATAATTATTTTAAACCTCAGTAAAAATGTCCATCCCTCAAATATCTGCAGTTTGTAACAAAGTAGGTGTCCATCTCTCAAATGTCCGCAGTTTATAACCAGAACACAGTGCTGCATTTCGGGCAAACACTATTTTATGCTCTGTTTCAACGCTTTTCTCAACTGCAAACCAAAGTCTGGCTTCCCCAAGTCTTTTAGGACGCCAGCGCATGCTCATTTACGATCTAAAGCCACAAAATAGGAACTGCAGTTAAATGCTAGTTGGAACCAATCACAGCCATATACGTCATGAAATCCAACTAATCCATTAAATTTGAACAACAATGACGTAAAACCTTAGAGGAGGCTAGTCCAATCAAGTTTTTATTAAGACCGTATGGTTCCACCGTAGATAACCTGAAGATCCACATTTGTTCAAGCAACTGAAGACGTTGTTCACGATTGCCTCCCCGTGGATCAGCTGGCACATAATCAAGAACATTTAAGTTAAAAGCTTTGTGCTGATACTAGGACCTGACTAAGCTTTAAATTCAAACTAAAAGCTCTCTGCTAATACTAGGTCCTGACTGAGTTAACAAATACACTGGATTCAAAATGATATAGATTAATCAGCTTTAACCCTAAGAATTCAATTTTCCTCAAAATTTAGTGAATTTCCCAGAAGGAAATACTTGCAAGTGCAGATTTACAGTTATTAGTTTAGTTTATTAGTTTTAAATGATGTGGCTAATTTTGAAACAACCCATCCAAGATCTTGATTTCATAATTTAACAAAAAATCTATGGCAAGCTCTTCGTGAATTATGTAATAATCGAGAATTAATCATTCGCAGAGCAGACAAAGGTGGAGCCACAGTTGTGCAATCATCATCTCAATATCGATCCCATCTTTTAGATCAGTTAAATGATACTAAATATTATGCTAAAATGACTGTAAATCCAATGGTTACTTTACAACAAGAAATCAAAATAATTATGCAAGAAGCGTTATCTAAAAATTGGATCATTATGCGTGAATTTAAGTTTCTGACTTTATTACATCCGTTAACTCCAATTAGTTACACAGTCCCTAAAATCCACAAATCTTTGAATATGCCTCCAGGCAGA
Organism: Ichthyophis bannanicus; assembly: GCA_033557465.1. NCBI lineage: Eukaryota > Metazoa > Chordata > Amphibia > Gymnophiona > Ichthyophiidae > Ichthyophis > Ichthyophis bannanicus. Next base: position 195,070,662 of record CM066039.1, read on the forward strand.
CCTATTGTGTCTTGTCGTGGATCGGTAATAGAACCACTTTCCAAATTTTGTGATGTGTTTTTGCAACCCTGTGCTCAAAAAGTATCATCTTTTCTAAAAGACACCACCCATTTCATCACAAAACTTGAAGAAGTCACAGTTTCAGCTGACACTCTATGGCTGGTTTCGCTAGATGTAACAGCAATGTATACTAATATTGATCAAGACCAAGCCTTAGCGGTGATTTCTAAATTTGAACTCCCTTTACCGAACAGAATTCCTCGGGCAATTTTTCAAAGACTTTTAGGTCTTGTACTTACCAGGAATTATTTTCAGTATGAACGGCAATATTATCATCAAATCCAAGGGATTGCTATGGGGGCAACAGTAGCCCCATCCACAGCTACATTGTATATGGCTGAATTTGAGTCTTCCATGATTTATCCATTTTCATGGTTCAGAGAAGTGGCTTTATGGGTTAGATTCCTTGATGATATATTCTTTCTGTGGAAGGGGTCTGAGGCAAATTTACATTTATTTATACAATGGTTAAATTCTTTACAACCTAATATGTCTTTTACTATGCATTATCACTTTTCTAAATTGGAATTTTTAGATGTTTTAGTCTTAAAACGGGATAATAAGCTTCACACCACTCTATTTAGAAAACCAGTGCAGAGGAACACACTATTGAATTATTCCAGTTTTCATCCATTGTCTTTGAAAAAAGGTCTTCCGTTTGGACAATTTTTACGCTTACGGCGCATTTGTTCAAATCTTCAGGATTTTTTGGATCACGCATATGAATTATCACAGTGGTTGGCACAAAGAGGTTACCCAAGAAATGTCATTAAAAAAGCATCTTTGCGAGCACAAAATTCACTCTTCGTGAATGGTCATTTCCTTTGGCAGATTTGGATGAATTGACTAATCAAACTTCCACTTCAACTTCTCAATCGAACATAATAGTGGGAATATTACCATATATGTCGCACACTGAAAAAATTAAGAAAATTCTCTTTAAATACTGGCATATTTTACAGCTACATTCATGTTTTCAGAAGAGGTTACAAATAGCTCACACTCGAGGTCCTAATCTTCGTGATTTAGTGGGTGTCACTCCTTCTCCTTTAGATCGACAGTCTTTTGAACAACATATTGATCTGGGCCATTTCTCCTGTACTACTTGTGATTATTGTCACCATTCTATCACAGGTAAGGAATGGCTGATACCTAATTCTGATTTTCTTCATGTAGCTCGATGGCATACCACATGTTCAACTCCTTATGTGGTTTATGTTTTAGTTTATCCCTGCAACCTTTTATATATAGGGAGAACAATTCACCTTATACGAATTCGATTGTATGAACATACATCTAGGATTAAAACTAAAACCACATTGGCGCTTGTAGTCCAGCATTGTCTGGACCATCAACATTTGTTTACGGATATTTCATGGAGAGTTCTTGATTATGTGCCAGCTGATCCACAGGGAGGCAATCGTGAACAACATCTTCAGTTGCTTGAACATATGTGGATCTTCAGGTTATCTACGGTGGAACCACAAGGTCTTAATAAAGAACTTGATTGGACTAGCCTTCTCTAAGGTTTTACGTCATTGTTGTTCAAATTTAATGGATTAGTTGGATTTCATGACGTATATAGCTGTGATTGGTTCCAACTAGCATTTAACTGCGGTTCCTATTTTGTGGCTTTAGATCGTAAATGAGCATGCGCTGGCGTCCTAAAAGACTTGGGGAAGCCAGACTTTGGTTTGCAGTTGAGAAAAGCGTTGAAACAGGGCATAAAATATTGGTTTGCCTGAAACGCAGCACTGTGTTCTGGTTATAAACTGAGGACATTTGAGAGATGGACACCTACCTGTTTACAAACTGTGGATATTTGAGGGATGGACATTTATACTGAAGTTTAAAATAATTATGTCTCAGTTTTCTATGGACAACAGATAAGTAAATTTTTATTGATTCGTCACTCTGGTTGGTTCCATCGATTTTTCACATATAATGAGGTTAGAAGTAATACAATTTTGAATACGTTTGGTGTAGGGCACACCTTTTCATGGTGTTTCTTTTACCTACGGTTTAAAGCTCTGGTTGGGGCTCATTAAAATTGAGTAAAATGGAAGTATTGCCACGAGAGGTAATTTTGGTTTCCTCATGACTATTCTTCCAACATTAATACATTCACATACATACATTATAGCTCATGATCTTCATGTTTTTTGTTCTATTTTTGTTTTTGAGTGGATTTACATAGTGCAATAGTTATTTTGAATTGTTGGTACATATACATATAGCAGACAGTCCCTGCTTGTAGAGCTTACAATCTAATCAAGCCAGACAGTACAGAACAAGAGAAACAAGGGGTTCAAAAGGGAAAGGAGACACAATGAGAATAAAGGATTAGGATCAAAAAGTGGCTACAAAGAGATAAGCTTTTAGCTTGGACTTAAAGAGGGGAAGGGAAGGGATTTGACAGAGATACGGGGAGTTTGTTCCAGGCATAAGGGGCAGCAAAGTGAAAAGACCGAAGTCTGGGGTTGGCAGTGCAAGAAAAGGGCATAGAGAGAAGAAAACCAGAGGAGAAACGGAGTTCACGAGGAGGAGTGTAGGGAGAGAGGAGAGAGGAGAGAGGAAAAGTAATGAGGGGCAGAAGAGTGAATGCATTTATATATTAGAAAGAGAAGTTTGAATTGGATGCAGAAAGGGAAGGGGAGCCAGTGAAGTGACTTTAGAAGAGGGGTAATATGAATGTGACAGGGTTGGCAGAAGATTAGCCATGCAGCACAGTTCTGGACAGATTGAAGAGGAGAGAGATGAGACTGAGGGAGACCAACAAGGAAAAAATTTCAATAGTCAAGATGGGAGGAGACCAAGGATTGGACGAGAGTTTTAGTAGTGTGTTCAGAGAGGAATGAGTGAATTTTGTTAATGTTGTAGAGAAAGAAACAACAAAGTTTAGTCATTTGTTGAATATGTGAGGAGAAGGAAAAGGAGGAGTCAAAGATGACCCTAAGGTTGCGGGCAGATGTAACAGGAATAAGAAGAGTATTCTCAACAGTAATAGGGAGAGGAGGGTTTAGGGGGAAAGATAAGAACTTCAGTTTTAGTCATAGTCAGTTTCAGATAGCGGTGAGAATCCAGGCAGCAATGTCTAGTAAGCAGACAGAAATACGAGCTTGACGAGAAGACGAAATGTCAGGTGTAAACAGATAGATTTGTCATCAGCATTAAAATGATTTTGAAAACCATGGGAAAGAGATTGGGTGTAGCGAGAGAAGAGAAGAGGGCCTAGAACAGGCCCCTGTGGTACACCAACTGAGAAAGGGATGGGAGTAGAGGAGGAGCCACCAGAACAAACACTGAAAGAGCAATTGGAGAGAAAAGATGAGAACCAGGATAGCACAGAGCCTCTGAAACCAAGAGAGGACAATTAGTCAAGGAGAAGGATATGGTTGATAGTATCAAAAGCAGCAGAAAGATCAAGAAGAATGAGAACTGAGTAAAGGCCTTTGGATTTAGCCAGGAACAAATCACTGCAGACCTTGGTAAGAGCTGTCTCAGTAGACAAAAAGCAGATTGAAATGAATCAAAGAGGGATTGAGAGGAGAGAAATTTAAGACAGCAGTGGAGAACTGCACAGCATTAAACTTAGAATTGAATGGGAGAAGGGAGATAGGTCACTAATTAGAAGGACATGTAGGGTCAAGTGAGGGTTTTTTGAGGAGAGGAGTGACTACGGCATGCTTGAGGGCTGTAGGGAAGGTTGCAGTGGAGAGTGAAAGGTTGAGAATATGTGAGATAGAAGGGACAATGGAGGAGGAGATGGAGTTGAGGAAATGGGTGGGGATAGGATCAGAAGAGCAGGTAGTGAGTTTCAAGGAGGAAAGAAGAAGAAAGGGTTCCTTGTTGGATATTTTAGAAAAAGATGAAAGGGTCATAGAGGTTGAGGGGAAAAGTTGGTATTGTAGAGAGGGAAGACGGGGTAAGGAAGATATAGTGGGGAATTGAAGAGCAATTTTATGTACTTTGTCATGGAAATAGTCTGCTAGAGTTTGGGCAGAGAGAGAATGAGGAATAGGAGGCAGAGGTGCTTTAAGAAGAGAACTGAGGATTCCCATTAAGTTCTGCTTGTTGTCTGAAATATTGGGAACATTTAGTGAGAGAGAGCCTTGGATAGCTTCTGTTGAAACTTTGGGTGGGAAGTATCTTCTGCTATAGAATCTCCCTTAGGTTCTAGTGAGGAGAATGTGATGAAATTCATAAGCGGTATGCTCAGGGTCACCAGTTTACTCATTGCTGCTTGGGTAGAGAAGGAGCTCATCCCCTTCATCATCAGAATAGGCAGCAACTGGATAGCATGGAAAGGATTCTCAGTATTTACCCATGGAAGCTCTATAGTCACATAGGTGATAGGACTATGGAATAGGCACCATAGTGTTGAGTGATACCAAGTTCTTCAGAGGGGGCTGTATGTCTTGCAGGGCATGTATTTGACTGATGAAGTAACCCCACCTAAGAAAACACCCATCCCTAGTGTTCTTATATTCCCAGCCTCCTTCCTGCAGATCAGGCGCATACCGTCTTAAAGTGATCACTGTATTTCATATAGATCTTTGTAATTATTATTTAATGTATATAGTCCAACCCTGTTGTTGCAATTTATTATCTCATGTATATAGTTCAACCCTGTTGATGTAATTATTATCTCATGTATATAGTTCAACCCTGTTAGCCAAGTTGGTACTCCTGTTCCTTGTAAAACCAAACAGATTGTCTTGGTCGTTTGTTATATTGTAAACCGCGCTGATACCGAATAGTGCGGTATATAAGCAACTGTAATAAATAAATAAATAAATAATGAAGATCTACTTTTTATTTTTAGAAACCTCTGTATAGGCTGAGGCAGGAAAGTATTTTCCTCTGAGTTCTTCTGTTGGTTGTGGATGCCCTGGGCTAGCTCCACAGAATGGATGGTAGACATAGGACAGTGGCCCTGGTCGGTTCCCTATGAAGGTGAGTCTCTGTTGTCCGACAGGCAGGAGGAGTGTAGGAGATGTGTCATTTTAGTGGCAGAGGTGTCTGGGGTCTGTGAGGTGGTTGTATTCTGGCTGTGTCTGTCCTTGCAGGAATGCTTAGATGAGCTTTCTTTGTATTTGCTGCATGTATATCCTTTAAGGCTCTTATATTACGTTCTTCTTGCTTCCTGCTGAGTGACTTAGATGCTCTCTTGAAGGCCTTGATCAGCTTGCAGCCTGTGGGATCTCAGCTAAGGTTCTATTGGGACTGTCTCATATGGAGACATATCATAGGAGGGCTGTGAACTGTTGAAGCCATGAGCCTAATATTCTAAACATGTTCCAAGCTGCTATCTGCCGACATCTCATTGGAGGAATTCTCAATAACTGTAATTTGTATCCATTCTGTACAATTTGAAGGACCTGACTCTCTGAAGTTACACAAAACTTTAACCTTCCCCCTACAGGAAGATCCTCTGGAATGGAAACTAGGCTATTTGCTATGCATTTTGGATCTAGTCATAAAACTATCCTACATTTTAGCTGGGAAGCTGCTCTACTACTACTACAATTAATCACTTATATAGCGCTAGAAGGCTTATGCAGTGCTGTGCATATACATGAGGAAAGATGGTTCCTGCTTGACAGAGCTTACAATCTAAACAAGATAGACAATACAATAGGTGAAGGTAAGGAGATACATGGAGAACAAGGGATCAGGATCCAAAAGCATCCTCAAAGAGGTAAGCTTTTAGCATGGATTTGAACATGGGCAGAGATGGAGCCTGACGAACGGACACCCTGGCAAGGGACACACATTCACTAGTATAAAGTAATCCCTCAGCACTTCCTCTACCTTCTGAATGGTCCTATACACTACTCCCTTCTTATTCTTCAGTGCCACCACATCAAGCAGTGTGCCCAAAGCTTACCACTTTTATACTTTTAAACTTATAATACAGCATGGACATTTTCGCTCTCTGATGTAATAGTTCAGCGCTGCCTGAGTTTCCAGTAATCTGGCCCAATTTCTGGCTGTTGAAAACCGAGCATAATGATGTCTATCCACACAGACCTGCTTCTCAAGCCTAACCACCCTCATGTTTAAAACCTTTTTCCTCTGCTCTGTGTACGCAATGATGTCCCCCCCACAATACTACCTTAGCAGTTTCTCACAGGATTTAAAAATTATCCAAATGCTGACCATTGTTCTGCGGAAACTCATCCCACCTTGCCCTCAGGAACCCTGTAAACTGTTCCTCTTTGTAGAGATTCAGAGGGAAGCACCTCCCAGACCCTCCATTCCAGATCTATCCATATTAATGCATGTTCAGAAATCTTGTAAGGACCAATAACCACATCTTACACCTTAGAGAAGAGTGGCACAGAGACCAAAAGGCAATCTATGTGCGAGTAGGTATTGTGAGCTCACGATGAGTGGATGTAATCAATCCTTCTCACTTGGGTGGAGCACTCTCTATGTATCTACAAAATCACAAAGAGTAGTCAGACCCCTCAGACCTTTAGTGACCAGTGCAGAGCCAGTGAATGTCCCTGCCATGATGTCTAGTGTCAAATCACCTCTCAAGATAATGGGGACAATATGGCAGCTGGTCCAACTCTGAGATAAGTACGGCAAAGAAATGCTTGTCAGGAGTATTGGGCCAGTAAACTTTGCACTAAATAACAGGGCTCCCTTGTAACTCACCTAGGATTATGTAACACCCAGAGACATTATTTATCTCCTGTTTACATTCATAGTTGACCACTTTTCCAATCAAAATTACCATGTCCCCTTTCTTGTCTACAGCTGGTGCTCTGTAAACTTACTCCACCCACACCTTCTTCAATTTAACATACTCTGTAGCATCTGATGAGTCTATTGCAACATGGCAATGGCTTTTTTATGTCTAGCTAAAGTCCTTAGAACCTTATGGTGTTTTATAAGTGAACCCAGTTCGCAAACATTCCATAAGATTACTTTTCTCCTTCTTATTCCTTCTCACAGCATATCCTAATCCCATAAACCAGAAGGAACCCTGCCAGTCTTGGACCCTCTATATTTCCATCATTTCCCTTTTATCACACACACAATGACAGCCACTTCACTCTCACTTATCTTCCAGCCCTGCCCCTACCCTTGCCAATACATCCATTTCCTTCTTTCCCTTCCCCCCACTGACTCTTCCTTTCTTCTTCCACTCTTCATCTTTTCCCTCTCCTTGAGATCACTCCAAATGTGATAGGGTCCCTCTCCCTTTTTTCTTAGCTTTTGGCCCAGTTCTCCCTCACAAGCATCTTAAACTTTTCCTGACACACACTTTAGGAGCAGCCATCCTCTCCGCATTGCCTCCTGCTCCCCTTCCCTTTTACTCATTCTGTTTTTAAGCACTTAACATACAAGAAGTGGAGCAACATCAACCCCGTGACATACTCAACAACTAAAGTTCTTAAAGTAAAGCAGGCAAGGACATATGTTTATTCCCTCATATCCCAGCAGTCAATCTCTCTCTTCCACCCAACAAATGACAAATTAATATTGTAGAATAAACTTCCACTTGGCTCAGCACTCTTATTCCAGTCTCTGGCTATGGGCCCACACAGGGACTGGAGGCTCGATAGGACCAAAATATCTTCCCCAGGTTTTTTGTCCCTTTCATTCCATGCAGACCTCTCCTGATCTTCAAGGTTGCAGTTTCAGAGAGCCCTAATTATTCCATCACCCAGAGTGCTGACCAGTCAGCTCACAAAGTCCATTCTCATAGGAGTCGGCTTTCACATCTTCTTTGGCATTTTGAACAGTGCAATATCTCTGTAAGTCCCAAAACATTCACAGGCCAGAAGGTAAGCCAAGGCCTAAACAAGCATTAGCTTCCAAATTCTCTGGAAGCACACACTGCATTCTCCCTTTCATGTTCAAGATAAGTTGGTCTGACATAGTATGGCATATCTTATGTTCTTATGTAAGTTACAAAGCTGTGGGAGTTCCCGTATTCAAGCCCCCTAGCAGTCTGAAATTTCTTTTTACTTCCAGGTGAAATCTTCAGCCGCTTTGCCAAGTATAACCACACTCCTATAACTATTCCATAAACTAACTTTATCCTCCATCCCATCCAAAAAGGACTCTAAAAAATTTTGTTACTCAAACAGTAAACAAAAAGGAAAGAAAACAAAACAAAAGGCAAGTCCATCCTAGCAACACTAATCAGTCTTTGGGAGGCTGGTTTGATGCGGACAGGAGAGAGTCCGCATATTTTGTGGCGGCTGCCACTTCAGTGATGGTTTTACTCATTCCATTGTTCACTAGTCTCAATTTATTAGGGTACTACAGAGTAAACCAAATCTTTGGCACAAACATTTGTCGAAAGAGCCCCAAGAACTCCTTTCAATACTGAGTAAGTTATGTGGAGTAGTCCTGGAAGATTAAGATTCATTGGCTCTGATATATCATCTATTCTTGCTGTTTTGCCAAGTCCATTCACTAATAAGAGGTCCACAATCACAGATTCAGGTTTAGCAGCAACCAGATCTCCAGGAACCATCTGTCCTTCACCAACTCTGGCAACCTACAAACCACAAGCTGTTGCAGTGACTTTGATTTTCCACGTCGTCAATTTTTTCACTATATCTAGCCGCTGTCTCCTGCAACTGTTTCAGGGCCCAGGTTGTTTCCTGGCCCTCATCCTCGATTTGGAGATGCTATGTTCCACTTACTTACTGAGGAGAAGGAGGTTATCAGTGGTATGCCGCAGGGATCTGTCCTTGGTTCGATTCTTTTTAACATCTTTGTTAGCGATATTGCGAAAGGGCTGTTGGGTAAGGTTTGCCTCTTTGCAGATGATACCAAAATCTGCAATAGAGTAGACACCTAGGAAAGAGTAAATAATATGAGGAGGGATCTAGCGAAGCTTGAAGAATGGTTTAGAATTTGGCAGCTGAGATTTGATGCTAAAAAAAAGAGAGTCATGCATTTGGGCTGCAGAATTCCAAGGGAGTGGTAAAGTGTAGGGGGTGAAGTACTTCTGTCCACAAAAGAAGAGTGGGACCTGGGCATGATTGTGTCTGATGATCTTAAAGTAGCTAAACAGGTAGAAAAGGTGACAGTGAAAGCTAGAATGCATAGGGAGAGGAATGGCCAGAATAAAAAAGGAGGTAATAGTGCCTCTGTATAAGTCTTTGGTGTGACCTCATTTGGAGTATTGTGTGCAATTCTGGAGACTGCACCTTCAAAAGGATATAAACAGGTTGGAGTGGGTGCAGAGGGTGGCTACCAAAATGATTAGTGGTCTTAAGAATGTAAGATCTTACCATACTTGGCCAGACCAAGGTCCATCAAGCCCAGTATCCTGTTTCCAACAGTGACCAATCTAGGTCACAAATACCTAGCAGTTTCCCCAAAAGACACATGTTCCACAATGCTTGTATTGGGGAAAGCAGTGGATTTCCCAGGTCCCCTTTAATAATGGTTTATGGACCTTTCCTCTAGGATCTTGTCCAAACCTTTTTTAAACTCAGCTACACTAACAGCTTTTACTACATCCTCCGGTAACGAATTCCAGAGTTTGATTACGCATTGAGTGAAAAAATATTTTCTCTTATTAGACTTAAATAGGTTACACTGTAGCTTCATTGCATGTCCCCTAGTCTTTCTATATTTTGATGGCACAAACAACTGATCTACGTTTACCCGTTCCACTCCATTCATTAATTTATAGATCTCTATCACATCTCCCCTCAGCCGTCTCTCTTCCAGGTTGAAGGAGGGGTATCCATTTTGGTGGCTCTTCTCTGTACCTTTTCTAATAACGCTATTTCCTTTTAAGATACGGCGAGCAAAACTGCATACAATTTTCAAGATGCGGTCGCACCATGGAATGATACAGAGGCATTATAATATCCTTTGTTTTATTCTCGATTCCTTTCCTTATGATTCCTAGCATTGTATTTGTTTTCAGTTTTGTCATGCTTCATTATAAAGCATATGAGGACAGACTTACGGATCTTAATGTGTTTTCTTTAGAGGAAAGGGAGATATGATAGAGACATTTAAATACCTTTGTGGCATAAATGCACAGGAGAAGAGCCTCTTTCGATTGAAAGCAAGCTCTGCTACGAGAAGATATAGGATGAGGGTGAAAGGGGATAGACTCAAAAGTAATATGTGGAAATATTTCTTTATAGAATGAGTGGTAGATGCGCGGAATAGCCTCCCAGTAGAGGTGATAGAGATGAGGACAGTAGCTGAATTTAAAAAAGCATGGGACAAACACAGAGGATCTCTAAAGTAAAAAAGGGAGGGGCAGACAAGATAGGCCATGTGATCTTTTTCTGCCATCATGTTTCTATGTTTCTACTAAGCTTTGTTTTTTTTAATCTTTATTTAACTTTTCATCCAACAATACAAATAATCAAAACATATAACAGAACATACAACCAAAGAATTATTGCTCCTCCCTACCGCCCGACCACCCCCACCCTTCCTTCCACCAGCAAAAAAAAAAAGGACATGCTAATGTCGAAATGCTCCTATTACAAAACTGACCATTCACCTTGGTAAAATGGCTTACAGACACTGGGCAACTAACATTTAGCAGCATCCCAAAACTCTATTAAAGCTTTCCATTTACTTCTACTATGAGGGGATTGCAGCCAACCCTTACGGGGCATTAGTTCAAATTTACTGTATGTACAAACTTGATTCCACCATGCTTGCCAATGAAGGTCTGCAATTTCCTTCCAATTCCGTATCTGATAGCATATAGCAATGCCCAACAGAAAGTCTAGCAGGAAAGCATCATTGCTACTCCTTAAAGAGACACTCGAGACTGAGCGGAAAACTAAGATTTTCCATGTAAGGGGGACTCTAAGACCCAAAACCATTTGGACACTCTCCCACACCTTCATCCAATAAATTTGGACACTAGGACAATCATAGACTATGGGGCATGTTTACTAAACACCGTTGCTGTGCGGGTTCCCGTTAGTGTGCTGGTGCCATATAAGGAGTGGGCGGGCCAGGCAGAAAAAAGCAAAAAACCGGACAGTACGTGTGTGTGTCGCGCTAATGTGCGGGGCCCACATTAGCGCATGGGAAGGCTAAGTGGGGCGTTGCTGCAAAACCAAACAACAGAGCCGTAGTACAATGGTGAAGACACCGACCAATGGTGCAGGGGCCAGGGGTTCAAACCCCCATTGCGCTCAACAAAAAAGACCAGCTGAGGCATCAACATTTATGGGCAAAAGTGGTTTAGGAGGCATATTAATTTTGGGCGGCAGAAGGCGGCGCACTGTTATTTTTCTTACGGCATGAGGCGGCGCACTGTTTAGTGTGGGCGGCAGATGGCGGCGCATTGTTAAGTTTGGGCAGCAGAAGGCGGTGCGCTGATAAATGTGGGCAACAGAAGGCGGCGAGCCGGTGGGCAGAAGGCGGCGCGCTGATGTGTGAGGGGGCAGTCCAATAGTGGGAGGGATAAGTGGCGCGCTGATGTGCAAATAACAGGAATGGAGCCATAGCACAATGGTTAAGACACTGACCAATGGTGCAGGGGCCAGGGGTTCAACCCCTCACAGTGCCCAGTGAACAAGGCTGCCTGGGGCAGTATGTATCATGGTGAGGAGTGCTGTAGGAGGCCTTCCATTTATATTTTATTTCCCACCACTAGTAAACCCGCTCTCACAGTGTGTTAACATACGGATGCCCGTAAGGCACATGTTACAGTGCACTGTCTGCCAAGGAACCCTAGAATGTCCCCTATAGGGCACCATGTATGTTGCGACACAGGATAATGTATAGTGCACCCTATATGGATGGCAACCATAAGGTGGCCTATAGGGCACCCTATAAAGCACCCTCAGAGGCACCCAATGGGTATAGTAAGCTGGGTGTGGTTTTGCCGGCATAGACATATGTACAGTAAATAAAAATAAAGCTGTGGACAGCCCTATCAAAGGGCCCCACTGTGGGTTTGAACCCATGACCTCTGGCTGTACAGGGAGTGACGTAACCATTGGGCTACAGCTCTATAGCTGACAGCAAGCCCCTGGCTGGCTGCAGAGAGCCTGCACGTCACCCCACAGACAGTCTGCCCGTACCCATGATGCACTGCACATGCAAATCAGCTGTCCACAGATGCACACAAGATGGGGAATGCACCCCAACAGCTACCCGGCCTGGTAGGGGGAATTGTCCATGTGCACCCACACAGCACCTCGGCCTGGTAGGGGGTCCTGAGCGGGTGGACTACCAGCAAAGAGTAGCTACACACCGTCACATTGTGCGGGTACTGTGCTCACCCTGAGGGTGTGATGTGGCACCCAGGACCAGGTCCACAACACCAGCCATGGCTGGATGAGGCCATGACAGAGCTCCACAACAGTACTAACCTGTGAGATAGGCAGGTGCTGCAGAAACATGTTGGATATCTCTGTCTGTCTCAGTTAGTGGAAACCCCCATGGACCCCCTAGGTGGTCAAAGTACACCACCACCACCCCCCCCCCCCGAGGGTGGCAAACAGGCCCCCCCCCCCCCCACCAACAGATCCCCATCCTACCCCCCCCCTCCCCCCCATGGCAGTAGAGTGGACCATCAAACCCCCCAGTACTGCTGGGGAACAGACACCCTACAGGGCAGTCCAAGCAGCTCCACACACATCCATAACACAATATCAGACAGACTTTAGGCCTGGATATCCAAAAATGCACCCCCAGCACTATCTGATATTCACCTGCAGCAAGCCATCAGCCACTGCACCCTGCAAGGCACTCCATCAAGACACATACCAGCTGTGAACAGTCTGCTGGTTAGCCCTGATGGAAATGCATGCACCCAAAACTGGGGTGGCAGCACACACAAGCAGAGAGTTCTGTGAGGAGGCCCCAACAGGAAACCCATATATATCACAAGAGAGAAACACAATACAGCACTATGGGGGTGCCTAGCCATGCTGTCATCACTGCACACTCAGGGTGAGAGTGCTCCCCCAGCAGCACATACAGAGGTCACCCTGTCTGTGTAGGTGGTGGCCTGGCACTACAATGTCACAGCCAGTGCCCTATGCCCTGTGCAGATGCATCCTGGCCAGCCCACCATGTCTGACCTATACCCATGGTACCTTGCTGCTCATTATGCACATTGGCAGGCCAATACTGGCAGTAGTGCTGGCAGTGTGGGTTGGGGAAGGTGTTTGCAGCCAACACACACTGTATAGACAGACACACACTCCCACACCTATGCCAGCATTGTGCTACTATTGAGGGGGTGATTAGCCTTGGCCACCACACCGGTCCTGGGCACGGCACAGGCATGGATATGGTACGCAGTACTGCTGGGGGTCACTCCCCAGGGTGGTGAACACCGTCAGAGGCCAGGCCTGGAGCACGCACCGCAGACACCAAACAGATTGTTCGGATGGGGTCAACTAGCAGTATGTGCGTAACGTAGGGATATCTATCAGCCTGTACTCTTAGCAAACGTTTCAGAGCTGTGTACCTCAGGTGTAGGGTGACATTGCTAAGGTATGCAGGTGCTGGTATTGGGAGATGCATGCAGGGTCCAATGTTCTGCCTCTACAGGAGACATTGGCCAATGGGGCCTGTGGGTGTGGGTGTGTCTGCCCCTGTTGGCTGCTGCTTTACGGCAGCGCTTCCCCACTCCAGTCCAGTTTTGCATCACACTGTTCGGGTCTTCCTGCTGTCCCTCATGAATATGCATGAGCTACATCTACATGCCGTGGGGGTGGTGCATAGATATACAGCACAGGCATTTGTATGAGTGGCAGCATGGAACCTGACTGGTGTGTGGCCCACCAGGACTGCATTTGGGGGATTCTGCTGTAGGTTCTGCCCCTGTTCATGGTGTCTGTGCTCAGTGGGGTAAAAGATAGACGTATTACCATTGCATATGTCCTCGTCACGAAAGGTGTGTCCTTACTGTCACTGTTTATTTGTGGGGAAAATATGTGGGCAGGATTGCTGGTAGCCCCAGCTGGTCTTTGAACCTGTGACCTTCTGTTCTTGCATGCACTGTCTGTGTGCACTGCACCACCATGTAGCCACAGATTGGCTGAATTCCCTGGATAGTCCATGACTGTGGATCCGGCAGGGCCTGTCTGTTGCTGTGGACTGTGCCAGCCTGCACATGGCTAGGCCTCTGTCTTCTGTCGCTAGCAGCCACTGCCCCCTGCACCACATGTACTCGTCCGCCAACATGCTGGCATGAGCTTCTCCCATAAAAAGCAGGTGACCTGATTGGAATGTGGCAGTACGGGACTGCATTTGGGGTACTTGGCTGTGGGTAATGCCCATTGTTGTGGTGTGTGTGCGTTGTTGGGTACAATATGGGTGTTTTCCCCATGCTTATGTCCCCTGCAATACAGGGGTGTCTGCGCTATCTGTGTTTAGTGGTGGGTAAAATATAGGGACTGGGCTGGCAAGTGCCCCAGCTGTGCTTTGAACCTCTGACCATAGAGGTACTGACTCTGTCCGCTGCACCACACTATGGCCACATAGACAGTGCAGCCCCTGGAGGTAGTAAGCCTGGCAGGATGGAGTCACAAACCCTGCTCTACGCAAATTTACTGTGGGCATATGCACCCTGTCTGGTGACAAACGTGCACATAAACCCCGGAAATGACCACGGGAAATGGGGGACAAAATATCACCACGCTGGGCAACAGTGATATTAATGGGCAACCATAGCAAACACTCCCAGGACAGCTCTACAAAAGGAAATGTTTTTTGGAAGAGTCTCCGCTCCGTAAACCCTTCCAAAATTCGTTTCTTTTTTCTGGAGCTTTACTGGGTGTGTTTTCTGTATTTGCCCATCACTATAACTGTTCCCCAGCTGAATTACTATTTTTAATAGTTCTGTTGTGGTCATTTTCTATTTTTATTTGCACTTTTGTGCTGTGCACATGTATCACACTGCTCACGTTTTGCTGGTTTCCCCGGTTTTCCTGTACATTGCTGACGGAAATGGTTTCTCTTCCCTTTAAATGCTTTCTACCGCGAGTGTTTCACTGGCGGTATTTTTTCCTTGTAAATTCGGGCACGCTCCTGTGCGGGGAGTCTCTCCCCTCCCACATTCCACCCATTGACCCCGTCTCTCCGTCCCTCGGGGGCCTTCCTCCGCCCTCATTTCGCCTTTCCACGCCTCTATCGCACATGAGCGCCCCGCAAACGTGCGCGTTTTCGGCGCACGCGTGCGGGACCCGTTAATGTGCCGCGCACACGTACGGGGCGCTTAAGAGCACTTAAATGCATCATTTTAGGGCGCTCAGGTGCGCCCCGCACAAGTGCCCCGTTTAGTAAACATACCCCTATGTGTCTGAAAGTGCCAATATCCATTTGGCAGATCCAACTCTTATTGTTTGCAGTCTTATCCCACCTACTGACTCGCACTGGGGTAACATAGGCCCTATGGGCAAAAAAGAATAATGTTTGAGTAATGGAGGCAGATTTAGTAACCCCTTATATGGGTAGACCAGAATTTCTCCCAACCCTTTTGTAACAAAACAATACCAGTATCTCTCACCCATGCACCCCCTAGACTGACTGAACATCCGGGGCTGGCTTGTTTTAATTCTTTATACAGGGAGGAGGCCTTCCCCCTAACCTCCTGCACTTGCTTAATTATGGTACTCAACTTCCCTTCAGCCTTCAGCTGCTGGACATCTCCTAGGGATCTCACAATGCAATGCTTCAGTTGAACCCATTGAAAGTAAGCCAAGCCCGGAAGATGGAATTCCAGTTGTAATTTATCAAAGCTTTTCCACGTAACATTTTCTAACAACTGTCCAAGAGTCCAGATGTTCCTATTGTACCAAGGTTTCCAAGCAAAGGTTTTGCGCTGTATCTTAAAGAGTGGATTATACCACAGGGGCAGACACACAGAAACCTCCCCCCCCCGGGTTACTGACTTGCATTAATTTCTGGAAAGCCCTTTGTGTGTCAATGATTATTTGTGGTCTCGAACATGTGCCACCGAATACCATACCCGGGATTAGATGCAATGGGAAGGGGGCCGCAATTTTCTCCTCCAGACTTAACCAGACCGGGCTTTGCTCATTCAACTGTTCCGACCATCTAACCCCTTGCTTCATCAAAAATGCACTATGATAGAGGTGGAAGTCTGGGAAGTTTACCCCCCCCCCCCCCCCATTCTCCTTATTAGCCTTGAGCTTTTTAAGTGCAATTCTAGGAGGTTTATTATTCCACAGAAAGAGAGTTAAAAGTTTCTCCATCTGTTGATATGCCTGTGCCGGGAGATACAATGGCAGCATTTCTAGAATATAATTTATTTTGGGGACTATTGTCATTTTGATTGTCTCCAGCCGCTCCACCACGATAACGCCAAAGGAGACCATTTAGCAGTCATTGACTGTATAGTAGATAGTAAAGATTTAACATTAAAACGGACCGTTTCTTCAAGGGGGTGGCAGTAATGGACTCCTAGGTACTTCACCGGTTTTGGCTCCCAAACAAAGGGAAAGTTTGACAGCTCATCCTTAAAAACGCGAGAATTGAGGGGAAAGGCTACAGATTTAGACCAGTTGATCTTGTATCCCGAAAGCTCCGAGAACAGCTCGATCTGGTCTAAAATATAGCCAATCGACTCCAGGGTAGTAAATAAAAGAAGATCATCAGCATAAGCTGACAGTTTGATCTCTTTGCCCATCATATTAAAACCATTAATCCGAGGGTTTTGTCGCAATAAGAGGGCTAAAGGTTCAAGAGCAATGTTAAACAGCATTGGGGATAGCGGGCATCCCTGTCGAGATCCACGGCCCAGCAGGAGTTCACGAGATTGAGTATTATTCACATAAATACTTGCTAATGGCCGGGTGTACAATACTTTAATTAAGTTGATAAAGCCTGCTCCAAAGCCAAACCATCTAAGGGTGGAAAACAGAAACGCCCATTCCAAACGATCAAAAGCCTTTTCGGCATCCAGCAACAATCCTACCAACGGGCCCTCCAGATTCTCCACCCAAGCCAACACGTGACAGAAGAGTCTAGCATTATCAGTGGTCGACCTACCCTCTCCTCTACAAAACCACATTGATCTGGATGGACCAGGGAGGGGACCGCCTTTGCCAGGCGATGTGCTAAGACAGTCGCATAAATCTTATAATCTACGTTCAGTAATGAAATTGGACGGTAATTGCTTACCAACTGTGGATCCCTCCCTGCCTTTTCAATCACTACTACATTTGCCGAGGCAAAAGAGCCCACTTGGGGGCTTTCTTCCAACAATGCTTGATAGTATTGCTGCAAAAATGGTCCCAAATCCTTAGCAAAGGCTTTAAAAAATTCTGAAGTTAAGCCATCCGGGCCAGTGGCTTTCCCTGTTGCTAGGGAGTCAATTGCCCTCTGTATCTCCACTAAAGAGAGCAGCTTATCTAACAGGGCAGATGCCTCTGGCTCTACCATCGGCCTTTGAATCTTGTCTAACAATTGTGAGAAAGCTTCCTGCGAGCATTCCGCCTCCGAAGTATATAACTGTGCAAAAAAGGATCTGAAAGATTCCGCAATCTCAGAATCCCCAACCAACAGCTCCAAGCCTCTCTGATCTCGAATGGCGGCAATTCTGCTAGCTTCCTTTCGGGCTCTCAAGGTAGCCTGCCGGCTTTATTACCTTCTCTAAAGTAAATGCCTTCCTGGGCTTTAACATTCTGCGAGGCCTCCGACGTTAGGATTTTATTATACCTAAACCGCAGCCTTTGCAACTGCAATAGTATACATGGGTCTGACCATTTAGTCAATACACGCTCTCCAGCCTTTATTTGCACCTCCAGCACGTTCAATTGCTCTTTGCACTGCTTAGCCTGCCCTATACTAAAACTGGTTATAACGGCTCTCAAAGAGGCTTTTAAGCCCTCCCATCTAGCCCACCCTTTAGTCAGATGTGGTGAGTTAAAGTAAAAATATTCCCCAATGGCCTTCTGTATCTTTAAACGGAAATGCCCATTATCCAACAATGCTCTATCGAAGAACCACCTTGCAGTTGGGGAACCCAAACCAATATCCTTTATTAGCACTGACACAGCAACATGATCCAAAACATGAGTCGCGTGAATCTCTGCTGCGACCATAGTTGGGGTCAAAGACTTAGATATCAGAATATAATCAATTCTCGATAGAGACTGGTGGGGGGGGAGAAAAAAAAGTAAATTCCAAGTCTCCTGGATGAAACATTTGCCATGCATCTACTAGTCCCATCTCCCCCATCATGGAGGTGAGGATCCGCTGAGCTTTAGAGGGCCCTAGAGTTCTAGAGGCTTCCTGTCCACAAGGGCGTCCAGTACTAGATTAAAATCACCACCCAGCACTTTCGGAATTGAGGGATCTGCCTGTATTTCCTCCGCTAACATTCGAAAGAAATCTGGGCTGTCCTTGTTAGGAGCAAATATGTTCATTAAATGAACTCCAGAGCTCCCACTTTAATACGAATTTTGGTCCTTCTGCCTTCCTGATCCGCTCTTGTTTGAATCACGGTTAAGTTGAGAGACGTCCAGTCTAGAATGGCCACCCCATTATGTTTACCCCTCGCTGCGGAGAAAGCTAATAATGTAAAGGGCTTAATGTTTAACTTCAACGACTCCTTCTCGCTGAGATGAGTCTCCTGCAACATTAAAATGTCTCCTTTTTCCTGCTTACCATATAAAAGAATTTTCCTCCATTTTATGGGATTGTTTATACCTTTTACATTTAAGAAGAGAATTTTAATAGGTGCCATATTTCAACAACAATTAGTTCTCTTTACTGTCTCCACCAAGTTGTTCTCATATTTATTTGCAATTAGACCCTTCATAGACATCACCCAATCATTCTTTGCCCACTCTGCAAACCTTACCCTTAACATTATCCATACATTGTACCATTTCATATTGCCCACTTTAACAATAACTAGCCACCAGTAAATAAAGAGCACATACCCATACCTGGCGGATCTTAGGGTGGGGAGGAAAACCTAAAGACCAACCAGGTGTACCCAAAGCAAGCAGAACAGGTGCAGAGGAGCCTTCCCATAAGCTCTTAACTGATTGTGCTACCCAAAACAAACTTATCTAAACATATAGAACAGACAATCTCAGTCTCAGCTTCTATGACAGAGTACAAAGTCTCATCCTCCACCTCGTGTGCCACTCCATCTCCGCTCCTGTGCTCTCGAACACAGACCCAAGGACCATATAAGAAGGCCACTCTCTATTGGCCTCATCGCATCAGTTCCTGCTCTTTCTCTTCAATAAAAGCATGTAAACTATCAGGATCCTTGAAGGTCCTTGTATGATTATGAAGCGTAATTCTCATTCTCGCCGGGTGGAACAGCCCGAATCTCGCTTGCAGCCGTTGCAATCTAGGCCTCATTTCTAAGAACCTTTTCCTCTTTTCCACAGTGCTCTTAGCGAAATCAGGAAAAAACATCAATTTATGACCCTCAAATTCTACAGGAGAACGAGCACGAGCCACCTCCATGATTCTGAGTACCTGTTGATGTCGCAAAACTTTGAGGATTATCAGCCAGGGCCTTTTGCTGCCTGGCAAGACTTGTGAAGGGACCTGATGCGCTCTCTATCTCAAAAGGCATATCTAAGGCAAGCTTTAGCGTTGTAGGTATCAATCTGTGCAGAAAAGCAAAAATATCTTTCCCTTCAGCCCCTTCAGGGACCCCAACAATTCTAATATTATTCCTGCGGGATCTGTTATTGTTGTCTTCCAGCTCTTTCTGCAGTTGTTTAATTTGTTTGGCCTGTTTGTCCAATACCTTCATCCTTTCCTCATGCACCATCACTTTCTGTTCCGTCTGCTCCTGGCGCATATTAAGATTCTCCATACTGCTCTTTAGCCTCCCAATATCCTCCTGCACAGTAGAGAGCGACTCACTGTTTGCATCACAATTTCTTTAATTGCACGCACCTCCACCAACAGCTCTTGGATAGCCTCAGGGTATTCCCGTGCAGCCGCCATTTTCTGCGGTGATGGAGGCTCTGTCTTAGATCTCTTCGCACTCGTGTTCTGGCTTGAGGTTAAATCCAAATGGGCCGGTTTGGATCCAGACATCCCGCTGTTTCGTTGATGTTTAACGTACTCTGACTTCCTCCTCCAAAGTTAGCACAATCACTGGATTCTATGTTAGGCCCCTCCGGAGCTCCACTCTACACAGCCGTCCTGCTTTGCTCCAGGCTCCGCCCCCTCTACTAAGCTTTTTTAGCAAACCTTTCCAAGGCCTAAGTCAGCTTCTCAAAAACCAGCTTCTCAAAAACCAGCTCATATGTCCCTTATAATGCTCTCACTACTGATTCGGTCACCTCCTCAGCTAGCACTTCTTTCATAGGTGAGCCAGAGTTTATCTCTGTGCTCTCTACCATCTTTTCTATGGGCCAAGGCCATTCTTTATCTTTTTGCACTGACTTTGCAGCCATTAGAGTCTTAAAAAACCCAAATTTTGCAAGTGATTAGCCTCCACAAGATAATCGCCACTGCCATAGCCACTCATAAGGGTTTTATTTCAATGCTTGGGTGAGAAGAAAGAGGGCAGTCCCGGAGGGCAGAAAAAGCATGTCTGCCTGCTCTCACCACATCACATGACCCCACTGTTGACTTTAATACAAAAAATATATATATATACATGCAAACATACACAGGGATGTAAAGTGAACATATGGGAGATATGACATATATGCTCACAGTGTGTGTGGTGCAGAAGGCATAGTATAGATACGTTTTGCATTACAGTATATTCAATACATACAAACTATGCAGCACAAAGTGTGTGTACATGCAGAGGTGGCATGGGTTATGCATAGTGCACAGTACTCTGTGCATGTGTGTGTAAGAAACACATCTGCAGGAGACAGGGTACACATTTGGCCTGTATGTCAGCACATGCCTCCATTTCAGTGTATGAGTAGCACAGCTGCCATCTTGCTGGATGATGTAATTCTGTTTAATAATTCAGTCAGTTTATTAAAGTTGTTTATTGCGCTGCTCTGTGTGTGCTGAGTCCCTAATCTCAAAACATTAGAATTCCCTTGTGTTAGGATAGAGATATGTGTGTGTGTGTGTGTGTGTGTGTGTGTGTGTATATATATAAGATCAGTATTCAGAAGGTTGTTATAAATTTGATGCCATGCTGAATATATAACTGATTTTTTAAAGAAAACAATTTGGAGGATTAGTATGTATAGTGGGATACAAATATTACATTATATGTACGATGCTATGAATAGAACAAGACGGATGGGTTTGGGGTGTTCTGGGGGCTGGAGCTGCCAAAAGGTATAGCATATTTATATATATGTAGATATATAGATATAATTTAAACTTAGCAGTTCCATTATTCAGTGATTATATGTAAAGGGTGTTATTTTAGAAGCCCTGTTTCTAATTTGTGTGTGTGAAAATGACCATTCATATGCTCAAATCACATCCACAACCGAAAAGCCATTTTAGAAAGATCCAAATTTACACGTGTCTGCCCCGATCATGTACAAGCAACATTGGGGCATGTTGGGGGTGTGGTTTGGATGGAGTGTGGTTGGATGGTGCATGACTGATGGTAGTCCCCTATCTCTGTATTTACACACCTGTCCCTGGGCATGTTTAGGTTTTTAGAGAGTGCTTGTTTTGCCCAGTCTTTTACAGGAGGGATTAAGGGGGACATCCCCCTTATTATCCAGAATATTCGGGGATTGCTGCACACGCCGGAAACCGAGGTAGCTAACTGGGCAGCAGTGATATTGCATGCTGCCCAGTTAGCTCCTGCGCCTTAAAGATAGGCAAGGGTTTTCCTGGAAGTGCATACAGATCTCTCTCAATCATATTTACTATGGATATCCTGAAAATCTGGACTAGTTAGTATCAGCTAGTGTATATGTGTGTGTGTGTGCCTCTGTTGTGCTGCACAGTGCAGAGTTGCAGAGCCTTGTAAAGTATGTGTGTTGGATGAGAGAGCACTTTCAATAACTACTGGTGATACAGAATGCACCTAACAGATAACATACTGACGGACCTATTTACTAAACTGTGTTAAGGTTTTATAGTTAATGTAGGTCAATAGCCATATTTATTGTGTGATAGCTGCAGAATCTCTATATTATATTTTGGGGGCACTCCCAGCACTTAGAGGAAGGCAGTCATGCTACTTTCAAAGATCTCTACCATGCATTCATAGCATGGCCAATAACACAGAATGCATTTTAGGTTTGTAGCCAACAACTCTGTATTTGCTGCATTAGCAGTTAACACGTGTTAACTGCAAGGCACTGTCTCCGCCCATTCCACCCACCCAATAGGAATTTTCATGCTATGTGTTTAACACCGAAATTAATATGCACTAACAATTGAAATACTGCCTTAGCTGTTAACACAGCACCATGCTATTAGTGCACATAAAAGCCATGTTAAATATCTAATATGGTTTAGTACATAATCCTATGAGTGACATGCATCTCTGTCTATCTATATAGGCATACACATATACAAATAAACATATAGTTCCTAGCATATAGGGCGAAACAGAGAGACGAATGCAAAAGCACACAGGAGTCTGATGATACAAAGACAATGTTGACATATTTGCACCTCACGGGCATTTGTCAAATACTGCAGAAGATGAAAAAAATGTGGCAGCAAAACTAGGCAGCATGTGAGAAATTCACAGTTTCTCTTTCCGACATTTTCCTAATTTGAGAACATCAAAGCTATTTTTGAGAGAGGTGATACGGCTCTTAACGTCACTTCAGTTTTGGCAAAGGTTTGGGGGCTTTTTTGTATTCTTTTTAAACAATTGTTAAGTTTTCATGAAATTCACTGTACTTTAAGAGAAATCTCAACTACTTTTTTTGAAATTTAAACTTCTCTATGGCATTTTTTAAACTATGGATTTTTCTAGATTTCTATAACATTTGGTGCTAGTTGTGACCTTTTTTATGCATTTACATTTTCTCACAAAATGTCCATAGTTTTTTTATAGAAAGTTGGTTTTGAAGACATTGCAGTTGTAGAAATTCAATTTATTTTTTCAATCCACAGTTTTTCAATAAATTAATGTTTTTCTCTAAAATAAAAAGCACAATTCTTTGAAATTTGTTGTTTTAGACTTTGGGGATCTTTTACTAATGGGCACTAAGGAGTTGCGCCTAAAGTGCAATTAACGGTGAAATCATGGTGCATTACATGCAACATCCCCGTGTTAACTGTTGGAGGCACGGAAAGCATTTCCCTGACAGTGAAAGTGGAACTCTGTCCCATAGCGCGTGCTGCATTAGTGTGGGTGGCGTTAGATGAACCCGTGCTAATGCAGTTAGTGCACGGTGTTAACACAGTGCTAACTGCGCCAAGTTCATCATGCCCACTCTCCACCCATACCCAGCCCACTGACGCCTCTAACGAGGGGTTGTGCAGTTATCACGGGAATCATCCTGCACTAGTTGCCATGGCCCTGTGCTACCTGGCAATACACATCCCAGCATGCCTTTAGTGCACGCTGGTACACATGCTGCCAGGTAACGCTCGTTAGTAAAAGACCCCCTTTGTCTTTTGGAGAAGTTCATATTTTAGTTCAATATATCTTTATTTATATTTCGGAACGTGCAGTATATAAGTGTTTGTTAAATAAATAAATAAAAATATTTGGGGGAAGGGATTACATATGCCTGTTTTTGCATTCTGTCAGTACTTTCGTTGGTAAGTCTTCAGCTCAAACATGGGATGGTTATAAAATCTTTCTCTCTCTCTGCCAGTCTTTAATCCCCAACACACTATCCACACATAAATACATCATGGATCATTTTCAACAAATCTCCCTGGAGCTTACTACTGTCTGTCATACCCAACTGTCATTTAACTTTGTTATGCTATCCTTAAAAACAAAGGTGAGACCTTTTTATTGGACTAACTTAATATATCTGTGACAGTGCGCCGAACTGCTAAAGGGACTAGAACTCTCCATGGAGAATCATAAAATTATTAAGTTAGTCCAATAAAAAGTGAAAAGGATAAGGTTTGGCCTACAATTTGCTTGAACCTAGACAGTAATCTTGCAGAGATTCAGCCCTTACTATCTTTGCAGAGGCAGCTGCTAGGGCAGGAGTGGGTGCTGATTGCTGCTGCCCGCATCACTGCCCGAACCCTCTATGGTGAGTCAAGAGTGCAGGGAAGAGGTTGAAAAGGAGTGCCTGATTTATTTATCTATTTAACTGTATTTATATCCCGCTTTTCACCGGGTCAAAGCGGTGGGATATATAACCAGGGGGGGGGGAATCAAATGTGGGGGGGGGGGGGCCATCACCGGGGGTTCAACATTGATGATTTTTGGGGTGAACATAGAGACTGACAAGATAGCATAGTTACTGGTTTGGAGATCTTGGAGTAGATTGGAGAAAGAGTAAGTGCTGAATAATACAGAAGAGGAGATGAGGAGTGCCTTTTGCAGAAGAGAGAAGAGGGGGAGAAAAGAGAGTTCCCTGATGAGTGAGGAGAGGATTCTGGGGGTGGGAGGGAGAAGAGTTTCACAGTGGAGAAAGAGGGCATCTGACTGAGGAGAAGAGAGTTTTTTGATGAGGGAGGGGTTGAAAAGGGGTGCCTAGGGATAAATAGACTCAAAGGGCAGTGGCAGATCAAGCTCTTAGGATAACAGGGTGGTGCAAAGACCAAAGGAGCTATACAAGGGGTGAGAGGCAGCAAGGTGAACATAAGAACATAAGATATGCCATATTGGGTCAGACCAAGGTCCATCAAGCCCAGTATCCTGTTTCTAACAGTGGCCAAGGTGAGGGGGGAAGAGAGAGGATAGCTGCAAAGAAATAGAGAAAAGTAACACACAAGTTACACAAAAATGTTCATTTTGTACTTATTAAAATTAATACATTGCATGTGCTATGGGGGGTGGGGGGCACTTTGTGAAATTGCTTTGTTTTGGAAGTCTTCTCAAGTGCTGTCATTGCATACTTGGCAATTACGAATGCATAAAGTATATTTGATGGAGAGGTTGATGGCAATTAGGCTCAAGAGGTTCCCACAGTTTGAAAACATTTGGGAGACTTTTGCAGCTAAGTATAACATAACTATTGCTAATTGTCAATATGCCTTGGTGATGGGGGAGACTAGGAAATAGTTGTTGAGGGTTCTTATTGTGTTTGGAAGTCATAACATTTATAAAAATTAAATAAAAAATAATACACTGCAAAATATTTGCTCTTGTGTTGTGATGTCATGACACCATGTTGGATGTGGAATTTTCAGAGTTGCCATATGTATTCTTGTAATTTTATGTGCAGATGCAGTCTGTTAGTCACATACACACACACAAAAATCCATAGTGTTATGCAAACAACCAATTTACAAATACCACACACATATCTGAACTCACATTGCAGACACCTCACTATCCATAGTCTTCACCTGCAACTTACCCTCCGCCTATGTGTTCTACCTACACCAATGGACAAGCACACACAAAACAACCCTACTTCCAATTTGAAGATAATCTCAACCCAAACATACCACATCGACTCAGTCATTCAAGTCATGCACTGCATATGCATTCACACGCACTACCCACTGTTTCGCAATCGCATACTTGCATATGCACATCCCACTATACATTGTAGACATCCCTCACATCTATTCCCTTACCACTAACCTGACATCTACCCAGGCACTTGAATTTTTCATAGAGAAACAAAATTTTGTGTCATGCTTTTACATGACTGTTCTAATTTGTTATTCAGATCCTACCATGCCTTTTTTAAAATTATTTTACAGTTATTTAATATACTGTGTGAAAAAAAAGGATTTACTTTTGCATAATTTTACTTAATTTATATTTTGTAGGTGAATACTCGTAATTCTTTGGAGCATAATTCCCTCGTAGTGTACTTAAAGACCCATCAGCATGTACTTTTAGCCATATTGAGAGTGAGCTATTTTCTAACTGCCCCCATTAGGGGTAATTTTATAACAGGATGCCTATGTGAAAATCCAGAAAGGTACCTATTTTATAAAGGCAACAAAGGCGTCTGCTTGCCTTTATTAAACTGGTCCCCAAAACCAGCCTCAACAGCATGTGAATATCACACACAAGTTTATATCTGCTCTGAAAAAGGTCTAAATGAGTGCACATACTCTTCGCATATATCAGTGTATTTGATGAAATGTTCATACACTGGAAGTCCACCACCACTCTGCCTAAACTACAAGCCTGGGATCGCCTATGTACAGATTGCCTAAAAGCAGGTGCACTCTTTCCATGTGCATACTTTTTCTATGAATATATGACTGCACAATTTTATAGAAGCGCCTCACAAACAGGCTTTTCACATGAAGCAAGCTTTATAAAATGAATCTCATTATGTATGTATGTTTTTATATATGAATGAAAAAATGCTAAATATTTAAAAGTATGATATACTATTATGCATTTTTGGAAGGATGATGTTGGGGATGATGATGATCACTGAGTTTAAATATCAAAATCTTAGGAAAGTCCTAGAGGCTGGAAAGATAATTGAAAGGAGGAAGGCACAAGGCTCAAACTTTTCCTGGGACACTAATAGCTTTGCACTGGACCTGGTTCAGATGGGGGAAATGAGGGGTAAAGCTGGAAATTGTGCAATTCGTAACAGGAGATGCATTGGGCAGATTAGCTGGACTTTCTTTTCCATCATAATCTGTGATTCTGTTTCCTTGTATGCAATTAAGATGTGACCTCAACACTTCAGGCCTGTAAACCATGTAAATGCCTCTAAGCAGGATATTCAGCGGTACTAACACGGTTAGTGCCACTGAATATACCCGGGCACTGCTGCTATACGCCCAAATGCTAACCGCTTAGCATCGGAGCATTGCGGGAGCAGTACCTATTGCTAACTGGTCAGCGATGAAATTGAGCTGCTGCCCGGTTAGTGACCCGTCGGTAAAGATAGGCGCGGTAAAAGCTGGCCTATCTTTACCCGTGGGAGCTAACCGGGCAGCGGCTCAATATTGCCGCTGCCCAGTTAGCTTCTGGGCTGTGCAGCTGACCCGGATATTCAATGCCAGTGGCTGGATATGGATACGGCATTGAATATCTGAGTTTAGTGTTCAGTGGCGATGGTTAGGCGCTGTAATTGTTCTAGCTGCCGCCACTGAATATCAGGCCCTTCATTACTATACAGCACCCAAGGCAGAAGTGAAATGGATGGGAAAGGAAAAAGCCCCTTGACAGTACAGCAGCAGTTGGAATCAACATTCCTGAAATCCCCGGAATTATCCCCTAAAGTTCATTTTCCTTCACAACTTATTAAACTGGCTACCTAGCAAGCCTACAGAAACCCAACAGCGCCTACAACAGATTAAACATGCTACTTCACATAAGATTGCCTTTACAATGATATTGTACATAGTTCTCTGTATATAGTTCTACCATGTTACATGTTAAATGTATATAGTTCCAATATTTATTGTAAAAATTGTACTTATGTTCTATGTAAACCGCCTCTGATCACGGGAAGAGGCGGTATATAAAACTTTGATAAATAAATAAAATAAATAAATACACAGTGATTGAATGACCACATATACACACACATATATACTTTCTATGTACATATATGTGCGCTGCAGATATTTATTTATTTATTTAACCAGATTTCTATATCACGTTATCCTTCCATCAAACTGGTCAACACTACAACTAAAGGTTACAATACAATACAATACAATACTAAGATAGCCTCCTTGGGAAGATCTAGGCTGACCTGGTTTTGTAAATATTCAGCTGCATGCCCTTATAATTTCAGGTGACACCTTAGCTACCAGACAATTAACTGGAAACTTATAATCCTTTGTTAGAGGGATAAAGCATTGTAGATAGGGAACTGCTGCATTGGCTGCAGCTGGTGTTTTAGTAATGTCAATTAAGGTAGAATGGGCTTGCAGTGTGCAATCAGCCATCTAAACCTCCTCTCCCCACCCCATTCCACTATCCCGCTCACTGCTCAGGGCAGGAGTGAGAAAAATTGGCAGAGCTGTGTATGCTGGTAGAAGTGGGTGGAGGTACCTGGGTACTGGAATAACAGAGTAAAGTTTGTCGTTACTTGTAAGTACTTTTTCTCTCTTCCAATGTACAGTAAAGGACTTCATAGTGCCCTCATGAACAGAGAGATATTCCCTGTCTTCTCCCTTATTCCCCTTGCACCTTGTTGATAGTTATGTCTCTTACACTCTTGGGAAAGATTTTAAGGGGTGGCAGCAGACACACGTTCTCAGCTCTGTGCTGTCACTTAAGATGAGGAACAGATGTATATCGGTGCCAGCAGAGGTCAGGCACTAAGCCTCTGCCGTTATTGCTTTTAATAAATGGCTTTCTTGCATTTCCTTGACTGAATTAATCACTGGGAGAGCGAACTGTAGGGACTCAGCTAGCTAGACCAAGAGCCTTTTTTAAAATTGTATGCAGGCAGATTTTCTCTCACACCCCCCCCCCCCCCCCCCCCCTCACCCTTAGACTTCTTGTTGTGGACTCTCTGTTTGACTCTCTAGGGGTAGTGCATATATGCAGATGTTGCCCCTTTTTAAGTGTGCTCCTGGCCAGAACATGGTTGATGCTTCTTCATTCTTTAGTACTGGTATGAGGTGCAAATTCCAGACTTGCAGAATTCTGTCCCTCATTTAGGTTTTTTCTGAGGAGGCTGAAAGCTTTTATTTTAGGAATGTTACCCACAGTAACAGAGACATCCATGAGATGATCATGCTTTCTCTTTTTTTTTTTTTTCTTTCTTTCTCACCGCCTGGAGAGCTGAAGCTGTGCTCAGGTGCACTCTTACCTGCATGATGCAATCAAGGTGTGCAACATCCCTCAACAGGTGTGACAGTGGCCTCCCTGGGCACTGTGGCTGGCAGCACAGAGCAGAGCAGGTGCATGCAGAACTTTGTAAACAGGTGCCCCAGTGCTGAATATGCCTGGAGAAAAATGTCTTAGCTCAGTTGATGCTGTGACTTGTGCCTCTTATGGGCATAAGAAATGGCACATTGCAGGCCTGGATTAAGGCACAGACAACTGCCTAGGGCATCACACTTTGAAGGTGACAAATACCCAGGACAAAAAGATGCCTGTACCTGCTTACTTTAGTGCCATATGCTATTTCAAAGGGTTGCCACTCCAGCACTGAGGCCTTCCTATGCTCCTTTCTTTGCCTTCTAATCCTTGGGACTTCCAACAAACCCTCAACACCCTGCTCTCTGGAACCTGCTGTCTGGTCTTTCCTATAGGCACCAAAATCTTAAAACTGGCCCTGAAAAAAGAGGAAAATGGTGAGAGATGTAAGGCAAGGAAAATGATTGAAAGCTTGCATGGATCTGGATGTCCTTCTTATTGAAACACTAGCTAGTGAAGATAAGCTTTTTGTCATAATACTTTATATTTTCATGCTCTTTTTCACCACTCAATTCACTTATATGGAAAGAGCCCTCTGCTTCTTACTCACAAAGTCTCAGAATCCAGTGTGATCACCTTCCAAAATGGAAGCCTACAATTTCTCACCACATGCAGGAGCCTTTTCAATAAACTTTAATGTAAATGTTAAAGCCCTCCTATGCACCTAAATCAGCTTGATATGCAGGAAAGCCTTACTGCACCTTAAGACATTCCTTCAAGATATCAGGGTGGTTTCACTAAAACTAGTATACCCTCATATTTTAATGAAGGAGCATCATATGCAATTTAAGATTTGGTGGGTCCATGGGAAATAGCATGGTATACGCTCCAAACTTCCTTTTACCCTGTGCTTAGTAAAGAGTAAACGTTTTAACACCTGTCTTGGACCAGGTGTTAATTTTTTTAACTAAGTAAGCAGTCTTCTGATCCTCTGTAATATCTGGCCTTTTCAATATGGGCTGGTTTGCATGAGAGATTTCTTCATATCCTCCTCCCATCTTGAACAAGAGCAAGGTCAGTGATCCCTGAGTTTTTCCCTCCTGGGCCGCCTCTAGAGGGTTACAGTGCCTGGGAATAATCAGCTGGAGTACACCTCTCTCTCTTGGAGTTTGAAAGGTGGGTTAGCCCTTTTCCAAATTATATGCCATTATACCTGTTGAACCACTGCCATACAGGATGCTGGGCACTCAGGAATGGGATATGATATCAAATGACAGGCAGTGCAACAGCAGGAGGAACTACTGCAGTTGTGCAACGTTCCTGAACACATAGTACCTAAGGTGATCACTATAATTCTGTCCAACATTGCTCTTGGTAATGTGTTACATCCTCTCTTTTCTCCACCACTTTAACCCAAGTGAAGGGCTGGCAATTCAAATATCCCTCCTAGTATCTCCTCTCCTTTTTCCTGGATCAGTGGAGATAGGGCCCAAGGAGATTTGAGAATAGAGCTATCTGTCCTCCTGCTGAAACTTTTAAAAATGATAGTGGCTGACGTTTAGTAGTACTTTACAACTTACATATTGAAGCACCTTCTAGCAGCTTCAT
Source organism: Ichthyophis bannanicus (assembly GCA_033557465.1). Classification (NCBI taxonomy): domain Eukaryota; kingdom Metazoa; phylum Chordata; class Amphibia; order Gymnophiona; family Ichthyophiidae; genus Ichthyophis; species Ichthyophis bannanicus. The sequence goes on from CM066039.1 coordinate 195,101,146, forward strand.
TTACTGGCAGTGGTTGTGGTTCTGGCAAAAGAGCTCTCATATCCCTCCTGCCTATGAATATCCCACCCCTGCAGACTGGTAAGACCTCATTCAGGAGTTGTGGGGCAAGAGGAAGATTTGCTTATAGTAGAGTTACCACCAAACGTTTTGGAGAACAAATCTGGGACACCTGGGCAGGGGTCCTCCCTCCTTGAGTATCTTTACCCCATATATTTTGAAATTTCCCATCTTAACATTAAGCAATTTCAAAAGTTTAAAAAAGACAGTAGCAACCCTTCTCGAGTTATAAGTGCACATACATAAATATATGCTTAAACTTTATTTCATACATATAGAGGGGAATTTTGGAAAATATATGCAGAACAAATCATCAGAGAAGCAGGATTGTATGAAGACAACAGAGGTGTGAAGATTGGTGGAAGACTCATCAACAACCTTCGCTATGCTGATGATACTACATTACTGGCTGAAAGTGAAGATGATCTGAAACATTTGCTTCTCACAATCAAAGAACATAGTCTCAAAATGGGCCTGCACCTTAATGTAAAGAAGACAAAGATCATGACAACTGGCATAATCAACAGGTTCATCGTTGAAGGAGAAGAAATTGAAATTGTGAACAACTTTAACCTACTTGGATCAACTATCAATAAAGAAGCAACAAGCAGTCAAGAAATCAGACGACGCATTGCTCTTGGCAGAATGGCTATGAAAGACCTAGATAAGATTCTCAAGAGCAGAGATGTCTCTTTCCATACAAAGATTTGACTTGTTCAAGCCATGGTATTTTCAATAACATCATATGGATGTGAAAGCTGGACAGTGAAAAAGATTAGACAGGAAGAAAATTGATGCCTTTGAATTATGGTGCTGGCGGCGAATACTGTGTATACCATGGACTGTCTGAAGAACAAACCAGTCGGTAGTAGAGGAGATCAAACCTAAGCTTTCTTTAGAAGCTCAGATGACAAGACTTCGACTTTCATACTTAGGACACATCATGCGAAGAGAGAGATCATTAGAGAAAGACATCATGCTTGGCAAGATAGGTCAACGCAAAAGAGGAAGGCCAGCAATGAGATGGATCGATACAATAACAGCAGCTACGGGTATCAGTCTGTCAACAATGAGCCACCTGACTGAAGACCAAACACAATTTAGGATAGCTATCCAGAGGGTCGCCATGAGTCGACTCCGACTCGACGGCACTTAACAACAACAACAACAAGCAAGAACATCTGAAAAAAAAGCAGGCACGTCCAGGTGCAGACATGATTTCACAAATGTGGATGTGCCCAGTGTGGACATCAGTGGGGGTGTCTACATAGACATCTCCAGAATGGTATCTCAGAACCTGGATCTCTAGAAGTAGTGGGCTAGGAAGTAGGAAGCCCGTGTTCAAAACCTACTGTAGCTATTGTTGAAATTGTGCTAGGTACTGGGGATGATGGAATGCTTTCTCCTCTGGATGTTTTTCAACCAAAACAGGCATTTTTTAGATGCCTGTTTGTGCCTGGAGCGGGTCTAAACTTAGATGCAACATTGGATGTCCAGGACGATTCTGAGATCAGGTGGGGATGTCCAGGTTCCTGGGAATGCCCCAGCCATGCCTTCACCATGCCCCTGTTCAGACTTGAATATTCTCACGCTGGAGACATCGACCCAGCTTCTAAAATGACTCTGGAGACATCCGTTTTCAGATTCCAATGCATGAATAGGGCTTCCAAAATGACCCCATAGTTAACTATCTTACACATTTCTAAAATTCCCACTCTATTTTCAGAAAAGAAATTAATTCTACATCTTTTCCTACTAGGATTGAGAACAGTGTGTCAGAACAGTATGTCTCTATCCCCACTGAAATTTGGAGGACAGGATGTGGTTATAGTCCATGGAGTCGGAGACACTGTTTCAAAATTGGGGACAATCCCCAAAAATCAGGGACATCCAGTAACCTTACTCATATGCACTTGGGGGAAGGGTATGTTGATATTCACATATAGGGGATGACTCTCTTGTGGGGAGGTTCTCAAAATGTGTCATTAGGAGGCCTCTTGGGATAGGGCTCCTGAAATGCTAGGTCTAGAAAGGGATTTGTGAGGGAGACACTTTCTGTTGAGCAGTTTCATGTGAGAGGGAATCCCCTGAGTTAGCAGGTTCAAAGGGAAAGGGGCAGTGAGCATGGGAGATTTTTGGTCACATTGTGCATGGTAAAAGTGTAGCTATTCACTTGGAGAATCAGCAGAATCAGTCCTCATATATGGGTGATGTCACCAATGCAGCCCACATGGGAATGCTTCCCTGCTTCCAATGGAAGCTTTTGGAAGGTGCTTCAAGCATTCGTGCCAGTCTTCCCACCCGAAGGAGCCATCTTACCTCAGAATGATGACATAGCTTAAGTCAAAAATGGAAAACAACTCCATGGGGAGGAGGGAGGGTAGTGAAGACTGATTCCTGCAGATCCCAGAGAACACCTGCTACAGGTGAATAACTATGTTTTCTCCGGGACCAAGCAGGAAGTCAGTCCTCATATATGGGACTCCTTAGCTACAGGCTACTGAAAAACCTGTAAAAGGCCCAACAGGGGAACCAGAAAAACGAACTGAGAACAAGCAGCATGAGCAATTGGTGAGAGGTTCCGAGAGTCAGCATCCAGCAGGGATATCAACATCGGATCGACATTATGGTAGCCTGGATGAACAGAAGGGCCGGTGGGAATGAGTTGCTGCAATTCCGAAAGAGATGCCAGAGTATGGCCTGACCGAAGTTGCTGTCATGCTGGGAATCTCCATCAGACAGTAATAGGCTGTGAAGGTGTGCACTGAAGAGCACACAGCATCCCTACCGATTTTCTCTGTAGAGATGGAACACAAGTTGGCCACTGAAGTGACCATAGCACGGACATTGTAAGCCATGACATGGTGTTCCAACATCAGCCCAGCCTGAGCATAAGCGAAGGAGATGCAGTCCACCACCCAAAGGGACAGGGTGCATTTTGACACTGCCACCCCCAGCTTATTGGGGTCAAAGGAGACCAAGAGCTGGGAGAAGCAGCAATGGGCTTTCGTCCTCTCCAGGTAGAAAGCCAGTCCTCTCTTACAATCCATGTGCAACGAGGCCTCAGCTTTGTTGGCATGAGGTCTTGGGAAGAAGATGGGTAACACCACCAATTGATTGAGATGAAAAGTAGAAACTGTGTCTTTTGGGGAAACATCTAGGTACTTATGACCTAGATTGGCCACTGCTGGAAACAGGATACTGGGCTTGATGGACCTTGGTCTGATCCAGTATGGCATATCTTATGTTCTTATGTTATGTTCTAACTACCATAGGTAGGAATTTCAGGTGAGTTCAGAGAACCACCCTGTTCTTATGAAACCTGGTGTACCACCAGTGCTTGTAATTCACTGATTCTGCATGCTGAAGTAAGTGCCACCAGGAAAATAACTTTCCAGGTAAGGAATTTGAGCAGGCAGGAGTTAAGCGGCTCAAAGGAGGGGTGCAATTAGCTGTCTAAGCACAACATTAAGGTCCCACGCCTTCAGGGATGGTTTAATGGGGAGGGGAATAGTAGGAGGTCCCGCATAAAGCGACCCAACAAGTGGTGAACAGAGATCTGTTGATTAGCTATGGGCCGTTGATAAGCGGCTATAGCACTGAGGTGCACTCTGATCGAGTTGGACTTTAGACCAGAGTCTGACAGGTGCAGAAGAAAAGACAAAATGGACTCCACAGAGCAGGAGAAGGGGTCCAGAGCCTTGTTCTCTCACCATATGGAGAACCTGTGCACTTGAAGACATAAGCACATCTCATTGAGTCCTTGTGCAAGGCGAGAAGTATGTTCTCTGCCTCCTGCCATTAGTACTAGGGACAACAGGTTGGGATGAAGCAGATTCCCATCATCCTGCGAGATCAGGTCCAGGGCACAGCCCAGTGAGCGGTTGCCATTGAGACAATCAGAAGAGGAGTGGAAACCAGGGCTGCCTGGGCCAGTGTGGAGCAATGAACTTAAGAATATAAGACATGCATACTGGATCAGACCAAGGTCCATCAAGCCCAGGATCCTGTTTCTAACAGTGGCTAATCCAGGTCATAAGTATCTGGCAAGTTCCCAAAAAGGTACATAGATTACACAGTGCTTGTTCTGGGGTAAGCAGTGGATTTCCTGGGTCCTCTTTAATAATGGTTTATGGAACATTCCTCCAAGTACTTGTCTAAACTTTTTTTAAACCCAGCTACACTAACAGTTTTTACTGCATCCTCTGGTAATGAATTCCAGAGTTTGATTACGCATTAAGTGAAAAAATATTTTCTCTTATTAGTTAGTCTTAAACAGATTACACTGTAGCTTCATTGCATGTCCCCTAGTCTTTCTACTTTTTGATGGTGTAAAGAATCGATCTACGTTTACCTGTTCCACTCCATTCGTTAATTTATTGACCTCTATCATATCTCTCCTCAGCCATCTCTTTTCCAGGTTGAAGAGCTCTAACCTTTTAAACCTCTCTTCATAGGGGTATCCTTCCATCCCCTTTATCATTTTGGTGGCTCTTCTTTGTACCTTTTCTAATTCTGTTATATCCTTTTTAAGATATGGCGACCGGAATTGCACACAATATTCAAGGTGTGGTCGCACCATGGAATGATACAGAGGCATTATAATATCCTTTGTTTTATTCTCCATTCCTTTCCTCATGATCTTTACCATGAAGATCATGGTAGCGCCATCCGCCTGCAACTTAAAAAGGGTCTTGGTTACCAGAGGAGTCGGTGGGTAGGCATGAAGAAGACCGTCACTCCAATCCAGGAGAAAAGCATTGGGAGCCAAGCGATTCTTGCATGGCATTCTGGAGCAAATTAGTGGGAGCTGGGTGTTGCAGGGAGTGGCAAAGAGGTCTACGGATGGCATGCCCCACATCTGGAAGATACAATCGGCAACCTGCCTGTTCAGAGTCCACTTGTGTGGCTGAAGGACCCTGCTGAGATGATCCGCTAGGACGGTGCGTTCCCCTAGTAGCTATACTGCTCTGAGGAGCATACCGTGCAAGACTGCAAACTTCCAGAGGCGAACCCATGTCGTCCTGTTTGTTAAGGTAGAACATGGCCACCTGGTTATCCATCTGTATGAGAATGACCTGGTGGGAGAGCATTGGCAATGAACCAAAGCTTCAGGAAGTTGATCTGATGGAGGCTTTCCCCTGCAGGTACAGGAAAAGCAGGACACACACCGCCACTGGATAGACAGAAAGCTTTAATATGTAAACTGCAAGATCAGCCCAACACGTGTTTCGGCCAAAGGCCTTCTTCAGGGGACAACGACCTCATAAAATACAATTAAAAACCATATAAAAGACATCCTATATAGTAACTGATCATTAAACATTCACAAGTAGAAACAAACATTAAAATTGATCATTGTTAAAAATGATAACAATAATAATAACAAAAAGATTAAATAACATGCATGTAAGAACCATAAATGATAAAAACACATAATGATTAAAAATGATTGATGTGAATCAACTTAAAAAGTCAACTACATAAATAAATAATAATCAAGTGTATAACTATAATAATTAAGAGCAGAGACAAGTAAAATAATTGATAGAGGCTAATCATTGTTCATAGGGACTCACCTATACTAGCAGATTATTCAAGAGTACTCTCCGAAATATATATAGCCTACAAAGTGTAACTACAAGGGAGAATGACATGGTATGAAAAAGGCATTCTGAGGAGACTGTCATGCAAGCAATTAAAAAATAGCACAGTAACCAAAATCTAAAATTAATATGGAAGGTTGATCTTACTTAAGTGCAAATATAAAAATTCTATCCAAAAATAACCCTCAACAATGTGGGAGGCAAATTGGCAGGGGAACCCAGATATGCAAGGCTACAAATTGTAACACGAACTGACATTAAATATAAATGAGAACTGGAAACATAAGGTAACTGCCCAAAAGATTGTCGGTTATAACAAAACTTGTGGAAAGATTGGTTCTAATGCATATGGGTCTCTCAAAAGATAAAAAACAAAATGATAGGGCAAAAAGGCATTGGCTGTTGCAAAACATTTATAAAAGGTAACAAAAGTAAAAACTTACCTGTAAAACAAATGAGTCTCTGAAGGGGTAAAAACAAAATAATAGGGCAAAAAGGCATCGGCTGCGATAGGACACTTAAGGTAACAAATAGTAAAAATGATAATAAATAATAAATAGTTAAAATTGCAATTGCAAAAAGTAGACAGACAATAGCTGAATAGTTCATAAACCATCAGAGTTAAAAAAACATTTAACACCACTAACCATGTGCATTGAAATGGGGTTAACTTCGATCAGAGTGACATCATCTACAACTACTACTACTATTAATCATCGTGGACCAATTGTAAATCAAAGAAGATACCATTGTGGTAAAGAATATTATTTTTGAAGTGAATGAAAAAATGAAAAGGCAAGCAAAGATTTTAAATGTTAAAAATGGAGAAACCTCCCCACACCATAAATTGCCGCCGTGAGAATCCAAAGTGAACAGAGGATCATGCAGACAAGATTAAGAACTGCTGACATATCAAATGCTGTTCGATGTAAACCTGTATATCGTTTTAAATACGTTCTATGTAAAAGAAGTTTTGTTCTATGCTCTAACTAGCTGCTCTAACCACTAGGAGTAGCCTAGTGGTTAGAGCAACTGCCTCATACCCAGAAGATCAAGGGTTCAAGTCCCACTGGCACTCCTTGTGACTTTGGGCAAGTCACTTTACTCTCCATTGCTTTGGAAGAAAAGGCTGGCAATCTACTTCTGGTGATACATTGCCAAGAAAACCCAGAGGTAGCTGGGTCACTATGAGTCAACACTGACTTGATGGCACTAAAAAAAAAAAAAAAGCTGCCTTGAGATTATGAAGGGCAGTATATAAAAAATGTTAAATAAATAAGGGGTGACAGCAGACAGACTGCTGTCCAAAGAACTTTAAAAACATGATTTAATATCATGATCCATGGAACATTGTGGTGACAATTGAATAGCTAAAAGATAAGTTGATGCAAATCAATTACAAAGACTGTGGAAGCCATGTGGCCCAGGAGGCATAGCATCTGCCAAGCAGTGACAACCGAGCAACTCTGGATGTCCCTCACCAAGATGACTAGGCATTGGGCCCTGTCCACCCAGAAGGAATGCTAACGCCAGTGTGATATCAAGGAGAGGTTGCAAGTGGGACTTTGGGTAGTTGATGCCAAAACCAGCTGTTCCAGCACCTTAATGATGTGCTGTACAGACTGCCAGATGTCATCTGGCTTCCCGCCCCGACCAACCAGTCATCCAGGTAGGGGAAGACAAAGATTCCCAGGATCCAGAGGAAGGCAGCAACAATCACCAGACATTTGGTGAAGAACCTTGGGGAGGAGATAAGGTTGAAGGACAGAACCCTGTACTGATAGTGCCATCTGCTGAGCATAAAGCGGAGGTACTGAGGGTGCAGGAGGTGAATGAGAATGTGTGTGTAGGTGTCTTTGAGAGCCAAGGAGCACAGCCAATCTTCCCATTGAAAATAGAGCAGCAATGTTCTAAGGGATATCATCTTGAACTTCTTCACTAGGAAGCGATTGAGATTGCAGAGATCCAGAATGGGTCAGAACCCACCTGTTTTCTTGGGGACCAGGAAGTAGTGGAAGTAGAAACCCTGTCCTGTTTGGGATGATGGAAAGGGTTCCACCTCCCATTCTGCCAGGAGGACCAGGATCTCCAGATGGAGTAGTTCACATTGATGATGCTCAAGAGGGTACTCCCCTGGAAAGAAGGCGGAGGGAATTTGCTCAAAATGGAGCAGGTTGCCCTTGCGGATAACCTGCAGTGCCTAGACATCAGTTGTTATGCTGGGCCATCTGTGAGCAAAGTGTATCAGTCGTCCTTCCACCTGTGGTGGAACGAAGGCTGGGAAAGGAAAATGGGCCATGCTCCAAAAGCCAGGAGTCAAAACCCCCACCTGGCTGGTTGAAGCTTTGGGGCCTTCAGCTTGCGCTGCTGCCTCTGGTTTTGACCCTTATGCTGTTGCTCCTGTTGGGGCGGCTGGTACAAAGAATATGGGGCATAAGTACTATAGGCCTTCTTCTTAGGGTAAAAGGACTTCTTCCTTGAAGTCTTTCTCCTGCAAGGGTCAGTGGTCTTTCTCAAAAACCAGTTCATGGTGAGATGTTCCATTTTCAACTCTGCAGCCTTCTCCATCATGGGTTTGTCATAGAGGTTATATCATCGGCATGGGACATCGGCCAGCATGTCCTGAACCCACTGTTCTAAGTCCGAGGACTGTAGCCATGCCAAGCGGTGGGCAATGATGCCCACCGCAGCTATTTTGGCCATGGACTCAAACCTGTCATGGGCCGTGCGGGTGATGTACTTGGAGCACTCTTTCATTTTGCTCACCAGATTCCAGAACTGCTCAAGGCAAGATCTCCCACCAGGTCACACAGGTACATGCCTATGTATAACTGGTATGGTTGGATCCCAGCCACCAGCACTGAGCCCTGGTAACACCTCCTTCCAAAGCCATTCATGGTGCAGGCCTCCCTACCCAGGGGCACTGAGAAGTGCATCTTGGAACTTTTAATCTGGTGCATGTTCGATTCCACCACCATGGAATTGTGAGGGAGTTGTGCCTTTTCAAACCCAGGGCTCTTGCTCACTCAATACATGGAATTGAGGCGGTGGCTTACTGTTGGCACCATGAGGGTGTTTACCACATCCTAAAGAGAAGCCGTTCCAGAATCGGGTGAATTGGAACCATAATGGCCTCTTTAGGAGAAGTCTGGTACTGGAGAATTTCCAACTTCTCCACCCGAGATTCCTTCTCCGTCTCAATAGTGAAAGACAAAGCCTTCCCTATGTCGCACATGAACTTTATTTATTTTATTTATTTATTACAATTTCTTATATATCGCACTATATATCAGCGCGGTTTACATACAACAAAATGACCATAACAGATTGTTTGGCTTCACATAGAACAGGAGTAACAACTTGGATAACATGTTTGGCTTTACAGAGAACATGGGTAACAACTTGGATAACAAGGGGATACAAACTGAACTGAAGGAGAGGTCTCCTCCGCTTGTACAGGGTTGAGGGATTGAAGGGGATATTACAGTGACGGGCAGTCTCTGGCAATTCCTTATTGATCTCCTAATCAGAGTCCAAGTTCAAGAGGAACTTGAAATGCCACCTCGAATGGTGATCGCGCCAGTGGTGCGCAAGTGGAGTTCAAGGAGTCCTTAGCTCCTATCTGTCTGAACCTGAAGCACTCAGGGAGGACATCCATTGCACTGAGAGGAACCTCGAACGCTCACGGGAACCTCCCAATAGCACATGGAACTCCAGGATGGGCTGCACTTCCACAGGTGAGGCACTCTCCATGGACAAGACCGTCACTGGTGTCGAGGAAGCTGAGGTCACTGGGTCCTTGGCAGCCTACTGAGCCATGAGTGCAGCGAGGTTAGGCTCAAGGCCCTGCATTCTCTCTGTGAGGATAGAGGTCTCCGCTGCCGCAAGAATTGGCGCTGCAATCTTCTGGGGGCATTCCTTATCAAAGGAGAGCTGCCATTCTGATGCCCCGTGACCACTTGGTTCCAAGTGGACCCAGCCTCCGCACGAAGCCAAAGCCTCGGTGGAGGCCTTCGGGGGCATCGATGTTGAGGTCAATGCTGACGCCTTGGAACTGAACAGCAATTCCCGCTGCCGTTCCCAGTTCTTAAGTCCCTGGCATGTCATCTGCAAGCAGAAAGTGCAGTCTAAGGGCTCGTGGTCGGGCCCGAGGGATTTAAGGCATCAGCTATGGTGGTCCGTGATGGAGATGGTCCGGCCACACTGAGTGCACTTCTTGAAGCCACTGGCCAGCTTTGACATGGCAGGGAAGATGGCTTCCATCAAGCCAAAGGACTCAAATGTCTTCAGCGACCAGGGGGGTGCGAGAGGAAAATCCTGCGCACCAAGAGAAAAAAAGAAAAAGGAAAAAGCCCCAAGAAAAACATGGCACTGAGGCACCAATGTTCCCGGAGACAGCAGGAAGATGCTATACAGCACACGATATTGAAAAATGAAAAAAAACTAGCCTAAAAAATGTACTCTAAATTCCAGGACACAGACGACATCTGGAGGACTCCATGGAAAAAAGAAGACTGAGGTAAGATGGGTCTTTCAGGCAGGAAGACCAGCACACATGTGGGGAGCACATTCCAAAAGCTTCTTTTGGAAGCTGGGAAACATTCCTGCATGGGTCCGACGGTGATATCACCCATATATGAAGACTGACTTCCTGTTTGATCCTGGTGAAAGTGTAATATCTGGTTCAAGGAACATTTTTGTCTTTGCTAGGCCCAAGGGAAATAAAAAGAGTTTGCTGCATACCATGCTATTTCCCGAGGGCCAGGTTATGTTTCATTTAGACAGGGCCGGCCCGTCCAGGGGGCCCCGCATGAACTTCATTCTCACACAATGGATGGCTTCAGAGGTGAGCTGGGGAAACCCGCGTGAGGCCCTGGCTCCCTCTGCACAGCCGCCAGCGTGAAGAGCAGTGTTTTCCTTCACGCTGGCAGCTGTGTTACTATGAAGCGCGCAAGTGCCAGGAAATGCCCTTTAACCTTTCCCAGCATTCAGCATGCTTCACAGTAACACAGCTGCCAGCATAAGAGAAAACACCGCTCTTCATGCTGTCAACTATGCAGAGGTGAGTCGCGGGGCTCTTCAGGGAGGGGAGGTCTAGGATAGGACAGGAAATGGCTGATGGGGGCTAGAATTGGAAATGGGCTGATGGGGGGGGGGCTTGCACTGGGGCCGATGAGGGGCTAGGACTGGAAATGGGCTGATGGGGGGGCTGGGCTAGGACTGGAAATGGGCTGATGGGGTGCTTGTCCTGGAAATGGACTGATGGGGGGCTGGAAAAGGACTGGAAATGGGTTGATGGGGGGAGCTTGGGCTGGAAATGGGCTGATGGGGGACTGGAATAGGACTGGAAATGGCTGATGTGGGGCTAGGAATGGAAATGGGCTGATGGGGGGGCTGGGCTAGGACTGGAAATGGGCTGATGGGGGTGCTTGTCCTGGAAATGGACTGATGGGGGGCTGGAAAAGGAATGGAAATGGGTTGATGGGGGGAGCTTTGGCTGGAAATGGGCTGATGGGGGGCTGGAATAGGACTGGAAATGGCTGATGTGGGGCTAGGACTGGAAATGGGCTGATGGGGGACTGGAATAGGACTGGAAATGGCTGCTGGGGGTGCTAGGACTGGAAATGGGGCTGATGGGGGGAGATGTGAGAATGGGACTAGAAGAGAGCGGATGCTGGGTGGGGCTGGAACTAGAAGGGAGCTGATGTTGGGGGAGGACCAGAAGGGTTTGGGGCTGGGGGAGTGAGGATTGAGAGGGGAAAAGATATTTTGTGTGGGAGGGAAGGAAAATCTACAATTGGCCGGGTAGTGGGAGAGCAAGTGGGGATTGAGGATGGAAGTGTGAAATTTGAGTGGATGAAAAATAAAGAAAGAAAGAAATGGAAAGAGCAAAAGGAGAAGATCAGTATGTTAAAGCAGATGTAGAGAGAGAATGGGAAAAAACCTAGAAGAGAGAAGAAAGGACAAATGGACAGCAGACAATGGAGAGTTAGCCAAAGACATGAAGAAACCAGAAGAAAGTGAGTGGAACAATTGCAACTGAAAAATAAAATGCCCAAACAACAAAAGGTAGAAAAATACTTTTTTATTTTGAATTTATTAACTGGAATATGTCAGCTCTGGGAAATGTGCATTGCTAACGTCTTTGCGTTTTTGTTTAGTACAAGAGGAAATTAATTTATAGTTTTATTTCTCCAGTGTTGTTATATGTTCCAGCTTTGGCTTTTGAAGTTCCCAGTTTAATTTTGTCTTTCTATTTCTAAATTGTTATCCCTTGTTCTTTATTTGGTGACAGTCTATGTTCTGCATGTGTAACCAAGCTGAGGTATTGTTTATGTAGTTTCTATTTGACAGTGCCACTTGTTCTCTTTCCTCAGTAGAAGATGTTTCGGTATTCTCTGAGATGTATTGGTTTAATTGCAGTGTTGCTCTTTTGATAGATAGGGTTTGTTGCCTTGTGAGTCCTGATAGTGCTGTTATGATACAGAGGGTTTGCTATGGGTTCTGAATGGGCAGTGTTTTATAGTACTTCCTAATGTGCCTGGCGGTTGGCACTGGAGTATAGTAATGTAGAAATCTGGTAGTCTTTTTTTTATCCAGATACTCATTAAAAGGCATGTTTACTAAATGTTAGTGCATGTTAACTTTATGCAAATATTTATGCAAATGAGGCCCCGCAATGAGTCTCCGCACATGGCCCCACACCCTCCTTGTGCTGCCTCTGCATTTATATATGATGTTTTCTCATTTATGAGCAGCTAAACGCTAATTTTAGCATTTACATGTTATATGATGGGAGACTGCCTAGCAGAATATATTTAGCTTGTGAAAAATGGCTATAAATATGGCTGTAATGTGCACATTAAACTTTATTACATAGGCCCAAAAGAATCGTTAAAAACTTTCTTCAGCCTTCCCAACATCACCACCCACAATACTCTGAATTAAATACCATCTAGGCACAGAGTTGCCAAGTTACTGATTTCCAGGAGTGATAGTTTTTGCCAGTTCTGGTTTTAAATTTGCATTGCAATGCACTATGGTATTTGTAGTCCCTGATTTTACCCACTGACATCAGTACTGCAGGTCACATAATGCATCAGAATGAGCTTGTCAGAAATCCAGGACTAGCTGAAAATCTAATTCCTGAAATTGGGTAACTTGGTAACTCTGTGGGCAGCTATTTGTTTTTGAACTAGTTCATAGGGTCTACTATAAGTAAACAGAGAGTAAAGAGAGAACATGATAAAGGATGACTGAGTGAGAAAGAAAAAAGAGAGGAAAAGGAAGAGTGACTAATAAAAAAACTGCAACGAAAGAAAACTGGAAAAGAAAAGGAGTTACAGAAAGATATCGTTGAAGAGAAGAAAAAGACCCCACCTCTAATCCTCATGAAGATTAAAAAAGAAGTCAGAAAAAAAAGAGAGGAAGCTATAGAGGAAAGAGATAAACATACACATATACTTCCACAGACACACAAGAGAAATAGAGTGGAAACAGGTTCAGATTCAGCAAATTTTATTGGCATGACAATTTGTACATATATTGCCAAAGTAATAAATATAGAGGGCTATTTTTAGTCCTCCCACTTAGCCTGTAGGCCTGTGAATTCTTAATTTAAAACTTATTTTGCACCTTTTCACTCTATAAAGTATACAATGCAAATACAATACAAATAAACATAAACATTACTACTACTACTTATCATTTGAATAGCACTAACAGGCATATGTTATATAATGTAGGCATTATCCTACATTGTTTAATTGTTCCCTGTAAACAGTTGTAATATACTGTACTATTGTTTCATGTAAACCGTCTTGACTAGTAGAAAGACGGTATATAAAAACTGTTAAATAAATAAATAAATAAATATGCAGCACTATATACGTACATGTAAGAGACAGTCTCTGCCCAAAAGAGTTCACAATCTATCCAAGACTGAACAAATAGGGGACTAGGGTAGAATTAAGAAGAAATGATTAAAGCATACATGGGTGGTAAACAGTAGAATACATTACCACACTTTAGCAAACATAGGGGTATGTTTACTAAACTGCGTTAGTGCAATTCGCGTTAGGAGCCGCGGTAGTGAAAGAAACCCCAAATAAGGACATGGGCGGTACATCGTTACCACTACCGCGCGTTAGAAAAATTAACGAGCGTTACCGGGCGCCGTGCCGCGTTACTGCGCGTTAATCGTAAGAAGACGTACAGACACAAAGCACTGAAACAGAGCTGTAGCACAATGGTTACGGTACTGACCGCTGTTACAGGCAGCATGGGTTCAAGCCCCCAATGTGCCTAACGCAGAAGGCTGTCTCAGGCATCACCCTGTACATTACAGAAGGAAAGAGGAGGCATGCTTTTCGTTACGCTGAGTATTGGTGTCAGAAAAACACCCTCGGAATGTGCCTAGCCACGTACGTTGGTACGTGCGTAGCCACGCGCGTACATTCGTGCGTGGGTACGTGTTTGTTTATGTGCGTGGGTACGTGTGTTTTTACCAGTGTGGGCATCTTATATTACAGACTTTGTAGGGTGTCCTGCACCCATGCAGTATGCTAACAGATGTACGTGTGATGGCCTATGGTTTATCAGAGCCTGTGAGCAGGTGCTGGTGTTTCACAGGGTTGGATTGGGCCAGTCACACCCATGATGCACTGCACATGCAAATCAGCTGTCCACAGATACACACCATGGGGAATGCACCCCCACAGCACCTCGGCCTGGTAGGGGGAACTGACCATGTGCACCCCCACAGCACCTCAGCCTGATAGGGGGTACCGACTGTGTGTTGTACTGGCACAGAGTAGCTACACACCGTCACATTGTGCGGGTACTGTGCTCACCCTGAGGGTGCAGTGAGGCGCCCAGCACTAGGTCCACAGCACCGGCCATCGCTGAAAGAGGCCATGGCGCAGGTCCAAAGCAGTGTTACTGTGTGAGATAGGTAGTTTCTGCAGGAACACCTTGGACATCTCTGTCTGTTTCAGTCAGGTGTAGCCCCCATGCACCACCACACCCCTCCCCCAGGGCTGAGGGTGGCAAACAGGGTCTCCTATCAAAAGATCCACAGTCTACCTCCCTGCAACGGTGGCAGTAGAGGGGAACATGAACCCTAGTCCTGCTGGGGAACAGACACCCCACAGGGCAGTCAATGCAGCTCTGTACACAGCCATAACACAATAGCAGACAGACATTAGGCCTGGATATGGTATGCTGCACCCCACCACTATCTGATATTCCCCTGGTGCAAGCCATCAGCCACTGCACCCTGCAAGCCACTCCATCACAACACCTACCAGCTGCAAACAGTCTGCTAGTGCCCAGTGGAGATGCCTGCACCCAGAACTGGGATGTCAGCATACACAGCAAGCAGATACATCAGTGACTGGGCCCCAGAAGGAAACCCATATTTATCACATGAGAGAAATATTAAGTAGCACTATGGGAGTGCCTAGCCATGCTGTGGCCACTGCATAGTCAGGGTGAGAGTGATCTCTCAGCAGGATATACTGAGGTCACCCTGTCTGTGTAGGTGGTGGCCAGGCACTACAATGTGCCTGTCACTGCCCTATGCCCTGTGCAGATGCACCCTGGCCAGGCCACCCTGTCCGGCCTATACCCATGGTACCTTGCTCCTCATTATGCACATTGGCAGCCCAATACTGGCAACGGTGCTGGCAGTGTGGGCTGTTGAAGGTGTTTGCAGCCACCACACACTGGATAGACCAGGGGTGGGCAAACCTGGTCCTGGAGGGCCACAGACCAGTCAGGTTTTCGAGATATCTCTAATGAATATGCATGAGATATATATGCATTAGAGATATCCTGCCAACCTGACTGGTTTTGCCCCTCCAGGGCTGGATCTGGAGACCCCTGCCTTACACCTCTGTCATTTAAGATTGTGAGTGGACAAGGTGCAGATGTCCAAGACATCAAAAAGGTTAGATAGAATTTGTCACAGTCCTCCTCACTTCTCACTACCACCAAAAAATTGTCTATTAGACAACTTTTTGGTGGTGGTGAGAATCGAGGAGGAATGTGACACATTCTATATACCCTTTCGATGTCTAGGACATCTATACCTTGCCCACTCACGATCTTAAATGACAGAGGTGTAAGGTAGGGGTCTCCAAATCCAGCCCTGGAGGGCCACAAACCAGTCAGGTTGGCAGGATATCTCTAATGCATATATATCTCATGCATGTTCATTAGGGATATCCCGAAAACCTGACTGGTCTGCGGCCCTCCAGGACGGAGGTGCCCACCCCTGGGATAGACAGACAGCCACCCCACACCTATGCCAGCATTGTGCTACTATAGAGGTGGTCAGCAGCCATACCCACCACACCAGTCCTGGGCATAGTACAGGCATGGATATGGTACACAAGACTGTTGGGGGGTCACTCCCCAGGGTGGTGAACACTGTCAGAGACCAGACCTGCAGCACACACCGCAGACATCAGAATGATTGTTATGGTGGAGCTCAATGAGCAAAATGTGCTTAACGTAGGAATTGATATCTGCCAGTTATCAGAGGAAACGTTTGATAGCTGTGTACCATATACCCAGGTGTAGGGTGGCATTGCTAAGGTATGCAACTGCTAGTATTGGGAGATACAGGCAGGGCCCAATGTCTTGCCTCTCCAGCTGGCATTGGCCAATGGGGCCTGTGGGTGGGTGTGGCCCTGTTGGCTGCTGCTTTACGGCAGAGTTCCCCAACTCCAGTCCTGGTGTTCCAAACACTGTTCGGGTTTTCATGCTGTCCCTCATAAATATGCATGAGCTACATCTGCATACCATGGGGGTGGTGCATAGCTATGCAGCACAGGCATCTTTATTAGAGGCAGCATGACACCGGAATGTTGTGGGGCCCTCCAGGACTGCATTTGCGGGACTCTGCTTTAGGTAATGTGCCTGTTTCTGGTGTCTGTGTTTGGTGTGGTAAAATATAGGCCATGCGTATGTTCTCTGCACTAAAGGAGTGTCTTTACTATCACTGTTTAGTGGTGGGTAAAACTATGGGGACTGGGTTGGCAGGAACCCCAGCTGGGATTTGAACCTGTGACCCTCTGGTCTAACAGGCACTGGCTGTGTCTGTTGCACCACACTGGGGCCACAGAGACAGTGCAGTCCCTGGAGTTAGTTAAACCGGCCTGATGAGTCAGAAACCCTGCTCTGCAACAGGTTTACTGTGGCCTCATTTACCGTGTATGCAGACAAAGGTGCACATAAACCTCAGAAAAGACCGCACAAAAGGGGCACACCCATAACCAAGCTGGGCAACAATGATATCATTGGGAAACATTACACCACACGCCCAGGACAGCTCCATTACAATGTAATGCTCTTTGAAAGGGTCTGCGGAGCGTAGACCCTTCCACACATCATTTCCTTTTATTTTGGTGCTTTCCAGGGAGTGTTGTTCCTTGTTGCCCATTGCTATCACTGTTGCCCAGCTGAATTCTGCTTTTTAAAATGTTTCTTGTGGTCATTTTTAATGTTTTATGTGATATTTTGTTCTGTGCACATGTATCACACTGCTCACGTTTTGTGGGTTTCCCCGGTTTTTCTGTACATTGCTGACGGAAATGGTTTCTCTTCCCTTTAAATGCCTTTAACGACAGGTTTTCATTTGCGTTGGAATTCAGCTCTGAAATTCAGCACGTTAGTATGAGGGGAGCCTCTCCCCGCCCACTCTCCGCCCATTGACCCCTTCTCTCTGCCCACTCTCCACCTTCTGCGCTGTTTTAACGCGCCGCGGAGCTTTACGATCGTTAACTACGGTTAACGCGCGTAGTATGACGTTAACGGTCGTTAGCGCGTCGGTACGCGCGTTATACGGCACTTACGGTCGTTAACGTCATATAACGCGTGTTAGTCACGTTTATCGCACTTTAGTAAACATCCCCCATAGAGCATGTTTACTAAAGTGCAGTAACGGTTACCACACTGTAAACCCACTTAGCACAGGACTTTGGTAACCATTACCACAGCGCTAAGGAGGCCATTGTGACCGCATAGCATTGGTTGGGGCAAGGTCAGGTGGAAAGTAGGAAGTGACTGCTCAGAGCAGTTAGCAAAAGGGACATAGCCACACAATATCTCAGCAGCGATTAGCATGAGTGCACTTGCTGCCACCTCAGTGGGTGGCATTAACTGTACCCACGGCAATAGCAGCCAGATGCCTTATAGCAGGGTTGGTGCCAGACCATCATTAATCACAAGGGAATATGCCTGGCACGCTCCCATTCATTAGCATGGGTCCAGCGTCACCCCTGTGCTAAATTTTGGGGTTTACCACGTGCTAGAATAGGGAACATTAGTAAACATGCACCATAATGTGCAAAGAGGGATTGCAAGCAGATTTTTAAAGAGAAACTCCCATATAGTTTCCAAAAATCCTCTCCCCATATATCTTGCAGGTGCAAAAAGTATGTGATGAATAGCAGGAAGATGCAGATATGAGGATTTGTGAATGAAATCCACACTTGTACTTCTGCCAACCTACTGTGGCCCTATCCCCAGCACCATTTCTTTTCCCTGCAAAGGATTCAGCATACTTTCTAAGAACGTTTTCCTGAAACTAATCACTCACATATCCATAGAAATCCCTTAGAAATTACCCCAAAAGTGGTTAAAAATTAAAACAAAATATATTAATTATACTTGCAGTAATAAGGAGGAGAAAAAGAAAGAGAGGAAAGAGCAGGAAGAGAGGCTGAAGCTGAAGCGACATGATTAGAGTAAGTAACAGTAGGACAGTAAGGGGAGGCCTCTATAGAATAGCAGGATTGAAAATCACCCTGCCTGCAGCTTAACCTCTGACTCTAGGGACAAGGCATTTAAACCACAAATAGAGTGAGGCAGCACACTCAGTTCAATTGTGACAGTTAGCGAAGTGCAGATGGCTCCAGCTGAGTGGCGAGCAGCTTTCATCTGGCCATTTTCACTCTGTTCCAGGCAAATTTTAGTCTGCCGTTTTTGTAGAAACAAAAAGAATCTGAGCCTAGTGTGGAACAGCTGCCACCCCAGTCTACCCAGAGCTGGATTTCTTCCAGAGTGGTTGTAGGATCAGTGTTATCATCTCTCTGTAGGGGAAGCAAAATGGAGGCACCCATTTGTAGATTTGTTCCTTCTTTTCCCCCTCATCTAGAATGACTGGTCCCAGAGTTGGTTCAAGATATAGGTGTCCTAGGCAAACTTAAGCCTTACTCTCCCCTCTCCCCCAGCTGTCAAAATTTATTGGTTAGTTTTGAATGCCCTGCTCTTTGCTACCCCCTCCCCAAGAAGCTGTCATTTCTAATACTCTGCATCTTCTTGCTGTAACTGAGACCTGGCTTTTCCCCCAAAGACTCTACTTCAGCTGCTGCCCTCTGTCATAAGGGCTACCAATTTTCCCATATGCCTCGCTGCGTTGGGCGTGGCAGTGGTGTTGGGTTTCTAATCTTTCCTTCCTGCCAATTTCAACCCTTCCTTCTGCCTCAGTCTCATTCCTTTTTTTCCTTTGAAGTCCACTCCATTTGCCTATTTTCTGCACTACTTATCTGGACAGCTGTCATTTATCAACCCCCTGATAAGTCCACCTCTACCTTTTTCACTGACTTTGATGCCTGACTTTTCCTCTTTCTAGATGCATCTTCCTTCTCCTTTATTCTTGGGTATTTTAACATTCACGTTGCTAACCCTATAACCCCTCTGACCCTCATGCCTTAAAGCTCCTTTCCCTTACCACCTCATTTGATCTCCAGCTATGCCCTACCGCCCCTACTCGCCAGCTAGGCCACTGTTTTGACCTTGTCTTCTTCTCTAACTGCTTGCCATCAAACTTCTGCACCTCAGTTCTTCCCTTATCTGATCATCAACTGCTAAGTTTCACTCTTCATCACCTCCAATTTATTCTCGCCCAATCTCCTCCAATGTCTTTAAGAATCTTTGTACTATTGATCCATCAGTTCTCTTCACTGCTGTCTCACCACTTCTTTCCTCTACTATGTCATCTAGGTCTGTTGATGAGGCTGTACCATCCTATAACACTGTACTCTCCTCTGCTCTGGATGCTCTTGCTCCTCCCACTTCATGTCCTGTGAGGCATACTGTACCTCAGCCTTGGCTATCCTCTAAAACCCGCTACCTGCATTCCTGTTCTTGCTCAGCTGAGTGCCTTTGGCTCAAATACCGCACCCTTGCAGACTTTCTACATTTCAAATTCATGCTAGCCTCTTTCCAGTCTGCCATAACATTCACCGAACAAGAGTACTATGTCCATCTGACTAACTCTCTTGCCTCTGATTCTTGCCATCTCTTTACAACTCTCAACTCTCTCCTCAAAGTGCCTCCATCTCTGACCCCTCTTTCCCTTTCTGCTTAGACTTCTGGCTGACTACTTTCATGATAAAGTCCACAAGATTACTCTTGAGTTCCCCTCAGGGTCATCTCCATCCCCCGTTCCCCATCCCCTCAACCTCTCTTGCCCTTTCATCCTTTTCTAAGATCACTGAGGAAGAAACCACTCATCTTCTCTCCTCCTCTAAATTTACTACCTGTTCCTCTGATCCCATTCCCACCCACCTACTAAACTCCATCTCTTCCACCGTTGTCCCTTCCATCTGTCATATCCTCAACCTATTGCTTTTTACTGCAACTATACCTGCAGCCTTCAAGCATGCTGTAGTTACACTGCTCCTCAAGAAACCACCCTTTGATCCTACCTGTCCTTCTTATCAATCCATCTTTCTCCTCCCCTTTATTTCTAAACTACTTGAATGTGCGGTTCACCACTACTGTTTTGACCTTTTGTCCTCTCAGACCCTTCTGGATGCACCACAATCTGGCTTTCGCCCTCTACATTCTACTGAGACAGGTTTTGCCAAAGTCTCCAATGACTTGTTCCTTGTCAGATCCAAGGGCCTTTACTCGATCCTCACCCATCTTAACCTTTCTGCTGCTTTTGATACTGTTGATCACCACCTCTCTTCAATATCCTGTCCTCGCTTGGTTAGAGTAGTTACTCACCTGTAACAGGTGTTCTCCAGGAGCAGCAGGAATCAGTCCTCACATATGGGTGACGTCGGCGCCGACGGAGCCCTTGTGTGGAGCATTTCCCCAGCTTTCAAAGAAAGCCTTTGGGAATTGCAGCGCGCATGCGCGGTCCCCTTCCCGCCCAAGGGTGCCATCTTGCTCAGTCTGATGACATAGCTAAAAGACAGCAAAATAGCAAAAATAAATTATATGACTGCAACTCCAAGGGGAGGAGAGAGGGTTGTGAGGACTGATTCCTGCTGCTCCTGGAGAACACCTGTTACAGGTGAGTAACTACTCTTTCTCCAGGACCAAGCAGGAAGTCAGTCCTCACATATGGGCCTCCCCAGCTTAAGGCTACCGGAGATCTCAAGCAGAAAAATTGAGCTCCCTCTAGCTCGTCAGTACGTAAGGAAGGAATCTTCTCTGAGAACGCCCCCGACTGGTAGCCCAACACCAGGGCCGGAGGGCAGGAACTTGTTGAGGTTTCGCAAGTCCAGGATGGGTCTGAGGCCTCCTGTTATTTTTGGTATCAGAAAGTACCTGGAATAAAAGCCGTGACCTCTCAGGTGGTGGGGCATCGGTTCCACAGCCGGTTCCTGAAGAAGACTTGCTAACTCCTGAAGGAGTAAGTCCCTGTGCAGAGGGAGTCTTGGAGGCTCCCCTGGAAAGTAGGAGGGAGGTACCTGGTGAAAGTGTAGAAGATAGCCTTTTTGAACTATATGAAGCACCCAGTTATCTGATGTGATGGCTGACCACCTGTGGGCAAAGTGGACCAGCCGGCCTCCTGTGCTGAGAGAAACCAGCGGAGGGGAAGAGGCTATGCTGACGGAGTCAAAAGCCCCCACCCTGCTGAGCAGGGGCCGGTGTTGTGGGCTTGGGGGCCTGCTGCCTACGGGACCCATTACCCCATCCCTTGGCCTGCTGACCCTGTTGGGGAGCTGCTGAGGCCTGATAATGAGGGTACTGTTTATAGGCAGCTGCCTTCCTCGTGTAAAAGGGCTTTTTCCCCGAGCCCTTCTTCTTCTGAGAAGGGGCAGAGGTTTTTCTGGACAGCCGAGTCCTGGTCAGAGTCTCGGTCTTGATCTGTGCAGTCTTTTCAGCCATGGGCTTGCCAAAGAGGTTTTCACCTCTGCAGGGGACATCGACCAACTTGCCCTGTACCTATGGCTCGAGGTCGGATGACTGAAGCCAAGCCTGTCGGCGGGCACCGATGCCGGCTCTGGCTACCCGAGCCGATGCTTCGAAGCCATCGTAGGCTGCTCGAGAGATAAACTTCGAGCACTCCCGAATACCAGTGGACAAGGCCTGGAACCTCTGCAAAGGTTCCTCGGAGAGACCAGCAGAGAACCCGGCAATTTTTTTTGCCAGGTCCCGGAGATACATGCCCATGTAGAGCTGGTAGGTCTGGACTCGACAAGCAAGCATAGAGCCCTGGAAGCACTTCCTACCGAGGGCATCCAGGTTCTAGGCCTCCCGGCCGGGAGGCACCGAGGAGTGCATCTTCTGACTCGAGTTGATGCATGGCCGATTCCACCACCATGGAATGGTGCGGTAGTTGTGCCTTTTGGAACCCGGGGCTCTTGCGGACTCAATAAATGGAATCGACCCGCCTGCTTAACACTGGCGCTGACGCCGGGCTCTCCCACATGCGGAAGAGAAGTCGCTCCAGCATCGGAGGAACCGGTACAGTAAGGCCTCCTTCGGGGGAGAGTCATACTGGAGGGCATCGAGCTCTTCGGCTCTTCGGCTCCTCCTCGGGATCTGTGGGGAATGCCAAGGCCTTGGCCATATCCCGCACGAAGTCCGAGAACCGGATGTCCTCCGGGGGGGACCGTCTCCGAGGTTCGGACTCGGGCGAGTCCGATGGGACGCACCGAGTCCGAAAAGTACCTGGTGACTCTTCGTCCTTCGTCTCCCAGCCCGACTCCTCGGAGGAGGAATCGAGCGGCTCCGGTCGGGCGGGCACCGATGCCCTCTGCCCCGATGCCAAGGCCTGCGTCGACGACCTCGGTCCCGAACGGGAGGCCGAGGGAGACCGTGACCGAGGATTGACTCGAGCTCGCATGGACTCGAGGATCGGCTCGGTCTCCGGGGTCGACTAGGACGTCGACGTCCCGGTGGTCGGGGCAGATGCACCGGCAAGGCCAGCGATCAATGCCTGCTGCTGGTCCATGAAAGCAGTGAAACTGCTCTCCAAGGCCGTAAACCTGAGTCCGAGCTCAGGAGACCCAGCAGCCCCCGACTCGGGCCCCGATGGCGTCGGGCCCGATGTCGGCTCCTTTGGAGGCGAGTCCACAAGGACTACAGTACTCACGTGTCCAGGAGACTCCATCTCGAGATGAGGATGTTTTGAAGGCCTCTCCGACTCCGAGGACCCGGGACGGCTATCGGGGCTATGCGACCTGGCCCTCGAGGAACCAGGAGCGTCCACCGACACCGCCCTCGTGGGTTTTTTCTTCCTATGATGTTCCCGGGCAGGAGACCCCCGCTCAGAGGAACTCCGACGATGCTCAGGACCGGAGTCCCAGGACGTCGAAGCCTCTGACGAGGTCCGGGCCCGGCCGGACGCGGAGTCAGAGAAGATTCGTTCTTTTTGATGCTGCCGACTCCTCAACACTTTTGAGGACATTTTGCCATACGGACCACAGATCATCGGGTCATGATTGGGTCCGAGGCAGCGGAGGCAGCAGTCGTGTGTGTCGGTAAGAGACATAGGTTTCTTACAGCGATCACACTTTTTAAACCCGCTGGCAGCCATCGGGGGAAAAAGGGCCCCTGCGAGGTCAAAAGACAGGGCTGCCAGTGAAAAAAGAAAAATGGCGCGAACGCTAGTCACGAAGGACAAAAAACGAAAAAATAAAGAACGGACTCGATACCGGCGTATCGGGCCCGGGCGGGAAAAGGATCCGGCGTCGAACCGAGAAAAGAATATTAAATAAAATCAACTTTTTCAGCGGCAATCACAAACAATGTCTGTAGGGCTCCGCGGAAAAAAGAAGACTGAGCAAGATGGCACCCTTGGGTGGGAAGGGGACCGCGCATGCGCACTGCAATTCCCAAAGGCTTTCTTTGAAAGCTGGGGAAATTGCTCCGCGAGGGCTCTGTCGGCGCCGACGTCACCCATATGTGAGGACTGACTTCCTGCTTGGTCCTGGAGAAAGAAGGAATTCTGGTGTGAAGAACTTTATGAACCAACACAAGAATCTTGAAGTGGATGCAGAACTGAATAGGAAGCCAGTAGTAGCAGACCTGAAGGGGTATGACATGGATGTAACATGCAGCGTGAGCAACAAGATGGACATCAGTGTTTTGGATGAGTTGAAGGTGATGGAATTGATACTGAGGAAGACCTGAAAATATGACATTGTAATCCAGCTGGGAAATCACCAGGAAGAGCAATAAGGTAGTTAGAGCAGAGGAGGAAAGAACGGGATGAATAGCTCTAATTTGGCTTTGCCTTGGGACCTCTCCTTTTTTCTCTCTACACTCAGTCCCTTGCTGCGCTTATCTCCTCCCATGGTTTTCAGTACCATCTCAATGCTGATAACTCTCAGATCTACTTCTCTGCACTTGAAATCTCTTGAGAATCCAGGCCTGGATCTCTGCCTGCTTATCTGACATTAGTGCCTGAATCACCGCCATTGAACATGGCCAAGACTGAGCTCCTTATCTTTCCCCCTAAGCCTGTCTCCCGCCTTCCTCCTTTCTCTATTTCTTTGGATAACACTCTACTCCTCCCTTTTTCCTCAGCTGGCAACCTTGGGGTCATCTTTGACTCCTCCCTCTCTTTCTCCACACACATCCAACAGATAGCTAAAATCTGCCGTTTCTTTCTCTACAATATTGGCAAAATTCATCCTTTCTTTTCTGAACAAGCTACTAAGACCCTTATCTATTCTCTAGTCACCTCCTGTTTAGACTATTGCAACCTCCTCTTCACTGGTCTTCCTCTGAATCATCTCTCCTCACTTTAATCTGTTCAGAACTCAGCTGCACAGCTAATCTTTTGCCAGTGTCTCTATGCTCATCTTACCCCTCTCCTCAAGTCACATCATTGGCTTCCTATCTGTTTCCACATCCAGTTCAAACTTCTACTAGTGACTTATAAGTGCCTTCATTTGGCTGCTCCTCGCTACCTTCCTCTCTTATCTCTCCCTATACCCCTCCTCGAGAACTCCGCTCTTCTGGCAGATCCCTTCTATCTGTGCCCTTCTTTTCCACTGCCAAATTCAGACTTTTATCTTTCTACCTTGCTGTTCCTTATGCCTGGAACAAACTACCTGAGTTGGTACATCAGGCTCCATCTGTGGCCTTGTTCAAATCCAGACTAAAAACTCAGGGCCCAATATTCAATTGGGATAGCTATGTGCTGCTATGGCGCATAGCCGTCGCCACCGACCACTAATCCCGGATATTCAATGTTGGGTTCATATGCGGCATTGAATATCCGGGGTCATTGCACAGTCTCCGATGCTGCAGAAGCTAACTGGATAGCGGCAATATTGCACCACTTCCCAGTTAGCTCCTGCGGGTAAAGCTAGGCCAGCTTTTGCATCACCTAGTTTTACCCACAGGTTGCTAACTGGGTAGCGGTGCAATATCACCGCTACCCGGCCCACGACACGCCCTAAAACACCTACAACAAGTCCCAATGCTAAACAGGGCATATAGCAGTTAGTTAGGGATATTCAGCGGCACTAAGCATGTTAGTGCCGTCAAATATTCAATTTCAAGCATGTTAGTGCCGTCAATTTCATCAGCATAATTCAAGCCATCATAACCCCCCACTTTGACTTCGCTAACCTAATTTTATTGGGTATAACAAAACAAAACATTAAAAGAATTCAACTTGCCCAGAATGCAGCAGCTCGGATAATAACAAAAGTACACGCACATCAACATATAACACCAATACTAGAATCCCTTCACTGGCTGCCTATACAAAGTAGGATAGTATACAAAACATTGATAACCACATTTAAAACTCTAAACGACATGGCCCCAGTCACCCTAAGTAACCTAATCAGCAAAGAGCACTCAAAATCTACTCAAAGAAAAGGACAAACAAATAAACTAAAAACTCCCAAAGACTTCATAAAAGCAAATAAACTCACAAACAATAGAGCTTTTTCTCATGCAGCTCCAACAATCTGGAATTCCCTCCCAGATGATCTAAGATTACTAACCGAGATCATCGAATTCCGCAAAAAAGTGAAAACCTATCTCTTTTCTAAACATTACAACAACTCAGATCATCCCTCAATAGACTTAGATAATGGCTAACCAGTTTTTATCTAACAAATCCCAAATGACCTACACATACAATTCTTCATAGCTGATACTGTACTTTGAATAACGCTTAAGCCCCACATAATGTGTATTTGTACATAATGTATAGTTTGCACTGTTCTATACTGTTCTGTATTAACACTAGTTGTTTATCTTATTGTTATTTGGTCATATGATGTTTTATGTAAAACAAACTCCGATTTGTTAACTGTTGTTTATTGTGAACCGCAACTGAACTATGGAAGATGCGGTATATAAATCATTGTTAAATAAATAAATATCCTATACAGCGACGTTTACATGGTTTACAGGTCCATAAACTGTGTAAATGCCTTTAGAATATCGGGCTGTCACTTCCTTGAAACTGCTTTTGGATATTGATCCCCCAAATCTCCTTGTCAACTCCTATGTGTTCCTTTACCATTTTTCTAGATATATCCTAGTCCTAGTTGTGTTGTCTGTCTTGACTAGACTGTAAGTTCTTATGAGCAGGGACTGTCTCTTAGATGTCTCTGTATAGCGCTGCATATGCCTTGTAGCACTATATAAATGATAAGTAGTAGTAGAATTATATTTAGCTCACGTCATGTCAATTTGGTATTTTCCTTTCCCCAGAAGGCTTACAATTTAAGTTGGTACCTGAGGCAATGGAGGGTTAAGAGACCTGCCCAAAGTCACAAAGGGTGGCAGTGGAATTCAAACTGGGCTTCTGTGGTTCTTAGCCCACTGCTATGACTATTAGGTTACTTCCTCTACTCCTTGTGGTCCATCACCACCAACCCACAGCCACCAGTAATGCAATCTCTCTTAGACCTGTAAGACATCATCACTCTGACGCTGGCAAGTTGCTTTTAATGATGCACAAACACCTGCCAGCTCAGAGTGATGATGGAGTGTCCAAGGGAGGAATGCTTCTGGGTTTGGGAAACGGGCTAGAGATATGGGGATAGGAGGAGGGTGGAGAGAGGAGAATGCTGATAACTTGGGATGATGGGAGGGAGAAAAGAAAAGAAGATGCAGTTGCAGACGATGGAGAAGAGGTTTTTACTGGGCTGGAAGATGATGTTGCTGGGCATGAGGAGAGAAGGAAAGAAGCATTGGAGAGAGACAGGAATTTGTCATCTTTATTAGTTTAAATTGTTGGATATTTGGTGGGTCTGCTGTTTGAAATCTTTTGTATTTTGGGGATTTTTAAACTTTTTATGAGTTTCTAAGAGAAAAATGCTGGTGACCTGGGATGAAGATAGGAAGAAAGGAGAAGAAGATACTGGCGCAGCCTACAGATAGTTGGGGGAGAGGTTTTTATTGGGCTGAAGAATGGACGTTGCTGGGCATGGGCCATGACAGATGCAGAGCAGAGGGTAGGGGAGGGGAGTGGGAAAAAAAGTCAGTATTTTGATGGTCTGCTGTTTCAAAATATTTGATATGTTTGGGATTTTAAAACTTTTTATATGAGGTTTTTAATAACTGGTAGCTGTTCTATTCATCAGCTGCTTAAAAATATTTATGTTCAGTATGGTTTTACTGTTATGATATTTTGTTTTTTGATTTTGTTTGTTATTTTTTGAACTATATAAGGGATGATATTCAAAGGCATTTGGGCTGTTTGCAGACCAGCAAACTGCCTAAATGTCACTCACCAGGATATTCAGCAATAATAATATAGTTAGTGCTACTGAAGATTTCAGGTTTGAGCCATTAAATTTTCTTACGCTAACTAGCCAGCTAGCATCGGGGTGGAACAAGGGAGGCATCCAAGGATAACCATTAAGTGGCAATATTCAGTCACTAACCGGTCATCCTAAACTGGTTAAAGTTAGGACTTTAAAGGCTGGTCTAACTTTAATCTAACTTTAAACAAATTAACGTGTAATCAAACTCTGGAATTTGTTACCGGAGGATGTAGTAAAGGCTGTTAGTGTAGCTGGGTTTAAAAAAGGTTTGGACAAGTTCCTGGAGGAAAGGTCCATAAACCATTATTAAAAAGGGACCCAGGATATCAATGCTTGACCCAATACAAGCATTGTGGAACCTGTGTCTTTTGGGGATACTGCTAGGTACGTATGACCTAGATTGGCCACTGTTGGAAACAGGATACTGGGCTTGATGGACCTTGGTCTGACCCAGTATGGCATATCTTATGTTCTTGTCTTCTATGGGACATGAAATGAAGCCACACAGTAGCAAATTTAAGACAAATCAGAGAAAACAGCTTTTCACTCAATGTATTATCAAACTCTGGAATTTGTTGTCAGAGGATATACTAAAAGAACTACATGTTAGTGTAGCTAGGTTTACAAGAGGTTTGGACAAGTTCCTGGAGGAAATGTCCATAAATCATTATTAAAGTGGACTGAGGATATCCCCTGGGATAAGTAGTATGGAATCTGTTCACCTTTTGGGAACCTGATAGGTACTCATTATCTGGTTCGGCCACTGTTAGAAATAGGATACTGGGATCGATGTAACTTTGATCTGATCCTGTATGGCATCTCTTATGTTCTTATGTAAACTGCAAGAAGCCAGACTGTGCATTCTGTTTAAAAATGGAAAAACAGAATCACCACCATTCAACAGAAAATCTAATATATATATATAACCAATACATTATACATAGGGGGGAGTATACAGCGGTGGCAGCCAGTACTGTTAAAGCAGCTGACCACCACCGCTTTCAATTAAAATTAGATATTCAGTGCCGGGGTCATATTCAGCCACTGGCATTGAATATCCAAGTTGGCCGGTTAGCAATTTAGCTAACCAGTCAGTGCCTATATTCAGCCACTGCCCGACTAGCTAAACCAGTTAAGAACATAAGAACATAAGATATGCCATACTGGGTCAGACCAAGGTCCATCAAGCCCAGTATCCTGTTTCCAACAGTGGCCAATCTAGGTCACAAGTACCTAGCAGTTTCCCCAAAAGACACAGGTTCCACAATGCTTGTATTGGGTCAAGCAGTGATATCCTGTGTCCCTTTTAATAATGGTTTATGGACCTTTCCTCCAGGAACTTGTCCAAACCTTTTTTAAACCCAGCTACACTAACAGCTTTTACTACATCCTCCGGTAACAAATTCCAGAGTTATTAGTCTTAAATAGTTTACCCTGTAGCTTGATTGCATGTCCCCTAGTCTTTCTATATTCTGATGATGTAAACAATCGATCTATGTTTATCCATTCCACTCCATTCATTAATTTATAGACGTCTATCTTATCTCACTTTAGCCGCCTCTTTTCCAGGTTAAAGAGCCCTAACCTTTTTCACCTCTCTTCATAGGGGTATCCTTCCATCTCTTTTACCATTTTGGTGGCTCCTCTCTGTACCTTTTCTAATAACTCTATATTTATTTACTTATTTTATTTTTATTTATTCAATAAAACACTTATATACCACACTATCTCCAGGAACAAGCAGGAATGAGTCTTCACATATGGGTTTCGTCGGTACCGACGGAGCGTGTGCAGGAACGCTCACCAGCGTCTAATCAGAAAGCCTTTGGGAGCATCCCACAGCGCCTGCGTGCTGCCTTCCCGCCTTTCCCAACTGTCTCTCCTCAGTTCTTCTTTTTCCACGGAGCCAGCAGGTCGTGTTCCTGTCACCGCAGAAGAATTTCCTTATTTTTTCTTTATTTCTTTTGTGTCGCGTCTGCCTTCTTCGATGCTGTACCGGTACCCCCGGTCTTTGTTCTTTTCTCTTGTAAAAAAAAAAAAAACCCCTTTTTTCCGTTCTTTTTCTACAGGTGCACTTGAGTTTTGGGCCTTAGGCTCAAAACCTTTTTCCTTAAATATGGAAAAGCCTGCCTCACGATTTAAAAAGTGCACAAAATGTGGTGGTACTATTTCCGTCACCGACACCCATGACTGGTGTCTAAAATGTTTAGGTCCTGACCATTCCATAACAGATTGTGTGTCCTGTTCCATGATGTCTAAAAGAGGTCGGCAGAACCGAGCTGCCAAGCTCAGTACCCTGTTTCCCTCTGATGCGGCTTCGGTGGCATCGACGTCTTCCAGGGCTTCTTCTTCCTCACATGGGTCTCAGGTAACTAAACATAAATCCAGCCAGTCCTCGAAGGGTAGATCTCCTTCTCAGCATCGAGATGCCTCTGGCCTTGCCCTCGAGGATTCTGCACCGGCAAAATTACCCCGGCGGGAGGCTTCGGCCTCTAAAGCATCATCATTGGGGTTCCAGGATGATCTCGATGGCGTGGCCTCGACAGATCTCCTGGTGCCATGCTCTGGGGTACCGGTGGCTTCCACCGGTACCGACTTCCAGGCATTGGCGGCATCGATGGATCAGAGGATTCTGTCCATAGAACACAGTCTGGCGGCTTTCCTTGTGGCATCGACACCCGTGGTACCGCAACAGACTACTCCGCCGGTACCGGCTCTAGCATTGCCATCGGTACCGACCCCGGTACCGGTGGCATCGACATCGGCATCGGTGTCCGCTATGCTGGTACTCTGTCCTCTGAAGCCCTCCGGTACTGATACCCTGGTACCAGTTATTCCCGATACCGATCCCGGTCGGTACGGGTATCGGGCTATCTCCAGGAACAAGCAGGAATGAGTCTTCACATATGGGTATCGTCGGTACCGACGGAGCTTGCGCGGGAATGCTCCCCAGCGTCCAGTAAGAAAGCTTTTGGGAGCATCCCACAGCGCCTGCGCGCTGCCTTCCTGCCTTGCCCAACCGCCTCTCTCCAGTTCTTCTTTTCCGCGGAGCCAGCAGGTTGTGTTCCTGTCACCGCAGAAGAAGTTCTTTATTTTTTTCTTTATTTTTCTGTGTCGCATCTGCCTTCGACGTCAGACCGGTACCGCCGGTCTTTTCTTTTCTTTCTTTCTTAAAAAAAAAACCCTTTTATTTTCTTCAACTGTGCATTTTAGTTTGGGCCTTAGGCCTAAATATTTTCTCCTCATGGAGAAGCCCGCTTCCGGGTTTAAAAAGTGCACAAAATGTGGCGGTACTATTTCTGTCACCGACACCCATGATTGGTGTCTTAAATGTTTGGGTCCTGACCATTCCATCACGGATTGTGTGTCCTGCACCATGATGTCTAAAAGAGGTCGGCAGAACCGAGCAACCAAGCTCAGTACCCTGTTTCCCTCTGATGCAGCCTTGGTGGCATCGATGTCTTCCAGGGCTTCTTCTTCCTCCCATGGATCTCAGGTAACCAAACATAAATCTAGCCGGTCCTCGAAGGGCAAATCTCCCTCCAAGCATCGAGATGCCTCCGGGCTTGCCCTCGAGGATTCCGCTCCAGCAAAATTACCCCGGCGGGAAGTTCCGGCTTCAAAAGCATTACCTATGGGGTCACAGGTTGACATCGATGGTGTGGCCTCGATCGATCACCTGTTGCCGTGTTCTGGGGTACCGGTGGCCTCCACTGGTTCCGACATCCAGATTCTGATGACGTCGATGGATCAGAAAATTCTATCCATACAGCGCACCCTTACGGCATTTATGCAGGCTTCGACGCCTTCGGTACCACAACAATCTCCGTTGCCGGTGCCGATTGCATCGACATCGGCTTCGGTGTCGGCTGCAACCGTACCCTGTTCTACGATGCCCATCAGTACCGAACCGGTACCGCTTACTCCCGATGTCGATCCCACTCGGTATGCGTATCGGGCTTTACAGGAGCATCCGGACAGGTGATACTTCGATTCCTCCGAAGACTCTGATGAGTCGGAGGTTTCTGTCGATGCACCGGTGCTTCTTCTTCCTCAGGAGTCTGATTCTCCAAAATGAAGAATGTCTCCTCCAGAGGATTTGTCTTTTCAAGACTTCATTAGGGAAGTGGCTAGAGGCCTCTCCATTACAGTGGCCTCTGAATCAGAGCCTAGAGCCAAGCAATTAGATATTTTGCAATATCCTAAGGCTCCTAAGGAAGCAGCTACCCTACCTATTCATGAGATTCTCTATGATCTCATGTTGGGCATGTGGGAGACTCCTCTCACCACCTCTCCTCATTCTCGCAGGTTAGACACCATGTACCATGTCCCTCCCTGTCCTGGTTTTCATAAGACTTAGCTTCCTCACCACTCTATTGTGGTTGAGTCTGCAATGAAGAAAATAAAGAGTGCAAAGAGACACTCATCTAACCCTCCAGGACGTGAATGTAGGACTCTAGATGCTTTTGGCCGAAGGATTTTCCAGGCCAATATGCTTGCTGCCAGAATCAACTCCTATAGTCTCTATATGGGGATGTTTCTAAAAGTCACAGATCATCTGCAGACTTTAGCTCCTTTTATTTCAGAAGATAAAAGGCAGGAATTTCTCACTTGGCTCAAACATGCCCAAGATGTTTCCAAATTCTCCAACCGTGCAGCCTTTGACTCTTTTGAGTGTGTAAGCAGAGCCACGGCTATTGCCATAGGTGCACGCAGAATTGCATGGTTACAAGCCTCTGATTTGGAACTCTGGGTCCAGGATGAGTTGGGAAACCTTCCTTGTACAGGTGAAAACCTGTTTGGCAGGGATTGGCAAGCAAAGGCCACTCAGATGGATGCTGAGAACTCTGCTTTGGATCGACTTTCAAAGTCTACCTCTGCCCCTGTTAAGAAAAGGTTGTTCAAAAAGACATCTTTTTCTAAAAAGGGAAGATATTATCCTGCTCATAGGCAGGCATCTTCTGCAGGTCGTTTTGCTGCAAAACGTCAGCAACCACCTAAACAGGCCAAGTCAAAGGCTGCCAAGCCTACCACAGCCCAGCAGCCTCAGCCTCCTCAAGGCCTTTGACTTGCAACTAGAGAACTTAGCCTTTCTAGCTCTGGGAAACCCAGAGCCCCTCACCATTCCAGGAAGGTGGACTTACTTTGCTCCCAGATGGGAGTAGATCACAGCAGAGCAATGGACCCTCTCCATCATAAAGGAAGGGTACAAGCTTCACTTTTTAAACCTTCCTCCTCACACCATGGTGAAACAGTTCAATTCTCCAACATCTCTCCTCAACCTTCTAGGTCAGGAGATTGCTACCCTTCTTGCCCAAGGGGCAATAGAAGAAGTACCTCTTCTTCAACAGGGCTCAGGGTTCTACTCCCCTTATTTTCTTATCCCAAAGAAAACAGGGGACTACAGACCCATATTAGATCTTAGAGAATTGAACAAGTTTCTATTCAAGGAGAAATTCAAAATGATTTCTCTAGGAGCTCTGCTTCCATACCTTCAGAGTCAGGATTGGCTTTGTTCTCTAGATCTCAAGGATGCGTACACCCATGTCCTCATCCATCCCAAACACAGAAGGTTCCTTCGGTTCCTTTTTCAAGGAAAGCACTACCAATACAGGGTGCTTCCTTTCGGTCTGGCCTCTGCACCAAGGGTGTTCACGAAATGCATGGCAGTAGTAGCTGCATTTCTCCGCACTCTAGGAATATTCGTATTCCCATATCTGGACGACTGGCTCATTCGAGCCTCATCCCAGTCAGAGGACCAGACTTGTCTAACCTGCACAATGCGTATCCTTCAGTATTTGGGACTAGAAATAAACATCCCAAAATCCAATCTCACCCCTACTCAGTCTCTGGAGTTCATAGGGGCCTTGCTGGATACCACAACTGCAAGGGCCTATCTTCCTCAGGCCCGTTGCCTATGTCTGGTGCAGTTAGCCTCCCAGATTCAGTTAAAGTCCCAATTAACTGCTCGAGAGATGTTACAACTATTAGGCCACATGGCATCCACGGTGCATGTGGTTCCATATGCTCGCCTTCACATGAGGGCAGCTCAATGGACTTTGTCCACCCAATGGACTCAGGCATCAGGTTGCCTGTCAGACTAAATAGCAAACTCCAGTCGTCTATTTTGGTCTCTCCAGTGGTGGAAGTCCTCTCAGCACCTGTTGCTGGGGTCCCCTTTTCAGCAACCGTTACCCAAAGCAACTCTCACAACAGATGCTTCTCCAAAGGGTTGGGGGAGCTCATTTGCAAGATCTCTCCACCCAGGGCATCTGGTCTCCACAGGAGACTTCTCTGCATATCAATCTCTTGGAACTCAGAGCAATATTCTTAGCTCTCAGAGTGTTCCATTCCCTGCTCAGCTACAGGACAGTCCTTATCCATACGGACAATCAAGTAGCCATGTTCTATGTAAACAAGCAGGGAGGGACTGGCTCTCTGTCGCTTTGCAATGAAGCTTTGCGACTGTGGGCCTTCACCAGAGAATATCACATCCATCTTCTGGCAGTATATCTTCCAGGTATTCAAAACTCTTGGGCAGACAGACTCAGTCGAGTTCTGCTCTCACACGAGTGGTCCCTCCACTCAGTTGCTGTTCAGCAGAGCTAGAGTGCAGACCTCTCCCAGAGAGCTCCTGCTAGGGGGCGGGGCTTAGCAACTACCTGAGACTGGATGTCGGGTCCTGGGCCACCTCCAGCAGGAGAGGCCCAGGCCCAGAGGCCTACCAAGCCTGGTGGGCCTCCTTTTCTGAATCCGGATGGAGGAACCAGCAGCCTGGAACAGCCGGCGCCCCGGGTGGGGGACCCCCCAGGTAGGACTGTGCCTGGCCAGGGAGGAGAGACCCACAGGTATGGAGGTTTGGGCCCGCTACCCCAGGGAGGAGGCCCCTGTCTCCTCCCCAGGCAGGGTGTGGAGGCTGGGTGGCAGCAGGGAGAGGCCCTGGGGAGACCCTGGAGGACCGTGCAGTATAGCACTGGAGGAGGCGGGTTTCCCCCTCCGCCTCGGGTCCTGGAGGAGGCCTCTACCTCCTCCAGTGAGGATGAGGACGGAGGGTCGGGCCTGCCATCCTTCCAGCAGCCAGCTAGGGCCCCAGACGAGGTCGTGGCGGCGGTGCGGCGGCTCCGGGGTCTCCAGGAGGAGGCGGCCCAGCTGCAAGCCCAGCTCTCCCACCTGGAGAGCCTGCAGGCCACCGTTCCCGGGGAGGAATGGGTGGCCTATAAAACCTATAAGAAGGGGGTGAAGCGGGCCCTGAGAGACAGGTATATACAGCTTATGTCTTTAAAAACCCAGGGTTGTGGGTCCCTCACAGAAATTTATCAACAGTATGATCGTTGGGCAGCCTTAGGTGCAGTTCAGGGGGGGCCCCCGGGGGTGGGACGGCCGGTGGATCCCAGAAGGTTTTGTTACCCACCCTTCCCTGCCCTGGGTAAAGTGGAGAAAGGGTTATCATCATTGGCAGTGGTGCATAATGTTCCAGACCCCAGAGTTCCTTACCTGTCGGCTACTGTGGAAGATGGATCGACGGATAAGGCATCGGTGGCTATGGTGGCATGTCCTGCTGTTCCTTCAGTGTGTTCTCTGAGGTCCGATGCCCCCGGGGCGGTTGGGGGAGGGGCACTGGCCCAGCGTACTGCACAGGATCCCACAACCGATGTTGCATCCCTGTATCAGGAGGAAGGGCTGGTGGATGAAAACCGAAGCCAGAAACCGGTTCCCGGGGCTCTGTCTCTGTCCATTCCGGCACTCCCTGGGTCTGTGGCAGCTGAACAGAGTGTCCAAGATGGCCGCCGGAGTCCCCGCAGGTGTCTTGGTGTAGCTGATGAAGTTCCTCTACAGGAAGTGCGGTTGGCAGGGCTTTCCCCGGCTCCTTTGCAACCCCAAGATGGCCGCCGTCGGGATGATTACATCATTTCCGGGTCTTCCAGGAAGTCTGCAAGTCACTATGGGTCTGCTGCTCTTCTGATGCCGGCTCTTTGCAGTGATGCTGTGGAGGATTTATTGTTGCTTTCCCAGAGAGGTTTGGTGTCCGATGGTCCTCGGGCGGCTGGCTCTTCTTCGGCAGCAGTTAAAGTCCCGGTGCAGGGTTTGATAGGGGGATGGCTGGCAGACAGGATTCCCCTGTTTTGGCTGCCCTTCCGGCCCCCAGAAAGCTACAGGGTGCTCGCTCAGCGTCTTCTGCGGTGGCTGGCTGGGGCCGGAAGGGTGCTGGAAGGGGGAAGGAGCAGGATGGGGGCTGCTCTTTCTTTTCTGCGGCCCCCGGAGGGGGTCAGGGAGGGAAGAGTATTGGTCAGCTGTCTCTGCAATCTGGG
The DNA here is from genome assembly GCA_033557465.1 of Ichthyophis bannanicus. Lineage (NCBI taxonomy): Eukaryota > Metazoa > Chordata > Amphibia > Gymnophiona > Ichthyophiidae > Ichthyophis > Ichthyophis bannanicus. The sequence continues at coordinate 195,137,110 of CM066039.1, forward strand.
ACCGTGGAGCGGGCTGTGCAGCTGCCTGTCTTGTCTGTTGCTGTGGCCGAGGGAAGCCTGGCTCGCAGGGGGGCGTCCGCCCTTGCTGCTGGAGCCCTGGCTGCCGGTAACGAGGTTCTGGTCTCCTGTGCCACGTCTGGCACCGACAATAAGGTAGGACCTGGGAGGGACGGGGGGCAGGGGGGTGGAGGTTTGGGGGACGTTATTGTTGGGGGCTCTGCCCTGCTGTCTCGGGTAGGTCCTGCCTTATTGCCGGTAGCTGTACAGGGGGTAGCGGACGGTGGGTCGGTGGAGGGTCTGGTGGAGGGAAAGGGGGAGCGGACGACTGGTCTAATAGTGGGGAAGGAGGTAGCGGTTGGTCCTGATCGGGGGAAGGGTCCGTTCTCAGTGGGGTTAGGGGATGGGGTGGTCCCTCTGGATCCCGGGAATGGAGGGGAGCGGGGTCCGTCCCCGATAGTGGTGGCTGAGACCCAGGAGTCTTGCGCTGGGTCGGGAACACGGGACGGAGGTTTGGGGGGGCTTTCTGGTCCCCTGGGTGTTACCGAGAACCAGGTCCGTGATGCCCTTCAATTAGCTTTGGAGACCCCGACAGGCCCTCCAGGGGCCTTTGCTGCCTTTCGGCAGCCGGAGGTGGCAGCAGGGGGTGATCCGGGGGTTCTCGGTGGCACCCAGGGATCCGGAAGGGATAGCATCCCTGATTCTGTGTTTGCGGAGCTGACCTTGCCCAGTCCTCAGGTCGCCCCATGTGAGGCGGTTGCGGATCCTGCAGACCAGCAGCAGGGTCCCCCGCAGGTGGATGCAGGAGAAGACCAAGGAGGGCAGGGGCTGGGAGCTGGGGGGTCGGTTCCCCCCCCCGTACCTTTGCGGAGGCTCTGAGGGGGTCGGGCACCACTCCGGGGACGTCAGGTGGGGCTGGGGGGAGGGGGGTTCCCAGGGGAATGGTCCTGTAGGAGGGGGAGGTGGTGGGGGAGGGTTCCGAGGGGTAGGGGGTGAGGTCCGACGGCGCAACGTGGCGCAGATCCGGTGGGCTGGGGAGGGGCCCCCTCCAGCCAGGGAACAGGTCTTGAGGATGGTCCTTGGGCTGGGGTTTCTCCCGGGAGATCTCTACGCCTTTATCCACATGAACAACACCATTGAATATGATGTTAGTTTCATGCTGAGACGGGGGCTGGAGATTTTCTGGGACCGATACCAGCAGCAGAGGGGGCAGGGAGGGTGGGCTGACTTTCGTGTTGTGCCTATCTCTCGCCAGGGGACGGTACCTGTGACCATCCTATCCCGGAATGAGTCGCTCCCAGGGCAGGACATCCAGTTTTGGTTGTCGCGCCATGCGGTGCTCCTCGCACCCCTGGTTAAGGGCGCTGGGCCCCTAGGGGTGTGGGACGGGTCGTGGAAAGGTAAGATCCGTTTGCGTGAGGTGGGAAATGTGGTGCAGCACGTGCCCTCGGCCGGTTTCCTCGGTCGGGATCGCATCTTGTGCTATTACCCCGGGCAACCCCGCGAGTGTCACCGCTGTGGCTCATTCCGCCATTTGAGCATGAACTGTCCCGAGCAGGTCTGCACCCGTTGTGGTGGACGGGGTCATGCCTCGGCCGGGTGTTTGCTTATCCGGTGTAACCTTTGCGGGGAGTTGGGCCACCCCTTTGCCCGCTGCCCCTCCGCATCACACAATGGACCGGGGAGGGATGCCGTCGCCCCACCTCGGGCTCCTGTGCGGGAGGAGGTTGTGGAGGACCCTCTCCCTCAGGAGGAGCCAGGGGGCCCTAGGGTGGAGGAGTCCATTGAACCGAGGGAGCCACCAGGGGGAGGGGATTTGGGTAGGAGGGAGGAGAGGGTTGATGTGGTGGAGGTTGATGTGTCACGACAGGATAGTGGGTTGCGGGTGGTGCCACCTCAGGAATGGACCACGGTCCCTTCCAAGGGTGGCAAGTCCAAGAGGAAGAAGCGGGAGACCTCCCCATTGTTGGAAGTAGAGCCCGTGTTGGACGTCAACCGTTTCGTCTTCTTGGCTACTGATGCGGCTGAGGTGGATGAGGGCATGCCTGTGGAGGCAGGGCTTCCTGTGCAGCGCTCGGAGCGGTTAGCGGCAGGGGGCGGCCCCTCTTCCTCAGCGGCGACCTTTGAAAGTTTCGAAGGCGCGCTGCGGTCAGGGTCCTCCGGTCAAGGTGGATTCTGGCGCCCGACGGGTGAGGGAGGCCGAGTCTTTGCCCCCGCAGTTGGGTACTGGGCCTTCGCAGGAGCCCCCTGCTGACCCGGCCGTCCCGGCCTCCCCTGCGGGGGTGGGCACTGGTCCGTTGTCTCAGTCTTTGTCCAGGGAGGGGGGGGAGGCACCGGTGGTGGACCCCACGGAGGAGATCATTCCTCCGACCCCTGACCTGTCCGTGCCCCCTCGCCCCATGGGAACTGGGTTAGCCCCTGCGACAGCTTTGCCTGGTGGTCTCAGGGACACCAGCACCTCGTGGGGGGACAGGGTCGAGCAGGAGGAGGAGGAGATCCTCGAGGTGGTCAACGTGGACCGTGAGGAGTTGCTCCAGCTCACGGGCTTGTCCTGCAAGCGGGATTCCGGGGATCCCGGGTATGGTGAGAAGAGGAGGAAAGGGTCATTGCACACGAACTAGGCATGGCGTGCACTCCTGCGTTCTCGTGCGCCACCATCAACGTGGCCAGCATTTTCTCAGACCAGGCGCGGGCTACGGCCTATGATTTTCTTTCCACGAGTGGGCTGGATGTCATCTTCTTGCAGGAGACCAGGCTCACCTCGCTCGCTAGCCTTCATCGGGCGAAGCGGGAGTGGAGGTGGGGCCCTTCATACTGGTCCCTTGCGGCACAGCCCTACGCAGGAGTGGTGGTTTTGTTCACGTCTAACCGATTTCAGGTGCAGTACGTGTGGGAACTGGAGCAGGGCCGGTGTCTGCTCTTAGACGGCTACTGCGGGCCTCATCGGTTTCGTTTCGTGGTGGTCTACGGCCCCCAGTCTAAGTTGGCACGGAAGACCCTGTTTGGGGTCATCCGCCCCTACTTACACACCTCCCGTTTGGTGGTCCTCGCCGGGGATTTCAACACCACCACCTTTTTGCAGGACCGAGGGGGGGATCGTTGCCCACCCAGTTACGAGGGCCTCTTTTTGGCCGAGATGACCCGGACGGCTGACCTGGTGGATGTTTTCCACCGGGCCTTCCCTAGGTCACCGGGGTTCACCTACTATCATGGGACCTGCAGGAGTCGTATCGATCGGATATATGTGAGTGCCCGGGTGGAGTGTTCCCCTCCGCAGTTGCAGGCGGTTGACTTTTCGGACCACCGCGTCCTCTCCGTGTCCTTCCTGGCTAACCATGAGGAGCTCAGCAGGGGTCCTGGCCTGTGGCGACTGAATGTGCAGTTGTTGGCAACATCAGAGGTGGTCCAGGAGTTCTTGGCCTTTCTCGCAGACCAGGAGACCCTGTTGGGTATTTTTCCTTCCCGTGGCGCCTGGTGGGATGAGGTGAAGACGCGTGCCCGCCAACTCTTCCGTTCCCGGGGTACCTCCATGGCTCGATCCCGCTACCTCACTTACACTGTCCTCCGGAGGTCGCTGGATCGTTTGGTATCCCGGGGGGCAGCGCGGGAGGAGGTGGAAGAGGTGCGAGTCCAGCTCCGTGGCCTGCTTTACGATCGCCATGCCTCCCTATGCTTCGAGGGGGCGGCCGGTGGGGTCGCTGCTCCAGACCCCTTCCTAACTTGCAGGGAGAGGGTTCGGCGTCGGGAGGTCATGGCCCTGTGGGGCGAGGACGGTACCATTCATACCTCCCAGGAGGACCTTTTGCGAATGGTGGGGGAATACTTCTCGGACCTGTTTGGGGATCGCCCCGTGGACCTCACCCATATCCGAGAGTACTTGGGCCTTCCCCCGGTGTATTCGGCTGTGGTCCAGGCACAGGTTGATGCACTCGCTGCTCCGATTCAGCAGGTGGAGGTGGAGAGGGCGATTCGTGCCATGCCGTTGGGGAAGGTGCCTGGGCGCGATGGGCTCCCTGTGGAGTTCTATCGCACTTTCATCGCCCAGCTGGCCCCCTTCCTGACCTCCCTGTTTCAGGAGATCATGGATACGGGGTTTCTCCCACGGTCATTTCGCGAGTCTGTCCTGCTGCTGCTCTCCAAGGGGAAGGACGATAGCTCCTTGGACTTTTGGCGGCCGCTCTCTCTTCTGAACGCGGACCGGAAGATTCTGGCCAAGTGTTTGGCCAACCGACTGGTGGAGGTGTCGGGCGTTTTGCTGTCCCCTTCCCAGTATTGTTCCGTTCGGGGGAGAGGGGTTCTGGACGCTGTCGCCACAGTCCGGGAGGTGGTGGAGAGAGGCCGGTCGCTCCAACGGGACCATTGGTTGGTCTCCTTGGACCAGTCCAAAGCCTTCGATCGAGTCAGTCACCGGTACCTGTGGGTGGTGCTCCAGCACTTCGGCCTCCCCGCAGGTTTCCTCTTCGTCGTGCAGGCGCTGTACCGAGGGGGGGTGAGCTTCCCGTTTATTAACGGGTGGCTCGGACGGCCGTTTGGTGTCGCCTCGGGGGCGCGGCAGGGGTGCCCTTTGAGCCCCCTGCTGTATGTTTTCTCCCTCGACCCCTTCCTCCGGAGATTGTCCTCAGGTGGGTTGCGGGGCCTGGAGGCGCCTGGTGCGCCCCCGGTGTCCGTTGTTGCCTACGCTGACGACATCTCAGTTTACGTGGACGGCACTGAAGGGGTAGAGGCCCTGCGGGAGGCCGTGGAGGAGTACTCGGAGGTAGCCCACTCTGTTGTCAACCACAGCAAGTGCCATACGCTGTGGTTGGGCCCCTCGGAGGCCTCCCCGCCTTCCTGCGCCCCCTTTCCTCCTCCCGTGGGGGAGGTCCGCGTTTTGGGCCTCGTCTTCGGGTCGGAGGACTGTGCGGAGTCCAATTGGGACCGTTGTCTCGAGACTGCACGGTGTCGGGTGCTGCGGTGGAGGGGGTGGAGGTGTACGTACGAGGAGAAGATCAAACTCCTCGGGACGTTTCTGCTTCCTCTCTTTCTGCACGTGGCCACGGTCTTCGTCCTTCCGTCGTCCCGTCAGGCGTCTGTCTGTGCCGTCTTTTTCTGTTTTCTGTGGGGTAACCGCCTGAACCCCGTCCAGCGCAACATCGTTTGCCTGGATCGGGCAGAGGGCGGTTTGGGTATGTTGCACCCCCTTGTCTTCCTGTCAGTCTTGTCTATGGCGTTTCACTTGGGTAGGATGCGGGAAGGGGGTGGGGTTTGGTGGGTGGCCTCCTATCAGGAATGGTTCTCCCGTTTCTGGGAGCAGTGGGAGGGGGCGTCCTCGGTCCCACGTGTGCGCCGGAGCGGGGAACAGGCCCCATCGTACGTATTTGCGATGGTGGGGCTCATTCGGCGGTGGGGGGTGACCGACCCGCTCGCCCAGTCCTTGGGGCGGAAAGGATTGTACCGGATGGTACTCGCCTCTCACTTTCAACCACGGTGGGCCCTGCGGGACTGTCCGGCGGATGTGATGCAGCGGGGCCTTCGGCTGCTGAACTCCCCTCGGCTGCCGAAGAAGGTTCGGGATGTGGCCTGGTTGTCTTTCCACGGGCGTTTGTACGTGAGGGACAACCTCAAGTACAGGTCACAGGCCGAGCGGGTCTGTCCGAGGGCCGGGTGTGAAGGGCAGACGGAGACCATGGACCATTTCCTCCGGCAGTGCCCCTTTAACGTGGAGGCCTGCCGGTTGGTGTCCGCTGCTCTTCACCTGCGCGACCTTTCCCTCCTCACGTATGCGGAGTGGGTGTACGGGGCCTGGTCCTTTCCTCTAAGGCAGGACTCCGGGACCCTCTACCTCGTCACGGCCGTAATGCGCTACCACCTGTGGCAAGCGCGCTGTCATGTCTCGACCCGGGGGTTGGTCCTGCCCCTCGACGAGGTGGTGCGGGACATTCTGGAGGAAGTGTCCAGCATGGCGCAACGCGAAAGGCGGGTGGTGGAGGCCCATCGTTGGGAGCGTCTGTGGCGTCACCTCACCCTCCGCCCCCCGTGAGGGGGAGGGGTTCCCTGGGGTTCTCATCCCTGTAGGGCTTTGGGGTTGGTTTGTTTCCCTGGGGGGGGGGTGTGACAGGAGGGGGAGGGTTCCCTTCCCTGGGGTTTTTGTTTATGGGTAGGTTTTTTGGGGTTGTTTTTCTCCCGGAGGGGGGGGGGTGAGCTGGTGCTGTTGCAGGGGTTGGACCACTGGTCCGCTCTCCCTTTTTCCTTAGGGGTGGCTGTCCCAATTGTTTTTGTGTTTTTGTCTGTTCTTTTTGTGTCCTGGGCATCCCGCTCCGCTGACTGGATTGCAGGGCAGCACAGGGGTTTTGTTTATCTTGTTATTTAGCTTTTGCTTTGTATAATTAGTTATGTTTTGTTTTGGCAGGATTCTGTTGGGGACGGGCTCAAGGTGCCCTTATGTTTTTGTTTGGGGGGTGGGGGAGGGGAGGTTTGCTTTTGCTGTGTTTGTTTTTGTGGGATGGATGGGGAGGGGGCGGGGATCGGGGTGGAGGGAGAGGGGAGCTGCTGCTCCCTCTGCAGGGGAGGGGATGGGGACAGGGGATGTTGTATTTGGGTGGGTTTGGGGGGAGGGGCTCCGGCAATCCCCACCAACGGACAGTGCGGACAATGTGGACTGGTGGGGGTTGTTGTGAGGGGGAGGGACTTTTGCGATGCAACATGGACACTGTATGGACTATTCTGGGGTGTTGCTGCGGGGGGGGGGTTCGGGTCCGGCATGGACATTGGACTGAAGGGGGGGGGGACATGGACATTGTCATGGACTATTGCGGATTGTTGTTGGGGGGAGGGGCACGTGTGTTGGGTGCTGGGTGTGGTGGTGGGTTTGGGGAGGTGGGTTACGGGGTGTGTGATTCTTGTTGTGCATTATGTCGGGGGGTGGGGTTTTGGGGGGGGGTGGGACTTGGTTGGGGTGATTGTTTTTGCTTTTTGTCTGTTTTTCTGTTGCATGTATCAATAAACAAAATTTCCACATGGACCAGGTAGCCAGGATTTTTCGAATTTGGGGAACCCCGGACATAGACCTCTTTGCAAGTCCATGGAATGCCAAACTTCCCCGATTCTGTTCCAGAATTCCGTGTCAGGGAGTTCAGGCCAAGGATGCCGTCCTCCTTCACTGGGGTCAAGACTTCCTTTATGCCTTTCCACCAATTCCCCTAATTCCCAAAACACTATTCAAGCTTCAGAGAGATCGAGGGACCATGATCCTCATAGCACCACATTGGCCACGCCAAGTGTGGTACCCTCTACTTCCTCATCTCTCTCAAGCTCCTTCCCTGGACTTAGGCTCTGCACCAGACCTTCTGTCCCAGGAAGATGGAACAATGTGGCACCCAAACCCCCAGTCACTCCATCTCAGGGCTTGGTTGCTGAGGGCCTAGACCTTCAAGATTTTCATCTCTTTCAAATGGAAAAGATTTACCATTTGGTGTTCAGAGAAGGGTCTAAACCCTCTTGCAATACCTCTGAATTCTCTACTAGAGTATCTCCTGCATCTATCCCATGCAGGCCTAAAAACGAATTCAGTAAGAGTCCATTTGAGTGCTATTGCAGCGTCCCTCAAGCCTCTCAATGGACAACCTATCTCCTCTCACCCTCTTATAGCAAGATTCATGAGAGGCCTTCTTTTAACTAAACCTCCCATTAGACCTCCTCCAGTGGCATGGGACTTAAACCTGGTTCTTGGCCAGCTTATGAAGCCACCCTTTGAACCTTTAGCCACCACCTCCTTGAAATTTCTTTCTTGGAAAGTTGTATCTCCAGGAACAAGCAGGAATAAGTCCTCACATATGGGTACGTCGGTACCGACGGAGCCCGTGCGGGAAAGCTCCCCAGCTTCTTAGAATAGAAGCTTTTGGGACCTCCCACTGCACATGCGCACTGCCTTCCCGCCTTCCTGAACAGCTCTCCTCAGTTTCTCTTTTTCCGCGGAGCCAGCAGGTCGTGTTCCTGTCACCGCTGAAGAAATTGTTATTTTATTTGTTTCTTTAGACCGCGTACCTGCCTTCCCCATACCGATACCGGTATCGCCGGTCTTTTCTTTCTTTCTTTAAAAAATTATAATTCTTTTTTCTTATTTTTTAGCTTTTTGGTCACTTCAGAGAGGCCTCTCGGCCTACTCAATTTCTCCTCATGGAGAAGCCAGCCCCTGGATTTAAGAAGTGTACCAAATGTAATGCTGTTATTTCAGTCACAGACACCCATGACTGGTGTCTGAAATGTTTGGGGCCTGACCATTCCATACCGGACTGCCCATCTTGCTCCCACATGTCTAAACGTGGGCTGCAGAACCGGGCCAACAAATTCCATGTGCTGTTTGCTTCAGAGAATACAGCATCACAGTCATCCAGGTCTTCTTCTCCGGATGGATCTCAGGTAACCAAACCTTCTGTGGGCAAGTCCTCAAAGAGCAAATCTCCTTCAAAGCATCGAGAGGCTCTTAGCTTAGAACTTGAGGACCCTGCCCCAGCCAAACAACCCCGGCGGGAAGTCCAACTTCCAAAAACGCCAATTCAGGGGTCTCAGGTTGATATCGATGCTACGGCCTCGACAGATCACCTGTTAGCCTGCTCTGGGGTACCGGGTCACTCCGGTACCGACATCCAGGCAGCTATGGCGTCCATGGGCGATACTGTACAGTCCATGCAGCAGGCCGTCATGGCTTTCATTAAAGCTGCAACGCCATCGGTTCCGCTTTCAGCGGTTCCGGGCCCGATACCGGTATCGTCCGCCATGCCGGTATCGAGGCCGTCCACCTCTAAACGCAAGTCGGTACCGTATGGGCTTTCGCTCCATACCGGTTCCATACCCGATACGCCCGATATCGATACCGATCGGTACGCGTATCGTGCGTTAGAGGAAAGCACCGATTCCTCTGAGGATTTTCACTCCTCTGATGATTCTGCTGAGTTTTCACTCAACTTACCTGAGGAGCCCTCTTCTCCTAAAAGGAGAATGTCCCCTCCAGAGGATTTGTCCTTCCAGGACTTTGTTTTAGATATGGCTACAGCCCTTTCTATTACCACATCCTCTGAAAAGGAACCCAGATCCAAAAAACTGGATATTTTGGGATACTCAAAGGCCCCTAAGGAGGCAGTTACCCTGCCTATCCATGAAATCCTTCAAGAACAACTGATGGATTTCTGGGAAAATCCTTTGACTTTGTCTCCTTATTCCCGTAGGTTGGACACCATGTATAGGGTCCCTCCTTCTCCTGGTTTCCAAAAGACTCAATTGCCCCACCACTCTATTGTGGTGAAGTCTGCAATGAAGAAGATTAGGAGTACCAAAAGGCACTCTTCCACCCCTCCAGGACGGGAATGTAAGACTTTGGACTCTTTTGGTAGGAAAATTTTCCAGGCTAGTATGCTTATAGCCAGGATTAATTCCTACAGTCTCTATATGGGCATGTTCCTGGAGGAACTTGCCAAAAAGGTGCGGCATTTTGCCCCCTTTATCCCTGAGGATAAAAAGCAGGGATTCCTTTCCCTAGTGAAACAACTCTTAGAGGTTTCTAAGTTCTCTAATAGGGCAGCATATGATTCCTTTGAGGGAGCCAGTAGGGCTTCGGGCATTGCTATTGCAGCCCGACGTCTTGCTTGGCTCCAGGCCTCTGATCTGGAACCTTGGGTTCTAGATGGCTTACGGAATCTGCCCTGTACAGGTGAGAACTTATTTGGGGAAGAGTGGCAAATCAAAGCCACCCAGATGGATGCTGAAAATGCCACCTTGGAAAGACTTTCAAAGTCCACTTCAATTCCTACTAAGAAAAAGTCTTTTAAAAGGCCTTACTATAAGAAGGCCAGAGTTGCTTCAAATACTGGCCAGCAGTCTTCTCAACCTCGCTATACTGCTAAGCGTCAGCAATCCAAACAAGCACGAGCTAAGCCTGCAGCAGCTACTGTAGCTCAGCAGGCTCCAACCCCTCAGGGGTTTTGACTTGCTCCTAGGGAACTTGCCACTTCTGGTTCTAACACAACCAGAACCTCTCACCATACCCGGAAGGTTGGTTCACTTTGCTCCCAGATGGGAACAAATCACAACAGAACAATGGACCCTCTCTATCATTCGAGAGGGTTACAAACTTCATTTCTCCAGCCTTCCTCCCCATCATATGGTGAGACCATTCAATTCTCCCCCATCTCTCCTAACCCTGTTGGGTCAAGAGGTTTCCTCTCTTCTTGCCCAAGGGGCCATAGAAGAGGTTCCTCTTCCTCAACAAGGGTCCGGTTTCTACTCCCCTTATTTTCTCATTCCAAAGAAGACAGGGGGATTCAGACCAATCCTAGATCTGAGAGAATTGAACAAATTTCTCTTCAAGGAGAAATTCAAAATGCTGTCTCTCGGCATTCTCCTTCCTTACCTCCAGGGTCAGGACTGGCTTTGTTCTCTAGACCTACAGGATGCGTATACACATATACTCATCCATCCATCCCACAGAAAGTATCTTCGCTTTCTGTTTCAGGGAAAACATTTCCAATACAGAGTACTCCCCTTCGGTCTAGCCTCTGCTCCAAGAGTATTCACAAAATGCATGGCAGTCGTAGCCGCATTTCTAAGAGGCATGGGAATCTTTGTCTTCCCATATCTGGACGACTGGCTCATCCGAGCTCCAACTCAGTCACAGGCCCAGATTTCCCTGGACCACACAAGGAGCCTTTTGCAGTATCTGGGACTGGTAGTAAACCTTCCCAAGTCCCAACTCATCCCTACTCAATCTCTAGAATTCATAGGGGCCCAGTTGGACACCATCACTGCAAGGGCCTACCTTCCACATGTTCGAGGCCAGCGCCTCCTGAGTTTGGCCTCCCAAGCTCAGTCCAGCACTCACTTGACAGCCAGGGAAATGCTACGCCTACTGGGTCATATGGCCTCCACAGTGCATGTGGTGCCCTATGCTCGTCTTCATATGAGAGCAGCTCAATGGACCCTGGCCACTCAGTGGACTCAGGCGTCAGGAGCGCTCTCAGACCAAATACAAACCTCCGATCGTCTGTTTTGGTCCCTCCACTGGTGGACTTCCACCAAGAATCTGTTGTTGGGGGCTCCATTTCAACCATTGCTACCCCAAGCAACCCTCACAACAGATGCCTCCCAAACAGGGTGGGGAGCCCATCTGCAAACTCTCTCCACTCAGGGCACTTGGTCTCTACAGGAGACCACCCTTCATATCAATCTTCTGGAACTGCGAGCAATTTACCTTGCCCTCAAGGTCTTCCACTCCCTCCTAGCCAACCTCACTGTCCTAGTTCAGACGGACAATCAGGTGGCCATGTTTTACATAAACAAACAAGGAGGGACGGGCTCTCTGTCGCTTTGCAACGAAGCTCTAAGACTATGGGCCTTCGCCAGAGAGCATCAGATTCACCTGCTAGCAGTGTATCTCCCAGGAGTTCAAAACTCTCGGGCAGACAGGCTCAGTCGAGTTCTGCTGCCACACGAATGGTCCCTACATTTGGACCAAATAAACCGAATCTTTCAGGAATGGGGGACCCCGGACATAGACCTCTTTGCAAGTCCGTGGAATGCCAAACTTCCCCGGTTCTGTTCCAGAACTCCGTGTCAGGGAGCTCAGGCTACGGACGCCTTTCTCCTGAATTGGAATCAGGCATTCCTATATGCCTTTCCACCCATTCCTTTGATTCCCAAGACTCTGTTCAAACTCCAGAGGGATCATGGAACTATGATCCTCATAGCTCCACGCTGGCCACGCCAAGTGTGGTTCCCTCTACTTCTACAGCTCTCCCAGGGATCCTACTTGGATCTGGGAGCTGCGCCAGACCTCCTGTCTCAGGAGGAAGGGACTTTGTGGCACCCAAACCCCAAATCCCTTCACCTCAGTGCTTGGTTACTGAAGGCTTAAGCCTTCAAGACTTTCATCTTTCCCAACCAGTGAAAGATATCCTTTCTGCCTCTAGGAAACCCTCTACCAGGCGTTCCTATGCTTTCAAATGGAAACGTTTTTCCATTTGGTGTGCTCAGCAGGGTCTTGACCCTCTGGCACTTCCTTTGAATTCTCTTCTTGATTATCTCCTGCATCTATCCAATGCAGGCCTCAAGACGAATTCGGTAAGAGTCCATTTAAGTGCTATTGCAGCATCCTTGAAACATATAAATGGACAACCTATCTCCTCTCATCCTCTTGTTGCAAGATTCATGAGAGGCCTGACTCTCACTAAACCTCCCATCAGACCACCCCCGGTCGCATGGGATTTGAATCTAGTGCTCGGTCAACTTATGAAGCCACCTTTTGAGCCAATGTTTTCCACCTCCTTGAAATTTCTTTCCTGGAAGGTCATCTTCCTCATTGCAGTCACTTCGGCTCGCCGCATCAGTGAGCTGCAGGCTTTAGTGGCTAATCCACCTTACACAAGATTTCATCATGATAAGGTGGTCCTTAGGACGAATCCCCACTTTATGCCTAAAGTGGTCTCGCCTTTTCATCTTAATCAAGAGGTATATCTACCTGTCTTTTTTCCAGCTCCTCATGCATCCAATGCAGAGAGGAACCTTCATACTCTGGATTGTAAAATAGCTCTCGCTTTTTACCTTAATAGGACTCAGCCACATCGAAAGTCTTCTCAACTTTTTGTGGCCTTTGATCCTTCCCATTTGGGACTTCCAGTCTCCAAGCGTACACTTTCCAATTGGATTGCTCAGTGTATTTCTTTTGCTTACCAGAGCAAAAACATTTCTCTGGAAGGCCATGTCACTGCTCACAATGTGAGGGCCATGGCAACTTCTATGGCTCATCTGCACTCTGTTTCCATAGATCAGATCTGTCGAGCCGCTACCTGGGCCTCGGTTCATACCTTCACAGCCCATTACTGTTTGGACAAGGACTCCCGCCGGGATGCCTTGTTTGGCCAGGCTGTCCTCAAGCACCTGTTCCATTCCTAAACAACTCCTGCCCACCTTCCCAGAATGGATGCCTGAGATCCATACGAAGATGGCGAACCTTTACAGGGGATCCCATGCATCTAAGCTAGGGAGTCCCCATATGTGAGGACTTATTCCTGCTTGTTCCTGGAGATAGCACAGTTACTTACCTGTAACAGGTGATCTCTGGGAACAGCAGGAATTAGTCCTCACAACCCACCCACCTCCCCTAGGAGTTGTATCTTTTATCTATCTATCTTCCTGTCCTCTCTCTGTTGACTCAGCTATAAACTCGAAACTGAGGAGAGCTGTTCAGGAAGGCGGGAAGGCAGTGCGCATGTGCAGTGGGAGGTCCCAAAAGCTTCTATTCTAAGAAGCTGGGGAGCTTTCCCGCACGGGCTCCGTCGGTACCGACGTACCCATATGTGAGGACTAATTCCTGCTGTTCCCAGAGATCACCTGTTACAGGTAAGTAACTGTGCTTTTTCTCATTGCAGTCACCTCAGCACGCCGTATCAGTGAGCTGCAAGCTTTGGTGGCTAATCCACCTTATACAAGGTTCCATCATGATAAGGTAGTCCTCAGGACCAATCCACACTTTATGCCTAAAGTGGTCTCGCCTATTCATCTGAACCAGGAGGTATATTTACCTGTCTTTTTTCCAGGACCTCTTGCATCAAATGCAGAGAGGAATCTTCATACCTTGGATTGTAAGAGAGCTCTCGCTTTCTACTTACAAAGAACACAGCAACATAGAAAGTCTTCTCCACTTTTTGTTGCTTTTGATCCTTCTCATTTAGGACTTCCAGTCTCTAAGAGAACACTATCCAGCTGGATTGCTCACTATCCAGCTGGATTTCTTTCGCCTACCAGAGTAAGAACATTTCTCTGGAGGGCCATGTCACAGCTCACAATGTGAGAGCCATGGCAGCCTCAATGGCTCATCTAACCTCGGTGTCCATCGACCAGATCTGTTGAGCGGCCACCTGGGCCTCGGTTCACACCTTCACAGCCCATTACTGTTTGGACAAGGACTCCCGCCGGGATGCCTCGTTTGGTCAGGCTGTCCTCAAACACCTGTTCCATTCCTAATCAACTCCTACCCACCTACCCTGGTTGGATGCCAGAGATCCATGGGGAGGAAGTGGAGCCCTCTGCAAGGGCACACAACCATAGTGTCTCTCCCTGGCATCTGCAGCTAGGGAATCCCCATATGTGAAGACTCATTCCTGCTTGTTCCTGGAGATAGCACAGTTACTTACCTGTAACAGGTGATCTCTGGGAACAGCAGGAATAAGTCTTCACAACCCACCCACCTCCCCTAGGAGTTGTATCTCTATCTTTCCTTTCCTCTCTCTCTCTTTGTCTCAGCTTTAAAACTCGAACTGGAGAGAGGCGGTTGGGAAAGGCGGGAAGGCAGCGCGCAGGCGCTGTGGGGTGCTCCCAAAAGCTTTCTTACTGGATGCTGGGGAGCGTTCCCGCACAGGCTCCTTCGGTACCGACGATACCCATATGTGAAGACTTATTCTTGCTGTTCCCAGAGATCACCTGTTACAGGTAAGTAACTGTGCTTTGCAAGAGCATCCGGACAGACGATACTTTGATTCCTCTGAGGATTCTGAAGAGTCAGTCGATGCAGTGATGCTTCTTCCACAGGAGGAGGATTTGTCTTTTCAAGACTTTATCAGAGAGGTGGCTCGGGGCCTCTCTATTACAGTGGCCCCTGAGACAGAGCCCAGAGCCAAGGAGTTAGATATTTTACAATATCCTAAAACTCCTAAGGAGGCAGCTACCTTACCTATTCATGAGATTCTGTATGATCTCATGTTGAGGATGTGGGAAGCACCTCTAACCACCTCTCCTCATTCTCGCAGGTTGGATACCATGTATCGTGTCTCTCCTTGTCCTGGTTCCCATAAAACTCAACTTCCTCACCACTCTATTGTGGTTGAGTCTGCAATGAGAAAGATTAGAAGTGCCAATGACATGCCTCTAATCCTCCAGGACGTGAATGTAGAACCCTGGATGCTTTTGGAAGAAGAGTCTTCCAAGCTTTCATGCTTGCTGCGAGAATTAATTCTTATAATCTCTACATGGGAATGTTCTTAAAAGAAGTCACTGACCATTTGCAGACTTTAAGTCCTTTTATGTCTGAAGATAAAAGGCAAGACTTTCTCACTGGGCTGAAACATGCCCAAGATATCTCCAAATTCTCCAACCGTGCAGCTTTCGACTCCTTTGAATGCGTAAGCAGAGCCTCAGCTATTGCCATAGGTGCACGTAGGATTGCTTGGCTTCAGGCATCTGATTTGGAGATCTGGGTTCAAGATGAATTGGGAAATATCCCTTGTACAGGTGAGAACCTGTTTGGTAAGGATTGGCAAGCAAAAGCCAATCAGATGGATGCTGAAAATTCTGCTTTGGATAGATTATCCAAATCCACAGCTGCTCCTGCTAAGAAAAGGTTGTTCAAGAAAACACCTTTTTCTAAAAAGGGAAGATTCTATCCTGCTTATGGTCAGCGAGCATCTTCTGCAGCTCATTTCCCTTCCAAACGTCAGCAGTCCTCCAAACAGAGCAAAGCAAAGGCTGTGAGGTCTGCTCCAGCCCAGCAACCTCAGCCCCCTCAGGGCCGTTGACTTTCCGCTAGAGAACTTAGCCTTCCTGGCTCTAGAAGGACCAGAGCCCTCCACCATTCCAGGAAGGTTATGTCACTTTGCTCCCAGGTGGGGGCAAATTACAGCAGAGCATTTGACACTCTCCATCATAAGAGAGGGGTACAAACTTCATTTCTCAAGCTTGCCCCCTCTCACAAGAGTGCACCAATTCAATTCTCCAACCTCCCTCCTCAGCCTGTTGGAGCAGGAGGTTGCCACTCTTCTCGCCCAGGGGGCAATAGAGGAAGTGTCTTTTCAACAACAGGGCACAGGGTTCTACTCCCCCAATTTTCTTATTCCAAAGAAAACAGGGGGTTACAGACCCATCTTAGATCTCAGAGAATTCAACAGATTCCTAGTCAAGGACAAATTCAAGATGGTTTCTCTAGGAACTCTGCTGCCATACCTTCAGAGTCAGGATTGGCTTTGTTCTCTAGATCTCAAGGATGCGTACACTCATGTTCTCATCCATCCAACTCACAGAAGGTTCCTTCGGTTCCTTTTTCAGGAGAAGCACTATCAATACAGAGTGCTCCCTTTTGGTCTGGTCTCTGCACCAAGGGTGTTCACGAAATGCATGGCAGTGGTAGCTGCTTTTCTGCGCACCCTGGGAATATTCGTCTTCCCTTACCTGGACGACTGGCTCATTCGAGCTCCCACTCAATCAGAGGCCAAGACTTCTCTAACCTGCACAATGCGTATCCTTCAGTATTTAGGGCTGGTAATAAACATCCCAAAATCCAATTTGATCCCTACTCAGTCCCTGGAGTTTATAGGGGCGTTGCTGGATACCACAAGGGCAAGGGCCTATCTTCCCCAGGCCCGTTGCCTTCGCTTGGTGCAGTTAGCTTCTCAAGCAGAGTTGAAGCCCCTTCTAACTGCTCGAGAAATATTACAGTTGCTAGGCCACATGGCATCCACCGTACATGTGGTAACATATGCTCGCCTTCACATGAGGGCAGCTCAGTGGACTTTATCCACCCAATGGACCCAGGCATTAGGCTGCCTGTCAGACAAAATAGCAAACACAAGTTGCCTCATTTTGTCCCTCCAGTGGTGGAAGTCCCCTCAAAACCTGTTGCTGGGGTCCCCCTTTCAACAGCCTCTGCCCTAAGCAACTCTTACAACAGATGCTTCTCCAATGGGGTGGGGAGCTCATCTTCAGGACCTCTCCACCTAGGGCATCTGGTCCCCACAGGAGACTTGTCTACATATCAATCTCTTGGAACTCAGAGCAATCTTCCTTGCTCTGCGAGTTTTCCACACCCTGCTCAGCCACAAGACAGTCCTTATCCACACGGACAATCAGGTAGCCATGTTCTATGTAAACAAGCAGGGAGGAACTGGCTCTCTGTCGCTTTGCAACGAAGCTTTGCGACTGTGGGCCCTCGCCAGAGAGCATCACATTCATCTTCTGGCAGTTTATCTTCCAGGTGTTCAAAACTCTTGGCAGACAGACTCAGTCAAGTTCTGCTTCCACACGAGTGGTCCCTACATATGGACCAGGTATCCAAGATTTTTCATATTTGGGGAACCCCGGACATAGACCTCTTTGCAAGTCCGTGGAATGCCAAACTTCCCTGGTTCTGTTCCAGAACTCTGGCTGAGGGAGCTCAGGCAAGGGATGCTTTCTTCCTTCACTGGGGTCAAGACTTCCTTTATGCCTTTCCACACATTCCCCTAATTCCCAAAACCCTCTTCAAGCTTCAGAGAGACAAAGGCCACATGATTCTCATAGCTCCACATTGGCCACGGCAAGTATGGTACCCTCTGCTTCTACATCTCTCTCAAGCTCCCTCCCTGGAGTTAGGGTCTGCTCCAGACCTCCTCTCTCAAGAGGACGGAAAGTTATGGCATCGCAATCCCCAGTCTCTGCATCTCAGGGCTTGGTTGCTGAAGGCCTAGATCTCCAGCATCTTCATCTTTCTCAACAAGTGAAAGATGTTCTTCATGCTTCCAGAAAACCTTCCACTAGACGTTCTTATGCTTTCACGTGGAAGAGGTTTACCATCTGGTGTTCTGGGAAGGGTCTTAACCCCCTTGCCATACCTCTGGAATCTTTGCTGGAGTATCTCCTTCATCTGTCTAATGCAGGCCTTAAGACAAATTCAGTAAGGGTCCATTTGAGTGCTATTGCAGCTTCCCTTAAGCCTCTAAATGGACAACCTATTTCCTCTCATCCTCTTGTAGCAAGATTCATGAGAGGCCTCCTATTAACAAAGCCTCCCATTAAACCACCCCCGGTGGCATGGGACTTAAACTTGGTTCTTGGTCAGCTTATGAAGCCGCCTTTTGAACCTTTAGCTACCACCTCCTTGAAATACCTTTCTTGGAAGGTTATCTTTCTCATTGCAATCACATCAGCACGCCGCATTAGTGAATTGCAAGCACTCGTAGCTAATCCACCTTATACAAGGTTCCATCATGACAAGGTGGTCCTTAGGACTAATCCACACTTTATGCCTAAGGTGGTCTCGCCTTTTCACCTCAACCAGGAGGTCTACCTACCTGTCTTTTTTCCAGGGCCTCATGCATCAAGTGCAGAGAGGAATCTTCATACCCTGGACTGTAAAAGAGCTCTAGCTTTTTACTTACAAAGGACACAGCAACATAGAAAGTCTTCCCAACTCTTTGTTGCCTTTGATCCTTCTCATCTCGGACAACCAGTCTCCAAGAGAACACTTTCTAACTGGATTGCCCAGTGTATTTCTTTCGCCAATCAGAGCAAGAACCTTTCTTTGGAGGGTCATGTCACAGCTCACAATGTGAGAGCCATGGCAGCCTCAATGGCTCATCTGAACTCTGTGTCTATCAACGACATCTATCGAGCAGCCACTTGGGCCTCGGTTCATACCTTCACAGCCCATTACTGCTTGGACAAGGACTCCCGCCGGTATGCCTTGTTTGGTCAGGCTGTTCTTAAACACCTGTTCCATACTTAATCAACTCCTACCCACCATCCCTCATGGGATGCCAGAGATCCATGTGGTGAAGTGCAGCCCTGTTCCAGGGACACACAACTTCTGGGATCTCTCCCTGGCATCTAAAGCTAGGGAGTCCCCATATGTGAAGACTCATTCCTGCTTGTTCCTGGAGATAGCATAATTACTTACCTGTAACAGGTGATCTCTGGGAACAGCAGGAATAAGTCTTCACAACCCACCCACCTCCCCTAGGAGTTGTATCTCTCTATCTATCTTTCCTTTCCCTCTCTCTCTCTCTCTTTGTCTCAGCTTAAAACTCAACTGAGGAAAGACAGTTGGGAAAGGCGAGAAGGCAGCACGCAGGCGCTGTGGGATGCTCCCAAAGGCTTTCTGATTGGACGCTGGGGAGCATTCCCGCGCAGGCTCCGTCGGTACCGACGAAACCCATATGTGAAGACTTATTCCTGCTGTTCCCAGAGATCACCTGTTACAGGTAAGTAACTGTGCTTTCCCATGGATCAGGTGTGGTTTACAATAAACAAAGTAAAGAGACAGGAGTGAGTATAAAGCCTGTTCTTCTTACATAAAACATCATCGAACTATGTACAGTAGGCCTATGCCTTAATACATTAAACCGGAGCTATAACAATGGACAACTACTATATACATACTAACTTTTTACAAAGTGCATTGCAACTATGTACATAAAATATGTTACATTGTGTGGGCTGAATACATTTCAGTGCAGTTGGCAGTCAAGACAACAAGTGTGAAGATTCTGTAGCCGTTATTAGAGAAATGAGTTAGTTTTACTTGTATGCTGTTACTTGGATTAAGATGTAATAATTATTTTCTATTATCCATTGTCATTAAGGGATATTGTGTTTGCCAGTGTGCCATAGTGTGTCATAAATAAATGAGTTTTTAATTTCTTACGGAATTCCTTGATATCAGTTAGAGTTCTGATTTCTTCAGGTAGAGAATTCCATAGTGTGGGGGCCGAGTGTGAGAATGCTTTGTTGTTAGACTTTATAAAAGCCAGAAAGTCAACTTTCAGAATCGTTATCTTGTTTGTATTACCTCTCCTATGAGTAATTTTAGATGATTCCATATTAATGAGATTACCTAGTGTCAGTGGAACCATATTGTTTAATGCTTTAAATGTGGTTATGAGGATTTTGTAGTTTATCCTACAATAGATTGGTAGCCAATGCAGGTTGGCTAGTATGGGTGTTATGTGTTCAAATGTATGTACCTTCATGATGGTTCTGGCAGCTACGTTTTTTATATATCCTTTTATATCCTTTTTAAGATACGGCGACCAGAACTGCACACAATATTCAAGGTGCGGTCGCACCATGGAACGATACAGAGGCATTATAATATCCTTTGTTTTATTTTCCATTCCTTTCCTTATGATACCTAACATTATATTTGCTTTCTTAGCCGCCGCTACACACTGGGCGGAGGGTTTTAATATGTTATCCACAATAACACCTAAATCTTTTTCCTGGGTGGTGGTTCCTAATGTGGAACCTTGCATTATGTAACCATAGTTTGGGTTTTTCTTTCCTAGGTGCATAACCTTGCACTTGTCCACATTAAATTTCATCTGCCATTTGGATGCCCAGTCTTCCAATTTATCAAGATCCTCTTGCAATTTTCCACAATCCTCATGGGTATTAACAACTTTAAACAGTTTCATGTCATCTGCAAATTTGATAGCCTCACTCGTTATTCCCTTTTCCAGGTCATTTATGAATATGTCAAAAAGCAGCAGACCCAGCTCAGATCCCTGGGGTACTCCACTATTCACCTTTCTCCATTGGGAAGATTGGCCATTTAGCCCTACTGCTTTCTATCTTTTAACCAGTTCCTGATCCACAATAGTACACTGCCTCCTATCCCATGACTTTTTAGTTTTGCCAAAAGTCTCTGATGAGGGATCTTGTCAAAGGCTTTCTGGAAGTCAAGATACACTATAACAGTGGCTCTGAATCTTTTTTGTACCGCGACCCCTTTTACCATTGGTCAACTTGTGATGACCCCCAATGATAAAATCAAATGTGTCTCTGTTCCTTTACCATTAACGCATTGTCGCTGTAATCATTTGTTGAATTATTAATATATTATAGGCCTTTGCAATATGTTTTTATTTATTAAATTTACTTATTTAACCACAATAATTAATCACAATAACAAGTAACAATATTTGGTGGAAATGTTTTGATTTGACCTGATCATTTGTAGCTGACCTTTACAACACCATTCTTAATAAAATTATCTTCAGGCCACATTGATTCCGGATCTATTATAGAATAAGCTTGGGCTGGCCCAACCACTAGGCAAACTAGGTGGTTGCCTAAGGCAGCAGATTTTGGGGGAGGGGGCGAGCAAAGAGTAGCTACAGCCAAAGCAAAGCAATGTGATCCTGGCAGTCACACACTTAATGGTAAATGCCATGGCCCTTTATCTGCAGGAAAAACTGACAATTTGCAAATAGTCCATTTACCCTTCAAAGTCACTTTTTGAAATCTCCCTCCTTATGTATATATTTAATAAACAAAGTTTCATATTTAAAAGCAGGTCTATTTTGAGAGACTTTTTCATTGTCTGCTAAAACTGACCCATTGTTTTCGGGCATTAATGAAATAACTTTGCAGATGAGTACCTTTTTTGCTAGAAAAAAATGCACCATTTAAAATGATTTCCAGGACTGTTCTGGGAGGATGTTGTTGAGATGATTACAGTAGAGTTTAATAAACAAAATCTTGGGGAGGGGCGCAACACAAGACGAGTTTTGTCTAGGGCATCCACCTTGTATTAGCCCTGTAGCAAGCAACAGAATTGCCTCATTATTACTATCTGTTCTGGCGGCAAGAATTTGCCAGGAACAACGTTGAGATCTGCAATGTGAGCTCATCCTGATTGTATGCGGGCAACCCGTTTTCTGGCCGCTTCTAACAGTTCATCTCTGCACGCAGTCAGAGGTCTCCAGGCAAGCAAGTGCCAGCAGGACAGTGCAGACACCACGCAAAGAATTCACCACATGGAGGGCGTGGTCACAAGATGGCCCCGCCCAAGGCAGGAGTGGCCTAGCTAAAGGCATCGGCATGAAATAGTATTGAGCGCCAAGCGTGCTGCACACAGCAGTTTGATCGCTGACGGGTAGAGGTTGGGGCAGGGGTTAAGGAAGGTTGCCGGAGGCTGGTTTGGAAGAGCGTGACCAGCACTGTCTTATCCCCCTCCCCCGTACACTTTTTAGACAGGACTTGCATGTCACAGCCGAGTGGGCTGCAAAATGCTGAAGAGCTGTGGGAAGAAGCTTCTGCTGTCCCTGATTGGAGCCACGTTCACCTGCCTGCTGGTCCTGGTGATGGATCAGCAGCAGTGACAGGTGATGCAGACCAAAGGCGGAAAAGCCAAAGCCGCCGACTGACCCACTGAGCAGAAGCCCGGAGCCGGGGCAATGCTGAGGGGCAGGCAGAGCCCGAGGGATCGGAGCCCGGCAGGGTGGCGCAGCAGAGCCCGATGGCAGTCAAGGGCTTCACGGCTTATTTGAGCACCCTGAGCCGGGTGAGGAGGGAAACGGGGTTGCAGGTGAACGTGGCCCGAGCCGGCCAAGGCACGCCGAAGCCTCCCATGGAAGAGATCGCAGCCAGAGACATCTTCATTGCCATGAAGACGACCAAGAAATTCCACAGATCGCGGCTGGATCTGCTGCTGGACACCTGGGTCTCCAGGAACAAGGAGGACGTGAGTAGGGGGCATGAGGATGGGGCTGCGAGAATATTGTGTCATGTACAATATAACTTGCACAATTAGCGAGAAACCGGGATTTGTCAGGCGACCGCTGGTAAATCCTGAGGTTGAGAACTGCTGCAATATATCAACCGACTCACCTTTGTCTACCTGTTTATTCACATCTTCAAAAAAACATAACAGATTAGTAACACAAGATCTTCCTTGTCTAAAGCCATGATGGCTGTCTCCCATTAAGCCATGACTATCTACATGTTCAGCAATTTTGTTCTTTATTATGGCTTCTACCATTTTTCCTGGTACTGACGTCAGGCTCACCGGTCTGTAATTTCCTAGATCACCCCTGGAACCATTTTTAAAAATTGGCGTTACATTGGCCATCCTCCAATCTTCAGGTATTACAGATGATTTTAATGATAGTTCACAGATTACTAATAGCAGGTCTGCAATCTCATATTTCAGTTCTTTCAACACCCTTGGATGTATACCATCCGGTCCAGGTGATTTGTTACTCTTCAGTTTATCAAATAGTTGTAATACATCTTCCCGGTGTATCGATATTTCTTTCAATTCTTCCGCAGTATCACCTCTAAATATCACTTCAGTCATGGGTAACATCCCTACATCTTCCTCAGTAAAGACTGAAGCAAAGAATTCATTCAGTCTCTCCACTATGGCCTTGTCCCTTCTTAGTGCCCCTTTTACCTCTCTATCATCTAATGGTCCAACTGACTCTCTCACAGGTTTTTTGCTACGAATGTACTTAAAAAAAGTTTTATTACACGTTTTTGCTTCCACAGCAAGTTTCTTCTCAAATTCTCTCTTTGCCTGCCTTATCAATGCCTTGCATTTAAATTGCCAGTGCTTGTGCTATTTCCAGTTTTCGTCATTTGACTCTTTTTTTCCATTTCCTGAAAGAAGCTTTTTTGGCAACAGTATCCTCTCTGACCTCACTTTTAAATCATGCTGGCACTTTTTTGGACTTCCTTCCACTTTTCTTAAAGCGTGGAATACAGCTGGTCTGGGCTTCCAAGATAGTATTTTTAAACAACACCCAAGCTTGATGTTTTAACCTTTGCAACTGCTCCTTTTAGGGTTTTTTTTAAACTATTTTACTCATTTTATCATAGTCTCCCTTTCGATTCTGTTGCAGAATCAGGGCACTTGGATGGGTTGGTGTGCACAGCATTCAGCGCCAGCCTATGTCCAAGTGCCTGCCTGATTCCACCGCACCTTGCTCCTGCTAGGGCGCTGGTGCCACCATGGCACTTGGACACCCAGCAGGAGCAAGCAAGACCCATCAGCATTCCCGCTCTTCTTTCCTTGCCACCCAACCCTGGGCGGGGGCAGCCAGGGCCAGCATTGAGCAGCAGGGGCTTACCTTTAGCTGCGCCATGACTTTGAGGTCTCTGTGTGCCCCGATCAATGCCACCCCCAGGACTTGAATAAGCCTGAGTCCATTTTGCACCCAGGGGACGTACAGGGCCATGACCTGAATCAGCCCTGTACGTCCGGGTGCTTCGGCCTGCCCCCCGCTCCGCCTACTCTCCACCTCTGGCTCTCCCCCTTCTGCCCCTATCCAGTGCTCCTCACACAAGCTCTATATACATGCAGGGAGCACAGTGCATGGAATCATGTCCAGGGCCTGTTCAAGGGTTGGATGTCCATCCCAGATGTTCAACCCTGCTATTCGGCCCACAGAATCTACCTCTTAGGGTTTATGTCTGCATACTTGCCATCGCAAATGAGTCCTGCCCTCCCTTCTCTCCCATGCCCTATTTATTTAGTACTAAGATGGTGGAATGGCATAACAGGATTTAAGCAGGATTCAAGCAGGATTCCTTCAGTTTCATCCTCTCCCAGGTCAGCCACAAGTCAGTGCAATGAGACAAAGCATAATGTTGCTGACTTCACACCTTAGGTCAGTTTCTGTACATGAAGAAAAAACTGTAATGTGATTTGTAGCTGATATGGCTTTCCTGTCTTTGAGAGTTCTGCCAAGATGGGACTTGTCAGTTTAGGATTTATAATAAATTTGCAAGCTGTATTAGAAATGAGAGTTTTCTCCTTTAAGTCTGGATAGCTGCTCCTGATATTATTCTTATGGAAATACTCAGCAATATATGGTATTGGGACTCTGCTGATAGTGTGTCTATTTAAGCACTGTTATGCGCCCTCCATTAGTCTAGTTGGTTACTTACAAGAGACAGACCACTCGTCAGGCCATTAGAGGGTTTGGCTCCATTTGACTAATGACTAAGATTTGAATTGGACTAAAAACTCAAAAGCCACCCCCGCCCCCAAATCAAACTATTCCCATGTTGATTATATAAAAGAATTCTGCATTCATCCGCAAGGACCAGATCCATCATTCAGAATAAATCACACCATGTGCCCCATTCGCCTTACTGCTCGCTAAAAAGCCTAAGTATGCTTTTATTTTTATGTGATGCATTCATGTGCCCAGGAAGGTCTCAGCAGTTTGCTCATCCATACAGCAGACATTAAATATAGAAACAGATGGTAGATAAGGGCTGCAACACCCATCTAGTCTGCCCATTTCTGATGCAACATTACACAGACTGCCCGATTTCAAGTTTTCCCCTAGGAATTCTCTTACTTATCTTTGTTTTTCTTGAATTTTCTTACTTTGTATGCCTCCATCATCTCCCTGGGGAGGTGACTGCATGCATCCATCTCCCCACAGTGAAAAGTAGACTTTTGGGCATGCTTACTAAGTTAAGCTAGCAGTTAACATGCGCTACTAGTAACAAGGTCTCATTAAATAAGCTTCACCACGCATGTGCATGTCTTCATGCCCACCGGTGTGGTGCCATCTTATTCTCAGTCTAATACAATAGCTGAGGGGAATTCAACTCCTACAGGAGGTGGGTGAGTTGTGAAGACTTTTCCTGCTGTCCACTTTGTGGACAAGCAGGAAAAAAGTCCTCATGTACTACTACTACTACTACTAATCATGTGTATAGCACTAGCAGGCATATGCAGCATGTAAGATACGATGCCTGCTCATCATAGCTTACAATCTAGCCAATATAGACAACACAACAGCTGGGGACTAGGATATGTCTAGGGGAATGGTAAGGAAGGACATTTGGAGAACAGGAGACTAAGCAGATAAGGATCCAAAAGCAGCTTCAAAGAAGTGAGTTTTTAGCCTGGATTTGAAATAGGCCAGAGATGAAGCTTGACATACCGATTCAGGTAGTTTGTTCCAGGCATAAGGAGCAGCAAGGCTGAAAGATCGAAGTCTGGAGTTGGCAGTGGACAAGAAGGGCACAGATAGAAGTGATCTGCCAGAAGAGTGGAGGAAGGGTTTGGGAGAGATAAGAGAAGAAAGGTAGTGAGGAACAGCAGAATGAATGCACTTATAGATCAATAGGAGAAGTTCAAAGTGGATACAGAAATGGATAGGGAGCCAATGAAGTGACTTGAGAAGCAGGGTTACATGAGAATGGCAAGACTGCTGGAAGATTAGCCATGCGGCTGAATTCAAACAGATTAAAGGGGAGAGAGAGAGGATTCAGAGGGAGATCAGAAAGGAGGACATTGCAATAATCTAGACGGGAGATGAGTAAAGAGTGGATAAGGATCTTAGTAGTGTGTTAGAAAAGAAGGGGTGACTTTTGCTGATCTTATAGAGAAAGAAACAGGTTTTAGCTATCAATTGAATGCGTGTGGAGAAGAACAGGGAGGAGTCAAAGATGACCCCAAGGTTGCGAGCCAAGAAAACAGGGAGGAATATAGTGTTACCTACAGAAATAGAGAAAGGAGGAAGAGGGGAAATAGGTTTAGTGGGAAAGATAAGAAGCTCATTTTTGACCATGTTCAATTTCAAATAGCAGTGAGGCATCCAAGCAGCAATGTCAGATAAGCAGGCAAAGATATCTGCCTGGATTCCTGGAGAGATTTCAGGTATAGAAAGGTAGATCTGAAGGTCGCCAGCATAAAGATGATATTGAAAACCTTGTGAGGAGATGAGTGCACCAAGGGACTAGATATATAGAGAGAAATGGTCCCAAGACATACTCTTTGGCACACCAAATGAGAGCGGGAAAGCAGTAGAGGTGGATCCACCAGAACATACACTAAAAGTGCAGTGGTTGAGATAAGAGGTCAGAACAGAGTCCTTAAAACCAAGCAAGGACAGGGAGAGGAGAAGGTGGTGATTAACAATGTCAAAAGCAGCAGAAAGGTCAAGAAGGATGAGGATCAAGTAAAAGCCCTTGAT
Organism: Ichthyophis bannanicus; assembly: GCA_033557465.1. Lineage (NCBI taxonomy): Eukaryota > Metazoa > Chordata > Amphibia > Gymnophiona > Ichthyophiidae > Ichthyophis > Ichthyophis bannanicus. Next base: position 195,163,599 of record CM066039.1, read on the forward strand.
TTGGCCAGGAACAAATCACTGGAGACTTTGACAAGAGTTGTTTCAGTAGAATATAGAGGATGAAAGCCAGATTGCAATGGATCCAGAAGGGCTTGAGAGAAGAGAAAGTCAAGACAACAGCGGTGAACCGCACTTTCAAGTAATTTAGAAATAAAGGGAAGGAGGGAGATGGGTCGACAATTTGAAGGACAAGTAGGGTCTAGTAAGGGTTTCTTGAGGAGAGATGTAACCACAGCATGCTTGAAGGCTGCAGGAACAGTATGGGACTCCCTAGTTACAGGCTACTTTGAACAAAAAATAGGGGATAATGCAGAGCCTAACAGGGGCAAGATATGAACTATTTTTTGTTGGTAACAGGCTTTTTAAAGTTTTAACTTTTTTTTTTTTAGGTAGCCTGAACTGAAAGAAATGGACCTAGGGGAGATGGAGTTGGATTCTACTCCCCAAACAGATTTCTATGTACTGACTGGCCGAAACTACTTTCACATCAGGAATCCCCTTCTAGACAGTAAAGATATATGAATATGTGGAAAGATATCCACATTGCAGCCTTGCAAATCTTTTCCATGGAGACTGAACATAAGTGGGCCACCGATGCAGCCATGGTTCTGATATTATTAGCCGTGACATGACCCTCAAGGCTTAGGTCTGCCTGGACATAATTGAAAGAGATGCAATGTGTGAGCCAATTTGACAAGATGCATTTGGAGATGGCAACTCCCAGCTAGTTGGGGTTAAAAGAAACAAAAAGCTGAATGGACTTTCTATAGGCTTTTATCCACTCCAAGTAGAAAGCTAAGGCTTGCTTACAGTCCAACATGTATAGCACAGCTTCCCCTCTGTGAGAATGGGGTTTTGGGAAGAATGATGAAAGGATGATTGATTGGTTAATATGGAATTCTGTAACCACTTTAGGAAGAAATCTGGGATAAGTACGAAGGACCACTCTGTTGTGATGAAATTTTATATAAGGTGAATGAATCACTAGGACTTGGAGCTCGCTCGCTCTGTGTACTGAAGTGACCGCTATCAGGAACAAAACCTTCCAGGTCAAGATTCTCAGAGGACAGGTATTGAGCGGTTCAAAAGGAGCTTTCATCAGTGGCTTATAGGGAGATTTTAGCATGAAGCGAACAACTAAGGGTTGTACAGAGACGGGTGTACTCTCTACCCCTCGGTGATATGCTCCAATTGCACTGTGGACCCTTATGGAGTTGGACTTGAGTTTAGACTCTGAAAGTGTAAATGATATTAAAGCAGTGTTTGTATAGGGCAGGCGAAAGGATCTAAGGCACATTCCTCACACCAAATAGCAAGAGCACCATGATTTATTTATTTATTTTAATTAGCATGACATATACCACTTTTCACCAGGTCAAAGCGGTTTACATTGAACAAGGTTATAAATTGTTACATTGGAATGATTTAACGTATGTACATATAACTATAAAACGTATAAACAATATTTGTTAATTTCCCTCAAACGCAAAATTTATGTACAATATATACAGTAAAACCTATTTTGTTGGGTTTTTTTGTAGACTGGCCATGGGAGATTGACAGTTCTTATTCTGGGAGGGGGTTAAGTGGAGGGGCCAAAGTGTTCAATGAAAAGGTGGGTTTTTAGGTGCTTAAGAAAGGTGGGTAGGTCCTTGATGTGTTCCTTGAGGGCTTTCCGAAGGCATCTCTTCATGTCTGCCGATTCCGATGGCAATGGGGTCTTGGCTACTCTGACCGATGCATCCGGTATCAGTACAGGGATATCGGCAGCTCAATCATGGTTCTTGGCTGGGTGTCGGTGCCCTTTCGATGCTCGAGAGGATGAAATCTTGGCAGGCCCATGTTGAAGAGTGGTCCTGCAGACCTTCAGTGCTCCCGATGCTACGCCCTAATGGATTCCGACATTGATGCACCAGAACCGGTGCTCAGTTCCAGGACTCCACAATGTCGATGTCCCACAAAGTCGAATTCGCCTGTCTCCTGATAGAGATTGATGTTCAATGCTCTGGGACAGAATGAATGCTTGGTTTCAAGCGGGCTTGAGACTCCACGATGTCAATGTTCAGCCCACGTACAAAGTAGTTTTGGAAGCCGTAGAGACCGGTGCTTCTGATGATCGGTTCCAGGCACCGGAAGCATCATATTTAGTGAATATGGTCCCAGCGCACAGGAAACAACTTCTGGGCCACTGATGAGTCCCCGAGATGTCACTCACAGTGAAAAAAGCAGCTAAAAAGTGAGGCCCGGCCAGCACCAGCGCCTAAGAGCCACGCAGAAAGGCAGAAAGTAAACCAACATCAACAAAGGGACAGAAAAATCAACGGCAGGTGATCTGAAGAAAAATTGGAAACACAGGGCTCCCACAGGGAATATAAACGAGTTCTGAAGTGGAGGATAACCGGAACAAATCAGTTGGGCTCTGTGGAAAAACAAAGACTGAATCAAGATGGCGCCAAAGCGGCAGGCAGGAAGGAGGCACATAGGCGTGGTGGAGCCTCCCATAAGCTTCCAATAGAAGCCAGGGAGAGTTTCAGCATGGGTTCCATCAGAGGACATTACCCATACGTGAGGGTCCACGGAGAATCAGATATTTCTGTGTAGAACACTCAGTGAGTGAGGACACAGGGACTGGCTGAATGAAGAGTACAGGGAAGTATATGAGGCCAATGTGTTGTGAGTGGTGCTGTCTGTGAACTGTGTATGTTTGTGAGTGGTATGTGTGCAGGTGTTTGTTTATGAGGAAAGTATAGCAATGTGTTTGTGGGGATGTTTGGCAAATAGGCAGTATGAGAGATGTTGGAGAGAGCTCAGGGGGGTGTTGTATGCAGTAGGAAGAGAGTGGCTGGAGAGAGAAAAGAAGGGGTGGGACGTGGGAGTGTGTGTTAGAGCATGGACTTGCAGTTTTTGGAGGGTTTGGATCACTGCATTCTTTGGGGGTTGTGCATATTTGGTGGGGTGTAGAGATATCAAAGTATTAGGGTATGAAGGTTTGGGAGGTATATTTTGGGATGTTCTCACTTCTCTTCCCTTGTGTTCTTTCTCCCTTACCTTTGCACTTCCCCCACCCCTACCCTCCTTGCCCCCTTCCCTACTTTCCCCGTTTCACTCACTCCTACTCCTTCCTTCCTCCTTCCACATTGCACAAGTTCTCTTTCCTTCCTCCCTTCCCAAGCTTCCTTTTACCTTCTCTCAGTGGAAGAAAGACCAACAGCTTTTATTGTTGCCTTGGGAGTTGGCCCTCCTGGCGTACTCCCCCATTCTTCAGGTGGCAGGCCTCCTGTCCTTGAGCTGCAGAGTTTTGCTCACTGCAGCATACTTCTTGAAGTTACATCACTTCTTTTGTTTTACGCATCGTTTTGTTAGTAAAGGTGCAAACAAACCTATGCAGATAGATGGATGATCAGAAAGATGGACTGACCCTCCCCATTAGGTGCCATCACTATGGCAAAATGCACCTAAGAAGATTAATCTTCAGTTCTCTACCAGGTCACATTCTCTTTCCCTCTTGCCGATCGGTGACCGGTCAGCGGTGATATAGAGCCTCTGCTCAGTTAGTGATATGCGGCAAAAGTTAGGCCAGGGTTACCTGTGCCTGGCTTTCGCCACATATTGCTAACTAGGCAGTGGCTCAATATCACCGCTGACCAGTTACTGATCGGGGCGCCTCTGCTGTACCTCGGAATGCCCCAGATGAAAGCTAGGCCAGGTTTACATGCACATGGCTTTCGCTACGTATCGCTAACTGGGCGGTGGCTCAATATCTCCACTAACCGGTTACAGATCGGGGCCGCCTCTGCTCCAACCCGGAACGCCCCCGACATGCCCCGATGCTAAGCATAGCATCAGGGCGTGTAGAGTCGGCAGCCACAGATATTCAGCAGCAATAACCATGTTAGTGCTGCTGAATATCCTGTTCACCGCACTTAATGCGGTTAGCAGCTCCGCTAACCACATTAATCACTTTGAATATCTGGCACTACCTACTCTGTTAACTACTGTCCCATTTCCATCCATCTCTGTCCTCCCTTTGGAATCCAGAGTACTTGAACATGTCATTCATTTCTACTGTCTTGAATTTCTTTTATGGTAAGCCATTCTTGATCAACTCCAATCTGGCTTTCACCTTTTACATTCCACAGAAACTGTCCTAATTAAAGTTTCCAGTGACTTGTTCTTAACCAGAGTCGAGGGCTTTTACTTGATAATTATCCTTATCAACCTATTTGCTGCTTTTAAACTGTTGATTGCAACCTACTGCTTGACACTCTATCCTCATTTAAATTTTGAGACTCCGCTCTATTTTGGTTCTCTTTTTACCTCTTTCTTTGCATTTTCACTATGCCCATATTGAATTCTCCTCTATCACTAGTGTGCCTCAGTACTTTATCCTGGTCCTTCTCCACTTCTCGCTCTATACTCATTCACTTGGCACTCTGATCCTCTCCTATGGCTTTCAATACCATGTTTATGCTGATGACTTCCAGATCTATTTCTGTATACCAGAAATTCGTCAGGAATCTAGTTTCAAATCTCAGCCTGCTTTTGTGACATTCTCACCTGGATTTTCCATCACTACCTTAAACTTAATGGGCCTGATATTGCAAGGCATTTACAGACCCGTAAACTGTGTAAATGCCACAGAACAGGATATTCAACAGCACTAACATGGTTAGTGCTGCTGAATATCCCCAACTAATGCCATTATACACCACAATGCTAACCGATTAACATCGGGGCATGTCGTGGACAGCGACAGTAGATAACCGGGTAGCAGCGATATTGTACCGCTACCGGGATAGCAACTGCGGGTTAAAGAAAGGCCAGCTTTTGCTGTGCCTATCTTTTCTCTGCAGGAGCTAACTGGGCAGTGGTGCAATATCACTGCTACCCAGTTAGCTTCTGCGACTCTGGAGCATGTGCAGTGACCGTGGACATTCCATGCCAGGGCCGCATATGGCCACAGCATTGAATACTGGGGTTAAAGGTCGGCAGTGATAGCTATGCGCCATAGTAACGCATAGCCATCCCAGCTCAATATTGGGCCCAACATGATCAAGACAGAACTTCCTGTCTTTCTTCCCAAATCCACTTCCCCTCTTTCCCCTTTCTTTATTTCTATGGATAACACTGTCATCCTCCCAAATCCCTTCGGGCTGTACCTTAGGGTCATCTTCAGCTTCTCTCTCTCCTTGCTAGACCCATCCGAAATACTGCTAAAATGTATTATTTGTATCTCCAGGAACAAGCAGGAATGAGTCTTCACATATGGGTACGTCGGTACCGACGGAGCCTGCGCGGGAACGCTCCCCAGCTTCCCAAAAAGGAAAGCTTTTGGGAGCATCCCACAGCGCCTGCGTGCTGCCTTCCCGCCTTTCCTAACCAACTCTCCTCAGTTCTTCTTTGCCACAGAGCCAGCAGGTCGAGCCCTGTCACCGCTGAAGAAGTTCTTTATTTTATTTTATTTCTTTGGTCGCGTGTCTGCCTTCCCCAACTCCGGACCGGTACCGCCGGTCTTTTCTTTCTTTCTTTAAAAAAAAAAAAAAATTTGATATTTTTCCTCACTTGGTGTATTTTTCTTCTTAGGCCTCAGGGCCCACAAGAAAATTTCCCTCATGGAAAAACCAGCCTCCGGGTTCAAAAAATGCACTAAGTGTAGCGGTACTATTTCTGTTACAGATACCCATGAATGGTGTCTTAAATGTTTGGGTCCTGAACACTCCATTCCAGATTGTCCGTCCTGCTCTCTAATGTCTAAAAGGGGGTTACAGAACCGAGCAGCTAAGCTCCATGTGCTGTTTCCCGCTGATGCACCGGCGGTAACATCGACATCTTCCTGGTCTTCTTCTCCTGATGGATCTCAGGTAACCAAACATAAACCTAGCAGGTCCTCAAAGGGTAGATCTCCCTCTAAGCATCGAGATGCCTCCGGGTTTGCCCTCGAGGATCCTGCACTAGCCAAACAACCCCGGCGGGAAGCTCCGGCTTCCAAAGCTCCTCCTATGGGGTTACAGGTTGACATCGATGGCACGGCCTCGACCGATCACCTGTTAGATTGCTCTGGGGTACTGGCACTTTCTCCCGGTACCGACATCCAGGCTTTCATGGCGTCGATGGATCAGAATGTTCTGTCCATGCAACAGGCTATCAAGGCCTTCATTCAAGTTGCGACGCCAATGATACCGCAACGAGCTCCGTTGTCGGTATCGGCTCCGGTACCGGCACCAGCACCGATGCCGGTACCGACTGCATTGACATCGACCAGGATACCGACTGCAGCGGTTCCTTGTCCAGGGCTATTTCTCGGTACCGATTCGGTACCGGGGACGCCCGATGTCGATACCGCTCGATACCCGTATCGAGCGTTAGAAGAGCACCCGGACAGGCGATACTTCGATTCCTCTGATGATTCTGATTCATCAGATGAGTCTCCTGAAGTATCCATAGCCCTTCCTGAAGAGCCTTCTTCTCCAAAAAGAAGAATGTCTCCTCCAGAGGACTTGTCCTTTCAAGACTTCATAAGAGAAGTAGCTAAAGGACTTTCTATTTCAGTAACCTCTGAATCAGAGCCTAGAGCAAAAAAATTAGATATTTTAGGGTACTCTAAGGCTCCTAGAGAGGCTGTCACCTTACCAATTCATGAGATTCTTCATGAACACATGATTGATTTATGGGAGACTCCTCTCACTCTCTCTCCTCATTCTCGCAGATTGGACACTATGTATCGTGTCCCTCCTTGTCCTGGATTTCAGAAAACTCAGCTTCCTCACCATTCCATTGTGGTGCAGTCAGCTATGAAGAGAATAAAGAGTACAAAGAGACACTCTTCTGCTCCTCCAGGAAGAGAATGCAGGACCTTGGATGCTTTTGGTAGAAAAATCTTCCAAGCCAGTATGCTTATTGCCAGAATCAACTCATACAGCCTTTACATGGGTATGTTTCTAAAAGAGGTTGCACAAAAGCTGCACAACTTCCTCCCTTTTCTTCCAGAGGATAAAAGGGAGGAATTCCTCCTTTGGCATCAGCATACTCAAGACATTTCAAAGTTTTCCAACAGGGCAGCTTTTGACTCCTTTGAAGGTGCCAGCAGAGCATCAGGCAGTGCCATAGCTGCTCGCAGAATTGCTTGGCTCCAGGCTTCTGATCTAGAACCCTGGGTTCAAGATGGCTTAGGAAATCTGCCCTGTACAGGTGAAAATCTATTTGGCAAAGAGTGGCAAATAAAAGCCACTCAAATGGATGCAGAGAACTCTGCTCTGGATAGACTTTCAAAGTCAACCTCCATTCCTGCCAAGAAAAAGATTTTTAAGAAGTCTTTTTACAAAAAGGGCAGATTTCCTTCTACTTATGGCCAACAATCTTCCACAAGTTGCTTTGCCACTAAGCGTCAGCAACCTAAGCAGGCCAGGCCTAAGTCTACAGGGGCTGCTGCAACTCAGTAGTCCCAACCTCCTCAGGGTTTTTGACTTGATGCTAGAGAACTTAGCCTTTCTAGCTCTACAACAGCCAGAACCTCTCACCATTCCAGGAAGGTTAGCTCATTTTGCTCCCAGATGGGAGCAAATCACATCAGAGCAGTGGACCCTCTCCATCATAAGAGAGGGCTACAAGCTTCATTTTTCAGACCTTCCTCCCCATACCATGGTGAGACATTTCAATTCTCCCACATCTCTTCTCGACCTTCTAGGTCAAGAGGTAGCTACCCTTCTTGCCCAAGGGGCAATAGAAGAAGTTCCTCTTCTTCATCAAGGGTCAGGGTTCTACTCCCCCTATTTTCTCATTCCAAAGAAGACAGGGGGATACAGACCCATCTTAGATCTCAGAGAATTGAACAAATTTCTATGCAAGGAGAAGTTCAAGATGCTTTCCCTGGGCACTCTCCTTCCATACCTTCAAAGTCAGGATTGGCTTTGTTCTCTAGATCTCAAGGATGCGTACACCCATGTCCTCATCCATCCCTCTCACAGAAGATTCCTACGGTTTCTTTTCCAGGGAAAACATTACCAATACAGAGTTCTTCCTTTCGGTCTGGCCTCTGCTCCAAGAGTGTTCACCATATGCATGGCAATAGTTGCTGCATTTCTACGAACTCTGGGAATATTTGTCTTCCCATACCTGGACGACTGGCTCATTCAAGCTCCATCTCAGTCAGAGGCCCAGAATTCCTTGGACCGCACAAGGCGCATTCTGCAGTATCTGGGACTTGTGGTAAACCTCCCAAAGTCTCAGCTCACCCCTACTCAGTCTCTAGAATTCATAGGGGCCTGGTTGGATACCACTACTGCAAGGGCTTACCTTCCTCAGGCCCGTTGCCAACGTCTAGTGCAGTTAGCCTCCCAGATTCAGTCAAAGAGCCACTTAACTGCCCGGGAGATGCTACAACTGCTAGGCCACATGGCTTCCACAGTGCATGTGGTACCCTATGCTCGCCTACACATGAGAGCAGCTCAATGGACTTTGTCCACCCAGTGGACTCAAGCTTCAGGAGCTCTCTCAGACCAAACAGCAACCTCCAAACGTCTCTTTTGGTCTCTCCAATGGTGGATGTCCACTCAAAATCTGTTGCTGGGGTCCCCCTTCCAACAGTTGTTACCCCAAGCTACCCTCACAACAGATGCCTCCCAAACAGGTTGGGGAGCTCATCTGCAAGACCTCTCCACCCAAGGTACTTGGTCCCCACAGGAGACCTCTCTTCATATCAACCACTTGGAACTTCGAGCAGTATTTCTAGCTCTCAAGGTCTTTCATACCCTCCTCAGCTACAAGACAGTCCTCATTCATACGGACAATCAAGTAGCCATGTTTTACATAAACAAGCAAGGAGGAACTGGCTCTCTGTCACTTTGCAACGAAGCTCTAAGATTATGGGCTTTCGCCAGAGAGCATCAAATCCATCTCCTGGCAGTATACCTCCCAGAAATCCAAAACTCTTGGGCAGACAGATTCAGTCGAGTTCTGCTTCCACACGAATGGTCCCTGCACATGGATCAGGTACTCAGAATCTTCCAAGAATGGGGAACCCCGGACATAGACCTCTTTGCAAGTCCGTGGAATGCCAAACTTCCCCGGTTCTGTTCCAGAATTCCGTGTCAGGGAGTTCAGGACAAGGATGCCTTCCTCCTTCATTGGGGTCAAGACTTCCTGTATGACTTTCCACCCATTCCCTTGATTCCCAAGACTCTATTCAAACTCCAGAGGGATCAAGGATCTATGATCCTCATAGCTCCACGCTGGCCACGCCAAGTGTGGTACCCTCTACTTCTGCATCTCTCCCAAGCCCCCTCCCTGGACTTGGGAGCTGCTCCAGACCTCCTGTCCCAGGAGGAAGGGACTTTGTGGCACCCAAACCCCAGGTCCCTTCACCTCAGAGCTTGGTTGCTGAAGGCCTAGACCTTCAAGACTTGAATCTTTCTCAGCAAGTGAAGGATATCCTCCATGCTTCCAGAAAACCTTCCACTAGGCTTTCCTATGCTTTTAAGTGGAAAAGACTTTTCATTTGGTGTGCTGAAAAGGGTCTTGACCCTCTAGCACTACCTTTAACTTCTCTGTTAGATTATCTCCTGCATCTTTCCAATGCAGGACTTAAGACAAATTCAGTAAGAGTCCATTTAAGTGCTATTACAGCGTCCCTTAAGCCCATTAATGGACAACCTATCTCCTCTCATCCCCTCATTGCAAGATTCATGAGAGGCCTAACTTTAACTAAACCTCCCATTAGGCCTCCTCCGGTGGCATGGGACTTAAATTTGGTTCTTGGTCAGCTTAGGAAGCCACCTTTTGAACCCTTAGCCACTACCTCCTTGAAATTCCTTTCCTGGAAGGTTATTTTCCTCATTGCAGTCACTTCTGCTCGCCGCATCAGTGAACTGCAGGCCTTAGTGGCTAATCCACCTTATACAAAGTTCCATCATGATAAGGTAGTCCTTAGGACAAATCCACACTTTATGCCTAAAGTGGTCTCTCCTTTTCATCTTAATCAAGAGGTATATTTACCTGTCTTTTTTCCAGCTCCTCATGCATCCAGTGCAGAGAGGAATCTTCATACTCTGGATTGTAAAAGAGCTCTTGCTTTTTACTTACAAAGAACACAGCAACATAGAAAGTCTTCCCAGCTTTTTGTTGCTTTTGATCCTTCTCATCTGGGACTTCCAGTCTCTAAGAGAACACTGTCCAATTGGATTGCTCAGTGTATTTCTTTCGCCTACCAGAGTAAGAACCTTTCTCTGGAGAGCCATGTCACAGCTCATAATGTGAGGGCCATGGCCACCTCTATGGCTCATCTAAATTCTGTGTCCATCGACCAGATCTGTCGAGCAGCCACCTGGGCCTCGGTTCATACCTTCACAGCCCATTACTGCTTGGACAAGGACTCCCGCCGGGATGCCTTGTTTGGTCAGGCTGTCCTCAGACACCTGTTCCATTCTTAAACAACTCCTGCCCTCCTTCCCTGGATGGATGCCTGAGATCCATAGGAGGACGCAGACCCCTTTCAGGGTCTCATATCCTTGGGGATCTCCCAGGCATCTTAGCTAGGGGGTCCCCATATGTGAAGACTCATTCCTGCTTGTTCCTGGAGATAGCACAGTTACTTACCTGTAACAGGTGATCTCTGGGAACAGCAGGAATAAGTCTTCACAACCCTCCCACCTCCCCTAGGAGTTGTATCTCTTTTCTATCTTTCCTTTCCTCTCTCTCTCTATTGCCTCAGCTTTAAACTCGAACTGAGGAGAGTTGGTTAGGAAAGGTGGGAAGGCAGCGCGCAGGCGCTGTGGGATGCTCCCAAAAGCTTTCCTTTTTGGGAAGCTGGGGAGCGTTCCCGCGCAGGCTCCGTCGGTACCGACGTACCCATATGTGAAGACTTATTCTTGCTGTTCCCAGAGATCACCTGTTACAGGTAAGTAACTGTGCTTTCTCTGTAATAATCACCAAAATCCATCCATTCTTTTCAACACACAACCCAAATCCTTATCTTTTCTCTTATCACCTTCTACATGGGTTATTGCAACCTGCTCCCCACCGGTTTCATAGTGAATTCTCTTTTTTCCAGTACAGCCTATTCAAAGATCAGCTGTGCCATTTATCTTCACCAATATCACTACACTTACAAGGACCAAACTAGCAAAGAAAGAGAGAAATACCTCAAAAAATAGGAATCTGATAGGGAACCAAAGGTGGCAGGTTGTCACTGAAATAATCCAACCCAGGGGAGCAAAAAAGGTATACAAAAACACAATACATTAAGAAAAATATAAATAAGAATAAATACAATAATTATAAATGAAACTTTAAAAATGACCAATGATTTAGTTAGTTGCCTGGATCAGAGGTACCATAAAGTTTCATAAAATAGTAACATATCACAGGTGCAGATAAAGCATGACCTTTCCTACAAGGAGCATTAAGGAGAGGTGAACTGAAACCAAAGTATGAAAGATTGATTGCAGCCCAGGATGAGATGATTTACAGTGAGCACTGAAAAACTGGCAAAACAGACATATGTAGATTCTGTAAGAAAAAGCTGGAAACAGTGACTCACCTCATAGCTGGCTGCAGGGCTGGTGCAAGGGTATGAAGCACCCTAAGCAAACCTCCCCTTTGTGCCCCCTGCTCCAGCCCTCCCTCTGATTGCCCACACTGCTGCCTCTCACTGTGACGTACAGAGGTGGCAATCTTTTAAAACAGCACTAAAGCTCCAGCTTTACCTTCAGCTCTGGCACTGCAATGCCATTCTTGCTTCCACCCCTTTCCGGTTACACTTCCTGTTTGCATGGGGATAGAAGCCGCTTCCTCACCCAGGGAAAGGAAATGAAATTAGAGGGGGTCAGAAGCAGGAATGGCACCGCAGTGCCAGAGCTGAAAGTAACTCTGGTGCTTTGATGCCGTTTTAAAAGCATTGCTGCCTTGTATGTCCTGGTGAGGAACAGCAGCGGCAGCAGTGGGCGCCCAGAGAAAGCCAGCGCTCTAGCTGACTGCCTAGTTCGCCTAATGGTAGCACCGGCTCTGACTGGCTGTGAGGATCTGATGGCAGAAAATTTCTCTACAGAAAGGCACAATAAAGTAGCATGCCTCATCCACTGGAAACTCTGTAAACACTACAACATCACTCTGCCTGAAAAGTCTGAAAAGCACTGGGATCATGGTCCTACGAGAATGAAGAGGTTATGATCATGTGGGATACTCTCTTTCTGACTGATAAAAAGCTGGATGCAAGGAAGCCAGACATAGTGACAATGATTATAAAGGTGCCCATCCCAGGTGACTATTCTGTGCATTGAGAGGGAGAAGATCTTCAAGTACCAGGAAATGCAGTCAGAGACCAAGAAAATGTGGCAGGTGTCACAGGCTTGATCAAGGCGAAATTCTAAGTACACCATGATAAATTACCCATACATGTTACATCTTATGAAAGATTGATTGCAGCCCAGGACGAGATGGTTTACAGTGAGCATTGAAAAACTGGCAAAACAGACATATGTAGGCTCTGTTTGGCATGATGCAAGTTCTATGCTGAGTATTAATAGTAAATTTGAGAGACTGAGATCATACTCCGCATACACTGACTTAGAAGTGAGGTTAATGATTGTCATGGTATGCACAAAACTAATAAACCAATACAAATAACTGCCTGAGGGTTAAACCAAATCAATATAAATATTACAATATTAGTTTAAAGGCTATCAGACCTATGATGTGAGCGTCTGCCATTTCCCTATGGTGATTAGATTCACCACATGTACGGTTGAGGCCATCCTGAAGTCGTGTATGCCTGTTTGAATTGTGTTGAAATACTTTTTTAAAAAACTGACATAGAGTTTGTTGAGAAAAAAAAAATTCATTGGAGGTTGTTACTGAGGGTGTAATATTTATATTGATGCACAAAACTAACCCATTTAGAGAAATTACGCCAAGAGAAAAGATTACATCCAGCTTTTTATTGATTGGAATGGGAGTATCCCAGGTGATTATAAACTCTTCATTCTCCGTAATTTTCTTAGGATCGTGATCCCAGTGCTTTTCAAGAGATGCATGCAGCTACAAAATTGAATGCTGCACACATGGCAGAATTAACCTTTTATTGGGCTCTGGTATGCTGGGCCTGCTGTCATGATATAAATACTTTGTTAAACTCTCACAAACATGTGAACACCAGTATATAAGCCTCTGCATCTAATTATGTTTCTTTAATGTGGGGAGATTAAAAAAAACTCTTAGACCTCAATAAGCATTTTCCCCAGCCTCTAGAATTCTCAGCCATCTGTTTGGCTGCTTGCTGTTTCCTATCCTTTCAAGTTCTGTGAGTTTGTTTCAGGGATTGGGGACTGTAGTGAGCCAATGGGAACCTGAAGACACTGGGCCCCATTGCAGTAAGTGCTGTATTAGAATGCTGTGATAAGCTCCAGCGCACAGCATTCTAGCGCATGCACTAAAACAAATGTTTCTCTTCTTATGCAGTAAACCAGGGGTCCCTAAGCTTTTCACATGAAGGACAACATAGGGTATTTCAAATTATGTAGAGGGCTGGATGGGATGAGGTCTGTCTCAGGGAAGAGTCTGATGAGCAGGAAATGTGGAGCGAAAAAGGATCTGTGTTTGGCCTTTCAAGGATATTAAATATTTGGGTAGGAGGGAAGCAGTGGGAAGATTTCTAGAGTTGAGACAAATAATGCTACCCCTTTTTTTAACCCTGAGGGAGTGGAGGTAGGTGGATGGTGAGATGTAGAGTGTGTGTGTAGCAACTCTTCCATTCAAACCCCCAATATACTTTCCTTTCCCTTTCTCCTTCCTCCTTCTCCCCCTCCCCTTTTTATCCCCTTGCCTCTCTTGCTCTTCTCTTACTTCTTTCTCTCTCTTATTGCATTCTTTTCCTGCTCTTCTATTCCTTCCTTTCTGTCTCCTTTTACTCTTCCCCTTTCTCTCCCCACCCTCTTCCTTTGTTTCTGCAGTCTTGGAATAGGGCATGCCTACACACAAACATTCAGTAATGCATCACTAAGAGCAAACAGCACGTAACACAAATACTCTGTTATGCAATTATGCAGCAGAGCACACCTACATGCCACACTCTGGTCCTTCAGCCCCAGAAGCCATAAACACTTACACACACTTCAGGTGTTGCAGCCTCGGAGAAGGAGATAAACAGAAGGATGGGGGAAGTCCACTTCAAAAGATACAGAAACAGCTGAAAGTGGGCCCTTTTCTTCCTTGGGGTTCCCCTGCGCTGCAGGGACCATTTGGGCAGAATTTATGCCAGTGTTTAGGGCTGTTGCCACTTTCCTGGCAGAGGGAAAGAGAAGAAATATCTAAACAGTGGGGAAGCTTGAAAGGGAGGGAAGGACCACTGAGACTGAGGTTGGGATGTCCATAGTCTGCTGGCTGAAAACCCTTAGCTGCAGAAGAGAGGGAGGGAAAGAAACCTCCCCCCCCCCCCCAAAAAAAAAAGCAATCTTGCTCTGGGGCGAGATCTGATCTGGAAACAGGAAGGGAAAGGAGAACAAAAATACTTGCTTCAAGAGCTGTATAAAGCTCCTGGGCCTTAGTTTGGGAACCCCTGCAGTAACTAATGGAATGCAAAGTACTGCTGTGTTAAAAACTGTGCACAGTCAGAAAAAAAAGCATAGTAACTCATCTATAACAGGTGATCTTTGGGAACAGCAGGAATCAGTCTTCAAATATGGGTGACATCAGCACCAACGGAGCCTGCGCAGGAACGGTCCCCAGCTTTTGGGAGCAGTCCACTGCGCCTGCGCCTCTGCCTTCCCAACTCCTCTTCTCAGTTGAGTTTGTAGCTGAGAAATAGAGGAAAATATCGGAAATATTCTACAGCTCCTAGGGGAGGAGGGTGGGTTGTGAAGACTGATTCCTGCTTTTCCCGGAGATCACCTGTTACAGGTGAGTAACTATGCTATCTCCAGGAACAAGCAGGAATTGTTGGGGCTTTCTGGACCACTCTATATCTGATCACATAGGACACAGAGTACACCCCAACATACATAAAAAATACAGGACCCAGTATCTATAAAATTCTCACGACCCCAAAGAAAAGTGCTCAGTTTTATTGTCAGGTCTGTAAAAGCACAAGCTTCACACTGAAAAGTCAGAGTATCTACAAACACATCAGAAACATACATGAATATGGAAAATTTATTATTAGCTACTCCTAGGTATGTGTAAGGCCTTGGGGAAATGCGGAGTAAAGTGGGGTTTACCCCACTAGAATCCTTCAGAATGCAGTCTCTACATATGGGACTTACTAGCTCTCAGAAGCCAGGCTGTTATGGGGAACAGTGGAGTGATCCCCTAGTAGAAATGCAGGAGCCAAACAGAGTGAAACATTCAAGGGCCATTGGACTCAATTTCATGAGGGATGGTTTTGCAAAGGTAGTCTGGTATCCTGAGAAGTCCAGGACAGAGGGTAGGAGTTGAGTTTAAGAACCAAAAAGATGCTGGAGAACAGCATGGCTAAAGACAGCATACCGGCAGGAGTCTCTGTCAAAGTAATAATGGGCCACGAAGGTGTGTATTGAGGACCAGGTGGCTTCTTGACAGATCTCCTCAATGCTTACGGAGATCTGAACGGAGATTGGCTACTGAAGTTGCCATTGCCTGTATATTATGAGCAGCATGACCCTCCAAGGAAAGTACTGCCTGAGCATAGGCAAAAGAGATGCAATCTTCTATCCAAGTGGATAGAGTACGCTTAGTCACTGGGAGAGTGAGGTGACTAGGATTGAAGGAAATGAACAGTTGAGAAGACCTCCTGTGATCTTTGGTCTGTTCAAATAATAAGCCAGTGCTCGCTTGCAATCCAGAGTGTGCAGCGCTGCTTCAGCCCAAGACGCATGTGGTCTGGGGAAGAAAACTGGGAGGATAACTGACTGGTTCAGAAGAAATGAAGAAACTACCTTTGGAAGGAAGTGTGGATGCATATGGAGAACTACCTTGTCATGGTGGAAACGAGTATAGGGAGGATCTGCTACAAGGGCTTGCAGTTCACTGACCCGGTGAGCCAAAGTGAGAGCAATGAGGAAGATGACCTTTCAAGAGAGGAACTTTAGTGAAATGGTGGCTAAAGGTTTGAAGGGTGGCTTGAGAAGTTGAACCAAAACCACATTCAGATCCCAGGCCACCGAGGGCGGCTTAATGGGAGGTTTGAGAGGAGAAGACCCCTCATGAAACATGTCACTAAAAGGTGTGAGGAAATAGATTGCCCATCCAGTCTCGTGAAATGCCTCTATGGCACTAAGATGTACTTTGACATGAACCAATACAAGCATTGTGGAACCTGTGCCCTTGGGGAAACTGCTAGGTACATATGACCTAGATTGGCCACTGTTGGAAACAGGATACTGGGCTTGATGGACCTTGGTCTGACCCAGTATGGCATATCTTATGTTCTTATGTTAGTTTTTAATCCTAAGAGGAATAAGTGGAGGAGATACTGAAGCAGTGGCTCCACTGGGCAAACAAAGAATTGATGTGCTTTGTGGAGCACCAGGATGCAAACCTTTGCCATTTGAAGGCATAAGAGCACTTAGTTGAATCTGCGGGAAGCAAGAAGGATATCCTTGACCTCCTTTGGAAGGTTGAGGTCAGCAAGTTATCCTTTCAGGAACCAAGCCGTTAGGCATAGGGAGTATGGACTGGGATGGAGAAGTGTCCTGCTGTTCTGTGAGAGGAGGTCTGTGCCCACCCCAGGTTGAATAGTTGAGCTTGTGTGAGACGTAGAAACAACCATGGTTGGCGAGGCCAAAAGGGGGCTATGGGGATCATGGAGCCCCTGTCAGCCTGGAACTTGAAAAGCGTTTTGGGTATCAGTGGTATGAGTGGGAATGCGTAGAGCAATCCTTGTCCACAGTGGAGAAGGAAAGCGTCCAGGGCCTGGCAGTATATTGATGGGGTCCTGGAACAGAAGAGCGGAAACTGCATGTTTTGCGGAATAGCAAAGATATCCATGAGTGTAGTTCCCCATGTCTGGAAAATCTGGGCAGCCATTTCCCGATTCAGTATCCATTCATGCGGATGGATGATATGGCTTAGCCTGTCCGCAAGCACATTGAACTCTCCTGGGAGATATACCGCTCTGAGATGGTGCCGAGTGAAAGGGCCAATGTCCAGAGACAGGTTGCTTCATCACAGAGGGTACATGATCCTGTCCTCCCTTGCTTGTTCACATAGAACATTGCAACCTGGTTGTCTGTTCTGACTAGGACAGATTGGCCAGCAAGGTAGTGTTGAAAAACCCACAGTGAATTGGTGAGAGCACGTGGCTCTAGGAGATTGGTGCCCACAACTCAGTTTGGACACATCTGTTGTCAGTAAAAACATCTGAAAAGTGACCCGACGAGCAGGTTTTGGGGAAGACACCACCAGTGCAGTGAGTTAATCAAGTGAGGGGTGATGGAGATCTTGTCTCTGAGACACCTCATTGCCTGCGCCGAGCATAGGGGATGACATGGATAGTGGAGGCCATGTGACCCAACAGCTGTAGCATCTCTTGAGCTGTTACTTGGGTTTGTTGTCACATGCCTCTGGCTAGCTCGATGAGGTGGGAATAATGATTCTGAGGAAGAAGGTCTTAGCCTGTATGATGTCTAGAAGTGCTTCAATGAACTCTAGGTTTTGAGTTGGAGTGAGGTGAGACTTTTGAAAGTTTATGATGAAGCCCAGATGTTGGAGCACTGTTATGGTGCAATGAAGGGCGTTCGTTACTTCCTCTGATTCCAGAAGACAAGCAAAGTGCTTATCAAATCACTGTTGACGTCTTTGAGAAACATGCCCATATAGAGCATGTAGGAATTAATCCTGGATGCTAACATGCATGCCTGGAAGCAGTGTCGAGCAAAAGCATTGAGTGTTCTTGAATCTCCAGGAACAAGCAGGAATGAGTCTTCACATATGGGTATCGTCGGTACCGACGGAGCCTGCGTGGGAACGCTCCCCAGCGTCCAGTAAGAAAGCTTTTGGGAGCATCCCACAGCGCCTGCGTGCTGCCTTCCCGCCTTTCCTAACTGCCTCTCTCCAGTTCTTCTTTTCCGCGGAGCCAGCAGGTTGTGTTCCTGTCACCGCTGAAGAATTTCTTATTTTCTTTTATTTCTTTGGTCGCGTGTCTGCCTTCTCAACGCCGGACCGGTACCGCCGGTCTTTTCTTTCTTTATTAAAAAAAAAAAAAAAAATACTGTTTTTCTCACTTCAGTGCATTTTTTCTTTTTGTGGCCTTAGGCCTACAAAAATTTTTCCTCATGGAAAAGCCCACTTCCGGGTTCAAAAAGTGCACGAAGTGCAGCGGCACTATTTCTGTCATCGACACCCATGACTGGTATCTAAAATGTTTAGGTCCTGACCATTCCATCGCGGACTGTGAGTCCTGTTCCATGATGTCTAAAAGAGGTCTACAGAATCAAGCAGCCAAGCTCAGTACCCTGTTTCCCTCTGATGCAGCTTCGGTGGCATCGACGTCTTCCAGGGCTTCTTCCTCCCATGGATCTCAGGTAACCAAACTTAAGTCCAGCCGGTCCTCGAAGAGTAGATCTCCCTCTAAGTATCGAGATGCCTCCGGGCTTGCTCTCGAGGAATCCACACCGGCAAAATTACCCCGGCGGGAGGCTCCGGCTTCCAAAGCTTTATCTATGGGGTCACAGGTTGACATCGATGGCTCGGCCTCGACCGATCACCTGTTGCAATGTTCTGGGGTACCGGTGGTTTCCACCGGTACCGACATCCAGATATTGGTGGCGTCGATGGATCAGAATATTCTGACCATGCAGCGTGCCATCACGGCATTCATACAAGCAGGGACGCCTTTGGTACCGCAACAAACTCTGCTGTCGGTACCGATTCCGGTACCGGACCCGATATCGGTTCCGGTGCCGGTACCGATTGCGTCGACATCGGCTTCGGCGTCGACGGCAGCGGTACACTGTTCTGTGATGCCCATCGGTACCGAATCGGTACCGATCACTCCCGATGTCGATACCCCCCGGTACGCGTATCGGACTCTGCAGGGGCATCCAGACAGAAGATACTTCAATTCCTCTGAAGACTCTGATGAATCAGAGGCCTCTATCGAAGCATCGGGGATCCTTCCTCAGGAGCCCTCTTCTCCAAAAAGAAGAATGTCTCCTCCAGAAGACTTGTCTTTTCAAGACTTCATTAGGGAAGTGGCCAGGGGTCTTTCCATCTCAGTGGCCTCTGAGACAGAGCCTAGAGCCAAAAAATTAGATATTTTACAATATCCTAAGGCTCCTAAAGAGGCAGCCACTTTACCAATACATGAGATTCTTTATGATCACATGTTGGGCATATGGGAGACTCCTCTCACCACCTCCCCTCATTCTCGTAGGTTGGACACCATGTATCATGTTCCTTCTTGTCCTGGCTTTCATAAGACTCAGCTTCCTCACCACTCCATTGTGGTGGAGTCTGCTATGAAAAAGATCAAGAGTGCAAAAAGGCACTCTTCTACTCCTCCAGGAAGAGAATGCAGAACCTTAGATGCCTTTGGCAGGAGAATTTTCCAGGCCAGTATGCTTGTTGCCAGAATCAACTACTATAATCTCTATATGGGGATGTTTCTAAAGGAAGTTACAGATCATCTACAAACCCTATCTCCTTTTATTTCAGAAGATAAAAGGAAAGAGTTTCTCACCTGGCTTAGACATGCCCAGGATATTTCCAAATTTTCCAACCGTGCAGCCTTTGACTCTTTTGAAGGTGCCAGCAGAGCCTCGGCTATTGCCATAGGTACACGCAGAGTTGCTTGGTTACAAGCTTCTGATTTGGAACACTGGGTTCAGGATGGACTAGGAAACCTTCCTTGTAGAGGTGAAAACCTTTTTGGCAAAATTGGCAAGCAAAGGCCACCCATATGGATGCTGAAAATTCTGCTTTAGATAGACTTTCGAAGTCTACTTCTGCTTCTTTTAAAAAGAGGTTGTTCAAGAAGGGTTTTTTCCCAAAAAAAGGGAAATATTACTCTGCTTATGGTCAGCAGACATCTTCTGCAGGTCGTTTTGCTACAAAGAGACAGCAACAACCCAAACAGGCCAAGTCTAAGCCTGCGAGGACTGCTGTGGCCCAACAGCCTCAGCCTCCTCAGGGCCTTTGACTTACAACTAGAGAACTTAGCCTTTCTGGCTCTAGAACATCCAGAGCCTCTCACCATTCCAGGAAGGTTAGCTCATTTTGCTCCCAGATGGGAACAAATCACAGCAGAGCAATGGACCCTCTCCATCATAAGAGATGGGTACAAGCTTCATTTCTTAAACCTTCCTCCTCACACCATGGTGAAACACTTCAATTCTCCCACTTCTCTCCTCGACCTTTTAGGCCAGGAGATTGCTACCCTTCTTGCCCAAGGGGCAATAGAAGAAGTACCCCTTCTTCAACAGGGCTCAGGGTTCTACTCCCCCTTTTTTCTCATTCCAAAGAAAACAGGGGGCTACAGACCCATTTTAGATCTCAGAGAATTGAACAAGTTTCTATGCAAGGAGAAATTCAAGATGACTTCTCTCAGAACTCTCCTTCCATACCTCCAGAGTCAGGACTGGCTTTGTTCTCTAGATCTCAAGGATGCGTACACCCATGTCCTCATCCATCCAACACACAGAAGGTTCCTTCGGTTGCTTTTCCAAGGAAAGCACTATCAATACAGAGTGCTTCCCTTCGGTCTGGCCTCTGCTCCAAGGGTGTTCACAAAATGCATGGCAGTAGTAGCTGCATTTCTATGCACTCTAGGAATATTTGTATTCCCATATCTGGACGACTGGCTCATCCGAGCTCCATCCCAGTCAGAGGCCCAGGCTTCCCTGGCATGCACAAGCCGTATCCTTCAATATCTGGGACTTGTCATAAACATCACAAAGTCCCATCTCACCCCTACTCAATCTCTGGAGTTCATAGGGGCCTTACTGGATACCACCACTGCAAGGGCCTATCTTCCCCAGGACCGTTGCCTACGCTTGGTGCAGTTAGCCTCCCAGATTCAGTTAAAGTCCCACTTAACTGCTCGAGAGATGTTACAACTGTTAGGCCACATGGCATCCACTGTGCATGTGGTCAACTATGCTCGCCTTCACATGAGGGCAGTTCAGTGGACTTTGTCCACCCAATGGACCCAGGCATCAGGATGCCTGTCAGACAAAATAGCAACTTCCGGTCGTCTGTTTTGCTCTCTCCAGTGGTGGAAGTCCACCCAAAATCTGTTGCTGGGGTCCCCCTTTCAACAGGTGTTACCCCAGGCAACCCTCACAACAGATGCCTCCCCAAAGGGTTGGGGGGCTCATCTACAAGATCTCTCCACCCAGGGCATCTGGTCCCCACAGGAGACATCTCTACATATCAACCTCTTGGAGCTCAGAGCAATCTTTCTAGCTCTCAGAGTCTTCCACACCCTGCTCAGCTACAAGACAGTCCTCATCCACACGAACAATCAAGTAGCCATGTTCTACGTGAACAAGCAGGGGGGAACTGGCTCTCTGTCGCTTTGCAACGAAGCTCTGAGATTGTGGGCCTTCGCCAGAGAGCATCAAATTCATCTTATGGCAGTGTATCTTCCAGGGGTTCAAAACTCTTGGGCAGACAGACTCAGTTGAGTTCTGCTTCCACACGAATGGTCCCTTCATGAGGACCAGATAACCAGGATTTTTGAAATTTGGGGAACCCCAGACATAGACCTGTTTGCAAGTCCGTGGAATGCCAAACTTCCCCGGTTCTGTTCCAGGATTCCGTGTCAGGGAGTTCAGGCCAGGGATGCCTTCCTCCTTCATTGGGGGCAAGACTTCCTCTATGCCTTCCCACCCATTCCCCTAATTCCCAAGACACTGTTCAAGCTTCAGAGAGACAGGGGGTCTATGATCCTCATAGCACAACGTTGGCCACGCCAAGTGTGGTACCCTCTCTCTCAAGCCCCCTCCCTGGACTTGGGGTCTGCTCCAGACCTCCTCTCCCAGGAGGAGGGAACATTGTGGCACCCAAATCCCCAGTCTCTTCATTTCAGGGCCTGGTTGCTGAAGGCCTAGACCTTCAAGATTTACATCTTTCTCAGCAGGTGAAGGATATCCTTCATGCTTCCAGAAAGCCTTCCACCAGACGTTCCTATGCTTTTAAATGGAAGAGGTTTACCATTTGATGTGCACAGAAGGGTCTTAACCCTCTTGCAATACCTCTGAATTCTTTACTAGAGTATTTGCTGCATTTATCCCATGCAGGCCTTAAAACGAATTCAGTAAGAGTCCATTTGAGTGCTATTGCAGCATCCCTTAAGCCTCTCAATGGACAACCTATTTCCTCTCATCCTCTTATAGCAAGATTCATGAGAGGCCTTCTTTTGACTAAACCTCCCATTAGACCACCTCCAGTGCCATGGGACTTGAATCTGGTTCTTGGCCAGCTTATGAAGCCACCCTTTGAACCCTTAGCCACTACCGCCTTGAAATTTCTTTCCTGGAAGGTTATTTTTCTCATTGCAGTCACTTCAGCTCGCCGCATCAGTGAACTGCAAGCCTTGGTGGCTAATCCTCCTTATACAAGGTTCCATCATGACAAGGTAGTCCTCAGGACCAATCCACATTTTATGCCTAAAGTGGTTTCACCTTTTCATCTAAATCAGGAGGTATATTTACCTGTCTTTTTTCCAGGGCCTCATGCATCAACTGCAGAGAGGAATCTTCATACCCTGGATTGTAAGAGAGCACTTGCTTTTTATTTACAAAGGACGCAGCAACATAGAAAGTCCTCTCAACTCTTTGTTGCTTTTGACCCCTCATTTAGGACTTCCAGTCTCTAAGAGAACTCTATTCATTTGGATTGCTCAGTGTATTTCCTTCGCCTACCAGAGTAAGAACATTTCTCTGAAGGACCATGTCACTGCTCACAATGTGAGGGCCATGGCAGCCTCTATGGCTCATCTAAACTCTGTGTCCATCGACCAAATCTGTCGA
Organism: Ichthyophis bannanicus; assembly: GCA_033557465.1. Lineage (NCBI taxonomy): Eukaryota > Metazoa > Chordata > Amphibia > Gymnophiona > Ichthyophiidae > Ichthyophis > Ichthyophis bannanicus. Next base: position 195,186,533 of record CM066039.1, read on the forward strand.
GCGGCCACCTGGGCCTCGGTTCACACCTTTACAGCCCATTACTGCTTGGACAAGGACTCCCGCCGGGATGCCTTGTTTGGTCAGGCTGTTATCAAACACCTGTTCCATACCTAATCAACTCCTACCCCCCATCCCTGGTTGGATGCCCGAGATCCATGGGATGAGGTAGAGCCCTTCTCAGGGACTCACAACTGTGGAGATCTCCCTGGCATCTCTAGCTGGGGAGTCCCCATATGTGAAGACTCATTCCTGCTTGTTCCTGGAGATAGCACAGTTACTTACCTGTAACAGGTGATCTCTGGGAACAGCAGGAATAAGTCTTCACAACCCACCCACCTCCCCTAGGAGTTGTATCTCTCTATCTATCTTTCCTTTCCTCTCTCTCTCTTTGTCTCAGCTTTCAAACTCGAACTGGAGAGAGGCGGTTAGGAAAGGCGGGAAGGCAGCACGCAGGTGCTGTGGGATGCTCCCAAAAGCTTTCTTACTGGACGCTGGGGAGCATTCCCGTGCAGGCTCCGTCGGTACCGACGATACCCATATGTGAAGACTTATTCCTGCTGTTCCCAGAGATCACCTGTTACAGGTAAGTAACTGTGCTTTCTCGCCCCGGTGGAACCGAAGAGTGGTTCTTGGAACTCTATTTGGCGCATCGCCGATTTCACTACCATTGAATGATGTGGGAATTGAGGCTTCTGGAAACATGGAGACTCCGGTACCCAGTACATTGTATTGAGCCTTTTAATGGTTGATGACACCGTGAGTGGGGCCTCTCACATTCAAAGCATCAGATCTTGAAGGATGCAATGCACCGGTAGAGTAGCTGTTTTTTGGGCATCAGAGGGTATTGGAGAATTTTCAATTCCTTCACCCTCAGTTCCTTCTCTGATGACACAGTGATAGAAAGACCCACTGCCATGTCCCGGATGAAGTCCTGGAAGGACATGTCCTCTGTAGGGGATTAGCGCCACTCGTAAAACGGAGACGAGTTGGATGGGACATTGGGAATGTCCCGGGAATTGAGCAATTCTTGCTCAGACTCAGATGGAGTGGAGTCTGAGTCCGGGAGGAAGTCAAAGTATCGGCAGTCCTTGGATGTGGCTCAATGTTGATGCTGACATCGGTACTCTGATACGTCAGTATCCAATGTTTTTCAGCTTGAATTTTCTTAGTGATACCGGCATCGATCAGTGCCAAAGAAGGCATTGATGTCGATACTGAGGGTTTCAGTGGCATCGATTCTGGTACAAGTACAGGTGGATGAGTCTCTGACTGGAGGCTGGATGCTGACAGATGCATTCCTGGTGCTCGCGATGATATTGGTATCGAGGCTGCCAGGAGTGCTGCCAAACTTCTTTTGATAGCCAGCATGCGCTGATCTAAGGAAAGTGCCGATATCTGGGTAGATTCAGAAATGAGGCTTTGGGCCACTGTCCCAGAGTATGGCACTTTTAGTTCTCCGGAGATCGATGCCTCCAGAGTGTCCCAGAGCCCCACTTGTGCTTTGGACAAGTATCCTTCCACAGAGGCTGTTTGGCTGGCCAGTCAGCATCTGAGGCACCCCATGGGGAATCTCAATGTTTATGGGACTTTCCTATAACATCGGCATCAGACATAGATGCCAATATTGATGATGTGGACTTACCCTTGTACTTAGATTCCAGGGATACCTGCAATGCACGCGAGGAAGTGGAGACCTTTGATGACGTAGAAATCACCGAAACTGAGTCCAAGGCAAACAAAGTTCCATATTGTCTGGCTCTATTTTGCAGGCCCGTAAGAACATAAGAAATGCCATACTGGGTCAGACCAAGGTCAATCAAACCCAGTATCCTGTTTCCAACAGTGGCCAATCCAGGTCACAAGTACCTAGCAGTTTCCCAAAAAGACACACAGGATCTATAATGCTTATATTAGGGCAAGCAGTGGATTACCTGGATCCTCTTTAATAATGATTCTTCAGGAACTTGTCCAAACCTTTTTTAAACCCAGCTACACTAACAGCTTTTACTACATCCTCTGGTAACGAATTCCAGAGTTTGATTACGTTTTGAGTGAAAAAATGTTTTCTCTTATTAGTCTTAAACGGGTTACACTCTAGCTTCATTGCATGTCTCCTAGTCTTTCTACTTTTTGATAGCGTAAACAATCGATCTATGTTTACCCATTCTACTCCATTCATTAATTTATAGACCTCTATCATATCTCCCTCAGCTGTCTCTTTTTCAGGTTGAAAAGCCCTAACATTTTAAGCCTCTCCTCATAGGGATATCCTTTCATCCCCTTTATCATTTTGGTGGCTCTTCTCTATACCTTTTCTAATTCTGCTATACCCTTTTTAAATTTATTTTTTATTTGCAATTTTACAAAAATATACTTACAAAGAAGCATAATAAGAAAATTGATTGGAAAACAAATAACAAGAAATGAACTAATCAAAATAATACAATACAACAATCCATTAGTCCTCATCTCAGGGAGAAAAAGCTAAGGCATTTACCAACACAGGATATAGGGAAATCCTTCCCACAAAAGCAAAGCAGCCATTTACAATTAACCCACCAAACCAACCCTCAACCATTTATCCCTATGATTCTTTCCCCTGCAAAAAGGCTTCCAGCTGCAAGAAGTCAAAAAAACATACTTAGATCCCTGAAATGTAACCAAGCATTTAAATGGATATTGAAGAATACACGATGCCCACAGAGCCAGAACCTTTGGCCTGCGAGCCAATAAGGCTCTCCTGCAAAGCTGCATGGCTCTGGAGACATCAGGAAATACCTGAATTTTGACACCACAAAATAAGGCATCCTTATTTTTAAAGTAACATTTAAATACAGAAGACCCTTCCTGCTCTGAAAGAAATGTAACAACCAAAGTTGCCTGGGAAGAAATATTGTCAGATGAATCCTCCAAAAACTGAGCTAAATTTAAAGCAGAAGCTGGCTGTAAGATATCAAATTCACCAGTAGGATTATCTGCAATTTTCCTGCTTGTTAAATAATACAAATTTGAAAAAGTCATCAATTCAGAATTAGGAAGGAACAAGATTTCTTTGAGATATTTATGCAGGAGGATCTCTGATGATAAATGACAAATAGGAAAATTTACAAAACAAATATTTTTCCGCCTAAGAATATTTTCAAAGGATTCTAACTTTTTGTGGATTATTAAATTATCCTTCATACTAGAAGCACTAATTGCCTGGAGAGAAACACACTGATTTTCACATTTCAAAACCTGAGCAGGTAAAGATTCTACAAGTGCCACAGTCTGACCCAGCTTCGCAACTGTTTCTTGAGAAAACTTGCAAGTTGGGACACTGTGGTAACCAAGGTCTTCTCCGTTCTAGTAACCACCATCCAAATGTCTACCAGGGACATCTGCATATCAGAATCTATCCCGGAGTCCATCACAGATGGAGACCAGGTCACAGGTTGGCATATGTCAGCCAAACACACCGGAGTGCTCTGCTGAACAGGGTGACCATGATCAACGGGGTAGGGTGGAGTCACTACAGATGGGGGAGGAGGTGGAGTGCGTTCTGGGGAACTCTAAGAGACCTCCAGAAGGAGTGAGGATGGAGAAACAGTACCTGGAGGATGATTCACCATGTCCTTAACCACCACATGTTTATCTATCGGCCCTACAACCAGTTCCAGAACAGCAAACACTTTCTTCTTCCTCTTTCCCATGGATCAACTAAGTGGTCCTGAGGCGATTTCAAGGCACATCCAGGGCTCCAAGAGGCTCCCAAGGGGCCCACCTGCCCCTTGTAATTCGCCCCTTAGAATTCACCCTGGCTGCGTGCCTAATAGAGACCTTCTTTTTAAGCCCCAGCTAATGTCGGGGCAGTCCTGCACAGAGCCTGCTGCTCCTGCCTTGCTCCTGCTCCAGCTGCACAATCAGCATCTCCCGGCCATATCTCTCAGCAGGTGCATTTTTGAAGCCCCAGCTGGTGTTGGGGCAGTCTTGCACAGAGCCTGCTGTTCCCGCCGTGCTCCTGCTCCAGCTGCACAATCAGCATCTCCCCTGCTATATCCTTTTTAAGATATGGAGACCAGAATTGCACACAATATTCAAGGTGTGATCGCACCATGGAACGATACAGAGGCATTATAATATCCTTTGTCTTATTCTACATTCCTTTCCTTATGATTCCTAGGATTTTATTTGCCTTCTTGGCTGCCACTGCACACTGGGCAGAGGGTATCAAATATATGTAATATATCTTCTCGGTTTATCGATATCTTTTAATTCTTCCGATGCATCACCTTTAAATACCATTTCAGTCATGGGTAACTTCCCTACATCTTTGTCATTTGTTTACAGAGGGAGCAGGTCCTTGGGGAATCACCTGCACCCCCTCTGACCCCTTCTGCCACCCGGGCCTGCTGTCTGCTGCCATCTAGGGGAGCGTATTCCACCTCAGAAGTGGAATAAGTTCCCCATTTGGTCTGCCCACCTCGAACGTACAGGACCGTCATCGGAATTGGCCCTGTACGTCTGAGGCTGCGGACCACCCACTGCTCGCCCTAACTCCACCTCCACACCGCCCTTTTCCCGTCCCCATCTAGCCTCCCGTACAAACAAGATGTTTGTACAGGAAGGTTAGCCAGGGATGCATAGGGGGCCAAATTGCAGCTTGGAATGACCCCGAAAGCCTCTGATGCAGCTTAACACCCACCCTCTGACAGATAGTACTTACTGGTCTAGGGAGGCATCCAGTTGCATCTTCTCTCCACACTGCTATCTTGGAAAATAATGGCACTGCCATTTTCTAAGAAGGGAATGTAGAGACAACAGCGAGTGGGCACTGTTACTGCCTCTTAACTATGAAAATGTGCTGGGTGCTCTGGGGGGAGGGGGAGGGGTCAGGAGTCCACATGGACCCACAAAGTATTTTTTAAGGGCCACCAGGGAGATCTTTAGGGGTGGGGTAGCAGGGAGGCCAGGGGCCATTTGAATCATTAGGGTTTTTTGTGGACTTGAGAGGAAGACATTCTGAGGGTTCACTTGGGCCTCCGTGGACCTTAGGTCATTTAATGTGAAGTGCCGCACTTCACCTTATATGATCCCTTTGTTACCACTCTGCAACTTTACTCCAGCCCTGACCTAGTGTAAAGGTTCAGTATTGAGGGAAGTGTAAAAATCTACACCAAGTTTCAGTGCAGTTTTTTCACATCAGAAGCAATTTATTTTTCAGCTGTTTGCTTGTGATTTGAATGTCCACTGTGCTATCCTTTAGCACAGTAATTTTACTGCAGATTTTTCCAAGCAAGAAGTCTTTCTGTATTGGGAGAAAGACTAGCATAGTAAAATCTCAAATAAATTGCTGCGTAAGCATAGTGACGTTTACTGCATCGGCACCTGGGTTGGAGTGGAGGTTGGATAAGCATGCTGGCTAATGATGCCTCCTCTTCTCAGACACTGGCCTAATGATTCTGGTGGGGAGGGTGCCAATGCAAAATGCTGGTTGATGACATAGGCAACTGAAGATGCTATCTTTTTCCTATACTGCCCAAAATAGCAGCTAACACTGATAAGTGACATCTGTTTACAGCCCAGGGCCCAGGCAAGGGTGGATTAAAGCACATCTGACAGGGCTTCCCCTCCTTCTCCCAAACTCTGGACCACAGATGCACGCATAGATTGTCTATGCCTATATCCTCCCCTGACTGTACACAATATTCAAGATATAGCTGGATGCACCATGGACCTATACAGTGGCATATTGACATTTTCAGTTTTGTTTTCCATTCCTTTTCAAATAATCCTTAACATTCTGTCTGCTTTTTTGGCAGCTGTAGAATACTGGTCTGAAAATGTCAACATATCCACAGTGACTTCAAGACCTTTATCATAGGTGATGGCACTAACATAGGGGCTGATGCAGAAAAGTGTACCTTATGTAGAAAGGGATTTACTGATAGCCTAATCACTGTGCAGATGCCAACAGTAATGGCAGTGCATAGACCATTTAAATCCATACTAAATAGATGATAATTAAGTAATTAGCCATGCCGAGCAGCGCAGAAAAGTGCGCAGAGGAGAGGAAGGCTGAACTCGATGCCGGAAATGTAACACCAGGTTGGCGGAGAATTAAGGGTTTGCTCAAGAGGTCTGCTGTCAGCGCAGAGGAGGAATTTATGCCTGTTTCTTTAGCGGACCACCCCACAGCTTTTTGTGGGCTTTGCAGAAAAAAATGGCAAGGGAAGCATGCTGGAACAATATATGCACATGTACTGGACCCTCCATTGCCTGGGAAGAAAGGCCTGGCAATCTACTTCCCGTTACACTGCCAAGAAAACCCAGGAGCTGCTGGGTCGCCAGGAGTCAGCATTGAATCAAAGGCACACTGGAATGCTATGTGACACATACAAGCAATCATTCAGCTCAGAAGTTCTGCTTAGACCACAGATATTATTTTGAACAGAATTTTATAGCTCTTAAGTGCCACATAGCATTTCAGCACATGTGCATAAGTGTCTTTTTGTGCACAGGATATAGGTGTCGCTAACACAGACGCCTGGCTTGCTCTCACTCTTATCTGAGCTTTCTCTTGGACTGCCAACTCCTAACTCCATGCTTTCCACTCACTGCACCATGCATTTGGAATAGACTTCCTGAATTGATGCATCTTGCTCTCTCTTTGGCCTTATTCAAATGCAGTCTAAAAACTCACCCTTTTGAGACTGCTTTTAAATCTTAAATCCTGTTTCACCTGATCACAGCCTTGTTGATTTTAACCATTGTCCTAATAAATGAAATTCACAAAGTCTTTTTGCTGTTAGTCTTCATTAGACTGCAAGCTCTTGTAGTGTTTGTAAACCGCTCTAATGTCTTTCAGCCTGGTGGTATATCAAGAAATTAAATAAAGAGAAAGAGAAAGCACTGTCCCCTAAATGTATTTAGCAGCAAACAAAAGTACTCTGTCTATCTAGTAGTGCTATAGAAATGTATTAAATACATATATGTGACAGTTTGTGTATCTGTGATGGTAATGTATGCATGTGCATTATAACCGTCAGGTTCAGTGCTGGTTGCACTGGTGACATACAGCAAGATTCTGGCCATAGCTTCCAAGGAACCAGTATAGGTTTGAAGGATCTGCCCTTATGAGATGCCAGTGCAAAACACATCTGGGAAGAGCGTGACAATGATTCCCCTTTGCCCCAGAAGACACAAAGATGCCAGCAGCAGCTACTAAGGGGAGCAATGCTGTGCAAATTGCAGACAGGGGATGATTTTTTCCCTTTCCCCCACTTGCCGCTGATTATACACCACTATGTTGCTGTATAGGGATCTGAGATGCTCAATCCAATTATTTTTTTGGTGGGAATGGGGCCTGTTTTCAAGATATCCAGCTGGCTAATTAAAGACTTTAGCTGCTCAGCAGGGGAAAGTTTTCACCCTGAAAGCTCTGGTTGGCTAAGTCTGGCTGCTGAAATTGTAGGAGTTGATATTCAGTGATGGTGGCCAGTGCATTTAAAGCAACTGGTCATTGCTGTTTTAACATAGACCTAGATGTTTATTTATTTATCTAACAGTTTTTTTATACTGCTTTATCATTTCAATCAAAGTGGTTTACATTGTAACTTAAACTTGGTAATGTGCATTGAACAGGGACATTGATAACTTGGATTTTTCTGAGCAATGGAGGGTTAAGTGACTTGCCCAAGGCTACAAGGAGTGCTAGTGGGAATTGAACCCTGGTCTCTTGGTTCCCAAGCCAGTGCTCTAAACATTAGGCTACTCCTCCAGATATTCAATGCTAGGGTCATATCCAGCCACTGGCATTGAATATCTTGTGTTTTAGCTAAAGTTTCTAACTTTAACCAGTTTAAGATAACTGATTATCTCAAGTGCCACCCTAGAATGTCCTAATGCTACATGATTAGCATCGGGGCGTTTAGCAGGGTTAGGGGAGATATTCAGCAGCACAAATCGGCTTTAATAGTTTTGAATATTTTATTTATTTATTTTATTTAACAGTATTTCTAAACCGCCTTATCTTATTAATCAAGGTGGTATCACAGCAAACAATCGGGTAAAGTGAGAGTGTTAAACATGCAGTGAGGGTGATATTTAGTTGAGTGTGTGTTGTATTGTGTGCTAGAATTGGTTTGAGCTATGTACAATGTGTGTTGTATTGTGTGCTAGAGTGCTTTGAGCTATGTACAATATGGGCTATATACAGTGATGCAAAAAACATTTTCTATACATACAGTGTTTAGGCGGTATCATGTGCTGTTATACATTCTCTGAGGTTATGTGATGTGTCCATAGTGTTCTATGAACAGCATGGTTTTTAGCTGTTTTCTAAAGTCTTTGAGGTCTGTAGTTGCCCTCAACTCGTCCGGTAGTTTGTTCCATATTGTTGGAGCAGCCATGGAGAGTGCTCTGTCTGTTGTGTCCTTGCGTTGTGTTTGAATTCACTTGGGGTGCTGACTCGGTTGTGTGTTTGTTTTCTTCTAGGACGTGTGCTGGTGTCTGGTTGTATGAGGGTGTGCAGGCTGTTGGCTGATGTGTGCTGATTTATCTTGAATAGGTTTATGATAGTTTTGTATCTGATGCGTGCACCGATTGGGAGCCAGTGTAAGTCCTTTAAGGTAGGTGTGATGTGTTCCTGTCTTGCAGTACCGGATATTATTCGTGCTGCAGTGTTTTGTGGTAGCTGGAGTGGTTTGAGGGCTTGTTTCGGGAGTCCAAGGAATATGTGTCCTGTTATGTTCAGAAATCTAAGTTTGGCAAGCATTAGTTGACTGAAGTCAGTCTAATCATAACTGGCTTAAATCTAGCCAGCCCAAATAAAGATGAAAACTTTCCTACTAATAGCTGACTATCTTGGACACTCAGTACTCTTTAAAGACTCTAATATGATTTCACCAGTATATGATGGGAACAGCAGTGGATATAAGATGGCAGATAAATCAACCTTAATGCATTTTTTTTAAATGTACAGGCTGACCTTCCCTAAAGGACTACAGATCAGTGAACAGCAATGTAGAATAGTCAACATAATAAAAAATCAATTCATTTCAACGCAAAAAATTAATCATCATATAAAATGAAATATAACAATGTAAACTAAACAAAGTTAATTGAAGGCACTGCAGGCAGAGATGAATGCATAAGCTGCCATATAGTGCATCTAAACTGGCTATGCATGCCGTCCCTCAGGCCACACAGGAGCTGATGGAAGCCGTTGCTCTGGCTTATCTCTGCTGGCACTGTGAGCACGTTCAAAACTCAAAGGCTGGCATATCTTGCTTGCGGATCTCGTGGTGCACAAGAGCAGCAGACAAGAAGTGCCCTAAACTGTAAGTTTTGAATATGTTTGTGATGACAGCAAAGAAGAGGAAAAACAGGCAACGGGGTATTTATTTATTTATTATGTTTTCTATACCGCCTTAACATAGTTTCAAAGTGGTTTACATTTCAACTCAAATATAACATACATTGTAACAGTTTGTGTTTCAACTTACTTAACATACATTATAACAGGGAGTTTAACTTGGATGTTAACATTGGTGTTCCTTTCACTAGGGGTTTAAGTTTAGGGTTGATAACAATTACCTATTATTACATAAGGTACTGATGTGTGATGTATGGGTTTACAATTAGATTTGATTGCTTTTCAGTTAGGTTTGATTGCCATTATGTCAGTCCATAGTGGTCCTTGTAGAGATGCATTTTTAATGCTTTTCTAAAGTCCCATAAGTCCTTTATGTCCCTTATGTTTTCTGGTAAGGCATTCTATAATATTGGTGGATAGATGTTGAATGTTCTGTTGCATGTTGACTGGTTGTAGTTTTTCTTTGCGTTTGGTATGAGAAGATTTCTATGTGTGGTTCACTTTGCCCTTTTTCCTGTGTCCTTAATTATTAATGGTTGTAGTGTGTCTGGGGATATTATATTTATGATTTTGAATATATTCAGTATAGTTTTGAATTTGGTGTGCACATGTATTGGGAGCCAGTGAAGCTGTAGCAGAGTTGGTGTTATATGTTTGTTTCTGTTGGTTTCTGTGATCATTCTTGCTGCCATGTTCTGAGTTGTTTGGAGTGGTGTTGTACATGCTTTGGGAGTCCTTGATAAATTATATTACAGTAGTCCAGGGTGGGTATTATTATTGCCTGACAAACTGTTCTGAAGTCACTGTTACTGAGAAACGATTTAAATTTGTTTAATATCCTTATTTTGTGGTATGCTGATTTCATTGTCTTGTTTATGTGGGCTTGGAAGCTTATGGGGTCATTCTGAGGCACGAATAGCAGGGATGGATGTCCTGTTGGGATGTCCATTCCAGCTATTTGGGCCCCTTCCCAACCTTGCCTGACTTCCCCGCTCGTTGTGTGGGGAAGTTAGACGGGGGCAGGAAAGGGGCGGCATTAGGTCAGGCGGTGGGCAATCATCAGCCCCGGAGGTACAGGGCCGATTCCAATGTCGGCCCTGGACGTCCAGGGCTGGCGGTTTGAATGGGGAACTTATTCCACCTCCGAGTAAGTTCCCCTAGTTGGTGGGAGACAGCAGGCCCGGGGCTCAGAAAAGGCAGGAGGGGGCAGAGAACATTCCCCGCAGCCTGACCCTGGCCTTGGAAGGCCAGATCAGGGGTTGGGCTGCGGGGACTGCACTTTCTGAGCCAGCAGCTGTTGATCGTGGCTTTTCAATGGAGCTGTGGTGCCATGGCAACTGGACGCCATTGCGCCGTGGCTCCACTGAAAAGCCCTGAATGGGCTATCCAGACAAGGCCTGTTCGTACAGGCCAGACTGAATAGGGGTCTCAGCCTGCACGTACAAGCCTGGACACGATTCTGATGCCATAGGGCTAGATGTGCCCGCGGGATCAGAATCCCAGCTAACTCTGTATGTCCGGATCTCCAGGAACAAGCAGGAATAAGTCCTCACATATGGGTACGTCGGTACCGACGGAGCCCGTGCGGGAAAGCTCCCCAGCTTCTTAGAATAGAAGCTTTTGGGACCTCCCACTGCACATGCGCACTGCCTTCCCGCCTTCCTGAACAGCTCTCCTCAGTTTCTCTTTTTCCGCGGAGCCAGCAGGTCGTGTTCCTGTCACCGCTGAAGAAATTGTTATTTTATTTGTTTCTTTAGACCGCGTACCTGCCTTCCCCATACCGATACCGGTATCGCCGGTCTTTTCTTTCTTTCTTTAAAAAATTATAATTCTTTTTTCTTATTTTTTAGCTTTTTGGTCACTTCAGAGAGGCCTCTCGGCCTACTCAATTTCTCCTCATGGAGAAGCCAGCCCCTGGATTTAAGAAGTGTACCAAATGTAATGCTGTTATTTCAGTCACAGACACCCATGACTGGTGTCTGAAATGTTTGGGGCCTGACCATTCCATACCGGACTGCCCATCTTGCTCCCACATGTCTAAACGTGGGCTGCAGAACCGGGCCAACAAATTCCATGTGCTGTTTGCTTCAGAGAATACAGCATCACAGTCATCCAGGTCTTCTTCTCCGGATGGATCTCAGGTAACCAAACCTTCTGTGGGCAAGTCCTCAAAGAGCAAATCTCCTTCAAAGCATCGAGAGGCTCTTAGCTTAGAACTTGAGGACCCTGCCCCAGCCAAACAACCCCGGCGGGAAGTCCAACTTCCAAAAACGCCAATTCAGGGGTCTCAGGTTGATATCGATGCTACGGCCTCGACAGATCACCTGTTAGCCTGCTCTGGGGTACCGGGTCACTCCGGTACCGACATCCAGGCAGCTATGGCGTCCATGGGCGATACTGTACAGTCCATGCAGCAGGCCGTCATGGCTTTCATTAAAGCTGCAACGCCATCGGTTCCGCTTTCAGCGGTTCCGGGCCCGATACCGGTATCGTCCGCCATGCCGGTATCGAGGCCGTCCACCTCTAAACGCAAGTCGGTACCGTATGGGCTTTCGCTCCATACCGGTTCCATACCCGATACGCCCGATATCGATACCGATCGGTACGCGTATCGTGCGTTAGAGGAAAGCACCGATTCCTCTGAGGATTTTCACTCCTCTGATGATTCTGCTGAGTTTTCACTCAACTTACCTGAGGAGCCCTCTTCTCCTAAAAGGAGAATGTCCCCTCCAGAGGATTTGTCCTTCCAGGACTTTGTTTTAGATATGGCTACAGCCCTTTCTATTACCACATCCTCTGAAAAGGAACCCAGATCCAAAAAACTGGATATTTTGGGATACTCAAAGGCCCCTAAGGAGGCAGTTACCCTGCCTATCCATGAAATCCTTCAAGAACAACTGATGGATTTCTGGGAAAATCCTTTGACTGTCTCCTTATTCCCGTAGGTTGGACACCATGTATAGGGTCCCTCCTTCTCCTGGTTTCCAAAAGACTCAATTGCCCCACCACTCTATTGTGGTGAAGTCTGCAATGAAGAAGATTAGGAGTACCAAAAGGCACTCTTCCACCCCTCCAGGACGGGAATGTAAGACTTTGGACTCTTTTGGTAGGAAAATTTTCCAGGCTAGTATGCTTATAGCCAGGATTAATTCCTACAGTCTCTATATGGGCATGTTCCTGGAGGAACTTGCCAAAAAGGTGCGGCATTTTGCCCCCTTTATCCCTGAGGATAAAAAGCAGGGATTCCTTTCCCTAGTGAAACAACTCTTAGAGGTTTCTAAGTTCTCTAATAGGGCAGCATATGATTCCTTTGAGGGAGCCAGTAGGGCTTCGGGCATTGCTATTGCAGCCCGACGTCTTGCTTGGCTCCAGGCCTCTGATCTGGAACCTTGGGTTCTAGATGGCTTACGTAATCTGCCCTGTACAGGTGAGAACTTATTTGGGGAAGAGTGGCAAATCAAAGCCACCCAGATGGATGCTGAAAATGCCACCTTGGAAAGACTTTCAAAGTCCACTTCAATTCCTACTAAGAAAAAGTCTTTTAAAAGGCCTTACTATAAGAAGGCCAGAGTTGCTTCAAATACTGGCCAGCAGTCTTCTCAACCTCGCTATACTGCTAAGCGTCAGCAATCCAAACAAGCACGAGCTAAGCCTGCAGCAGCTACTGTAGCTCAGCAGGCTCCAACCCCTCAGGGGTTTTGACTTGCTCCTAGGGAACTTGCCACTTCTGGTTCTAACACAACCAGAACCTCTCACCATACCCGGAAGGTTGGTTCACTTTGCTCCCAGATGGGAACAAATCACAACAGAACAATGGACCCTCTCTATCATTCGCGAGGGTTACAAACTTCATTTCTCCAGCCTTCCTCCCCATCATATGGTGAGACCATTCAATTCTCCCCCATCTCTCCTAACCCTGTTGGGTCAAGAGGTTTCCTCTCTTCTTGCCCAAGGGGCCATAGAAGAGGTTCCTCTTCCTCAACAAGGGTCCGGTTTCTACTCCCCTTATTTTCTCATTCCAAAGAAGACAGGGGGCTTCAGACCAATCCTAGATCTGAGAGAATTGAACAAATTTCTCTTCAAGGAGAAATTCAAAATGCTGTCTCTCGGCATTCTCCTTCCTTACCTCCAGGGTCAGGACTGGCTTTGTTCTCTAGACCTACAGGATGCGTATACACATATACTCATCCATCCATCCCACAGAAAGTATCTTCGTTTTCTGTTTCAGGGAAAACATTTCCAATACAGAGTACTCCCCTTCGGTCTAGCCTCTGCTCCAAGAGTATTCACAAAATGCATGGCAGTCGTAGCCGCATTTCTAAGAGGCATGGGAATCTTTGTCTTCCCATATCTGGACGACTGGCTCATCCGAGCTCCAACTCAGTCACAGGCCCAGATTTCCCTGGACCACACAAGGAGCCTTTTGCAGTATCTGGGACTGGTAGTAAACCTTCCCAAGTCCCAACTCATCCCTACTCAATCTCTAGAATTCATAGGGGCCCAGTTGGACACCATCACTGCAAGGGCCTACCTTCCACATGTTCGAGGCCAGCGCCTCCTGAGTTTGGCCTCCCAAGCTCAGTCCAGCACTCACTTGACAGCCAGGGAAATGCTACGCCTACTGGGTCATATGGCCTCCACAGTGCATGTGGTGCCCTATGCTCGTCTTCATATGAGAGCAGCTCAATGGACCCTGGCCACTCAGTGGACTCAGGCGTCAGGAGCGCTCTCAGACCAAATACAAACCTCCGATCGTCTGTTTTGGTCCCTCCACTGGTGGACTTCCACCAAGAATCTGTTGTTGGGGGCTCCATTTCAACCATTGCTACCCCAAGCAACCCTCACAACAGATGCCTCCCAAACAGGGTGGGGAGCCCATCTGCAAACTCTCTCCACTCAGGGCACTTGGTCTCTACAGGAGACCACCCTTCATATCAATCTTCTGGAACTGCGAGCAATTTACCTTGCCCTCAAGGTCTTCCACTCCCTCCTAGCCAACCTCACTGTCCTAGTTCAGACGGACAATCAGGTGGCCATGTTTTACATAAACAAACAAGGAGGGACGGGCTCTCTGTCGCTTTGCAACGAAGCTCTAAGACTATGGGCCTTCGCCAGAGAGCATCAGATTCACCTGCTAGCAGTGTATCTCCCAGGAGTTCAAAACTCTCGGGCAGACAGGCTCAGTCCAGTTCTGCTGCCACACGAATGGTCCCTACATTTGGACCAAATAAACCGAATCTTTCAGGAATGGGGGACCCCGGACATAGACCTCTTTGCAAGTCCGTGGAATGCCAAACTTCCCCGGTTCTGTTCCAGAACTCCGTGTCAGGGAGCTCAGGCTACGGACGCCTTTCTCCTGAATTGGAATCAGGCATTCCTATATGCCTTTCCACCCATTCCTTTGATTCCCAAGACTCTGTTCAAACTCCAGAGGGATCATGGAACTATGATCCTCATAGCTCCACGCTGGCCACGCCAAGTGTGGTTCCCTCTACTTCTACAGCTCTCCCAGGGATCCTACTTGGATCTGGGAGCTGCGCCAGACCTCCTGTCTCAGGAGGAGGGGACTTTGTGGCACCCAAACCCCAAATCCCTTCACCTCAGTGCTTGGTTACTGAAGGCTTAAGCCTTCAAGACTTTCATCTTTCCCAACCAGTGAAAGATATCCTTTCTGCCTCTAGGAAACCCTCTACCAGGCGTTCCTATGCTTTCAAATGGAAACGTTTTTCCCTTTGGTGTGCTCAGCAGGGTCTTGACCCTCTGGCACTTCCTTTGAATTCTCTTCTTGATTATCTCCTGCATCTATCCAATGCAGGCCTCAAGACGAATTCGGTAAGAGTCCATTTAAGTGCTATTGCAGCATCCTTGAAACATATAAATGGACAACCTATCTCCTCTCATCCTCTTGTTGCAAGATTCATGAGAGGCCTGACTCTCACTAAACCTCCCATCAGACCACCCCCGGTCGCATGGGATTTGAATCTAGTGCTCGGTCAACTTATGAAGCCACCTTTTGAGCCAATGTTTTCCACCTCCTTGAAATTTCTTTCCTGGAAGGTCATCTTCCTCATTGCAGTCACTTCGGCTCGCCGCATCAGTGAGCTGCAGGCTTTAGTGGCTAATCCACCTTACACAAGATTTCATCATGATAAGGTGGTCCTTAGGACGAATCCCCACTTTATGCCTAAAGTGGTCTCGCCTTTTCATCTTAATCAAGAGGTATATCTACCTGTCTTTTTTCCAGCTCCTCATGCATCCAATGCAGAGAGGAACCTTCATACTCTGGATTGTAAAAGAGCTCTCGCTTTTTACCTTAATAGGACTCAGCCACATCGAAAGTCTTCTCAACTTTTTGTGGCCTTTGATCCTTCCCATTTGGGACTTCCAGTCTCCAAGCGTACACTTTCCAATTGGATTGCTCAGTGTATTTCTTTTGCTTACCAGAGCAAAAACATTTCTCTGGAAGGCCATGTCACTGCTCACAATGTGAGGGCCATGGCAACTTCTATGGCTCATCTGCACTCTGTTTCCATAGATCAGATCTGTCGAGCCGCTACCTGGGCCTCGGTTCATACCTTCACAGCCCATTACTGTTTGGACAAGGACTCCCGCCGGGATGCCTTGTTTGGCCAGGCTGTCCTCAAGCACCTGTTCCATTCCTAATCAACTCCTGCCCACCTTCCCAGAATGGATGCCTGAGATCCATACGAAGATGGCGAACCTTTACAGGGGATCCCATGCATCTAAGCTAGGGAGTCCCCATATGTGAGGACTTATTCCTGCTTGTTCCTGGAGATAGCACAGTTACTTACCTGTAACAGGTGATCTCTGGGAACAGCAGGAATTAGTCCTCACAACCCACCCACCTCCCCTAGGAGTTGTATCTTTTATCTATCTATCTTCCTGTCCTCTCTCTGTTGACTCAGCTATAAACTCGAAACTGAGGAGAGCTGTTCAGGAAGGCGGGAAGGCAGTGCGCATGTGCAGTGGGAGGTCCCAAAAGCTTCTATTCTAAGAAGCTGGGGAGCTTTCCCGCACGGGCTCCGTCGGTACCGACGTACCCATATGTGAGGACTAATTCCTGCTGTTCCCAGAGATCACCTGTTACAGGTAAGTAACTGTGCTTTCCGACCGGATGCACAGAGGGCCAGGATGTTGATGTCATAATCGCACCCTTAGTGTTTGATCTAGTATAACCCCTAGATATTTCATCTCGTTTTTGATTGTGAGTTCATTGTTTTTCAGTTTTATTGTAGCAGGTGGTATAAATGTGGTGTTTCTGTTGACATGTAGAACCTCTGTATTTTTGTAGTTTATAGTTAAGTTTTGCTTTTGCAGCCACTGTGTCATTGCCTCCATGCAGTTTATTATCATTGAGTATTCGGGCTTTATGGTGTTGAAGGCTGTGTAAATCATAATATCATCTGTGTATATTTTGTATTGTATGTTGTGCATTTTTATTATCTCTCCTAGGGACTGTAGGTATATTTTTATTTTATTTATTTAACAGTTTTTTTATACCGCTTTATCAATATATTGAATAGTGTTGATGATAAGGCTGATCCTTGTGGTATTCCCTGTGTTTGGGTGATGATCTTAGATCACTTTGTTCCACATTTGATTTGTTATTTTCTGTTTTTTTAAGTGGAAGGTAAACCAATTAATGATGGTGCCGCCAAGTCCTATTTTTTGTAGTCTTGTGTGGTTGACTGTATCAAATGCTGCTTTGATATCAATGAAGATTAATATGAATTCTAGCTTGGGATTATCTATGCCTGTGATTAAGGTGTTTAGGAGTGGTATGAGGAGTGTTTCCACACTGTGCTTGGGGTTAAAGCCATGCTGGTGTTGGCCAAGTGGTGCATGTTGGCCCAGATGGTCTTGTAGCTGTTGTACTGCTTTTTCAATTATTTTCGCGATGAATGGAAGGCTGGCAATGGGCCTGTATGAGCTTGATTCCATTCAGGGAAGTTTGTTGTTTTTTAGTTCTGGCCTAATTGATGCCATTTTTAGTTTGTCAGGTATATATCCCTGTTGAAGTGATAGTTGTGTGATGTTATGTAGATTTGGTCCTAGTTCCTTTCTTGTTACTTGATCCATGAGACTGAGCAGGGATCCAGGGGAGAGGTTGTTGTATTTATGTTGGTTATGATGTTTTATAATTGTTGCATGGTCGGTATATGGAATATGTCCCATATTACATTGCTATCTTGTTTTGTATATATGATGTTTTCATATTTTTGTGCCTCTGTTATTTGTTTATAGTTGGATTCCATATAGTCTGCTATGTCCTGAGGGTTTATCTTTTCTAATTCTGCTCCTTTGGTTCTTGTATAAGTGTGTGCACTATTTCAAATAGCTCTCTTGGTTTGTTTAGGAATTTCCTTATTAGATTTATGTGATAATTTTTTCTATGACTTTGTATCATGTGGTTATATTGTTTTAGTGCTTCATTATATGTTTTTTTGGTTTTCTGAGCTTTTGATTCTTCTCCATATTTATTCTATTTTTCGCAGTTCTTTGTTTGCATTGTTGATCTCTTGTGAGTACCATGGGGCTATGTGTTTTCTTATTTTTAGTGTCCATTTTTGCGGTGCAGTTGCTGCTCTGCTAATGGTGGTGTTCCAGTTTTCAGTATTGCTTTCGAGGTCTGTGGATCCAATAATCAGAAGCGACTTCACTTGCTTCAGAAAATCTTCGCTGTCAAATTATTTGTATTTTCTGTTTGTATTTGCTTTTTCTTTTTTCATTTCTGCCTGTATGGAGGTTGTTATGTTTAGTGTTATCATGGAATGATCTGACCAGGGGACTTCTTTGGTGGTGGGGTGGGTTGTTGATGCTTGTTTCTTCATTTGATTTGAGATGAATATAAGGTCTAGAATGCCCCTTTTTTGTGTGTCGGGGTTTGAATTATTTGTGTGTAGTTGAGGGCATCCATTGCTTTTAGAAAGAAATTAGCTTGATTGGTATTGTTGATGCTAGGTTTAGGTCACTTAGAAGGACTAATGCTTTCTTGGGAATTGATTGTAGACAGATTGCTTCAATAATGTTTTGATAGTTCTTCAGTGGTGGTGCTTGGTGCTCTGTATACCAGGCAAATTGCAATGCTTTTGTTTGCTATAGTTATTAGATTTGATTTCTCTGTGGCTTGCAATGTTTTGTGTTGAACTCTAGGCCACACTTGGTTAGGATGAGGACTCCTCCTCCTCTCCTTGTTGTTCTGGGGACAGTTGTGTATTGTATATTCTTGGTTTTGTATTTGGTTCAGTATAGCATTATTAGTGTCTGTCAACCATATTTCTGTTATGCACATCACGTCGATCTGTTGTTCGTTAATATAGTCTGAAATGTCCAGACAACACCAGAGCAGGCCGAATAATTAATTATTTCCTCACAAAAGGCTTTTCAGTCTCTTCTTCCAATTATTAAGAAGGACAACCCCCTCTCGCTCCTGCTACCGATATGGTTTAATACTTTTATTTAACATCAATAAAACCCCCTTTGCTTGGACGAATTGGCAAAGATGTGGCATTTGGACTTTGGGGCAATTGGTAGATGGATCCACGTGGAAACCTTTTGTGTCCCTGCAACATGAATTTGGTCTTCCATCCTCATGCTATTTTCAATGGCTTCAACTGCGGCACTGTATCGGTAGTCTGAAGATTAATCCTAGTGACTTTGCCCAAACGTGGGGGCTGTGTAGAATTATAGAGAAAATTAGCTCCAAAGATGGAATATCAAGATTTTATACATATTTTTGGGATCACTTTTCGCTTCAAAGTAAAGGATTGTTGAAGTTATGGGAGGAAGAGGCCGGAGCCAATTTATCACAGCAGATATGGAATTTCTTTTGGGGCTCTCTTGTCCGTGCTTCTAGCTCCGCTGCTCTTACTCAGTCTATGTATTTTTTTGCACATGTCACCCCTTTGTCATGCAGCACCTCCTGCTGGTCACAGCTGGTACTGCACCCGGGTGTAAAGTACTGGCCTTTTCAATATTTGATAGTCCTTGCCAGTACACAAATAAGTTGTGACACCGAAATCGGTTTAACTGGGTTTTATTCCCCGTCCCGTAGGATTCTTTCAAAAGTATAATAATCAAATCAACATAACCCTTCTTGGGTAAACAAAAAGAATTATAACAAAAATAGCTTTCCTTTCAGCAAACAAAATATGCAATGGAAACAGAAATACAGCTTGTCAGGTTTCCAGATAAAGGCTTCTCTGGAGCAGTTCAGCCTTCTATCTGAGAGACTCTATTTGGTCAGCCAGTATCAAACTACAGTCCATCTGTTCAACAGGCAATTCAATGTTATCCTCTATTGCATAAGGCTCATACTGCATTGGAACACTGTCCTGTACAGATGCTTCGTCACTTCTCTCCTGAGGTAGTTTGTTCAACAAACTTTCCAGCTTGTGACATACTTGACTCTCTACAGCATGTATCTGTTTGGCTTTACCATATTCTCTGGAGTTGCTCAACCAGGAGCCTTTCCTCTGCCTCTGGTTATCAGGCAGAGTAAAGCAGTTAGCTGCCCAGCTATTAGAGAGTGGAACCTTTGTTCGGGGTTTTGTTTTAACAGGAGCTTTACAAACAGCTGTTATCTCCAACGGCAGTTTCTGAGAAGGCTTATGCCAGTTATATCCCTCTGCAGGGTTCTCTCTCACAGGTAACAAGCTTTGTTCTATATTCTGTCTGTAGCCCAGACTCTGGAGTTTTCCTGCTTTCATTAAGTTAACATTATAGGGCTTTTGTTTCTCATACAAATGCCTTTCATAGCTCAGCTTAGCATTTCTCCTCTCTGGCTCAGAATAGCTTTTCCTAGCCTGTAACTTGTGTCTTAGGGCATAGCTTCTATCAAGGCTGCTGCATACACTGTCTCTGTCTGAATTCAGTTGCTCATCTCTTTCACTTAATTGTTCATCAGACTCACTCAGACTTTCATTCAGCCAGTGTCTTCTGCCTTGCTGTAGAGACCCGGGAGGTCTGTGTACTTCCCACTCTGGGTATCTCCTCTGCCTGGGAATATCCTTTCTCCTTGGGTCTTTCAACTCACTTGGTTGCCTTGATTCTCTTAACCTCCTTCGTCTCTCAGGTCTCCCAGCTTCTTCGGCTCTCTCTGCCTTCCTTCCCTCCTGTGAGCTGTGCTGATTATTTACGTAATCCCCAGCTGCACCACACCCTAGCCTATTGGGGTCAGGTGGGACCTTCCTTGCTTCCCTACTGGCTGGGTGATAATTCCAGGCTTGTGACCTCACTCCCTTATACCTATTCTGATACCCTTGTGTTATGTGCTCTCTCCACACGTCACTGTTTACTTGAGGAGTAGTGTTTTTTAGTTCCACAGGGGGCTCTAGAGAGTCTGCTCTGTGACACACATCATGTATTTATTACCCCAGTCAAGCTTGCTAAATGGAATAAGGATAGGACCAATCGATGTTGGACTTGCCAGAAAGAAATTGGCACTTTAAGACATATGATGTTCGATTGTCCTTACATTCAGGCTTTTTTGATTCCTGTCTGGGCTAGAATTCAACAAGTATTACAATTTTCTGTTCCTCTAACGTGGCGCATAATTGCGTTAAGATCCTTGGCGGAGATTCCGTCGCTGGCAAAAGAAAATTTCTTTTTACTAAATTTTATGGTAATGGTAGCCATAAAATTGATACTATTCAATTGGAAAAAATTCTATTAAGCTAAACTGGCAGGTATGGTGGAACCAACTGTGCTTGTATGCTAAATACGAAAAGGCTCACAACAAAGTTTCTAGCCTTAGGGATAGATCTTTAAGACCCTCTAGGTGGTCTGCTCTAGATCACTATGCAGCTCTTGCAGTAAGTTATGGGTGCCAATCTTTTTGAGCATGAAGTTAGGACTGTGTCTTTTTTTATATGTACTTTAGAGCTTTTTAATAAAGGTTGTACTGTATTCAAGCAGATAGGCTTGCATTGCGCCAGGGTGGGAGGGGTGGTTTTTGGTTCTGTGGTTGGAATTGTGTTTTTCTTTTATGATTAATTGTTATTTGTGTTGTGGTTATAAAATCTAAAAATAATAATAAAAAAAAATATATAGTCTGTAATGATGTGTATTTTTGATCTCATGGACTGTGCATTTATTAGGGCACATTTTATGTGTTTATTGATGGGTTCTGTTTCGGGCAGAGATGGAGATGTTCACTTGAATGAGTCTGTGATGTCCTCTCTGCTGTACTTGTGTGTAATATTGTTCTGATTTGTTCCTGTTTCTCTGTATGATTGATATTGTTTGAGTGATGTGTTGTTGAGTGGGGTCACCAGTCTGTGCTTGTAGTTGTCTTAGTATTGTTATTGCTAATGCAAAAAAAATTCAATGTGTGCCTTCGAGTCAGTCCTGACTCCTGGCGACCCAGAAGCTCCTGGGTTTTCTTGGCAGTGTCACTGGAAGTAGATTGCCAGGCCTTTCTTCCGAGGTAATGGAGGGTTAAGTGACTTGCCCAAGGCCACAAGGAGTGCTAGTGGGAATCAAACCCTGGTTGCTTGGTTACCAAGCCAGTGTTCTAACCACCCGGCTACTCCGCCACTCCACTCTTGCTAATAGGCTGTAAGAAATAAGCCATATTTCCATCTTTGCAGTAGTTTCCTTTTGACTCTTAATGTAGCTTGTGTGATATCTTGTGTATATCCTGTTTGGTTTCTTATCTTTTTGTGGTGCTTTCGTTGTGTTGCTATTTTGGTGCTGTCACTCCCTTAGTCCACTCCACAAGGGCCATGCTTAAGGGCCCTTTGGCATGGCCTTAGACGCAGGCCCACCAGGTGCAGGCGTGCCTAAGCACTTTAATTTTAAGGGCCAGGGATGCCAGCAGTGACATCAGTGGGAGGCAGGGAAAGGAGCCACGTGGAGCAGGTCTACCTTTCCTTCCTCTTGCTACTGGATCGTCACTGGTGGTCACAGGGTTCGTTTTCTGGTGGGTGGTGAATGGTAGGGAGGATTTTGTTGGTACAGATGCAAGGCAGCAAGGCAAGGTAGATCCAGTGGCCAGGGAAGAGAGAAAAAAATAGATATGGGAATGGGAGTTAAGATGCAGGGGAGAGAATGCTGGGGAAGAAGGAAGGAGGCAAAAATCACATGCTGGGGAAGGGATGAAAAAACAGAGGAGAGGATTCTGGGGCAGTTGAGGAAGGGGGCTGAAAGACAGATGCTGGAGAGGTGGAAGGAGACAGGAGGATGGCTGATAGGGAGGATAGAAGGAGGCATAAAGGTAGATGCTAGGGAGTCAGGGAAACCAGAGTTCAAATTCCACTGATGCTCCATGTGACCTTACAAAGAACTAAGTCGCTTAATACTGCATTGCCTCAGTCCTCTGGAAATAGGGAAATACCTATTGTACCTGACTGCAACTTACCTTCAACTATCAATGAAAAGGCATGAGGTAAATATAAAAACAGAGGGGAAAGAGGCAGGAGGGCAGCTGCCAGGGAGGAAAGGAATGGAGGATTGTTGGTTGCAAGGGGTAATAATGAAAATACTGTAGAGGCATTATATGACGAGGAATGATGTGGATATGGAAGAGCAGTGGACTGAAAATCAGGAAAGCCAGTGTTCAAATCATAATGACACTCCTTGTGACCTTTGGCAAATCACTTAACTCCCCATTGCTTTATATATAAACTTAGACTGCAAGCCATCCAGGGATAGGGAAATACCTACTGTTCCTGAATGTAACTTGACTTGAACTAGCAATGAAAATGCATGAGTTAAATATAAAAAAGTAAATAAGGAGTTGGAAGGGATGTGAGACAAAGAAAAGGAATGGAAGGGTAGGAGATAGAAAAGGGAGGGGGCTGAGAGCTGAAAGATGTGAGAAAAGCTATGTGAGAGTGAGAAGAAGTGGTAATGAAGAGAAAGAAAGCGGGAAAGAAGGACAAAGATAGAGCCTGGCTCCCTGGCTGACGGTATTAGGGAAAAAATACAGCTCATGGGAGTCACACAGGCTTAGGATTAAAGTTTTGCAGGAAACAAAATGCATTGTAGAATCTCTATGGACAGAAATTCAATATAAAAAGGGGAAGGCGGTGGCAGTGGGGGTATACTACCGACTGTCTGGCCAGAATGAACAGATGGATGATGAAATACTAAAAGAAATCAAGGAAGCTAACAAAAGTTACAGCACAGTAATAATGGGTGATTTCAATTACTCCGGTATTGACTGGGTCAATTGCACAGGAGGACATTCTAGGGAGATAAAGTTTCTAGATGAAATAAATGACTGCTTCTTCGAGCAGCTGGTTCATGAACCGACAAGATGGGAAGCTATTCTGGACCTAGCCCTTAGTGGAACACAGGATCTGGTGCATGAGTTAGGGCCACTTGGCATTAAAACATAGGCCATTTTTCTGTCATCATGTTTCTATATTTCTATCTAGTCTGTCCTTCCATATCAACCACTACAACAGTCCCCTTTTTTCCTTTAGAGATCCTCTGTGTTTGTCCCATGCTTCATTGAATTCAGATACTGTTCTCATCTCTACCACCTCCACTGGGAGACTATTCCACAGATCCACCACTCTTTCTGAAAAGAAATATTTTTGTATATCACTCCTGAATCTATCCCCTTTCACCCTCATCCGATCATGTCCCCTCGTAGCAGAGCTTGCTTTCAATCGAAAGAGCCTCTCCTGTGCATTTATGCCATGGAGGTATTTAAACATCTCAATCATATCACCTCTATCCCGCCTTTCCTCTAAGGTGTACATATTAAGATCCTTAAGTTTGTCCTCATATGCTTTATAATGAAGACCACAAACCATTTTAGTAGCCACCCTCTGTACTGACTCCAGCCTTTTTGTATCCTTTTGAAGGTGCAGTCTCCAGAATTGCACACAATATTCCAAATGAGGTCGCACCAAAGACTTATACAGAGGCACTATCACCTCCTTTTTTCTGCTGGCCATTCCTCTCCCTATGCACTCAAGCATCCTTCTAGCTTTTGCCGTCACCTTTTCTACCTGTTTAGGTACTTTAAGATCATCAGACACAATCACGCCTAGGTCCCGCTCCTCTTTAGTGGACAAAAGTACTTCACCCCCTATACTATATTGCTCCCTTGGATTACTGCAGCCCAAATACATTAACATTAAATCTCAGCTGCCAAATTCTAGACAATCCTTCAAGCTTCCTAGATCCTCCTCATGTTATCTACACCTTCCTGGGTGTCTATTGCAGATTTTGGTATCATCCGCAAAGAGGCAAACCTTACCCGACAGCCCTTCTGCTACATCACTAAAAAAGATGTTAAAAAGAATCGGACCAAGGACAGATCCCTGGGGCACACCACTGGTAACCTCCTTCTCCTCAGAGTGAGCTCCATTTACCTGTACCCTTTGTCGCCTCCCACTCAACCAATTTCTAACCTAAGCAGTAACTTTAGGGCCCATCCCTAGGGTGCTCAGTTTGTTTATAAGTCGCCTATGAGGAACAGTGTCAAAGGCTTTACTGAAATCTAATACACCACATCTAAGACTCTCCCTCGGTCCAACTCCCTGGTAACCAGGTCAAAGAAATCAATCAGATTTGTCTGACAAGACCTGCCTCTGGTGAATCCATGCTGCCTCAGATCCTGTAATCCGCTGGACTCCAGAAACCTCACTATTTTCTCTTTCAGCAGCGTTTCCAATAATTTACTCACCACTGAAGTTAAACTAACCGGCCTGTAGTTTTCAACCACATCCTTACTTCCGCTTTTGTGTAAAAGGACCACATGAACCTCTCTCCAGTCCTTTGGCACCACTCCCGACTCCAACGAGGCATTGAAAAGGTCAGTCAGTGGAGCTGCTAGGATGTCCCCAGTTCTCTCAGTATTCTAGGGTGTATCCCATCTGGTCCCATTGCTTTGTTTACTTTAAATTTATCTAGTTTCTCACGAACACAGCCTTCTGAAAATTGTTCAAGATGCCCCTCGCTTCTGTTCGTGTTTGTGGGTGTTTTCTGAGGTCCTGCTCCTGGTTCTTCATCTGTGAACACAGAACAGACATATTTGTTAAGCAATTCTGCTTTATCCTCATCAGCTTCTACATATTCCTCCCTTTCACCCTTGAGTCTGACAATACCTCTTTTGCCCTTCTTCTCATTAACATATTTAAAAAATGTCTTATCCACTCAATTTATTGCATTGGCTGTTTCCTCCTCTTTTTGAATCTTTGCTTTCCTGACTACTTTGCTAGCTTCTCTAAGTTCTACCAAATATACGTAGATGCCTGTCTTCCTCTTTCTGTGAACTCTTGTATTTCATGAAGGCCTCCCTCTTTTTCTTCACCTTTTCAGCTACTTCTTTCGAAAGTCATAGCGGTCTCCTTTTCCTTTTACCTTTATTTACCATTTTAACAAAAAGGTTGGTTGCCCTTAAAATATCCTCACTGTTTTTCTACACCCCCCAGCTAACGACTCCCTGAGGTATTGGCCCATCTTGGCAAAGTTAGTCTTCCTAAAATCTAAGATCCTCACCTTTCAATGGATTCTAACAGATCAAGTCCTAATACTGAACCACACCATCTGGTGATCACTGGATGCAAAATGATCTCCCACTATAACATCAGAAACACTTTCACCATTGGTAAGAACCAAGTCCAATATGGCCCCTTCACGTGTGGGTTCTTTTACCAATTGCCTGAATAGTTCTCTCTGTAGAGAATCCAGGATCTCCTTACTTCTAGATGATGCTGCCCCAGGAATGTGCCAATCAACATCTGGCATATTGAAATCCCCTATCAGTAGCACTTCTCCTTTCCTAGCAATGCTGCATATGTCTTCAATTAACTCTCCGTCCACTTCCTCCTCCTGTGAGGGAGGTCTGTATATCACTCCAATGCAAATAGATTTCTCTTTCCCTCTTTCTAGTTTAACCCACAATGCCTCATCTCTCCCTTTTAAGCTCTGTATTTCCAAAGCTTTAATATTATTTTTTACATTTAGTGCACCTCTCCTCCCCTTCTTCGTACCCTATCCTTTCTGAATAAAGTATAGCCTGGTATAGTTACATCCCAGTCATGGTTTTCTGTGAATCATGTTTCTGTAACTGCCACTAAATCCAAGTCAGCCATTCCCATTAAAGCTTCAATATTTGGGATCTTATTTCCCATACTACGGGCATTTATACGCACCATTTTCCATATGTTGCCCCTTTTACCCATTTCCATAAAGGTATTTAATGTTTCACTTACCTGCGGGCTTTCACTTACCTGGGAGCTTTCTTCACCCATCCCCAATGAATCTAATTTAAAGCCCTCTTCAGTGTATTAGCCAGTCTGCTACTGAAGATACGTCAACCTTTCTTGGACAGTTGGACACCTTCTCTGCTCTTCATTAGTGATCATAGCATGATCGCATTCTTAACAGGGTCTCCATTGCAAGCAAGGTAATACTGTGTGACTTTTAATACAAGCTCTCTGCCTGAGAGCTCTTAAAGGGGTTTTGATCTTCATTTTTAAAAGTTAAATCTTTTTCTGTATTGCAAAAGGGGAATTCTTTCATTGTGTTGGGTAAAGCTTTGCCTATTAGAGTTAATTGTTTCTTTTTTCCAGCTTTCCATTCAAAGCGAGCTCATTGAAGCAACTGACCTCATCAGGTGTTAGATCACTCTCTACCCACCCCAGCTCCCACCCACCCATGTGAGAATTCTTCTTTATAGGACAACTCCCCAATTAGCTACACAAAGGGACATAAACAACGCTCTTAGAACACACATAGAAGCAGCTAAGTGTTTTTTCTCTTAAAGGACAGCTGAGGAAACGTTAGGGTCTTTGGTAGGTCTCTCTTGTTTATTTCAACAGATACCAAAGCTCCACCAATGAAAGCATAGCTGGGAAAAATCATATTATCAAAGCTGTTGCCCCCATTACAGCTTCTGCCTCTGTCCAGAAAGAGATCCCAATGCCAGTTGAAGAACAGGTTCCATGTGCAGGATGCCTGCAAGCTGACGTTCTCATTAAACAAGTAGAGGAGCTCAGAAAAGAGATGGCAAGGCTGAGAAGCATTCAAGACAGTGAGAAGTACATTAATGAGATGCTTCTTGAAACATCAAAGTTCTCCGACAAAGGAGGCTACAGAATGAAGAGAGTTGGACAAGAGCCACCAGAGCCTGCAGAATAAAAAATCCAATTCCACCAGCCTTTGAACTGAAGAAGTAATATGTAACACTTGAAGTGGATGAGGTGAAAACATCCCAAAGTTGCAAAATCAGTGACCACAAGGAAGCGAAGGGTAGTGGTGAATGGTGACTCTCTTCTGAGGGGTATTGAGGCATCTATCAGCCGACCAGACTTGACTTCCAGAGAGGTGTGCTGTCTGCCAGGTGCCAAAATCCAAGATGTTATGGAGAGTTGGCTAAGACTCGTTAAACCTACTGACTATTATCCAATGTTGCTCATCAATGTCGCCACAAATGATATGTCTAGGTAGCCCTCTGAGCATATCAAAAGTGACTTCATGGCTCTGGGACAGGGAGTGAAGCAGATAGGCGCGCAGGTGGTGTTCTCTTCAATCCTGCCTGTTGATGGTAAAGGCCGAGGCAGAGAAGCTCACATCCTGGAGATGAATGCTTGGCTGTGGGATGGTGTCATCAAAAGCATTTTGGTTTCCTGGACCATGGGATAATGTTCTAAGGGCTGCAGAGCAGAGATGGCATCCATCTGTCCAAGAAGGGTCAAAGTGTCTTCTGCAGCAGAATGGCTAACTTACTAGATTTGTTGGGGATGGGTGAAGAAAGCGCCCAGGTAAGTGAAAGCCCCCAGGTAAATGAAATATTAAATACCTCTGTAGAAATGGGTAAAAGGGGCAACATTTGGAAAGCAGTGTGAATAAATGCCCATAACATGGGAAATAAGATCCCAGATGCTGAGGCATTAATCGAAGAGGCTGACTTGGATTTAGTGGCAGTTATGGAGACATAGTTCAGGGACAACCATGACTGGGGTATAATTATACTGGGCTATACTTTATTCAGGAAGGACTGGTAGGAAGATGGGGAGGAGGAGTTCCACCATATGTAAAAAATAATATTAAAGCTTTAGAATTACAGGGCTTAAAAGGGAGAGAGGAAACACTGTGGGTTAAACTAGAAAGAGGGAAAGGGAAATGCATTTGCATTGCTGTGATATACAGATTTTCCTCATTGGGAGAATAAGTGGACGGGGATTTAATAGAAGACATATGCAGTATTGCCATGAAAGGAGAAGTGCTACTGATAGGTAATTTCAATATGCCGGATGCTGAGATGTCATTTAGAAATAAGGAGATCCTAGATTCTCTACAGGGAGAACTATTCCAGCAACTGGTAACAGAACTTACACGTGAAGGGGCCATAATGGACTTGGTGTTTACCAATGGGGAAAGTGTTTCTGATGTCATAGTGGGAGATCATCTCGCATCCAGTGATCATCAGATGGTGTGGTTCAGTATTAGAACTAGGGCTGATAAAATCCATTCAAAAGCAAGGGTCTTAGACTTTAGGAAAACAAACTTTGCCAAGATGGGACAATATCTCAAGGAGTCGTTAGCGGGATGGGAACAGCTGGGCGATGTAGAAAAGCAATAGGCAAAACTGAAAAAGGTTTATTTTGTTACACGGGTAAATAAATGTAAAAGGAAAAGGAAGCTGCTATAGTTTTCAAAAGAAGTAGCTGAAAAGTCAAAGAAAAAGGGGGTGGCCTTAATAAAATACAAGAGATCACAGAGAGAGGAAGACAAGCATCTATATTTGGAAAAACTTAGAGAAACTAGCAAAGAAGTCAGGAAAGCAAGGATACAAAAAGAAGAAGAAATAGCCAATGCAATAAAATGGGGGGATAAAACATTTTTCAGATATGTCAGTGAGAGAAGGAAGGACAAAACTGGTATTGTCAGACTCGAGGGTGAAGGGGAGAAATATGTAGAAGCTGCTGAGAATAAAGTGGAATTGCTTAACAAATATTTCTGCTCTTTGTTAATAGATGAAGGGCTAGGAACAGGAGTTCAGAAAACACCCACGAATAGGAACAGAAGTGACGGGGATCTTGAACAATTTTCAGAAGACTGTGTTTGTAAGGAACTAGCTAAACTTAAAGCAGACAAAGTGATAGGACCGGATGGGATACATCCAAGAATATTGAAGGAACTTGAGGACATTCTAACGGCTCTTCTTTGGAGTCAGGAGTGGTCCCTGAGGACTGGAGAAAGGCACATGTGGTCCCTTTACACAAAAGCGGAAGTATGGATGAGGCTGGTTAGTCTAACCTCTGTGGTGAGTAAATTATTGGAAATGCTGCTAAAAGGGAGAATAGTGAGGTTTCTGGAGTCCAATGGATTGTAGGATCTGAGGCAGAATGGATTCACCAGAGGCAGGTCTTATTAGACAAATCTGATTCATTTCTTTGACTGGGTGACCAGGGAGTTGGACCAAGGAGAGCCCTAGATATGGTGTACTTATATTTCAGTAAAGCCTTTGACACGGTTCCACACAGATGACTTATAAACAAACTGAGCACCCTAGGGATGGACCCTAAAGTGACTGACTAGGATGGAAATTGGTTGAGTGGGAGGTGACGAAGGGTACAAGTAAATAGAGCTCACTCTGAGGAGAAGGATGATACCAGTGGTGTGCCATATGGATCTGTCCTTGGTCTTATTCTTTTTAATATCTTTGTTAGTGATGTTGTGGAAAGGCTGTCGAGTAAGATTTGCTTCTTTGTGGATGATATCAAAATCCACAATAGAGTAGATACCCAGGAAGGAGTAAATAACATGAGGAGGGATCTAGCTAAGCTTGAAGACTAGTCTAGACTTTGGCAGCTGATATTTAATGCTAAAAATGCAGAGTCATGTATTTGGGCAGAAAAAATCCAAGGGAATGGCACAGTGTAGGGGGCGAAGTACTTTTGTCCATGAAAGAAGAGCGGGACCTGGGCGTGATTGTTTCTGATGACCTTAAGGTAGCTAAACAGGTAGAAAAGACAATGACGAAAGCCAGAAGGATGTTTGAGTGAAGAGGGAGAAGAATGGCCAGCAGAAAAGAGGAGGTGATAGTGTCTTTGTATAAGTCTCTGATGCAACCTTATTTGGGGTAATGTGTGCAATTTTGGAAACTGCACCTTCAAAAGAATATAAAGCGGATGGAGTGGGTGCAGAGGGTGGCTACTTTATTTATTTTATTTATTTATTTATTTATACATTTCTTCTATACCGCCCCTTCCAGAGATCAAGGGTGGTTTACAGTTAATAATTGAACAACTTTTACATGGAACAGTGGTATTAACTATTTACAGGGAACATATTGTACAAACAAACTTGTGTATCAACTTTCTATTTACAGATGTACAGGAGTTAGCTTAATGTACTTAATGGTTAGTGGTCTTTGTTATAAAGCATATGAGAACAGACTTAAAGATCTTAATAGGTACATGTTAGAGGAAAGGCAGGATAGAGGAAATATGATAGACACGTTTGAATACCTCCCTGGCATAAATGCACAAAAGGAGAGCCTCATTCAATTGAACACAAGCTCTGCTATGAGGGGACATAGGATGAGGGTGAAATAGGATAGACTCAGGAGTAATATGCAGAGATATTTCTTTACAGAGAAAGAGGGAGATGTGTGGAATAGTCTCCCAGTGGAAGTAGTACATACGAGGATAGTATCTGAACTCAAAAAAGTATGGGACAAATACAGATCTCTAAAGGAAAAAAGGGTACTACTGTAGTTGATATGGAAGGTTGACTAGATAGGCTATGTGGTCTTTTTCTGCCATCATGTTTCTATGCATTTGATTTAATAAATGGGGGGAGGACAGTAAGGAAATCTATAGGGAGACTATGATAAAATGAGGAAAATAGATTAAAAAAACCTAAAAAGAGTAGCTGCAAAGTTTTAAGATTTACATCAAGCATGGCTGTTGTTTTAAAATACTCTCTTGGAAGCCCAGACTAGATATATTCCACACTTTAAGAAAAGAGGAAGGAAGGCCATAAAACTGCCAGCATGGTTTAAAGATGGCATCAGAAAAGTTGTTGTAGCCAAAAAAGCATCTTTCAAGAAATGGAAAAAGGAATCAAATGACAAAAATGTGAAATAACATAAGCACTGACAAGTTAGATGCAAGGCATTGATAAAGCAGGCAGAGAGAATTTGAAAAAAAGCTTGCCGTGAAAGCAAAAATGCACAATAAAAACATTTCAAGTACATTCATAGCAAAAAAACTTTGAGAGAGTCAGTTGGACCATTAGATGATAGAGGAGTAAAAGGGGTGCTAAGGCAAGGCCATAGCAGAGAGACTGATTGAATTATTTGCTTCGGTCTTTATCAAAGAAGATGTAGGGAAGTTACCCATGCTTGACATGGTATTTAAAGGTGATGTATCAGAAGCTTTGAAACAAATTTTGATAAACCGAGAAGATGTATTAGAACTATCTGATAAACTAAGGAGTGGAAATCACCTGGCATGGATGGTATACATCCGAGGGTACTGAAAGAACTGAAAAACATAGTTACTCACCTGTAACAGGTGTTCTCCGGGAACAGCAGGACTCAGTCCTCACATATAGGGACGTTGGTGCTGATGGAACCCATGTGGAGCATTTCTCCAGCTTTCAAAGATAGCCTTTGGGACATGCTACCATGCATGCGTGGTCCCCTTCCTGCCCAAGGTGCCATCTTACTCATTTAGATGACATAGCTAGGATGGCAGTGAAAACTAACACAAGGTAGGGAGGCATTTCCCAGGGGAGGAGGGAGGGTTGTGAGGAATGATTCCTGCTGTTCTCGGAGAACACCAGGTTCAGGTGAGTAACTACGATTTCTCCAGGAACAATCAGGAAGTCAGTCCTCACATATGGGACTCCCTAGCTCCAGGCTGCTAAGAACCGAACCAAAACAGCACCAATGGTGACCAATCGGGTAGCCGTAAGTTGCAGGTGAGTCCCTACTGAAAGACTCTGCATGACCCTAGCGTCCAGCAACACTATCACTCCGGTAGCCTGAACATAGAAGGGTCAGAGGGCAGGAGTTGCCTACACCCCGAGAATATTAAGGAGTACTACCTGGCCAAAGGCCCTGTCCCTGCGGGACTTGCTCTCCAGGCACTAGTGAGCTGTGAATGTATGAATTGAAGACCATGTGGTGTTCTTGCAGATTTCCATCACTGACACTGAGTGAAGGTTGGCCACCAATGTGGCCATTGCCCTTATGCAATGTGCTGTGATCCAGTGCTCAAGGGAGAGGCCAGCTCGCTGAGAGAGGGTAATTCAGTCTGCCACCCGTGGACAGAGTACGCTTAGTCACGGGGAGCCCCAGTCTACTGGGGTCATAAGACACGAAAAGCTGAGGAGCTTTCCAATGGGCCTGCTGTAAGAACATAAGATGTGCCATACTGGGTCAGACCAAGGTCCATCAAGCCAGGTATATTGTTTCCAATAGTAGCCAATCTAGGTCACAAGTACCTAGCAGTTTCCCCAAAATACACAGGTTCCACAATGCTTGTATTGGGGCAAGCAGTGGATATCCCAGGTCCCTTTTAATAATGGTTTAAGGACCTTTCCTCCAGGAACTTGTCCAAACTTTTTTTAAACTCGGCTACACTAACAGCTTTTACTACATCCTCCAGTAATGAATTCCAGAGTTTGATTAGGTAGGTAGAAGGACAGGCCCGCTTGCAATCTAGTGTAAGAAGTATTAGATCCTTCCTGCCAGCATGAGTCCGCGGAAAGAAGGTGGGGAGGATGACCTCTTGATTGAGGTGGAAGGGAGATACCACCTTCAGGAGGAATTTGGGGGTGTGCGGAGCACCACCCTGTTCTTATAGAATCTCGAATATGGCGCATCCGCCACTAGGGCCTGGAGTTTGCTCACCCTTCCAGCGAATCTGAGGGCTACCAGGAAGGCCACATTCCAAGACAGGTATCTTAGGTGGCAAGTGGCTAGGGGCTTGAATGGTGGTTTAGTGAGCTGGGAGAACACTAAGTTGAGGTTGCACTCCAGGGGCAGAGGGGGGGCTTTGATAACAAGAGGCCCCAGAGGAACCTAGAGAATGGCTTGAGATGGGTTTTCCCTCAATAGGGTGGTGGTGTGCAGCTATGGCGCTCAGATGCACCCTCACAGAGTTTGATTTCAGCCCGGTATGCGACAGGTGCAGTAGTGTGATGAGGAAGGCACTGGTGAGCCTGCAGAGTTAGAGAAAATCAGTGATTGTACCTTTAAAAACATTCCAGCAGTGCACAGGCTTCAGAGCAAGCTTAGAGTTTCTGAGGCTAGGCTGCCACACCCAAGCTCTGCTGA
Organism: Ichthyophis bannanicus; assembly: GCA_033557465.1. NCBI lineage: Eukaryota > Metazoa > Chordata > Amphibia > Gymnophiona > Ichthyophiidae > Ichthyophis > Ichthyophis bannanicus. The sequence goes on from CM066039.1 coordinate 195,220,165, forward strand.
CGGAGTAGCAGGCTTGGAGCATGATTATGAACACCTGTTAAGGCAGAGAGAAACGCTGCCCAGGAAGCACCTTTATAAACCCTGCTTAGGGAAAAGCAGGGGGGAGAAGAGATGCTCAGGAGGAAACGGTTGCTCAGAAGGGAAGAGCAGAGCAAGCAAACATTCAAGGAGAGAGTCCAGGAAGACAGAGTCAGAGACGGACTCAGAGCAGGACTGGAAATTGAGCTGGAAGTTCCCAGAAAGAAAGTTCCAAGCAGAGGAAAGAAGAAGGACCTGGAAAGAGTCTGGCACAAGGGAAACCAGGCAAGAGCTGCTCAGGCGGAGAGAGCAGGGCAGGTGCCAAACTTCTGTTCCTGACCAAGAGGTTCACAACACTCAGAGGTGGGTGCCTAGGTTTCAAACCAGGAGGCAGAAGAACCCAGCCTCCAACAGAGAGCCGTGGTTAAACCTCAGAGAGGAACTGGGGCAAGAGAACCAAAGAAAGATATCCAGTAATACAGTTCTCCATATTCCTTACCGGGTAGAGAAGTCCTGGAGGGAGTTACAGGAATCCTCAGCAAGAATTCCACCAGAGGCAGGTCATGAGGGCTCAGTGCAGGATATTATAATTCCAGAGCAGGAGGAAATGCAAGTGGAATATAATGAACCAGACCCCTTGATTACTGAACTGCCGATGGACTGTTCTTTGTGTCATGCAGAGGCTACTGAATCCTTGGTTAAGGAGTAGCAGCCTGAGTAAATGCTTTTGGGAAAAAGCACTACCAAGAAAACTTAACCTTGCTAAGGTAGGAACCAGGTTAAGTAAGACAAGCTTGCACAGCACTGTATATTATCTCACTAAGGAAGCAGAAAGACGTTCTTTACTTTGCTGAACCTAAGAAGCTGTACTTTTGATTTGCCTGTTTTGATTGACGAAACGTCTGTGTCTGTTTAATGCCTTTAAGAAGTTACTCAGCTTAAGGATGTAAATATTTTCTGTACCTTTTGACCTGGAGGAAATATCCAGATACTTTTCGTTTGAACCTTATTTGTGCATATTTTGGGGAAATAAACTGTGTCATGTTTGCCTTCACTCGATGTCTCCACGGCTATCCTTTTTAAGAGGGGAACTACAACTCCCAGAGGGTACTGCTCCTGAAGGAAATAGTTTTCAAACCCTTTAAAGAGGACTAAAATGGCAACCCTAATCCCCTAAGCACGTGGCTGGGGATAGGGACACGTGACAGTAGGTACTGAAGAACCCGTTGCACATGACAGGAGAAGGGGTTCTCCTCCTTCTCCACACCCCAGGCAAAGAACCTTCTCCACTTAACGACATAAGCCTATCTGGTGGAGTGTTTTTGGGAGGCCAGCAGGATTTCCTTGACTTCCCCTGGAAGATTGAAACGGGCCAATGCTACCCTTTCAGCAGCCACGCTATTAGCGTTAGTGACCCCAGGTTGGGGAGCAGGAGGGAGCCCTCTTTCTGGGACAGGAGGTCTGGGGCCCAGTCCAGTGGGACTGGGAGTGCCACCAACAGGGAGAGCAACAGAGGGAACCAGGGTTGCCTGGGCCACCTAGGCATGATCAGTATAACTGATGCCCTCTCGCTCTGGACCTTGAAGAGTGTCTTGGCGACCAGGGGGGCAGTGGAAACACATAAAATAGGCCCTCTGCCCACAAGATCAGGAAGGCATCTGCCGCCACTCTCCCTGGGTGCTGCTGGTGCAAGGAGAAGCAGAACAGCTATTTGTTGTCCGGGGAGGCAAAAAAGTCTATCATGGGCCTGCCCCAGCAGTGTAAGAGTTGCTTCGTTACCCTGGGGTTCAAGCGCCACTCGTGTAGGTGAAGGACTCTGCTCAGCCTGTCTGCTAAGAAGTTGTCCTGGCCTAGTAGGTACAGTATACCGCTCGCAGGAGCATGCTGTTGAGCATTGCGAAGGAGAGGAGGGCCACCACCTCTTAGCAGAGGGAATACAAGCGCGTGCCCCCCTGCTTGTTGATGTAAAACATGGCCACCTGGTTGTCCGCCTGGATCAGCACAGGTCGGTGCCACAGGTAGTGGTGGAACGCTCGCAGGGATAGGAAGATTGCCCTGCTTTCCAGGAGATTGATCTGCAAGAGTGACTCTTCCTGGGAACAGCTGCCTTGTGTGCGGCAACCCTGCAATGTGTCCCCCCATCCCAGGAGGGAGGCATCTGTTGTCGGGGTCCTCTGTGGAGTAGGTGCCTGGAATGGCATTCCTGCCTGGTGGTGGTGCATGTTTTGCCATCAGGTGAGGGACTCTGCCATTTGGCGGGTGATTATGACCCTGTCCTGTAGTCTGTCTGTGGCTTGAGTCCACTGTGAATGGAGGCACTATTGGGCTGTCCTCATGTGCAGGTGGACTAATGGTGTGACGTGGACCGTTGAGGCCATGTGGCCCAACAGGCAGAGAAGGAGGCGAGCCGGTACCGACTGGTGGTGTTGTACCTCTCCTGCCAGTTGTATGAGGTGGTCTGCCCTTTCTCTTGGGAGAACAACCTTGACCTGGAACGTGTCCAACCAAGCCCCTATGAACTCCAGATTTTGAGCTGGAGAGAGATGGGATTTGGGGTAGCTGATAACGAACCCCAGGTGCTGCAGTAGGAGGGTTGTACGCTTTGTGGCCTGACCAACCTCTGAGGCCGTAGCACCCCTCATCAGACAGTCGTCCAGGAAGGGGAAGACAAAAGCCCCTTGTAGGTGCAACTGGGCAGCTATGACCGCCAAGCTCTTGGTAAAGACCCTTGGCGAGGAGGCCAGGCCGAAGGGCAGTACTCTGTATTGTAGTGCTCTCCTCCTACCACAAACTGTAGGTACTGCCTGTGGGAGGGGTGGATCAGGATGTGAGTATACGCATCCTTTAGGTCCAAGGAGCGCAGCCAATCTCCCTGGTGGAGGTAAGGCAGCAGTGTTCCAAGGGAGAGCATCTCAAATTTCTCCCTCACCAGAAACTTGTTTAAGTTTCACAGGTCTAGTATGGGCCTGAGGCACCCTGTTCTTTTGGGGACAAGGAAGTATCTTAAGTAGAAGCCCTTTCCTGACAGATGCTTGGGTACAGGCTCCACTATATTGTCCCTGAGCAGACCTGCAAGTTCTGAGAGCAGAAGGGTCTGGTGAAGGAAAGGTTGCACTGGCTCTCCTGGAAAAAAACCTGGGTGGTACTTGTTGTAAGTGAGGAGGTATCCCTCCTTTACCACCTGCAGCACCCACTGGTCTGAGGTGACCTCAGCCCACCTGTGGGCAAAGAGTGCCAGGCGGCCCCCTGTGGGCTAGTGAAGGTCTCCCGGGGGAGGGGAGGCCCTGCCTCAGAAGCCAAAAGCTCCTCCCTTGTTGGGCTGAAGCCGGGGCCTGGGGCTTCTGAGCCTTGGACTTCTGAGCTCCTTGGTCCTGCCTCTTAGAGTGGGAACCCTGCTGCTGGCCCGAAAAGACATGGTAGCAGTGACTCTGTTGGAAGTGCCCCTTTTTCCCGGGGAATAGGGGCCTTTTCCCTGAGAGTTTTTTGCGGGGAAAGGAAGAGGTCTTCTTTGAGAGCCTCTGGCAGGTCACCACCTCAGCTTCTATCTTAGCCACCTTGTCGGCCAGGGGTTTGCTGAACAGGTTCTCATTGGTGCAGGGGACATTGAGCAGCTTGTTCTGGACCCATTGCTTGAGGTCCAAGGACTGTAGCAAGGCTTGGCGTTCAGCCCCGATACCAGCTGCTGCTACTCGAGCTGCTGACTCAAATCCATCATAGGCCGCCCAGGAGAGAAACTTTGAGCAATCCTTGATCCCAGAGGTCAAAGCTTGGAACCATTGGAGAGGTTCCCCAGCCAACCCTGCAGAGAACCCGGACAACTCCTGGGTCAGGGTCTTCAAATACATACCTATGTATAGCTCATAGGTCTGGATTTGGCACCCCAGCATCGAGAATTGGTAGCACTTGCGCCCAAGGGCGTCGAGGGCTCTAGCATCCCTTCCAGGGGGGACAGAAGAGTAAGTCTTCTGGCTTTTGAGTTTTTGCATGGTTGACTCAACAACCACGGAGTTGTGTGGGAGTTGGGGCTTGTGAAACCCCGGCCCTTTCATGACATGGTATATGGTGTAGAGGCATCAGCTGATACAGGTACCAACGCTGGTGTCTCCCACATTCGTAACAGTAGCCGTTCCAAGATCAGCTGCATCAACAATGTGAGAGTTTCCTTGGGTGGAAACTCTAACTGGAGAATCTCCAGTTCCTCCGTGTGTGGGTCCTCCTCTGCCTCCATTTGCAACGAGAGGGCTCTGGCCATATTCCTGACAAAGTCATGGAAGGCCATGTCCTCTGCAGGAGAATGGCACCAGGGCGCCGGGGGAGACAGGTCTGAGGGGACATCTCGGTGCCATCTGGTTTCCGGGAAGGCCTCATCATCAGTCTTCCACTTGGAGTCGAGGGGGATAACGAGTCTGAGGCCCTGTGACTCCTTGCCTCGAGGCCCACGCTGAAGTTCCAGGGGCCTCCCAAGGACCTGGGGTCCAAGTCTCAGAAACTGACCGGGGAGGACCGGATGCCTGAGGAATAGGAATGGGACTGGGACCGGGACCTCGACTGGGGCCAAGGACTTACCCGAGGCCAGTGGGACTCGAAGCTCGGCTCAACGACCGGGGACTCCCCCGCAATCGGGGACCCAGTCATCAGGGCGGATGATGAGGACAAACCAGCCATCATTGCCTGTTGCATGGCTAGGCTAGCAGTGATGTTCTGCTCCATGGCTGCCATTCTGGATTCCAAGCCAGAAGGCCCACAGCTTTCGGTGCAGGCACCGAGGATCTTTGGCCCAGTGCCAGCATTCTTGCGAGTGCATCCTCCACAAAGACTACAGTCTCAACAAACCTTGCATGGTTTTGCTGGCCAAAGAATCCTTTTTGAGGACTTTGGTGGGACGCTTCTCGGAGTCGCCCAAATCCCTCTGAGTGGTCTTACCTGGTTTCTCCGATGGAACCTCGAAGGACTTTGAGGATTTTTTCTTCTTTCACTTGGGGTCTGAGGTCTTCTTGGAGGAGCCACCGCCACGGGACTCCAAGGACGTGCTGGGCTTGGAGCTCCACATCAGAGAGGCCGGTGCTGAGTCGGACCTTGGGAACAGTTTCTCCTGCAACTCTGACCTCTTTTTATTGGTTTTAGGCATCATGGCCGGACACAGGTCGCAGGAGGTGCTATCATGATCTGGTACCAGACAGCGTAAGCAGAAGTCATGGGTGTCGGTGATAGACATAGTTTGACTGCAGTGGTTACATTTTTAGAGCCCGCTGGGGGACATGATGGGAAACACCCATCTGGGGTCAACGACCCCCAGGCAAAAAAGGGCATGAATGTTGGTCGAGGCAAGCCTTGATCAAAAAATAGGGAAAAGAGTGGAGAACAGCGCTGGACCCGGTGCTGGCTCGAGGCGAGAAGAGGAGCCAGTACGCAAACCAGGAACAGCCAATTTTTAAGGATATAGAAAGGATTTTTTCTGAGGAAATTGGACCGACGTCCGTTGGGCTCCATGGATAAAAGGAGACTGAGCAAGATGGCACCATTGGGTGGGAAGGGGACCATGCATGTGTTGTTTCTTGTCCCAAAGGCTTTCTTTGAAAGCTGGGGAAATGCTCCACATGGGCTCCGTCAGCACCGACATCACCCATATGTGAGGATTGACTTTCTGCTTGTTCCTGGAGAATATGAAACTGCAGATCTACTATAATAATCTGTGAACTATCATTAAAATCATCTGTAGTGCCTGAAGACTGGAGAATGGTCAATGTAACGCCAGTTATTAAAATGGGTTCCAGGGTTGATCTACGAAACCGGTGAGCCTGATGTCAGTACCTGGCAAATGGTAGAAACCATTATAAAGAATAAAATTACTGAACATGTAGATAGTCATGGCTTAATGGGAAAAAGCCAACATTTTTGAAGGTGTGAATAAACATTTAGAAAAAGGTAAGTCAGTCGATATAGTGTATCTGGATTTTCAGATTTTCATGAGAGAGTCTTGGCAAAATTAAAAAGTCATGGATAGGAGGCAGTGTACTTTAGTGGATCGGGAAATGGTTAAAAGATAGAATTCAGAAAGTAGTGCTAAATGGGAAATTTTCTCAATGGAGAAAGGTGAATAGTGGTAATGAGAATAACGAGTGAGGTGATCAAATTTGCAGATGACATAAAATTAATCAAACATATAACTATAACAGTACCAAAGGATTACACAAAAGCTACAAAACAAACTAACAAGAGAGCATTCTCACACTCAGCTCCCACCCTCTGGAATAACCTTCCTGACCACATTCGCCAACTGTCAGACATAAAGGAATTTAAAAAACAACTAAAAACCCATTTATTCTCTCTATACTACAACAAAGGAGCAGAATTCACCCAGACCACTCAAAGAGACACAGGTTAACAATCATAATACAAATCATAGCTACATGTTCTCTGAAGTATAAATTAAAATACAACCCAAGTGATATATACCACAATTTATAATTCATGACATAATTGTAAATATCAACAATGTATATATGTTCTAACAGTTTAATGTTCTAATAATTATAATGTTAATACTTTATATTGTTACCTGTAAATAGTTCAATATGTTCTATGTAAACTGACTTGGTATGATACCACCCTTACCATATAACATACTGTTCATTGTAAACCGCACTTGATACTTGTGAAAGAGCGGTATAGAAATAATTGCTAAATAAAAATAAAATAAAACACAAAAGGATTGTGAAAAATTACAGGAGGATGTTGATAAATTAGAAGACTGGATGTCTACATGGCAGATGAAATTTAATGTAGACAGGTGCAAAGTTATGCACTTAGGCAGGGATGGCCCAAGGGGGGGGGGTGCGGGGCCATGTGCGGAGACTTGGTGCATGGCCTCATTTGCATAATGGACCTCATTTGCATAAATATTTGCATAATGTTACCATACACTAACTTTTAGTAAACATGCCTCTTAATGAGTGCATGGATAAAGACAGACTAAATGATTTCTACATTACTATAATCCAGTGCCAACCGCCAGGCACATTAGGAACTACTACAAACACTGCCCATTTAGAACCCATACGGCAAACCCACCGTATCCTAACAGCTCTACCAGGACACACAAAGCACTATACTCTACCTATCAAAAGGCAACACTGCAAATATTAAACCAATACATTTCAGAGAATAACAATACATGACCTACTGGGGAAAGAGAACAAGTGGCAATGTCAAACAGGAATAACATAAACAGAATACCTCAGCTCAGTTACACATGCAGAACATAGACCATCACATAGTAACATAGTAACATAGTAGTTGACGGCAGATAAAGACCAGCATGGTCCATCCAGTCTGCCCAGAAAGATGGCAAGAGTAGGTGCACCTGTCGCTCTGCGCAGGCCACCCCTCCCCATATCCTTGTTCAGGGGTAAACCCACCACTCCATGTAGGACACCCCTATTTGTTGAGACGTTATATGGTTCAGAAGTTAGATGGTACCGTCACAATTTAGAAACAGGAAGATAATAATTAAACTGGGAACCCAAAAAGCCAAACTTGGAATGTACAACAACACTGTAGAAATAAAACTATAAATTAATTTCCTCTTGTACTAAACAAAGCGCAGACGTTAATGATGCACATTTCCCAGAGCTGACATATTCCAGTTAATAAATTCAAAATAAAGAGATATTTTTCTACGTTTTGTGCATTTTTTTTCAGTTGCAATTGCTCCAGCCACTTTCTTCTGGTTTCTTTGTGTCTTCTGCTAACTCTCCATCATCTGCTGTCCATTTGTCCTTTCTTCTCTCTTCTAGTTTTTTTCCATTCTCTCTCTACATCTGCTTTAACATACTAATCTTTCTCCTTTTGCTCTTTCCTCATTCCTATTTCATCCACTCAAATTTTACCCCTCCATCCTCAATCCCCACTTACTATCCCAATACCTAGCCAATTGTAGATTTGTCTTCCCTCCCAAACAAAATATTTACCCCTCTCCATTTCACTCTCCCAGCTCCATCCCATTCTAATCCTCCCCCAACATCAGCTCCCTTCTAGTTCCAGCCCCAACCAGCATCCGCTCCCTTCTAGTCCCCTCATCAGCCCATTTCCAGTCCTATCCTAGCCCCTCCATCAGCCCATTTCCTGTCCTAGCTCCCCCCCACTCAGCCCATTTCCAGTCTTAGCTCCCTCCCCTCACAGCCCTTCCATTCCAAGCCCCCTCCCCATCAGCTATTTGCAGTTCAAGCCCCCCTTCCTGTCAACCCATTTCCATTCCAAGCCCCCTCCCCATCAGCTATTTGCAGTTCAAGCCCCCTTCCACTCAGCCCATTTTCAGTCCTAGCAACACCCCAGCCCATTACCAGTCCTAGCCCCCATCACTCCATTTTCAGTCTTAGCCCCCCATAGCCCATTACCAGTCCTAACCCCTATCAGCCCACTTCTAGTCTTAGCCCCCCATAGCTCATTACCAGTCCTAACCCCCCCATCAGCCCATTTCCAGTCCTAGCCCCCCCCCAGCCTATTACCAGTCCTAACCCCCCCATAGCCTATTACTAGTCCTAACCCCCCATCAGCCCACTTCCAATCTTAGCCCCCCCCCAGCCTATTACCAGTCCTTACCACCCATCAGCACACCTCCAGTCCTAACCCCCCCATCAGCTCATTTCCAGTCCTAGCCCCCCCCCATAGCCCATTACCAGTCCTAACCCCCCTCCCCCATCAGCCCAGAGAAAAAGGCGGGAAGTACAATGGACTGGTTCAAGTGGAACTCCGATATAATTTTTGGAAGGAATTTGGGATGCATTCTTAAGAGCACTTTGTTGTGGAGGGTAATGAACGAATGCTTGAAGCTCACTGATTCTATGTGCAGAGGTTATTGCTACAAGGAAAATTGTTTTCTAGGTAAGGTGCTATAGAGAAGCTGATCCGAGGGGTTTGAAGAGTATTTTCATGAGTTCTGCTAAGACTACATTCAGGTGCCATGCCGGGAGAGTGGTTTGATTTAAGGTTTGATGTTCATAAGGCCTTTCATACACAGCAAAGTAAGTTGATTAATTGAGATAGGCTTACCATCCACTGGGGCATGGGTAGCCGCTATGGATGAAAGGTGATAACGGACGGACGTGGTTTGCAAGTCGGAGTTAGACAGATATAGCAAGTAGGTAAGGACTTTCTCCAGGGGACAGTGAATGGTGTCCTGATGATGTTCTTTAGCCCAGTGCACAAAACGAGACCATTTGCAGTGGTAGGACAGCTGAGTGGTCTGTTTCCTGGAGACAGTAATAACGTTTAGCACCTCTGTGGGGAAGGAGACATCTATTGCTGAGTAATTTGGACCTTTCAAGCTGCTAAAGAGAGGCTGCAGAGGTTGGAGTGGAGCAAGGTGCCCTAATTCCTTGTGAGCAGAAAAGGATGCAGACTAACTGGGCCTTATCTGTTATCATGTTCTGTATTTCTATTATCTGTGGCACAAATTTAATGATCTTGTATAACAATTCAAAAGTTATTTGCTGTGCAAGGAAAGGACATGGAAGAGAAGAGACAGGCAGACATGCAGGGATTGATATTCAGGACTTAATCAGTTAAAATCTGGGGCTAATCACATAAGTCTTTATAAAAAAAAATCTTACATCTAGTAATACATAACCAGGGCCAGTGCTACCATTAGGTGAACCAGGCATCCATTGCCACTACTGCCACCCCTCACCGAGACCTACAGCAGTGGCAATGACCTGCAACAGCCCTGCAGCACTTACCTTAAAACTTTGGTGCCATAGGGCTATCTGCTTCCAGTCCCACCAATGCCTGATGCCAATTTCCTGTTTGCATGGGGGTAGAAGTGACTTCTGCCCGTATACAAAAGGAAGTCAGCATCGGTGGGGGAGAAAGCAGAGAGCCTCGTGGCACCAACGTTTTAAGGTAAGCGCTGTGGGGCTGTTTCAGGCAATTGCTGCTACTGTAGATTCTGGAGAAGGACAGCAGTGGTGGCAGTGGGGACTAGCCAGGAGTGGGGGCAGAAGGGATGAGGTTCACCTAGGGTGCCTCATCTCCTTGCACCGGCCCTGTACATAACCTAAGATATCTGATCAAAAGTTATCTGTATAAAACTAGGACGGCCCAGAGACATCATGGGGCAGGGCCAAAAGTTATCCATGTTGAGGCCAAGCCTATTCTGCACGTCCTGCCCCTATACAGCCTGACAGAATCTGGGCGTGAAGTGGTAGCACCCAATTCTGATCCCGCAGGAGTTTGATGTGCAAACGGGTTCAGAATCGGGTCTACCAGCCTGAATGTGCAGGCCGGGCCCCGATTCTGTCAGGTCGGATGCCCAGCATATCCCTGGCTAGCCAGCCAGGCTCCTGACTGGAGCAGTGGTGGCATGGTGTCCTGTTGCTATGTCACCGCAGCTTCATTCTGGAGCCGCGATCCCAGGCCACCAATAACAAACGTCTTTCCCCACAGTCTAACCCCCATCCGGCCTTCCATGGCCAGGGTCGGGCTACGGGGAACCTCCTACTCCCCTTACCTCTTTGTCTCCACTGGGCTAAGCAGTCCACCCATGTCCAGGAGGACGTATTCCACCTCTGAGGTGGAATAAGTCCCCTGTCTTCCAGGATGACTCCGGATGTACAGGGCCGACCTCAGAATCAGCCCTATATGTCCGGGGTCAGGCGCTGCCCACTGCCCACCCTTGCTCCTCCCCCAGCCCACCCTCTCCCACCCACGAACAGAGCTCCCTACACAAGTATGCTATACGTGCTGTCAGTGGCAGCACGATCCGGGTGTTTAGTGGGTCTGGACGTCCAGACTGGATGTCCAGATCCACTAAACAAGGATTGGAATGACCCCCGTAATGACTATATTCAGTCAGTATCCAGATAACATTATCTGTTTAGTGGGCCCATACAAACAGCAATTTTACTTTAAATGGACAAGCTATCTATTTAAGTTTAGGACTACATATTCAGTGGTCTCACCTAAACGGATAAGCTCGCTGAATATCAAGCATAAAAATAAGCGAATAACTTACTGCTTATCTTTATGCAGTGGCCAGGAGACTAAATACTGTCCCCATAAACATCATGAGGTAATTTTTCAAAGGGTTTAGGACTCCAACTCTAGGACTTAGAAACCTAAATTGGCACCTTTAAAAAATTGACTAGTGTCAAATTCCCAAATTTAGATTCTTGGTTCACTAATAGCTTAAAAGGTGAATGGCTATGGGCAGGGTTGTTTTTTGAGAGGGTACTGCTAAAACTGACCCATAGTCCTCTTGTATTAATGGAAGAATCCTTCATATGAGTACCAGCAACGTTTTTCTAGGAAAAATGCACTGGCTGTGGGGCAGATTTAGGGTGGGAAACAAAGTTAGGAGCTTGGCATTGATTTTCAGTACTTGGAATCTAACTTAGGCCTCTAAATATGGACAAATGAACTGCAGGTCTCTATATAGCATTCAAAATGTTAGGATCCTATATTTAAATACATTTTCAGTTGAAAAAGTATGCCCCTAAGTTCAGATGAAGTCACCTGGCTTAAATACCAAAATTTAGGAGGTCTGGCTTTTTGTACTGTCAGCCTCTAAGTTTTTATCGGCTCAGTTTCCATATTAGAAACTAGACTAAAAAGGAGACAATAATGCCTCTATACAAGTTATTATTGAGACTTTCCTCTGGAATGTTGTGTCCTTCTGGAGGCTTAATCTCTGAAAGGACATACACAGACTAGAGGCAGTCCAGAGATTAGCTACCAAACTGGAGTAGAGTCTACTGCGAAGGCCTTATGATATGAGAATTAAGGACCAAAATATGTTTATCTTAGAAATAAAAGAGGGGCTATAATGATATTCAAATACCTCAAAAGTATAAATAACAAATAAGAAACAAATAGATTTTAATGGAAAGGAAATTCTACAACAGGTTGATGCTCTGAGTGGATAAGCTCAGGAGTAACAGAATATTTTTTCATGGACAAGATCTTGGGTGCATGGAACAGTCTGCCAAGAGAGGCAGTTAAGTAAAAAATTATATTAGAATTCAGGAAAGTCTAAGAATAAGTACAGAGAATCTCTAGGAATAGCCTAATGGTTAGAGTAGTGGGCTAGGCAGAGGGAAGCCAGGATTCCCTCTGCTGCTATTGTTGAAATTGTGCTGAGTATTAGGGATGATGGAATGATTTCTCCTTTACACCCTCTGGATGTTTACAGAATTCAAAATGACATGGAACAGACAGAGTAGTTACTCACCTGTAACAGATGTTCTCCAGGAGCAGCAGGAATCAGTCCTCACATATGGGTGACGTCGGCGCCGACGGAGCCCTCGTGCGGAGCATTTCCCCAGCTTTCAAAGAAAGCCTTTGGGAATTGCAGCGCGCATGTGCGGTCCCCTTCCCGCCCAAGGGTGCCATCTTGCTCAGTCTGATGACATAGCTAAAAGACAGCAAAAAATTAGCAAAATAAATCATATGACTGCAACTCCAAGGGGAGGAGGGAGGGTTGTGAGGACTGAATCCTGCTGCTCCTGGAGAACACCTGTTACAGGTGAGTAACTACTCTTTCTCCAGGACCAAGCAAGAAGTCAGTCCTCACATATGGGACTCCCCAGCTTAAGGCTACCGGAGACCTCAAGCCGAAAAAAATGAGCTCCCTCTAGCTCGGCAGCACGTAAGGAAGGAATCTTCTCTGAGAACGCCCCCGACCGGTAGCCCAACACCAGGGCCGGAGGGTAGGAGTTGCCTAAACCCCAAAGAGATTATGGAGTACTGCCTGTCCGAAAGCACTGTCCCTGCGGGACTCCCTCTCAAGGCAGTAATGGGCTGCAAAAGTCTGGCTTGAAGACCAAGCAGCGGCCCGGCAGATGTCTGCCAACGGAACAGAGCGGAGATAAGCCACTGACGCGGCCTTCGCCCTGACACGATGAGCCGTGACTCGACCCTCCAATGAGAGGCCAGCTGCCCCATAAGCCCAGGCGATACAGTCAGCGACCCATATGGACAAATTACGCTTGGAGACAGGTAACCCCAACTTATTGGGGTCAAAAGAAACGAAGAGCTGCACAGCCCTCCGGTGCTCCAGCGTATGGTCAAGGTAGAAGGACAACGCCCTCCTACAGTCCAGGGTATGCAGGACCATCTCAGCCCGGCTGGCATGCGGCCTGGGAAAGAAAGTTGGAAGAACCACCTCCTGATTGAGGTGAAAAGAGGAGACAACCTTAGGGAGAAACTTAGGGTGAGTCCGTAAGACTACCCTATTCCTGTAGAACCTAGTGTAAGGGGGATCAGACACTAGCGCCTGAAGTTCACTCACTCGCCTAGCAGAGGTAAGAGCTACCAGAAACAAAGTTTTCTAGAGAAAACGGAGAGGACAGGTAGCCATAGGCTCAAATGGCGGACAAGTAATCCGCTGTAAGACCACATTTAAATCCCACTCAGGGGCCGGTGGACGTAGAGGAGGCTTAAGCAGGAGGAGGTCTCTGAGGAAACGAGCCACCAAAGGGTGGTTGGAAAGAGGCCTCCCGTCCACCAGCGAGTGGTGCGCTGAGAGAGCACTGAGGTGAACTCTGACAGAATTGGACTTAAGGCCTAGATTGGAGAGGTAAAGCAAATATTGCAATACTACCGCTACCAAGCACGAGAAGGGATTCTCGCTGTGCTGAGCACACCAAGCGGAGAATCTACGCCACTTAAGAGCGTAGGATTTCCGGGTGGATTACCTTCTAGAGGCTAAGACTACGTCTTCCACCTCTCTAGGCAGTAGTAGGGGAGCCAGAACTACCCTTTCAGCAGCCAGGGCATCAGATGAAGGGACTGGAGGTTGGGATGCAAGAGAGTCCCCTGTTCCTGAGACAGGAGATCGTGCTGAAACCCCAGAGGAAGAGGAGTGTCCACCGCCAGTTGAGGCAGAAGCGGGAACCACGGATGCCTCGGCCACCTGGGGGCTATCAGGATCATTGAGGCCCCGCCCTTGAGGACTTTGAACAGTGTTCTGGACACTAGTGGCATGGGAGGAAACGCATACAGTAGGCCTGTGGACCACGAGATCAGAAACGCATCCGCTGCTACTCTGAGAGGATGCGGTTGTCTGGAGCAGAATCTCAGGAGTTGCCGGTTCAGAGGACTGGCGAAAAGATCCATGGTGGGGAGGCCCCACCTGAGAAAGATCCGCTGAACCACCAACGGGTTCAATCTCCATTCGTGTGGTTGCAGGATCCTGCTCAGTCTGTCCGCCAGGTAATTTTCTTGACCTGGGAGGTAGACAGCTTTGAGGAGAATTCCGTGAGTGACAGCCCAAGAGCACAGCCGTTGTGCCTCTTGACATAGAAGGAAGGAGCCTGTGCCTCCTGGTTTGTTCACGTAGAACATGGCAACTTGATTGTCCGTCTGGACCAGTACAGACTGGTGAGATGTGAGGTGGGAGAAGGCTCTCAGAGCTAGGCGTATCGCCCGTAGCTCCAGGAAGTTTATCTGCTGAGCAGCCTCCCAAGGGGGTCCAGAGACCCTGAGTACATGCCCCTTGGCAATGTGCTCCCCAACCTAGAAGAGAAGCATCTGTCGTCAGCACTTGAGAATGCGGAGGGGATTGAAACACCACTCCGAGTACCAGATTCGGAAGATGAAGCCACCATTGCAGAGAGGAGACGAGCAGGTCTGATATTCTTACTGAGTCCGCTAGGCTCCCTGTGGCTTGATGCCACTGAGTTTGAAGGCTCCACTGAGCAGGCCGCATGTGCAGGCGGGCATTGGGGGTTACATGAACCGTGGAAGCCATATGGCCGAGAAGTCTCAGGAATTGCCTGGCAGAGACCAGGGAATTGCTGTGAAACTGCCTGGCTAGATCCATCAGCCTGTGGGCTCTGTCCATGGGCAGAAAAAGCCTTCGCCTGAAGAGTGTCCAGCCTTGCTCCTATGAATTCTAAGTTCTGGGACGGGAGCAAAGTGGACTTTGCAAAGTTTATGACAAACCCCAAGTGCTGAAGCAGAGCCACAGTGCGAAGGGTGGCTTGACTGGCCTCCTGGGAAGACTGGCCCCTTATGAGCCAGTCGTCGAGGTATGGAAACACAAAAAGACCTTGAAGCCTTAGGTAGGCCGCCACTACTGTCAGGCACTTGGTGAACACCCTGGGAGCGGAGATCAGGCCAAAGGGTAGTACTCTGTACTGATAGTGGTTTCCTCCCACAACAAATCTGAGATATTGTCTGTGGTCTGGATGAATAAGGATGTGAGTATAAGCATCCTTTAGATCTAAGGAGCATAGCCAATCTCCCTGCTGGAGGTAGGGCAGCAGGATTCCAAGGGTAAGCATCTTGAACGTTTCCCTCTCCAGGAACTTGTTGAGGTTGCACAAGTCTAGGATGGGTCTGAGGCCTCCTGTTCTTTTTGGTACCAGAAAGTACCTGGAATAAAAGCCGTGACCTCTCAGGTGGTGGGGCACCGGTTCCACAGCCTGTTCCTTTAGTAGACTTGCTAACTCCTGAAGGAGTAGGTCCCTGTGCAGAGGGAGTCTTGGAGGCTCCCCTGGAAAATAGGAGGGAGGTACCTGGTGAAAATGGAGAAGAGTGCCCTTTTGGACTATATGAAGCACCCAGGTATCTGATGTGACGGCTGACCACCTGTGGGCAAAGTGGGCCAGCCGGCCTCCTGTGCTGATAGAAGCCAGGTGAGGAGAAGAGGCTATGCTTTCTGGGTCAAAAACCCCCACCCTGCTGAGCAGGGGCCGGTGTTGGTGGCTTGGGGGCCTTCTGCCTACGGGACCCATGACCCTGCCCCTTGGCCTGCTGACCCTGTTGGGGAGCTGCAGAGGCCTGATAATGAGGGTATTGTTTATAGGCAGATGACTTCCTCGGGTAAAAGGTCTTTTTTCCCGAGCCCTTCTTTTTCTGAGAAGGGGCAGAGGTTTTCCTGGACAGCCTAGTCCTGGTCAGAGTCTTGGTCTCGAGTTCTGCAGCCTTTTCAGCCATGGGCTTGCCAAAGAGGTTTTCACCTCGGCAGGGGACATCGACCAACTTGTCCTGTACCCATGGCTCGAGGTCGGATGACTGTAGCCAAGCCTGTTGGCGGGCACCGATGCCGGCCCCGGCTACTCAGGCCGAAGCCTCGAAGCCATCGTAGGCTGCTCGAGAGATAAACTTCGAGCACTCTCGAATACCGGTGGACAAGGCCTGGAACTTCTGCAAAGGTTCCTTGGAGAGACCAGCAATCTCCTTTTCCAGGTCTCGGAGATACATGCCCATGTAGAGCTGGTATGTCTGGACACGGCAAGCAAGCATAGAGCCCTGGAAGCACTTCTTACCGAGGGCATTCAGGTTCTGGGCCTCCCGGCCGGGAGGCACCAAGGAGTGCATCTTCTGACTTTTCAGTCGATGCATGGCCGATTCCACAACCATGGAGTGGTGCGGTAATTGTGCCTTTTGGAACCCGGGGCTCTTGCGGACTCGTTAGATGGAATCGACCCGCTTGCTTAACACCGGCGTCGAGGCCGGGGTCTCCCACATGCGGAAGAGCAGCCGCTCCAGCATCGGAGGAACCGGTACAGTAAAGGCCTCCTTCGGGGGAGAGTCATACTGGAGGGCCTCGGCTCGAGGCTCCTCCTCGGGATCCGCGGGGAATGCCAAGGCCTTGGCCATATCCCGCATGAAGTCCGAGAACCGGGTATCCTCCGGTGGGGATCATCTCCGAGGTTCGGACTCCGGCGAGTCCGATGGGACACACCGAGTCTGATAGGTGTCGGGTGACTCTTCATCCTCCATCTCCCAGCCCGACTCCTCGGAGGAGGTGTCGAGTGGCTCCGGTCGGGCGGGCACCGATGCCCTCCGCCCCGACGCCAAGGGTACCGGCGTCGACGACCTCGGTCCCGAACGGGAGGCCAAGGGAGATCGTGGCCGAGGATCGACTCGAGCCCGCATGGACTCGAGGATCGGCTCGGCCTCCGGGGTCGACTTGGACGTCGATGTCCCGGTGGTCGGGGCAGATGCACTGGTGAGACCGGCAATCAATGCCCGCTGCTGTTCCATGAAGGCAGCGAGGCTGCTCTCCAAGGCCGTCAACCTGAGTTCTAGCTCAGGAGACCCAGCAGCCCGCGACTCGGGCCCCAACGGCGGCTCCCTTGGAGGAGAGTCCACGAGGACTACAGCACTCACGTGTCCAGGAGACTCAATCTCGAGACGAGGTTGCTTGGCAGGCCTCTCTGACTCCGAAGACCCGGGACGGCTATCGGCTATGCGACCTGGCTCTCGAGGAACCAGGAGCGTCCACCGACGCCCTCGCGGGTTTCTTCTTCCTCCGCTGTTCCTGTAAAGATGACCCCGCTCAGAGAAACCCTGACACTGCTCAGGGCCGGAGTCCCGAGACGTCGAGGCCTCTGACGAGGTCCGGGCCCGTCCGGACGCGGAGTCAGAGAAGATCCTATCCTTCTGGTGCTGCCGACTCCTCAACGCCTTCGAGGACATTTTGCCACACGGACCACAGATCATCGGGTCATGATCAGGTCCGAGGCAGAGGAGGCAGCAGTCATGTGTGTCGGTAAGAGACATAAGTTTCTTACACCGATCACACTTTTTAAACCCGCTGGCAGCCATCGGGGGAAAAAAGGGCCCCTGCGAGGTCAAAAGACAGGGCTGCCAGTGAAAAAAGAAAAAATGTCGCGAATGCTAGTCACGAAGGACAAAAACCGAAAAAAGGGAGAGTGGGCTCGATACCGGCGTATCGGGCCCAGGCGGGAAAAGGATCCGGCGTCAAACCGAAGGAGAAGTACAAAAAACAGGGAAATCAACTTTTTCCTCGGCGAAAAACGAATTACGTCCGTCGGGCTCCGCGGAAAAAAGAAGACTGAGCAAGATGGCACCCTTGGGCGGGAAGGGGACCGCGCATGTGTACTGCAATTCCCAAAGGCTTTCTTTGAAAGCTGGGGAAATGCTCCGCACGAGGGTTCCGTCGGCGCCGACATCACCCATATGTGAGGACTGACTTCCTGCTTGGTCCTGGAGAAACAGTGGATCCCTTCATAGCAAGAGGATGAAATGAAAGCAAACTTAAATATCTTTTACAAACATGCTTTTTTGAATTCAGATACTGTCCTCATCTCTACCACCTCCACTGGGAAACTATTCCATGGATCCACCACTCTTTCCATAAAGAAATATTTCCGCATATCACTCCTGAATCTATCCCCTTTCACCCTCATTCCATGTCCCCTCGTAGCAGAACTTGCTTTCAATCGAAAGAGGCTTTCCTCCTGTGCATTTATGCCACAGAGGTATTTAAACATCTCAATCATATCACCTCTATCCCGCCTTTCCTCTAAGGTGTACATATTAAGATCCTTAAGTCTGTCCTCATATGCTTTATAATGAAGACCACTAACCATTTTAGTAGCCACCCTCTGTACTGACTCCATCCTGTTTATATCCTTTTGAAGGTGCGGTCTCCAGAATTGCACACACACCTAAAACATGTAAATATGTATATAAATCTGCCTCGGTAGCTTGCAACTTGTAAATACGTATATAACCTCACAAATGTCAAAATGTATAATTCCAATTCTGTGTTATGTAAATGTACAAAATGTTTGCTGTGTAAAGTTCCATGTAAACCGCTACTGATCGCTGGAAGAAGCGGTATATAAATATAAATAAATAAATAAATATACAGTCATCCCTCAGTTATCATGGTTAATAGGGACCAGAACCGGCCGCGATAAGTGAAAAACCGCGAAGTAGTGTCTCATTTTTAACATACGTACATTTTTTGTGTATGTATAGTATCAATAAGTGTACAGTATATGAAACCATATAAGTGCATATGTTATCATTAGAACATCAAAGAATAGTTTCAAACATGTAAATAAAATATGAATAGTATAAATAACATACATAAAATAATGTATAAATGATATAAATATGATACGTGTGTGTGTAACATACGTAGATGTAACTAAAGTGTACATACTGTAAATATTCCTCAATTTTGAATTTTTGAACAATCCGCGATGTACTGAGGCCGCGATAAATGAACCGCGAAGTAGCGAGGGATGACTGTACTTCAACAAATAGAGGGGGTGACCTGCATGGAGAGATGGGCAGAACCACTCCAGCCACCTTACTAGGCAGACTAGATGGACCATAATGGTCTTTATCTGCTGTTACATAATATGTTACTATGCAAAGAACTAGAAGAAAAGCTAAAGATCAACTGGAACCTATTTGGCATTGTGACAGGAAGATTTGATGGGTTTTTGGTTCCTCATTTGCTACCATATTCCCCTTGTTTCTTATATCCACCTCACCCTTCTTCAGTGTAATATGCAGAGCAGCAACGACACCCCATGGATATTCTGAGTATGCCTTCTTAGCCCCAGGTGCATACATGTCAAATGACAATTAAACACTAAAGGTGTCTATAACTGACTTCTCTTTAGGTCTCTCTAGAGGCCTTTATCATCCTCTGCAGAATCCTGCTGGGAGACGTTTTTCCAACTCAAAGCCTCAGAGCCCAGGCTCAAGCTGTTCCAAAGGCGTATCACGGAACAATGCAGTGAGGAACTGCAGAGGGGAATGGCAGAGATCAACTGAGGTCTATGGCATTGCACCAGGAATAAAATTGGGCAGACTTGCTGGATTTAATAGTCTTTATCTGCCAACAAATTCCACATTTCTAGTTATCATTTCTAAAATTGTACAGCTAGGGTTGGCATAAAAGGAGCAATAGAAGTATTCTAGCATCACATTGTTTTAAATGTCTTGCAAACACTTCATAATTTCTGGTAGAAATGTGAAAGATCCTCCCCCCCCAGTGACTGACATTTCTATAGTGATTATAGTGTCAGTCCTTCTGTCTCCTTTCAGCCAGGAAGTTCTCTGGAGTCACTCATCTACTGCCAAGCCCTGACTGGTCCTTATTAATGCAATAGAAATGTAAAATGTGTACTTTCTGCTGTGGCTCAGAGGAAAAGCCTCTTCCTTGTCTGATGCATATGTGCCTCATTTAAAAATAACCTGCCTAGTGCAGCAGATAAAACAAGTAGAAATAATAATTAATACCTCTGTCAATACAGGCTGCTGCGACATAGTTGCTATTTCCATAGGAAGGTTGCAGGAGCATGGCCACTATTACTGCGGTAAAGCTTCTGGCTAAAGGTCACTATAGTGACAGAAGTAATTCTGTTTTCATGAAAATATTTGATTTATAGTTGGAGCTTGTGGGTTAAAAATCATCTACTTTATGCCCCGACCTTGAGGAGCAAAGAAAAAACTCAACTTTAGTAGCCCTATTTCCACCAGAGTCAATATAATCTAACAAACAATAATCATTGCAGTCCTTCCCCTCCCCCTCCACTGTCCCACCTCCTTAAGGTCTTTCCCTCCCCCTCTACCGTCCCACCTCCTTAAGGTCTTTTCCTGTGTCCTTTCCCTCCTACTATCTGCTCCTTTCTGCATGAACTCTTCCAATTCCTTTTCCACCTATCCTCCACTCCTTAATCCCATGGCCACGTTCTGTACCTCCTCCCTCTGACTTCCTCACCCTATAGCTCGCTCTTGTGTCCTTTACGTCTAACTCTCCTCCCATGTTTTTTTCGCTCTTACCTATCCAACGTCTTCCTGGGGAATTCTGTTGTGTTATACAATGGCCATACATTAGTCTACCATATTGAAGAGAATACAGTCTACTGTACAGCACTATTCTGGTTTTCGGGTTCAAGTAAGAGGGGAACAGTATTTCCTCTTGTCTGTCCTTTGCATTGCATGTCAGTTGTATTTTTTTATTGCTTAGTTACTGATTTTTATCTTGTAGGAGATTCTACTCCCCATTTCAAGCTTTAACAAGATGAAAAGCCCTATATGCAAAATTCCTGCTATGACTTGTTCTTGAATATGTTATTTACAAGCTCACTCTGTAATACTCCCCTTACCTCACCTCATATGGAAGTTCTTGAACCAGCCACAGCCAACATCTTTAGATGGCATTATCAAAGATAACAATAGATATGAAAATCTAGTGAGGGACACAGGACCTGTGAGCTGGCCTGCGCTGATAAGATCTGCGGTGGCCCTGCTACTTGCCTGGGTTTCTTAGGTAACAGGAAGTCCATGTAAATGGCAGGGTCAGGTCTCTGCAGGATATATGACCACATAATGGTTCAAGAATCTTGCACTGAAAATCACTGTCACATTGCCAGTCCTGCTCATCATTCACTTGACTGGACCCAAGGCCTGCCCAAGGGTTTCTGCCACCCTGGGCAGAACCCCTCAGGCCCTTCCCCCCCGGACCACTATACTACTATGCTGTCCCACTCCACCCCTGGGCCACCGGCTCACCAGGCTGTGGCTGTCTTGAGGCTCGCCACGGCATGGAAGGGTGGAATCACTATGCTACTCCCCTGGCATCCATTGTCTCACCTGGGGGGGAGGGCAGCATGGCGATTCCTCTCTTCCTTGCTGCAGCGAGCCTTCAGGCAGCAGCACGCATGTTCATGGCGTGCCGCTGCTGCCTGTCCCCTGATGGGAGGTTGTGTTGGAGGGGGGGGCAGGAGTGGCATGCCATGACTACATGCACATGTGCTGCTGTTTTAAGGTCACCCATAGCACTGGTGCTGCACGTGGAGGGAGGAGGGGATGGATCCATCAGGTGGTATGCTGCCCACGAGGCTCTGCTGCTCTAGACATCTGCCTAGTTCGCCTAGTGAACAGGCCGGCCCTGACTGGACCCTCCTACTCCACAGTGCAGCGGGCTGCTTGGAGGATATTTGGGCCACTGGAGTACAGTTTTAGAAAGAACTGACCTCTGCACTTGGAAGACTAGATAACAAAAGCAAGAAATGGAATAAGTGGGAATTAAAGAGGCAGCAGACTAATTTATATACTAATCCAATTAATCTACAATTTAGCAAAGATGTTAGCCAGTAATATGAAAGCACATACCAGCCTCTTAAATAAAACTGAAGAATGTACTGTAATATCAATAGCAATTCTTTAGACAAGAAAATAACGCTTAGATAAATTTACTGTAGCTTTGCAACATGGGAAGTCAAGGTAATTCAGAAACTTATTTAGTTTATGCTATTAACAAGAAATCACATTCAGATCCAAACATAAAGACACACACATTCAGAACCCTGGTGTTATGTTTCACAAACTGATTTTTTAGTGAGACGCATCTGTTCTAATTTGCTGTATATTGCAATATTTAATTACATAGGATTATGGGACTACACTGCATTGTCCTTATAATAAATCATGATTGCCAAATCCCAAACACTAGAAATCCCTTTAAACATTTCCAATTGAGTATGGTTGTGATCACTAAGAGAGATAAAGGGGAAACTAGAAAGATGCAAGAGAGAGACTGCATAAAAGTCAGTATCTTAGGAGAGACTGAGAGACGGACACTCTTTAAGGGAATAAGGAGGGAAAGAGAGCCAGAGATACCAAATTGATGCTGGCAGATAAGACCCACTAGGCCTATTTAGTCTGCTTTTCCCAGTGCACACAACACCACAGAGCCTGGTCAGTCTGAAGCTTTACTTTCATATCCTCAGATCAAATAATCTTTGGGGTATATCCCAGACTTTCTTGAATTTTGTTAATGTTGGCCTTCTTTCCATAATAAATGATAGCAGTTAAAAAACAAAATTGTCTTTCTAGTCTATGCAGTACGGATACAACCATTTAGGTAGAAGCATGCACAAAATCCCTTATGAAACTAAACAACATCTTTTTTCCCCATCTCTACTCTTTTATCTGTCCTTTAAATCCTTTTCCATGCAGAGGTCCATCCTCAGCAAGCCAAAAATCTGCCAAAGTGATGCCCTCCATAACCTCTACTAGTAGGCCACTTCAGGCCCTACCATTTTCAACATTCCTTTCCATGAAACAGTACTTAAGGCCGCACCCAGACCTCCTTCTCTGTCTTATTACCAAGTTTTCCATAGTCTCCACAGAAACCCATGGTAGTGATGCTTTAGTAAAAGAAATCCAGTCTCCTGATGCTCATTTAGGTGACATATTATATCTCCAGGAACAAGCAGGAATGAGTCCTCACATATGGGTACGTCGGAACCGACGGAGCCTGCACGGGAAAGCTCCCCAGCTTCCCAGAAAGGAAGCTTTTGGGGCCTCCCACAGCGCATGCGCGCTGCCTTCCCGCCTTCCTGACCAACTCTCCTCAGTTCTTCTTTTTCCGCGGAGCCAGCAGGTCATGTTCCTGTCACCGCTGAAGAAATTGTTATTTTAATTTGTTTCTTTGACCGCGTGTCTGCCTTCCCCGATTCCGGACCGGTACCGCCGGTCTTTTTTCATTTATTTATTAAAAAAAAAAAATAATAATAATAATTACTTTTTCCTCACTGGGTGTGTTTTTTCTGTGAGGCCTCTAGGCCTTCTCAGATTCTCCCTCATGGAGAAACCAGCCTCTGGTTTTAAAAAATGCACCAAGTGTACCAGTACTATTTCAGTCACAGATACCCATGAGTGGTGTCTTAAATGTTTGGGGCCTGACCGTTCCATTCCGGATTGTCCATCCTGCTCTCTGATGTCCAAATGGGGCTTACAGAACAGAGCAGCCAAGTTTCATATGCTGTTTTCTGCGGATACTCCAGCATCAACATCCTCAAGGTCTTCCTCTCCTGATGGATCTCAGGTAACCAAACATTCTTCAGGCAGGTCCTCAAAGGGCAAATCTCCCTCTAAGCAGCGAGAGGCCCTTGGGTTTGACCCTGAGGACCCTGCCCCAGCCAAACAACCCCGGCGGGAAGCTCCGGCTTCCAAAGCTCCTCCTATGGGGTTACAGGTAGACATCGATGGCACGGCCTCGACCGATCTCCTGTTAGACTGCTCTGGGGTACCGGCTAACACCGGTACCGACATCCAGGCAGTTGTGGCGTCTATGGGTACTACAGTACAATCCATGCAGCAGGCCATACTGGCTTTCATTAACGCTGCAATGCCCTCGGTACCACGACAATCGGTTCCGACTCCGGTTCCGGTACCGCAACCGATACCGGTACCCAGAGCATCTACTTCCAGTAGTATGCCGGTTCCGGTCTCCAGTTCCGGAGATTTTCTCGATACCGCTCCGATTCCCGGTACACCCGATGTCGATATCGGTCGGTACGCGTATCGATCTCTGGAAGCTAATAGGCGGTACTTTGAATCATCTGAAGATTCTGATACCTCAGATGATTCTGCTGATGTCTCTTTTACTCTTCCTGAGGAGCCCTCTTCTCCAAAAAGGAGAATGTCTCCTCCAGAAGATTTGTCCTTTCAAGACTTCATTATTGAAGTAGCTAAAGGACTCTCCATATCTGTAACCTCTGAAAAGGAACCTAGAGCAAAAAAATTGGATATTTTAGGATACTCTAAGGTTCCCAAAGAGGCAGCCACCTTACCCATACATGAAATTCTTCAAGAACACATGATGGACTTGTGGGAGGCTCCTCTCACCCTATCTCCACATTCTCGACGTTTGGACACCATGTATCGGGTTCATCCTTCTCCTGGTTTTCAAAAACTCAGCTCCCTCACCACTCTATTGTGGTGAAGTCTGCTATGAAAAAAGATAAAGAGTACCAAAAGGCACTCTTCTACTCCTCCAGGAAGAGAATGTAGGATTCTGGATGCTTTTGGTAGAAAAATCTTCCAAGCTAGCATGCTTATTGCCAGAATCAATTCATACAGCCTCTATATGGGCATGTTTTTGAAAGAGATTGCACTGAAGATACGTCATTTTCTCCCCTTTATCCCAGAGGATAAAAAGGAGGAGTTCCTTCTTTTGCTAAAGCAAACTCAAGATGTTTCAAAGTTCTCCAACAGAGCAGCCTTTGACTCTTTTGAGGGAGCTAGCAGAGCCTCCGGCATTGCCATAGCTGCTCGCAGACTTGCTTGGCTCCAGGCCTCTGATTTGGAACCCTGGGTACAAGAAGGCTTGGGCAATCTGCCCTGTACAGGTGAAAATCTGTTTGGCAAGGAGTGGCAAATCAAAGCCACTCAAATGGATGCAGAGAACGCTGCTTTAGATAGACTTTCTAAGTCTACCTCTACCCCTGCCAAGAAAAAACCTTTTAAGAAGCCTTTCTATAAAAAGACCAGATTTTCCACAAATACTGGCCAGCAATCTTCCCAAGTTCGCTTTGCTCCTAAGCGTCAGCAATCTAAACAGGCCAGAACAAAGCCTACAGGGGCTGCTACAGTCCAGCAGTCCCAACCTCCTCAGAGTTTTTGACTTGATTCTAGAGAACTTAACCTTTCTGGCTCTGCAACAACCAGAGCCTCTCACCATGTTAACTCACTTTGCTCCCAGATGGGAACAAATCACATCAGAACAGTGGACCCTCTCTATCATCAGAGAGGGCTACAAACTACATTTCTCCAGCCTTCCTCCCCATACCATGGTGAGACAATTCAATTCTCCCCCATCTCTCCTGTACCTGTTGGGCAAGGAGGTGACCACTCTTCTTGCCCAAAAGGCAATAGAAGAGGTTCCTCTTCCTCAACAAGGGTCAGGTTTTTACTCCCCTTATTTTCTCATCCCCAAGAAAACAGGGGCGTACAGACCCATTCTGGATCTCAGAGAATTGAACAAATTTCTATACAAGGAGAAATTCAAGATGCTTTCTCTAGGCACTCTCCCTTCCATACCTACAGAGTCAGGACTGGCTTTGTTCTCTAGATCTCAAGGATGCGTACACACATATACTCATCCATCCATCCCACAGAAAATTCCTACGGTTTCTGTTCCAGGGAAAACATTTCCAATACAGAGTACTTCCCTTCGGTCTAGCCTCTGCTCCAAGGGTATTTACCAAATGCATGGCAATAGTAGCTGCATTTCTACGCACTCTGGGAATCTTTGTCTTCCCATACCTGGACGACTGGCTCATCCGAGCTCCATCTCAGTCCGAGGCTCAAACTTCCCTGGACCACACCAGACGCATACTGCAGTATCTGGGACTTGTCATCAATCTGCCAAAGTCTCAACTCACCCCTACTCAATCCCTAGAATTCATAGGGGCCTGGCTAGATACCACCACTGCAAGGGCCTATCTTCCTCAGGCCCGTTGCCACCGTCTAGTGCAGTTGGCCTCTCAAATTCAGTCCAGAAGCCACTTGACTGCTATGGAGATGCTACAACTGCTAGGCCACATGGCATCCACAGTTCATGTGGTGCCTTATGCTCGCCTACATATGAGAGCAGCTCAATGGACTTTGTCCACCCAGTGGACCCAAGCATCAGGAGCTCTCTCAGACCAAATAGCAACCTCAAAACGTCTTTTTTGGTCTCTCCAATGGTGGATATCCACTCAAAATCTGTTGTTGGGGGCCCCCTTCCAACCTTTGTTACCCCAAGCAACTCTCACTACAGATGCCTCCCAAACAGGTTGGGGAGCTCATCTCCAAGACCTCTCCACTCAGGGCACTTGGTCTCCACAGGAGACCACCCTTCATATCAACCTTTTGGAGCTGCGAGCAATTTTCCTTGCTCTCAAGGTCTTTCATACCCTCCTCATCAACATGACAGTCCTTGTTCATACCGACAATCAAGTAGCCATGTTCTACATAAACAAACAAGGAGGGACTGGCTCTCTGTCGCTTTGCAATGAAGCTCTAAAATTGTGGGCCTTCGCCAGAGAGCATCAAATCCATCTCCTGGCAGTATACCTCCCAGGAATCCAAAACTCTTGGGCAGACAGACTCAGTCGAGTTCTGCTTCCACACGAATGGTCCCTGCACATGGATCAGGTACTCAGAATCTTTCAGAAATGGGGAACCCCGGACATAGACCTGTTTGCAAGTCCGTGCAATGCCAGACTTCCCCGGTTCTGTTCCAGAATTCCGTGTCAGGGAGCTCAGGCCAAGGATGCCTTCCTCCTTCATTGGGGCCAGGCCTTCCTATATGCCTTTCCACCCATTCCCTTGATTCCCAAGACTCTATTCAAACTTCAGAGGGATCAAGGATCTATGATCCTCATAGCTCCATGCTGGCCACGCCAAGTGTGGTACCCTCTTCTTCTGCATCTCTCCCATGCACCCTCCCTGGATCTGGGAGCTGCTCCAGACCTTCTGTCTCAAGAGGAGGGGACTTTGTGGCACCCAAACCCCAAGTCCCTTCACCTCAGAGCTTGGTTACTGAAGGCCTAGACCTTCAAGACTTCAATCTTTCTCAACAGGTGAAGGATATCCTCCATGCATCTAGGAAACCTTCCACCAGGCGTTCTTATGCTTTTAAATGGAAAAGATTTTCCATTTGGTGTGCTGAAAAGGGTCTTAACCCTCTAGCACTACCTTTGAATTCTTTACTCGAATATCTCCTGCATCTTTCCAATGCAGGACTTAAAACCAATTCTGTAAGGGTCCATTTGAGTGCTATTGCAGCATCTCTTCAGCCTATCAATGGACAATCTGTTTCCTCTCATCCTCTTATTGCAAGATTCATGAGAGGTCTAACTTTAACTAAGCCTCCCATTCGGCCTCCTCCGGTGGCATGGGACTTAAACGTGGTTCTTGGTCAGCTTATGAAGCCACCCTTTGAACCCTTAGCCACTACCTCCTTGAAATTCCTTTCCTGGAAAATCATTTTCCTTATTGCAATCACTTCTGCTCGCCGCATCAGTGAACTGCAGGCTTTAGTGGCTAATCCACCTTATACAAGGTCCCATCATGATAAGGTAGTCCTTAGGACAAATCCTCACTTTATGCCTAAAATGGTCTCACCTTTTCATCTTAATCAAGAGGTATATTTACCTGTCTTTTTTCCAGCTCCTCATGCATCCAATGCAGAGAGGAACCTTCATACTCTAGACTGTAAAAGAGCTCTTGCCTTTTACCTCCACAGGACACAGCAACATCGAAAGTCTTCTCAACTTTTTGTTGCTTTTGATCCTTCTCATTTAGGACTTCCAGTCTCAAAAAGAACACTGTCCAATTGGATTGCTCAGTGTATTTCTTTTGCTTACCAGAGTAAGAACCTTTCTCTGGAAGGCCATGTCACAGCTCACAATGTGAGAGCCATGGCCACATCTATGGCTCATCTTCATTCTGTATCCATCGATCAGATCTGTCGAGCAGCCACCTGGGCCTCGGTTCATACCTTCACAGCCCATTACTGCTTGGACAAGGACTCCCGCCGGGATGCCTTGTTTGGTCAGGCTGTCATCAGACACCTGTTCCATTCTTAAACAACTCCTGCCCACCTTTCCTGAATGGATGCCTGAGATCCATAGGAAGATGAGGAACCCTTGGAGGGGGATCTCCCCGGCATCTTAGCTAGGGAGTCCCCATATGTGAGGACTCATTCCTGCTTGTTCCTGGAGATAGCACAGTTACTTACCTGTAACAGGTGATCTCTGGGAACAGCAGGAATGAGTCCTCACAACCCACCCACCTCCCCTAGGAGTTGTATCTCTCTCTCTCTCTTTCCTTTCCTCTCTCTATTGTCTCAGCTTTAAACTCGAACTGAGGAGAGTTGGTCAGGAAGGCGGGAAGGCAGCGCGCATGCGCTGTGGGAGGCCCCAAAAGCTTCCTTTCTGGGAAGCTGGGGAGCTTTCCCGCGCAGGCTCCGTCGGTTCCGACGTACCCATATGTGAGGACTAATTCCTGCTGTTCCCAGAGATCACCTGTTACAGGTAAGTAACTGTGCTTTACCAGATAATGTAATTTCCTGGAGTCCTGCTAGACCAATCCAGACAAGTGGGTTGTGTCCACCTGTCAGTAGAGATGGAGATAAAGAATAAACTAGAAATGTCTAGCGATATCATCTCTCTATTTGAGCTTGTGCAGCTCAGGGTATACTTCCAGTGACATACCAAGGCCGGGGCAGTGAGTGCAACCTACCCTGAGTGCCAGCTAGGAAGATGGTACTGAATTCCAGGCCCACACTCTGAAACCAGCGCAGCAAACCTACCTTAATGTGCTGGGTTGCTTGCCGTGCTGCCTCTGCTCCAGGCACGGTGGCTATTCCCTCCCAGTCTGAAGTCTCAAACTGTGAGACTTTGGCCCAGGAGGGAATAGCTGCCAGGCCTGGAGTGGAGGCAGCACAGCAAGCCACCCCCCCCCCCCAAAAAAATTAAGGCAGGTTTTCTGCTCTGGCTCCACTGTGTGAGGGGTGCGCACTATAAAGGGGGGTGCTTGCTATGTGTGCAGATGACCCTTGGAATGCCACTACATACTTCAGTATTTGTAACCAAGCATGTAGTCAAGAACCTGACCTCACACAACCTCAATAAGGACAACAGAAACAGAACACAGATGACTATGTACATAACAGTCACCAACAGAATGAACTGACATGAAACTCAAAGCTTACAGGACTAAACTGCAGAGGTAGCAGAGCACCATGGAGTGGGTCCTGGACTGGTCTAGCAGGACTCCAGGCAGTGGAAAGTGCCAAAGCTATGAATTTACCAGAT
This sequence comes from Ichthyophis bannanicus, assembly GCA_033557465.1. Lineage (NCBI taxonomy): Eukaryota > Metazoa > Chordata > Amphibia > Gymnophiona > Ichthyophiidae > Ichthyophis > Ichthyophis bannanicus. Next base: position 195,249,555 of record CM066039.1, read on the forward strand.
GGGAAGAAGACATGTCTGCTTTTAAAATCTCTGCGCTGAGCACTGTGTCCACTCTGGTGTGGATTCCAAGGGGTAATGCCTGACAAAAGTAGACAGGGATGACCAAGTTGCAGCCCTACAGATGTCAATAGAGGCAACAAAACTGTCCTCCACCCAAGATGAGGCCTGATCTCGAGTAGAGTGTGCCCTCATTCCCTCCATAACAACGTGATTATGGAAAGAAGAGGCTGAGGACACTGCCTCCTTTATACAATGGGCCAAGGTAGCCTTAGAAACTGCCTTGCTCATACACGCACCTGCAAAGATCATAATCTGTCCGACTTCTGGAAGAAATTAATGACCTTAAGATACCAGAGGAGCACCCTGTGAACATCCACTATGTGTAGATCTTTCTCCTTCCCTTTACACTGCCCCACCAAAAATGACAGAAGGCAATCCTCCTGATTAACTTGAAAAGCGGAAACTACCTTAGGTAGTAAGAAGGAAGGGACCAGTCAGAGAGACATGGCCTCTTCTGAAAAGGACAAATAAGGGTTTCTACATAAAAGAGCCTGAAACCCTGAAATACAATGCACTGAGCAAATGGCAACCAAAAAGATGGTCTTAAGAGACAGATCCTAAATCGTAGACCATTTCAACCGTTCAAAGGGAGCAGACAACAGAGCCTGAAGAACAGGACCAAAATCTCACGATGGCACAACCAACCATAGAGGAGAATGCACATGGTGCATTCCTTTAAGGAAGAAGGCCACATCCAGATATGAAGCTATGGAGCAATCAGCCACCAGACTTCGAAAGCATGATAGGGCCGCAACCTGGTCTCTCAAGGAACTAAGGGGCAGGCCCTTATCAAACCCATCTTGCAGAAAGGCAAGTAAGGATTGCAACTCTACTTTCTGAGGGGCCAAGTGGCACTGTCGACACCTGTTCTCAAAAATACACCATACCCAAACATAGGAGAGACAGGTGGAATCAAGCTTCACCTTCAAGAGAGTAGTAACCATTGCCAGCGAGCAGCCTTTGCATGCTAAGTGCCACCTCTCAAGGACCTTCCTCCTTTCTGTATTTCTGTGGATAACACTCTATTCCTCCCTGTTTCCTCAGCTCAGAACCTTGGGGTCAGCTTTGACTCCTCCCTCTCATTCTCCTTTCTCTATAACCTCAGCAAAGTCTGTTCCTTCCTTTCTGAACACGCTACTAAGATCCTTATCCATTCTCTAGTTACCTCGTATCTAGACTATTGCAACCTCCTCCTCGCTGGTCTTTCTTTGAATCATCTCTCCCCATTTCAATCTGTTCAAATCTCAGCTGCATAGCTAATCTTCTATGCTCATGTCAACCCTCTTCTCAAGTCACTTCATTGGCTCCCTGTTTCTGCATCCAGTTCAGACTTCTACTGCTAACCTATAAGTGCCTTCATTCAGCTGCTCCTCGCTACCTTTCCTCTCTTATCTCTCCCTACACTCCTCCTTGGGAACTTGCTCTTCTGGCAGATCCCTTCTATTATATCTGTACCCTTCTCTTCCACTGCCAATTCCAGACTTTAATCTTTCTATTTGCTACTCCTTATGCCTGGAACAAATTACCTGAGTTAGTACATCAGGCTCTATCTCTGTCCCTTTTCAAATCCAGGCTAAAAACTCACCTCTGAGACTGCTTTTGGATCCTGATCCCCTTGGTCTCCTGTTCACCTCTTATGTGTTTCCTTAACATCCCCTAAATATATCCTAGTCCTCAGTTGTTGTGTTGTCTGTCTTATTTATTTATTTATTTAACTATATTTATATCCCGCTTTTCACCGGGTCAAAGCTGTGTAACATAAAGGGGGGGGGGGGATAATCAGATATAGGGTAGGGCCGACACCAGGTGGGCAACATTGATGATTTCGACAAAAGATGGACATAGACATGGACAAGGTAACACAGATTTTGATCTTATGTTCATGATGGATGGGTTAGGGGATTGGTGCAGTCAGTGGTGGGAGTTTGTTTCTGTTTTGAGATATTCTTGGAATAGGATGGTTTTTAGTTGTTTTTTGAATGACAAGAGATCACCGTTCTTGACTAGTCTGTATGCTCTTAAGAGCAGGAACTGTTTCTTACATGTCTCTGTACAGTGCAGCATATGCCTTGCAGTGCTATAGAAATGATAAGTAGTAGTAGTAGAAGAAGACTAGGCCAGAAGCAAGAAGGGAGTTGGATCATCCATGAGGATGGGCCCCTGGTGCAATAGGCCCTAGAGGAAGACACAGAAGCAGTCCCTCCTGGAGCCATATTAGATCAAACCAAGGTTTCCGTGGCCAATCTGGTACTCACCAGAATTATTAGGCTTGGATGATGCTCTATCTGGCTGTTCACTCGCCCTAGAAGAGGCCATGGCAGAAACACATACAGAAGAGGCTTCCGATGCCAGGGTTGAACTAGGGCATCGATGCTCTCTATGCCGAATGTCTTGCGCAACTGAAGATTCTTTGTACTTTGTCACTGAACCGGGTCACCATCAGATCTATCCAGGGGCTGCCTCACCTGTCTGCGATTCACTGGAATGCAGCTACCACGCCCCAGATAGAGGGTGTGGCAACTTAGAAAATCTACCTATACGTTGTCCATGCCCACAATGTGCTGCATCAAGAGCACTAGAAGATTCCACTCTGTCCATGTAAATAAGAAGGCCATTTCATGGGCCACTCCCATACCTATGGTGCCTCCCTGGTTGTTGGCATATGCCACCACTGTGGCATTGTCCAACCTGCAGGATCCTTGAGCAAGTGGGGAAGGCACCAGAGGCCAAGTGAATGGCATGAACTTCGAGGTGATTGATGGGCCAAGTCAACTCGCAACTGGTCCAATGTTACTGAACCGCCCACCATTATGTTGGAAAAGGTCCTCAGGGCTGTGGTAAGGCCGAAGGGCAGAGCACAAACTGAAAATGATCACACAGAATGGCAGTGAAGAAACCTTTGTTGGTCCTTCCGAATGGGAATGTAAAAGTATGCTTCCACCAGATCCAGGGACGGAAGCCACTCCCTACTTCAAACTGTTTGAATAACTGACCTTAGTTTTTCCATCTGGAATCGAGAGACTTTCAAGGAGGCATTGTTGTCTTTTAGATCAAGAAGGGGCCTGAATGTATCATCCTTTTTTTGGCACAACAACATAAATGAAGTACCTTCTGCTGCCACTTTGGACAGGATTAATGGGAACAAAGGCCAGGAGGCACACCAGCTTCTCCAGAGTGTTCCGAACTGCAGCCGTCTTGTCTGAGAACCACAAGGAGAGACCACAAAGCAGTGGCGTAGTCATACCTGAGTTTTTGAAGGGGCCCAGAGGTAATATGGGAAGGCACTAGGCATACACAGGCCTGAGCCATGCTAGTTATACTTTAATGCCAAAGTGCACCTGCTGACAGATTTTCAGGTAAGCAGTCTGTAACATTAAATCAATTGCTGAACATATAAATATATATAATGCTGCATGCTATCTGCCACCGTGTCAATAGAATAACATGGGTGTTGCAGCAGATAGTGCATGCTGAAGTTTAGGAAACATCATTCACAATATAAGCATTATAATTTACAAAATATATTAAAAACAAACTGAAAAATGTCAGGTTTTGTAACATGCCAATCTTGATTTTTTTGTCTGACCCAGCATGGCACATTTTGTTTTCATGTCGTGTACTGCTAGAATGTTTCCATTTACTACCAATGATACAAAAAAGAATATTCACATTTTGATGTCATCTCAGTTCAATGACAGACTCCTCACCCCGAAGTAACACACAACTCTAAGAAATACTCAGCACCTGTGAGGTAACCCTGCTATTCCAAAACAATACTAACCTCTAGGACTCCCATAGCAACAACTCTACCTAGCAAGAGGTAGGAATACAAATATTACACCAAGCTCTGTAACGTACACCAGGCTTATATAAGTTCTGCTGGAAAAACACATAAGCTGAAGTGCAGCAGATCCCCACAAATTACAAACTAGCAGACACACAACATCTTGGTTGCACACCTTCACCAAATACAGAATAAGGGAACTCAAAAAACTGGAAACCCCAAGGAACCAGACAGCAACCCAAAGAAAGAGGAAATAGAAATGCACTTCCTCCTGTATTGTACAAAATCCAAAAGATATCAGAGATGCACGTTTCAAAAAATTGAGAAAGAAAAAGCAAAGCTCTCCCACAAAAGAATGAGCAGAAAAGAAAACTGTATAATCCTGGAGAAAACAAGGGATGAGTGCAGCAGCGAGAACGCCCATGAGCTGCTAAGGGCAGGTGCAGAATACTCACTTCAGTTGCACATAGAACAAAGGCAGACCTTCACCAAATGGTCCTAACTTTATGTGGTTCGGTTAGACAGATATCGACTGAATATTGCCGCTGTCTGGATAGCTGTGCCAGTCAACACTGAAAATGGATATTCAACGCTGGAGGATATTCAGATTTTGGCGTAGAATATCTGGTTTCACTTTTGCCTATGGCAGTCAGGCGCTTTTAAAATGCTGACCATCACAGGATGAATATGATGCCTGTGAAGTCCAAAGACAGACATAATCTCCAGGAACAAGCAGGAATGTAGTCTTCATATATAGGTGATGTTGGTACCCGTGCGGGAGCGCTCCCCAGTATCCAATAGGAAAGCTTTTGGGGGGCATCCCACTGTGCCTGTGTAGCTGCCTTCCCGCCTTTCTAGCTCTTCCTCCTCATTTCTTCATTTTCCGCGGAACTGACAGGAAGCAAATCCTGTCACCGCAGAAAATTCCTGTTTTCATATTTTTGTGGTTTGCGTCTGCCTTCCCGTCAACGCTGGTACCGATTCACCGGCAGTTCTTTCTTTCTTTCTTCTTTAAAAAAATAAAATAAAATCTGTGAAGAAGAAAGTTCCACTTTCTTCAGGTGCATCAATGCCATCTTAGGCCTAGGCCTTCCATTTGTCTCTGACACAATGGAAAAACCAGTGGTTTTAAGAAATGTTTCAAGCATTATCTCGGACACCAACACCCATGACTGGTGTCTAAAATGCCTAGGGCCTGATCACCAACCATCAGAATGTCCTCTCTGCAGGAAGATGAAAAAGAGAGGCCTGCAGAATCAAGCTGCAAAGTTGGGCACCCTCTTTGACTCCGATGCCGTCTCTCTAGCATCGACGTCATCGAGAGCTTCATCTTCCTCCCGTGAATCTCAGGTATCGAAACATAAGCCTTCATCGAAGACTGGCCGTCCCCCCAAGGGTAGATCTCCTTCTAAGCATCAAGATGCCTTGAGGGTTGCCCTGGAGGGGGACACACTGGCCAAACAACCCCAGCGGGAAGACCTTTCCTCCAAAGCCATTGTGGGGTCATAGGATGCTCCTGAGACCTCTACCTCCGTAGAGCTCCTGGTGCCATGCTCAGGGATCGAGGCCCGCAATTCCAGTACCGATACCCAAGCATCGACAAGCTCCATGGATCAATGCATCCTTGCCATCGAGTGAAGCTTAATGGCCTTACTGGTGGCCTTGGTTCCAGTGAAACCCTTACAGTTGGTTCCGCAGATGTCAGCGCCATCGCCATCGCCGGATACAGACTACAATGACTTTCCTGCCACTTTCCATGCTACTGCCCATGCCAGCCCTCAAATCCGTTTCTGGTACTGATGTTCCGGTTACACAAATTCCAAGTACCGGCTTCGACCAGTACCGAGTTCACACAGAGTGGGAGCACCCTGCCCGTCGATACTTCGAGTCATCGGATTCTACCAGAGGACCTATCCCCTTCTCCACAATGTCGCATGTTCCCACCAGAGGACATGTCTTTCCATGACTTTATTTGCGATGTTGCCAGGAGCCTGTCCATAACAGTAACATTGGAGAAAGAGCCTAGTACTGAAGAATTGGAAATTCTTCAATACCTAACTGCTCCAAAAGAAGCAGCTAAGCTTCCTATTCATCGTATACTCCACGACCTCATGCTTCGTATGTAGGAGACACTCTTACTATTTCTCCCCATACCCGCCGGCTCGATACCCTGTACTGGGTACCAGAGTGTCCCAGTTTTCAAAAGACCCAATTGCCGCACCATTCCATGGTAGTGGAATTGGCAATGCATTGAATCAAAAGCGCAAAGACACATTCCTCTAACCCTCCTGGTAGGGAATCAAGAACACTTGATGCTTTTGGTCAACGTTGCTTCCAAGCTTCCATGCTGTCAGCAAGAATCAGTTCTTACATACTCTATATAGGTATGTTCCTCAAGGAGGTAACTAAGGATTTGGAGTCAATGGCTCCTCTTCTCCTGGATGACAAGAGGGCAGATTATCTTACCCTTGCAAAGCATGTTCAGAACATCTCAAAGTTTGTCAAAAGGGCAACTTTTGATTGCTTTGAGTGTATCAGCAGAACTATATCTATCTGCATCAGTGCACACAGGATTGCATGGCTCCAAGCATCGGATCATGAACAATAGGTTCAAGATAAGCTGGGTAATATCCCTTGCACCTGTGAGAACCTTTTTGGCAAAGATTGGCAGGACTCAGTTAGAGTCTGAGAACACTACCCTCAATAGGCTCTCTAGATCTACTACCAACCCAGTTAAAAAGAAGGCAGCAGCAAAGAAGGTCACCTTTAATAAAAAGAAGTATTATATTTCTCAATGTCAGCATCATGCTCTTCAAGAGGGACAACAGCCTCCAAACAATCAAAAGAAGGCTCAGACTCCCAAGTCTCAGCTATGTCAGCAGACTCAGGCTACTCCGGGTTTTTGACTCCTTTCTAGAGAACATAGCTGTCCTGCCTCTGAAGAATCCCGACCCTATCCACATTCCCAGCAGACTCTGTCATTATGCCCACAGGTGGCATCTCATCACCTCAGAGCAGTGGAAATTAACAATAGTGCGGGAGGGATACAGACTTCATCTGCAAAGCCTACCCCCCCCCCCAACCTCACTAAGAGAGTTCCATTCTCAGCCCCCTCTCACTGCTTTGCTTCTGCAAGAAGTCACTTCTCTTCTACTGCAGGGTGCCATAGAAGAGGTTCCAACATCCCAGCAGGTAATGGGCTTCTATTCTCCCTACTTTCTTATTCCAAAGAAAACAAGGGGATACCGGCCCATTCTGGACCTCAGAGACCTAAACAAGTGCCTCATATGGGAGAAGTTCAAGATGGTCTTCCTGGGGACCCTTCTTCCCTATCTCCAGAGTCAGAACTGGCTGTTCTCTAGATCTAAAGGACGCGTACACTCATATTCTTATTCATCCAGAACACAGAAAGTTCCTGCGCGTCACATTTCAGGGAAGACAAGATCAATACAGAGTCCTACCTTTTGGGTTCACCTCTGCCCCAAGAGTCTTCACAAAGTGCCTGGTGGTAGTAGCCTCATTTCTAAAGACTCTAGGGCTATTTGTCTTCCCTTACTTAGACGACTAGCATCTCAGGCATGTCTCAAGGACTATCTCACTGTTCAAGAAATGCTACAACTTCTGCTTCATATGGCATCAATGGTGCATGAAGTCTTCTATGCCCATCTGCACATGTGCACAGCCCAATGGACTCTGGCATCCCAGTAGACTCAAGCCTCAAGCCTCAGGCCACATCGGGGATAAGATAAAAGTCTCTACCCCTCTGGTCACATCTCTCCAGTGGTGGTATTCCCCAGAGAATCTCCTTGTAGGGTTACCTTTTCAGATACCTGCACATCAATGCACCCTGATGACGGACACATCCAAACTGGGCTGGGCAGCCCTTCTGGGATCTCTCTCTACTCAGAGCCTCTGGTCACAGCAGGAGTCACAACTCCAGATAAATCTACTGGAGCTCTGAGCAATCTTCAATGCTCTCAAAGTATTCCAGGAATGCTTACATTACCAAAGAGTTCTAGTCCAAACTGACAACCAAGTCACCATGTTCTACATGAACAAGCAAGGCAGAACAGGTTCTTGGTCCCTCTGCAAGGAGGATCTACATCTCTGGTCTTTTGCCATACATCATCACATTCACCTCCAAGTGGTGTATCTTCCGGGCAAACACAATGTCTTAGCAGACAGATTAAGTCGGATCTTTCTTCCCCATGAATGGTCCCTTCATGTAGACACAGTATCCTACATCTTTCATACCTGGGGGACTCCAGAGATAGACCTGTTCGCCAATCCTCAGAATGCAAGCTCCCTCTCCTTTGTACCAGGACTCCTGCATTGGGCAGCCAACAGGTGGATGTTTTTCACCTTCACTGGGGACATGGCTTCCTTTATGCCTCCCCCCTCCCATTCCCCTAATTCCCAAGACTCTTTTCAAACTCCAGGCAGACAGGGGCTTCATGATACTCATAGCTCCACACTGGCCATGTCAACCGTGGTACCCTCTCCTGATATGTCTGTCTCAGACTCAACCCATAGATCTGGGATCTGCTCCAGATCTCCTCTCTCAGGAGGAGGGAATGCTGCTCTATCCCAATCCGCAGGTTCTCTGTCTCACAGCATGGCTGCTGAAGGAAAAGCCTTTCAAGGCTTAACCTTCCCCAGGAGGTTAAGGACATAGCTTCTAGAAAGCCATCCACCAGACAGTCTTATGCTTTTAAGTGGCGTAGGTTTTCTATCTGGTGTTCTCAAAAGAATCTTAATCCCTTCTCAGCTCCAGTGGAGGCACTGCTTCAGTATCTCCTCCACCTTTCTTCATCTGGACTCAAAACCAATTCGGTAAGAGTACACCTAAGTACAATCGTGGCCTCTCACATGCCTTTAGATGGACAACCCATCTCCTCTCAGCCGCTCAGAGCATGCTTCATGAGAGGTCTTCTACTAACCAAGCCTCCTATTAAACCACCACCAGTGGCATGGGACCTCAATAAGAACATATAAGAACATAAGATATACCATACTAGGTCAAACCAAGCATTGTGGAGCCTGTGTCTTTTGGGGAAACTGCTAGGTACGTATGACCTAGAGTGGCCACTGTTGGAAACAGGATACTGGGCTTGATGGACCTTGGTCTGACCCAGTATGGCATATCTTATGTTCTTATGTTCTAAGGTCCATCAAGCCCAGTATCCTGTTTCCAACAGTGGCCAATCTAGATCATAAATACCTAGCAATTTCCCCAAAAGACACAGGTTCCACAATACTTGTATTGGGTCAAGCAATGATATCCTGGATCCCTTTTAATAATGGTTTATGGACCTTTCCTCCAGGAACTTGTCCAAACCTTTTTTAAACCCAGTTACACTAACATCTTTTACTACATCCTCCGATAACAAATTCCAGAGTTTGAGTGAAAAAATAGTTTCTCTTATTAGTCTTAAATAGGTTACCCTGTAGCTTCATTGCATGCCACTTAGTCTTTCTATATTCTGATGACGTAAACAATCGATCTACGTATCTCCAGGAACAAGCAAGAATGAGTCTTCACATATGGGTACGTCGGTACCGACGGAGCCTGCGCGGGAACGCTCCCCAGCATCCAATCAGAAAGCTTTTGGGAGCATCCCTCAGCGCCTGCGTGCTGCCTTCCCGACTTTCCAACTGTCTCTCCTCAGTTTTCGTTTTTCCGCGGAGCCGGCAGGACGTCTTCCTGTCACCGCAGAAAATTTTTTCTTTAATTCTTTGTTTTCTTGTGGTTGCGGCTGTTCCCCCTACTCCACCGATACCGCCGGTGGTTTTTTCTTTTCTTTTTCTCAAACTCAGGGAGTTTTTTTTCCCTCAGTTTCTGTCTTAAACCTTTGGGCCTGTAAGGCCTCTCCATTATGGAGCCTTCTTCTCCTAAGAAGTGCCTTAACTGTGGAAATACAGTTTTCTTTTTAGACTCCAATAACTGGTGTCTAACCTGTTTGGGTCCTAACCCTTCTCCTCCGGGGCCATTAGGCTACAATATTATGAGAAGAGATTTTCCATTTCGAGTTTCCCTCGATACCGAGTTCCCTTCCAGTGTCAGGGCACTGACCATTTCTTCTCTACAGGATCAGGTAACCCACAAACAGTCTGTTAAGACTAGCCAATCCTTGAGTGGTAGGTCTCATGCCAAGCATGATGACGGCTCCGGCCTTGCCCTCAAGACCCTATTGGCTTCAAAACCCCGGCGGGAGTCTTCGGTCTCCAAAGTCTTTCAGGGGTTTCAGGTTGTTCCTGGGGCTCACCCCTCACAGAACATACCTGAGCCATGCTCGGTGGTGGCATCCGCTTCGAGCGGTACCGATACCCCGGCATCGGCACTGGTGTTGAGCGATTCACTCCTCACCAGGGATCGTCATCTGGCGTTCTCGGTACCTTCAGGACCGATCGATACGTTCCAGTATCGGCAGCACCGCCGATACGACCACCGACGTCGGTACCCTCTTGACATGCATCGATAGACTCGCTTCCTTCGATGCCGAGTCTAGAATCGATATCTAGTCTGGAAGATTGGGTACCGACGCATCTCGGAACCGACGCTTACCGATTCCGGATGCGCGTTACTGAGGATAATCACCAGGGGTTTTTGGTTACCTCGGTACCGCTTGAGCAGCCTCCGATGACTGCTTCGATGTCGGTGTCGCCTTTGATTCCAGCACAGCTACCGGTATCGGTATCAATGCCGGTACCTGCAGTATCATCGGGACCAGTTCCTTCCATGCTTTCTTCACCAGGATCGCTCCTTTCTATACCTAGTTTGGAGTCGATACCTGGCATGGACGATGCAGTACTGACTGTCTCAGGTTATAACTGCCAGTACCAGTATCCATCCATTAGGGATCCTTTTCTGCACCGGACAAATACATCCTCCGGTGCCCAGGCTAGCTCTTCAAGTTTAGCCTGTCCAGGGATGGTTCCCATTGGAGATCCTTCTTTTCAGAAATTTCTCCTTGACATGGCAACATTCCTTGCTATTCCTATCCCTAACTATGATCCTACACAAGGCTCTTCTGGAGAAAAGGAAAATATAATGCTTCCTTTACATCATTCTTTGCAGGATCTTCTTCTGAAAATATGGGAAACATCTTTAAGGGTTTCCTCATCTTCTACAGCAACTGATCTTCTGTATCAGGTGCCCCCCTCTCCAGGGTTTCAAAAGACTCAACTTCCCCATCATTCCATTGTAGTGGAATCAGCAATGAGGAAGGTAAAAAGCAAGAAGAAGCATTCTTCTTACCCGCCAGGTCATGAATCTAGAACACTGGATGCCTTTGGACGTCAAACCTTCCAAACATCTATGCTGGCAACAAGGATTCTCTCATATATTTTTTATATGAGTCTATCCCTTCAGGAGGTCACAAAGAAATTATCTCTTTTGACTCCTTTTCTATCAGAGCCCAAGGCTGCAGACTATTCCTTACTTCTTAGTCATAGCCAAAATATCTCTTGGTTTCTTTCTCGTGCTTCCCTAGACTCTTTTGAGTCTGTTAGCAGAACCTCTGCTATAGCCATAGGAGCACGACATAGAGCCTGGCTCCAAGCTTCAGACTTGAACAGATGGGCACAACAAAGACTGGGTAATACTCCTTGTACTGGAGAAAATCTCTTCAATAAGGAGTCTTTACGACAGGTTGCTCATTGTTCCACTGACTTCCCTGTTTCTGAGGGCTATCCTAAGCCTTCTCCTTCCCCAGTAGGTAGGAAATGCCCTACCAAACCTTCTTTCCCTAAAAGAAGAAGGTTTTATTCTTCTCCTGCCCATCATACAGATGTTCCCAAACAAGGGAAACCTCGCCCTGGTCTGCAGAGTCCAAACCCAAGCCAGGAAAATTAACCCTCAATAGGGTTCTAATTAATCTCTTTATAGCTACAGTTCACTTCTTCTCAGCAGAAGTTTTTTCATTTAAAACTCTACACATGGATTCCTGTTACCAGGACATCCACTTGCTCTTAGGTATGCTGAGCTGTCAGGATATTCATATCTATGGATCACAGGGTTTTCCTCCTCTTCCTACCATGAAGAGAGGTTTGCCAACTATCTCATGATAGTTTTTCTGTACCACCATGAATTTTTTCCTTCTACAGTCTCCCTTCAGCTCCTATTTTTCTTTACCCTCTTTTTCAGGCCTTCCCCTGTAAGAGTGGTACCATACCACTGGAAGGCTTTCTTAGCCTTTCTAGTCTTCCTTTCCTTTCCAGTGTAGAGTTTTTTCTCTGGAGTAACCTCCCTTCTTTCATTTGGGCAGCTTATCAGACATGATCAGGATTTTCTCCTATTGTTCTGTCTGTTCTCTCTGTTAAAAACAGAAAGATTCTCTCTGCTGTTCCATTCAGCAGCTGCCCATGCAGGAGTTCCAGTGATTGGACTACTGGTACTTTTCTACAAGTTCCAGTCTTGTCTTCCACTACTTTTTGTCTAGCCTTAGTAGTGCTTCCAAGATAGTGCTCATCTATCTTGGATAATCCTTATCGCTTCTTTTCTGCCATCTCCAAATCCCTGGAGTTGGCAGCATAGTTGAAGTGGCAGCTGGTTTTCTCCAACAGCCAGTTTTATTTCCCATTTCTCCTGCATAATGCTCTCTGCAATCCTACTGAGAAGCTTTCCACTATGGGTCCTTGCTAGAGAGCATGGGGATTTTTTCTCTAATTACTATCCTATATGGTTGAAAAAGGCTTCCTCAGAAGCGGTACCGATCACTCCCGATGTCGATACCACTCGGTACGCGTATCGGGCTCTGCAGGAGCATCCAGATAGGCGATACTTCGATTCCTCTGAAGACTCTGATGAATCAGAGGTCTCTGTCGAAGCATCGGTAATCCTTCCTCAGGAGCCCTCTTCTCCAAAAAGACGACTGTCTCTTCCAGAAGACTTGTCTTTTCAAGACTTCATTAGGGAAGTGGCCAGGGGCCTCTCCATTTCAGTGGCCCCTGAGGCAGAGCCTAGAGCCAAAAAATTGGATATCTTGCAGTATCCTAAGGCTCCTAAAGAGGCAGCTACTTTACCAATTCATGAGATCCTTTATGATCACATGTTGGGCATATGGGAGACACCTCTCATCACCTCCCCTCATTCTCGTAGGTTGGACACCATGTACCGTGTTCCTCCTTGTCCTGGCTTTCATAAAACTCAGCTTCCTCACCACTCTATTGTGGTGGAGTCTGCTATGAAGAGGATAAAGAGTGCAAAAAGGCACTCATCCAATCCTCCAGGAAGAGAATGCAGAACCTTAGATGCTTTTGGCAGGAGAATTTATCAGGCCAATATGCTTGTTGCTAGAATCAACTCCTATAGTCTCTATATGGGGATGTTTCTAAAAGAGGTTACAGATCACCTACAAACTTTATCTCCTTTTATTTCAGAAGATAAAAGAGAAGAGTTTCTCACCTGGCTTAAACATGCCTAGGATGTTTCCAAGTTTTCTAACCGTGCAGCCTTTGACTCTTTTAAGTGTGCTAGCAGAGCTTCGGCTATTGCAATAGGTGCACGTAGAGTTGCTTGGCTACAAGCTTCTGATTTGGAACCCTGGGTTCAGGATGGACTAGGAAATCTTCCTTGTACAGGTGAAAACCTTTTTGGCAAAGATTGGCAAGCAAAGGCCACTCAGATGGATGCTGAAAATTCTGCTTTAGATAAACTTTCAAAGTCTACTTCTGCTCCTGTTAAGAAAAGGTTGTTCAAAAAGGGATTTTTTCCCAAAAAGGGGAGATATTATCCTGTTTATGGTCAACAGGCATCTTCTGCATTTGCTGCAAAGCGACAGCAACAACCTAAACAGGCCAAACCTAAGGCTGCAAGGGCTACTACGGCCCAACAGCCTCAGCCCCCTCAGGGCCTTTGACTTTCAACTAGAGAACTTAGCCTTTCTGGCTCTAAAAGAACCAGAGCCTCTCACCATTCCAGGAAGGTTAGCTCACTTTGCTCCCAGGTGGGAACAAATCACAGCAGAGCAATGGACTCTTTCCATCATAAGGGAGGGCTACAAGCTTCATTTCTTAAACCTTCCTCCTCACACCATGGTGAGACAGTTCAATTCTCCAACATCTCTCCTCGACCTTCTGGGTCAGGAGATTGCTACCTTTCTTGCCCAAGGGGCAATAGAAGAAGTACCCCTTCTTCAGCAGGGCTCAGGGTTCTACTCCCCCTACTTTCTTATCCCAAAGAAAACAGGGGGCTACAGACCCATATTAGATCTCAGAGAATTGAACAAGTTTCTATGCAAGGAGAAATTCAAGATGATTTCTCTCGGTGCTCTCCTTCCATACGTTCAGAGTCAGGATTGGCTTTGTTCTCTAGACCTCAAGGATGCGTACACCCATGTCCTCATCCATCCAACACACAGAAGGTTCCTTCGGTTCCTTTACCGAGGAAAGCACTACCAATACAAAGTGCTTCCTTTCGGTCTGGCCTCTGCACCAAGAGTGTTCACAAAATGCATGGCAGTAGTAGCTGCATTTCTACGCACTCTAGAGATATTCGTATTCCCATATCTGGACGACTGGCTCATCCGAGCTCCATCCCAGTCAGAGGCCCAGACTTCCCTAGCCTGCACAAGGTGTGTTCTTCAGTATCTGGGACTTGTAATAAACATTCCAAAAATCCCATCTCACCCCTACTCAGTCTCTAGAGTTCATAGGGGCCTTGCTGGATACCACAACTGCAAGGGCCTATCTTCCCCAGGCCCGTTGCCTACGCTTGGTGCAGTTAGCCTCACAGATTCAGTTAAAATTCCATTTAACTGCTCGAGAGATGTTACAACTGTTAGGCCACATGGCATCCACTGTGCATGTGGTTCCCTATGCTCGCCTTCACATGAGGGCAGCTCAATGGACTCTGTCCACCCAATGGACCCAGGCATCAGGGTGCCTGTCAGACAAAATAGCAACCTCCAGTCACCTCTTTTGCTCTCTCCAGTGGTGGAAGTCCACTCAAAATCTGTTGCTGGGGTCCCCCTTTCAACAGGTGTTACCCCAAGCAACCCTTACAACAGATGCCTCTCCAAGAGGTTGGGGAGCTCATCTACAAGATCTCTCCACTCAAGGCATCTGGTCTCCACAGGAGACATCTCTACATATCAACCTCTTAGAGCTCAGGGCAATTTTTCTAGCTCTCAGAGTCTTCCACACCCTGCTCAGCTATAAGACAGTCCTCATCCACATGGACAACCAAGTAGCCATGTTCTACGTGAACAAGCAGGGTGGGACTGGCTCTCTGTCGCTTTGCAACAAAGCTTTGAGATTGTGGGCCTTCGCCAGAGAGCATCAAATTCATCTCACGGCAGTGTATCTTCCAGGGGTTCAAAACTCTTGGGCAGACAGACTCAGTCGAGTTCTGCTTCCACACGAATGGTCCCTCCATGGGGACCAGATAGCCAGGATCTTCCGAATTTGGGGAACCCCGGACATAGACCTGTTTGCAAGTCCGTGGAATGCCAAACTTCCCCAGTTCTGTTCCAAGATTCCGTGTCAGGGAGTTCAGGCCAGGGATGCCTTCCTCCTTCATTGGGGGCAAGACTTCCTCTGTGCCTTTCCCACCCATTCCCCTAATTCCCAAGACACTGTTCAAACTTCAGAGAGACAAGGGGTCTATGATCTTCATAGCACCACATTGGCCACGCCAAGTGTGGTGCCCTCTACTTCTGCATCTCTCTCAAGCTCCCTCCCTGGACTTGGGATCTGCTCCAGACCTCCTGTCCCAGGAGGAGGGAACGTTTTGGCACCCAAATCCCCAGTCTCTTCACCTCAGAGCCTGGTTGCTGAAGGCCTAGACCTTCAAGATTTGCATCTTTCTCAGCAAGTGAAGGATATCCTTCATGCTTCCAGAAAGCCTTCCACTAGACGTTCCTATGCTTTTAAATGGAAAAGGTTTACCATTTGGTGTGCAGAGAAGGGTCTTAACCCTCTTGCAATACCTCTGAATTCTTTATTAGAGTATTGGCTGCATTTATCCCATGCAGGCCTTAAAACGAATTCAGTAAGAGTCCATTTGAGGGCTATTGCAGCATCCCTTAAACCTCTCAATGGACAGCCTATTTCCTCTCATCCTCTTATAGCAAGATTCATGAGAGGCCTTCTTTTAACTAAACCTCCCATTAGACCACCTCCAGTGGCATGGGACTTGAATCTGGTTCTTGGCCAGCTTATGCAGCGACCCTTTGAACCCTTAGCCACTACCTCCCTGAAATTCCTTTCCTGGAAGGTTATTTTTCTCATTGCAGTCACTTCAGCTCGCCGCATCAGTGAGCTGCAAGCCTTGGTGGCTAATCCTCCTTATACAAGGTTCTATCATGACAAGGTAGTCCTCAGGACCAATCCACACTTTATGCCTAAAGTGGTCTCACTTTTTCATCTGAACCAGGAGGTATATTTACCTGTCTTTTTTCCAGGACCTCATGCATCAAGTGCAGAGAGGAATCTCCATACCCTGGATTGTAAGAGAGCGCTTGCTTTTTACTTACAAAGGACACAGCAACATAGAAAGTCCTCTCAACTCTTTGTTGCTTTCGATCCCTCTCATTTAGGACTTCCAGTCTCTAAGAAAACTCTGTCCAATTGGATTGATCAGTGTATTTCTTTCGCCTACCAGAGTAAGAACCTTTCTCTGGAGGGCCATGTCACAGCTCACAATGTGAGGGCCATGGCAGCCTCTATGGCTCATCTAAATTCTGTGTCCATCGACCAAATCTGTCGAGTGGCCACCTGGGCCTCGGTTCATACCTTTACAGCCCATTATTGCTTGGACAAGGACTCCCGCCGGGATG
The DNA here is from genome assembly GCA_033557465.1 of Ichthyophis bannanicus. Classification (NCBI taxonomy): domain Eukaryota; kingdom Metazoa; phylum Chordata; class Amphibia; order Gymnophiona; family Ichthyophiidae; genus Ichthyophis; species Ichthyophis bannanicus. The sequence goes on from CM066039.1 coordinate 195,266,178, forward strand.
CCTTGTTTGGTCAGGCTGTTCTCAAAAACCTGTTCCATACCTAATCAACTCCTACCCCCCATCCCTGGTTGGATGCCCGAGATCCATAGGGGGAGGTAGAGCCCTTCTCAGGGACTCACAACCTTGGGGATCTCCTTGGCATCTCTAGCTGGGGAGTCCCCATATGTGAAGAGTCATTCCTGCTTGTTCCTGGAGATAGCACAGTTACTTACCTGTAACAGGTGATCTCTGGGAACAGCAGGAATAAGTCTTCACAACCCACCCACCTCCTCTAGGAGTTGTATCTCTCTATCTATCTTTCCTTTCCTTTCTCTCTCTCTCTTGGTCTCAGCTTAAAACTCGAACTGGAGAGAGGCAGTTAGGAAAGGCGGGAAGGCAGCGCGCAGGCGCTGTGGGATGCTCCCAAAAGCTTTCCTTTTGGACGCTGGGGAGCGTTCCCGCGCAGGCTCCGTCGGTACCGACGATACCCATATGTGAAGACTTATTCCTGCTGTTCCCAGAGATCACTTGTTACAGGTAAGTAATTGTGCTATATGTAACTTTAAATGTGCATGTGCAGCACAACTCTTACACGTGTGGCCGCAAGTGAACATGCACTGGAAAAAACTACTACTACTACTGATCATTTGTATAGCGCTACGAAGTGTACGCAGTGCTGTATAGACACATGTAAGGGATGGTCCTTGCTCATCAGAGCTTACAATCTAATCCAGGCAGCACAACAGCTGAGGACAAGGGTACATCCAGAGGAACAGTTAGAAAACACACTGAAGCCTAAGCAGATCAGGACCCAAAAGCAGCCTCGAAGAGATGAGTTTTCAGCCTGGATTTGAAAAGGGCCAGAGATGAAGCCTGACAGACAGACTCAGGTAGTTTATTCCAGGCATAAGGAGAAGCAAGGTGACAGGATTGAAGTCTGGAGTTAGTAGTGGCAGAGAAGGGCAGGGATAGAAGTGCTCTGCCAGAACAGCGGCTTCCCGAGAAGGGGTATAGGGAGAGATAAGAGAGAAAAGGTAGTGAGGAGCAGCAGAATAAGTGCACTTATAGGTCAGTAGGAGAAGTTTGAACTGGATACGGAAACAGATAGGGAGCTAGTGAAGCGACTTGAGAAGAGGGGTTATTTGAGAGGATTAGCACTTAAACACAAGCGTAAGCCAGACCTAATGAAAAAACACTCCAATGGGAAAGGTTGAGATACTTCCTACAGTTGTATGTGCAAAAGGCAGGCAGAAATAAGTCAGACTGCACTTATTCCTGAGGAGCTCAAGGCAGCAGAAGGTACTGGGCTCAGGCCGCTCCCATGTGTTCAGCTCTTTCTCACATACCTTCTCTTCACTTCTGTCTAGAGGTTACTCTGAGGGGCCAGGGGATGGAGGGAGGAGGGGGGAGGCTGAAGGCTGTGTGAAGACAGGTCGTAATCGTCAGAATCTTGGGTTCTGAACAGGTCAGAACATAAGAGCTTAAGAAATTCCATATTGGGTTAGACCAAGGTTCATCAAGCCCAGTATCCTGTTTTCAACAGTGGCCAATCCAGGTTACAAGTACCTGTCAGGTTCCCAAAGAGGCAACAGCAGGAGCAAGGCAAAGAACAACTCTACTTTTTGGTGATGGTGAACCAGCTTTTATTAAAACACCCCTAAAACTGGCAGTGTTTCGGCAAGGACTGCCTTCCTTAGGGGGTAAAACTGCTGTATACCCAGTGTACTGTCAAAGTAAGAACACACAAGGCAGACTTGAGCTGGTATATGCAAACTCTGCCATCGCCGATGATAGAGTTTGCATATACCGGCTCGTCTGCCCTGTGTGTTCTTACTTTGACAATACTTTTGTGTACGTTTGGGCATACAGCAAAGTTTTATCCCCCGAGGAAGGCAGTCCTTGCCAAAACACTGTTGGTGTAGGGGTGTTTTCATAAAAGCTAGTTCACCATTATCAATGGGTTGAGTTGTTCTTTGCCTTGCGCCTGCTACTGCCTTGGGTTTGTCTGCGAGTGCAAGTGACCCATTTTGGACCTTCTATAGGTTCGCAAAAAGGTACATAAGTTCCACAGTGCTTGTCCCATGGGTAAGCAGTGGACTTCCCTGGTCCTCTTTAATAATGGTTTATGGACTTTTCCTCCAGGAACTCATCCAAAACGTTTTTAAACCCAGCCCTCAGTGAATTATTGACAAAGAAAACTCCAAGGAGCAACAAATAAGAAGCCAATAACATAGGTCATATAAAATCTAATCTTAGAACTGTAACTGTAAACTGCTAACGAAACGTACTGCCCCCCTGAAAACAAGGGGGAAAGAAATTAAGGCTATCCCCTCATCTCTGCCCCCTCTCCCACCGAACCGCTTCCCAGGAAGAGGAAAGAAAAGCGAGATGGAGAAAGCGAGAGAAAGAGAGCGAAAGGCCAGAAATTTCAGATAGTAGAACGAGAAGGTTCAAGCATTATTACACTGTACTCATCCTACCTGAAACCACCTTCACCGCAGGCAAGGCTCTGACTGTCCCAAACACCCCGGGTGGGAATGAGGACTGAACTGGAGTCCCTAAAGGAACTACAATTACCAGGTAAGTGTAATTTCCATTTCCTTAGCGGTCCTCTAGTTCAGTCCTCCACCACTGGGATGTAAGAGAGCAGTACTCATTGGGAGGGACCCTTGCTGCCTGACTGCAACACCGCTGATCCGAAGCAGGTATCCTTTGCTGCTAGGACGTCGAGACGGTAGTGCTTACTGAAAGTATGTAGCGATGACCAGGTAGCCGCCCTGCAAATCTCCTCCGGCGGAACCAAACAGTGTTCCGCCCAGGACATCGCTTGTGCCCTACTAGAGTGAGCACGCAAGCCCACCGGTACCGACCGCCCATGTAAAATGTAAGACGAGGCAATAGCTTCTCTCATCCATCTGGAAATGGATGCCTTTGCCGCCGCTTCCCCTCTGCGAGAACCTCCAAACAAAATGAAAAGGCGAACTGACTCCATAACTCCATAGCGTCCATAACTTTCAAATACCGCTTCAACACTCTCCGTACATCCAGGCGATGCAAGTCACGGTCCGAATCCGCCTCTGCCGACGAGCCTAACGCTGGCAAAGAGACCGACTGATTTAAATGAAAAGGAGAGACGACCTTCAGAAGAAAAGACAGAACTGGTCTCAGAACCACCTTCTCCCTGGAAAAGGACAGAAACTGTTACCTACACGACAACGCATGCAATTCCGAGACCCGTCGTGCCGAACAAATGGCCACCAAGAAAACTGTCTTGAGCGTTAAATCTTTAACCGACATCTGACTTAAGGGCTCAAATGGCTTTTTGGATAAAGCCCCTAACACCAGGTTGAGATCCCAGGGCAGAACTAAGATCCTGTGCGACGGCCGAAGCCGAGAAACCACTTTAAGGAAACGTTGCACATCCACGTGAGACCCTAGAGCCACTCCGTGAACTTTGCCTCTATAGCAAGTTAGAGCGGCCACCTGGACTTTCAGCGAGCTGGCCGCTAAGCCCTTATCAAAGCCGTCCTGCAAAAAACTTAACACCATGGGTACGGACACTGTCGCCACCCTAGTCTGATGACGCGAACACCAGTCCTCAAAAATACGCCATATGCGCACATAAGCCAGGGAAGTAGAACGCTTTCTTGCTCACAGCATTGTGGAGATAACGGCCGCCAAATAACCCTTCTTCCTTAACCTTGCCCTTTCAATGGCCAGACCGTAAGCGAGAACCGATCCGCCTGCGCCATGCAAAGAGGGCCTTGCAACAGCAGATCTGCCGAAATCGGCAACTTCCAAGGCTCCTCGTCCAGGAGACGAACTAGATCTGCATACTACGGTCGTCGTGGCCAGTCCAAAGCCACCAACAGCACTCTTCCGCAGTGCGCCTCGATGCGCTGCACCACGCGCCCGATGAGCGCCCACGGAGGAAAGACGCCGGCCACGGTTGAATCAGAGCATCAATGCCCTCAGACATTCTCTCTCACCGCCTGCTGAAGAACCGGCCCGCTTTCGCTGACTGGAACGTCGCCATAAGATCCATCACATGCGTCCCCCATCTGCGGACAATCTGTACGAACACCGCCTGGTGAAGTTCGCACTCCCCGGCATCCACTCGAACTCTGCTGAGAAATTCTGCCATTACATTGTCCTTTCCTGCGATGTGTGCCGCCGAAATGGCTTGCAGTCGCGGTTCTATCCAGGTGAACAGAGCTTCGGCCGCCTCTTCCATGGCCACGCTTCCTGTTCCTCCCTGTCGATTGATGTAGGCCACTGTCACCGAATTCTCCGACAGTACTCTCACCGCGCTTTCAAACGCCCGAAGCGCCAGAAACACGGCTCAGAGCTCGAGACGGTTGATAGACCAGGCTCCCTCCTGAGCGGACCATACTCCTTGCGTGAGGCGCCCCTCGCAATGTACTCCCCAACCTGCAAGACTGGCATCCGTCAGCAAGGGGAGCCATACTGGCTGCTCCAGAGGCATTCCCGCTTTCAGGGACCCCGGGGTCAGCCACCACTGAAGAGCCTGTCTGACCTGGATAGGACAAGGGAGGCGCTTGTTCAGGGAATCCAACTGGGGCGACCAGTGACGCAACAATGCCCTCTGCAATGGCCGCATGTGAAACCTGGCCCACGGCACCACTTCCAGGGTCGCCGCCATGGTGCCCAGTACCGGCAGGTACCACCAAGTGGACGGCGACGGAATGCGCAGGAAGCTGCGCACCAGATCGCAAAGCAAAAGCGCCCGGCGCTCCGGAAAAAACACCGCTCCTTTTGCCGTGTCGAAACAAACCCCCAGATACTCTAGGACAGCGATGGCGAACCTATGGCACGCGTGCCAGCTGTGGCACGCGAAGGCCTTGCAGCTGGCACGCGGGAAGGTCCGCAATCAAGATATGCGGCATTAAAAAAAAAAAAAAAAAAAGCTGCTGCTGCCGGGGCCGGGGCCGCCGCGGCAGAATCGAGTGTGCCGCGGGGCCCCCCCGCCCAGCAGAGCCTGCCCTCCGTCCCCGGTATCACCTCTCTCAGCTGCCTCCAGTCACACGCGCTGGCTTTCAGAGCGCGAAGGGATTAGTTTCCCTTTCGCGGCTCTGTTCAGCCCGCGGGGGCTGATGGGAACTTCCCATCAGCCCCCGCGGGCTTAACAGAGCAGCGAGGGAGAAACTCTTCCCTCGCGCTCTGAAAGCCGGCGCGTGTGACTGGAGGCAGCTGAGAGAGGTGATACCGGGGACAGAGGGCAGGCTCTGCTGGGCGGGGGGCCCCGCGGCACACTCGATTCTGCTGCGGCGGCCCCGGCCCCGGCCCCAGCAGCGATAGCTTTCTTTGTAAAAAAAATTTCGCGGGGGGGGGGGTTAGGAGTGGTGATGGGCTGGGAGGGTTAGGAGTGGTAATGGCTGGGGGGGGTAGGACTGTTGTTGGGGCGGGGGGGGGTGATGAGTGAAAATGGCTGATGGCTGTTGGGGGGTTAGGACTGGTGATGGGCTGGGGGGGCTAGGACAGGAAATGGGCTGATGGGGGGGGTTAGGAGTGGTGATGGGCTGGGGGGGTTAGGAGTGGTAATGGCTGTGGGCTGTGGGGGGGTCCGGCCGGGTGCTGGGCGGGGGGGGTTAGGCGGGGTCAGGGCTGTGGGCTGTTGGGGCTAGGACTGGTACTGGGCTATGGGGGGATAGGACAGGAAATGGGCTGATGGGGGAGTTAGGAGTGGTGATGGGCTGGGGGAGGTTAGGAGTGGTGAGGCGCCATGGGGGGGCTATGGGCTATGGGGGAGCTAAGTCTATATGGGCTGATGGGATTAGGACTGGAAGTGGGTTGATGGGGGCTTAGGACTGGTAATGGGCTATGGGGGGCTAGGACAGGAAATGGGCTGATGGGGAGGGGTTAGGAGTTGAGGTGGGCTGTTGGGGGGGGTTAGGACTGGTACTGGGCTATGGGGGGCTAGGACAGGAAATGGGCTGATGGGGAGGGGTTAGGACTTGCGGTGGGCTGTTGGGTGGGGTTAGGACTGGAAATGGGCTGATGGGGGGTTAACACTGGAGGTGGTCTGATGGGGTTAGGACTGGTAATGGGCTATGGGGGGGGTTTAGGACTGATAATGGGCTATGGGGGGGCTGGGACAAGAAATGGGCTGATGGGGAGGGGTTAGGACTTGTGGTGGGCTGATGGGGTTAGGACTGGTAATGGGCTGTGGGCTGATGGGGGGGTTAGGACTGGCAATGGGCTATGGGGGAGTTAAGACTGGTAATGGGCTGTTGGCTGATGGGGGCTGTCTGGTAATGGGCTATGGGGGGTTAGGACTGATAATGGACTATGGGGGGGGGCTAGGACAGGAAATGGGCTGATGGGGGGAGTTAGGACTGGCAATGGGCTATGGGGGGCTGACTGGAAATGGGTTGATGGGGGTTAGGACTGGAAGTGGGCTGATGGGGGTTAGGACTGGAAGTGGGCTGATGGGGGTTAGGACTGGTAATGGGTTATAGGGGGGGCTTAAACTGAAAATGGGGTGATGGGGGTTAGGACTGGAAGTGGGTTGATGAGGGGGGGCTAGGACTGGTATTGGGTTGGGGGGTTGCTAGGACTGGAAATGGGTTGGGGGGCTGCTAGGACTGGAAATGGGCTGATGCAGGGACTAGAAGGGAATGGATGCTGGGTGAGGCTGGAACTAGAAGGGAGCTGGTGTTGGGGGAGGATTAGAATGGGATGGGGCTGGGAGAGTAAAATGGAGAGGGGAAAAATATTTTGTGTGGGAGGGATAAAAAATCTACAATTGGCCGGGTATTGGGAGAATAAGTGGGGATTGAGGATGGAGGGGTAAATTTTGAGTAGATGAAATAGGAATGAGGAAAGAGCAAAAGGAGAAAGATTAGTATGTTAAAGCAGATGTAGAGAGAGAATGGAAAAAAAAAAACCAAGACAGAAGAAAGGACAAATGGACAGCAGATGGAGAGTTAGCAGAAGACACGAAGAAACCAGAAGAAAGTGGCTGGAACAATTGCAACTGAAAAAAAATGCACAAAAGGTAGAAAAATATCTCTTTATTTTGAATTTATTAACTGGAATATGTCAGCTCTGGGAAATGTGCATCATTAATTTTTGCGCTTTGTTTAGTACAAGAGGAAATTAATTTATAGTTTTATTTCTACAGTGTTGTTGTATATTCCAAGTTTGGCTTTTGGGGTTCCCAGTTTAATTATTGTCTTCCTGTTTCTAAATTGTGATTCCTTGTTTGGTGATGGTCTGTTCTGCATGTGTAACTGAGCTGAGGTATTCTGTTTATATAATTCCTATTTGACATTGCCACTTGTTCTTTCCCCAGTAGGTCATGTATTGTTGTTCTCTGAAATGTATTGGTTTAATATTTGCAGTGTTGCCTTTTGATAGTTAGGGTATGGTGCTTTGTGAGTCCTGGTAGTGCTGTTAGGATACGGCGGGTTTGCTATGGGTTCTAAATGGGCAGCGTTTGTAGTAGTTCCTAATGTGCCTGGCGGTTGGTACTGGATTATAGTAATGTAGAAACCTTTTAGTCTTTCTTTATCCATATACTTATTAAGAGGCATGTTTACTAAAAGTTAGTGTATGGTAACATTATGCAAATATTTATGCAAATGAGGCACCTTATGCAAATGAGGCTTTAATTGACGTGCTGGCACTTTGAGGAAATTCTTTGGTTTTGTGCGGCAGTTTGGGCACTCGGGCTCAAAAAGGTTAGCCATCACTGCTCTAGGACCTGAGATGGAACTACCTGACTCTTGACCTCGTTGACCACCCAGCCGAGGCTTTGAAGCAGCTTCACGACTCTGTCGCCTCGAGACTCTCTTCCCTTGACTTTGCCCGAATCAACCAATTGTCGAGGTAAGAATGAATTAGTATGCCTTCCCTTCGCAACGCTGCCCCTACTACCACCATGATCTTGGTGAACGTGCACAGAGCCATCGCCAAATCGAAGGGTAAAGCCTGAAACTGGTAATGCCCCCACGGCAATGCAAACCGCAGGAACCTTTGATGAGCTGCCCTGATCGGAATGTGCAGATATGCTTCCGTAAGGTCGAACATAACATAAGAACATGAGATATGACATACTGGGTCAGACCAAGGTACATCAAGCCCAGTATTCTGTTTCCAACAGTGGCTAATCTAGGTCATATGTACCTAGCAGTTTCCCCAAAAGACACAGGTTCCACAATGCTTGTACTGGGTCAAGCATTCATATCCTGGGTCCCTTCTTAATAATGGTTTATGGACCTTTCCTCCAGGAACTTGTCCAAACCTTTTTTAAACCCAGCTACACTAACAGCCTTTACTACATCCTCCGGTAACAAATTCCAGAGTTTGATTACATGTTGAGTGAAAAAATATTTTCTTTTATTAGTCTTAAATAGTTTACCCTGTAGCTTCATTGCATGTCCTCTAGTCTTTCTATATTCTGATAACGTAAACAATCAATCTGTGTTTACCCGTTCCACTCCGTTCATTAATTTATAGACTTCTATCATATCTCCCCTCAGCCGTCTCTTTTCCAGGTTAAAGAGCCCTAACCTTTTTAGCCTTTCTTCATAGGAGTATCCTTCCATCCCCTTTACCATTTTGGTGGCTCTTCTCTGAAACTTTTCTAAAATCACTATATCCTTTTTAAGATACGGTGACCAGAATTGCACACAATATTCAAGGTGCGGTCTCACCATGGAACGATATAGAGGCATTATAATATCTTTTGTTTTATTTTCCATTCCTTTCCTTATGATATCTAGCATTCTATTTGCTCTCTTGGCTGCCGTTGCACACTGGGCCAAGGGTTTTAACAGGTATCCACAATGACGCCTAAATCTTTTTCCTGGGTGGTGGTTCCTAATGTGGAACCCTGCATTGTGTAACCATAGTTTGGGTTGTTCTTCCCAAGGTGCATAACTTTGCACTTGTCCACATAAAATTTCATCTGCCATTTTGATGCCCAGTCTTCCAATTTATCAAGATCCTCTTGCAATTTTCCACAATCCTCTTAGGTTTTAACAACTTTAAATAGTTTTGTGTCATCTGCAAATTTGATAACCTCACTCGTTGTTCCACTTTCCAGGTCATTTATGAATATGTCAGAAAGCAGCGGACCCAGCACAGATCCCTGGGGTACACCACTATTCACCTTTTTCCATTGGGAAAATTGGCCATTTAGCCCTACCCTCTGCTTTCTAGCTTTTAACCAGTTCCTGATCCACAATAGTACACTGCCTCCTATCCCATGACTCTAGTTTTGCTAAAAACTCCCCTTGACGCACTGCCACGATAACGGACCTTAACGTTTCCATTCAGAAATGGGGAACCCGGAGACAGCGATTTACCCCTTTGAGGTCCAGGATCGGTCAAAGGGATCCGTCCTTCTTTGGCACCACAAAATAAATGGAGTAGCGACCTACCCCGAAGTCTGCTGCTGGAACAGGCACCACTGCCCCTAGTCGTAAGAGATGGTCTATGGTCTGCCAGATTGCCGAAACCTTCTGTCGCCCCTTGCTGGGGGACATCACAAAAGAGTCTCGAACTGTACCCGCCAATTCCAAAGCATAGCCATCACGAACAATCTCCAGCACCCATTGATTGGACGTTATTCGGACCCAGGCAGGAAGGAACTCTCGAAGCCGCCCCCCAATCGAGAGACTTCCTACCAGAGCCCGCCTCGCTTCATTGGGGTTTACGACTAGACGTGGAGGAGGCGGCTGCTGAGAAGCCTCTGCCAGCCCCCCGAAACCCACAAAATCCCTGGGATCGAGAAGCAAACCTTCCCCGAGGAAAACCACCTAGGTAAGACGTACGAAACCTCCGGGAGTCCCTAAACTGACCACGGGAGGATGGTACCGACTTCCCTTGTCTAGGCTTATCTTCCAAGAGTCTACCGCCCTTGGATTCCCCCAAATCCTTAATGAGCTTATCCAGATCCTCCCCAAACAACAATCTACCTTTGAAGGGGAGTTTACTGAGGCGAGACTTGGAGGACCTGTCGGCCGCCCAATTTCGCAACCAGATGGACCGTCTAGCGGCAACTAGCGAAGCCATGCTGTTAGCCAGCGTTCTAATCAGATCATAGTGAACGTCCGCCAAATAGGCTGAACCAGATTTGAGACGAGTCACCTCCAGCACACACTGCTGATCTAGATGCTCCGCCTGACTTAAATGTTGGGACCAACGAAGGCATGCTCTCGCTATCCAGGCTCCATAAATAGAGGTCTGCAAAGAAAGGGCATTAGCGTCAAACGCCTGCTTCAGTAATCCATCCACTTTCCTGTCCTGCGCATCTTTTAAGGCTGCGCTACCTTCCACCAGTATCGTCGTTTTCTTTGTAACCGCTGACACTGCCGCATCAACCCGCGGGGAACGAAACTTCTCTTTGTCCTTATCTGCCAGCGGGTAAAACCTGTTCATGGTCTTAATCCCCTTCAGGCCCACTTCCGGCTGATCCCATTCACTTTGGATCATCCGATCCACCACGCAGTGAACCGGAAACACCATCTGCTACACTCTAACCGCTTGGATGAGGGGGTCCTCCAACCCCTCCTCCTCCACCAGCAGCGTCAGAGCGAGATTGAGAGTCTGAAGTGCCTCTGTGATGAGCGGCAGGAGCTCTTCTTTGTGAAATACCCGTATGATCCTTGCCTGATCCTTAGGCTCCTGTATTTCGCCTTCTTCGAGCTCCTCCAGACCCGACTCAAGGCCAAGTTCCACCTCCACCACCTCCTGCCATTCCATCTCAGAGAGATCAGCGACGGAATAGCGAGGCCTCTTAGCTGGTTTGGCAGTGGCGCCACTCACTATGTCCAACCTGGGCGAGGGCAACGTCGTTGCCCCCTGTAGAGCCTCCGGCAACTTTCCTAGACGTCCCAAGAGAAAGGCCTGATGCATGATCAGGACAAAGTCCGGAGAGAAATCCCCCAGAGACTGCTCGACCCACGAAGTCATCGGTGTCCCTGAGGGTCCCGCTGGTAATCTGAAGGTGCCTCTGATGGGATGACCCCCACGGGCTCTCCCTCCCCCCCCTGCCAGGAGAGCCTGGGAATCCTGGACTACCTTACCTTCCATCTGCTGTTCTACGCTAGCAGAGGCGGACGCGCAGCCACGGCACACTCCGGAGTCTGAAATAGTCCCTCTGCGCGACCCGCATACCACGCACTGCGCGTGTGCTGACATGGAGTAGGGTTATGCAGCAAACTAGCTATATCCAGGCACCCAATGGCACCAAAGACAACTTTAACTAAATGTTCTGTTATTTATGCTTTCTTTCTTTTTTTTTTCCTTCAGGAACCTAAAACCCAAAACCGGGAGGCTCCGCCCACTCCCTTGCTCCTGCGCAGCTGACACAAACTAAAATAAATGAAAGTAAAGTAAAATAAAGTAAAATGCCTGATCCGAGCCCTGGCCTAGACCGAGAAACTCTGGCCCGACACCGCCAATGCTGCCACAGTAAAGCCACGCGGCTCTGGAAGCACAGGAAGCTCCCAAAATGGCCACCACGGCTAACCGCTCGGCACCAAAACCAGGGCAGCCCTGCTAACGACTCTCCGCCAACTTTCCCCGACAGCAAGAGCCATCAGCAAAACGGCATCTACCTCAACTGATGAACCCTGCAAGCCGCGATGTCGCTCAACGCTGAGAAGTGCGACTGTCGCAGCGAGGCACCCTGCTGAGGTGAATAGCCCGCTGTATAGCTCACACTGGCTAGGACACCGGCTAGGCTGCGCGGGCGAGTGTATCTAGCAGCGCTCTTTCCCGTGCAGTCTAGGGAGAAAGATCTGCAAGCTGCTTGTCAGGGCAAAGCAAGGAAGACAGAGGGAAAGGCAGGCAAGCGATCCGACTCTGTCTCTGCTTTTTTTTTTTTTTAAGGCACAGCCCCCCTAAAAAGGAAAGTCACCCAAAGAAAAGTTAAAGTTAAAGTAAAAGTTAAAGGGACCAAATTAAAGAATCCTAAAACCACCTAAGCCTTAACTATAGTGCTCCTTATGTGATCCTCCAGTGAGCCCAGCCTAGGCGTCCTCCTGCTGCATGGAGACTGGACACACTGGGGGCTGATGGGAAGACCAGCGGAAGGTATCCAGTGCTCTCAACAATTTGATTGGTCCAGTCTCCATGCTGCAGGAGGAGGTACACAACCGAGTGGTAGAGGACTGAACTGGAGGACCGCTAAGGAACTGCACATTTAAGTATTGTAGGCAAAAGGGAGGAGGGAGATGGGCTGATAATTGGGATGGCAGATAGGATCCAGTGAAGGTTTTTTGAGGAGCAATGTCACTACAACACGTTTGAAAGCAGCAGAAACAGTTGCAGTGGAACATGAGAGGTTGAGGATATGAAAGATGGAAGGGATGACAACAGGGAAATAGAGCTTAGTAGATGGGTGAGAATGAGATCCAAGCAGCAGGTAGTAAGTCTGAAGGAGGAGAGAAGATATGCAGTTTCCTCCTTGGTGATTTTAGTAAAGGAATAAAGGTGACAGGAATTGAAGGAAAGATCTGAGAGTGAAGAGGGAGAAGAGGGGATGTCTGAACATACTATAAGAGGCAGACTTCAGGAACATATTGACCGAGGGGATTTTTTTTCATACCAGCCCATGGGGTTTCAAATGACACTGAGGTCCTCTCCTCTAATCTGCATCAATAAACGTATTACAAACATAAAGTAAAAAGAAGATTTTTTTTCTACATTTGTCATCTGGACATTGTTTTTCTAATCACTTTGGCCCCAGTCTCTCTTTTTATTCATCAGCAATTTAACTCCTTTTGCAGGATGTACCGTCTATTTTTCCTTTTCTCCTCTCCTACATCTAACATTTATCTTTCACATTTCATCTCATTTTGCTTCATATATCTCTTCTCAGACTCCTTTACCTACCCAAAGCCTCAGTTATCCCCAGTCGAATCATCCCCTTTCACTATCTTCATCTTCCAATCACCTCTTCTCATCCCCAGTCACCATCTGCTTCTTCTCTCCTTGCTATCTCTCTGCATCCTCTTCTTGCATTCTCCTTCACCCTATTTTTGATGTTATGTCTCCATCTCATCATCCCACCTCTTCTTATCTTACCTCCATTTTTCCATCCCACTTCTTTCCATCTTCCACTTTATTGCCCTTCCCAAAAATTATCTTCCTTTCCCTCTTAGTCGTAAATCTCCACTCTCTGTATTCCCACTGCAATCGAGTCCCTGCTATAACACTCACCAAAAACAGAGTTCTTGAATTCTTTCCCTTCCCCCTGTTGCTGAGTGCCCCCATCTCTTTCCCAGGCACTCAAGAGTGAAGTTCATATTCCCATTCTCCCCATCACAGACAGTTTTCAGTTTCTCCCCTCCCTTCAATTCTTCATTCTCAGCATTACCCCCAAATACCTAAATTCCTGCTATTCCCCAATCAAAAATCCAAGATCCCACTCTCTCTCCCTTCCCCTTCTTTTCTTTCCATCCCTGCATCTAGCATCTGCCCTCTCTATCTCCCCTCCCTCCCTCTGTCCATCATCTAGCCTCTTTCATTCTCCTCCTGCCCCCTCCCCCTTTGTCCAGCATTTGCCCTCTCTCTATTCCTTTCTTGTCCATCATCTGTCTTCACTTTCATCTCCCCTTCTGATTCCTGGCTGCAGGCATATGACCAGTGCAAGCAGCCCAATGGGGCATGCTCGAATGCCCAGTAGGGCAATCTGCCCTGCATACTACCAGAACCATGATGATTTCTGCTTTGTTCTACCAAATCTATGAAACCAAAGAAGTGCCTTATCATGATCCTGATCCTGTAGGAATGGTGAATGTGGGGTCCCCTCTTTCTCCCCACTCAATGACAAATCAGGGGGAATTTTATGAAGCTTTTTTACATGATTATTCCTGTTTTACAAGCAGAAAAGGGCTTTGATAAAAGTGTGTGACTATATATGCATGTGAAAAGTACATACACAGAAAATGTGCACTCACTTTTATGTGATCTGTGTGTAGACATTTTAAGGGGCATAGTTTGGGTAGAAAAAATGAAGCGTTGTGATTTATGCATACATTTTATAGAATATGTGAGCGCACATGTAGAGTACTCACACACATTTATACCAACTTTGCAGCAGGTCTAAATGTGTGTTTTGGCATCCGAGCATTATTGGGATTGTATTTGGGAGCCAATTTTACAAAATCATATAGGCACCTATGATGCCTTTATAAAATAGGTGTGTTTTTGGACTTCTCACATAAGTATCCTCTGTTAACATCAGGCCCATAATGTGCATCTCTACCCTCCATTCCTTTGTATAATTCCAGACCCTCTCTCTGATTTAAAATTGACCACAAGTTCCATACTTTGTGTTTAATAATCCCCTTGTTTCTATTCTCTGAACTGTGCCCCCACTTTTAATGCACCATGGGTAACAGCAGAAGCCAGCAGGTCTAATGCAGTCATTGGCAGCTTCAGGCTCTATATACTTTAATTGTTAGTGTTTACACACACACACACATGTATGCACACACTTGAAAGTCATTAAATCCTGAATGCATTAAATAGATGTGTAGAGATTTTCACTTTGGATTATTTTAGCACTTAGAATGCCAATAAATAATGACATATATAAACACAGCTCTAATGTCAGTCTTAGAAAGTCAGTTTTTATTTCTGACGACCTTGTACCTCAAGGGATGTAAATTTACAACTGATATAATATATGGGGACAAATCTAAGATGCATTCTGGTACTGACCAAGTCTCTTGTCCATCACATTATTTATTTTTTCACATTAATTCACAATTCCCACTACTTCCGAAGTATTTAAATTGAGGCACATAAAACAATTTATTTATTTATTTTTACTTAACAGGTTTTCTATACTGCCTTATCGTTAATTCAAAGCAAGGTCATTGTAAACAAAACAAAGAACAGTTAGTACATAAAAAATTCAAATTATAAATAAAAGGAAAACAAAATAAAACCATTCACTGCACAGCAATGCCAAACAAGCTGGGCAAAATTCCAGTTATGTTAAATATAAAGTACATCATATCAAATGTAAAATAAAGTTTTTGGTACCAAACAAATCCCTAACAAAGCGTTGTTGAAAACAAAGGGGGGAGGGGGTAATTTTTAGCAGTGGTGGAGAGGCAGCTTAATCTAAATACTAGCACCAGCATTTAAATTCATATGCGCTATATATCTGAAGGCGCATCTTAGACAGTACGTGAGGATTGGAATTAAGATATCGAGATCAGGACGTACTCTATTCTGACACTGTTGCAGAAAGAGCTCTACTAAAGTAATATTACTACTACTTATCATTTGTATAGCACTACAAGGCATACACAGCGCTGTACAGAGGTATGTAAGAGACGGTTCCTACTCATAAGAGCTTACAGTCTAGTCAAGACAGACAACACAACTTGAGACCAGGATATATCTAGGGGATTGGTAAGCGGAACTGTTTCTAAAATATGAATAAGGAGGTGCAGGAACCAATAGGGATTGAGACGGTTTCTAAATTTACACGTGGGAAAAATTGACAGAGGAAGTTCTGCAATTTACGCATAGTGCTGGCATTTCACAACATGCACATATAAACAGCAGCACTTGCATGTGTATCTGAGCCATTATGCAAACCTAGACATGCAAATGCTTTTAAGTAACTACAGAGGACTCTATCTTTACCTCATTTCACTTGGCTGCATCTACACAGGTGCTCCCCCTGGCAAAGCTACTCATGCTGACCAAGGCCTCCATCCCAAACAGCATGCCCACTCTAGTACTACATGTCACTTTGCCAGGTAGAAACCTAAAGAAGTAGTGAAAGACCAGCAAAAACAAGGGTACTAACATCTTTAAAAAATAAATGGGTTTTAAAAGTTTTTTGATGTTGTTTGATGTTTTTGAATTTTGATTGGTCCTTTTGAATTGGGGCAGCCTCGATCTCGGTGCACTGTCAGTCAAATTGTGTTTGGTGGGAAGGCTCTTTAAAAAGCAGCCCGCTGCTCGGTTGCAGTTCCTGACAGGTTTCCTGCTGGTTTGAATGTGATCGGGTAAGTTTTCTAGTTATTTTTTGGGCAGTTTTTGTTGACAGTGTTTTTAGAAGCTTTCTCTGGCTTTTTCTGAATAGTTTAACAGTTTGTTGCTGTGTGCTTCAGGGTTTTCTACTTATTGCACTTTGGACTGGCACTGTGGGAGTCTTTTAAGTTTTTTATTCTGCTTCCCGGTTCCTGCTTGCACATTTTATTTATTTATTTATTTTTATTTATTTATTACAAGTTCTTATATACCGCACTATTCGGCATCAGCGCGGTTTACATTATAACATAAAGACCATAACAACAAGCTGTTTGGTTTACATCGAACAGGAGTACAAACTTGGAGAACCGGGGTAAACTATATACATGAGATAATTACATAGAACAGAATAGAGTCTTAATAATATAAAGAACGGCATGGTGTGTTCATGAGTGGGTCACTTCCTCTGGTTCAATTGCTGGTAGGGTAGTATTGAAGGAAGAGGTGGTATTTGAGTGCCTTCCTGAACTGGAGTAGGTCAGTAATGGCCCTTATGTCGGAGGGTAGAGCGTTCCAGCATTTGGGGACATAGAAGCTGAAGGCTCTGTTTGAGGTTGTCATGTTGCACTTTGTCGATGCCTTCGAGGTTGTCAGTAGGTTTACGGCTGTTGCTCTTCTGGATCTGTTGGGGGGTACAGTGTGAATCAGATCTGTGAGTGAGGAGGATGAGATACCCTTGATTGCCTTGAATGATAGGACTAGGGTTTTAAAGATGGAGTTACGTGGTCGCTTCTGGAGGCTCCGTAGAGGACTCTTGCTGCGGCATTCATGGCCATCTGTAATGGGCTAAGAGTGGATTGAGGGAGACCTTGTAATATGGCATTTGCAAAGTCGAAGTGTGGCAGAATTAGCGCTTGGTATATGGTTCGGAAGTCGTCCGGGTCCAACAGGGAGCGCATATGCCTAAGCGAGCGTATTTTGAAGTATACAGCTTTGACTATGTTATTTATGTGATGTTTCATATCCAGACGTTGGTCCAATGTAACTCCAAGGTATCTTATTGTTTCTTTAGCTTGTAGGTCAGCTTCCTTGACACTGACGTGGGCTGGAGGGGTGAAGTTGGGGTCTTTGGAGATGAAGAGCACCTCTGTTTTTTTATGTTGAATGCGAAGGTTTTGTGATTGGAGCCACTCTGAGACCGAATTGAGGCAGTCTACCAACGGTGCCAGGTCTAATTGAGTTGTAGAGAAAGGCATATATAAGAGAATGTCATCTGCGTATATCAAGCAGTTGACTTTGAAAGATCTTATGATGTCGCAGATGGGCTGCATGTATATATTAAATAGTAGGGAAGACAATGAGGAACCTTGAGGCACACCTTGCTTTTGATGGAAGCGTTTTGACTCTTCTGTACCGGACTTCACATATTGCCATCTTCCATCCAGATAAGAGTTACACCATTCTAATGCACTGTTGCAGATACCTTTCTCTTTCAGTCGTCCGAGGAGAATTTCGTGGCTTACCGAGTCGAACGCCGCAGCGATGTCTAAGAAGACGAGTACAAATCCTTGTCGGATGTTGTTAATGCCTGTGATAATGTCGTTGAATAGGTTAGTGAGTAGGGTCTCGACCCCATGATATTCTCTGAACCCATGTTGGCAGTGATCTAGGGGAGCTGTGGTGTCTATATGATCTTGGATTTGCCGTTGTGCCTCCTTCTCAATTATCTTGGCTAAGAGGGGAATGCTAGCTATAGGCCTATAAGATTCGACCTTTTGCGGGTCTAGCTTGGGGTTTTTCAAAAGTGGCCTGATGGAAGTCTGCTTGAGTGCTGCAGGGAAATACCCTGTTGTGAATGAGAGGTTCATTAGATTTGCAATGAAGGGGCTGAACGCACAACGTAGCTCCTTAATCCAATAACTGTGAGTCTTGTTTTTGCTGGCTTACATTTGTAGAGTGTGTGAACAGAAAGGGTTGGTAAGAGTTGATAGCCTGTTTATTTCCCTGCAGAGTTTTTATGTTTTTGGTTCTGCCTTTGTTTTTATAGTTTTTAAGGAACTTTGGCAACCCTTTGTCCTCTATTTTTGTCCTTTACATCGGCTGTATTTTTGGGTAAGCTTCTTTGGAAAGGGTCCTTTTAGTGGTGATTGGGGGTTTGTTTTTTTCCCCTTTTCACTTTCTTTTTTTAATGTGATTTTCTTATAGAGTCTTTTCATAGAAGGGTGTTGCAAGTCTTGTTCTCCTCCCCAGGAGTGTGCTGGGTCCTCTCCAGGAGGTGCCCCCACCCCCTTTTTCCTTTTTTCCCTGCTTTGTTTTCCTAAATGTAATTTTGGTTATTTATTTATTATGTTTATTCATATTGCAGGTTGAAGCTTGTACCTCTACCTTGTTTTGAAAATATGCCCCTGATGCAGGCTGGCTGCCGAAACATGTTGGACTTTTATGTTTCTTAATATGTATTTGATATTGTTTTTATGATTTTAATGCGTGAGTGCTATTAAATATTTTTTAAAGTTTTTAGTACCTTTGTTTTTTCTGGTCTTTCACTACTTCTTTAGGTTTCTATAGTTAAACTGTGGTGTTCTATACCTCTTTGTTTTTTTGTGGGCCTTTGCTAGGTAGGCCAATTCTGTAGTCTCCTTCATCCACTTCGATAAAGTCACCTTTGCTTCCGCCTGCCCCTTCTTTGGACCTATCAGTAGGTCTAAATGACTCCCTGACCTTTAGTTGATGTTTAAGTATTCTACAAAACATCCAAAAAATGGAAGGGAGGTTGATCCTCACCGTCCGCCCCTCAAATGTTGGCAAGTGTACCACTTTAGGAAGGAATGAAGGCACCAGATGTCAACCTTTGGCTAAACTGATCAAATTATTAGGTCCATCATATTATATGCATGCAGATGATTTGCACATTTTTATATGTTTTCTCAACCAGAGATTGGGTGGTAGCCAATCTGAATTGTGGTTTAAATAAGATAACAAAATGGTTGAGGAATTATAAGCCTTAACTTGTTCTAAGACTGAACTATTGTGGCTGCTTAGACCACATCTCTCTATTAGTTGCCTACAAATTATAATGGGGGGGGGGGTGATATTATAAAACCAGTTGATGAGTTAAAATTATTGGGAGTGATTCTGGATTCATCTTTAAATATGAGTAAGCAAATTTTTGCCATAGTAAAAAAAGGATGCTACCATCCAATGGAATATACGCTATCTGCACTGCAATAATATTTTACACAAAGATTTGGTTACTGTTATCTGTGCTTGGTTTACCACAGGACTGGATTATTTTAATTCACTATATATAGTGTTACCTAAATATCAGCTACAAAGGTTGCAATTGCTGCAAAATACGGCAGCAAAGTTGGTTAGAAGTATTAATTCTGGGAACATATTCGGCCTGTTTTACAAGACCTTCATTATCTCCTTGTGGAGCACAGAATTAATTTTAAAATTTTGGTGTTGGTATTCATGACATTGCATAACTGTGGCTTAAATCTCTTGGAGTATGTGTTTGCCAGTATAAACCAACTAAAGCCTTGCACTCTTCTCAAAAGGGGTTGTTAAAAATCCCTGGTGAGATACAGCTAATAGAAATTAGAAAAAGTGCATTCTCTTCTGTTGCCCCTACTCTCTGGAATAAGTTTCTACTTGAGTTGAAAGATGTTAATGATATATTGTATTTTCGCAAATTGTGTAAGACATGGCTTTTTAAAAATGTTTATGGAGACAGATTATTGCTGTGATTCTTTTAGATAGTTTTACGGTGTTTTATTATCTGTTTTAATGTGAACAGTTTTTTAACTACTGAAGAAACAGTACGTAAAATAAGTAAACCTTGTAATTGGAAAATTTTACATAGGGCGCCCTGCATGGGAGCACCTGCAACTCTGAAATCTCTTCAGAAACCTGACAATATCAGTATGAGCTGAAAGGGCCTTCTGTCCTATCCACTCCCAAAGGAGCCACTACCTGAACTTAAATGGTAATTAGAACTAGGCCCTGTTCCTGGCCCTTCAGAAAAAAATCAAAGAGCCTATAAACTGGGGCTTGAAACAGATCTCTGCCTTTCTTCATACACCAACTCTCAAATTTTGTCTATATCTTGCCATATGCACACAAGATTGAAGTCTTCCTGGCTATCAGCATGGTTGCTATCACTGTTTGTTATAGCTTCTCCCATTTAAGCAACTCCTTTCAATGGTTGGCTATATCATAGGAGAAAAATGAGTGGGACACTTCATTAGAATGGGCCCTTGTTTGAGCAGCCCCTTCCATGGTTTGTAGGAGACAAAGCGACTGTCCTGCCAAAAGCCTCAGCAGGTCTGCCTACCATGGTAAGTGAGGCTAGTCTGGGGCAATCAGGTCTATCATTGGGTGCCTTGCTACTCTTTGAACCATCCTGCTTATCAGAAGACATGGCAGAGGGTGCTACTCTTGCATCATGGCGCCAACCCCTCTGGCACATATTGCCTTCCTCTGACTGAAGAATTATTGGTACTTTGGTATTCCCTGCTGTTGTCATCTAATCTATCAATGGCATATCCCATCTTCCTATGATCATTGCAAAGGTTTCTTTAGAAAGTTTCCACTCATTGGGGTCTATCCTGTATGTACTCAGAAAATCCACCTAGATATTCTAACTTCGTGCAATGTGCTTTGCTAAGAGAGCTTCCAGAGGTTTTCCAACCCATGTCAGGATCTGGTCTGTCCTTTTCCCTAACAGTTGGCTCCTGGTGCCCCCTTGCTTGTTTATTTATTATTTATTTATTTACATTCTCTTATATACCGCGCTATTCTTCATCAGTGCGGTTTACATTGAACAAACTGAAATTACATTGAACAGGGCATTATAACTTGGAGATAACTATTTTACAGGGAACATGGGCTATGGAGGGTTAAGTGGCTTGCCCAAGACCACAAGGAGCACCTGTGGGACTAGAAACCCCAGTCCTTCCGGCCCAAGGTTGCTGTCCTCTAGTGGGATTTGAACCCCCGACCTTCCAGCCTGAAGTACCTTGCCCCAACCACTAGGCCACTCCTCCACTCCTTGTTATATATACTACTGCTACTGCATTGTTGGACAAGAAATTCACCACTTTGCCCTCAAGGACCACACAAAACAGAATTAATGCCAACCTGATTGCACTGATTTCCAACAAATTTGCAGAGAGATGGCATTCCATTCATGTCCATTGGCCTTGGGACATCTGCCTCTAGCAAAATGCTCCCCATGTTCTGGGAGCAGCATCTGTTGTCGTCACAATCCAGCCATGGCTCCTCCAATGGTCTGTCCTGGGATAGATGGTTGTCGCTGAGCCACCAGTACAGACTTCTCTTTGCAGCACTTCCCAGCTTTAGCCTTGTTTCATAGTGCCTTCTATGGGGCCTCTATCTGGATAGCAGAGGCTTCATATGGGCTTTTGCCCATGGTGTCACCTCCAGGGACTCAGCCATCAATCTGAGAACCTGCAAGTAATCCTAAAAATGCTCCCAGGTACTCCAGAGTCTGAGTAAGAACCAAGACACTCTTTTCCAGGTTCACCATCTAGCCTAACTTCTCCATTACTTGAATGGCCTTTGCCATTGATCTCACACTTTCTTCCTTTGCCTTTATCAGCTACTCATCCAAATAGGGATCAACAAGGATTCCTTCTTTACACAGAAAGGTTGCTACAACCACCATGACATTGATGAACACTCTTGGCACTGTTGCAAGACTGAATGGCTGGACCTGGAACTGATAGTGGCAACCTAGAACCTTGAAGATGAGGAATCTCTGAAACCAAGTTCCCACAAGGATATGTAGGTATGCTTCTTTCAGGTCCAGGGATGTGAGATTTTTTTTTGGACAACCATCTAAATAACTGATTACAGGGATTCCATATGAAATTGAGGAACCTTCAAAGATGTATTTACTTGGCTAAAGTCCAATATAGGTCAAAATGTCCCTTCTTTCTTGGGCATGACAAAGTACCATGAATAACTGCTGTTCCTGCCTCTCTTCTTCTGACATCAGAGTTCTAGGAGCTTGTTCAAGTCTCCCAGGGAGAAGTATAAAGGGACTTTACAAACCTTTCCTGCACAAGTGTTTGTAACTGCAGAACATAATCATGCTTGATGACAGAGAACAAACTTGTCATTGGTGATATGTGTTCACTCCCCATAGGAAAATGTTAATCATCCTCTTAAGGGCAGCACATGGGGAAAAATCACACAACTGTCACTGTTGCTGCCAGGAAGCCCTCACATTACTAGGTCTGGCCATTTCCTTCTTCTAGCGCCATGAAAGGGAGGAGTCGCACACACTGACTCCTGACTATAAGTGGTTGACTTCCCTGGCCTATATGTCTGTGAACCTCTTATTCTTGTCCTGCGAAAGCCTTGCCAAAAAACTGCCCTAAATCTATCCTCTGGAAGATGATATGGCTTCTGGTCCTCCAAATCTTGTACCAATTTTTGAAGCTCTTTACCAAAGAGCCACCGCCCCCCCCACCCCCCCAAAAGGGCAACTTGATAAGGTGTGTTTTAAGCTAAATCACTGACCAGCTTTGTAACCATACCACTCTGCTCACCATCACCAAAGTGATCTTAACTTTTGAGGTGGCTCTAATAAGATCATACTGAGCACTGACTAAGAAAGCAGAAGCCATTTCTAATTTAGAATCATCTACCAAGACATCAACTTCATGGCTTTGCTGCAACCACTCAGGATATATATATATATATATATATATATATATATATATATATATATATATATATATATATATATATATATATATATATATATATATATATATAAATATAAATATATATATATCACATATAGATGCCGTCAGGGAGATGGCAGCTATTTCATAAATCTGCTTGGGCCAAGTGTCCAACCTCCTATCCTGAGGATCTCTCAATACTGCCCCCTTCTACCAGGATAATGGTGCCTTTGGACACCACTGCCACAACTGGATCTATTCTAGGAGCTCTCAGGAATGTCTTCTACTGTTTCCTAGGGAGAAGGTGTAGCTTTTGCCTTGAGCAGAGCCTTCTTTTGAAATCTGGTTCTACCCTGACCTACTGGATCATCTCTTGAACTGATGCGTAAAAAGGAACGGTCCTTACAGATTGCCCTGCAGGATGGGATCTCCTGAAACATGAGGTTCTGGCATACCAAAATCAATTTTCAGGCCCTTGTTCTATAAGCCCAGCTATCTCCTCCTTTTGGAACAGCCTAGATGACTGCCAACTTTTGTTCCACCAAGGAATCCAGCTCACCTGCCTCCTGCCCCTCACTGCTGGAAATGACAGCTGATGACCATCTAGTGGCTCTGGATGCACAAACACTAGGCTTCATTTTCCCAAAGCCTCTTTGGCAAAGGGTCTTGGCTTTCCAGACTTCTAGTCAAATAGATGAAAAGAGGTTATTAGGGTCAAACATATCTTTCATAAAATGGAGAAAGGAACCAAATGAAGAAACTAGGAAACAGCAAGGCACTGATAAGGAAGGCAAAAAGAGAATATGAAAAGAAGCTTGCCACAGAGACAAGGCCAGGCTGTCCACTAGGCAAACTAAGTGGTCACCTAAGGTAGGAGACCCTGGTGGGTGGCATGGCAAGCCCCCCTTCTTCAAAGCTGCAGGTGAACTGTCGCTTCTGCGCCTTGGCATGTCTTAAAACACCCACGTGCAATCACAGCCTCAATGTCCCTGCTCCCTCCAATAGGAAAATAGGGACAGAAGCCGCATGCCATGAGTGCGCGTTCACGTGCAAGTACTTTAAGGCCTGCTGCAGCGTTGAAGCTGCAGTTCAACCACCACTTCAAAGAAGGAAGAGAGGGATCACCGAGCCGCCTTCCTCCCCCAGGTGAGATAATGGATGCTAGGGAGGCAGCATCCTGGGCCAGGTGGCGCAGAAGGCAAGGGGGGCCTGCCTAGGGCAGCAGAAAACCTTGGGCCGGTGCTGCATAGAGGCAGAAACTCACAATAAAAATGTTTTCAGGTACTTATGAAGCAAGATGCCGGGGAAGGAATCAGTTGGACTATTAGATGATCAAGTGTAAAAGGGACACTCGGGAAGGACAAGGCTGTAGCTGAGAGACTAAATTAATTCTTTACTTCAGTCTTTACTGAGGAAGATGTAAGAAAGCTACCCATGGTAGAAAGGGAATTTAACAGTGATGAGTCAGAACAGCTGAATTAAATCCCAGTGAACCTGGAAGATGTAGTAGAATAAATTGATAAATTAAAGAGCAACAAATCACCTGACCTGGATGGTATAAAGCTATGAGTGCTGAGATAACTAAAAAATGAAACTGCAGAGCTACTTCACTTAATTTTTAAACTATCAATAAAGTCATCTACGGTACCAGAAAATTGGAGGGTGGCCAACCATTTTTAAAAATGGCTCCATGAATGATCTGGGAAACTGTAGACCAGGAAGCCTAATGTTGGTGCTGGGCAAAATGGTGGAAACCATTATTACGAACAAAGGGCCCAATATGCAAAGCAATTAATGTGATTAGCAGAGCTACTAATCGCATTAATTGCAGTAAACGGGATATTCAGTGGCACTAATCTGGTTAGTGCTGCTGAATATCAGTGGCTGCCGGTTAGCATTGGGATGTGTCAAGGGCATTCCATGGCAGAGCAGAGATGGCGGCGCATGCTAACCAAGCAGCGGCGATATTGAGTCACAGAGATCTGGTTCAGGAGAACTGAGTCAGAGTCACTAAACCATGTTTCAGTGATGAATAGAATGTCTAGGGTGTGTTCTTGTATAAAATCAGATATGGTCTAGAGCAGTAGTTCTCAACCTTTTTTGTACCGTGACCCCTTTTACCATTGGTCAACTTGTGGTGACCTCCAATGATAAAATCAAATGCGTCTCTCTTCCTTTACCGTTAACGCATGGTCGCTGTAATCATTTGTTGAATTATTAATATATTATAGGACTTTGCAATATGTTTTTATTTATAAAATAACAAGTAACAATATTTGATTTCAAAATTATGATGATTTTGTAGTAAAATCACTAATATGAAATAAAATTACTTTTTCTACCTTTGTTGTCTGACCAATTTATTCTCTGATCATGCTGGTCCCGATCTGAGGCTTCTGCTTTCCTGTCTTCTCTTAGCTCTCTTTCTGTGGTCTATGGTCCATCTGCCATTTCTTATCTCTTCTTTCGTTTTCTTCACTTCTTTCCATCAGCCTATTTCCAGTCCCAGTAACCCTCCCCAGTATCAGTCCCTTTCCAGTCCTCACTCTCAGTACCTTCCAATGTCAACTTGCATTCCCATGACTGCCACTGGTGTCCATTCCCTTCCAGTCCCCCTCCTTCCCCACCAACCAGTCCCTTCTAGTACAAATACCATGGCAGCCCCTCTCAGATCCACTCCCTTCCAGTTCCATTCTCCCATCCCCTCGTATCAGCCCATTTGTAGCCTTATCCCCCAGTTTTCTTCCAGGGCAGCCCATTCCCAGTCGAAGCCCCCCAATCAGCTCGCTTCCAGTGCTAGTCCCCCCTCAAACCCATTACCAGTGCTAGCCTCCCCTAATCAACCCAATACCAGTTCAACCCCCCCCCATCAGCTCATTACCAGTCCTAGCCTCCCCTAATCAGCTCATTTCCAGTGCTAGTCCCTCCTCAACCCCATTACCAGTGCTAGCCTCCCCTAATCAGCCTATTACCAGTCCTACCCCCCATCAGCCCATTTCCAGTCCTAACCTCCCCGATCAGCTCATTTCCAATGCTAGCCCCCCATCAGTCCATTACTAGTCCTACCCCCCCCCTTGATCAGTCCATTCCCAGTCCTAGCCCCCCCATCTGCCCATTATAATCCTAACCCACGCTGTCTCTCCCCTCTGTCCAGCATGTCCCCCTGTCTCTTCTCTTTGTCCATGTCAGCCCCCTCCCTCCCTCCATGTCAGCCCCCTCTGTCCATGTCAGCCCCCTCCCTCCGTCCCTCCATCCATCCATCCCTCCATGTCAGCCACCCTCCCTCCATCCATGTCAGCCCTCCCCTCCCTCCCTCCATGTCAGCCCCCCTCCCTCCGTCCCTCCATCCATCCATCCCTCCATGTCAGCCCCCCTCCCTCCATCCATGTCAGCCCCCTCCCTCCCTCCCTCCCTCCATGTCAGCCCCTCTCCCCCATGTCAGCCCCATTGCAGGTTCCCTGCTCCCCTCTCCCCATGTCTGCCTCCTTCTAATGCAGCCGCGGCTCCCTGCCTCTTAGGGAACCGCGGCTATGCCTGTAAAACCATTGCGGAGCCTTTCTGTCTCTAAACAGGCTCCGTGCAGCATTGTCCCACCTCCAAAGGAAGTGGTAAACAACTTCCTTTGGAGGTGGGACAATGCTGCTCATAGCCCGTCGAGAGGCAGGAAGGCTCCGCAACGGTTTTACAGGCACAGCCGTGGTTCCCTAAGAGGCAGGGAGCCGCGGCTGCATTAGAAGGGAGGCGGTGAGTTTGCCACTGCCGAGAAGCGGACTCGGCAGCGGCAGCAACTTGGGTGCTTTTTTTTTTTTTTACGGCGGAGTGAGGCGACCCCCGCTAAATCCTATGGCGACCCCCGAGGGGGTCACGACCACAGGTTGAGAACCACTGGTCTAGAGCTTCTTCCTAGCAGAGCATGAATTGATGAGTGCGCAAGTTAGTGGGGGTGTTTCCTTCCTTGAGGTTCTGAGGTGTTATCTCTGATAGGTGTTAGAGGGATCTTTACTACCAAGCAGTGCCTTTTCAGATATTGTGAATGCATCTGGTGCACTGGAGCTCCATGTAGTGGGTATCTATATTTATGAATGATGGGGATGCTGTGATAGAGATTTAGGCTGGTTGCCTCTGTGAGTAGAGCAGTTAGCAGAAGTAGTAGCAGGAAGCGTAAGAGGTAGACAGTGTACCTTTGTTTTTTCTCTTCCATGGTGTTCATATTGGTGCAGCTCAGTTGTGGCTAACTGGTGAAGTGTTTTGGAGTTCAGCGGTGTGAGGGAATGGTGAACATTGGCTGTTCGAGGCGTGCAGATTCTGTGCTCTAATGGCCACTCTAAGGGCCATGCCTAAGGGCCCTTATGACCCCAACAGTTAATACCCTGGTTTAACTTTCAGTGCCAGCAGCTAACCATGTTAGCCGAGCTAGCTGACGGTGCTGAACATTGGGCCCAAAATTACTGGATGCATGGACCAACAAGCTTGTGCACCTGATTCTGCTTCACTCTCTGGCTCACCAGTGCCTGCACAGAATTCTGCACAGCAAATGCAGAATTCTGCACAGGTGGGGAATTCTGTGCAAATTCTGTATTGCGCAGTTGCGCAGGCTTTCCCCAGGAGTAAACAACAGAATATTTACTGTATTTCCAAAGGTAAAGGAGGAAGCTGATCAGAAAATTATGTACATCATATTAATAACATAATGCAATTGTGATGTGTGCCATTGAGTCAATGCTGACTCCTGGCAACCTTGCCATTGGATTTTATTGGCAAGGTGTGACAAAGTAGATTGCCAGGCCACTACTACTACTACTAGTGGAGGAGTGGCCTAGTGGTTGGTGCAAGGTACTTAAGGTCAGGGGTTCAAATCCCACTAGAGGACAGCAACCTTGGGCCAGAAGGACTGGGGTTTCTACTCCCACAGGTGGTCTTGAGCAAGCCACTTAACTATTTTACAGGGAACATGGGCTCTGGAGGGTTATCTCCAAGTTATAATGCCCTGTTCAATGTAATTTCAGTTTGTTCAATTACCTTGATATCATGAAAGGCAGTATATAAGAAATGTAAAATAAAAATAAAAAATGTATCATTTATATAGTGCTACAAGGCAAATACAGCGCTGTATAGAGACAGATAAGAAACACTCCCTGCTCGTAAGTGCTTACAATCTAGTCAAGACAGACAACATAACTGAGGATTAGGATATATTTAGGGGAATGGTAAGGAAACACATAGGATGCGAGCAGGAGACTAAGGGGATCAGGACCCAAAAGCAGTCTCAAAGAAGTGAGTTTTTAACCTGGATTTGAAAAGGGACACATATGGAAATTGGTGTAGCGACTCAGGTTGTTCCAGGCATAAAGAACAGTAAGGTAGAAAGAGCGAAGTCTGAAGTTGGCAGTGAAAGAGAAGGGCACAGATAGAAGAGTTCCCGAGGAGGAGTGAGTGAGAGATAAGAAAGGAAACATAGTGAGGAGCAGCCAAATGAAGGCACTTATAGATCGATAGTAGAAGTTTAAACTAGATGCGGAAACGGATAGGGAGCCAATGAAGTGACTTGAGAAGAGGGGTGAGATGAGCATAGTGACACTGGTGGAAAATTAGCCATGCAACTGAGTTTTGAACTGATTGAAGTGGGGAGAGATGATTCAGAGGAAGAACAGCAAAGAGGAGGTTGCAATAGTCTAGACGGGAGGTGACTAGAGAATAGATAAGGGTCTTAGTAGTGTGTTCAGAAAGGAAGGGACGAATTTTGCTGATGTTATAGAGAAAAAAGCGACAGGTTTTAGCTATCTGTTGCATGTGTGTGGAGAAGAAGAGGGAGGAGTCAAAGATTACCCCAAGGTTATGAGCCAAGGAAACAGGGAGGAGTAGGGCGTTATCCACAGAAATAGAGAAAGAAGGAAGGGGGGAGGTGGGCTTCGGGGGAAAGATAAGAAGCTTAGTTCAGCTATGTTCAATTTCAGATGGCAGTGAGACATCCAGGCATTAATGTCAGATAAGCAGGCAGATAGCCGGGCCTGGCTTCCTGAAAAGATTTCAGGTGCAGAGAGGCAGATATCCGGGCCTGGATTCCCGGAGAGATTTCAGGTGCAGAGAAGTAGATCTGAGAGTCAGCAGCATAGAGATGGTACTGAAAACCATGGGAGGAGGTGAGTGCACCAAGGGACTGAGTCTAGAGAGATTAAAGGAGCGGTCCCAAGACAAAGCCTTGAAGTACATCAACTGAAAGGGTGATAGCAGTAGAGGAGAAATAGGAAGAAAACCAGGACAGGACAGAACCCCTAAATCCAAGCGAGGACAGGGTATCGAGAAGAAGGAGCTGATTAGTATTGTCAAAAGAAGCGGAAGGACAAGAAGGATGAGGATCGAATAAAAGCCCTTGGATTTGGCGAGGAACAAGTCTTTGGAGACTTTAGGAAGAGCCAACTCAGTAGAATGTAGAGGGAGGAAGCTATAATGCAATGGATCCAGAAGGGACTGAGAGGAGAGAAAGTCAAGACAGCGGCGGTGACCTGCAGGTTCAAGTTGCTTAGAAATACAGGGGAGGAGAGAGATAGGTCAATAATTAGAAGGACAGGTAGGATCAAGGGATGGTTTCTTGAGGAGAGATATAACCACAGTATGCTTGAAAGCTGCAGGAACAGTTGAGGTAGAAGGTAGAAGAAGGGGCAACAGTGGAGGAAATGGAGTTTAGTAGATGGGTGAGAATGGGGTCAGAGAGGCAGGTAGTAAATTTAGAGGAGGAGAGAAGATGTGTAAATTTGTGCCTCTGGTATTCCAAGGTGGGTACTCATCCAAGTACTAGCCAGGCCCAACTCTGCTTAGCTTCAGAGATCAACAGCAGGTTCATTAAGGACAGTTGAAGACTTTAATGACACAGTATTTATTTATTTATTTATTTTAAAGCATTTATTGACCACCAAGTGCTTCAGCATTCTAGGTGGTTTACAAAAAGGCATACAAATATATAATAGCACTAATCACACCTCTCCCCCCACCCCCACCATCAAATTACCCTTCCCACCCCTCCAAGTAACACATAATGCTACCATCTGCCATCACTCTAGAAAATCATGACTGCCCGCCATCTAAACGGGAAACAGAAAAGTTTTTACTGTCTTTCTGAAAGCCATCAGGATCATCTGCTTCCGCAAAACCTCCAGTAACGTATTCCAGAGAGCCAGATTGGCCACCAAAAATACCCGAGCCCACCACCGTTGCAAGTGGATGTGGGAAAACCCAGGCACAGCCAACAGCTGTGCTTGTGAAGATCGAAGGGCCCTCCCAGGCTGGTACCAAGATAATATCCTCTGTAGATAGCACGGTCCCAACCCTCTTAACACCTTGAAAACAAGGACCATCAGTTTAAAGACACACCTTTGTCGAATTGGGAGCCAGTGTAGAATTGTGCATTTAACTCTTCTTTGGAAAGAGCACCAAAAATGAATTGAAGAGATGAGAGAAAGATGACACCCACACTTACTTCTCTTGCGCCCACAGATTGTTAGGCTGCTCCAACTATTACAAGCTTTCCCAGACTGCAATCGAGGAAGACAATGATCTGGATGAAAGGTGAGGAATAGGCTGACTAAGAGGGCCATTTTAAAAACCTTAGTCATGATTTGGATGTCTGACAACCTGCACGTAGACGTCCAAATAACAGAGACATCCTTAAATCCATTTTACAAATTGCTTTTAAAGACATCCAAGTAGGCAAGGGATGTGGCAGAGATGTGTCTGGGGCAGTGCAATGGATTTAGACATCCCCACTTGATCTCAGAAACATCGGGGACTTTTGCAGGGACGTCAAAGTTTAGACCTGTTACAGGCACAACTAGGCATTCGGAAAGTGCTTGTTTTGACCTTAAAACATCCAGAGTGTAGAGAAGATGGAGGGTTAAGTAACGTCCCCAAGATCACAAAGAGCAGCAGTGGAGATTTGAACACTTAGTTTCCTGGACCTAGCCCACTACTCTAATCATTAGGCTGTTAGACATCCCCCTTCTCAAATGCCATCCAGGGACATTCAAGTAGACATTCCTGTAGACGTCCATATCAAGCACATCCACATTTGTGAAACATGCCTGAATTTGGACATATCTGCTTCTTTTTGGATATTCTGGCTTAGATGTCCAAATTGCACTTGAATATCCTTTGTAAAATGTGCCTTCATAGGAATAGGGTTACATACATAGTAACAACATAGTAACGATGGCGAAAGTGAAAATTCGGGTTAGCCTAGACGCCCCGGAGCCACAGAGGCTATACGGGTAGCAGCGATTTTCAATGCTACCCGCATAGCCTCTGCGCCTTACAGATAGGTGAGGAAAAACCTTGCCTATCTTTAAGGGGCAGGGGGCTATGCGGGTAGCAATGAAAATTGCTGCTACCCATGTAGCCCCTTCCTCTGCCCTTGCTCCACCCCGGAACACCCCTAACATGCCCTGATGCTATGTGGATAGCATCTGGGCATGTTAGGGACTTAGCCGGGATTTTCGAAGGGCACTGCCCATGTAGGTGCCCTTCGAAAATCCCGTATAAGGCCTTTACTGGTAACTAAGGAAGTTACCTTTGTAAAGGCCTTCGAAAATTGAGCCCATAGTATATGATGGCAGATAAAGAACAATATGGTCCATGTGTGCAATCTGATACATTTCAGGCACACAGACAAAGCAAGATCATGAGAAAGAGAGAGCAGAAGGATCTTAACTGCCATGGGAAATAGACATTTTCTGAAGGGCAACTGAAACAGGATGGGGGCAGAATTTGCTGGATAGTGCCTATTACTCAGGCCAACTGTACTGCTGGAACTTGGAGATAATTAGCCACCTTCTGACTGAGGGCTGGTTCGGAATTTGACACTAAGAACTGTTTTCATTTACAGTGGAGTTGCATTTTTCTGTTTCTTCCAGTGAGAATCCCTGTTGCCACCCTGATTCCAATTTCCTCTAAATTCCCTGAAGTCACACAGTCAGGATTCAGTACTCTCCCATGCACTCTGCGCATCAGAAAAATACACGTTAAAGGGGAGGAAGAAAATCTGCAGGATTGATTTCCTAAATAAATGAAATGTGGGCTACCTACACTTTCCCTTCAAGGTCAATCTTTTTAACATGATAACCTTTCCTTCAGACCACTGCGTAAAAAGAACCTACCATGTGTGCCATTAGCCACCGTAGGCTAGCCCAGTAACTGCAGCGCTCATTCTTGGCAGAGCTGCTTCTCACCGTTAATG
The DNA here is from genome assembly GCA_033557465.1 of Ichthyophis bannanicus. Lineage (NCBI taxonomy): Eukaryota > Metazoa > Chordata > Amphibia > Gymnophiona > Ichthyophiidae > Ichthyophis > Ichthyophis bannanicus. The sequence goes on from CM066039.1 coordinate 195,298,071, forward strand.
CATGCATGTTGTTGAGAGAAGGGCCACTTCAAGCTCCTATGGGGCCCTGGACAAACTTTCCAGAATGGGCTCCCCTTCCTGTTTGTGGTCCCACCCAAGCAGCACAGTCAGCGGCTATGTTGCTGCTAAGCAGCTTGAAGCTGCGCGGGAGTCCTCCACTGGCCTTCTTGCCAGTAGGGGCAGGTGCAACACGATCGTGCTTAGGATAGCATGGCCTGTTCCTACCTTCTACTCCCTCAGGCCACTTGCGCTTTAGTGAACAGACCAAAAGAAGGAAGTTGTTGGTCTGTTCACGCAAGTGGCCTGAGGGAGCAGAAGGAAGGAACAGGAATGCTTTTACCTATGGGCAGCAGGATAACTGGACCCCATTGTGCAGGGGCCAGGACAACCTCTCCTTTTGTCTATAGATAAAAGCAGCCCTGGTTGAGAGGAAGTTAAATGCTTGGGAACCATACCACTCCTGATGAGAATGGTGTGGGAATTAGGCAGGAGAAGTAGAACCAAGTTTTCCACTATCCAGTCTCATCCACATCAAGTGTGGGATACTTCTTTCTATGCTTGCAGAAATCCCATATGGGAGCCCGAGGTGATAACAGGACTATGAGATTCCCACCCATCCTACTGCTATTGTTTACAAGCACTATTTGCTCTGGGGGCTTCTATCTAGGGCAGTCAACTGGCTCTGTATTTTGAGAACATGTTGATCTAGTCCTGCTTCATTCCACCTCCCCTCTCTGCATGTTGATATGTGTACTTACGATTTCCCTACAAAAAATGTCACTAGTTGGCAACCTACTTCTGGTGCCATGCTTTTCTGATGGAAATTGAAAGCAAGGAGGGAGAGACGGCAATGTGAGTGCATCAGGCTGTCCATGAGATGTAGAAGTTCTGCCAGGCACATAACCATGGCACGGCTGGCCCCATTACACCAAGGCTGGGGAGGGGAGGGATGGAGTCCACCTTATAGCTCCCTGCGGGGCTGCTAACAGTACAATTAAGCTGCCAATAAAAAAAATGTAATCAAGTAATAATACACCTCACTTTGTTTAATTAGCGTTCTGTCAAGTAAATGAATATTTAAAAAGAGCAGCATAAAGTAAGTGCCAGGACCAGACTAGCCGGCAGACGAGAGAAAGAGGCCGATCTGGCAAGGAGGAGGAAGCTACATTCCAATTAAAGTGGCAGCTTCCCCCTCCCCCCACCCTCATTTAAAAAGCAAGGCCAAGCAGGCCCACTGCTGGCAAAGGAAATTAGCAGACAAAAAACAGAGAGGATTATAAAGATCACTTATACTGCATGGGAGGGACATTAGTATCTTAGGGGCAAGGAGAGGGCTATAAACTTGCTATTTAAGATAGAGAGGAAATAGTTTTAAGGTTTGGAAAACATTATTTAACACTCACTGCGTGAGAAGTGTAAAATGACTTCATTAGCCTTGGCAGCTGTAGTTCACACACACTAAAACCCCTCAACTTTCTTGTTTGTTTACATCGAGGGTAATAAAGGCAATTTTTATTCCTGCAACCTGGAGTGATCCTCTGCTGGGAACTCTTAGAAAAGTGATTACTCTTCAGTGTTTCAAACTATCAAGTGGCTTTTTCCTATTATGGTTTAGTGATTGAAAATTAGAAAGTCTAGGACAGTGAATGTCCTGTGTGAACTGAGGCAGGTTGCTGGCTGGGAGTCAGGAGGAGAAGTTGGCTGGATAAAATTTAACCAGTCAGGGATTTAAAACACCAAGATCTCTGAGAAACTCCAAAAGCTATCTAGACACATTTTTTGAATATGTCACCATTACTTCTGGAGCTTAAGAAAAATCTTATCACAGTATTTTTGCCCGTTTCAAAGACAGATGATACTATGAGAGTAGCTCGAGTAGATCCTCTCTCAGTAGACCTCTTTAGGAATGCAGTCAAATCCAGGCTATGTACTGAAACTTGCACCTGGTCAAAAGCAGTAGATGAAACTTATAGCATGGCAAATAAAAATCTTAGGAGTCAATATTATTGGCAGTGGTCGGCGTTTTTTAAAATACCAGCCCTCATGGCTAAGTAAAAACTAAGGGCCCAATATTCAAAGGCATTTACATGATTTAAAAAGCTGTAAATCATGTAAATGCTGGATTGGGCGTCCATCCTTGCTATTTGCTCCCCTGCTGGCCCCGGCTAATGTTTGTACGGGGAGGCTTAGATGGGGCAGAAGAGGGCGTTACTGAGGCGAAGTGAGGGTGGGACATGGACGGTCCATGACCCCAGACATACAGGGCTGATTTTGAACATGGACGGGGGACTTATTCCACCACAGAAGTGAAATAAGTCTTCCTGGATGTCAGGGGATCATGCTGCCAAGCCAGGACAAAAAAGTAGGGGGGTGCAGGAAGATCCCTGCAGCCGGACCCTGGCCATGGGAGGCTGGATCGAGGGTCCGTCTGTGGGGAAAGAAGAAAATCTGCAGCAGCTGGCATTTGCTGCTCCTAAATGGAGCCGCAGTGCCATGGCGACGGGATGCCATGGCACTGCGGCTCCATTCAGGAGCCTGACTGAGGTAGCCGGGGATCTGCTGGGTGTGCAGGCCAACCAGAATAGGGGCCCGACTTGCAAGTTCAGGCCGTAGACCCGATTCTGATCCCATGTGCACGTCTAGCCCCAGCGGGATCAGAATAGGGTCTACCTCTGGGCATCCTGCTTCTGGTCGGCTGCACAAGGGGCTGGATGGCCAGGCTTGAATGTGCCTCCACCTGTATAACAGCGCTTAAAAACTCAAGATCCTTGGCGAGGCTACACCACTAATTAATTAATGGATCAATATTCAGTGGCACTTATGTGTGCAGCAAAACACATGCTAAGCAGATAAGCGCTGCTGAAGGGGATATTTAGTGACACTATAGAGATAGTGCAGCTGAATATCTTGACTTACCACCTTGGCACTATTTAGATAGTGCCAGGATGGTCTAGGAGCAGAGCCTGGGTAGTCCTCAGTTATCTATATATAGTGGTGAATTTCTATCAGGTATTTCTCACCTTGGCTAATGGAGAAAATTGAGTGCTCTCAAATTTAAGTATTTCAGTCTGTTGTCTATCAACTCAAGTATATAATGAATTGTCATATTAATCTGAACAATAATGGAGCTGATACTCTGAACTGATTAACAGGTCTTCAATTTTCCCATTATGTTCAAAGATCTAATCTACCAGTTCATTGCTTGAGAGTACCTGAGAATTCCTCAATACCATCCATTCTCTTCCTCACTTCTTTCCCCAATATGGTAATAGCTTGCCAGTTGGCCCTCTGGTGATAGTTCCTCGTCTCATCAAAAAACGTACCCAAAATCTAAAGGTAGTTGAATTCACTGGGGGTGCAGTTTCATTGACAGAGCTCACCAACAGGAACAGAATTTGTATCATCTTCTCTAGCAAGATTGGTGTCACACCTCTGTGACTTCCAGTTATGACTAGTGAGTGGGCCATCTCCATCCTTGAAACTGCAACAATTATGGGACTGGAAGAAGAGTCTCCTTCACTTTGCTCTGCCATCCCACAGCAAGCTCTGCTGTGTGAGGAACATGGAGGCAGTGGAATCTTACAGCATTTGAGGCTAAAGGACTCAGCTACAACTGAAACCTCTAACTGCCAATCAGAAGGCTGGGATCCATATAAAGGTTTAGATATACAGCTTTAACATTAACTAACGGTCTTTGAGGCCTCAAACAGATCTGGTTTACAGGATACTCCTACTGAATGTGCAAGGAATAGATTTGCATACAATGGAGGCAACATGCATGTAAATCTCTCTCGTGTCTATTCATTAGGGATGTCCTGAAAACCTGAACTGTTTGCAGTCCTCAAGAAATGGAAGCATATGCCACTGATTTAGGGATTTATGCACTTATTTTGCTTCTCCATCTATAAAGCGTAGTTACTCACCTGTAACAGGTGTTCTCCAGGAGCAGCAGGAATCAGTCCTCACATATGGGTGACGTCGGCGCCGACGGAGCCCTCGCGGAGCAATTTTCCCCAGCTTTCACAGAAAGCCTTTGGGAATTGCAGCGCGCATGCGCGGTCGCCTTCCCGCCCAAGGGTGCCATCTTAGCCAGTCTGATGACATAGCTAAAAGACAGCATAAAAATTTGCAAAAAAACTTAAGCAGATGATTGCAACTCCACGGGGAGGAGGGAGGGTTGTGAGGACTGATTCCTGCTGCTCCTGGAGAACACCTGTTACAGGTGAGTAACTACGCTTTCTCCAGGACCAAGCAGGAAGTCAGTCCTCACATATGGGACTCCCAAGCTTAAGGCTACCGGAGACCCTAAGCACAAAAATGAGCTCCCTCTAGCTCGGCAGTACAGAAGGAAGGAATCTTCGCTGAATTATTACCCACCGGTAGCCCCCATCCGGGATGGAGGGTAGGAGTTGCTCAAACCTCGAAGAGATTTCGGAGGACTGCCTGTCCGAAAGCACTGTCCCTGCGGGACTCCCTCTCGAGACAGTAATGGACCGCAAAAGTCTGGCTCGAAGACCAAGTAGCGGCCCGGCAGATGTCTGCCAGCGGAACAGAGCGGAGGTAAGCCACTGACATAGCCTTCGCCCGAACACAATGAGCCGTGACTCGACTTTCTAAGGAGAGTCCGGCTGCCCCATAAGCCCAAGCGATACTGTCAGCAACCCAGATGGACAGGGTACGCTTGGAGACCGGGAGCCCCAATTTATTGGGGTCAAAAGACACAAAAAGCTGAGCAGCTTTACGGTGCTCCCGCGTACGGTCAAGGTAGAAGTTCAATGCCCTTCTACAGTCCAGGGTATGCAGGACTCGTTCAGCTCGGCTGGAGTGAGGCCTGGGAAAGAAGAAGGTTGGAAGTACCACCTCCTGATTGATGTGAAAAGGGGAGACAACTTTTGGAAGAAATTTTGGGTGAGTCCGTAGGACTACCCTATTTTCGTAGAACCGAGTGAATGGAGGATCAGACACGAGGGCCTGCAATTCACTTACGCGTCTAGCGGAAGTGAGGGCTATCAGGAATAAGGTTTTCCACGAAAGAAAACGCAGAGAACAGGTAGCCATCGGTTCAAAAGGCGGACAGGTGATCCGCTGTAAAACCACATTCAGATCCCAGTCAGGGGCTGGCGGGCGCAGAGGTGGTTTTAGTAGAAGGAGACCTCGGAGAAACTGTGCTACAAGAGGGTCGCTGGAAAGAGGTCTGCCGTCCACCGGCACATGGTGTGCTGAAAGAGCACTGAGGTGGACTTTGACGGAGTTGGACTTAAGTCCCAGATTAGAGAGGTAGAGCAGGTACTGCAAGATCACCGACACCGGGCAGGAGAAGGGATCCTGAGACTGCTGTACACACCAAACGGAAAAGCGACGCCATTTTAGGGCGTAGCATTTGCGGGTAGAAGGTCGCCGAGAAGCTAGGACGACCTCTTCCACCTCTGCCGGCAGGAGAAGGGGAGCAAGGACTACCCTTTCAGCCGCCAGGCCATTAGGTTGAGCGATCGGAGGTTGGGGTGGAGCAGAGACCCCTGATCCTGTGTTAGGAGATCCGGTTGAGACCCCAGAGGGAACGGATCCTCTACCGCTAATTGCAACAGGAGTGGAAACCAAGGCTGTCTGGGCCAGCGAGGAGCCACCAGGATCATGGACGCTTTGTCCCGGAGAACCTTGAACAGAGTTCGGGAGATTAGCGGGATGGGAGGAAAAGCATAGAGAAGGCTTTCCGACCATGAGAGCAGAAATGCATCTGCCGCTACCCGAAGGGGATGTGGCTGACGCGAGCAGAAGCGAGGAAGTTGCCGGTTGAGAGGACTGGCAAAGAGATCCATCGTGGGGAGGCCCCACTTCAGAAAGAGTTTCTGGACTACCAAGGGATCCAGACGCCACTCGTGCGGCTGGAGTATCCTGCTGAGTTTGTCGGCCAGGCAATTCTCCTGGCCTGGGAGATAAACTGCTTTGAGAAGAATGCCGTGACTGACGGCCCAAGAGCAGAGCTTCTGAGCTTCTCGGCAGAGAAGGAAGGAGCCCGTGCCGCCCTGCTTGTTCACGTAGAACATGGCAACTTGATTGTCCGTCTGGACAAGGACGGACTGGTGAGAAGTCAGGTGGGAGAAAGCCTTGAGCGCCAGACGAATAGCTCTGAGCTCCAGGAAGTTGATCTGTTGAGCAGATTCCCACGCGGTCCAGAGACCTTGAGTACACGCCCCCTGGCAATGAGCTCCCCAGCCCAGGAGGGAAGCATCGGTCGTCAGCACTTGAGTCGGCTGAGGCGACTGAAAAGGCATTCCGAGCACCAGGTTCGGCCGATGAAGCCACCACTGTAGGGAAGAGGCCAGCGGTCTGGAGAGGCGCACTAAGTCGGCTAGCCCGCCGGTGGCTTGTTGCCACTGCTTGCGAAGGCACCATTGAGCCGGCCGCATATTCAGGCGAGCATTGGGGGTCACGTGGACGGTGGAAGCCATATGGCCGAGTAGTCTCAGGAAGCGCCTGGCGGAGACCAGGGACTGGCTGAGAAAACGGCCGGCTAGGTCCATGAGCCGTTGAGCCCTGTCGAGAGGCAGGAAAGCTCGAGCCTGAAGAGTGTGCAGTCTTGCGCCGATGAACTCGAGATCCTGTGAGGGGAGCAAAGTGGACTTTGCGAAGTTTATGACAAAGCCCAAGTACTGCAGAAGAGTCACCGTGCGGTGTGTGGCATTGGTGACTGCCGGGGGGGACGACGCTCTGATGAGCCAGTCGTCGAGGTACGGAAAGACATAGAGGCCGTGAAGCCTGAGATAGGCCGCCACCACCGCGAGACATTTTGTGAAGACTCGCGGTGCGGAGGACAGGCCAAAGGGCAGTACTCTGTACTGGTAGTGATTTCCGGCCACCACAAACCTTAGGTATTGGCGGTGGCTTGGGTGGATGAGGATGTGCGTGTAGGCATCCTTTAGATTCAAGGAGCATAGCCAATCTCCCTGCTGGAGGTAGGGCAGAAGGATTCCAAGGGTAAGCATCTTGAACTTTTCCCGCACAAGGAACTTGTTGAGGTTGCGCAAGTCCAGGATGGGTCTTAGGCCTCCTGTCCTTTTTGGTATTAGGAAATACCTGGAATAAAAGCCTTGACCTCTCAGGTGGTGGGGCACCGGTTCCACAGCCTGGTCCTGAAGAAGACTTGCTAACTCCTGAAGGAGTAAGTCCCTGTGCAGAGGGAGTCGCGGAGGTTCCCCCGGAAAATAAGAGGGAGGGACCTGATGGAAGTGGAGAAGATATCCTTCTCGCACGACTTGAAGCACCCAGGCATCTGAAGTGATGTTGGACCACCTGTGGGCGAAGTGAACCAGCCGGCCTCCGGTGCTGGGAGGAACCAGCTGAGGGGGAGAGGCTATGCTGAGGAAGTCAAAAAACCCCACCCTGCTGAGCAGGGGCTGGTGGTGCAGGCTTGGGGGCTTGCTGCCTACGGGACCCGTTACCCCGTCCCTTGGCCTGCTGACCCTGTTGGGGAGCTGGAGGGGCCTGATATTGGGGGTAGTGTTTGTAGGCAGCTGCCTTTCTCGGGTAAAAGGACTTTTTTCCCGAGCCCTTCTTTTTCTGGGAAGGGGCGGAGGTCTTCCTAGAAAGCCTGGTCCTGGTGAGAGTCTCCGTCTCGATTTGTGCAGCCTTTTCAGCCATGGGCTTGCCAAAGAGGTTCTCACCTCTGCAGGGGACATCGACCAACTTGTCCTGCACCCAAGGCTCAAGGTCAGACGACTGAAGCCAAGCCTGTCGGCGGGCACCGATGCCGGCTGCGGCCACACGAGCCGATGCTTCAAAGCCATCATAGGCTGCTCGGGACATGAATTTGGAGCATTCCCGAATACCAGATGTTAAGGCTAGGAACCTCCGCAAAGGTTCCTCGGACAGTCCAGCAGAGAATCCGGCTAGCTCTTTAGCCAGGTCTCGGAGATACATGCCCATGTATAGCTGGTAGGTCTGGACACGACAAGCCAGCATAGAGCCCTGGAAACACTTCTTACCAAGGCCATCCAGGTTACGGGCCTCCCTGCCAGGGGGCACCGAGGAGTGCATTTTCTGGCTCTTAAGCCTATGCATGGCCGATTCCACTACCATGGAATGGTGTGGTAGCTGTGCTTTTTGGAAGCCAGGACTCTTGCGGACTCGATAGATGGAATCGACCCGCTTGCTCAATACCGGCGACGAGGCCGGACTCTCCCACATGCGGAAGAGTAGTCGTTCCAGCATGGGAGGCACCGGTACAGTAAAGTGCTCCCGGGCGGGAGAGTCGTACTGAAGGGCGTCGAGCTCTTCGGCTCGAGGCTCCTCCTCGGGATCCGCCGGGAAGGCCAAAGCCTTGGCCATATCCCTGACGAAGTCCAAGAACCGGGCATCCTCCGGAGGGGACTGTTTCCGAGGTTCGGACTCAGGTGAGTCCGAGGGGACACACCGAGTCCGAAAGGAATCAGGTGACTCCTCCTCTTCAGACTCCCAGACCGACTCCGAGGAGGAATCAGTGGGGTCGGCTCGGGCAGGCGGAGGAGTCGGCCGGCCCGACGCCAAGGGAGTCGGCGGCGACGACCTCGGTCCCGAACGGGAGGCCGAGGGTGACCTCGACCGAGGATCGACTCGAGTTCGCATGGACTCGAGGATCGGCTCGGTCTCCGAGGTCGACTTAGACGTCGACGTCCCGGCGGTCGGGGCAGCGGCGCCAGCGAGGCTAGCGAGCAGTGCCCGCTGCTGGTCCATGAAGGCAGATAGTCTGCTCTCCAAGGCCGTCAACCTGAGTCCGACCTCAGGTGACCCAGCAGTCCCCGACTCGGGCCCCGACGGCGTCGGGCCCGACGTCGGACCTCTCGGAGGCGAGTCCAGAAGGACCACAGGACTTACCCGAGCAGGCAACTTCGACTCCAGGCGAGGTCGCTTCGGGAGGTGCTCCTTCTCCAAAGACCCGGGACGGCTGTCGGGGCTATGCGACCTGGCCCTCGCGGAGCCAGGAGCGTCCACCGACGCCGCCCTCGCGGGTTTTGTCTTCCGTCGATGGTCTCCGGAGGGAGAACCCCTGTCGGAGGAGCTTCGGCGATGTTCAGAGCTGGAGCCTCTGGATGCCGAGGCCTCCGACGAGGTCCGGGTACGGCTGGGGTCAGCGAAGATTCTATCCCACTGATGCCGCCGACTCCTCAACGCTTTGGAGGACATTTTGCCACAGGCTCCACAGATCATTTCTTCATGATCCGGGCCCAGGCAGCGGAGGCAATTATCGTGTGTGTCAGTGAGTGACATATTTCTGTCACACTGACCACACCGCTTGAAACCACTGGCAGCCATCGGGGGAAAAAGGGCCCCTGCAAGGTCAAAGGACCGGGCTGCCAGTGAAAAACCGAAAACGAAACTGACCAAAAATCAGAAAAACCGAAAAATAAGGGAAGGACTCGCAACGGCGTCGCGAGTCCGGGCAGGAAAACGACCGGCGTCGAACCGAATTGAAAAACGAGTAAAACTCACGAAAATCAACTTTTTTAGCGGGGACACGACGGGTACGTCTGTAGGGCTCCGCGGAAAAAAGAAGACTGGCTAAGATGGCATCCTTGGGCGGGAAGGCGACCGCGCATGCGCGCTGCAATTCCCAAAGGCTTTCTGTGAAAGCTGGGGAAAATTGCTCCGCGAGGGCTCCGTCGGCGCCGACGTCACCCATATGTGAGGACTGACTTCCTGCTTGGTCCTGGAGAAACAACTAGTTAAGCTGAAAGAAAAGAGAGCCTATTCCTCTCAAACCATCCTGGATCCCCCAGTTTGTTTTGAATTATTGTTCAAACCTTTTGTGCAAGAGTGCCCGAAGAGTTTGCACCAAGATACTCCACTGTGATAACTCGCTTCAGTATATGACATACTCGGCTATTTACCACTGGTACTACAGCATGTCATTTGGTACTATAAGCAACATATATAGTGAATTGGTAAGGCAAATTTCTCTCTGTAAAGACTGTATATGAGTAGTATAAACCAGGGCTATTATGACAGATTTCTCTCTGTATAAGGCTTGTATATATTAGGAATGGGAGGATAAATTTATCTCTCTATAAGAAATGTATAAGACGCAGCCAGTATGAGAAGCTTCACTTTAAATAAGGGCTGTATAAGCTAGGGTAAGTATGATGGGTTTCTCCCTGTATACGAACATAAGAAATGCTATACTAATTGGAAGCAATTCATGCACAAAATCATGTCTTTTGAATTTCAAACATTAAAAGACAGCAAAAAAAAAAAAAATAAATAAACCCCTGAATGGCTACAATACAAGAAGCTGTAGTATGATTTTGTACAGAAATAACCTAGATCAAGAATGATGAAGTAAGTCCCTAGAACACTGGGAATAGACAACTTATAATCATCTAGTCTGAATTTTGGGGAAAACTATGGCATGAAAGATGACTGAGTGGTATGTGTGTGTGTGATTAAATGCAGGGATGAAAGCATTTGGGAAGGGAGGGAGAAAAAAGGAGGTCATTAAGAACAATTTACATGATAAGAGTGGTCTGGGGAAACATGAATTACGGGAATGTTTATGCAGGCCAGGGTCTGGGGAAAGCTGGAAAGTAGACGAAAACATAGGAGGTGGGGGGGGCATATTCAAAGGCATTTAGGTGTTTTGCAGACCTGCAAAACGCGTAAATGCTGATCATTGGGATATTCAGCGGCACTAAGCACTTAAGAACATAAGATATGCCATACTGGGTCAGACCAAGGTCCATCAAGCCCAGTATCCTCTTTCCAACAGTGGCAAATCTAGGTCACAAGTACCTAGCAGTTTCCCCAAAAGACACAGGTTCCGCAATGCTTGTATTGGGTCAAGCAGTGATATCCCGGGTCCCTTTTAATAATGGTTTATGGACCTTTCCTCCAAGAACTTGTCCAAACCTTATTTAAACCCAGCTACACTAACAGCTTTTACTACATCCTCCGGTAACATATTCCAGAGTTTGATTACACGTTGAGTGAGAAAATATTTTCTCTTATTAGTCTTAAATAGATTTCCCTGTAGCTTCATTGCATGTCCCCTAGTCTTTCTATATTCTGATGACATAAACAACACTGGTCAACCAATTTTTACAAAAGTCATGTTACTGAAATAAAAATAGTCATTTCTTATCAATTTTTATATGCTGAACACAAATATGACAGTGAAATTGCAAACTTGGCTCTAGTTTTTTTGTAATCTACAAAAATTAATGTTTACATCACAAAATGCATGTCAATAGTAAATATAATAGGCCTTCGGTTAATACCTGTAAAAAACCAAGTCATAGACTACTTCTTGGATTTTTTCGCCTGTCTCTTGTACAGCTGTTCGGGAGCTTCTCTGGGGAGTGTCCAGCAGTAGTCAGCCAGCATTGTAGTGGACCATTTTCCCTGGTATCTTTGCTCCATTGTTGCGATATCCTGGTTAAAACGTTCACCCTGTTCATCACTAACCATACCACAGTTGTCAGGAAAGAAATCGAGATGGGAATCAAGGAAATGGATCTTTAGAGACATATTGCAGCCAAGTTTCTGATACTGCATCAGCATGCCTTCTACTAGTTCCTTGTAGTTTTCTGCCCTAACATTCCCGAGAAAGTTTGTTGACACTAGGTGAAAAGCATTCCATGCTTGTTTCTCATCACCCTGCAGCAAGTTGTTGAACCGGTCATCTCTAAAGAGCTCTCGAATCTGAGGACCCACAAAAACTCCCTCTTTAATCTTTGCTTCTCTGAGTTGAGGGAATTTTTCATGCAGGTATCGGAAAGCTGGCGAAATGCGGTCCATGGCTTTCACGAAGTTTTTCATCAAACCTAGTTTGATGTGAAGGGGTGGTAGCAGGATTTTGTGAACCTCAACCAGAGCTGGGTGCTGGATATTCTTCTCTCCAACTGTTACATTTTGTCTGCGATTCCATTCCTTCAGCAAGTAGTGCCAATCCCTTGCTCGGCTATCCCACTCACATAAGAAATACATGTATTTTATATATCCCTGCTGCAGTCCCATTAAAAGGGCAACTACCTTCAAGTCACCACAGAGGTGCCAGCTGTACTTGTTATAGTTAATGGAAGTCAGTAGATGCTTTAAGTTATCGTATGTCTCTTTCATGTGGATAGCATGCACTACTGGAATAGATGGAAGACTGTTTCCATTGTTCAAAAGCACAGCCTTCAGACTCAGTTTCGAAGAGTCTATAAAATAGTCTCCAGTCTTGTGGGTCATGAGTGATTTTTAAGGCATTCATGAGGCTTTCAATATCGGAACAGAATACCAGATTACTTTCCTTTCCGACTGAGTATAGTACACTGCTGACGTCAGATGGCTTCAGCAGCCGCCTGGCAGTAGTATTGCATTGCATCAGAAAATGATGCAATCAACTCTGGATGATGTGTGCATGCTGGTATTATGCGCTATGATGCAATATTACATCATTCAAAGCTTATTTGGGATGTTGTTGATGTCCTACTGGATAAATTTACATGGTGAAACGTCAAAAATGAACTACATGCAATATCTTCAAAACGAGAGCAAATAAATTTTTTTTTATGTTATATTCGTGTTCAGCTCACCAAGATACTACAGATTAGGGCCTTTTAAAGTCAGTAACAATTTCAATGTTGACCAGTGCAATCAATCTATGTTGACCTGTTCCACTTCATTAATTAATTTATACACCTCTATTGTATCGCCCATCAGCTGTCTCTTTTCCAGGTTGAAGAGCCCTAACCTTTTTAGCCTCTCTTCATAGGGGTATCCTTCCATCCCCTTTACCATTTTGGTGGCTCTTCTCTGTATCTTTTCTAATAACGCTATATCCTTTTTAAGATACGGCGACCAGAATTGCACACAATATTCAAGGTGCGGTCGTACCATGGAACGATACAGAGGCATTATAATATCCTTTATTTTATTTTCCATTCCTCTCCTTATGATACCTAGCACTCTATTTGCTCTCTTGGCCGCCACTGCATTCTGGGCAGAGGGTTTTAACATGCTATCCACGATGACGCCTAAATCTTTTTCTTGGGTGGTCGTTCCTAATGTGGAACCTTGCATCATGTAACCATAGTTTGGGTTGTTCTTTCCTAGGTGCATAACTTTGCACTTGTCCACATTAAATTTCATCTGCCATTTGGATGCCCAGTCTTCCAATTTATCAAGATCCTCTTGCAATTTTCCACAATCCTCATGGGTTTTAACAACTTTAAATAGTTTTGCATCATCTACAAATTTGATAACCTCACTCGTTCTTCCCATTTCCAGGCCATTTATAGAAACATAGAAATATGACAACAGAAAAAGTCCACATGGCTTATCTAGTCTGTCCTTCCATATCAAGAACTACAACAGTCCCCTTTTTACCGTTAGAGATCCTCTGTGTTTGTCCCATGCTTTTTTGAATTCAGTTATTGTCCTCTAACACCTCCACTGGGAGACTATTCCACAGATCCACTACTCTTTCCGTAAAGAAATATTTCCGCATATCACTCCTGAATTTATCTCCCTTCAGCCTCATCCCATGTCCTCTCGTAGCAGAACTTGCTTTCAATTGAAAGAGGCTCTCTCCCTGAACGTTTATGCCACGGAGGTATTTAAACATCTCAATCATATCACCTCTATCCCGCCTTTCCTCTAAGGTATACATATTAAGATCCTTAAGTCTGTCCTCATATGCTTTATAATGAAGACCACTAATCATTTTAGTAGCCACCCTCTGCACCAACTCCATCCTGTTCACATCCTTTTAAAGGTGCGGTCTCCAGAATTACACACTATATTCCAAATGAGGTTGCACCAAAGACTTATGAATATCTCAAAAAGCAGCGGACCCAGCACAGATCCCTGGGATACTCCACTATTCACCTTTCTCCATTGGGAAAATTGGCCATTTAGTCCTACCCTCTGCTTTCTATCTTTTAACCAGTTCCTGATCCACAATAGTACACTGCCTCCTATCCCATGACTTTTTAGTTTTGCCAAAGGTCTCTGATGAGGGACCTTGTCAAAGGCTTTCTGAAAGTCCAGACACACTATATCAACCGACTCACCTTTGTCTACCTGTTTATTCACACCTTCAAAAAACCATAACATTAGTAAGAAAAGATCTTCCTTGTCTAAAGCCATGTTTCCTGTCTCCCATTAAGCCATGACTATCTACATGGAGTAATTTTGTTCTTTATGCTGGTTTCTACCATTTTTCCTGGTACTGATGTCAGGCGTTATATTGGCCATCCTCCAATCTTCAGGTATTACAGATGATTTTAATGATAATTCACAGATTACTAATAGCAGGTCTGCAATCTCATATGGAGTGGAGGAGTGGCCTAGTGGTTGGGGCTAGGTACTTCAGGCCAGAAGGTCGGGGGTTCAAATCCCACTAGAGGACAGCAACCTTGGGCCGGAAGGACTGGGGTTTCTAGTCCCACAGGTGCTCCTTGTGGTCTTGGGCAAGCCACTTAACCCTCCATAGCCCATGTTCCCTGTAAAATAGTTATTTCCAAGTTATAATGCCCTGTTCAATGTAATTTCAGTTTGTTCAATGTAAACCGCACTGATGCAGAATAGTGCGGTATATAAGAGAATGTAAATAAATATTTCAGTTCTTTCAACACCCTTGGATGTATACCATCCGGTCCAGGTGATTTGCTACTGTTCAGTCTATCAAATAGTTGTAATACATCTTCCCGGTATATCGATATTTCTTTCAGTTCTTCCGCAGTATCACCTTTAAATACCACTGCAGTCATAGGTAACATCCCTATATCTTCTTCAGTAAATACCGAAGCAAAAAATTCATTCAGTCTCTCCACTATGGCCTTGTCCCCTCTTAGTGCCCCTTTTACCCCTCTATCATCTAATGGTCCAACAGACTCTTTCACAGTTTTTTTGCTATGAATGTATTTGAAAAAATCTTTATTATGTGTTTTTGCTTCCACAGCAAGTTTCTTCTCAAATTCTCTCTTTGCCTGCCTTGTCAATGCCTTGCATTTAACTTGCCAGTGCTTGTGCCGTTTCCAGTTTTTGTCATTTGGCTCTTTTTTCTATTTCCTGAAAGATGCTTTTTTGGCAACAACAGCCTCTCTGACCTCACCTTAAAACCATGCTGGCAGTTTTTTGGACTTCCTTCCACTTTTCTTAAAGCATGGAATACAGCTGGTCTGGGCTTCCAAGACAGTATTTTTAAAGAACACTCAAGCTTGATGTAAGTCTTTAACCTTTACAACTGCTCGTTTTAGTTTTTTTCTTAACTATTTTCCTTATTTTACCATAGTTTCCCTTTCAAAAGTTAAAAGGTAGTACTGTGGATTTCCTTACCATCCCTTCTCCATTAATTAAATCAAATACGATCATGTTATGATCACTATTGCCAAGTGGCCCCAACACCCTTACCTCTTGCACCAGATCTTGTGTTCCACTAAGAACTAGGTCCAAAATGGCTTCCCCTCTGGTCGGTTCATGAACCAGCTGCTCCAAGAAGCAGTCATTTATTTCATCTAGAAACTTTATCTCTCTAGCATGTCCTGCCGTGACACTGGCCCAGTCAATACCGGAGTAATTGAAATCACCCATTATTATTACTGTGCTGTAACTTTTGTTAGTTTCCCTGATTTCTTTGAGCATTTCATCATCCATTTGTTCATTCTGGCCAGGCGGTCGATAGTATACCCCCACTGCCATCGCCTTCCCCTTCCCCTTTTTACATAGAATTTCAATCCAAATTTACATGGAATTTCAAACAGCAAAACTTTAATCCTTTCTGACTCAATGCCCTCTCTAACTTAGATTGCAGCCCCTCCACCAATTTGATCTGCTCTATCATTATGATATAGTTTGTACCGAGGTATCACAGTGTCCCTCTGGTTGTCCTCCTTCCACCATGTCTCTGAGATACCAATCATATCTAACCTCTCATTTAGTGCTATAAATTCTAACTCTCCCATCTTATTTTTTAGATTTCTAGCATTTGCATACAAGCATTATCTGGCTATCGGTAGGCAGTGGTAATTTGGAATCTTTAAGCTTTGTCTGCTCCGTACTCAAGGGCATTTGAGCTACTTTTGTCTTTATTGGAACCTCTCTGCTGATATGCTCTAACTTCATTCTTTTGGTGGTATCCTTCAAGGATACATTGTTCCAAACCATGTGCTCTTGGGCGACTGTCGGCTTTCCCCTATTATCTAGTTTAAAAGCTGCTCTTTCTCCTTTTTAAAGGTTAATGCCAGCAGCCTGGTTCCATCCTAGTTAAGGTGAAGCCCATCCCTTCGGAAGAGCCCCTCCTTTCCCCAGAATGTTCCCCAGTTCCTAACAAATCCAAAACCCTCATCCTTGCACCATCGTCTCATCCACACATTGAGACTCCGGAGCTCTGCCTGCCTTTTGGGTCCTGTGCGTGGAACGGGAAGCATTTCGGAGAATGCTACCCTGGAAGTTCTGGATTTCAACTTCCTACCTAAAAGCCTAAATTTAGCCTCCAGAACCTCCCTACCACATTTTCCTATGTCATTGGTACCGACATGTACCAAGACAGCAGACTCCTCCCCAGCACTATCTAAGATCTTGTCTAGATGGCACGTGAGGTCTGCTACCTTCGCACCAGGCAGGCATGTTACCAGGCAATCCTCACGTCCACCAGCCACCCAGCTATCTACATGCCTAATAATCGAATCACCAACTATAATGGCTGTCCTAACCCTTCCCTCATGGGCACATGGCCCTGGAGACACTTTCTCAGTGCGAGAGGGTTTTACATCACATGGAAGACAGGTCCTAGCTACAGGATCACTTCCTGCCACACCAGGGTGATGCTCTCTTGACCACGTGACCTCTCTCCTTCATGGCAAAAGGGATGCTGCCAGACTGGAGGGGGGGACTTCAGGACTATATCCTAGTAGGTCTTACCTATGTACCTCTCTGTCTTCCTTATTTCCTCCAAGTCTGCTACTCTAGCCTCCAGAGATCACACTCGTTCCCTGAGAGCAAAGAGCTCCTTGCACCTAGTGCACACGTAAGATCCCTAACCAATTGGGAGAAAATCATACATGTGATACTCAATGCAAAAGACTGGAAAGCCCCCATCTCGCTGCTGGAGTGCTGTCTGCATCTTAGTTTTAAAGTTGTGCTTAGATAATCAGGGCATTCCAGGAGCGGAATGGGAGCGGCACCATGGCTTATCCAGCTAAAGTTAGGACAGCTGAAAGGCTATCCTAACTTTAACCGGATTTGCAATCCAGCCAGCACCTGAATATCGCCGCTGACCAGATTGCAAAATCGCAATCCGAACAACCCCGATAGTTTTTCCAGGGCCCAGATATTTTGGTTCACACAACTTAATGTTTATTGAGACCACATTAAAGATGGTCTGGAAAACTCGAGCAACTTATTTAGATCATGCGAAACATGGTCTGGGGAAAGCATACAGCACAGAGTAGCTGATAACCATGGTTTTTAATAGCAGTTTTCATGGAGCAATGTGTGCTGTTGAGTCTGTGCTGACTCCTGGCTACCCAACAGCTCCTGCATTTTCTTGGTAGTGTGACTGGAAGTAGATTGCCAAGCCTTTCTTCCAAGGGAGTGGAAGGTTAAGTGACTTTCCCACGGCTACAAGGAGTGCTAGTAGGAATCAAACCCTGGTCTCTCATTATCAAGTCAGTGCTATAATCACCAATCTACTCCTCTACTCCAGATAAGAAGTGCACTTTCTTTTGAAAGGTTTCCTGATCTCATTTTCAGTGGAATAACTAAGTGAGAAAAAGAGATATATGTTGTAGCACTGTGAGATATTAATACTATTTAGTTTATGTCACTGAATGTGCTCTTTGGGGTATGTTTACTAAACTGTGGTAAACGTGAATAACGCGCGTTGTACGACGTTAACGATCATTAGCGCGCTATAGTGCGCGCTGTAGCGCATTAACAATCGTAAACGCGCTATAGCGCGTGCTGTCACGCGCTGATTGTAATGCTCTGCGGCGCGGTAAAACAACGCAGAAGGTGGAGAGAGGGCGGAGAGAAGGGGTCAATGGGCGGGGAGTGGGCGGGGAGAGGCTCCCATTACACTAACGCGCTGAATTTCAGAGCTGAATTCCAACGCGAATGAAAACCTACCAGTAAAAGCACTTTTTAAAGGGAAGAGAAACCATTTAAGTGTCAGCAATGTACAGCCTAGGCAGGGAAACCAAAAAACGGTGATAAGTGTGATACATGTGCACAGAACAAAAGGGCACAGAAACACTGAAAATGACCCCAACAAACTGGAAAAAAACAACAACCAAGCTGGCCAATAGTGGTATCAATGAGAAATATCAAACCCCCCACCCCCCGAGTAAGCTCCATTGAACAGATATAAATCGCGGAAGGGTCCATACTCCGTCCCCATACAAGGTGCATGGGCCCACAGTGAAATAGCACTGCTCAGGGATTTCCCCACCATCGGACAGGGTTCCTACGGTGGGCACATGTCCCGCAACATCAGGGCGGGCATGTCAGAACGGGCAACCGGGCAGATGCTGGAAAAGGGGATACAGAGGGCTGCAGGCGGCACATGCTGTGGTGCAGCTGGGCCACAGTGGGGACTAGGGTGATGCCTAGCTGGCCCATAGGAATGCTGAAACAGTAGAGCAGCCAGACAGCAACTGCTGAGGGCCCAACATGGGCAAGAGTGTGCTTCCCACAGTGTCACAGGGAATAGTACCCAGCAGGTACCCCCAATGGCACGGAACATTGGCAGGCGGTGCTGGGGGAAAGCGTGGACAGCTATGCAGGCACCCCCACCCCAGAACACACACCATAGGCAGCCACCTACCTGCACACTGGATGGCTTGAGACCGCACACCACCAGCACCACCAGCGGAAGGGCATGTCAGCATGGTGGCTGAGGGATACTGGTGGTGGAGGGGGCAGTGGCAGCTGCCCAGAGCAGACCGTGGCCTTTTCCCGTGTAGGTGGGTGGCATGCACTGCAACAGACAGGCCCTGTCTGACCAACAGTCATGGTATCACCAGGGAATGCACCATCTCTGTGAGAACATGGTGGTGCAGTGCACAGAACCAGTGTATTCAGAAGCAGAGGGGCACAGGTTCAAGTTCCAGCTGTGATTTCCTCCAACCCAATCCTCATATTTTACCCACTACTATAACGTGCTAATACAGACAGAACCGTTCTTGCAAATGATGTAAACATGCCCAGAACACCCACATTTTACCCTACAGAGCACAGACACCATAAACATGCACAGTACCTAGAGCAGAGCCTCCCAAATGCAGTCCTGGAGGGCCAAACACCATCCCGGTTCCATGCTGCCTCTGATAAAGATGCCTGTGCTGCATTTCTATGCGCCACCCCCATGGTATGCAGATGTATCTCATGCATATTCATGAGGGACAGCATGGAAACCCGAACAGTGTTTTGCACCGCAGGACTGGAGTTGGGAACCTCTGCCGTAAAGCAGCAGCCAACAGGGGCAGACACACCCGCACCCACAGGCCCCATTATCCAAAGCCTCCTGGAGAGGCACGACTTTGGGCTCTGCGTGCATCTCCCAATACTAGCACTTGCATACCTTAGTAATGCCACCCTAAACCTGGAAATATGGTACACAGCTATGAAAAGGTTGCTATGAGTACTGGCAGATAGCAATTCCTAGGTTAAGTACAATTGTCGGAGTGAGCTGCATCATAGCAACCTTTCTGATGTCTGTGGACTGTGCTACTGGTCTTGTGTCTGACAGTGTTTACCAACCTGGGGAGTGACGCCTACAGTATTGCGTACCATAGCCATGCCTGCACTGTGCCCAGGACTGGTGTGGTGGCCTGGGCTGCCCAACACCTCTATAGTTGCACAATGCTGGCATAGGTGAGGGGAGTGTGTGTCTGTCTATCCAGTGTGTGGTGGCTGCCAACACCCTCCACAGCCCACACTGCTAGCACTGTTGCCAGTATTGGCCTGCCAATGTGCATAATGAGGAGCAAGGTACCGTGGGAATAGCCTGGATAGGGTGGCCTGGCCTGTCCGCATCTGCACAGGGCATAGGGCAATGGCCGGACATTGTAGTGCCCGGTACCACCTGCACGGACAGGGTGGCCATAGCATGTCCTGCTGGGAGGTCACTCTCACCCTGACTGAGCAGTGACCGTGGCATGGCTAGGTTCCACCATAGTGCTATATAGTATTTCTCTTATGTGATATTTATGGGTTTCCTTTTGGGGCCCAATCACTGACTTATCTGCTTGGTGTGTATGCTGATATCCCCGTTCTGGGTACATGCATCTTCTCCAGGACCATGCACTATGGACTAGCTGGCGGACTGTCTGCAGCTAGTATGTGTCTTGCTGGAACACCGTGCAGGGTGCAGCGGCTGGAGGCTTGCTGCAGGAGAATGTCAGATAATGGTGGGGGGGCAGCTGAGCATTTCCAGACCTGCCGTCTGTCTGCTATTGCGTTATGGATGTGTACTGCTCTGCATTGCCTGCCCTGTAGGGTGTTTGATCCCTAGTAGGACTGGGGTGATGGTCCCCTCTATTGCCACCATTGCATGGGGTTGAACGTGGCTCTGTGGGCGGGAGATCCTGTCCCCCACCCTGAGCCCTAGAGGGTGCGTTGGGTGGTGGTATGTAATCTCCCTGGTAACCACAGCAGAATGTGGGTGTGGTGCCGTGCAGTCCTCCTGTAGCCAGCCATGTGTTTATTAGCAGCTCTAGCCCACTGGTTACTTCATTGCCCATGGAGCCAGAGGTCATAGGTTCACAACCCACAGTGGGGTTCATTGATAGGGCTGTCTTAGGCATTGTCTATTTGTACTGTATATTAGTGCTGCCAGCGCAACCACCCTCAGGGTACCGTCACCTTAGGGTAGCTCAGAAGGCGCCCTATACGGCGTGCCTTACACTTCGCCCTATATTATATGTATTATATGCCATTTGATAGGAATATTTAGGCGCTCCCTATAGGGCGCGCCTTACACTTCGCCCTATAGGGATCGCCTAAATATTCCTATCAACTGGTATATAATACATGACCATGTCAGAGAGAACATCACTATTGGAACCTATTTCATAGGACGGGTACAATTTTCCTGACATATGCAAACTGTAACCCGCCTGCAGACTGTGGATTAAAATATTATAGTCGGCTTTCAAAGGGTTACACAGGACACCTCAGCCAGCCTTATTCATTAGGCACACTGGGGAATCGAACCCATGACCTTTGTACCATCAGTCTGTGTAGTAACCATTGTACTACAGCTCTGTTTCTGTATTTGGGTGTCTGCGCGCTGTCTTACGCTTGCGCGCAGCAGCGCACGCGCTGTAACGATCATTGCTGCGCCACGCGCAACTGCGTGTTATCGGTTACGATGTACCGCCCATGTCCTTTTTTGGCTTTCCTTCCACTAACGCGGCTCCTAACGCGAATTGCACTAACGCAGTTTAGTAAACATACCCCTTTGTGTTACTGGATTAAGTAGAGATCTATTACAAAGACAGCAGTATATGCTGATTTTTGTTTTTGTTTTAGAGACTAACAGGCTCATTCTGAGCCGCAAATAGCAGGGATGGACGTCCCAACGCTATTCGTGCCCCTTCCTGCTGGTGTCTAACTTCCCCGCTGGTTGTACAGGGAAGTTAGATGGGGCAGGAAAAGGGGAAATCAGGGGCGGTTTTAGGGCAGGCAGTGGGCGGTCGCTGGCTCCGAGCATTCAGGGCTGATTCTAACGTTGGCCCTGTATGTCTGGGACTGGCGACTTGAATGGTTGGATCGGCAGGCCCAGGGCTGGGAAGGGGCGGCAGGGCAGAGGGCATTCCCTGCAGCATGACCCTGGCCCTGGGAGGCCAGATCGGGGGTCAGGCTATGGGGAAAGCAATTTGGCGGCCGGCGGCCAAGGATCACAGCTTTTAAATGGAACCACAGTGCCATGGCAACCAGACGCCATAGCGCCACGGCTCCATTTAAAGGTCCTGACTGAGTTAGTTGGGCAAGGCCTGTACATGCAGGCCAGTTGGAATCACAGTCCCGGCCTGCACCCAGAGGCCTGTTTGTGATTCTAATCCCGTGGGGCTAGACATGCCCCATGGATCAGAATCACAACGTCCTCTGTGCATCCAATTCCGACCGGGCGCACAGAGGACCTGCACATCCCGGATGGAATCGGGCTATAAAGGCCCAATATTCGAAAGGCATTTACACGGTTTACAGCCTAGTAAACTGCGTTGATGCCTTAACCAGGAATATTCAATGGCACCTACACAGTTAGTGCCATTGAATATTCCCAATTATGTTCCCTATGTGCCCCGATGCTATCTGGGTAGCATCGCTGCGTGTTGGGGGCATTCTGGGGCAGAGCAAAGGTGAGGATTCCCAATAACTGGGTAGCAGTGATATTGGACCACTACCCGGTTAGCCCTCCCTGGTTTTTGGTTCACCTAGTTCTAGCCGCAGCTGCTAACCAGGTAGTGGTCCAATATTGCTGCTACCCAGTTAGTCTCTGCGGCTGACTCCATATGGCATCTAACCCGGATATTCAATGCCGTCACCACGGCATTGAATATCTGGGTTTAGAGGTCAGGGGGCAGGGCTATGCGTCAATGCGGGACATAGCCACCTAACAGAATATTGGGCCCTAATAACCTCAGTCTTAAACTTCGCTTAGCTTAAGTAATCATTTCAATACTGTGATTTTCCTTATATAGCAGATTCAAATTAGTTTTTTTCCAGCTCAGGTACTTCTTCTGAAGTTATGGAAAGTACTCCCTTACCTGATACTACTAGTGCCGAATTTGTTGTACTTATTGCCCTTCCTATACCCTTAGTTAGTGTATAGATTCCACATACACCTGGGGGATACTTCTTTCTATTGAGATTGTTGTTATAAAATGTTTTGAAAGAATAATTTTAATGTCATAAGGACGTTAGTTATATTAAATGTTTAATGCTAATTAGGATGTATGTAGAGAGTTGTTGTTTGAAATGAGCACATGTCCACCTGTTGTTAGACCAATTAAGTTTAGTAAGAAAGGGGCATTGTTGACTCACACCGTGTTTTGCTTATTGTTGAGAATATAAACTTATATCTTCTACCTACAGTTCGCTTAAAAGCTGTTTTAATAGTTTTTTGATGTTTCTAGAAGCCTTAGTCTCTAAGGATACATTAGTATGGTATAAAGAAAGGTCTATATATATATAGTTGGTGGTACGATGCAAGTGATGATAAGGGTTGTGAAAAAAAGTGAGATGGGATATTAATAGGGAAAAAGAAGGACTTTGATGGACAGTAAACTTATGAAGGTAATCTAATGATGTGAAGTGATGAGTTAGTCTAATGAATATGTAAAGGGAAAGATGAGACACAGCTAGTGCCTTTTCCTCCTACTATTTGTATGGGTTTGTACTATAGTATATAGTAACATAGTAAATGACGGCAGATAAAGACCAGTGTGGTCCATCTAGTCTGCCCAGCAATATGGCAGGAGTAGGTGCACCCCTTCCCATGTCTTTTAGGGAGTAGGTGCAAATCTACCCATGTCTTTGCTTAGTGGTGCACCCACCAGGAGCAGGTTCACCCCTCCCCATGTCTTCAACCCTCCCCATATCTTTGTTTCTTTGTTTAGGGGTGAACCCACCACTCCTCCCCCCATCGCTCCATATAGGACACCCCTATTTGTTGAGAAATTAGATGGTTCAGTTTATTTTGATTTAATCTTGTTGCTGTAAAGTGATCCACTGTGTCTGTCCCAGGCCACTTTGAATTCCGTCACTGTGTATGCCCCCACCACCTCCATCGGGAGGGCATTCCAAGCATCCACCACCCTTTCAGTAAAAATGTATT
This sequence comes from Ichthyophis bannanicus, assembly GCA_033557465.1. Lineage (NCBI taxonomy): Eukaryota > Metazoa > Chordata > Amphibia > Gymnophiona > Ichthyophiidae > Ichthyophis > Ichthyophis bannanicus. The sequence goes on from CM066039.1 coordinate 195,321,868, forward strand.
TCCTGACATTGCCTTTCAATTTACCACCTTGCGACTTCATGTCATGCCCTCTAGTTTTACAGCTTCCCCGTCTCTGGAAGAGGTTTGTTTGTTCATTATTTCTCTTTAAGTATTTAAAGGTCTGAATTATATCTCCCCTATCCCTTCTCTTGTCCAAAGTGCACATATTTAGGTCTTTAAGTCTCTCCTCATAAGGCCTCTGACGCAGGCTCCAAATCATTTTGGTCGCCTTCCTCTGAACAGCTTCCATTCTTTTTACATCCTTTGCAAGATACGGTCTCCAAAACTGAACACAGTATTCCAAGTGAGGCCTCACCAGAGACTTATACAGTGGTACTAGTAACCCTTCCTTTCTGCTGGTAATTCCTCTTCGAATGCAGCCCAACATCCTCCTGGCTTCTGCCACCGCCTTGTCGCACTGTTTTGCCACATTGAGATCTACAGAAATAATCACACCGAGGTCTTTCTCCTGCTCCGTGCACACCAACCTCTCACCCCCTATCATGTACATTTCCTTTGGATTTTTGCTACCCAAGTGCATGACACTGCACTTCTTCGCATTAAATCTCAATTGCCAAGCATCAGACCATTCCTCCAGCTTTTGCAGATCCCTCCTCATGTTAAGCACTCCCTCGGGGGAGTCCACTCTGTTGCAAATTTTTGTGTCATCTGCAAAAAGACAGACTTTTCCATTCAGTCCTTCAGCAATATCGCTCACAAATACATTGAACAGTGCCGGGCCCAGGACCAAACCCTGAGGCACCCCGCTAATCACCTTCCTTTCATCCGAGTGAGCTCCATTTACCATCACCTTCTGTCGTCTGTCAGTCAACCAATTTCTGATCCAGTTTACCACCTTGGGACCCATCCCCAAATTACTGAGTTTATTGATAAGCCTCCTATGAGGGACAGTATCAAAGGCTTTGCTGAAATCCAGGTAGATGACATCCATCACGTGTCCTTGATCCAGTTCTCTAGTCACCAGTCAAAGAACTCAATCAGATTTGTCTGGCAAGATCTTCCCTCGGTAAAACCATGTTGCTTCGGATCCTGTAATCCTCTGGTTTTGAGAAAGTTCACTATTCTCTCTTTCAGGAGCATCTCCATTACTTTTCCCGCCACCGAGGTAAGGCTCACGGGCCTGTAGTTTGACAGTTCTTCCCTGTCACCACTTTTGTGTAGAGGTACGACGTCAGCCATTCTCCAGTCCTGAGGAACCCCTCCTGTTTCCAAGGATCTGTTGAAAACATCCTTTAATTGCCCTGCAAGAACCTCTCTGAGCTCTTTCAGTATCCTGGGATGTATCCCATCCGGTCCCATGGCCTTGTCCACTTTCAGTTTCGCAAGTTGTTCTAACACCTCATCCTCTCCAAATGGTGTGGTATCTACCTCATTCCCATTTTTATATTTGGGAGTCACAGGTGATCCTTCTCCAGGATTTTCTTTAGTAAAAACAGAGCAGAAGTATATGTTTAGTAATTTTGATTTATCAATGTCATTTTCCATGAGTCCGTTCCCAGCACTTCTGAGTCCTGCAGTTCCACCTCTGATCTTCTTCCTTTCCTGAATATACCTGAAGAAAGTTTTGTCGCCGCACTTAACATCTTTAGCCATCTTTTCCTCTGCCTTTGATTTTGCTATCCGTATTTCTCTTTTTGTCTCCTTCAGTTTGATCCTGTAATCATTTCTGTGTTCTTCTGTTTGCAAGCTTTTGAATTTTGCGAAAGCTGTGTTTTTTGCCCTTATTTGACAGCCACTTCTTTGGAAAACCAAATAGGTATTCTTCTCCTCTTGTTTTTATTTACTTTTCTTACATATTTATCTGTTGCCCCTTTTATTGCCTCTTTTAGTTTAGCCCATTGCAATTCCACTTCCCTTATCCCCTTCCACCCTGTCAGCAACTCCTTTAGGTACTTGGCCATTTTGCTGAAGTCAGTGTTTTTGAAGTTTAGGACTTTGAGCTTGCTATGATTGGACTGCACCTTGGCTTTTATCTCAAACCACACCCCAGTGTGATGATCACTGTTGCTCACAGGAGCACTCACCCAGACATTTGACACGCTATCACTGTTGGTGAGCACCAAATCCAGCGTTGAGCTTTCCCTGGTTGGTTATTTTATTTATTTATTTATTTTATTTTTTATACCGCGCTCTTTAGAATCAGTGCGGTTTACATGTATACTAAACAGGTACTTTTTTATTCCCTTGTCCCCGCAGGGCTCACAATCTAAGTGTACCTGAGGCAATGAAGGGTTAAGTGGCTTGCCCAAGGCCACAAGGAGTAGCCATGGGACTAGAGACCCCAGTCCCTCTGGCCTGAGGTTGCTTGTCCCCATGTGGTAACCATTTGTCTAAGTAACGCATCTTGGATAGCGTCCACAATTTTTTTTGCTTCTTTCCAGATTTGCAGAAGGAGTAATCCAATCCTCATCGGATAGATTAAAGTCACCCAATATGATCGCTTCCCCCTTTGTTGCTATCTTGGCAATATCTATTATCAATTCGTTATCTCTCTCTTCAATTTGAGTCGGAGGTCTGTAGATTACAGCAGTATGGATGACAGTGGCATCTCCTCTTTGCAACACGATCCAGAGAGCTTCTTCTTTTCCCTATGCACCCTGCATTTCAGTAGCTTTAATATTGGTTTTGACATACAAGGCTACTCCTCCCCCTTTTCCATTTTTTCTGTCTCTTCTGAATAGATTATAGCCAGGTATGGCTATATCCCAATCATGCGATTCATTAAACCATGTTTCTGTAATGGCCACAATGTCCAAGTCCTTTTCCACCATTAGGGCTTCCAGATCCGGAAGTTTGTTGGCTAAGCTACGAGCATTTGTGCTCATTGCTTTCCAGCATTTAACTGGCTTGTGTGTATTTTGCATTGATTTTATTTTACCCAGTACTTCCCAGTTGCTTTTTATGTGTTTAAAAGTGTGGTTGTTTCTGTTATTCTGCTTTTGCAGGGGGTGACGTCCAGAACTTGACCTTCCCCGTCCATCGCCCCCTTCTTCTAGTTTAAATGTAAATTGATATGCTGCCTGAATTTTTCACGTAGGATTCTTTTCCCTGCGACAGAGAGGTGTAGTCCATCAGCACAGTATAGTTTCTTGTTGGTCCATATGTTTTCCCAGTCGCCAATAAATCTGAATCCTTCTCATTTGCACCAGGTCTGGAGCCATGTATTAAAGCTGTTAATGCGATTTAGCCTTTTTGCCCCCTTACCTAGAACAGGTAGAACTTCTGAGAATGCTACAGTGTTAACAATGGGCTTGAGTTTTTCTCCCAGAGATTGGAAGTCCTTTTGGACTGTAGAGGCACTATTTCTAGCCAGGTCATTTGTACCCAAGTGGATGACATCATCAAGTTTGGAGTGTTTGCTTTCCATGCTATTTGGTTTGTATTCCTGCCGGCTGAGGAGCCTGAGAGGCATTTGACTATCTTCTCTCCTTTGAACTGTGTTTCCAAGTTGGTGTCTCTGATGATGGAATCTCCAATTAGTAGTAGTTTTCTGTTTGATGAGTTTTTCTTCATATTTGGTCTTTAGCAGGAGATTGGACATTGACTGACTCCTCTAAGGGCTGTTCAGTTTCTTTGGATTGGGTATCTCATTAACCAAGGCAGAGAATGCATTATGCAGGGATATCTCTTGGTGTATAGGATGCCTCTGTGTCACAGATCGCAATCTACCCGAACCCACTGTGATCCATTTGTTCCTGGTGTGTTTGACTCTTTGTGGGAGCAGTGGTGGACTTTGTTCAGTCTGTATCCTGGAAGAGGTGCGCTTCATTGCAGCCAGTTCTTCCCTCAATAGAGACAATTCTTTATGCATGGCAGCTAGGTCTTCTCTTAGTAGAATCAATTCGTTATGCATGGCAGATGATCTTCGGCACATAGGACATGCTCTTAGGCTCCAAATGATTCTTCTTGGAATGAAAGTATCGCAGGTATTGCACTGAATACAAGACATGCTGGTTAAGAGAATGTGGGTGTATCCCAAGCTTTTGGCCACTATATAGGCAATGCAGCCCCAGGGGTGGGTGGGGTGAGGGGTAGGGTGGGTGGGAACCCAAGTGTCCCTGCCCTAGTAGGCTTATACCTGAACTGAGGGCACACTCAGAAAACTGTTAAGACTACACAAGGAAATCAAGCAGTTTGACTATTCCCAAACGTAATGTAGGACCAGCAATTAGCAATTTTCCCAATACCTAAGGTTTAACCCACAGTTAATATTTTATATTTGCAATAAAAAACCCAGCAGAGATAGAAAGGAGAAAGCTTAGTCTTATCTGTGTCTTGGGCAGCTCCGGCCTTTCAGACTGGCTGTGACCGGTATGAGAAGCCAGGTGTCTGATGATCTAAAGTAGCCCCTCCCTGGGAGATGCCTTTCAAGCAGACAATGAACCAGAATTACCCAAAATATACCTTTTGTAGTTCTGTCTGCCCCCTGTGCAAAGGCCTCTGTTGGTCCCTTGCAATGTAAGTATTTCTATTCCAAGTAGCTGATTTCTCTTACAAATGTCCCTGCCCCAGTAGGCTTATACCTGAACTGATGAAATGGATTCTCTGATTCAATGGTCTGGGAAGAGGGATGTATAATGCTGTGGAACTTGATAGAAGTAGACAACACAAATAACAGTTTGGAGGAACAAATAAGGCAAGACTGGGTATTTACAGTAGCTCTGTTAGCAAGAGATAATTTTAAGTTCTCCAGGGCATAATGAAATTCCTTCTTGCCAGATACCAGCATGCCTTGTTAGAGAAGTTACTTTTAAAATTTTCAGGAAGGACATCTTAGCCACTGCTATGTATTAATTAGTGAAGCTCAAGGGGACTGAATTTTGTTTCCAATCTACCTGACAGCTAAAACTAAAGTAATTTAATATCAAAATAGAACACAGATAAAGTATAGCATGAATGTTGTTAATTCTTTTTCCCGAAGATATATAAAAAGAACAACCTCTAGGTTCAATTGGCAGTAACATTATTGAGAGATAAATCCCCATGATCATGAGATTATGTTTAAGATTATTTTACAGGGATCCTCAATTTGACAATTGTGATGGAGGAAGGACAAAGACAAGAACCCCCCCCCCCCCCAAATGATTAGCCATCCCTTTACTTGTGTTTGTAAATGAATTTAATCCACGATGTGCAAGTTTTGTTTTCTAGGTTTCATGGGTCCAAGCTTATCCTGCTTAAGAGTATTTGTCTGTTAATGTCATCCCATGTGTAAAAATGCAAATGCTGAGATGTTCATTGGAAATGGTACCTTCCAGAGCTTCTTATAACTGCAGATCAGAACCTATGGAAAATGGTTAAGCACATATTCTCCTGTTTTATGTATGATTAATTTGTAGTTGTGCATGAGTGAGTGGGAAGATCTTCCATGTATGGTTGCTTTTGGTGTTCTTAGATATCTTAAAAGTTGTGTGAATTTGCATGATATAACAAAGACTAAGAAGAAAATGCTAAAGAATGGATTTGCTACAGAAAAACTATGAAGGTATTTAAAGGAAAAGATACAAGTTAGCAACTTTGCTGAAAATTGAATTGCTTGTCAAAGTCAAAGCAAGTTTATTTGGTTAAAGGAAATTATTAAAAAAAAAAAGAATAAAAAGAGAAAAAAAAAGAAAGGTGAAACAACCAACATGATTGTATACAGTGGATTCCGTCTGGATGCTGGCTTTGTGGAGCAGACTGGGAATGTAGATTGTCTGTCATGTGCATTTGTTTCATGTTGCTTGTCCTGGGGATTTGATGTTTTATTTTATTTTCGTGATTTATGGTCAATAATACTGATATCCCTCTTTTTATTTCTTATTGTGCAAGAAGCATAATGATATGTGTAATATAAAAGAAAAGATGTTAGATTAGGTATTTAACTAACATATTTTACAAGTCACAAATAATGAATAATACAATTTAATTCTAACAAGTTTGCTCTCTAATATCCTCTGCTTCTTTCCTGTCCATCGTTGGCATTCTTTTCTATATGTATTTATAATTTGTTTTTATTTTTGTAAACTGCTCTGCTTTCCCTCACTAAAGGCAGTATATCAAGTCTAAGAAATGAATGAATGAATGAAGTAAATTAAGCAATTAAATCATGGTGGTAAACATGTGTTATAATGATTTATTCTTTATGTTAGTAGATTACATGTAGATCTTGATTCAGAAAGGGGCATGTCTGAGCAGGACAAGCCCATTAGGACCCAATTCTGTAATGTGGGAGCAAAACGTTCCCATAGCATACAGAATCAGGCCCAAGGACGGCCTGGCGTGTCCCTGCATGTCTGCAGGGACGTCCTCCCCGCAGACTCCCCTGTCACCCGCGGCGCTAACCCTCTTCTTCCCTGCTGCCCAACCCACGGCTGGGCAGCCGAGGGCCTGGATCAGGTGGCAGGGACGTACCTGTACCCGGCCCAGGCCCCAGAGGGGGTTCCGGCCCCGATCGCCCAGTTTGTGCTGCTTATTCCACCTTTTGAGTTGGAATAAGCAACATGTTCCCCCTGACCCCGCAGGATGTACAGGGCTGTAACCGGAATTGGCCCTATACATCCTGTCACCTCGGCCCGCCCCTGCTCTGCCCAGACTCTGCCTCCTCCTGGTTCTCCCTGAAGAGCTGCTCTAACCATGCAGGGAAGGCCTGAGGGGGAATAGAGGCAGGATGGCTTGCAGGGCTGCACGTCCCACCGGAATGTGCAGCCCTGCAAATTGCCTTTCTGAATCGGGCCTATAGTCAAATAATTTGGAATAATTTAGCTCTAGCAGTAGATGTGTTATAATTAATTGGTATTAGATAAGATAATCCTGTTCAACAATTCTATATTGCCATTAAGTATGAGTAGTCGAGCTTGTTTGCAATTGCATGGAATCAAAGGGGTGTTGTGGTGGTAAGTTTTGGTTCTGCAAATTATATATTGCATACAATAGAATCCTATAGAGCGAAGACAATGACTACTGTGAATGAAAAGAAGTCTGCAATGCTACTGAATGTGTGGACTCTGAGTAGGAGCCCAGATCACAATTCTAGCAGTACTACTCATATATATGTAGCCATGAAGCTTGGGTGGACAGTCACTGAAACTCTGTCCAAGATGTGCATAGCACAACCCATAGTGAAAACAGATGCTGTTGAACAATTTGGAATTATTACCTATGTCATAATGAGAATATGGGTGCAAACCTCTGAACTACTGAAAGGTCCATGGAGGATAGTTGGCCACTGCCAGCAGATAGTGCTTGCAAAAATAATCAGCAGCCTTACTCTATGTGCACATTCTTCTTGAGACCTAGCAAGGGCAAACAGTGTCATATCACTATGGTTAATTTGCAGGATGATTGTAATCCTTTCTTCTATATTGTCAAATAAAGCATATGTATAAAGAAATCCATTCATTGACTTCTCCCAACTAGGAAGATGAAGTTCACCTATGGTCTCTGAAGGTGGTTCCCTGCATCAGCAAATTGAAGCGGAAGGTGTTCCCCACTGTGGCAGAAGACTTATTCTGGACTTGGACATGTTTGAGCTACCATTCTTTCATAGTGATTCTTTACAGAATCATAGGGGGGTCTGTAGAAAGGGACCCGAAAGGGAGCTAGGGTCTAACAGGGAAAAGATTTGAGTTTGAGAACAGCTCTAAATATGCTCACAGTTTCACAGGGGGTGTTTATGAATAAGTGAGACAAAGTTACATCTTGCAAGACAGGGAGCTTCTGTTTGCAGGAAACTTGTTCTGATTAATCATGAACAATATGTTTTTTATTTGGCATGACCTGTAACATCTAGATATAAATAAACAAAAAGTAAAGCAAAAAGCATGACGCAGAGTGATAAGGCAAAAGAATGCAGTTTTTTTCCTAATAAAAGTAGATGCTGCGGCCAAGCAAATTAAGGGAGTTACGGGAGACTGCTCAGGTTTGGGAGCTCATGACTGCTTTCCGAAAGGGAACAGACTTTGTTATGGTATAATTCTGTGTATGTTGTGTTTTCATTTCTTCTCACTTGCTTCTGGGATCAGAGATAGAAAATCAAGGGCCAAGGAAGGATTCCTGTGTTTGTTGCCTCCGGCCAGGCAGTTAAGAATAAAGGACACAAACAGGTTACAAGCAAAATGTCATCTGCATAAATTGAAAACAGAAATTCCAGTGTGATGGATTAGGGTAAACAATGGGCTTCAGAAAATATTAAAGAGTGGGGCAAGGACCGAGTCCTGAGGAACCTCATATGAAAGTGGCTGTGCATCTGAAGACTTATCATCAATAGAGACAGAAAATGTGTGCCAAGATAGGAAAAACTGAAACCACCAAAGGATCTGACCATGAATACCAATTGAGTATAAGCGAGATAATAGAAGATCATGATTAATAAGAACAAATGTGCAGGAAAGATTTAAAGATACCACTAGCGCAATTTTCCCTGAATCAAGTGTGCTATGTATCTCGCAAGGAGGGCGGTGATGATGTTTCGGTGCTATAACCTGGATGGAATCCAGATTGGCGAGGATGGAGTACACGATTATGCTCAATATGATCGGATAACTGAGAAAAGATCAAATGTTCTGCTAATTTGGCAATAAATTGCAAATTAGAAACAGGGTGATAATTAGAGGGATCCTGAGGATCTGAATTTGTATTTTTCCAGAGTGGGTGGATTATGGCATTCTTCCAGAGAGTGAGAACCTGGCCAGACAGAAATCTATGATTGATTATTATTTGAGCTATTGTAAGAAATTTCACCTACCCATGGTGACGGAATGGAATCCAGAGAGCATGTAGTTTTCTATATGGAATTAAAGGTCTTTCTGAGAGAATGTTCAGTAGCTAGAATAAAAGAGGGCCAATTGTGAATAGGAACAGAGGTAGGGGAGCAAGGAGAATCAGAAATAGTGAAAGGGATGGCACTGGCAGAGTTTGAGGGAATGTCAGAATCTTATTGATGAAGTAGGTGGCAAGAATATCAGGTGATGGACCCAAACAAGTACAGTGCTGAGATCAGTTAGGGGGTTATTCTGAGGCACGAATAGCAGGGATGGACATCCCAACGAGACGTCCATCCCCGCTATTCGTGCCGGCTTTCCCCTCCTGTCTAACTTCCCCGCCGGTTGTGCAGGGAAGTTAGACGGGGGTGGGGAAGGGGCGGCATGGGGGCAGAGAGTGGGTGGGCAGTGGGCGATCACTGGCCCTGGATGTACAGGGCCAATTCTAATGTCGGCCCTGTACATCCAGGGCTGGCAAAATGTCCGGGGAATAACTTCCTTGGACATTTCTTTTGTTCAGCTCCAGGGGACAAGCATTAATTCCCCGCAGCACAGCCCTGGCCTTAGGAGGCCGGATCAGGGGTCGAGCTGCAGGGAATTAACTCTATTTTGCAGCAGCCGGCATTGCGGCTTTTAATGGAGCCATGGCAACATGACACCATGGCACCGCGGCTCCATTTAAAAGCCCTGACTGATTTAGTCGGGCAGGCATGTATGTGTAGGCCAGGACTGAACTGCAGTCCCGGTCTGCACGTACATGCCTATTCGCAATTCTGATCCCGCGAGGCTAGATGTGCCCCGCGGGATCAGAATCACAATCTCCTTTGTACGTCCGGCTCAGCCTGGACATACAAAGGAGATGTACGAGTGAGACAGAATCGGGCCCATAGTGTTCAGAGCTACGGTTTTAGTCAGGTTTGCCTTAAACCCAGATACTCTTGAGACATCTTGGATTTCTAGTAAGAGATGTGGGAGAGATTCTTGCGGATTAGATAGAAAGAGCAGGGTATCATATGCATATAAAAGTATCTTATGCTGCTGTTTCCCCACCACAATGGGTCAAATGGCTTCTAGTACTTCACTGTCACTGATCAGGCAGCCCAATTTGGTCACTTCCTCATCCCCTAACTGTGGAAGGGCCAGCGAAGCCAGATATTCCCTCAGAGCGGTTCCCGGCACTCTTGTCTCTGACTGATACCAGTTCTCATAGAAAGTTCGGAGTTCAGCACAAATTCCCTTAGTACAACACATTTGTGCTCCCTCCTTTCTCTTGAGCTCTTCAATCAGCCTCGAGGTTCGCTGCTTTTTTCAGCTGCCAGACCAAGAGTTTCCCGGCTTTATTTCCCTGCTCCATATAACGGTGCTTCGTGAGACTCAAAAGATGGGCAACACGCTCACTTTCCAGGACGAAGAGCTGACGCCGGACCCCTACCAATGTATGTTGGACATCCTGCCTCCCATTCACACTATGCTCCTGCTGGGGTTTCTGAAGCTGCCTCAGCAGCAGCCTCTTAGTCTTTTCTTTAACCTTCTTAGCATGGGACCCGTGTTGTATTAAAACACCTCGCATAAAAGGCTTTCCCACCATCCCACAGTACCCCATCTGAGACATACCCAGTGTCATTTGTGATTAAGTAATGCTGTCATTCATGCCTCAGCTTAGACAGCACAGTGCTGTTTTTCAACATTAGGCTATTGGCTGTCCAGTCATTTCACCAAACCATGATCGGACACTTCCAATGCTGTGTTTAGAGGTCAGAATGTAATATCTTTGGAAGTAAGAATCAGTTCTGAGGGCATAGCAAGTATATTCCCTACTACCACCATTTCTCTCCCTCCGGAGATCGACTAGTCCCCCGTGCTTTATACAGTCTTGCAATTCACATCCCTTGTTTTTTCAAATTCACTACATAATTAGAGCAATCCTTTATTCCAAGGGCACAATTTAGATCCCCTGCAATCACCCCCCAATCCCCCTTCGCTAGCCCTGCAAAGTTATGCATTCTTTTCTGGAAAAAGGACCCCTTGGGCCCATTAGGAGCATACGAGTTGAGAATATCCTGTTCATGTTATTGTACCCTCCCCGTAACCCACACTATCCACCCTTGAGAATCACCCTCTGTGACATAGTGTACAAAGTGCACCCGTTTATGTACAGTATAAGTATTACCACCCTCCTCTTCTTAGAATTATAGGCAGAACAGAATATTTGATCATACTCCTGGGGCTGGAGTTTTTTGTGTTTCCCCTCAGTTAAGTGGGTTTCCTGCAGTAGTACAATATTCACTTTTGCACGGAGCAGCAGATATAACACTTGTGCCACTTACTCGGGTGATTAATACCCCTAATGTTGAGTAAGGCAATCTTAATCTCTGCCATGGTTAGGGTTTGTAAGTCTCCAGCACTCACAGGTCAGCCTTCCAGCACATACACCATCTCCCTTCAAGGTTCCTTTCATTCCCACCACTGAGCAAAGGTAACAAACAAGACAAAACCAAAAAAAATTCCAAACTGGATATCTCAAATCTCTGCACATTTGCCTCCAGTGATCTCTCCGTTTTTGTTTATGTGACTTCCCCCTAAAACTCTTATAACACATATCATAAAAAAATACCGCTGCAAAACTCCCCCTCTTCCCTCCCGCACAGCAAACTCAACTATTATCCTTTCACCCCCACTCATTCTGCACTCTCTCAAACAAACATCACACATTTTCTGCCCCCTGAGATTATCGCCAGTCCAGCTTGCAAGCAATAGTCTCTTGGCATTTATGAAAATCAAGCAGGCTATGAAAAACACAAACCAAAAAGGAAAAAACAAAACAAAACCCTGTCCGCTTGTAAAACCAGCTTTGCTGGCAAGAACTGTTCATTGCTGCAATTGCCCTTGGTGTGTCTGTTAGTTGCCTCCCCGACTCAATTCTCATCGCACTTGAAATGGCAGTCCTCAGGTCACTGGGCTCGCTTCTCTGCCCAATCATGTCCATCTACTCCCTCCTGAAGGCACAGCTCAGTCACTGTTCCCAAGAGTGTATCAGATTCAGGCTATATCAGTCCGCAGAGTGTATCAGATTCAGGAACAGTCCGCAGAGCGGTGGAAGTCAGGAAGCCCCAGCCATGAGTTCCAGCTGGACAGCCCAGGACCCATTGTGTGGCAGTGATTTGCTTGTGGTGGGATCGCCCTTGGATTTTGGCAGGATCACAGCCAGAAACTTATGTACGGCCTCTGTATTATGGAAATGGGTGATTTTCAACCGGGATTGAACAGAGGTGTGTACAACGAATGGGGACATAAGGCTCTAAGGCGGTTGGGGCAACTGATAAATGATAAAGGGGAATTACACAATTTTGAAGAACTTAAGAAGGAATATGGTCTAAACACAACAAACTATTTTGAATATATGCAACTTTATCACTATAAAAGGCATCCAGAAGTAAGAAAGGATTAAACTTCTGAGGTCACAGGATTTGAGAAATTCATGGGGCATGAGGGGACAATGAAAGATATGATATCAAAGCTATATCAAGAACTGATGGCAAAAGAGAAGGACAAGGTCAAGGGCCTTCAAAAATGGGAACAAGCATTCCCGGGACACTGGGATAAAAAGCTGTGGCAGGATATTATCACTTGGGCCAGACGGCTAGCACCAAGTACGGCATATTTGGAAAATAGTTTGAAAGTTCAGTATCATATGCATTGGATATCCATGAAGTTGTGCGTTTTGAATAAGGGAACATGAGGGGAGTGCTGGAAGAAATGTGGGGAAAAGGGGAATTTGAAACATGTATTATAGAACTCTGTGAAGGTGCAAAAAATGTGGAAAAAGCATGAACAAAGATTTTATGAAATGACCAAGGTGCAAGTAGTATTAAAGCCCACAATGGTCATATTAAATGAAATGCATGAAGAGGGAGATAGGAATTGAGAGATGTTTCTAGGTTATTGTATTGAAACTGCACGAGGAGCGCTCACTGCACAATACAGGATATAATGGGGAGATTAGAAAAGCTCTGGTATATGTGTGAAATTGAGGCATACAAATATCATTAAAAAACAATTTAGGGGGGTGTGGGGCTGGTACAGCGAGTGGCCTAAGGAGGTCAGATGAACAGTAGAGAATAGGGGATAAATGGGGGGCAAAGGGGGGCATAGGGGGTGGTTGGGAGGGGGAGATGGAAATGGAGGGGGGAAGGGGAAGGGGGAAGAAGGGAAAAATGGAAAATGGACAAAGAAGAAGGACATAAATATATCTAATGAGGGGTCTGATAAATGATTATGCAAGTAGCTGGGAAGGGTATTATGCAAGGTGTCACTGTTATGTCAATGAAGAATATTTCATAATATATGGCTGTACACTGGATGTTCAAGTTGAATAAAATACAATTACAAAAAAACAAACAAACTTGTTAAATACAGGATTCCAAATGACATGCAACTAATATACAATAATCTTTGTAGGATACTTGTCAAGCAAATCCGATTGAAAGTGTTTTGTATAAGAAGGATTATGCATTGTGGCCTGTTTCTGCTCTGTATAAGGACTATTTTGAACTTAGGTGCAGACAAAACTCCTCTGGCCTGTTTGATCAATAGCTGGAATCGCGGCCTTGTGACCTTCCTTGAGGAAAAGGATTGGACTGTTATTTGGGATACTGTGCAAAACGTTTCTATATGCAAAGGAAGGTTGGATCTAATGTATAGATTGCTTCATGGTACCTATTGATGTTCGATCTTTTTTTGTAAAATGTATCCAACTGCCAGTCCAATTTGTTGTCATCAGTGTGATTACTGGGCTAGCCTCATACACATGTGGTAGATGGAACTGCCCTAAGCTAGAATTTTATTTGGTGGGAGGTCTTTAACAATATTTCCGCTGCAATCAAGCAACATCTTGTCGCCTGAGTTGGCTGAAAACATGGCTGTTTTCTGGGGGATGATGTGGACTGCTGGACTTTAGGGAAGATGGTCATCCTTGCTGTTCTTGTCTATGTGATGTGATATTAATTTTGTGTACATCCATTTGATTGACTTTTTTTCAGAAAGGTGGTTTAAACTTCTGTAAATAAATAAATAAATTGTTGGGCTACTGGAGCGGGATGCAGGCCTCAGCCTACACTAGGAATTGGCTTCCCAAATGCTTTTGGGGGCCTGGATTACTGTAGCTACTTAGTGGAAGTCCACACTGGATGTTGAGAACTGGAAGGTGCAAATTGCTGAAATGGCATGGATAAGGTGCCTGTCATATAGCCTTTGTGGTAATCTGGAAAGATTTGAGGCTGTGTGGGAGTCCATCCGGTTGATATTGTTCATTTTATCTGCAGTTAGCCGGCAGTGCCCAGTTTTTAACTTTACCCCCCCCCCCCCCCTTTTTTTTTTTTACTTTTTTCCTCCTTTGTGCCGTGGGGTGCATGACCTACATAAACTTCAAAAAAACAACAATTGTTCCTCAAAGAAAACAAGCAATGAGGAGAAAAAGAGAAAAAGGCCTCAGAACTGCCTAAACACAGAACTGCTGAAACACAGAACTATAACAATGGGCATTAACCGCCCTAAGCTCATCACAGAAACATTAGCGGCCAGAAAAAACTCCTCACATCAAAACAACTCTGTTCTCATCTAGAGCATATAACTAATCCTGGGTAGTGCATATCAAATTAAAACAAAAATCACACTTATATTTGGATAAATTCTTCCATCTCATAATAGCACAGACAATTGCATGAACACAACAGTAGTGAACAATCCAGTTAGACTTTGAGAAACATTTGTTGTTATTTTGAAGTTTATGTATGCGTGGAGTGATTTTTTTCTATTTTTGGCATTAGTTAAAATAGTAACATAACAAATGACAGCAGGAAAAAACTATCTAGAACTCATCTAGTCTGACTAGTTATTCTGTATACACCGATTTATTTAGTTGCATTTATATCCCGCTTTTCACCAGGTCAAAGCGGTTTAACAGAAAAGGGGGGGACAATAATCAATATGACAGAGAAGGGGGGGGGGCATCATCATGAGGGCCAACATTGATGATCTGAACAGAAAGTAACGAATTAGACAGTTGACGTAAGACTCTTAGTTGGTAGCAGAGGGGATAGGTCAGAAGGTCTGGATGTGCAGTCAGTGAGAGATGTCTGTTTCAGGTCCAAGATATTCATGAAACAGGATGGTTTTTAATTGTTTCCGGAATGTGGAGAGGTCTCTGTTGCTTTGGATCTGGCTCGGAAGGATAAGGATACCCCCAGCTGCCAGCCAGAGTGTGGCCACCAGCAAGATTTCTCCACATTCAGATAAGTCTTTTTGTCTTCCTTCTTCGCACTCTACCATCTTTGGTACAAGTGCATGTAATTTTCCACTTAATTCTCTCCAGCACCCCACCTTTCCCAGTTCAGATGTCTTCAGTGAAATGAATCAGTGGCCCTGATCGGGTTCCAGGAGCCAAAGTTAAAGTGTTCACATCACAGCTCTTGTCAGATTCCTATGAAACTGTGATTTCTGTTTGCTGCACACTGGATCACTGACTTATTCCAAGAACATGATAATAAAGCGACCATTTCCTATTTAGTTGTTTGTTTCACATCATTTATTATTTTATATGCCTCTGTCATATCATCTCATCTCAGTCATCTCTTTTCAATTGAAGCACGATAATCTGCTTACCATTTCTTCAATTGACAACCGTTTTATCCCTTTTGTCATTTTTGATGCCTTATTGTATACAAAGAAATAATGACATAAATATGGTTACAATCCATATCAAAGCAGATACCAGGTAAAGAAAATTGGAGGAGTACACAGCTTTGAACTGAAGCACATGCATTCTAATAGATGTTAAGAAACCTTTGGGCACTGACTACTGATATATTAACCCGTTTTGGACAAGCGTATGTTTTACATACATAAGGTTTCCATACTTACTACTCAACTGTTTACTAATTAATGGTTATAAATTCAATGGAACTATGTTTAGCTATTATCGTTATGTCAAAAAGCGTTATATACAGATTTTATATCTGCGATCTAGTTAGTTTAATAGGTATTCGAAGTTTGCTGATTTTGATGGTACTGGCGGCTCAACAAAAAAGATAACAAAAAATAGTAAATAGCTTATAATGCTGTAATAGCTACAATTTTGCAAATAAAAGTATTTGTGGACTTTAGAAAATAGGTTTAGATAACTGTAAGTTACTTAGTGTCAGAATTATTGGTGTGTATATCGGCCTTGTATGTTTTTCATATGCTGGGCTAATATGTTGTCGAAACTAATTGCTGTCAAGCATTCTGTTCTAGGTGTTTCAATGGTGCAATATCGATGCACTGCATCAGAAGTGTTTTCACGTGTATCATATTTCGCCGTCAGAATGGACTGTTGACAAACTATATTATATCATAATAAAGTGTTTTAAATGAAAACTGCCGTTTCAATAGTATCATACAGTATGTTTGTCAATGAATATTGGAACTGAATCCTATCTTTTCTGAAGACGGGCAATATACTATATTGGACCAGTGTATGAAAAACATAAACTATGTGAAACTTCTATTCTCCAGGACCAAGCAGGAAGTCAGTCCTCACATATGGGTGTCATCGGCGCCGATGAAACCCCAGCGGAGCATTTCCCCAGCTTTCTATGAAAGCCTTTGGGAATGCAGGCACGCATGCGCGGTTCCCTTCCCGCCTAAAGGTGCCATCTTACCTCAGTCTCTTTTTTTCCGTGAAGCCCATCGGACGTGTGTCCAGTTTTCCCGGTTAAAATTAGATTTTTCAGCGATTTTTTGCTCTTTTTCTACCGGTTCGACGCCGGTTCCTCTCCCGCCGGGTTCGGTACACCGGTATCGAGCCCGATTCTTCTTTTTCAGTTTTTGCCCTTCGTAGCTGGCGTTCGCGCCTTTTTCTCTTCTTCCCTGGAGGGCCGGTCCTTTGACCTCGCGGGGACTCTTTTTTCCCCGATGGCTTCCAGTGGTTTTAAGAAGTGTGATTGGTGTAAGAAACTAATGTCTCTCACCAACACACACGACTGCTGCCTTCGGTGCCTCGGCCCGACCACGATCCTAAGTCGTGCGGGGCCTGTGGAAAAATGTCTTCCAAGGCACTACGAAGTCACCAGCAGCAAAAGGAAAGGCCTTTCTTGAACTCAGCCTCTGGCCGGGCCCGGACCTCGTCTGAGGCCTCGACATCTCGGGATTCCGATCCCGAGCGCCATCGAAGCTCCTCGGACAGGGGGTCCCCCGACCGGGAACGCAAGAGGAAGAAACGGCTCGCGAGGGCGTCATCAGAAGAGGTCCCTGGCTCCTCGAGGGCCAGGTCTAAGACTCCCGACCGTCGCCCCGGGCCTGTGGAACCGGAGAAACCTGCCAAAGTTCCTCGTGTGGAGCCGGAGTCTGCTGGACATGTAAGCCCCGTAGTCCTCGTGGACTCTCCTCCCAGGGAGCCGTCACCGGGCCCCGAGTCGGTGGCTGCTGCGTCTCCCGAGCTGAGTCTCAGGATGACAGCCTTGGAAAGCAGAATGTCTGCCTTCATGGAGCAGCAGCAGGCACTGATGGCCAGCCTGTCTGGTGCATCTGCCCTGACCACTGGGACATCGACGTCGAAGTCGACCCCGGAGACCGAGCCGATACTTGAGTCCATTGTGGCTCGGAGTCGACCTCGGTCGTGGTCTCCTTCAACCTCCCATTCGGGACCGAGGGCGTCGACGCTGGTGCTTCCAGCGTCGGGGCGGGTGCTCCAGGGCCCCGCAGGGTCAGACCCCGACTCTTCCTCGGATGAGTCGGCTTGGGAGATGGAGAACGAGGAGTCTCCTCATACCTTTAAGACTCAGTGCGTCCCTTCGGACTCACCGCAGTCTGAGCCCCAGAGTAGGTCCCCCCCGGAGGACACCCGGTTCTCGGAGTTCGTCCGGGATATGGCCACTGCCTTGGCTATTCCGGCGGATCCCGAGGAAGAGCCTCGAGCTGAAGAGCTCGAGGCGCTGCAGTATGACTCTCCTCCGAAGGAGGCCTTTACTGTCCCGGTTCCTCCGATGCTGGAATGGCTCCTCTTCCGTATGTGGGGGGCACTGGCCTCGGCGCCGGTTCTTAGCAAACGAGTTGATTCCATCTATCGACTCCGGAAGAGCCCTGGTTTTCAGAAGGCACAGCTACCACACCATTCCATGGTTGTGGAATCGGCCATGCATCGTCTGAAGAGTCAGAAGATGCACTCCGCGGTGCCTCCTGGCAGGGAGGCCCGAAACCTCTATGGCGTCGGTAGAAAGTGCTTTCAGGCTCGATGCTTGCTTGCCGTGTCCAGTCTTACCAGCTGTACATGGGCATGTACTTGCGGGATCTGGCCAAGGAGTTGGCCGGATTCTCTGCTGGTCTCTTTGGGGAACCCTTGCAGAGATTTAAGTCCTTGTCCTCGGGGATTCGGGACTGCTCGAAGTTCATGTCCCACACCGCCTACTATGGCTTCGAGGCTTCGGCCTGAGTTGCGGCAGCCGGCATCGCGGCTCAACGCCAGGCATGGCTGCAGTCATCGGACCTCGAGCCATGGGTTTAGGACAAGTTGGTCGATGTCCCTTGCCGAGGTGAAAACCTTTTTGGCAAGCCCATGACCGAGAAGGCCACTCAGCTCGAGACCGAGCACCTCACTCGGACAAGGCTGTTGAGGAAGACCTCTGCCCCTTCTCATAAAAAGAAGGGCTCGGGTAAAAAGCCCTTTTACCCGAGGAAGGGCACTGCCTACAAACAGTACCCACAATATCAGGCTGCCCAAGCTGCCCCCCAGGGTCAGCAAGCCAAGAGCCAGGGTAATAAGCCACGTAGGCAGAGGACCCCCAAGCCTCAGGCCCCTGCTACCACTCAGCAGGGTGGGGGTTTTTGACTCCTCGAGCATAGCCTCTCCTCCACTGCTCTCCCAACCCTGCACAGGAGGTCGTCTCGCCCTCTTTGCCCACCAGTGGCCCCTTATCACTGGGGACAGTTGGGTGCTGGAGATAGTCCACAAGGGCTATGCCCTCCATTTCCACCAACTGCCACCCCCATACTTTCCAGGGGAGCCTCCAAGGCCTCCTCTGCACACAGACCTTCTCCGTCAGGAGCTTCAGAGTCTGTTGGTGGACAGGGCAGTGGAGCCTGTGCCTCCCCACTTACAAGGTCACGGATTCTACTCCAGGTATTTCCTGGTGCCCAAAAGGACCGGTGGCCTTCGTCCCATTCTGGACCTCAGGAACCTCAACAAGTTCCTAGTGAAAGAAAAGTTCAAGATGCTTACTCTTGGAACCCTTCTGCCCTACCTACAGCAGGGAGATTTGCTATGCTCCTTAGATCTAAAGGATGCGTACACTCACATCCTCATTCATCCAGACCACAGAAAGTACCTGAGGTTCATCGTGGGAGGAAACCATTATCAGTACAGAGTGCTGCCTTTCGGCCTCACCTCCGCCCCGAGTCTTCACAAAGTGCCCAGCAGTGGTGGCGGCCTACCTGAGAAATCAGGGCATCTTTGTCTTCCCCTATCTGGACGACTGGTTCATCAGGGGTCAGACAGGTCAGGAGGCCAATCAAGCCACCCTCAGGACCATTGCCCTTCTACAACGCCTGGGTTTTGTCATAAACTTCGCAAAGTCCACTTTGCTCCCTTCCCAGAACTTGGAGTTCATAGGGGCAAGGTTGGACTCTCTCCTGGCAAAGGCATTCTTGCCCGAAACAGAGCCCAAAGGTTGATGGCCTTGGCAAGTCAGTTTCTCAGCAGGTCCCTGGTCTCCGCCAGACTCTGCCTGAGGCTTCTGGGCCACATGGCTTCAACAGTACATGTGACCCCAAATTCCAGGCTCCATATGAGGCCTGCACAGTGGTGCCTTCGGACTCAGTGGTCACAGCCCACAGGCAGCCTCAGAGACAGGATAAGGGTGTCCAGACCATTTCTGCACTCCCTCAACTGGTGGCTGCACCCACCCAATCTACTGAAAGGGGTGCCTTTTCAGATTCCAGGGTACACAGTAGTGCTGACGACAGATGCCTCCCTGCAGGGCTGGGGAGCTCATTGTCTGGGCAAGTGCACCCAGGGACTCTGGTCTCCCTGGGAAGCTGCACAGCAGATCAATCTCCTCGAACTCAGAGCCATCTGATTAGCACTCAAAGCTTTCACACCTACCCTGGCTCACCAGTCTGTCCTGATTCAGACAGACAACCAGGTTGCCATGCTTTATGTGAACAAACAGGGCGGAACTGGGTCCAGGATCCTTTGTCGAGAGGCTCAGGACCTTTGTTCTTTTGCTCTCAAGCACAACATGCTCCTCAAGGCTGTGTACCTTCCAGGCCAGGACAACTACCTGGCAGACAGGTTAAGCAGGATTCTGCAGCCCCACGAGTGGCGGCTGCATCCTTTGGTAGTTCAGAAGATCTTTCCAAAATGGGGTCTTCCTTTGATGGATCTTTTTGCCAGCCCACTGAACAAGCAACTGCCAAAGTTCTGCTCCAGACAACCACATCCTCTGCGGGTAGCACCGGATGCTTTTCTGATATCTTGGTCTCAGGGCCTCCTCTATGCGTTTCCTCCCACGCCCTTGGTGGCCCGAGCACTGTTCAAGATTCTTCAGGACAAAGCCTCGGTCCTGCTGGAAGCTCCCAGATTGGCCGGGACAACAGCCTCTAGGAAACAGTCCACTAGGAAAACCTATGCTCTTAAATGGAAGAGGTTTTCTGTTTGGTGTCAGCTACGTACAGAAGATCCTTTCTCCTGTACTGTGCCAGTAGTCCTTCAGTACTTACTGCACTTGTCAAATCAAGGTCTTAAATCCAATTCTGTTCGGGTCCACCTCTCAGCTCTAGCAGCTCACCACACATAGGTAGAGGGACAGTCTCTCTCTGGTCACCCCTTGGTGTCCCGCTTTCTCAGGGGCTTGCTTTTGCTCAAGCCTCCCATCCGTCCTCTTACCCCTGAGTGGGAGCTGAATGTGGTCTTGCAGCAGCTGACTCACCCACCTTTTGAGCCGATGGCTACTTGTCCACTACGCTTCCTCTCCTGGAAGACACTCTTCCTGATAGCCCTTACATCAGCTAGGCGAGTAAGTGGCTGCAAGCCCTGGTCTGTGACAGGCCTTACACCAGGATTTACAGAAACAGGGTAGTCCTCAGGACTCATCCCAAGTTCCTCCCTAAGGTTGTCTCCTCTTTCCACCTCAATCAGGAGGTGGTTCTTCCAACATTCTTCCCTAGGCCTCATGTTAGCCAGGCTGAAGCAGTCCTGCATACCCTGGACTGTAGGAGGGCCTTATCCTTCTACCTTGACCGTACGCAGGGGCATAGAAGGGCTACTCAGCTCTTCGTATCTTTTGACCCAAATAAGTTGGGGTTAGCTGTGTCCAAGCGTACCTTGTCCATCTGGGTGGCTGACTGTATCACCTGGGCTTGCAAGGCAGCTGACCTTCCTTTGCAGGGTAGTGTCACGGCCCATCGTGTCAGGGCAATGGCTGCCTCAGTGGCTCATCTCCGCTCTGTGCCCTTGGTAGACATCTGCAGGGCTGCAACTTGGTCTTCAAGCCAGACATTTGCAGCCCATTACTGCCTGGAAAGGGAGTCCCATAGGGACAGTGCTTTTGGCCAGGCAGTACTCCGGAATCTCTTTGAGGTTTAGGCTCCTCCTGCCCTCTGTTGGGCTACCGGTGGAGGTTGTGTCCTTGAAAAGCCTTTCTTTGCTGCTGAGACTAGAGGGAGTACTCTTGTTCAGCCTGGGTTCCTTGGTAGCCCAGAGCTTGGGAGTCACCCATATATGAGGACTGACTTCCTGCTTGTTCCTGGAGAAAGAATAGATCTCCAGGAACAAGCAGGAATGAGTCTTCACATATGGGTATCGTCGGTACCGACGGAGCCTGCGCGGGAACACTCCCCAGCGTCCTAAAGGAAAGCTTTTGGGAGCATCCCACAGCGCCTGCGCGCTGCCTTCCCACCTTTCCTAACCGCCTCTCTCCAGTTCTTCTTTTCCGCGGAGCCAGCAGGTCGTGTTCCTGTCACCGCTGAAGAATTTCTTTATTTTCTTTTATTTCTTTGGTCGCGTGTCTGCCTTCTTCGAAACCGGACTGGTACCGCCAGTCTTTCTTTCTTTATTCTTAAAAAAATAAATAAAAAAAATTACTGTTGTTCTCACTTCAGTGCATTTTTTCTTTCTTCGGCCTTAGGCCTAGGAAAAATTTTCCTCATGGAAAAGCCCGCCTCCGGGTTTAAAAAGTGCACGAAGTGCAGCGGCACTATTTCTGTCACCGACACCCATAAATGGTGTCTAAAATGTTTAGGTCCTGACCACTCCATTGCGGATTGTGAGTCCTGTTCCATGATGTCTAAAAGAGGTCTACAGAATCGAGCAGCCAAGCTCAGTACCCTGTTTCCCTCTGATGCAGCTTCGGTAGCATCGACGTCTTCCAGGGCTTCTTCTTCCTCCCATGGATCTCAGGTAACCAAACTTAAGTCCAGCCGGTCCTCGAAGGGTAGATCTCCCTCTAAGTATCGAGATGCCTCCGGGCTTGCTCTCGAGGAATCTGCACGGCAAAATTACCCCGGCGGGAGGCTCCGGCTTCCAAAGCTTTATCTATGGGGTCACAGGTTGACATCGATGGCTCGGCCTCGACTGATCACCTGTTGCCATGTTCTGGGGTACCGGTGGTTCCCACTGGTACCGACATCCAGACATTGGTGGCGTCGATGGATCAGAATATCCTGACCATGCAGCGTGCCATTACGGCATTCATACAAGCTGCGACGCCTTCGTTATCGCAACAAACTCCGTTGGCGGTACCGACTCCGACACCGGTACCGATATCGGTTCCGGTGCCGGTACCGATTGCATCGACATCGGCTTCGGTGTCGACTGCAGCGATACACTGTTCTGTGATGCCCATCGGTATTGACTTGGTACCGATCACTCCCGATGTCGATACCACCCGGTACGCGTATCGGGCTCTGCAGGAGCATCCAGACTGAAGACTCTGATGAATCAGAGGCCTCTGTCGAAGCATCGGTGATCCTTCCTCAGGAGCCCTCTTCTCCAAAAAGAAGAATGTTTCCTCCAGAAGACTTGTCTTTTCAAGACTTTATTAGGGAAGTGGCCAGGGGCCTTTCCATTTCAGTGGCCCCTGAAGCAGAGCCTAGAGCCAAAAAATTAGATATTTTACAATATCCTAAGGCTCCTAAAGAGGCAGCCACTTTACCAGTTCATGAGATTCTTTATAATCACATGTTGAGCATATGGGAGACCCCTCTCACCATCTCCCCTCATTCTCGTAGGTTGGACACCATGTATCATGTTCCTCCTTGTCCTGGCTTTCATAAGACTCAGCTTCCTCACCACTCCATTGTGGTGGAGTCTGCTATGAAGAAGATAAAGAGTACAAAAAGGCACTCTTCTAATCCTCCAGGAAGAGAATGCAGAACCTTAGATGCCTTTGGCAGGAGAATTTTCCAGGCCAACATGCTTGTTGCCAGAATCAACTCCTATAGTCTCTATATGGGGATGTTTCTAAAAGAAGTTACAGATTATCTGCAAACTTTATCTCCTTTTATTTTAGAAGATAAAAGGGAAGAGTTTCTCACCTGGCTTAAACATGCCCAGGATGTTTCCAAATTTTCCAACCGTGCAGCCTTTGATTCTTTTGAGTGTGCCAGCAGAGCCTCGGCTATTGCCATAGGTGCACGCAGAGTTGCTTGGTTACAAGCTTCTGATTTGGAACCCTGGGTTCAGGATGGACTAGGAAACCTTCCTTGTACAGGTGAAAACCTTTTTGGCAAAGATTGGCAAGCAAAGGCCACCCAAATGGATGCTGAAAATTCTGCTTTAGATAGACTCTCAAAGTCTACCTCTGCTCCTTTTAAGAAAAGGTTGTTCAAAAAGGGTTTTTTTTTCCCAAAAAAGGGAGATATTATTCTGCCTATGGTCAGCAGGCATCTTCTGCAGGTCGTTTTGCTACAAAGAGACAGCAACAACCAAAACAGGCCAAGCCTAAGGCTGCTAGGACTGCTACGGCCCAACAGCCTCAGCCTTCTCAGGGTCTTTGACTTTCAACTAGAGAACTTAGCCTTTCTGGCTCTAAAAGAACCAGAGCCTCTCAACATTCCAGAAAGGTTAGCTCACTTTGCTCCCAGATGGGAACAAATCACAGCAGAGCAATGGACCCTCTCCATCATAAGAGAGGGGTACAAGCTTCATTTCTTAAACCTTCCTCCTCACACCATGGTGAGACAGTTCAATTCTCCAACATCTCTCCTCGATCTTCTGGGTCAGGAGATTACTACCCTTCTTGCCCAAGAGGCAATAGAAGAAGTACCCCTTCTTCAGCAGGGCTCAGGGTTCTACTCCCCCTACTTTCTTATCCCAAAGAAAACAGGGGGCTACAGACCCATACTAGATCTCAGAGAATTGAACAAGTTTCTATACAAGGAGAAGTTCAAGATGATTTCTCTCGGTGCTCTCCTTCCATACTTTCAGAGTCAGGATTGGCTTTGTTCTCTAGACCTCAAGGATGCGTACACCCATGTCCTCATCCATCCAACACACAGAAGGTTCCTTCGATTCCTTTACCGAGGAAAGCACTACCAATACAAAGTGCTTCCTTTCGGTCTGGCCTCTGCACCAAGAGTGTTCACAAAATGCATGGCAGTAGTAGCTGCATTTCTACGCACTCTAGGGATATTTGTATTCCCATATCTGGACGACTGGCTCATCCGAGCTCCATCCCAGTCAGAGGCCCAGACTTCCCTGGCCTGCACAAGGCATGTTCTTCAGTATCTGGGACTTGTAATAAACATTTCAAAATCCCATCTCACCCCTACTCAATCTCTAGAGTTCATAGGGGCCTTGCTGGATACCACAACTGCAAGGGCCTATCTTCCCCAGACACGTTGCCTACACTTGATGCAGTTAGCCTCACAGATTCAGTTAAAATCCCATTTAACTGCTCGAGAGATGTTACAACTGTTAGGCCACATGGCATTCACTGTGCATGTGGTTCCTTATGCTTGCCTTCACATGAGAGCAGCTCAATGGACTCTGTCCACCCAATGGACCCAGGCATCAGGCTGCCTGTCAGACAAAATAGCAACCTCTTTTGCTCTCTCCAGTGGTGGAAGTCCACTCAAAATCTGTTGCTGGGGTCCCCCTTTCAACAGGTGTTACCCCAAGCAACCCTTACAACAGATGCCTCTCCAAAGGGTTGGGGAGCTCATCTACAAGATCTCTCCACCCAAGGCATCTGGTCTCCACAGGAGACATCTCTACATATCAACCTCTTAGAGCTCAGAGCAATCTTTCTGGCTCTCAGAGTCTTCCACACCCTGCTCAGCTACAAGACAGTCCTCATCCACACGGACAACCAAGTAGCCATGTTCTACGTGAACAAGCAGGGGGGGACTGGCTCTCTGTCGCTTTGCAACGAAGCTCTGAGATTGTGGGCCTTTGCCAGAGAGCATCAAATCCATCTCATGGCAGTGTATCTTCCAGGGGTTCAAAACTCTTGGGCAGACAGACTCAGTCGAGTTCTGCTTCCACACGAATGGTCCCTCCATGGGGACCAGATAGCCAGGATCTTTCGAATTTGGGGAACCCCAGACATAGACTTGTTTGCAAGTCCGTGGAATGCCAAACTTCCCCGGTTCTGTTCCAGAATTCCGTGTCAGGGAGTTCAGGCCAGGGATGCCTTCCTCCTCCATTGGGGGCAAGACTTCCTCTATGCCTTTCCACCCATTCCCCTAATTCCGAAGACACTGTTCAAACTTCAGAGAGATAAGGGGTCTATGATCCTCATAGCACCACATTGGCCACGCCAAGTGTGGTACCCTCTACCTCTGCATCTCTCTCAAGCTCCCTCCCTGGACTTGGGATCTGCTCCAGACCTCCTGTCCCAGGAGGAGGGAACGTTGTGGCACCCAAATCGCCAGTCTCTTCACCTCAGAGCCTGGTTGCTGAAGGCCTAGACCTTCAAGAGTTGCATCTTTCTCGGCAAGTGAAGGATATCCTTCATGCTTCCAGAAAGCCTTCCACTAGACGTTCCTATGCTTTTAAATGGAAAAGGTTTACCATTTGGTGTGCAGAGAAGGGTCTTAACCCTCTTGCAATACCTCTGAATTCTTTACTAGAGTATTTGCTGCATTTATACCATGCAGGCCTTAAAACAAATTCAGTAAGAGTCCATTTGAGTGCTATTGCAGCATCCCTTAAACCTCTCAATGGACAGCCTATTTCCTCTCATCCTCTTATAGCAAGATTCATGAGAGGCCTTCTTTTGACTAAACCTCCCATCAGACCACCTCCAGTGGCATGGGACTTGAATCTGGTTCTTGGCCAGCTTATGCAGCCACCCTTTGAACCCTTAGCCACTACCTCCTTGAAATTCCTTTCCTGGAAGGTTATTTTTCTCATTGCAGTCCCTTCAGCTCGCCGCATCAGTGAGCTGCAAGCCTTGGTGGCTAATCCTCCTTATACAAGATTCCATCATGACAAGGTAATCCTCAGGAGTAATCCATACTTTATGCCTAAAGTGGTCTCACCTTTTCATCTGAACCAGGAGGTTTATTTACCTGTCTTTTTTCCAGGACCTCATGCTTCAAGTGCAGAGAGGAATCTTCATACCCTGGATTGTAAGAGAGCTCTTGCTTTTTACTTACAAAGGACACAGCAACATAGAAAGTCCTCTCAACTCTTTGTTGCTTTTGATCCCTCTCATTTAGGACTTCCAGTCTCTAAGAGAACTCTGTCCAATTGGATTGCTCAGTGTATTTCTTTCGCCTACCAGAGTAAGAACATTTCTCTGGGGGGCCATGTCACAGCTCACAATGTGAGGGCCATGGCAGCCTCTATGGCTCATCTAAATTCTGTGTCCATCGACCAGATCTGTCGAGCGGCCACCTGGGCCTCGGTTCATACCTTCACAGCCCATTACTGCTTGGACAAGGACTCCCGCCGGGATGCCTTGTTTGGTCAGGCTGTTCTCAAACACCTGTTCCATACCTAATCAACTCCTACCCTCCATCCCTGGCTGGATGCCTGAGATTCATGGATGGAGTAGAGCCCTTCCCAGGGACTCACAACCTGGGTGATCTCCCAGGCATCTCTAGCTGGGGAGTCCCCATATGTGAAGACTCATTCCTGCTTGTTCCTGGAGATAGCACAGTTACTTACCTGTAAAAGGTGATCTCTGGGAACAGCAGGAATAAGTCTTCACAACCCACCCACCTCCCCTAGGAGCTGTATCTCTCTATCTTTCTTTCCTTTCCTCACTCTCTCTTTGTCTCAGCTTTAAAACTCGAACTGGAGAGAGGCGGTTAGGAAAGGCGGGAAGGCAGCGCGCAGGTGCTGTGGGATGCTCCCAAAAGCTTTCTTTTGGACGCTGGGGAGCGTTCCCGCGCAGGCTCCGTCGGTACCGACGATACCCATATGTGAAGACTTATTCCTGCTGTTCCCAGAGATCACCTGTTACAGGTAAGTAACTGTGCTTTACTCACCTGTAACAGGTGTTCTCCAGGAGCAGCAGGAATCAGTCCTCACAACCCTCCCTCCTCCCCTTGGAGTTGCAGTTGTACATAGTTTTTTTTTCATTTTTGTGTGCTGTTCTTAGCTATTTCATTTGACTGAGGTAAGATGGCACCTTTAGGCGGGAAGGGAACCGCACATGCGTGCTTGCATTCCCAAAGGCTTTCATAGAAAGCTGGGGAAATGCTCCACTGGGGCTTCATCGGCGCTGATGACACCCATATGTGAGGACTGATTCCTGCTGCTCTTGGAGAACACCTGTTACAGGTGAGTAACTACTCTTTTTCTGCAAAGTTTTAATATTTTTTATTATTGCCGGTATTTCAGAGTAGTTTGAGTGTAACAAATCTAATAAATCATCCAGAACAGAGAAAAACTATGCGAGCTGTCCAAAACGGGTTAAGGCTGAAAGGTTATAGGAAATTGTCTTCATAATAGGAACAGCACTTCCCCTAGACCTTCCATATGTAGTACCACTGTTTGTCTAAAAAAAAGCTTTTCAGTTAAAATAATCGTATAGATCTGTCAACTTTCTAGCACTATAGGGTAGGGAGGGATGGGGGAGGAGGGAAAGGAAAGGAGGACAAATACTTCTAAAAGTTTCAATTATGAACCTGCCAGCATGTATTAGCTGGTTGGCAGCAGGTACAGGAAGGAAAGTTTACCTTCAGCATTCCAGCAGACATGTTGCTGGGTAAGGTGAACCATCCTGTCCAGAATGTTTGAAACGTCAGTTCTTGTAGCACTCCAAATAACTTTTCATCCACAGACACATGACCACTAAGCTCAAACATATGAACCTTTTAATTTCCAGTCCAGGTTGGAAACAGCACAGGAAATTCTAACAAAAGACATAAGCCATCTACAGGGTGGCTCAAAAAAAGTGAGAACATCTCGTAGCATATAAGTTATTTAAAAATTCAAAAAGACAGATGTAAACGATTGACAAATTTTAAAAAAAAAAGATGGCGACCAGAAATTGTCGAAATAAAGACGTTATATATCTAAAAAAGGTAAATAAGTAAACTATTTAAGCTTTTAATTTACGAGATGTTCTCACTTTTTTTGGGCCACCCTGTATATATATGAAGGCAAATTTTAGATAGAACATGGAGATCAGAATAGACACATCAAGGATGAGACCTACACAATTCCAGTGGTATTTTAGAAAAGGCTCTTTTTAGACTGGAGCCTTTTATAAAATTTGCATAAGTGCCACACTTGCACATTCAAGTTTGTATTTTTTGCAATTTACACATGTCTGTATTTTGCATCTTACAGATGTAACTTGATGTCCCCTCATAGACGTCCCCCTATTAGGAGAGGTTTAAAAGGTTAGGGTTCTTCAACCTGGAGAAGAGACAGTTGAGGGGAGATATGATAGAAGTCTATAAATTAATGAATAGTGTGAAACGGGTAAATGTAGATTGATTCTTTATGCCATCAAAAAGTAGAAAAACTAGGGGACATGCAATGAAGCTACAGTGTAACCTGTTTAAGAATAATAAGAGAAACTATTTTTTCAGTGAATGCAAAGGGAGGAGTAGCCTAGTGGTTGGGGCAAGGTACTTCAGGCCGGAAGGTCGGGAGTTCAAATCCCACTAGAGGACAGCAACCTTGGGCTGGAAGGACTGGGGTTTCTAGTCCCACAGGTGCTCCTTGTGGTCTTGGGCAAGCCACTTAACCCTTCATTGCCCATGTTCCCTGTAAGTATTAGTGTATGTGTCTCATATCCCCGCATGTTAAATGTATCTCCCAATTGTGTTGTCACCGCTTTGATTGAAGGATAAGGCGGTATACAAAACTGTCTAAATAAATAAATAAAAATAATCAAACTCTGGAATTTGTTACCAGAGGATATAGTAAAAACTGTTAGTGATGATGGGTTTAAAAAAGGTTTGGACAAGTTTTTGGAGGAAAAGTCCATAAACCATTATTAAAAAGGACTCAGGTAATCCCCTGCTTGCATTATGGAACCTGTGTGTCTTTTTGGGAAACTGCCAGGCACTTGTGACCTGGATTGGCCACTATTGGAAACAGGATACTGAGCATGATGGACCTTGGTCTGACCCAGTATGGCATTTCTTATGTTCTTATGTTAACTTGGTATATATATTTTCCACAACTTACTTGTGTAAGTTAGTATTTTGCATAACTATGCATTTAAATGCTGTCTTTGATTTTTTTTTCAAATTTGAGGGGGAAATAAACAATGGGAGATTCAGAAGGATAGCCTCCTTAATCCCTCTTGTAAACAGCTGGCCAAAACAAGCACTTTTTTAAAAACCCATATGTGTCAGGAAACAGCTGCAAATCTCAACATGGACAATTTTAATCACAGTGGCGGAGCTTGGACAAAGTGCAAATTTACATACATAATTATGTGTGTTTCCTGCAAATCTAGTCACGGGCATTTACGCCAAATCTAGGATTGGTGTACATATGTGGTTGCACCTAGATTTGGGTGCATGTATCTCACCACTTATGCCCCTATTCTATAAGGTAAAGTACATTTATTCATTCGCTGAGCCCCAGTGAACTTATAATTTGCTTTGAATATCAGCCCGAGTAAAACCTCACTGTATCACCTCTAGCTTATTCAGCCATAATGAAGCTTTTTGCAAATTCCAGCATACTGTATAAAGTTTTCATACAGAGTGAAACTTACAATACTGACCTCAACTTGGGAAGAGTAATTCTATAAGGGTTGCTTAGTTCAATACATGCTGTCACAGTCATATTTGATACCTATTCTATAAAGTAAAGTAAAAGTAAAGAACACTTTACTAATAGAATTTCAAAATGGATAGCATCAGGCCATTTAAGTTACTACATGGCCTGATTCTATCTGTATAAATGTGGGTTGGATTAGGGCAGGGGTCTGCAACCTTTAAGACATAAAGAGCCACTTGGACCCGTTTCCGAAGGGAAAAAAAAACCTGGGAGCCGCAAAACCATTGCGACATTTAAAACAAATCTAACACTGCATATATTGTTTCTTACCTTAATGCTATATACGACCCCCTACTTTTCCTGTTAAAATATAGGTGTTTGGCCTATACTCGCCGTATAAGACTACCCCTCTTCCTTCGCACACCAAAATAAAATACGCCAGAAAATATAACAACAAGAAGTAACAATATTTGATTTCAAAATTATGATGATTTTGTAGTCAAATCACTAATATGAAATAAAATTATTTTTTCTACCTTTGTTGTCTGACCAATTTATTCTTTGATCATGCTGGTCCCGATCTGAGGCTTCTGCTTTCCTGTCTTCTCTTAGCTCTCTTTCTGTGGTCTATGGTCCATCTGCCAGTTCTTATCTCTTCTTTCGTTTTCTTCACTTCTTTCCATCAGCCTATTTCCAGTCCCAGTAACCCTCCCCAATATCAGCCCCTTTCCAGTCCTCACTCCCAGTACCTTCCAATGTCAACTTGCATTCCCATGATTGCCACTGGTGTCCATTTCCTTCCAGTCCCCCTCCTTCCCCACTGACCAGTCCCTTCTAGTACAAATACCATGGCAGCCCCTCTCAGATCCAGTTCCATTCTCCCATCCCCTCATATCAGCCCATTTGTAGCCTTAGCCCCCAGTTATCTTCCAGGGCCAGCAGCTCTATCCTCCCCTCCCCACAATCAGCCCATGCCCAGTCAAAGCCCCCCAATCAGCTCGCTTCCAGTGCTAATCCCCCCTCAACCCCATTACCAGTGCTAGCCTCCCCTAATCAGCCCAATACCAGTCCTACCCCCATCAGCTCATTACCAGTCCTAGCCTCCCCTAATCAGCTCATTTCCAGTGCTCGTCCCCTCAACCCCATTACCAGTGCTCCATCCCTCCATGTCAGCCCCCTCCCTCCCTCCCTCCCTCCATCCATATCAGCTCCCTCCCTCCATGTCAGCCCGCCTCCCCAATCCCTCCATGTCAGCCCCCTCCATGTCAGCCCCCCTCCCTCCATGTCAGCCCCCTCCATCCCTCCATGTCAGCCCCCCTCCCTCCATCCATATCAGCTCCCTCCCTCCATGTCAGCCCCCTCCCTCCATCCATCCATCCATATCAGCTCCCTCCCTCCATGTCAGCCCCCCTCCCTCCATGTCAGCCCCCTCCATCCCTCCATGTCAGCCCCCCTCCCTCCATCCATTCATATCTGCACCCTCCCTCCATGTCCGCCCCCCTCCCTCCATGTCAGCCCCCTCCATCCCTCCATGTCAGCCCCCCTCCCTCCCTCCCTCCATCCATTCATATCAGCTCCCTCCCTCCATGTCAGCCCCCCTCCCTCCATGTCAGCCCCCCTCCCTCCATCCATTCATATCTGCTCCCTCCCTCCATGTCAGCCCCCTCCATCCCTCCATGTCAGCCCCCCTCGATCCATCCCTCCATGTCAGCCCCCCTCCCTCCATGTCAGCCCCCTCCATCCCTCCATGTCAGCCCCCTCCCTCCATTCATTCATATCTGCTCCCTCCCTCCCTGTCAGCCCCCTCCCTCCCTCCATGTCAGCCCCCCTCGATCCATCCCTCCATGTCATCAGACCTCCCTCGATGTCAGACCCCTCCTTTCCTGAATGTCAGCCCCCCTCCCTCCATCCATTCATATCTGCTCCCTCCCTCCATGTCAGCCCCCTCCCTCCATGTCAGCCCCCTCCATCCCTCCATGTCAGCCCCCCTCCCTCCATCCATTCATATCTGCTCCCTCCCTCCATGTCAGCCCCCTCCATCCCTCCATGTCAGCCCCCCTCGATCCATCCCTCCATGTCAGCCCCCCTCCCTCCATTCATTCATATCTGCTCCCTCCCTCCATGTCAGCCCCCTCCATCCCTCCATGTCAGCCCCCCTCGATCCATCCCTCCATGTCAGCCCCCTCCATCCCTCCATGTCAGCCCCCCTCCCTCCTTCCATTCATATCTGCTCCCTCCCTCCCTGTCAGCCCCCCTCCCTCCATGTCAGCCCCCTCCATCCCTCCATGTCAGCCCCCCTCCCTCCATCCATTCATATCAGCTCCCTCCCTTCATGTCAGCCCCCCTCCCTCCATGTCAGCCCCCTCCATCCCTCCATGTCAGCCCCCCTCCCTCCATCCATTTATTTCTTCTCCCTCCCTCCATGTCAGCCCCCCTCCCTCCATCCATCCATCCATTCATATCTGCTCCCTCCCTCCATGTCAGCTCCCTCCCTTCTTCTGCAGCCGCGGCTCCCTGCCTCTTACGGAACCGCGGCTGTGCTTTTAAAATCATCTCGGAGCCCTTCCTGTCTTGACGGGCTCCGTGCAGCATTGTCCCGCCTCCAAAACTTCCTTTAGAGGCGGGACAATGCTGCACGGAGCCCGTCAAGACAGGAAGGGCTCCGAGATGATTTTAAAAGCACAGCCGCGGTTCCCTAAGAGACAGGGAACCGCGGCTGCAGAAGAAGGGAGGGAGCTGACATGGAGGGAGCCCATAACGCGACGTTTAAAGCGGGCAGTGTGCTCCGGAGCCGCGGCAAAGGTGAGAAAGAGCCGCATGCGGCTCCGGAGCCGCGGGTTGCCGACCCCTGGATTAGGGGATGGGAAGAGGCAACCCTTAAAATAATGGGGCCAATATTCAAAACCACTCATCAGGTTAGCAGCACCCACCAACTGGATAAGTTCTGGCAATGCAATAGTCTGCAGCACTATCTAGATAGCATAAGAAATATAAACATAAGAACATAAGATATGCCATACTGGGTCAGACCAAGGTCCATCAAGCCCAGTATCCTGTTTCCAATAGTGGCCAATCTAGGTCATACATACCTAGCAGTTTCCCCAAAAGACACAGGTTCCACAATGCTTGTACTGGGTCAAGCATTGATATCCTGGGTCCCTTCTTAATAATGGTTTATGGACCTTTCCTCCAGGAATGTGTCCAAATCTTTTTTAAACCCAGCTACACTAACAGCCTTTACTACATCCTCCGGTAACAAATTCCAGAGTTTGATTACACGTTGAGTGAAAAAATATTTTCTTTTATTAGTCTTAAATGGTTTACCCTGTAGCTTCATTGCATGTCCCCTAGTCTTTCTACATTCTGATAACGTAAACAATCGATCTACATTTACCCGTTCCACTCCGTTCATTAATTTATAGACTTCTATCATATCTCCCCTCAGCCGTCTCTTTTCCAGGTTAAAGAGCCTGTCACGCCCTCACCACCCGCCTCTAGCCTAGAGGGGCGTGGTATCGGAGGAACTTCTCTTGATTGGCTTGGGCAAACTAACTTTCCCCAGGTGTATCTTGGGATATGTAGTTTGCCTTCAAAAATGGCTTCAAGAAGAATTTGTAGTCATGGTCCGGAGGTAAGGCAAAGTGACAGAATTTTATTTCTTATGCAAAAGTTCAAGTACCCTGTACACAGGACTCCTCCTTATGCAGGATTATTGGTAATACAGCACTAGAACAGCATAACTGCTTCACAAGCTTCAAACACACACAGCTGCTTCAAACGTTTCTCAGCCCTCCGGGTGCTAGCAAAAGTATCCCCGGCCTCCTGTCAGTTCTCTGGGTCTTGTTATTTCGAGCTTTAGGAGACCTTCTCAGAAAGTGTTAGCCCTCAGCATAACGGTTCAACGCACTTGGCTTGGCATAAAGTACAATCCATAGGAATATCCATAGTCCTCAAGTCATCCTCAGCAGTATCGACTTGCATATCTTCAATTGTTGGAGCAGTGTCTCGTTCTGAGTTCTCAAAGCAGTGCTCAGTAAACAGCTCCCCCTTGGGTCCTAGAGTCACTCCTGTTCCCAGCTCTACCTGAGACAGCCAGTCAGTACCTTCAGCCTTCGGCCCATCTCCTCGGCTGTGTTCCCTGTGGTTCAGCTCCTCCCAGGGCTCTCCTCTATGGCTCTGCTGCGTCTCCAGCTTCTCTTGACTCTCCTGAGCCTCTTGTTTCTCCAGCTCCCCTTGTTTCTCCAGCCTCCCTTGTTTCTCCAGCCTCAGCAGGAGTTTATATTTCCACCTCCAGGGTTCCAGCCCCTCCTCCTCCCTTCCGGCCCTTCCCAGGTGATAATAATCTCTTCTCATGCCTGCAGGGACCTCATAGGAGTCTAGGTGTGGCACTCTGGGCTTTCTCTCTCTCCTCTCTCTCTTCGCGGGGCCTGAGATCCAGGGCAGGCAGGGATTTCGTGGGTATCGGTGTACGCAACATTCAGGTTACCCTTAAAATACACAACTGGGCTCCCCCCTAAGTCCAATTCCATGTCCTTTTCTATTCTCATGGGTTCAAGATGGGCGTCTGTATCACAAGTCCTAACCTTTTTAGCCTTTCTTCATAGGAGTATCCTTCCAAGCCCTTTACCATTTTGGTGGCTCTTCTCTGAACCTTTTCTAATATCACTATATCCTTTTTAAGATACAGCAACCAGAATTGCACACAATATTCAAGGTGTGGTCTCACCATGGAACAATATAGAGGCATTATATTATCTTTGGTTTTATTTTCCATTCCTTTCCTTATGATACCTAGCATTCTATTTGCTCTCTTGGCCGCCGCTGCACATTGGGCTGAGGGTTTTAACATGTTATCCACAATGACGCCTAAATCTTTTTCCTGGGTGGTGGTTCCTAATGTGGAACCTTGCATCATGTAACCATAGTTTGGGTTGTTCTTCCCTAGGTGCATAACATTTTACTTGTCCACATTAAATTTCATCTGCCATTTTGATGCCCAGTCTTCCAATTTATCAAGATCCTCTTGCAATTTACCACAATCATCTTGGGTTTTAGCAACTTTAAATAGCTTTGTGTCATCTGCAAATTTGATAACCTCACTCGTTATTCCATTTCCCAGGTTATTTATGAATATGTCAAAAAGCAGTGGACCCAGCACAGATCCCTGGGGTACACCACTATTCACCTTTCTCCATTGGGAAAATTGGCCATTTAGCTCTACCCTCTGCTTTCTATCTTTTAACCAGTTCCTGATCCACAGTAGTACACTGCCTCCTATCCCATGACTCTTTAGTTTTGTCAAAAGTCTCTGATGAGAGACCTTGTCAAAGGCTTTCTGAAAGTCCAGATACACTATATCAACCGACTCACCTTTGTCCACCTGTTTATTCACACCTTCAAAAATACATAACAGATTAGTAAGACAAGATCTTCCTTGTCTAAAGCCATGTTGGCTGTCTCCCATTAGGCCAATTACTACATGCTGAGTAATTTTATTCTTTATGATGGTTTCTACCATTTTTTCCGGAACTGACGTCAGGCTCACCGGTCTGTAGTTTCCCGGATCACCCCTGGAACCCTTTTTAAAAATTGGTGTTACATTGCTGATCCTCCAATCTTCAGGTATTAGAGATGATTTTAATGATAGTTCACAGATTACTAATAGCAGGTCTGCAATTTCATATTTCAGTTCTTTCAACACGCTTGGATGTATACCATCCGGCCCAGGTGATTTGCTACTCTTCAGTTTATCTAATAGTTGTAATACATCTTCCTGATGTATCGATATTTCCTTCAATTCTTCCGCACCTTTAAATACCACTTCAGTCATGGGTAACATCCCTACATCTTCCTCAGTAAAGACCGAAGCAAAGAATTCATTCAGTCTCTCCACTATTGCCTTGTCGCCTCTTAGTGCCCCTTTAACCCTTCTATCATCTAATGGACCATCTGACTCTCTCACAGGGTTTTTGCTACGAATGTACTTGAAAAAGTCTTTATTTTGCGTTTTTGCTTCCGCAGCAAGCTTCTTCTCAAATTCTCCCTTTGCCTACCTTATTAATGCCTTGCATTTGACTTGCCAGTGCTTGTGCTGTTTCCAGGATTTGTCGTTTGGCTCTTTTTTCCATTTCCTGAAAGATGCTTTTTTGGCAACAACAGCCTCTCTGACCTCACCTTTAAACCATGCTGGCAGTTTTTTGGACTTCCTTCCACTTTTCTTAAAGCGTGGAATACAGCTGGTCTGGGCTTCCAAGATAGTATTTTTCAACAACACTCAAGCTTGATGTAAGTCTTTAACCTTTGCAGCTGCTCCTTTTAGTTTTTTCTTAACTATTTTCCTCATTTTATCATAGTCTCCCTTTCCTTACTATCCCTCCTCCACTAATTAAATCAAAGGCGATCATGCTATGATCACTATTGCCAAGTGGCCCCAACACCCTTATCTCTTGCACTAGATATGGTGTTCCACTAAGGGCTAGGTCTAATATGGCTTCCCCTCTGGTCGGTTCATGAACCAGCTGCTCCAAGAAGCAGTAATTTATTTCATCTAGGAACTTTATCTCCCTAGCATGTCCTGCTGTGACACTGACCCAGTATGATACCGGGGTAATTTAAATCACCCGTTATTATTACTGCACTGTAACTTTTGTTAGCTTCCTTGATTTTTTGAGCATTTCATCATCCATTTGTTCATTCTGGCCAGGCGGTCGATAGTACACCCCCACTGCCATCGCCTTCCCCTTTTTACATGGAATTTCAATCCATAGAGATTCTACAGCGAATTTTGTTTCCTGCAAAACATTAATCTTTTCTGACTCAATGCCCTCTCTAACATAGAGTGCAACCCCTCCACCAATTTGATCAGCTCTATCATTACGATATAGTTTGTACCCAGGTATCACAGTGTCCCACTGGTTGTCCTCCTTCCACCATGTCTCTGATATTCCAATCATATCTAACCTCTCATTTAGTGCTATATATTCTAACTCTCCCATCTTATTTTTTAGACTTCTAGCATTTGCATACAAGCATTTTAGAGACTGTATTTTATTCATATTAATTTGGCTATTGGTAGACATGGGTAATTTGGGGTCTTTAAGCTCTGTCTGCTCCATACTCGAGGGCATTTGGGCTACTTTACTCTTTTTTGGAACCTCTCTGCTTTTGGTAGTATCCTTCAAGGATACATTCTTCCGAACCATCTGCTCTTGGGCGACTGTCGGCTTTATATTGTTTCCTCTAATCTCTATGGAACTATCCAGATAATTCTGAGACAGTCTATGGATAAAGCTGGGGCAGAGTTCCAAGTTCTATGGCTAGTGGCGATATTCAGACTGCTAACCGGATAAGTATCTACATGAAGTTAGGACAAGAAAAGAACTTCCTAACTCTACCTGGTTAACTATCCAGACAGTTCTGGTGGTCTATGCTGAATCCACCTATTCAGTGCCAGTCACTATCTGGATACTGGCACTGAATATCTGGATTTTATTTAACCACGCCAGTCAGTGTTTAAAAAAAATGATGACCCCCCATGGTTAAATATTGACCTTTGTCTAAATAGCAGTGCCATTCAACAGGCCCAAATTAAATGAATAGTGCTAGTGAGGTTATTGGCCAACACATATATTCAGAGCAGCTGTCTATACAGATAATGGTGCCAAATATATGAATTAAGTTAAATGCTACTGTCAGTGTTTAACTTAAGCTGGTGGCTATGCCAGCTGAAAATTGACCACATTGTGTTCAGCGTGTGATTTTACTCCCTGTTTTGCATGGATGGGCCTTCAGTTTTAAGAGGTATAATCAACACTGCAGCATGTAGTCCATCTCTTGCTAGGACATGGAATTGCACCATTATTTCCTCTTACTCTGTCTCCACAGGCAGAAATCTTTCATGGGCAAATGGGTACTATATCTGTCAGATATAGCCCCCTATCTCCTTTCCTGAATGACATTGTTCCAGAAACTGAACAGGGAAACATATTAAGGGAAATTTTAGAAGATCCGTCCAAGTGCAACCTGGGACGTCTAAGCCAGAAAGTCTGAAAAAAATGCAGGCACGTCCAGGTGCCAATGTGATTTCACAAACCTGGACATGACCAATAGGGACATCTACCTAACCATCCACAGAACCATATTTCAGAACTTGGATGTCTAGGATAGCATAATAGTTAGAGTAGTAGGTTAGAACAGGGCAGCCAGAGTTCACATCCTGCTGCTGCTATAGTCATACTTGTGCTGAGTACTGGAGATGATAGAATGCTTTCTTCTCTACACACTCTGGATGTTTTTCAGCCTAAATAAGGACTTGTTTGTTGTTATGCAAGCTGGTTTAAAGTTAGATGTGATGCTGGACATCCATGACGTTTCTGTAATCACGTGGAGCAGTCCTAGTCCATGGGAACACCCTAACCATGCCTCCATGTTCCTGGGAATGCCCCAGTTATGCCTCCGTTTAGTTGGATGTCCTCATGCTGGGACCCAGAGTCCTTTTAAAAGGACTCTGAAGGTGTCTCTGTGCTTTGGACATCTCTATGCCCGTTTTCAGACATCCAGAGCATGAAAAGGGGTTCTAAAATTTCAGCCATTCTGTAACAGTGTGGTGTTTCAGCAGCAGCCTACCCGAGAAGGATGAACACTATTATACAGTATATTTCTCATCAAGTAGACCAAACATTTACACCAAAGGTGGTATATCAAGATTTTAATAAACACAAACACGTGTATTTATCTTGATTCAGTTTACCTTAGAAAGAAGCCATGTACAGTATTATTCTCAGATTAACCTTCCAGACTTCAAAGAACATTTAAATGCAGGACTGCAGCTAAGTTAGTGGATATTAGTGGGAAGGGAGGATGTGCAGGGGACTAATTCATTCTTAGGGATAAGAAGCTTTAGTAATAGAAAGCAGTTATATAATATATTTCATTCAAACAGAAGACAAAACGTTTGACAGTATAAATTTTCAGCTATACCTGCAACTAGCACCGGAGTATATAGTCTTGGAGCATATCCCTATGTACCTTGGAAAATTTTATTTTTATTTATTAGCATTTAGCTCATGCCCTTCAAGTAGTAGTTCAAGGCGAGTTACATTCATGTACAATAGATATTTCTCTGTTCCTGGAGAGCTTATGATCTAAGTTTGTAGCTGAGACAATGGAAGGTTAAATGTCTTGCTCAAGACCACAAAGAGAGTCAATGGCATTTGATCACTGGTCAGTGGCCCTCAGGCTATTGCCCTAACCACTTGGTTACTCCTCCACTCCCACTGTGGATCACTTACCACCTTCTTTATCACTGTTCTACACAAAATTCAGTGGCAACTGTTGGAGCTTCTGGGAGCAGATTCCAGCATCATCAGGTTTTGCTTAGTGCAGACCCAAATTTAGGTAGAAGCAACATAGGCAACTTCCTCAGGCACCAAATTTTGGTAGGTGTTGAAGAATTGCTGCTTACACCATGCCTTGATATGGGCCTGGTGTGGCTGTACCTTAGATCACGTATATTCATGAGCAGTGCTTTTCTGTTAAGTAAACGTCCGGTAAGACCATGGCAGAGCAAAGAGCTGTTAGCATCTCAGTGGGTCTTACACTACCACGCACTGCACTCATGGCCTGACAGTCCTGCCTCCTCCAATGCAGACAGAGCGGGAGCAGGAGCAGCAGGCCTCGAAAGCACATGCACATGGGTGCTTAAAGATTTGCCACTGTGCTGTGCTACTGTGCAGGGTCCATGGTGCTGCAACTGAGGTCTGGCGCCCAAGGGGGATGCTAGCGGATGAGCTGGCCCTGGAGACCTTTCTCCCCTCCCTTCTAACTATGGGCACCCATAACTTAAATCTAGCCCTGGCTTAGTCTTCTTTTTTATCCTCCCTCTGTCCATGTATGTATCAGGGAGTATTTTCATTCCATGAGCTGTGTCCTCACCTTCCAGGCAAAGGAACATGAAAGAATATGCTTGCTGATTAGGTATCGTTATCTTAAACTGGGTATGCATTCTCACATTTGATAAACCGCTATACAGTGAAAAACGCACTGGAAGATGTGCTGAACATTTTGGCTTTCTTTCCTTCCTTGATAATCCATCACTGACTTACGTTAGTCACAGTCAGTTCCCCTAATATGAACTTGTCCCTGCATGTGCCTTTGTAGGGCAAAGAAAAATCCTCTTTTAAGAAACAGATAGCTCCTAAAGACAACTGTTCAAACCTCAAAATTCCAATATGCTCTTCCTATGAGTGAAATTCCTGTTATGAAGAATAAGCATCCAAACAAGTTGAGGGTATAAATAATGCACAAGATGCATTTCTCAGTGGAAAGGAAATGCTAAAGCAAGAGACTATGGTGTGTGAGGCTGGATGCGGTAAAGTCTTGAGTAACATAAGGAGAAATTCTTAATGCATGGAACAGCCTTCCAGTGGGAAATCTAGAGGTAAAAACAGTAAGAGAATTCAAGAAAGCCAGAGACAAGTACAGAAGACCCTCAATGATAAGGGAAAGATGATTAAAGTCTAGTATAAGCCCAGAGGATCCTGAGTGGTACAGACCTGCAAGTTTTCAGTATTGAGCAGGAGACTCCTTCTTTGAAAGGTCATCTCCCATGCAAAATCAAGAAACTCCTATAGAGTGTGGGAGACTCAGGACTCAGGAGTCAAGCACTTTCTTTATTCTCTGCCTGTATGTGAAGAGGAGCAACTTCAGATCTCACCGCCAACATTTCCTGCTGTGAGATTAATAGGCAGGAAGTGTTGGGGGTGAGATTTCAAGCTGCTCATTGTCCCAGTGCTGGCAGAGAAGTCTGAAGAGTGGTGGGATAGGGGAGGGGGATGGGGGGTGGCATGAGCAGAATGGGAGGGGCATGAACTGGGTTGAGAGTAGGGACCAAAATCTCTCATTTGAAAATTGTTTTCCCTTGGCATCTCTGGTGGTGAGGGTGTGAGGGATAAAGCTGAGAGTAAGTAAGCAAAGGGGATTCTCAGTGGTGGAAAAGTAAGGTAATAAAGCCTGGGATCAGCACAGAAGATGCTCAGTAGTGGGGGAGTGAGTGGCAAAGCCTGGAACAAGCACAAAGTATCCTCATCAGTGAAAAAGTGAGGATTAAAGCTTGAGAAAGGCACAGAGAATCCTCAGTGGCAAGAAAGGCAGAAAAGCACAGAGGATCTTCAGTAGTAGCTCCTGTGGGACTGCAGCTCATGTGCTGGGTGTGATCCCTCCTCTCCCCATTGGGAACAGAGAAGGCATGCTCTCTCTGTGTTATGCTTAGAAAGGAACTGTTCTTGCTATATTCTGGGGCTGAGTAGTCCCCAGGGCAGCAGTATGGAGAGCGTGAGGCAAGAGGGGCTCTCTGAGGCAGGACGGTAGATAACGCCTGAGCAGAGCAAGCTGTGTAGTGGGTTGGCAGGGTACTGGGCCACAGTCTGATTGTCCCCCCAGAAATGGTGAAGGTTTTGGTGCAAGTGGACAGCTGGCACTCGGGCTTCTTGCAGAGCTTCCTGCAGCTGTACCAGGCTAATCAGCTGTACCAGGCTAAGGGCAGGAAGGCCTTCTGAAAAAGAAATGGCACAGCCTGCACCCATCTCCTGCCCTCCAGCCAGGACTGGCATTAGGGGATGGCAAACAGGGTGATTGCCCTGGGCCCCATGTCACAGGGGAGCCAACCCTGCAGATAGGCTTTGGGGGCCCCTTACTATTTTCTGCCCTGGATCCTGCAAGTTTAACATCAGTCCTGCTTCCAGCATCCTGCAGGTGTACACCCACCACTGGTATCTCATGCTATTTATGGATGATTTGTGACAGGTTTCTCAATAACAGGCCACTGTGGCAGGACGTCTAGTAGGCATGATTGTAGCTGTAGTGCCTTACTTTGCTGAATTCCTTGAAGCACAACTCATAATGCAGAATAGACTGGAACTGTCATACAAAGACCTTCTTCATGCTTTCTTTTCTACTTATTATCAAGAGGATCTGGATCTTTGTATATTTTGATATGATCTTGGTGGCCAATGTAGATGACAAAGGTATTTTTTCACTCAGCGCGTAATCAAACTCTGAAATTCATTACTGGAGGACGAAGTAAAAGCTGTTAGTGTAGGTGGGTTCAAAACAGGTTTGGACGAGATCCTGGAGGAAAAGTCCATAAACCATTATTGAAGAGGACTAGGGAAATCCATTGCTTACCCCTGGGACAACAGCATGGAATGTGTATACCTTTGGGAACCTGACAGGTACTTGAGACCTGGAATGACCACTGTTGGAAAGAGGATATTGGGCTTGATGGACCCTTGGTCTGACCCAGTATGGCATATTTTATGTTCTTATGAGACAACTCTGTAGGGTGTATTTTAGAAGACCATCAGTGAGCTCTGGCTGCTTGCTATGGTCATATTTGGGACTATGGTACTCAGAGTTTGTCTGAAAACAAGAGGTCCAATATTCAGCGGTGGCAGCAAACCCTTCTAAAGCAGCTAATCATCGCTACTGAACTGAAGGCCTGGATAT
Source organism: Ichthyophis bannanicus (assembly GCA_033557465.1). Taxonomy (NCBI): domain Eukaryota; kingdom Metazoa; phylum Chordata; class Amphibia; order Gymnophiona; family Ichthyophiidae; genus Ichthyophis; species Ichthyophis bannanicus. Next base: position 195,364,303 of record CM066039.1, read on the forward strand.
ATAGCCACAGCCTGGTTAGCTTTGGTGACGAAAATTAGGCCAGTCTTTGAGGCAGTGGCTCAATATTGCTGCTGCCTGGTTATTACCGGATGCCACCTCCACTGGGGTCTATTTATTCTTTTCCATGTTCCTCTTTTTGTGATCCTTTGAAAATTGTAAATGCTGTCATTTTTGCCTTTATTTTTGCAGCCACATCTTTGAAGAACCATATTGGTTTCCTTTTCCTCTTGCCTTTATACACTTTCCTTATATCTAGATCTGTTGCCGTTGTTATGGCCTCTTTCAGTTTAGTCCACTGCATTTCCATTTCCCTTATCTCCTCCCACCCTGCCAGCTCCTCCTTCAGGTAATTTCCCATTTTACTGAAGACAGCATTTTTGAAATCTAGGACTTTGAGTTTGCTGCAATTGGACTCTGCCTTGGATTTTACCTCACCCACACCATGCAGTGATCACTGCTGCTCAAATGGGCACTCACCTGGACATTAGACACATTAGAGGTCATTCTAAACTCCATTGAGCGAATGACCTGCTAAACAGCCTGACAATCTGCTGGGGACAAAGCTCCCTGTACAAACAGGCGATATGTATGGGGAGCTCTGTTCGTGGGAGGGAGGGAGCGGGACAGAGGTGGAGAGAGAGGGGGCGGTGGGTGGAGAGTGACCCCAAATGTACAGGGCCGATTCTGAGCTCAGCCCTGTATGTCCGGGGTCGGCCACGGAGATGGGGGACTTATTCCACCTCAGAAGTGGAATAAGTCCTCCTGAACATCGGGGGACCGCGTCACTGGGCGGAGACAAGAGGTGAGGGGGTACAGGGGATCCCCGCAGCCCAATCCTGGCCAAGGGAGGCCAGATCGGGGGTCGGTCTGCAGGGAAAGGACATTTTTTCTAGCGGCAGGGGATCGCAGCTCCTGAATAGAGCTGCGGTGCCATGACGACGGGATGCCATGGCACTGCAGCTCCATTCAGGAGCCTGGCTGTGCTAGATGGGGATCAGCAGGATGTGCAGATGATTAGAATCGGGGCATGGCATGCATGTCCAGGCCGGTAGACCCGATTCTGATCCCGCAGGGGCTAGACATGCCCACGGGATCAGACTCGGATCAACCTCTGTACGCCCCGATTCTGATTGGCTGTACAGGGGCTGGATGGCCAATATAGGATTGGCCTCATTGTCTCCATTAGTAAGCACCAGATCCAGTGTTGACATTTCCCTGATGGATTACTTCACCAATTGCTTGAGCAAAGCTTCTTGTAGGGCATCCATGATCTTTCTACTTTTTCCATATTTGCAGATGAGATATTCCAATCCACATCTGGCAGATTAAAGTCACCCAGTATCGCCGCCTCACCCTTTTTTACTATCTTTGCAAGATCATTGATCAAGACTCTGCCTATTTCCTCCATTTGAGTTGGAGGTCTATAGACTACACTAGTATGGATGATGATATCATCTCTTCTTTCCAAACCAATCCACAGTGATTTTCTTTGTCTTCTGCATTTCAGTTGCTTTAATACTCTTTCTGACATAGAGGGCTACTCCTCCTGCTTTCCTGTCCTCTCTCTCCACCCTAGATTATATCCAGGTATGGCTATATCCCATTCATAAGACTCATTAAACCATGTTTCCATGATGGCCACAATGTCCAAGTCCATTTCCACCATCAGGGCTTCCAGGTCAAGAACTTTATTACCTAGACTATGATCAAAAAACAACAAAGGTGTGCTTTCCACAAATTTAGGATAACCAACTATGTGGAGACACCAAGCTGGACTCCACCCAGGAGGCCTATGCCCTAGTGGAGTGAGCCCTTACTCACTCTGGCACCTGCTTTCCAACCATAAGGTATGCTGAACCAATGGCCTCCTTGATCCAGTGGGAAATTGAGGACTTATCTGCTGCCTGTCCTTTCCTCCAGCCACTGAAAAGATGGTCTGCCTGACATAAGGAGTTGGTAACCTCCAAGTATCTGAGTAATGCCCTCATCATATCCGCCAGACGCAGAGGGATTCAGTTTGGGATCCTCTTCTGAGAAGAAGGGCAGAATGACCCCTGATTAAGATCCAAAGAGGCTAACCCCTTTGTAAGAAAATAAGGCACTGTCCGCAAGGAGATAGAAGCTATTGTGATAACTAAAAGGACTCCTAACAGGACAAGGTCTGCAGTTCTGACACATTCTGGCAAATGCAATAGTCACCAGAAAAATACCTTGAGGGTCCAATTCTTGAGAGAGGCCTTACAAATAGGCTTGAAAGGGAGCCCTTTCAATACCTTCAATGCCAGAAAAAGGCTCCACTGGGGAACCATTGGACACACTGGTGGGTGAATCTGTTTCATCCCTTAGAAAGAAGCAAGAGACATCAGGACGAGCCATCAAGGATATGCCTTGGATATTTTATTTATTTATTTATTAGCATTTATATACTGCCTTTTCCATGCTTTTAGAGGAAACAAAAATGAAACCAATTACATGGAACAGTTCGATTATGAGTGAATCCTTGTGACTTTAACATAGAAGTGTAAAGAGTATTTTGCTATTATTTACAAAGTGTGCACTATTACAGAACCTGTGCTATTTACAGAATATGTGCAGAATGTGTGCTATTTACAGTGCATATTTACAAGTGTCACTGGAATCATACAGAATTATGTTAGGAGTGGAGGATCACCTGGTTTACTGCGGGAGAGAATGTTAGATGGGATATTAGGTTGGATCAATGTTGACTGGTTCCAGTGTATTTCCGAAATGCATGAAAAGGTGTGTTTTGAGTTCCTTACGGAACATGGAAAAATCATTGATAGCTCTCAGTTTATCAGGTAGGGTGTTCCAAAGTATGGGTGCAAAGTATGAGAATGATCTATTGCTATTGCCCCAATTAAATTTATGAAAGTCGGAGGGGACTGCTAGTGTATTCTGCATGCATCCTTTTCTTAGTCATAAATCTGTCGGTTTGGTAATGAGGGAAGTGAGGCGAGAGAAGGCTATAACCCTGAGAAGTTTAAATGCCATCATTAGTGATTTGTAATTTATACAACTTTGAATTGGAAGCCAGTGTAAGTTATATGAGCCCGATTCTGGAAGCAGGACGTCTGGATGTCCCCGCTGAAGATGGGTCATTAGGACCCGATTCTGGTCCCGCGGGAACAAAGTGTTCCAGCGGGAACCAGAATTGGGCCTGGGGTGCCCCTGCGGCCTGCGGGGACATCCTCTCCGCAGGAACCCCAGATTGCCGTGGCTCTGGACCCCAAGATCCGTGCCGCCTGACCCACGGCTGGCCTCCCGCGGTCTGGATCGGGCGGCGGGGACTTCCCCGCACCTGGTCCTGGGGGTTGCTGCCGGGTCCCGATTCGCCCAAAAAAATTCTTATACCACCTCTGAGGTGGTATAAGCAGTAGGACCCAGCAGGCCCGGCAGCACGTACAGGGCCATGACCTGAATCGGTCTTGTATGTGCTGCCGGGTGGCCCAACCCCGCTCCCGCCCCCTCCCATCCCCCGCTGGCTCTCCCCGTCCTGAAGCACAGGACTTATAGGGAGAGCCAGTGGGGGAATAGGGTTTAAGTGGATAGTGGGGCTGCACATCCTGGTGGGGTGTACAGCCCCACAACCCACATTTTAGAATGAGGGCCATAGCATGGGAGTGATGTGGTCTGTTATATGGGACTTCCCGGCAATGTGTGCAGCTATATGTTGGACCTTCTGCAGTTGGTTTAAGCTTGCTTAGATAGACCTTGTAGGATGCTGATGCAAAAGCTGACGTGTGGCGTGATCATTGCCTGGAGAACTGATCTGAAGTCATGGTTTGGGAGTAGTGGTCTTAGTTGTATCATCCTGAGTTTATAGTAGATTTTTCTGGTAGTAAGTTTTATGTGTGTGGTCATGCTGAGGGTTTGATCAAGGGTGACACCAAGATATTTTCCTTCATTTTTTACTAATAGGTCAGTCTCACTAAGATGCAACTTTGGGGGAGGAGTAAAGCCATGGTTCCTTGTTACATATAGCACATCAGTTTTGCTATAGTTGATCTTGAGGTTATGATGGTTAAGCCACTTTGATGCTTCACTGAAGCAATTTGTAATTTGGTGGAGGATAGGGATATGCCCCCAGTAATATGCCAAGATGACCTCTTGAACCTTAAGAGAGTTCAGGGCCAAGCCCTGGCCCAAGCCTGCCTGCAAGAAGAACAAATGGTTACTCTGTCTGCCTTCCCAGCCTCCAGGGCTTGAGAGGAATATCACCTCTCAAAAATCCTCCAAACTCGAAAACCTACACTTTTCTAGAACCAGGCCATAAGCAAGAAGGGAGCAGAATCCTTCATCATCAGGGGCCCTTGCAGAAGAAGGCCTCTCTCCTGAGGCAGCAAGAGCAGGTACCTCATTAACAGACCCATTAGATTCATGTACCATGGCTGTACAGCCAGTCCAGGTCCATAAGAATTGTCAAGCCCGGATGAGACTGAATCCTGCATAGGAGGTGGCTCACCAAGGGCCATGGGGGCAAGACATACAGACGTTCCTCCTGGGGACACAGCTGAAGGGCAGCATCCAAGCCCTCTGCTTATGCATCCCTCCTGTGGTTGAAAACGTTTCTTAACTTGGCATTCCCCTGCCTGACCATCGGGTCGAACATTGGAAGCTCTCACCTTCTCACTATTAGGCTGAACATGTGGAAGCTTAGTTCTCATTCTCTGGGATCCACTGTTTTCTGGCTCAAGAAATAAGCCTAAATATTATTGGCACCCACTATGTAAGCAGCTGACAGAGTGACCAGGTAATCCTCCACCCAAGCCCATAGGTGGTCACCTTGAGTATCAACCTGGTGCTTCGGGTCCCTCCTTGCTCATTGACTTACATCACTGTTGTAGCATTGCCTGAAAACATGTGGACTTCCTTTCCCTCTAGCAAGGAATGAAACTTCACTAGAGCCAGATGAATTGCTCTTACCTTCAACTGGTTGATCGACCAGAAGGCTTTCTGAGTGGACCAAAGACCCTGAATTGTCTGGCCTAAACAGTGACAGCCCAGGAACTGCTGATGCTGCTCCCTGATGGGAAAATGCCTCAGCCAGATCTAGTGAGGTAAGGAACTCCACTGTATGAACTGCCGCAATGACAGACCTGATTGTTTCCATGCACGAATGGGGGACCTGGAGTTTGGAGGTGACTGCTTTCAGATCCAGAACAGCCCTAAAGGAGCCATCTTTCTTGAGCACAAGATAGATGAAATAATGACCGCCTCTGGCTTGAGTAGGGAGCCACAGGGAGGCTCCACAAAGGTGTCTCCTAAGGGCTCTGCAAACTCTAGCATGCAACCTTCACCCAGCACCTCCATAACCCATTGGTCTGATGTGATATGGCTACATTCTGATAGAAACATCTGGAGCCACTTCCCTACTGGCTGTACCTTGGAAAGGACCTCTGGATCTCATTGCGAGGACTTACATGCTCTGGCAGTAGTCTCCGAGGAGTCACAAGATCATTGCAAGCTCTGAAAGGGCTGACTCTTCTTGGACTTCGGTCTTTAAGAGGAACAGGCCCTACCTGGACTCCTGGCCAACCAAGGGCACCTACAAGTTCCACGAGAGGCCCTCTGAGAAACAGATCTGGTGCCCTTGGACCGTCTTCAGGTCAGTAGTATATCAAGGATGGGGTGGTGGGTGCGGGCCACCCTGGGTGCTGGCTGGGAGGGGGAAGCACCCTCACCAGGCCCACGGTGGTAGCATGGCAAACTTACTATAAAGCTGGCTTGCTGCAATGCCTCACACTCCATGGCCCAGCTTACCTTTTCTCCTGGCTGAAGTCTCGTGCAAGAGACTTTGGCCAGGAGAGAAGAGTAGCCGGGCCATGGAGCACGAGGCATCACAGCAAGTCAGCTTTTTGGTAAGTTCGCCACATTGTGGGCCGAACCGATGGGGGTGGGGGGATTCATCGTGCCACAACATACAGGAGGGGTCACCAGCAGCACGGAGGGCTAAGGTGGCTGGTACGCCACTCCGTCAGGTGGTCTCTGAGGATGGGAATCCCCCAAGTCCTTTACCAATTTTCTCCAAAGAGCAACTTGCTCCTAAAGGGAAACTTGATCTGCTGCAACTTGGAGGCTACATCTGCTAACCAATTATGGAGCCATAGCCACTGCCTAGCCACAACTGCCGCTACAGACTTGGAGAAAACCCTGATCAAGTCATTTAGTGTGTTAGCCACATAAGTTGCTCCTGACTCCAATTTGGCAGCCTCTAGGATGTCTGGCAGCTGCTGAACCCAGTGCAAAAGCTCCCTGGCCACAAGGCTTACACATAGAGCAGCTTGAGAGCCCAAGGCCAAGGCAGCAATGCCTTTTATCTTCCTGTCATGAGACTCCTGGAATACAGTGCTACCTTCCACCAGAATAGTTGTGCACTTGGTCACTGCCATGACAATGACATCCATTGAAGGGTGACCAAAAAACTGATCCTGCTTGCCTTGGGGCAGAGGATATCACTGAGAAATGACCTTCGGACTCCAAAGGCTCAGCTATGGATTCTTCTACTGAGACAACCAGGAGCTGTTCCATCAGTCCCAATAAAGGGAAAAAAACCAAACAAGCAGAAGGATGCCTAATATGGGGTCCACCTGAGACAGCAGAGCAGATGATGGCTTCTCTATGCATAAGACCGAGATTATGTCCTGAATCAAAACTGCAAAGGGGATTGCTAAGCAGCTAAAAAAGACTGAAAGCAGTCCACAAGCTGTTTCAGCAACTGCTGCTCAAAGTCAGCAGACAGAGACCCTGTGGCCCCAAGGGAATCTGTTGGTCTGATCCAGAATCCTCCTTAGTCCTCCATATGGCACCTAGACTGTCTTCTAAGATGGTTGCCTGCCCTGTGAATGGAACAGGCATAGATGATGCAGAGGAGGCCCCAGAACAAGCATGGGGTCCTGATGCTGAAAAATTTGGCTCCTTATATCCCCATTGCACAGGGGGTAAAAGGAGCCCACTACAGAGCTGATAATACATAAGCCACAGGAGGCACCACAGGCATGTGGTATGATTTCCAGGCTCTACATGGCTGAGAGGAAAACCACCATAAAGAAAAATAACTGCCAAAAAGAAATGGCAAAAACCGCAAAAAAAATGAACCACCAAAAAAAACAGCACTGCCACAGCAAAAAGGAAGTCACAAAAATGGAATCCCAGCACCTGAAAGAAAGATCAGAGAAACCTGATCTGGGCTTCCCCTAACGCCCACACAGGCCTGGGAGGCTCTGCTACTGAGGAAATAAGGCCTCACTTTTTGTTCTGAATTTGCTTTATTTGGGCAGAAAGAGAGCCAAATAAGGCCCAATAAAAATGAATGGACTTAAAAAATAATTACTTATTTTATTTTTTATTTATTTATACAGTTTTTATATACCGCCTCTTCCAGAGATCAGGGGTGGTTTACATTGAACAAACAGCTACACAGAACAATTACAAAGAACCATAGGAAAACTTGAGCAATATACAAAGTAGATGCTTGGATCCTGAGCTATTATATAGGGTGCTATCGATAATACATATAACATCAACTATATACATTTTGAATGATTGTGATGGGGCATTTTAGTCATTGTTGTGGTATTCAGTAAATAGTGTCTTTAGTTCTTTCCTAAATGTTTTGAGGTCTTTGATAGACCTGATGTGGTCTGGCAGGAGGTTCCATAATTTGGGTACAGTGTAGGTGAATGCTCTTTTGCTGGTTACTTGTTTTGTACTACAGATTGATGATGGTACTGCAAGAATGTTTAGATTGCTATTTCTTCTGCTCCTGGTCTCTGCTTAGGTATAAATCTTAGATGTGAGGAATGAGGGTGAGATGTTATGATTAATTAGAAAGAAAATAGAAATAATTTCAAAGCAGGCATGCATGCAGGTAAGGAACAGCAAGAGAGAAGGGGGGCCTGGGCCCAACTTACCAACCCCCTTTAGCAACAGCTTATTTTACCCATGCCTTCCATAAAGCAGGGTAAGAACTGTTATTCTGGAAGCTATGTCGGAGGAGGGCAGAAATGGCATATAGTAAGAAAAAGAAACCACGACACAGCACCAGAGTGCATTGGTAAGCATTGTGTTGCGATTTGTGAGCAATGCCACTGCTGCAGGCCATGGAGAGGGACAGCAGTGGCAGCAATGGGGGTGGGGGGCCACAAGTTAGAGGACCCGCCTAAGGTGATGAAATCCTTGCACCAGCCCTGATCACAGTGATCACAACACCATAGAGCTGTCCAGGAAAGTCAGACCTATCTGCATTGCTGCACCAATTAACACACCTTGTCACCTGCTGAAGGCAGACAAATACTGGCTTCTCAGTGCTGCACCACTAGATACACCTTCTGACGACATCACTGAAAGATGCTCGTCTGCCTTCACCTGCTGGCAAGGGAGCATAACCCACTTGTCTGCACTGGTCTAGCAGAATTATTAGGAAGAACTTGTTTAATCATGATGAAAAGAACTTAAGGTTAGTGTCCTTCCAGCTTACAAAAACAGTAAAGAGAGGGAGACGGAACACAGGGAAATCCTCAGGCAGAGGGGGATGAAGGCCAGAGAGAACGAGGAAGGAAGAGAAACAGTGAGGAAAGAAAGAGAGGGAATAGAGTAAGAGAAAAAGAGGGTCAGCAAGAAGTAAAGCTGAGCAGAAAATATGCCTTTCTACTGGGGAGGAAGTAACTTTTTTCCTAAGGACCTGAGAGCTGGGTCTCAACATGGACTCTAATTACTGGTTCAGCATGAGTTTTTCCATGTGCAGGATAGACCAAGCCTTGTAATGAGTATGGATTTGTCAGTAAATAAGTCCCTAGCTCTGAGTCTCTGTAATAAATGCATTTGGAGTGATCTAGCTCTCACATGGTGTAAGTGCCAGCTGTCAGGAGGAATTGATGTGGTCTGCAGAGACTCTGCTCTTTCTTTATGTAGGCCTTCTTTATTTGTGGGGATTATTTTGCCTGGGAGTTTACGTTCTTGGACCCATCACAAACTAGGAAGTACTTGGGGGGGGGGGGAGTAGCAGGGGGAGAGAGAGGAAATGTGCCACTCTATATTTCTGCTTCTTATCTTACAACCTTCTACACTAAGTTTCCCTTGCTTTTCTACCCATTGTACCACACAGCATTACCCTTTCTTCAGAGTACCTGCCAGATTTTAGGTCTCTTGTGAATCAGTAATTTGTATCAAAGGAAAACTTTCCCTATTCACTTTAGAGGTAGTGGTGTAGCCCGGACTGAATTTTTGGTGGGGTCAATGGTTAACATGGATGGGCACTAGGCAGTGCAGATGTTGATACTGTCTTTAGTTCTCCTCTCATTGACCTATTCTGCGGCTGCTGACTGGGTGGGCCTGACTCCAAAGTGGAGGCCATGGCCCATCCAGCTTCACCCATGGCTATGACTCTGTTCACAGGTGGTTTCAGTTCTTCTTTTGGATCTCCCCAAATGTTTGAAGCAGAGGGCAATTGTCACATCCTAGCACTTTCAGCCACCCTGCTCTTCCTCCTCAGGTGGCCACAGTCCTGCTATATTTGCTCCCTATGGAGTCCCACTATGTGCATAGTTTTGGAAAGATGTTTGTAAGTAGATAAATGAATAAACAAATAAGTCCAGTGCCTGGCCAGCAATGAAAGCTCAATGACCCAGCACAAAGGCAAAAATTGAATTCTGCTAAAGCAGACATCAAGGTTTATTGATCCAAGAGGTAAATATTGACTGAAGGAAAGCCTGGGGACAATAAGCCTTGAATTGAGTGAGATAGATGTCAGAATATGTACCATTACAAACAGTCTTAAGTTCAAATTTAGTTTTATTTTACAAGAAAATTCTGACTGATGGGGCTTATGTTCTCCTGACGTGGAAGCAAAATTATCTATTCTAGTTGTCCACCTAGGCTTCGGAGGTCAGGTTCCAGGCTATTATAAAACTGATAAGAGCCAGTCTCAATCATAGGTTATGAGATGAAGTGCTTTGTGATATCACAAATTCCAGAATACAGTGAAATTGGTGGTAGCCACTTCCAGGAACAAACTACATCATGAACAGATAAGGCTTTTAATTTCTTTAATTTAAGTTTAGCTTCCTTAGGGCTCATGCAGACTACCAGTCATTAAAATAACCCATAATTTCAAGTGCTTCTCTGAGGAGAAATGATCAAAGGAAAAGTTGTTAAGGGGAAGAAGGCAACATAGAGAGAAAAAAAAACAGAGGAGAAGCATAGAACAGAGACAGAACATACTGAGATAGAGCAGAGAAAAAGAGAAATAAGAAGTCAGAGGAAGACAGAGACAGAGAATAGAAGAGGAAATAGGACAAAGACACAAAAGACACAGCCAGGTTACTCAAAAGTCCCCATCTCATTGGAAGGGAAGAGGGTCCTGCCAGACTCTCTTACGTGAATTCTACACCAGTGCTATATTAGAGATGTACACAGGGGAAAGTTTTGTTTTATTTTGTTGTCAATTCAATCATCTGTGCATTTGTTTTTGGATCATGAACATCTTTGATTTCTTCATTTCATTTGTTTCCATTAAAGTCAACAAGGGAGGCAATTTTGCACTCTTAACAGTAGGCTTTTCTATCCATTTTTAAATTAAATTTGATTAAAACATAAGATGCATTCTGCAAAATGCTGATCCTTAAGCTCTGTAAAATGCATCCATACTTCTAATTTTTTGCAGGATCCCTTGTCTGCATCCTTTGGAGCTGTTTCTAGAACTGGGGCTGAGGGTGGAGAAGATGGAAGGCCAGGGCTTTCCTTCACTCTCTCCGCTACCTGCTTTTCCCCGAGGGGGGGGGGGGCCCTTGGCCCTGGCAGTATCACTTCCTTTTTCCTCACCACCTATCATGCTAGCAACTTGTGTAATCTTTGCCCTGCTACTGCTACTAAAGTTTCGATATCTAATGATTCAGGAAATCCCTCTCATGATGATACATCTGATTATATAGTTGTCAAAATCCATTCCATATACTTCTCAGCAGAGAACAAGATGTGCCTGCTACTGTATTCTGCTGACTTTACTTTCTGCTGATTTTCCCACGCCTTCCTCCACTCTGCATTGCCTCTGCCTTCTTTTGCTTCATGTGGAGATGGGAACAGTCAACTGGTGTTCCAAATTTTCACAGGAACCTAATCAGCAGCTGTTGGTACTGTCCTCTTGAGACAATCTGTCTTAATCTTGGTTTGTGGACTGCAGGTGTTCCAAGACCCAACTTTGATCATCACCACTAGTGCTGCTGGTGGCCCTAGATCTTTAGGGAAGAACAGCCATCCTTTTCCTTCTGCTTCTCCTAACATTCTCATGTCTACCCTTCCAAATATTATGATTCAGTCACAGAGAAACAGTTTCTCTCTATTGTGTATTGTATAAGGATGTTATTTTAGTGTTAATTTACAATACCATAATATACCACGCTGCAGTGTTTCACAACTCTTTCTTGAATGCACGTATATCCAGTTCGGTTTTCAAGATATTTGTAATGAATATACAGGGTGGCCCAAAAAAAGTGAGAACATCTCGTAAATTAAAAGCTTAAATAGTTTACTTATTTACCTTTTTTAGCTAATATAATGTCTTTATTTTGACAATTTCCGGTCGCCATCTTTTTTTTTTAAATTTGTCAATCGTTTAAATCTGTCTTTTTGAAATTTTAAATAACTTATATGCTACGAGATGTTCTCACTTTTTTATTTTGCCATCCTGTATATATTAGATAGATTTGTTTACACTGGAGACCTAGTGTGTGCAAATCTACTTTATGCATGTTTGTTAATGATTATTTTTATTTTCTTTCTTTTATTTTAACCTACTTTTTAACTTTGTAAACTGCTTAGATGTTTTATGATAAATGGTATATAAAATAAATTGATACCTTGAAAACTTTTGGCAATCATGAAAACCTGACAGGACAGGTGTTCCTCAAGGAAAGGACTGGGACTATTGGACTATAACTAGCTATTGCAGAAACAGTTCCTAAACACTGCAGAAACAGTTACTCTCTATAGATCCAAGAAGCCTAAGAAGTTATTAAAAGTGACTTTTCACTGGCATATAAACAATGACTGCTTACCTTCCTCTACACTCTCTGTGCTCTGCTCTTTTTTGGATTTCTTTCCTCTTTGACTATGAATCTGGACACAGAGTCCAAGAGTCACTTTTCTCTGGCAGAGAAGAACAGGGCTTGGGCTGGTGGTTGGAAAATCAGATTCTGGACCCTGAGCCAGATATGGTGTTTTTAAAAAAACATTTATTCAGTGTTGCTACATGTATAGTCAGTGGTGCTGAATATAAGTGTAATATACTGACTGTAGGACACCGTGAGGATAATTTGATAAGGGTTGCTTAGTTGAACGACCCATTGTTATACATCTATTTTGCACCTATTTTGTGTGTAGTTTACTTTATAAAATAGGAGCACAAGTGGTAAGATATGCATGCCAAATCCAGGAGCGACCACTTTCACCAATCCTAGACTTGGTGGAAATGCCCACATCTAGATTTTTAGAAAAAGTGCAAAAGTTATAATATTTAATAAGTTCCGGGTGCAAATGTGGGCTCTGCCGATGTTTTGCTCAAGCTCTGTACCTGTGTTCATCTGTGCTCACCCTCTCTGAAAGTACACGCCATTGCCTTGATGCACATTTTACAGAATAGCGCCTGTCTAAACTACACGCCTAAGTGCCCATTCCCACGCTTAAGTCATGAAACTAGGTGACTTACGTGGATTGATGGCATGCAACTTTATGTGGCTGGTTATAAAATTACCTCTGATGAGGGTAATTCTATAAGCTTCTGTGTAGATAACATGTATTTTTACCTACATTAATTGCATTTATTCTGTAAAGTCAAATCCCCAATGTAACTTTATAGAATACTAGTGTAAGTGGCTGCTAACTCATGTAAATTTAAGTCGCAGTCACTTACACCAGCTCTAGAACTGGTGTAAATGATAGCACATATTTAATGCACGCCCATTATAAATTATATGTGTAAAGTACATACACAGCCAAGTTCTGCCCATATGCACACCCAGAATGAAAATACTCATGATGGACTTTGCATGCATACTTATAGAATCACAACCGCATATTTTACATGGGTAAAAGACTAAAATACTCTGATTTACACATGCCAATGACATGTTAAATTTACACGGCTCCTTATAAAATTATGACCTACTTCTGCAGCAAACCTGCAAGGCCATATATTCGAAGGGCAGTTACGCGGTTTACAGCCCTGCAAACCATGTAACTGCCAATAAGAGGGATATTCAACGGCACTAACACAGTGCCACTGAATATCCCTGATAATGGTGTTTAGCATTGGGGCCTGTTAGGGGCATTCCGAGGAGGAGCGGAGATGAAGATGATCGATAACCAGGCAGCAGCAATATTGCATGCTGTCTGGTTAGCAACCTGCGCCTAAAAGATAGGCAAGGAAAAACCTTGCTTATCTTTTAGGCGCAGGAACTAACTGGGCAGCATGCAATATCACTGCTGCCTGGTTAGCTACTGCAGCTTCTGGCGTGTGTGGCGATTCCCGGATATTCAATAGCCTGCCCAAGTGAATATTGGGCCCTATATGTATTGTGGGCCGGCAGTCCTACTAGGCGGCTGCCTAGTAGGGGCGGCGGGCCATATTACTTGTGTCTTGCTTCAGCCTGGTAGCTGAGGCCCTTAATTGTGTAGTTGTGGGGCAGTTAAAGCAGTCCAAGTGGAATTAGGCCAACACAGGAAAATTTATTTCTACATTTTATTTTAATCATCAAGTTTGCAAATTGGACCTTGGCAGAAGGTTCCAAACCATTAACAGAAAGTGAGGATATTTTCTCCAACAAAAAGGCTTCTTTGTAAAGGTACCTCAGCAGTGCTATAACAAATCAGTTTCCTTCAGTCTTTGAAACAAAACAAGTTTCCTTTTTCATCCAAACCAAACACAGTTGAAAAATCACTGTTGCAAGTAAAGTCCAGCTAACCTTGTTAGCTTCTCCCAGCTGTTTCAGGTAAGCTCGAAAACAGGCTCTACTTTTCAGCATAGGAACTAAACTGCTGTTGGAACAGTTTCATAGCACAAGTACTATTTCAGCTTTAAAATGAGACCTCTCTCTTTCCAGCACTTCACAGTATCAACTGCTCAGCATAACTACTTCTTGGCTTTCTTTATAATATCTAATAAATGTTTTCTAAGCACTTCTCATGCACAATGAGCATTCCATTGAGACTTCTGTAGAATCTGAATCCCCTTTATAGAATTCCACCTCCATTTCTTCCTCAGTGCTACAAGGCTCAGAGACTGGGATACGTTCAGGGATTTCTAGTTTCACTTTCCTTAAAAGCTTAAAAGGTTTTCCCCAATGAACATTCCTTCTTCCCCCTGGAATAATGTCAGTGCTCCTAGACTTCCTTCCCTTTAGTGAGTCACTTAAAGGTACTGTCTGGTTTACCTTGCTTGTAGAAACCTTCCTTTTGTCAGGCTTTCTAAAAGGCTCCGTTTCTGGCTCAGAGTCTGAGCTGCTTGCTTCTGAGTTAGAACTATAGTCCTGGAACTCTCTCAAGCTTCTTCCTGCTCTTCTCTGGCCCTGCCACTCGCTTTGGCAGTTCTGTCTGCTTCTCCTGGTTTCCCCAGTTCTCTCAGCTCTGCTGTGCTCTCCCCCCTCACTTGCTGACTGACCACGTTTAAATGTTTGCCAGCGTGCTTCCCTTTCTGGCCCCACCCTCTCTCTCCCTGCTGTTGCCCTGGAGACTGGGTGTGGCTTCAGGCTAGCCTTGCAAGTGTGTGTTTCAGTATTACTTTCATTTTGGGACCTGTGCTTAGGTGAGCCCATCCCCCTCTTAGGAGAAAAACCTTCTTTTTTTTCTCTTTCCCAGGTCTGTGCTGCACCTGCCTCACCACAGTATATCAGTAATATTCTGCTGCTATACATGTGAAAGCACATTTGAGAATGGACATCTAGGTGCAATCTGGGACACCTAATTGAAAACATCCCAAATGCAGTGTGAGTGGCAGCAGTGAAAGTATGTGTGCCTTCTAAAATCGCACTGTCACCACCCTGAAAGATACATATCTCTGTGCCATATCAATAGGCTTGACAAGTGGATTTTAGGATCAATGTCACAAAAATGAATGTGCCAGAGATAGACAACTTTAGATACAGGTACATAGGTGTCCCTGAGACATTATTATTGCAGAATGGGGATGTCTGTCTCACCTGCCATACACATCCCAGTCTGCCATTTTGTAATTGGAGACGTGCAGTTGTGTAGCAGCCATAAAACAAGTGTCTGCATTTACCTGTATGTTTTTTTGCCATTGCAAAAAGTGTTGGGATATGAAAGTGCCACCTTCTCTCCTCCCTACATGTGTTTGGGCACTAAAACAAGCATTTTTCAGAGGACTGTTTGTGCCGTGCAGCATGCATGGACATAGACGTCACCGTTGGCTGGTAAAGTTGTGCAGGCTATTTCTGGAATCAAACATGCACAAGTATCTTTTTGGCACCACCCTGGACACATCTCTGCCATGATCCCGAACAACATAGATCTGATCTTGCGGGAAAACATGCAAATTCAGAGCTTTCTAAAATGACTCCAGAGATGTCTTTGTGATTTGCACATCTGAATGCCTGTTTTCAGATGTTCAAATCACAAACAGCTTCTAAAATGACCACCACACCCTAGGAGGTTTACTTTAAGCCTATTTACATATAGTTTTATGTAGTACATTTGTCCTAGCAAGAAAGATGTTGGTTCTCATATGCAAGGCTCTTTCATGAATACATGAGGACTATGGGTCAGTTTTAGCAGACAAAGAAAAAGGCGCCAGTATTAAATACCACTAAGTGCCACTGAGTACCCCCTCAAAATAAAAACTGGTTTTATGTTCATGCCCTCACCCTGTCCAGGCACTATATGGATCGTGCCAGAGTGGATGGAGAGATTCTCTGCCACCACTATCCATACAATGCCTTTGAATTACAGCAACTGAAAGAGTTATACATTTACCAGCAACCAGTAAATGTATAACTCTTTTTGAAAATTGACCTGGTAATGTAGCTTCTATTTGCATTTAAAGTCTAATACAAAAGGTTATAGAAGATATTTTTTTATTTAGCTAACAATATATTTATGACTAGCTAATAGAGCTGGAAATGAAGGACTTTGGCAGGAAGCAAAAAAGAGCATTTCAGCTTCTAAGAAGTAGGGGGTGATTTGGTTTACGTTTTCCTTGAAACTTTCAGTCTTCTGCTATTATACCATCATGGGAAAAATGTATTAAAATAGTAAAAAGCAGAACTGCAGACCAAGATTGAATCATGGGACATATTAGCTAGAACAATGAAAATGTTTGCTTGTTTAGCCACATCAAGCTTTTAAACAAGCTGCAAAGCATGGGATAAGAGGACACTTTTTTATGACAGCCTGGAAGGGCAATGAGATGAGATCCCACTGGTGACAAGAAAGCAGGAGTTCTCCGTGGACAGTAGGATAAGTCAGCCACACCTGGTGATGTCATCCGATGGCACCATGGATATGGAATTGCTCTCCTAGAACTCACAGCATGCTCCAGGTGCCTACCTCTCTGGGCCCCCCCCCTACCTGGCTCAGTTCATACCAAGCCTAAGCCAGTCTTACCCCCAGGTAGGGTGGTAGGTATCTAGACTTGAAGGACGTGGTGGGCAGGAGCCCATGCCCTTCTTTATCCATAGGGGAGGTGGGTAGGAATGTGTGGCTGACTTATCCTGCTGTCCACAGAGAACTCCCTACAAGTAAGTAACCTCGCTTTCTCCATGGACAAGCAGGATGCATCAGCCACACCTGGTGACTTCCTAGCGGCAGCTGCAAGGCTGCCTCGGGCTGTGGTAGGGTGAAGGTCATACAAGACACTGGCAGATGAAACAGAGGCGGTTTATTAACTAGCCAACATGCATATAATTGAGGGAGGTTACAATGGGCAACCGATGAATTATGCAACAGGTAGGCAAGGTAAGTATAACAATGGGTTGGCAATGCAAATACAACAAACAATTGTAGTTGCAACAGGCAAATACTAGTAAGAACATTCAACTCTAGGGCTCGGTGCAGCGAGCGATAGCACAGCGGTGGAGATAACTTCAACAGCAGTGGCATCAGCATTAGCGACAATGGCATCACCTTATGATGTTAGTGTCGGTGACAGATGTGTCCCCAATCTAATGTCTGAGTCCGGAGGGGTTGCTACCCTTGGTTGGAATCCATTGGTGTTGGTGGATTCTGTCTTGGTTAGGTCCCAGCCAGAAGGATGGAGCGACCAAAGGTGCGGTCAGTCATGGCGAGCTGGTCCAGACAGTAATGTCTTTGAAGTTGTGTGTGAGGACCAGGTCGCAGCCTTGCAGATTTGCTGCAGAAGTACAATGGTGGACATCACCCATAGTTGGTGTGCCTGGATAGGGTCCGGGTGGTCGGCACCTGCTTGGGTGTAGCAGAAGGTGATACAGGTGGTGATCCATTGGGACAGAGTCCATTTTGTCACCAGGTAGCTGGGCCTGTTGGGGTCAAAGGCAACAAAGAGTTGTGGCCCTTGGTGGGGAGCTGCAGTTCATCCTAGGTAGAGGCATAGTGCCCGCATGCAGTCAAGGGTGTGGAGGCGGCTCTCTTCTGAATTGGCATGCGGGTCCGGATAGAACGTGGGGAGCTCAATGGTCTGGTTGATGTGGAAGGGTGATGCCACCGTTGGTAGGAACTTGGGGTGGGTCTGCAGTAAGGTAGAGGAGGGTATAGGGTGGGTGTGCGACCAGGGCTTGGAGTTCACTCACCCTCCTGGCCGAAGTGATAGCAATGAGGAACAGGACCTTCCACATGGCATATTTTTTTTTTAATATTTCTTTTTATTCACTTTGAAACAAACATCATGAAACTTACATGTTGACACCAACTTTTCCAAATGCCATAATTTCAAACTTTCTTTTATACACGTTAATCCATCCCCTCCCCCTCCCTTAAGGCATTTCAACTTTTGAGGTACTCCAGTAAAGGTAACCATAATTTGTTAAATTTCTCCTGCTTCTGACGTCGCAATGCTGTTAACTGTTCCATCAAAACAATTCTTCGCAAACGACTCACCCACTGATCCAATCCCGGGAGCCGAATTTGCTTCCACACCCAAGCTATTTCACTACGGGCTGCCTGGATATAGGCCCGTGTGGGCCGTTCGTTCTTCCTAGGACTCTCATCAGGCCAAATTCCCAACAAGCAAAACCCCAAGTCCAGTCCCATTCCCTCTCCAAAGATCTCAGATATCCGCTTTCCCACCTCCCTCCAATATATAGCAACCATGGGACACCCCCACCACACATGCAAAAACATCCCCTCTTCCCCACACTGCCTCCAACACTGATCAGACACCCCTGGGAACATCTTATGCAACCTAACCGGTGTGTAATACCACCGGGAGAGTAACTTATAAGATGTCTCCCTTACCGCCACCGACAAAGCCTGCCGGCCAGTATTTACGTGCACCCTCCTCCATTCCTGATCGTCCAACTCTCTTCCCAATTCCCTTTCCCACTCCTTCTGATGAGGGAAACTCGGGGTTGGGGCTCCCCCTAATCCTCTATAGAGAATAGTGATCAACCCCCTCGACTTCTCCCAACCCAACCACAATGCCTCTCGTTCATCTCCACCCTCCTCCCAGCTCGCTTGGATATCCTTTTGATTTAAAAAGTGCACAATTTGCATATGGGGGAAAAATCCCCACTATGCAAATGATATTTCCCTCAGAGATCTGGAAAGGGGATCATTTCCCCATGCTCCATAAATTTATCAAATGTATCCAAACCCTCTCTTTCCCAGCGCTTGAATACACCCTCCCTACCTGGAAGGAAACCAGATGTCGCCCGTACCGGAGCCAGCTTTGAGAAGACCAGTCTCGGAGCGAACTTCCTCCGAGCCTTACACCAATGCATTAGCAGATGCCACATGAAGGAGTTCTCCCTCCATCGCCCTCCTGGGGGTGGGCCCATCATCCAGGGTAAATGCTTCAAGAGTATCTCCGCCGCCCAATATTGCTCCACCTCCCGAAAACCTTTAGGACAAACTCCCTTATCCCACCACTCAAACACCATACGTAACTGCGCCGCCTCATAATATCTCCCCAAGTCTGGAACTCCCATTCCCCCTTCTTGCCTAGTAGCATACATTACCCGCCTACTCACTCTGGGTCGACTGTTCCCCCCATACAAAAGCAAACACCTGGCTCTGCAACTGATGCAAATACTTCTGCATAACCTGAATCGGCAGCGTTTGAAACAGATAAAGTAAACGCAGCAATACATTCATCTTCAAGGTCGCAATCCTCCCCATCCACGACAACTCCTCCCCTTTCCACCTAGCCATATCTTTCCTCAACTGCCCAAATAAAGGCGGGTAGTTTGCCCCATACAACCCTCCTGGATCAGTCGTAATCTGAACTCCCAAATACTTAGAACCTTTGGCCCAGCGAAACGGAAAGGAGGCCTGCAAACTCCCCACCACCTGGGGCTGCAGTGTAAGCGACATCGCCTCAGTTTTATCCCAATTGACTTTGAAACCTGAAAGCCCCCCATATTCTCATAACTCCCTCATTAATACCGGCAGGGAGACAATCGGCTGTGTTAAGGTGAAAAGTAAGTCATCGGCAAACAGGACAATCTTATGCTGCAGGGACCCCACCTCTATCCCCTTAATATCCGACATCGACCGAATTCTAGCAGCCAATGGCTCCATAACTAACACAAAAAGGAGTGGGGACAGCGGGCATCCCTGCGGCGTCCCTCGCCCCAAGAGAAAGAACTCAGAGTATCCCCCATTAACATGGACCACTGCCTCCGGCGCTGCATATAAAGTCTTAATCCAAGACCTAAAATTAAGGCCCAAGCCTATATGTTCTAGCACCGCCATTAGAAAATCAAAATTGACCCTAACAAAGGCCTTTTCGGCGTCGATGGATAGGAACATGGCCTTTTGCTGCTCCTTTTTGGCCAGCCAACCCAATTGAAGGACTCTCCTAATCCCATCTGCCGGTTGTCTACCCTCAATAAACCCAGACTGGCCCGGGTGGACCAAGCCCGGCATACATGGCCCCAAACGCAAGGCCAACACCTTGGCCAGAATTTTTACATCAATATTCAGTAAGGAGATGGGTCTATATGAACTGCATATCGCTGGATCCCTCCCTGGCTTTGGGATGACCACTATGGCCACCTGATTCATCGACGCCGGTAAGGCCCCTCCCTGCAGTACAGCATTAAAAACTCTCGTCAGAATAGGCCCCAGCACCTCTGAGAGTTTTTTGTAGAACACACTCGAGAATCCATCAATTCCCGGTGCCTTGCCTGACACCAACCCCTTAATGACTCCCATCACCTCCTCAAGGCCAATTTCCCCTTCTAACCCCTCGCCCTCCGACTCCGCCAACCTCCCACTTCCTTTCCCCTCATTCTGCAAATACTGTTTAATAGCCTCTTCTCCCACCCCCCCCCCGGGTTCCGCTGCATATAAACCCTTGTAATACTCTCGAAACCTATCCCTAATGTCACCCCCTTGAAACAGCATTTTGTCCTGAGGCCCCTTTATTTTTGCCAAAGCCTGCCTCCGTCTCTGAGCCTTTAATTTAATGCTCAGGAGCCGACCCGATTTATTACTGAATTCATAATATCTCTGACGCACTCTCTCCAGTTGATAGGCCACCTGCTCCAACTGTAGGGCATTTAACTGTTGATGTGTCTCCTCCACTTGGCCTCTCAGCCCCTTTCCATCTCTCTGCTTATGGGCCCTCTCCAGCTCCTCCAGTTGCCTGGTAAGCCGCTGAATTTCCTCCTCCCTCTTTCTCTTTCTCCGCGCCCCCTCTTGCACTAGGTGGCCCCTCACCACCGCCTTCAAGCCATCCCATAGTACCCCCATACTCACTTCACCATTGTCATTCAGATCCATATAGTCCCCAATCACCCTCTTCAACCGTTGACCCACCGCGTCTCCCTGAAACAGATAGTCATTCAACCTCCAAAAAGAGCGCCTCCCACTCTCCCCTGAGGGGGCAAACCAGGCCTCCACCGGTGCATGGTCAGACCAGGTAGCTGTTCCTATCCAAACCTTATCCAATGACTCCCTCCAATGAGCCCGTGCTTTCTGGTCCATGGTCACTCTGTGGGACATAGACTGAGAATGTTGGTTCCAGTGCCACCATAAGTGCCTTTGGAGGCCTCTCATATGATGTCTGGCGAGGTGGATGACTTGGATCGTTGATGCCGTGTGGCCCAAGAGGTGCAGAAGCGCTCTGGCTCAGATGGTATTGGCTGCTGCCACACTCCATGCCAGGGATATGACAGCATCCACTCAGGCTGGTGAAAGGAAGACCTTGCCTAGGGGGGTGCATAGAGTTGCCCAAATGAAGTCCAAAGCTTGTGTAGGTTGCAAATGTGATTTCTTGAAGTTGACTAAGAATCCCAGGGTGGACAGCAGGGAGATGGTGGTCTGCATGGCCTCCTCCACCTCCTGCTTGGAGGGGGCAGCAATCAACCAGTTGTCTAGATAGGGAAAAACACACATGCCTGATTTCCAGAGGTGAGCAGCAGCCACAGCCACACACTTCATGAACACTCTCGGGGCCAGGGAGAGGCCAAAGGGAAGCACCTTGTATTGGTAGTGTTGATCCGCAATGCAGAAACACAAGAAAATTCCTGTGTGCTGGGTGGATAGGGATGCACTGAGTAGGCATCCTGCAGGTCTAGTGATGCCAGCCAGTCATTCTGTTGTAGGGGAGCAGGATGGATCCCAAGGAGTACATCCAGAAGTGCTCCTTGTGGATAAACGTTGAGGCAGCGGAGGTCAAGGATGGGTTGTACCCCCCTGGACTTCTTGGGAATGACGAAGTATCTGGAGAAGAATCCCGCCCAATCTCCTCCTGTTGTACTTTCTCCACTGCAGCGGACAAAGGAGGGAATGGATTTCTGTCATCACGGGTTGAGGTCCTGATTGCAGCTGAGGGGGAGGTATTTCTGGTGAGGGGTCACAAGGAAGCGAATGTGGTAGCCTTGGTTGACAATGCGTAGGACTCACTTGTCAATGGTGACAGTAGCCCAGGCCTCATTGAAAAGGGACACCTGGTCTCCCACTGGAATGGCCGTGTAGAGCGAAGCATCAAAAGGAAGGGTTGCTTTTCCCTGAGAAGGCTGTGAATTGCTTCTGTTGCCTGCACTCCTTCTGAAGCAGCTTCTGATGATAGGGTTGGGAGGACTGGTGCTTGGACCAGTGTGGCTGCCACTTGTGGTACAGTTGGTAATGTTTTGAGGAGGAGTAGGGTTTTCGCTGGCATTGTGGTGAAGCCCCTGAGAGACTATGGTCTGGAGAGTGTTGAAGTGCTCCTTTGTATCATCGACTGTCTGTTTGACTTTTTCCCCAAAGAGGTTGTCTCCCGTGCAGGGAGCATCGATGAAGTGCTCATGTTTGTCCTCCCGTAGACCCGTCTGGAGGCAATGGCTATTGCAGCTGTCCGTGATGCTGAGCCAAAGGCATCGAAGGTAGAGCAGATGGGGTGTTTGCCACATTCGCCCAGGTCCTTCAGAAGGGGTGAGAGTGTGTCCTTGGGCTCAGCCAGTAGTCCTTCTGCTGCATTCTTGAGGTTGTCCAAGATGGAGTCCAGATACAGCACCTGCTGGAACTGATGGGCTGCCGTTCGTGCACTTAGCATGATGACCTGGTAAGTATTTCTCCCGTGTTCGTCGAGAGCCTTGTGATTCTTCCTGGGTGGCACGTTGGCATGTGTACATGTGCCCTTAGCCTGCTTTAGAATGGACTCCATCACGATAGATTGTTGGGGCAACTGTGTCTTGTCAAATGCCGGTGCAGGCTGGACCTGGTATTTGGAATCGAGTCTTATGGATGTGGCTGGTCCAGACGCTGGTGTTTGCCAGATGCGAGTGAGGTTATTCAGCAGGAGGCAGTGTACTGGAATGGCTACCACTGATTTGGGAGCGTCAAGATACTTCAAAAGCCCCAGTACCTTGTTCCTCAGGTTTGGGGCATCTGCCAGGGAAAGCTGTAGGCTGGAGGAGAGTTTCTAGAGGAACTTGGGGTAGGTGAGATCCTCTAGTGGTGAGGGCAGGAGCAGTGGTGGTGGAGAGGAGTTTGAAGTGGTCTTCCCATCGTTGATGGAGTGGTGGGGGCTGCCCACAGAGCCCAAGCCTGCTGCTTCTTTTCCATCACTGTCTGTAGAGAGGTTTCTGGGGGAGAAAGCGGCTGGTGTAGGTGTCACCTTCTGGTGGGGGGGGAGAGGTTGAGTGGTGGTGTGGCTGGGTAAGGCTGGGTCAGCTATGGAGCCTGTGTAAGCAAGTTCTGTGCCAGGAACTGCACTAGTAGGTCAATTATAATTGTAGGTGGAGATGCATGTGGCAGGGCCATGTTTTATGCCTGCGAACTGTCCTGAGGAGGGGTGAGCGCTGAAGGGCACTGAAGTTTGTCCGAGTCTCGGCAGTGATGTCTCCGAGGGGGGGTGACTGACGAGAAGGAGCTGCAGCAGCTGGAATCCTGAGTCTGTGCCTTCTCCTGTGGCTGTTGCTCCAGTTGCTGCTGTTCTGGAGTAGGTGCCCTTGCCGGTAGGGTCATACTGACTGCTTCGGTGCCGATGGTCTCTCATTGGGGTGAGGGAGATCCCATAATTCTGAGAGGATGGCTACCGGAAGAGTTTTCCCCATTTGCATGGAGGTGGCTGATGTCATCCAGTCGCTGGCCAATCGCACCATCAGTGGAAGGAGTCGGGGGTCGTGCTCCATTGTCTGCGCCAACAGGCGGAAGCCTTGAGTGGAGTCCTGCTGGTTTCTGGAGGTCCGGGCCATTGAAGGTACCTCTGACGCAGCCGCTGCAGGAAGGGCCACTGAAAGAGTAGCAGTCTAAGTAGTTGGGATGGGGATGGAGGCCCCTGAGGGCACATCCCGTGCCGTGGTTGTGGCAGGGAGGTGTTTCAGTGCGGTGATCATGAGGCTGCTTCTCCCCTTCTGCTCCTTACTTTTGTCTTTGGAGGCTTTCTGTTGCTTGCAGGCTTGCCCGAATCAGTTTGAGGTAGGCAGAGGTTGTGCTGGATGCTTAGAGGAGCCATAATAAAGTCCTGCATTGTATGGCTGTGGGAATAACGGGCCCTGGGGGATATGCAGGCACAATGAGGGCAGTCCTCCACTTAGTAGCTCTTTCCCAGGCAGCGCACACAGTGGTCATGGGCATCGGTAGTGTTCATTTTTCTGGCACACCGTGGCCATTTCTTGAATCCAGGTTTGTGATATTTTCCTTGGGCCCGATTTTCATTTAGGCCAGCTATGCGTTGCATCGGCGCATAGCCTGCCCGCCAATCCCCTTAACCTGGATTTTCATTTACGTGGCAACAGAAATGAAAATCCAGGTCATGCTGCACAGGCTGGCAGCCACCGAGGGGTTTCCTCGCCTATCTTTAAAGTGCAGAGTGCTAATCGGGCAGCAGCGAAAATCACTGCTACCTGCTTAGTGCCACTACCCGCCTCCGCTCTGCCCTGGAATGCCCCAAACACACCCTGATGCTAAGCAGATAGCATCTGGGCACATTAGGGGCTTAACTGGGATTTTACAAAGGCACTACCTGTGTAGGTGCCTTTGGAAAATCCTAGTTAAGGCATTTACATGGGTAACATGGACTATTACCCATGTAACTGCCTTTGAAAATCAGGCTCCTTGTCTTTAGTCATGATGAAGTAGGATGTAGGTTAAGAGAGCTGGTGTTCTGTCCATATGGCTGGGCAGAAAGAATGAAACTTAGCCAGGTAGGGGCGGGCCCAGAGGAGTGGGCACCTTCAGCATGCTCAGAAAGGCTTTGCTTTTCTGAGCTCTGGAAGAGCAATTCCGTGTCCATGATACCATCCAATGATGTCACCAGGTGTGGCTGACACATCCTGCTTGTCCATGGAGAATTCATTATATCCTGGTTGTATACTACCACTGCTCTCATTCTGCAGTGGGAGGATTATGGTGTGTGGATTTAGATGGGGAATGGGTACACCTCCATTTTCCCATTTGAAACATCCAGAAAAAAATGGAATGGTGGAATTAGCCCCCTTTGTTCAGAGGAAGGCAAAGAAAGGGGTCTAATGCAGAATAAGGATGAAGCTGGACCCTACTAGTAAGAATGGATCAGATGCTGGGATATGAGAAAAGCACTGTACTTGCCATGGCTTTCCCTGGATCTAACAGGCAGGCGGAACTAACAGTGCAGTTAAATTTCTGCGTGGAAATGTTCTACTGTCAAGCTTAATTATATCTATGGCAAATGAGTATGAATAATTAAAACTGATCACAGGGGCATGATTTGGCTGCAAATATGCTGCACTGAGAAAAAAAACCCCAAGATAAAAGTTTAATACACAATAAAAACAAACAACTCTCCCTCTGCAATACCACAACTATAAAAAACAACAACAATGCCTTTCATAACCATGTCCTCAAATGCTTAATGTAACAAAAGCATCAGGCCGAGAAACTGCAGAATGTTTCACAATGGGATTCTCTAAAACTTGAACTGACCTGAATTCTGCATTCTCTAATAGCACATTGAACTGCTGAGACAAACTCTAATCTCTGTCTCTGTCATAGATTCTATTTGTGATCTTGTGGTAAGTCGATTTTTCTCCTCTGCTTATATCTAAACTCCATCTCCATCACTGATACTGTTTATGAACTTTATGGTAATTTATTTTATCCTCCTGTGCCTCAGTTCTAATCCCTGGCTTTCATTATGTATGACTTTTGGATGAGTAACGTTATCCTTGGGTCTCAGTTCTACTACTACTAATCATTTGTACAGTGCTACAAGGCGTACTGGTAGAGACATTTAAATACTTAAAACTATTGACACTTATATTGGATTCTGGAGTAACTAGGTCCTGTGTTCCTAAAATTTTGAACATTTAGGACATTGTCGTGGGTATCTCTGCATAGGAATTTTCAAATACTAAGCCAATAGCGATAATCAATCAGTTGCTGGTGGACAAAAAAGCGCCAGGTTAACAAGTTACCAGATAGCAGATGATTTAGTATCTTATCATACATTTCATGCCATAACTGCAAGGTTATGGCTTCTATAATGTTGGCCTTTGCCAACACTGTCACTGACAGCCTAGTGTAGATTCTCTGCAGATTTCAGCTAGTTATATTAAATCGTTTTCTGTTTGTGGATGAAAAACCACACTGTAATGCCCCAGATGAAAACTGCATTGAATCCCATGGTTAGCTTCACATTTTTACCTCATATTCCATGATATAACGCCAAGATTATACCTTTGATTTGTTTGTCCTTGTAGATCAATGTTATTGTCACCCCAGGGTGCTCTAATCCCCCAAATCAACCATTCGTCTTGGACATACTTCTCACTGTGGATAAAAAATTGCTTGTTTTCCTAGGTGGACAAAAGATTCCTATGGGACTTTTCAACAATTCCATCAGTGTAACTTGGATATTATTAATACCATCAATTTGTCCTCAAAAGACAATGTTACTGACATACCTACCTATAATATCCCAACAAATCAGACAACTGCCATAAACATATCTTTCTAAGATGACAATATATTTGTTATTCCAGCAGAAAATTAATACTGGGTGATATAAGGGTTAATGGTGCACAAGAGGCACACCATTTTCAACAGAAGGAAATTATAAAAGTAGAAGTCATGATGTGAAGCATTGAAGAGGAAATATTTTTTTCACATATATGTATATGCTTGGAATGCCCTTCTTGAGATGGTAGTGGAGATAAAAATTCATTTTTAGGCACATTTCACATAAGCAACAGCACCTATTGTGGGGGGTTTATTCCTTTTTTTTCCAGTTTGGCTTTTCGTGTGTATGTATCTGTTTGCACATGCATAAGCATGCACAAGCAAACAGATGCCTATGCCCCCCGCCCTTTGCAGCAGTACTGCTTGACAGCTGCTGCAGGCCATGATTGCAACAAAGAAAGGAGCCATTGCCAGCAGGGACACATTCCCCAACAGCAGAAGTGTTGTGGGCTGTGATCACTGTGAAGAGAAGAGCTGATGCCAGCGGGAATGCCATCCCCCTACAGTGGAAGACATGCTGCGAGCCACAGTTGTGGTGAAGAGGAGAGCAGACATCACCAGCGATCCCATCATCTTCTGGCCGAAGAACTGCTGTGGGCTGTGATCATGGTGAAAAGGAGAGCACATGACAGTGGGGGCCCCATCACTTGCCAGTGCAAGAAGTGTTGCAGGCCACAACTGTGGCCTTGATGAGAGCAGCCTAATGGTGGGAAAGCCATCTCTTTAGCAGCAGCAGAAGAGGGAGCTAGGTCTCTGGAGCACATAATGTTAGATGGGAAAGAGAGTAAATGAGTGTGTGAAGGTGAGAGTGTGGATAGTCAGAGAGACTGAGAGATGGCAAGAAGGGGAGCAAAAAAGGGGAAAGTAAGAGTGCAAGGGGAAAGGGATAAAAGGAGAGAATATGGGAAGTGGGACAGAAAAGTGGGAGAAGTGCTAAAGGGAGGAACGCATGAGGGGAAAGGACCAGAATGTCTATATATGCCAAGAGGCATACCTCCATCCCTGCACCACATACATGTGCATACACATAACCCGCTCCTACACCATATGCATGCACATGACCCCCCCCCCCGCACTACTCATAAACATGTGCAATGCACACCCAAACATACCACCTACCCATACCACATCTATGTGCTTGCCCATGCACATTTATTTATTTTATTTATATGGGGATAGAGGTGTGTTTGTGGATGTGCACATATCCCCACCCCATAGATGTGCACATCCACAAACACACCTCTATCCCCATACCATGTGCATGAGTATGCCCACACACATGTAGGTCACCCCCACACTAC
Organism: Ichthyophis bannanicus; assembly: GCA_033557465.1. Taxonomy (NCBI): domain Eukaryota; kingdom Metazoa; phylum Chordata; class Amphibia; order Gymnophiona; family Ichthyophiidae; genus Ichthyophis; species Ichthyophis bannanicus. The sequence goes on from CM066039.1 coordinate 195,392,193, forward strand.
ACCCTTGGACTTCACATACACACACATGCACAATTGACACCCCTAGCCCATACATAGCCCACACCCCCCACCACACAGATATGGACACGTGCCATTCTCACAGTACAGCACTCACCCCACCCCCAATTTTGACATATGAATACACCCTCCACATCCCTAGCATACCTTCCTCATTATACATACACATACATATGCCATCCTTCTATCATGCTGTACTACTATGCAGACAAAAACACACACACAGTCTCTCTCTCAAGATAGGCACAAGATGCTTCATACAAGCTCAGTTCCACTACTATGTTAATGAGACACATTTAACGTGTTTTCATACCCAGTCCCCTCACAGACATATATGAGTTTGCTAATGGAGGAAAGGGTAGCATGCCATTTTGTTATACTATGCAAATGCAATGTGTGCCTTCAAGTCAATGCTGACTCCTGCCGACCCAGCAGCTCCTGGATTTTCTTGGCAGTGTGACCGGAAGTAGATTGCCAGGCCTTTCTTCTGAGGCAATGGGGGGTTAAGTGACATGCCCAAGGTCACAAAGAGTGCTGTAAGTGTGCAGTTTTCAACTTGTTTATTTTTAGCTCATGCCTTTCCAGAAGTAGTTCAAGGCAAGTTATCTTTAAGTACAGTAAGTATTTCCTTATCCCTTGAGAGCTTACAATCTAAGTTTTTACCTGAGGCAGGGGAGGCCTAAGTGACTTGTCCAAGGCCACAAGGAACATCAGTGAGATTTGAACTCTGGCTTTCCTGGTACCCAGCCTGCTAATCTAACCACTAGGCTAGTCCTCAACTCATTGATGGCACAAAATAGTAATACAATTGTGACAAGGTGAAAAGTGTACACTTGCAGTGTGATACAATGGCACAGTTCCCTCGTACACAGAATCAGGCATGTCTGCGTGAGCGATTTGTCTGAATCAGCATGGTATGTCTCATAGGATAGAAGAGACTCTGTGAGTTGACATGTGAGCGTAGTGTGGGTAGTGACTGAGGGCTTGATACTGAATTGAGCTGGCTATGCACCGCTACAGCACATAGCCATCCCTGCCAACCTCTAACCCCGGATATTCAATGCTAGGTCATATGCAGTGCCGGCATTGAATATCTGGGATCACCGCACATACCCCTGAACTGCAGAAGCTAGCTGGGTAGTGACGATATTGCACTGCTGCTCGGTTAGCTCCCATGGGTAAAACTAGGCCAGCTTTTGCTTTGCCTAGCTTTACCCGCAGGTTGCTAACTGGGTAGTAGTGCAATATCACCGCTACCCAGTTAGCAACTGTCACCACCCAGGCACGACATGCCCCGGAATGCTCACGACACGTTCCAATGCTAAGCGGTTAGCATCAGGGCATATAGCAGTGTTAGTTGGGAATATTCAGTGGGGATATTCAGCGTTGAATATCCCCTTCAGTGGCATTTACATGATTTGCAGGTCTGTAAACTCTGTAAATGCCTTTCGAATATCAAGCTCTGAAGGTATATGTGAGCTGTGTGGGTGTGTCTGTATCATTGGTGTGAACCATGTATCTCCATGGACAAAGTTTATCTGTTTATCTGTGAAGATGAGATGTGTTTTTGTGTGTGTCACGGGTATTGGTATGTGTTAGGGGGTGCTAGGGTGTTAGGCAGTGTATATCAGGAGTGGTGTATGTGTCAGTCATGGTTGTGTCTTGAGGCTGTGTGTGTGTGTGTGTGAGTGTGTGCTCCCAGTATGCCTCAGGGCTATTGATGGGTATCTATGTGCATTTGTGTATCCTGAGGGGTGTCAGGTGGTGTATGGTATGTCTGTCTCATGGAGGGTATTGGAGGTTTGTAATTTGTCATGGGGAAAATGGAGAGTGTATGTGTACATTTGTATGTTATGGGCCATGTCAGGTGTGTGTGTGTGTGTGTGTGTGTGTGTGATTGGGGTTGTTCTGGGGTGCATTGTGTGTTTGTGTGATGTAGGTGCATGTGCGTGTCTATGGAGGGAGGAATGGCTCAATGGTTGGGACAGGTTACCTCAGGCCAGAGGGCCAGGGGTTCAATTCCTGCATGGGGACAAGTAACCTCAGGCCAGAGGGACTGGGGTCTCTAGTCCCATGGCCGCTCCTTGTGGCCTCGGGCAAGCCACTTAACCCTCCATTGCCTCAGGTACACTTAGATTGTGAGCCCTGCGGGGACAGGGGAATAAAAAGTACCTGTTAGTATATAAATGTAAACTGCTCTGATGCCTAAGTAAAGGGCAGTATATCAAATGCCTAAACCATAAGTGTCATGTGGGATGCATGTGTACCATAGGGGGTGCATGCGTGTGTGTTATGGAAGTTTCCCATCTCTACCTTTCAATATCTCTCCTGCACTCTTGCTCCTTCCCTTCCCCCAGCCCTGTACTCCCTCCCCATTCCTCTACCCCCACTCCATTCCCTTATGCTTTGCTTGTTTTCTTCCTCTAAACCTGATCCTTTTTCGCATTCACCCCGCCTTACCCTTTCTATTCATGCTCCGTCCCCTCCCTGCTTTGAGGCAGTCAGGCTGCAGCTCCCGCTCTTCATGTCAGTGGGACCCAAGATTTCCTGCCAGCATTTTTAGCCTGCATCCCTGCTTTAGATACCAGTGGGACCTGGAGACTCCTGACAGCATTTTCAGTCTGCAGCCCTGAAGTTTACATTGGTAAGACCCAGGGACTCCTGCCGGCATTTTCAGCCCACAGCCCTGCTTGTCATGCCAGAAGGACCGGGACTCCTGCTGGATCTTCAGTGTTCTGTTTGTGGGGGGGTGAGGAGGTGTGATGATATATGCATCTGTGTGCACATGCACAAACAAACAGATTCATACAGACAAACAGACAACCAGCAAACAAAGTGCCTATTGGGGAGGCTCCATCTGTTATTCTTTAAAAGCATGGGATAAATATATAGCAGCAAGAGAATGGAAATGGAGCACACTGCATAACCTGCAGAGAGCAACAATTACAAACTTAAAAATAGTGGTATAATTGCATCAGGGCTCCAAGAAAGCATGGGAAAGTCAACACCATGATATGTTTTGGGCACATTTGAGACAGATAAGAGGGTTGTGAGATTGAGTGACAGACAGTGGCAAAAGGGAACTGGTGTCAGGTTGCATTTGGGAATTTTGTATGCACATCTATCAAAAATGATGAATTACAACTGGGTAGACTGGATGTACTTTGATCTTTATCTGCCAACATTTATTAAGTTACTATGTAGCTCTAGAATCTCTAACACTTGATTGGTGGTGTAAATGGATTTGTTTGCCCATGCCTGTGACCAACTACTTTTGCTTTGATTACTGGTGCAAACCCCAAGGATAAAAAGTACCTTGGGGTGGATGGAAATAACATCAGATAAACAAATGGCAGCTTAGGGCACTTGCTTTGCCGGCCTGCACTAATAAAAGTAATTAAAAGGGAGTTGGAGGCTTAGCTAAATAAAGAGTCAAGGTCAAAGCCTCTCTCCTTGGGGGTGCTAAAGAGTGTGACTTGTAACTCCTAGCACTTTGGATTCAATGACTATAGAATGATGCAGCAGCTGGCGCTTGTTGAATCTGGGAGCCTTTTGAACTCTATGTATAAAGTCAACCTTCTTAGAGGAGGCACAGAGAAAGTGGTCCCCAAATTCGCATTTGCAGCCTCTGATGGATACAGTGAATGGGCATTGTCATTGTTATCTTGGGGACATCTGGATACTGGAGGATTTCCAACTCCTTGGCCCTGGGCACCTACTCTGTGTTCAGCATAAATGGAATGGCCTCAACCAATTTCCTCCTAAGCTCATGGAAGAACATGTCTCTGCCAGGATTGGCCTCCGCTCCACAAGGGGACTGGATCTCCTCCAGCAGTCTTGGTGCACCGAACGGCTTTGATGCCTCGGGGATTGACCTTCCCCCGATGCACTTAATACCAGTATCAGCCAGGCATCGGTCAAGGTCTTTCAAAGTCGCAATGATTAACCATCTCCCATAAGCAATCATAGAGTCTCCAGTATTGGCTCAATGGCATGATGTTGCTGCAAGGGAGAAGATGGGAATGAGCATCTCCCACATGCATAGTGTGTGCATGAATTTTTTCTCTATTTTCTTAGCCAAGCGCTCCTGAAGGGTTGCTTTGAGTGAAGACATGGAGCCTTCAGCAGTTTCGGTCAATCTTCGGAATCTTAAGAGGAGAATCAGCCGGCTGGTTACGGACTCTTGGAGCCTGGCGCAATCCCTGAAACCATGGAGGATGATTTCTCCTCATGTTGGGACTTTGTGGGTCAGGTGTCTTTCAATTCCCTCATGCTCTTAGCATCGTGCTCCAATGAACTCCAATGCTGATACAATGGTGGGGGAAAATACAGTGACAGAATTCAAAATGGCATGGGACAGACACAGTGGATCCCTTTACAGCAACAGGATAAAATCAAAATAAATGAACTAATTTCTCAACATACAGGGGTGTCCTACACGGAGCGGTGGGTTCAACCTTAAAACAAAGACATGGGGAGGGTTGGCCTGCACGGAGCAGCAGGTGAACCTACTCTTGCCATCTTACTGGGCAGCCTAGATGAACCATACTGGTCTTTATCTGTCATCATTTACTATGTTACTATAATGGCTGTCCTACATCACCCACACAAATCCCTGTTGCTACCATGTCAACAATTCATTCTGGGTCCAAGGTGTTAACATATTAACATATGCCCCCACAATACCGTAGAAAGACTGCCTGCTTCTTGGGTGTTCCCTGAGAAGCCATCCTCTTCATTAGCATCAAATGGTGCCACATGTTCCTCCACTCCCAATAACTTGGGAAAACTGACTCCCTCCAGTGTCACAATAGAAATAGCTTAACTACCACACAAGTTTTGTGCACTGACAACCTAGCTGCAGTATCTTTCAGCTGTGCAAGATCATCCAAAATTGCAACACCCAGTGTCAGAATCATCCCGTGTTCCAACATCCCTTCTAGATACTTTCTCAGTCGCTCCCAAAACTCAGCTGCACGGCTTATCATCTACCAGTGTACCTGTGCTTATGTAACTTCTCTTCTCAAGCCACTTCACTGACTCCCTATCTATTTCCACATCCAGTTTAAACTTCTCCTACCGACCTACAAATGCATTCATTCTGCAGCTCCTCACTACCTATTCTCTTATCTCACTCTACACCCCTCCTTAGGAACTCTGTTCATCTGGCAGTTCCCTTTTATCTGTGCCCTTCTCTGCTACTGCCAACTTCAGACTTCATTCATTCCATCTTGCTGCTCCATATGCCTGGAACAAATTACCTGAGTCAATATGTCAGGCTCCTTCTCTAGCCCTATTCAAATCCAGGCTAAAAGCCCACCTCTTCGAGGCTGCTTTTGGATCCTGATGCTCCTCCCTTTCTTGTTCACTACTTATGTGTATCTTACTATACTCTAGTGCCAAGTTTTGTGATGTTCTTCATCTTGATTAGATTGTGAGCTCTGAGGAGGGACTATGTTGTACATCTATTTGTATAGTACCTCATAAGCCTTGCAGCTCTATAGAAATGATAAGTAGTAATAGTACCTAATTGTAGGGTACTGCCATAACATATGCCCCAGATGAGCTAGATTTGCGGAAAACTAAGGACACTGGTCAGATATCACATATCCAGTCTTGTGCTCTCACTGGGAAACATACCCAACTTGTACTGAACTCCCTATTTCAGGAACTCTGAATCAACTCTGGAATCCACACCACAGCTTTGACCAACTGAGCTCCCCCCACCCCCCTCCCATCTGGACAGCTAATTCAGCCTTCCAATTATTTGCCAGATTATGAGACTGCCGGAACATTATCTCACAATTTCCGGTAATAACAGGAAAGTGACATAGTCTCCCTATCTTCTAGCTCAAAAATGTTTTCCACCTTGGTCGCTTTGAATCATTCCCTCCTGTCCTACTTCCTTGGAAGTCACATAATGCCGCAGAGGTAGATATGCAAAGTAATGTTTTCTCTCCAGAGAGAAATGTTTCTGTAAATATTCAAATAAATGTACCCTACCATTTTCATCCAGTGCCTGGGCCAAACTTTGGAGCCCCTCCCGAGCCCATTCCTGAAATGGCTGCTCGCTCATTAACGGTGGAAAAGCAGTGTTGCTTTGCAAAGGAAGATAGAATGAATTTATGGGGGGGGGGGGGGGAGGCCTTCCACGCCTGATTCAATATTCTCCAGGCCTCCCTCACTGGACCCACTAAGAGACTACGCCTAAGTTGGGGGGGAGGGGGGGTGGAAGCAACCCTGTCTCCACATACAGTGCCGAACACACATTAAGAGGATTTACAAAGTTTTCCTCCATTTCTAGAGGCATAAATATTGGAGTAGATGCCAGTCAATACCTCACATGTCATAAATGATAGGCCATATCGTACCATCCCAAATCAGGCATCCTCACTCCTCTCTGTGCCCAGCTTCCCTTCAGCCTCTCCAAAGAGATTTGATGTTTCAATTCCCTCCAAAGGAAAGCCACAACTTCCTTCTCCAACTTCACAGTATTTTTCCTCAACAAGTGGAAAGACAAGGAAACAACGTCATCTTGTAAGCAGCCACTCTACCCAGCAATGAAAGAGGAAAGTGTCACCACTCTCTCAATTTCACCTTCACAAAGGAATACAATTTATTTATTTATTTATTTATTTAGACAGTTTTGTATACCGCCTTATCCTTCAATCAAAGCGGTCACAACACAATTGGGGGATACATTTAACACGCGGGGATATGAGACACATACACTAATACTTACAGGGAACATGGGCAATGGAGGGTTAAGTGGCTTGCCCAAGACCACAAGGAGCATCTGTGGGACTAGAAACCCCATTCCTTCCGGCCCAAGGTTGCTGTCCTCTAGTGGGATTTGAACCCCCGACCTTCCGGCCTGAAGTACCGTGCCCCAACCACTAGGCTACAACATTAAGAGAATAGGCTTGCCAGGGATCACCGGGGAGCCACACTCCCAGATATTTAAATGCCTCTTTTGCCCACTATAAGGGGAACCTCACACCCCAGTACCTTCTCAACCCCCCTTCCAAAAACACACAATCGAAACCTTCTGATTTATCCATATTGAGCTTGAGGCCAGCAAATGCTCTATAAAGGTGAAACTCCTCTAACAAACACTGTAATGATGTATGTGGACTGGTCAAATGCACCAACAAATCATCAGTAAATGCTGCCTGCTTGAAGACTGACTTACCAATCACTATTTCTTTAATGTCCTCCCTCATGTGAGCTGCTCTAATCAAAGGATCCAATGTCAACAAGGATAAAGGGGGCAACAAAGGGCAACCCTGTCGAGTACCTCTCTGTAGGTCGAACCACTCAGTCACCACTCCATTCACCAGTACTGCAGCCCTTGGGAGATTCATTATGACAGTTGCACCATCTGTTGAAAGCCCTCCCCTATATCATAAGCCTTTAGATCTTCAAAGACGTGAACTCATCATCAGATTACCCAGCCACAACACTTGTGCTGTCAACTTAAGTGGCTGCACCTTTGTTAAATACAAGACAATCCTGAAGGGGACACCTCTTCTTGCAAGTACAGAGCACTGTAGTATTGACAAAATACCTTCCTTATCTACTGTGTTCCTCTACAGATCTTCCCCACAGTATCCATCAGAGCCACCACATAGTGTGACCCCTGCATGCCCTTAAGACATTTAGCAAGCAATTTCCCAGTCTTGTCTCCAAATTGATAAAACTGTAATTTACAATAAAACATTAACTTCTTGGCTGTCTGATGTAACATTGTATTCAGACCTGCCTGTGTTTCCAACAACCAAGCTCTAAGACCAGACAAATGATTTCTTGCAAAAGCTCTTCTTTCTATCCTGACCTGCCTTTCCAATTGCAGTATCCTAGCATTGAGCTCCTTCTTGCACCTCGCTGTACTTGATGATGTGTCTCTGTAACACTACCTTGCCAGTCTCCCAAAGAAGTATCGGTATATCCACATGCTCCTTATTACATTCCAAAAATTCCTTTCATTTCTTCCTTAGAAAAGGAACAAATTGCTCATTCCAATATAGCTCCAATGGCAGACGCCAAGGCTGCGCTCCAGGCACTCGCTGTCCCCAATCTATATCAATCCAAATCAGCGCATGATCAGAAATCTCAAAGGGGTCTATAACTGCCTCCAAAACCCAAGTGAAAAGAGGCTCCAAAGTCAATTCATAGTCTATGCGTGAGATGATGTAATGTGCTCACAAGAGATGCATATAATCTCTCTCCAACGGGTGCAATGTCCACCACACATCCAGTAGCTGAAACTGATCCATAAACCTCCTTGAGCATTTATGATCTGAGATCTGGAGCTGATATGTCTAATTCTGTCTCCATGAGGTCATTCATGTCCCCTCTCACTACCACATGATGACCTAGCAACTTTTCCACTCTATTGCTAGATGAAATATAAAAAAAATCCAAAATAACTGTTACTCTATATCACTATGAATCAAAAACAAAAATAGAGCTGTAATCTACCATCATGAGCTAAAATGTGCAGATGTAAATGAATCAATGTTGGAAGATCAGCCGTGAGGAAAGAAAACAACCTCTCGTGGCTTTACTTCCGTTTTACTCAAATTATTTAAAGCTCAAATAGAGCGTGAAAAATGTAGGTAAAAACACCATATAACGATGTGCCCTACACCCCAACGTGTAAAAATTGCTCCCAACAAATTCAAAATGTTATACATCAAACGTAAAGGAACCATACAGTAACTTGTTCAAAAATAGCACTTATCTGTTATTGTCCATGTAAGTTGAAGTTGTTTTTCCCCAACAAATTCAAAATGTTATACATCAATAAATGCAGACAGGATTGATTACTTATCATCTTGAATTCAGAAAAACTACTTCAACTTACATGGACAATAACAGATAAGTGCTATTTTTGAACAAGTTACTGTATAGTTCCTTTCTATTTGGTTTGATGTATAACATTTTGAATTTGTTGAGAGCAATTTTTACACGTTGGGGTGTAGGGCACACCTTTATATGGTGTTTTTACCTACATTTTTCACGCTCTATTTGAGCTTTAAACAATTTAAGTAAAACGGAAGTAAAGCCACGAGAGGTTGTTTTCTTTCCTCATGGCTCGTCTTCCAACATTGATTCATTTACATCTGCACATTTTAGCTCATGACGGTAGATTACAGCTGAAATATAAAAGCTGAATCCATTACATTAGGAATGTACATATTGCAAAGTGCAATTGGGGCCCTCATCAATTCCCCAACCACTATCACATACATATCTCCCATTCAAATGAACAATCTGTTGAGTGCATTGAAAATGCTGTCCTTTCCCCACCAAAATAGTTAATCCTTCTTTTTTCTGCACTTCTGGCACTCTGTATTCTTGAGCTATTCAGTTGCAATGCAGCTTAGTCTGTTCCATCGCATTCTGATGGGTCGTCTGCAAAAAAGCAGTTGACACATTATGTCTATTCAATGTGCCCATAGTCTTGTGGCATTTTATTGGAGCACCTAGCCCACAAACATTCGAGGATATAACTCTCAGGTCACTCCAAAAACTAAATTCATACTGGCCAAATGTTCTTCAACAAGTATACTGAAGGAGAAGTCCCCTCAGCCTATGGCCCCACCCCCTCAGTCATTCCCTTTCACTACAGTCATATATTCCCCCACACACATATCACTCACCCTGACACTCTAACCTTGTATTCCTACTCTTTTCTCCTCTTCTATCCTCAACTTTTTCCATTCCCCCCTTAATCCCACCTCCCCACATCTACTTAAAAGCAGTTTACCATACTACCTATCATCACCTTCAGAATTAAGTGGCCATATTCAAACTAACAACTTCAACAATTACCATATCTCTTTCTATCCCTACATTATGGCCCTCATTCTATAACGTGGGTTGCGGGGCTGTACATCCTGCCAGGACGTACAGCCCCACAATCCGCCTAAACCCTATTCCCCCACTGGCTCTCCCTATACATCCTGTGCTTCAGGATGGGGAGAGCCGGCGGGGGGCGGGAAGGGGTGGGTTGGTCGGCAACACATACAGGGCTGATTCAGGTCAGTGAATCGGGGCATGGCAGCAACCACTGGGGCCAGGTATGAGGGGGTTCCCGCCACTCAATTCAGGTCGCGGGAGGCTAGCCTTGGGTCAGGCGGCAGGGATCTTGGGTTCCAGAGCCATGGCAGTCTGGGGCGCCTGTGGGGAGGATATCCCTGCAGACTGGAGGGGCACACCAGGCCGTCCTTTGGCCCAATTCTGACTCCCGTGGGAATGTTTTGTTCCCATGGACCAGAATCGGGTCCTAAGAACCCTGTCTTCAGTGGGGACATCTGGTGGCCTGGACATCCCACTTCCAGAATCAGGCTCCTCTTTTCTAATGTGCTCATCCATCCCCCTCAATCTTCTCTCCATCATCCTCCCCAAGCTTCTAAAACTCCCCCAAACCCCTCCATTGTGAACAGGTTCCCTCAGCACTTGTCTTTATACCCATCTGTCCCTTTATACCACCCAACTTCATCTCAGCTCTTCCCTCCCCCACACAGTGTCATAATTTTACACCCGTACCCCCCCCCCTCCTGTCCAACTGCAAACAGAATCAACAACAGAAGAGCAATGCATACGCACACATTTGTAATTTTACAACCCATATTAACATCTTTCCTTCCCCTCATATTCCAGTTGGCAGTGGTTAAGTCAATAACACCCCATTCCTAATCCTCCAACACCAAAAGTCCCAGGGATCAGTCTTCAAAATCCATCCAAATGACAGCCCTGGGACCCTCCCGCCAGGTGAAGCAGAGGGCTATGCCATCTTCAGATGTAGAGTAGTCCACTCAAAGGTCAATGTTTGCAACAGTTACATTCTGGCCACAAGTCACTCATGCTCCAACTCTCCCACAGGGCTCTTGTCCTCAGACCCCATCTCCATGAGGCCCCTGCCTTTACGAGTATTCCCTCCAGGGAGCTGCATTATAATTGCACAGCTCAGAACAGGATCTCTAATATCATATGGAACAACAAGCAAACTCTTACAGTGGCATCTTACACAAGCATGGATTATCTGCTTCCATGCCAAGGATTCTCAGCCACTCATCCTCTAGAGGTCCAGTCAAGTTGGTGAGCATGTAGTTAACGTATCGCGCCACAGAGTCCACATTCATAAACACTCTTGCCACCCCACTGAGTATTAGCTGCAGTTGCGATGGATATTGTAATGTAAATCTAACTTTGGCAGCAACGAGTCTCTGGCACAGAGATGAGTATTCCTTCCACTGCTTGGCCAACTGAGTTGAGTAATTCTGAAATACGAGAACCCTGTGACCTTCATGCAGATATCTATCTTCCTTATTTTGCTGCTTGCAGCACTGTATCCTTTTGCAAATAATTCAAAAATCATGCTATCACCACTCAGGGTCTGGAATCGCCCTTTCAGATCTTCCCACTTGGTGGGCATGCTCAATGTTTATGTTTATGTTTATTAGCTTGATATACCGCTATTCCAATTAGAACACAGCGGTTTACAAAAAAAAAAAAAAGAACTAATATACAGAAAAGGCCAATGGCCGGAAAGGAAATGAAGTTACAATGTACGACAGGAAAGCACCCAAGACATTTAAATAGACATAGCTAAAGAGAGAGAGGAGAGAGAGAAACGGGGAAGGGGAAAAGTTATCACACAAGAGGGGAAGGGAGGTCAAAAGCGGTGGAGAAGAGATGTGTTTTTAGGTCTTTTTTAAAAGTGGGGTAATGCTGTTCTAGTCTGAGGGGAAGGGGTAGAGAGTTCCAGTAAGCAGGGCCAACAAAAAAGAAGGCCGAGGAGCGTGTGGATTGTAGGTGGGCACGTGATGGGGAGGGGAGGTGAAGGCGGTTAATATGGATTGAACGAAGTGAGCGAGTGGGAGTATGAAATTGGAGTAAGTCTGCCAAATATTGGGGAGTGTGGTTATACAGGACCTGGTGAACTAGTGTGAGGATTTTGTAGCGAATTCGAAATTGCAGGGGAAGCCAGTGTAAGTGAAGAAGGAGAGGAGTGAAAAATAAGGCATGCAGCAGTATTTTGAATGCGTTGGAGACGGTGAAGTTGTGAGAGAGGGAGCCCAGCAAAGACTGAATTGCAGAAATCGACACGCGACATCACCAGAGAGAGAAGAAGGGTAGTGAGGGCTTCAGGGGTGAGAAAGGGTCGAATGGATTGTATTTGTCGAAGAAAGAAAACGGAGGGTTTTGTAATGTGTGAGATGTGACCACGGAAAGAAAGATCAGAGTCGAAGATTACACCGAGATAGCGAAAGCTGGTGACAAGGGGAACCAGTGAGCCTGAAAAGGAGGGGGCAATCAAAGGGGGAGGGCTACCATGAGTAAACCAGATGGCTACGGTTTTTGTCAGATTGAGATGGAGGCAGTTTATAGTGAGCCAGTTAGCAACAGCTGAAAGACAGGAGTTGAGTGGATCAAGATCAGGATGGAGGGGGGAGGTGTGATACAGGAGGAGTAGATCATCGGCGTAATAGAACGCGGGGATCCCAAACTGCTGGACCAAAAGCGCCAATGGTGCTAGGAATATGTTGAAGAGAAGGGGTGCTAAAACAGATCCCTGGGGGACACCACAGGGCAGTGAAAATGTGTCAGAGGGAGTTGATGGGACAGAAGAGGAGACCACTGTGCAGGAATGAGAAGAGAGGAAAGAGTGAAACCAGTGATAGACTGTGCTACGGAGACCAGCTTCACGCAGACGAGAGAGAAGAAGGGAGTGATCAACTAAGTCAAATGCGGCTGAAAGGTCTAGGGATACCGCCACCGAGAGGTCACCACGGTCGTGAGCAACATGGAGTTCATTAAGGAAGCCTAAAAGGACAGTCTCAACACTGTGACCTTGTCGGAAACCTGACTGACGGGGGTGAAGAAAGTGAGTAGAATTGAGGTGCTGTGACAATTGCGCAAAGACGGTTTTCTCAAGTATCTTAGATAGAAAGGGGAGATTGGAGACCTGGCGATAGTGAGCGGGAATCTGGGGATCAAGAGCGGGCTTCTTCAGGATGGGGCGGATAAGAGCGTGCTTCCAATGCCGAGGGAAGACACCTGTGGAGAGACTAACATTAATCATGGTGAGATATGGGGAATGAGAGCAAGGGAGGGGGTGAGAAGCCATGAGGAAGGGATAGGGTCAAGTGAGCAGAAGGTTTTGTTGGAAGAGGATATTAATCCCATAAGTTCTGAGGTGGAGATAGAGTGAAAGGATGTCCAGATATGTGAGAGCTGAGACATGGGAAGAGGAGAGATAGGGGGAGGAGAGTAGAGGAGATAGGCGGAGGGCAGTGAGGAAGGGACTTTTTCAAGTCCAGAACTTTGTTGCTAAAGAAGGTAGCAAATTGAGAGGGAGGGGGACATGATAAAGGTGGAGCAAGGGTAGAGCTGGATTGCGGGGAGGTGACCTGAGGACCTTATACAGATGCCGGGTCTGATTAGGTGCAGAGGAAATCGTGGTGGAAAAGTAAGATTATTTAGCCTTGTGGACTTGTGATCGGTAGTGGGCATAATTAGTCTTGAAGTTGGACAGGGTGGATGAAGAAGGCGACTTTCGCCAGAGGCGCTCTGTGTGTCGGAGTTGCGTCCGGAGGAGATGGAGACCAGCGTGGAACCATGGCTGAGAAGAGCGACGAGATATGGCACATGGCTGTAGAGGAGCCAGATGATCGAGGGCAGCAGAGAGACAGGAGGACCAGACAGAGGCTTGTGAGTTTGGGGAGAGGGAAGGGAAGTCTGAAGGCAAATGATTTAGAGCAGATGGAAAGTTCTGGAGGGTAAGGGGGGTAATGTGACGGGAAAGTCGCTGAATAGAGGGAGCATCAGTACTCTGCTATCCCCCCAAAAGACACATTAAGGGTAAGCCAGGTCTCCAAAAAACAATCAGTTCATTGTCTTTAACTGTTTCAGGTATTCCTACCAGTTGCAGGTTATTCCTCCTGCTGTGATTCTCCATGTCATTGATCTTTTCCCACTGCATTGCCACCGTCTCTTTCAGACGCTACAGCTCTCACATCGCCCCCTGGGCCCCATCTTCTACCCCCAAAATCTGGTGTTTAGCCTCCGTCACCTGCTTACCGAGGCCTTCCAAATTCGATGACAGGGAGTCCAGCTTTTTCAAGATTGCTCAAACTTCCCCAAAATGCCTTGGTCTATGGCCTCCGTGATTTTCTCTGTCAACACCTCTGGCGCTGGAAAGTGTGGCTGTTTGATGCAGTCTCTGCCATCTTGGCCTCGTGCCGTCGTGACTTCTTTCATTCTTTCTAAACTGACTTCATTTACAGACCCTCATCCACCGCTCTCACCCTTCTGATAAACTCGCAGTAGATATTGTACAATTTCCCACTAGTGGGGGGTGTGACTCTAATCCCAAGGGGGTGGATTGTTCAGAGTGGGACCAGAGCACTAGTGAACCCCATCCACTAGCTCTCACCACATCACGACTCTCGTTGAAGAATTTTTAAAAGACAACAAAAGTGGGTGAACTACCCTGGCTTGAGAGTGTTAATAAAAAGGACGGGTCATTGATCAACAGCTTACCTAATTACACTTGCAGATAAAAAGATCAGAGGTTTACACTGACTGCATCACCTCCTGCACTATTAGGCTGATGCAGAAAGCTAGCGCTGGCTTTACGTGTCCATAACGCCACGTTTAAGCACATTTTTACGATCCTTTCATTGCAGGAAATAGACATAAACGCCAGCGGAAAAACTAGCGCCCAATTAACACCATGCATATTTAAATGAATACTAATTATCTAAATGTATTTAAATCTGCTGGGATGGTATGCAAATCATGGCTACGTCCGATGCAGAGACAGGTGTAGATGATTTTGCAAACAGTCATAGCGCCAAAAGTTTTACTGTAGGGTCTGAGTAGTAGTAAACCTCTAACGCTGCCCCCGACAGTATTTTGATGGCACCAGGTGCTCTCCCCGATGCCTAGATCATCTTCTTCCCAGATGATTGGGCATTGGGAAAAGCCCTCAATGCCATTAAAACACTGTCGGGACCGTGCTGACAAAAAAGAATCCCTGGTGTCCCATCCCCCCTGACAGTAGGAGACAGAGAGATTGTCTCCTGCAGCTCTGGAAACCGGCTGTTCCTGCTCCCTGTAGCCAGTAATAGGCCCTTATGATCATTTTGTAGCAGAACTTCTGTTTTCATATTAATCTCATTTTGGCAGTACAGTAAAAAAAAATGCAAATTAGCCATCAGTTCCTGGAGAGCAAGCCAAACTAGCGCAAACTTCTTTTGCGCATGTGTTTGGCTTGCTCTTCCAGTTTAATGCTGCGGTGGCTCATTTGCATGCGCAGGGTTCCGCGGTGGGCATTTGCATACCCTAACCTTCCTGCATTGCACGTTAAAATGTGTGCTTTGTGAGGAATGTTAAAAAATCAATCCAGCGTGGGTCTAGTATCGGCTTTCTGCATCGGTCTGTGTGAGAGGAAACAGGCTGCATGCACAGCCAGCTCCCCTGGACAAAGAAATGACATCCTATAATGTCATGAAAAAGAATAATGTGATTTTGTATAGTGCCCTTCTTGTGTATAGGATCCCAGTGCATTTCATCGGCATTGGATATGCCAAGAAGAGACATGTACCCACTTCTAATGTGGAGGACCTGACACCATGTTGTTGGCATACATTTGCAGATCTTTGTCAGTTCATTTATCAGGTTGTCAACCTGGGAAGAATATGGAGCCTCTCCCATCCCAAGCAAATTCTGTTTTTTCCAGGATGACCCTGGAAACTCAGGATGCTCTCACTCATTAGTGGCTTAGCAAGTCTTGCTCAGATCAGCATTATAGAAAAACTTTCCTGTTCGGTTTATTACATTCAGGATTTTAGAAGAGCGAACAATCTGGAAGAACAAAATGCCCAAAGGTTGGGGTAGGGAGAAGGGAGGGAGTTTGACTATGGAACACGCACATCTGAGCTCAGCCACTGTTTAGAACAAGACACAGGAGCACCTCTGGTTTGTTGTTGTTGTTAAGTGCCGTTGAGTCGGTGTAAATTACTTAAACACCAGCCTTCTTGTCTCTTTCTATTGGGTCTTGCTGCTTCTTCTTGTATTTTAAGCTTTGATGATTCAATTACAGTCACTGGATTCAGCCCTCAAAACCATGGCTGTTTCTATCTGTGGTTCACTAGGTGGTAAAAGCTATAGAGAGCACCACCTTTCCATGAGCACTGATGCTTAAAAAAATTAACTAAAGAAGCCTCCTGAGAAAGAAACACTGAATATGACAACAGATAAAGATCACAAGTCCCACCTAGTCTTACCATTCCTCCAGCTTTCTTAGATAAATCTATATACCGCTTGTCCCATCTGGGGTGTCCATTCTTTTGCAGATCTTAATATTACTGGCAAATAGACATACCTTTCCCACCAACTGTTCAGCAGTATAAATTATGAAAATATTGAACAAAACCAGTACAGATCCTGAAGTGAATCCACAGATAATCTCCCTTTACCACAGATAATCTCCATTTCCTGTAGGAACTCCAGTTTAGTCCTCTACTCCTGGGCTGTGAACCTCCTCCTGCAGCTTGGAGACTGGGCGTGTCAAACATGTGACATCACTGGATGTAATCTGCTGGCATCTCCCATCAGCCCAGTGTACTACTGACAAAGCAGACCCAAAAGAGCAACAAACAAATAGCTAAACATATTAAAGATACCCAAACTAAAGGTATAAGTGATAACTGAATGAACAAACCCCCTCCCCTTTAACATAAGGGTTTGAAGGCTATACTGTCTCCTCTCTTCACTGCCGAACCAGAGACGTCGACAGAGAGGTCAGAAAAAATTCAAAGATAGAGTGAAAATGATTGTTCATGAAAACACACCCACCTGTTATCTTCTGAAAAATTACCTCAGACCAGTTGCACCGGTAGGAAACCACTCCCTGAGTGGGAACAAGGACTAAACTGGAGTTCCTACAGGAACTACAATTACCAGGTACGTGTAATTTCTATTTCCTTATCATTCCTCCAGTTTATCCTCTACTCCTGGGATGTAACAGAGCAGTACTAACGGGAGGGACCTTTCCAACCGGAATGCAACACTGCCGCTCCGAAGGAGGCATCACCCGCCACCAGCACATCAAGGTGGTAGTGTCTACTAAAGGTGTGAAGAGAGGACCAGGTGGCCGCTTTACAAATCTCCACTGGTGGAACCAAATTGTGTTCTGCCCAAGAGGCTGCTTGTGCCCTAGTGGAATGTGCCCTCAACCCCACCGGTGCTGCACAACCTTGCAAAACATATGCTGACACAATTGCCTCCTTAATCCATCGGGCAATGGAAGCTTTAGCTGCCGCTTCACCTTTCCTTGGTCCGCCGAACAACACGAAAAGCCGATCCGACATGCGGAACGATTCAGAAACCTTCAAATCTCGCAGAAGCACTCTTTTTACATCCAAACGGCGAAGAACACAGTCAGCTACACCTTCACCCTCTGTGGTAAGTACTGGCAAGGAAACTGATTTAAATGAAATGGAGAGACCACTTAGGGCAAAAAGGATGGAACTGGGCGTAGCACCACCTTTTCCATGGAAAAACACAAAAAAGGTTCTCTACAAGACAGAGCCTGCAATTCTGAAATCTGCCTCGCAGAACAAATGGCTACAAGGAATACCGTTTTCAGAGTTAAATCCTTGATTGAAGCCTGGCTTAAAGGCTCAAAGGGTGCCTTCACGAATGCCCCTAAAACCAAGTTAAGATCCCACAGCGGAATCACAATCCTACATGATGGCCACATCCTGGTGACCACTTTAAGAAAATGCACAACATCGGGGTGAGCTCCAAGCGACCCGCCGTTGACCTTACCTCTATAACAGGCCAAGGCTGCTAAGTGGACCCTCAAGGAACTAGCCACCAGACCTCTCTCATAGCCATCCTGCAGAAAACTCAATATTGAAGGGACGGACACAGTAGCCGATCGTACCTGACGTCTCGAGCACCAATCCTCAAAAATATGCCAATTGCGCACATAGGCCAATGACGCTGAAGTACTCGACTGATGAGCGCCCATGGCGAGAAAACAGAGGAGACTCGTCGACGGCCAAGGTTGAATCAAGGTGTCGATCCCTTCTGACATCCTCTCGCGTCCTCTGCTGAAGAACCGACTCACTTTTGCTGACTGGAAAGTCGCCATCAGATCCATCACCGGTATCCCCCAACAATGCACTATCTCCGCAAAAACATCCGGATGTAATTCTCATTCTGCGGGATCCACCCAAACTCTGCTGAGGAAATCCGCCATCATGTTGTCCTTCCCAGCAATGTGTTCCACTGAGATTGCTTGCAACCACGTCTCGACCCAAGAAAACAGCTCCTCTGCCTCCTATGCCATGGCCACACTTCCTGTGCCACCTTGCCGATTTATGTAGGCTACCGTCTTGGCATTGTCGGACAGTACTCTGATCGCTCGTCCTGCCACTGTCGTTTCGAAGCTTTGTAGGGCTAGGAAGACCGCTCTCAGCTCCAAGCGGTTGATGGACCATTTGCCCTCTGCTGCTGTCCAAGTGCCCTGTGCAAAGAAATCTCCGCAATGCGCTCCCCACCCTGCGAGACTGGCGTCCGTCAACAGGGGAAGCCATGCCAGTTGTAAACTCCAAACAAATGAGGCAAAGTTAAAACCGGGAGGAAACGATAAGCTTAAATGCAAAGGGCAGACAACCGCGACGAACTAACCCTCCCCCCCGGGAAGTCTAATGCTCGCCGCCGCACTGCTCAGCCACGCGGATTTTGCCGCACATTTAAAATAGCCGACACTGAGTAGAAAGGATGTTTTTGGCACGCAAAAGAACTGTCGCTCTCCCTCGGCCTGTCCAACCCGTTCCCGGTATCGGCACCGACGGGGACAGAAGAAGACAGCACTTACCGGGTGCACGGCTGGCCCTTCAAGCTGCGCGCTGTTCAGCGAACAAGCAAGCAGCGTAAGCAGCGAGGGCTGGAGTCCCGAGTGATCACACCATCCAGCCAGAAACCTGAGCGGTGAGTCACCACTCTGGGGGGTCAGGTTACCGCTAAGCCGGTTGAGGGGCTCCCTCCCGGTTTGACAAGGGAGAGAGATCTCAGAAAGAGCAAAAAAGCCTTGGGCCGGCAGAGAAGTCTTTTCTTTTTTTTTTTTTTAAGAAATTTAAAGGCACAGGACCCCAAATAAATTTAGAGAAATTTAAAGACCCCAAAACAATTGAATGAAAAAGTTTTGTAACAAGAGAAGATGATCCTCTAAGAATCTAACTAAATTCTGCTTATTCGTTCCTCTAGTGAGCCCAGCACCTAGGCTCACTACGTCCTCCTGCTGCATGGAGACTGGACACACTGGGGCTGATGGGAGATGCTAGCAGATTACATCCAGTGATGTCACGTTTGACATGCCTAGTCTCCAAGCTGCAGGAGGAGGTTCACAACCCAGGAGTAGAGGACTAAACTGGAAGAATGATAAGGAATTATCCTTAAAATAGAAGCTTATATAAGAACATAAGATATGCCATACTGGGTCAGACCAAGGTCCATCAAGCCCAATATCCTGTTTCCAGCAGTGGCCAATCCAGGTCACAAGCAGTTTCCCAAAAAGACATACAGGTTCCATATGCTTGTATTGGAGCAAGCAGTGGATTTTCCGGGTCCTCTTTAATAATGGTTTATGGACATTTCCTCCAGGAACTTGCCCAAACCTCTTTTAAACCCAGCTTCACTAACAGCTTTTACTACCTCCTTTGGTAACAAATTCCAGAGTTTGATTACATGTTGAGTGAAAAAATATTTTCTCTTATTAGTCTTAAACGAGTTACATTGTAGCTTCATTGCAGGTCCCCTAATCTTTCTACTTTTTGATGGAGTAAACAACCAGACTGCATTTACTCATTCTACTACATTCATTAATTTATAGACCTCTATCATATCTCCCCCTCAGTTGTCTCTTTTCTAAGTTGAAGAGCCCCAGCCTTTTAAGCCTTTCCTCATAGGGGTATCCTTCCATCCTTCTTACCATTTTGGTGGCTCTTCTCTGTACCTTTTCTAATTCTGCTATATCAGTTTTAAGATATGGTGACCAGAATTGCACACAATATTCAAGGTGCGGTCACACCATGGAATGATACAAAGGCATTATAATATTCTTGGATTTATTCTCCATTCCTTTCCTTATGATACCTAGCATTCTATTTGCATTTTTGGCCGCGGCTTCACACTGGGCAGAGGGTTTCAACATATTATCCACGATGATGCCTAAATACTTTTCCTGGTTGGTGGTTCCTAATGTGGAACCTTGCATCATGTAACTGTAGTTTGGATCGTTCTTTCCTGGGTGCATAACTTTGCACTTGTCCACATTAAATTTCATTTGACATTTGGACGTCCAGTCTTCCAATTTATCAAAGTCGTCTTGCAATTTTTCACAATCCTCTTGCGTTTTAACAACTTTGAATAATTTTGTGTCATCTACTAATTTGATCATCTCACTCATTGCTTCCTTTTCCAGGTCATTTATGAATATGTTAAAAAACAGCAGGCCCAGCACAGATTCCACGGGGTCTCCACTATTCACCTTTCTCCATTGAGAAAAATAGCCATTTAGCCCTACTCTCTGCTTTCTATCTTTTAACCAGTTCCTGATCCACAATAGTACACTGCCTCCTACCCCATGACTTTCTAATTTTGCCACGAGTCTCTTATGAGGGCCCTTGTCAAAGGCTTTCTGAAAATCCAGATATACGATATCAACTGGTTCACCTTTATCCACCTGTTTATTCATGTCTTCAAAAAATATAAAGAATTAGTAAGATAAGATCTTGGCTAAATCCATGTTGGCTTTCTCCCATTAAACTATGACTATTCACATGTTCAGTAATTTTATTCTTTATAATGCTTTCTACCATTTTGCTTGGTATTGATGTCAGGCTCATTAATCTGTAGTTTCCCGGATCACCCCTGGAACCCTTTTTAAAGATTGGCGTTACATTTACCCGTTCCACTCTATTCATTAATTTATAGACCTCTAGGACAACTCCCCTCAGCTGTCTCTTTTTCCAGGTTGAAGAGCCCTAACCTTTTAAGCCTCTACTCATAGGGTATCCTTCCATCCTCTTTTCCATTTTGGTGGCTCCTTTTTAAATTCCACTATATCCTTTTTAAGATTCGGTGACCAAAATTGCACACAATATTTAAGGTGCGGTTGCACCAAGGAACGATACAGAGGCATTATAATATCCTTTGTTTTATTCTCTATTCCTTTCCTTATGATTCCTAGCATGCTATTTGCCTTCTTGGCTGCTGCTGCACACTGGGTGGAGTGAAAATAAGATAAAGCATTGACAAATGCTGTATTTCAGGATCCCACTCACTTAGGAAGATTAATAGAAGGAAACCAGAAGGACTTGGAAATAAAACAGTTGCTGAGTACAGCCTAGCCTCCCTCAGGCAGAGAGAACTGATCAGGCATCAAACCATGGCAGCCACACCTCCCATGTGGCTACATGCTTCTTTCTGAAGGATTAACTTCTTAGGAGTGTCTCCTAGATAAATGGAAATTTAATTTCTCTTTGCAGCAGCTCTGACTACTACTTCGTCCATCCACTGCCCATGAGCCGTGCAGCTGTATTCCCCCTGTGGTTTGGCCTCAGTCACATGTAAAGTCCATAACCGTTTTGCTCTGGGAGCTTGTAGCAGCAGCTAGGTTACTGGATGGCTGTTCCTTCTGCTCTAAACAACTGTTAGCCTTCTCAATTATTTTCTGGATCTCCTGCTCCATACGGTCCAGACGCTTGCTGTTGTCCTGCAGCTGCCTCTGGAAATAGGATTTCTTCTTCTCAGCAGATTTAACCTGCTTCTCCATCTCAGCAACCTGCTTCTGCATGTTTTGGAAGTCGGCGGTCATAGTCTTGTTTGTGGCTTCCATTGTGGCCACCCGAACCTGGACTTCCACTTATTTTCTCCAGCAGGTTCTTCACATTTATCAGTGTTCCATTATAGGGCAGCAGATCCTGCTGTTTTGTTGGTGCCTGCTTCACTGCTGGGACTGTAGACCCTGATGAAGGAGGCAGGAGAGTAAAGTTTCCATAAAGTCTGGGATCTGTTCACCACTGGTAACTTCTAAGTTTCCCTGGCTGAAATGGAGAGTTCTGTAATAGCACACATACTGTGGCACCACTTTATCCATCAAGATCTTCACTAGCTCCTTAGAAAGATGTAGCCCCAATGTAAGGAAGAATTTTTCCAGGTCTCATCTTTGAATGTAACCACAGAGGTTCTGGTCAAAGTAGACAAATCCTAGAAGAGCTTCCAAGGGAAGGACTGCGGTTGGCGAGGAATCTTTCTCCATCTTATGAAGATCCGCTCTGGATGTCAAATAGGCTAGGTACACCACTAACCTCAGGTAAAAACCAAGGGTCCATTTACTAAAATGTAGTATATTTTGCTCCAAACACCAGTTTTGAGTCAAAATCAATAAGCATTAGATGTTCCCTGTAAAATAGTTATCTCCAAGTTATAATGCCCTGTTCAATGTAATTTCAGTTTGTTCAATGTAAACCGCACTGATGCAGAATAGCGCGGTATATAAGAGAATGTAAATAAATAAATAAATACCACCACACCATAGTGGGGGCATGGCCAGCATATACCTGACAGTTACTGTGAAGGCAAGTTCCTTAGCATGTGTTCCTATCCTCGGCAATTACCACAGATGCAATCTAATGTCACCTGCTGAGGTGGTGGCAGGTGCATCCACACTAACTGCAATATTGGCAGTTAGCATGCATTATTGATGTCTGCACTAAATGCAATGTGCAATTAATGCCCACTTTCCGCCCTATTACACGAACCATTGTTAACACATGTTTCAGCACATGATAATTGTACCTCCTGCACAGTAATGAATACAATGGGCCCGTGGAAGCGGTTAATGCACACTGAAAATGCATGTTAATTGCATAACGCACCTTAGTAAAAGGGCCCCTTGGACTGTAAGTCCCCTGGGGACAGAGAAATACTTACTGTAACTGAATGTGTGAGCCAAATCTAACTAATGGAATTAAAGATGAACCTAAACTGAGAAAGGAGAAATTTCACTTATCGTTAATTTCCTTTCCTGGAATACTGCTAGACCAGTCCAGACAAACGGGTTGTGTCCCCCTGCCAGCAGATCTTGGAGACAGAGAATTCTACCAGAGCTCTGATAGGCTGGACTCTGGTGATATGGTCCTACCCCTAGGGGTCTCCCTCAGTATTGTCTGTAAAGCGAACCCAAACATGTAACGCAACTAAACCATAAGACCACACATAGTGGACGTTTAATTCAACTATGTACAAGGGAGCTGAAAGTATCCCCAGAACTGAAGGCTGCTAAGACCGATAACACAGCCATCGGGCCCCCATGGTGAGGCATACTGACAAGGAAGGAACAGAGGCCAGCGGCCTCACCGCACTAGCAGCACCGTAACTGACAGCAGGGTGGGTCCTGGACTGGTCTAGCAGTATTCCAGGAAAGGAAATTAACGGTAAGTGAAATTTCTCCTTCCAGTTCATACTGCTAGACCAGTCCAGACAAACGGGCAGTACCCAAGCTACCTGCTTTCAAGGGGGGGTCAGTGCCAATGACAGCACTGCAGCTCCAAACTGACCCTCCTGCCGAGCGTGAACGTCCAATCTATACTGACGGACAAACGTGGACAACGATGACCAAGTCACCGCCCGGCAAATGTCGAGAGGGGCTACTTGAGACCGCTCGGCCCAAGACGAAGCCTGAGCCCGAGTGGAGTGAGCTCGGAGCCCTGCTGGAGCCTGCTTGCCTTGCAGTATATAAGCTGCCTCAATAGCTCCTCGCAACCATCTAGAAATGGTGGATTTGGAGGCTGCGGACCCCCGTCGAGGGTCCGCAAACAGGACAAAAAGATGATCGGTCTTACGGAAGGCATTCGTGATCTTAATATACTGATAAAGCACTCTCTTCAGGTCCACAGCACGCGATTGACGAAGGTGACCGGAATACTGCTCTCTTTCAAAGGTAGGCAAGAAAAGAGGCTGGTTGACATGAAACGGGATAAGCACCTTAGGTAAAAAGGATGGAACAGTTCGAAGAGAAACTCCCGCCAAAGAAAACGAGAGATAGGGGTCTCGACAAGAGAGAGCCTGAAGTTCGGAAATCCGACGTGCCAAGGTTATGGCCACTAGGAAAACTGTCTTTAGCGTTAAATCCTTAAGGGAACATGCCTTCAGGGACTCAAAGGGAGGAGCAACAAGGGCACGGAGAATGAGAGCGAGATCCCAAGAAGGAACTAAAGGACGTATCGGGGGCCGTAATGTCTGAACCCCTTTAAGAAAACACGAAACGTCCACATGCGAGGCGAGAGAACGCCCCGCTATTGGCCCTCAAAAACAAGTTAGCGCGGCAACCTGCACGCGCAAGGCCCTGAGCGCCAGATCCTTATCTAGACCGGCCTGCAGAAAGGAAAGAATATCCGGGATGTTGCAACACCAGGGCAAGATGTGACGTAGCGAACACCAAGTGTCAAAGAGATGCCACACACGAGCGTAAGCCAGCGACGTCTAAGACCGCCGTGCCTTAAGCATTGTCGCCACCACACTCGACGAATATCCCTTCTGAACTAACCTGCGGCGTTCAAGAGCCAGGCCATAAGTGAGTAAGGAGCCAGGTTTCCCATTTCCACCGGCCCTTGGAGCAGGAGCCCTGGGATTGCCCCCAGGTGTAGAGGAGACGGCCGAGACAGCCGGACAAGATGCGCATACCACGGTCTGCGAGGCCAATCCGGTGCCACCAGGATCACCGGGCCGCGATGCTCCCTGACTCTTTGGAGAATCTTGCCGATCATGGACCAGGGAGGAAAGACATACAGAAGGAGATGGGTTGGCCACGCTTGAGACAGAGCATCTGTCCCGTGCGACCCGTTGTCTCTCCAACAGCTGAAGTAGATCGGTGCCTTGGTATTCTGTGCCGTAGCCATGAGATCCATTGCCGGTAGACCCCATCATCGAACAATGGACTGAAAGGATTCTGACGCCAGAGCCCACTCCCCCGGATCCAGAGCATGTCAGCTGAGGAAATCGGCTTTTACATTGTCTACCCCCGCGATGTGTTGCGCCGAGATCGCCTGCAGATGCCTCTCCGCCCACGGAAGGAGAAGACCCATTTCCTTCGATACACCTGGACATTTTGTGCCCCCTTGGCGGTTGAGGTATGCCACTGTCGTAGTGTTGTCGGACAGAATTCGAACCGCCTGACGCCGCAGAAGAGGCTGAAACTTTCGCAAGGCTAAGCACACCGCTCGCGTCTCAAGGCAATTGATGGAGCACCGGGCCTCCCGAGGAAACCAAATCCCCTACGTTGAGTCCGAGCCGCAATGCGCTCCCCAACCGGAGAGACTGGCGTCTGTCGTTACCAACACCCAGCGCGGAGTCTCCAAGGGAACCCCTCGAAGGAGACGAGACTGCGGGGCCAGAGCCACCAACCGAGGCAAAGTCTCACCGCCGGTAGTAGAGGCAACCGAACTTGATAATCCTCTGGACACCATGCTCGAGGCGAGACCTGTGCTAGGAGACTGCAAACTTGAGAAGTTAACTTGAGGAATCGAGGCATTGACAAAAAGACCCGACCTAAGGCTGTATCAAATCAAGCCCCCCAAAAAAATTCGATCTCCTGGGACGGCTGAAGACAACTCTTGTCGTGGTTGATTACCCAGCCGAGGCTTTCAAGAAAGGCAACAACCACCAAGACTGTGCTGCAAGCCTCGGGGAGAGAGTCTGTGCGAATGAGCCAGACGTCCAGATAAGGATGAACTCTGAGCTACTACCACCATTACCTTGGAGAAGGTTCGAGGCGCCGAAGCTAGACCGAAGGGCATTGCACGAAATTGGAAATGTTGACCGAGTACCGCGAATCGAACGAGTCGCTGATGCCCCTCTCGGATGGGAATGTGACGAATGCTTCTGTGAGATTGAGGGAAGCTAGAATTCCCCCTTGCATACCGCTTGAATAACGGATCGCAGAGTCTCCATTCGAAAGTGTGGTACTCGCAGACTGCGATTGACACCTTTGAGATCCAAGATAGGACGAAAGGAGCCGTCTTTTTTCTTTTTTTTTTTCTTTTTCTTTTGGCACCACGAAATAGACAGAGTAACGGCCTAGTCCTCTTTCCAATGGTGGAACTGGACGAATGGCAGCTAAACGCTGGAGTCTTTGAATGAATCAACATCCGCTGCTCATTGACCCAGCCAGAACTATCTCCGAGCTACTGTCACCGGTGCTACGGAGCGAGCTGACAGCCGCAAGAGATCAGAGAAGGCCTCTGCCAGGAATGCAGCGATGGATGCTAAACGAGCCAACTCGGGATCACCTGGAAGCTGCTGAATCCATCGAAGGGAGGCCCGTGCTGCTAGACCTGCGCACACCCCTGCTTGAAGGGAAAAAGCGGACAACGAAAAACCCGTCTTTAGCAGACTCTCAACTTGTTTTTGGTCTTGCTGGTCGTGGAGTGCCGCTCTGCCCTCAACCGGAATTGTGGTATGCTTGGTGACCCCGGTCACTAACGCATCAACTTTCGGGTATGTCAGCCAACGGTCCAAGTCAGAAGGAGACCAAGGGTATAACTGACCAATACCGCATGCCATACGTAGAGAGGACTCTGGAGAGTCCCACTCTCAAGATAACATATGCTGTAACTCGGCTGGAAGGAAAAAGCTTTGGAAGGTGTACGAATGCCCTGTAAAATGGGATCCGGCTGCAACAGGGTTTGAGAACTCTGAGGATCAGGCGTGTCGACTAGGCGTAGCGACTCCATCAGCTGTGTGATTAGGGCCGGCAACTCCTCTTTCCGAAAAAGTCTGACATCTTGAGAGCCCTCGTGAACTGTCAGCGAAGAATCAGACGGAGAATATTCCCCATCTTCTTTCTCCAATGAGTCAGGGCTCACCTCCGACGATTTAAAGTCTTCTGGAATATCCGTAGTGTCCCGCAAGCCACATGCAACGTTCCTGGAAGGACGTACTGCTTTAAGGTCCGAGGACTTGCGGGACCGCTTGCGAGACCCCACCATATCCTTGTGTGCTACCGGGCGGGTGCTGAAGGTATACCAAAAGACTCAGAACGCCACAGGTGCCATGCCTGGCGGAAGAGCGTCAGGAACTCACTGTCAGCCAAGGCTGCCGTGGCTTCCAGCGGCTGTGGAAGCAAAATGGGAGCTGACTGAATCCTTTCTGCAGGAAGATCCTGCTGCAGGGGCTCTAAGGAGGGAGGAGTTAAGGCGCTGATGTCCCCAGCTGGCAGCGCAGTGGGAATGGAGGAAGAAGATTCTCCTGGATGCAGCATGCAGGTGGAACACTTCTTTTTCTTATTATTACATATAAACACCCTGTGCAGAGAAACAGGCATTGCAGAGGCTTAAACCCTTTTTTTTTTTGTAAACAAAAATCAAGGTAGGCTTAGGGAAACAGAAGACTCTTCAAAGAAAAGGGATTTTGAAACTCCCTGTGCCTTCACAGCATGTTTAAATGTTTTGAAATGGCTGCCCAGAGCTGCTCCCTCCAAAAAAAACACTGAAGAGAAATCCCTCCTGATTTTCAAAATGGCCGCCAGCACAGAAAAACTGCAAAATAAAAGTTTCCTAAGCTCTAAAAACCTTAAAATTGCAGCAAAATCGCTGGGGAAGAGGCAAGGAGTGCTGCTAGCAATTTAAAAATCAAATCCTGACGAACCCTGAATCACCAGAAACGGAGGGGAGAAGGAAACTGTCATTCACTGTGCTGGTACAGAGGAGCTGAGTTCCCATGGAGAAGAGAAACTTTCAAAGTCAGCGTAAGGTAATTACAGTGACTGAAAGGTAGAGAAATTAGAGTTTGGTCCCTCTGCAGCCACTTCGACCCTCATGGCAGGGGCTGGAAGGTGTTTCTGGAGAGAAGGGGAGCTGCACAGACAGTGAAATCAGAAGCTCAAACCCTGTTGTATTGCTGATTACAGAAAATACAGCTGTTAAGGAGGGAAGCCTGGGAAACCCAGAGAAACACCTCTTGTGTGCTCTGGGTGCATCCAGGAAATAAAAATGAAGAAAATAGGAACTTCAAAACCCAGTTGAACAGACCCTGATGAAAGCGGAAGTGAAGGAATCAGGTCAGAGACAGCCGGTCCCGATGCAGTTGAAATAAACCCAGGGCAGCTGAGGCAAGTAAGAAAAACAGTTTACTTACAGTTTCTCTCAGAAATTGATACCTGATCCTCCTGCTGTCTAAGCTCTCGTGGCAAAGACTCAGCGCTGCTTAAAGAAAATCAGGAGCTCTACTGAAGCCAGGCCCAGGAGCTCCACAAGTTTATCTGGGGAATCAAGTTGCTGGGAAACCCAGAGTAACACCTCTTGTGTACTCTGGGTGCATCCAGGAGCCTCAAGATACAGAGAAACCTGATTTTAGGGAGGCCTTCGTCCAGCTAACAAGCCCTCATGGCCAGATGCTGGGGATTCTTCCTGTCAGCGAGCTCTACTGTGTCAGAAACAGGAGCTCAGCTGCAAACACCCTGGTGCACAGTGAATCTATACTGGCAGCAACAGGCAAGTGGAAATATCAGTCCCCAAAGGGATTCTAAATAATTTTAAAGATTTTGAGGGAAAAACAACAAAAGCAACCAGATCTGCTGGAGACAGAGAAATACTGAGGGAGACCCCTCGGGGTAGGACCATATCACCAGAGTCCAGCCTATCAGAGCTCTGGTAGAATTCTCTGTCTCCAAGATCTGCTGGCAGGGGGACACAACCCGTTTGGACTGGTCTAGCAGTATGAACTGGAAACTTATGTTAACAGCTCCTCATCTCATTTTCTTGTACTAATATAATTGTATTTGACCAAGAAGATGTTAGTTGGCAGTTGATATATTTTTGTATTGTCTGCTTTTTTATTTGTTCTCAAGAAAGCTGTATATATTACATGGCATCAGTGCATGTCTAAAGAAAGATTTTTTTTATTAAAAAAGTCTTATTGAAGGCCAAATATACCATAATCTAGCACCTGCCCAGACTTAATTCTTTTGTTCAGCTTCTCCTACAAGATACCTTCCTTCTAACCCAAAGGTCACTGGTTCAAGGGCAGTCTGACAGAAAAGGGAAAGACCCCCCCCCCCCTAGAATTTCAGTACACACCTCTAAAATTTAGGAGATAAAGTAGATCCTCTTAGAAAATGCTTGCCTCTCAAAGGTCACTGGTTCAAGGCCATGCCATGGCAATTTTTTACCAAAGTGGAAGTTAACAAAAATTAGGACCTTTATTTATCGAAATGTATCACCTCTTCCTGCAAGATGCTTGCCTTTTAACCCAAAGGTCAGTGGTTTGAAGCCAGCCTCTGATATAAGGAACCTGCAAGGAACGACGGGTACAACCCTAAACAAAGACATCAAAGGGGTTAACCAGCACTAAGCGGCAGGCACGATTTTAGTCACCTTACCGAGCAGACTAGATGGACCATACTGATCTTCATCTGCCATCATTTACTATGTTACTATGTAGATTTGTTTAACATGATTTTCCTCCAGCAAAAGCATATTGACTTGGATTCTCCAACCTGCCATTATCCTTTTGTTTAATAGTGCCTCTAGTCAAGACTGGTGTGCAAGGATATGAGGCATCCTAGTCAAACCTCATCTCTTGAGTCCCCTGCTCCCACTTCCTCCCCCTCCTCTCCAGGACCTGCAGAAATGGCAATGACTTCAAAAAGTCCTGCAGCCTTATCTAGACCTCAGTCTCTGCAAGGTTATTTGGCTCCCACCTCTTCCGATGCCTGATGCCAGAGAGGGGTAGCAGTAGTAGCAGCAGTGGGCTGCCTCTAGACCTTTGGGCTCTAGGTGGCCACGTAATACTCCTAAAATCACAGTAAACATAAACATAAGCATAAACATGATGGTCATGCCAGCCCTGCCTCTAGTAATTTATCAATCCCCAAGGTCAGGCTAACTGATCTGTAGTTATTGACTTCTTCCTGGTGGATGCTTGGAATGCCTTCCCACTAGGGACAAAAACAGTGACAGAATACAAAAAGGCATGGGATAAGCATAAAGGATCTCTATATAGGAAGAGGAGCATTCCTGCACAAAGCAAATTTAAATAACTCACAGCTCAAAAAGCATAACAGGAATAGTTGTCAAAGAGTGGCAATCACAACCCAAAGTAAAAAGCATAGAATTGGAGTAAGTATATTATTGTACACTACCCTGATGGCTCCCGAAGGCAATATATTAAGTGTTCCAATAAAGATAAAGATTAAGATAAGAGTGGCAGCTACAACCCCGAGCACCTTGCTAGCCAACTAAATAGACCATTTTGATCTTTATCTGCTGTCATTTACTATGTTACTATGTTAAATCAACCCAGGAAGTTATTTTTGATAGCATAAAATCTAGTGCATGATTCTGCAGCGTATTTTCAGGAGATTTCTCTTAATCCACAGGAATTAGCTAACTATTTTTCAGGTAAAGTCAAGAATATCACTAAGGGCTAGAATTACTAATGCGTGTTACAACATTAGGATGTTCAATGTCATTAAAGTTGTTATTAGTAACTAGGTCTCATTACATAAAATAGGACCTGCAGTAAAATAACACACATTAACAGCCTAATGTGATAGCAAACATTAGTATCTCTAGTAAGACCTCGTTCTCCCAGTCATGTTACAAACATATGTCACAATCTCTACCAAACTGGGAATAATTTTCTCCGGTGACTATAGATATTATAAAACATGTTGGGATAAACATTCAAAGACCCTGATGGTTGAAGTTATCCAGTGATGTTCAACAGCACTGAATATGTTACAGATACAGATAGTGCCAGGGTGGTCTGAGGGCAGAGTGGCAAATTATATGGATAGTGGCAGGAACAGCAGTTTTAAAAGAGCTTCTGCAATGCACATTTGAGGGAAAACCAGATTCTTTTTTTCTTCCCTACATGCAGCTTTTTAAAATCACTACTTGCACAGGACATGGTGAGACATCAATCTGCACATCCTTTTTTGTATTTTACAAAAGGTTCTGCATTTGGCAGAACCTTTGTAAAATACAGTAGGAATTTTCTACTTCTTGACCTGGGCATCTTAATTTACCCCTCCATGACCAATCTAAAAGGGACCTTTATGTGTTATTGTTTTTTGATATATGCATGGCATTTAATATTATTCATCATTTTATTTTGTTTCACAGATTGATGGAGTTTGGGACTGGGTCTGATGTTCTAGCGCACATATTTGATCCTACCTGTTGAATCATACTCAGCTGGTGCAGGTGGGTGAGGATGTTTCTAGTTGGATGTATATTGCATGAGTTCCCACAAGACTCCCTCTTTATCATAGGTGCTCTTAATGCATCCTCCTTATGACATGTTTATGCAATTTATCGTATAGAATTTATGATGACCACATCATGATTTTTCACCTGTCAGTTATTTGACAATACTTCTTCTGAAATTCTCACTAATTGTATAGCAAGGGTGTTCTCCAGGCTTACAATGATTTAGCAGTCAGTTTTAAACAAGCTGAAAAGTGTATACTAGCAGTGTGACACAATGGCATGTTTCCCCTATTTCCAGAATCAGGCATTTGGGGGTTTCATATTTGTGTCTCATAGGAAGTGTCAGGGGTGTGCGCACGTGCGTATGTGTATGCTGGGTGTATCGGGGGGGGGGGGGGCTAGGTGGGTGCTTGTCTAGATGTTTCATGGGGAGTATCATGGTCTGTGTGTGTGTGTGTGATTGGGAGTGGTGGGGTGAATGCCTCTGTGTGTGTCATGTGGAGTGTCCAGGGCTGTGCGCATATATATGTATGTGTATGTGTGTGTGCCATAAGGAGTGTTGAGGGTTGCATGCATGTGTGTGATTTCCTCTTTCTAATAACCCCCCTCCCAGGCTTGCTCCATATCTCTCTCTCTCACAACTTTCCCACCACCCTTCCCCCCAATCTCTCTCTCATAACCTGCCACCATCCTTCTTCCAATCTCTCTCTTTATCTCATGACCCCCCAGGCTTCATCCAGTCTCTCTCTCTCTCTTTTATACCCCCTCTCTCTTCATCCATTCTCTCTTTCACTTACCCCTTCTTGTCCATGGCTGCAACTCCTCAGAACCACCATGGTTTAGGCTTCTCCCAGTGTGAATGGATCCTTTGAATGGAGGAAGTTCAGGCTGATTGTCCAGTTTGAAGTCTCTCAAGACTTTAAACCTCTAGATTAGTCAAACTTCCTCCATTGTGGGGTTCCACCATTCAAGAGAGCCAATCATGGTGAGGGAAGTCTAAACTAGGCATTTCAGTAGCCTCACATATACATGTTTGTTTGCTCATGCTTTCGGATAGACAATTTCCCTGCCACCTGAACCATAGGTGCTATGCTTTTTTCTTTTTTTAAGTGCTGTCAAGTCAATGCTGACTCCTGGCAACCCAGCAGACCATGGGTTTTCTTAGCAAGGTATGACCAGAAGTAGATTGTCAGGCCTTTTCTTTTAAGGCAAGAGAGGGTAAAGTGATTCAAGGTCACAAGGAGTGCCAATGAGAATCAAACCCAGATCTTTTGGGTGCTAGGCTGTTGCTCTAACACTAGGCTACTCTTCCACTATGCTATGCTAAAAAGCAAAAAAAAAAACGGATTGGCTATTATTCAAAAAGACTTATATTTTTACTGGCAGTTGATAAACTCACAAGCCCCAGCCACCGATTTTCAATAGTACTAAATGGATAGGACTGGCAAAATCACTCTAACTGCTTTGGCACAATCTGTATAGAAAAAGTAGCTTTAAAGTCAACTGTGTAGCTAATACGGCTGACAGTTAAATATCACTGCTACCCATATAGCTACCACACTCAGCAGAGAATCTATATATTCAGTGCTACGGGCTACCCTATAGCCATGCTGAATATACAGATTTTTTTAAAAAACCACAGCAAGTGATTGAAAAACTGACTGCAGTAACTGAATATCGATCCATGAGGCGTTAGTAGTCTGTCAAGCTGCTTTTTTCACTATTCCTGACTACATTGTACTGGGTAATCTCCAGGAACAAGCAGGGATGAGTCTTCACATATGGGTACGTCGGTACCGACGGAGCCTGCGCGGGAACGCTCCCCAGCGTCCAATCATAAAGCTTTTGGGAGCATCCCTCAGCACCTGCGCGCTGCCTTCCCGCCTTTCCAACTGTCTCTCCTCAGTTTTCGTTTTTCCGCGGAGCCGGCAGGACGTCCTCCTGTCACTGCAGAAACTTTTTTCTTTAATTCTTTTAATTCTTATTTTCTTGTGGTCACGGCTGTTTTCCCGCCGCCACCGGTACCGC
Source organism: Ichthyophis bannanicus (assembly GCA_033557465.1). NCBI lineage: Eukaryota > Metazoa > Chordata > Amphibia > Gymnophiona > Ichthyophiidae > Ichthyophis > Ichthyophis bannanicus. Next base: position 195,425,540 of record CM066039.1, read on the forward strand.
CGGTGGGTTTTTTTTCTTTTCTTTTCTCAAACTGAGGGAGAGTATTCCCTCAGTTTCTGTCTTACAATTTTTTGGGCCTATAAGGCCTCTCCATCATGGAGCCTTCTTCTCCTAAGAAGTGCCTTCACTGTGGAAATGCAGTTTTCTTTTTAGACTCCAATGACTGGTATCTAACCTGTTTGGGTCCTGACCCTTTTTCCCCTGAACCGTCAGGCTACGATACGGTGAGAAGAGATTCTCTTTTTCGAGTTTCCCTCGATACCGTTTTCCCTCCCCATGGCAGGGCACCGGCCATTTCTTCTCTACAGGATCAGGTAACCCACAAACAGTCTGTTAAGACTAGCCAATCCTTGAGTGGTAAGTCTCATGCTAAGCATGCTGACGGCCCCGGCCTTGCCCTCAAGACCCCATTGGCATTAAAACCCCGGCGGGAGTCTTCGGGCTCCAAAGCATCTCAGGGGCTCACCCTTCACAGAACATACCTGAGCCATGCTTGGTGGTGGCATCCGCTTCGAGCGGTACCGATACCACGGCATCGGCACCGGTGTTGAGTGATCCGCTCTTCACCAGGGATCATCATCTGGCGTTCTCGGTACCTTCGGGACCGACCGAACCGTCCCAGATTGACTTTCTAATATCGGCAGTACCGCCGATACCACCTCCGACGTCGGTACCCTCTAGGCATGCATCGATAGACTCGCTTCCTTCGATGCCGAGTCTAGAATCGATTTCTAGTCTAGAGGACTGGGTACCGACGTGTCTTGGAACCGATGTTTACCGATTCCGCATGCACGGTACCGAGGATAATCACCAAGGGTTTTTAGTTACCTCGGTACCGCTTGAGCAGCCTCCGATGACTGCTTCGATGTCGGTTTCGCCTTCGATTCCGGCACAACTACCGGTATCGGTATCGAGGCCGGTACCTGCAGTATCATCGGAACCAGCTCCTTCCATGCTTTTTTCACCTGGATCGATCCTTTCTATACCTAGTTTGGAGTCGATATCTGGCATGGATGATGCACTACTGACTGTCTCAACTCATAACTGCCAGTTCCAGTGTCCATCCATTACAAATCCTGTTCTGCACCGGACAGGTTCATCCTCCGGTGCCCAGGCTACCTTTTCAAATTTAGCCTGTCCAGGGATGGTTCCCATCGGAGATCCTTCTTTTCAGAAATTTCTCCTTGACATGGCAACCTTCCTTAATATTCCTATCCCTGGCTATGAGTCTTCTCAGGATTTTTCTGCAGGAAAGGAATATATAATGCTTCCTTTACATCACTCTTTGCAGAATCTTCTTCTGAGGGTATGGGAAAAACCTTTAAGGATTTCGTCACCTCCTACAGCAACTGATCTTCTGTATCATGTGCCCCCCTCTCCAGGATTTCAAAAGCCTCAACTTCCCCATCATTCCATTGTAGTGGAATCAGCAATGAGGAAGGTAAAAAGCAAGAAAAAACATTCTTCTTTCCCGCCAGGGCGTGCATCTAGAACACTGGATGCCTTTGGACGTCAAAACTTCCAAACATCTATGCTGGCAACAAGGATTCTCTCATATATTTTCTATATGAGTCTATCCCTTCAGGAGATCACAAAGAAATTATCTCTTTTGACTCCTTTTTTATCAGAGCCCAAGGCTGCAGACTATTCCTTACTTCTTAGTCATAGCCAAAATATCTATTGGTTTCTTTCTCGTGCTTCCCTAGACTCTTTTGAGTCTGTTAGCAGAACTTCTGCTATAGCCATAGGAGCACGTCCTAAAGCCTGGCTCCAAGCATCCGACTTAAGTAGATGGGCACAACAAAGACTGAGTAATACTCCTTGTACTGGAGAAAATCTCTTCAATAAGGAGTCCTTACGTCAGGTTGCTCATTGCTCCACTGACTTTCCTGTTTCTGAGGGCCATCCTAAGCCCTCTCCTTCCTCAGCAGGTAGGAAATGCCCTACCAAACCTTCTTTCCCTAAAAGAAAGAGGTTTCCCTCTTCTCCTGCCCATCATTCGGATATTCCCAAGCAGGGGAAGTCTCGCCCTGGTCTGAAGAATCCAGATTCTAGCCAGGCTGAATAAACACAGTAACCATAGGTTTCTGATTAATCTTTTTATAACTACAGTTAATTTCATTTCAGCAGAAGTTTTTCACTGTTTTTCCATTCAAAACTCTGCTCAAGGATTCCTATTCTCAGGAAATCCATTTGAAGAGTAAATGGATTTCCTGAGAATAGGAATCCTTGAGCAGAGTTTTGAATGGAAAAACAGTGAAAAACTTCTGCTGAAATGAAATTAACTGTAGTTATAAAAAGATTAATCAGAAACCTATGGTTACTGTGTTTATTCAGCCTGGCTAGAATTTGGATTCTTCAGACCAGGGCGAGACTGATATGCTGAACTGTCAGGATCTTCATGTCTATAAGTTACAGAGTTTTCCACCTCTTCCTGACTAGAAGAGAGGTTTAACAACTATCACATGATAGTTTCTCTGTACCAGCATGAATTTTTTCCTTCCAGGGACTTAACATGTGGTAAGTCCTTCTTCAGCTTCTATCTCTACCCTCTTCGCCAGGGTTTCCCCTGTAAGAGTGGTACCATACCATTGAAAGACTTTTCTTGTCTTTCTTTTCACTGTAGAGTTTCTTCTCCTGAGTAAACTCCCTTCTTTATCTGGGCAGCTCTGCAGACAGAGACAGCTTGCTCTCTTTGTTCAGTCTGTTCTCTCTGTTTGACACAGATCGACTCTCTCTGTTGTCCTATTCAGTAGCTGCCCATGCAGGAGTTCCAGTAATTGACTACTGGTACTTTTCCACAAGTCCCAGTCTTGTCTTCCACCACTCCTGTCTAGCCTTAGTAGTGATTCCAGGACAGTTTTCTACATCTTTCTTGGATAATCCTTTTCACTACAGGCTTCTTACACTATCTTCTACCCTTGCCATCTCCAATCTCTGGGTTTGGCAACGTAGTGTACGTGGCTGTCAGTTTTTTCCATCAGCCAGTTCTACATCCCAGTTCTCCTGCATAATGCTCTCTGCAATCCTACGGAGAAGCTTTCCACTATGGGCCCTTGCTAGAGAGCATAGAGTTTCTCTAATGGCTATCCATCATGGTTGAAAAAGGCTTCCTCAGTCATCCCCTATGACTGTGAGGGTTCTTCACACCCTACTATCTTCTTTTAAAAAAAAAAAAAAAAAAAAGGACATAAGCCTTCTCCACGTGAAAGTCCAATCTGAGCACTTTTCAAATCATTTAGAATCCCTTCAGCAAAGGCTCCAACGATCCTGTGAGCAGTGAGTGAGAATCAGCTGTGCCTACTTGGTTGGGAACTGTGTGTGAGAGAAAACTGCAGCCAATCTGAGCACTTTTCAAATCATTTAGAATCCCTTCAGCAAAGGCTCCAACGATCCTGTGAGCAGTGAGTGAGAATCAGCTGTGCCTACTTGGTTGGGAACTGTGTGTGAGAGAAAACTGCAGCCAATCTGAGCACTTTTCAAATCATTTAGAATCCCTTCAGCAAAGGCTCCAACGATCCTGTGAGCAGTGAGTGAGAATCAGCTGTGCCTACTTGGTTGGGAACTGTGTGAGAGAAAACTGCAGCCAATCTGAGCACTTTTCAAATCATTTAGAATCCCTTCAGCAAAGGCTCCAACGATCCTGTGAGCAGTGAGTGAGAATCAGCTGTGCCTACTTGGTTGGGAACTGTGTGTGAGAGAAAACTGCAGCCAATCTGAGCACTTTTCAAATCATTTAGAATCCCTTCAGCAAAGGCTCCAACGATCCTGTGAGCAGTGAGTGAGAATCAGCTGTGCCTACTTGGTTGGGAACTGTGTGTGAGAGAAAACTGCAGCCAATCTGAGCACTTTTCAAATCATTTAGAATCCCTTCAGCAAAGGCTCCAACGATCCTGTGAGCAGTGAGTGAGAATCAGCTGTGCCTACTTGGTTGGGAACTGTGTGTGAGAGAAAACTGCAGCCAATCTGAGCACTTTTCAAATCATTTAGAATCCCTTCAGCAAAGGCTCCAACGATCCTGTGAGCAGTGAGTGAGAATCAGCTGTGCCTACTTGGTTGGGAACTGTGTGTGAGAGAAAACTGCAGCCAATCTGAGCACTTTTCAAATCATTTAGAATCCCTTCAGCAAAGGCTCCAACGATCCTGTGAGCAGTGAGTGAGAATCAGCTGTGCCTACTTGGTTGGGAACTGTGTGTGAGAGAAAACTGCAGCCAATCTGAGCACTTTTCAAATCATTTAGAATCCCTTCAGCAAAGGCTCCAACGATCCTGTGAGCAGTGAGTGAGAATCAGCTGTGCCTACTTGGTTGGGAACTGTGTGTGAGAGAAAACTGCAGCCAATCTGAGCACTTTTCAAATCATTTAGAATCCCTTCAGCAAAGGCTCCAACGATCCTGTGAGCAGTGAGTGAGAATCAGCTGTGCCTACTTGGTTGGGAACTGTGTGTGAGAGAAAACTGCAGCCAATCTGAGCACTTTTCAAATCATTTAGAATCCCTTCAGCAAAGGCTCCAACGATCCTGTGAGCAGTGAGTGAGAATCAGCTGTGCCTACTTGGTTGGGAACTGTGTGTGAGAGAAAACTGCAGCCAATCTGAGCACTTTTCAAATCATTTAGAATCCCTTCAGCAAAGGCTCCAACGATCCTGTGAGCAGTGAGTGAGAATCAGCTGTGCCTACTTGGTTGGGAACTGTGTGTGAGAGAAAACTGCAGCCAATCTGAGCACTTTTCAAATCATTTAGAATCCCTTCAGCAAAGGCTCCAACGATCCTGTGAGCAGTGAGTGAGAATCAGCTGTGCCTACTTGGTTGGGAACTGTGTGTGAGAGAAAACTGCAGCCAATCTGAGCACTTTTCAAATCATTTAGAATCCCTTCAGCAAAGGCTCCAACGATCCTGTGAGCAGTGAGTGAGAATCAGCTGTGCCTACTTGGTTGGGAACTGTGTGTGAGAGAAAACTGCAGCCAATCTGAGCACTTTTCAAATCATTTAGAATCCCTTCAGCAAAGGCTCCAACGATCCTGTGAGCAGTGAGTGAGAATCAGCTGTGCCTACTTGGTTGGGAACTGTGTGTGAGAGAAAACTGCAGCCAATCTGAGCACTTTTCAAATCATTTAGAATCCCTTCAGCAAAGGCTCCAACGATCCTGTGAGCAGTGAGTGAGAATCAGCTGTGCCTACTTGGTTGGGAACTGTGTGTGAGAGAAAACTGCAGCCAATCTGAGCACTTTTCAAATCATTTAGAATCCCTTCAGCAAAGGCTCCAACGATCCTGTGAGCAGTGAGTGAGAATCAGCTGTGCCTACTTGGTTGGGAACTGTGTGTGAGAGAAAACTGCAGCCAATCTGAGCACTTTTCAAATCATTTAGAATCCCTTCAGCAAAGGCTCCAACGATCCTGTGAGCAGTGAGTGAGAATCAGCTGTGCCTACTTGGTTGGGAACTGTGTGTGAGAGAAAACTGCAGCCAATCTGAGCACTTTTCAAATCATTTAGAATCCCTTCAGCAAAGGCTCCAACGATCCTGTGAGCAGTGAGTGAGAATCAGCTGTGCCTACTTGGTTGGGAACTGTGTGTGAGAGAAAACTGCAGCCAATCTGAGCACTTTTCAAATCATTTAGAATCCCTTCAGCAAAGGCTCCAACGATCCTGTGAGCAGTGAGTGAGAATCAGCTGTGCCTACTTGGTTGGGAACTGTGTGTGAGAGAAAACTGCAGCCAATCTGAGCACTTTTCAAATCATTTAGAATCCCTTCAGCAAAGGCTCCAACGATCCTGTGAGCAGTGAGTGAGAATCAGCTGTGCCTACTTGGTTGGGAACTGTGTGTGAGAGAAAACTGCAGCCAATCTGAGCACTTTTCAAATCATTTAGAATCCCTTCAGCAAAGGCTCCAACGATCCTGTGAGCAGTGAGTGAGAATCAGCTGTGCCTACTTGGTTGGGAACTGTGTGTGAGAGAAAACTGCAGCCAATCTGAGCACTTTTCAAATCATTTAGAATCCCTTCAGCAAAGGCTCCAACGATCCTGTGAGCAGTGAGTGAGAATCAGCTGTGCCTACTTGGTTGGGAACTGTGTGTGAGAGAAAACTGCAGCCAATCTGAGCACTTTTCAAATCATTTAGAATCCCTTCAGCAAAGGCTCCAACGATCCTGTGAGCAGTGAGTGAGAATCAGCTGTGCCTACTTGGTTGGGAACTGTGTGTGAGAGAAAACTGCAGCCAATCTGAGCACTTTTCAAATCATTTAGAATCCCTTCAGCAAAGGCTCCAACGATCCTGTGAGCAGTGAGTGAGAATCAGCTGTGCCTACTTGGTTGGGAACTGTGTGTGAGAGAAAACTGCAGCCAATCTGAGCACTTTTCAAATCATTTAGAATCCCTTCAGCAAAGGCTCCAACGATCCTGTGAGCAGTGAGTGAGAATCAGCTGTGCCTACTTGGTTGGGAACTGTGTGTGAGAGAAAACTGCAGCCAATCTGAGCACTTTTCAAATCATTTAGAATCCCTTCAGCAAAGGCTCCAACGATCCTGTGAGCAGTGAGTGAGAATCAGCTGTGCCTACTTGGTTGGGAACTGTGTGTGAGAGAAAACTGCAGCCAATCTGAGCACTTTTCAAATCATTTAGAATCCCTTCAGCAAAGGCTCCAACGATCCTGTGAGCAGTGAGTGAGAATCAGCTGTGCCTACTTGGTTGGGAACTGTGTGTGAGAGAAAACTGCAGCCAATCTGAGCACTTTTCAAATCATTTAGAATCCCTTCAGCAAAGGCTCCAACGATCCTGTGAGCAGTGAGTGAGAATCAGCTGTGCCTACTTGGTTGGGAACTGTGTGTGAGAGAAAACTGCAGCCAATCTGAGCACTTTTCAAATCATTTAGAATCCCTTCAGCAAAGGCTCCAACGATCCTGTGAGCAGTGAGTGAGAATCAGCTGTGCCTACTTGGTTGGGAACTGTGTGTGAGAGAAAACTGCAGCCAATCTGAGCACTTTTCAAATCATTTAGAATCCCTTCAGCAAAGGCTCCAACGATCCTGTGAGCAGTGAGTGAGAATCAGCTGTGCCTACTTGGTTGGGAACTGTGTGTGAGAGAAAACTGCAGCCAATCTGAGCACTTTTCAAATCATTTAGAATCCCTTCAGCAAAGGCTCCAACGATCCTGTGAGCAGTGAGTGAGAATCAGCTGTGCCTACTTGGTTGGGAACTGTGTGTGAGAGAAAACTGCAGCCAATCTGAGCACTTTTCAAATCATTTAGAATCCCTTCAGCAAAGGCTCCAACGATCCTGTGAGCAGTGAGTGAGAATCAGCTGTGCCTACTTGGTTGGGAACTGTGTGTGAGAGAAAACTGCAGCCAATCTGAGCACTTTTCAAATCATTTAGAATCCCTTCAGCAAAGGCTCCAACGATCCTGTGAGCAGTGAGTGAGAATCAGCTGTGCCTACTTGGTTGGGAACTGTGTGTGAGAGAAAACTGCAGCCAATCTGAGCACTTTTCAAATCATTTAGAATCCCTTCAGCAAAGGCTCCAACGATCCTGTGAGCAGTGAGTGAGAATCAGCTGTGCCTACTTGGTTGGGAACTGTGTGTGAGAGAAAACTGCAGCCAATCTGAGCACTTTTCAAATCATTTAAAATCCCTTCAGCAATGGCGCGCCCGTGCCTTGCGGGCCCGTGCCTGAGGGCCTCGCAAGAGGGCCCTTTGGCGTGGCCCTTAGGCGGTGGACCGTGCGGGACCCACTATCTGCTGCTATATGCTTATTCTATATGCTCATTCTGTTCAGCGATATGCTGTTTGTAGTTAATGTAAGGTAATGTAATGTAAGTTATGTACTGTGTTCCCTGTTTGTACTCCTAGTGTTTTGTTGTGATGTAATGATAATGCAATGTATGTTTCCCTCACCTTTGTTTAACTTTGTGCTGTATTAACCGCTTTGATTGAAGGAAAAGGCGGGATACAAAACATGTTAAATAAAATAAATAAATAAATAAATAAATAAATAAGAGTTATCCCATTCCTATAGGGAATATACTCTTTTTTCTTGCAGCTTGTCCTCATGGTATCCTAGTACTTCAAGGACAGCACATATGAATCTGGAAAACGCCTGATACCTCCTTTGTCCCTCACGTAGGTCAACCTGGTATCTCATTCTATGCGTTTCTGTCCTTTTACCATGCTGGAGTTCCACAGGACTCCGGACTTGCTGTTTACAGACTGATATTATCCTCTGTTTTTTCGCGTAACCATCCTGGTTATTCACTGGATAGCATTCCTTTACCATCATCTCTGGGTGAATAGATTCTCTATTTATCTTCTCAAGTAGGTTTCACCTCCTTGTTCTTAGATGAATCTTTTCCCTTCACATCTCCATGTGAATGTCCTGATATGCATAGCTCTGTCTGCTTAGTTGCAGGCATCTATCTTTAGACCTATATATTCAGGTATATATATCTAAATATATATATACCTATATACATCTCTGTAGATGTATCTGTCTGTCAGCTAAGTGTGCATATGCTATGCCCTTTAGATCTCATTATAGATATATAGATATCTATATACCCGCATATATATATATATATATATATATATATATATATATATATATATATATATATATATATATATATCTACATATATGTGTGTATCTGTCCAGATACTTATTATAGGTAGATATGTATTTCCATACTTATCTCTCTAACTGTCTATGCTTATAAAGGTTTTTACCTTCCTGTATGTTTCTGACAGTGGGCTTGCACAGCTTCATACTGTTCCACAGTATGTTTCAGATATTATGCACACAACCACTGCTGTGGTACTGACAGCCCTACCGTATCTTAGGTTTACGTATCCCTGAAGCTCCATACCCCAATGTCTTCCTACCTCTCACCAGTTAGGACAGACATGGTGGATCTTCAGTGGCTTTCAGATTCAATTCCTCAAACACCTGTCCTTTCTTGGGAGTATGGGGTTCTTCTCATACCCTTTCCTCCCTCAAGGACTAGGTCTGTTTGTCCAGATCGGTAAGTCTTCCTCTTTTGCTCCTACCTCTGAATACTTCTGTAGCCAAAAGAGTTTTCAGCTTTCCATGAAGCTTCCCACTGAAGACCTGCCGTGTTTGTGCTACCCCAATTGAATCCTGAGGTCACCTCTCACTTCCAGATGTTGACCTCCACCTTCACTCCAGTGAGGTCACCTTGAACATTATTCTACTGGATCCCCAGTAGACTCCATCAGCCTCTCTACTTCCTGCAATCCAGTAGGTGAGCATCATATGGTGATTGTTCATTTCAATATTATGATGATTGTTCATTTCAATATATCTTTTGATAATGATCATACATACAAGGACTCCTTATGGGTAGTCCTTTCTTAGGTTAGCTGTTTTTTCTGCAGCTCCTCTCTTTTCAACTCCTGCCCTCCATCCTCAGGATGCCTGGCCATATAAGGTGTAGCATGTTTTCAATCTTCAACATGTTGGGGCTCCAGGCATCTTAGCTTGGGAGTCCCCATATGTGAAGACTCATTCCTGCTTGTTCCTGGAGATAGCACAGTTACTTACCTGTAACAGGTGATCTCTGGGAACAGCAGGAATAAGTCTTCACAATCCACCCACCTCCCCTAGGAGTTGTATTTCTATATCTATCTTTCCTCTTTCTCTCTCTTTGTCTCAGCTATGAAACTCAACTGAGGAGAGACAGTTGGAAAGGCGGGAAGGCAGCGCGCAGGCGCTGAGTGATGCTCCCAAAAGCTTTCTGATTGGACGCTGGGGAGCGTTCCCGCGCAGGCTCCGTCGGTACCGACGTACCCATATGTGAAGACTTATTCCTGCTGTTCCCAGAGATCACCTGTTACAGGTAAGTAACTGTGCTATCTCTGTATGTCAGTTTTCACTATGATCTGCTATCTGGGTCTTATATTGGATAGCAAACCTACTTTGAGGGCTGATATCAAGAATGCAGTTTTATTTGCCTACTCATTTGCAGTCTACCAGTCAAGAATTATTTTTTGTTCCATATTTTAAAAAGGCTATGGTCTGAGTCCCTGTATTCTCTGTGGCTAGGTCTACATACTGGAATTCACTGTATCTCTATCTTCATACAGAAGTAATTTACTTGCCTTCCATTAAAAATTTAAGGCCTTTTTTATATTTGCTATATAATTAATTAATTAATTTATTTTATTTTATTTAGCTGTATTTATATCCCGCTTTTCATCGGATCAATATAATATTGATCATTTGTTATTTTGTGCTTTTTGAAACATTTTTCTCAATAGGTTATCATCCTGTTGTATTTGATTTTTTTGTTTGAGTCACTGCATTAAACATTTTTATTTCTTATTTTGCTTTGCACAACCACTCAGAATCATTAATGGATGGTATAGAAGTATTTTTAAATACCTTCATGAAGAGGGATGACAACAACCCTTCACCAGTCCCTTGCAAAATCTCCTGTCCCTAAGGAATTGCTGCCAAAATCTCTCTAAGCTTCCCATACAGCACTACTACCTTGTCCACTTGCAGTTTTGCTATCTCCATTCAAACCATCTCTTCTATAAATCGGATAATATCTATTTGCCATATGAACATACAGTATGTGCCAACTAACAGTGATCCTTCAATCCTTTCTTCAGTGAACAGCTATGCTATGTTAATGACTGGCTTATGACACTGTCACTGCTATCAGCACTTGCTTTAGGCAGAAGCAATGATGGGAACTTCAACCTCAATTTGTTGAACATTGTGGGGCAGCGGAATGGGGAAGGCCACCAATATTTCGCTCAATACAGTATCAGCAACTAAAGAGCTTTGGGGCAGGGCTGGAACTTGGTTGTTTGGCTCTGTGGGGGGGGGGGGGGACATATTCAATGCTGGCAGCTAGGCTAATTAAAAGCACTAGCCACCACTGCTTTTTTTAAGACAGGATATTCAGAGGCAGAAAACATCTGATTTCCGCCGCTGAATATCTGGGCTTGCCAGATAATGGCATCACTATCCGATTAGTGGCAATATTCAGCCACTAACAGGCTGATGCAGAAAGCCGGTACTGAAGTCACGTGCTATTAACTATGTACACCTCTATGCAGTGCACCAAAAGCGCACGATTTTGGCGCTAGCATGCAGAAAGGGGCACATAAGCAAATTAGCCACATGTTAAACGGCACACATGTTGGCGTGGGAGAGTAAGCCAAATACATGCACACAGAAGTCAGCGCATGTTTGGCATGCTCTCCCAGAGAAACAGGCTCATCTGAGGGGAAGCTTTTCACCTAAACAGCTAAAACGCTTTGGAAATGCACCCCTGTGTTTTTAGGGAAGGATTAAGCAGAAGCCCTTCTTTAAGCTGTCTAGCAGAAAGCTGGGACCATTTCCCTTGCATTAGGCTTCTGAGCTTCTCCATATAACTTGGCCCGGCACCCAGGAGCTTATGCCACAGAAAAGTCGTTTCAGTTGCAGGGCACTGCCTAAAGTCTGCAGGAGATGGAGGGATCAGGATTGTACCAGGCTAGAAATGTGCCCTGTGTGATTCACAAACCTGCCACCTCCCATCCCCTCCAGCCATGTGCAGGAACTCATACTTTTTGAGCTTCTTGGAAGCCCTGTAATTATATCAGTATCCCTTCCATACTTGTGTATTGTGCAACCACACTGCTCGCACAGCTCTTGGTACGGCCTTGGGAGGGATGGGAGTACTTTAGTCTGAGGTCTCTTATCTGTTTTGCTGACAGTGTAAATGAGAAGAGAAAACAAATCCTGTTAATGCCATTTTTTGTGTGTGTTGTCTTATCTCCAGGAACAAGCAGGAATGAGTCTTCACATATGGGTACGTCGGTACCGACAGAGCCTGCGCGGGAACGCTCCCCAGCTTCCCAAAAAGGAAAGCTTTTGGGAGCATCCCACAGCGCCTGCGCGCTGCCTTCCCGCCTTTCCTAACCAACTCTCCTCAGTTCTTCTTTGCCGCGGAGCCAGCAGGTCGTGTTCCTGTCACCGCTGAAGAAGTTCTTTATTTTATTTTATTTCTTTGGTCACGTGTCTGCCTTCCCCGACTCCGGACCGGTACCGCCGGTCTTTTCTTTCTTTCTTTAAAAAAAAAAAAAAAAAAATCGATATTTTTCCTCACCTGGTGTATTTTTCTTCTTAGGCCTCAGGGCCCACAAGAAAATTTCCCTCATGGAAAAACCAGCCTCCGGGTTCAAAAAATGCACTAAGTGTAGCGGTACTATTTCTGTTACAGATACCCATGAATGGTGTCTTAAATGTTTGGGTCCTGAACACTCCATTCCGGATTGTCCGTCCTGCTCTCTAATGTCTAAACGGGGGTTACAGAACCGAGCAGCCAAGCTCCATGTGCTGTTTCCCGCTGATGCACCGTCGGTAGCATCGACATCTTCCAGGTCTTCTTCTCCTGATGGATCTCAGGTAACCAAACATAAACCTAGCAGGTCCTCGAAGGGTAGATCTCCCTCCAAGCATCGAGATGCCTCCGGGCTTGCCCTCGAGGATCCTGCGCCAGCAAAACAACCCCGGCGGGAAGCTCTGGCTTCCAAAGCTCCTCCTATAGGGTTACAGGTTGACATCGATGGCACGGCCTCGACCGATCACCTGTTAGATTGCTCTGGGGTACCGGCACAATCTCCTGGTACCGACTTCCAGGCATTCATGGCGTTGATGGATCACAATGTTCTGTCCATGCAGCAGGCTATTATGGCCTTCATTCAAGCTGCGACGCCGCCGGTACCGAAACAAACTCCGTTCTCGGTATTGGCTCTGGTACCGGCACCAGCACTGATACCGGTACCGACTGCATCGACATCGACCAGGATAACGGCTGCAGCGGTTCCTTGTCCAGGGCTACTTACCGGTACCGATCCGGTACCGGGGACGCCCGATGTCGATACTGCTCGATACGCGTATCGAGCGTTGGAAGAGCACCCTGACACATCAGACGAGTCTCCTGAAGTATCCATAGCCCTTCCTGAAGAGCCTTCTTCTCCAAAAAGAAGAATGTCTCCTCCAGAAGACTTGTCCTTTCAAGACTTCATAAGAGAAGTAGCTAAAGGACTTTCTATTTCAGTAACTTCTGAATCAGAGCCTAGAGCTAAAAAATTGGATATTTTAGGCTATTCTAGAGCTCCTAAAGAGGCGGTCACCTTACCAATTCATGAGATTCTTTATGAACACATGATTGATCTATGGGAGACTCCTCTCACTCTCTCTCCTCATTCTCGTAGATTGGACACTATGTATCGTGTCCCTCCTTGTCCTGGATTTCAGAAAACTCAGCTTCCTCACCATTCCATTGTGGTGCAGTCAGCTATGAAGAGGATAAAGAGTACAAAGAGACACTCTTCTGCTCCTCCAGGAAGAGAATGCAGGACCTTGGATGCCTTTGGTAGGAAAATCTTCCAAGCCAGTATGCTTATTGCCAGAATCAACTCATATAGCCTTTACATGGGTATGTTTCTAAAGGAAGTTGCACAAAAACTGCACACTTTCCTCCCTTTTCTTCCAGAGGATAAAAGGGAGGAATTCCTCATTTGGCTTAAGCATACCCAAGACATTTCAAAGTTTTCCAACAGGGCAGCCTTTGACTCTTTTGAAGGTGCCAGCAGAGCCTCAGGCATTGCCATAGCTGCTCGCAGAATTGCTTGGCTCCAGGCTTCTGATTTAGAGCCCTGGGCTCAAGATGGCTTAGGAAATCTTCCCTGTACAGGTGAAAACCTATTTGGCAAAGAATGGCAAATAAAAGCCACTCAAATGGATGCAGAAAACTCTGCTCTGGATAGACTTTCAAAGTCAACCTCCATTCCTGCCAAGAAAAAGCCTTTTAAAAAGTCTTTCTTTAAAAAGGGCAGATTTCCTTCTACTTCTGGCCAACAATCTTCTACAGGTTGCTTTGCCACTAAGCGTCAGCAACCTAAACAGGCCAGGCCTAAGCCTACAGGGCTGCTGCAACTCAGCAGGCCCAACCTCCTCAGGGTTTTTGACTTGATGCTAGAGAACTTAGCCTTTCTGGCTCTAAAGCAGCCAGAGCCTCTCACCATTCCAGGAAGGTTGGTTCATTTTGCTCCCAGATGGGAGCAAATAACATCAGAGCAGTAGACCCTCTCCATCATAAGAGAGGGCTACAAGCTTCATTTTTCAGACCTTCCTCCCCACACCATGGTGAGACATTTCAATTCTCCCACATCTCTTCTCGACCTTCTAGGTCAAGAGGAAGCTACCCTTCTTGCCCAAGGGGCAATAGAAGAAGTTCCTCTTCTTCATCAAGGGTCAGGGTTCTACTCCCCCTATTTTCTCATTCCAAAGAAGACAGGGGGATACAGACCCATCTTAGATCTCAGAGAATTGAACAAATTTCTATGCAAGGAGAAGTTCAAGATGCTTTCTCTGGGCACTCTCCTTCCATACCTTCAAAGTCAGGATTGGCTTTGTTCTCTAGATCTCAAGGATGCGTACACCCATGTCCTCATCCATCCCTCTCACAGAAGATTCCTACGGTTTCTTTTCCAAGGAAAACATTACCAATACAGAGTTCTTCCTTTCGGTCTGGCCTCTGCTCCAAGAGTGTTCACCAAATGCATGGCAATAATTGCTGCATTTCTACGAACTCTGGGAATATTTCTCTTCCCATACCTGGACGACTGGCTCATTCGAGCTCCATCTCAGTCAGAGGCCCAGAATTCCTTGGACCGCACAAGGCGCATTCTGCAGTATCTGGGACTTGTGGTAAACCTCCCAAAGTCTCAGCTCACCCCTACTCAGTCCCTAGAATTCATAGGGGCCTGGTTGGATACCACTACTGCAAGGGCCTACCTTCCTCAGGCCCGTTGCCAACGTCTAGTGCAGTTAGCCTCCCAGAAACAGTCAAAGACCCACTTAACTGCCCGGGAGATGCTACAACTGCTAGGCCACATGGCTTCCACAGTGCATGTGGTACCCTATGCTCGCCTACACATGAGAGCAGCTCAATGGACTTTGTCCACCCAGTGGACTCAAGCTTCAGGTGCTCTCTCAGACCAAATAGCAACCTCCAAACATCTCTTTTGGTCTCTCCAATGGTGGATGTCCACTCAAAATCTGTTGCTGGGGTCCCCCTTCCAACAGTTGTTGCCCCAGGCAACCCTCACAACAGATGCCTCCCAAACAGGTTGGGGAGCCCATCTACAGGACCTCTCCACTCAAGGCACTTGGTCCCCACAGGAGACCTCCCTTCATATCAGCCACTTGGAGCTTCGAGCAGTTTTTCTAGCTCTCAAGGTCTTTCATACCCTCCTCAGCTACAAGACAGTCCTCATTCATATGGACAATCAAGTAGCCATGTTTTACATAAACAAGCAAGGAGGAACTGGCTCTCTGTCGCTTTGCAACGAAGCTTTAAGATTATGGGCCTTCGCCAGAGAGCATCAATTCCATCTCCTGGCAGTATACCTCCCAGGAGTCCAAAACTCTTGGGCAGACAGACTCAGTCGAGTTCTGCTTCCACACGAATGGTCCCTGCACATGGATCAGGTACTCAGAATCTTCCAAGAATGGGGAACCCCGGACATAGACCTCTTTGCAAGTCCGTGGAATGCCAAACTTCCCCGGTTCTGTTCCAGAATTCCGTGTCAGGGAGTTCAGGCCAAGGATGCCTTCCTCCTCCATTGGGGTCAGGGCTTCCTGTATGCATTTCCACCCATTCCCTTGATTCCCAAGACTCTGTTCAAACTCCAGAGGGATCAAGGATCTATGATCCTCATAGCTCCACGCTGGCCACGCCAAGTGTGGTACCCTCTACTTCTACATCTCTCCCAAGCCCCCTCTCTGGACTTGGGAGCTGCTCCAGACCTTCTGTCCCAGGAGGAAGGGACTTTGTGGCACCCAAACCCCAAGTCCCTACACCTCAGAGCTTGGTTACTGAAGGCCTAGACCTTCAAGACTGGAATCTTTCTCAACAAGTGAAGGATATCCTCCATGCTTCCAGAAAACCTTCCACCAGGCGTTCTTATGCTTTTAAATGGAAAAGGTTTTCCATTTGGTGTGCTGAAAAGGGTCTTGACCCTCTAGCACTACCTTTAAATTCTCTTTTAGACTATCTCCTGCATCTTTCCAATGCAGGCCTTAAAACAAATTCAGTAAGAGTCCATTTGAGTGCTATTGCAGCATCCCTTAAGCCCATCAATGGACAACCTATTTCCTCTCATCCTCTCATTGCAAGATTCATGAGAGGCCTAACTTTAACTAAACCTCCCATTAGGCCTCCTCTGGTGGCATGGGACTTAAATTTGGTTCTTGGTCAGCTCATGAAGCCACCTTTTGAACCCTTAGCCACTACCTCCTTGAAATTTCTTTCATGGAAGGTTATTTTCCTCATTGCAGTTACTTCAGCTCGCCGCATCAGTGAACTGCAGGCATTAGTGGCTAATCCAACTTATACAAGGTTCCATCATGATAAGGTAGTCCTTAGGACAAATCCACACTTTATGCCTAAAGTGGTCTCACCCTTTCATCTTAATCAAGAGGTATATTTACCTGTCTTTTTTCCAGCTCCTCATGCATCCAGTGCAGAGAGGAATCTTCATACTCTGGATTGTAAAAGAGCTCTTGCTTTTTACTTACATAGGACACAGCAACATCGAAAGTCTTCCCAGCTTTTTGTTGCTTTTGATCCTTCTCATTTGGGACTTCCAGTCTCTAAGAGAACACTGTCCAATTGGATTGCTCAGTGTATTTCTTTCGCCTACCAGAGTAAGAACCTTTCTCTGGAGAGCCATGTCACAGCTCATAATGTGAGGACCATGGCCACCTCTATGGCTCATCTAAATTCTGTGTCTGTCGAGCAGCCACCTGGGCCTCGGTTCATACCTTCACAGCCCATTACTGCTTGGACAAGGACTCCCGCCGGGATGCCTTGTTTGGTCAGGCTGTCCTCAGACACCTGTTCCATTCTTAAACAACTCCTGCCCTCCTTCCCTGGATGGATGCCTGAGATCCATAGGAGGACGCAGACCCCTTTCAGGGTCTCATATCCTTGGGGATCTCCCAGGCATCTTAGCTAGGGAGTCCCCATATGTGAAGACTCATTCCTGCTTGTTCCTGGAGATAGCACAGTTACTTACCTGTAACAGGTGATCTCTGGGAACAGCAGGAATAAGTCTTCACAACCCTCCCACCTCCCCTAGGAGTTGTATCTCTTTTCTATCTTTCCTTTCCTCTCTCTCTCTATTGTCTCAGCTTTAAACTCGAACTGAGGAGAGTTGGTTAGGAAAGGCGGGAAGGCAGCGCGCAGGTGCTGTGGGATGCTCCCAAAAGCTTTCCTTTTTGGGAAGCTGGGGAGCGTTCCTGCGCAGGCTCCGTCGGTACCAACGTACCCATATGTGAAGACTTATTCCTGCTGCTCCCAGAGATCACCTGTTACAGGTAAGTAACTGTGCTTTCTGTTCAGTGAAGTGTTCCTTTACAAGCTGAACTGGCTTGGGGGATGGTGGGCGGGATCAACTAAAAAGAGGGACCAAGGGAATCAGTCCAGAGTCTCATTTACCACTTTTGATAAGTAAAGCAAAGTACCACTTCATGGTAGTAAGCACTGGCTGCAATCTTTCATTCCCTTCCTCACCTGAGTCTAATAACTGTATGAAAGAGGAAGGGAGCAGGAAGCTGAAATTAATTTGATACCTTGGCAGCCAAACCAGAAGACCCCCAGATTTTGTTTCAGACAGACAGCACATGTCATAAGCAAGATACTTAGGGAGAAAACCAGGCAGTGAGAGATCTGTTCATTCAAATTCAGCAACAGATGAGGCTGGCTGGACATCTTCTGCGGTAAATTAAAATAATTTATTTATTTCTATATTGTTCTTTCTATATTATTACATTTTCAGCATGTGTCCTATCTTCTGCCTGTCCTTTACTCAGCTCCTGCTCTCTGCAGTGCTGTGTCTCCCTTCTTAACACTTTATTGCCTCTGTACTCGGACTACTACTGACTGCACAGTTAGGAGTGCCTTTTCTTTTCTCCTTTTCTCTGGTCCTCTATAAATATTTAAAGTTTAACAGGCCGATGCTGAAAGCTTAGCACGAGCTTTACAAACCCCTAATGCCATGTTTAAGCACTTTTAAATGCTTTCAAATGCAGAAAGAGATGTAAACGCTGGTGAAAAAACTAGCGCCCAACTATCGCCATGCGTATTTAAATGAACTTATTTAAATCTATTATAATCAGCAGGGCTGGTATGCAAATCATATCTACGCCCGATGCAGAGACAGACAGAGACAGGCATAGTGGATTTTGCAACCAGCCACAGTACCAAAATTTTTCTTCAGGTTCTGAGTAGAAGTAAACCTCTAACCGTGCCCCCGACAGAATTTTTATGGCACCGGGTGCTTTCCCTGATGCCTAGATAATCTCTTCCTCAGATGATCAGGCATCGGGAAAAGCCCCCAAAGCCATGAAAATACTGTTGGGGGCCGGGACAATAAAATTATCTCTGGTGGTCCAGCGGCCCCAATCCCACCCCGACAGTATTTTGATGGAATCGGGAAAGGGCCCTGATGCCATCAAAATATTGTCAGGGGCTTGCCCCACAATAAAATGATCCCTGGTGGTCTATTGGCTCCTTTCCCCCCCACACCCCATTAAATAAAAAAACAAAACCTGGTGGTCTGGCGGCCCCCAAATGCACCTTAAGCAGGAGTGCTGCCTACGTACTCCCACTCTGCGTCGGCCATCTTGCAAAATGGCAGTATCTGGCCCCGCATGGTGCATCCTGGGTTGTACCTGGTGAGGTCAGACTGCCATATAAGGCAGTCGTATAAGCCTAGGCAGACTTGAACCAGGAAGGACATATCAAGGCTCATAAGATCACAGCCATAGCGGAATTGGTAGTCCACCTAAGGAAATGGGTCAGTACCCTGATGGATAATTTCCAGAAGAGCAGGAACCAGATCTTTTTGGTTAAGTGCTATGAGGATCATAGTCCCCAGGTTTTTTTCTGAGTTTTAGTAAAGTTCTTGCCACAAGATACATCAGAGGCCAAATGCACAGAAGTTCCTACCCCAGTTTAGGAGGAAGGCATTCAGTAGCTGCTTGTCATAAGTTCCTATTCTATAACAAAACTGAGGGACTTTCCTGTTCAGAGTAGACACAAAGAAATCTATCAAGATTCCCAGTAGTGGATAGTATCATTTGTTTATGTTTATTTATAAATGTACTGTATCACCTTACTTTCTATGTTTCTATGTTTCTATGACGAGGGGACATGGGATGAGGGTGAAGGGAGATAGATTCAGGAGTGATATGCGGAAATATTTCTTTACGGAAAGAGTAGTGGATCCGTGGAATAGTCTCCCAGTGGAGGTGGTAGAGATGAGGACAGTAACTGAATTCAAAAAAGCATGGGACCAACACAGAGGATCTCTAAAGGTAAAAAGTGGACTGTTGTAGTTGTTGTTATGGAAGGACAGACTAGATGGGCCTTGTGGTCTTTTTCTGTCATCATGTTTCTATGTTTCTACTTCAGAACTATCAGAGCAGTTTACAAGTACAAATATAAATAGAAAGGAAAAGGAACACCATAATAATGATAGGGAAGTTTAGAGTAGCACAAGGAGTAACAGAAAAGGTAGCAGAGAACTTACCATGCTGTAGCTAGCTTGAGAGCCTATCTACAAGAACATTCAAAGCTCATCAAAAGCCAGGAGTAACCCTGCTCTGGACTTCTTATACAAGGGTTCAGTTTAGAGATTAGGGGACAAGGTATTCCAGAGTATGGGTGCTAGGAAAAAGATGTGGACTGTCTAATGGACTCAGGTCTGGCTTTAGAAACTGGTGGGCTAGAACAATATGAAGAAATACGTGTGGCTAACAGTCTTTGAAAGCCTATAGATCATTCTAGATCATTCTTAGCTCTAGGAAGTTTATCTGCCGAAGTTCTTCTTGAGCAGACCAAAGACACTAGGTGTGGAATTCGTCTACATGGACACCTCATACAGTTTGCAAGCATCTATTTGTTAAGACAATTTGAGTTAGTGGAATTCAAAGAAATGCAGCAGATTGGTAAGGCAAGACTTCCCTTGGCTAAATCCATGTTGACTGTCTCATCAAACCATGTCTATCTATATGTTCAGAAAATGTGTTTCTTTATAATAGTTTCTATTCCCATCACTGATGTTTGGCTCACTGGTCTGTAGTTTCCAGGATCATCCCTGGAGCCCTATTTAAAAATTGGCAATACGTTGGCCACTCTCCAGGTACCATAGATGATTTCAATGATAAGTTACAAATTAATAGTAGCTCTGAAGTTTTATTTGTGAGTTCTTTCAGCACCCCTGGATGTATACCAGGTAATCTGCTACTCTTAATTTGTCAATTTGTTCTACTACTTCCTTCATTGTTACTGAAATTTGTTTTTGCTCTTCTGATTCGTCACCATTAAATACTTTTTCTGGCATGAATAGTTCCCTCACATCTTCCTCAGTAAAGACCAAAACAAAGAATCTACTTAGTCTATCAGCTATGGCCTTGTCCTCCCTGAGTGCTCTTTTATCCCTTAACCATCCAATGGTCCAACAGATTCCCTCATGGGTTTCTTGCTTCAAACATATCTGAAAAGTTTTTGTTATGAGTTTTTGTCTCTATGACATGCTTCTTTTCAAATTCTCTTTTTTCCTTCTTTATCAGTGCTGTGTATCTAACTTGCCAGTGCTTATGCCATTTCCTGTTTTCTTCATTTGGTTCTTTTTTCCATTTTTTGAAAGATATTCTTCTGGTTCTAATAGCCTCTTTCACCTCACCCATTAACCATTTCTGTCTGTTGTTTGGCCTTCCTTCCCCCTTTTTATTATATGTGGAATACATCTGATCTGAGCTCTCTCCTGTTTCAAGTTTCTCACTCATCCCCTCTTCTTAACTACCAGGTTTACTGCTGATTCCTAGCGAGCTCAGCCTCTACCCATTATCTTCCTGTTCGATTCTTGCAGCGATCCAGAGCTCCCTAGCCCCTATTCATGTTCCCTCTCTTACCTTGCAGTCTACTACTTCTTGTTTCATCACTTGGCTTAGGAATTTGAGTCACGCAGTGCAGGAACTCTTGTGCTGGTCTTGGGATATAAAGTCTTATGAAACGTGCATAGCTATTCCTGCATCATGCGCCTCAAATTCCTGAAAGTCACATGATGCAGACAAGCGAAGTGCTGTTTCCATGGTAGTAGCCAGTGCCCACAGCAGAAATTTTGAGAGGGGGCCCCAAAGCAAATCAGTAGGCTGGCTGTACTTTCTTCAACTTTAGGCAGGTTTGGGGTCACCTATGATATGGTGGCCAAGCTGTTATACCCCTACCTCAACACCAGCTCTAGTGGTTGCAGCACAAACCTCTTGGGAACCATGGGGAATTTCTAATTGCCAGGGGATAAAGTGCCAAGGATTTGTTAAGCCTTGTCCCTGCCCATCTTCTCTCCTACCTAGGCTGCTGACTATCCCCAAGTAATGCCACTATATGCCCCGATGCTAACCACTTAGCATCGGGACATGTTGGGGGCATTCTGGGGCGAAGCAGAGGCAGAGCTAATCACAAACTGGTCAGCTGCAATATTGAGCTGCTGCCCAGTTTGCAATCTGCAGTGAAAGTCAGGCGCAGGAAACCCTGGCCTAACTTTCACCACATATTGCTAACTGAGTTGCGGCTCAATATCGCTGCTGCCTGGTTAGCAATCGGGCTCTGTGGTGACCCCAGATATTTAATGCCAGGGCTAGATATGACTCCAGCATGGAATAGCCATGGGTTTTTTTAAGTTAACTTTTTATTAAACCAACAATCCAAAAACAACCCTCTGGGCACTGTGGGAATACTTACACAGCACCTGGGAATAACAGAGTACAGTAACTTCACAGACATTTATTTCTTTCCCCCCCCCCTTTGAAAACTGACCTCCCCACCCTTACCCCACACCTCCCCCACCACCCTAGCCGCAGTTTGACCTTGCACCCACAGATATACATTCCCAGACACACTACCTCAGGTTGAAGTTTAAGGTGTGAAGAAGTCCCTAAGTCTCCAACCAGTATCATCCTTCTAACTCCCTCTCACAATTCCCCCATGCTTGGGATGACAGCATGTTAATATAGCATTGCCAGATTGCCAAAAATATCTCCCATTTCTGGCCATTCCCTCTTACATCCCAACATTCCATAAGCATTAATTGATGGAAGCAATTCCATCACTCCCAGAAGGAAGGTGGACTAGGGACTCTCCATCGCTTGAGAATGGGTTGCTTAGCCACTACACAGCCCTTATGGATTGATATCCTGTTTAAGTGCCGCCTAGGGATAAGAGAGGTCACTTGATCAAACACTAGCAGATTCCCTGTCCATTCCACCTGTTGCTCAACCAAGGAAGTCATATATCTCTGGATCTCCCACTAATACTTCTGAATTTCCCCACACACCCACCGCATATGGTCCAAATCCACCAGTGATGCCGGACACCATGGACAGCCACCAGTCTGTGATATTCTACTGCGCAGTGCACGTCGCAGAGAGAAGTTGGCACGACACACCACTCAAAATTGCATCTCCCGTAGCCTCTCTGCTTGCACTAAGCTGAAAGGCGAAGTAATGATCCTTGAACCGCACCCGGGGCCACCAATAACCTTAGTTCTATCTCCCAGCGCTGTTCGACTCCCTGGTAATCCACAGTGGTAGACCAGTCCTCCAACCGGCCCATGTACTTGGAGATAGTTGGACAAGATTGTTCCCTCAGATCAAAGAATCTTTATAATCTGTGCGGACGTTTCTGCCTTCAACACCAATCGGGGGAGAAACCCTACATAGTGCTGCAGTTGGAGATAAGCAAAGAAGTGTGTATTCACCAGTTCATATTGCTCCTGTATATCCCAAAACATTTTACATGTTCCCGACATGTCCACCACATGACCTGTGTTCCGCAAACCTTTTACTGCCCACTCTTGAAACGTCTGAGTCTCTGTTCCAGGTAAAAAGGATATATTCCCTTGAAGAGGTAACCAACTAGAGGCCGTTGGTGGGATCTGCCAATGGACACAACAATAGCTCCACACTCTCTTTAACGGTTCAGTCAGGAGACTCTGTTTAATTCTCAGTGACAGGTCTTTGTTTTCCATGTGTAACACAGCTAACAGAGAGTACAGGGAGATGAAGGCCTCCTCTGTCACATATGGCGTGAACACCTTGGTATACCCCAGCCAGTCACAGAGATGGCATAGCTGACACGCCCAGGCATAC
This sequence comes from Ichthyophis bannanicus, assembly GCA_033557465.1. Classification (NCBI taxonomy): domain Eukaryota; kingdom Metazoa; phylum Chordata; class Amphibia; order Gymnophiona; family Ichthyophiidae; genus Ichthyophis; species Ichthyophis bannanicus. The sequence goes on from CM066039.1 coordinate 195,448,760, forward strand.
CGGGCAATATCTGGGAGACCCATCCCCCGTCTCCAAGATCCATGCAAGGATGTTAATTCTATCCTCGCCTTCTTCCCCCACCATAAGAAACTACATATAGCTCATTGAAGCAAAACAATATCTTTTAACAAGGGACGGAGTGGCAAAGTTTGTAACATATATAGTATTTTAGGGAAGAGCACCATCCAAAATGTGGCTACTTGCCCCCCCCCCCCCACTTCAGCGGTAATGGGGCCCAGCCTTGAATCTGATTCCAGACTTGCTGCAGGACCCTAATCCAGTTCCGCCTGTACAGTAAGCGTGGGTTACTAGTTAGCTGGATCCCCAAATATGTAAAGACTTCATCTGCCCATCTCAAAGGGACAAGCTTTTCCCATGTCGCCCTCATCTGTCCAAGTACTTCCAAGGCCTTTGATTTATCCTGATTGATTTGGAGTCCCACAATCTCCCCAAAGGCCTCAAATTCCCCAGCACCCATGGCAACACCAACCTCGGCAACATCAGATGGACTAACAAGTCGTACGCGAAGGCAGATATTTTAAAATCCTACCATCCTATCTGAATTCCTGGCGTCTCCCTGCACTCCATCAGCTTGCACACCAATGGGTCCAATGAGAGAATGAATAATAGTGAGAGAGATGACAACTCTGTCAAGTCCCCCGCTCTAAGATAACATCCCGTTAACTACCACTGCCACCATAAACCGGAAATAAAACAGCTGTATCGTCCATACAAACTGATCTCCTAGGCCGTAACGGAGCAGAAGATGGAAAAGGTAGTTCCAGCCTATTCTATCAAAAGCCTGTTTGGCATCAAAACTCACCAGTAGAGATGGAATCTGGTGCTCATGGAGAGACAGTCTTTCAAAATTAAGTCCCTCCAAAACTACCGCAACTTGGATCACCAGCTCTGGTTCTGCCCCCTCTTTGGCTCCCTTTCTCAATTCTGTTCCCATAGTTCTTCATTCTACATTCTATTATTTAGGTGTTTACATTGATTCTGCCCTCTCTTTCACGGATTACATAAGCATCATTGTTAAGTCATCCTTTGATGCCCTCCTTCGTTGCAGGACGCTGCATCCTCTACTTAATAAATCTGCGTTCACCTCTCTTCTTCTTGCTACATAAGAACATAAGATATGCCATACTGGGTCAGACCAAGATCCATCAAGCCCAGTATCCTGTTTCCAACAGTGGCCAATCTAGGTCATATGTACTGTCACGAGGTAACGCCAGCAGAGCCCATGGAGGTAAGGGAAAGTGAGCAAAACAGAAGGGAAAATGACAGCTCAGCTTCACAGATGGGAAAGGGTTGCCAAGAGCAACCGTGGAAAACACAGTCACAAGGTGTTAGGGAACGCCCGAGCAGAGACGGAGCTCAGAGCTCATTAGAGAATAGAGAGCACCTGCAGGGAGGCGGAGCCCAGGCTAACACCAAGTGCAATATATTGAGGACTCACTCACCAACAGATAGAACACGTGGAAGAACACGGCAGGGAGAAAGAACACGAGAGAGAACACGAGAGGGCCTGAGAACACGAGAGAGAGCTCAGGAAGGAACTCGTGAGAGAGCTGTGAGGACAGTGCCAAGGAGAAGCCCCGAGGAGTCAGAGGTTGGTGACTTGCAAAGAAGCTGTGGGGAACAGCAATGCATATCCTCCCAGTATCTTCCGGAGTATTGCAGTGAGGCAATAAGGAAGGGCAGTCCTACAGCTAGGCTTACAAGCTACAAACAATTCAACTCCAGACAAGAAGAAGGGGAAAGTTCTTACCCTGAGGCACATTGGCTGGAGTCAGAAAAACGCCGTGAGAGAAGGGGAACAGAACAGAGCTACACATGTCATAGAAAGCAGGAAGCATTAGGATCTAGAGAGAGACGTATTCTCCCTAGTAGAAGGGATTTAAAACACCCAGACTTCCTCTGCACATATGAAGAGATTTGTAGAGCTCAGGACTCTAAATACAAACATTACGGTGATTTCCCACAAGCCACTAGGATAGTGGAAGAAGAGAATCTGTTCACTCCTCGGCAAAGACAGTTTAACTTAAAGGGCATTTTGGAGCCAGAAGTTCTGTCTGACGAGGGAGAAATGCAAGTGGAATTTCCTGAAGATATTTCAGAGGGTATAGAAATGGACTGTACTTACACTTTGTCAGATTGTATAAATTCTCTATGCTAAAGCAGCAAGAAGTGCTGATTGAAGAAACAGCTGCAAGTTTACACGTGAGTGGAAAGAACTGTTTCTGTTATTTTTGTGCTGTTTAATTTATGCTGAAGGAAGCTTATTTTTGTTCCAGTATTTTCCTTTGATTGTTACCAGACGTATGGTCTATATTTCTTTTGTTCCATGGTTTTGAATCCACCCCGGACGGGGAATAAAACCCAAGTTAAACCTTACCCTCTGCCTCAACTACAATTATTGGTACAAGGTACAAACTACGGGAACCAGAAGGCTTTGCTACTGCCTTCCCGGGGACGTAACTGCCAGTAAAATACTGCCCCATCAAGCTGTCCAAGCACTCCTTAGCCTCTGGGCCAGCTAGTGGGTCACAGTACCTAGCAGTTTCCCCAAAAGACACAGGTTCTGCAATGCTTGTACTAGGTCAAGCATTGATATCCTGGGTCCCTTCTTAATAATGGTTTATGGACCTTTCCTCCAGGAACTTGTCCAAACCTTTTTTTAAACCCAGCTACACTAACAGCCTTTACTACATCCTCCGGTAACAAATTCCAGAGTTTGATTACACGTTGAGTGAAAAAATATTTTCAGTAATTTCGCACTTGGACTATTGTAACAATGTCCTTTCTGGTCTACCTCAACATTTGGTTAAGAAAGTCCAGTCCATCTGCTTTCATATGTGCATAAATATGATCATGTCACTCCCCTCTATCAATCAGCATTGGCTTCCATTTCCACAGTGTGTGTCGTTCAAAATTCTGACCTTTGTTCATAAGGTACTTTCTGGTAAAGCCCCACTGTATCTTTTCTCTCTCATTAATCTTTACGTCCCCTCCCATTGCCTGCACTCCCTTCAAAATTGAGGCTGGTCATTCCGTCCCCTGCCCACGTTAAATTTGACTCCACTAGACGTTCTGCTTTTTTCTCACTCGCTCCCTCGTTATGGAATTGCTTACCCTCATACATTCGTTAGAACTTCCTTTGCCAAAATTCAAGTCTCTGTTGAAGACCTATCTTTTTGAACAGGTTTTTGGTCCGTTCACCTCTACACAAGCATTAAGTACAGTTGATTGGGCTGGTGTGTGTCTCCTATCGGATTGCATGGTCTCTACAGTCTGTGTCTGTGTGCTGTCCTATCTAATATTGCAGTTCTTTTCTTTGTGTATGCTTAGTTTTATTTTGTAAACTGCTCTGTATGACCCGCAAAGGGCAGTATATTAAGTATGAATAAAACATAAACATTCAAAAGATGCTATGATCTTCCGCAAGTTTCGTGAACTATATCAGCCTCTCACAAAACCCACCTGGTTCTCCTGTATCAAACTTGGCAGCAGAGGTGCCAAATGGTGTGCCAGGATTTTTCCCATTAGATTCAGATCAAATTTTAGCAAAGAAATTGGCCGAAGCTTGGAGGGGATATTTCCCAGGTTTAGGCAAAATAGTGATGTATGCTGTGTTATCCCCTCATTTAAAGTGTCCCTGGTCCACTCTATCGCGATACATCTCCACAAGGGGGGGGGGTTACCAAATCCTGCACAAGCTTATAAAATTCAGCACTGTACCCATCTGGGCCAGGTGCCTTACAGCACTTGGCTGCGCATATATCCTGTGTATCTCTTTTGCCGATATTGGTGCTCCCAGCATCTCACGGTGCTGAGCTGAAAGTCACGGCAACTTCAGCTTCTCCAAGTAGTTGTTTATTCACCCTGGGGAGAGTGAGTCTCCTGTGTAGAGGGTTTGATAAAAATCTCAAAATATTTGTGCTATCCCTGCCATTTTCTTGTGAAGTGGTTAGAGCACTGGCTTTGGGAACCAAGAGACCAGGGTTTGATTCCCACTACCACTCCTTGTGGCCTTGGGCAAGTCACTTAACCCTCCATTGCTCAGAAAAATCCAAGTTATTAATATCCCTGTTTAATGTATGTTTACCAAGTTCAAGTTACAATGTAAACCGCTTTGATTGACATGATAAAGCGGTATAAAAAAACTATTAAATAAATAAATATGCTTACCAGTTGTGTCCTGTAATGCAGCTATAATCTGTGACCCCCTTCTCCCCTTAAGACAGTGGGCCAAAAGCTGTCCTGGCTTGTCTCTAAAGCAGTAAAGTTGATATTTATAATAAGCCAGGGACCTTTTTGCCTGCTGCTGTAAAGTCTCATTCAGGATTGCCTGCATTTCTAGAAGGCAAGCCCTTGTTGCTAACATTGGGCAGTGGATGTAGCGTTTCCTGTCCAAAACCACCTGCTTTTCCAAATGAACCACCTGGGCGCTGAGCAGGCAGTGCCATTGGGCGCTGTACGCTTTTATATCACTGCTTCCCAAAATAATTCTGGCGTCTCTTTATGTTGCTCATTGTTAACAGAGTAAGCCTGCCAGCATTCTCGAATATACATTTTAAATTATTCATCTTTGTATAGCTCTAGCAGAAAATGCCATATCCGAGGATGAGGTAATGGTGTTTGCCAGGCAAGGTCAACCCACAGTGATGTATGGTCTGAAATTTCAGAGACCATCCAGACGTGGCATTAGGAAAGACAGACCTTTATTATCCATATACCAGGGACTACCCAACACAGGCCGTGTTTCGTTGCCTTCATCAGGGGTTTTAAACTGGCACACTAAAATCATAAATACATAAAATATCAATAAAAACATATCAAATACATCAATAAAAAAAGATAAAAAACAAATTAAATGATAAAAAAGCAAATAATTAAAAATCATAAAAACCAAACAATTAATTAATGATCACACATCAAAAATAAAATGTACTATTCAAAATTGTAAACACTATAAACAAAATAAATGAAAACATTATGTAACAAACATTTATAGTGTATATTAACCATATTAATGAAATCATCACGACCATGTGTTAAAAAACAAGCAATATTAAAAGGGTATGACATCAATGAACAATGATTCAAATAAATATGTACCTTATGGAGAATCCTATCCCTTGCGTACCTTAGTTGTACATATATACAGGGATTACTCTGAACAGGTAAGTAACAAACTAAAAAGAACAATAAAAAATGTAACAAATGTAACTGGCATGTAAAACAAGAGAGACCTTGACATTGTAATATATTCGGAAAAACATTATTAACACACAGAGCAGGAGCGAAAACTCAGAGTGTGCCTAACTAAGGGAACATTAAAATATGTAATTGTAAATAATAAAAGCTCAACACCTGTGTTGAACATAGAAATTTGTTGCCGTCATATGCTTTGGCTGAGAGCCGTAGTGAAAAAGGACAAACCATACCCTAAAGGGGAGGAACATACTTAAACAGTAGAATATTTATTTTGCAAATTAACGAGGAATTAAAACAAACTCTATAGCTTACATATAAACTTGGAGGGGAGCACGATCACTGTATATGAAACGTTATGCAATGAATCGTTAAACCACCTGCATAAGTGCTTGAAAGGTTGAAGCACAGGAACCCATCATGACATTCTAAATACTTTACCTAACTGAAACCCATATTGAGAAATAAATAATGTAAATAACATAAAAATACAAAACATAATTAATGCACGGCTCTGGCAAAGATCTTTGATAAGTGAAAATATAAGTGTGCGCAATCTAAAAGACATGGAATGTAATATATTTTCAATCTGCAGAGTCGTAGCAACAAGAAATGAAAGCAGGCTAAAAGGATTACACATACATAAAAGTACATCTCCAATGTAATGAGTATTTAAAAAAGTTAAAACAAACTAAACAAAATAAACTTGGTGGCTTACGTATCAGCTTGTAAAAGGAGCACGATCCGCTCTGTTCCAAATGTAAAGTGAACCTTAAAACGCCTGCATATGCGCTTTTTAAAGACAGGGGGAGGAAAACATGGGAAACCGCCACTGCACGCTGGATAGAAATATAGCATCTATAGTAAACAATTTAAGATGGCATGAACAGTAAAATGCTAGTTATTACAGCGGCACTGGCAAAGATTTTCTTGGACTGAAACTATTTACGATCTCTAAAGTAGTGAAATACCGCGACAGTCCAAATATAAAAAGACGTGGATAAAAATTTGGAACAGAGTGAATCATGCTCCTTTTACAAGCTGACATGTAAGCCACCAAGTTTATTTTGTTTAGTTTATTTATTTAGTTTATTTAGAATGTCATGGTGGGTTCCTGCGCTTCAACCTTTCAAGCACTTATGCAGTTGGTTTAACGATTCATTGCATAACATTTCATATACAGTGATCGTGCTCCCCTCCAAGTTCACAATATCAGGCTGCCCAAGCTGCCCCCCAGGGTCAGCAAGGCAAGGGCCAGGGTAATGGGCCCCGTAGGCAGAGGACCCCCAAGTCTCAGGCCCCTGCTACCACTCAGCAGGGTGGGGGTTTTTGACTCCTTGAGCATAGCCTCTCCTCCACTGCTCTCCCAACCCTGCACAGGAGGTCGTCTCGCCCTCTTTGCCCACCAGTGGCCCCTTATCACTGGGGACAGTTGGGTGCTGCCACCCCCATACTTTCCAGGGGAGCCTCTAAGGCCTCCTCTGCACACAGACCTTCTCCGTCAGGAGCTTCAGAGTCTGTTGGTGGACAGGGCAGTGGAGCCTGTGCCTCCCCACTTACAAGGTCACGGATTCTACTCCAGGTATTTCCTGGTGCCCAAAAGGACCGGTGGCCTTCGTCCCATTCTGGACCTCAGGAACCTTAACAAGTTCCCAGTGAAAGAAAAGTTCAAGATGCTTACTCCTGGAACCCTTCTGCCCTACCTACAGCAGGGAGATTGGCTATGCTCCTTAGATCTAAAGGATGCGTACACTCACATCCTCATTCATCCAGACCACAGAAAGTACCTGAGGTTCATTGTGGGAGGAAACCATTATCAGTACAGAGTGCTGCCTTTCGGCCTCACCTCCGCCCCCAGAGTCTTCACAAAGTGCCTAGCAGTGGTGGCGGCCTACCTGAGAAATCAGGGCATCTTTGCCTTCCCCTATCTGGACGACTGACTCATCAGGGGTCAGACAGGTCAGGAGGCCAATCAAGCCACCCTCAGGACCACTGCCCTTTTACAACGCCTGGGTTTTGTCATAAACTTTGCAAAGTCCACTTTGCTCCCTTCCCAGAACTTGGAGTTCATAGGGGCAAGGTTGGACTCTCTCCTGGCAAAGGCATTCTTGCCCGAAAACAGAGCCCAAAGGTTGATGGCCTTGGCAAGTCAGTTTCTCAGCAGGTCCCTGGTCTCCGCCAGACTCTGCCTGAGGCTTCTGGGCCACATGGCTTCGACAGTACATGTGACCCCAAATGCCAGGCTCCATATGAGGCCTGCACAGTGGTGCCTTCGGACTCAGTGGTCACAGGCCACAGGCAGCCTCAGAGACAGGATAAGGGTGTCCAGACCATTTCTGCACCCACCCAATCTACTGAAAGGAGTGCCTTTTCAGATTCCAGGGTACACAGTAGTGCTGACGACAGATGCCTCCCTGCAGGGCTGGGGAGCTCATTGTCTGGGCAAGTGCACCCAGGGCCTCTGGTCTCCCTGGGAAGCTGCACAGCAGATCAGTCTCCTCAAACTCAGAGCCATTCGATTAGCACTCAAAGCTTTCACACCTACCCTGGTTCACCAGTCTGTTCTGATTCAGACAGACAACCAGGTTGCCATGTTTTATGTGAACAAACAGGGCGGAACTGGGTCCAGGATCCTTTGTCGAGAGGCTCAGGACCTTTGTTCTTTTGCTCTCAAGCACAACATGTTCCTCAAGGCTGTGTACCTTCCAGGACAGGACAACTACCTGGCAGACAGGTTAAGCAGGATTCTGCAGCCCCACGAGTGGCGGCTGCATCCTTTGGTAGTTCAGAAGATCTTTCCCAAATGGGGTCTTCCTTTGATGGATCTTTTTGCCAGCCCACTGAACAAGCAACTGCCAAAGTTCTGCTCCAGACAACCACATCCTCTGCGGGTAGCACCGGATGCTTTTCTGATATCTTGGTCTCAGGGCCTCCTCTATGCGTTTCCTCCCACGCCCTTGGTGGCCCGAGCAAGATTCTTCAGGACAAAGCCTCGGTCCTGCTGGTAGCTCCCAGATGGCCGAGACAACCTTGGTTTCCTCTTCTGCTTCAACTGGCGGTGGATCCTCCACTACCTCTGGGGTTGCAACCCGACCTTCTCACACAAGACCAGGGTTCCCTTCTGCACCCCAATCTCAAGTCTCTCAATTTGATGGCCTGGAGGCTGCAAGGGTAGTCTTGGCTCCCTGGGGCCTGCCTCAGGAGGTTGAGGACGTTGTCCTAGCCTCTAGGAAACAGTCCACTAGGAAAACCTATGCTCTTAAATGGAAGAGGTTTTCTGTGTGGTGTCAGCTACGTACAGAAGATCCTTTCTCCTGTACTGTGCCAGTAGTCCTTCAGTACTTACTGCACTTGTCAAATCAAGGTCTTAAATCCAATTCTGTTCAGGTCCACCTCTCAGCTCTAGCAGCTCACCACTCATTGGTAGAGGGACAGTCTCTCTCTGGTCACCCCTTGGTGTCCCGCTTTCTCAGGGGCTTGCTTTTGCTCAAGCCTCCCATCCGTCCTCCTGCCCCTGAGTGGAAGCTGAATGTGGTCTTGCAGCAGCTGACTCGCCCACCTTTTGAGCCGATGGCTACTTGTCCACTACGCTTCCTCTCCTGGAAGACACTCTTCCTGATAGCCCTTACCTCGGCTAGGCGAGTAAGTGAGCTGCAAGCCGTGGTCTGTGACAGGCTTTACACCAGGATTTACAGAAACAGGGTAGTCCTCAGGACTCATCCCAAGTTCCTCCCTAAGGTTGTCTCCTCTTTCCACCTCAATCAGGAGGTGGTTCTTCCAACATTCCTCCCTAGGCCTCATGCTAGCCAGGCCGAAGCAGTCCTGCATACCCTGCACTGTAGGAGGGCCTTATCCTTCTACCTTGACCATACGCAGGGGCATAGAAGGGCTACTCAGCTCTTCGTATCTTTTGACCCAAATAAGTTGGGGTTAGCTGTGTCCAAGCGTACCTTGTCCATCTGGGTGGCTGACTGTATCACCTGGGCTTACAAGGCGGCTGACCTTCCTTTGCAGGGTAGGGTCACGGCCCATCGTGTCAGGGCAATGGCTGCCTCAGTGGCTCATCTCTGCTCTGTGCCCTTGGTAGACATCTGCAGGGCTGCAACTTGGTCTTCAAGCCAGACATTTGCAGCCCATTACTGCCTGGAGAGGGAGTTCTGTAGGGACAGTGCTTTTGGCCAGGCAGTACTCCGGAATCTCTTTGAGGTTTAGGCAACTCTTGCCCTCCTGCCCTCTGTTGGGCTACCGGTGGAGGTTGTGTCCTTGAAAAGCCTTTCTTTGCTGCTGAGACTAGAGGGAGTACTCTTGTTCAGCCTGGGTTCCTCGGTAGCCCAGAGCTTGGGAGTCACCCATATGTGAGGACTGACTTCCTGCTTGGTCCTGGAGAAAGAGTAGTTACTCACCTGTAACAGGTGTTCTCCAGGAGCAGCAGGAAGCAGTCCTCACAACCCTCCCTCCTCCCCTTGGAGTTGCAGTTGTACATAGTTTGTTTTTCATTTTTGTGTGCTGTTCTTAGCTATGTCATTTGACTGAGGTAAGATGGCACCTTTAGGCGGGAAGGGAACCGCGCATGCGTGCCTGCATTCCCAAAGGCTTTCATAGAAAGCTGGGGAAATGCTCCGCTGGGGCTTCATCGGCGCTGATGACACTCATATGTGAGGACTGATTCCTGCTGCTCCTGGAGAACACCTGTTACAGGTGAGTAACTACTCTTTCCCCTCCAATTCTCCCTTCAAAATAATAAAGTGATCAGACATACCTACCACATCACCAGTACATACAAAGCGGACCTTCTTATGGATCAGGATAACCACCCCTCCCTTTTTCCCCTGTACAGGGGCACCAAATACTTAGCCCACCCAATCTCAGTTCAGTTTCTGCGGTTTAGTGTGATTCCTGCAAAAAAGCTATATCGCACTGATGTCTAGCTAAGGCATGCAAAATTTTGTAGTGTTTAATGGATGAGCCCAGCCTGCAGACATTCCACGATATAATTCTCAGTTTACTTTCCAAACCTTAGAGCCTTCCCATCTATGGGCCCAGTACTCATATCTCAGGGCTCCCCCCCTCCACCACAAGCCTAGGATCCTCTGCCTCCATATCTCTCTCCTATCCACATTCCACTGTGTTACCCCCCTTGTCCAACAGCGGCTAGCTCCCCCTCCCTTTACCTGTTGTTCCCCCAATGCCGACCTTCACCTCGATCCATTACCCCATTCTCCTCTGCTACCACTTCGCCCTCCTTCCTCCCTCCCCCTTCACTCATTCTCCATCCTCAATCTAACATCTAAAAGGCACACTATCAAATGTTCCACACTCATTACCCCTACAAACCTCCCTCCCCTTAAGCCCTTGTACACTCATCTTCCATTCTTACACCAGCCACTCATACCATACACAACTTCAACCATCCATTCCTACTCCCTCAAAATCAACATGTCTCCTGAACCCAACCACCCCCCATTGAATCTCTCCCCCCTCCCCCTCATCCCTCCAGAGTTAACCTGCATACATTTAACGGCTATGATCAGTTCATTGAACTGTTCCTCCACAGCGAAAAATAAAAAGGAATAAGAAGCAAAAGAAAAACTGTATAGTCAATGTCAATGTCCAGCCTTCAGGAGGGTGGGTCCCATGATTCCTGGGTACTCTCAGTCATCCCATGTTGGTCTTTAACAGCCGTGGAGACTACAGGATCCCACCTGAACTTGGGGTGCCACAACCAGTTGTCACTGCTACCACCCCTCAGCATGCCATTGTCCCCTCTTCTCTCTTCTCTCAGCATCTACCAATAGCTGTGGCTCCACTGTAAACCCAACATCGATTTTGCTGCTGATAGAGGCTGCTGGGCCTGGATAGTATAGATTGTAGTTTCCTTGTGACAGCGTCATTTTAGTACATCTTAAATCATAAAACCCTAATGCAGCGATTATGGATCCTTGTGTGCTAAGTTCTCAGAAGGGGGACACTGTGAGGGGGGGGGGAGAATCACCAAATTTCAGGGTGATCATTTCCCCATTTCCCTCAGTCCTGGGTTGAAGGTGTGTTGTGCTCCGTCTGAAGTTCTGGTATAGATATTATTGCTGCTTCAGGAGATTCATAGAATGTTGATGTTCTGTTACAGGTCACCCGAAGCCTTGCTGGGTAGATTACAGCAAATTTTATTTTTGCTTCCATGAGTTGTCTGCACACTGCAGCATAGGCCCTGCGCTGTTGACTCAAAACTGTTGAATATTCCTGAAAGTTCATGATCTGCCCCCCATCGTGGGAGATTGGTCAATGAGCTCTTGCTGCTCTCAGAACTTTGTCCTTCTGGAGATAATTTTAAAACTTAGCAAGAACAATCCAGGGCAGTTGGTCTGACTCCGGCTGTGGGTCTACACAGTGGGCCCACTCTATCTGCAAAGGGCCACATTCCATGCCAAGCAACAGTGCAAAGGGCAGCAAATATTCAAGAAAACCATGCAGTTGCCACTCTTGTACAGAAGCCAGCACCCCCACGATACAGAGATTATTTCTCAGACTTCGATTTTCAAGATCATCCAGTTTTTTTTAGAGTGCTGCGTCACCAACCCTGACAGCTGCTGGATTTCAGATGTCACCATGCTCATCTCTGCCTCTGTCTGGGCCCAGCATTGCTCCGCTTTCCTCAGCTGGCTGCTGAACGTTTTGTTCATGAGATCTAACTTGACGTTTACTTTGGCAAATTGGACTATCAAGGCTCCCACCACCACGGCAGACATTTCCTCCACCAGTGCAACTTGAATCGGGGAGCCCGGTGTCACGGGGGAGTCCACCATCTTTGTAGCAGCATGTGATAGCTTTTTTCTATCTTTCTTTGCTGACTTCATGTCCCTGCCCGAATTTTCCTCTTTCTCCGGTATGTCGGGGCTCAGAGGCTCTTTGTTAACATTAGCCAAATTCAGGTCTCTTGGGTCACTATGAAAATACTGTTTGATATGGGTAGGGTCCCTGGAGCGAGAGCAGCCTGCATCTGCATTCCTCAACACATCACGTGACCTCTTGAATATCTACATTTAATGTTCAGCACCGGCAGCTAGCCCCTGTTATCGCGTTAGCCATCGGCGCTGAATATCGGGCCCACTGTACTTAACTCAGGCTGTGATAGCTACCAAAGAAAAAGAAAAAGGGATCAGTAATCCAAATTAATACATTGTTGTAACGTTCTAGCATGAAGAAAAATATTAAACTGATCAGATTGGGAAAAAAAATATACATTTGACTCATACTTAATCCGACACTTACAAGGATAGTATAGACTAAATATAGCCCCGGTGTCTAGAGAATGAGTTCGTAAAGACAAAAATTGATATTGATGCTGCTAAGTAACATTAGGAACATCGGGAAACATACAAATAATTCTGCCTAAAAACTTCTTTTCATAAGATAGAAAGAATAACCTAAAGAACCCATCACGGTCAGATTCTAATGTTAAAAACACCATTAACATTGCAGAACTCACTGAAGCTGGTACAAATTGTAGTGAAGAATCAGTAGTATTTCCATCAGACATAAATGTTTTTTTTTTTACTCAATATTCCTTATAGGTAAATAATAAGCAGAAATGATCAGAGGCAAATTGGACTCAAGGACTAGCAACACTTCCTTAAATAATTTGTAAACATATCTGCAGGGGAAATCTTGTCATGCTTAGGGAACGTCAGAAATATGATATTTTTGTATCTAGATAAGTTTTCGAGATATTCCAATTTCTGAGCTGTGTCAACAGAAGACTTCACTAGAGCATTCATAGAAGTTTGTACTGATTTAACATTAGTTTGAACATTAGAAACACCAAAAATTCAATGTTGGATAGATTTGTTGCAAGGTAGAGCAGAAACCCTGAAAGTTCTCAAGTGATATGTGTGCTTGATACTGCTTGCTTAATTGTGGTTTTGAAACATACTGATAACACCACATTGTAAAGGCTGTGAATGCAATTCAGGAGGAAGTGAAAAGAGCAGAAGAACCATCAAAAAGCCCCTAAAGCTTTTACTTACCTGTCACATTATCACATCTGATGCTATTAGACCATGTCATACTAACTGCTTCTCTCTACTCCTCATGCCAAAGGGTAGTATACAGAGAAGGGAGTGGTATGATCCCTGCCTATTTCGGGTTTTGCTGCCAGTTCTTCCCCAGACTCAGTAATGGGACTAGATGGATATGCTAATTTGCTGTTAAGCTGGGTGCTCTTCTCAGTGGTCTATTTAAATGTAAATGGAAGCATGATAGACAGTTCAAGGGAAAATTTTCTTCTGCGGAGAGAGGGAGTCCACAGAAAGCAGAACAGCTCCATCCCGTCTCTTTGCTTCGCATCCAAGTGATGGCTTTTTCACAAATGACAAGGCAAAAATTTATCCCTGTCTCACTAAAAACTATAACATAAATAAACAAAAGAGCTGTACTTCAATTACATTCCTTTCAGATCACTGACTACCATTTGCAGAGGAAGTACTGTATTCAAATGATGCACTCACTAGTAGGGAGGATAATATTCAAAGCCATTTCTGTAAGTGAAATAGCATTTTATATACAGATATGGACTGTTTGCAAATTGCCCAGCCTCAATTTCGGTAAAATTATATGTATGCTACAAGGCGCGTCTTTTGCTCGCATTGTCTAGAAGAATTCTTGAGGGTGCGCTTAGATTGGGGTAGAGAAATGATATGCAAGGAAGAAATTTTCAAATTTGCACATTGTTTGAAAGGGAAAATGTAAACGCAGACAAAGAAGGTGCAGATCTCTGCTGGTACTTTTTTCTGGAGCAATTAATCAAAGCAGAACTATGCATTTAATTTTGTTTTGATTATTGGTACAAACCCTGCAAGTAATAAGTGGGACAAGCATGCAGAGCATGGCTCAAGGAATTCTTTCTAACTCTCGGCCTGTGTGTAGGAGTGTACATACACATAACCGTCTGTACCTTTGTTGCTTATGTGTGTCTGTATTTTGTCTTTGTTTGTGTGTATATATCTCATTTGTTTTGTTTGTGTATTTTTGTAAGCCAATATGTGTGTTTGCATGTACGCGCATGTTTGTGTGTGTCAGTGCAAATGTGTTTGCGCATGCTTTTGTGTGTGTCTGTGCATGCGCTGGCATGTTAGTATGTGTACATGCAGTTACATCTGTGTTAGTTTTCTGTGTGTCTAATTGGGAAGATGAGAGGGGATGGGAGGGCTGTTTGAAAGGTGCAGTTTGATGATACCTGTTACTGTACACCTGCGTTGGTATGCTGCAGCAGTTGGAACTTCTTTTCTCTAAGAAATGCATTGTAAATTCTTTTTTGGGGAGGGGGGCACTTCAATGTTTATCCATTTCCTACTATTTGCAGAAAGTTCAGTTGTACAGAAACTTTCCTCAGCTCATCTCCTCCCTTACTGTGACAAGGGCAACATTCCAATACTCCATTCTCACTGGATCCCTGTCGTGTACTGAGAGGTGGGTGGGTGGAGGCAAGGCTTCCAAGCACTGACCTGAGAAGGGTGATGGAGATGCAAGGGTGTTAGAAAAGAGTGAGCCACATGGACCCACCATGCCCATCCAAATTTAACCTTCCTCTCTCATGCTTGTCTTTTCAGTCCATCTGCTGCTTTTGCTGTCACCAACTCAGCCAGCACCATTGAAAAGAAAACAAGTGCCATTAAATGAGGTTACTTACCTGTAATGGGAGTTCTCCGTGGACAGCAAGATAAGTCAGCCACACCTGGTGATGTCCTCCGGGCGGCGCCATAGATACAGAAGTGCTCTCCAGAGCTCAGAAAGGTGAACCTTCCTGAGCATGCACAGGTAGACCCCACCTCACCAGCCCGCCCCCAGCCTGACCAGAGTTTTCCCAGCTCGGATCTTCCCGGCTGGGGCGTGCACCGATTCAGGCCGATCTCCTCCAGGGGAGGTGGAAGGGATTGTGTGGCTGACTTATCCTGCTGTCCACGGAGAACTCCCATTACAGGTAAGTAACTTCGTTTTCTCCATGGACAAGCAGGATGCGTCAGCCACACCTGCTGCCTCCCTAGCTGCGTGGGGTGTGTGCTGAGGTGGAGGAGTGAGGCAGGAGTGTTTGGATACACTAGGAAGACACTGGGTCACGTAGAGTGAGCAGGAATCTTTAATACATGGTGAAGTGCATAACCAGTGCAAAACATAATGAGTGCAAGTGCAGTAACAACAGTGCAACCACAACGTGCAACATTGAGCAGTAGTAGGATATACACTGCAAAAAGAGCAGACAGTGCAGTAACGTGTCAAATAGACTGACAGCTACAGTACTTAAGAGTCAGTGACCACGTCATGTGGTGTGGGTGGGCGCAGTCTGGGCACCGTACACTGCCAAGGTGAGCACCACTCTGCCAAAGGCACAGTCCTTCTGCGATCTGAGGTCAAGGCAGTAGTGCTTCTGGAAGGTGTGCAGCAAAGACCACATTGTGGCCTTACAGATGTCGCCCAATGGGACCGAACATAGGTTGGCCAGGGAGGTGGCCAGCGCCCTGAGGCGATGTGGCCCCACCTTTGGGGTCTCCTGGGTGCCGTTTGGGTCGAGACAGTGAGTGATGCAGGCGTATACCCAGTGCGAGATTGTCCTTTTCGTGATGGGAATGCCTGGCCTGTTAGGGTCAAAAGATACAAAGAGTTGTTCTCCCTGGCGGATCAATTCTGTCCTGTGGAGGTAAATGCGGACGGCTCGCATGCAATCCAAGGTGTGTAGCCGCTGCTGTTCCACCGAGGTGTGAGGCTCCGGGAAGAAGGTAGGGAGTTCAATGGTTTGGTTGATGTGAAAGCCGACATTACCTTGGGCATGAACTTGGGGTGTGTGCGCAGAGAAGCGTGGTCGTAATGTAGTTGAGTATATGGCGGATGGGCCACGAGTGCCTGTAGCTCGCTAATCCTCCTGGCAGATGTTATGGCTACCAGGAAAAGAGTTTTACAGGATGCGAATTTTAGGTTGGCAGCCTGGAGTGGCTCGAATGGGTCTCTTGTGAGCCGCTGGAGAACAATGTTAAGGTCCCATGGTGGTACTGGTGGCCTGACTGGTGGTTTCAAATTCAGCAGGCCTTTCATGAATCTGGCAACAAGATGAAGTGTCGCAATTGAATTGTTTGTGGTTCCGTCCATAGGGGTATGATGAGCAGCTGTCGCCGAGAGGTGAACCTTGATGGACTGGGTCTTGAGGCTGAGCTCGGAGAGTGAGGCGAGGTATTGCAGGATGTTGGGGACCGGACACATGGTCGGGTCTAGGCGGCGAGCCGAACACCAAATGTTGAACCTCTTCCATTTGAGGCCGTATGATTTCCGTGTTGACGGCCTCCAGGCCACCAGGACCATGTCCTGCACTTCAGTCGGTAGGTGGAGGGCCGAGAGGTTCAGCCTTTCAATCTCCAGGCTGTGAGAGCAAGGGCTTTGAGGTTGGGGTACTGCATTGTGCCACTGTTCTGCGTGATCAGGTCCGGCCGGAGAGGGAGTTGCACTGGAGGGCCATGGGCCAGGCGTAGTGGGAGCGCAAACCACATCTGGTGAGGCCAGCGGGGCACCACAATGATGACATTCGCTTTGTCCTGGATGACCCGCTGCAGGGTCGCCGAGATCAGGGGGTGGGTGGGAAGGCGTACAGAAGAGAC
The DNA here is from genome assembly GCA_033557465.1 of Ichthyophis bannanicus. NCBI lineage: Eukaryota > Metazoa > Chordata > Amphibia > Gymnophiona > Ichthyophiidae > Ichthyophis > Ichthyophis bannanicus. The sequence goes on from CM066039.1 coordinate 195,465,613, forward strand.
CACTCCCCAGCACACATCGAATGCATCCGCTGCCAGCCTTCGGGCTGACGGGTGCTTGGAACAGAACAGGGGGCACTTGGCATTTTGTTCCATGGCAAAGAGGTTGACCTGCAGTGTCCCCCATCGCCTGAAGATGTCATCGGCGACCTCGGGAAGTAGTGTTCACTCGTGGGGTTGCAGCTTTCTGATTAGCCTGTCTGCCAAGGTGTTTTGGTCCCCCAGGAGATAGAACGCACGTAGCTTGCAGTTGTTCTTGAGCGCTAAGGACCAGATTGCTAATACCTCCCTGCAAAGGGAGCGTGATCCCATCCCCCCTTGCTTGTTTATGTAGAACATTGCCACCTGGTTGTCCATCTGGATTAAGATGGATGTTCCGTGCAGCTGTGGCAGGAATGTGCGCAGGGCATACCTGACTGCCCACAGCTCGAGGAAATTGATGTGCAACTTTCTCTCTTGTGCCGTCCACACCCCTTGAGTGTTGAACTGAAGGAGGTGTGCTCCCCACCCCGTGTTGGAGACGTCTGTGGTGAGTACCGCCTGATGCTTGTGCTGGCGGATGTCTTTGCCCTCCAAGAGGTTCATCGGCAAGGTCCACCAATGGAGCTGCTTCTTGACGTGTTGAGGGACCGGGATACGCTTGGAGAGGGACTGGGAGTGTTGGTTCCAGTGACGGCGTAGGTGCCACTGAAAGTAGCACATACGCATCCTCGCCAGTGGGAGGACAGATGATGTTGTCACCGCCATATGGCCCAGAAGGCGCAAGATGGAGCGTGCGTAAGTCTGTTCCCTTGTGGATATCTCTTTTGCTAGGGAAGTGATAGCACACACTCTGCGGTCTGGAAGGTAAGCCTTTGAAGTGCGGGTGTCAATCATCGCCCCTATAAACTCCAGATGCTGAGAGGGCTGCAACTGTGACTTGTCACGGTTGATGATGAACCCCAAGGTGGATAGGAGGGATATGGTGTTGCACAATAAGTTCTGTAGCTCTTGCGCCGAAGGCGCTGTGAGGAGCCAGTCATCCAGGTAGGGGAAGACATTGACCCTCTGTCTGCGGAGGTGCGCTGCTGCTACGGCCATGCACTTTGTGAAGACTCGTGGTGCAGGAGACAGGCCAAAGGGAAGCACTCTGTACTGATAGTGTTGTCCCAGGACGTGGAATCGTAGGTATTTCCTGTTGGATTCGTGTATGGGGACATGGGTGTAGGCCTCCAGAAGGTCTAGAGATGCCATCCAATTGCAGAGCTGTATTAGTGGCAGGATGGAATTGAGGGAGTACATCCTGAACTTCTCTTTGGTGATAAATTTGTTCAGTTTACAAAGGTCTAGGATGGGGCGAACACCGCCTGATCTTTTGGGGATGAGGAAGTATCTGGAGTAGAATCCAGTGTTGATCTCACTGGGAGGCACCTCTTCTATGGCTCGCGAGGCAAGGAGGTGAAGGAGCTCCAACGCCATGGGTGTTCTCAGATGGGCTGACGTGTCGCTGACTGGTTTGGACCGTTGTAGGGGTGGTGCGAAGAAGCGTATATGGTACCCCTCCTGGATAATTTGGAGGACCCAAATGTCGGTGGTAGTGGTCTCCCAAGCATCCCTGAATTTTTGCTTGGCGCCCCCCAACTGGAGGAAGCGCCCACAGTTTGCTGACAAAAGGAGGGTCCGTTTTCGCCCGCTTGGCGGTTATTAGGCTTCTTCTGCTTGCGCTCCCTTTGGTTCTGTCACTGATGAGAAGGGCCATGATAGGTGTCGTATTTGTATCTGGGCCCTTGCCACTTCCGGTGGGAGTTATAGGAGGTGTACTTTTTGTTGGGTGGGTAGTAGGGCTTACGTTGGTAGTTGCTTTTCTGGTTGTTGCTGTGGTGTTCGAGCCCATCCTCTGCCAAGGTCTGAAGGGTAGTGCAATGCTCCTTCATATCATTTACTGTGTCTGTCACTTTGTCGCCGAATAAAGATTCTCCTGAAAAGGGGGCATCGACGAACCTGTCGTGCGTATCGTCACGTAAGCTGGAGGCCCTTAGCCATGCCCACTGCCTGGCGGAGATGGCTGTCCCCGCCGTTCTGATAGATGTATCAAAAGAGTCGAAAGCCATGCTAGATAGGTGCTTGCTGCATTCGGCTATATCAGTGGCTGAGATGGAAGCCTGTGTCTCCTTGTGGAGGGATGTGATGGCACTCTTGACCCCGGCCATGAGGGCATCCTGGAAGAGGATGTGCTGGAATTGGCGTGCAGCGATTCTGGCATTGAGCATGGCTCCTTGAAAGACTTTCTTGCCAATGTCATCCAGGAGCTTGTGGTCCCATCCTGGGGGGTTGTTAGAGTGGGTGCATGACGACTTTGCTCTTTTTAGCGCAGACGACACCACAATGGATTTGTGTGGCAGCTGTGGTTTTGTGAAGCAATGTAGGGGCTGGACTTGGTACTTTGCGTCGAGTCTTCTTGAAAAGGGACGGCCTGAGGCAGGGGTCTGCCAGAGTCTCTGCTGATTGTTCCATAGTTTCTGGTGGATGGGTAGTGTGAATGAGGGCTTAGAAGCATTGAGATACTTCAGTACCTCTGGTTCCGGTTCCCCCGACACATCCGGTACCCCTAGGGCCAATGTGGTCGCCACATTCCTTATGAACTTGAGATAGGTGAGTCCTCGGTGGGGGGAGGCTGGTTCTCGGCGTCGATGGAGGGTCCTTCTTCTGAGGGGGCCTTGTTGGTGGATACAGAGCCGATGACTGCCTCAATATCGTGTCCGTCAGCCATACTGTCCGGGGAGTGTGTCTCGGGCGACAGTGAGGCAGAGTGTGCACATCCAGGGATGCTGCGCACCATGTGTTCATGGGTGCTGCGCACCGGGGAAGAAGAGTTTACATTGCCGGGTGCAGCTGTGGCAGGTGGAGGGACTGTCTGTTCAACCAGCCGCGTGAGAAGGCTGAGGATGGCCGAGGAGTTAGTCTTACTTCTCTCCCTGTGTCTCCTGCAACCAGAGCGAGGGCTGGAGCTGGGGGAGGAGGAGTTCGATTGGCGCTTGCGCTTAGATCGGTCTTTGTTCCTCCTTTCCCGATGGGAGGCATGGTGGCTGTACCAGTTATGTTTGCTTTGCCTCTGGTGCTGCCTTGTCCTGGATCCATTGCTGCTGCTGTCACTACTGCTAGCTCTAATCCTGTTGCTTGTATGTCTCCCCATTGCTCTGCTGTCCGGGCGTCCCCGATGCCTTTCATCATTGCTGCTGCTATCACTGCTGGAGGGGAGATGGCACCGAAAATGGGCACGATCGGCGCTGCGGGAGGCTCCACCGAGAGACAACTGCTCAGCGCCGAGGGGGAAGAAGGCTCTCATGTCGATCCTGCGGTGCCGGAAAATCTCAGAGTCGGCGCGGCTGCTGACTCGATGACATCTCTTTCCCAGGCTGCCCTGCTGCTGGCCAATGGAAAGATGCTGGGTGGAGCTAGAGGCCACGCCGGAGGCGCCATGACAGGAGGCCCGATCTTGCCTGTTGTGAGAAGCCGAAGCTGGAGGACCCCGTTCAGAGGCACCCAGAAGGTTGCTGGAAGCAGCCAAAGGCACTGGAAGGTTGAAGGAAGCCGCCAAAGGCAAAGAGAGCTCAACAGGATCAGGCGGAGCTATTGGATCAGCAGCAACGTGGCCGAGGATGGAGGCCCTGTCGGGTGCATCCCATGCCGGGGTCCGGACAGGAGGAAGCGTGGACTCTGTTGGAGATGGCGGATCGGCTTTGCGACGCTGGGAGGAAGCAGCTAGGTATTCTTTCGGTGTGTGGCCCCTGTATTTTCTTGTCCGTGGAGACATCTTGGCACAATGGGAGCAGTCTTCAACCTTGTGCCTGGCTCCCAAACATCGGACACACAGGTCATGTGTGTCCGTGTTGTTCATCTTTTTGTTGCAGCGGGAACATTTTTTAAACTCTGGTTTAGGCATTTCTGTTGTTGATTGAAGCTAGAGAGCAGATCCATCTTGCTGGCAAGGCGGAAGAAAAAAAGCTGGCCGGGCTGGGGGCGGCATGCTCAGAAAGGTTCACCTTTCTGAGGTCTGGAGAGCACTTCCGTATCTATGGCGCCGCCCAGAGAATGTCACCAGGTGTGCTGACTTATCCTGCTTGTCCATGGAGAAAGCCTACAGCTCCTGCCCTCTCCATGGCCTTGCTGTGTTCCACCCTTTGGCAATAGGAAGTAGTTTCAGAAGGGGCAGGATGTGGTAAGGCCTTGGAAAGCACTGGAGCTGGTTCTGAGGTGCTCATTTCATTTTTAGTAGTGTTATTTCTGCTGCTATTGCTGCCACTTGTTCAGCCAGTTGATGACCCCTGTGGCAGAAGGAGGGGAAGAAAAATTCTGGACTGCAGGGTGCCTAGTAAGGTAGGGAAAGAGGGAGAGGGATCATGCTGGACCACGGGGGCGGCTAAGGAAAGAGGCGAGATGGTGGATCAATAGGGTAGGGAGGAGAAAAGAAAGAGAACAAGGAGATGTTGGCCCATGGAGTGGGGGAGGGGGCAGAGAACAGGGAGATGTTGGATCATGGAGTAGGGAGGAAGAGAGCAGGTAAGTTCTGGGCCATGAAAAGGAATGGAATGCAGGGCCAGTGCAAGGGTATTGCGTGGCCTAGGTGAATCTTGAGCCTTATGCCTCCATCCTCCCCTTGGAGATTTTTATAATTAAACTCAATAGTCATGATCATCAAAACATCACCTACAACAATCCTCTAAAAATGCATAATTTGACACAATGGGGGGTGGGGGGGGGGCATTTTCAAAGTGCTTTAGCCAGTTAGCAGACCTGCTAACCAGTAAAACATGGTCAGCCCATTATTCAGTGGCACTAACCGGTTAATGCTACTGAATACTCCCACATACTACTGAAAAAATGCCTGGTTAAAAACGGGGCAGTCTGTATGCAGTTCAGGGGTAGTGACTGCTGCTGTCTGGTTAGTGGCAATATTCAGTTGCTAACCATATAGCTAAACCAGTTAAAATTAGGTCATCTGAATAGCCAGGGCCATCTTAACCACTTAAGGGCCTCCTTCTAGTTTTCCCACATTAACCCCATCCCCATGTAAAGAACCTTCCCTATACTCACACATGCTTTTGTTTTCCCACTGTCCCCTCAAAACACACAGACATACTTTCTTTCTCTCTCCCCTCCCAGGCTTTGGGCCACAGCAGCAGAGCCAGCTAGTACTGGTAGGAGGGTGTCCTAGGCACAGAGAAGTTGTCTTATGGAGGCTGGACCTAACCTAACTGCGCTGCACAAGCTGCTGGCTGCTTACCACACATCCTGGAGGTACACGCCTGTAGCTCTGGCTCTTTCCCAATGTCCATGTGCCCACCCATTATATCCTGACTGCCCTGACAAGTCTAGGAGTCACTTTCTCATGTGACCAAGCTTGGGCTGTGAGTGCATGCTTTTGCAATCCAGCAATGAAGCCAACCAGGTAAGAGATATGACCGAGTACAGAGTGCCTGCCCCTCTCCCCCTGTGAATATGTAAGTCACTCTGTGCTGCTGGCACTGCTGCCCTCGTCCAGACCATTCTGATCTTCCCCTTTTTTTTGGAGATGTGGAGGAGTCTGGTGTGCAGCCATGGCTAGCACGTTGAAAACAATCAGAACAGCTACAATCACAACCATGGCTACAAGGAAAGTAACTGGAGATGGGAGCAGTCATCAGGAGCCTGCAGTAGGAGCCGGGGCTGAATTAACCTATGGGCAGTTGGGCCCCTGTTACACAGGGGTCCAGAGCAGCTGCCCCTTTTACCCATTTGTAAAGGTGGCCCTGGAATAGCTGTCCTAACTTTAGCCAGTTTTCCTTATCCAGTTAGTGGCTGAATTTTGCAGCTAACCGGACAGCATTGCTGCTATCCGCTGAGCCCAGATATTCAGCGACAGAAACTGGATATTTTCCACCACTGAATATCCAGTTTTAAATATAGCAGCAGTGGCTAGGCATTTTTGACTAGCCCAGCCGCCACCATTCAATATGTTCCCCCCTCCCAATACTTTGAAATATTGAACTTTGTTTTGTACACATGTACTTCTACTACTACTGATCATTAGTGCTAGAAGTGCAGCCACGGCCAAGAAAGCAAATAGAATGTTAGGAAGCATATGGAAAGGAATAGAGAATAAAAGCAAGGATATTTTAATGCCTCTATATCGTTCCATGGTGTGACCGTACCTTGAATATTGTGTGCAGGTCTGGTCACCATATTTTAAAATGGATATAGAAGAATTGGAAAAGGTACAGAGAAAAGCTACCAAAATGATAAAGAGGATGGAAGGATACCCCTATGAGGAAAGGCTTAAAAGGTTAGGGCTCTTCAACCTGGAAAAGAGACGGCTTAAGGGGGATATGATAGAGGTCTATAAATTAATGAATGGGGTAGAATGGGTAAACACAGATAGGTTGCTTAGTCCATCAAACAGCAGAAAGACGAGAGAAGGAGGAGCTTCCAAGATGATTGCACACAGTACTTGAATGCTCTCACTTGAATCGCTATGAGGAAGTGAAAGGTTAAAGTGGTTAAGTGGCCCTCGGCTACCGCTGTGCCTTCCATGGATTTACACCGAGGTCCTTTGGATGCGTTCTACTTGTCTTCTGGGATGCAACAGCCAACTCTCCAGGGAGTGGTGGTTAACCCGGCTGGTAGGACGCCGGAGCATGATGGCTCAGTGTCTTCTTCGGGGGTAGATCTCACCCCTCCAGAAGTGCGGCATCCTCCGAGGGTGTTTGGCACTGCAGGGCTTCCTGCAATGTTCCCTCTAATTTTCTGTAGGCTGTGTGTGCATAAAATATCAGCTGTGTGCAGCTTTTGAAGGAAGGTTAAATTTTTGTGCGCCACATAACGACACTCGGAGTTAAATACTTTAAAATTTGACTACATGTCAGAATACAGTATGTACACCACATTGATTTTAATCAAATGAAAATAGACGATTACCAAATGAAGCGGGAAATTTCTAGTAATTACAATCATAACTTTTAAATTTTAAGACGTCTGTGTTGTTTTCTATCAGAATCAGAGCCGTAATTGTTGTGCGCTCTGTTGTAAAGTATGTGCGCTCGCTCGGTGAGGTGTGTGCTTGCGCACACGCGCACAGCTTAGAGGGAACAGTGGCTTCCTGTGAGCCTGAGCTCTGCTGATGGCGATTCTTGCGGGTCAGCTGAGCTATGGGGGAAGGCCCCGGAACAGCTAGCTAGTAGCGCTCCTCCGGAGATGGAAATGTTCCGCAGGGCTGAAGAGCTGGTGCAGTGGCTGGCTGTAATGGCGGAACATCAGAATTTGCCGGCGGGAGTATCTATAGACTCTTTCCTGCCTAGACCCGACCAGATTACCCTAGAAAATATCTGGAGCGCCACAAAACAACTTGGTGAAGCACTCCTGCCTCAAGTTCAATCAGTTTCAAGTTACCCAGGAAGAGTGTATTAAGAATACGAATGATATATCAAAACTGCAAGTATCTCTTACTGAAGTGACTGTCCAGGTTGAACAGTTGGGGAATGGAGAGGAAGATGTAATAAAGGATTCAATTTATCTAAGGGCTAGATTAGAACATCTGGAAAATATTTCGAGACTGGCAAACCTACGCCTGATTAACTTTCCTAGGATTCAATATATATCTCCGAAGGAAATGGTTAAGCAGTATATGTTGGAGGTTTTAGGTGTTCCACTGGAGACACATCCATCAAGTATTAAAGTTTACTATTTGCCACAAGGGAAGAAATCACCATCTCAGGCAGTGGGGCCAGAAGGGACAGAACTTCAACAAATGGATGAACTTAATGGTTCTGCTATACTTGAGAGTTCTGCCATAGAGATTGTTGTCCCTGCTACATGTTTGGTTCAATTTGCTTTGTCTTCAGAGATTGGTTTCTCAAAATGTTTTTTAGAAAGAGAAATGTTAGATTTCGGGAACTTCTGGTTCAGGCATTTCCTGACCTGGCACAGGAAACCCAGCGCCACAGGAAGGAATTTCTCCTCCTGTGACCCAGGGTTTCCTAGCTAGGGGAATTATTTTTCCTAAAATACCCCTGCAAATATGTGATCAAGTATCTTTCAAATTCTTATGTTTCTCTGTATCCTTCACAGTTATTGTCTTTTCTAAATGCTCATCCAACTCCTAGACCCTCAGATGTGGAACTAGCGCCGCTGTATTTTGTTTTGTTGGCTGTAAGTGCTGCAATTTCCTGCAAATCTCTATTGTTTAAATTTCCTGAAGAATTCCCCCTCTTATTGTGAGCTGTTAGAGATGAAGAATTTCCTTGTTTGATATTTGGATTTGCTTATTATTTTTATTTGTCACCCAACATTTCTTGTTTTTCCACAAGTGATTTGTTTGCACTTGTTCTTTTTTGTAAAATGCATAAATATTAAAATAAAAAAAAAATGTAGAAAGACTAGGGGACACGCAATGAAACTACAATATAACCCATTTAAGAGTAATAGAAGAAAATATTTTTTCACTCAACGTGTCATCAAATCTGGAATTCGTTACCAGAAGCTGCGAAACTAGATCTTACCTGCTAATTGTCTTTCCTCGAGTCCCTCCAGTCCAGTCCAGTCCAGTATGTGTGGGTTATCTCTCTTCACCAGCAGCTGGGGACTGAATATGTCAGATTTGTGGATGTGTGGAAAATTATGCGCCAATTTCCCTGTATTAATCAATTCTAACATGATTTAAAATATTGTAACACACACAAATGTGTGAAAAGGACTGGAAAACATTTTTAAAAATTAGGGAAACATTCTAGATTTTCTGAAAACAAAAAATGTTTTTCCTGTGCATCTCTCTATAGTAATTTAGTACAAGTTTGAAAGCTGTACAAGTATGTAGCTGGGTTTAAAAAAGGTTTGGACAAGTTTCTGGAGGAAAGGTCCATAAACCATTATTAAAAAGGGACCCAGGATATCAATGCTTGACCCAATACAAGCATTGTGGAACCTGTGTCTTTTGGGGAAACTGCTAGGTACGTATGACCTAGATTGGCCACTGTTGGAAACAGGATACTGGGCTTGATGGACCTTGGTGTGACCCAGTATGGCATATCTTATGTTCTTATTTCTGATGTCACAGTAGAAAAGCTCCCTTTATAGGCCTCAGAAATAAGTATGCTGTTGAGAAAACAGACTCCTAGAAAGTATAACCAGCCAAACAAGGAAAAAACCCTACTAGCATTATACCAGGGGTCTCAAACACGCGGCCCGCGGGCCGCATGCGGCCCGCGAGAGACCTTTGTGCGGCCCGCGATGCAAGGGGGAAAAAAAAAACCACCCCGGCTTCTGCTGCTGCTGCCGCCGCTGCCGTGGCCGGCAATAGCAGCAATATCGCAAGTCCCGCGGGCTCCGCTCCGCTCCCCCCCTCCCTCCCCCTTCTTCCTTCCTGCTTGCCTGCCAGTTCTCCGCTTCGGCTTCGCCTTTCAGAGCCGCGAAGGGAGAGCTTCTCCCTCGCGACTCTGTTCAGCCCGCTGGGGCAGATGGGAAATTTCCCATCTGCCCCAGCGGGCTGAACAGAGTCACGAGGGAGAAGCTCTCCCTTCGCGGCTCTGAAAGCCAAAGCCGAAGCGGAGAACTGGCTGGCAGGCAAGCAGGAAGGAAGGGAAGGGAGGGGGGGGACGGAGCCCGCGGGACTTGCGATATTGCTGCTATTGCCGGCCACGGCAGCGGCGGCAGCAGCAGCAGCAGCAGAAGCTGTTTTTTTTTTTAAGTTTAATTTTCCCGGGGGGGGGCAGGACTTGATGGGGGGGGGCAGGACTTGATGGGGGGGGGAGCAGGACGATGTGGGTAGGGGAGCAGGACGATGTGGGGGGGGGGAGCAGGACGATGTGGGGGGGGCAGGACTTGATGTGTGGCTGGGGGGGTAGTACTGAAAATGGGGTGATGGGGGTTAGGACTGGTAATGGACAGATGGGGATTAGGACTGGAGGTGGTCTGATTGGGGGGCTAAGACTGAAATGGGGTTATGGGGGGGCTAAGAATGAAGATAGGGCGATGGAAGGGTTAGGCCTGGAAGTGGGCTGTTGGGGGGCTTAGGACCGATAATGGGCTGGGGGGGGGCTAGAACTGGTAATGGACTGGGGGGGGGTGCTATGACTGGAAATGGGCCGAGTAGAAGGGGGAGCTTGAACTGCAAATAGCTGATGGGGACAGGGTCTTGGAATGGTAATGGGCTGAGTGGAAGGGGGCTTGGAATGGAAATGGGCTGTGAGGGGAGGGAGCTAGGACTGGAAATGGGCTGATGATGCGGGGACTAGAAGGGAGCGGATGCTGGGTGGGGCAGGAGCTAGAAGGGAGTTGATGTTGGGGGACGATTAGAATGGGATGGGGCTGGGAGAGTGAAATGGAGAGGGGAAATATATTTTGTGTGGGAGGGAAGAAAAATCTACAATTGGCCGGGTATTGGGAGAGTAAGTGGGGATTGAGGATGGAGGGGTAAAATTTGAGTGGATGAAATAGGAATGAGGAAAGAGCAAAAGGAGAATGATTAGTATGTTAAAGCAGATGTAGAGAGAATGGAAAAAAACTAGGAAAGAAGAAAGGACAAATGGACAGCAGACGATGGAGAGTTAGCAGAAGACACAAAGAAACCAGAAGAAAGTGAATGGAACAATTGCAACTGAAAAAAAATGCACAAAAGGTAGAAAATATCTCTTTATTTTGAATTTATTAACTGAAATATGTCAGCTCTTGGAAATGTGCATCTTTAACGTCTGCACTTTATTTAATACAAGAGGAAATCAATGTATAGTTTTATTTCTACAGTGTTGTACATTCTAAGTTTGGCTTTTGGGGTTCCCAGTTTAATTGTCTTCCTGTTTCTAAATTGTGATTCCTTGTTTGGTGATGGTGTATGTTCTGCATGTGTAACTGAGCTGAGGTATTCTGTTTATGTAATTCCTATTTGACATTGCCACTTGTTCTCTTTCCCGAGTAGGTCATGTATTGTTATTCTCTGAAATGTGTTGATTTAATATTTGCAGTGTTGCCTTTTGATAGTTAGGGTATGGTGCTTTGTGAGTCCTGGTAGTGCTGTTAGGACACGGCAGGTTTGCTATGGGTTCTAAATGAGCAGTGTTTCTAGTAGTTCCTAATGTGCCTGGCGGTTGGCACTGGTTTATAGTAATGTAGAAATCTTTTAGTCTTTCTTTATCCATACACTCATTAAGAGGCATGTTTACTAAAAGTTAGTGTATGGTAACATTATGCAAATATTTATGCAAATGATGCCCTTATGCAAATGAGGCCTGCGTCTTGTGCGGCCCCCGGGTTACTCTACAAGTCCTCATTTGGCCCTCAAAGCAATTTGAGTTTGAGACCCCTGCATTATACAGAAGAAGGTAATAAACTGTGCCACTGAACCATCAAGGACCTATATACAAAGTGAGAACAAAGCAAGAAGTCAGGGTCAAACTTGCCATTCCACCGACCATCAACCATGAGAACCCCAGAGAATGAAGTGATGGAATTCTTAATAGAGCCCTCCAATGAGAACAGCCGGACACGCCCATTCTGCCAGAGCCTAAAAAAACACAGAAAGAATTTGTTGCAGAAGGTTGGGCATCATAGACTGGACTGGAGGGACTCAAGGAAAGACAATTAGCAGGTAAGGTCTAATTTCACCTTCTTAATCATCCCTCCAGTCCAGTCCAGTATGTGTGGGATGTACCAGAGCAGTAATTAAACATGGGAGGGAATTGTGAGTCCGGCTCAGAGTACAGAAGCTCCAAAACTTGCATCATTAGATGCTTGAACATGCAAATGGTAATGACATGTGAAGATATGCAGGGACGACTACATTGTCACCCTGCAAATGTCCGCTGGCGGAACCAAACTGTGCTCTGTCCAGGAGGTTGCTTGTGACTTCGTCAAGTGGGTTTTAAGACTGCTCAGCACCGTCTTATCCTTGAGAAGATAGGCTGAGGTAATAGCTTCCTTAACCCAATGTGCCACTGAGGCCTTGGAAGCCATCTCTCTTTTACATGGACCGCCGAACAAGACAAATAAATGGTCTGATCTATGGATCGACTCTGTTCGCTTTAGGTAATACTGTAACACTCTGCGCATGTCCAGCTGATGAAGTTGGCGACACTCCTCAGAATTCGCCATAAGTGAACAAACTGAAAGGGTCACAGTTTGGTTCAGATGAAAACTCGACACCACCTTGGGCAAGAAGGACAGATCCAGTCTCAGGACCATTTTCTCCTTGGACAGGAGCAAAGAGGGTTCCCGGCAAGACAGGGGTCATAGCTCCGAAATCCATTATGTGGAACAAATGGCCACCAAGAAGACTGTTTTCAGAATAATATCCTTCAGGGAAGCCTGAGCCAGCAGTTCAAATAGAGCGCAGGTCAAGGACACCAGTACCAGGTTGAGATCCCACGGAGGTACTACAGCTCACAATGGTGGGCAGACTTACTTTATCGCTCTGAGGAAATGGGCCACATCTGGGTGGGTCTCTAAGGAATAACCCTGTCCGCATCCCTGTTAACACGAGAGAGCCACCCCCTGGAAACATAAGGAGTTCAGAGCCAACCCTTGTCTAGTCCGGCCTGCAGGAAAGCCAGAATGTCTGGAAGTGAAGCGGCAAGAGGCCGGAGCCCAAAGTCTTCACATCAGCTTTTGAACACATGCCAAACTCTGACATAAGCCAGTGATTTAGAGCACTTACACGTTTTTAGCCCTTCTGCCTCAGTCTTGCCCTTTGAAGAACCAGACCATAAGCAAGAATTGGTCCACTTGTGGCATGAGAATCAGCTCCCGTGAGAGAAGGATGACTCTGCTTGGAGGTCGCCAAGGGCTCGCTCCACTAACCAGAGAAGATCGGCATACTATGGATGGCAAGGCCAGTCCAGAGCAATTAGAATCACCTGACCATGGTGGGCTTCTAGGTGTTGGAGCAGGTGCCCTATGAGAGGCCATGGAGGAAAAACATACAGAAGCCCCCACGATGGCCATGGCTGGGCCAGGGCATCGAACCCTTCAGACATGGGCTCCCTGCACCAGCTGAAGAACCGAGTCACCTTGGCGCTGGACGCTGAGGCCATGAGATCTATGATTGGCACGCCCCAGTGGATGGTGATTTCATGAAACACAGCAGTGTTTATCTACCATTCTCCTGGGTCTAATCAGTGACTACTGAGAAAATTTGCTTGCACATTTTCCTTTCCTGTCATGTAAGCCACAGAAAGAAAAGCACAGTTACTTACCTGTAACAGGTGCTTTCTGGGAACAGCAGGAATAAGTCTTCACAAATGGGTACGTCGACACCGACGGAGTCCGCGCAGGAACGCTTCCCAGCGTCCAATCAGAAAGCCTTTGGAAGCATCCCAACACGCCTGCATGCTGCCTTCCCGCCTTCCCAACTGTCTCTCCTCAGTTAAGTTTGAAAGCTGAGACAAAGAGAGAGAGCAAGGAAGGGAAAGATAGAGATAGAGAAAAAGCAACTCCTAGGGGAGGTGGGTGGGTTGTGAAGACTTATTCCTGCTGTTCCCAGAGATCACCTGTTACAGGTAAGTAACTGTGCTATCTCCAGGAACAAGCAGGAATGAGTCTTCACATATGGGGACTCCCAAGCTCAGATGCCCAGAGGGAGTCCTAGCATGTTGCAAGTCTAGAACGAGCCATGCTATTGCTTAAGACCTCAGGCATCCTGGGGATGGAGGGTAGGAGTTGAATACAGAAGAGGAGCTGTGGAACAGCTGGCTAGAACAGGGTTTCTAAAAGGGAAGACCCTGTATAGAGGGCATTTTGTAGTAAAATATTGTAATCTGGTCCACCCTTGTTGGCATTGCACAAGTCCACTGAGGTACATATGGATCTGTTAGAAGAGCCAGTGAATGTGCTCAAGGGGTACCTCATTGAGAAGTAGAGGTAATAAAAGTAGAAAAAAACAAGTGGAGGTCAGAACCCTTCAGGGTGAGAAATAGCCCCAGGGGAAAAACTGGGGTAGTATAAGAGGTAGAGCTTCAACAGAGACGCAGAAGGTAGTATCAAAGAAAGCTTAAGCTGTTTTGGTCCAAAAACAGTACAAACTTAGGACCAAAAGAAAAAATGAGTCTGACCTAACTGGACTGGGGATGGAATCAGTCCATGTAGGGGAGAAAGGGTATGGAGACCCTTGTATCTGATAAGAAAGTAAGGACAGACTCAGGAGCACTAAGCTTTAGATTAACTGAAGCTCCGCAATGTCTTTCCTAAATGGGGTCAATTAGGAAAGAAAGAAGATACATGGAGAGCTTCAGGAGTACCCAACCTATATGGTAGGGAAAACTTTGGTAATTACCACATGAAGTGGATATAAGTGTCGCCCCCTAAGTATGGTGGTATAGCAATGATAGGGGTAGTGCCCATCTGTCAGGATCATAGAGGAATATAAGGATATCTGAACCTAACAGAACAGATAGATGAGTATATGGATACATATCTATCTAAAAATATATCTCAATAGATCTATAAATATATCTATGTATATATACATATATATATTGAATATATACACATATAGGAGATATGTAGGGGCCGAAGACACACAGATAGATAGATAGATATATGTGTGTATATATATATATATATATATATATGAATATGTAGACATATAGACACATATCTCCAGGTATGTGGAAGGAGAGAGGTCTATAGAAGCTGATCTCCCCTAGGGATATAGGGAGAGAGGAAGATTCATCTAAGAGCAGGAAAGTTAATACCTGCTTGAATAGACATAGAGAGAAAAACTCTTTTCCTGGTTATGATTGGCAGAGTCAGAGGAGAGGTCTCCCTGACAAGAAGAAGTCTGGATTCTTTTCAGAATTTGAGCTCTTGAATAACCAGGATGGCCTACGTGAAAAAGGCAGAGAATAACTTTAGACTGTAGGCAGGAGTCCAGATTTCTCCAGAATTGCCATATGGAGAATGGATAGAGGACGCTACTGGAGGAAGATACCCTAGTGACTTGCCTATGAGGGCAAGAGGGGTATTGGGCATCCTCTAGCTGCCATTGAAGAAAATTATCTCTGAAGAGAAGACCAAAGGAGATATGGGCCAAGCCAGGGAATTAGCCCTTCTTTAGGTTTTCATGTAATGAAAGGCCTGAGACTGATGTCTCAAAAGAGATTTAAGATGAGATGGTAAGGGTAGGAAATACCTACCAGTCATGGAAACATGACTGTGGTAACCCCCTTTTAATCATCTGGGGTTATCTGCTAGGCAAGATACTAATGCTCTCTAGCAAGGACCCATAGTGCAAAGCTACTCTGTAGAGTTGCAGAGAGCATGCTGCAGGTTGGTTAGAAGAAAAACTGGCTGTGGAAAACCAGCAGGTAACCAAGTATTCTGCCAAGGACAAGGGGCGAAGAATAGAAGTTAACCAACCAGGCTGTGATAAGAGGGTTTCCCAAACGAGGTTGATAACCTGTTTGGGACTTAGCACTGAGGCTAGAAGGATTGCTAGTGGAGGAGAATCCCTGGTTGTGTGGTGGACAGAACCAGTGACTTAACCACTAGAAACTGCTGTATCTGCAGCAACGTACCAGGGCAGCGGAGAAAATTTCTTTTCCCTCTCCCTCTTTTAGATTGGGAAAAGAAACAACAGACCTGGTAGGATTTCCTATTGTCTTATGGGCTGCCCTAAGGTAACAAGGTGGGAGACAACTCCGGAAGAGAGAATCCCCCGGTAGAACAGGTAGAGGACCATAGGGGCTTACCAGTGTAAAAGGGGTCCCTCTTACAAACCAAATGTTATAGTAAGGGGGAGGTAAGACAGAGTTAAAAGAGACTGACTATGGAGGAAGTCTCTGACAGGTGAGATGATACATGCCAGTACAGGGAAAACAACTGTCTATTAATAGTTGTTAGTTCTCTTTCCTCCAAGAGGAAGAGGACAACCCTGTTAAGTATGGGCATGATCATCATAAAGACTCTGAAAGTTAAAGAAAAGATGTCTCATGAAGAGATATCTAGGAAGGTTAGAATAGATTTAGTGCAGATACTGCAAATGAAAAGAAGCAGACTGCTACTCTAACCACCAACCAAGAGGGGCAATGATGATCTATGTGAAAACCTGCGACTGCTGGGTTTGTTGACCCTGCTGAGGTTGTGGATTCTTCAGACCAGGGTGATGTTTCCCCTGTTTGGGAACATCTGTATGATGGGCAGAAGATGGATAAAATCTTCTTCCCCTAGGGGAAGAAAGTTTGGCAGAACATTTCCTACCAACTGGGAAAGAAGGCGGCGTAGAACAGCCTCTGGAAACAGGACAGTCAGTTGTTAACTGAGCAACCTGGAGTAAAGACTCCTTGTTAAAGAGATTTTCTCCAGTGCAAGGAGTATTTCCCAGTCTAACTTGTGCCCATTTGTCCAAGTCTGAAGCCTGGAGCCAGGCTTTACGTCGTGCTCCTATAGCTATAGCAGAAGTCTGCTAACAGACTCAAAGGAGTCTAGGGAAGCACGAGTAAGAAATCTAGAGATATTTTGAGCATGACGAACCAGTGAGGAATAGTCTGCACTCTTGGGCTCTTGAAGAAAAGGAGTCAAAAGATGTAATTTCTTTGTGACCTCCTCAAGAGACAAGCCCATATAAAAAATATATGAGAGAATTCTTGCTGAAAGCATGGATGCCTGGAAAGTTTGGCGTCCAAAGGCATCTAAAGTCTTAGGGGTATGTTTACTAAACTGCGTTAGTGCAATTCGCGTTAGGAGCCGCGTTAGTGGAAGGAAAGCCAAAAATGGACATGGGCAGGACATCGTAACCGATAACGCACAGTTACGCGCGTTATTACGCGGCGCGCAGCAACGAGCGCCACTGCGCGCACGCCTAAGACAGCGCGCAGACATCCAAAGACAGAAACAGAGCTGTAGCACAATAGTTACTACACAGACTGATGGTACAAGAGTCATGGGTTCGATTCCCCAGTGTGCCTAATGAAAAACGCTGGCTGAGGCGACCTGTGTAACCCTTTGAAAGCCGACTATAATATTTTAATCCACAGTCTGCAGGTGGGTTACAGCTTGCATATGTCTGGAAAATTGTACCCGTCTTATGCAATATGTTCCAATAGTGACGTTCTCTCTGACATGGTCATGTATGATATACCATGTGATAGGAATATTTAGGCGCTCCCTCTAGGGAGAAATGGAAGGCGCACCGTATAGGGCGACTGGTAAGGCGCGCCCTATAGGGCGCCGCGTAAGGCACGGCCTATAGGGTGCCTTTTGAGCTACCCTAAGGTGATAGTACCCTGAGGGTGGTTCTGCTGGCAGCACTAATATACAGTAAAAATAGACAATGCCTATGACAGCCCTATCAATGAACCCCACTGTGGGTTGTGAACCTATGACCTCTGGCTCCATGGGCAGTGAGGTAACCAGTGGGCTAGAGCTGCTAATAAACACATGGCTGGCTACAGGAGGACTGCACGGCACCACACCCACATTCTGCTGTGATTACCAGGGAGATTACATACCACCACCCAACGCACCCTCTAGGGCTTAGGGTGGGGGACAGGATCCCCCACCCACAGATCCACTTTCAACCCCCT
Source organism: Ichthyophis bannanicus (assembly GCA_033557465.1). Lineage (NCBI taxonomy): Eukaryota > Metazoa > Chordata > Amphibia > Gymnophiona > Ichthyophiidae > Ichthyophis > Ichthyophis bannanicus. Next base: position 195,483,132 of record CM066039.1, read on the forward strand.
GCAATGATGGCAATAGAGGGGACCATCACCCCAGTCCTACTCGGGCTCAAACACCCTACAGGGCAGGCAATGCAGAGCACTACACATCCATAAGGCAAGAGCAGACAGACGCCAGGTCTGGAAATGCGCAGCTGCCCCCCACCATTATCTGACATTCTCCAGCAGCAAGCCTCCAGCCGCTGCACACTGCACGGTGTTCCAGCAAGACACATACTAGCTGCAGACAGTCCGCCAGCTAGTCCATAGTGCATGGTCCTGGAGGAGATGCATGTACCCACAACAGGGATATCAGCATACACACCAAGCAGATAAGTCAGTGATTGTGCCACAAAAGGAAACCCATAAATATCACATAAGAGAAATACTATATAGCACTATGGGGGAACCTAGCCATGCCATGGTCACTGTTCAGTCAGGGTGAGAGTGACCTCCCAGCAGGACATGCTGTGGCCACGCTGTCCGTGCAGGTGGTGGCCGGGCACTACAATGTCCGAGCCATTGCCCTATGCCCTGTGCAGATGCGGCCAGGCCAGGACACCCTATCCAGGCTATTCCCACAGTACCTTGCTCCTCATTATGCACATTGGCAGGCCAATACTGGCAACAGTGCTAGCAGTGTGGGCTGTGGAGGGTGTTGGCAGCCACCACACACTGGATAGACAGACACACACTCCTCACACCTATGCCAGCATTGTGCAACTATAGAGGTGTTGGGCAGCCCAGGCCACCACACCAGTCCTGGGCACAGTGCAGGCATGGCTATGGTACGCAATACTGTAGGAGTCCCCCCCCAGATTGGTTAACACTGTCAGACACAGGACCTGTAGCACACACCACAGACATCAGAAGGGTTGCTATGATGCAGCTCACTCCGACCATTGTACTTAACCTAGGAATTGCTATCTGCCAGTACTCATAGCAACCTTTTGATAGCTGTGTACCATATTCCCAGGTTTAGGGTGGCATTACTAAGGTATGCAAGTGCTAGTATTGGGAGATGCACGCAGAGCCCAAAGTCCGGTATCTCCAGGAGGCTTGGGGTAATGGGGCCTGTGGGTGCGGGTGTGTCTGCCCCTGTTGGCTGCTGCTTTACGGCAGAGGTTCCCAACTCCAGTCCTGCGGTGCCAAACACTGTTCGGGTTTTCATGCTGTCCCTCATGAATATGCATGAGATACATCTGCATACCATGGGGGTGGTGCATAGAAATGCAGCACAGGCATCTTTATCAGAGGCAGCATGGAACCGGAATGGTGTTTGGCCCTCCAGGACTGCATTTGGGAGGCTCTGCTCTAGGTAATGTGCATGTTTATGGTGTCTGTGCTCTGTAGGGTAAAATGTTGGTGTTTTGGGCATGTTAACATCATCTGCAAGAACGGTTCTGCCTGTATTAGCACGTTATAGTAGTGGGTAAAATATGAGGACTGGGTTGGCGGAAACCACAGCTGGGACTTGAACCTGTGACCCTCTGCTTCTGAATACAGTGGTTCTGTGCACTGCACCACCATGTTCTCACAGAGATGGTGCATTCCCTGGTGATACCATGACTGTTGGTCAGACAGGGCCTGCCTGTTGCAGTGCATGCTACCCACCTACACAGTGTTAGGCCACGGTCTGCTCCGGGCAGCTGCCACTGCCCCCTCCACCACCAGTATCCCTCAGCCACCATGCTGACATGCCCTTCTGCTGGTGGAGCTGGTGGTGCGCGGTCCCAGGCCGTCCAGTGTGCAGGTAGGCGGCTGCCTATGGTGCGTGTTCTGGGGTAGGGGTGCCTGCATAGACGTCCACGCTCCCCCCCAGCCCCGCCTGCCAGTGTTCCGTGCCCTTGGGGGTTGCTGTTGGGTACTCTCCCCTGTGACGCTTTGGGAAACACACTCGTGCCCATGTTGGGCCTCATCAGTTGCTGTCTGGCTCTACTGTTTATGCATTCCTATGGGCCAACTGAGCATCACCCTAGTCCCCACTGTAGCCCAGCTGCGCCACTGCATGTACCGCCTGCAGCCCTCTGTATCCCCTTTTCCAGCATCTGCCCGGTTGCCCGTTCCGACATGCCTGCCCTGATGTTGCGGGACATGTGCACGCCATGGGAACCCTGTCCAATGGTGGGGAAATCCCTGAGCAGTGCTATTTCACTGTGGGCCCATGCACCTTGTATGGGGACAGGGTATGGACCCTTCCGCGATTTATACATACATAAATAAAATAAATAACTAAATAAATATCTGTTCAATGGAGCTTACTCGGGGGGGGGGGGTTTGATGTTTCTCAGTGATACCACTATTGGCCAGCTTGGTTGTTGTTTTTTTCCAGTTTGTTGGGGTCATTTTCCATGTTTCTGTGCCCTTTTGTTCTGTGCACATGTATCACACTTATCACCTTTTTTTGGTTTCCCTTCCTAGGCTGTACATTGCTGACAGTTAAATGGTTTCTCTCCCCTTTAAAGTGCATTTAATGGCAGGTTTTCATTCGCGTTGGAATTCAGCTCTGAAATCCAGCGCGTTAGTGTAATGGGAGCCTCTCCCCGCCCACTCTCTGCCCATTGACCCCTTCTCTCCGCCCTCTCTCCGCCTTCTGCGTTTTACCGCGCCGCGGAGCATCACGCGCATTAGCACGTGATAACGCGCGCTATAGTGCGTTTACGATCGTTAATGTGCTATAGTGCGTGCTATAGCACGCTAACAATCGTTAATGTCGTACAACGTGCGTTATTCACGTTTACCGCAGTTTAGTAAACATACCCCTTAGACTCACAACCTGGCGGATAAGAAGAGTGCTTTTTAGTACTCTTCACCCGCCTCATTGCTGATTCTACAACAATGGAATGATGAGGAAGTTGAGTCTTTTGAAATCCTGGAGAAGGGGGCACCTGATATAGAAGATCAGTTGCTCTTGAAAGTGGGGGTACCTTTAAAGGAGCTTCCCACATTCGTAGAAGGAGATCCTGCAAGGAATGATGCAAAGGAAGCATGATGTTCTCCTTTGCTCTTCCAGGAATATACAGGGATTCTGTATTTCCTTGTGTAGGATCCTGTCCAGGTATAGAAATGGCAAGTGATTTTGCCATATCCAGGAGAAAAGCTTGAAAAGAAAAATCCTCAGAGGGAAATTCTTTTGGACAGGCTAGATCTGCTGAAGAACTAACATTGGCACCAAGGGATCTATCCAACTTTATAGGAATAGAAGATCCTGAATGGTGGTCCTTAGAGGATGGTCGCCGGTACCACAGGAGGTCAGGACCAGCAACAGTCGGTAGCGCATCGTCCATGCTAGGGATCGATTCCAAACTCGGTATCGAGGGAAGCGAGCCTGATGAGAGAAGCATGGAAGGCACCGGACAGCAATGGTAATGTGGATACCGGTACCGACTTCGGTACCGTATCCGATACCGGTGGATGAAGGCCAGCCGGTGGCAACTCTAACGGTATCGAAGAAACCGAGAGTTGCGGATCAGAATTATCGGAACCGAGCCTTCGGTACCGTCTGGTGTCAGTACCAAGGCGAGTCGGTACCCAGTCCTCCAGACTAGAGATCGATTCCACACTCGGCATCGAAGGAAGTGAGTCTATCGATGCATGTCTGGAGGGTACCGACATCGGTACTAGTATCGGTACCAGTACCGATACTGGAAGGTCGGTCTGGAGCGTATCCAATGGCCCCGTAGGTACCGAGGATGCCAGACGACAATCCTTGGTGAGGAATGTTTCATCCAACACCATTGCCGATGCCGGGGTATCGGTACCGCTCGAAATGGATGCCACCACCGGGCATGGCTCAGGTATGTTCTGTGAGGGGTGAACCTCAGGAACAACCTGAAACCCCACACAGGCTTTGGAGGCCGAAGACTCCCACTGGGGTTTTGAAGCCAGTGGTTTCTTGAGGGCAAGGCCGTAGGCATCTCTATGCTGTGCATGAGAACTGCCGCTCGAGGACTGGCTAGTCTTAACAGACTGTTTTTGGGTTACCTGATGCTGTGTAGAAGAAGATATGGTCGGTGCCCTAAAGTTGGATGGGGACCGCGTGTCGAGGGGAACTCGATGTTGAAAACTTCTTCCCACAATATTATTGCCAGAGGGCTCCGGAGGAAAATGGTCAGGACCCAAGCAGGTTAGACACCAATTGTAAGTGTCTAAAAATAAGTTTGTACCGCCACAGTTTGTACATTTCTTGGGGATAGTGGCTGGCGGTTCCATGAAGGAAAAAGGAGAGACCTAACAGGCCTGAGAAACCGTGAGACACTGAGGAGGAAAAAATATTCCTTAAAAAGGAAAAATTTTACAAGAAAAGAAAAAAGAAACACCGGCGGTACTTGTGGCATCGGGGAAGGCAGTCGCAACCACAAGAAAACTAAAAAATAAAAGAAATATTTTCTGCGGTGACAGGAGGATGTCATGCCGGCTCCGCGGAAAAACGAAAACTGAGGAGAGACAGTTGGGAAGGCAGCACGCAGGCGTGTTGGGATGCTTCCAAAGGCTTTCTGATTGGACGCTGGGAAGCGTTCCCGTGCGGACTCCGTCGGTGCCAATGTACCCATATGTGAAGACTCATTCCTGCTTGTTCCTGGAGATCGTCAGATTCTCCTCTGCCCACAGTAGCAAGGAATGTATTTCCTCCACCAGTATTGCACTGCTGGTGCCCTCCTGGTCAGAACAAAACCGTACTGATTTTCCCAAGATCAGAGAGAGGCAAAACTGGAGTGCCAGAAAGACCGCCCTCATTTCCAGATGGTTGATGGACCAAGAACTTTCCTCCAGAGACCAGAGCCCCTGTGTCATCTGTGACTCGCAATGAACTCCCTAACCCATGAGGATGGCATCGGTCATCACCAAGACGCAGTCCAGGGGTTTCAGTGGCTTGCCCACCATCAGATATTCCAGCTGTAGCCACTAGAAGAGCTTCACCCTTGTGTCCAGAGGACACAGCAGCCGTCTCAACAGTGGATAGTGCTGCAGAGACAATGAGAAAGCAGGGCATATTGTAATGGTCTCATGTGAGCCCTTGCCCACAGAACCAGGTTCAAGGCTGCCACCATGGAGCCCAGGAGCTGAAGGTACCCTAATTTCCAGGAAGATTCACACTTGATTCTGAAGCTTCTGCACCCTCTCGATTGGCAAGTAGATGTGCCCCACCTTGGTATCAGCAGAACACAAGAGGCAAGAGTGGAGGATGAACACTGGTGCTTTATTGATCCCCAACGCGTTTCGGCGGATGCCTTCCTCAGGGGGAAAAATACTTCAAACATATAAAACAAAACACATTAAAAACATAATATAATAAATTGAACCAAACCGAGCACATAATAAATAAACAAATATAACATGTAGCCATAATATATCAATAAAACTATAAACATGCTAATAAAACTATAAACATGTTAAAAAAAACCACAAGTAAACATGCCAAAAAATAAATGTTAAAACCAATACAAATACATAATTAAGAATCATGTCAATAAATTAATAAAACATATAAAATATGCTAAATACACACATATAAAAATATATAAATATAAGCGCAGGGCAAAGTGAAGTCACAATGAATGTAAAAGTCAATGTGCAAACGTGAACTAAGACTGTTACTCACATCCAAGCACTATGGGTGCAAAGGGCCCAGATAGTGGATCCTCTTAAGGTGTAATTACCACCATGAAACTGGAAACGATGAACTCTTGTGATGTTGTATATCTATTAGATTTGCAATACTACAGTGGGAGATGAAGAGGAAAATATGAAAAAGGACACACTATTTTTGTTTAATTATAAATCATAAACCCCTTAGAATCTCAAAAAATATATGTGTATATATATTTTGCTCATCCATATTATGTGGTTAATCAATGGACTAAAAACCTATATTGTAGAGGGGAAACAACAATAGTACTACTGCGAATAAAATTTATGCAATGGTGGATGCAAGTCTATGCACAGGCAGGTCGGTATGTTACTTTTAAAGACCATGAAACTGCCTTAGAAACGCTAAACTAACGGAGGAGGAAAGGAATAGAACCGGACCTCACAGGAATTCAAAACCGTCCCGGAGCAGACCTAAACCTTTTTTCCACTGATGAGTAAACGAGTAAAAAAATAATAAAAATATAAATATACACATAATAAAGTAAAACCTGTAGTTCTAAAAAACATCACATCTCTAAAAAACATTGCATCTCTGAAAGTTGATTAGAACCGCCGAAAAACAAGATGGCTATGTCTTACTTGTAAAAGGTTTTGTACCGGCGTTACGAAACCTGTACCAACAGTAAGAAACACTTGTATTAGTGCTCAAATAATAAAATTTAAGTGATGATAATAAAAGGTGTTATATAAATATTTAGACAGTGCATACATATTAAGAGGAACTCCAGACATACCTAGCAAAGGTACCGCGCTGCTCAGAATGCATTCGGGAGAAGGGCCGATGGCAAAATGAAGGAGGATTTAAAAAACGCTGATTCCCGCGCCGAAACAGGGGGCGTGGCTACCGGATCGCTCTTTTAACAGAAGATTAACTTATTGTAGGGAGTCATAAAGAAATCGGAACCCAATGAGTTAAAATTGAATACAGGAATGCCAAAACATATACTACTGATGTATTTTTCATTATGTTGAAGAGACCAAAAAAACTGAAAACCGGACTTATGTTGAACATTAAAAGGGCATTAATGTAAAAATTTGAAAAAATATTGTGAAACCTCCTATTCTGTGTGATGATCTTACTGGATAATACAAACACGGGATTGATATAAAAACTTCTCCTATAAAATGAATAAATAAATAAATAAATATGACTAAAGTAAAATGTTCAATTTTAAAAAAGTAAAATGTTCAATTTTAAAAAAGTAAAATGTTCAATTTTAAAAATAGCCAGTGGAACAAAGAGAACCGGAGCAAATATGTAGTAAAGCTACAAAAACACTGATAAATCAGTCTCTTGATTTAATCCATTAGGTTCCAAGTTATTGAATTCATAAATGTATCTTTGCTCTAATTTGAGCAATACTTTATTAATATCTCCCCCTCTCCAATGGGGAACTACAGTTTTTAAAACTAAATACTTTAGATCATCACAAGTGGGCTTTCTAAGGCGTTTCTATGCAAACAACTCCTGTGTTCAATTATCCTGGTGCGAATTTGACGTATGGTTTTCCCAACGTATACTAGATTGCAGGGGCATATAATCAAATAAATCACTTTATCTGTTTTGCAATTGGAAAAACTCTGTATATAGGTTTTCCGTTGTGTGACTGGATGAATGAAAACATCTTTAACTGTAATAGTGTGTGGGCACACAGAGCAACTTCCGCATTTAAAATGGCCTTTAATTTTAGGTATTGGCTTATGATCTGTTAAAGTGGATGGTACCAGAATATTAGCCAAGTTAGGATTCCGTTTGTGAGCTACTATGACATTTTTTGATGCAAAAGTGGGTAAAGCCGTTAACAGATACCATTCTTGTTTTAATATATTGATGATATCTTTGGAATAGTGAGAAAACGTCAACGAACAAACTACCTTATCTGTCCTTGGCTGTAGCTTCTTCTGTAAAAGATCCGTCCGATCTGTTGTACAGGCTCTAAAAAAAGCTTTCTTAATACACTTTTTGGGATACCCACGTTGTTGGAATCTATGCTGCATGTCCGCTGCATGTTTTTCAAAATCTGTGTCGGTGGTGCACAGCCTTTTAATTCTTAAAAATTGACTTGTGGGTAAATAGTTTTTCAAAGAAGTGTTGTGAAAACTATCATATTGCAGAAGAGTATTGCGATCGGTGGGTTTTCGATAAAAATCTGTGATAAATCCATCTTCTCCCTTTCTAATCATGTCCAAATACGCAATGCGTTCAGAACTGAATGTGCCATCAAACTGTAGATTAGGATCCATTAAGACAAAGAAAAAATTATTGTAATACTGATTCAGTGCCATCCCATATCAATAAAATGTCATCAATATATCTTTTCCAAAGGCGTATATAGGGTTTAAAAGGGTGAAATTTTAAATATGAATCTTCAAAATTAGCCACATATAAATTAGCCACGTCTGGGGCCATTGACGAGCCCATGGCTACCCCTTTCACTTGCTTATAGAAAATTCCTTTAAAACTAAAATAATTCTCCATCATGGCTAAGGAAGCTAGTTGTGTGAGATAAAAAGTGGGAATGCGCACAGGCTTAGGCCTTTGGATCAAAGTATATGCCAAAATTTCTATAGATGCTTTTTGGGGTATATTGGTGTAAAGTGAATTAATATCTAACGTAACTAACAGTAACTTGTCATGGTACCCTGAAAAACTCTGTAGTATGTTGATAACAGGAGTGGAATCCTGAACATAGGAATCTGTTCTAGAGACAAAAGGTCTCAGGAATATGTCAAGAAATTTAGATATGGGTTCAAAGAGAGATACGATGGCAGAAACTATTGGGCGACCTGGGGGATTTTCAAGGGATTTGTGAATCTTAGGTATCATGTAAATGGTAGGAGTGACTGGATGAGGTACAGTAAGAAAAGATATCTCTTTTTGTGTTAAATAGCCATCTTGACTACCGATATATAGGAGAGCGTCTATTTTCTGTTGCAAATGGAGAAATTTCACTTACCGTTAATTTCCTTTCCTGGAATACTGCTAGACCAGTCCAGACAAACGGGTTATGCACCCCTGCCAGCAGATCTTGGAGACAGAGAATTCTACCAGAGCTCTGATAGGCTGGAGCCTGGTGATATAATCCTACTCCTAGGGGTCTCCCTCAGTTACGTCCACAAGCTAATGCAACATGAACTGTAACATCACCCCAGAGGGTCCCAAGTGAACTATATACAAGGGAGCCGAAGAACTCCCTAGAGTTGAAAACAGTATCCACCTACGAACCCATGGACTGCCCAGGGCGAGGCATACCGGCAAAGAGAAGAACCGCGGTCGGCGGCTGCACCGCACCAGCGGCACTCCAACCAACAGCAGGGCGGGTCCTGGACTGGTCTAGCAGTATTCCAGGAAAGGAAATTAACGGTAAGTGAAATTTCTCCTTCCAGTTCATACTGCTAGACCAGTCCAGACAAACAGGCAGTGCCCAAGCTACCTGCTTTCAAGGGGGGGCAAGGCCGCCGACAGCTCAGCAACTCCAAAACGGACTTCCTGACGGGTATGAACGTCCAACCTATAATTTATTTATTTATTTACAGTCTCTTATATACTGCACTATTCAGCATCAGCGCGGTTTACATGGAACAAAATGCTCATTACAGTTAACATGTATGAGTTTACATATAACAGGGTATGAGTTTACATATAACAGGGGACAGAAACTTGGCTAACAGGGGTAAACTATTTACAGAACTTATTATATAATGACCGACAAAGGTGGACAGCGACGATCAAGTCGCCGCCCGGCGAATATCGAGAGGAACTACATGAGACCTCCCGGCCTACAAAGTTGCTTGCGCCCGAGAGGAGTGAGCACGGAGTCCCGGTGGAGCTTGTTCTCCTTGAAGAAGTTAAAGCGACCATTTGTACTCGCAAGGAATTGAATGCTAATCCCGTATCCACTCCGGCCTGTAAAAAGGACAGGATGTACGGAATACCGCAACGCCAGGGTGTGAGGTTATTTCGCGAACACTAACCATCAAGAGACGCCAAACCCGAGCGTAAGTCAGCATCGTGGAAGACCGCCGCGCCGTGAGAAGCGCCACGACCACGCTAGGCGAAGAGCCGTAGCGAGCAAACCGGCGGTGGTTAATAGCCAGGCCGAAAGCGAGTAAGGAGCCGGGTCTTCCATCTCCACCGGTCCGTGAATCAGAAGGCCGAGAAACGCCTCGAGGCGGAGCAGCCACACCCCAGACAGACGGAAGAGATCTGCATACCATGGTCCGCGAGCCCAATTCGGAGCCAGCAGGAGTACAGGGCCGCGACGGTCTCGGAGCCGCCGGAGAACTATGCATATCACGGATCAGGGAGGGAAAACACACAGGAGAAGATGAGCCAGCCACGGTTGAGAGAGAGCATCTATGCCGTGCGCTCCCTCGTCCCTCCAATGGCCGAAGTACAGCGAAGCCTTGGTAGTCTGCACCGTAGCCATTAGATCCATGGTCGGCAGTGCCCACAGGTGAACAATGGACCGGAATGCATCCGGCTGCAGAGCCCAGCCCCTGGGCTCCAGAGAGTGCCGGCTGAGAAAATTGGCTTACACATTGTTCACGCCTGCGATGTGCTGCGCCGATAGCCTGAAGATGTTCCTCCGCCCACGGGAGGAGCAAACGCCTCTCCTGTGAGACATCTGGACATTGCGTGCCACCTAGGCGGCTTAGGTAAGCAACCGTCGTGGCGTCGGACAGGAACCGAATCGCACGCCGCCGCAGAAGAGGCTGAAACTGAAGAAGGGCGAAGCGCACTTTCCGCGTCTCGAGACGATTGATAGACCCTTGGGCTGCGCGAGGTGACCAACTCCCCTGCGCCGAGGCCAAACCGCAAGGCGCTCCCCAACCGGAGAGGTCGGCGACTGGCATCACCAAGATCCAGCGCAGAGACTCCAGAGGGACCCCCCGTAGAAGATTGTGTGCCTGAAGCCACCAGCGGAGGCTGCGGTGCACCGGCAGAAGCAAAGGTAACCGGATTAGATAACTGTCCGACACCGGCGACCAACGAGATAGAAGCGCCATCGGCAAGCAGCGCATGTGCGCTTCCGCCCATGGAACTAGGGCTATCGTTGCTGCCAAGGACCCCAAGAGTTGAAGGTAGCCCCCAAGGCCGAGGTGCCGCTTGATCCAAGCAGCGGCGGAGCTGAAGAGAGATCTTCTGAAAACGTTCCTGAGGTAGAAACACCCGCCCCCGACGAGTGTCGCACCCAGCCCCTAGAAAATCCAGGACCTGAAGCATCCCAAAATAGACAGAGTAACGGCCCAGTCCTCCTTCCAACGGTGGACCGGGACGAATGGCATCTAAACGCTGGAGCCTGGAAATGAAGCAACATCCGCTGCCCATTGCCGCAGGCTGAGCCATCTCCGAGCTACCGACATCGGTGCTAGGAAGCGAGCTGAGCTGCAAGAGATCACAGAATGCCTCTGCCCGGAATGCAGCGATGGATTCAAAATGAACCAACTCGGGAACACCTGGAAGCTGCTGAATCCAGCAAAGGGAGGCCCGAGCTGCTAGACCTCTGCACACCCCTGCAAGAAGGAAATAGCGGGCGAAGAAAAACCTGTCTTCAGCAGCCTCCCAACTCTTTAGGTCTTGCTGGTCGCGGAGCGCCACTCCGCCCTCAACCGGAAGTGTGGTATGCCTGATGACCCTGGTCAGAATGCATTAACTGTCGGGTATGTCAGCCAACGGTCCAAGTGAAAGGGAGACCAAGGGTATAACTAACCAATACCGCGTGCCGTACGAATGCCCTGGAAAATGGGATCCGGCTGCAACCGGATTTGAGAATCCAGAGGATCAGGCGTGTCGGCCAGGGGGAGCGACTCCATCACCTGTGTGATTAGAGCCGGCAACTCCTCTTTCCGAAAAAGGCTGAGAACCGTCAGCGAAGAAAACAGACGGAGAATATTCCCCATCTCCGTACTCCAACGAGTCAGGGCTGACCTCCGAAGATTTAAAGTCTTCTTGAATATCCATAGTACCCCGCAAGGCACATGCAACGCTCCAAGGAGGACGTACTGCTCTAAGGTCTGAGGACTTATGGGACCACTTGCGAGACCACGCCATATGCTTGCCTGCTACTGGGCAGGTGTAGGAGATATTCCAAAAGACTCCAAAAGTTACAGGCGTCATGCCAGATGGAAGAGTGTGAGGAAGGCACTGTCAGTCAAGGCTGCTGTGGCCTCCAGCGGCTGTGGAAGCGACATGGGAGCTGACTGAATCGTTTCCTGCAGGAAGATCCTGCAGCAGGGGCTCTGAGGAGGGAGGAGATAAGGTGCTGATGAACCCATCTAGCAGCGCAGTGGGAATGGGGAAAGAGTCTCCGGGATGCAGCGTGCAGGTGGAACACAAGCAATCTCTTAATTCCCCATTCGGCTGATTACTTATTACATATAATACAGCCAGAGAAACAAGCATTGTAGAGACTTAAACCACCTTTCCTCTTTTTTTCCCTTTTTTTTTTTTTTTTGCATTTAAAACAAAAATCAAGGTAGGCTCAGGGAAACCGAAGACTCTTCAAAGAGCCATGTTTTCTCCCTGGAGGGATGTCCTGAGTTATAAAGAAGAAGAATTACAGTCACTATTACCAGAGGATCCCTTCTTTACTGAAGATGAAGCAACACCAGATCTAGAGGAAGAATGGGGGAACCTTGTCCGGATGACACAACGCTACATAAGAGAGGACCTGCATGCAGCTTCTATGCTGGAGTACTGTCGCAAGAAAATTATCCCACGAGGACTCAGGATGCAAAAAGCACCGGGCATGTTTAAGGACGACAAACAGTTCATGTCTGATTGGATTAAGATTTTGAATAAATGTTCTCTAGATTTAATGATTTTAATTATAAACACATCAAGACGCAGGGCTGAAGTCCTTAAGCCTTTAATGGATGCATCAATGGACTAACTTAAAAAATCAGATAATCATTATGAAGCTGAAAAAAGGAAGTTTGATAAAAATACTATAGAATACAGAAAGGATATAAAAGATATTAAAATTAAAAAGTTTAAAAGAGATGAAGAGGATTACAAGTTGAATACGGTTTACTATTGGACCCATGATGGGTCTGTTTTCAAAGGTAGGCAGAGAAATGCCTCCTACAAGAGGCCTTTCCAGTCACCAAGACAGAATGGAAGGAACAGCTCTAGGAATAGATACAGATCTAAAGGTGAATCTCCTTCTGTGTCTCCCCATCAAGCTAGGAGTCACAAAAGGAGTAGATGTGCTTCAGGTGGACCAGTCGAAGATCCTGTAGATCCCTCGGGCTCTCTCTTCTCTGCAGCTCCACCCCCTCCCCGACGTCAAACACGCAGTCCCCATCGGGATTTTCAGATGGACTCCCTTTGGAGAGGAGGTGGACGCGACTTTTATCACTATCCTCACAAATCACCACCAAATGTCAAGAACCATCATTCCTACCCCTCTCGGGGCAGGGGCAGGGGACTGGGACTCATGTCCAAGAGAAGGTTAGATTGGGACCTATGAGTGGCATTATTAATCTCTCTAATCACCAACTCACTGACATAGAGACACAAGTTTTGGAAAAAGGATTGTCTTTTGTGCCTAGTAAGGCACATGATAAATTTACAACACACATTGAACTGTTCAAGTTCTTTCGCAAATTAAAAATTATCAATTACTTTGGCAACATTGAAGATACCAACTCTGATCCTTCGGTTATTAAAAAATCATCTACTTGGATGCCCCCGTCCAATACTGATCCACTAATTATAGCTTATGAGAAAGTTGTTTTGTCAAAAATAAACCAACTATACCAAAACAAGGCAAAAATGTTTTATAATAATTTCTCTAAGACACAGAAGTCAGAATTAGATAACCTTCGTAAGAATAATTCAATAATTATTAAACCAGCAGATAAGGGTGGAGCCCTAGTAATACAGGACCGTACTGCCTATATTACTGAGGTCACACGTCAATTCAATGATACAGATTTTTATGAAAAAATCTATGATGATCCAACAAAAGATTTGCAACAGAAAATAGACGCTCTCCTATATATCGGTAGTCAAGATGGCTATTTAACACAAAAAGAGATATCTTTTCTTACTGTACCTCATCCAGTCACTCCTACCATTTACATGATACCTAAGATTCACAAATCCCTTGAAAATCCCCCAGGTCGCCCAATAGTTTCTGCCATCGGATCTCTCTTTGAACACATATCTAAATTTCTTGACATATTCCTGAGACCTTTTGTCTCTAGAACAGATTCCTATGTTCAGGATTCCACTCCTGTTATCAACATACTACAGAGTTTTTCAGGGTACTATGACAAGTTACTGTTAGTTACGTTAGATATTAATTCACTTTACACCAATATACCCTAAAAACAAGCTATAGAAATTTTGGCCAATACTTTGATCCAAAGGCCTAAGCCTGTGCACATTCCCACTTTTTATCTCACACAACAAGCTTCCTTAGCCATGATGGAGAATTATTTTAGTTTTAAAGGAATTTTCTATAAGCAAGTGAAAGGGGTAGCCATGGGCTCGTCAATGGCCCCAGACGTGGCTAATTTATATGTGGCTAATTTTGAAGATTCATATTTAAAATTTCACCCTTTTAAACCCTATATACGCCTTTGGAAAAGATATATTGATGACATTTTATTGATATGGGATGGCACTGAATCAGTATTACAATAATTTTTTCTTTGGCTTAATAATCTGGATCCTAATCTACAGTTTGATGGCACATTCAGTTCTGAACGCATAGCGTATTTGGACATAATGATTAGAAAGGGAGAAGATGGATTTATCACAGATTTATATCGAAAACCCACCGATCGCAATACTCTTCTGCAATATGATAGTTTTCACAACACTTCTTTGAAAAACAATTTACCCACAAGTCAATTTTTAAGAATTAAAAGGCTGTGCACCACCGACACAGATTTTGAAAAACATGCAGCGGACATACAGCATAGATTCCAACAACGTGGGTATCCCAAAAAGTGTATTAAGAAAGCTTTTTATAGAGCCTGTACAACAGATCGGATGGATCTTTTACAGAAGAAGCTACAGCCAAGGACAGATAAGGTAGTTTGTTCGTTGACGTTTTCTCACTATTCCAAAGATATCATCAATATATTAAAACAAGAATGGCATCTGTTAACGGCTTTACCCACTTTTGCATCAAAAAATGTCATAGTAGCTCACAAACAGAATCCCAACTTGGCTAATATTCTGGTACCATCCGCTTTAACATATCATAAGCCAATACCTAAAATTAAAGGCCATTTTAAATGCGGAAGTTGCTCTGTGTGCCCACACACTATTACAGTTAAAGATGTTTTCATTCATCCAGTCACACAACGGAAAACCTATATACAGAGTTTTTCCAATTGCAAAACAGATAAAGTGATTTATTTGATTATATGCCCCTGCAATCTAGTATACGTTGAGAAAACCATACGTCATATTCGCACCAGGATAACTGAACACAGGAGTTGTTTGCATAGAAACGCCTTAGAAAGCCCACTTGTGGCGCATTGGCAAAAAAAGCAACATACCATCAATGATCTAAAGTATTTAGTTTTAAAAACTGTAGTTCCCCATTGGAGAGGGGGAGATATTAATAAAGTATTGCTCAAATTAGAGCAAAGATACATTTATGAATTCAATAGCTTGGAACCTAATGGATTAAATCAAGAGACAGATTTATCAGTGTTTTTGTAGCTTTACTACATATTTGCTCCGGTTCTCTTTGTACCATGTTCCACTGGCTATTTTTAAAATTGAACATTTTACTTTAGTCATATTTATTTATTTATTTATTCATTCATTTTATAGGAGAAGTTTTTATATCAATCCCATGTTTGTATTATCCAGTAAGATCATCACACAGAATAGGAGGTTTCACAATATTTTTTACAAATTTTTACATTAGTGCTCTTTTAATGTTCAACATAAGTCCGGTTTTCAGGGTTTTTTTTGGTCTCTTCAACATAATGAAAAATACATCAGTAGTATATGTTTTGGCATTCCTGTATTCAATTTTAACTCACTGGGTTCCGATTTCTTTATGACTCCCTACAATAAGTTAATCTTCTGTTAAAAGAGCGATCCGGTAGCCACGCCCCCTGTTTCGGCGTGGGAATCGGCGTTTTTTAAGTCCTCCTTCATTTTGCCATCGGCCCTTCTCCCGAATGCATTCTGAGCAGCGCGGTACCTTTGCTAGGTATGTCTGGAGTTCCTCTTAATATGTATGCACTGTCTAAATATTTTATAAGTAATAGGGCGCGGGCAGGGTCCCGGTGCCCGCCCGTAACTGGGTGCACGGCCCGGCGCCGGACCCTGCTCGTGCAAGGGGAAGACGGCGCGCGCATCAGCGTTAAGACGCTGCGCGCATTTTTCAAAATGATTGGCTCCGCTCGAGGCGTAAGGAGCGGAGCCAATCGGTGCTGCGGGGAGGCATGTGCTCCGGAGCTCGTGGAGTGCCCGGAGCACATGCGATCGGGCGCCTATCTGGCAGCCCTCCCGCCCACCCAATTGGCAGGGTGGGGGGGGAATTTAGTCGGGGTGTCGCAGCAGGGGGTGGGGAGGGGGGGTTCGTGAAGGCGGGATCCCGGAGGTCCGGGGTCCGGAGCCTTAGGCGACTTGGGAAGGGGGCAGGGTGCCCTCGACCCGGACAACCCCTGGAAGACTTTTGCTAGTAGCATGGCAAAGTCGGATAGGGGTGGCAGAACTTGGCCGTTGGTGGGGACCACGGCTGGAGCAGAGGCGTGGCCGCTTTGCTAGTTGTAAGGCTGGCGGTGCATCAATCCGCGGGGGTTGGTGGGGTTAGTATTTCTGTTTAATGTTAATGAGTTGTTGAAATAAAGCTGCGACCAGTTGTCACCAAGAATTGCTGTCTGTGGTTATTGGAAGCAAAAGGAGGGTGAGAGGTTTGGGGGGTAGAAAAAGGTTGGGGTAAGGGAGAGAAGGGGTGCCGGGTCCGGCTACCCGGTTACACCTTTTATTATCATCACTTAAATTTTATTATTTGAGCACTAATACAAGTGTTTCTTACTGTTGGTACAGGTTTCGTAACGCCGGTACTGAACATTTTACAAGTAAGATATAGCCATCTTGTTTTTCGGCGGTTCTAATCAATTTTCAGAGATGCAATGTTTTTTAGAGATGTGATGTTTTTTAGAACTACAGCTTTTACTTTATTATGTGTATATTTATACTTTTATTATTTTTTTACTCGTTTATTCATCAGTGAAAAAAAGGTTTAGGTCTGCTCCGGGACGGTTTTGAATTCCTGTGAGGTCCGGTTCTATTCCTTTCCTCCTCCATTAGTTTAGCATTTCTAAGGCAGTTTCATGGTTTTTAAAAGTAACATACCGACCTGCCTGTGCATAGACTTGCATCCACCATTGCATAAATTTTATTCACAGTCGTACTATTGTTGTTTCCCCTCTACAATATAGGTTTTTAGTCCATTGATTAACCACATAATACGGACGAGCAAAATATATATACACATATATTTTTTGAGATTCTAAGGGGTTTTATGATTTACAATTAAACAAAAATGGTGTGTCCTTTTTCATATTTTCCTCTTCATCTCCCACTGTAGTATTGCAAATCTAATAGATATACAACATCACAAGAGTTCATCGTTTCCAGTTTCATGGTGGTAATTACACTTTAAGAGGATCCACTGTCTGGGCCCTTTGCACCCATAGTGCTTGGATGTGAGTAACAGTCTTAGTTCACGTTTGCACATTGACTTTTACATTCATTGTGACTTCACTTTGCCCTGCGTCTATATTTATATATTTTTATATGTATGTATTTAGCATATTTTATATGTTTTATTAATTTATTGACATGATTCTTAATTATGTATTTGTATTGGTTTTAACATTTATTTTTTGGCATGTTTACTTGTGGTTTTATTAACATTTATTTATAATTTATTTATTTGCACAGTTTTTATATAACGCTGCTTCCAAGGATCAGCAGCGGTTTACATTACAACAAAAATCAAACAGATACATATAACCTTATGGAACTATATTAGAATATTACATTATAACAAGAATTATATAGTACTAGAATTACAAATTAGAATATAACAAGAACATTATTGAACTATATTACATTAAAAGTGTATAACAAGTATAAGAGTGAACATTAACCTAATAGGAGATTACACTGATTTTTATATATGTGTGATGAATCATTATAATGTTGGTTAGCACTTACAGTAGCATTGTTTCAGTTGCATATATACATTTGGATGTATATATTGTAACCCCTATAGTCCCAGCAGGGCTGTGGCGTAGGCAGCTAGCCGAGCTATTAGGGCACCTGACCTTTATATTGGAAATAAGTGTAGTTGTGAGTCCAAGTGGTCAAGGTTTAAAGGATTTTATTTCCCCTCCCGGGGTTTTCGGATTTCCAAAACAGCAACAGAGGAAAACTTAGGATACAAAAACTGATGAAACTTAAAGGTAGCAGACTTGCTTTTAACTATAACAGTCACAGTAAATAGTTATCCCAGGCAGCTGCTAATCTCTTCTTATCTTCTATCCCAGTTATAAACCCACTGGTTTGAAAGTTTCACAATAAAGAAGGATTCTCATCAGCTATCATTAGAGAGCATTCCATGTCCTCCAAGCCTAGATTCAAACAGCTATCTTCTGTAATCATTGGCTCTACATCATTATCCTGTGGATAGAAAGTCTGTGTATATTTTAACTCTGTGTCTTCTCCAGAGTTTCTCAAACAGTCTTCATCACAACCAGGCAAGTAACTACCATTCGTTTTATATTGGCAAGGCAGAGAAACACACTTCCTGGAATAACGTTTCCCTTTGTCAGCTTTAAGCTCTCTGCTCCTCCCATTCACTGGTAGCTCACAGCACTGATCCTTATAGCAAACAGATTTCCCTTTCATCAATCTGTGCCTTGGCTTCTCTAGCATACCGTCGTCAGACTCATCCATTTATCATGTTTTTGTCTCTCTAAGGCAGGGGACAGATCTGCTGTGTTACAATATACATGTTTATAGTTTTATTAGCATGTTTATAGTTTTATTGATATATTATGGCTACATGTTATATTTGTTTATTTATTATGTACTCGGTTTGGTTCAATTTATTATATTATGTTTTTATTGTGTTTTGTTTTATAAGTTTGAAGTATTTTTCCCCCCGAGGAAGGCATCCGCCAAAACGCGTTGGGGATCAATAAAGCACCAGTGTTCATCCTCCACTCTTGCCTCTTGTGTTCTGCTGTTTTGGTATTGCAAGAGTCTCTTGCTCTCTTTGTGCCCCACCTTGGTATCGAAATGCGCTCCCAGATACACTAGATCTTGGACCGGATCGAAGTGGCTCCTAGCTAGGTTTACCACCCAACTGATGTTCTGGAGTAAGGCAACCATTTTTTTACTGTCCGCTTTGCTCTTGAACTCTGACTTCACCCTGATCAGCCAATTGTCCAGATAAGGATGAACTAAAATGTCCTGTTGTCATAGAGCCACTGCCATCAGCACCATGATCTTGGTAAAGGTCTGAGGGATGGTGGTCAGACCAAAAGGCAATGCTCAGAATTGAAAATGACCCATCGGCAAAGCAAACCTCAGGAACCGTTGATGGTCTGGCCAAATTGGAATGTGAAAGTAGGCCTCTGTGAGGTCTAGGTCCAAGAGGAACTCTCCTTTCCTGACCTCCACAATAATTGAGCATAATGTCTCCATGCAAAAGTGAGGGACTCCCAGAGCTCAGCTCACATGTTTGAGATTCAGAATCGGCCAGGAGGAACCATCTTTTTTGGGAACCACGAAGTAGATGGAGTATCGATCTAACTCGCATTGGTCACTCGGAACTGGCATCACAGCTTCTAGAGCCATCAAATGTTGCAGCGTGATCTGGACCTTCTGCCACTTGGCAAGGGCCTTGCAAAGCGACTGCACAAAGGCATCGCAGAGGGGAAGCGCAAACTCCAGCGCATACCCCTCCTGGATTACTTCCAGAATCCACTAGTCAATAGTGATACTGGCCCAGGAGGAATAGAAATGCTGTAGCTGACCTCCTACAGGAACCACATCTGCCTGGACTCACCTCGCTTCATTGGGTTTTTTGGAAGGAGCGGAAAGGCAGAGTAATAACCCCTACTGGATCCTCAATAGCCACAAAAGGGCTGACCTCTCGGATAATCATGACCCACGCTGAAAAGGAACAAAGCGGGTTGCCTGGAACTTTCTATAGTCCCTGGACTGACCTGTGGGAGTGGTGCCTTGCTTTGGAGCTTTTGGACAGTCTTCTAGCAACTGTGAAACCTTAGACTCTCCCAGATCCTTTACCAGTTTATCTAAGGTCTCCCCAAACAGTAGCTTACCCTTAAAGGGAAGTTTACTCAGCCGAGTTTTGGAAGTGACATCCGCTGACCAGTTTCACATCCAGAGAACACGCCGCACAGTAATAATGGAGGCCATAGTCTTAGACGAGGCTCGCACCAGAAACATAGAAACAGAAAAAAGAAACATAGAAACAGAAAAAAGACCACATGGCCTATCTAGTCTTTCCTTCCATATCAACCACTGCAACAGTCCTCTCTTTTCCTTTAGAGATCCTCTGTGTTTTTCCAATGCTTTTTTGAATTCAGATACTGTCCTCATCTCTACCACCTCCACTGGGAGACTATTCCATGCATCCACCACTCTTTCTTTAAAGAAATATTTCCGCATATTACTCCTGAAAATATTCCCTTTCACCCTCTCCTAGCAGAGCTTGCTTTCAATCGAAAGAGGCTCTCCTCCTGTGCATTTATGCCACAGAGGTATTTCAACATTTCAATCATATCTCCTCTATCCTGCCTTTTCTCTAAAATATACATATTAAGATCCTTAAATCGGTCCCCATATGCTTTATAACGAAGACCACTAACCATTTTAGTTGCCACCCTCTGCATTGACTCCAACCTGTTTATATCCATTTGAAGGTGCGGTCTTCAGAATTGCATACAATACTCCAAATGAGGTTGCACCAAAGACTTATACAGAGGCACTATCACCTCCTTTCTTCTGCTGGCCATTTCTCTCCCTATGCACCAAGCATCCTGCTAGCTTTCGCCATCGCCTTTTCTACCTGTTTAGCTACTTTAAGATCATCAGGCACAATCATACCCAGGTCCCGCTCTTCTTTTGTGGACAGAAGTACCTCACCCCTACACTGTAGTACTCCCATGGATTTTTCCAGCTCAAATGCATGACCCTGCATTTTTTAACATTAAATCTCAGCTGCCAAATTCTAGACCATTCTTCAAGCTTAGCTAGATCCCTCCTCATGTTATCTACAGAAAATAAAATACAAATGTATAATAAACCATTCAAAAATACGGAAATGATTTAGAAGAGCTATGCACAGTTTACATGTGTAAGTAATGGATTTACATATGTAAACCAAAATACATCAGTAAGTATTCATTTTAGAAAAGGAACTATTTATAAATATACGTCACAGAATGCACAAATTTCAGGGAGGCATGCTCTGAGCATAATTTGACTGTCTTCAAAGTATATATGTATTCTTTATTTCGGAATGTCAGTACATACATATCAAGGAAAGTTTTGCCCAATTGCATCTGCTTCTGGTCATGAATAACTGTTGGGTAACTTCTTGTTTGGAGGAGAGCTTGAGGGGGGAATTGCTCATCTCTCGGATGTTGCAAACCACCTCAAGGAGGTAATTTTATAAGAAGCTACGTAAACCATATATTTTTAATAACTTATGCACGTGGATGGGCCTTTATGCATGTACTTTAGCCAGCTGCTAATTTATAAGTATGCGCATCAGGCCGATGGTGCATTATATCGCTGTGGGTGTGCACATGGGGGTAGTTTTAGCAGAGCACAAATTTACGTGCATAAGTGATAAAACACTATAAATTTACATGCGTTCTTTAAAAATCTAGATGCGGGCATTTATGCCAGCCATAGGGCCAGTGTAAGTGCTTGCGCCAGGATTTAGTGCATGTTTTAGGCCACTTACAACCTTATTTTATAAAGAAAAGTAGGCGCCTGCTTTTCTTTATAAAATATGCTTAAAATAGGCACATTCTGGGTGCCTAAGACTAGGCACTCAGTTATAAACTTATCCACCAAAAGGGCAAAATTTTGAGTTTACCCACAGAAGTGCAGTTTTACAAACTCCATCACTTACATGCATAAACGCTATTTATGTGTGTAAGTAGCGCTATATACATGTGCAAAACCCTGAGTGACGCCACTCTTTCTTTGAGCATTTTCTTTTGTAAAATGGCTTCTTCTGATGTTTGTTCGCTGAGTCTTTTATAATATACTAGTTTTTTTTTTTTTTAATGCACAGCCCTAAACATCTATTTTCCTATCTGGGTGCCCTATGCAAAGTTATCTTCTATATGAATTTTCAGTTGTTAATATACGTATAATTGTAGTTCTGATTTACCAGTTGCATTCCCTAAGAAAAACAAGACTACAAATACCTGAAGGCAAGGGGGTAAATCCAAGAGTGTTTAAATTATATCAAATAGTTATCAAATGTTTAATGTATTATTAACCCTTATAATCACCCACGTTTTAATTCCCTGTTAAATGTAAAAGCTTGTTGCTGTATTTTGTTCCATGTAAACCACTTTGAATTTATGATAAAGCAGTATAGAAATCCTGTTAAATAAATAAATAAATAAAATAAGAGTGAATTAACCTTGTCGAGTGTATATCACAACTATGCTTCCAATCTGCACAAAGAGGTCCCCCCCCCCTCCCCTGGGAATACCTGCATACCTGTATGCACATAGTTAGCTGAGTAGTTTTATAAAAGTTATTTTCCACATGTAAAAGGTGACATTTTACTTACCGAATAATGTACTTTTCTTGAGTCCTGTTAGACCAGTTCAGACAACTGGGATGTGTCCCCCCACCAGCAGAGGCGGAGACACAAAAATTTCCAGAGATTTCTCATGACCTCATCCTGCTATACAGCTAGGAGCACACCTCGAAATGTATTCCCAAATACATGGTCAAGGATCCCTGACCACACACAACCTCAGTGAGGATAACAAGGTTCAAAAAAACAAAGAGCCATAACTATGTACAAGATGCTCTTCAGACAGAATGCCTGTCAAGGTCATAGGCCCACAGGGCCAACTGCAGAGGAACACAGTAGACCATAACAGATCACAAGTCACTAGGATGGATCCTGGATTGGTCTAGCAGGACTCAAGGAAAGGACATTATCCAGTAACTAAAATGTCACCTTCCATATCATCCTGCTAGACCAGTCCAGACAAATGGGACTTACCAAAGTTACGATGCCACTGGGTGGGAAGAAGACATGGCAGCTTTCGAGATTTCCAAGCCAAAGGCCATGTCTGCCCAAGAATGGACATCCAAGTGGTAATACTGGACAAAAGTGGAAAGTGATACTCATGTTGCCGTTCAACAAATGTATGAAGGGCAATCTAGCTATACTCCACTCAGGAGGATGCCTGTGCCCAAGTGCAATGTGCACGCAAATCACGTGGAACTGGCTGGTTCCACAACAGATATGCTGAGGCAATGATCTCCTTAATTCATCGACTCAGGGCAGACTTGGTGGCTGCATCACCCTTATGTGGGCCTGCAAACAGTATAAAATAGATGATCTGATTTATGAAAGGAGTTAGTGACTTTGAGATACTGGAGAAACATTCTCCTGACATTCACCAGGTAAAGTTCCTTATCTTTCTCTTTGTACTACTATTCCTTAGAAAAGGAGGGCAGACAGACCACCTGATTAAAATGAAAGAATGACACTACCTTGGGCAAGGAGGAGGAGATGGACCAAATTTACATGGCTTCCTCTAAGAATGACAAGTAAGGATTCCTGCATGACAAGGCTTGCAACTGAGAGATATGTCTCGCCGAGCAGATCATGACCAGAAAGACAGTCTTTTTTTTTAAATTTTAGATTTTTATATGGTACAGCACAAGTTAATACATCATTTTTCTTCTCCTTTACAATCAATGGCATAACATGTATTCGGCTGTATCCATCAGCCCAACATTTACTTAATTACCATTCTATCCTTACTTTACATTACTTTACATTATATACTTCTCTCCATGTACCTGTACATTTTTATTTTAATATTCCCTTCTTCTCTCCTCCTCCCCCCTCCCCCCCTGGGTCCCGTGATGCACCCTTCCTCTTTTTACTATTCCCTTCTTTGAGCTTGATTAGTTTCATTAATTCGTTATTCACCCTTTGTAACCACAGTGTACTTTTCCCAAATCCTTTGAAAGATCTCAATCCTGTGCATTTTATATGCAGTAATCTCACTCATCCTATAAATATAGGCTAGTCTGCTTAGTATCCTCTCAGGAACTGGTGCTCTCTCGGACCTCCATCCCTTCGCTATTTCCATCCGCACTCCAATTGCAAGCATCTTCAAGATATACACCAGATCACTTTTCGGATCCCCCCATTCATTCATTAACACTCCAGCTGGTGTGACAGCTCCAACCCAGCCCACCATCTCCTGTGTAAGATCCGACATCCACTGCCACGTTTGCTGTAGCACTGGGCAGCTCCACCACATGTGCATATACTCCCCCCTCTCTCCACACCCCCTCCATCACATCGAGTCCTTATATCTCCCCATCTTACACAATCGGACTGGGGTTAAATACATTTGGAACAGCATCTTATAACAATGTTCTTGGATTTCTGCAGAGACCACAGGTATTTTTACCCCTTCATATATTTTTTCCCATCTCTGAGAATCCCATTGACCCCCCAAGTCCACCTCTCAGGCCCGCATATGCATTCCTTGGTCCATGGGTCTGCTCAGTGCCTTGTAGAGCCTAGAAATCACACCTCTTGATAAATCTCCCAACCTAAACATCTTCTCAAATTGTGTCTCTTTGCTGCTCAGGCATTCTTTTATTTGTTTTCAACCCAGAAAGTGTGCCAGTTGGAAATAACCATACCAATCACCCTTTTCTATATGGAATTCTCGCTGAAGCTCCTCAAACAGCCTTAAATGGCCCTCCACAGATAATACCTGTCCCAGACACTGTAACCCTTTCTCATGCCATTTTTGAAATATTCCAGAACTTTCTCCCACCAAAACCCCCTCACATTGTGCTGTGCCTAATATTTCCTCCCACATGTGTTAGCACCTTCTGTTTCCTGTCCCAGGCTCGAAATGTACTTGTCATGTATGGGTTCTTATCTGAGCCTCTTCCTCTCTCCTCCCTTCTCTTCCACATCAAATCTGTAATGTAGTTAGGTCTTACCATCTCCTGTTATATTCTACTCCACTGAGGCCCATCCTCCAACCTCCACCCCATCAACGCTCGCAACTGTGCCGCCTCATAAAACCTTGCAATCTCAGGGACCACCAGACCTCCTGCCTTTTTCTCTCTATACATTATTTTCCTTAGCACTTTCTTTACAGTTGGCTCATAATTCAACTTGTATAGC
Organism: Ichthyophis bannanicus; assembly: GCA_033557465.1. Taxonomy (NCBI): domain Eukaryota; kingdom Metazoa; phylum Chordata; class Amphibia; order Gymnophiona; family Ichthyophiidae; genus Ichthyophis; species Ichthyophis bannanicus. Next base: position 195,508,211 of record CM066039.1, read on the forward strand.
TCAGACCCCTCTGCACTGATCTGGATCCCCAAGTATCTCACATTTTTATCAGCCCACTTAAACGGGAATGTATTTCGAACCATACCCTCTTCCTGTGAGTCCAACCTTAGTTTTAGCACTTCTGTTTTCCCCATATTCATTTTGTATCCTGATATTGCACTATATTTCATAATCTCCAGTACTAACACTGGTATAGATTTCTTCAGTTGTCCTAATGTATACATCACATCATCTGCAAATAGTGAAATTTTATACTCCTCCTCACCTAACTTTATTCCATGTATCTCCTTATTCTGTCTGACACTTTCGGCCAGTGGTTCTATTGCAATAGCGAAGGGCCCGCAACAAATAAAACCAGGAGTCTATTGACTAGAATTCAAACCAGTTTAATGTGCACAGTCTCAGGCCAATGTCACATACAAAATGTCTGAGCCCTGAGCTCAGAAAAACGACAGTTTATATACTGTTCTTCTCCAGTCTAATACAGGCAAAACTCCTCATTAGTCTCGGTGGCCCCCCTCCCTCTCCCAATAGCCATCTCTGATCTGGCTTGTACCTGTTTTCTCCCTGTGCAGGCCTTTTTAGCTGTGGCTCAAATCTCTAGACATAATACTTCTGCTACAGTACATTTCGCTACTCTTGCAAGGTCAGTTAGCCAGCAGAGATAGTGGAAAGCACAGCTGTGAGTATCATAACAGTGGAAAAGTTTTACTTTCTTATCAAAAGCAGAGCAGAGCAAAGCAGTGTCTCTAACAGCTACTGGTATTTTTCTGTCTGTCTGGTTCTGCTATAATATTCCAAAGTCAGTTATAATATTCTAAAGTAAGGGAGGGGGACTCAGGCCTAGCTGACAGGCCTCTGCTACAGGATGAACTAGGCCATCGCCTATCACATTCCCCCCTTTTGATTATTCACACCCGCAAGTGAGAAAGGGTGAGAATCAAATCACACATATATATGAAAGTACTTTAAAGTATGGTAGAGGGATCACTCCGTGGTATAGGGTAGTAGTCCCACATTGCTAATATTTGTGCTGCTGCCTTGCGGTCAATAATATTATCAATAATGGAGTGTAGCATACGCAAGCATAGGGGAAGGAAACATGGGATACATAAGCAAACAGTTACAATCAAAAATACAAGCACTATAAGTGTCTTCAGGCCGCCTAGGCCTGAAAACCAAGAACCAAACCAGCCATCTAGTTGCAAGCCATGCCACGTTTGGACTGGGACATAAGTTTGCTTTCTCATTTATTTATTTAGCTGTATTTATATCCCGCTTTTCACCGGGTCAAAGCGGTCAATTGGGAGATACATTTAACACGAGGGGATATGACACACATACGCTAATACTTACAGGGAACATGGGCAATGGAGGGTTAAATGGCTTGCCCAAGACCACAAGGAGTGCCTATAGGACTAGAAATCCCAGTCCCTCCAGCCTGAGATTGCTGTCCCCAGGTGGGACTTGAACCCCCGGCCCTCCGGCCTGAAGTACCTTGTCCTAACCACTAGGCCACTCCTCCTCCTTCTCCTTCTCATGTGATTGGCTATATCTTCTACAACCTGTCCTTCATTATCTATTTGCAAGCAGCAGTTAGTTAAATTCAGCTTGCCACATACTCCTCCTTCAGCTGCAAGCAGATAATCTAAAGCTAAGTGGTTCTGGTAAATGGCTGTACGCATCTGTGTGGCTTGTTTAGCTAACAAGGTTAGCGCTCTACTAGTTTCATTGGTTATAATTTCAACAACAGCTTGCAAACGTATAATACGGTCCAACATATATACAGGGGTGCGGTAGCCCCAAGAACCATCTTGTGCCCAGGTAGCAGGTCCATAGTAAGAAACAATTCTCTCTGGTGGCCATTCTTCGGAGGTTGCATCCTATTTGTCCCACTGGCCGATTTTCAGAGCTTCTCGTTTCTGTCGACTTTTATATACAGGGAACCCCAATTGTTCTCCGTGGGAAAGGGGCAAAAGAAAGAAAGATGGTCGTATTGTTCCAAGAACACACCCTCCTCCCCATTTGGCAGGGAGTTGAGCATATGCTCTGGTGCCACAAATCCAATATAGTCCAGGTGGGGCTTGCCAAGTGCTGTGGGTAGCCAGATTTGTCCATATCCTGGCCAAATAAGGAAAGATAATCAGAGGGTTAGACGATTCCGGAGTATTGGCACCTGACCACCAAGAAGTCTTCCCAGTTGTGGCATTGTAATATTTTTGGTTCAAACAGACTAATTGTCCCACAGGTGCATTCAATTGTGGTCCTGCTCGTGCAAAACATAGTTTACCCACTATGGAGTGGGCGAGGACCCATTCATTGGTAGTGTTATGCACATCAGTTTGGTTATATGGTACGGAATAGTTCAATTCTTGTGCTTCCCAAGGCCATTGGTCTCCCATCTGAGTTCCTCCACAAAAGAGACAGTCCGAGACATGGAGGCTGGATGCTACAGCTCCAGCTAGTTCGATGAACAAATTCTGCGAAGCGTGGGGAACAACAAATTCTGCCTTCATGGCCTCGTAGAAGGTATGATGTATGCAATAAGGTGAAGAAACATGAGTCTTTACATTCAGCTGGATGAATACAATGGTTCCAGGATCAGTTCCACCTCCTGCTATGCGCAGGCCGAATCGAAATCCTTGCTTCCACTGGCTGGGGTCGAAGATCTGAAGCCGTAGGGGATTGCAGGCGCTTTTCTTGCACTGTTCAGGTTTCAGTAAGGGTAATCTTTCCAGCAGCGCCTTGCGATTATCTCCAGTCTGTCCTGTAGGGCTACCAGACCAGGTAGCATAGTACACACAATCCCATTTCGGACAGAAATAGTCTACTTCTGCTGATTTGCTATATGTTGTTGGGGAATGTATCCCAGTGCATATTCCCCAGTTGTACACACCTTCAGGACACATATACTTCTCATCATAATAGTAAGCTTGTTCCCATGATCCACACCTGTAGTAATTATTTCTATTAATCAAGTCACAAGCATCAAAATACAGGTAAGCAGGTTGGTTAGGATCAGAGAGTTGACTTGTGGCGTTGATGAGGGCTCCATCTTCATCATTCCATCTCAGTTCCAGGACATAGTAAGATGGATTCTGGCAAGGTCTGAAGCAAGTATGAGTCTTTCCCTTTGTGCAGACATTCAGTTCTGTACCATTATAGATACACCGGCTGACTACACCGGTACAAATGTAGTAAGAGTGATAAAGCAAAGTCTGAGTAACTTGCATACCAGTTCGGGTGGTGGTTATACAGGCTGCACAAGGGGGCAAAGCAAGAGTGGTTCTCAAATGTCCCAGGGCTACCGCAAGAAGGAAATAGCAGCAATTAGTAATCATCATGATTATAGTCTTTGATGATTAATGAGGTAGTTAATGGTTGATTGAGGTAGATAGATAGAGGATAGAGTCTGAAATGTAGATGTTCAGGAGCAAGCCGGCAAAGTCTTTATGATGATGGATCTTGTCTTCGCAGCGTGAGTCGCAACAGTGATGCAGGATTAGCGATCGAAGTCCAGGAGCGACTCTCAGGAACTGCTGCTGGCTTCACTCGACTGTGATGGATCCAGGAGTTGATCTCGGCCACTTTAACTGCTGTTGGGGTTGATAGCAAAACGATATACGGTCCCTTCCAATGAGGCGCCAACGGTGTCTTCTTCCACTCCTTTACCCACACCGAGGCTCCAGGCTTGAAAGGATGCAATGGCTCTGTTAGATTGATAGGCAACTGGTCCTGCACCCAGGTATGAAGGCTCTGCAAAACAGAACTTAGAACCAACAATTCTTGCCTAGTAATTACGAATCCAATTTGATTCATATCCCCTCTTATCCCCTGTACTATGGGCGGGGTCCTCCCATACAAAATCTCAAATGGGGATACTCCTAATGGCGTGGTGGGGGCTGAACGTATTCGGAGAAGGGCTATGGGAAGAGCTTGGGGCCACTTCCTGACAAAGCTTGAATAATTGGGACTTCAGGGTAAGCTGCCAGGGGCCCTAGTAATGAGGTAGAGAAGTGGGGTGTAATGAGGTAGACAAATGAGGTAGAGGTGCAAAGTCATATTCCTATTAGTAATGCCCCAGAGAGGGCTAGCAGCAAAAGTCATTTTCCTATGAATAATGCCCTGTTAAGGGCTAGCAGCTCGAGGTTCTTGGGGGTAGCTTGCACACAATCAGATTCATTGTTGGTGGCTATAAGCAAATCATCCACATATTGGAGTAGGATTCTCTTTCCCGGAGTTACAGGGTAACCTGACAGATCTTGACTGAGGGCTGCACTGAGGATGGTGGGTGAATTCTTGAATCCTTGTGGCAAGCGAGTCCAAGTGAGTTGTCCTCGTCTTCCTGTGGTAGGGTTTTCCCATTTAAATGCAAACAAAAGCTGACTGGCCTCTGCCAGGCATATACAGAAAAAGGCATCTTTCAAGTCCAAAACAGTGAAATGAGTGGCTTCTGCTGGAATCAGTCCCAGGAGGGTGTAAGGATTTGGTACTACTGGATGTATGGTTTCAACTGCACTGTTTACTTGACGTAGATCCTGCACTGGGCGGTAGTCACCTGTCCCAGGCTTTTTGATTGGGAGAAGGGGGGTGTTCCAGGGTGATTGGCATTCTCTAAGAAGTCCATACTGCAGTCATTTCTTCAGGTGGCGATGAATACCTTCAATTGCTGGTCGTGGGAGGGGATACTGACGCACATGCACTGGTTCTGCTCCTGGCTTAAGGGTAACAAGTACAGGAGCTGTATTTTTCGCTAGGCCAGGTGGATTATTCTCTGCCCATACTCCAAGCGGGGCTGCAATGCTGAGAGGTGTACAGAGGCTTACTGCTTTGGATGCAGATGAATAGAACCGCCATTCTTCTTCTCGGGGGACAGCTAACACCATCAGGCCGGCAGGTTTTGAGTTTATAGTCATTTCCATTTTTCCCCCTTCAACAAAGGATATCTGTGCTTGAAGCTTTGCAAGCATGTCTCGGCCCAAGAGGGGAACTGGGCATTCAGGCATGTACAAGAACTGGTGTGTTATCTTCTGTCCCCCTAGTTCACAGGCGCGGTTCTGCAGAAAGGGTCTCGTGGTTCTTGTTCCTGTAGCTCCCACGATTGTAACAGATCGAGAGGACACAGGGGCCACCGGCTTGGCTACTACTGAATGCTCGGCCCCTGTGTCTACCATAAAGTCCATATGCTGGTCTCCAATTTTTACATTGACCATAGGCTCCTGGAGACCTAAGAAGAACTTGTAGCCCAGTCTGGCCTATTCCTCATCATCCATGAAATCTGCTTCGGTGACTGCCACTCCCTGCATGGCAGTCTCATTTTGCTGGAACTGCTGAAACTGTGCGCGCTGCATCCCCCCTCGCTGCTGGAATCGCCCCCCCCCCCCCGCTCTCCTGGCGCTCCCGCGTCCCCTCCAGGGGGTGGAGCTCATGTTCGGGCACGCATCCTTCCAATGTCCTTCCTCTTTACAATAAGCGCACTGATTTGCACCTAAGGGGGCCGAGCGCTCCCTCGGCCCCTTCCCCATCCTCTGGCTCTTCTGTTAGGATATCCTCCTCCGCGTCCTTCAACTAGTGCTGCAGCGAGCAGATCCACTTTCTTCCTCATCCTTCTTTCACTTTCCCGTTTGCTTTCTTGATCACGATTCACATATACCTTTTGTGCGACTTCCATTAACTGTGTTGCGTTCATGCCCGCAAATCCTTCTAATTTTTGCAGTTTTCGTTTTATGTCTCCCTGGGACTGACTCACAAAAGCGGCATTCACCATGCGTAAATTCTCCTGAGCCGCTGGGTCATAGGGGGTGTAAAGTCTATAAGCTTCAGATAATCGTTCATAGAAAGCAGCTGGACTCTCATCTGGGCGCTGAAGAACGTCCGCTACTTTCCCAATATTCATAGCTCTCTGGCCTCCTTTCTTTAGGCCCTGCAGTATCGCCTGGCGGAACCGGGTGAGGGCCTTTTCTCCTACATCACTATTTGGGTCCCATCCAGGGTCTTCATTCGGGAAATCTGCGGCTGCCGCCTGTCTGGGATCTAGGTTTCTCCCTACTTCAGGGTTCTCTTCCAACCATCGAGTGGTCGCTCGCACTATCCGTGCCCGCTCTTCGGTAGTAAAGAGGGTAGCCAAAAGCTGGCGACAGTCAGACCAGGTGGGCTGATGGGTTTGCATAATACTAGTCATTAACTCTGTTAAATCTTGGGGCTTTTCAGTATAGGAGGCATAATGCGTTTTCCAGTTTAATAAATCTGTTGTGGAGAAGGGCACATACACTAGACTGGTCGGTCCGACCACAACCTGACCGTTGTCTTGAATGGGTAATCCCGGGACCTGCCGCAACGGCAGTTGGTGAGCTTCTCTCGTTCTACTTCTGAAATCATAGCGCATTTCAGTGGGCTTTTGGGTGACGCCGCTACTGGTATCTGGACTAGTGGATGACCCTGGACTGGCATCTAACTCTCCACTAGCGGATTCTTCGGGGGATGATTGTTCCACCTCAGAGCGCTGCTCAGGACTAGGGCTCCGACTTCTTAGGGGACTGGTCCGCACTTGAGATTTTGGAGGCGGATGACCGGGTGGAGGCACCTCGGCTGGAGGTACTCTCCCTTCCTCTGGCTCTACTCGGAGTATTGGCGGGGGTTCTCGGAGTACTGGTGGAGCTGATGGGACAGGAGTATACAGAAAGGCGGGTGGATACCTTGGGATCTCTGGAGACTCTTGGGCTACATAAATAGGGGGGTTTTCTTTCTTGGCAGGGACTCTCGTGGCAGTTGCTAACATAATTTTACTCTGCCCCTCACAGCAACGCTTCATCCAAGAGGGCTGTTTCTCACATATCCCTAACCATGAGTCTATATAAGAAAACTGTTCGGGACTATAGCTGCGCACTACCTTGTGCACATGGGACACAATTTGGATATCAAAAGTACCTTCTGGTGGCCATCCGGCGTCCAGTGCCGGCCACACCCTACTACACAATATTTCTAAGCGGGTCGGTGTCATCTTCACCCCATAATCACCACGAAATCCTTTCTTAAAATTTGTGATCATACAGTTCAGCGGAGTTTGTATGGACTCCGCCCCTCCCATTATAACGTATAACGTACAGGACAGCAAACAGAAAGGGTAGGTAGGATGGCTACAGGTAAGGGGTCCGCGCAGCCCACAAAACAATGAGGGGGACAAACACCAAACGCTTCCTCCTGTTCGCGACCTGAACGCGGTCGCCCGGTCAGGAACTGCGCTACTTAGGAGTCCGCTCTCGCTTGGCCTGTATTGCAAGACCTCTCAATCACACTTCACACAACCAAACATGCTAGCATTTCCCAAATTCCAAATTCCCGGGCTAACTGACTGAACCTAAATTACCAAACCAAAAGGGTCGATGGCTTCGCCCCGCGCATACTCATGCAGGGGTACTAGGATCGCCCTGGAAGTTGATCAGACTTCCTTTACCTGTTACTGTACCAAATCAGTCTCGAGACTTTCCCAGAGCTAACTGACTAAGAACCAGAAAAATCAATACTCACCGGATCCGGTAGCTAATGCGCTGCGCAACCGGTTCCACATTGGGTTGAATCCTGGACACCCCTGGGTTCGAGGTGTTGGCCAGCCGGACCCAGCAGGCCGCCGAGGCAGGGCGGAACCCTCCGATGCAAGGGACCGGTCGGCGCCTGGAATCCTCTCCACGTCGGTCGGCTGTGGGCCCAGCCGGACCAAACCTGGAGGCGGTAATACGTGGTAGTATTCACTTGCGCACTATTCACGTATTACGCCATTCCCGGCCAACGCACCAAGAATATGCAATAGCGAAGGGCCCGCAACGAATAAAACCAGGAGTCTATTGACTAGAATTCAAACCAGTTTAATGTGCACAGTCTCAGGCCAATGTCACATACAAAATGTCTGAGCCCTGAGCTCAGAAAAACGACAGTTTATATACTATTCTTCTCCAGTCTAATACAGGCAAAACTCCTCATTGGTCTCGGTGGCCCCCCTCCCTCTCCCAATAGCCATCTCTGATCTGGCTTGTACCTGTTTTCTCCCTGTGCAGGCCTTTTTAGCTGTGGCTCAAATCTCTAGACATAATACTTCTGCTACAGTACATTTCGCTACTCTTGCAAGGTCAGTTAGCCAGCAGAGATAGTGGAAAGCACAGCTGTGAGTATCATAACAGTGGAAACGTTTTACTTTCTTATCAAAAGCAGAGCAGAGCAAAGCAGTGTCTCTAAAAGCTACTGGTATTTTTCTGTCTGTCTGGTTCTGCTATAATATTCCAAAGTCAGTTATAATATTCTAAAGTAAGGGAGGGGGACTCAGGCCTAGCTGACAGGCCTCTGCTACAGGATGAACTAGGCCATCGCCTATCACACTATCACCATTGCAAACAGCAAAAGAGAAGTCGGGCACCCCTGCCTTGTACCTCTGACTAGCTTAAATTGCTCTGAATATGCCCCATTTATCCGTATACTTGTCTTAGGTTCTCTGTAAAGCGCCTCTATCCATTTCTGGAAGTTCTCTCCCAGACCCATCTTCTTCATAACTGCAAACATGAAAGCCTATTCTACTCTATCAAAGGCTTTCTCCGCATCCACTGCCATCATTATAGATGCTGTCTGATCCCTACGTACTTGCCATATTAAATTCAACAATTTACGTATATTATCACTCGCTTGTCTACCCGGAATAAATCCTGCTTGATCCTCCTTTATCAACCTTGGGATATATTTCTGCAACCTGGCCGCCAATATTTTAGCTAGTATCTTAGCATCCAAATTTATAAGTGAGATGGGTCTATATGACTCACATTTCCCATGGTTTGGGTATTACTACCACACCAGCTATCTCCATAGAGCTTGGTAGCTTTTCTACTTTTAGTACTTCATTAAAGACATCTCGCAATATCAGACTAACATCCTCACAGAACTTTTTATAAAACCTGGCTGTAAATCCACCCAATCCTGGCACCTTACCCTCCTTTAAACTCTTTATAGCCTCTACTGCTTCTTCTCTAGCAGTCTTTCTATTCATCCACTTCTGTTGCTCTAAGTCCAATTGCTTCAATGTGATCTCTGCCAGGTACTGTTCTATATCCACTCCCTTTCCTTGTTCTGATTCATAAAGCTTACAATAGTATTCCCAAAATACTTTTTGTATTTGTTCAATACCACTAACCCACCTTCCCTGTTCATCTTTTATTTTCAGGATCTGCTGATGCACCCTTTTTCCCCCAAGTTTTCGTGCAAGATACTTGCCTGGTCTATTCCCCTGTACATAAAATTCATGTTTAAGTTGGTTTAACTTAAAGGTCTCTTCCGCTTCATTTAATCCTCCTAATTCTTCCCGTAATTTTCTAATCTGTTGCAGCCTCTTTCTTCCACTTCTCTGCTTATGCAATGTCTCTTCTGTTCTCAACTTTATTAACAACTCATGCTCTTTCTGTTCTTTTCCTCGCTTCCGTCTCGCCGCCAGCGCTATACATTGTCCCCTTACCACTGCCTTCAGCACGTCCCATACACCGGCTGGCCTCACTTCCGCCCCCCCCCCCCCCATTATGATACACGTAATCCCTTATAGTGCTCTGAATACTTTTTTGCCCTTCCACCTCATCTACAAGGGACTCATTCAACCTCCAAAAACGCAGACCTTCTCCTTCTCTTTGTAACCTCAAAGAAGCCTCCACCGGTGCATGGTCTGACCAACTTATGGGTCCTATATCCACCCGCTTAACCTGTTCTATTATCCTTCCTTCCACCCATATCATGTCTAATCTGCTGTAACTCTTATGTGGATGTGAATAGTGTGTATATTCTCTCTTATTCCCATGTATGTATCTCTAAACATCTACTGTGCCCAATTTATATAGCAACTTCCCCAACTTCTTGCTTACCCCTCTAGTACCATGCTTATTGCCCCCCGTAGTATCTAGTCTGGGGTTCAGGGTTGCATTGAAATCCCCTCCTAATATCACCGGACTTTGCATATATGGTTCCACTGCCTCATAGATCTTCCCATAAAACCTATCTTGCTGTGTGTTTGGCGCATATATTCTCCCTACTACTATGGGCCTCCCTGTTATTTTCCCTTTCCAGAAAATAAAACACCCTCCCAGGTCTCTCTCCACATGCTCTTCTTCCACACTCAACCCTTTTGCAAATAGTATTCCCACTCCCCCCCCCCCCTCTTTGGCGATTCCCGGTTATGGGCCAGATAAACTTTGTCATATTCTTTATTCATCAACCATCTTTCTTGTATTTTTTTAAAGAGCGTTTCTTGTATAAGCACAACATCCGCTCTTGTTCTGCTGCCCTCTTTTAGTAGGACCTGCCTTTTATACCAGAAATTGACGCCTTTCACATTTATGGTTACAATCTTACATTCATCAAGCTGCTTTTGCTTACTACTGTCATGCAGCGAGGGCTGATGAGAGCCCAGTTGAGAGAAAAGAAGGCGTTTTTCACAGAGAAAAAGACTTGCAATATTCTCAGGAACCAGCTAGAGGGAGCAAGAGTGTCTTCAGGGAGACTGAAGAGCCACGCCCAGCTGGTCACGAGGAAATGCCAACCAGCTTCCAATCCTCAAGAGCAGGAGGGCTTCATAAGGGGAGTGTGGAAGACTGGAAGAGAGAAAGGAGAAGAGGCAGAAGGAGTACCGACAGCCTCGGAGATAGAAGCACCAGCAGAAGCAGCAGCCCAAGCAGAAGCAAGGGGAGAACCACTGGCAGCACCGAGAGAGAGAGGTGGAAGTGGAAACCTGACTACTCTAGTGCTAGAGGATTCCCAGGAGGGAGAAGTGATTTCCCAGGAGCTGAGGACGGACCTAAGGAGGTGTCAGCTCAAGCCAAACCGAGAGCTGTTTGCCCTCAGAGGCAAAAGCACTGCTGTAACTGCAACCTTAAGCCAAACAAGAATCAGCTGGAGAAGCCAAGCCATACTGAGTCAGAAAACCAGAAGCTGGGTCAAAGGCTAAAGGGTAAGCCTAACCTTCCTAGAAAAGGATTTCACCAAGCTGCTGCCTGGGAAAGGCAGGCAGTAAAAGAAAGCCAGTTACTTGAGGATTGCTGCCATACAAGGTATGAGAAATGTATGCCTAATAAGAAAGCTGTGAATATTAAAAGCTATGATAAAGCTGTTAGAAAACCTCTAAAGAAGGAGGATACTTTAAAGCTTAATACAGCACGTGGCCGACGCCCTAGGCTAGGCCAAGGACATCGGGAACTGCTACAGAAAATATACAAAACCCCTGAATGTGTTTTACAAGAAACCAGGGATATAGAATCAGAGCTTTCTGATACCGTGCCAATGCAAGTGGAACTGGCAGGAGATTTATCTGACCAAGAGATGGACTGTACACTTTGCATTTCTGAAAGTTTAGAGTCACTGCCAGACTTGTGATTGGGTGAATTGCCAGCAGAGCATTCTTTATTTGTTTGAGCACCTCCATTCCTGTGACGTATAACAGTTTTTGCTTTGAACCCTGAGTTTGTTTTCTACCTGCATTAAAGACCTTTGCTTTAAAGTTGTAACCCACTATTTAGAACCACTGTGAAGAAGGGAAATAAAAGCCTTATTAATTCCCACCACTCAGCTTGATTGTTTCATTGAAGATTGGAGCTAAAGCAACTACAAGGACCAAGAGTCATTTGGGCCTTTAGAAGATTCTCTAATCTTAACCTTATATTTTTGTGTCCCACCTGCCCTGACATCCACTGGCCACCAGGGAAGTGTTGCTGACACTACCCATAGCTTCAAATCGCTGTACCTCCTCTTCTTGCATACACAGGATCCAGGTACCCCCCCCCCTCTTCCCACCCCTCCCTCCTCCTTCTTACTACCATTTAGTAGCTTAAACTTCCTCAGTGGCATCATTTCCCCCCTCCCACTCATGATACATAGTTCACAGCATACTCTCTTCTTATCTTAATCTCTCCCCATACTTATCCTTGCTCATTTTACCTTACCCCCCTTATCCCCTTCATATCATATACTCAGTCCATCTTTGCGGCTTCTTTATCCTTGCTGTTGTCTTCCATTCTTTTTTCGTTTCTCTCACCTCTGCTTATTTACTCAGCCCCATGTCCTTTCTCTTTTGCATTACACGTTTACTTTTCCTCTCTTTACTCTCCTCTTTCTGCCATCTTGTTGTCTGTCCATTCACTGGTTTTCTCATTTCTCCCCCTCTAGTAAACGTGTTACTCCTGCTTCCTTCATCTCTGCCGCCAACTGAGTTGCTGTTAACTTCCCTCCACTGCTGAGACCAAGACATCCACCTTAGACATTTTGAAGAGATCCTTCTCTTCCTGTGGAATTGGATAAAGACAATTCACAGTCCTACCCCCCTTTAACCTGGGCTCAGGGACCTCTCATTCAGCCTCTATTGTTTGTTTAATCACTCTGTGAACCGAAAAGGAGGTTTGAGAAGACTTGAAACTCTGTAGCAAAGGATTTTTCAAGGGTTCTTCAGCCATCAGAGGTGCCGGAATGATATTAAGTGCTGTGAGTGAATGACTAATCAAAGCTGGTAAATCCTCCCAGTGAAAGACCCTCACCACATTGGGGTCCTCCCCCTGGAGAATTTCACCTCTTCCAGTTCAGGCCTGGTCACCTCCCCCCAGAGGTCCAAAAGACCCTTCTAGGGGATTCTCTGAAGGTAGTGATGGAGGAGGCTCTGCTCAGCCCAGGAGTCATCGTGAATGCACCTTTTCTTAGGAGAGGAGACCCCTGTGACAGAGGCACCCTTCAGCAGGGCCAATTGCTCATGTCTGATGGTTTGTGATTGGGTATAAGCAGGGCCGCATTTAGCTAGAGTGAGGCCCTACGCCAAGAAAAATTGTGGGCCCCCCCGTGCAGTCCTGGGCCCCCCCTGTGCAGTCCTGGGCCCCCCCGTGTCCCCCCCCATGCCCCTGTGCAGTCCTGGGCCCCCCCATGCAGTCCTGGGCCCGCCCCCGTGCAGTCCTGGGCCCCCGTGCCCCCATGCAGTCCTGGCCTCCCCGTGCCCCCATGCAGTCCTGCCCCCCCCCATGCCCCCGTGCAGTCCTGGGCCCCCCCGCCCCCGTGCAGTCCTGGGGCCCCCCATGCCCCCGTGCAGTCCTGGGGCCCCCCATGCCCCCGTGCAGTCCTGGGCCCCCCCATGCCCCCGTGCAGTCCTGGGCCCCCCCGTGCCCCCGTGCAATCCTGGGCCCCCCCGTGCCCCCGTGCAGTCCTGGCCCCCCCCTGGACAGCATCGCGGCTGTCTGAGGGGCTTCAGAAGGAGCTGGGGAAGCCCGCGCGAGGCCCCGGCTCCCTCTGTACAGCCGCCAGCGTGAAGAGCCTTTTCCTTCACGCTGGCAGCTGTTTCTGTGAAGCCGCGAATGCTGGGAAAGGTTAAAGGGCAACCTTTAAAAAAATGGCTGTTTTTCCTGCCAAAACTGTGGCACTGTATACTGAAGAAAATCACCCTAGGAGGCCCCCGCGTTTCACCCAAGCCCCCAGTAAAAAGAAACAAGTTCCATGGCTCTTCCCTGGTGCCGGTAAGCACAGCAGAGCCCCTTGCCACCAAACTGTGGCGTCCCTCCCATACACCAAGCCAGGAAACAGCCCTGCAAGAAAATCTCACTGCCATTCTGAAAAAGCATATTCTGACAGTCCAAGAAGGGGAAAATAGGATACTCACTGTGGGAAGGGAAATCACACAGAAAGGGAGGGTTTCTCACTGGAGGGTTACATGATTTGTGAGGAAAGGCAGCCCGGGACCACTGCTGCTGAAGATTGAAGCTGTTCTGCCTTTTGGGGTTTTTTTTTACAAAGAAAACTTAAAGGCACAGCGCACACGCCCAGAGTAAATGAAACAAAGGAATAAAGCAACCAGTCACTGTAACAGAGGAAACTGAGCTGTCCAGCTGGGAGGAAAGGGACCCAGACTACCAGGTGTTTAACCCCTGCACTACACCAGACACACTCAAGGGCCCTGGTGCTAAAGGAGGCAGGCTCTGCCCTCTACCTTTCCCACTTGTAAGTTCACAAGAAAGTGACCCAGTTCGAGGTCACAGAGTATGTCTAAAGGATTTCTCCTGTTTGTTTGATATTTCTCTTTTGCTCTCTGCTTCTATTTTTTGTTTTTTCCCAAGCGTAGTCAAATGTCCATTCAGTGGAGTTCAGCCATGCGGAAACTTCTACCCAGTTGCTGAGGACTAAGATACTGATTTCTTGAGCCTCTGGAGGGAGCTCTTCTACTGTAACATCAGAAATCTGACATGCTCAGTCCCCAGCTGCTGGTGGAGGGAGATAACCCACACACACTGGACTGGACTGGAGGGACGATTAGGAATGTTAGTGTAGCTGGGTTTAGAAAAGGTTTGGAAAAGTTCCTGGAGGAAAGGTTCATAAACCACTATTAAAGAGGGCCCAGAAAATCCACTGCTCAACCTAGGACAAGCATTGTGGAACCTGTGTACCTTTTTGGGAACCTGCCAGGTACTTGTGACCTGAATTGGCCACTGCAGGAAACAGGATACTGGGCTTGATGGACCTTGGCCTGATCCAGTATGTCATTTCTTATATAAGAGACAGTCCCTGCTCATCAGAGCTTACAATCTAGTCTAGACAGACAACACAACAGCTGGGGACTAAGATATGTCTAAGGGAAAGGTAAGGAAACACATAGTTGGAGAGCAGAAGACCACACAGATCAGGATCCAAAAGCAGCCTTGAAGAGGTGAGTTTTTAGTCTAGATTTGAAAAGGGGAAGAGATGAAGTCCCCAAGTGTATGACCAATCTCCCTGCAGGTAAAAGAATGTGCTGATGGCACATTGAGTTTGTGTGGCTATCATGATCTATTGTTCTGCTTTGACTGCAGCTGCTCTTTGTTGCCCCTCAGAAACTTCTGCCCTAGTGTCTTGCCTTATGATTGGGCTGACCCTAGTGGAGAAGGATGGAAATGGGGATGGAAAAGAATGAGAAAATTCTGGACCATGGAGGAGGGGGAGAAAGGAGAGATATTGGACCAGAGAGTGCGATGGAGGTGAGTGGAGAGGGAAAAGAACAAGATGATGATGCTGGTTCATGGGGAAGAAGGGGAGATGCTGAACCATGGAGTGGGAGAGGGGGTGGAAGTGGGGGTGGGGGTGGAGAGGGAAGAGATGTCGAACCATTGATTGGAGTGGGGGATAGAAAGCAGGGAGAAGCTGGACCATGGATTGCAGTGGGTGCATGTGGGGGTGGGAAGAAAAGAAAACAGTGAGATGCATGAGG
This sequence comes from Ichthyophis bannanicus, assembly GCA_033557465.1. Classification (NCBI taxonomy): domain Eukaryota; kingdom Metazoa; phylum Chordata; class Amphibia; order Gymnophiona; family Ichthyophiidae; genus Ichthyophis; species Ichthyophis bannanicus. The sequence goes on from CM066039.1 coordinate 195,523,437, forward strand.
AGGACAGAGAAAAGAAAGGTGAGATGCTGGACCATAGAGTGGGAGTGGGGCTCAATGTGGGGGGGGGGGGGAGAGGGTGAGGGAATATAACAGTGAGATGCTGGGCTACTGAATGGGTTGGGAGTGGAAGGGGAGAACAATGGGAGATGCTGAACCATGGGGGAGAGAAGGAAGAAAAAGGGGAGATGCTGGATTATGGAGTGGTGTGGACTGGGGAATACAGAAGGAACAAAGAGATGTGGGAAACATGAAACAGATGGGAGATTTGAACAGTGGAGTAGAGTGGGGAATCAGGAGACAGATGGCAGATGATGGGAATAGCGGTGGGAGAAGCGTGCTGATGTGGGTAGATGGTGGGGTTGGGAATGGGAGGAGGAGGTTAGGGAGAGGGTAAGTAGGGAGATGAGTTAGGAAGGAAGTGAGAGAAGTGACGGAAAGTAGCTGATGAAAGGTTACAAGAAGGAGAATGGGGACTAAAGGGTGAGAATGGGGGGTGAAATTTGAATTTATAGAGAGGCAGAAAGGAAAGATATGGAAGAATGAGCTGAAACAGAAAGGTCACTGCCAGAGACAGATGTAAGGGAGGAATGAAAGATGAACAGAAAACCCTGAAAAGAAAGTTAAGAGAAGACAGAGGCAAGCAATAAACGGACTGGGACTAACACAACAGGTTAAAATAAAAGGTACATTTTTAAACTCTGCAGTCAGCATTCCTTTTAAACACCATTGTGTATTTAAAGTTACATCCAAATATTCAGCGTCAGCTCGAATCTGGATTTCGACACCGAATATCTGGGTATAGCGCTGATTACTGCTGGTATCCAGATAATGGTGATATTCAGAGCAGTTAACCAGATAGCCATCCACATAACTTAGAACAGCTATTTTGCTGTTCTAAGCTACGCAGATAATTATTCAGATAGTGGTGCTGAAAATCATCACTAGTCAAATAAGTTTGGCACTCTACCCTGACTGCCCCAGCTCTATCCAGATAGAAGGTCAAGGCAATCTACTGCCTGAGGTGAAGAATGAGATGGTGCTGCCTCCCTTAGAGGGGACGGGGCTTTTTCAGAAATCCAATCAGAGACTGAACCAAACCAAAAAGCCGATTAGATTATATGGAGGAAATGCAAGATGTTTGCACACAGGGCCGTACTGAGCTGCAATCCCGCCCTGTGTGACTTGCAGCTCGGGCGCACGCCCCCCCTCTCCTGTTTCCCATCAGCTCCGGCGGGCTCAGCTTTAACAGAACTGCGGGAAAGGGAAATACTCTCCCTTCACGTGGCTCTGCAAAGCTGAGCTGGTGCAAGGGGGGGGGAGGGGGGAAATGTTGGCACAGCTCTTCCACGGCTGGTTTTTTGGGGGGGGTTCTTTTTTTTATTTTGAAGGCCAAGTGAGGAGGTCTTTTTGGGGGCAATTTTCGCCACCCTCAAAAAGTTGCTGCCTGAGGCTACCGCCTCACTTGGCCTCATTATAGAGCCGCCCCTGGCTGGGGTAATCTTTGATGATTTTCATCTTCATTATCTGGATAATGCTGCTGAATTTCAGTGGCTGGCCTCAGTTACCAGCATTTATCTGGTTAGCAGGTGCTGCTATCCAGATAAATGCTTTAACATATTGGGCACAAAATGTTAAGACCAGAAAAGTAGAAAAGTTCATTTTATTTTGAATTTAGTAAATTGGAATATGTCAGCTTTGGGAAAAGTGTATCTCTGATGTCTTTGTATTTTGGATGATCAATTGAGCTAAAAGAAAATTCTCTGAATCGTACAATCAGACAACCTGAAGAAATTATATGGACCTCAGTGTGTTTGTCTTTGTATTTTGCTCAGAACAGGAGGAAATTTATTTCTGTATCTATATCTCCCAGTATGGAACGTGTACAACTCGATCTGTTGGGTGTCAGCAAACTGAAATGGACTGGCATCGGGCACTTTGCATCAGATGATCACATGATCTACTATGCTGGAAATGAAAGACAAAGAAGAAATGGTGTTGCATTTATAATGAAGAAGAAATTTGTAAGAACTGTAATGAAATACAATGCAGTCAGTGAATGCTTAATCTCTATTCGTCTACGAGGAATGCCTGTCAACACAACTATAATTCAAGTATATACCTCAACAACAGCTGAGGAAGAGGATGAAATTGATGAGTTCTATGAACAAGTACAAGCTAAAATTGACAGAACATGCAAACAGGATATCCTGAGAGTCATGGGTGACTTGAACGCAAAGGTTGGCAAAAAAGAAGAAGGCAAAGTAGTTGGAAAATATGGACTTGGCAACAGAAATGAAGCTGCAGAAAGATTGATAGAATTCTGCAAGACCAACGATCTCTTCATCTCAAACACCTTCTTCCAGCAACACAAGTGGAAACTGTACACATGGACTTCACCCAATGGATTGTACAAAAATTAAATTGACTACATCTGTGGAAGTCAACGAAAGCTCTATAACATCAACAAAGACAAAACCTGGAGCTGATTGTGGTACAGATCACCAACTACTAGTATGCAAACTCAAGCTAAAGTTGAAAAAGAGCAAGCCACTCATGAATGTAGCAAACTATGACCTTGAGACCATACCACTGGAATTTAAAGACTGCTTGCAAAATCAGTTTGCTGCTTTAGATACAAATGACAGAGCTCCAGAAGAGTTATGGAATGACATCAAGAAGATTGTAGTGGAAGAAAGTGAGAAATCTCTAGAAAAGGTGAAAAAGAAAAAATGGCCAAAATGGGTGACGGAAGAAACTCTGAAAATTGCCCAGAAATACAGAGAAGCTAAAGCCAGAGGAGAAAGAAAGACAATCGCAGAACTTAACAGAGATTTCCAAAGTGCAGTAAGACAGGACAAGGAAAAGTACTACAATGACACATGCAAGGAAATAGAAGCAGAAACTATTAGAGGAAGAACGAGATCGGTTTTCCTAAAGCTACGAGAGTTAAAGAAAAAATTCCAGCCTCAAACTGGAATGTTACAAGATGCTCAAGGTTCTATGTTGAATGATGCTGAGAAGATCAAGAAAAGGTGGAAAGAATATACAGAGCTTTTATATGATAAAGATCAAGTGGACCAACAGTTGTTTGAACCTGTACCTTATGATCCGGAACCATTAGTGATGAAAGAAGAAGCAGAAGCAGCACTGAAAGCCTTATCAAAGAACAAAGGACCAGACATTGATGACATTCCCATAGAAGTATTACAGCAATCTGATGCAGCTGTTACCATACCTACAAGGCTCTGCCAAGAAATTTGGAAGACAACATCATGGCCAACTGACTGGAAAAGATCTGTGTTTATACCAATTCTAAAAATAGGTGATCCAACTGACTGTGGAAATTATCGCACAATTGCTCTGATCTCACATGCCAGCAAGATTCTACTAAATTCAACAGAGACTACAACCATACCTGGAATAAGAACTACCTGAAGTGCAAGCAGGGTTCAGGAAAGGGCGAGGAACGAGAGACATCATCGCGGATGTGAGATGGATCCTTGAAAAGACTAAAGAATACCAAAAGGATATCTATTTGTGCTTTATCGACTACAGCAAGGCTTTTGACTATGTAAACCATGAGAAACTCTGGGCCACATTAAGAAGCATGGATATACCAGAACACCTGATCGTTCTCTTGCACAATCTGTACATTGTTTATTGTTTACTTATTGTTTATTATTGTTTATTTACATTTGATATACCGCCCCCCATTACATCGGGGCGGTTTACAATACAAAAATAATTTTGAAACAGAAAAGGAAAAAGAAATTACAATAATCAGAGAGGTACAGGAGACAAGAGGTAAGGACAGCAATCGAGAAAGAAGAGAGAGGTCAGAGGAAATTCATAGAGAAACATTGAAAGCTAAGGAGAAAAGATGGGTTTTAAGAAGAGAACAAAATTTGGGGTAGGATTCTTCTAAATGGAGGGAGGTGGGAAGTGAGTTCCAGAGGGAGGGGCCCAAATAGAAAAAGGCTGATTTCCGGGTAGATTGTAAGTGAGCTTTGGAAGGGGCTGGGAGGTGAAGACGGTTGACATGGATGGATCGAAGGCTGCGAGTGGGAGTATGGAAGGTTAATAAATCGGAGAGGTACTGGGGTTGGAAGAGATAGATGGCTCGATGTACTAAAGTAAGGGTCTTGAAGGAAATCCGGAATTCCAGTGGTAACCAGTGGAGATGTTGCAACAGTGGGGTAATATGATCGCGTGGGGAGGCGTGTAATATCATCCGAGCGGCTGTATTCTGTATTAGCTGTAGTCGATGCCGTTGATATTGAGGGATACCAGCATAAATGGTGTTACAAAAATCCAATCTGGTGATGACCAAGGAGAGGAGAAGGGTATTGAGGGCTTGAGAGGATAAGAACGGTCGAATGGCCCGGATTTGTCGGAGACAGAAGAAAGAGCGCCGAGAGATATGGGAAATGTGATCATGGAAGGTAAGGTTGCTGTCAAGGATGACACCAAGATGGCGGAGTTTAGAGACTGGAGAGATACGGGTGCCTGAAAAAGAGGGAGTAAGTGATGGAGTAGGGGAGCTGTGGGGGAACCAGATTGCAGTGGTCTTAGCAATATTTTTCAGAAAGCCTTTGATTTGCCCACTGACATTCCCCCCTAACTGGCCTGTCTGTATGTATGTATGTCCCAACCCGTATGTTGTCTACTGGTTAGTTACCTTATTTCTTATGATTGTTGGTATGATTTGATACTACTCTGTCTACGTAAAATTACTTGTATATTTTTATGATTTTTTGTTGAACAATCTCTTGTGTGCTATCTATTTCTTTCCCTACTGGCTTTCCTGTCTACCTTTGGCGTTCTTTTCCTGGTTTGAGGTGCAAATTGTTTTTAATTGTACACCGCTTAATGCTATTGCCCAAGCGGTATATCAAATTTTAATAAAGATAAAGATAAAGATAAAGATATTGAGCACTAGACAGTTTGAGGCGAGCCATGAGGAAACTGAAGATAGACAGGTTTCTAGTGGGGTTATATCAGGGTGGGACGATGAAGTGTGATACAAAAAAAAGATATCGTCAGCGTAGTAGTAGCCGGAAATCCCTAGTTGTTGGATGAGTACAGCCAAGGGAGCCAAAAAAACATTAAACAGTAAGGGGGCCAGTATTGAGCCTTGCGGGACACCGCAAGTGAGAGGAAGAGGGTCTGTAGCAGAACAAGTGGAGGTGACTGCAAACGACCGGGAAAATAAGAAGGAGTGAAACCAGTGATACACAGCACCACGAATACCTGCATCCCGCAAACGAGAAAGAAGAAGAGAGTGGTCCACTAGGTCGAAGGCAGCTGAAAGATCAAGAGATACCGCCACCGTGATGTTACCTTGGTCATGGGAGGTATGGATTTCATTCATGACCGCCGTGATAGTGGTCTCGACACTGTAACCGGGACGAAATCCGGATTGCTGGGGGTGCAGAAAGTGCGTTGAGTCCAGATGATGAGAAAGCTGTGAAAAAACTACCTTCTCCAAAAGTTTGGAAGCAAAAGGGAGATTGGACACAGGACGATAATTTGCGGGTACGGAAGGGTCAAGTGAGGGATGTTTTAGAAGGGGGCGGACTAGGGCATGTTTCCAAGGGTGAGAAAAGGTACCACTTGACAGACTGGAGTTAATGATGGTCAAGAGAGGTTGAAGTAGCGCAACGGGAGGCTCTGAAAACCACGAAGAGGGAATGGGGTCCAGAGGGCAAGTAGTTTTGTGAGTGGTAGACAGTAGCTGGATGAGTTCCGGGGATGTGATAGGGTAAAAATTGGCCCAAGTATAAGATAACAGTGGGGATGGTGGGGGCGAAATAGGAGGAGGCAAAGGCAAGGCCTGGGGGCAAAGGGGAAGGGAGGAACGAAGGTCGTGAACTTTGGAGGAAAAGAACGAAGCCAAGCCGGTAGGGCTAGGGGCTTGCGTGGAGGTACGAGAGTCCTGAGTGGAGGAGGACTGTAATTGGGAAAGGCGATAGCGGAGAGACTGAATGAATTCTTTGCTTCGGTCTTTACTGAGGAAGATGTAGGGATGTTACCCATGACTGAAGTGGTATTTAAAGGTGCGGAAGAATTGAAGAAAATACCGATACATCGGGAAGATGTCTTACAACTATTAGATAAACTGAAGAGTAGCAAATCACCTGGGCCGGATGGTATACATCCAAGGGTGTTGAAAGAACTGAAATATGAGATTGCAGACCTGCTATCAGTAATCTGTGAACTATCATTAAAATCATCTCTAATACCTGAAGATGGGAGGATCGCCAATGTAACACCAATTTTTAAAAAGGGTTCCAGGGGTGATCCGGGAAACTACAGACCGGTGAGCCTGACGTCAGTACCAGGAAAAATGGTAGAAACCATCATAAAGAATAAAATTATTCAGCATGTAGATAGTCACAACCTAATGGGAGACAGCCAACATGGCTTTAGACAAGGAAGATCTTGTCTTACTAATCTGTTATGTTTTTTTGAAGGAGTGAATAAACAGGTGGACAAAGGTGAGTCGGTTGATATTGTGTATCTGGACTTTCTGAAAGCCTTTGACAAGGTCCCTCATCAGAGACTTTTGGCAAAACTAAAGAGTCATGGGATAGGAGGCAGTGTACTATTGTGGATCAGGAACTGGTTAAAAGATAGAAAGCAGAGGGTAGGGCTAAATGGCCAATTTTCCCAATGGAGAAAGGTGAATAGTGGTGTACCCCAGGGATCTGTGCTGGGTCCGCTGCTTTTTGACATATTCATAAATGACCTGGAAAGTGGAATAACGTGTGAGGTGATCAAATTTGCAGATGACACAAAACTATTTAAAGTTGTTAAAACCCAAGAGGATTGTGAAAAATTGCAAGAGGATCTTGATAAATTGGAAGACTGGGCATCAAAATGGCAGATGAAATTTAATGTGGACAAGTGCAAGGTTATGCACCTAGGGAAGAACAACCCAAACTATGGTTACACGATGCAAGGTTCCATATTAGGAACCACCACCCAGGAAAAAGATTTAGGCGTCATTGTGGATACCATGTTAAAACCCTCGGCCCAGTGTGCAGCGGCGGCCAAGAGAGCAAATAGAATGCTAGGTATGATAAGGAAAGGAATGGAAAATAAAACAAAAGATATTATAATGCCTCTATATAGTTCCATGGTGAGACCGCACCTTGAATATTGTGTGCAATTCTGGTCGCCGTATCTTAAAAAGGATATAGCGATTTTAGAAAAGGTTCAGAGAAGAGCCACCAAAATGGTAAAGAGGATGGAAGGATACTCCTATGAAGAAAGGCTAAAAAGGTTAGGGCTCTTTAACCTGGAAAAAGAGACGGCTGAGGGGAGATATGATAGTAGTCTATAAATTAATGAACGGAGTGGAACGGGTAAACGTAGATCGATTGTTTACCTTATCAGAATATAGAAAGACTAGGGGACATGCAATGAAGCTACAGGGTAAACTATTTAAGACTAATAAAAGAAAATATTTTTTCACTCAACGTGTAATCAAACTCTGGAATTTGTTACCGGAGGATGTAGTAAAGGCTGTTAGTGTAGCTGGGTTTAAAAAAGGTTTGGACAAGTTCCTGGAGGAAAGGTCCATAAACCATTATTAAGAAGTGACCGAAGATATCAAAGCTTGACCCAGTACAAGCATTGTGGAACTTGTGTCTCTTGGGGAAACTGCTAGGTACATATGACCTAGATTGGCCACTGTTGGAAACAGAATACTGGGCTTGATGGACCTTGGTCTGACCCAGTATGGCATATCTTATGTTCTTATGTTCAAGGTGGTAAAAAGATACCACGATTTTTTGGGGGCTGAAGCAATGGAGGCGGATTAGAAGGAGCATTTGGCTTGGTGGATGCAAGACCGATAGTGGGCATGACTGGACTTAAAGAGTTGATAGGAGGCTGTAGAGCGGGATTTTCACCAGAGATGCTCAGCTCTCCGCAGCTGGGAGCGGTGCAGACAAAGTCCTTCATGGAACCAGGGGTGACGGGCGCGATGCCGAGGATGATAAGGCCTGGCAGGGGCGACTTGATTGAGAGTGTGTGATAGTTCAGTGTTCCAGAAGGTAACCTGGGACGACGGTGACAAGGATGAAAAATCAGGTGGGGGGGGGGCGGTATTTATTTATTTAGACAGTTTTGTATACCGCCTTATCCTTCAATCAAAGCGGTCACAACACAATTGGGGGATACATTTAACACGCGGGGATATAAGACACATACACTAATACTTACAGGGAACATGGGCAATGGAGGGTTAAGTGGCTTGCCCAAGACCACGAGGAGCATATGTGGGACTAGAAACCCAGTCCTTCCGGCCCAAGGTTGCTGTCCTCTAGTGGGATTTGAACCCCCGACCTTCCGGCCTGAAGTACCTTGCCCCGACCACTAGGCTACTCCTCCCTGTATATAGTATAGTATAGGGTATATAGTAGAGAAACTCTGCAGGGTTGTCGAGTTGAGCTGGCGGGACAGACGGGTGGGTAATGGGGGGAGGGGGGAGGGACGGGGGGTATGGATTGAAGGGTAAACACAATGTAGAATTGATCTGACCAGGGAAGCGGCACTGAGATGGGCAATGAGATTTGAAAGGAGGAATTCACTGAGGAGATAACCAAATCCAAAGTGTGACCAGCAATGTGGGTAGGCAAAGTCACATGCTGAGACAGAGAGAGATCCTGGAGTAGTGCAGAGAAAGCAATGTCCCTAGCCAAGGTGGGTGAGTCAAAATGTACGTTGAAATCACCGAGTATAAGAAGCTGATGAAATTGAAGGGTCAAATCAGAGATAGAGGAAAGAAGAGAGTCCCAGAGAGAGGGAGGGGAGGATGGGGGAAAGTAGATTAGGAGAAATTGAAGGGCGGGCAGGCTATTCAGCTGAAGTAGGAGGGATTCAGGGTAGCATAAGGAGGCAGAGGGAATTCTAGACAGAGGAACCGAAGAGCGGTAAATAACCGCGACCCCGCCACCCGCTCTCGCAATGCATGGGACAGAGATGGCCTCGTAGTTAGGAGGGAGGCAGCGGGTAAGGAGGGGATCCTCCCCTTCTTTGAGCCACATTGATCAAGAAGCAACAGTTCAAATGGAACAAGGAGAAACAGAATGGTTTAAAATAAGCAAAGGTGTACAACAAGATGCATACTTTCCCCCTACCTGTTTAATTTATATGCAGACCAAATCATCAGAGAAGCAGGATTGTATGAAGACAACAGAAGTGTGAAGATTGGTGGAAGACTCATCAACAACCTTCGCTATGCTGATGATACCACATTACTGGCTGAAAATGAAGATAATCTGAAACATTTGCTTCTCACGATCAAGGAACAAAGTCTTAACCCTTTGAAGGCCTACTTTAAATTTTTAATCCACGTTCTGCAGCCGGGTTAATTTTTGCATATTTCAGGAAAATTGTATCCATCTTATTCAATATGTTCTAATAGTGATTTTCCTTCTGCTATGGTCATGTATTATATACCATTTGATAGGAATATTTAGTCAGAATTTTGGATCCCGAGAGTTTTGGGCTCGGCCTGGAAAGGGTTAAAATGGGTCTGCACCTTAATGTAAAGAAGACAAAGATCATGACAACTGGCAAAATCAGTAAGTTCATCGTTGAAGGAGAAGAAATTGAAATCGTGGACAACTTTAACCTATTTGGATCAACTATCAATAAAGAAGCAACAAGCAGTCAAGAAATCAGACGCATTGCTCTTGGCAGAATGACTATGAAAGACTTAGACAAGATTCTCAAGAGCAGAGATGTCTCTCTCCATACAAAGATTCGACTTGTTCAAGCCATGGTATTTTCAATAACATCATATGGATGCGAAAGCTGGTCAGTGAAAAAGATAGACAGGAAGAAAATTGATGCCTTTGAATTATGGTGCTGGCGGCGAATACTGCGTATACCATAGACTGCCCGAAGAACAAACCAGTTAGTACTAGAGGAGATTAAATCTAAACTGTCTTTAGAAGCTCAGATGACAAGACTTCGACTTTCATACTTTGGACACATCATGCGAAGAGAGAGATCATTAGAGAAAGACAACATGCTTGGCAAGTTAGAAGGTCAACGCAAAAGAGGAAGGTCAGCAATGAGATGGATTGATACAATAACAGCAGCCAAGGGTACCAGTCTGTCAGCAATGAGCTGCCTGACTGAAGACTGAACACAATTTAGGACAACTATCCAGAGGGTCGCCATGAGTCGACACCAACTCGACGGCACTTAACAACAACATACTTCCCAGTGCTGAAGTGCATGTATGCTTGAGGGTTCCAGTTCTATTTTTATCTGCATATTTCTATTTTTGTTTCTGATCCCTTGTCCTATATTGTTGAGGGTCTGCCTGTAGGCATATGTAACAAGGGTGAGGGATTTGGTAGCATGTAGTTTCCATGTAGCAGTCTTACTCGTTATGTTTTCCCAGTAAGATATGTATGTTTTCCCAGTAAGATATGTAAGAGCCTGGTGCTATGCTTGTAGTGCTGCCTGTTCAAAGGTAGGATTAGCTGGTTTGCCATAGGCTCTGAATAGTCTTTTTTGCAGGGTTTCATATTACTTCATAATGTCCCTGGCAGTTGGCACTGGAAGGAAGTTGAGTTTCTGTTACTGAGGTGATACCAAAATTATATTCATACTTTTTTATTAAATCAATGCACATATGACTGTTCTCCATAATCACATACAACTTAGCCATTAAATTACACTTTCCAGCAATTATGGAGTAAACTTTGAACAATATACAGAAAAACATTCTCCTTATAGGTCTCCCAAACACCCATCAAACCCCTAATCCCAGCAATGCTCAAACAATGGGAAGCATAATTCCAATGTAATAATTTTATAAAAACTGAAGCCAGGAACATGGGGATTCTTCATGTCCCAGTACTCAAAAATCCCAATGATGAACAACAACCCTCCCCCACTCCCCCCCACCCTGAATTTATCCCACACCCCCTCCTTGAGAGCAGTGCTAGGCCCATACCAATTACTAATCATGCAACCTTCTATTCAGAACTTAACAAAAATTTAACTACATGCCTTCAGGGGCAAAGTCAGCCAATATAGCTCCCAGATCTTCTGAAAGTGTTAACCATGCATTCTCACCCTGCTTCTTGACTTTAATTTGCTCCATCAATACCAAATTATAAATCTGTATCCTAAGCTGCATAATGGAAGGAGGGGGACTCACTTAACCACTCAATCAGTATACATTTATGTCCCACCAAACACACTTTGCACAGAAACATCTTTTATGCTTCCTCTTAGTCATCACAAGGTGAAAGTGATGTGCTTCCCTAAACAATCAGTAGGGAGCATATGTAAATGATGCTGCAATTGTAAATAAACATACCAGTCAGTCTGGACTATTTAAAAAGTATCTTGGAGATCTTTGAAAGAGAAATATAGCCCTTCTTCTATAAGAACATCTGCCACACATCTAATCCCCTTTCAGAACCACTTATTAAAAGCTTTTGCCATCATTCCAGGGGGAAATGCTTGATTACCATGCAGGCTCAAAAAGGGGGTCACACTAGCACTACATCCCAATGTTTTACAAAATGCCTGCCAAGTAAGCCTCAATGTATGAATTAATACCAACAATCTTATTTCAGCAGGCAAATATTTAGGGGTTGCATGCAAAACAAAGCTAAGTGATAGGGAATATTCTAATTCTTCTTCAGCTGATAATGGAGTGAAGTAAAATGTCCTTAACCAATCTCCAATATGCCATAAATTAAGGCTCGACAAATCCTAGGTGCCAAGTCACTATGGCAACTAGAAACATGCACCTGGCGCCTGGGAGTTTCCTTTTCTCCCCTCCGTTTTCATTTTGGCCCATGGGGCTCTGATTTCTTGTGGGCAGAACGGAAGGGAAAGTTCAGGCCTCTATTACAATTGTCCTAAACTGAAGAGGTTTGACAGGGGATTAGGGGGAACGAGACAGCAAAAATTTAAAGGGGCAGTGTCTTTTTAAACAAGCAAAAGGATGGAGGGCAGAAAGTGGGAGTGTTAGGGGAGAGGTAGAAGGAAGAGTGTCCGGAAGGAGAAGAGAGAGGGGGGGGGGGACAACAGGAGAGAGGTTGGGAGGGAGGGAAGAGCGGAAGGTATTGGATATTGAAGGTAGGTGCATGGGGACAAAAGGACACAATTGTGGATTGGAGATGGGCTGATGGGGGATCTAGGATAGGACTGGAAATGGCTGATGGGGGGCTAGGATTAGAAATGGGCTGATGGGGAGGCTTAGACTGGAAATGGACTGATGGGGGCTAGGATAGGGTTGGAAATGGCTGGGGGTGCTAGGATTAGAAATGGGTTGATGAGGTGGAGCTTGGACTGAAAATGGGCTGATGGTGGGCTTGGACTGCAAAGGGCTGATGGGGCTAGGATAAGATTGGAAATGGCTGATGGGGAAGCTAGGACTGGAAATGGGCTGATGGGGGGGTAGGATTAGAAATGGGCTGATGGAGGGGCTAAGATAGGACTGGAACTAGCTGATGGGAGAGCTAGGACTGGAAATGGGCTGATGGGGAGGCTAGGATTGGAAGTGGGTTGATGGAGGACTTGGACTGAAAATGGGCTGCTGCGGGGCTAGGATAGGACTGGAAATGGCTGATGGGGGTAGGATTGGAAATGGGCTGATGGGGGCGGGGGACTTGGACTGCAAAGGGATGATAGGGGCTAGGATAGGACTGGAAATGGCTGATGGGGAGATCAGATTGGAAATGGGCTGATGGGGAGCTAGGATAGGACTGGAAATGGCTGATGGGGGGCTAGGATTGGAAATGGGCTGATGCAAGGGGTGGGAGAATGGGACTAGAAGGGAGTGGATGCTGGGTGGGGCTGGAAGTAGAAGGGAGCTGATGTTGAGGGAGGTCTATAAGGAGATGGGGCTGGGGGAATGAGGATGGAGAGGGGAAAAGATATTTTGTGTGGGTGGGAAGAAAAATCTACGATTGGCCGGGTATTGGGAGAGTAAGTGAGGATTGAGAATGGAGGGGTGAAATTTGAGTGGAAGAAAAAGGAAGAAAGAAAGAAATGGAGGAAAGAGCAAAAGGGGAAAGATCAGTATGTTAAAGCAGATGTAGAGAGAGAATGGAAAAAAACTAGAAGAGAGAAGAAAGGACAAATGCACAGCAGACAATGGAGAGTTAGCAGAAGACACGAAGAAACCAGAAGAAAGTGACTGGAGCAATTACAACTGAAAAATAAAACGCAGAAACAACAAAAGGTAGAAAAATACTTTTTTATTTTGAATTTATTAACTGGAATATGTCAGCTCTGGGAAATAAGTCTCCTTCCCATTCCCGTTCTAGCCCCTAGCCTTCCCCCCCCCCCATTCCATTCTAGCTCCCCGTTCCCATTCTCATTCTAGCCCCCAGTCCCTCTGTTCCCATTCTTAGCCCCGGTCCCCCTCCCGCCACCACACACCAAAAGGGGTCCCATGCTTGATCGGCTTCAGAGGCGGCCAGAGAGGGCTGAAGCCCCGGCTGACCTCTGAACAGCTGCGTGAGTAAAGAGTGGCATAAGCAGTTTGCCTTCTCTCCCACAGCTGTGATAAGAAGGAGCCTGCCGGTTCACTGAGTGCTGAGAGGTCAAACGGGGCAGGCCAGGTGCTTCTCTAATCCCTTCTTCCTGTCATTGGTATCACTCCTGGTGTATAGTAGAAATCTGCGGAGCATTAGGCATATCAAACAGCTGATCTGAGCTGTGAACCCTATGGATAGGCCTGCTTCACCACCAACTGCACGCTTCTTCTGTCTACTGGGATTGGACCATCAGTGAAAGGGGCAGAGGAGATGGGGAGGGCCACAGATGTAACACAGGTTCCCCGATGCTGAGACCCATGGTATGCCACTGCTAGTTCTTACTCACAATCTTTGTAACTACAGCTGCTTTCTACTATTCCCCTATTCCCACCTTCAGTGCCTTCCCATTGGCTGCATCCCATCCACAGTTTTTGCAGCCAGTTACACTAGAAACAGGCAGGCTTGGTCTAACTACTGTATTTCACTGAATGTAAGTTTCTATGTTGCAGACACTGGAACTCCTTCTCTCAAATAAATATTATTGGGAATATTTTTTGGGGGGGGGGTCTTATTTTTCTGGGATCCCAGTTAAATATGGATAATTTTTGAACTAGATGCATCTTTTCACCAGTTTTCCCCCATGCCAAGTGTCATCGCATTCTGCTTAATTTTCGGAAAGTTATTTTGCTCTTGGACAGACAGAGCTGGTGTAAGGATATGATGCACCCTAGGTGAACATCATCCATTATGTCTCCCTCTCCCGCCATCTCTGAGACCTGCAGCGGCAGCAATGGGTTCCAAACAGCCTCACAGTGCATACTTAAACTTCTGGTGCTGCAAGGCAGTTTGTGATTCTGCCCCCTCCAATGCCTGATGTCTACTTCCTTTTGCATATGAGCAGAAGTGGCTGATTGGCCCAAATATGGCCCCGGCACTGAATATCCAGGTTTAAAGTTCAGTGGTAGTGGTTAGCTGCTTTAACAGTGCTAGGCACCACCGCAGAATATCCCTCCTTCTCCAAAGAGTCTAAGGATCTCTTCAGGGAGGCCTGGCCACCAGCACAGCTATGATTTGAGTCAATTGTTTGAGGTCATCTACTTAGAACTAGGCTTAAGTTCTTTACAAAAGAAGGAATGTGGCCTGTCCTTCCAGGAATGAACTGCTCTAAGGGTCCCTTATACTAACACTTAGCTTGAACTATCCGCTGCATGGCCCATTCTATTCCTATGGACTGCATGACAGATAGCTCCAGCTAAGTGCTAGTAAAAAGGGCCTTAAATAAGGAGTGGCCTAGTGGTTGGGGCAAATTACCCCAGGCCAAAAGGTCAGGGATTCAAATCCCACTAGAGGACAGCAACCTTGGGCCAGAAGGACTGGGGTTTCTAGTCCCACAGGTGCTCCTTGTGGTCTTGGGCAAGCCACTTAACCCTCCATTACCCATGTTCCCTGTAAGTATTAGTATATGTGTCTCATGTCCCCTCATGTTAAATGTATCCCCCAATTGTGTTGTGACCACTTTGATTGAAGGATAAGGTGGTATACAAAACTGTATAAATAAATAAATAAATAAATTCTGCAGCAGATTTGACAGCCAAGAGTGTTGTGGTCCGTCTCAAGATAAATACAGTGCATGGTATGATGATCAATGATAAACATTTAGGCAGAAATACCTTGTTGTGGTAGTACTGCAGCTTCTCTGTTTTGTTTTTCTGCCATCATAGTTTGATATATTCCTGCAGGCTCCATAGTTTTCACTTAGGTGCAAAAATGCCAAATGTGACCTATCCCAGAGTGAGATGTACCACTCCAGTGAGTGAGATTGAAAGCCAATGAGTGAGGATTTTCTTGCAGCGCATGCAGAGTATACATTTTGAAAAGCTCTACATGTTATATTGTTTTGCAAATGAAAGGGGCATCACAAAATGATATTTCGTTTTCATTTAATACTGGGGAGGGTTGATCAAGCACCCACAGAGTAGGTACCCATGTCTCCACAGCAACATCTGCTCTGTAAAGGATACCAGCCACCGCAGCACAAGGAGGGATAGGGTGGGTGGGTGGAGGATTGACCCAGCCCTGGTCTACATTATTTTATGTAGGGACTTGTATTTTGTCCCTGCATGCAATGAATTCAGTAAGCCCATCAATAAAACTACCCTGTTGGGCAAATATGAAGGCAGCTGGCACAATAAGCTCAGACACACACACAGGCACACTATTGAACCCAAACACACCTATATTAATACCAACATATACTAGCACCTAAACACCCCTGCACACACAGATTATCTCAACCCTCAAGAAACACAAACCCAACTGCTGAACAACTCACAATGGTTACCCATTATCTAATCAAGGAGGCAGGAATAGGGGGATTATTATAAAATGAATAGGAAGAAAGGAGTTAGAAAAAGGGGCATAGAAACAGAGAAGACTGGGCATGACTATTAAACCCGAGGGCAGGGCCGGGCTATCATTAGGCATACTAGGCAGTTGCCTAGAGCACTGACCCTCCAGGGGAACCCACTGTCATAGCTGTCACCCCTCCCAGTGTCTGTAGCAGTGGCAATGGACGCAAACAGCTCTGTGGCACTTACCTTACAACTTTGGCGCCACGGGGCTGTTTGCAAACAGAAAGTCAGCTTCGGGCATTGGAGGGGACGGAAGCAAACAGCCCCACAGTGCCAAAGTTGTAAAGTAAGCGCAGCGGGGGGATGTTTACAGCCACTGCCACTGCTGCAGGTCCCAGAAAGGGGCAGCAGTGGCAGCAGCAGTGGGTGCTGCGGAGGTGGGTTGGAAGTGCAAGGGATGATGTTGACCTAGGGTGCCTCATCTCCTTGCATTGGCCATGTCTGAGGGGACAAAGGAAGCAGGGTTTAGATTTCCAAGAGAGGAACCAGTATGGTCATCCCTTCATTGTAATTCATTTCTTCTCCACCACGCTCTTTACTCCTTCCTCGACAAACCTCAAGCATTTACCCCTATTCGTTTGATCCACTTTCAGTTTCAACTATCAGAAACTAATCAAGAACTGCCTATGCAGAATAAGCCTGTTCCGGAGAGTCAGTTTGTATATTTCTGATATTGTATCACACAAAATAATAAATGCAAACCAAGAAATTCAAATACAGCATACCTATCAAGGTCATGCACAGAAAAAGTTTTTAATTTAAGTGCCTATTTACTAAGCTTATTAATGTAATCGCATAGTCTCAGAAATATTAGAAGCCAACAACCATAATGGTGGCCAGAAGGCCAACCTAAGCCCATCTGTGTGAAAAAATAAGCTATGTGCCACAGAATGGGTTCTTTGGAAACCAGTACTAAGGAGACATGAAATGGGAGCAGCCGGATGAGGAAAAAAGCCAGCGATTAACAAGCCTTTGTCCTTTCAGTTAACAGCATTCTAGAAATGTGTTCCATATCAGCTCAGACTGCATCTCTGTCCTATCAATTGGCATTCTTTGTCTTCCTTTGGCTACCACAGCAATATTGTTTATTTATTGTGGTATATTAAATATTCTAATAAAAAAAAGAAGGGGGTAGGGAAATTAGGGACAAAGAATATTCAAACACAAAACAGCACAGCTGCTTGGAAAAGTGCTGAAACTTCACATGGCTGCTGGTCACCAATCACTAGGCCTATGGATCTCCAGTCAAATCACTGAAGTTGTCATCAGCCTGCGTCGTTGGTCCAGTGGAAAGACCCCCTCTCCATCTAACTGCTGGATTGAGACAGAGTTAAACAGCAAAGCAATGCTACGGTAATGTTGTGGGTGGAATGTGGCCTCAGTGAAGGAAAAGAGAGAGTGCTTGCAGCTCTTTAGAAAATGTGTGAGGGGAAGGTGCCTCGGCATATTAGAAAGAGAGGAGGGCCAAATGCATGCAACCTGGCATATCTAAGTGGCTGTGCTTTTCCTCTTGGCTTTGGTCAGAAATTTTATTATAATCCTCTTAGTTTCTTAGTATAGATTTTGTCCCTTTTCAAGATGTTTCTTTTTTGACATTCTGCCAAATCGATTCTCTCCTTCCCTGATTTTTCAGCAGGAAACAGGGCATCAGGCAGTTTATCTCTCACAGGTATTCTCTGAAGAAACTTTTTTCCTTGTTTTCATTTTACATCATTTTTCCTCTATGTCAGAGAAAAAGGCAAACAACTTCAAATTCTTGCATATGCATAGAAAATATTTTCAATCTCTCTTTTCTGTATAAAAACCGTTCTAATTTCATTTTACTTGGCACCACGCATAGTAATATATTCTACTTCTGTGACATAGACCTCAAAGAATAGCCCATACATTGATAGGAATGAGGAGCTTCAGGATCCCTACTGACCCATATACTTTCAGGGATGAGGGAATAGCAGAGATGAGAAACTTCAATGTCTTCCCTGGCCCAAATAAAGGCAGAGATCAGGGACCTCAGGGTCTTTCCTGGTCCATATGCAGGCAGAGCATGTTCTATGCTACAATACCGAGCAAAAAAGAGCTCCGGATATACATGAAGGTTTTTAGCTTCTGTTCAAGCAGAAAGTTGATGACAGACTGTCAGGAAATTGCTCAGACACATAAAAAAGAAAACAGCCCTGTTGTTCTGGTAAACATGCAGTGAAAGCATGCACTGTCAGCAGAGACACAGCAGAAAGTGCAGCATCAGAGCAGGGTATTTGATTTCTCTCCAGCTTTACCTGGGTCACTATTTTGCCTTTATTTTTTTAAAACCTACTTTTTCTGAGTTAGTAAGAGAATAAACTGGTTGATCCCATAAAAAACTG
The DNA here is from genome assembly GCA_033557465.1 of Ichthyophis bannanicus. Classification (NCBI taxonomy): domain Eukaryota; kingdom Metazoa; phylum Chordata; class Amphibia; order Gymnophiona; family Ichthyophiidae; genus Ichthyophis; species Ichthyophis bannanicus. Next base: position 195,541,737 of record CM066039.1, read on the forward strand.
TTAAAGACCTCAGGAGATAAAGCATTACTGCTTTAAACCCAAGAATCATAGCAATAATAAGAACAATGGGCCTGATTTTCAACAAGGCGCCGAGATCTGCCATAACCGCAGAAAGTTACCCGTTGTCATGCCCATAGCCCCTTACATATGTATGGAGGGGCGTGCTTGTTATATAGAGTTCACCACTTTGGCAATGATCCAGACTGACTATCTTGCAAAGGATTATGGTAATGGTAGTCCAGTCATGCGGTGCTTGCCTTTGAGGTAAATGATGACTATGGTAGTTGGATCGAGTGTTAAGGCAATGACAGAAAATTTATTTATGAGGTAAATCAAAATGCACACAGATTCACTTGGTAACACCTTAGGATGTCTTCTCCAGGATTTATATTCAAAATAACAATACAACTGAAAGCTTATGTAAGTAGCTTGTAAAGTCCATTAAACAACGGAAAGTCTTTCTCTCAGCCACTGCTGACAAACCTGCTCAGCAGTGCTGGTGTAGAGCAAATCAAAAATAAAAGCTTCTTCACAAAACAGCTTTTTTTTTCACATTCAAAGAACTTTTTATATCCAACGTGTGCACAGCCTGAGCCGTGCTCTGCTTTGATATCAGCTGACTAACAAGCTTCAATCAACAGCTTTTCTCCTTCTCTGCACAAATATTTCACTTTCCCCAAAACCTTCTTTCTTTCCACACAAACTTTCTGCTGTGCCAGTTACTAGAACGTTTCCTTTTTATGTTTGATCACACTTTCAGGATTTCTCTGTGCTAGCAACTTTGCATAAAGAACAGTCTATGAAAGTATTGTCTTCCTCTGTAATTACATCTTATTCTTCTATTTGCATAGGTTCTATATCGGGGTCTGGATCAGAGGGCTTTACTAACTGACCTCCATTAGGACGGGAAGTGTTTCTAAGCCCTTTGCAATGCTCTAGGTTAGACAAACGTCCAAAGTTCATACCTGAGTTAAAGCTGGCATTAGGCTGTCCTCAGATACTCTGGCCAGTATGCACTTGAGCTTTTATGACCTGTCCTCCAGTCTGTATTCCTGGACCTCAGGGCATTTGCTCCATACCTCTTCGAAAAGGTATTTGTGTTCCTCCTCCCTTCAGCTGCTTCGGTCCTCTTACCAGCTGCTGCTTTAGGATTCCTAGCTGAAGTTCTCCAACCCTCTGGATTTCTCCAATCCCTGGAAACTGGCTTCTCATAGGAATCTCTCCAAGAACATGGATCTCTCTGAGCTCCTCTCTCCTTCTCGCTCCTACTCCTTCCACTGCTCCTCTCTGAATATTCTGTTCTAGTTTTAAAGTTCCCCGTTTCAAACTCCCTCCTGGCAGCTGAGTAATTAGGAGTGACGATATCATGCTCACCCTACCGATAAACACAAATAATCCCACATACCAGAAATTACTAGACTGTATCAGTGAAGCAAATACTTGGCTAGAAAACAATAATCTCAGCATTAACCTAAAAAAAACTGAAGCAATGATCGTATCAAGAAAACCAGACACGAATCTCCCTGAAACTATAACAATTAACAACACAATAATCCCAGTCAAAAAAGAAGTAAAATACCTAGGCATTATAATAGACCACACACTTAGTATGCTTCCTCACATAAAACAAACAGTGAAAACCATACTCTATAAACTTAGGATCACCCAACACTTAAGACCACTACTTGACACGCATGACTTTAGGTCTGTCATCAGCACACTTATCACTCCACACTTCGACTATTGCAATAGCATACTTATCGGCCTCCCTCTTACAAGCACCAACATACTCCAAAGAGCTCAAAACATCTGTGCTCGAGTAACAGCAAAAGCCCGCCTCACTGACCACATAACTCCCGTACTAGCCGAACTACACTGGCTTCCCATAAATAGTAGAATATCATACAAAATACTCTTAACCACATTTAAAATTATAAACGGCATCTCACCCTCACATTTAACCACTCTGATTCAAGCTCCAAAAGAAATTAGAACCCGCAGACAAAACGCAACCTACTCACTAGAAATAAAAAAATCCATCCGAAAAACAAAAAAGACCACAAGCTCAAGAGCCTTCTCTTATGCAGCCCCCACCCTATGGAATGAACTTCCGCTAGAACTCCGTAAAATAAAAGATCTTCAAACATTTCGGAAAGAACTAAAGACATTTCTATTTAGAGAACACTTCGCAAATCTTAATGAATCCCCTCCATCCAACACACCACACAACCATAACAATCCTCCTTAACCACAGTTCAACAAGCCTCAACACTCAGTACACTTAAGAAACTAGGTTTAATTTAACGAAGAATCAATGTAAATAGTCAAAGCATTACTAGCTAATGTTAAACTGTATATAGTTCTGTAACAATGTTCCATGTTATCGTTTATCGTAAGTTAACTGTACATAGTATTGAAAAAAAACCGATGTTCTATGTAAAACCATGTTCACTTAATGTTACCTGTAAACCGCCTTTGATCTTTGGAAAAAGCGGTATAGAAAATAAGCATAAATAAATAAATAAATAAATAAGGGTTTCTCAATCTGGGCTTATACTCCTTCACCACATCTCCACTAGGGGCTTTCTGCAGACCACTGCAGCATGGAATAACCTGTCTTTTAGGAAAACATGCAGTTTTCTTCCTGTGACCTGACAAAACAGGTCCCTTGATTAGGATAAATTCCCTTCCTTTGTCACTATTCTCTGGGCTCTGATAAGCTTCCTTATCACACCGTTCAAGAAAAGTGCTTGAATCATGAGTCCTGCGCTGTCAAAACGGGCAAGCAATGAAAATGCACAGTGGCATATACGGGTAAGCACAGGGCACGTAACCCAGGCTCTGCACCCAAGGTAGACAGGCGATACCAATGTATGTGACCACAACAGTGGCCAGAGAAGCAGGATGGCATGTATGCATGAACCCATGTGTTGTCTGTCCGGCATATCCATGCATAGACGACATCATCATGCAGGCCCCACAGGCTGCCTGTGCAAGAGCCCCCTGTGGCTGGGCAGATAGACACCGGTGGCATGGTGGCAAAGATAAGTGTTAACTTCAGCCCCGACAAGAGTGAGAGCTTTGTCCGATCCGTGCTGCAGCACAAGGGGGTTCTCTACCCTAGGGGGGGTCATCGGCCCAATCTGCGGCTGTCAACAGCTGTATGGAGGGGCATCCAACTCCGGCTGCACAGATAAGGAGGCCACAACAGGCAGGGGGGAGCTGAGCACCATGCTAGGCACACACCCTGAAAGGCACAGCTGTGTGTCTGCACAGGGATAAAGGCTGCCCCACATGCTGGTGGCTGCCCCAATGTTTGCCAATCAGGCATTGGTGGGGGGACGAGCCATGCATTGGCACAGGTGCCAGCCCTGATTACCCGCAGCAGGGGGCATACCAACACACAGCAGGTGATGAGGCTACTGCACCCCCTGGTGGTGGTTGGCAGCAATGCCACAGGGCATACACAGCAATGGTAATGCCCTGTGCAGGAGGAGCTGTAGTCAGGCTGGGCACCACAGGGGACTCTGCCAGCCAGTGTGGATGGCGCAGGGGTCTGGGGGGACCAGTGGCAAAAACCACATATGTGTTGCCTGCATGTCCCTGCAAGTGGATCTGCCATCACTGCCTGCCACCCCCTGTCCGGCTGTGGCAGCATGACGATGATGTGATACCACAGAACATAACAAATCTGCAATGGCGAGCATGCATATACTGCAACACCCTGTCTTTGCACAGTGCACAACAAACCATGCAGTGATATGGCCCCTGAGGCAGTGGATTCCCCCTGCCATGGCATATGCCCACAGCTGAGGCCACGCACGGCCCACAAGCAAGTACCATGGTGTGAAGGGATGCCAGTGTGCAACAGACAGGAGCAAGGGAAGGGGGGAGGACTGCAGAGGTGTCTGAAGGGCCCATAGGAGTGACACAGGTGAAGCAGTGGCCCAGATGGCACCATTGCTGGTGGCACAGAACATGTGTCAAAGGGCCAGGGGAGTTGTGGGCAGCAATAAGGTGGCAGATGCCAGAGGTGTACCATCACATGCACCCCACACCTGCCACCCATGGGTATGCCCCTGTCCCTAGGAGGGGCAGGTCACCAGACTGCAGCAGGATACAGGTATGCACAACAGGCGATATGGTAGCACTCAACTGAGCTCATGTGTGTCCCCCTCTCTCCCAGAGTGAATATGGCATGCAACGCACCCTTGAGGCCCTCAAGTGCCGCTTCCACACACTGTGCCAGAGGAGAATGAACCAGCTGCAGCGAACCAGGGAGCGGCTGGTGGCTAAGGAAGGTCAGTGGGGTACACAGTGGAGCTCAGCAGATGCAGGGGGTGGCAGCCATGGCTGCCAAACTGGTGCAAGCAGACCATCTTGTGATGGACTCTCTCTGTATGCAATGATGGGAACATGCTATGGACAACCGTGCCATCTCCCGGTGCCACCATCCCATGTGTGCACCAGCTGGCACACATGGCTGAGGCATAGCACAGAAGGACAGTACCGGGGCCCCCCCCCCCCCCCCCCCGCCAGCAGTGGCTCCAGGTGGCTCATGCTGCCTCCTGTGCATGCCCATCGCCCAGGGGGTTCTGGCAGGCCACAGCTCGGCATGTGAGGGGAAGAACAGAGTTGGCTGGAGGCGGGCAAAGGGGAGGAAGTGCAGTGTGCACTGTGGGAGAGGCATGTCCCTGTGGGCTGAAGGTGGATTGAGTGATGCATTTGTGGGCCCCTCAGGGGTGTGCCAGTCCCACCCCAGGGCCATGCCTGTGCATACCATTAACCCCCTTCCTCTTTCCCCATAGTTGGCTCCAGGGGGGCTCAGGACACCGCTGGCTCACCAAACCTACTACCCATGAGCAGCAGTGCAGCACCATAGGAACAGTCCAGGGGGGCTGACAGCACCAGTACCACCAGCAGTGAAGGGGACAAGGAGGTGTCCAGCAACACTGTGTCAGAGAATCATTATTTATTTAACATTTTTTTATATACCATTTTTCTGCAATTCAAAACGGTTTACAATGAATAAATTGTAAAAGTGTATTCACAGCTGTTTTACAAGGAACAACAATGGTTTGAACAATGGTAGAACCTTTTCAACAGAACTATTTACATATTTACATTGGGAGATCGGAGGTAGGAAAATAGGGAGGTGGAGGGGGTCAGGAAAGAGGAGGGGAGAAGATGGGGTTTAATTTTGAATAGCTTTGGATGGGGTTTAATTTTGATTAGCTTTGGAGATCTGCTTAGGAGGGCAGGGTAAAGTATTCACTAAAAAGGAAGGTTTTAAGTTTTTTGCGGAATTCCAAATGGTCAGGGCATCCTCTTAGGCCAGGGGAGAGGGCATTCCATATAGAGGAGGCATAGAGGGAGAAGGCTTATTTATTTATTTATTTATTTATAGTCTCTTATATACCGCACTATTCAGCATCAGCGCGGTTTACATGTAACAAAAATGCTCAGTACAGTTGAACGCGTATGAGTTTTACAGGTAACAGGGCACAAAAACTTGGATAACAGGGGAAAACTATTTACAAAATGTATTACATGGTTACATGTGGATTGGTTACATGTGGATTGTGTGCAATTTTTCTTTTGTGATGGTATGTTTAAGATGTTTGTTGTGTTGGGTCTGAGTGGTCTGGTGGAATTTAGTTTCGAAAGGAGCGAGAGTAGGTAGGGGGCGGATTCATTGTGTAGGACTTTGTGTATTAAGGTGATGGTTTTAAATTTTATCCTAGCATGTACAGGGAGCTAGTGGAGGTCCTTGAGGACGGGGGTGATGTGGGCTTGTCTGGGTGAGTTGGTTATTAGGCTGCACAATCGTGTTCTGCGCTATCTGGAGAGGGTGTAGGCTATGTTTTGGGAGACCATAGTATATGAGGTTACAATAGTCAAGGGTCGGGGTTGTTAAGGCCTGGCAGACAGTTCAGAAAGAGTCTGGGTTTAGCAAGGGACGGAGATTCCTCAGGGTTCGTATTTTGCAGTAAATGGAATTAGTTGTTCTTTTTATCTGCTCACGGAAGGTGAGATTTTGGTCTATTATTAGGCCTAAATATTTGATGTCAGTCTTTACCGTGATGATGTAATCTCCTTGGACAATAGAGGACAGGGGAAAAAAGGATGGGTTGGAGAAGATGTGGATGGCTTCTGTTTTGGTTTGTTTAATTATGAGGTTGTGTTGGTGGAGCCATTGTCTTGGAGCAGTTGCTGATATTGGTGAGATTTGACTTGGAGATATTAAAGGGGGTAAATAACATTATATCATCCGCATACAATTGGTATTGTATGTGGTATTCTTGGAATATTTTGCATATGGGTTGAAAAAAAGATATTAAAGAGGAGTGCCGAAAGGCTGGAACTTTGAGGGACTCCTTGAGAAAGTATGAATGGTAGAGAGGTTTTATCGTCAATTCATACCTGTTGTGTTCTGTTTTCAAGGTATGAATAGAACCAGTTTAGGGTAGTGTCTCTAAAACCAATATCGTGGAGTCTGTTGAGGAACTGTTTGTGGGGGAGGGAGTCAAAAGCTGAGGAGATGTCAAGGAAGATTGGTAGGCATCTTTGGTTGGGAGATTGGGTGTATGTTATTACTGAGTCTAAGAGGGAAGTGATCAGGGTTTCCACACCATGATTCCTTTTGAAGCCATATTGGAAGGGGTCAAGAGGTTTGTGGTCGTCAATGTAGTTGACACCGTATGCCACTCAACACTTCTAACAAGACTCGAAGAAGCGGGCCTACACGACACCACCCTGAAATGGTTTACATCATACTTAAAGGGCAGACAGCTCCAGGTCAGCTGTGGATCAAAGACCTCTCAACCCATCAGCGTCACTCAGGGTGTCCCACAAGGTTCATCACTCTCAGCCCTGCTCTTCAACCTTTACATACAACCCATCTGCACAATCATCAGGAAATTCAATATACAATACACCATATATGCAGACAACATAATGATATTCACACCAATCAATCTAAACAAACCGGACTACAACAACATAGCCAACTGCTTTGAAGAGATGACAACCTGGCTGCAAGAAAACAATTTAGCAATAAACTATAACAAAACTGAAGCGCTGATCATAACAAGAGACCAAACATTCACACCCACATCCTCCATCGACCTAAACAATGCTACCATCTCAATAAAACAAGAAATAAAATACCTGGGAATAACTCTTGACAGGGAGCTCAACCTTCAATCCCACATTGCGAAGACCACTAGGAGCGCCTATGTCAAGATGAGGACAATCAGACGACTCAAACCCATCCTTGCTCCTGAGCATTTTCGAACAGTCTTCCAGGCCATCATCACCCCCACCCTGGACTACGGCAACCACATCTACCTTGGACTCCCAAAGAAGTCTGCACAACCACTTCAAATAGCACAAAACACTGCTGCAAAACTCATAACAGACAGTACAACCCACGAACATATCACACCCATACTATACGACCTCCATTGGCTACCAATCAGCTCCCGAGTCCGTTACAAAGTTCTCTTAACCACATTCAAAATAATAAACAACCTATCCGCAGACAACCTACAACAGCTCATAACAGCTGACGATAGCAAAAGACCAAGAAGAAAGGGAACATCAAACAACATCAGAACCCCAAAGGACTACACCAGGACAAACCAAGCCACATCAAAAAGAGCTTTCACCCTGGCAGTCCCAGCCATATGGAACTCTCTCCCTGACCACCTCAGAGCAACAAAAGACATCAAAGAATTCAGAAAGCAGCTTAAAACCGAACTATTCAGAAACCATTTCAAGAACCTCACAGAATGACTCTAATCAACCATTTAAGTTAACACAGCCATCATTGTAAATATGTAACTGTAAATATGAATCATAAACACACAATGTATATAGCTTCACATCAAAATCAACCACACTTTCTCACACAGCACACTGTGACGAATCACCCACTGCATGCTACTGACAACACCTATTTCATTGATTTGTTTGCTGTGACAACCGCTTTGATTTCATGAGAAAGCGGTATACCAAATCCGTTTAAATAAATAAAATAAATAAATAAATAAATAAATAGTTCTGCAGCTGGTTTTGTACAATTTTTTCAGTTATTTTTGCTAGGAGGGGGATATTTGGTATTGGTCTGTAGGGGGCTGATGTCAGAGAAAGAGGGCAGTGATGGGGCCATGGCACAGCAGTCAGATGGGGAGGCAGAGGAGGAGGGATCGGAGGGTCAGGGTGCAGAGTGGGGAGGCAGAAGAGTCAGAGGAGGAGGGATTGGAGGGCCAGGGGCAGGGTGGGGAGGCAGTAGAGTCAGAGGTGGAGAGATGGGAGAACCAGAGGTGGGGCAGGGAGGCAGGGGAGTCAAGGAGGAGGGATCGGAGGGCCAGGGGCAGGGTGAGGGAGGAGGAGGAGGAGTCAGAGGAGGAGGGATGGAGGGCCAGAGGTGGGGCAGGGAGGCAGGGGAGTCAGAGGAGGAGGGGCAGGGTGGGGAGGCAGAGGAATCAGAGGAGGAGGGATAGGAGGGCCAGAGGTGGGGTGGGGAGGCAGAGGATTCTGAGAGGAAGGGATCGGAGGGGGTAGCAGGGGGGATGCGGGAACCATCTACCAAGTGCCCCAGGTACAGCGGTGTGATGCAGGACACTACCAGCAGGCACCCAGCAGGAGGCCCAGAGGTGGAACTGCACTCTCCGGCTGCCCCATAGCACACAGCCATGCCTACCCACAACCCAACCAGGAGGCCATGTGCCCGCTGCATGGCTCAGCATGGGCCAGGTGCAACAGCGATCAGAGCCATGGTCCACCCTACATAGCTGTGGACCCCCACAGCCACCCCAGCACCCATGAGCATGCCATATCCGTGCCGCACCAGGCCCCTCTGCACCACCACCCCCCAGTGACTGGGCTCTTGCTACCCTGGTGGTGGAGGTGCAGCTCCTGAGGGAGGAGGTGCAAACTGTGGCAAGGTCCATAAAAGAGTGCATAGATGCCCTTGCCAGTGCCATTAAAGGGCACAAGCATGGCCCCTCTGCACCATAGGCAGTTCCCCTGGCAGGGTATGCCCTGCGATGGAGTGGTCTGCAGTATGTAAAGCTGTATATTGTCTGCCACTGTTGGCACCATTGTAGATGTTGGCACATGTTTGACAATAAAATGGTTCCATTTTGCAAACATGATGTGTCATCCATTTTGTGGGGGTAGGGCGTTCTGTCTCCATGGGTGGTGTGGGGGGCTGGGGAGGGTATCCAAGGATCTATGGGCATGAGGTGTGGGCATGCTCATTCTGCACAGGTATGGCAGAGGGGCACTACCCATGCAGATGGACAAGAGCACAGCCCAGCATGGGTAGCGCCTCTATGGCCTCAGCCCATATTGCATGGGTATGGCAGAGGGTCACTACTCATGCAGGCAGTCGTGGGCACAGCCGTGGAAGGATAGCGCTTCTGTGCCTGCGACCGTCTGCACAGGTAACGCCCTTCTGCCATACCCATGCAGAACGGGTTGTGGCAGCATGGGTGTGGCCCAGTGGTGCTGCACACACAGGGTGCCCCATGCCCATGAAGGCACACTGTCGGAGTGGTGCATGTCGCGGTTGCTATGCCCGCTTACTGTATTATGCGATCTACCCGGGTATTGTAGTCTGGGTGGCCCTGCACACCTATGTTGCTGTTGCTCAGTGCTGTGCAGCTATGGTGTCCTACGGGGTGAGCTGTCATGCAGATTTTCAAAATGTCGGCTCCCAGGGGCCTACATGGGTACCGGATATGCCTTTGGATGTGGCTGTGTGTTCTAACCACATATGTGTAAGAGGACCTACATGGGTAGTCAAACACTGCCTTAGCGCATGGCTGCACAATAGCTGACAAGGCACCAACAATGGCAAAGTGCACAAGGAAGGCTAACTTCATGCCTTCTGAGACAGCTATAGCCCTGGGGCTCATCCTGCAGCAGCACACTGCTCTCTTCGCGGCAGAGGATGCCAGCACCCAGTAGACATCATGGTGAGACATTGTCTGCAGGGTCAATGCAGTCCACCACCTCAACAGGGAGGTGGAAGACATAAAAAAGAAGTGGCGCATGGTACAGCAAGCATCAAAGGAGAAAAGGGCCAGTAACAGCAGGCTGCTGCCTCATCCCTCTAGAGGAGCAGGTGCTGCAGTATGTGGAGGAAGTCACTGTCTCCTGGGTTGCAGGCTTTGACAGCTCTACCACAGGCAAACAGGGGGGTGAGTAGGGGTGCTCCATGGCCCAGGTGGGACCATGACAGCCTTGTATATGTTCCCATCATGCCTCCGTCCACCCAGGACATGCCTGTCTGTCTGTTGGATCTTGGGTGCTGCATGGGGTGGGTACAGTGCAGACCGTGCACCACCTGCCGGTTCTGTAGTGGGCTGGGTGCCACCCCATAGGCCAATCTGGCAAGCCATGACACTAATCTCTGCCACCTTTGATCTTCCACAGACCTGCCAGGGACCCCACCTTCCCAGCCTGGGACAGATGCATCAGGGGGAGCCTCAACACCCACCATAGATGATGCCAGTGCATAGCCAGGGTTCAGTATAGCCATCAAGGCTAGTGTGCCTGCCAGGGAAGCAGAGCAGTCCAGTGCACCAGCCAGGGCAGAAGAGCAGTAGGGTTCGCCACTCAGGGCAGTGCAGCAGGCCAGCATGAATGCCAGTGCCGGGAAGCCAGAGATAGATGACACCCTACTTGCCGAGCTACAGTTTGCCATCCTGGATGACCCTGTGGGTGCAGGGGGTAGTGATCTGGACCAGGAGCTACTGCAAGAGGGTGCGCGCCTGGTGACTGGCAAAGAGGGAATACTGTCCGAGCTGCAAAGTATCCGGCAGGACCTGTAAGCTACAGAACAGGCAAGAGAAGCAGAGTGCGAGAGTGGCAGGACCACAGATTGCATGTGGAGCACCACATGGAGGGGCACCTACGACTAATGAGGGAGATGGCAGCTTACCAGGCATCAATCACTGGTTCCCTGCACAGTTTGGTGGGCCTCATGCAGGCACAGGGGGTGGGTGCTGGGGCTGCCAGTGCAACAGCACAGCCACCTGTTAGCACTGAGCCATGTCAGTTAGTCGATCCTGTTGGGGAGGGTGATGACACTGCCAGCACATCCTCCAACATTTCTCCACTGCATTGTAGTGCACGTGTTAGTAAGCGCCCATGGCCAGCAAGGAGCCCTGGGGCAGGGGAATCACATGGGGGGAAATAAAGTATCACTCTGCACACATTTGCATGGTAATGGGCACTTTATTGGTGATTGTGTGTGTGTGTCCTATCCTGGTGCTGGGGTGGGGCAGTTGCCTCAGAAACTGTCCCGTATCATCCATGCATGGTGCGCCAGTGCCCTGGCCTGCTGCTAGCTCCCGGACTCTGCACCATCACCATCTGCTGCCTCTGTGACCTCTTACTCCTCCACAACTGCTGGCTCTGGGTCCGGCACTCCACGCATCTGTGCTAGGTTGTGGAGTATGTAGCATGATGCAAATATTTAACATACCTGCTCTGGGCTATAGAGGAGTTGCCCACTGCTCCTGTCGAAGCACCAGAAATGGCTCTTCAGCTTCCCAATTGTGCATTCTACACCCAGCCGGGTCTGCTAATGGGCACTATTGTACGGGTCCTCCTGCCAGCTCATGGGGTGGCACACTGGGGTAAGAAGCCAGGTCCTCAGGGGATATTCACGGTTACCTGTGGGGGCAATGTGAGCTGTGAACATGAGCAATGTAACGTGCACTGGATATAGTCTATGGGCTGCTATGGACAGCATACTGCACACCATCTACTAGCAGGGCAGGGTGCAATATCTACCAGTCAGCGATGCTGTGCCAGTGAGATGACACCAACATATGGCCTGTGCGGCAGTCAAGCATTTGGAAGGGCAATGGCTGATGGTGACATAGACAGGCCTGTTGGAAGGAAGACAGGGGCATGGCACAGGGATGCAGTTGGGGGGGTCTGCAGGCTGGGATGGGGACAGACATGGATGTGCCTTACACGAACTGGTGCCATGTGGCCATGCTGTTCCACATTCCATATGTTGGTGCATGCTCCTTGTTCTCAGCCACAGTGCTTCCCCTGGTTGTCAACACAATGTCCGTTATGGCCCGCAGTGTCAATGGCTCTGTGGAACAGCAGAGCATGTGCACACAGTGGTGCTCGTGTGTTGCGTTACATACAGAACACATCTATCACTGCATGTTTGCAGTACACATAGTATCATACTACAGCAGGCATCCATTTTGGGCCTGTCCTGGGGCTCACACATGTGCACACTCACCTAGCAGCCACGCATCACCGAGCTGAGCCCCAGCTGCAACCTGTCCCAGACTAGACTGGCGAGGACAAATGCATCATGGCAGGACCCTGGGTAGCGGGCACACACATCAATATAAAAGACACCTAAATTAAAAAATCAATGACATCCATGTTGGCATCCACAATGACCTGCATGGTCATTGATGTGTACACATGCCTGTTCCAGTATACCCTCTGTTCCAGCCGTGGTGCCTGCAGTGCAATGCGGGTGCAGTCTATACATCCAAGCACCGATGGGAACCCTGCAACATTGTAGAATGCCTGCATGGTCTCCTGCTGCATCTGCTGTGTCCTGGGGAAGGCTATGAGGGTGGCACATCCTCCGCAGCAGGGCCCTGGTGAAGGTTCCTATACAGTGCCTGGCAGTGGACTGCGTGATTCCAACAGTCGCCCCTATCACATGCTGGAAGCTGCCAGTTGCAAGGAATCCCAGGGCAGTGGTCACCATCATGGCCACTGGCAGTGCCTGGCTTATGGATGTGGAGGGCTCCAGGTCCACACTGAGAATGCTGCGCAGCTTGGTAATTGTTGCTCATCCAGTCTGTATCTCTGGTAGACCTCCTCCTCCACAGGTTACAGGTAGCTCACCCTGGGCCTGTGTACACATGGAGCACTGTACCTGTGTCTTGGGTGCTGGGCTACAACCTGCTGCTGGGTAGGCAATGTCTGTCACATCCTCCACTGTGCCCGGGCATGGTGGGCGTGTCTCCACCTCTGGATCACCATGTGCATGGCCCACATGGTTGTACCTGGCCCACATGGTGTCTCTGCCTGTCCAGCGTCACTTTATGTCTGCACAGTTTTGGGTACAGGCCTGCACATGCTCCCCTCACTCTACTGTGTACTGTTCTGCCACTACATGGGTTTGCCACTCACTATCAGTGGTCATATGTGCCGGGAACCATCGCTTAAGCCTATGCGGTTAGTGAAGTCTAATGTCAGCGCAGTTGGGTTTCGGAAATCCACTTTATGCGGGTTTCACGGTGACAAACCCCTGTCCACCCCCAAACTTCGGTGCCTGCACTGTGTGGGTATCTGGGCCTCAACAATTCAAGCTGCCTTATTGAATATCTGGTTTATAGTTATGGCGGTTTTACATGGATAAGGCCGGCTTTTACATGTGTAGAATGTGCCTCGGGCTTCAAAAATCAGGTCCAATATAAAGAAGAAATAAGCATTAGAATTACATCTATGTCCCAAGGAGCAGAAGGGAGCCACACACAGAAAGGGGCCTTCATTTGGTAAAAATGTTTATTTGTTTAATTTTTTTTAACTGAACATGAAATTAAGTTGCCTAGGCAGAATTTATTTGCATTGCTTTCTTTGTGTGAACCTTTTTGTAACACAATAAAACATAGTTACTCACCTGCAACAGGTGTTCTCCAGGGACAGCAGGAATCAGTCCTCACATATGGGTAATGTCAGCGCTGACTGAGCCCCATGAAAGCATCTCCCCAGCTTTCAAAGAAAGTCTTTGGGAGATGCCACCATGCATGCATGGTCCCCTTCCCACCCAAGGGTGCCAACTTATTCAGTCAGATGACATAGCTAGAGCCGACAAAAGAAGATGGCAAAAATTGTACAGAAACTCCAAGGGGAGGAGGGAGGGTTGTGAGGACTGATTCCTGCTGTCCCTGGAGAACACCTGCTACAGGTGAGTAACTATGTTTTATCCAGGAACAAGCAGGAAGTCAGTTCTCACATACAGGACTCGCTAGCTACAGGCTACCGAGAACCTGTAGAAAAACATGGTCCAGCCGTGGGCAGCCGCAAGCGAGTCTGAGGAAGGACTCTAAGGACCACAGTGTCCAGGGAGAACCATCGCTCCGGTAGCCTAAACAAGAATAGTCGGAGGGCAGGAGTTACCCAAACTCCGAACAGATTATGGAGTACGGCATGGCTGAAGGCACTGTCCTGTCAAGACTCTCTCTCCAGACATTAGCGAGCTGCAAAGGTGTGAACTGAGGACCAGGTGGCAGCCTGGCAGATGTCTGCATAGGGACAGAGCATGGGCTTGCAACCGAGATCGCCATAGTCCTGATGTTGTGCGCCATGTCCCGGCGCACCAACGAGAGCCCAGCCTGATCGTGGGAGAAGGCAATGTAGTCTGACACCCATGTGGACAGGATCCACTTGCTAACAGCCTCCCCCAATCGACCGGGGTCATAGGAAACGAAAAGCTGAGAGGCTTTGCGGTGGCCCTGGATACATTGCAGGTAGAAGGACAGGCCCCTCTTACAATCTAGAGTATGGATAACAGCCGCCATCTTGTTGGCGTGGTGTCATGGAAAGAAGGTGGGGAGCACCATCTCCTGGTTGAGGTGGAAGGCGGATACCACCTTTGGAAGGAATTTAGGGTGGGTGCGAAGCACAACCCTATTCTTGTAGAACCTGGTGTAGGGTGGCTCGGCCACCAAGGTATGAAGCTTGCTGACTCTGCGGCAGAGGTGAGCGCCACCAGGAAGACGACCTTCCAGGAGAGATAAAGCAAATGGCAAGTAGCCAGAGGTTCAAAAGGTGGCTTGGTGAGCTGCATCAGAACCATGTTGAGATCCCATTCCACTGGTGGTGGGTAGATGGGAGGCTTAGAGAGCAGAAGGCCCTGCATAAATCGGGTAATGAGGGGCTGTGCAGAGAGAGGTTTGCACTCTATGGAATGATGGTGCACTGAGAGCGCTCTCAGGTGCACTCTGATGGAGCTGGACTTGAGTGCAGTTTGTGAAAGGTGAAGCAAGTACTGCAGCACCATGTGCACTGGCAAGAGAATGGGTCGACCCGTTGCTCCACACACCAAACTAAGAATCTGTACCACTTGAAGGCGTAGGCTCATCTCATGGAGTTCTTACGAGAGGCCAGGAGGACTTCCTCTATCTCCCTTGGAAGGTTGAAAGTTGCTAAGGCTACCTGTTCGGCAGCCATGCTGTTAGTGACAGGGACCCCAGGTTGGGGTGAAGGAGGGAGCGCTCCTCCTGGGTCACTAGCCCCGAGGCATTCCCCAGAGGGACTGGGAGCTCTGTCAAGGGATGGAGCAACAGGGGAAACCAAAGCTGCCTGGGCCACTGTGGGGCCACCAGGATCATGGAGGCCTTGTCCTGCAGGATCTTGAAGAGGGTCTGGGCGATTAATGGTGTGGGAGGGAAGGCGTACAGAAGGCTCTCCAACCACAAGATGAGAAAGGTGTCCACTGCTATCCAGAATGGATGCAGTTGGGGACAGCATAAGCAGGGTAACTGAGCATTGGTTGGGCTGGCAAAGAGGTCCAGATCTGGGGTTCCCCAGAGTCGAAATAGCCACTGCACCACACGGGGTCTAGTTGCCATTCATATGGCTGGAGGACCCTGCTCAGCCTGTCCATGAGGATATTGTCCTGGCCCAGCTGGCTGCCCAGAGGAGCATTCCCTGACCGATCGATTATGAGCAGAGGGCTACTGCCTCCTGGCAGAGGCGCTGTGCCCCCCTGCTTGTTCAGGTAGAACATCGCGACCTGGTTGTCCATATGGATTAGCACTGACTGATTCCGCACACGGTGGTGGAAGGCCTTGATTGCCAGAAAAATGGCCTTGAGCTCCAGCAGGTTGATCTGTTTCTGGCTCTCTGCCAGGGACCAATTGCCCTGCATATGCAGTTCCTCATAGTGGCACCCCAGCCCAGTAGGAATGCATCCATGGTGGGGACCCTCTAGGGATTTGGAGACTGGAAGAGCATGCCCTCCTGCAGGTGCTATGTGCCCTGCCACCAGTTTAGCAACTCCGCTAGCTGACAGGATACCAAGACCCTGTCCCGGAGCCCTCTGGATCATGGTCTGCACCTAGACACCAGAGGCAGCAATCGTGTGTATCGGTTAAGGACATGTTTTTTGCGCACTGATCACACTTTTTGAATCCATTGGCCATTGAGGCAAAAATGACCCCTGCGAGGTCGAAGACCCATGACATGGCCAGCGGTTAGAAAAAAAGGCGCGAACTGTGCTGAAAGACAAAACTAAGAAACTTAAAAAAAAATACAGTTCCGAGCCTCAGAGCCGGGGCAACGGGGCTCAGAGGTGGGAAAGGAACCGGTGCTAACCGTAGAAAGAAGGACAGTTTGATGCACCAAAAAATTAACTTTTTTCCTGGGGAAAGAAGACAGATGTCTGTTGGGCTCGATGGAAAAAGGGATACTGGGTAAGATAGCACCCTTGGGTAGGAAGAGGACCATGCATGTATGGTGGCCTCTCCCAAAGGCTTTCTTTGAAAACTGGGGAGATGCTTCTGCAGGGCTCCATCGGTGCCGACATCACCCATGTGTGAAGACTGACTTCCTGCTTGTTCCTGGAGAAGAATCCATTAAACTAAACCTGGGGCCTCCTAATTTGCATCGGCTTGGACATCTGTGATTCTTTGAAAAGCCCATCAGAGGAGGATCTCAGCAAAATTTAGCATCCTAGAAACCATAATCTCACTGTTAATACCCAATGAAAGGGAAGGCAAAATAAGATTCCTGAAGAAGTTCTCTGACAACAGTAGTTCAATCACACAGATAGGTAGAGCTCAATTACTTATGGGGTGGATCAGATGATGTCAGACAACAAGCCCAGTTTTCTACTACATCCCTTTGCCAAGTAGAGGCTCTGCCTGCACCATAGTTGCAAGTCATATGTAGCCTGGATTCCTGCCCATTTGCCATCTTGAGGGCTACAAAACTCTTGTTTTTCATTTTTGAGTTGATTTTTATGCTAGAGAGATTAGCATAATTGCTCCCTATCACTCCTCCAAATCCCAGGCTCAAATGCATGTCTTGGAGCAGATGTAAATGTTGACATCTGAATTTTATTAAGTAGATATGTAATTCCCTAGTTAAATAGGAAATACATACATATTTTTCAGGTCTGCCCCCACTATGCTTAAAACGAGCTCCTTTGAAAACTATGCATGCTACAAACATACACATGTAAGGAGTGGCTGTTCTGAAATTGCTACTTAAGATATGTTGTGCCATTTAGACATGTAAACAAGGCTGGCCCATTCATCAGGCAGACTGTATCTGCTTAGGGTGGCAGATTTCATGTGTGTGGCAGTGCAGTGCCATAAGAACCAGCAAGAATGCCTGTTAGCACAGCAGCAGGTCTTTGAGCACCTGCGTATGTGCACTCAACGCTTGCCATGCCTGCCCTCTCTGACAGGAAGTTAGCATCTGAGGAAGCACGACTGGTAGGCCTTGAGCACATGCATAGTACTCAAAGGCCTGTTTCCATACTGTTTTTATGTTCGTGCAGGCTTGACTGGGCCTGAGGACAGAGGTATGCTGGCAACAGTGGCAGGGAGAGGGAGAGGGGATAGATGCTGGACATCTCGGGGAGGGGGAGTGGGAGGAGAAAGATGCTGGACACCTGGAGAGTAGTAGGGATGAGAAGGGAAGATGCTGGATAACTGGGCCGGGGGGTGGGGTAGGGAAGGAAAGAGGAGATACTGGACAACAAGGAGAGGATGCGGAAAGAGAGGCAGTGACCTGGATCCTGTACTGGAATGGCTGGAGGCCTGCGTCCATTGGGCTATCTGCATAGTAGCAATATTTTCTTTAGTGGAGTAGCTTTTAAACTCTGGAAACCTTCTCAGCTTTGGGAACTGCTGACACCTAATCAGGAGTTAGTGGGCCTGATTAGCCTGTGAATGAACTGAGAGAAGCTGAGGCCTGCATAAAAGGCTTCAGAGCCCTGCCCTTTTGAGGCATTCCTTACAGGGACTCTACAGGTCAAACAACGGCAAGGATTTGAGGGTTTATTTTTATTAAATTGCTAGCTGTCTGACTGGGAGCTCTTAAAAGGGTTTTGGTATATTTTTAAAGTAAAGAGTAGTTACTCACCTGTAACAGGTGTTCTCCAGGAGCAGCAGGAATCAGTCCTCACATATGGGTGACGTCGGTGCCGACGGAGCCCCCGTGCGGAGCATTTCCCCAGCTTTCATAGAAAGCCTTTGGGAATGCAACGCGCATGGGCGGTCTCCTTCCCGCCCAATGGTGCCATCTTGCTCAGTCTGATGACAAAGCTAAAAGACAGCAAAAATAGCAAAAATAAATCATATGACTGCAACTCCATGGGGAGGAGGGAGGGTTGTGAGGACTGATTCCTGCTGCTCCTGGAGAACACCTGTTACAGATGAGTAACTACTCTTTCTCCAGGACCAAGCAGGAAGTCAGTCCTCACATATGGGACTCCCTAGCTTAGGGCTACCAGAGGCCCCAAACTGAAAAAATGAGCTCCCTCTAGAGCCTCAGCATGCAAGAACAGAATCTTCTCTGATAACACCCCCGACAGGTAGCCCAACACCAGGGCCGGAGGGTAGGAGTTGCCTAGACCCCAAAGAGATTATGGAGTACCGCTTGCCCGAAAGCACTGTCCCTGTGGGACTCCCTCTCAAGGCAGTAGTGGGCCGCAAAGGTCTGGCTTGAAGACCAAGTAGCGGCCCGGCAGATGTCTGCCAACGGAACAGAGCAGAGATGAGCCACTGACGCAGCCTTCGCCCTGACACGGTGAGCCGTAACTCGACCATGCAACGAGAGGCCGGCTGCCCTGTAAGCCCAGGCGATGCAGTCAACTACCCATATGGACAAAGTACGCTTGGAGAAAGCCAACCCCAACTTATTGGGGTCATAAGAGACAAAGAGCTGAACTGCCCACCAGTGCTCCCGCGTACGGTCAAGGTAGAAGGACAACGCCCTCCTACAGTCCAGGGTATGCAAGACCATCTCAGCCTGGCTAGCATGAGGCCTGGGAAAGAAAGTCGGAAGAACCACCTCCTGATTGAGGTGGAAGGAGGAGACAACCTTTGGAAGGAACTTAGGGTGAGTCCGTAAGACTACCTTGTTCCTATAGAACCTAGTAGAAGGTGCTTCTGAGACTAGGGCCTGAAGCTCACTCACTCGCCTTGCTGAGGTAAGGGCTACCAGAAATAGCGTTTTTCAGGACAGAAAACGCAGAGGGCAAGTAGCCATAGGTTCAAATGGTGGGCAAATAAGCCGTTGCAAGACCACATTTAAATCCCATTCAGGGGCAGGTGGACGCACTGGAGGCTTAAGCAAAAGCAGGCCTCTGAGGAAGCGAGCCACCAAAGGATGGCTAGAGAGAGACTGACCCTCCACCTGTGAGTGGTGTGCTGAAAGAGCACTAAGATGAACTCTAACAGAATTGGACTTAAGGCTTAGGTTGGACAGGTGAAGCAAATACTGCAGCACCACTGGTACCAGGCATGAGAAGGGATTCTCGTTGTGTTGAGTACACCAGGTAGAGAATCTACGCCACTTAAGGGCATAAGACTTTCTGGTGGACTGCCTCCTAGAGGCCAAGACAACATCCTCCACTTCCCTAGGCAGTAGTAAAGGCGCTAGGACTACCCTTTCAGCAGCCAGGCCATCAAATTGAGGGACTGGAGATTGGGGTGCAAGAAAGATCCCTGCTCCTGAGACAGGAGATCGGGTTGCATCCCCAGAGGAAGAGGAGTGTCCACTGCTAGTTGCAACAGTAGTGGGAACCAGGGTTGCCTTGGCCACCTGGGGGCCACCAGAATCACTGAGGCCTTGTCCCGGATCACCTTGAATAGTGTCTTGGACACGAGAGGCGTGGGAGGAAACACATATAGGAGGCCTGTAGACCATGGAATGAGAAATGCATCCGCTGCTACTCTGAGAGGATGCGGTTGTCTGGAACAGAACCTGGGAAGTTGACGGTTCAGAGGACTGGCAAAGAGATCTATGGTTGGAAGACCCCATCTCAGGAAGATCTGTTGAACCACTAAAGGGTTCAACTGCCATTCGTGCGGCTGCAGAATCCTGCTCAATCTGTCCGCCAGGTAATTCTCCTGACCTGGGAGGTAGACTGCTTTGAGAAGAATGCCATGATCGACTGCCCAGGAGCACAATTTCTGTGCTTCCTGACAGAGAAGGCGGGACCCTGTGCCCCCTTGTTTGTTCACATAGAACATAGCCACTTGATTGTCCGTCTGAACCAAGACAGACTGGTGAGAGATGAGATGAGAGAAAGTTCTCAGGGCTAAGCGGATAGCTCTTAGTTCTAAGAGATTGATCTGCTGTGCGGCCTCCCAAGGAGTCCACAGGCCTTGAGTACATGCCCCTTGGCAATGTGCACCCCAACCTTGAAGAGAAGGACGTCACCCATATGTGAGGACTGACTTCCTGCTTGGTCCTGGAGAAAGTTACATTCTTTTTGGTGCTTTAGTAGCAATATTTTCTTTAGTGGATTAGCTTTTAAACTCTGGTAACCTTCTCAGCTTTGGGAACTGCTGACACCTAATCAGGTGTTAGTTCTCTCCCTACCCACCCCAACTCCCAAACCTCCCCTAGTGAGCAGTCTTGCTTTATAGGGCACCTCCCCATTTAACAAAGAACAGGGACTTGGAACAGCACATTTTGAATATAATTAGAGATTTAACTGCTTTTTCTCTGAAAGGACAGCTGGGAAACCGGCTGGTACTTTGGTAGATCTCTCTCTTTTGCTTTAACAGATACTTAAGCTCCACGAACTAAACAATGGCCGGGAAAAATCATATAGCTAAAGCTGTTGCCCCTGTTATAGCTACTGCCTCTGTCCAGACAGAGGTCCCAATGCCAGTTGAAGGACCGGTTCCATGTGCAGGGTGCCTGCATGCTGAAGCTCTGAGGAAACAAGTGGAAGAACTCAGAGAGGAGGTGGTGAGGCTGAGGAGCATTCAAGACAGTGAGAGGTACATTGATGAGATGCTTCTTGAAACATCCAAGCTCTCTAGCAGAGGAGAAGATGGGTGCCAACAGAATGACTAAGGTTGGACACAAATCATCAGGGCCTGAAGAATCACAATCCAACTTCTCCAGCCCTTGAGTTGGAGAACCATTATGCAGCCCTGGACATGGAGAAGGTGAAAGCATCCCTGGAAAGGGAAGAACCAGAGCTCAAGTACCCCAAAGTTGCCGAATCAGTGACCACAAGGAAGCAAAGGGTAGTGGTGGTTGGTGACTCTCTTCTGAGGGGTACTGAGGCGTCCATCTGCCGACCAGACTTGATGTCCAGAGAGGTATGCTGTCTGCTTGGTGCCATAATCCAAGATGTTACGGAGAGTTTGCCAAGACTCAACAAGCCCACTGACTATTACCCAATGTTGCTAATCCATGTCGGAACAAATGATATTGCCAGGTATCCCTCTGAGTGTATCAAAAGTGACTTCATGGCTCTAGGACAGAGTGTGAAGCAGTTAGGTGCACAGGTAGTGTTCTCTTCAATCCTCCCTGTTGAGGGTAAAGGCCAAGGTAGAGAGGCTCGTATCCTGGAGATGAATGTATGGCTGTGTGATTGGTGACATCGAGAGCGTTTTGGTTTTCTAGACCATGGGATGCTGTTCCAAAGATTGCAGAGCAGAGATGGCATCCATCTGTCCAAGAAAGGTCTACGCGTCTTCAGTAGTAGACTGGCTAATCTACTGAAGAGGGCTTTAAACTAGATTTGTTGGGGATGGGTGAAGAAAGCCCCCAGGTAAGTGATACATTAAATACCTTTATGGAAATGGGTAACAGGGGTAACATATGGAAAGCAGTGTGTATAAATGCCCGTAGCATGGGAAATAAGATCCCTGATGATGAAGCTTTGGTGGGAGTGGCCGACTTGGATTTAGTGGCAATTACAGAAACATGGTTCACAGAAAATCATGACTGGGATGTAACTATACCTGGCTATGCTTTATTAAGAAAGGACAGGGTAGAAAGAAGGGGAGGAGGAGTGGCACTATATGTAAATAAAATACTATTAATGCATTGGAATTGCAGATCTTAAAAGGGAGAGAGGAGGCATTGTGGGTTATATTAGAAAGAGGGAAAGAGAAATCTATCTGCATTGGCAAGCTATATAAACCTCCCTCACAAGAGTAAGAGGTGGACAGAGAGTTAATTGAAGACATACAAAGCATTGCTAGGAAAGGGGAAGTGCTACTGATAGGGGATTTCAATATGCCAGATGTTGATTGGCACATTCCTGCTGCAGTATGATCTAGAAGTAAAGAGATCCTGGATTCTCTACATGGAGAACTATTCAAGCAATTGGTAACAGACCCCACACGTGAAGGGGCCATACTGGACTTGGTGCTTACCAATGGTGAAAGTGTTTCTGATGTTATAGTGGAAGATCATTTTGCATCCAGTGATCACCAGATGGTGTGGTTCAGTATTAGGACTAGGGCTGTTAGAATCCATTCAAAAGTGAGGGTCTTAGACTTTAGGAAGACTAACTTTGCGAAGATGGGCCAATACCTCAGGGAGTCGTTAGCAGGATGGGAACAGCTGGGGAATGTAGAAAAACAGTGGGCAAAACTGAAAGGGGATATTTTAAGGGCAACCAACCTTTTGTTAAAATGGTAAATAAAGGTAAAAGGAAAAGGAGACCGCTATGGCTTTAGAAAGAAGTAGCTGAAAAAGTGAAGAAAAAGAGGGAAGCCTTCATGAAATACAAGAGATCACAGAGAGAGGAAGACAGGCATCTATATTTGGAAAAAGAGAAGCTAGCAAAGTAGTCAGGAAAGCAAAGCTTCAAAAAGAGGAGGAAATAGCCAATGCAATAAAATGGGGGGATAAGACATTTTTCAGATATGTTAGTAAGAAGAGGAAGGGCAAAAGTGGTATTGACAGACTCAAGGGTGAAGGGGAGGAATATGTAGAAACTGAAGAGGATAAAGCGGAATTGCTTAACAAATATTTCTGTTCTGTGTTCACAGATGAAGAACCAGGAGCAGGACCTCAGAAAACACCCACAAACAGGAACAGAAGCAAGGGACATCTTGAACAATTTCACTGGTCAACAAATTTTTACAAAAGTCATGTTACTGAAATTAAAATAGTCATTTATCAATTTTTATATGCTGAACATGAATATGACAGTGAAATTGCAAAGTTGGCTCTAGTTTTTTTGTAAGCTACAAGAATTAATGTTTACATCACGAAATGCATGTCAATAGTAAATATAATAGGTATTCGGTTAATACATAGACTACTTCTTAGATTTTTTCGCCTGTCTCTTGTACAGCTGTTCGGGAGCTTCTCTGCAGAGTATCCAGCAGTAGTCAGCCAGCATAGTAGTGGACCATTTTCCCTGGTAACATTCCTCCATCGTTGCGATATCCTGGTGAAAACGTTCGCCCTGTTCATCACTAATTATACCACAGTTGTCAGGAAAGAAATTGAGATGGGAATCAAGGAAATGTATCTTTAGAGACATATTGCAGCCAGGTTTCTGATACTGCATCAGCATTGTCTTCTACTAGTTCCTTGTAGTTTTCTGCCCTAACATTCCCGAGAAATTTTGTTGACACTAGGCGAAAAGCATTCTATGCTTGTTTTGCATCATCCTGCAGCAACTTGTTGAATCGGTCATCTTTGAAAAGCTTTCGAATCTGAGGACCCACAAAAGCTCCCTCTTTAATCTTTGCTTCGCTGAGTCGAGGGAATTTTTCATGTAGGTATGCGGTCCATGGCTTTCACAAAGCTTTTCATCAAACCTAGTTTGATGTGAAGGGGTGGTAGCAGGATTTTGTGAGCCTCAACCAGAGCTGGGTGCTGGATATTCTTCTCTCCAACTGTTACATTTTGTCTGCGATTCCATTCCTTCTGCAAGTAGTGCCAATCCCTTGCTTGGCTATCCCACTCACATAAGAAACACATGTATTTTATATATCCCTGCTGCAGTCCCATTAAAAGGGCAACTACCTTCAAGTCACCACAGAGGTGCCAGCTGTACTTGTTATAGTTAATAGAAGTCAGTAGATGCTTTAAGTTATCGTATGTCTCTGTCATGTGGACGGCATGCGCTACTGGAATAGATGGAAGACGGTTTCCATTGTTCAAAAGCACAGCTTTCAGACTCAGTTTCGAAGAGACTATAAATACAGTCAAACCTCGGTTTTCGTATGCCCTGGTTTTCGTACGATTCGGTTTTCGTTGACTTTTTTCATCAAGATTTTGTTCCGGTTTTCGTACGTTGTCTCGGTTTTCGTACAGTTGAAAATGGAGCACCATCTTGTGGCCAGAAGTGGGATTTTCTTTATTTTGATTTTCTTGCTGATTGACTGTCTTCCATATTTATTGGCGCTTCTCTTTTACAAGGCAGGCTGGAGCCCCGATTGTGCAGACGGCCAAGATGGCTGTTCCCGCCTCCGCTTCTGGTGGTGATTGCTCGATCCCCGGAGGGGAGAGCAGCTGGAGCTGGCTGGAGTGTGTCCCTCTCCCAGCGCCCGATGGCGCTTCTCTTTTACAAGGCAGGCTGGAGCCCCAATTGGGCAGCCGGCCAAGATGGCTGTTCCCACCTCCGCTGCTGGTGGTGATTGCTCGATCCCCGGAGGGGAGAGCAGCTGGAGCTGGCTGGAGTGCGTCCCATATGCCAACAAAAGTCTTCAATAAAGGTAAAAGTGATGTTACATGCTCATTTATCCATTATCCATTTCATTAGTCATTTATATGTATTTCTCATTGTTTTCTGTATGTAAAAATATAGTTATTCTCTATAAAATGTATTTTTTGTCAATATTTTTGGGTGTCTGGAACGGATTAATTGAATTTACATTATTTCTTATGGGAAATCTTGCTTCGGTTTTAGTCCGTTTCGGTTTTAGTCAGACTTTTTTGAACGGATTAATCATGAAAACCGAGGTTTGACTGTAGTCTCCAGTCTTGTGGGTCATGAGTGATTTTTAAGGCATTCATGAGGCTTTCGATATTGGAACAAAATACCAGATTACGTTCCTTTCTGAAGAAAGGCTCCAACTGCTGGTGGCGCTTTCGATATGGAGTAATGTTGACATCTTCTTCTAGAAGATTCCATTGTTGTAGTATTGATCCTAGCAATTCTGCCTTGTTCTTGGATAAGTCCAAATCACAAACTAGGTCATTTAGTTCTCCCTGTATTATTCTGTGTGGAGTTGATAATGCATCCCAGTGAAAATCTGGGTCACTGCATGCTGACGGACCAGGAGAAGAACAGGTTGGCTCACCCTTGTCCTCATCAGATGAATCAAGAGAATATTCTGATGGAGGTTCTGGAATATGAAGTCCCTTACCATGTGGAACTGGTCACAATGCAGACAGAATGTTTGGGTAGACTATGCTTGACTTCTTTTGCTTTGTTATTCCGCTGGAAAGAGGAGGAACCAAATAGAAGTAACAGTCATTTATGTGGTTGCTTGGCTCTCTCCACACCATGGGGACTGCAAATGGCATTGATGGTCTTTTGCAATTCAACCACTGTGAAAGCTGTGTTTGTACATGTAGCGCAGCATATATGCGGGGCCCAAGGCTTGTCTTAGTCACCAATCTTGCATCCGAAGTAAAGATGATATGCCCTCTTCAGTTGAGAAGTGATACTTTTCTTCTGGTTGGCAAATGTCACTTCCCCACAAATGTAGCAGAAATTGTCAATGGTATTAACGCATTACTGTTCTGTATTGTACCTAAATGGCTAAAATTATGTGATTAATAAAAGTTACATGTAACAGTAGCTTAAATTGTCTCGCACACGGTCTGAAATATTTTAAATGCTCAACCTTTCCGACTGCATATAGTACACTGCTGACGTCAGATGGCTTCAGTAGCCGTCTGGCAGTAGTATTGCATTGCATCAGAAAATGATGCAATCAACTCTGGATGATGTGTGCATGCTGGTATTATGCAGTGTGATGTAATATTACATCATTCAAGGCTTATTTGGGATGTTGTTGAAGTCCTACTGGATAAATTTACAAGGTGAAACGTCAAAAATGAACTACATGCAATATCTTCAAAACGAGAGCCAATAAAAAATTTTTAATGTTATATTCGTGTTCAGCTCACCAAGAAACTATAGATTAAGGCCTTTTAAAGTCAGTAACGATTTCAATGTTGACCAGTGTTTTCAGAAGACTGTGTTCGTGAGAAACTAGCTCAACTTAAACTAGACAAAGCGATGGGACCGGATGGGATACACCCTAGAATACTGAGGGAACTTGGGACGTTCTAGCAGCTCCACTGACTGACCTTTTCAATGCCTCGTTGGAGTCGGGAGGGGTGCCAAAGGACTGGAGGGAGGCTCATGTGGTGTCGTTACACAAAAGCGGAAGTAAGGATGTGGTTGAAAACTACAGGCCGGTTAGTTTAACTTCGGTGGTGAATAAATTATTGGAAACGCTGCTGAAAGAGAAAATAGTGAGGTTTCTGGAGTCCAGCGGATTACAGGATCCGAGGCAGAATGGATTCACCAGAGGCAGGTCTTGTCAGACAAATCTGATTGATTTCTTTGACTGGGTGACCAGGGAATTGGACCGAGGGAGAGCCCTAGATGTGGTATATTTAGATTCAGTAAAGCGACTTATAAACAAACTGAGCACCCTAGGGATGGACCCTAAAGTTACTGCTTGGGTTAAAAATTGGTTGAGTGGGAGGCGACAAAGAATACAGGTAAATGGAGCTCACTCTGAGGAGAAGGATGTTACCAGTGGTGTGCCCCAGGGATTTCTCCTTGGTCCGATCCTTTTTAACATCTTTGTTAGTGACATAGAGGAAGGGCTGTTGGGTAAGGTTTGCCTTTTTGCGGATGATACCAAAATCTGCAATAGAGTAGACACTCAGGAAGGTGTAGATAACATGAGGAGGGATCTAGCTAAGCTTGAAGAATGGTCTAGAATTTGGCAGCTGGGATTTAATGTTAAAAAATGTAAGGTCATGCATTTGGGCTGCAGCAATCCAAGGGAGCAACATAGTATAGGGGGTGAACTACTTTTGTCATCTAAAGAAGAGCGGAACCTAGGCGTGGTTGTGCCTGATGATCTTAAAGTAGCTAAACAGGTAGAAAAGGCGATGGCAAAAGCAAGAAGAATGCTTCGGTGCATACGGAGAGGAATGGCTAGCAGAAAAAAAGGAGGTGATAGTGCCTCTGTATAAGTCTTTGGTGCGACCTCATTTGGAGTATAGTGTCCAATTCTGGAGACCGCATCTTCAAAAGGATGTGAACAGCATAGAACTGGTGCAGAGGGTGGCTACTAAAATGGTTAATGGTCTTCATTATAAAGTATATGAGGACAGACTTAGGGATCTTAATATGTACACCTTAGAGGAAAGGTGGGATAGAGGTGATATGATTGAGATGTTTAAATACCTCCATGGCATAAATGTTCAGGGGGAGAGCCTCTTTCAATTGAAAGCAAGTTCTGCTACGAGGGGACATGGGATGAGGGTAAAGGGGGATAGATTCAGGAGTGATATGCAGAAATATTTCTTTACGGAAAGAGTGGTGGATCCGTGGAATAGTCTCCCAGTGGAGGTGGTAGAGATGAGGACAGTAACTGAATTCAAAAAAGCATTGAGTTTGTAGCTGAGAAGAAGAATAAAATAATGAATCCTACACCAAATAGGGGAGGAGGGCGGGTTGTGAAAACTGATTCCTATTGTTCCCGGAGATCCCCTATTACAGGTGAATAACTATGCTATCTCCAGGAACAAGCAGGAATGCAGTCTTCACATATGGGACTCACTAGCTCCCAGGTACCAGACTGGTATTGGGGGGGGGGGGGGAGGAGAGCAGTGCGATCCCTGAGGTAAAAAGCCTGTAGCCGAAGAGTTTGGAAGAGTTGTGGGCCATTGGACTCAATTCCAGGTGATACTCCCCATTGATAGTCTGGTATCTTGTAGAAGTCTGGGACAGAGGATAGGAATTGAGTTTAAGTCCCAAAAAAGTTCTGGAGTACAGCTTGGCCAAAAACAGCATGCCAATAGGAGTCTCTGTCTAGACAGTAGTGTACAGCAAAAGTATAAATGGAGGATCAGGCAGTTGTTCAGAATGGAGATTGGCTATGGAGGTTGCCATAGCCTGCACATTATGAGCAGTGACATGACCCTCCAAAGAGAGTCCTGCTTGTGCATAAGCAAAAGAAATGCAATTTACTATCTATCTAGATAGACCCAGGTGACTAGGATCAAAGGAAATGAATAACTGAGAGAACCTTCAGTGACTTTTAGTTCTATCCATGTAGTAGACCAGCGCTTGCTTGCTGTCTAATGTGTGTAGTACTGCTTCAGCTGAGATGCATGTGGTCTAGGGAAGAAAACTGGGAGGATTACCAACTGTTTTAAATGGAAAGAGGAAACCACCTTTGGGAGGAAGTGTGGATGGGTATGGCGAACCACCTTTCAAAGGTGGAACTGAGTATAGGGGGGGGAGGGGGGATTGCTATTAGAGCTTGCAGCGAGCTGAAGTGATGGCAATAAGGAAGATGACTTTCCAAGATAGAAATTTCAGTGAAGTGGTGGCTAAAGGTTTGAAAGGTGGCTTTAGAAATTGCGCCAGAACCACATTCAGATCCCAGGCCACCGGAGGCGGCTTAATGGGTGGCTTTGGCAGCAGGAGACCCCGCATGAAGCGTGCTACTAAGGGATGTAAGGAAATAGATTGTTCATCCACTGGTCTGTGAGAGGCCATAATGGCACTAAGGTGAACTCTCACTGAGTTAGTTTTTAGACTCATCAAAGATAAATGGAGGAGATATTGTAGAAGCGACTCCACCGGGCAAGAAAAGGGATCAATGTCCTTTGGGGAACACCAGAAGGCAAACCTACGCCTTTTGAAGGCATAAGATCGCCTGGTGGAATCCTTACGAGATGCAAGGATACCCTTGACCGCCTGTGGTAGGTCGAGGTCAGTGAGCACTAGCCCCTCAGCAGCAAAACTGTCAGATGTAGGGAGTGGATTGGGATGGAGAAGTGTCTCATGGTCCTGAGAGAGTTGGTTGGGTGCACATCCCAGGTTGAGTGGATGAGTCTGCGCAAGGCAAAGAAGCAAAGGAAATCATGGTTAACGGGGCCAGAAGCGGCCTAAGAGAATCAACAAGCCCCTGTCGGTCTGCAGTTTGAACAGCGTCTTGGATATCAAGGGGATGGGAGGGAATGTGTAGAGCAGTCCCTGTCCCCAGTGGAGAAGGAAGCCATCTGGGGCCTGTTGGTGCAGCGACAGAACCCTGGAGCAGAAGAGTGGAAGCTGTGTGTCTTGCGGAGTGGTAAAAAGATCTGTGAGTGGGGTTCCCCATGTTTGGAAGATCCGAACAGCTGTCTCTCGATGCACAGTTCATTCGTGTGGACAAAGGATACGGCTTAGCCTGCCTGTTAGGACACTGAGTTCGCCTGGGAGGTACACCGCTCTGAGGTGAATGTAGTGACAAATGGCAAAGGACCATAAGTGAATTATTTCCTCGCAGATGGGACCGGACCCCATTCCCCCCTGTTTGTTCACGTAGAATATGGCAACTTGGTTGTCCATCCTGACAAGAACAGATTGT
Organism: Ichthyophis bannanicus; assembly: GCA_033557465.1. Classification (NCBI taxonomy): domain Eukaryota; kingdom Metazoa; phylum Chordata; class Amphibia; order Gymnophiona; family Ichthyophiidae; genus Ichthyophis; species Ichthyophis bannanicus. The sequence goes on from CM066039.1 coordinate 195,571,358, forward strand.
GCCGAAAGTTGAGGTTGAAAAACCCGAAGAGCATCTGTCAGTGCCCGTTGTTCTAGCAGGTTGATGCAAGGTAGATTCTTGTGGTGTCTACAGCCCCTGTGTGGTCAGGCCGTTCATATGCGCTCCCCAACCCATGGTACACTGGCCAGTTTATCCTGGAACCACTGCTCAAGATCTGATGCCTGTAACCAGGCCATGCTGCGAGCCCCAATGCAGACTGCTGAAGCTCTGCTTGTTGATTCAAAGGCATCAAAAGAGGCTCTGGTAAGAAATGTAGAGGTATTTTGGCCTTGCTTGATGAGTGTCCGGAATGCACTCCTCTTATCCTCAGGAAGCATGGGGGAGAAAGTTTCCAGATCCCTGGTGACATCCTTTCGCAACATGCCCATGTATAGCATGTAAGAGTTCATTCTGGAGGCCAATATGCATGCTTGGAAGCATCGACTCCCAAAGACATCGAAAGTCTTTGAGTCTCTGCCAGGTGGCATGGATGAATGGTTCTTAGAGCTGTTTATTCGGCACATCGCTGATTCCACCACCATTGAGTGGTGGGGAAGCTAAGTTTTTTGGAAGGCTGGGCACTCTGGTACTCGGTACATGGTATAGAGTCTCTTGCAGACAGGCAGAACCATGAGCAGGGCCTCCCACATGAGGAGCACAAAATCTTGCAGGATGCAAAGCACTAGTAACGTAGCCACCTCCTTGGGCGTGGGAGAGTATTGGAGTATCTCCAATTCCTCTGCCCTTGATTCCTCTTCTGAAGCTACTGTGATGGTGAGCCCTGCTGCCATGTCCCGTATGAAGTCCTGAAAGGACATGAGGACCGACATCATTCCTCATACAGCAATGGGTTCAAAGGGATGTCTGGAAGTTCTCGGGAATCGGTAATCCTCTGTCAGATTCTGAAGAACTGGAATCTGAGTCTGGTAAGAAATCAAAGTATCGTCGGTCTTGGGTTTGACCTCGATGCTTCATGGACGTTGAAGGTTGATACCGATACTCGGAGATATTGGAACTGAGAGCCATGGCAGTTTGAGTCTGTTGGATACCGGGGGTATCGTTCAGTTCCAACAAAGGTATTGACCTCGGGGGTTCCGACGATACCAACTTGAGGGCCGGCATCGGAGCCGAATATACCTGGCTGTATGCTTGGTGCTGACACATGCACTCTTGGAGCTCTTGATGTTACAGTATTGATGCTGCCAGGAGTGCTGCCAAACCTCTCTCGAGAGTCAACATGCGCTGGTTTAGGGAGATGGCCGATGTCTGGGTGGAATCATGTATGGGGCTCTGAGCCACCATCCTAGAACATGGAACCAGTAGCTTTCCAGAGGTTGATGCCTTGGGAGCATCCCGGAGACCCCCTTGTGCTTTGGAGAACAGATTCTCCTGCTGGGGATGTTTGGCTGGCTTGCTGGTCTGCATCAGAAGCACCTCTAGGGGAGTCGTGATGCTTATGCTGTGACTTCTCTCTGGTCTCGGTATCAGTCTTCGATGCTGATGCCGAGGACTTGGGAGCAGCCAGAGACTTTGACTTACTTTTATGTTTGGATTTTGGAGAAACCTGAGAGCCATGAGAGGAAGTTGATGCCCTCGATGAAGTGGAAGCCACTGAAATCGAGTCTGAGGCGAACAAAGATCCATACTGTCTGGCCTGGTTCTTTAGGCTTCTCTTGGTCATTTGCTGATGTGAAGGACAAGAACTGGGTTGATGGTCAGGGCCCAAACATTTTAGACACCAGTCATGTTTATCAGTGACTGATATGGTACCGGCACACTTGGTACATTGTTTAAAACCACTAGTTCGCTTTTCCATGCCTCAAAAAAGTTATCTTTGAGATTGAAGATAAGGCTATGGAGGCCTAGAGGCTAGTTTAGTGGTGAAAATTACATTGAAAATGAAGAGAAAAGAAATAGAAAATAAAAAAAAAGAATCATCGGGACCAGTGTCGCATTCGACGGATCCGGTGTCGACAGGAAGGCAGAAGCATGATGTTCCACAAAAAAGGGACATTTTTCGGCAGTGACAGGACAATGCGTCCTACTGGCTCTGTGGAAAATGAAGAACTCAGGAGAGGCATTGAGAAGGTGAGAAGGCGGGAAGGCAGGCACGCAGGTGCAGTGGAGTGCTCCCAAAGACTTTCCTCTTGGCCGCTGGGGAGTGTTCCCGCATGGGCTCCATCGATGACGTTCACCCATATGTAAAGACTACATTCCTGCTTGTTCCTGGAGATACAGGAGTTTAACTTTTAAAAGTTTTAAAACTTTCACTCACCATGAACAGTTTAAAAACTAAGCATTATCTGGAGTCTTTGTAGATTGTGCCATCTTTTAAAGACCCAACACTACACTAATCTAAGGAAGAAGGCACATTGTATTGAGTTAGTCCAATAAAAATGCTGAAGGAGTAGCCTAGTATAGAGGTTCTTAACCTTTTTGATTGTGTGGTCCCCTAATTAACCTCCAAAAAAGTTCAGAATCCCTAGTTCACCTTATCACTCTTCCAGATCCCCTCCCCCCAACCCTTGGTGCCAAGCCTATCCAACTAGCCCTCTTTATCTTCATTCCCATTCCTGTCTCCATCAATCTCTTTCTGCCTCCCTCCATCATTCTCTTTCTCCCCCCACCCAGCCAGTTCCCACCACCCAGTTTGCAGAGGCAGCCAAGAGAGCAAATAGAATGCTAGGTATAATAAGGAAAGGAATGAAGAATAAAACAAAGGATATTATAATGCCTCTGTATCGTTCCATGTTGCGATCGCACCTTGAATATTGTGTGCAGTTCTGGTCACCGTATCTTAAAAAGGATATAGCGTTATTAGAAAGGGTACAGAGAAGACCCACCAAAATGGTAAAAGGGATGGAAGGATACCCCTATGGAGAGAGGCTAAAAAGGTTAGGGCTCTTCAACCTGGAAAAGAGACAGCTGAGGGGAGATATGATAGAAGTCTATAAATTAATGAATGGAGTGGAACGAGTAAACGTAGATTGATTGTTTACACCATCAAAATATAGAGAGACTAGGGTGCATGCAATGAAGCTACAGGGTAACCTATTTAAGACTAATAAGAGAAAATATTTTTTCACTCAACGTGTAATCAAACTCTGGAATTTGTTACCGGAGGATGTAGTAAAAGCTGTTAGTGTAGCTAGGTTTAAAAAAGGTTTGGACAAGTTCCTGGAGGAAAGGTCCATAAACCATTTTTAAAAGGGACCGGGATATCACTGCTTGACCCAATACAAGCATTGTGGAACCTGTGTCTTTTGGGGAAACTGCTAGGTACTTGTGACCTAGACTGGCCACTGTTGGAAACAGCATACTGGGCTTGATGGACCTTGGTCTGACCCAGTATGGCATATCTTATGTTCTTATGTACACATCTGATAAGAATTGTTTTATGCAGCAGAAGCAACTTCATGGTTTCAGCCCGGTGATGAACTGGTGTTGGCATTTTTGGTGAGGTCAATGGGAGGTACCAAAGTTGAATTACAGGAGAGACAGACACTGTGACGGAGGAGGAGCATTGGCATAGGACTGGATTCTGTGATTTCCCTTTCTGATACTAAGGGGTATATTTACTAAAAAGCGTAGCGGCTTCCATGCAATATCAGAGCCGCAGCCCCATTGATTTCAATGGGGGCCTTGGCTCCGATATCGCATGAAAGCCACTACCGCTGTTTAGTAAACATACCCCTAAGAGATCATTGAACTCTTTGCAACAACTTGAGTCTGGGATCCTGTTCTTGCCTATTGGTAAGATGGTTCCGTATGCTTAACAAAGTAATAATTTGATTAAAAAGACAACAGCTTAGAAAGGTTTCTTCATTAATGGTGGAAGAAGCAGAGCAAGATACAGTGAGAAAAATTTAGGGCCTGATATTCAAAGGCATTTACAAGCTAAGCATGGTAGTCAGCGGCACTATCCTGGTTTGTGCCACTGAATATCCACAGGTACCACTACTACATGCCCTGATGCTAACTGGTTAGCATCAGGGCATTCCAGGGGCAGCACCCAGGGATAACCAGTCATACTATATTTGGCCACTGGCCAGTTATCCCTCAGTAGTGAAATTTAGGCACAGAAAAGTGTAGTTACTCACCTGTAACAGGTGATCTCTGGGAACAGCAGGAATTGAATCTTCACATATGGGTATCATCGGCACTGACGGAGCCCGCGCGGGAACTCTCCCCAGCGTCCTATAGGAAAGCTTTTGGGAGCATCCCACTGCGCCTGCGCTGCTGCCTTCCCGCCTTTCTCCCTCTTCAGTTGGGTTTGTAGCGGAGACAAAGGATAAAAGGAAAGAGAGAGAGAGAGAGAGAGAGAGAGATAGAGATACAACTCCTAGGGGAGGTGGGTGGGCTGTGAAGACTCAATTCCTGCTGTTTCCGGTGATCAGCTTACAGGTGAGTAACTACGCTATCTCAAGGAACAAGCAGGAATGTAGTCTTCCCATATGGGGACTCCCTAGCTTGGAGATGCCAGGGAGATGACCCCAGAAGCTGTGAAACCCAGGCTGAGGTGGGTCATGCTTCCTCCCAAGGATCTCTTGCATCGAAACGCAGGACGGCGGGCAGGAGTTGTTCTAAAGTCTGAAAGAGATGCTGGAGAACAGCCTGGCCAAATGAGGCATCCCGACGGGAGTCCTTGTCCAAGCAGTAATGGGCTGCAAAGGTGTGGACCAAAGACCAAGTTGCTGCTTTGCAAATGTCGTCAATCGACACCGAACAAAGGTTGGCCATAGAGACAGCCATTGCTCTCACATTGTGAGCTGTGACATGACCTTCGAGAGAAAGTCCCTTACTCTCATAGGTAAAGGATATGCAGTTTGCAATCCACTTAGAAAGAGTTCTCTTGGAAACTGGTAAGCCTAGGTGACTGGAGTCAAAGGCAACAAAAAGCTGTGAAGCCTTTCTATGTTGCTTAGTCCTCTGAAGGTAAAAAGCTAACGCTCTTTTACAATCCAGAGTATGAAGATTCCTTTCTGCACTAGAGGCGTAAGGCCTAGGGAAGAAGACAGGAAGGTAAATCGACTGGTTCAAATGAAAAGGTGAAACCACCTTTGGCATAAGGTGAGGATGAGTCCTAAGGACTACTTTATCATGGTGGAACCTTGTATAAGGAGGATCAGCCAAAAAAGCTTGTAGCTCACTAATGCGCCTGGAGAAGTGAGGGCAATTAGGAAGATTACCTTCCAAGAAAGAAACTTAAGAGATGTAGTGGCTAAGGGTTCGAAGGGCGGCTTAATAAGCTGCCCAAGGACACGATTTAAATCCCATGCCATGGGTGGTGGCTTAATTGGAGTTCTAGTCAAGAGTAGGCCTCTCATAAACCATACTACAAGCGGTTGAGAGGAGATAGGTTGTCCATCAAAGGGTTTGTGGAAAACCACAATGGCACTAAGGTGGACCCTTACTGAATTAGTCTTAAGACCAGAGGATGATAGGTGGAGGAGATACTCTAGTAACGCCTCCACTGGAACTGAAAAAGGATTAAGTTCCTTTTTTGAACACCAGATAGAGAACCATCTCCACTTAAAGGCATAGGCATGCCTTGTGGAAGGTTTCCTAGAAGCTAAAAGAATATCCTTAACCTGTTGAGAGAGGTTGATATCCTGGAACCCTAAGCTCTCAGTAGCCATGCCATCAGGTGTAAGGACTGAGAATTCGGGTGCAAAAGCATCCCGTCCTCCTGGGATAGAAATCTGGAGCACATCCCAAGTCCAGAGGCCTGGCTTGAGAGAGACGTAGAAGCAGTGGATACCACGTCTGTCGTGGCCAACATGGGAATATGAGGATCATATGGCCCCTGCCTCTCTGAAGCTTGAACAGAGTCTTGGGGATGAGGGGAATGGGCGGGTAGACATATAGGAAGTCCTGACCCCAGTGGAGGTGGAAAGCATCCATTGCCTGACTATTCTGAGCTGGAATTCTGGAACAGAATAGGGGAAGTTTGGCATTCTGAGGACTTGCAAACAGGTCTATATCTGGAGCTCCCCAGATCCGAAAGATTTGAGCAATTTGCTCTGGATGAAGAGACCACTCATGTGGCAGCAGTACTTGACTGAGCTTGTCTGCCAGAAGATTTTGTGTGCCTGGAAAATACACCGCTAGTAGATGAATCTGAAGGCCTCTTGCAAAGGACCAGCGGCGTAGAGCTTCATTGCACAACGCCTGAGAGCCTGTTCCACCCTGTTTGTTCACATAGAACATGGCTACCTGATTGTCCGTCTGGACAAGAACTGTCTTGTAGCTCAGATGGTCCTGAAATATTCGGAGAGCATAGAAAATGGCTCTGAGTTCCAGTAGATTTATGTAAAGACAAGCCTCCTGTTCGGTCCAGAGACCTTGGGTGGAGAGATTGTCCATATGAGCCCCCCAACCTGACTTGGACGCATCCGTCGTAAAGGTAGCTTGGTGTAGTGGCTGCTGAAAAGGTGACCCTATGAGAAGGGTTTCTAGTGATTGCCACCACTGTAGGGATGAAATGAGACGTGCAGTTTCTGATTTTGTCCCCAAGGTGATCCAGCGCCTGTGTCCAATGAGAGCCTAGGGTCCACTGAGCTGCTCGCATGTGTAGGCGAGGATAGGGGACCACATGAACAGTGGACGCCATATGCCCCAGCAACTGAAGCATTTCTCAAGCAGTCAGGAAAGTTTTCATAGCTGCTTGAGAGGCCAGTTGGAGTATCTGAGCACAATGGAGTTGTGGCAGGAAAACCCTTGACTGCCGTGTGTCTAGGAGAGCCCCTATGAACTCTAGTGATTGAGAAGGGGCGAGATGGGATTTTGGGAGGTTTATGACCAGTCCCAAGTATTTCAGGATTTGCATTGTGCAGGAAAGAGCAGAGCTGGCTTCTGGAGCTGTTGATGCTCGGATTAGCCAGTCGTCTAAGTAAGGGAAGACAAATATCCCTAGAGTCCTTAGAAATGCTGTTACTACTGCCATGCATTTTGTGAAGACTCTTGAGGCGGAAGCCAAGCCAAAGGGTAGAACTCTGTACTGGTAATGTCTTCCCTGAAAGAGGAATCGAAGAAACCTTCTGTGTTCTGCATGAATAAGGATATGTGTATATGTGTCCTTTAGGTCTAGAGAACACATAGCCAATCCTGACTCTGAATGTAAGGGAGAAGTGTTCCAAGAGAGATCATTTTGATTTTTTCTCGAAACAGATACTTGTTTAACTCCCTGAGATCCAAAATGGGCCTGTACCCTCTTGTCTTCTTTGGTATGAGGAAGTAGGGGGAGTAAAAGCCCAGGCCCTGTTGAGAAACACACACCTCCACTATTGCACCCTGAGCAAGGAAAGAGGTGACCTCTTGACACAAGAGTGGTGAGGGTTGGGGGGGGGGGGCGAGAACTGAACTCTCTTGGAGTAGAGGGAGGGGGCATACTGTGGAAGTGGAGTTTGTACCCCTCTGTCACTATGTAAAGAGTCCACTGCTATGATGTTATCTGCTGCTACCTCTTGGCAAAATGACAGAGTCTGCCTGGAATGTTGAGAAGCTTTGGACCTTTTAGAGGTAGGATGACTAGGTTCCCTAAGAAGGAGTCAAAGACCCTGTGGAGGCTGTGCCTGCTGAGCTGGTTGAGCTCTGGGGGCTTGAGCCTTTCTTTGTTGCTTGGGTTGCTGCTGCCCCTTTTGGAGAGCATGGACTGGGCAGTGGACAGTTTGGGTGTAAGACAGATAGAATTTCTTCTTTTTGTTGAAAAAGGGTTTCTTAACTGCCTTTTTCTTAGCTGGGTTGGCAGTGGTCCTGGATAGTCTATTCAAGGTAGTGTTCTTGGACTCAAGCTGAGAAGCTTTATCCTGCTAATCCTTGCCAAAGAGGTTTTCTCCCGTGCAAGGAATATTTCCCAGCTTGTCTTGCACCCATTGTTCCAAATCAGATGCTTGTATCGAGTCTCCGAGAATATGGAGACACAGTTAAAGGTGTTTCCCACATCCTAAGCATGAGGTCATGCAAAATCCGGTGTATGGGAAGGGTTACGGCCTCTTTGGGGGCTGCCAAATACTGAAGAATTTCTAGTTCTTCAGCTCTCGGTTCCTTCTCAGGGGTCACGATGATAGAGAGGCCCCAAGCTATATCTCGTATAAAGTCTTGAAAAGACATATCTTCCGGGAGAGACATCCGACATTGTGGTGACGGAGAGGGATCCTCCGGGAGTACCACTCCGGTACCGATAGAGTCATCGGAATAATCTGAATCGGAGGACTTAAAGTATCTACGGGCCAGGTGCTCTCGTACTGCCTGTCGCCGGTATCGATTGAAGTCAGCATCGGAATGCCTCGATATGGGACCCTCCATGCTGGACACCGATTCAAGGGCCGGCATGGGTGGACGCATGGAGAGTGGCGCATGGTGGATGCAGTTGCATCCGGTACCGTTATTGGTACCAATGGCTGTGGAACCGATTGCAGCGGCTTTAGCGGTACTGAGGCTGCTAACAAAGCTGCAAGACTGCGCTCAATGGCTAGGATACGTTGATCCATAGAGCCCGCCAATGTCTGGGTGTCGGTACCGGCAGAGCAGGCCATGACCCCAGAACATGGCACCAAGAGTTCTCCGGAGGTGGAAACCTCGGGAACATCCTGGGACCCCGTTAATGCTTTGGAGGCAAGGACCTCACGCCGGGGTTGTTTGGCCGATGTGTTCTCCTCAAGGGCAACGCTAACAGCATCTCGATGCTTAGAAGAAGATCTACCCTTTGAGGACCAGCCAGTCTTGGAAGAAGACCTGGGTTTGGTTACCTGAGATCCATGGGAGGAAGATGAAGCCCTGGACGACGTTGATGCAACGGACAGTGCATCTGCGGCAAAGAGAGTGTTGTGTTTCGCAGCTCTATTCTGCAGGCCCCTCTTAGTCATTTTTCTGCAAAGGAGACACTCCGATGGCGAATGGTCAGGACCAATGTTCCCTCTAATTTTCTGTAGGCTGTGTGCGCATAAAATATCAGCTGTGCAGCTTTTGAAGGAAGGTTAAATTTTTGTGCGCCACATAGCGACACTCGGAGTTATATACTTTAAAATTTGACTACACGTCAGAATACAGTATGTACACCACATTGATTGCACTAGAAAACATTGTAGAACTTGTGAAAACCGTAAATACATAACAACTTTTAAATTTTAAGACGTCTGTATTGTTTTCTATCAGAATCAGAACCGTAATTTTTGTGCGCTCTGTTGTAAAGTATGTGCGCTCACTCGGCGAGGTGTGTGCGCGCGCACACGCGCACAGCTTAGAGGGAACAGTGGTCAGGACCCAAACATTTGACACCAATCATGGGTGTCTGTAGCAGAAATGGTACTGCCACATTTTGAACATTTTTTGAAACCAATAGTTGGTTTCTCCATTTTAGAGAAAAAGAGGGCCTAGTGCCCAAAATGGCGCCGAAGCACCAAGAGGGGATCAGTAGCAGAGATGGTGCTACCACGCTTAGAACATTTCTTAAAACCACTGACTGGTTTTTCCATCGTGTGAGTAGACTGGATGGAAGGCCTAAGATGGTGTCAATGCACCTGATAGAATTAAAGTTGTTTATTTTTACAGAAAGAAAGAAATAGAATTGAAGAGATTGGTTCCGGCATCGACGGGAAAGCAGATGCAACCACAAAAAATAATAAAGAAGAAGAATGAAGAAATTCTCTGCAGTGATAGGATTTGTTTCCTGCTGGCTCCACGGAAAACGAAGAACTGAGGAGGGAGAGTCACAAAGGTGGGAAGGCATCAGCACAAGTGCAGTGGGATTCTCCCAAAAGCTTTCCTATTGGACTCTGGGGAGCGTTCCTACGTGGGCTCCATCGGTACCGACATCACCCATATGTGAAGACTACATTTCTGCTTGTTCCTGGAGATAAGGCTGTCCTAACTTTCACCGCCAAAGCGAATGAATATCACTGCTGCCCAGTTAGCTTCCTGTTTCGGTGGCAAACCCAGATATTCAATGCCAGGGGCTGGATATGGCCCCAGCATTGACTGTCTGGGTTTAATGTTGAGCAGCGGCGGCTAGCTGCTGTAATTGGGCTAGCCACCACTCTACTTTCTGCTAACTTTCTGCTAAGGGAGGAGTAGCCTAGTGGTTGGGGCAAGGTACTTCAGGCCGGAAGGTCGGGGGTTCAAATCCCACTAGAGGACAGCAACCTTGGGCCGGAAGGATTGGGGTTTTAGTCCCACAGATGCTCCTTGTGGTCTTGGGCAAGCCACTTAACCCTCCATTGCCCATGTTCCCTGTAAGTATTAGTGTATGTGTCTCATATCCCCACGTGTTAAATGTATCCCCCAATAGTGTTGTGACCGCTTTGATTGAAGGATAAGGCGGTATACAAAACTGTCTAAATAAATAAATAAATAAATAAAACTTTTAACCATTTCCTGATCCACAATAGTACACTACCTCCAATCCCATGACTTTTTAATTGGGACAAGAGTTTCTCATGAGGGGCCTTGTCAAAGATTTTCTGAAAATCCAGGTACACTGTAGCCCCGCTATCAGTCCTCAGCCGATTCTGCCTCCCGGCCCCACTGCATGTACAGAGCTGCTGTAACAGGTGATCTCCGGGAACAGCAGGAATTTAGTCTTCACATATGGGTATTGTCAGTACAGATGGAGCCCGCGCGGGAACGCTCCCCAGCGTCCAATAGGAACGCTTTTGGGAGCATCCCACAGCGCATGCGTGCTGCCTTCCCACCTCTGTACCTCTCTCACTTCAGTTGAGTTTATAGCCGAGACCAAAGGAGAGAAATACAGAAAGAGATAGAAACAACTCCTAGGGAATGTGGGTGGGTTGTGAAGACTAAATTCCTGCTGTTCCCGGAGATCACCTGTAACTACGCTATCTCCAGGAACAAGCAGGAATGTAGTCTTCACATATGGGGACTCCCCAGCTGAAATATGCCAAGGGGTGACCCCCGCAAGCTGCGAACCCAGGTGAGATGGGTCATGCTTCCTCCCATGGACCTCTGGCATCCAAACCGTGGACGGTGGGTAGGAGTTGTATTAAGTATGGAAGAGATGCTGGAGAACAGCCTGGCCAAATGAGGCATCCTGACGGGAGTCCTTGTCTAAGCAGTAGTGGGCTGTGAAGGTGTGTACTGAAGCCCAAGTGGCTGCTTTGTGTACTGAAGCCCAAGTGGCTGCTTTGCAGATGTCATCAATAGAGACAGAACAAAGGTTAGCCGTTGAGGCTGCCATTGTTCTCACATTGTGAGCTGTGACATGGCCCTTGAGAGAAAGTCCTTTACTCTGATATGTATAGGATATGCAATCTGCAATCCAATTTGACAGAGTTCTTTTGGATATTGGAAGTCCCAAATGACTAGAGTCAAAAGCCACAAAAAGCTGAGAAGATTTCCTATGTGGCTTAGTTCTTTGGAGATAAAAGGCTAAGGCCCTTTTACAATCCAATGTGTGAAGATTCCTTTCCTCACTAGAGGCATGAGGCCTAGGGAAGAATATAGGAAGATAAACCGACTGGTTTAAATGGAAAGGCGAAACCATCTTTGGCATAAAGTGAGGATGAGTCCTGAAGACTAATTTATCATGGTGGAACCTTGTATAAGGAGGGTCAGCTACTAATGCCTGTAGTTCACTAATGCGCCTTGCAGAAGTGATGGCAATTAGGAAAATAACTTTCCATGAAAGAAACTTTAGGTCTGAAGTGGCTAAAGGTTCAAAGGGCGGTTTCATAAGCTGACCAAGAACAAGATTCAGATCTCATGCCACCGGTGGTGGTTTAATGGGAGGTTTTCTTAAGAGTAGGCCTCTCATAAATCTTGATACAAGTGGATGAGAGGAAATAGGATGTCTATCGAAAGGTTTATGAAACGCAGCAATAGCACCAAGATGGACTCTCACTGAATTGGTCTTTAGACCAGGAGTTGATAATTGGAGGGGATACTCTCGTAGCGACTCTACAGGTACCAAAAGGGGGTTGAGTCCCTTTTGTGAACACCAGACAGAGAACCTTTTCCACTTAAAAGTGTAGGAACATCTTGTGGAAGGTTTTCTGGAAGCTAGAAGGATATCCTTTACTTGTTGAGAAAGGTTAATATCCTGGAATTCTAGGCTTTCTGTAACCAGGCCCTGAGATGTAGGGACTGGAGATTGGGATGCAGTAAGCATCCGTCCTCCTGAGACAGAAGATTTGGAGCATTCCCCAACTCCAGAGGAGTGGTTTGAGAGAGACGCAGAAGAGGAGGATACCACGTTTGTCATGGCCAACGTGGAGCTATGAGTATAATATGACCTCTGTCTCTCTGAAGTTTTAATAAAATTTTGGGAATGAGGGGAATGGGTGGGAAGGCATAGAGGAAGTCCTGACCCAGTGGAGTAGGAAAGCATCTCTTGCCTGACAGTTGTGAGCCGGGATTCTGGAACAGAATCGGGGAAGTTTGGCATTCTGTGGACTCGCAAAGAGGTCTATATCTGGTGTTCCCCAGATTTGAAATACTTGAGCAAGCTGGTATGAGTGGAAATTTTGTTTAATGATACAAGCAACAAAAAGACATACAAAAAGCAAAAACAATCAACCCAACCAAGTCCCACCCCCCCCCAAAACCCCCACCCCCTCGACATAGCACAACAACAAGAATCATAACCCCCCGTGACCCACCTCCCCAAACCCACCACCAAACCCAACAACCATCTCACGTGCCCACCACCCCCAACACCCCCACCTCAGTCCAAACAATGTCCATGTCCCAACCTCCCCCCCCCTCAGTCCAATGCCCGTGCCCGACCCAACCCCCCCTGCAACAACACCCCTGAGTAGTCCAAACATTGTCCATATTCCTTCCCAAACCCCTCCCCCCCCACAACAACCCCCACCAGTCCAAATGTCCGTATTGTCCACTGGTTGAGGACTGCCAGAATCCCCCCCCAAACCCACCCAAATACATAGTCCCCTGTCCCCATCCCCTCCCCTGCAGAGGGAACAGCAGCTCCCCACCCCCCACCCCACTCCCTGCCCCCTCCCCACCCACAAAGTAAATACATTAAAAGTAAACTCCCCGCCCCCACCCCCCAAACAAAAACAGAAGGGCACCTCGAGCCCGTCCCCAACAGAATCCCACCAAACACAAAATCAATCATGCAAAACAAAAGATAAACAAAAGATAATCATAACCCAGTGCTGCCCTGCAACCCAGACAGCGGAACGGGATGCACAGAACACAAAAAGGACGTACACAAAAAAAAAAAAAAAAAAACAAGTGGGACAGCCAACCCCCAAGGAGAAAGGGAGAGCGGACAAGTGGTCAAACCACTGCAGCACCAGCGCACCCCCCCCCCCGGGAGAAAAACAACCCCAAAGTCTTACCCAGCAACAAACCCCAGGGAAGGGAACCCTCCCCCTCCTGTCACACCCCCTCCCCCGGGAAACAAAACAACCCCAAAGCCCTACAAGGACGAGAACCCCAGGGAACCCCTCCCCCTCACGGGGGGCAGAGGGTGAGGTGACACCACAGACGCTCCCAACGATGGGCCTCCACCACCCGCCTTTCGCGTTGCACCATGCTGGACACTTCCTCCAAAATGTCCCGCACCACCTCGTCGAGGGGCAGGACCAACCCCCGGGTCGAGACATGACAGCGCGCTTGCCACAGGTGGTAGCGCACTACAGCCGTAACGAGGTAGAGGGTCCCGGAGTCCTGCCTTAGAGGAAAGGACCAGGCCCCATACACCCACTCCGCATACGTGAGGAGGGAAAGGTCGCGCAGGTGAAGAGCAGCGGACACCAACCGGCAGGCCTCCACGTTAAAGGGGCACTGCCGGAGGAAATGGTCCATGGTCTCCGTCTGCCCTTCACACCCGGCCCTCGGACAGACCCGCTCGGCCTGTGACCTGTACTTGAGGTTGTCCCTCACGTACAAACGCCCGTGGAAAGACAACCAGGCCACATCCCGAACTTTCTTCAGCAGCCGAGGAGAGTTCAAATGCCGAAGGCCCCGATGCATCACATCCGCTGGACAGTCCCGCAGGGCCCACCGTGGTTGAAAGTGAGAGGTGAGTACCATCCGGTACAATCCTTTCCGCCCCAAGGACTGGGCGAGCGGGTCGGTCACCCCCCACCGCCGAATGAGCCCCACCATCGCAAATACGTACGATGGTGCCTGTTCCCCGCTCCGACGCACACGTGGGACCGAGGACGCCCCCTCCCACTGCTCCCAGAAGCGGGAGAACCACTCCCGATAGGAGGCCACCCACCAAACCCCACCCCCTTCCCGCATCCTACCTAAGTGAAACGCCATAGACAAGACTGACAGGAAAACAAGGGGGTGCAACATACCTAAACCGCCCTCTGCCCGATCCAGGCAAACGATGTTGCGCTGGACAGGGTTCAGGCGGTTCCCCCACAGAAAACAGAAAAAGACGGCACTGACAGACGCCTGACGGGACGACGGAAGAACGAAGACCGTGGCCACGTGCAGAAAGAGGGGAAGCAGAAACGTCCCGAGGAGTTTGATCTTCTCCTCGAACGTACACCTCCACCCCCTCCACCGCAGCACCCGACACCGTGCAGTCTCAAGACAACGATCCCAATTGGACTCCGCACAGTCCTCCGACCCGAAGACGAGGCCCAAAACGCGGACCTCCCCCACGGGAGGAGAAAAGGGGGCGCAGGAAGGCGGGGAGGCCCCCGAGGCGCCCAACCACAGCGTCTGGCACTTGCTGTGGTTGACAACAGAGTGGGCTACCTCCGAGTACTCCTCCACGGCCTCCCGCAGGGCCTCTACCCCTTCAGTGCCGTCCACGTAAACTGAGATGTCGTCAGCGTAGGCGACGACGGTCACCGGGGGTGCAGCAGGCGCATCCAGGCCCCGCAACCCACCTGAGGACAAGCTCCGGAGGAAGGGGTCGAGGGAGAAGACATACAGCAGGGGGCTCAAAGGGCACCCCTGCCGCACCCCCGAGGCGACACCAAATGGCCGTCCGAGCCACCCGTTAATAAACGGGAAGCTCACCCCCCCTCGGTACAGCGCCTGCAAGACGAAGAGGAAACCTGCGGGGAGGCCGAAGTGCTGGAGCACCACCCACAGGTATCGGTGACTGACTCGATCGAAGGCTTTGGACTGGTCCAAGGAGACCAACCAATGGTCCCGTTGGAGCGACCGGCCTCTCTCCACCATCTCCCGGACTGTGGCGACAGCGTCCAGAACCCCTCTCCCCCGAACGGAACAATACTGGGAAGGGGACAACAAAACGCCCGACACCTCCACCAGTCGGTTGGCCAAACACTTGGCCAGAATCTTCCGGTCCGCGTTCAGAAGAGAGAGCGGCCGCCAAAAGTCCAAGGAGCTATCGTCCTTCCCCTTGGAGAGCAGCAGCAGGACAGACTCGCGAAATGACCGCGGGAGAAACCCCGTGTCCATGATCTCCTGAAACAGGGAGGTCAGGAAGGGGGCCAGCTGGGCGATGAAAGTACGATAGAACTCCAGCGGGAGCCCATCGCGCCCAGGCACCTTCCCCAACGGCATGGCACGAATCGCCCTCTCCACCTCCACCTGCTGAATCGGTGCAGCGAGTGAATCAACCTGTGCCTGAACCACAGCCGAATACACCGTGGGAAGGCCCAGGTACTCTCGGATATGGGTGAGATCCACGGGGCGATCCCCAAACAGGTCCGAGAAGTATTCCCCCACCATCCGCAAAAGGTCCTCCTGGGAGGTATGAATGGTACCGTCCTCGCCCCGCAGGGCCATGACCTCCCGACGCCGAACCCTCTCCTTGCAAGTCAGGAAAGGGTCTGGGGTGGCGACCCCACCGGCCGTCCTCTCGAAGCATAGGGAGGCATGGCGATCATAAAGCAGGCCACGGAGCTGGACTCGCACCTCTTCCACCTCCTCCCGCGCTGCCCCTCGGGATACCAAACGATCCAGCGACCTCCAGAGGACAGTGTAAGTGAGGTAGCGGGATCGAGCTATGGAGGTACCCCGGGAACGGAAGAGTCGGCGGGCACGCGTCTTCACCTCATCCCACCAGGCACCACGGGAAGGAAAAACACCCAACAGGGTCTCCTGGTCTGCGAAAAAGGCCAAGAACTCCTGGACCACCTCTGATGTTGCCAACAACTGCACATTCAGTCGCCACAGGCCAGGACCACTGTTCCCTCTAAGCTGTGCGCGTGCACACTCCTCACCGAGAGAGCGCACATACTTTACAACAGAGCGCACAAAAATTACGGCTCTGATTCTGATAGAAAACAACACAGACGTCTAAAAATTTAAAAGTTATGATTGTAATTACTAGAAATTTCCCGCTTCATTTAGTAATCGTCTATTTTTATTTAATTTGATTAAAATCTGTGTGGTGTACATACTGTATTCTGACGTGTAGTCAAATTTTAAAGTATATAACTCCAAGTGTCGTTATGTGGCACACAAAAATTTAACCTTCCTTCAAAAGCTGCACACAGCTGATATTTTATGCGCACACAGCCTACAGAAAATTAGAGGGAACATAGGCCAGGACCCCTGCTGAGCTCCTCGTGGTTAGCCAAGAAGGACACGGAGAGGATGCGGTGGTCCGAAAAGTCAACCGCCTGCAACTACGGAGGGGAACACTCCACCCGGGCACTCACATATATCCGATCGATACGACTCCTGCAGGTCCCATGGTAGTAGGTGAACCCCGGCGACCGTGGAAAGGCCCGGTGGAAGACATCCACTAGGTCAGCCGTCCGGGTCATCTCGGCCAAAAAGAGGCCCTCGTAACTGGGTGGGCAACGATCCCTTCCTCGGTCCTGCAACAGGGTGGTGGTGTTGGAATCCCCGGCGAGGACCACCAAACGGGAGGTGTGTAAGTAGGGGCGGATGACCCGAAACAGGGTCTTCCGCGCCAACTTAGACTGGGGGCCGTAGACCACCACGAAACGAAACCGATGGGGCCCGCAGTAGCCGTCTAAGAGCAAGCACCGGCCCTGCTCCAGTTCCCACACGTACTGCACCTGAAATCGGTTAGACGTGAACAAAACCACCACTCCTGCGTAGGGCTGGGCCGCAAGTGACCAGTACGAAGGACCCCACCTCCACTCCCGCTTCGCCCGATGAAGGCTAGCGAGCGAGGTGAGCCTGGTCTCCTGCAAGAAGATGACATCCAGCCCACTCGTGGAAAGAAAATCATAGGCCATAGCCCGCGCCTGGTCCGTAAAAATGCTGGCCACGTTGATAGTGGCGCACGAGAACGCAGGAGTGCACGCCATGCCTAGTTCGTGTGCAGTGACCCTTTCCTCCTCTTCTCACCATACCCTGGATCCCCGGAATCCCGCTTGCAGGACAAGCCCGCGAGCTGGAGCAACTCCTCACGGTCCACGTTGACCACCTCGAGGATCTCCTCCTCCTCCTGCTCGACCCTGTCACCCCACGAGGCGCTGGTGTCCCCGAGACCACCAGGCAAAGCTGTCGCAGGTGCTAACCCAGCTCCCATGGGGCGAGGGGGCACGGACAGGTCAGGGGTCAGAGGAATGATCTCCTCCATGGGGTCCACCACCGGTGCCGCCCCCCCTCCCCGGACAAAGACTGAGACAACGGACCAGTGCCCACCCCCGCGGGGGAGGCCGGGACGGCCGGGTCAGCAGGGGGCTCCTGCGAAGGCCCAGCACCCAACTGCGGGGGCAAAGACCCGTCCTCCCTCACCCGTCGGGCACCAGTATCCACCTTGATTGGAGGACCCTGACCGCGGCGCGCCTTCGGTACTTTTGAAGGCCGCCGCTGAGGAAGTGGGGCCGCCCCCGCCACTAACCGCTCCGAGCGCCGCACAGGAAGCCCTGCCTCCACAGGCAAGCCCTCATCCGCCTCAGCCGCATCAGCAGCCAAAAAGACGAAACGGTTGATGTCCAACACGGG
Organism: Ichthyophis bannanicus; assembly: GCA_033557465.1. Taxonomy (NCBI): domain Eukaryota; kingdom Metazoa; phylum Chordata; class Amphibia; order Gymnophiona; family Ichthyophiidae; genus Ichthyophis; species Ichthyophis bannanicus. Next base: position 195,589,202 of record CM066039.1, read on the forward strand.
CTCTGCATCCGGCAATGGGGATGTCTCCCGTTTCTTCCTTTTGGACTTGCACCCTTAGAAGGGACCGTGGTCCATTCTTGAGGTGGCACCACCCGCAACCCACTATCCTGTCGTGACACAGCAACCTCCACCACATCAACCCTCTCCTCCTTCCTACCCAAATCCCCTCCCCCTGGTGGCTCCCTTGGTTCAATGGACTCCTCCACCCTAGGGCCCCCGGACTCCTCCTGAGGGAGAGGGTCCTCCACAACCTCCTCCCGCACAGGAGCCTGAGGTGGGGTGACGGCATCCCCCCCCCCGGTCCATTGTGTGATGCGGAGGGGCAGCGGGCAAAGGGGTGGCCCAACTCCCCGCAAAGGTTACAGCGAATAAGCAAACACCCGGCCGAGGCGTGACCCCGTCCACCACAATGGGTGCAGACCTGCTCGGGACAGTTCATGCTCAGATGACGAAATGAGCCACAGCGGTGACACTCGCGGGGTTGCCCGGGGTAATAGCACAAGATGCGATCCCGACCGAGGAAACCGGCCAAGGGCACGTGCTGCACCACGTTTCCCACCTCACGCAAACGGATCCTACCTTTCCACGACCCGTCCCACACCCCTAGGGGCCCAGCGCCCTTAACCAGGGGTGCGAGGAGCACCGCATGGCGTGACAACCAAAACTGGATGTCTTGCCCTGGGAGCGACTCATTCCGGGACAGGATGGTCACAGGTACCGTCCCCTGGCGAGAGATAGGCACAACACGAAAGTCAGCCCACCCGCCCTGCCCCCTCTGCTGCTGGTATCGGTCCCAGAAAATCTCCAGCCCCCGTCTCAGCATGAAACTAACATCATATTCAATGGTGTTGTTCATGTGGATGAAGGCGTAGAGATCTCCCGGGAGAAACCCCAGCCCAAGGACCATCCTCAAGACCTGTTCCCTGGCTGGAGGGGACCCCTCCCCAGCCCACCGGATCTGCGCCACGTTGCGCCGTCTGACCTCACCCCCTACCCCTCGGAACCCTCCCCCACTTCCTCCCCCTCCTGCAGGACCATTCCCTTGGGAACCCCCCCTCCCCCCTGCCCCACCTGACGTCCCCGGAGTGGTGCCGGACCCCCTCAGAGCCTCTGCAAACGTACGGGGGGGAACTGACCCCCCAGCTCCCATCCCCTGCTCTCCTCTCGCCTCCCCTGCAGCTACCTGCGAGGGACCCTGCTGCTGGTCTGCAGGATCCGCAGCCACCTCACAGGGGGCAACCTGGGGGCTGGGCAGGACTAACTCCGCAAAGATAGAGTCAGGGATACTATCCCTTCCGGATCCCTGGGTGCCACCGAGAACCTCCGGAGCACCCCCTTCTGCCACATCTTGCTGCTGCCGAAAGGCAGCAAAGGCCCCTTGAGGGCCGGTCGGGGTCTCCAAAGCCAACTGGATGGCATCACGGACCTGGTTCTCGGTAACACCCGGGGGACCAGAAAGCCCCCCCAAACCCCCGTCCCGTGCTCCTGACCCATCGCAGAGCTCCTGGGTTTCGGCCACCACTACCGGGGACGGACACCGCTCCCCTCCATTCCCAGGATCCATGGGGACCACCCCATCTCCCAGCCCCACCGACAGCAGACCCCTCCCCCCCTCAAGACCATCCAGGTCCGCCTCTCCCACTGGTAGACCATTCATCCGCTCCCCCTCCCTCTCCCCGCCAACTACCGGGGTACCCTGCGCTTCCCCACAGCCAACAGACACGAAGGACGCAAATCCCTGATCTGCCCCACCGGCCGCTACCCCCTGCAAGGCTACCGGCAATAAGGCAGGACCATCCCGAGACAGTAGGGCAGATCCCCCCAAAACGAATCCCTCCACACCTCCGCCCCCCTGCCCCCCGTCACTCCCAGGTCCTACCTTATTGCCAGTGCCAGACGTGGCACAGGGGTCCGGAACATCTTGGCCGGCAGCCAGGGCTCCAGCAGCAAGGGCGGACGCCCCCCTGCGAGCCAGGCCTCCCTCGGCCACATCAACAGACAGGACAGGCAGCTGCGCATCCTGCTCCTCTGCCCCAGGCTGCAGTGACAGCTGACCAGCACTTTTCCCTCCCCGGCCCCCCCCGGGGGCCACAGAAAAGAAATAGCAGCCCCTACCCTGCTCCTTCCCCCCTCCAGCACCCTTCCGGCGCCAGACAGCCACCTCAGAAAACACTGGGCGGCCATCCTGTAGCCGTCTGGGAGCCGGAAGGGCAGCCACAACAGGGGAATCCTGCCTACCAGCCACCCCCACCACCAAAAACCTGCACCGGGACTTCAACGGATGCCGGAACAGATGGAGCCAAAGGTACAGCAGCCATGGGGCCCGCAGACCCCCGACGCTGCAATCCCGGAAGCAGATCAGAGGAAGCAGCCACCCGAGGACCATCCAGCGCCAAGACTTGCTTGGAGAGAAGCAAACAGTCCTCCACGGATTCTCTGCAATGTGCCGGCATCAGGGCAGAAGCAGACCCACGGCGATGTGTAGACTTCCGGGAAGACCCGGAAGTGACGCTATCTAGCCGGCGGCGGCCATCTTGGAGTTCCAAACGATCCGGGGAAAGCCCTGCCAACCCCACCTCCTGCAGGGGAACTCCATCGGCTTCAATGACACGACTGCGGGAACTCCGGCGGCCATCTTGGAAGCGCCGTTCAGCTGACACGGACCTAGGAAGTGCCGGAATTGACACAGACGCAGCCCCAGGAACCTGCTGCTCGCTTCTTCGTCCTTCCACCAGCCCTTCTGCCCGATATACTGGTGCGACAGCTGTTTGGGGATCCTGTGAATTTCGGCGAACCGGTGCCCCACCCCCAAGCGCCCCGGGGGCATCGGACAGCAAGGAACACACCGGGTGAATGCTAGGACATGCCACCATAGCCACAGAATCCTCATTCATCAATCCAGATGCCGCAGTAGCCGACAGGTAAGACAATCTGGGGTCTGGAACACTAGACAATAAAGCCAACGATGACAGTCCTTTCTCCACTGTACCTAGGAAAGGCAAGGGGGGGTAGCAGGATCTGCGGGGATCCACCGGCCGTCCCACCCCCGGGGGCCCCCCCTGAACTGCACCTTGGGCTGCCCAACGATCATATTGTTGATATACTTCCGTGAGGGACCCACAACCCTGGGTTTTTAAGGAGTGAAGCTGATGATACCGGTCCCTCAGGGCCCGCTTTACCCCCTTTCTATAGGTCTTGTAGGCCACCCATTCCTCATCAGGAACGGTGGCCTGCAGGCTCTCCAGGTGGGAGAGCTGGGCTTGCAGCTGGGCCGCCTCCTCCTGGAGACCCCGGAGCTGCCGCACCGCCGCCACGATCTCGTCTGGGGCCCTAGCTGACTGCTGGAAGGACGGCAGGCCCGACCCTCCATCCTCATCCTCACTGGAGGAGGTAGAGGCCTCCTCCAGGACCCGAGGCGGAGGGGGGAACCCGCCTCCCCCAGTGCTGTACTTCACGGTCCTCCAGGGTCTCCCCAGGGCCTCTCCCTGCTTCCACCCAGCCTCCGCACCCTGCCTGGGGAGGAGACAAGAGCGCCCTCCCTGGGGTAGCGGGCCCAAACCTCCATACCTGTGGGTCCCTCTTCCCTGGCCAGGCACAGTCCTACCTGGGGGGTCCCCCACCCGGGGCGCCGGCTGTTCCAGGCTTCTGGTTCCTCCATTCGGTGGCAGAGAAGGAGGCCCACCAGGCTTGGTAGGCCTCTGGGCCTGGGCCTCTCCTGCTGGAGGTGGCCCAGGACCCGACATCCAGTCTCAGGTAGTTGCTAAGCCCCGCCCCCTAGCAGGAGCTCTCTGGGAGAGGTCTGCACTCCACCACAGCTGAACAGCAACTGAGTGGAGGGACCACTCGTGTGGCAGCAGTATTCGACTGAGTCTGTCTGCCCATACGTTTTGAATGCCCGGAAGGTATACCGCAAACAGGTGAATTTGCAACTCTCTGGCGAGGGCCCATAGTCGCAAAGCTTTGTTGCATAGCGACAGAGAGCCTGTTCCGCCTTGCTTGTTCACATAGAACATAGCTACCTGATTGTCGGTTTGGACCAGAACTGTTTTGTTGCTGAGATGGGTCTGAAAGACTTGAATAGCATTGAAAATGGCTCTCAGCTCTAGGAGGTTTATGTGAAGGGAAACCTCCTGTGAGGTCCAAACACCCTGAGTGAAGAGATTGTGGAAGTGGGCCCCCCAACCCATCTTGGACGCATCTGTTGTTAGGGTGGCCTGATATAGAGGCTGCTGGAAAGGAGAGCCTACGAGAAGGTTTTCTAGAGATTGCCACCATTGCAGGGACGAAATCAGACGCTTTCAGTAACCAGGCCCTGAGATGTAGGTAAAATAGCATAGTCTTCCTGGAATGGTTAAGGGTTCTGGACCTTTCAGGGGCAGAATGACTAAATTCTCTAGGTAGAAGTCAAAGACCCTGAGGGGGCTGGGTCTGTTGGGCCGGTTGAGCTCTTTGAGCTTGTGGCTTTCTTTGCTGTCTGGTCTGTTGTTGCCCCTTCTGGGGAACATGAAGCGGACAGTGGCTTTGATGGGTGTAAGATGGGTAAAGCTTCCTTTTCTTGCTGAAAAAGGGTTTTTTGAATGTTTTCTTCTTTGCTGGGTTGGCTGTAGACTTTGATAGTCTGTTCAAGGTAGTATTTTCAGATTCAAGCTGATTAGCCTTGTCCTGCCAGTCTTTGCCAAAGAGATTTTCTCCTGTACAAGGAATGTTTCCCAGCTTTTCTTGCACCCACTGTTCTAAGTCTGATGCTTGAAGCCAAGCAATAGGATGTGCTCCTATGGATATAGCAGAGGTTCTGCTAATACATTCAAAGCAATCAAAGGTAGCACGGTTCATGAATTTAGGCGTGCTTGACCATAATAAGGTAGTCTGCTCTTTTTTCCTCCGAGACAAAAGGGCTAATGAGCTCTAAGTCTTTTGTGACTTCTTCCAGGAACATTCCCATATAAAGAATGTAGGAACTGATCCTGGCTGATAGCATGGAGGATTGAAAGCATCGACGCCCAAAGGCATCGAGTGTCCTGGATTCCCGGCCTAGAGGATTAGAAGAATGTGTTTTAGCACTCTTGATTCTTCGCATGGCCGATTCCACTACCATTGAATGGTGTAGTAACTGAGTTTTTTGAAAACCAGGACAACTTGGCACTCGGTACATAGTGTCAAGGCATCGGGAATGTGAAGATATCGTTAAAGGAGTTTCCCACATTCTCAACATCAGATCACGTAAGATCTTGTGAATGGGAAGCATAGTTGCCTCCTTGGAAGCCATAGGGTATGTAGAATTCTTAATTCTTCTGCCCTAGGTTCCTTTTCTGGAATCACAGTGATTGCAAGACCCTTTGCTAAATCACGAATGAAATCCTGGAAGGACATATCTTCTGGAGGAGACATCCTGCGTTGAGGAAAAGGAGTTGAATCCTCTAGTAGGTTCGCTCTGGTACCGGTAGAATTGTCAGAGTCATCGGAATCGGAAGACTCAAAGGCACTCGGTACCGGGTGCTCCCGTAACGAATGGTATCAGTACTGCTCGAAGTCGATACCGAAATGTCTCGGTTCCTGATCCCCGATACCCAAGATAGACTCAAGGCTCAACATGGGGGGGAAGCAGTCCTGTTGAAGCAGGTACTGTCGTTACCGATACCTGTTGAACCGTCTGTAGCGGTCTTAGCGGTACCGAAGCTGCTAAGAGGGACGCTAGACTACGTTCAATAGCGAGGATTCTTTTATCCATTGCTCTTGCTGATGCCTGGGTGTCATTACCGGTGGAAGCGGCTATGACCCCAGAACATGGCACCAGTAGTTCTGCAGAGGTGGAAGCCTCTGGAACATCCTGGAGCCCCGTTAATGCTTTGGAGCCCGAAGACTCCCACCAGGGCTGTTTTGCCGGTGAACTATCCTCGAGAGCAACGCCAGTGGCATCTCGACACTTTGAAGGAGATTTACCCTTCGAGGACCGGCCAGTCGTAGAAGACTTAAGTTTAGTTACCTGAGATCCATGGGAGGAAGATGAAGCCCTGGAAGACATCGATGCAAATGACATCGTATCTGCGGCAAAAAGGGTACCGAGTTTTGCAGCTCTATTCTGCAGGCCCCTTTTGGTCATCCTTGTTCAGAAGAGACACTCTGTTGGACAATGTTCAGGACCTAAACATTTTAGACACCAATCATGGGTGTCGGTGACGGAAATGGTACCGCCACACTTTGAGCATTTTTTGAAACCATTAGGTGGTTTCTCCATGCCTGAAGAAAAGTGGGCCTAGTGCCCAAAATGGCGCCTAGCACCAGAAACAGGGGAAAGACCTCTGAAGAAAATACAAGGTTTTTTTTTTAAAGAAAGAAGAAGAAGAACCGGCGGTACAGGTAGGCATCAAATGAAGGCAGACGCGACCACAGAAAACAAAGAATACAAGGAAATTTTCTGCGGTGACAGGGTACACATCCTGTCGGCTCCACGGAAAACGAAGAACTGAAGTGAGAGTGGTACAGAGGCGGGAAGGCAGCACGCATGTGCTGTGGGATGCTCCCAAAAGCATTCCTATTGGACGCTGGGGAGCGTTCCCGTGCGGGCTCCGTCGGTACCGACAATACCCATATCTGAAGACTACATTCCTGCTTGTTCCTGGAGATTATTATTAATCAAACACATACAAAAAGTATCTACAAATATATCACTCCCTATAGTTTCATGAAGATATGCTCATGAGATACTGCCCCTTTATATAGAAACAGGCCCTGAAAAATGGAATAGAGGAAAAACAGACACTGCTGTGAAATAAATCTGTTTGCTTGGTGTCAAGCCAAAGGATTCAAAGCTAATTTCTGTATTTTTTTAAATCATAAGCAGCCTTATTTTATTGCTTTTCATTCCTTGTGGCTAAACTTCAAGCATGGCAAGAGTTTAATGGCTGGAAGTCCTTAGAAGCAGGGTTTTGATTCTGAGCCATTACCAATAGAACTATCCACAATTACATGGTGTTACATTTTCAACTTGAGACATTCTGGGGGTGATTTTATAAGCAACTTGAGCATGTAGAATAGAGTTTTACACACTCAATTAGATGGTTATAGAATGCATGCATAAAAGTGGGTGCTCAGAAAACAATACCTACTTTTCTGTGATATGGACTTGATTTTTTAACAGGACACTTACATGAGAAGCGTAATAGAGTGCCTATTTATACAGGCAACATAGGCACACACAACAGCACACAAATGCTGATGCACATGTAAGGATCCCTTCAGGACCCTCACTAGGATCATATCATCTTAGTGTAATGAGGTTCAAACCATTTTGTTACAGCATCCCATGCTGGGATGGCAGCAATGGTGGTTGCTTGCTTTTGAAATAGTGTTTTTTATTTAGGACTCAGCCTGGGACCTAGGTAGTGAATATTATGCATAAAATCTCCCTTGAGTTTTAGTTACTGTCTGTTGTGAAGTGTATTTCATGTCAAAGGTTTTACCCACCCCTCTACTTGATTACTAAACCGAGTAATAAGCTCACATGCTTTATCTTTATTACAGATTTAATATACTGATCTTACTAGGAGCATCAGAGCGGTTTACAGAATAAAACTGAGTCTGCTTTAGAGAGAAAGGAACGCCAATTCAGGACAGGAACAGGCAAGATAGAACACCCAATACAACGTTCGATAGCAAGGAGGCATAGAATGGCTAACGGGCTACAAGCATACGGAAGAGGAGAAGGGAGAAAGCACACAGTAGGAGATTGACTTTAGGAGAAGAGGTATAGTGGGAAATTCCCATTAGTGAGAGTGTGGTGGAAGAAGATCTCCTAAATGAGAAAGGGTGCCCTCTTCTGCCATTTTCCTGATAAAATCTGGAGATTACATATATTCTGGTGAAGGAGTACTTCTAGGTAGAGTAGATGAAGGGTCTGATGGGAAGCTACCTCTGACCACTGAGGTAATTCTTCCCAGGAATACTTAGAAAGTTGAAAGGAAGAGTGCTTACACTGAAGGAATATGCACCAGGCAGACCTGATGAAATGGGAACATCTCCTTGAATTGATCTGTTTAAATCAATAAAATCCAATGATACATGTTGCCCTAGTGGCAAGATGGAAGTCTCATTCTGAGCCCCTCAAAATGCTGTGGGGGAAACACTTGCTGTGACAACCATGTTTTTTAGGAGAGTATAAGGGTGCAAGTACTTAAAATAGGGCTTCATGAAAGCCTCAAAACATATTTGAAGGATTTGTTTTGAAAGACTTGCAGAAGCGCCAAACTTGAAAAAGGCCTTATCTGCTTCAGGTGCTAAAACCTGTGATGTAGTTGAGCTAGACCTGGGCACCAATACTACACTTTATGCTGAGCATTGGTGTGTCTATGTTGGAAATTCTCTGCATAGAGCCTCTCTGCACAGAGCCTCCTACTCTGTTCTGAGAGCTCTTTATGTTGTAGAAGGGGTTCCTACATTGAGTGCTGATGTGTCTGTGCCTGGGGCATCACTTGTGCAAGCAATTTCTGTGCAGTAGATGTTGGAGAATGTAGCTTCAAGGCTCTGTAAGTCCAGGTATAGAGAACTGTTCAGGGCCATGTGTAAGCAGTATTTGCTAAGGTGTGACTGCATTGACTATCTCTGTGCCCTAGTATGTGGTGGTGGTTTGGAATCCAATTTTCTCCTCTTTACTAAGCTATCATTCCTAAAAGGATGCTTTCTCTACAAAACTCCATTTTCTTTCAGCAATGTCCTTTGTCTACTTCCCTCTGATGAGAGGTAAGACATTCAGCCTTTGAACCTTCCCTTCCTATGTGATTTTGCAGAGACATGGGGGAACTCAAAGTGGAAGACTGCAGATCTCTTATTTTGAACACTGTAATTTCTCAGCATTGGGACATCTGATTACAATATGGCAGTCTGGGGCATTGTGATCCAGATTAAGAGCAGCAATGCTTACGGTGGCTTTATGAAGCTGCCATCTTCTGCCTGCAGAAGCATAACACTGGTCAACAAATTTTTACAAAAGTCATGTTACTGAAATAAAAATAGTCATTTCTTATCAATTTTTATATGCTGAACACGAATATGACTGTGAAATTGCAAAGCTGGCTCTAGTTTTTTTGTAATCTACAAGAATTAATGTTTACATCACGAAATGCATGTCAACAGTAAATATAATAGGCCTTCGGTTAATACCTGTAAAAAAACAAGTCATAGACTACTTCTTAGATTTTTTTGCCTGTCTATTGTAAAGCTGTTCGGGAGCTTCTCTGGGAAGTGTCCAGCAGTAGTCAGCCAGCATTGTAGTGGACCATTTTCCCTGGTATCTTTGCTCCATCATTGCGATATCCTGGTGAAAACGTTCACCCTGTTCATCACTAACCATACCACAGTTGTCAGGAAAGAAATCGAGATGGGAATCGAGGAAATGGATCTTTAGAGATATATTGCAGCCAAGTTTCTGATACTGCATCAGCATGTCTTCTACTAGTTCCTTGTAGTTTTCTGCCCTAACATTCCCAAGAAAGTTTGTTGACACTAGGCGAAAAGCATTCCATGCTTGTTTCGCATCACCCTGCAGCAACTTGTTGAACCGGTTATCTTTGAAGAGCTCCCGAATCTGAGGACCCACAAAAACTCCCTCTTTAATCTTTGATTCGCTGAGTCGAGGGGATTTTTCATGCAGGTATCGGAAAGCCGGCGAAGTGCAATCAATGGCTTTCACGAAGTTTTTCATCAAACCTAGTTTTATGTGAAGGGGTGGTAGAAGGATTTTGTGAGCCTCAACCAGAGCTGGGTGCTGGATATTCTTCTCTGCAACTGTTACATTTTGTCTGCGATTCCATTCCTTCCGCAAGTAGTGCCAATCCCTTGCTCGGCTCTCCCACTCACATAAGAAACACATGTATTTTATATATCCCTGCTGCAGTCCCATTAAAAGGGCAACTACCTTCAAGTCACCACAGAGGTGCCAGATGTACTTGTTATAGTTAATGGAAGTCAGTAGATGCTTTAAGTTATCATATGTCTCTTTCATGTGGACGGCATGCGCTACTGGAATAGATGGAAGATGGTTTCCATTGTTGAAAAGCATAGCTTTCAGACTCAGTTTCAAAGAGTCTATATAGTCTCCAGTCTTGTGGGTCATGAGTGATTTTTAAGGCATTCATGAGGCTTTCAATATCAGAACAGAAAGAGTAGTTACTCACCTGTAACAGGTGTTCTCCAGGAGCAGCAGGAATCAGTCCTCGCATATGGATGACATCGACGTCGATGAAGCCCTTGCGGAGCATTTCCCCAGCTTTCCAAGAAAGCCTTTGGGAATGCAGGCACGCATGCGCGGTTCCCTTCCCGCCTAAAGGTGCCATCTTGCTCAGTCAAATGACATAGCTAAAAAACAACACACAAAAATGTAAAAATAAACTATGTACAACTGCAACTCCCAGGGGAGGAGGGAGGGTTGTGAGGACTGATTCCTGCTGCTCCTGGAGAACACCTGTTACAGGTGAGTAACTACTCTTTCTCCAGGACCAAGCAGGAAGTCAGTCCTCACATATGGGTGACTCCCTAGCTCTGGGCTACCAAGGAACCCAGGCTGAACAAGAGAACTCCCTCTAGTCCCAGCATCAAAGAAAGGCTTTTCATTGAAAGGACCTCCACTGGTAGCCCAATGGAGGGCTGGAGGGCAGGAGTTGCCTAAACCTCAAAGAGATTCCAGAGTATTGCCTGGCCAAAAGCACTGTCCCTACGGGACTCCCTTTCCAGACAGTAATGGGCCGCAAAAGTCTGGCTTGAGGACCAAGTTGCAGCCCTGCAGATGTCCACCAACGGTACAGAGCGGAGATGAGCCACTGAGGCAGCCATTGCCCTGACATGATGGGCCGGGACCCGACCCTGCAAAGGAAGATCAGCCGCCCTGTAAGCCCAGGTGATACAGTCAGCTACCCAGGTGGACAAGGTACGCTTGGACACAGCTAACCCCAAATTATTAGGGTCAGAAGATATGAAGAGCTGAGTAGCCCTTCTATGCCCTTGCGTACGGTCAAGGTAGAAGGATAAGGCCCTCCTACAGTCCAGGGTATGCAGAACTGCTTCAGCCTGGCTTGCATGAGGCCTAGGGAAGAATGTTGGAAGAACCACATCTTGGTTAAGGTGGAAGGAGCAGACAACTTTTGGGAGGAACTTTGGATGAGTCCTAAGGACTACTCTTTTCCTATAGAAGCGGGTGTAAGGCCTGTCACAGACCAGGGCCTGAAGCTCACTCACTCGCCTGGCTGAGGCTAGGGCTATCAAGAAGAGTGTCTTCCAGGACAGGAAGCGTAGAGGGCAAGTAGCCATCGGCTCAAAAGGTGGGCGAGTCAGTTGCTGCAAGACCACATTCAACTCCAACTCAGGAGCAGGAGGACGGATTGGAGGCTTGAGCAAAAGCAAGCCACTGAGAAACCGGGACACCAAGGGGTGAACCGACAAAGAATGTCCTTCCACCAGTGAGTGGTGAGCTGCTAGAGCTAAGAGATGGACCTGAACAGAATTGGACTTAAATCCCTGATTTGATAAGTGCAGTAAGTACTGAAGCACTACTGGTACAGTACAGGAGAAAGGATCCTCTGTACATAGCTGACACCACACAGAAAACCTTTTCCATTTGAGAGCATAGGTTTTCCTAGTGGACTGTTTCCTAGAGGCTAGGACAACCTCCTCAACTTCCTGAGGTAGGCCCCAGGGAGCCAAAACTACCCTTGCAGCCTCCAGGCCATCAAATTAAGAACTTTGAGATTGGGGTGCAGAAGGGAACCCTGATCCTGAGAGAGAAGGTCGGGTTGCAACCCCAGAGGCAGTGGAGGATCCACCGCCAGCTGAAGCAGAAGTGGGAACCAAGGCTGTCTTGGCCACCTGGGAGCTACCAGCAGGACTGAGGCCTTGTCCTGAAGAATCTTGAACAGGGTTCGGGCCACCAAGGGCATGGGAGGAAACGCATACAGGAGGCCCTGAGACCAGGGAATCAGAAAAGCATCTGCTGCTATCCGCAGAGGATGCGGTTGCCTGGAGCAGAGCTTTGGCAGCTGTTTGTTCAGTGGACTGGCAAACAGATCTATGGATGGAAGTCCCCATTTCAGGAAAATCTTCTGAACTACCAAAGGATGGAGCTGCCACTCGTGGGGCTGTAGAATCCTGCTCAACCTGTCGGCCAGGTAGTTTTCCTGGCCAGGTAGATACACAGGCTTGAGGAGCATGTTGTGCCTGAGAGCAAACAAGCAAAGGTCCTGTGCTTCCTGACAAAGGAGCCTGGACCCAGTTCTGCCCTGCTTGTTCACATAAAACATGGCTACCTGGTTATCTGTTTGAACTAGGACAGACTGATGAGCCAGGGTTGGAGAGAATAGCCCTGAGTTCCAATAGATTGATTTGCTGTGTGGCTTCCCCGGGAGACCACAGGCCCTGGGTGCACTTGCCTAGACAATGAGCTCCCCAGCCCTGCAGGGAGGCGTCCGTGGTCAACACCACTGTGAACCCAGGAATCTGAAAAGGCACTCCTTGCAGCAGATTGGGTGGGTGCAGCCACCAACTGAGGGAGTTCAGAAATTGTCTGGACACCCTTATCTTGTCTCTAAGGCTGCCTGTGGCCTGTGACCACTGAGTCCGAAGGCAACACTGTGCAGGCCGCATATGGAGCCTGGCATTGGGGGTCACATGTACTGTCGAAGCCATGTGGTCAAGAAGCCTCAGACAGAGTCCGGTGGAGACCAGTGACCTGCTGAGAAACTGGTTTGCCAAGTTTATCAGTCTTTGGGCTCTGTCGTCTGGCAAGAATGCCTTTGCCAGCAGAGTCCAACCTTGCCCCTATGAACTCCAAGTTCTGGGAGGGGAGCAAAGTGGACTTTGCAAAGTTTATTACAAACCCCAAGCTTTGAAGAAGAGCAATAGTTCTGAGGGTGGCTTGTCTGGCCTCCTGGCATGTCTGACCCCTGATGAGCCAGTTGTCCAGATAGGGGAAGACAAAGATTCCCTGATTTCTCAGGTAGGCCGCCACCACTGCCAGGCATTTGGTAAAGACCCTGGGAGCGGAGGTGAGGCCAAAAGGCAGTACTGTGTACTGATAATGGTTTCCTCCCACAATGAACCTGAGGTACTTTCTGTGGTCTGGATGAATGAGGATGTGAGTGTACGCATCCTTTAGATCTAAAGAGCATAGCCAATCTCCCTGCTGGAGGTAGGGCAGAAGTGTTCCAAGAGTAAGCATCTTGAACTTTTCCTTCTCTAGGAATTTGTTGAGATTTCTGAGGTCTAGAATAGGCCGAAGGCCACCGGTTCTTTTGGGTACCAGGAAATACCTGGAGTAGAACCCTTGACCTTGTAAGTGTGGCGGCACAGGCTCCACTGTCCTGTTCACCAACAGACCTTGGAGCTCCTGAAGGAGAAGATCTGTGTGCAGAGGAGGCCTTGGAGTTTCCCCTGGAAAGTATGGAGGAGGCAGCTGTTGGAAGCGTAGCAGACAGCCCTTGTGGACTATGCTTAACACCCAACTGTCTCCAGTAATGAGTGGCCACTTGTGGGCAAACAGGGCGAGGCGACCTCCTGTGCAGGGTTGGGAGAGCAGGGACGGAGAGGCTATGCCTAAGGAATCAAAACCCCCCACCCTGCTGAGTGGAAGCAGGGGCCGGAGGCTTGGGAGTCCTCTGCCTATGGGGCCCATTACCCTGCCCCTTGGCTTACTGACCCTGAGGGGCAGCTTGGGCAGCCTGGTACTGTGGGTACTGTTTGTAGGCAGTGCCCTTCCTCGGGTAAAAGGGCTTTTTACCCAAGCCCTTCTTTTTGTGAGAAGGGGCAGAAGTCTTCTGAGACAGCCTTGTCCTCGTGAGGTGCTCGGTTTCGAGCTGTGCAGCCTTCTCGGTCATGGGCTTGCCAAAAAGGTTCTCACCTCGGCAAGGGACATCGACCAACTTGTCCTGAACCCATGGCTCGAGGTCCGATGACTGCAGCCATGCCTGGTGTCGAGCCGCGATGCCGGCTGCCGCAACACGGGCCGAAGCCTCGAAGCCATCGTAGGCAGCGCGGGACATAAACTTGGAGTATTCCCGGATCCCCGAGGACAAGGACTCGAACCTCTGCAAGGGTTCCCCGGAGAGACCAGCAGAGAACCCGGCCAGCTTCTTGGCCAGGTCTCGCAAGTACATGCCCATGTACAGCTGGTAAGACAGGACACGGCAAGCAAGCATCGAGCCCTGGAAGCACTTTCTACCAAAACCATCAAGGTTCCGGGCCTCCCTGCCAGGGGGCACCGCAGAGTGCATCTTCTGACTTTTCAGGCGATGCATAGTCGATTCCACCACCATGGAATGGTCTGGTAGCTGCGCCTTTTGAAAGTCAGGGCTCTTCCGGAGTCAATAGATAGAATCGACCCGCTTGCTTAGAACTGGCGCCGAGGCCGGTGCCTCCCACATCCGAAAGTGGAGCCGTTCCAGCATCGGAGGAACCGGAACAGTAAAGGCCTCCTTCGGAGGAGAGTCACACTGTAGGGCCTCGAGCTCCTCGGCTCGAGGCTCCTCCTCGGGATCCGCAGGGATAGCCAACGCAGTGGCCATATCCCAGACGAACTCCGAGAACCGGGTATCCTCCGGAGGGGATCTACTCCGGGGTTCAGACTGTGGTGAGTCCGATGGGACGCACCGAGTCCTGAAGGTGTCGGGGGACTCCTCGTCCTCCGTCTCCCAGGTGGACTAGTCCGATGAGGAATCGGGGTCCGACCTCACGAGGCCTGTGAACACCCGCCCTGACACCGAAGGCACCGATGTCGACGCCCTCAGTCCCGAACGGGAGGTTGAGGGAGACCGCGACCGAGGTCGACCTCGAGCCTTTATGGTTTCGAGTATCGGCTCAGTCTCTGGGGTCGATTTTGATGTCGATGTCCCGGTGGTTGGGGCAGATGCGCCAGACAGGCTGGCCATCAGTGCCCGCTGCTGTTCCATGAAGGCAGACAGTCTGCTCTCCAAGGCTGTCAGCCTGAGACCTAGCTCAGGAGACTCAGCAGCCCCCGACTCGGGCCCCGGTGGCGCTGGGCCCAACATCGGCTCTCTGGGAGGAGAGTCCACGAGGACTACAGGACTTACGTGTCCAGCAGACTCCATCTCCACTAGAGGTACTTTGGGAGGCTTCTCCTGTTCCATGGGCCCGGGGCGACGGTCGGGGGTCTGAGACCTAGCTCTCGAGGAGCTTGGGACCTCTTCCGATGACGCCCTTACGAGCCGCTTCTTCCTCTTTCGTTCCCGGTCGGGGGACCCCCTGTCCGAGGAGCCCCGACGGTGCTTGGGATCTGATTCCCGAGATGTCGAGGCCTCAGAGAAAAGCCTTTCCGTTTGGTGCTGACGACTTTGAAGCGCCTTGGAAGACATTTTCTCACATGGTCCACAGATCTTAGGATCGTGGTCAGGACCGAGGCACCGAAGGCAGCAGTCGTGTGTGTCGGTGAGAGACATTAGCTTCTTCCACCGATCACACTTTTTGAACCCACTGGAAGCCATCGGGGAAAAAAGAGTCCCCGCGAGGTCAAAGGACCGGCCTTCCAGGGAAAAAGAAAAAAAGGGCTCGATACCGGTGTACCGAACCCGGCGGGAGGGGAACCGGCGTCGAACCAGAGAAGAAATAGAGAAGGAATCGCAAAAAAATCTAACTATTTTCTGGGAGGACTAGGACACACGTCCGGTGGGCTTCACGGAAAAAGAGAGACTGAGCAAGATGGCACCTTTAGGCGGGAAGGGAACCGCGCATGCGTGCCTGCATTCCCAAAGGCTTTCTTGGAAAGCTGGGTAAATGCTGCGAAAGGGCTCCATCGACGTCGATGTCACCCATATGTGAGGACTGATTCCTGTTTGGTCCTGGAGAATACCAGATTACTTTCCTTTCTGAAGAAAGGCTCCAAATGCTGGTGGCGCTTTCGATATGAAGTAATGTTGACATCTTCTTCTAGAAGATTCCATTGTAGTTTTCTGCCCTAACATTCCCGAGAAACTTTGTTGACACTAGGCAAAAAGCATTCCATGCTTGTTTTGCATCACCCTGAAGCAACTTGTTGAACCGGTCATCTTTGAAAAGCTTTCGAATCTGAGGACCCACAAAAACTCCCTCTTTAATCTTTGCTTTGCTGAGTCGAGGGAATTTTTCATGCAGATATCGGAAAGCTGGCGAAGTGCGGTCCATGGCTTTCACGAAGCTTTTCATCAAACCTAGTTTGATGTGAAGGGGTGGTAGCAGGATTTTGTGAGCCTCAACCAGAGCTGGGTGCTGGATATTCTTCTCTCCAACTGTTACATTTTGTCTGCGATTCCATTCCTTCTGCAAGTAGTGCCAATCCCTTGCTTGGCTATCCCACTCACATAAGAAACACATGTATTTTATATATCCCTGCTGCAGTCCCATTAAAAGGGCAACTACCTTCAAGTCACCACAGAGGTGCCAGCTGTACTTGTTATAGTTAATGGAAGTCAGTAGATGCTTTAAGTTATTGTATGTCTCTTTCATGTGGACGGCATGCGCTACTGGAATAGATGGAAGACGGTTTCCATTGTTCAAAAGCACAGTCTTCAGACTCAGTTTCGAAGAGACTATAAATAGTCTCCAGTCTTGTGGGTCATGAGTGATTTTTAAGGCATTCATGAGGCTTTCAATATTGGAACAAAATACCAGATTACGTTCCTGGCGCTTTCGATATGGAGTAATGTTGATATCTTCTTCTAGAAGATTCCATTGTTGTAGCAATCCTAGCAATTCTGCCTTGTTCTTGGATAAGTCCAAATCACGAACCAGGTCATTTAGTTCTTCCTGTGTTATTCTGTGTGGAGTTGATAATGCATCCCAGTGAAAATCTGGGTCACTGCATGCTGACGGACCAGGAGAAGAACAGATCGGCTCACCCTTGTCTTCATCAGATGAATCAAGAGAATATTCTGATGGAGGTTCTGGAATAGGAAGTCGCTCACCATGTGGAACTGGTCTCAATGCAGACGGAATGTTTGGGTAGACTATGCTCGACTTCTTTTGCTTCGTTATTCCGCTGGAAAGAGGAGGAACCAAGCAGAAGTAACAGTCATTTATGTGGTTGCTTGGCCCTCTCCACACCATGGGGACTGCAAACGGCATTGATGGTCTTTTGCAATTCAACCACTGTGAAAGCTGTGTTGTACATGTAGCGCAGCATATATGCGGGGCCCAAGGCTTGTCTTGGTCATCAATCTTGCATCCAAAGTAAAGATGATATGCCTTCTTCAGTTGAGAAGTGATACTTTTCTTCTGGTTGGCAAATGTCACTTCCCCACAAATGCAGCAGAAATTGTCAACGGTATTAACGCACTTTTGCGGCATTACTGTTCTGTATTGTACCTAAATGGCTAAAATTATATGATTAATAAAAGTTACATATAACAGTAGCTTAAACTGTCTCGCACACAGTCTGAAATATTTTAAATGCTCAACCTTTCCGACTGCGTATAGTACACTGCTGACGTCAGATGGCTTCAGCAGCTGTCTGGCAGTAGTATTGCATTGCATCAGAAAATGATGCAATCAACTCTGGATGATGTGTGCATGCTGGTATTATGCAATGTCATGCAATATTACATCATTCAAGGCTTATTTGGGAAGTTGTTGATGTCCTACTGGATAAATTTACACAGTGAAACGTCAAAAATGAACTACATGCAATATGTTCAAAATAAGAGCCAATAACATTTTTTAATGTTATATTCGTGTTCAGCTCACCAAGATACTACAGATTAGGGCCTTTTAAAGTCAGTAACGATTTCAATGTTGACCAATTAGACACTTGTCAGCATCACAAAATCAAGCATCTGTTTTTAATGAGGAAAATTTGCATTTTTTTGTTTTCTTAAGGGGACTTGGAGGAAAAAATAAGGAAAATAAGCAAATAAAGAAAAAAATTAATGGTATTTATTTATTTTATTTATTTAACACATTTTTTATACTGCTTTATCATTCATTCAAAATGGTTTACATTTAACTTGAACCGGGGGAAATACAGTAAACAGAGCAGAATACAACTTGAACTGGGGGATATACAGTGAACAGAATGGGGTACAAATAACAGGTAACTGTGTACAGTGTTGCTTTACATACACTGTGTAACAATTAAGTAATTGGAGTGTGGGCATTGCGATAACTATCTGTAAAGGAGTAGTAACATTGTACAGATATGGGTAGTGACTTGTGCATATAGAGTAGAGTCCTTGGGGAATGTTGTTGTTAAGTGATTCATGTGTATCGTTGTGTGAAAGTCATCATTTGGAGCAGGGTGTTGTGATTGTGTATTGTCCTTCTGTTTTCATTATGTCTTGAATAGGCAGCTAGGTGATATTTGGATGAAACATGTTCAGGTGACATGGGGACAGAAATAGATGGAGGGGATCTGGAGACAAGGCGGATACACAGAAGTCCCATGCATGCTCAGAAAATCCAGAAACTCTGAGACAGTTGTTCTATGTCATTGCTGTTGGATGACGTTACCCAGTGATGTGGCTGATTTATCCTGTTTGTAAATAAAGAAATAGGCATTTACATGGGTAAATGGCTTTTGAAAATTACCAGAAAACAGGGGGCAAAGAGGGCTTTTTCTCAGGACCCTCATCAGGATCCCTAACAATGTAACCTAGATAATGGAAGCAGAGCCATTGCAAGAGTATTAGGCACTTTAGGCGAACCTCCATTCTTGTACTCCTCCCACTCAATTAACTTACAGGTTCATAGATTCCCTCTACCAAAGATTTTACTATTTAAGTTCAACAGTCATGATTGCCCAACAGCACCCTTCCCAGAACAATACTGGTTGATATATTAAAAGGAAAAACAAAACAAAACAAAATAAAGTGATTCTTCTTACTGGACTAAATACATTTTTGGACTAACTTTCAAAGGTTAAAACCTTCCTCCTCAGGTCAAGAGAGGAAAAGAGAATCTTTGAAAGTTAGTCCAAGAATGTATTAAGGTAGTCCAATAAAAAAGGTATCACCTTATTTTCTGTTTTTGCTTTCTTTATATTTATCAACCAGTAAGGTGGACTAACACGGAAATAACACTTTTTTTTATCCAAGAATGATACTGAGCATCCTACTTTTAAATCATATACTTTGCTTTGTATATGTATACATACATTCAGGGTTATTTTATATAAAGCTTTTTCTATGTGTAAAGCATGTTCTACTTATAGAAAAGGGCTTTTATAAAATTGCATGGTCGCATAGCAAAAGATGGCCCATACTTTTGTGGGCCGCATATAGATGTTCCTAGTGGCATAGTTTGGCAGAGCTGTGATGTACACATGCTTTTTATAAAATACATGGGTATATGCATGAAGTAAATGCACACATTTGCACCTGCTTCAGAACAAGTGTAAATATGCGTGTGAGGATTTGTGCACTACTGGGACTGTTCCTGGATGTCTATTTTATAAAAGCTCGCAGGCCCCTATATTATATTTATAAACTACAACTCCATACCATGACACCCTTATTCAAACACAAAAATATCAAAACCAACTCTATAAGTTTATAAGTATTTCTATATATAAACATACCATCATATACTGGAAACTCACTCTTGAGATCAATATTTTTGAATGTAATTCACCTAATTAATATTTTCATAATTTATGAACATTTTTTATATCTTACCTTAAAACCATGTTCATACCAGTATCCAACACCATTCTTAACCTTTCTTATGTTTTATATAAATCAGTCAAATGTATTTCATCCTGGACCATCGTCATATATAAATAATAAAGGAATCTGATGTGTATCTTCAGAGCACAAATCCACTCTAGCTGCCAACATGATATCATGTTTTGAGCAGAAGGTTCTGCATCAGGACTTGTTTTTAACATACTTCATGGCAGGGCTTTTTTGAGAGGGTACGCGGTCATTCGGAGTACCAGTACCTTTTTCATTCCCTGCTAAAATTGACCCATGGTCCTTGTGTATTAATTGATGAATCCTATATATGAGTACCAGCACCTTTTTTGGCTAGGAAAAATGCACTGCTTCATGTTCCATTCATTTTTTGCATCATGCTACAACCATCGACAGAACAACCAATCTAAAAGAGTCAGAATCTGAAAAAGGTAGCAACTGTCTCACCAACCATAGTTTGAAAAAGACAGAGCATAATACTAAATTAAAATCTGGGATCATTAAAATCTGAGATCTAAAAAAAAATGTGAATCTAGAATCATTTTGATGTATTGAACTTTCTGGTGTATCAATATAGTATACAGGGTGAAACGTAATCCAAGCTGTTATTTATTTATTTGAGCCCTATCCAGGAAGGGCACGTCTGGGCCATCCAGACATCCCAGAGCAGGATGGGCTCCTTTATTCCCGATTCTGCACCATGGGAACTAGATGCCCCCATGGTAGCAGAATCGGACATCGAGATGGCTCGGTGTGCCCCTTCAGCAGCTGCGGGAGACATCCAGGCAGTAGGATGACCAGGCCCCCTCCACTCCCACAGGCTAGACACTCCTCTGACCAGGTTTCCTGCCACCTGACATTCGGAGGGGTCTGTCGGCAGGGCACCTTATTTATTTATTTAACATACCATTTTTCTACAAGTCAAAACGGTTTACAATGAACTGAGATTGATACAGGGAACATTTGAAAGAAACATTAAAACATATTACAAACAACATTTGTAACATTCTGCAGTGTGAATGCAATGCAAACAAGAACAGGGTGCAGTTTAGGGCTCGCTACATTGCTTGGAGCATATGTAGGAACTATGTACAAGGGGAAGGGGGAGAGGGTTGGTGGATAGGGGTTGGTGGTATGGGAATGAGGTACGGGGCGGGACATACTAGTGGGACCACCCTGACGGACGTACACCCCAGAACCTGGGGCACATTCTACTCACCCTCAACAGAACAGATATCCCACATCATCTCTACAATCAACACAAGCACTGCTCCTACAGACCCATGCCCAGTGTCATGGGTCAAAGCCACCAAATCAAGCTTCATCCCCACCATACATAAAATAGTACACAACTCACTCACTCAAGGACTCATGCCAAAGCAGCTAAAACTTGCCTCAGTAAGACCAATCGCAAAGAAAACAACACTCGACAAAAAAGATCCAGCAGCATACCGACCAATCTCCAGCATACCCTTCCTCGCAAAAATCATCAAAAAGACGGTTCAACTTCAACTTCAGGAACACATCGACAAACACGAAACACTTGACGACAACCAACACGGATTTCGCCCCAACCATGGAGTCGAAACACTACTGATATACCTCTTCGACAGCATCCTGAGAATAATTGACAACACCAGGAATGGAATCATAATGATCTTCATCGACATCTCCTCTGCTTTCGACACAGTGGACCACAACACACTCCTGGAAAGACTAAAGATCACCGGTATACACAGCATCACACTGAAATGGTTCCACTCGTACCTAACGGAAAGACAACTGCAGGTCAAGGTGGGACACAACACCTCCCGACCCATAAATGTCCGACAAGGAGTACCTCAAGGATCCGCACTCTCAGCACTCCTATTTAACATATACATCCAACCAATATGCAACATCATGAAAGAGAACAACATCCAATACACAATATATGCAGACGACATCATGATATACACCCCGATATCAATCGACAACCCGGACTTCTCTAAGATAACAGACTGCCTCACCCAGATGACGAGTTGGTGTCAAAACAACAACCTCGCAATAAACTACAACAAGACCGAAGCTTTAATCATCACCCGGAACCAAAGCTTCATACACCCACCAAATATAAAGATACAAAGCACCACAATACCAATAAGGTCAGAGGTGAGATACCTCGGAGTTACTCTGGACAATCAACTCAATCTCAAGCCACACATAGACAAAACAATCCAGAAGGCCTACTACAAGATGCGAATCATCAGGAGACTGAAACCACTCCTCGCCCCAGATCACTTCCGAACCGTTTGTCAAGCCCTGATAACACCACTACTGGACTTCTGCAATCCAATATACCTCGGACTACCGAAACAAGCCCTCAAACCACTCCAACTGGCACAAAACACCGCAGCACGAATCATATCCGGAACCGCAAGACAGGAGCACATCACACCCACCTTAAAGGACTTACACTGGCTCCCAATCGGTGCACGCATCAGATACAAAACCATCATAAACCTATTTAAGATAAAACAGCACACATCAGCCAACAGCCTGCACACCCTCATACAACCAGACACCAGCACTCGTCCTAGAAGAAAACAAACACACAACCGAGTCAGCACCCCAAGTGAATACAAAAACACACGCAAAGACACAACGGACAGAGCACTCTCCATGGCTGCTCCAACAATATGGAACAAACTACCAGACGATTTGAGGGCAACCACAGACCTCAAGGACTTTAGAAAACAGTTGAAAACCATGCTGTTCATAGAACACTATGGACACATCACATAACCCCAGAGAATGTATAACAGCACATAACCCCGCCTAAACAATGTATGTATGGAAAATGTATTTAGAACCACTGTATATAGCCCATGTTGTACATAGCTCATACCAATCTAGCACACAATACAACACTCACCCAACTAAATTTCACCCTCACTGCATGTATAACACACTCACCTTACCCGATTGTTTGCTGTGATACCACCTTGATTATTAAGATAAGGCGGTTTAGAAATACTGTTAAATAAATAAATAAATAAATAAATACTAGCCCTGCAAGCCGTCCTGCCCCTATTCTCCCTCCTGCCCTTCCCACATGGCTAGAGCCGCAGGACAGGGAGAGCTGGCGGGGGGTAGGGGACTGGGATCTGGGTGGAGCAGGGATGGGCCAAGCTGACAGGACATATAGGGCCAATTCAGGTCACAGCCCTGAATGTCCTGCAGGATATGAGGGGACGTGCTAATTATTCCACCTTGAAGGTGGAATGATCAGCACTGGTGAGCTGATCATGCCCGGGGATCCCCCCTCCCCCCCTGGGACCGGGTGCAGGGGGCTCCCCACTGCATAATCCAGGCCACGGCTGGCCAGCCATGGGTCAGGCGGCGGGAAAGAGGGGGGGGGGGCGAGCCATGGGAGCCAGGGGCGCCTGTGGAGAGGACATCCCTGTAGGCAGGCAGGGGCACCCGGGCCGTCCTTGGACCCGATTCTGTGTACTGCGGGAATGTTTTGTTCCTGTAGTGCATAATCAGGTCCTAATGGGCCTGTCTTGCTTGGGGCCATCCGGGTGGCCTGGATGTGCCCCTTTGTGAATCGGGCTCTTAATGAACCACAAGCATCTTCTGTTTCTTCTTCAATAGTGGAGCTGAACTGGCCTGATTTCTGCCTGATAAAAGCTAGATGTGGATTAATATAGCCTTGGTCATTTTCATCTGTAGTTTTCATGATGTGAGGTGGGCATTAAACCACCTGATTTGTTCCCTAAATCAGTGTGGTTCCCTAGCATCCTTGCATCCACCCTATTACTCTGAGCCTGGCCTATCACCATGTTCGCAAGACAGGTAGGCACATCCTCCCCTCGCCATTAGCTTTATTTAGGATTGCCTCTACCTATGGAGAAATAAATCCATTGGGGTAAAATAAGGAGGGATTTTTTTTTAAATTTAGCTCACTCTTTTTTTTTTCAGTATCAGCTCAACGTGAGTTACATTCAACTGGCTCAGCTTGCCAATGTTCTCGAGTCAGGCCTTAAATTGAGAAGAGCCCAAGGCTACGAGAGAAAAGGGATAACAATACAAATCCTACCTTCCCCTTCCCCACCAGCTAGATATATTATCGCAGAGGGAAGAGTTAATCGAAAATGGAAGAGCATTTTTACCATGTTGTCCCCCATTGTCTAAATATATGCAGCTATGGTTATTTACTGCCCTGGAAGGCAGAGACACAAAACAGGCAAATTTAGGTAGCTGTGCATAATTACAAAGCTTGTGTTTTATCGCACCTCACTAATTTTCATTCTGACTCTCACCTTGTTGCATCCCACGATCGATGATAATTTATTCTGCACGCACCAGCACAAGCAAACTGCATTTATTTTACATCAGTGTGCCCAATCTATTAAGTACTTGGATTTACACACAGTTTCAGCTGCTATAAAAAGATAAAACATTCTAGGTCTGTGGGGTATTGAAGGATAAGAAATACGAGTAGGGGCAATCTGAAACAGGAAGATGCAAAGGTGAGGGATAAGAGGAGAAGAACAGAGGATGGAAGGAGGGAAAGAAACAGAAAGGGAACTAAAAATATACAGGAAAAGACAAAGGAGAAATGGAAGATGTTAAGGACTGCATCTACGAGTATCAACAGTTATAACTTAGGGAGGGATGGAATGATAGATCAAGATGCAATAAAGAAGTGAGGACAAAGTGGAGTGGAGGAGTGCCCCAACCACTAGGCCACTCCTCCACTCCACTTAACCCTCCATAGCTCATGTTCTCTGTAAAATAGTTATCTCCAAGTTATAATGCCCTGTTCAATGTAATTTCAGTTTGTTCAATGTAAACCGCACTGATGCAGAATAGCGCGGTATATAAGAGAATGTAAATAAATAAATAAATGAAATAAATAAAGAATGACAGTCTTGGGAGGAGAGGCAGAGGGATTCCCTTCTGGGAATGATAATCCTGTTATTGCCTTCCTATGTTACCGATTATAGCAAGAACAGTTGCCTTTTGAAATATAATTCAAACAAGCAACCTGAATTATTCCAGAGTTGCCAAGTTACCCATTTTCAGGAGTGAGATTTTAAGCCAGTTCTGGATTTCTGACATTCTCATTCTGAAGCATTATGGGACCTGCAACACTGATTCCAGTGGGTAAAAAGCGTAGTTACTCACCCATAACAGGTGTTCTCCGGGGACAGCAGGAATCAGTCCTCACATATGGGTGACGTCGATGCCGATGGAGCCCGCGTGGAGCAAATCCCCAGCTTTCAAAGAAAGCCTTTAAGAATTGCTACCACGCATGCGTGGTCCCCTTCCCACCCAAGGGTGCCATCTTGCTCAGCCAAATGATATAGCTAAAAAGACGGCAAAAAAATAAAGAAGATAACAGGACTGCAACTCCAAGGGGAGGAGGGAGGGTTGTGAGGACTGATTCCTGCTGTCTGCAGAGAACACCTGTTATAGGTGAGTAACTACGCTTTCTCTGGGAACAAGCAGGAAGTCAGTCCTCACATATGGGACTTCCCAGCTACAGGCTACCATGAACCTATACCCAAAAGAGGCTC
The DNA here is from genome assembly GCA_033557465.1 of Ichthyophis bannanicus. Lineage (NCBI taxonomy): Eukaryota > Metazoa > Chordata > Amphibia > Gymnophiona > Ichthyophiidae > Ichthyophis > Ichthyophis bannanicus. The sequence continues at coordinate 195,614,421 of CM066039.1, forward strand.
CCTCATCGAGAGCCGCAAGCAGCTGCAAGGTAAATAGGACCTGTGTCTAAGGAAAGTAGCACTCTGGTAGCCTGAACACAGAAGGGTCGGAGGGCAGGAATTGCCTAGACCCCGAAAAGGTTATGGAGTACGGCCTGGCCGAAGGCACTGTCCCGTCAGGACTCCCTATCCAGGCAGTAGTGAGCTGCGAAGGTATGAATCGACGACCAGGTGGCAGCCCGGCAGATGTCTGCCAGAGAAACAGAGCACAGGTGAGCCACTGATGCCGCCATGGCTCTGACCCTATGAGCCGTAACACGGCCTTCCAGCAGAAGCCTCATAAGCCCAGGCAATACAGTCCACCATCCATGTGGAGAGCGTATGCTTGGTCACCGCCTCCCCCAGCTTACAGGGGTCGTAGGAAATGAAAATCTGGGAGGCTTTTCGGTGACCTTGAGTACGTTGAATGTAGAAGGACAGAGCCCTTTTACAGTCCAAGGTATGGAGGACCGCCTCTGCCCGACTGGCATGTGGTCTGGGAAAGAAGGTAGGAAGGACCACCTCCTGGTTGAGGTGGAACAAAGAGACCACCTTCAAAAGGAACTTGGGGTGCGTGCGAAGTATCACCCTGTTTTGGTAGAACCTGGCATAAGGCCCCTCCGCCATGAGGGCCTGGAGCTCTTTCACCCTCTGGGTGGAAGTGAGCATAACCAAGAAAACCATCTTCCAGGAGAGATAACGGAGGTGGCACGTGGCCAAAGTTTCGAAGGGCGGACAGGTGAGCTGCTCCAACACTACATTGAGGTCCCATTTGGTCGCAAGGAGGCAGACCGGGGACTTTGACAGGAGTAGGCCCTTTAGGAACCGGGACACCACTGGATGAACTGAGAGGGGCTTCCCATCCACCTGATGGTGGTTCACCGCTAGGGCACTGAGATGCACTCTGACGGAGTTGGACTTAAGCCTTGTCCTGGAGAGGTGGAGAAGGTATTGCAATACCACAACCACTGGGCAAGAGAAGGGGTCTACCCCTTGCTCAGCACACCAAAGCGCAAACCTGCGCCACTTAAAAGCGTAAGGCCGCCTGGTAGACGCTCTGCGTGAAGCCAGCAAAACATCCTCCACATCCTTCGGAAGGACGAGCGAGGTTAGAGTCACTCTCTCAGCAGCCACACGTCAGCGAAAGGGAGCTGAGGTTGGGATGCAAAAGAGAGCCCCCCTCCTGGGAAAGGAGCCGTGGAGCTGACCCCAAGGGGATGGGGGCCTCCACCGCTAGCTGTAGGAGAAGTGGAAACCATGGTTGCCTGGGCCACCATGGGGCTATCAGGATGACTGAAGCTCTGTCGTGAAGAATCTTGAACAGGGCGATCAGAGGCGTTGGGGGAAAAGCATACAGAAGACCCACCAATCATGAGACTAGAAAGGCGTTGGCTGCCACCCTGACGGGGTGCAGCTGCCTCGAGCAGAAACGGGGCAACTAGTGATTGTCCAGGCTTGCAAACAGGTCCATCACCGGTTCCCCCCAGGACTGGAAAAACCCGCTGGCTACTTCCTGGTACAGCTGCCATTCATGTGGCTGGAGCATCCTGCTGAGTCTGTTGGCCAGCCAGTTGTCCTGGCCCGGCAGGTATACCGCCTTGAGGAGAATGCCCTGCTGGACTGAAAAAGAGCACAGATCTAGGGCTTCCTGACAGAGGGCACGGGACCCTGTGCCCCCCTGTTTGTTCATATAGAACATGGCAACCTGGTTGTCCGTCTGCACCTGGACAATCCTGTGGCCCAGGCACTGCTTGAAAGCCTTCAGGGTGAGATGGATTGCACACAATTCCAACAGATTGATCTGTTGAGCACTCTTGTCTGGGGATCAAACTCCCTGGGTGCAGTATCCCTGGCAATGGGCTCCCCAGCCCAGCAGGGAGGAATCCGTGGTGAGGACCCTCGAGTGGTGAGGGGTCTGGAAGGGCATCTCCGCCTCCAAGTGATGGGGTAAGAGCCACCAGGTCAAGGACAGCACCAGGCACCTGGTCACACTGACCCTGCCCTGGAGATGTCCCGTGGCCTGGGACCACAGATCCCTGAGGCACCACTGCACAGTTCGCATGTGGAAGCAGGCATCTGGAGTGACATGGACCATGGAGGCCATGTACCCGAGGAGGCGCAGCAGATGCCTTGCTGGTACTGAGGGATGGTGTTTTATGTCTTTGGCTAGGGCCATGATCCTGCTTGCCCTGTCTGCAGGCAGGAAGGCTCTCGACTGAAAGGTATTGATCCTTGCCCCAATGAATTCCAGCTCTTGTGCCGAGCAAAGGCTGGACTTGGGGTAGTTGATAACAAAACCCAAGTGTTGAAGGACCTGGGTGATGCAAGTTGTGGCCTGCTGCACCTCAGGAGCTGTAGTGTCCCTGATGAGCCAGTCGTCGAGATAGGAGAAGACAAAGATCCCTTGAAGCCTGAGAAAGGCGGCTACCACTGCCAGGCATTTTGTGAATACCCTGGGGGCCGAGGCAAGGCCGAGGGAAGCACCCTGTATTGGTAATGATTGCCCCCTACCAAAAAGCATAGGTATTGCCTGTGGCTTGGGTGTATTAGGATGTATGTGTAGGCATCCTTTAAATCTAAGGAGCATAGCCAGTCTCCCTGGTGGAGGAAAGGCAGTAATATTGGTTCCATTCATACCTAACCAACAGACAAATACAGGTCAAAGTAGGACACAACACATCTCGACCCATAAAAGTCAAACAAGGAGTGCCACAGGGATCGGCCCTTTCAGCCCTCCTATTCAACCTATACATCCAACCAATATGTGCCATCATGAAAGAGCACCACATACATTATACAATCTACGCAGATGACATCATGATCTACACACCCATCTCAGTCGACAACCCGGACTACACCAACATAACAAACTGCCTCACCCAAATGACAAACTGGCTTCAGGAAAACAACCTATCTATCAACTACAGCAAGACGGAGGCACTGATCATCACGTGAAACCCGGCCTTTATCCCTCCACCCGACATCAAGATAAGAGATGCACTCATACCCATAAAATCAAAAGTTAAGTACCTCGGAGTCATCCTGGACAAAGAACTTAACCTTCAAACACACATAGGCAGAGCAACCAAAAGTGCATACCAAAGAATGCGACTCATCAGAAGACTCAAGCCCCTCCTCGACCCAGAGCACTTTTGCACCGTTTGCCAGGCGCTGATAACCCCTCTACTAGACTTCTGCAATCCAATATACACCGGGCTACCAAAGCAGACCCTCAGACCACTACAACTGGCCCAAAACACAGCTGCCCGCATAATAGCCGGTACTACAAGACACGATCACATCACACCCATACTAAAAGAACTGCACTGGCTCCCAATCATATCACGCATCAAATACAAGACTATCATAAACATATTCAAGATCAAACAACACTCCTTCGCCATAAGCCTACACACACTCATACAACCCGACACAAGCACACGGCCAAGAAGAAGAGGCACCTCCAATCGGGTTAACACCCCAAAAGACTTCACCAAGACCCACAAAGACACCGCGCAACGAGCAATCTCCCTGGCTGCTCCATCCATATGGAACTCCCTCCCAGACGATCTAAGACTAACCACAGAAATCAAGGACTTCCGAAAACAGCTGAAGACAACCCTGTTCATCGATTACTATGGACATACCCCCTGAACCAGCATACAAGTCAGATCATCAACCCCCCCCCCACCACCCCAAGACTTTATATAAGACTGTATAATAGCTCATGATGTATAATAGCGCACTATGTAGATAAACCAAATCTAATCACATCCCCGCCAACACATACACATTACTCTGTACACTGCATGAAAACATTTGCCCTCTTGATTGTTTGCCTTGGAAACCGCTTTGATTGAATGATAAGGCGGTATATAAATACCATTAAATAAATAAATAAATAAATATTCCAAGGGAAAGCATCTTGAACTTCTCCCTCACCAGGAATTTGTTGAGGTTGCGCAGATCGAGGATGGGCCTTAGGCCCACTGTTCTCTTTGGCACGAGGAAGTACCTGGAGTAGAACCCCTTGCCCTTGAGGTGGTGGGGCACCGGTTCCAATGCATGGTCCTCAAGAAGACCTGCCAACTCCTTCAGAAGAAGGTTCCGAAAAGGGGAAACCTGATAGGCTCTCCTGGGAAGTAATGTGGAGGCACTTGGGCTAGATGGAGGAGGTATCCCTCCCTGATCACCTGTAATGCCCAGGAATCAGTGGTGATAGCTTCCCACCTGTGGGCATACAGGGCAAGCCGACCTCCTGTGGGCTGATGAGCTCCAGTTGGGAGAGGGGCCATGCTGTAGGAGTCAAAAACCCTCTCCAGGCTGGGCCAGAGCCTGGGTTTTGGGGGCCTTTTGCTTATGTGGGCCATGCCCCTGTCCCTTGGCCTGCTGCCCTTGTTGAGGAGCTGGGGAGACCTGGTAAGGGTGGTAGTTTCGGTAAGCAGTGGACTTCCTCGGGTAGAAGGGCTTTTTACCCGAGCCCTTCTTACGGGAAGGGGCAGAGGTCTTCTTAGAGAGTCTAGTCCTCGTCATGAACTCGGTCTCCAGCTCGGCGGCCTTGTCAGTCATGGGTTTGCCGAAGAGGTTCTCCCCTCGGCATGGAACATTGCTCAACTTGTCCTGTACACATTGTTTGAGGTCCGACGACTGCAGCCAAGGTTGGCGGCGTGCACCGATGCCCGCCTCTGACTCGAACCTGTCATAGGCCACCCGAGACATGAACTTGGAGCATTCACGGACAGCTTTGGACAGACCCTTGAAGCGCTACAAAGGCTCCTTGGAGATACCAGCCGAGAACCCAGCAAGCTCCTTCGCCAGGTATCTCAGGTACATGCCCATGTACAGCTGGTAGGCCTGGATCCAACAATTAAGCATTGCACCCTGGTAACACTTCCTGCTGAGAGCATTCAAGGTTGCGGCCTCCCTGCTGGGGGGCATCGAGGAGTGTGTCTTCTGACTCTTCAGTCGACGCATGGCCGACTCCACAACCATGGAGCTGTGCGGCAGTTGTGATTTTTGAAACCCAGGGCTCTGGCAAACTCGATACATCGAGTTGAGCCATTTGCTGGTCGCCGGCATCTCCCACATGCGGAGCATAAGTCATTCCAGGATAGGAGGAATGGGCACCGTGAGGGTCTCCCGAGGGGGAGCCTCGTACTCGAGGATCTTGAGCTCGTCGGCTTGAGGATCCTCCTCAGACTCCGTCGAGAAAGCCAAGACCTTGGACATATCCCGAACTAAGTCCAGAAAATCCATATCCTCCGGTGGGGACCATCTCCAAGGTTCAGATACCGGGGAATAGGACGGGACATCTCAATGACGACGAGTGTCCGGGGGCTCCTCGTCCTCGGTCTCCCAAGCCGCGGCCTCCGAGGAAGATTTGTGGAGCTCCTCGGGCCTCAGCGCCATCCGCCCCGATGCCTGCAGGCTCGGCGGTGATGACCTCGGTCCCGACGAGCGGGAGGCTGAGCGTGACCTCAGCCAAAGATCAATTCAGGCCCGCAAGGCCTCGAGGATCGGCTTGGCATCCGGGGTCGACTTCGATGTCGAACGCCCGGTGGTTGTGGTGGAGGAAGCAGACGTGCTGGACATCAGTGCCTGCTGTTGCTCCATGAAGGCAGTGACACTGCGCTCCAAGGCCGCCATCCTGGACACTAGTCCCGGAGGCTCCGCAGCCCTCAGCTCGGGCACCGAAGCACTCAGGCCCGAAGCCGGTTCCCCCGGAGGGGAGTCCTCGACTAGGACAGTATGCATTTGCCTAGGCCAATCTGTGACCAGGTCCCTGCAAGGAAACTTGGCAGGACGCTCCTTCTCCGACGCCTCGGGCATGCACTTGGGGCTCCGCGACCGGCCCCGAAAGGAGCCTGGCCAATCAGAACCGTCCAGAGACGCCGCCTTTAAGGATTTCTTCCTGGCTCTTTGGTTTCCTCGAGGGAGACCCCCTCTCCAAGTTTCTCCCGAGGCATGGAGGGAAAATTTTATCATGCTGCTGCTGGCTGCTCCTCAAGGCCTTTGAGGACATCTTTTTGCACAGGCCACAGACTGTCGGGTAGTCGTCCGGGCTGAGACACCGGAGGCAGCAGTCATGCGTATCGAGGAGGGACATGATCTTCCCGCACCGATTGCACTTTTTGAACCCGCTGGTAGCCATGGAGGGGAAAAAGGACCCCAGCAAGATTGAAGACCCTTCTTGCTGCCAGTGAAGAAAAAAGGGTGCAAAGATGCCCTAAGAAAGAAAATAAAAAACTTAATAGAAAAAAGAGGAACCGACCCGATACCGAGGTACCGAGGCCGGGGCGGGAAAGGGTACTGGCGCGAGACCGGAGACAGCTAAAAAGGCACAAAAAAATCAACTTTTTCTGGGACAAGGACAGACTACGTCTGATGGGCTCTGCGGAAAAAAGGAGACTGAGCAAGATGGCACCCTTGGGCAGGAAGGAGACCACGCATGCATGGTAGCAATTCCCAAAGGCTTTCTTTACAAGCTGGGGATTTGCTCTGCACGGGCTCCATCGCCGTCAATGTCACCCATATGTGAGGACTGATTCCTGCTTGTTCCCGGAGAATCGGGGACTACAAACACCATGCTGCACTGCAATGCAGATTTAAAACCTAAACTGGCAAAAAATCTCACTCCTGGAACTGGATAACTTGGCAACTCTGTTATTTTTTTAAGGACAGATGGGATTATACATCACTTTCAGGTAAAATTCATTTTCCTGAAAAACTGTATCTCGACAGGCCCCTACTATCACCTCTGCAGTTTATTCCAGGTCATAAGTAAGGCAATGGGCAATGCAGGGGTATAGATAGGACCCTTTAGTAGTAGCAGTGGGCAAGTTGAAATGTTCTTCTCCTGTAACAGATGTTTTATGTAGACAGCAGGATTGATCAGGCACTCAAGTGGATGATGTCATCCGATGGGGCCAGGAAAGAACTGCTCTCCCAAAGCTCAAAACCTGGGGTAAACGTTTGGAAATACGTGGCCCTTCCCTCATGCAGTGGCCTCCTCAGCTCCTCAGTTTGTTCCAAAGCTCAATAATATAGGCAACTCTTAGAAAGGTGAGAGAACTGTCATCTCTTATCAATCCTGCTGCCTATGGAAGTCACCTGCTACTGGTGAGCAACATTGCTTTTTCTGTCTATAAGCAGGATTGAATCAAGCACACAAGTGGATAACTTCCAAGCTTATATATATTGTCTTAGGGGTATGTTTACTAAACAGCGGTAGTGGCTTCCATCAATATCGGAGCCGTGGCCCCGATATCACACGGAAGCCGCTACCGCTGTTTAGTAAACATACCCCTTAGTCTTTATAGCAGTTTTTGTTGCTTAGAGGTGCAGAGTGGCCAGCACAGCTTAATTAAAGGCACTGTCCTTTTCAGATGCTTGATCCAAACAGTAATGTGGAGAGGAAGTATGAAAGAAGGATCAAGTAGCTGCTTTGCAAATGGTCTCTAACAAGGCAGATTTCAAGACAGCAATTGTCGCTGTAGTAGCTCTAATTTGATGAGACTTGACCTTGGAGCTGAGAGGAGCATCCACTTGTCCATAGTAAAACTGTATATATGAGGCAAGTCAATTTTGCAACTGGTGTACCAGGTTTACTAAGATAAAACAACTGAAAAGCCAAGTATTCAGTTTCTTTCAAATAATAGGCCAGAGCTCATTTACCTGTCTAAAGTATGGATAGCTTTTTCACAAGGGTTTGAATGTGGCTTCGGACAGTAGGTAGGGAGAATTATTTCTTCATATAGATGAAAAGGCAAGACCACTTTAGGTAAGAACTTTGAATGTGTCTGAATAATAACCTTGTAATAATGGAATGGAGTATAGGATTTATATGTTACCAACGCTTGAAGTCACTCACTCTCCTAGTGGAAGTTATGGCCATTAGGAAATGTACTTTCCAAGTAAAAACGTAAGTGATGCAAATTCCACAGGTTCAAAGGGAGACTTCATATGAGAAGTGCACACCAAGTTGAGGTCCCATGGAACAGTGGGCTTTTGCAATAGAGGTGTTACATGAAGAACACCTTTCATGAAATAGGAAACAAGTTATATTGTGCCACTGGAAGATTAGCCATATGGTCATGATAAGCAGACAACATGCTGAAATGTAATCTAATTGAGGAAGCTTGAAGGCCAAGCCAATATAATATAGATAACTGCAGCATAGTGGTAGAGGGACATGGGGTAGGGTCATGACCATAAATAATCTCTTCCACTTGGAAGCATATGTTTGTCTAGTGGAAGGGTTTCCAGCAGCTACTAGAATGTCCTGGAGAGACCACAATACACTGAGAGCAGAAACTAGATGATACCCAATTTCTAGGCTGTGAGGACCATAGATTTCCAAGTCTGTATGAAGAAGTCAGCCTTCTTGTTGAGTTATCAGTGCTGGGAATTGAAGCAGCTTATAAGCAGAAGGACTGCTAGATTTGGAGAAGAGAAAACCAGGTCTGATGAGGCCAATAAGGCTTTGCTGGAACTCATGCAGAACTCTTGGTAAGAGAGGAATGAACAAGTCCATGGAATTGACAGGTCATCTGGGGCTAAAAGTGGGGGACAATGAAGAATGGAACAATAAAGAGGAAGTTTACATTCTCTTTTCTGCTGAAGAGGTTGATGTAAGGCATACCCCAGTCTTAAAAGGGAATGTAGAAGAGTCAGCATCTAGTGACCACTTGTGATGATGAAGCACTCTGCTGTGTTGTTTGGCCAACTGGATCTATAGGCTGAGTCTGTAGGTAATCTGAATCTGGACTTGATTTACTACAATAAAGTCCCAGATTTTGGCTACTTCACGGCAGAGGTGTAGAGAGTCTGTTGTTTGTTCACATAAAAAAACATTGCAACTTAATTGTCAGGATGAGAATAGAGGAATCATGAAGCTAGCAACAGAGGATCCACAGGGCACAGTAGATTGCTCCAAGTTCTAGCTGATTGATATGAAGAGTTATTTTGTATCTTGACCACACTCAGTGTGAATGTTGATATTGAGATGAACACACAAGCCTTAAATCAAAGTGTCTGTAGTGAGGACAAACTGATGTTGTCATGATGCAAAAGATACCTACCACTATAACATGAAGCATAGTCGAGGGGACGGGTAAATGTATTGAGGAAAGTGGTTGAGAGTGCTGATTCCACTTGAATTTGAGATTTCAAATTTTTAAATGGGCTAAAAGGATGACATGAACTGCTACTGCCAAAAGTCCCAGTATTTTATAAGAATCCTCTGGTAGTGACTGGTGCTGTTTGTATGGATACATGAAACATCAGAGTATAAATCCTGTCTTCTAGAAACCAGACAGGATTTAAGAGTTACCTAAGGCTATTCCTATAAAGAAAGTGATATTAGTTGGATGTAGGTTGGATTTCAGAAAGTTGATAAGAAAATACAGAGATTGAAGAAGAGCTATTGGGTTCCATTAGGAGCATTTGGGGCTGTGATTCTGATTATGCTACTAGTAGTCAATCATCCAGGTAAGGTAATACCAGATGTCCTTGTTTGTGGAGGTTGGCAGCCGTCACAAGGCATTTCAACAAAATGGTGGGCACCAATGACAGAAAGGGAGGCCTTTGCATTGGAAATGACTGGGTTGAAGGGTGAACCTGAGATACACCCACAGTACAAGAAGTGGCAGGATATATGTGTATGCTTTCTTGAGGTCTAGAATACATATTCAATCCCCTTTGAGTAAGTGAAGGATGGAGGGGACTAGTGATCATTCTGAAAATTTCCTTTAGGAGAAAATGGTTGAGGTCTCTGCAATCTATATCAGGTGCAAGCCTCCAGTCTTCTTTGGAATGAGAAAGTATTTAGAATTTAAAAAAGCAATTCCCCCTCCCCCTTGTGGTAGGTTTTCTTCTTTAGCATTGGCCTTGAGGAAAAGATGTACGTCTTCTTGCAAGAGTGTCAGATAATTGGAAAGAGGTTTGGTCATGATAATGGATAATCTGGGTGTTAAGAACATAAGAACATAAGACATGCCATACTGGGTCAGACCGAGGTCCATCAAGCCCAGTATCCTGTTTCCAACAGTGGCCAATCTAGGTCCTATGTACCTAACAATATCCCCAAAAGACACAGGTTCCATAATGCTTGTACTGGGTCAAGCATTGATATCCTGGGTCCCTTTTTAATAGTGGTTTATGGACCTTTCCTCCAGGAACTTGTCCAAACCTTTTTTAAACCCAGCTATACTAACAGCCCTTACTACATCCTCCGGTAACAGATTCCAGAGTTTGATTACACGTTGAGTGAAAAAATATTTTCTCTTATTTGTCTTAAATAGTTTACCCTGTAGCTTCATTACATGTCCCCTAGTCTTTCTATATTCTAATAGCGTAAACAATTGATCCACGTTTATCCGTACCACTCCATTCATTAATTTATAGACCTCTATCATATCTCCCCTCAGCCGTCTCTTTTCCAGGTTAAAGAGCCCTAACCTTTTTAGCCTCTCTTCATAGGAGTAGCCTTCCATCACCAATTTGGTGGCTCTTCTCTGTACTTTTTCTAATAACGCTATGTCCTTTTTAAGATACGGCGACCAGAATTGCACACAATATTCAAGGTGCGGTCGTACCATGGAGCGATACAGAGGCATTATAATATCCTTTGTTTTATTCTCCATCCCTTTCTTTATGATACCTAGCATTCTATTTGCTTTCTTGGCCGCCACTGCACACTGGGCGGAGGGTTTTAACATGTTATCCACGATGACTCCTAAGTCCTTTTCCTGGGTGGTGGTTTCTAATGTGGAGCCTTGCATCGTGTAACTATAGTGTGGGTTGTTCTTTCCTAGGTGCATAACTTTGCATTTGTCCACATTAAATTTCATCTGCCATTTGGATGCCCAGTCTTCCAATTTATCCAGATCCTCCTGCAGTTTTCCACAATCCTCTTGGGTTTTAACAACTTTAAACAGTTTTGTGTCATCTGCAAATTTGATAACCTGACTAGTTATTCCCTTTTCCAGGTCATTTATGAATATGTCAAAAAGTAGCGGACCCAGTACAGATCCCTGGGGTACTCCACTATTCACTTTTTTCCATTGGGAATATTGGCCATTTAGCCCTACCCTCTGCTTTCTATCTTTTAACCAGTTCCCGATCCACAATAGTACACTGCCTCCTATCCCATGACTTTTTAGCTTTGCCAAAAGTCTCTGATGGGGGACCTTGTCAAAAGCTTTCTGGAAGTCCAGATACACTATATCAACCGACTCACCTTTGTCTACCTGTTTATGCACACCTTCAAAGAAACATATCAGATTAGTAAGACAAGATCTTCCTTGTCTAAAGCCATGTTGGCTGTCTCCCATTAGGCCATGACTATCTACATGTTGTGTAATTTTGTTCTTTATGATGGTTTCTACCATTTTCTCTGGTACTGACGTCAGGCTCACCGGTCTGTAATTTCCCGGGTCACCCCTGGACCCTTTTATAAAAATTGGTGTTACGTTGGCGACCCTCCAATCTTCAGGTATTACAGATGATTTTAATGAAAGTTCACAGATTACCAATAGCAGGTCTGCAATCTCATATTTCAGTTCTTTCAACACTCTGGGATGTATACCATCCGGTCCAGGTGATTTGCTACTATTCAGTTTATCAAATAGTTGTAATATATCTTCCCGGTGTAGTGATATTTCTCTCAATTCCTCTGCAGTATCACCTTTAAATACCACTTCAGTCATGGGTAACATCCCTACATCTTCCTCAGTAAATACCAAAGCAAAGAATTCATTCAGTCTCTCTGCTATAGCCTTGTCTCCTCTTACTGCCCCTTTTACCCCTCTATCATCTAACGGTCCAATTGACTCTCTCACAGGCCTTTTGCTACGAATGTACTTGAAAAAGTCTTTATTGTGTGTTTTTGCTTCCGTAGCAAGTTTCTTCTCAAATTCCCGCTTTGCCTGCCTTATCAATGCTTTGCATTTAACTTGCCAGTGCTTGTGTTGTTTCCAGTTTTCATCATTTGGCTCTTTTTTTTTTCCATTTCCTGAAGGTTGCTTTTTTGGCAGCAACAGCCTCTCTGACCTCACCTTTAAACCATGCTGGCAGTTTTTTGGACTTTCTTCCACTCTTCTTAATGCGTGGAATACAGCTGGTCTGGGCTTCGAGGATAGTATTTTTAAATAACACCCAAGCTTGCTGTAAGTCTTTAACCTTTGGAACCGCTCCTTTTAGTTTTTTCCTAACTATATTCCTCATTCTATCATAGTCTCCCTTTTGAAAGTTAAAAGGTAATACTGTGGATTCCTTTACTATCTGTCCTCCACTAATTAAATCAAACATGATCATACTATGATCACTATTGCCAAGTGGTCCCAACACCCTTATTTCTTGCACCAGATCTGGCGTTCCACTAAGGATTAGGTCCAGTATGGCTTCCCCTCTGGTCGGTTCATGAACCAGTTGCTCCAAGAAGCAGTCATTTATTCCATCTAGAAACTTTATCTCTTTAGCTTGTCCTGCCGTGACACTGACCCAGTCGATACCGGGGTAATTGAAATCACCCATTATTACTACTCTGTTGTGACTTTTGTTAGCTTCCTTGATTTCTTTGAGCATTTCATCATCCATTTGTTCATTCTGGCCAGGCGGTCGATAGTATACTCCCACTGCCATCGCCTTCCCCTTCATAAATGGGATTTCAATCCATAGAGATTCTACAGCAAATTTTGTTCCCTGCAAAACTTTAATCCTTTCTGACTCAATGCCCTCTCTAACATAGAGCGCAACCCCTCCACCAATTTGATCAGCTCTATCATTACGATATAGTTTGTATCCAGGTATCACAGTGTCCCACTGGTTATCCTCCTTCCACCATGTCTCTGAGAGTGCAATCATATCTAACCTCTCATTTAGTGCTATATATTCTAACTCTCCCATCTTATTGTTTAGACTTCTAGCATTGGCATACAAGCATTTTAGAGACTGTATTTTATTCATATTAATCTGGCTATTGGTAGGCAGGGGTAATTTGGAATCTTTATGCTCTGTCTGCTCCTTACTCAAGGGCATTTGGGCTACTATACCCCCTTTTGGAACCTCACTGCTTTTGGTAGTATCCTTCAAGGATACCTTTGTCCGAACCATGCGCTCCTGGGTGACTGTCGGCTTTCCCCTATTTTCTAGTTTAAAAGCTTCTCTATCTCTTTTTTAAAGGTTAATGCCAGCAGTCTGGTCCCATCCTGATTAAGGTGAAGCCCATCCCTTCGGAAGAGCCCCCCCTTTCCCCAGAATGTTCCCCAGTTCCTAACAAATCCAAAACCCTCATCCTTGCACCATTGTCTCATCCACGCATTGAGACTCCGGAGCTCTGCCTGTCTTTTGGGTCCTGCACGTGGAACAGGAAGCATTTCGGAGAACGCTATCCTGGAAGTTCTGGATTTCAACTTCCTACCTAAAAGCTTAAATTTAGCCTCCAGAACTTCCCTACCACATTTTCCTATGTCATTGGTACCAACATGTACCAAGACAGCAGACTCCTCCCCAGCACTATCTACGATCCTATCTAGGCGGTGCGTGAGGTCTGCTACCTTCGCACCAGGCAGGCATGTTACCAGGCGATTCTCACGTCCACCAGCCACCCAACTATCTACATTCCTAATGATTGAATCACCGACTATAACAGCTGTCCTGACGCTCCCCTCATGGGCACATGGCCCTGGAGAAACGCCCTCGGTGCGAGAGGGTTTTACATCACCTGGAGGACAGGTCCTAGTTACAGGATCACTTCCTGCCACACCAGGGTGATGCTCTCCTGTCACGTGACCTCTCTCCTCCATGGCAACAGGGATGCTGCCAGACTGGAGGTGGGACTTCAGGACTATATCCCTGAAGGTCACGTCCATGTACTTCTCTGTCTTTCTTAGTTGATAAGTTGATAAGAAAATACAGAGATTGAAGAAGAGCTATTGGGTTCCATTAGGAGCATTTGGGGCTGTGATTCTGATTATGCTACTAGTAGTCAATCATCCAGGTAAGGTAATACCAGATGTCCTTGTTTGTGGAGGTTGGCAGCCGTCACAAGGCATTTCAACAAAATGGTGGGCACCAATGACAGAAAGGGAGGCCTTTGCATTGGAAATGACTGGGTTGAAGGGTGAACCTGAGATACACCCACAGTACAAGAAGTGGCAGGATATATGTGTATGCTTTCTTGAGGTCTAGAATACATATTCAATCCCCTTTGAGTAAGTGAAGGATGGAGGGGACTAGTGATCATTCTGAAAATTTCCTTTAGGAGAAAATGGTTGAGGTCTCTGCAATCTATATCAGGTGCAAGCCTCCAGTCTTCTTTGGAATGAGAAAGTATTTAGAATTAAAAAAAGCAATTCCCCCTCCCCCTTGTGGTAGGTTTTCTTCTTTAGCATTGGCCTTGAGGAAAAGATGTACGTCTTCTTGCAAGAGTGTCAGATAATTGGAAAGAGGTTTGGTCATGATAATGGATAATCTGGGTGTTGGCTGAGAAATTTGAGGAAGTAACTATTTCAGATTATGGACAGAACCCATGTGTCCATAGTAATCTCTTTCCAGGCTGGAAAATTAAAAAAAACCCACAAAAACCCAAACATATAAACCCCCTCATAGGTAGGCAGGATGAATATTCTGCAGAGATTGGAGGCTTGGAAGATAGTCAAAAAGAAGGCTACTGTTAGATTAAGCAAGTGCTGCTTGTTTAGGATGAGCCGTCTCTCTTTGTCTCAGTTTTAAGGCAACTAAGTTTTTAACTTTGCTGGGGTTGCTTTTGGTACATATCATTTATGGTACTTGCTGAAAGAAGTGTGCACAGATGATGAGGTTGATGCAGTAAGTTGAACTACTGAGAGATACTGAAATGTATATGGTAATTCTTAATCATGTCCACTGTTTTTTTACTTTCTCTCCAAAGAACGAGTCTCCTGTGCAAGGGGCAATTGCCACCTTGAAATGGACATCCTCATGCAATCCTGAAGCTCATATCTATATTGGGCATCAAGTTGCAATTGCAGAAGTGGAAATGCTTGCTAAGGTTTCAAATTTATCATAAGCTGATCTGCTAAGTTGAGTGCCACATTCATCTGCCTCTGCTAATATGGTAGCAAGCTGGGAGTGATCGTATTCAGAAAGAGCAAGAGAAACTTGCACCTTCTGAAAGACAGTATGCATTTACTGAACCATATATAGCTGATGGCAGCAATTTGAATAGAGTACAGCATCTTAAGAACATAAGAACATGAGATATGCCATACTGGGTCAGACCAAGGTCCATCAAGCCCAATATTCTGTTTCCAACAGTGGCCAATCTAGGTCATATGTACCTAGCAGTTTCCCCAAGGGACACAGGTTCCACAATGCTTGTATTGGTTCAAGCATTGATATCCTGGGTCCCTTCTTAATAATGGCTTATGGACCTTTCCTCCAGGAACTTGTCCAAACCTTTTTTAAACCCAGCTACACTAACAGCCTTTACTACATCCTCCGGTAACAAATTCCAGAGTTTGATTACACGTTGAGTGAAAAAATATTTTCTTTTATTAGTCTTAAATAGTTTACCCTGTAGCTTCATTGCATGTCCCCTAGTCTTTCTATATTCTGATAAGGTAAACAATCGATCTACGTTTACCCGTTCCACTCCGCTCATTAATTTATAGACTTCTATCATATCTCCCCTCAGCCGTCTCTTTTCCAGGTTAAAGAGCCCTAACCTTTTTAGCCTTTCTTCATAGGAGTATCCTTCCATCCCCTTTACCATTTGGTGGCTCTTCTCTGAACCTTTTCTAATAACTCTATATCCTTTTTTTTTTTTTTTTTAAATCTGTTTATTGATAATATAGAATACAATAACAAGCAATCAGCCAAACAATATCCAGTCATGTACAGTCAGCCTATTCCATAGCACCTCCCGGGTAGGGCTGTGTCTTGTCCACCACCCTGGGAGTATATCAGCAGCAAACAAATGCAACAGAGTACCGTACCAAATGCACCCAATCATCCCCCCCTTCCCCCCCCAAAACCCAAAGTCACCACGGCATCCCTAACTAAGAAAGCCCCCCCCCCTTTTCTCCCCCAGCACTATGCTACCTTGAGCACCTCGCTACGGATTCTGGGCTCCAGTGATTGTATATAAGGCATCCAGATTAGCAAAAAGGTGGCCCATCGCCGGGGGTGCCGCTGCGCACTCCTCCGTTCCAGGAGCATAAACTGATGCAGGGTATTACGCCATTCCCAAAATGTAGGGCCAGTAGGTTCCCTCCACCGGTGAAGAATAGGACCCTTACCCACCAGACAAGCCTTTCTCACCAATAATCCTTCCCATCTGCCCTTAGGGTGGAGTGGTCCCGTCTGATCCAGGATTACCGACAGCCCAGACCAGCTAATCCGCTGATGTAGCAAACCGCCCAGGTACTCGCCAATTCGCAGCCAATACCGGCGAATGACTGGGCACCCCCACCACATATGGCCCAAATCCGCCAGGCCACAGGAACATTTGGGGCACCCCCCATGTGTTGTAAGACAGCTTCTCAGCGCTCTCCGTGGCGAAAAGTGGGCTCGAACAATGCATTTGAACTGGATCTCGCGCCACCGGGCCCCCTCCACTAAGCACGCAATCCGACCCAACGCGCCCTGGACCGAGCCCGCGGGTATCTCCCGGTCTAAATCTCTCGCCCATGCGTGTTCTACCGCCGCGTAATCCGGAGGCGGGTCGAATAGATCCAACCGCCTCTTAAACAGAGCAATCGTCGGGGGCGGTTCCAACGCCAGGGCAAAAAATTCAAGAATCCGCGCTGAGCGCTCCACATGTAATTCTCGCCCGGGCAACGTTCCAATATAATGGGACAGTTGCATGTATGCAAAAACGGAGTTCCCAGAATCCAGACCATATTCCCCACGAAGAACATCCAGGGCCTTACATCGCCCCTCTGGGTCCACCACATGACCTAACCGCTTAATCCCCAACTGCTCCCAACGCCGAAAAGACACCGAGTCTGACCCCGGAGTAAAGCAGGCATTTCCCCGCAGGGGTAGCCAACTGGAGGCCTCCGGGTTACACCCCCAATATCTATTTAACTGTTGCCACGTACGCCTAGTTGCCTGTAGCAGAACACTGCTTGTCAGGCGTGCCGGCAAAACCCCCCGCTTAAGATGCAACACCGCCTCAAGAGTTTGCGGCGCCAGAAAGGCCTCCTCTAAGGCTCGGGGAGTATAAACCTCAGTGTCCCCCAGCCAATCGGCAAGGTGTCGGGCCTGACAAGCCAAAGCATATTTCCAAATATCCGGAACTCCCACCCCTCTTGACTTCCACCCCCCTCTCATCCGGACCAACGGAATACGTGCTCTAGCACCTTTCCAAAGAAACCCCCGAATTTCCCTTACAATACGCCGCAAATCCCGTTTCAATAGCCAGACCGGGAGGGTTTGCAGCCAATAGAGCACCCTGGGAAGAACCACCATCCCTAAGGCAGCTACTCGCCCCAGGAGGGACAGTGGAAGGGGTGCCCACGCCTGCAACTGCGCTCTAATTTTAGAAAAGATACGTTCAAAGTTCGCTTTGTAAATCTGAGATGGTGCTCGGGTCAGCAAAATACCGAGGTAGACAAAGGAATCTGTGGCCCACCGAAGCGGAAAGTTCCCATGCCAGCTGTCTTTCAGGCTCCCGCCCACATCTAGTGCCTCCGATTTATCCAAGTTGAGCCTTAAGCCTGCAAATCTACCATAGAGGGAAAACTCCTCCAACAACCGGGGTAACGATTGTTGAGGCTTCGTAAGGTGAACCAGTAGGTCATCTGCAAAAGCCGCCACCTTAAACCCATACGATCCAATGCGCACCCCAGGGATATCAGGAGACTCCTCTATGCGTCGTATCAGCGGGTCCAGGGTCAGCACAAAGAGCAGGGGAGAAAGTGGGCAGCCCTGACGCGTGCCTCTCTCCAGATTAAATTTCTCCGATACCACCCCGTTGCATAAAAGTCCCGCTGTAGGATCCGCATACAATAACTCCACCATCTTACAAAAAGCGTCGCCGAACCCGTAACACGGCAGGAGGCCCTTCAAATAGTCCCAGTGCACTTGGTCGAACGCCTTTTCTGCGTCGAAACTGACTAACAACGACGGCCGCTTGCGCTCGTGCACCCACTCAAGCGATGTCAAGATTTTTCGCAGGTTGCGCACGGCATATCTCCCCCTAACAAAGCCGACTTGAGAGTCATGCACCAAATTCCCCAGTACCGATGCCAGTCTTTCCGCTAAAACTTTAGCCATCACTTTGAGGTCAAAGTTCAACAGGGAAATTGGCCTATAGGACGACGCCTGAGTGGGATCTTTACCTGGCTTGGGTATTAAAGTAATATAGGCATGATTAAGGCCCCATTCAAATCTGCCCTGTGCCACTCGGTGTTGATACAGTGCCACTAAGGTTGGGGGCACAAGATCCCCCAATATTTTGTAAAACTCTGCCCCGAATCCATCGGGGCCAGGCGCTTTACAGCATGTGGCTGTCTGTATGACTCTACAAACTTCATCCACTGTAATCGGGGCGTCCAGGTATGCCCGTTGGTCTGCCCCCACCTTGGGCAGGTCGAGTTTACATAAGTAGTTCTGCATAGCAGCCGGAGACCCTTCCCGCCGCGCATATAGCTGTTGAAAAAAGGATCGAAACGTATGGGCTATAGCCTTTTTTCCCTTCTGCAGACCCCCTTGCTCATCCCGAAGTGCTGCAATCAGCCTAGGCGCCCGACTACCGCGCAGGCAGCGTGCCAATAGTTTCCCCGGCTTGTCTCCAAACCGGTAAAGTTGATACCGGTAATACATATGGGACTTCTTCGCCCTCTGATGCAACAATTCGTTAAGTGATGTTTGCAGTTCCCAAAGTCTGCGCTTATGTGTTCTACTGGGATCCCCCGCACAGCGCCTTCGAGCACGGACTACTTGTTTTTCTAACTGAACGATTTGCGCCGCCAGCAGTTTGCGCTTCCGCGCAGCATATTCGATAATATTACCCCGCAATACAACCTTGGCCGTCTCCCAGAGCAATTCCGATTCTGCTTCATGCTGCCCATTATAAGTCATGAAATCCTGCCAACACTGCCCGAGGTGGGTACGGAAATTGATATCATAGTACAGGTCCATGGGAAACCGCCAGACACGCGTAGAGGTGGACAAGTCCCCCCATCGGAGTTCCACCCAGACTGGGGCATGATCAGATATTGCCAAAGGGGCTATTTGCGTATCCGTTACCCGTTCAAAGAGCCTCTCCGAAACCAAAACATAATCAATGCGCGCACTGGAGCCATGCGCCCACGACTGATGAGTAAAATCCCTTTCAAGGGGATGAAGCAAGCGCCAGGGGTCCACCATCCCCAGACGACGACACAGCCCACGCAGCGCTTTAGTAGTCGGGGCGCGCACTCTCTCACTCCCACCTCCACACGTATCCAGTTCCATATCCAACACCCCATTGAAGTCCCCAGCCAAGATCAAAGGCACATCCGGCAACTGCTCCACCCGAGAGGCCAGTCGGGCGTAAAACGGCCGATCCAATACATTGGGTCCGTACACATTACCCAGCACAATGGGCCTGCCCTCCAAGTAGCCATATAGCAGGATATATCTACCCTCTGGGTCCGAGCACTGCTGCTCCATCTCAAAGCGGACCTGAGCACTGAACAGAATGACCACTCCACCCTTTTTCCCCTTAGCCGGGGCACCCCAACTCTGCCCCACCCACATTTTCTGTAGTTTAGCATGCTCGTCGGCCGTCTGGTGGGTTTCCTGTAGCATGGCAACATCGCATTTCAGTCTGGCTAAATTCTGCAACACTTTATATCTCTTGATGGGATTCCCTATACCACACACATTCCAGGAGACTACCTTCAGGGTGGATCATATTCAAACAGGTTATATTTATCCGGTATGTTGTAGCAATGGGGTAGGACCTTCCCAGCCTGAAGTCCCCCCCTCAGTAAGGAGATGCTCCCTCCATCTATTGTTATGAACAACCCAGATGCACTTGGTGACTTTTGACCCCCACCCCCCCGAGCGCCCACCCACCCCCCACCCCCGCTCACTCCCATCCCACCCCCCCCCATCCACCTTATCAGCTCTACCAGGCCAGTCACCACACCACCCACCCTCAGAGCCTCTCTGCCTGGCCTCATCCAACCTCCCCCCCCCCATCCCGCCTAACCCTACTCCCCCCCCTCACTACACCAAAAACCCTAGGTCTTCCTCCCCCTCCTCCCTAGGGAGCCCACTAAGGTCCCACTAAGTGCCCTCCACCGCAACCCCCTACCCCCACAACGCTGCTAACCCCGAAGTCTTCCTCAGACCCCATCCTCCTAAGGGCTAACCGGGCCTCAGAAGCCTGCTAAGAGCCACTTCTCCCACACACTATCAACCCCCATACCCCTCCACACACCCCAATCAGTCAACCCCACGCTCAACCCCAAGTCAACCTCCCCAACTCTCAGCAACACCACAAACATAAGGGCGAAAGGAGAAAAATAGAAGAAGAAAGAAAAGAGAAAAAAAAGGGGGGGAGGGGGGAAGAAAGAAAGAAGCGGGGGGAGCAACCCACATCGGATTGCTCCCCCCGCCTGCATCGCGGATGGGTGTCCTGCCCGTAGGCCCCAACCGAGGCAAGAGCCACGGGGGAATCCCCAACCTCATCGTGACGAAGAGCCCACTACACCTCCCACCCGGAGAGCGGCTGGCCAAGCTCCCCAGAAACACAATAAAAACAGTAGCACTGCAAGGCAACAACGTAACAAGGTAACAATTGCAGCAAAAAGTAACAAACAGGAAGGGAGATCAGAGTTCCAGCGCCCCACACAGCAGGCCTGCTAAGTCCCGCTCAGGCTTCCGAACTTCAGTAGTGCTCCGCGCTCCAGGCCAACAGAACAGTCCGCTTCAAATATCAGGGTAGGTAGCAAGGTCAACCCGCAGTAGGATACCCCGGAAAACACCTCCGAATCATCATGTTGTTGAGGGAGTTATGCGATCTATCCGCTCTCGTGCAGCAATCTGATCCACATACGACTGTGCGGCTGCAGCGGACTCAAAGGCACGGTGGACACCCTCGTGAATCACATGTAATCGGGCGGGATATTGCACCGTGAAGCGAATCTTGGCTTTTATCAGTTGCTCGCAGAGCGGTGCATATTCCCTGCGTCGCCGACTTAGGGCGACGGAATAATCCTGCGCGATTCGTAGCTTCGTATTTTTGTACACCACCTCTCCCATCTGCCGGGCCGCTCGCAATAGCCGCTCTTTCTGGGGGAAACGCAGGAATTTCACCAAGACGATCTGGGGCCGGCCATCTTGGGCCTGAACTGGGCCTACACGATGAGCCCGCTCGATGTGCATCGGGTCATCCGGCCCTAAGTCTTTCAGTAGCGTGGCTATCAGGGATTCCATGTAAGAAAGGAGGTCTTTGTCTGTCACTGCCTCTGGAACCCCCATTATCCGAAGGTTCTTTCTTCGGGATCGGTTCTCCAAGTCGTCGAGCTTTGTGGCCTGCGACTCGACCTGGGACTTCAGGTCTGCCACCTCCCGGGACAGCGTCTCCACCTTGTCCTCTGCCTGGCCAAGTCGGTCTTCCGCCTCCCGCAGCCGGCTCCCCAATGCATCAACGGAGCTCTGTAGCCCATCCATTTTATCATGGAGGGCGGAGAATTGAGAGGACAGGGCCGCTGCTACAGCTGCTGACACCTCGTCAAGGTATGCAGGGGTTTTCGGGGAGCTTGGCGCCGCAGCCGTCTCCGCCATCTTTCCGGTCCCCACCATGCGCTCCCTGTCTCTTCGGGTGGACTTTACCGCCGTCGCCATGCCCCTCTCCTCCACACCGAGGCCGGTTGTGAGAACGGTAGATGCTCCGGTATTAAGTTCGCTAAGTCAGGACCCGGACCCGCTACTTTTAACGGTACAAAATCGCCGGTTTGGGCTAGGGGGTTGCGGAGCACACCTAGGATGCGACCACTACTCTGCCCGCATCACGTGACCCTACTCTCTATATCCTTTTTAAGATACGGCGACCAGAATTGCACACAATATTCAAGGTGCGGTATCACCATGGAACGATATAGAGGCATTATAATATCCTTTGTTTTATTTTCCATTCCTTTCCTTATCATACCTAGCATTCTATTTGCTCTCTTGGCCGCCGCTGCACACTGGGCCGAGGGTTTTAACATGGTATCCACAATGACGTCTCCTCAATATATTTAAGTAGGCCAAAACCATTCAGTTTCCTGCTGAAGTGAAAAAGTAACAGCTTTAGCCATCTTTTGCACAAAGTTTGGGCAAGAAATGTCCTCATAGGAAAATTCAATTATCTGTGGTAGAGAAGGAGCAGATAGTATTCCAGCAAAGCCAATTTCTTGGTTATCTGGAGAGGGCAAATGGATTTCAAAGGCATCCAGGGGATCTTCTGTGTCGGAGTGGAGGCTAGAGATGAGGGAGAAGATGCATGTGCAGGTACTTGTTTGGACTATGAAGATGATAACAGGAGACAACAGAATCTGTATGAGTGTCTCTTTGCGCAGGCGTAAGACCAGAGGAATGAGGGCACTATGGCAAAGGCAGCCATCCATATCTTTTTTTGTTTAAATTTATATTTCTTGATTTGAAACTAAATTTACAAGTATCCACTTGTACAAGAAGCCAATGACATAGAAATTAAAGAAAAACAAGAACAAACAAGGCAATATTATTCCAAAAAGAAAAAAAATATGTCAATATCCTTACTTTAGACCATCACAAGGAAGAGGGAGGAGAGAAGAAATAGGTGGAGTATGAAAAGAAAAACAAAACAAGAAACAAATAAGGAAAAAGGCAAGAGGCATGAAAGGTTCTCACAAATCTTGATCATTCACCACTTGATTCTTCCACTGCAAGGGTTGAAGGCAAAATGGTCACAGGAGAAATCCTTTTCAGATCCAAAAAAGCACACAGCTGTTCCAGTGTAAAAAAAAATATACTTATTATTTTAATAGCTCAAATAACATTTAGAAGAGTAACACAAATGAAACACTGCACCCAAAGCTAGGGCTTCTTGATGCATTACTAAAAACAAGTGTTTCCTTTCCTAAGTGGATCATGGAACATCAGGAAAACTCCTGATAGATTGTTCCAAAAATAAGAATAGTCCTTCATCTTCTTAAAGTAAAGTCGGATAATTCTAGTCACTTTTTTTCCTGTTCAGTAAAGCACAGTTACTTACCTGTAACAGGTGATCTCTGGGAACAGCAGGAATAAGTCTTCACATATGGGTACGTCGGTACCGACGGAGCCTGCGCGGGAACACTCCCCAGCATCCCAAAAAAGGAAAGCTTTTGGGAGCATCCCACAGCGCCTGCGCGCTGCCTTCCCGCCTTTCCTAACCGCCTCTCTCCAGTTCAAGTTTTAAAGCTGAGACAAAGAGAGAGAGAGAGGAGAGGAAAGATAGATAGAAAGATACAACTCCTAGGGGAGGTGGGTGGGTTGTGAAGACTTATTCCTGCTGTTCCCAGAGATCACCTGTTACAGGTAAGTAACTGTGCTATCTCCAGGAACAAGCAGGAATGAGTCTTCACATATGGGGACTCCACAGCTAGAGATGCCTGGGAGATCCCCAAGGTTGTGAGACTCTGAGAAGGGCTCTACCTCCTCCCATGGATCTCAGGCATCCAACCAGGGATGGAGGGCAGGAGTTGATTAAGCATGGAACAGGTGTTTGAGAACAGCCTGACCAAACAAGGCATCCCGGTGGGAGTCCTTGTCCAAGCAGTAATGGGCTGTGAAGGTATGAACTGAGGCCCAGGTGGCCGCTCGACAGATCTGGTCGATGGACACAGAATTTAGATGAGCCATAGAGGATGCCATGGCCTTCAGATTGTGAGCTGTGACATGGCCCTCCAGAGAAAGGTTCTTGCTCTGATAGGGGAAAGAAATACACTGAGCAATCCAATTGGACAGTGTTCTCTTAGAGACTGGAAGTCCCAAATGAAAGGGATCAAAAGCAACAAAGAGTTGAGAAGACTTTCTATGTTGCTGTGTCCTTTGTAAGTAAAAGGCAAGAGCCCTCTTACAATCCAGGGTATGAAGATTCCTCTCTGCACTTGATGCATGAGGGCCTGGAAAGACGACAGGTAAGTACACCTCTTGGTTAAGATGAAAAGGTGAGACCACTTTAGGCATAAAGTGTGGATTGGTCCTAAGGACTACCTTATCATGATGGAACCTTGTATAAGGTGGATTAGCCACTAAGGCCTGCAGCTCACTGATGCGGCGAGCCGAGGTGACTGCAATAAGAAAGATAACTTTCCAGGAAAGAAATTTCAAGGAGGTAGTGGCTAAGGGTTCAAAGGGAGGCTTCATGAGCTGACCAAGAACCAGATTCAAGTCCCATGCCACTGGAGGTGGTCTAATGGGAGGTTTAGTTAAAAGAAGGCCTCTCATGAATCTTGCAATAAGAGGATGAGAGGAAATAGGTTGTCCATTGAGAGGCTTGAGAGATGCTGCAATAGTACTCAAATGGACCCTTACTGAATTCGTTTTGAGGCCTGCATGGGAACGATGCAGGAGATACTCTAGTAAAGAATTCAAAGGTATTGCTAGAGGGTTAACACCCTTCTCAGCACACCAAATGGTAAACCTTTTCCATTTAAAAGCATAGGAACGCCTAGTAGAAGGCTTTCTGGAAGCATGAAGGATATCCCTCACTTGCTGAGACAGATGCCAATCCCTTTTTTTTTTTTTATTGAAATTTCAAAAAACTTACAAAAAGCAAGCATAAAGAAAACACAGATGTTTCTTAAAGGCAAAATACAACACTATAATATTGACCAAAAATACAATAAATAGCAATACATCATCATAGCCCACAATCCGGGGAGAGACTTTAAAGAAAGAAAGCACTTCAAAGAACAAATAGAGCAAACTCTAAATTATCAGGCAGCTTAAACTAAACCCACACACCTCCAGTTACTAATTACCCAGTTGTTCCTTATCAGCCAGAAATACCTCAAGCTGAGAAGGATCGAGAAAAACAAACTTTGAACCTTGATACAAAAACAAACATTTACAAGGGTATCTAAGAAAGAAAGTAGCAGAAATAGCAAGCAGTCTAGGTTTAAGGGCCAAAAAGGCCTGTCTCCTAGTCTGTGTCACTCTACTAATATCAGGAAACATTTGAACCTTGGCACCACAGAACAGAACTGACATATTTTTAAAATAACTACGAAAAACAAGCATTCTATCCTGGTCTGAGAGAAAGGATACCACCAAAGTGGCTCTAGAAGAAATAGTATCCCTAGAGTCCTCTAGGAATTTGGTAAGGTCCAGGGCATCCATGCCCTTAACCTCATCAAACCCAACCAGAGAGCCAGTAGCTAACCTCTTTCCAGTAAGGTAATATAACTTAGAGAGAACAATGGAGTCAGCCGAAGTCAACCCCAAGACCTCTTTGAAAGATGCCAATCTTGAAGGTCTAAGCCTTCAGCAACCAAGCCCTGAGATGGAGAGATTGGGGGTTTGGGTGCCACAACGTTTCCCCCTCCTGAGACAGGAGATCTGGAGCAGATCCCAAGTCCAGGGAGGGAGCTTGAGAGAGATGCAGGAGTAGAGGGTACCACACTTGGCGTGGCCATCGTGGAGCTATGAGGATCATAGTCCCTCGATCTCTCTGAAGCTTGAACAGGGTCTTGGGAATTAGGGGAATGGGTGGAAAGGCGTATAGGAAGTCTTGACCCCAATGAAGGAGGAAGGCATTTTTGGCCTGAACTCCCTGACACGGAATTCTGGAACAGAATCGGGGAAGTTTGGCATTCCACGGACTTGCAAAGAGGTCTATGTCCGGGGTTCCCCAAATTTGAAAGATTCTGACTATCTGGTCCACATGAAGGGACCATTCGTGTGGAAGCAGAACTCGACTGAGTCTGTCTGCCCAAGAGTTTTGAACTCCTGGAAGGTATACTGCCAGAAGATGAATTTGATGCTCTCTGGAGAAGGCCCACAATCTCAGAGCTTCGTTGCAAAGGGACAGAGAGCCAGTCCCTCCCTGCTTGTTCACATAGAATATGGCTACTTGGTTGTCCGTGTGAATGAGGACTGTCTTGTAGCTGAGCAGGGTATGGAAGACTCTGAGAGCCAGGAAGATTGCTCTGAGCTCTAAGATGTTGATATGTAGAGAGGTCTCCTGTGGGGACCAAATGCCCTGGGTGGAGAGGTCGTGAAGATGAGCTCCCCAACCCTTTGGATAGGCATCTGTTGTAAGGGTTGCTTGGGGTAACAACTGTTGGAAGGGGGACCCCTGCAACAGATTTTGAGTGGACCTCCACCACTGGAGAGAACAAAAGAGGCGCCTGGAGGTTGCTATTTTGTCTGACAGACCCCCTGATGCCTGGGTCCATTGGGTGGACAAAGTCCATTGAGCTGCCCTCATGTGAAGGCGAGCATAAGGAACCACATGAACAGTGGATGCCATGTGGCCTAGCAGTTGTAACATCTCTCGAGCAGTTAAATGGGTTTTTAACTGAATCTGGGAGGCTAACTGCACTAAGCGTAGGCAACGGGCCTGGGGAAGATAGGCCCTTGCAGTTGTGGTATCCAGCAAGGCCCCTATGAACTCTAGAGATTGAGTAGGGGTGAGTTGGGACTTTGGAATGTTTATCACCAGTCCCAGACACTGCAGAACACGCATTGTGCAGGTTAGGGAAGTCTGGGCCTCTGACTGGGATGGAGCTCGGATGAGCCAGTCGTCCAGATATGGGAATACGAATATTCCTAGAGTGCGTAGCAATGCGGCTACTACTGCCATGCATTTTGTGAACACTCTTGGAGCAGAGGCCAGACCAAAAGGAAGTACCCTGTATTGGTAGTGCTTCCCTTGATAAAGGAACCAAAAGAACCTTCTGTGTGTTGGATGGATGAGTATATGGGCGTACGCATCCTTGAGATCTAAAGAACAAAGCCAATCCTGACTCTGAAGGTATGGAAGGAGAGTACCTAGAGAAATCATCTTGAATTTCTCCTTGCATAGAAACTTGTTCAATTCTCTGAGATCTAATATGGGTCTGTAGCCCCCTGTTTTCTTTGGGATAAGAAAGTAGGGGGAGTAGAACCCTGAGCCCTGTTGAAGAAGGGGTACTTCTTCTATTGCCCCTTGGGCAAGAAGGGTAGTAATCTCTTGACCCAGAAGGTCGAGGAGAGATGTCTGAGAATTGAACTGTCTCACCATGGTGTGAGGAGGAAGGTTTGAGAAATGAAGTTTGTACCCTTCCCTTATGATGGAGAGGGTCCATTGCTCTGCTGTGATTTGTTCCCATCTGGGAGCAAAGTAAGCTAACCTTCCTGGAATGGTGAGAGGCTCTGGTTCTGCTAGAGCCAGAAAGGCTAAGTTCTCTAGATGCAAGTCAAAGGCCCTGAGGAGGCTGAGGCTGTTGGGCTACAGGAGTCCTTGCAGCCTTAGGCTTGGCCTGTTTAGGTTGTTGACGCTTTGCAGCAAAACGACCTGCAGAAGATGTCTGTTGACCATAAACAGGATAATATCTTCCCTTCTTGGGAAAATATGGCTTTTTGAACAACCTCTTCTTGACAGGATTAGAGGTAGACTTTGAAAGCCTATACAAAGCAGAATTTTCTGCATCCATCTGTGTGGCCTTTGCCTGCCAATCCTTGCCAAAAAGGTTTTCACCTGTACAAGGAAGATTTCCCAATCCATCTTGGACCCAAGGTTCCAGATCAGAAGCTTGTAACCAAGCAATTCTGCGTGCACCTATGGCAATAGCCGAAGCTCTGCTGGCACCCTCAAAAGAGTCAAAGGCTGCACGGTTGGAAAATTTGGAAACATCTTGGGCATGCTTAAGCCAAGTGAGAAACTCTTCCCTCTTATATTCTGGAAGAAAAGGGAGGAAAGTTTGCAGATGATCTGTAACTTCTTTTAGAAACATCCCCATATAGAGACTATAGGAGTTGATTCTGGCAACAAGCATACTGGCTTGAAAGATTTTCTGCCAAAAGCATCTAAGGTTCTACATTCTCTCCCTGGAGGAGTAGAGGCGTGCCTTTTTGCACTCTTTAACTTTTTCATGGCAGACTCCACCACAATAGAGTGGTGAGGAAGCTGAGTCTTATGAAACCCAGGACAAGGTGGGACACGGTACATGGTGTCTAGCCTACGAGAGTGGGAAGAGATAGTAAGAGGGGTCTCCCATATGCCCAACATGTGATCATAAAGGATCTCATGAACTGGCAAAGTGGCTGCCTCTTTAGGAGCCTTGGGATATTGCAAAATATCCAACTTTTTGGCTCTAGGCTCTGACTCAGGGGCCACTGAGATAGAGAGCCCCTTGGCCACTTCTCTTATAAAGTCCTGAAAAGACAAGTCCTCTGGGAGGAGACATTCTTCTTTTTGGAGAGAAGGCTCTTGAGGAAGGAGTACCGATGCTTCGACAGAAACCTCCGATGCATCAGAGTCTTCGGAGGAATCGAAGTATCGCCTGTCTGGATGCTCCTGTAGAGCCCGATATGCGTACCGAGTGGTATCGACATCGGGAGTGATCGGTACCGGTGGGCATCATCGGACAGGGTACCGGTGCAGTCGACACCGAAGCCGATGTCGATGCAATCGGTACCGGCACCGGAACCAAAATCGGTGCCAGTGCCAGAGTTGGTACCGGCAACGGAGCCTGTTGCGGTAGCAGAGGCGTCGCAGCTCGAATGAATGCCGTGATGGCCTGCTGCATGGTCAGAATATTCTGATCCATCGACGCCATCAATGTCTGGAAGTCGGTACCGGCAGATTCCACCGGTACCCCAGAACATTGTAACAGGTGATCGGTCGAGGCCGTGCCATCGATGTCAACCTGTGACCCCATAGGAGGAGCTTTGGAAGCCAGAGCTTCCCGCCGGGGTACTTTTGCCGGTGCAGGATCCTCGAGGGCAAGCCCGGAGGCATCTCGATGCTTAGAGGGAGATCTACCCTTTGAGGACCGGCTGGATTTATGTTTGGTTACCTGAGATCCATAGGAGGAAGAAGCAGCCCTGGACGACGTCGATGCCACCGAAGCTGCATCAGAGGGAAACAGGGTATTGAGCTTAGCTGCTCGGTTCTGTAAACCTCTCTTAGACATCATGGAACAGGACGCACAATCCGTGATGGAATGGTCAGGACCCAAATATTTAAGACACCAATCATGGGTGTCGTTAACAGAAATGGTACCACTGCACTTAGAGCATTTTTTAAACCCGGAGGCGGGCTTTTCCATGAGGAAATTTCTCTTAGGCCTAAGGCCCAAAGAGACAAAAACATACACTAAAGTGGAACGGAAGAATTATTATTATTATTTTTTTTTTTAAGAAAAGAGAGAAAAGACCGGCGGTAACGGTCCGACGTCGAAGAAGGCAGACGCGTGACCAAAGAAATAAAATGAAATAAAGAACTTCTTCAGCGGTGACAGGAACACGACCTGCTGGCTCCGCGGAAAAGAAGAACTGGAGAGAGGCGGTTAGGAAAGGCGGGAAGGCAGCGCGCAGGCGCTGTGGGATGCTCCCAAAAGCTTTCCTTTTTGGGACGCTGGGGAGCGTTCCCGCGCAGGCTCCGTCGGTACCGACGTACCCATATGTGAAGACTCATTCCTGCTTGTTCCTGGAGATTAAAGTTCACAAGAAGAGTAGATCTCTTACTTCCACTAAGAAAGTTTCCAACAGAGTAGATACATGTAAAGCCTCTTGAGCCTTAACTTGCTGCTTTGAAGTAATTGGCAAGAAAAAAGGCCTTATTCAAGGGCAGCAAAGCCATCTCAGGGATCAACAAATCTTCACGCAAATAGTTCTTGAACATAACCAAAACAGGCATGTTTGGAACCATAGGAAAATTCAAGAGTCTCAAATTCAGATGCTTCATTTGATTCTCAGAGCTCTCCAGTTTACAGCGAATTATGTTATCTTTAACAAGTGTATCAATTGTAGATTTACTGTAGAATCATGAACTTCTTTATCCAATGCAGAGATTTCTTCACATAGCTCTTTAAAAATGATTCATACATTGAATTAGTATTAGCCACTGTTTACACTAATGCATTAATCTCTTGGGAGGTCTTCAGGATATTTACATTCAGTCTTTCAAGCACAGCCCAAAGATTGTTAAGTAATTTCTGGCATACTTACAGCTGCTGGAGGAGCCAAACTTACAGAAGGTACTTAACAATTGATTCTCCCATTACTTGTACTGTCTCAACTCCCCAGCTTGCAATTCAGAGAAAGAAGAACCTCCACTTTTGGCTAAAGTTGATTCCTTGTTGTCCCCAGGGAATAAGCAGGATCTTATGAGTCATCTAGTACAGGGGACATTGCTACACACAATGCCTTCTTGTCAGGTCATCCATTTGCGATGGCTTGTTCCAAGTCCACGCAAGGTGAAGCCGCGGAGTCGACATTAACATGCCCCACTTGCGGCTGTTCATATGGCATCAGAGGATTTTTGTATATGACCATCCAGTTGCAAATGCTTCAAGGCAGGGGCAGCGGCAGCAGCAACAGCAGCTTTAAAAGGCTTAACTATTGTCTTCCCTTTCTTCTTCAATGGTATACAAGTACAGGAAACTGAATAAAGATAAAGATAGAAGCAGTGTGATCAGAGCCTCCAGAGATGTGCCACCATCTTGGCTCCTCTCCATGTTAGCCATGTACTTGAAATAACCCTTCACAAAAACAGCAAACATCTTCTGCATAAAAGAATGAAAATGTTCTGGATGTTAAACAGAGACAAGAGAATGGAGATCCATCAGCTTCTATAAGAAACACTGGCTTAGCAAGCATGGGCTGTTGCACAACGGACTGTGCAGAGACAGGGTAGTGAGTGCTGAAGAGATCTTTAGCTGTGTCAGGAGGATCTATGGAAGATATACTACCACTGCATTGGTGTTGCATTGGAGATGAGTCTAAGCGCTTTCTCTTAAGAGACAGAGCTTGTGTGCTGTCAAGCTTATGCTTCACCAGGATTAATCATACACACAAGATGGGGTGACATCATCCAAAGGCAGTGAAATGGAACAGTTCTCCCAGAGCTCAGAACTAGTGGAAAGTGCTGAGTATTTCTACTCATTCCCACATGCAGTCATCCTCTTAGTCGTCTCAGTTAGTTTAGTGCTCAAAATTAGCTCTCTGGAGGCGAGGGATATTGTACACCTGACAAATCCTTCTAACACATGTTATAGGTAAGCAACTTTGCTTTCTCTGTTAAGAAAAAAAGAAAGTCTGTGCCATTGAGTCAATGCTGACTCCTGGCAACCCAGCCCCTGGGTTTTCTTTGTAAGGTGCGACCAAAAGTGGATTGCCAAGCCTTTCTTCCATGCAGTAAGTCTACAGCACCTGGTATTCCAAGGTGGTTCAGGCCTGACCCTGCTTAGCTTCTAACATCAGCCGAGATCAGGCTCATTCAGGATGGTGAAATTGTGGTGTTTCTCTGTTAACTAACAAGCAGGACTGAATCAGATATACAAGTGGATGACTCCCAAGGTCAGGGTTGCTCCACTTTCCTAGGTAAATGGCTCATTGTTGAAGAGCAACCCACTCACATGATAATGTGTGAGTTGAACAGATCATAAAGACACATTGCTCATTTCTCCTTGACCAAATACACTGTCTGTGATTGAAGACTAGTTCAGGCAGTAGAGTGAAGTGAAGGTATGAAGCGAAGACAAAGTAGCTGCTCTACAGATGCTCTTCAGTGAAATAGATTTCAAGAGAGCTACAGTAGCAATAGTAGGTCTGATTTTATGAGGCTTGACTGTACTGGGTAGAAGGATATCAATCTGATCATAACAGAGCTGAATACAGACCACTAGCCAATTAGCTAGTGTGCCACTGGAATACCAAGTCTGTTAGGGTTGGAGGAGACAAAAAGCTGCATAGGCTTTCTAATAGATTGTCATTTTAAAATAATAAGTGAGAGCTCATTTACAATCCAGAGTACAGAGGGTCTTCTCATACTGATTTGTATGAGGTTTGGGATAAAAAAAAAAGGTAGATAGTGCAATATCTCTTTTACTGTGAAATGTTGCAGATACTTTTGGAAGGAAATTAGTGTGATATGCAGGACTGCCTTATTACGATGAATTTGCTTATGTTTATTTGTTTGCTATATCATTTCTCACTGCCAGGGTTACGTGGCAGTTTACAACATAATAATTGCCAAGAAATAGAAAAGGAACTACAATCAAATTAGGAAAGGGATAGCACCGTGGAGAACAGGAGATATCATAGTCAAATCTTCAAGCAGCGACCACTGCCCCAGCAGCAGGTCACAACCCAGCAATTAAGGAAAGGCATAAATAAAGTCACATGCAGCACTGGAAAGGCTGACTTGAAATAATGAGTCTTCAGTGTCCCCTTAAACTTTCTGTAGGAAGATTCTATTATGTGTGAGAGCATTCCATAAGTAGGGAGCTAAAAAGTCAAAAGCAGAGTGTCAGGTGCATTCCAGTCAAGAATGCCAGACAGAGAGAACAGCTAGTAAATTCGCATTTGGGGAACAAAGGGTGCAGGCCGGTCAGTAAGGTATGAGGAGAGAAGATAAGTAGGAAGGGAAGTCGTTGTAGAATACTTATGGGCAAGCTTGAAGACTTTGAACTGGCAACGAAAAGAAATTGGAAGCCAGTGATGATAATGGAACAGAGGTGATGTGGTCATATTTAGTGGCATTGCACAGTAGGCTTATGGCTGTATTCTGTGTCGTCTGGAGCCTCCTGAGGTCAGAAGCTCCATTATCACAGTACAAGAAATTACTATAGTCGAAGGAGGAGGAAACAAGTGCATGGATAAGCCTATTATGGGCTGGTGTATCAGTGTATGACTTAACTGAGCAATGTGCCTCTGAGCATAATAGGACTATTTAATTGTAGCAGAGATATGGTCAGTGAAGCTTGATTCATTATCCTATGACTGAAGTGGTATTTAAAGGTGATACTGCAGAAGAATTGAAAGAAATATCGCTACACCGGGAAGATGTATTACAACTATTTGATAAACTGAAGAGTAGCAAATCACCTGGACTGGATGGTATACATCCAAGGGTGTTGAAAGAACTGAAATATGAGATTGCAGACCTGCTATTAGTAATCTGTGAACTATCATTAAAATTATCTGTAATACCTCAAGAGTGGAGGATCACCAATGTAACGCCAATTTTTAAAAAGGGTTCCAGGGGTGATCCGGGAAACTACAGTCCGGTGAGCCTGACGTCAGTACCGGGAAAAATGGTAGAAACCATCATAAAGAATAAAATTACTCAGCATGTAGATAGTCATGGCCTAATGGGAGACAGCCAACATGGCTTTAGACAAGGAAGATCTTGTCTTACTAATCTGTTATGTTTTTTTTTAGAATAAACAGGTAGACAAAGGTGAGTCGGTTGATATAGTGTATTTGGACTTTCAGAAAGCCTTTGACAAAGTCCCTCATAAGAGACCTTTGGCAAAACTAAAGAGTCATGGGATAGGAGGCAGTGTACTATTGTGGATCAGGAACTGGTTAAAAGATAGAAAGCAGAGGTAGGACTAAATGGCCAGTTTTCCCAGTGGAGAAAGGTGAATAGTGGTGTTCCCCGTGGATCTGTGCTGGGTCCGCTGCTTTTTGACATATTCATAAATGACCTGGAAAAGGGAATAACAAGTGAGGTTATCAAATTTGCAGATGACACAAAACTATTTAAAGTTGTTAAAACCCATGAGGATTGTGGAAATTTGCAAGAGGATCTTCATAAATTGGAAGACTGGGCATCGAAATGGCAGATGCAATTTAATGTGGACAAGTGCAAAATTATGCACCCAGGGAAGAACAACCCAAACTATGGTTACACGATGCAAGGTTCCACGTTAGGAACTACCACCCAGGAAAAAGATTTAGGCGTCATTGTGGATAACATGTTAAAACCCTCTGCCCAGTGTGCAACGGCGGCCAAGAGAGCAAATAGAATGCTAGGTATGATAAGGAAAGGAATAGAAAATAAAACAAAGGATATTATAATGCCTCTGTATCGTTCCATGGTGCAACCGCACCTTGAATACTGTGTGCAATTCTGGTCGTCGTATCTTAAAAAGGATATAGCATTATTAGAAAAGGTTCAGAGAAGAGCCACCAAAATGGTAAAGGGAATGGAAGGATACCTCTATGAAGGAAGGCTAAAAAGGTTATGATAGAAGTCTATAAATTAATGAACGGAGTGGAAAGGGTAAATGTAGATCGATTGTTTACGCTATCAGAATATAGGAAGACTAGAGGACATGCAATGAAGCTACAGGGTAAACTATTTAAGACTAATAAGAGAAAATACTTTTTCACTCAACATGTAATCAAACTCTGGAATTTGTTACCGGAGGATGTAGTAAAAGCTGTTAGTGTAGCTGGGTTTAAAAAAAGGTTTGGACAAGTTCCTGGAGGAAAGGTCCATAAACCATTATTAAAAAGGGACTCAGGATATCACTGCTTGGCCCAATACAAACATTGTAGGAACCTGTGTCTTTTGGGGAAACTGCTAGGTAAGTATGACCTAGATTGGCCACTGTTGGAAGCAGGATACTGGGCTCGATGGACCTTGGTCTGACCCAGTATGACATATCTTATGTTCTTAAGGTGACATGTAGGTAAAAAAGGGATTTGACAAGGGTAACTGGAGTTCCCATAATGAGGGGAAGAATTGTTGGACAGACTGACTGACCGATAATCCAACAGCCCGAGATTTGGGGGGGGGGGGGGGGAAATCAGTTTGAGATGATGGGTAGAGAGCCAGGAGGAGATTGCCTTGATGCTATGAATAATAGTGACCAGGTTAGGGCTGGATGTAGATGTATGGGTCACAAGAAGCATATCGTTCGCTTAATAGTAACCACTAATATCTTGATCCTGAATAACAGTAGCCAGTGGCACAAGAAAAGTACTGAAAAGTCATAGGGCCAGTTAGAACCTTGCGGAACCATATGGGGTAAGCAAAAACAAAGTGTCAGAATATGAATCTGTCCAAGAGTACATGAGCCATCCAGTTATTGAAGAAGATGAGAACCATGTCAAGATGATGCCGCAAGATCTATAGATGAGAGAAGATGCAAAAGGAGGTCATGGTCAATGTTCCCTCTAATTTTCTGTAGGCTGTGTGCGCATAAAATATCAGCTGTGTGCAGCTTTTGAAGGAAGGTTAAATTTTTGTGCGCCACATAACGACACTCGGAGTTATATACTTTAAAATTTGACTATACGTCAGAATACAGTATGTACACCACATTGATTTTAATCAGATTAAATGAAAATAGACGATTACTAAATGAAGTGGGAAATTTCTAGTAATTACAATCATAACTTTTAAATTTTAAGACGTCTGTGTTGTTTTCTATCAGAATCAGAGCCGTAATTTTTGTGCGCTCTGTTGTAAAGTATGTGCGCTCGCTCGGCAAGGCATGTGCGCGCGCACACGCGCACAGCTTAGAGGGAACAGTGGTCATGGTTAACTGTATCAAAAGCAGAATTTAAATCCAGAGAAACTACAAGCACAGGACGACAAGAATCCAGGTAACCATGGAATTCACTAATGAGGGAATATTTATCCGGATAGCATTTTAGGCCAGCCCTTTTACTGGTCTAAACTATCCAGATAAATTACCTGGATAGCAACTGAAAATTG
Organism: Ichthyophis bannanicus; assembly: GCA_033557465.1. Classification (NCBI taxonomy): domain Eukaryota; kingdom Metazoa; phylum Chordata; class Amphibia; order Gymnophiona; family Ichthyophiidae; genus Ichthyophis; species Ichthyophis bannanicus. The sequence goes on from CM066039.1 coordinate 195,650,089, forward strand.
TCACTATCCGGATAATTGCTGCCATTATCCGGACAGTGGTGGTACAGCCCAGGCTCTGCTCCGACACTATCTTGATAATGCCGAGGCAGCCAGTGATGATATTCAACGACATTATCTACATAGTGCCGCTGAATATTTAGCCAATATCCCTTATCCAAAAAACCTCCATGGTTATCCCGATATTGACCCTTGGTTTTCTCCAAGAACAAGCAGGATGTCTAATTCTCACATCTGGGATGCTTTAGCTACACATTACCTTTAACAAAAAAAGACATGGAAATGGGCCTGCCAATGAGCTGACAAAACCTTTCTAGTGGCAACAAATCTCTCTTTGTTTTTACTTTTTTTAAAACATGGATTATAGAATTCTTTCCATTCCCTCTATGGATATACGTGTGTGTGCGTGCACGTGCGCATGCTTTCTCTGTGTGTATCTTTGAACTGGAGAGGAAAGGGGAGACAGGAGAGGGGGAAAGGGGAAAGATCATTTTAAAGGAGTGATAACCCCAACAGTCTATTGGTTTGGAAAGAATACAATGAAACTAAATGTGATAACATACACAGTATCAAACATTCAGATGTCACTGTCAAATTTCAAAGAATACCACTGTCCCAGGCAAGATGTATTAGTTGGTGGCATAAGTAGCAAACATTAAGAAAGCTATACGATTCAGTCTCTTGGTTTTATAGTGGAGTTTACAACAAACAAAATGAAATGCACATCTGAATCATCAAGAATCTCCATGACTAAAGAAGACTGAGGAGAATAGTGTGGCAATAGCAGATGAGAGGATGCATGCATGCATGCATGGTAGGACCCTTCAAAAAGGTTCTAGAAGGAGCTGAGTGTCCATCTCCGCCTTGATTATCAAGATAAGGCGGTTTAGAAATACTGTTAAATAAATAAATAAATAAATAAATAAATCTCCACTATTCGTCCGCATGATGGCACTCGCAAAAGCCTCCCCATATGAACAGCCTAGACGGAGGCAGGAGGGGGTGTTCTGGAGGCGGAATGAGGGCGGGGCATGGGCGGACCGCAACCCCGGACGTACAGGCCGATGCAGAGGTCGACCCTGTACATCCAGGGCATCTAGAGGGGTGACTTATTCCACCTCGAAGGCGCGGGACCCGGGGATGAGGTACAGACAAGAGCCATCAAAATGGTAAAGGGGATGGAAGGCTACCCCTATGAAGAGAGGCTAAAAAGGTTAGGGCTCTTCAACCTGGAAAAGAGACGTCTAAGGGGAGATATGATAGAGGTCTATAAATTAATGAATGAAGTGGAACGGGTAAATGTAGATCAATTGTTTATGCCATCAAAATATAGAAAGACTAGGGGACATGAAATGAAACTAATATGAGAAAATATTTTTTCACTCAACATGTAATCAAACTCTGGAATTTGTTACCAGAGGATGTAGTAAAAGCTGTTACTGTAGCTGGGTTTAAAAAAGGTTTGGACAAGTTTCTGGAGGAAAGGTCCATAAACCATTATTAAAGGGGACCCAGGATATCCAGTTCTTGCCCCAATACAAGCATTGTGGAACCTGTGTCTTTCAGGGAAACTGCTAAGTACTTGCGACCTAGATTGGCCACTGTTGGAAACAGGATACTGGGCTTGATAGACCTTGATCTGACCTAGTATGGCATATCTTATGTTCTTATGAGGGGGCGCAGGGGTTTCCCCGCATCCCAATCCATGCCTTGGAAGGCTAGATTGGGAGTTGGGCTGTGGGGAAAACAGAGCTTGATTGGTGGCTGGGGATCACGGCTCCTGAATGGAGTCACGGTGCCATGGCTATGGGACGCCATGGCACTGTGGCTCAATTCAGGAGCCTGGCTGAGGTAGCCGGGTATGTGGCTGGACATGCAGGCCGATCAGAATCAGGGCCTGGCCTGCACACCCAGGCCGTAGACCAGATTCTGATCCCGCAGGCACATCTAGCCCCCGCAGGATCAGAATCGGGTCTACCTTGTGCACCCTGTTTCGGCTCAGCTGCACAGGGACTGCAAGGCTGAATGAAAGTGGCCTCTATTTGAGCACTTATCCTTCTTGTCCATGAAGAAAGGGATATACTGTAGCAGCATTGGGGGTAAACGGTGCATGCCTCATGGAATTATTTCCAATCGCTGTATTGTGTCTGCTTGTTACATTTGTGTGTGTGTGTAAGGGATAGCAGAGAAGAAGAGATACTTCAGTATCTCAAGCTGCCTATCTCAAAGTTACTATACTACAGAAGTTTGAACTGTTTTTCCCATAGAAAAGCATTGGGCCATTTTTGGGAAGAGCTTATCTCCCTGGAACCGCTAGTCTGAGCTAACCCATTTTCAAATTCAAATTGTATTTTCACTGTATTTTCCCCCACACAAAATTTTGTTCCATCCCAATTCATTTTCAGAGTTACTTTACCCCCAGATGGACATTCTCCATCCTTATATATAATATCTTTTCCAATATCTGTTGGGTTGGAAAGAATAAAAATGGGCCTTAGGGAAGATGAATTGGATCCTAAACCTGAAAGAGATTCCACAGGACAGAGCTACCAAACCTACTGTTGCATCAATAATTCCTTTCAAAACAATAATGAGATGTTAATGTATGGACTGAACCCCATGCTGCAGCTCCTCCATAAAGGATGATGATCTCAAGTAGGGTACCAAGACAGTTCTGACATTGTGAACCTTCACATGACCAACTAAGCTCAAATCTGCTGCAGCATAATCAAAAGAGATGCAGTCTGCTAGCCAGTTAAATAGACTGCACTCAGCAATGGCAATCAGATTTATTGGGATCAAAAGAAACAAAAGCTGGGTGCTTTAGTCCAATCCAAGCAGAAGGTTAAGGCTCTCTTGAAAGCCAAAGTGTATAAGGCACGTTCACTATTGTGAGTGTGTGACTTAGGGAAAAATATTGGCAATCCAATTGGCCATTTAAGATGGAAATGCAACACTACCTTATGTAGAAACTTTGTATGCATACACAGAACCATCTCTAGGCCTGGCATTTGTTCTCTCCCAACCCAAATCCTGCACCCTTGTGGATTTTCTACACTTCAGATTCATGCTAGCCTCCTTCTAGTCAGCCAAAGAACTTGCCAAACAAGACTACTATGTCCACAAGACTAACTCTTTTGCCTCTGACCCTCGTCGTCTCTTTACAACTCTCAACTCTCTCCTCAAGGTGCCTCCACCTCCAACCCTACTACTACTACAATTGAGCATTTATAGAGCGCTACCAGCCGCACGCAGCGCTGTACAGACAGACGACAGTCCCTGCTCATTAGAGCTTACAATCTAGTCAAGACAAAAACAAACAAAACACAGAGCAACAGTCTGAGTTACGGAATTCGATGGAGAGGAATTAGAGAAGAGTATCAGGTCAAGGCAGTGGCCATGCTGGTGGGTGGGGGCCTCTTTCCCTTTTTTACCAGACTTTGGCTGACTGTTTCTATTGACAAAGTCCACAAGATTACACTCTAATTCCCTATGAGGTCATCTCCATCCCTTCTTCCCGCTCTTCACTCTCAACTCCTCCCCTCAACCTCTGCCACCCTGTTTTCCTTTTCTAAGGTTTCTAAGGAAGAAACCACACATCTTCTTTCCTCCTCCAAACTTAGTACCTGATCCTCTGATCCTATTCCCACCCATCTCCTAAGCTTCACCTCCTCTGCTGTCATCCCTTCCATCTGTCATATCCTCAACATATCGCTCTCCACTGCATCTGTTCCTGCAGCCTGCAAGCATAATGTGGTTACACCTCTCCTCAAGAAATCCTCACTAGACCCTACTTGTCCTTTTAAGGTGACATTTTACTTACCAGTTAATGTCTTTTCCTTGAGTCCTGTTAGACTAGTCCAGACAAGTGGGTTGCATTCCCCTACTAGCAGATTGGTGGAGACAAAGAACCAATGAAAAGCCCAGGTTTCAATGACATCATTCCTATGCCCCTATTCGCCTTAGCCACCAGAAGTCCCTGCAGTATTTGTCCCAAAGCATACGAGATAAATATGGCAAGCCTCACACAACCTCAATCGTGGGCAACAATGAGTAATCAACAGTAAAGAACTATGAATAGTAAAGCATAAATAGAAAAATGTCAGAAGATGATGAATCTGCAGAGCCAAGTGTAAAAACTCATAGCGTACCCAAGGGTACCATAGCAGAAGAACAGAGAAAATCCAGTTTTAGGGGCAGGCACTAGACTAGCCTAGTAGGACTCAAGGAAAGGACATGAACTGGTTAGTAAAATGTCACCTTCCATATCCTCCTGCTAGACCAGTCCAGATTAAGTGGGATGTACCAAAGCTACAACTCCATTGGGCAGGAAGAAGACACAGCAGCTCACAAAACCCATGAGCCAAAGGCCGTATCTGCCTGTGTGTGGACATCCAAGTAGTAATACGTGACTAAAATGGAAAGTGATGCCCATGTTGCTGCAGACAAATGTCTGCAGGGGCTACCGAGCTCCGCTCTGCCTATAAGGACTCTTGTGCTCAAGTAGAATGAGCGCAGAAATCCTCCAGAACCAGACGGTTCTGCAACAGATATGCCGAGGCAATAGCCTCCTTAATCCAGCACCCCAAAGTCGACTTGGCCACCGTGTCATCCTTGCGTGGGCCAGAAAACAGCACAAAAAGATGGTCGAACTTACAAAAGGAATTCATAACCTCCAAATTCTGGAGAAGCACTCTCCAGCATCCACAAGGCAAAGATCCTTATCCTTCCCCTGACACTGCTCCTTCGGGAAGAAGAGGAAACAGCCCACCTGGCTCATGAGAAAGGGAGAAAGCACCTTAAGCAAGAAGGAAGGCACAGCCAAATGGAAATGGCCTCCTATGAAAAAGACAGATAAGGATCTCAACAAGAGAGTCTGCAGCTCGTAAATCTGCCTTGCGGAACAAATTATGAGCAAGAAGACCATCTTGAGCATCAAATCCTTTAAAGTAGTGTGCTTCAACGGCTCAAAGGGCACTGCCATCAGGGCCCTAAGCACCAGACACAGATGCCAGGCAGGGATCACAGACCAATGGAGAGGATGCAGACGCCGAACCCCCTGGAGAAAGTACGAGACATCTGGGTGGAAGACCAGAGAGTTACCAGCCACTGGACCTCAGAAACAGGACAAAGCTGCCACCTGAACTTTCAGGGAGCTAAGGGAAATTCCCTTCTCCAGGCCATCCTGTAGAAGGCCAACAGAGAGGGCACCTTGGCCACCTCTGGAGCCAACTGCCAAGCACCTTATCATCACTCAAAGAGGCACCAGATCCGCATGTATAACAGCTTGGCAAACCTCCTCTGGGCTCTGAGCAGAGTAGAGACCACCACTAGAGAGTAGCCCTTACGCACTAGCTGTCTCCTTACAAGAGCCAAGCTGTAAGTGAGAAGGGAGCTGGGTTCTCCAGGAGGATCAGTCATTGCTGCAATAGGCCCCGAGACTGAGGCAAACAAAGAGGAGGTGCTTGCAGGAGCTGCATCAGTTCTCTGAATTACGCTCCCCTCCGTCAATCTGGTGCCACCAAAACAATCCTACCTGGGTGGCGTTCTATATGCCAAAGCACACACCTCACCAGGGGCCACAGCAGGTGCTGACTTGGCCAAGGCTGGGTCAGGGCAACATTGCCCTTGGATCCCCATCTCCAACTGAAAAAGCAGCAAACTTTGGCATTGGAGCAGGTCACCATCAAAGACATTTCGTGGTGACCCCAACAATGCAGAATCCACTGAAACACCTCTTGACTCAACTCCCACTCTCCAGGATTCAGAAGGTGCCGGAAGTCCACTTCCACACTGTCCACCCTGGCAATGTGTTGAGCTGACAAGGCTTGGAGGTTCTTCTCAGCCCAGGCATTGTCTGAAAACACTCAAATCACCTGGCCCTCGACCAGGTGCCGGAACTGCACAAGAGCCAACTTGATGGCCCTCACATCGAGGCAGTTGATGGATCAGGCTGTGGCTCCAACAGCCCTGGGCCATATGGTTTTAGCAATGGGCTCCCCAGCCCAAGAGACTGGCATCCATCGTCAGGAGGATCCAGGAGAAATTGTCCAGTGGCACACCGCTCCTCAGATGACCAGGCTGCTACCACTACCACCACCACAGCCTGGCTATCACCATTAACAGGAGGGGGAACCTGTGCTTGAACTACTGAGAACTCTGGGACCACTGAGTCAATAGGGACTGCTGGAGCGGTTGCATGTGAACATGCACCCATGGCACCATCCCCATGGTCACTGCCATCAATCCAAGGAGCTGAAGATAATCCCAGATTCTGGGAGCCTGCTGAACACAGAACAGCGCCAGGCAATCCAACCATCTTTTGACTTTCTCTTCTGGCAGGAAAACTCTGCCCACTTGAGTGTCAAAACATACTCCTAGAAAGTCCAGGAACTGGGAAGGCAATAGCTGGCTCTTTTCCCGATTGATCATCCACCAGGAGAGAGCAGGGGGAAGGGGGCACTGAGGTTGTGCGAGGCTGCTGAATTATTCCATCCTTCCAGATCCTTCCAATTTTCTGGCTACTACTACTACTATTACTAAGCATTTATAAAGCGCTACCAGGCACACGCAGCGCTGTACAATGAAAACACAAAAAGACAGTCCCTGCTCAAAAGAGCTTACAATCTAAAAAGACAAAGCAAGAAAAGGAGTAGAAAAAGATAAGAACAAGGGCAAAGAGACAACAGCAGGAGAGACAGGACAAAGGAAAGAGGAAAGAACAAGTGTAAGAGGAAGAAAGAAAGGTGAAATAAAAGAGGGGAAGGAAGGAGAACAGCAAAATAAAGAGCCAAAGGCAGAGGCGAAAAGATGAGCTTTTAACTTGAGTTTGAAGAGGGGCAAAGAAGATGCCTGACGTATAGACAAAGGAAGTTTATTCCAAGCGTAAGGAACAGCAAGGTGAAAAGAGCGGAATCTGGAGTTGACAATAGAGGAGAAGGACATAGCAAGAAGCTACTCAACAGGCTCTCTTATCCAGTGTGTGTGGAGCTGAACCAATTTTCCTTCCTCCTATGGCTACTGAAAAGACCATAGTCTAGTGGAGCCTCCCACATTGCACTCAAGTGAGTCACCCTCAAGGTGGTCGTTCACAAGCGATTAATCAATCTTTTCCTCTCAATCTTCAGACTTTTTTTCTTCAGAGAGGAGAAAATTCATCCACCATCTGCTGGAGACAAAGAAATACTGAAGGGACCTCTGGTAGCTGAGGCATAGGAATGATGTCACTGAAAATTGGGCTTTTCATTAGTTGTTTCCACCAATCTGCGGGTAGGGAAGCACAACCCACTTGTGTGGACTGGTCTAGCAGGACGATATGGAATTATTGACTCATCTCTCTCCTCCCCTTTATTTCTAAATTACTTGAATGTGTGGTTTATGTTGGAGTAATAAAGATATAAACTACTGCTTGCAGTAATCTCCTAAACAGATCTTGCTATAAATATTACAAAACCTAGAAATGGCATGCATCTTAAAACATGCATTTTGAACAACCATATTTATCTGAGCCTGGTAGGATAAAGTAGAGTCCACTAATACTCAAGATATTACATTACTCTTTTAACAAGGATCCAAACATCACCCAGTTTTAATGTACCAGGGTATTCTGCCCATTTTATCTTTTGATATCATGGCTTCTGTTTTGTTAACATTAATATATAAACTGCTCACAGCTAACCAATGTCTGACTACTGGAAAGACATCTATCAACAAAGAAGATTCTATCTTCCCAACATCAGACAATGGTAAATATAGTAAAATGTCATCTGCATAGATCTTATAACCAATATGCTGTTTAACTAAAAGCAGGCAGAACAGTACTAAGTACAGATTAAACAAACCAGCAGATAGTGACAATCCCTGTGGGACTCCTGATGGCACAACCAGCGGGGAAGTTAGTCAGAATAACCCCCTTACTTAAAATCAACTGGCTCACCTTTGTCTATCTGCTTATTCACACCTTCAAAAAATATAACAGATAGTAAGACGAGACCTTCCTTGGCTAAAGCCATGTTGACTTTCTCCCATTAAAACATGACTATCTACATGTACAGTAATTTTGTTCTTTATAATGGTTTCTACCATTTTGCCCAGTACTGATGTCAGGCTCACCAGTCTGTAGTTTCCCAGATCACCCCAGGAACCCTTTTTAAAAATTGGCGTTACATTGCCCATTTGCCATTCTTCAGGTAATACAGATTACTTTAATGATAATTCACAGATTACAAATAGTAGATCTGAAATCTCATATTTCAGTTCTTTCAAACCCTCGGACGTATACCATCTGGTTCAGGTTATTTGCTACTCTTTAGTTTATCAAATACTTGTAATACATCTTCCCGGTTTAAGCAATATTTCTTTCAATTCATCCGGTGCATCACCTTTAAATACCATCTCAGTCATGGATAACTTCCCTACATCTTATTTATTTATTTATTTAGACAGTTTTGTATACCGCCTTATCCTTCAATCAAAGCGGTCACAACACAATTGGGGGATACATTTAACACGCGGGGATATGAGACACATACACTAATACTTACAGGGAACATGGGCTATGGAGGGTTAAGTGGTTTGCCCAAGACCACAAGGAGCACCTGTGGGACTAGAAACCCCAGTCCTTCCGGCCCAAGGTTGCTGTCCTCTAGTGGGATTTGAACCCCCGACCTTCCGGCCTGAAGTACCTTGCCCCAACCACTAGGCTACTCCTCCTTCTTCTTCAGTAAAGACAGAAGCAAAAAAATCATTCAGTTTCTCCGCTATGACCTCGTCCCCTCTGTCATCTAATGGTCCAACTGACTGTCTCACAGGGTTTTTGCTAAGACTGTACTTGAAAATGGTTTTATTATGCGTTTTTGCTTTCATAGCAAGCTTTTTTTTTCAAATTCTCTCTTTGCCTGCCTTATCAATGTCTTGCATCTAACTTGCCAGTGCTTATGTTGTTTCCAGTTTTTGTTATTTGGTTCCTTTTTCCATTTCCTGAAAGAAGCTTTTTTGGCTACAACAGCCTCTCTGACCGTACCTTTAAACCATGCTGGCAGTTTTTTGGACTTTTCTTAAAGCGTGGAATACAGCTGGTCTGGGCTTCCAAGATAGTAGTTTTAAACAACACCCATGCTTGATGTAAATCTTTAACTTTTGCAGCTACTACTTTTAGTTTTTTCTTAACTATTTTCCTCATTTTATCATAGTCTCCCTTTCGAAAGTTAAAAGGTAGTACTGTGGATTTCCTTGCCGTCCTTCCTCCATTTATTAAATCAAATGTGATCATGCTATGATCACTATTGCCAAGTGGCCCAAACACCCTTACCTCTTGCACCAGATCTTGTGTTCCACTAAGGACTAGGTCCAAAGTGGCTTCTCCTCTTGTCGGTTCATGACCCAGCTGCTCCACGAAGCAGTCATTTATTTCATCTAGAAACTTTGAGGGTCATTCCAGAATATGAATACAGGGTTTGTACCTGTGGCGGGGATGTTTATGTGCTGAAAAAATCCCTGACCTTATTCTGAAACACTGCTGACATGCACGTCCAAGGCGCTAGCAGGGGGATCTCAGAACGTGGGTGGGAGAGGGCAGAACGGGGGCATGGTCAGTCACAGAGAAGTAGAAACCATATTCAGGAAAAGCCTGTGTATGTATGAAGTGTTTCCCGGAAATATCCAAGTTATTACTGCTGAAACATGGTATAAGGCTAGGACTTAGAAAATATTCTGCTTCTTTCCTAGTTACACTCCCATTAAAAGCACTCCAATGGTGGGGGGGTAGGTGCCTATACCTGAGAGGGGCGGGCCTGGGTGAACAGGGTATCCTATATAGTTACCAAGAGAGGTCACCATCTCGCAGAATGGAAAAGGGTCATGGACGCCAACCCTGGTAGAGCTGGTATAGCGGACAGGGAAGAAGAGATTGTTGATATTGAGGGCTGAGTTGATTTGAATATGTAACGTTTTATGAATGAAATTTGTATGAAACTGGTTTGTTCTTTCAATAGTTTTGTGACTCGAGAACTTTATATGTGTGAATAAAAATTTTAAATTAATAAAAGAAAATATTCTGCTGTGCTCTGCAATGCATCCCATATAGAAGAATAGTTGTGACAGGTATATACTGAACTGGTGTGACTGCAGTCTGGAAAAATAAAAGATGCAGTCCTAAGGTAATGGGAGCAGAGATGAGGGAATGTTGTAAGGTAAAGAAACAGTTCTAAATACCCTTACAGAAAGCACAGTTACTTACCTGTAACAGGTGATCTCTGGGAACAGCAGGAATAAGTCTTCACATAGGGGTATCGTCGGTACCGACGGAGCCTGCGCGGGAACGCTCCCCAGCGTCCAGTAAGAAAGCTTTTGGGAGCATCCCACAGCGCCTGCGTGCTGCCTTCCCACCTTTCCTAACCGCCTCTCTCCAGTTCGAGTTTTAAAGCTGAGACAAAGAGAGAGAGAGGAAAGGAAAGATAGATAGAGAGATACAACTCCTAGGGGAGGTGGGTGGGTTGTGAAGACTTATTCCTACTGTTCCCAGAGATCACCTGTTACAGGTAAGTAACTGTGCTATCTCCAGGAACAAGCAGGAATGAGTCTTCACATATGGGGACTCCACAGCTAGAGATGCCAGGGAGATCTCCAAAGTTGTGAGTCCCTGAGAAGGGCTCTACCTCACCCCATGGATCTCAGGCATCCAACCAGGGATGGGGGGTAGGAGTTCATTAGGTATGGAACAGGTGTTTGAGAACAGCCTGACCAAACAAGGCATCCTGGCGGGAGTCCTTGTCCAAGCAGTAATGGGCTGTAAAGATATGAACCGAGGCCCAGGTGGCCGCTTGACAGATTTGGTCGATGGACACAGAGTTTAGATGAGCCATAGAGGCTGCCATGGCCCTCACATTGTGAGCTGTGACATGGCCCTCCAGAGAAAGATTCTTACTCTGGTAGGCGAAGGAAATACACTGAGCAATCCAATTGGACAGAGTTCTCTTAGAGACTGGAAATCCTAAATGAGAGGGATCAAAAGCAACAAAGAGTTGAGAGGACTTTCTATGTTGCTGTGTCCTTTGTAAGTAGAAAGCAAGTGCTCTCTTACAATCCAGGGTATGAAGATTCCTCTCTGCACTTGATGCATGAGGTCCTGGAAAAAAGACAGGTAAATACACCTCCTGGTTCAGATGAAAAGGTGAAACCACTTTAGGCATAAAGTGTGGATTAGTCCTGAGGACTATCTTGTCATGATGGAACCTTGTATAAGGAGGATTAGCCATCAAGGCTTGCAGCTCACTGATACGGCGAGCTGAGGTGACTGCAATGAGAAAAATAACCTTCCAGGAAAGGAATTTCAAGGAGGTAGTGGCTAAGGGTTCAAAGGGTGGCTTCATAAGCTGGCCAAGAACCAAATTCAAATCCCATGCCACTGGAGGTGGTCTAATGGGAGGTTTAGTTAAAAGAAGGCCTCTCATGAATCTTGCAATAAGAGGATGAGAGGAAATAGGATGTCCATTGAGAGGCTTAAGGGATGCTGCAATAGCACTCAAATGGACTCTTACTGAATTCGTTTTAAGGCCTGCATGGGATAAATGCAGCAAATACTCTAGTAAAGAATTCAGAGTTATTGCAAGAGGGTTAAGACCCTTCTCTGCACACCAAATGGTAAACCTTTTCCATTTAAAAGCATAGGAACGTCTAGTGGAAGGCTTTCTTGAAGCATGAAGGATACCCTTCACTTGCTGAGACAGATGCCTATCTTGAAGGTCTAAGCCTTCAGCAGCCAGGCTCTGAGATGAAGAGACTGGGGATTTGGGTGCCATAACGTTCCCTCCTCCTGGGACAGGAGGTCTGGAGCAGATCCCAAGTCCAGGGAGGGAGCTTGAGAGAGATGAAGAAGTAGAGGGTGGCCAACGTGGAGCTATGAGGATCATAGACCCCTTGTCTCTCTGAAGCTTGAACCGTGTCTTGGAAATTAGGGGAATGGGTGGAAAGGCATAGAGGAAGTCTTGCCCCCAGTGGAGGAGGAAGGCATCCCTGGCCTGAACTCCCTGACACGGAATCCTGGAACAGAACCGGGGAAGTTTGGCATTCCACGGACTTGCAAACAGGTCTATGTCTGGGGTTCCCCAAATTCGAAAGATCCTGGCTATCTGGTCCCCATGGAGGGACCATTCGTGTGGGAGCAGAACTCGACTGAGTCTGTCTGCCCAAGAGTTTTGAACCCCTGGAAGATACACTGCCATGAGATGAATCTGATGCTCTCTGGCGAAGGCCCACAATCTCAAAGCTTTGTTGCAAAGCAACAGAGAGCCAGTCCCGCCCTGCTTGTTCACATAGAACATGGCTACTTGGTTGTCCGTATGGATGAGGACTGTCTTGTAGCTGAGCAGGGTGTGGAAGACTCTGAGAGCTAGAAGAATTGCTCTGAGCTCTAAGAGGTTGATATGTAGAGATGTCTCCTGTGAAGACCAGATGCCTTGGGTGGAGAGATCTTGTAGATGAGCTCCCCAACCCTTTGGAGAGGCATCTGTTGTGAGGGTTGCTTGGGGTAGCAACTGTTGAAAGGGGGACCCCAGCAACAGATTTTAAGTGGACTTCCACCACTGGAGGGACCAAAAGAGGCGACTGGAGGTTGCTATTTTGTCTGACAGGCAACCTGATGCCTGGGTCCATTGGGTGGACAGAGTCCACTGAGCTGCCCTCATGTGAAGGCGAGCGTAAGGAACCACATGCACGGTGGATGCCATGTGGTCTAACAGTTGTAACATCTCTCGAGCAGTTAAATGGGATTTTAACTGAATTTGAGAGGCTAACTGCACCAAGCTTAGGCAACGGGCCTGGGGAAGATAGGCCCTTGCAGTTGTGGTATCTAGCAAGGCCCCTATGAACTCCAATGACTGAGTAGGGGTGAGTTGTGATTTTTGGATGTTTATTACAAGTCCCAGATACTGAAGAACACGCCTTGTGCAGGCTAGGGAAGTCTGGGCCTCTGACTGGGATGGTGCTCGGATGAGCCAGTCGTCCAGATATGGGAATACAAATATTCCTAGAGTGCGTAGAAATGCAGCTACTACTGCCATGCATTTTGTGAACACTCTTGGAGCAGAGGCCAGACCGAAAGGAAGCACTCTGTATTGGTAGTGCTTTCCCTGATAAAGGAACCGAAGGAACCTTCTGTGTGTTGGATGGATGAGGACATGGGTGTACGCATCCTTGAAATCTAGAGAACAAAGCCAATCCTGACTCTGAAGGTATGGAAGGAGAGCACCGAGAGAAATCATCTTGAATTTCTCCTTGCAGAGAAACTTGTTCAATTCTCTGAGATCTAATATGGGTCTGTAGCCTCCTGTTTTCTTTGGAAGAAGAAAATAGGAGGAGTAGAACCCTGAACCCTGTTGAAGAAGGGGCACTTCTTCTATTGCCCTTTGGGCAAGAAGGGTAGCAATCTCCTGACCCAGAAGGTCGAGGAGAGATGTTGGAGAATTGAACTGTCTCACCATAGTGTGAGGAGGAAGGTTTAAGAAATGAAGCTTGTACCCCTCTCTTATGATGGAGAGGGTCCATTGCTCTGCTGTGATTTGTTCCTATCTGGGAGCACAATGATCTAATCTTCCTGGAATGGTGAGAGGCTCTGGTTCTTCTAGAGCCAGAAAGGCTAAGTTCTCTAGTTGTAAGTCAAAGGCCCTGAGGAGGCCGAGGCTGTTGGGCCGTAGCAGTCCTTGTAGCCTTAGGCTTGGCTTGTTTAGGTTGTTGCTGACGCTTTGCAGCAAAACGACCTGTAGAAGATGCCTGGAGACCATAACCAGGATAATATTTCCCTTTTTTGGGAAAGAAAGTCTTTTTGAATAACCTTTTTCTAGCAGGAGCAGAAGTAGACTTTGAAAGTCTATCTAAGGCAGAATTTTCAGCATCCATCTGAGTGGCCTTTGCTTGCCAATCCTTACCAAAAAGGTTTTCACCTGTACAAGGAAGATTTCCTAATCCATCCTGGACCCAGGGTTCCAAATCAGAAGCTTGCAACCAAGCAAGTCTGCGTGCACCTATAGCAATATCCGAGGCTCTGCTGGCACACTCAAAAGAGTCAAAGGCTGCACGGTTGGAGAATTTGGAAACATCCTGGGCATGTTTAAGCCAGGTGAGAAATTCTTCCCTTTTATCTTCTGAGATAAAAGGAGATAAAGTTAGCAGATGATCTGTAACTTCTTTTAGAAACATCCCCATATAAAGACTATAGGAGTTGATTCTGGCAGTAAGCATATTGGCCTGGAAAATTCTCCTGCCAAAAGCATCTAAGGTTCTGCATTCTCTTCCTGGAGGATTAGATGAGTGTCTTTTTGCACTCTTTATCCTTTTCATAGCAGACTCCACCACAATAGAGTGGTGAGGAAGCTGAGTGTTATGAAAGCCAGGACAAGGAGGAACATGGTACATGGTGTCCAACCTGCGAGAATGAGGGGAAGTAGTAAGAGGTGTCTCCCATATGCCCAACATGTGATCATAAAGAATCTCATGAATTGGTAAAGTAGCTGCCTCTTTAGGAGCCTTAGGATATTGTAAAATATCTAATTTCTTGGCTCTAGGCTCTGGTTCAGGGGCCAATGAAATAGAGAGGCCCCTGGCCACTTCCCTAATGAAGTCTTGAAAAGACAAGTCTTCTGGAGGAGACATTCTTCTTTTTGGAGAAGAGGGCTCCTGAGGAAGGAGTACCGATGCTTCGACAGAAGCCTCTGATTCATCAGAGTCCTCGGAGGAATCGAAGTATCGCCTGTCTGGATGCTCTTGCAGAGCCCGATACACGTACTGAGTGGTATCGACATCGGGAGTGATCGGTACCGATTTGGTACTGATGGGCATCACAGGACAGGGTACCGCTGCAGTCGACACGGAAGCCAATGTCGATGAAATCGGTACCGGCACCGGAACCGATATCGGTGCTGGTGCCGGAACCGGTACCGCCAACGGAGTTTGTTGCGGTACCGGAGGCGTCGCAGCTTGTATGAATGCCGTGATGGCACGCTGCATGGTCAGAATATTCTGATCCATCGACGCAACCAATGTCCGGATGTCGGTACCAGTGGAGACCACCGGTACTCCAGAACATGGCAACAGGTGATCGGTCGAAGCCACGCCATCGATGTCAACCTGTGACCCCATAGATGAAGCTTTGAAAGCCGGAGCCTCCCGCCGGGGTAATTTTGCCGGTGCAGGATCCTCGAGGGCAAGCCCAGAGGCATCTCGATACTTAGAGGGAGATCTACCCTTCGAGGACCGGCTGGATTTATGTTTGGTTACCTGAGATCCATGGGAAGAAGACGAAGCCCTGGAAGATGTCGATGCCACCGAAGCTGCATCAGAGGGAAACAGGGTACTGAGCTTTGCCGCTCGATTCTGTCGACCTCTTTTAGAGATCATGGAACAGGACTCACAATCGGTGATGGAGTGGTCAGGACCCAAACATTTTAGACACCAGTCATGGGTGTCGGTGATAGAAAGAGTACCGCTGCACTTCGTGCACTATTTAAACCCGGAAGCGGGCTTTTCCATGAGGAAAAATCTTCTAGGCCCAAGGCCCAAAAGACAAAATTGCACAGAAGTGGGAAAATGGTAGTTTGTTTTTTTTTTTTAAAGAAGAAAGAAAGAAAAGACCGGCGGTACCGGTCCGACGTCGAAGAAGGCAGACGCGCGACCAAAGAAATAAAGAAAAATAAAGAACTTCTTCAGCGGTGACAGGAACACGACCTGCTGGCTCCGCGGAAAAGAAGAACTGGAGAGAGGCGGTTAGGAAAGGCGGGAAGGCAGCGCGCAGGCGCTGTGGGATGCTCCCAAAAGCTTTCTTACTGGACGCTGGGGAGCGTTCCCGCGCAGGCTCCGTCGGTACCGACGATACCCATATGTGAAGACTCATTCCTGCTTGTTCCTGGAGATATATTAAGAAGAGCACTAGTGTATAATCAGACTATGCACCTATGTGCTGTTTGTGCTAAAGGAGTCAATCTATGGGACTCTAACAAGTCCCAAGTTTAGAAAAATGGGACTGCTGATGCAGGGATAGTATAGGTGTGAGCAGAGAAAGGATTCCTTTTTGGTGAGAAAGGGAGATCATATTTGCAGTCTCGGTAACCCATGCGATTATGTTATGACATAGCTGTTATGTATAGTTTCAGGGCATCTTTTAGGCGGATTCATGTTTTTGTGACAGAAAGTGAGAGTGTGTGTGGTTTGCGAGGGTGCATGGGGGGATCAACTGTGAACATCTACAATTCAGGGGGGCCATGAAAGCCTGGCCAGTACCTGGACTGTATGGATGTCTGCAGCATCACCAGGTGCGAGTGTGATGGGGCAGTCAAACTCAGAGAGAGATCATAATAGCTAAATAACGTCATCATCACTGCAAGACGCCAAAGAGGCCTGAAAAGGGAGCCTGAGGGAACCATGCTTGTCAGTTTGCTGCACTCTTGGTGAGAGTAAGAGTGGTGCAAGTGTCAGCAGGAGTTTCCAGCTACCTTTCACCTGCTTGTGCTTGTGCCTAATCTGCTAGATTGGACAGTTTGTGTGCCTGTAACATCGGCGATTTTACTGACGTCATCACTGCTAGACACCAAAGGGGCCTGAAGGGACACGGCGAAAGGGTGTGTCCCATGACACGCCCCTTGAAAGCCCCATGAAGCCTGTGGGCCTGGTCAGTGGATGTTTGGTGTATGGCGGGGTGTGTGGGTGCTCTATTTATCTTTTAAATGAGAGTTTTATCTGCGGTATTTGTTTACTGGTTGTATAATGTGTGAATGATGGGGGTGGGGTAATTGTGTCTGTTTTTGTTTGGGTTGTGGGGCTTGGGAATGGACGGTGAGGGCTGTTTGTCACATATTCTGGTTATTCAGGGGTTTGGCAGGTATGGTTTGTGTAATGCTGTATATAAGACAAAGGACAGAGGCCCCACTGTTCGTAAAGTGTGTCGTCTGTTCCTGTTAGTCTCAAGTTGTGTTTTGCTGTAGTGAAGATGCATTCTGTTTGTAATAAGGTGGATATGCTGTATGATTATAATCAAATAATTATTTGTCGGACTATGGGCCGGATGTGATGGGTCTTATGGAGATATGGCTTGTTTCTAGTGACTCTGTTCTGCTGCATCAGTTATGTCCTCCTGATTATGTCATTCTTCATGTTTAGTGGGTGGGGAGATGGGGTGGTGGAGTGATGCTTCTTGTGAGAAAGGAATGGGGGTTTTCGCAGTTTGCTGCTTTTTCACAGACGGATATTGAATTGGTGATTGTGGGTAACAACCGTTTTCTCCATGGACTGCAGGATTGCGTCAGCCACACCTGGTGACGTCCTCCGGCGGCGCCAGTTCGGAAGTGCTCTCTAGAGATCAGATTACCTGCTCAGGTAACCCACCTCCCAGGACCGCCCTAAGCCTGGCCAGTTTACTTCCTTCCGCCTTGCCGACAAGACGGAACCCTGCTCTCCACATTTTTAACCAGAAGAAAGAAGATTCAACTCACCAGCTATGCCCAAGCAGGGCCCCAAGAAATGCCCCTGTGGCAGGAAATTAAGCAGCGCGGACCTGCAAGACTTATGTGTACGCTGCTTAAGCACTACACACCTCCATGAGGTCCCGATGCAGCATGTTGCCGCTGCTGCTGTTGCCGCTGCCGCCGCTAAGGCCTGAGGTGTGCCTGTCGAGGCCTCCACCTCCGGCCCGGCTCCCGAGACGACGACTCCTCACGCTGCGGCCAGGATGCCTCCTGCAGCAGAAGAACCGGCAATGAGGGCTTGCCTCCCTTCTTCGGGCCACGCGACCCTCCTGAACAACGAGGTATGGCAAGATGGCGCCCCCGGTGAACCCTCCACCTTCCAGGACGCTCAGATCGCTGGCCCCTCCCACTCGCGACGTCATCAGCCCGCGACCCCAGCTTCTGCACGTCATCTTCCTGCAGCCACGGTCAGCGCTGATTCTGACTCAGAGGGCTTCAGCAGGCATCGGCACAGCTCCCGCAAGAGGGAGAGAAGCCGGGAACGAGAGGGAGAGGCTTATCTTCACCGCAGCGGTTCCCGGAGCTCATACAAGCGCAGGAAGCACACCTCTGAGCGTTCCAGCAGCAGCGACTCCTCCGGATCCAGCCATTATCACCGCAGGAGCCATGGACATCACAAAAAACACCGCTCCAGGCGCTACAAATCCAGGAGAAGCTCCTCCAGGTCGTCTGATCCCTCCAACTCCTCGGCTATCTTGCACCTCCTGGCTCAACTTGTCCAGCAAACAGCGCCCTCTACTGCCACGGCGCCACCGTGCATCGCCACCGCTGTAGAGGTGACCTTGCCACCTACGCAAGACACAGGACTTAATGTGGCAGAGCCAAACTTGGCACCTGTCCCACAAAGGACAGCAACTAAAGTGGCTGAAGTAAACGTACACCACGAGCCACCGCTACTGCATCTGGGGGACCCCTCCCCAGACAGCGCCACCGAGGACCAGGAGGAAGAAGCTGCAGTAGTAGGCTCCGCAGCCGCGGATCGCCCAGCGTCAGAGAACAGACACTCTCCCGAGCCTGATGGCCCTCCGCCACCCCAAGAGGATTTGATATACCCCAAGTTCCTCAGCAAAGTGGCTACGGTACTCGCACTGTCCTCTCCCGGCGCTCCCGAGGAGGCGGAACCTGAGGTCCTGAAGTACCTGGCAGTCCCAAAGACCCCATTTGCGCTACCGCTACATCCGAAGTTGCGTGACAGCCACATGAGACTCTGGTCTACACCGGCATCTGGCCGTGCGACCTCCAGAAGGCTGGATTCCAAGTACCTGCTTCAACCCACTCCAGGGTTCCAAAAGGTGCAGCTACCACACCAGTCGATAGTAGTCTCCTCCGCCTTGAAGAGGGTCAAATCTACGTGCACCCATGCCAACAATCCGCCTGGACGGGACCAGAAGCTCCTTGATGACATTGGGAAGAAAGTCTACCAAGGGGCTATGCTCAGCGCACGTATCGCTGCCCACCAATTCCAGCATGTCCTTTTCCAGGACGCCTGCATGGCATCCATAAAGACTGCCGTCTCCTCTCTGCCGAAAGAGGCGCAAGCCACTCTGTCTTCCGCCCTCGCCGATATGTCTGAATGCAACAAGCACCTAGCAAGTACTGCCTTCGACGCCTTCGATACGTCCGCAAGGACGGCGGGTACAGCCATATCCGCTAGGAGATGGGCATGGCTGAGGGCATCTGGACTCAGAGACGACGCCCACGACAAGATTGCTGATGCCCCCTGCTCGGGCGAATCACTTTTTGGTGACAAGGTCACGGATACCGTGAACAACATGAAAGAGGACTGCACTACCCTGCAGGCCCTGGCAGAGGATGGCCTGGAACGAGCCGGCAGCTCTTCGAAGAACAGCTACCAGCGGAAACCGTACTATTCTTACAACAAAAAGTACTCCTCAAACAGGAAATGGCAAGGACACAGATACAAATCTAACTCCTACCAAGGACCTCCGCAACAACGTCAGTCCCAACGTGACCGCAGACCGAAGAAGAGCGGCAACTCGCAGCCCGCCAAGGGCGGGCCATCTTTTTGACAGTCATGGAAGGGCGCCCTCCCAGATTGGGGGACGCCTCTCCTTCTTCCTGCCAGAATGGGAAAACCTTACCTCGGACGCCTGGGTGTTAGGAATCATCCGCAAGGGATACCGCATACGGTTCTCTGCCCCACCCTGCCAATGCAACAAACCCATCAGCGAAACTCCCCCTCAACTCCAACGTGCCATGGCGACAGAGCTATTACACCTGCTGGCCTCACACGCTATAGAGGAGGTTCCCCCATCCAAGATACACGCGGGGTTCTACTTGAGGTACTTCCTCATTCCGAAGAGATCGGGCGGGGTACGCCCCATCCTGGACCTGCGCAAACTGAACAGGTTTATCACCAAAGAGAAATTCAGGATGTACTCCCTCAACACCATCCTTCCCTGATCCAGAGCGGGGACTGGCTAGCATCTCTGGACCTACAGGAAGCCTATACACACATCCGCATCCACAAAGCGCACCGGAAGTACCTTCGGTTCCATGTTCTGGGACGTCATTACCAGTACAGAGTTCTCCCTTTCAGACTATCTCCGGCACCACGTGTCTTCATGAAGTGTGTAGCCACAATAGCGGCTCACCTCCGCAAACAGGACATTGCAGTTTTTCCCTACCTGGACGACTGGCTCATCGCTGCACCCTCTATTCAACAGTTGCTGCTCTCTCTCCACACGACGACTACCCTGATCTCCTCCCTGGGATTCGTGATCAATTACAACAAGTCGCAACTCCGCCCCACCCAGCGACTGGAGTTCATCGGAGCTGTCATCGATACGCAATCCTCCAAGGCCTACCTTCCACACCGCAGGATGCTCACCATCACATCATTGGCGTCCAGCCTAATAACAGCTTCAGATACGTCAGCCCGGTCTCTCCTACGCCTGCTGGGCCACCTGGCTGCCACAACCTCGGTCATCCCAGTGGCACGGATGAAGATGCGCGGGCTCCAGTGGCACCTTCGGACCCACTGGAATCAACACACTCAGTCCCTTTCTTCCCGCATCCCGATGGTGCCCAAAGTCCAGGCACAGATTCGCTGGTGGACTATACAAACGAACCTGTCTATAGGCAAGGAGATCCATCAACTGCGACACCAAGCGGTCCTCACCACGGACGCGTCATGCTCCAGTTGGGGAGCGCACTTCCACCACTTCAGCACGCAAGCTCCTTGGTCGCCCAAAGAGCAACAGTTGCACATCAACCTCCTCGAGTTGCGGGCAGTCAAATACGCCCTCAAGGCGTTCCTCCCCCACCTTCGAGGTTTGTCCATCCTCATCCAGACAGACAATCAAGTAGCCATGTTCTACATCAACAAGCAGGGAGGCACCAGTTCCCGCCCCCTCTGCAAAGAGTCACTGGAGATATGGGCGCTGGCCCTGCAAAACAACTGCTGGCTACGCGCCTCTTACCTTCCTGGTCACCTGAACGTACTCGCCGACAAGCTGAGCAGACAGCTACAGCCTCACGAATGGACTCTCCTACCGGAGGTCGCCAGCTCCCTCTTCCAGAGGTGGGGAGTCCCGGAGGTCGACCTCTTTGCCACGGAGCAGAACACCAAGTGCCCGCAATTCTGCTTGAGGCGCCCGTCCGACAAGAGAATATCAGGGGATGCATTCGACGTGTACTGGGGGGGGTGGTCTCTGGTGTATGCCTTTCCACCAACCCCCCTTATCCCAGCGACACTGCAGCGCATCATCCAGGACAAAGCACAAGTCATCCTGGTAGTCCCCCTTTGGCCCCGACAGATGTGGTTCGCGCTCCTGAAGCGCCTCGCGCAGGACGGCCCAGTACACCTACCGCTCCGCCCCGACCTCCTAACGCAGAACGAAGGCCACACGAGACACCCCAATCTCAAGGCCCTATCGCTCACTGCCTGGAGGCTGAACGGATGAACCTGGCTGCTCTCCAACTCCCGATGGCGGTGCAGGATGTCGTCCTGGCGGCCCGGAGACCTTCGACCAGGAAATCCTATGGCCTCAAATGGAAGAGGTTCAGCATCTGGTGCGGAAAACAAGGCCTCGACCCTGTCTCATGCCCTGTTCCCTGCGTCTTGCAGTACCTCAGCTCCCTCTCTGACAGTGGCCTCCAAACACAGTCCATCCGGGTGCATCTTTCCGCCATTGCGGCCCTCCATGCCCCCGTAGACGGGGCCGACTCCATCGCTGCCCTACCCCTTACAGCGCGCTTCATGAAGGGACTTACAAATCTAAAACCTCCAATCAGACCTCCGATACTTCCTTGGGACCTCGGAGTAGTCCTGCATGGTCTTACACAGGCCCCCTTCGAACCCATGGAATCTGCAGACATGAAGTACGTCTCCTGGAAGGCATTGTTCCTGGTGGCTATCACTTCCGCCCGGAGAATCAGTGAGCTACAAGCGCTGGTGGCGCACCCGCCATACACCCAGCTCCTTCTCGACCGGGCCTCTTTGAGGACGCATCCCAAGTTCGTCCCTAAGGTACCATCAGCGTTCCACCTGAACCAGTCCATTGAACTGCCTTCCTTTTTTCCAGAACCACACCATTCGGAGGAGGAGCGCCGTCTACACACCTTAGACTGTCTCCGAGCCCTCCGGATCTACCTTAACAGGACGCTGCCCGCACGGAAGGCCGAACAGCTGTTTATCTCCTTCGACCCAACCAAGCCCGGGCAACCGGTCACCAAGAGAACTCTTTCCCATTGGGTCGCCTCCTGCGTCTCCTACTGTCTTGACCCTACTGGACTACGCCCAGGTCCAAGAGTGGGTCCGCACCAGCTGCGAGCGTTGGCCGCCTCAATAGCCAACCTTCGGTCGGTGCCCCTAACCGACATCTGTAAGGCAGCTACGTGGTCCTCCCCGCATACCTTTCAGAAACACTACTGCCTCGACCTCAGGTCGCAAGAGAGCTGCGCGCTCGGCAACGCCGTCCTCGCTACGGCCCTGGAGCACCGCCAAGCTGGGCCATAAATAGCAGCCCCTCAGCTCAAGACGGTTTTCTGCCCTCATTGTAACGCTATAAACGCTTGCCACCACTCTGTTGGCGTGGTATGCACACATGTTGTGATTGATGGTTATTCTGACACTGTGTTTGCGGTTGCACCCATGTTGTGACTGCACTATTTGCACTGTTTTTGCACTCATGTTGCACCTTGCACTGTGATTACACTATATGCACTGTTTTGCCTCATGTTGCACTGTCGTGTAAAGTTCTTAACTGTTTTGCACTAATGTTGCACTGTCGAGTAAAGTCCTTAACTCATGCTCCTGTAGCCTTCTTCACGCCTCCCTCCTCCACCTCAGCGCGCTTCGCACAGCTAGGGAGTCACCAGGTGTGGCTGACGCAATCCTGCAGTCCATGGAGAAAGCGAGGTTACTTACCTGTAACGGGGGTTCTCCGTGGACAGCAGGATAAGTCAGCCACACAATCCCTCCCACCTCCCCTGGAGGAGGTCCGCATGAAGGACCGCCTAGCCGGGAAATCCTAGCTTGGGAAACAACTGGCCAGGCTTAGGGCGGTCCTGGGAGGTGGGCTACCTGAGCAGGTAATCTGATCTCTAGAGAGCACTTCCGAACTGGCGCCGCCGGAGGACGTCACCAGGTGTGGCTGACTTATCCTGCTGTCCACGGAGAACCCCCGTTACAGGTAAGTAACCTCGCTTTATGGTTAGTGTGGTGTATCGCTTCCCCTTTGTGTGTCTCTTTGGTCTTTCTACACTGGTAGCACAGTTGGTATTTTTAGATGTTGACCTTGATTATATATTGTTGATGGGTGATTTTAATTTGCCTGTGTTGTATGCCTTGCCTGAGGTGTCCGTTTTGGACCCTCTGGTGTCTGCTTTTTGACAGGCCATGGAAGCTTTGGGGTTCCTTCAGACAGTACGGCAGGCACACATTTGTGGTGCAGTTTTGGATATGGTGTTTGTCAGTGCCGGGTTAGATAACCAATATGCTGCTTCTGGATTGTGCTCCTTGCCTGTTCCTTGGTCAGATCATTATTTGTTGTCATTTTCTTTGCCTGGGATGGGTGCTTGTTCTACTCTGAAGTCTGGTTCCTCTTTGTTTTGTAGTCATTTTGCATAGTTCAACAAGGACTGCTTTCTGCATACCTTAACACCTTGTTTTAGTGGTGTTGCGCAATCTGACGTGGACTGTATGGTCTCTGACTGGAACTCAGATGTTGCTGCAGTTGCTTGCTGGAGAAGTGGCGCAGCTGTAGGGTTTCAAGGGCATGTGGCTTCTTGGTTTGATGACTCTACTCGGGATAAGAAGTGTTTTTGCGACGGGCCGAATATAGATGGCATAAGCATCGCAGGGATGAGGCAAGAACGGCATATTCACAGCTTTTAACTGACTACAGAAATTTTGTTTTGGCAAAGAAGACGACATATTATTCTGAATGGCTTACCCAGTCACTGAATCGGCCGCAGGAGTTGTTTGCTATAGTTCAGCCTTTAACACGCTCTGTGGAGGAATGATGGGTTGTGTGTTGCCCTTCTGCTCGGGTGTTTGCTGGGCATCTCAAAGCAGGTTGGTGTGTGGTTTCTATGTCACCAGTTTGTTTTCCTATTGATTGTATGGATTCTCCACCTACATTTCTAAGAGACACGTGGTCGGAGTTTCGTCTGGTATCAACGTCTGAGGTGAGGGATGTGCTTTCAGCTTTGTCGCCCTCCACAGGTCCTCTGGAACCTTGTCCTGCTTGGTGGGTAAGGTCCGTTCGGGAGGAGTGTGCTTCATTTCTTAGGGATATGGTGAATCTTTCTCTGTGGTCAGGTACAGTGTTGGCTGTTCTTAAGCTGGCTCTGTTCGACCACTATTTAAGAGGGGTATTCTTGATGCATTGTCACCTGACTCATATCATACTATTTCAAGTTTCCCTTTTATTTATTTATTTATTTATTTAACAGTTATTTATATACCGCTCTTTCCCATGTTTCAAGTGCGGTTTACATGTAACAGTAGGTTAATTGGTATGAGATATACCAGGACATTTTACATAGAACAGATAATTATAAATTACAAGGAAAATTGTAACATTACAAGTATAACATATTACTACTTTCTGCACTTTGACGTTTGTGATTAGGCGGTTTATAAGTGCTGTAAATAAATGGCAAAACATATCCCCGTCAATGATAAGGGACCCCCAGAACAAGGGCAGTGCAACAGCACTAATGCATGCTCTTTATGCACATCTTATGGGACCAATGGTGTTGTTGTTGAGCATGTATTAGTGCTCTTTGCACTTCTGAAGGGTCACAAAATACAAGGGAGTGTGGTGGATCTGATCCAACAGCAGCACCGATCAGGTGAGTGCTCAGCCTGCATTTGAGGGGCCACAGACGAAGCATGACATGCTTTATAGGGCACTTCCCCATTTAACAAAACACAGGGACTTGGAACAGCACATTTTGAATGTAATTAAAGAGATTTAACTGCTTTTTCTCTGAAAGGACAGTTGGGAAACCGGCTGGTACTTTGGTAGATCTCTCTCTTTTGCTTTAACAGATACCTAAGCTCCACAAACAGAACAATGGCTGAGAAAAATCATATCACTAAAGCTGTTGCACCCATTACAGCTTCTGCTTCTGTCCAGACAGAGGTCCCAATGGCAGTTGAAGGACCAGTTCCATGTGCAGGGTGCCTGCATGCTGAAGCTCTGAGGAAACAAATGGAGGAACTCAGAGGAGGTGGCGAGGCTGAGGACCATTCAAGATTATGAGAAGTACATTGATGAGATGCTTCTTGCAGCAACCAAGCTCTCCAGCAGAGGAGAAGATGGGTGCAGACAGAATGATGAAGGTTGGACAAAGGTCAACAGGGCCTGCAGAATCACCAATCCAAATCCTGTAGCCCTTGAATTGAAGAACCCTTATGCTCTGGAAGTGGAGGAGCTGAAAGCATCCCTAGAAAGGGAAGAACCAGAGCTCAAGTACACCAGTTTCAGAATCAGTGACCACAAGGAAGCGAAGGGTAGTGGTGGTTGGTGACTCTCTTCCGAGGGGTACTGAGGGGTCCATCTGCCGACCAAACGTGATGTCCAGAGGTATGCTGTCTGCCTGGTGCCAAAATCCAAGATGTTACGGAGAGTTTGTCGAGACGCATCAAGCCCACTGACTATTACCCAATGTTGCTATTCCATGTCGGAACAAATGATACTGTCAGGTATCCCTCTGAGCGTATCAAAAGTGACTTCATGGCTCTGGGACAGAAGGTGAAGCAGTTAGGTGGCACAGGTGGTGTTCTCTTCAATCCTTCCTGTTGAGGGTAAATGCCAAGACAGAGAGGCTCGCATCCTGGAGATGAATGCATGGCTGCGTGGATGGTGTCATCGAGAGCAATTTGGTTTCCTAGACCATGGGATGCTGTTCCAAGGGTTGCAGAGCAGAGATGGCATCCATCTGTCCAAGAAAGGTCGACATGTCTTCAGTAGTAGGCTGGCTAATCTACTGAAGAGGGCTTTAAACTGGATTCGTTGGGGATGGGTGAAGAAAGCCCCCAGGTAAGTGAAAGCCCCCAAGTGATGCATTAAATACCTTTAAGGAAATGGGTAACAGGGGTAACATATGGAAAGTAGTGTGTATAAATGCCCGTAGCATGGGGAATAAGATCCCTGATGTTGAAGCTTTGGTGGGAATGGCCGACTTGGATTTAGTGGCCGTTACAGAAACATGGTTCACAGAAAATCATGACTGGGATGTAACTATACCTGGCTATGCTTTATTAAGAAAGGACAGGGTAGGAAGAAGGGGAGGAGGAGTGGCACTATATGTAAAAAATACTATTAAAGCTTTGGAATTACAGAGTTTAAAAGGGAGAGAGGAGGCATTGTAGGTTAAACTAGAAAGAGGGAAGAGAAATCTATTTGCATTGGCGTGATATACAGACCTCCCTCACAAGAGGAAGAGGTGGACAGAGAGTTAATTGAAGACATACGCAGCATTACTAGGAAAGGGGAAGTGCTACTGATAGGGGATTTCAATATGCCAGATGTTGATTGGCACATTCCTGCTGCAGTATCATCTAGAAGTAAAGAGATCCTGGATTCTCTACAGGGAAAACTATACAGGCAATTGGTAACAGACCCCACATGTGAAGGGGCCATACTGGACTTGGTGCTTACCAATGGTGAATGTGTTTCTGATGTTATAGTGGGAGATCATTTTGCATCCAGTGATCACCAGATGGTGTGGTTCAGAATTAGGACTAGGGCTGTTAGAATCCATTCAAAGGTGAGGGTCTTAGACTTTAGGAAGACTAAATTTGCCAAGATGGGCCAATACCTCAGGAAGTCGTTAGTGGCATGGGAACAGCTGGGGGGTGTAGAAAAACAGTGGGCAAAATTGAAAGAGGATATTTTAAGGGCAAACAACCTTTTTGTTAAAATGGTAAATAAAGGTAAAAGGAAAAGGAGATCACTATGGCTTTCGAAAGAAGTAGCTGAAAAAGTGAAGAAAAAGAGGAAGGCCTTCATGAAATACAAGAGATCACAGAGAGAGGAAGACAGGCATCTATATTTGGAAAAACTTAGAGAAGCTAGCAAAGTAGTCACGAAAGCAAAGATTCAAAAAGAGGAGGAAATAGCCAATGCAATAAAATGGGTGGATAAGACATTTTTCAGATATGTTGGTGAGAAGAGGAAGGGCAAAAGTGGTATTGTCAGACTCAAGGGTGAAGGAGAGGAATATGTAGAAACTGATGAGGATAAAGCGGAATTGTTTAACAAATATTTCTGTTCTCTGTTTACAGATGAAGAAGCAGGAGCAGGACCTCAGAAAACACCCACAAACAGGAACAGAAGTGAGGGACATCTTGAACAATTTTCAGAAGACTGTGTTCATGAGAAACTAGCTCAACTTAAAGTAGACAAAGCGATGGGACCGGATGGGATACACCCTAGAATACTGAGGGAACTTGGGGACGTTCTGGAGAGAGGCTCATGTGGTGCCTTTACATAAAAGCGGAAGTAAGGATGTGGTTGAAAACTACAGGCTGGTTAGTTTAACTTCGGTGGTGAGTAAATTATTGGAAACGCTGCTGAAAGAGAAAATAGTGAGGTTTCTGGAGTCCAGCGGATTACAGGATCCGAGGCAGAATGGATTCACCAGAGGTAGGTCTTGTCAGACAAATCTGATCGATTTCTTTGACTGGGTGACCAGGGAGTTGGACCAAGGGAGAGCACTAGATGTGGTGTATTTAGATTTCAGTAAAGCCTTTGACACTGTTCCTCACAGGTGACTTATAAACAAACTGAGCACCCTAGGGATGGATCCTAAAGCTACTGATTGGGTTAGAAATTGGTTGGGTTGGACGCGACAAAGAGTACAGGTAAATGGAGCTCACTCTGAGGAGAAGGATGTTACCAGTGGTGTGCTCCAGGGATCTGTCCTTGGTCCGATTCTTTTTAACATCTTTGTTAGTGATATAGTGGAAGGGCTGTCGGGTAAGGTTTGCCTGTTTGCAGATGATACCAAAATCTGTAATAGAGTAGACACCCAGGAAGGTGTAGATAACATGAGGAGGGATCTAGCTAAGATTGAAGAATGGTCCAGAACTTGGCAGCTGGATTTAATGTTAAAAAATGTAAGGTCATGCATTTGGGCTGCAGCAATCCAAGGGAGCAATACAGCATAGGAGGTGAAGTACTTTTGTCCACTAAAGAAGAGAGGGACCTAGGCGTAGTTGTGTCCGATGATCTTAAAGTAGCTAAACAGGTAGAAAAGGCAACGGCAAAAGCTAGAAGGATGCTTGGGTGCATACGGAGAGGAATGGCTAGCAGAAAAAAGGAGGTGATAATGCCTCTGTATAAGTCTTTGGTGCGACCTCATTTGGAGTATGGTGTGCAATTCTGGAGACCGCACCTTCAAAAGGATGTGAACAGGATGGAGTCGGTGCAGAGGGTTGCTACTAAGATGATTAGTAGTCTTCATTATAAAGCATATGAGGACAGACTTAAGGATCTTAATATGTACACCTTAGAGGAAAGGCGGGATAGAGGTGATATGATTGAGATGTTTAAATACCTCCGTGGCATAAATGTTCAGGGAGAGAGCCTCTTTCAATTGAAAGCAAGTTCTGCGACGAGGGGACATGGGATGAGGGTGAAGGGAGATAGATTCAGGATTGATATGCGGAAATATTTCTTTACGGAAAGAGTAGTGGATCCGTGGAATAGTCTCCCTGTGGAGGTGGTAGAGATGAGGACAGTAACTGAATTCAAAAAAGCATGGGACCAACACAGAGGATCTCTAAAGGTAAAAAGTGGACTGTTGTAGTTGTTGTTATGGAAGGACAGACTAGATGGGCCTTGTGGTCTTTTTCTGTCATCATGTTTCTATGTTTCTATGTATAATATATGACTATTGTGCATCAGCACACTATTGTCTGTGATAAACAGCTTAGGAAATGCACGTTTTTCCTAAGGGGTGTGGCATCCGCAGGTACATCATGGGGACAGGCAGAATCCAAAACGCATAGCTTTTCAGAATAGAGTGGGCACAGGACATCCATACTGTTTACCCACATACAAGGCATGGGCAGGTTGAATAGCACTTGCACGTCCCCACTGAACACATTTATCTCCCCTATTCTGGCCCCGTGGGGACATCCAGACCTGCGGTTGCGGAATTAGGTTCAAAGGGGGCCCGTTTTTGGTGTAGACATGTCTGTGGGCCGGACATGCACGTTATGGAATCGGGCTCTATATCTCTAGCATGCCCTGCCGTGACATTGACCCAGTTGATATTGGGGTAATTGAAATCACCCATTATTATTACTGTGTTGTAACCTTTGTTAGCTTCCTTGATTTCTTTGAGCATTTCATCATCCATTTGTTCATTCTGGCCAGGCAGTCGGTAGTACACCCACACAGCCATCACCTTCCCCTTTTTACATGGAATTTCAATCTATAGAGATTCTAGTGTATTTTATTTTCTGCAAAACTTTAATCCTGTGTCACTCAATGCCCTCTCTAATTTGATCTACCGTATCATTGCGATATAATTTGTACCCAAGTATCAGAGTGTCCCACTGGTTGTCCTCCTTCCACCAGGTCTCTGAGATACCAATCATATCTAATTTCTCATTTAGTGCTATGTATTCTAACTCTCCCATCTTATTTTTTAGATGTCTAGCATTTGCATACAAGCATTTCAGAGGTTGTATTTTATTCATATTAATCTTTATCAGTAGGCAGGGGTAATTTGGAATCTTTAAGCTCTGTCTGCTCTGTACTTAAGGGCATTTGGGTTACTTTTGTCTTTATTGGAACCTCATAAGAACATAAGATATGCCATACTGGGTCAGACCAAGGTCCATAAAGCCCAGTATCCTGTTTCCAACAGTGGCCAGTCCAGGTCATACGCACCTAGCAGCTTCCCCAAAAGACACAGGTTCCACAATGCTTGTACTGGGTCAAGCATTGATATCCTGGGTCCCTTCTTAATAATGGTTTATGGACTTTTCCTCCAGGAACTTGTCCAAACCTTTTTTAAACCCAGCTACACTAACAGCCTTTACTACATCCTCCGGTAACAAATTCCAGAGTTTGATTACACGTTGAGTGAAAAAATATTTTCTTTTATTAGTCTTAAATAGTTTACCCTGTAGCTTCATTGCATGTCCCCTAGTCTGTCTATATTCTGATAACGTAAACAATCGATCTACGTTTACCTGTTCCACTCCGTTCATTAATTTATAGACTTCTATCATATCTCCCCTCAGCCGTCTCTTTTCCAGGTTAAAGAGCCCTAACCTTTTTAGCCTTTCTTCATAGGAGTATCCTTCCATCCCCTTTACCATTTTGGTGGCTCTTCTCTGAACCTTTTCTAATAACGCTATATCCTTTTTAAGATACGGCGACCAGAATTGCACACAATATTCAAGGTGCGGTCTCACCATGGAACGATATAGAGGCATTATAATACCTTTTGTTTTATTTTCCATTCCTTTCCTTATCATACCTAGCATTCTATTTGCTCTCTTGGCTGCCGCTGCACACTGGGCCGAGGGTTTTAACATGTTATCCACAATGACGCCTAAATCTTTTTCCTGTGTGGTGGTTCCTAAAGTGGAACCTTGCATCGTGTAACCATAGTTTGGGTTGTTCTTCCCTAGGTGCATAACTTTGCACTTGTCCACATTAAATTTCATCTGCCATTTTAATGCCCAGTCTTCCAATTTATCAAGATCCTCTTGCAATTTTCCACAATCCTCATGGGTTTTAACAACTTTAAATAGTTTTGTGTCATCTGCAAATTTGATAACCTCACTCGTTATTCCACTTTCCAGGTCATTTATGAATATGTCAAAAAGCAGAGGACCCAGCACAGATCCCTGGGGTACACCACTATTCACCTTTCTCCATTGGGAAAATTGGCCATTTAGCCCTACCCTCTGCTTTCTATCTTTTAACCAGTTCCTGATCCACAGTAGTACACTGCCTCCTATCCCATGACTCTTTAGTTTTGCCAAAAGTCTCTGATGAGGGACCTTGTCAAAGGCTTTCTGAAAGTCCAGATACACTATATCAACCGACTCACCTTTATTCACACCTTCAAAAAAACATAACAGATTAGTAAGGCAAGATCTTCCTTGTCGAAAGCCATGTTGGCTGTCTCCCATTAGGCCATGACTATCTAAATGCTGAATAATTTTGTTCTTTATGATGGTTTCTACCATTTTTCCCGGTACTGACGTCAAGCTCACCGGTCTGTAGTTTCCCGGATCACCCCTGGAACCCTTTTTAAAAATTGGTGTTACATTGGCTATCCTCCAATCTTCAGGAAATAGAGATGATTTTAATGATAGTTCAGAGATTACTAATAGCAGGTCTGCAATCTCATATTTCAGTTCTTTCAACACCCTTGGATGTATACCATCAGGCCCAGGTGATTTGCTACTCTTCAGTTTATCTAATAGTTGTAATACATCTTCCCGATGTATCGATATTTCCTTCAACTCTTCTGCACCTCTATGTCAATATGCCCTAAGTTCAGTTTTTTGCTAGTATCCTTCAAGGATACATCCTTCCGAACCAGGCGCTCTTGGGTGATGTCGGCTTTCCCCTATTATCTAGTTTAAAAGCTGCTCTATCTCCTTTTTAAAGGTGAATGCCAGCAGCCTGGTTCCATCCCAGTCAAGGTGGAGCCCATCCCTTCAGAACCCCCCCTTCCCCAGAATGTTGTCCAGTTCTTAATGAATCCAAAACCCTCTTCTTTGTACCGTCATCTCATCCACGCATTCAGATTCCGGAGTTCGGCCTGCCTTTTGGGTCCTGCGCATGGAACGGAAAGCATTTAGAAGTATGTTACCCTGGAAATTCTGGATTTCAACTTCCTAACTAAAAGCCTAAATTTGGCCTCCAGAACCTCCCTACCACACTTTCCTATGTCACTGGTACCGACATGTACCAAGACAGCAGACTCCTCCCCAGTACTAAAACCTTGTCTAGGTGGCGTGTGAGGTCCGCTACCTTCACACCAGGCAGGCATGTTACTAGGCGATCCACACATCCACCAGTCACCCAGCTATCCACATGCCTAATGATCAAATCACCAACTATAACTGCTGTCCTAACCCTTCCCTCATGGGCACTTGGCCCTGGAGAAACCTCCTTGATGCAATAGGGTTTTACATCACCTGGAGGACAGGTCCTAGCTACAGAATCACTTCCTGTCACACCAGGGTGATGCTCTCCTGTCACGTGACCTCGCTCTTCCATGGCAACAGGGAGGCTGCCAGACTGGAGGTGGGACTTCAGTTCTACGTCCCTGTAGGTCTCGTCTATATACATCTCTGTCTTCCTTATGTCCTCCAAGTCTGCTGCTCTAGCCTCCAGAGATCGGACTCGTTCCCTGAGAGTAAAGAGCTCCTTGCACCTAGTGCACATGTAAGACCCCCTCACCAACTGGGAGAAAATCATACATGTGACACTCAGTGGAGACAGTGAAATTGTGATGGAGCATTGTTACTCATCCACGAGACCAAACGATGCTCCATGGAATTAAGTAGTTGCCTTAGGTAGAGTGGTGAAGTTGATGAGCACTGCAGAAAAGCTGTGGAGGCAAATTCCAAAGCTTCTGTCAGTGTGCAATATTCTCAGAGATGGCTCAGCTGAGCCTGTGCAGATGTTGTGGAGAAAAAGCTCGAGGAGTTGAGGATATGCATATATGTAGTTGGTTTGCAATCCTCTCATGTATGCACTGATTGTGCTGAAGGAACCACTTGTGCAGAATTGTTAATGCCAGGCTCTCACACAGCTACAATAAGATGAGACATGCGCTGGCCAGAAACCTCCAAAGCACATAAGGGACTGGGCCCTATATCCATATCCTGCTCAATAGTGTCTGGACTTCTTGGGCCACTGTGCATATTGGAGATGTAAACTCAACATTGCCCTCACATACTTTCCCTTTGTAAACTGGTGCAAAGACCATTGGTAGAAAGTGCCTATGGACAATGTAGCAATATGAGCAGTTTGAAAATTGCCCCCTTAACAAGTTACAAGACAGAGAAAATTTGTTTTTGATCAGTTAAACGGTTAAATCTTTTCAAATCTGACTTTAAAATTTTATGGAAAGCAGAGGTTAAGTCCAAACATTTTTTAATTCTTTCCAACCTAACGGAAGCTGGAAAAATTATACAAAAGAGGTTGATAAATTGTCTGTCTGTCTGTCTGGCTAGGGACAAAATAGCTCTGAAAATGAAGCAGAACAGAATAAATCTTTGCAAGAGGAAAAATAAGTGAAAAGAGACAAGCTCAAAAATGTGTCAGATCAGGGAGAAGTTTCAGTTTCTGTAGTATAGAAACTTACATACAGTGAAACATAACGCTTAGGGGCTTGTTTACAAAGCTGGGGTAGCGGTTTCCGATCGTTATCGGAGCCGCAGCCCCACTGAAATCAATGGGGCCGCGGCTCCGATAACGATCAGAAACCGCTACCGCGGCTTTGTAAACAAGCCCCTTAGAGAATTGCTCCTTTTAAGCTGCCACTTTCTTTTTCTCAAGTCTTCCCAAACCCCAAAACTATCCCCTGTAATTTCCCCTCCCCAAATTGCCAAAGCCCCATAAAAATACTCCTGAAACTCCACCAGAACCCCGCAAACTACCCCACCACTGACGATCACTCCCACAACTGCCTCACCACCCCACAAAATGCCCTACTCCCAAAATTTATCCCAGCAACCCTCCTACCATCCTATTAACTGCCCCCATTGCTAAGAAAATATCCCCCATGCAAACACGTGCACGCCACACACACACACACTGATTACAAATAATATCCTGTACATGATGTACTGCATTTTAATTTATTCAGATAAACAATATGTTTCATTTTCTGTAATTTCTATTGTAAAACCTACTAACTGAATTGTGCTGCTTTCTTACTGATTGCTTTTTGTACAGGCAACTAACCTCTGTTGTCAAGGGCAAGGCTAGATTAAGGAATTGGCAAATTAGGGATATACTAAGCAGGGCTGGTATTAGGTGGTGGTAAACAGGGCAATTGCCCTGGGCCCTCATGCTAGAAGGGGCCCCAAACCTGCCTCAAGCTGAAGGAGGCATAGCCAGCAAGTGGGATTTGGGGCCCCTGCATGTCTAACACCATTCCTGATACTTAGAGTCCAAAGATTAAGGGGGAGGAAGATGCTGTCAGATGAGCTCAGAGTCTCAGAAGGATAGGAGTGACAAGTGTCTGGCTTTTTTCAGGATTCTACTTATCTTTACATACAGTAAATGTCCGGAAGCTAATAGGGTTGACACACAAACAAGAGCAGGCAACAAGGACCCTTGGAAGGTAACAGCTTTATTAAGGTCCGTCCTACACGTGTTTCAGCCAATCTGCCGATATCTTCTACAATACATGATTCTCCATTACTGTTAGATATGTTTCTATTACACCACTGTCTCAAGTCCATTCCTTCACAAATTCTGTGGTCGTGCCAATTCATTTCCACAATTTTTATGACAGCTTTCATGCTGTTCCAAAGAACGAAACTAGCGCTTTCAAGATCATATGTTATTGATTGCCATTATATACCCTTCTCATTTTTTCAAAACATTTTCCTTTGACTTTTAGCTATTCATACATCTACACACTTGATCTTTATTTTACACCCCTTAAAAATTGTTGTCCTCCATCATTTTAAATTATTTGAGTTTTCCATTTGGCGTTCACAATATGTTCTGCACCTTGGGCACCCTTCTCCTCTCCAATAGTCTATCCTCCTATGTTATTTTTCTTTGACTTCATATTATTTTGATGTATTTTATAATATCCATGATTGCTATATAACCTACCATGGTTTCTCTGTTTCTAGCTCTCTGCAATCTGTTTAACTACCTTGTTGGTACATAATCATTGATTTTCAGCTTTTGGTGAGTTTCTATTTTATGTTACTATTTACATGTTCTATATATTATACAATTGAACAATTGTCTTTTTATTTACTTGAGCTATCAGCAGTATTTATTAATTTTATAATATATGTATTAAGCATAATTTTTAACCTTTTATGCTTTATGATTTGATCCTAATGTTCATATAATTATCTTTTATTATTATTTTTATGTAGTTTTATATTTTTATTATTGTCAGACTACACATTGTTACTAGCTTACTATGTCTGACTTCATGGGTATTGATTTGCCTTTTATGATTATTTATTTATGTATTTTTATGTTTTTAGTAGTCACAGACTGGCCGTAATACGTGTAGGGCGGACTTAATAAAGCTGTTTCCTTCCAAGGGTCCTCGTTGCCTGCTTTTGTTTGTGTGTTCCTTGGACTGCAGTGGGATACCAATTTGTTTGTGTCCAGAAGCTAACAGGGTTGGACATTTTTCAGAGTTTAAAATCTCTGTCTGCAAATCTCCAGTCTTTTCTGTGTGAGTGTATCTGCCATGCCTGCTTCCAGTCTAACAAGCAGCAGAGTCTATGGGTAGGATTTAGCCAATAGCAGAGATGCCAAGGGTGAAAAATCACAAAGAGTGAGATTTAGCACACCAGAAAGTGAGAATGAAGTCTAAAGAATGAGGGGTCCAATATTCAGCAGCAGCGGCTAGCATGAGTACAGTGCCTAGCCATCACCGCTGAACAGTTAACCTGGATAGTCAATGCATTATTTGAGATAAGCACAATCTCTAAACATATTTGAGAGAATATTAAGAGCAGTCAACATAGGGTTATAAATGCTTGAACCCGTATATTTCTTTAAGAACCACTGTTAATGGTCGTTGATGCAAGTAGGCAAATTGTCTTTAGGGTAACAAAAACCAAAGATATTGCCGATCCGGTCTGAGACCATTTGGTTCTTTTTAAGCTGAAACTCGTTATTGTAGTAGAGCTACTGCTCAAAAAACGAGAGCAACAATGGTAAATTAGACTAAACTCTTATTATTGTATGAGGGGCACTCATTTTACTTTTTGGATGCACATACCATAGGCACCTGAAGAGTTTCACTATCACTGATTTCTTCAGGGAATTGGCACCGTACATAACTCGCTGATGCTGCCCACGTAGCTCTATGTGCAAGAAAGCCCACAAACTCGAAGCCTTCTTTCTCCTGCCAAAAACGCCGCGCAGGAGAAAGAAGGAGTAAGTGGAGTAACAAAAAAATTTTTTATGATAAATTTGACAAAAAGTAAAAGAAAAACAAAAACAAAAAAGACAATATCGGAGGTCACTGATATCAAAACTAGCACAATATAAGGACGAATGTTTGAGTCCAAATTTTTAGTGCTACTAGTTTGTCTGAGACCTTGTTTATACAGGAAATGAAGAATATCGTTATTTCCTAGTAAATTTCATGTTTCTAGTAGTAAGAATTGAGTGTGCTGTTGTTCTATTATTACGAGTTGTACTCGCTCAACGAAGTGACTATTATACATTGCCCAGGTAGCTTCGGCAGCAAACGTTAGGTCAACTTGAGGGTAATGTTAGAACAACGTTTGTTGCGCCTAACCTTCGCCAATGAAGGATAACTAGGCAATGGCTGAATATCGTCATTGACCGGTTATCCCTGGGTACCGCCCCTGGAATGCCCCCAACACGCCCCGATGCTAAGCGGTTAGCATCGCTGGGTATAGTGGCGTTACTCGGGGATATTCAGCTGCACTAACAATGGGGGCAATTAACTGTGTTAGTGCTGCTGAATATAGCCCAAGACCTTTTTTTAGATGATATACCCACAGTATAAATCTAGAAAGATTAAATGTAGTATTGTTTTGCAAATGAAAAAAAAGAACCATAAAATATTTGATTTTCTTTGCAGTCTCTAAAATGATACTGACATAGTGGAGGCAATGTAAGTAAATTCTCTGGATTGAAAATTGCTCTCCAATCAGTGACTAAAAGTATGTGCACAGAATTCACAGCATCCGTACTTGTTGATTCAAGGAAAAGGTATGGTGCAGGAAGAGGTAATACAGCTCAGACGTCTTTCTGCTGGCTGGGCACTTAGTGAGACAGCAGTGATCAGGATCAGTGTGCTGGTACTGAGGCTCCAATGCTTAAGATAAGGGATCTAATGAGAGTGAAAAAGTCTTAAAATGAGTGTAATACACTCCTAATGAGTGAGGCTTGGCATCTCTGCCATGGGTTGTGAAGGCAGAGAACTGGAATGCTGCTCTAGTCACAGGAATGAAAGAGGTGGGCTGTGGGAAGTTCCTGCAATGCTTCAAAATCATCCAGGCTAGCTAATTGGGTAAAATTGTCTTCTCTGCTAAAAATCTCAAGTGAACCGCATCCCAAGGTCAGATGGGCCACATGTTGGACATCCCTGCCCTATACCATACATGTTCTCAATCTTAGCCAAAAGGCCAAGAAACGATGGTCCTCATTTTGTAGATCAGGCCATGTGCTTTGAGCTTTGCTAAAATGCCAAGAAGCAGTATTTAGGAGCCTTGCGCAGAAGTTGGGCTTTCCTGACATAGCCAGAATAATTTAATATTCTTCTCAGCTGATAAGTAAAAATATACCAGATGCCCTCAAACATTGTTATGGAAGTATATGCAAGGTGGTGAAGGAAGAGGTCATGTATACCCCAGCAGTGAGAGAACATCCTATGGCTCTGCCATACAATGAAGTTACTTACCTGTTGCAGGCGCTCTCCGTGGACAGCAGGAAAAGTCCTCATCTTAAGGACCCCCATGTGGGAGTATTCCCAGGTCCTTCTAGAAGCTTTTGGGAGCTCCATCGCACATATGTATGTCTTCCCACCCGCCGCTATGGCGCCATCTTATTCTCAGTCCAATACACTAGCTGAGGAGAATACAACTCCTAGGGGAGGTGGGTGGGTTGTGAGGACTTTTCCTGCTATCCATGGAGAACATCTGCTACAGGTGAGTAACTACATATTCACCATGGGCAAGCAGGAAAAAAGTCCTCACGTATGAGACTCCCTAGCTACAGGCTACCTTGAACAAAAATAGGGGGTAAAATAGAGCCCAGCCAAGGAAACATGCAAAATATTTTTTTGTTGGCAGCAGGCCTTTCAAAGTTTTATACTTTTCTTTCTTTCTTTTTTTTCTTTCCTTTTTTTAAGGTAGCCTGAACTGAAAGAAATGGGCCTAGGGGAGATGGAGTTAGATTCTACATCCCAAATAAATTCCTAAGTACTGACTGGCCAAAACTGCTGTCACCTCAGAAATCCCTCTCCAGTCAGTAGTGAGATGTGAATGTGTGGACTGAAGTCCAAATTGCAGCCTTACAAATCTCTTCCATAGAGGCTGAGCACAAGTGGGCCACCAAGGCAGCTGTAGTTCTGACATGATAAGGTGTGGCATGACCCTCAACTTCCTAAAGGCTTTTGTCCACTTCAAGTAGAAAGCTAAGGCTCGCTTGCAGTCTAACATGTACAGGGTAGCTTCCCCTCTATGAGAATGGGGACAATTGACTGAAAGATGATTGACTGATTAAGATGGAATTCTGTAACCATTTTTGGAAGAAATTTGAGATGAGTATGAAGGACCACTTCGTGGGGATGAAATTTTGCGCACTCAAGTGACCGCCACCAGGAACAAAACTTTCCAAGTCAAGAATTTCGGAGGACAGGTATTGAGGGGCTCCAAAGGAGCTTTCATCAGCTGGGCAAGATCCACATTGAGGTCTCAAGACACTGCGGGTGGCTTATAGGGAGGTTTTAACAGACGTAAGCCCCGCATGAAGTGAACAGCTAAGGGCTGTAGAGATCTAGGGAGGATTCCTCAAACCAAACAGCAAGCTTCTTCCATTTGCTTGAAAAGAACTTACTCAGTGAGGCTCTCCTGGAGACCAAAAGGACATTGGTGACATAGGCCAGCAGATTAAAAGCAGACAATGTTAGCCTCTCAACATCCAAGTTATGAAGGCTAGGGATCGATGTTGGAGTGCAACATTGCTCCATCCTCCTGTGATATCTGATCTGGGTCTTGCCCAAGCCGAATTGGCTCCAGAATGGAAGGTTCCAGAAGAACCACAGCTGCCTGGGCCAATAAGGAGCAAGGAGAATCATCATATCTCTGTGTTTTGAGCTTCAGGAGGATCTTGGCAATGAGATACTGGAGGATATACATACAAAAGACTCTCCCCCCAATGAGGAGGAAAGCATCTGAGGCTGTGTGACCCCACTCTCGAGCATAACTGGATCTCGGGCCCGGTACCGGCACTCTTGCAAGCGCGTCCTTGACTAGAACTATGGTGTCAGGGAGCCTTGCATGGTCACCACCGGCCGAGGACTCCTTCCTAGAGAGCTTAGGGGGGCGCTGCTCAGAGTCGCCAGAGTCCCATCGCGGGATCTTACTGGGTTTTCCTGGTGGAACCTTGATTGGCTTAGAGGATTTTTTCTTTTTTTGCCAGGGTCCAGTGTCTTTCTGGAGGAGCTGCTGCTGTGGGGCTCCAAAAATGCCTGGGCCTCACAGGAGATGCTCAACTTTGGACTCAGCATCAGTGAAGCTGGGGCTGAGCCGGACTGTGGGAACATCTTCTCCTGCAACTCCGACCTTTTTTGGTTAGTTCGTGGAGTCTTGGCCTGGCACAGGTCACAGGAGGTACTGTTGAGCTCCGGGTCAAGGCAGTGCAAGCAGCAGTCGAGGGTGTCTGTGACAGACATAATTTGACTGCAACGATCACACTTTTTAAAACCACCGGGAGACATGGTGGATCATACTCGGCCGGGGTCAACGACCCCCAGGGCGAAAAAGGGCATGAATGGCAGTCGAGGCAAGCCTCGATGGAAAAAAGAAAGGGAGACAAGAATAGCACCGGGGACGGCGCTAGCTCGAGGCAGGAAGAGGAACCGGAACGCAAACTAGGAAAAACTCACTATAGAGGATCATATTTTAGGAATTTTTCCAGGGAAACAGGACATGTGTTCATTGGGCTCCACGGAAAAAAGGAGACTGAGCAAGATGGCACCCTTGGGCTGGAAGGGGACCACGCATGTGTGGTAACATTCCCAAAGGCTTTCTTTGAAAGCTGCAGGAATGTTCTGCCCGGGCTCTGCCAGCGCCGACGTCACCCATATGTGAGGACTGACTTCTTGCTTGTTCCTAGAGAATGCCCCTAAATACCATAGCACATACACCCTCTGAAATTCTTTACCAATGGTTCCCAGAAGATGCACCATTCTCTCTTATGGTGCCTTGATAAATGCCAGTCTGACAATCAAACTGGGGGGGAAACAAAGAATAAATTACTTAACCTGTTTGTTTGCAGGCTGGACATATGCATAGTCATAATTACCCGGTTATGATTGACCTGTTGTGAATTATTCGTGTGAAGACACATTTTACAAAAGACGTCCCAGTGCAATCTGGGACATCAAGGCCAGAATATCTGAAAAAAAGCAGGCATGTGCAAGTTCAGACACGATTCCATAAATGTAGGCGTACCCAATATAAACATCTACATAGACATCTACATAGACATTTCCAGGATAGCATTTCAGAAAAGATGCATATAGTAGCCTAATG
This sequence comes from Ichthyophis bannanicus, assembly GCA_033557465.1. Taxonomy (NCBI): domain Eukaryota; kingdom Metazoa; phylum Chordata; class Amphibia; order Gymnophiona; family Ichthyophiidae; genus Ichthyophis; species Ichthyophis bannanicus. The sequence goes on from CM066039.1 coordinate 195,690,562, forward strand.
ATGGTATATATCCAAGGGTGTTGAAAGAACTGAAATATGAGATTGCAGACCTGCTATTAGTAATCTGTGAACTATCATTAAAATCATCTGTAATACCTGAAGATTGAAGGATGGCCAATGTAACACCAATTTTTAAAAAGGGTTTCGGGGTGATCCAGGAAACTACAGACCGGTGAGCCTGACGTCAGTACCGGGAAAAATGGTAGAAACCATAATAAAGAACAAAATTACTGAACATATACAGTAGATAGTCATAGTTTAATGGGAGACAGCCAACATGGCTTTAGACAAGGAAGGTCTTGTCTTACTAATCTGTTATGCTTTTTTGAAGGTGTAAATAAACAGGTAGACAAGGTGAGTCTGTTGATATAGGGGCTTGTTTACAAAGCCGCGGTAGCGGTTTCCGATCGTTATCAGAGCCACGGCCCCATTGATTTCAGTGGGGCCGCGGTTCCGATAATGATTGGAAACCGCTACCGCAACTTTGTAAACAAGCCCCATTGTGTATCTGGACTTTCAGAAAGCCTTTGACAAGGTCCCTCATCAGAGACATCTGGCAAAACTAAAAGGTCATGGGATAGGAGGCAGTGTACTATTGTGGATCAGGAACTGGTTAAAAGATAGAAAGCAGAGGGTAGGGCTAAATGGCCAATTTTCGCAATGGAGAAAAGTGAATAGTAGAGTACCCCAGGGATCTGTGCTGGGTCCGCTGCTTTTTAACATATTCATAAATGACCTGGAAATGGGAATAACGAGTGAGGTTATCAAATTTGCAGATGACACAAAACTAAAGTTGCTAAAACCCATGACGATTGTGGAAAATTGGAGGATCTTGATAAATTGGAAGACTGGGCATCCAAATGGCAGATGAAATTTAATGTGGACAAGTGCAGTTATGCACTAGAAAAGAACAAACCAAACTATGGTTACATGATGCAAGGTTCCACATTAGGAACCATCACCCAGGAAAAAGATTTAGGCGTCATCGTGGATAACATGTTAAAACCCTCCACCCAGTGTGCAGTGGTGGCCAAAAGAGCAAATAGAATGCTAGGTATCATAACGAAAGGAATGAAAAATAAAACAAAGGATATTATAATGCCTCTGTATCATTCCATGGTGCGACCGCACCTTGAATATTGTGTGCAATTCTAGTCGCCGGATCTTAAAAAGGATATAGCATTATTAGAAAAGGTACAGAGAAGAGCCACCAAAATGGTAAAGGGGATGGAAGGACACTCCTATGAAGAGAGGTTAGGGCTCTTCAACCTGGAAAAGAGATGGCTGAGGGGAGATATGATAGAAGTCTATAAATTAATGAATGGAGTGGGACAGGTAAACGTAGATCGATTGTTTACGTCATCAGAATATAGAAAGACTAGGGGACATGCAATGAAGCTACAGGGTAACCTTTTTAAGACTAATAAGAGAAAATATTTTTTTCACTCAACATGTAATCAAACTCGGGAATTTGTTACCGGAGGATGTAGTGAAAGCTGTTAGTGTAGCTGGGTTTAAAAAAGATTTGGACAAGTTCCTGGAGGAAAGGTCCATAAACCATTATTAAAAGGGACCTCTCTCTTTTGGGGAAACTGCTAGGTACTTAAGACCTAGATTAGCCACTGTTGGAAACAGGATACCAGGCTTGATGGACCTTGGTCTGACCCAGAATGGCATATCTTATGTCCTTATATAGAGGGTTAGGAGCAGGGTGGCCAAGGTTCAAATCTCAGTGTGGGCCTTTGTGATCTTAGGCTAGTCACTTAATTGTCTATCTTCTCTATATTCTTTGGATGTTTTAAGGCCGCAACAAGCACTTTCCTGATGCCTGTTCCTGCCTAGAGCAAGTCTAAATGTGGATGTGCCTGTAGACATCCCCAACATTTCTGAAATCAAATGGGGACGTCTCCGTTCATTGCACATCCCCAGATATGCCTCCACCATGTCTCCTGCCTACTTGGATGTCCCTGCACCAGAGATGTCTCTAAACGTCATTTGTAAACTGGCTTCAGAGACATCTCTGTGATTTTGATGTCCACGTGCACGTCTTCGGATCTCTAAATCACAACTAAGACTTTTAAAATGACCCCTCTAGTGTTCCATGCGCATGAAATGAGAGTCAGAAGCTGTAAAGATGTCTTACACATTGGAACATGGAACGTACGAAGCATGAACCAAGGGAAGTTGGAGGTGGTCAAGAATGAAATGGAACGTGTACAACTTGATCTGTTGGGTGTCAGCGAACTGAAATGGACTGGCATCGGGCACTTTGCATCAGATGATCACATGGTCTACTATGCTGGAAATGAAAGACAAAGAAGAAATGGTGTTGCATTTATAATAAAGAAGAAACTTGCAAGAACTGTAATGAAATACAATGCAGTCAGCGAACGCTTAATCTCTATTCGTCTACGAGGATTGCCTATCAACACAACTATAATTCAAGTATATACCCCAACAACAGCTGCAGAAGAGAATGAAATTGAAGAGTTCTATAAACAAGTACAAGCTGAAATTGACAGAACATGCAACAGGATATCATGATAGTTATGGGTGACTGGAACGCAAAGGTTGGCAAAAAAGAAGAAGGCAAAGTAGTTGGAAAATATGGACTTGGCAATAGAAATGAAGCTGGAGAATGACTGATAGAATTCTGCAAGACCAACGATCTATTCATCTCAAACACCTTCTTCCAGCAACACAAGCGGCGACTGTACATATGGACTTCACCCAATGGATTGTATAAAAATCAAATTGACTACATCTGTGGAAGTCAACGATGGAAAAGTTCTATAACATCAACAAAGACAAAACCTGGAGCTGACTGTGGTACAGATCATCAACTACTAGTATGCAAACTCTAGCTAAAGTTGAAAAAGAGCAAACCACTCATGAATGCAGCAAAATATGACCTTGAGAATATACCACTGGAATTTAAAGACTGCCTGCAAAATCGATTTGCTGCTTTAGATACAAATGACAGAGCTCCAGAAGAGTTATGGAATGACATCAAGAAGGTTGTGTTGGAAGAAAGCGAGAAGTCTCTACAAAAGGTGAAAAAGCAAAAACGGCCAAAATGGATGACGGAAGAAACTCTGAAAATTGCCCAGAAACGCAGAGAAGCTAAAGCCAGAGGAGAAAGAAAGACAATCGCAGAACTCAACAGAGATTTCCAATGTGCAGCAAGACAGGACAAGGAAAAGTACTACAATGACACTTGCAAGGAAATAGAAGCAGAAACTATTAGAGGAAGAACAAGATCAGCTTTCCTAAAGCTATGAGAGTTAAAGAAAAAGTTCCAGCCTCGAATTGGAATGTTACAAGATGCTCAAGTTTCTATGTTGAATGATGCTGAGAAGATCAAGAAAAGGTGGAAGGAATATACAGAGTTTTTATATGATAAAGATCAAGTGGACCAACAGCCGTTTCAACCTGTACCTTATGATCGGGAACCATTGGTGATGAAAGAAGAAGTTGAAGCAGCATTGAAAGCCTTATCAAAGAACAAAGCACCAGGTATTGGTAGCATTCCTATAGAAGTATTGCAGCAATCTGAAGCAGCTGTTACCATACTTACAAGGCTCTGCCAAGAAATATGGAAGACAACATCATGGCCAACTGACTGGAAAAGATCTGTGTTTATACCAATACTAAAGAAAGGTGATCCAACTGACTGTGGAAATTATCGAACAATCGCTCTGATCCCACATGCCAGCAAGATTCTCCTGAAGATTATTCAAAAGAGACTACAACCATACCTGGAACAAGAACTACCTGAAGTGCAAGCAGGGTTCAGGAAAGGGCGAGGAACGAGAGACATCATAGCAGATGTGAGATGGATCCTTGAAAAGACTAAAGAATACCAAAAGGATATCTATTTGTGCTTTATCGACTATAGCAAGGCTTTTGACTGTGTAAACCATGAGAAACTCTGGGCCACATTAAGAAGCATGGGTATACCAGAACACCTGATCGTTCTCTTGCGCAATCTGTACATTAATCAAGAAGCAACAGTTCGAACGGAACAAGGAGAAACAGAATGGTTTAAAATAAGCAAAGGTGTAAGACAAGGCTGCATACTTTCCCCCTACCTGTTTAATTTATATGCAGAACAAATCATCAGAGAAGCAGGATTGTATGAAGACAACAAAGTTGTGAAGATTGGTGGCAGACTCATCAACAGCCTTCGCTATGCTGATGATACTACATTAGTGGCTGAAAGTGAAGATGATCTGAAACATTTGCTTCTCACAATAAAAGAACATAGTCTCAAAATGGGCCTGCACCTTAATGTAAAGAAGACAAAGATCATGACAACTGGCATAATCAACAGGTTCATCGTTGAAGAAGAAATTGAAATTGTGAACAACTTTAACCTACTTGGATCAACTATCAATAAAGAAGCAACAAGCAGTCAAGAAATCAAACGACGCATTGCTCTTGGCAGAATGGCTATGAAAGACCTAGATAAGATTCTCAAGAGCAGAGATATCTCTCTCCATACAAAGATTCGACTTGTTCAAGCCATGGTATTTTCAATAACATCATATGGATGTGAAAGCTGGACAGTGAAAAAGACAGACAGGAAGAAAATTGATGCCTTTGAATTATGGTGCTGTCGGCGAATACTGTGTATACCATGGACTGCCCGAAGAACAAACCAATCGGTACTAGAGGAGATCAAACCTAAGCTTTCTTTAGAAGCTCAGATGACAAGAAAAGGTGGAAAGAATATAGAGTCATTATACCATAAAGATCAAGTGGACCAACAGCCATTTCAACCTAGGGAGGAGTAGCCTAGTGGTTGGGGCAAGGTACTTCAGGCCGGAAGGTCGGGGGTTCAAATCCCACTAGAGGACAGCAACCTTGGGCCGGAAGGACCAGGGTTTCTAGTCCCACAGATGCTCCTTGTGGTCTTGGGCAAGCCATTTACCCCTCCATAGCCCATGTTCCCTGTAAGTATTAGTGTATGTGTCTCATATCCCGCGTGTTAAATGTATCCCCCAATTGTGTCGTGACCGCTTTGATTGAAGGATAAGGCGGTATACAAAAACTGTCTAAATAAAAAAAATAAACCTGTACCTTATAATCAGGAACCATTGGTGATGAAAGAAGAATATGAAGCAGCATTGAAAGCCTTATCAGAGAAAAAAGCACTGGGCACTGATGGCATTCTCATTAAGTATTGTGGCAATCGGATGAAGATGTTACCATACTTACAAGGCTACGTTAGGAAATTTGGAAGATTTGAAGGTGAGAGATGCGGAACTACCATGTAAATCATCAATTCGCTACCTGGGAGTAACCATCGACCAAGAACTGACCTTCAAAGATCACATAAAGCAGACCGTCAAATCCATTTACTACAAATTAAGAACGCTGAAACCCTTAAGACCACTACTCGCCTCCAATGACTTCCGAACAATCTTCCAAGCCCTTATAACACCTCATTTTGACTATGCTAATGTCATCCTGCATGGTCTACCCAAGAGCACCCTCAACCCACTCCAATTGGCGATGAACTCAGCAGCCCGCATCCTCTGCGGTACCTCCAGTAGAGACCACATCACCCCCATACTAACAGAGCTTCACTGGTTACCCCTACAAGCCAGGATAACTTACAAAGCACTTCTGCTATCCTTTAAAGCAATTAATCAAATAGCCCCACCTTCCCTCTCACCACTTATTATCAACACCCCCACGAACAGACTGAGAAGATCCGCAGCCGCCAATACCCTTGTCGTACCAAAGGAGTACACTAAATGTAACCAAACAACCAGAGACAGGGCCTTCACCTTATTCGCTCCAACTTGCTGGAATAATCTCCCTCCTCATATCCGATCAATAAAAGACCTCTCTCAATTTAGAAAGGCCCTCAAACACTACCTATTCTGTCATCACCTTTTAGGCCCTAACCCTACACCTCCTCCCCCCATCTCACAAATCACTCACACAGCCTCTGACATTCCAACAACATAGTCATAACAGAACACGAACTAGACGCTCTGCACACCCAAATTTATGACCCAATTTAACTGTAAATTTCCAGAGGTAATATATCTTTCTGTATATAGCTTGTATATAGTTTACTATGTTGTCTCCAAGTTACTGACCCTGTTATAATGTAAGCAAAGGACTGTTCTAATGCGAAATTTGTTATCTGTAAACCGCGCTGATACCAAAGAGCGCGGTATATAAAAACTGTAAAATAAATAAATAAATAAATAAATAAATTCATGGCCAACTGACTGGAAAAGATCTGTATTTATACCAATACTGAAGAAAGGTGACCCGACTGACTGTGGAAATTATCACACAATTGCTCTGATCCCACATGCCAACAAGATTCTACTCAAGATCATTCAGTAGAGATTACAAAAATCTGGAACGAGAACTGCCTGAAGTGAAAGCAGGGTTCAGGAAAGGACAAGAAACGAGAGACATCGTTGAGGATGTGAGATGGATCCATGAAAAGACAAAAGAATATCAAAAGGATATCCATTCCATATGTGTTTTATGGAGTACAGGAAGGTTTTTGACTGTGTAAACCACGAAAAACTCTGGGCCACATTAAGAAGCATGGGTATACCAGAACACCTGATAGTACTCTTGCACACCTTTTACATTGATCAAGAAGCAACAGTTTGAACGGAACTAGGAGAAACAGAATGGTTTAAAATCAGTAAAGATGTATGACAAAGCTGCAGACTTTCCCCCTTGGCCTTGATTTTCCCTCATTTTTTGAAAATTGTACACCGCCTTGATTTCAGTAGAAAGGCGGTTTTATCAAATTCAATAAACATAAACATAAACATACTTCTTTAATTTATATGCATAACAAATCATCAGAGAAGCAGAACTGTAAGAAGACAATCGAGGTGTGAAAATTGGTGGAAGACTCATCAACAACCTTCGCTAGGCTGATGATACCACATTATTGGCTGAAAGTGAAGAGGATCTGAAACATTTGCTTCTCAAGATCAAGGAACATAGCCTTAAAATGGATCTGCACTTTAATGTTAAGATGACAAAGATCCTGACAACTGGCAAAATCAATAAGTTAATCATTGATAGAGAAGAAATTGAAATAGTTGACAACTTTAACTCACATGGCTCAACAATCAATAAAGAAAGGACTAGCAGTCAAGAAATCAGACGACATATTTCTCTTGGTAGAATGGCTATGAAGGACCTTGATAAGATTCTCAAGAGCAAAGATGTCTCTCTCCATACAAAGATTTGACTTGTCCAGGCTATGGTATTTTCGATAATGTTATATGGATGCGAAAGTTGGTCAGTGAAAAAGATAGACAGGAAGAAAATTGATGCCTTTGAATTATGGTGCTGGCGACGAATACTCTGTATATCATGGACTGCCCAAAGAACAAACCAGTCAGTATTAGAGAAGATCAAACCTAAGTTTTCCTTAGAAGATCAGATGACAAGACTTTGACTTTCATACTTTGGACACATCATGTGAAGAGAGAGATCATTGGAGAAAGACAAAGTAGAAGGTCACCATAAAAGAGGAAGGCCAGCAATGAGATGAATCAATACAATAACAGCAGCTATGGATACCACTCTATCAACAATGAGCCACTTGGCTGAAGACAGAACAAAGTTTAGGTCAACTATCCAAAGGGTCTCCAGGAGTCGACAATGACTTGACGGCACTTAACAATAACACATGCTGCTTCAAACCTAACATTACCCCAATGGTATATTATATTACACTTATATACTGCATTCCTTGAACAAAGATTTGACCAAAAATGGTTTTCAATTAACAAGTTAATATTATAGTCAAATACATCATAATAATAGTAATTATGAGCCATTTGAGAACTTAAAGCACAAGCACTGCTCCCAATATATAGATTTTTTAAACTTTCTTTTTACTTTACTTTTATTGAATTTTAAATAAAAATTCCAGGACACAACCTAGAAGGAAATGAGAGAAGAAAATACAAGTCTGAAATGACCACCATACTTACATAACAAGAATTCAGACCATTCTACTGCTCAAATGTTCACCATAAAGCAAAATATAGGTAGCTCATATTCATGAGGAAAAAGTTTACTAATTTCAAATGATACACACAACATTAAGATGAAAGAAAAAAAAAGTGGGCAGGAAAAAAACATCAGATCAATACAGAGAAGAGTGCTTATGTTTCCAGCAAAGAAGATAATATATAAGGATATATATATGTTCCCTGTAAAATAGTTATCTCCAAGTTATAATGCCCTGTTCGATGTAATTTCAGTTTGTTCAATGTAAACCGCACTGATGCAGAATAGCGCGGTATATAAGAGAATGTAAATAAATAAATAAATATATTTATCTTAGGGAAATCAGAAATACAAGCCATGCATGCAATGGGGTAAAACCTGGACTGGATTAACCTGGTCAGCAAAAGTGGAGCCAGTTGGCAACCTGAGCTTCAAATGCCCTGAATGAGGGAACATATAAGAGAACACCATAGGACAGGATAGAGAGAGGGAGAAATATGAGAGAAAATGCTGTTGTAGGTACTGCTGGATTCTGTGTGTTGTTCACAATATGCTTCCAACCTTGGCAATCGGTGGCGATATTTCTGGCCTCGCCAATGGTCAGTCACTGGTTCCTTAGATCTTCCTTGATGTGTTTGAGCCATGCTTTCTTCGGTGCTGCTCATTGAACCCTCCAGTGGACAGGTCACTCTCACCAGAGGAGTTTGTATGGCAACTGACTGGTGTTCATTTTGCAAACGTGATTGCAGTCTGCATTTTTGGATTTGTTCTTCGACTGAAGGTTGATGGTCGCACCTTGTCTGAATTGTCTCCTTTTGATGGTGATCACGAAGAGAGATACCCAAAATCTATCTCAGGCATCGCGTTTGAAAGACCTCAAGCTTGTTCTTGTCAGGTTTGAGCAGAGTCCATGTTTCCAATCTGTACAGGAGAATTGGCAGGATCAGTGTTCGAAAGAGGCAAATTTTTGTCTTGGTGGAGATATTGGCCTTCTTCCAAAGGCACCATTTGAGCGAGGCGAATGCTACTGTTGCCTGGCCAATCCTGCTGTGGATTTTGGTGGTGGATGCCACCTTCTTCTCCTGCACCAGCGATTCCAGGTTTTTGAATTCTGGGACCTGCTTGATTTGGATTCCATAGAGATGAACATTGGCCTGTGATCCATCCGTGGTCATAACTTTGGTCTTGTCCGCATTGATTCTTAGGCCATAAGATTGGGTGATGTGGTAAAGGATGTCGGTGGCCTCTGCAATCTGTGTCAGCAAATATGGCACTGACGTCTGCAAACATCAAGTCGGTCAGGAAGTTGTTCACGTCGTACTGGACCCCGCATCTGCCCTCGAATGTTTTCCTCATAATGGCGTCAATCAAGATATTGAAAAGCAAGGGTTAGGTGACATCTCCCTGGTGGACTCCAATTTGGATAGGAAAGTCCTTGAATAGTTCATTTCGGATCCGCACACTGCTGGTTGAGCCATTGTATGATGCTTGGAGAAGTTGGTTGATCTTCAGCAGCACGTGCTCGTTCTCCAATGCCTTCCACAGGGCAGGCCAGTGAACACAGTCAAATATGGATTTGCAGTCAATGAAGACGATGATGGTGCGCTTTCCATACCTGATCCTTTCCTCCGCCAGTTGACGAATGGTGATTATTTGATTGGTGCAGCCCCGATGTGGCCTAAATCCTGCTTGCTCTTCTTGGCTGGTCTCATCATGATATTTCTGCAGCCTTGTTTGTATGATCTTCATCTCTCCACCAAGGATGGTCCCAAGCCCAGCTGCAAAAGCAGGAGGGTGGACACTCTACCACAGTGACCAGAACTGGGAAACTAGGCAAGAAATCACATGGAAATTCAAACAAACTTTACATAGCACAAGCCAGAACATGAGAATTATAATCCCCACCCCTCTTTTAAGGAAACCAGTCATGCCCAACATTTCAGAAAGTAATGCTGACCAGGACCTGCTCATTTAGTTCTACTGTGCTGAATTGCTGAGACACTATGAATAGTATAATGAAGGACAAAGATGCACAAAACACATAGTGCCATTTATTGTATTTATAAATTTATTTTACCATTTCTTCTTTTTTTAACATATGCTTGCTATTTTTCCTTTTATTCCTTCTTTCTTTTTCCTGGCAAATGTTATCTGAGCCACTACACCAACTCTGCTTTTGCTGAAATATGCCTTCAGGAAACGATAGTGAGAAACCAACACAAAAAGCAAACATCACACACAAAATGATAAAAACAGTTCCAGAAATAAAATCTGTACAGTGTGTTAGCATTCACACTCCATAGCCAGCTTTAAAAAAAAAATCATCATCTTTCCAGCCAGCGTTATCTCCACCCCAGCACCCTTTTACTTTCACAGTTCTGCAGCTCAGATGTGTAAAATAATGCCTACACTCTGCATTCCCCCTCCCCCTTCTTACAAAACTCAAGAGAGACAAGAAAGGTTTTATCAGGAGGCTGCAACAGCACTGCAGCTTTCAGTAGTAATGTTAAAGCCTTCAGCCAAATCCCTGCAACAAACTCCACTTCTCAGTTGTCCACCTTAAAAAAAAAGTGGTACTTGTACCTTAGAACCTGCAGCTGCTATGGACCCTTCATAGAAAGAGCTAAAAGGCGGTGTGATATCATCTGTATTATTCACAGGTCACAAGATAGTCCTGGGTCAATTCCATTTTTACACTGGTTTTATTTACCAATAAAATTAATAGTGACTAATTTAATCAGTTAATTCTGTTTTTGTAGATTGACTTAGCTTGCAATGGAAAGCATCATACATGATGAGTATACTGGGAAAGGCTCCTTTTTAAAACATACCTTCACCTACCCCCTCCCCAATAAAGATAACCTATATTCTGCTGCGTTAGTAAACAGGCATGCTGACAGATAACCTATATTCTGCTGCGTTAGTAAACAGGCATGCTGACAGTCTCTGATAGTGTGATGGCACTCTTGCACTTTTGCAAGGGATTAAGATCCAACAGGAGGAACTTGGTAGCAGTAGGAATGAGTTTAAGTGCATGTGTGTCCAGTTTATTTGCCATTTTAATGATGTACTTTTATTAATGTATATTTAGCTTTTTATTGTCAGCTGAAAGCAACTTGCATTCAGGTGCAGCCAGGGGCGGCTCAAGGCAATCTGCTGCCTGAGGCAAGATATGAAAAGGCGCCCCCCTCCCCCACCTTAGAGGGGGCGGGGCTTTTTCAGAAATCCAATCAGTGACTGAACCAAACCAAAAAGCCGATTAGATTATATGGAGGAAATGCAAGATGTTTGCACACAGGGCCATATCGAGCTGCAATCGCACCCTGTGCAACTTGCAGCTCGGACACACGCCCCCCTCTCCCCCCATACCTCCGTCCAGCGCTGCCTGCTCTTTCCCTGCTGCTGCCACCCTCTGTTTTTTTCATGGAGGTGCCGGCAGCAGGGAAAGAGCAGGCAGCGCTGGACGGAGGTATGAGGAGGAGGAGGGGGGCATGTGCCCAATCTGAAAGGCGCCGGCACTTTAAGAAGATCTGTCCCTCCCTACTCTGACAGGGCATCGGAGAAGGGAGGGACCAGACCTGCTTAAAGTGCTGCAAAAAGGCTTAGGGAGCGCATTTCGTCTGCCTGGTTTTGTATTGCCCGCTGGGGCTGGGCAACAGCATACATCCGAAATGCACCCCCCCCCCCCCCCCGAACCTTTCTGCCCTGTGCAGCTGCACCGCTTGCTCAGGGCTAGTTACGGTCCCATTTGCACACCAAGGAACTAAAAGACAGCAAGAACGAACAGTACAGTTTATAAAACTAAATTATAACTCATTTTTATTTTGTTGTTATAAACTGCATTATGGTTCTTGCTTTTTTTTTTTTTAACATAGATTCTGCAGCCACAGTAGGTGCAGAGCAGAACCAGGACATTCACCCACAGAACTCAATATTTAAAAAAAAAATCTGATTCTGATCATCTCACTATCAACAACAACAACCACCACTATTTTCCAGTACCAGGCATATTGTGAACTAATACAAAACCCTGCAACAAAGAGCAAACCTACCATACCATACCATATCAGCACAAACTTCCAAAACTCACATAAGGAGCCCATCCAAAAAAAGCATCACTGTAAACACTACAGTGGGCCCTGGAACATCCATACACCCATTTGAAAAGCTGAACAAGTCAAATTACTACAGTACAGTATAGATCTTTATGTACAAACTCCATGTTAACAGAACACCTGACCTCAGTCAAACACTCGCAACATCGACCCTCACCAAGTACAAAATAAGTAACCACAATCTAAAGTAAAAATAAAAATGTGTAGACTAAATTTAAATTCAAACCCCAAGAAGCCAGAGTCCACATGCAGTGCAACATCAGATAAATAAGAGATGCAGTTCCCCAATACTGTGTAAAATATAAAAATAGCACAAAGTCCAATAACTAAAATTAAATAAAATTATTTTTTCTACCTTTGTTGTCTGACCATTTTATTCTCTGATCATGCTGGTCCCGATCTGAGGCTTCAGCTTTCCCATCTTCTCTTAGCTCTCTTTCTGTGGTCTATGGTCCATCTGCCTTTTCTTATCTCTTCTTTTGTTTTCTTCACTTCCTTCCATCAGCCCATTTCCAGTTCCAGTAACCCTCCCCAGTATCAGCTCCCTTTCCAGTCCTTCCCTCCCAGTACCTTCCAATGTCAACCGCCTTTCATTCCCATGACTGCAACTGTTGTCCATTCCCATTCAGTCCCCCTCTTTCCTCACTGTCCAGCCCCTTCTAGTCCAAATACCATCCCAGATATCAGCTCACGTCCACTCTCAGTGCCACCCCCCCAGTCAGCTCCCTTCCAGTCGCCCTACCCTCTGTCCATCCCCTTTCCAGTGCCATTTGCATGTCAGCTCCCTTCCAGCCTCCTCCCCATTACCCAACCACTCCCATCCCCAAATGTCAGCTCCCTTCCAGTCCCCCTTCAGTACATCCCAGGTGTCAGCTCCTTTCCAGCTCCCTCCTTCCCCCGTGTCAGCTCCCTTCGTGCCCCCTCCTTCCCCGGCACACCCGCTCATTATCCGCTCCCTTCCAGTCCTATTCTACCATCCTCCCGCATCAGCCCATTTGTACCCTAGCCCTAGTTTTCTTCTAGGGCCAGCAGCACTCTCCTCCCCTCCCCCATTAGCCCATTTCCAGTCCTATCCCCCTTCATCCCACTCTAGTCCTAGCCCCCCAATCAGCCCATTACCAGTCCTAGCTCATTTCCAGTGCTAGCCTCCCATCTGCCCATTACCAGTCCTAAGCCCCCCATAGCCCATTACCAGTCCTAAACACCCCCCATCAGCCCACATCCAGTCCTAACACCCCCATCAGCCCATTACCAGTCCTAACACCTCCCCATCAGCCCATTTCCAGTCCTAACCCCCCATCAGCCCATTACCAGTCCTAAACAACCCCCATCAGCCCACTTCCAGTCCTAACCCTCCATCATCCCATTTGCAGTCCTAGACCCCCATCGACCATTACCAGTCCTAACCCCCCCATCAGCCCATTTCCAGTCCTAGACCCCCATCAGCCCATTTCCAGTCCTAAACAACCCCCATCCAGTCCTAACCTCTCCCCCCCATCAGCCTATTTCCAGTCCTAGACCCGCCCTTTCCAGTCCTGGCCCCCAGGAAAATAATAATGCTCAAATTTCTGCCACTGCTGAGTCCGCTTCTCGGCAGCGGCAGACTCACCTCTCCTTCTTATAGCAGCCGCGGCTCCTGCTTCTTGGAGCCGCGGCTGTACTAGCGCAAGATCAGCCAGTCACTGCGGAGCCTTCCCGTGCAGCAGTGTCCCGCCCCCAAAGGGACTCAGACTCGGCAGTGGCAGAAATTTGAGCATTTGGATTTTTTTATTTTTGGGGACAAAATGCCGCCTTTAAAACTTTGTCGCCTGAGGCAGCCGCCTCACTTCGCCTCATGATAGAGCCGCTCCTGGGTGCAGTAGTAGGTATTTCCCCGTTCCCAGACAGATTACAATCTAAGAGCCCAATTTACTAAGAGCCCGATCCTAGAAGGGGCACATTTGGGCCGTCTGGATGGCCCTGACCAGGATGACCGTTAGGACCAGATTCTGCACCGTGGGAGCAAGACGGCCCTGCGGGTGCAAGATCAGATCCCGGGAGACAACCTGGCATGCCCCTGCATTGCTGGGGGGGGGGGGGGTTTGGTGGTATCCTTCCCATGGCACAACCTGCCCATTGCCTTGGAGTGCCCCTTTTCCCCGCTGTGGGCACCCGGGGCACAGATCGGGCGGCGGGCTCACCTTGCTCACCGCCGTCACTGCTGGGGGGCTGGCTAGTGCTTCTTCCACCTCTGAGGTGGAATAAGCTAGCCATCCCCCCGACAATCCCCGGATGTACAGAGCCATGACCGGAATTAGCCCTGTACGTCTGGGGGTCGGTCTCATCCACGCCCCACCCACTCTCCATCCCTGTCCTCCGCAGCATGCACAGTGGTTCTTACGGGCAGGGGGGCCAGAAGGCGGCATAAAGTGGATAGCAGTGCTGGACATCCCACCAGGACGTCCAGCCCTGCTATTTGTCTTCCTGGACTGGGCCCTAAGAGGGTTATTTTAGAAGCTCTCTTTGTGATTTGGACATCTGAAAACAGGCATTCAGACATGCAAATCAGAGATGTCCCTAGACCCATTTTAGAAAGCCAAGTATATAAATGTCTCTAGCACGAGCACATCCATGTAGCACAAGGGGGTGGTGGAGGTATTCCCTGGGCAGAGCAATAGAGATGCACATTATGGTGCGGTTTCAGAGTGGCACAAGCATGAGGCATCAATGCCTGTACCTGCTCCTGATCATAAATAAAAAATGCTCATTTCATGGCTGCAATACTTCCAGGGTGAAGAGCAAAATGCACTTTCATCGCCACAGTTAATATTTCCTGGCCAAAGAAACATGTATGTAAATACAAACTCCAAATATATTATTGACCCGCCACCACACATCTAATTATCTGGAATGTTCAGCTAGGATGTGCAAATCTCATAACATAGTTGCCCCCCTTCTAAAATACCCGGGCCAGCATGTCCAAGTACCCATTTCTTAAGCTGTGCAATTCAGGGATGCCCACATTTGTGAAATGCCCTACACTAGAGGTTCTCAACCCAGTCCTCGGGACATATCTAGCTCAACAGGTTTTCAGGCTGATCATAATGAATATGCATAAGAATTTCCTTGTACTGCCTCAATTGTATGCAAATCTCTGTCCTGCATATTCATTGTGGCTATCCTGAAAACCTGACAGGCTAGTTTTGTCCCAAGGTCTGGGTTGAGAACCCTTGGTCTACACTCATGCATATTCCTGGCCTTGCTGTCTGCACAGGTCTGTCGCTAGAACTGGTTAATGGAACGCTCATCTTTCAGAGCAGAGATGGAGCGATTTCAGAGGGCTCTTATACATGCCTCCCTTCCCTGCTGCCACTCCCCAGAATTTTTGTACATTGGATGTCCAAGATTCTTCCTAGACATCCCTTCTAAAATCCCAATTCATATATTTTTCTCATAGACATAAAATGAGAGAAAACCTTTAATAAATGATCCCTTGAGTTTCTACATGAAGCTACACTACTACTACTACTACTATTGAGCATTTGTATAGCGCTACAAGATGTATGCAGTGCTGCACAGACACATGTAAAAGACGGTCCCTGCTCATCAGAGCTTACAATCTAGTCAAGACAGACAACATAATAGCTGTAGACATGGGATACATCTAGGGAGAATGGTAAGGGAATACAAAGGAAACCAGGCGAGTCAAGATCCGAAAGTGGCGGCGAAGGGGCTGAGTTTTCAGCCTGGATTTGAAAAGGGCCAGAGAAGGCGCCTAACGTACAGACTCAGGTAGTTTGTTCCATGCTTAAGGAGCAGCAAGGTGAAAGGAGCAAATCTGGAGTTAGCAATAGAAGAGAAGGGCACAGATAGAAGCGATTTGCCAGAAGAGTGCAGCTCCCGAGGAGGGGTGTAGGGAGAGATAAGAGAGGAAAGGTAGTGAGGAGCTACAGAGTGAATGCACTTATAGGTCAGCAGGAGAAGTTTGAACTGGATGCAGAAACGGATAGGGAGCCAATAAAGTGACTTAAGGAGAGGGGTAATATAAGCATGACGAGGCTAGCGGAATATTAGCTATGCAGCAGAGTGTTGAACAGATTGAAGGGGAGATAGATGATTCAGAGGGAGACCAGCAAAGAGTAGGTTATAATAGTCAAGATGGGAGGTGACTAAGTAAGGTCACGTGCTCAAGGTTATATATATATTTTATCAATACATTTACACTCATCTAAGCAACCTTCTAAATTAATATGAACCTCCATAAACACATGGAATGCAACTAAATAAACCAATTAACATATCCAGATTATATCAAGATTAGCAGAAATATTTCTTGTTATACCCAAGCCTCATTTTCCTAGTTTAAGGCCAAGGGATAGTTGGCAGGTAAAGGCTGGAACTGTGGTGAGACACATACCTGTCTGATATCAGTTACCTTAAAATAGGATTCCACCTTTGTAGGTAGCAAGCTTCCACAGTTCCAATACTAATGCGGCTGTGATGTGCAAGAATGGGGGAGGGGGCTACCCACACAATTCCACTGTCATGAGTAGTAGAACACTTAGGAACAGCTGCTGAGTGAGGTTTCCCAAAGATACACTGAAACTCTGATCAAGCATGAGCTCCAACTTGGACCTCTAGCCTCAGCATTTACCATCTGCATTTGTCTTATTTTAAAGGGTGGGTGGGTGGGAAGAGAAGTTAGAGATGTTTTAACAAAGCAGCTGTTTCAGCTCTCTAATGTCTTCACAGTTCTAATGAGGCTACCAAAACGCCAACCTTGCTAGTTTGTTTGTCTAAAGCAGAATTCCACATATAATATGAACACAGACATTTGAGTTCAGCTGTTAATTTCATTTTTTGTGTGCATATTATAAAAGCTATTTAATTAGCCTAGCTGTTGCTTGGGTTTGCACAGCTGAGACAATGCCATCTCCCCAGCTTTTCACATCTGATTGGTGGCAATAGGATAGCTTGACAGGACAGGATAAGGGCAGGGGTATAATATATAAGAACATAAGATACACCATGATTGGTCAGACTAAAGGTCTATTTAGCCTAACATCTGGTCTTTAACAGTGGCCAATCGAAATCACTAGAACGTCCCTGACAGATCCCCAAAAAATAGAATCATTTCCTTAAGTTCCTTCCCAGGAATGAGCCGTAGCATTATAAGTTCTATTTGACTAATAATTGTTTATGGACTTCTCCTCTAGGAATATGTTCAAACCCCTTTTAAACACAGCTATGCTAGATGCCTTGACCACATCCTCTGACAACATATTCCACGGCTTGATTATTTACCGAGTGATAAATTCTTCCTTTAATTTGTATCTTCTTCTTGTTAGCTTCATGGAGTATCCTTGAATCCTGGTACAGTCTGAAAGTTTCCTATTACCTATTCCATCTCACTCATGATTTTGTAAACCTCTATCATTTTTCTCTTAATCATCTCTTCTCCAAGCTAAGTAGTCCTAATCTCCTGTATCATTTTTGTTCACATTCTCTATACTTTTTCCAGAGATGGCGCAATCAGAACTGTGCACAATATTTAAGATGTAATTGCATCATGGATCTATATAGAGGCATTATAATATTCTCTGTTTTATTATCCATTCTTTTCTGAAAAATTTCTAACGTTCTATTTCCTTGTTTACTGCCACCAAACACTGAACCGAGGATTCCAAGGTATTGTCCACAATGATTTCAAGATCTCTCTCCTGTGTGGCGATTCCTAATACTGAACCGAACACTGTATAAAAGTTAGGAATGACACCATAAAACAGATAAAAAAAACGGCAGATAAAAAACATACGGCCTTTCCAATCTGCCCATCCATGAGAACTAATACGTACTACAATCTCTCCTTCTCCCTCAGAAATCCTCTGTATTTGGCCCATGAATTCAGATACAGTTCTTATCTACACTACTCAACAGGGAAGCTTTTCCATCCATCCACCACCCTTTCCGTAAAGAGTAGTTACTCACCTGTAACAGGTGTTCTCCAGGAGCAGCAGGAATCAGTCCTCACATATGGGTGACGTCGGTGCCGACGGAGCCCTCGCGGAGCAATTTCCCCAGCTTTCAAAGAAAGCTTTTGGGAATTGCAGCGCGCATGCGCGGTCCCCTTCCCGCCCAAGGGTGCCATCTTGCCCAGTCTGATGATATAGCTAAAAGACAGCAAAAAAAAAAATTAGCAAAAATGAAATGATAGGACTGCAACTCCAAGGGGAGGAGGGAGGGTTGTGAGGAATGATTCCTGCTGCTCCTGGAGAACACCTGTTACAGGTGAGTAACTACTCTTTCTCCAGGACCAAGCAGGAAGTCAGTCCTCACATATGGGACTCCCTAGCTTAAGGCTACCGGAGACCTCAAGCGGAAAAATGAGCTCCCTCCAGCTCAGTAGCACAGAAGGAAGGAATCTTCTCTGAAAACGCCCCTGACCGGTAGCCCAACACCAGGGCCGGAGAGTAGGAGTTGCCTAAACATCATAGAGATTATGGAGGATTGCCTGACCGAAAGCACTGTCCCTGCGGGACTCCCTCTCCAGGCAGTAATGGGCCGCAAAAGTCTGGCTTGAAGACCAAGTAGCGGCCCGGCAGATGTCTGCCAACGGAACAGAGCGGAGATGAGCCACTGACGCAGCCTTCACCCTGACACGATAAACCGTGACTCGACCCTCCAACGAGAGGCCGGCTGCCCCATAAGCCCAGGCGATACAGTCAGCGACCCATATGGACAAAGTACGCTTGGAGACAGGTAGCCCCAACTTATTGGGGTCAAAAGAAACGAAGAGCTGAACAGCCCTCCTATGCTCCCGCGTACGGTCAAGGTAGAAGGACAAGGCCCTCCTACAGTCCAGGGTATGCAGGACCATTTCAGCCCGGCTGGCGTGCGGCCTGGGAAAGAAGGTCGGAAGAACCACCTCCTGGTTGAGATGAAAAGGAGAAACCACTTTTGGAAGAAACTTAGGGTGAGTCCGTAAGACTACCCTATTCCTGTAGAACCTAGTGTAAGGAGGATCAGACACTAGGGCCTGCAGTTCACTAACGCGCCTAGCAGAGGTAAGGGCTACCAAGAACAAGGTTTTCCAGGAAAGAAAACAAAGAGGGCAGGTAGCCATAGGTTCAAAGGGCGGACAGGTAATCCGCTGCAAGACCACATTCAGATCCCATTCAGGGGCTGGTGGGCGCAAAGGAGGCTTAAGGAGAAGGAGGCCTCGGAGAAAACGAGCCAACAAAGGGTGGTTGGAAAGAGGCCTGCCATCCACCGGTGCGTGATGCGCAGCGAGAGCACTGAGGTGGACCCTGACAGAGTTGGACTTAAGGCCCAGATTGGAGAGGTAAAGCAAATATTGCAAGACCACTGCCACCAAGCAGGAGAAGGGATTCTCAGACTGCTGAGCACACCACACGGAGAACTGACGCCACTTAAGAGCGTAGGACTTCCGGGTGGAGGGCCGCCTGGAGGCCAAGATGACCTCTTCCACCTCCCGAGGTAGCAGGAGGGGAGCAAGGACTACCCTTTCAGCAGCCAGGCCATCAGATGAAGGGACCGGAGGTTGGGGTGTAGGAGAGTCCCCTGATCCTGTGACAGGAGATCAGGTTGAAACCCCAGAGGAAGAGGAGTGTCCACCGCCAGCTGCATTAGAAGCGGGAACCAGGGTTGTCTCAGCCACCGGGGAGCCACTAGGATCATCGAGGCTCTGTCCCTGAGAACTTTGAAGAGCGTTCGAGACACCAGTGGCATGGGAGGAAAAGCATACAAGAGGCCTGTGGACCATGGAATCAGAAAAGCATCCGCCGCTACTCTGAGAGGGTGTGGTTGTCGAGAGCAGAATCTGGGAAGCTGCCGGTTCAGGGGACTGGCAAAGAGATCCATGGTGGGGAGGCCCCACTTGAGAAAGATCTGCTGAACCATCAACGGATCCAATCTCCACTCGTGAGGTTGAAGGATCCTGCTCAGCTTGTCTGCCAGGTAATTTTCTTGACCTGGGAGATAGACAGCTTTGAGGAGGATGCCGTGAAGGACGGCCCAAGAGCACAGTTTTTGTGCCTCCTGACAGAGAAGGAAGGAGCCTGTGCCTCCTTGTTTATCCACGTAGAACATTGCAACTTGATTGTCTGTCTGGACCAGCACAGACTGGTGAGAAGTGAGGTGGGAGAAGGCTCTCAGAGCTAGGCGAATGGCTCTGAGCTCCAGGAAGTTTATCTGCTGAGCAGACTCCCAAGGAGTCCAGAGGCCTTAAGTACATGTCCCTTGGCAATGTGCTCCCCAACCCAGGAGAGAAGCATCGGTTGTCAGCACCTGAGAAGGCGGAGGAGATTGAAAATCCACTCCCAGCACCAGGTTTGGCAGATGAAGCCACCACCGCAGAGAAGAGACCAGCAGGTCGGACACCTGTACTGAGTCCGCCAGGCTCCCCGTGGCCTGATGCCATTGAGTGCGAAGGCACCATTGAGCAGGTCGCATGTTCAGGCGGGCATTGAGGGTCACATGGACCGTGGAGGCCATATGGCCGAGCAGTCTCAGAAATTGCCTGGCAGAGACCAGGGAATTGCTGTGAAAGTGGCTGGCGAGATCCATGAGCCTGTGTGCCCTGTCTAGAGGCAGGAAGGCCCGCGCCTGAAGTCTGTTCAACCTTGCGCCTATGAATTCGAGATTTTGAGAGGGGAGCAAAGTGGACTTTGCGAAGTTTATGGCAAATCCCAAGTGCTGGAGCAGAGTCACAGTGCGATGAGTGGCCTGAGTGGCCTCTTGGGAAGACTGGGCTCTGATGAGCCAGTCGTCCAGGTATGGAAATACAAAAAGGCCTTGAAGTCTGAGATAGGCCGCCACCACTGCTAGGCATTTGGTGAACACCCTGGGGGCGGAGGATAGGCCAAAGGGCAGTACTCTGTACTGGTAATGATTTGCTCCCACAAGAAACCTGAGATATTGTCTGTGGTCTGGATGAATAAGGATGTGAGTATAGGCATCCTTTAGATCTAAGGAGCATAGCCAGTCTCCCTGCTGGAGGTAGGGCAGCAGGATTCCAAGGGTAAGCATCTTGATCTTTTCGCTTGCCAGGAACTTGTTGAGGTTTAGCAAGTCCAGGATGGGTCTGAGGCCTCCTGTTCTTTTTGGTATCAGAAAGTACCTGGAATAAAAGCCGTGACCTCTCAGGTGGTGAGGCACCAGTTCCACAGCCTGTTCCTGAAGAAGACTTGCTAACTCCTGAAGGAGTAAGTCCCTGTGCAGAGGGAGTCTTGGAGGCTCCCCTGGAAAGTAGGAGGGAGGTACCTGGTGAAAGTGTAGAAGATAGCCTTTCTGAACTATATGAAGCACCCAGGTATCTGATGTGATGGCTGACCACCTGTGGGCAAAGTGGACCAGCCGGCCTCCTGTGCTGAGAGAAACCAGCGGAGGGGAAGAGGCTATGCTGACGGAATCAAAAACCCCCACCCTGCTGAGCAGGGGCCGGTGTTGTGGGCTTGGGGGCCTGCTGCCTACGGGACCCATTACCCCGTGCCTTGGCCTGCTGACCCTGTTGGGGAGCTACTGAGGCCTGATAATGAGGGTAGTGTTTATAGGCAGCCGCCTTCCTCGGGTAAAAGGGCTTTTTCCCCAAGCCCTCCTTCTTCTTCTGAGAAGGGGCAGAGGTTTTTCTGGACAGCCTAGTCCTGGTCAGAGTCTCGGTCTCGATCTCGATCTGTGCAGCCTTTTCAGCCATGGGCTTGCCAAAGAGGTTTTCAACTCTGCAGGGGACATCGACCAACTTGTCCTGTACCCATGGCTCGAGGTCGGATGACTGTAGCCAAGTCTGTCGGTGGGCACCGATGCCGGCTCCGGCTACTCGAGCCGATGCTTCGAAGCCATCGTAGGCTGCTCGAGAGATAAACTTCGAGCACTCTCGAATACCAGTGGACAAGGCCTGGAACCTCTGCAAAGGTTCCTCGGAGAGACCAGCAGAGAACCCGGCAATTTCTTTTGCCAGGTCTCGGAGATACATGCCCATATAGAGCTGGTAGGTCTGGACTCGACAAGCAAGCATAGAGCCCTGGAAGCACTTCCTACCGAGGGCATCCAGGTTCCGGGCCTCCCGGCCGGGAGGCACCGAGGAGTGCATCTTCTGACTCTTGAGTCGATGCATGGCCGATTCCACCACCATGGAATGGTGCGGTAGTTGTGCCTTTTGGAAATCGGGGCTCTTGCGGACTCGATAAATGGAATTGACCCGCTTGCTTAACACCGGCGCCGACACCGGGCTCTCCCACATGCGGAAGAGAAGTCGCTCCAGCATCGGAGGAACCGGTACTGTAAAGGCCTCCTTCGGGGGAGAGTCATACTGGAGGGCATTGAGCTCTTCGGCTCGAGGCTCCTCCTCGGGATCCGTGGGGAATGCCAAGGCCTTGGCCATATCCCGCACGAAGTCCGAGAACCGGGTTTCTTCCGGGGGGGGGACCGTCTCCGAGGTTCGGACTCGGGCGAGTCCGATGGGACGCACCGAGTCCGAAAAGTACCGGGTGACTGCTCGTCCTCCGTCTCCCAGGCTGATTCCTCGGAGGAGGAATCGAGCGGCTCTGGTCGGGCAGGCACCGATGCCCTCCGCTCCGACGCCGAGGGTGTCAGCGTCGACGACCTCGGTCCCGAACGGGAGGCCAAGGGAGACCGTGACCGAGGATCGACTCGAGCTCGCATGGACTCGAGGATCGGCTCGGTCTCCGGGGTCGACTTGGACGTCGACGTCCTGGTGGTTGGGGCAGATGCACCGGCGAGGCCAGCGATCAATGCCCGCTGCTGGTCCATGAAGGCAGCTAAACTGCTCTCCAAGGCCGTCAACCTGAGTCCGAGCTCAGGAGACCCAGCAGCCCCCGACTCGGGCCCCGACGTCGGCTCCTTCGGAGGCAAGTCCACGAGGACTACAGTACTCACGTGTCCAGGAGACTCCATCTCGAGACGAGGATGTTTCGAAGGCCTCTCCGACTCCGAGGACCCGGGACGGCTATCGGGGCTATGCGACCAGGCCCTCGAGGAACCAGGAGCGTCCACCAACGCCGCCCTCGCGGGTTTCTTCTTCCTATGATGTTCCCGGGCAGGAGACCCCCGCTCAGAGGAACTCCGACGATGCTCAGGACCGGAGTCCCGGGACGTCGAAACCTCTGACGAGGTCCGGGCCCGGCCGGACGCGGAGTCAGAGAAGATTCGTTCTTTTTGATGCTGCCGACTCCTCAACACTTTTGAGGACATCTTGCCACACGGACCACAGATCATCGGGTCATGATCGGGTCCGAGGCAGCGGAGGCAGCAGTCGTGTGTGTCGGTAAGAGACATACGTTTCTTACACCGATCACACATTTTAAACCCGCTGGCAGCCATCGGGGGAAAAAGGGCCCCTGCGAGGTCAAAAGACAGGGCTGCCAGTGAAAAAGAAAAAATGGCGCGAACGCTAGTCACGAAGCACAAAAACCGAAAAATAAAGAACGGACCCGATACCGGTGTAGCGGGTCCGGGCGGGAAAAGGATCCGGCGTCGAACCAAGAAAAGAATAGTAAATAAAATCAACTTTTTCTGCGGCGATCACAAACAGCGTCTGTAGGGCTCCGCGGAAAAAAGAAGACTGGGCAAGATGGCACCCTTGGGCGGGAAGGGGACCGCGCATGCGTGCTGCAATTCCCAAAGGCTTTCTTTGAAAGCTGTGGAAATTGCTCCGCGAGGGCTCCGTCAGCGCCAACGTCACCCATATGTGAGGACTGACTTCCTGCTTGGTCCTGGAGAAAGAAATATTTCCTCAGATTACTCCTGAGTCTATCCCCTTTCGCCTTCATCCTATCACCACTCATTTCCAAAGCTGCCAACTGGGAGAGGGCCACCTCCTGTGCATTTATATCACAGAGGTATTTAAATGTCTCCATCATATCACCGCTCTCCTGCCTTTCCTCGAAAGTATAAATATTGAGATCTTCAAGTCTATCCCCATATGCCTTATGATGGACCAACTCCATCCTGTTTATATACTTTTGAAGGTGCGGTCTCTAGAACTGTACACAGTACTCCAAACAAGATTTCACTAAAGAAAGATTTATACATAGGTGCTGTCATCTCCTTTATCCTGCTGGCCATTCCTTTCTCTATGGTCCCAAGCATCCTTCTGGCTTTTGCCATCACTTTTTCTACTTTGAAATCATCCAATATGATCATACCCAGATCCCACTCTTCTTTTCATGCATTGGAGTACTTCACCTCCTATATTGTACCACTCCCTTGGGATTTTGCAGCCCAAATGCACAATCTTGCATTTTTTGCCATTAAATCTTAGCTGGGAAATTCTTGATCATTCTTCAAGCTTCGTCAGATCCCTCCTCATGTTATCCACACTTTCGAGGGTGTCTACCATACTGCAGATTTTGGTATCATCTGCAAAGAGGCATACCTTTCCCAACAGATCTTCCACAATCTTAAAAATAACAGGACCGTCCCTGAGGCTTGCCACTTGTAATGTCTCTATCTTCAGAGTCTGACTAACTCTCTTGCCTCTGACCCTTGCCATCTCTTTGCTAAGCTCAACTCTCTCCTCAAGGTCCCTCCTCCCCCAATCCCTTCTTTACTGTCTGCCCAGACCATGGCTGACTATTTCCATGACAAAGTCCAGAAGATTAGCCTTGATTTCTCGGCAGGGTCACATCCACCTCATCTTCCCCCTCTTCATTCCCAAATCCTTCCCTCACATTTGGTCACCCTTTTTTCCTTTTCTGAAATCACGGAAGAGAAAAATGCAAATCTTCTCTCCTCCTCCAAACTGACTACCTGCTCCTCTGATCCCATCCCCACACATCTACTAAGTTCTATCTCTTCCACCATTATTCCTTCTATCTGTCATATTCTGAACATATCACTTTCCACTGCAACTGTTCCTGTGGCCTTCAATCATGCTGGGTCACACCTCTCCTGAAAAAGCCTTCACTAGATCCTACCTGTCCTTCTAGTTATTGACCGCTCTCTCTCTCCTCCCCTTTGCTTCAAAACTACTTGAATGAGCAGTTCACTGCCGCTGTCTTGACTTTCTTTTCTCTCAAGACCTTCTGGACCCACTGCAATCTGACTTTTGTTCTCTACATTCCACAGAAATAGCTTCTGCCAAAATCTCCAGTGCCTTGTTTCTCACAAAATCCAAAGGCATCTACTCAGTTCTCATCCTTCTTGATCTTTCTGCTGCCTTTGACACTGTTGATCACCAACTTCTCCTCGATACCTTCTCCTTGCTTGGATTTAGGGGCTCTGTTCTACTACTATTACGACTGATCATTTGTATACCACTACAAAGCATATGCAGCGCTGTAAATATACACGTAAGAGAAAGTTCCTGCTCTTTGGATCTTCAATCTAGTCAAGACAAGCAACACAACAGTTGAGGACAGGGATACAACTAGGGGAATGGTAAGGAAACACATGGGAGACTAAGCAGATCAGGATCCAAAAGTGCCCTCGAAGAGGTGCGTTTTCAGGCCTGGATTTGAAAAGGGCCAGAGATGAAGCCTGCCGTACAGACTCAGATAGTTTGTTCCAGGGATAAGAAGCAGCAAGGTGAAAGGATCAAAGTCTGGCGTTGGCAGTAGAAGATAAGGGCAGGGATAGAAACTATTTGCCAGAAAAGCAGAGATCCTGAGGAGGGGTGTAGGGAGAGATAACAGAGGAAAAGTAGTGAGGAGCAGCAGAGGTTACTCACCTGTAACAGGTGTTCTCCAGGAGCAGCAGGAATCAGTCCTCACATATGGGTGACGTCGGCACCGACGGAGCCCCCGTGCGGAGCATTTCCCCAGCTTTCAAAGAAAGCCTTTGGGAATTGCAGCGCGCATGCGCGGTCCCCTTCCCGCCCAAGGGTGCCATCTTGCTCAGTCTGATGACATAGCTAAAAGACAGCAAAAATAGCAAAAAATAAATCATATGACTGCAACTCCAAGGGGAGGAGGGAGCGTTGTGAGGACTGATTCCTGTTGCTCCTGGAGAACACCTGTTACAGGTGAGTAACTACTCTTTCTCCAGGACCAAGCAGGAAGTCAGTCCTCACATATGGGACTCCACAGCTTAAGGCTACCGGAGACCCCAAGCCAAAAAAATGAGCTCCCTTTAGAGCGTCAGAACGTAAGGAAGGAATCTTCTCTGAAAACGCCCCCGACTGGTAGCCCAACATCAGGGCCGGAGGGAAGGAGTTGCCTAAACCCCAAAGAGATTATGGAGTACTGCCTGTCCGAAAGCACTGTCCCTGCGGGACTCCATCTCAAGGCAGTAATGGGCCGCAAACGTCTGGCTTGAAGACCAAGTAGCGGCCCGGCAGATGTCTGCCAACGGAACAGAGCGGAGATGAGACACTGACGCAGCCTTCACCCTGACACGATGAGCCGTGACTCGACCCTCCAACGAGAGGCCGACTGCCCCATAAGCCCAGGCGATACAGTCAGCGACCCATATGGACAAAGTATGCTTGGAGACAGGTAACTCCAACTTATAGGGGTCAAAAGAAACGAAGAGCTGAACAGCCCTCCGGTGCTCCCACGTACGGTCCAGGTAGAAGGATAACGCCCTCCTACAGTCCAGGGTATGCAGGACCATCTCAGCCCGGCTGGCATGCGGCCTGGGAAAGAAAGTCGGAAGAACCACCTCCTGATTGAGGTGGAAAGAGACAACCTTAGGGAGAAACTTAGGGTGAGTCCGTAAGACTACCCTATTCCTGTAGAACCTACTGTAAGAGGGATCAGACACTAGGGCCTGAAGTTCACTTACTCGCCTAGCAGAGGTAAGAGCTACCAGAAACAAAGTTTTCCAGGAGAGAAAACGGAGAGGACAGGTAGCCATAGGTTCAAATGGCGGACAAGTAATCCGCTGTAAGACCACATTTAAATCCCACTCAGAGGAGGCTTAAGCAGGAGGAGGCCTCTGAGGAAACGAGCCACCAAGGGTGGTTGGAAAGAGGCCTCCCGTCCACCGGCGAGTGGTGCGCTGAGAGAGCACTGAGGTGAACTCTGACAGAATTGGACTTAAGGCCTAGATTGGAGAGGTAAAGCACATATTGCAATACTGACGCTACCACGCACGAGAAGGGATTCTCGCTGTGCTGAGCACACCATGCGGAGAATCTACGCCACTTAAGAGCGTAGGATTTCCGGGTGGATTGCCTTCTAGAGGCTAAGACTAGGTCTTCCACCTCTCTAGGCAGCAGTAGGGGAGCCAGAACTACCCTTTCAGCAGCCAGGCCATCAGATGAAGGGACTGGAGGTTGGGGTATAAGAGAGATCCCTGTTCTTGAGACAGGAGATCGTGTTGAATCCCCAGAGGAATAGGAGTGTCCACCACCAGTTGCAGCAGAAGTGGGAACCACGGTTGCCTTGGCCACCTGGGGGCTATCAGAATCATGGAGGCCCCGTCCTTGAGTAATTTGAACAGTGTTCTGGACACTAGTGGCGTGAGAAGAAACGCATACAGTAGGCCTTTGGACCACAGGAGCAGAAACGCATCCGCTGCTACTCTGAGAGGATGCAGTTGTCTGGAACAGAATCTCGGGAGTTGCCGGTTTAGAGGACTGGCGAAAAGATCCATGGTGGGGAGGCCCCACCTCAGAAAGATCTGCTGAACCACCAATGGATTCAATCTCCATTCGTGTGGTTGCAGGATCCTGCTCAGTCTGTCCGCCAGGTAATTGTCTTGACCTTGGAGGTAGACTGCCTTGAGAAGGATTCCGTGATTGACAGCCCAGGAGCACAGCCGTTGTGCTTCCTGACATAGAAGGAAGGAGCCTGTGCCTCCTTGCTTGTTCACGTAAAACATGGCAACTTGATTGTCTGTCTGGACCAGTACAGACTGGTGAGACATGAGATGGGAGAAGGCCCTCAGAGCTAAGCGTATCGCCCGCAGCTCCAGGAAATTTATCTGCTGTGCAGCCTCCCAAGGGGTCCAGAGACACTGAGTACATGCCCCTTGGCAATGCGCTCCCCAACCTTGAAGAGAAGCATCGGTTGTCAGCACTTGAGAGTGCGGAGGGGTTTGAAAAAACACTCTGAGCACCAGATTCAGAAGATGAAGCCACCCTTGCAGAGAAGAGGCAAGCAGTGTGGATATTCGTACTGAGTCTGCAAGGCTCCCTGTGGCCTGATGCCACTGAGTTCGAAGACTCCACTGAGCAGGCCGCATATGCAGGCGGGCATTGGGGGTTACATGAACCGTGGAAGCCATATGGCCGAGAAGTCTCAGGAATTGCCTGGCGGAGACCAGGGAATTGCTGCGAAACTGCCTGACTAGATCCACTAATCTGTGGGCTCTGTCCACGGGCAGAAAAGCCTTCGCCTGAAGGGTGTCCAGCCTTGCTCCTATGAACTCCATGTTCTGGGACGGGAGCAAAGTGGACTTTGCGAAGTTTATGACAAACCCCCAAGTGCTGAAGCAGAGCCACAGTGCGAAGGGTGGCTTGACTGGCCTCCTGTGAAGACTGACCCCTTATGAGCCAGTCGTCCAGGTATGGGAACAAAAAAAGACCTTGAAGCCTTAGGTAGGCCGCCACCACCGCCAGGCACTTGGTGAACACCCTGGGGGCGGAGGTTAGGCCAAAGGGTAGTACTCTGTACTGATAGTGGTCTGGATGAATAAGGATGTGAGTATAAGCATCCTTTCGATCTAAGGAGCATAGCCAATCTCCCTGCTGGAGGTAGGGCAGCAGGATTCCAAGGGTAAGCATCTTGAACTTTTCCCTCTCCAGGAACTTGTTGAGGTTTCGCAAGTCTAGGATGGGTCTGAGGCCTCCTGTTCTTTTTGGTACCAGAAAGTACCTGGAATAAAAGCCGTGACCTCTCAGGTGGTGGGGCACCAGTTCCACAGCCTGTTCCTTTAGCAGACTTGCTAACTCCTGTAGGAGTAGGTCCCTGTGCAGAGGGGGTCTTGGAGGCTCCCCTGGAAAAAAGGAGGGAGGTACCTGGTGAAAATGAAGAAGATAGCCCTTTTGGACTATATGGAGCACCCAGGTATCTGATGTGACGGCTGACCACCTGTGGGCAAAAAGGGTCAGCCGGCCTCCTGTGCTGATGTGAGCCAGCTGAGGAGGAGAGGCTATGCTTTCTGAGTCAAAAACCCCTGCCCTGCTGTGCAGGAGCCGATGTTGGTGGCTTGGGGCCTTCTGCCTACGGGGCCCATGACCCTGCCCCTTGACCTGCTGACCCTGTTGGGGAGCGGCAGAGGCCTGATAATGAGGGTATTGTTTATAGGCAGATGTCTTCCTCGGGTAAAAGGTCTTTTTTCCCGAGCCCTTCTTCTTCTGAGAAGGGGCAGAGGTTTTTCTGGACAGCCTAGTCCTGGTCAGAGTCTCGGTCTCGAGTTTATTTATTTATTTAGTATACATTTGTATACCGCTACTTCTAGCGATCAGTAGCGGTTTGATTACAGATTGTAGTTTGTCAAATCATGACAGCAATTTTGGGGTATAAACACATTGATTTGAAGGGAAAAACACAGCACACAGGAGTTCAGCAGCCTTTTCAGCCATGGGTTTGCCAAAAAGGTTTTCACCTCAGCAGGGGACATCGACCAACTTGTCCTGTACCCATGGCTCGAGGTCGGATGACTGTAGCCAAGCCTGTCGGCGGGCACCGATGCCGGCCCCGGCTACTCGGGCCGAAGCCTCGAAGCCATCGTAGGCTGCTCGACAGATAAACTTTGAGCACTCTCGAATACCAGTGGACAAGGCCTGGAACCTCTGCAAAGGTTCCTCGGAGAGACCAGCAGAGAACCCGGCAATCTCCTTTGTCAGGTCTCGAAGGTACATGCCCATGTAGAGCTGGTATGTCTGGACACGGCAAGCAAGCATAGAGCCCTGGAAGCACTTCCTACCGAGGGCATCCAGGTTCCGGGCCTCCCGGCCAGGAGGCACCGAGGAGTGCATCTTCTGACTTTTCAGTCGATGCATGGCCAATTCCACAACCATGGAGTGGTGCGGTAATTGTGCCTTTTGGAACCCGGGGCTCTTGCGGACTCGATAGATGGAATCGACCCGCTTGCTTAACACCGGCGTCGAGGCCGGGGTCTCCCACATGTGGAAGAGCAGCTGCTCCAGCATCGGAGGGACCAGAACAGTAAAGGCCTCCTTCGGGGGAGAGTCATACTGGAGGGCCTCAGGCTCCTCGGCTCGAGGCTCCTCCTCGGGATCCGCGGGGAATGCCAAGGCCTTGGCCATATCCCGCACGAAGTCCGAGAACCGGGTATCCTCTGGTGGGGATCGTCTCCGAGGTTCGGACTCCGGTGAGTCCAATGGGACACACCGAGTCCGAAAGGTGTTGGGTGACTCTTCATCCTCCGTCTCCCAGCCCGACTCCTCGGAGGAGGAATCGAGCGGTTCCGGTTGGGCGGGCACCGATGCCCTCCGCCCCGACGCCAAGGGAACCGGAGCCGATGACCTCGGTCCCGAACGGGAGGCCGAGGGAGACCGTGGCCGAGGATCGACTCGAGCTCGAGCTCACATGGACTTGAGGATCGGCTCGGCCTCCGGGGTCGACTTGGACGTCGATGTCCCGGTGGTCGGGGCAGATGCACCCGTGAGATCGGCGATCAGTGCCCGCTGCTGCTCCATGAAGGCAGCCAAGCTGCTCTCCAAGGCCGTCAACCTGAGTCCGAGCTCAGGAGACTCAGCAGCCCCCGACTCAGGTCCCGACGGCGTCGGGCCAGACGTCGGCTCCCCTGGAGGAGAGTCCATGAGGACTACAGTACTCACGTGCCCAGGAGACTCCATCTCGAGACGAGGTTGTTTGGCAGGCCTCTCCGACTCTGAAGACCCGGGACGGCGGTCGGGGCTATGCGACCTGGTCCTCGAGGAACCAGATGCGTCCGCCGATGCCACCCTCGCGGGTTTTTTCTTCCTGCGCTGCTCCTGCAAAGGAGACCCCCGCTCAGAGGAACCCCGACGCTGCTCGGGGCCGGAGTCCCGAGACGTCGAGGCCTCTGACGAGGTCCGGGCCCGTCCAGACGCGGAGTCAGAGAAGATTCTGTCCTTTTGGTGCTGCCGACTCCTCAACGCCTTCGAGGACATTTTGCCACACGGACCACAGATCATCGGGCCATGATCGGGTCCAAGGCAGCGGAGGCAGCAGTCATGTGTGTCAGTAAGAGACATAAGTTTCTTACACCAATCACACTTTTTAAACCCGCTGGCAGCCATCGGGGCAAAAAGGGCCCCTGCGAGGTCGAAAAACAGGGCTGCCAGTGAAAAAGAAAAATGGCGCGAACGCTAGTCACGAAGGACAAAAACCGAAAAAAGAGACAGTGGGCTCGATACCAGCGTATCGGGCCCAGGCGGGAAAAGGATCCGGCGTCGGACCGAAGAAGGAAGACAAAAAACAGGATAATCAACTTTTTCCTTGGCGAAAAACGAACTACGTCCGTCGGGCTCCGTGGAAAAAAGAAGACTGAGCAAGATGGCACCCTTGGGCGGGAAGGGGACCACGCATGAGCGCTGCAATTCCCAAAGGCTTTCTTTGAAAGCTGGGGAAATGCTCCGCACGGGGGCTCCATCAGCGCCGACGTCACCCATATGTGAGGACTGACTTCCTGCTTGGTCCTGGAGAATGAGTTTATTTATAAGTCAGCAGGAGAAGTTTGAATTGGATATGGAAACAGATAGGTAGCCAATGAAGCAACTTGAGAAGAGGGGTTATATGAGCATATTAGCCGCATAGCTGACTTTTGAACAGATTGAAGGGGAGTGAGATGATTCAGAGGGAGACCAGCAAGGAGGAGGTTGCAATAGTCTAGATGGAAGGTGACTAAAGAGTGGTTAAGTGTCTTAGTAGTGTGTTCAGAAAGGAAGGGGCAAATTTTGCTGATGTTATAGAGAAAGAAGTGAAAGGTTTAAGCTATCAGTTGGATGTATGTGGAGGAAAGAGAACAGTCAAAGATGACCCCAAGGTTGTGAACCTAGGAAACAGGGAGTTATCCACAGAGATGGAGAAAGATGCAAGGGGGGAGGTGAATTTAGGGGGAAAGATAAGAAGTTCAATTTTGGCTATATTCATTTTCAAATGGTGGTGAGACATCCAGGCGGCAATGTCAGATAGGCAGGCAGAGATCCGGACCTGGATTGTCAGAGATTTCAGGTGTCGAGAGAGAGATCTGAGAGTCATCAGCGTAAGGATGGTACTGAAAACCACAGGAGGAGATGAATGCACTAAGTGACTGCGTATAGAGGGAGAAAAAGAGTGGACCCAAGACAGACTCTTGGGGTACACCAACTGAAAGCAGGATAGCAGTGGAGGAGGATCCACCAGCACAGATGCTGACAGTATGATGGGAGAGAGGTGGTGATAAACAGTGTCAAAAGCAGCAGAGAGGTCAAGAAGGATGAGGATTGAGTAAAGACCCTTGGATTTTGCCAGGAACAGGTCACTAGAGACTGTGGCAAGAGCCATTTAAGTAGAATGTAAAGGGCAAAAGGCAGATTACAGTGGATCCAGAAGAGCTTGAGAAGAGAGAAAGTCAAGGCAATGGCGGTGAACTATACGTTCTAGTAGTTTAGAAATGAATGGGAGGAGGGAGATGGGTTGATAGAAGGACAGGTAGGGTCAAGTGAGGGTTTCTTGAGGAGAGATGTGACTACAGTATGCTTGAAGGCTGCCAGAACATACTGTGGTCACACCTCTCCTCAAGAAACCCTCACTTGACCCTATCTATCCTTCTATCAGCGAGAGGTTGAGAATATGAGAGATGGAAGGAATGACAGTGGAGGAAATGGCGCTTAGAAGATGGGTGGGAATAGGATCAAAGGAGCAGGTAGTGCGTTTGGAGGAGGAAAGAAGATGTATGATTTCCTCCTCAGAGATCTTAGAAAAAGAAGAAAGGATGGCAGAGGTTGAGGGGGAGAGTTGGGAGTGAAAAGGGGGAAGAGGAGATACAGTTGACCTCATGAGGAATTGAAGTGTAATCTTGTGAACTTTGTCATGGAAATAGTCAGCCAAAGTTTGGGCAGAGAGGGAAGGAGGAGTTGGAGGTGGAGGCATCTTGAGAAGAGAGTTGAGAATTGCAAAGAGACGGTGAGCATCAGAAACAAGGGTGTTCGTCAGGTGGACAAAACAGCCTTGTTTGGTGAGTGCTATGGCTAACTGGAAAGAGGCAAGCATGAATTTGAAGTGAAGAAAGTCTGCAAGGGTGCAGGATTGGAGACAAGTGCACTCAGCTGCGCAGGCACAGGAATGTAAATGGCGGATAGTGGAAGACAGCCAGGGCTGAGGTACAGTATGCCTCACAGGACGTGGCATGGGTGGAGCAAGAGCATCCATAGCAAATGAGATTGCAATGTTACAGGAAGTTACTGCCTCATCAACAGACTCTGATGACATAGTGGAGGGAAGAGGTGATGAGACAGTAGTGGAGAGAACTGATGGGTCGACAGCATGAAGATTCTAAAGAGGTTAGAGGAGACTGGGCGAGATTGAGGCGGAGGTGGATGAAGAGTGAAGCTTTGCAGGTTATGGTCAGATAAGGGAATGAATGAGGTACAGATGTTTGAGGGTAAGCAATTAGAGAAGAAGACAAGGTCAAGGCAGTGACCATGCCAGTGAGTGGGGACAGTAGAGAAAAGCTGGAGGTTGAATAGGGAGGTAAAGGAAAGGAGCTTTAAAGCATAAAAGTCAAAGGGGTTCTGTCTGTTCTGTCCTGGTTTTCTTTTTATCTCTCCCATTGCACTTTTAGTGTATGTTCTGGTGGTTCCTCCTCTACCATTATCCTGCTTTCAGTTGGTGTACCTCAGGGCTCTGTCTTGGGACCTCAAGGTCCTTTTCTTTCTCTACACCAGTCCCTTGGTGCACTCATTTCCTCCAATGGTTTTCAGTATCATCTTTATGGTGATGACTCTCGGATCTACCTTTCTGTGCCTGAAATCTCTCCAGAAATCCAGGCTCAGATTTCTGCCTGCTTATCCGACATTGTTGCCTGGATGTTTCACCACCATCTGAAACTGAACATGGCCAAAACTGAGTTCCTTATCTTTTCCCCTAAACCCACCTCCCCCCTTCCTCCCTTCTCTATTTCTGTGGATAACGCTACACTCCTCCCTGTTTCCTCAGCTCGCAACCTTGGGGTCATCTTTGACTCTACTTTCTCTTTCTCTGCACACATCCAATAGATAGCTAAGACCTGTCGCTTCTTTCTCTAAATTAAAACATTGGCAAAATTTGTTCTTTCCTATCTACACACAGTACTAAGACACTTATCCACTCTTTAGTCACCTCCCGTCTAGGCTATTGCAACCTCCTCCTTACTGGTCTCCCTATGAATCATCTCTCTCCCCTTCAATCTGTTCAAAAGTCAACTGCATGGCTAATCTTCCACCAGCCTCGATATGCTCATATAACCCCTCTTCTCAAGTCACTTCATTGGCTCCTTATCCGTTTCCATATCCAGTTCAAACTTCTCCTAGTGACCTATAAGTGCACTCATTCTGCTGCTCCTCAATACCTTTCCTGTCTTATCTCTCCCTACACCCCTCCTCAGGAACGCCACACTTCTGGCAGATCCCTTCTATCTGTGCCCTTCTCTTCTACTGCCAACTCCAGACTTCGATCCTTCCACCTTACTGCTCCTTATGCCTGGAACAAACTACCCGAGTCTGTGCGTCAGGTTTCAGATCTGGCCCTTTTCATATCCAGGCTGAAAACTCACCTCTTTTAGGCTGCTTTGGATCCAAATCTGCTTAATTATGTGTTTCCTTACCATTCCACTCAATATATCCTTATCCTCAGCTATTGTGTTGTCTGTCTTGACTAGATTGCAAGCTCTGATGAGCAGGGATCATCTTTTACATTTGTCTGTACAATGCTACGTATGCCTTGTAGCACTATACAAAATGATCAGTAGTAGTAGTATACTCGATTTACTACTACCTTCCGTTGCCTCCCACTTTACCAGTTTGAGAAACAGCTTCAAGAAATAGAAATAATTTTTCATGAAATTAACAAAAAGTATTTGTGAAACTGATTTTAAATAGTTTAAAATATAAATTCATGTATTTATTTATTTGAAGGACATTTATATGCCGCCCGATGTTCTCAAAACCACAACTGGCTTGTGGTCCTAGCTAACAGCCTTGCTCGGCACAAGTCCACATGGCAATCAGCTTTTTATTTCTTGGCTCCGGCTCTGTGGAACTCAATTCTGCTGCATATTTGACAAGACACCTCACTGAAGTCGTTTAAAAAGAGATTAAAAACGTATTACTTTGAGCAAGCTTTTGGTGTTCTGTAGTCGGATGTGGGCCTGAACTGCTGATCTGCACCGCTCCTCTGTTTCTACTATGAAGCTTTCCCCTCTTATTTTCCCTCTTTTTTCTATTTAGCTCATACTTTTTAGTTTTATTTGTAAACTGCTTGGCTGCCATTGGTTAAAGGTGATATATCGAATAATAAAATAAACCATAAACTATCCATCCACTTTTTTTAGGGATTCATATAATAAACCTGGTTCAAAACTAGGTTTATAATGGACTCAGAAAACAATTTGATGGCATCATTGAAAAGTTACTTTAGGAGCCATGCAAAAAATATTTAGCATGCTTGCACTACAAAACAAATACCAGAAATAGCATGATTATGCTATTCTCGTGTAGTGAAATTTGTAAATGCATTGGTTAAATAGCATGAGCATGCTTTTTAGCTTCCTCTCAGTAAATAACAGACTCATGTTAACACCAATGAATACATATCAAATAGAAGTCAATTACCCAGCTCCGACTGAACAACATAGACGGTGAGCATACAAAGCTATTTAGTGCGAGCTCAC
Source organism: Ichthyophis bannanicus (assembly GCA_033557465.1). Classification (NCBI taxonomy): domain Eukaryota; kingdom Metazoa; phylum Chordata; class Amphibia; order Gymnophiona; family Ichthyophiidae; genus Ichthyophis; species Ichthyophis bannanicus. The sequence continues at coordinate 195,726,450 of CM066039.1, forward strand.
TAACACTGTAGCAGGAAAACGAGTGTAGAAAGAAACACCCAGCAGTGTCAGTAGGAAGCAAGCCGTTTTAATGTGCACAGACCCAGAGAAAAATAGTTTTCAAATTCTGGGCCTTGCCCAGAGAAATAATCCAGACTATATAGACATGTTATCAATTCATCGCTGCATTTCTTCATGATTGGTCCTACTTTATTACATTGTAGTCCCGATTGGAGATAGTCTACTGTACTCTTATCTCTAACGAAGCAGAGGAAGAGAAGTTATCTCTAGCAAGCAGAGAGAGCAGCAGGACAAAGGAATAGGGGAGGGACGAGCATGTACCAGGGTATGACTTCACCAAGAGGGGTGTATCCTTTTCACTTAACCCTTCCAGCTCTCAGCCCTGCCTGGATGTTTACCTCAACGCCTCTTTTTGCATATTCACCCTCCATGTGCATGCAAAGTCTTGCACAGGTATGGTCACTTTAACGTCTACTAGGACTTCTTTAATATGCACCTTAAGGCCTTCCAGCATAACCCATAATTTTTAGCATATACAAGAGGTTCTTAACATGCATTCGGTCCTGGTTGACACACTGTGCAATGCCAAACAATGTTATAAACACATCTTCTGTTTCCTGATGCTTGATCTGGCATTGTTTGCTCAGTGTTAGACTTTATGTAGTTTTTTTAATGTCAATGTTGAGGTCACATATTTAAAATTTTTGTTAGATTTTTTTTCTATTTGTTTTACTTTCAGTTTTGTTATTTCATGTATTTATTGTATCTTTATACTATGTACCATGTTATTTCTTATGCTTTTATTGTTATACACTTAGTAATGTGGAGGTGCGGGCTAGAAATTTGTTTAAAGAAATGAGTGCAAATCCCACCCTTGCTTTGTCCATTCTCTGTGCCTAGGAACTCCTACACACATATTGTATAAAAGTAAATGCTATGTTTTCCAAACGCCTATTTTATGCATGCATATATCAGGGCAGTTTTATAAATTCTTACTTGCACATGTAAAAATGCTGTTCTAAGTTCAGGTCATTTATAATATTAGCCCTAAGGAGGCAGAAGGGAGGAAGGGGCAAGCAGTACCCTGTAGTCCTGTTATTGCCAGGGAAAATGAAGATGGACCTACAAGCAATTGTGCAACAGCTCATGCCCAATGACAAATCTAACTGGCTATGCAGACCAAAAGCTTATTGGGTGGACCCGAATCCAAAGTAGGTGAGCCATAACCCACTCAGACTTGTCCATTGCTATGCTCCTGGCTCATGGGCAGCTGCCTGCTGTGTAACTAGTTTTCCATCAGCTGAGGGCAGCTAGAGATACAAATCCACCACTGTTTACTGAGCAGGGTTAGCTCAACCATTAGACAAGACTAGATGGTTGCCTAGAGCAGCGGCTTCTGAGCAGTAGCACAGAGCAGCATAAAGCATTGTTACCCACCTGTAACAGGTGATCTCCAGGAACAGCAGGAATCAGTCTTCAGACACAGCCCACATGGGAACGCTCCCCAGTGTCCAATACAAGAGCTTTTGGGAGCACTTCACTACGAATGTGCAGCTGCCTTCCCACCTTCCCCACAGCTCTCTTCAGTTGTGTTTGTAGCTGAGAGATAGAGGAAAATATTTTACCCATCAACTCCTAGGGAGGAGGGTGGGATGTGAAGACTGATTCCTGCTGTTCCCGGAGATCACCTGTTACAGGTGAGTAACAATGCTATATCCAGGAAGCAGGAATGCAGTCTTCACAGACGGGACTCGCTAGCTCCCAGGCACCAGACAGAGTATGTCCATGAGGTGGAAGAATGGAGCTAAGTAGGTATGGACACAAGGTGGCCTCAGTGGATTTGAGTGCAGTAGCCGAGAGCATGGGAGAGGGAGTCAGGTGCAAGAAATAGAACTGGTAGGAGCTGAGGTTAAGTCCCAAATAGATGCTGAAGCATAGCTTGGCGAAAGACAGCATCCTGACAGAAGTCCCTGTCCAGGCAGTAGTGAGCAGCAAAGGTGTGAACAGAGGACCAGGTGACTGCTCAACAGATCTCCTGTATCGAGACAGAACGGAGGTTAGCGACTGATGTCACCATGGCTCTGATATTGTGAGTGGTAACATGACCCTCGAGAGAGAGAGAGACCAGCCTGATCATAATCTAGCGAGATGCAGCTGGCAATCCAGTTGGATAGGGTACGCTTTGACATTGGAAGATCTAAGTGGCTTGGGTCAAAAGAAAAAAATAACTGAGAGGATTTTCTAAAATCCTTAATCTTATGGCACCTCCCCCAATTAGCTACACACAGGGACTTGGAATCAGTACAATTGGAACACACTTAAAAGAGGTTCACTGCTTTTTCTCTGAAAGGACAGCTGGGAAACAGGCTGGTACTTTGGTAGGTCTCTCTTTCTTTTGCTTCAACAGTCACCTAAGCTCCAACAACTGAACAATGGCTGGGAAAAATCATATCGCCAAAGCTGTTGCCCTCATTAAAGCTTCTGCCTCTATCCAGACAGATCCCAATGCCAGTTGAAGGACCAGTTCCATGTGCAGGATGCCTGCATACTGAAACTCTCAGGAAACAAGTGGAGGAGCTTAGAGAAGAGGTGGTGAGGCTGAGGAGCATTCAAGACAGTGAGAAGTACATCGATGAGATGCTTCATGTAACATCCAAGCTCTCCAGCAGAGGAGAAGATGAGAGCCTACAGAATGATGAAGGTTGGACATAAGTCACCAGAGCCTGCAGAATTACCAATCCAGCCCTTGAATTGAAGAACCATTATGCAGCCCTGGAAGTGGAGGAGGTGAAAGCATCCCTGGAAAGGGAAGAACCAGAGCTCAAGCACCCGAAAATTGCAGAATCGAGTGACTACAAGAAAGCGAAGAGTAGTGGTAGTTGGAGGTACTGAGGCATCCATCTGCCGACCAGACTTGATGTCCAGAGAGGTATGCTGTCTGCCAGGTGTCAAAATCCGAGATGTTTGCCGAGACTCATCAAGCCCACTGACTATTACCCAATGTTGCTCATCCATGTTGGAACAAATGATACTACCAGGTATCCCTCTGAGCATATCAAAAGTGACTTCATGGCTCTGGAACAGAGGATGAAGCAGATAGGGGTGCAGGCAGTGTTCTCTTTCATTCTCCCTGTTGAGGGTAAAGGCCAAGGCAGAGAAGCTTGCATCCTGGAGATGAATGCATGGCTGCGTGGATGGTGTCGTTGAGAACGTTTTGGTTTCTTGGACCATGGGATGCTATTCCAAGGGTTGCAGAGCAGAGATGGCATCCATCTGTCCAAGAAGGGTCGGCATGTCTTCAGTAGCAGACCCTGTGCTTCAGGGGTCCACGCACCAACAACATCCCACATTGAATGTCAGGCAGGGTGGCTTTAGATGAAGCTGGAGAAGCCTTGGCTCACCTCTAACTGCTGCCGAAGTGAAGCACATCTTTTTCCTTCACTTCGGCAGCTGTACTGAAGTTTAGAACGCTGCCGTGCTGAGCGCCGGGAAACAGGAGGTCCCCTTTGACCTCAGCGCGGAAGGGACTGGAAATGGGCTGAGTGGAGGGGGGGGGGGCTTAAACTGGAAATAGCTAATGGGGAGGGGGCTTGGAATGGAAATGGGCTGAGTGGAGGGGGGAGCTAGGACTGGAAGTGGAGTGGGGGAGGGAGTTAAGACTGGAAATGGGCTGATGGAGGGGCTAGAATAGGACTGGACATGGGCTGTCGGGGGGGCTAGGATTGGAAATGGGCTGATGGGGGGGCTTGGATTGAAATGGACTCATGGAGGGGCTAGGACTAGAAATAGGCTCATAGGGGAGTTTGGAATGGAAATGGGCTGAGTGGGGGGAGCTAGGACTGGAAATGAGCTGGGGGGCTAGGGTTGGAAATGGGCTGATGGGGGGCTTGGATAGGACTGGAAATGGATGGGGGAACTAGGACTGGAAATGGGTTGATGATGGGGCTAGGATAGGACTGGAAATGGGCTGAGTGGAAGGGGGCTTGAACTGGAAATAGCTGATGGGGAGGGGGGCTTGGACTGGAAATGGGCTGAGTGGGGGGAGCTAGGACTGGAAATGGGCTGATGGAGGGGCTAGGATAGGATTGGAAATGAACTGATGGGGGGCTAGGACTGGAAATGGGCTGATGCGGGGACTAGATGGGAGCGGATGCTGGGTGGGGCTGGAACTAGAAGGGAGCTGATGTTGGGGGAGGACTAGAATGGGATGGGGCTGGGAGAGTGAAATGGAGAGGGGGAAAATATTTTGTGTAGGAGGGAAGCAAAATCTACGATTGGCCGGGTATTGGGAGAGTAAGTGGGGATTGAGGATGGATGAAAAAGGAATAAAGAAAGATGGAGAAAAGAGCAAAAGGAGAAATAGCTTAAACTGGAAATAGCTAATGGGGAGGGGGCTTGGAATGGAAATGGGCTGAGTGGAGGGGGGAGCTAGAGAGAAAGATCAGTATGTAAAGCAAGCTTGACTACAGTCGCCTGACTTCGAGCAGTGGGTATAGGACAAGTTGGTCGATGTCAGGGGGAAAATGTTTTCAGCAAACCCATAACCGAAAAGGCCGCCGAGCTGGAGACTGAGTTCATGACAAGAACTAGGTTCTCTAAGAAGACCACTGCCCCTTCCCGAAAGAAGGGCTCGAGTAAAATGCCCTTTTACCCGAGGAAGTCCACTGCTTACCGAAACTACCTCCCTTACCAGGCCTCCCTGGCTCCCCAGCAAAGGCAGCAGGCCAAGGGACAGTGGCATGGTCCGCGTAAGCAGAAGGCTCCCAAGCCCCAGGCTCCGGCTCTGGCCCAGCCTGGAGGGAGCTTTTGACTCCTGCAGCATGGCCCCTCTCCCAACCAGAGCTCAGCAGCCTACAGGAGGTCGCCTCACAATTTATGCCTACAGGTGGGGTGCTATCACCACCAATTCCTGGGCATTACAGGTGATCAGGGAGGGTTACTTCCTCCATCTAAGCCAAGTTCCTCTACACTACTTCCCAGGAGAGCCCATCAGGTCTCCCCTTCACCATGACCTTCTTCTGAAGGAGTTGGCAGGTCTTTTCGAGGACCAGGCAGTGAACCGGTGTCCCACCATCTCAAGGGCAGGGGGTTCTACTCCAAGTACTTCCTAGTGCCAAAGAGAACATCAGTCATCTTGGTAGCCCCATGGTGGCCCAGACAATCATGGTTTCTGCTGCTTCTGCAGCTAGCAATGGAGGCCCTCATTCCCTTGGGGTCATCTCCATGGCTCCTTTCCCAGGAGGGGGGTTCTCTTTTGCATCCCAACCTCAGCTCCTCTCGCTGACAGCGTGGCTGCTGAGAGAGTGATTTTAGCTCAGCTCCAGCTTCCGAAAGAAGTGGAGGATGTTTTGCTGGCTTCAGGCAGAGCGTCTACCAGACGGGCTTATGCTTTTAAGTGGCGTAGGTTTGCACTTTGGTGCGCTGAACGGAGGGTCGACCCCTTCTCTTGCCCGGTAGTCATGGTGTTGCAATATCTTCTTCACCTCTCCAGGACGGGACTTAAGACTAACTCTGTTAGAGTGCATCTCAGTGCCCTGGCGGCGAATCACCATCAGGTGGATAGGAAACCTCTCTCAGTTCATCCAGTGGTGTCCCATTTCCTAAAGGGTCTATTCCTGTCTAAGCCCCCGGTTCATCCTCCGGCAACTGAATGGGATCTCAATGTGGTGTTGGGGCAGCTCACCTTGCCACCTTTCGAGCCTCTGGCTACATGTCACCTTCGCTATCTCTTCTGGAAGGTGGTTTTCCTGGTTGAGCTCACTTCTTCCCGAAGAGTGAGTGAGCTCCAGGCCCTCGTGGTGGAGAAGCCTTATACCAGATTTTACAAGAATAGGGTGGTGCTTCGCACACATCCCAAATTTCTCCCGAAGGTGGTGTCCTCTTTCCACTTCAACCAGGAGGTGGTCCTCCCTACCTTCTTTCCCAGACCACACGCCAGTCGGGCAGAGGCGGTCTTCCATACCTTGGACTGTAAGAGGGCATTGTCCATCTACATTCAACGTACTCAAGGCCACCGAAAAGCCGCCCAGCTTTTCGTTTCCTCCGACCCCAGTAAGCTGGGGGAGATAGTGACCAAACATTCGCTGTCCACATGGGTGGCGAACTGTATTGCCTGGGCTTAAGAAGCGAGGCTTCCACTGGAAGGCCGTGTCACGGCGCACCAGGTCAGGGCTATGGCGACATCAGTTGCTCACCTGCACTCGTTTCCTCTGGCAGACATCTGCTGGGTCACCACCTGGTCTTCAGTTCATACCTTTGCAGCTCATTACTGCTGGATAGGGAGTCCGGACGGGACAGTGCCTTTGGCCAGGCGGTGCTCCGCAACCTGCTCGGGGTCTAGGCAACTCCTACCCTCCGACCCTTCTGTGTTCAGGCTACCAGTGCTAATTCCTTTGGACACAGAGGTCCGGTTACTCAGTAATATGGATTTCATTGCGGCTGCTTGCGGCTCTCGATGAGGGAGCCTTTTTTGGGCTATAGGTTCATGGTAGCCTGTAGCTGGGGAGTCCCATATGTGAGGACTGACTTCCTGCTTGTTCCTGGAGAAAGCGTAGTTACTCACCTGTAACAGGAATTCTCCGGGGACAGCAGGAATCAGCCTCACAACCCTCCCTCCTCCCCTTGGAGTTGCAGTCCTATTATCTTCATTTGTTTTTGCTGTCTTTTTAGCTATGTCATTTGACTGAGCAAGATGGCACCCTTGCGTGGGAAGGGGACCACGCTTGTGTGGTAGCAATTCCCAAAGGCTTTCTTTGAAAGCTGGGGATTTGCTACGCACGGGTTCCGTCGGCACAGACGTCACCCATATGTGAGGACTGACTTCCTGCTTGTTCCCCGGGGAAAAGTCAAAAACCAGGTGCTTGCTGTTGTGCAGCAGCTGATTGGTGTTTAGGAGTCTTGGCCTTCTTAGGTTGATGAGGACCTTGAGGCCTTTGCTTTTGTTGCTGAGGCTGAAAAGCAGTAGATGGTTGGCAAGAAGGATAATATCCCTTCTTTCTAGCATAGAAAGAGTTCTTAGAAGTGGTTTGCTTTCTAGAGGGGTTTGAAGTCTTCCTAGAGAGGCGCTTGAGGGTAAGATCATCTGCCTCAAGTTCCCCCACTTTTTCTCTCCAACCTTTGCCAAAAAGGTTTTCACTAAAGTAAGAAATGTTGGCTAACTTATCTTGAACCCACTGCTCCAGATCTAATGCCTGAAGTCAGGCCATCTTACGAGCACCTATGCAGACTGCAGCTGCTCTGCTAGTAGACTCAAAGGTATCAAAGGCAGCTCTAGTAAGGAATTTAGAGGTATTTTGAGTTTGCTTGACTATAGTCAAGTATGAGTCACATTTGTCATCTGGGAAGATAGAAGCAAAGTTTCCTAGATCCCTGGAGATATCTTTAAGGTACATGCCCATATAAAGGGTATAGGATGTAATCCTAGAAGCAAGCATACAAGCTTGGAAGCAGCAGCATCCAAAGGCATCGAGAGCCCTGGCATCCTTGCCAGAAGGCACTGACGAATCAGTCTTAGAACTCCTAATGCGTCTCATTGCCAATTCTATTACTATGGAATGGTGTGGAAGTTGAGTTTTTTTCAAACCCTGGGCATGGAGGAACTCAATACATGGTATCTAGACAATTATTTATGGGCCCAAAGGTTAGCGGGGCCTCCCACATATGTAGCATTAGATACTGTAGGATTTGACGCACCAGTAATGTTGCTGTCTCCTTGGGTGTCAAGGGGTATTGGAGAATCTCTAATTCCTCAGCCCTCAGTTCTCTTTTGAATGAAGAGGTGATTTGAAGGTCTGCTGCCATATCTCAGATAAAGTCCTGAAAGGATATGTCCTCTGGCGGGGAGCAACACCATGTATGAGGTGGGGAGGCATCGGAGGGAATATCCCTGGTGATCCTGGAGTCCTCCAATGTTTCTTCAGAATCAGAGGAAGAAAAGTCTAACTCTGAAAGGAAACCAAAGTATCGATGGTCTCAAGCCGATGTCGATGCCCGATGTCGGTGTTCAGAGAGTACCACACTGGAACTATGAACCGGTTGGGTACCGATGATGCCTACAGGTTCCAGCGAAGGAATTGGAGAGTCTCACCAATACCAATTCCAAAGGAGGCATCTGAGGGAGGGGTCCCATCGATACCGTCTCGAGTGGTGGAATCGGTGGAAGTGGTCCCTATGTGACTATTTGAGAGCGGGCATCGAGCCCACAGATATGGGGCTACTTGGCAGGTCTGTCAACATCCGATGCATCCTTCGATGCATCACTTGAACAATAAGACTTACCTTGATACTCGGTATTGGACTTCAATGCCAATAAAGATTTTAAACTTTTTGGAGACCCTAGACCCAGTAGAGGAGGCCTAGCCCCTTGACGATGCCGAGGCTACTGAAATCAAATCCAGAGCGAACAGTGAGTCATACTGCCTGGCCCTGTTCTGTAGGCCTCATTTGGTCATTTGCTTGCACAGAGGACAGTTGTCTGGCTTATGGTTTGGGCCCAAACATTTAAAACACCAATCGTGGAATCAGTGAATAACATAGTGCCGGAGCACTTGGAGCACTTTTTGAAGCCAATGATGTCCATGACAAACAAAAAATATAGGCCTGAGGCCTAAAACAGTGGTGGAACCGCCTGAAGAAAAAAAGATAACAAAATAAAAGAAAAATGTAAGAAAGAGTAGAGCCGGTATCCAAGGAGGGTACCGGCGTCAACAGGAAGGCAGAGCACAGTAATAAAACCAAAAGAAAAGAAAGATTTTTGGCGGTGACAGGAAAGGCTTCCTGCTGGCTCTGCAGAAAACAAAGAACTGAAGAGAGCTGTGAGGAAGGCAGGAATTGCAGGCGCAGTGGAGTGCTCCCAAAAGCTCTCCTATTGGATGCTGAGGAGCGTTCCCGCATGGGCTGCGTCGGTACCGATATTCATCTGTGAAAGACTGCATTACTACTTGTTCCTTGAGATCAATAGATCCTGACAGCCACATAAATTCAGAGAGCCATCAGCAACTTCTTTTACCTACAGGGAAAGTAGGCCCACACATACATACACAGCAAAATTTCATATTTAAAAAAGCATGATGTTCAGTAATACATTTTTACAGGATTGTTGTGGAAGTAAATGTGATCATTACTTTGTTGACAAACTTGATCATTTAAAGCTTGGAATGGAGGAGAGTTTGTGGGTTTATATGGAAACGTCTAGGTTTGATTTCAGTAAAAATAAGCAAAACTAATTCTCAGTATGCTTTAGAAGTTTTAATTTAGCTTCTGACAGATTTAGGTTGGCTATCATAGCCTTAAAAGAAAGCAGGCTATTCCACTAGTTAATTCCACTTGCTTGCTATATATATATGGGTATTAATATGTCAGTTGCTCTGTGGTGTATCACGGTACTATTTGATAAAGATTGTTGGCTTTCCTCTTGATGTGGACTTAGTCATGAACTTTAGTCATGGCTTAATGGGAGACAGCCAACATGGCTAAGGAAGGTCTTGTCTTACTAATCTGTTATGTTTTTTTGAAGGTGTGAATAAACAGGTAGATAAAGATGAGTCGGCTGATATAGTGTATCTGGATTTTCAGAAAGCCTTTGACAAGGTCCCTCATGAGGGACTCTTGGCAAAATTTTAAAAACATGGGATGGGAGGCAGTGGACTATTGTGGATCAGGAACTGGTTAAAAGATAGAAAGCAGACGGTAGAGCTAAATGGCCAGTTTTCCAAATGGAGAAAGGTGAATAGTGGAGTATCCCAGGGATCTGTGCTGAGTCCGCTGCTTTATAGCATATTCGTAAATGAGCTGGAAATGGGAATAACGAGTAGGGTAATCAAATTTGCAGATGACACAAAATTATTCAAAGTTGGTAAAACTCATGAGGATTGTAAAAAATTGCAAGAGGACCATGATAAATTGGAAGACTGGGCATCCAAACGGCAGATGAAATTTAATGTGGACAAGTGCAAAGTTATGCACCTAGGAAAGAACAACCCAAACTATGATTACACAATTCAAAGTTCCACATTAGGAACCACCACCCAGGAAAATGATTTAGGCGTCATCGTGGATAACATTTTGAAACCCTCCACCCAGTGGGCAGCGGTGGCCAAGAAAGCAAATAGAATGCTAGGAATCATAAGGAAAGGAATAGAAAATAAAACAAAGGCTATTATAATGCCTCTGTATCATTCCATGGTGCGACCACACCTTGAATATTGTGTGCAAGTCTGGTCGCAATATCTTAAAAAGGATATAGCATTATTAGAAAAGATAAAGAGAAGAGCCACCAAAATGGTAAAGGGGATGGAAGGATATCCCTATGAAGAGAGGCTAAAAAAGTTAGGGCTCTTCAACCTGGAAAAGAGTTGGCTGAGGGGAGATATGATAGAGGTCTATAAATGAATGGAGTGGAACAGGTAAACGTAGATTGATTATTTATGCCATCAAAATATAGAAAGACTAGGGGACATGCAATGAAGCTAAAGTGTAAACTATTTAAGACTAATAAGAGAAAATATTTTTTCACTCAACATGTAATCAAACTCTGGAATTCATTACCAGAGGATGTAGTAAAAGCTGCTAGTGTAGCCGGGTTTAAAAAAGGTTTGGACAAGTTCCTGGAGGAAAGGCCCATAAACCATTATTATAGGGGACCCGGAACATGCCCCAATACAAGCATTGTGGAACCTGTGTCTTTTGAGGAAACTGCTAAATATTTGTGACCTAGATTGGCCACTTTTGGAAACAGGATATTGGGCTTGATGGATCTTAGTGTGACCCAGTATGGCATATCTTATGTTCCTATGTTCTGTTTTATTGTTAAATAAAAGAATATATAATCTGAAAAAAAAGAAAGCAGGGAAATGGCAGCTTGCTTTAGAGGTTTTTAATTAATTTCTGTTAAATGTAGATAGGCTCTCATAGTGTTAAAAGAAACAGACAGTCTTTTTCCCACCTATTCTCCCCATTTCCCACCAACCCCAGGCACATCCCTTAATTTATAGTTAGTGAGTAACCCTTAACAGATAAAGCGTAGTTACTCACTTGTAACAGGTGTTCTCCGGAATCAGCAGGAATCAGTCCTCACATATGGGTGCCATCACCGACAGAGCCCGCACAGGAACACTTCCCAGTTTCCAAAGGAAGCTTTTGGAGAACACCTGCTACAGGTGAGTAAATACGTTTTCTCTGGGACCAAGCAGGTAGTCAGTCCTCACATATGGGACTCCCTAGCTAAAGGCTACCGAAAAAACCTGTAAAAAGCGCAATGGTGCAATAATAAAAAATGAAACAAGAACATGAAGTATGAGCAATCACTGAAAGGTTCTGAGAGTCAGCATTCAACAGGGACGTTAACATCAGATCAACTCTACGGTAGCCTGGACAGAGAGAAGGGCAGGTGGGAAGGAGTTGCTTCAATTCCTAAAGAGATGTTACAGTACAACCTGGCCGAAGTTGCTGTCACGCCGGTAATCTCCATCCAGACACTAATGGGCTGTGAAGACGTGGACTGAAGACCATGTAGCAGTCTTACAGATCTCTTCTGTGGAAACGGAATGCAAGCTGGCCACTGAAACGGCCATAGCACGGACATTGTGAGTCGTGAATGGTGTTCCAACATCAGCCCAGCTTGAGCATAAGCAAAAAAAATGCAGTGCGCCACCCAAATGGACAGGGTGTGTTTAGACACTCCCACCCCCAACTTATTGGGGTCAAAGGAGACAAAGAACTGGGAGATCGGCGATTGGCTTTCGTCTCTCCAGGTAGAAAGTCGGTGCTCTTTCACAGTCCAAGGTGTGCAATGAAACCTCAGCTCTGTTCGCATGAAGCTTGGGGAAGAATGTGGGTAACACCACCGATTGATTGAAATGAAAAGCAGAGACTACCTAGGTAGGAATTTCAGCTGAGTTTGGAGAACCACCCTGTTCTTATAAAACCTGGTATACAGTGGATGAGCCACCAGCACTTGCAATTTGCTGACTCTGCGCACCGAAGTAAGCAGCACCAGAAAAATGACCTTCCAGGTAAGGAATTTGAATGGGCAGGAGCTAAGCGGCTCAAAGGGGGGGTGCGAGGAGCTGACCAAGCACCACACTACGGTTCCATGCCACCGGAGGTGGTTTAATGGTGGGGGGGCGAGATAGTAAAAGGCCCATCAAGGAGTGAACAGAGATCAGTGGATCAGCTGTGGCCCGATGATAAGCGGCTACAGCAATGAGGTGCACTCTGACTGAATTGGACTTTAGACCAGAGTCTGACATGTATAGAAGATAAGACAAAATGGACTCCACAGGGCAGAAGGGGTCCAGAGATTTGTTCTCACACCATTCGGAGAGCTTGCACCACTTGAATGCGTAAGCACGTCTCATCGAGTTCTTGCTTGAGGCGAGAAATATGTTCTCCGTGTCTTGCGGCAAGTGGAACTCTGCGAGTACTAGCCGCTCAGCAGCCAAGCCGTTAGCACTAGGGATGACAGGTTGGGATGAAGCAGAGTCCTGTCATCCTGTGAAATCAGGTCCGGGCACAGCCCAGTCTGAGTGGTTGCCATTGAGACAAGCGGAGGAGAAGTGGAAACCAAGGTTGCATGCACCAGTGCGGCACAATGAGGATCATGGTAGTGCCATCCACCTACAACTTGAAAAAAGTCTTGGCCACCAGAGGATTTTGTGGGTAGGCACAAAGAAGACCCTCGCTCCAATCCAGGAGAAAAGCATTTGGAGCCAAGCGATTAGGGCAGGGCACTCTGGAGCAAAACAGTGGGAGCTGGGTGTTGCTGGGAGTGGCAAAGAGATTTATGGATGGCATGCCCCACATCTGGAAGATGCGTTCGGCCACCTGCCTGTTCAGAGTCCACTCGTGTGGCTGAAGAACCCCGCTGAGGTGATCCGCTAGGATGTTGAACTCTCCTGGTAGGTATACCACTCTGAGGAGCATACCGTGCAAGACTGCAAACTTCCAGAGGTGGACTGCCTCCCTGCAGAGTAGATACGAACCTGTGCCTCCCTGTTTGTTGAGGTAGAACATGGCCACCTGGTTGTCCGGCTGTATGAAGATGACCTGGTGGGACAGCTGTTGCTGAAACAATCGGAGAGCATTAGCAATGACACAAAGATCCAGGAAGTTGATCTGATATTGGCTTTTCCCCGCAGTCCAGAGTCCCTGTGTGGACAAGCCAGTCAGAAGTGCCCCCCAGCCGAGTCTGGAGGCATCAATTGTTAGGACTTACTGATGCAGCAGTGCCTGGAAGGGAAGCCCCACAAGCAGATGAGTGGGGTGCAGCCACCAGGACAGGGATTTTTGGAGAGGTAGAGTCACTGTGACCCTGTCCGAAAGAAATCCCATCACCTGATGCCACTGTGTACAGAGAATCCACTGCGCCTGATGCATATGAGTGGGATAAGGGGGCTTAGGGAGTAACAAGCCTTTGACAAGGTCCCTCATCAGAGACTTTTGGCAAAACTAAAAAGTCATGGGATAGGAGGTGATATACTATTGTGGATCAGGAACTGGTTACAAGATAGAAAGCAGAGGGTAGGGCTAAATGGCCAATTTTCCTAATGGAAAAAGGTGGAGTACCCCAGGGATCTGTGCTGGGTCCACTGCTTTTTGACATATTCATAAATGACCTGGAAAAGGGAATAATGAGTGAGGTTATCAAATTTGCAGATGACACAAAACTATTTAAAGTTGTTAAAACCCAAGAGGATTGTGGAAAATTGCAAGAGGATCTTGATAAATTGGAAGACTGGGCATCCAAATGGCAGATGAAATTTAACATGGACAAGTGCAAAGTTATGCACCTAGAAAAGAACAACCCAAACTATGGTTACACGATGCAAGGTTGCACATTGGGAACCACCACCCAGGAAAAAGATTTAGGTGTCATCGTGGATAACATGTTAAAACCCTCCACCCAGTGTGCAGCGGCGGCCAAGAGAGCAAATAGAATGCTAGGTATCATAAAGAAAGGAATGGAAAATAAAACAAAGGATATTATAATGCCTCTGTATCGTTCCATGGTGCGATCGCATCTTGAATATTGTGTGCAATTCTGGTTGCCGTATCTTAAAAAAGATATAGCATTATTAGAAAAGGTACAGAGAAGAGTCACAAAAATGGTAAAGGGGATGGAAGGATACTCCTAGGAAGAGAGGCTAAAAATGTTAGGGCTCTTCAACCTGGAAAAGAGACGGCTGCGGGGAGATATGATAGTGGTCTATAACTTAATGAATGGAGTGGAACGAGTAAACGTAGATCGATTATTTATGTCATCAGAATATAAGATTAGGGGACATGCAATGAAGCTACAGGGTAACCTATTTAAGACTAATAAGAGAAAATATTTTTTCACTCAACGTGTAATCAAACTCTGGAATTTGTTACCGGAGGATGTAGTAAAAGCTGTTAGTGTAGCTGGGTTTAAAAAAGGTTTGGACAAGTTCCTGGAGGAAAGGTCCATAAACCATTATTAAAAGGGACATGGGATATCACTGCTTGACCCAGTACAAGCATTGAGGAACCTGTGTCTTTTGGGGAAACTGCTAGGTACTTATGACCTAGATTGGCCACTGTTGGAAACAGGATCCTGGGCTTGATGGACCTTGGTCTCACTCAGTATGGCATATCTTATGTTCTTAAGGACTGTGGAGGACATGTGGCCCAGGAGGTGTAGCATCTGCCGAGCCATGACAATTGGGCATTTCTGCACGTCCCTTACTAAGGTGACTAGGTGTCATCCATGTAGGGGAAGACAACGATTCCAGGAGCTGAAGGAAGGCAGCAACAACCACCAGACATTTGGTGAAGACCCTTTGGGTGGAGGCAAGGCCAAAGGGCAGAACCCTGTACTGAAAGTGCCGACTGCTGAGCATAAAGCGGAGGTACTGATTGTTCAGGGAGTGGATGAGGATGTGCGCATAGGAGCCTTTGAAATCCAAGGAGCATAGCCAATCTTCCTGTTGAAGGTAGGGCAGCAATGTTCCAAGGGATACGATCTTGAACTTTTCCTTCAATAGGAAGCAATTGAGATTGCGGCGATCCAAGATGGGTTGGAATCTGCCTATTTTCTTGGGGACTAGGAAGTAGCAGGAATAGAAACTTTGTTCTGTTTGGGAGGGTGGAATAGGTTCCACTGCCTGATCTGCCAGCAGGGCCTGGACCTCCAGTTGGAGTAGTTTGCATTGATGATGCTAGAGAGCGTAACCCCCTGGAAAGAAGGCGGGGGAATCTGCTCAAATTGGAGCAGGTAGTCCTCGCAGACTACCTGCAGTACCCAAGCATTGGTTGTTATGCTGGGCCACCTGTAGGCAAAGTGTATCAGCCGTCCCCCCACCTATGGTGGAACGGAGGTTGGGAGGGGAAGATGGGCCATGCTCCAAAGCTAGGAGTCAGAAACTCCCACCAGGGGCTTTGGGCTTGCACTGCCGTCACTGGTTTTGACCTTTAGGCTGTTGCTCCTGTTGGGGCAGCATACACAAATAATAGGGGACACCACAGGCCTTCTTCTTCTTAGGGTAAAAGGACTTCTTCCTTGAAATCTTTCTACTGAAAGGGTCAGTGGTCTTCCTTGAAAGCCTGCTCATAGTGAGTTGCTCCGTTTACAACTCTGTTGCCTTCTCTGCCATGGATTTGCCGAAGAGGTTCTCTCCCCACCATGAGACATCAGCCAACTTGTCCTGAACTCATTGTTCTAAGTCTGAGGACTGTAGCCATGCCAAGCAGTGAGCACTGATGCCCACCACAACCACTCTGGCCACGGACTCGAACCAGTCATAGGTTGCCCGGGTGACGTACTTGGAGCACTCCTTTGTTTTGCTCACCAGGCTCCGGAAATGTTCATAGTGCTCCCCAGATAAACCAGCCGAGAACCCGACAAGATCCCCCGCCAGGTCATGCAGGTACATACTCATGTACAACTGATATGCTTGGATCTGAGCCACCCACACAAAAACTAAAAGCACCCAACAAACATGTGCACACTTCTTTGAACTATATGCATCTTTCGTCTGGAACACACTCCCAGACACAATCCGAAACACTGCAGACCTCCACATCTTCTGCAAACACCTAAAAACCCACCTATTCACTGAACACTTTGTTACTTCCACCTACCCCCGCCATATCCTCTTTGCTCCCCCTTACCCCTCCACTGTACACGTTTCAGACTGACCTCCTTATGCAATGTATGTAACAAGCAACTCATATATATGCTATTATTCCTTGTATATGTTTAATCGTTTCATGTAATCTCCTCTATAACCCTTGCTCTATATAACAAGCAACCCATATATAAGTTATTGTTCCTTGTATATAAATTAATCATTCCATGTAATCTCTTCCATAACCTTGGTTCTATGTAAATCATAGATAGAAACATAGAAATATGACGACAGAAAAAGACCACATGGCCTATCTAGTCTGTCCTTCCATAACATTGACCCGGTGAAAAGCGGTATATAAGCACTGCTAAATAAATAAATAACAACCAGCATCAAGCCCTGGTAGCACTTCCTTCCAAGGCCGTACATGGTGTGGGCCTTCCTACTCAGGGGCACCAAGGAGAGCATATTAAAAAACTTTTAATCCAACACATGGCCGATTCCACCACCATGGAGTTGAGCCTTTTCAAATCCAGGGCTCTTGGGCACTTGATACATAGAATCGAGGCGGCGGCTCACAGTTAGCACCATAAGCAGTGTTTCTCATATCCTAAAGAGAAATCGGTCCAGGATCAGGTGAATTGGAATCATAATGACCTCTTTAGGGGGAGTCGGGTACTGAATGATTTCCAGCTCCTCTGCCCGAGGTTCCTCCTCTGCCTCAATAGTGAAGGGCAAAGCCTTATTTAGCAGTGCTTATATACTGCTTTTCACCGGGTCGATGCAGTTTACATAGAATCAAGGTTATGGGCACGTCACTTAACCCTCCATTGCCTCAGAAAAATCCAAGTTATCAATGTCCCTGTTTAATGTGCATTACCAAGTTTAAGTTTCAATGTAAACTTCTTTGATTGAAATGATAAAGCGGTATATAAAACCTGTTAAAAAAAGAAATAAAAATAAATAAACAAGCTCTAAACAACAGACACATAGCTGTCAAAAGTGAAGTGAAATACCTAGGGGTCATTCTCGATCAGAACTTAAACTTACAAGCCTATATTAACAGAACAACACAGAATGCTTACCATAAATTGAAAATCATCAGGAAATTAAAGCCCATCCTAAGCCACAATGACTTCAGAACAGTCCTACAAGTCATAGTCACACCAGTGTTAGACTATTATAACTCACTATACCAAGGCCTGCCAGCAAACTCCATTCATTCACTCCAGATGGTTCAGAACACTGCTGCCCGCATTCTCACAGGAACAAACAAACAAGAACACATAACACCATCATTGGCTCAACTACACTGGCTCCCGATAAAGAATCGTGCAAGATTCAAGGCAACTATGAATAGACTCAAAATACTGCAAAACAAATCAGCTGAGTCACTCCAAGATGTAATAAATTAAGACATCCTAAAAGCCGCCTAATGAAAACAAATGGCAAAAACACATTAGCTACTCCAACGGAATTCTCCAAAACTAAGAAGACCACCTCCAACAGGGCTTTATCACTCTTTGCACCGATGTTATGGAACTCCCTCCCTGAGGATATCAGAAACATAATGGACACCAAGAACTTCAGGAAAAAGTTGAAGATACTTTGGCAGTATAACATAGAATAATACCCTCCACTCAGACACCAAACAATGAATAAGGAACAATACTGTATGATCACAACTCATGATCCCAAACTGTAAATAAGTTATGCTTGTAAATAAGTTATGAAACATGCTGTTAAAGATTATGTGTGAAGCCCCCTTATGTGCATCCCCACCCTTACTAAGATGTTACAATGTATATATTACAATGTATACAAGTTACAGAGTTGAATACAAACCATCTCGATTTAAGGAAAAGGTGGTATATAAATGCTGTTAAATAAATAAATAAATGTCTCACATGAACACAAGGAAAGAGAGGTCCTCGGGAGGGGACCTTCTCCATTTGTACGGGGACGAAGGATCGGAGGGTCATTGCAGTGCTGGGCGGTCTCCGGTGATTCCTCCTTAGTTTCATAATCAGAGTCCAAATCGAGAGGAACTCGAAATACCATCTTGAATGCTGACTGCGCCGATGGCGCTAGGGCAGAGTCAAAGACGTCCTTGGTCCCATCTGTCTGAACCCGAAGCACTCGGGAGGGACACCAGCTATACCGAGAGGAATATCAAATGTTCACAGGAACCGCCTGAGAGAGCATGGATCTCCAGGATGGGCTGATCTCCGCAGCTGAGGCACCCACCGTAGACGGGGCTGTCATCAGTGCCGAGGAACCCGAGGTCACCGAGTCTCTGACAGCCTGCTGAGCCATAAAGTCAGTGAGGCTACACTCGAGGGCTTGCATCCTCCCTGCAAGGATAGAGGTCTCTGCTGCTGCCAGAGTCAGCACCGCAGCCTTCAGTGCCGATGCCGGGTCCCTTGCTGGGGACTCCTCGATGGTTATGGCCTTGGGAGTCCCATACTGGCCCTCCGGGACATCAGGAGACATCTCCTCCTGCTGTGGCAGCTTAGAGGGCCGCTCCTGGCTCTTGCCTTTGGAGTCATGCCAAGGGCTTCGGTGCTGATGCCTATGTGTCTTTGTCCTAGGCTCAGCTTTGCTCTTCATTGTCGACGAGGTTAAAGTCTGGTCCTTCTGGTGGCGCTCCTTATCAAAGGAGAACCACTGTTCCGGTGCCTCACAATCCCATGGCTCCAAGTGGGCCCGGCCTCTGCGCGAAGCCGAAGCCTTGGAGGAGGACTTCGAGGGCGTCAATGCCAATGACGACACCTCTGAACCAAACAGCGATTCCTGCTGCCATTCCTGTTTTTTAAGCCCCTTGTGCATCATCTGCAAGAAGAGAGCACAGTCCAAGAACTCATGGTCGGGCCTGATATATTGAAGGCACCAGCTGTGGCGGTCTGTGATAGAGATGATGTAGCCACACTGAATGCACTTTTTGAAGCCACTGGTCGACTTTGACATGGCAGGGAAGACAATTTCCGTTAAGCCAAAGGACTCCAACATCCTCACCAACCAGGGGGGTGTGAGAGAAAAATCCTGCACACCAAGAGAAAAAGGAAAAACCCCCGATAAAAATAAGGTGCCGAGGCACCGATGTTCCTGGAGACAGCAGGAAGACGCTGTACAGAAGATGAGGTGTTAGAACAACTTGCTAAACTGAAAGTGGACAAAGCCATGGGACCAGATGGGATACATCCCAGGATACTGAAAGAGCTCAGAGAGGTTCTTGCAGGACCATTAAAGGATGTCTTCAACAGATCCTTGGAAACAGGAGTGGTTCCTCAGGACTGGAGAATGGCTAATGTTGTACCTCTACACAAAAGTGGTGACAGGGAAGAAGTGTCAAATTACAGGCCCCTGAGCCTTACCTCGGTGGCAGGAAAAGTAATGGAGGCGCTCCTGAAAGAGCGAATAGTGAACTTTCTCAAAACCAACAGGTTGCAAGATCCAAGGCAACATGGTTTTACCGAAGAACGGTCTTGCCAAACAAATCTGATTGAGTTCTTTGATTGGGTGACCAAGGAACTAGATCTGGGGCATGCAATGGATGTCATCTATCTGGATTTCAGCAAAGCCTTTGATACTGTTCCTCATAGGAGGCTTGTCAACAAACTCAGTAGCTTGGGGATGGGTCCCAAGATAGTAAACTGGATTAGAAATTGGTTGACTGACAGACAACAGAGGGTGATGGTACATGGAGCTCACGCGGATGAAAGGAAGGTGATTAGCGGGGTGCCTCAGGGTTCGGTCCTGGGCCCGGCACTGTTCAATATATTTGTGAGTGATATTGCTGAAGGACTGAATGGAGAAATCTGTCTTTTTGCAGATGACACAAAAATTTGTAACAGAGTGGACTCCCCCGAGGGAGTGGATAACATGAGGAAAGATCTACAAAAGCTGGAAGACTGGTCTAATGCTTGGCAACTACGATTTAATGTGAAAAAGTGCAGTGTCATGCACTTGGGTAGCAGAAATCCAAGGGAAAAGTACACAATAGAGGGTGAGAGGTTGGTATGCACGGTTCAGGAGAAAGACCTTGGTGTGATTATCTCTGATGATCTCAAGGTGGCAAAACAGTGCGACAAGGCGGTGGCAAAAGCCAGGAGGATGTTGGGCTGCATACAAAGAGGGATTACCAGCAGAAAGTAAGAGGTACTTATGCCACTGTACAAGTCACTGGTGAGGCCTCACTTGGAATACTGTGTTCAGTTTTGGAGACCATATCTTGCAAAAGATGTAAAAAGACTGGAAACTGTTCAGAGAAAGGCGACCAAAATGATTTGGAGCCTGCGTCAGAAGCCTTATGAGAAGAGACTTGAAGACCTAAATATGTACACTTTGGAGGAGAGGAGGGACAGGGAGATATGATTCAGACCTTTAAATACTTAAAGAAAAATGATGAACAAACAAACCGCTTCCAAAGACGGGGAAGCTGTAAAACTAGAGGGCATAACATGAAGCTGCAAGGTGGTAAATTGAAAGGCAATGTCAGGAAATATTTCTTCACTGAAAGGGTGGTGGATGCTTGGAATGCCCTCCCGATGGAAGTGTTGGGGGCAAACACGGTGATGGAATTCAAAACAGCATGGGACAAATACAGTGGATCCCTTTACAGCAACAGGATAAAAGCAAAATAAACGGTACCATCTAACATTTGAACTATCTAGGGTCTGAACAAATAAGGGTGTCCTACATGGATTGGTGGGTTCACCCCTAAACAGAAACAAAAACATGGGGAGGGGTGGCCTGCACAGAGCGACAGGTGCACCTACTCTTGCCATCTTGCTGGGCAGACTAGATGGACCATGCTGGTCTTTATCTGCCGTCACTTACTATGTTACTATGTTACAGCATGCAATACCGAAAAAAGAAAAGAACTAGCAAAAAAAATGTCATCTTAATTCCAGGACACAGACGACGTCTGGAGAGCTCCGCGGAAAAATGAAGACTGAGGAAAGATGACCCCTTCGGGTGGGAAGACCAGCATGCATGCATGGAGCACCTTCCAAATGGTTCCTTTTGAAGCTGGAAAGCGTTCCCATGCAGGCTCCTTCAGTGATATTACTCATATGTGAGGATTGACTTTCTACTTGGTCCCGGAGAATTAGTAGTTCATTGGGAAGCAAACAAAAGTAAAAATATTCCAAATAATCCTAAAGGCCTTTATTTTAATTTAGGTATCCCTACTCTCCTAACAGTTCTAAACAACTAAACTCGCTAATATAAAGATGCAGAGAGCAGTCCAGAAGTGAGATGGGACTTATACAGTCTTTTGCACTGGCTGCCATATGTATGATTATCTCTCAGTTGGTAAAAGGTCATATGTGTGCACTCGGTACAAAGAGCTCCTGGTTCTCAGAGAATGAGTCCAATCTCTGGAGACTAGTGTAGTAGACTTGGAGGAGCTGAGAAAGACATATATAGAGGAGACCTACCAGGACATAGCAGAAAAGTCCCACTTCTAGTCTGGCAGTCTCAGTGCTGCTTGGAGGAGAAGAAACTTGAAAACATTATCTTGGTGTGGCACAAAATGATCCCATAGCCAGCACCTACCCTCCAGGGGATACTATATCCTCTCACACTGAGGATGTCTACAGGGGCTTCTGCCCAAGAAGGAAAAGCCAGGATGGCTATTTTAATTGGTGATTTGATTATTAGGCATGTAGATAGATGGGGGTTGGTGAGTGTGAGAATCACTTGATCACTTGCCTGCCTGGGGTGAAGGTGGTGGACCTCACGCATCACCTAGATACGATTCTAGACAGTTCTAGGGAGGACTAGGGGGCACCAATGACATAAGAAAGTGTGGAAGGGAAGTACTGGAAGACAAATTAAGACTTTTAGGTAGAATGCTGAAACCCAGGACCTCCAGGGTAGCATTCTCAGAAATGCTCCTTATTTATTTATTTAATCATTTTTATATACCACCTTATCCTTGTGCAGGACTCAAGAGGCAGGCAGAGTTCTGAAGTCTCAATGTGTGGATGAGACAATGATAGGACAACATTTTGCGGAAGGGAGGGCCTTTTTTGAATGGATGGATTCCACCTTAACACTAGAAGCCCCAAAGTGGGTCAATTGACGCATATGCATCTTCGAAACTGTATACCAGCACCACTGCTAGAACCATGTCAGTCATGTTCCATGACTTTGTTAGCAAAGTCAAGATGTTCAAATATGTGCATTGAAAATTAATAACAGATGCACCACCTAGTGGGAAAATGAATTTATACCTAGAAGCCCCAAAGTACATCAATTGACGCACTCAATTGCCTTGGATGCGTCAATTGATGTACTTTGGGGCTTCTAAGTATAAATTCATGTTCCCACTAGGTGGCGCATCTCAATCACTGTTTACAGTTTTACTCCGACATTACAAACAATAAACACACGATGATGTCATGTAATGACATCACATACTGAACGTATTTAACAAATAAGTAACTTCACATTAATTCACATCTGCATTTCATGCTAAATGCAGTCGTCGTGATAATGCGTCAATTGACGCACTTTGGGGTTTCTAGGTAAAATTCCTTTTGGGGTTTCTAGTGTTAACCAGTTAAGGTGGAATGAGGCTGTTGGCACTAACATTTAAAAAGGAGATACAGCAGCTTTTAAACTAGATAGTGGGGGAAGTCGACGGATACCCAAGAGTGCATGGTTTGGAATAATGTATCTCTGAAGGATACTACCAAAACAGGGAGGTTAGGTTATCCCAAAAGAAAGATTGTAATAAAAGTGTCCTTAAGAAAACAGCGGATAGGTTGTCAATATGAACAAAAAACATATTTTGAAATGCCTGTATACAAATATTAGAAGTCTAAAAAATAAGATAGGAGAGCTGGAATATATAACACTGAATGAAGAAGTAGATATAATTGGTATCTCAGAGACCTGGTGGAAAGAGGATAATCAATGGGACACTGTGATACCAGGGTACAAATTATATCGTAATAATAGGGTAGGTCAAATCGCTGGAGTGGTGGCACTATATGTTAAAGAAGACATTGAATCAAACAGGATACAAGTTTTGCAGGAAACACACTGTAGAATCATTATGTATAGAAATTCCATGTGAGAATAGCAGTAAGGTTGTACTACCATCAACCATCTGTTATATCAGACTCGTCTTCCTCAATTTCCTACCCCTCAACTGCAGTCTGCCACATGGTTCTGTGTTGGCTCCATTACTTTTCAATATCTTTATCTCACCCCGACCCTTCTTATATAACAATTTGGGATCTCAGCATATAATTACACTGATATCCTACTGATCCTGCACACTAATTCTCTGTCACCTGACCTTATCTCCCTTAACAACTACTTTACCCAGGTGGCTTGCTGGTTGAAATCAAATCACCTCATACTTAATTCGAAAGACCTCAGCAACCTAAACTGACTAATTCTACCAGATCACCATCACTTTCCCCCTTGCTCTCGGTATTCCTATTCCACTAGTACCCTCCTTTTGGTATCTCGGTGCCATCGTTGACTCATTACTATTTTTCCATAACCACATCAGCTCTACTCTTCGGCATTCCTTTCTCTCTCTCTGCCAGATTAGGGCCATTCACCCATTTCTTTCCTCCTCCTCCCTAACTACTCTGCTTATATCTCTATCATGTCATGTTTGGATTATTGCAATATTGTTCTTGCCAGTTTCCATATTTATGAGCTACAGCGGTTACAACTCATCCAAACCCCACCATAAGACTGCCATAAGACATGCTTCTCACTTTGATCATATCACTCCCCTTCTAATCCTTTTCCACTGGCTCCCCATTCATTACTGCATACAATATAAACATCTTACCCTGTTTCACAAAATCTTACCCACGGGTATGCCTTATTATCTTTCCTCCTTTATCATACTACATACCCCACAATGAATGCTCCACTCAATTCATACCAACCATCTCCACCTTCCCTCTCTCTCACAAGCCAGACTCTTTCTACCATTCTGCTTTCTACTTTCTTGGCCCCAGCCTCTGGAATGACCTGACCTTCGGCTAGAACCATGATACATTAAATTCAAATCCTAACTCAAAACACTCTTATTACAAAAGGCTTTTGACATCCCCCCTCACCTGACACCATTATTCACCCCCCCCCCCCCAGTATTGCTCCCTCCCTTTGTTACCTGGCCCCTACTTATTCTCTCTAGATGTGAATGCGAATATCTCTCCTATCAATATGCTGGAGTTCCTTTCAACTCTTCCTTTTTTTAAATTTGTTTTTACTTTGTAAACCGCCCTGCTGCCAATGTGAAGGGCAAGATATCAAGTTTTAATAAACAAACATAAACATAAACCTGGCCATAATGAACAGACAGATAATGGAATGCTAATAGAAATTAGAGAATCTAACAAAATTGGCAACGCAGTAATAATGAGGATTTCAGTTACACCCACATCAAATGGGTGAATGCCACATCAGTGCATGCTAGGGAGATAAATGTTCTAGATGAAATAAATGACTGCTTCATGGAATGTGGGATCTGATATGAGAGGTGATCATGCGAGGTGATAGTGTTGGGACCATTTGGTAACAGTGATCATAATATAATAAAATTTTATTTAGTAAACCATCTTTGACACCAGACCAGATGTATTCCTCGCTTTAAAAAAGTGAAAGGAAGGCGAACCGACTGTCACATGTTTTAAAGGGGAGGTGAGAGAAGCTGATAATAGCCAAAAAAAAAATCTTAAAAAAATGGAAATGGGATCTTAATGAAAAAAAACAGGAAACCACATAAGCAATTTAAATGCAAAGTATTGATAAGGCAGGCAAAGAGAGAATAGTATTGATAAGGCAAAGTATTGATAAGGCAGGCAAAAACTTATAGTAAAAGATTTTCAGGTACATTTGAAGCAAAAAGCCTGTGAGGGGAACCAGCTGAATAATTATATTTTAGAGGAGTAAAAGGGACACTAAGAGAGGACAAGGTCATAGCGGAAAGACTAAGGGAGTAATTTTAGAAGCATTCCCATATACAAAAAGCAGCATAGAGAAGTGTAGATTGAAATACACGTCTCAATGACATTTCAGAATCTACTTTTTGTAGGTGCGAGAATGCTCACTACATATACCCAGCCACGTGTCGGTGAAGAGTGGACCCATCATACAGATATGGATTCCCTATTGTATAAAGGGAATCCACTTCTGGAAAAAAATGTGGATATCATCATTTACACTTGCCACCAGGCACAAATAAGTGCCTGCTGATAGAGGCAGATGTAAATGTTGATGTCAGGGGGAGGGGGGGTCACCCTACACCAGGGGTTTTCAACCCAGTCCTCGGGGATCCCTAGGCCAGTCAGGTTTTCATGATTCCCAGAATGAATATGCATGAGAAAGATTTGCATGTTCTGCCTTCATTGTATGCAAATCTATCTTATGCATATTCATTGTGGGAATCCTGAAAACCTGACTGGCCTAGAGTTCCCCAAGGACTGGGTTGAAAACCTATGCCCTACACAACCCACACCCCTGACCCCTCCCTTGCAGCATGACCCCAAACAACCAACCCACCTTTGAAGCATTACTTAAATAACCACCCTCCCCCCAAAGGGCCCCTCAATGAAAAAATAAAAAGGCGACTCCCCCCACTTTGATAGGTCTCTCCCCACCCAATTAACATCCCAGGCTTACTAGGGTCATTGGTGTCCAGCAGAGAGCAGAAGCAAGACCTATTCACTCTTGCTCTGCAGACAGTCCCTCTCCAAAATGGCGCTAATGACTCCTAGTGGTAAGCTCACGGTACTCTCAGTATCATGTGATTACCACCAGATATCACTAGCAATATTTTGGAGAGGGACCGCATGCAGAGCAGGAGCAAGTGGGTCTCGTTCCTGCTCCTCACTGGTCACCAATGACCCCGACAAAACCGGGAATGTTAATCAGGGAGGGGAAGGGGCCTGGACAGGTTGGGGGGGGGGGGTCTTTCAAAGAGAGGGTCACTATTTATTTTTTGGTAGGGGTGCCTTCGGGTGGAAGGGAAATCAAAGTGATGCTTCAGGATGGTGGAAGGGGCATCAGGGTAGTGCTTTGGATAGGGTGGAAAGGGGAAATCGAGGTAATGCTTAGGAGATATACTTGGCCTGGGGCAGCCCAGTCTGTAGTGCTGCACCGATATGCCTCTGTGCAGCAATTTTAGGAGGCTGTTCCCATGTCTAGGATAGAGGGGGGAGATTTTCATGTCTTTTTTTCTTATATGCAGCTATTCTACCTGTTCTTGGTAAGGGGGCAGAAAGGCTGCATCACACAAACATCTTTAATACATGGCTCCAAACCTGGTGCAAACAAGAATGATTTAGATATATAGGTGACTGGGGAAACAGATGGATCAACAAGAGACTATACTGTGCTGATGGACTACATCTCTCCGTCACAGGGAAAAGGATCCTAAGTTAAAAATTCAGGCACTATGCGGACAGGCATTTAAATTAGGGAAAGGGGGAGATGGATGGAGAAGGACAAGTTCAGGACATCACTCCCAGCAAAAGCATAATAACATTGGAGACAGCCACACTTTTAAACCACACATCTATGGCAAGTGGGAAGAGACATGTAGAACAAAATCCATGCAAAATACAAGCAAGCCAGTCAAGAAATGCTGGAAAGCAATGAGCACAAATGCTTGAAGCCTAGCCAAAGCTCCTGACCTGGAAACCCTAATGGTGGAAATGGACTTGGACATTGTGGCCATTACAGAAACATGGTGTAACGAGTCGCATGAATGGGATATAGCCATAGCTGGCTATAATCTATTTAGAAGAGATAGAGAGGATAGAAAAGGAGGAGTAGCCCTGTGTGTCAAAAGTAATATTAAAGCTGCTGAAATGCAGGGGACATGAGGAAAAGAAGAAGCACTGTGGATTGTGTTGGAAAGAGGAGATGGTACTGTCATCCATACTGGTGGAGCCTACAGGCCTCCAACTCAAACTGAAGAAATGGATAGCGAATTGATTATTATTATTTTTTTTTTATTTTATAAATTTTTATTATCAACCTTTTCATATACATTATCCACCGTTCCATATACATGACTGTCAACCTGTTCACGCACAGTATACACTTCCTTTGCTATCCTTCTATACATAGAACCATAACTGCATAAAGAAATCCGTGTCTAGCACGACTGAATCACAATGCCCTTTGTTCCCTTTCCCCCCATTCGCATACCCATGCTTGACCGTAGGCAGAGATTACCTACTGGGCACCGGATAACCTTATAATCAACAGCCATTTAGAACTTAATAACAGTAACATGACCGTCCCTATATTCCCCTGCACCCCTTAAGCCGGTACAGTTAATACCTCTCTAACCCCCTACTCTCCCACCCCTCCACCCCCCCCCATCCCCCTTCCCCCACTCTCCCTCCCGCAACCATCGCCAAACCCACGCCCACCGCTTCTCAACTTGCTCCCCCCTTCCCCTCCTCTCACCCGTCATTTTATACATTGCATACAGAAAAGACACTCTTCCTGCATAACTAGCTATAGATGGCAAATTCGGCCTCTTCCAGTACCATGCTATTTCACATCTTGCCGCTGTTACACAATACCAAATGATTCTCCAGTCCCCGTCCCACCTCCCATCAGGTTTATGCAAAAGACACATTTCAGGACCAAGCACTATATTCGCCCCCACCATTTTATTAATGCATTCCCCTATTTTGTGCCAATACTCTCTCACTACTGGGCACGTCCACCACATATGCAACCAAGAACCGCGCTCCCCACACATCCGCCAACACTCAGCCGTCTGTCGCACTCCTGCCCTGCACAATCTCTCCGGTGTGAGGTACCATCGTGACAACACCTTATAGCCATTCTCTCGTAGGGATGTGGCAATAGAGAATCTAGCTATACCCATTACTATCCCCTCCCACTCTTCCACCCCCCACACTACCCCTAAATCCTTTTCCCACTCTTCCATATACTTAAGCTTCCGTTCCCCTCTGGCTATCAAACCTCTATAGATCCTAGAGAGCATCCCTTGTTGCCCCATGGAACCTAAACAGGCCCCTTCGAACCACTCCCCTCCCCCCCTTCCGCCCTGCTCCCTCCCCTTTTTCCGGATCACCGAGCACATCTGCATGTACGCGAACCTATCCGCCTCCCCCAGGTGATATAAATCACGCATCCCCTCGAAACCCCTGCACTGCAGCCCGACCATTATCTGGGACACCTGGGTCAGGCCTTGCGCTGCCCATCTCTGGAGTACTGCGGCATTCGGGCCTAGGCCTGCCGCACAACAGGCCTGCAGGGACATGGTGGGCGACCATTTCTTGTCTCCAACTAACCGTCGCTTAAACTGTTGCCACACCTTCAGTGTGTGTCCCACCAATGGATTCTGACCTCTATCGCCCCCTCCCTCCCATACTATTCGTTCTAATTCCCCTGGGCGATACCCATCCACCTCCATCTTTACCCACTGCTTATATGGTTCCCGCATCCACGCATAGACGGTTCGTAATTGTGCTGCCGCATGATACAAACTAAAGTTGGGGATCCCCATCCCCCCCTCCCCTACCGGCACCTGTGTCGTTCTGGCCGCCACCCGTGGCCTTTTCCCCCCCCAAATAAATCTCGCCACCTGCTGTTGTACCCTCCGTAATACTCTTCGGGGTACCAGTATGGGCAGCACTTGGAAGAGGAAGAGAAACTGGGGAAGAAGCATCATCTTCACCGTCGCCACCCTCCCGAACCACGAATAATACCCTCGGCTCCAGCCCTGCAATTGCTCCTCCACCCGCCCCACCAATTTATTATAATTCAGCGCGTATAAGGCCTCCAGGTTCCTCCCCAGCTGTATTCCAAGGTATCTAATCGAAGTCTTCGCCCATTTAAACGGGAAACACTGTTGCCACCCCCGCTGCCCCCCCTCCTCACCTACTATTCTTAAGATCTCCGACTTCTCCCAATTAATCCGAAAACCCGCCTTCTCGCCATATGTCTGTATCTCTCGCATCACTGCCTGTAGTGTTTCTCTGGGGTCCGTAATAGTCAACAAAATGTCATCCGCAAATAAGGAGACTTTGTATTCCTGGCCTCCCACCCTAACCCCCGCTACCTCGGGATTAGCCCTCAACCTCGCCGCTAAGGGCTCGAGGGAGAGCGCAAATAATAGTGGGGATAACGGACATCCCTGCCTAGTCCCCCTTTCTAGCGGAAAGAACTCAGAATAGCCTCCATTTACTCGTACGCATGCTTTTGGTCTATGATATAAAGCCCTTATCCACTGCACAAACCCTGGTCCAAACCCCAGCTGCTCCAATATTGAGTATAAAAATGACCAAGACACTTGGTCAAAGGCCTTTTCGGCATCCAATGAGACCAACAGAGTCTCCTTCCCCTTCTTTTGGGCCGACCAGATCACATTCAACACTTTCCGTATGTTGTCCGCCACCTGTCGGCCAGGCACAAACCCCGCCTGGTCGGCATGCACCAACTTCCCCAAATGCTTATTAAGTCTAATCGCCAGCACTTTTGCCAGTAGCTTCGCATCCACATTTAATAGAGAAATGGGCCGGTATGACGCACACTCCTGAGGATCCTTCCCTACCTTATGGATAAGGGTAATACCTGCCCAACCCATTGTATCCGCCAATTTCTCCCCCCGGTGTGGCCCATTAAACACCCTAGTCAACGGCCGCACCAACTGGCTGCCAAACTGCTTATAAAAGCGCGCCGTTAGGCCGTCAAGCCCTGGGGCTTTACCAGGCTTTAATGCCTTAATGGCCTGCAAGACTTCCTCAGTTTGGATTTCCCTATCTAGCCCTTCCCGCTCATCCACCGTCAATCCCGGGAGCCCTGCTCCTCTCACATACTCTAAGGTATCCTCCCGCGATCCCCCCTCACGTGCCCTGTATAGGTTGCTATAGTAGGCCACGAATTCCTCGCGGATGCGTCGGACGTCCCGCACCCCTTCCCCCCTACTCCTAATCTGATAGATCCTATTCCACTCTCTGCGCTTCTGCAGCTGCCGCGCCAGATATTTCCCCACTTTATTGCCCCCTTCAAAAAATCTCTGCTTCAGCAGCTGCAGCCGGAACTGTAGCTTTTCTGCCTCCACGGCATTGACTTGAGCTCTAAGTTCCAAGACGGTCCCTCTATGCAGTCCTCCCCCTTCCTGCATATCCCTCTCCTCCGCCTCGCGTAATTGCTGCCGCAACCGCTCCTCGTGCTCTACCCTCTCCCTCTTAATGCGTGCCCCCCACTTAATAAACACCCCCCGCAAAACTGCCTTAAAAGCATCCCAGAGCACTCCCTCTTCCACCTCTCCTCCCCCATTTTGCTCAAAATACTCCGGGATTAGGCTCCGTATTTCTGTTACTACCCGCGCATCCTCCAACAAACCCTCATTCAGTTTCCAGAATTGCCGTCCCTTATCCTCCCCTGCCACCCGCACCTGTACCACCACTGGGGCGTGATCAGACCAAGTAATTGGTTCTATTTCCCCCCCCACAATCCTCCCCGCTAGCTCCTTCCCTACCCATATTGCATCCAATCTAGAATATGTCCCATGGGCCGCTGAGTAGAAGGTGAATTGCCTTCGGCCCGGGTTGAGCATCCTCCACCCATAAATCAGGCCATTCTCTCCCCCGCACAAATTTCTGATAGCACTTCCTATCCTTCCCCCTCCCTTCCCGGTGGCCCGTCGTGTCTCTCCCCACCTCCCAGACCAAGTTGAAGTCCCCCCCACAAATCAACACCCCCTCTCCCATTGCCGCTACCTGCTCACTCAAACCTTTCCAAAACTCAGTTTGAGCTCCCGTAGGGGCATACACATTCACCACACATAGCCATTCCGCCCCTTGCTTCACTCGCAGCAAGAGATAGCGTCCCCCTTTATCCCGGGATAGCAGCTGGACCTCAGTTTGAACTTCCCCCTTAATGAGTACCGCGACCCCGCCTTTCTTTTTCTCTCTAAGGTTAGAAGCGAATAGACGATGCTTATACCCCCTGGGTTGCACCAGTGTCTCATGCCGTTTCTGTAAATGCGTCTCTTGCAACATTACTATATCAGCATTATGCCTCGATAATTCTTTATACAGTTTCTGTCTTTTCCATGGTGAATTTAATCCTTTAACATTCAACGTTAATATTTTCAATTCCCCTCCTCCCCTCCTTCCCCCCCTTCCATCCCGCTGATCCTGCCTCTCCCCCCCTCCCCCTCTCCCCCCCCCACCTCCCCCCCTGCCCTCTTCCCTCCCTCCCCACCCCCCTCCCCCCTCCCCCCCTCTCAGAATTCTCCTCTGTGGAGACTCACCTTCCATATCAGTGACCCCTTCCACCTCACCACCAAGTCTTCCCCAGTAACCCCCATCCCCCCGTCCCCCCAATCTCACCCCGCTCTCCCCGCTCTCCCCACTATCCCTTCTCCCTCCTGTCCCCCCACCGCTCCCCTCCCCTCTCACCGCCCCTCCTCCCCCCTTATACATTGCCTGCCTCTCCCTCTCTTCCCCCCTGTAGCCTGTTATCCTAACCTCCCCCTCCCTCCCAGCCTGTCAACCAACATAATTTAAGATACCAGTCCTGTGGTGGAACACCACCGCTCAGCCAGTCTCTTGCTCGGATGCCGGACTCCGGTGACCTCCTTTAGCCGTCCTGGCCAATCTCCTGCCGCTCGCCCTCTGCCATTTCGCACTCTCCGTCCTTCCTGGTCTGGATTCCGGGCGTTGAGGAGTAGTGGCGGTGTCGATCATCTCCGGCAGCTGTTCTGCGCCCAACTCTCGCAAGGCTGTCCAAGCCTCCGTGCTGGATCGTACCGTCCGCGATCTCCCTTTCACCGTGATCAATAATCCAAATGGGTACAGCCACTTGTATCGCAGGTCTGCTCTCCTCAGGTAGGCCGTCACTTCTCTGATCTCCCTCCTGCGCTGCAGCGTTCCCTGGGACAGGTCTTGATATAACTCCACTTTATGGCCCTCCCAGTTGAAATTTCTCAACTTGCGGTTGGCTCCCAGCAGCAGTTCCTTGCTCTTGTAGGAACTCAGACACACTACTATGTCTCTTGGCCTATTTTCTCGGATGGGTCCCAGGCCTCTATGCGCTCTTTCTATATTCAAGTGGGAAACGTCCACTTCCTCCCCATGTCCCGCTGCCACTAAGAGGCTTTGGAATATTTTTTGGGCCACTTCCTCACTATGCTTGAACTTAGGCTCCTCTGGCACACCTCGTACGCGGAGATTACATCTCCGCGAGCGATCTTCGAGATCCTCTGCTTTGGCTTTGAGGGCCTCTTGCGCCGACTGCAGGTCCTCCCAACTCTGTTGTAGCTGCGCCAGGGTCTCCCCTTGACTATCCAGTTTAGTTTCGGCTTCGTCAACGCGTTCGCCCAGCTCCAGGATGTCTTGGCGCATTGTCTGCACTACCTCCTTGATCTCATTTTTCACCCCACAAATCTCCACCTTTAGTTCCTCTTTTAACTCGAGGAGCCACTGCTTAATCTGTTCCGCTGCAGGCAGACCCACTTCTCCCCCTTCACTCTCTCCCGGGCTGCGTGGGGTTTCCATCGCCGTTTTGCCGGTTTTCTCTCCTTCCTTCCCGCCTTTGGACGTAGCATAGGGGGATCGAAACTCAGCCAGTTTCTTTTTCATCAAGCCCTCTTTTTTGGCATTGGGTTTCTCCATTATGGGTTTGAGCCCGTCTCCCCCAGCTGACAATCTGGCAATCTGGCCTGCACTCCAGGCGTACCTCCTTCCTTTTGCTCTTGTGTGAGGGCAGTGGCTAGGCTTTCCACTCAGACCTCCACACCGTCTGATGCCCTTCCCAGCTGGTGTCTGGCTTCGGGGAGCCTCCCGGAGAGTACACTGCTACTCCTCACCCCGCTGATGCCACTTCTCTCACTGCTGCCCTCTGCAAGTGAGACCCGGCCTGTCTTCAGTTCTTCCCCTGCTCAGCCCCCACCACGTGGCCGATTTCACCCCGCTGACAAGGCTAAACGGCGCAACTCTGAGCAGGGAGATTTTATTCCAGTCCTTTACTTTCAGCTGCCCTCACTTAAGTCAGGCTTCTCCCCGCAAGAGGTGCTCCCCTGCTGCCGCCGCTCAAATGGCCTGCCTCCCGACGAATTCCACTCTCCCGTGGTCGGCACTCAGCTCACCGCCTTTGGGCCGCACTTCTCACGCGATGCTAGGCTGCCGCTCCGGCTGCTTACTCAGCCCCCTGCTCTTCGTGCCACTCGCTCGGGTTACCGGTGGGGTTGAGCAGCTCCCCCCCCGTTCACCCCCGCTCTCTTTTCCGCCCAATTCGACGCCCGTAGGGGCTACAACAGCGTAGTTAAAAGCATTGGTGGCGGAGCTCCCGTGCTACGCCGCCATTCAGGTGGGTGACGTCACCGGAAGTCCTCGAATTGATTATTGATATTGCAAAGATAGCCATGAAGGAGGAAGTGATCATATTGGGTGACTTTAATCTACTTGATGTGGATTGGAGTATTCCTTCTGCAAATCTGGAAAGAAGTAAAAAAAATTGTGGATGCCTTCCAAGATGCATCACTGAGACAAATGGTGATGGAACCGACCATGGAAAGCTCGATGCTGGATTTAGTGCTCACCAAAGGAGATAGCATGTTGAATTTTGGGGCGGATGCCCATGTGAGCAGCAACGATCATCACACAGTGTGGTTTGAGATAAAAGCCAA
The DNA here is from genome assembly GCA_033557465.1 of Ichthyophis bannanicus. Taxonomy (NCBI): domain Eukaryota; kingdom Metazoa; phylum Chordata; class Amphibia; order Gymnophiona; family Ichthyophiidae; genus Ichthyophis; species Ichthyophis bannanicus. The sequence goes on from CM066039.1 coordinate 195,760,197, forward strand.
GGTAGAGTCCAATCACAGCAAGCTCAAAGTCCTAGACTTCAAAAACACTGACCAGTAAAATGGCCAAGTACCTGAAGGAGGAGTTGGCAGGGTGGGAGGAGATAAGGGAAGTCAAATTGCAGTGCTAAACTAAAGTAGGCAATAAAAGGAGCAACAGATACATATGTAAGGAAAGTAAACAAAAACAAAAGAAAAAGGAAATCTATTTGGTTCTCCAAAGAAGTGGCTGCACAAATAGAGGCAAAAAACACAGCTTTCACAAAATTCTGAAGTTCACAAACAGAGGAACACAGAAAGGAATTCAGGATCAAACTAAAAGAGACAAAAAGAGAAATAAGGATAGCAAAATTAAAGACAGAAGAAAAGATGGCTGAAGATGTGAAGTGTGGCGACAAAACGTTTTTCAGGTATATGCGGGCGAGGAGGAAAATTAAAGATGGAATTGCAGGACTCAAAAGTGCTGGTAATGGATTTGTGGAAAGTGACACTGAAAAAGCAAAAATGCTAAACAAATACTTCTGCTCTATTTTTACTAAAGAAAATCCTGGAGAAGGACCACCTGTGACTGACAAATATACAAATAGCAATGGAGTAGATTCACAGAAGATGATGTATTAGAACAGCTTGCAAAACTGAAAGTGGACAAGGCCATGGGACTGGATGGGATACATCCCAGGATATTGAAAGAGCTCAGAGAGGTACTTGCAGGGCCGTTAAAGGATGTTTTTAATAGATCTATGGAGACAGGAGAAGTCCCACAAGACTGGAGAAGAGCTGATGTGGTACCTCTACACAAAAGTGGTAATAGGGAAGAAGTGACAAACTACAGGCCAGTAAGCCTTACCTCGGTGTTGGGAAAAGTAAACAGAGGCGCTCCTGAAAGAGCAAATAGTGGACTTTCTCAAAACCAACAGGTTGCATGATCCGAGGCAACATAGGTTTTTACCAAAGGACAATCTTGCCAAACAAATCTGATTGAGTTCTTTGACTGACAGATGGTGATGGTAAACGGAAATCATGCGGATGAAAGGAAGGTGATTAATGGGGTGCCCCAGCGTTTGGTCCCGGGACCGGTACTGTTCAATGTATTTGTGAGTAATATTGCTGAAGGACTGAATGGAAAAGTCTGTCTGCAGATGACACAAAAATTTGCAACAAAGTGGACTCTCCTGAGGGAGTAGATAACATGGAAGAATGGTCTAAGGCTTGGCAGTAAAGATTTAATGTGAAGAAGTGCAGTGTCATGCACTTGGGAAGCAGAAATCCCAGGGAATTGTATGTGATAGGGGGGCGAGAGGTTGGTGTACACGGACCAGGAGAAGGACCTCGGAATGATTGTTTCTGAAGATCTCAAGGTGGCGAAACAGTGTGACAAGGCAGTGGCAAAAGCCAGAAGGAAGCTGGGTTGCATACAGAGAGGAATTTCCAGCAGAAAGGAAGAGGTGCTAATGCCACTGTACAAGTTGCTGGTGAGGCCTCACTTGGAATATTGTGTTCAGTTTTGGAGACCATATCTCGCAAAGGATATAAAAAGACTGGAAATGGTTCAGAAGAAGGCGACCAAAATGATTTGGAGCCTGCATCAGAATACTTATAAAAGGGACTTGAAGACCTAAATATGTACACTCTGGAGGAGAGGAGGGACAGGGGAGATATGATTCAGACCTGTAAATACTTAGAGTATTAATGAACAAACAAATCTCTTCCAAAGACGGGGAAGGTGTAAAACTAGAGGGTATAACATGAAGCTGCAAGGGGGTAAACTGAAAGGCAATGTCAGGAAATACTTTTTCACTGAAAGAGTTGTGGATGCTTGGAATGCCCTCCTGATAGAAGTGGTAGGAGCAAACACAGTGACAGAATTCAAAATGGCATGGGACAGACACAGTGCATCCCTTTAGAGCAACAGGATAAAATCAAAATAAACATAATTATCTCTTATACCTCAACAAATACGGGTCACCTACACGTAGCAGTGGGTACACCCCTAAACAAAGGCATGGGGAGGGGTGACCTGCACAGAGCAGCAGGTGCACCTACTCTTGCCACCTTGCTGGGCAGACTAGATGGACCATACTGGTCTTTATCTGTTGTCATATACTATGTTACTATGTTTTTTTTGTTTTTTTTTAAGAATATTTTTATTGAAATACTACACAAACAGATAACAAAGCATTGACACTTCTGGTAACTTCCATTTGCTTAACAAATAGGACAGGAGATAGAAAATCTGATAGTCCTCACCCACTGGCTTTAAAGTACCTAGTCAAAAAAATAGCAGTGTTACAATCTGTATTTTTTTTATAGAACCCTTACCTAATCACTCCTACACCAGTCATCCAATTACCTGACTCCCACTCTACCCCCCCCTAAAGAACCCCTTCTCCCTGCTCCTTATAGCTCCTCTTCTTCTACACACTCAGCCCCATAAGTCTGGTGAAATTTGCGCCATAGATGCTTGCACACCAACCAACCAAGTTTAGATCTATCTTTATAGAGATGTAATTCAAAGAAGCCCATCTCATGCATTAGGTTCACCCACTCTTGCTTTACCGGCACACTTTCCTTCACCCAGTGCTTCATGATCACTTTTTTGAACAATAGTAGGGCCACACCCAGAAATTTTTGTTTTGCTGTTGGCAAAGCATGGGTTTTCAAGAGGACACTGTCACCCAACAGAAACAGTGTATAGGTCCAGCCAACATCTACTTGCAATACCTCTTTTATAAGCAGCCAGTGCTTATCCCCCATATCTGCTTTAACATCGCACTCGAAAAATGAGTGTTTGTAACTCCCTTCATAAATTTTGTACTTTAGACAGTAAGGGTTAGTCCTGGTTATGTAAGCTCTATGCAAAATTCTAAACTGTATCTTCCGTAGAGTCGTACTCTTCATCAGAGAATTTATCTCTGTGAATGTCCCTGTAATATCTTCCCCTGACAACTGCTCCCCTAGTTCATGGGTCCTCTGACTTACCCAAGTCCCCCAAAAACTGATCTATCAGGCATTGTTTCCCCACGATAGTGTGTTCACAGCCAATGGCATCGCATTCATACCCCTGTCCATCTGGGTAAATTGAAAAGACAACTTATTCTGGTTATTCATTGTACAGAACCAATGCCGCACCTGAGGTATTGCCACAGATGCTTATGTGGGATCTCTCACTTGCTTTTGAGCTAATTGATTGGTCTCCAGCAAATTACCGAGAGTCTCACAGCCCTTTTTAGCCCAACTCTTGAATGGAGACTTCCCCTGACCTGGTGCAAAGTCCATGTGACCTACAAGGTGTAAAAAGGCAGAGGTCCACGGCGTACCTCCTCCCTTTATTCTCCACCACTTCCAAGATATACGAAAGGGACACAACAGTGATGGTCTTCCCTTTAGGAGGCCTTGCTTCACTTATGTATATACAATAGATTCATAAAATAGTACAGCTGACACCATTCTTATAACAAACCCTCTGGGGCGAAGCAGGCCTCTCCCCTGTGTGCCTCAAAAATCCACTGCATGAGGAAATCACATTATAAAGCTGAAGATCAGGCAGCCCTAACCCCCCTTTCTCCTTCCCCAAGGCCAGTTAACAGTGACAGTGGCCAAGTCTCAGGAGTTTAGCATTCCATATAAACTTCACTATAATACTTTCAGAACGGCTAAGTTACTCAGTTCCATGAATGAAATTTTAAGCCAGTATTGGATTTCTGACAGTCTCATCCTGATGCATTATGGGACCTACAGCACTGATTCCAATAGGTAAAATCATGGACTACAAATATCATACTGCATTGGAATGCTAATTTAAAATTGGAACTGGCAAAAATCTCACTCCTGGAGCTGTACTTTTATAGTATCTCTCATCCATCTGTTTCACCCATGTTGAAATGCTCTGCAATGGATATAACAATTTTAGTAATAGGACCATCTTCACCAATTCCACCCTCCCATATAGAGAGATAGTGTCAGATATAGAAATTACACTTACCTGGTAATTGTAGTTCCTGGAGGGTCCAGTTTAGTCCTCCACATCCGGGTAGTGTACCTCCTCCTGCAGCACGGAGACTGGACCAATCAGAATCTTGCTCTCCTGATGTATGCTGCTGGAGCTCCTATTAGCCCCCCAGTGAACTATTAACAAAGCAGACTTAAAGAAGTAAAAAAATACATAAACCATAGCATAACTAAGCCCCTTTTACAGCTAAGATGACCCCCTCCCCAAATGAGGAAGCCAAGACCCTGCACATTGCTTCTGCCGCTTACCTGACACAGCTGACAGCAACAGATAGGAAAGGAAAGAACTGACCTCGCAGAGAAGAAAGGGAGAGCCCAAGGACCCCCTAACACAAGGGTTTCCCAGCAAACGTCTTATAGGACTCTCCGTCTCCCTGTAGTAAGCGCGCCGGACCGAAAAAAACGGGAGGGAAGGAGGACTAAACTGGACCCTCCAGGAACTACAATTACCAGGTAAGTGTAATTTCTATTTCCTGAGCGGTCCTCCAGTTTAGTCCTCCACATCCGGGATGTAGCAGAGCAGTTAGGAACGGGCGGGACCCTGCCAACCGGCGCGCAAGACCGCCGAACCAAAACAAGAATCCCGAGCGGCCAACACGTCCAATCGGTAGTGTTTGCTGAAAGCATGGAGAGACGACCAAGTAGCCGCTTTGCAAATCTCCACTGGCGGAACCAGACTATGTTCTGCCCACGACATCACTTGCACTCTAGTAGAGTGGGCCCGCAACCCCACCGGGACTGCACGCCCGTGCACAACATACGCCGACGCAATCACTTCCTTAATCCACCTAGAAATAGAAGACTTCGCCGCTGCCTCACCCTTGCACACCCCGCCAAAGAGCACAAACAAACGATCCGTTTTGTGGAAGGACTCGGAAACCTTCAAGTAACGACGCAGCACTCGCCGGACATCTGCAACCCAGCCTCGGAGTCACTGGCCTTATCCGAGTGAAACACCGGAAGGAAAACGGACTGACTCAAGTGAAAAGGAGACACCACCTTAGGAAGAAAGGACGGGACGGTCCGCAAAACCACACGATCCTTAGAAAAGGATAAGAACGGTTCTCTGCACGAAAGCGCTTGCAGCTCCGAAATGCGCCGTGCCGAACAGATGGCCACCAGAAAAACCGTCTTCAGGGTCAGATCTTTTACGGACACTTGCCGAAGGGGCTCAAAAGGCAGACGAGCCAAAGCTTGCAGCACCAGATTCAAATCCCAAGGTGGAACAACAACTTTGCGTGATGGCCTCATCCGGAAAACCGCTTTGAGAAACCGTCTAATGTCAGCGTGCGACCCCAGAGGAATCCCTTGCACTTTGCCCCTGTAGCACGCGAGAGCCGCTAGCTGAACTTTTAAAGAACTGGCGGCTAGACCTTTGTCAAAGCCGTCCTGCAAAAAACTGAGAATCATGGAAATAGGAGCCGTCGCCGCCCGAATACCACGGCGCGAACACCAGTCTTCAAAAATGCGCCACACTCGTACGTACGCGAGGGAAGTGGAGAATTTTCGAGCCCGCAGCAGCGTGGCAATAACCGCTGATGAATATCCCTTTTTTCTCAAGCGAGCCCTCTCAATGGCCAAACCGTAAGCGAGAATCGATCCACTTGGGGCAGCCGCAGAGGCCCCTGAATCAGCAGATCCAGAAGAGCCGGGAGCTTCCATGGCACTCCGTCGATCAACCGCACCAGATCCGCATACCAGGGACACCGGGGCCAATCCGGAGCCACAAGGAGCACTGGACCGTGATGCGCCTCGATGCGTTGGATCACCCTGCCGATCAACGCCCAAGGCGGGAAGATATAGAGGAGTCCGTCCTCCGGCCACGGCTGAATCAGAGCGCCGATCCCTTCTGACATGCGTTCCCTCCGCCTGCTGAAGAAGCGACCTGTCTTGGCCGACTGAAATGTCGCCATGAGGTCCATAATGGGAGGTCCCCACCTGCGAAAAATCTGCGCGTATACCTGCGGGTGCAGTTCCCATTCCCCGGGATCCACCTGCACCCTGCTGAGATAATCTGCCATGACATTGTCTTTTCCCGCGATATGCGCTGCCGAAATAGCTGGCAGACGGAGCTCGACCAACTGGAACAACGCTTCTGCCTCGTCCTCCAAGGCTACGCTTCTGGTGCCGCCTTGCCGGTTGATATAGGCAACCGTCGCTGAATTGTCCGAGAGTACTCGGACCGCTCGCCCCCTCAGCGTCGACTCGAAGGCCTCTAGCGCTCTCCGCACCACCCGTAGTTCGAGCCGGTTGATCGACCAGGAGGCTTCCAGAGCAGACCAAGCGCCCTGCACGTAACAACCCTCGCAGTGGGCTCCCCAACCTAGTAGACTTACATCCGTTATCAACGGAAGCCAAAGAGGCTGCTCCAGAGGTAGACCTGCCCGCAACGTCCGAGAGCACCTCCACCACTGCAGAGACCGACGAACACGGCCCGGACAAGGCAGACGCTTGTTCAACGAATCCGTCTGGTTGGACCAATGGCGCAACAGGGCTCTCTGAAGCGGACGCATGTGAAACCTGGCCCAGGGAACCGCCTCCAGGGTTGCCGCCATTGTGCCCAATAACCACAGGTACCACCAAGCGGAAGAAGCGGGCATCGCGAGGAACGTGCGCACCAGACTTTGCAAGGCCTGAACACGCCGAAGCGGTAAGCAAACCAAACCTCTCGCCGTGTCGAACTGAACTCCGAGATACTCGAGAGACTGCGTCGGGATCAGCTGACTTTTCTTTGTGTTGATCACCCAGCCGAGAGATTGCAGAAGAGTCACCACTCTCCGGGTAGCCTGCAAGCTCTCCTCCTCGGACTTCGCCCGAATCAACCAATTGTCTAGATAAGGGTGGACTAAGATGCCCTCCCGACGTAAAGCCGCCGCCACCACCACCATGATCTTGGTGAAGGTACGAGGCGCCGTTGCTAAACCGAAGGGTAGAGCTTGAAATTGAAAGTGACCCCACAGGAACGCGAACCGTAGGAAACGCTGATGCACAGACCGAATCGGGATGTGCAAATATGCCTCAGAAAGATCTAGAGAAGTGAGGAACTCCCCTTGACGTACCGCCACGATGACGGATCTCAGGGTCTCCATACGAAAATGAGGAACCCGGAGACAACGATTGACCCCCTTGAGATCCAGAATAGGACGGAGAGACCCGTCTTTCTTTGGCACCACGAAATAAATGGAGTAACGACCCAGACCGCGCTCGGCAGACGGAACTGGAACCACCGCTCCCAAGGCTATGAGGCGATCTAATGTTAACCGAATGGCGAGTTCCTTGTGTCAGCCATTGCTGGGAGAGAGAACAAAGGATTCTCGAAGGGGGCAAACTCCAATGCATAGCCGTCTCGGATGACCTCTAGAACCCACTGATCTGAGGTTATCCTGGCCCAGGAAGGAAGAAAGCTGCGAAGACGACCCCCGATAACCGGACTTCCTTCCGGGGCCTGCCTCGCTTCATTGTGGTTTACGGGTAAAGGAAGAGGAAGAGGAGGAGACTGCAGATGCAAATCCACGGCCAGCTCCTCGGAAGCCGCGAAACCCTTGAGACCGCGAACCAAACTGACCCCGTTGGGAACTCCACAAACGGGAAGACCGAAATCTCCGAAAGTCCCAAAACGGCCCCCGCATGACCGGCAAATTTCTACTGAGTTTAGGCTTATCCTCCGGAAGTCTACCACCTTTAGAGTCTCCCAAATCTTTCACCAACTTATCAAGGTCTTCTCCAAACAACAATTTTCCTTTAAAAGGGAGTTTACTGAGCCGCGACTTAGAGGACCCATCAGCAGCCCAATTCCTTAACCAAATAGACCTTCTCGCCGCAACCAAGGAAGCCATACTATTAGCCAAGGTTCTAATCAAATCATAATGAACATCGGCCAAGTAAGCAGACCCAGATTCCAATCGAGACACCTCCAACAATTTCTGCTGATCCAAGTTGGAGTCCTGTCCTAAACGCTGAGCCCATCTTAAACACATTCGAGCCACCCAGGCACCACAAATAGAGGCTTGCAGAGAGAGGGCATTAGTTTCAAAGGCCTGTTTCAACAAGCTGTCTACTTTCCTGTACTGCGTGTCCTTCAAAGCCGCACTGCCTTCGACTGGAATCATAGTCTTCTTGGTGACGGCCGAAACCAGTGCGTCCACCCGTGGCGACTTGAACTTGTCCTTGTCCGCCAGAGGGCACAACCGGTTCATTGTGCGAATGCCCTTCAGAACAGATTCGGGCTGATCCCATTCAGTTTATATCATCTGATCCACCACACGATGCACTGGAAAAACCATCTGAGAGTCCCGTACGGCTTGTATGAGGGGATCTTCCAAACCTTCCTTCTCCACCGAAGGGACAGAGGCAAGATTGAGCGTCTGAAGAGACTCTGTAATTAACGGAACCAACTCCTCTCTTCGAAAAACACGAATGATCCGAGCCTGATCCTCAGGCTCCGGGATCTCCCCTTCCTCCAGCTCCTCACCAATGTCCTCGGTCTCTACTGCGAACTCAGACTCCTGCCATTCGGCTTCCTCACTCGCTAAAGAGAACCGCGAGCGTTTAGCCGGCTTCAGGACAATCCGCTGTCCTTCTTCACCTAAGCAGGAGAGGAGGGGCAACGGAGATGACCCCGCTTCCGGCAGCTTGCCCAAACGGCCCAAGCGGAACGCCTGATGCATCAGCAGAACAAAATCCGGAGAAAAGTCCGTCGAGGAAGGGTCTAATGCATCCCCCTATCCCTTGGGTGCCACCGGGGAAAGGGGAGCTTGGGGAGCTGGAGACGACCCCCTGTCAACCGGCAGGGCCGGACTGACGGGGTCTAACAGAACCTTGCCTTCCATCTGGTGTTCCAAGTCCGAGGAGACTGACGCGCAGCCCTTACAAACCCCGGACTCCGATACAGCCCCTCTGCAAGACCCGCAGACCAAACACTGAGGCCGCGCAGCCATTGAGGAAGAAAAAGAAAAGGCCACCAGTACCAGAAGGACCAAAAAGCCAGTAAAGAAAAAGGGAGCCAAGCCCCGTTGGTTTTGGTTCTGTTTCTGGTTTTTTTTTTTTTTTTTTTGTATCAACAAGTTATGGGAAGGCCTGTGGGGCAAGGACTGCAAGGCTGACCAAAAACGCCACACAAAACTGCCCAAAGACTCAGGAACCGCAGCAGCCCTCTACGAAGAAAAGGAGCGGGAAAAAGTAAAAAACAGCGGCGCTATAAAATGGCCGCCGGCACCGGCGGCTGAAGGCATAAAACGGCGGGAAAAAAGAAAGAACAAAACGCACGAAAAGCCGGCTGCTGAAAACAACAAAGAAAAAAGAAAACGCCTGCATGCACTGCCGCAGCACTGCCGGACTTACCCCCTGACGCCGGAGAATTGAAAACTGGCCAGCTGTTTGCTGAATGACGGTGGGATAGCCGCGATCAGCGTTAGAGAGAAGCCTACAGATGCGGCAGCACCTCAGAGCCGGGAGTTGAACACAGCCGGCGCAGCAAGCCAGGAATGGGACTGCCCCTGAGAGATCTCTCCCCCGTACTGTCAAGGAGGAGAGATCTACAAACGCACACTGCCTTCAGCACCTCTGCCTGCGGCTGGGCAAGAAGGTCCGTGCAGGTCTGGCTCCTCTATGGGCTTCCCTCTATTATCTTGAAATGTAGATTTAAAGAGACAGCTACCTAAATGAAATAAAAACGATAGCCAAAACCCAAGAAAGGAAAACCCCAAAAATTAGCTAACTAGTGTTGCCTCCAAGGCCCTTAGTGAGCCCAGAACCAGGCTCACAGGTTCTCCTGCTGCACGGAGACTGGACACACTGGGGAGCTAATAGGAGCTCCAGCAGCATACATCAGGAGAGCAAGATTCTGATTGGTCCAGTCTCCGTGCTGCAGGAGGAGGTACACTACCCGGATGTGGAGGACTAAACTGGAGGACCGCTCAGGAACTTTCCATTTATCACACAAGCTCTAAATGTGATCATTTTGTGCCTAATATTTTGCTAATACATCACCGCTAAACTTTTATGTAGATATTTCTCATAGTTAATATTCAGGCCAGCAAAGCTGCCTAGCTTTTCATAGAAATATGACGGCAGAAAAAGACCATATGGCCTATCCAGTCTGCCCTTTCATACCAACTACTATAGTCCCTTTTTTTACCTTTTCGATAACAGTTTTAAGATTTACCATGCTTACATTGATTTTACTCACATATAAAAGCATATCATCTGCAAACAGACCAATCTTGAACTCCTCTGTACCCATTTTTATACCTGTTAGCCCCTTATCCTGGTGAATCTTAGCTGCCAAAGGCTCCAATGTTAATAAGAACAGCTTAGGAGAAAGTTGACATCCCTGTTGGATCCACCTTTTTAATTGCAAGTTTTCAGTTAACCACACAGTTCACTAAGATTTGGGCCACTGGAGCAGAGTATAACCAAGAGATCCAGTCAGCAAAGCGACCCTATAAAAAATATTTCTGAAACACCCAGAATATGTATTTCTATTATATTTTATCAAACGCTTTTTCTGTGTCTAGACTGACTAACAGCTCTCCCTCCCCCATTTCCTTCCATCTCTGGAACATGACCAAGGTCCTCAACAGGTTAGTTGATACATGCCTCTGCAGAACAAACCACACCTGGTCCCTATGTATTAAGTATAGAAAGACTTTCCCCAGTCGCCCCCACCAAAACAGCAGCAATAAGTTTTATATCTTGGTTAATAGCAAAATAGGGCGGTAAGAACCCACTTGGTCTTAATTCCTACCTAGTTTTGGTATCACTACAATGTGTGCAAGATTCTGCAAGATACTTCTCATTTCTTTATTTATTAAGACCCCTAAGGCTGGGGTCAATTTCCGTGAGATTTTATAGAATTTGCCTCGTAAGCTATCAGGGCCTGGTGCCTTCATTGGCTTTAGATTTTTGATTGTGGTCTGAATTTCGGAAGCTGTGAGGGGCTTATTTAGAGCTGGCAAATGCATTTCAGATACCTGGGGCATTTCAAGATCTTGAAAACAGTTCTCTCCCTCTACCCATATCGTACAATAACTGATAATATTTCAAAAATGTCAGGGCAATAAACTCCACATTCTGGCACCTCTGTCCTTCCCCATCCTTCTTCTGTTTTCTTATGGATCTAGTAGACTTTGGTTTCACTAAGTTGGCCAACAATTTTGCCGCTTTATTGCCCCACTTATACAAATCATATTTATAAAAACTGATATTCAGGAGAGCCCTCTCGTTCAATTATCTGCTATCTCTCTTTTCACCTCTACCATCTTTCTCTGATCAGTTAGGCACATACTACATATATGTTGCTGCCTATATTGTTAAATTTGCTTAACTTTACCCAAAAGATCTCTGTCTCTTTTTCCTAGCCCCACTTGCATAAAGCACAGTTACTTACCTGTAACAGGTGATCTCTGGGAACAGCAGGAATAAGTCTTCACATATGGGTACGTCGGTACCGACGGAGCCTGCGCGGGAACGCTCCCCAGCGTCCCAAAAGGAAAGCTTTTGGGAGCATCCCACAGCGCCTGCGCGCTGCCTTCCCGCCTTTCCTAACCGCCTCTCTCCAGATCGAGTTTTAAAGCTGAGACAAAGAGAGAAAGAGGAAAGGAAAGATAGATAGAAAGATACAACTCCTAGGGGAAGTGGGTGGGTTGTGAAGACTTATTCCTGCTGTTCCCAGAGATCACCTGTTACAGGTAAGTAACTGTGCTATCTCCAGGAACAAGCAGGAATGAGTCTTCACATATGGGGACTCCCCAGCTAGAGATGCCTGGGAGATCCCCAAGGTTGTGAGACCCTGAGAAGGGCTCTACCTCCTCCCATGGATCTCAGGCATCCAACCAGGGATGGAGGGCAGGAGTTGATTAAGCATGGAACAGGTGTTTGAGAACAGCCTGACCAAACAGGGCATCCCGGTGGGAGTCCTTGTCCAAGCAGTAATGGGCTGTGAAGGTATGAACCAAGGCCCAGGTGGCCGCTCGACAGATCTGGTCGATGGACACAGAATTTAGATTAGCCATAGAGGTTGCCATGGCCCTCACATTGTGAGATGTGACATGGCCCTCCAGAGAAAGATTCTTGCTCTGACAGGCGAAAGAAATACACTGAGCAATCCAATTGGACAGTGTTCTCTTAGAGACTGGAAGTCCCAAATGAGAGGGATCAAAAGCAACAAAGAGCTGAGAAGACTTTCTATGTTGCTGTGTCCTTTGTAAATAAAAGGCAAGAGCCCTCTTACAATCCAGGGTATGAAGATTCCTCTCTGCACTTAATGCATGAAGACCTGGAAAGAAGACAGGTAAGTACACCTCTTGGTTAAGATGAAAAGGTGAGACCACTTTAGGCATAAAGTGTGGATTGGTCCTAAGGACTACCTTATCATGATGGAACCTTGTATAAGTTGGATTAGCCACTAAGGCCTGCAGCTCACTGATGCAGCGAGCTGAGGTGACTGCAATAAGAAAGATAACTTTCCAGGAAAGAAATTTCAAGGAGGTAGTGGCTAAGGGTTCAAAGGGAGGCTTCATGAGCTGACCAAGAACCAGATTCAAGTCCCATGCCACTGGAGTCGGTCTAATGGGAGGTTTAGTTAAAAGAAGGCCTCTCATGAATCTTGCAATAAGAGGATGAGAGGAAATAGGTTGTCCATTGAGAGGCTTGAGAGATGCTGCAATAGCACTCAAATGGACCCGTACTGAATTTGTTTTGAGGCCTGCATGGGAAAGATGTAGGAGATACTCTAGTAAAGAATTCAAAGGTATTGCTAGAGGGTTAAAACCCTTCTCAGCACACCAAATGGTAAACCTTTTCCATTTAAAAGCATAGGAACGCCTAGTAGAAGGCTTTCTGGAAGCATGAAGGATATCCCTCACTTGCTGAGACAGATGCCAATCTTGAAGGTCTAAGCCTTCAGCAATCAAGCCCTGAGATGGAGAGATTGGGGGTTTGGGTGCCACAACGTTCCCCCCTCCTGAGACAGGAGATCTGGAGCAGATCCCAAGTCCAGGGAGGGAGCTTGAGAGAGATGCAGAAGTAGAGGGAACCACACTTGGCGTGGCCATCGTGGAGCTATGAGGATCATAGTCCCTCGATCTCTCTGAAGCTTGAACAGGGTCTTGGGAATTAGGGGAATGGGTGGAAAGGCGTATAGGAAGTCTTGACCCCAATGAAGGAGGAAGGCATCCTTGGCCTGAACTCCCTGGCACGGAATTCTGGAACAGAATCGGGGAAGTTTGGCATTCCACGGACTTGCAAAGAGGTCTATGTCCAGGGTTCCCCAAATTCGAAAGATTCTGACTATCTGGTCCATATGAAGGGACCACTCGTGTGGAAGCAGAACTCGACTGAGTCTGTCTGCCCAAGAGTTTTGAACTCCTGGAAGGTATACTGCCAGAAGATGAATTTGATGCTCTCTGGCGAAGGCCCACAATCTCAGAGCTTCATTGCAAAGCGACAGAGAGCCAGTCCCCCCCTGCTTGTTTACATAGAACATGGCTACTTGGTTGTCCGTGTGAATGAGGACTGTCTTGTAGCTGAGCAGGGTATGGAAGACTCAGAGCCAGGAAGATTGCTCTGAGCTCTAAGATGTTGATATGTAGAGAGGTCTCCTGTGGGGACCAAATGCCCTGGGTGGAGAGGTCGTGAAGATGAGCCCCCCAACCCTTTGTAGAGGCATCTGTTGTAAGGGTTGCTTGGGGTAACAACTGTTGGAAGGGGGACTTTTGAGTGGACTTCCACCACTGGAGAGACCAAAAGAGGCGCCTGGAGGTTGCTATTTTGTCTGACAGACCCCCTGATGCCCGGGTCCATTGGGTGGACAAAGTCCATTGAGCTGCCCTCATGTGAAGGCGGGCATAAGGGACCACATGCACAGTGGATGCCATGTGGCCTAGTAGTTGTAACATCTCTCGAGCAGTTAAATGGGTTTTTAACTGAATCTGGGAGGCTAACTGCACTAAGCGTAGGCAACGGGCCTGGGGAAGATAGGCCCTTGCAGTTGTGGTATCCAGCAAGGCCCCTATGAACTCTAGAGACTGAGTAGGGGTGAGTTGGGACTTTGAAATGTTTATCACCAGTCCCAGACACTGCAGAACACGCATTGTGCAGGTTAGGGAAGTCTGGGCCTCTGACTGGGATGGAGCTCGGATGAGCCAGTCGTCCAGATATGGGAATACGAATATTCCTAGAGTGCATAGGAATGCAGCTACTACTGCCATGCATTTTGTGAACACTCTTGGAGCAGAGGCCAGACCAAAAGGAAGTACCCTGTATTGGTAGTGCTTCCCTTGATAAAGGAACCGAAGGAACCTTCTGTGTGCTGGATGGATGAGTATATGGGTATACGCATCCTTGAGATCTAGAGAACAAAGCCAATCCTGACTCTGAAGGTATGGAAGGAGAGTACCTAGAGAAATCATTTTGAATTTCTCCCTGCATAGAAACTTGTTCAATTCTCTGAGATCTAAAATGGGTCTGTAACCCCCTGTTTTCTTTGGGATAAGAAAGTAGGGGGAGTAGAACCCTGAGCCCTGTTGAAGAAGGGGTACTTCTTCTATTGCCCCTTGGGCAAGAAGGGTAGTAATCTCTTGACCGAGAAGGTCGAGGAGAGATGTTTAAGAATTGAATTGTCTCACCATGGTGTGAGGAGGAAGGTTTGAGAAATGAAGTTTGTACCCTTCCCTTATGATGGAGAGGGTCCATTGCTCTGCTGTGATTTGTTCCCATCTGGGAGCAAAGTAAGCTAACTTTCCTGGAATGGTGAGAGGCTCTGGTTCTTCTAGAGCAAGAAAGGCTAAGTTCTCTAGATGCAAGTCAAAGGCCCTGAGGAGGCTGAGGCTGTTGGGCTACAGGAGTCCTTGCAGCCTTAGGCTTGGCCTGTTTAGGTTGTTGACGATTTGCAGCAAAACGACCTGCAGAAGATGTCTGTTGACCATAAACAGGATAATATCTTCCCTTCTTGGGAAAATATGGCTTTTTGAACAACCTCTTCTTGACAGGATTAGAGGTAGACTTTGAAAGCCTATCCAAAGCAGAATTTTCTGCATCCATCTGTGTGGCCTTTGCCTGCAAATCCTTGCCAAAAAGGTTTTCACCTGTACAAGGAAGATTTCCCAATCCATCTTGGACCCAAGGTTCCAGATCAGAAGCTTGTAACCAAGCAATTCTGCGTGCACCTATGGCAATAGCCGAAGCTCTGCTGGCACCCTCAAAAGAGTCAAAGGCTGCACGGTTGGAAAATTTGGAAACATCTTGGGCATGCTTAAGCCAAGTGAGAAACTCTTCCCTCTTATCTTCTGGAAGAAAAGGGAGGAAAGTTTGCAGATGATCTGTAACTTCTTTTAGAAACATCCCCATATAGAGACTATAGGAGTTGATTCTAGCAACAAGCATGCTGGCTTGAAAGATTTTTCTGCCAAAAGCATCTAAGGTTCTACATTCTCTCCCTGGAGGGGTAGAAGAGTGCCTTTTTGCACTCTTTAACTTTTTCATGGCAGACTCCACCACAATAGAGTGGTGAGGAAGCTGAGTCTTATGAAATCCAGGACAAGGCGGGACACGGTACATGGTGTCTAGCCTACGAGAGTGGGAAGAGATAGTAAGAGGGGTCTCCCATATGCCCAACATGTGATCATAAAGGATCTCATGAACTGGCAAAGTGGCTGCCTCTTTAGGAGCCTTGGGATATTGCAAAATATCCAACTTTTTGGCTCTAGGCTCTGACTCAGGGGCCACTGAGATAGAGAGCCCCTTGGCCACTTCTCTTATAAAGTCCTGAAAAGACAAGTCCTCTGGAGGAGACATTCTTCTTTTTGGAGAAGAAGGCTCTTGAGGAAGGAGTACCGATGCTTCGACAGAAACCTCCGATGCATCAGAGTCTTCGGAGGAATCGAAGTATCGCCTGTCTGGATGCTCCTGTAGAGCCCGATACGTGTACCGAGTGGTATCGACATCGGGAGTGATCGGTACCGGTTCGGTACTGATGGGCATCATCGGACAGGGTACCGTTGCAGTCGACACCGAAGCTGATGTTGATGCAATCGGTACCGGCACCGGAACCGAGATCGGTGACAGTGCCGGAGCTGGTACCGGCAATGGAGCCTGTTGTGGTACCAGCGGCGTCGCAGCTCGAATGAATGCCGTGATGGCCTGCTGCATGGTCAGAATATTCTGATCCATCGACGCCATCAATGTCTGGACATCGGTACCGGCAGATTCCACCGGTACCCCAGAACATTGTAACAGGTGATCGGTCGAGGCCGTGCCATCGATGTCAACCTGTGACCTCCATAGGAGGAGCTTTGGAAGCCGGAGCTTCCCGCCAGGGTACTTTTGCCGGTGCAAGATCCTCGAGGGCAAGCCCGGAGGCATCCCGATGCTTAGAGGGGGATCTACCCTTCGAGGACCGGCTGGATTTATGTTTGGTTACCTGAGATCCATAGGAGGAAGAAGAAGCCCTGGATGACGTCGATGCCACCGAAGCTGCATCAGAGGGAAACAGGGTATTGAGCTTAGCTGCTCGGTTCTGTAAACCTCTCTTAGACATCATGGAACAGGACGCACAATCCGTGATGGAATGGTCAGGACCCAAACATTTAAGACACCAGTCATGGGTGTCGGTAACAGAAATGGTACCACTGCACTTAGTGCATTTTTTAAACCCGGAGGCGGGCTTTTCCATGAGGAAATTTCCCTTAGGCCTAAGGCCCAGAGAGACAAAAAAATATACACTAAAGTGGAACGGAAGAATTATATTTTTTTAAGAAAAGAAAGAAAAGACCGGCGGTACCGGTCCGGCATCGAAGAAGGCAGATGCGCGACCAAAGAAATAAAATAAAATAAAATAAAGAACTTCTTCAGCGGTGACAGGAACATGACCTGCTGGCTCCGCGGAAAAGAAGAACTGGAGAGAGGCGGTTAGGAAAGGCGGGAAGGCAGCGCGCAGGTGCTGTGGGATGCTCCCAAAAGCTTTCCTTTTTGGACGCTGGGGAGCGTTCCCGCGCAGGCTCCGTCAGTACCGACGTACCCATATGTGAAGACTCATTCCTGCTTGTTCCTGGAGATGCAATAATTCAACCTCTCAAAACTGCCTTGGCCAGGCTCCACAGAGTCCTGGGTGCTGATTGTCCTGCAGATATTCCTGCCAGGCCTTCCTCTAGTAAATGTGGAAAGCCTTGTCCTTTATACAATGCTAGGTTCATCTTCCATATAGAATCTTTCTGACCTCCTCAGCATTGAAAGCAAGCACTAATCACTAGGTGGTCTGACACTATAGGGGGGCTCCATATCAGTTGCTTTCAATTGGAAGAACATTTTCTAGATATCAAAATGTAATTCAGTCTCATGTTGGCATTAGAATAAAAGGAAAAATCCACTTCTGTGGGGTGGAGATTCCTCCACGTATCCAGAAGACCTAACTCAGCCATCAGAAAGTTAATCCCTTTGTTTTTATAATCTTTTTGCAGAGGTCTAGGGGGTTTGTAGTCTATAGTTGGTTCCACTGTTATGTTAAAATCCCCAGCCGCAGTCTTTAAATAATGCTGGAACTCTGATATTTTTGCTACCAGGGTAGAAAAATATTTATGATCATATATACTGGGAGCATAGACATTATACAGTACAGTTTTAACCTTTTGCAATGCTCCAGCCTCCTTCGTCCATTATAACCTTATGGGTTGTAAATGAAATCCTTCTATTGATTAAGATTGTTACTCTTCTCTGGATCCCATTAAAGAAAGAGAAACCCAGGTCCTCTACCTAATCTTTCTTGAATTTCCAAGGTTCTGTTGTATTGAGATGTTTTTCTTGTAAAAAGGCTAAATCTGCCCCACTGTGTTTAAGGTACTGCAACACTTTGGACAGTTTAACTGGTGAGTGTAGCTCAACAACATTCAATGTAATAACTTTCAGATTATTCACACTTATTCCAGTAATCCATACTGTCAAACTGTTTACTGAACCTCATTGCACGTGAATTCAGGGCCTCCCAGCTGAGCTGAGCCCTTCAGCATGTTCCCAATGCCGAGATCTGTAGGAGCAACCCTCCTCCTCCCATAATATCCCTGTTTGACACCCCCCTCTTCCTCTCAACACATTCACACTACTGTATTTAACATATTCCAGACCATCCACTCCCACAGATTTGTCTCCCTTCATGCATCCTTCCCCCTTCCATCTCCTCCCCCCTCCTTTCTCCCTCCCTTCTTCCCTGAAACAGAACCTATAGATCCCTCAGCTATCCCCCTCCAGTGAAAGCGTAGTTACTCACCTGTAACAGGTGATCTCCGGGAACAACAGGAATTGAGTCTTCACAACATATGGGTGATGTCGATACCGACGGAGCCCGTGCAGGAACGCTACCCAGCGTCCTATAGGAAAGCTTTTGGGAGCATCCCACTGTGCCTGCACTGCTGCCTTCCCGCCTTTCCAACTCTCCCTCCTCAGTTGGGTTTGTAACTGAGATGAAAGAAGAGAAGGAGAGAGAAAGAGAAAAAGAGAGATACAACTCCTAGGGGAGGAGGGTGGGTTGTGAAGACTGAATTCCTGCTGTTCCCGGAGATCACCTGTTACAGGTGAGTAACTATGCTACCTCCAGGAACAAGCAGGAATGTAGTCTTCACATATGGGACTCCCTAGCTTGGAGATGCCAGGAAGATGACCCCAGAAAGAGCAGTGAAACACAGGCTGAAGCGGGCCATGTATCCTCCCAAGGATCTCTGGTATCAAAACCCGGGTCGGGGGGTAGGAGTTGTTCTAAGTCTGAAAGAGATGCTGGAGAACACCCTGGCCAAACGAGGCATCCCGACGGGAGTTCTTGTCCAAGCAATAGTGGACCGCAAAGGTGTGGACAGAGGACCAGGTTGCTGCTTTGCAAATTTCATCAATCGCCACCGAGTGTAGGTTTGCCATAGAGGCAACCATTGCTCGCACATTGTGTGCTGTGACATGACTTTCAAGAGAAAGTCCTTTACTCTCATAGGTAAAAGATATACGGTCTGCAATCCACTTGGAGAGTGTTCTCTTGGAAACTGGTAAACCCAGGTGATTGGAATCAAATGCGACAAAAAGCTGTGAAGCTTTTCTGTGCTGCCTAGTTCTCTGAAGATAAAAGGCCAAAGCACGCTTGCAATCCAGAGTATGTAGATTCCTTTCTGCACAAGAGGCATGAGGCCTAGGGAAGAAAACAGGAAGGTAAACCGACTGGTTCAAATGAAAAGGTGAAACCACCTTTGGCATAAAGTGAGGATGAGTCCTAAGGACTACCTTATCATGGTGGAACCGTGTATAAGGAGGGTCAGCCACTAAAGCTTAGAGCTCACTGATACATCTTGCAGAAGTGAAGGAAATTAGTGTAAATACTTCTGTTTCCTCTGTTTCTGCAGATGGGGCTGCAGAAACAGAGGAAACAGAAGTATTTACAAGCAGCAGCTTCCCCAAATAAGTGAAGCGGTGGGGGGGTTACAATTAGGAAGATGACTTTCCAAGAAAGAAACTTCAGAGATGTAGTGGCTAGGGGTTCGAAGGGTAGCTTCATCAGCTGTCCAAGGACAAGATTGAGATCCCATGTCACAGGTGGTGGCTTAATGGGAGGCTTAGTTAAGAGTAGATCTCTCATAAAGCGCGCTACAAGCGGCTGAGAGGAGACAGGTTGTCCATCAAAGGGCATGTGGAAAGCCACAATGGCACTGAGGTGGACTCTCACCGAATTAGTTTTAAGTCCAGAGGATGAAAGGTGGAGGAGATACTCAAGTAACGCCTCTACTGGAACGGAAAAAGGATTAAGTTCCTTCTTTGAACATCAGATTGAGAACCTTCTCCATTTAAAAGCATAAGCATGCCTTGTGGAAGGTTTCCTGGAGGCCAAAAGGATATCTTTAACCTGTTGAGAGAGGTTGATATCCTGGAGTTCTAAGCTCTCAGAAGCCACACTATCAGGTGCAAAGACTGGGGGTTCAGGTGCAGAGGCGTTCCGTTCTCCTGGGATAGGAGATCTGGAGCACATCCCAACTGCAGAGGTTTGGCTTGAGAGAGACGTAGAAGAAGTGGATACCACGTCTGTCATGGCCAGCGTGGGGCTATGAGGATCATGTAGCCCCTGTCCCTCTGAAGCTTGAACAGAGTCTTGGGAATGAGGGGAATGGGTGGGTAGGCATATAGGAAGTCCTGACCCCAGTGGAGGTGGAAAGCATCCATTGCCTGACTGTTCTGAGCAGGAATTCTGGAACAGAAGCGGGGAAATTTGGCATTCTGAGGACTTGCAAACAGATCTATATCTGGGGTTCCCCAGATTTGAAAGATTCGAGCAATTTGATCCGAATGGAGAGACCATTTGTGTGGCAGTAGTACTCGACTGAGTTTGTCTGCCAGGAGATTCTGTTTGCCAGGGAGATACACCGCTAGTAGGTGGATCTGAAGGCGTATGGCAAAGGACCACAGGTGTAGGGCTTCATTGCACAACACCTGAGAACCTATTCCACCCTGCTTGTTCACATAGAACATGGCTACCTGATTGTCTGTCTGGACTAGAACTGTTTTAGAGCGCAGGTGGTCCTGGAACACTCTGAGAGCATTGAAGATGGCTCTGAGTTTTAGCAGGTTTATGTGAAGCCGAGCCTCCTGCTGAGTCCAAAGACCCAGAGTGAAGAGATTGTCTAGATGAGTCCCAAATCCAATTTGGATGTATCCGTCATCAGGGTGGACTGGTGTGGTGGCCTCTGAAAAGATGACCCTACGAGTAGGTTTTCTGGTGATTGCCACCATTGGAGGGATGAAATGAGGCATGCAGAAATCCTGATTTTGTCCCCCAGATGACCTGCTGCCTGAATCCACTGCAAAGCTTGGGTCCATTGAGCTGCATGCATATGCAGACAAGCATAGGGAACCACATGTACAGTGGAAGCCATATGACCGAGCAACTGAAGCATTTCTCAAGCAGTTAAGAAAGTCTTCATAGCTGTTTGAGAAGCTAGTTGAACTATTCGAGCGCAGAGGACCTGTGGCAGAAAGCCCTTGAATGCTGCATGTCTAGAAGAGCCCCTATGAACTCTAAAGTTTGAGAAGGGGTGAGTTGGGATTTTGGAAGATTTATTACAAATCCCAAATGTTGAAGAACATGCATTATGCAGGAGAGAGCAGAACTGGCCTCTGGAGCTGATGATGCTCAGGTGAGCCAGTCATCTAAGTAGGGGAAGACAAATATCCCTAGAGTTCTTAGAAATGCTGCTACTTACTGCCATGCATTTTGTGAAGACTCTTGGGGCAAAAGCCAGGCCGAAGGGTAGAACCCTGTACTGGTAATGTCTTCCCTGAAAAAGGAATCAAAGAAACCTCCTGTGTTCTGTGTGAATAAGGATATGTGTATATGCATCCTTTAGGTCTAGAGAACATAGCCAATCCTGACTCTGGATGTAAGGGAGAAGTGTTCAGAGAGAGATCATTTTGAATTTCTCTCGGAGCAGAATCTTGTTTAATTCTCGGAGGTCCAGAATGGGCCTGTATCCTCCTGTTTTCTTTGGTATAAGGAAGTAGGGGGAGTAGAAGCCCAGGCCTTGTTGAGAAAGTGGCACTTCCTCTATCGCACCCTGAGCGAGAAGGGTGGTAACCTCCTGGCACAAGAGAGTGGTAAGAGGGGGCCGAGAGCTGAACTCTCTTGGAGTGGGGGGAGGGGGCATACTTTGGAAGTGAAGTTTGTTTCCCTCTGTCACTATGGAGAGAGTCCAATGTCCTGATGTTATCTGGTGCCACCTTTTGGCAAAGTAACACAGTCTGCCTGGAATGTTGACTGACTGGAATTTCCAGAGGTAGGATAGCTAAGTTCTCTAGCAAGGAGTCAAAGACCTTGTGGAGGCTGGGTCTGCTGAGTTGGCTGAGCTTTGGGGGCCTGAGCCTTCCTTTGTTGCTTCGGTTATTGTTGTCCCTTCTGGGAAGCATGGACCGGACAGTGGACAGCATGGGTGTAAGGATAAATCTTCTTTTTCTTGTTGAAAAAACTGTCTTTTTCTTAGCTGGATTGGCAGTGGTCCTAGAGAGCCTGTTTAGGGTAGTGTTCTCGGACTCAAGCTGAGAAGCTTTGTCTTGTCAATACTTGCCAAAGACGTTTTCTCCCATGCAAGGAATATTCCCCAGCTTATCTTGCACCCACTGCTCTAAATCAGATGCTTGTAACCAAGCAATCCGACATGCACCAATAGAAATAGCAGAAGTCCTGCTAATACACTCAAAACAATCAAAGGTTGCCCTGTTCATGAACTTGGAAACATTCTGGGCATGTTTAACAAGCGTCAGGAAATCAGCCCTCTTGTCATCTGGGAGAAGAGGAGCCATTAGTTCCAAATCTTTAGTCGCCTCCAGAAGAAACATACCCATGTAGAGTATGTATGAACTTATTCTGGTCGATAACATAGAGACCTGAAAACATCGATGGCCGAAGGCATCGAGAGTTCTCATCTCACGGCCGGGAGCATTAGATGAATGTGTCTTAGCACTTTTGATTCGACACATTGCCGATTCCACAACCATGAAATGGTGTGGTAACTGCGTCTTCTGGAAACAGGGACACTGCGGTACCCGGTACATGGTATTGAGTCTTCGAGAATGTGGAGACACCGTTAAAGGTGTTTCCCACATCCTAAGCATGAGGTCATGCAATATCCAATGAATGGGTAAGGTAGCAACCTCCTTAGGGGCTGCCGGATACTGAAGAATTTCAAGTTCTTCAGCTCTCGGTTCCTTCTCAGAGGTAACTGTAATAGAGAGGCCCCGAGCCACATCCCGTATAAAGTCTTGAAAAGACATGTTCTCCAGAGGAGACATCTGGCGTTGTGGGGAAGGAGAAGGATCTTCCGGAAGAGCCTCTCCGGTACCGAACGATTCATTGGAATAATCGGAATTGGAAGACTCAAAGTATTGATGGGGTGGGTGCTGCCGCCCTGCCCATCGACGGTACTGATCAAAGTCGGCATAGGAATGCCTCGGTACCGGACCCTCAATGCCGGACACTGACTCCAGGGCCAGCATGAGTGGTAGCGTGGAGAGCGGCGCAGATGCAGATACCTCCGGTACCGGTGTCGGTACCGATGGCTGCGGAACCGATTGCAGAGGCTTTAGTGGTACTGAAGCAGCCAGCAAGGCTACGAGACTCCACTCAATGGCTAGGATAAGTTGATCTATGGAGCCAGCCGATGCCTGGGTATCAGTACCTGAACAGCGAGCTATGACCCCAGAACATGGCACCAAGAGCTCTCCAGAGGTGGACGCCTCAGGAACATCTTGGAACCCCGATAATGCTTTGGAGGCAAGGACCTCCCGCCAGGGCTGTTTGGCCAGTGTATTCTTCTCTAGGGCAACGCTTAAAGCATCTCAATGCTTAGAAGGAAATCTACCCTTTGAGGACCGACCAGTCTTTGAAGAAGACTTGGGTTTCGTTACCTGAGATCCATGGGAGAAAGATGAAGCCCTGGACGACGTCGATGCAACAGACATTGCATCCGAGGCAAAGAGGGTGCCGAGTTTCATAGCTCTATTCTGCAGGCCCCTCTTTGTCATCTTCCTGCAGAGGAAACATTCTGATGGTGAATGGTCTGGTCCCAAACATTTAAGACACCAGCCATGGGTGTCGGTAGCAGAAATAGCACTGGTACATTTGGAACACTTTTTGAAACCACTAGTTGGTTTCTCTATTTTGAGGAACAAAGGAGCCTAAGGCCCAAAATGGCGCCTAAGCACCTAGAGGGCAGAGACCCTCAAAGAAAATTTTTTTTTGGAAGGCAGACGCAACCACAAAAGAAGAAGATTTTCTGCGGTGACAGGAATTGCTCCCTTTCAGCTCCATAGAAAACAAAAAACTGAGAAGGGAGAGTTGGGAAGGCAGCAGCGCAGGCGCAGTGGGATGCTCCCAAAAGCTTTCCTATAGGATGCTGGGGAGCGTTCCTGCGAGGGCTCCATCGGTGCCAACGTCACCCATATGTGAAGACTACATTCCTGCTTGTTCCTGGAGATACAAAGTTAACAAGTTTGTTAGGAATCCCCCTACATAGAGAAAAAAAATCCTTTAACACTTAATTGGACAAACACTAGATAGTAAACCTCACAAGCTATCTGCTCCATCTCACACAAGCGGGTAAGCATCTCCTTTTTTTTGTAAATTCTTAATTGGTCCGTTGGCTTGTAGCAGCTCCAAAGAGATAAGCTGTGCCCGGGCTGACCTCACTATAGGCTTCCATGTTGTCCCCAGTCAAGGCTAAATAGTTGTCCATCAGGGTACCCCTTCACCAGAAAGAGATGTCAGCTAGCAGTAGCCTCGGCATACTGTGCGGTTGTTATTCTCCATGTCTCCACTGAAGTTTAGGCTGCTGTTCTCAGCTATTCCAATTGTGATCCTTCATGCGTTACAGCTCTGATTGGGTTCTCGGATTTCTTAATTGGAGGTCACCCAATGAGACTGCGTAATTACCTCCAGCCATATCTTATGCAACCCCTAACCAAAATGCGTGTGCCAATTGTTGCCCTCCCCATACTGGCTACGAACAATAACAAGGACCAAAAACAAAATTATTTTTCAGTTGCTGAGCCTCTCAGTGGGCCCAGTCTTTTGGCAGTCATCCGAACTGTAACAAAGATTCTTCGTACTTGCAGTAGACAGGCAGTTTTTGTGCACTTTTGTCACTTTTGCATGGCAGCTTCTCCAAAAATGTTTTCAGGCCCTCTGGAATTTCAAAGATATGTGATTTGTTATGGTGAATCACACTTACTCTCACTGGGTATTGTAGTCAAAATTTCAGGACCTGTTTAAATATGTCAGTACAATAAAGCACCATGGTTCTTCTGCTCGCCATTACCTGTGCCGAGTAATCCTGAAAGAGCAGAACTTTATTGTTTCTGTACTTCAACTCTCCGGTCTGTTTGTACCAGACCATGAGCTTTTCTTTAATGGCAAAATTTAATAGAAAGGCTATTACTACTTGAGGCCAACTCTCATTATCTCTCCTGGGTCCAAGGTGATGCGCCTTCTCCATCAAGTAGGGAGCTTTCACCACACCCAGGCCCCGAACCTCTGGTAGCCATGTTTCAATGAGTCTGAACAGTTCTGACTCTTTCACAGCTTCAGTTATCCCAACCAGATGAATATTGTTCCATCTCCCTCTATTTTCTTGGTCCTCCGCTCTTTCCAAAAGAGATTTGTTCTGGGCCTCCAGTGCAACTACATGTGCTTCCAGCTCTACACTTCTTTCCTCCTGGCTCGCAGTGTGCTCCTCCACATGTCATATCTGATGACCATGACTTTCCAATTCTTCTTTGATCTCCTCTATGGAAGTTTGGATTTTTGCCAGTCTTTCATCTAGCACAATGGTAATATTTTGTGTTAATTCCTGCACTGTTCCATCTTGCAGCATAGTTGGCATTGGCTCCTCTTCCACCGTCTTGGCCGTGTTTTGCTTGCTCTGTTCCCTTGCAGCCTTCATTACCTTGCTAGACATAATATGCATTGTTAGGAGCTCTCAAATAGTCCCCAGTCTCCATGCTGTTCCATTCGCAATTTTGAAATCCCAGTCATGGGGGTCCACTATTTTAAGATTATTTCAAGTTTTGGGGGAAAAAGGAAACTCAGGCATCCATTCAGCTAGTGATCATCATGTGAGCTCCTGGGCTTATCTTTAGCAAAACCTCTTTAAAATACTGGTTTAATTCTTCACTCCTGAGATGGACCTGGGACTTCTCCTCTCCATGTCCTTTCTAAATTTCCCTTTAAATGAATTATTTGCTTCAGTCTTTACTGAAGATGAAGTAGAAGAGATACGCATGCAAGAAATGATATTTAAAAGAGCTGAATTGGATGATTTGAAACAAATCTCTGTTATCCTGGAAGATGTAATAGGACAATCTGACAAGCCTAAGAGTAACAAATCACAGGATCCAGATGGTATACATCCCAGTGTGCTGAAAGAACTAAAAAATGAAACTATAGACCTACTATTAGTAGTTTGTAAACCATCATTAAAATTGCCTATAGTACCTGAAGATTGGAGAGTGGCCAATGTAACACTCATTTTTAAAATGGGTTTCAGGATGTTCCAGGAAACTACAAACTGACGAACATGATGTCAGTGTTGGGCAAAATGGTAGAAACCATTATAAAGAACAAATTATTGAAAATATAGTTAGTCATGGTTTAATGGAACAAAGCCAACGTGGATTTAGCCAAAAGAAGTCTTGCCTCACCATCCTGTTACATTTTTTTGAAGGTGTGATTAAGCATGTAGATATAAGGTGAGCCAGTAGATGTGGAGGCCAATTCCACTTTATGCATCCCCGGGCCATCCTGACGTCCAAATCTGGATAGCCAGGAGATGGCCAGGGGATGCACTCGATTCTGCTACCGCAGGAGCTAGACATCCCCGTGGGAAAAGAATCGCAGTACAGTGGCTGGATGTCCAGGGGGTGGCCCGATTCTGGCACCCCGGATGTCCAGGCACAAGCCTGGCTAACTCAGTCAGGCTCCTGAATGAAGTCACAGAGCCATGGTGTCTTGTTGTCATGGCACTGCAGCTCCATTCAGGAGCTGTGATCACCGGCTACCGCCAAAAACTTCCTTTCCCCACAACCCGACCCACGATCCAGCCTCCCATGGCTATGGTCAGGCTACGGGGATGCTCCTGTACCCCTCGTCTGTCTGTTGCCGCTGGCCACAGTTGTCACTCCTCTGAATCGACCCTGTATGTCTAGGGTCATGGCCCGCTCATGCCCCGTCCTCGCTCTGCCTCCAGACCGTCCCCTTCCGCCCCCATCACAGGTTCCCCGTACAACACTGCTATATGCACCGGGATCGGCAGGGGGATGAATAGCGGGGATGTACATCCAGACAGGACATACATCCCCACTATTCATGGCACAGAAAGACCCCCATAGTGTTTCTGGATTTTCAGAAAATCTTTGACAAGATCCCTCATGAGAGACTCTTAGGGAAATTTAAAAAATCAAGGAATAGGAGGCAGTATCCTATTGTGGATTTGGAACTGATTACAAGATAGAAAACAGAAAGTAGGGCTAAATGGTCAATTTTCTCAAATGGAGAAATATTAATAGTAGAGTACCCCAGGTATCGTTGCTGGGTCTACTGCTTTTTAACCTATTTATAAATGACCTGGAAATGGGAACGAGTGAAGTGATCAAATTTGCAGAAGACACAAAAATGTTTAAAGTAGTGAAAGTGTAGTTACTCACCTGTAACAGCTGATCTCTGGGAACAGCAGGAAGTTAGTCTTCACGTATGGGTTATGTCGGTACCGATGGAGCCCGTGCAGGAACGCTCCCCAATGTCCAGTAGGAAAACGTTTGGGAGCATCCCACTGCACCTGCGTAGCTGCCTTCCCGCCTTTCCAACTCTCCCTCCTCAGTTGAGTTTGTAGCTAAGATAAAGAGTAGTTAATCACCTGTAACAGGTGTTCTCCAGGAGCAGCAGGAATCAGTCCTCACATATGGGTGACATCGACGTCGATGGAGCCCTTGCGCAGCATTTCCCCAGCTTTCCAAGAAAGCTTTTGGGAATGCAGGCATGCATGTGCGGTTCCCTTCCCGCCTAAAGGTGCCATCTTGCTCAGTCAAATGACATAGCTAAAAACAGCACACAAAAATGTAAAAATAAACTATGTACAACTGCAACTCCCAGGGGAGGAGGGAGGGTTGTGAGGACTGATTCCTGCTGCTCCTGGAGAACACCTGTTACAGGTGAGTAACTACTCTTTCTCCAGGACCAAGCAGGAAGTCAGTCCTCACAAATGGGTGACTCCCTAGCTCTGGGCTACCAAGGAACCCAGGCTGAACAAGAGAACTCCCTCTAGTCCCAGCATCAAAGAAAGGCTTTTCACTGACAGAACCTCCACCGGTAGCCCAACGGAGGGCTGGAGGGCAGGAGTTGCCTAAACCTCAAAGAGATTCCGGAGTACTGCCTGGCCAAAAGCACTGTCCCTACGGGACTCCCTTTCCAGAGAGTAATGGGCCGCAAAAGTCTCGCTTGAGGACCAAGTTTCAGCCCTGCAGATGTCCACCAACGGTACAGAGCGGAGGTAAGCCACTGAGGCAGCCATTGCCCTGACACAATGGGCCGTGACCCGACCCTGCAAAGGAAGGTCAGCCACCCTGTAAGCCCAGGTGATACAGTCAGCTATCCAGGTGGACAAGGTACGCTTGGACACAGCTAACCCCAAATTATTAGGGTCAAAAGATATGAAGAGCTGAGTAGCCCTTCTATGCCCCTGCGTACGGTCCAGGTAGAGGGATAAGGCCCTCCTACAGTCCAGGGTATGCAGAACTGCTTCAGCCTGGCTTGCATGAGGCCTAGGGAAGAATGTCGGAAGAACCACCTCTTGGTTAAGGTGGAAGGAGGAGACAACTTTAGGGAGGAACTTTGCATGAGTCCTAAGGACTACCCTGTTCCTATAGAAGCGGGTGTAAGGCCTGTCACAGACCAGGGCCTGAAGCTCACTCACTCGCCTGGCCGAGGTTAGGGCTATCAAGAAGAGTGTCTTCCAGGATAGGAAGCGTAGAGGGCAAGTAGTCATCAGCTCAAAAGGTGGGCGAGTCAGTTGCTGCAAGACCACATTCAACTCCCACTCAGGAGCAGGAGGACGGATTGGAGGCTTGAGCAAAAGCAAGCCCTTGAGAAAGCGGGACACCAAGGGGTGAACCGACAGAGAATGTCCTTCCACTAGTGAGTGGTGAGCTGCTAGAGCTGAGAGGTGGACCCGAACAGAATTGGACTTAAGTCCTGATTTGATAAGTGCAGTAAGTACTGAAGCACTACTGGTACAGTACAGGAGAAGGGATCCTCTGTACGTAGCTGACACCACACAGAAAACCTTTTCCATTTGAGAGCATAGGTTTTCCTAGTGGACTGTTTCCTAGAGGCTAGGACAACCTCTTCAACTTCCTGAGGTAGGCCCCAGGGAGCTAAAACTACCCTTGCAGTCTCCAGGCCATCAAATTGAGAGCTTTGAGATTGGGGTGCAGAAGGGAACCCTGATCCTGAGAGAGAAGGTCGGGTTGTAATCCCAGAGGCAGTGGGGGAGCCACTGCCAGCTGAAGCAGAAGTGGAAACCAAGGCTGTCTCGGCCACCTGGGAGCCACCAGCAGAACCGAGGCCTTGTCCTGAAGAATCTTGAACAAGGTTCGGGCCACCAAGGGCGTGGGAGGAAACTCTGGCAGCTGTTTGTTCAGGGGACTGGCAAACAGATCTATGGATGGAAGTCCTCATTTCAGGAAAATCCTCTGAACCACCAAAGGATGGAGCTGCCACTCATGGGGCTGCAGAACCCTGCTCAACCTGTCGGCCAGGTAGTTTTCCTGGCCAGGGAGGTACACAGCCTTGAGGAGCATGTTGTGCTTGAGGGCAAACAAGCAAAGGTCCTGTGCTTCCTAACAAAGGAGCCTGGACCCAGTTCCGCCCTGCTTGTTCACATAAAACATGGCTACCTGGTTGTCTGTTTGAACTAGGACAGACTGATGAGCCAGGGTTGGAGAGAAAGTCTTGAGGGCTAACCGAATAGCCCTGAGTTCCAGTAGATTGATTTGCTGTGCGGCTTCCCAGGGAGACCACGGGCCCTGGGTGCACTTGCCTAGATAATGAGCTCCCCAGCCCTGCAGGGAGGCATCCCAGGAATCTGAAAAGGTACCCCTTGCAGCAGATTGGGTGGGTGCAGCCACCAGCTGAGGGAGTTCAGAAATTGCCTGGACACCCTTATCCTGTCTCTGAGGCTGCCTGTGGCCTGTGACCACTGAGTCCTCAGGCACCACTGAGCAGACCTCATATGGAGCCTGGCATTGGGGGTCACATGTACTGTCGAAGCCATGTGGCCAAGAAGCCTCAGGCAGAGTCTGGCGGAGACCAGTGACCTGCTGAGAAACTGGTTAGCTAAGTTTATCAGTCTTTGGGCTCTGTCTTCTGGCAAGAATGCCTTTGCCAGCAGAGAGTCCAACCTTGCCCATATGAACTCCAAGTTCTGGGAGGGGAGCAAAGTGGACTTTGCGAAGTTTATTACAAACCCCAATCTTTCAAGAAGAGCAATAGTTCTGAGGGTGGCCTGTCGGGCCTCCTGGCACGTCTGACCTCTTATGAGCCAGTCGTCCAGATAGGGGAAGACAAAGACTCCCTGATTTCTTAGGTAGGCCGCCACCACTGCCAGGCATTTGATAAAAACCCTGGGAGTGGAGGTGAGGCCAAAAGGCAGTACTCTGTACTGATATGGTTTCCTCCCACAATGAATCTGAGGTACTTTCTGTTGTCTGGATGAATGAGGATGTGAGTGCACGCATCCTTTAGATCTAATGAGCATAGCCAATCTCCCTGCTGGAGGAAGGGCAGAAGTGTTCCAAGAGTAAGCATCTTGAACTTTTCCTTCTCTAGGAATTTGTTGAGGTTTCGGAGGTCTAGAATAGGCCGAAAGCCACCGGTTCTTTTGGGTACCAGGAAATACCTGGAGTAGAACCCTTGACCTTGCAAGTGGGGAGGCAAAAGCTCCACTGCCCTGTCCACCAACAGACCTTGGAGCTCCTGAAGGAGAAGATCTGTGTGCAGGGGAGGCCTTGGAGGTTCCCCTGGAAAGTATGGAGGAGGCAGTCGTTGGAAGTGTAGTAGATAGCCCTTGTGGACTTTGCTTAACACCCAACTGTCTCCAGTGATGAGTGGCCACTGGTGGGCAAACAGGGCAAGGCGACCTCCTGTGCAGGGTTGGGAGAGCAGGGACGGAGAGGCTATGCCTAAGGAGTCAAAACCCCCCACCCTGCTGAGTGGGAGCAGGGGCCGGAGGCTTGGGGGTCCTCTGCCTACGGGGCCCATTATCCTGCCCCTTGGCTTGCTGACCCTGAGGGGCAGCTTGGAAAGCCTGGTACTGTGTAGGCAGTGCCCTTCCTCAGGTAAAAGGGCTTTTTACCCAAGCCCTTCTTTTTGTGAAAAGGGGCAGAAGTCTTCCTAGACAGCCTTGTCCTCGTGAGGTGCTCAGTTTCGAGCTGTGCGGCCTTCTCGGTCATGGGCTTCCAAAAAGGTTCTCACCTCGGCAAGGGACATCGACCAACTTGTCCTGGACCCATGGCTCGAGGTCCGATGATTGCAGCCATGCCTGGCGTCGAGCCACGATGCCGGCTGCCGCAACACGGGCCGAAGCCTCGAAGCCATTGTAGGCAGTGCGGGACATAAACTTGGAGCATTCCCGGATCCCCGAGGACAAGGACTTGAACCTCTGCAAGGATTCCCCGGAGAGACCAGCGGAGAACCCGGCCAGCTCCTTGGCCAGGTCTCGCAAGTACATGCCCATGTACAGCTGGTAAGACTGGACACGGCAAGCCAGCATCGAGCCCTGGAAGCACTTTCTACCAAAACCATCGAGGTTCCGGGCCTCCCTGCCAGGGGACACCGCGGAGTGCATCTTCTGACTTTTCAGGCGATGCATGGTCGATTCCACCACCATGGAATGGTGTGGTAGCTGCACCTTCTGAAAGCCAGGACTCTTCCGTAGTCGATAGATTGAATCGACGCGCTTGCTTAAAACCGGCGCTGAGGCCGGTGCCTCCCACATCCGGAAGAGGAGCCGTTCCAGCATCGGAGGAACCGGAACAGTAAAGGCCTCCTTCGGAGGAGAGTCGTACTGTAGGGTCTCGAGCTCCTTGGCTCGAGGCTCCTCCTCGGGGTCCGCAGGGATAGCCAACGCGGTGGCCATATCCCGGATGAACTCCGAGAACCGGGTATCCTCCGGGGGGGGGGGGGGATCTACACCGGGGCTCAGACTGCGGTGAGTCCGACGGGACGCACCGAGTCCGGAAGGCGTCGTGGGACTCCTCATCCTCCGTCTCCCAGGCGGACTCGTCCGATGAGGAATCGGGGTCCGACCTTGCGGGTCCTGTGAGCACCCGCCCCGACGCCGAAGGCACCGGCTTCGACACCCTCAGTCCCGAATGGGAGGTCGAGGGAGGCCGCGACCTAGGTCGACCTCGAGCCTTTATGGTCTCGAGTATCGGCTCAGACTCCAGGGTTGACTTCGATGTCCTGGTGGTCGGGGCAGATGCGCCAGACAGGCTGGCCATCAGTGCCAGCTGCTGTTCCATGAAGGCAGACAGTCTGCTCTCCAAGGCTGTCAGCCTGCGACCCAGCTCAGGAGACTCAGCAGTCCCTGACTCAGGCCCCGGCAGCGCCAGGCCCGACGTCGGCTCTCCGGGAGGAGAGTCCACGAGGACTACAGGACTTACGTGTCCAGCAGACTCCGGCTCCACTCGAGGTACTTTGGGAGGCTTCTCCTGTTCCACGGACCCGGGGCGACGGTCGGGGGTCTGAGACTTAGCTCTCGAGGAGCAAGGGTCCTCTTCCGACGACGCCCTCGCGAGCCGCTTCTTCCTCTTTCGTTCCTGGTCGGGGGACTCCCTGTCCGAGGAACCCCGACGGTGCTCGGGATCCGATTCCTGAGATGTCGAGGCCTCAGACGAGGTCCGGGCCCGGCCGGAGGCCGAGTCAGAGAAAAGCCTTTCCTTTTGGTGCTGACGACTTCAAAGTGCCTTGGAAGACATTTTTCCACATGGTCCACACGTCTTGGGATCGTGGTCAGGACCGAGGCACCAAAGGCAGCAGTCGTGTGTGTCGGTGAGAGACATTAACTTCTTGCACCGATCACACTTTTTGAACCCACTGGAACCCAATGGGGAAAAAAAGAGTCCCCGCGAGGTCAAAGGACCGGTCTTCCAGGGAAAAAGAAAAAAAGGGCGCGAACGCCAGCCACGAAGGGCAAAAACCGAAAAAAGAAGATCGGGCTCGATACCGGTGTACCGAACCCGGCGGGAGGGGAACCGGCGTCGAACCGGAGAAAAAATAGCGAAGGAATCGCCAAAAAATCTAACTATTTTCTGGGAGGACTAGGACACACGGCCGGTGGGCTTCACGGAAAAAGAGAGACTGAGCAAGATGGCACCTTTAGGCGGGAAGGGAACCGCGCATGCGTGCCTGCATTCCCAAAGGCTTTCTTGGAAAGCTGGGGAAATGCTCCGCAAGGGCTCCATCGACGTCGATGTCACCCATATGTGAGGACTGACTTCCTGCTTGGTCCTGGAGAAAAGAAAGAAAATAAGACCTACAACTCCTAGGGGAGGAGGGTGGGTTGTGAAGACTTAATTCCTGCTGTTCCTGGAGATCACCAGCTACAGGTGAGTAACTATGCTATCTCCAGGAACAAGCAGGAATGTAGTCTTCACATATGAAACTCCCTAGCTAGAAGATGCCAGAGAGATGACCTCAGAATCGGCTGTGGATTTTCTCAGGTATGCCTAAAGAGGTCATGTATACTGTAAGGATGTCTGGTATCGAAACCCGGGATGGAGGGTAGGAGTTGCCCTAAGCTTGAAAGAGATGCTGGAGAACAGCTTGGCCAAACATGGCATCCTGGTGGGAGTCCTTGTCCAGGCAATAGTGAGCAGCAAAAGTGTGGACCAAAGACCAAGTTGCTGCTTTGCAGATCTCGTCAATAGCTACAGAGCATAGATTTTCCATTGAGGTAGCCATAGCTCGAACACTATGGGCAGTGACATGACCCTCGAGGGAGAGTCCTGCCTTCTCATAAGCAAAGGTGATGCAGTCAGCTCTCCACTTGGAGAGAGTACGTTTGGAGACTGGCAAGCCAATGTGACTCGAGTCAAAGGAAATGAAAAGCTGGGAAACCTTTCGGTGCTCTCGAGTTCTCTGGAGATAAAAAGCTAAGGCACATTTACAATCCAGAGTGCAAAGGGTTGCTTCTGTCCTAGATGAGTGTGGTCTAGGGAAAAACACAGGAAGGTAGACCGACTGGTTCAAATGGAAGGGCGAGACCACCTTCAGCATGAAGTGAGGAGTATCGACGGGCAGGGTGTTCCCGCTCCATAAGAACTCGGTACCGGTCAAAGCTGGTACCTGGAATCTGTGTGGTCAGAACCTTGGTACCGGAAATGGATTCAAGGGCCGGCATGGGCGGTACAGTAGCATGGAATGCGGCAAAAAAAGTTTATGCAGGTTGTATCAGTACCGAAGCCGGTACCGACGCCTGCGGAATCAACTGTAAGGGGTTTAATGGTACCGAGGCCGCCAGTAGGCCACTAAGCTCCGCTCGATGGCAAGGATACATTGATCCATGGAGCTTGCCAATGCTTGGGTATCGGTAGCGGAATTGCGGGCCACGATCCCTGAGCATGGCACCAGGAGTTTTCCGGAGGTGGAGGCCTTGGGAGCATCCTAGGACCCCACTAAGACTTTGGAGAGAAGATCCTCCTGGTTGTTTGGCCGCTGTGTCCTCCTCCAGGGCAACGCTCGAGGCATCTCAATGCTTAGAAGGAGATCTACCCTTGGAGGGGCGTCCAGCCTTCAATGAAGACTTAGGTTTCAATACCTGAGATGCTTGCGAGGAAGATGAAGCTCTCCATGACGTCGATGCTAAAGAAATGGCGTCAGAGGCAAAGAGGGTGCCCAGCTTTGCAGCTCGAGTCTGTAGGCGTCATCTTTCTACAGATAAGACATTCTGATGGCTAATGATCAGGTCCTAAGCATTTTAGACACCAGTCATGGATGTCTGTGGTCAAGATGGTACCGCTACACTTAGAACACTTCTTAAAACCACTAGATGGTTTTTCCATTATGTCTGTGACAAAATGGAAGGCCTAAGCTTAAAATGGCATCGATGCGCCTGAAGAAAAGAAGAAATTCTTTTCTTCACAGATTTTTTTTTTTGAGAAAGAAAGAAAGTACCGATGGAGATCAGTACCAGCATCGATGGGAAGGCAGATGTGAACAACAAAAATTTGAAAAAACAGTAATTTTCGGCGGTGACAGGAATTGCTCCCTGTTGGCTCCATGGAAAATGAAGAACTGAGGAGGGAAAGGCGGGAAGGCAGCTACGCAGGCGCAGTGGGATGCTCCCAAAAGCTTTCCTATTGGATGCTGGGGAGCATTCCAACACGGGCTCTGTCGATACCGATGTTATCCATATGTGACGACTACAATCTTGCTGGTTGCTGGAGATATAAAAATTAAAATATGCAGACAAAATTTGAACTGAAACCCCCAAGAATTAGACTCTGTATGGCATACAGAACTCTGAGACACAAAAACGGATTTCCTCTTGTACTGAGCAAAATACAAAGACAACCATACCTAGGTCCACAAATTATTTCACACAAATGACAAACTGCAACCGGAATCATTTTAGAAGCTCTAGTTGTAATTTGCATATCTGAAAATGCCTATTCAAATGTGCCAATCACCATCACTTCCAAAGAGCCATTTTAGAAAGTCCCAAATGTACACATATCAGGCACGATCACATATATGTCTCATGCGGGCATGACAGAGGCATGTCCAGGGCATTCCAAAAAAGAGTGAACTCCATTTACTACTACCTTCTGGTGCTTATCATTCAACTAGTTTCTTACTAAGTCGGACATTTTAGAGTTCATCCCAAGGGCACTCAATTTATTTATAAGTCGCCAATGTGGAACAGTGTCAAAGGCCTTGCTGAAATCTAAGGATATCACATCTAGCGTTCTTTCCCGAATGAATTCTCTGGTCACCCAGTCAGAATAAT
Organism: Ichthyophis bannanicus; assembly: GCA_033557465.1. Classification (NCBI taxonomy): domain Eukaryota; kingdom Metazoa; phylum Chordata; class Amphibia; order Gymnophiona; family Ichthyophiidae; genus Ichthyophis; species Ichthyophis bannanicus. The sequence goes on from CM066039.1 coordinate 195,795,770, forward strand.
CAATCAGTTTCATCTGATAAGTCCTACCTCTAGTAAATCCAGGCTGCACCATCTTCTGCTTTAGCATCATTTCTATTAATTTACCTACAACAGAGGGCAAACTAATCAGTCTCTAGTTACCAACCTCTTCCTTACTTTTGCTTTTGTGGACAGAAACCACATTTGCCCATTTCCAGGCCTTCAGGATCACTCCTGCATCTAAAGAAGCTTTGAGAAGGTCAGTTAGCAGAGTCACAAGTTCTTCCCCAGATTCTTTCAATACTCTCAGACAAATTCCATCTGGCCCTAATGCTTTATCTACTTTTAGTTTTGCTAGCTCCTCACGAACATAGTTTTCTGAAAATAGTTTGGGTTCTGTGTCACTTCCAATCCTATTTGCGTTTATTTTCCAAGTCCCATTCCTGGCCCTTCTCTGAGAACACAGAACAGAAATATTTGTTAAGCCATTCCGCTTTATCCTCATTAGCCTCTACCTATTCCTCCCCTTGCCCTTGAGTTTCACAATGCCACCTTTTGCACCTCCTCCTTTTTCATACATAAAAAAAGTTTTGTTCCGATGTTTTACTGTATTAAGTATTTTTTCTTCTATTTGCATTTTTGCATTCCTGACTATTTAACTAGGTTCTCCAGATATTGCTGTTTGTCTTCCTCTTTCTGTGGTCTCTTATAGCTTATGAAGGCTATCCTCTTTTTCCTCACCTTTTCAGCTATTGTTTTTTGAAAACTATTGTGGCCTAATTTTCCTCTTTTGTTTATTAACTTTCCTAACAAAAACGTTTGTTGCCCTTAAAATATCTCCTTTTAGTTTTGTCATAGCAGAAAGGTGAAACAGACAGTGTGGCTGAACCCAGAGACCTCTCTCCCTTCATATTCTATTTTTATGTTATGCAAAGAGTAGTTACTTACCTGTAACAGGTGTTCTCCAAGAGCAGCAGGAATCAGTCCTAACATATGGGAGTCATCGGCGCCGATGAAGCCCCAGCGGAGCATTTCCCCAGCTTTCCATGAAAGCCTTTCGGAATGCTGGCACGCATGCGCGGTTCCCTTCCCGCCTAAAGGTGCCATCTTACCTCAGTCAAATGACATAGCTAAGAACAGCACACAAAAAATGTACAACTGCAACTCCAAGGGGAGGAGGGAGGGTTGTGAGGACTGATTCCTGCTGCTCCTGGAGAACACCTGTTACAGGTGAGTAACTACTCTTTCTCCAGGACCATGCAGGAAGTCAGTCCTCACATATGGGTGACTCCCCAGCTCTGGGCTACCGAGAACCCAGGCTGAACAAGAGGCCTCCCTCTAGTCCCAGCAGCAAAGAAAGGCTTTTCAAGGACATAACCTCCACCGGTAGCCCAACAGATGGCAGGAGGGCAGGAGTTGCCTAAACCTCAAAGAGATTCCGGAGTACTGCTTGGCCAAAACCACTGTGCCTACGGGACTCCCTCTCCAGACAGTAATGGGCCGCAAACGTCTGGCTTGAAGACCAAGTTGCAGCCCTGCAGATGTCTACCAAGGGCACAGAGCGGAGATGAGCCACTGAGGCAGCCATTGCCCTGACACGATGGGCCGTGACCCTACCCTGCAAAGGAAGGTCAGCCGCCTTGTAAGCCCAGGTGAGACAGTCAGCCACCCAGAAGGACAAGGTACGCTTGGACACAGGCAACCCCAACTTATTGGGGTCAAAAGAGATGAAGAGCTGGATAACCCTTCTATGCCCCTGCGTACGGTCAAGGTAGAAGGATAAGGCCCTCCTACAGTCCAGGGTATGCAGGACTGCTTCAGCCTGGCTTGCATGAGGCCTAGGGAAGAATGTTGGAAGAAACACCTCTTGATTGAGGTGGAAAGAGGAGACAACCTTTGGGAGGAACTTGGGATGAGTCCTGAGGACTACCCTGTTCCTATAAATCCTGGTGTAAGGCCTATCACAGACCAGGGCCTGAAGCTCACTCACTCGCCTAGCCGAGGTAAGTGCTATCAGGAAGAGTGTCTTCCAGGAGAGGAAGCGTAGTGGACAAGTAGCCATTGGCTCAAAAGGTGGGCGAGTCAGTTGCTGCAAGACCACATTCAACTCCCACTCAGGGGCAGGAGGACGGATTGGAGGCTTGAGTAAAAGCAAGTCCCTGAGAAAGCGGGACACCAAGGGGTGACCTGACAGAGAATGTCCCTCCACCAGTGAGTGGTGAGCTGCTAGAGCTGAGAGGTGGACCCGAACAGAATTGGACTTAAGTCCCTGATTTGATAAGTGCAGTAAGTACTGAAGCACTACTGGCACAGTACAGGAGAAAGGATCCTCTGCACATAGCTGACACCACACAGAAAACCTTTTCCATTTGGACTGTTTCCTAGATGCTAGGACATTCTCCTCAACTTCCTGAGGCAGGCCCCAGGGAGCCAAGACTACCCTTGCAGCCTCCAGGCCATCAAATTGAGAGCTTTGAGATTGGGGTGCAGAAGGGAACCCTGCTCCTGGGAGAGAAGGTTGGGTTGCAACCCCAGAGGCAGTGGGGGATCCACCGCCAGTTGAAGCAGAAGAGGAAACCAAGGCTGTCTCGGCCACCTGGGAGCCACCAGCAGGACCGAGGCCTTGTCCTGAAGAATTTTGAAAAGAGTACGGGCCACCAAGGGCGTGGGAGGAAACGCATACAGGAGGCCCTGAGACCAGGACATCAGAAAAGCATCTGGTGCTATCCTCAAAGGAAGCGGTTGCCTGGAACAGAACTTGAGCAGTTGCTTGTTCAGTGGACTGGCAAAGAGATCTATCCAAGGGAGACCCCACTTCAGGAAGATCTTTTGAACGACCAAGGGATGCAGTTGCCACTCGTGGGGCTGTAGAATTCTGCTCAACCGGTCGGCCAGGCAGTTCTCCTGGCCTGGGAGGTACACCGCCTTGAGAGGCATGTTATGCTTTAGGGCAAAGGAACAAAGGTCCTGAGTCTCTCGACAAAGGATCTGGGACCCAGTCCCGCCCTGTTTGTTCACATAAAACATGGCTACCTGGTTGTCTGTTTGAATCAAGACTGAGCGGTGAGCCAGGGCTGGAGAAAAAGTTTTGAGAGCCAAGCGGATAGCCCGAAGTTCCAGCAGATTGATCTGTTGGGCCGCCTCCCAGGGAGACCAGAGGCCTGGGGTGCACTTGTCCAGACAATGAGCACCCCAGCCCTTTAGAGAGGCGTCGGTGGTGAGGACCACCGAGGATTCTGGCATTTGGAAGGGCATCCACTTGAGTAGATTGGGTGGATGTAGCCACCAGCTGAGGGAGGCTAAGAGGGGTTTGGACACCTTTATCCTGTCTCGTAAGTTGCCTGTGGCTTGAGACCACTGAGTCCGAAGGCACCAGTGTGCAGGCCTCATATGGAGCCTGGCATTGGGAGTCACATGTACTGTCGAAGCCATGTGTCCCAGAAGCCTGAGGCAGAGTCTGGCGGAGACCAGGGACTTGTTCAGAAATGGTTGTGCCACGTCCATCAGTCTTTGGGCCCTGTCTTCTGGCAAGAATGCCTTTGCCAGTTGAGAATCCAACCTTGCCCCTATGAACTCCAAGTTCTGGGAGGGGAGCAAAGTGGACTTTGCGAAGTTTATGACAAACCCACGTTTTGAAGCAGAGCAATGGTTCTGAGGGTGGCTTGTCTGGCCTCCAGGGACGTTTGACCCCTGATGAGCCAGTCGTCCAGATAGGTAAAGACAAAGATGCCTTGATTTCTCAGGTAGGCTGCCACAACTGCCAGGCACTTGGTAAAGACCCTGGGAGCGGAGGTCAGGCCAAAAGGTAGTACTCTATACTAATAATGGTTTCCTCCCACAATGAACCTGAGGTACTTTCTGTGGTCTGGATGAATGAGGATGTGAGTGTACGCATCCGTTAGATCTAAGGAGCATAGCCAATCTCCCTGCTGGAGGTAGGGCAGAAGGGTTCCAAGAGTAAGCATCTTGAACTTTTCTTTCTTTAGGAACTTGTTGAGGTTTCTGAGGTCCAGAATGGGTCGAAGGCCACCGGTTCTTTTGGGTACCAGGAAATACCTGGAGTAGAATCCGTGACCTTTCAAGTGGGGAGGCACAGGTTCCACCGCCCTGTCCACCAACAGACCATGAAGCTCTTGTAGAAGAAGGTCTGTGTGCAGGGGAGGCCTTGGAGGCTCCCCTGGAAAATATGGCGGAGGCAGTTGGTGAAAATGGAGGGCATAGCCATTGTGGACTATGTCCTGCACCCAACTGTCCCCGGTGATAAGGGGCCACTGGTGGGCAAAGAGGGCGAGGCGACCTCCTGTGCAGGGTGGGGAGAGCAGTGGAGGAGAGGCTACGCTCAAGGAATCAAAAACCCCCACCCTGCTGAGTGGTAGCAGGGGCCTGAGGCTTGGGGGTCCTCTGCCTATGGGGCCCATTACCCTGGCCCTTGGCTTGCTGACCCTGGGGGGCAGCTTGGACAGCCTGATACTGAGGGTACTGTTTGTAGGCAGTGCCCTTCCTCGGGTAAAAGGACTTTTTACCTGAGCCCTTCTTCTTATGTGAAGAGGCAGAGGTCTTCCTCGACAGCCTTGTCCGGATAAGGTGCTCCGTCTCGAGCTGAGCGGCCTTCTCGGCCACGGGTTTGCCAAAAAGGTTCTCATCTCGGCAGGGGACATCGACCAACTTGTCCTGAACCCATGGCTCGAGGTCCGATGACTGCAGCCACGCCTGGCGTCGAGCCGCGATGCCGGCAGCCGCTACTCGGGCCGAAGCCTTGAAGCCATCGTAGGCGGCGCGGGAAATGAACTTTGAGCATTCCTGAATCCCCGAGGACAAGTCTGAAATCTCTGCAAGGGTTCCCCGGAGAGACCAGCAGAGAATCCGGCCAACTCTTTGGCCAGGTCCCGCAAGTACATGCCCATGTACAGCTGGTAAGACTGGACACGGCAAGCAAGCATCGACCCCTGGAAGCACTTCCTACCGACGCCATCGAGGTTGCGGGCCTCCCTGCCAGGGGGCACAGCAGAGTGCATCTTCTGGCTCTTCAGACGATGCATGGCCGATTCCACAACCATGGAATGGTGTGGTAGCTGTGCTTTCTGGAAACCAGGGCTTTTGCGGAGTCGATAAATGGAATCGACTCGCTTACTTAGAACCGGCGCCGAGGCCGGGGCCTCCCACATTCGGAAGAGGAGCCGTTCCAGCATCGGAGGAACCGGGACAGTAAAGGCCTCCTTCGGAGGAGAGTCATTCTGTAGAGCATCGAGCTCCTCGGCTCGAGGCTCTTCCTCGGGATCGGCAGGGATAGCCAAGGCAGCGGCCATATCCCGGACAAACTCCGAGAACCTAGTGTCCTACGGAGGGGATCTACTCCGGGGATCAGACTATGGTGAGTCTGACGGGACGCACCGAGTCTTAAAATTATCGGGAGACTCCTCGTCCTCCGTCTCCCAGGCGGACTCGCCCGAGGAGGAGTCAGGGTCCGACCCCGCGGGGCCCCGAGGCACCCACCCCGACACCGGGGGCACCGGCGTCGACACCCTCGGTCCCGAACGGGAGGTTGAGGGAGACCTCGACTGAGGATGACTTCGAGCCACGAGGGTTTCGAGTATCGGCTCGGTCTCCGGGGTTGACTTCGAAGTCGATGTCCCGGTGGTCGGGGCAGTTGCACCAGACAGGCTGGCCATCAGTGCCCGCTGCTGCTGCATGAAGGCAGTCTGCACTCCAAGGCTGTCATCCTGAGACTCAGCTCGGGAGACGCAGCAGCCACCGACTCGGGCCCCGGCGGCGCCGGGCCCGACGTCGGCTCTCTGGGAGGAGAGTGCACGAGGACTCCGGCTCCATGCGAAGAACTTTTGCAGGCTTCTCTTGGTCCACGGGCCCGGGACGGCGGTTGGGGGTCTTGGACCTGGCCCTCGAGGGACCAGGGACCTCCTCCGACGCCGCCCTCGTGAGCCGCTTCTTCCTCTTACGTTTCCGGTCGGGGGACCCCCCTGTCCGAGGAGCTTCGACGGCGCTCGGGATCGGAATCCCAAGATGTCGAGGCCTCTGACGAGGTCCAGGCCCGGCCGGAGGCAGAGTCCGAGAAAAACCTTTCCTTCTGATGCTGTCAACTCTTTAGTGCCTTGGAAGACATCTTCCCACATGGCCCACACGACTTGGGGTCGTGGTCAGGGCCGAGGCACCGAAGGCAGCAGTCGTGTGTGTCGGTGAGAGACATAATTTTCTTACACCGATCACACTTTTTGAAACCACTGGAAGCCATCGGGGAAAAAATAGCCCCAGCGAGGTCAAAAGACCGGCCTTCCAGTGAAAAAATGAAAAAAGGGCACGAACGCCAGCCACGAAGGGCAAAAACCGAAAAATGAAGAAAACGGGCTCGATATCGGTGTACCGAACCCGGCGAGAGGGGAACCGGTGTCGAACCGGAGAAAAATAGCGAAAATCGCTGAAGAAAAAAATCACTTTTATCCGGGAGAACAGGACACACGTCCGATGGGCATCTCGGAAAAAAAAGAGACTGAGTTAAGATGGCACCTTTAGGCGGGAAGGGAATCCGCAGAGGTATTCCACCTGTGGCCTATAAATTGCCAGCGCCTGCGGCGCTTGTCGCCGCGGTGCGCAACAGGGGCGCGCACCGAAGGAGAGCACCTAAGGAGCACGACGTGCTCCTTAGGTGCGCTCCTTGGGGCTGCTCCGGCAGCGGAGGCCACATTTCGAATCCCATGCTCTGTATTTCTCCTCTTCTAGCTTTTTGCCTCTTCACCTCCACTGGACCTGGGAGCACCTTTTTCTCCACCTCTGACGCGGCCCTCTGGCTCCCCCAGGTATTGTCCTCCTCCTGCTGTCTATTTTTTTCTGGCACCTTGACCTCTTCCCTTCCTTCTACTGCTCACCCCATGTCACATATACCTGTTCATTGGGGTCACCGTCCAACCCCGAATGCTCGTTATCGATCCCGCTGCCTTCTCAATCTTCACTACTGTGCTTCCTCCCTGCGAACTCCTGCATATCCTTGCGCTCTCCCTCCCCCCTCCTGCACTTCCCTTAAGCTTGGCCTTCTCAACTGCCGCTCCCTCAGAAAAAAATCCCTTCTCATTCAAGACCTTATCACTCGGACATCACTAGACCTTGCCCTCCTCACCGAGACCTGGCTGAGAGAGGGGGAGGATCCCCTCCTTGCCCGTTGCCTACCCGTAGGTTTTTCTGCAGTTTCCGTCCCCCGCACCAGCCGCTCTGGCGGCGGGGTGGCCGTTATTCTCCGGTCTTCTCTCTCCTTCACTCAGATCTTCTCACCCTCTCTTTCCTACCCTGAGGCTCTTCTGCTCCATCTTCATACTTCCCCCTCAACACATATCCTTCTCATCTACGCGCCCCCTGCCCTGCACCCCGATCTTTGGGTCTCTCTCCTCCGTTCCATCTCAGACCTCTCCTTACTTTTTCCTCACCTCCTCATTGCTGGTGACTTTAACCTTCACCTCGACTCCCCCTCATCCTCCAGGGAACATGCCTTCCTTGCTCTCCTTCACGATCTATCTTTCCAACAGCACGTTTCTTTCCCCACTCATTCTGCTGGACACACCCTTGATCTATTCCTGACCCTTTCCTCTTCCACCATCTCTCTTGACAACCTGACTTCCTTCCCCCTTCCCTGGACAGACCATCTCTGCCTGACAGTCTTTTGCTCTCATCCTGCGGCCCCAGCTCTAGTTCCCCCACCCTCCTCTTCTCTCCCTCCATGTCTATCCCGCACTATCTCTCTTTCCACTGCCCAGCAGTTGCCTCCTGCCACAGACTTACTGCCCTCCGACTTCCTTTCCTTATCCCCTAACTCTCAAGCGTCTACCTGGTCCTCCTCTCTCTCTGCCGCCCTCGATCGCATTGCTCCTCTTCACCCACGCCCAGCCTCACGCCGCCCTTCCCAGCCCCGGTATCATACTGGTCTATTCCTCCTCCGCTCTCAACTATGGAGAGCTGAAAGGCTATGGCATAAGTCCCCCTCTCCAACCACCCTATCTATTTTCAAAGCCCGCCACTCTCAGTATCGATACGAGGTTAACCTTGCCAAGTCCTCTTACTTTTCTGCTGCCATTGCCAACGCCCCTAACCAGACCCGGCATCTCTACTCTACCCTTAGATTCCTCATTTCCCTTCTTCCTACCTCCTCTGCTGTGCCCGCACATCCCACTCCCCCCCCTTCCCTTCTTGCTTCCGCCTTCAGTAACAAAGTCTCTACCTTAAGAGCCTCCCTACCTACCCTCCCCCCACCAATCTCCTCCCCGCCCCCTGTTGCCTCCCCCCCTCCAACCTCCCAACTGTCTCACACCTGGTCCTCCTTCTCCTTAACTACCACAGCTGAGCTTCACCACCTCATCTCCTCATCCAACAAGACCTTCTGCCCTCTTGACCCTATCCCTTCCTCCTGGTTGCTCCTTCCTTCTCTGTCTTTCCTTCCATATCTTCTAGCCATGCTGAACTCTAGTCTTTCCACGGGCATTTTCCCCACCTCCTGGAAGCACGCACTTATCCGCCCGATTCTTAAAAAACCTTCTCTTGATCCCCTGGACCCTGCCAACTACCGCCCAGTTTCTAATCTGTCCTTTCTTTCAAAAATTCTGGAAAAGATTGTCTTCGCACAGCTTTCTCACCATTTGGATTCTGTTAATTTTCTTCACCCTCGTCAGTCTGGCTTCCGTCCTGGGCACAGTGTAGAAACTATTCTTCTTGCCTTCACCAACTCTCTGCACACTGCACATGATCGAGGTGATATCTCGGTGGCGGTAGCTCTCGATCTTTCTGCCGCCTTTGACTTGGTTGATCACTCCCTTCTTCTGTCTCGTCTACGTGAAGCTGGCCTCTGTAGCACTGTATATCGATGGTTCCACTCTTTTCTTTCTTCTAGATCTGCTGCAGTCCTTTCCTCCTCTCCATTCGTTCCCCCCTCAGACCCTTTTCCCCTTCCCTGCGGAGTCCCACAGGGCTCCGTTCTCGCACCTTTGCTCTTCAACCTCTTTCTGACTCCTCTCACCTTGTTGATACAACAGTTTGGGATCACGGCCTTCTTTTATGCAGATGACATTCTTCTTCTCTATCACACCTCCCCTGTTTGTCCTGATCTTGCCCCCCTAAACCTGTGTCTAACTGCTGTCTCCGACTGGTTAACTAATAACTGCCTCCATCTCAACACCTCCAAAACTACTGCTATTTGGTTTTCCCACGGTCATCAGCCCCCCTCTCTGGCCCCCTCTTTCTCTGGTTCACCTATCTCTCTTGTTCCTACTTTTCGTTATCTTGGTGTACTTTTCGATTCTGACCTTTCCTTTTCAGCCCACATTTCCCATATCTCCAAAACCTCTTTCTACTACCTCCGTCAGATCCGGGCAATTTGTCCTTTTCTTTCTCCCTCTGCTCTTACTACTCTGCTTCTATCACTGGTTATTTCTCGCATTGACTTCGCCAATTCCATTTTCACTGGTCTCACCAAGCTCCAACTGTCACGTCTTCAACGAATCCAAAATACAGCCGCTCGACTCGTGTCCCACTCCTCCCCCAGAGACCACGTCACCCCCCTTCTTTTCCGCCTTCACTGGTTACCAATTTCCTTCCGCATTCAGTTCAAACTACTCACCCTTGTTCATAAAGCACTTCACACCTCCACTCCTCAATACCTGGCTGACCTCATCCACTTTCACACTCCCAGACACACTCCCCGTTCCTTTCATCTCAACCGTCTCACACTACCCCCTCCCTCCCTAGCCCACCTGCACTCTACCCGTTCCTCAGCTTTTTTTTTTCTAGGCCCTGCCCTCTGGAACTCCCTTCCCACCGCCCTCTGCCTGGAACATCATCACCCTACCTTCAAGCTGGATCTAAAGACTCACCTTTTCTCCCTTGCCTTTGGCCCTCCCTCCTCTCACCCCTAACCTTTTTTCCTATACCCTTTGATATCAACCTGCTCTCCCATTTTCTCTCTACAAAGTAATTGTAACTTTCTTTCTACTTTTCCGGCCTTGTGCCTTGCTGTTACTGTAATATTTTATTATCATTGTAAACCGCTCTGCTATTTTGAAGGGCGGTCAATCAAATCAATAAACATAAACATAAACATAAACCGCGCATGCGTGCCAGCATTCCCAAAGGCTTTCATGGAAAGCTGGGGAAATGCTCCGCTGGGGCTCCATCGGCGCCGATGACACCCATATGTAAAGACTGACTTCCTGCTTGGTCCTGGAGAATAATCCTGTGCAGTCACTCCCCAGTGGCCTTATTTAAACATCCAGATCCCAAACACTTACCCCTCCTCAAGTGCTAACCCCTAGACAGTGTTTTCTGGTGGAAAGAGGTCTCTTATCTGTACAGCACCCCATAAATCTTGAAACACTAATGAGAATAGTTAGAATACAATAAGCTATTTGTAGTGGGAATAGCACTTCTTCAGTATGGTGGGGGAAAGGGAAGGTGCTGCAGTAAGGCAGAGGAAAAAGATCAAGTTTAAGCTGTGCTCTTATCCTTGCACTGCTGATTATGATCTATCTATCAGGATGTGCTCTTAATGTCAGGCAGAAGCACAGTTAGGGCAGAGACAACCTGCTGGGGAAATTAGGCTGCAGGAGAGAGAAGCGTGTTGGGGGAAAGTGAGACTAGGAAGGGATGTGTTCCTATTGGCAGATCTCTGCAGGGAAAGTGGTTTACTAAGTACAAAAAAAATATGGAAACAATTAACCCTCCAGAGTCGCAAAGAAACAAGGTTCAGTGCAAGGTACAAAAAGTTTATTTGTGAGAAGTGCAAATAAGTAATACATCCAGAGCAGCCAAGTTTCTTGAGATTTGCTCCATGGCTTCTGAGAGGAAAGAAGGATGTCTCATTTGCAGGCTGTGTGTGTGTTGGAGGGAGGGTAGTCTCTGATAAATCACTCTGGCTGAGTGGCACTCTCAGTAATTCCAAATTAGAAGAAAGACAAAGGGTTGTCCCAAGTATCTTAAAGGTTATTTTTTCTATTGATAAATTGAAGGGGGATGTTTTGAAACAGGAGCTAAGGTCTTTAGGACAGGCCTATCTTCTTGTGACCCATACCTCATCAGTCATCCCAAAAGGATTTTAAGACTGTCAGTGCTTTGATGATGATGGTGACTATTTGGAATAGGACCTACACATCTATAGTGTTGCTTTTTTAAACTGTACACATTATGTGCCCAATATTCAGTGCTGGCGAATAATGCTGAACTTTAACTCCAGATATTCAATGTCGGTGCAATATTCGGCCACTGGTATTGAATATCCGAGTTGACCGCACAAGTTGGAAGCTAACTGGGCAGCGGTGATATTGAGCCGATGCCTGGTTAGCTTCTGCGGCTAAAGTAAAGCCAGCATTTGCTGCGCCTTACTGTAGACGCATGTCACTAACCAGTCAGTGGCTCAATACCGCCGCTGCCCGGTTAGCGATAGCTTCCACCCCAAACACCCCAGATGCTAACTGGTTAGCATCGAGGTGTGTAGTGGCGGCACCCATGTATATTCAGCAGCACTAATCATGTTAGTGCTACTGAATATCCAGCTCAGCGGCATTTAGTTTGCAGGCCTGCAAACCATGTCAGTGCTTTGTAATATCCTCCCTATGACTTTAGCAATGAGTGGTATATTTGGTCCACAGGGCTCTGGGATCTTAAGTGCCTAAAGGTTCTTGTTAAATTATTTTTGCAGGTCAGGCAGCCCAGATGACAGCAGCAGCAAACCTGGAACTCTGCTTTGGCCAACGATGTCCTCACTCTAAGACTTCAAGGACCACCCTCACTGCATAACAAAAGTCCTACCCTGGGTTCTTTCCTTCTCACCTCTGGACTCATTTCATACAGGAGGAGGAGGTCTGTGCCTTCAAGAAGCCATCACTGTTTACCTCCTCTTCCAGGGCTATGTATTGGGGTCCTCTCCCCTTTCCCCAGAGATTCATCCTGAGAGACAAAAACCCATACTGGACCACCCGCCTCCCCACACAGCACACTCTATTCATACAGTTATACAGCAATCTCTCTGTCCCCTCTCTTGAAGCTACAGATGGAGAACAGAATGGAAAGAAGGTGGGAAAGAAAACCGAGATAAAGATTACCTCTTGGACACTCAGTTGATACAGAAGGAACAGGGTTCTTCCCAGAAAAACAAATCAAAATTCATTTTAAAAGATTCTGCCAACCAGTGAAAGGGATATAAAGAATGTCTGGGTGCTGAAACCACTGAAACCCAACCTATCTCATGGATTTATAAACATCTCAGAGACCTACAAACATTTGCTCATGGGATTCCACTAGTCTTGTCAGGAGGAGGAGGAAGAGGAGGAGGAGAAGGAGGAAAACTCTGCAGATGCCTATATACGTTCATTAAAAGGTAAATAAAAACATAAGAACATAAGATATGCCATACTTGGTCAGACCAAGGTCCATCAAGCCCAGTATCCTGTTTCCAACAGTGGCCAATCTAGGTCACAAGTACCTAGCAGTTTCCTAAAAGACACAAGTTCCACAATGCTTGTATTGGGGCAAGCAGTGGATATTCTGGGTCCCCTTTAATAATGATTTATGGACCTTACCTCCAGGAACTTCTCCAAACCTTTTTTAAACACGACTGCACTAACAGCTTTTACTAGATCATCCGGTAATGAATTCCAGAATTACACATGGAGTGAAAAAATATTTTCTCTTATTAGTCTTAAATAGGTTACCCTGTAGCTTCATTGCATGTTCCCTAGTCTTTCTATATTTTGATGGCGTAAACAATCGATCTATATTTACCTGTTCCACTCCATTTATTAATTTATAGACCTCTGTCATATCTCCCCTCAGCCATCTCTTTTCCAGGTTGAAGACCCCTAACCTTTTTAGTCTTTCTTCGTAGAGGTATTCTTCCATCCCCTTTACCATTTTGGTGGCTCTTCTCTGTACCTTTTCTAATAATGCTATATCCTTTTTAAGATACAGCGACCAGAATTGCACACAATATTCAAGGTGCAGTCACACAATGGAACAATACAGAAGTATTATAATATCCTTTATTTTATTCTCTATTCCTTTCCTTATGATACCTAGCATTCTATTTGCTCTTTTGGTCGCTGCTGCATACTGGACAGAGGGTTTCAACATGTTATCCACAATGATACCTAAATCTTTTTCCTGGGTGGTGGTTCTTAATGTGGAACCTTGCATCGTGCAACCATAGTTTGGGTTGTTCTTTCCTAGGTGCAAAACTTTGCACTTGTCCACATTAAATTTAATTTGCCATTTGGATGCCTAGTCTTCCAATTTATCAAGGTCCTCTTGCAATTTTTCACAATTCTCAAGAGTTTAACAACTTTGAATAATTTTGTGTCATCTGCAAATTTGATTACCTAACTCATTATTCCCATTTCCAGGTCATTTATGAATATGTTAAAAAGCAGCGGGGCCAGCACAGATCCCAGGGGTGCTCCTCTATTCACCTTTCTCCATTGGGAAAATTGGCCATTTAGCCCTACCCTCTGCTTTCTATCTTTTAACCAGTTCCTGATCCACAATACTACACTACCTCTATCGCATGACTTTTTAATTTCGCCAAAAGTCTCTCATGAGGGACCTTGTCAAAGGCTTTCTGAAAATCCAGATACACTATATCAACCAACTCATCTTTGTCTACCTGTTTATTCACACCTTCAAAAAAACATAACAGATTAGTAAGACAAGACCTTCCTTCGCTAAAGCCATGTTGGCTGTCTCCCATTAAGCCATAACTAAATGTTCAGTAATTTTGTTCTTTAAAATGGTTTCTACCATTTTTTCACGGTACTGATGTCAGGCTCACCTGTCTGTAGCTTCCCAGATCACCCCTGGAATCCTTTTTAAAAATCGGTGTTATATTATTGTCATCCTACGGAATCTTCAGGTATTACAGTTGAGTTTTATGATAGTTCACAGAATACTAATAGTAGGTCTGCAATCTTATATTTCAGTTCTTTCAACACCCTTGGATGTATACCATCTGGTCCAGGTGATTTGCTACTCTTCAGTTTATCAAATAGTTGTAATACATCTTCCCTGTGTATCAATATTTCTTTCAATTCTTCTGCGGCATCACCTTTAAATACCATTTCAGTCATGTGTAAAATCCCTACATCTTCCTCAGTAAAAACTGAAGCCAAGAATTCATTCAGTCTCTCCGCTATGGCCTTCTCCCCTCTTACCCCTCTATCATCTAATGGTCCAGTTGACGCTCTCACAGGTTTTTGGCTACGAATGTACTTGAAAAATCTTTATTACGCATTTTTGCTTTCACAGCAAGCTTCTCAAATTCTCTCTTTGCCTGACTTATCAAAGCCTTGCATCTAACTTGCCAGTGCTTATGTTGTTTCCAATTTTCGTCATTTGGCTCCTTTTTCCATTTCCTGAAACATGCTTTTTTGGCAACAAACAGCCTCTCTGACCTCACCTAACAGGGGCTCTACAGGTCAAACAACGGTAAGGATTTGAGGGTTTATTTTTATTAAATTGCTAGCTCTCTGACTGGGAGCTCTTAAAAGGGTTTCTGTATATTTTTTAAAGCAAAGTTACTTTCCTTTTGGTGCTTTAGTAGAAATTTCCTTGAGCAGAGCAGGTTGTTGAACTCTAGTAACCTTCTCAGCTTTGGGAACTGCTGACACCTAATCAGGAGTTAGTGGGCCTGATTACTTGAGAGCAGCTGAGGCCTGCATAAAAGGCTCCAGAGCCCTGCCCTGTTGAGGCATTCCTAACAGGGGCTCTACAGGTCAAACAACGGTAAGGATTTGAGGGTTTATTTTTATTAAATCGCTAGCTCTCTGACTGAGAGCTCTTAAAAGGGTTTTTGTATATTTATTAAAGCAAAGTTACTTTCTTTTTGGTGCTTTATTTATTTTTATTTATTTATTTATTTACATTCTCTTATATACCACGCTATTCTGCATCAGTGCGATTTACATTGAACAAACTGAAATTACATTGAACAGGGCATTATAACTTGGAGATAACTATTTTACAGGGAACATGGGCTATGCCCAAGACCACAAGGAGCACCTATGGGACTAGAAACCCAGTCCTTTCGGCCCAAGGTTGCTGTTCTCTAGTGGGATTTGAACCCCCGACCTTCCGGCCTGAAGTACCTTGCCCCAACCACTAGGCCACTCCTCCACCATAGTAGAAATTTCCTTGAGCAGAGTAGGTTGTTGAACTCTAGTAACCTTCTTAGCTTTGGGAACTGCTGACACCTAATCAGGTGTTAGTTCCCTCCCTACCCATCCCGACTCCCACCAACCCCTAGTGAGCAGTTTTGCCTTATAGGGCAACTCCCCATTTAACAAAGCACAGAGACTTGGAGCAGCACATTTTGAATATAATTAAAGAGATGTAACTGCTTTTTCTCTGAAAGGACAGCTGGGAAACCAGCTGGTACTTGGTAGATCTCTCTCTTTTGCTTTAACAGATACCTAAGCTCCACAAACAGAACAATGGTTGGGAAAAAATGTATCGCTAAAGCTGTTGCCCCTGTTACAGCTTCTGCCTCTGTCCAGAAAGAGGTCCTAATGCCAGTTGAAGGACCGGTTCCATGTGCAGGGTGCCTGCATGCTGAAGCTTGAGGAAACAAGTGGAGGAACTCAGAGAGGGTGTGGCGAGGCTGAGGAGCATTCAAGACAGTGAAAAGTACACTGATGAGATGCTTCTTGCAGCAACCAAGCTCTCCAGCAGAGGAGAAGATGGGTGCCAACAGAATGTCAATGATTGGACACAAGTCACCAGGGCCTGCAAAATCACCAATCCAACTTCTCCAGCCCTTGAACTGAAGAACCATTATGCAGCCCTGGAAGTGGAGGAGGTGAAAGCATCCCTGGAAAGGGAAGAACCAGAGCTGAAGTACCCCAAACTTGCAGAATCGATGACCACAAGAAAGCGAAGGGTAGTGGTGGTTGGAGACTTTCTTCTGATGGGTACTGAGGCGTCCTTCTGCCGACCAGACTTGATGTCCAGAGAGGTATGCTGTCTGCCTGGTGTCAAAATCCAAGATGTTATGGAGAGTTTGCCGAGACTCATCAAGCCCACTGACTATTACCCAATGTTGCTAATCCATATTGGAACAAATGATACTGCCAGGTATCCCTCGGAACGTATCAAAAGTGAATTCATGGCTCTGGGACAGAGGGTGAAGCAGTTAGATGCACAGATGGTGTTCTCTTCAATCCTCCCTGTTGAGGGTAAAGGCCAAGGCAGAGAGGCTCGCATCCTGGAGATGAATGCATGGCTGCATGGATGGTGTCATCGAGAGCGTTTTGGTTTCCTAGACTATGGGATGCTGTTCCAAGGGTTGCAGAGCATAGATGGCATCCATCTGTCCAAGAAAGGTCAACGCGTCTTCGGTAGTAGACTGGCTAATCTACTGAAGAGTACTTTAAACTAGATTTGATGGGGATGGGTGAAGAAAGCCCCCAGGTAGGTGATATATTAAATACCTTTATGGAAATGGGTAACAGGGGTAACATATGGAAAGCAGTGTGTATAAATGCCCGTAGCATGGGAAATAAGATCCCTGATGTTGAAGCTTTGGTGGGAGTGGCTGACTTGGATTTAGTGGCAGTTACAGAAACATGGTTTACAGAAAACCATGATTGGGATGTAACTATAACTGGCTATACGTTATTCAGAAAGGACAGGGTAGGAAGAAGGGGAGCAGGAGTGGCACTATATGTAAAAACTACTATTAAAGCTTTGGAATTACAGAGCTTAAAAGGGAGAGAGGAGGCACTGTGGGTTAAACTAGAAAGAGGGAAAGAGAAATCTATTTGCATTGGTGTGATATATAGACCTCCCTCACAAGAGGAAGAGGTGGACAGAGAGTTAATTGAAGACATACGCAGCATTGCTAGGAAAGGGGAAGTGCTACTGATAGGAGATTTCAATATGCCAGATGTTGATTGGCACATTCCTGCTGCAGTATCATCTAGAAGTAAGGAGATCCTGGATTCTCTACAGGGAGAACTATTCAGGCAATTGTTAACAGACCCCACACGTGAAGGGGCCATACTGGACTTGGTGCTTACCAATGGTGAAAGTGTTTCTGATGTTGTAGTGGGAGATCATTTTGCATCCAGTGATCACCAGATGGTGTGGTTCGGTATTAGGACTAGGGCTGTAAGAATCCATTAAAAGGTGAGGGTCTCAGACTTTAGGAAGACTAACTTTGCCAAGATGGGCCAATAGCTCAGGGAGTTGTTAGTGGGATGGGAACAGCTGGGGGATGTAGAAAAACAGTGGGCAAAACTGAAAGAGGATATTTTAAGGGCAACCAACCTTTTTGTTAAAATGGTAAATAAAGGTAAAAGGAAAAGGAGACCGCTATGGCTTGCGAAAGAAGTAGCTGAAAAAGTGTAGAAAAAGAGGGAGGCCTTTATGAAATACAAGAGATCACAGAGAGAGGAAGACAGGCATCTGTATTTGGAAAAACAGAGAAGCTAGCAAAGTAGTCAGGAAGGCAAAGATTCAAAAGGAGGAGGAAATGGCCAATGCAATAAAATGGGAGGATAAGACATTTTTCAGATATGTTAGTGAGAAGAGGTAGGGCAAAAGTGGTATTGTCAGACTCAAGGGTGCAGGGGAGAAATATGTAGAAGCTGATAAGGATAAAGCGGAATTGCTTAACAAATATTTCTGTTCTGTGTTCACAGATGAAGAACCAGGAGCAGGACCTCAGAAAACACCCACAAACAGGAACAGAAGTAAGGGACATCTTAAACAATTTTCAGAAGACTGTGTTCGTGAGAAACTAGCTCAACTTAAAGTAGACAAAGCGATGGGACCGGAAGGGATACACACTAGTATACTGAGGGAACTTGGAGACGTTCTAGCAGCTCTACTGACTGACCTTTTCAATGCCTCGTTGGAGTCGGGAGTGGTGCCAAAGGACTGGAGAGAGGCTCATATGGTGCCTTTACACAAAAGCGGAAGTAAGGACGTGGTTGAAAACTACAGGCCGGTTAGTTTAACTTCGGTGGTGAGTAAATTATTGGAAACGCTGCTGAAAGAGAAAATAGTGAGGTTTCTGGAGTCCAGCGGATTACAGGATCCAAGGCAGCATGGATTCACCAGAGGCAGGTCTCGCCAGACAAATCTGATTGATTTCTTTGACTGGGTGACCAGGGAGTTGGACCGAGGGAGAACCCTAGATGTGGTGTATTTAGATTTCAGTAAAGCCTTTGACACTGTTCCTCACAGGCGACTTATAAACAAACTGAGCACCCTAGGGATGGACCCTAAAATTACTGCTTGGGTTAGAAACTGGTTGGGTGAGAGGCGACAAAGAGTACAGGTAAATGGAGCTCAGCCAGTAGTGTGCCCCAAGGATCTGTCCTTGGTCCGATTCTTTTTAACATCTTTGTTAGTGATATAGCGGAAGGGCTGTTGGGTAAGGTTTGCCTCTTTGCGGATGATACCAAAATCTGCAATAAAGTATACACCCAGGAAGGTGTAGATAACATGAGGAGGGATCTAGCTAAGCTTGAAGAATGGTCTAGAATTTGGCAGCTGGGATTTAATGTTAAAAAATGTAAGGTCATGCATTTGGGCTGCAGCAATCCAAGGGAGCAATATAGTATAGGGGGTGAAGTACTTTTGTCCACTAAAGAAGAGAGGGACAGGCGTGGTTGTGTCTGATGATCTTACAGTAGCTAAACAGGTAGAAAAGGGGACGGCAAAAGCTAGAAGGATGCTTGGGTGCATACGGAGAGGAATGGCTAGCAGAAAAAAGGAGGTGATAATGCCTCTGTATAAGTCTTTGGTGCGACCTCATTTGGAGTATAGTGTGCAATTCTGGAGACCGCACCTTCAAAAGGATGTGAACAGGATGGAGTCAGTGCAGAGGGTGGCTACTAAAATGATTAGTGGTCTTCATTATAAAGCATATGAGGACAGACTTAAGGATCTTAATATAGAGGACAGGCGGGATAGAGGTGATATGATTGAGATGTTTAAATACCTCCGTGGCATAAATGTTCAGGGAGAGAGCCTCTTTCAATTGAAAGCAAGTTCTGCTACGAGGGGACATGGGATGAGGGTGAAGGGAGATAGATTCAGGAGTGATATGCAGAAATATTTCTTTACGGAAAGGGTAGTGGATCCGTGGAATAGTCTCCCAGTGGAGGTGGTAGAGATGAGGACAGTAACTGAATTCAAAAAAGCATGGGACAAACACAGAGGATCTCTAAAGGTAAAAAGGGGACTGTTGTAGTTGTTGATATGGAAGGACAGACTAGATAGGCCATGTGGTCTTTTTCTGTCAACATATTTCTATGTTTCTATGTTTCACCTTTAAACCATGCTGGCAGTTTTGGACTTCCTTCCACTTTTCTTAAAGCGTGGAATACAGCTGGTCTGGGCTTCCAACATAGTATTTTTAAACAACACCCATGCTTGATGTAAATCTTTAACCTTTGCAACTGCTCCTTTTAATTTTTTCTTAAATATTTTCCTCATTTTATCATAGTCTCCCTTTTAAAAGTTAAAAGGTAGTACCGTGGATTTCCTTACCATCCTTCCTCCATTTATTAAATCAAACGCGATCATGCTTTGATCACTATTGCCAAGTGGCCCCAATACCCTTATCTCTTGCACCAGATCTTGTGTTCCACTAAGGACTAGGTCCAAAATGGCTTCCCCTCTGGTCGGTTCATGAACCAGCTGCTCTAAGAAGCAGTCATTTATTTCATTTATAAACTTTATCTCCCTAGCATGTCCTGCCATGATAATGACCCAGTCGATACCGGGGTAATTTAAATTACCCATTATTATTACTGCACTGTAACTTTTGTTAGCTTCCCTGATTTCTTTGAGCATTTCATCATCCATTTGTTCACTATGGCCAGGTGGTCAATAGCACACCCCCACTGCCATCGCCTTTTCCTTTTTACATGGAATTTCAATCCATAGAGATTCTTCAGTGAATTTTGTTTCCTGCAAAACTTTAATCCTTTGTGACTCAATGCTCTCTCTAACATAGAGTGCAACCCTACCATCAATTTGATCTGCTCTGTCATTACAATTTAGTTTGTACCCAGGTATCACAGTATCCCACTTGTCCTCCTTCCACCATGTCTCTGAGATACCAATCATATCTAACTTGTTATTTAGTGCTATATATTCTAACTCTCCCATCTTATTATTTAGACTTGTGGCATTTGTATACAAGCATTTTAGAGACTGTATTTTATTCATATTAATCTGGCTATCGGTAGGCAAGGGTAATTTGGAATCTTTAAGCTCTGTCTGCTCTATACTCAAGGGCATTTGAGCTACTTTTGTCTTTATTGGAACCTCTCTGCCGATATGCCCTAACTTCAGTCTTTTGCTAGTATCCTTCAAGGATACATTGTTCCAAACCATGTACTCCTGGGCGACTGTTGGCTTTCCCCTATTATCTAGTTTAAAATCTGCTCTAGCTCCTTTTTAAAGGTTAATGCCAGCAGCCTGGTTCCATCCCGGTTAAGGTGGAGCCCATCCCTTCAGAAAAGCCCCTCCTTTCCCCAGAATGTTCCCCAGTTCCTAACAAATCCTAAACCCTCTTCCTTGCACCATTGTTTCATCCACACATTGAGACTCCGTAGCTCTGCCTGCCTTTTGGGTCCTGCGCGTGGAACGGGAAGCATTTCCAAGAATGCTACCCTGGAAGTTCTGGATTTCAACTTCCTATCTAAAAGCCTACACTTTCCTATGTCATTGGTACCGACATGTACCAAGACAGCAGACTCCTCCCCAGCACTATCTAAGACCTTATCTAGGTGGCGTGTGAGGTCTGCTACCTTCACACCAGGCAGGCATATTACGAGGCAATCCTCACATCCACCAGCCACCCAGCTATCTACATGCCTAATGATCAAATCACCAACTATAACGGCTGTCCTAACCCTTCCCTCATGGGTACATGGCCCTGGAGAAACCTCCTCGGTGCGAGAGGGCTTTACATCACCTGGAGGACAGGTCCTAGCTACAGGATCACTTCCTACCATACCAGGGTGATGCTCTCCTGTCACGTGACATCTCTTCTCCATGGCAACAGGGATGCTGCCAAACTGGAGATGGGACTTCTGTACTAGATTCTTGTAGGTGTCGTCTATGTACCTCCCTTATGTCTGTCAAGTCCTGTACTCTAGCCTCCAGATATCGGACTCGTTCCCTGAGAGCAAAGAGCTCCTTGTACCTAGTGCACACATACGACCCCTCACCAACTGGGAGAAAATCATACATGTGACACTCAATGCAAAAGGCCGGAAAGCCCCCATCTCGCTGCTGGACTGCTGTCTGCAGCTTAGTTTTAGGGCTGTCTTTAGGTATTTAAGTTGTTTACTTACTAAGGTTTGCTGGGAATACTTATACTAATAAATGTATACCTAATACGTTTTATGGACTTTGTTCACCTCAAGCTTTACTAATGTCAGGTCCTTAATGTATGCCTGATGAGGATAAACAGCTGCACCTGAGAGTGAATATGGCACCTCCTTTCCTTTAAAAGGTTTAAGCACCTATAAAGCTATGATTATCCCAGTGGTGGGTGGGAGTTGGGGAGGAAGGGAGGGAAAAAGGACTTATTAAATGCTGGCTACTACACAGTACCCTGTCCTGTGCTTCTAAATCAGGTAGTAAGCAATGGTGCCCACCAGTGAGGACTTCATGTTAAATAAGGAATGCCTCATCATTTATGACATCTTATGCAGAAAGTACTGGGTATGTAAGGGAAGGAATTTTTACCCCATCCTTCAAATTCAGCACTTTCATGTGAAACCGCTAATAGTGATTTTTTGCAGAAACATTTGTTGCATAATCCTTATCCCTTCCTGAAGTTGTACGAAAAGAAATTCTTGGGGCTGAATGCTCTTTTGTTCTTCACCCTTATTAATCCAGCCTTCTATCTGTGAAGAAGCCAGTGGGAGAAGCTATAGAACAATTTGGTGCCAAGACTTTTAAAGAACACTGGGTGTAGGGTGGCGAGGCTGCTTCGGGAATTAGGACCTATCTCTAATTTCAGGGTCTTGGCCCTTTCTCCTTCTTAGCTAATCCCCGCTTTGTTAGTTATCCAAGCAGTAAGGAAGAGTAGAGCTCATCCTGAGAATCAGTGCTAGCGATTGATCTGCTAATACAGGGGCTTATGAATAATGAGAGAGGGGGAGGAAATTTATAGAGATTTACTCTCTCAATCTTAAGGCAGGGGGTAAACTCAAGCTGTGCATTCTCTATTCACATTTACGCACACAAATCATCAGATGCCTTCATATACTTAAACTACTATATCTTTAAACATGCTAATACAAAAAGAGATGTGGGCACTGCTACTACCATACCTGCACCATCTGATCTTCACAAAGTGAGCTACATACAGACACCATCACAAAAATGCACACATTTCAGTCTCTGCACCAGTTAGCTGTGCACACACAGATACATTCTACTGCTACTAATTATTTCTAAAGCTTTTCAAAATGTACAAAGCACAATGCAGATATACAGAAGAGATCGTCTCTGCTCAATGCAGCTTACAATCTAGTCACACTCACGGCTCTTTGTCAGCAACCTAAATCCTTGCATCAGCATGAATTAGAGTAGCCTAATGATTAAACAATGGGCTAAGTACCAGGGAAGCCCAGTTTGAATCCAACTGCAGCTCCTTGTGATCTTGGGCAAGTCACTTAACCTTTCAGTACTTCAGGTACAAAGTAGGAAAATGCCTACTGTACCTGAATGTAATTCGGCTGCTCCTGAAAAAAGCATGAGTAAAATCCCTTTCCTTCTCTTCTTGAAGTATGGCTTTTCTATAGCTTTTAAGAAGACAAAAGGGTATGTAAGTTCAGAAGGAGACCATTCACAAAATAGACCCAATATGGAAACGATTTATGCTTCTAAATTGGCCTCTTTGAAAATTACTAGGGTTGAGTGCCTAAATATTTTCTTAAAATTTCACTAAACTCCTAAATTTAGGGACATAAAAAGTGGGTGCAACAGGATTTAGGGAAGGGAAAAGAAGTTAGGAGCTTAGCACAGATTTTCAGCACTAGGCATCTATATTAGGCTCATAAATCTAGACAAATGAATGGTAGGACGAAATTTAGGAGCATGGGGAAGATAGTCAGCCGCGGTGGTTAACGCTGTTAAAGTGGCTAGTGTTGCTGCTTTAAATTGAACCTGGATATTCAATGCCAGGGTCATATCCAGCCACGTGCACTGACTATCTGGGATGTCTAGGAAGCGATTTAGTTAACTGGTTAGCAGTAATAGTCAGCTGCTAGCCAGTTAGCTAAACTGGCTACAGTTAGGCAGCCATTAAGGTGCCTAACTTTTATTTTTAGTATTTAGCTCACACCTTTCCAGGAGATCAAGGTGAATTACATTCAAGTACAGTATGTACCGGAATGTAACTCGCCTTTAGCCAGTTTAGGATAACCGGCTAATGGCTGAATATCGTTGCTAGCCAGTTATCCTTAGGTAGCACCAGAGCGCTTAGTGGCTGAAACAGTGTAGTTCTCTGGAAACAGCAGGAATAAGTCTTCACATATGAGTGATGTCACCAATAGAGCCCATGCGGGAAAGCTTTTAGGAGCTCCATCACACATGTGTACCTGCCTTTCCGCCTGAAGGAGCCATCTTACCTCAGTAGGATGACATAGCTTAATGAAAAAAACAACAACTCCATGGGGAGGTAGGAGGATAGTGAGGACTTATTCTTGTTGTTCCCGGAGAACACCTGCTACAGGTGAGTAAAGCACAGTTACTTACCTGTAACAGGTGATCTCTGGGAACAGCAAGAATAAGTCTTCACATATGGGTACGTCGGTACCGACGGAGTCCGCGCGGGAACGCTCCCCAGCGTCCAATCAGAACGCTTTTGGGAGCATCCCACCATGCCTGCGTGCTGCCTTCCCGCCTTTCCCAACTGCCTCTCCTCAGTTAAGTTTTAAAGCTGAGACAAAGAGAGAGAGAGAGGGAAAGATAGAGATAGAGAAATACAACTCCTAGGGGAGGTGGGTGGCTTGTGAAGACTTATTCCTGCTGTTCCCAGAGATCACCTGTTACAGGTAAGTAACTGTGCTATCTCCAGGAACAAGCAGGAATGAGTCTTCACATATGGGGACTCCCAAACTAAGATGCCCGGAGGGAGTCCTAGCATGTTGCGAATCTAAGATGAGCCATGCTTTCCCTCAGAACCTCAGGCATCCTGGGGATGGAGGGTAGGAGTTGAAATAAAAAGAGAGACGCTGTGAAACAGCTAAACTAATCCAGGACTTCTGGATGGGAGTCTAGGTGTAGATGACCATAATAAGTAAATATTGGAGAGTAATATTCCAATATGGACCTCACCTGGTGGTATTGTAAAACGTTTATTGAGTTTCACATGGATCTGTTAGTAAGAACCAGTAGAAAACCCTCAAGGAGTACCTCACTGTGAAGTAGAAGTAATCAAACTGTAGAAAGACAGGTGAAGGTTAAAAACCGTCAAGGGTGAGAGTAGCCCCAGGGAAAAACTGGGTGGTGTAATGAGGAAGGACTTCAGCGGAAAACGCAGAAGGCTGTATCAGTCAAGGCTTAAAGTCTTTTGGTTCGAGAATAGCACAATCCTAGGACCAAAAGGAGATACATCTGACCAATTTGGATGGACAAATAGAAAATAGTCCTTGTAGAAGCGAAGGGGTATTGAAGACCCCTGTATCCGATGAGAAATAAGGACAGATGTCCGAGGGGTTATAGCCTCTGATTAACTGAAGATCAGTAACATCTTTCCTAATTGATGTTAAGTAGGAAAGATAAAGATACATGGAGAGCTTCAGAGGTACCTAAACCTGAAGGGTTATGTTAAGAAATTTGTTAATTACCACAGAGATTAGCTGTATATGTAGAACCCTATGCATGCTGGCACAGCATTGATAAGGGTAGTGCCCAGCTGTCAGAGTCATATAGGAATATATGTACATATGAACCTAGACAGATAGATAGATAAGTTTCTAGGTACATATCTACCTATGATGATATGTCTTAACATATATATATATATGTGGATACATATATAGAGATATACATGGGCATAAATATACATAGATATATATATATATAAATATATCTGCATATAGATATATACATGTCTCCACATATGTAGGTAGAGAAATGTCTATATAACTATACCCACATAGGATTATGTGGAGAGAGAAAGGTGCATCTAATAACAAGAAAGGTAATATCTGCTTGAAGAGATGCAAGAAAACCATTGTCCCTGGTTATGATTGAGAGAGTCAGGGGAATGCTCTCTCTGACACGGAGCATTCTAGATTCATTTAGGAATTCTAGCCCTTGAATAACCAGGATGGTTTACGTGAAAAAAGTGCGGATGATATCTTCAGTCTGCAGGCAGCAAGTCCAGGTCCTTTTAGAACTGTAGTATGGTAACTGGATAAAAGACGCAATGGAAGTGAGAACCATATAAGGGACGAGCTGCACGAAAAAGAAAAATATCCCTGGTGAAGGAGTCCAATGGAGACGTGGACGAAGCCAGGGAACTGAGCAATTCTTTAGGTGTTCAAGTGATGTAAGGCATGTGTCCTTCGTTTTAAAAGGAGACCTTACGGGAGATGGTAAAGGTAGGGAAAACCTACCAGTCATGAGGGGGCATGACTGGATGAGGCCTTCCTAACCATCTGGGATTATCTGCTAGGAAGATGCAAATGCTCTCTAGCAAGGGCCCATAGTGCAGAGCTACTCTGTAGAGTTGCAGAGAGCATGCTGCAGGTAGGTTGGAAGAAAAAACTGGCTGTTTAAAAGCCAGTACGTAACTTAAACTATTCTGCCAATGCCAAGGGAATTGGAGATGGCGAGGAATAGAAATGAAACCGATAGGCCTGTAGTAATAGAGTTTCCAAAAGAAAGGTCGATAACCTGTTTTGGACTTACTACTAAGGCCAGAAAGGATTGCTAATGGAGGACAAACCTTGGTTACTTGGTAAATAGAACCAGAGGGTAACCACTAGGAACTCCTGCCGTTGCAGCTATTACCAAGGCAGCAGAAAAGAATGAACAGACATAAGCAGGAGTAGCAAGACTCCCTTACTGACTGATAAGCTGCCCCAAGTAAAATTGAAAAAGGTGTGGTGAGAACTCTGAAAAGGAAACCCCTTACTGGAAAAGGTAGAAACCTACAGGGATTTTAGAAAAACCCCTCCAGCTAAATGGTACCACTCTTACAGGCGAAATGTTTCAGTAAGAGGGTAGGTAAAGGCAGAGTTGGAGGAGACTTACGATATGGTAAGTCCCTGAAAAGGTATGATGATACATGCTGGAACAGGAAACTATCTTATTGATAGTTGTTACGCCTCTTTTCCCTTTCAGGAGGAAGAGAAAAAGCCCTGTTACTTATAAGCATGATCATCCTGAGAGCTCATAGAACAAAACGAATGGATGTCTATTGAGAAAAGATCCATGTCTAGAGTTTAGGATGGAAACAGTGTAGATGCTTCTATTAAGAAGAAGCAGACTACAGGTTCTAAACCCCAAAACAGGAAAGAAAGATGTAATGATAATATATCAGAAGCCCTGCGGATGCTGAGTTTGCTGAACCTGTTGAGGTTGTGGTTTCCTTAGCCTGGTTGGATGTTTCCCCTGTCTGGGAACATCTGTATGATGGGTAGAAGATGAATAAAACTTTCTCCCCTTAAGGGAACAAAGTTTGTTAGGAGATCTCCTACAAACTGGGATAGAGGAAGGCGTAGACAAGCCCCTGAAAGCAATAGTGTCAGTAGTTAACTGAGCAGCTTGGAGTAAAGCCTCCTTGTTAAAGAGATTCTCTCCAGTACAAGGAGTATTTACCAGTCTATCTTGTACCCATTTGTCCAAGTCTGAAGCTTGGAGCCAGGCTCTACGTCATGCCCCTATGGCTATAGCAGAAGTTCTGCTAACAGACTCAAAAGAGTCCAGGGAAGCACAAGTAAGGAACCTAGAAATATTTTGAGCATGATTGACTAGAATAGAAAAATCTGCTCTTTTAGGCTCTTGAAGAAAAGGGGTCAAAAGTAGTAAATTCTTTGTGACCTCCTCAAGAGATAATCCCATATAGAAAATATATGAGAGAATTCTTGCTGAAAACATGGATGCCTGGAAGGTTTGACGTCCAAAGGCATCTAACACCAGCCACATCACTCCCAGCTAAGCAACAAACCACATGACAACTCATGACCATAATGTACAGAATTGTAAATATTGTAAATAGTTATCCCAGTTGAGATCCAAGTTATAATTCCTGTTCTATGTAAAGGCATTCCAGACTTATTGAGATGTTCTAATGTTATCTGTAAACCGCACTGATTTTAAAAAGCGCGGTATATAAAAAACAATAAATAAATAAATAAAATAAATAAAGTCTTAGCCTCACGACCTGGTGGATAAGAAGAGTGCTTCTTAGTACTCTTAACACGCCTCATTGCTGATTCTACAACAATAGAATGATGAGGGAGCTGAGGCTTTTGAAAACCTGGAGAAGGGGGCACCATGTATAGAAGATCAGTTGCCCTAGAAGGTGGGGATACCGTTAAAGGAGCTTCCCACGTTCTAAATAGGAGATCCTGCAAGGTCTGATGCAAAGGAAACATAATGACTTCCTTTGGATTGCAGGGGATCTGCAGAGGTTCTGGATCCCCTGGTGCAGGATATTGACCAGGTATAGAAATGGCAAGTAACTTTGCCATATCAAGCAGGAATGCTTGAAAAGAAATCTCCCCAGAGGGGAGTCCTCTAGAAAGAGGAGTAAGAACTAGATCTGTTGAAGAACTAGCTCTAGCACCGACCGGTTCATTCAGATTCTCTAGAATAGAAGATCTGAGGAGGTGGAGCATCGGATTGTCCTTGAAGGATAGTTGTCGGTACCGCTGGAAGCCGGTACCGCAACCCGTCGGTAGCAAATCGTCCATGCTAGGGATCGATTCCAAACTCGGTATGGAAGGAAGCGAGCTGGTTGAAACGAGCATGGGAGGTACCGACACCGATGCTGATGTCGATACCGGTACCGAGACTGGTACCGTCGTTGATACCGATACATAAAGATCAGTCTGTGATAGTTCTATCGGTACCGAAGTAACGGAACGTGGCAGACCTTGATCATCGGAAGAATGTCTTCGATACCATTTGAAGTCGGTACCGAGACGAGTTGCTACCCAGTCATCCAGACTAGAGATCGACTCCAGACTCGGCATCGAAGGAAGCGAGTCTATCGATGCATATCTGGAGGGTACCAACGTGGATACCAGTACCGGTACCGGGATCGATACCGATACTGGAAGATCGGTCAGCAGCGGCTCAGTCGGCCCCGAAGGAACCGAGAGCGCTAGACTGCAATCTTTGGTGAGGAATGTTTCATCCAACACCATTGCCGATGCCGGGGTATCGGTACCGCCCCAAGCGGATACCGCCACCGAGCATGGCTCAGGTATGTTTGTAGAGGTGAGAACCCCAGAAACAACCTGAAACCCCATAAATGGCTTGGAGGCCGAAGACTCCCACCGGGGTTTAATGTCAAGGTGTTCTCGAGGGCAACGCCGGAGGCATCTCTATGCCGAGCATGAGATCTACCACTCGAGGCCTGGCTAGACTTAACAGACTGTTTTTGGGTTACCTGATCCTGTGAAGAAGAAGCGTTGGCTGGTACCGTGAAGTTTAATGGGGACCGCGTATCGAGACATGCTCGATGCTGAAGACTTCTTCTGGATATACTGCTGCAGAGGGAACACTCCAGCGGATGGTGGTCAGGACCAAACAGGGTAGACACCAATTATGAGTGTCTACAATTAATTTGGTACCGCCACAGTTTAAACATTTCTTAGGGTTAGTGGCTGGTATTTCCATGAAGGAGAGTGAGTAGGCCTAGCAGGCCGAAAAAACCGTCAGACACTAACAGGGAAAAAATATTCCTCAGAAAGGAAATGTTGTAAGAAAAAAGAAGAAAGAAACACCGGCGGTACCGGTGGCGTCGGGGAAGGCAGACGCGACCACAAGAAAACAAAAAAAAAATAAAAAAAGAATTTTCTGCGGTGACAGGAGTACGTCCTGCCGGCTCCACGGAAAAACGAAAACTGAGGAGAGGCAGTTGGGAAAGGCGGGAAGGCAGCACACAGGCTTGGTGGGATGCTCCCAAAAGCGTTCTGATTGGACGCTGGGGAGCGTTCCCACACAGACTCCGTCGGTACCGACGTACCCATATGTGAAGACTCATTCCTGCTTGTTCCTGGAGATCTATGCTTTCTCCGGGAACAAGCAGGAATGAAGTCCTCACATAAAGGACTCCCCAACTACAGGCTACACAAAAAACCTGTAAAACAGGTCCAACATGGCAACCAACAGAAGAACTGAGAGAAACAACACGAGTAGTCTCTATTAGGTTCTACTGCGTCAGCATCCGGTGTAGACATCAACATCAGGAAGACTCTACGGTAATCTGGACAAACAGAAGGGCCGGTGGGAAGAAGTTGAATCTAAATCCCAAACAGGTGCCGGAGTATGGCTTGGCCAAAGTTGCTGTCATGCTGAGAAGCTCCATCCAGACAGCAATAGGCTGTGAAGGTGTGGACCAAAGACCACGTAGCAGCCCTACAGATCTCCGCTGTGGAGACAGTGCAAATCTGCCACAGAAGCAGCTATACTCAGACATTATGAGGCATGATATGACATTCCAGGCTTAAACCTGCCTGAGCATAGGCAAAATAGATGCAGTCTATGACCCAAACTGATAGGGTCTGCTTGGAAACAGCCACATCCAGCCTATTGGGATTAAAAGAGACAAAGAGCTGGGTAGAACGCCAATGGACTTTCGTCCTTTCTAAGTAGAAACCCAAGGCTTTCTTACAATCCAATGTATACAGCGTGGCCATAGCCCTATTGGCGTGAGGTCTGGGAAAAAAGGTGGGCAGCACCACGGACTAGTTAAGGTGGAAGGATGAAACCACTTTAGGAAGGAACCTAGGGTGCATTCGCAGGACTACCCTGTTTTGATAGAATCTGGTGTAAGGCGGATGCACCACCAGAGCTTGCAGTTCACTAACCCAGTGGGCCGAGGTGACCATCACTAAAAACACCCCTTCCAGGTAAGGAACAAGTGAGCAAGAACTCAATGGTTCAAAGGGGGCAGAGAGGAGCTGCCCCAGCACAACACTGAGGTCCCATGCTACAGGCAGTAGGCTTCTCATAAACCGGCCAATGAAAGGATGCACGGAGATTGGTTTACTTTCGGAGCCGTGATGGAATGCTGTAATCGCACGTAAGTGAACTCGAACAGAGTTTGATTTGAGACTTGATTCAGGAAGGTGGAGGAGATACGTCAGCAAAGCAATAAGAAAGGATCTAGCCCTTTGCTCACCAGACAGAAAATCGACACCACTTGATGGCATAGGCGCAGTGTGTGGAGTCCTTCCAAGAGGTGAGGAGCACATTCTTCACATCCACAGGAAGATGAAGCTCCACAAGGACTATCTGCTCAACATCCACACTGTTACGGCCAGGGAGCAAACATTGGGATAAAGAAGGGCCCCACTGCCGTGGGAGACCAGATCTGGGGCACAGCCCAGCATGAGAGGTTGTCGCTATGAGAGCTTGAGCAGGAGTGGAAACCACGGTTGCCGGGGACAGTGTGCTGCAATAAATATCATTGAAACCCCATCTGCCTGAAGCTTGAACAGGGCTTTGATCAAGAGTGGAATTGGTGGAAACGCAGAGTAGACACTCACTCCAGTCCAGCAGCAAGGCGTCGGAGGCTATCCGATGGTTGCTCAGAATCCTGGAGCAGAATTGCATCACCTGGGCGTTTTCTGGAGTAGCAAAGAGGTCGATGCATGGGATGCCCCACATCTGAAGATGTGGTTGGCAACTCCCCTGTTGACGGCCCACTCGTGTGGCTGAAGGACTCTGCTGTGGTGGTCTGCCAAGACATTGAGCTCCCCAGGCAAGTAAATGGCTCTGAGGATCATGCCCTGAGATATGGTGAACTTCCAGTGACGTACAGCCTCCCAACACAGAAGATACAAGCCCATGCCACCCTGCTTGCTGATGTCGAACATCGCCACTTGGTTGTCCGTCTGGATGAGGACTATTTGGTTGGCCAATTGTCCCTGAACGTATGAAGTGCATTCAAAATGGCACGTAGCTCCAGGAAGTTTTCTGGTGTAGGTTCTCCTACGTTGTCCAGAGGACCTTTGTGCACAGTCCATCGAGACAGGCACCCCAGCCCAGCTTGGAGGCATCCATGGTCAGTGAACATTAATGTGGCAGGGGCTAGGACAGACCCCCATGGAGATTCTGAAGTTGCAGCCACCAGGGCAGAGAGTCTTGAGTTGTTGAGTGACCACCACCAAGTCCTTGAGGAGGCCAGTGACCAGACACTATTGGGTGCACAAGGTCCACTGTGCTCGCTGTATTCGCAAGTAAGCGAAGGGAGTGACATGAACCATGCAGGTCATGTGGTCGAGCAAGCGAAGCATCTGACATGCCATAGTGTAAGGGTTGTCTTGGACAATGCAGGCTATCAGGACCAGCCACTGGGCCTAATCCATGGGCAAGAAGGCTCGAGCCAGGGTGGTACTGAGGAGAGCCCTGATGAACTCGAGTCACAGAGGACTGAAATAAGATTTTGGGTAACTGATCATGAAGCCCAGATGCTCCAGTACCTGTGATGAGCCTCGCCAATTGCCAAACCTCATCTGGCATTGTGCCCTTTATGAGCTAGTCGCCCAAGTAGCGGAAGACAAAGACTCCCAGGGTCCGGAGGAAAGCGGCAATGACTGCCACGGTTTGTGAAGACCCGTGGGGCAGACGCTAGTCCGAAGGGTAATACCCGGTACTGATAATGCTGTCCACTGAGCATGAAGAGGAGGTACTTTCGGTGAAGGGGATGAATTGGGATGTAAGTATACACATCTTTGAGGTCCAAGGAACAAAGCCAGTCTTCCTTTTGAAAGTATGGCAGCAACATTCCTAGGGAGACCATTTTGAACTTTTCCTTCACTAAGAACCGGTTGAGGTTGCAGAAGACCAGTATGGGCTGGAACCCAACTGTTTTCTTGGGAACCAAAAAGTAGTGGAAGTAGAACCCCTTCCCGGCCTGTGGTGGTGGTACCAGTTTGATGGTGAGGTCAGCCAGGAGGGTATGAACCTCCTGCTGGAAGAGTACTCAGTGTTGAGGATCGAGTGGGTATTCTCCTGGGAAGAATGGGGGAGGCAGTTATGCAAAGTTAAACAGGTAGCCATTTTGGACAATTTTGAGTGCCCAGGAGTCGGTTGTTATGATTGGCCACCTGTGATCAAAGTGAATCAACCCTCCCCCCCCCCCACACCTGCTGTGATACTCCCTTAGGTATGGGAAGAAGGGCCCTGCTCCTCAGGAAGGAGTCAAAACCCCACCCAGGCTGCGGCTATGGGGCAGGCTGGGATTTCTGACGGTGCTGCTGGCATTGTCCCTGGGCCTGGTAATGGGAGTACCCCACATAATATGCGGGTAGAAAGTCTTTTTCCCTGTTGACTTCTTCATGGCAGGATCAGCTGTTTTCCTGGAGAGGCAGTTCATGGTCAATTGTTCCCTCTCCAATTCCCCAGCCTTGTCCTCCATTGGTTTCCAAATAATTTTTCCCTCGGCAGAGAATGTCTGCAAGCTTGTCCTGCACCCACTGCTTGAAGTCGAAGGACTGCAGCCACACCAGGCTTTGGGCCCCGATGCCCACAGTGGCTACTCTGCTCACAGATTCAAAGGCTTCATAGGCAGTCCTACTCATATATTTTGAGCAGTCTTTCCCCTTGATGACCAGGCTATAGAATCTCTCCTGATGTTCTGGGGCAGAAGGGCGGAGAACTCGTAGACCTCTTCCATGATGTCCTTCAAGTACATTGCCATTTAAAACTGATAGGACAGGATGTGAACCACCAGCATCGAGCCCTGATAGTAGAGCTGTCCAGGGTATGGCCTCCCGTCCAGGGGGAATGGAGGAATGGATTTTGGAGCTTTTGATGCACCTCATAGCTGACTCCACCACCATCGAGTTGTGGGGTAGCTGCGGCATTCCAAACCCAGGGCTCTTCTGGGCCCTGTACATGGAATCCAGCTGACGGCTAAAGCGTAGTTACTCACCTGTAACAGGTGTTCTCCAGGGACAGCAGGAATCAGTCATCACTTATGGGTGACAGCGGCGCCGATGGAGCCCTATGTGGAGCAAATCCCCAGCTTTCAAAGAAAGCCTTTGGGAATTGCTACCACACATGTGCGGTCCCCTTCCCGCCCAAGGGTGCCATCTTGCTCAGTCAGATGACCTAGCTAAAAAGACGGCAAAAAACCAAGTAAATGAAGGACTGCAACTCCAAGGGGAGGAGGGAGGGTAGTGAGGACTGTTTCCTGCTGTCCCTGGAGAACACCTGCTACAGGTGAGTAACTCCGCTTTTTCCAGGAACAAGCAGGAAGTCAGTCCTCACTTATGGGACTCCCCAGCTACAGGCTACCTGGAACCCATAGCCAAAAAAGGCTCCCTCAGGAGAGCCACAAGCAGCCGCAAGGATAACCATAACAAGGAAGTGACACTCCGGTAGCCTGAACACAGAGAGGGTTGGAGGGCAGAAGTTTCCTAGACCTCAAATAAATTCCGGAGTACCGCCTGGCGGAAGGCGTTGGGACTCCCTATCCAGGCAGTAAAGAACTGCGAAGGTCTGCCACGAAGACCAGGTGGCGGCCCAGCAGATGTCTGCCAATGGAACAGAGTGGAGGTGAGCCACTGAAGCCGCCATGGTCCTGACCCTATGAGCCGTAACCCGGCCCTCCAGCGGGAGACCTGCTGCCTCATAAGCCCGGGCAATGCAGTCCGTCACCCAGTTGGACAGCATACGCTTTGTCACAGCCGCCCCCAGCTTACTGGGGTCATAGGAATCAAACAGCTGAGAAGCTCTCCTGTGACCTTGTGTACCCTGAATGTAGAAGGACAGGGCCCTCTTATAATCCAGGGTATAGAGGACCGCCTCCGCCCGACTGGCATGTGGTCTTGGGAAGAAGGTGGGAAGCACCACCTCCTGATTGAGGTGAAAAGGAGAAACCACCTTCGGAAGGAACTTGGGATGCGTCCGGAGCACCACCCTATTCTGGTAAAATCTGGTATAAGGCCTCTCGACTATGAGGGCCTGGAGCTCACTGACCCTGCGGGCAGAGGTGAGCGCCACCAAGAACACCACTTTCCAGGACAGGAAACAAAGATGGCGTGTGGCCATCGGCTCAAAGGGCGGCCGGTTGAGCTATCCCACTCGGCCGCCGGGGAACGTATCAGAGGCTTTAACAGAAGCAAGCCTTTCAAGAATCTGGACACCACTGGGTGAGCAGAGAGAGGCCTGTCGTCTACAAGAAAGTGGTTTGCCGCCAGGGCACTGAGATGCACCCTGACGGAGTTAGACTTAAGGCCCTGCTTAGAGAGATGGAGCAGGTATTGCAGGGCCACAGTAACTGGACAGGAGAAGGGATCCACCTTCCGTCCAGTACACCAAATAGCAAATCTGCGCCACTTGAAGGTATACGTCCGTCTAGTAGACGGTTTACGGGAAGCAAGAAAGACCTCTTCGACTTCCTTTGGGAGGAGAAGTGGGGCAATAGTCATCCTCTCAGCAGCCATGCTGTCAGTGACAGAGAACGAAGGTTGGGATGTAGGGGAGAGCCTCCCCTCCTGAGATAGGAGCCATGGGGACAAGCCCAAGGGAATGGGGGCTTCCACCGACAGCTGCAGAAGAAGCGGGAATCACAGTTGCCTGGGCCACTGCGGTGCTATGAGAATGATGCTCTGTCGCGAAGAATCTTGAACAGAGTCCAGGCGATCAGAGGGGTCGGTGGAAATGCATACAGAAGCCCCGCCGACCATGAGACTAAAAAGGCATTGGCGGCCACTCAGGCCGGGTGCGATTGCCTTGAGCAAAACCGGGGTAACTGTTGGTTGTCTGGACTGGCAAACAAGTCCAACACTGGCCTCCCCCAGGTCTGAAAGAGCTGGTGGGCCACCTCCCGATCGAGTTGCCACTCATATGGTCGGAGGATCCTGCTGAGCCTGTCGGCCAGCCAGTTGTCCTGGCCGGGCAGGTACACCGCTTTCAGAAGAATCCCCTGTTCGAATGCAAGGGAGCACAAGCTTAGGGCTTCCTGACAAAGGATGCGGGACCCCGTGCTCCCTTGTTTGTTGACGCAGAACATGGCCATCTGGTTGTCCGTTTGGACTAGGACAGCTCTATGGCTCAGGTAGGGTTTGAAGACTGTGAGGCCGAGGAGAATGGCACTCAGCTCCCAATAAGTTGATCTGCTGTGTGCTCTCCTCTCGGGATCATACTCGCTGTGTATGGTACCCTTGACAATGAGCTCCCCAACCCAGTAAGGAGGCCTCTGTGGTGATGGTCCTTGAGTGGGGAGGGGTCTGAAAGGGCATGCCCGTTCCCAGATGATGGGGGGAGAGCCACCATGTCAGGGATCGCACCAGGGTCCCGGTGATCTTGATCCTGTCCCAGAGAAGCCCTGAGGCCTGAGACCACTGGTCTCTGAGGCACCACTGCGCAGTTCGCATGTGGAGGCGGGCATTTGGGGTTACATGAACCGTGGAGGCCATGTGGCCCAGAAGACGCAGCAATTGTCTTGCTGGCACTGAGAGACTGTGACTTACCTGGCCTGCCAGGGCCATGAGTCGCTCTGCCCTGTCTGTGAGCAAAAAAGTCTTCGAATGGATGATGTCGAGCCTTGACCCCAATGAATTTGAGCTCCTGGGTCGGTTCCAGATGAGACGGGGTAGTTGATTACAAACCCCAAGTGCTGCAAGATCTGGATGGTACGGGCTGTGGCCTGTCGCACTTCGTTGACTGAAGTGCTCCAAATGAGCCAATCATCGAGATAGGAGAAGAAGAAAACGCCTTGAAGCCTGATGAAGGCAGCGACCACTGAAAGGCACTTTGTAAATACCCTGGGGGCCGAGGCAAGGCCAAAGGGAAGGACTTTGTACTGATAGTGGTTTCCTCCCACCACAAAGCTGGGGTGGATCATAATATGCGTGTAGGTATCCTTCAGATCTAAGAAGCATAGCCATTCTCCCTGGCGGAGGTAAGGCAGCAAGATTCCAAGGGAGAGCATCTTGAACTTCTCCCGTACCAGGATTTTGTTGAGATTACGCAGGTCTAGGATGGGCCTGAGGCCTCCTGTTCTCTTTGGTACCACCGCCTGATCCTCGAGAAGACCTGTCAACTCCTTCACAAGAAGGTCCTGGTGAAGGGGAGACCTGAAAGGCTCTCCTGGAAAGTATTGTGGAGGCACCTGGGCTAGACATAGAAGGTAGCCCTCCTTGACCACCTGTAATGCCCAAGAATTGGTGGTGATGACTGTCCACCTGTGGACAAACAAGGTGAGCCGACCTCTTGTGGACTGCCTGGCTCCAGTTGGAAAAGGGGCCATGCTGTGGGAGTCAAAACCCCCCCACCAGGCTGGGCTGGAGCCGGGCCTGGGGTTTGGGAGCCTTTGTTTACGCGGGCCATGCCGCTGTCCCTTGGCCTGCTGCCCCTGTTGGGGAGCCGGGGAGGCCTGATAAGGGGGGTAATTTCGGTAAGCAGCTCCCTTCCTCGGGCAAAAGGGCTTTTTACCCGAGCCCTTCTTACGAGAAGGGGCAGAGGTCTTCTTAGAGAGCCGTGTCCTCGTCGTGTACTCGGTCTCCAGCTCTGCGGCCTTGTCGGTCATGGGTTTGTCAAAGAGGTTCTCTCCCTGGCATGGGACATCAACCAACTTGTCCTGAACCCATTGCTTGAGGTCGGACGACTGCAGCCAGGCTTGGCGGCATGCACCGATGCTCATTGTGGCTACTCGAGCCTCCGACTCAAAACCATCATAGGCCACCCGAGACATAAACTTGGAGCACTCACAGACGGCATTGGACAGGCCCTTGAAGCGCTGCAAAGGCTCCTCAGAGAGACTAGCTGAGAACCAGGCGATCTCCTTCACCAGGTCCCACAGGTACATGGCCCATGTACAGCTGGTATGCCTGGATTCGACAGTTCAGCATAGCACCCTGGAAACATTTTCTGCCGAGAGCATCCAAGTTACGGGCCTCCCTGCTGGAGGGCACCGAGGAGTGCGTCTTCTGACTCTTCAGTCGACGCATGGCTGATTCCACAACCATGGAGTTGTGCGGCAGCTGTGATTTCTAGAATCCAGGGCTTCAACGGACCCGATACATCGCGTCGAGTCGCTTGCGGATCACCAGAGTCGACGCCGGTGTCTCCCACATGCGGAGCATAAGTCATTCCAAGATCGGATGAATGGGTACCGTGAGGGCCAAATATAGACCAACAACCTTTGTAAATAATTATTTACAAAAGTTGTTCATGAAATAAATAAATAAATAAATAACTAGAAAGCCAATCCATAGCAACTGACTTGTCATAAATTATATTAAAAATGTTTAAAAATGTTTTTGTACTGTCAACTTGCATATAAAGAGTAGTTACTCACCTATAACAGGTGTTCTCCAGGAGCAGCAGGAATCAGTCCTCACATACGGGTGTCATCAGCGCCGATGAAGCCCCAGCGGAGCATTTCCCCAGCTTTCCATGAAAGCCTTTGGGAATGCTGGCACGCATGCGCGGTTCCCTTCCCGCCTAAAGGTGCCATCTTACCTCAGTCAAATGACATAGCTAAGAACAGCACACAAAAATGTAAAAACAAACTATGTAGAACTGCAACTCCAAGGGGAGGAGGGAGAGTTGTGAGGACTGATTCCTGCTGCTCCTGGAGAACACCTGTTACAGGTGAGTAACTACTCTTTCTCCAGGACCAAGCAGGAAGTCAGTCCTCACATATGGGTGACTCCCTAGCTCTGGGCTACCAGGAACCCAGGCTGAACAAGAGAACTCCCTCTAGTCATAGCATCAAAGAAAGGCTGTTCAAGGACACAACCTCCACCGGTAGCCCAACAGAGGGCAGGAGGGCAGGAGTTGCCTAAACCTCAAAGAGATTCCGGAGTACTGCTTGGCCAAAAGCACTGTCCCTACGGGACTCCCTCTCCAGACAGTAATGGGCTGCAAACATCTGGCTTGAAGACCAAGTTGCAGCCCTGCAGATGTCTACCAAGGGCACAGAGCGGAGATGAGCCACTGAGGCAGCCATTGCCCTGACACGATGGGCCGTGACCCTACCCTGCAAAGGAAGGTCAGCTGCCTTGTAAGCCCAGGTGATACAGTCAGCCACCCATATGGACAAGCTACGCTTGGACACAGCCAACCCCAACTTATTGGGGTCAAAGGATACGAAGAGCTGAGTAGCCCTTCTATGCCCCTGCGTACGGTCAAGGTAGAAGGATAAGGCCCTCCTACAGTCCAGGGTAGGCAGGACTGCTTCAGCCTGGCTTGCATGAGGCCTAGGGATGAATGTTGGAAGAACCACCTCCTGGTTGAGGTGGAAGGAGGAGACAACCTTAGGGAGGAACTTTGGATGAGTCCTAAGGACTACCCTGTTCCTATAAATCCTGGTGTAAGGCCTATCACAGACCAGGGCCTGAAGCTCACTCACTCGCCTAGCCGAGGTGAGGGCTATCAGGAAGAGAGTCTTCCAGGAGAGGAAGCGGAGAGGGCAAGTAGCCATCGGCTCAAAGGGTAGGCGAGTCAGTTGCTGCAAGACCACATTCAGCTCCCACTCAGGAGCAGGAGGACGGATGGGAGGCTTGAGCAAAAGCAAGCCCCTGAGAAAGCGGGTGACCGGATAGAGAATGTCCCTCCACCAGTGAGTGCTGAGCTGCTAGAGCTGAGAGGTGGAGTCGAACAGAATTGGACTTAAGTCCCTGATTGGACAAGTGCAGTAAGTACTGAAGCACTACTGGCACAGTACAGGAGAAAGGATCCTCTGTACGGAGCTGACACCACACAGAAAACCTCTTCCATTTGAGGGCATAGGTTTTCCTAGTGGACTGTTTCCTAGAGGCTAGGACAACCTCCTCTACTTCCTGAGGCAGGCCCCAGGGAGCCAAAACTACCCTTGCAGCCTCCAGGCCATCAAATTGAGAGCTTTGAGATTGGGGTGCAGAAGGGAACCCTGCTCCTGTGAGAGAAGGTCGGGTTGTAACCCCAGAGGTAGGGGGGGATCCACTGCCAGCTGAAGTAGAAGTGGAAACCAAGGCTGCCTCGGCCACCTGGGAGCTACCAGCAGGACCAAGACCTTGTCCTGAAGAGTCTTGAAAAGAGTTCGGGCCACCAAGGGTGTGGGAGGAAACGCATACAGGAGGCCCTGAGACCAGGACATCAGAAAAGCATCTGGCGCTATCCTCAAAGGATGCGGTTGCCTGGAGCAGAACTTGGGCAGTTGCTTGTTTAGTGGATTGGCAAAGAGATCTATCCAAAGGAGACCCCACTTCAGGAAGATCTTTTGAACGACCAAGGGATGCAGCTGCCACTCATGGGGCTGCAGAATTCTGCTCAACCGGTCGGCCAGGCAGTTCTCCTGGCCTGGAAGGTACACCGCCTTGAGAAGCATGTTGTGCTTCAGGGCAAAGGAACAAAGGTCCTGAGTCTCTCGACAAAGGAGCTTGGACCCAGTCCCGCCCTGTTTGTTCACATAAAACATGACTGCCTGGTTGTCGGTTTGAATCAAGACTGAGCGGTGAGCCAGGGCCGGAGAAAAAGCCTTGAGAGCTAAGCGGATAGCTCGAAATTCCAGGAGATTGATTTGTTGGGCCGCCTCCCAGGGAGACCAGAGACCTTGAGTGCACTTGTCCAGACAATGAGCACCCCAGCCCCACAGAGAGGCATCGGTGGTGAGGACCACTGAGGATTCTGGCATTTGGAAGGGCATCCCCTTCAGCAGATTGGGTGGATGTAGCCACCAGCTGAGGGAGGCTAAGAGGGGTTTGGACACCTTTATCCTGTCTCGTAAGTTGCCTGTGGCTTGAGACCACTGAGTGCGAAGGCACCACTGTGCATGGCCTCATATGGAGCCTGGCATTGGGAGTCACATGCACTGTTGAAGCCATGTGGCCCAGAAGTCTGAGGCAGAGTCTGGCGGAGACCAGGGGCTTGTTCAGAAACTGATTGGCCACATCCATCAGTCTTTGGGCCCTGTCTACTGGCAAGAATGCCTTTGCCAGTTGAGAATCCAACCTTGCCCCTATGAACTCCAAGTTCTGGGAGGGGAGCAAGGTGGACTTTGTAAAGTTTATGACAAAGCCCACGTTTTGAAGCAGAGCAATGGTTCTGAGGGTGGCTTGTCTGGCCTCCAGGGACGTTTGACCCCTGATGAGCCAGTCGTCCAGATAGGGAAAGACAAAGATGCCTTGATTTCTCAGGTAGGCCGCCACAACTGCCAGGCACTTGGTAAAGACCCTGGGAGCGGAGGTCAGGCCAAAAGGTAGTAGTACTCTGTGCTGATAATGATTTCCTCCCACAATGAACCTGAGGTACTTTCTGTGGTCTGGATGAATGAGGATGTGAGTGTACACATCCTTTAGATCTAAGGAGCATAGCCAATCTCCCTGCTGGAGGTAGGGCAGAAGTGTTCCAAGAGTAAGCATCTTGAACTTTTCTTTCTCTAGGAACTTGTTGAGGTTCCTGAAGTCC
Source organism: Ichthyophis bannanicus (assembly GCA_033557465.1). Taxonomy (NCBI): domain Eukaryota; kingdom Metazoa; phylum Chordata; class Amphibia; order Gymnophiona; family Ichthyophiidae; genus Ichthyophis; species Ichthyophis bannanicus. The sequence continues at coordinate 195,836,324 of CM066039.1, forward strand.
AGAATGGGTCGAAGGCCACCGGTTCTTTTGGGTACCAGGAAATACCTGGAGTAGAATCCGTGACCCGCAAATGGGGAGGCACAGGCTCCACCGACCTGTCCACCAACAGACCTTGAAGCTCTTGTAGAAGAAGGTCTGTGTGCAGGGGAGGCCTTGGAGGCTCCCCTGGAAAATATGGTGGAGGCAGTTGGTGAAAAAGGAGGGCATAGCCCTTGTGGACTATCTCCAGCTCCCAACTTTCCCCGGTGATAAGGGGCCACTGGTGGGCAAAGAGGGCGAGGCGACCTCCTGTGCAGGGTTGGGAGAGCAGTGGAGGAGAGGCTACGCTCAAGGAGTCAAAAATCCCCACCCTGCTGAGTGGTAGCAGGGGCCTGAGGCTTGGGAGTCCTCTGCCTACGGGGCCCATTACCCTGGCCCTTGGCTTGCTGACACTGGGGGGCAGCTTGGGCAGCCTGATATTGAGGGTACTGTTTGTAGGCAGTGCCCTTCCTCGGGTAAAAGGACTTCTTACCCGAGCCCTTCTTTTTATGTGAAGGGGCAGAAGTCTTCCTCGACAGCCTTGTCTGGGTAAGGTGCTCGGTCTCGAGCTGAGCGGCCTTCTCGGTCACGGGTTTGCCAAAAAGGTTCTCACCTCAGCAGGGGACATCGACCAACTTGTCCTGAACCCATGGCTCGAGGTCCGATGACTGCAGCCATGCCTGGCGTCGAGCCGCGATGCCGGCAGCCACAACTCAGGCAGAAGCCTCGAAGCCATCGTAGGCGGCATGGGAAATGAACTTTGAGCATTCCCGAATCCCGGAGGTTAAGGACTTAAATCTGTGCACGGGTTCCCCCGAGAGACTAGCAGAGAATCCGGCCAACTCCTTTGCCAGGTCTCGCAAGTACATGCCCATGTACAGCTGGTAAGACTGGACACGGCAAGCAAGCATCGAGCTCTGGAAGCACTTTCTACCGACGCCATCGAGGTTGCGGGCCTCCCTGCCGGGGGGCACCGCACAGTGCATCTTCTGACTCTTCAGACGATGCATGGCCGATTCCACAACCATGGAATGGTGTGGTAGCTGTGCTTTCTGGAAACCAGGGCTTTTGCGGAGTCGATAGATGGAATCGACTCGCTTGCTCAGAGCCGGTGCCTCCCACATCCGGAAGAGGAGCCGTTCCAGCATCGGAGAAACCAGGACAGTAAAGGCCTCCTTCGGAGGAGAGTCGTACTGTAGAGCATCGAGCTCCTCAGCTCGAGGCTCTTCCTCGGGATCGGCAGGAATAGCCAAGGCAGCAGCCATATCCCGGACGAACTCTGAGAACCTAGTGTCCTCCGGAGGGGATCTACTCCGGGGCTCAGACTGCGGTGAGTCCGACGGGACGCACCGAGTCTTAAAAGTATCGGGAGACTCCTCGTCCTCCGTCTCCCAGGCGGACTCATCCGAGGAGGAGTCAGGGTCCGACCCCGCGGTGCCCCGAGGCACCCGCCCCGACGCCGGGGGCACCGGCGTCGACACCCTCGGTCCCAAACGGGAGGTCGAGGGAAACCTCGACCGAGGACGACTTCGAGCCACGAGGGTCTCGAGTATCGGCTCGGTCTCCGGGGTTGACTTCGAAGTCGACGTCCCGGTGGTCGGGGCAGATGCGCCAGACAGGCTGGCCATCAGTGCCCGCTGCTACTCCATGAAGGCAGACAATCTGCACTCCAAGGCTGTCATCCTGAGACTCAGCTCGGGAGACACAGCAGCCACCGACTCGGGCCCCGGCAGCGCCGGGCCCGACGTCGGCTCTCTGGGAGGAGAGTCCAGGAGGACTATGGGGCTTACGTGTTCAGCAGACTCCAGCTCCACGCGAGGAACTTTGGCAGGCTTCTCTTGGTCCACGGGCCCGGGACAGCGGTCGGGGGTCTTAGACCTGGCCCTCGAGGGACCTCCTCCGATGCCGCCCTCGTGAGCCGCTTCTTCCTCTTGCGTTCCCGGTCGGGGGACCCCCTGTCCGAGGAGCTTCGATGGCGCTCGGGATCGGAATCCTGAGATGTCGAGGCCTCAGACGAGGTTCGGGCTCGGCCGGAGGCAGAGTTCGAGAAAAACCTTTCTTTCTGATGCTGATGACTTTTGAGTGCCTTGGAAGACTTCTTCCCACATGGCACACACGACTTGGGGTCGTGGTCAGGGCCGAGGCACCGAAGGCAGCAGTCGTGTGTGTCTGTGAGAGACATAAGTTTCTTACACCGATCACACTTTTTGAAACCACTGGAAGCCATCGGGGAAAAAAGAGCCCCTATGAGGTCAAAAGACCGGCCTTCCAGGGAAAAAATGAAAAAAGGGCACGAACGCCAGCCACGAAAGGCAAAAACCAAAAAAGAAATAAATGGGCTCGATACCGGTGTACCGAACCGGGCAGGAGGGGAACCGGCATCGAACCGGAGAAAAATAGCGAAAATCGCCGAAGAAAAAAATCACTTTCATCCGGGAGAACAGGACACACGTCCGATGGGCTTCTCAGAAAAAAAGAGACTGAGGTAAGATGGCACCTTTAGGTGGGAAGGGAACCGCGCATGCGTGCCAGCATTCCCAAAGGCTTTCATGGAAAGCTGGGGAAATGCTCCGCTGGGGCTTCATCGGCGCCGATGACACCCGTGAGGACTGACTTCCTGTTTGGTCCTGGAGAAATGCAGGGACTGGGGTGAAGAGGGAGGGAAAGGGGGGAAAAAGGGGGGAAAGGAGAAGGGGAGGGGAGGGGGAAAAGAGGAAGGAGGGGAAAGATTGGGGGGAAGGGAAGAGAAAGTAAGGAGCAGGAGGAAGAGGAGGGAGAAGGGGGGAGAGGAAAAGAGGAAGGAGGGGAAAGGAAGGAGAAGGGGGAGAAGGGAAAGGGGGAGGGGAAGGGGGAGAAGGGAAAGGGGGAGGGGAAAGGGGGAATGGGGGATAAGGGTAAAATTATTGTATGCTCTCTAACAAATTTATAGTACAATAATAAAAATGTATCTAATAATGAATACAAGGTTTTTTATTTATTTTTTTTTTTTTAATTTTTGCAATATTAACTTTTGCAAGTGTTACGCTACCTGGATACACACTATGTTGTATACTGGGAGTATACCTCTATAGTATGTCTTTTATAAATAAGAAAATATATACCAACCACCAGAACATTTATCCTTAGGACTATGTATGAAGGGACTATATGGATTATATGGATCAAAAGCTCGTGAATTATTGGTAAAATATTATCTAGACGCAAACTGACTAACCAATTTATAATGAGAGTATGTGGATGAAAAATGTAAAAGATTTAAACCAAAGAAACACTGACAGATCCCCATCTAAATTCAAACCATTTGGTGCTAAGGAATCCATCATAAAAATGTATCTTTGTTCCAATCTCATTATAGTCTTATTGATATTTCCCCCTCTCCAATTCATTTTTACTTTTTTAACAACAAAGAACTTCAAATCAGAAACTTTGTGTTTGTTCTTGCCAGTGTGCTACTAGAGGCTTATCTGTTGCCCCCCTCTTGATACAGCTTCTATGTTCAACTATCCTAACCTGAATACTGTGGATGTTTTTTTGCCTACATAAAGTTTTTCCAATAATACAGAGTAAATGCGTTCAGAAAAACCAACATTTTTGGTTTTTCTGAACGCATTTACTCTGTATTATTGGACAAATAGGCGTTCAAAAACAGACCATAAATATACATAAAGTTTTTAACATGGGCACTGAATCACATATTTTACATGGGTAGTTTCACAGTTTGAAAAATCATTAATAAAGAACTTTTTATTGGTGAAAGGATGAACAAAGTTATTCCGAACTGGCAATACATGGGGGCAGACTGAACACCGGCCGCATTGGAATTGTCCTTTGTATTTGTAAAGAAAGGGACGTTCTGTTAATGCTGATGGTACGAGTAAGTTGCGTAAGTTTACGTTACGTCTATGAGCGATGGTCAAAGATATATCTTGAAACCCAGGGATGGCCTATATGAGATGCCATTCTTTTTATAAAATTTGAATAATATCTCGAGAATGTATAGAATATAGAAGGGGGCATACCTCAGCATAAGAATATCATTTTGGGATTACCTAGATACTGAGGTACTTAAACATTTCTTTAATTCTTAATCAATGTCACACCCTTTACACAGATATATAAATACATATTTTCTGATAATGTAGTATTTTTATTAATAATTTCATTTTTTATTTATTGGGTCTTTATATTTATGTTGTTTTGATATACTTACAGTTACTATTACTGTTTGTTTTATCAATGATTACACAGGTACACTAAAAAAGTTTTTTTTTAAACTGCCTCTAATGTTTCAATTGATTTTTACGTTTTTTGGTGCGCTGAATCCAAATCTGGTAACCAATTTGCTCCATCACGTACAGATGTTTTGCTACATTGGTTTAGCAGTTTGAGGTGAACGTTTCAGATTGAGTGCGATCGAGATAAACGTTTCTTGGATGAATTCTTTATACTAATTGTTTAGTAGTTATTCAAATAAGAATAAAGAAAATTGTAACAAGGCAGCACATAAGAATAGAGTAATGTCAACAAAACACACTGTGATGGTAGCAAAATTGTCTGCACTTAAAACAGCCACATACATGTGCACAAACATTGAGCATATAAGAGCGAGGTTAGACACAAAGCAAAGCAAAGAAATGTGCAAAAAATGTTGTACAGGTATGTATGTAAGAATAGAAAACGCAAACCGCACCATTGCAATACATGAAGACAAACACCCGATGGTGTGAAAATAAAATTCTAATAAATGAGATCCGACACTGTGGTAATAACTAGCAAATTTTTATTTCAAAGTTTAGTAAAAACACGATATTTGTCAACACAGTTTAGATTTTAAAGTCATTCTTGGGTCAATCAATCTCCTGGTGGGCCCGTTTCTTCTTCCCCCCGAATGCTTCTCTTGGTGCGCTGCTTGGCGTATTTTTCATCTGGGGTTTCCCGCAGCAGCAACCAGCAGAAATCAGCCATCATAGTGGTGTTCCATCTTCCTTGGTACCTTCTCTCTGCGTCCTTGATGTCCTGGTGAAACCTTTCACCTTGTTCTTCACTGTACGCCCCCAAGTTTTCGGGAAAGTAGTTCACATGGGAGTGCAAGAAATGGACTTTCAGGCTCATGTTACAGCCTTGTTCTTTGAAGGCATTGAGCATCCTGGCAACAATATCCTTATAGTTCTCATCCCGCCTGTTCCCCAAGAATTTGAGAACAACATCCTTGAAGGAATCCCAGGCTTCTTTTTCCTTCTCAGACATCGTTTCAGCGAATGCTCCATCTGAAATGAGTTTCCTTATATCAGGGCCAACAGGTCTTTTACGTCATGCATTTGACCTATTTCATGTGTATATTTCATGTATATAGTTCATGTATATAGTTCAACCCCCCCCTGTTATCCAAGTTTATACCCCTGTTCGATGTAAAACCAAACAGAAGTGTGTTTTGGTCATTTTGTTTTACTGTGAACCGCGCTGATGCCGAATAGTGCGGTATATAAGCAACTGTAATAAATAATAATAAAATAATAAATAAAATAACAAACACTCCTTCCTTTAGCTTTGCTTCAGAAAGTCAGGGGAACTTTGAGCAAAGGTACCGAAAGCACTCACCATCTTTTGGAAGGGACTTGATGAATTGCTTAATGAGACCCAACTTAATGTGGAGAGGTGGTAATAGAATTTTATCACGAGGTACCAAGCTCTCATGAAGAACATTTTTCTCACCGGGTCTCAAATACTCCCGAATTGGCCAGTATTTTTTCCCCCAGTGTAGGTCGCGGGCCCGGCTATCCCACAAGCAAAGGAAGCAGGGATATTTGGTGAAACCGGATTGCTGCCCTAATAGCATGGATAGAATTTTAAAGTCTCCACAAATCATCCACTTATGCTCATCATAACGAATCTTCTGAAGAATCAGGGCCAAATTCTCGTATTTTTCTTGGAGAATAACAGAGTGAGCAATAGGAACTGAAGCGAATGTGTTGCCATTATGAAGAAGAACACCTTCTATGCTGTCTTTTGACGAATCAATGAACAGCCGCCATTCAGCAGGATCATACTTGAGTTTAAACTTTTCCATCACTCCGTATATATCGTTGCAAAATACCAAATCTTCCTCTTTGCTGAAATACTTCAAAAATTGTGTCTCGCGGTTGCGGTACCAATAAAAAGTTGTTCCTGGTGACAATAGATTTTTCTGTTTAAGCCGAGAACCTAGCAGTTGGGCAGCAACTTTTGGGAGTCCTAAATCCCGGACTAAATCATTCAATTCAGCTTGAGAGAAAAGTTCAGGTTTCGGATCTGGTTCAGTTTCAAACTCGGAAGTACTGGACTCATCGGGAAAAGCCATCTGATGAGTCTCATCATGATCAGAACCGTCCACACAAATATGATCCAAAGATTTTGGTGGTTCAGGCACAGGTACTTCGTTGCTATGAGGCATAGGCCTAATTGCTGAGGGAAGGTTGTGGTAACTTATTACGTTCTTATTTTTTAAGTTGTATCCCTTCACAATGCAAGAGCAAAAATAGCAGTCACTGCTGTGGTCTCTTTGTTCACGCCACATCATAGGTATTCCGAAACGAAATGCTTGTTTTTTACCTTTCATCCATAAGCGTAGATCTTCCTCACATGTCTTGCACACTTTGTGAGGAGCCCACGGTTTGTCTTGATCGCCTAACTTCAAACCGAAATAGGCGAAATATACTTTTTTAATAAATGCAGAAATGTTCCTCTGCCGCTTTTTCACAGTATATTCCCCACAAATAAAACAAAAACTGTCCGGAGAGTTGACGCAACCTCTGGCTCTGTGAGCCATCACAAATACACAGCACTGCAAACTACAACTGCAGTGAACCACTTCGGAATAAAGCTGGATTACGACTGAGCAAACAAAAGGTAATAATGAACTTGCAAGAAACTGAAATTTGACAGGAACGTTCATGTCGCAACCACCGTGTTTGAGCGAGCGAACGAGACGAGGCGAACAGGAAAGAACATGCGCCAGCGCGAGTACTGGATTTAGCCCCCCGCCTCCCAATTGTCCTGTTAATGTATAAAATGAATACAAAACACTCTAAAATATCATGAGGGAGTGTTTCTAGTTAGTTAACCATTACAACCTCTATTTTGGGCCAAGAAAATAAACTGCAGTCGGCTAAAAAGAAATTATGTGAACATTCCTTATATGGGTAAGAAATCTAATTTTGCAAGAAAACGTGACGTGATGGAACATTTTGGCTATTTTTCCTGGATTCAGCACCCCAAAATCTATAGGAATCAGTTGCAAAACTGGAGGCAGTTTTTTGGTAGTGTACCTGTGTTATTGTTGTGTTAACAATGCCATTCGTGATATCTATCTCATACTTTTCAGTTATGGCATTTATCCATAATTATATGCAGATATGTGGTTTTAATTATTATTTCCTTTATGTTTTCATTTATCATGATTTTTATAATACTTTTTCTATTGTATTTTCTATTAATGTCTGATTATATAAGGCTATTTATGTGGTCTGACATTTGTTCATATGTTTACATGCATCTGTTTTTAATCAATTTTAATCATATTGTTTATTATGTTTTCATTTATTGTTTGTATTATAATTTTTAATAACTTTTATGTTTGTTTATATATTTACGATGCCAGTGCGCCATATTACCCCTGAAGAAGTTTAACGAAACACGACTTGTGTAGGGTCTTTTCAGCAAATTCTCAGGTTTTTGATATAATAAAAAACTTTGTTCTTTCCTTACCACGTATTCAGTCTGTTTATCCTCCGGTGGGGTCATTCTCCGAGGATCGGATACCGGGGAATCAGACGGAACATCCCTATGCCTGCGGGTATCCGGGACTCCTCCATCTCCCAAGCCGAGGCCTCTGAGGAGGACTCGAGTGGTTCCGCAGGCATGGATCAAAAGCTCGTGAATTATTGGTAAAATATTATCTAGACGCAAACTGACTAACCAATTTATAATGAGAGTATGTGGATGAAAAATGTAAAAGATTTAAACCAAAGAAACACTGACAGATCCCCATCTAAATTCAAACCATTTGGTGCTAAGGAATCCATCATAAAAATGTATCTTTGTTCCAATCTCATTATAGTCTTATTGATATTTCCCCCTCTCCAATTCATTTTTACTTTTTTAACAACAAAGAACTTCAAATCAGAAGTGGAGGGAGGCACCTTCCGCCCCGACGCCGGCAGGCTTGGTTGTGATGACCTCAGTTCCGAACGGGAGGTCGGCCGAGGATCGACTCGAGCCCAAAAGGCCTCGAGGATCGGCTCGGCCTCCGGGGTCAACTTGGACGTCAAGGGCCCGGTGGTCGGGGCAGAGGAACCGGACATGCCGGACATCAGCGCCTGCTGCTCTGCAATGAAGGCAGTGAAACTGTGCTCCAAAGTTGCCATCCTGGACATGAGTCCGGGAGACTCTGCAGCCTCCTGCTTAGGAGCCGACTCGATCAGCCCCGGCGCCAGCTCCCCTGGAGGGGAGTCCTCAACAAGAACGGTCTGTACTTTGCTAGACGGGTCCGGGTCTCACCAAGGAACCTTAGCAGGCCGCTCCCTCTCCGAGACCCAGGCTGGCGTTCGGGGCTCCGCAACAGGCCCCGAGAAGGCCTGATGCTGGAGCCATGAAGAGACGCCGCCTTTGAGGACTTCTTCTTCCTCTTGTGCTCCCGTGAAGGGAACCCCCCTTTCCAAGGAACCTCGATGATGCTTGGGCTCAGAGTGTTCCTCCTGAGACGTCGAGGCCTCGGAAGAGGTCCTGGCTCTCGGAGGCACAGGGTACTCGATGAAAATATTTTCGTGCTGTTGCTGGCAGCAACTCAGGGCCTTAGAGGACATCCTCTTACACGGGCCACAGGCTGTTGGGTCGTGATCCGGCCCAAGGCAACAGAGGCAGCAGTCGTGAGTATCGGTGAGGGACATGACTTTCCCGCACTGATCGCACTTCTTAAAACCGCTGGTAGCCGTCGGGGGAAAAAGGACCCCAGTGAGGTCAAAGACCCTGCGGGCTGCCAGCAAGGAAAAAAGGGACAAAAAGGATGTGAAAGTGCCTCAGGGACAAAAAGTTAAAGAAGTGGAAAAAAAGAACCCAGCTCGATACCGAAGTACCGAAGCCGGAGGCGGGAAGGGTACCGTGTCGACCGGCGAAGAAAACAGAGAAAAAAGAATCACTTTTTTCCGGGACACGGAGGAACTACGTCCGAAGGGCTCCACAGAAAAAAGGAGACCGAGTAAGATGGCACCCTTGGGCGGGAAGGAGACCGCGCATGCGTGGTAGCAATTCCCAAAGGCTTTCTTTGAAAGCTGGGGATTTGCTCCGCATGGGTGAGAACTGCCTTCCTGCTTGTTCCTGGAGAATAGAAGGTACCGTCAAAGGATTCTTCCACAGCCTGAAGAGCAGGCATTGGAGGATGCGATGAACCACTATGATGATGGTCTCCTTCAGTGGCGAAGAGTAATGAAGGATTTACGGTTCTTGAGCCCTCAGTTCTTCTTCAGTTTTGAGGGTGTCCTCGGGCGGGAACTTACAATGCTCGTAGGGTGGCAAGAAATCTGATGGAATGTCTCGATGCCAAGCCAAATCAGGGACTCCCTAGGTCTCCCAACTCTGACTCTGAGTCTGTTAAAAAGTCAAAGTACCGATGGGTTTCCTCTCAATGACTCTGATGCTCAGTAGGGGAGGATGGCAGTTGGATTTCCCAATGACGATGGCACGGTCCTTGGACCCAGAGGCACTTGACGGAGAAATTATCATTGCCATTGACTGGGAATTGGAGTGCCTACCCAAGTCCTCTCCTCTGCTGGGGAGGGCATGGGTTTTGAGAATAGGCTGCACCACCCTCGTCAGGGTCACCACGGTCACCAGTGCCGCCACTGGCATTGAGGTACCTAAGGGCATCGGGGACCTCGCAGCATGAGAAGCCAGGAACGCAGCCAGGCTCCTTTCCAAGGCCTGCATGTGCTTGGCCAGGAGTGCCGTCTCCAAGACGGCCGAAGCCAGGGCAGCTACCTCGGCCTCTAATGCCTGCTCCCTTGTCGGGGACTCCTCGATGGTAACCACAACAGAAGATCCCAAAAGTCCCTCTGGGGATTTGGGCGGCAAATCCTCCTACTGGAGCAGCTTGGAAGGCCGCTCCTGGCCATCGACCTCAGAGTCACATTGAGGGGGGCTTCAATGCCGGTGCTCCTGCTGTTTACCCAGCTCTTGACATCACTCCAACATCAACGAGGAAGAGGACCAATGCTTTGGGGGGCCTGTCTTTTTGAAAGACAGCCTCTGGTCCAAGACACCATGGCCCCTCGGCTCCGAGAGAACTCGAGTGCCACACTGAGCTGAAGAGTCGGCACAGTCCCTCATCAATGCGGATGTTGATGCCAGCACCAATCTTGCCAACTCTGATTACCCAGACAGAGAATCTCATTGTTTCTTCTGGTTCTTAAGGCCCTTACAGGGTTATTCTGCAAATACAACATGCAGATGGAGGGCTCATGGTCAGGCCTGAGGCACTGTATACACCAATTATGGCAGTCCATCACCGAAATGATGCGGGCACATTGGGTGCACTTTCTAAAGCCACTGGCCAGCTTTGATATATTGGGGAAGACAATGCCGCACAGCGCAGAAGCTAATCGGGCAGCAGCGACATTGAGCCGCTGCCCAGTGAGCTCCCATGGGTAAAGATAGTTGAAGTTTTCCCATGCCTATCTTTACCCATGGGTCACTAACCAGGCAGCAGTTCAATATCACTGTTGCCTGGTTAGCAAAGTGTGCCACCTCCGCTCAGCCCTGGAATGCCCACGATATGCCCCGATTCTACATGGATAGCATAAGGGTATGTAGCGGCAGAACCAGTGGATATTCAAGTTAGTGCTGATGAATATCCCTCCATAGCAGCATTTACATAGTTTATAGGTTTTTTAATCATGCAAATGTCTTTGAATATCCCCCTCGTAAATTTTAAGCTCCTAAATTATGATGAATTTTATGCTGAAAACTTAGGATCTTAAGTGTGGCTGAAAATAGGGCACAAATTTAAGATCCTAACTTAGTAGCTCAGCTTTTCTCAAATATCGGGCCCAATATGCCTGTATCAGTTTAATGGGTTTCTTTCATTTTAAATTGAACTTAAAAGAAAATTCCAATGAAAATGAAAGGGGTATTAAGGTTAGGCATATGATCTGTTCCTTTGCCACATCATCACAGGGTCATCATAAGCTGAAGAGGACATAAGACCCTCAACTTTAAAAGCAAGGGCTCTTGAGTGATCAATGATGGTCCTGGATAACTCTATAGATCTGAGGAAGAGCAATACGCTATGTCTGGGATAGAGAGCCATCTATCGGAACTTGCACACTAGAAGAACAATGCTGCTATGGGTTTAATCCAATTATAGTAAAATTAGACAAAGTGAAATTAAGTGATTTTTTCTACAGTTATTTGGTGACTATAGGCAATGATTACTACTTAAGTACAGAGGGATAAAGTGATTCATCCTCAGGTTACAGTGAGTTAAAGAGCTAGGGATTAGGAGGCGGAGTCTGGAAGAGTGCAAGATGGCCGCTTGATTCTTTCTCTTCTATTAATCCTGCCTAAATCCTGTCTTCCCCGAGTAGTTTTGATTTGGGTGCATAATCCTGTGAGATGGCTGCCGGTAAGCCTACCCAGCTGGAATTCAATGCTGCCTACCCAGCTGGAATTCAATGCTGCTGGTACAAAGAGGCCAAAGCCTGACCCTCCTTTGCCGCAAAAGACTGGGAGCATGAGGGAGAATGCGGAAGGCATGCAAGAGATTCTTGCGGAAATTCGGGCGGTGAGAGAGATCATTGCGGCAAACGGTGAGCCGCTGAGTGGAGTGCAGGCCGATATCTTAGAATTGAAAAAATTAAAGGAACAAATAAATGGACTATCAGAGTGGATGGTCGGGCTTGAAGCCAAAGTAGAAGTCCATGAGGAGCGCTTAAAACTGACCTTGACCAACGGGAAACGCATCTCGATGCTGGAGCGTAACTTGGAGGAGCTCAACAACAGAACGCACAGGAATAATATCCGGCTGGCCGGCGTGCCGGCGTGCCGGAGGGCGCAGAAGGAGGTTACATGATGGCATTTTTGGAGAAGAACATCCCAAAGTTGTTGTGCCTGGAATTTGAGCAACCGTTCGAGATCGAACGGGCACACCGTGGTCCTGCACAGGTCAACCCTCAAATGCGGTACCCGAGACCAATAATCATGCGATTACTGAGATATCCACAGGTGGCCAAGATAATGACCGTGGCGAAAGCCTTGATGCCGGTGAAGTTTGAGGGCCAAAATATTGCTTTCTTCCTGGACTTTAATAAAGCAACAGTGGATCGAAGGAAACAAATGTTGGCTCTCAGGCCGCGCCTTCAACGCCTCCAGGCCCGATATGGGCTATTCTTTCCTGCAAGGTTTAGGGTGACTTTGCACAACCAGACAAGAACATTTGAGGATCCTCAGGCCCTGTTCTCATTCGTAGAGGAACAAGAAGCTGCGGTGATGCATTAGAGGCTCGCCCTGGAAAGCAGGGAAAAGCAGATGTCGGAAGGACTACTTCAAGAACAAACTTTGGCTGTAGAAACCTGGAAGTACAGAGTAGGCCAGTGGGCCTAGTTAGAGTGTTTTATATACAAATTGTGTGCATTTGACTCAGTCATGGTTGGGAAAGAAGGTGGAAAAAACTAGGGAAGGGGAGTTAGGAATGTTTTCATGATTCAGAAGGGAAATTATGGTGGGGAAAACAAAACAAAAAAAAATGCTTGGGAAGGGAAATGTTCTAAACGGTATTGGAGAGTGGGGAGAGGGTTGCAATGGGTTCGTAAAAGGGGGAGGTTGAGTGGTAGTCCTGCAATCTGATGGCTCACCTAGGGTGTACCTTGTTTCAAAGGTTGGGGTTGTCTCCATGGAGGTATGTTTGGCATAAGATGCAAATTATGATAGCTGTAATTAATGCTGTTAACCCTTTGGGATGTGCGTATATATTAAACATGGGTGATGGGTTCACTTAAAGTGCTTTCGCTGTACGTAAAGGGAATAAATAATCCAATTAAACGGAAAAAAAATCCTACTATACTGTAAAAAGGAGGGGGCAGATGTGGTCCTACTTCAGGAAACTCATTTATCTTCGGAAGCAAAAAAGGTGGGATTGGAGCAGTATGTGCTCGTAGGCCATTCTGTGGCGTACCAAAAGAAGAATGGGGCTATAATCCTGATGCGGAAATCTTTGCAGCCAGTGATTGAGCAATCCCATACGGACCCGGGTGGGAGATGGGCGAAGGTCCTAGTACACATCAGGGAACGAAAGCCCGGTATAGTAAATGTGTACGGCACAAACTGTGACGACGTCTCCTTTTACCATAAGATTGCAGAGGAAGGGCATGAGTTGATACCCCATGAGATCATAATGGGGGGAGACTTTAATCTGGTTCTGGACCCCTTGCTGGATTGGCAACCCTATAGGTCAAAGGGGATGAGTCGGGCCACAGCAGTGGTTCTCTCCTTAGAACAAGAAGTGGGTCTAACAGATATATGGCGCCTGTTGCATCCCACTGAAAAAGAATTCACCTTCTTTTCCTTGCCTCATGGGTCACATTCTCGGATAGAGTTCTTCCTTATCTCTAAATCCCTAGTTGAATCGGCAGTGGAGGCGAGAATTTGTGGTACTACAGTATCGGACCATGCCGCAGTATCTTTGACGTTGGCAGCAGGCGCAGGGCCTACGAGGGGCTCTGGATGGTTCTTTCAGAGAACAACGCTTGATGATTCAACCGTCCGTGAAAATATTAAGCAGGCAATCAAGGATTATTTCTCTGTAAACCTTCCACAAGACACGTCAGGGTGGGCCTGGTGGGAGGCTTTTAAAGCCTTCATCAGAGCTAGGATAACTAGTTTTTCCATAAATGCGGCCAGACAAAGAAAAGCTAAGTTGGTTGGGCTAGAATCTCAAATTCTAGCTGGTGAGAGACTTTTGCGGAGAAGATCTGATTCCTGCATTTTACTCCGTTTGCAAAGGCTAAGATATCAATACAACAATATATTAAATGCAGCGGTGGTGAAAAAAATACATGAGCAGAAAGCGAGATATTATCTGGAGCAAAATAAGTCAGGGGGATTATTGGCCTCAACTCTCAAACCACGCGCTGCAAAAACAAAGATCAAAGCGATTCGGAACGATCAACAGGGTCACCTTACTAAGACCTCGGATATAGCTGATGCCTTCAGGTCATTCTATTCAGGGTTGTATTCCTCAGAGGGGGAGGAGAGTGAAGATGCTAGTCAGGAATTCTTGGAACACATTCCACATCCCGTTCTCTCGGCATCACAAACTTCGGAGTTAGATGAACTGATTACGAAAAGTGAACTCAGTGCTGTCCTTAAAGATTCAAAAAAGGGTAAAGCGGTAGGGCCGGACAGCATTCCTATGGAGTTTTATCAAGTATTCCAAGAGGATATAGTTCCCTATTTAGTAAGATACTTTCATCTTCAGTACGAGCAATCCCCGTCGGTGGGTGCTTTCAATGCGGCAACAATAGTAGTATTAGAAAAGGCCGGCAGGGATCTGCTCAAAGTAGAGAACTATAGGCCAATCTCGCTTTTAAATGCGGACTACAAAATATTCATTTCTGTCTTGGCACGTAGGCTAGCAAAGGTAACACCTGATCTAATACACCCTGATCAATGTGGCTTCGTGGCAGGGCGGTCGACGTCGGACAATGCGTGTCTGCTTCTGAACCTCTTGCCTTTAACTGATCAGGCAGATTTCCCAAAGGTAGGGCTCTCCTTGGACGCAGAAAAGGCCTTTGACAGACTGGAGTGGGCCTTCTTGATTCGAGCTTTAAGCTGGGTTGACTTTGGCGAAGCCATTATCAGAATGATTCAAGTGTTATACTCCAGTCCCCAGGCTCGCATTCTGGTTAATGGGCAACTGTCGGATCCCTTCGTGCTACATCGTGGGACCAGACAGGGATGTCCACTTTCTCAGACACTGTTCAGTTTAGCACTGGAACCCTTAGCGCTGGCACTCAGGTATTCGGAAAAGATCCAGGGTATCACGGTCGGTGATTTAGAGATAAAACTGTCTGCTTACGCAGATGATTTGTTGTTATTTATCCATCCTAGTTCAGTGGAAGAAGTGTTAAGGCTAATGGGGAAATACTCGAACGTTTCTGGCTGTAAGATAAACTGGAACAAGTCGGTGGCTTTCCCAATGAATAGGGTCACCTTTCCAGAGTCAGTAGGAAAATATCCTTTCATGTGGGAGGCAAAGGCCATCAAATATCTGGGGGTCAAGTACTGCTCCTCCCTGGACGAGACTTTATATCTTAATGGTAAAAATATTGAGGAGCTGATCAAGGCCTACACAGTCAAGTGGTCACCTCTACACATGTCTTGGTGGGGCAGGCCTGACTCAATAAAAATGGTATTGACGCCCAAGGTGAATTATATTCTCGAAATGTTACTGGTATCTTTACCTCCAAAGACTTATAAAGCATGGGAACGTTTGCTCTCTGTCTTTTTATGGCAAGGCAGACCCCCCAGGATAGCAATCAACAAATTGAAAGCAAACAAGAAAAAAGGAGGCGTGCAATTTCCAGATTTCAGATGGTATCACCAGGCTTTTTTGCTCAAACAAGGAGCACTATTGTGTTCGTCGGAGATCAAAGGTTGGAGGACGATGTGGGTAGAGGTAGAAAAGCGGCTGGTCTCCCCCATACCATTGACCCTATTGATTGGAATGAGACTTCCTGATTCCTCCATGGCTGGCAGTACGGTAGTCTCAACGCAAGATGCCTATATAGCTTTGGCAGGATATTTAGGGGAGGGAAAGAGTAGTTACTCACCTGTAACAGGTGCTCTCCAGGAGCAGCAGGAATCAGTCCTCACATATGGGTGACGTCGGCGCCGATGGAGCCCTCATGCGGAGCATTTCCCCAGCTTTCAAAGAAAGCCTTTGGGAATTGCAGCGCGCATGCGCGGTCCCCTTCCCGCCCAAGGGTGCCATCTTGCTCAGTCTGATGACATAGCTAAAAGACAGCAAAAAAATTAGCAAAATAAATCATATGACTGCAACTCCAAGGGGAGGAGGGAGGGTTGTGAGGACTGATTCCTGCTACTCCTGGAGAACACCCGTTACAGGTGAGTAACTACTCTTTCTCCAAGACCAAGCAGGAAGTCAGTCCTCACATATGGGACTCCCCAGCTTAAGGCTACCGGAGACCTCAAGCTGAAAAAATGAGCTCCCTCTAGCTCGTCAGTACGTAAGGAAGGAATCTTCTCTGAGAATGCCCCCGACCGGTAGCCCAATACCAGGGCCGGAGGGGAGGAGTTGCCTAAACCCCAAAGAGATTATGGAGTACTGCCTGTCCGAAAGCACTGTCCCTGCGGGACTCCCTCTCAAGGCAGTAATGGACCGCAAAAGTCTGGCTTGAAGACCAAGTAGCGGCCCGGCAGGTGTCTGCCAACGGAACAGAGCGGAGATGAGCCACTGACGCAGCCTTCGCCCTGACACGATGAGCCGTGACTCGACCCTCCAACGAGAGGCCGGCTGCCCCATAAGCCCAGGCGATACAGTCAGCGACCCATATGGACAAAGTACGCTTGGAGACAGGTAGCCCCAACTTATTGGGGTTAAAAGAAACAAAGAGCTGAACAGCCCTCCGATGCTACCGCGTACGGTCAAGGTAGAAGGATAACGCCCTCCTACAGTCCAGGGTATGCAAGACCATCTCAGCCCGGTTGGCATGCGGCCTGGGAAAGAAGGTCGGAAGAACCACCTCCTGATTGAGGTGAAAAGGGGAGACAACCTTAGGAAGAAACTTCGGGTGAGTCCGTAAGACTACCCTGTTCCTGTAGAACCTAGTGTAAGGGGGATCAGACACTAGTGCCTGAAGTTCACTTACTCACCTAGCAGAGGTAAGAGCTACCAGAAACAAGGTTTTCCAGGAGAGAAAACGGAGAGGGCAGGTAGCCATAGGTTCAAATGGTGGACAAGTAATCCGCTGTAAGACCACATTCAGATCCCACTCAGGGGCTGGTGGACGTAAAGGAGGCTTAAGCAGGAGGAGGCCTCTGAGAAAACGAGCCACCAAAGGGTGGTTGGAAAGAGGCCTTCTGTCCACCGGCGAGTGGTGCACTGAAAGAGCACTGAGGTGAACCCTGACAGAGTTGGACTTAAGGCCTAGATTGGAGAGGTAAAGCAAATATTGCAATACTACCGCTACCAAGCACGAGAAGGGACTCTCGCTGTGCTGAGCACACCATGCGGAGAATCTACGCCACTTAAGAGCGTAGGATTTCTTGGTGGATTGTCGTCTAGAGGCTAAGACTACATCTTCCACCTCTCTAGGCAGTAGTAGGTGAGCCAGGACTACCCTTTCAGCAGCCAGGCCATCAGATGAAGGGACTGGAGGTTGGGGTGCAAGAGAGATCCCTGTTCCTGAGACAGGAGATCGTGTTGAATCCACAGAGGAAGAGGAGTGTCCACCGCCAGTTGCAGCAGAAGTGGGAACCACGGTTGCCTCGGCCACCTGGGGGCTATCAGAATCATTGAGGCCCCATCCCTGAGGACTTTGAACAGTGTTCGGGACACTAGTGGCGTGGGAGGAAACGCATAAAGTAGGCCTTGGGACCACGGAATCAGAAACGCATCCGCTGCTACTCTGAGAGGATGCGGTTGTCTGGAACAGAATCTCGGGAGTTGCCGGTTCAGAGGACTGGCGAAAAGATCCATGGTGGGGAGGCCCCACCTGAGAAAGATCTGCTGAACCACCAACGGATTCAATCTCCATTCATGTGGTTGCAGGATTCTGCTCAGTCTGTCCGCCAGGTAATTTTCTTGACCAGGGAGGTAGACAGCCTTGAGGAGGATTCCGTGATTGACGGCCCAAGAACACAGCCGTTGTGCCTCCAGACAGAGAAGGAAGGAGCCCGTGCCGCCTTGTTTGTTCAAGTAGAACATGGCAACTTGATTGTCCGTCTGGACCAGTACAGACTGGTGAGATGTGAGGTGGGAGAAGGCTCTCAGAGCTAGGCGTATTGCCCGTAGCTCCAGGAAGTTTATCTGCTGAACAGCCTCCCAAGGGGTCCAAAGACCCTGAGTACATGCCCCTTGGCAATGTGCTCCCCAACCTAGAAGAGAAGCATCTGTCGTCAGCACTTGAGAAGGCGGAGGGGATTGAAAAACCACTCCGAGTACCAGATTCGGAAGATGAAGCCACCATTGCAGAGAGGAGACGAGCAGGGTGGATATTCTTACTGAGTCTGCAAGGCTCCCTGTGGCTTGATGCCACTGAGTTCGAAGGCTCCACTGAGCAGGCCGCATATGCAGGCGGGCATTGGGGGTTACATGAACCGTGGAAGCCATATGGCCGAGAAGTCTCAGGAATTGCCTGGCGGAGACCAGGGAACTGCTGTGAAACTGTCTGGCTAGATCCATCAACCTGTGGGCTCTGTCCATTGGCAGAAAAGCCTTCGCCTGAAGAGTGTCCAGCCTTGCTCCTATGAATTCTAAGTTCTGGGTCGGGAGCAAAGTGGACTTTGCGAAGTTTATGACAAACCCCAAGTGCTGAAGCAGAGCCACAGTGCGAAGGGTGGCTTGACTGGCCTCCTGGGAAGACTGGCCCCTTATGAGCCAGTCGTCCAGGTATGGAAACACAAAAAGACCTTGAAGCCTCAGGTAGGCCGCCACCACCGCCAGGCACTTGGTGAACACCCTGGGAGCGGAGGTTAGGCCAAAGGGTAGTACTCTGTACTGGTAGTGGTTTCCCCCACAACAAATCTGAGATATTGTCTGTGGTCTGGATGAATAAGGATGTGAGTATAAGCATCCTTTAGATCTAAGGAGCATAGCCAATCTCCCTGCTGGAGGTAGGGCAGCAGGATTCCAAGGGTAAGCATCTTGAACTTTTCCCTCTCCAGGAACTTGTTGAGGTTGCGCAAGTCTAGGATGGGTCTGAGGCCTCCTGTTCTTTTTGGTACCAGAAAGTACCTGGAATAAAAGCCGTGACCTCTCAGGTGGTGGGGCACCGGTTCCACAGCCTGTTCCTTTAGCAGACTTGCTAACTCCTGAAGGAGTAGGTCCCTGTGCAGAGGGAGTCTTGGAGGCTCCCCTGGAAAATAGGAGGGAGGTACCTGGTGAAAATGGAGAAGATAGCCCTTTTGGACTATATGGAGCACCCTGGTATCTGATGTGACGGCTGACCACCTGTGGGCAAAGTGGGCCAGCCAGCCTCCTGTACTGATGTGAGCCAGCTGAGGAGAAGAGGCTATGTATGCCTTCTGAGTCAAATACCCCCACCCTGCTGAGCAGAGGCCGGTGTTGGTGGCTTGGGGGCCTTCTGCCTACGGGGCCCATGACCCTGCCCCTTGGCCTGCTGACCCTGTTGGGGAGCTGCAGAGGCCTGATAATGAGGGTATTGTTTATAGGCAGATGTCTTCCTCGGGTAAAAGGTCTTTTTTCCCGAGCCCTTCTTTTTCTGAGAAGGGGCAGAGGTTTTTCTGGACAGCCTAGTGCAGGTCAGAGTCTCGGTCTCGAGTTCTGCAGCCTTTTCAGCCATGGGCTTGCCAAAGAGGTTTTCACCTCAGCAGGGGACATCGACCAACTTGTCCTGTACCCATGGCTCAAGATCGGATGACTTTAGCCAAGCCTGTCGGTGGGCACTGATGTCGGCCCCAGCTACTCGGGCCGAAGCCTCGAAGCCATCGTAGGCTGCTCGAGAGATAAACTTCGAGCACTCTCGAATACCAGTGGACAAGGCCTGGAACCTCTGCAAAGGTTCCTCGGAGAGACCAGCAGAGAACCCGGCAATCTCCTTTGCCAGGTCTCGGAGATACATGCCCATGTAGAGCTGGTATGTTTGGACACGGCAAGCAAGAATAGAGCCCTGGAAGCACTTCTTACCGAGGGCATCCAGGTTCCGGGCCTCCCGGCTGGGAGGCACCGAGGAGTGCATCTTCTGACTTTTCAGTCGATGCATGGCCGATTCCACAACCATGGAGTGGTGCGGTAATTGTGCCTTTTGGAACCCGGGGCTCTTGCAGACTTGATAGATGGAATTGACCCGCTTGCTCAACACCGGCGTCGAGGCCAGGGTCTCCCACATGCGGAAGAGCAGCCGCTCCAGCATCGGAGGAACCGGTACAGTAAAGGCCTCCTTCGGGGGAGAGTCATATTGGAGGGCCTCGAGCTCCTCGGCTCGAGGCTCCTCCTTGGTATCCGCGGGGAAGGCCAAGGCCTTGGCCATATCCCGCACGAAGTCCGAGACCCGGGTAGCCTCCGGTGGGGATCGTCTCCGAGGTTCGGACTCCAGCGAGTCCAATGGGACACACCGAGTCCGATAGGTGTCGGGTGACTCTTCGTCCTCCTTCTCCCAGCCCGACTCCTCGGAGGAGGTATCGAGCGGCTCCGGTCGGGCGGGCACCGATGCCCTCCGCTCCGACGCCAAGGGTACCAGCGTCGACAACCTCGGTCTGAACGGGAGGCCGAGGGAGACCGTGGCCGAGGATCGACTCGAGCCCGCATGGACTCGAGGATCGGCTCGGCCTCCGGGGTCGACTTGGATGTCGATGTCCCGGTGGTCGGGGCAGATGCACCGGTGAGACCGGCGATCAATGCCCGCTGCTGTTCCATGAAGGCAGCGAGGCTGCTCTCCAAGGCCGTCAACCTGAGTCCAAGCTCAGGAGACCCAGCAGCCCCCGACTCGGGCCCCGACGGCGTCGGGCCCGACATCGGCTCCCCTGGAGGTGAGTCCACGAGGACTACAGTACTCATGTGTTCAGGAGACTCCATCTCGATACGAGGTTGCTTGGCAGGCCTCTCCGACTCCGAAGACCCGGGACGACTATCGGGGCTATGCGACCTGGCTCTAGAGGAACCAGGAGCATCCACCGATGCCGCCCTCGCGGGTTTCTTCTTCCTGCACTGTTCCCACGAAGGAGATGCCCGCTCAGAGGAACCCCGATGCTGCTCGGGGCCAGAGTCCCGAGACGTTGAGGCCTCTGACGAGGTCCGGGCCCATCCGGACGCGGAGTCAGAGAAGATCCTATCCTTCTGGTGCTGCCGACTCCTCAACGCCTTCGAGGACATTTTGCCACACGGACCACAGATCATCGGGTCATGATCGGGTCCGAGGCAGCGGAGGCAGCAGTCATGTGTGTCGGTAAGAGACATAAGTTTCTTATACCGATCACACTTTTTAAACCCGCTGGCAGCCATTGGGGGAAAAAGGGCCCCTGCGAGGTCAAAAGACAGGGCTGCCAGTGAAAAAAAGAAAAAATGGCGCGAACGCTAGTCACGAAGGACAAAAACCGAAAAGAGAGAGTGGGCTCGATACCGGCGTATCGGGCCCAGGCGGGAAAAGGATCCGGCGTCGAACCGAAGGAGAAGAACAAAAACAGGGAAATCAACTTTTTCCTCGGCGAAAAACGAACTACGTCCGTCGGGCTCCGCGAAAAAAGAAGACTGAGCAAGATGGCACCCTTGGGTGGGAAGGGGACCACGCATGCGCGCTGCAATTCCCAAAGGCTTTCTTTGAAAGCTGTGGAAATGCTCCGCACGAGGGCTCCGTCGGCACAGACGTCACCCATATGTGAGGACTGACTTCCTGCTTGGTCCTGGAGAAACCTGCCTTCTCTCTTAATGCCTGTATGGTGTAACCCTAGGTTTAAAATTGGTCACAGAATAATATCATGGAAAAAGTGGCAGAGCAGGGGGATCTGGACATTGGGGCAGCTAGTCAGCTCCCGATGTTGGAAGACCTTTGCTGAGTTACAAGTTGAGTTTGACTTGCCTGACTGCTGTCAATTTCAGTGGTTACAGTTAAAGAACTGTTTAACAAAGTCGAGGATAGAAGTTAAAAATTTATCGGAGGAGTGGGGCTTACAAAAGACGTCTGTCTCTTGCATAAGTAAGGCAGGTGCGACTTCAAATTTCTATGCATTATTGAGAGACGGCTGTTTAAATTCTGTACGGGGAACTGGGAAAAGCTGGAAGACTTGGGTATCCTCATATCTCCACAGAAGTGGTCTTTGCTATGGTCTAAAATAAACAGAGTTTCTAGGGCAGCTGCTGTTATCCAATCCTTATACTTTCTGATGCACCGCGCGCATATCACCCCCACTCGGCTTTCTAAGTGGGATCCTGAAGTAGGAAATAAATGTTGGTCGTGCTTGGCACACTTGGGCACCTTAAAATATATGCTCTTTGATTGCCTTTACGTTCACAGATTCTGGACATGAGTATGGGAGAGGACCCAGACTGTTCTACGCTTTCGGGCACCTTTGTCCTGGCAGATCGTGATCTTATGCTCTGCGTCCAGTAACCTTCCAGTGGAGAAAGGAAATCAGTTTCTGTTTAATTTCTTGATAGCCATAGCCTTAAAATTGATAATGGTCTGTTGGAAAGATTCCAGCAGACTGGATGTTCATCATTGGTGGAACCTGGTGTGCCTTTATGCTAGTTATGAAAAAGCACAGGATGCAGTGAGTGTACAGAGGTGCCCGAGAGGAAGATCAGGACCCGCTCAGGATATCTTACAGTGAAATATGGTGGATACGGGTATACCAGAAAGCAAGTGGAAATGTCTTGATGAGTACACTGCAATAGCAAGAACAAGTGTGGGTTCATTATAAGATGTGTTAAGGGTTAACAAGGCATGAGGAAGTTGTTAATGTGTCGAATAAGGGATTGACCACATGGAGACAGGAGGGGTGGGGGGCAGGGGAGGGGAGTGTGTTGTAAATCTTGTAGTTGTTGTGGGGAGTGTTGATGTTGTTTGTTGGAAATATTAAATAAAAATTTTAAAAAAGCTAGGGATTAGAATAAAGGTATAGGGAGATAATGTGACTCATCCCAAGGACACACACAGAGTCAATGAGAGAGCCAGTATTGAAACTCATAGGTCCTGACCCTTAGTTCCATATCTAAACACTATATTGACCCTCTTCTAGGGGTTGAAAGATATTAATAACATTGTTTTGGAAATAAGTATAAGTGGGCACTGATAGGCTGAAGGATACATTACCAGCAACAGCTGTCTCTAAGGACCTGTATTAGAGGGTCAGTGGAGAATTAAAAAAAGCTAGATGGGAGCAGCACAGGGAAAGCTGCATCATATTAGTATATACATACTAAATTTTTGAAGTGCCTGAGAAGAACCTCTTCCAAAGTATTGTAGAGAGAGCTGCCGTCTTTTCATTGCACAATGTTACATTAGTTGCAGCTAAAAGGAAAGGAAGCAATCAGCCAATCATGCAGTTTTCTTTGGCACTTTATCACTATGGCTGGTGTTAGGCAAGAAGCACAGCTTTTGATGAAGGATGGCATGATCCCAGCTCAGGAATTGTGGAGATTACATCTTTTGGCAGTTATCTTGAGAACCATTTATACAATTGTATTGGTACAGATATTCCTTCTACTGTCATTTCTGGAGGACTGGAACCCTTATCGCAATAACCTACTTACAGTCTGGATGAGTTACTGCAAGACTTCTCCTGCCAGACAGTCCAGTGGCTGTGAGATGATCTTGGGGAATATCTCTTTAACCAAATGAATGCTGGAGTCAGGGTCAGAGATAGGCACCACACTGAAGCATATCCTAGCAGTTGGGTTGGTGTGAACTTCGGAACGTTCAGCATAGTTACTCACTTGCAGCAGGTGTTCTCCAGGAATAGCAAGAATAAGTCCTCACATATGGGTGACATCACTGACGGAACCCATATAAGAACACTCTCCAGCTTCCATAGGAAGCTTTTAGGAGGATCATTGCGCATACATGCCATCTTCCCGCCCGAAAGGAGCCATCTTATCTCAGTATGATGACACAGCTTAATCAAGCAAAAAAAAAAAAGAGTCAACTTCACAGGGAGGTGGGAGAGTAGTGAGGACCTATCCCTGCTGTTACCAGAAAACACCTGCTATAGGTGAGTAACTATGCTTCCTCTGGGACCAAGCAGGAAATAAGTCCTCACATATGGCACTTCCAAACTACAGGCTACCGAAAAAAACCTGTAAAAAGCCCAACTAGGCAACCAGAAAAACAAACCAAGAAAGGAGCATGAGAAATCACTGTAAGGTTCTGAGAGTCAGCATCCAGCTTGGACATCAACATCAGGACAACTCTAAGGTAGCTTGGATGGACAGAAGGGCTGGAAGGAGGAGTTGAGCTAATTCCCAAACAGGTGCCAGAGTATGGCTTGGCCAGAGTTGCTGTCATGCCAGGAATCTCCATTCAGACAGTGGTAGGCTGTGAAGGTGTAGACAATGTCGCAGTCCCACAGATCTCCACCATGGAGACCAAGCACAAGTTTGCTACAGAAGCAGCCACAGATCAGACAGTATGAACCATGACATGTCGTTCCAGACTCAGGTCAGCTTGCGCGTATGCAAAGGAGATGCAGTCTGTAAGCAGGAGTGAAAGGGTACTCCTGGAGACTGCTACACCCAGCCTATTGGGATCAATGAAGACAAAAAGCTGAAATGAGCAGTGGTGGGTTTTCATTCTTTCTAGGTAGAAAGCCAGCGCTCTCCTGCAATCCAAGGTATGCAATGAAGCCTCAGCCCTGTTGGTGTGAGATCTAGGAAAGAAGGTAGGCAACACCACTGACTAGTTGAGGTGAAAGGCAGAGACCTCCTTAGGAAGAAATGTAGGGTGAGTCCAGAGGACCACTCTATTTTGATGAAATCTTGTGTATGGAGGATGAGCCACTAGCGCTTGGAGCTCACTAACTCTGCATGCAGAGGTGACCGCAACTAAGAAGATGACCTTCCAGGTAAGATATTTAAGAGGGCAGGAGCTCAGTGGCTCAAAAAAAGCTGCCCAGGCACCGCATTAAGGTCCCACGCCCTAGGCGAGGGCTTTATTGGAGGTCTAGAGAGTAAGAGGCCTCTCATGAAACGACTCACCAGAGGATGCATAGATGAGATGGGCTTATTAACACCCCGCGATGGCAAGCGACAACTGCACTGAGATGAACTCTTACAGAGTTTGATTTAAGGTTGGACAGGTGGAGCAGGTAGGTCAGCAAAGCTTTCACTGAGCAGGAGAAGGGGTTCAGTGCCTTGTCTGCGCACCACAGAGAAGGTCTATGCCACTTAAAGGCATAGGAATACTGTATGGAGTCCTTTCGCGAAGCCAGGAGGACATTCTCCACATTGGCCAGTAAGTGGAGTTCTGCTAGAACTACACACTCAGCATCAATGCCATGAGAGCCAGGGAGTGGACATTGGGGTGAAGCAGGGTCCCCTTGTCCTGGGAGATCAGATCCGAGTCGGAATGGAGCCGGAGTGGCTGCCTCCGAGACAGCTGGAGGAGAGAGAACTATGGCTGTCTGGGACACTGCAGAGCAATGAGGATCATGGTAGTCTTGTCCTCTTGGAACTTGAAGAGAATCTTGGCCACCAGAGGTGTTGGTGGATAGGCATAAAGCAGGCCTTTTCTTCAGTCCAGCAGAAGGGCGTTGTGAGCTATCTGACTGTTGTAGGGAATCCTGGAACAGAATTGCGGCACCTGGATGTTATCTGATGAAGCAGAGGTCTATGTTCAGGGTGCCCCACATCTGGAAAATGTAGTGGCAACACATCTGTTGAGGGTCCACTCGTGCAGTTGAAGGACTCAGCTGAGGTGATCCACCAGGACACTGACTGTCCCCGGCAGGTACACCACTCAGAGAAGCATCCCGTGTGAAATAGCAAACTTTCAGAGATGCACTGTCTCCCAACGGAGAAGGTAAGAGCTCGTGCCACCCTGCTTGTTGATGTAGAACATCGCTACCTGGTGCCGGTCTGGATGAGGACAACTTGGTTGGCAAGCTGCTCCCGAAAAGCTCTGAGTGCACTGGAAATGGTGGAGCTCCAGGACGTTGATCTGGTGATGGCTTTCCCCCGCCATCCAGAGGCCCTGTGGGCAGAGGCCATCAAGATGGGCTCCCCAGAACGTCTTGGAGGCATCTGTAGTCAGAACACACTGATGAGGAAAGGCTTGAAAGGGAAGCCCTTTGAGCTGGTTTTGTGGTTGTAGTCACCAAGACAGGGACTGTATGAGAGGCTGAGTGATAACCACTTTGTCCCTGAGGTGACCCATGACTGCATCCATTGCACTTGCATCATCTGTAGGAGAGCTAGAGTGATGTGAACCATAGAAGCCATATGGCCGAGAATGTGTAGCATCCCCCTGGCTGTGATGAACGGACTGCTTTGCAATTCTCTGGCTAAGTTAATGAGCCGTTGGGCCCAAGTATCTGGGAGAGTCTCAATGAGCTCTAGACGCTGAGCGGGCTGCAGGTGAGACTTGGGGTAGTTGATTACGAAGCCCAGCAGCTGAATAGTGGAGTGGAGGAGTGGCCTAGTGGTTGGGGCAAGGTACTTCAGGCCGGAAGGTCGGGGGTTCAAATCCCACTAGAGGACAGCAACCTTGGGCCGGAAGGACTGGGGTTTCTAGTCCCACAGGTGCTCCTTGTGGTCTTGGGCAAGCCACTTAATTTTTTTTATTTTTTTTATTTAAAGTCTCTTTTATACCGCGCTATTCGGCATCAGTGCGGTTTACAATAAACAACGAACATACACATTTCCAATAGTACTTTGTGTTTACATATGAACAGGAAATTCAACTTGGCTAACAGGGTAAACTATATACAATAACAATATGTACAATTTACAGGCTGGTCATGTGTTCGTATGGATTCAGACAGAGGAGATTTGTGTGGTTTCGGTAATTGGTACTGAGCTTTCATTG
Source organism: Ichthyophis bannanicus (assembly GCA_033557465.1). Classification (NCBI taxonomy): domain Eukaryota; kingdom Metazoa; phylum Chordata; class Amphibia; order Gymnophiona; family Ichthyophiidae; genus Ichthyophis; species Ichthyophis bannanicus. Next base: position 195,863,086 of record CM066039.1, read on the forward strand.
GTTTCCGGGTAATGTAGGAGGAAGAGGTAGTGTTTCACAGCCTTCCTGAATTGGAATATGTCTGGGATTGTTCGGATGTTGTGAGGGAGGTTATTCCAGATCATTGGTGCATAAAGTTTGAAGGCCCTGCTGGATGTTGACTTGGTGCATTGAGTTATTGATCTTGGGACTATCAAGGTGTTTTGTGCTGCTGACCTTCTGTCTCTATTGAGGGGCGTCATCTGGATTATCTCTGTTAGTGATGTTGACGAGAGACCTTTGGTGGCTTTGAAGGTGAGTAGCAAGGTCTTGAATGTAATTCTACCTTGAATCGGGAGCCAGGGGAGTTGTTTCATAATGGGTGTGACGTGATCTTTCCTGGATGCTCCATGTAGTAGTACTCTTGCTGCGGTGTTCATTGCCATTTGCAGTGGGTTCAGAGTGGTTTGGGGGAGTCCTTGCAGTATTGCATTCGCATAATCGAAATGCGGAATGATTAGTGCCTGATAGATGGTCCTGAAATCATCAGGCTCCAGCAGAGATCGCAGGTATCTAAGGGATCTAATTTTGTGGTATACTGCCCTTACCGTGTTACTTATATGGGCCTGCATATTTAGGTTCTGGTCTAGTGTGACGCCAAGGTATCTGATCGCGGATTTGATCTGGAGGTCCGCGTCCTTCACTTTTAGTACTGTAGGCGCAGTGAAGTTACGATTCCTTGTAATGAACATCACCTCCGTCTTCTTGTGTTGAATCCGGAGGTTTTGGGATTGTAGCCAGTTGGATATTTCATTTATGCAGCATGTTATTGGTAAGAGGTCGGGGTTTTCTGTTGCAAAAGGCATGTATAATAGCACATCATCTGCGTATATCCTCCATAGCCCATGTTCCCTGTAAAATAGTTATCTCCAAGTTATAATGCCCTGTTCAATGTAATTTCAGTTTGTTCAATGTAAACCGCACTGATGCAGAATAGCGCGGTATATAAGAGAATGTAAATAAATAAATAAATAAATAGTGATCCTGGTGGACTGCCGGACTTTGTCCGACCTCTGATTAACCAGTTGTCCAGGTATGGAAAGGCAAAAATCCCCAGCATCCAGAGGAAAGCGGTGACCACCTCTAAACATTTTGTGAAAACCCTCGGGGTGGAGGCGAGACTGAAGGGTAGCACCTGGTACTGATATTGCTGTGAATGGGGATGTGAGTAAAAGCATCTTTGAGATCCAAGGAGCACAGCCAGTCTTCCCGTTGGAGGTAAGGCAACAAGGTTCCCAGCGAGATCATCTTGAAGTTCTCTCTCAGTAGGTACCGATGAGGTTACAAAGATCCAAAATGGGCATAAAGTCTCCCATCTTTTTGGGAACCAGAAAGTAACGGGAGTATAACCCCTTTACAATCTGAGAAAGAGAGATGAGTTTGATGGCTAGATCGACCAAAAGAGCTGGACCTCCTTCGGGAGGAGTTCCTGGTGGGAAAGATTGAGGGGGTACTCCCTTGGAAAGAAGGGTAGAGGAAATTGATCGAAGTGCAATAGGTACCCGTCCCAGACTATTTTGAGGACCCAGGAGTCTGATGTTATTATTGGCCACCTATGGGCAAAATGAATCAGTCTCCCTCCTACTTGAGGGGGAAAAGAGTCTGGAACGGGAAGGGACGCCATGCTCCTTCAGAAAGAATCACAATCCTACTCCAGGTTGCTGCACAGGCTGGACATTTGGGGTTTGGGGTGGCGCTGCTGATGCTGGCCCTGACCCTTCTGCTGCTGCTCCTGCTGAGAGCCATGATAGGGCTGATATGGCGGGTAGACAGAGTAGTATTTTCTCTTCTTGGGGTAGAAAGGCTTCTTTTTTGAGGATGTCTTAGTGGGGTCCCCCATCTTGCGGGAAAGCCGGTTCATGGTCAACTGCTTACATTCAAGCTCTTCGGCTTTGTCCTCCATCAGCTTGTTGAAGAGGTTTTTATCCCAGCAGGTGACATCCCCCAGATTGTCCTGCACCCACTATTCTAAATCAGAAAACTGCAGCCAAGCTAGGCGGCGAGCCCCGATGCCCACTGCAGCTACCCGGGCCACCGACTCCAAACCATCAAAGGCCATCTGAGTCATGTATTTGGAGCACTCCTTGATCTTGGAGACAAGACCATGGTAACGCTCAACCTGTTCACCCAGAAGGATAGGCATATCAAGAAAATCAATAAACATAAACATAGCCAAGAAATCGGCCAGGTCACCCACCAGATCCCTAAGAAACATGACTATGTAAAGTTTCTAGGCCTGGATGCAGGCCACCAACATGGAGCAGTTCCTTCTTATGCTATCCAAGGTCCTAGTCTCCCTGCCTGGAGGCACAGAGGAATGGGTCTTACTGCTTTTGATCCTTCTCATGGCCAACTCCATGGAATTTGTGTGGGAGCTGTGGTTTTTGAAATCCAGGGCTCTTGTGAGCTCAGTACATGGAGTCCAAGTGCCTACTCACTGGGGGCATGGTGAGGGGAGTCTCCCACATACGGAACAGCAGCTGCTCCAGGATCTGGTGAATGGGGACCGTAATAGCCTCCTTGGGAGGAGAAGGATGGAGAATCTCTAATTCCTTTGCCCTGGGCTTCTCCTCAGCCTCGATGGTAAAGGGCATGGCTTTGGCCATATCCCTCACATACTCATGGAAGGATATAACCTCTGAAGGGTACTTCCAATGCTTATAGGATGGAGAGGGATCCAAGGGGATGTCTCAGTGGCGCTCAGGCATCGTGGACTCCTCTTCCTTCTTGGTTTCCCAGCCACTGGAATTGGTAAGGAAAATGAAATACCAACACGATTCCTCATGGCGCTTCCTGTGGTTGGGAAGGGAGGATGGAATCATAGGGTCCGGATGGTCCAACCTGGAGACGCTTGGGGGAGAACCCCAGGGCACCAACTGGGACTTCGACTGTCTGCCTAAGCTGTCTCCCTGGCCGGGCAGAGCATGGGCCTCCAGGATGGGCTGTACCTCCGAAGGGGAGGCCATCACCATGGATGGGGCCACCCTCAGCATCGAGGAACCCAAGGGCATCTGGTCTTGGGTAGTCTGAAAGGGCAGGAGTGCAGCCAAGCTGTGTTGAAGGGCCTGCATTCGCTCAGCCAGAAGCATGGAGTCCGAAATGGTGGGAACCGGGGCATCAACTGCGGTCTCCGGTGCCAGTTCCCTTGTTGGGAACTCCACAATGGCGATGGTATTAAGAGTCACCCAATGGCCCTCCTGAGCCTTGGGAGGCAACTCCTCCCACTGGGGTAGCTTAGGAGGCCGCTCCCAGCCATCACCCTCGAAATCTCACCAAGAGGGGCTTCGATGCCGGTGTCCATGGGACTTGTCCCAACTCTCAGCATCACCCCTCGACTTTGACAGGGTGGAAGTCCAGTCCTTCTGGGGTGCACTTCATCAAAGGACAGCAGTCTGTCCAATGCACCATGGCCCTTTGGCTCCGAGTAGCATGACCACCACGTGAAGCCGAAGTCTCGGCGGAGACTTCCAACAGCATCGATGCCGACATCTTTGACGGTGCCAATGCCGTGTACTCAGAAGACCCAAATAGCAATTCCTGCTGACTTCCTTGATTCCTGGGCGCCTTGCTCATCATCTGCAAGCAGAGAGCACAGGTGGAGGGGTCATGGTCGGGCTCAAGGTATTGAAAGCACCAGTTATGGCGGTCAGTCATGGAGATGGTCCAGCGACACTGGGAGTAGTTCTTGAAGCAACTGACTGGCTGACCAGGGAGGCACGAGAGAAAAAAACCTGTGCGTCAAAAAGGAAAAAGAAAAAAGAAGCCAAGGAAAAACGTGGTACTGAGACACTGACACTCCCAGGAACAGGCAGGAAGACGGTGACGAGCGTGCGACTGTAAAAAACATATCCGAAAAACAGAAAACAAACCCAAAAGGAATCAACTGTTTTCCAGAGATAGACAGACATCTGACAGGCTCTGCCGAAAAATAAAGGCTGAGGTAAGATGGCTCCTTTCAGGCGGGAAGACAGGCACACATGCACCGATGGTCCTACCAAAATCTTCCTATGGAAGCTGAGGAGCAATCCCGCACAAGCTCCATCAGTGACATCACCTGCTTGGTCCCGGAGAATAGCAGCTCCACTGACTGACCTTTGCAATGCTTCTTTAGAATCAGGAGTGGTCTTAGTGGAATGGAAAAAGGCACATGTGGTTCCTTCACACAAAAGCGGAAGTAAAAATGAGGTTGAGAACTATAGGCTCGTTAGTCTGACCTCTGTGGTGAGTAAATTAATAAAAACACTGCTAAAACAGAGGATAGTACATTTTCTGGAGTCCAATGCATTGTAGGATCTAAGGCAGCATGGGTTGATCAGAGGCAGGTCTTGTCAGACAAATCTGATTAATTTCTTTGACTGGGTGACCAGAGAGTTGGACTGAGAGAGAGCCCTAAATGTGGTGTATTTAGATTTCAGTAAAGTCTTTGACACCTTTCCACATGGGTGACTTATAAATAAATTGAACACCGTAGGGATGGACGCTAAAGTGACTGACTGGGTTAGAAATTAGTTAAGTTGGAGGCAACAAAGTATACAGGTAAATGGAACTCACTCTGAGAAGGATGTTTCCAGTGGTGTGCCACAGGGATCTGTCCTTGGTCCGATTCCACTGGTCAACAAATTTTTACAAAAGTCATGTTACTGAAATAAAAATAGTAATTTCTTATCAATTTTTATATGCTGAACACGAATATGACAGTGAAATTGCAAAGTTGGCTCTAGTTTTTTTGTAATCTACAAGAATTAATGTTTACATTAAGAAATGTATGTCAATAGTAAATATAATAGGCCTTCGGTTAATACCTGTAAAAAAACAAGTCATAGACTACTTCTTAGATTTTTTTGCCTGTCTCTTGTTCAGCTGTTCGGGAGCTTCTCTGGGGAGTGTCCAGCAGTAGTCAGCCAGCATTGTAGTGGACCATTTTCCCTGGTATCTTTGCTCCATCGTTGCGATATCCTGGTGAAAACGTTTGCCCTGTTCATCACTAACCATACCACAGTTGTCAGGAAAGAAATCGAGATGGGAATCAAGGAAATGGACCTTTAGAGACATATTGCAGCCAAGTTTCTGATACTGCATCAGCATGTCTTCTACTAGTTCCTTGTAGTTTTCTGCCCTAACATTCCCGAGAAAGTTTGTTGACACTAGGCAAAAAGCATTCCATGCTTGTTTCGCATCACCCTGCAGCAAGTTGTTGAACCGGTCATCTTCGAAGAGCTCTCGAATCTGAGGACCCACAAAAACTCCCTCTTTAATCTTTGCTTCGCTGAGTCGAGGGAATTTTTCATGCAGGTATCGGAAAGCTGGCAAAGTGCGGTCCATGGCTTTCACAAAATTTTTCATCAAACCTAGTTTGATGTGAAAGGGTGGTAGCAGGATTTTGTGAGCCTCAACCAGAGCTGGGTGCTGGATATTCTTCTCTCCAACTGTTACATTTTGTCTGCAATTCCATTCCTTCCGCATGTAGTGCCAATCCCTTGCTCGGCTATCCCACTCACATAAGAAACACATGTATTTTATATATCCCTGCTGCAGTTCCATTAAAAGGGCAACTACCTTCAAGTCACCACAGAGGTGCCAGCTGTACTTGTTATAGTTAATAGAAGTCAGTAGATGCTTTAAGTTTTCGTATGTCTCTGTCATGTGGACGGCATGCGCTACTGGAATAGATGGAAGACGGTTTCCATTGTTCAAAAGCACAGCCTTCAGACTCAGTTTCGAAGAGTCTATAAATAGTTTCCAGTCTTGTGGGTCATGAGTGATTTTTAAGGCATTCATGAGGCTTTTAATATCGGAACAGAATACCAGATTACTTTCCTTTTCGACTGCGTACAGTACACTGCTGACGTCAGATGGCTTCAGCAGCCATCTGGCAGTAGTATTGCATTGCATCAGAAAATGATGCAATCAACTCTGGATGATGTGTGCATGCTGGTATTATGCAATGTGATGCAATATTACATCATTCAATGATTATTTGGGATGTTGTTGATGTCCTACTGGATAAATCTACACGGTGAAACGTCAAAAATGAACTACATGCAATATCTTCAAAATGAGAGCCAATAATTTTTTTTTAATGTTATATTTGTGTTCAGCTCACCAAGGTACTACAGATTAGGGCCTTTTAAAGTCAGTAACAATTTCAATGTTGACCAGTGTTCTTTTTAACATCTTTGTTAGTGATATTGCGGAAGGGCTGTCGGGTACGGTTTGCTTCTTTGAGGATGATACCAAAATCTGCAATAGAGTAGACACTCAGGAAGGAGTAAATAACATGAGGAGGGATCTAGCTAAGCTTGAAGAATAGTGAAGAATTTCGCAGCTGAAATGTAATGCTAAAAAATGCAGGGTTATGCATTTGGGCTGCAAAAATCCAAGGGAGCGGTACAGTGTAGGGGGCAAAGTAGTTCCGTCCATGAAAGAAGATCGCGACCTGGGCGTGATTGTTCTGATGATCTTAAAGTAGGTAAACAGATACAAAAGGCGACAGCAAAAGCCAGAAGGATGCTTGAGTGCATAGGGGTAGGAATGGCCAGCAGGAAAAAGATGAAATTAGTTCTTACCTGCTAATTGTCTTTCCTTGAGCTTTCTCCGGGCCAGTCCAGGGAAAGGTAGGGTTGTCAATCCCCTATAGCAACTGAGGACTGAAGACTTCAAGTTTTCTTGAGAGGTGAAGCCACTCCCCCTAAGGGTAATCCAGCAGTCTCCTTCTGACAAAGCAACTAAACAGAAAGAAAGAACTAAACAGAGCAGATTAACCCTTGAAAAACTGATAACATTCTATAGTCCTTGAAAAACTCGGGAGCCAAAACGCAAATGTGCTCCATTTGGTTTTTTTTTTTTTCTTCTAAATTTAGAATAGCCTTGATTGGCCGTGAATGAAATCTAGAAGCCCCAAGATGTCTCCTCTGAGAACTCATAGACGATGAAATTCTGTAGTGGCTTGAAAAAAAAAATATTCATGATAGCGAAAAGGGTGGGACCCTGGACTGGCCCAGAGAAAGCTCAAGGAAAGACAATTAGCAGGTAAGAACTAATTTCATCTTCCTTATCGCTTCTCCGGGCCAGTCCAGGGAAAGGTAGGGCAGTACCAAAGCAGTACCTAAATAGGGGAGGGACCCGCCAGACCTGCGATAAGAGCCGATGCGCCCACTTTTGCATCATCTCTGGCCTGAACATCCAATCGGTAATGCTTAATGAACGAATGCAACGAAGACCACGTCGCTGCTCTGCAGATATCTACCGGCGGAACGAAGGCATACTCCGCCCAGGAAGTCGCCAGAGCTCGAGTGGAATGAGCCTTGAGACCAACTGGTGGCGAGATGCCACGGGCAGCGTAAGCTGCTCCAATAGCGCAGCGAACCCAACGAGCGATGGTGGACTTTGATGCGGCTTGGCCCTTACGGGGGCCGGCAAACTGGACAAAAAGCCTGTCCGTTTTCCGAAAGGGTTGCGAGACTCTAAGGTATGTCCGCAAGACACGGCTAAGATCCAAATGTTTGAGAGCCCGGTCCATAGGCGAACTAGCTTGTTCAGAAAATACAGGCAAGGCTACCGATTGATTAACATGAAAAATAGACAGCACTTTCGGTAGAAAAGAAGGAACTGTCCTCAGTAAAACTCGTTCTGGCAGAAATTGCAGATAAGGCTCCTGGCAAGACAAGGCCTGTAAGTCCGAAATTCGGCGTGCCGAACACAAGGCCACTAGAAAAGCTGTTTTCCAGGAACACTCCCGGAGCTGCCGAGAGCAGATTGATGTTAAGGGCGACCGAGAAAACTCTTCCAACACTATATTCAAATCCCAAGGGGGCACAATGGGACGCCATGGAGGACGGATAATTTTTGCTGCTCGCAAAAAACGATGAATATCCGGATGCGCCGAAAGACGGTGATGTTGAATTAATCCCCGAAAACAAGCAAGCGCGGCTATATGCACCTTAAGGGTACTCAGAGCTAAGCCCTTATCCAAACCATGCTGGAGAAATAGGAGCAGATGAGGCACGGTAGAAGTCATTGGTGCCACATTGCGCTGTCCACACCAAGTCTCAAAAAGACGCCAGACTCGAACATACACTAAAGAAGTTCCTGGCCGCTTAGACCGAAGTAAGGTAGCTACAACGGAACTCGCATACCCTTTGCTTTTTAAGCAAGCCCTTTCAAGAGCCAAGCCGTAAGCGAGAAGCGATCCACCCGTGGCATGAGTATCGGACCCTGATGCAACAGATTGACGCGGGCCGGAAGAGGCCACGGCGGAGCTATTAGGAGGCGAACAAGATCGGCATACCAAGGACGACGAGGCCAATCCGGGGCAATGAGAATCACCATCCCCCGGTGCTGCGCTATGCGCTGGACAACTCGACTCAACATCGGCCAAGGCGGGAAAACGTACAAGAGAGTGTTGAGAGGCCACGGCTGAACGAGAGCATCCAGACCTTCTGACATGTGTTCTCTGCGTCTGCTGAAGAAACGGCTGGCTTTGGCATTGCTGCAGGACGCCATAAGATCCATCACCGGCTGTCCCCAACGCAACGTTAGCTCGTGAAAAATCGCCGCATTCAACTCCCATTCCCCGGGATCGAGGACATTGCGGCTGAGATAATCCGCTTGCACATTTTCCTTGCCAGCTACATGCGCCGCTGATATCGCTATGAGATTGGCTTCCGCCCAAACCATCAACTCCTGACATTCGGAGAGGAGAGAAAGAATCTTTGTTCCGCCTTGACGATTGATATAGGCGACCGTCACGGCATTGTCGGAGAAAATCTTGACCGTCGTCCCTTTAAGAAAAGTTGCGAAGTGAAGCAGGGCTAGACGAGCTGCACGAAGCTCCAGCCGATTGATCGACCAAGAGCTCTCCTCTGGGGTCCAAGAACCCTGAGCAATGTGAGTTTGACAATGAGCTCCCCAGCCCGAGAGACTGGCGTCTGTGGTGACTAACACCCACGAGGGCTCCTGTAAGAGAATACCCGCCGTGAGGTGATCCCGAACTAACCACCACTCCAGACTGTGACGCACGAGCGCTGGACAGGGGAGAAGCTGCGAGAGTGGGTGAAGCTGCGGTGACCAGCGGGAAAGCAACGCTTGCTGCAAGGGTCGCATGTGAGCCTTGGCCCACGGAACTAGATCCAGTGCCGCCGCCATGGACCCTAAGAGCTGTAAATACGTCCACGCCGACGGCGCTGTTAGTCGTAGAAACGCTTGGACCTGTTGCAGAAGCTTCTCTACCCGCACTTCGGGCAAAAAGACTTTCCCCTGCCCGGTGTCGAAGAACGCTCCGAGATAAGTCAGTTGTTGCAACGGTTCTAAGTGACTCTTGGCTTGATTGATCACCCAACCGAGTTGCTCGAGAAGTTGAACCACTCGAGCTGTCGCCTGTACGGAAGCTAACCGCGAATCGGCTCTGATCAACCAATCGTCGAGATAAGGATGTACTCTGATACCGTCCTTTCGAAGCGCCGCTGCAACCACCACCATCAGTTTCGTGAAAGTCCGCGGAGCCGTAGCGAGACTGAACGGCAATGCTCGAAACTGGAAATGTCCCATGGGAAGGGCAAAATGCAAAAAGCGCTGATGCGATGGCCTGATGGGAATATGAAGATAGGCTTCCGTGAGATCGATGGACGAGAGAAACTCTCCCGGCTGTACCGCCCGAATCACGGTACGTAGCATTTCCATGCGAAAGTGAGGCACCCGCAAAGTACGGTTTACGCCTTTGAGATCTAGCACGGGACGAAAAGAACCTTCCTTTTTGGGGACCACAAAATAGATCGAGTATCGACCGCAACCGTATTGGTCTAGAGGTACGGGAACTATCGCTCTCAGCTGCAAGAGGCGAAGGAGCGTGTCCGCAATGGCTTGTTTCTTCAGACCGGGAGCACAGGGAGACATCACAAAGGCGGGTGACAAAGGGCAGGCGAAATCTAGCGCATACCCCTTCTGAATTATCTCCAAAACCCATTTGTCGGAAGTAACGTTGGTCCAGGCCGCCAGATATTCCTGTAGTCGTCCTCCCACAGGAACCAGCGCCTGGACCAGCAGACCTTCATTGCGGCTTTTTAACTGAGGGTTGGGACGCACTAAAGTAGGACCTGCCAAAACCTCTGGCTCCACGAAAGGATTGCCCCCGAAAGCTAGAACGGCCTCTGGAATAGGGAGTAAAGCGCGCTCCGCGAAATCTACGGGAGTCCCGACCGGAGCCTCGGAAACTAGCAACCGTTCGCGTTGGCTTGGGTTTATCCTCAGGCAAACGGCCTCCTTTTGAGTCGCCCAAATCTTTAACAATTTTTTCTAAAGCCTCACCGAAAAGTAATTTCCCCTGATAGGGCAATTTACTGAGCCGCAACTTCGAGGATACATCTGCAGACCAGTTACGCAACCAGAGAAAACGCCTGGCAGCTACCAGAGAGGCCATGGTCTTAGCCGCAATCCGCAGCAAATCATAAAAAGCATCTGCCATATAAGCAGCGGCTGATTCCAACTTTGCCGTGTCTGCAATATCAGAAGAAGCCTCCCCTGAAGCGTCCCCTTGTAACCATCGAATGGACGCTCGAGACACATAAGCTCCACAAACTGCAGACTGCAGCGCCAAGGCGCTAGAATCAAATGCCTGCTTGAGAAGAATTTCTAACTTTCTATCCTGAAGGTCCTTAAGAGCTGCCGCTCCCTCCACAGGGATGGTAGTCTTCTTGGTCACTGCCGAGATAATGGCATCCACCTTTGGCATGCGAAATAACTCCTTTACCTCCTGAGGAAGGGGGTATAAGCGAGCCAATGCGCAGCTGCCACGCAGCGTAGCTTCTGGACACTCCCATTCCGAGTCAATCATCTGCTTGATAACTCGGTGCAGTGGGAAACACCATTGTTCAGCTTTAAAGCCCTGCAACAACGGATCTTCCAAAGGTTCCTGGGAAGCAGAAGGAAGAAGCAGGTGTAGCGCTGCTAAAGATTGAGAAATGAGAGCCGAGAGCTCCTCTTTACGGAAGACCCCAAAAAAATTAGGATCTTCCCCGGGCGCAATCTCCCCTTCCTCCAAGTCATCTGCATCCAGATCCAAAGTTGGTTCTGCCAGAACCTCTGTGTCCCCTTAACCCAGGAGAAGAGAAGGCTGAGAAAGAAAAGGATCCAAAGGGTCCCTAATAACATCTTTATTTTGAGAAGATCCCTCTCCAGGATCTTCAGTTAATTGAACCTGAAGGGGAACAGGCAAAGGATTGGGAACTGAAGGAAGGATATTAGGCTGAGCAGATTGTAGCAAAAAAGCCTTGTGCATTGCCAAAATAAATTCTGGCGAAAAAAACGATGCCATGCCTTCCTGAGTCACAGAAGGGGAGTGTGAAGGCTTTTCAAGCGGAACAGCGTCCTTTGACGATTTCCCCTTTTTTTTATGCGGTCGTGGCTGCTCTGCTAGAGCACTGACCGGCGCTGACAAAATGGCCGCCTTTCCCGCCTTTTCGGCGGGCAAAGACGGCTCGTCTACCTTTGGAATCGACTTGTCTGCCATGAAGAAAAAATCCTAATTTGAACCCCCAAACGCGAAGGAAAACGGAAGAAAACAAAAAACAACTCCGAAGTTAAAAACGCTGAGGAAAATACCCCGGTGCCGCTACTGAGCCCGCAATTCTGAGAGGAAGAAAAAAATGAAGGTAACTCACCAGAGAGGAAGAAAAACTGAGCCGGTAAGGCAGTCTCGCTGCTAGCGGGAAGCACAGTGAAACCGGTAGCGCTCGGGACAGAGGAAAGAACTGGGGCCCCCAGGATCACTCTGTTGTAGGAGACGGAGGCAGTGAAAGAGGCAGGCTCTACCTCACACTGCAGGAATAATACACTCAACGTCTCTAATGCCCTTAAAGCTATAGCGCCTTTAGAAAAAGAAATCTCACAGGACTATAGAGAAATCAGCTCTGCTAGAGCCAATATCATCATGCTGAAAAAAACAAGAAAGAAAAATAACCCGCAGGTTCATTGATGAGGGAGAATACGAAATTAGTTCTTACCTGCTAATTATCTTTCCTGGAGCTTTCTCCGGTCCAGTCCAGGGACAGGTAGGGTTGTCAATCCTCTATAGCCACTGAGGACTGATCTCAAGTTTTGATGAGATGTGAAGCCACTCCCCCAGAGGGTTACCCAGCAGTCTTCTGATGACAAAGCATCTAAAAGAAAGAACTGAAAATAGCCAATGAACCCTGAAACACTGATAAAGTTCTATAGTCCTTGCCAACTGTAGAAGCCATAAAATAGGCTTTGAAAATGGTATGAAAATTTCTTTTTTTTTTTTTTTTTTTTTAACAATTAGGACATAACAGTAGTCCGCACTGAATGAAATCGGAAAGTCCCAATGATGACCCCTGCCACGGACGAATGACTGAAAGTTGAAAGCTGTGCAGGAGACGACCAAGAAAACTTATAGCAGAAGGGGTGGGACCCTGGACTGGCCCGGAGAAAGCTCCAGGAAAGATAATTAGCAGGTAAGAACTAATTTCGTATTCCTAATCGCTTCTCCGGGCCAGTCCAGGGACAGGTAGGGCAGTACCAAAGCAGTACCTAATGATGGGAGGGACCCGCGAGGCCTGCGATAAGAGCCGAGGCCCCCACTTTTGCATCGTCCCGGGCTTGAACATCCAACCGGTAATGCTTAGTAAAAGAATGTAAGGAAGACCAAGTAGCCGCTCGACAGATATCTATTGGAGGAACAAACGCAAACTCCGCCCAAGAAGTGGCCAGAGCTCGAGTAGAGTGAGCCCGTAAACCCAGCGGCAGAGAAAGCCCTTTAGCCGTGTAAGCTGCGACAATAGCACTGCGAACCCACCGCGCTATGGTGGATTTGGATGCCGGTTGACCTTTACGAGATCCGGCGTATTGGACAAAAAGTCTATCTGTTTTTCGAAAGGACTTGGAAACCCGAAGGTATGTACGTAAAACTCATGCAAGATCTAAACGCTGGAGAGCCCGATCCATTGGGGAACTGGAAGAATCAGTAAACACGGGCAAAGCTACTGTTTGATTAACATGGAAAACCGACAGCACTTTAGGCAAATAGGATGGCACTGTCCGTAGGAGCACACGCTCCGGCAGAAACTGAAGATAAGGCTCCTTGCAAGACAAGGCCTGTAAATCAGAAATCCGGCGAGCGGAACACAAAGCGACCAAAAAGGCCGTTTTCCAAGAACACTCGCGGATCTCCCGAGAACTGAGAGAAACTAAAGATGATTGAGAAAAAGCCTCCAAAACCACATTTAAATCCCAAGGTGGAATTAAGGGACATACTGGAGGACGGAGAATTTGTGTCACCCACAAAAAACGTTGGACATCTGGAAGCGCCGAAAGACGCCGACGGCGAACGTACCCCCGAAAACAAGCAAGTGCCGCTACCTGAACCTTAAGGGTACTTAGAGCCAGACCTTTGTCGAAGCCATGTTGAAGAAAAAGGAGAAGCTGAGGCAAGGTAGACGACATAGGAATAACATCACGTTGAGCACACCACGACTCAAACAGACGCCAGACGCGCACATAAGCCAGAGAAGTCGTCGGCCTTTTTGACTGAAGCAAAGTAGCAATCACGGAATCAGCATAACCCTGACGCTTTAACCGAGCCCTCTCAAGAGCCAAGCTGTAAGCAAGAAGCGATCCACCTTGGGCATGAGAATCGGCCCTTGATGCAGTAAATTGATACGAGCCGGAAGAGGCCAAGGCGGAGCCATGAGAAGTCGAATGAAATCGGCATACCAGGGACGACGAGGCCAATCCGGAGCAATGAGAATCACTCGGCCTCGGTGATTCGCAATCCGCTGAATGACCCGACTCAACATTGGCCAAGGAGGGAAAACGTACAAGAGGGAGTCTGGTGGCCATGGCTGAACGAGAGCATCGAGTCCTTCCGACATGCGCTCTCTGCGTCTGCTGAAAAACCGGCCGACTTTGGCATTGGCAAACGTTGCCATCAAGTCCATCACCGGAGACCCCCAACGCAGTGTCAGATCGTGATAAACCGCCGCGTTGAGTTCCCATTCTCCGGGATCGAGAACATTGCGGCTGAGATAATCGGCTTGAACATTGTCCTTGCCAGCAACATGTGCCGCTGAGATCGCTGTGAGATGTGATTCCGCCCAATCCATCAAATCCTGACATTCGGAGAGGAGAGCGCGAGACTTGGTGCCCCCTTGACGATTGATGTAAGCAACTGTCACTGCATTGTCCGAGAAAATCTTGACCGCCTTGCCTTTGAGCAACTCCGTGAAGCGAAGCAAGGCGAGACGAGCTGCTCGCAGCTCCAGACGGTTGATCGACCACGAACTCTCCTCTGGAGACCAGGAACCCTGAGCGACCTGAGTTTGACAATGTGCTCCCCAGCCGGAAAGACTGGCATCGGTGGTAACCAAGATCCAGGAGGGCTCCTCTAAAGGAACCCCTGCCGTAAGATGTTCGGGAAGTAACCACCACTGGAGACTGTGTCTCACCTGATCTGGACAGGGAAGGCGCTGTGAGAGTGGGTGAAGCTGTGGTGACCACCGGGAAAGAAGCGCCTGCTGCAAAGGGCGCATATGAGCTTTGGCCCAGGGAACCAGATCCAGAGCAGCCGCCATGGACCCCAAAACCTGCAAATAGGTCCACGCCGACGGTGCTTGAAGAGACAGGAAGGCTTGAATTTGGTGCAAAAGCTTTTGTACCCGCAGATTGGGCAAGGAAACGGTCCCCCGCTCCGTGTCGAAGCAGGCCCCCAGATAGATTAACTGTTGCCGCGGTAACAACTGGCTCTTGGAGTGATTGATCACCCAACCGAGCTGCTCGAGAGGCTGAACTACGCGTGCTGTCGCCGTCACAGACGCCTCCCGGGAATCGGCCCGGATCAACCAATCGTCGAGATAGGGGTGTACCCGAATGCCTTCTTTCCGAAGCGCCGCCGCCACGACCACCATCAGTTTCATGAAGGTACGCGGAGCCGTCGCGAGACCGAACGGCAATGCGCGAAATTGGAAATGTCCCATGGGAAGCACGAAACGTAAATAGCGCTGATGAGATAGTCTGATGGGAATATGAAGATAAGCCTCTGTGAGATCTATGGACGAGAGAAATTCTCCCGGTAGAACCGCCCGAATCACTGTGCGCAAGGTTTCCATGCGAAAGTGTGGTACCCGCAAAGTACGGTTTACACCTTTGAGATCTAATACGGGACGAAAAGAATCCTCTTTTTTGGGCACCACAAAATAGATCGAGTATCGACCGCAGCCGTACTGGTCCAACGGCACGGGCACAATCGCCTGCAGTTGCAAAAGGCGAACGAGCGTCTCGGAAATGGCTTGCATCTTCATCCCGGGCGCACAAGGGGAAAGAACGAAAGCGGGTTGCAACGGGAAAGTAAAGTCCAGTGCATAGCCTTTCTGAATGACTTCCAGAACCCATTTGTCGGAAGTAATTGCGGTCCAGGCCGCTAGAAAACTCTGTAAACGCCCGCCTACAGGAACTAACGGCTGGACCTGCTGACCTTCATTGCGGCTTCTTAACGGAAGGTTGAGAGGCCGTCCCGTAAGATCGGCCAAAACCTCTGGCTCCTCGAAAGGACGAACCACGAAAACTGGAGCGCCCCCTAGAATAAGGCGCGAAGCGGGCTCCCCGAAATCTACGGGACTCCCGAGCAGAGCCCCGAACCGCTCCCGCACCACGCAGTGGCTTGGGGCGATCTTCCGGCAAACGCCCGCCCTTGGAGTCTCCTAAATCTTTCACAATTTTCTCCAAGGCTTCCCCAAAAAGCAACCTTCCCTTAAAAGGCAATTTACTAAGGCGAACCTTCGAGGAAACATCCGCTGACCAGTTCCGTAACCACAGGAACCGCCGGGCCACTACCATAGAGGCCATGGTTTTAGCCGCAATCCGTACCAAATCATAAAAAGCATCCGCAGCATAAGCTGCAGCCGATTCCAACTTTGCTGTATCGGGAACCTCCGAAGCGGACTCCCCCGCCGCGTCCCCCTGCAGCCAGCGAATGGAAGCTCGAGAAACATAGGCTCCGCAAACAGCTGCTTGCAGTGCTAAAGCACTAGAATCAAAAGCTTGCTTGAGGAGCACCTCCAATTTCCTATCCTGTAGATCTTTAAGCGCCGCTGCGCCCTCCACAGGGATGGTAGTCTTTTTAGTGACCGCTGACACTAAAGCATCTACCTTAGGCATACGGAATAAATCCCGGTCCTCTTGAGGAAGGGGGTACAAGCGCGCCAAAGCGCGCCCTCCTCGCAGAGTAGCCTCGGGACACTCCCATTCCGAGTCAATCATTTGCCTAATTACCCGATGCATTGGGAAACAGCGCTGCTGAGACTTAAAACCCTGCAACAAGGGATCCTCTAAAGGTTCTTGAGAGGAGGAAGGAGGAACCAGATGGAGAGCCGCTAAAGATTGGGCAATGAGAGCAGCGAGCTCCTCCTTACGGAAGACTCTAAAAATATTGGGATCCTCCCCAGGAGCTATCTCCCCCTCCTCCAACTCTTCAGTGTCAGGATCCAAAGAGAGATCTGCTACATCTTCTGAGACAGCCTGACCCAGAAGGAAAGACTCCGGAGACAAAAAAGAGCCCAAAGGATCTGCTAGACCCTCTTTAGGCTTAGAAGATCCTTCCCCCAGATCTTCTGCACCCTGCACTCTATGGAGCAGGACCTCTAAAGCAGGACACGCTGCAGCCTGTTCAGGTTGAGCTGGCTTCAGCAAAAACGCCCTGTGCATGGCTAGAATAAATTCTGGCGAGAAAAAAGAAGACACGTCTCCCTGAGCCATTAAAGTGGGCTGAGCAGGCTGATTGACAGGTAGAGGCTCCTTAGCTGACTTTGCCTTTCGTTTGTGTGGCCGAGGCTGCTCCGTCGGAGAGCTGACAGGCGCCGCCAAAATGGCCGACTTTCCCACCTTTTCGGCGGGAAACGAAGGGCCCTCTAATTTATGCTCCGGCTTGTCTGCCATGCCGAAGAAACGAGGGATAACGCCAAAAACAAAAAATCCTGTGAGAAAACAAAAGATGCCGTTGAAGCCGGAGAAGCGTCGCAAAATGGAAACGCTGAGAGGAAGGCAGAGCCGGAACGAGCGCCAGAAAAATGAAAAGACTTACCGCACAATCAAGGACCCGGCAGAGCCAAGCAGGTAGTCCCGCAGCTAGCGGGAAACTGCCCACCAGAGCAACGTTCGCGGCAGAGGTAGAAACTGGGGCTCCCAGAAATATTCCTCTGCCGACGGAGACGGAGCCGGTGAAGGGAGACAGGCTCTGCCTCTCACCGGAGGATTACCTCACTCGACGTCTCCGCGTAACTTAAAGGTGTAGCGCACCAAAATTTTGACACAAGGACACAAGAAAAATATCAGCCCTGCTAGAGCCAATATATATTAAAGAAAATAATAAAGAAACCAAACAGCAGAAATCAAACTGAAGGAGAAGCAGAGAGTCGATCCTCTTTAGCTGCTGAGGACTGAAAGACTGCTGGGTAACCCTCTAGGGGAGTGGCTTCACATCTCATCAAAACTTGAGATCAGTCCTCAGTGGCTATAGAGGATTGACAACCCTACCTGTCCCTGGACTGGCCCGGAGAAGCGATTAGGAAAATAGAGATTTGATCCTCTTTAGCTGCTGAGGACTGAAAGACTGCTGGATTACCCTTAGGGGGAGTGGCTTCACCTCTCAAGAAAACTTGAAGTCTTCAGTCCTCAGTTGCTATAGGGGATTGACAACCCTACCTTTCCCTGGACTGGCCCGGAGAAGCGATAAGGAATGAGGTGATAATGCCTCTGTATAAGTTCTAGTGCAACGTCATTTGGAGTATTGTGTGCAATTCTGCAGACCACACCTTCAAAAGGATATAAAACAGGATGGAGTTGATGCAGAGGGTGGCTACTAAAATGGTCAATGGTCTTCATTATAAACCATATGGGGATAGACTTAAAGATCTTAATATGTAAATGTTACAGGAAAGGCAGGATAGAGGAGATATGATAGAGATGTTTAAATATCCCCATGGCATAAATGCACAAGAGGAGAGCTTCTTTTGATTGAAAGTAAGCTCTGCAATGAGGGGACATAGGATGAGGGTGAAAAGGGACAGACTCAGGGGTAATATGTGAAATATTTCTTTATGGAGAGTGGTAGATGGGTGTAATAGTCTCCCAGTGGAGGTAGTAGAAATGAGGACAGCATCTGAATTCATGAAAGCATGGGACAAACACAGAAGATCTCTAAAGGAAAAAAAAGGACTATAATATTTGATATGGAAGGGCAGACTAGATAGGCCATATGGTCCTTTTTCTGCTGTCATGTTTCTATGCTTCTATGTTATGGTCTCCTAAGACATTACAGAATCCAGTACCTAACACTGGTACAGGGATAGCACACATTTTATATTTAGCCCACAGATACTTGTTAGGAAAAACCCCTTTATGCTCTGATAGGTCTCTCCTATTCCTTTGATTTCTAGTTAAATGGCATGTACGCCATATAGAGCAGAACTCAAGAATCCACCCTTCTCTCAGTACTGCTTCCCTAGCTGCAGGGAGGTAATCCAGACAATTCACAATGACTTGCCAATAGCTGTCTCTTCCTCCTCTGCTTATTCTAGGGATTGTCCTAGGAATAGATAGTAATATCCTTTCACAGGCATACACTAATTGATAATGATAACAGGAGCTGGGTGGAGGATCAGTTTTTACCACTCTATCTTCATTTCCTTGGAGAAAATACTTGACCATTTACAGCACATTAAACTTCCCCTCTCCAATGAAAGGAGATAGGAAATCTACCTGAACATTTTTCAGTCTAGGGAAAGTCATGCTATAATACACTGTACCTGACTGCACCATGCATTGTGTTCTATCTTTGCTTGTCCTGGGAGTGTAAGATGAGTACAGTACATGGTGAAAATATTGAACAAAATATAGCATGTTTTAAAAGTATTTGCCTTTCTCCTCTTCAGCTTTTCTTTTAAGGGCAAATGGCTGTGTATATAGGGAGAGCTGTGCTTTAGTATTCAAAGGGGATTATTTTAGCTCTTATTCATAATTTTCATGTTGAAAATCCAGCATTAAAAGTGGAAATGGCATCCACATGTAAATGGCAATTTTAGAAAGGGGTAAATTTGAACATGGATGTCCATAATATGTAGAAATTGTTAGGGGAGTGTCAGGCATGTGGTTAGGGCATGGCCTGGGTAACTAAAAAGATCTACATGCATATTCACCATTTTATATAGGGAATGCATGTTTATGACCAAAATTGTTCACATCAGGATTTACAGTTGCTCCTTGGCAGCCCTTTTCAGGAGGATTAAGTGTTCATTTCATCCAGCCCTTTACAGGAGGGATTAAGTGGTTATTCTCATTAATCTCCCATTGTTTCTCTCTCCCACAAAACTGAAATCAAAGATAGCAGCCCCTGTAGATAATTGGCATCATTTATGTGTATAGATTTGCAAATGGCCCACATATATGTGTAAGTTGCAAAAAAAATAAAATAAAATATATATATTTTCACATGTATGTGCCAGAACTCATATGTGTAACTTGCAACAATATTGATTTACATGTGCAAGTGCGGGCACGTAGCCGTGTAAATTGCTGAGTTTCCTCCGTCAATTTTTTTCCCATTTCTAAATTTGTAAAATGCTTCTTCCACCTCTATGTGTCAGCAAATACACTTGCATTCCTGCATATCTTTATAAGTATTTTAGAAAAGGCTCCACATTTCGCAGAGCCTTTTTACTGCCAGAATTGTGTATGTCCCAACCTCAATGTCTCAATTCTGACCTCTATGTACTATCTAAAATTTACCTAAAAGTGTATCTGTCAGTGTAATCTCTCATAAAATGTTAATAAAGCCATAATGCATGTTGCATACAAGGCACTGAGGGTTAAGAGGTATTTTGGTTCTGTAGACTCTCCATTCCTTGTAGAACAGCTGGAATGGGAGTCAGAAAAGCAGGACGGGATGAAAACTAGATCAGCATTAGTGCCATAACAAGCAGAATGCTGCAAGTGGGACAAGAACAATCACCATTTAGCAGTGCCATCGCCTACTGTGCACCATGGTACTTGGGAATTTGAACCCATGATCTTCTGGCTCTGCAATCAGGACTCCAGCACTGAGCTGAAGGAGCAGCTCACCAAGCTGAGACAATTGAAGATCACTGTTTGTTCCAGCTTTTCTTACTCAAACAACCCTTGTCCAGACCCATATAACTGTACCCAGCATACAGGGGACAGGATGCATGGATTTCAGGTCAAAGTAAACCGAGCAGCTGTGCCTCATGTGGTATGGAAAACAGAGGCATTTTCATTTTCACCATGAGGATATTTTACCTGCAGCTTCCTGTGGCCTCCACAACCCTGTAATTAAAGTGAAACACATGTAGGGAGGAAAGAATCATCCCATGAGTCTCCATGGGATGCCCCAGTCCCAGGCACACCACATACCTATAAGCATCTGAAAAAACACTGGGCTTAGGCAGGGGGTAGAGATTCTTGTTGACAATTCCAATATGTGCCTCTTTCCGTCCCCCCTTAGCTGAGGCCGGCCTCCCTCCCCTCCTCCCCCCTCCTACATCCTCCATTCACACAGCCCTTACAAAAAGCTCCTGCACAGGGGCACTGGGGCTTGTCACTTCTGCTCTTCCATTTGCCTGGGCAGAAACTGGCCCTGTAACTTAACGGTTTTCAGCTGCAGAATGGCTTTGGGCTTATAAGATGAGCCTCACAACACACTGGGCATGCCAAGCTCTTGTGTGTGTCTATTTTTTTTAATGAAAGACATAGAACAAAAAAAGAGAGGCAGATCTGTTGTGATTATTTCCAAACCAAGAGGAAAGCCCAATGGACCTGCAGAGGATAATGGATAGCTGCCTGCACTGTAAGTACCAACAGATCTGGCAAGATCTGTAGAGCCAACTTCTTCCTTTATTGCCACTGATGAAAGGGGGGGTTAGTGTTATGGTCACAGTCTCCCCTCCACTGACTGTGTCTAGGACAAACAGAGCTAAAACATCAGGTTACAATAATAGGGACATAAGATACCAGCAGCCATAATTATTTTAATCCTTGTCGCATCTCTAGGTTGTTGTTTCATTTGTATGCAATTTACACAGGGCTTCAGAAATTGCACCATGAGACTGGCTCTTAGAAGGAAGAAAACTGCAGCAAGGGGAAATTCTGAAATGTGTTCAGTCCCTGTTCATATTATATGTGTATTTTAAAGTCATTTTTACCTGGTTATTTATGCTGCTTTCAAATGCCCTTTGTACATTTAAGCAAAAAGTATTTTTGTTAAAATTCTCTAGACACTATAATATCATCACAGTGCTGTGTTTATGACAGCACAGGCAGTAGTGGCACAACCTTTCTTTTCTGACCTCATAACAGTCATCCCAGAAAGCTGAGAATCTCAAGCCCTCTCCAGAATGCACATATACCAGGCAATCATAGTCTTACTACCTTTCACCACCTGCACACAGCAAACATCCACAACTATGTCCTCACAGGTTGTGTGCATGTTGAAATGAATACACAGATCTAGTTGAGCAGCACTGTTTCAAGCAATAGTTTCATGATCATTGGATTAAAATAAGTAAATAAAAAATTGCTACATTCTAGTTTCTGCACAGGGCAAACACAAACACAAGCACATTTTGACAAACTACCCATACATATTTCATCTTACGAACTCCAGAAGGCATCTCTCTTTGGAACGATACAAGAACTACACCAAGCATTAGCAGTAAATTTGAGACTGAAATCATACTCTACATACCCTGGCTTAGAAAGTGAGGTTCATGACTGTCATGGTATGCGCAAAACTAATCCATTTGGAGAAACTGCCCTAAGGCAAACAGCATGCAAAGCTCAGAAAGTGTTCCTTTGCAACCATCAGATAGTGTCTGCAGAATGGCAGCTCAGATAAAAGAGACAAACAAAATACATCCTTAAGCTTTGCATTATGCATTACCCTTTTCATACATGTTCACTATGGCCAAGTATATCCATAACCAGTATACTAGGCAACCAAACTTGGCACTTTAAAGAAAAATTAAGACGCTTTGATTCAAGGGGCCTAATGGACACAATACTGACCAGACCTTTGGTGACACATAGGATAACAAGTGTCCTCTAAAGAGGTTCTGAGAGGTCATTGGGTACTGATGTGGCCTCCTTGCTTGAAAATACTAACAAAAAAGTTTCTTTTTTCTATAGTGATGTCAGCATACACAACTCAGTAGAATTCACAGAGTTATAATGCAGCTTTCCCAAAGAATGCCCCATTTCATGGCCGATGCAGTAAAGTATGATAAGCTCTGAGCATAGCTTAGCTTGGTTTCAGTGCACAATTTTGTGTGCTGCCAATGCAAGAAACAGTTTTGTGCATGAGTTAACTGTGTGCAAAGCATTCAAGCAAACAGAGGTGCCCAGTGCATTTAAATTGATGGTAATAAAGCAATTAGATATGCAGCACTGATTCATAGAAGTACATAGAAGACCAGAAGGCTAAGCACAAGGCCAGTGTTTTAACAAGGTCTAAGGAAGGTAGCTGGTTGTTCTCTGCTCAGCCCCCCTGAATGCTTATGCTGAAATACTATTCTGTGTACAAGTGATTTTTGCAATATTTATGCACAGAATAACATGCTGTCATTTGTGTGGATGTTATGTGCATGCAACTTTGAAGTGCTGAATGTGTATGGCACTTCAGAGTTGCATGTGCATAATACCTGCACATATGATGGAATGATATTATGTGCATAAATAATATTACAAATACGCTAGCTGATGCAGAAAACTAGCGCGGCCTTTAAGCACAGATAATGCCACTATTAAGCACACTTACTGCTACCGCCAAATGCAGAAAAGAGATGGACATATGCATAAACAGCATGTACATATGCAAATTTCTTCCCCCATCTACAAAAAGAACTTAATTATGTGTGTTATGCCTTCCCTACGAATCAACGTGTATATACTGCTAATTTGTCTGTCCTGATTTGACAGCTTCCATTATGTAATCAACCCCGCTACTGATCGCTGGAAGTAGCGGTATACAAAATGTATGCTAAATAAAAAAAAATAAAAAAAAAGGAAAAACCAGCACACATTTAACACCTAGGATGCACCAGGTGGGGCATGTCGTGTAGCGCTATAAAAATGTTCAGTAGTAGTAGTAGAAGACTGCCATATAAGGCATTTTCTACCTTATATGGCAGTCTGACCCTGCCTAGTGCAACCCAGGATGCACTGCGCAGGACCAGGCACCGCCATTTTTTAATATAGCGGTGCAAGAGTGGGAGCGCATGGGCAGCATTCCCACTCATTTGTAGATGTATTAGTTGGGGGGGTTGGAGGTTTGGGGCTGCTGGGCCACCAGGGTTATTTTCGGTTGGATGGGTGGGGGAGATTGCATTCACTGGGCCACCAAGGATTTGCTTTCTATCAGGGACAACAGCACCCCAACAGTATTTTGATGGCGTAGGGGGCTTTCTCCAATGGCTGGAGATAATCAAAATATTGTCAGGGCTCATATGTAAATTAGCCACACGGTGCCCCCGTTTCTCTGTGTGAGCATGCCAAACTAGCACTGACTTCTGTGCACGTGTTTAGCTTGCTCTTGCAATTTAATGCCGCCATTTTCGCACAGTTTGACTGGCTAATGTGTGGTTAATTTGCATATAAGCCACTTTCTACATCCCGGCGCTGAAGTCATGTGCTATTGGTGTGCTGCAAATCAGCATAAAAAGTTGATTGGTCAATTTTTGGTGTTAAAAGTTGTACACTCACATTGGAGTGGTGGTGATATTGACAAGATTTTGCTGAAACTAGAACAAAGATTTATTTTTATGATGAATACAGTGACCCCTCATGGTCTCAATATTGACCAGAACCTGCTTGTTTTTCTTTGAAGTTCTGTATGCATTATTGGGCCACCTTATATGTTTTTGACGCTTATATTTGTAAACATTTTTTTGACATTGTTTGACAGTTTTATCATGGCGTTCCCCCCTCACCCCTTCCCTCCTTCCCCCCTCCTGGCGACCCTCTAGATCAGGGGTCTCAAACTCAAATTGCTTTGAGGGCCAAATGAGGACTTGTAAAGTAACCCGGGGGCCGCATAAGACGTGGGGCCTCATTTGCATAAGGGGCCTCATTTGCATAAATATTTGCATAATGTTACCATACACTAACTTTTAGTAAACATGCCTCTTAATGAGTATGGATAAAGAAAGACTAAAAGATTCAGAAATAGGAAGACAATAATTAAACTGGGAACCCCAAAAGCCAAACTTGGAATGTACAACAACACTGTAGAAATAAAACTATAAATTAATTTCCTCTTGTACTAAACAAAGCGCAAACATTAATGATGCACATTTCCCAGAGCTGACATATTCCAGTTAATAAATTCAAAATAAAGAGATATTTTTCTACCTTTTGTGCATTTTTTTTCAGTTGCAATTGCTCCAGCCACTTCTGGTTTCTTCGTGTCTTCTGCTATCTCCATCGTCTGCTGTCCATTTGTCCTTTCTTCTCTCTTCTAGTTTTTTTCCATTCTCTCTCCCTACATCTGCTTTAACATACTAATCTTTCTCCTTTTGCTCTTTCCTCATTCCTATTTCATCCACTCAAATTTTACCCCTCCATCCTCAATCCCCACTTACTCTCCCAATACCTGGCCAATTGTAGATTTGTCTTCTCTTCCAGACAAAATATTTTTCCGCTCTCCATTTCACTTTCCCAGCTCCATCCCATTCTAATCCTCCCCCAACATCAGCTCCCTTCTAGTTCCAGCCCCACCCAGCATCTGCTCCTTTCTAGTCCCTGCATCAGTCCATTTCCAGTCCTATCCTAGCCTCACCATCAGCCCATTTCCAATCCTAGCCCCCCATCAGCCCATTTCCAATCCTAGCTCCCTCCCCTCACAGCCCATTTCCATTCCAAGCCCCCCTCCCCATCAGCCATTTGCAGTTCAAGCCCCCCTTCCACTCAGCCCATTTCCAGTCCTAGCAACCCCCCCAGCCCATTACCAGTCCTAGACCCCCCATAGCCCATTACCAGTCCTAACCTCCCCATAGCGCACTTCCAGTCTTACCCCCCCATCACCCCATTTTCAGTCTTACCCCCCCCCATAGCCCATTACCAGTCCTAGTCCCCCCCATAGCCCACTTGCAGTCGTATCCCCCATCACCCCATTTTCAGTCTTACCTCCCCTCATAGGCCATTACCAGTCCTAACCCCCCAATCAGCCCACCTCCAGTCCTAACCCCCATCACCCCATTTTCAGTCCTAGCCCCCACCATAGCCCATTACCAGTCCTAGTCCCCCCCATAGCCCACTTGCAGTCGTATCCCCCATCACCCCATTTTCAGTCTTACCTCCCCTCATAGGCCATTACCAGTCCTAACCCCCCAATCAGCCCACCTCCAGTCCTAACCCCCATCACCCCATTTTCAGTCCTAGCCCCCACCATAGCCCATTACCAGTCATAACCCCCCCCTGCCAATAGCCCATTTCCAGTCCTAACCCCCATCTGCCCAATTCCAGTCCTAGCCCCCACCATAGCCCATTACCCGGCATAACCCCCCCTGCCAATAGCCCACTTCCCGTCCTAACCCCCCTCTGCCCATTTCCAGTCCTAGCCCCCACCCTAGCCCATTACCAGTCATAACCCCCCCCCCTGCCAATAGCCCACTTCCAGTCCTAACCCCCATCTGCCCATTTCCAGTCATACCCCCCCCCCCCCCCCGACAGAGGAAAACAAAAAAAACCCCAAAACCCTGACTTCTGCCGTTGCCGCCGTGGCAGCGGCAGAATCAATTGTCAAATTATAAAAAAAAAACTTCTGCTGCTCAAGCAGCAATATCACCTGTCCTGCGGCCTCTTCCCCTGTGCCGGAGATCCGAATCTGCTCATCAGCGGCGTGCTTTTCAAGCCGCGAAGAGTATTCCCCTCTCGCGCGGTTTCAAGCCGCGCGAGAGGGGAATACTCTTCGCGGCTTGAAAAGCACGCCGCTGATGTGCTGATTCGGATCTCCGGGCACAGGGGAAGGGGCCGCAGGACAGGTGATATTGCTGCTTGAGCAGAAGAATTCTTTTTTTTTTAATTTGACAATTGATTCTGCCGCTGCCACGGCGGCAACGGCAGAAGTCAGGGTTTTGGGGTTTTTTTGTTTTTCTCTTTCGCGGGCCGCACAAAGTTGTCTCGCGGGCCGCATGCGGCCCGCGGGCCGCGTGTTTGAGACCCCTGCTCTAGATAGCTGACATAAACTTTGTTCGGTCTTCAGCCAAGTGGCTCATTGTTGATAGAGTGGTATCCATAGCTGCTGTTATTGTATCGATCCATCTCATTGCCAGCCTCTCTCTTTTACGGTGACCTTCTATCTTGCCAAACATTATGTCTTTCTCCACTGATCTCTCTCTTCGCATGATGTGCCCAAAGTATGAAAGAGGAAATCTTGTCATCTGAGCTTCTAAGGAAAGCTTAGGTTTGATCTTCGGGCAGTCCGTGATATATACAGTATTCGTCGACAGCACCATAATTCAAAGGCATCAATTTTCTTCCTGTCTATTTTTTTCACCGTCCAACTTTTGCATCCATATGATGTTATTGAAAATACCATGGCCTGGACAAGTCACATTTTTTAATGGAGAGAGACAACTCTATTCTTGAGAATAGGTCTTTTATAGCCATTCTACTAAGAGCAATACGTCGTCAGATTTCTTGACAGCTAGTCCTTTCTTTATTGATTGTTGATCGAAGTAAGTTAAAGCTGCCAATTGTTTCAATTTTTACTCCATCAATGATGAACTTATTGATTTTGCCAGTTGTCAGGATCTTTGTCTTCTTAACATTAAGGTGCAGACCCATTTTAAGACTATATTCCTTGATCTTGAGAAGCAAATGTTTCAAATCGTCTTCACTTTCAGCCAGTAATGTGGTATCATCAGCATAGCGAAGGTTATTGATGAGTCTTCCACCAATCTTCACACTTCGGTTGTCTTCATACAGTCCTTCTTCTCTGATGATTTGTTCTGCATATAAATTAAAGAGGTAGGGGAAAGTATGCAGCCTTGCCGTACACCTTTGCTGATTTTAAACCATTCTGTTTCTCCTAGTTCCATTCGAACTGTTGCTTCTTGATCAATGTAAAGGTTGTGCAGGAGAACGGTCAGGTGTTTTGGTATACCCATGCTTCTTAATGTGGCCCAGAGTTTCTCATGGTTTACACAGTCAAAAGCCTTGCTGTAGTCCATAAAACTCATATGGATATCCTTTTGATATTCTTTTGTCTTTTCAAGGATCCATCTCACATCCACGATAATGTCTCTCGTTTCTTGCCCTTTTCTGAACCCTGCTTGCATTTCAGGCAGTTCTCGTTCTAGGTATGGTTGTAGTCTCGGCTGAATGATCTTGAGTAGAATCTTGCTGGTATGTGGAATCAGAGCGATTGTGCAATTTTTATTGTTATTATTACTTCTATTCCTCTTATGGTAATCCATCACATAACTTGATATTCATATTTTTATGTTCCCTTGGTTTTAGCTGATATTAACCCATTAATGCATGAATTTTTGTTTTCACATGAAACTCCATAACATGTTAGTCAATACCAAACTAATAACACCTGAAGTGATAATTTTGGTCAAAAGAAATATTTTGACTGCTATTTTGCACAATATTTCAGCGTCCCCATTTTGGGGATGCTATGCATGAAAGGGCGGGTGAAGTGGCTGTTATATAAAACAACTGCAAATAATGTCAAACAACTGCAAATAAATTTCCAAAAGTTATTATAAATGAAATGTAATTAGTATTATGTGGATATGATCTTTATGTATCAAAATTGTGTAGCCAACCACATCACATATGACAGTGATGCGTGACATGTACAGGGGGCAGGATATGCAGAAGGGAATGGCCCAGAGTAGGCCATGGATGTGGCAGACTCAAGTCAAATGGGTGGCTCAGATGTGTGGGTATGCCCAAGAAGGGATGTGGAGGGACCCATGGCAGGGTGGGTGGGCTGGAGGAAGGGGCCACATGCTGCCACAGACACCTGTCCTATGCATGGGCAGCCTTACCACCCCATGATGACAGAAACAGGCCTGGGACTGCATCCGCAGTGCCCGATGGCTGACATGCATGCCCTGTGCAGCTAGTCGGTGATGTGCTGGGGGTACCATGTGTATGCAATACACCATGCACATGTCCCACCCCCCATGAGAGCCACCATGTGTGCGGCACTGGCATCGTGCAATGGGCAGGTGACACTGCACCCTTGGCATATCTCAGCAAAGATATTGGCGGAGTGGGCCTCAAACCCCCGGACCCAGATGCAGTCCCCATACCAGCAGCCCCCGATGGAACACTGCTGTGACCAATGTCCCAGGCAGGCAATGTGCATGATGCACAGAGGCATGGGCCAGCCACACATGGTGTGGACATGCACAGGCCCGTGGCAGCTGCCACACATACCGCAGCCCCTCCCCAGGTGCTGACATGTGCATTGAGTGGTATGGGCATATGGCTCAGGCAGTCATGCAAAGTAATGTATATGTCGGCTGCTATCCATTCATCATCATCCTCCAGCATTGAAATAACTTAATGTAATTTGTAATGCCTTGACATTCTAAAGTTGAAAAATGTGAAAAATCATAAACAGAGAACACAAAAACACCAAATAGCACGGTTTGTGGAATAATTGCATACTGCACATGCTCTGTTACACTTAGTTGCTGATATTATCGCTCATCGCAAACGCCCTACCCATTCATGCATAGCGTCCCCATAACGGGGACAGCAGAAATATGTATCATACTCAGAACGGAATCACTGTAAATTCTACATACAAATATATTTGATTAAAAACAATATATTAAACAAAAATCAAGCTTACTTGAGAGAATGACTGATTGCGTTCTTGTCGAAAAAACACTACTTTTCAAGCGTACGATAAATTTAGCAAACTTTACTAAACTCTTACTTCAAGTTCTTTTATCGGTTCTGCAGGTGAACATATCACAGAACGTTTTGTAATGCATTCATTCTACAGAGCCAGCTTATTTTTTTTCTTTCCACACTGTTATCAGCATTCAGCTCACTGCCTATCCTCTTCTTTCTTTTTTTTTACCTTAAAATGCAATCAAAGGGACCCTCCAAATAAAAACAACAAAATGCAAGTGCAAACCTCTCTGTTCGCAGAGATCTCCCCCCAAAAATAATAATGTGGGCGCAGAAGATGGCGAACGTTCCTGCCCTCAGCAGGAAAGCGAGATGCAGCACCACACGGTCAAAGCAATGCTGACGATCCTTCCTGGCTTGACACTAACCTGCATGTACCGCTGAAACAGAGGCAGAGAGAGAAGACTCCTTCCAAAAAAAACCCTGCTGTCGGGTTGCCAAGCTGCTGCACCAATGCTCAGCCTTCTCACCCACGGCCTCGGTATCAGGCGGTAAGAGTGACTGGCCTCCTCTGTGTGCTGACAACTCTTCACACTGCAACTAGGCTCCGGAGTCATTGCGCACTTCACTTACTGGCACAGGCAAGCCTCCCTTTAGCGTGCAGAGCCTTCAGCCTGCTAACAAGGACTGCTACCCCGATTACAACTCCCCAATCAGAGCTGTGCAACTTACTGCAGTCTCTCTTTGTTATTTTTTTTAATAAACCTTAAAGACAAGAGCAATCAATAAAGGGACTGAGGATAAAAGCCAAATAAGAAAAACCCAAAGGTCTATTTTATCCTAGTTGTTCTTTCAGTGAGTCCTAGGGAATCACGCCACTCCAGTTGCTTGGAGACTGAGATACTGGAGGCTGGTGGGATGTGCCAGCTACCTATCTAGGGTGATGTCATGATAGATGACATGCTCAGTCTCCAAGCTGTTGGTGGGGCGTGATTACCCACAGGTAACGGGACTGGACTGGAGGAACGATAAAGAATAAGAGATCGGGTAAGGAATGAGGCAGGGAACATAGCAGAACTTGGGAAGATAGACTGGGCAGGAGGTTCAATGAGCTGGAAGATTGATAAGTAGGTGAAAATTTAAAGGAGGAGATTGAGGGTGAAGTTTTAGTGGACAGAGAAGCAGAAAAGAAAGAAATGGAAGAAAGGGCTAAAGAGGAAAGATCAATATGTCAGAGACAAATGTAGGGAGGAAATGGAAAAAAAAAGACGGGGAGAGAGGAGAAACAACAAGTGGACAGCAGACACTGGAAAGAGAAGACAGATGAAGAAAGCAGAAAAGAAAGGCTGGGACCAATGTGACTGGGAAAATAAAATGTTCAGACAAAACAGGTAGAAAATATTTTATTCTGAATTTATTAACTGGGATATGTCTGCTTTTGGAAATATGGATCGCAGATGTTTTTGTATTTTATGCAGTAAAGACAAAATGCATTTGTGTTATATTTCTCCAGTGTTTTTGGGGCTACCATTTCAATTGTTGTCTTCATATTTCTATTTCTAATTTATAGTCCCCCTTGTTTTGGTGAGTGTGTACTTTGCGGCTGACCAAGGTGTGGTATTCTTAGCGTGCTTCTGTGTAGAAATTTGTAGTAGTCCTATTTGTTCTGTTTTACCAGAAGCAGATGTATTGGTGTTCTAGGGCCCAAAATAGCATTTTAGTGCTTGCTGCCTATTGATAGGGAGAGTTCTTCCTGTTTGAATCATAGGAATTAGTATTACTAAGGCGTGATAGGCTTGCCAGATGTGTGTTCTATGGGAAGGTTTTTCAAGTTTTGTATTATTTGACAATGTTCATGCTAGCGGAGAGATTTATGTTGCTCTTACTCAGATGAAATGAGAATCTGAGTATGTTTTGTATGGTGACTTCCAAGGAAAAATTTAAACCTCAATCAGTAAACATAGAAACATGATGGCAGAAAAATACCACATTGCCTATCTAGTCTACCCTTCCATATCAACTACAATAGTCCCCTTTTTATAGAAACATGACGGCAGAAAAAGACCACAGAGAGCTTTTAGCTTAAATTTAAACCTCAGTCAGTAATCCCAGAGAGCTATTAACTTACATTTAGACCTCAGTCAGACCCAGAGAGTTTTTAATTTAGATGTAAACCTCAGTCAGTACCCAGAGAGCTTTAATTTAGATTTAAATCTCAGTCAGTAGATCCAGAGAGTTCTTAATTTAAATCAAATTAGAATATAGCTTAGCATAGAAGGAAGAATAGGGTAAATATTTTTTTGAATAGAAATAAAGAAATTGTTTCAAGAGACCTTCACAAAGAAGCCTTCCAGTTAGGGGCAAAAAACCTGTGAAACTGTTCTAAATAGGTGTTAAGCCCATGTGACAGGTCAAAGGGGTAATTTGAAAGCCTTCCTCTATCAAACCAAGGGCTGTGTGAATCACCCAGGAAATTGTTAAGAGATTACCTTAGAAGCACAGGTCAGGGCACTGTGTAGCAAGTCAGCTTTTACTAGGTATTTTTTCCTTCCCATCTACCCCAGGCATAATCTTAGCTTTATAGGCTCTTAAACCTATTAAAGGGGAAAAGGTGGTCAAATTTACTTGAGGTTCAATTGGTTATCCTCTCCAGGAATAGATTGATTAATCTGGAGGTAAATTAAGTCCCTTAAACTTATTAGGTAGAGTTGTATCAGTACAAGTACCCCTAGCAACTTTAAGTAAGTAGACAACTTAAATAGGTAAACAAAACCTTAAATCTAAGATGCAGACAGCAGTGCATCACTACTACTACTACTACTGAATATTTGTATAGCGCTACAAGACATGCACAGTGCTGCACAGACACATGTAAAAGACAGTCCCTGCTCATCAGAGCTTACAATCTAGTCAAGACCCACAACACAGTAGATGTAGACATGAGATACATCTAGGGGGAATAGTAAGGAAACACGAGGCAGATCAGATGAATCAAGATCCGAAAGCAGCAGCGAAGAGATGGGTTTTCAGCCTGGATTTGAGAAGGCACCTGATGTACAGACTCAGGTAGTTTCTTCCAGGCATAAGGAGATGGGGGCTATCCAGTCTTTTGCACTGAATGTCACATCTCCAATTTTCTCCCAATTGGTAAGAGGTCTTACGTGTGCACTAGATGAGAGGAGCTCTTTGCTCTCGGGGATCAAGTCTGATATCTGGAGGTAAGAGTGGCAGACTTAAAGGACAAAAGGAAGACAAAAGGAAGTCCCACTTCCAGTCTAGAAGCTTCTCAGTTGCCATGAAGGAGAGAGGTTGGGTGAAAGGAGAGCATCACCTTGGTGTGGTAGGAAGTGATCCTGTAGCTAGGACCTGTCACCAGGTGATGTAAAATCCTCTTGCATCAATGTGTTTTCTCCAAAGACATTTGCCCATGAGGGAAGGGTTAGCACGGCTGTTATAATTGGTATGTAGATAGCTGGGTGGCTGGTGGACATGAGGATCACCTGTTAACATGCCTGCCTGATGCGAAGGTAGTGGACTTTATGGCCACCTAGACAAGGTTTTAGATTGTGCTGGGGAGGAGTCTTCTATCTTGGTGCATGTTAGTACCAATGACATAGGAAAGTGTGGGAGGGAGGTTCTAGAGGTCAAATTTAGGCTTTTGGTAGGAAATTGAAATCCAGAACTTTCAGCGTGGCATTCTTCGAAATGCTTCCCATTCCACGCACAGGACGCAAAGGCAAGCAGAGCTCTGGAGTCTCAATGAGTGGATTAGACAATGGTGCAAAGAGGGTTCTCGATTCATTAGTAACCAGGCAATATTCTGGGGAAGGGAGGGGCTTTTCTGAAGGGATGGGCTCCACCTTAACAGGGGTGGTACCAGGCTGCTGGCATTAGCCTTTAAAAAGGAGATAGAGCAGCTTTTAAACTAGATAATAGGGGAAAGTCTATAGTTGCAAAAGAGTGCATAGTTTGGAAAGATGTATCCTTGAAGGATACTAGCAAAAGAGGGAAGTTAGGGCATCCCGACAGAGAGGTTCCAATAAAGATAAAATAAACTCAGATGCCCTTAAGTACAGATCTGAAAGATTCCAAATTACCCCATCAACTAATAATTAGATTAATATGAATAAAATATAACCTCTTAATGTCTGTATGCAAATGCTAGAAGTCTGAAAAATAAGATGTTAGAGTTAGAATTGTAGCACTAATGAAAGGTTAGATATGACTGGCATTTCAGAGACCTGGTGGAAGGAGGACAACCAATGAGACACTGTGATACCTGGGTACAAATTATATCGCATTGATAGGGTAGATCAAATTGGTGGAGGGGATGGATCTATTTTAGAGAGGGCATTCAATCACACAGGATTAAAGTTTTGCAGGAAACAAAATACACTATAGAATCTCTATGGATTGAAATCCCATGTAAAAAGAGGAAGGTGTTGGCAGTTCATTCTGACCACCTAGTCAGAATGAACAAATGGATGATGAAATACTGAGAGAAATCAGGGAAGCCTACAAAAGTTACAACACGTAATAATGGGTGATTTCAGTTACCCCGGTATTGAATGGATCAATGTCACTTCAGGACATGCTATGGAGATAAAGTTTCTAGATGAAATAAATGACTGCTTCTTGGAGCAGCTGGTTCATGAACTGACAAGAGGGGAAGCTATTATGGACCTAGTCCTTAGTGGAACACAGGATCTGGGCCACTTGGCAATAATTATCATAGCATGATTTAATAAATAGGACGGCAAGGAAATCCACAATACTACCTTTAACTTTCAAAAGGGAGGCTATGATAAAATGAGGAAAATAGACAAGAAAAAACGAAAAGGAGCAGCTGCAAATGTTAAAGATTTACATCAAGCATGGACATTGTTTAAAAATAGTATCTTGGAAGCCCAGACCAGATGTATTTCATGCTTTAAGAAAAGTGGAAGGAAGGCCAAAAAACTGCCAGCAAGGTCAGAGAGTGTGAGGCCCTGTTACCCACAAAAAGACCAATCACTAATTATCAATAATTTCCTAGAATGTCCAGATCCAAAGTCGGCACAGGTGCTATCAGAATCTGTTTATTAGGCAACCGATGGACAATACAGGCAATGGAGAGGAGTGCTTCTATTGGGCACTAGGCACCTCCAGAATTTCTCCTTCCCTTTGGTACAATATTCTTGTTACTTATATACATTTTTCTTTCTTCCATGTATGTGCACAGCTTCCAAATCTATTTCTCCTTGTATCCTATCTTTTCTTACCATCTGTTTCCTGTTATTTCCTTTCTATCCCCCCTTGTTCCTGATTAATACCCATTCAGGTTCCTTCTCTTGTCTGCTCTTGCACTATACCTACCAACTGTCAATCACCTGCTTTCTTCAGGGCTGATGAGCTCAGCATATACTTTGTCCATGTCAGCTTGTGGTTTCCTGTGTACGTGCTTTGTACAAGACTCTGCAGGACTATTCCTGGACCCTCCAGCTCAGGAATATGCATTGCTGAAAATTGTTTTTTTTTTCTTATATGGTTTCTTCTTATGCTGGCCTGCTTTCTTTCTGCCCACCATATAGCAGCCTGGTTGACATATATTTTTATTAGAGAAGACATTTACAAAGGCCATCAAGTGGTATGAATCAGTTCAATCCCGGGTTTCGGCACAAATTTGTGAGGCCCTGTTACCCACAAAAACACCAATCACTAATTATCACTAATTTCCTATAATGTCCAGATCCAAAGTCGGCACAGGTGCTATCAGAATCTCTGTTTATTAGGCAACCAATTGACAATACAGGCAATGGAGAGGAGTGCTTCTATTGGGCACTAGGCACCTCCAGAATTTCTCCTCCCCTTTGGTACAATATTCTTGTTACGTATATACATTTTCTTACTTCCGTTGTTGTGCACAGCTTCCAAATCTATTTCTCCTTGTATCCTATCTTTTCTTACCATCTGTTTCCTGTTATTTCCTTTCTATCCCCCCTTGTTCCTGTTTAATACCCATTCAGGTTCCTTCTCTTGTCTGCTCTTGCACTATACCTACCAACTGTCAATCACCTGCTTTCTTCAGGGCTGATGGGCTCAGCATATACTTTGTCCATGTCAGCTTGTGGTTTCCTGTGTACGTGCTTTGTACAAGACCCTGCATGACTATTCCTGGACCCTCCAGCTCAGGAATATGCATTGCTGAAAATTGTTTTTTTTCTTATATGGTTTCTTCTTATGCTGGCCTGCTTTCTTTCTGCCCACCATATAGCAGCCTGGTTGACATATATTTTTATTAGAGCAGACATTTACAAAGGCCATCAAGTGGTATGAATCAGGAACATATCCCTAATCCCTACAAGAGGCTGTTGTAACCAAAAAAGTATCTTTCAGGAAATGGAAAAAGGAGCCAAATGATGAAAACTGGAAACATAATAAGCACTGGCAATTTAAATGCAAAGAGAGAATTTGAAAAAAAGCTTGCCATGGAAGCAAAAACGCATAATAAAAACCTTTTCAAGTACATTCATAGAAAAAAACCTGTGAGAGAGTCAGTTGGACCATTAGATGATAAAGGGGTAAAAGGGGCACTAAGAGAGGACAAGGCCATAGTGGAGAGATTGAATTATTTCTTTGCTTTGGTCTTTACTGAAGATGATGTAGAGAAGTTACCCATGCTTGAAATGGTATTTAAAGGTGATATATCGGAAGAATTGAAAGAAATAATGATAAACCAGGAAGATATATTACAAGTATTTGATAAATTGAACTGGACTGGATGGTATACATCCAAGGATGTTGAAAAAACTGAAATATTAGACAGCAGACCTACTATTAGTAATCTGTGAACTATCTTTAAAATCATCTGTAGTACCTGAAGATTGGAGAATGGCCAATGTAACGCCAATTTTTAAAAAGGGTTCTGGGGGGATCTGGGAAACTACAGACCGGTGAGCCTGACATTGATACCGGGCAAAATGGTGGAAATCATTATAAAGAATTAAATTTCTGAACATGTAGTTAGTCATGGTTTAATGGGAGAAAGCCAAAATGGATTTAGCCAAGGAAAGTCTTGTCTTACTGTTATATTTTTGTGAAGTTGTGAATAAACAGGCAAACCAAGGTAAGCTGGTTGATACAGTGAACCTGGATTTTCAGAAAGCCTTTGACAAGGTCCTTCATGAGAGACTCTTGGCCAAATCAGGGAAGCCTACAAAAGTTACAACACAGTAATGGTGATTTCAGTTACCCTAGCATTGAATGGATCGATGTCACTGCATGGCATGCTAGGGAGATAAAGTTTCTAGATGAAATAAATGACAGCTTCTTGGAGCAGCTGGTTTATGAACAGACAAGAGGGGAAGTTATTCTGGATCTAGTCCTTAGTGAAACACTGGATCTGGGCCACTTGGCCTGCTCATCCCTAACACCTGTGACAATCCTGCAGATCTAACCACCACAAATACACTTCTGCGGTCCTTCAGCCCCACCTCTACAGAACATCTTGAACACATAACACATAGCCTCAATACCACAACATCTCCTCTGAACCCATGCCCAGCCACCTGGTTCAAATGCATAAAAACAGAGCGTGCTCCAATTCTGTATAAGCTAATCACAACCTCCTTCTCCTAAGGATATTTTCCTATATACCTGAAATCAGCATCAATCCGTCCAATCCAGAAAAACCCCAAGCTTGATCCAAATGACCTGAGCTCATACAGGCCTATCTTCAGCCTACCATTTATTGCCAAAGCCCTCGAGAAAGTAATCCTCTACCAATTGCAAGAACATATTGACTAAAACTCTCCCTTAGACATGCATCAGCATGGATTTTGCAACAACCATGGAGTGGAAACCTTGCTCATCTCTTTAATAGATCAGCTTATCAAGGGCATAGAAAACACTAAACAAGGTTTCATCCTCATCTTTCTAGACACTGCAGCAGCCTTCAACACAATATCTCATGATATCCTCCTATAGTGCCTATTCAACATAGGAATCCACGACACTGCCCTAAAATGGTTATTTATTTATTTATTTATTACAATTTCCTATATACCGCACTATTGTCAGCGCGGTTTACATACAACAAAATGACCATAACAAACTGCTTGGCTTCACATAGAACAGGAGTAACAACTTGGATAACATGTTTTGCTTGTACCTCACGAATCACTCTCAATGTGTTCAAATTGGTCAAAAGACTTCCAAACAAATCACACCGATACAAGGCGTCCCTCAAGCCAATCTGCAACATCATAAGCATTCAACACCTGCTACCACCTTTATGACGATGATATTATGATTTATGTTCCCTTCTTCACCGCAAACCCAGACTATTTATCAATTACAACCTGCTTCAACACTATAACACAATGGCTATCAAAACATAATCTCAAGATCAACCTCAAGAAAACAGAAGTACGATTCCTCACCAAAAATCAGTCCTTTCTCCCCTCAAAAACATTAAATGGTTTATGGTTTAGACATTTGATATACCGCCCTTTACTTACGCATCAGAGCGGTTTACATGTATATACTAACAGGTACTTGTTTTATTCCCTTGTCCCCGAAGGGCTCACAATCTAAGTGTACCTGAGGCAATGGGAGGAGTACCTGAGGCAAGAGGGAGGAGTACCTGAGGCAAG
Organism: Ichthyophis bannanicus; assembly: GCA_033557465.1. Taxonomy (NCBI): domain Eukaryota; kingdom Metazoa; phylum Chordata; class Amphibia; order Gymnophiona; family Ichthyophiidae; genus Ichthyophis; species Ichthyophis bannanicus. The sequence continues at coordinate 195,900,627 of CM066039.1, forward strand.
AGGGAGGAGTAGCCTAGTGGTTGGGGCAACATACTTCAGGCCGGAAGGTCGGGGGTTCAAATCCCACTAGAGGACAGCAACCTTGGGCCGGAAGGACTGGGGTTTCTAGTCCCACAGATGCTCCTTGTGGTCTTGGGCAAGCCACTTAACCCTCCATTGCCCATGTTCCCTGTAAGTATTAGTGTATGTGTCTCATATCCCTGCTTGTTAAATGTATCCCCCAATTGTGTTGTGACCGCTTTGATTGAAGGATAAGGCGGTATACAAAACTGTCTAAATAAATAAATAAAATGGAGGGTTAAGTGGCTTGCCCAAAGCCACAAGGAGCAGCCATGGGACTAGAGACCCCAGTCCCTCCGGCCTGAGGTTACTTGTCCCTGTGTGGGAATTGAACTCCCGGCCCTCCGGCCTGAGGTAACCTGGTGAACAACTCCAACCTGGAAGTCAAGTCAGAAGTAAGATACCTCAGTATTACCATAGATCAGCACCTTACATTTCAATCACACACAGATAAAGTGACTCAATCCATCTACAGCAAGTTAAGAACATTCCAACACTTACGGCCCCTTCTTGTACCTCAGGACTTCCGAACAGTCTTTCAGGCAATGATACTACTACGCTTCAACTTCTGCAATGCAATCCTCCATGGAATCTCGAAGAATGCATTACATCCACTTCAACTTGCACAACATGCAGCCACCCGAATCCTGATGCAGTCACATCACACCCATTCTAAAGGAACTACACTGGTTACCTCTCCTCGGTCAAATTAAGTACAAAGCCCTAATAACAACATTCAAAATAATCCATCAGTTATCCACCCAATATCTTCAATCTATCATAACCAAGACCCCAGAAAACCGCCAAAGAAAAAATTCTATCCTGCCTCCTACTCTGACCAACAGCAATCAGACAGCTTGCGCCAGGGCATTCACCATATATGCCCCTTGACTCTGGAACGTCCTACCAGATCATATCTGAGACATCCATGACCTAACAATCTTCAGGAAGCTGATAAAGACCCACCTGTTCATGGAGAATTTTAACGGGGTCACTTAATTCACCCAGTTATTTGATTCTTATCCTATTCGTCATCCCATCCACCTTCCCCCTTTTAAACTGCTAATTTAAGCACTAACCAATACTATAACCTAGATCTTCCTCTCTATTTTGTATATAATTACCTTGTTCTGTGTTTTACTTAAACATATTAAATGTAATTCAGTTCTCATAAAATTGTTCCATGTATAGTTGAAGTTTAGTTCACTGTAAACCACACTGATCTTCAGAAATGCGGTATATAAGTATAAAAAAATAAATTAGTCATGGGAATAGAGGTAGTGTAGTATTGTGTATCAGGAACTGGTTAAAAGATAAAAAGCAAGTAGGGTTAAATGGCCAATTTTCTCAGTGGACAAAGATGAACAGTGGAGTACCCCAGGGATCTGTGCTGGGCTCGCTTCTTTTTAACATCTTCATCAGTGACCTGGTAATGGGAATAATGAGTGAGGTGATCAAATCTGCAGATGACACAAATTTATTCAAAGCTGTTAAAACACAAGAGGATTGTGAAAAATTGAAAGACACACTTGATAAATTGGAACAGTGGACGTTCAAATGGCAGAAGAAATTTAATATGAACAAGTGCAAAGTTATGCAAGATCCCACATTAAGAACCACCACCCAGGTAAATTGTTAGCTTCCCTAATTTTTGTTAGCATTTCATTATCTGTTCATTTTGACCTGGCGGACATTAGTATACTTCCACCACTATTCTCCTTCTCCTTACACATGGAATTTCTATCTAAAAAGATTCCATAGTGCATATTGTCTCCTGCAGATCTTTTATCTTATTTGACTCAATGCCCTCTTTGATCCACCTTATCATTGCAATATAATTTGTACCCTAGAATGACAATGTCCCATTGGTTATCCTTCTTCTACCAGGTCTCTGAGATGCCTATTATATCTATCTTTTCTTTCAGTGCTATATATTCTAGTTCTCCCATCTTATTTTTCAGGGGCCCGATTTTGAACTGGGTGGTGCTATGCACCGCGTCGACGCATAGCCTGCCCCCCTTCCGCCAAACCCAGATTTTCAATGCCGCATAGCATCTGGGCATGTTAGGGACATATTTGGGATTTTCGAAGGGCACTACCCATGTAGGCGCCCTTCGAAAATCCCAGATATGGCATTTACACAGGTAACTAGAGCAGTTACCCATGTAAATGCCTTTGAAAATTGGGCCCCAGATGTCTAGCATTTTCATAAAGACATTTTGAAGTATGTCTTTTGTTTGTATTTACATCCTTCTTAGCAGTTGACAACTTTAAACTCTGCTCTTTACTTAAAGTCACCTGGGATATTTTTGCATTATTACAACCTCTTGATTAGGATGTCCTAAATTCCCAATTGTATTAGCATTCTTCAAAGATACCTCACTTCAAACCATATGCTCCTAAGTGATTGTGTCAGACGCAGGATTTCAGTGGGTTCAGTTGAAATCTGCTTATCTGTTGCTCTTAGGGCTGATGCTTTTACAGTCTCCATAGATGGAATAGGAACTTCTGATCAACCAAGACTTATGTATACTTGCTCTCATTGCCACATTTTATAATCTGAAGTCTGGCAGTCCTATTCATCTTCTCTCTTTCTCCAAACTCAATTTAGCATGACTTATTCTGTCTTTCCTACCCCTGTAAATAAACTTCTGAATCATTCCCTTAAAGGCCTTTTCTTCCCTGTGCCCCACCCACAGAGGGATCATTTGAAGGTTATATAACATTAAAGGCAGCATACACCTCTCCCACCTTTCTGTACTTTATGTTCACTGACACTTAGATTGATCTCCTGCAAGAAAACAATGCTGACTTGCGCCTTCCTCAGGTGGCACAGAATTTTAGTTTGCTCCACAGGCGAATGGACCCCATCCACATTCAGCATCACTACCATTCAATCAACCATTCTCACCGCTAAGGCTGCTTTTGTAAATATGCCTGTCTTGACCAAAGATATAATGCAATCCCTCTCCCCAGCCAAAGAGGCACTGCTTTACAATAGGCTCCCCTGGCACTTGGTGTGTAGACCTCCAGAGCTTGCCTCCCTTTTATAGATACACTTCCCAAGCATTTTGTTCCTCCCTCCCCTCGCTCCTTACCCACAAGTTACTCATCAAGCACAGGACTTCTCCACCCTTTCAACTTTCCCCACCACTACCATAATATACAAATTACTTTACAACATACAGCTGAAAAACTCATTCTACTAGACTAGAGCACAGGCATCATCCTGATCTTTGTTGAACACCTTTGTGAAGCACTACAGGTTGCTTGTGAGGATCGGTACAGATAGTGCCTTTGGCAGGGCAGTTCCGTCCAGCACATCATCTTCCTCCCACTCTGGGGCCTGACTGCTTGGATACATCCCACCCATCTGGACTGGTCTAGCAGAATGATATGGAAGCAGAAATTTGCGCACCTGATAATTTTCTTTCCTTGCATTCTGCTAGACCAGTGCAACACCCACCTGGAAGACTCTTCCTACTGGTTTGGAGCCCTGCTGTCTTTTGATTGTATTGTCAGTACCTGATGCATAACCAATTATGGTAAGAGAGCCAAATGCTTGTTCCAATTTATGATCAGTTATTAGTGTTCATAGTTGCTGAGTTTTTTGTGAGCTTTTCAGTCTTGCCCGCTTGGGAAGTTTCATACTGGCTTCTCTCAGTGCTGCACCAGAGGAATACCAAGTGATGACATCACTGAAAGCACTCAGGTTTGCTTCCATCTCATCGAGGTCTTCTCCAAAGAGTGACTTGCTCTTGAAGGAAAGCTAGCTCAGTCACAACTTGGAGGCTACATCAGCTGACCACCACCTAGCCACAACCACTGCCGCCATAGATTTGAAGGAGATTCTTATTAAATCACAGAAAGCATCTTCCACATAAGCAAATCTGGCAGTCTCCGAGCTCTCCGTCAGCTTCTGAACCCAGCACAAGAATGCTCTAGCTACCAGGCCTGCACCAAGGTCACCTGCAAACCCAAGGCCAAGGCTACAAAGGCATTATTAAGGAGGATCTCTACCTTCCTAATATAAGACTCCTTGAGTGCAGTACTCTCTTCCACTGGAATAGTAATGCACTTCGTCACCACTATAATGACAGCATCCACCCAAGAGAGCCCAAAAAACAGATTTAGCTCACCTTGAAGCAGGGGATACAACAATGAGGGAACCTTAGGGCCCTTAAGGCCAAGCTTTGGATTCTCTTGGAGATGAAGAACTGCTACATGGGCTCAGGCAAAGGAAAGAAGCCAGATAGATATCTGATACCTTCCAAGATAGGCTACACCTGTGATATCATCTAGGGTTGCCAAATAGCTCCAGATTCGCCCGACAGGTAGGGTTCAATCCTGGGTTTACCCACTGCATGTGGAGACTTGTAGTCTTGCATCTCCTATGGAGTGCAATAGAGAAAACTGAACTACAAGTCCTAGCATGCGATGGGATAAGCCTAGGACTGGATGCAACTTGTCGGGCGAATTTGGAGTCAGCTGGCAAGCCTAATGCCATCACAGGGGCAGATTCCACAATGTGTAAGGCTGCCATAGTGTCCCAAATCAGCACCGAAAGGTCCTCTCTGTGAAAAAGGCTGACCACAGATGAATCTTTGCCCTCCATAAGGGGAAGCTTCCCTTCTTCTGCCGGAGAGTGTCCTCTTTAGCATCCCAGTCAACCTCCACAAAGAATAAGAGGAAAGCACAGACAGAAGAGCATAGTGGGGGCACTTAACCCCCTTGCCAGCCATGGCAGAGCCACCAGAGAGCCTAGGTTCCCCCATAGGGAAAGCCTGACCTTTGGATCCCTGCAAAGGGGGTTGCTAAGCATCAAGAAAAGCCTGAAAATAGCTCATGAGTTGTTTCAATAGCTGATTCTCAAAATCAGCAGAGGGCCTGAGATTTCCTCACTCCTGTCCCTCTGAGCAGACACCTTGAAGGCCCCCAAGAGGTCCGCCTTCCCTATGGGCAGGATAGGCGTGGAAAGCTCAGAGAAAGCAGTAGAATCGGCATGGATTCTGACAATGCCAAAAAAATTGGGCTCTGGGCATCCCCGAGAGTCTGCCATGGAGTTGACATGATGAGAACCATATGAAGCGCAACACCAAGCACCAAGTATGCTTGCCAAGGCTCCATGTGGTAAAGAAAAAAGAACCCCAGAAAAGGACCACAAAAAAGAATGGCACAGGCCGTGGCAAAAAGGAAATCCCAGCACCTAACAGGCTGGTCGGGGAAACCTGAGCAGGGCTTCCCTAGCTGCCTCCACAGACCTAGGAGGCCCCACTGTCAGAGAAAACAAGGCCTGAAATGTTTTTTTTAATTTTGAAACTGCTTTATTAAAAGCAGCACAGAGAACCAAATACTTTCTTATAGAAATGAATGCACAAAGAAAAAAAAAGAAAAAAATTCATACAAATACAAGCAGATAGAGGACCCAACTTACCATCTCAGGGGTCCTATGGGGTCCTTCTATCTGCTCTCCAGCCAACCAGTGCTGGAACCTGTGGGTAATAATGCTGAGTACAGGGCAACTGCCTTCCTGAAGACAGGGTTGTACCCGAGCTCTGAGTAATGTTGAGTCTACAGGTCTCAGACAGACAGGACACGGGACTATGCTCTGCACAAGGCTGGGCCAACCATTAGACAAACTAGATGGTCGCCTAGGGTGGCAGCTTCTAGGACAGGGGTGGCCAACTCCGGTCCTGGTGCACCACAATCCAGTCTGGTTTTCATGATGTCGCTTTGAATATTCATGAGATATATTTGCATCCATTGCCTCTTGTTGTATGCAAATATATCTATGAATATTCATTATGGACATCATGAAAACTAGGCTGGATTGAGGTGCACCAGGACCGGAGTTGGCCACCCCTGTTCTAGGGGGTGGCAAAGAACAGGGCATTCATAGCTGAACAGTAGAATTTGACATCCAGGGGGTGCAAAACTTTAAGGTTTGCCTAGGGTGCCAATCCCTTGAACTAACTCTGGGGCCAACTCTGGGTCAGGCCAAGGGGAAAAAGGGCTTTCTGTACTGCTGCACCAGTCCAAACACCTTGCCACTTGCTGGAGGCAGACAAATACTAAATTCTCTCAGTGCTGTACCAGAGGATACATCAAATGATAACATTATTAAAAGTTGCTCAAATCTGCCTCCACCCGCTGGCAAGGGAGCATAACCCACTTGTCTGGACTGATCTAGCAGGATGATAAGGAGTTGCTCTTTTCAAACTCCCTCTCCCTGTTCTCTACTCTCCCAACCTCTCAAACCAACCACACCCCCAAAAGCTACCCTCTGCCTATAATTGCCTCACCATTCCATACACTGACCTAAACACCCAAAATACTACCTTGCAACTATCCTACCAACACGCCAAATGTCTCCACTACAAAAAGCAATACCTCCACACAATTGCCTCTCCACCTGCAAATTGCCCCATCCTAAAAATCTACAGCTCCACTACTGCCTTACCACACGGCAAACTATCCCAATCCCAAAAAACAACATCATGCAACTGCCGCACCACCTTAACTGCCCCAAAAACTACAACCCTGCAGTTATCCCACCCCACTGCCCACAAATTCCCCATCCCCAAAACATACTCCTTTATAACTGTCCTACCACCCCACAAACCCCTCAAATCCTCTACCACCCTGCAAACTAGTCCCCCAAACAATATCTCCCCCAACTGCCCCACCATACTGTGAACTGCCCCACCCCATAAACTACCCCTGCAACTGTCCCACCACCTTGCAAATGGCCCCCACTCCTAAAAATAACCCTGTGCCACTGTCCCACAACCATGCAAGCAGCCTATCCAAAAAATACCCCCTCACAACTGCCCCATTCTTAAAAAAACTACCCCCCCAACACCCTCCCTGCAAATTTCCCCATCAACCTTTACACTGCCCACCCCTAAAAAAACATTCTGGCAATTTCCCTGTGCCCCTTAAACTGCTCCACCCTTAAAAAATACCTCCAACTACCTCACAAGATGCCCCACCCCCAAAAGCTATCCTTCCACAACTATCCTACAACCTCACTAACTGCCCCTGCATCTGCCACACCACCCCAAAGCTACTACTACTACTTACCATTTTTATAGTGCTACAAGGTTTATGCAGCGCTGCACATATAGATGTAAGAGACAGTCCCTGCTCTTTAGAGCTTACAATCTAATTAAGATGATCATCACAAGAGTAAGGTCTAGAGTATGGTAAGATACACATATGTGGTGAACAAGAGAGTGAGGGACATCAGGATCCATAAGCAGCCTCAAAAAGGTAGGTTTTTAGCCTGGATTTGATTAGGGTTAGAGAAGGGGCCACATGCACAGACTCAGGTAGTTTGTTCCAGGCAAAGCTACCCCATTCTCAAAAATTACTGCCCTGGAATTGCCCAACACCCAAGAACTACCCCACCAACCCACACATTACAGATCCCTAAAATCCTCCCTCGCAACTAGCCTACTACTACACAAACTGCTCCACTTTTAAAAATACCCCTAAAACTGCATGCTGAAACAAGCTGACCACCTCATCAAAGGCTCCTGCATCTGCCTCACCTCTCAAACTCTCTCCACTCCCATAAACTACCGTTCTCCCCCCAAAAAATATTCCCCCACAATTGTCCCACCCCCATGAATAAGGCCCACCCCTAAAAAGTCCCACTGTAACTGTCCCGGCATTCTGCAAATTAGTCCCACCCCAAAAACTATTTCTCGACAATGTTACCAAACCTCATAATTACATCCTCCATAAATGCCCCACAAGACACAACATGTGCACAGCACGCACAGAATATGTAACAGAGATACACACATACAGAGACATAAGGGCTCATTCCGTTCCAGATGTAGATCCCCTCTGTATGTCCGGTTTGAGCAGGGCGTACAAAGGGGATTGCGATTTCGATCCCGCAGTCCTGTACGTGCAGGCCGGGACTGCGATTCAGTCCAGCCTGCACGTGCAGGACCTTCCCGGCTAACTCAGTCAAGGCTCTTCAATGGAACGTCCATCCCCGCTATTCGCGGCACAGAATTGGGCCCATAGGAATTACAAATAATTCTATAGCTGTGATGCACTGCATTTTAAATTATTCACATATATATTCTTTGCTGTTATTTCTACTGTGAAAGCTACTGATTGAATTGTACTGCTTTCTCATTGGTTGTTCTCTATACTCTCAGCTAGTATCTATTGCCATGGACAAGGCTACATTAAGGAACTGACAAAGGAGGAACATCCCTAGTGTACAAACTTTAGGCGGGATGCTATCACATGTGCTCAGCACTCAGAAGATTAGGATTAATAAGTGTCTGGCTTTTTTCATGATTTTAAAGAGTTTTATATTAATGTCTAGAAACTAGAAGGAAGACTAACATTCAGGACTGTACTAAGGGCTGTGTGAGAAGTGCAGTCACATAGTGTGCAAGTACAGAAGGAGTGCTGATGTCATCAATGGGTTTCTGAGAATTCTGCCAAAAACTAATTCCTGCATGCAGCTGGGTGGGTGGATGCCAGATTCACCAGTTGCACAGGACGAATTGCTAGCTTGGAACGGTCCTGCAAACATATATAGAAATTACACTTACCTGGTAATTGTAGCTCCTGGAGGGTCCAGTTTAGTCCTCCACATCCGGGTAGTGCACCTCCTCCTGCAGCATGGAGACTGGACCAATCAGAATCTTTCCCTCTCAGGATGTATGCTGCTGGAGCTCCCATCAGCCCCCAGTGAACTAGTAACAAAGCAGACTCAAAGAAGCAACACATGAATCAAGCATAAATAGCTAAACAAACTACAAACTATACCCTCTTTTTTTTTTTTTCTTCTGGTAAATTGCAATTGACCCCCTCCCCAAACGAGGAAGCCAGAACCCTGCACATCACTTCTGCTTCCATACCGGAAGCCAAAAACAGTCAGCGCCATCGAAAAAAAGGAACGTAAGCGCTGGCAAAACAGAGAGAGAAGAAGGACCCTACTTACAGGGACCCGACGAAAATACCTGAAACTTCTCGCTCCCATGCCAACAGCGCACCGCACCAACGACCCGATACTGGGGTGGGACGGAGGACTAAACTGGACCCTCCATGAACTACAATTACCAGGTAAGTGTAATTTCTATTTCCTGAGCGGTCCTCCAGTTTAGTCCCCCACATCCGGGATGTAACAAAGCAGTCAAAAACGGGCGGGACCTTTCCACCCGGCGCGCAAAACAGCCGACCCAAAAGAAGAATCCCGCGCGGCCAACACGTCTAAGCGGTAATGCTTACTGAAGGCATGCAAAGAGGACCAGGTAGCCGCTCTGCAAATTTCCACCGGCGGAACAAGACTATGCTCAGCCCAAGACGCTGCCTGCGCCCTAGTAGAGTGGGCTCGTAAGCCCAGCGGAGCTGGCCGACCCTGCAAAACATACGCCGAAGCAATGGTCTCCTTAATCCACCGAGCAATGGATGCCTTTGCCGCCGCCTCCCCCTTGTGGTTCCCTCCAAAAAGAACGAACAACCGGTCTGTCTTACGAAAGGACTCCGACACTCGTAAGTAGCGACGAAGAACACGCCGCACATCCAAGCGATGTAAACCACTGTCCGATGAATCCGCCGCAGCGGAAGGAAAAACTGGTAGAAAAACAGGCTGATTCAGATGAAAGGGGGAAACAACCTTAGGCAGAAAGGAAGGAACCGGCCGTAGAACCACTCTATCTCTGGAAAAAGACAAGAACGGTTCCCTACACGAAAGTGCCTGCAACTCGGAAATGCGCCTCGCCGAACAGATGGCCACCAGAAAAACGGTCTTCAGAGTCAAATCCTTAAGGGACGCCCGGCGAAGAGGCTCAAAAGGCGGACAAGCCAAAGCCTGTAACACCAGATTCAAATCCCAGGGGGGAACGAACACCCTGCGCGAAGGACGCAGTTTGCACACCGCTCTCAGAAAACACTGCACGTCCACGTGAGTTCCTAGGGGCACGCCCAGAACCTTGCCCCTGTAGCACGTGATCGCCGCCAATTGTACTTTCAGGGAATTGGCCGCCAAACCTTTGTCAAAGCCGTCCTGGAGAAAACCGAGAATCCAGGATACTGAAGCCATCGCTGCCCGAACACTATGGCGTGAACACCAGTCCTCAAAGATCCGCCACACTCGCACATACGTGAACGATGTGGAGCTTTTCCGGGCTTGAAGGAGAGTGGCAATAACTGCCGACGAATAACCTTTCTTCCTCAACCAAGCCCTCTCAATGGCCAAACCATAAGCGAGAATCGAGCCACCTGAGGCATCCGCAACGGTCCCTGCAGCAACAGGTCCGGCAAAGGAGGGAGAGACCATGCCACACTGTCGAGCAACCTCACCAGGTCCGCATACCACGGCCTCCTGGGCCAATCTGGGGCCACTAGCAACACCTGCCCCCGGTGCACTTCGATGCGCTGCATGACCCGGCCGATTAACGCCCTGGGCGGGAAGACATAAAGAAGGCCTGACTCCGGCAATGGCTGAATGAGGGCGTCGATACCTTCGGACATGTGCTCCCTCCTTCTGCTGAAGAATCGACCTGTCTTGGCTGACTGAAACGTCGCCATCAGGTCCATGATTGGCGGCCCCCATCTGCGAACAATTTGGGCGTAGATCTGCGGGTGCAGCTCCCACTCCCCGGCATCCACCTGCACTCTGCTGAGAAAATCTGCCATCACATTGTCTTTTCCCGCGATATGTGCTGCAGAAATGGCCGGCAGACGAATCTCCACCCATTCGAACAAAGCTTCTGCCTCTTTCTCCATGGCCACGCTCCCAGTGCCTCCCTGCCGATTGATGTACGCCACCGTCGCCGAGTTGTCCGACAGCACTCGTACCGCTCTCCCCGTTACCAACGTCTCTAGGGCCTGCAGCGCCTGTCTCACCGCTCGTAACTCGAGCTGGTTGATCGACCAAGAAGCCTCGAGGGCAGACCACGTCCCCTGTGCGTACTGACCCTCGCAGTGGGCACCCCAGCCGACCAGACTCGCATCCATTATGACCGGGATCCAACTGGGTTGCTCCAAAGGCAGACCCGCTCGCAGGGAGTTCGAGCACAGCCACCATCGGAGAGACAGCCTCACACTCCCCGGGCAGCGCAGCCGTTTGTTGAGAGAATGCAACTGGTTCGACCAGGGCCGTAACAGGGCTCTCTGAAGAGGACGCATATGAAACCTGGCCCACGGCACCACTTCCAACGTTGCCGCCATCGTTCCTAACAGCCGCAGGTACTACCAAGCGGTCGGAGCGGACATCCTCAAAAAGGCATGGACTAAACGCTGCAAGGCCAGCACACGGTGCTCCAGCAAGCACACCAGCCCTCTCGCCGTATCGAAACGAACCCTGAGGTATTCGAGAGCCTGAGTTGGAACCAAATGGCTTTTCTTTGCGTTGACCACCCAACCGAGGGACTGCAACAAGGCTACCACTCTGTCCGTGGCCTGCACGCTGTCCTCCTCGGACTTTGCCCGAATCAACCAATCGTCGAGATACGGGTGGACCAAAATGCCTTCCTTTCGCAAGGGCGCCGCTACCACCACCATGACTTTGGTGAAAGTCCGCGGAGCCGTGGCGAGACCGAACGGCAATGCCTGAAACTGAAAGTGACCCCACGGAAACGCAAACCTCAGAAACCTTTGATGGACCGCTCGGATGGGGATGTGGAGGTAGGCCTCCGAAAGATCCAGAGAAGTTAGAATCTCCCCCTGGCACACTGCCACGATGACGGACCTCAAAGTCTCCATACGAAAATGCGGGACCTTGAGACAACGATTCACGCCCTTGAGATCCAGGATAGGACGGAGCGGCCCGTCTTTCTTTGGCACCACGAAATAAATGGAGTAACGACCTATGCCGCACTCGGACGCCGGGACGGGAATCACCGCCCCCAAGGCTATGAGTCTGTCCAATGTTAACTGAAGTGCTAGCGCCTTCTGCCGTCCTTTGCTGGGGGAAAGGACGAAGGAATCCTGAAGCGGACAAGCAAACTCCAGGGCGTAACCCTCTCTGACTACCTCCAGCACCCACTGATCTGAGGTAATTTGGGCTCAGGAAGGAAGAAAGTCCCGCAGCCGACCTCCGATGACCGGACTTCCCCCCGGGGCCCGCCTCGCTTCATTGTGGTTTGCGACCAAAGGAAGAGGAAGAGGAAGACGACGCCACTGCAAATCCTCTGCCCGCTCCCCGAAAGCCTCGAAATCCTTGGGACCGGGCCCCGAAACGTCCACGCTGTGAGCCCCACAGACGAGAAGATCGAAACCTCCGAAAGTCCCGAAACTGTCCCCGCGCGGCAGGCAAACTTCGAGCCAGTTTAGGCTTATCCTCCGGTAGCCTACCACCTTTGGACTCGCCGAGGTCTTTCACCAACTTATCCAGATCGTCCCCGAACAACAATCTGCCCTTAAATGGGAGCTTGCTGAGACGAGACTTCAAAGATTCATCAGCCGCCCAATTTCGCAACCAAATCGACCTCCGCGCCGCCACCAAGGAAGCCATACTATTCGCCAACGTTCTGATCAAATCATAATGCACGTCCGCCAGATAAGCGGAGCCGGACTCCAAGCGGGTCGCCTCCAGCAAGCCCTGCTGATCCAAGCCGGAAGCTTGCCGCAACCGCTGAGCCCATCTTAAGCAGGCTCTAGCCACCCATGCCCCACAAATAGAGGCCTGCAACGAAAGAGCATTGGTTTCAAAGGCCTACTTCAACAAGCCGTCTACCTTTCTGTCCTGTGTATCCTTCAAGGCCGGGAATGGTGGTTTTCTTGGTCACTGCTGACACCGCCGCGTCCACCCGCGGCAACCTAAACTTATCTTTGTCCTTGTCCGCCAACGGATACAGGCGGTTCATAGTCCGAATGCCTTTCAGCCCTGATTCAGGTTGATCCCACTCAGACTGAATCATCTGCTCAACCACCCTGTGCAGTGGGAAGACCACCTGAGACTCTCGAACCGCTTGAATGAGGGGATCCTCCAGCCCATCCTCTTCAGCCGGACGAGCTGCGGCAAGGTTGAGCGTCTGGAGAGACTCCGTAATCAAGGGCACCAGCTCCTCCCTACGGAAAACACGAATGATCCGGGCTTGGTCCTCCGTCTCTGGGATTTCACCCTCTTCCAGCTCCTCGCAGTCTTCCTGAGGATCCACCTCTGCCTCAGGGTCCTGCCAATCCATATCTTCCTGCTCCAATTCCGCACACCTAAACCGCTTAGCTGGCTGCCGGATAGCCCGCCTGAGCTCTTCTCCTTTAATGGACGGCAGTGGCGAGACTATCGACTCCGGCAACTTGCCCAAACGCCCCAAGCGAAAAGCCTGATGCATAAGAAGGACAAAATCCGGGGAAAAATCCGTCAAGGAAGACTCCGCTGCTTCAACCGGAAGCGTGATCCCCTGCCCTCTTGGGGTAACAGCCGAGGAGGAAGCAGGCGTACCCGGAGAAGGTTCACGCTCCGTCTGCCCGACCGGGCTACCAGGGTTGGATAGCGCCTTACCCTCCATTTGTTGCTCCAACTCAGAGGAGACCGAGGCGCAACCCCTGCAAATGCCAGACTCAGATACTGCCCCTCTGCGAGAACCACAGATAATGCACTGCGGCCGCGCAGCCATTCAAGTACAGGGAGCCAATAACGCGAAAAGCAGGCTAAACTAAAATAAAGCAAAGAAACTTCCCCCCCCCTTTTTTTTTTCTAAACCAGATATCAAAACTTCAAGTCCCAGAAAACAAAAACGCCAGCCTGAAACGAAGCTAAATGCAGTGGAAAAAAAAAGAAACCCCCTGCAGCGCTCTGAACACCGGGCGGGAAAGCAAGGGCTAGAAAATGGCCGCCGCAAGCAGCAGCCGTCGGAGGGAAAGAAAAAGGCGTGAAAAACAACACCTCGAAGGAAAAAGCAGCCCAAGAACGAGCGAACTTCAGGAGCCCACCGGAGCTAAGGCAGTAACTCACCCCTCTGGCACAGATCCGCCTGCAGCCGGGAGACCGCTCGAATCATGAGCGATGAAACCGGCACCGCTCCGGGCTGTGATCAGTGGAAAACAACCTGCCAGTATGGATTTCACTCCTGTCTAAAGACCGGGAGCCGACCGCCGACGCCGAAGCCCCTTGAGTCTAAACGGGCAACTGGCAATAGCAGATCTCTCCCCCGTACCATCCAGGAGGAGAGATCTAACAGCACTGACTCTGACACCTCTGCCGGCAATAAAAGCAGAAGGGCAGTGCAGAACGGCTCCTCGAGTGTTGGCTCAGATTTAAAGGCACAGCTACCTATTAGAAAAGAAATTGAAATTGAATATAGGAGAACCAAACAAACCCCAAAAAACAAGCTAACTAGTGTTGCCTCCAAAGTCCCTAAGTGAGCCTAGAGACCAGCTCACACGTCCTCCAGCTGCACGGAGACTGGACACACTGGGGGCTGATGGGAGCTCCAGCAGCATACATCCTGAGAGGGAAAGATTCTGATTGGTCCAGTCTCCATGCTGCAGGAGGAGGTGCACTACCCGGATGTGGAGGACTAAACTGGAGGACCACTCAGGAACTAGACATTTTTCAGAGTTTACAACCTCTGCGTAGACCTTGTAGCGCTAAATAAATGATTAATAGTAGTAGTAGTAGTATATACAGTTCTGTAATCCTCCCCCTCCCTTCCCCCTGGCCACTGCCATGACCCCCCCCCCCCCCCATCCCACCACCCCACGTGAGTGAGCCTGCCCTGCCTGCTTCAAATGTAACTAGCAACAGAGACTGTGAATAGGGGGTGGAGCACTGGAATGCTTCTTTAGTCACAGGAAGGAAAGAGGAGATTGGGGGAAGTTCCTGTGCTGTACAGATTTTGTTTCTGCATATGGTGGGTGGTGGGAGATAGAAGATAAATGAAACCCTTGCCTCCAAAAAAAATACCTCAATGCATTTCTCTAGGAAAAGCAGCTGCAGCATACTAACATTGATTCACAGTAACATAGCAATTATGCAATCATACCAGTCACAGACAGAGAACATACATACACACACACATGCTCAGACATACATACCAAGTATGCACAAACACACATGTAAGAATGCAGATACATGCAGTGATGTTCATAAAAACAAACACAGACATACCATCCACAGAAAAACAAAATGGATTATAAAGATCCAAAACAGTGACATATGCACACTCACTCATATAGACACTACATTCACATGATAAACACATACACAGGCAATGCAGATATAAACAGATGGATGTGTGCATGCACACAAGCGCATATATACACACAAGCTTTCATGGAGTATGAAGTAAAAAGGGGAAGGCGATGGCAGTGGGGTGTACTATCGACCGCCTGGCCAGAATGAACAAATGGATGATGAAATGCTCAAAGAAATCAAGGAAGCTAACAAAAGTTACAGCGCAGTAATAATAATGGGTGATTTCAATTACCCCGGTATCGACTGGGTCAGTGTCACAGCAGGACATGCAAGGGAGATAAAGTTCCTAGATGAAATAAATGACTGCTTCTTGGAGCAGCTGGTTCATGAACCGACCAGAGGGGAAGCCATATTAGACCTAGTCCTTAGTGGAACACCAGATCTAGTGCAAGAGATAAGGGTGTTGGGGCCACTTGGCAATAGTGATCATAGCATGATCACATTTGATTTAATTAGTGGAGGAGGGATAGTAATGAAATCCACAGTACTACCTTTTAACTTTCGAAAGGGAGACTATGATAAAATGAGGAAAATAGTTAAGAAAAAACTAAAAGGAGCAGTTGCAAAGGTTAAAGACTTACATCAAACTTGGGTGTTGTTTAAAAATACTATCTTGGAAGCCCAGACCAGCTGTATTCCACGCTTTAAGAAAAGTGGAAGGAAGTCCAAAAAACTGCCAGCATGGTTTAAAGGTGAGGTCAGAGAGACTGTTGTTGCCAAAAAAACATCTTTCAGGAAATGGAAAAAAGAGCCAAACGACGAAACCTGGAAACAGCACAAGCACTGGCAAGTCAAATGCAAGGCATTGATAAGGCAGGCAAAGGGAGAATTTGAGAAGAAGCTTGCTGTGGAAGCAAAAACGCGAAATAAAGACTTTTTCAAGTACATTCGTAGCAAAAAACCTGTAAGAGAGTCAGTTGGTCCATTAGATGATAGAGGGGTTAAAGGGGCACTAAGAGACGACAAGGCGATAGCGGAGAGACTGAATGAATTCTTTGCTTCGGTCTTTACTGAGGAAGATGTAGAGATGTTACCCATGACTGAAGTGGTATTTAAAGGTGTGGAAGAATTGAAGGAAATATCGATACATTGGGAAGATGTATTACAACTATGAGATACTGAAGAGTAGCAAATCACCTGGGCCGGATGGTATACATCCAAGGGTGTTGAAAGAACTGAAATATGAGATTGCAGACCTGCTATTAGTAATCTGTGAATTTTCATTAAAATCATCTGTAATACCTAAAGATTGGAGGATCGCCAATGTAACGCCAATTTTTAAAAAGGGTTCCAGGGGTGATCCGGGAAACTACAGACCAGTGAGCCTCACGTCAGTACCGGGAAAAATGGTAGAAACCATCATAAACAACAAAATTACTCAGCATGTAGATAGTCATGGCCTAATGGGAGACAGCCAACATGGCTTTAGACAAGGAAGATCTTGTCTTACTAATCTGTTATGTTTTTTTGAGGATGTGAATAAACAGGTAGACAAAGGTGAGTCGGTTGATATAGTGTATCTGGACTTTCAGAAAGCCTATGACAAGGTCCCTCATCAGAGACTTTTGGCAAAACTAAAGAGTCATGGGATAGGAGGCAGTGTACTATTGTGGATCAGGAACTGGTTAAAAGATAGAAAGCAGAGGGTAGGGCTAAATGGCCAATTTTCCCAATGGAGAAAGGTGAATAGTGGTGTACCCCAGGGATCTGTGCTGGGTCCACTGCTTTTTGACATATTCATAAATGACCTGGAAAAAGGAATAACGAGTGAGGTTATCAAATTTGAAGATGACACAAAACTATTTAAAGTTGTTAAAACCCAAGAGGATTGTGGAAAATTGCAAGAGGATCTTGATAAATTGGAAGACTGGGCATCAAAATGGCAGATGAAATTTAATGTGGACAAGTGCAAAGTTATGCACCTAGGGAAGAACAACCCAAACTATGGTTACACGATGCAAGGTTCCACATTTGCAACCACCACCCAGGAAAAACAATTTAGGCGTCATTGTGGATAACTGTTAAAACCCTCGGCCCGGTGTGCAGCGGCAGCCAAGAGAGCAAATAGAATGCTAGGTATCATAAGGAAAGGAATGGAAAATAAAACAGAAGATATTATAATGCCTCTATATCGTTCCATGGTGAGACTGCACCTTGAATATTGTGTGCAATTCTGGTCGTCGTATCTTAAAAAGGATATAGCGTTATTAGAAAAGGTTCAGAGAAGAGCCACCAAAATGGTAAAGGGGATGGAAGGATACTCCTATGAAGAAAGGCTAAAAAGGTTAGGGCTCTTTAACCTGGAAAATTGACGGCTGAGGGGAGATATGATAGAAGTCTATAAATTAATGAACGGAGTGGAATGGGTAAACATAGATTGATTGTTTACGTTATCAGAATATAGAAAGACTAGGGGACATGCAAAGAAAGCACAGTTACTTACCTGTAACAGGTGATCTCTGGGAACAGCAGGAATTAGTCCTCACATATGGGTACGTCGGTACCGACGGAGCCCGTGCGGGAAAGCTCCCCAGCTTCTTAGAATAGAAGCTTTTGGGACCTCCCACTGCACATGCGCACTGCCTTCCCGCCTTCCTGAACAGCTCTCCTCAGTTTCGAGTTTATAGCTGAGTCAACAGAGAGAGGACAGGAAGATAGATAGATAAAAGATACAACTCCTAGGGAGGTGGGTGGGTTGTGAGGACTAATTCCTGCTGTTCCCAGAGATCACCTGTTACAGGTAAGTAACTGTGCTATCTCCAGGAACAAGCAGGAATAAGTCCTCACATATGGGGACTCCCTAGCTTAGATGCATGGGATCCCCTGTAAAGGTTCGCCATCTTCGTATGGATCTCAGGCATCCATTCTGGGAAGGTGGGCAGGAGTTGTTTAGGAATGGAACAGGTGCTTGAGGACAGCCTGGCCAAACAAGGCATCCCGGCGGGAGTCCTTGTCCAAACAGTAATGGGCTGTGAAGGTATGAACCGAGGCCCAGGTAGCGGCTCGACAGATCTGATCTATGGAAACAGAGTGCAGATGAGCCATAGAAGTTGCCATGGCCCTCACATTGTGAGCAGTGACATGGCCTTCCAGAGAAATGTTTTTGCTCTGGTAAGCAAAAGAAATACACTGAGCAATCCAATTGGAAAGTGTACGCTTGGAGACTGGAAGTCCCAAATGGGAAGGATCAAAGGCCACAAAAAGATGAGAAGACTTTCGATGTGGCTGAGTCCTATTAAGGTAAAAAGCGAGAGCTCTTTTACAATCCAGAGTATGAAGGTTCCTCTCTGCATTGGATGCATGAGGAGCTGGAAAAAAGACAGGTAGATATACCTCTTGATTAAGATGAAAAGGCGAGACCACTTTAGGCATAAAGTGGGGATTCGTCCTAAGGACCACCTTATCATGATGAAATCTTGTGTAAGGTGGATTAGCCACTAAAGCCTGCAGCTCACTGATGCGGCGAGCCGAGGTGACTGCAATGAGGAAGATGACCTTCCAGGAAAGAAATTTCAAGGAGGTGGAAAACATTGGCTCAAAAGGTGGCTTCATAAGTTGACCGAGCACTAGATTCAAATCCCATGCGACCGGGGGTGGTCTGATGGGAGGTTTAGTGAGAGTCAGGCCTCTCATGAATCTTGCAACAAGAGGATGAGAGGAGATAGGTTGTCCATTTATATGTTTCAAGGATGCTGCAATAGCACTTAAATGGACTCTTACCGAATTCGTCTTGAGGCCTGCATTGGATAGATGCAGGAGATAATCAAGAAGAGAATTCAAAGGAAGTGCCAGAGGGTCAAGACCCTGCTGAGCACACCAAATGGAAAAACGTTTCCATTTGAAAGCATAGGAACGCCTGGTAGAGGGTTTCCTAGAGGCAGAAAGGATATCTTTCACTGGTTGGGAAAGATGAAAGTCTTGAAGGCTTAAGCCTTCAGTAACCAAGCACTGAGGTGAAGGGATTTGGGGTTTGGGTGCCACAAAGTCCCCTCCTCCTGAGACAGGAGGTCTGGCGCAGCTCCCAGATCCAAGTAGGATCCCTGGGAGAGCTGTAGAAGTAGAGGGAACCACACTTGGCGTGGCCAGCGTGGAGCTATGAGGATCATAGTTCCATGATCCCTCTGGAGTTTGAACAGAGTCTTGGGAATCAAAGGAATGGGTGGAAAGGCATATAGGAATGCCTGATTCCAATTCAGGAGAAAGGCGTCCGTAGCCTGAGCTCCCTGACACGGAGTTCTGGAACAGAACCGGGGAAGTTTGGCATTCCACGGACTTGCAAAGAGGTCTATGTCCGGGGTCCCCCATTCCTGAAAGATTCGGTTTATTTGGTCCAAATGTAGGGACCAGTCGTGTGG
The DNA here is from genome assembly GCA_033557465.1 of Ichthyophis bannanicus. NCBI lineage: Eukaryota > Metazoa > Chordata > Amphibia > Gymnophiona > Ichthyophiidae > Ichthyophis > Ichthyophis bannanicus. Next base: position 195,920,217 of record CM066039.1, read on the forward strand.
CAGCAGAACTCGACTGAGCCTGTCTGCCCGAGAGTTTTGAACTCCTGGGAGATACACTGCTAGCAGGTGAATCTGATGCTCTCTGGCGAAGGCCCATAGTCTTAGAGCTTCGTTGCAAAGCGACAGAGAGCCCGTCCCTCCTTGTTTGTTTATGTAAAACATGGCCACCTGATTGTCCGTCTGAACTAGGACAGTGAGGTTGGCTAGGAGGGAGTGGAAGACCTTGAGGGCAAGGTAAATTGCTCGCAGTTCCAGAAGATTGATATGAAGGGTGGTCTCCTGTAGAGACCAAGTGCCCTGAGTGGAGAGAGTTTGCAGATGGGCTCCCCACCCTGTTTGGGAGGCATCTGTTGTGAGGGTTGCTTGGGGTAGCAATGGTTGAAATGGAGCCCCCAACAACAGATTCTTGGTGGAAGTCCACCAGTGGAGGGACCAAAACAGACGATCGGAGGTTTGTATTTGGTCTGAGAGCGCTCCTGACGCCTGAGTCCACTGAGTGGCCAGGGTCCATTGAGCTGCTCTCATATGAAGACGAGCATAGGGCACCACATGCACTGTGGAGGCCATATGACCCAGTAGGCGTAGCATTTCCCTGGCTGTCAAGTGAGTGCTGGACTGAGCTTGGGAGGCCAAACTCAGGAGGCGCTGGCCTCGAACATGTGGAAGGTAGGCCCTTGCAGTGATGGTGTCCAACTGGGCCCCTATGAATTCTAGAGATTGAGTAGGGATGAGTTGGGACTTGGGAAGGTTTACTACCAGTCCCAGATACTGCAAAAGGCTCCTTGTGTGGTCCAGGGAAATCTGGGCCTGTGACTGAGTTGGAGCTCGGATGAGCCAGTCGTCCAGATATGGGAAGACAAAGATTCCCATGCCTCTTAGAAATGCGGCTACGACTGCCATGCATTTTGTGAATACTCTTGGAGCAGAGGCTAGACCGAAGGGGAGTACTCTGTATTGGAAATGTTTTCCCTGAAACAGAAAGCGAAGATACTTTCTGTGGGATGGATGGATGAGTATATGTGTATACGCATCCTGTAGGTCTAGAGAACAAAGCCAGTCCTGACCCTGGAGGTAAGGAAGGAGAATGCCGAGAGACAGCATTTTGAATTTCTCCTTGAAGAGAAATTTGTTCAATTCTCTCAGATCTAGGATTGGTCTGAATCCCCCTGTCTTCTTTGGAATGAGAAAATAAGGGGAGTAGAAACCGGACCCTTGTTGAGGAAGAGGAACCTCTTCTATGGCCCCTTGGGCAAGAAGAGAGGAAACCTCTTGACCCAACAGGGTTAGGAGAGATGGGGGAGAATTGAATGGTCTCACCATATGATGGGGAGGAAGGCTGGAGAAATGAAGTTTGTAACCCTCTCGAATGATAGAGAGGGTCCATTGTTCTGTTGTGATTTGTTCCCATCTGGGAGCAAAGTGAACCAACCTTCCGGGTATGGTGAGAGGTTCTGGTTGTGTTAGAACCAGAAGTGGCAAGTTCCCTAGGAGCAAGTCAAAACCCCTGAGGGGTTGGAGCCTGCTGAGCTACAGTAGCTGCTGCAGGCTTAGCTCGTGCTTGTTTGGATTGCTGACGCTTAGCAGTATAGCGAGGTTGAGAAGACTGCTGGCCAGTATTTGAAGCAACTCTGGCCTTCTTATAGTAAGGCCTTTTAAAAGACTTTTTCTTAGTAGGAATTGAAGTGGACTTTGAAAGTCTTTCCAAGGTGGCATTTTCAGCATCCATCTGGGTGGCTTTGATTTGCCACTCTTCCCCAAATAAGTTCTCACCTGTACAGGGCAGATTCCGTAAGCCATCTAGAACCCAAGGTTCCAGATCAGAGGCCTGGAGCCAAGCAAGACGTCGGGCTGCAATAGCAATGCCCGAAGCCCTACTGGCTCCCTCAAAGGAATCATATGCTGCCCTATTAGAGAACTTAGAAACCTCTAAGAGTTGTTTCACTAGGGAAAGGAATCCCTGCTTTTTATCCTCAGGGATAAAGGGGGCAAAATGCCGCACCTTTGTGGCAAGTTCCTCCAGGAACATGCCCATATAGAGACTGTAGGAATTAATCCTGGCTATAAGCATACTAGCCTGGAAAATTTTCCTACCAAAAGAGTCCAAAGTCTTACATTCCCGTCCTGGAGGGGTGGAAGAGTGCCTTTTGGTACTCCTAATCTTCTTCATTGCAGACTTCACCACAATAGAGTGGTGGGGCAATTGAGTCTTTTGGAAACCAGGAGAAGGAGGGACCCTATACATGGTGTCCAACCTACGGGAATAAGGAGACAAAGTCAAAGGATTTTCCCAGAAATCCATCAGTTGTTCTTGAAGGATTTCATGGATAGGCAGGGTAACTGCCTCCTTAGGGGCCTTTGAGTATCCCAAAATATCCAGTTTTTTGGATCTGGGTTCCTTTTCAGAGGATGTGGTAATAGAAAGGGCTGTAGCCATATCTAAAACAAAGTCCTGGAAGGACAAATCCTCTGGAGGGGACATTCTCCTTTTAGGAGAAGAGGGCTCCTCAGGTAAGTTGAGTGAAAACTCAGCAGAATCATCAGAGGAGTGAAAATCCTCAGAGGAATCGGTGCTTTCCTCTAACGCACGATACGCGTACCGATCGGTATCGATATCGGGCGTATCGGGTATGGAACCGGTATGGAGCGAAAGCCCATACGGTACCGACTTGCGTTTAGAGGTGGACGGCCTCGATACCGGCATGGCGGACGATACCGGTATCGGGCCCGGAACCGCTGAAAGCGGAACCGATGGCGTTGCAGCTTTAATGAAAGCCATGACGGCCTGCTGCATGGACTGTACAGTATCGCCCATGGACGCCATAGCTGCCTGGATGTCGGTACCGGAGTGACCCGGTACCCCAGAGCAGGCTAACAGGTGATCTGTCGAGGCCGTAGCATCGATATCAACCTGAGACCCCTGAATTGGCGTTTTTGGAAGTTGGACTTCCCGCCGGGGTTGTTTGGCTGGGGCAGGGTCCTCAAGTTCTAAGCTAAGAGCCTCTCGATGCTTTGAAGGAGATTTGCTCTTTGAGGACTTGCCCACAGAAGGTTTGGTTACCTGAGATCCATCCGGAGAAGAAGACCTGGATGACTGTGATGCTGTATTCTCTGAAGCAAACAGCACATGGAATTTGTTGGCCCGGTTCTGCAGCCCACGTTTAGACATGTGGGAGCAAGATGGGCAGTCCGGTATGGAATGGTCAGGCCCCAAACATTTCAGACACCAGTCATGGGTGTCTGTGACTGAAATAACAGCATTACATTTGGTACACTTCTTAAATCCAGGGGCTGGCTTCTCCATGAGGAGAAATTGAGTAGGCCGAGAGGCCTCTCTGAAGTGACCAAAAAGCTAAAAAATAAGAAAAAAGAATTATAATTTTTTAAAGAAAGAAAGAAAAGACCGGCGATACCGGTATCGGTATGGGGAAGGCAGGTACGCGGTCTAAAGAAACAAATAAAATAACAATTTCTTCAGCGGTGACAGGAACACGACCTGCTGGCTCCGCGGAAAAAGAGAAACTGAGGAGAGCTGTTCAGGAAGGCGGGAAGGCAGTGCGCATGTGCAGTGGGAGGTCCCAAAAGCTTCTATTCTAAGAAGCTGGGGAGCTTTCCCGCACGGGCTCCGTCGGTACCGACGTACCCATATGTGAGGACTTATTCCTGCTTGTTCCTGGAGATACTACAGGGTAAACTATTTAAGACTAATAAAAGAAAATATTTTTTCACTCAACTTGTAATCAAACTCTGGAATTTGTTACTGGAGGATGTAGTAAAGGCTGTTAGTGTAGCTGGGTTTAAAAAACGTTTGAACAAGTTCCTGGAGGAAAGGTCCATACCTCCGTGGCATAAATGTTCAGGGAGAGAGCCTCTTTCAATTGAAAGCAAGTTCTGCTATGAGGGGACATGGGATGAGGGTGAAGGGAGATAGATTCAGGAGTGATATGCGGAAATATTTCTTTACAGAAAGAGTAGTGGATGCATGGAATAGTCTCCCAGTGGAGGTGGTAGAGATGAGGACAGTAACTGAATTCAAAAAAGCATGGGACCAACACAGAGGATCTCTAAAGATAAAAAGTGGACTGTTGTAGTTTTTATGGAAGGACAGACTAGATAGGCCATGTGGTCTTTTTCTGTCATCATGTTTCTATGTTTCTATTATTAAGAAGGGACCCAGGATATCAATGCTTGACCGAGTACAAGCATTGTGGAACCTGTGTCTTTTGGGGAAACTGCTAGGTATGTATGACCTAGATTGGCCACTGTTGGAAACAGGATACTGGGCTTGATGGACCTTGGTCTGACTGAGTATGGCATATCTTATGTTCTTATGGAACATTCCCATTCCAATGGACAAGAAACTGGATGTGAGGAAACCTGACAAAGTGGTAAAGAAGAAAAACACCAGAACGGCATTGACAAAGTGTAGTTACTCACCTGTAACAGGTGAAATACAGGAACAGCAGGAATTTAGTCTTCACATATTGGTGACGATGGTACCAATGGAGTCTGTGTGGGAACACTCCCCAGCATCCAATTGGAAATCATTTGGGAGCACTCCACTGCGCCTGCGCGACTGCCTTCCTGCCTTCCCAACTCTCTCTCTTCAGTTGAGTTTGTAGCTGAGAAAAGAGAGTAAATGAAACACTATAACTCCTAGGAGAGGAGGATGGGTTGTGAAGGCTAAATTTCTGCTGTTCCTGGAGATCAGCTGTTACAGGTGAGTACGCTATCTCCAGGAACAAGCAGGCATGTAGTCTTCACATATGGGACTCCCTAGCTCACAGATGCCAGATGACGGGAACACAGAACCGGTGGAAATTCGCCTCGGAGCAGTCTCGAAGAGGTCATGGATCCCTCATGGATTTCTGGTATCGTCACAGTCCGGGACGGAGAGTAGGAGTTGCTTCTAAGTCTGAAAGAGGTGCTGGGGTACAGCTTGACCAAACATGGCATCCCGGCAGGAGTCCTTGTCCAGACAATAATGGGCAGCGAAGGTATGGGCGGAAGACCAAGTTGCTGCCTTGCAAATTTCACCAATGGCTTCTGAGCATAGGTTTGCCATCGAAGTTGCCATGGTGCGAACATTGTGAGGGGTGACATGCCCTTCGAGGGAGAGTCCCGCTTTGTCATAAGCGAATGAAATGCAGTCTGCTATCCTTCTGAAGAGCATATGTTTAGATACAGGTAGACCCAGGTGACTAGGGTCAAATGAGATGAACAACTGCAAGGCTTTACGATGATCTCGAGTCCTTTGGAGATAGAAAGCCAATGCACATTTGCAGTCAATGCTTCAGCTCAAGATGCATACGGTTTAGGAAAGAAGACTAGAAGGTAAATTGACTGGTTTAAATGGAAAGGAGGCACCGCCTTTGGCATAAAGTGTGGGTGAGTTCAAAGGACGACTTTGTCATGGTGGAACCAGGTGTAGGGTGGGTCCGCCACCAAAGCCTGATGCTCACTAATATGTCTGGCTGAGGTGAGTGCAATTAAGAAGAGTACCTTCCAAGACAGGAACTTTAGTGAGGTTGCGACTAATGGTTCAAAAGGCGGCTTATGAAGCTGTGCTAGAATAATATTGAGGTCCCAAGCCATCGGAGGTGGATTAATGGGTGGTTTGGACAGCAGGAGACCTCTCATGAAACGCGCTACTAGCGGTTGTGAGGAGATGGGCTATCCATCCAGTAGGTGGTGAGAGGCCACAGTGGCACTGAGGTGGACTCTCACCGAGTTGGTTTTCAGACCTGTCGAGGAGAGGTGGAGGAGATACTGGAAGAGTGACTCCAGTGGGGCAGGAAAAGGATTGACATCTTTCTGGGAACATCAGAGAGAGAATCTACGCCACTTAAAATCATATGAACGTCTGGTGGTGGGCTTTCTACAAGCCAAAAGGATCTCCTTAACCTCCTGTAGCCTTGTAGTGCTATGCTCTCAGCTGCAAAGCTGTGAGACAGAGAGACTGTGGATTGGGATGAAGTAGTGAGCAGTTGTCCTGGGAGGGGATCGGGTGCGGATCCCAATCACAGAGGATGAGTCTGAGTCAGACGCAGTAGCAGTGGAAACCACAGTTGCCGTGACCAGTGAGAGGCTATGAGAATCATGGAGCCCTTGTCGGACTGAAGCTTGAAAAGCATCTTGGGAATGAGGGGTATAGCGTAGATACTCACCTGTAACAGGTGTTCTCCGGGGACAGCAGGAATCAGTCCTCACATATGGGTGACGTCGGCGCTGACGGAGCCCTCACAGAAGCATTCCCCCAGCTTTCAAAGAAAGCCTTTGGGAGATGCCACCACGCATGCGTGGTGCCCTTCCCACCCAAGGGTGCCATCCTGCTCAGTCAGATGACATAGCTAACAGACGCAAAAATAAAAGATAGTAAAGAAGCAACTCCAAGGGGAGGAGGGAGGGTTGTGAGGACTGATTCCTGCTGTCCTCCGGAGAACACTTGTTAAAGGTGAGTAACTACGCTTTCTCCAGGAACAAGCAGGAAGTCAGCCTAACATATGGGACTCCCTAGCTACAGGCTACCGCAACCCTGTAGGGAAAAACATGGTCACCCTCAAGGGGATTTGTGAGCAGCAGGAATTGAGTCCGCAGATACAGACTACAGTAAGACCCGTGTGTCCGATGGGAACCAACGCTCCAGTAGCCTGAACACAGAAGGGTCGGAGGGTAGGAGTTGCCTACACCACAAAAAGATTACGGAGCATGGCCTGGCCGAAGGCACTGTCCCGTTGGGACTCCCTCTCCAGGCAGTAATGAGCTGTAAAGATATGGACTGAAGACCAGGTGGCAGCCTGGCAGATCTCCAGCATCGGGACAGAGCGCAGGTTTGTCACAGAGGCCGCCATGGCCCTGACACTCTGTGCCATGACATAGCCATCCAGCATGAGCCCAGCCCATTCATAGGCGAGAGCAATGCAGTCCGCCACCCAGACACTCACCCTAAGTCCTAACCTACCCTTATCCCCCATTCCTCCCCCCATCCCATCTATTTGTGTTTTTTATGTATCATACTCTTGATGTTTGTGCTGGAATCTGTCCTATTCTATTCTTCCTCCCTTTTCTTCAACCACTTTCCTATCTATTTATTGGCGTTCCTTTCTCCCTATGTTTTCTGGCAGCCTCAATTTTTATTGTACACCGCCTTAACACCTCGGTAATGGGCGGTCTATCAAATGTCTTGAATAAAGATAAAGATAAAGATGGGCAGTGTTCGCTTGGTCACCACTTCCCCCAGTCGACTGAGGTCGTAGGAAACAAAAAGCTGAGAAGCTTTGCGGTGGCCCTGCGTACGTTGAATGTAGAAGGACACGGCCCTCTTACAGTCCAAGGTGTGAAGGATGGTTTCTGCCCTGCTGGAGTGAGGCCTTGAGGTGAAAGGAAGTTACCACCTTCAGATGGAATTTAGGATGCATGCGTAGCAAAACCCTGTTCTTGTAGAATCTGGTATATAGTGCCTTTGCCACTAGAGTTTGGAGCTCGCTGACCCTGCGAGCAGAGGTGAGCGCCACAAGTAACACAACCTTTCATAAGAGATATCTCAGGTGGCAGGTAGCCAGGGACTCAAAAGGCAGGCAGGTGAGCAGCACCAACACTACGTTGAGGTCCCACTCTTTCACCGGAGGGTGAATGGTGGCTTTGGACATTAGGAGTCCCTTCAGGAAGTGGGTCACCAGATGCTGGACTGAGAGGGACTTGCCCTCGATAGGTTGGTTGTGTGCCGCTAGGGCACTAAGATGTACCCTGACAGAGTTCAACTTGAGCCCAGATTGTGAGAGATGAAGAAGGTACTGCAATACCATATTTACCGGGCAGGAGAACAGGTTTAGTCGCTGTTCCGTGCACCACACCGAGAACCTGCGTCATTTGAAGGTATAAGCTCTCCTGGAGGAGGTCTTAAGGGAGGCCAGCAGGATCTCTTCCATTTCTCCCGAGAGGTTGAAAGAGGCTAAGGTTATCCTTTCTGCAGCCATGCTGTCAGTGATAGGGACCCCAGGTTGGGGTGCAGGAGAGAGCTCTCCTCCTGAGACAAGAGCCCAAGGGAACTCCCCAGGGGGATTGGAGCCTCCACTGACAATCAGAGGAGCAGTGGGAACCATGGCTGGCTGGGCCACCATGGAGCCATCATGATCAGGGACGCTTTGTCGCAACAGCCTTGAAAAGGGTCTTGGCAATCAACGGCATGGGTGGAAAGGTGTACATGAGACCTTTTGACCACGGACTGAGAAATGCATCTGCTGCTACCCGGTACAGGTGGGGCTGATGGGTGCAGAGATGGGGCAATTGGCAATTGTTCGGTTGGCAAAAAGGTCCACCTGTGGGTTCCCCAGAGTTGGAAGAGCCAGGCGGCCACTTTGGGGTCCAGCTTCCACTCGTGCAGTTGGAGGACCCTGCTCAGTGTGTCCGTCAGGATGTTGTCCTGGCCTGGCAGGTATACTACCTGTAGGAGTATTCCCTGACGAATTGTGTAGGAGCAGAGTGTCATCGCTTTGCAGAAGAAGGGACCCTGTGCCCCCCTGCTTGTTCAAGTAGAACATTCCCACTTGATTGTCAATTTGGATCAGAACTGACTGGTGCCTCAGGCGGTGATAAAATGAATGGAGGGCTAAATATATTGCCTGAAGCTCCAAGAGGTTGATCTGCTGGTTGCCCTTGGCTTGTGACCAGCTGCCTTGGATGCAAAGTTCCTCACAGTGGGCTCCTCATCCCAACAGGGAGGCATCTGTAGTGAGGACCCTTTGGTGACTTGGGAGTTTAGAAGGGCATCCTTGCTTGAAGGTACTGCGTGTTTTGTCACCAAGTCAGAGATTCCACCAACTGGCGAGACTGTCCTGGAGGTAGCCAGTGGCTTGTGTCCACTGGTCTCAAAGGCACCACTGGGCAACCCTCATGTGCAGATGGGCATCGAGGGTGACATGGACCGTGAAGGCTATGTGGCCGAGTAGGCACAACAGAAGCCGAGCCGACACCAAAGGACAGTGCTGCATGTCTGCGGCCAATTTCCTGAGACGGTAGGCCCGATCCAGGGGGAGGAAGGCCCTTGCCTGAATGGTGTCCAGCTTTGCCCCTATGAACTCCAGACATTGTGTCGGAAGGAGGTGGGACGGGGTAGTTTATCATGAACCTCAGATGTTGAAGGACATGGATGGTGTATGCTGTAGCTTGCTGCACTTCGGCGGCTGTGCCTCCTTTTATAAGCCAGCCGTCCAGATAGGGGAAGACAAACACCCCTTGGAGATGAAGGTAGGTGGCCACTACTACCAGGCATTTGGTGAAGACCCCGGGGGCAGACATCGGGCCGAAGGGAAGTACCCTCTACTGGTAGTGGCCTCCCACCATTATGAAGCGAAGATACTGCCTGTGGTTGGGGTGAATGAGGGCGTGGGTATAAGCATCCTTCAGATCCAAGGGGCATAGCCAATCTCCCTGCTGGAGGTAAGGCAGCAATGTTTGAAGGGAGAGCATTTTGAACTTCTCCCTCACCAGGAACTTGTTCAGGTTGCGCAGGTCGAGGATGGGCCTTAGGCCCCCTGTTCTTTTTGGCATGAGGAAATACCTGGAGTAGAACTCCTTGCCCCTGAGATGTTGGGGTAATGGTTCTACCATTTTGTCCTCGAGAAGGCCTGAGAGTTCCTGCAATAGGAGGTCTTAGTGAAGGGGAGACCTTGGGGGGCTCTCCCAGACAGGAGGGGAGAGCTATCTGTACCAGGTGGAGAAGGTAGCTCTCCTTGACCATCTGAAGTGCCCAGGCATCAGTGGTGGTGGTTGGCCACCTGTGGGAATAGTGGATCTGACGTCCCTGTGGGCTGCTGTCCTCCTTCAGATAGAGAGGCTATGCCCAAGGAGTCAAAAACTCCCCCCCAGGCTGGGCCGGAGCTGAAGCCCGGGGCTTGGGAGCCTTCTGCTTACAAGGGCTTTGGCCTGCTGATCCTGCTGGGGAGCTGCAGATGCCTGAAATTATGGGTACTTTTTGTAAGCAGCCTCCTTCCTCTGGTAAAAGGACTTTTTGCCAGAGCTCTTCCATCGGGGAGGGCCAGTGGTGTTTTTGGAAAGCCTAGTCCTCGTCACAAACTTGGTCTCCAACTCAGCAGCTTTTTCAGTCATGGGTTTGCCAAAGAGGTTCTCCCCTTGGCATGGGACATCAACCAGTTTGTCCTGAACCCATTGCTCGAGGTCGGAAGACTGTAGCCAAGTCTGACGTCGGGCACTAATGCCCGCCACAGCTACTCTAGTCGCCAGGGGCGGCCCAAGTGGGGTGCCGGGCCATGTGCGGAGACTCAGTGCAGGGCCTCATTTGCATAAATATTTGTATAATGTTACTATACACCAACTTTTAGTAAACATGCCTCTTAATGAGTGTATGGATAAAGAAAGACTAAAAGATTTCTATATTACTATAATCCAGTGCCAACCGCCAGGCACATTAGGAACTACTACAAACACTGCCCATTTAGAACCCATAGCAAACCCGCCATATTGTAACAGCACTACCAGGACTCACAAAGCACCAGACCCTACCTATCAAAAGGCAACACTGCAAATATTAAACCAATACATTTCAGAGAATAACAATACATGACCTACTGGGGAAAGAGAACAAGTGGCAATGTCAAATAGGAATTACATAAACAGAATACTTCAGCTCAGTTACACATGCAGAACATAGACCAGCACCAAACAAGAATCACAATTTAGAAACAGGAAGACAATAATTAAACTGGGAACCCCAAAAGCCAAACTTGTAATGTACAATAACACTGTAGAAATAAAACTATAAATTAGGTCAAAGTGGAAATTGATCCTATTGTAGTGTCCGATCATGCTAAGGTGGTGTTGGATTGGAGAGGAGGATCCCAGGGTGGAGCCCGTTGGGCATTCCCGGGGCATCTTTGGCAAAATGAGGTTTTCCGAACCTATTTGATCCGCCAGTGGGAGGAGTATCTTAGTCGGAATGACACCGGAGAAGTGGATGTAATGACCTTCTGGGAGGCTGGGAAAGCAGTGCTCCGGGGACACATTATAGCGTATGTTGCAAGGGAGAGGAGGAGATTGGACGCGCGGCTCATGGAGTTATCACGCCAATTACAGGAGGCGAAGCGAGCGGCTGTGGCTCGACCGCAGCTCCTCGCGGCATATTTTGAAGTGCAGAGAGCTCTTAATGAGGTGCTCCAGGAGCGTGCAGTACAGTCGCTACAATATTATCGCCACCAATTATTTCGTTTTGGTGATCGGTCGGGACGTCTACTGGCGAGACTAGTTAAACGTAGAGGAGGCATCCAGGGGGTGACTCGGATCCGGGACAGCCAGGGGGTGCAGCAGACTACCATGCCAAAGATTGTGCAGGTGTTTCGTCAATATTATCAGGATTTATATACCCCAGATGCGGAGAATAGAGAACAGGAGAGCGCGTTTCTTACAGCCGTGTCTTTACCTCGAGTGACGGAGGCTGAACTTCAGGCTTTAAATGCTGGGATAACTTGCGCAGAAATCCAAGCTGTGATAAAGAAAGGGAAAGCACATAAAGCTCCGGGCCCCGACGGCTATGGTGCAGAGTTCTACAAGATATTGATGCCCCATATTGTGCCTACTCTGATGGCAGTGTATCAGGAGGCGCAGGAGCGAGGTTCATATCCGCGAGATATGCGAACGGCAGCCATTACTATCATTCCAAAAGAGGGCCGAGATCCGGAAGACCCTGCATCTTATCGCCCCATCTCTTTAATCAACTATGATATGAAAGTGGTGGCCTCGGTCCTGGCGGCCCGGCTACAAGAGGTTTTGCCCCGGCTCGTTGGTGCCCATCAATCGGGTTTTGTTAAAGGCCGGGATGCTTTTACTAATATTAGTAGGGTACTTCTGGGCATGGAACATTGTCTGCACCAGGGGGCGCCTCTTCTCCTGGTGAGCCTTGATGCCGAGAAGGCTTTCGACAGAGTGTCGTGGGCTTATATGTTCGAAACGCTCAAAAAATTTGGCTTTGAGGGTGCCTTTCTTTCGTGGGTGAGAGCGTTATATGCGGGACCGCTGGCGTGTGTGGCCAGTGGGGGAACTTTCTCGGCACCATTTGAACTCCGCAGAGGTACTCGGCAGGGTTGCCCGCTGTCGCCCCTCTTATTTGTTCTGCAGTTGGAACCTTTACTCCTGGCTCTCATCGCGGAGCCTGAGATACACGGGATTGAATGGCCGCAAGGGGGAATCAAGGTCAGCGCGTTTGCTGACGATATGCTTTTGTGTTTAAGTGACCCTCAGCCTTCACTGGAGTACGCTTTGGGAGTGATTCAGAGTTTTGGCTCGTTCTCAGGGCTCCGGATTAATCTTAGTAAATGTGTCGCGTTAGATGTAGGGGGCCGGGCGCGGAGACAATGGCGAGGGTTTTTTCCTTTGCGTTGGGCGAATGGGGAATTTCGCTACTTGGGGATTCAGATACCAGATCAGATCTCCCGATTATATGATGTCAATATCCGCCCCATGATGCAGAGATTGGCGGCTGTACTGCATAGGTGGCGAGATCTTCCTCTCTCGCTCATGGGGCGGCTGGCTTTGTTTCAGATGATGGAGGTGCCCCGTTGGATATATCTTTTACGCCATTTACCTCTGTGGCTGTTGCGGCGAGATGTCATATTGTTTCAGCGCTATCTCCGACAATTTCTATGGCGTGGTAGGAGAGCACGAATCCCGCTCCAGGTCTTGATGAGTAATAGGGAGGAAGGGGGACTTGGACTATTCTCGATCCGGGATTATAATTTTCTTGCTTTGTTGCGGCCCTTGCGCAATTTGATCCGGGGTGGGGAGGGAGCCCTGCCGTGGGGGTTGATCGCGACACTATCGGCGCCCTATCATCCGGCCTACTTGCTACATAGCCCTCCGCTGGGCCTACCGCGTTTCTGGCGGCACTCGGTATATCTTAGTGCGTTGAGACAGGCGTGGCGCTTTCTATGTCAGAAGAAGCGAGTGCCTTGGAACAGTACGGAGTGTTTGCCCTTGAGGGGGAATGCTGATTTTGCGCCGGGTGCCCTGGGAGGACTTCCAGGCAGTTGGACAGCGGCTGGACTGGGACATCTGGGTCAATTGCGTATGCAATCTCTGGAGGCATTGGACTCCTTTCAAACTTTATCCCGGCGCTATCAGCTTGCGCCTCACTCCTTCTACTTCTATTTGCAAGTGCGACACTATATACAGTCGCTCCAGCGGTCTATGGGTTTTCAGTTTCGAGATAGAGGGGTGTGGGATCTCATAGCGGACGCAGATGGCAAGTTTTCGCTCCGCTCCTGGCGTGAGGAGTGTTGGCCGGGGGGGGACCGGACTCCGTTGGAACGACTGGCACAGCAGTGGTGCAACGCTGATGATGTGTCCCTTACGGTAGAGTTACTCCAGACTGCTTTCCAGCATCTCAGGCTCCTCTCGGAATCGATTAAATTACGTGAAATCCAGTATAAATTGTTATGGAGGGCATATGTACCCAACACACGGGCGTTCCAGATGAAGTTGCTCTCGACTGATGTCTGCCAGCTGTGTGGCACTCATAAAGGGACCTTACTCCATCGTTTTTGGAGCTGCACCTGGATAACTCGGTTTTGGGGGGAGATTTACACTGAGCTGCGCGCCTGCAGACCTATGAGAGGGGAGCTCACGTATGACTGGGGTTTGTTTGGGGTGTGTGCTATAGCTTCCAGGGAATCCTCTCCAGATTTGACTGCAGTGTCTAATGGGGGTGGGCAAAGACCCAGACATGATAGTACCGCTGCCTCCAGTGGCGTGGCTACTCGGCAGCTTTATACTAGAGCCTTCCTGATTGCGAAACAGTGTATCCTGCGACATTGGGTGGACGCCCGCCCCCCGGGGATTCGGGAATGGTGCAGAACTCTTTTAATTCTGAGAGACCACGAGCTGCGCACAGCGAGACTCCTGGGGGCCAAGCAGAAGGCGCACTGTGAGAGTATCTGGAGAGGGGTCACGGAGCATCACTTCTCAGCCCGGGGGCTCCTGGGGGGTGTAGGGACAGATAATGAGGGGGTGTGATGTGTGGGGAAACTTGAACTCTGGGTGTACGAGTGTTAAGACTTGCAAAGAGTGTACGAGTGTTAAGACTTGAAAGGGATTACTGGGCTGAATGTCTGTACTGTGGGAGAGAGGGGCTGGGAGGGATGGGGGAGGGGGGAGTAGTTTGGGGTCTTCTCAGGTTTGTCTGCAAAAGGGATCTGGGGAGAGGGGGGGGGTTGATGGAGCTGCCCCACTGCCATTGACAACTATTTCAGGCTTCCCGCTTGAGATGTTTTGTGTGGTCTGTTTCAATGGGGGCTACGGGGATGACCTGTTTTTTTTTTTTTTTTTTTCTGTTAATGTTATACTGTTGGTTCTCTATGTGAACCCCTGTTCCTCTCTGTATTTGTGAAAACTTAATAAAAATGATTTGCACTAAAACTATAAATTAATTTCCTCTTGTACTAAACAAAGCGCAGACGTTAATGATGCACATTTCCCAGAGCTGACATATTCCAGTTAATAAATTCAAAATAAAGAGATATCTTTCTACCTTTTGTGCATTTTTTTTTCAGTTGCAATTGCTCCAGCCACTTTCTTCTGGTTTCTTTGTGTCTTCTGCTAATTCTCCATCGTCTGCTGTCCATTTGTCCTTTCATCTCTCTTCTAGTTTTTTCCATTCTCTCTCTACATCTGCTTTAACATACTAATCTTTCTTCTTTTGCTCTTTCCTCATTCCTATTTCATCCACTCAAATTTTACCCCTCTATCCTCAATCCCCATTACTCTCCCAATACCCGGCCAATTGTAGATTTTTCTTCCCTCCCACCCAAAATATTTTTCCCCTCTCCATTTCACTCTCCCAGCCCCATCCCATTCTAATCCTCCCCCAACATCAGCTCCCTTCTAGTCCCTTCTAGTCCCCGCATCAGCCCATTTCCAGTCATAGCCCCGCATCAGCCCATTTCCAGTCCTATCCGAGTCCCTCCATCAGCTCATTTCCAATCCCAGCCCCCATCAGCCCATTTCTTTCCTAGCCCCACCATCAGCCCATGTCAAATCCTAGCTCCCCTCCACTCAGCCCATTTCCAATCCAAGCCCCCCCATGAGCCTACCTTCAGTTCTAGCCCCTCCATAAGTCCATTTCAATCCAAGCCCCCACCACAGCCCTTTCCCAATCTTAGCTCCCCCCAACAGCCCATTTCCAGTCCTATCCTAGCCCATCAGCCCATTTCCTGTCCGAGCCCCCCCCCCCACTACCAGTCCTAGCTCCCTCCCCTCACAGTCCATTTCCATTCCAAGCCCCCCTCCCCATCAGCTATTTGCAGTTCAAGCCCCCCCACTTCCACTCAGCCCATTTCCATTCCAAGCCCCCATCCCCATCAGCTATTTGCAGTTCAAGCCTCCCCTTCCACTCAGCCCATTTCCAGTCCTAGCAACCCCCCCAACCCATTACCAGTCCTAAGCCTCGATGAGCAGACTTCAAGTCCTAACCCCCATCAGCCCATTTCCAGTCTTAGCCCCCCCATAGCCCATTACCAGTCCTAACCCCCATCAGCCCACAGCCCATTACCACTCCTAACCCCCCTCCCCCCATCAGCCCAGGGAAAATGTAAAATTTAAAAAAAAGCTGGCTGCTGCCACTGCCGCTGCCGCCGCCACCATGGCAGCGGCAGAATTGAGTGTCCCATGGGGCCCCCCCTGCCCGGCAGAGCTCTCCCTCCCTGCATCACTCCCCTCCGCGCTGGCTTTCAAAGCCACGAAGAGAGTTTCTCCCTTGCAGCTCTGTTAAGCTCGCCGGCGCTGATGGGAAACAGGCATTTCCTGTTTCCAATCAGCCTCGGCGGGCTTAACAGAGCCGCGAAAGGGAAACTCTCCCTTTGCGGCTCTGAAGCTGGCGCCGAAGGGACTAATGCAGGGAGAGAGGACTCTGCCGGGCAGGGAGGGGGGCCGCGGGGCACTCGATTCTGCCGCTGCCACAGCGGCAGCAGTAGCAGCCAGCTTTTATTTATTTATTTTTTACATTTACTTTTAATGCAGAATGTTGTTTGCGCGGGGCCCCCTGAAACGCGAGACCCTGTTCAAAAAACATTCTCGCTCAATGGACGGGATGGCCCTGCTAGTCGCAACTCAAAGCTGCTACGGGCTGCTCGAATCATGAATTTGGAGCACTCACAGATGGCTTTGGCCAGGTTTTTGAACTCCTGCAGGGGTTTCTTGGAGAGACCAACCGAGAACCCAGTGAGCTCTTTTACCAGGTCTCTTAGGTACATGCCCATGTACAGCTGGTAGGCCTGGATCCAGCCAAGGAGCATCGAGCTCTGGTAGCCCTTTCTGCCAAGGATATCCAAGGTGCGGGCCTCCCTACCCAGGGGCACCGAGGTCTGCATCTTTAGGCTCTTCATTGGATGCATGGCCGACTCCAATACCATGGGGTTATGCGGCAGCTGTGCCTTCTGGAAGCCAGGGCTTAATACATTGAGTCGAGCCACTTGCTCAGGATGACCACTGATGCCGGTGTTTCCCACATACGGAGCATTAGTCATTCCAGGATGGGTGGAATGGGCACCATGAACAATTTCCTCGGTGGGGCCTCGTATTGAAGGATTTCTAGTTCCTCCATCCGAGGGTCCTCCTCCGATTCCATTGGGAACGCGAGAGCTTTTGACATGTCCCACATGAAGTTGAGGAACGACATGTCCTCAGGTGGGAACCGAGGCCAGCGCTTGGAGGTTGGTGAGTCTGAGGGGACGTTGTGGTGGCGACGGGTGTCTGGGGACTCCTCATCCTCAGTCTCCCATTCTGAGTAGTCGGTCAGAGGGAAGGGCAGCTTGTGGGCTTCAGGCCTGAGCCCTGCCCACATCCCTCAGAGGCCCCGCGGCTGGTGCCATGTACACTACCTGGGGAAGACCTCGGTCTCGTGGAACAGGACTTGGATCTAGACTTCAGCCGAGGATCAACTCAAGGCAGTATGGTCTCGAGGATCGGTGCAGCCTCCGGGAACATCCTCAACGTCGAGGGCCTACTGTTCTGTGTGGAGGAACCAGTTGTACTGGACAGCAACGCCCACTGCTGATCCACGAAGGCAGACAGGTTGCGCTCCAGGGCCGCCATTCTGGTTTCCAGTCCATAAGGCTCCGCAGCTGTCGGCGTGGGCACTCAGGAACTCGGGCCTGGTACCCATTCCCCCGAGGGGAAGTCCTCAACAAAGATGGGCTTGGGCATTCGAGGCCGATCTTCACACAATTCCTTCTGGGCGACCTTGGTGGGCTGCTCTCAGACGAGCGTCGTGGACTGCAGGACCTGACTCGGGGCTTATTCGACTAGCCGGAACTGTCCAGGGACACCACCTTTGAGGGTTTCTTCTTCTTCTTCCCTCGAGTGAGACCCCCTCTCTGAAGACCCACTGCATTGACCAGGATCCGCGGGGGCACCGCAGGAGTCTCAGATGGGGCATTGGCCTTTGGATGCACTGGGGACGCCAGGAAAAACTTGTCATGCTGCTGCTGGCAGCTCATAAGGGACTTGGAAGACATCTTTTTACAGAGACCGCAGGCTGCGGGGTTGTAATCCTGCCCTAGACAGTGTAGGCAGCAATCATGTGTGTCAGTGAGGGACAAGATGTTTGTACACCAATAACATTTCTTAAAGACACTGGTAACCATGGAGGAAAAAATAAAGACTCCAGCCAGGTCGCAGACCCGCAGTGCTGCCACCTCTATCCCGCCTTTCCTCTAAGGTGTACATATTAAGATCCTTAAGTCTGTCCTTATATGCTTTATAATGAAGACCACTAACCATTTTTGTAGCCACCCTCTGCACTGACTCCAGTCTGTTTATATCCCTTTGAAGGTGCAGTCTCCAGAATTGCACACAATACTCCAAATGAGGTCGCATCAAAGACTTATACAGAGGCATTATCACCTCCTTTCTTCTGCTGGCCATTCTTCTCCCTTTGCACCCAAGCATCCTTCTAGCTTTTGCTGTTGCCTTTTCTACCTGTTTAGCTACTTTAAGATCATCAGGTCCCGCCTAGGTCCCGCTCTTCTTTAGTGGACAAAAGTACTTCACCCCCTATACTATATTGCTCCCTTGGATTGCTGCAGCCCAAATGCATGATCTTGCATTTTTTAACATTAAATCTCAGCTGCCAAATTCTAGACCATTCTTCAAATTTAGCTAGATTCCTCCTCATGTTATCTACACCTTCCTGGGTTTCTACTCTATTGCAGATTTTGGTATTATCCGCAAAGAGACAAACCTTACTCGACAGACCTTCCGCTATATCAAGTTGTTAAAAAGAATAGGACCAAGGACAGATCCCTGGGGCACACCACTGGTAACCTCCTTCTCCTCAGAGTGAGCTCCATTTAACTGGACCCTTTGTCGCCTCCCACTCAACTGATTTCTAAGCCAAGCAGTAACTTTAGAGTCCATCCCTAGGGTGCTCAGTTTGTTTATAAGTCGTCTGTGAGGAATGGTGTCAAAGGCTTTACTGAAATCTATATACACCACATCTAGGACTCTTCCCCGGTCCCTGGTTATCCAGCCAAAGAAATCAACCAGATTTGTCTGACAAGACTTGCCTCTGGTGAATCCACGCTGCCTCGGGTCCTGTAATCCGCTGGACTCCAGAAACCTCACTATTTTCTCTTTCAGCAGTGTTTCCAATAATTTACTCACCACTGAAGTTAAACTAACTGGCCTGTAATTTTCAACCACATCCTTAATTCCGCTTTTGTGCCTCTGTCCAGTCCTCTTGCACTACTCCCGACTCTAACGAGGCATTGAAAAGGTCAGTCAGTGGAGCTGCTAGAACGTACCCAAGTTCCCTCAGTATTCTAGGATGTATCCCATCTGGTTCCATCGCTTTGTCTACTTTAAGTTTAGCTAGTTTTTCATGAACACAGTCTTCTGAAAATTGTTCAAAGATGCCCCTTGCTTCTGTTCCTGTTTGTGGGCGTTTTATGAGGTCCTGCTCCTGGTTCTTCATCACTGAATACAGAACATAAATATTTGTTAAGCAATTCTGCTTTATCCTTATCAGCTTCTACATATTCCTCCCCTTCACCCTTGAGTCAGACAATACCACTTTTGCCCTTCCTCTTCTCACTAACATATCTGAAAAATGTCTTATGCCCCAATTTATTGCATTGGCTATTTCCTCCTCTTTTTCAATCTTTGCTTTCCTGACTACTTTGTTAGCTTCTCTAAGTTTTTCCAAATATAGATGCCTGTCTTCCTCTCTCTCTGATCTCTTGTATTTCATGAAGGCCTCCCTCTTTTTCTTCACCTTTACAGCTACTTCTTTCAAAAACCATAGCAGTCTCCTTTTCTTTTTACCTTTATTTACCATTTTAACAAAAAGGTCGGTTGCCCTTAAAACATCCCCTTTCAGTTTTGCCCACTGTTTTTCTACATCTCCCAGCTGTTCCCATCCCACTAAGGTATTGAGGTATTGGCCCATCTTGGCAAAGTTAGTTTTCCTAAATTCTGAGACCCTCATTTTTGAATGGGTTTTAACAGCCCTAGTCCTAATACTGAACCACACCATCTGGTGATCACTGGATGCAAAATGATCTCCCACTATAACATCAGAAAAACTTTCACCGTTGGTAAGCATCAAGTCAATATGGCCCCTTCACATGTGGGTTCTGGTACTAGTTGCCCGAATAGTTCTCCCTGTAAATAATCCAGGATCTCCTTACTTAATTTAATTTAATTTACAGATTTTTATATACCGCTCCTTCCATTGATCAGATGCGGTTTACATGGAACAACAGTAAACAGGGAGAGCTGTTTTTACATTTAACAAATTGGAACTTACATTTAACAATTAACAAATAGTGAACTATGTACAAAGGAACAGAATTAACTATATACAGAGTTATTTGTTATACATTTGTCATCAATACATTGTTTTAGGACTTCAGTACTTCATTCCTTTTCTGGAAAAATATATTAGCTGGAATAGGACTATCCTTTATCTAGCTGAGAGGTGAGAGGGGAATTCGTCAAGGATCCATAGTGCATTGTAAATAAGTGTGTTTTAAGTTTTTTCCTAAACTCCATGATTTCGGGTAAGGATCTTAATTCTGATGGGATTGTGTTCCACAGTATGGGGGCTGCATGGGAGAAGGCTTTCTTGTTTGTGGATTTTTTGGCCTTTATAAATTCTTTTGGTGTTGTTAATTTGTTTAACTGGTCTCTCCTTTGAAGATTATGGGTGGGCTCTATTTTGATGAGGTTATTTATGGTCAGGGGTGCTGTTTTATTTAGGGCTTTGTAGGTAGTTAAAAGAGTTTTATAATCTATTCGGCTTTGAATCGAGAGCCAGTGTAAATATTCTAAAATAGGGGTTATATGTTGGAAAGGTGGGGCCTTCGTAATGGTCTTTGCTGCCGCGTACTTCTAGATGATACTGCAGCAGGAATGTGCCAATCAACATCTAGCATACTTAAATCCCCTATCAGTAGCACTTCCCGTTTCCTGGCAATGCTGCATGTGTCTTCAATTAACTCTCTGTCCACTTCTTCCTCCTGTGAGGGTGGGTCTGTATATTATGCCAATGCAAATAGATTTCTCTTTCCCTCTTTCTAGCTTAACCCACAATGCCTCCTCTCTGCCTTTTAAGCTCTGTAGTTCCAAAGCTTTAATAGTATTTTTTACATATAGTGCCATTCCTCCTCCCCTTCTTCCTACCCTGTGCTTTCTGAATAAAGTATAACCTGGTATAGTTACATCCCAGTCATGGTTTTCTGTGACCAGGTTTCTGTAACTGCCACTAAATCCAAGTCAGCCTCTCCCATTAAAGCTTCAACATCTGGGATCTTATTTCCCATGCTATGGGTATTTATACACACCACGTTCCATATGTTCCGCCTTTTACCCATTTCCATAAAGGTATTTCATATTTCGCTTACCTGGGGGCTTTCTTCACCCATCCTCAATGAATCTAGTTTAATGCCCTCTTCAGTAGATTAGCCAGTCTGCTACTGAAGACATATTAACCTTTTTTGGACAGATGGACGCCATCTCTACTCTGCAACACTTGGAACAGCATCTCATGGTCCAGGAAACCAAAACGCTCTCGATGATACCATCCACGCAGACATGCATTCATCTCCAGGATGTGAGCTTCTCTACCTTGGCCCTTACCCTCAAAAGGGAGGATTGAAGAGACCACCACCTGCGCCCTCATCTGCTTCAACCTCTGCCCCAGAACCATGAAGTCACTTTTGATATGCTCAGAGGGATACCTGGCAGTATCATTTGTGCTGACATGGATTAGCAAAATTGGGTAATAGTGAGTGGGCTTGATGAGTCTCGGCAAACTCTCTGTAACATCTCAGATTTTGGTGCCTGACAGACAGCATACCTCTCTGGATATCAAGTCTGGTCGGCAGGTGGATGCCTCAGTACCCCTCAGAAGAGAGTCACCAACCACCACCACCCTTCGCTTCCTTGTGGTCACTGATTCGGCAATTTTGTGGTGCTTGAGCTCGGGTTCTTCCCTTTCCAGGGATGCTTTCACTTCCTCCACTTCCAGGGCTGCATAATGGTTCTTCAATTTAAGGGCTGGAGGAGTTGGATTGGTAGTTCTGCAGGCCCTAGTGACTTGTGTCCAACCTTCGTCATTCTGTAGGCTCCCATCTTCTCCTCTGCTAGAGAGCTTGGATGTTACATGAAGCATCTCATTGATGTACTTCTCACTGTTTTGAATGCTCCTCAGCCTCACTACCTCTTCTCTGAGCTCCTCCACTTGTTTCCTGAGAGCTTCAGCATGTAGGCATCCTGCACATGGAACCGATCCTTCAACTGGCATTGGGATCTCTGTCTGGACAGAGGCAGAAGCTGTAACGTGGGCAACAGCTTTGGCGATATGATTTTTTCTAGCCATTGTAGAGTTGGTGGCGCTTAGGTATCTGTTGAAGCAAAAGAAAGAGAGACCTACCAAAGTACCAACCGGTTTCCCAGCTGTCCTTTCAGAGAAAAAGCAGTTAAATCTCTTTTAAGTGTGTTCCCAATGTGCTGTTCCAAGTTCCTGTGTATAATTAATTGGGGAGGTGCCCTATAAAGGAAGACTGCTTACTACGGGTGGGTGGGAGTTGGGGGGGTAGGGAGGGAACTAATACCTGAT
The DNA here is from genome assembly GCA_033557465.1 of Ichthyophis bannanicus. Classification (NCBI taxonomy): domain Eukaryota; kingdom Metazoa; phylum Chordata; class Amphibia; order Gymnophiona; family Ichthyophiidae; genus Ichthyophis; species Ichthyophis bannanicus. The sequence continues at coordinate 195,942,337 of CM066039.1, forward strand.
GAAGGGTCAGTAGTTTTAAAGAGCTGAGAAAGATACTAAAGCAGAGTTTTAACTACCCTACTAAAGCAAATATTTCCCATTTTAAACTAAAGCACCAAAAAGAATGTAAGAGGTGAAGAGTGTCCTAAATTTAGAGGCCCGGTTCTGCAGGCCTCTTTTAGTCATCTTTGACAGAGGGGACAGTCTGTTGGCTGGTGTTTGGGCCAAGGCATTTTAGATACCAGTCATGTGTGTCAGTTGCTGATATGGTGCTGGCACACTTGAAACATTTTTTGAAATCACTAGCTAGTTTCTCATGCTTTCAATGGATGGGAAGGCAATAGTAGGCTTAAGGCCTGAAAAGGGTATTGACATGCCTGTTTTTTTTGTTTATTGAAAACAAACCTAAAAGAAGAAGAAACGAATAGAATAAGAGAACCAGCGATATCTTCAAATGTGCCAGAGTCAATGGGAAGGCAGACGCTATCCACAAAAAGAAAAGTTTTTTCTGCGGTGACAGGATTTGCTTCCTGTTGGTTCTGCGGAAAATGAAGAACTGAAGAGAGGGAGTTGAGAAGGTAGGAAGGCAGTTGCGCAGGCGTAGTGAAGTGAAGTGCTCCCAAAAGCTTTCCAATTGGACACAGGGGAGTGTTCCTGCGCAGGCTCCATCGATACCGATGTCACCCATATGTAAAGTCTACATTCCTGCTTGTTCCTGGAGATTAAAGGTGTCGGTTCCAAATGATTATAGTATGAATTGCATGGTGAGGGAGAAGATCCTGAAGTTCCAAGAAATGCAGTCAGAAATCAAGAAAATGTGGCAGAAAGGTGCAGAAATATTTGCGATCATATTGGAAACCACGAGCCTGATAAAGAAGAAATTCCAGTCACATCTTGACAAATTACCCATATATGCTATGTCTTATGAACTCCAGAAGGCAGTTTCTTTTGGCACAATGCAAGTACTATGGCACGCATTAGTAGTAAATTTGAGAGACTGAGATCATACTCCACATACCCTGGCTTAGGAATGAGGTTCATGACTATCATGGTATGTGTAAAAATAATCCACTGGGAGAAATTGCCCCAGGACTTAGAAAGAATTCCATGAGCCATGCTCTGCAGGGTTTCCCCATTTCTACAAAATATTTAAATGTTTCTATCATTTTTCTCTTTTCCATTTTTCTAGAGAATACATCTTGAGCTCCTTCAATCTCTATGTATGGTGCATAATGCATTTTGGTGCCCCTCTCTTGAATGACTTCTACAGAACAGAACACAGCATTCAGTGGGAGTCTCGCCAGAGATCTGTAGAGAAGTAATATTGCTTCCTTCTTTCTACTAGTGATATTTCACTTTTGCATGCAGATATGTTACTAGCTTACATAGGAACATAAGATATGCCATATTGGGTCAGACCAAAGGTCCATCAAGCCCCATATCCTGTTTCCAATAATGCCAATCCAAGTTACACACATCTGTCAAGTCCCCAAAAAGTAGACAGACTACATGATGCTTATCCCAGGGGAAAGCAGTGAATTTCCTCAGTCCATTTTAATAATGCTTTATGAACTTTTCCTCCAGGAACTTGTCCAAACCTCATTTAAACCCAGTTTTGCTAAACTTTTGCTACTTCCTCTAGCAACGAATTCTAGAGTTTGTTTATGCATTGAGTGAAAAAATATGCCACATTATAGCCATGCCATGTGCCATGTTATAGCTTCATTGCATGTCCCCTAGTCTTTCTACTTTTTGAAGGAATAAACAACTGATCTATGTTTATCTGTTCCACTCCACATATTATTTTATAGAATACGTATCAGATCTCCCCTCAGCCATCTCTTTTCCAAGCTGAAGAGCCCTAACCTTTTAAGCCCTTTTCTCATAGGAGTATCCTTCAATCCCCTTTATCATTTTGATTGCTCTTCTCCTTACTTTTCCTAATTCCACTATATTGTTTTTAAGATATAGTGACCAGAACTTCACACAGTAGTCAAGGTGCAGATGCACCATGGAGCGATACAGAGGCATTATAATATTTATTTATTTATTTTTATTTCTTATATACCGCGCTCTTTTAATCAGTGCGGTTTACATATGAACAAATTAAAAACACAATGACACGGTCAGCATTGTTTTTTTACAATGAACAGGGTACAAAAACTTGGCAGTAAACAGGGTTAACTATATATCCTTGGTTTTCTTCTCCATTCCTTTCCTTATGATTCCTAACATTCTATTTGCTTTCTTGGCCACTGCTGCAAACTAAGTAGAGGATTTCAAGGTTATTATTTATTTATTATTTTATTTAAATTTTTTATACTGTGCTCTTTAGAAGAAGTGCGGTTTACATGTATACTAACAGGGACTTTTTATTCCCTTGTCCCTGAAGGGCTCACAATCTAAGTGTACCTGAGGCAATGGAGGGTTAAGTGGCTTGCCCAAGGCCACAAGGAGTGGCCATGGGACTAGAGACCCCAGTCCCTCTGGCCTGAGGTTGCTTGTCCCCATGCGGGAATTGAACCCCCGGCCCTCTGGTCTGAGGTAACCTGTCCCAACCACTGAGCCACTCCTCCCTCCCTTATTATTTATGATGAAGCTTAGTCCTTTTCCTGGGTGGTGATTCCTAATATGGAACCTTGCATTGTGCAATTGTAGTTTGGGGTTGTTCTTCCCTAAGTGCACAACTTTGAACTTGCCCACATTAAATTTATCCTGTCATTTGGATGCCCAGTCCCCTAGTATCTCAAGGTCCTTTTGCAATTTTTCACAATCCTCTTGTGTTCTAACAACTTTAAATAATTTTGTATTCTCTACAAATTTGATCACCTCACTCTTTGTTTCCATTTTCAGGTCATTTATGCATATGTTAAAAAGCAATGGGCCCAGCACAGATCCCTGGAGTACTCCACTATTCACCTTTCACCATTGAGAAAATTGGCCATTTAGCCCTACTCTCTGGGGCATGTTTACTAAGGGGTATGTTTACTAAATGGCAGTAGCGACTTACGTGTGATATTAGGGTCGCGACTCCGATATTGCACGGAAGCCGCTACTGCCATTTAGTAAACATACCTCTAAAGGTTAACATACGTTAAGTGTTCCAATGGCCCACAAAAATGAATGTGCAGTGGCAGCACTTAACGCGTGTTAACTTTACTTAACATGCATTAGCCTTTAATAAACATGACCCTCTGTTTTCTATCTATCTTTTAACCAATTCCCGATCCATAATAGTACACTCCCTCCTATAACATGACTTTTTAATTTCCTCAAGAGACTTTCATGTGGGCCATTGTCAAAGGCTTTTTTAAAAATTCAGATAAACTATATCAACTGGCTCTCCTTTATCTACCTGTTTATGTACACCTTTAAAAAAATATAGCATATGGTGACATTTTACTTACCAGATAATATTTTTTCCTTAACTGTCACCAAATACAGAACAAGGGACCACAAATTAGAAATAGAAATATGAAGAAAAAAAATTTAATTTGGAATCCCAAGAAGCCAAACTTGGAATGTACTGCAATACTTACAAAATAAAAATAGAAATGCATTTCCGCTAAACAAAACACAAACATCAGCGATACATGTTTCTTAAAGGTAACGTATTCCAGTTAACAAATTCAAAATAAAGTGCTTTTTCTACCTTTGTTGTCTGGACATTTTATTTTTCAGTCTCGATGGCCCCAGTCTCTCTTTTCTGCTTTCCTCGTTTGTCTTCTGCTAACACTGTTTCTAGTGTCTCTTGTCCAGTTGTCCTTTCTCCTGTCATTTTCAATTTCCTCCCTATATCTGTTTCTGACATACTGATCTTTCTCTTTTTGCTCTTTCTTCCTTCATTCCCTCTCTATCCACTCAAATTTCACTCACCTCCTTTTGACTTTTAACCTACCTTCAACCCAACTCATCTCCCCTAGCTCTCCCATTTCCCCTGCCTCGCTCCTTCCCTGACTTCTTATTCCCTTTTTTCACCCACTCTCCATTACCACATTTAGATCCTCTATTCTCGCCATCTTCCTCTAACTCATCTGCCTGCCAACTCTCCAGGGCTTCTTACACATAACTCTATCATGTCCACAGCCTACCTACCTTTGAATCCAGCATCTCCCCTCTTTCTCTTCCACTCTCCAACCTTTTTGTTCCTCTCCCATCAGCCCAGTAGCATCTTATCACTTCCCCCTTCTCCACCCTCCCCCCCCCCCCCCACACAAGTGGTCAATTCCCCTCTCTCTTTCTCTATTCCCACCCAGTCCAGCATTGCCCTGTTTCCTTACCTCCACCTAGTCCAGCATATCCCCCTCCCCCTCTCTCTTTCTCTATTCTCTCTCTAGGACTCCAACATCTCTCCTCTCCTCTCAAAACACAAACAGCCTTTATGTAATGCGGGTCAATTAACAAACTGCAAAATAATCAAACCCAACAAAAATCTTTAATTATTATTATATCCAAAAATTGATAGAATACCAACTGCCAATTGGAGTAGAGTAGCAGCCTAGTGGTTAGAGCACTGGCTTGGTAACCAAGAGACCAAGGTTCAGTTTCCACTAGCACTCTTTGTGACCTTGGGCGAGTCACTTCACCCTCCGTTGCCTTCTGGTCACACTGCCAAGAAAACCCAGGAGCTGCTAGGCACACACTGCATTTTTTACCAACTGCCATACATGGAAAAATATTTTAATTAAAAAAGGGGAATAGACCTCATTTTCACTAGGCAATTCCATATAATATCCACAGGTATTATTAATGGCCTGTCAATTTTATATTGCCGTCACTGGTCATAAAAATCCTTAAAGAAAATGGATGATATTGAAACTTGCAATTCAAAACTGATTATGCTTAATCTTGCAATAGAAAATTCATAGCAGTCCAACCATTATATAACATTTTCTTCAAAATTTCATATATTCTATCAGTTCGTTTCAAAACCATGTTTCACTTTTTTCAAACAACTTCCTTCCTCAAGATTTTCAATCTCCCTCAGCTGTGCATACTCGCATATTCTCCACCCTCCCCAGTTCCCCTCCATCTCTGCCAGATCCAGATCATCCTCTCTCCTCCACATGCTCACCTCCTGGGTTGGTAATGCAATAGTAGTGAGGTAGCTGCATGGAGTTGCTGATCATGACAGTCCGGGGGGGGGGGGGGGCCCGGCTCTGGCTGTGTTGGTGTCCGGCTGACTTGGCCCCAGCCTACTCATGGCTGAGGTAGAGGCAGCAGAGGGGCTGTGGGGGAAGGTTTCCAGTACCCCCCCCCCCCATATAAGCTCTTTTTCCAGTTTTATTTCCTGCCCCCTCAACTGTCCAACCCCTTTCCAGCCTAGTACCACTCCCAGGGTCAGCACCCTTTCAGTGCCAGTAACCCCTCCATCTAATGTTAGCCCCTTTCTATTCCCAGCCTCCTCAATGTCTGTTCCCTTCAAGTTCCAGTAACCCCCCAGTGTCAACTCCCTTCCAGTCCCAGCCTCCCACAAAATTAGCTACATTCCAGTCCCAGTCTACCCCACCAATGTAAGCCTCCTTCCAGTCCCAGTACTCCCACCACTGTCCTGCCCCCTTCCAGTTCCATCCCGTGTCAGCTCCCTTCCAGCCCGCTCCACTGTCCTGTCCCCTTCCAGTTCTAGCCCATGTCAGCTCCCTTCCAGTCTCCCTTCCCCCCATGGCAGCCCCAGTTCCAGCTACTTACTTCTCCCTACTCTCTGTTCTTAATTACATTTGCAGCTATTGTACACAGCCGTAGGCGTATTCTCCTTTGCTCCCACAGCTGTGCTGGCTTAAAAGCCACCATCACAGCAATTTTAAAGACACTAAAAAACACTTCCTGTTTCTTGTGAGAAACAGGAAATGCTCATATTTACCTTTAAAATCGCCATGGTGTCAACAGCTTCTAAGGCAGCACAGCCACGAGAGGAAAGGAGAATGCTCCTGCAGCTGTGACGAAGCAAGTCACTGAGGAAGACTTTGGGCACCCTTAAAGGTTGAGTGCCCAAGCCAGTGTCTCACTGGCTTGCCTGTTAAGGCTCAGCATCTTTCTGCTCTGTCTTTCCTCAAGCAGCCCTTCCTCCTCTGCCATGTAACATGCTCCCTGTGCCAGCTAACAGGATGGAGTCAGGGACCTGCAACCAGCAGCCTGGAAAGCAAGTGAGGAGGAAGGGGCGGGAACAGTGGCTTAATTCCTGTGCACAATTTTTTTCTGCAGTCAGACAGAATTATTTTTCCTGCCCTTACCACCCCCAAGTAATCACTGACCTGTGCAAGCACACTGGTAGCAGCGGAGCAGCATTTTTTTTACCCAAGGGTGCCTCACTCTGCCAGATTCAGTCACATATCTGAATACATGATTCCAGCAAGTCATGTGAGATGACAAGGCTCCATGGATTCAGACACCAGATTGAAGCCAGCAGAGGAGGCACACAGGTAGACTCCTCCACATATCCTGGCTTAAGAGTGAGGTTCATTATTGTTATGGTATGCACAAAAACGTTTGGAGAAATTGCCTCCGTAAGAAGTGCTGCTGTCCTACGGATGGGAGGAGGGAATGATAGTAGTAAGCAGTCAGTTCAGTTTGGTGGAAGGATGAGGGGAGTCCAGTAGACTCTATCCATGAAACTCTTAAATTACAGTATACCTAAAAGCACATTCTTTCAATTTTGGTACTACAAAATATTTTTGGGCGCCATATAAAAAGCCTAGGGCTGGTGGGTATATTGTGCCTATAAGACAATTAATTATGCACTAGAGAAAAATCAGATTAGCTAACATAATCAAACTATTCTCAACATGTAAATTCTGTGTAGGAGATACATTCAAGTCAGAGATTTTGCACTGAATTCCAGAGCACCCAGCTTACTTCTGGGAGTTTACAGCTTACATACATTACAATTGCTAACCCGAAAATAAAAGTTGCTTTCCTACATCTAGAGATAGAAGAGAAAGGGAGCGTAGGAGCTGTACTTTGATCTGGAGTGTATGCTTCAGGCAGTCACACTCCTCTTTTGCTGTCCTAGAATGAGAGGGAAGGAGGGGGGGGGGGGGCTGGATTAAAAAGCAGACTAGCTCTTTGCTCTATCTATTTCAAGCTTACCTCATTCTCTCCTGGTCTCTATATTCTGCTTGGGAGAAGGTGGGGCTAGAGCAGAATCTAAATGGCAAGCACCTCATGAGTCTATGCCCAGCCACATCTCTGACTGTCACCACCAAGGCACAGTACTTAAGAAGCACTCTCCTAGAGGAGAGGAAGGACAGAGTAGATATGATACAGGTGTTTAAATACTTAGGAGGCTATTCGTGCCTTCCCCCACTGGCATCTAACCTCCCTGCCGGTTGTGTGGGGAAGTTAGAAGGGGGCGGGGAAGGGGTGGCTCAGGGGTGGAGTCTGGGCGGTCACCGGCCCTGGACGTACAGGGCTGATTCTAATGTCGGCCCTGTACGTCCAGGGCCGGCAATATGTGCAGGGAAGTTTTTCCACCTCCGAGGTGGAATACCTTTCCTGGACGTGTTTTTTCTTATGGCGCGGGGCACAGATGGGGCAAGGAGGGCCAGATCGGGGGTCGGGCTGCAGGGAATAAGCATTTGTTACCAGCGGTTGGCATCATGACTTTTAAATGGAGTCGCGGTGCCATGGCAACCGGACGCCATGGTGCCACGGCTCCATTTAAAAGCCCTGACTGAGTTAGTCGGGCAGGTCATGTACGTGCAGGCTGGACTGAATTGCAGTCCCAGCCTGCATGTACATGACTGATCACGATTCTGATCCCGCGAAGCTAGACATGCCCCGCGGGATCAGAATTGTGACCCTCTCTGTATGTCTGGTCAAACCGGATGTACAGAGGGGGTGTACGTCTGGAATTGAATGAGCCCTTTAAAAGGTATTAATGAACAAACAAATCTTTTTTCAAAGAAACGGAAGCTGCAAGGAGGTAAACTTAAAAGCAACGTCAGGAAATACTTTTTCACAGAAAGCGTTGTGGATGCCTGAAATGCCCTCCCGATGGAGGTTATAAAGGTAAAAACAATGACAGAATTCAAAATGGCATGGGACAGACATGCAGGATCCTTTTATAGCAAGAGGAGGGAATCAAAACAAACTTAAATAACTTTTATACTTCTACAAATGGAGGTGGTAACCTGCATGGAGCAAGGAGTACAACCCTAAACAAAGGAACTGTAGGGGTAACCCACACAGATTAGGGGATAGAACCTTAAACAAAGACATCAAGGGGACTAAACTGCACAGAACAGCAGGTACCACTTTAGTCACCTTACTGGGCAGATTAGATGGACAAACTGATCTTTATCTGCCATCATTTACTATGTATGTTAAAAAAAATCCACCACTGATTATTCTGGCTCCATGCCCAAACGACTCTCATACCCTCCCCCACCCCAATCCATTCATTCCTTTTTATCACTCAGTCCACACACATCCAATTCTACCCACTCCAATAATAATCTGGAATGTGTGTAACCTGGGGCTACCTTTTCTGCCCTGCAATTTGCTTATAACCTGTAGGAGACAAGCCTTGAGACACTTTCAAGAGGCTGGAGATTTTTGATGCTTAGCCCCTGGAAGAATTTACAGAGTTCAAAGACTTGTATCAGATGTAGTGAGATTGATTAAATGAAAGGAAATAGTGGGTATTAAGCCCTGTGGTATAATGTACTGTGTTCAGAATAAATGCAGGCAGAAAATACTTGAAACAAACCTTTTCTTTTATTCTTATGAATAAGAAACAGCTCATAAAGAAAAACAATACAGATATTTACCAAAGCAAACCAAAAACAGAGATAGAATCATTAAACAACATCTTCCAAAATAAATCTGCAATTAAGGTAAACTGCTAGAATACTGTATATAAATTAAATGTCTGCACTGCTGGCTGATAAAAGAAACCAAGGCAGTTTGTTTTTGTTTTTTGACCTAACTAAAGTAGTCAATTTGGTATTTCAAACCCAATGAGTTTTGAGAATGTTGCCCAAGTACTACAAATTCTGTTTGGATTCAGATACAAGCTTAGTCCCATCCAAATCCTTGGTGCCTTTTCCTGTAGGAAACAAATCTGGCTTTCTTCTGTTTATTTATGGTTATATCTCATTATTTGGAAGGAAGTTCAATTTGGTCTCTGGCAGTTGCAAGGCTCAACCTTTCCCCAAGGGAACCTTGAAGTTGCAGGATTGTCAGGAAATGCAAAATGTTTTCCTTCTGAACTCTGGCCCATAGCTGGGGCAGAATAAATCCTTGCTAGTTTTTTTTTTTTAAGTCTGAGTCCAAGACTTGGAATTCTACGTAAAGTTGGAGCCCAAATCCCAGTTTTTCTCTCCCAAAACTAGGAGCAGCCTGTTGATGCTTCTTAGCCAGATGCTGGCCAGCAGCTGGCTTCTCAAATCAAAAAATATCAGATGGCTTCAACCAAAAGAGGGCTGCAGTTTGATGTGAGAGCAGACCCCCCTATTGCTGGCTAAAAGTCAGTCTAGTACTCCCTGGCAGTTTCAAAGGTTTGCTTATTGTAATCCACTTTGGGGTTTGGTGTTAGCAGGCTGTGTGCTCAGGACTGTAATTTATTTTTTTTATTTATGTATGTAAAAATGTGGTATACCACCAGTGGCATAATAAATGGCATCATAGTGGTTTACAATCAGATCAATAGTTATCAGACAAAAAGAAATAAGACAAATAGATTGAATATGGTACGTAGGAGCGGTAGCAGAACAAAATCATCTGAAAACCAATTAAGCAGAAATCAATAGGAGGGGGATACCCAGTACAAAAACCAAATCAATGTCAGATAGAAGTTGCATAAGATTTCTAGAAAAGTCAAGTTGTCAATATTTTCTTAAACTTCTGATGAGATAATTCAGAATGAATGTCTGGAGGGAGCGAATTCCAAAGGATGGGGGTGTTATATGCAAAAGTCAGTGACTGGATCCATTCATATCGGAGTTGCTTATATGTAGGAAACACTAATAGCTGGGCCTGAGTGGATAGAATGGGAAGGAACATATGGAATAAGACAATCTGACAGATAAAGTGGGAGTCCAGAGTAGAAGGCCCTGTGAGCCAGCATCATTATTTTAAATTTGATGCAGCTAGAAATGGGAGCTAGTGTTCCTCAACTGGAAGGGGTGTAACGTGATCAAAATGCCCTGCATTATGGAGCAGTTTCACAGATGTATTCTGTATAAGCTGCAGTCACCAAATTGCATTTTGAGGCGTGCCAACTAGGAATGTGTTGCAGTAATCAAGATGGCATAGAACCAGGGCATGAATCAATAGCCTTAATTCCTAAAACTTGTAAGAAGCATCCATGCTGGGATTCGTATCCTTAAAGGCAGGAACCTCCGAAAGGGAGTACATCTTTTATCAGCCAATTTTAAATATACACAAGGGCTGGAGCTTCTATTTTAGCTAGGTTCCCACATGTGTAAAAGACCACCATAATACAATTTCAGATGCACACCAGTCCTTTCCTGCTGCTTCATCCATTTTTCGGGGGACAACAAATTTGCCTCTTGGTCTGACAGCCTTCATAATCTCCGGTCTTCCTTAAAAACTAATCTCTACTTCGCAGTTTCCCATGTCAGCCAGACACTATTTGTTACCTGCAGTGTCTTAGCTACATCTTGAAAGTTGCAGGCCTGATGAGTTTTGTTTTTAACATTTAAGCAATATGAAATAGGAAGAACCCATTTATATTTTATATTCTCTCCCCACAGCTTGGAGGTAATACACTTAAGTTCTTTACATCACCACAGATTTTGAACTGCATTATGATCCTAGTTACACAGTCCATATAACTGTTAACTAGACCTCAAAGGACTTGATACTGAACTACATAAATATTCATGTAAATAGGTTCAAAATCAGATGTAATCATTTTGATCAGTTTGTAATGTTAAATGTAATCTAGTTTATGGTTCCATTCCTAACACTATGTTGTTATATGTAATAGTTCTTGGTTTAATGTAAAGTGCCTTGATGATGGGAAGGCAGTATATAAGATCACATAAATAAATAAATAAATAGGGAAAAGATCTGAATAGACCAAAATACGCTTTCCTTCCAGTACAGTGTGGATTCCACTCTCATTTTATTACAAATCTTCTTTTTTACTTGAAAATCCTGATCACATATTACAATAAACTCTCAGGAGATTAGATTACATAAAGTCAGCACCTGATGCGCTATATCCAGGTGTATGGAAGGACAGACTAGATGGGCCATGAGGTCTTTTTCTGTCATCATTTTTCAATGTTTCTATCTCGTGATAGATCTGCTCATCCTTTCACCTGGATAAGATTGCTTTGCAGATGTTTTGGGCCCTAAACATGCAGTCTCTGTAAAGCACAGTTACTTACCTGTAACAGGTGATCTCTGGGAACAGCAGGAATTAGTCTTCACATATGGGTACGTCGATACCGACGGAGCCTGCACGGGAATGCTGCCCAGCTTTCAATCAGAAAGCTTTTGGCAGCATCCCTCGCGCCTGCGCAGTGAATTCCCGCCTTCTCCACAGCCTCTCTTCAGTTGAGTTTCAGAGCTGAGACAAAGGCGAGGAGAGAAAAGGAAAAAATAAAAAAGATGCAACTCCTAGGGGAGGTGGGAGGGTTGTGAAGACTAATTCCTGCTGTTCCCAGAGATCACCTGTTACAGGTAAGTAACGGTGCTATCTCCAGGAACAAGCAGGAATGAGTCTTCACATATGGGGACTCCCTAGCTGGAGATGCCAGGGGGAGATCCCATAAAAATGCAAGTGCCTGGATCAGGGGTGCATTTTGTCTCCAGGAATCCCCGGCATCCAATGTGGGATGGAGGGTAGGAGTTGATAATAAAGGAGCTGCAAGGAAAGAAACAGCATAGTCAAGGACTGGAAGGTTCTACAGAGTACAGGAGTCCTTGGTAGATATGATAAGTAGCATTAAACAAATTTAATGTACACTTAAAATATGCAGCTTACCTACTGTATTGTAGGAAGTAGAAAGCATGATGGAGTCTACTGGATAAGCAGTGGCGGAATCTTCAAGGTGACCTCTCAGAGTGAGGATGAAGGTTCAGACCTGGAGGTAGCAGATGATCCAGGTGTTAACTGGGTAGGAGTAGACGTCTGGTCTTCAATGGAAAGCTTTATGGGAAAAGCTGAAAAGTCCTTTAGGCATCATGAACATTGAGGACTAAAGGAAGAAGACGGACAGAGTTGAAGAACTAGCCCAGTCCTGGCAGGAGAGGGGGAATGGAAAAACCCCTATTCCTACGGAAAACAGTTGTGTACTCGAAGATAAAGATGTACACTGTTTCTCCTAGCTGGCGAGAGATAGGAAAAATATTGAAGCTGGATGCTTCAAGGACATAAAGAAAAAAATGGAAGATGTTAGCACCAAAGTGGTTGTTGGTGCTGAACAGTTCCTGTATCATAATTTGGTATGGGACGTAGGGCAACAGACTGTCTAAAACCTCTAAGAGGTAAATCATGTAGTATAGACAGTAAGGGTGATAGTGAATACGATTGACCAACCCTTAAGAAGCCCCCCATGAAACACATATATATGGGGAGATATATATATGTGGCTGGAATAGATATGTATATATTCATATATATATAGATATATAAATATACATATGTCCAGATGCGTATATTAGGATATGGGTGGTGAAATATATCAAATATATATATATATAGAGATGATATACCTAGATATATGTAAATTTGTGGGGCATGGTTTAGCACCACCAGAGTAAGAATATAAGTATGTAGACATATATGGAGATGCTACATACAAGACAAGAGATTGAGATACATGTCTACCACCCATCCCCATAATTGTACATGGGGAATATAAAAGAAAAAGATTCTGCGTTCTACAAGAGGGTGAGCCCACTTGGGATATGTATAGAGAATCTATTTTCACGGATTGAGGGATGCAGGAAGGCAATCCAACCAGTTATCCGTGATGTTCGCGTGAGAATAGATGAAGATAGGAATCTGTAAGGAACAAGGCGGGAGTTCCACAGAACACTGACATGGTGGATGTCTTGGATCTTCACGCAGAAGAACTGATATTACGTGTTAACACCCCAATCTAAAGGGGGGTGCGGAGAACCCTTTCAGGTATAGGAAGGGTTTATAAGTTTTTCTCTAATAATAGAGGAACTTCAGAGACAAGGTCAATGCTCTGTAGCAAGGCCCCCATAGTAGAAAGCTTCTCTGAAGACTGCAGAGAGCATTGTGCAGGAGAGTTATGAGATAAACTGACTGAAAGTCAGGTATGTTGTCATATCCTAGGAAAGGAGATGGGTAGAATAATGTGAGAAAGTCTAAACAAGTAGGAGGATCCAAGACAGCTTGGAATCACTACTGAGGGTAGACAAAATTTTGAACAAGGGACTGGAACTTGGACAAAGTTTCAGTAATAGAATTACTGTAACTCCTGCAGGCAGAGCTGTTGACGGAAACAGCAAAGAGATTGTCCTGTGCTGAATAAGAAAAACAGACAAGAAAAAAGAGGGGATATCTTCTATTCTTGTCTGGGAACGAGCTTGCCAGAGAAGTAGTTCCGTATGGTAGTCCTCAAGTAGTTGGAGGGTGACGTACCCATGGGGTAAGTCAACTGAAGGAAAAAATGTTCAGTTGGGATAGAAACTATCAGGTGATAGTTGCAACTGCTCCTCTAGAGAGTAAGAAGAGGAGAAGTGTGTAGTACCTGAACAAAATAATTTTTTTTTTTTGACAGTTTAGGACACTGAAAAAACTTCTAAGATGTAGAAGGAAAGTGTAAGTTACAATTCCCGGTCCCTATGGTTGCTGGGAAGGCGGAGACTGGCCAGAACTGGAGGACTTCAGATTAGGCTGAGGCGTCCCTTGTTTAGGTACAGCCGAATGATGGGCAGGAGATGAATGAAACTTTCTTTTCTTAGGGAAAGAAGGTTTGGTAGGACATTTCCTACTCTTTGAAGAAGGAGGTGGCTTAGAATGGTTTCTAGTGGAAGAAGAGTCAGTGGAGCATTGAGCAACCTGACGTAAAGCCTCCTTATTGAAAAGACTTTCCCCTGTACAAGGAGAATGAGCTAGTATAGTTTGTGCCCGTTTGCTCAAGTCTGAAGCCTCAAGCCAGGCTCTGCGATGTGCTGCAATGGCAATAGCAGAGGATCTGCTAACGGACTCAAAAGAGTCTATAGAAGCACGAGACAGGAACCAGGATATATTCCGACTGTGATTAATGAACAAGGAATAATCAGTAGCCTTGGGCTCTGGTAAAAAAGGGGTCAAAAGAGACAATTTCTCTGTGACTTCCTGGAGTGTTAGACTCATGTGAAAAATATATGAGAGAACTCTGGAAGCCAGCATAGAGTTTTGGAATACCTGACGGCCAAAAGCATCGAGTGTTCTTGAAGAACGACCTGGCGGAAAAGAAGAATGCTTCTTCTTGCTCTTAACTTTCCTCAGTGCCGATTCCACTACAAGGGAACGATGAGAAAGTTGAGGTTTTTGGAACCCTGGAGAGGGTGGAACTCGGTACCTAACCTCAATGTCTGTAGAAACTTGAGGAAGTCGTAAGGGTGATTTCCATACCCTGAGAAGGAGATCCTGCAGAGCAGGATGTAAAGGAAACTGTATATTTTGCATTTATGCCAGTGAGCCATGGGTAGGATCACAACCAGGGATAGAAATATTAAGAAAGGTTGCCATATCCAGGAGAAAAGCCTGAAAAGACTGATCTCCTATGGGAACTATTCCTGGTGAGGCTAAAGAAAGAGCCTGAGTATCAGAGGACGTACAGGGTACTGCAGCAATGCCAAGTATCGGTTCCAAACTAGGCATCGGTGCAAGAACAGGCATCAACATCGCTACTGATAAAGGACTAGCAGGTGAAGTAGTCATCGGGAACTGCTGTAGTGGTACCGAGATCATGAGGGAGTTATGGCTAGGATCTTCGGAACTACCCATTTGGAAACGACAGGAGTCGGTTCCGGGACGCGTCGGTACGCAGTCCTCGAGACTCGATATCGACTCAAGACTCGGCATCGAAGAGAGCAAGACTATCGATGCATGTCTCGACAGTTCCGACGCCGGTGGTAGTATCGGCGATGCCGATACCACTAAGGCAGCCTGGGTGACATCGATCGATACCGACGGTACCGAGGATACCCGATGAGCAGCCATCCATGCCGATGCCGATGCTAGGGTATCGGAACCGATCGACGCCGGTACCGTCCCGGAGCATGGCTGAGATTGAGGGAAGTCAATGCGGTGCGTATCGATCAGTCCCGAAGGTACCGAGGATGCCCGATGACGATCCCTGGTGAAGAGTGGGGTACTCGACACCGGTGCCGATGCCGGAGGCTCGGTACCGCTCGAAGCAGATACCACCCCCGCGCATGGCTCAGGCATGTTCTGTGAGGGGTGAGCCCCAGGAACATCCTGAAACCCCTTTAACGCTTTGGAGCCCGAAGACTCCCGCAGGGGTAATGCCAATGGATTCTTGAGGGTAAGGCCGGAGCCGTCACCATGCTGAGCATGGGACATACCACTCAAGCATTGACTAGTCTTAACAGACTGTTTTTGGGTTACCTGATCCTGTGAAGTAGAGAAACCGGGTACCCTCACTGCCGAAGAAAAAACGGTATCGAGGGAAACTCTAAATACTGAAGGTTTTCTCACAAAATTATCTCCTGACAAGTCAGGGGAAAAAGAGTCAGGACCCACACAGTTGAGACACCAACTATTGGTGTCTAAAAAGAAACAGGTGTTTCCACATCGGATGCACTTCTTAGGAAAAGAAGGCTCCATAATGAAAAAGGCCTAGTAGGCCTAAGAAGTTAAGGCAAAAAAACTGAAGAAAAGTTTTACAGACTTTAGCCAAAAAACCACCGGCGGTACTGGTGGTAGCGGGAAAAACAGCCGCGACCACAAGAAAACAAAAAAATTAAAATAATTAAAGCAATTAAAAGAAAAGTTTCTGCGGTGACAGGAGGACGTCCTGCCGGCTCCGCGGAAAAAACGAAAACTGAAGAGAGGCTGTGGAGAAGGCGGGAAGTCACTGCGCAGGCGCGAGGGATGCTGCCAAAAGCTTTCTGATTGAAAGCTGGGCAGCATTCCCGTGCAGGCTCCGTCGGTACCGACGTACCCATATGTGAAGACTCATTCCTGCTTGTTCCTGGAGATCTATCAGTCTCAGGCACTTCTCTTATATGCACATTCTGTTGTATAGACCTGGTTTTGAGTTCCTCTGTACTGCCCAAGAGCCTCTGTTTGAAATCTTTACTGTCTTGTGGATACCAAGCAGCAAATCTCCCTATTCAACCAAACAGGTCTCCACATACTCATTCTGACAGCCCAGTTCTGTCACTTTGGTACA
Source organism: Ichthyophis bannanicus (assembly GCA_033557465.1). Taxonomy (NCBI): domain Eukaryota; kingdom Metazoa; phylum Chordata; class Amphibia; order Gymnophiona; family Ichthyophiidae; genus Ichthyophis; species Ichthyophis bannanicus. The sequence goes on from CM066039.1 coordinate 195,958,668, forward strand.
TGTTTCCCTAGTATGTCCTAAAATCTCTTACTTCATTGGCCCAAACTCCTCTTTCATCTCTTGAAACCAATTATGAAGTGGTCCTCCTCCCTCGCGTGCCTCTGCCACCATCTTGTAGGGCCCAATATTCAAAGGCAAACTATGCAAATGCTGCTAAACGGGATATTCAGTAGCACTGCTATATCCAAGTACCACCACTATATGCCCCAATGCTAACCGGTTAACATCGGGGTGTTCCGTGGATGGCACCCGGGATAACCAGTCAGCGGTGATATTCAGCTGCTGACCCGTTATCCCTCAGTGGCGAATGCTAAGCATAGAAAAGGCTGTCCTAACTTTTGCCGCCAAAGCTAGCTGGGCAGTGTCTGAATACCACTGCTGCCCAGTTAACTTTCTGCTTCGGATATGGTCCCGGCATTGAATATCCAGGTTTAGTGTTCAGCACTGTAATCATGCTAGCCAGTGCCGCTGAATATCGGGCCTGTACTGCTTGTTGCTGGATATGAAAACTTTCTTCAGTCGATTGATTTTCGCTTGGAGGACATTCGATTATGAGGATAGGATAATTCATTTTAATGCCTGGCATTTCAAAATTAAAACTAATAAGCAACTGGTTGCACAAATCACCTCACTCAAGTGTCCATCCTGGCCTTTGATGTCACTTCCTCTGCCAGGTTTGGTTTAATAGATAAATTTACATACCTGATAATTTACTTTCCTTGAATCCTGCTAGATCAATCCAGATGAGTGGGTTATGCTCCATTGCCAGCAGGTGGAAGAAGGTTTGAGCAACTTTCAGTGTTGTCATTATTTAGTATATCCTCTGGTGTAGCATTGAGAGAAGCCAGTAGGACACTTCCCAAGCAGTAAGCAAGACTAATAATAATGTATTCTGAGTTTTTCAAACACAAACAATTTACCATGAAGAAATTGGAGTCAGTCCAGGGACTGATTAGGCCTTTTATTGCAGCTGGACCCCCAGACCTATAGAAAGTGTCTTCCAGGCACTGATATAGACAATGTGACCAAAATGTAGCAGGCTTCCCAACCTGTATTAGGCGTCTTGCAGGGTAAGTCTTGGACTGGTTTAGTAGGATTCAAGGAAAGTAAATTATAAGGTATGTAAAATTTATCAAGCCTGATATTCACTTGGGCAGGCTATGCGCCCTTAAACACGGATATTCAATGTTAGGGTCATATGCCAGAAGCCGCAGTAGCTAACTGAGCAGCAGCAATACTGCATGCTGCCTGGTTAGCTCCTGCACACATAAGGGCCATAATCAGGAATATTCAGCAGCACTAACCATGTTAGTGCCATTGAATATCCATCTCAGCGACAGTTGCATGGTTTACAGAGCTGTAAACTGTGTAACTGCCCTTCAAATATTGGGCTCATCCTTCCTTATCATGCTGCTAGACTAGTCCAGACAAATGGAGGGTAGCCAAGCAGTGAATCCAGGGTGGGATGAAGATTAATTTAAGGACAGATTAACCTGCCGGAAGGTACCATCTGAATAACTTCCACGAGCACCCTGTAGGGCTTCACAAAGGTATTGAACAAAGATCAGGAAAGCCTCTTACAGATATTCTTTAGAAACACCAGAGCAGACTCTGTTCAGGGAGCCTGCGCCCTATGGAGTGGCTTATGATTCACTCCTGGACAAGTTTACCAGCCAGAATGTACACTGCCCCAATAGCCTCCTTAGGCCAGTGGACAATAGATTATTTGACTTTTGCCAGTATTTTCCTGGATCCACTGAGGAGGACAGAAGAAGATCTGAAAAGCAGGAGGAATTAGCATTTGCTATGAATCCAAGCAACACCCTCCATATGTCCAGCAGACACAACAAGCAGTTCTTTCAAATATCCTTCTCTAAGAAGGAAGGCAGAACCACAGTCTGGTCAAGATGAAAAAAGGAGGGCAGCACCATGAAAGAAAGTGAAAGATAACATTGAAATAACCAGAATAGTTTTCTGCCTGATGAGGGCTGCAGCATGGACACCACCTGGCGGATGCTAGAGTCCCCAGGAAGTCACCATGAAGAATCAGCCTTTATAAATGCTTAGTAGTAGTAGTAGTAGTAGTAGTAGAGAGAGTCCTTATGCATGAGCCCAAAGACAACTTAAGAAATCCACTGAGGCCCGCTTTTCGGATCATCCTCCCCCTCTTCAGCTCCTGCCCAATCGGGGCAGTGGGAGCACGGGATAGCAGCGGCGGCAGCAGATAAAAGCGGCGTCCCTGCCTTTAGAGATGCCGCTTTTCGGATCATCCTCCCCTCTTCAGCTCCTGCCCAATCGGGGCAGTGGGAGCCCGGGATAGCAGCGGCGGCAGCAGATAAAAGCGGCGTCCCTGCCTTTAGAGACGCCGCTTTTCGGATCATCCTCCCCCTCTTCAGCTCCTGCCCAATCGGGGCAGTGGGAGCCCGGGATAGCAGCGGCGGCAGCAGATAAAAGCGGCGTCCCTGCCTTTAGAGACGCCGCTTTTCGGATCATCCTCCCCCTCTTCAGCTCCTGCCCAATCGGGGCAGTGGGAGCCCGGGATAGCAGCGGCGGCAGCAAATAAAAGCGGCGTCCCTGCAGGGCGCGCCCGTGCCTGGTGGGCCCGCGCCTGAGGGCCTCGCCAGAGGGCCCTTTGGCGTGGCCCTTAGGCGAGGCACAAAGGCGAGCAGAAGAGAATGAGAAAGGAAACAGCAGCACCAACAACACCACAACAGAACCTAACAAGAAGCAGTCCGAGGCGAAGGACGTCAGAACCGCAAGTAGTCCTTTCACAAGTACAGCACCACAAAACAAAATGATCACAACACTGTTTCTACCAATCAGCCTCATCCTCACACATCTCCTACCTCCAAACTCTCACTCCCACGACACACACCCTAACGCTACATGGCACCCACCAACCACCTGGTCACCCATAGAACCCCAGTACACCCATTCTGCCACACTTAACACACCAATGACAAGAAGAAAAAACACACACAAATTACATTCCCACACACCACACACAAAGGAAACACACGAAACTATAAAGCCCATAAGGCATACAACAGTAGAGCTCATAAACGCAAGATCCATATGCAACAAGATACAAACAATAGCAGACCACATAGAAGACCACCAGCCAGACATTCTTTGCATAACAGAGACCTGGCTCAGCACAACCGATAATGTATTACTCAATCAATTGGTACCAGACTCATACACAGCATACAACTGCCCACGCACCCACAAACGTGGAGGAGGGGTATTAATAATTGCAAAGAAGAACCTAAAATTCAAAACCCAGAGCTCCACAGACACACCTCAAGGCAACACACTCAGCATCGTGAACAAACACCTGGCTCTCTGCCTAACATACAGAGCACCCAGGACCTCACCCGATGAACTAGCCTCTACACTAGAAGCAGTATACAACATCACCGCAACCAACAGGCCCACGCTACTGCTAGGAGACTTCAACCTCAAGTCCACCAACAACAAAGATGCAGAAGCCTTCCTCCAAGCAATGACATCACTACAATTTACCCAAATCATCAACGCCCCAACACACAGATATGGCTCTACCCCAGACCTCATCTTCGCAACCAACTACCTAACATCAAGAGGCCTAATATCAACACCTAACATCACCCCAGTTCCATGGTCAGACCACTACATAATAAAGATAAAGTTGCAACTACAAAAAGCCAACCTCAACGAACAAACGGACAACACGCCCACACAAAGGCGATTCAAGAACTTTGACAGAGACACTTTCCTACAGGACACGATACAACAACTGACCACGGAAATGGACGACCTGGAGACTCAAATTACCAACTGGAACAACACTCTATCCAACGCCGCCACAGCAACAGCTGCCAGACCAAAGAAACATCGTCACAACAACAGTCAACACAAGCCTTGGTATTCCACAACAATAAGACAAGAAAAAAGAGAACTCAGAAAAATTGAACGGAGATGGAGAAAATCCAAGGATACTGGAAACCAACAGACATACCTAACAAAGCAGAAACAATACAGTGAACACATCAACCACTCAAAGAAAGAATACCACACAAACATGATCAATACCTCCATGAACAAACCCAGAGAGCTATTCGAAATAGTAAAAATCCTCACAAAGGAGCAAAGGACGGAGGAAGAAGTACAAATAGACCCACAAGAATTTGCTGATCATATCAAGAAAAAATTTCACACCGCAGAACCAACAATGCCCCGCACACTAACTCAGCCTGACTCACACCCCAAGACATGGGACACATTCTCCTCACCCTCAACAGAACAGCTCTCACATATCATCTCTGCAATCAAAACAAGCACCGCTCCTACGGATCCTTGCCCAGTATCATGGATCAAAGCCACCAAGTCCAGCTTCATCCACTTCATCCACAACATGGTGCAAAACTCCCTCAGCCAAGGGCTCATGCCAGGTAAACTAAAGCTAGCTACAGTACGACCAATACCAAAGAAAACTACCCTCGACAAGAGCAACCCAGCAGCATACCGACCAATATCAAGCTTACCCTTTCTAGCAAAAATCATAGAAAAATCAGTGCAACAACAACTACAGGAGCACATTGACAACCATGCTCCTCTAGATGACAACCAACACGGCTTCCGCCCCAACCACGGAGTCGAAACACTACTGATATACCTCTTCGACAACATCCTCCGGATTATAGACAACACCAAAAAAGGTATCCTCTTGATCTTCATCGACATCTCCTCAGCGTTTGACACAGTAGACCACCAAACTCTCCTGGAAAGACTAAAAGAAATTGGGCTTCATGGCACCACATTCAAATGGTTCCAATCATACCTCACCGACAGGCAGATACAGGTCAAGGTAGGCCACAACACATCTCAACCCATAGGACATCCTGAAAGCAAACAGCATTCAATACACCATCTATGCAGATGATATTATGATTTACACGCCTATCTCAATTGACAGCCCAGACTACGCTAAAATAACAGACTGCCTAACACAAATGACAAGATGGTGTAAAGACAACAACCTAGCCATCAACTACAGCAAGACGGAGGCACTAATAATCACCCGCAACCCAGACTTCACCCACCCACCGGAAATCAGAGTACAAAACACAGCCATTCCAGTGAAAACAGAAGTAAAATACCTTGGAGTGACCCTGGACAACGAACTGAATCTCAAGACACACATAAGCAAAACAATCCAAAATGTATACCACAGGATAAGAATCATCAGAAGACTCAAACCCCTCCTCACCACAGAACACTTCCGTAACGTATGCCAAGCTCTAATTACTCCCCTACTGGACTTCTGCAACCCTATCTACCTTGGGCTAACAAAACAAACACTCAAACCACTACAATTAGCTCAAAACACTGCAGCCCGCATAATAGCTGGTGCAACAAGACACAATCATATTACTCCTGTTCTGAAAGACTTACACTGGCTGCCAATCAGCTCTCGCATCAAATACAAAACAATAATAAACATATTCAAAATCAAACACCGCACTTCAGCCAACAGCCTGCACACCCTCATACAACCAGACACCAGCACGCGCCCAAGAAGAAAAGGGACTGCCAACAGAGTAAACACACCGAACGACTTCAGAAAAACCCGCAAGGACACCACTGAGAGGGCCCTCTCTCTGGCTGCCTCAACAATATGGAACTCCCTCCCAGACGAACTGAGATCGACAGATGACCTCAAAGACTTTCGCAAGCAGCTGAAGACAACGCTGTTCATAGAACACTACGGACATGTGACATAATCCAACAAGAACTTCCCCCGTACCCTTCCATCCGTGATCAGAAAATATTCACAGGCACATGATATATCTTAACCCCCTAATTACATAGAACATTGTATTATAAGATCACAATGTACATAGTACAGAACAATGTATCATAGCTCATGCTGTAATATAGCTCACAATGTACCTAGTTCAACCTAATCTGTTACACTACCCTCGTACACGCAATTCATAACATTCACTGCATGACCCTCCCTTCCCCACTTTTGATTGTATTGCTGTGACACCGCTTTGATTTTATGATAAGGCAGTATAGAAATACCGTTAAATAAATAAATAAATAAATAAAATGTGGACAGAACTGCTTCACTCCTGAGGAAGCAGACAATGCTGAGATACACCATTAAGGAAACCTTTGGAGGTGACTCTTGAAAGTTCAGGGCCAAACCCCAGAGCAAGTTGAACTGATAAAGAGCTCTAACCTTAGCTAAGGACATTGAGGCCCACTAGTCCATAAACAGGGAGGCTACTACCTCTCTCAAGCAAACCTTAATGGAAGGCTTATGACCCCAAGTGCTACACCATATTTGAGAAGGGACCGAGAATTGCCATTACCAGGAGCACCCCCCCCCCCACCCGTCCAAGTTTCTTATTGTAGGTCCATATCTTGAGGTAGAAAGAGAGATCACACACCCCTTGGATCAAGAATCCATGGTAACATGGTCCATGAAGGCAATCTGGGACCACTTGGATCACCAGATCCAGATGGGCCTGCCACCTGTGCAAAAGATGGCTTACCAAGGGCCAAGGAGCATCCCTTCCCGAGAATGCTACTAAAATAGGGCAACTAAGCCCACCATCCATGGAATCTTCCCACATCTGAAATAGCTCCTCAAATTGGCATTCCCCTCAGTGGCCATCAAGTGGAGCACTGGAAGGCCCAGTTTTCATACTATGAAGTTGCAAGAAGAAGAATTGAGCCCTCACTTTGCCCAAATTCACAGAGTTCCAACACAGAAAGTCGGGATGCATGCTGTCAAAGCTTGCAAAGTGCACATCAGACAAGGCAATCAGATGCTCCTCTGCCCAACAATAAAGCTCTATGGCCTCGAGAACCACTCTGGTCCTATGAATTCTTCTTCAGTAGTGGATCATGTCACCACCAGGACAATGTCCGAGAACACACAGCCTGCTTCACCCACTAGAAGAGGCCTGAACATCTCCTGGGTCAAACTGGTAAAACTCTGGCCTCCAGACCTCCTGAGAGGGCTAGAGTCCCTGGGTCAGCTGGACCGGACCTTGCACCCCCAGCCCTGTAGGCTGGCATCTGAGATGAAAACTAGTCCATCTGGAGCTTTCAACGGCACCCTGGCCATCATATGCTGGAACTGCAACTACTACTTCAACTGTTTCTTCATCTCCCAAAGGAGAGGAAGTGCCTGGTCAAACAATGAGGAACATGGAGACCAGAGAATTAACTGGGACCTCTGCAATGAGTGCATATGCACCCTGGTCCAAGGATCCAGCTCCAAGGTTGATGTCACAGACCTAGGGCTTGAGTCCTAGGCCCAGGGAGCAGACCAAGAATCACATGCTCTGGATTGGCTGGGGCTTGAGCAAACTCTCCATTGTAAGGAAGCTTCACTCAGCAGAGTATGGAACCAGACCCCAGGTGCTCATTCTGGGAGAGAACCATGCTGCTCTTAGGATAGACAATCACTGACCCCAGCATTCCCATCCAGAGTTCCCCAGACCTATGTCATATCTAGCCTTCAACAAAGAGACTGACCGGGCCAAACCAATGTCCAGGTATGGGTAACCCAAACTCTGCATGTAGAAAAGTGCCACTACCACCACTATTACCTTGGAAAAGGTACAGGGAGCAGCATCTAGGTCAATGGCAAAGCCAGGAACTAAAGAGATGGCCTAGAACACAGAAGTGGATAAACAGCTAATATTGTTCATGATGGGAAAGCAACAAATGCCATGGCAAAGTACAGGAGGTGAGAATCATCTCCTATCTGACTGATGTAATGACAGACCCCCAAGGACTTCATATAAAAATTAGAGACTCAGAGTCTTTATCTTTATTTAAAACTTGATAGACCGCCAAAACCAGAAGGTGGCGGTTTACATTAAAAACAACAGGAGACTGCTGAGAAAAAAAAGGAACGCCATTTGTTGATAGAAAAGAGACAGCAACAAGAGAAGAAACAGTAGTACAGCAATAGGAAAGAAAGGAATACCATCAGTTATCAGGAGGGGGGGGGGGGGGAGGAAGATCGAAAGCTGTGCAGAAAAGATGGGTCTTTAGCTTAGCTTTGAAGGAAGAGTAGGAAAGTTCCAGGCGAAGTGCTGACAGCAGAGAGCTCCATAGACGGGGACCAATGAAGAAGGCAGAGGAGCGTGTGGATTCGAGGCGAGCCTGAGAAGGGGACGGGAGGAATAACCGGTTAGCGTGCACTGACCTAAGGGTTCTTGAAGGGCAGTGAAAGTGAACTAAGTCTGAAAGATAAAGTGGAACCCCGGTATGAAGAGATCTGTGCACAAAGGTAAGGATCTTGTATTGGATTCGAAAAGGAATGGGCAACCAGTGTAAGCGAATAAGAAGGGGGGTGACGTGAGAGAAACGGGAAGTGTGAGTCAGGAGACGAGCGGCAGTGTGGTGAACCAGTTGAAGCCTACGAAGTTGAATAAGAGGAAGCCCAGCCAAAAATGCATTGCAGTAGTCTAAGCGAGAAACGACAAGAGAAAGAAGCAGTATGGTCAAAGAAGAGGGGGAAAGAAAAGAACAAACAGCGCGGAGTTGTCGCAGTATACAGAAGGAACATTGAACAACGGAAGAGATGTGATCTTTAAAAGTTTAGGCTGAATCCAAAGTGACACCCAGATAACGAAGTGATGTGACAAGGGGAATGGGATCAGCAGCGAGAGATGGGATGAGGGTGGGGACAGGAGCACCAGCAGTAAACTAAATAGCTGAGGTTTCTGACAAATTGACATGAAGGAAGTTCTCTGAAAACCAAGAGGAGACAGCGGAGAGACAGACATTAAGGGGGCCAATATCGGGAGTAAGCGAACTAGTGTGAAAAAGAAGAATAATATCATCGGCGTAATAATACGCCGAGATACCATGCTGCTGGATAAGCAGAGCGAGGGGGGCCAGAAAAATGTTAAACAGAAGGGGAGCTAGTACAGAGCCCTGAGGGACACCACAGTGAAGAGGGGTTGAGGGGGAGGAGTCGGAGCCAGAGAGAACTGAGAAGGACCGGTTAAAGAGGAAAGAGTGAAACCAGTGAAGGACTGAACCTGAGAGACCAATGGTGTCAAGCTGTGATAAGAGCGTACGGTGATCAACAACATCAAAAGCAGCAGATAGATCAAGAGAAACAGCTATAGATATAGAACCATGATCGTGGGCGACATGCAATTTGTTGAGAAAGGAAATGAGAATAGATTCGGTGCTGTGACCAGGCCGGAAACCAGATTGACGAGGGTGAAGAACCAGAGAAACTTCAAGATGAGCGGAGAGCTGAGAGAAAACCAACCACTCAAGAAGTTTAGACAGAAAGGGGAGGTTAGAGATAGGGCTCCTGTTCGAAGGTATAGAGGGATCCAGGGAGGGTTTCTTCAGAAGGGGGCGGATCAAGGCGTGTTTCCAGCATGAAGGAAAGGACCCAGACAACAAGCTAGTATTAAAGATGGAAAGAATCAGGGGAAGGAGAGCTAGTGAGGACTCAGAAAGCCACTGTGAAGGAATAGGATCCGAAGGGCAAGTGGTTTTCCGAGTGGCTTTAAGAACCTTGGTCAATCCTGGGAGGGTGAAGAGTTGAAAAGCGGACCAGCGATGAGAAAGGGGAGGGATGCTTGAAGAAATTGGGGATGTAGAAGAGAAGGGGGAAAGGGGGGGAGGGGAAAGAGGGGGGGGAGGTAGGGAAGAGATGTCGGATAGATTGAACCTTGGAGGCGAAATGCGAAGGCAGAACGGAAGGAGCGGGATTGATAGCGGAGGAGGTGATGAAAGCAGAGGTATTGGAGGCGGAGGGAAGTGAGGGGGCAGAAAGGGAACGAAGGATGCGGTATAATTGTCGTGTGGAATTTTCTGAAGAAGAGATGAGCTTATCAAAGTGATTCTTCTTGGCTGAGTTAAGAAGAGAGCGGTAATGGGTATGGCAATGACGGAAGTGGGACAGGGTGGCCGGAGTGGGGCACTTACGCCAGCGGCGCAGAGCCCGGTGGAGATGGGCACGATGAAGTAATAGGCCTGGGTGAAACCAAGGGGAAGGGGGGCCACGCCGGGGAGCAGAGAGAGACTGCAAGGGAGCGACCTTATCTAAAGCTGAAGAAAGAGTGGAGTCCCAGCAATGAGCTTGATGGTCCACTGGGAGTAGGTGAAAGTCAGTGGGAAAACGCTCATTCGCGGGCGGAAACTGGTGAAGCAAGTTGGGGGTAATGCGACGAACTGGGCGGCTTGGGGTGAAACTGAGGAGGAGGGAGGGGGAAGGGAAGGACAGGAGAGGGAGAAGTGGACGCAAAGATGATCAGACCAGGGGAGGGGCAAGGTAAAGAAGGATGAAGGAGTAATGAGAGAAGACTGGCGAGTAATGACTAGATCTAGCGTATGACCCGCAGAGTGAGTCAGGACATGGACGAGTTGTTGAAGAGAAAGATCAGAAAGCAGAGAAAGAAAAGAGAGATCACGCTGAGAGGTGGGAGCGTCGACATGGACATTGAAGTTGCCTAAGAGCAAGAGGTGTTGATACCTGAGAGAGGCGTCAGACAAAGTCGATAGGACAGAGTCCCAATGAGGGGAGGACAGCGCTGGGGGAGCATAGAGAAGGAGCAGATAAATAGAAGTAGGGGTCCCCAGACGGAGCAGCAGGGTCTCAGAGTAAGAAAAAGGGATGGGGAGAATCTCACACAGGGGGAGGGAGGAGCGGAAAATCACTGCAACCCCCCCGCCAGTCCTGCCCCGGCAGGACGGCGCAAAGGAGGAATAGCCCGGAGAAAGACAGCGACTAAGGAGAGGCTCCTCTCCCTCCCTGAGCCAGGTCTCTGTGAGGAACAAAATATCCAGAGAATGCTGTGATATGAGATCTTGAATGAGCACAGACTTGGACCGGAGAGAGAGACAATTTATCAGGGCCACCTGAAGGAGGAGAGGCAGGAAGCTGGAGAGAGGGGGAACAAGAAATGAGATTAGAGGAGGGATGCAAGGTGGTATATGATGGAGCAGAATAGGAAGGGGGAGGGGGCAAAGGCCTCCAACCCCATATGACAGGGATAGCAGTCATGATGCAGGGAAGCAGCTGGGAAAAAAATAGAACAAGAAGTAATAAGACCTGAGGACTGGCTGAAGAAAAGATACTATCACCAGGGGGGTGGAGGATGGCAGAATCCTGAGAGTCAACTTCAGAAGAACGGTGAGGCATGTGGGACACCGGATCGCAGGACCTGCTCCTTGGGTGCGGAACGCCACAGTAAGTGTGTTTAAATGCAGGAAACAACTGAAAACAACTGGCTCTAGGTCCAAGACATGCCAGAAGGAACCTTACTTCCTGGGTACTCAAATGTCAGGAATAACATTCTCTGTCCTTTTAGCAGAGGGCATGGGAAAAATAACCTGCCATTGCAGGTGATGTTGAAGAACATCCACAAGCATCAGCCACATGAGCAGAAAGCTGCAGGAAGACTCAAATGAGGAGACCCTTATAAGCACTGCCATTAATTCAAATATTGCACATCAGAATTCCCAGGCTGGCCTGAACCAGAAACTTTAGGGACAGAAGGCAGGTGGCTTGTAGAAGGGGCTAATACATATCCAATCTTGCCTAAGTACCCCAAAGACCCACTAGTTTAACTTGGCATTGGTCTGCCCAGAGAGAATAGCCTGGGTTACAACCCAACTGGCTGCATCTCAGGAGGGACCGCAGGGGAATGGCAGGCTCCCAGAAGAGCCACGGAGGCAACTTGAGCATGGCAAAAGCTCCTCAAGGACTACCCCTAATGCAACTGAGGTCCCAAAGGCATCTCTGGGCTCTATGCATGGCCTTACAAGACCCCTCACCCTTCTAGGTCTTTCTTCCAGGAGTCTCTGTGGGTGAGTTTCTTTTCCCAGAGAGAAAGTGACCCTTAAGGTAAACTGCTCTTCCACAGATTGGAGCCAGCATCTATCCTGGAGATGAATGCATGGCTGCGTGGATGGTGTCATCAAGAGCGTTTTGGTTTCCTAGACAATGGGATGCTGTTCCAAGGGTTGCAGAGCAGAGATGGCATCCATCTGTCCAAGAAAGGTCAACGCATCTTCGGTAGTAGACTGGCTAATCTACTGAAGAGGGCTTTAAACTAGATTCGTTGGGGATGGGTGAAGAAAGCCCCCAGGTAAGTGAAAGACCCCAGGTAGGTGATACATTAAATACCTTTATGGAAATGGGTAACAGGGGTAACATATGGAAAGCAGTGTGTATTAATGCCCGTAGCATGGGAAATAAGATCCCTGAAGTTGAAGCTTTGGTGGGAGTGGCTGACTTGGATTTAGTGGCAGTTACAGAAACATGGTTCACAGAAAACCATGACTGGGATGTAACTATACCTGGCTATACTTTATTCAGAAAGGACAGGGTAGGAAGAAGGGGAGGAGGAGTGGCACTATATGTAAAAACTACTATTAAATCTTTGGAATTACAGAGCTTAAAAGGGAGAGAGGAGGCATTGTGGGTTAAACTAGAAAGATGGAAAGAGAAATCTATTTGCATTGGTGTGATATACAGACCTCCCTCACAAGAGGAAGAGGTGGACAGAGAGTTAATTGAAGACATACGCAGCATTGCTAGGAAAGGGGAAGTGCTACTGCTAGGAGATTTCAATATGCCAGATGTTGATTGGCACATTCCTGCTGCAGTATCATCTAGAAGTAAGGAGATCCTGGATTCTCTACAGGGAGAACTATTCAGGCAATTGTTAACAGACCCCACACGTGAAGGGGCCATACTGGACTTGGTGCTTACCAATGGTGAAAGTGTTTCTGATGTTGTAGTGGGAGATCATTTTGCATCCAGTGATCACCAGATGGTGTAGTTCAGTATTAGGACTAGGGCTGTTAGAATCCATTCCAAGGTGAGGGTCTTAGACTTTAGGAAGACTAACTTTGCGAAGATGGGCCAATACCTCAGGGAGTCGTTAGTGGGATGGGAACAGCTGGGGGATGTAGAAAAACAGTGGGCAAAACTGAAAGGGGGTATTTTAAGGGCAACCAACCTTTTTCTTAAAATGGTAACTAAAGGCAAAAGGAACAGGAGACCGCTATGGTTTTCGAAGGAAGTAGCTGAAAAAGTGAAGAAAAAGAGGGAGGCCTTCATGAAATACAAGAGATCACAGAGAGAGGAAGACAGGCATCTGTATTTGGAAAAACTTAGAGAAGCTAGCAAAGTAGTCAAGAAGGCAAAGATTCAAAAGGAGGAGGAAATAGCCAATGCAATAAAATGGGGGGATAAAATATTTTTCAGATATATTAGTGAGAAGAGGAAGGGCAAAAGTGGTATTGTCAGACTCAAGGGTGCAGGGGGGGAAAGAGTAGTTACTCACCTGTAACAGGTGTTCTCCAGGAGCAGCAGGAATCAGTCCTCACATATGGGTGACGTCTGCGCCGACGGACCCCCTCGCGGAGCAATTTCCCCAGCTTTCATAGAAAGCCTTTGGGAACTGCAGCGCGTATGCGCGGTCCCCTTCCCGCCCAAGGGTGCCATCTTGCTCAGTCAGATGACATAGCTAAAAGACAGCAAAAAAATTAGCAAAAATGAAATGATAGGACTGCAACTCCAAGGGGAGGAGGGAGGGTTGTGAGGACTGATTCCTGCTGCTTCTGGAGAACACCTGTTACAGGTGAGTAACTACTCTTTCTCCAGGACCAAACAGGAAGTCAGTCCTCACATATGGGACTCCCTAGCTTAAGGCTACCGGAGACCTCAAGCGGAAAAATGAGCTCCCTCTAGCTCAGTAGCACAAAAGGATGGAATCTTCTCTGAAAACGCCCCCGACCGGTAGCCCAACACCAGGGCCGGAGGGTAGGAGTTGCCTAAACCTCAAAGAGATTATGGAGGACTGCCTGTCCGAAAGCACTGTCCCTGCGGGACTCCCTCTCCAGGCAGTAATGGGCCGCAAAAGTCTGGCTTGAAGACCAAGTAGCGGCCCGGCAGATGTCTGCCAACAGAACAGAGCGGAGATGAGCCACTGACGCAGCCTTCGCCCTAACACGATGAGCCGTGACTCGACCCTCCAACGAGAGGCCGGCCGCCCCATAAGCCCAAGCGATACAGTCAGCAACCCATATGGACAAAGTACGCTTGGAGACAGGGAGCCCCAACTTATTGGGGTCAAAAAAAACGAAGAGCTGAACAGCCCTCCGATGCTCTCGCGTACGGTCAAGGTAGAAGGACAAGGCCCTCCTACAGTCCAGGGTATGCAGGACCATTTCAGCCCAGCTGGCGTGCGGCCTGGGAAAGAAGGTCAGAAGAACGACCTCTTGGTTGAGATGAAAAGGAGAAACCACTTTTGGAAGAAACTTAGGGTGAGTCCGTAAGACTACCCGATTTCTGTAGAACCTAGTGTAAGGAGGATCAGACACTAGGGCCTGCAGTGCACTAACGCGCCTAGCAGAGGTAAGGGCTACCAAAAACAAGGTTTTCCAGGAGGGAAAACAAAGATGGCAGGTAGCCATAGGTTCAAAGGGCGGACAGGTAATCCGCTGTAAGACCACATTCAGATCCCATTCTGGGGCTGGTGGGCGCAAAGGAGGCTTAAGGAGGAGGCCTCTGAGAAAACGTGCCACCAAAGGGTGGTTGGAAAGAGGCCTGCCATCCACCGGTGCGTGATGCGCAGAGAGAGCACTGAGGTGGACCCTGACAGAGTTGGACTTAAGGCCAAGGTTGGAGAGGTAAAGCAAATATTGCAAGACCACTGCCACCAAGCAGGAGAAAGGATTCTCACACTGCTGAGCACAACATACGGAGAAGCGACGCCACTTAAGAGCGTAGGACTTCCGGGTGGATGGCCGCCTGGAGGCCAAGACGACCTCTTCCACCTCCCGAGGCAGCAGGAGGGGAGCAAGAACTACCCTTTCAGCAGCCAGGCCATCAGATGAAGGGACCGGAGGTTGGGGTGTAGGAGAGTCCCCTGATCCTGTGACAGGAGATTGGGTTGAAACCCCAGAGGAAGAGGAGTGTCCACCGCCAGCTGCAGCAGAAGCGGGAACCAGGGTTGTCTCGGCCACCGGGGAGCCACCAGGATCATCGAGGCTCTGTCCCTGAGAACCTTGAAGAGCATCCGAGACACTAGTGGCATGGGAGGAAAGGCATACAAGAGGCCCGTGGACCATGGAATCAGAAAAGCATCCACCGCTACTCTGAGAGGATGCGGTTGTCGAGAGCAGAATCTGGGAAGTTGCCGGTTCAGAGGACTGGCAAACAGATCCATGGTGGGGAGGCCCCACTTGAGAAAGATCCGTTGAACCACCAATGGATCCAATCTCCACTCGTGTGGTTGGAGGATCCTGCTCAGCTTGTCTGCCAGGTAATTTTCCTGACCTGGGAGATAGACAGCTTTGAGGAGGATGCTGTGGCCGACGGCCCAAGAGCACAGTTTTTGTGCCTCCTGACAGAGAAGGAAGGAGCCTGTGCCTCCTTGTTTGTTCACGTAGAACATTGCAACTTGATTGTCCATCTGGACCAGTACAGACTGGTGAGAAGTGAGGTGGGAGAAGGGTCTCAGAGCCAGTCGGATGGCTCTGAGCTCCAGGAAGTTTATCTGCTGAGCAGACTCCCAAGGAGTCCAAAGGCCTTGAGTACATGTCCCTTGGCAATGTGCTCCCCAACCCAGGAGAGAAGTATCGGATATCAGTACCTGAGAAGGCGGAGGAGATTGAAAATCCACTCCCAGCACTAGGTTTGGCAGATGAAGCCACCACCGCAGAGAAGAGACCAGCAGGCCGGATATCTGTACTGAGTCCGCCAGGCTTCCTGTGGCCTGATGCCATTGAGTGTGAAGGCACCACTGAGCAGGTCGCATGTTCAGGCGGGCATTGGGGGTGACATGGACCGTGGAAGCCATATGGCCGAGCAGTCTCAGAAATTGCCTGGGAGAGACCAGGGAATTGCTGTGAAAGTGGCTGGCGAGATCCATGAGCCTGTGGGCCCTGTCCAGAGGCAGAAAGGCCCGCGCCTGAAGAGTGTCCAACCTAGCGCCTATGAATTCAAGATTTTGAGAGGGGAGCAAAGTGGACTTTGCGAAGTTTATGACAAATCCCAAGTGCTGGAGTAGAGACACAGTGCGATGAGTGGCCTGAGTGGCTTCTTGGGAAGACTGGGCTCTGATGAGCCAGTCGTCCAGGTATGGAAACACAAAAAGGCCTTGAAGTCTTAGATAGGCCGCCACCACTGCTAGGCATTTGGTGAACACCCTGGGGGCGGAGGATAGGCCAAAGGGCAGTACTCTGTACTGGTAATGATTTCCTCCCACAACAAACCTGAGATATTGTCTGTGGTCTGGATGAATAAGGATGTGAGTATATGCATCCTTTAGATCTAAGGAGCATAGCCAGTCTCCCTGCTGGAGGTAGGGTAGCAGGATTCCAAGGGTAAGCATCTTGAACTTTCCCCTTTCCAGGAACTTATTGAGGTTTCGCAAGTCCAGGATGGGTCTGAGGCCTCCTGTTCTTTTTGGTACCAGAAAGTACCTGGAATAAAAGCCGTGACCTCTCAGGTGGTGGGGCACCAGTTCCACAGCCTGTTCCTGAATAAGACTTGCTAACTCCTGAAGGAGTAAGTCCCTCTGCAGAGGGAGTCTTGGAGGCTCCCCTGGAAAGTAGGAGGGAGGTACCTGGTGAAAGTGTAGAAGATAGCCTTTTTGAACTATATGAAGCACCCAGGTATCTGATGTATCTGTGGGCAAAGTGGACCAGCCGGCCTCCTGTGCTGAGAGAAACCAGCGGAGGGGAAGAGGCTATGCTGACGGAGTCAAAAACCCCCACCCTGCTGAGCAGGGGCCGGTGTTGTGGGCTTGGGGGCCTGCTGCCTACGGGACCCATTACCCCGTCCCTTGGCCTGCTGACCCTGTTGGGGAGCTGCTGAGGCCTGATAATGAGGGTAGTGTTTATAGGCAGCCGCCTTCCTCGGGTAAAAGGGCTTTTTCCCCGAGCCCTTCTTCTTCTGAGAAGGGGCAGAGGTTTTTCTGGACAGCCGAGTCCTGGTCAGAGTCTCAGTCTCGATATGTGCAGCCTTTTCAGCCATGGGCTTGCCAAAGAGGTTTTCACCTCTGCAGGGGACATCGACCAACTTGTCCTGTACCCATGGCTCGAGGTCAGATGACTGAAGCCAAGCCTGTCGGAAGGCACCGATGCCGGCTCCGGCTACCCGAGCCGATGCTTCGAAGCCATCATAGGCTGCTCGAGAAATAAACTTCGAGCACTCTCAAATACCAGTGGACAAGGCCTGGAACCTCTGCAAAGGTTCCTCTGAGAGACCAGCAGAGAACCCGGCAATCTCCTTTGCCAGGTCCCGGAGATACATGCCCATGTAGAGCTGGTAGGTCTGGACTCGACAAGCAAGCATAGAGCCTTGGAAGCACTTCCTACCGAGCGCATCCAGGTTCCGGGCCTCCCGGCCGGGAGGCACTGAGGAGTGCATCTTCTGACTCTTGAGTCGATGCATGGCCGATTCCACCACCATGGAATGGTGCGGTAGTTGTGCCTTTTGGAACCCGGGGCTCTTGCGAACTCGATAAATGGAATCGACCCACTTGCTTGAGACTGGCACCGACGCCGGGCTCTCCCACATGCGGAAGAGAAGTCGCTCCAGCATCGGAGGAACCGGTACAGTAAAGGCCTCCTTCGGGGGAGAGTCATACTGGAAGGCATCGAGCTCTTCGGCTCGAGGCTCCTCCTAGGGATCCATGGGGAATGCCAAGGCCTTGGCCATATCCCACACAAAGTCCGAGAACCGGGTATCCTCCGGGGGGGATCGTCTCTGAGGTTCGGACTCGGGCGAGTCCGATGGGACGCACCGAGTCCGAAAAGTACCGGGTGACTCTTCGTCCTCCGTCTCCCAGCCCGACTCCTCGGAGGCTTCGGTCGGGCGGGCACCGATGCCCTCCGCCCCGACGCCGAGGCCGGCGTCGACGACCTCGGTCCCAAACGGGAGGCCGAGGGAGACCGTGACCGAGGATCGACTCGAGCTCGCATGGACTCGAGGATCGGCTCGGTCTCCGGGGTCGACTTGGACGTTGACGTCCCGGTGGTCGGGGCAGATGCACCGGCAAGGCCAGCGATCAATGCCCGCTGCTGGTCCATGAAGGCAGCGAAACTGCTCTCCAAGGCCGTCAACCTGAGTCCGAGCTCAGGAGACCCAGCAGCCCCCGACTCGGGACCCGATGTCGGCTCCTTCGGAGGCGAGTCCACGAGGACTACAGTACTCACGTGTCAAGGAGACTCCATCTCGAGACGAGGATGTTTTGAAGGCCTCTCCGACTCCGAAGACCCGGGACGGCTATTGGGGCTATGCGACCTGGCCCTCAAGGAACCAGGAGCGTCCACCGATGCGGCTCTCGCGGGTTTTTTCTTCCTATGATGTTCCCGGGCAGGAGACCCCCACTCAGAGGAACTCCGACAATGCTCGGGACCGGAGTCCCGGGATATCGAAGCCTCTGACGAGGTCCGGGCCCGGCCGGTCGCGGAGTCAGAGAAGATTCTTTCTTTTTGATGCTGCCGACTTCTCAACGCTTTTGAGGACATTTTGCCACACGGACCACATATCATCGGGTCATGATCGGGTCCGAGGCAGCGGAGGCAGCAGTCGTGTGTGTCGGTAAGAGACATAAGCTTCTTACAGCGATCACACTTTTTAAACCCGCTGGCAGCGATCGGGGAAAAAAGGGCCCCTGCGAGGTAAAAAGACAGGGCTGCCAGTGAAAAAAGAAAAAATGGCGCGAACGCTAGTCACGAAGGACAAAAACCGAAAAATAAAGAACGGACTCGATACCGGCGTATCGGACCCGGGCGGGAAAAGGATCCGGCGTCGAACATAAAATCAACTTTTTCAGCGGCGATCACAAACAACGTCTGTAGGGCTCCGCAGAAAAAAGAAGACTGAGCAAGTTGGCACCCTTGGGCGGGAAGGGGACCGCGCATGTGCGCTGCAATTCCCAAAGGCTTTCTTTGAAAGCTGGGGAAATTGCTCCGCGAGGGCTCCGTCGGCGCCGACGTCACCCATATGTGAGGACTGACTTCCTGCTTGGTTCTGGAGAATATGTAGAAGCTGATAAGGATAAAGCGGAATTGCTTAACAAATATTTTTGTTCTGTGTTCACAGATGAAGAACCAGGAGCAGGACCTCAGAAAACACCCACAAATAAGAACAGAAGCGAGGTACATCTTGAACATTTTTCAGAAGACTGTGCTCGTGAGAAACTAGCTCAACTTAAAGTAGACAAAGCAATGGGACCGGATGGGATACACCCTAGAATACTGAGGGAACTTGGGGACGTTCTAGCAGCTCCACTGACTGACCTTTTCAATGCCTCGTTGGAGTCGGGAGTGGTGCCAAAGGACTGGAGAGAGGCTCATGTGGTGCCTTTACACAAAAGCGGAAGTAAGGATGTGGTTAAAAACTACAGGCCGGTTAGTTTAACTTCGGTGGTGAGTAAATTATTGGAAACGCTGCTGAAAGAGAAAATAGTGAGGTTTCTGGAGTCCAGCGGATTACAGGATCCGAGGCAGCATGGATTCACCAGAGGCAGGTCTTGTCAGACAAATCTGATTGATTTCTTTGACTGGGTGACCAGGGAGTTGGACCGAGGGAGAGATCTAGATGTGGTGTATTTAGATTTCAGTAAAGCCTTTGACACTGTTCCTCACAGGCGACTTATAAACAAACTGAGCACCCTAGGGATGGACCCTAAAGTTACTGCTTGGGTTAGAAATTGGTTGGGTGGGAGGCGACAAAGAGTACAAGTAAATGGAGCTCACTGTGAGGAGAAGGATGTTACCAGTGGTGTACCCCAGGGATCTGTCCTTGGTCCGATTCTTTTTAACATCTTTGTTAGTGATATAGCGGAAGGGCTGTCGGGTAAGGTTTGCCTCTTTGCGGATGATACCAAATTCTGCAATAGAGTAGACACCCAGGAAGGTGTAGATAACATGAGGAGGGATCTAGCTAAGCTTGAAGAATGGTCTAGAATTTGGCAGCTGGGATTTAATGTTAAAAAATGTAAGGTCATGCATTTGGGCTGCAGCTATCCAAGGGAGCAATACAGTATAGGAGGTGAAGTACTTTTGTCCACTAAAGAAGAGCGGGACCTAGGCGTGGTTGTGTCTGATGATCTTAAAGTAGCTAAACAGGTAGAAAAGGCGACGGCAAAAGCTAGAAGGATGCTTGGGTGCATACGGAGAGGAATGGCTAGCAGAAAAAAGGAGGTAATAATGCCTCTGTATAAGTCTTTGGTGCGACCTCATTTGGAGTATGGTGTGCAATTCTAGAGACCGCACCTTCAAAAGGATGTGAACAGGATGGAGTCGGTGCAGAGGGTTGCTACTAAAATGATTAATGGGCTTCATTATAAAGCATATGAGGACAGACTTAAGGATCTTAATATGTACACCTTAGAGGAAAGGCGGGATAGAGGTGATATGATTGAGATGTTTAAATACCTCCGTGGCATAAATGTTCAGGGAGAGAGCCTCTTTCAATTGAAAGCAAGTTCTGCTACGAGGGGACATGGGATGAGGGTGAAGGGAGATAGATTCAGGAGTGATATGCGGAAATATTTCTTTACAGAAAGAGTAGTGGATCCGTGGAATAGTCTCCCAGTGGAGGTGGTAGAGATGAGGACAGTAACTGAATTCAAAAAAGCATGGGACCAACATAGAGGATCTCTAAAGGTAAAAAGTGGACTGTTGTAGTTGTTGTTATGGAATGACAGACTAGATAGACCATGTGGTCTTTTTCTGTCATCATGTTTCTATGTTTCTATCAATTAAGGGTAATGCCAGCACTACAAACTGGCCAGTACCACCACTGCAATAGAGCTGGAAGAGACTCTAAATCAGTTTTAACCAGCAGCAGCCACCTAGGTATATGCTGCAAGTCTCCTAGTATCTGGAAGGAGATTGGGCTTAATGATCATTTGTCCCTACGGATGTTAGATGTTCCAGGGAACAAACCTGCAGCCTAAGGAAAAAGTAGCCTTAGTCACTTGGAGCCACAAGGTACTGGCAGAGGATGGTTTCCTCATCTGAGGGCTAGCCTCCAGGCATCCACATAGCACTGCCCAAGAGCCTAAAGTGGAAACTTCCAGTGCCTTCTTAAGGATCTTAACTCTCCAAAACTCAGAATCCTCACATGCAGTACCTACCTCCACCAGGATGGTCATGTGCTTATTCACAGCCGTGAACAGGACTCCCATCCTAGGGGCCCCGAGGTGCTGATCCCGCTTATCTTAGAACTGAGGGAACCTTAGGACCCTGAGGGTCCAGTCTGAGGGATTTCTCCCTAAAATCCTGTGTGCTGCTGCATAGGGTAAGGGAGAAGTATAAATTTAGCAGATCACCGGATCCACTAGGTATAAAGGGGACCAGCCTGCTGAACTCTCCCAAAAGCTGGCTTCACAATCTGCAAAGCTGCCATAGCATCCTGAAAAAGCATAAACAG
Source organism: Ichthyophis bannanicus (assembly GCA_033557465.1). Lineage (NCBI taxonomy): Eukaryota > Metazoa > Chordata > Amphibia > Gymnophiona > Ichthyophiidae > Ichthyophis > Ichthyophis bannanicus. The sequence continues at coordinate 195,980,110 of CM066039.1, forward strand.
GCCCTGTCACAAAAAAAGGCAGATCACAAAGATCCTAACCAGCCCCTGGAGGAATTACCATTCTGTCGTCCTCCGATTGACCTCCTTGCACTGGGAAAAAGGTTGGGCTCCTGGAGGAATGAAGGAGTGCAAGAGTGAAGCGAGAGCCGTGACCCCTCTGGTTGCCCATGACAGGAGTACTCTTAGGCCCCAGAAGCCCGCCTTGGGTCTCCATGAAGGGGGCTGCTAAGCAGCTAGTCAGATTGAACATAGCCCATGAGCTGGTTCAGGAACTGCAGTACAAAGCGTAGTTACTCACCTGTAACAGGTGATCTCTGGGAACAGCAGGAATTTAGTCTTCACATATGGGTATCGTCGGTACCGACGGAGCATGCGCGGGGACGCTCCCCAGCGTCCAATAGGAACGCTTTTGGGAGCATCCCTCAGCACATGCGCGCTGCCTTCCCGCCTTTCTAACTGTCCCTCTTCAGTTAAGTTTGTAGCTGAGTGAAAGGATAGAGGGAGAGAGGAAAGAGACAAAGAGAGAGAGACAACTCCTAGGGGAGGTGGGTGGGTTGTGAAGACTAAATTCCTGCTGTTCCCGGAGATCACCTGTTACAGGTGAGTAACTACGCTATCTCCAGGAACAAGCAGGAATGTAGTCTTCACATATGGGGACTCCCTAGCTGAAGATGCCACGGAGATAGCCCCAGGAAGGAGGCACCCTAAAAAGGTAGGCATCCTTACTCCCATGGATCTCTGGCATTCCACCAGGGTTGGTGGGTAGGAGTCGAATTAGGTCTGAAAGAGATTTTGAAGAACAGCTTGGCCAAATAAGGCATCCCAACGGAAGGCTTTATCCAGGCAGTAGTGGGCTCTGAAGGTATGTAGCGAGGCCCAGGTGGCTGCTTGACAAATGTCATTGATAGACACAGAGTGGAGATTAGCCATAGAAGCTGCCATGGCTCTCACATTATGAGCTGTGACATGGTCCTGAAGAGGAAGACCCTTACTCTCATAAGTAAAGGATATGCATTGGGCAATGCATTTAGATAAAGTTCTTTTGGAGACTGGAAGACCCAAATGACTAGGGTCAAAAGCTATAAAAAGTTGTGAGGACTTTCTATTTTGTTGTGTTCTTTGTATGTAAAAGGCTAAGGCCCTTTTACAATCCAAAGTATGAAGGTTTCTTTCTGCATTAGAGGCATGAGGCCTCGGAAAAAATACAGGAAGATAAATCGATTGTTTTAAATGAAAAGGCGAAACCACCTTTGGCATAAAGTGTGGTTGAGTCCGAAGAACAACCTTATGATGAAACCTAGTATAAGGAGGATCAGCCACTAAAGCTTGCAATTCACTAATGCGACGGGCAGAGGTGATTGCAATTAGGAAGATGACCTTCCAGGTCAAAAACCTAAGGGCTGTAGTGGCCAAAGGTTCAAAAGGCGACTTCATGAGTTGCCCGAGAACTACATTTAGATCCCATGCCACCAGTGGTGGCTTGATGGGAGGTTTAGTTAATAAAAGGCCTCTCATAAATCTTGATAGGAGTGGATGAGAGGAAATTGGTTGTCCATTTAGAGGCTTATAAGAAGCTGAAATTGCACTAAGATGGACTCTTACCGAATTGGTCTTTAAACCAGAATTCGATAAGTGAAGGAGATACTCTAGTATCGATTCTAAGGGTATGACCAGGGGGTTTAATCCCTTCTTGGAGCACCATATAGTAAAATGTTTCCACTTGAAGGCATAAGATCTTCTTGTGGAAGTTTTCTAGAAGCCTGAAGGATATCCTTTACCTGCTGGGACAGGTTGAAATCTTGGAGGTCTAAGCCTTCAGCAACCAGGCCATGAGGTGCAGGGATTGGGGATCCAGGTGCCAAAGTGTCTCGTTCTCCTGGGAAAGGAGATGTGGAGCATGCCCTAACTCCAGAGCTGCCGTTTGAGAGAGATGTAGAAGCAGGGAATACCACATTTGGCGTGGCCATCGTGGCGCTATGAGAATCATGCGACCCCTGTCTCTCTGAAGCTTGAAGAGTGTTTTGGGGATGAGGGGAATGGGTGGGAAGGCATAAAGGAAGTCCTGACCCCAGTGAAGGAGGAAGGCATCCCTTGCCTGACAGTTGTGAGCCTGAATCCTGGAACAGAACTGGGGAAGTTTGGCATTCAGTGGACTTGCAAAGAGGTCTATGTCTGGAGTGCCCCAGAGATGAAATATCTTTGCTACCTGGTCTAGGTGGAGGGACCACTCGTAAGGCAGCAGTACTCGACTGAGTTTGTCTGCCCAAAGGTTTTGAATGCCTGGAAGATATACCACTAGAAGGTGAATTTGATGCTTTCTGGCGAGGGCCCACAGTCGTAAAGCTTCGTTGCATAATGACAGAGAGCCTGTTCCGCCCTGCTTGTTCACATAGAACATGGCTACTTGATTGTCCATCTGGACTAGGACTGTCTTGTAGATGAGCTGGGCGTGGAATACTCAAAGAGCTAAATAGATTGCTCTTAATTCCAGGAGGTTTATGTGTAAACCAACCTCCTGTGGAGTCCAGGTGCCATGGGTAGAGAGATGATTCAGGTGTGCTCCCCAACCCACCTGTGATGCATCTGTCGTTAGGGTGGCCTGAAAGAGGGGTTGATGGAAAGGGGACCCCACTGTCAGATTTTTTAGTGATTGCCACCATTGGAGGGACAAAACTAGTCGTTGAGAGATTGTTATTTTTTCCGACAAATGACCCGTGGCCTGTGTCCACTGTGTGGAAAAGGTCCACTGAGCTGCTCGCATGTGGAGGCAAGCATATGGGACTACATGAACTGTGGATGCCATATGTCCCAGTAACTGCAGTAGCTCTCGAGCAGTGAGGGAGGATTTGCCTGCTGCTTGAGAAGCTAGTTGCATTATGCGAAGACACCGGGCTTGTGGAAGGAAAGCCCTTGCCTGTCTGGTATCCAGACAGGCTCCTATGAATTCTAGGCATTGGGAAGGAACTAGTTGAGATTTTGTGAAGTTTATTACCAATCCCAAGTATTGGAGGATTCACATTGTATGGGACAGTGCAGTGCTGGCCTCTGCAACTGTAGGGGCTCGAATGAGCCAGTCATCTAAGTAGGGGAAACCAAACATCCCCAGGGTTCGTAGAAATGCAGCTACTACTACCATGCATTTCGTGAATACCCTTGGTGCTGAAGCCAGACCAAAAGGAAGAACCCTGTACTGGAAATGTTTTCCCCTGAAAAGGAAACGTAAAAATGTTCTGTGATCTGGATGGATGAGAATGTGAGTGTATGCATCCTTTAAATCTGGAGAGCAAAGCCAATCCTGTCTTTGAAGGTATGGCAGAAGAGTTCCTAGAGAAATCATTTTGAATTTCTCTCGAAACATATATTTGTTCAATTCTCTGAGGTCTAGAATGGGTCTGTGTCCTCCTGTTTTCTTTGGAATAAGAAAATAGGGGGAGTAGAACCCTGCACCCTGTTGAAGAATGGGTACTTCCTCTATTGCCCCTTGGGCAAGCAGTGTGGAGACCTCGTACTCTAGCAGATTGTCTGCAGAGGTTTGTGAATTGAATTGCTTTAGAATTGTAGGAGGGGGCATGCTGTGAAAATAAAGCTTGTACCCCTCTCCTATAATGGACAAAGTCCAATCTTCTGCTGTTATCTGATGCCATCTGTTGACAAAGTGGCATAACCTGCCCGGAATATTGGGGGGTTGGGGACCCCTCAGAGGCAGTGAGGCAAAGCTCTCTAGGAAGGAGTCAAAGCCCTTGAGGGGGCTGAACCTGGAGAGCTGGTTGGGCTCTCGGGCCTTTTGGCTTCTTTTGCTGTCTAGGTTGTCCCTTTTGGGCAACCTGACCTGGAGTTTGACTCTGCTGGGCATAGGAAGGATAAAAGTTCTTCTTTTTGCTAAAAGAGTTTTTTTTATAAGGCTTCCTTTTGGCTGGAGTGGCTGTAGACTTTGACAATCTATCTAAGGTAGAATTGTCAGCATCTAACTCGTTAGCCTTTTCCTGCCAGTTCTTGCCGAAGAGATTTTCCCCCATGCAAGGAATGTTGCCTAACTTGTCCTGTACCCAAGTCTCCAAGTCTGATGCTTGTAGCCAGGCAATCCGTCGTGCGCCAATGGCAATAGCAGAGGTTCTGCTGATGCATTTGAAGCAGTCAAAGGCTGCATGATTGACAAACTTGGAGACATCCTGAGCATGCTTAACTAGAGCAAGAAAATCTTGTCTCTTATCATCTGGGAGAAAAGGGCTCATAAGTTCCAAGTCTCCTGTGACTTCCTTGAAGAACATTCCCATATATAGGATATATGAACTGATCCTAGCTGAAAGCATAGAAGCTTGAAAAGTCCTGCGTCCAAAAGCATCCAGAGTCCTGCATTCACGACCTGGAGGATTGGATGCATGCCTCTTTGCACTCTTCGTCCTACGCATGGCTGATTCCACTACCATTGAATGGTGTGGCAGCTGAGTTTTCTGAAATCCAGGACATGGCGGAACTCGATACATAGTATCAAGTCTCCTAGAGTGAGGAGAAGTAGTCAGAGGTGTCTCCCACATTCTGAGCATCAAGCTATGGAGAATTTCATGGATAGGCAGAGTGGCTGCCTCCTTAGGAGCTATAGGATATTGGAGGATTTCCAATTCCTTTGCTCTGGGTTCGTCTTCAGGAGCTACTGTGATTGAGAGACCTTTGGCCATATCACGGATGAAATCCTGAAATGACATGTCCTCTGGAGGTGAAATTCTGCGTTGGGGAGACGAGGGGTCTTCTAAAAGAAACCCTCTAGTGCCAGCAGAATTGTCAGAGTCTTCGGAATCGGAGGAATCAAAGTATTCCTGACCCCGATGCTCTTGCAAAGCACGATCCCGGTACCGATCGAAGTCGGTACCGAACTAAGCCGGTACTGCTTGAGATGGCATGGGAAGAGTTCCCACTGGGGCCCGTACCGTCGGTAGCGGAATCGTCGGTGTCGGTACCGGTGTCTGTACTGGTGTCGGTACCGGCATCAGTGTCGATGTCGGTACCGGTGCCCGTTGGACCACCGGTACCGCAGCTGAAAGGAGAGCTGCAATGCTGCGCTCGATAGCGAGGAACCTCTGGTCTATCGAAGCTGCCGATGCCTGGGTGTTGGTACCGGTAAGGACGGCCGGAACCCCTGAGCATGGCACAGGTAGTTCTTGCGAGGGTGAGGCCTCGAGAACATCCTGAAGCCCCATCGATGCTTTGAAAGCCGAAGCCTCCCGCCGGGGCTGTTTTGCCGGTGTGGTTCCCTCAAGGGCAATGCCAATGGCCTCTTGATGCTTAGCAGGAGAGCTGCCCTTTGAGGACCGGTTTTTATGTTTAGTTACCTGAGATCCATGGGAGGAAGAAGAGGCCCTTGACGATGTTGATGCAATGGATCTGGCATCTGAAGAAAAGAGGGTACCGAGCTTTGCAGCCCGGTTCTGTCTTCCTCTTTTAGTCATCCCCATGTAGGAGAGACATTCAGTTGGAGAATGTTCAGGTCCTAAACATTTCAGACACCAATCATGGGTGTCAGTGATGGAAATAGTACCGCCACACTTAGTACATTTCTTAAAAACACTAGTTGGCTTTTCCATGATTTAGAAATATGGGGCTTAGTGCCCAAAATGGCGCCTAGCACCAAGAGAAACGTTTCTGAAAAGAAACAGTCTAAGTCTAAGGGGGTTTTTTGTATGAAAAGAAAAGAAAAGAAAAGAACCGGTGGTACCGGTAGGCGTCGTGCGGTAGGCAAGCGCAACCACAAGAAAAGAAATTTAAGGACGGAATTTTCTGCGGTGAGAGGGAATAGATCCTGTCGGCTCCACGGAAAACAAAGAACTGAAGAGGGACAGTTGGAAAGGCGGAAAGGTAGTGCGCATGTGCTGAGGGATGCTCCCAAAAGCGTTCCTATTGGATGCTGGGGAGCGTTCCCGTGCAGGTTCCGTCGGTACCGACGATACCCATATGTGAAGACTACATTCCTGCTTGTTCCTGGAGATTCTTTTTTGTTTTATTTTCCGTTCCTTTCCTTATGATACCTAGCATTCTGTTTGCTCTCTTGGCTGCCACTGCACACTGGGCTGAGGGTTTGAAGACTACATTCCTGCTTGTTCCTGGAGATGCTGGTTGACAAATAGGGCCTCTGGGTATGCGGCTAGGGTCACCCCGCCATGTTCCACCTCTGTTGGACCCAAGCCACTACCTGAAGTGGCAGCAGTGCTCACTGGCAGGCAGACTTAAAAAAGAAAATAAGAGTGGCAGGCCCGACAGGAACAGCATCAAGCTCTGAGCCTCCTACTGGTGGTCCAAGAACACCAAAAAAAAGTGTACCAGGCTTTGCAGCCATAACTGAGACAAAAAAAAGGAAGCTGCAGTAAATAAAATGCAGGCTGCATGGCTGAGGACTGCAAAGACAATGGCAAAAACCAAAGACCATAAAAAATGGCACTGATGGCCTGTTCTGCTGACTAGGGAAATCAGAGTAGGGAACAGGGCTGGCTCAAGAGTTAGTTGTCATAATTTATCATTTAGCTTTGAATGCCTCGGTCTTTGCCCCACCCCCCACAAAAAATGAAGCTACTGCCCTAAGTGACTGCCTAATTTGCCTAATGGTTGAGCTGACCCTGGTAGAGAAGCCCCAGATGCCCACAGAAGCCTGAGAGGCCCAGCTGCCAATCAAGGCCTGCCTTTTTAAAATTTGAAGCAGCTTTATTAAAAGCAGCAGATCGCCAGATACTTCCCAATGAAACCAATGGGGAAAAAGAAACGGAAAAAAATAATCTGAAAAATAGAGGGCATGCAGATAAGGACAGCAAGAGGGAAGGGGAGGACAGCCCAATTTACCTATCCCTCTCAGGGGATCTGAGGGATCCTCCTGCTCCTCTTCAGGCCAAAACCCTAGTAACCCATAGAAAACAGCTTTGTACACAGGGTGGCTGTTAGTTCCAGGAGACATGGGCAAACCTGTGCTCTGAGCTACATTGGGCCTTTCCAGACTCAGTCACAATGATCACTGCACCATATGTGGGTCAGGACAGTCAGGTCAATCTGCACTGCTGCACCAGTCTATACATCTTGCCACCTGTTGGAGGCAGAAACTACTGGCTTTTCTCAGTGCTGCACTAGAGGAAATACCAAATGATGACATCACTGAAAGTTTCTCAAGTCTGCCTCCATCTGCTGGCATGGGAACATAACTCTCATCTGGACTAGTCTAGCTGGATAAGGAAATGGGTTTGAGCTTTGATTTAAGTTGGTTATATTGAAAAGTTCTTATGCTGTATATTGCATTGGACATTTTTGGAAAATCAGAAAACAGAATGTATTTAAAATAAATGTTTTTTAAATTAAAAGCACAGATGCAATACCTTTAAACATTTTTACAATTTTATAAAATCATTTGTTAGTTTAGTATCTCCTTTGACATGTCTATTCTTGCACATTTTCATATGGATTCTCTTTCTCATACTTATACACATATTCTCTTCCTTCTGTCCATGGAAACCCCCCAGCTATCTCTTTGATGGGGAAGGAATTGTGGTGACTGCTCTATGACACATACTGATGCAACAGCCCTGTCTTCAGCACCTTCCACCCAATATCCTTTCTCCACTAATGAATGAAGTATGCTGGTAGGTAGAAGCTGTAGCAACCATATAGCTCAGAGGTGCTGAGGAAGATGTCTATGGTGCCACTTCCCCCTCCCCCTGCCCTTTATTTTGAATTCTAAGAGCCTCCTGCTCTTCACCTCAGTGTGAGAACTGTTCTAGCCAATTCATCCTGGATTCTGCACTACCTAGGGTCAAGTAGCCTAGTGGTTAGAGAAACTGCCTAGTACCCAGAAGATCAAGGGTTCAATTCCCACTGGCACTCCTTGTGACTTTGGGCAAGTCACTTTACCCTCCATTGCCTTGGAAGAAAAGGCTGGCAATCTACTTCCAGTGATACATTGCCAAGAAAACCCAGAGGTAGCTGGGTTGCTATAAGTCAATACTGACTAGATGGCACACAAAAAAACAGGGTCAGCCCTATCCAAAAGTCTACCTTCAGTACTTTCTCCTTTCTTGCAGCTGTCCTATTATACTACTATCCCCTTTCCTCCAATTTTTACCCGCCTTCCCATCTCCAGTACTCTCCTTACCCCCTTCCCAGTTCTAACTTAGCGCTTTTATTCCCCCTCCATTCCTTGGTTCAGTCCCAGCGCTATCCCTCTCCTGCTCTCCTGGTCAATAGAGCCACTTCCTCTAGCCATTGTGTGTCAATTTAACCATCACTATTTCTGTTTCCTTTGGCCTCCATGAGCTAGCGCCTCTTTAGGCCTGTGCAGACAGCATAAGTTCAGGTGTCTCTCTCCAGCCTGTCATGGGGGCAGTGCCATACCTGAAGATGTCCTGGATGTCTCCAGAGACTTAGCAGTTTAAACAAAATGCTGCAGTCTTTTGGTAAAGCTCAGAAATTTTCCAAGTGTTCTCCTAGGTCAGTTTTCCATCAACTGCACCCCATTGATCACTTCATCAAAGAAATCAAATCAAATGTATTTGCTAAGATCCCCTTTGAAACCACCAGAGATACCAAACTACCCAGTTCCATGAGTGAGATTTTAGGCCAGTCTTGGATTTATGACCACCTCATCCTTATACATTGTGGGATCTGTAGCAATGACTTCAATGGAAAGAATCATTGTGTACAAATACCACATTGCTTTGTATGTAAGTTCAAAACTAGGATTGGCCAAGAACTAAGAAGTCTCACCTCTTGAAGTGGATAACTTGACAGCTCTGAATCATAGTGTCTATGATCCCATAGCCCAGTGATTCTCTTGAAGGACCACCAAAAGGGATTGCTACTGATGGAAAAAAATCTGCACTTGTATTTACCTGCTGGGAAATTATTTAAATCTTGGGGAAAAGGGAATTCTTTGGGTTAAAGCTAAAACATCGGTATATTTTAGAATTCAGTATTTTGGTTCCGTCAGTCAGGGCTTAGTACCCCCAGAGCGTTTTTTCATTTAAATTTAAAGTCAGTCAGGGCTTAGAACCACCAGAGAGCTTTTCATTTAAATCAAATCAGAGTATAGCTTAGCATAGAAGGTAGAATAGGGTAATTATTCTTTGAGTAGAAATAAAGAAATTGTTTCTAGATACCTCTACAAACAGCCTTCCAGTTAGGAGGCAGGAGACCTGTGAAATTGTTTTAAATAGGTGTTAAAGTCAAGTGACAGATCAAAGGGGCAATTTGAAAGGCTCCCTATTAAACCAAGGGCTGTGTGAATCTCCCAGGAAATTGTTAAAAGATTACCTTAGAAACACAGGTCAGGGCAGATACCCATGCCTGAAATAATATTTAAAGGTGATATATCAGAAGAAATTAAACAAATTCAATAAACCAGGAAGATGTATTACAACTATTATTAGCAATCTGTGAACTATCATTAAAATCATCTATAGCACCTGAAGATTGGAGAATTGCCAGTGTAATGCCAATCTTTAAAAAGGGTTCCAGGGTTGATCCAGGAAACTACAAATTGATGAGCCTGATGTCAGTACCAAGCAAAATGGTAGAAAGCATTATAAAGAATAAAATTACTGAACATGTGGACAGTCATGGTTTAATGGGAGAAAGCCAACATGGATTTAGCCAAGATCTTATCTTACTAATTTGTTATATTTTTTGAATATGTGAATAAACAGGTAGATAAAGGTGAGCAAGTTGATATAGCATATCTGGATTTTCAGAAAGCCTTTGACAAGGTCCCTCATAAGAGACTCTTGGCGAAATTAGAAAGCCATGGGATAGGAAGCAGTGTACTATTGTGGATCAGAAACTGGTTAAAAGATAGAAAGCAGAGAGTAGGGCTAATTCGTCAATTTTCTCAATGGAGAAAGGTGAATAAGGAATACCCCAGGGGTATGTGCTGGGCCCATTGCTTTTTCACATATTCATAAATAACCTTGAAATGGGCATAAGTGAGGTGATCAAATTTGCAGATGACACAAAATTAATCAACGTTGTTAAAACACAAGAGGATTGTGAAAAATTGCAAGAGGACCTTGATAAATTGAAAGATTGGACGTTCAAATGGCAGACAAAATTTAATGTGGACAAGTGCAAAGTTATGCACCCAGGAAAGAGTAGTTACTCACCTGTAACAGGTGTTCTCCAGGAGCAGCAGGAATCAGTCCTCACATATGGGTGACATTGACGTCGATGGAGCCCTTGCGGAGCATTTCCCCAGCTTTCCATGAAAGCCTTTGGGAATGCAGGCACGCATGCGCGGTTCCCTTCCCGCCTAAAGGTGCCATCTTGCTCAGTCAAATGACATAGATAAAAACAGCACACAAAAATGTAAAAATAAACTATCTACAACTGCAACTCCCAGGGGAGGAGGGAGGGTTGTGAGGACTGATTCCTGCTGCTCCTGGAGAACACCTATTACAGGTGAGTAACTACTCTTTCTCCAGGACCAAGCAGGAAGTCAGTCCTCACATATGGGTGACTCCCTAGCTCTGGGCTACCAAGGAACCCAGGCTGAACAAGAGAACTCCCTCTAGTCCCAGCATGAAAGAAAGGCTTTTCACTGACAGAACCTCCACGGGTAGCCCAACGGAGGGCTAGAGGGCAGGAGTTGCCTAAACCTCAAAGAGATTCCGGAGTACTGCCTGGCCAAAAGCACTGTCCCTACGGGACTCCCTCTCCAGACAGTAATGGGCTGCAAAGGTCTGGCTTGAGGACCAAGTTGCAGCCCTGCAGATGTCCACCAACGGTACAGAGCGGAGGTGAGCCACTGAGGCAGCCATTGCCCTGACACGATGGGCCGTGACCCGACCCTGCAAAGGAAGGTCAGCCGCCCTGTAAGCCCAGGTGATACAGTCAGCCACCCAGGTGGACAAGGTACGCTTGGACACAGCTAACCCCAAATTATTAGAGTCAAAAGATATGAAGAGCTGAGTAGCCCTTCTATGCCCCTGCGTATGGTCCAGGTAGAAGGATAAGGCCCTCCTACAGTCCAGGGTATGCAGAACTGCTTCAGCCTGGCTTGCATGAGGCCTAGAGAAGAATGTCGGAAGAACCACCTCTTGGTTAAGGTGGAAAGAGGAGACAACTTTAGGGAGGAACTTTGGATGAGTCCTAAGGACTACCCTGTTCCTATAGAAGCGGGTGTAAGGCCTGTCACAGACCAGGGCCTGAAGCTCACTCACTCGCATGGCCGAGGTTAGGGCTATCAAGAAGAGTGTCTTCCAGGACAGGAAGCGTAGGGGGCAAGTAGCCATCGGCTCAAAAGGTGGGCGAGTCAGTTGCTGCAAGACCACATTCAACTTCCACTCAGGAGCAGGAGGACGGATTGGAGGCTTGAGCAAAAGCAAGCCTCTGAGAAACCGGGACACCAAGGGGTGAAACGACAGAGAATGTCCTTCCACTAGTGAGTGGTGAGCTGCCAGAGCTGAGAGGTGGACCCGAACAGAATTGGACTTAAGTCCCTGATTTGATAAGTGCAGTAAGTATTGAAGCACTACTGGTAGAGTACAGGAGAAGGGATCCTCTGTACATAGCTGACACCACACAAAAAACCTTTTCCATTTGAGAGCATAGGTTTTCCTAGTGGACTGTTTCCTAGAGGCTAGGACAACCTCCTCAACTTCCTGAGGTAGGCCCCAGGGAGCTAAAACTACCCTTGCAGCCTCCAGGCCATCAAATTGAGAGCTTTGAGATTGGGGTGCAGAAGGGAACCCTGATCCTGAGAGAGGAGGTCGGGTTGCAACCCCAGAGGCAGTGGGGGATCCACTGCCAGCTGAAGCAGAAGTGTCTTGGCCACCTGGGAGCTACCAGCAGGACCGAGGCCTTGTCCTGAAGAATCTTGAACAGGGTTCGGGCCACCAAGGGCATGGGAGGAAACGCATACAGGAGGCCCTGAGACCATGGGATCAGAAAAGCATCTGCCGCCATCCGCAGAGGATGCGGTTGTCTGGAGCAGAACTTTGGCAGCTGTTTGTTCAGTGGACTGGCAAACAGATCTAAGGATGGAGGTCCCCATTTCAGGAAAATCCTCTGAACCACCAAAGGATGGAGCTGCCACTCGTGGGGCTGCAGAATCCTGCTCAACCTGTCGGCCAGGAAGTTTTCCTGGCCACGGAGGTACACAGCCTTGAGGAGCATGTTGTGCCTGAGGGCAAACAAGCAAAGGTCCTGTGCTTCCTGACAAAGGAGTCTGGACCCAGTTCCGCCCTGCTTGTTCACATAAAACATGGCTACCTGGTTGTCTGTTTGAACTAGGACAGACTGATGAGCCAGGGTTGGAGAGAAAGTCTTGAGGGATAACCGAATAGCCCTGAGTTCCAGTAGATTGATTTGATGTACGGCTTCCCAGGGAGACCACAGGCCCTGGGTGCCCTTGCCTAGGCAATGAGCTCCCCAGCCCTGCAGGGAGGCATCCGTGGTCAACACCACTATAAACCGAGGAATCTGAAAAGGTACCCCTTGCAGCAGATTGGGTGAGTGCAGCCACCATCTCAGGAAGTTCAGAAATTGTCTGGACACCCTTATCCTGTCTCTGAGGCTGCCTGTGGCCTGTAACCACTGAGTCCGAAGGCACCACTGTGCAGGCCGCATATGGAGCCTGGCATTGGGGGTCACATGTACTGTCGAAGCCATGTGGCCAAGAAGCCTCAGGCAGAGTCTGGCGGAGACCAGTGACCTGCTGAGAAACTGGTTTGCTAAGTTTATCAGTCTTTGGGCTCTGTCTGCTGGCAAGAATTCCTTTGCCAGCAGAGAGTCCAACCTCGCCCCTATGAACTCCAAGTTCTGGGAGGGGAGCAAAGTGGACTTTGCGAAGTTTATTAAAAACCCCAAGCTTTGAAGAAGAGCAGTAGTTCTGAGGGTGGCCTGTCGGGCCTCCTGGCACGTCTGACCTCTTATGAGCCAGTCGTCCAGATAGGGGAAGACAAAAATTCCCTGTTTTCTTAGGTAGGCCGCCACCACTGCCAGGCATTTGGTAAAGACCCTGGGAGCAGAGGTGAGGCCAAAAGGCAGTATTCTGTACTGATAATGGTTTCCTCCCACAATGAACCTGAGGTACTTTCTGTGGTCTGGATGAATGAGGATGTGAGTGTACGCATCCTTTAGATCTAAGGAGCATAGCCAATCTCCCTGCTGGAGGTAGGGCAGAAGTGTTCCAAGAGTAAGCATCTTGAACTTTTCCTTCTCGAGGAATTTGTTGAGATTTCTGAGGTCTAGAATAGGCCGAAGGCCACCGGTTCTTTTGGGTACCAGGAAATACCTGGAGTAGAACCCTTGACCCTGTAAGTGGGGAGGCACAGGCTCCACTGCCCTGTCCACCAACAGACCTTGGAGCTCCTGAAGGAGAAGATCTGTGTGCAGGGGAGGCCTTGGACGTTCCACTGGAAAGTATGGAGGAGGCAGCTGTTGGAAGTGTAGCAGATAGCTCTGGTGGACTATGCTTAACACCCAACTGTCTCCTGTGATGAGTGGCCACTTGTGGGCAAACAGGGCGAGGCGACCACCTGTGCAGGGTTGGGAGAGCAGAGACGGAGAGGCTATGCCTAAGGAGTCAAAAACCCCCACCCTGCTGAGTGGGAGCAAGGGCCGGAGGCTTGGGAGTCCTCTGCCTACGGGGCCCATTACCCTGCCCCTTGGCTTGCTGACCCTGAGGGGCAGCTTGGGCGGCCTGGTACTGTGGATACTGTTTGTAGGCAGTGCCCTTCCTCGGGTAAAAGGGCTTTTTACCCGAGCCCTTCTTTTTGTGAGAAGGGGCAGAAGTCTTCCTAGACAGCCTTGTCCTCGTGAGGTGCTCGGTTTCGAGCTGTGCGGCCTTCTCGGTCATGGGCTTGCCAAAAAGGTTCTCACCTCGGCAAGGGACATCGACCAACTTGTCCTGAACCCATGGCTCAAGGTCCGATGACTGCAGCCATGCCTGGCGTCGAGCCGCGATGCCGGCTGCTGCAACACAGGCACAAGCCTCGAAGCCATCGTAGGCAGTGCGGGACATAAACTTGGAGCATTCCCAGATCCCCGAGGACAAGGACTTGAACCTCTGTAAGGGTTCCCTGGAGAGACCAGCAGAGAACCCAGCCAGCTCCTTGGCGAGGTCTCGCAAGTACATGCCCATGTACAGCTGGTAAGACTGGATACGGCAAGCAAGCATCAAGCCCTGGAAGCACTTTCTACCAAAACCATTGAGGTTCCGGGCCTCCCTGCCAGGGGGCACCGCGGAGTGCATATTCTGACTTTTCAGGCGATGCATGGTCGATTCCTCCACCATGGAATGGTGTAGTAGCTGCGCCTTTTGAAAGCCAGGGCTCTTCTGGAGTCGATAGATAGAATCGACCCGCTTGCTTAGAACCAGCGCTGAGGCCGGTGCCTCCCACATCCGGAAGAGGAGCCGTTCCAGCATCGGAGGAACCGGAACAGTAAAGGCCTCCTTCGGAGGAGCGTCATACTGTAGGGCCTCAAGCTCCTCGGCTCGAGGCTCCTCCTCGGATCCGCAGGGATAGCCAACACCGTAACCATATCCCGGATGAACTCCGAGAACCGGGTATCCTCCGGAGGGGATCTACTCCAGGGTTCAGACTGCGGTGAGTCCGATGGGACGCACCGAGTCCTGAAGGTGTCGGGGGACTCCTCGTCCTCCGTCTCCCAGGCGGACTCGTCCGATGAGGAATCGGGGTCCGACCTCGCGGGGCCTGTGAGCACCCGCCCCGACGCCGAAGGCACCAGCGTCGACGCCCTTGGTCCCGAACGGGAGGTCGAGGGAGACCGTGATCGAGGTCGACCTCAAGCCTTCATGGTCTTGAGTGTCGGCTCGGTCTCCGGGGTCGACTTCGATGTCGATGTCCCAGTGGTTGGGGCAGATGCGCCAGACAGGCTGGCCATCAGTGCCCGCTGCTGTACCATGAAGGCAGACAGTCTGCTGTCCAAGGCTGTCAGCCTGAGACCCAGCTCAGGAGACTCAGCAGCCCCCGACTCGGGCTACGGCGGCGCCGGGCCCGACGTCGGCTCTCTGGGAGGAGAGTCCACGAGGACTACAGGACTTACGTGTCCAGCAGACTCCGGCTCCACTTGAGGTACTTTGGGAGGCTTCTCCTGTTCCACGGGCCCGGGGCGATGGTCGGGGGTCTGAGACCTAGCTCTCGAGGAGCCAGGGACCTCTTCCGACGACGCCCTCGCGAGTCGCTTCTTCCTCTTTCGCTCCCGGTCGGGGGACCCCCTGTCCGAGGAACCCCGACAGTGCTCGGGATCCAATTCCCGCAATGTCGAGGCCTCAGACGAGGTCCGGGCCCGGCCAGAGGCCGAGTCAGAAAAAAGACTTTCCTTTTGGTGCTGACGACTTCAAAGCGCCTTGGAAGACATTTTTCCACATGGTCCACAGATCTTAGGATCGAGGTCAGGACTGAGGCACCGAAGGCAGCTGTTGTGTGTGTCGGTGAGAGACATTAGCTTCTTACACCGATCACACTTTTTGAATCCACTGGAAGCCATCGGGGAAAAAAAGAGTCCCCACGAGGTCAAAGGACCAGCCTTCCAGGGAAAAAGAAAAAAAGGGCGCGAACGCCAGCCACAAAGGGCAAAAACCGGAAAAAGAAGATCGGGCTCGATACCGGTGTACCGAACCCGGCGGGAGGGGAACCGGCGTCGAACTGGAGAACAAATAGCGAAGGAATCGCGAAAAAATCTAACTATTTTCCGGGAGGACTAGGACACACGTCCAGTGGGCTTCACGGAAAAAGAGAGACTGAGCAAGAGGGCACCTTTAGGCGGGAAGGGAACCGCGCATGCGTGCCTGCATTCCCAAAGGCTTTCATGGAAAGCTGGGGAAATGCTCCGCAAGGGATCCATCGACGTCAAAGTCACCCATATGTGAGGACTGACTTCCTGCTTGGTCCTGGAGAAAGAACAATTCAAACTACGGTTCCACAATGTAAGATTCCATATCAGGAACCACCAACCAGGAAAGGTATTTCGGCATTTTCGTGGATAATACGTTGGAACCCTCTGCCCAGTGTGAAGCCGCGGGCAAGAAAGCAAATAGAATGCTAGGAATCATAAGGAAAGGAATGGAGAATAAATCCAAAAATATTATAATGCCTTTGTATCATTCCATGGTGCGACCACACCTTGAATATTGTGCGCAATTCTGGTCGCCATATCTTAAAACGGATATAGAAAAATTAGAAAAGGTACAGAGAAGAGCCACCAAAATGGTAAGAAGGATGGAAGGATACCTCTATGAGGAAAGGCTTAAAAGGCTGGACTCTTCAACTTGGAAAAGAGACAGCTGAGGGGGAGATATGATAGAGGTCTATAAATTAATGAATGCAGTAGAATGGGTAAATGTAGACTGGTTGTTTACTCTATCAAAAAGTAGAAAGACTAGGGGACACACAATGAAGCTACAATGTAACCCGTTTAAGACTAATAAGAGAAAATATTTTTTCACTCAACGTGTAATCAAACTCTAGAATTTGTTACCAGAGGAGGTAGTAAAAGCTGTTAGTGAAGTTGGGTTTAAAAAAATTTGAACAAATTCCTGGAGGAAAGGTCCATAAACCATTATTAAATAGGACCCAAGTAATCCACTGCTTGCTCCAATACAAGCATTATGGAACCTGTGTGTCTTTTTGGGAAACTGCTAGGTATTTGTGACCTGGATTGGCCACTGCTGGAAACAGCATACTGGGCTTGATGGACCTGGGTCTAACCCAGTATGGCATTTCTTATGTTTTTATGTTATATTATGTAACCCAGTCCTTAGGACACACTTATCTTATGCATATTTAATTTTGGAAATCCTGAAAATATCACTGGCTGGTTGTACTCCAAAGACTGCAAAGCAATAACCTACTTGCTTCAAGATATTGTGCTTTTTGTCCTTCAGTATTTTTATTTATTTTATTCTCTTATATACCACACTATTCTGCATCAGTGCGGTTTACATTGAACAAACTGAAATTACATTGAACAGGGCATTATAACTTGGAGATAACTATTTTACAGGGAACATGGGCTATGGAGGGTTAAGTGGCTTGCCCAAGACCACAAGGAGCACCTGTGGGACTAGAAACCCCAGCCCTTCCGGCCCAAGGTTGCTGTCCTCTAGTGGGATTTGAACCCCCGACCTTCCGGCCTGAAGTACCTTGCCCCAACCACTAGGCCACTCCTCCACTCCATTTCTATTACTTTGCCCACCACAAATGTTAAGTTAACAGGTTAAGCCAAGCTTCCTCCTTATTCCTACCCCTATGGAGTGGTACTGTATCTGCTCTTTTCCAATCTCTCAAAACCTGTCCTGTTTCAAGTGATAAGTTGATCATAGCTGTAAGGAATATAGGGAATACTTCCTTTAGCTCTTTTAGTATTTCAGGATGTTTTCCTTCAGCTCCTATAGCCTTGTCTACTTTCAATTGCACCAGCACCTTTAATACTAAATTCTCAATAAATGATAATGCTTTCAGTCGACGGTCAGTTATATCTTTGCCTTTGGCTCCTTCTAGTGTGAATATTGAGCAAAAGTGTTCCTGCTTTATTCCCATTCTCCTATTAAACAAACCCATCATCTTTAATTTTTTCTGTTCCTATTTCAGTCTTCCTCTTTTCACTTATATCTCAAGAAAGTTGCCTTTATTGATTTGACATCATATTTCTCCTTTTGAAACTTTGCCTATCTAATTACCCTTCCTGCCTCCCTTTGTTTATTAGTATCGCAGTAAATGACAACAGATAAAGTTCAGATTAATCAGTCCAGTCTACCCATAAAGATTAGTTTCATCTGGTAATTTTGTCTGCCCTGTGTTCTCCCTTACCTCTGTTTGTATTTTCTGAATGTTATTCTTTTCTTGTACTTTTCTCCTACTTCTTGAACACATTAATCTCTTTACTCTTTCTCCTTTGCTAAGTATCTTGACCTAAAGAGGACCTTTTTTTAACGTATACTAAGTACTTAATTCAGAACACAGTGCACGCTAACAATTAATGCAGTGACTTGACACTTAGTATATGCTAATTCCCACTTTAATAGCATAGAATGGACTTGGCGGGTAACAGGTGTGGACTGTACCTTGCAGTTAATACACAATAACTTACTATGCATTAACTGCTACCACAGCAGATAATGCAGATCTCTTAATCCCATCTCAGTGGTGTTAAGTGCAGCCATGTTATCTATCATGCACTTAACATGCAGTAAATGTATTTTCCCTGCATTAACTGCATGGCTGGATTCTGGGAATGCCCCCAACAGTTAAGGCAGAGGCTCTGCAGGTACCACATGATAATTTCTGGCAATTACAGTATGTTAACTGCAGAACTCCACGCTTTAGTAAAAGATACTCAAAGACGTGTTGGTATTGCAGTGCTCCTTCGTATTATTGTGCATAATTCTAATGTATCTCAGATTCCTTACTGAAGGCCAGGATTTCTCCTATGAAGAAAGGCTAAAAAGGTAAGGGCTCTTTAACCTGGAAAAGAGACGGCTGAGGGGAGATATGATAGAAGTCTATAAATTAATGAACGGAGTGGAACGGGTAAACGTAGATCGATTGTTTACGTTATCAGAATATAGAAAGACTAGGGGACATGCAATGAAGCTACAGGGTAAACTATTTAAGACTAATAAAAGAAAATATTTTTTCACTCAACGTGTAATCAAACTCTAGAATTTGTTACCAGAGGATGTAGTAAAGGCTGTTAGTGTAGCTGGGTTTAAAAAAGGTTTGGACAAGTTCCTGGAGGAAAGGTCCATAAACCATTATTAAGAAGGGACCCAGGATATCAATGCTTGACCCAGTACAAGCATTGTGGGACCTGTGTCTTTTGGGGAAACTGCTAGGTACGTATGACCTAGATTGGCCACTGTTGGAAACAGAATACTGGGCTTGATGGACCTTGGTCTGACCCAGTATGGCATATCTTATGTTCTCAACAATTATTTATTTTCTTAAAATTGGCTCTTCTGACATCTAGGACCCTTGTTTTAATATAATTTATCTCTGATCCAGCGTTTACATTGAATTGCACAGTACTATATTCATATGTCGATACAAAATAACTGTGATGATTAATACCTCTGCAGGTTCAGCAAATAAGATGCAGCCTGGATCGGGGAGGACCTTGACTTTGAAAACTGGACAATTATGTTGACTCAGGCTCTAGACTGGATGTCAGCAATTAGACTCCCTTGTGATCTGGAGTAAATTACTTGATCTCCTTGTGCCTCAGTTCTGTGAAAATGTAATTATGTAATAAAAGATTACTGTTTCTTCTCCTATCCCCTTATATACTGATACTTTTCTGTGCTTTGCCAATATATATCATGGGAATGCATTTTAGTGATGCCTATACATATATGTGTGAAGCAATAAGACAGTAAGGCACTTTAAAATTCAGTTTGGCTGTACACCTGCATATAAACTATGTATAGTTTCAGATATAATGTATGTGAAGCAGCACAGTTCTGACTTTCTTTATACTGTTTCTTATGTTGGCTACAGATTTGGAGAAAACCAAGAGATCTAAGTACACTGTGGACTGAACCATGGCAGTAGCCACAATGACCACCACAACAACCACAACCACCACCACTATGACAGCAGCCACTGTTGTCATTACAACAGCCACCATGGACCTCCGGGACTGGCTTTTCCTCTGCTATGGACTGATCGCCTTCCTTACAGAAGTCATTGACAGCACCACCTGTCCTAACGTATGCCGTTGTGACAATGGCTTCATTTACTGTAATGACCGGGGTCTGACTTCCATTCCTGGCAATATCCCTGATGATGCTACAACGCTATACTTACAGAACAACCAGATCAATAATGCTGGTATTCCCATGGAGCTGAAGAGCAAGGTCAATGTTCAAGTGATTTATCTGTATGAAAATGACCTGGACGAGTTCCCCGTCAACCTGCCCCATTCCCTCCGGGAGCTTCATCTGCAGGACAATAATGTTAGGACTATTGCTAGAGATGCCCTAGCCAGGATACCTCTTCTGGAAAAGCTTCACCTGGATGACAATTCTGTATCCACTGTCAGCATTGAGGATGATGCTTTTGCGGACAGCAAGCAGTTGAAGTTGCTTTTCCTGTCCAGGAATCACTTGAGCAGTATCCCCAATGGGCTTCCCAGAACCTTGGAGGAGCTAAGGCTGGATGATAACCGTATCTCCACTATCCCACTACATGCTTTTAAGGGGTTGAACAGCTTACGGCGTCTGGTTCTGGATGGCAATTTGCTAGCCAACCAAAGGATAGCAGATGATACTTTCAGCAGGCTCCAGAACCTCACTGAGCTCTCTCTGGTTCGTAATTCCTTAGCTGCCCCACCACTTAATCTGCCCAGCACCCACCTACAAAAGCTTTATCTGCAAGACAATGCCATCAGTCATATCCCTTACAATACACTGTCCAAAATGAGACAGCTCCAGCGACTGGACCTATCTAACAACAATTTGACCACCTTGCCAAGGGGACTTTTTGATGACTTGGAGAGCCTCTCTCAGCTTCTGTTGCGTAACAATCCTTGGTACTGTGGTTGCAACCTCATGTGGTTACGGGACTGGGTGAAAGCAAGAGCTTCTGTTGTCAATGTGCGTGGTTTAATGTGCCAGGGGCCAGAGAAGGTTAGAGGAATGGCCATCAAGGATATCACCAATGAAATGGATGAATGCTTTGATGCAGGACTCCAAAGCAATGTGATCGTGGTAAAGACCACTGTCATTAACCATGTGGTGACAACTCCACAGGGCTCACTTTTCACTCTGAAGTCCAAAAGACCTGGTATCAGGGTGCTTGATATTGACTATCCCATGGCCACCGTTGCTGGGACAAAACCTTTAGTCATTAGTGTCAAACCCTTGACAGCAGATAGTATACGAATCACCTGGAAGGCAACACTGCCTGTTGCATCCTTCAGGCTCAGCTGGCTCAGGCTGGGCCACAGTCCTGCAGTGGGATCTATAACAGAGACCTTGGTCCAGGGGGATAAAACAGAGTATCTTCTGACAGCCCTGGAGCCCAGGTCCACTTACATCATTTGCATGGTTACTATGGACACAGGCAACACTTACATGGCAGATGAAAGTCCAGTCTGTGCCAAAGCAGAAACAGCAGATTTATACAGCCCCACCACCACTTTGAATCGGGAACAGAATGTGGATCCAATGGCAGGCCTGCCACTGGCAGGAATCATAGGAGGTGCTGTGTCATTGGTCTTTTTATTCCTCGTCCTTGCCTCGATCTGCTGGTATGTTCACCGGACAGGGCAGCTGCTGACTCATGAGAGGGCCTATAGTCGAGGAAGCAGGAAGAAGGACGACTACATGGAGTCAGGCACCAAGAAAGACAACTCCATCCTAGAAATTAGGGGACCTGGGCTGCAGATGCTGCCTATAAATCCCCACAGAGCGAAAGAGGAATATGTCATCCACACAATATTTCCTTCTAATGGCACAAGCCTGTACAAGAGTACCCATACTATTGGTTATGGTACCAACCGTGGCTACAGAGACGCTGGCATTCCAGATGTGGATTATTCCTATACATGATGGAGATGCATCTGCCCATGCCCACTGACCCATTCTGCTGGCTCTCTGCTGCGCAATCTTCAGTTGCATCAGTGTACTGATAAGAAAAAATGTAAAGCAAAATATATAAAAATAACAAAAACAGGCATCTTTTCAAGCAGAAAGGACTTGAGAAAATATTTTGTAGGAAAAAAAGTTTAAAAAGTAGATTAAAAACATGGGGAAAAACATAAAACAATCAAAGACTTCATTTGTATTTAATATTCCAGATTAAACAGTGAGGATGGTGACAATAGGCTAATTTGAACAAAAGGAGTTTTTTTTCTGGACCTGGGAGAACGTTATCCATATATTGTCTATGGAAATCTCAGATTTTGTTCAGGGAGATAATAAAAGAAAAAAAATGTGAAACATAGAGAAAACCTCCCTTGCCCCAGGGATGTTTCTTTGTTGATGTGAACA
Source organism: Ichthyophis bannanicus (assembly GCA_033557465.1). Classification (NCBI taxonomy): domain Eukaryota; kingdom Metazoa; phylum Chordata; class Amphibia; order Gymnophiona; family Ichthyophiidae; genus Ichthyophis; species Ichthyophis bannanicus. The sequence goes on from CM066039.1 coordinate 196,002,086, forward strand.
ATTTGAGTTTTTTATTTTTAAGTTAAGAAACAAGAAAAATAAAGTGAGCAAAAAACAAAACCCCACACCGACTGTTTAGCTCCTGTACTTCAAAAAATAATTTTTAACGGCTATTTTTTATCATCACTGTTTTCCTTAGCAAATGTGCCGAGGAATTGCATCCATGAGCCAGAGATATAGTACCAGAACAATTTCATTATTATATTGTAGCTGATAAAAATATATAGGAAAAGATGAAGACTTTTGTTGGTTTCTCATTACCTTTTGCTGAAAACCCTTATCATTTCTCATGTGTGATGCACTTTCTGGGACAGAAACAGCAAATGCTGGTCCTCAACTACCTGATACAGGTCCTATTTGTTTGTATTTGATCCCAGAAACAGATGCATTTTCATAATTTAGCTAATCTGGAAAAAAAAAACCCTATCTGCAATACTTGAGGATCAGAGCTTGCTGTCATCACCCCAAGCTCCGGACAGAACCATCTGGGCATCAGCTTAGCATTCGCCCCCATCTGCCTGGCACAGAGAGAAACAGCAGACATTTGCTCTCACCACCTCCCTAATACAACACCAATTACTTCCACAAAACACAAGAGTGTAATCTAGGGGAGCAATTAACTCTCGCTAAACCTATATCTGCCTCTTCTTTTTCATAAATTAGGAAAGGGGAATGTTCTGAAAGCATTTTTGGTCATTTTAAATTTAGAAACAAATGATACCAATCAATCCTCTTTTCAAGTGCGTACAACTGATATTTATGAATCAATGTTTGGCAATCAGGTCTCTTGCCCCAACCCTTGAAATAAAATGTGGTAGATGAGGGATTAATTGGACTTATATTACTGAAAGATCTCCCAGAGACCTTGAGCAGCCAAAATCTTCCCATGTGATGGCAGGGAAAAGCAATGACAGAGTTCTAAATTTCTCTATGTATAATGAATTTGGAGCACAGCTGCCATCTACACATATTTGAGGACTTGAGTTTCTGCGTAGATTTCCCACTGAAACAGAGCAGTGATGAACTTAGATGGGCCATGCTCTGCTCAACACAGTACACTCTTGGGGCTGTAGAGTTAAAAACAAAAAGGTGAAGGTTTAGCGACCTCACTGGGATCTGTGTGCGCTAAAGAGATTTTCCTATTGGTACAGAATTGGAATAAGAACACAAGTCCTTCACCAATGAGAAAATCTGCACACTGTCATTAAATAGTGCAGTGTATGTACAAATATATACATTTGTACATTTTATGTAGACTTGTATATTTACTGAGAAATCTAAGTGCTCTGATTTGTAAGAGAGCTTCTAAATAGTTAAGGGAAGATCAACTAACCAAACTGCATACAAGATACTTGCCTGTAAGAAAGCAATAGTTCCCACCATCATGCAGTAGCCAATGTTTTGCACACAAAAGAGCCCAAAAATACAGTAGAACTGATATTCAAAGAGACTAATATGTTAACATTGGGTGCTAACTGCATAAGTCCTTTTTAAAATAATTTTGCATTGGTCAAAGGATAAATGGAGTAACCACCTAGTGGTTTGAATGGTAAGCTAGGAGCAGCAAAGCCAAGGGTGAAATCCTGCTTTTCCCATTAATGTGCCTTGTGATCTCAGGCAACTCATTTCACTCTCCATTCCCTCGGGTACAAACTTAGGGCTATATTTACTAACCTGCTTTAATGTATTAATGTGTGTTATGTAGCATAGGCTCCAGAGGACTTTAACATCGTCAATAAGGCCTATATACTAAAATGCACTAAATTAGTGCCCGTTAAAGCTCATTTTTTTTAGTGCAGGGGCAGGGTTGGACCTGTGCTAACTGATGGGGGTATGCCCAAAATGTTCCCATGCAATTAACACAGATTCAACTCTGCCCCCAAGCTAAGTCATTTGTTGTAATTAATGCGGGTGAAATATTACCAGTTAGTATGTGCCAAAGACGTCCACGCTAACCGCAATGTGCACACTCTGTCCCTGAATCACCCAGTCTCTGCCCTAAGTTATGCTAAGCAGTTAGCATGGGATTTTTACCACAGCCGCATTTTTAGCACAAGGCAAGTTACTGCAGCACGCTTAGCACACAGTAAACCCCATACTAACCGTTATCGCACTATACTAAACAGTGTGCATTAAATAGCAACAATGGAATGGAGGAGTAGCCTAGGGGTTAGAGCAGTGAACTGACAAAGAGGGAAGCCAGGATTCAAATCCCATTGCTGCTTCTTGTGACCTTGGTCAGTTCACTTAACCCTCCCATTGCCTCAGCTACAAAATTAGATTGTAATCCCTCTGGATACAGGGAAATATTTCTTGTACTCTAATATAACTTGCCTTGAGCTTCTGCTGAAAAAGTGTGAGCTAGATCTACATAAATAAATATTGTACATTAACACAGGTTAGTAAATGATATCCCTAGATCAGTGCTTCTCAACCAATGTGTTGAAGCACACTGATAAGCTTTGGGAAAGTACTTTGTGTGCCTTGGTGGTGACAACTAGAAATGTGGCTGGCATAGGCTCATGAGGTGCTTGCCCCATCTCAGTTGGAGAGCACCCCTGAAAACAGCCATCTGCTTCAGCGCCATCTTTTCCCAAGCAGAAAACAGAGACCAGGAGAGAATGGGGTAAGCTTGGAGCACATAGAGCAAAGGGCTAGTCTGCTTCTTAGTCCACCTCTCCCCTCATGTCATTCTAGCAGGACTAACCATCCACTAGGTGGGCTAGGCAGATGCCTAGGGCGTCAGACCTCAGTGTGCGGAATGGCACACATGGCCTGCCACTTCTGACCCCCCTCTGACAGGAAGGAAGTTTTGTTGAAGGAGGTCAGAAGCGGCAGGCCATGTGTGCTGAAGCACATGGCCTGCCGTGGGCACCAAAGCGGCCTCACAAAGCCACCATTTTTAAACTGCCGCCACCGAGATGAGCCGCCCCCAAAGACGAGATCGGTGGTGGCACAAAGTCACTGCTTTTAAATTGCTGCTGTCACCGCCAAGTCAAGCTGCCATCCCCGAAGACAGAATCGGAGGAGATGGCAGGAGCATGGGAAGGGGGGGAGGCGGCAGAAACCCTTGGGCTAACCTTGCACTCCAGGACAGCAGAAGAGGAGTGTGACTGACTCCACACACTCCAGATCAAAGTATAGCCTTTATTCTTCCTACTCCAGTCCCTTTCTCTTCTATCCTAGATGTAGGAAAACAACTTTTATTTTTGGGTCAGCAAATGTAATGTGTGATCTAATAGCTGTAAACTCCTTGAAGTAAGCTGGGTGCTCTAGAATTCAGTGCAAAATCTCTGACTTGAAACAATCTCCTACACAGAATTTACATGTTGAATAGTTTAATTGTGTTAGCTAATCTTGATTTTTCTCTAGTGCATAATTAATAGTTTTGTAGGCAGGACATACCCAACAGCCTTGAGGCTTTTGCATTGAACCCAAAAATATATTGTAGTAGCAAAATTGAAAAATGTGCTTTCATGTAAAGTTTAGTACAATTTTTCATGGAGAGAGTTCACTGAGCTCCCCTCATCCTCCCTACCAAATTGAACTGATTGCTTACTAATGCAATTTCTCCAAATGCTTTTGAATAACATTAATGAACTCACTCCTAAGCCAGGGTATGTGGAGAAGTCTTACCTGTGTGCCTTCTCTGTTGGCTTAAATCTGGTGTCTGAAGCCATGGAGCCCTCAGGCAAAACATCATGCAAATAGGGCCATCCCAACTATTAGCTAACTAGGCAGCTGTATACGGCAACAGCTTTTTTTCTGGGGCCGGGGGGGAGGGGGGGGGGGGAACCAAGCAACAGCTACAGTCAAAGCAAAGCAGTGGGTCCTGGCAGCTATAGAATCTCAAAGAATCATCACTGCATGCTTTCACCTGCAGAAAGAACAGTTGATATGTAAATAGTCTATTTACCCTTGTAAATGGCTTTTTCAATTCTCCCTCATTATGCATATATTTAAAAAACAAAGTTTAATATTTAAAACTATGGGGGGGAGCATTTTCAAAGGCATTTACATGGTTTGCAGACCTGCAAACTGTATTAATGCCCCTCTGCAGGATATTCAACAGAACCAACACGATTAGTGCTCCTGAATATCCCTTTGTGAAGCCACTTGCCCCGATACTAAGCGGTTAGCATTGGGCTGTTCCAGGGTGAAGCGAAGGCAGCATCCATCGCTAAACGGACAGTGGCTCCATATCGCCACTACCCAGTTAGCCTCACGGCACTTTGGCAAACCTGGATATTCAATGCCAGGCCGGATATGACCCTGCCATTAACTATCCGGGTTTAATTTTCAGCAACAGCAGCTAGCCACATTAGCAGCGCTAGCTGCCAGCACTGAATACCCTCCCCCCCCCCCCCCCCCCTATGATGTCCAAGTATACATTTTTATAGGATTGTTCGGTGAGGGATGATGTTGAGATGATTACAACTGAGTTTGATAATCTAAATTTTGGTGGGTGCTAGAAATCTAAAAGCTTATTGCAAGGGGGTAGAAGTCTGAAGCTTCGCCTAGGGCACCTGATACCCAGGCACAGGCCCTGCATGCAAAATATGATTGGTGTGCCCTGAGGACTGAACAAACTCAAAAGTGTGCCACAAAATAATAAAGGCTGAGAAGCACTGCACTAGATTGTAATCCTTCCAGGGACAAGGAAATACCTACAGTACCTGAATGTAACGCACCTTGAGTTAGCATCAAAAAGGCATCAGCTAAATTCAAATAAATAAAACATATAAATACATTTTGGCCAGACAACTTTATGTCTGGCCACAATTTATCTGCATATGGGGCCAAACATTATCTAGAAGGCAGCCATATTCAGCCACTGGCTGGATTACTTTCTCAATTTAGGACTGCTTTTTTTGCAGTCCGGCTATCTTAAGCAGATAGTTGTCTATTTACGTTTAGAACCACCTATTGAGTGTTTCCACTTAAATGGATAGGGCCTTGGGTAAGTTATCCACGGTCCTTTATGTGGCAGCTCTGTGTCTGAATATTGGCACAAATACAAACAGCAGCAGTAACACTTTTTGGCATCTGCTGTAGTGATCTGGCTCTAAAGGGGATGGAAGGCTACTCCTATGAAGAGAGGCTAAAAAGGTTAGGGCTCTTTAACCTGGAAAAGAGACGGCTGAGGGGAGATATGATAGAGGTCTATAAATTAATGAATGGAGTGGAACGGATAAACGTGGATCAATTGTTTACGCTATCAGAATATAGAAAGACTAGGGGACATGTAATGAAGCTACAGGATAAACTATTTAAGACAAATAAGAGAAAATATTTTTTCACTCAACGTGTAATCAAACTCTGGAATATGTTACCGGAGGATGTAGTAAGGGCTGTTAGTATAGCTGGGTTTAAAAAAGGTTTGGACAAGTTCCTGGAGGAAAGGTCCATAAACCACTATTAAAAAGGGACCCAGGATATCAATGCTTGACCCAGTACAAGCATTGTGGAACCTGTGTCTTTGGGGATATTGCTAGGTACGTATGACCTAGATTGGCCACTGTTGGAAACAGGATACTGGGCTTGATGGACCTCGGTCTGACCCAGTATGGCATGTCTTATGTTCTTATGTTCTTAAAATAAGCCACCTCAGGATCACACCTGCATCTTCTTTAAAAGATGCACATTCAAGGTGGAAGCAAACAAAAGTAAAGTCGTAAAGAATGTTCCCTGTCAATTCCTTGCCTCAGTGCTAGAATTTGAGTATGAACCTGATGCAGCCAGCTGTGCAATATATTTTGCCCTGGCAGTTTTCCTCTCCTTTATTAGTGCAATTTTATAATCTCCCGCATAGTTACATAGTATCACAGTATATGATTGCAGATAAAGATCAGTAGGTCCATCTAGTCTGCCCAGCAAGGCGGTAATAGTAGGTGCACCTACCGGTCCGTGCAGGTCATCCCTCCCCGTGCCTTTGTTTAGGGGTGTACCCACCGCTCCGTGTAGTTCACCCCTATTTGTTGAGATATAAGAGAGAGTTATGTTTATTTTGATTTTATCCTGTTGCTATAAAGGGATCCACTGTGTCTGTCCCATGCCATTTTGAAATATGTCACTGTATTTCCCCCACCACTTCCATCAGGAGGGCATTCCAAGCATCCAAGTATTTCCTGACATTGCCTTTCAATTTACCCCCTTGCAGCTTCATGTTACGCCCTCTAGTTTTACAGCTTCCCCATCTTTGGAAGAGGTTTGTTTGTTCATTAATACTCTAAGTATTTAAAGGTCTGAATCATATCTCCCCTGTCTCTCCTCTCCTCCAGAGTGTACATATTTAGGTCTTCAAGTCTATTCTCATAAGTCTTCTGATGCAGGCTCCAAATTATTTTGGTCGCCCTCCTCTGAACTGCTTCCAGCCTTTTTATATCCTTTGTGAGATATGGTCTCCAAAACTGAACACAATATTCCAAGTGAGGCCTCACCAGCAACTTGTAAAGGTGCACTAGTACCTCTTCCTTTATGCTCGTAATTCCTCTCTGTATGCAACCCAGCATCCTTCTGGCTTTTGCCACCGCCTTGTCACACTGTTTCGCCACCTTGAGATCCTCAGAAACAATCACTCCGAGGTCCTTCTCCTGGTCCGTGGACACCAACTTCTCGCCCCCCTATCACATACAATTCCTTTGGATTTCTGCTTCCCAAGTGCATGACACTGCACTTCTTCACATTAAATCTTAACTGCCAAGCATTAGACCATTCCTCCAGCTTTTGTAGATCCTTCCTCATGTAATCCTCTCCCTCAGGGGAGTCTACTCTGTTGCAAATTTTTGTGTCAACTGCAAAAAGACATATTTTTCCATTCAGCCCTTCAGCAATATCACTTACAAATACATTGAACAGTAACGGTCCCACACTGCTAATCACCTTCCTTTCATCTAAGTGAGTTCCGTTCACCATCACCTTCTGTCATCTGCCAGCCAACCAATTTCTGACCCAGTTCACCACCTTTGGACCCATCCCCAAGCTGTTTACATGCCCTTGATCTAGTTCTCTGGTCACCTAGTCAAAAAACTCAATCAGATTTGTTTGGCAAGATATCCTTTGGTAAAACCATATTGCCTTGGATCATGCAACCTGTTGGTTTTGAGAATGTCCATTATTCGCTCTTTCAGGAGCACCTCCATTACTTTTCCTGCCACCGAGGTAAGGCTTACTGGCCTGTAGTTTGTCACTTCTTCCCTATTACCACTTTTGTGAAGAGGTACCACATCAGCCCCTCTTCAATCCTGTGGAGCTTCTCCTGTCACCAAGGAGCTATTAAAAACATCCTTTAATGGCCCTGCAAGAACCTCTCGGAGCTGTTTCAGTATCCTGGGATGTATCTCATCCGGTCCTAAGGCTTTGTCCACTTTCAGTTTTGCAAGCTATTCTAACACATCATCTTTTGTGAATGGTATGGTATCTACTCCATTCCCATTTGTATATTTGTCAATCACAGGTGGCCCTTCTTTAGGATTTTCTTTAGTAAAAATAGAGCAGAAGTATTTGTTTAGCATTTTTGCTTTTTCAATGTCACTGTCCACAAATCTTTTCCTGGCACTTTTGAGTCCTGCAATTCCACCTCGGATTTTCCTCCTCTCCGGAATATACCTCAAAAATGTTTTGTTGCCACACTTCACATCTTTAGCCATCTTTTCTTCTGCCTTTGATTTTGCTATCCTTATTTCTCTTTTTGTCTCTTTTAGTTTTATCCTGAATTCTTTTCTGTGTTCCTCCATTTGCGAACTTCTGACTTTTGTGAAAGCTGTGGTTTTTGTCTTTATTTGTGCAGCCACTTCTTTGGAGATCAAATAGGTTTCCTTTTCCTCCTATTTTTATTTACTTTCCTTACATATGTATCTGTTGCCCTTTTTATTGCCTCCTTTAGTTTAGCCCACTGCAGTTCCACTTCCCTTATCCCCTCCCACCCTGCAACTCCTCCTTCGGGCCCTTGGTCATTTTACTGAAGTCAGTGTTTTTGAAGTCTAGGACTTTGAGCTTGCTGTGATTGGATTCTGCCTTGGCTTTTATCTCAAACCACACTGTGTGATGATCACTGCTGCTCACCTGGGCGCCCCTCCAGATATTTGACACGCTATCTCAATTGGTGAGTAATAAATCCAGTATTGAGCTTTACCTGGTCGGTTCCCTCACCATTTGTCTAAGCAATGCATCTTGGAAGACATCCACAATTTTTTTTACTTCTTTCCAGATGATCACTTCCCCCTTCATAGCTATCTTTGCATTTTCAATAATCAATTTGCTATCCATTTCTTCAGTTTGAGTTGGAGACCCGTAGACTTTACCAGTATGGATGACAGTGCTATCTCCTCTTTCCAACACAATCCACAGCACTGCTTCTTTTCCCCATGTCCCTTGCATTTCAGCAGCTTTACTATTGCTTTTGGCATATAGAGTTACTCCTCCTCATTTTTCTACCCTCTCTATCTCTTCTAAATAGATTACAGCCAGCTATGGCTATATTCCATTTATGCGACTCATTAAACCATGTTTCTGTAATGGCCACAATGTCCAAGTCCATTTCCACCATTAGGGCTTCCAGGTCAGGAACTTTGTTGGCTAGGCTTCTAGCATTTGTGCTCATTGCTTTCCAGCATTTGTTGACAGGCTTGCCTGTATTTGCATGGATTTTGTTTTACACACCTCTTCCCACTTGGCATTGATGTGTGGGTTAATACTGCATCGCTGTTTCCAATGTTATTATGTTTTTGCTGAGAGTGACGTCCTGAACTTGTTCTTTTCCATCCATCACCCTCTTTCCCTAGTTTAAATGCCTGTCCACATAATGCCTGAACTTTTCACTTAGGATCCTTTTCCCTGCAACAGAAAGATGTAGTCAATCTAAATCCTTCTTTTTTGCACCAGGTTTGGAGGCATATATTAAAGTTGATTATGCAATGCAGCCTTTCTGCCCCTTTACCATGAACAGGTAGAACTTCTGAGAATGCTATAGTGTTAGCAATGGGTTTGAGTTTCTCTCCCAGAATCTAGAAGTCCTTCTGAACTGTAGAGGCACTGTTTCTAGCCAGGTCATTTGTACCCAAGTGGATGATAACATCAATTTTGGAGTACTCACTTTCCGCACAACGCATGCTATCACGTGTTTATGTGGGGCTTATTTTATAATGCTCCTGTGTTCATCCTCTCTGAAAGTACACACTATTGGCCTGACATGTGTACTTATAGAATAGCAACTGCCTAAAGTACACATGCAAGTACCGATACAGTGGAGGAGTAGCCTAGTATTTAGAGCACTGGCTTGGTAACCAAGAGACCAGGATTTTATTACCACTGGCACTCTTTGTGACCTTGGGCAAGTCACTTAACCCTCTGAAGAAAGGTCTGGCAATCTACTTCCGGTCATACTGCCAAGAAAACCCAGGAGCTGCTGGGTTGCCAGGAGTCAGCATTGACTCGAAGGCACACATTGCATTGCAAGTGCCCATCCACGCACATAAATCTTGGAAAAAACATGATTTATGCACATGGATGGTACATATTTTTACATGGCTCATTATAAAATTACCTCCTGTATGTCCAGCTTAATTGAAGCTAGGGCTGGAAAGTGGTTAGAGGAGCATTCACTTGTGATTGTCCAGGGATTTCCCCCCTATTTTATAAACCCTCAACATACCTAGTCTGGTCATTATAGTGATAGTCTTAGATTGGGATGTTATACAGCATGGATTGTTCTGGAATCCTGCAGTCATGGGCCCTGAATTCAACCACTAAGTATCACCCTTAAGCAAGAGCTATGACTGCCTCCCTCCGCCTTACCCCCCAGTGGCTGTGAATGCTTCCACCCCCAGCAGCTCTAGCCTTGACCAACCCAGAAAGCAGAAGACCTAAGAAGGGGAGCCGTCATAGAGCAATGTATAACACTTACCTGGAGGCCAACACATGCAATTAGTATTTTTTTTAATTGTTTTGGCCTAACAGTTTCCACCTGTTCCTTTGAGCTTTCAGCTCAATCAGAAACAGTACTCTTTGAGCTAATGTGCCATGAGCTTTCATTCACAACTGTCCATGGCTTTATGTCCTCCTTCCAACTCAAGTAGCTTAGTCATGGCAACAACAGTCCTCAGCTAGGGTCACATATCAAGGCTGCTTCTGGAACATGCAATTACAGGGATTCAAATCAGTCAGTAGGTGTCAAATTTTAAAGACGATAGAGACTCCTTCTTTCCTTTCAGGTGTTCTGAATGTTACTTGCCTCTTCACATCTCCCATAGGGCCAGGGATCAAATCCAGGTCTTCCACCTGTACATTTGCAGCACTCCTAATCCACCTTCCTGTCATGCAATCATATTTTAGTTGTGAAAAATATCAATAAGGGTGCACTATCATGCCTCAACTAATATCACAGCTTGGCACCAACACATGAAAGCCAAAATAAAGGTCACCGATTTGGCTGTTACCTTCCTAAATTTGGCTGTTACCTCCCTAAATTTGGGATCCGATTCAGTTAGGTAAGGGGCAGAGGAGCAAGGGGAGCTGGGCATTAGGATCCATATGGGAGTTTGTGTGAACAGCTATCTTTGAGTGGACAAATCTACTTATCTAATGACATTTGATAATCCTTGTTTCACAATGAAATCTCTAAACAAAGGGCAGAACGGATGGCCTGTTTTGGTCTTTATCTGCCATCATTTATTATGTTACTATATGTTATAAGAGTGGAGGTGTAGCCTAGTGGTTAGAGCAGTGGCCTGGTGACAAAGAGACCAGAGTTTGATTCCCACTTGAACTCCTTGTGGCTTTGGGCAAGTCACTTAACCCTCCATTGCCTTGGAAGAAAGGCCTGGTAATCTACTTCCAGTCACACTTTGCCAAGAAAGCCCAGGGGCTGCTGGGTCACCAGGAGTTAGCATTGACTTGATGGCATACATTGTATTTGCATATGTTATAAACAATTCTACAACCAGCTCAAGGTGTAATAGGTGGTAGAGAAGACATTGTCAAGAGAAATATTCATATACAGAAAAAAACAATTACTAGTAAAAAAAAATGCAACATTATAAATGGCCTCAGTTCACCTTGCCAACTCTGCCCCACTTCCATGCCCCTCAAAATCACTTATCAACTTTGAAGATGGAACAGTCTGATGTTCCCCCAAGGACCTCGCTCTAAAGTTTGGTGAAACTACATCCAGCCTTGTCAAAGTTATAAGGTGGGGGGACACACAAACAAACTGTAACATATAACAAACATCTAGTACAATCTGACAATCCTCTGTATAGAATGGAGTCTGAGCCTATACATAAAGTTGAGCTTTTTGTGGCAATTTGGGGCTTTGCATTGAGGGATAATACCAGGCTGTCATCCCCTTCTGGTTAAATGTATGCACTGTGAAAGGAAGATCGTTAAAGGGGCCTTTTGTTGTGTTGATCATGTCATGTATTTCTGGAGTTTGATGAGGAAAGCATGACAGTGGCACAGGAAGGCTGGAATGCCAGCAGACTGCCTACTAGTCACATAGAAGCCAACAGACAAGGACAAGTTGGTCCATCCAGTCTGCTTACCTACCTTGTCACATTACAGATGCCACATGCTCCTTCTTAACATTTACTGCTACTCTCTATATCTTCCCCAAATTCCAGACATCTTCCATTCTCTTATTAAAGAAATAGTTCTTCCCATCCTTTATGGCATTCTGGACTCTTATCTCTGCATATGCCTACAGGGTTTAAACTAAAATGCAATTTACAGCTCAGCTTGCAACGGTTCTGTGATTTAAGGAGAGGAAGTTAGACAGAATATAAACCCACAGGATAAAAAAGGGTGTTAGAGATGTAGACCAATAAAGAAAGGGAACATGTGAAACTGGCATTCTTGCTAATTTAATAAAGAATCTGAATCTTTGAAAGGTCCTAGGACTTTAGGACCAGACAGATACGCAGTGCTGATGTGCAAGACACAGGGCTCATCCTAGGCAAAGCCTTCAGCTGCAACCTGGTTTTTATGATGTCTGTGGCTTAATGCATTAGGTTAAAAAGCAAAATCCTGCTATAACTTGCACTTCTGGACCTTGACCTTTTATCTCACTGATCAATATCTAGGGGCCCTTTTACTAAAGGTTAACGTGTGTTAAGTGCCATTGTGCCCATAGAAATAAAAGGGCTGTGGACAATTAATGCCTGTGAACTTCATTAATGCGCATTAAAATCTTTAGTAAAAGGGTCCTCTAGGTTTTATGCGGTAAATGAGAGGGAGTGGTGGCTTCTTACTCTACTTGAATGTAACTCGATTTGAGCTACTCCTGAAAAAGGCCTGAGCTAAATACAAAATCCCTTCCTTTCCCTTTTACTAACCAAATGATCTTATGCTGCTGTTTCCCCATCTTCATTCCGCCTGCTCCCACATCACAAGAACCTTTGAGGCAAACATAATGATAATGTACAGAGCAGCCTTTGGCTAATACCTCTTTCTAAGGACAGAGAAGAGGACATAAGATGTCAGCAAAAATGGGATTACTTATTCTATAATTCAGTTTAGCCTTCCATCAAAACATTCCCTGTGAGCTCAAACAATAGGATTAAAAGGGCACAAAAGAACTGTTTAATACTCAAATTGCAAATTAAAAAAAGATGCCTTGGTATGGCATCCTTGAAAAGAATGGGCAGATCCCTGACACGTGAACTCTTGTGTTCTGTGTATTTGCTAATGCACAGTCATGTTTCCTTCCAGTACACTACAGTATAATGAAGTATATTTGTAGTAAATTACCATATATGTCCTTGTAAAGTACAGAAGCAGATCTGTCTTATAGTCCAACCACAGCAGACATAAGAGAACCATGCTTCGTATTGGTACTGGAGGAGTCCACAACCCTGTTCACTACATTACGCAGTAGCAGTGCTGTATCCAGTTATTTTCATTTTACAGACCAGGCCTGGGGAAATTAAGTGGTTGATGGAAACCATAAAAAAGCAGTTTGGCTGTTGATTTGTCACAGCTGTCCATGTCCTAATAAGCTTCTTCCTCCCTTTCAAGGGAGAGATGGGGCAGTTTTCTTGAAAAAGTAAAATTCCTGATAGTATATGATATAATTTTATTCTGGGGAGGAGAGACAGGGTATGCCAAATAAAAATCCATGAGATTTTAAGCCTGCTGTCTTTACATGTGCTTAGATTACTGAGCAGAGCCCCATGGCTCTCCTGTGACATTACTAAACCATTTTGTGTTGGAGCTTGGTGAATGTGTGCATGTATATCACTGAGAATCAGTGTGTGCCTCCTCTGTGTCAGCTTCATTTCAACCTCTCCACCAAAATAAGGGTTTTCAGATAAACCAAAGTGCATTGCCAACGCCCTTTGGCCTCCTTGTAGGTGCCTTGAAATTTTCAATGTTAAGAAGAATATGTTCTAGTCTTTTTCCTTTTTTTCATATATAAAAAATGTACAAGTCAACTTTTTTGTCCTTTCTTGAAATAAATAGAAAAGATTTAACATTTACAGTTTTCTTGGAGTATCTTCTAAACAGTTTTACCATGCACCAAAGTCTGGCTCAGTTTGGGATGTCTTTTGATAATTTAATCAATGTCTGATTTGTAAATTATGTTTCTAAATATTTTATTCTCTGTTGGTAGTTGGTTTGTTTCACTTGAGACCTAGAAGCCACCCCTCTCAGACCCATATCTGGTTATTGGAAAGAACAGGAGTAGCAGCCAAGCCTGAAGCACTATGATACCATCCTCTTCCATTCAAAGGACTTTGTTTCCCGTCTTCTCACCCAAGTCAACTCCAAAAAGGCATATCCTGTCCTGGTTTTGCCTCATTTCATGCAATGAAATAAATGTAAGTCCTGCTCTTTTTAAGTAAATGAGATTTACATCTCCATGTATACAAATGGACAAAACCAGGACTACATCTACTCCTTTGGGTTATACTGAGTAAGCTGACAACCCTAGGCCATGGGTGTAAATTGGAATTCTTGAGTTGGCCACATCTCTGAAGGAGTCTTATCACTAGCTTCTAGCTAGCAGGTGTCACTAGACAGGAAGTCTTGCAAAGCTCTCTTCCCACTCTTACCTGGGACATTTGGAAATGACTGATCTAGTCTTTAATATTTTTAGGAGGGTTCTACATTAGGAAGCCACATTTTATATATTAATATATGCACAAGAACAAATCTATCCCAGCAAGAAAGTATCTAGAGAACCACTTGATGACAGACATGCCTAATAATTGTATCCATGTTACACTAACTGCTGCAATAATGCTGAAATAACAATACCCCCATTAAAAATTATTAGCAATTTCTGCAAAATTTAACATAAAAAAGACCTTGTTACTTTCATTAGATCTAATTTCATGTCTACATGTGGGTTAATAAAAGCATCTCTTATGCCTGTCTGTGATGATACAATCCCTCAAATTAAAACGCACTGTGACAGCTTTTTAAAATTTAATCTTGCTCCAGTTTTGGCAATAAAAATTCTTACAGGTGACTATGGCACCATCAGTCTCCTACCCCATGCCTCGTAAGTATAAAAACATTGGGGTCAAGCTAAAAGAATGTATACACTCACTATAGTGCTGTTTTCTAGACAGAGTGCCTTTCTTCCAAACAGCATAGCAACTGCTTTACAGTCAACACTCAGAAACACACTTAGCAGTGCTCACTCGCCATCTGCACATGACAGCCCCAGCAGCGATTATACATGAGGTTGATGTGATCAATAGAAAAACTAGGTGGTCACCTAGAGCACCAGCTTTCCCGGGGTGGCTGCTGCTGCCCCTTCTCCAGGGCCTGCAGCAATGGCAATGGTCTTTAAACTGCAATGCAGCACTTACCTGATCTCTCTGGCCCTGCATTAAAGTTCTTGGCCTCTATGACCTGCAGCCTCCGCCCCCTCCAACATAGTCTTCCTGTTTGCACGGGAGCCGAAGGGGCAGGTCATAGAGACCAGAAACTGCAACACAGCGCTGAAGAGATCAGTTAATTGCTGTGTTGCAGTTTATAGGGCATTGCCATTGCTGGTCCTGGAGAGGGGCAGCGGCAGTGGCAATGGGGACAGGGGTAGAAGCGGGGGGGGGGGGGGATAGGGGGGAAAGCAGCAGGATTAAGCGTTCAACTAAGGTGCCTCATATCCTTGCACTGGCCCCGATTATACATATCACCATAAAATTACAGATGCTTATAGCAAAGCACAGAGAGGAAATGCTACTTTCTCTAAGGTCAAACAGGGAGTGAGAGTGACAGTTGGAGATTATAACAGAGGGAGACAGACGGATCTATTTTCAAAGGATTTTGCTGTCTAACTTTGGGAAGACTGAGCTGGGCTGACCACCTAAATTTAGATGCTTATTTTCACAAGGCACCTAAATTTAGGTGGCAAAAACTTGATAGGCCCCAGGGTGTAGTTCGATTGGGCAAAGCAAGCTAAGTTCATGACTAACTTGCAAAGCACTGAAAACATTCTCCAAGTATTCAAGAACATATATATTTATCCAAATCTTAGAAGACCTCAAACAACAAGTTTTTCAGCAATATAGCCCAAAGAGTTATAGGCTATCAGGCCAGCACTGTATTATATCATCATCATAGAAACATAGAAATATGACGACAGAAAAAGACCACATGTCCTATCTAGTCTGTCCTTCCATAACAACTACAACAGTCCCCTTTTTACCTTTAGAGATCCTCTGTGTTTGTCCCATGCTTTTTTGAATTCAGTTACTGTCCTCATCTCTACCACCTCCACTGGGAGACTATTCCACGGATCCACTACTCTTTCCGTAAAGAAATATCTCCGCATATCACTCCTGAATCTATCTCCCTTCACCCTCATCCCATGTCCCCTCGTAGCAGAAATTGCTTTTAATTGAAAGAGGCTCTCTCCCTGAACATTTATGCCACGGAGGTATTTAAACATCTCAATCATATCACCTCTATCCCGCCTTTCCTCTAAGGTGTACATATTAAGGGAGTGGAGGAGTAGCCTAGTGGTTAGAACACTGGCTTGATAACCAAGCAACCAGGGTTCAATTCCCACTAGCACTCCTTGTGGCTTGGGCAAGTCACTTAACCCTCCGTTGCCTCAGAAGAAAGGCCTGGCAATCTACTTCCAGTGACACTGCCAAGAAAACCCAGGAGCTTCTGGGTCGCCAGGAGTCAGGACTGACTCGAAGGCACACATTGCATTTTTGTACATATTAAGATCCTTCAGTCTGTCCTCATATGCTTTATAATGAAGACTACTAATCATTTTAGTAGCCACCCTCTGCACCAACTCCATCCTGTTCACATCCTTTTGAAGGTGCGGTCTCCAGAATTGCACACTATACTCCAAATGAGGTCGCACCAAAGACTTATACAGAGGCATTATCACCTCCTTTTTTCTGCTAGCCATTCCTCTCCGTATGCACCCAAGCATCCTTCTAGCTTTTGTCGTCGCCTTTTCTAACTGTTTAGCTACTTTAAGATCATCAGACACAACTACACCTAGGTCCTGCTCTTCTTTAGTGGACAAAAGTACTTCACCCCCTATACTATATTGCTCCTTTGGATTGCTGCAGCCCAAATGCATGACCTTACATTTTTTAACATTAAATCCCAGCTGCCAAATTCTAGACCATTCTTCAAGCTTAGATTGGAGTTATACCAACAATATACAAATCACCTTAGAAAAAGGACCAAAAATGATCACCCAACAAACGGCAAATTATAGCACAGAGTATTTAAATCTTATCTCGCTATAGAAAAACCCGACACAACATTGCGTTTTGATGATCACATTACTCATCTGCATCAGGGAATAATCACTGCATTCAAGTCTCTCTTGCTGCGGTCCATTCAAACTTCCTTCAAATAATTTAATAAACCAGCATTGTAAAATAGCAGACGTCATCCCCACTAATAACCCAAAACCAATCAGCATACTCACAGACAACCATCCAATCCCTAAGACCAACGGCATACACATGTAACACCCGCCATCTAATAAAGACCATATAATCACAACCACTATCCAATCCAAAGAAGGCAGATATACTCACACATTCAAAAATCGACAGATATTATCCAATGGTTCATGGCAAGAGTGGCTTGAATGTAGTGACTATTCCCTGATGCAGATGAGTAATGTGATCATTGAAGCGCAATGTTGCGTCGTGTTTTTCTATAGTGAGATAAGATTTAAATACTCTGTACTGTAATTTACCATTTGTTGGGTGATCGTTTTTGGTCCTTTTCTAAAGTAATTGTATATTGTTGGTATAACTCCAGTTTAATGGACTGATGATGATATAAGACCGTGCTGGCCCGCTAGCCTCTAACTCTTTGAGCTATATTGCCAGAAAACTATTTATTTGATAAACAGATTTGGCTAAATATATATGTTCTTGCCAGCGTTCCCTTCCTGTCCTAAATCATTGAAAAAGCAGTGCAAATTCAGTTCCAGGAGCATCTCAACAGATTTGCCCCTCTCAACCACAATCAACATGGCTTCCGCCTCAGTGCTGAAATACTTCTTACCTCACTCCTAAACACCCTCATAACCGGAACTAAAAAACCTCTCTCTGGCTTTGTGCTGCTATTCCTTGATATATCTGCAGCATTCAATACGGTACCCCACTAGACTCTAATCAATCAGCTCTACACTATTGGTGTCCAGGGTGCTCCACTCAAATGGATTCACTCCTACCTCTCCTAGCACACTCACCTAATAAGAGCCGGCAACCAATCTTCATCACCCTACATCCTTTCTGAAGGAGTCCCTCAAGGATCTGCCATATCCTCTCTCCTTTTCAGTATCTACATCAGGCACTTATGCTACATCCTTCAGAGCTTTAATGTCGGATACCAACTCTATGCCGATGACATGATTTTCATCCCTTTCAGCGCTACCTCCCCTAACTACTCCATCCTCACCGCCTGTTTCACAGAAATCATCGCATGGCTACAGCATCACAACCTTGCAGTCAGTTTCAACAAAAGAGAGATCCTTCATGTCTCCAAAGATCCCACCTTCATCCCTCCACAAAGCATCAAACTTGGCGACACTGAAATATAAGTCAAACTTCAGGTCAAATACCTTGGCATAATCCTGGACCATCATCTGAACTTCCAGTCACATATTATGAATATCACAAAAAACATCTACTTCAAAATACGAATTCTCCGTAACCTACACCCCCTCCTATCTTATGACAGTTTCCACACTGTATGCCAAGCCTTCATCACTCCTCTTATCGACTATTGCAACTCTATCCTCTACGGGCTTCCCAAGGCTACCATCGCCCCCCCTTGCAGCTTGCCCAAAACAGAGCTGCACGACTCATAGTCAGGGCTCCCAGACACTCCCACATCACCCCTATCCTAAAATCACTACATTGGCTCCCAGTTGCATCCCATATCAAGTTCAAGATACTTGCCGTCACCCATAGAGCCCTCTTCAACACCACTGCCGAGCAGCTACAATCATTAGTCAGACATCCTGACAACAACAGACTTCATCGACAGAACACAACAAATCTTCTCCTCTCACCAGCACAGAGTCACAAGAGATCTCAACGAACCTGCACAAGAGCCTTCCAATGCTATGCTCCTACCAATTGGAACAAACTACCCCTGACAATATGTTGCCTCCAATCCCACACCCTCTTCAAAAAGAATCTTAAGATGCTTCTTTTTGAAGAACACTATAGTGCACCCACGTCAACAAAACCCTGAGCAAGAGCATCCCCGTCCCCCTCTCACTGCTCCCATTACCCTCCCCCCTTAACCACTAAAGTCACTCAGCTCACCTCCCCACTCCCCACCTCAAATATCCCACTTCACCCTCTTCATGCTCCTCCCTGATACCATCCAGGTATCCCCCCTTCTTTAGGAGTTGTTTACATGTTTAGTTACTCATTTTTAAAGTTCCCTGCATATATTTTCAATTGTTCTATGTAAGCCATTTTGTCTAGTAGAAAAATGGTATATAAAACCAGTTAAATAAATAGATAAACAGATTTGGATAAATTTATATGTTCTTGAATACTTGAAGAAGGTTTTCAGTGCTTTTTTGTTCTTAGCTCCCTCCTCCAAATTATTAGGTGGATTTTACTATTGATTGACATTAACTTTCAGCACTTCGAAGGTACCAGTATTTAGTCAATTAGCGCAATATTCAGTGAAGGGGAGGAGTAGCCTAATGGCTAAAACAGTGGGATGACAACCAGTGAAGCCAGATTGAAATCCCACTGCTGCTCCTTGTGATCTTGGATAAGTCACTTAACCCGCCATTATCTCAGATACAAATATAAATTGTAAGCACTCTGGGGACAGGAAAAAAGGTGTGAGTTAAATCCAATTCCCTTTCCCAAACATGGCCAGACAAATTTAGATGTTGCAAAAGTTGGTCTAAATTCGACAAGTCATCTTCTCAGTGGTCCATTTGAAAAAAATATCTGTTGCCCTACCACCCTTCCCCTTCTTAATGCCTAATGTTCTACTTTCTAAATAATCAGCCTACTGCCCCACCATTCTGCCAGTTATCTTACCTGCTCAGCAAGACTGTGAACACCGGCCTCTAGTTTCTGGAAATCTGAGAGGGTGTGATGGATTGCTTGTAATTGTAGGATACAAGCAATCTAATATCAATATCTAATGTGAGGTACGTAGAGGAGTAGCTAATGGTTAGAGCACTGGATTGGTAACCAAGAGACCAGGGTTTGATTCCCACTAGCACTCCTTGTGGCCTTGGGCAACTCACTAAACCATCCATTACCTCGAAAGAAAGGCCTAGCAATCTACTTCTGGTCACACTGCCAAGAAAACCCAGGAGCTGCTAGGTCACCAGGACTCAGAGGCACACATTGCATAGTGAGGTAACCAAGAATATTGAGAATGAAGACTTTGGCCGTGTGCTCCGCAGCACAGAAGCAACACATCTGTACTTAAGGTAAGCCAACAGCTGTTAGAACATAAGATATGCCATACTGGGTAAGACCAAAGGTCCATCAAGCCTAGTAGCCTGTTTCCAACAGTGGCCAAAACAGGTCACAAGTACTTGTCAGGTTCCCAAAAGGTTTACAGATTCTATGCTGCTTGTCCCATCCAAACCATTTTTAAACCCAGCTACACTAACAGATTTTACTACATCCTCTGGTAACAAATTCTAGAGTTTACGTATTGAGTGAAAAACTATTTTCTCCAATTAGCCTTAAATATGTTACACTATAGCTTCATTGCATGCCCTCTAGCCTTTCTACTTTTTGAAGAAGTGAACAACCAACCTACATTTACCCGTTCCACCCAATTCATTATTTTATAGGCCTCTCTTTTCCAAGTTGAACCTTTTAAACCTTTCCTCATAGGGATATCCTTCCATCCCCTTTACCATTTTGGTTGCTTTTCTCTGTACCTTTTCCAATTCTGCTATATCGTTTTTAAGATATGGTAACCAGAATTGCAAACAATATTAAAGGTGCAGTCGCACCATGGAGCGATACAGAGGCATTATAGTATCTTTGGATTCATTCTCCATTCCTTTCCTTATGATTCATAGTATTCTATTTGCTTTCTTAGCCACGGCTGCACACTGGGCAGAGGATTTCAATGTATTATCCACGATGATGTCCAGATCCTTTTCCTGGGTAGTGATTCCTAATTTGGAAGCTTGCATCGTGTAACCGTAGTTTGGATTGTTCTTCCCTAAGTGCATAACTTTGCACTTGTCCACATTAAATTTCATCTGCCATCTGGATGCCCAGTCTTCCAATTTTTCAAGGTCATCTTGCAATTTTTCACAATCCTGTTTAACAACTTAATTAATTTGGTGTCATCTGCAAATCTGATCACTGCACTTGCTATTCCCATTTCCAGGCCATTTATAAATATGTTAAAAAGCAGCAGGCCCAGCACAAGCTCCTGGGGTACTCCACTATTTACTTTTCTCCATTTAGAAAATTGGCCATGTAGCTCTACTCTCTGCTTTCTATCTTTTAACCAGTTTCTAATCCACAATAGTACACTGCCTCCTATCCCATGACTTTTTAATTTTCCTAAGAGTCTCTGATGAGGGACTTTACGTTCTCCTTTTTACATGGAATTTCTATCCATAGAGATTCTACAGTGTATTTTGTATCCTGCAAAACCTTTATCCTGTTTGACTCAATGCCTTCTTTAACCTATAGTGTCACTCCTCGATAAAGAAGATGTAGGGAAGTTACCCATGACTGAAATTATATTTAAAGGTGATGCATCAGAAAAATTGAAAGAAATATCGATAAACCGGGAAGATGTATTATAACTATTTGATAAACTAAAGAGTAGCAAATCACCTGGACCAGATGGTATACACCCAAGGGTATTCAAAGAACTGAAATATGAGATTGCAGATCTACTATTAGTAATCTGTGAACTATTATTAAAATCATCTGTAGTACCTGAAAATTGGCGAATGGCCAATGTAACGGCAATTTTTAAAAAGAGTTCCAGTGGTGATCCAGGAAACTACAGGCTGGTGAGCCTGACATCAGTACCAGGCAAAATAGTAGAAACCATTATAAAGAACAAAGTTACTGAACATGTAGACAGTCATGGTTTAATGGGAGAAAGCCAACATGGCTTTACCAAAGGAAGGTCTTGTCTTACTAATCTGTTATATTTTTTTGAAGGTGAAAATCAACAGGTAGACAAAGGTGAGACAGTTGATGTGGAGCCTAATTCTGGTCGGGGTATATCCGGGCCATCTGGATGGCCCCAAGCAAGACGAGCCCGTCTGGACCTGATTCTGGAACGCTGGAACAAAACATTCTCGCAGTGGCCAGAATTGGGCCCGAGGACAGCCTGGCATGCACCTGCTGCCTGCAGAAACATCCTCCCTACAGGTGCCCCCAATTTCCACAGCTCCGGCCCCCTTTTCCCTGCTGCCTAACCCAAGGCTGGCCTGCTGTGGCATACCCACAAACTATTGGCACAAAAACAAATGCCCACAATATGAGGGGAGGAGTGGCCTAGTGGTTGGGGCAAGGTACTTCAGGCCGGAAGGTCGGGGGTTCAAATCCCACTAGAGGACAGCAAACTTGGGCTGGAAGGACTGGGGTTTCTAGTCCCACAGGTGCTCCTTGTGGTCTTGGGCAAGTCACTTAACCCTCCATAGCCCATGTTCCCTGTAAAATAGTTATCTCCAAGTTATAATGCCCTGTTCAATGTAATTTCAGTTTGTTCAATGTAAACAGCACTGATGCAGAATAGCGCGGTATATAAGAGAATGTAAATAAATAAATAAAATAAATATACCTGCAGGCAGGGAAAAAAGACAGGCAAAGGATCAGCAGCGGCAGCAATCCCTCGGCAGACGACCTGGCAGCACGAGCTCTCTCCTAGCGACGGGGCAAGCTGCTGGACAGATGGAGCCAAGTGGGGCTGGCGATCTACCTCTGACCCCTCCGCGATCTACAGGTAGATTGCGATCTACCTGTTGGACATGCCTGCTTTATGGCATCATAAAGTAGAAAGATTACACAGGTCTGAAAAAAAAGTTTTTTGAGAGCTGTTTTGGTTATTCCACGTAATCTTTATGTTTTTTGGTGCGTTGAATCCGAAAATGACCTCCATTTTGTCATAGGACATCACATTTCCTGACAATTTAGGTAACTATGTTAAATAAGGCAATACCTCAAAATAAATGGAAATAGACTTATAAAATTAAAGTTTTATTACAATATTTTCATGAAAATCCTTTTTTGAACTGAAATGAGCTCACCTACACACACTAAACTCGATTCTTCTTCCTTGTGAGGCTCCTCTTGGTGTATTTACGCTTGTGAGTAGCATCTGGAATGTCTCTCTGAAGCATCCAACAGTAGTCTGCCATTATTGTAATGCTCCATTTTCCCTGGTATCTCCTTTCCATCTCTTTAATGTCTTGGTGGAATCGTTCACCTTGTTCCTCACTCACAGCTCCCAAATTTTCAGGAAAGTAGTCAAGGTGGGACTGGAGGAAATGCACTTTCAAACTCATCAGGCAACTTAAAGCTTGAAATGCTTTCAGCATTCGTCCAACGATCTTTTTGTAGTGAGGATCTTTGTTATTATGGTTATGGTTAGGCATTTGATATACCGCCCTTTACTTACGCATCAGAGCGGTTTTACATGTATATACTAACAGGTACTTTTATTCCCTTGTCCCCGAAGGGCTCACAATCTAAGTGTACCTGAGGCAATGGAGGGTTAAGTGGCTTGCCCAAGGCCACAAGGAGCAGCCATGGGACTAGAGACCTCAGTCCCTCCGGCCTGAAGTTACTTGTCCCCATGCGGGAATTGAACCCCCGGCCCTCCAGCCTGAGGTAACCTGTCCCAACCACTGAGCCACTCCTCCCTCCTCCCTATTGTCTAAAAATTTCTGTATGACTTCTTTAAATGCAATCCAGCCTTCTTTTTGAGGATCCGTCATGGTATTGACAAACTCTCGATCAACTATAAGCCTTCTAATGTCTGGTCCGACGAACACACCTTCCTTCAATTTTGCCTCCGACTGGCCTGGAAACTTGGTGACCAAGTATTTGAAGCATTCTCCATCTCTTGGAAGTGATTTTACGAATTGCTTCATCAATCCCAATTTTATGTGGAGAGGTGGTAGAAGAACTTTATGGGAAGGTACCAAAGTTTCTCGGAGGACATTTTTTTCACCGACTGTTAGCACCCTCGGCTGCCAACTCTTCTTGGTCCAGTGATTTTGTCGGTCTCGACTGTCCCATAGACACAGAAAACAAGGATATTTGGTATACCCAGCTTGTTGCCGAAGCAGCATGCACAAGACCTTCAAGTCCCCACACACTTGCCAACCATGGTCTTCATATTTAAGTTTACGAAGAACCAATTCCAAGTTCTCGTAGGTTTCCTTCAAGTGTACGGAATGACCTACAGGTATGGAAGCGTAAAAACCGTTGTGGAGTAAAACTGCTTTGAGACTTCTTTTTGAAGAATCTATAAAAAGATGCCATTGCTCTGAATCATATTGGATTTTAAATTGACCCATCAGACCTTCGACATCGATGCAATAAACCAACTTGTCTTCCTGGGCGAAGTAAGGAACAAACTCCTTTTCACAATGTCTGAACCATGAAGATGACACTCCTGGCAACAATAAATTCCTGCTTTTCAGCCTTGATTCGAGTAACTCAGTGGCATCTTTGAGAAGATTCAAGTCTCTTACCTAATCATTTATCAACTCCTGAGAAAAAAATGTTGGTCTTGTATCATCTTCAAAGTCAGAACTTGATTCGTCATCTGGTTCAGGTATGACTTCACCTTCATCAGAGCTAGGTATCTCTTCCATGGTAGCAGGGGGCTTGGGTACTGGTATATCTGTGCCATGGGGGATGGGACGAATTGCCGAGTGACGATTGGGGTATGAAATGGAATGCTTCCATTTGGAATTAAACCCGTTCACATCGCATGAACAAAAGTAACAGTCATTATGGTTCTTTTGCTCTCGCCATACCATAGGAATCCCATAACGGAAAGATTTTTTCTTACCCTTGAACCAGTTTCGGAGGTACTCAACACATCGTTTGCACACTTTATGAGGCGCCCAAACTTTATCTTGATCTCCAATTTTTAGTCCAAAGTATGCAAAGTATACTTTTTTCACAAAGTCTGTAATATTCTGCTGTTGCTTCAACACTGTATATTCACCACAGATGAAACAGAAACTGTCTGACGAATTAATACACTTTCGCGGAGCCATAACATAATGGTTGAAGAATGACGAGCAAACACAAATTGCGATGAAAAAGTGTGAACAGCCTAGAACCAAGAACCCGATGATGATTCGTGCACAAGTGTGGCATGCAGGAGAGAGCAGCTCTGTGTCTCTACACGAGACGTCACAGTGCTGGCCACACCCCCCTGCACTGACCGGAGCTGCTGCAATCTGCCCTGTGTCTCCCTCCCACTGGATTCTTCAGGAAAGATTAACCCCTTCTACCATTAGAAGCACGGACTTAAAACTTGCTTAGCTTATGTATATATTGCTGACCATCAGATTTACAGTGCTATATTTTTTTTTACATAACTCGGACAACCCCTTTTAGGTTTTTTTGGTATTTTATACCTTAAATGCACTTATGTGAATTAATTAATAGTAATTTGAATTAATTAATAGCAATTTGAAAAAATTTGATAAATTTGAAGACAATTTTGCATGTTGTGGCAAATCATGACGTTTAGGAGTTTTTTCAATATTTTATTTGTTTTCAGCACACCAAAATACATGGAAATTAGATGAAAATAATCAAACAGCTTTTTAGACGCAGATCTGTGTTATGGGACATGCAATGAAGCTACAGTGTAACCCGTTTAAGACTAATAAGAGAAAATATTTTTTTCACGCAACGCATAATCAAACTCTGGAATTCATTACTGGAGGATGTTCCACGCATTTACCACTCTTTCCATAAAGAAATATTTCCGCATATTACTCCTGAGTCTATACCCTTGCACCTTCATCCTATGTACCGTCATAGCAGAGCTTGTTTTCAATTGAGAGATGCTCTCCTCCTATGCATTTCTGACACGGAGATATTTTAAATGTTTCTATCATATCTCCTCTATCCCACCTTTCCTTTAAAGTATACATATTAAGATCTTTAAGTCTGTCCTCGTATGCTTTATAACAAAGACCACTAACCATTTTAGTAGTTACCCTCTGCACCCACTCCAACTTGTTTATATCCTTTTGAAGGTGGTCTCCAGAATTACACACAATACTCCAAATGAGGTTGCACAAATACTTCTACAGAGGCACTATCACCTCCTTTCTTCTGCTGGCCATTCCTCTCCCTATGCACCCAAGCATCTTTCTAGTTTTCGCCATCGCTTTTTCTACCTGTTTAGTTACTTTAAAATCGTCAGACACAATCACGCCCAGGTCCTGCTCACCTTTTATTGGCAGAAGTACTTCATCCCCTACACTGTACCGTTCCTTTTGATTTTTGCAGCCCAAATGCATGTCCCTCATTTTTAGCATTACATCTCACCTGCCAAATTCGAGACCATTCATCAAGCTTAGCTAGATCCCTCCTCATGTTATCTACTCCTTCCTGGGTGTCTATTCGTAACCTCATTGTTCTCAGAGTGAGCTCCATTAACCTGTACCCTTTGGGGCCTCCCATTCAACCAATTTCTAACCCAATCAGTAACTTTAAGATTCATCCCTAGACTGCTCAGTTTGTTTATATGTCACCTGTGCAGAACAGTGTCAAAGGCTTTACTGAAATTTAAGTACTCTACATCTAGGGTTCATCCTCGGTCCAACTACCTGGTCACCCAGTCAAAAAAATCAATCAGATTTTTCTGACAAATCCTGCCTCTGGCAAATCCATGCTTCCCGGATCTTGCAATCCATTGGACTCCAGAAACCTCACTATTCTCTCTTTCAGCAGTGTTACATAGAAACATGATGGCAGAAAAAGAAAAATTAGACGTACCTGCTAATTGTAGTTCCTTGAGGAACTCCAGTCCAGTCCCGAAACCTCTGGGGTTGTGCACCTCATCCAGCAGTTTGGAGACTGAGCATGTCACTCTTTTGATGACACTGGAATACATAAGTAGCTGGCACCACTCACCAGCCCCCAGTAAACTATTGACAAAGCAGACTCACATTAGCAACAAATAAGTAGTTGAACAATAGAAACAAATAAACTAGTCCCTACAAATGGATCCAAGAAGCACCTTCCCTCAACCAGGAAAACGCCGTCCCCTTGGAACAGGAAGGCACTTGTGAAGTTTCGAAGCAGCGCTGAAACACACTGGACCAAAAGTCTGCCACGCCCTGGGCATTCTCCTATCCCCTCGCTATGCTACCCTCGCCCCTCCGCAGACCCTACCAACACAGAGCTCCCGGGTACTCAGGCGAAGGAGCAGAAAAAAACACTAAAGACTGAAAGGGTGGGATCCGGGACTGGACTGGAGTTCCTCAAGGAACTACAATTAGTAGGTAAGTCTAATTTCTCTTTCCTTATCATCCCTCCAGTCCAGTCCCGAAACCTCTGGGATGTAACAGAGCAGTCTACTCAATGAAAGGGACCCACGACTGCAGCCTGAAGCACTGCAGAACCAAACTGGGCATCCCCCGCTGCCTGGACATCCAGGCGGTAATGCTTTGCAAAAGTATGTAGCGAAGACCAGGTTGCCACCTACAGATTTCCACGGGCAGAACCAGGCTAAACTCTGCCCAGGAAGCCACCTGAGCTTTGGTGGAATGCGCCCGCAAGCCCTCCGACACCATCCTGCCTTTCAGGATTTATGCCGAAGCAATGGCTTCTCTAATCCACCAGGAAATGGTGGCCTTAGCGGACGCCTCTCCTCTTCGTGGCCCCCCAAAAAGGACACACAAATGCTCCGACTTCCGAAAGGGCGCCATACAGCTCAAGTACCACCGCAGGATTCTTCTAACATCCAAGTGTCACAATTGCAAACCCGCCGAACCACCCAACTGTGACCTCAAGGCGGGCAAAGTCACCGCCTGGTTCACATGAAATGTGGAAACCACCTTGGGCAGGAAAGACGGTACAGGTCAAAGAACCACCTTCTCCCTGAAAAAAAGACTTAAATGGTTCCCAACAAGATAAGGCCTGAAGTTCTGAAATCCTGCGTGCCGAACAGATTGCCACCAAGAATACCACCTTCAGGGTCATGTCCTTCACTGAAGCCTGACTAATTGGTTCAAAGGGCTCACTCGCGAGAGCGGTAAGCAGGAGGTTGAGATCCCAAGGCGGAACCACCAACCTCCTTGGTGGACGCAAACAAGACACTGCCCTCAGGAACCTGAGCACATCTAGGTGCATACCCAATGCCAACCCTTGAACCTTACCTCTGTAACAGGAAATTGCAGCCAGCTGCACCCTCAGAGAGCTGGCAGCCAAACCCCTATCAAAACCATCCTGCAGAAAGGCCAGCACGTCTGGAACCGTCAATCTGAACACCAGGCTTCAAATATACGCCAAACTCTGACATATGCTAAACACGTAGACTTCCTCCGAGCCTTCAACATTGTGGCTATCACTGAGGCCCCATAGCCCTTCTTCCTTAGCCTTGCCCTCTCAAGAGCCATGCCGTAAGCGAGAACTGATCCACCTGAGGCATGTGTACTGGCCCTTGCATCAGCATATCTTCCTGGACAGGAAGACGCCACGGGCTGTCCGCCAGAAGCCACACCAGATCTGCATACCACGGACGTCGTGACCAGTCTGCGGCAATCAGTATCACCAAACCCTGGTGAGACTTGATTTGTTGTATCACCCGACCGATGAGTGCCCATGGGGGAAACACATATAACAGTTCCCCCGCAGGCCACTTCTGTACGAAGGCGTCCAAACCCTCCGACATCCTTTCCCGTCTTCTGCTGAAAAACTGGCTTACCTTGGCCAACTGGAAGGTTGCCATCAGATCCATCACTGGGCAACCCCAGTGACCCATCATCAAGTCGAACACCTCCTGATTGAGAGCCCACTCGCTGTGGTCCACCTGCACTCGACTCAGGTAGTCGGCCGTGACATTGTCTACCCTGGCAATGTGCGTCGCCGACAAGGCCAAGGGATGATTCTCTGCCCAGGCCAAAAGAACCTCGGCCTCTTCCTCTAGCACCATGCTTACCGTGCCGCTCTGGCGATTTATGTAGGCCACCGCAGTGGCATTGTCCGAAAACATCCTGACTGCCCGATCCTGCAGCCAGGACTCGAAACTCTGCAGCGCCTGAAGCACTGCTCTCATTTCCAGTCTGTTGATTGACTAGAAACTCTCCTGCACGCTCCACCGCCCCTGAGCAAAGCGCCCTTCACAGTGGGTTCCCCACCTGGCCAGAATGGCGTCCGTCAGCAGTGGCACCCAAGGCGGAGACTCGAGAGACATCCCTCTTCTCAGAGTCTCCAGACACAGCCACCACTGCAACGCTCTCTTCGTCTGCCTCGGACACGGAAGCCAGTGGGAAAGAGGGTGAGTCTGATGGGACCACCAACACAGGAGAGCCCTTTGTAAAGGTTGCATGTGAGCCCTCGCCCATGGAACCAAATCGAGCGTGGCTGCCATGGTTCCCAGGACCTGCAGATAATGCCAAGCCGAGGGTTGCGGCATCCGCAAAAATTGCCTCAGTAGCCACCGCAACCCTCGGGCCCGCCTCTCTGGCAGGAAGACCTTCCCCTCCTTGGTATCTAAGCAGGCCCCCAAATACTCTAGCTCTTGGGATGGTCACAACCAGCTCTTGGCCACGTTGACCACCCAACTCAGGCTTTCCAAAAACTGCACTACTTTCACTGTGGCTCTCATGCTCTCGATCCTGGACTTTGCCCGGATTAGCCAATCGTCCAGGTACGGGTGTACCAGAACCCCGTCCCTGCGGAGTGCCACTGCCACTACAAGCATGACCTTGGTGAAAGTCTGTGGAGCTGTCGCTAGACCGAACGGCAACACTTGAAACTGAAAATGCCCCATTGGCACCACGAATCTGAGAAACTGTTGGTGCCTGGATCTGATGGGGATGTGCAGATACGCCATGGACAGTTTTAGTGATGGCAGGAACTTCCTGCTCCGTACCACCAATATGATGGACCGTGGAGTCTCCATGTGAAAATGCGGCATTCTGAGGCAGCGGTTTACGCCCTTGAGATCGAGAATGGGCTGAAAGGAGCCTTTCTTCTTGGGCACCACGAAGTAAATGGAGTATTGACCGCACCAGAGTTAATCTCTGGGTACGGGCACCACTGCCCTTAGCTGTTACAACCTTGCCAGGGTCTCCTCTACCGCTGCCGCTTTGCCCGGCACTCTGCAAGGAGACTGCACAAATGTGTGACCGATAGGGCGAGCCAACTCGAGGTCATAGCCTTCTCGGATGACCTCCAGATGTGATCTGGGCCCAAGTGGAGTAGATTTCCCGCAGCCGGCCCCCCTTGGGAACCAACTCCACTTGAGCCCCCTCATTTCATTGTGTTTTCTTAGGCCCCGAGGAGGAAGGGGATCCAAATCCCCTTCCTGCTCCCCGGAATCCCCAGAAGCCCTGCCCAAGAAAGGCAGGCTTACCTCTTTGATAAGACCCAAACCTGGAGGGTCGAAAATGCCTGAACTCTCTCGCCTGCCCCTTCCCCGCCGAGACAGGGCGGCTCTACTTCTGCTTATCCTCAGGCAGACGACCCCCCCTTGGATTCCCCCAAATCCTTGATCAACTTCTCCAAATCCTCCCCAAAGAGCAACTTGCCTTTAAAAGGGAGCTTACTCAGACAAGCCTTAGAGGAACCGTCCGCCGCCCAGTTCCTCAGCAACAGATAGCGACGGGCCGCTACCATGGAGGCCATGCTCTTCGAAAGCCCCCTGATGAGATCGTAATGGGAATCCGCTAGATATGCAGCCCCTGA
The DNA here is from genome assembly GCA_033557465.1 of Ichthyophis bannanicus. Taxonomy (NCBI): domain Eukaryota; kingdom Metazoa; phylum Chordata; class Amphibia; order Gymnophiona; family Ichthyophiidae; genus Ichthyophis; species Ichthyophis bannanicus. The sequence goes on from CM066039.1 coordinate 196,032,448, forward strand.
CTCCAACTTTGCCGCCTCCTCAGAGGATTCCGTTATCGGCTCTCCCTGATGCACCCGCTGAGACCAGCGGGGACATGCCCTCGCCACCCAGGCCCCACAAATAGAGGCCTGCAGGGCCAGGGCATTGATATCAAAGGCCTGCTTCAGCAGGGTGTCTACCTTCCTGTCCTGGGCATCCTTGAGGGCTGCGCTACCTTCTACCAGGATTGTTGTCTTCTTTGTGACTGCAGACATAGTGGCATCTACCTTGGGAGACTGAAACAACTCACGCTTTTGTTCTGGCAAGGGATACAGCCGCGCCATGGCGCATACCCCTCTAAAACCCACCTTCGGCAGGCTCCACTCCTCCTGGATCATTTGCTTAACTACTACCTTCTGCGGCTTTCGCACTGCCTGGAGTAACGGGTCCTCCAGCGCTTGATCCTCTGCCGGCTGACAAGCCGGCATATTCAGCGCCTTCAAAGACTATCCAATGAGAGCCATCAATTCCTCCCTCCGAAATACTCTGACTACACGTGACTGGTCCTCTTACTCCTGTAGCTCCCCTTCCTCCAAATCCCCCTGAGGGTCGAGCTCTGTCTCCATATCCTCCAGATCTAGCACATCCAACTCCGAGGAGAGCATCTGCCCCTCCTCTGAGAGTTGGGCCTTCTTCGCGCGCACCTCAGTCATAGGCCTTTCGTCTGCCAAGGCCTCTTCGCCACCATGTCTCGAGTGAGCGCGTCACCCTGCTATCCCTGCTGATGCAGGCAAAAGGCCCTGTGGAGCAACAGAACAAACTTGGGCGAAAAACCTCCCGGAAGCCCTGTCCTGCTCTGGCGTGAAGAAGAGGGCCCGGGTTCAGAAGAAGGGGAGGAGGCTGATTCCAGCCCTTCCACCCCCACCCCCCCCCCCTGCATCCTGACTCTCCCCATTGGGGAAGGAGGCCCCTCCAGGCCTTCCTGGATCACCTTCTCCACTGTGGAAGTCTCTTGGGCGCAGCCCCGATAGATTCCTTCATCGGAGACTGCCCAACGCCCAGTTCCACAGACCAGACACTGAGGCCTGGAAGGCATGGCCCCAGGAAGAAGCCTGCGCCTTAGTGCCTGGGAGGGAAGTGGTCCCCACCACTCCTTCACCCCCAGTCAGACCTCCAAAAATCCCCAGAGAAGAGCTGGAAACAAAAATCAAACTATATCAAACTAAATTCCAAAAATAAGAATAAAGAAAGAAAGAAAGAAAATAGGCAAACCCAAGAAACATGGCCCATCTCCCTCCTCGGGGGGAGGGTGTTGGCATCATCTGCAAAAAGCTAAAAAGTCTACAAGCGCCTGCAACCGCGGGGAACAGGCCATGCCACCTGCACATGCCGTTTCCCGCCCTCTGCCACATTGTCGGGCCTGCTGCTGACTGCCTGCACTCGCGGTCACAGCCGCACAATTCAGCGCTTCTCTGTGATCCCGGCTCTAAAGGAGTCTCCCCCGGCTTACCTCAATCCCGGGAACTCCTTCACCTCCTCCTGCTCGCGCCGCTCTCCCATTGCAAAGGGCTTCGGCACTGAGGAGGACCTTAAACTGTCTGCCTGCGGCTGCGGCATTGTTGGCGGCTCTTCACCTGCTCACAGGTTCGGGAGTTGCCTTGTCCCGGCACTAAGCTTCAAAGCTCCGCCGCTCACCCCGCAAAACCTGCGAACGGAGGAGCCCGGAGGTTCTGCTATTTAACTCTTAATTACGTTGATCTGCTCTTTTTTTTTTTTTCTTTTTTTTTTGAGCAGCAGGAATTTTTCCTGTAGCTCACAGACCAAATTGAAAAAACACTGCCAAATAAAGCTAACCCTAACTCTCCTTAGTTGTACTGTAGTGAGTCCAGCCTTGGCTCACCACCTCCTCCAGCTGCTTGGAGACTGAGTTTACTGGGGCTGGTGGGTGATGCCAGCTACTTATGTATTCCAGTGTCATCAAAAGAGTGCCATGCTCAGTCTCCAAGCTGCTGGAGGAGGTGCACAACCCCAGAGGTTTCGGGACTGGACTAGAGGGACTATAAGGAAAGACCACATGGCCTATCTAGTCTGCCCTTCCATATCAACCACTACAACAGTCCCCTTTTTTCCTTTAGAAATCCTCTGTGTTTGTCCCATGCTTTTTTTAATTCAGATACTGTCTTCATTTTTACCACCTCCACTGGGAAATTATTCCACGCATCTACCACTCTTTCCGTAAAGAAATATTTCTGCATATTACTCCTGAGTCTATCCCCTTTCACCCTCATTCTATGTCCCCTCGTAGCAGAGCTTGCCTTCCACAGAAAGAGGCTCTCCTCCTGTGCATTTATGCCACAGAGGTATTTAAACGTCTTAATCATATCACCTCTATCCCACTTTTCCTCTAAAGTTGTTTCCAATAATTTACTCACCAGAGAGGTTAGACTAACTGGCCTGTAGTTTTCAATCACATCCTTACTTCCTCTTTTGTGTAAAGGGACCACATGTGCCTTTCTACAGTCCTCTGGCACCACACCCGACTCCAAAGAGGCATTGAAAAGGTCAGTCAGTGGAGCTACTAGAATGTCCCAAAGTTCCTTCAGTATTCTTGGATGTATCCCATCTGGTCCCATCGCTTTATATACTTTTAGTTTTAGTTCTTCACAAACACATTTTTTTTTTAAATCATTTAAAATCCCCATCGCTTCTGTTCCTATTTCTGGGTGTTTTCTGAGGTCCTGCTCCTGGCCCTTTATCTGTGAACACAGAACCAAAATATTGATAAGCCATTCCACTTTATCCTTATCTACTTCTACATATTCCTCCCCTGCACCCTTGAGTCGGACAATACCACTTTTACCCTTCCTCCTCTCACTAACATATCTGAAAAATGTCTTATCCCCCCATTGTATTGCAATGGCTATTTCTTTTTCTTTCATTTATTTTATTTACATTCTCTGATACACCGTGCTATTCTGCATCAGTGCGGTTTACATTGAACAAACTGAAATTACATTGACCAGGGCATTATAACTTGGAGATAACTATTTACAGGGAATATGGGCTATGGAGGGTTAAGTGGCTTGCCCAAGACCACAAGGAGCACCTGTGGGACTAGAAACCCCAGTCCTTCCGGCCCAAGGTTGCTGTCCTCTAGTGGGATTTGAACCCCCAACCTTCCGGCCTGAAGTACCTTGCCCCAACCACTAGGCCACTCCTCCACTCCTTTTTGTGTCTTTGCTTTCCTGAATACTTTGCTAGCTTCTCTAAGTTTTTCCAAATAGAGATGCCTGTCTTCCTCTTTCTGTGATCTCTTGTATTTCATGAAGGCCTCTCTCTTTTTCTTCACCTTTTCAGCTACTTCTTTTGAGAACCATAGTGACCTCCTTTTCCTTTATTGATCCTTCTAACAAAATGGTTGGTTGCCCTTAAAATATGCCCTTTCAGTTTTGCCCACTGTTTTTCTATATCCCCCAGCAGTTCCCATCCTGCTAACGACTCTTTAAGGTATTGTTCCATCTTGGCAAAGTTAGTTTTCCTAAAGTCTTAGACCCTCGCTTTTGAATGGATTTTATCAGCCCTAGTCCTAATAATGAACCATACCATATGGTGATTACTGGATGCGAGATGATCTCCCACTATAACATCAAAAACACTTTCTCCACTAGTACATAAGGGCATTGAGTCACAAAGGATTAAAGTTTTGCAGGAAACAAAATTTGCTGTAGAATCTCTATATTGTAAACCGCTCTGGTACTTGTGTGTGGGTGGTATATAAAGTGACGAATAAAGATAAAAGATAAAGATATCGATTGAAATTCCATGTAAAAAGGGGAAGGCGATGGCAGTGGGGGTGTACTATCGACCGCCTGGCCAGAATGAACAAATGGATAATGAAATGCTCAAAGAAATCAGGGAAGCTAACAAAAGTTACAGAACAGTAATAATAATAGGTGATTTCAATTACCCTGGTAATGACGGGGTCAGTGTCATGGCAGGACATGCTAGGGAGATAAAGTTTCTAGATGAAATAAATGATTGCTTCTTGCACCTGCTGGTTCATGAAATGACCAGAGGGGAAGCCATTTTGGACCTAGTCCTTAGTAGAACACCAGATCTGGTGCAAGAGATAAGGATGTTGGGGCCACTTGGCAATAGTGATCATAGCATGATCGCGTTTGATTTAATTAATGGCAGAGGAATGGTAAGGAAATCCACAGTACTACCTTTTAACTTTTGAAAGGGAGACTATGATAAAATGAGGAAAATAGTAAAGAAAAAACAAAAAGGAGCAGTTGCAAATGTTAAAGACTTACATCAAGCTTGGGTGTTGTTTAAAAATACTATCTTGGAAGCCCAGACCAGCTGTATTCCACGCTTTAAGAAAAGTGTAAGGAAGTCCAAAAAACTGCCAACATGGTTTAAAGGTGAGGTCAGAGAGGCTGTTGTTGCCAAAAAAACATCTTTCAGGAAATGGAAAAAAGAAACAAATGAAGAAAACTGGAAACAGCACAAGCACTGGCAAGTTAAATACAAGGGAATTGATAAGGCAGTCAAAGAGAGAATTTGAGAAGAAGCTTGCTGTGGAATTAAAAACATGTAATAAAGACTTTTTCAAGTACATTCATAACAAAAAACCTGTGAGAGGGTCAGTTGGACCATTAGATAATAAAGGGGTAAAAGGGGCACTAAGAGGGGACAAGGCCATAGTCCAGGGGTACTCAAATCCAGTCCTGGAGGGCAACAAACCAGTCAGGTTTCTGGGATATCCCTAATGAATATGCATGATATATATTTGCATGAACTGCCTCCATTGTATTTGACTCTATATCATGCATATTCATTTGGGATATCCTGAAAACCTGACTGGTTCATGGCCCTCCAGGACTGGATTTGAGTACCCCTGCCATAGTCTTTACTGAGGAAGATGTAGGGATGTTTCCCATGACTGAAATGGTATTTAAAGGTGATACTGCGGAAGAATTGAAAGAAATATAGATACAACGGGAAAATGGATTACAACTATTTGATAAACTGAAGAGCAGCAAATCAACTGGACAGAAGGTATACATTCAAAGGTGTTGAAAGAACTGAAACATGAGATTGCAGACCTGCTATTAGTAATCTGTGAACTATCATTAAAATCATCTGTATTACCTGAAGATTGGAGGATTGTCAATGTAACGCCAATTTTTAAAAAGGGTTCCAGGGGTGATCCAGGAAACTACAGACCGGCGAGCCTGACGTCAGTACTGGGAAAAATGGTAGAAACCATCAAAAATAACAAAATTACTGAACATGTACTGTAGATAGTCATGGCTTAATGGGAGACAGCCAACATGGCTTTAGACAAGGAAGATCTTGTCTTACTAATCTGTTATGTTTTTTTGAAGGTGTGAACAAACAAGTAGACAAAGGTGAGTCGGTTGATATAGTGTATCTGGACTTTCAGAAAGCCTTTGACAAGGTCCCTCATCAGAGACTTTTGGCAAAACTAAAAAGTCATGGGGATAGGAGGCAGTGTACTATTGTGGATAAGGAACTGGTTAAAAGATAAAAAGCAGAGGGTAGGGCTAAATGGCCAATTTTCTCAATGCAGAAAGGTGGATAGTACCCCAGGGATCTGTGCTGGGTCCGCTGCTTTTTAACATATTCATAAATAACCTGGAAAAGAGAAGAATGTGTGAGGTTATCAAATTTGCAGATGATACAAAACTATTTAAAGTTGTGAAAACCCATGAGGATTGTGGAAAATTGCAAAAGGATCTTGATAAATTGGAAGACTGGGCATCCCAATGGCAGATGAAATTTAATGTGGAGAAGTGCAAAGTTATGCACCTAGGAAAGAACAACCCAAACTATGGTTACACGATGCAAGGTTCCACATTAGGAACCACCACCCAGGAAAAAGATTTAGGCGTCATCGTGGATAACATGTTAAAACCCTCCGCCTAGTGTGCAGCAGCGGCCAAAAGAGCAAATAGAATGCTAGGTATCATAAGGAAAGGAATGGAAAATAAAACAAAGGATATTATAATGCCTCTGTATCGTTCCATGGTGTGACCGCACCTTGAATATTGTGTGCAATTCTGGTTTCTGTATCTTAAAAAAGATATAGCGTTGTTAGAAAAGGCTAAAAAGGTTAGGGTTACTCAACCTGGAAAAGAGACGGCTGAGGGGAGATATGATAGAGGTCTATAAATTAATGAATGGAGTGGAACAGGTAATGTAGATCGATTGTTTACGTCTTCAGAATATAGAAAGACTAGGGGACATGCAATAAAGCTACAGAGTAACCTATTTAAGACTAATATGAGAAAATATTTTTTCACTCAACGTGTAATCAAACTCTGGAATTTGTTACCGGAGGATGTAGTAAAAGCTATTAGTGTAGCTGGGTTTAAAAAAGGTTTGGACAAGTTCCTGAAGGAAAGGCCCATAAACCATTATTAAAAGGGACCCATGATTTATTTATTTATTTAATTAACAGGGGGGGGGGGGGGTTTATACCGCTTTATCATTTTGATCAAAGCGGTTTACATTGTAACTTAAACTTGGTAAATGTATATTAAACAGGGAAATTGATAACTTGGATTATTCTGAGCAATGGAGGGTTAAGTGACTTGCCCAAGGCCGTAAGGAGTGCTAGTGGGAATCGAACTGCTTGACCCAATACAAGCATTGAGGAACCTGTGTCTTTTGGGGAAACTGCTAGGTACTTATGGCCTAGATTGGCCACTGTTGGAAAAAGGATATTACACTGGGCTTGATGGACCTTTGTCTGACACAGTATAGCATATCTTATGTTCTTATGTTTTCTAAGCACCAAGTCCAGTATGGTTCCTTCACATGTGGATTATGTTTCCAGTTACCTGAATAGTTCTCCCTGTAAGGAATCCAGGATCTCCTTACTTCTAGATGACACCGCAGGAAGGATGTACCAATCAACATCTGGCATATTGAAATTACCTATCAGTAGCACTCCTCCTTTCCTGACAATGCTGGGTATATCTTCTATTAAATCTCCATCCACTTCTTCTCCCTGTGAGGGGGGTCTGTATATCATGCCAACGTAAATGAATTTCTCTTTCCCTCTTTCTAGTTTAACCCAGTGCTTCCTCTCTCCCTTTTAAGCCCTGTAATTCTAGAGCTTTAATATTGTTTTTTTACATATAGTGCCACTCCTCCTCCTCTTCTTCCTACCATATCCTTCCTGAATAAAGTATATCCTGGTATAATTACATCACAGTCATGGTTGTCTGTGAACCATGTCTCTGTAACTGCCACTAAATCCAAGTTAGCCTCTTCCATTAAAGCCTCACATTTGGGATCTTATTTCCCATGCTTCAGGCATGTTGCCCCTTTTACCCATTTTTGTAGAGGTATTTAATGTTTCATTTACCTGGAGGCTTCCACTTATATGGGGCTTTCTTCACCCATCCCCAATGAATCTAGTTTAAAGCCCTCTTCAGTTGGTTAGCCTGTCTGCTACTGAAGACACTTCGACCCTTCTTGGACAGATGGATGCCATATGCTCTGCAGCCCTTGGATCATCCCATGGTCCAGGAAACCAAAATGCTCTCAATGACTCCATCCACACAGCCATACATTTATCTCCAGGATGCTAACTTCTCTGCCTCAGCCTTTACCCTCAACAGGGAAGATTGAAGAGAACACCACCTACACACTTATCTGCTTCACCCTCTATCCCAGAGCCATGAAGTCACTTTTGATATGCTCAGAGGGATACCTGGCATTATCATTTGCACCAACATGGATGAGCAATATCGGGTAATAGTCAGTAGGCCTGATGAGTCTTCGCAAACTCTCTATAACATCTCGGATTTTGGCACCTGGCAGACAGCATACCTCTCAGGACATCAAGTCTGGTCGGCAGATGAATGCCTCAATACCCCTCAGAAGAGAGCCACCAGCCACCACTACCCTTTGCTTCTTTGTGGTCATTGATTCTGCAACTTTGGGGTTCTCAAGCTCTGGTTGGTCTCTTTTCTGAGATGCTTTCACCTCCTCCACTTCCAGGACTTGTGATGCAGCGGACCCTCTTGAAGAGAGAGAAAAAGTTTTAAAACCAGAAAAAGGCAAGCACAACCTGCAATATTGGGAGGATCCATCTAGAGGGAGCAGGAGAGTCGAGAGAGAGACTGAGAAACCATGCCCCTCTGGGCGGGACGCAAGCCCAGACAGCTTCTTTTTGAACAGAGGCAGGTCTGACTTAGAGAGGGAGGAGGAGAAGGACCAAAGCAGCAGCCAAAGCAGAAGCAGCAGCCAGAGCCAGAGTAGAGGAGGCCAAGAAGAAGGCAAATACACTGGCAAGAGCAGAAAGAAGCAGAGTCCTGAGCAGAAAGCCAAGCAGGAGCTTCAACCAGAGTTGGAGTGGAATAAGGAACAGAGAAAAAGCCAAGAGAAGTACTGGGACCGCAAGGGAGTACCTGGCAGAAGGTCCTCACAGCAACCGTGGAATAAAGAGGTTCGTCCATTTTCAGAGGTGGGAAATGTTTGTTTGGAGGAAAGAAAACATCCTTACCACTATGGTCTGAAGTCTAAGGAAAGACCACAGGAGAGCCTGAGCACTGCTGCGCTGAAGCCAAACCAAGGTAGGCCTCAAGCCTTACTAGAAAGAAGGAAGAGAAGCCTCAAAGGTAAAACTCTTATTACTGATAATTACCTTCAGAAGCCTAAAGTATGGGGAAGACAGTGGGAAGAGGATTACTGTTACCCTAAACATTCTTGTAAGCAAGATTATGAAAGAAGTTTGTCTAAGAAGAGAACTTTGAGTGGGAAATCTTTTTATGAATCTGCTTTTGAACCTCTAATCAGAGAAGGACCGTTGTACTGCAAAACTCCTGGAGACCGACGCCCAAAGCTAAATGCTAGGCATTGGGACATAGTGCAACAAGTATATAAGAAACCCGATTACGTTTACCCTGATGCTACAGATTCAGAGGCTTCTGAGGTTGAGTCCATGCAAGTAGGATCAGAGGGGGAAGAATCAGATAATGCAATGGATTGTACATATTGTGCCTCGGGGAGTGTTGAATACATCCCCAATGTATCAGATAACTAAGTGAAGGAAGTTTATTGTTTTTGTACAAATGTTCTGTGAAGATAACAGCCTTTACTTTATTGCTTGCTTTTATTTTTCCCTATCCTGAAGTAAGGACATTTCAGTTGTTACCATAGCCAATCCTTTTGAACAGTTTTGTGCAAGAAAGGGAAATAAAGCCTTTAACTTTCCCTTCACTCTGTGCATTCGTTCTTTGAGCGTTGGTTACAAGGAAGCCACAAGGAATAACCACCTTTGACCCTTGCAGCATAGGCCAACCTCAACCCTAACCTTTCTTGTGTCCGGGCCCCTCCCGGGTCTACTACCCCTCTACAGAGGGTGCCCTGCGACAGACTGCATAATGGTTCTTCAATTCAAGGGTTGGAAGAGTTGGATCATTGATTCTGCAGGCTCTGGTGGCTTGTGTCCAACTTTCTTCATTCTGTAGGCTCCCATCTTCTCCTCTGTAAGAGAGTTTGAATGTTTCAAGAAGCATCTCATCAATGTACTTCTCACTGTCTCAAAATGCTATCAGTCTGCCACCTCATCTCTGAACTCCTCCACTTGTTTTCTGAGAGCTTCAGCATGCAGGCATCCTGCACTTGGAACCGGTCCTTCAACTAGCATTGGGATCTCTGTCTCAACAGAGGCAGAATCTGTAACGGGGGCAACAGCTTTGGCAATATGATTTTTCCCAGCCATTGTTCAGTTGGTGGAGCTTTGGTATCTGTTGAAGTAAAAGAGAGAGATCTACCAAAGTTTCTGCACATTCCTCAGCTGTCCTTGCTTGCAACGGAGTCCCCGCCCATTTGTACACCAACTGGCAAAGTACCTTGTGGTGATGAAATTGAATTTATGGTTCATAGGTTACCAATATATGAAGTTCACTGACTGTCCTAACCAAGATAATTGCTATTAGGAAGACTAATTTTCAGGTGAGGAATTTAAGCGTAACAAAGTTCAGTTCAAAGGGTGGCTTCATAAGTAAAGTTAGCACAGAAGATTTTGCAATGACGGCTTTACATGAAGAAGACCTTTGTAAAGCAAGCAATCATACTGAGATGCTGAAAGATTATCCACTGCAGCATGATAGGTAGACAGAGCACTGAGAGGTATTCTAATGGAGAATGTCTGATGGCCTAGATGATATAAATGGTATAGATACTGCAATATAGTAGTAGGCAGACATGTGATAGGGTTGTGGCCATTAGTGAAACATCAGATTGAAAATCTCTTCCACTTGAAAGTGTATATGCATCCAGTAGATGGTTTCCTAGCAGCTATCAGATGTGTTGGATAGGTTCTAGTAATCCAAGAGCAATAAAGAGTAGTTACTCACCTGTAACAGGTGTTCTCCAGGAGCAGCAGGAATCAGTCCTCACATATGGGTGACATCGGCGCCGACGGAGCCCTCGCGGAGCAATTTCCCCAGCTTTCAAAGAAAGCCTTTGGGAATTGCAGCGCGCATGCGCGGTCCCCTTCCTGCCCAAGGGTGCCATCTTGCTCAGTCTGATGACATAGCTAAAAGACAGCAAAAAAATTATCAAAAACGAAATGATAGGACTGCAACTCCAAGGGGAGGAGGGAGGGTTGTGAGGACTGATTCCTGCTGCTCCTGGAGAACACCTGTTACAGGTGAGTAACTACTCTTTCTCCAGGAACAAGCAGGAAGTCAGTCCTCACATATGGGACTCCCTAGCTTAAGGCTACCGGAGACCTCAAGTGGAAAAATGAGCTCCCTCTAGCTCAGTAGCACAGAAGGAAGGAATCTTCTCTGAAAACTCCCCCGACCGGTAGCCCAACACCAGGGCCGGAGGGTAGGAGTTGCCTAAACCTCAAAGAGATTATGGAGGACTCCCTCTCCAGGCAGTAATGGGCCGCAAACGTCTGGCTTGAAGACCAAGTAGCGGCCCGGCAGATGTCTGCCAACGGAACAGAGCGGAGATGAGCCACTGACGCAGCCTTCGCCCTGACACGATGAGCCGTGGCTCGACCCTCCAACGAGAGGCCGGCTGCCCCATAAGCCCAGGCGATACAGTCCGCGACCCATATGGACAAAGTACGCTTGGAAACACAAAGGAGCAAGATACGAAGATGTGGATGTTTGTAGAGCCTTTAATGATGAAGGTCAGAGACCCCGACGCGTTTCGGCGTGGGACGCCTTCTTCAGGGGGTACAAAGCTTAAAAACAGGGGAATAGTACATAATGTTAAATTAAAAATATAAATAATTAATGGAATTAATAATATAACAAACAATACATGGAAAACGTTAATAAACAATTAGATTAATACCATAAATACATTAAAAATAAGTAAATCGTTACAATTACCAAAGTGATTACCCTTATAACTGTGTAAACTGATATAGAGCAGTATACATTAGCTATAAGCCCTTTAAAATAGTTATGGGGATCACATAAATATACAATAAAAACTCTGAAAAATTACTAGGGAGACGCAGGACATGAGGATTGAAACCAAGAATCAGGCAGACCACCAGATTAATAATTGGTGTATGTGATAAACATGTGTTAAAAATAAAAATAATAATAATGATGATAATAATAATAATAAATGCATAAAAGGGATGATGCTGTGTTAAAAGGTCAAAATGATAATAAAACAACTGAACATGTAAAAATTGGTAAGATGGTAAAATACATATATTAAATTGAGTCTATAGCGAATAGATATTAAACCACAAATTGCTGCTTGTTAGAGCATAAAAATACATGCAAAAATAGAAATATGAAGATAATAAACCAAAATAATGATATAATAATGATAATAGTAAAAATGAAATTGAAAAAATAATATAATATGATAAAATAATAAAAATGAAAAATAAAAATGATAATCATAATAATAGTAATAATAAATAGATAGAAAACTATCCCATTGAGCATTCAGAGGATATTATTGATCCTTATAATATAATTAAGATGTTAGAAAACTCAATAGGGCCACTAACCTGAGTTAATTTATTGATTTGTTTGCATCATGTTCAAGAATTGGTCAATGAACTGTTGAGTGAAATATGAAACATTGACAAAAACAAAAAAACAAAACAAAAAACAAACGGGAAAAAGGAAAGAGATTAAACCAGATAGGCTAATAAAAATATCTGTATGTATGTCATGTTAATCTATGTAAAAATGTATTCATGAAAACATGTAGTGTATATTAAGTACGTGATTATCGTGAGATAGTGTGAAAAAACAATTGTAGTTAATCTATTCTTGTAATGCTCCTGACTGCTGCGGTGCCCCTTACTTAAAATTGATGATACTAAGGGACAGTCTCAAACGGGAGTGGTAAGGACCTGAAAATTATCTGTTGGACCTTTGGTTTATCCACCTTTATCTAGATACCTGATAAATTGCGGTGGAAAAATGCAGTGGAAGTTACTGTGCCTTACATAAAGTTGTTAGGGGAACCAGTTGGATAAATAGCCAAGAAACTCCCTTGTCTAATAAGACCGTCACCCTGTTGAACCTTAAAACCATACTGGACAATCAACTGGAAGCGATGACTATCTGAAACAGCATATTAAAATATGGTAAATTGAGTCGATGATGGTGTCAATATATGCACCACTTGTATAAAACTCCCTATAGTACTTGTGAGCATGAAATGTAGGAGGTAATCCAAATGTTTAAAATCAATTAACTACTCATAAAAAACCTAAGACATGTGGGGAGGAATGGCACGTGATGACTAGTATTAGCGATTAGCAATCCATGTTTTGAGTCTACACCGGCATGACGCCGTAGCAATAGATGTTAAAAACAGTACTTTATAACGTGATAAAGCTAAGCTTTTTGTAAAACGTTTAAAAAGGATCATGGTACTGTAGAGTTATAATGCATAAAAATCATATTATATGAATATAAATGAATGATGAATGAAAATGCATGTGAACTGACCCAGACTCAAAAGGCGCGTTGATCGTGTCGTCCTAATGTAGGGCAAGAGGAGCCGCTATTCTAATTGTAGAGGAGAAAACAAAATGTGTTATATTTGAAATAAACTGTTTATGAAACTGAAACCACACTTAGTAAAAGGAAGCGGGAGAAATACCCGACTGTCCTGATTAAGGAGTGAGAGTATTTATGACTTAAAAACATTTATTGTGAAAAAGTAAAAACGGCAGTACTCATTGAGGCTACAGGAGTCCTGTGTAATCACTATGTAAAAATAACACCGCTGTACTAAGCTTAAAAACTGAAAGCACGAAACAATACTGACGATAATGTAGAACCAACGGCGATGATGATATACCATGAAAGGTTGTAAACAAGAGCCAAACATCATACCTGAAAAGCTGAATTTCCTGCCCACAGCAGTAAAGGAGAATTTTGAAGAGCGCTTGTAAGAAGCCAGATTATAAACCGTCAAATTCCCGCCAAAAGTGGGAGAGGTTGCTGAGTGGGGAGGAGCTTATTTGACAGGACTCATCAAACAAAATTCATAGTTCCATATGAAGCTTTATGTATTAAGATTAACTAACATGCCAGAAAACATCATAAAAAATGATGCTGATGAAAGATATTATTCATGCTTGCCAACAAATTTATATGATAAGCTTCCTCGGTGAACGCTGCTATATTTATAAACAGTAATATTTTTTGTAATAACTCTGGATATGGTGAATAATGTCCAATTAGTTGGATAAAACCATCAAAAGTATGTGTGGCTTGCTGATTAGCATGAATATGGTCACTAGATGAATAAATTAAAGTATCTATAAAAACACAGAGAGGTCTACCTCTTGATTAAGTCCGTTAGGTTCCAGACTATTAAACTCATAAATGAACCTTTGTTCAAGTTTTAAAAGGGCCTTGTTGATGTCTCCACCTCTCCAATGTAGTGCAACTTTTTTCAGGACCAAGAACTTTAAATCGCTAATTTTGTGACCTGTTGTGACCCAGTGCGTGACCAGAGGTTTATCTGCAATTTTTCTTAGAATACTGTTCCTATGCTCAATAATGCGCGTACGCACTTCTCTCGTAGTCTTACCAATGTATACCAAATTACAGGGACATAACACCAGATATATAACGTTGGACGTTTTACAATTTGTGTAGTTGTGTAAATATACTTTATGTGATGTTATGGGATGAATAAAGCTGTTTTTGACTGTAATGGTGTGAAGGCAAACTGAACAGTTTCCGCAACTGAAGTGACCTTTAATCTTAGGCGGAGGGTTGCTCCTTGTGAGAGCTGACGTGACTAATAAATTGGAAAGATTAGGATTCCTTTTATACGCTATCATTAATCGTTTAGTGGAAAATTGTGGTAGAGAGGTAAGTAAATGCCATTCTTCTCTTAGAATATTGATGATTGGTTTAGAAAGTTGGGTATATGTAAGAGCGCAAACAATCTTGTCTGCTTTTTTTTGTCGATCTTTCTTTTGCAATAGAGTGGAGCGTTCTGTCATGCATGCTCTAACATATGCTTTTTTGATACATTTAGATGAATAGCCTCTATCTTTAAATCTATTATGCATCCTGACTGCTTGTTGTTCGAAATCTGCATCTGATGTGCATAGTCTTTTGATCCGAAGAAATTGGCTGATTGGTAGATTGTGTTTAAGTGAGGGGTTATGGTAACTATCAAATTTCAATAAAGTGTTACGGTCCGTTGGTTTTTGGAAAAGATCTGTAGAAAATCCATTAGTATCTTTTTTAATCATAATGTCTAAATATGAAATTTTATCTGCACTGAAATGCCCCTCAAACTGTAAGTTAGGGTCCAGATTGTTTAACCATGCGAAAAAATGTTGTAATAGTTGTTCTGTGCCTTCCCAAATGATGAGAATGTCATCAATATACCGCTTCCATAGTTTGATATTGGATTGATATGGATGTCGTGTCATGAACTGTTTCTCAAATTGGGCAACGTACAAGTTGGCAACGTCTGGTGCCATGGACGAACCCATGGCAACTCCTTTTATCTGTTTATAATAAATACCCCTAAAGTTAAAATAATTCTCAGTCATAGCCAATGTGGCTAATTGTGTATGAAAAAAGGTTGGGATACGGATGGGTTTAGGCCTTAAAAGGAGAGTGTCAGTTAACACTTCTAAAGCTGCTTGTTGTGGTATATTCGTATATAACGAATTGATGTCTAATGTGACCAGCAGAAGATCATTGTTATATCCTTCAAAATCTTGCAAGATATTGATGATGTGTGTGGAGTCGTGTACGTATGACGGAATAATTGGAACAAAAGGTCTTAATAATACGTCCAAAAACTTGGAAAGAGGTTCGAGCAGAGAACCTATGGCAGACACTATTGGTCGTCCTGGCGGATTATCGAGTGATTTATGAATTTTTGGTACCATATATATTGTTGGTATGACCGGATGAGAAACTTTAAGGAAATTGATCTCATGAGTAGTGAGATAACCAGCTTCTTTGCCATATATAGTAAGGTGTCAATTTTCTGCTGTATGACTGATGTCGGATCATCAAAGATTTTCTCATAGAATGCTGTATTGTTTAATTGGCGCATTGTTTCTTGAATATAGTTGTCTCTATCTTGAACAACTATTGCTCCGCCTTTGTCGGCCGGTTTTATGATAATATTGTTGTTGGACTGTAAGTTTTTCAAAGCCATTTTATGTGGACCTGTCAAGTAATAGTAATTATGGGTGCTTTTCTGTTGATATAATTTAGCTACCTTAGACATGACTATATGTTCATATGCAGTGATTATGGCATTGTTGTTAGGAGGGACCCATGTGGACGGGTTTTGAACTATTGATGGGTCAGCCACGTCATGTTTGGACCCTCTAAAAAAATCTGTTATTCTGATCTTTCTGAAAAATTTGTATAACTCTACACATGTAGTGAACTTGTCATGCTGCTTAGTGGGGACATAGGACAGTCCTTTCTCCAACACTTGTATTTCATTGTCCGTAAGTTGATAACTAGATAGATTGACGACACTGCTCACAGGTCCCAATCCAGCTGTCTCTTGGCTGCAAGTTCTCGTGAATGGCCTTTCTCTGGGGCCATTCCATGTGTCAGTGGAGGTTCTCTGGGTCTGGCCTGCCAATTGTTTGGTGACCTGTGAAATGTGTCTCTTCCACCTCCTTTCCAAAGGGTCTCCTTGTGAAAATCCTTCTTAGGACTACGCGGTTGCCTAGAGGGATGTGATGGAACTGACGAAAACAAGGACCCGGAGGGGTCTAACCGATCGTTTGTGTGATGGCGTGACCTTTTGTGTAATCTAGCTTCTTCCTGTTGTGGAGATGGAGATCTAGATTGATGTCTGTTATACTTTTTCTGATTGTATCTATTTTTAGATTGTGGTCTAGGGGATCTGAACGGTCTTTTATTGGAAAAGCTTCTGTGTCTATCTTTTTGTTCTGTTTTGTTGTATGTCCAATAGTAGACCATATTTAGTTTGTAGTCTTCTTCATCCCTTTTATACTTTTTGATTTTTTTATTCTTGGTTGCCTGTTTAAACTCCAAACTATTCTTATCAAAATCTTTTCTTTCTTTATCATAATGCTTATCTTGTTTTTTCAGTTGTTCTATTTTGGAGTCTATTTTGGGTTTAAGGGCCTCAGTCCTGCGTCTGGAGGTATTAATCAACAAGATCATAAGATCTAATGAGCATTTATTGAGTATTTTCACCCAATCTGTCATAAAACTACTGTCATCCCTGAACATGCCAGGGGCTTTCTGGATCCTCAATCCCCTTGGGATGATCTTTTTTCGACAATACTCAAGAAGGGAGGCCGCATGCAGGTCCTCCCTAATGTATTTTTTCATCATCCAGATGAGTTCTCCCCATTCTTCATCTATGTCCGGTGAAGATTCTTCTTGTGTAAAGAATGGATCCTCAGGTAACATAGATTTCAAATCATCTTCTTTGTAGCTGAGGATCTCTTTCCAAGGAGAGAACATGGCTCCTGGGTACCAGGAAAAACACAAAAAGGAGCAGAGTGTCTTGCACTACCAGCTAGGAAACACAAAGGAGCAAGATACGAAGATGTGGATGTTTGTAGAGCCTTTAATGATGAAGGTCAGAGACCCCGACGCGTTTCGGCGTGGGACGCCTTCTTCAGGGGGTACAAAGCTTAAAAACAGGGGAATAGTACATAATGTTAAATTAAAAATATAAATAATTAATGGAATTAATAATATAACAAACAATACATGGAAAACGTTAATAAACAATTAGATTAATACCATAAATACATTAAAAAATAAGTAAATCGTTACAATTACCAAAGTGATTACCCTTATAACTGTGTAAACTGATATAGAGCAGTATACATTAGCTATAAGCCCTTTAAAATAGTTATGGGGATCACATAAATATACAATAAAAACTCTGAAAAATTACTAGGGAGACGCAGGACATGAGGATTGAAACCAAGAATCAGGCAGACCACCAGATTAATAATTGGTGTATGTGATAAACATGTGTTAAAAATAAAAATAAAAATAATAATAATAATGATGATAATAATAATAATAAATGCATAAAAGGGATGATGCTGTGTTAAAAGGTCAAAATGATAATAAAACAACTGAACATGTAAAAATTGGTAAGATGGTAAAATACATATATTAAATTGAGTCTATAGCGAATAGATATTAAACCACAAATTGCTGCTTGTTAGAGCATAAAAATACATGCAAAAATAGAAATATGAAGATAATAAACCAAAATAATGATATAATAATGATAATAGTAAAAATGAAATTGAAAAAATAATATAATATGATAAAATAATAAAAATGAAAAATAAAAAATGATAATCATAATAATAGTAATAATAAATAGATAGAAAACTATCCCATTGAGCATTCAGAGGATATTATTGATCCTTATAATATAATTAAGATGTTAGAAAACTCAATAGGGCCACTAACCTGAGTTAATTTATTGATTTGTTTGCATCATGTTCAAGAATTGGTCAATGAACTGTTGAGTGAAATATGAAACATTGACAAAAACAAAAAAACAAAACAAAAAACAAACGGGAAAAAGGAAAGAGATTAAACCAGATAGGCTAATAAAAATATCTGTATGTATGTCATGTTAATCTATGTAAAAATGTATTCATGAAAACATGTAGTGTATATTAAGTACGTGATTATCGTGAGATAGTGTGAAAAAACAATTGTAGTTAATCTATTCTTGTAATGCTCCTGACTGCTGCGGTGCCCCTTACTTAAAATTGATGATACTAAGGGACAGTCTCAAACGGGAGTGGTAAGGACCTGAAAATTATCTGTTGGACCTTTGGTTTATCCACCTTTATCTAGATACCTGATAAATTGCGGTGGAAAAATGCAGTGGAAGTTACTGTGCCTTACATAAAGTTGTTAGGGGAACCAGTTGGATAAATAGCCAAGAAACTCCCTTGTCTAATAAGACCGTCACCCTGTTGAACCTTAAAACCATACTGGACAATCAACTGGAAGCGATGACTATCTGAAACAGCATATTAAAATATGGTAAATTGAGTCGATGATGGTGTCAATATATGCACCACTTGTATAAAACTCCCTATAGTACTTGTGAGCATGAAATGTAGGAGGTAATCCAAATGTTTAAAATCAATTAACTACTCATAAAAAACCTAAGACATGTGGGGAGGAATGGCACGTGATGACTAGTATTAGCGATTAGCAATCCATGTTTTGAGTCTACACCGGCATGACGCCGTAGCAATAGATGTTAAAAACAGTACTTTATAACGTGATAAAGCTAAGCTTTTTGTAAAACGTTTAAAAAGGATCATGGTACTGTAGAGTTATAATGCATAAAAATCATATTATATGAATATAAATGAATGATGAATGAAAATGCATGTGAACTGACCCAGACTCAAAAGGCGCGTTGATCGTGTCGTCCTAATGTAGGGCAAGAGGAGCCGCTATTCTAATTGTAGAGGAGAAAACAAAATGTGTTATATTTGAAATAAACTGTTTATGAAACTGAAACCACACTTAGTAAAAGGAAGCGGGAGAAATACCCGACTGTCCTGATTAAGGAGTGAGAGTATTTATGACTTAAAAACATTTATTGTGAAAAAGTAAAAACGGCAGTACTCATTGAGGCTACAGGAGTCCTGTGTAATCACTATGTAAAAATAACACCGCTGTACTAAGCTTAAAAACTGAAAGCACGAAACAATACTGACGATAATGTAGAACCAACGGCGATGATGATATACCATGAAAGGTTGTAAACAAGAGCCAAACATCATACCTGAAAAGCTGAATTTCCTGCCCACAGCAGTAAAGGAGAATTTTGAAGAGCGCTTGTAAGAAGCCAGATTATAAACCGTCAAATTCCCGCCAAAAGTGGGAGAGGTTGCTGAGTGGGGAGGAGCTTATTTGACAGGACTCATCAAACAAAATTCATAGTTCCATATGAAGCTTTATGTATTAAGATTAACTAACATGCCAGAAAACATCATAAAAAATGATGCTGATGAAAGATATTATTCATGCTTGCCAACAAATTTATATGATAAGCTTCCTCGGTGAACGCTGCTATATTTATAAACAGTAATATTTTTTGTAATAACTCTGGATATGGTGAATAATGTCCAATTAGTTGGATAAAACCATCAAAAGTATGTGTGGCTTGCTGATTAGCATGAATATGGTCACTAGATGAATAAATTAAAGTATCTATAAAAACACAGAGAGGTCTACCTCTTGATTAAGTCCGTTAGGTTCCAGACTATTAAACTCATAAATGAACCTTTGTTCAAGTTTTAAAAGGGCCTTGTTGATGTCTCCACCTCTCCAATGTAGTGCAACTTTTTTCAGGACCAAGAACTTTAAATCGCTAATTTTATGACCTGTTGTAACCCAGTGCGTGACCAGAGGTTTATCTGCAATTTTTCTTAGAATACTGCTCCTATGCTCAATAATGCGCGTACGCACTTCTCTCGTAGTCTTACCAATGTATACCAAATTACAGGGACATAACACCAGATATATAACGTTGGACGTTTTACAATTTGTGTAGTTGTGTAAATATACTTTATGTGATGTTATGGGATGAATAAAGCTGTTTTTGACTGTAATGGTGTGAAGGCAAACTGAACAGTTTCCGCAACTGAAGTGACCTTTAATCTTAGGCGGAGGGTTGCTCCTTGTGAGAGCTGACGTGACTAATAAATTGGAAAGATTAGGATTCCTTTTATACGCTATCATTAATCGTTTAGTGGAAAATTGTGGTAGAGAGGTAAGTAAATGCCATTCTTCTCTTAGAATATTGATGATTGGTTTAGAAAGTTGGGTATATGTAAGAGCGCAAACAATCTTGTCTGCTTTTTTTTGTCGATCTTTCTTTTGCAATAGAGTGGAGCGTTCTGTCATGCATGCTCTAACATATGCTTTTTTGATACATTTAGATGAATAGCCTCTATCTTTAAATCTATTATGCATCCTGACTGCTTGTTGTTCGAAATCTGCATCTGATGTGCATAGTCTTTTGATCCGAAGAAATTGGCTGATTGGTAGATTGTGTTTAAGTGAGGGGTTATGGTAACTATCAAATTTCAATAAAGTGTTACGGTCCGTTGGTTTTTGGAAAAGATCTGTAGAAAATCCATTAGTATCTTTTGTCACAGAGCAGACTCTCTAGAGCCCCCTGAGGAGCTAAAAAATACTACTCCTCAAGTAAACAGTGACGTGTGGAGAGAGCACATGACACAAGGATATCAGAATAGGTATAAGGGAATGAGGTCACAAGCCTGGAATTATCACCCAGCCAGTAGGGAAGCAAGGAAGGTCCCACCTGACCCCAATAGGCTAGGGTGTGGTGCAGCTGGGGATTACGTAAATGATCAGTGCAGCTCACAGGAGAGAGGAGCTAGGAGAGGAGCTACGAGAGAAGCCAAGAAGGAAGCCAAGAGGGCAGAAGCAGTAAGAGCTGAGGAACCTCAGAGACGAAGGAGATATCCAGACTGGGAAGGATACAGATATCCCAGGTCTCCACAGCAAGGCAGAAGGCACTGGCTGAATGAAAGTCTGAGTGAGTCTGATGAACATTTAAGTGAAATAAGTGAGCAGCTGAATTCAGACAGGGACAGTGTATGCAGCAGCCTTGATAGAAGCTATGCCTTAAGACACAAGCAACAAGCTAGGAAAAGCTATTCTGAACCAGATAGGAGAAATGCTAAGCTGAGCTATGAGAGGCATTTGTATGAAAGACAAAAGCCTTATAATGCTAATTTAAGGAAAGCAGGAAAGCTCCAGAATCTGGGTTACAAACAGAATAGAGAACAAAGCTTGTTACCTTTGGGAGAGAATCCTTCAGAGGGATATAGCTGGCATAAGCCTCCACAGAAACTGCCGTTGGAGACAACAGCTGTTTGCAAAGCTCCTGTTAAGACAAAACCCCGTGCAAAGGTTCCACTCTCTGATAGCTGGGCAGCTGATTGCTTTACTCTGCCTAATTACCAGAGGCAGAGGAAAGGCTCCTGGCTAAGCAACTCAAGAGAATATGGTAAAGCCAAACAGATACCTGCTGTAGAAAGTCAAGTACGTCACAAGCTGGAAAGTTTGTTAAGCAAGTTACCTCAGAAGAGAAGTAACGAAGCCTCTGTACCTGACAGTGTTCCCATGCAGTGTGAGCCTTATGAAATTGAGGACAACACTGAATTGCCTGTTGAACAAATGGACTGTAGTTTTATAATAGCTGACCAAATAGAGTCTCTCAGATAGAAGGCTGAACTATTCCTGAGAAGCCTTCATCTGGAAAGCTGACAAGCTGTATTTCTGTTTCATTCCTATTTTTGTTTGCTGAAAGGTAAAGCTATTTTTGTTATAGTTCTTTTGTTTACCCGAGAAGGGTTATGTTTATTTGACTGTTATACTTTTGGAAGAAGAATCCTACGGGACGGGGAATAAAACCCAGTTAAACCGATTTCGGTGTCACAACTTATTTACATACTGGCAAGGACTATAAGTATTGAAAAGGCCAGTACTTTACACCCGGGTGCAGTACCAACTGTGACCATCAGGAGGCGCTGCACAGTAAAGGGGTGACACTTTTTTAATCATAATGTCTAAATATGAAATTTTATCTGCACTGAAATGCCCCTCAAACTGTAAGTTAGGGTCCAGATTGTTTAACCATGCGAAAAAATGTTGTAATAGTTGTTCTGTGCCTTCCCAAATGATGAGAATGTCATCAATATACCGCTTCCATAGTTTGATATTGGATTGATATGGATGTCGTGTCATGAACTCGATAATCCGCCAGGACGACCAATAGTGTCTGCCATAGGTTCTCTGCTCGAACCTCTTTCCAAGTTTTTGGACGTATTATTAAGACCTTTTGTTCCAATTATTCCGTCATACGTACACGACTCCACACACATCATCAATATCTTGCAAGATTTTGAAGGATATAACAATGATCTTCTGCTGGTCACATTAGACATCAATTCGTTATATACGAATATACCACAACAAGCAGCTTTAGAAGTGTTAACTGACACTCTCCTTTTAAGGCCTAAACCCATCCGTATCCCAACCTTTTTTCTTACACAATTAGCCACATTGGCTATGACTGAGAATTATTTTAACTTTAGGGGTATTTATTATAAACAGATAAAAGGAGTTGCCATGGGTTCGTCCATGGCACCAGACGTTGCCAACTTGTACGTTGCCCAATTTGAGAAACAGTTCATGACACGACATCCATATCAATCCAATATCAAACTATGGAAGCGGTATATTGATGACATTCTCATCATTTGGGAAGGCACAGAACAACTATTACAACATTTTTTCGCATGGTTAAACAATCTGGACCCTAACTTACAGTTTGAGGGCATTTCAGTGCAGATAAAATTTCATATTTAGACATTATGATTAAAAAGATACTAATGGATTTTCTACAGATCTTTTCCAAAAACCAACGGACCGTAACACTTTATTGAAATTTGATAGTTACCATAACCCCTCACTTAAACACAATCTACCAATCAGCCAATTTCTTCGGATCAAAAGACTATGCACATCAGATGCAGATTTCGAACAACAAGCAGTCAGGATGCATAATAGATTTAAAGATAGAGGCTATTCATCTAAATGTATCAAAAAAGCATATGTTAGAGCATGCATGACAGAACGCTCCACTCTATTGCAAAAGAAAGATCGACAAAAAAAAGCAGACAAGATTGTTTGCGCTCTTACATATACCCAACTTTCTAAACCAATCATCAATATTCTAAGAGAAGAATGGCATTTACTTACCTCTCTACCACAATTTTCCACTAAACGATTAATGATAGCGTATAAAAGGAATCCTAATCTTTCCAATTTATTAGTCACGTCAGCTCTCACAAGGAGCAACCCTCCGCCTAAGATTAAAGGTCACTTCAGTTGCGGAAACTGTTCAGTTTGCCTTCACACCATTACAGTCAAAAACAGCTTTATTCATCCCATAACATCACATAAAGTATATTTACACAACTACACAAATTGTAAAACGTCCAACGTTATATATCTGGTGTTATGTCCCTGTAATTTGGTATACATTGGTAAGACTACGAGAGAAGTGCGTACGCGCATTATTGAGCATAGGAGCAGTATTCTAAGAAAAATTGCAGATAAACCTCTGGTCACGCACTGGGTCACAACAGGTCACAAAATTAGCGATTTAAAGTTCTTGGTCCTGAAAAAAGTTGCACTACATTGGAGAGGTGGAGACATCAACAAGGCCCTTTTAAAACTTGAACAAAGGTTCATTTATGAGTTTAATAGTCTGGAACCTAACGGACTTAATCAAGAGGTAGACCTCTCTGTGTTTTTATAGATACTTTAATTTATTCATCTAGTGACCATATTCATGCTAATCAGCAAGCCACACATACTTTTGATGGTTTTATCCAACTAATTGGACATTATTCACCATATCCAGAGTTATTACAAAAAATATTACTGTTTATAAATATAGCAGCGTTCACCGAGGAAGCTTATCATATAAATTTGTTGGCAAGCATGAATAATATCTTTCATCAGCATCATTTTTTATGATGTTTTCTGGCATGTTAGTTAATCTTAATACATAAAGCTTCATATGGAACTATGAATTTTGTTTGATGAGTCCTGTCAAATAAGCTCCTCCCCACTCAGCAACCTCTCCCACTTTTGGCGGGAATTTGACGGTTTATAATCTGGCTTCTTACAAGCGCTCTTCAAAATTCTCCTTTACTGCTGTGGGCAGGAAATTCAGCTTTTCAGGTATGATGTTTGGCTCTTGTTTACAACCTTTCATGGTATATCATCATCGCCGTTGGTTCTACATTATCGTCAGTATTGTTTCGTGCTTTCAGTTTTTAAGCTTAGTACAGCGGTGTTATTTTTACATAGTGATTACACAGGACTCCTGTAGCCTCAATGAGTACTGCCGTTTTTACTTTTTCACAATAAATGTTTTTAAGTCATAAATACTCTCACTCCTTAATCAGGACAGTCGGGTATTTCTCCCGCTTCCTTTTACTAAGTGTGGTTTCAGTTTCATAAACAGTTTATTTCAAATATAACACATTTTGTTTTCTCCTCTACAATTAGAATAGCGGCTCCTCTTGCCCTACATTAGGACGACACGATCAACGCGCCTTTTGAGTCTGGGTCAGTTCACATGCATTTTCATTCATCATTCATTTATATTCATATAATATGATTTTTATGCATTATAACTCTACAGTACCATGATCCTTTTTAAACGTTTTACAAAAAGCTTAGCTTTATCACGTTATAAAGTACTGTTTTTAACATCTATTGCTACGGCGTCATGCCGGTGTAGACTCAAAACATGGATTGCTAATCGCTAATACTAGTCATCACGTGCCATTCCTCCCCACATGTCTTAGGTTTTTTATGAGTAGTTAATTGATTTTAAACATTTGGATTACCTCCTACATTTCATGCTCACAAGTACTATAGGGAGTTTTATACAAGTGGTGCATATATTGACACCATCATCGACTCAATTTACCATATTTTAATATGCTGTTTCAGATAGTCATCGCTTCCAGTTGATTGTCCAGTATGGTTTTAAGGTTCAACAGGGTGACGGTCTTATTAGACAAGGGAGTTTCTTGGCTATTTATCCAACTGGTTCCCCTAACAACTTTATGTAAGGCACAGTAACTTCCACTGCATTTTTCCACCGCAATTTATCAGGTATCTAGATAAAGGTGGATAAACCAAAGGTCCAACAGATAATTTTCAGGTCCTTACCACTCCCGTTTGAGACTGTCCCTTAGTATCATCAATTTTAAGTAAGGGGCACCGCAGCAGTCAGGAGCATTACAAGAATAGATTAACTACAATTGTTTTTTCACACTATCTCACGATAATCACGTACTTAATATACACTACATGTTTTCATGAATACATTTTTACATAGATTAACATGACATACATACAGATATTTTATTAGCCTATCTGGTTTAATCTCTTTCCTTTTTCCCGTTTGTTTTTTGTTTTGTTTTTTTGTTTTTGTCAATGTTTCATATTTCACTCAACAGTTCATTGACCAATTCTTGAACATGATGCAAACAAATCAATAAATTAACTCAGGTTAGTGGCCCTATTGAGTTTTCTAACATCTTAATTATATTATAAGGATCAATAATATCCTCTGAATGCTCAATGGGATAGTTTTCTATCTATTTATTATTACTATTATTATGATTATCATTTTTTATTTTTCATTTTTATTATTTTATCATATTATATTATTTTTTCAATTTCATTTTTACTATTATCATTATTATATCATTATTTTGGTTTATTATCTTCATATTTCTATTTTTGCATGTATTTTTATGCTCTAACAAGCAGCAATTTGTGGTTTAATATCTATTCGCTATAGACTCAATTTAATATATGTATTTTACCATCTTACCAATTTTTACATGTTCAGTTGTTTTATTATCATTTTGACCTTTTAACACAGCATCATCCCTTTTATGCATTTATTATTATTATTATCATCATTATTATTATTTTTATTTTTATTTTTAACACGTTTATCACATACACCAATTATTAATCTGGTGGTCTGCCTGATTCTTGGTTTCAATCCTCATGTCCTGCGTCTCCCTAGTAATTTTTCAGAGTTTTTATTGTATATTTATGTGATCCCCATAACTATTTTAAAGGGCTTATAGCTAATGTATACTGCTCTATATCAGTTTACACAGTTATAAGGGTAATCACTTTGGTAATTGTAACGATTTACTTATTTTTTAATGTATTTATGGTATTAATCTAATTGTTTATTAACGTTTTCCATGTATTGTTTGTTATATTATTAATTCCATTAATTATTTATATTTTTAATTTAACATTATGTACTATTCCCCTGTTTTTAAGCTTTGTACCCCCTGAAGAAGGCGTCCCACGCCGAAACGCGTCGGGGTCTCTGACCTTCATCATTAAAGGCTCTACAAACATCCACATCTTCGTATCTTGCTCCTTTGTGTTTCCTAGCTGGTAGTGCAAGACACTCTGCTCCTTTTTGTGTTTTTTCAAAGTACGCTTGGAGACAGGTAGCTCCAATTTATTGGGGTCAAAAGAAACGAAGTGCTGAACAGCCCTCCTATGCTCCCGCGTACGGTCAAGGTAGAAGGACAAGGCCCTCCTACAGTCCAGGGTGTGCAGGACCATTTCAGCCCGGCTGGTGTGCGGCCTGGGAAAGAAGGTCGGAAGAACCACCTCCTGGTTGAGATGAAAAGAAGAAACCACTTTTGGAAGAAACTTAGGGTGAGTCCGTAAGACTACCCTATTCCTGTAGAACCTAGTGTAAGGAGGATCAGACACTAGGGCCTGCAGTTCACTAACGCACCTAGCAGAGGTAAGGGCTACCAAGAACAAGGTTTTCCAGGAAAGAAAACAAAGAGGGCAGGTAGCCATAGGTTCAAAGGGCAGACAGGTAATCCAC
Source organism: Ichthyophis bannanicus (assembly GCA_033557465.1). NCBI lineage: Eukaryota > Metazoa > Chordata > Amphibia > Gymnophiona > Ichthyophiidae > Ichthyophis > Ichthyophis bannanicus. Next base: position 196,059,425 of record CM066039.1, read on the forward strand.
TGCAAGACCACATTCAGATCCCATTCAGGGGATGGTGGGTGTAAAGGAGGCTTAAGGAGAAGGAGGCCTCGTAGAAAACGAGCCACCAAAGGGTGGTTGGAAAGAGGCCTGCCATCCACCGGTGCGTGATGCGCAGAGAGAGCACTGAGGTGGACCCTGACAGAGTTGGACTTAAGGCCCAGATTGGAGAGGTAAAGCAAATATTGCAAGACCACCGCCACCAAGCAGGAGAAGGGATTCTCAGACTGCTGAGCACACCACACGGAGAACCGACGCCACTTAAGAGCGTAGGACGGCCGGGTGGATGGCCGCCTGGAGGCCAAGACGACCTCTTCCAGCTCCCAAGGCAGCAGGAGGGGAGCAAGGACTACCCTTTCAGCAGCCAGGCCATCAGATGAAGGGACCGGAGGTTGGGGTGTAAGAGAGTCCCCTGATCCTGTGACAGGAGATCGGGTTGAAACCCCAGAGGAAGAGGAGTGTCCACCGCCAGCTGCATTAGAAGCGGGAACCAGGGCTGTCTCGGCCACTGGGGAGCCACTAGGATCATCAAGGTTCTGTCTCTGAGAACTTTGAAGAGCGTCCGAGACACCAGTGGCATGGGAGGAAAGGCATACAAGAGGCCTGTGGACCACGGAATCAGAAAAGCATCCGCCGCTACTCTGAGAGGATGCGGTTGTCGAGAGCAGAATCTGGGAAGCTGCCGGTTCAGGGGACTGGCAAATAGATCCATGGTGGGGAGGCCCCACTTGAGAAAGATCTGCTGAACTACCAACGGATCCAATCTCCACTCGTGTGGTTGGAGGATCCTGCTCAGCTTGTCTGCCAGGTAATTTTCTTGACCTGGGAGATAGACAGCTTTGAGGAGGATGCCGTGAAGGACGGCCCAAGAGCACAGTTTTTGTGCCTCCTGACAGAGAAGGGAGGAGCCTGTGCCTCCTTGTTTGTTCACGTAGAACATTGCAACTTGATTGTCCGTCTGGACCAGCACAGACTGGTAAGAAGTGAGGTGGGAGAAGGCTCTCAGAGCTAGGCGGATGGCTCTGAGCTCCAGGACGTTTATCTGCTGAGCAGACTCCCAAGGAGTCCAGAGGACTTGAGTACATGTCCCTTGGCAATGTGCTCCCCAACCCAGGAGAGAAGCATCGGTTGTCAGCACTTGAGAAGGCGGAGGTGATTAAAAATCCACTCCCAGCACCAGGTTTGGGAGATGAAGCCACCACCGCAGAAAAGAGACCAGCAGGTCGGATACCTGTACTGAGTCCGCCAGGCTCCCCGTGGCTTGATGCCATTGAGTGCGAAGGCACCACTGAGCAGGTCGCATGTTCAGGCAGGCATTGGGGGTCACATGAACCGTGGAAGCCATATGGCCGAGCAGTCTCAGAAATTGCCTGGCAGAGACCAGGGAATTGCTGTGAAAGTGGCTGGCGAGATCCATGAGCCTGTGTGCCCTGTCTAGAGGCAGGAAGGCCCGCGCCTGAAGTCTGTTCAACCTTGCCCCTATGAATTCGAGATTTTGAGAGGGGAGCAAAGTGGACTTTGCGAAGTTTATGACAAATCCCAAGTGCTGGAGCAGAGTCACAGTGCGATGAGTGGCCTGAGTGGCCTCTTGGGAAGACTGGGCTCTGATGAGCCAGTCGTCCAGGTATGGAAATACAAAAAGGCCTTGAAGTCTTAGATAGGCCGCCACCACTGCTAGGCATTTGGTGAACACCCTGGGGGCGGAGGATAGGCCAAAGGGCAGTACTCTGTACTGGTAATGATTTCCTCCCACAACAAACCTGAGATATTGTCTGTGGTCTGGATGAATAAGGATGTGAGTATAGGCATCCTTTAGATCTAGGGAGCATAGCCAGTCTCCCTGCTGGAGGTACGGCAGCAGGATTCCAAGGGTAAGCATCTTGAACTTTTCCCTTTCCAGGAACTTGTTGAGGTTTCGCAAGTCCAGGATGGGTCTGAGGCCTCCTGCTCTTTTTGGTATCAGAAAGTACCTGGAATAAAAGCCGTGACCTCTCAGGTGGTGGGGCACCGGTTCCACAGCCTGTTCCTGAAGAAGACTCGCTAACTCCTGAAGGAGTAAGTCCCTGTGCAGAGAGAGTCTTGGAGGCTCCCCTGGAAAGTAGGAGGGAGGTACCTGGTGAAAGTGTAGAAGATAGCCTTTCTGAACTATATGAAGCACCCAGGTATCTGATGTGATGGCTGACCACCTGTGGGCAAAGTGGACCAGCCGGCCTCCTGTGCTGAGAGAAACCAGCGAAGGGGAAGAGGCTATGCTGACGGAGTCAAAAACCCCCACCCTGCTGAGCAGGGGCCGGTGTTGTGGGCTTGGGGGCCTGCTGCCTACGGGACCCATTACCCCGTCCCTTGGCCTGCTGACCCTGTTGGGGAGCTGCTGAGGCCTGATAATGAGGGTAGTGTTTATAGGCAGCCGCCTTCCTCGGGTAAAAGGGCTTTTTCCCCGAGCCCTTCTTCTTCTGAGAAGGGGCAGAGGTTTTTCTAGACAGCCGAGTCCTGGTCAGAGTCTCGGTCTCATTCTGTGCAGCCTTTTCAGCCATGGGCTTGCCAAAGAGGTTTTCACCTCTGCAGAGGACATCGACCAACTTGTCCTGTACCCATGGCTCGAGGTCGGATGACTGAAGCCAAGCCTGTCGGTGGGCACCGATGCCGGCTCCGGCTACTCGAGCCGATGCTTCGAAGCCATCGTAGGCTGCTCGAGAGATAAATTTCAAGCACTCCCGAATACCAGTGGACAAGGCCTGGAACCTCTGCAAAGGTTCCTCGGAGAGACCAGCAGAGAACCCGGCAATTTCTTTTGCCAGGTCTCGGAGATACATGCCCATGTAGAGCTGGTAGGTCTGGACTCGACAAGCAAGCATAGAGCCCTGGAAGCACTTCCTACCGAGGGCATCCAGGTTCCGGGCCTCCCGGCCGGGAGGCACCGAGGAGTGCATCTTCTGACTCTTGAGTCGATGCATGGCCGATTCCACCACCATGGAATGGTGCGGTAGTTGTGCCTTTTGGAACCCGGGGCTCTTGCGGACTCGATAAATGGAATCGACCCGCTTGCTTAACACCGGCGCTGACGCAGGGCTCTCCCACATGCGGAAGAGAAGTCGCTCCAGCATCGGTACAGTAAAGGCCTCCTTCGGGGGAAGAGTCATACTGGTGGGCATCGAGCTCTTCGGCTCGAGGTTCCTCCTCAGGATCCATGGGGAATGCCAAGGCCTTGGCCATATCCCGCACGAAGTCCGAGAACCAGGTGTCCTCCGGGGGGGACAGTCTCCGAGGTTCGGACTCGGGCGAGTCCGATGGGACGCACCGAGTCCGAAAAGTACCGGGTGACTCTTCGTCCTCCTTCTCCCAGGCTGACTCCTCAGAGGAGGAATCGAGCGGCTCCGGTCGGGCGGGCACCGATGCCCTCCGCCCCGACGCCAAGGGTGTCGGCGTCGATGACCTCGGTCCCGAACAGGAGGCCGACGGAGACCGTGACCGAGGATCGACTCGAGCTCGCATGGACTCGAGGATCGGCTCGGTCTCCGGGGTCGACTTGGACGTCGACGTCCCGGTGCTCGGGGCAGAGGCACCGGCGAGGCCAGCGATCAATGCCCGCTGCTGGTCCTTGAAGGCAGCGAAACTGCTCTCCAAGGCCGTCAACCTGAGTCCGAGCTCAGGAGACCCAGCAGCCCCCGACTCGGGCCCCGACGGTGTCGGGCCCGACGTCGGCTCCTTTGGAGGCGAGTCCACGAGGACTACAGTACTCACATGTCCAGGAGACTCCATCTCAAGACGAGGATGTTTCGAAGGCCTCTCCGACTCCGAGGACCCGGGACGGCTATCGGGGCTATGCAACCTGGCCCTCGAGGAACCAGGAGTGTCCACCGATGCCGCCCTCGTGGGTTTCTTCTTCCTATGATGTTCCCGGGCAGGAGACCTCCGCTCAGAGGAACTCCGACGATGCTCAGGACCAGAGTCCCTGGACGTCGAAGCCTCTGACAAGGTCCAGGCCCGGCCGGACGCGGAGTCAGAGAAGATTCGTTCTTTTTGATGCTGCCGACTCCTCAACGCTTTTGAGGACATCTTGCCACATGGACCACAGATCATCGGGTCATGATCGGGTCCGAGGCAGCGGAGGCAGCAGTCGTGTGTGTCGGTAAAAGACATAAGTTTCTTACACCGATCACACTTTTTAAACCCGCTGGCAGCCATCGGGGGAAAAAGGGCCCCTGCGAGGTCAAAAGACAGTGCTGCCAGTGAAAAAGAAAAATGGCACGAACGCTAGTCACGAAGGACAAAAACCGAAAAAATAAAGAACGGACCCGATATCGGCGTAGCGGGTCCGGGCGGGAAAAGGATCTGGCGTCGAACCGAGAAAAGAATAGTAAATAAAATCAACTTTTTCTGCGGCGATCACAAACAGCGTCTGTAGGGCTCCGCGGAAAAAAGAAGACTGAGCAAGATGGCACCCTTGGGTGGGAAGGGGACCGCGCATGCGCGATGCAATTCCCAAAGGCTTTCTTTGAAAGCTGGGGAAATTGCTCCGCGAGGGCTCCGTCGGCGCCGACGTCACCCATATGTGAGGACTGACTTCCTGCTTGGTCCTGGAGAACTAGCTGCTGCTCAATTTCCATGCTGTGAAGGCTAGAGCTTTCAAGTCCTGATGAAGACGGCACCCCTATAGAGTTATTAATATTGGAAATTGGTTCAGTTTCTATGAAGATATTACTGCTTGCCTTTTGAGAAGAGGAAACTAGTTCTGAAGAAACCAATATGGCATTATGAGAATCATGGTGTTTTGGCTTTGCGAGAATTTATGTAGGACTGGAATTAGCTGATATGCATATGAGAAGGACCAGGCCCATGGAATCACTAGGGCATCTGGAGATAGATTCAGAGGGGAAGAGAGGATGGAACAAAAAATAGGACGTTTTACATTTTTACTGCTAGTGAAAAGATTGATTTGAGGTACTCCCAAAATCTGAAAGATGGGCTTCAGGAGAGATCCATCCAGGGACCACTTGGGAAGTTGAAGAACTCTGCTGAGCCTGTTGGCTAATTGGTTGTGCAGTCCCATATTTAGGCAGCTTCTAACCGAATGCAATTGTCAATGACAAAGTCCCAAATCATGGTTGCTTCCCGACAAAGACAAAGAGACCCTATGCCTCCTTGTTTGTTGATATAAAACAATTGCCACCTGACTGTCTGAATTAAGAATGACAAAGTCTGGGAGACGATGAAGAAAAACTTGCAGGGCATTGTAAATTGCCGTAAGCTCTAAATGACTGATGTGAAGACATGTCTTGGATTTTACATTTACTGCGAATCATGAACATCAGTATGAGCAGTATGATGCATATGTAGTTTGGACTAACTGGTGCTGCCATGACACAAAAGGGACACCTGATAAAAGGCTGGGCTTAGAAGTCAACCATTGCAACATCATGTAAAGACAAGAAGGTGGGAAAAGGAACGATAAGAGGCTATGCACATTGATTCCATTGAAACTTGAGGTCCCATTGGAGGTGCCTCATTTTCAAATGGGTCAGGGAGAGTACATAATCAGCTTCCACTATGAAGCAGATTCCATATGGGCTAACTCTGGCGGAGACATTTAAATTGGGCATGGGCACAATCTGAAGCAAATTCCACAGCCGCAGGTATAGACACACTCGTGGTTCTGGAATTGCCTCGTAGATGTGCCCAGCGCAGCACATATAACATACTGTTCAGCTGGCCCATGTATGTATTCAGCACGAGATCCGCGCATGGGTGCAGGTACAGACCATAGAGCGAAGCATAGAAACACATCCCCTGCTAATATTATGGGAAACAGGTAAATACTAGAATTGTTTTGGACGTTGCCGCACTCACCGTATTTTGAAAAGTTGCATGTTTATGACTGTGCCTGTCTCCGCGATATACCCGTGAATGCCACGTTTCCTCGGTTAAAACATGCATCTCCTAAGCTGTTGTTCTCGTGACAGTGTTTTGCTGATGCAACTAGACAAATTGTGATGATACATAAATGATGATGCAAACTAGACCACATATACTATTCTGTGCCATGCCCAGAATACTGCTAAATACTGCCTTAGTTATTCTTGCATGGGTCATTTCTAAGAACACTCCTCAACATGCTAAGTAACCTCACAACATGCTCCTTAACATGCTTACTAACCTCACAACCACCTAAACTAACTTTGCAATTCCCCAAAGGATGTACTATATTGCTCTTCTAATGATTATGGCTCTCTGGCTATGGCATCTGTTTCCCACATATCTGGGCACTGGCATTTCTCACAGCAGCTCCCTACATGTGGCTACACCTGTTCCATACAATGCCCACTCTGTCTTGGCTTATGTTGGTCTGTCTACATCTGCAATCTGTGGGGCAACCCTGCCTGCCTTTCCACAGTCTGCATTGTGGGAATGCTCTCCTGCTCAGGCCTGTGTGAGCTTGGGAAGGGAGGATCCCTGTTCCATCATACCAAGTAGCCAACCTCTAGATATATCACCACTCTTGCAGCTTGCATAGATCCTGGACTGGGTAAGGATGTAGGCCTCATGGCACAATCTGGGGAATGTTGGCACATCGGTCATATCTCCCAGTTCCTGGCACAGCTGATGTATAGCTGCCCTATCACACTGTCACCTGATGACACTGTGGTCATCCGTAAAATCCAGGTACTGGCCAGGCATTCATGTCCTCCCTGAAGTGCAGATGAGCACATCAGATCCTCCTGTGCAACCCTTAAACCACACACACACACTCTCTCCCTTGCAGTTACAAAAAACATAATTGTGCCAAAAAGATGCTCGTAACCTATAAATAAAAGTTAATATACCATAATAACATAAAGTCCTAGCTCCTTTCTCACTCAAACAAGATTATTTTCTAGACTCACTCACAGACATTTCTTACATCAACATTCCCATTTTTCATAAAGTGTAGTTACTCACCTGTAACAGGTGATCTCCGGGAACAGCAGAAATCAGTCTTCACATATGGGTGAACATCATCGACGAAGCCCGAGTGGGAATGCTCCCCAGCATCCAACAGGAAAGCCTGTGGGAGCACTCCACCGCACCTGCATGCATACCTACCTTCCCGCCTTCCCAACTCCTCAGTTGAGTGTGTAGCTGAGAAGACGAAAATAAAAAAAACCCTACAACTCCTAAGGGAAGAGGGCAGGTTGTGAAGACTGATTCCTGCTGTTCTTGGAAATCACCTGTTACAGGTGAGTAACTATGCTATCTCCATGAACAAGCAGGAATGTGGTCTTCACATATGGGAATCACTAGCTCCCAGATACCAGACTGGTATGGGGGGGGGGGGAGACTAGTGTGATCCATGAACATTAGTATAGCACTACAAGGCATACGTAGCACTACACAGACACGCGTAAAAGGCGGTCCATGCTCATCAGTGCTGCCAATGTAATAGAGACAGAAAACACAGTAGCTGTCGACATAGGATACAGCTAGGGGGAATAGTAAGGAAACACAAAGGACATTAGGGGCAAGGACATGCTGGGGGCCAGCTATACCTATACTATTTTGGTGGCTCTTCTCTTCTCACCAAGAGCATGGAGCTACCATACATTGCAGTAAGGGCATACCTGTGTGCACAGGTAGCACACATGTCCATGTGTGCAGGACCAATGAAGAGCCAAGTGCCGGTAGCGCGCACCTACAGCACAAGAATGAGGAGGGAACCGGTGAGAAAAAGACCACGAACACCAAGGTTTCCGCTCCCATACCCAACAAAGCCACCATAGACACATTCAAAAACAAGCACAGAAGCATAGTTTCACTACAGAGGAATGAAATTAGATCTCGTACTCACTCCCAGGGAGCACAAACAGCAACGGTGCTAAGCTCAGTGCTACTCCCCTGCTGTCAAGGCCTGCAGCCACATACCTCTTGAAAGCTACATCTAATCTTTGGGGGAGAGGAGGAGGGAAAATGGCTGTGCTAGGCTCGGAGTCTTGATCCAACAATTTGGCTGTTCAACCAGCCCTTAACAGGATAAGGATGGGGAACTGAACTGACACCCCTCCTCCTTGGCAAACCTAGGAGGGCACTGGTTTTAAGGGTGACCCAATGAGTGCCTTCTACATTGAGCTTAAGTGAGGAAGTCATCCCTAAGAGCAGTTACTCATGAGCTAAATCAATCTTTCCTCAAAATTTTCACAGAGCTGCTCAGATGTGTCCACACCCTGCTGGAGACAGAAAAATAGTGCGTTGTATGTCCTCTAGCTGCTTCAGATACAGTATAGGATGAGGTCATCAGAAAACTTTGGATTAAGAACATAAGCACATAAGATATGCCATACTGGGTCAAACCAAGGTCCATCAAGCCCAGTATCCTTTTTCCAGCAGTGGCCAATCTAGGTCACAAGTACCTAGCAGCTTCCCTAAAAGACACAGGTTCCACAATGCTTGTATTGGGGCGAGCAGTGGATATCCTGGGTCAACTTTAATAATGGTTTATGGACTTTTCCTCCAGGAGCTTGTCCAAACCTTTTTTAAACCCAGCTACACTAACAGCTTTTACTACATCCTCTGGTAATGAATTCCAGAGTTTGATTACACGTTGAGTGAAAAAATATTTTCTCTTATTAGTCTTAAATAGGTTACCCTGTAGCTTCATTGCATGTCCCCTAGTCTTTCTATATTTTGATGGCGTAAATAATCGATCTAAGTTTACCCATTTCACTCCATTCATTAATTTATATACCTCTATCATATCTCCCCTCAGTCGTCTCTTTTCCAGGTTAAAGAGCCCTTTTTAGCCTCTTCATATGGGTATCCTTCCATCACCTTTACTATTTTGGTGGCTCTTCTCTGTAACTTTTCTAATAACGCTATATCCTTTTTAAGATATGGCGACCAGAATTGCACACAATATTCAATGTGCAGATTATTCTCTGTCTTCACCTCTGCTAATAAGGGGACACAATTAACTTGTCTGAATTGGCCTAGCAGGACGATATGGAAAGAATGCTTTACTAAGACCACCCAGTTGTACCATGAAAGACTGACAGCTACTGTTACCAATTTAGGATGATCCTGTACTATTTTTACCCTGCTGTCTTCATGAACAAAGGTCCCTGCTTTTCTTGCATGAATCAGAACCACATCTCAAAGGAAACAAAACCCAAAAGATATTTTATTGTTTTTAAGAAAATGAAAGAAAAGAAAATGGAGTGATGAAAAAACACATTGTAATACTAGAAGAATAAAACTTTAAAAAAAATTCAGGAGAGTTTTTTTTCCAGGCTCATTCAGCAGAGCACAAGCTAAGGAAATTGAAGAGACCGCTGTGTGAGGATAGGGTCGCGTGCGCATGTTCAGAACTTTACATTAATTCAAGAGGTCTATAAATTAATGAATGGAGTGGAACGGGTAAATGTAGATCGATTGTTTACGCCATCAAAAAGTAGAAAAACTAGGGGACATGCAATGAAGCTACTGTGTAACCTGTTTAAGACTAATAAGAGAAAATATGTTTTCACTCAACACATAATCATAGTAACATAATATTTGACGGCAGTTAAAGACCTATATGGTCCATCTAGTCTGCCCAGCAAGGCAGCAAGAGTAGGTGCACTTGCCGTTCCATGCGGGTCACCCCTCTCCATGCCTTTGTTTAGGGGTGTACCCACTGCTCCGTGTAGGTCACCCCTATTTGTTGAGATATAAGAGATATGCTTATTTTTATTTTATCCTGTTACTATAAAGGAATACACTGCCATTTTGAATTATGTGAATGTGTTTACCCCCACCACTTCCATCCAGAGGGCATTCCAAACATCCACCACCCTTTCAGTGAAAAAGTATTTCCTGACATTGCCTTTCAGTTTACCCCCTTGCAGCTTCATGTTATGCTCTCTAGTTTTACACCTTCCCCGTCTTTGGAAGAGGTTGGTTTGTCCATTAATACTCTAAGCATTTAAAAGTCTGAATCATATCTCCCCTGTCCCTCCTCTCCTCCAGAGTATACATATTTAGGTCTTCAAGTCTCTTCTCATAAGTCTTCTGACACAGGCTCCAAATCATTTTGGTCGCCTTCCATGAACCACTTCCAGCCTTTTTATATCCTTTGCAAGATACGATCTCCAAAACTGAACACAATATTTCAAGTGAGACTTCACCAGCAACTTGTACAGTGGCATTAGTACCTCTTCCTTTCTGCTGGTAATTCCTCTCTGTATGCAACCCAGCATCCTTCTGGCTTTTGCCAACGCCTTGTCACACTGTTTCGCCACCTTGAGATTGTCAGAAACAATCACTCCGAGGTCCTTCTCCTGGTCCGTGCACACAAATCTCTCGCCCCCTATCACATACAATTCCCTTGGATTTCTGCTTCCCAAGTGCATGACACTGTGCTTCTTCACATTAAATCTTAACTGCCAAGCATTAGACCATTCTTCCAGCTTTTGTAGATCTTTCCTCATGTTATCCACTCCCTCAGGGGAGTCATCTGCGAAAAGACAGACTTTTCCATTCAGCCCTTCGGCAATATCACTCATAAATATATGACGAATATGAAGAGTGCCGGTCCCAGGACTGAACCCTGGGACACACTACTAATCACCTTTCATCTGAGTGAGTTCCGTTTACTGTCACCTTCTATCGTCTGTCTGTCAACCAATTTCTGATCCAGTTCACCATCTTGGAACCCATCCCCAAGCTGTTGAGTTTATTGATAAGCCTCCTATAAGGATCAGTATCAAAGGCTTTGCTGAAATCTAGGTAGATCATTGCATGCCCTTGATCTAGTTTTCTGGTCACCCAGTCAAAGAACTCAATCAGATTTGTTTGGCAAGATCGTCCTTTGGTAAAACCATGTTGCCTCGGATAATGCAACCTCTTGGTTTTGAGGAAGTCCACTATTTGCTCTTTCAGGAGTGCCTCCATTACTTTTCCCATCATTGAGATAAGGCTGACTGGCCTGTAGTTTGACACTTCCTCCCTATTACCACTTTTGTGGAGAGGTACCACATCAGCCCTTCTCCAATCCTGTGGAACTTCTCCGGTCTCCAAAGATCTATTAAAAACACCCTTTAAAGGCCTTGCAAGAACCTCTCTGAGCTCTTTCAGTATCCTAGAATGTATCCCATCTGGTCTCATAGACTTGTCCACTTTCATTTTTGCAAACTGTTCTAACACATCATCTTTTGTGAATGGTGTGATATCTACTCCATTCCCATTTGTATATTTGTCAATCACAGGTGGTCCTTCTCCAGGATTTTCTCTAGTGAAAACAGAGCAGAAGTATTTGTTTAGCATTTTCGCTTTTTCAATGTCACTTTCCATGAATCCATTCCCAGCACTTTTGAGTCCTGCAATTCCACCTCTGATTTTCCTCCTCTCCCGAATATAACTGAAAAAAGGTTTTGTCGCAACACTTCACACTTTTAGTCATCTTTTCTTCTGCCTTTGATTTTGCTATCCTTATTTCTCTTATTGTCCCCTTTTAGCTTGATCTTGATTTCTTTTCTGTGTTCCTCTGTTTGCGAGCTTCTGAATTTTGTGAAAGCTGTGGCTTTTGCCTTTATTTGTGCAGCAACTTCCTTGGAGAACCAAATAGGTTTCCTTTTCCTCTTGTTATTCGTTACTGGAGGATGTAGTAAAAGCTGTTAGTGTAACTGTGTTTAAAAAAGTTTGGACAAGTTCCTGGAAGAAAGCCCATAAACCATTAATGAGGACCCGGGAAATCCACTGTTTGCCCCAATAGAAGCATTGTGGAACCTGTTTGCCTTTTTGGGAACCTGCCAGCTACTTGGGACTTGGATTGGCCACTATTAGAAACAGGATACTGGACTTGATGGACCTTGGTTTGACCCAGTATGACATTTCTTATGTTCTAACCTCTAAGACAGCTGTTCCGTTCCTGCACCATGTGATAGTGTCAAATACTTGTGTGCCTGATTTAATCCTGCTTATCGATGGAGAGCAAAGAAAAAAATCAGGAATGGATCAGCCTCTCTGTGATGACATGAGTGAGATAGCAACCCTATATAAAACCCTTAAGGCAAGGCTAGAGCACTTTCATACCATTTTTCATTTTCTTAGTTTCACATGCTTTGATAAAACTTGTGATGACACAGAATGATATTCACAAAGCAGTCTTCTCAGCTTGCAACATCCCAGTTTTCACTCATCACCAATGAGGGCCACAAAATCCCAGATGCACCATGAAAAAAGTAAGCCAAACAAGCATGGGTAGCTAGAAACAACATAAACACATAGCTCTCAGCTTCTGTGTCCTACCTGAAAATTTATGAAATACTTTACGGAAAATTAACTAGTTCATAATCAATTAGCTTGAAATCCAGCATAGTTTTCTGCATAGTCACTAGAATTATGTTCCTCTACTGACAATAGCTCTTAATTACAAAAGGGAATATCCATCTACTGTGAAGGACCCAGGAAATGAATTAGGGGGCTGTACTTAGCAGGAAAATGGTTTTCTGCAAGAGAGTTCCAGAAAAATTAGAGTGAGGGAGATAAAAATGTATCCAGAAAATAGAAGACCACAGCACAGACCAAAGACAATGCACATCAAATGTACAAACTTAAGAGGAGGATAATTTTTTTTAGAATGTCTCCCAAGGCCCTTAATATGAGAACCTATCTACTGAGAAAAAGAAAAGCCTCAGCAGGTTGCATTCTGCCTCATTTTACATCCATCATAACAGAGAACAGATTATTCACTAGAAAATGAACAGGGGAAATTGGCTGCTGCATGAGTAATATAAAATGCAGCTTTTCCCATCACGTCATCTCCTACAATGCATGACATGGGAACCTTGTACCTCTCACCTATGATGCAGGACATGGCTCTCACTCCTCCTTCTCTGATATATAATGCCACCCTTACTCCCATGCCATCTACTTTGGTATACTGGTATGGATCTCTTTCTCATATCCCTTGGCTTTTCCTTTCAAACCTCTTTATCCTGATTCGATATATGATTCGGTCACTCTCTTGGCTCTCTGTAGCTTGCCGTACTACTACTCACTGCTTAAACATATAGCTACATCCTTTAATATCCCACAGTTGTATGTTTTACACAAAGTGTAATACATCTCGACACAAAATCAAACACAGTTAGGACATATTTGGAATCCACTTTTCCAGTTATTCATAACTAGGAGCCATCAAAATCAGGTACTGCTGATCTTTTTCCAATATGCGTGCTAAGAAAGCGTAGTTACTCACCTGTAACAGGTGATCTCCGGGAACAGCAGGAATTTAGTCCTCACATATGGGTATCGTCGGTACCGACGGAGCCTGCGTGGGAACGCTCCCCAGCGTCCAATAGGAACGCTTTTGGGAGCATCCCTCAGCACAGGCGCACTGCCTTCCCACCTTTCCAACTGTCCCTCTTCAGTTACGTTTGTAGCTGAGTGAAAGGATAGAGGGAGAGAGGAAAGAGACAAAGAGAGAGAGACAACTCCTAGGGGAGGAGGGTGGGTTGTGAGGACTAAATTCCTGCTGTTTCCGGAGATCACCTGTTACAGGTGAGTAACTACGCTATCTCCAGGAACAAGCAGGAATGTAGTCCTCACATATGGGGACTCCCTAGCTGAAGATGCCAGGGAGATAGCCCCAGGAAGGTGCCACCGTCGAAGGTGAAAATCCTTCCTCCTATGGATCTCTGGCATCCCACCAGGGTTGGTGGGTAGGAGTTGGTTTAGGTTTGAAAGAGAGCTTGGACAAAGAAGGCATCCCGCCGGGAGGCTTTATCTAGGCAGTAGTGGGCTGTGAAGCTGTGTACCGAAGCCCAGGTGGCTGCTCGACAAATGTCATCGATAGACACAGAATGGAGATTAGCCATAGAAGCTGCCATGGCTCTCACATTATGAGCTGTGACATGTTCCTGAAGAGGAAGACCCTTACTCTCACAAGCAAAGGATATGCATTGGGCAATCCATTTAGATAAAGTTCTTTTGGAGACTGGAAGTCCCAAATGACTAGGGTCAAAAGCTATAAAAAGTTGTGAGGACTTTCTATGTTGCTGTGTTCTTTGTATGTAAAAGGCCAAGGCCTTTTTACAATCTAAAGTATGAAGATTTCTTTCTGCATTAGAGGCGTGAGGCCTCCGAAAAAATACAGGAAGATAAATTGATTGATTTAAATGAAAAGGCAAAACCACCTTTGGCATAAAATATGGGTGAGTTCAGAGAACAACCTTATGATGAAACCTAGTATAAGGAGGATCAACCACTAAAGCTTGCAATTCACTAATGCGACGGGCAGAGGTGATTGCAATTAGAAAGATTACTTTCCAGGTCAAAAACATAAGGGCTGTAGTGGCTAAAGGCTCAAAAGGCGGCTTCATGAGCTGCCCGAGAACTAGATTTAGATCCCATGCCAACGGTGGTGGCTTGATGGGAGGTTTAGTTAATAGAAGGCCTCTCATAAATCTCGAAAGGAGTGGATAAGAGGAAATTGGTTGTCCATTTAGAGGCTTATAAAAAGCTGCAATTGCACTAAGATGGACTCTTACCGAATTGGTCTTTAAACCAGAATTCAATAAGTGAAGGAGATACTCTAGTATCGATTCTAAGGGTATGATCAGGGGGTTTAATCCCCTCCTGGAGCACCATATAGTAAAACGTTTCCACTTGAAGGCATAAGATCTTCTTGTGGAAAGCTTCCTAGAAGCCTGAAGGATATCTTTTACCTGCTAGGACAGGTTGAAATCCTGGAGGTCTAAGCCTTCAGCAACCAGGACATGAGGTGCAGGGACTGGGGATTCGGGTGCCATAGCATCCCATTCTCCTGGGAAAGGAGATCTGGAGCATGCCCTAACTCCAGAGGTGCCGCTTGAGAGAGATGCAGAAGCAGGGAATACCACATATGGCGTGGCCATCGTGGTGCTATGAGAGTCATGTGACCCCTGTCTCTCTGAAGCTTGAAAATTGTTTTGGGGATGAGGGGAATGGGTGGGAAGGCATAAAGGAAGTCCTGACCCCAGTGAAGGAGGAAGGCATCCCTTGCTTGACAGTTGTAAGCCGGAATCCTGGAACAGAACCGGGGAAGTTTGGCATTCAGTGGACTTGCAAAGAGGTCTATGTCTGGAGTGCCCCAGAGATGAACTATCTTTGCCACCTGGTCTAGATGGAGTGACCACTCGTGAGGCAGCAGTACTCGACTGAGTTTGTCTGCCCAAAGGTTTGAATGCCTGGAAGAAATACCACTAGAAGGTGAATTTGATGCTCTCTGGTCAGGGCCCATAGTCGTAAAGCTTCGTTGCATAACGACAGAGAGCCCATTCCGCCCTGCTGTTCACATAGAACATGGCTACCTGATTGTCCGTCTGGACTAGGACTGTCTTGTAGCTGAGCTGGGCGTGGAACACTCGAAGAGCTAAATAAATTGCTCTTAATTCCAGGAGGTTTATGTGTAAACCAACCTCCTGTGGAGTCCAGGAGCCCTGGGTAGAGAGATGATTCAGGTGTGCTCCCCAACCCACCTGTGATGCATCTGTTGTTAGGGTGGCCTGAAAGAGGGGTTGATGGAAAGGAGACTCCACTCTCAGATTTTTTAGTGATTGCCACCATTGGAGGGACAAAATCAGTCGTTGAGAGATTGTTTGTTATTTTGTCTGACAAATGACCTGTGGCCTGTGTCCACTGTGTGGAGAGGGTCCATTGAGCTGCTCGCATGTGGAGGCGAGCATATGGGACTACATGAACTGTGGATGCCATGTGTCCCAGTAACTGCAGTAGCTCCCGTGCAGTGAGGAAGGATAGAGTAGTTACTCACCTGTAACAGGTGTTCTCCAGGAGCAGCAGGAATCAGTCCTCACATATGGGTGACGTCGGCGCCGACGGAGCCCTCGCGGAGCAATTTTCCCCAGCTTTCAAAGAAAGCCTTTGGGAATTGCAGCGCGCATGCGCGGTCCTCTTCCCGCCCAAGGGTGCCATCTTGCTCAGTCTGATGACATAGCTAAAAGACAGCAAAAATTAGCAAAAACGAAATCATAGAACTGCAACTCCAAGGGGAGGAGGGAGGGTTGTGAGGACTGATTCCTGCTGCTCCTGGAGAACACCTGTTACAGGTGAGTAACTACTCTTTCTCCAGGACCAAGCAGGAAGTCAGTCCTCACATATGGGACTCCCAAGCTTAAGGCTACCGGAGACCCTAAGCACAAAAAAGGAGCTCCCTCAAGCTCAGTAGCACAGAAGGAAGGAATCTTCTCTGAGTACGCCCCCAACCGGTAGCCCAACATCCGGGACGGAGGGCAGGAGTTGCCTATACCTCAAAGAGATTATGGAGGACTGCCTGTCCGAAAGCACTGTCCCTGCGGGACTCCCTCTCCAGGCAGTAATGGGCTGCGAAAGTCTGGCTTGAAGACCAAGTAGCGGCCCGGCAGATGTCTGCCAATGGAACAGAGCGGAGATAAGCCACTGACGCAGCCTTCGCCCTAACACGATGAGCCGTGACTCGACTTTCCAACGAGAGGCCGGCTGCCTCATAAGCCCAAGCGATACAGTCAGCAATCCTGATGGACAGAGTACGCTTGGAGACAGGGAGCCCCAACTTATTGGGGGCATAAGACACGAAGAGCTGAACAGCCCTTCGGTGCTCCCGCATACGGTCAAGGTAGAAGGTTAACGCCCTTCTACAGTCTAGGGTATGCAGGACCATTTCAGCTCGGCTGGAGTGTGGCCTGGGAAAGAAGGTCGGAAGTACCACCTCCTGGTTGATGTGAAAAGGGGAAACCACCTTAGGAAGAAACTTAGGGTGAGTCCGTAGGACTACCCTATTCTTGTAGAACCGAGTGTAAGGAGGATCAGAGACTAGGGCCTGTAGCTCACTAACGCGTCTAGCAGAAGTGAGGGCTACCAAGAATAAGGTTTTCCAAGAAAGAAAACGAAGATGACAGGTAGCCATAGATTCAAAAGGCGGACAGGTAATCCGCTGTAAAACCACATTCAGATCCCAGTCAGGGGCTGGTGGGTGCAAAGGTGGTTTAAGGAGAAGGAGGCCTCTGAGGAAACGAGCCACTAGAGGGTGGCTGGAAAGAGGCCTGCCATCCACCGGCATGTGATGCGCAGAAAGAGCACTGAGGTGGACCCTGACCGAGTTGGACTTAAGTCCAAGATCGGAGAGGCAAAGCAAGTATTGCAAGACCACTGATATCGAACAGGAGAAGGGATCATGAGACTGCTGAGCACACCAGACGGAGAACCGACGCCACTTCAGAGCGTAGGACTTCTGGTGGAGGGTCGCCTGGAGGCCAAGACGACTTCCTCCACATCTGGAGGCAGCAGGAGGGGAGCCAGGACTACCCTTTCAGCAGCCAGACCATCAGATGAAGGGACCGGAGGTTGGGGTGTAGGAGAGTCCCGTGATCCTGGGTCAGGAGATCGTGCTGAAACCCCAGAGGAAGAGGAGTGTCCACCGCCAGCTGCATTAGAAGCGGGAACCAAGGTTGCCTCGGCCACCGAGGAGCCAGGAGGATCATTGAGGCTTTGTCCCGGAGAACCTTGAAGAGCGTCCGAGACACCAGTGGCATGGCAGGAAAGGCATACAGAAGGCCTGTGGACCAGGAGAGAAGAAAAGCATCCGCCGCTACTCTGTGAGGATGCGGTTGTCGAGAGCAGAATTGGGGAAGTTGCCAGTTGAGAGGACTGGCAAAGAGATCCATTGTGGGTAGGCCCCATTTGAGAAAGATCCGCTGAAGCACCAACGGATCCAATCTCCACTCGTGTGGCTGGAGGATTCTGCTCAGTTTGTCTGCCAGGCAATTTTCTTGACCCGGGAGATAAACAGCTTTGAGGAGGATGCCGCGGCTGACGGCCCAAGAGCACAGCTTTTGTGCTTCCCGACAGAGAAGGAAGGAGCCTGTGCCCCCTTGTTTGTTCACGTAGAACATCGCAACTTGATTGTCCGTCTGGACCAGCACAGACTGGTGAGAAGTGAGGTGGGAGAAGGCCCTCAGAGCTAGGCGGATAGCTCTGAGTTCCAGGAAGTTGATCTGCTGGGCAGATTCCCAAGGAGTCCAGAGGCCTTGAGTACATGTCCCTTGGCAATGTGCTCCCCAACCCAGGAGAGAAGCATCGGTCGTCAGGACCTGAGAAGGCGGAGGAGACTGAAAAGCCATTCCGAGCACTAGGTTTGGCAGATGAAGCCACCATTGAAGAGAAGAGACCAGCGGGTCGGAGATCTGTACGGAGTCCGCTAGGCTCCCAGTGGCCTGATGCCATTGTGTGCGAAGGCACCATTGAGCAGGCCGCATCTTCAGGCGGGCATTGGGGGTCACATGGACTGTGGAAGCCATATGGCCGAGCAGTCTCAGAAATTGCCTGGCAGAGACCAGGGAATTGCTGTGAAAGTGGCTGGCAAGATCCATGAGCCTGTTTGCCCTGTCGAGAGGCAGAAAGGCACGCGCCTGAAGCGTGTTTAATCTTGCGCAGATGAACTCGAGATCCTGAGAGGGGAGCAAAGTGGACTTTGCGAAGTTTATGACAAAGCCCAAGTGCTGGAGCAGAGCCACAGTGCGGTGCGTGGCGTGAGTGGCCTCTTGGGAAGACTGTGCTCTGATGAGCCAGTCGTCCAGGTATGGAAATACAAAGAGGCCTTGAAGTCTTAGATAAGCCGCCACCACTGCTAGACATTTGGTGAACACCCTTGGTGCGGAGGATAGGCCAAAGGGTAGTACTCTGTACTGGTAATGATTGCCCCCCACAACAAACCTGAGATATTGTCTGTGGCTGGGGTGGATGAGGATGTGAGTGTAGGCATCCTTTAGATCCAAGGAGCATAGCCAGTCTCCCTGCTGGAGGTAGGGCAGCAGGATTCCAAGGGTAAGCATCTTGAACTTTTCCTTTGCGGGGAACTTGTTGAGGTTCCGCAAGTCCAGGATGGGTCTGAGGCCTCCTGTTCTTTTTGGTATCAGAAAGTACCTGGAGTAAAAGCCTTGACCTCTCAGGTGGTGGGGCACCGGTTCCACAGCCTGTTCCTGAAGAAGACTTGCTAACTCCTGAAGGAGTAAGTCCCTGTGCAGAGGGAGTCTGAGAGGCTCCCCCGGAAAGTAGGAGGGAGGTACCTGGTGGAAGTGCAGAAGATAGCCCTCTTGGACTATGTGAAGTACCCAGGTATCTGTAGTGATGGTGGTCCACCTGTGGGCAAAGTGGACCAGCCGGCCTCCCGTGCTGAGAGAAACCAGCTGAGGGGGAGAGGCTATGCTGATGAAGTCAAAAAACCCCACCCTGCTGAGCAGGGGCCGGTGGTGCAGGCTTGGGGGCTGGCTGCCTACGTGATCCATTACCCCTTCCCTTGGCTTGCTTACCCTGCTGGGGTGCTGCCGAGGCCTGATAATGAGGGTAGTGGTGATAGGCAGCCGCCTTCCTTGGGTAAAAGGGCTTTTTCCCCGAGCCCTTCTTCTTCTGAGAAGGGGCAGAGTTCTTCCTTGAGAGACGAGTCCTGGTGAGAGTCTCGGTCTCGATCTGTGCAGCCTTCTCATCCATGGGCTTGCCAAAGAGGTTTTCACCTCTGCAGGGGACATCGACCAACTTGTCCTGCACCCATGGCTCGAGGTCGGATGACTGAAGCCAAGCCTGTCGGCGGCCACCGATGCCGGATGCGGCTACCCGAGCCGATGCTTCAAAGCCATCGTAGGCTGCTCGAGAGATAAACTTTGAGCACTCCCGAATACCAGTTGACAAGGCTTGGAACCTCTGCAAAGGTTCTTCGGAGAGACCAGCAGAGAACCCGGCTATTTCTTTAGCCAGGTCTCGGAGATACATGCCCATATAGAGCTGGTAGGTCTGGACTCGACAAGCAAGCATAGAGCCCTGGAAACACTTCCTACCGAGGGCATCCAGGCTTCGAGCCTCCCGACCGGGAGGCACCGAGGAGTGCATTTTCTGACTCTTAAGTCTATGCATGGCCGATTCCACCACCATGGAATGTGCGGTAGTTGTGCCTTTTGGAACCCGGGGCTCTTGCGGACTCGATAAATGGAATCGACCCGCTTGCTTAACACCGGCGACGACGCCGGGCTCTCCCACATGCGGAAGAGAAGTCGTTCCAGCATCGGAGGAACCGGTACAATAAAGGCCTCCTTTGGGGGAGAGTCATATTGGAGGGCATCGAGCTCTTCGACTTGAGGCTCCTCCTCGGGATCCGAGGGGAAGGCCAAGGCTTTGGCCATATCCCGCACGAAGTCCGAGAACCGGGTATCCTCCGGGGGGGACCGTCTCTGAGGTTCGGACTCAGGGGAGTCCGATGGGACACACCGAGTCCGAAAAGAACCAGGTGACTCTTCGTCCTCGGATTCCCAGGCTGACTCCTCGGAGGAGGAGTCGAGCGGCTCCGGTCGGGCGGGCATCGATGCCGTTCGCCCTGACGCTGAGGGAGTCGGCGTCGACGACCTCGGTCCCGAACGGGAGGCCGAAGGAGACCGCGACCGAGGATCGACTCGAGCCCTCATGGACTCGAGGATCGGCTCGGTCTCCGGGGTCGACTTGGAGGTCGACGTCCTGGTGGTCAGGGCAGAAGCACTGGCGAGGCCAGCGATCAATGCCCGCTGCTGGTCCATGAAGGCAGTCAGACTGCTCTCCAAGGCCGTCAACCTGAGTCCAAGCTCAGGAGACCCAGCAGCCCCCGACTCGGGCCCCGACAGCGTCGGGCCCGACGTCGGCTCCTTCGGAGGCGAGTCTGTCACGAAGGACAAAAAACCGAAAAATAAAGAACGGACTCGCAACCGGCGTCACGGGTCCGGGCGGGAAAAGAACCGGCGTCGAACCGAGAAAAAAGACAAATAAAATCAACTTTTGTAGCGGGGAATTACAAACAACGTCTGTAGGGCTCCGCAGAAAAAAGAAGACTGAGCAAGATGGCACCCTTCGGCGGGAAGAGGACCACGCATGCGCGCTGCAATTCCCAAAGGCTTTCTTTGAAAGCTGGGGAAAATTGCTCCGCGAGGGCTCCGTCGGCGCCGACGTCACCCATATGTGAGGACTGACTTCCTGCTTGGTCCTGGAGAAATGCCTTGCTGCATGGGAAGCTAGTTGCATTATGCGAAGACACCGAGCTTGTGGAAGGAAAGCCCTTGCCTGTCTGGTATCCAGACAGGCTCCTATGAATTCTAGGTATTAGGAAGGAACTAGTTGAGATTTCGGGAAGTTTATTACCAATCCCAAGTATTGGAGGATTTGCATTGTATGGGACAGTGCAGTGCTGGCCTCTGCAACTGTAGGAGCTCGAATGAGCCAGTCATCTAAGTAAGGGAAGACGAAAATCCCCAGGGTTCGTAGAAATGCAGCTACCACTACCATGCATTTCGTGAATACCATTGGTGCTGAAGCCAGACCAAAAGGCAGAACCCTGTACTGGAAATGTCTTCCCCTGAAAAGGAAACGTAAAAATTTCCTGTGATCTGGATGGATGAGAATGTGGGTGTATGCATCCTTTAAGTCTAGAGAGCAAAGCTTTGAAGGTATGGCAGAAGAGTTCCTAGAGAAATCATTTTGAATTTCTCTCGAAACAGATATTTGTTCAATTCTCTGAGGTCTAGAATGGGTCTGTGTCCTCCTGTTTTCTTTGGAATAAGAAAATAAGGCAAGTAGAACCCTGCACCCTGTTGAAGAATGGGTACTTCCTCTATTGCCCCTTGGACAAGAAGTGTGGAGACCTTGTGATCTAGCAGATTGTCTGCAGAGGTTTGTGAATTGAATTGCTTTAGAATTGTAGGAGGGGGCATGCTGTGAAAATGAAGCTTGTACCCCTCTCCTACAATGGACAAAGTCCAATCTTCTGCTGTTATCTGATGCCATCTGTTGACAGTGGCATAACCTGTCTGGGATATTGGGGGGTTGGGGACCCCTCAAAGGCAGGGAGGCAAAGCTCTCTAGGAAGGAGTCAAAGCCCTTGAGGGGGCTGAACCTGGAGAGCTGGTTGGACTCTCGGGCCCTTTGGTTTCTTTTGCTGTCTAGTTTGTCCCTTTTGGGAAACCTCACCTGGAGTCTGACTCTGCTGGGTATAGGAAGGATAAAACTTCCTCTTTTTGCTAAAAGAGGGTTTTTTATAAGGCTTCCTTTTGGCTGGAGTGGCTGTAGACTTTGACAATCTATCTAAGGTAGAATTGTCAGCATCTAACTCGTTAGCCTTTTCCTGCCAGTTCTTGCCGAAGAGATTCTCCCCCCGTGCAAGGAATGTTGGCTAACTTGTCCTGTACCCAAGTCTCCAAGTCTGATGCCTGTAGCCAGGCAATCCGTCGTGCGCCAATGGCGATTGCAGAAGTTCTGCTGATGCATTCGAAGCAGTCAAAGGCTGCACGATTGACAAACTTGGAGACATCCTGAGCATGCTTAACTAGAGCAAGAAAATCTTGTCTCTTATCATCAGGGAGAAATGGACTCATAAGTTCCAAGTCTCCTGTGACTTCCTTGAGGAACATGCCCATATATAGGATATATGAACTGATCCTAGCTGAAAGCATAGAAGCTTCAAAAGGGGAGGTCAGAGAGGCTGTTGTCAAAAAAGCATCTTTCAGGAAATGGAAAAAAGAGCCATACGATGAAACCTGGAAACAGCGCAAGCACTGGCAAGTCAAATGCAAGGAATTGATAAAGCAGGCAAAGGGAGAATTTGAGAAGAAGCTTGCTGCGGAAGCAAAAACGCGAAATAAAGATTTTTTCAAGTACATTCGTAGCAAAAAACCTGTGAGAGAGAGTCAGTTGGTCCATTAGATGATAGAGGAGTTAAAGGGGCACTAAGAGGCGACAAGGCGATAGCGGAGAAACTGAATGAATTCTTTGCTTCAGTCTTTACTGAGGAAGATGTAGGGATGTTACCCATGACTGAAGTGGTATTTAAAGGTGTGGAAGAATTGAAGGAAATATCGATACATCGGGAAGATGTATTACAACTATTAGATAAACTGAAGAGTAGCAAATCACCTGGGCCGGATGGTCTACATCCAAGGGTGTTGAAAGAACTGAAATATGAGATTGCAGACCTGCTATTAGTAATCTGTGAATTTTCATTAAAATCATCTGTAATATCTGAAGATTGGAGGATCGCCAATATAACGCCAATTTTTAAAAAGGGTTCCAGGGGTGATCCGGGAAACTACAGACCGGTGAGCCTCACATCAGTACTGGGAAAAATGATAGAAACCATCATAAAGAATAAAATTGCTCAACATGTAGATAGTCATGGCCTAATGGGAGACAGCCAACATGACTTTAGACAAGGAAGATCGTGTCTTACTAATCTATTATGTTTTTTTGAAAGTGTGAATAAACAGGTGGACAAAGGTGAGTCGGTTGATACAGTGTATCTGGACTTTCAGAAAGCCTTTGACAAGGTCCCTCATCAGAGACTTTTGGCAAAACTAAAGAGTCATGGGATAGGAGGCAGTGTACTATTGTGGATCAAGAACTGGTTAAAAGATAGAAAGCAGAGGGTTGGGCTAAATGGCCAATTTTCCCAATGGAGAAAAGTGAATAGTGGTGTACCTCAGGGATCTGTGCTGGGTCCGCTGCTTTTTGACATATTCATAAATGACCTGGAAAGTGGAATAACGAGTGAGGTTATCAAATTTGCAGATGACACAAAACTATTTAAAGTTGTTAAAACCCAAGAGGATTGTGGAAAATTGCAAGAGGATCAAGATAAACTGGAAGACTGGGCATCAAAATGGCAGATGAAATTTAATGTGGACAAGTGCAAAGTTATGCACCTAGGGAAGAATAACCCAAACTATGGTTACACGATGCAAGGTTCCACATTAGGAACCACCACCCAGGAAAAAGATATAGGCGTCATTGTGGATAGCATGTTAAAACCCTCGGCCCAGTGTGCAGCGGCAGCCAAGAGAGCAAATAGAATGCTAGGTATCATAAGGAAAGGAATGGAAAATAAAACAAAAGATATTATAATGCCTCTATATCGTTCCATGGTGAGACCGCACCATGAATATTGTGTGCAATTCTTGTCGCCGTATCTTAAAAAGGATATAGCGTTATTAGAAAAGATTCAGAGAAGAGCCACCAAAATGGTAAAGGGGATGGAAGGATACTCCTATGAAGAAAGGCTAAAAAGGTTAGGGCTCTTTAACCTGGAAAAGAGACGGCTGAGGGGAGATATGATAGAAGTCTACAAATTAATGAACTTAGTGGAACGGGTAAACTTATATCGATTGTTTACGTTATCAGAATATAGAAAGACTAGGGGACATGCAATGAAGCTACAGGGTAAACTATTTAAAACTAATAAATGAAAATATTTCTTCACTCAACGTGTAATCAAACTCTGGAATTTGTTACCGGAGGATGTATTAAAGGCTGTTAGTGTGGCTGGGTTTAAAAAAGGTTTGGACAAGTTCCTGGAGGAAAGGTCCATAAACCATTATTAAGAAGGGACCCAGGATATCAATGCTTGACCCAGTACAAGCATTGCGGAACCTGTGTCTTTTGGGGAAACTGCTAGGTATGTATGACCTAGATTGGCTACTGCTGGAAACAGGATACTGGGCTTGATGGACCTTGGTCTGACCCAGTATGGCATATCTTATTTCTTATGTTATATGTTCTTATGTTCCTGCGTCGAAAAGCATCCAGAGTCCTGCATTCACGACCTGCAGGATTTGATGCATGCGTCTTTGCACTTTTCATCCTACGCATGACTGATTCCACTACCACTGAATGGTGTGGCAGCTGAGGTTTCTGAAATCCAGGACATGGCGGAACTCGATACATAGTATCAAGTCTCCTAGAGTGAGGAGAAGTAGTCAGAGGTGTCTCCCACATTCTGAGCATCAAGCTATGCAGAATTTCATGGATAGGCACAGTGACTGCCTCCTTAGTAGCCTTAGGATATTGGAAAATTTCCAATTCCTTTGCTCTGGGTTCTTCTTCAGGAGCTACTATGATTGAAAGACCTTTGGCTATATCACGGATGAAATCCTGAAATGACATGTCCTCTGGAGGTGACATTCTGCATTGGGGAGAAGAGGGATCTTCTAGGAGAAACCCTCTAGTGCCAGCAGAATTGTCAGAGTCTTCAGAATCGGAGGAATTGAAGTATTCCTGACCCCGATGCTCTTGCAAAGCACAATCCCGGTACCGATCGAAGTCGGTACCGAGGTGACCCAGTACCGCTTTGTCAATTCCAGCCAGAGATGGCATGGGAAGAGTTCCCACCAGTGCCGGTACCATCGGTACCGGTATCGTCGGTGTCAGTACCGGTGTCTGTACCGGCATCAGTGCCAATGTCGGCACTGGTGCCCATGGGACCACCAGTACCGCAGCTGAAAGAAGAGCTGCGATGCTGCGCTCGATAGCGAGGAACCTCTAGTCTATCGACGCTGCCAATGCCTGGGTGTCGGTACCAGTAAGGACGGCCAGAACCCCTGAGCATGGCACAGGTAGTTCTTGCGAGGTTGAGGCCTCGAGAACATCCTGAAGCCCCATCGATGCTTTGGAAGCCGATGCCTCCCACCGGGGCTGTTTTGCCGGTGTGGTTCCCTCAAGGGCAATGCCAATGGCCTCTCGATGCTTAGCAGGAGAGCTACCCTTTGAGGACCAGCTTTTATGTTTAGTTACCTGAGATCCATGGGAGGAAGAAGAGGCCCTTGACGATGTCGATGCAATGGATCTGGCATCTGAAGAAAAGAGGGTACCGAGCTTTGCAGCCCGGTTCTGTCTTCCTCTTTTAGTCATTCCTATGCAGGAAAGACATTCAGTTGGAGAATGTTCCGATCCTAAACATTTCAGACACCAATCATGGGTGTCAGTGATGGAAATGGTACCGCCACACTTAGTACATTTTTTTTAAACCACTAGTTGGCTTGTCCATGATTTAGGAATATGGGGCCTAGTGCCCAAAATGGCGGCTAGCATCAAAGAGAAAAGTTTCTGAAAAGAAACAGTCTAAAGCCTAAGTTGTTTTTTTTTGTTTTGTTTTTTAAAGAAAAGAAACAGCGGTACCGGTAGGCTTCGTGCGGTAGGCAAACGCGACCACAAGAAAAGAAATTTAAAGACGGAATTTTCTGCGGTGACAGGGAATAGATCCTGTCAGCTCCGCGGAAAACAAAGAACTGAAGAGGGACAGTTGGAAAGGCGGGAAGGGAGCGCGCATGTGCTGAGGGATGCTCCCAAAAGCGTTCCTATTGGATGCTGGCGAGCGTTCCCGCGCAGGCTCCGTCTGTACCGACGATACCCATATGTGAGGACTACATTCCTGCTTGTTCCTGGAGATATTAATTGATTCAAGATTCTTTAAAAACTGGAGATAGATGGCTATATATATATATATATATGCAATCAGGTAAACCACTGGCAGTTAATTATGCTATAACTTTGTACAATATAATCAATACCTGATTGTCAAGTAGGGACTTTCAAGTACTTTAAGAGGGCAAGCGCAGCTGCCTCCATGGTGTGCAGAACACAGGAGCATTATGTTCTAAATCAAGAGGATGACGAGGTAGCAAGTATTAACCAAGGTTTCTGGGCCCTCCTGAAGAGGGTAAGGGAGGAAATTACGAAAAGTCAAGGATGCCACAAAAGATCACCTCTCTCATCAGAAAACAAACTCATGGCAGGCAGTGTGGTATCATGAGGGAAAAACAGGCCCTGCTGTTATACACTTGAAGAAAAGGGGCATCCCAGGGTCCTTGTTGGTTTCCAGTAGAGGCCTGCATGTTAAGTGGGTATGATTCACGGTCATAAAGAATGGACAGATTTCTGTAAATACGCAAATGAGAAGGGAATACAAGAGTTTCTTTAAAATTGTTTTCCCACTGCTCCCTCATTTATAGATTTTCTTAGGCATCTATTATACTGATGGGCTTTGGTTGTTACCTCTTTTAGTCTATATAAAGTCCTTTCATTATGCTGGGTTTCCAGCTATTGGGCTATGACACCATAAGCTTTCATTCCGTTACTTAGAAATTTTTGCCTAGTTTTATTTCTTCTTCTTCTTTCTCCCTGTTTATGCAGACAGTGCAGCTGCACATTACTCTTTATAGCCAAGGTCTACAGTTCCTTTCTGTGCCATACTTTGAGGTGAAGTTCTTTAAGGCGAGATTATGCTAAGAGCATGGCATGGTGCATAGCCTGTTGTCCATACTGCACTAGCTGCAAGTTGCATAAATGTAAGCATGCTGTCTATCCTCTACTGGATTCCCTTGTTTCGCATCATTAGAGTAATAAGGGCACTGTAAAGGAGATAGCCCCAGCAGAGAACTCCAGAGGTTACTGCGAGTCAGCCATGCAAGAGCTGCCACAGCCCCCGCACTATTCCCAGCAGCAGAAGGCCAAAATAGTCATCTATCATGAACCAGCGGCAACACAGCAAGGTGGTAAGCTCCATCCACACCCATGCATCATCAGGTGGGGAGGGGGGGGGCCTGAGAGCAAAATGTGTACCGGCCCTGCACCACCCGATTTGGCTTAGAGTCCCTACCGGACCAACCAATTTCGACCTACCATGATCCCAAGCCACAAGCCAGCGGCGACCCAGCAGGACATATTTCAGGCACTTGACAAGCTCCCCCAATCCCGCGGCCTCCACAGATGACTGGCACATACATGCAGGCTAAGCACTACCCAACCACAAATCCATCTGCAGAGGGAACCCACCAGGAGCACAGCAGCACCGACACCATGCTGATCCAAACTACATGGCAGCAAGCTCTGCCTTGTGAAAGGCAATATCACTCAGCTCACCAGCAACTTTAAAGGTACAGGCACCATTGGTACACCCACATCTGGCAGGCTCACACCAAATGACCCTTGAGAATGGCCCTTAGAGTGGACTGAGTGAAAAACCATCAAACCTGCATGGTTAAACCTTGCATCCAACAGCATGAAGCGCTTCATCCACAAAACAACTGAAGATAGTCTAAGATCTATGCATAACAGGCTGCCCATAAGGGATCTAGTCACACACGCACAGACTATACTGCAAACGGATAACACCCTGCACAGCCAGACATACTATTGTAATACTCAGACAAACACACAGAGGTCTAATAGCCATGCTCCCCATAAATATTCTGCTCATACTACTATATGCACTCAAGTCTCTCACTCTCACCCTGGACTCATGCCTATAATACAGGGAAACAGAAATAGACTCCACAATACATATAACCCATTAAACAATCCATGGAAAAGAGTGTCCTGCAGCCTAGTTAGAATTAAGCATCAACCCCCTGAAAAGGCCAACACATCAACAATCCACCACTTTAAGGAACTAAACTGTGGATTAATCAATGTATGGATGGCTCATAACAAGATCCACACAAATTCTGACTACCTTAATGACCACAATTTAGATATAATGTGTGTCATGGAATCATGGTTCACAGAAGACGACAATGTACTAATCAATCAGCTCAGAGAATCATCATTTACCTTCTACAGCTGCTCAAGAGCAACCAGAAGAGGCGGATGGGTCTTCATATTAGCAAAATCACCAAAACTTTAACCACATTACAGCCAGATCCACTGACATCTTACAAGATGCCTAGCCTATAGATCCCCATCCACAAAGGCTGGCGACCTATCCATTCTTCTCGAGATGATATGTGAACACATTTCATTATGTTAGATGATCTAAACCTTGCATCAACATCTGTAAGACAGGCCAATTCCTTAACTGAAGCTATGGAGGCACTGCAATATAACCAAATCTTTAGGGACTCTACCCATAAGAAGGGAGGCACACGAGACCTCATCTTTGCACACAATGATATGCTGAGCTGCACCTTCCAGCAGCCCGAACGAGTGCCTCCAATACCATGGTCCGACCATAGTATATCTTTTAAACTACCTCAAGGCATTGCCCCAAACCTGGAGAACCCTCTCCACAACAACACATGTAGACTTTGACAATTTGATAAAGATCATTTCCTGACAAGAATTATTCCAGGACTAGATATAGACACACCCGACATCGAGCTACTCATTACCAATTGGAAGAAGATCATAACCGCGGTCGCCCTAGTGTCCCAAAATAAGAACAGATCCAGAAAAGCAACACTGCATTCCATGGTATATCCCTAATATAACGAACCTAAAGAGAGAGCTTAGAAAGTTAGAGCGTAAATGGAGATGCACAAAGGACCTTCTCCACCAGAAAGCCTACTTGGAAAAACAAAATAACTACCAAGCAAGCAAACAAGAATACCACACAAACCTCATCATGGGCTCATTTAATCGCCCAAGAAAGCTCTTAGATATCAGAAAATCATTCACCAGAGACCCTGATCAAGGGAGAGACAACATTAAGTTATGTCCATACAAAATGGCCATATTCTTCCACAGCAAACTTAACATGAAAACAACAAGGGCATGTGCCCTGCAAGAAATAATTACTAGTTCCAGTGTCACCTGAAAATAGACCACTTTCAACCCAATCTCCACAGAACAGCTGGAAGGGATCATTACCATCCTTAACACAACCACATTCCCACTAGCCCCATGCCCAGTTTCATGGATCAAAATAACTAGTTGGAACTAAACCCAATCTTACTCAAACTCACTCAATTGTCCCTCTCACAAGGTCACACACCCCCCAGCCTGAAGAATGCCTCAGTAAGACCACTCCTAAAGAGCCCACTCCTAGACCACAAAGACCCAAGTTCCTATAGGTCTATCTCCAGCCTAGCATTTATAGCCAAACTATTCAAAAAAATAGTTCAGCTCCAACTGCAAGAACATATTGACACCGTTGCACCACACGATCACCAGCAGAATGGATTAAAACTCAATCATGAGTTAGAAACTGTCCTAACTCCTTGACAGAATCCTGAGAGGCATAGAAAAACCAGGACAAGGCTTCATCCTGTTCTTCCTAGACATCTCAGCGGCCTTTGACTCTGAAAGGCACAGGATGTTAATCAACAGACTACAAGAAATTGGCTTACAAGGCACCACCCTGGATTAGCTCTGATCACACCTCAAGGATCGCCAACAACAGGTCAGAATAGGTCCACTTTTATTAAACCCATACAAACTTAGAACATAAGATATGCCATACTGCGTCAGACCAAGGTCCATCAAGCCCAGTAAGCCTCTTTCAAACAGTGGCCAAGCCAGGTCACAAGTACTCAGCAGTTTCCCCAATGCCTGTATTGGAACAAGCAATGGATTTCCCGAGTCCCCTTTAATAATGGTTTATGGACCTTTTCACTAGCAGCTTTTACTACATCCTCCAGTAATGAATTACGGAGTTTGATTGTGCGTTCAGTGAAAAAATATTTTCTCTTATATGGGTTACACTGTAGCTTCATTGCATGTTCCCTTGTCCTTCTACATTTTGACAGCTAAACAATCGATCTATGTTTACCCGCTCCATTCCATTCATTAATTTATAGACCTCTATCATATCTCCCCTCAGCCATATCTTTGCCAGGTTGAAGAGCCCTAACCTTTTTAGCCTCTCCTCACTGAAGTCTCTTTCCATCCCCATCTTCTTCGAGAGCCGTGTCCTGGTTATGTACTGGAACTCAATCTCAGCAGCCTTTTCGGTCATGGGTTTGCCGAAGAGGTTCTCACAACGGCATGGGACATCGACCAACTTGTCCTGAACCCATTGTTCAAGGTCTGACGACTGTAGCCATGCCTGGCGGCGTGCACCGATGCCAGCCGCAGCTACCCGGGCCGACGCCTTGAACCCGTCATAGGTTGCTCGAGTCATGAACTTCGAGCACTCACGGACTCCAGTGAACAGGGTCTTGAAGCTCTGCAAAGGTCCCTCGTAGAGACCAGCCGAGAATCTGGTGATCTCGTTCGCCAGATCCCGCAGGTACATGCCCATGTACAGCTGATATGCCTGGATCCAACATGTCAGCATAGCACTTCCTGCCGAGGGCATCCAGGTTGCGGGCCTCCCTGCCAGAAGGCACCGAGGAGTGTGTCTTCTGGCTCTTGAGCCGGTGCATGGCCGATTCCACAACCATGGAGTTGTGCTTTTTGGAACCCAGGACTCTTGCGGACTCAATACATCGAGTCGATCCACCTGCTGATCACCGGGGCCGATGACGGTGTCTCCCACATGCGGAGCATAAGCCGTTCCAGGATCGGAGGCACTGGCACAGTAAGGGCTTCCCGAGGGGGAAAGTCATAATGGAGGATCTCAAGCTCTTCGGCTCAAGGCTCCTCCTCAGACTCCGTAGGGAATGCCAAAGCCTTTGACATGTCCCTTACAAAGTCCAAGAACCTAGTGTCTTCCGGGGGGGGGGGGGGACCTTATCCAAGGTTCAGACACCAGAGAATTGGAGAGGACGTCCCTGGTCCGGCAGGTGTCCGGGGACTCTTCTTCCTCAGTCTCCCAGCCCGATGCCTCCGAAGAGGAATCGAGTGGCTCCGGGCTCGAGGGCTTCGGCTTCGACCACCCCGATGCCGGTGGAATTGGCGTCGACAACCTCAGTCCCAAACGGGAAGTTGAGGGAGACCTCGGCCGAGGATCGACTCGAGTACACATGGTCTCGAGGATCGGCTCAGCCTCCGGGGTCGACTTGGACGTCGGGGTCCCGATGGTTGGGGCGGAAGGACCGGTAAGACCGGCTATCAGCGCCCGCTGCTGCTCTATGAGGGTAGACATGCTGCACTCCAGGGCCATCATTCTGAAACCAAGCTCAGAAGGCTCTGCAGCTCATAGGTCGGGTCCCAACGCCGGTTCTCCTGGAGGACAGTCCTCAACGAGGACAGTTGTTACCTGCCTCAGCTGCTCTGGTTCCCTTCGAGGAAGTTTTGCTGGACGCTCCAACTCCGAGGTTCAGGCCGGCAGTCGGGGCTCTGCGACCGGTACCGCTCGGAACCAGGCCATTCGGAACCATCCAACGATGCCACCTTTGAGAAGTTTTTCTTCCTCCAATGTTCCCGTGAGGGAGACCCCCTCTCCGAGAAAACCCGATGCTGCTCAGGCTCAGACAGTTCCCGAGACGTCGAGGCCTCAGACGAGGTCCGGGTCAGGGAGGGTACGGGGACTCAGCAAAAATCCTATCATGCTGCTGCTGGCGGCTTCTCAGGGCCTTTGAGGACATTTTCCTACATGGGCCACAGACCTTCATGTCGTGGTCAGGCCCGAGGCACCGGAGACAGCAGTCATGTGTATTGGTGAGGGACATTAACCTCGTACACCGATCACATTTCTTAAACCCGCTGGCAGTCATCAGGGGAAAAAGGGCCCCTGCGAGGTCGAAGACCCGGGGCTGCCAGTGAAAAAGAAAAAGAGTGCGAACGATAGTCACGAAGGACAAAAAATGAAAAATCAAACCAGACTTGATACCGGTGTACCGAGCCGAAGGCGGGAAGGGGAACCGATGTCGAACCAGCAAGAAAGAAAAATAAATTTCTAACTTTAATCAACTTTTTTCACGGTGACTATGGGACAATGTCCGTTGGGCTCTGCGGAAAAAAGGAGACTGAGCAAGATAGCACCCTTGGGTGGGAAGGGGACCGCGCATGCATGATGCAATTCCCAAAAGCTTTCTTAGAAAGCTGGGGATTTGCTCCACACGAGGGCTCCGTTGGTGCCGACGTCACCCATATGTGAGGACTGACTTTCTGCTTGTTCCTGGAGAAACAGTGGATCCGTTTATAGCAACAGGATAAAATTAAAATAAACATAACTATCTCTTATATCTGAACAAATAGCGGTGACCTAAAGGAGCAGTGGGTACACCCCTAAACAAAGGCATGGGGAGGGGTGACCTGCATAGAGCGGGAGGTGCACCTGTTCTTGCCGCCTTGCTGGGCAGACTGGATGGACCATACTGGTCTTTATCTGCCGTCATATACTATGTTACTATGTCCTGCTGTAGCACTGACCCAGTCAATGCCAGGGTAATTGAAATCACCCATTATTATTACTGTGCTGTAAGCTTCCCTGATTTCTTTGAGCATTTCATCATCCATTTGTTCATTCTGGCCAGGCGGTTGATAGAACACCCCCACTGCCATCGCCGTCCCCTTTTTACCTGGAATTTGTATCCATAGAGATTCTACAGTGTAGTTTGTTTCCTTCAAAACTTTAATTCTGTGTGACTCAATGCCCCCTCTAACATAGAGGGCAACCCCTCCACCAATTTGATCTACTCTATCATTGCAATATAATTTGTGCCCAGGTATCACAGTGTCCCACTGGTTGTCATTCTTCCAACAGGTCTCTAAGATACCATCATATCTAACTTCTCATTTAGTGCTATATATTCTAATTCTCCCATCTTATTTTTTAGACTTCCAGCATTTGCATACAAGCATTTTAGAGGCTATATTTTATTCATATTAATCAGGTTACCAGTAGGCAGGGGTAATTTGGAATCTTTAAATTATGTCTTCTCTGTACATAAGGGCATTTGGATTACTTTTTTCTTTATTGGAACCTCTCTGTCGATATGCCTTAACTTGAATCTTTTGCTAGTATCCTTTAAGGATACATTCTTCCGAACCATGTGCTCTTGGGTGACTGTCGACTTTCACCAATTATCTACTTTAAAAGTTGCTCTCTCTTTTTTTTAAAAGTTTATGCCAGCAGCCTGGTTCCATTCCAGTTAAGGTGGTGCCCATTCCTTTGGAAAAGCCCCTTCATTCCCCAGAATGTTGCCCAGTTTCTAATAAATCCAAAACACTCATCCTTGCACCATTGTCTCATCCATGCATTGACACTCCGGAGCTCTGCCTGCCTTTAGGGTCCTGTGCGTGGAACAGGAAGCATTTCAGAGAATGCTATCCTGGACGTTCTGGATTTCAACTTCCTACCTAAAAGCCTAAATTTAGCCTCCAGAACCTCCCTACCACACTTTCCTATGTCATTGGTACAAACATGTACCAAGGCAGCAGACTCCTCCCCAGCACAATCTAAGACCTTATCTAGGTGGCGCGTGAGGTCCGCTACCGTCAAACCAAGCAGGCATCTTACCAGGCAATCCTCATGTCCACCAGCCACCCAGTTATCTACATGTGTAATGATCGAATCACCAACTATAAAGGTTGTCCTAACCCTTCCCTCATGGGCACAAGGCCTTAGAGAAACCTCCTTGGTGCAAGAGGTTTTACATCACCTGGAGGACAGGTCCTAGCTACAGGATCACTTCTTGCCACACTAGGGTGATGCTCTCCTATCACGTGACCTCTCTCTTCCATGGCAACAGGGATGCTGCCAGACTGGAGGTGGGACTTCAGTACTACATCCCTGTGGGTCTCGTCTATGTATCTCTCTGTCTTCCTTATGTCCTCCAAATCTGCTTTCTAGCCTACAGAGATCGGATTGTTCCCTAAGAGCAAAGAGCTCCTTGCAACTAGTGCACACGTAAGACCTCTCACCAACTGGGAGAAAATCATACAAGTGACCTCAATGCAAAAGACTGGAAAGCCCCCATCTCGCTGCTGGACTACTGTCTGCATCTTAGTTTTATGTTGTATGTACATAGTTAAGCTACTTTGTTACATTGTTGATCTCAACAACTGTTAAACTTTGTTCCTTGTAATAATGTTGTTTGAAATGTAAACCACCCCTGATCCCAGGAAGGGGCAGTACAGAAGAACTGACAAATAAATAAATAAATAACTTAAATAAAATAAAATATTTATGTTTTTACTTACGTAGATTTGCTGGGGATACTTATACTAATAGAACTATATCTAAAACATTTAATGGACTTTGTTCACCTCAAGATTAATTAATCTCTGGTCCTTAATGTAGGCTTCATGAGGATAAACAACTGTACCTGAGAGTGAATATGGGCATCTCCTTCCCTTTAAGAGGATAAGCTATGATTATCCCAGGGGTGGGTGGGTGTGGGGAGGGAGGGAGGGAATGAAGACCTATTAAAAGTTGGCTTGCTTCTAAGGTAAAGGCTTACGAATTTCCTGGGTGACTCACGCAGTCCTTGGTTTGATAGAAGGGGCCTTTTAAATCTCCTCTTGATCTGTCACTTGCCTTTAAAACCTATTCAAGACAACTTCACAGATCTTTTGCCTCCTAACTGGAAGGCCTCTTTGTTTATTTCTTCCTACTCAGGACTATTCTACCTGTTGCTAAGTTATGATCTGATCTGATTTAGATAAAAAGCTCTCTAGAAACAACTTTATTTCAGTAACTATTTATTTAACTTTCTATGTTTAAGTTATACTGATCTGATTGAAATGAAAAGCTCTCTAGAAACAAATTTCAGAGTCCATTCACTCTTAATTGACTTTCTATGCTAAGCTTTCCTCTGCTTTGACTTAAATACAATGATCTCTGGTGGTACTAAGACCAGACTGACTCAGCAAAAACACTGAATTCTAAAATATACAGATCTATCAGTTTTACCCCAAAGAATTCTTGAAGAAACCTGCACTCACACATTATCTAACAAACTCTTCCTCCTCCTTGGTGATCTAAACCTTCCATCCTTGTCTATGAAACAAGCAAGTGCATTCATCAATGCAATGGAAGCTCTCCAACAACAACAGATAAAGTGTAGTTACTCACCTGTAACAGGTGATCTCCGGGAACAGCAGGAATTTAGTCCTCACATATGGGTATCGTCGGTACCGACGGAGCCTGCGCGGGAACGCTCCCCAGCATCCAATAGGAATGCTTTTGGGAGCATCCCTCAGCACATGCGCACTGCCTTCCCGCCTTTCCAACTGTCCCTCTTCAGTTAAGTTTGTAGCTGAGTGAAAGGATAGAGGGAGAGAGGAAAGAGACAAAGAGAGAGAGACAACTCCTAGGGGAGGTGGGTGGGTTGTGAGGACTAAATTCCTGCTGTTCCCGGAGATCACCAGTTACAGGTGAGTAACTATGCTATCTCCAGGAAAAAGCAGGAATGTAGTCCTCACATACGGGGACTCCCTAGCTGAAGATGCCAGGGAGATAGCCCCAGAAAGGTGCCATCGTTGAAGGTGAAAATCCTTCCTCCCATGGATCTCTGGCATCCCACCAGGGTTGGTGGGTAGGAGTTAGTTTAGGTCTGAAAGAGATTTTGAAGAACAGCTTGGCCAAAGAAGGCATCCCGACGGGAGGCTTTATCGAGGCAGTAGTGGGCTGTGAAGGTGTGTACCGAAGCCCAGGTGGCTGCTCGACAAATGTCATC
The DNA here is from genome assembly GCA_033557465.1 of Ichthyophis bannanicus. Taxonomy (NCBI): domain Eukaryota; kingdom Metazoa; phylum Chordata; class Amphibia; order Gymnophiona; family Ichthyophiidae; genus Ichthyophis; species Ichthyophis bannanicus. The sequence continues at coordinate 196,095,487 of CM066039.1, forward strand.
GATAGACACAGAGTGGAGATTAGCCATAGAAGCTGCCATGGCTCTCACATTGTGAGCTGTGACATGGTCCTGAAGAGGAAGACCCTTACTCTCATAAGTAAAGGATATGCATTGGGCAATCCATTTAGATAAAGTTCTTTTGGAGACTGGAAGTCCCAAATGACTAGGGTCAAAAACTACAAAAAGTTGCGAGGACTTTCTATGTTGCTGTGTTCTTTGAATGTAAAAGGCTAAGGCCCTTTTACAATCCAAAGTATGAAGGTTTCTTTCTGCATTAGAGGCGTGAGGCCTCGGAAAAAATACAGGAAGATAAATTGATTGGTTTAAATGAAAAGGCGAAACCACCTTTGGCATAAAGTGTGGGTGAGTTCGAAGAACCACCTTATCATGATGAAATCTAGTATAAGGAGGATCAGCTACTAAAGCTTGCAATTCACTAATGCGACAGGCAGAGGTGATTGCAATCAGGAAGATGACCTTCCAAGTCAAAAACGTAAGGGCTGTAGTGGCTAAAGGTTTAAAAGGCGGCTTCATGAGCTACCCGAGAACTAGATTTAGCTCCCATGCTATCGGTGGTGGCTTAATGGGAGGTTTAGTTAATAAAAGGACTCTCATAAATCTTGACAGGAGTGGATAAGAGGAAACTGGTTGTCCATTTAGAGACTTATAAGAAGCTGTAGATCTATTTCCTTGTAGCAGTCCCTTTTGGTAGCCCTTCACCAAGGATTACCACAGGGTTCCGCACTCTTGTCTTAACTAATTTAACATTTATATACAGCCACTGTGCTCAGTGATACAAAGCCACAACATAAAATTAAAAGCAGCTTATCAGCCAATATTTTACAAGGCCTGATAGGTACCAAGCCCATTAAGAGACCAACAAGACACAGTACCATAAATACCATAACTACACCCAACTTATTCACCAAGGTCAACAACTCCACTGCAAAAAGGGCTCCTTCACTTCCTACCCCAGCTATCTGGAACTCCCTTCCTGACGATCTGAGAACCACCTCAGACATTAAAGACTTCAGGAAGCAGCTAAAGACATTCCTCTTCACTGAATATTTTGGTGGAAACTCCAAACTTCTCCAGTAACCTCCGGACTCATGTTCTCACTTCACAAGCAAATCCAATCAATCATCTGTATATGTTGTGCGATTCCGCACCTCCCGCTTGTTCCCCCTCCCCTTTGTTCTCCTTGTTATGTTTGAATCATGTTCTTTCATTTGCTAATTCTATGTAACAGTTTTTTGAGTTTCAATGTCAACCGCCTTGATTAAATGAAAAGGTGGTATAGAAAAATTGTTAAATAAAATAAATAAAATTAATACTTTACCATGTCTATGCAGATATCATCATGATATACACAACTGGACACAGACATCAGAGTAGGCCCATCATTTGTTACTGAGAAGCATAGAATAATCCTGGAACACTAGTATCTTAGAGGATGAGGTGTCAGTAACACGGTGGACCCGCGCAGCGCAAAGGACCTCTTCTTTTTGTGGAATCTTACTATGACCGCCCTGGGCCTCAAGTTATGGTCTCATTGGGGTCTCAAACAGTGCATTCAGCCATATCTGTTCATGTTGGTTAGCTAGAGGCAGGTTAAGAGGCAGCCACTTCTCAAGAAAACCTTTCAGTTCTGCATTGGTCACTGATTCTTCTATACCAACAAACTGGAGTTTTTTCCTTTGCTCCCAATTTTCTAAGTCATCAATCTTTTCTTCCTGCTGGCGGAGACACTCCTCTAGCTTTTTGATGGTAGCGGCCTGCGTGGTGCTTGAGTCCTTCATGTCCGACACTCGTCGTTCCACCAACTCCATGCATCCATTAAAGTCTGTAATGGTTTGCCCCACCTGAACGATCTGGTCAGAAAAGGTTTGAAACCTGCCATCAAGGGCAAGTACCACTACCTTAGAGACTTCTTCTACCATGGTAGGGGTCTCCGGACATCATCTTAAGGTTGAGGCCTCAGGTCTTCTCTCGGCATGGATATTTTGTCACCATGCACAGCTCACATCGAACAAAAACATACTACAATGCATACAGGCAACATTGAATTTACAATGAACAGGAAATTAAAACAGGGGATAACCGGGAGAACTATGTACAGGTTAACTTGATACTATATACAATACTCTAAACTCGTTTGGATATTGCATGTGCTTTTTCGGGTGGATGGTACAGGTATGATGATTAGCAGGTGGGCTAGTGTGTAGGCTAACCATTTTCTGGTTGTATTAAGGTGCTAAGGCGTCTGGGGCATGTGGGAAGCTTGCCAGTTGTGTGATTGTCTGGGATGGCTTCTGGGTAGCATTTTGTGAACAGATGGTGTTTCAAAGCTTTCCTGAATAGGATTAGGCTTTTGATGCCACGGATTTCATGGGGAAGGGCATTCCAGTTTAAAGGAGCGAATATAGAGAAGGTCCTGTTGGAAGTAGCCTTAGTACACGATGTCATCATCTTGGGGACTATTAAGGTGTTCATTGCAGTAGGCCTCCTGTTTCTATTTTCCAGGGTGCCGTGAATTAGCTTGCTGATTGGCGTAGGTGGGTAGTTATTCAGGGCTTTGAAGGTAAGGACTAATGACTTATATTGGAGTCTGGCATGTAAAGGTAGCCAATGCAGATCTTTCATGATAGGCGTTATGTGGTCAGATCTTGACGATCCAGAGAGGACTCTTGCAGCTGCATTCATAGCCAGGCGGAGCAGATTTAAAGTTGATTGAGAGAGACCGTGGCGGATGATGTTCGCGAAATCCAGATGTGGGAGGACTAATGCCTGGAAGGTTGTTCGGTAGTCGGTGGAATCCAGTAGGGGGCGGAGGTGACGTAGCATTCTGATCTTATGATATATAGTCTTTGTAACGTTCTTCACATGTGTTGTCATATCCAGGTGCTGGTCCAATGTGATGCCGAGATATTGGATTGTGGGTTTGGATTTCAACTCTACATTGTTGACAAGTAGTGATGGGGGAGGTATGAACTTACGGTTCCTCATGACAAAAAGAACATCAGTTTTGCTACGATTGATCTGTAGGTTTTGTGTCAGCAGCCATTCGGCTACAGCTTCGAAGCAATTGATTATTGGGGAGAACACTGGTTGGTCAATTTTGAACAGCATGTAGAGGAGGATGTCATCTGCGTAAGCCAGGCATTGTACGTTGAAAGATCAGATCAAATCACATATCGGCTGCATATAGATATTGAACATCAGTGCCGATAAGGACGATCCTTGAGGTATCCCCTGTGACTGCAGGAATGGTTCTGAGGATGCGTGGTCTGTTTTGACTTGTTGCCACCTATTGGATAGATAGGATTTACACCATTCTAGTGCTGTGCTTTGAATCCCCTTTTCTTTCAGGCGTTGTAGAAGTATATCATGACTCACAGAGTCGAAGGCGGCGGAGATGTCCAGGAAGATGAGGACAAATCCTTGTTGGATGCTGTTTATTCCTGTGACCAAATCATTGAATAGGGTTGTAAGGACTGTGTCAACTCCATGTGCTTCCCTGAAGCCGTGTTGTGATGGATCTAGTGGTGCTTCAGTGTCGATATGATGCTGGATTTGTTGTTGAGCAGCTTTTTCGATGATTTTTGCGAGCTGGGGGATGCTTGAGATTGGCCTAAAAGATTCAACTTTGGATGGGTCAAGTCTGCTGTTTTTCAGTAGGGGCCTGATAGAGGTGTGTTTCAGACTCTGCGGGAACGAGCCCATTAAAAAGGACTGGTTCAGTATATTGCTCAAGATTTGGCTTAGGTCATGTCGCAGTTCTCTGATACAGCTGGCTGGGCAGGGGTCGTTAGGTGCTGTGCTGGGATTGATAGAAGTGATAATGTTCTCAATCTCTCTATTTGATACTGTAGTGAAATTGCATAATGGTGCTGCTTGGGATGCCTTAGGTGATACGGAGGAGTTACTGACACTTATGTTTGTGTTGGTCTTAATCATCTTTGATTGCAAGTAGTTTGCGTAGTCCTGTGGCTGAGGCATAGGAGGTTGGGCTGAAACCGGCTCTCCTGTTATGGATTTTACTAAACTGAACAGGGCGTGTGGTATATTGATGGAGCGTTTTAATATATCTGTGTGGTAAAGTTTCCTACTCTGTGTTATCTTCCCACGGTGGGTAATTAAGTATGAGTTGTATGCAGCAAGCGTCTCGGGGGAGTGGGTTCGTCGCCACCGTCTCTCAAGTTTGCGTAGATGGTGTAGAGATGTGCGAAGGTCCGTAGAGAACCATGGTGCATGTTCCCGTTTTCTTATTTTCTTTTCAGTGTGTAATGGACAGGAGGCAGCTCTAAGGTTCTCGTCCCATTTGGATATGAGATCGTCTAAGTTGAGGGATGTGTTGGTCATAAGTGGTCGAAGATTCTCTAGGACTACGCTCTGGTTGAGTGGTCGGAAGCGGGCTGTAGGGGTTCCTGATGTGTTTGATAACATTCGGCTCTTGTGGGATGTATTAATGGGTATATGGAATCTGAGAAGATTGTGGTCTGACCAAGGCACTGGTGTTACAGACAGTGCAAGGGTTTGGGATGTTGTGGCGTTGAAATGAGGTGCGAAGATGAGGTCTAGTTTACCTCCCTTAGTGTGGGTGGGGGAGTCAACATATTGTTTGTAGCCTAGGTCCTCTAGGGCATCTAGGAATGCTGCTGAGTGGCTGTCATGAAGGGATGGGAGGTTGAAGTCACCAACTAACCAAATTGGAGAGCGTGAAGTGGATGTGGTGCACGCAAGCTCAATTATTGTTGGAAGGTCATCTGGTGAAGGAGTGGGTGCCCGATAGAGAAGGTTGATTGTGCAGAGCTCATTAGATATGGTGAGGGAATCAAGGTAGGTTGAGCTGGAGGAGTTGCACAGCTTGAAATGTAGATCAGCTTTGGCAAGGATGAGCGTTCCGCCTCCTTTCTGAATGGACCTGTGGCATGTGTATAGATCAAATCCTGGTGGCAGCATCTGATTCAAGAGGACGTTGTCACAATCAGATAGCCATGTCTCCGTGATCATCAAGATGTTGAGATTGTATAGGGGTATCAGGTCAATGGCTGCAGGCCATTTTGATCGTACTGATCTGGCATTTATCAACGCACATTTCAGTAGGCGCTGGTGATGTTGCTTCTTGGCTTGTGTCTTTTTGATGATTTGGAGAGGAATGTTAAGTAGATGGGAATGGGATGTATAGTTGTTTTTTGCCGTGGTGTGGTGGGGGAATTCTGACCATCTCCTTCCATAGGTGTGTAGGATTGGTATGTAATTGGTACCATGGTTGAAAGCATTTGAGATGCAGGGGAGACCAAGGGTAAGGAAGGTAATGAATAAAATCAGGACTTTGTACATTCTAGATTGGCAGCAGTACAGTCAATTTGAGACAACAGTGTGAGTAGATACACTGGACAAGAAGCATGGAATCTGTGTACCTTTTGGGAACCTGACAGGTACTTGTGACCTGGAATGACCACTGTTGGAAACAGGATATTGGGCTTGATGGACCCTTGATTTGACCCAGTATGACATATCTTATGTTCTTACCTGTTAATGGTAACCACAACCTATAACTTGCAGGAGAGAGAAAACCGGGTGAATATGATGTGAAAACTAGTAATAAAGCCTTTTTCCTGTCATTTAAATTAAATAGTTAGCAGACTTTCTCATTCACAACCCAGTAGGCCCTCGCTCATGGATCAGTCCTTCCCCTGTAATTTAAATTTGAATTTGGCAGGGGAAGAACCTACCGGACTGTGAAGGAGAGTCTGCTGGCTGTTTTCCAATCAGGGCTGGTAGCGGGAATCCCTGTGGCTATCCAGCGCTTGTGAGTGACATCAGCCCTTCCTTCTCCCCTGAGATCTTCCGGAGGGATTAAAACAATAGCCTTCTGTGGGATGTTAAGAGGGCCTATTAAGAGAGAGTTTGCCAGCTGTTTTCCACTTTGGGTTGGTGGGGGGGCATTCCTGCAGTTATCCAGTGCTTGTGAGTGACATCATCAACCCTCCCTTAAGATCTCCTGGAGGGCTTTAAATGCCAGCCTTCTGCGGGATGTGGCCACAGGCTTGTGGCGTGGACACATGCTCAAAAGGGAACTCCCCTTCGGCGCACTTGAGGCCTAAGAGTTTTGTTGTTTAAAGATCTATGGAGAACAGAAAGGCTAAAACATGGCATATTGGAGATAGAGGGGTGACTTCTGAATCAATAGATCAGCATGTAAAGCCTTCTGACTCTGAAGGGGTATCAACATTGATTCTACAAAATGTGCATGACTCTATGTTATCAACTGGAGTTATGATTCTAATTTTGCTATGGAAGTAGAAGGGAGAGGATTGTCTACCGGAAGGTTTGATAGCCTGACCTTGAGTTGAACCGCATTAATCGTGGCAAGCGGGAAATTCAGCAGAACTATCCCTGGGTATTGCCACTAAACACCCCAACACTAGCATTGGAGCATTTCAGGCATGGATCACAGACGCTACTCAGAGATACAGTAACTGGCAGCAGCAATACTCAGCCACTAGCTAGTTGTCCCTCAGCGGCGGTGCCCGGTTAACTTCAGCGTCATCCAGCCAACCCGGATATTTAATGCTGGTGGCCTAAGCATAACCCTTTCCTTTTACAGGGCTAGGTGGCACAAATCCCAGCCTCTAATTAACTTGAAAAAAAATGTAAAAAGCAGCCCTCTCAGATTCTCTCTTATTCAAGAGCTGCATAAAGTTCATAAGAGAGGAACGATACTCAATTGCTCTAATTTTGCTAGCATCAAAATTCAAGAGTATCAGCTGACTTTCAGCAGGGCAGGGGAGTCACAGGTCAGGGGGCACCATTTTGAATTTCAGCATGGATAGGGTACAAGCGACTAGACATTGCTCTTGACCCATTGACCTCATGCAACTCTCAAGTATTGTTTTTTTGCAAGTTAGGTGGGAGTGGGTTTGAGCTGGGGGCAGAGCTACTGGCTAGTCCTATGGGGGCGGGGTGCCAAGAAAGGGGACCTGCCATTTTAAGTCTGCGACTAAAAAGCTGTTTGATTATTTTCATCTAATTTCCATGTATTTTGGTGTGCTGAAAACAAATAAAATATTGAAAAAACTCCTAGACGTCATGATTTGCCACAACATGCAAAATTGTCTTCAAATTTATCAAATTTTTTCAAATTACTATTAATTAATTCAAATTACTATTAATTAATTCACATAATTGCATTTAAGATATAAAATGCCAAAAAACCTTAAAGGGGTTGTCCGAGTTATGTAAAAAAAAAATATAGCACTGTAAATCTGATGGTCAGCAATATATACATAAGCTAAGCAAGTTTTAAGTCCGTGCTTCTAATGGTAGAAGGGGTTAATCTTTCCTGAAGAATCCAGTGGGAGGGAGACACAGGGCAGATAGCAGCAGCTCCGGTCAGTGCAGGGGGGCGTAGCCAGCACTGTGACATCTCGTGTACAGACACAGAGCTGCTCTCTCCTGCATGCCACACTTGTGCACGAATCATCATCAGGTTCCTGGTTCTAGGCTGTTCACACTTTTTCATCGCAATTCGTGTGAGCTCGTCATTCTTCAACCGTTATGTTATGGCTCCGCGAAAGTGTATTAATTCGCCAGACAGTTTCTGTTTCATCTGTGGTGAATATACATTGTTGAAGCAACAGCAGAATATTACAGACTTTGTGAAAAAAGTATACTTTGCATACTTTGGACTAAAAATTGGAGATCAAGATAAAGTCTGGGCGCTTCATAAAGTGTGCAAACGGTGTGTTGAGGACCTCCGAAACTGGTTCAAGGGTAAGAAAAAATCTTTGTTATGGGATTCCTATGGTATGGCGAGAGCAAAAGAACCATAGTGACGAATGTTACTTTTGTTCATGCGATGTGAAAGGGTTTCCATTTCATACCCCAATCTTCACTCGGCAATTCATCCCATCCCCCATGGCACAGATATACCAGTACCCAAGCCCCCTGCTACCTTGGAAGAGATACCTAGCTCCAATGAAGGTGAAGTCATACCTGAACCAGATGACGAATCAAGTTCTGACTTTGAAGATGATACAAGACCAAAATTGTTTTCTCAGGAGGAGATGAATGATTTGGTAAGAGACTTGAATCTTCCCAAAGATGCCACCGAGTTACTCGGATCAAGGCTGAAAAGCAGGAATTTATTGTTGCCAGGTGTGTCCTCTTCATGGTTCAGACATCGTGAAAAGGAGTTCGTTCCTTACTTCGCCCAGGAAGACAAGTTGGTTTATTACATCGATGTCGAAGGTCTGATGGGTCAATTTAAAATCCAATATGATTCAGAGCAATGGCGTCTTTTTATAGATTCTTCAAAAAGAAGTCTCAAAGCAGTTTTACTCCACAACGGTTTTTACGCTTCCATACCTGTAGGTCATTCCGTACACTTGAAGGAAACCTACGAGAACTTGGAATTGGTTCTTTGTAAACTTAACTATGAAGACCATGGTTGGCAAGTGTGTGGGGACTTGAAGGTCTTGTGCATGCTGCTCGGGCAACAAGCTGGGTATACCAAATATCCTTGTTTTCTGTGTCTATGGGACAGTCGAGACCGACAAAATCACTGGACCAAGAAGAGTTGGCAGCCGAGGGTGCTAACAGTCGGTGAAAAAAATTTCCTCTGAGAATCTTTGGTGCCTTCCCATAAAGTTCTTCTACCACCTCTCCACATAAAATTGGGATTGATGAAGCAATTCGTAAAATCACTTCCAAGAGATGGAGAATGCTTTAAATACTTGGTCACCAAGTTTCCAGGCATGTCGGAGGCAAAATTGAAGGAAGGTGTGTTCGTCAGACCAGACATTAGAAGGCTTATAGTTGATCAAGAGTTTGTCAATACCATGACGGATCCTCAAAAAGAAGGGTGGATTTCATTTAAAGAAGTCGTACAGAAATTTTTAGGCAATAACAAAGATCCTCACTACAAAAAGATCGTCGGATGAATGCTGAAAGCATTTCAAGCTTTAGGTTGCCTGATGAGTTTGAAAGTGCATCTCCTCCAGTCCCACCTTGACTACTTTCCTGAAAATTTGGGAGCTGTGAGTGATGAACAAGGTGAACGATTCCACCAAGACATTAAAGAGACGGAAAGGAGATACCAGGGAAAATGGAGCATTACAATGATGGCAGACTACTTTTGGATGCTTCAGAGAGACATTCCAGATGCTACTCACAAGCGTAAATGCACCAAGAGGAGCCTCACAAGGAAGAAGAATCGAGTTTAGTGTGTGTAGGTGAGCTCATTTCAGTTCAAAAAAGGATTTTCATGAAAATATTGTAATAAAACTTTAATTTTATAAGTCTATTTCCATTTATTTTGAGGTATTGCCTTATTTAAGAACATAAGAACATAAGACATGCCATACTGGGTCAGACCGAGGTCCGTCAAGCCCAGTATCCTGTTTCCAACAGTGGCCAATCTAGGTCATACGTACCTAGCAATATCCCCAAAAGACACAGGTTCCACAATGCTTGTACTGGGTCAAGCATTGATATCCTGGGTCCCTTTTTAATAGTGGTTTATGGACCTTTCCTCCAGGAACTTGTCCAAACCTTTTTTAAACCCAGCTATACTAACAGCCCTTACTACATCCTCCGGTAACAGATTCCAGAGTTTGATTACACGTTGAGTGAAAAAATATTTTCTCTTATTTGTCTTAAATAGTTTACCCTGTAGCTTCATTACATGTCCCCTAGTCTTTCTATACTCTGATAGCGTAAACAATTGATCCACGTTTATCCGTTCCACTCCATTCATTAATTTATAGACCTCTATCATATCTCCCCTCAGCCGTCTCTTCTCCAGGCTAAAGAGCCCTAACCTTCTTAGACTCTCTTCATAGGAGTAGCCTTCCATTCCCTTCACAAATTTGGTGGCTCTTCTCTGTACTTTTTCTAATAACGCTATGTCCTTTTTAAGATACGGTGACCAGAATTGCACACAATATTCAAGGTGCGGTCGTACCATGGAGCGATACAGAGGCATTATAACATCCTTTGTTTTATTCTCCATCCCTTTCCTTATGATACCTAGCATTCTATTTGCTTTCTTGGCCACCGCTGCACACTGGGCGGAGGGTTTTAACATGTTATCCACGATGACTCCTAAATCTTTTTCCTGGGTGGTGGTTTCTAATGTGGAGCCTTGCATCGTGTAACTATAGTGTGGGTTGTTCTTTCCTAGGTGCATAACTTTGCACTTGTCCACATTAAATTTCATCTGCCATTTGGATGCCCAGTCTTCCAATTTATCCAGATCCTCCTGCAGTTTTTCCACAATCCTCTTGGGTTTTAACAACTTTAAACAGTTTTGTGTCATCTGCAAATTTGATAACCTCACTAGTTATTCCCTTTTCCAGGTCATTTATGAATATGTCAAAAAGCAGCGGACCCAGTACAGATCCCTGGGGTACTCCACTATTCACCTTTTTCCATTGGGAATATTGGCCATTTAGCCCTACCCTCTGCTTTCTATCTTTTAACCAGTTCCCGATCCACAATAGTACACTGCCTCCTATCCCATGACTTTTTAGCTTCGCCAAAAGTCTCTGATGGGGGACTTTGTCAAAAGCTTTCTGAAAGTCCAGATACACTATATCAACCGACTCACCTTTGTCTACCTGTTTATGCACACCTTCAAAAAAACATATCAGATTAGTAAGACAAGATCTTCCTTGTCTAAAGCCATGTTGGCTGTCTCCCATTAGGCCATGACTATCTACATGCTGTGTAATTTTGTTCTTTATGATGGTTTCTACCATTTTCCCTGGTACTGACGTCAGGCTCACCGGTCTGTAATTTCCTGGGTCACCCCTGGAACACTTTTTAAAAATTGGTGTTACGTTGGCGACCCTCCAATCTTCAGGTATTACAGATGATTTTAATGAAAGTTCACAGACTACCAATAGCAGGTCTGCAATCTCATATTTCAGTTCTTTCAACACTCTGGGATGTATACCATCCAGTCCAGGTGATTTGCTACTATTCAGTTTATCAAATAGTTGTAATATATCTTCCAGGTGTAGCGATATTTCTCTCAATTCCTCTGCAGTATCACCTTTAAATACCATAAGAACATAAGAACATAAGAACATAAGATATGCCATACTGGGTCAGACCAAGGTCCATCAAGCCCAGTATTCTGTTTCCAACAGTGGCCAATCTAGGTCATACGTACCTAGCAGTTTCCCCAAGGGACACAGGTTCCACAATGCTTGTATTGGTTCAAGCATTGATATCCTGGGTCCCTTCTTAATAATGGTTTATGGACCTTTCCTCCAGGAACTTGTCCAAACCTTTTTTAAACCCAGCTACACTAACAGCCTTTACTACATCCTCCGGTAACAAATTCCAGAGTTTGATCAGTCTTGGGTAACATCCCTACATCTTCCTCAGTAAAGACCGAAGCAAAGAATTCATTCAGTCTCTCTGCTATAGCCTTGTTTCCTCTTACTGCCCCTTTTACCCCTCTATCATCTAATGGTCCAATTGACTCTCTCACAGGCCTTTTGCTACGAATGTACTTGAAAAAGTCTTTATTTCGTGTTTTTGCTTCCGTAGCAAGTTTCTTCTCAAATTCCCGCTTTGCCTGCCTTATCAATGCTTTGCATTTAACTTGCCAGTGCTTGTGCTGTTTCCAGTTTTCATCATTTGGCTCTTTTTTCCATTTCCTGAAGGTTGCTTTTTTGGCAGCAACAGCCTCTCTGACCTCACCTTTAAACCATGCTGGCAGTTTTTTGGACTTTCTTCCACTTTTCCTAATGCGTGGAATACAGCTGGTCTGGGCTTCGAGGATAGTATTTTTAAATAACACCCAAGCTTGCTGTAAGTCTTTAACCTTTGGAACCGCTCCTTTTAGTTTTTTCCTAACTATATTCCTCATTCTATCATAGTCTCCCTTTTGAAAGTTAAAAGGTAGTACTGTGGATGCCTTTACTATCTGTCCTCCACTAATTAAATCAAACATGATCATACTATGATCACTATTGCCAAGAGGTCCCAACACCCTTATTTCTTGCACCAGATCTGGCGTTCCACTAAGGACTAGGTCCAGTATGGCTTCCCCTCTGGTCGGTTCATGAACCAGCTGCTCCAAGAAGCAGTCATTTATTCCATCTAGAAACTTTATCTCTTTAGCTTGTCCTGCTGTGACACTGACCCAGTCGATACCGGGGTAATTGAAATCACTCATTATTACTACTCTGTTGTGACTTTTGTTAGCTTCCTTGATTTCTTTGAGCATTTCATCATCCATTTGTTCATTCTGGCCAGGCGGTCGATAGTATACTCCAACTGCCATCACCTTGCCCTTCATAAATGGAATTTCAATCCATAGAGATTCTACAGCAAATTTTGTTCCCTGCAAAACTTTAATCCTTTCTGACTCAATGCCCTCTCTAACATAGAGCGCAACCCCTCCACCAATTTGATCAGCTCTATCATTACGATATAGTGTGTATCCAGGTATCACAGTGTCCCACTGGTTATCCTCCTTCCACCATGTCTCTGAGAGTGCAATTATATCTAATCTCTCATTTAGTGCTATACATTCTAACTCTCCCATCTTATTGTTTAGACTTCTAGCATTGGCATACAAGCATTTTAGAGACTGTATTTTATTCATATTAATCTGGCTATTGGTAGGCAGGGGTAATTTGGAATCTTTATGCTCTGTCTGCTCCTTACTCAAGGGCATTTGGGCTACTATACTCCCTTTTGGAACCTCACTGCTTTTGGTAGTATCCTTCAAGGATACCTTTGTCCGAACCATGCACTCCTGGGTGACTGTCGGCTTTCCCCTAATTTCTAGTTTAAAAGCTTCTCTATCTCTTTTTTAAAGGTTAATGCCAGCAGCCTGGTCCCATCCTGATTAAGGTGAAGCCCATCCCTTCGGAAGAGTCCCCCCTTTCCCCAGAATGTTCCCCAGTTCCTAACAAATCCAAAACCCTCATCCTTGCACCATTGTCTCATCCACGCATTGAGACTCCGGAGCTCTGCCTGTCTTTTGGGTCCTGCACGTGGAACAGGAAGCATTTCGGAGAACGCTATCCTGGAAGTTCTGGATTTCAACTTCCTACCTAAAAGCTTAAATTTAGCCTCCAGAACTTCCCTACCACATTTTCCTATGTCATTGGTACCAACATGTACCAAGACAGCAGACTCCTCCCCAGCACTATCTATGATCCTATCTAGGCGGTGCGTGAGGTCCGCTACCTTCGCACCAGGCAGGCATGTTACCAGGCGATCCTCACGTCCACCAGCCACCCAGCTATCTACATTCCTAAAGATTGAATCACCAACTATAACAGCTGTCCTGACCCTCCCCTCATGGGGACATGGCCCTGGAGAAACGTCCTCGGTGCGAGAGGGTTTTACATCACCTGGAGGACAGGTCCTAGTTACAGGATCACTTCCTGCCACACCAGGGTGATGCTCTCCTGTCACGTGACCTCTCTCCTCCATGGCAACAGGGATGCTGCCAGACTGGAGGTGGGACTTCAGGACTATATCCCTGTAGGTCTCGTCCATGTACTTCTCTGTCTTTCTTATGTCTTCCAGGTCTGCTACTCTAGCCTCTAGAGAATGGACTCGTTCCCTGAGAGCAAAGAGTTCTTTGCACTTAGTGCATACGTAAGACCTCTCACCAACTGGGAGAAAATCATACATGTGACACTCAATGCAAAAGACCGGAGAACCCCCATCTCATTGCTGGACTTCTGTCTGCATCTTAGTTTAAAGCTTGTATTTAGGTCTTTTAAATTCTGTATATAATAAGGATTGGTGTGGATGCTTATACCAATAAAAGTGTATCTAATACCCCTAATACACCTTGTGTACCTGAAGCTTAAGTAATTAATCTCAGGTCCTCTGTGTATGACTGATTTGGATAACGAGCTGCACCTGAGAGCAGCCCCTTTCCTCTAAGATGTGCAAGTACCTATAAAACTACAATTACCCCAGGGGTGGGTGGGTGCTGGGGAGGGAGGGAGGGAGATAAGTCCTATTAAAGAGGGCAGTTACAAGGTACCCTGTCCTGAACCCTCAGCAGGGGGGAAGGAGGTACCACACAAAGCCCAGTTAGTTGAGAGAGGCAAGGTAAGTTATAGCTGAGAAGGCTGAACTAGCACACCACTAAGACAAACAATAAATAATTAAATAAACAGTTAGACAAACAATAAATAATTAATAAACAGCTAGAACTCACAGCAAGGTGTCACAGGAGACAAATATCCACTTCTCTAGCAGAGCACTGTAAAAAGCACTGTTCTTCTCTGATCAGAGAAAAGCAGACTAAAACAGACTATGCACACGTGGAGGAAACAGGAAGAAGGCTACACAATACCTCAGCAGGGGGGGGGAGGGGGAGGATTCACTCAGGCAGGCTAGGACAGGAAAAAAAGTTTAACACACAGCAGGTTCTGGGGAGAGAGATTTAATTTAAAATGAACAGTTAACCTGGCTACCACACAAAGCCCAGTTAGTTGAGAGAGGCAAGGTAAGTTATAGCTGAGAAGGCTGAACTAGCACACCACTAAGACAAACAATAAATAATTAAATAAACAGTTAGACAAACAATAAATAATTAATAAACAGCTAGAACTCACAGCAAGGTGTCACAGGAGACAAATATCCACTTCTCTAGCAGAGCACTGTAAAAAAGCACTGCTCTTCTCTGATCAGAGAAAAGCAGACTAAAACAGACTATGCACACGTGGAGGAAACAGGAAGAAGGCTACACAATACCTCAGCAGGGGGGGGAGAGGGAGGATTCACTCAGGCACGTTACCTAAATTGTCAGGAAACGTGATGTCCTATGACAAAATGGAGGTCATTTCGGATTCAGCGCACCAAAAAACATAAAGATTACGTGGAATAACCAAAACAGCTCTCGAAAAAAAAATTTTTGCAGACCTGTGGGACCTGCCATTTTAAGCTTCATGACTCATACTACTACAGTTTAGTAAATTCTGCAAGAAATTACTTACATTAAAATGGCAGTTTAGCATGTCAATTTAATGCGTCTTAATAAACCAGCCCCTTAATGTTCACTAAGGTGAAACAGAAATAGATTATAACTAAGCAGACCTCTCACTGAGGGATCTGCACTGTGCACTCTTCTATCACAGTACTGAGTCTTCTTTCCCTCCTCTTCATTTCCAGAGCTCTGTCAATGCATCTCATTCCTTTTCTGTGCTGATACCTCACATATTTCTGTGAATATAACTGACTCTTGTCTCGATGAACCCTCTCCTATCCTCAGTACTGAGCCCACTTCCACCACCCTCCTGACACATACATATTTCATTGTTGTCCGGCAGCACCCACTACTATTCTAGCACCAAGACTACCCAAACAGCTGTGCCAATGCGGGTGTTTTCTGATGTCCTACTGGCCCTTCATCTATGAACACAGAACAGAAATATTTGTTAAGCAATTCTGCTTTATCCACATCAGTTTATGTACACTCTGGAGGAGAGGAGGGATAGGGGAGATATGATTCAGACCTTTAAATACTGAAAGAGAAATAATGAACAAACAAACCTCTTCCAAAGACGGGGAAGCTGTAAAACTAGAGGGTATAACATGAAGCTGCAAGGGGGTAAATTGAAAGGCAATGTCAGGAAATACTTTTTCACTGAAAGGGTGGTGGATGCTTGGAATGCCCTCCTGATGGAAGTGGTGGGGGCAAATACAGTGACAGAATTCAAAATGGCATGGGACAGACACAGTGGATCCCTTTACAGCAACAGGATAAAATCAAAATAAACTTAACTATCTAATTTCTCAACCAATAGGAGTGTCCTACACGGAGCGGTGGGTTCACCCCTAAACAAAAAGATGGGGAGGGGTGGCCTGTATGGAGCGGAAGGTGCACCTATTCTTGCCATCTTTCTGGGCAGATTAGAGGACCATACTGGTCTTTATCGGCTGTCATTTACTATGTTACTATGACACTGTTCCACACAGGTGACTTATAAACAAACTGAGTACCCTAGGGATAAACTCTAAAGTTAATGATTGGGTTAGAAATTGGTAGAGCGGGAGGCGACAAAGGGTACAGGTAAATGGAGCTCACTCTGAGGAGAAGGAGGTTACCAGTGGTGTGCCGCAGGGATCTGTCTTTGGTCCAATTCTTTTTAACATCTTTGTTAGTGATATTGCGGAAGGGTTGTCAGGTAAGGTTTGCTTGTTTGTGGATACCAAAATCTGCAATAGAGTAGACACACAGGAAGGAGTCCATAACATGAGGAAGGATCTAGCTAAGCTTGAAGAATGGTCTAGAACAGTGGTCCTCAACGCAGTCCTCTGGGGCCCACAGGCCAGTCAGGTTTTCAGGATACCCACAATGAATATGCATGAGATAGATCTGCATGTACTGCTTCCATTGTATGCAGATCTATCTCATGCATATTCATTGTGGGTATCCTGAAAACCTGACTGGCCTGTGGGCCCCAGAGGACTGGGTTGAGGACCACTGGTCTAGAATTTGGCAACTGAAATGTAATGCTAAAAAAATGCAGGGTCATGCATTTAGGCTGCAAAAATCCAAAGGAGCTGTACAGTGTAGGGGATGAGGTACTTCTATTCACAAAAGAAGAGCAGGACCTTGGCATAATTGTGTCTGGCGATCTTAAAGTTGCTAAACAGGTAGAAAAGGCAGGGACTGTGAAAGCCAGAAGGATGCTTGAGTGTACAGGGAGAGGAATGGCCAGCAGAAAAAAGGAGGTGATAATGCCTCTGTATAAGTCTCTGGTGTGACCTCATTTGGAGTACTGTGTGCAATTCTGGAGACTGCACCTTCAAAAGGATATAAGCAGGTTGGAGTCAGAGCATAGAGTGGCTACTAAAATGGCTAGAGGTCTTTGTTATGAAGCATATGAGGACAGACTTAAAGGTCTTAATATGTATACTTTAGAGGAAAGGCAGGATAGGGGCGATATGTTAGAGATCTTTAAATACCTCCATGCATAAATGCACAGGAGGGTCTCTTTCAATTGAAGGCAAGCTCTGCTACGAGGGGACTAGAATGTGAGTGAAAGGGGATAGACTCAGGAGTAATATGCAAAAATATATTTCTTTATGGAAAGAGTGGTAGATGCGTGAAATAGTGTCCCAGTGGAGATGGTGGACACGAGGACAGTATCTGAATTCAAAAAAGCATGGGACAAACACAGAAGGTCTCTAAAGGTAAAAAGGGGACTGTTGTAGTTGATATGGAAGGGCAGACTAGATAAGCCATGTGGTCTTTTTCTGCCGTCATGTTTCTATGTTTATGCCTGTTCCAAAGCTTTCATTGTCCCTGCTATTCCAGTATTGATATCCCACAAACAGCTCTGCCATTACATCTTAATCCTGCCCTGCAAAACCCTCTGTTATTCCAGCAGCAAGTCTCTCTCCAGCATTTAAGGGAAAAAAATCATTGATAGATGGTTATCTAAAAGGACTAGGATCACAGATAATGAGGAAGATCCATAACATCAAATTGAAACATGCTGCATTAATAAAAGATTATCCTAAATTCATATGTTCGAATAATAAATTGAAAATAACAGAGGCACAAAAATTACAGAGATATGAAGAAAACAAAAAAAGAAGATATTAAAATAAACTATTTAGAGAGAACTCAAAAACAGTACTTCAGGGCACTGGGAAAGCACCTTAGTATAGTGAAAATACTACCAATCAAAGCCGAAACAGAAACACTCTGGAGAGACTTCTATGAGGAACTTGTAGAGCACAATCAAGCAAAATGGCTACCTGGCATATGTGAGAATTTGGAAAAGGCAAACATCAAACCAAGGGAATGGTTTGAAGTAACAACTAAAGAGTTGGAAACGGATTAAAAAGAGCTCCAACATAGAAAAGCCCTGGCCCAGATGAAGTGCCCAATTTTTGGCTCATGCAGTGAGTGGAGGAGTAGCCTAGTGGTTAGAGCACTGGTTTGGTAACCAAGCAACCAGGGTTCGATTCCCACTAGCACTCCTTGTGGCCTTGGGCAAGTCACTTAACCCTCCATTGCCTCGGAAGAAAGGCCTAGCAATCTACTTCTGGTGACACTGCCAAGAAAATCCAGGAGCTTCTGGGTTGCCAGGAGTCAGGACTGACTCGAAGGCACACATTGCATTGCATTGCATTGCAGTTAGCATCACTCCACCAAGATCTGGTAAATTGTAAAATCCCGTTGGTCAAGCAGCCAGGTTTAATACCACAAAGGCTAATAACAGAAAGAACACTTCTCCTTCCAAAAGGAGCAATAAGTAATGTACTTAAAAATTACAGGCCAGTAACTTGTTTGCCTTCAATCTATAAGCTGTTCACTTCAATAGATGCTGACAGAATATACAAACATATTGATTCCAATAACATCATAGCAATAGAGCTGAAGGGCAAAATAAAAGGAGCTTATAGAACCCAAAGACCAGTTAATGCTGAATAAAGCCATCATGGACAGTGTTAAGAAGAACAGAAACCTCACTGTAACATGCATCGATTATAAGAAAGTTTTGTTAGCATCCAGGGCTGGCGCTACCATTAGGTGAACTAGGCAGTCGCTTAGAGCACCTGCCCTCTAGAATCGCCCACTGCTGCCACTGTTGCCCCTCTCGGGATAGGCATCAGCATCAATGGCTCCAAACAAACCTGCAGCGCTTACCTTTAAACTTCGGCACCGTGGGCTGTTTGCTTTTGCCCCTCTGACGCCCAATGCTGACTTCCTCTTGCAAACAGGAAGTCAGGATCGGGTGTCGGAGAGGGGACGGAAGCAAACAGCCCTGTGGCACTGAAGTTTAAAGGTAAGTGCTGCAGGGTTGTTTGGAGCTAATGCCACTGCTGCACGTCCTGGAGAGAGGCAGCAGGGTTAGCAATGGCCTCCAGAGGGGGGGCACAAGGAATGAGGCTCTCCTAAGGTGCCTCATTTTCTTGTGTCAGCCCTGATAGAGTCCAGCACTCTTGGAGAATAAGTTAATTTGGAATGTACAAAATAAACCCCATTTTGACTGAGTATATCAACCTACCATGAAAATGTGGCAAACCCCACTCCATCTGAAATATCTAATATCAAGATCCAGTAAGGAATATTTCAGGGAGACTCATTGTTGCCACTTTTGTTCTGTAAGGTTATTGATCCACTGAATACTCTCATTAACTCTTTGGGATACAGATTTAGCCTTAATCCTAAAGATGGCAACAATCCAGCAATAACATCACACTTATTGTTTGTAGATGACTTGCAGTTCTACAGCGTTCAACAATTAACAGAAAAACTCCATGTAGTGAAAGCTTCTCAAATGACCTAAAGATGACTTTTAGCCTTGACAAATGTGCTAAGACAACCTTCGTTGGAGGAAAATTAATCAAAATGGAAAACATTTCCCTGACTGATGATTGTGGCATCAAGGAACTTCATCTGGAAGGTGTATATAAACATCTAGGAGTTGAGGAAGGAGCAACAATCAAGCAAAGTTTATTGAAAGAAAACATCAGCAAAGAATATTACAGATTAAAACTATTATTGAAAAATGCTTTAACATCATGAAATAAGATACAAGCCATTAATCAACTGGCAAATACAATACTGTCATATAGTTTTGAAAATAAAGACGTGTCTCTTAAAGATCTTGAAAGACTGGATGTACGAACAAGAAAACCTTTCCATGCCATTGAGATAATCTATAAACACCAGTGTACACTAAGGCTGTACATTTCTCAAGCTGTACATTCATCATCACTGGTTCCTCCTAACCCAGCGGGTTCAATTTAAGGTCCTCATTCTTACACATAAAATTCTGTCAGCCAATGCTCACCTCTGTCTCTCCACTCTCATCTCCTTATATGTTCCCTCTCGTTGTTTGAGGTCCTTTCATGATCATAAGCTTGTTATCCTTTCCCCTTCTCATATTAAACTTGAATACACGAGATGCTCTGCCTTTTTTCCCCTGGTGTCATCTCTTTGAACTGCTTCCCTGCCCATATTCAGTCAGAACTTTCTTTCCCAAAATTTAAATTGCTGCTGAAATTCACCTATTTGAACAAGCTTTCGGCCTGGAAATTCCTTAGGCTGTGATCACAATTAGGTCTCTTGTTTTTTTTGCTTGCTGCCTTTGGTTCGAATGATTTCTGCTATGTGTAGTCTGTTGTCTTCTCTCCTATTTATATTGTAGTTCCAGCTCTTACTTTTATTGTTTCATGGTTGTATTACTTATTTTATCTTATGTAAACTGCCCTATATGTCCCACAAAGGACGATATATCAAATGCCAAATAAATGATAAGCTGGAGGAGGAAAGATGCTCATAGAAATTGATTATAAATATGGAGCTACCATCATAGGCCCCCCAGGCCTACCTAACAGCATCAACAGATCTCAACATGCAAAAAGTATTTAAATATGAAAAGTAAACATCCAGAATCCATCTCCATTATCAAATTTGGACAGGCATTTCAATGAGTAGAAGGTATGGATAAGAATCTACCAGTACGTACAGGGAAGGGAGCAATAGAAGTACATGATAGGGGGATGTACACGATAGGGGGTGAGAGGTTGGTATGCACGGTTCAGGAGAAAGACCTTGGTGTGATTATCTCTAATGCTCTCAAGGTGGCAAAACAGTGTTACAAGGTGGTGGCAAAAGCCAGGAGGATGTTGGGCTGCATGCAAAGAGGGATTACCAGCAGAAAGGAAGAGGTACTTATGCCACTGTACAAGTCACTGGTGAGGCCTCACTTGGAATACTGTGTTCAGTTTTGGAGACCATATCTTGCAAAAGATGTAAAAAGACTGGAAACTGTTCAGAGGAAGGCGACCAAAATGATTTGGAGTCTGCGTCAGAAGCCTTATGAGAAGAGACTTGAAGACCTAAATATGTACACATTGGAGGAGAGGAGGGACAGGGGAGATATGATTCAGACCTTTAAATACTTAAAGAGAAATGATGAACAAACAAACCTCTTCCAAAGACGGGGAAGCTGTAAAACTAGAGGGCATAACATGAAGCGGCAAGGTGGTAAATTGAAAGGCAATTTCAGGAAATATTTCTTCACTGAAAGGGTGGTGGATGCTTGGAATGCCCTCCCGATGGAAGTGGTGGGGGCAAACACGGTGACGGAATTCAAAATGACATGGGACAAACAAAGTGGATCCCTTTACAGCAACAGGATAAAAACAAAATAAACGGTACCATCTAACTTCAGAACCATCTAACGTCTCAAATAGGGGTGTCCTACATGGAGTGGTGGGTTCACCCCTAAACAAAGACTTGGGGAGGGGTGGCCTGCATAGAGCGACAGGTGCACCTACTCTTGCCATCTTGCTGGGCAGACTAGATGGACCATGCTGGTCTTTATCTGCCGTCATTTACTATGTTACTATGTAAGAGAAAAAACACCCTTCAAAGAATTAGATCAGCAAACTAGTAACAAGAAATGGCAGATGTACAAATACAAGGGGAAATACAAAGCGTTACTCCACGAGCAATTTATCAATCAAATTAGGACACATGAGTGGTTAAGGAAGGGTGAACTGAGACCTAAGGATGAGAGATTGATACTAGCAGCCCAGGACAGTGGATTACAGACAAGGTGGTTCACAGCGAGCATATTAAAAACTCAGAAAGCTGACGTATGTAGATTCTATAAAGAAGAGCTGGGAGATTCTTGGGATCCAAGATGGCAGCAGCCAAACTCTAATGCTCCAATCGGTTCCTGCGATGCTTAAGAGGAAGGGGAAAACAAGCAAGAAGCTTCCTCCAGCTTTGGAGATGCCCTCAAGTTTACCTTCTGAAATGTCGAGCCCATTCGATTCATTCATAGTGAGATTAGAGAGGAAACCATTGTTCTTGGGCAATGTCCCAGCTGTGTCTATGCTGGAGTCGGATGGCTTGGCATCTATTTTGGGCCTGGATGTCATTCTCTCATGCGAGCTTTCAATGCTCCCCAAGCCGCTAGCTGGAGTAGTTGCACAGGAGACAATGGGCAAGTGTCCTCTCTGAAGAGTAGGGATACTGAACCCATTGAGGGTAAGCGTCCCGTGGGAACCACGGTTTCTGTCATTAAGCCATGAGTTTTACATCGCCCAGCTGAGGACAGCATGGAGGACTCGGGCTCTCTACAGCCAGGATGGTGGCGGAAGCCCAGGATGTGGGTTCTGTGGTTTCTTCTGGATTAGTTGGCTCTGCACTGGAGGGGATTTCCTTGTCCACTTCTCCTTTTTGTTTGGAATGTCCAGAGAAGTTTATACTGGAGGCCATTTGGAGTTCTATTTCAAAGTTGGGGGACATTATAGTACCCCAGCTCCAGACTATTTCATCGCAAGTTCAAGGTAACATTGCTTCTATACAAAAAATGCTGAGGAAATTGCCTTCTTGAAGACTGAGATGACCGCGTTAAGGACTAAGTTACAGCAGTTTGATGGGAAAGATTATATATGCTTATTAAAGATATTTCCATGGTCAAATTTAAAATGGGAAGGTTGGAGAATCAAGTTAGATCTACCAATCTTTATCTGATACATTTTCCTAGGACATCTTTAACATCTGCCAGGGACACATTCAGAGCATATTTGTGTGAGATACTGAATATACCTGAAGAATAGTTTCCTCCTTTAACTAAAAAGTGTACTACCTCCTATCTGCTAAGAAGGAATCCCCTGGCACCCACCCTTTGGGAATGGTATGGATGTTTAAACATTTCATGTTTGCTGGAAAATTATGATATGGAATCAGTTACTCTTTCTACTCTTCTTGTGACTCTTTCCTAAACGTCTGATAGAGAGTGGCTCCTAAAAATCTACTTTAAAAAGAGGAATGTTCTCTTCAAAGGTCTCAATGTGAGGATTTTTCCGGATTTGTCCACGGAAACTCAGAAGCAGAGGAGGGAGTTTCACCTCCTTAGTCCAAGTATCCTACGGCTGAGTGCCCTATTTTTTCTGAAATTTCCGTATAAATGTCTTATAAAGTTCCAGGAAAATAGTTATGTTTTCTATGAGCCTTCACAATGTTAACGCCTGCCAGAAGGTCAACAAGCAGATCAGTGACTTATATGGCAACGAGGCAGGGATGCTATCTGCCACCAGTTGATGACAATGGACACCAAAGGGTTATACCATGAAGAAAGTATGCACCTATCGGTTATCAGGAATTCAGCATGACACTGCAAGATACAATTGAGGAAGGATTAGTCCAGTTGTTAACAAGGTCACATGTTCATACTGGGAGAGTCTAGGGGCAGGTGGAATCAATGCCCCCAGTCTATGGTGGATACCTGAGCCAGTAAACCCATACTCCCTCCAACAGGGAGGGAGAGAGAAACAGGATGTACCAAGGAAGGCCTGAAACAAATGTAACCTGGAATGCCAGGCATAGAAGCACAAAAAGCAGGTGCAGGCTGGTTTTAGATGGTTGCACCAACTGTTGCGTCCACTGGGCTGGTTACAGATAGCAAACTGAATGCAGGCAAAGGGGAGTGGGGATTGGTAAATGTGAACTGCACTGGCTTAGGTAATGTCATAAATGCACAGTCAATAAAACTGCAACTTTGTATCCCAAGAGCTAGTGTGTTTGCATACCTATTATGGCAGGGGGAGGAGACACAGCTAATGGCTGCCTGGGTTAGCAAAGGTCTTAGGGCCAAAGTGTCTAGGAGGAGATATTAGCTGGACATCACTGCTTTCTGCTAAAAGGGAGTAAACATCTATGCTCCCCATCTTTGAGTAGTGGCTACAGCTAGTGGGCAGCAATACCAGGACAAAGGGAAAATCAAAATTGGGATCAAAGGTGGAGGTAGACCAGCAGGTAGGGGTTGAAAGGGAGTAAGTCAGGAGATTTGACCTCTTTCCCATTCCTGCTCCTGCCTACCAATCCCCTGTGGCTATAGTGCACAAGGATCGAGGTGATGTTGCGGGAGGGGGGTGGCCTTATTGCATCTTTGGGAGGGCAGATACCCAAGCCAATAAGCCCACCCTGGGGGGGAGGGGAGGCGAGTAGATTGTATCAAGGAAGGCCTGAGACAAGCCTAACCTAGTCTGCTAGAATGTAGATGCATGAAAAGGAGCGTGGGCTGCCACTGAATGACCAAGCCAACCACTGTGCTAGCTGGGACGATTGCAGACAGCAATCCGAAGGCAGGCAAAGGGGACTGATGAATGTGAACTGCACTAGCTTGGGAAATGATGTCCCGAATGTACAACCAATAAAGTTGCAATCTCATATCCTAAGAGCTAATCTGTTTACATAGCAAAACTAACAGCTGCCTGGGTTATTCTACAGCTTGTCTGGAGATGTGGACTCAAAAGTACTAGTTTGCTAAGTTTATAGCTGGAAACTGTCTGTGAATAGTGCTTCACTTTCGAAAAATGGCATTTCATGAGGAAGTTTAAAGCTTACAAACTGTGACCAGTTCGGTCCCTTACAGAGGAAGGGAAAGAAAGAGTTGCTCACTTGTTTTGTTTTGGGGTTTTTTGGGTTTTTTAATTGAGGAGCTCAGAAAACCAAGGAGTTGAACCTGCATTTGTAATAAATTTGGATCAATAAAACAGGCACATGACTGAGACAGAACCTCTTTTCACTTATCTCATCAACACCCCCCCCCCCCCATCTTTTACAGCCTGACTGAAATTACCATATAACAGCTCCTCTTTTGGTAGATATGGCTATAGACATGTGTGTCATGAATCTCAATGGGAGCTCTTTGAAGTGGGTCAGTCATGCCCTGCACTCAGGCCCTTTGATACCCTGAATGGCCACTGCAGAGTCATTTTTAATTAAAAGTGCTGTGAGCTGTCAGCTGCAGAGACAGAAACTTTCCAAATGAGTGCTAAAGAATGTTTTTGTTTTTGTTTTTAAAGTGCTTTAAGTTGGCTCAGAGTTTCAGTGTTTGTTATCATCAGTTTAATTTTGCTTTTCTTGCATGTCATATGTTATCATCCGTTTAATTTTGCTTTTCTTGCATGTCATATGTAGGGCATCAGCGCATGCAGGGCCGGATTTACCTATACGCCATGTACGCCATGTACGCCATGGCGTAGGGCCCACAGCTGGCAAGGGCCCACAAAATTGGAAAAAATTAGCTTTTTTTTAAAAATAAAATTTAAAAAAAAACCTGCTGGCTGCCGCCGCGGGGCCCCCTCCGCTGCCGTGGCAGCATGGACTGACCCGCGGGGGCCCCCTCTGCAAGCTCGGTCCGTCGGTCCCTCCCTCCGTGCAGGCTGTGAGAGGCGCGAAGGGAGAGTGTCTCCCTCGCGTCTCTGTTAAGCCCGCAGGGGCTGATGGGAAATTTCTGCGGGCTTAACAGAGACGCGAGGGAGACACTCTCCCTTCGCGCCTCTCACAGCCTGCACGGAGGGACCGACAGATTTAGCTTGCAGAGGGGGCCCCCGCGGGTCAGTCCATGCTGCCGCGGCAGCAGAGGGGGCCCCGCGGCAGCAGCAAGCAGTTTTTTTTTAAATTAAATTTTACTTTAGGCCGATTGGGGGGGAGGAGGACTGGTAATGGGCTATTGGGGGGGCTGGGGCTGAGACTGGAAATGGGCTGGGGGGGTTAGGCTGGAGGTGGGCTGATGGGGTTAGGACTGGTAATGGGCTGTGGGCTGTTGGGGGGGGTTTAGAACTGGTAATGGGCTTTGGGGGGGTTAAGACTGGTAATGGGCTGTGGGCTGATGTGGGCTGTCTGGTAATGGGCTATGGGGGGGCTAGGACTGGAAATGCGCTGGGGGGGTTAAAACTGGAGGTGGGCTGATGGGGTTAGGACTGGTAATGGGCTGTGGGCTGTTGGGGGGGTTAGAACTGGTAATGGGCTTTGGGGGGGTTAAGACTGGTAATGGGCTGTGGGCTGATGGGGGCTGTCTGGTAATGGGCTATGGGGGGGCTAGGACTGGAAAGGGGCTGGGGGGGTTAAGACTGGAGGTGGGCTGATGGGGTTAGGACTGGTAATGGGCTGTGGGCTGATGGGGGGTTAGAACTGGTAATGGGCTTTGGGGGGGGTTAAGACTGGTAATGGGCTGTGGGCAGATGGGGGCTGTCAGGTAATGGGCTATGGGGGGGCAAGGACTGGAAAGGGGCTGGGGGGGTTAAGACTGGAGGTGGGCTGATGGGGTTAGGACTGGTAATGGGCTGTGGGCTGATGGGGGGGTTAGGACTGGCAATGGGCTATGGGGGGCTGACTGGAAATGGGTTGATGGGGTTAGGACTGGAAGTGGGCTGATGGGTTATAGGGGGGGCTTAAACTGAAAATGGGGTGATGGGGGGTTAGGACTGTAAGTGGGTTGATGGGGGGCTAGGACTGGTATTGGGTTGGGGGGTTGCTAGGACTGGAAATGGGCTGATGGGTGGCTAGGACTGGAAATGGGCTGATGCAGGGACTAGAAGGGAATGGATGCTGGGTGAGGCTGGAACTAGAAGGGAGATGATGTTGAGGGAGGATTAGAATGGGATGGGGCTGGAAGAGTAAAATGGAGAAGGGAAAAATATTTTGTGTGGGAGGGATAAAAAATCTACAATTGGCCGGGTATTGGGAGAGTAAGTGGGGATTGAGGATGGAGGGGTAAAATTTGAGTAGATGAAATAGGAATGAGGAAAGAGCAAAAGGAGAAAGATTAGTATGTTAAAGCAGATGTAGAGAGAGAATGGAAAAAAACTAGAAGAGAGAAGAAAGGACAAATGGACAGCAGACGATGGAGAGTTAGCAGAAGACACGAAGAAACCAGAAGAAAGTGGCTGGAGCAATTGCAGCTGAAAAAAATGCACAAAAGTTAGAAAAATATCTCTTTATTTTGAATTTATTAATTGGAATATGTCAGCTCTGGTAAATGTGCATCATTAACGTCTGCGCTTTGTTTAGTACAAGAGCAAATTAATGTATAGTTTTATTTCTACAGTGTTGTACATTCCAAGTTTGGCTTTTGCGATTCCCAGTTTAATTATTGTCTTCCTGTTTCTAAATTGTGATTACTTGTTTGGTGATAGTCTATGTTCTGCATGTGTAACTGAGCTGAGGTGTTCTGTTTATATAATTCCTATTTGACATTGCCACTTGTTCTCTTTCCCCAGTAGGTCATGTATTGTTGTTCTCTGAAATGTATTGGTTTAATATTTGCAGTGTTGCCTTTTGATTGGTAGAGTATGGTGCTTTGTGAGTCCTGGTAGTGCTGTTAGGATACGGCAGGTTTGCTATGGGTTCTAAATGGGCAGTGTTTGTAGTAGTTCCTAATGTGTCTGGCAGTTGGCACTGGATTATAGTAATGTAGAAATCTTTAAGTCTTTCTTTATCCATACACTCATTAAGAGGCACGTTTACTAAAAGTTAGTATATGGTAACATTATGCAAATATTTATGCAAATGAGGCCCCTTATGCAAATGAGGCCCCGCACCCCCCTTGGGCCGCCCCTGCTGGGGGCCCACAATTTTTGTTGGCGTAGGGCCTCAATCAAGGTAAATCCGGCCCTGAGCGCATGCCTTCCCCTCAGTGAGCAAAGAGGCTGATGTAATAAGCTGTGTATTAAAAATGTGGGCTAAAAAACAGTTCTCATTTTAATAAATGCTAACAAAGTCCTCTGATACAATAAACTAATAAAATGCAAATTACAGCAGTGTTAAAAGTGCACACACAACCAAAATTGTGCAGACAAAGCCATGGTAACAAGCATGTGAAGTTTTCTGCATCGTGAGCTATACACACAAATTTGAAGTTTTGTGAATTAATAATAAAGTTATGGCATGAAATTTTTTATGTGTATAAAGCATAGTTACTCACCTGTAACAGGTGATCTCCAGGAACAGCAGGAATTTAGTCTTCACATATGGGTATCGTCGGTACCGACGGAGCCTGCGCGGGAACGCTCCCCAGCGTCCAATTAGAAAGCTTTTGGGAGCATCCCAAAGCACCTGCGTGCTGCCTTCCCGCCTTTCCCAACTGCCTCTCTCCAGTTGAGTTTTAAAGCTGAGACAAAGAGAGAGAGGGAAAGGGAAAGAGATAGAGAGATACAACTCCTAGGGGAGGTGGGTGGGTTGTAAAGACTAAATTCCTGCTGTTCCCGGAGATCACCTGTTACAGGTGAGTAACTATGCTATCTCCAGGAACAAGCAGGAATGTAGTCTTCACATATGGGGACTCCCTAGCTTTAGATGCCAGGGAGAGACCCCAGAAGTTGTGTGTCCCTGAAAAAAGGGCTCCACTTCCCCCCATGGATCTCTGGTATCCTACCAGGGATGGTGGGTAGGAGTTGATTAGGTATGGAACAGGTGTTGGAGAACAGCCTGACCAAACAAGGCATCCCGGCGGGAGTCCTTGTCCAAGAAGTAATGGGCTGTGAAGGTATGAACCGAGGCCCAGGTGGCTGCTCGACAGATGTCGTCGATAGACACAGAGTGTAGATAAGCCATTGAAGTTGCCATGGCTCTCACATTGTGAGCTGTGACATGGCCCTCCAGAGGAAGATTCTTACTCTGATAGGCAAAGGAAATACACTGAGCAATCCAGTTAGATAGTGTTCTCTTGGAGACTGGAAGTCCCAAATGAGAAGGATCAAAAGCAACAAAGAGTTGAGAGGATTTTCTATGTTGCTGTGTTCTTTGCAAGTAAAAGGCTAAAGCTCTTTTACAGTCCAAAGTAAGAAGATTCCTTTCTGCATTTGATGCATGAGGCCTTGGAAAGAACACAGGTAGGTAGACCGCTTGGTTTAGATGAAAAGGCGAGACCACCTTTGGCATAAAGCGTGGATGAGTCCTAAGGACTACCTTGTCATGATGGAACCTTGTATAAGGTGGATCAGCCACTAGTGCCTGCAACTCACTGATGCGATGTGCTGATGTGATTGCAATCAGAAAGATAACCTTCCAAGAAAGGAATTTCAATGAGGTAGTAGCTAAGGGTTCAAAAGGTGGCTTCATGAGCTGACCAAGAACCAAGTTTAAGTCCCATGCCACAGGTGGTAGCTTAATGGGAGGCTTAGTTAGCAGAAGGCCTCTCATAAATCTTGCTATAAGAGGATGGGAGGAAATAGGTTGTCCATTTAGAGGCTTGAAGGAAGCTGCAATAGCACTCAAATGGACCCTCACTGAGTTAGTCTTAAGTCCTGCATTGGATAAATGAAGGAGATACTCCAGTAATGATTCCAGAGGTACTGCAAGGGGGTTAAGACCCTTCTGCGAACACCATATGGTAAACCTTTTCCACTTGAAAGCATAAGAGCGTCTTGTGGAAGGCTTCCTGGAAGCATAAAGGATATCTTTTACCTGCTGAGGAAGGTTAAGGTCATGGAGATCTAGGCCTTCAGCAACCAAGCCCTGAGATGCAGAGACTGGGGATTGGAATGCCATAACATTCCGTCCTCCTGAGACAGGAGATCTGGAGCAGACCCTAACTCCAGGGAGGGAGCTTGAGAGAGATGTAGAAGCGGAGGGTACCACACTTGCTGAGGCCAATGTGGAACTATGAGGATCATACGGCCTCTGTCTCTTTGAAACTTGAACAGGGTTTTGGGAATCAGCGGAATGGGTGGAAAGGTATACGGGAAGTCTTGACCCCAATAAAGGAGGAAAGCATCCCTGGCCTGAGCCCCCTGAGCCAGAGTTCTGGAACAGAACCAGGGAAGTTTGGCATTCAACGGACTTGCAAAGTGGTCTATGTCCGGGGTTCCCCAAATTTGAAAAATCTTGGCCACCTGGTCTGCATGCAGAGACCATTCGTGTGGAAGCAGAACTCGACTGAGTCTGTCTGCCCAAGAGTTTTGTATGCCTGGAAGATACACTGCCAGGAGATGAATCTGATGCTCTCTGGCGAGGGCCCATAGTTGCAAAGCTTTGTTGCAAAGCGACAGAGAGCCTGTTTTCCCCTGCTTGTTCACATAGAACATGGCTACTTGATTGTCCGTATGAATGAGGACTGTCTTGTAGCTGAGCAGGGTGTGTAACACTCGAAGAGCAAGGAAGATTGCTCTGAGCTCCAAGAGACTGATAAGTAGATGAGTCTCCTGTAGAGTCCAGGTGCCTTGAGTGGAGAGGTCTTGCAGGTGAGCTCCCCAACCCATTTGTGAAGCATCTGTTATGAGAGCTGCCTGGGGCAAGGGCTGTTGAAATGGGGACCCCAGCAAGAGGTTTTGAGTGGACCTCCACCATTGCAGGGACAAAATAAGACGATTTGTGTTCACTATTTTGTCTGACAGGCATCCTGATGCTTGGGTCCATTGAGTGGATAAAGTCCACTGGGCTGCTCTCATATGGAGGCGAGCATAAGGAATCACATGCACGGTAGATGCCATGTGGCCTAGTAGTTGTAGCATTTCTCGGGAAGTGAGATGAGGCTTTAGCACTGCTTGAGAAGCTAACTGCACCATGCGAAGGCAAAGGGCCTGGGGAAGATAGGCCCTTGCTTTTTTGGTATCCAAGACAGCTCCTATGAATTCTAGAGATCGAGTGGGAGTTAGACTGGATTTTGGGATATTTATGATCAGACACAAATACTGAAGGATACGCATTGTGCAGGACAGAGAAGTCCTGGCCTCTGACTCTGTTGGGGCTCGAATGAGCCAGTCTAAGTAGGGGAAGACGAATATTCCTAGAGTGCTGAGAAATGCTGCTATCACAGCCATGCATTTCGTGAACACTCTTGGTGCTGAGGCCAGGCCAAAGGGAAGCACCCTGTATTGGTAGTGCTTTCCTTGAAAAAGGAACCAAAGGAACTTTCTGTGAGTTGGATGGATGAGAACATGGGTGTATGCATCCTTAAGATCTAGAGAACAAAACCAATCCTGACTCTGAAGGTATGGCAGCAGAGTTCCTAGAGAAATCATTTTGAATTTATCTTTGAATAGGAATTTGTTCAATTCTCTGAGGTCTAAGATAGGTCTGTATCTCCCTGTTTTCTTTGGGATAAGGAAATAGGGGGAGTAAAACCCTGTACCCTGTTGATGGATGGGTACTTCTTCTATTGCCCTTTGGGCAAGAAGCATGGTGACCTCTTGATCTAACAGGTTGATGAGAGAGGTGTGAGAATTGAACTGTCTTATCATTGTGGGAGGGGGCATACTCAAAAATGAAGCTTGTACTCCTCTTTTATGATGGAGAGTGTCCAATGCTCTGCTGTTATCTGTCCCCATCTGGGGGCAAAATGGTACAACCTTCCTGGAATGGTGGAAGGCTCCGGTCCATTGAGAGCCAGGAAAGCTAAGTTCTCTAGCTGAAAGTCAAAGGTCTTGTGGAGGCTGAGACTGCTGAGACAGTTGAGGCTTAGCAGTCTTTGCTTTCCTTTGTTTGGGTGGTTGCTGACCTTTCCGGACAGGTTGACCTGCAGAACGTCCCTGCTGAGAATAAGCAGGATAAAACCTTTTCTTTTTGGAAAAGAATGGTTTCTTGAAAGATTTCTTTCTTGCAGGATCAGCTGTGGCCTTTGATAATCTATCCAAGGTGGAGTTGTCAGCATCCAACTCATTGGCCTTTTCCTGCCAATCTTTGCCAAACAGGTTCTCACCAGTACAAGGAATATTTCCTAGTTTGTCTTGTACCCAGAGCTCCAGATCAGATGCCTGGAACCAAGCAATTCTATGTGCACCTATGGCAATGGCAGAGGTTCTGCTTATGCACTCAAAACAGTCAAAAGCTGCATGGTTGACAAATTTGGAAACATCCTGGGCATGTTTGACCAATCTGAGAAAATCCTGCCTTCTATCCTCAGGAAGAAGAGTGCTCAAAACCTCTAAATCTCCTGTGACTTCTTTCAGGAACATTCCCATATATAAACTATAGGAACTGATCCTTGCAGAAAGCATGGAAGCTTGGAAGACATGACGTCCAAAAGCATCTAGAGTTCTGCACTCACGTCCTGGAGGATTAAAGGCATGCCTCTTTGCATTCCTGATCCTTCTCATAGCTGATTCCACTACAATAGAGTGGTGAGGAAGCTGAGTTTTCTGGAAACCAGGACAAGGAGGGACTCGATACAGAGTATCCAGTCTACGAGAGTGAGGAGAGGTGGTAAGAGATGTCTCCCACATTCTTAGCATGAGATCATGTAAGATCTCATGGATAGGCAAGGTAGCTGCCTCTTTAGGAGTTTTAGGATATTGTAAAATTTCCAACTCCGTTGCTCTGGGCTCTGTTTCAGGAGCCACAGAAATGGACAAACCTCGAGCCACCTCCCTGATGAAATCCTGAAAGGAAATGTCCTCTGGAGGAGACATCCTGCGTTTAGGAGAGGAAGGCTCCTCTGGGAGAAGTATACCTGCATCAACAGAACTGTCAGAATCCTCAGATTCCTCTGAGGACTCAAAGTACCTTCTGTCCGGATGCTCTTGAAGAGCCCGATACCTGTACCGACCGAAGTCGGTACCGAGGGGAATCGGTACCAGTGTATCGGTACCGGAAGGCATCGAATGACCGGGTGCCAGCAATGTGGACGCCGATGTCGATGCCGATGCTGTCGGTACCGGTATCGGTGATGGAGTCGGTGCCGGTACCGGTTGAACTGTCTGATGCGGTTCCGAGGGTGTCGATGCCACAAGGAGAGCCGCCAGACTGAGTTCAATAGCCAGGACCCTCTGGTCTATCGACGCTGCCGATGCCTGGATGCCGGTACCGGAGAAAATCGCCGGTACCCCAGAGCATGGCACCAGTAGTTCTGCCGAGGTCGAGGCCTCGAGAACATCCTGGAGCCCCGATAATGCTTGGAAGCCGAAGCCTCCCGCCGGGGCAATTTTGCCGGTGCAGAATCCTCAAGGGCAATGCCGGAGGCATCTCGATGCTTAGAAGGAGATCTACCCTTTGAGGACCGGCTAGATTTATGTTTAGTTACCTGAGATCCACGGGAGGAAGACGAAGCCCTGGAAGACGTCGATGCCACCGAAGCTGCATCAGAGGAAAACAGGGTACTGAGGATGGCAGCTCGGTTCTGTCGACTTCTCTTGGACATCATGGCACAGGCCATACATTCCGTGATGGAGTGGTCAGGACCTAGACATTTAAGACACCACTTATGGGTGTTGGTGACGGAGATGGTACCGCCACACTTGGTGCACTTTTTAAAACCCGAAGAGGGTTTTTCCATTGTGGAAAAAGTCTTGGGCCTAAGGCCCAAACTGGCGCGTGCACCTGGAAAAAATGGGAAAAAAGTACTAAGGGGTTTTTTGTTTTTTGTTTTTTAAATAAAGAAAGAAAGAAAGAAAGAAAAACCGGCGGGACCGGTAAAGCATTGAGGAAGGCAGATGCGACCACAAAAAAGAAGGAAAATTTTCTGCGGTGACAGGAACATGACCTGCTGGCTCCGCGGAAAATGAAGAACTGGAGAGAGGCAGTTGGGAAAGGCGGGAAGGCAGCACGCAGATGCTGTGGGATGCTCCCAAAAGCTTTCTAATTGGACGCTGGGGAGCATTCCCGTGCAGGATCCATTGGTACCGACGATACCCATATGTGAAGACTACATTCCTGCTTGTTCCTGGAGATATGTTGATAGAGAGATCAAGATAAGGTAAGACAGGAATGGAAAGCAATAGTGAAGAGGTGGGATTTTAGTCTGGACTTTAAAATGGCCAGGGAGGATGCCTGGCGCACAGAGATAGGAAGACTATTTCAAGCAAATGGTGCTGCCAGTTGGAAGGAGCGAAGTCTGGAATTGGCAGTACGAGTAAAGGGCACAGATAAATGAAGACTGTTAGAGGAGCTAAGCAACCGAGAGGGGGTGTAAGGAGAGATGAGAGATGAAAGGTACTGGGGGGCAGAAGAGTGAATACATTTATAGGTCAGGAGGAGAAGTTTAAATTGATACGGAGACGGATGGGAAGCCAATGAAGCGACATGAGGAGAGGAGTGATGTGGGAAAAACGAGACTGGCAGAAAATGAGTTGAGCAGCGGAGTGTTGAATTGACTGAAAAGGAAAGAGGTGGCTTGCAGGGAGGCTGGCAAGGAGAACATTACAATAATCAAGACGGGAGGCGATTAAGGAGTGGACAATCAATTTAGTGGTGTCAACAGAGAGAAAGGGGCAAATTTTGGAAATATTGTATAGAAAGAAACAACAAGTTTTAGCAATGAGCTGGATATGTGAAGAGAAAGAGAGAGATGAATCGAAGATAACACCAAGGTTACATGCTGAAGAAACAGGGAGGA
Organism: Ichthyophis bannanicus; assembly: GCA_033557465.1. Lineage (NCBI taxonomy): Eukaryota > Metazoa > Chordata > Amphibia > Gymnophiona > Ichthyophiidae > Ichthyophis > Ichthyophis bannanicus. The sequence continues at coordinate 196,129,578 of CM066039.1, forward strand.
ATACAGAGTTATCAACAGAGAGAGAGAAAGGGGAAAGAGGAGGGGAAGCATTCGGGGGAAAGATAAGAAGCTCAGTTTTGGCCATGTTCAGTTTTAAGTGGCGGTGGAACATCCAGGCAGCAATGTCAGAGAGGCAGAGTGAGATCTTAGACTGGATAACAGGAGAGATAACAGGTGCAGAAAGATAGATTTGAGAGTCGTCGGCATAGAGATGATAGTGAAAGCCATGGGAAGAGATAACGGTGCCAAGGGATTGGGTATAGAGAGAGAAGAGGAGTGGACCTAAGATGGAACCCTGAGGAACTCCTACAGGTAGTGGGGTTGAAGAGGAGGAGGAGCCATCGAAGCACACACTGAAAGAGTGATGGGATAGATAGGAAGAGAACCAAGATAGTACAGAGTCTTTGAATCCAAGTGAGGATAGGGTGATAAGAAGGTGGTTATGGTCAACAGTATCGAAGGCAGCAGAGAGATCAAGAAGAATGAGGACAGAGTAAAAGCCTTTGGACTTTGCCAAGAACAAATCATTTGAGACCTTAGTAAGAGCAGTTTCAGTGGAGTGTAGGGGACGGAAGCCGGATTGTAAAGGATCCAAGAGGGTATGAGAGGAGAGGAGAGGAAATCAAGACAATGGTGATAGACTGCACATTCAAGTAGTTTAGAGACGAAAGGAAGGAGAGAGATGGGACGATAGTTAGAAGGACAAGTGGAATAAAGTGAAGGTTTTTTGAGGAGGGGTGTAACCACAGCATGCTTGAAAACAGAAGGGAAGGTTGCAGTGGAGAGAGAGAGGTTAAGAATATGAGAAATAGAAGGGATGAGAGATGAAAAGATGGAGCTTAGGAGGTGGGTGGGGAAGGGGTCAGAAGAGCAGGTAGTAGGTTTGGAGGAAGAGAGAAGGAGCGACATTTCCTCGTCAGAGACCATAGGGAAGGAAAAAAGAGTGACAGCTTGTCTTGCACCCACTGCTCTAAATCAGATGCTTGTAACCAAGCAATCCAACGTGCACTGATGGAAATAGCAGAGGTCCTACTAATTGAAGGGATAATTGGAATAAAGGGATAATCAGCTCAGATCTGCTTTATATGTTTGCCTTATGATTGCATATATGTCTGCCTTATAACTGCACTCTGGCCTGTTTGAAACATACACAGCAACATATGGTTGGCACAAAACAGGTGGGCAACAGGAAAAGAGTACATGCAGCTTACTACTGTTATAAAGCCTAAAAAAAGCTATACTTTGGACAGAAGTGTCCAAGGATATAAGCCTAGGTTCAAACAGGTCAAGCCAGGAATTCAACTAATGCTCTTGCCCTGAAGGTTTCAATTGGTGCCAGCAGATGGAAAAACACAGGAGGAGGCAGAGGGCTATGATTGATTGCATAGATAGGCAAGCCTTGATCAGCAGATCCAGCTGCATAAACATAGGAGGCCCTGGGAAAGAGCTTTGCAGGAAGCCTGCAAACACCTAAGAATTTATGCTGAATTTGCTGAAACTATTTAGAATTTGAAGCAGAGAGGTATATATAAGACAGCAATTTTAGAGGGTCTGGGGCAGTTCTTTTCTCCCCTTGCAGAGAGAAGGCTGCCCCGCTGTCTCTCAGACAGGCACTTGCTATCTGCATCTATAACCATTTGTTTGCTGTGCCAAATAAAAAGTTTCTTTGTAGCTGAGCAACTGTTGTCTGAACTGTTTATTGGTAATTGGGGAGACTTTGTAGGTGGACCCGGCCTACAAATTGGCGCCCGAACAGGGACCCGAGTGTTTAATACTCCGAGTATTTAATACTCCTAAAACCTTTATTCTAAATTGTCCCATATTCCTCTGATATTGGCTGTACATCAGGGATGAGGATACCCCCTATTGCTTCACTAATTAAATAGAGGAGGGATACCTCCTGCCGGTTCAGGGGATGAGAATTTTGTTGTGAGAGAAGAGAGAGAGATTTGGATACTGTTCTGAGACGAACGAGAAAAAAAAAAAAAAAAGTTTGGATGAGACTCCTAAAAATTTTCTAAATTGTCCTGGGATACCCCTGATTTTGGCTTTATATCAGGGATGAGTATACCTCCTATATCTCTATATATATATATATATAAAATACATATAGGGGATGAGGATACCGTTCTAAAATGAACGAAGTTGGATGCCGTTCTGGTAGGAACAAGAGAGAGATTTGGATATCGCGCAAAGACTACAAACAAGAACAGGAGATTTACCCAGGTTTGATTGGTGGGTGAGTATGTAATTAATATTCTGTTATGTAAGAAAACTGTTAGAGTGTCTCTGTATTTAGTTGTAACATTAGGGAATTATTAGGGAAAGGAAGTTTTGCCCAGACATTAGGTCTCTCTCCGGGATTGATTGATGTACGCTTGAGACTGTACATATCATTGATATGAAGCGAGTGTGTGTCTTTATCCACGTTTCCATACCCCCATCACTGCGAGGGGATTGGCTGGGTTTGGACGAAGCGCAAGAGTTGTATGTTTGTATGAGTCCTGGATAAGTAACTTCTCACCTTTGTAAATAAAAAGGTCTGAATTTTCTATCTGTAAAAGTGAAGTTACCCCCCCCCCCCGCTTCTCTGTAAATTAAGAGGGTTTTGCCCCTGTTCCCAAACAGTGAAAACACCAGGTTTACAGATCTTAGAAAGAGGGACAGCTAAGGAGAATATTTATAGAAAAACGGGGATGATCTCCTTATCTGGGATGCTCACAGACCAGAGAGGGTGACAATTAGATCTATTGAAGAATAGCTAAGTATCTTTTTGACTAATTATAGCTAGATAAATTAATTACTTTACAAGTTCCAGATCAAAGCGAATGAAGGAGCTGACTGCAGCTGAATTAAATAACCAAGGGGGAGTGGGTCTAGTTCAGTTTCAGTATTCTGATCAGATAGGCTGTTAGGTATAATGCATTTAACTCTGTCCTGTGTTTTTAGTTTTAGTCTTTAGTAAACACTGTCCTTTCATTACTGGCTACTTCAGTAGATTTTATGGTCCCTGGAGCTGAACTGATTAGAATTCTTTGTTAAAGTTGAACTAAGTGGGGAATTCCTGGAGAGCGTATCTGTTTGCTTTTATTTTCTTCCACAATACCTATGTGCTTGTAAGACGTCCCAGTCTCTGGAGAGGGTAAAACCGTTGGCCAGGAGTCCCTTGAACGCAAGTGACAAGTGGTGTTTGTTTATCTGTCTCTATTCTTCCAAGTCTTTCCTGTCTTCTTTAGAACATTGAAAACAACGAAAAATCTTCCAGGGTCTGCTGTAGTAGTAATTGATGTGCTGAGACAGCTAGTTTTTTCCTCCTGTCTGTCTGAGTTTGTATTGTAACATGGAATGGATTTTCTGGGTTACTGGATTGGGATCTGAATGTATTGTACACTGAAGTGATAATCTTAGAAGCAGACCACACAGATAATTGACAGTGTTTTATTCTGAACTGCCAGCTATTGTGTGCAGTGATCTGACTGGTAGAAAAACAAAGAAAAATAGTTTACAGTTACAAGTACAGCCTGAAAATTTCAAATTGTTTCTTTTTCCCCTGTGCATATTTGTGTGCAGTAAATAAGTCTAATCCATATGTGTAAGTTTTATTTTTTAGATTTGGGATCTGAGTATATCCTGGTTAAGAAACATTTGTCTGCTGTTTTCTGTGTGTCAGAAGATTAAATAGCTCTGCCTGGGTCTGTTAGAAAGCTTGTGCTGATTAGGTCATAGGGCAGCTGTACACAATGCGGAACGAATTCCTATGTATGTGTTACTTTTTGAGAAGCTTATTTTGATTTTTCTAAACTATGTGGAAGATTCTAATTAACCAGAGATTATTAAAAGATCGTAGTGATGCTAAGAAATTCTGTTTGATTAGTTTTGACTCAGTGATACAAGATCAGTTTTGTCATGTTCTTATGACTTTACAAATTCAAGATCAACTGATAAAGGGAAAAGACTACAGCTGGATTTTGTAACCAAGGAAAAATAGCTCTAAAAGTTAAGAAAATCTGTTTAAGAAAATATGTAACCTTGTGATGCAAAGATGTTTAGTTAGTATTACATTGTTGGAGAAAATCCTTATATAAGATTATGAAGAAAATACTTTTTACTTGTTTTTTTAAGGTTCATGAGTTTCTCAAGCTGAAAGGTATGCTGCTTTTCGGGATTGCCCGGGGGGGGGGGGGGGTGGTTTGGCGAGGTCTCTCAGGGAAGCCTCTCTATTCTAATCAGATGGGCTGCTGTACTTAATGACTGATAGCTTTGTATTTAGCTGTCAGCTGTTCGAGTGCCCCTAGATGTTAGATCAAACAATCAAGGCATGAAATTGGAGAATCTGCTTCTGTTGTCCTTTGACCTTAAGAGTGGAGATTGAAAGCCCTAACAGGACAATGGGGAGGCCAGATTGCAACTTGGAAATTATTTAAATCCCGAGTGAATGAGAAGTTATATGTTTGGTTTTGATCGAGCAAAATTAAAAGTAAAACAGAATTTTGTATATTGTTGCAAGCATCTCATGGAGGACATGCTTATTCTGCATAAATTACAGAAACCCAAAAGAGCTGTAACTAAGTTTTATTTTAACTTTTGTTTAAAGGACAGAAAGAGAGATCTACTGTTTAGTCTGCAGTTCAGTTTGACACCAGTTTCATTCAATTTAAATGTGAAAGGGAGTGTTTGTATTCTTAAGCTCAGTGCTAGTGACTAATGACTAAGGACAGTAACATGGGAGTTGCTGAATTTTAGGATAAATTCATTTGGTTTTCTGTATTTGAATTTTATATGTTGGGGTCCAGAGAAAACACAGTGTACTTTGTTTTGAAAGATTTTTTTAAAAAATTTCAATTTTAGGAATACACTATATTGTAGCACTATGACATACAAATTTACTTTAGTTTACACACTTGCAGAACAAATTTGGTGAAAAATGGAGCTTAGTTTCCAGAAAAATATGAGAATATTTGTAAAGTTATTTACACATAAAACAATAACATTAAGTTGAATTGATTAGACAAAGTCTCCTACAGCCCAGAGGTTTGTTTTTTTTTAACATGTCTGTCTAGTTTTGTTACCTTGCCTTGTTCAGCACTCTCACTGAGAACAGTATATTCTAGTCATACGTGAGAGAGAGACATGTGGCTGTCATGTTAAAAGTCATGATTTGTCCTATTACGACTGCCGTTATAAAAATGTTACAAAAATAATATTTTTATACTGTAGGACTTTATTCAGATTGTTTAAGACATTTGCTATTTTGAATGAGCACATATGTCCATTTTTGAAACATACCAATTAAGTTGGTGAGAAAAAGGACACTGTTTACTCATGCTGTTATATTTATTAAGAAAAATCCAAGTTTATATTCCTATATACTATTTGTTTACCACAATACTAAGTTTTTAACAATTGTTTGATGATCTTAGCATGCCAATTAAGAGGTGGTACTCTGATGGACATTAAACTGATGAAGGTTATTTAAAGTGACATATTTGCCTAATGAATATGTAAGCAAATTTTATTCAACTATGCTGTCTCCAGAATCTTTAATTCAGGAAGTCATTTAAGCCCCAACACTTACTCAACAATTGGAAATAGACACCTGGAGACAGGCTAGGTGGATTTTGCACCATGATATGCTTTGGAACATCCACACTGGCCATGTGGTACTTCCAGATGCTTTTTGCCTCATTTTGTCTTTGTATGTCCTGGCCAGACATGCATGGGTAAAAAGAGGTATGATTTGATGACAAATTTTCACAAATAAAAATTGGAGTAATTCTGAAACTTGCCAAACTTGCAGAATACGTGTGTGCAACTTGTCTAATCTATTAATATGTAAAGATCAGTTAAGGGCATGGTGGAGTATTTCCTACCAGCAAATGAATCTCCAGTGATGGAGAGACAAGAAGTTTATCAAACTGAGAGACACAGTTGATACCATATGAGATAGTTATGATCTTAAGTAAATGTGAATGAAATTATGTTTGTCACATTGCATTGTCTCATTGTAAAATCTAATCTAGAATATTTTAGTCTTTTCATTTAATATTGGATGCTGCTCTTCTGAATGGGACCTGGAACCATGTCACCAATTGCAATCCAGAGATTCCAGCAGAGGGAATTGGCCATAATCCAGAAGAAACAGTCCACCCCAAGACCTCTGAACTAAACCACACTTAAACTTCGGAGACAGGTGAAGCGCACGACGCAGTCCTGAAAAACTGCTGGGAAGCAGGCCCAAATTATCTGAAAATAAAGACTATTAAGACTGATTGGGACTTTTGGGAAAATCTACAAGCCATTTGGGCTACAGCAATTGCAATACGCACACCAGCTCAAGTTTTGCTGTAACATTTTCAAAGCTTTCTTCATCACTTTGTTGAATATTTGATGTGTTCAGTATTATTGCAAGCTGTATGTCTTCCATTCTCTTAGAATGTTGCCTGCTGGTATTCCGGACTCGGAGGAGGCCTAACAGCTTTCTTTATAACTCGTTTAAGTATTGCTGTTTTTGGTATTCTTGCCTGCTGTATTTTTCTGTTTTATTAGGATGCTGTAAGAAAATGATGCTGCAAAGCACTAAAACCATGTACATTGTATCTATGGAACAGTACCAGCGGTTGCCTCTCAATGATCCCTCTCTGTCTCAAATGGTTGTTATCCATGCCCCTTAGTGGGATTACTTTCGCTTCCCTCCACACAGAAAAAAAAAGGAAAAGAAAAAGTGGAGAATGAAGGGATAATTGGAATAAAAGGATAATCAGCTCAGATCTGCTTTATATGTTTGCCTTATGATTGCATATATGTCTGCCTTATAACTGCACTCTGGCCTGTTTGAAACATACACAGCAACATATGGTTGGCACAAAACAGGTGGGCAACAGGAAAAGAGTACAAGCAGCTTACTACTGTTATAAAGCCTAAAAAAAGCTATACTTTGGACAGAAGTGTCCAAGGATATAAGCCTAGGTTCAAACAGGTCAAGCCAGGAATTCAACTAATGCTCTTGCCCTGAAGGTTTCAATTGGTGCCAGCAGATGGAAAAACACAGGAGGAGGCAGAGGGCTATGATTGATTGCATAGATAGGCAAGCCTTGATCAGCAGATCCAGCTGCATAAACATAGGAGGCCCTGGGAAAGAGCTTTGCAGGAAGCCTGCAAACACCTAAGAATTTATGCTGAATTTGCTGAAACTATTTAGAATTTGAAGCAGAGAGGTATATATAAGACAGCAATTTTAGAGGGTCTGGGACAGTTCTTTTCTCCCCTTGCAGAGAGAAGGCTGCCCCGCTGTCCCTCAGACAGGCACTTGCTATCTGCATCTATAACCATTTGTTTGCTGTGCCAAATAAAAGGTTTCTTTGTAGCTGAGCAACTGTTGTCTGAACTTTTTTATTGGTAATTGGGGAGACTTTGTAGGTGGACCCGGCCTACATAATGCACTCGAAACAATCAAAGGTTGCCCTGTTCATGAACTTAGAAACATTTTGGGCTTGCTTAACAAGAGTAAGGAAATTGGCCCTCTTGTCATCGGGGAGAAGAGGAGCCATGAGCTCCAAATCTTTAGTAACCTCTCGAAGAAACATACCCATGTAGAGTATGTAAGAACTTATTCTGGCTGATAGCATAGAGGCCTCAAAACATTGATGATCAAAGGCATCGAGAGTCCTCGCCTCACAGCCCAGAGGATTAGAGGAATGTGCCTTAGCACTTTTAATTCGGCGCATCGCGGATTCCACAACCATGGAATGGTGTGGTAACTGTGATTTTTGGAATCCGGGACACTGCGGTACCCGGTACATTGTATCGAGCCTTCTAGAATGTGGAGACACCATTAAGGGTGTTTCCTACATCCTAAGCATGAGATCATGCAAAATCCGGTGTATGGGAAGGGTTACGGCCTCTTTAAGGGCTGCCGGATACTGAAGAATTTCAAGTTCTTCAGCTTTCAGTTCTTTCTCCGGGGGTCACGGTGATCGAGAGGCCCCGAGCCACATCCCGTATAAAATCTTAAAAAGACATGTCCTCCAGAGGAGACATCCAACATTATGGCAAAGGAGAGGGATCTTCTGGAAGAACCGGTCTGGTACCGATAGGTCATCAGAATCATCAGAATCGGAAGACTCGAAGTATCGACAGGCCGGGTGCTCTTGAACTGCCTGTCGATGGTACCGATTGAAGTCGGCATCAGAATGCCTCGATACCGGACCCTTTATGCCAGACACCGATTCTAGGGCTGGCATGGGTAGTAGCATGGAGAGCGGCGCAATGGTATATGCAGATACATCCGGTACCAGTATTGGTACCGAAGGCTGCGGAACCGATTGTAGTGGCTTTAGCGGTATGGAGGCAGCTAATGAGGCTGCAAGACTGTGCTCAATGGCTAGGATACGTTAATCCATGGAGCCCGCCGAAGTCTGGGTGTCAGTACCGGCAGAGCGGGCCACGACCCCAGAACATGGCACCAAGAGCTTTCCGGAGGTGGACACCCCGGGAACATCTTGGGACCCCGATAATGCTTTGGAGGCAAGGACCTCCCGCCGGGGTTGTTTGGCCGGTGTATTGTCCTTGAGGGCAACACTAGAAGCATCTCAATGCTTAGAAGGAGATCTACCCTTTGAGGACCGGACGGTCTTCGAAGATGACCTGGGTTTGGTTACCTGAGATCCATGGGAGGAAGATGAAGCCCTGGACAACGTTAATGCAACGGACATTGCATCCGAGGCAAAAAGGGTGCCGCGTTTCACAGCTCTATTCTGCAGGCGAGACACTCCGATGGAGAATGGTCTGGGCCCAAACATTTAAGACAACAGTAAAGGGTGTCGGTAGCAGAAATGGTACTGCCACCTTTTGAACATTTTTTGAAACCACTAGTTGGTTTCTCCATTTTGAAAGAAAACAGGGCCTAGTGCCCAAAATGGCGCCGAAGCACCAAGAAGGAACAGACCCTGAAGAAAAAGCTTTTATTTTTATTTTTTTTTAGAAGAAAGAAGACACCGGTGGTACCAGTGTAAGCGTCGATGGGAAGTCAGACGCAACCACAAAAAAGAAAATTTTCTGCAGTGACAGGAGTTGCTGCCTGTCGGCTCTGCGGAAAACGAAAAACTGAAGACGGAGAGTTGGAAAGGCGAAAAGGCAGCAGCGCAGGCGTAGTGGGATACTCCCAAAAGCTTTCCTATAGGACGCTGGGGAGTGTTCCCGCACGGGCTCTGTCGGTGCCGACGATGCCCATATGTGAAGACTACATTCCTGCTTGTTCCTGGAGATTGCCTCTGTACTTGTCCCATGCTTTCTTGAATTCAGATACACTTCTTGTCTCCACCACCTACACTGGGAAGATGTTCCACACATCCAACACCCTTTCTGTAAAGAAATATTTCCTCACATTATTCCTGAGTCTATCTTCTGTCACTTTTAGACTATGACTCCCTCATTCTAGAGCTTCTTTTCAACTGGAAGAAGTCCACTCCTATTTATTTTATTTATTTATTTATTTGTAGTTTCTTCTATAACGCACTATTTGTCATCAGCGCGGTTTACAGACAACCAAAGATGTACAATGTGTAACAGTCTAACATTGACTTTTACAGAGAACAGGGAAATAAAACATGGAGAACGGGGAGAACTATATACACTATGTACAAATTAGGATACCTATTGACGTGTTTGTCTTTAGGGAAGATTGACGTGGGAAAATTTAAATGCAGTGATTAGGGCATAGGGTACGTTCCTTTGTGGGGATCATATTGGCTCAGGATAAAAGGGTTAGGTGATGTTGTCGAGAGTGGAGAAGTGTTGTAAGAAGAGGTGGTGTTTGATTGCCTTCCTGAACTGGGGGAGGTTGGTTATGGCAAGGATATCTGCAGGGAGGTAGTTCCAGCAGGAAGGTGCGTAAAGAGAAAAAGCATGGTTACTCGTTGTCTTTGAGCATTTGGTGATGGTCTTTGGTAGAAGTAAGGTGTTGCAGGCAATTGATCTTCTCGCTCTGTTGGGGGGTGGGGTGTAAGAGGTCCGAGAGTGAGGCAGATGTGCATCTGTTAACTGCTTTGAATGTAATTGTTAGTGCCTTGAAGGTGATTCTGAGGTGGACAGGGAGCCAGTGCAAATCCTTTAAGATGGGGGTAATATGATCTGCTCTTGATGCTCCGCAGAGGGTTCTGGCCGCGGTATTCATCGCAAGTTGGAGGGGTTTGAGCGAGCTCTTGGGGAGGCCGAAAAGGGTGGAGTTGGCGTAATCAAAGTGAGGCAGTATTAGAGCTTGAAAGACAGTTCTGAAGTCGTTTGGTTCCAAAATCCGTTTCATCTGTTGTAGGACCCGAACTTTGTGATAGATTGCCTTAATGGTATTGCTTATCTGGGCATGCATGTCAAGGCGCTGGTCAAGTGTTATACCCAGGTATCGAATCGTCGTCTTGGAGATGAGTTCAGCATTGCGAACCTTGAGTGATTGGGGTGGGGAGAAAGTCTGGTCTCTGCTGATAAAGAGAACCTCCGTTTTTTTGAAATTTATTTTGAGCTCTTGAGATTGTAACCAGTCTGTGACAGCGTCGAAGCATGCTGAGAGTTGGGAGAGGTCGGGTTGGAGTGTGGATATTGGGGTGAACATTAGGACATCGTCAGCATATACTAGACAGTCGATATTAAATGACCGGATAAGGTTGCAAACCGGTTGCATATAGATATTGAACAGTAGGGCTGAAAGTGATGATCCTTGTGGAACTCCTTTCTCTTGTGGGAAAGGAGCGGATGTAGATGAACCAGAGCGAACATATTCCATTCTATTGTTGAGGTATGAGGCGCACCATGCGAGGGCATTCCCGTAGACACCCTTATCTGCAAGGCGAGATAAGAGTAGCTTGTGGCTGACCGAGTCAAAAGCAGCCGCGATGTCAAGAAAGATGAGCACAAAGCCTTGTTTAATGTTGTCAAGTCCAATGGTTAGTGTGTTAAATAAGGTTGTCAGCAATGTTTCCACTCCGTGTGACTCTCTGAATCCATGCTGGCAAGCGTCAAGGGGGGCGTTTGTCTCTATGTGATGAGTTAGCTGCTGTTGAACTATTTTTTCCATGATTTTGGCGAGGAGAGGGATGCTCGATATTGGCCTGTAAGATTCCATTTTTGCGGGGTCAAGCTTATTGTTTTTTAGCAGCGGTCTTATTGATGTTTGCTTTAGGTTCTGGGGGAATGTACCGAAGAGGAATGATGTGCCTATTAGTTTGGCCAAAAAAGGACTAAGTTCGGTCCGAAGAGATTTTATCCAGTGCGCAGGACATGGGTCGTCTGGTGCGGTGGTGGTGTTTATAGACGAGATGGTGTTTTGGATGTCCTTTGCAGTTGGGGGAGAGAAGGAGGTAATGATATAAAGATTATTTGCTGAGCTTAATGGGAGGGGGGGTGGAGATATGTTGGGTGTCTAGGGTCGATGGTAAGGAACATAAGAACATAAGACATGCCATACTGGGTCAGACCGAGGTCCATCAAGCCCAGTATCCTGTTTCCAACAGTGGCCAATCTAGGTCATACGTACCTAGCAATATCCCAAAAAGACACAGGTTCCACAATGCTTGTACTGGGTCAAGCATTGATATCCTGGGTCCCTTTTTAATAGTGGTTTATGGACATTTCCTCCAGGAACTTGTCCAAACCTTTTTTAAACCCAGCTATACTAACAGCCCTTACTACATCCTCCGTTAACAGATTCCAGAGTTTGATTACACGTTGAGCGAAAAAATATTTTCTCTTATTTGTCTTAAATAGTTTACCCTGTAGCTTCATTACATGTCCCCTAGTCTTTCTATACTCTGATAGCGTAAACAATTGATCCACGTTTATCCGTTCCACTCCATTCATTAATTTATAGACCTCTATCATATCTCCCCTCAGCCGTCTCTTCTCCAGGCTAAAGAGCCCTAACCTTCTTAGCCTCTCTTCATAGGAGTAGCCTTCCATCCCCTTCACCAATTTGGTGGCTCTTCTCTGTACTTTTTCTAAGCTGGGGATAAGATTGGTAGGGAGGTGGACGGAGAGGGGGGTATAGAAGATTGGCACAGAGGAGGAGATCTTGCAGGAGTGGTGGAATGACTTGATTTGGCTTGTAGGTAATCTGCATAATCCTGTGGGTGAGGGAGGTTGGATTGGTAGGGTGAAGGTTCTTTTGATAAGGTTTTGACAATATTGAAGAGCTCATGTGGTTTGTTAATTGAGCGTTGTAAGATCCCTGCGTAGTATTGCTTCATTTTTGTAGAAACAGCAGCTCTGTGGGTATCCAGATGGGTGGTGTATGTGTCATAGGATTCACTTGACCTAGATCGGCGCCAAAGTTTTTCAAGCTGTCGGAGTCGGCGAAGGGATGCTGTTAGATCGGGTGAAAACCAGGGTGCCCTCTTTCTTTTGCTGGAAGTTTTGTTACTGGATGGTGTATCAATTATAGCATTAAGGCTCTGGTTCCACAAGGATAGCATGTCATCTAGGTTTAGATCAGGTGGTTCTAGGAGATGCTGTGCCCTTTCAAGGATCTTTTCTTTGATGAAAGGAAGGTAGCGCTTAGAGGTAGTAGCAAATGGTTCGTTTGAAATATGGGGGTTATTGGTCATGGGGTAAGAGGGCAATGAGAAACTAATCAGACTATGGTCAGACCATGGCACTGAGCTTATTGAGAGATTGAACTTGTGTGTTGAAATGCTGGCTACTTGTGGTGCAAATATAAGAGCCAGCATGTTTCCCTTGACATGGGTGGGGGAGTCTATGATTTGAGTATAGCCTAGCGAATTAAGGGCATCGAGAAAGGCCTTGGATTGGTTAGCTTGAAGGGCAGGAAGGTTGAAATCTCCCAACAACCAGTATGCATTTATATCACAGAGTATTGTCGTGGTGGCAGCCCCTAGTGGCCAAGGGCGGTAAGGGCATGCTCCACGATATATTTATTTTCAAGGAGCGTGGTGTAATGTAAGGCCAAAAATGGAGTTTGGTCTTATCTATTTTCAGCTCCTTGTGTGCACATAATAATTCAGCCAAGAGTGAAGGGAAACAAGGCTTTTATTTCCCCTCTGTGCAAGGGTTCTTTAAGACAGTGGAAATCAAAGAATGTCCTTTGTTTGAAAAGGTTCCAGTAATAAACAGGTGGACTAACTGTTAGTAGCCTCACAATTAGTGCCAAGGAAAATGGAGGAATTCAGTTCATTCCAAACAAAACAATTAAACAAGTTTTCTTCTTATTTACACGGTGGTTATAGACTCTAGGCTAGTAGCCATACATAACCCACAATCCATATCTTCTTCCTGAGGCATGGGAAAAGCATTTATATCTTCTACTTCCATAGACTCTGCTACACTGCTTTCCCCCTCGGAGTAAATACTGTCCCTGGCTGTTACAGCTTTACATGGAATGTCTCCGGTGACTTGCCTCCAATAAGACTGGGTTTTAAGTTCTCTTGGTAATTCTTGAAACCACTCTGGTTTCTTTCTTCTTCTTACAAAGTGAGTATTTGCTTTAGCAGTGCTTCTAGGAGTTAAGCATTCTTTAGGTGGAATAAAGCTTTCATACCTTGAGTTTCTGTAGCTGGACTCCCTGGAGCCTTCTCTCCCAAGAACGTCTCTTTTGCAACAGTTTTTCTGCCGGTAGCTTCTGGGCAGTGCTGTGCTTCCTGGCAGCTTAGCAAAACCTGGTATGGATTCAGCTCTGTGCTTCAGTGGTAAAGTAGCTTTGCTAGAAACTCGAGTACCTGGTAAAACTTGTCCAGCAGGTTCCAGTGACTGCCGGTCTTCCTCCAAACCTGGTTCTCTGGATACGTCTCTCAGCTTTGGACTCAGGAACGTTGCTTGAGCAGGGAGTGGCACACTCTCCAGCCTGACTGCTTTCCCCAGCAGACTCCCTCTGAACAGCTACTCTGGTAGCTTGGCCCCTCTGAACTCCACCTCTGTAAATTCCGTTCCCTTGGGCTGGCTGAAGGAGGATTCCTTCCTTTCTCCTTCTTTCCTTAGACGTGCTCCTTGTTCCTTCTCCAAGTCCTTCTGCTCCATGTTCTGCTGCTTCCCTTTGTGCAGCCGTGCTCCTTACTGCTTGGCTTTTTCTCTCCCACTCTGCTTTGCTAGAATTAAACTTCTGCTTATAAAGGGATTTTCTCTTTGAATCTCCCGGGCTCATTCCCAGGTGCAACTGGTTAGATCTCCTAGCCTCATTAGCTTCTGTATGATCACTCCTGCCCCCTCTAGTTGTGCTTTGAGGTAATTGCACATCTAGATCTCTGTGAGAAACAGGGTTTCTTTTCAACTTTGCATCTTTATTAGTACCAGCCTCATGACAGTATTTAAATATCTATATCATATCTCTCCTCTCTCATCTTTCCTCAGAAGTGTATTTATTGAGATCTTTAAGTCTAACCCCATATACCTTATGATGAAGACCACTGACCATTGAAGTAGCCATCCCTCTGGTCAAACGCCATCCTGTTTATATCCTTTTGAAAGTGCAGTCTCCTGAATTTTACACAGTACTCCAAATAAGGTCTCATCAGAGACTTATACAAAGGCATTATCACCTTCTTTTTCCTGCTGGCCATTCCTCTCCCTATGCACCCATTCATTCTCCTGGTTTTTGCCATCACCTTTTCTACCTTTTTAGGCCACTTTAAGATTATCTGATATGATCACCCCCAGGTCCTGCTACTCTTTCATGCAATAATGTACTTCACGCCGTATACTGTACTGCTCCTTTGGGGTTTTGCAGCTCAAATGCATGACCTTGTATTTTTTAGCATTAAACCTTAATTGCCATATTCTTGACTATTCTTCAAGCTTCGCTAGATCCCTCCTCATGTTATCAACATCTTCCAGAATATCTACCCTGTTGTAGATTTTGATATTATCTGCCACAAGGCAAACCTTTCCTGACAAACGTTCCATAAAGAGTAGTTACTCACCTGTAACAGGTGTTCCCCAGGAGCAGCAAGAATCAGTCCTCACATATGGGTGACGTCGGAGCCAACGGAGCCCTCGTGAGGAGCATTTCCCCAGCTTTCAAGGAAAGCCTTTGGGAATGCAGTGCGCAAGTGCGGTCCCACGCCCAAGGGTGCCATCTTGCTCAGTCTGATGACATAGCTAAAAGACAGCAAAAATCAAAATAAATGATATGACTGCAACTCCAGGGGAGGAGGAAGGGTCATGAGAACTGATTCCTGCTGCTCCTGGAGAACACCTGTTACAGGTGAGTAACTACTCTTTCTCCAGGACCAAGCAGGAAGTCAGTCCTCACATATGGGACTCCCCAGCTCTAGGCTACCGGAAACCCTAAGCTGAAAAAATGGCTCCCTCTCAAGAGCCTCAGCATTCGTGATAAGAATATCCTCTGAGAACGCCCCCGTACTGTAGCCCAAGGGTAGGAGTTGCCTAAACCTCAAAGAGATTACAGAGTACCGCCTGTCCGAAAGCACTGTCCCTTCGTGACTCTCTCAAGGCAGTAATGGGCTGCAAAAGTCTGGCTTGAAGACCAAGTTGCGGCCCGGCAGATGTCTGCCAATGGAACAGAACGGAGATGAGCTACTGACGTGACTTTCGCCCTGACACAGTGGGCCATGACTCGACTCTACAAGGGGAGGTCGGCTGGCTTGTACATCCAGGCGATACAATCTGCTACCCAAGTGGACAACGTCCACTTGGAGACAGGTAACGCCATCTTATTAGGGTCAAAGGAGACGAAGAGCAGAGTAGCCCTTCGATGCCCCCGCATACATTCTATGTAAAAAGACAACGCCCTCTTACAGTCCAGGGTATGCAAGACTGTTTCAGCCCGGCTGTTATGCGGCCCGGGAAAGAAGGTCAGAAGAACCACCTCCTGGTTGAGGTGGAAAGAGGAGACCACTTTTGGAAGGAACTTCGGATGGGTCCGTAGGACCACCCTGTTCCTATAGAACCGTGTGTACGGTCTATCATAAACCAGAGCTTGTAGTTCACTCACACATCTGGTCGAGGTAAGAGCCATCAGGAAGAGTGCTTTCCAAGAGAGGAAGCGCAAATGGCAAGTAGCTATCGGCTCAAACGATGGGCGAGTAAGTTGCTGCAAGACCACGTTCAAATCCCACTCAGTTGCCGGTGAACGAACCGGAGGCTTGAGAAGAAGCAGACCCCTGAGAAATCGGGACACCAAGGGGTGAACCGACAGAGACTGTCCCTCCACCGGTGAGTGATGCGCTGAACAGAGCTAGACAAGGCCTAGATCTGACAGGTGAAGTAGATACTGTAGTACTACTGGCACAAGGCAAGAGAAAGGATCTTCATGGCGCTGAGCACACCATACCGTAAACCTATGCCACTTGAGGGCATAGGACTTTCTGATGGACTGCCTCCTAGAGGCCAAGACCACCTCCTCAACCTCCTTAGGTAGAAGTAAGGGAGCTAGCACTATCCTTTCAGCAGCCAGGCCATCATATTGATGGATCTGAGACTGGGGTGCAGAAGGGAACCCTGATCTTGAAATCGGAGGTCGTGTTGCAACCCCAGAGAGAATGAAGTTTCCACCGCCAACTGCAGCAGAAGTGGAAACCAAGGCTGCCTCGGCCATCTGGGGGCTACCAGAATCACCGAGGCCTTGTCCCGGAGAATCTTGAACAGAGTTCGGGCCACCAGGGGCATCGGAGGAAACGCATATAGGAAGCCCGTAGACCAAGAGGTCAGAAAAAGCGTAGTTACTCACCTGTAACAGGTGTTCTCCAGGAGCAGCAGGAATCAGTCCTCACTTATGGGTGACGTCGGCGCCGATGGAGCCCTCGCGGAGCAATTTTCCCCAGCTTTCAAAGAAAGCCTTTGGGAATTGCAGCGCGCATGCGCGGTCCTCTTCCCGCCCAAGGGTGCCATCTTAGCCAGTCAGATGACATAGCTAAAAAAGACAGCATAAAAATTTGCAAAAAAACTAAAGCAGACGATTGCAACTCCAAGGGGAGGAGGGAGGGTTGTGAGGACTGATTCCTGCTGCTCCTGGAGAACACCTGTTACAGGTGAGTAACTACGCTTTCTCCAGGACCAAGCAGGAAGTCAGTCCTCACTTATGGGACTCCCAAGCTTAAGGCTACCGGAGACCCTAAGCACAAAAATGAGCTCCCTCTAGCTCAGCAGCACAGAAGGAAAGAATCTTCGCTGAATTATTACCCACCGGTAGCCCACATCCGGGATGGAGGGTAGGAGTTGCTCAGACCTCAAAGAGATTACGGAGGACTGCCTGTCCGAAAGCACTGTCCCTGCGGGACTCCCTCTCGAGACAGTAATGGACCGCAAAAGTCTGGCTCGAAGACCAAGTAGCGGCCCGGCAGATGTCTGCCAGCGGAACAGAGCGGAGGTAAGCCACTGACGTGGCCTTTGCCCGAACACAATGAGCCGTGACTCGACCGTCCAAGGAGAGTCCGGCTGCCCCATAAGCCCAAGAGATACAGTCCGCAACCCAGATGGACAGAGTACGCTTGGAGACCGGGAGCCCCAATTTATTGGGGTCAAAAGACACAAAAAGCTGAGCAGCTTTACGGTGCTCCCGCGTACGGTCAAGGTAGAAGTTCAATGCCCTTCTACAGTCCAGGGTATGGAGGACCGTTTCAGCTCGGCTGGAGTGTGGTCTGGGAAAGAAGGTTGGAAGTACCACCTCCTGATTGATGTGAAAAGGGGAGACCACTTTTGGAAGAAATTTTGGGTGAGTCCGTAGGACTACCCTATTTTTGTAGAACCGAGTGTAAGGGGGATCAGACACGAGGGCCTGCAATTCACTTACGCGTCTAGCGGAAGTGAGGGCTATCAAGAACAATGTTTTCCAAGAAAGAAAACGGAGAGAACAGGTAGCCATAGGTTCAAAAGGCGGACAGGTGATCCGCTGTAAAACCACATTCAGGTCCCAGTCAGGCGCTGGCGGGCGCAGAGGTGGTTTAAGTAGGAGGAGACCTCGGAGAAACCTCGCTACGAGAGGGTCGCTGGAAAGAGGTCTGCCGTCCACCGGCACATGATGTGCTGAAAGAGCACTGAGGTGAACTTTGACGGAGTTGGACTTAAGTCCCAGATTAGAGAGGTAGAGCAAGTACTGCAAGATCACCGACACCGGGCAGGAGAAGGGATCCTGAGACTGTTGGGTACACCAAACGGAGAAACGACGCCATTTAAGGGCGTAGCATTTTCGGGTAGAAGGTCGTCGCGAAGCTAGGACGACCTCCTCCACCTCTGTCGGCAGGAGAAGGGGAGCAAGGACTACCCTCTCAGCAGCCAGGCCATTAGGTTGAGAGACCTGAGGTTGGGGTGTAGCAGAGACCCCTGATCCTGAGTGAGGAGATCCGGTTGTAACCCCAGAGGGAATGGATCCTCCACCGCTAATTGCAGCAGGAGTGGAAACCACGGCTGTCTGGGCCAGCGAGGGGCCACCAGGATCATGAAGGCTTTGTCTCGGAGAACCTTGAAAAGAGTCCGGGAGACTAGCGGGATGGGAGGGAAAGCGTACAGAAGGCTCCCTGACCATGAGAGCAGGAAAGCGTCCGCCGCAACCCGAAGGGGGTGTGGCTGACGAGAGCAGAAGCGAGGAAGTTGCCGGTTGTGAGGACTGGCAAAGAGATCCATCGTGGGGAGGCCCCACTTTAGAAAGAGCTTCTGAACTACCAAGGGATCCAGGCGCCACTCGTGCGGCTGGAGGATCCTGCTGAGTTTGTCCGCCAGGCAATTTTCTTGGCCTGGGAGATAAACGGCCTTGAGAAGAATGCCGTGACTGACGGCCCAAGAGCAGAGCTTCCTTGCTTCCTGACAGAGAAGGAAGGAGCCCGTGCCCCCCTGCTTGTTCACGTAGAACATGGCAACTTGATTGTCCGTCTGGACAAGGACGGACTGGCGAGAGGTCAGGTGGGAGAAGGCCTTGAGAGCCAAGCGGATCGCTCTGAGCTCCAGGAAGTTGATCTGCTGAGCAGACTCCCACGCGTTCCAGAGACCCTGAGTACATGCCCCTTGGCAATGTGCTCCCCAGCCCAGGAGGGATGCATCTGTCGTCAGCACCCGGCCCGGCTGATGTGGCTGAAAAGGCATGCCGAGCACTAGGTTCGGCCGATGAAGCCACCACTGAAGAGACGAGGCCAGCGGCTCGGAGACGCGCACTAGGTCCGCTAGGCCGCCTGTGGCCTGTTGCCACTGCTTGCGGAGACACCATTGAGCAGGCCGCATATTCAGGCGGGCATTGGGGGTCACATGGACGGTGGAAGCCATATGGCCGAGTAGTCTCAGGAAGCGCCTGGCGGAGACCAGGGGCTGGCTGCGAAAACGGTCGGCTAGGTCCATGAGCCGTTGAGCCCTGTCGAGCGGTAGGAACGCTCGTGCCTGAGGAGTGTGCAGCCTTGCGCCGATGAACTCGAGATCCTGTGAGGGGAGCAAAGTGGACTTTGCGAAGTTTATAACAAAGCCCAAGTGCTGCAGAAGAGTCACCGTGCGACGTGTGGCGTTGGTGACCTCCGGGGCGGACGCTGCTTTGATGAGCCAGTCGTCGAGGTACGGAAAGACATAGAGGCCGTGAAGCCGGAGATGGGCCGCCACCACCGCGAGGCATTTTGTGAAGACCCGCGGTGCGGAGGACAGGCCAAAGGGCAGTACTCTGTACTGGTAATGATTCCCTGCCACCACAAACCTTAGGTATTGGCGGTGGCTTGGGTGGATGAGGATGTGCGTATAGGCATCCTTTAGATCCAAGGAGCATAGCCAATCTCCCTGCTGGAGGTAGGGCAGAAGGATTCCAAGGGTAAGCATCTTGAACTTCTCCCGCACAAGGAACTTGTTGAGGTTGCGCAAGTCCAGGATGGGTCTGAGGCCTCCTGTCCGCTTTGGTACTAGAAAGTACCTGGAATAAAAGCCTAGACCTCTCAGGTGGTGGGGCACCGGTTCCACCGCCTGCTCCTGCAGAAGACCCGCTAACTCCTGAAGGAGTAGTTCCCTGTGCAGAGGGGGTCGTGGAGGTTCTCCCGGAAAGTAGGAGGGAGGGATCTGGTGGAAGTGGAGAAGATATCCTTCTCTCACGACCTGAAGCACCCAGGCATCTGAGGTGACGCCGGACCACCTGTGGGCGAAGTGAACCAGCCGGCCTCCGGTGCTGGGAGGAACCAGCGGGGGGGGAGAGGCTATGCTTAAGGAGTCAAAAACCCCCACCCTGCTGAGCAGGGGCTGGTGGTGCAGGCTTAGGGGCTTGCTGCCTACGGGACCCGTTACCCCGTCCCTTGGCCTGCTGGCCCTGTTGGGGAGCTGCAGGGGCCTGATAATGGGGGTATTGTTTGTAGGCAGCCGCCTTCCTCGGGTAAAAGGACTTTTTTCCCGAGCCCTTTTTTTTCTGGGAAGGGGCGGAGGTCTTCCTAGAAAGCCTAGTCCTGGTGAGAGTCTCCGTCTCGATTTGTGCAGCCTTTTCAGCCATGGGCTTGCCAAAGAGGTTTTCGCCTCGGCAGGGGACATCGACCAACTTGTCCTGCACCCAGGGCTCAAGGTCAGACGACTGAAGCCAAGCCTGTCGGCGGGCACCGATGCCGGCTGCGGCCACTCGAGCCGATGCTTCAAAGCCATCATAGGCTGCTCGGGATATGAATTTTGAGCATTCCCGAATGCCAGTGGACAAGGCCAGGAACCTCCGCAAGGGTTCCTCGGACAAACCAGCGGAGAATCCGGCTAGCTCTTTAGCCAGGTCTCGGAGATACATGCCCATGTATAGCTGGTAGGTCTGGACACGACATGCAAGCATAGAGCCCTGGAAACACTTCTTACCAAGGCCATCCAGGTTACGGGCCTCCCTGCCAGGAGGCACCGAGGAGTGCATCTTCTGGCTCTTAAGACGATGCATGGCCGATTCCACTACCATGGAATGGTGTGGTAGCTGTGCTTTTTGGAAGCCAGGGCTCTTGCGGACTCGATAGATAGAATCGACCCGCTTGCTCAGGACCGGCGAGGTGGCCGGACTCTCCCACATGCGGAAGAGTAGTCGTTCCAGCATGGGAGGAACCGGTACAGTAAAGTGTTCCCTTGCGGGAGAGTCATACTGGAGGGCGTCGAGCTCTTCAGCTCGAGGCTCCTCCTCGGGGTCCGCAGGGAAGGCCAAAGCCTTGGCCATATCCCTGACGAAGTCCGAGAACCGGGCATCCTCCGGGGGGGACTGCTTCCGAGGTTCGGACTCCGGTGAGTCCGAGGGGACACACCGAGTCCGGAAAGAATCAGGCGACTCTTCCTCTTCAGACTCCCAGACCGACTCCGACGAGGACTCGGTGGGGTCGGCCCGGGTAGGGCGCGGCGCCTGCCGCCCCGACGCCGAGGGAGTCGGCGTCGGCGACCTCGGTCCCGAACGGGAGGCCGAGGGTGACCTCAACCGAGGATCGACTCGAGTTCGCATCGACTCGAGGATCGGCTCGGTCTCCGGGGTCGACTTGGACGTCGACGTCCCGGCGGTCGGGGCAGCGGCGCCAGCGAAGCCAGCGAGCAGTGCCCGCTGCTGGTCCATGAAGGCAGACAGTCTGCTCTCCAAGGCCGTCAACCTGAGTCCGAGCTCAGGTGACCCAGCAGCCCCCGACTCGGGCCCCGACGGCGTCGGGCCCGAAGTCGGCTGTCGCGGAGGCGAGTCCAGGAGGACCACAGGACTTACCCGAGCAGGCAGCTCCGACTCCAGGCGAGGTCGCTTCGTGAGGTGCTCCTTCTCCAAGGACCCGGGACGGCTATCGGGGCTATGCGACCTGGCCCTCGCGGAGCCAGGAGCGTCCACTGACGCCGCCCTCGCGGGTTTCACCTTACGTCGATGGTCCCCGGAGGGAGAACCCCTGTCGGAGGAACTCCGGCGACGGTCCGAGCTGGAACCTTTGGACGCGGAGGCCTCCGACGAGGTCCGGGTACGGCTGGGGTCAGCGAAGATCCTATCCCGCTGATGCCGCCGACTTCTCAACGCTTTGGAGGACATTTTGCCGCAGGGCCCACAGATCATTTCTTCATGATCCGGGCCCAGGCAGCGGAGGCAAAAGTCGTGTGTGTCAGTTAGTGACATATTTCGGTCACACTGACCACACCGCTTGAAACCACTGGCAGCCATCGGGGGAAAAAAGGGCCCCGGCGAGGTCAAAGGACCGGGCTGCCAGGGAAAAACCGAAAACGAAAGCTGACTAAGTCAGAAAAACCGAAAAGAAGAAGAGGACTCGTGACCGGCGTCGCGAGTCCGGGCGGGAAAAAGACCGGCATCGAACCGAAGGGAAAAAGAATAAATTATGAAGAAATATCAACTTTTTCGCGGGGACACGACGGGTACGTCTGTAGGGCTCCGCGGAAAAAAGAAGACTGGCTAAGATGGCACCCTTGGGCGGGAAGAGGACCGCGCATGCGCGCTGCAATTCCCAAAGGCTTTCTTTGAAAGCTGGGGAAAATTGCTCCGCGAGGGCTCCGTCGGCGCCGACGTCACCCATAAGTGAGGACTGACTTCCTGCTTGGTCCTGGAGAAGCATCTGCTGCCATCCTCAGGGGATGCGGCTGTCTGGAGCAAAACCTGGGCAGCTGACGGTTTTGTGGACTTTCAAAGAGATCGATGGATGGAAGTCCCCAGTGGAGGAAGATCTGCTGGACCACCCATGGATTCAACTGCCATTCATGAGGCTGGAGAATCCTGCTTAGCTTGTCTACTAGGAAATTCTCCTGACCAGGTAGATAAACTGCTTTGAGAAACATGCCTTGTTTGACTGCAAAGGAGCAAAGGGCCATCGCCTCCTGACATAGGAGCCTGGACCCCGTGCCCCCTTGTTTGTTCACATAGAACATTGCCACCTGATTGTCCGTCTGAACTAGGACAGACTGGTGAGAGAGGGCATGAGAAAAATTCTGTAGAGCTAAGCGGATTGCTCGCAGCTCCAAAAGATTGATTTGCTGCGTGGCCTCTCAAGGAGACCAGAGGCCTTGAGTGCACGTGCCCTGGCAATGTGCACCCCAGCCCTTTAAGGAAGCATCAGTCATCAGCACCCTTGTATGTGCTGGAGTCTGAAAAGGTACCCCCCTGAGAAGGTTTGGGAGATGTAGCCACCACTGTAAGAGAATCCAGAAGTGGTTTGGACACCTTTACTCTGTCTCAGAGGTCGCCTGTGGCCTGCGTCCACTGATCTCTGAGGCACCACTGAGTAGCCCACATGTGTAGACGGGCATTCGGAGTCACATGTACTGTGGATGCCATGTGGCCCAGGAGCCGCGGGTAGTGCCTGGCGGAGACATGAGACTTGCTTTGGAACTGGGTGGCCAAGTCCTCTCTTCGGGCAAGTAAGCTCTTGCCTGAAGGGTGTCTAAGCTTGCCCCTATAAACTCTAGGTTCTGAGAGGGGAGCAAAGTGAACTTTGCGTAGTTTATGACAAAGCCCAGATGCTGAAGAAGAGAGACAGTGAGAAGAGTGGCTTGTCTGGCCTCCTGGAGAGACTGGCCCCTGATGAGCCAGTCGGCCAGGTATGGGAAGACAAAGATCCCCTGATTCCTGAGATAAGCCGCCACCACCGCCAGGCATTTGGTGAAAACCCTGGGGGCAGAGGTTAGGCCAAAGGGAAGTACCCTGTGCTGAAAATGGTTTCCTCCCACCACAAATCTGAGATATTGTCTGTGGTCTGGATGAATGAGGATGTGAGTATAAGCACCCTTTAGGTCTAAGGAGCATAGCCAGTCTCTCTGCTGGAGGTAGGGCAGCAGTATCCCAAGGGTAAGCATCTTGAACTTTTCCCTCTCCAGAAATTTTTTAGGTTTCGCAAGTCTAGGATAGGCCGGAGGCCTCCTGTCCCTTTTGGTACCAGGAAGTACCTGGAGTAGAAGCCTTGCCCTTCCAGGTGGTGAGGCACCGGTTCCACCGCCTGTTCCTTTAGAAGACTTGCCAACTCCTGAAAGAGGAGGTTCCTGTGTAGAGGGAGTCTTGGAGGCTCCCCTGGGAAGTAGGAGGGGGGTAGCTGGTGGAAGTAGAGCATGTAACCCTTCTGGACTATGCTCAGTACTCAAGTATCCCCTGTGATGGCTGGACACCTGTAGGCGTACAGGGTCAGCTGACCTCCTGTGCTGAGTGGAGCCACCGGTGGAGAAGAGGCTATGCTGTGGGAGTCAAAACCCCACTCCCTGCTGTGCAGGAGCCGGCGCTGGTGGCTTGGGGGTCTTCTGCTTACGGGGCCCATGCCCCTTGCCCCTTGGCCTGCTGGCCCTGTTGGGGAGCTGGAGAGGCCTGATATTGAGGGTAGGATTTGTAGGCAGCACCCTTCCTCGGGAAAAAGGGCTTCTTTCCCGAGCCCTTCTTTTTTTGAGAAGGGGCAGAAGCCTTTCTGGACAGCCTTGTCCTGGTGAGAGTCTCAGTCTCGATTTCTGCAACCTTTTCAGTCATGGGCTTACCGAATAGTTTGTCACCTCGGCACGGGACATCGACCAACTTTTCCTGCACCCATGACTCCAGGTCCGATGACTGTAGCCAGGCCTGACGGCGTGCACCGATGCCGGCCACGGATTCCTGGGCCGAAGCCTCGAAGCCATCATAGGCTGCTTGAGAGATAAACTTCGAGCACTCTCGGATCCCTGTCGGCAAGGCCTTGAACCTCTGCACAGGTTCCTCGGAGAGGCCAGCTGAGAACCCGGCAATCTCCTTTGCCAGGTCTCTTAGGTACATGCCCATGTACAGCTGGTAAGTCTGGACACGGCAAGATAGCATAGAGCCCTGGAAGCACTTTCTACCGAGGGCATCCAGGTTCCGGGCCTCCCGGCCAGGGGACACCAAGGAGTGCATCTTCTGACTCTTCAGGCGGTGCATGGCCGATTCCACAACCATGGAATTGTGCGGTAGCTGCGCCTTTTGGAACCCAGGGCTCTTACGGACTCGATAAATGAAATCGACCCGTTTGCTAAGAACCAGTGCCAAGGCTGGTGCCTCCCACATACAGAACAGCAGCCGTTCCAGCATCGGAGGAACCGATACAGTAAAGGCTTCCTTCGGAGGAAAATCGTTCTGGAGGGCATCGAGCTCCTCGGCTCGAGGCTCCTCCTCGGCGTCCGCAGGGAATGCCAAAGCCTTGGCCATGTCCCTCACGAAGTCCAAGAACCGGGTATCCTCCAGGGGGGACCTTGTCCAGGGTTCAGACTCCGGGGAGTCCGAAGGGACGCATCGGGTGCGGAAAGATGTCTGGGGACTCCTCATCCTCCTTCTCCCACGCCGACTCCTCCAAGGAGTCGTCGGGCGGCTCCGGCCGTGTGGGCCTCGGTGGCACCGGTGTCAACGACCTCGGCCCCGAACAGGAGGTCGAGGCGGACCTTGACCGAGGATCGACTCGAGACTTGATGGATTCGATGATCGGCTTTGTCTCCGGGGTTGACTTGGACGTCGAAGTCCCGGTGGTTGGGGCAGATGCAATGGTCAGAACGGCGATCAGCACCCGCTGCTGTTTCATGAAGGCAGTCAAGCTGCTCTCCAAGGCCATCAGTCTGAGTCCAAACTCAGGAGACTCAGCAGCCCCCGACTCGGGCCCTGGACGTCGGTTCTCCCGGAGGAGAGTCCACGAGCTTACGTGACTCGGGAACTCCGGCTCCATGCGAGGTAGTTTGCATGGCCTCTCCGAGAGCCTGGGGCGGCGGTCAGGGCTACCGATGCCGCCCTCACGAGCTTCTTCTTCCTTTTGTGCTCCCAGGTGGGAGATCCCCTCTCAGAGGAACCACGTTGGCGCTTGGGGTCAGACTCCCGAGATGTCGAGGCCTCTGATGAAGTCCGGGCCCGGCCGGACGCGGACTCTGAAAAAATTCTCACACGTTGATGCTGACAGCTCCGAAGTGCCTTCGACGACATTTTGCGCACGGGCCACAGACCAGCGGGTCATGGTTGGGCCCGAGGCATCGGAGGCAGCAGTCATGTGTGTCGGTGAGAGACATACGTTTCTTGCACCGATCACATTTTTTGAACCCACTGGCAGCCATGGGGGGAAAAAGGGCCCCTGCAAGGTCAAAAGACCGGGCTGCCAGTGAAAATAACAAAAAAGGCGCGAACGCAAGTCACAAAGGACAAAAACCGAAAAAAGAAATTCCGGACTCGATACCGGTGTACCGAGCCCAGGCGAGAAGGGGAACCGGCGTCAAACCGGATAGAAAAAAGCGAAAATCGCAGAAAAAAATCTGCTTTTCCCGGGTGACACGAACTCATGTCCGTTGGGCTCCGTGGAAAAAGAAAAATTGAGAAAGATGGCACCCTTGGGCGGGAAGGGGACCGCACATGCGTGCTGCATTCCCAAAGGCTTTCCTTGAAAGCTGGGAAAATGCTCCAAACAAGGGTTTCGTCGGCGCCGGCGTCACCCATATGTGAAGACTGACTTCCTGCTTGGTCCTGGAGAATATTGCTTACAAAAAAATGTTAAAAAGAACAGGACCAAGGATCAATCCCTGTGGCATGCCATTGGTAATGCTCTTTTCTTCAGTATGAACTCCATTTACTACTAACCTCTGTCATCTCCCACTCAACCAATTTCTAACCCAGTCAGTTTATTTATAAGTCACTGAACAAGAACAGTGTCAAAGGCCTTGATGAAATCTGAGGATACCAATCTAGCATTCTCCCCCAATCCACTTCTTTGGTCACCCAGTCAAAGAAATCAATTAGATTCATCTGACTAGACCTTACTCTAGGAAGTTCTCTGCGCTGCCTTAGGCACTATCCAAAAAAACACTTCTTACAGCTTCAAAACCACTTGGTTTAAAATTACAGGCTAAACAACAGCAGAAGTGTATATAAAAATAAATTGAAAAAGGAAAAATCCCTCCCAAAACAATATAAACTCAACTGAGGTAATTAGATTTGCTTCAAAACAGTCAACAGAGGAATAAAAAATGGCAAAGGCAGTTGCAGACTCCTTAAATCAGCACAGATATGCATGCTGGAGACTGCTACATTTTCTCACTACTTAGAGGGACCAGTGGGAGAAACTGCAGGGTGCCATGGGGGAAAGGAACAATCTGCACCCAGGATGCATTCTGGCCTTTACAAGAAACACAAATTTTAGTGTAATTATTTTCAGTGACAGTTACTGAGCAGACGACACTCTAAGAACATGATAGGCCATGCTGAGTTAGACCAAGGTCCATCAAACCCAGCATCCTGTCTTTAACAGCAGCCAGTCTGGGTCACAAGTGTTTAGCAGATCCCACAAAGCTCAGCAATTTCTCACAGCTCATTTGAAGGGATAAGTTAAAAAGGTTTTAGAAATTCTGCCTTCAGGAACTTGTCCAAATTTCTTTTGAACCCTATTATGTCAGTTGCATTGACCACATCCTCCAGCAACAGATTCCATATGTTCTTGTACAGCGCTGCATATGCCTTGTAGCACTATATAAATGATTAATAGTAGCAGTAGCAGCTTAATTATGTGGTGCATGAAAAAAACACTTTCTACAATTTGCTTTCAATCTGGTGGTTGCTTTGTATTTATATTCACAAATAGGTATGGCAAGGCAATAGCAATTCAAACCTCTCTCACAATTAATAAATGGAGTGGAATGAGTAAATGTAGATCGATTATTTACACTATCAAAAAGTAGAAAGACTAGGGGACACGCAATGAAGTTACAATGTAACCAATTTAAGACTAATAAGAGAAAATATTTTTTCACTCAACGCATAATCAAACTCTGGAATTCGTTACCAGAGGATGTAGTAAAAGGAGAAATTAGACCTTACCTACTAATTGTCTTTCCTTGAGTGTTCTCCAGGCCAGACCAGGAACAGTAGTAGTTGGGTAGTCAGCCTCCACCAGCAGCTGAGGATTGAAATACAGAGTCTTGCTGACCCTATATCTAGCTCCCTCTAGCACTCCCAACTCAGTCTTCTATTGACAAAGCCGCTAAGACCTACAACTAAAGATTTCAACCTGAACTATCTTCCAACTCTAAACCAAGTCTATCGAGCATGTGAGAGGCCCTGAACCCCCTCTTTGAAGCTCTACTGAACTCTACTCCTTAAATTGCCCCTTTTTGTTTTTTGGGGGGGGGGGGGTTTAAATAATTTTTTTTTCGTATCCCAGTGTTGCAGCAAATGCTGTGAAAAAAAGCTCTCATTCTCTCTCTCACCCACAAAAAGAAACTCACAGACAGGCTGGAATGCAAACAGGATCTTTTAATGTGCGCACAAGCTCAG
Organism: Ichthyophis bannanicus; assembly: GCA_033557465.1. Taxonomy (NCBI): domain Eukaryota; kingdom Metazoa; phylum Chordata; class Amphibia; order Gymnophiona; family Ichthyophiidae; genus Ichthyophis; species Ichthyophis bannanicus. Next base: position 196,157,701 of record CM066039.1, read on the forward strand.
ACAGAGTGCCGGCAGTCTCCACAAAAAAATCTGAGCCCCGAGGGACGTCCTACAATGCCTTATATACAGTACAATTTTAAAACTCATTCTACAATCTCATTCGCCTCAGGTATTTTCTGTCCACCAATCAGTAGCCCCTGGGGAAGGTGCCTGGGTGACCTGTCCAAACCGGTATGCTCTGGTCTGCTGATTTCTGGGCAAGGGGTATTGTGCTCAGACCTGGAGTGGGGGAAGGGTGCCTGCTGAAATCTTTATGTCTCCTCTTAGCAAGCTGATCACTTATGTAAGAACCTCATGGCTGGGGGGGGAGGGGTTTCCCACAGCTAAACCTTATGGCTGCCTCACTCCCCCCTTTTTAAGTGAGACCTCAACTGCTAGAGGTGGTAAAGGGCAGTATTACTGGAGGCAAGCCGCAGAGGGATGTATTGGGACAGGGCCATGACAGTGGTAGCAGCCTTGCGTTCTACTTTCCCCGAGCTCTGCGGACGGTAAGCTGTGTGTAGCTTCCAGTCGATCTGCAAGGCCTTGGCTACCTGCTACACCACTTGGGCCACAAATGCAAGTCCATTATCCAATCACACCATCCTGGAAGTCCAAAACGGGGAATGATTTGATGCCGCAGCACCTTTGTCACTTCTCTGGCTTTTTTCTGTGCGGACTGGGAAGGCCTCCACCCACCCCATGAAAGTAGAGACTAATACTAGCAGATACCGGTACCCATTTGCTCGGGGCATTTCTGAAAAGTCAACCTGGATGTTTCCCATAGGGGTGACCCCATAAGACTGGACCCCTGGGGGTTGGCTTGGACCTTGACGGGCATTGTTTTTAGCACATGTGGTGCAAAAGATGATAGGAATGCTGGGGCAAGACTGTCTGGGATGACTATCACTGGAGCTGTCCCTGTTCTAGGTAACCTTATCCAACCATCTATGTGTAACACCCCACCCTCCTCCTGACAGAAGAAATCTAGTTCTCGTGTAGTGTACCTCTTGGCCCATTGGCTTAGTGGGACCGGAAACAGGGGGGCTTGTAGATCCTGGGAATCCTCTGGGAAGGACTGGGACAAGGATGTGGTTGCGACCCGCCGGGCTTCTACATCAGCCCGTCTATTTTCCCTTGGCTATCTCACTGTTCCCTTTCTGGTGGCCTCTGCAGTGCATAACGGCTACTGTTTTTGGACGCCAGACTGCTTCTAGCAGGGCCAATATCTGGGGGCCATTCTTTATCTCAGAGCCAGCTGCAGTAACTAACCCTCTTTCCTTGTACAGGGCCCCGTGGGCATGGAGAGTGGCAAAGGCATACCGGGAGTCTGTGTATATATTCACATGACGGTTAGTCCCAAGGGTTAAGGCACGGGTAAGGGCAATGAGTTCCGCCTTCGGTGCAGATGTTCCAGGGGGTAAAGGCTGAGCTTCGACTATCTCTTCCATCGTCACCACCGCGTACCCCGCACACCTGCAGCCCTCCAACACCAGACTGCTTCCATCTACGAAGTAGGTCTCATCCGGATTGCTTAACGGCACATCTGTCAGATCAGGGCGACTGGAGAAGATTGTATCCATCACTTCCAGGCAGTCTTGATCAGGTGGCCCCGGGCCTACAAGCAGGAATATAGCAGGGTTTAAGGCTTGGCTGGTAGTTATCTGCACTCTGGGATTTCCCCATAACATGCTCTGGTACTTCAACATCCGGGAGCTGGTGAACCAGTGACTTCCTTTATGCTCTAACAATGTTTGGACTGAATGTGGGACAGTGACTAGAAGGCCTTGGCCCATGGACAGTTTATCAGACTCTTCCACCAACAAGGCTGTTGCAGCTATTGCTCTCAGGCAAGGTGGCCATCCCTTGGCCACTGGATCCAGCAGTTTAGACAGGTCGCGGCCAAGACCCCAGTTGTTGGGTCAAAACCCCCAAAGCTGTTCCTGCTGCTTCGTGTACATAGAGGGTGAAAGGCTTGGTGACATCCGGAAGGCCTAGGGCTGGTGATGACAGTAATGCCCTTTTCAAATGTTCGAAGGCCTCCTGTTGGTCACGACCCCATTCAAGGGGGCTCTTCTCTGGGCCCTTTGTAGACTCATAGAGGGGCTTTGCAATCTTTGCGAAGTTGGGAATCTAGATGCGACAGTACCCAGCGGCCCCAAGAAAGGCGCGTACTTGCTTGCGGCTTGTTGGCACTGGGATCCGGCACACTGCTTCCTTCCTCTCGTTCCCCAACCGTCAGCTTCCTTTCGACAGATGGAATCCCAGATACTTCACTTCCAACTGGCATAAATGAGCCTTTTTTTTTCTGGAAACTCGGTAACCCACATCGTACAGAAGTTGGAGAAGCTCTGTGGTTGCCAGTATACATTCAGCCTCAGAGTCAGCAGCTATTAGCAGGTCATCAACATACTGCAGAAGTACTCGTCTGCCAGGCTCCCCCGGGGGGAAACTAGCAAGATCTTGGGCCAATGCTATGCTGGAAATGGTAGGGGAGTTCTTGAATCCCTGTGGTAAGCGAGTCCAGGTAACTTGGGACTTTCTGCCAGTAGCAGGGTCCTCTTTCTCGAAAGCAAACAGGTGCTGGCTTGCAGTAGCCAGGCGTATACAAAAGAAGGCATCTTTTAGGTCCAGTACTGAGAAGTGAGAAGCAGTCACCGGGATGAGGCTCAACAGTGTATAAGGATTTGGTACTACTGGATGCAGAGTCACAGTGGCCTCATTGACACGACGGAGATCCTGAACAGGTCGGTAGTCGGTGGTTCCAGGTTTTCGGACTGGCAGCAAAGGAGTGTTCCATGCCGATTGGCAGGGCCGCAGGATACCATGCTGTAGTAGCTGCACCAGATGATGATGAATTCCTTCCACAGCTGCCCGCGGCAGCGGGTATTGTCGCACATGTACCGGGGATGCTCCTGACTTCATTTCAATGCATATGGGAGGAATGTTGATGGCCATTCCGGGGGGGTTTCCTTCAGCGCATACTCCAGGGGGCACTGATTCCCACGTATCCAGGGTAGCCACATCAGATTTGGGCCTGTTCTCATATAACCGCCATTCTTCTTCTCGGGGGACGGACAGTACCAAAACTGTTGGGCCCAGGCTGGGTATTTTGAGCTCAGCCTGGCCGTCAGGCCCGAATGAGATTTGGGCCTGGAGTTTTTTTGCCAGAACATCCCGACCCAGCAGGGGTATGGGACATTCAGGCATATACAGGAACTGGTGAGTGATGGTCCGTCCCCCCAACTGGCACGTGTGGTTTTGCAGAAAACGTCTCTGGGCCCTCTCCCCCATGGCTCCCACAATAGTTACTGATTGGGAGGAGATCGGGGCCACTTGTTGGGTGACCACTGAGTGTGTTGCTCCGGTATCGACCATGAATTGCATTTTCAGGTCCCCTAAATTCATGTTGACCATAGGCTCCTGGGGACCCAACAGAAACTTGGAGCCCGGTCTGGCCTAGTAGCCATCCGAGTCATAATGTTCCATAGCTGCAAGGCCTTCGAAAGCTGGTCCCGGTGGAGGCGGGAAAGATTCATGCTGGTCTTGCTCCCATGTAGTTCGTACGGGTGCTCTTACAGCCCTTGTGGATGGATATCTCCCTCGCCTTGTGTTATGATTTGGACACTGTGATAAGGAAGCTTATCATAGCTCAGGTAGGAGCTATAGAAAAGATGATGTGACTCTGAACAAGCAACCTGTCAGTTCTGGTAGAAGCAAGAAAACAGAGTTTTCACATAAAAGACTACCAGTCCCAGAATGCACCAGGTTTCCAGCAGCCATGAGAGGGGCTGAAGTGAGGAAATGTGTGTGCAATCAAGAGAGCTATGAGGTAATCCCTAAGCACTCATCTCAAAGGGCAGGGCCTGATTCAAGACAGCTGCGCTGTGTTAGGGAGCAGCACACATTAGAACAGGATAAGAATAGAGCTTATTCTTCAGATAACAGTTTCAAGAACAGCTTCAGGGAGAGCTTCAGCAAAAGCTACAGAGGGAGGAAGAGATACAGAGACAGCAACGGCTACAAGCACCAGTATCACCTGGAGAAACAGAAGCCAAGCCAAGCAGATAGAGAGAGAAGGAAACTCTCTGGAAGGAAGAGAAGAAAGGCCATTGGAAGGTCTGGGAGATTCCAAGGCAGTACTCATACTGGGAGGTATTCCAAAAGCCAGCAGAGTCCATTGGACTGGATTCAGCCAGAGGAATGGAGTGGCAGAGATAGGAATCACCAGTGGCTACCTGGAAGAGAGAAGACTGCATGTGGAAGGGACTTTCAGACCAAGGCCAGAAGGTATGTGAGAGAAGATCCAGCGTCCAGGGATCAAGATTGGAAGGCTGGACATCAGAATTGGATTACATATTGGCCAGGCTATACAGAGAGGAATAATGATAGCAGGAGAGGCTCAGGTATGAACACTGATCCAGACCCTATCTATAATAGAGAATGGCAGCAAGGGAATAAGCATTCTCATGATAGTGCCTTAATGAAAGACTCATCTGTGCCAATGTATGATATTGACCCTATGATTGTTGATGCAGGGGGAAATACAGCAGATGAAACTATTTACATGGACTGTTCTTTATCTAAATGCTATTGCTAGTTTTCTATGAGCAAACACATCAGCCATCACAAAGAAACCTAACTTTGTTCTTTATTTCCACTGCAAACAGCTCTTAAAGCAGGATTTGGGTTCACACAGTAGCAGCCAGCCAGCTAAAGGCTTACAGCTGGTCAATTGATAGTAATTAAAGCTGCACCTGATTGTGTGTGTGAGCAAGGGAGAATCACTGCTGAGATCGGCGTGGAAAATTAGCAGAAGTTAACCTAACCAGCAAAGTTTATTCTTTACTTTGTACCTTTGTATTTGGTAATTATTTGCTAAGAAAACATTAGCTAATTGCCTGACAAGCTGAAGGTTGTTTTCTGGTTTACTTTGTGACTTTTTGTTATCCCTTTAAACACTGCAAGCAAGTAACCTCATTTATAGTGCTATCAAGCATACATGTGCTGGGTGAATTAAACCCCATCAATAAAAGAAGTATTTTATTGATCTTACCACTTGGTTTCACAACTCAAATTATTGTCATCAGCTGTGTTTGGGAGTGAATGAACTACAATACCCACAATACCTTGCAAGAATCATATGAATATATGCATAGTCAAGATTGTGTAAGTTCTCACCCTAGGCAGCCGCTTGACAACACTCATTCTTCCAATGTCCCTCCTCTTTGCAGTAGGCGCATTGATTGGGGCCTAGGGGAAACCTCGGCCCCCCGTATCCGCGGCCTCGTCCTCATCCCCTATTTTCTCCTCTGGCTCAGGCCGGAACTGGTGGTCGCTCGACTAGGGCAGTTGCTAGGAAGTCTGCTTTTTTCTTCATCCGACGCTCCGACTCTCGCTTCCGCTCCTGGTCACGATTTACATATATTTTTTGTGCTACTTCCATCAATTGTGTTGTATTCATGCCCGCAAACCCTTCCAGTTTCTGCAGCTTCCGCCGTATATCACCTTGTGCCTGTGCCACAAAGGCAATATTCACCATACGAAGAATCTCAGGGGCCGCTGGATCGTAGGGGGTGTATAATCGGTATGCTTCAGTCAGACGCTCATAAAATACCGCCGGACTCTCATCAGGAAGCTGGAGAACTTCTGCGATTTTACTGATGTTCATAGCTCGTTGCCCCCCCCTTCTTAAGGCCCTCAAGGAGCGCAGTCCGGAAACGAGTGAGAGCCAATGCTCCAACAGGGTCATTCGGGTCCCAGCGGGGGTCTTCATCTGGGAAATCTGCCTCTGCCCGCTGCCGTGGATTTACAACTCCCTCACGGGCAGGATGTGTCTCCAGCCACTCGAGGGTGGCCCGTACAATGCGCGCCCGTTCTTCTGTACTGAATAAAGTGGAAAGCAATTGTTTAGTGTCCGACCAGGTAGGCTGGTGTGTTTGCATAATACTGGTCATAAGATCTGTCAGTTCTTGGGGCTTTTCAGTATAGTGGCATAGTGGGTTTTCCAGTTCAACAGGTCCGTAGTAGAGAAAGGGACATAAATCAGGCTGGATGGTCCCACTGCCACACGCCCAGCAGCATCAAGATACGGGAGCCCCTGTACTTGTCGTAGTGGCATTTGGAGATCATGTGACCGCAGGCGGTAGGCTACTGGGGTGGACGATCCAAGCTCAGCCTCTGTGCTCTCAGGGGAGGAGATGGTGGCACTGGAGGTGGTACCAGAAGTGGGAGGGGTGGAGGATGTGGGAGGGGAATCTGAAGATGAGGGGCTGGAATCCGTAGAATCTTCCCTAAATCTGGCATCACCCACTCCAAGAGGAGGTCCTCCTGACCCTTCAGCTATGGGCAGATCTTGCAGTGGTGCGGATGGGACATGGGGTTGAAGCAGAGGGAGGGGCGTGGAGGAATATCTGGAGAGTCCCGCCCCTGGTAGATAGGGGCGGGCGTCTGTCCCTTTTGGCAACCGATGGCTGCCACCATTATTCTACACTGATCCTCGTGGCAGCGCTGGAGCCATCTTGGTCTGAACTGGCATATGGCCAGCCATGAATCAATATATGGAAACTGGTCTGGGTGTTCTTTCGCTACAATTTGATGGACTAAAAACACAGTGGGCAGATCTGTGGACCCCTGGGGAGGCCACAGCTTGACTAAGGCTGGCCATTCCCTCTGACATAGAAAAGATAATCGAGAGGGGGTGAGGGGAACCCCGTAATCCTCCCCAAACCCAGATTTAAAATTGCGAAGCATGCACTGTAGGGGCGTTTGCACTTTTGACTTTCCTGACCCCATGCTCTAATTCTAGTTCAATGACTAAATGCAGTATACAATGTGGATCTTCTAATCTATTCTCAATTCTGGAATTGCAATGTACAATATGGATCTGCTGATCTAATCTCAATTCAGGAAAATGCAATTTTACAATACAGATCTTCTTATCTAATCTCAATTCATAAAAATGCAAAATTTTACAATATAGATCTTCTAATCTAATTTCATTTCAGGAAAATGCAAAAGTTAATATAGATCTTCTAATCTAATCTCATTTCAGGAAAATGCAAAATTTTACAATATACATCATCTAATCTAAATTCAATTCAGTAAAATGCAATTTACAATATACATCATCTAATCTAATCTCAATTCAGGAAAATGCAATATTACAAAATACACACTCTAGCTGCAGCATAAGATTTGATTTGGATAATAGTGATATAAGAAAGTATAGCTAGCTATTTTTTTAATGTCCACTAGATGGAGCTCCAGGATTACTTTAAGTGCTGTTTCTTTTAGTATCTCAGTGTAGCTTACATGTGGTCTTCACAAAATGGCTGCCTCCTCGTGCGTTCCACACCGGCTCTAGTTCACTCACCACTAATGGCACTGCACACTTCCAGACACCGACTCAGCTGCTCCTGAACTTAAAGACAAGAGATAAGCATCGGGTCAACTCTCTCCAACCTTGTGACGAGACTGCACAATGGCAACATCTGGGAAACACAAATGAGATCCCCTCGATACTCCTGCCACATGCGCTGAGGTGCCCGGTCCACAACCTCACCCCAGAGCAGGTGGCTCCGCCAGTAGGAGAACTTCAGAAACAGAAAAAAAACGACGGAATCTCCTCATCAGAGAGAAAGCTGCGTCAGCAGCAAGCGGATGAGAAAGCTGCGTCGGCAGCAAACACTTACAAGGAAATCCGCCATTTGGAGCACGTGGGGCACTTAGAAGACAGCCGATCAGCACAAGAAGAACCCCCAAAGCTCCCGTCCCAATGCGCTGCCCGGCTCCGACATTAAAAACATTCAGAAAGGTCGCAGCAACGCCAGTTAGGCAGAAAAGAAAGAGGAGAAGCAGCAATCATCTATCCTCCTTTACCCCCAGGTATGCTTCATTAGAGACAGCGTGTTTTGTGTTCTAAATCGCCCCGATCATCGGAGAATCGCGGTCAGTACAATTTTTATAATAATCAGCTTGGAGAGCACACTTAAGGGGGTTAAGTGCTAATATAATATTTTGGCAGCGCTTTTTAGTACTTTAAGGGACCCGAGGTGGCAGAACTGAATTTATACTGCAGTTATTTACCGGCGCTCGCAAGGGCACCCCCCCCCCCTATTCCTACCAGATTTACCAGATACCAAACACAGACTGGACGAGCAATGGTTTCAGGGCCTCTAGGACCCTTACTCGGACTGCTCGTTGTGGGTGATCAGGCCGCTACAGGTTCACAGAAATACAGGAATACAGAACTACCCAAACAGTAAAACAGTAAGGCAGTAGTACTCACCAGACCTCTGATCAGAGAGAGTTTGGATGCCAGTCTATCTAGCCAGTTTTCAATCGGGGGGTCAGCCGCAGGGAGCGACTGACCAGACAAATCAAGGTGTCCTTCCGGAGCACAAAGTGGCCCGGGGCGCCAAGGACCGTTAATCACCTGGAGGGGCCGGTCCCTGATTGGTGGAGGCCCGATGCTGCAAAAAGCAGTAGTCTTCCCACCGTGGGTGTGATGAGAGAGGCTTTTTTTTTTTTTAATTTAAAAGGGTCCCATCTGGGTTGCCAGAATGTTGCAGCAAATGCTGTGAAAAAAGCTCTCATTCTCTCTCTCACCCACAAAAGGAAACTCACAGACAGGCTGGAATGCAAACAGGATCTTTTAATGTGCGCACAGGCTCAGACAGAGTGCCGGCAGTCTCCACAAAAAAATCGGAGCCCCGCGGGACGTCCTACAATGCCTTATATACAGTACAATTTTAAAACTCATTCTACAATCTCATTCGCCTCAGGTATTTTCTGTCCACCAATCAGTAGCCCCTGGGGAAGGTGCCTGGGGGACCTGTCCAAACCGGTATGCTCTGGTCTGCTGATTTCTGGGCAAGGGGTATTGTGCTCAGACCTGGAGTGGGGGAAGGGTGCCTGCTGAAATCTTTATGTCTCCTCTTAGCAAGCTGATCACTTATGTAAGAACCTCATGGCTGGGGGGGGGGGGGTTTCCCACAGCTAAACGTTATGGCTGCCTCACCAGAACGGCTTCTACTCTTCCTCCCCAGGCCAACAATAGGCGAACCGAGAAGCAGAGCCGCCCCAAGTAACTCACCGCCATCCTGTTCACATGCCCTGCCTCCAACCGCAACCAGATCTCCAACGTCTGAGAACTGCACACTACTCCGGAATACCATCCCCCGGTTAATCTCATTTGACCTGCATCCATGACAGGGTGGGACCTGGACTGGCCTGGAGAACACTCAAGGAAAGACAATTAGCAGGTAAGGTCTCCTTCCTATTCGGTTCTCCAGGCCAGTCCAGGAACAGTAGGGACGTACCAGAGCAGTACCTAAACACGGGAGGGACCCAGAAGCCCAGCCACTATAGCCGAAGCCCCAACATTGGCATCCCCCCTCGCCTGAACATCCAGGCGATAATGCTATGAAAAAGTATAAAGAGACGACCAAGTTGCTGCCTGACAGATGTCCACCAGCGGAACCAAGGAACACTCCGCCCAGGAAGCTGCCTGCCCCCGAGTGGAATGGGCTCGCAGACCCCTCGGAGGAGCCTTTCCATGTGCTGCATAAGCTGCCGCAATGGCCTACTTCACCCAGCAAGCAAGAGAAGCCTTGGAAGCTGCCTCTCCTTTACGGGGGCCCCCAAAAAGAATAAACAACCGGTCCATCTTACGAATAGACTATGTCCTTCTAAGATATCTGCGAAGCACTCTTCCGAGATCAAGCCGATGAAGTTTACGATCCATTCCGTCTCCCCCAAGGTTCGGAAATGTTGGAAGCGAAATTGACTGATTCAGATGAAAATGTTAGACTACCTTCGGCAGGAAAGACGGCACCGGACGTAAAACCACCTTTTCCGCCGAAAAATGTAAGAAAGGCTCCCTGCACGAAAGCGCTTGCAAATCAGAAATCCGCCTGGCCGAACACAACGCTACCAGGAAAACTGTCTTCCAAGAAAGGTTTCTCAAACTAGCCGACCCCGCCGGCTCAAATGGCAGTTCCAACAGCGCCTCCAAAACCAAGTTCAGGTCCCACGGAGGGACTACCAGTCGAACGGATGGACGCACCTGCTTCCCCGCCCGAAGAAAATGAACCGCATCCTGGTGCGCTGCCAACAAGCAACCCTGAACTTGACCCCGATATCAAGCCAACGCCACTACCTGTACTTTCAAAGAATTGAGGGCTAGCCCTTTATCCAGGCCATCCTGTAGGAAAAGCAAGATGTCCAGCAGCGTTCAGTCGAACAGCTGAACGCCCTTCTCAGCACACCAACCTTCAAATATGCGCCAAATACGGATATAAGCCAATGACATGGAATGCTTCCTGGATCTCAACATGGTATTGATGACCGTCGCCGAGTACCCCCGGCGTCGCAAGCGCTGCCTCTCAAGAGCCAAGCCGTATGCAAGAACCGATCCACCTGGGGCATCAAGACCGACCCTTGGTTCAATAAATTGATCCGATTGGGCAGTCTCCATGATCGATCCACCAATAGCCGAACCAGATCCGCATACCAAGGTCTCCATGGCCAATCCGGTGCCACGAGAATCACTCGTCTGTCGTGAACTGCTATGCAGTGCAGCAGCCGACTAATCATCAGCCATGGTGGGAAGATGTACAGCAGACCCCGCCTTGGCCAGGGCTGCGACAGAGAATCCAGTCCCTCCGACATGTGCTCTCTGCGCCTCCTGAAGAATCGCGTGGCCTTGGCGTCGGAAAATGTAGCCATCAGATCCATGATCGGCTACCCCCAATGACTCACAATGTCATGAAATACCGCCGCGTTCAGCTCCCATTCACCTGGATCCAGGACATGCCGGCTGAAGAAGTCGGCCTGCACATTGTCCTTTCCTGCTACATGGGCTGCCGAAAATGCTAACAGATTTATTTGTTTTTTTATTTATTTGGTTCTTCTATACTGCCCCAGATGGCTCTCCGCCCACTGCAGATGACTCTCCTCTGCTAAGGCTGCACTGCCTGTGCTGCCCTGCCGGTTGATATACGATACCATACCGCATTGTCGGAGAAAACTCAAACTGCTTTTCCCCCTACCAGGTCCTTGAAACTCTGCAGCGCCAACCTCACTGCTCGCCTCTCCAGTCGATTGATCGACCACTCGGCTTCGATCTTTGACCAACAGCCCTGCACCACCTGAGATAGACAATGCACCCTGCAGCCATAGAGACTTGCATCTGTGGTGACCAAAACCCATTCGGGCTGCTCCAAGGACATGCCGGACCGAAGATGTTCACTCACCAGCCACCACTCCAAGCTGGTCTTCACTTCTTCTGGACAGACTAGCTTCTGAGACAACGGGTGCTCTTGGGGAGACCACCGCGAGAGAAGAGACTGTTGAAGCAGACGCATATGGGCCCTGGCCCACGGAACCAGGTCAAAGGAAGCCGCCATCGAACCTAACAGCTGCATGTATCGCCACGCTGTTGGAGCTTTCATGCGCAAAAACCATCACACCTGCTCCCGAATGTTTTGCACCCTGACCTCGGGAAGTGATACCACGCCAGCCTTTGTATCGAATAAAGCCCCGAGAAAGACCAACTGACGCACTGGGCACAGCTGACTCTTGGCCTGATTGACCACCCAACCAAGTTGTTCCAAGAATGCTACCACTCGTTCGGTAGTCCTGACCGCCTCTTCCTCGGACCCTGCTCGAATGAGCCAATCATCTAAATAAGGATGCACCCGAATTCCTTCGTGTCTCAAGGCCGCTGCCACCACCACCATCACCTTTGTGAAAGTGCAGGGTGCCGTGGCCAGACCAAAGGAAGAGTCTTGAACTGAAAATGCCCCATGGGAATGGCAAAGCGCAGGAACCTTTGATGCTCCGGTCTGATAGGAATATGCAGATAAGCCTCTATAAGGTCTATTGAGAAAAGCACCTCTCTCGGCTTTACTGCTAAAACTACCGACCGCAGCGTTTCCATCCAGAAATGCGGCATCCTTAAGCTGCCATTCGCCTGCTTGAGATCGAGAATGGGCCGAAAAGACCTCTCCTTTTTGGGCACTACAAAATAAATGGAGTATCGACCTAAGTCGCACTGTTCTCGGGGTACAGGCACCACTGCCTGCAGGCGCAACAACCGCTGTAGCGTCACTCGCACCGCCTCCTTCTCCCAAGCGTTGCATGGAGACACAACAAAAGCATCCGCCAGAGGCCTGCAGAACTCTAGCGCATAACCCTCGCGGACGATCTCTAACACCCACCGGTCTGTCGTAATTGCGGCTCAGGCAGAGTAGAACTGCTGTAGGCGACCCCCTACTGGCAACTCCGGCTGGGCTTTCCTGACTTTATTGTGCCTTTTTGTGCGGGGTCTGCTGGGAACTGAAATATCCCCGGCCAACCGCTCGCGTCCCTTGAAAGGACTGTCCTCTTGACATGAATCGACCCCTCTGGTATATCCCATACCGCGGAGATATAAACCTGCAGAAGTCCCTCGCCTGACCTCTCTGTAGACCCCCTGGTCGTGGACCCTCTGGCCTGTCCTCCGGGAGCCAGCCTCCCTTAGAATCACCCAGATCCTTCACTGTCTTCTTTAAGGCCTCCCCAAAGAGCAGCTTGCCCTTATAGGGCAGTTTACTCAGGCGAGCTTTAGAAGACACGTCCGCCACCCAGTTTCTCAGCCAGAGGAACCACCTGGCCGCCCACAAGGGACACCATAGTCTTTGCTGATATTCTTACCAAATCATAGCAGGTATCGGCTAAATAAGCCACCGCTGATTCCAATTTGGCCCCATCCACGGAAGCCCCCTCCTCTATGTCGGATGGAGCTTCCCCTTGGAGCCATTGGATGGAGGCACTCGACACATAGGCCCCACAAATTGAAGCCTGCAGGGCTAGAGCACTCGCATCAAATGCCTGAGTATCGACTCCAACTTTCGATCCTGAAGATCCTTAAGGGCCGCGTCCCCTTCTACCAGAATGGTGGTCTTCTTGGTCACCGCTGAGACCAGGGCATCGATTTTGGGCATTTGTATTAGATTCTTCTCCTCCTGCGGTTTGAGATACAGATGCCCCACTGAGCAGCCATCCCTTAGGGTAGCTTCCGGGCACTCCCATTCCGATTCTATCATCTGCTTTATGACCCTATGAACCGGAAAACACTTCTGTTCCATCTTAAACCCCTGCAGAAGACGGTCCTCCAGTGGTTCCTCCTGAACCACCGGTAAGGTTATATTCAGTGCTGCCAGCGACTGAGCAATGAGAGCCCCTAGCTCTTCCCTGTTAAAGACCCTAAATACATTAGGGTCGTCGCCTGGGACAATCTCTCCTTCTTCCAGCTCCCCAGCCCACAGATCCAGCCCTGACTCTGATTAGAGCTGTCCGTCCTTGGTTGGCTGGAGGACCGGAGCATGCCATCCTAACCATTCCAAGCTAGTCTCCATACCAGGACCCTTCTGGGAAGGCCCTTCCCCCAGGTCTTCCACCAATCCTACCTCCACTCCTGGCAAGGCAGCCACCTTGGGAGCCGGAGCCTGATCCTGAGCCTGCTTCCTTTTCAGGCAGTATGCCTTGTGCATAGCCAAAATAAAATCTGCGGAAAACAACAAGTTCAACTCCTCCTGCAGCCCTGGAGTCTCCGACTGCAGTGCCTGCCATGTCTGTGAAGGTTTTTTGGCTTTTGACTTACTTTTACCTTGTTTCTTCTGCAGCGCGGGAGAAACGGCTGTCCCTTGTAAAATGGCCGCCGTTCCCGCCTTCTCTGCTGAACCTACAGGCCTTCCAACCTCACTGTCCCCAGGAGCTGCCTTGCCTTCCATCGCGCCGGCCAAGCCTCGTTCGATCCTGCTGCTACTGTGAATACACGTGCGGCACAATCCAGGACCCGACAACCCCCGGTTGCTTCCACACTGCACGCACACTGAGTTCACCTGCATGCACGACGGAACACTCCCCGGCAAAACTTGAGGCCGCGAACTCCGGTGCAGACAGCCAAACGCCTATGCGATCGACTCCCTGGGAGCCCTTACCTTCTTCCTCAAAAACTGCCGGTATTTCTCTCTCTCCCCTTTCCGCCGCTGACGGAAACTGCTTGTCAGCTGCGGAGGCAGGAAGGCGTGCTCTGGGGCTCCCAGGCACATCCATCATCGGGCAGTGAATCAAACCATGCTCATGCCTCGAGACAGGCTCTGCCTCTTCTGCCCTGCTTATCCGGCTAGCACCACCCCGGTCTGTGAAGACTTTTTGACCATCCACTGTGGCACTTTACTTTCTGGCGGGGCTGCTCTGCTAGAGCAAGCCAGAACGACCTCGCAGCCCTTTTTTTTTCTTCACCAGCCTACTCTCTTTCAACCCGGGAGCTCCTAACACCTGTCCTTCCTAGCTGCTGAGGACTGAAAGACTGAGTTGGGAGTGCTAGGGGGAACTAGATATAGAGTCAGCAAGACTCTGTATTTTAGTCCTCAGCTGCTGGAGGAGGCTGACTACCCAACTACTGTTCCTGGACTGGCCTGGAAAACCGAATAGGAAGTTGTCAGTGTAGCTGGGTTTAAAAAAGGTTTGGACAAGTTACTGGAGGAAAGATCCATAAACCATTATTAAAGAGGACCCGGGAAATCCACCGCTTGCCCTGGGACAAGCATTGTGGAATCTGTGTGCCTTTTTTGGAACCTGCCAAGTACTTGTGACCTAGATTGACCACTGCTGGAAACAGGATACTGGGCTTAATGGACCTTGGTCTGACCCAGTATGGCATTTCTTATGTTCTTATACACACTGCTCTACATAACAGGTACATACAGCAACAGTGCAAAATATACAAAGGCATAATGACATTCTCAGTTTTGTTCTTTTTTCCTTTTCAAAGAATCCCTAACATCCTATTTACTTTCTCAGCAGCCACAGCATACAGAGCTGAAAATTTTAAAGTACTATCCACAATGAATCCAATATATATTTTTTGAGTGGTGACTTATAACATGGAACCCTATATGGATCACTTTACATTTATCCACATTAACTTTCATCTATTATTTAGATGCCCATGCTCCTAGGGGGTTATTCTGTGCTATGAATAGCAGGGATGGACGGCTCAATGGGACGTCCATCTCTGCTATTCATGCCCTTGCCTGCCCCCGACTGACTTCCCCGCCGGTTGTGCAGGGAAGTTAGACGGGGCGGGGAAGGGGCGGTCCGGGGGCAGAGTCTGGGTGGGCAGTGGATGGTCGCCAGCCCTGGACATATAGGGCCAATTCTAATGTCAGCCTATATGTCCAGGGCCGGCGAAATGTCCGGGGAGGTTATGCCACCTCTGAGGTGGAATAACTTCCCTGGATGTTTTATTTTTGACAGCCCGGGGCACGGATGGGGCGGGGGGGGGGGGGGCAGAGTTTATACCCCGCAGCCCAACCCTGGCCTTAAGAGGCCAGATCGGGGGTTGGGCTGCGGGGAATAAACCCTTTTTGCTGGCGGCCAGCATCACGGCTTTTAAATGGAGCCACAGTGCCATGGCAACATAACGCCATGGCGCCGCGGCTCCATTTAAAAGCCCTGACCGAGTTAGCCGGGAACAATCTTGCACATGCAGGCTGGACTGAATCACAGATATAGTAGATCAGCCTACTCACCCTTATCCCTATGATTATGAACACCTTCAAAAACTTTTCAGATTGATAAGGCAAGACTTCTCTTTGCTAAATCTATATTGGCTCTGCCCCATTAAGCCATGTTGTGTCATATGGGGGGATATTTAGCAGCCGCGGCTAATGCTGATAAAGTGGCTAGCTGTTGTCACTAAACTTTGAACCCAGATATTCAATGGTCATATCTGGCCACTGGCACTAAATATCCAGGATGGCTGGATAGTGAGTTAGATAACTGGTCAGCGGTGATATTTAGATGCTGGACAGTTAGCTAAAACACCTAAAGTTAGGCCAGCCATTAAAATGGCTAGTGGTTGAATATTACTGCTAGCTGGTTATCTCCAGGTGCTGCCTCTGCTCTGCCCCTTGAATGCCCTGATGCCAGCTAGCTAGAATCGGGGTGCTTAAAGGCTGAAACCAGGAATATTCAGTACCACTAACCACGTTAGTGCTGCTGGATATCCTGCTGAGCAGCATTTAAACGCTTTGCAGGACTATGCCCCCCTCCCTCCAGTCAGTAATTGTGTTTTTCAGAATAGTTCCATTTCGTCCAGCACCAGTCTCTGGCTTACCTTTTTGTAATTTCTTAGATCACTCCTGGAGCTCTTTTTAAAGATGATTTACACTGGCCACTCTCCAAGCTCCAGATACCACAGTTGATTTTAATAGTAGACAGACTATGAGCAAAAGGTCTGCAATTTTACCTCTGAGTTCTTTAAGAACGCTGAGGTGTATACCATCTGGTCAAATGATTTGTTACTTTATAGTTTGTCAATTTGATCCATTAAATCTACCAGGTTCTTTTTTTTTAAACCTTTTATTTATGCAATTTTCAAATCCTTACACAAGAAACAACTTGTTACAGAAATGGAATTCATACCAACCAAGGGGGGGGGGGACATTCCTCCCACCCAATACTATTCAACCAAATTAAATATAGGAAAAATCCCACTAGCCCAACACAATTCTAAAGGAAGCCAAGTACAAACAAAAGAAAAAAATCCTAAGGAAAATAGAACACGTACTGGTGTGATACATTCTATTCTATGATATCCAGATTCCCCAGGTTACCTTCAAGGATTCCTAGACTCCGGAGGTATACTAACACTTTTACTAACTACAAACAAGTCAAACTGGAAGGATCAAAGAAAATACAATTAACACCCTGGTATTTTATCAAACATTTACATGGGTAACGCAGGAAAAAAAAGACCCCCTAATTGCAGAACCTTAGGACGAAGCAGCAGAAACTGCTGTCTGCGTTTCTGGTGGCCTTACAGACATCTGAAAACATACGTATAGGAGCTCCCATAAATAATCCATCTCTAGCCTTGAAATATAACCTCATTAACTAGTCTCAATCAGACTCCAATGCTAAAGTCAGCAAGAGTGTTGACCGCTGAGGTCTCCTGAAAACCAATCAGGTCTAAAGAGTCAAAGGATGGTTTTTGAATTGGAGAAGATGAGAAAGGGTCTTTACATTTTACAGCCAGCAAACAGAAAACCCTAGCCAGAGGGAGAATCAACTCTGGCGGTACCTTTAACACAGAACTAAGGTATGAATGAAAAAGCTCCTTCAGAAAGATAGTAAGCACCCTTGGAAAGTTTAACAAACGTAGGTTCCTCTTCCTCAATAAGTTTTCCAGTGACTCAAACTTCAAATGAATACCAGATAAATCTTTAGCCATATTACCTGACACAGCATTAATATCCTCCACTTTCGCCTCCAACTGAGACACTCTGGTTATCACCATAGCCACCTCCTGCTTCTATTAGTCCAGAGCCTGTACATAACCACAGAACATAGTCTGAAATGAGGCAAATTGGGAGAGAAATGAGGATTCCAACGCCTGCAGGCCACCCCATAGCGTTTCCAGCATGATAACTGCCGGCTTCTGCAACGTGGGTTTCAATTCCTGAGTATCTGACATCAGCTGTTGAGCAATACAAGCGCTTCCTCTAATTGAAAGTTGTAGTACACTCTCCTCACCGGAATCCATAACCCCATGCTCTGCAGCAGGAACTGTGGTCACCGAGCAGGCTGCTGCAGCATGCTCTCCTTCCACCGGTGTTCCAAATGTGTTCCCCCCACATATTTGTAGATCCGACCAACGATGTACTGGTGTCGGGGAAAGAGGGCCTTGCTGGAGCAGATCTCAACTCCGGGCTCAAAGTGATCTCAGGCTCAAAAGGACGCGATGAGCCGTCTTCCGCTCCCGCCATTCCCAGTGAACCGTCTCGCTCCGGAGTATCCACGCTCATACCAGCAGGCCATACAAAAACATTGAGCAGCCCCTTAACCACCAAAACGCTCCTCATAGGTTCCCAAGCCTTTGCTTTCCACTCCTGAGGCATTCTGCAAACCAGGTAAATCTCAATTTAAGAGCAAAAGGAGAGCCATTGGGAGTGTGGTTAACCACATCTGAAATTTGGCTTCCTACCAGGTTCATTTTTATGTGCTTTCACCATCACAATTAAAACATTTTGGAATGTTTCTGGTGTGGTTATCTTTCAAACATCCTCACCGATAAAGACTAAGGCAGATACACTTCATAATTAGAGTTCAAAAAAATCAGTGCTCATTATTAACCAGAAAAGTCATCAACACAAATTCTTGTGAGCAACACCAGCCCAAGACTGGGCTCTAGGGATTCAGATTTGGGCTAGAGTTAGGCATATACTAAGAGAAATTTCTTGATGATTTAGGTCATAAGCTTTATATTATTATAAATTGTGCAATCACAAATGTTGATTAGGTTATATGTGACAAAATAGAGTTCTTCATATACACTGTGATTCCTTATTTTTCATCCCACGACCTTCTATTTTCCCAATAACTTGCTTTACCTTTTTTGAGGGTCTATCCTGGGCAGGGAGTGTGGTGAAAAAACTAGCCCCCAGGGCAGAATGAAGTAGGACCTGTATATAGTGCAGGAATGAGATGCAAAGCAGGAATCAAAGGTAGCAGAAGAATGGCAGAACTCTCTATCTAGTGACAGCGAGGAGCTGGGCAGCATTTAATGCAGGACAGGCACATTGTGAACTTTTGTACCAGCTAGAGAATGTCTAGCTGTGTTTTCCTTATATATGGTGGCTTAGAAGACACAGCTCTTGCTGGTCCAAAGGACTCCTCTGAGGATAAGGCTCCATTTCTGCTGTACCATGATCATGTTTCCCAGACTTGATTCTGTCAAGAGGTGTCTTCAGTGGCTTTAGACATAGTCACTGATCTCTAGTTGTGGGTTTGAATCCCAGCAGACCTCACTGAACAACTCCCCCCCCCCCCCCCTTGCTGGCCCTTCCTAGGGGCTTAGGACCTGGCTTCTCTGGGTGTTCATTATGGAATCTAGTCAGCAGTTTGTTAGACTGAATATTCTCCAAGGGTTCCAAACTGCACTCCAATAGACCATAATCCTTCCAGTCCACCAGATAATGGAGACTGCTCCACAGGTACTTGAACAATGAATTCCAGTTGACTCCTCACAGTCACCGGCAGTGGAGACAGAAGACACTGATTGGTGCTATACTTAGGGGTTCAGGAGAGTCACATAAAATATGGGGGTGGATCTGTAGGCTTGCTGAAAGTTGCAATCAGTAAACTATGGGAATCACTTGCTCCTGGATAACCAGTCTACTGTTGCTGGAAGATTTTACCAGAATGAAAACAAGGGTGATGATTTGGTTAATGAATGTTTGTATTTCTATTTAGCTCACACCTTTCCAGTAGTAGTTCAAGGCAAATTATATTCAGGTAATGTCAGTATTTCCCTATCCCCAGAGGCTTACAATCTAAGTCTGTACCTGAGGCAATATAGGGTTAACTGACTTGCAGAAGGCCACAAGGAGTATCTCTGGCCCCCAGGCTTCTGATTTAAACCACCACTGGAAGCAATTGGGTCCCATTCTTCTGGTGGCAGTTATAGAAGCATCATAGATACTGTTCCAAGGTCTGCTTCACTCATTCTGTTGGCCTGTTGGATGGGTTGTAGGCTGAAGACAAGTGAACTTGAATATCTAGAACCTTCATCACTTCACGCCAGAACCATACAGTGAACTGAGCCACTGGTCAGAGACAATGTGGGAAGCATACCATGAAGACAGACCACTTCCCAGACCAACATATATGCTGTTTCCCATGCTGTCGGGAGCCCAACAGTGGCAATGAACTGGGCCATCTTCCAGCAAAAATTCACTATCACAAAGACTGTAGATTTCCCTTGTGACATAGGCAAACCTGTAATGAAGTCCATGGAAATCCATTTTCAGGGTTTAGTAGGTATAGCTGATGCCTATCCTCTTCTCTTCTCTCTAGTATGAATGTGACTAACCTTTCCTATATTCTTTTATGGATTTCTTTTCTATTTTCTGCATCCTCTCTTAGGATTATTTTCCTGTAAACCACCTTGCCATAACATGAAGGGTGGTATATCAAATTTTAATAAACATAACAGCCCTTGGGAGCTGTCCCAGAAAACTATATTCCAGGTACAGATTTCACAAGATGTGACAGTCCTTTATGTCTTTGCCCACCCTGGCCAACAGAAGTCTCAGTTTACCAGTTTCCTGGTCTTATGAATGTCAGATGGCCTACTAGTAAGGCATCATGGCAGCTGTGAAGCACTTCCAGACATTCCTTGCCTTTGGGTATGTAAAGCCGATCCATTTTGTACAGTAATCCTTGACACCAGCTCCAACCTGTTTTGCCTAATTTGTCTAATGACTGAGCTAGCCCTGCTGAGGTGGCATAGCCACATTCATCAAGGCTCTATGTTTCATGGTGAAGGACATCATGATTCTTTCCTTGACAGCTTTAAACAGTCAATAAACCTACCTACTAAAACACAAAAATGGAAATAACACCACGACAGGAGGAAGTAATGAAAATATAGCTCAATAGCTGAAAAATGGCAGAAATAAGAACAATGGCAGAATACCATACTCATGCGTGACAAAAAAAAACACATCTGTGGGACTCCAGTGAAAGAAACAGACTGAGGCCATGATGGTGCTGTAGCGGCAAGCAGGAAGGTGCGTGCAGGCATGATAGAGCTTCCAGAAGGAGCTGGGAATGTCCCACGCAAGGCTCCATCGGATGATGTCACCCATATGCGAGGACATTTTTCCTGCTTGTTCACAGAAAAAGCCCAGTATCCCATTTCCAACAGCAGTCATTGCAGGTCACATGCACCTGGCAAGTTTCCAAAAGTTAGAGAGATTGCATGCTGCTTATTCCAGGGATAAGCAGTGGATTTCCCCCAGTCCACTTTATAAATGGTTTATATAAATGGTTTATGGACTATTTCTCCAGGAACTTGTCCAAAACATTTTTAAACTCAACTACAAAGCTTTTACTATATCTTCTGGCAACAAATTTTAGAACTTATGTGTTGAATGAAAAAATGTTTTCTCCAATTAGTCTTAAATGTATTACTTTGTAGCTTTATTACGTCCCCTAATCTTTCTATTTTTTGAAGGCGTAAACAATCAATTCATGTTTACTCATTCTATTCCATTTGTTATTTTATAAACCTCTATCACATCTCTCTTCAGCCCTCTTTTCCAAGCTGAAGATCCCTAATCTTTTAAGTCTTTCCTCATAGGGGTATCCTTCCATCCCTTTATCATTTTCATTTCCCTTCTCTGTACCTTTTCTAATTTCATTATATCTTGTTTTTAGATGCAGCAATCAGAGCAGTACAGAATACACAAGGTGCGGTCATACCATAGAGCGCTATAGAGGTATTATAATATCTTCTGTCCTAGTCTCCATTACTTTCCTTATAATTCCTAGAATTCTATTAGTTTTCTTGGCTGCCACTGAACACCAAACAGAGAATTTTCATGCAATATTCACGATGATGCCCAAATCATTTTCCTGGGTGGTAACTCCTAATGTGGAACTTACCATCACACAGATATAGTTTGCGGTGTTATTCCCTAAGGGGGTCATTCTAGAACAGGAATAAGTCCTTCGGACGTACGGCATAGATGTTTTTCTATTGAAAATGTCTACGACTATATTCAGCAACACCTGTGACCCTGAACGTACCTGGCACTTGCACAGGGATCTCAGAATGTGGACAGAAGAGGACGGAATGGGGCGTGGTCAGCAGTAGAGATACGCAATGCGTATTCAGGAAAGGCCTGTGTATGTTCTGTGTGTTTCCCACGGATGTCATTATACCAGCAGAAACATGGAATAAGGACAGGGCTTAGAAACCTTTCTGCTCTGCTCTGCTCTGCGTCCCATGGAGATGAATGACTGTGACAAACATGTTTTGAACTGGTGTGTCTGCAATCTGAAAGACCACAAGATGCAGTTGAAAAGAACAGAATGCAGAGGTGGGGGGAAGTTTGTATGGTAAAGACACATTATTAAACACTCCTACAGAAATATTCAAAGGTGCAATGGTGATTATTCCAGCTATGCTGACAAGTGCTGTGTGAGCTAGAGGAGATGATCTAGAGCACCCTAACAATTTCTGTCATTCGAGAAGTGGGAATGTTGATGTAGGGATTGTATGTGGGTGAGTATAGGACAGATGCATGTGTATGTGAGAAATGAAGATCAGAGTAGTAGTCCTGAGACCCCATTCCATCATGCTATACTAGCTATTTACTAGAGGTGCAGGGCATTTGCACTGCAGATCTGTTTATGTGACTGCAAGTGAGAGAGTGTGTGTGGTTAGAAGGATGCATGGGGGACCTGGTGTGTGGAAATGTAGAGGACCATTTCTGATTTCTTCTAGTCCATACATAGCACTGTACAGACTGTTGTCAGAGATGACCAATGCAAGCACAACTAAAATGTTCACTTACTGCCATGTATGTTGTGCTACGAGGTATGTCAGGACAATCATATCACTCTCTACTTGCTGTTGTAATATCTTTGAATGCACAGAGATCACTTTGCAGTGGCTTGGTCATGCAAAGGACTAGCTTATTTGGTCTGTTTTGCATCAGCACATCTATATCATCTGTTTGCATGAGTAGTTAACATGGGCACCACACCGTCAATGTTAACTGAGGAGGCATGGCCACATACAGACAGGCAGCAGCGGAGCCGTACATCTTTTCGGAATTCACCAAGGGCAGGGACATTCATGCTGCTTGCTACGTATACCCGTGTCCTAGGGTTTCCGTGCGCCATGCCAAATATGTCTATGTCCCTGATTCCGGACCCGCGGGCACGTCCAAAACCATGCATGCAGAATTAGGGTCAAACAGGGCCTGTTTTTCATTTAGACATATCTGTGGGCCAGATATGCACATTATGGAATTGCTCTCCATGTGCATAACTTTGAACTAGACCACAATAAATTTCATCTGCCATTTGAATGCCCAATCTCACATGTTTCACAGTCTTCTTGTGATTTAATAGCTTT
Organism: Ichthyophis bannanicus; assembly: GCA_033557465.1. Lineage (NCBI taxonomy): Eukaryota > Metazoa > Chordata > Amphibia > Gymnophiona > Ichthyophiidae > Ichthyophis > Ichthyophis bannanicus. The sequence goes on from CM066039.1 coordinate 196,180,664, forward strand.
TGAATAATTTTGTGTTGTCTGCAGATTTGATCCTCACTTGTTCCCATTTTCAGATGATTTTATAAATATGTAAAAAAGCAGAGGGCACAGTACCTATCCATTGGGTACTTTACTATTCACCTTTCTTCATTGAGAAAATTGACCATTTAGCACTACTCATTTTCCTTTAACCCGTTCCCAATCCACAGTAGGACTCTGCCTCTTATCTCATGACTATTTAAATTCCTCAAAAGTCTCATGAGGGACCTTGTCAAAGGCTTTCTGAAAATTCAGATATGAACTGGCTTGTCTTTATCTATATTTTTATTTATAGCTTAAAAAAAAAATATAGCCGCTTAGTGAGGCAAGATGTTGCTTGACTAAATCCATGTTATTTTTTTCCCATTAAACCACAACCATCTATATATTCAGTAATTTTGTTCTCTATAATGGTTCATACCACTTTGTTTGGCACTGACATCAGACTCATCGATCTGTAATTTCCCTGTATCACCCATGACCCTTCTTAAAAATTGGGCTTAGGCAAACTACTCTCCAATTTTAGGTATGTAGACAATTTTAATGCAAATGCAATGTATGCCGTCGAGTCAGTACTGACTACTGGTGACCCAGCAGCTCCTGGATTTTCTTGGCAGTACAACCGGAAGTAGACTACCAGGCCTTTCTTCCAAGGCAATGGAGGGTTAGGTAACTAAGAAATGAAATTGCAGATCTACTAGTAGTAATTTGTAAGATATCATTACAATTGTCTATATACCTGAAGGTGAACCATTCTTCAATCTTCAGGTATGTAGACAATTTTAATGATATTTTGCAAATTACTAATAGTAGATCTGAAATTTTAATTCTTAGTTCTTTCAACACCCAGCAATGCATACCATCTGGTCCAGATCATTTGCTACTCCTTAGTATTTCAGATTCTCCTATTACATCTTTCAGGTTCACTAAGATTTGTTTCAATTCCTCTGATTCACCATGTTTAAATATAATTTCTGGCATGAGCATCTCCCATACATCATCTTCAGTAAAGACCAAAAGTAAAGAATTCATTTAAGGGCCTTTTTGCTAAAGTGCACTAAGTGGTTCACATGGGAATTAGCATTCGGTAGCTGGTAGTCCAGGCTCACGCTGGCATGACAGTTATCACGTGCTAATTTCTACATTAACTGTACATCACACAATGGGGTGATAACTGTGCAGGTTAGGGGTGGAGAGTGGTATGGACTACACACTGCAGTTAGCATGGTCATGCATGCCACACGCTAACTGCCAATGTTGCAGTTAGCACTGGTGCACTTAATATCACTTCAATGGGTGTCATTAAGTGCATCTGTGTTAACTGCGAATGTCACTGCCATGCATTAGAGCATATTTCAGAGCATTAAGTACTGGGAGCTGGTTGGGCACATCCTTAACAGCACATAACTGTTGCTCTTACCACACACTAAGTTTTACTCAAAACATGTGGTAGGTACAAAAACATACTGCACCTTAGTTTAAAAAAAAAAGTTCCTTAGTCTCTCTGCTATAGCCTTGTCCTCTCTTAGTGCTCCTTTTTCTCTTCTATCATTTAATGGTCCAATTGACTTCCTCATAGGCTTCTTGCTTCAAATATTTTTATTGTGAATTTTTGCTTCCATGACAAGTTTCTTTTCAAACTCTCTCTCTGCCTGCCTTAAAAATGCTTTGCATCTAACTTGCCAGTGCTTATGTTGTTTCCTGTTTTCTTTATTTGGATCCTTTTTTCCATTTTTTGAAAGATGGGGCCCGATAATCAAAGGGATTAATATGGTTAACAAACCTGCTAACCATGTTAATCCCTTTGTCCAGGATATTCAGCAGTACTTACATGGTTAGTGCTGCTGAATATCTGCGGATGCCGTCACTGCATGTCCTGATGCTAACCTGTTAGAATTGGGGTGTTCTGGGGGCAGCACACAGTGATAACCAGGCAGCGGCTATATTGAGCTGCTGCCCAGTTATTGCAAAATTGCGAAAGTCAGGTACAGCAAAGGCTGGCATAACTTTTGCCGCAGAAGTGAACCAGGCAGCGGCTGAATACCACCGCTGCCCAATTAGCTTCATCACTATGCAGGCAACCCAGATATGGCTCTGGCACTGGATAGCCAGGTCTAATGTTCAGCCAGTTTAGCATTGCTAGTCACTGCTGCTGAATATTGGGCCCATGATATTTTGGCTATACCAACCCCTCTCATGTCACCTTTAAACTATGCCGGCAGTTGCTTGGCCTTCCTTCAACCTTTTTAAAGCATGGAATATATCTGATCTGGGTTTCTAAGATGATATTTAAACAATGTTCAAGCTTGATGTTTATGTTTGTGCCACATTTTATATGCTGCCTTTCATTAATATCAAAGCAATTTGCAAATGCAACAAGTGCCTTTTGAGTCAATGCTGACTCCTGGCGACCCAGCAGCTCGTGGTTTTCTTGGCAGTACATTGCCACTCATTTTACAGAATATTAATACATAAAATCAAAGTAAAAGTACAGAAACATAAAATACAAAAAGTCAGGGAATAATTAAAAATAGTAGAGAGGAGAAAGAGACCTGCCTGATGCTAGACTACATGTATCATCCTCATCCCAAGTCAAAGGTTTTTTCAAAAAATATATTTTTAGGACTTTTTTGAATCTGGCAGTGTGGGTTCTTTTCTAATATATTAAAGAATTGCATTCTATAATGATACTCCAGTAAAAGACAGACTGAGGAGTCATTTCAATCCATGCACTGGAGGGTAGTGATAAATCTAATTGATTATTATTCTGGGAATGTAATAACCTGGATGGGACATAAGGAATTAACCTATCAGATAAGTACAATGGTAGACCAGTGCAAAGAGCTTTATAAGCAAGGACTAGGATCTTAAATTTGATTCTACAGACAACTGGCAACCAATGATGTTCACTCAAAGTAGTTACATGATAAATCTTCTTAGCAAAGGATGTGAGTTTAATGGCTGTATTTTGGATCAATTGTAATCTATTAAGTAATGCCATTTCAGTACATTATACAAAGAATTACAATAGTCCAGGCAATTGGTGATCAGTGCATGAAGCAAGGTGTTCAATCCATCTTTATCTAAGTAAGGCCTTATTGCTCTTATATGGCGCAAGATTAAAAAAGCAAGTTTTTGGAACTGCGGAAATTTGTTAATCTAAAGAGAATTTATTTATTTATTTATTTATTTATATTCTCTTATATACCGCGCTATTCTGCATCAGTGCGGTTTACATTGAACAAACTGAAATTACATTGAACAGGGCACTATAACTTGGAGATAACTATTTTACAGAGAACATGGGCTAAGGAGGGTTAAGTGGCTTGCCCAAGACCACAAGGAGCACCTGTGGGACTAGAAACCCCAGTCCTTCCGGACCAAGTTTGCTGTCCTCTAGTGGGATTTGAACCCCCGACCTTCCGGCCTGAAGTACCTTGCCCCAACCACTAGGCCACTCCTCCACTCCAATTGAGGGTCAAGTATATATCCCCATACTTTCAAGGACTTTACCACAGGTAGAATATGACCATCAATCAATGGATAAAGGCTAAGAATTGTTGATTGTCCTGGCATCCACATAGCATATGAATTGGTACTATTTAGTTTCAAGTAGTTTGCTTCTAGCCAAAACTTAATTTTAGAAAGACAGTTTATTTAAAGGGTGTAATATCAGGATAACTGGAGTCTATATAGCTGATGAGCTGAATGTTGTCAGCAAAATTAAATCCACTGACTCCTCGACACGAAACAAATTAAACTAGAAGCCAAAATAGTCACTTGTGGTACCTTTTAGCCTAAAAGGTATATGGTGGTAATCATGGATTTTCAAGCAGCCTGGAAGGTCCTATCACTGAGATACGAAATAACAGGTAAAAAGTATCTCTTAGTCATATTTTGATAAGGTATTTGATAAGCAATTCATGATTTATGAAGTCAAATGCCAAGGACAAGTCAAGAGAAGCCATAATTGCTGATCTGTTTTTATCCAGATACTCCCTAACTTTGCTTGTAAGATCCAAAAGGCAAGGCAAGTGCTATAGTTTTTTCAAAACCCCGACTATCGGGAATGGAGTACATTAGTCTTGGCAAGGAAAAATCGAAATTTAAATTAGTACCATTTTCTCAAGAACTTTAGCAATAAACGGAATTTTTGAGATTGAGCAATAGTTTGCCAGTAAGGACTGGTCTAATGCCTTGTCTTTAAAAATTGGCCAAATGATAGCCTGTTTCCAAGCAAGTGGCAGACAACCTTTGGACAACAGACTGTTGTTAATTATCATAAGAGCAGTCCAAAAGTTGGATCTTTTATAGATTTTGCTGGAAGACAGTCCAGCAAGGAGGAAGAAAAATTCATTGTAGGATGAATCTTTTCAGTACTAAACATAGCCGATTAAAAGACATCCAGAAACTAAGATGCAATGCTGGAAGCAAGCCAGATGATTCTTAAAGAGTCTAATACATCTAAATAAGGAGCTGCATCAATGGTACTATTGATGCTAAGGGAGGTTTTCTGCAATGAGCTCACTATCTGATAAAGCACAGTTACTTACCTGTAACAGGTGATCTCTGGGAACAGCAGGAATTAGTCTTCACATATGGGTACGTCGGTACCGACGGAGCCTGCACGGGAATGCTGCCCAGCTTTCAATCAGAAAGCTTTTGGCAGCATCCCTCGCGCCTGCGCAGTGACTTCCCGCCTTCTCCACAGCCTCTCTTCAGTTGAGTTTCAGAGCTGAGACAAAGGCGAGGAGAGAAAAGGAAAAAAATAAAAAAGATGCAACTCCTAGGGGAGGTGGGAGGGTTGTGAAGACTAATTCCTGCTGTTCCCAGACATCACCTGTTACAGGTAAGTAACTGTGCTATCTCCAGGAACAAGCAGGAATGAGTCTTCACATATGGGGACTCCCTAGCTGGAGATGCCAGGGGGAGATCCCATAAAAATGCAAGTGCCTGGATCAGGGGTGCATTTTGTCTCCAGGAATCCCCGGCATCCAATGTGGGATGGAGGGTAGGAGTTGACAATAAAGGAGCAGTGAGGAAAGAAACAGCATAGTCAAGGACTAGAGGGTTCTACAGACTACAGGAGTCCTTGGTAGATATGATGAGTAGCATTAAAACATTTAATGTACACTTAAAATATGCAGCTTACCTACTGTATTGTAGGAAGTAGAAAGCATGATGGAGTCTACTGGATAAGCAGTGGCGGAATCTTCAAGGTGACCTCTCAGTAGTGAGGATGAAGGTCCAGACCTGGTGGTAGTAGATGATCCAGGTGTCAACTGGGTAGGAGTAGACGTCAGGTCTTCAATGGAAAGCTTTATGGGAAAAGCTGAAAACTCCTTTAGGCATAAGGTCATTAACATTGAGGACTAAAGGAAGAAGACGGACGGAGTTGGAGAACTAGCCCAGTCCTGGCGGGAAGAGGGGGACTAGAAAACCCCTATTCCCACGGAAAACAGTTGTGTACTCGAAGATAAAGATGTACACTGTTTTTCCTAGCTGGCGAGAGATAGGAAAAATATTGAAGCTTGATGCTTCAAGGACATAAAGAAAAAATGGAAGATGTTAGCACCAAAGTGGTTATTGGTGCCTAACAGTTTCTGTATCGTAATATGGTATGGGACGTAGGGCGACAGACTGTCTAAAACCTCTAGGAGGTAAATCATGTAGTATAGACAGTAAGGGTGATAGTGTATAAGACAGACCAACCCTTAAGAAGCCCCCCATCAAACACATATACATAGGGATATATATATGTGGCTGGAATATATATGTATATATTTATATATATATATATATATATATAAATATACATATGTCCAGACGTGTATATTAGGATATGGGTGGTGAAATATATATCAAATATATATATAGAGAGAGATATGATATACCTAGATATATGTAAATTTGTGGGGCATGGTTTAGCACCACCAGAGTAATGATATAGGTATGTAGACATATATGGAGATGCTACATACAAGACAAGAGATTGAAGATACATGTCTACCACCCAGCCCCATAATTGTACATGGGGAATATAAAAGAAAAAGATTCTGCGTTCTACAAGAGGGTGAGCCCACTTGGGATATGTATAGAGAATCTATTTTCGTGGGTTGAGGGATGCAGGAAGGCAATCCAATGAGATAACCGTGATGTTCGCGTGAGAACAGATGAATATATGAATCTGTAAGGAACAAGGCGGGAGTTCCACAGAACACTGACATGGTAGATGCCTTGGATTTTCACGCAGAAGAACTGATATCTCGTGTTAACACCCCAGGCTAGAGAGGGTGTGGAGAACCCTCACAGGTATAGGAAGGGTTTATAAGTTTTACTCTAATAATAGAGGAACTTCAGAGACAAGGTCAATGCTCTATAGCAAGGCCCTCATAGTAGAAAGCTTCTCTGAAGACTGCAGAGAGCATTGTGCAGGAGAGCTATGAGATAAACTGACTGAAAGTCAGGTATGTTGCCATATCCTAGGAAAGGAGATGGTTAGAATAATGTGAGAAAGCCTAAACGAGTAGGAGGATCCAAGATAGTTTGGAATCACTACTGAGGCTAGACAAAATTTTGAACAAGGGACTGGAACTTGGAAAAAGTTCCAGTAATACAATTACTGTAACTCCTGCAGGCAGAGCTGCTGACGGAAACAGCAGAGAGATTGCCCTGTGCTGAATAAAGAAAAATAGACAAGAAAAGAGAGGGGATATCTCTTCTCCCTGTCTGGGGAACGAGCTTGCCAGAGAAGCAGTTCAGTATGGTAGCCCTCAAGTAGTTGGAGGGTGACGTACCCATGGGGTAAGTCAACTGAAGGAAAAAATGTTCAGTTGGGATAGAAACTATCAGGTGATAGTTGCAACTGCTCTTCTAGAGAGTAAGAAGAGGAGAAGTGTGTAGTCCCTGAACAAAATAATTTTGTTGACAGGTTAGAATACTGAAAAGAAAAGCACAGTGAAGAAACTTCTAAGATGTAGAAGTAAAGTGTAAGTTACAATTCCCGGTCCCTATGGTTGCTGGGAATGCGGAGACTGGCCAGAACTGGAGGACTTCAGACTAGGTTGAGGCGTCCCTTGTTTAGGTACAGCCGAATGATGGGCAGGAGATGAATGAAACTTTCTTTTCTTAGGGAAGAAGGTTTGGTAGGACATTTCCCACTATTTGAAGAAGGAGGTGGCGTAGAATGGTTTCTAGTGGAAGAAGAGTCAGTGGAGCATTGAGCAACCTGACGTAAAGCCTCCTTATTAAAAAGACCTTCCCCTGTACAAGGAGAATGAGCTAGTATAGTTTGTGCCCGTTTGCTCAAGTCTGAAGCCTCAAGCCAGGCTCTGCGACGTGCTGCAATGGCAATAGCAGAGGATCTGCTAACGGACTCAAAAGAATCTATAGAAGCACGAGAGAGGAACCAGGATATATTCCGGCTGTGATTGATGAGCAAGGAATAATCAGTAGCCTTGGGCTCTGGTAAAAAAGGGGTCAAGAGAGACAATTTCTCTGTGACTTCCTGGAGTGTTAGACTTATGTGAAAAATATATGAGAGAACGGCCTGGTAGAGCGGTTAAACCAGAGCATAAAGCAGATGCTCAGGCGTGCTCTGGTTGGACAGATGAGTGAATGGGACACGATGCTACCTTTCGTGCTTTACGCCTGCAGAGAGAGAAAGCAGATCTCATTAGGGACGTCCCCGTACGAACTTATGTACGGCCGAACACCCAGAGGCATTCTCGATGTGCTTAGAGAGCAGTGGTCTGAGCCGAAGGAGGTCGAAATGGGGATACCCTTATTCCTACAGAACTTGAGGACCCGACTCGAGCGAACTTCCAGGTTCGCCACTGAGGAACTGGAGAAAAGCCAGAGGAAACAAAAATTCTACTATGACAGGCGAGTGAAGCCCAGACATTTAAAAAATGGGGACAAGGTGATGGTATTAGTCCCTGGAGCCACACCTAAGTTTGAGTCTCGCTGGAAAGGGCCCTCTACGGTCATCCGCCCGGTAGGGGCCACTTCATACGTCGTTCGAGAGACGAGCGGACGAGAGCAGGTGTATCATGCTAACCTTCTCCGACCGTGGTATGAGCGCGCTGCGTTTCTAACTTCTACAAAGACTTCATATCACTGTGGTAAAAGACCGCTGATCAGAGCAGAATCCAGTATTACATGCTGTAGAGAAGAGGCTGTCCCAGCATGTAATATTTTGAGAAGGGGGATATGTGATGCAGTGGGCCCTCTGCTGGAGAGAAAAAAAGTTTTAAACTCTGAAAGAAAAAGAAATTGCCTGCAATTTCCAGAGAACTTACCTAGAGGGAGCAGGAGAGCTAGGACAGAGACCACAGAACCACGCCCTAGTGGGCAGGACTCTTATTCCAAAAGCTCACATTTAAGAGCAGGCAAGCCAGAGTTGGGAGGCAAGCCAGAGTTGGGAGGCAAGCCAGAGTTTGGAGACAAGCAAGAGTCTGGAGACCAGCAAGAGTCAAGAGGCAAGCAAGAGTCAAGGGACTTGCCTGTAAGGAGCTCAGCTGCCAAAGCCTCATCAGCTGAGAGAAAAAGGACAGGCTGGGAGAGGAGAACCAGTCCTGAGAGAGAGAGGACAGGCCGAGAAGGCCGAAGCCAAGCCAGACCGGGCCCAGAAGCCCACAAGAGAACAGGCCTTAAGGGCCAGAGAAGGAAAGACTGGGAAAGCAGGAGGTATATTCCAGAGAGCACCGATACTGAAGGCAGCAGTCACGGTACGCCTCCAGCCTCACCCCAGAGAATCAAACACAAAGCAAAAGGTAAAACTTCTAACCTTTGTCATTGTATACCTGAACTTAAGCTAAGAGAAGAATCCTGGGAAGGAGATTCTCCATATAGAAGACAAGAGCAGAAGCAAAAGCTAAAGGATAGTTTGTGCAACAAAAGGACTGTTAGAGGAAAACATAGAGATAATGTTTTTAAACCTCTTGAGCAAGCAATGCCTTTCTGGTATGCCACTAAGCTGAATCGTGGGCCTAGACAGACTGCTAAGCCGTGGGAAACAGTAAGACTAAATCCCATGAAGGACACTTGCCCTGATACCTCAGAGCAGTCAGAGGAGGCCATGCAAGTGGAATCTGTGTATGAAGACAGTGATAGTCCCATGGAATGCACATACTGTGCTGGAAGCGAAATAGAGGCCTTCCAGAGTCATTGAGCGAAGGAAACATTTTTGCTGTTACATATTTGAATACTGTGAAGTTAACAGTGTTTGGTTATTTTATTTCTCACCTTTAAAAAATCTGCTGTAAAGACTTATTTTGCCACGTACCGGAGTGTATATCCTTTGTTTTTGAACCCTTAGTGCTTAAAGGGGAAAATAAAGCCTGTTTTTTTTCCCACCACTTTTGTGCAAGTCTGAATCTCTTCAGGAGTTGGTAACGAGGCTGACACAAGGCTCTGACCCACGACCCACGCACCTGGCCAACCCTGATTACCATCATCTTAGTGACCCCCCCGGCTCCAGCCCTCCGGTGGAACTACTACGCACAGCCACCAGGGGGTGCTGTGTGGCCGGGGGCGCGGCGTCACAGCACCTATCCACGCCGATGCCGATGCTAGGGTATCGGAACCGATCGACGCCGGTACCGTCCCGGAGCATGGCTGAGATTGAGGGAAGTCAATGCGGTGCGTATCGATTGGTCCCGAAGGTACCAAGGATGCCCGATGACGATCCCTGATGAAGAGTGGAATACTCGACACCGGTGCCGATGCCGGAGGCTCGGTACCGCTCGAAGCGGATACCACCCCCGCGCATGGCTCAGGCATGTTCTGTGAGGGGTGAGCCCCAGGAACATCCTGAAACCCCTTTAACGCTTTGGAGCCCGAAGACTCCCGCAGGGGTAATGCCAATGGATTCTTGAGGGTAAGGCCGGAGCCGTCACCATGCTGGGCATGGGACATACCACTCAAGCATTGACTAGTCTTAATAGACTGTTTTTGGGTTACCTGATCCTGTGAAGTAGAGAAACCGGGTACCCTCACTGCCGAAGAAAAAACGGTATCGAGGGAAACTCTAAATACTGAAGGTTTCCTCACAAAATTATCTCCTGACAAGTCAGGGGAAAAAGGGTCAGGACCCACACAGTTGAGACACCAACTATTGGTGTCTAAAAAGAAACAGATGTTTCCACATCGGATGCACTTCTTAGGAAAAGAAGGCTCCATAATGAAAAGGCCTAGTAGGCCTAAGAAGTTAAGGCAAAAAAACTGAAGAAAAGTTTTACAGAATTTAGTCAAAAAACCACCGGCGGTACCGGTGGTAGCGGGAAATACAGCCGCGACCACAAGAAAACAAAAAACGAAAGTAATTAAAGCAATTAAAAAGAAAAGTTTCTGCGGTGACAGGAGGATGTCCTGCTGGCTCCGCGGAAAAACGAAAACTGAAGAGAGGCTGTGGAGAAGGCGGGAAGTCACTGCGCAGGCGCGAGGGATGCTGCCAAAAGCTTTCTGATTGAAAGCTGGGCAGCATTCCAATGCAGGCTCCGTCGGTACCGACGTACCCATATGTGAAGACTCATTCCTGCTTGTTCCTGGAGATAAATAGATTTCTAGAAATCTATGCCATCTACAATCCAGATGGAAATGGTTTGCTTGGCTATCAGTATAACTGGGTTATTTGAATTAAAGACATGACGAATAGCTGAGAATTTTTCCAGATATTATCCATGATTTTAAAATAGTACCCGGAGGGTAAGCCTACAGTCCAGCGTATGAAGAGTCTCTTTTGCCTTATATGGGTAGAGTTTGGGAAAGAAAACCAAAATGATGATTATTGAGTGAGATGAAATTCACAAACAGGTCTGGGGAGGAATTTTAGGTGGATGCAAATAACAACCTCATTTGGAAGAACTGGTTGTAGGGGAGGTAATGTACAAGGGCCTGAAGTTCACCAACTCTCTTTGCAGAAGTAATAGAAACCAGAAAAGGTAGTTACTCATCTGTAGTAGGTGTTCTCCGTAGACAGCAGGAATAAATCCTCACGTATGGGTGATGTCATTCAACAGAGCACACATGGAAATGCTCCCAGCTACTAGTTGAAGCTTTTGGAAGCTTCCACTGCGCATGTGTGCCCCCCCCCCCATCAGCCCATTTCCAGTCCTAGCCCCCCAAATCAGTCCATTTCCAGTCCTAGCCCCCCCATCAGCCATTTCCAGTCCCTCCCCGAAGAGCCCCGCACTTGTCTGACCGGCTTCAGAGGGAGTCCAGGAGGCACAAAGCCCCAGCTCACCTCTACATAGCCCTTGGAGTGAAAAGCAGCATTTTCCTTCACTCCGGTAGCTGTGTACTCGTGCAGGCCGCTGGTGCGCTGTGTACCAGGAAACAGGAAATGATAATTACACTTACCTGGTAATTGTAGTTCCTGGAGGAACTCCAGTTTAGTCCTCCACCTCTGGGTTGTGTGCCTCCTCCTGCAGCTTGGAGACTGGGCATGTCAGAATCGTGACATCACTGGATGTATTCTGCTGGCCTCTCCCATCAGCCCCAGTGAACTATTGACAAAGCACACTCAAAGGAGCAACAAATAAGTAGCTATCATATTAAAAAAATGTTAAACTCTATAGCGAAATGAACTTAGAACTAGTAACTGTGCAACCTAAATTCCCCCCCCCCAGCAAGGAGGAAACCACCTTGCATCCTTCCCTTCTGCCCTCTATAGAATAAGACAGCACAAAGAGTAAGAAGAGATAGAAACAGACAGACAAGACCAGAGCTATGAGAAAAAGAATCAGTTAATAATGAAACCTTACCGGTAGTGCACAGTTCTCCCAACTGAGCCATTACTGCCAACGATACAATCCCGGGCGGGAACGAGGACTAAACTGGAGTTCCTCCAGGAACTACAATTACCAGGTAAGTGTAATTTTCATTTCCTTATTGTTCCTCCAGTTTAGTCCTCCACCTCTGGGATGTAACAGAGCAGTAATCATTTGGAGGGACCTTTCCAACCGGCTCGCAACACCGCCGACCCGAAACAGGCATCTTTCACTGCCAGAACATCTAGGCCAGGGGTGTCCAAACTTTTTTGGAAGAGTGCCAGATTTGATGAAGTGAACATGTGCGAGGGCCGACCATTTTGCCCGACATTCTGATGAACCATTAAAATTAAATGCAAATGAACTATTTTATGCAAAAGTTTATTGAAAACGGCATACTTTTCATTTTGTGACTTGGATGACAAATCTAAACAGGTGTTAAATCACTCTGCCTTTAATCTCAAAAAAACAGGAAGCTGAAATATGTCAGAAACATTAGAAAGTACATTACACAAAGTATGAAGGTTGTCTGTCAACTTTTAAGTTCAAAAAATGTGAACAGGAACATAACACCAAGTATACATGTGTTCAATATATTTAGAACTGATTTAGACCAACTGACATTAACTGAGATTTTACAATGCATTCCTCTCAATTGAAAAAAAAAACTTGCCTGCACTAATGTGAAGGGTGAAACTGAGATCTGGACTGCAGCACATAGACTAGGTCTGGTTCAAAGGCCGTGGTTTTGATGCGCAAAATGTCACGCAGGTGAGAGTCACTTAGTCTTGTCCTCACACAGTTCTTGTTAAAGTTCATAACAGAGAATGTCTTCTCACACAAATATGTTGAGCCAAACAAGCTCAACATTTTCTTAGCCAATGTTCGAATCTCTTGAAACCGGCTCTTATCCAGTTGGCGGTAAAAGTTCACAAGAGAGAGCTGTTGGTGACGACTGCGTAACTCGCTGTCACAATGCAGCTCAATGAGCTCGAGCTGCAGCTGATCTGGAGCATTGTCGGGGTCAACAGAGAATGGAGAGGAGAAAATGCTGATCTCCTTTTCAATAGCTGCAAAATCTTGAAAGCGCCGTTTAAACTCCCCAGCCAGAGATGCGATGTCCGCTGCATACCTGCTCGTTTGTGCACTGATATCATCCTGTGGAAAACTGTTCATTATTTCCTGCAACGCTGAAAAGTGAACAGTATTGGGCTGCGTTTGTGACAAATGCCTTAGGAAAAGTTGCAGCTTTGTTCCAAAGGCTTTGAGGTGTGAATAAAGCTGGTTCACCGCTGCATCTTTGCCCTGAAGACTCGTGTTCAGTACATTCAGATGCTTTGTTATGTCGACTAGAAACCCCAAATCAGCCAGCCAAATAGGATCAGATAGTTCTCGCATCGGTTGTCCCTTTGTTTCCAAGAATTCTCCAATTTCCTTTCTGAGAGAGTAGAAACGCTGCAGTGCAGACCCCCGACTGAGCCATCTTACATCATTATGATATAAAACATCTTCGTATTCAGCCTGGATATCCAGTAAAAACTGTTTAAACTGGCGGTGGCACAGGGCTTTAGAGCGGATGCAATTAATGGTCTTTAGCTCCGGTTTCATAACATGATCATATTTGAGATGTTTAGCACAGAGAACTTGTTGATGAATGATACAATGAAGTTTGATAGCGTTGCCTCCTTCTTCAATCACCTTGTTACAGATTAGGGTTGATAATCCACTTCGTTCACCAGTCATGGCAGGTGCCCCATCAGTAATAATCCCAGTAACCTTGTTCCAAGGCAGTTTCATGTCATCTATGGCAGAACTAACAGAGACAAATAAATCTTTTCCTCTTGTTTGGTCCTTAAGGCTCTGGAGGTCAAGCAGCTCCTCAGTCACATTCATTTCATGGTCCACCCCTCTCAGAAAAATCAGCAACTGAGCTGTGTCAGAGAGGTCCGTGCTTTCATCACAGGCTATTGAAAAGAAGTCAAAATCAACTCCTTTTGACGTTAAGTGTCTCTTAATATCTGATGAAATTTCTTCAATTCTCCTTGCTACAGTGTTACGAGCCAGGCAAATGTTGGCAAACTCTTGCTTCTTCTCGGGACAGATATTCTGCACCATTTTCATAACACATTCTTTGATAAACTCACCCTCAGCAAAAGATTTGCAATTTTTAGCAATTAACGCTGCCACCTCATAGCTAGCCTTTGTGGCATTTTCATTTGATTCACGGGCTCCTGTAAAAAATCGCTGTTGTGACATTAAAACAGCTTCAAGTTGCTTCAACTTTTCACTGCGGTCGCGCCCTGTTAGCTTGTCGTATGTGCTATGTCTCGACTGGTAGTGTCTCTTGATATTAAATTCCTTATAAACAGCCACAGTCTCTTGGCATATCAGACAAACACAGTGATTCCGTATTTCAGTGAAAAAATATTCCACTTTCCACCTGTCCTGGAAGCGGCGTCTCTCACTGTCAACTTTTCGTTTCTTATTTGTAGTTGCCATTATAAAAATTGGCCAGAAGGGGAGAAGTTATGTAGAGACTACGAGGAGCAGAAGGTGGAACAGCAAAGATAGGATACTGTAACACAGGCAGACAATAGCAGGCTGTGCAATAGTAACAAATCAGATAATCATGGCATTATAGCACAGTGATGGACAGTCAGGGGTTAATGAAGGGTATTACAGCTTGCTACCAGATTCCTATATGCTCCCTTGTCTGCTTTAATGTATCCTGAGCACAGCCCGGCCTGCCTTTCAGTGTGTTGTCTGTGTTTTTTTTACTTCTTTTAATATTCTGCCTTAATGGTGGCCCTTGTGGCTTTGTGTGGAGGCTCAGCACTCTCTTGCCGTTGGACTTGACGTCATCAGCCAGCACAGGGAGAAGTGAGCACCAATCCATTATAGCCCAAATTGATAAATGGTAGCCCCAGTAGTAATTCCCTGCGCACCACCTGGGATCCCTCGGCCCACGTTCCGGACCCCACAGATGAGCTGCCCAATATATAACTTACGGCCCTCCACTAGTGATTCTGCGAACGCCACTGAGGACTCCAGGGATCTGTCGAGCGGGAATTGACGTCATCAGCCGGCACACAGAGAAGGAAAGCCCAAATCTCACGAGATCTCGGACATCGCGAGATTTGGGCTCTCCTTCCTGCGCCAGCTGATCATGTCAAGTGCCGCAGCTAGAGATCGCTGGAGTCCTCAGTAGCTTTCAGGGAATCACTACCGGGGGCCGTAAGTTATATATTTGGGTAGCTCACCTGTGGGGCCGTTTCAGTCCGGAACGCGGGCCGCAATTGGCCCGCGGGCCGGACTTTGGACATGCCTGATCTAGGCGGTAGTGCTTACTGAAAGCATGAAAAGAGGACCAGGTGGCTGCCCTACAAATCTCCTCTGGCGGAACCAAACTGTGTTCCGCCCAGGAAGTCACTTGCACTCTGGTAGAGTGAGCTCGTAAGCCCATTGAAACTGCACGACCTTGCAACAGGTATGCTGATGCAATCGCTTCTTTAATCCAGCATGAAATGGACGCCTTGACCGCCGCTTCCCCTTTGCGGGGACCTCCAAACAACACAAAAAGATGGTCCGACGCGGAAGGCTTCCGAAACTTTCAAGTAGTGCTGCAACACGCGTTTTATGTCCAAACGGCGTAAGTTACGATCAGAAGCATCCCCCCCCCCCCTTCCAGGGAACCAAGAACTGGAAGCGAAACTGTTTGGTTCAGATGAAAATCAGATACCACCTTTGGCAAGAATGATGGGACTGGTCGCAAGACCACCTTCTCTCTAGAAAAGGACAAAATGGCTCTCTACATGACGACGCCTGTAACTCCGAAACTCGCCTCGCCGAACAGATGGCTATCAAAAACACGGTCTTTAAAGTCAAATCCTTAACCGACGCCTGGTGTAAAGGTTCAAAAGGCTCTTTAGTTAACGCCTCTAAGACCAAATTGAGATCCCACGGCGGCACTATAACTCTCCTCGAGGGCCACTGCCTGGTTGCCGCTTTAAGGAAACGCAAAACATCGGTATGAGCACCTGGAGCAATTCCCTGCACCTTGCCTCAATAGCATGAAATAGCCGCCAGCTGGACTTTCAAGGAACTGCCTGCTAGCCCCTTATCAAACCCATCTTGCAGAAAACCTAAGACCAAGGGCACAGACACTGTTGACACCCGAACTTGCCGCCATGAGCACCAGTCCTCAAAAATACGCCTAATACGGACATATGCAAGAGACGTTGACCGTTTCCTTGCTCTCAATAAAGTGGCGATGACTGCCGCAGAATAACCCTTCTTCTTCAGCCTCGCTCTTTCAATGGCCAAACCGTAAGCAAGAACCGATCCACTTGAGGCATTCGCAGCAGACCTTGCAGCAACAGATCTTCCGCTACCGGTAACCTCCAGGGATGCCCGTCGAGCAGGCAAATGAGATTGGCATACCACGGGCGCCTTGGCCAGTCTGGCGCTACTAATAGCACCCTTCCCAGGCTGCCTAGGGTGAGAACTTACACAATCTTGACGATGCATATATTCATATGATTCTTGCAAGGTATTGTGGGTATTGTAGTTCATTCACTCCCAAACACAGCTGATGACAATAATTTGAGTTGTGAAACCAAGTGGTAAGATCAATAAAATACTTCTTTTATTGATGGGGTTTAATTCACCCAGCACATGTATGCTTGATAGCACTATAAATGAGGTTACTTGCTTGCAGTGTTTAAATGGATAACAAAAAGTCACAAAGTAAACCAGAAAACAACCTTCAGCTTGTCAGGCAATTAGCTAATGTTTTCTTAGCAAATAATTACCAAATACAAAGGCACAAAGAAAAGATTAAACTTTGCTGGTTAGGTTAACTTCTGCTTATTTTCCACGCCGATCTCAGCAGTGATTCTCCCCTGCTCACACACACAATCCGGTGCAGCCCTAATTACTATCAATGGACCAGCTGAAAGCCTTTAGCTGGCTGGCTGCTACTGTGTGAGCCCAAATCCTGCTTTAAGAGCTGTTTGCAGTGGAAATAAAGAACAAAGTTAGGTTTCTTTGTGATGGCTGATGTGTTTGCTCACGGAAAACTAGCAATAGCATTTAGATAGAGAACAGTCCATATAAACTGTACTTTCATGTGCTGTATCAATTATCATAGGGTCACTATCATACATTGGCACAGACGAGTCTTTCATTAAGGCACTATCATGAGAATGCTTATTCCCTTGCTGCCATTCATAGATAGGGTCTGGATCAGTGTTCATACCTGAGCCTCTCCTGCTATCATTATTCCTCTCTGTATAGCCTGGCCAATATGTAACCCAATTCTGATGTCCAGCCTTCCAATCTTGATCCCTGGACACTGGATCTCCTCTCACATACCTTCTGGCCTTGGTCTGAAAGTCCCTTCCACATGCAGTCTTCTCTCTTCCAGGTAGCCACTGGTGATTCCTATCTCTGCCACTCCATTCCTCTGGCTGAATCCAGTCCAATGGACTCTGCTGGCTTTTGGAATACCTCCCAGTATGGGTACTGCCTTATTATTTATTATTTATTTATTACAATTTCTTATATACCGCACTATTGTCAGCGCGGTTTACATACAACAAAATGACCATAACAAACTGTTTGGCCTCTGTTCCTGCACTCCGGCCCCTGCAAGAAGCTCTCCCAGTCGGGGATAGAGTGGGCCGGAGCTCCACCACCACCCACGTGAGCGCCAGGCCCAATCGCAGCAGCATCCCGGCAGATTTAAATCCGGTGCCGATCGGGCGCGCGGCCTCTGTTCCTGCACTCCGGCCCCTGCAAGAAGCTCTCCCAGTCGGGGATAGAGTGGGCCGGAGCTCCACCACCACCCACGTGAGCGCCAGGCCCAATCGCAGCAGCATCCCGGCAGATTTAAATCCGGTGCCGATCGGGCGCACGGCCTCTGTTCCTGCACTCCGGCCCCTGCAAGAAGCTCTCTCCCAGTCGGGGATAGAGTGGGCCGGAGCTCCACCACCACCCACGTGAGCGCCAGGCCCAATCGCAGCAGCATCCCGGCAGATTTAAATCCGGTGCCGATCGGGCGCGCGGCCTCTGTTCCTGCACTCCGGCCCCTGCAAGAAGCTCTCCCAGTCGGGGATAGAGTGGGCCGGAGCTCCACCACCACCCACGTGAGCGCCAGGCCCAATCGCAGCAGCATCCCGGCAGATTTAAATCCGGTGCCGATCGGGCGCGCGGCCTCTGTTCCTGCACTCCGGCCCCTGCAAGAAGCTCTCCCAGTCGGGGATAGAGTGGGCCGGAGCTCCACCACCACCCACGTGAGCGCCAGGCCCAATCGCAGCAGCATCCCGGCAGATTTAAATCCGGTGCCGATCGGGCGCGCGGCCTGCCTCTGTTCCTGCACTCCGGCCCCTGCAAGAAGCTCTCCCAGTCGGGGATAGAGTGGGCCGGAGCTCCACCACCACCCACGTGAGCGCCAGGCCCAATCGCAGCAGCATCCCGGCAGATTTAAATCCGGTGCCGATCGGGCGCGCGGCCTCTGTTCCTGCACTCCGGCCCCTGCAAGAAGCTCTCCCAGTCGGGGATAGAGTGGGCCGGAGCTCCACCACCACCCACGTGAGCGCCAGGCCCAATCGCAGCAGCATCCCGGCAGATTTAAATCCGGTGCCGATCGGGCGCGCGGCCTCTGTTCCTGCACTCCGGCCCCTGCAAGAAGCTCTCCCAGTCGGGGATAGAGTGGGCCGGAGCTCCACCACCACCCACGTGAGCGCCAGGCCCAATCGCAGCAGCATCCCGGCAGATTTAAATCCGGTGCCGATCGGGCGCGCGGCCTCTGTTCCTGCACTCCGGCCCCTGCAAGAA
This sequence comes from Ichthyophis bannanicus, assembly GCA_033557465.1. Classification (NCBI taxonomy): domain Eukaryota; kingdom Metazoa; phylum Chordata; class Amphibia; order Gymnophiona; family Ichthyophiidae; genus Ichthyophis; species Ichthyophis bannanicus. Next base: position 196,199,290 of record CM066039.1, read on the forward strand.
GCTCTCCCAGTCGGGGATAGAGTGGGCCGGAGCTCCACCACCACCCACGTGAGCGCCAGGCCCAATCGCAGCAGCATCCCGGCAGATTTAAATCCGGTGCCGAACGGGCGCGCCCGCGCCTGGCGGGCCCGCGCCTGAGGGCCTCGCCAGAGGGCCCTTTGGCGTGGCCCTTAGGCGGGGCACGGCAGGCACCCACAGCCCATATGCTCAGTGACTTTAACGTTCCTGCTCTCTCTCACTACCTCAAGTAAGATTATATAGCCCACTGTATATACTGCTAAGTAGCCTTATCTCTGAAGCCTCTCATGTAATTGTATACTACTGAATAACCATCTCTCCTAAGTAGTGTGTATACTGCTATTTAGCCTTATTTCTGAAACCTCTCGTGTAATTGTATACTAATTGAATAATTGTATACTAATTGAATAACCACACCTCTCAGAAATTTCTCACATAATTTATATCCCACTGAACAGCCTTGTCTCCAAAACTTAGTTCAGAGATAGATATATATCTGAAATCTTTCATATCCCACTGCATACTACTGAATAGCCATTCCTCAAAAATACTCTCTTATTGATATTTTTTGACTCCATCTATATGCATTTTGCCTGCCTCACTCCTCTAAAATAGAACACAATTTCCAGCTGTGTTCACCCTCCCCTCCTCACACATCCAAAATAGTGCCTTTCTTCTCTTCCTTCCAGAGAGTTTCCTTCTCTCTCTATCTGCTTGGCTTGGCTTCTGTTTCTCCAGGTGATACTGGTGCTTGAGCTTGTAGCCGTTGCTGTCTCTGTATCTCTTCCTCCCTCTGTAGCTGTTGCTGAAGCTGTTCTTGAAACCTTCCCTGAAGCTGTTATCTGAAGAATAAGCTCTACTCTTATCCTGTTCTAATGTGTGCTGCTCCCTAACACAGCGCAGCTGTCTTGAATCAGGCCCTGCCCTTTGAGATGAGTGCTTAGGGATTACCTCATAGCTCTCTTGATTGCACACACATTTTCTCACTTCAGCCCCTCTCATGGCTGCTGGAAACCTGGTGCATTCTGGGACTGGTAGTCTTTTATGTGAAAACTCTGTTTTCTTGCTTCTACCAGAACTGACAGGTTGCTTGTTCAGAGTCACATCATCTTTTCTATAGCTCCTACCTGAGCTATGATAAGCTTCCTTATCACAGCCTCGATACGCTTTACTACTCGCCCTATGAGTGCCCACGGGGGAAAGACATAAAGGAGACCTGCTGATGGCCAGCGTTGCATCAGGGCGTCGATCCCTTCTGACATTCTTTCTCGCCGCCTGCTGAAAAAACAGCTGGTCTTTGCTGACCAAAACGTCGCCATGAGGCCCATGATTGGCGGTCCCCATCTGCGAACTATTTGGGCATACACATCCGGATGCAGCTCCCACTCCCCGGCATCCACCTGGATCCTGCTGAAAAAATCCGCCGTCACAATGTCCTTCCCCGCAATGTGTGCTGCTGATATCGCTGGTAGTCTCTGCTCTACCCAAGAAAACAGTGCCTCTGCCTTCTCCTCCATGGCCGTACTTCCTGTACCACCCTGCCGATTGATGTAGGCCACAGGCGTTGAGTTGTCCGACAGCACGCACACCGCTCGACCTGTCACCGTAGCCTCGAACTTTTGAAGTGCCAGATAGACCGCTCTCATCTCTAGCCGGTTGATTGACCACCTGCTCTCTAGAACAGACCAAGTGCCTTGTGCAAACTGACCTTTGCAATGCTCTCCCCATCTCGCGAGACTCGAATCCGTCAGCAATGGAAGCCACTCCGGCTGTTCCAGAGGCATTCCTGCTTTTAAGGATTCCGGAAGCAGCCACCACCGAAGAGACTGCCTGACCTTGAGCGGACAGGGGAGCCGTTTGTTCAAGGAATCGGACTGATGTGACCAGCGGCAAAGCAGCACTCTCTGTAACGGCCGCATATGAAATCTGGCTCACGGCAACGCTTCCAGGGTCGCCACCATCGTTCCCAGCACGCGAAGATAAGTCCACGCTGAAGGAGCCAGAGCAGCTCTGAACTTGCGCACTAGTTGCCGAAGCGCTTGCACTCGACGATCCAGCAGAAACACCACTCCTGTCTGAGTGTCGAACCATACCCCTAGATACTCGAGATCATGGAAAGGTATTAAGCGGCTTTTGGTCGGGTTGACCACCCAACCGAGACTCTGTAAAAACTTCACAACTTTGTCCATTACCTGAATGCTCTCGGTCTCGGATTTTGCTCCAATCAACCAATTGTCGAGATAAGGATGAACCAGCATCACTTCCTTCCGTAATGCCGCCGCCACTACTAACCTTTGGTGAACGTCCTCGGCGCGGTCGCCAGACCAAAGGGCAATGCTTGAAAATGATAATGCCCCCAAGGAAGAGCAAACTGCAGGAAAGCATAGTTACTCACCTGTAACAGGTGATCTCCGGGAACAGCAGGAATTTAGTCTTCACATATGGGTATTGTCGGTACCGACAGAGTCTGCGCAGGAACGCTCCCCAGCATCCAATTAGGAAGCTTTTGGGAGCACCCCACAGCGCCTGCATGCTGCCTTCCCACCTTTCCCAACTGTCTCTCTCCAGTTGAGTTTAAAACTGAGACAAAGAGAGTGAGAGAGAGAAAGAGAAAAAGAGAGATAGACAGACACAACTCCTAGGGGAGGTGGGTGGGTTGTGAAGACTAAATTCCTGCTGTTCCCGGAGATCACCTGCTACAGGTGAGTAACTATGCTATCTCCAGGAACAAGCAGGAATGTAGTCTTCACATATGGGGAATCCCTAGCTACAGATGCCAGGGAGAAGCCCGAGAAGTTGTGTGCCCTTGTGAAAAGGCTCCACTTCCCCCCATGGATCTCTGGCATCCTACCAGGGATGGTGGGTAGGAGTTGATTAAGTATGGAACAGGTGTCCCGGCGGGAGTCCTTGTCCAAGCAGTAATGGGCTGTGAAGGTATGAACTGAGGCCCAGGTAGCTGCTCGACAGATGCCGTCGATAGACACAGAGTGAAGATGAGCCATAGAGGCTGCCATGGCTCTCACATTGTGCACTGTGACATGGCCTTCAAGAGGAAGGTTCTTACTCCGATAGGCAAAAGATATACACTGTGCAATCCAGTTCGACAGAGTCCTTTTGGAGACTGGAAGTCCTAAATGACTAGGATCAAAAGCAACAAAGAGTTGAGAGGACTTTTTATGTTGCTGCATTCTTTGAAAGTAAAAGGCCAAAGCTCTTTTACAGTCCAAAGTATGAAGATTCCTTTCTGCATTAGAGGCATGAGGCCTTGGGAAAAAAACAAGAAGGTAAACTGCTTGGTTTAAATGAAAAGGTGAGACCACCTTTGGCATAAAATGAGGATGAGTTCTAAGGATTACCTTATCATGATGGAACCTTGTATAAGCCACCAATGCTTGCAACTCACTAATGCGACGTGCTGATGTGATTGCAATAAGAAAAATAACCTTCCAGGAAAGGAATTTTAATGAGGTAGTAGCTAATGGTTCAAAAGGCGGCTTCATGAGCTGGCCAAGAACCAGATTTAAATCCCATGCCACCGGTGGTGGCTTAAGGAGAGGCTTAGTTAGAAGAAGGCCTCTCATAAATCTCGCTATGATAGGAAATAGGTTGCCCATTTAAAGGTTTGAGAGAAGCTGCAATAGCACTCAAATGAACTCTCACTGAATTGGTCTTAAGCCCTGCATTAAACAAATGAAGGAGATGTTCCAGTAATGATTCCAGAGGTATTGCAAGAGGGTTAAGACCCTTCTGCAAACACCATAAGGTAAACCTTTTCCACTTGAAAGCATAAGAGCGTCTTGTGGATGGTTTCCTGGAAGCATAAAGGATATCCTTTACTTGCTGAGAAAGGTTAAGACCGTGAAGTTCTAGGCATTCAGCAACCAGGCCCTGAGATGTAGAGACTGGGGATTGGGATGCCACAGCATCCCGTCCTCCTGGGATAGGAGATCTGGAGCAGATCCTAGCTCCAGAGATGGAGCTTGAGAGAGATGTAAGAGCAGAGGGTACCACACTTGTCGTGACCTATGTGGGGCTATGAGAATCATACAGCCTCTGTCTCTCTGAAGCTTGAAAAGGGTTCTGGGAATTAGGGGAATGGGTGGGAAGGCATACAGGAAGTCCCGACCCCAATGGAGGAGGAAGGCATCCCTGGCCTGACAACCCTGAGCCGGAATTCTGGAACAGAACCGGGGAAGTATGGCATTCAGCAGACTTGCAAAGAGGTCTATGTCCGGGATTCCCCAAAATTGGAAAATTTTGGCCACCTGGTCTGCATGGAGAGACCATTCGTGTGGAAGCAGAACTCGACTGAGTCTGTCTGCCCAAGAGTTTTGAATGCCTGGAAGATACACTGCAAGGAGATGAATCTGATGTTCTCTGGCGAGGGCCGAAAGTCGCAAAGCTTCGTTGCAGAGCGACAGAGAGCCTGTTCCGCCCTGCTTGTTCACATAGAACATGGCTACCTGCTTGTCCGTTTGAATTAGGACAGTTTTGTAGCTGAGCTGGGTGTGAAACACTCGAAGAGCAAGAAAGATTGCTCTGAGCTCTAGGAGATTGATGTGTAGATCAGTCTCCTGTGGAGTCCAGGTACCCTGGGTAGAGAGGCCTTGCAAATGGGCTCCCCAACCCACCTGTGAGGCATCTGTTGTTAGAGTTACTTGAGGTGGGGGTTGCTGAAAAGGGGACCCCACCAACAGATTCTGGGGTGACTGCCACAATTGGAGAGACAAAATAAGACGATCTGAGGTTGCTATTTTGTCTGACAGGCAACCTGATGCCTGAGTCCACTGCGTGGATAGAGTCCACTGGGCTGCACTCATATGGAGGCGGGCATAAGGGACCATATGCACGGTGGATGCCATGTGGCCTAGCAATTGTAACATATCCCGAGCAGTGAGGAGAGACTTCAGCATTGCTTGGGAAGCTAACTGCACAATGCGAAGGCAGCGGGACTGTGGAAGATAGGCCCTTGTCTGTCTGGTATCCAGCAGCACTCCTATGAACTCTAGAGACTGAGTGGGAGCTAGGTTGGATTTTGGGAAGTTTATGACAAGTCCCAAATATTGAAGGATACGCATTGTGCAAGATAGAAAAATCCTGGCCTCTGGCTCTGATGGGGCTCGAATGAGCCAATCGTCCAAGTAAGGGAAGACAAATATTTTTAGGGTGCGGAGAAATGCTGCCACCACAGCCATGCATTTTGTGAACACCCTTGGTGCCGAGGCCAGGCCAAAAGGAAGAACTCTGTATTGGTAGTGCTTCCCTTGAAATAGAAAGCGAAGAAATCTTCGGTGAGTTGGATGGATGAGAACATGAGTGTACGCATCCTTGAGATCTAGAGAACAAAGCCAGTCCTGACTCTGAAGGTATGGCAGTAGAGTTCCCAGAGAAATCATTTTGAATTTCTCTTTGAACAGGAATTTGTTCGATTCTCTGAGGTCCAAAATGGGTCTGTGCCCTCCTGTTTTCTTTGGAATAAGGAAAAAGGGGGAATAGAACCCTGCACCCTGTTGATGAATGGGTACTTCTTCTATTGCCCTTTGGGCAAGAAGCGGACTGACCTTGTGATCTAACTGGGAGTTAAGAGAGGTCTGAGAATTGAACTGTCTTACCATTGTAGGAGGGGGCATGCTGAGGAAGTGAAGCTTGTATCCCTCTCTTACAATGGACAGAGTTCAACTTTCTGCTGTTATCTGCCCCCATCTAGCTACCGTACTGTTGTCTTATTTTGTCTCTCCAATTGTGGCAGTCACCCCAGAATCTGTTGCCCCCATCTAGCTACCGTACTGTTGTCAGCAAACGTTAATAGTTAGTCACCACTGTGCCATTGTTAGTATCCTAAGCACTGTTGTAAGTAATATTCCTTTGCAAATCAACCGCTTTACTGTTGTCAGTAGCCAGTCTCTATACTGTTGTCAGTAGCCAGTAATACTCCATTGTCAGTAACATTCCATTGCAAATCAGCCACTATACTGTTGTCAGTAGCCAGTCTCTATACTGTTGTCAGTAGCCAGTAATACTCCATTGTCAGTAACATTCCATTGCAAATCAGCCACTATACTGTTGTCAGTAGCCATTCTCCATACTGCTGTCAGTAGCCAGTAATATCCCATTGCAAATCAAACTCTACACTGTTGTCAGTAGCCAGTCTCTATACTGTTGTCAGTAGCCAGTAATACCCCATTGTCAGTAACATTCCATTGCAAATCAGCCACTATACTGTTGTCAGTAGCCATTCTCCATACTGCTGTCAGTAGCCAGTAATATCCCATTGCAAATCAAACCCTACACTGTTGTCAGTAGCCTTATTAACTCCAGTCACCATCGTAGTGCTAGCAATAACCTACTATTGTCAACAATCTACTTTACTGTTGTCAGTAGTCTCACCAGTTCCAGTCATCAAGTTATTGTACTAGTTAGCTAACTTTAAACCATTGCCCGTGATCATAGTGTCTGCTGTCACACAGTATACTACACTAAGTACCAAGAGTTTGTCAATAACTTCCTGTTAGTCTAACCAGATTGACCCACTCCCATTCACATAGTGCTCTGACAAGATAGGTTCCCTCATTACCACCATAATAGGATGCTATTTCGTCCTTTCAGGCTGGTTCTCCAACTCTCTAGCCTCAACCACATCATCCAACCAGATTCCAATATTACTGAGCCATGGGAGAAGGTGGACTAGTGCTTCCCATAACAACATAACTTGGGACTCCCGCTCACACCACCCCCATCTGTTACACATTGCTCTTCAACACAATATGAAACCGAAACAAATTCAAAACTCCTACCCTCACAGCCTAAAATGTGCCCTCATCAATGCCCGTTCTATCCGGAAGAAGTGGCCAGCCGTCACTGACCTACTTGCCAGCCACGGCCTTGATATACTCATGGTCACTGAGACGTGGTTATCTGCTGAAGACAATGTAATACTCAACCAGCTTCTCCCTCAGAATTTCACCATACATTCAAGTCATAGGCAAGAAAAAAGAGGAGGTGGCGTGCTCATCCTCACCAGGACAGACCTCCATTTTCGAACAGTGCACACCACCAATACAAACTACCTTGAGACCGTCACCATCTCCAACAAACGCTGCATAATCAACCTGCTTTACAGAGCACCTTCAGCTTCCCCAGATGATCTCGCGGCTATCATTGATCTGGCATCCAACACTCATAACCCAGGCCTCCCAAATTGGATCCTAGGCGACTTCAACCTGCCTACATTGCAAGATCATCAAGCAACAGCCTTCTTGGATGCCCTAGAAAATCTTGGCTTCAAGCAACTAGTTAATGATTCTACCCATAATAAGGGAAATATCTTGGACCTTGTATTCGCCCCGCAAACCTCTCTTAACCCAGCCCAGGATCCCATAACCTCCATAACTTCTGTTTCCTTGGTCAGATCACAAACTGATCATCATTCAGATTCCCTCTTACAAAGCCTACGCAAAAACCAACAAAATCCAAAGCAACACCGCAAGACCGCCCTCTCGATCTTTCAAGCCTTACAACAGAGATCTTATCCTGGCTGAAACGCAGCAACTCATCTCTGAATCCACCCAGAACCTTGACGACCTAATTTCTCAATGGAACAATTGCCTCAGCTCAATTGCCCTACGTACAACATCCAACAGGCCTTCAGGTAAAAGAGTAAGTGCCCCATGGTACTCAGCTGATCTTAAAGCATCACTTAACCACTTACGGAAACTGGAGAAACGCTGGCGCCGATCTCACTCTTTAAATGACCTGTCAGCATACAACTGTCATCTGGCTGCACATCGCAACACAATCACCAACACGATGAAGCAGTACTACTCTGACACCTTAATGAGATCACTTAATAAACCACATGACCTCTTCGACCTTGTCAAGACTTTATCCAAGGAACCATCCTCTGGACCTCCATTTGAGCTACACCCACAAGATTTTGCAACCTATTTACAATCCAAGATATGTCAGACTAACAAAACCTCTACTATAGCCTCTACCACGGAGCAAAACTGCCAAACACCCCTAACCATGTTTTCCACCCCCTCCAAGAGAGGAATTGAAGAAACTATTGCAGCCCTTAACACTAGTACTGCTCAGACCGATCCATGCCCAGCCTTCTGGATCAAGGAGCTTCGCAGTCACTTCAGCTCAGTACTGGCCAAAATAACGAATCTCTCCTTCTCAACTGGCTCCTTCCCTTCAGCTCTTAAGCACACCTCTATCAGACCTCTGCTAAAAAACTGCAAGCTTGACCCCCAACAGGTGGAATCCTACAGACCCATATCTAGTATTCCACTACTCGCGAAAATCATCGAAAAGGAGGCCCAAAAGCAACTGCAGGACCACATTGACTCCGCTGCACCATTGGACCCCTGCCAACATGGTTTTAGGGAATTCCATGGAGTGGAAACCCTCCTTACCACCCTCTTCTGCAAAATAATCACTGGCATCGACGACATCCGTCAAGGATTTGCACTCATCTTTCTGGACATTGCTGCAGCTTTTGACTCAGTAAATCATGAGCTTCTACTAGGACGTCTGACTGACAAAGGCATTAATGGAAAAGCGCTTGAATGGTGCAGATCCTACCTGTCCGAAAGATGGCAGCATGTTCGTTCTGGAGGGATAAAGTCTGAACCTTTCCACCAAAGCCAAGGAGTACCTCAAGGATCCTCCCTTTCTGCGCTCCTTTTCAATATTTACATGCAGCCAATTTGTAATATCATCCGGTCTTTCAAGGTTGACTGCATGTTATATGCAGACGATGTCCTGCTTTACATCCCCTTCTCTACTGAGCATCTGGACCTCTCCCCACTGACGAGTTGCTTCAATGCAATATCTGACTGGCTCCTGTCTCAAAACCTCAGAATACAACATAAGAAAACTGAAGTACTCTTCATAACAAGGAATCCCAATTTTACCCCCCCAAAATATCTTAAAGTAAAAGAAGCGGAGTTGCAATCTAAATCCTCAATACGATATTTGGGAGTCACACTAGATCAACGCCTAGACATGAAAGCCCACATAGGTAACATAGTCAGATCAGTTTACTACAAGATCCGCTCACTTAGACACCTACGTTCCATGCTTGATCCAACCGATTTCCGGACAATCTTCCAGGCGTTGGTTATACCCCATTTCGACTATGCCAACGTCATATTACAAGGTCTTCCCCAATCTACATTAAACCCGCTTCAGCTAGCCATGAACGCGGCTGCAAGAGTCATCCATGGAGCCTCCAGGTACGACCACGTTACGCCCCTGCTGATACAGTTGCATTGGCTCCCTATTCAAGCTAGAATAGTTTTCAAGACCTTGATAATTACTTTTAAAGCTGTCAATAATCTCACATCGGCATCCTTATCCTCACTCATCCATAGCACATCTCCTAATAGAACAAGGAGATCCATGGCTATAAACTCCCTCAAAATCCCGAAGGAACTTACCACTTGCACTAAATCGACAGCCAACAGAGCCTTCAGTCTCAGTGCCCCAATATGCTGGAACGCACTACCCCCTGATATCCGGGCTATTAGGAGCCTGACACAGTTTAGGAAAGCCCTCAAATGCCACCTCTTCAACAAATATCTTATAGAACCCAATGGCGTCACCTAGAGCCCAATAACACCCACTGATACCAGTCCCAGATAAATCTAGGGTATATCAACAACTCACCAAGTGTGATATTCATTCCTACAGTGGGCTGGTTTTTCTATGTATCTTCTGTGTATATGATTCCATGTAGTATGTTTTGTAAATAGTTACCCCGGTTATCCAAGTTATTTATACCCTGTTACCTGTAAACTCATACGTGTTATATGTACTGAGCATTTTGTTCCATGTGAACCGCGCTGATGATGAATAGTGCGGTATATAAGAGACTGTAAATAAATAAATAACATAACATAACCTTCCTGGAATGGTGGAAGGCTCTGGCCCGTTCAGGGCCAGGAAGACAAAGTTCTCTAGATGGGAGTCCAAGCCCCTGTGGAGGCTGAGTCTGCTGAGCCGGTTGAGGCTTAGCAGCCTTTGTTTTTCTTTGTTTAGGTTGCTGCTGACCCTTTTGGGCAGACTGACCTGAACGATGCCCTTGCTGGATATAGGAGGGGTAGAACTTCTTCTTTCTAGTGAAGAATGGCTTTTTGTAGGACTTTTTCCTTGCAGGATCAGCTGTAGATTTTGATAATCTATCCAAGGTGAGATTATCAGCATCTAGCTCATTAGCTTTCTCTTGCCAATTTTTGCCAAAGAGATTCTCTCCTGTGCAAGGAATATTCCCCAGTTTGTCCTGTACCCAAAGTTTCAAGTCAGATGCCTGGAGCCAGGCAATCCTACGTGCACCTATGGCAATAGCAGACGTTCTGCTTATGCACTCAAACCAATCAAAAGCTGCACGATTTACGAATTTGGAAACATCCTGAGCATGTTTGATAAGTGCAAGATAATCTTGTCTCTTATCATCAGGAAGGAGAGGGCTCATAAGCTCTAGATCTCCTGTAACTTCCTTAAGGAACATTCCCATATATAAAATGTAGGAACTAATCCTGGCAGAAAGCATAGAGGCCTGGAAGGTTTGATGGCCAAAAGCATCAAGAGTTCTACATTCACGTCCTAGAGGATTAGATGCATGTCTTTTTGCACTCTTGATCCTTCTCATAGCTGATTCCATCACCATGGAATGGTAGGGCAGCTGAGTTTTTTGAAATCCAGGACAGGGAGGAACTCGATACATGGTATCGAGCCTACGAGAATGAGGAGAAGTGGTGAGAGGTGTTTCCCACATCCTTAGCATGAGATCATGTAAGATCTCATGAATAGGCAAAGTAGCTGCCTCTTTGGGAGCTTTAGGATACTGTAAAATCTCCAATTCCTTCGCCCTAGGCTCTGTTTCAGGAGCCACTGTGATGGAAAGACCTTGAGCCACATCCCGGATAAAATCCTGGAAGGATATATCCTCTGGAGGAGACATCCTACGTTTAGGAGAGGAAGAATCCTCAGGAAGAAATACTCTGGTATCGACAGAGCTGTCAGAGTCTTCAGACTCGTCGAAGGATTCAAAGTATCTCCTGTCCGGGTAATCGTGCAGTGCATAATACTGGTACCGATCGAAGTCGGTATTGACAGGGTCCAGTACCAACTTGTCAGTACCGGACGGCACAGCATGCGTCGGTACCGGTAGTCAACCTGCTGACGTTGATGCAATTGGCCCCGGTACCAATGTAGGAGCCGGTACCAGTATCGGTACCGGTTGAATTGTCTGAAGCGGTTTTGGGGGCATCGATGCCGAGAGAAGAGCTGCCAGACTGCATTCAATAGCCAAAAATCTCTGGTCTATCAACGCTGCCGATGCCTGGGTATCGGTACCGGACAAAGCGGCCAGTACCCCAGAGCAAGGCACCAGTAGTTCTGCCGAGGCTGGGGCCTTGAGAACATCCTGGAGCCCCGATGATGCTTTGGAAGCCGAATCCTCCCGCCGGGGCAATTTTGCCGGTGTGAGTCCCTCAAGGGCAACACCAGAGGCATCTTGATACTTAGAAGGAGATCTACCCTTTGAAGACCGGCTAAACTTATGTTTAGTTACCTGAGATCCATGGGAGGAATACGAAGCCCTGGAAGATGCTGATGCCACAGATGCTGCATCGGAGGGAAAAAGGGTGCTAAGTTTAGCAGCTCGGTTTTGCCGACCCCTCTTTGACATCATCCCACAGGCAACACACTCGGAGATAGAGTGGTCAGGACCTAAACATTTGAGGCACCACTCATGGGTGTCAGTGACAGAGATGGTACCGCCAAACTTGGAACACTTTTTAAAACCCGAAGCGGGTTTTTCCATTGTAGAGGAAATTTGGGCCTAGTGCCCAAAATGGCACGTGGCACCAGAGGAGAAAAAAGCTGGAAGACTCCAGGAAAAGTTTTCTTTTTTTTTTAAGGAAAAGAAAGAAAGAACCGGCGGTACCGGTGTAGCGTCGAAGGAAGGCAGATGCGACCACAAAAAAGAAGAATAAATGGGATATTTTATGCGGTGACAGGAAGTGCGACCTGCCGGCTCCGCGGAAAACGAAGAACTGGACAGAGACAGTTGGGAAAGGCAGGAAGGCAGCACGCAGGCGCTGTGGGGTGCTCCCAAAAGCTTCCTAATTGGACACTGGGGAGCGTTCCCGTGTGGGCTCCGTCGGTACCGATGATACCCATATGTGAAGACTACATTCCTGCTTGTTCCTGGAGATCTTCCAATGAGCCGCTCTGATTGGGATGTGCAAATATGCTTCCATAAGATCGAGGGAAGTGAAGTACTCTCCTTGTCGCACCGCCACAATGACCGACCTCAACATTTCCATCCTGAAATGCGGTACTCAAAGACACTGGTTCACCCCGTTGAGGTCCAATATAGGCCGAACCGCTCCATCTTTCTTTGGTACTACGAAATAAATTGAGTATCGACCCTTGCTGTAATCTGCAAGTGGCACCAGCGTGACCGCTTCCATTTGTAAGAGCCGATCTAACGTACAGCGCACTGCCATGGTTTTCCGCTGGCCTTTGCAGGGAGACATCACAAACGAATCCCGTACCGGTTTTGCGAACTCCAGCGCATAACCATCGCAAATTACTTCTAATACCCACTGGCTGGATGTTATTTGGGTCCAGGCAGGAAGTAATTCCCGAAGTTGCCCGCCTATCGGTTGCCTTCCCACCGGGCCCCGCCTGCTTTCATTGTGTTTTCCGAGATCCCGCTGTGGAGGCCACTGCGAAACCTCTGCTTGCTCCCCGAAACCCATGAAACCCCTCGGCCCTCGAAGCAAATCGTCCTCTTTGGAAACCTCCCAAACGAGAAGTATGGAATCTCCTGAAATCTCTGAACTGGACTCGAAACGCCGATTAGGACTTCCCTTGCTTGGGCTTATCCTCCGGAAGTCTCCCCCCCCCCCTTTGGTCTCACCAAGATCCTTAACCAACTTATCTAAATCCTCCCCAAACAACAACCTTCCTTTAAACGGGAGCTTATTGAGATGCGCCTTGGACGAACCATCGGCCGCCCAATTCCTCAACCATAGAGATCTCCGGGCAGCCACCAAGGAAGCCATACTATTAGCCAGTGCACGAATTAAATCATAATGCACATCTGCCAAATATGCTGACCCAGACTCTAGTCAATCCAATTCTCTGACCTCTCCCTGCTCCAGGCGAGTAGACAGCCGTAAGCGCTGAGACCATCGGAGGCATGCTCTCACCACCCATGCTCCACAAATGGAAGCCTGTAAGGACAGAGCGTTAGCCTCAAAGGATTGTTTCAATAAACCATCGACTTTCCTATCTTGCGCATCCTTTAAAGCCGCGCTACCTTCCACCGGTATGGTGGTCTTCTTTGTAACCGCTGACACTGCTGCATCAATTCGAGGCGAGTGGAACCTTTCTTTGTCCTTATCCGCCAAAGGATATAGCCTGTTCATGGTCCTAATTCCTCTCAGTCCCACTTCCGGCTGATCCCACTCATTCTGGATCATCCGGTCCACCACTCGGTGCAGGGGAAAAACTACCTGCACTAGTCTCACTGCTTGAATGATAGGGTCTTTCACCTCTTCTTCTTCCGCCGTTTGTGCGGTAGCGAGATTGAGCGTCTGAAGGGATTCCGTTATAAGAGCCGTCAGTTCCTCCTTCCGGAATACCCGAATGATTTTAGACTGATCCTCTGGCTCTGGTATTTCGCCTTCTTCCAACTCGTCCGCCGCTTCAGGTCCTGTCTCGGCATCCTCTGTCTCTTGCCACTCATAATTATCAGGCGAAAGGTCATGTGGCCTAGGCCGCTTAGCGGCTTTCGGGGAACTACCACCAGCAACCCCTACCCCGGGTAGCTGCCCCTGGCTAGGTAGAGGTACAGGTTCCGGTATTTTTCCCTGACGCCGCATACAAAATGCCTGATGCATAATCAACACAAAGTCTGGGCAGAAGTCTCCGAGCTGAGACTCCTACCCCAAGACCGCCAGCGCCCCTGATGGGCCCGCTACAACCTCCCGGCTGGACCCCTGCACCGCGGTCCTCAATGCCTCTCCCTCAGCCCCCGCTGAAGCATCCTGGGGCTCTTGAGGTACCTTGACTTCCATCCAAATAAATAAATAAATCTACTGCTCCACGCTGGTAGACACTGAAGCGCAGCCCTTACAGATCCCAGAGTCCGCGACTGTACCTCTACAGGTGCCGCATACCACACACTGAGGGCGTGATGCCATAGGTCAGACACCCAGAAAATGAGTTTGATTTATATAGCTTTAATTTGTTTAAGTTTGTTTTTTTTTTAATCCGTTGCTAAAACAAAACAAAACAAAGCAAAGCAAAACAAAGGGAGACCAAACAAATTTTTCCCAAGAAATGACAAGGTTCTCGGCCCAGAAAATGACACAGGAACCCTCAGCCCTGTCCTTACTCAGCCTCAAACAGTCCCCCAAAGAAAATCAAAACCATCCAATGAACAATAACATAAGAAAAAAAAAGAAGCCAGGAGAAGACAACTGCGCTCTCCTGGGCCCAGGACCAAAGAGTTCTGCAGCCCGTGCCCTGAAGCGCAATTGCCAGCCACGCGGTTCCTAAATTGGCCACCGCTTACTTTGCCCACAAAATGGAGCCAAAAGAGTAGTTACTCACCTGTAACAGGTGTTCTCCAAGAGCAGCAGGAATCAGTCCTCACATATGGGTGACATCGACGTCGATGAAGCCCCCGTGCGGAGCATTTCCCCAGCTTTCTAAGAAAGCCTTTGGGAATGCAGGCATGCATGCGCGGTCTCCTTCCCGCCTAAAGGTGCCATCTTGCTCAGTCAAATGACATAGCTAAAAAACAGCACACAAAAATGTAAAAAGGAACTATTGTCGCCACCTCCTGGCCGGGCGTATAGCTGGGCAGCAGGAGAGTGTCGCCTGGTTGCCCTTAGAATAAGTTTCCCCCAAGATGGCTACCAGCTAAGGCTGCTGGGAGCTGTAGTTTGCTTATCCTGGCAGGCAAAGTAGTGTGACCACAAGTGGTTAGGCGAAACAGAGAATATTTATTTGTTCTTGGGTTTTACACCTCGCATCAAAAGTAACAGGGCTGAACAGAAAAACTGGATACTTCTCCAAAACAAAGGAATAAAGTTCACAACAACGTATTCATAGGTTGGTCAGCTTCAGCAATGGCTAACTTGGACACCGGAATTAGCTTACCAAGCTCAGGCTGCTAACTTCCTTACAGGCAAGTTACTTTCAACAGAAGACTGTTTCCTCACAGTTTCCTTCCATACACAATTAGCTTCAAAATGTCCATTGAGTTTTCTTTCAGTTGTAAGCATTGAGGAGAAATAGCTTGGGTTAAAACTACCAACTATTTTCTCTGCTGTACCTTTCACTCAAATCAGCTTCCTTATTTTAAACATTCACTCATTCAGCTGTGTGTGGGGTTCAGCACACTTACAGCTCATTTGTCCTACAATAAGCACATTGTATTTCTTCAGGACTATTCTCATAACCTTCACAGCAGCTTTCTATTTCCATTTCTTCCACAGAATCATTACAACACTCTTCAGAGGGTACCTGGCTGTAGAGCTTACTATGCTGCTTCTGCAGCAATTCGTTTAACTTTTCTAGTAATATTTTTTTCTGCTCTATTTCCTCATAGAGCCTTTGGTCAGGGAATGCAGACAAGCTATTCTCCCTATTTCTACCAGTTAGCTGGCTAGCTGAATTGGTCCCTCCAGTAGGAACTAACTCCTTCCATTTTCTCCTGTGCAGGGATTCTGGAACAATCACTTGCCTGAATTCTGGGCCTCTTAGTTGCTCCCCTCCTTCCTGCTCACAGCCATGCTGCCTTCTCTCTGGAGACACTTGTTTCCCTTGTAGCACTTTTCCTCTTGGCTGTGTTTGCCTTGGACCTGCTCTTCCCAGATCCCACAGCTCGTCTCTGCTCTTGGGGCTAGCACTCCTCGTGCTTCCTTGAGCTCCTTGCTTATTCCCTTGAGCTCCTCTCGTTCTCCTTCCTGCTGTGTACCTCTCTGCTGTGCTAGTCCTCGTGCCCCCTGCTGTGCTTGTGCCTTGGCCCGTGCTTGTCCACGAGCCCCTCTCTGCTGTGCTAGTCCTCGTGCCTCCTGCTGTGCTTGTGCCTTGGCCCGTGCTTGTCCTCGAGCCCCTCTCTGCTGTGCTAGTCCTCATGCCTCCTGCTGTGCTGACTGTTCAAACTCAGCAGTTTTAAACTTATATTTGCTAGGGACCACACCCTTCTCCCAGCACACGTGGGAGCTGCTAGGCTTCACTCTAGCCCTGACGTGCTGAAGTGGGCGGGGCTTGATGCTGGCTGTGCTCTGACTCAGAGGTTCTTGGTTGCCTGGGAAACCCTGAATGCTAGCACTTTTAAAGGCACAGGGTTCACTTTTCTGCCATTCCATTTCCTCTGAACTGCCTTCGTCATCACACTATGTACAACTGCAACTCCAAGGGGAGGAGGGAGGGTTGTGAGGACTGATTCCTGCTGCTCCTGGAAAACACCTGTTACAGGTGAGTAACTACTATTTCTCCAGGACCAAGCAGGAAGTCAGTCCTCACATATGGGACTCCCCAGCTTCAGGCTACCGGGGACCCATAGCTGAAAAATGAGCTCCCTCTAGCCGCAGCATCAGAGAAAGGATTTCACTGAAACATACCCCCACCGGTAGCCCAACCAGAGGGCTGGAGGATAGGAGTTGCCTAAACCTCGAAGAGATTCCGGAGCACTGCCTGACCGAAAGCACTGTCCCTACGGGACTCCCTCTCCAGGCAGTAATGGGCCGCAAATGTCTGGCTTGAGGACCAAGTTGCAGCCCTGCAAATGTCTGCCAACGGTACAGAGTGGAGATGAGCTACTGAGGCAGCCATTGCCCTGACACGGTGGGCCGTGACCCGACCCTGCAAGGGAAGGTCAGCTGCCCTGTAAGCCCAGGTGATACAGTCAGCCACAGATGGACAAGGTACACTTGGACACAGGTAACCCCAAGTTATTAGGGTCAAAAGATACGAAGAGCTGAGTAGCCCTCCTATGCCCCTGCGTACGCTCAAGGTAGAAGGATAAGGCCCTTCTACAGTCTAGGGTATGCAGAACTGTCTCAGCCCGGCTGGCATGGGGCCTAGGGAAGAATGTTGGAAGAACCACCTCCTGGTTGAGGTGGAAAGAGGAGACAACCTTTGGGAGGAACTTGGATGAGTCCTAAGGACTACCCTGTTCCTATAGAAGCGAGTATAAGGCCTGTCACAGACCAGGGCCTGTAGCTCACTGACACGCCTGGCTGAGGTCAGGGCCACTAGGAATAGAGTTTTCCAAGAAAGGAAGCACAGGGGACACGTAGCCATCGGCTCAAAAGGTGGGCGAGTCAGTTGCTGCAAGACCACATTCAACTCCCACTCAGGAGCCGGTGGACGGAGAGGAGGCTTGAGCAAGAGCAAGCCTCTGAGAAATCTGGACACCAAGGGATGAACTGACAAAGAGTGTCCTTCCACCAGAGAGTGGTGAGCTGCTAGAGCAGAGAGGTGGACCCGAACAGAATTGGACTTAAGTCCCTGATTGGACAAGTGCAGAAGGTACTGAAGCACTACTGGAACAGTGCAGGCGAAAGGATCTTCCTTTTGCTGCTGACACCACAAGGAGAACCTTCTCCGCTTTAGTGCATAGGTTTTCCTGGTGGATTGCTTTCTAGAGGCCAAGGCCACCTCTTCCACTTCCTGAGGTAGGCCCCAGGGAGCCAACACTACCCTTGCAGCCTCCAGGCCATCAAATTGAGAGATCTGAGATTGGGGTGCAGAAGAGAACCCTGATCCTGAGTTAGAAGATCGGGTTGCAACCCCAGAGGTAGTGGAGTTTCCACTCCCATTTGAAGCAGAAGTGGGAACTAGGGCTGCCTCGGCCACCTGGGAGCTATCAGAAGTACCGAGGCCTTGTCCCTTAGAATCTTGAACAAGGTTCGGGCCACCAGAGGTGTGGGAGGAAACGCATACAGGAGGCCCTGGGACCAAGAAATCAGGAAGGCATCTGCTGCTAACCTCAGGGATGTGGTTGCCTGGAACAGAACCGGGGTAGCTGCCGGTTCAGGGGACTGGCAAAGAGATCTATGGATGGAAGTCCCCATTTCAGGAAAATCTTTTGAACCACCAACGGATGCAGCTGCCATTTGTGAGGCTGCAGAATCCTGCTCAATCTGTCTGCCAGGAAGTTCTCCTGGCCAGGGAGATACACAGCTTTGAGGAACATGTGGTGCTGGAGTGCAAAGGAACACAGGGCCTGTGCTTCCTGACACAAGGGCATGGACCCAGTGCCACCCTGTTTGTTCACATAGAACATGGCCACTTGATTGTCCGTCTGAACCAGAACAGACTGGTGAGCCAAAGTGTGAGAAAAAGCCCTGAGGGCTAACCGGATAGCCCGAAGCTCTAGTAGGTTGATCTGTTGCATGGCCTCCCATGGAGACCATAGGCCTTGAGTGCACTGTCCCAGACAATGTGCACCCCAGCCCTGCAAGGAGGCATCTGTCGTCACTACCACTGTGGGACAGGCACCTGAAAAGGCACCCCTTGAAGCAAGTTGGGGGGGTGTAGCCACCACTGCAGGGAATTCAGGAAGGGTGCGGACACCCTTACTTTTTCCGCTAGGTTCCCTGTGGCCTGCTTCCACTGAGTTCTGAGGCCCTACTGTGCAGGCCTCATGTGTAGATGGGCATTTGGGGTCACATGCACTGTCGACGCCATGTGGCCTAGAAGCCTTAGACAGAGTCTGGCGGAAACCCTTGGCACTCTGAGAAACTGGTTTGCCAAGTCTATGAGCCTTTGTGCCCTGTCCCCTTGCAAGTAAGCCTTTGCTTGCAGTGAGTCCAGCCTTGCCCCTATGAACTCGAGGTTCTGGGAGGAGAGCAAAGTGGACTTTGCGAAGTTTATGACAAAGCCTAGGTGCTGAAGGAAAGAAACAGTTCGGAGGGTGGCTTGCCCGGCCTCCTGGTAAGTCTGACTCCTGATGAGCCAGTCGTCCAGGTAGGGGAAGACAAAAATCCCCTGATTCCTCAAGTAGGCCGCTACCACTGCCATGCACTTTGTAAAGACCCTTGGGGCGGAGGTGAGGCCAAAAGGGAGTACTCTGTACTGGTAATGGTTTCCTCCCACAATGAACCTGAGGTACTTTCTGTGGTCTGGATGAATGAGGATGTGAGTGTACGCATCCTTGAGATCTAAGGAGCATAGCCAATCTCCCTGCTGGAGGTAGGGCAGAAGTGTTCCAAGAGTAAGCATCTTGAACTTTTCTTTCTCCAAGAACTTGTTGAGGTCCCTGAGGTCTAGAATAGGCTGTAGACCACCGGTTCTCTTTGGCAAGAGGAAGTACCTGAAGTAGAAACCGTGCCCCTGCAGGCGGGGAGGTACAGGCTCCACCGCCTTGTCCAGAAGCAGACCTTCAAGTTCCTGAAGGAGGAGGTCTGTGTGCAATGGGGGTCTGGGAGGCTCTCCTGGAAAATAAGGAGGCGGCAACTGTTGGAAATGGAGCATATAGCCCTTGTGGACGATGCTCAGTACCCAAGCATCCCCTGTAATGGGTGGCCACCTGGGGGCAAACAGGGCTAGACGACCTCCTGTGCAGGAATGGGGCAGCAGAGGTGGAAAGGCTATGCTGTGGAAGTCAAAAACCCCCTCCCTGCTGAGTAGGAGCAGGAGCCGAAGGCTTGGGGGTCTTCTGCCTAAGGGGCCCATGTCCCTGCCCCTTGGCCTGCTGACCCTGTTGGGGAGCTGGAGAGGCCAGATACTGAGGGAAAGGTTTGTAGGCAGTCACCTTTCTCAGGTAAAAGGGCTTTTTACCGGAGCCTTTCTTTTTGTGAGAAGGGGCAGAAGTTTTTCTGGACAGCCTTGTCCTAGTCAGGTGCTCAGTTTCGAGCTCAGCTGCCTTCTCGGCCATGGGTTTGCCAAAAAGGTTTTCACCTCGGAAAGGGACATCAACCAACTTGTCCTGCACCCAGGGCTCGAGGTCTGATGACTGCAGCCATGTCTGGTGTCGGGCTCCGATGCCGGCTGCCGCTACACGAGCCGAAGCCTCGAAGCCATCGTAGGCCGCTCGGGACATGAACTTTGAGCAGTACCGGATTCCTGAGGACAAAGTCTGGAACCTCTGCAAAGGTTCCCCGGAGAGGCCAGCAGAGAACTCGGCAATCTCCTTCGCCAGGTCTCATAAGTACATGCTCATGTACAGCTGGTAGGACTGGACACGGCAAGCAAACATCAAGCCCTGGAAGCACTTTCTGCCGAAAGCATCCAGGTTCCGGGACTCCCTGCCGGGAGGCACCGCAGAGTGCATCTTCTGGCTCTTCAGACGATGCATGGCCGATTCCACCACCATGGAATGGTGCGGCAGCTGCGCCTTCTGGAATCCAGGGCTCTTAAAGAGTCGATAGATGGAATCGACGCGCTTGCTCAAGACCAGCGCCAAGGCCGGTGCCTCCCACATCCGGAAGAGGAGCCGTTCCAGCATCGGAGGAACCAGCACAGTAAAGGCCTCCTTCAGAGGAGAGTCATACTGGAGGGCCTCAAGCTCCTCGGCTCGAGGCTCCTCCTCGGGGTCCGCAGGAATCGCCAATGCCTTGGTCATGTCCCTAACGAACTCCGAGAACCGGGTGTCCTCCGGGGGAGACCTACTCCGGGGCTCAGACTGCAGTGAGTCTGAAGGGACGCACCGAGTTCGGAAGGTGTCGGGGGACTCCTCGTCCTCCGTCTCCCACGCTGACTCATCCGAAGAGGAGTCGAGGGCACTGTTCCCTCTATGCTGTGCGCGTGTGCACGCGCAAACACCTCGCCGAGCGAGCACACATACTTTACAACAGAGCGCACAAAAATTACGGCTCTGATTCTGATAGAAAACAACACAGACGTCTTAAAATTTAAAAGTTATGATTGTAATTACTAGAAATTTCCCACTTCCTTTAGTAATCATCTATTTTCATTTAATTTGATTAAAATCAATGTGGTGTACATACTGTATTCTGACGTGTAGTCAAATTTTAAAGTATATAACTCCGAGTGTCGTTATGTGGCGCACAAAAATTTAACTTTCCTTCAAAAGCTGCACACAGCCGATATTTTATGCGCACACAGCCTACAGAAAATTAGAGGGAACATTGGTTGAGGGGCTCTGACCGCTCAGGTCGAGGTGGCGCCCGCCCCGACACCGAAGGCACCGGCGTCAACACCCTCGTGACCGAGGATGACTTTGAGCCTTCATGGTCTCGAGTATCGGCTCGGTCTCCGGGGTAGACTTCGACGTCGATGTCCCGGTGGTCGGGGCAGATGCACCAGCGAGGCTGGCCATCAGTACCCACTGCTGATCCATGAAGGCAGACAGTCTGCACTCCAAGGCTGTCAGCCTGAGTCCAAGGTCAGGAGACTCAGCAGCCACCAACTCGGGCCCCGGCGGCAGCGCCGGGCCCGACGTCGGCTCCCTCGGAGGAGAGTCCACGAGGACTACAGGACTTACGTGTCCGACGGTCTCCGGCTCCACATGAGGTACCTTGGACGGCTTCTCCTGTTCCAAGGGCCCGGGACGGGGGTCGGGGGTCTTAGACCTGGCCCTCGAGGAACCAGGGACCTCTTCCGACGCCGCCCTCATGAGCCGTTTCTTCCTCTTTCATTCCCGATCGGGGGACCCCTGTCCGAGGAACCCCGGCGATGCTCGGGATCCGACTCCCGAGACGTCGAGGCCTCAGATGAGGTCTGGGCCCGGCCGGAGGCAGAATCCGAGAAAATCCTTTCTTTCTGGTGCTGACGGCTTCAAAGTGCCTTGGTGAACATTTTGCCACACGGGCCACAGATCTTGGGATTATGATCCGGGCTGAGGCACTGAAGGCTGCAGTCGTGGGTGTCGGTGAGAGACAGTTTCTTGCACCGATCACACTTCTTGAAACCACTGGAAGCCATCGGGGAAAAAAGGGCCCCCGCGAGGTCAAAGGACCGGCCTTCCATGGAAAAACAGAAAAGGGCGCGAACGCCAGCCACGAAGGGCAAAAATCGAAAAATAGAAGACGGGCTCGATACCGGTGTATCGAACCCGGCGGGAAGGGGAACCGGCGTCAAACCGGAGAAAAATACGAAGTAATCGCTGAAAAAAACCATAAACTTTTCCGGGTGACACGGACAGACGTCCAATGGGCTCCACGGAAAAAGAGAGACTGAGCAAGATGGCACCTTTAGGCGGGAAGGGGACCGCACATGCATGCCTGCATTCCCAAAGGCTTTCTTAGAAAGCTGGGGAAATGCTCCGCACGGGGGCTCTATCGACGTCGATGTCACCCATATGTGAGGACTGACTTCCTCCTTGGTCCTGGAGAACCAACCCATCTACTTTCGCTGACTAGCTGGTAGCATCCCCGATCCCAGTCTGATCTCCTGCACCACAGTCAATATCTCTTACCCCTTTCAATAGTGAGGTAACGCCGCTCTGCGTCTGCCGCCTCAATCGGCAATCTCCAGCCTGCGTGGTCCCGCTTGGCTCCGAAATGAGTGGGAAGCCGCCGGCGAGAAGACTCTCCTCTGCGTTCCTGCCTCACACTTGCGCTGCCACCGGGAGAGACGGGGAAGGGGGGACTGCCTGCTGCCGAGCTCTCCTCCGTACAGGCAAGGAGGATGGATCGGACAGCCTATTCTTCACAAAAAAATACAGTAGGAGATAAGGCAGAGAGAAACCGGTGCAATAAAGCTATGCTGACTGACTTTTTTTTTTTTTTTTTAAAGAAACAGAACACCAAATACCAAATTTATAACAAATCAAATCAAACCAAATAAGATCAGATCAACTTATCGCTAAACTACCCTAACTGCTCCTTATCTGTTCCTCAAGTAAGCCCAGACCTAGGCTCACTACGTCTTCCTGCTGCATGGAGACTGGACACACTGGGGCAGATGGGAGAGGCTAGCAGAGTACATCCAGTGATGTCACGATTCGGACATGCCCAGTCTCCAAGCTGCAAGAGGAGGTACACAACCCAGAGGTGGAGGACTAAACTGGAGGAACGATAAGGAAATGAAAATTAGACTTACTTGCTAATTGTTGTTCCTTAAGGAACTCTAGTCCAGTCCCGGAACCATAGAGTTGTGAACCTCCACCAGCAGCTTTGGAGACTGAAAGATGTCATCGCTTTGATGTCACTGGTATATCTTGGCAAGTACCGCCCCTCTTCCACCAGTACCTATTGACAAAGCAGACTAAGCAAAGCAACAAATAAGCAGTAACAGGAAAAATTAAACTTCTCAAAGAATCCATAAATACTGTGGAACAATCTGTACGAAAGTACGGAAAAAACTATGTACTTCGGACACCTGCTCCCTGGCGTCCCCTAGCCCACCTGGGCCTGCTGTGCAAGAAAGGATCCCACCATTGACCTCCAGAAAAGAGTGGGATGATCTCCTGCAACCGGATTGTGTTTTCTCATAATGTTCTTTTTTTTTTATTTTTTTTATTATTCAGGCTGTGTACGCGCTAAAAACCCTGGGAGGGATCCGGGACTGGACTAGAGTTCCTTAAGGAACAACAATTAGCAGGTAAGTCTAATATTCATTTCCTTTTCGTCCCTCTAGTCCAGTCCCGGAACCATAGAGGATGTAACAGAGCAGTGAATATTAACGGGAGGGACCCGCAAGCCCAGCCTGAAGCACCGCCGAACCAAACCGCACATCCCCCGTTGCCTGAACATCAAGCCGATAGTGCTTTGCAAAAGAATGCAACGAGGACCACGTCGCCGCCCTACAAATGTCCTCCACCGGCACCAAACTGAGTTCTGCCCAAGACGCCGCCTGCGCCCTGGTCGAGTGCGCACGAAGACCAACGGGAACCACCTTACCCTTCAACAGGTAGGCCGAAGCAATAGTCTCCTTTAACCACCGAGAAATGGAAGACTTCGCCGCCGCTTCCCCCTTCCGCAGCCCGCCAAAGGCGACAGACGATCGGACTTTCTGAAAGTCTCCGTCCGACGGAGATACCTCTTAAGCACCCGCCGGACGTCCAATCGATGCAAACGACCCCCCAACTGAGCCGATTGTGCTAAAGAAAAAAACGGAAGGGATACCACTTGGTTAACGTGAAACCCCGACACCACCTTAGGCAAGAAAGCCGGAACCGTGCGGACGACCTTATGCTCGAAAAAAGACAAAAACGGCTCTTTACAAGACAGCGCCTGCAACTCCGAAATCCTCCTGGCGGAACAAATTGCTACTAGAAAAACTGTCTTCAATGTCAAGTCC
Source organism: Ichthyophis bannanicus (assembly GCA_033557465.1). Lineage (NCBI taxonomy): Eukaryota > Metazoa > Chordata > Amphibia > Gymnophiona > Ichthyophiidae > Ichthyophis > Ichthyophis bannanicus. Next base: position 196,223,551 of record CM066039.1, read on the forward strand.
TTCAGGGAGGCCTTATCTAACGGCTCGAACGGCGCTGCTACCAACGCTTCCAACACCACATTGAGATCCCATGGAGGGACGGACATACGTCTCGGCGGCCGCAAAAGCAGCACCGCTCGCAAAAAACGCCGAATATCAATATGCGCCCCTACCAGCTGTCCCTGAATCCGCCCCCGGAAACAGGAGATGGCTGCCAACTGAACCCTCAAGGAACTCGCCGCCAGACCTTTCTCCAAGCCATCTTGCAAAAACGAAAGAATGTGAGGAACTGAAGCCTTCAAAGGCCGCAGCTCACGCTTCCTGCACCACACTTCAAACACCCGCCACACCCGAGTGTACGCCAGCGACGTGGAATGCCTCCGCGCCTTTAATAACGTACCAATGACCGCCTCCGAGTACCCTTTGGACCTCAGCCTAGCCCTCTCAAGAGCCATGCCGTAAGCGAGAACCGAGCCACCTGCGGCATGCGTAACGGCCCCTGCCGTAAAAGGTCTACCTGAACTGGGAGTCGCCACGGTCTTTCTATCAGCAACCGAATCAGATCCGCATACCACGGCCGTCTGGGCCAATTGGGTGCCACGAGAATGACCACCCCGCGGTGCCTCTCGATGCGCTGGACCACCTTTCCTATCAACGCCCAAGGTGGAAACACATAGAGAAGCCCGTCCACCGGCCACCGCCGTGCCAACGCATCGAGGCCTTCCGACATTCGTTCTCTCCGCCTGCTGAAGAACCGGTCCACTTTCGCTGATTCGAAGCTCGCCATGAGGTCCATTATCGGAGTCCCCCAGCGCTGCACGAGCATCGCAAAGACCTCCTTGTGAAGACTCCACTCCCCGGGATCTACTCTGCGGCGGATTAGGAAATCTGCCTCGACATTCTCCACTCAGGCCACGTGCTGCGCCGACAACGCTACCAACCGACGCTCCGCTCAGCGCAACAGCTGGCCAGCCTCCTCTTCCAGCGACACACTCCCCGTGCCGCCCTGGCGATTGATATAAGCCACCGTTGTCGCATTGTCGGAGAGAACCCGAACCGCCACTCGGCCCAAGGTCATCTGAAACTGCCGCAGCACTAGATACACCGCGCGCATCTCTAGCCGGTTTATAGACCAACTCAGTTCCGGACCCGACCAAGAGCCCTGGGCAAATCGCCCCTCGCAATGCGCCCCCAGCCGAAGAGACAAGGCGTCCCGCTGATGAGACCAACAACGCAGAAGAGCGCTCTGCAACGGGCGCATATGAAACCGGGCCCACTGCACCACCTCGATTGTGGCAGCCATCGTCCCGAGCAACTGCAAGTACTGCCATGCCGTCGGAGCCATGCACGTCAAAAACTTGCGCACGAGCTCCCTTAAGGCTTGAGCTCTCTTGTTCGGGAGAAACACCCTTCCCCGAGCCGTCTCGAAGCGCGCTCCCAAGTATTCTAGCGTCTGAGTCGGAAGCAGGATGCTCTTCGTGAAATTGACCACCCAGCCGAGGCTTTCTAAGAATTCCACCACGCGACTGGTGGCCGCAGCACTCTCCTCTCTGGACTTTGCTCGGATCAGCCAATTGTCCAAATAAGGATGCACCAGAATCCCTTCCTTGCGGAGCGCCGCCGCTACAACTACCATGACCTTTGTGAACGTCCGAGGCGCCATCGCTAGGCCGAAGGGCATTGCCCGGAACTGAAAATGGCCCATGGGTACTGCAAAACACAGAAACGTTTGACACTCGGGGCGCACGGGAATATGCAGATACGCCTCTGTGAGATCCAAAGACGTTAAGAATTCTCCTTGCCGGACCGCCGCAATAACCGAGCGCAAGGTCTCCATCCGAAAATGGGATACTCGAAGGCAGCGATTCACGCGTTTCAAATCCAGAATTGGCCGAAAAGTGCCCTCTTTCTTTGGCATGACAAACTAGATGGAGTATCGACCGCACCCGTATTGATCCGGTGGCACCGGCACCACCGCCCCGAGTTGTCGCAACCACCGAAGCGTGACTGAAACCGCCCGCAACTTCCGCAGAGCTCTGCATGGGGAGCGGACAAAGGAATCTAAGACGAGGCGATGGAACTCTAGAGCATATCCGTCACGAACTACCTCCAACACCCACTGATCCGTGGTAATTTGGACCCAGGCAGAGTAAAACTCCCGCAACCTGCCTCCTATGGGAACGTCCACCACCTGGGTCCGCCTTATCTCATTGCGGTTTCTTCCCGCTAGAGGAGTGGAAGGGAGCAAAACCCCTACCCGCCCCTCGGAAACCGCGAAACGCCTGTCCCCGCTGAGGAAACCGCCCTCTCTGCGATTGGCCGAAACGCGAGGAACGAAACCTCCAAAAATCCCACGAGAGCCCCCTGGAGCCAGTCGTCCCGCGGCCCTGTCTGGGCCTATCCTCCGGGAGCCGACCCCCTTTGGACTCCCCAAGGTCCTTGACCAGCTTTTCCAAATCAGTACCAAACAAAAGTCGTCCGCGAAAGGGGAGCTTACTAAGCCGCGCTTTGGAAGACCCGTCCGCCGACCAGTTGCGCAGCCAAAGATATCGATGCGCCGCTACCACGGAGGCCATACTCTTGGCCAGACCTCGAATTAGATCATAGTGGATATCTGACAAATACGCTGTGCCCGACTCCAGCCGCGCCAATTCGTCCGCCTGCTTATCCAGGAGGCCTTCCTGAAGCTGCTGGGACCATCGCAAGCAGCCCCTAGCAACCCACGCTCCGGCTATCGAGGCCTGCAAGGAAAGGGCACACATATCAAACACCTGCTTCAACAGAGTTTCTAACTTCCGGTCCTGCACATCCTTCAACGCCGCGGCGCCCTCCACCGGGATGGTGGTCTTTTTAGTGACCGCCGACACTGCCACATCTACCTTCGGGGAACGAAAAATCTCTCTATCCTGGTCTGAAAGGGGATATAACCGTGCTAAGGCTCTGGTGCCCCTCAGCGCCGATTCCGGGGCGTCCCACTCCTCTTGAATCATGTCCCGAAACACCCGATGAACCGGGAACACACGCTGGGTCTTTCGAACGGCCTGCAACAGAGGATCCTCCAACGTTTCCTCCGCCGACGGCACCACTGCGGGCATATTGAGTGTCTTTAGAGTTTCCGCAATCAGTGCTGGCAGCTCCTCATGCCGGAACACCCGGACTACCCTACTCTGCTCTTCAGCGTCCGGCAACTCCCCCTCTTCCAGTCCTCCCTCGGAACCGCATTCCATTTCCAGATCCGAGAGTCGTTCCTCGACTTCCACCACCGAAGACGGGCTCTCCTTCCACCAGTTCCCTACGTCTCTTATCCGAAATGGCGTCCCCCTCAAGAAGGGCCCCCGGCCGTTTCAGAACCCTCGCTCTCGGAGACTGAAGTTCCCGTGCAGGTTGCAGCAAGGCCAATGCCTTCTGCATAAGCGAGAAAAAATCCGGGGGAATACCAGGCACTCCGCCGCCCTGACTGCCTGACGCCGCCCCCGAAGCGCCTGCCATCGCGGAAGGCCCAGCCGTCGGCTCCGGAAGATCCAGAGTAGGCGGCTGAGAGTCACCTATCTCCGAAGGAACCGCCTCGGGCTCCCCAGGCTGACTCCTGAGAGCCTTCTCCATCACAGCTGCCTCTAAAGTACAGCCTCTGCACACCCCAGCCTCTAAAACCTCGCTACGCCTTACCCCACAGACGAGACAGCGGGGCTTAGCTGGCATTGTCTTTACAGGACTCCCTCCTCAACCTGTGGCAGGCTCCTGTGCTGAATACCAGCAGGATAGGAGCAGGACAATGTTCCTCACAACAGAATCCTCTACTAGAAAGGAGCACGGATCCGTTTTTCTCCTCACTTGCCCCTCCTTTTTTTTTTTTTTTTGACTCCCTCCTAGAGAGAAAATAGCTTAACTAGCTGAAGCCTGCCCTCCGATCGAAAAAACGAAGCTCTGCAGTCCTTAGAAACCAAATGCTGGCCCCTGCTCTCCCCCAACGCGGCACTTAAAATGGCCGCCGGCAACGTGTTCCCGCGCAAAGAATCGCGCTGAAACGAAGCGCACGCGGTAAGGCCAATGGCCCGACAAACGGAGGTCACAGGAAAATACCAAAAAAACCCCTTTCACTCACCGCTGCCGCAAGGAGGAAGGAGTGCAGGAGAAGCTTCGGAGCCCCGCCGACGTCGACCTCAGGCCCGGCGGGTCCTTCTGAATCAGAGCCGGCAGCTCCTGAGCAGCGCCAGGAACAAAAACCCCACCGGCTTGCAGGAACTGAACAGCCGCAGCTGTGCTGATTACCCTACCACCTGCTCCTCACCCCTTGTAATCGGGTTCGGGAGCAGGGAGGGAATAGAGGCTTAATAATTCGCCGGTCTCTGATGCAGGGAAACAAAGGCTCTTCCTAGCCTAGTAGTCCCTGTCCTGCTGCTGCCCTGCAGTTCAGCCTTCTACCTGCTCCTCACCCCTTTCTAGCGGGTTCGGGAGCAGGGAAGCACTGAGCAACCCTACAATGCTCGTTTACACGCTGGGGCTAGGAAAAGAGGGAAAGGTAAAAAGATAAAGGAGAGTGTGAGAGAAGGAGAAAGAGAAAAAAAAAAAAAGAAACAGGTCCACAGCCAACAGGGAACCCCTTCTGCAGCAGCAGGTCTGCACCTAAGAAAAATCCAAAAGACAGAATTACCCAACCAAAATGAAATAAGAAAAAGATAAAGCTCTGCTTATTTGTTCCTACTGAGCCCAGTCCCGGGCTCAGAACCTCCAAGTTGCTTGGAGACTGAAAGTACTGGTGGAAGAGGGGCGGTACTTGCCAAGATATACCAGTGACATCAAAGCGATGACATCTTTCAGTCTCCAAAGCTGCTGGTGGAGGTTCACAACTCTATGGTTCCGGGACTGGACTAGAGGGACGAAAAGGAAATGCCCTTTAACCTCCAGCGCGCCAGTGGACTGCATGAGAACACAGCCGCCAGAGTGAATGAAAACACCGCTCTTCACTTCAGCGGCTGTGCAGAGGCGAGCCGGGGCCTCAAGTCTCCCCAGCTCCCTCTTAAGCCGGTCCTGCAAACAGTCGGGACCCGAACAGCATGTGCGGCATGAAGTTAGTCCTGGGACCCATGAAGCATGGGGCCCTGTGTGAACAACATTCCCGCACAATGGATGGGACAACCCTGCTGCTACTACCGCAAGGCATTTCGCAAATATGGGGAGGGAAGGGGAGGGGAGGGGGAGAGGAAGGTGCTGAGGCTAGGCCAAAGGGCAATACCTGGTACTGAAAGTACGGAATGTATCAGTATGTGGGTATAAGCATCCTTCAGATCCAAGGAATATAGCCAATCTCCTTTTTGTAGATAATGTAGTAGGGTGCCTGAAGAAATCATTCTGAACTTTTCTTTGACGAGGTACCTGTTCAGATATCTCAGGTTTGACCATGGGACGGTATCCCCTCTTTTTCTTGAAAGGAAGGAAGAGAAGGAACAAAAGACAGACAGCTGAAAATAGGAGGGAGCTGAACAATATTACAAAAAAATAAAGAGAAGGTAAAAAAGCACACTAACAATGCTAAAATAAATATATATTTCTCCCTTCATGTGGCACTCTCCCTTCATGTGGCTCTGCAAAGCTGAGCTGGCACGGAGGGGAAACGCTGGCAGGGCTCTTCCTGGGAGATGGCGGCCGCAGGGCACTTCATTCTGCTGCTATGGCAATGGCAGCAGCTTCTGTAGCCGGGGTTTTTTTGGGTTTTCTTTTATAAATTTCCCTAAAGAAGGTCTGGGGCGGGCCTGGGCTTTGGGGGGAGGGGTAGCACAGGAAATAGTAATGGGCTGATGGGGGGAGGGCTAGGACTGGAAATGGGCTGATGGGGGGGGTAGAACTGGAAATGGACTGATCGGGAGGGGGGCTAGGACTGGTAATGGGCTATCGGGGGGGGCTAGGACAGGAAATGGGCTGATGGGCGGTTAGAACTGGTAATGGGCTGATTGGTGGGGTTAGGCCTGGAAACGGGCTGATTATAGTAACATAGTAATTATGGGGCTAGAACAGGAAATGGGCTGATTGGGGGGCTAGGACTGGAAATGGACTTATGGAGGGGGTAGGACTGGTAATGGGCAGATGGGGGGCTAGGACTGGAGTGGGCTGTTAAGGGGGATAGGACTGGAAATGGGCTAATGGGGGAGGGGAGGAGAGTGCTGCTGGCCCTGGAAGAAAACTAGGTGCTAGGGCTACAAATGGGCTGATGCGGAGGGATGGTAGAATAGGACTGGAAGGGAGCGGATACTGAGAGGGTCTGCAAGGGGGCCAGGAAGGGAGCTGACATGGGGGAATGAGGGGGCTGGAAAGGAGCTGACACCTGGGATGTATTGAAGGGGGACTGGTAGGGAGCTGACACTTGGGGATGGGAGTGGTAGGTGGCTGGGTAATAGGGAGGAGGCTGGAAGGGAGCTGACATGCGAATGGCACTGGAAGGGGGATTGACAGAGGGTAGGGCAACTGGAAGGAAACTGACTGGGGGGGTGGCACCGAGAGTGGACGTGAGCTGATACCTGGGATGGTATTTGGACTAGAAGGGGCTGGACAGTGGGGAAGGAGAGGGACTGGAAGGGAATGGACACCAGTGGCAGTCTTGGGAATGCAAGGTGGTTGACATTGGAAGGTACTGAGAGGGGAGGAAATCAGTCCTTACATATGGGACTCCCAAGCTACAGGCTGTAAAAGCCACGGGCAACTGAAAAAAATCAAACCGTGAATGACAGCAGAGAGCACTGAGTGGCCGCAAAATCTCAAGGACAACCATAGCTTTGACCAGGGAATCAATTCTCCAGTAGCCTGGACACACAGAAGGGCTGGAGAGTAGGAATTGCATTATTCCCCAAACAGATGATGGAGTACCACCTGTACCTCCTCCAGGCAATAATGAGCTGCAAAGATGTGAACTGAAGACCAGGTGGCAGCCCGGCAGATTTCCAGCAGCGAGACGGAGCACAGATTTGCCACAGAGGCTGCCATAGTCCACACAATATAGGCCATAACATAGCGCTCGAGAGAGAGACCAGACTGCTCATAGGCAAAAGAGATGCAGACCTCCACACAAGTAGACAGGGGGCACTTAGAGACCACAATGCCAAGCCAGTTCGGGTCATAGCAGATGAAGAGCCGTGAGGAGTGGCGATGGGCCTTAGTCCACTCTAGGTAGAAGGCTAGCACCCTCTTACAATCCAAGATGTGGAGAGCGGCCTCTGCCCTGCTCATGTGAGGCTGAGGAAAGAAGGTTGGGAGAACCACCTCCTGGTTAAGATGAAAGGAGGTGACCACCTTAGGGAGAAACTTAGGGTGAGTGCAAAGAACCACCCTGTTCCAATAAAACCGAGTGCCCATGTACAGCTAGTAAGCCTGGATACAGGCCACGAGCATCAAGCCCTGGTAACATATTTTACCAAAGCCATCCATGGTGTGGGCCTCCCTGCCAGGGGACAACGAGGAATGCATCTTCTGGGTTTGGATTTTGTGTATGACCGACTCCACCACCATTGAATTGTGTGGCAGCTGTGTCTTTTGGAATCCAGGGCCCTTGCAGACTCGATACATGGAATCAAACTACTTGCTCACAATGGGAACTGTAACAGGTGAGTCCCACATCCTGAACAAGCTTTCCAAAATGGTGGGAACGGGCACCATAAGCGCCTCCTTAGGAGGGGCCTCATACTGAAGGATCTCGTGGTCCTGCATCTGAGGCTACTCCTCAGACTCTGTGGTGAAGGCCAGAGCCTTCGCCATATCCTGCACCAAGTCAAGGAAGGAGAAGTCCTCAAGCGGGGACTGCCACACTCCTGCGGAGGAGAGGAGTCTGAGGGAATGTCCCGGAGTTGCTGGGTGTCCAGGGACTCATCATTGGTCTCCCACTCTGAATGGGAAGAGACCTCGAGAACCTGGCGGGCCTCTCACGTGCACCTGGGGGAGTCAACCGTGTCCTGAGGCCACGGCGCTCCAAACCAGAGGCACTCTTGAAAGACATCTGAGGCCTCGAACGGGACTGGGAGTGTTGCCAGAAATCAACCCGAAGCCGATGCCATTCCACACCAGCTGGATCTCCTCGGGTGATGCCCTCATGGTGGAGGGACCAGTCACCGGGCCAGAGGACCCGGAGGAACCGGGCATCAGGTCCCACTGCTGGCCCAAGAAGGTAACAAGGCCGCTTTCCAAGACCATCCTCCTGACCTCGCCAGAAGGCTCTGTAGCCACTGGTACAGGCACAGAGTATATCGGTCCTGACACCGGCCCTGTGGAGGGGCCTTTCTCAATTATGATGGCCTTGGAGGACTGATGCAGATCTCCCGATGCCACTAGAGTTTTCTAGGCATTGCGCTGAGGACGCCAATGTTGGTGACTGCGAGTCTTACCCCCAATTCCGGCATCGTCCTTCCGGGCAGGGTCCAGTCCTTCCAGGGACAGCCCTCTGTGGTTGATCCCCGGTCCAATGCCCCATGACCTCAGGGCTTAGTGGGCGCGGCTGCCAGGCAAGGCCGATGCCTTCAAAGCAGCCCCCGAGGGCGTCGATTCCATGCTCAAAACCAGGGTCGAAGAGGAAGTCTTGTGGCCAAACAGTGTCTCCAGCTGCCTTTCATGATTCCTGCAACCCTTGCTCATCTTCTGAAGACCGAGCAAACAGGCAGAAGCATCATGATCAGCTCCAAAGCAGTGCTGGCAGCAGTCTTGGGGATCCGTGCGGGACCCGGTGTGCCCACAAGATAATACTGCTTAAATCCACTAATCGAGCACATAGTGGGGAAAATGGTACCCATGAGATCAAACTCCAAGGTCCTGGTTAGGGGGTGCGTGAGAAAAATATCCCATGCACCGAAGAACAGGAAAAAGAAAAAGTACTCCAAAAAACCATAACACCAAGGTAGCAGTGATTCCGGGACCTGAGAAAGTGATAGTACGTGATCAGATGAAAGAATGAAAAAAACACCAAAGAAAAACAACCACCTTTTTCTGGAGTGCAGACAAGATGTCCGATGGGCTCCACGGAAAAAAGAAGACTGAGGTAAGATAGCACCCTTGGGTGGGAAGGTGACCACGCATGCATGGTCTAACTCCCAAAGGCTTTCTGTAAAAGCTGGGGAGTGTTCACCGAACGGGTTCCATTGGTGTCGACATCACCCATATGTGAGGACTGACTTCCTGCTTGTTCCTGGAGAAGCCAAGCTTCCACGGAATTCTGCGGACCAAAGGGGCTCAAAAGGTGGGCCATCCAAAGCTGACAGCATCAAACTGAGGTCCCAAGCAGGTATGACTGGCTGACACGGGGGACAAAGATGTTTAATGCCATGGGCCGCCAAGCTGATGCCCTGCACGTGACCCCGAAAACAGCACAATGCCGCATTTGGACCCGAAGAGAGCCCAGGGCCAAACCCTTCTCCTAGACCGGCCTGTAAGAAAGCCAGAATGGCTTGAACAGAAGCATTCTGTAAGAAAGCCAGAATGGCTTGAACAGAGGCATCCAGGGGACGGACGCCACGCTCCCCACACTAGGCCTCAAAAACGTGCCAGAGTCTCACATAGGCCAAAGAGGTTGATTAATGTCGCACCTGAAATAGGGTGTCAATCACCTAAGGGAAGTACCCCTGGTATCTTAGCTGAGCCCTCTCAGAGCCAAGCCATAAGCAAGAATCAATTCCACATCCAGCATGTGCACCGGCCCCTGCGTCAGCAGATCTGCTACTGGCAGCAGACAAAATAGCTCCTCCAATAGAAGCTGAATAAGGTCCACATACCAGGGTTGATGGGGCCAGTCCGGCACTTTCAAGAGCACCTGACCATAATGTGCCTCTATCCACTGCAGCACTCGCCCGATCAGGGGCAACAGTAGAAAGACATACACAAGAGGTCTATGTTTGGCTATGGCTGCAGCAGAGCATTGAGGCCCTCAGAGATAGGAGATCTGCGGCAACTGAAGAAACGACTGGTCTTGGCGGTCAACAAAGATGCCATCCAGTCCATCGCTAGAACACCCCAGCAACCCCAGCGATCCACTTATGACCAGAACAATAACTCCGAGAAGGACAATTCCCCGGGTCCAGCATGTTGTGACTTAGGTAATCCGCCTGGATGTTCTTATTCCCAGCTACATGTGCTGCCGAGAGAGAGAGAGACAAGATGGAGTTCAGCCCACTGTAACAGCGGAATTGCCTCCGCTGCCACCAGGGAACTCCAAGTGCCACCTTTATGATTGATATAGGCCATCATGGTGGCATTGTCCGATAGGACCTGACCGCCTTGTGGCTCACCAGGGGAAGAAAAGTCTCCAGGTTCAAGCGTACCGCTCACATCTCCAAGCAGTTGATCGACCATTGCCGTTCTCTCGATGGGCCACCAGCCCTGAGCCACCTGTGATTGATAATGGCTGCCCCAGTCAGCTAGATTGGCATCCATGGTCACCATCAGCCAGTCCAAAAGCTTTAGGGGTATGCCCACCCCGAGCCACATCAGGTCCAGTCACCACCGCAAGCTTGCTCGGACCTCCTCCCATAGCAGCAACCTGACCTCCATGGACTCACATGAGGAGAACCCCTGAAGAGAAGATGCACCTGGAGTGCTCTCATGCGTAGTCGAGCTCAAGGTACTAACTCCAGAGTGGCCGCCATCAAGCTTAGAACTTGCAGGTAGTCCCACACCCAGGGACATGGAACTCTGCACAAACTTTGCATCTGAACCTGCAGCTTCACAATTCTGCCCTCAGGAAGGAACACCATGCCCCAGTGCATGTCGAAGCGAGTGCCCAAATACTCCAGACACTGAGAAAGCTGCAGTTGGCTCTTGGCAAAATTCACCACCCATTCTAATTCCCACAGATACCAAACCATCAGCTCCATTGACTGATGGCTCTCCCTGAGAAGTTTTGCTTGAAGCAACCAGTCATCTAGATACGGGTGCACCAGTACCCCCTGCTTGTGGAGGTCTGCTGCTACCACCACCATGACCTTGATAAACACCTGAGGTTCCATCGCCAGGTGAAAGGGCAATGCCTGAAATTGAAAATGCCCCTGGGACACCGCAAAACAAAGGAAATGCTGGTGCTCACGCCAAATTGGGATATGCAGATAGGCCTCAGCCAGATCAAGAGAAGTAAGATACTCACCACCACTATAACAGAATGCAGGATCTCCAGGCAAAACTGGGACTCTTAGAGCCACGTTGATCCCTTTCAGGTCCAAAACGGGGCACCAGGAGCCTTCCTTTTTGGAATGATGAAATAAATGGAGTACCATCCGGAGCCCCAGTCTCCCTGAGGTATCAGAATTACAGCCTCAAGCAGCAGTAGACAGTAGAGAGTCTCCTCGACCACCCACACCATGCCAGGAGTCCAGCGTGGGGATCGCATAAAATCCTACAAAAGAGGCCTGGCAAATGCAAAGGCATAGCCCTCATGGATCACTTCCAAGACCCAGGCGTCTGACGTAATCTGGTCCCAAGTGGAAGGAACCTCTGCAGACAGCAGCCCACCGGATGCTTTCTCGCCGGGGTCCCCAAACCCTCATTGTGAAGGCTTAGGTGCCCTGGGAGCCCCCAAGGCTCCTCCTCTGCCCCCACAGGCACCCCCTTGAAAGGAAGACCCATGCTGCAGGAAGCAGGACCGCAGCGGATTGGCCGCCCAGTGGGACGAAATCCACAGGGGATTCCAACCATGACCCTTGAACAAACTGCCCCTGCCGGCCTTAGGCTTATCCTCCGGCAGTCGAGGTATCTTGGAGTCACCTAAAGACTTGATGAGCTTCTTGAAATCCTCCCCAAAAAGCAGCTTCCCAGCAAAGGGGAGCTTGCTAAGCCTCAGCCTCATCTTGGAGGTGACATCAGCTGACCAGTTTCGCAACCACAGAAGTCTCCGGGCTGAGACCACCATAGCCATACTCTTGGCAGATACCCACAGCAAGTCATAGAGCAAGTCTGCCAGGAAGACCGATCCTGACTCTATCTGAGCTGCCTGTCTCCTCCGGGATTCCTTGAGACCACTGCAGACACGTTCGGGCCACATAAGCTCCACATATGACGCCCTGCAGCACCAAAGCCAACACTTCAAAGGCCTGCTTAAGCAGCTCCTCCATGCGCCAGTCTTGGAGATCCTTCAAGGCAGTGGCCCCTTCCACTGGAATGGTGGTCTTGCGCATAACGGCTGTCAACAGCAAATCCACCCTGGGCAAACGCAGTTTTTCCCTCTCCTCTGGGGAAATTGGGTAGAACCTTGCCATGCTCCGCTCCACACGCAACCCGGCATCTGGGTAACTCCACTCTTCCATAATCATAGTGTGCAAGGTTCTGTAGACCAGAAAAGACTGAGGGGGCTACGAATCCCTTCCATCAACAGGTCTTCCGCAGGCTTCTGGGTCGACGAACCGGGGTCCTCCGAAATACATAAGACTCCCTGATTCTGTGCCTCCTAATTCTGTCCGTGGATACAGCCCTCTCCCTGATTCCATGCCTCCTAATTCTGTCCTCCTTTTTTATATCCCTCCTTCCTATGAACCTTTTATCTACCTCTGTCCTCTCTCTCTTTCCTGTATAATAATTGGCGTTCCTTTCTATTTTCTTATCTTTGTAGCTGCCTTTTATTGTAAACCACTCTGATGCGCTGCTTGAGTAGTATATCAAAACATCCAATAAAGATAAAGGTAAAGACTGCCAGGGATTCAGTGATAAGCTCAGGGAGCTTGTCCCGGTTGAATATCCAGAGCGCCATCAGATCCTCCCTTTCCGGGAGCTCCCCCTCTTCCTCCTGGGACTGCCCCTCCAGGAGATCCATGAGTCCTTCTAACGGTTCCAAGAAGTCCACCTTCCTTCGCTCTATACTCCAAGAGTCCAAAGACATCAGGTCAAGAACAGGATCTCTAAACACATTATCCCTGTCAGAACATTTTGCTAAATCAAACTCAACTACTTCTAGAAGAGCTTTCTCACTATATTCACCACGTATTTGGAACTCAATTCCACCAAACGTACGAATCATCAAGGACTTACTTTCATTTCATAAGGCCTTAAAGACTCATTTATTTGCAAACTATTTTGAATATTAATTGTGTACAGAATATTCTCTAATCTCTTGTTATTATTCTTTATATGTATACTAACATTTATTTATTTATTTTAAACATTTTTCTATACCGCCCCTTCCAGAGATCAGGGGCAGTTTACATTGCAACATAACTTTACCAGGAACAATTTTGAGCAATCAAACATAACTTTTACAAGGAACAAATTTTAAGTAATCACACATGTACATAAAACTTGTGATTAGGCTGTAGAAATATTGATGGTATTAAGCCACTAAACCATTAACAAAGGCTAACTATTTACATCAGCTATATACATTCCCATTATGTTCAAATGTTTTGGTGTTGTAAGTGTTGAGTGTGGATTATATTCAGTGGGAAGTTTTGGGATCAGTTATAGGGGGGTTATGTGGTGTGTGTGGTGGTAGTAGTTGGGTTGTTTTCGACAGGATGGGAGTCGTAGAATTCAATGAAGAGGTGTGTTTTTAGTTCTTTGCAAAAGGCCTGAAGGTCCGTGATTGCCCTTATGGACTCAGGGAGGGAGTTCCAAAGTGAGGGGGCTGTGTATGTGAAGGCCCTATCGCTCGTGTTCTGTTTTGTTTTCCTGATTGTGTAAGGCACTGTTAGTATGATCTGGTTGATACATCACCTTATTCTATTGTCTGATTGGGGATGAATGAGGGTTGAGAGGTAGGAGGGGACTATATCATTAATTATCTTGAAGGTGGTCATTATGATTTTGTATTTTACTCTGCTGGCAATTGGGAGCCAATGGGGCTCATACAGAATGGATGTGATGTAGTCTGATAGTCTTGCCTTAACTATGATTCTGGCTGTACCGTTTTGGAGCATTTGAAGAACAGATAGATTCTTTTTGGGTATTCCAATAAGTTTGCTGTTGCAGTAATCAAAGAGGGGTGTGATTAAGGCTTGTGCAACTGTTCTGAAGTCCGTGTGGTCTATGAGTGGTCTAATGTGTTGGATGATCCTTAACTTATAAAATATAGTTCTGGATATATGTTTTAGATGAGGGATCATGCTCAGAGTTTTGTCTAGGATGACACCTAGATATTTTATTTCTTGTTTTATTTGGATGGGAGTGTTATGTATATGAATTGTTTGAGGTACGGTGAAGTTAGGATCCCTAGTTGTGACCAGAGCTTCTGATTTTTTATAGTTTATGCTCATGTTCATAGTTTTTAGCCAGCTTTCTACTTCCTTTAGGCAGGTATCCAATATGTCATAGGAGAGGTTTTGTGTAACTATGGGAGAGTAGACCATGATGTCATCTGCATATATATACTAGTAAAGTTTGTGTTTTTTAAATATGGAGCATATCGGTTGTATATATACATTGAAGTGTAGGGCCGACAGTGCTGATCCTTGTGGGATTCCTTGTTGATGTGGGAAAGTTATAGATGTGTTCTTTTTTATTTTTACATATTGGGATCTGTTGGTGATGTATGATGTGAACCATTTGAGGATTTGACCTTTTATGCCTATTTGGTTGAGCCTGGTGATTAGGGTGTTGTGGTTTACGTTATCGAAGGCATCTGTGATGTCTAGGAATATGAGGATAAATGCTTGCTTAGCATTATTCCTATATCACCCTTTATCTTTTATTTTTGTACAAATGTTTGTAATTCAGTTACATGGTTACATTGTTTTATGTTCTGTTTTGTTTGATGCACACCACTTTGACCAAGGAATAAGGCGGTATAGAAGATCAGTTAAATAAATAAATAAGGAAGCCTCCTCTTCCAGACGATCCCGGCAGGAACATTTAATCCCGGTCACAACCCCTTGTCCCTTATCAATGGGAGCCTTGGGGGAACCTTCCCCCAAGCCCTGCTTCAACACAAAGGTGCAGAAGAAGTACAAATTCAGGGGAGAAAGGAGAGACTCTTACTCCCAAACTTCCCCCCCCCCCGATGAGTCAGTTGGCCTCCCCAGCACAAAATCCAAAGTCAACTGAAGCGCCAAAGGCCTAGGGCTCCCATAGTTTGGTGGACGGTGCTGTTAGATGTGCTTAGTACTCCAGATATTAGGACTGACAACTGTCTGCTAAGCACATTAATCACATTGAATATCCCCCCTAAGTATTTTATAGTTAAAATATGCTAAAATTAGAGTATAATGTTCACAATAAACCCCACCATCCTTCTTAACTAAATACCCACTCAAAGATCCAAGCTTTAACCAACTTCTGAAACTTTAGATGGATTATACTACACACAAATGTAAGCCATTCATTTTCACTCACTAGCTGCTGCATCTCTCAGATGTCCTGTTAGAGCAACGAGGACAAATGAATTTACTGAAAATAGTTTCTGCACGTCTTGCTGAGGCCACATGATCACTTCCATTGCTATGCATGCATACCTTGTGCCAAACATCATATGTGGTTCACCCATGATGGCAAAAGATTTTCTGAGCTTGTGCTCTATGCCATCATAATAAAGATATTTCTGTGACATGAAGGCAAATTTAATAGCACTTGGAAAACAGAATTGAGATGTCGAGGTCAGGACATAAACAATTCCGCTGGTATTTTTGAAAAGGCTCTGCCAAGCATGGAGCCTTTTCTAAAATAAGAATAAGGTTGTGCAGGAGTGTACACATATTTGCTGACACATAGAGCCAGAGGAGCCGTTTTACAAATCGACAAGTGGGGAATATCAATGGAGAAAACTCAGCAACTTAGTTCGTCATGTGAAGGCACATTTTATAAATGACATCCAAGTGTAATCCAGGATGTCCAAGCCAGAATGTCTGAAAACAAAAAGCAGGCACGTCCAAGTTTAGGCACGATTTTCACAAACGTAATCATGCCTGATATGGACATTTGCAGGAGTATCTACATAAACACCCCCAAAATAGTATTCCAGATCATGAACATCTAGGAATAGCCTAATGGTTAGACTAATGGACTAGGACCGAAGAAATCAAGATTCAAATCCCACTGCTGCTATCATTGATTGTGAGGGGTACTGGGAATGTTTTACAGCCAAAATGAGCACTTTGCAGATGCCTATTCATGCTTGAACAGATATAAACTTGGATGGGGTCGCAGACATCCCTGATATTTCTGAAATAAATGGGGATGTTTAAGTTCATTGCACCGCCCCAGACATGCCTCCATTATGCCCCCTATCTACTAAGACATCCCTGCACCGAAGATGTCTTTAAAAGCCGTTTGTAAAATGACTCCAGGGACGTCTCCATTTGGATGTTGGCATGCACTTTTTCAGACGTCTATATCATGACTAAGGGGCTTGTTTACAAAGCCGCGGTAGCGGTTTGCGATCGTAATCGGAGCCGCGGCCCCATTGATTTCAATGGGGCCGCGGCTGCGATCGCGATCGCGAACCACTACCGCGGCTTTGTAAACAAGCCCCTAAGGCTTTTAAAATCACTCCCATCGTATTTCTTGTCTATACATTTTGGGGCTCATTCCAATTCTCATTTAGCGGATCTGGACGTCCGATCACACTGGTGGGAACAGAGCTTCCTGCACATACGTATAACTGACTTGTGCGGGGAGCTCTGTTCGTGGGCGGGAAAGGGTGGGCTGGGGGAGGAGCAAGGGCAGGCAGTGAGCAGGTAGTTGATCCCAGATGTGTAGGCCGATTCCGAGATTGGCCCTGTACGTCCAAGATCAGCCATCTTAAACGGGAACTTAATCCACCTCGGAGGTGGAATAAGTCTCCCTGGACATTGGGGGTTGCCGGTGCTGGGCTGTGTAAAGAAGGTGAAAGGGTGGAGGGGGTTCCCCAGAGCTCAACATTGGCCATGGAAGGCCCGATTGGGAGTCAGGCTGAAGGGAAAGCACTTTGGAGAGGTCGGCCTGGGATCGTGAATCCTGCATGGAGCCACGGTGCCATGGCACCACGGCTCCATGCAGGGGTCAGGCTGGACTAGCCAGGTAGTTGACTGGACTAGACAGGGTGACTGAATTGGAGCATGTCCCGGACATCCAGCCACTATGCTGTGATTCTGCTCCTTCGGGAATATCTAGCACCCAAAGGAGCAGAATCAGATGCATCCCCGGGCAGTCTGGATGCCTGGACAGCCCGGGAAAACACATCTCAGAATTGGCCTCCACACTATTATTTTTATTGATCTGTATATTGCTTCAACTTTCTTTTTTTACGTATTCTTTTAACTTATTTATATGCATGTTATATATGTTTTAATTGTAATCTACCTAGATTTGAAGCTAGTCCAGAATATATAAATAAACTTACAATTATAATTGCTGCACTTACAACTTCCATATGTACGCCAGTATTTTGGAACTTACACATGAAAGTTATACATGTAGTTTGGTATTGAGGACAATTTTGGTTACACATGTGCATTCTCTATATGAAATGGGGAATATATATGTAGATTTTTCACCTACCCAGGCTTTGCCCTAACCACACCCCTGAAATGCTCTCTTCCAATTTCTACATGTTGTGTGAAATCCATATGTAAAGTTACCAGATATCCCCAATTTTCAGGGATTGCTCTGATTTTGAGGTAGTGTTCCAGACTCCATGGACTATAATCACTTCCTGCCCCCGATTTCAGTGGGGACAGAGGAAAAGGACATTGCGTCTCCTGCCTACCCCTCTAATGTAGTCTTCTGGGAGATCTAAAATGACCTTTTCTGAAAAAAAGGAGGAATTTAGAAATATATAAATATTTATCTATATGTAGAATATAAAGTTTGAGCGTATATGTTTGTATGCGAGTTATAATTCGGGAAGGGCTGCTATTGTCTTTTTTTAAACTTTTGAAATTACTGATTGTTACTTAGACTGGTCATTTCAAAATATATGTGGAAAAGATGCCCAAGGAGGAAGGATCCCTGCCCCTCCCAGCCCTGCTAGATGCCCAGATTTGCTCTCCAAAAATCAGATAACCCTATCCATGTGTAAATTTAGTCCTTTATATAATCACCATTTCCACGTGTAAATTGCAAATGAGGCTTCTAAAATAACCCACAAAAATCTATCTCAGCACAGGGGTGTAGCAGGGGTCATGGCAACTGGGGAACTAAAGTGAATATCACAACAGTACAGTATATCTGCCAGCGGGAAAAAGCAGTCAAGCAGAACTAAGCAAGCTCTGGGATGAAAGTAAGTGGTTTCAGTATGCACAGTCTCAAAACTATCCAAATGCTTTACCATGGCAGGAGGCAGCCATCTGAAAATAAAACCACATGCAGCTTTCCAGCACCTTGCAAACATTGTTTTTACAAAATTCATCTTACACTTAAATTTCCCACATGACAGCTGTGGAGATCCTATTCTTTTGTAGCAGCAGATCGCAGACAAACCAATAATACCAGGAGTCTGTTCAGAAGGTCCAAATCATTTATTTGTGCACAAGTCTCAAGCAGAATCAAATTCAAAATGGCTGAGCAAAGATTTCTGGCAATACAACAACTTTTATAGATTTTTACTCCATTCTAGGTATAGAAAAATATTTCATTGGTCCTGGTACTCTCCCGTACCCCTTCTATTGGTCCCGGTACTGATATGACCATCCAATTATGTTCCTCCAGTGGGCTCAGCACCTGCTTACCCCCCTTCCAGTCTCAATTACAATGGCCAGTTCATCAACTTGTTACTTTCATACTTTCAAGGCCATAGAGCCAATTTGTGCATGTAGGGGAGCAGGGCTCTGCAACTCATCTGTCAGCAGTCCCAATTAAATCCCTTGCAGATGTACTTTCTTATCAGTAACTTTTAAACATATTTTTCTGTATTTTTCCATCTTCCAGTTCTGCTTATCTAAGTTAGTTCAATACTCTTGCTATGTCCTTGCTCTACAGGAGCAGATTGGGGGATGTGCAATTCACATAGGCCTCTCCACTAGCTTCACTTACAGGTCAAGCTAGCTAAGCTCGCTTATATCAGACAAAGTGGATCACAGGCCTACACCTGCCACACTTTCAGTTTAAAAGTAGCAGCTCATCTTATCCACAGCAAGTTTTTCCTATGCCTGTGTTTTAAAGCTTTATCAGATCTGAAACTCATACCATATCATAGTTTAAAAAAAAGAAATGTACATAAGTTACATAGATTGGGCCAGCTTAGTGGCTCAGTGACAGTGTTGTCCATTGTGGCGGGAGTTGTGCATAAGCTCTGTTTCCACAGATCCAATATAGGCCAGGTGGGGCTTGCCAGGCATGAGCTTTGGCAAGATTGGTCCATAAACCAGCAAGTTCAGGAAATCTGGTTAATGGGTTAGGAGGTTCAGGGTGTTTGATTCCTGACCACCATGACGTCTTTTTGGTCGTGGCATTATAGAATTTCTGGCTAAGACAGACCAGCTGTCCTACCTGTTGGGTGAACTGGGGTCCAGTTCTGGCATAGCAAAGACGTCCAACGATTGAGTGCGCTAACACCCATTCGCTAATAGCCTTGTGTAATTCAGTCTGATTGTAAATCAAAGAATAATTCAATTCTTGAGCTTCCCATGGCCACTGGTCTCCCATCTGGGTTCCGCCACAGAAATAACAATCTGAGATTTTAAGACTAGATACTACTGCTCCAGCTAATTCTAAAAATAAATTCTGAGAAGGATGAGGGATTTCAAACTTATTTACATGCATGGCCTCATAGAAGGTATTATGGATATGATATTTAGATGACTTGTGGGCTTGGGTATTCAATCTTATATACACAATGGTTCCTGGATCTATTGCTCCACCAGCAATACGTAAACCAAATTTGTATCCTTGCTTCCATGCATTGGGATTGTGTATGCGTAAGTGTAAGGGATTACAAGCATCTTTCTGACATTTATCATTTGTCGTTGACTTGGTTAAAGTGGCCATTCGTTTATCTATCTTTTCGTCAACTATACCATTATTCCATGTAGCATAAAAAACACATTCCCAGTTAGGGCAATAGTAATCTGCTGCTGGGGCAGTACTATAGCCTGGTTCCTTTTTACCTGTACACTTTCTCCATCCTGTGGCACCTTCTGGGCACATATACTTATGGTCATTTCGATACGCTTTTTCCCAAGTACCACAGGTGGAATGACTATCTCTGTTTATGACATTACATCCATCGAAATTCAAAACAGCAGGTCTAGTAATGTCCTTAAGTGGTGGCGTAGCAGCTATTATAGGTCCATCTGCATCCTTCCATCGTATTTCCAACGTGTAATAGGATGGATTCTGATGCGGATTATAGCATACTCTGGATTTACCATTTGTGCAAACATTTAGTTCAGTGGTGTTATAAATACACCGAGTCACTTTTCCAGTGCAGGTATAATAAGAATGGTAAATCAAAGTCTGAGTTACTTTTAGTCCAGTTCGAGTAGAAGTGATGCAAGCAGTGCATGGAGGTAAAGCATAAGTCAGTTCAAAACCTCCAAAGCAGGCAACCAGGGCAAAGCAAAGGTAAAGATACATGTTGATTGGAGTTCTTCTGAATCCTCAACTTGCAGATCTTGACCATGACGTTCTTTTCTTCGTCCCGTTCGCTAATGAAGCAATTCAACGGGTGTTGAGTGTTGATTGAAGATTCTCAAGTTGTCCATCACACATCAACCAACTTAGCAATTTCAGTTGGTTTTTGAAGTATGGTTCAATATAGTATCAAAGTAGTGTGCAAAATCGCACGCAAATTGGGTTCGTTGAAACAAAACTGTTGCTGCATGGAAAACAGCAATCCTCTTCGAAAGACTTGGCTACTGCAAGGCACTGTGACAGAGTGTCTAAGTTGCTGGTTGCCGTCTCAGAGTAACTCGCAAAGGTGCATCAAGATGCTGCTCTGCTGTCCACTGCTCAGGTTCAGGATCAGCGGCGGGCGTGACTCTGCTGTGGTGGATCCAGGCGTCAATTTCTGCTACCTTTACTGCAGTTGGGGTAGACAGGATGACGGTGTACGGTCCCTTCCAATGGGGTTCCAACGGTGTCTTCTTCCAATCTTTGATCCACACCGAGGTACCAGGCTGATAGGGATGCAGAGGTTCCGTCAAGTTGATAGGCAACTGGTCTTGGATCCACGCATGGAGAGTCTGCAGAACAAAACTAAGAGCTAGGAGTTCTTGCCTGGTTATTTCTGAACCAATTTGGGCTAAACTTCCTTTAATTCCCTGCACTATTGGTGGGGGTTTACCATACAGAACTTCAAAAGGGGAAAATCCTGTTGATTTTACAGGAGCTGAGCGTATTCTGAGTAAAGCTATTGGAAGCACTTGGGGCCACTTTAGGTGTGTCTCCTGACAAAGCTTAGACATTTGGGCTTTTAGGGTACGATTCATTCGCTCAACTTTCCCTGAACTCTGGGGTCTATATGCAGTGTGGAGTTTCCATTGTATCTGCAAAGCTTTTGCTAACTGTTGAGTAACCTGGGAGACAAATGAGGGTCCATTGTCTGACCCTATTACTGCTGGAATTCCAAACCTAGGGACAATCTCTCTCATTAAAACTTTGGTAACTTCTCGAGCTTTCTCAGTTCTGGTTGGGAAGGCTTCTACCCACCCAGAGAAAGTACAAACTAATACTAATAGGTAATGGTATCCATTGGCTTTTGGCATTTCGGTAAAATCAATTTGGAGGTTGTGCATGGGGGTTACACCTCCTGACTGAACTCGGGGTGCCGTTATAAGGCCTTGCTTGGCATTATTTTTGGCACAAGTTAGACATTGACGTGCTACTGAAGCTGATATAGTTGTCAATAAAGTAATGTAAAAATGTGGTCTGAGTGCTTTTTCCATAGCACTTTTCCCATAGTGGGTGGCTTCGTGAAAGGCTTTGACAAAAGAATTACTATTCGTCCAGGGGGTTCACTGCCCTCTGCTGGTGGCAGCTCAATCCATCCATCTTTCAGTACTCCATCTTCTTTGTTACAATAGTAATCTAATTCTTGGGTGGTATATCGTGGTGTCCATAAATTCAGAGGTACTGGAAACAATGCTGCTTGCATTGGCATAGCTTGTGGTGTAATCTGTCCCGTCATAGCTGCTTGTCGTGCTGAGGCATCTGCAAACCTATTTCCTCGGGCAACTTCTCCTTTTCCTGCTTGATGTCCTCTGCAGTGCATGACAGCTACACGTGTTGGAGCCCAGACTGCATCAAGTAACATCAGTATCTCGGGACCATACTTGACTGACTTTCCTCTGGATGTGATGAGCCCTCGTTCTTTATAGAGAGCTCCATGGGCATATAGAGTAGTGAAGGCATATTTGGAATCTGTATATACATTTAGCACAAGTTTTGCTCCTAATAATAATGCTCTGGTGAGTGCTATCAATTCGGCTTTCTGGGCTGATGTGCCTGAGGCTAGAGCTGATGATTCAACTACTTCGTGTTGAGTGACGACTGCATACCCAGCACAGCGTCGTCCATCAAGGATGAGACTGCTCCCATCAACATAATAGATTTGGTCAGGATTGTCCATAGGCACATCTGTCAAGTCAGGTCGACTGGAGAACACAGTTTCCATGACTTCGATACAGTCATGTTCTGGGAGTTCTTCGCTAATGGGTATCAAGGTGGCTGGATTCAAGGCATGACTTACTTCTAGTTGTATCTGTGGGTTTTCACATAACATACTCTGGTATTTCAACATTCGGGAATTGGTGAGCCAATAATTTGCTTTTTGTTCCATAAGGGCAAGGACTGCATGTGGCACAGTGACTCGTATGTTCTGTCCTAATGTGAGCTTGTCTGCTTCACTCACTAATAATGCTGTAGCTGCAACTGCTCTCAGGCATGGTGGCCATCCTTTGGCCACAGTGTCCAACTGTTTCGATAGATATGCTACAGGTCGCTCCCAATTTCCCAATTTCTGAGTTAACATGCCTAAGGCATTTCCCTGTGCTTCATGTACAAACAAGTGGAAAGGCTT
Source organism: Ichthyophis bannanicus (assembly GCA_033557465.1). Classification (NCBI taxonomy): domain Eukaryota; kingdom Metazoa; phylum Chordata; class Amphibia; order Gymnophiona; family Ichthyophiidae; genus Ichthyophis; species Ichthyophis bannanicus. The sequence continues at coordinate 196,246,406 of CM066039.1, forward strand.
GTGAACATCTGGTAGTCCAAGTGCTGGTGATGACATCAATTCTTCCTTTAACTTCTTGAAGGCTGTATCCTGCTCAAGTACCCACTCCAGTGGCGACTTTTCTTCTCCTTTTGTGGCTTCGTACAGTGGTTTGGCAATTTGGGCAAAGTTGGGTATCCAGATTCGGCAATATCCTGCCGCTCCCAGAAAGGCTCTGACTTGCTTTCTGGTTGTTGGGGTTGGAATTCTACATACTGCTTCTTTTCTTTCTCTACCTAATCTTCGGCTTCCTTGGGTTATACGAAAGCCCAAGTATTTCACTTCTTTTTGGCATAGTTGTGCTTTTGCTCTGGAAACTTTGTATCCAGCTTCATCTAGTAACTGCAAGAGATCTTTGGTGGCTTGTATACATTCATGTTCTGATACTGCAGCTATCAGCAGATCGTCCACGTATTGGAGAAGCACTCTCTTCCCCGGGGCCACTGGATAGCTTGAAAGGTCTTGATTCAGTGCAGCACTAAAAATGGTAGGCGAATTCTTGAATCCTTGGGGTAATCGTGTCCAGGTGAGTTGGCCCCCTCTTCCAGAGATGGGGTCCTGCCATTCGAATGCAAACAATATTTGACTTACAGGGGCTAATCTTATGCAAAAGAATGCATCTTTTAGATCTAGCACAGTAAAATGGGTAGCTTCAGCAGGTATCAGTCCTAGAAGAGTGTAAGGATTGGGTACTACTGGATGTATAGTTTCAACTGCATCATTCACTCTCCTTAGGTCTTGCACTGGGCGGTAATCATCTGTCCCAGGTTTCTTTACTGGCAAAAGTGGAGTGTTCCATGGGCATTGACATACTTTTAGTAGGCCATATTCGAGTAATCTTTGCAAGTGGCGATGAATGCCTTCAATTGCAGCTCTTGGGAGAGGGTACTGTTTGACGTGTACTGGTGTAGCACTAGGCTTAAGGGTTACAATTACTGGGGCTATATGTTTGGCTAGGCCTGGAGGACTGTCTTCTGCCCATACTCCAGGTGGTGCATGAATGTTCTTTAAAGTTTGTTCGAAATAAGTGTCTTGGACAGAGTCATCAATGTAATACCTCCATTCTTCTTCTCGGGGAACTGTCAGCAGCATTATTCCTGCTGGTTTGGCTTGGGGATTTACTGTCATTTGCATTTCTCCTTTTTTCAGAGAAAGATATTTGTGCTTGAAGCTTGGCTAACATATCTCGTCCCAGTAGTGGCACTGGGCATTCGGGCATATAAAGGAATTGATGAGTTATTTGCTGTCCTCCTAGACTGCATATACGGTTCTGAAGAAAAGATTTTGTAGCTCTGGCACCAGTTGCTCCTATGATGGTGACTGCTTTTGTAGAAAATGGAGCTATCTTTTTGTCTATTACTGAATGTTCTGCTCCAGTATCAACCATAAAGTTCATAACTTGGTCTCCTATTTGTATTCCGACCATAGGCTCCTGGAGACCTAAAGCAAACTCGGAGCCCGGTCTGTCCTAGTCCACATCATTTTCGTCATGGATTGCCGTGGTCAATGCTTGGATGGCTCCTCCTCTTTCTCGCTGGAATTGTTCTCGATTGGCTCCTCCGCGTTTCGGGGACGGCCTCGTCTTTCTTCTCGCCACTGATGATCGTTTTCGTCATCTTGCTGGGCGTCTTTGAGTTGCGGGCACGCATCTCTCCAATGTCCTTCTTCTCTGCAATAGGCGCATTGGTTCACGCCTAGCTGCTGGGACCGGCCTCCACCTCGGCCCCGCCCCCTCCCTCTGCTCCGTCGACTAGGGATACCTCCCCTTTTCTGTTCAACTATGGCCGCAGCCAAAAAATCAGCTTTCTTCTTCATCTTTCTATCACATTCTCTCTGCCTTTCATTATCACGATTCACATACACTTTATGAGCGACTTCCAGTAACTGTGTTGTATTCATGCCCGCAAACCCTTCTAATTTTTGTAATTTACGTCGGATGTCTGGTTGAGACTGGTTTACAAAAGCAGAATTCACCATACATAAACTTCCTGATGCCTCGGGATCATAGGGAGTATACATTCTGTATGCTTCAGTTAATCTTTCATGAAATTCTGCGGGGCTCTCATCTACACCTTGGATAACTCCTGCAACTTTGGAAAGGTTCATAGCTTTCTGGCCTCCCCTTTTCAGACCTTGTAAAAAGCCTTGGCGAAAATGGGCTAGGGCTGTGGATCCTTGCTCTGTATTTGGATCCCATCGGGGGTCTTCATTCGGGAATTCTCTCTGGGCTGCTTCCCGATGGTCTATTCTGTTCGTCCCCGGTCCCGGAGCTACAGGGTTATCTGCCATCCACTCAATAGCTGCTTTTCTAATTCGTGCTCGCTCCTCTGTTGTGAATAGAGTGGTCAGGAGCTGGCGGCAATCTGCCCAAGTGGGTTGGTGGGTTTCCATAATAGTAGTTACTAATTCTGTAAGTTCCTGGGGCTTATTAGTATAGGAGGCATAATGCGACCTCCAATTTAACAAATCAGTTGTAGAGAAAGGGATATACACATAACTTAGGGGTCCCGCTACCACCTCATCATTATCATTCTTTACGGGCACTCCCGGGACTTGCCGTAAGGGCATCATCTTGGCAGTAGATATCTTTTGAGATCTAAGGGATATTTTCGTAACTGTCTTATCAGGGGTCACTTTCTTCTTCTCTACATGTTTCACTTTGGATGTACATTTTGCTGGCAAGCTAGTGCTGGCAACCACTTTTACACTGTCAGCATCGCTTAGGGAATTGTCAGTTTCTAATTGCTCTGCTTCTGTATCTGACTCTCCTTTTTCTGTTTCAGACGATTCACCTTCCTGTAAAGAGGATTCATCTTCCTGCTCTTCGGTTGATAGCTCTGGGGTTGGGTCCCGCCTCGGCTGTCTCGGGGTTTCTGGGGCGGGACGCCGGGCAGCCCTTACTGGACCTGGGGTTCGAGGCTGTCGGGGAATTATTTCTGGGGAATCAGGATCTACCAGGATGGGCTTCTTCCTGGACTTCTTATCCTGCTCTTTCGTTCTAGGCTGTTCTGTTTTCTGACTAGAATCTGTCTTAGCTAACATTATTCTGCACTGTTCCTCATAACAGCGCTGCGCCCAAGGGGGCGGATCTTCACAAATACTTAACCAGGAATCTATATAGGGGTACTGATCGGGGTGCGCTATCCGCACTCTTCGGTGTACTAACTGGATAATTTCTACATTAAAAGTTCCCTCTCGGGGCCAGGTGGGGTCTAAGTCAGGCCACTCCCTAGTACACAAAATCTGTAAACAGGCTGCTGTCATTTTAATACCATAATCTCCAGAATATCCCTCTTTAAAATGTGCGATCATACATTCTAATGGAGTGTTCCTAGTAGACCCCGCCCCTCCCATTTCGATGTGTGCGCGCAACAACAGACAAAAGGGAAAAGGAGGGCGGACCGTGGGTAAGGGGTCCTCACGGCCCTGGAAACGTATAAGGAGAACAAATAACAAGACAAGACGACAATCGCTTCCCCCTTTTCGCGACCTGAACGCGGTCGCCCGGTCAGGAAATGCGCTACTCAGGGGTCCGCCTTCACTTGGTCCGTGCTGCCAGACCTCTCATCCACACTTCATTCACACAATCATGCTAGCAACGTATCCCAGAATGCATTCGTTTCTATCTATTCTGACTAGTCTTATTCAATTCCCAAAATACAAAAAGATGGGGGTTTCGCCCTGCGAATACTCATGCGGGGTTACTCGGCCCGTCTTTGAGAGGTGATCAGGCTCTCTTACCAATTACCAATTTCTCGAGATTACAAATTCCAAGTTCCAATGGCAGCACTGCTCTTTCTATATCTGTCTAGACAACAAATCAAAACTATACTCACCGGATCCGGTCCTCAAACTTCCCAAGCAGGCGCATGAGTTGGACCTCGGACTCCCCTCACTCGGGTTCGAGGCGTTGGCTCCAGCCGGGCCCGGCACCCGCCGAGGTCCGACCAGCTCCCTCCGATACAAGGGACCGGCGGCGCCAGGGAGCAGCCCTCGTCGGAAGGGCGCGATCCCGGCAGGACCAAGCCCATAGAGGCGCAAAGTCGTGGTATATTGCCCTATATACACTCTGATTCCACAACTTCCCGGCCAACGCACCAAGAATATGTAGCAGCAGAGCGCAGACAAACCAATAATACCAGGAGTCTGTTCAGAAGGTCCAAATCATTTATTTGTGCACAAGTCTCAAGCAGAATCAAATTCAAAATGGCTGAGCAAAGATTTCTGGCAATACAACAACTTTTATAGATTTTTACTCCATTCTAGGTATAGAAAAACATTTCATTGGTCCCGGTACTCTCCCGTACCTCCTGTACCCCTTCTATTGGTCCCGGTACTGATATGACCATCCAATTATGTTCCTCCAGTGGGCTCAGCACCTGCTTACCCCCCTTCCAGTCTCAATTACAATGGCCAGTTCATCAACTTGTTACTTTCATACTTTCAAGGCCATAGAGCCAATTTGTGCATGTAGGGGAGCAGGGCTCTGCAACTCATCTGTCAGCAGTCCCAATTAAATCCCTTGCAGATGTACTTTCTTATCAGTAACTTTTAAACATATTTTTTTGTATTTTTCCATCTTCCAGTTCTGCTTATCTAAGTTAGTTCAATACTCTTGCTATGTCCTTGCTCTACAGGAGCAGATTGGGGGATGTGCAATTCCCATAGGCCTCTCCACTAGCTTCACTTACAGGTCAAGCTAGCTAAGCTCGCTTATATCAGACAAAGTGGATCACAGGCCTACACCTGCCACACTTTCAGTTTAAAAGTAGCAGCTCATCTTGTCCACAGCAAGTTTTTCCTATGCCTGTGTTTTAAAGCTTTATCAGATCTGAAACTCATACCATATCATAGTTTAAAAAAAAGAAATGTACATAAGTTACATAGATTGGGTCAGCTTAGTGGCTCAGTGACAGTGTTGTCCATTGTCATATAGAACGTCACTGATTTGATCTTGGATTCCAGTCTTTTGCTCCCCAGGCCAACTGGGGCGAGGATGTTGCAGTCATGGTCCTTACTCACCATGGAGACAACACTTAATGACGAGATTCACGACTCATATTTGCAGAATTACAGAAGAAACACAGGTGCAAGGCCCTTGGCAAAAGTATTCTCACCACAGCAGACTATAAGGCTGATGCAAAAACCCTGTGCTAGAGTCTAGCACAAAGGTTCTAACGCTGCGTTTCCTAGTGCTGGCAGTTCCACGTGGAAGTGATGATTTTGCCACTTCATGATTATCCAGACCATTTTGCAATCCTATATGTAGACATGCCATCCATTAAGAGTACCGAGGTCACAAATTGTCTCTTTTTTTCAATTTAGAAGAGGAAATAACCAATGGGGTAATAAGGAAAATTACTCCCTTATTGCCTCATGGAAAGCTCTGGCTGAAATTAGAACTTTTTAAAAATCTGTGCATGTCCTGGAGCAGGTGTAAAACCAGATATGGAAATTTTAGACCATATATGTGGAGTCCCTTTATAAAATGGGGAATACACATGTAAATTTTTGGCCAACACAGATCATGCCTAAACCAAACTCCCTTGCAATTTCTGCATAGTATGGATCTCCATGTATAAATGTGCCTTTCTAAATTCACCATTTACAAGTATATGTGATCTACACATGCAAAACAAAGTTACTCTTCTGCAGCAGGTGTTCTCCGTTGACAGCAGAATAAGTCCTCATCTAAGGGTGATGTCACTGATGGAGCCATGTGGGAACTTCCTCAGCTACCTTCTAGAGGCCTTTAGAAAATTCCATATGCATATGTGCCTGTTTCCTCCTGCTCAGTTGCTATTCATCTTAGATAGCTAACTCCAAGGGGAGGAGGGTGGGTTGCAAGGACTTATCCTGCTGTCCAAAGAGAACACCTGCTACAGGTGAGTAACTTTGTTTTCTCCATAGGCAAATAGGATAAGTTCTCATATATGAGAATCCCTAGCTGCAGACTGCCTCAAAACAGAAAGGGGATTAACAATGTCACAATGAGCTGCCAGTAAAAACTGTTCTTGGTGCAATACCTTTTTCATTTATTAACATATTTTTTATAACAGGCAGCCTGAACTAAAAAAAAGGGCCTAGAAGGGAATGGAGTTGGATTCTAAACCTCATAAAGATTCTGAAGGACTGACTGACTGAAATTGCTGTCGCATTGGGAGTCCCTTTCCAAACAGTAATGAGATATGAATATATGGATCAAGGTCCAAGTCATGGCTTTGCAACATCAAGTGGGCCACTAACACAGCCATGGCTCGGACATTGTAAGCCATGACATAACCCTCAAGAGTCAGACCTGTACAGGTATAAGTGAAAGATAAGCAGTCTGCTAGCCAAATCGAAACTGTGCCTTTGCTAATTGACAGCCCACACTCTGCTGGGGTAGAAAGAAACAATGCTGGGTGTATTTTCTAAGGGCTTTCGTCTGCTCCAAATAGAAGGTCAATGCTCTCTTGCAGGCTAATGTGTGCAGTGCTCTTTCCCCTTTGTGGGAAAGAGGTTTTGGGAAAAATGTTTGTAGTACTATTGACTGATGAAGGTGGAACACCACTTTTGGAGGAATTTAGGATAAGTACGCAAAAACACTCTATTGTGAAAAGACCTTGTGCAGGGTGGATCTTCTACTAGAGCCTGGAGCTCACTAACTCTTCGTGAAATAACTGCCACCAAAAACAAGACCTTCCAAGTTAGGAAATTCAGTTCACAAGTGTTCAGTGTCTCAAAGAGAGCCTTTATCAGTTGAGTTAAAAGCACATTGAGATCCCAAGATATTACCGGCAGCTTGAGGAGAGACTTTTATGAAGGCAAAGATTCAAAAGGAGGAGGAAATAGCCAATGCAATAAAATGGGGGGATAAGACATTTTTCAGATATATTAGTGAGAAGAGGAAGGGCAAAAGTGGTATTGTCAGACTCAAGGGTACAGGGGGGGAATATGTAGAAGCTGATAAGGATAAAGCGGAATTGCTTAACAAATATTTTTGTTCTGTGTTCACAGATGAAGAACCAGGAGCAGGACCTCAGAAAACACCCACAAATAAGAACAGAAGCGAGGGACATCTTGAACAATTTTCAGAAGACTGTGTTCGTGAGAAACTAGCTCAACTTAAAGTAGACAAAGCGATGGGACCGGATGGGATACACCCTAGAATACTGAGGGAACTTGGGGACGTTCTAGCAACTCCACTGACTGACCTTTTCAATGCCTCGTTGGAGTCGGGAGTGGTGCCAAAGGACTGGAGAGAGGCTCATGTGGTGCCTTTACACAAAAGCGGAAGTAAGGATGTGGTTGAAAACTACAGGCCGGTTAGTTTAACTTCGGTGGTGAGTAAATTAATGGAAACGTTGTTGAAAGAGAAAATAGTGAGGTTTCTGGAGTCCAGCGGATTACAGGATCCGAGGCAGCATGGATTCACCAGAGGCAGGTCTTGTCAGACAAATCTGATTGATTTCTTTGACTGGGTGACCAGGGAGTTGGACCGAGGGAGAGCTCTAGATGTGGTGTATTTAGATTTCAGTAAAGCCTTTGACACTGTTCCTCACAGGCGACTTATAAACAAACTGAGCACCCTAGGGATGGACCCTAAAGTTACTGCTTGGGTTAGAAATTGGTTGGGTGGGAGGCGACAAAGAGTACAAGTAAATGGAGCTCACTCTGAGGAGAAGGATGTTACCAGTGGTGTGCCCCAGGGATCTGTCCTTGGTCCGATTCTTTTTAACATCTTTGTTAGTGATATAGCGGAAGGGCTGTCGGGTAAGGTTTGCCTCTTTGCAGATGATACCAAAATCTGCAATAAAGTAGACACCCAGGAAGGTGTAGATAACATGAGGAGGGATCTAGCTAAGCTTGAAGAATGGTCTAGAATTTGGCAGCTGGGATTTAATGTTAAAAAATGTAAGGTCATGCATTTGGGCTGCAGCAATCCAAGGGAGCAATACAGCATAGGAGGTGAAGTACTTTTGTCCACTAAAGAAGAGCGGGACCTAGGCGTAGTTGTGTCCGATGATCTTAAAGTAGCTAAACAGGTAGAAAAGGCAACGGCAAAAGCTAGAAGGATGCTTGGGTGCATACGGAGAGGAATGGCTAGCAGAAAAAAGGAGGTGATAATGCCTCTGTATAAGTCTTTGGTGCGACCTCATTTGGAGTATGGTGTGCAATTCTGGAGACCGCACCTTCAAAAGGATGTGAACAGGATGGAGTCGGTGCAGAGGGTTGCTACTAAGATGATTAGTAGTCTTCATTATAAAGCATATGAGGACAGACTTAAGGATCTTAATATGTACACCTTAGAGGAAAGGCGGGATAGAGGTGATATGATTGAGATGTTTAAATACCTCCGTGGCATAAATGTTCAGGGAGAGAGCCTCTTTCAATTGAAAGCAAGTTCTGCGACGAGGGGACATGGGATGAGGGTGAAGGGAGATAGATTCAGGAGTGATATGCGGAAATATTTCTTTACTGAAAGAGTAGTGGATCCGTGGAATAGTCTCCCAGTGGAGGTGGTAGAGATGAGGACAGTAACTGAATTCAAAAAAGCATGGGACCAACACAGAGGATCTCTAAAGGTAAAAAGTGGACTGTTGTAGTTGTTGTTATGGAAGGACAGACTAGATGGGCCTTGTGGTCTTTTTCTGTCATCATGTTTCTATGTTTCTATGTTTCAATAGAAGCAAGCCACACATGAAATAAACAACTAAAGGCTGCAAAAAGATGGGCAATGTTGAGTGCCAGTCCTACTAAAGTGAACCCTTATAAAGTTGATTTTAAGACCAGACTGTGAAAAGTGTAGAAGGTATTCAAGTAGTTTTTGTGTGGGACATGAGAAAGGTTCTAGGGCCTGATCCTCACACCAGATGGCAAACCTTTGCCAATTAAATCCATAGGATCTTCTAGTGGAAACTCTCCTGGAAGCCAAAATGACATTGGCTACTCTAACTAGCAAGATGTGAGGGCTAGTGACTTGACATTGGGGTGCAGATGTCTGTCCTGATCCTGCAAATTACTGTAGAGATAGAGAGGTGACCAGATGTATTGGTTTCTGCATGGAGAGATCTTGAAGGAAGGGAAACCAAGGCTGTCTGGGCCAACAAAGCATGATGAGAATCATAACACCTCTATCTTGTTGGAGTTTCAGGAGAGTTTTCGCTATGAGAGGAATGGCGGATATGCCTACTGAAGACCCTCTCCCTAATGAAGGATGAAGGCATCCAAGGCTAGTTTGCTGTGTGTCCCTGTTCTGGAGCAGAACTGAGGGACCTGCTTGTTCTAGGGAGTCACAAAGAAGTCTATCAAGAGGGTGCCCCACTCTTGAAAGATAGTCAATGTCCAGAGTCCATTCATGTGGCTCAAGGACAACTCAGCCTGTCTGCCAGAATGTTGTCTAGCCCCACCAGATAGGTGGCTATTAGCATCATTCCTTGAGAAATGATGAGCTTCACAATCTGACAGTTTCCCAACCCAAAAAGTATGAGCCTCCCTGCTTGCTGAGTAACACATCAGCACCTGATTGTGTGGATCATGATAATTTGCTTGGCCAACCAATCTTTGAAAGCCCTTAGAGTGTTCACATTTGCTCTCAGTTCCAGAAAATTGATCTGATGGAGACTCTCCTGAAAGGACCAAAAGCCCTGTGTGTAAAAGCCATCAAGATGAACTCCCCAGCCCAGCCTGGATGCATCTGTCAAACGTTTTTGATATGGTGACTCCTGAAAGAGAAAGCCTTTGGTCAAATTGGAGGGAAGCATCCATCAGGAGATAAGATTCCCAAAAAGGCTTTCTGACTGAGATTATGGGGCTTGTTTACAAAGCCGCAGTAGCGGTTTGCGATCGTAATCGGAGCCGCGGCCCCATTGATTTCAATGGGGCCGCGGTTGCGATCGCGATCGCGAACCACTACCGCGGCTTTGTAAACAAGCCCCCATGTCTCCGAGCTTTTGAATGGTTTAGCTCAACTAGGTAACTCAGGGTCCACTGTCTGAAATAGAGATGAGCCATGGGAGTCAGATAAACTGTGGATGCCATGTGGCCCAACATTTTGAACATGGTTCTCACAGATACCTGCTGACTTTCTTGAAATTCCTTCACCTACTGCACACCAAGCAAGTGAGCCTGTCATAAGGATGAAAGGCTTTTACTGGCGTCATGTTTAGCAGGGCTCCAATGAATTTCAGTTGGTAAGAGGGTTTCTAATTGGATTTAAGGTAACTCATGATGAACCTTAGTAGCTCTAGCACACCTAGATGGTGCTGCATATAGATTCTGGAATTCCTTGGGTGGTGCTTTTAAGCAGCCAATCAACCAAGTAGAGAAACATGTGCCCTCCCAGTCTATGTAGATCTGCTACAACAATGGCAAGGCACTTGGTGAATACCCAAGAGTGAACGCAAGGCCAAAAAGCAGTATCCTATACTGGAAATGGTGGTTCCCTGCAACAAATCTGAGATACTTCCTGTTTCTGGGATGTATCTGGATGTGGGTATAAGTATCCTGAAGGTCCTGAGAATTTACTTATTTTTATTTATTTATTTAGCTGCGTTTATATACCACTTTCCACCGGGTCAAAGCGGTTTACATTGAAACAAGGATATCTACATTTTACAGTGGAACAGGAACTATATACAGCCGTTACCCTTCTCCTTTTCTAATAACACTGGTCGCCTGTCCCTTACTGGTTTTCAGTTTAAGGTTCTGAACCTGGCACACAAGACTTATTATTCAGGTCTCCAACTATATTTCTCCACCTTACTTACATCTTACTGTCTTATTCATACTCTTGGTTCTCAAAACAATCATCTGTTGGTTATTCCTCCCATTTCTCATGCTTGATTGAAAGCATCATGGCATACAGCTTTTTATTTTTTTGGCTCCTCCCTTATAGAATTCTCTACTACTGGAAATCCATGCTGAATCTTCACACAAGAAGTTCAAAACACTATTAAAAACCTACTTTTTGACAGAGTCTTCTAGGCTCTCTCAGGTTGCGTTTGGGGTAGGACCTGACCTTGTCTTGTCTGTTTGTGTATTTATCTTCCTATGTTCCTTTCCTTTCCTATATTTTAATTGGCCTTCCTTTCCCATTTCCCATTTATATTTTTAGTAATGTAAACTGCTTCAGAACTAACAGTGGGAGGCGGTATAGTAAATTTTAAATAAACATAGAAGCAAACTGGCAGAAGAGGAGGCTAGAGCAGTAAGCAAGTGCTGCTCACAAACATCTGCACTTGAAGGATATTAGGAGGATAAGAGGAGAGGAGAGGAGGTAAATGAATGCCTTGAAGGGGAGAGAGAGGAAAAGGATGGGATAATGATTAATGGGTGGAGGGAGAGAGAAAGGAAGGGAAAGAGGTTATGCCAGGGGATGGAGGGAGGTGATTTTGCTAGGGGCATTGAAGTTAACTGGTTGGTATTGAGGGGTTGAAGTCCCCTTGATCCTTGTTAGGGTTGTATCCCTATTTTGAATTAAAAGATAAAAACGGAACAATACACTTCGAGAAGGAGGTTCCTTCATGGTGTGAGTTCCAACAAAAATAGTTTTGTCTAGATATGTTTCTCTTGTTTGTTGGGTATTTATGTTGGACACATAAGGGTTGATTGCTTATGAATAGGGGCAGATGAGAGGCAGAGACTGTGCTAATGTCCCAAGATGAAGTTAACCCAATGCTGAGTGTGCACAGCATGCAAAAGATCGCAAATCATTGACTTAGGGCACTGAACTACATATATCCTCTTAAATCCCCCCCCCCCCCGAACTTGCTGCATGACCTCGGACAAGACATATGTATATAAAACAGGTAGCAAGTCGCTTGCAAGGCTATAATTCTCCTTAAGTGCTGCAGTGACTTCTGCCTTGCTTCTTTGGATTACTGTCTGAAAAGCTTATTGATGGAACTACATAGCCTTGGAATACATTGCTGCCGCCACTGCTACCCTTTATTATTCCATCAGTGCTGGGTGAAATCTAAGAGCTGTCACTATTCTATACAGATAGAATATGAGTACATTCACAGGCTGAATATCATTTTATCCTATAACAATGTAAGAGCATTCATTCACATTTTTAGCACTGCACAACAGGCATCAAAACTTTCCCTATGGGATTAAGATTGTTAACTTTTCGAAAGAAAAAAACCTACAACCTTTCTCCTCTGACTCCACTCATTGCTTCCCCTCTCCCCCAACCAATCACTTTGGGCTTAGCACCTATAGGCCGCATCAAAGTGGGGTGAAGTACTTACAGATGGTTGCACTCCTTAGCCCCTATGGAGCCACAGCCCCCAATATTAATCTGTCTTTTACATTAAAATACATTGAATTATACAATATAACAAAATACCTTGTTAAAAATATAAACTAAAATCATTTTACCTAAACATATAAAGTGAATTTAAAATCTGTCTTACTTTTACTATCTGTTACTTTTATCCTCTCTGGTTTTGTCTTTCTCCTGATTCCTTTCCACTGTGCGTTTAGTATCTATGAGTCACTTCTTACTTTTCTCTCTTTCCTTCCCTGCCATCAGATATCTCTCTTTCATGTCACATCTCTCCATCTTCCCCTTCTCTACCTCTGTACTTCATCATCCCTAAAAATATTTGTGCCTCACATTCCATCTTCTCCTTTCCTACATTCCTCATCTCTCTACCTCCCTTCCACCATCTTGTCCTCTATCTCCTCCTTTTCCCCATGCGCTCCATAATTGGCAGATCTCACAACCCTCTATTGCCTCCTCATCTTCAAAATGACTAGATAATACATTGTGGTAGCTGGGATTTTCCACTGTTCTGCCTATGAGGATAGACTTAAGGATCTTAATATGTATACGTAAGAGGAAAGGCGGGATAGAGGAGATATGATAGAGATGTTTAAATACCTCTGTGGCATAAATGCACAGGAGGAGAGCCTCTTTCGAATGAAAACAAGCTCTGCTACAAGGGGACATAGGATGAGAGTGAAAGGGGATAGACTCAGGAGTAATATGCGGAAATATTTCTTTATGGAAAGAGTGGTAGATGCATGGAATAGTCTCCCAGTGGAGGTGGTGGAGATGAGGACAGTACAGTATCTGAATTCAAAAAAACATGGGACAAACACAGAGTATCTCAAAAGGAAAAAAAGAGGACTATTTTAGTAGTTGATATGGAAGGGCAGACTAGATAGGCCATGTGGTCTTTTACTGCCATCATGTTTCTATGTTTCTATCTCCTACCTACTTTCCTCAAAATGCCAACACTCTTCATTTCCCACCCATCACCCCTTCTTCCCTCTTTATACCACCATTATTCATCTCTTTTCCCATCTACCCACCTCCCTCTCAGTGACATTTCTGCTTCATAAACCACACAAACTCCATCCTGTAAATGCCACTCTATTTATCTCCATTTCCCATCTACTTTTCCTTCTTCCTTACATGTACTGTCACTGCTCATTTCTGTCTTTCACTTGCCCTTCAAATATTCCTCTCCCTTTTCTTACTTAACAGGAGCTGACCTAAGACCCAATTCAAACAGGAGCAGCCAGACAGACAGATACTGCGGCAGACTGTTCCCAGGCCACACCTCTTTTACAGAAGACAGGATGAGGTGGAGCCTGAGAATGTCTGTACAACTGGCTGCTCCTGCTGGGAGTCATTTTTCCTCTCTAGGCAACCTATGTGCCCAGAGCCACAGCCAATGCAGTGCAGCAGCTACTCAATGCTCAGTCACTCGAAGGACCCAGCTGGGGCAAAAACCAAGTCCATGCCTGTGGCTCAGTTCAGATCATTGTGAATATGGTACTGGGAGCTACTGTGCTATGGGGCTTGAAATTGATTGAAGTGTCACTCTTCCATCCTATATGCAGCTAGTGCTGTGACTGTGCATGTGGATACTCCACTGCACCACATTTGCATTTTGGTTCAGGTCTGAGGCTGGCAGGTACTTTCATCCACCAAGTTTGTACTCCTCCTCTCTGTAGACCCCACCTAGGGCCCTAGAAGACTGCAACAGCAATTGAAGTGCTGTCACAACTCTGTTACTTCTCCTATGACAGTTTTCATTAGTGGGAAAGCCCCAAGAATTGTGTGGGCAAGGTCCATGGTCAGTTCTCCACAGAAATGAGCACCCAGGGTCCAAGGGAATATAGGACAAGGTATTCTGCCTGTAACAGTCACCTTCCCTTTGCGTTGAGCCCTCTAGTGCTAGTGGGCACTAGGTCTTTGCTGCTCAGAGCCAGGAACCCAGGTGAGAACCGGGAACTAGGAGAAGACAGGAACACAGGCACAGGGCACTCACCATACAGATATAAGGCAGGAGTAAATCCAACAAACTGTTATGGGATCTGGAATGTCCAACAAGGTGAAACAATATCCAAAACAGAGAGCTGAAGCAGAAGACAACATAAAGGTGAAGACCAAGCTCTAGCAAAGAGGTCTACAGTCAGAGTGGGGTTTATATAAAGATCCTAGATGGGGAAAAGATGGCCCCTGAAAGAAGTGGTAAACGTAGAGCAGGCTAAGTCGGCCAATAAGCTGAGTGGAGCCCACTAATGCTTGATGGCTGGAGGTTCATGAAGAAAACCCCGTGATCTGGCCACAATACCACGGCTCTTTTTGGTCTCTGGTCCTCAAGCAGTGAGAAACAGGCAGAGAGTAATACAGAACACAATCACACACACAAGTGCTACTTTCTTTGAGCTGAGAGGGAAGACAACAGACGGTCTATGAACACGCATAGTTCACGCCTATTGAATTCAAATTCTTCCTCCTAAAAAGCTCCTTTTATTAAAGAAAAAGGGGAAGTAACAGTCATTTATTATAACCGTGAAATAACACAAGGTGTCGCCAAAGTTCTTTATACAGAGTAAGATCTGATTACAGTGTATTAAATGAAATTTACTTGATTATGACAAAATTATTTATAATTGCAAAGTTGCAAAAATTATGTTGTGTCAGCAGGGACTTACAGTTGACTGTACAATGAACTATAGTTGCACAGTTCATAGCCTATGTTTACTCTTTATGCTTGTGTAGCACAGTTACTTACCTGTAACAGGTGATCTCTGGGAACAGCAGGAATAAGTCTTCACATATGGGTATCGTCGGTACTGACGGAGCCTGCGCGGGAACGCTCCCCAGCGTCCAATAAGAAAGCTTTTGGGAGCATCCCACAGCGCCTGCGTGCTGCCTTCCCGCCTTTCCCAACCACCTCTCTCCAGTTCGAGTTTTAAAGCTGAGACAAAGAGAGAGAGAGAGAGAGGGAAGGAAAGATAGATAGAGAGATACAACTCCTAGGGGAGGTGGGTGGGTTGTGAAGACTTATTCCTGCTGTTCCCAGAGATCACCTGTTACAGGTAAGTAACTGTGCTATCTCCAGGAACAAGCAGGAATGAGTCTTCACATATGGGGACTCCCCAGCTAGAGATGCCAGGGAGAGACCCCAGAGTTGTGTGTCCTTGAAAAGGGCTCTACCTACCCCATGGATCTCTGGCATCCAACCAGGGTAGGTGGGTAGGAGTTGATTAGGAATGGAACAGGTGTTTGAAAACAGCCTGACCAAACGAGGCATCCCGGCAGGAGTCCTTGTCCAAACAGTAATGGGCTGTGAAGGTATGAACCGAGGCCCAGGTGGCCGCTCGACAGATTTGGTCGATGGACACAGAGTTTAGATGAGCCATTGAGGCTGCCATGGCCCTCACATTGTGAGCTGTGACATGGCCCTCCAGAGAAAGGTTCCTACTCTGGTAGGCGAAAGAAATACACTGAGCAATCCAGTTGGATAGTGTTCTCTTAGAAACTGGAAGTCCTAAATGGGAAGGATCAAAAGCAACAAAGAGTTGAGAAGACTTTCTATGTTGCTGTGTTCTTTGTAAGTAAAAGGCGCGAGCTCTTTTACAATCCAAAGTATGAAGATTCCTCTCTGCACTTGATGCATGAGGTCCTGGAAAAAAGACAGGTAAGTATACCTCTTGGTTCAGATGAAAAGGCGAGACCACTTTGGGCATAAAGTGTGGATTGGTCCTGAGGACTACCTTATCATTATGGAACCTTGTATAAGGAGGATTAGCCACCAAGGCTTGCAATTCACTGATGCGGCGTGCTGAGCTGACTGCAATGATAAAGATAACCTTCCAAGAAAGAAATTTCAAGGAGGTGGTGGCTAAAGGTTCAAAGGGTGGCTTCATAAGCTGGCCAAGAACCAGATTTAAGTCCCATGCCACTGGAGGTGGTCTAATAGGAGGTTTAGTTAAAAGAAGGCCTCTCATGAATCTTGCTATAAGAGGATGAGAGGAAATAGGCTGTCCATTGAGAGGCTTGAGGGACGTTGCAATAGCACTCAAATGGACTCTTACTGAATTCGTTTTAAGGCCTGCATGGGATAGATGCAGAAGATACTCTAGTAAAGAATTCAAAGGTATTGCAAGAGGGTTAAGACTCTTCTCTGAACACCAAATGGTAAATCTTTTCCATTTGAAAGCATAAGAACGTCTAGTGGAAGGCTTTCTAGAAGCATGAAGAATATCTCTGACTTGCTGAGAGAGATGAAAAACTTGAAGGTCTAGGCCTTCAGCAACCAGGCCCTGAGATGGAGACTGGGGGTTTGGGTGCCACAACGTTCCGTCTTCCTGGGATATAAGATCTGGTGCAGAGCCCAACTCCAGGGAGGGAGCTTGAGAGAGATGCAGAAGTAGAGGGTACCACACTTGGCGTGGCCAATGTGGTGCTATGAGGATCATAGAACCTCGGTCTCTCTGAAGCTTGAAAAGTGTTTTGGGAATTAGGGGAATGGGTGGAAAGGCATAAAGGAAGTCTTGACCCCAGCAAAGAAGGAAGGCATCCTTGGCCTGAACTCCCTGACACGGAATTCTGGAACAGAACCGGGGAAGTTTGGCATTCCACGGATTTGCAAAGAGGTCTATGTCCGGGGTTCCCCAAATTCGAAAAATCCTGGCTACCTGGTCCATGTGGAGGGACCACTCATGTGGAAGCAGAACTCAACTGAGTCTGTCTACCCAAGAGTTTTGAACGCCTGGAAGATATACTGCCATAAGATGAATCTGATGCTCTCTGGCAAAGGCCCACAGTCGCAAAGCTTCGTTGCAAAGCGACAGAGAGCCAGTCCCTCCCTGCTTGTTCACATAGAACATGGCTACTTGGTTGTCCGTGTGGATGAGGACTGTCCTGTAGCTGAGCAGGGAGTGGAACACTCTGAGAGCTAAGAATATTGCTCTGAGTTCCAAGAGATTGATGTGTAGAGAAGTCTCCTGTGGAGACCAGATGCCCTGGGTGGAGAGATCTTGCAGATGAGCTCCCCAACCCATTGGAGAGGCATCTGTTGTAAGGGTTGCTTGGGGTAGTGACTGCTGAAAAGGGGACCCCAGCAACAGGTTTTGAGAGGACTTCCACCACTGGAGAGACCAAAAAAGGCGACTGGAGTTTGCTATTTTGTCTGACAGGCAACCTGATGCCTGAGTCCATTGGGTGGACAAAGTCCATTGAGCTGCCCTCATGTGAAGGCGAGCATATGGAACCACATGCACGGTGGATGCCATGTGGCCTAAGAGTTGTAACATTTCCCGAGCAGTTAAATGGGACTTTAACTGTATTTGGGAGGCTAACTGCACCAAGCGTAGGCAACGAGCCTGAGGAAGATAGGCCCTTGCAGTTGTGGTATCCAGCAAAGCCCCTATAAACTCCAGAGATTGAGTAGGGGTGAGATTGGATTTTGGGATGTTTATTACCAGTCCCAAATACTGAAGGACACGCATTGTGCAGGTTAGAAAAGTCTTGGCCTCTGACTGAGAGGGAGCTCGAATGAGCCAGTCGTCCAGATATGGGAAAACGAATATTCCTAGAGTGCGTAGAAATGCAGCTACTACTGCCATGCATTTCGTGAACACCCTTGGTGCGGAGGCCAGACCGAAAGGAAGCACCCTGTATTGGTAGTGCTTTTCTCCAAAAAGGAACCGAAGGAACCTTCTGTGTGTTGGATGGATGAGGATATGGGTGTACGCATCCTTGCGATCTAGAGAACAAAGCCAGTCCTGACTCTGAAGTTATGGAAGCAGAGCACCGAGAGAAATCATCTTGAATTTCTCCTTGAATAGAAATTTGTTCAATTCTCTGAGATCTAAGATGGGTCTGTAGCCCCCTGTTTTCTTTGGGATAAGAAAATAAGGGGAGTAGAACCCTGTGCCTTGTTGAAGAAGAGGTACTTCTTCTATTGCCCCTTGGGCAAGAAGGGTGGCAATCTCCTGACCCAGAAGGTTGAGGAGAGATGTTGGAGAATTGAACTGTTTCACTATGGTGTGAGGGGGAAGGCTTAAGAAATGAAGCTTGTACCCTTCCTTTATGATAGAGAGTGTCCATTGCTCTGCTGTAATTTGTTCCCATCTGGGAGCAAAGTAAGTCAACCTTCCTGGAATGGTAAGGGGCTCTGGTTCTTCCAGAGCCAGAAAGGCTAAGTTCTCTAGCTGAAAGTCAAAGGCCCTGAGGAGGCTAAGGCTGCTGGGTCATGGAAGGCCTAGCAGCCTTTGATTTGGCCTGTTTAGGTGGTTGCTGACGCTTTGCAGCAAAACGACCTGCAGAAGATGCCTGCTGACCATAAGCAGGATAGTATCTTCCCTTTTTGGAAAAAGATGTCTTTTTAAACAGTCTTTTCTTAACAGGAGCAGATGTAGACTTTGAAAGTTGATCCAAAGCAGAGTTTTCAGCATCCATCTGATTGGCCTTTGCTTGCCAATCCTTACCAAAAAGGCTTTCACCTGTACAAGGGATGTTCCCTAATTCATCTTGGACCCAGTGCTCCAAATCAGAAGCTTATAGCCAAGCAATTCTGCGTGCCCCTATGGCAATAGCCGAGGCTCTGCTTACACACTCAAAAGAGTCAAAGGCTGCACGGTTGGAAAATTTGGAGGCATCTTGGGCATGTTTGAGCCAAGTGAGAAACTCCTGCCTTTTATCCTCCGAAATGAAAGGGGTTAAAGTCTGCAGATGATCTGTGACTTCTTTTAGAAACATTCCTATATAGAGACTATAGGAGTTGATCCTGGCAGCTAGCATAGAAGCTTGAAAAACACTTTGGCCAAAAGCATCTAGGGTCCTGCATTCACGTCCTGGAGGATTAGATGAGTGTCTCTTTGCACTCTTCATCTTTCTCATGGCAGACTCTACCACAATAGAGTGGTGAGGAAGCTGAGTCTTGTGGAAGCCAGGACAAGGAGGGACACGATACATGGTGTCTAGCCTGCGAGAATGAGGAGAGGTGGTAAGAGGTGTCTCCTACATCCTCAACATGAGATCATACAGAATCTCATGGATAGGTAAAGTAGCTGCCTCTTTTGGAGTTTTAGGATATTGTAAAATATCTAACTCCTTGGCTCTAGGTTCTGACTCAGGGGCCACTGTGATGGAGAGGCCCCTAGCCACTTCCCTAATGAAGTCTTGAAAAGACAAGTCTTCTGGAGGAGACATTCTTCGTTTAGGAGAAGAAGACTCCTGAGGAAGGAGTATCAATGCCTCGACAGAACCCTCAGACTCATCAGAGTCTTCAGAGGAATCGAAGTATCGCCTGTCTGGATGCTCCTGTAAAGCCCGATAGCCGTACCGAGTAGGATCAGTATCGGGAGTAACCGGTACCGGTTCGGTACCGATGGGCATCATAGGACAGGGTACCATTGCAGTCGACACCGAAGCCGATGCCGATGCAATCGGTACCGGTACCGGCACCGGGAGTGATGCTGGTGCCGGAGCCGGTACCGACAACGGGGATTGTTGCGGTACCGGAGGCGTCGCAGCCTGTATGAATGCTGTTAGGGTGCACTGCATGGTCAGAATCTTCTGATCCATCGACGCCACCAATGTCTGGACATCGGTACCAGTGGGAGCCACCGGTACCCCAGAACACGGCAACAGGTGATCTGTCGAGGCCGAGCCATCGATGTCAACCTGTGACCCCATAGACAATGCTTTGGAAGCCGGAGCTTCCCGCCGGGGTAATTTTGCCGATGTGGAATCCTCGAGGGCAAGCCCGGAGGCATCTCGATGCTTGGAGGGAGATCTACCCTTCGAGGACCGGCTAGATTTATGCTTGGTTACCTGAGATCCATGGGAGGAAGAAGCAGCCCTGGAAGATGTCGATGCCACCGAAGCTGCATCAGAGGGAAACAGGGTACTGAGCTTGGCTGCTCGGTTCTGCCGACCTCTTTTAGACATCATGGTACAGGACATACAATCCGTGATGGAATGGTCAGGCCCCAAACATTTTAGACACCAGTCATGGGTGTCGGTGACAGAAATAGTACCGCCACATTTTGTGCACTTTTTAAACCCGGAGGCGGGCTTCTCCATGAGGAAAATATTTTTAGGCCTAAGGCCCAAAAACTGAAAATGCACAGTGAAGAAAAGATAATTTTTTTGTTGTTGTTGAAAGAAAGAAAAGAAAAGACCGGCGGTACCGGTCCGACGTCGAAGAAGGCAGACGCGACACAAAAGAATTAAGAAAAAATAAAGAACTTCTTCTGCGGTGACAGGAACACGACCTGCTGGCTCCGCGGAAAAGAAGAACTGGAGAGAGGCGGGAAGGCAGCACGCAGGCGCTGTGGAATGCTCCCAAAAGCTTTCTTATTGGACGCTGGGGAGCGTTCCCACGCAGGCTCCATCGGTACCGACGATACCCATATGTGAAGACTCATTCCTGCTTGTTCCTGGAGATTAACAATGTTCCAGACTAATTTAAAGACGGTTACACAGAACTCATGATCATGACATCCTATTCTATTTAAGAGGAAGTAGGTGAAAAGTCAAACTTCTAAACACATTCTGTATCAAGAAATTCATCCATCTTCAATTACATATTGGGGATTCTGGTATTCCTTTATCTGTCCATTTTTACAGTTCAGCCTTAGCCCCCCCCTCCCCATTACCAGTCCTAACCCCCCCCCCCCATCAGCCCAAGTAAATTTAAAAATTAAAAACAAAACAAACCCCTGGCTTCTGCTGCTGCCGCCGTGGCAGCGGCAGAATCAACTGTCCCGCGGCCCCTTCCCGTCTGCCCGGCAGAGCCCTTAGCTGTCAGCTCCATCAGCGGCGGGCTTTTCAAGCTGCGAAGAGAAGAGTGATTTCCCTCTCGCGGCTCTGTTAGCTGAGGGCTCTGCCAGGCAGACGGGAAGGGGCCGCGGGACAGCTGATTCTGCTGCCACGGCGGCAGCAGCAGAAGCCAGGGGTTTGTTTTGTTTCTTTTTTGGTTTCCTCTCCGTTGCGGGCCGCACAAAGTTCTCTCGCGGGCCGCGTGTTTGCGACCCCGGCTTTAGAGGAAAGGGAAGATAGGGGTGATGTGATAAGAGACATTTAAATACCTCTGTGGCATAAATGCACAGGAGAGTCTCTTTCAATTGACATAGGATGAAAGTGAAAGGGGATAGGAGTAATATGTTGAAATATTTCTTTACAGAAAAAGTGGTAGATGCGTGGAATAGTCTCCCAGTGGAGGTAGTGGACACAACGACAGTATTTGAATTCAAAAAAGCGTGGGACAAAATGTAAAAAGGGGACTATTGTAGTTGATATGGGAGCGCAGACTAGATAGGCCAAGTAGTCTTTATTCTGCCATCATGTTTCTATGTTTCTGTGATCAAAAATTGTCTGCTCCAGACACTGTGCCTGTGTAAGGATGACCAACGAATATTGACAGAACACATGCACTGGATAAGCCCAAGAAGGGAAGAGGTGGTTCAACCTAGGCCGGTGGTGGCCCAAGTGTTAAGCTTGCTGAGAAGCACTGGCTTATGTGACTTAATTGTCTAAAAAAGAGAGCTGGAGTATAAAGGAAGCAAGATTGTTCTATTCAATGATTACTCAGCAAAAGTGGCAGAAAGTAGGAGAACTATGACACCTTATTACTCAGAGTTGGTGAAGAGAGGCATCCGATTTGCATTGCAGTTCCCAGAAAGGGCAAGAGTCACCCATGAGAACAGAATGCAGCTGTTTGACTACACAAGTTCATTGAAGGCATTTATGGATTCACTGCCAAAAATTTAAAATAACCGGACAGCTGGCAGCCAGCTGTAATATAGATTTTGATTTGGTACAATGGCTTACTTAGAGTTAAGAAAGCAAAGAGTTGCAGATTGAGAAAGAACTTACGTATAATGAGCAGCAGAATATAGGTTTGAAGGAGTTGGGAAGCGCAATGACAGGGACAAAACCGTCACCTTTACAACAACCACCTGCAGTCAACTCCATTCATGAGCATGTTCACTTGGCTGGAGATAAGAGGAAGGCCAGGGAACAATCGCTGAGGTAACTATCCTCTTATGTCCTGTAAAAATGTCCATAATTTGTATATAGTTTTCCCGGTTCATCCAAGTTTACTACCCCTGTTCAATGTAAACTCAATGTGACCTGCTGCATTGCTGTATGTTTTGTTTAACTGTAAACCGCACTGATTACAATAGCGCGGTATATAAGAGATATAAATAAATAAATAAAATAATGGACTATGACTACCAAGCCAGATGGGCTTTGAAGTGGCTAGCGTGGCAAGGCACAGAGAGAGCATTTGCAAGGGTCTGGGACTGGCATCTGCAAAACCTTCAGCAAAGTCTGTGTTCTTTTCTGGTAATGTACTCTTTACCATTTTATTCAAATTATTTATTTATATATATTTTTTATGTTTTGTAGTACTGTACATGTATTCTCTTTAATTTTTATGTCTGTTTTTTTAGACCCCTGATGAAGGCCTCTGGCAGAAACTTGTAAAGTTGGGTCTTCAATAAAGTTGGTTTGATTATCATCGTTTGGTTGGCCGTGGTTTTTGCCCTCTGCTGTACTTTTATTTTACTCCTGCGGAAGGCCTCCTTCTCTTGTTTCTTTAGAAACCATTATAAGAACAAAATTACTGAACATGTAGATAGTCATGGTTTAATGAGACAAAGTCAACATGGATTTAGCCAAGGAAAGTCTTGTCTCACTAATTTGTTATATTTCTTTGAAGGTGTGAATAAACAGGCAGACAAATGTGAGCCGATTGATATAGGGTATCTGGATTTTCAGAAAGCCTTTGACAAGGTACCTCATATGACACACTTGTAGAAATTAAAAAGTCATGGGATAGGAGGCAGCGTACTATTGTGAATTAGGAACTGGTTAAAAGACAACAAAAAAGACTATTTTCTCAATGGAGAAAGATAAATAGTAGAGTACCAAAGGTGGTAGACAATAGCCACAAATAAAATCTTTAATAATGAATCCATTATTAAAGAATTTATTTGTGGCCACTGTCTACCTCCTTCGTTTTTCTTCTGTGTTGTCTTCTGCCATTGTCTGTGGAGGTTTCCTTCTCATCTGTTGGCTAATCCACATTAGGAATCACCACCCAGAAAAAGGATCTAGGCATCATTGTGGATAATGCATTGAAACTCTTTACCCTGTGTACAGTGGCGGCCAAGAAAGCAAAAAGAATGCAAGCAATCATAAAGAAAGGAATGGAGAATAAAACCAAGGATATTATAATGCCTCTGTATCACTCCATGGGGTGACTGCACCTTGAATATTGTGTGCAATTTTGATTGCCATATCTTAAAAAAGATATAGCAGAATTTGAAAAAATACAGAGAAGAGCCACCAAATGATAAAGGGGATGGAGGGATACCCCTATAAAGAAAGGCTTAAAAGATTAGGGTTCTTCAACTTGGAGAAAAGACAGCTGAGGGGAGATATGATAGAGATCTATAAAATAATGAATGGAGTAGAACGGCAGTTGTTTACTCCTTTTAAAAAATAAGATGGGAGAGTTAGAATATATAGCACTAAATGAGAGGCTAGATATGATTGGTATCTCAGAGACCTGGTGGAAGGAGGACAACTAGTGGGACAATGTGATACCTGGGTATAAATTATATTGTAAAGATACAGTAGATCAAATTGGTGGAGGGGTTGCACTCTGTGTTAGAGAGGGCATTGAGCCACACAGGATTAAAGTTTTGCAGGAAACAAAATACACTGTAGAATCTCTATGGATTGAAATTCCATATAAAAAGAGGAAGGCAATGGCAGTGGGGGTGTACTACCCTCCGCTTCACCAGAAGGAACAACATGGATGATAAAAATACTCAAAGAAATAAGGGAAGCTAACAAAAGTTAAAACCCAGTAATAATTGGGCTGATTTCAATTACCCTGGTATTAACTGGGTCAATATCCTGGCAGGGCGTGCTAAGAAGATAAAGTTTCTAGATGAAATGAATGACTGCTTCTTGGAGCAGTTGGTTCATGAACCAACAAGAGGGGAAGTCATTTTGAATGTGGTCTTTAGTGGAACACAAGATCCGGTGCAAGAGATAAGGGTGTTGGGGCCACTTGGCAATAGTGATCATAGCATGATCATGTTTGAATTAATAAATGGAGGAAGGACAGCAAGGAAATCCACAGTACTACCTTTTAACTTTCAAAAGGGAGACTATGATAAAATGAGGAAAATAGTCAAGAAAAAATAAAAGGAGCAGCTGCAAAGGTTAAAGATTTACATCAAGCATGGGCGTTGTTTAAAAATACTATCTTGGAAGCCCAAACCTGCTGTATTCCACGCTTTAAGAAAAGTGGAGGGAAGTCCAAAAAACTGCCAGCATGGTTTAAAGGTGAGGTCAGAGAGGCTGTTGTAGCAAAAAAAGCATCTTTAAGGAAATGGAAAAAGGAGCCAAATGACGAAAACTGGAAACATCATAAGCACTGGCAAGTTAAATGCAAGGCAGCATAAGGCAGGCAAAGAGAGAGAGAGAAAAAAAAAGCTTGCCATGGAAGCAAAAAAGCTTAATAAAATATTTTTCAAGTACATTCGTAACAAAAAACCTCTGAGTCAACTGGACCATTAGATGATAGAAGGGTTAAAGGGGCACTAAGAGGGGACAATACCATAGCAGGGAGACTGAATAAATTCTTTACTTCAATCTTTCCTGAGGAAGATGTAGGGATGTTACCCATGACTGAAATGGTACTTAAAAGTGGAAGAACTAAAAGAAATATTGATAAATCAGGAAGATGTATTACAACTATTTGATAAACAAAAGAGTAGCAAATCACCTGGACCGGATGGTATACATCTGAGGGTGTTGAAAGAACTGAAATATAAGATTGCAGACCTATTAGTAATTTGTGAACTACCATTAAAATCATCTGTAATACCTGAAGATTGGAGCATGGCCAATATAATGCCAATTTTTTAAAAGGGTTCCAGTGGTGATCCAGGAAACTACAGACCACTGAGCCTGACATCAGTACCAGGCAAAATGGTAGAAGCCATTATAAAGAACAAAATTACTGAACATATAGATAGTCATGGTTTAATGGGAGAAAGCCAACATGGCTTTAGCCAAGGAAGGTCTTGTTTTACTAATATGTTCTATTTTTTTGAAGATGTGAATAAACAGGTAACAAAGCTGAGCCGGTCGATGTAATGTATCTGGATTTTCAGAAAGCTTTTGACAAAGTCCCTCATGAGAAAATTAAATAGCTATGGGATAGGAGGTAATGTACTATTATGGATCAGGAACTGGTTAAATGATAAAAAGCAGAGGGTATGGCTAACTGGTCAATCTTCCCAATGGAGAAAAGTAAATAGTGGAGTGCCACAGGGCTCTGTGCTAGATCTGCTGCTTTTTAACATATTCATAAATGACCTGGAAATGGAAATAACGAGTGAGGTAATCAAATTTGCGGATGACGCAAAATTATTCAAAGTTGTTAAAACACAAGAGGATTGTGAAAAATTACCAGAGGACTTTGATAAATTGGAAGACTGGATGTTCAAATGGCAGATAAAATTTAATGTGGACAAGTGCAAAGTTATGCACTTAGGAAAGAACAACCCAAACTATGGTTACACAATGCAAGGTTCCACATTAGGAACCACCACCCCAGAAAAAGATTTAGGCATCATCATGGATAACACGTTGAAACCCTCTGCCCAGTGTGCAGTGGCGGCCAAGAAAGCAAATTTATTTATTTATTTAATTAACAGTATTTCTAAACCGCCTTATCATGATAATCAAGGTGGTATCACAGCAAACAATCTGGTAGTGTGAGTGTGTTATACATGCAGTGAGGGTGGAAATTTAGTTGGGTGTGTGTTGTGTTGTGAGCTAGATTGGTTTGAGCTATGTACAATGTGGGCTATATACAGTGGTGCTAAAAACATTTTATATATACATATAGTGTTAGTCGGTAACGTGTGCTGCTACACAGTTACTTAGTTTATGTGATGTGGCCATAGTGTTCTCTGAACAGCATGGTTTTCAGCTGTTTTCTGAAGTCCTTGAGGTCTGTAGTTGCTCTCAAATCGTCCGGTAGTTTGTTCCATATTGTTGGAGCAGCCATGGAGAGTGCTCTGTCTGTTGTGTCCTTGCGTGTGTGTTTGTATTCACTTGGGGAATCATAAGGAAAGGAATGAAGAATAAAACAAAGGACATTATAATGCCTCTATATCGTTCCATGGTGCAACCGCATCTCGAGTATTCTAGTCGCCGTATCTTAAAAAGGATATAGCAGAATTAGAAAAGTTACAGAGAAGAGAGGCTAAAAAGGTTAGGGCTTTTCAACCTGGAAAAGAGATGGTTGAGGGGAGATATGATAAAGGTCTATAGATTAAGAATGGAGTGGAACGGGTAAACGTAGATCAATTTTCTATGCCATCAAAAAGTAGAAAGACTAGGGGACATGCAATGAAGCTACAGTGTAACCCATTTAAGACTAATAAGAGAAAATATTTTCTCACTCAACGCTTAATCAAACTCTGGAATTCGTTACCGGAGGATGTGGTAAAAGCTATTAGCGTAGCTGAGTTTAAAAAACGTTTGGACAATTTCCTGGAGGTAGATCCATAAACCATTATTAAAGAGGACCCAGGAAATCCACTGCTTGCCCCAACAGAAGCATTGTGGAACTGTGTGTTTTTTGGGGAAACTGCTAGGTACTTTTGACCTGGATTGATCACTGTTGGAAGCAGGATACTGGGCTTGATGGACCTTGGTCTGACCCAATACGGCATATCTAATGTTCTTATGTTTTTAAAATATAGAAAAACTAGCGGACATGCAATTAAGCCACAATGTAGCACATTTAAGACTAATTGGAGAAAATATTTTTTCACGCAATACATAATCAAACTGTGCAGGATGTAGTAAAAGCTGTTAGTATAGCTGGGTTTAAAAGAGGTTTGGACACGTTTCTGGAAGGAAAGTCCATAAAGCGTAGTTCCTCACCTGTAACAGGTGTTCTCCGGGGACAGCAGGAATCAGTCATCACATATGGGTGACATCGGCGCCAACGGGGCCCTCGTGTGGAGCAAATCCCCAGCTTTCAAAGAAGGTTTTTGGGAATTGCATCACACATGCGCGGTCCCCTTCCCACCCAAGGGTGCCATCTTGCTCAGTCAAATGGCATAGCTAAAAAGACTGCAAAAAGAACAAAATATAATAATAGGACTGCAACTCCAAGGGGAGGAGGGAGGGTCGTGAGGACTGATTCCTGCTGTCCCCAGAGAACACCTGTTACAGGTGAGTAACTACGCTTTCTCCGGGAACAAGCAGGAAGTCAGTCCTCACATATGGGACTCCCCAGCTATAGGCTACCAAGAACCCACAGCTGAAAAATAGGCTCCCTCTACGAGAGCCACAAGCAGCCACAATAGGAATTTAACTGAGAGTAGCACTCTGGTAGCCTGACAAAGAAGGGTCGGAGGGCAGGAGTTGCCTAGACCTGGAAAAGATTATGGAGTACAGCCTGGCCGAAAGCAGTGTCCCGTCGGGACTCCCTTTCCAGGCAATAATGGGTAGCGAAAGCCTGACCCGAAGACCAGGTGGCAGCTCGGCAGATGTCTGCCAGCGGAACAGAGTGGAAATGAGCCACTGATGCCGCCATGGCCCTGACCCTCCGACGGAAGCTCGGCTGCCCTGTATGCCCAGGCAATACAGTCCGCTACCCAGGTGGACAGCGTACGCTTGGAAACGGCCATCCCCAGCTTACTGGGGTCATAGGATACAAAGAGCTGAGAAACCCTTCTATGGCCTTGCGTACGCTGAATATAGAAGGCCAACGACCTCTTACAGTCCAGGGTATGCAGAACTGTCTCTGCCCGACTGGCATGCAGCCTGTGAAAGAAGGTAGGCAGCACCACCTCCTGGTTGAGGTGGAACGAAGAGACCACTTTCGGAAGGAACTTGGGGTGCGTGTGGAGCACCACCCAGTTCCTATAGAACCTTGTATAAGGCCTGTCGGACACCAGGGCCTGCAGCTCACTCACTCGCCGAGCCAACATGAGTGCCACCAAGAAAACTACCTTCCAAGAAAGATAGCATAGATGGCAGGTTGCCATCAGCTCAAAAGGAGGCCGAGTAAGCTGCCCTAACACCACATTCAAATCCCATTCGGTCGCCGAAGGGGGGACCGGGGGCTTCAGCAGAAGCAGGCCTCTCAAGAACCTAGAAACCAGGGGATGTGCAGAGAGAGGCTTTCCCTCCACCGGGATATGCAAGGGCACTGAGGTGAACTCTGACGGAGTTGGACTTAAGGCCCAAATCCGAAAGGTGGAGAAGGTACTGTAAGACCACTGCAAACTGGCAGGAGAAAGGGTTCACCTTCCGCTTCTTGCACCAAATTCCAAATCTACGCCACTTGAAGGCATAGGTCCGTCTAGTTGACAGCCTCCTTGAGGCCAGTAAGACCTCTTCCACATTTTTAGGGAGGAGGAGTGGTGCGAGCACTACCCTTTCAACAGCCATGCCATTAGGTTGAGGGAGCTGAGATTGGGGTGCAGGAGAGTGCCCCCTTCCTGGGACAGGAGATTCGGGGAGGACCCCAAGGGGATGGGAGCCTCCACTGCTAGCTGGAGTAGAAACGGAAACCAGGGTTGCCTCGGCCACCTGGGGGCTACCAGGATGACCGAGGCCCTGTCCTGGAAGATCTTGAATAGGGTCTTGGCCACCAGAGGTGTCGGGGGAAACGCATACAGGAGGCCCACAGACCATGATATGAGAAATGCATCGGCAGCCACCCTATGTGGGTGTGGCTGCCTGGAGCAGAACTGGGACAACTGGTGATTGAGCGGACTCGCAAACAAGTCCATTACTGGCCGTCCCCAGGTCTGAAAAAGCCAATGGACTACTCCCTTGTCCAGCTGCCACTCGTGGGGCTGCAGAATCCTGCTTAGTCTGTCGGCTAAGTAGTTGTCCTGACCTGGCAGGTAAACTGCCCTCAGGTGAATGCCATGCCGGACTGCAAAGGAGCACAGATCCAGGGTTTCCTGACACAGTAGGCGGGACCACGTATTGCCCTGCTTGTTCACACAGAACATGGCTACTTGGTTGTCTGTTTGTACCAAAACAGGCTGGTGAGCCAAAGTCTGACAGAAAACTCGTAGAGCCAGGCAGATGGCACAGAGTTCCAAGAAATTGATTTGTTGTGTGCTCTCGTTCGGAGACCACACACCCTGAGTACAAAGCCCCTGGTAAAGGGCTCCCCAGCCCAGCAAGGATGCCCTCGTGTTAAATGTATCCCCCAATTGACCGCTTTGACCCGGTGAAAAGCGGGATATAAATACAGCTAAATAAATAAATAAATAAATCCGTGGTCAGGATTCTCGTGTGTCGAGGAGCCCGGAAAGGCATCCCTGCCTCCAAGTGTAATGGTTGAAGCCACCAATACAAGGACTGTACTAGTCTTCTGGACACTTTGATCCTGTCTCAGAGGCCGCCTGTGGCCTGTGTCCATTGGTCTCTGAGGCACCACTGAGCAGTTCGCATGTGGAGGCGGGCATCTAGTGTTACATGGACGGTGGAGGCCATGTGCCCGAGGAGGCGCAGAAAGTGCCTTGCTGACACCTGGGATCTGCGACTCACTTGGCGTGCCAGGGCCAGAAGCCTTTTTGCCCTATCTGCTGGCAGGTAGGCCCTTGCTTGAAGGGTATCCAATCTGGCCCCAATAAACTTTAGTTGTTGAGTGGGAACAAGGCTGGACTTGGGGTAATTGATTACAAACCCCAGATGCCGGAGAACCTGTATGGTACGAGATGTGGCCTGATGGACCTCTATGGCCGAAGTGGCTCTGATGAACTAGTCGTCTAGGTAGGGGAAGACAAAAATTCCTTGGAGTCTGAGAAAGGCGGCCACCACCGCCAGGCATGTTGTGAATACCCTAGGGACGGAGGCCAGGCCAAAGGGAAATACCCTGTACTGGTAGTGATTGCCTCCCACCACAAAGCATAGATATTGCCTGTGGTCTGGGTATGTTAAGATGTGTGTATATGCATCCTTTAGGTCTAAGGAGCATAGCCAGTCTCCCTGGCGGAGATAAGGCAGCAATATTCCAAGTGAGAGCATCTTGAACGTCTCCCTCACCAGGAATTTGTTTAAGTTGCAGAGGTCAAGGATGGGTCTGAGGCCTCCTGTCCTTTTTGGTACCAGGAAGTACCTGGAGTAGAAGCCCTTGCCCTGTAGGTGGTGGGGCACCGGTTCTACCGCCTGCTCCTCGAGAAGACCTGCTAACTCCTTCAGAAGGTGGTCCCGGTGAAGGGGATACCTGAGGGGCTCTCCTGGAAAATAAGGAGGAGGAACCTGCGTCAAATGGAGGAGATAGCCCTGATCGACTATCTGCAGGACCCAGGCATCGGTGGTAATGGCTGTCCACCTGTGGGAATACAGGAAAAGCCTTCCTCCTGTGCAATGCCTGTCTCCTGTGGGGAGAGAGCCATGCTTTGAGAGTCAAAAGCCGCTCCCAGGCTGGGCCAGAGCTGGTGCCTGGGGTTTTGGGGGCTTTCTGCTTACGCGGGCCATGCCCCTGTCCCTTGGCCTGCTGCCCCTGTTGGGTAGCCGGGGAGGCCTGAAATGGGGGGTAGCTTCGGTAAGCAGCACCCTTCCTCGGGTAAAAGGGCTTCTTACCCGAGCCCCTCTTCTTAGAAGGGGCAGAGGTCTTCTTTGAGAGCCCTGTCCTGGTCATGGGTTTGCCAAAGAGATTCTCCCCTGTCGGTCATGGGTTTGCCAAAGAGGTTCTCTCCCTGGCTGGCATGGGACATCGACCAACTTGTCCTGAACCCATGGCTTGAGGTCTGACGACTGTAGCCATGCTTGGCAGCATGCACCGATACCCGCCACAGCTACCTGGGCCGCCGACTCGAAGCCATCATAGGCTGCTCGAGTCATGAACTTCGAGCACTCACGGACACCGGTGGACAGGCTCTTGAAGTGCTGCAAAGTTCCCTCAGAGAGACCAGCCGAGAACCCGGCGAGTTCTTTCGCCAGGTACCTCAGGTACATGCCCATGTACAACTGGTAGGCCTGGATCCGACATGTCAGCATAGAACCCTGGAAGTACTTCTTGCCGAGGGAGTCCAATTTGTAGGCCTCCCTACCAGGAGGTACCGAGGAGTGCGTCTTCTGACTCTTCAGCCTGCGCATGGCCGATTCCACAACCATGGAGTTGTGCGGCAACTGTGCTTTTTGAAATCCAGGGCTCTTATGGACTCGATACATTGAGTCAATCCATCTGCTGATCACCGGCGCCGATGCTGGTGTCTCCCACATGCGGAGCATCAGTCGTTCCAGGATCGGAGGCCCGGGTACAGTAAGGGCCTCCCGAGGGGGAGTGTCATACTGGAGGACCTTGAGCTCTTCGGCTCAAGGATCCTCCTCGGACTCCGCAGGGAATGCCAAAGCCTTTGACATGTCCCTCACGAAGTCCAAGAACCTAGTTTCCTCCAGGAGGGACCTTCTCCAAGGTTCGGACACTGGGGAATCGGACGGGACGTCCCTGTGCCGACAGGTGTCCGGGAACTCTTCCTCCTCTGTCTCCCATCCAGACTCCAAGGAGGAATCGAGGGGCACCAGCATTGAGGGCCCTGGCCTCGACTACCCCGACGCCGATGGAACCAGTGGCGACGACCTCAGTCCCGAGTGGGAGGTCGAGGGGGATCTCGGCCGAGGATCGACTTGAGTACGCATGGTCTCGAGGATCGGCTCAGCCTCCTGGGTCGACTTGGACGTCGGTGGCCCGGTGGTCGGGGTGGAAGGACCGGTGAGAAAAGCAATCAGTGCCAACTGCTGCTCCATGAAGGCAGACATACTGCGCTCCAGGGCCACCATTCTGCAGCTTCTGGGTCAGGTCCTGACACCGTCGTGCCCGACACCGGTTCCCCCGGAGGGGAGTCCTCGATGAGGACGGTTACTGGCCTTGGCTGCTCCGTATCCCGTCGAGGAAGCTTCACTGGATGCTCCATCTCCGAGGATCCGGGCCGGTGCTCGGGGCTCCGTGACCGCAACCATTCAGACACCGCCTTCGAGGATTTCCTATCATGCTGCTGCGGGTGGCTTCTCATGGCCTTCGAGGACATCTTCCTGCATGGGCCACAGACCTTCGAGTCGTGGGCAGGCCCGAGGCACCGGAGACAGCAGTATTTATTTATTTACGTTTCTTATATACCGTGCTATTAAGATCAGTGCGGTTTACAGCGAACAGAACGATGGTGCACTTGTGAGAACACATAGTGCTTACAATGAACAGGGTAATAACATAGTTTACAGCGAAACAGAACAATAGTAAAATGTAACAAAATCATTGTGCTTACAGTGAACCATGAACGGGGTAATAACATGGGTAAGAACTTGGGTGAAACTATCTACAGATCATTTACAAAGTTCAAACTATCTACAGATCATTTACAAAGTTCAAAGTATCACTATTGAGTAGGCTAGATGGAATCAGAGGTTTAAGCCCAGGGAGGCATTGATTAACCATTCTCCCGTAGGGTTAAAGTATTGGGGCAGATGTGGAAGGGGGTCATGGGGCCTATTGCATGATTCCCTTGGTTGTCTTCTGGGTAATGTTTTTAGAATAGGTGGTATTTTATGGCTTTTCTGAATGATGTAAGGCTCATGATAGATCTAATTTCAGAGGGGAGGGCGTTCCAGGCCGTGGGTGCATAAACCGAGAAAGCCCTGTTGGTTGTTATTTTTAGGCATTTTGACATTATCTTGGGGATTTCTAATGTATTCTTCATTATGGATCTTCTGTTCCTGTTGTCAGGCAAACTGTTGATTAATTTACTGATGGGTGAGGAGGGTTGGTTCCTCAGGGCTTTAAATGTCATGACAAGTGACTTGTATTGTATTCGAGCATGTAGAGGTAGCCAGTGGAGCTCCTTCATAACAGGCGTAATGTGTTCTGACCTTGACATACCCATAAGTACTCTAGCGGCCGAGTTCATGGCAAGGCGGAGTGGATTTAGGGTTGACTGTGGAAGCCCATGGAGGATGATGTTAGCAAAGTCCAAGTGTGGAATCACTAGGGCTTGGAATATAGTCCGGTAGTCGGTGAAGTCCAGGAGAGGTCGAAGAAGGCGTAATGTTGCAATCTTATGGTATATCGCTTTTGCGACATTTTTCACATGTGTTGTCATGTCAAGTCGCTGATCTAGTGTGATGCCAAGGTAGCAAATATTGGTTTTAGTTTTGAGCTCAGCGTTTTTGACTTGTAGTGCTGGAGGTGGGATGAATTTCTGATTTCTCGTGATGAAGAGAACATCAGTTTTATTGTGATTGATACGTAGGTTTTGGGTGAGAAGCCAATCTGCAACTACTTCAAAGCATCTTATAATGGGTGAAAAGTCTGGTTGTTCAGTCCTGAATGGGATGTATAGCAGAATGTCGTCTGCATAGGCAAGGCAGTGTACATTTAAGGAGCGGATCAGGGTGCAGAGTGACTGCATGTAAATGTTAAATAAAAGTGCTGATAGGGATGATCCCTGGGGTACCCCTTGCTTTTGGAGGAAGGGTTCTGAAGTCAAGGTGCCTGTCTTAACTTGTTGCCATCTGTTAGTCAGGTAAGATTTGCACCATTGTAGAGCTGTGCCTTGTATCCCTTTATCTTGGAGTCGTTGTAGCAGTATCTCATGATTCACAGAGTCAAATGCGGCTGCAATATCAATGAAGATGAGAACGAAACCCTGGTGTATATTGTCGATACCTGTGATTAGGTCATTGAAGAGGGTCGTTAGGATGGTGTCCACGCCATGGGCTTCCCTGAAACCATGTTGAGATGGGTCGAGGGGTGCTTCAGTATCAATATGCTGTTGGATCTGACGTTGGACGGTCTTTTCGATAATCTTGGCGAGTAGGGGGATACTTGATATTGGTCTGTAGGATTCGACCTTGGATGGATCAAGTTTACTGTTTTTTAGCAAAGGCCTGATTGATGTGTGTTTGAGACTCTGAGGGAAGGATCCCATTGATAGTGATTGGTTTAGAATTTTACACAGAGTGCGACTGAGGTCGCATCGTAGCTCTTTTATCCAACTAGCTGGGCAGGGATCATTAGGTGCATTGGTGAGGTTGATCGCAGCAATGGTGTCCTCAACTTCCTTGCTGGATATTTCATAAAATTTGCTAAATGGCATTGGCTGTGGCCCAGTGTGGATTATGTTGATGTTGGCAGAGGATAAGTTAGTGTTGGTCTGGACCATCTTCGATTGTAAGTAGTCAGAGTAATCCTGTAGTTGGGGCAAGTATGGGTGGGCTAGAGCTGGGTCGCCTGTTAAAGATTTTACAATATTGAACAGGTCATGTGATTTATTTACAGATCGCTTTAGGATGTCTGTGTGGTGCTGTTTCCTCTTTTCCATTATTTTCTCTCTGTGTGTTAAGTGGGAGTTGTAAGCGCAATGTGCTTCATCAGATCGAGTTCTGCGCCACTGTCTCTCTAGCTTGCGTAGGTGACGGAGTGATGCTCGTAGGTCATTGGAGTACCATGGTGCATGTGTACGTCTCATTGACGTCATGTGTATCGGTCATGAGTATCGGTGAGAGACAACAACTTGGTACACCGATCACATTTTTTAAACCCGCTGGCAGCCATCGGGGGAAAAAGGGCCCCTGCGAGGTCGAAGACCCGGGCTGCCAGTGAAAAATAAAACGAGCGTGAACGCTAGTCACTAAGGACAAAAAATGAAAAATCAAGCCGGACTCAATATGGTGTACGAGCCGAAGGCGGGAAGGGGAACCGATGTCGATCCAGCAAAGAAAGAAAATTAATTTCCTAACTTTGAGAACTTTTTCCATGGCGACTATGGGACAACGTCCGTTGAACTCTGCGGAAAAAAGGAGACTGAGCAAGATGGCACCCTTTGGGGGGAAGGGGACCGCGCATGCGTGATGCAATTCTCAAATGCTTTCTTTGAAAGCTGGGGACTTGCTCCGCACGAGGGCTCCGTCGGCACCGACGTCACCCATATGTGAGGACTGACGTCCTGCTTGTTCCTGGAAAAATCATTTTTAAAGTGGATCAGGGAAATCCACTGCTTAATTCTGGGATAAGCAGCATGAATTCTGTCTACCTTTTGGGAACATTATAGGTACTTGTGACCTGGATTGGCCACCGTTGGAAACAGGATACTGGGCTCGATGGACCTTTGGTCTGACTCAATATGGCATATAAATAAAATACAATAATCCACAATAGGAAAAGCAAAACCTGACGTACAGTTCGAAAATCATTAGCTGATAGAAAACTTTTTTTTTTTTTTAGAAATCTCTTTATTGTAACCGAAGATGCAATATCTACACAATCACAACTGAACAATTGTATAATATAGTATATAACAGCGATGGCGAACCTATGGCACGCGTGCCAGCTGTGGCACGCGAAGGCCTTGCAGCTGGCACACGGGAAGGTCCGCAATTAAGATATGCGGCGCGGCGGGAGGTGAGTGTGCTGGTGTCTGCTTTGCAGCTCATCTGGCAATGTGTTCCTCGCGGCGCCGCCTCTAGCTGCCTGAACCGCCGTGGGGCTGTGAGAAACAAAGTCTCACTCCCCGCCTCCACCTCTGAACCCGCCCAGGTCCTCGCCTGCAGCACCGAGCGTTCTTCTGTCACGCCCTCCCACCCTGGCGGGAGACTTGAGGAGAACAGGAGACGCAATCTGCATTCTACATCAATAATTATTAGGTAAACTTCTACTTTGCCCTACCTGTGCTGCCTAGGTTTAATTGGACCAATAATACTAATGTTAATTATAATTATAAACTTATCTGGGCTTCTTTTTAAAAACCTATTAAATTATCTGGCTATTTGTCTAGGTGTCCAGGTTAGGGTTGCCACCTGTGTTCGGGTTTGTGATAAGGCTGTTGTCTATGTTTTCTATTTGGTGTCCGGTTTCTGATGGGATTTCATTTATTCATTTGCCATTTGTTTGGGTTTGGCCACAAGAAAAGGTAGTAACCCTAGTCGTGAGCCATGTCTTGATCTAATTAATGGTAGATTTACCTCGTTTATGAACATTTTACAAGGATTAACCTCAGTCCAGTTATTCATGGTTATTAAATCACAATGATTCAATTTGATTAACTGCTATTACTGTATCTCAAATCATACTTCAAGATTGATGCATATGGATCGGCAGGAGGAAAAATCGTTGCATCGAGAAAACTAGTGAATCATTGCACCCCAGCACTATTGTATAATGACAGAATGGCTTTTTAATTGGGTTTCATTTGTGTCACCCATTAGTTTAAAAAAAAATTACATCAAATGTTAACAACTAAACAGGTATATTTTTTGACCAAAACAGATGTCTACAATTAATAAAATTCCCCAATCACATATTTTTTTATATGGGAACGGATTTGTATACAGCACTTCATTAGTTTTTTTTTTATTATACAAATTTTATCTTTTTGTAGACTTGAAGTCTTGAACAAAGAAAATGAGTACAGCAAAAAAAGCAAAAACAGATAGTGGAAGATCATTCCAAGAGGCCTGGACAGAGACATATGGAGTGATTGAACGCAGTGGGAAAGCATTGTGTATTATGTGTAATGAAAGTGTTGTGTCTCGCACATCAAGTGTCAAACGTCACTTTGAGACCAACCATAACAGTGTTGCTGAACTTGGTTTAGCTCAAAGAAAAGAGTTCCTTGTAGGAAAATTAAAGAAATATCACTCCCAGTCTCTTAGTTTTAGCAACTATCTTTCAAAAACTAATCATCTTACAGTTGCCAGCTTTCAAATTTCACTGTGCATGGCAAAACATGGTAAGCCCCTCTCTGATGGAGATTTTATCAAAAAGGCAATTTTGGCTGGGAGTAATTCACTCTTCCATGATTTCCAAAACAAGGATAAAATTGTGCAGCGCATCTCTGAGATGCCGCTAAGCAGAAATACTGCAAAAGATAGGGTTCTGCGAATGGCTGCTGATGTTAGTCAACAGCTTACTTGCGACTTACAAAAAGCACCCTTCTACTCCATGTGCTTGGATGAAAGTACAGATATTACTAACCATGCAAGACTAGCGCTCATTTTGCGTTATGCTACTGGTGACATCATGAGAGAAGAGCTGGTAAAACTGCTGTCTTTGCCTGGAAGAACACAAGGGATAGATATCCACAATGCTGTGATGGAGGCTTTTTCATCACTAGACATAAGTCCAGAAAAAGTGGTTTCAGTTACTAGCGATGGAGCACCTAGCATGGTGGGGACAACATCAGGATTCATTCATTTCTTTGCTAAGGAAGCAAAACATCCACTGATTCAATTTCACTGCATAATACATCAAGAGGCTCTCTGTGCCAAAGAAAGCAGCAAAAAACTTGACGATGTCCTCAAAGATGTAACAAAAATGGTGAACTTCATCATGGCGCGTGCTCTTAATTTTCGACAATTTCAAGCCCTTCTTGATGAGGTTCAGGCACAATACAACACTTTACTGATGTACAATAATGTCCGGTGGCTGAGCAGAGGACGAGTGTTAGAGAGATTTTGTGGCCTGCTTGGAAGAAGTTAGGCTATTTATGAACGAAAAGGGGGAAGACTATCCTCAACTCACCAACATGGCCTGGCTTACCAACCTCATGTTCTTTACAGATTTTACTAACCACTTTAATGTACTAAACAAAAAATTACAAGGCATGGGAAAAACAACAGAAAGCATGTTTAGTGACATCAAAGCTTTTGAGAGAAAATTGCATGTTTTTGAAAAAGACCTTGAGAGTGGACAGCTGAAATATTTTCCCAACCTAAAAATACATTTGGATAATTCTACAACATTTGTGGACAGTCATAAAAAACACCAGGAAATCCACAAAGCATATTCCACCATTGTAGCCGAAGCAAAGGAGAATTTTAGTAAAAGATTTTCTCAGTTCCGTAAGATGGAGACAACCCTTTCATTTATTACTTCCCCAGAAAAGTCCACATTTGAAGATCTTGATCTTTCCTGCTTACAGTGGTTGGATATTCAAAACTTGGAAATGGAGCTACTGGAATTTCAAGAAAGCTCTATCTGGAAAAGTAAATTCAATGACCTGCGTGCGGCTCTTGAATGTATTGAGTGTGAAAGGGTGACAAATGAAATCCTAAAAGCGTGGAATTCTCTGCCAGACAATTTTAAGTCCATGAAAGCACTTGGGATTGCTCTTCTTACTTTGTTTGGGTCATCCTATGCTTGTGAGCAGCTGTTTTCGGCTTTGAATCATATAAAATCTGATGCTAGAAACAGATTAACGGATGACATGAGTGCTGCATGTGTTGCTCTGAAATTAACGCATTATGAGCCAAGGATTGACAAGTTATCAGCATGCATGCAACAACAAACATCACATTAATTTTTTTCATATATAGATTCTTTGGGAATACACACCGAGTCCTGACAACAGTTTTAAGAAGTTTATCTTTTTTTTACTCAGGATACATTTGACATGTTATGTGAATAATACATTTAAAATATATTGTGTAACTGAATCAAATTCTTCCTAAATTCATTAAATTGAATGAAATCATTAAAACATTATAAATTGCCAATAAATTGAAATGAAAACCAAAGGATTGTGAATCAAATTGATTCTCTGACAATACAAAGATTCCAACCTTTACAAATGATGTTACATAGTTCAGGCAACTTTATAAAGAGTTTTTAGATACTAAAATCTTGCTGTTAAGGTTTAATTGACGTGCTGGCACTTTGAGGAAATTCTTTGGTTTTGTGCGGCAGTTTGGGCACTCGGCCTCAAAAAGGTTAGCCATCACTGGTATATAACATCATTTCTGTGTTGGACATACCAGCCAGTATCTGAACATGTGCACCCATCCCCCAGAACATTACCCGAGATAATTGTGCACATAATCACAAACCATGACTCATCCCACCATGCTCATTTCTCAAAATGTCTGCCTCCCCAACTCCCTCCCCCCGGCCTCCCTCCCCCCACCCCGTCATCTGTCTCAATGTCTCCATGGGCCTATGCCGTAACCCATCCGCAATAAAGTTTTTCCACAACCCACCCAGCTCTTGTGCGTCTGCTGTACTCTTCCCTAGTATTCTTACATTTATTCTATATAGTTAACCCAGTGAATCAATACTTGTGCAGCCTCTACTGTTCACTGAGATAATATGGCTTTCCTTGCCAGAATTAATGCCGGAGGATTTGTATCTTCACCACCCCTAAGCTCACCTTTCTCAAAGGATCTCATCTCCCAGCAGCAAGGTATTATATGTCCACTCAACACTGACCAATGCCATTGCCTTCAATTTCTCCAAAACTCCCATCCAGAATGTTTTCGGTTCTATGCGCTTTAAAAATGAGTGTATTCGAGTGCCCTTCACTACTTTATATTTCGTACACTCTTTCCACTTCCATAATTTTAGCCCGGCCTCCCTTTCTCTTATGATGTAGGCCCTGTGCAATTTTGAACTCCTTTTCCATAGATATACATTCAATGTAATCTTGGGAATTCCCTCAAAAAAACCCATAAGCTGTTTGACACTTATTTCCTCCCCTAGCTCTTTGGACCAAGTTTCCACTAAAGACTTCCAAAAAACAGGCCTTCTATTCTCTCTTCCCAATATGTACCAAGTCGATCCTTTAATGAATTTTGGTGGCATCCGTAAAAAACATTTATCTAATTGTGTAAAGACTACGTTCCCCTTTCCCCTTCATTGTAATGAGCTTACAAAATGGCACACCTGCAGGTGCTTGT
The DNA here is from genome assembly GCA_033557465.1 of Ichthyophis bannanicus. Taxonomy (NCBI): domain Eukaryota; kingdom Metazoa; phylum Chordata; class Amphibia; order Gymnophiona; family Ichthyophiidae; genus Ichthyophis; species Ichthyophis bannanicus. The sequence continues at coordinate 196,286,403 of CM066039.1, forward strand.
TAGGCTGCCCTGATCACTCCTTTAAGTCCTCAAAAGTAAGGAAGCTCCCTCTACTCACTTCCATCAGTTGGTCCACATATCTGCATCCCTCCTTGTTGCACATATGAAAATATGACTCCTCTAGACCCAGCAAACACTCCAGGTTACCCAATAATGTGCAGAAAGGGGAGCTCTTTGCCACTCCACCCGACTTCCCTCACCACCATTCCCACACTTTTTTGAAAGGCAAGCAAAAAGTGAGTCCTATGACCCATTCTCTGCCAATAAATCTTCCTTACCTGAAGCTTGCCAAAGAACTCATAGAGATGACTCCATTCATCCAACAACACTGCTGGTGCAAACCACACTTCCCCAGTGTGTGCCTCATGGATGCACCTTATGAGTATAGCTACATTATACAATCTTATGTCCAGGAGTCCTACCCCTCCACCATCCCTCCCAATTGTGAGCTGGACATAGCTGATTCTAATCGCTTTCTATTTCCACAAGAACCCCCTTAGTATCTCCTTGTATAGCTTTTCTTCCTTGCCTCTGAGTCAAATAGGCAACATCTGCAAATGGTCTAGTAGCTTAGGAACATAAGAACATAAGATATGCCATACTGGGTCAGACCAAGGTCCATCAAGCCCAGTATCCTGTTTCCAACAGTGGCCAATCTAGGTCATACGTACCTAGCAGTTTCCCCAAAAGACACAGGTTCCACAATGCTTGTACTGGGTCAAGCATTGATATCCTGGGTCCCTTCTTAATAATGGTTTATGGACTTTTCCTCCAGGAACTTGTCCAAACCTTTTTTAAACCCAGCTACACTAACAGCCTTTACTACATCCTCCGGTAACAAATTCCAGAGTTTGATTACACGTTGAGTGAAAAAATATTTTCCCAGGAAGAAGCACTATCTTTACCAATGCTATCTTTCTAAATAGCGAGAAAGATAAATCCTTTCATCTAATATAGAGTTTCCTCAGCAGCTCCAGCTTATCACTTTGCTCACTGTGTATACCTTCTGTGGGTCTAAACTTAAATATATTCCAAAATACTTCATAGATTCCACTGCCCACAGTAGTGGGAAACTGGCATAGCTTTGGATTTACTCCACTATTCACCTTTCTCCAGTGAGAAAATTGGCCATTTAGCCCTACTCTTTGTTTTCTATCTTTGTTTCTTGTTAAGCTTTAGTAAAATATACAAATTAAATAAATATTACAAGCAATAACATTGGTGATATACAAAATCCAGGAAACATAAAGCCTAAACTAACATTGATAATAATAATCTGTGAACTTTTCATTAAAATCATCTGTAATACCTGAAGATTGGAGGATCGCCAATGTAACGCCAATTTTTAAAAAGGGTTCCAGGGGTGATCCGGGAAATTACAGACCGGTGAGCCTGACGTCAGTACCGGGCGAAATGGTAGAAACCATCATAAAGAACAAAATTACACAGCATGTAGATAGTCATTGTCTAATGGGAGATAGCCAACATGGCTTTAGACAAGGAAGATCTTGTCTTACTAATCTGATATGTTTTTTTGAAGGTATGAATAAACAGGTAGACAAAGGTGAGTCGGTTGATATAGTGTATCTGGACTTTCAGAAAGCATTTGACAAGGTCCCTCATCAGAGACTTTTGGCAAAACTAAAAAGTCATGGGATAAAAGATAGAAAGCAGGGGGTAGGGAAAAAGGTGAATAGTGGAGTACCCCAGGGATCTGTACTGGGTCCGCTACTTTTTGACATATTCATAAATGACCTGGAAAAGGGAATAACTAGTGAGATAATCAAATTTGCAGATGACAAAAAACTGTTTAAAGTTGTTAAAACCCAAGAGGACTGTGGAAAACTGAAGAAGGATCTGGATAAATTGGAAGACTGGGCATCCAAATGGCAGATGAAATTTAATGTGGACAACTGCAAAGTTATGCACCTAGGAAAGAAAGAGTAGTTACTCACCTGTAACAGGTGTTCTCCAGGAGCAGCAGCAATCAGTCCTCACATATGGGTGACATCGACATCGATGGAGACCTTGCGGAGCATTTCCCCAACTTTCCATGAAAGCCTTTGGGAATGCAGGCACGCATGCACGGTTCCCTTCCCGCCTAAAGGTGCCATCCTGCCCAGTCAAATGACATAGCTAAAAACAGCACACAAAAATGTAAAAATAAACTATGTACAACTGCAACTCCAAGGGGAGGAGGGAGGGTTGTGAGGACTGATTCCTGCTGCTCCTGGAGAACACCTGTTACAGGTGAGTAACTACTCTTTCTCCAGGACCAAGCAGGAAGTCAGTCCTCAAATATGGGTGACTCCCTAGCTCTGGGCTACCAGGGAACCCAAGCTGAACAAGAGAACTCCCTCTAGTCCCAGCATCAAAGAAAGGCTTTTCACTGAAAGAACCTCCACTGGTAGCCCAACGGAGGGCTGGAGGGCAGGAGTTGCCTAAACCTCAAAGAGATTCCGGAGTACTGCCTGGCCAAAAGCACTGTCCCTACGGGACACCCTCTCCAGACAGTAATGGGCTGCAAAAGTCTGGCTTGAGGACCAAGTTGCAGCCCTGCAGATGTCCACCAACCGTACAGAGCGCAGGTGAGCCACTGAGGCAGACATTGCCCTGACACGATGGGCCGTGACCCGACCCTGCAAAGGAAGGTCAGCAGCCCTGTAAGCCCAGGTGATGCAGCCAGCTACCCAGGTGGACAAGGTACGCTTGGACACAGCTAACCCCAAATTATTAGGGTCAAAAGATATGAAAAGCTGAGTAGCTCTTCAATGGCCCTGCCTAAGGTCAAGGTAGAAGGATAAGGCCCTTCTGCAGTCCAGGGTATGCAGAACTGCCTCAGCCTGGCTTGCATGAGGCCTAAGGAAGAATGTTGGAAGAACCACCTCTTGGTTAAGGTGGAAGGAGGAGACAACCTTTGGGAGGAACTTTGGATGAGTCCTAAGGACTACCCTGTTCCTATAGAAGAAGGTGTAAGGTCTGTCACAGACCAGGGCCTGAAGTTCACTCACTCACCTGGCCGAGGTTAGGGCTACTAAGAAGAGTGTCTTCCAGGACAGGAAGCGGAGAGGACAAGTAGCCATCGGCTCAAAAGGTGGGCGGGTCAGTTGTTGCAAGACCACATTCAACTCCCACTCAGGAGTAGGAAGACGGATTGGAGGCTTGAGCAAGAGCAAGCCTCTGAGAAACCGGGACACCAAGGGGTGAACCGACAGAGAATGTCCTTCCACCATTGAGTGGTGAGCTGCTAGAGCTGAGAGGTGGACCCGAACAGAATTGGACTTTTAAGTCCCTGATTTGATAAGTGCAGTAAGTACTGAAGCACAACTGGTACTGCACAGGAGAAAGGATCTTCTGTACGTAGCTGACACCACACAGAAAACCTTTTCCATTTCAGGGCATAGGTTTTCCGAGTGGACTGCTTCCTACAGGTTAGGACAACCTCCTCAACTTCCTGAGGTAGGCCCCAGGGAGCGAAAACTACCCTTGCAGCCTCCAGGCCATCAAATTGAGAGCTTTGAGATTGGGGTGCAGAAGGGAACCCTGATCCTGAGAGAGAAGGTCAGGTTGCAACCCTAGAGGTAATGGGGGAACCACTGCCAGCTGAAGCAGAAGTGGAAACCAAGGCTGTCTCGGCCATCTGGGAGCCACCAGCAGGACCGAGGCCTTGTCCTGAAAAATTTTGAACAGGGTTCGGGCCACCAAGGGCTTGGGAGGAAACGCATACAGGACGCCCTGGGACCAGGAAATCAGAAAAGCATCTGCTGCCAGCCGCAGGGGATGCAGTTGCCTGGAGCAGAACCTTGTCAGTTGTTTGTTCGATGGACTGGCAAACAGATCTATGGTTGTAAGTCCCCATTTCAGGAAAATCTTCTGAACCACTAAGGGATGGAAATTTTGAATTTATTAAACAAGCAACAAAAGACATACCAAAAAGCAAAAACAAAAACAACAAGCAGCACCCCAACCAAATCCCACACCCCCCCAAAACCCCCACCCCCCGACATAGCACAAAACAAGTATCTCCACCCCCCCGTGACCCACCTCCCCACCACCAAACCCAACAACCAGCACACGTGCCCCTTCCCCCCGACATCATCAACCCGCAATAGTTCAGCATGTCCAATGTCTGTCCCAACCCCCCAACAGCAACCCGCAGCAGTCCAACAGAAATGCAATGTCCATCCCAACCCCCCCCCAACCACCCATAACAATCCCAGCACAGTCCAATGTCCCAAATGTCCATCAGGGCTGCCAAGCCCTCACTCACACCCACAAAAACAAAACGCATTCCCCCTTTCCCACCCCCGTCCCCACAAAGGAGCAACATCTCCTCCGCCCCCACCCCAATCCCTACCCCACCCCCACCCTCCCCATAAATAAAGAAAACCCCCACCCCCCTAAACAGAAACATACAGGCATGTGCCGTCCCCAACGAAAACCCACCAGAAACAAAACCATAAGACAAATCAATAAATGAACACAAAAACCCAACCCTATCGGCCGAAACAGCGGAGCGGGATGAGCAGAAACACACAAAACAAAAAAAAAAACAAAACAAACACACACCTGCTCCAGGGAGGAAAACGAAAACAAACATCCCCCATGGAGAGAGAGGGAGAGCGGACAAGTGGCCAACAACCCCCCCAGCCCTAGTGCAAACCCCCCTCCCCCCACCGGAAGGAAAGCAACCCCAGATCCCTAAACCTAGGAAGAAACCCCAGGGACTAAACCCCCCCCCCTCCTGTCTCACCTCCCTCCTCCACCCGGGAGACAAAAACAAAACCCCTAACCTCTAACAGGGAGGAAAAACCCCAGGGAACCCCTCCCCCTCATGGGGGGCGGAGGGTGAGGTGACGCCACAGACGCTCCCAACGATGGACCTCCACCACCCGCCTTTCGCGTTGCGCCATGCTGGACACTTCCTCCAGAATGTCCCGCACCACCTCGTCGAGGGGAAGGACCAACCCCCGGGTCGAGACATGACAGCGCGCTTGCCACAGGTGGTAGCGCACTACAGCCGTGACTAGGTAGAGGGTCCCGGAGTCCTGCCTTAGAGGAAAGGACCAGGCCCCGTACACCCACTCCGCATACGTGAGGAGGGAAAGGTCGCGCAGGTGAAGAGCAGCGGACACCAACCGGCAGGCCTCCACGTTGAAGGGGCACTGCCGGAGGAAATGGTCCATGGTCTCCGCCTGCCCCTCACACCCGGCCCTCGGACAGACCCGCTCGGCCTGTGACCTGTACTTGAGGTTGTCCCTCACGTACAAACGCCCGTGGAAAGACAACCAGGCTACATCCCGAACCTTCTTCGGTAGCCGAGGGGAGTTCAACAGGCGAAGGCCCCGCTGCATCACATCCGCCGGACAGTCCCGCAGGGCCCACCGTGGTTGATAGTGAGAGGTGAGTACCATCCGGTATAATCCTTTCCGCCCCAAGGACTGGGCGAGCGGGTCGGTCACACCCCACCGCCGAATGAGCCCCACCATCACAAATACGTACGATGGGGCCTGTTCCCCTCTCCAGCGCACACGTGGGACCGAGGACGCCCCCTCCCACTGCTCCCAGAAGCGGGAGAACCATTCCCGATAAGAGGCCACCCACCAAACCCCACCCCCTTCCCTCATCCTACCTAAGTGAAACGCCATAGACAAGACTGACAGGAAGACAAGGGGGTGCAACATACCCAAACCACCCTCTGCCCGATCCAGGCAGACGATGTTGCGCTGGACAGGGTTCAAGCGGTTACCCCACAGAAAACAGAAAAAGACGGCACAAACAGACGCCTGATGGGACAACGGAAGAACGAAGACCGTGGCCACGTGCAGAAAGAGAGGAAGCAGAAACGTCCCGAGGAGTTTGATCTTCTCCTCGTACGTACACCTCCACCCCCTCCACCGCAGCACCCGACACCGTGCAGTCTCGAGACAACGGTCCCAATTGGACTCCGCACAGTCCTCCGACCCGAAGACGAGGCCCAAAACGCGGACCTCCCCCACGGGAGGAGGAAAGGGGGCGCAGGAAGGCGGGGAGGCCTCCGAGGAGCCCAACCACAGCGTCTGGCACTTGCTGTGGTTTACAACAGAATGGGCTACCTCCGAGTACTCCTCCACGGCCTCTCGCAGGGCCTCTACCCCATCAGTGCCGTCCACGTAAACTGAGATGTCGTCAGCGTAAGCAACGACGGACACCGGGGGCGCACCGGGCGCCTCCAGGCCCCGCAACCCACCTGAGGACAATCTCCGGAGGAAGGGGTCGAGGGAGAAAACATACAGCAGGGGGCTCAAAGGGCACCCCTGCCGCACCCCCGAGGCGACACCAAATGGCCGTCCGAGCCACCCGTTAATAAACGGGAAGCTCACCCCCCCTCGGTACAGCGCCTGCACGACGAAGAGGAAACCTGCGGGGAGGCCGAAGTGCTGGAGCACCACCCACAGGTACCGGTGACTGACTCGATCAAAGGCTTTGGACTGATCCAAGGAGACCAACCAGTGGTCCCGTTGGAGCGACCGGCCTCTTTCCACCATCTCCTGGACTGTGGCGACAGCGTCCAGAACCCCTCTCCCCCGAACGGAACAATACTGGGAAGGGGACAGCAAATCGCCCGACACCTCCACCAGTCGGTTGGCCAAACACTTGGCCAGGATCTTCCGGTCCGCGTTCAGAAGAGAGAGCGGCCGCCAGAAGTCCAAGGAGCTATCGTCCTTCCCCTTGGAGAGCAGCAGCAGGACAGACTCGCGAAATGACCGCGGGAGATACCCCGCGTCCATGATCTCCTGAAACAGGGAGGTCAGGAAGGGGGCCAGCTGGGCAATGAAAGTGCGATAGAACTCCACAGGGAGCCCATCGCGCCCAGGCACCTTCCCCAACGGCATGGCACGAATCGCCCTCTCCACCTCCACCTGCTGAATCGGAGCAGCGAGTGCATCAACCTGTGCCTGGACCACAGCCGAATACACCGGGGGAAGGCCCAGGTACGTTCGGATATGGGTGAGGTCCACGGGGCGATCCCCAAACAGGTCCGAGAAGTATTCCCCCACTATCCGCAAAAGGTCCTCCTGGGAGGTATGAATGGTACCGTCCTCGCCCCGCAGGGCCATGACCTCCCGACGCTGAACCCTCTCCCTGCAAGTCCGGAAAGGGTCTGGAGTGGCGCCCCCACCGGCCGCCCCCTCGAAGCATAGGGAGGCATGGCGATCGTAAAGCAGGCCACGGAGCTGGACACGCACCTCTTCAACCTCCTCCCGCGCTGCCCCTCGGGATACCAAACGATCCAGCGACCTCCGGAGGACAGTGTAGGTGAGGTAGCGGGATCGAGCCATGGAGGTACCCCGGGAACGGAAGAGTTGTTGGGCACGCGTCTTCACCTCATCCCACCAGGCGCCACGGGAAGGAAAAACACTCAGCAGGGTCTCCTGGTCTGCGAGAAAGGCCAAGAACTCCTGGACCACCTCTGATGTTGCCAACAACTGCACATTCAGTCGCCACAGGCCAGGACCCCTGCTAAGCTCCTCGTGGTTGGCCAGGAAGGACACAGAGAGGACGCGGTGGTCCGAAAAGTCAACCGCCTGCAACTGCGGAGGGGAACACTCCACCCGGGCACTCACATATATCCTATCGATATGACTCCTGCAGGTCCCATGGTAGTAGGTGAACCCCGGCGACCTAGGAAAGGCCCGGTGGAAAACATCCACGAGGTCAGCCATCCGGGTCATCTCGGCCAAAAAGAGGCCCTCGTAACTGGGTGGGCAACGCTCCCCCCCTCGGTCCTGCAAAAAGGTGGTGGTGTTAAAATCCCCGGCAAGGACCACCAAAAGGGAGGTGTGTAAGTAGGGGCGGATAACCCCGAACAGGGTCTTCCGCGCCAACTTAGACTGGGGGCCGTAGACCACCACGAAACGAAACCGATGGGGCCCGCAGTAGCCATCTAAAAGCAGACACCGGCCCTGCTCCAGTTCCCACACGTACTGCACCTGAAATCGGTTAGACGTGAACAAAACCGCCACTCCTGCGTAGGGCTGTGCCGCAAGGGACCAGTACGAAGGGCCCCACCTCCACTCCCGCTTCGCCCGATGAAGGCTAGCGAGCGAGGTGAGCCTGGTCTCCTGCAAGAAGATGACATCCAGCCCACTCGTAGAAAGAAAATCATAGGCCGTAGCCCGCGCCTGGTCTGAGAAAATGCTGGCCACGTTGATGGTGGCGCACGAGAACGCAGGAGTGCACGCCATGCCTATTTCGAGTGCAGTGACCCTTTCCTCCTCTTCTCACCAACCCCGGGATCCCCAGAATCCCGCTTGCAGGACAAGCCCGCGAGCTGGAGCGACTCCTCCTGGTCCACGTCGACCACCTCGAGGATCTCCTCCTCCTCCCGCTCAACCCTATCACCCCAGGAGGTGCTGGCGCCCCCGGGACCACCAGGCAAAGCTGTCGCGAGGGCAGACCCAGCCCCCACGGGATGAGGAGGCACAAACGGGTCAGGGGTCGGAGGAATGACCTCCTCCGTGGGGTCCACCACCTGTGCAGCCCCCCCCTCCCCGGACAAAGACTGAGACAATATGACAGTGCCCACCCCCGCGGGGGAGGCCAGGGCGGCCAGGTCAGCAGGGGGCTCCTGCGAAGGCCCCGAACCCAACTGCGGGGGTACAAGGCCATCCTCCCTCACCCGTCGGGCGCCAGTATCCCCCTTGATTGGAGGACCCTGACTGCGGCGCGCCTTCTGCACCTTTGAAGGTCGCCGCTGAGGAAGAGGGGCCGCCCCCGCCGCTAACCGCTCCGAGCGCCGCACAGGAAGCCCTGCTTCCACAGGCAAGCCCTCATCCGCCTCAGCCGCATCAGCGGCCAAAAAGACGAAACGGTTGATGTCCAACACGGGCTCTGCATCCAGCAACGGGGATGTCTCCCGTTTCTTCCTTTTGGACTTTCCACCCTTGGAAGGGACCGTAGTCCATTCCTCAGGTGGCACCACCCTCAACCCACTATCCTGTCGTGCTACATTAACCTCCACCACATCAACCCTCTCCTCCTTCCTACCCGAATCCCCTCCCCCTGGTGGCTCCCTCGGCTCGATGGACTCCTCTGCACTAGGGCCCCCGGTCTCCTCCTGAGGGAGAGGGGCCTCCATAGCCTCCTCCCGCACAGGAGCCCGAGGTGGAGTGACGGCAACCCCCCCCGGTCCATTGTGTGACGCGGAGGGGCAGCGGGCAAAGGGGTGGCCCAACTCCCCGCAAAGGTTACACCGAATTAGCAGACACCCGGCCGAAGCGTGACCCCGTCCACCACAACGGGTGCAGACCTGCTCGGGACAGTTCATGCTCAAATGGCGGAATGAGCCACAGCGGTGACACTCGCGGGGTTGCCCAGGGTAATAGCACAAGATGCGATCCCGACCGAGGAAACCGGCCGAGGGCACGTGCTGCACCACGTTTCCCACCTCACGCAAACGGATCCTGCCCTTCCACGACCCGTCCCACACCCCTAGGGGCCCAGCGCCCTTAACCAGGGGTGCGAGAAGCACCGCATGGCGCGACAACCAAAACTGGATGTCCTGCCCTGGGAGCGACTCATTCCTGGATAGGATGGTCACAGGTACCGTCCCCTGGCGAGAGATAGGCACAACACGAAAGTCAGCCCACCCTCCCTGCCCCCTCTGCTGCTGGTATCGGTCCCAGAAAATCTCCAGCCCCCGTCTCAGCATGAAACTAACATCATATTCAATGGTGTTGTTCATGTGGATAAAGGCGTAGAGATCTCCTGGGAGAAACCCCAGCCCAAGGACCATCCTCAAGACCTGTTCCCTGGCTGGAGGGGACCCCTCCCCAGCCCATCGGATCTGCGCCACGTTGCGCCGTCGGACCTCACCCCCTACTCCTCTTTGAAACCCTCCCCCTCCTCCTCCTTCCCCTCCTGCGGGACCATTCCCCTGAAAACCTCCCCTCCCCCTCCCCTCACCCGACGGCCCTGGAGTGGTGCCCGACCCCTTCAGAGCCTCCGCAAAGGTACGGAGGGGGGGAGCCGGCCCCCCAGCCCCCATCTCCTGCCCTCCTTGATCTGTTCCTGCATCCATCTGCGGGGGATCCTGCTGCTGGACCGCAGGATCCGTAACCTCCTCACTTAGATCAACCGGAGGACTGGGGAAGGTCAACTCCGCAAAGACAGAGTCCGGGATGCTACCTCCTCCGGATCCCTGAGTGCCACCGAGAACCCCTGGACCACCACTTATCTCTACCTCCGGCTGCCGAAAGGCAGTAAAAGCCCCGGGAGGGCCCAACGGGGCCTCCAAAGCCAATCGTAGGGCATCACAGACCTGGTTCTCGGTAACACCCAGGGAACCGGAAGGCTCCCCCACACCTCCTTCCCGCATTCCCGACCCAGCGCAAGGCTCCTGGGTTTCGGCCACCACTACCGGGGACGGACCCCGCTCCCCTTCATTCCCGGGTTCCAAGGGGACCACCGCCCCCCCTGACCCTACGGAGAACAAGTCCTTCCCTCGTCCTGAAGCAGCCACTACCTCCTTCCCCACTATATAACCAGTCGTCCGCTCCCCCCTTCCTCCATCAGCCCGTCCTGTAGCCCATCATCCGCCACCCCCTGTATGGCTATCGACAACAAGGCAGGACCCGCCCGAGACAACAGGGCAGATCCCCCACCCAGCACCTCCCCCACACCCCCACCCCCCTGCCCCTTGTCCCTCCCAGGTCCTACCTGGTTGTCGGTGCCAGACGTGGCACAAGGATCCAGAAAAGTTTGGCCGGTAGTCAGGGCTCCAACAGAAAGGGCGGACACCCCCCTGCGAGCCAGGTCTCCGTCGGCCGCAATAACAGACAACAAAGGCAGCTGCGCATCCCGCTCCTCTACCCCCGGCCGCAGTGACAGCTGACTAGCACTTTTCTTCCCCCTCTCCCCCCCGGGGACTGCAGAAAAGAAAGAGCCGCCCCCATCCTGCCCCTTTCTCCTCCTTCCAGCACCCCTCCGGCCCCAGTCAGCCACCTCAGAACATACTGGGCGAGTGCCCTGTAGCTTTCTAGGGGCCGGGAGGGCAGCCACAATAGGGGAGTCCTGCCCACCAGCCATCCCCCTACCAAACCCCTTCCCAGTAACCTGGACAGGCATCGTAGCTGAAGGAGCAGGATTCCCATTACAGGTGGCGAAATCCGCCACCCGTGGATCCTCAAGTGGCACAGCAGAATCAAACGGCTGAGGCCAACCAGTCTTCCGCCGCCGGGGATCCCGTGCAGAAAACCCCTCAGAGCCGGAAACATCCAAAGACAGTGGATCAGCAGTATGCTGAAAAGGAACCGCCGAATACTGCTGCCTCTCTACAACACCCCCTCCAATCGAGGGGCATGAAAAAGAAGCTCCCTCTGTGCTTAAAGAGTGCCGTCGAAAATCCCGCAGCAAATCAGAAGATGGGGAAGGTCGTTCTGCAGACTTCCTGGGTTTCCCGGAAGCGTCAGTACCCATTACTCGGCGGCCATCTTGTGATTGTAATCTGGCTGGGGGAAGTCCTACAGGCAGCTCCTGCAACGACCTCACTTCCGTAATGACATCATCAGAAAGACCCCGGCGGCCATCTTGCGATTGTAAGCTGGCTGGGGGAAGTCCTCCAGGCAGCTCCTGCAACGACCTCACTTCCTTAGTGACGTCATCAGAAAGACCCCGGCGGCCATCTTGGATGGTCCCTTCAGTGTTACACGACTGTTGGTGAGCCACCAGGATCAATGGAGCACCCTGGGGACGTGCAGGAACAATCTGGGCAGACAGCATTTCGGAGGGAGGAACCAGCGCATTCACAACATCACAACCATCACCCTGCTGCAGGTAAGACACAGGACATCCAGGAAATGCTTTAGAAGAGGAAGGCAGGGAACGGGTGGTAGACTTCCCAGGAACTAGAATGGGAGAGGGCATACTTCTAGAGGAGGATGGATCCCCCTGCTGACCCACCCCCGGGGGCCTCCCCTGGACTGCAGGTATCTTCCAACGATTATAATTCTGGTAAACTTCGGCAAGGGACCCACAACCCTGGTTCTGATAGTACGCAATCTCCAAGTACTTGGCCTTCAGGGCCCGCTTTACCCCCTTCCGATAGGTAGCATAGGCCACCCATTCCTCCCCGGGAATGGTGGCCTGCAGGCTCTCCAGGTGGGAGAGCTGGGCTTGCAGCTGGGCCGCCTCCTCCTGGAGACCCCGAAGCCGTCGCACTGCCGCCACGATGTCATCTGGGGCCCTAGCTGACTGCTGGTAGGACGGCAGGCCCGACCCCCCGTCCTCATCCTCACTGGAGGAGGTAGAGGCCTCCTCCAGGACCCAAAGTGGAGGGGGGAACCTGCCTCCTCCAGTTCTATACTCCACGGTCCTCCAGGGTCTCCCCAGGGCCTCTCCCTGCTGCCACCCAGCCTCCACACCCTGCCTGGGGAGGAGACAGGAGCCTCCTCCCTGGGGTAGCGGGCCCAAACCTCCATACCTGTGGGTCCCTCCTTCCTGACCAGGTGCAGTCCTACCTGGGGAGTCCCCCTCCTGGGGCTCCAGCTGTTCCAGGTTGCCAGTTTCTCCATCCACTGTCCGAGTAGGAGGCCCACCAGGCTTGGCAGGCCTCTGGGCCTGGGCCTCCCTTGCTGGAGGTGGCCCAGGGCCCGACATCCAGGCACAGGCAGAAAAAGGAACTGCTCCCTAGCAGGAGCTCTGCACAACTGATCCTCTCAGTACGACAGCCAAACAGGAAGTGGGTGGAGCTGCCATTCGTGGGGCTGCAGAATCCTGCTCAATCTGTCTGCCAGATAGTTGTCCTGGCCAGGTAGATACACTGCCTTGAGGAGCATGTTGTGCCTGAGAGCAAACAAGCAAAGGTCCTGTGCCTCCTGACAAAGGAGCCTGGACCCAGTTCCGCCATGCTTGTTTACAGAAAACATGGCTACTTGGTTGTCCGTTTGAACCAGGACAGACTGACAAGCCAGTGTTTGAGAGAAAGCCTTGAGGGCTAAGCGAATAGCCCTGAGTTCCAGTAGATTGATCTGCTGTGTGGCCTCCCAGGGAGACCACAGGCCCTGGGTGCACTTGCCCAGACAATGAGCTCCCCAGCCCTGCAGGGAGGCATCCGTGGTCAACACCACTGTGAACCCAGGAATCTGAAAAAGCACCCCTTGCAGTAGATTGGATGGGTACAGCCACCAGCGGAGGGAGTTCAGAAGCTGTCTGGACACCCTTATCCTGTCTCTGAGGCTGCCTGTGGCCTGTGACCACTGAGTTCGAAGACACCATTGTGCAGGCCTCATATGGAGCCTGGCGTTGGGGGTCACATGTACTGTCGGAGCCATGTGGCCAAGAAGCCTCAGGCAGAGTCTGGCGGAGACCAGTGACCTGCTGAGAAACTGGTTTGCCAAGTTTATCAGTCTTTGGGCTCTGTCTTCTGACAAGAACGCCTTTGCCAGCAGAGAGTCTAACCTTGCCCCTATGAACTCCAAGTTCTGGGAGGGGAGCAAAGTGGACTTTGCGAAGTTTATGACAAACCCCAGGTTTTAAAGAAGAGCAATAGTTCGGAGGGTGGCTTGTCTGGCCTCCTGGCACGTCTGACCCCTGATGAGCCAGTCGTCCAGATAGGGGAAGACAAAGATTCCCTGATTTCTCAGGTAGGCCGCCACCACTGCCAGGCATTTGGTAGACCCTGGGAGTGGAGGTGAGGCCAAAAGGCAGTACCCTGTACTGATAATGGTTTCCTCCCACAATGAACCTGAGGTACTTTCTGTGGTCTGGATGAATGAGGATGTGAGTGTACGCATCCTTTAGATCTAAGGAGCATAGCCAATCTCCCTGCTGGAGGTAGGGCAGAAGTGTTCCAAGAGTAAGCATCTTGAACTTTTCCTTCTCTAGGAACTTGTTGAGATTTCTGAGGTCTAGAATAGGCCGGAGGCCACCGGTTCTTTTGGGTACAAGAAAGTACCTGGAGTAGAACCCTTGACCCTGAAGGTGGGGAGGGCACAGGCTCCACTGCCTTGTCCCGCAACAGACCTTGGAGCTCTTGAAGAAGCAGATCTGTGTGCAGGGGAGGCCTTGGAGGCTCCCCTGGAAAGAATGGAGGAGGCAGCTGTTGGAAGTGTAGCATATAGCCCTTGTGGACGATGCTTAGCACCCAACTGTCCCCAGTGATGAGTGGCCACTTGTGGGCAAACAGGGCAAGTCGACCTCCTGTGTAGGGTTGGGAGAGCAGGGACGGAGAGGCTATGCCTAAGGAGTCAAAACCCCCCACCCTGCTGAGTGGGAGCAGGGGCCGGAGGCTTGGGAGTCCTCTGCCTACGGGGCCCATTACCCTGCCCCTTGGCCTACTGACCCTGAGGGGGAGCTTGGGAGGCCTGGTACTGTGGGTACTGTTTGTAGGCAGTGCCCTTTCTCGGGTAAAAGGGCTTTTTACCCGAGCCCTTCTTTTTGTGAGAAGGGGCAGAAGTCTTTCTAGACAGCCTTGTCCTCGTGAGGTGCTCGGTTTCGAGCTGTGCGGCCTTCTCGGTCATGGGCTTGCCAAAAAGGTTCTCACCTCGGCAAGGGACATCGACCAACTTGTCCTGAACCCATGGCTCAAGGTCCGATGACTGCAGCCATGCCTGGCGTCGAGCTGCGATGCCGGCTGCCGCAACACGGGCCGAAACCTTGAAGCCATCGTAGGCAGCGCGGGACATAAACTTGGAGCATTCCCGGATCCCCGAGGACAATGACTTGAACCTCTGCAAGGGTTCCCCGGAGAGACCAGCAGAGAACCCGAACAGCTCCTTGGCCAGGTCCCGCAAGTACATGCCCATGTACAGCTGGTAAGACTGGACACGGCAAGCAAGCATCGAGCCCTGGAAGCACTTTCTACCAAAACCATCCAGGTTCCGGGCCTCCCTGCCAGGGGGCACCGCGGAGTGCATCTTCTGACTTTTCAGGCAATGCATGGTCGATTCCACCATCATGGAATGGTGTGGTAGCTGCGCCTTCTGAAAGCCAGGACTCTTCCGGAGTCGATAGATAGAATCGACCCGCTTGCTTAGAACCGGCGCTGAGGCCGGTGCCTCCCACATCCAGAAGAGGAGCCGTTCCAGCATCGGAGGAACCGGAACAGTAAAGGCCTCCTTCGGAGGAGAGTCATACTGTAGGGCCTCGAGCTCCTCGGCTCGAGGCTCCTCCTCGGGGTCCGCAGGGATAGCCAACGCAGTGGCCATATCCCGGACGAACTCTGAGAACCGGGTATCCTCCGGAGGGGATCTACTCCGGGGCTCAGACTGCGGTGAGTCTGACGGGATGCACCGAGTCCTGAAGGTGTCGGGGGACTCCTCGTCCTCCGTCTCCCAAGCGGACTCGTCCGATGAGGAATCGGGGTCCAACCGCGCAGGGCCTGTGAGCACCCGCCCCGACGCCGAAGGCACCGGCGTTGACGCTCTCGGTCCCGAACGGGAGGTCGAGGGAGACCGCGACCGAGGTCAACCTCGAGCCTTCATGGTCTCGAGTATCGGCTCGGTCTCCGGGGTCGACTTCGATGTCGATGTCCCGGTGGTCGAGGCAGATGCACCAGACAGGCTGGCCATCAGCGCCCGCTGCTGTTCCATGAAGGCAGACAATCTGCTCTCCAAGGCTGTCAGCCTGAGACCCAGCTCAGGAGACTCAGCGGTCACCGACTCGGGCCCCGGCAGCGCCGGGCCCGACGTCGGCTCTCTGGGAGGAGAGGACTACAGGACTTACGTGTCCAGCAGACTCCGGCTCCATGCGAGGTACTTTTGGAGGCTTCTCCTGTTCCACGGGCCTGGGGCGACGGTCGGGGGTCTGAGACCTAGCTCTCGAGGAGCCAGGGACCTCCGACGACGACGCCCTCGCGAGCCGCTTCTTCCTCTTTCGCTCCCGGTCGGGGGATGATCCGATTCCCAAGATGTCGAGGCCTCAGACAAAGTCCGGGCCCGGCCAGAGGCCGAGTCAGAGAAAAGCCTTTCCTTTTGGTGCTGACGACTTCGAAGCGCCTTGGAAGACATCTTTCCACATGGTCCACAGATCTTAGGATCGTGGTCAGGACCCAGGCACCAAAGGCAGCAGTCATGTGTGTCGGTGAGAGACATTAGTTTCTTACACCGATCACATTTTTTGAAACCACTGGAAGCCATCGGGGAAAAAAGAGTCCCCGCGAGGTCAAAGGACCGGCCTACCAGGGAAAAAGAAAAAATGGGTGCGAACGCCAGCCACGAAGGGCAAAAACCAAAAAAATAAGATCGGGCTCGATACCGGTGTACCGAACCCGGCGGGAGGGGAACCGGCGTCGAACCGGAGAAAAAATAGCGAAGAAATCGCAAAAAAATCCAACTATTTTCCGGGAGGACTAGGACACATGTCCGACGTGCTTCACGGAAAAAGAGAGACTGGGCAAGATGGCACCTTTAGGCGGGAAGGGAACCGTGCATGCGTGCCTGCATTCCCAAAGGCTTTCATGGAAAGCTGGGGAAATGCTCCGCAAGGGCTCCATCGACGTCGATGTCACCCATATGTGAGGACTGACTTCCTGCTTGGTCCTGGAGAACAACCCACACTATAGTTACACGATGCAAGGTTCCACATTGGGAACCACCACCCAGGAAAAAGATTTAGAAGTCATCGTGGATAACATGTTAAAACCCTCCGCCCAGTGTGCAGCGGCGGCCAAGAAAACAAATAGAATGCTAGGTATCATAAGGAAAGGAATGGAAAATAAAACAAAGGATATTATAATGCCTCTGTATTGTTCCATGGTACGACCGCACCTTGAATATTGTGTACAATTCTGGTCGCCGTATCTTAAAAAGAATATAGCGTTATTAGAAAAGGTACAGAGGAGAGCCACCAAAATGGTAAAGGGGATGGAAGGCTACTCCTATGAAGAGAGGCTACAAAGGTTAGGGCTCTTCAACCTGGAAAAGAGACGGCTGAGGGGAGATATGATAGAGGTCTATAAATTAATGAATGGAGTGGAACGGGTAAACGTAGATCGATTGTTTACGCTATCAGAATATAGAAAGACTAGGGGTTTCACTCAACGTGTAATCAAACTCTGGAATTTGTTACTGGAGGATGTAGTAAGAGTTGTTAGTGTAGCTGGGTTTAAAAAAGGTTTGGACAAGTTCCTGGAGGAAAGGTCCATTAACCATTATTAAAAAGGGACCCAGGATATCAATGCTTGACCCAATACAAACATTGTGGAATCTGTGTCTCTTGGGGATACTGCTAGGTACGTATGACCTAGATTGGCTACTGTTGGAAACAGGATACTGGGCTTGATGGACCTTGGTCTGACCCAGTATGGCATATCTCATGTTCTTATGACTCCTTTCTGTCCTTCTCCTCACATATTGAACAAATAGTTGAAACCTGTAGTTTCTTTCTCTATACCATTAACAAAATTTGCCCCTTCCTCTCTAAACACACTACTAAAACACTTGCTCACTCTCTAATTACTTCCCGTCTCGACCATTGCAACCTCCTTCTTGCTGGTCTCTCTCCCCTTCAATCTATTCAGAACTCTGCTGTGTGACTAATCTTTCACCAGCTTCAATATACTCATATAACCCCTCTTCTCAAGTCACTTCATTGGCTTCCTTTCCGTATACAATTCAAATTCCTCCTTCTGACTTTTATATGGATTCTTTCTTCTGCTCCTCCCTACCTTTCCTCTTCTCCTACACCCCTTCTCGTGAACTCCACTCTTCTACTGACTTGCTTCTCTCTTTACCCTTTTCTTCCACTGCTAACTCCAGACTTCAGTCCTTTCACTTTACTGCTTCTTATGCCTGGAAAAAACTTCCTGAGTTTGTATGTCAGGCTTCATCTCAGCCCCTTTTCAAATCTATGCTAAAGGCTCACCTCTTTGAGGCTGCTTTTGGATCTTGATCCCTTGTTTCCTTGTGTCTCCTTATCCTTCCCTATTCTAACCTTATTCTTATCTTTTGTCTTGTCTGTCTTGATTAGATTGTAAGCTCTGACAAATACAGACTATTTCTATCTGTGTTTGTACAGCACTGCGTATGCTGTATAGTACTTTATAAATGTTTAATAGTAATAGTAGATAGGTGGGAATCAGATGCCATAGCCAGAAGGCCCTACTACTACTAATCATTTGTACAGCACTTCAAGGCATACGCCATGCTGCACAGACACACACATAAGACAGTCCCTGCTCAGCAGAGCTTACAATCTAGAAAAGACAGACAACACAGCACCTTTTGACAGGATACATTTAGGGGGAATGGCAAGGAGACACAAGGGAGATTAGGCAGATCAGATCCAACAGCGGCAACGAAGAGGTGAGTTTTCAGTCTGGATTTGAGAAGGGCCAACCTGTTGTACAGACTCAGATAGTTTTGCCAGACATAGCGAGGAGCAAGGTGAAAGGAGCGAAGTCTGGAGTTGGCAGTAGGAGAGAAGAGCACAGACAGAAGTGATCTGGCTGAAGAGCGGAGTTCCTGAGGAGGGGTGTATGGAGTGATAAGAGAGGAACAGTGGTGCGGTGCTGCAAAATGAGTGCCCTTATATGCCTGAGGCACGAAAAGGGCATACATTTGTTGCTCAGCAATGTTAGGCATCTTTTGGAGAACTGCAATGTTAGTTTCTGGTTTTGTGCACTTGGTATGTGTCCATCTTAGAAGTTTAAATCATGTTTGTAGAGATGACCAAAGGAGGGATTACTGGCACCATTTTATAATGCCAAGTACCATTCGATGCAAGGTTCATATACATACATGTTCATATTTACATTCTCTTATACCATATTAGAGTGCACTGGGATTACCTAGCACTTTTCAAGGCCTGAGGAGGACTGGTATATGGTCTAGGTTGCAGCAGCAGTCATTTCTCATTGGTATTTATGTTTAGTTTGCATCAGCAAACTACTGTCAGTGTGCAGAGCAGCTTAGGAGATGCACGTTTTACCGAGGTGTGTCATCCGTGGTACATCCCAGAGACGGGCAGGATCTGAAACTTGCAACTTTTCAGAATACGGTGGGCACGGAGACATCCAAAACGTTTACCTGTGTCTCATAATATTACAGGGACATGTTTCTCCATTATATTGCATGGCCCGTGCCTGCACCTGTGCGCAGGCTGCATGCCAGATGTGTGCATGGACCGGCTGCATAGCACTTTGCCTGTGCCTTGTCGGACATATCTATCTCCCCATTTCTGGAGCTGTGGGCACATCTAGACCTGGCGATGCAAAATTAGGTTCAAATGTGGCCCATTTTCAATTTAGATGTGTCCACGGGTCGGACATGAATGTTATAGAATCGGGCTCTTATTGTTCATAGGAAACCAAGGCCAGCACAGCCCCATGCTGGTCATTTCACTCTTCATGTCAGAGGAATCCTAAATATCCAGTGATAACTTATAGAAGTTAGACCTATTTGCCTATTAGACCTAATTTTTGCCCCTAGCACTTCAGTTAGCCACATATCAGACTTCAACATTTCAATCAGTCCTGTCCCCTGTTCCGACCATAACCTGATTACTTTCCAAATACCATCACATCATGTTCCGGCACCACAGAGTGAGGCAACTAGACCCTCAGCCACACCACGCTCCAGACCTCTTGTTATAGAAGAGTTCTCCAAAAAAGTCCTCCCAACCCTACATCAGAAATCTACCAACCTTGAAGAAGCAATCTCCATCTGGAACAACACATTGAAGGAATTTGCCCATCCAACATCCTCCATTAGCTCAGAAACCCACAACAGATGTAAAAGGAGAAGACAGCATGCTCCATGGTTCTCAGCAGAACTCCCTCCGTGCCTCCCTCATCGAACTCAGGAAGCACGAGAAGAAGTGGAGACGCTCCCAATCCCAGTCCCACAAATCAACCTTCCTCGGACTCCTGAAGTCTTACCGCGAGAAGATCTATCTCAGAATGAGGGAATACCACACCCAGCTCCTTCAACGCTCAATCAACAAACCGAGAGACCTATTCAACCTAGCGAAATCCCTAATAAAGGAACCCTCCCCCATCCAACTAGCCCCAATTCCCCCCCAGTCATATGCCGACTTCCTCCAATCCAAATCACTAACAGCAAGTAATCAGCCAACATTAATAGCGTCCCCCCTTTACCAAACTCCCACCTCTCAAACATCACTCATACATTTTACCCCTCCCGATGAGAAGAGTCTCCAAGACCTCATTGCCAGCATCAACACCTCAACAGCTCCAAACGACCCCTGTCCAGCACACTGGATCCGGACCCTCTGAGTTGAACAGCCCAATTCTACTAAACATCATCCGTCTCTCCTTTGCTACCGGTTCATTCTCCTCTTTACTCAAACGAACCTCAATAAGACCCCTCCTAAAGAACAGCAGACTTGACCCATCAAAGACAGAATCCTACCGACCCATTGCGAGCATTCCTCTACTCGCTAAAATAATCGAGAAAGTCGTCTACAGACAAATCCAACAACATATAGATATAGCAGCCCCCCTCGACCCCTGCCAACACGGCTTTAGAGAATCGCATGGAATAGAAACACTGCTCACCACCCTCACCAACACTCTCAATAGAGGAATGGACAACGCTGAAAATGGTTTCGCCCTCATCTTCCTTGATATCTCAGCAGCCTTCGATTCCGTCAATCACAACCAGCTACTTACCCGCCTCCTGGAAAAAGGCATCCACGGCCTTGCCTGGGAGTGGTGTAAATTCTACCTTTCGGATCGCTGGCAACAAGTCCGTGTTGGTTCTGAAACTTCGACACCATTCCACCAGCAACAAGGTGTCCCGCAAGGTTCCTCCTTATCGGCGCTGATGTTCAATATCTATATGCAGCCGATATGCAACATCATCCGATCCTTCAATATTTCTGCCCTAATCTACGTAGATGATGTTCTGCTATTCACCCCGTTCAAAGTCAAACAACCGGAATTCACCAACCTTGTTAACTGCTTCAACGCAATTACAGATTGGCTAACTACCCAAAACCTCCACATCAACTTCAAGAAAACGGAGGTACTTTTCATGTCAAGGAACAAAAACTTCTCTCCCCCCTCCAGCCTAAGAGTAAGAGATGCGGAGCTTCCAAGCCGCAATGCCATACGCTACCTCGGCATTACTCTTGACCAGCACCTGGATTTCAAGGAGCATATAAAAAACATCACCAGGTCCATCTACAACAAAATCAGGACACTGAGACATCTCAAACCTATGCTACCTGCTGACGACTTCCGAACCATCTTCCAGGCCCTCATACTACCACATTTAGATTATGCAAATCTAATCTTATACGGCCTACCAAAGAATACCCTCAATCCTCTCCAACAAGCCATGAATTCTGCTGCACGTGTCCTCTGTGGGCTAGCCAGATCAGACCACATCACACCAATACTCAAGGATCTCCATTGGTTACCGATATACTCCAGGCTAACATACAAGATTCTGCTAATAACATTCAAGATTATCAACAACATCGCCCCCAATTCTCTCAAGGAACTTATCACACCTACTCCAAAAACTAGAACCAGAAGGACAACAACAGACAACACTTTGACTATTCCCAAAGACTCCATAAAATGCTCCCAAACAACCAGGAGAAGAACCTTTGCCTACTATGCACCAAAATGTTGGAACGACCTCCCCCCAGAAATCAGAGCGATCCACGACCTTCTACAATTCCGGAAAGCGATAAAACATCACCTCTTTCTACTCCACTTTGCCCAAGCCGCCACCCTGACTCTAAGAAACCATCCCCCTTCCCCTACTAGAGACTCCTACACAACATAACGCTCAAGCCCCAAGCACTCACTTGTCAGTCCTTAAGCTACCTACGTCCTTTCAGATCAAGTATCAACTATTATGCCATATCTTTATGTACATAGTTTCATGTATTCCTCAACCATCCTGATACATGTCAATATGTAAATAGTTTCCCATGTTCTCCAAGTTTTATTCCTTGTTATAATGTAAATTCAATCAGTCTTCTCTGATCTGAAAAATCTTTGTTAAATGTAAACCGCACTGATAACAAATAGTGCGGTATATAAGAATTGTTAAATAAATAAATAAAATAAGCAGCTTTATTAGTAGCTAGACTAAGGCTGTACAAGATGGGGGACGGGGTTTTGCACTAAATCATCATACTTCTCAAGCATTCATTGCTGGCAAATTTTTACTATACACTTCTGAAATCCTATCTGCTAACTCAGTGGGAAATATAGCAGAGCAATTTCAATCTGAAGTGATAAAGCAATTTAGAATGATGTTTTAGCATCACAATACCCACCATTATTAGTATTTTCCCTGCTCTTTCTACTCAGTAACGGCAGTGCTGTAAGGCTTTCAAGATACAGAGAACAATATTAAAGTCTGTACATTATACCGATGGCCATTCTTGCCCACCATAACTCACTCTTATTCAAGAGATTAGATGGCAGATCATTGGCAATATATCATGTAAATGTAGCAATAAAATTACATATCACTTTGAGCTGATAGCACAGTGACAACTTATTTCAATCCCAAAAGTGCCTGTTTTTTTAATCTATTGCTTAAAAGCTCTAGTGAAACAAAAATTTTATAGCCTTGCTTGGGAAAATTTCAAACACTGATATTCTTAACTTTACTATAACATACATCCTTCCCCATATTAGGCTGGTCCTCTAAATTGCTCCACACAACACTGCACATAGAAAGCTCTTTGATAGCAGACCAAGTCCAGTCTATACGTACCTCACCAAAAACATGGCTTACTGCAACAGTAACTCAAATTGCATCTGCAAGCAAAGGATCCTTCATTGACAGTGACACATTTTACTAGATCAGTTTAACAACTATCCAACTACAGGAGCTTTCCAGTTCAAGCAGATCCCTTCTTCAGATGAGCAATCACCAGCTAATACATACACACATGCAGTCAAAATCATGAAGTCGGTTTAAAAGGACAACCTCAGCATACTCTGTATTAGAACACCCTCTTATCTAGAAATGTACTAGTATAACAGACAAATATTATTCTCAGAATATCCTCAGTTTCTCTCCGTTAAAATTACTCTAGACTCCAGACATTCAGCTCATTTATTTATATTAAACATAATGGGGGGGGGGATATTCAAAGGCATTTACATGGTTTCCAGACCTGCAATCCATGTAAATGCTGCTGTACGGGATAATCAGCGGCACTAACATACCATCTGCTGCTGAATATCCGTGCGTGCCGCCGCTACTCACCCCGATGCTAAGTGGTTAGCACTGGGCATGATGGGGACGCTAACCAGGCAGTGGCGATATTAAGCCACTGCCCGGTTAGCGATACATAGCAAAAATCAGGCACAGGAAACCCTGGCCTAACTTATGCCATAGAAACTAACTATAAATTAGTAAAAAACCCGTGAACTATATCCCACATTAAGATCCTATCTACTATAAGAGATATAAGTAAAGAAAGGAAAAGATTTTTTTGTTGGAACTACTGCCATGAAAACTTAACGTCCTCTCAAAGCAGATTGTTCCTGTTTATTATTTTATAAATAGGGACACAACCCTAAGAAATATACCCAAAAGGTACCAAAACCCATAGGGTATAACCAAAGTTAGTATGAAAGGTAAATCAACAATAGACTATCAAAAAGACTCCCAGAGCAGGGTTATCAAAAACTTCTCCAGAGTTTCATCATTAACTAGCGACAGAATTCTAGTTGAGTTGCCTGACCAAGACAAACCACCCATCTGGGTAGCAGCAAAATGGGACGGTGATGGAGGCAGAGGATCACGTTTCTGCGACAATGGCAACACCACTAAAATTAAATTGCACGGAAGAAAGGCACGGCAATCTACTTCTATATCTTGTCACGAAAACCCAATGGATAGTCACAACAAAATAAATTGCACTATAGTGTTGGAAGATAAGACCCCCAGGTCAGAAGGCACTCAACTGGCTACTGGGAGGAGCTGAAGATTTTTCAGAGTCCTGATCTGCCATACAGCTCCAAATGTGCTGTTCCCCAATGCCAGACACCCAGAAGGGCCTGACAAGGCCAGATCAGGCAGCCGGGAACCCCCTGCTGCCTCTCACCTTCAGGATGAGGTCTGCCGGTGCCTTGCGCCGCAGTCGGGGGGCCTTATTCCACCTCCGAGGTGGAATAATTCCCCTGACTATCACCTCCACACCAGACATACAGGGCCGCAATTGGAATTGGCCATGTACATCCGGGATCAGGATCCCACCTCCACCCCGCCCACACTCCTCCTCCGGCTCTCCCCTGCCTGTCCCTATCCAGAACTCACACCACATCTCTTTGGGTACAGAATCTGCCTCAAGTGAATAGCAGGAGCTGTAGGTCTGAACCAGACGTACATCCCCACTGTTCCAACATCGGAATGATTCCAATAGTCTATAGACCAATTACAGAACCATAACCAGCTGTACACTACAATCACAGACCTGGATATACTCCAGTTGAGGTCATACAGTGCATCGGTCAAAAAGGTTGCTCCAGTTTACAGACACCAGTGGACTTTCTGAGAGCTGTTCGGTCCACTGAAGGAGGGCTTCCTCCCACCCTCTACATACTGCTGCTTGGACCCTCAAAGCAGAGGAAGCAAAGGCTTGCTTCAAGAGGACTTCGACCTTTCTGTTGTGCGAACCCTCCAAGGCTATATCACCATCCTGGTGGATGGTGGTATACTTGATCACTGCCATTCATCAGAGCATCCACATTCATTAGGCAAAGCAACTGATCCAAGCCATCCTGTGACAGTGGGTAGAACTTCCCCATGAGAGGAAGTGACCCAGAAACTGATGCAGTATGGCGCTAAGCACCCCTAGCAAACGCACATGGTGGCAAAAGAGAAAAAAAAGCAAACAGACCTGAATACTTTTGTTTGCAGCGGTGGACTGGGAGCACGACCAGATGAACACAAAATAGTGGCGGAAGAAGCCGTGCAACATAAGCACATAAGATATGTCCTACTGGGTCAAACCAAGATCCATCAAGCCCAGTATTTTCTTTCCAACAGTGGCCAATCTAGGTCACAAGCACATAGCAGTTTCCCCAGAAGACACAGGTTCCACAATGCTTGTATTGGGGGCAAGCAGTAGATTTATCGGGTCCTCTTTAATAATGGTTTATGGACCTTTCCTCTAGGAACTGGTCCAAATCTTTTTTAAACCCAGCTACACTAAAAGCTTTTGCTACATCCTCCGGTAACGAATTCCAGAGTTTGATTACACGTTAAGTGAAAAAATATTTTCTCTTATTAGTCTTACATTGCATGTCCCCTCGACTTTCTACATTTTGATGGCATAAACAATCGATCTATGATTACTCATTCCACTCTATTCATTAATTTATAGACCTCTATCATATCTCCCTTCAGTCTTCTCTTTTCCAGGTTGAAGAGCCCTAACCTTTTTAGCCTCTCCTCATAGGGGTGATCTTTCACCCCCTTTACATTTTTGGTGGCTCTTCTCTGTACCTTTTCTAATAACGCTATATCCATTTTAAGATACGGCGACCAGAATTGCACACAATATTCGAGGTGTGGTCGCACAATGGAACAATACAGAGGCATTATAATAGCCTTTGTTTTATTCTCCATTCCTTTCCTTATGGTTCCTAGCATTCTATTTGCTTTCTTGGCCGCCACTGCACACTGGGCAGAGGGTTTCAATGTGTTATCCACGATGACGCCTATATCTTTTTCTTGGGTGGTGGTTCCTAATGAGGAAACTTGCATTGTGTAACCATAGTTTGGGTTGTTCTTTCCTAGGTGCATAACTTTGCATTTCTATACATTAAATTTCATCTGCCATTTGACTGTCCAGTATTCCAATTTATTAAAATCCTCTTGCAATTTTTCACAATCCTCTTGGGTTTTAACAACTCTGAATAATTTTGAGTCATCTGCAAATTTGATTACCTCACTCATTATTCCCATTTCCAGGTCGTTTATGAATATCTTAAAAAGCAGTGGACCCATCACAGATCCCTGGGGTACTCCACTATTCACCTTTCTCCATTGGGAAAATTGGCCATTTAGCCCTAACCTCTGCTTTCTATCAGTTCCTGATCAACAATAGTACACTGCCTCCAATCCCATGACTTTTAAATTTCGCCAAGAGTTTCTCATGAGGGACCTTATCAAAGACTTGCTGAAAATCCAGATACACTACATCAACCAACCCACCTTTGTCTACAGTGTAGTTACTCACCTGTAACAGGTGTTCTCCAGGAGCAGCAGGAATCAGTCCTCACTTATGGGTGACGTCGGCGCCGACGGAGCCCTCGCGGAGCAATTTTCCCCAGCTTTCAAAGAAAGCCTTTGGGAATTGCAGCACGCATGCGCGGTCCTCTTCCCGCCCAAGGGTGCCATCTTAGCCAGTCAGATGACATAGCTAAAAAAGACAGCATAAAAATTTGCAAAAAAAACTAAAGCAGGTGATTGCAACTCCAAGGGGAGGAGGGAGGGTTGTGAGGACTGATTCCTGCTGCTCCTGGAGAACACCTGTTACAGGTGAGTAACTACGCTTTCTCCAGGACCAAGCAGGAAGTCAGTCCTCACTTATGGGACTCCCAAGCTTAAGGCTACCGGAGACCCTAAGCACAAAAATGAGCTCCCTCTAGCTCAGCAGCACAGAAGGAAAGAATCTTCGCTGAATTATTACCCACCGGTAGCCCACATCCGGGATGGAGGGTAGGAGTTGCTCAGACCTCAAAGAGATTACGGAGGACTGCCTGTCCGAAAGCACTGTCCCTGCGGGACTCCCTCTCGAGACAGTAATGGACCGCAAAAGTCTGGCTCGAAGACCAAGTAGCGGCCCGGCAGATGTCTGCCAGCGGAACAGAGCGGAGGTAAGCCACTGACGTAGCCTTTGCCCGAACGCAATGAGCCGTGACTCGACCTTCCAAGGAGAGTCCGGCTGCCCCATAAGCCCAAGAGATACAGTCCGCAACCCAGATGGACAGAGTACGCTTGGAGACCGGGAGCCCCAATTTATTGGGGTCAAAAGACACAAAAAGCTGAGCAGCTTTACGGTGCTCCCGCGTACGGTCAAGGTAGAAGTTCAATGCCCTTCTACAGTCCAGGGTATGGAGGACCGTTTCAGCTCGGCTGGAGTGTGGTCTGGGAAAGAAGGTTGGAAGTACCACCTCCTGATTGATGTGAAAAGGGGAGACCACTTTTGGAAGAAATTTTGGGTGAGTCCGTAGGACTACCCTATTTTTGTAGAACCGAGTGTAAGGGGGATCAGACACGAGGGCCTGCAATTCACTTACGCATCTAGCGGAAGTGAGGGCTATCAAGAACAATGTTTTCCAAGAAAGAAAACGGAGAGAACAGGTAGCCATAGGTTCAAAAGGCGGACAGGTGATCCGCTGTAAAACCACATTCAGGTCCCAGTCAGGCGCTGGCGGGCGCAGAGGTGGTTTAAGTAGAAGGAGACCTCGGAGAAACCTCGCTACGAGAGGGTCGTTGGAGAGAGGTCTGCCGTCCACCGGCACATGATGTGCTGAAAGAGCACTGAGGTGAACTTTGACGGAGTTGGACTTAAGTCCCAGATTAGAGAGGTATAGCAAGTACTGCAAGATCACCGACACCGGGCAGGAGAAGGGATCCTGAGACTGTTGGGTACACCAAACGGAAAACGACGCCATTTAAGGGCGTAGCATTTGTGGGTAGAAGGTCGTCGCGAAGCTAAGACGACCTCCTCCACCTCTGCCTGCAGGAGAAGGGGAGCAAGGACTACCCTCTCAGCAGCCAGGCCATTAGGTTGAGAGACCTGAGGTTGGGGTGTAGCAGAGACCCCTGATCCTGAGTGAGGAGATCCGGTTGTAACCCCAGAGGGAATGGATCCTCTACCGCTAATTGCAGCAGGAGTGGAAACCACGGCTGTCTGGGCCAGCGAGGGGCCACCAGGATCATGAAGGCTTTGTCTCGGAGAACCTTGAAAAGAGTCTGAGAGACTAGCGGGATGGGAGGGAAAGCGTACAGAAGGCTCCCCGACCATGAGAGTAGAAAAGCGTCCGCCGCAACTCGAAGGGGGTGTGGCTGACGAGAGCAGAAGCGAGGAAGTTGCCGGTTGAGAGGGCTGGCAAAGAGATCCATCGTGGGGAGGCCCCACTTCAGAAAGAACTTCTGGACTACCAAGGGATCCAGGCGCCACTCGTGCGGCTGGAGGATCCTGCTGAGTTTGTCCGCCAGGCAATTTTCTTGGCCTGGGAGATAAACTGCCTTGAGAAGAACGCCGTGATTGACGGCCCAAGAGCAGAGCTTCTGCGCTTCCCGACAGAGAAGGAAGGAGCCCGTGCCTCCCTGTTTGTTCACGTAGAACATGGCAACTTGATTGTCCGTCTGGACAAGGAGGGACTGGTGAGAGGTCAGGTGGGAGAAGGCCTTGAGAGCCAGGCGGATCGCTCTGAGCTCCAGGAAGTTGATCTGCTGAGCAGACTCCCACGTGGTCCAGAGGCCCTGAGTACGTGCCCCTTGGCAATGTGCTCCCCAGCCCAGGAGGGATGCATCTGTCGTCAGCACCCGGGCCGGCTGAGGTGACTGAAAAGGCATGCCGAGTACCAGGTTCGGCCGATGAAGCCACCACTGGAGAGACGAGAACAGCGGCTCGGAGACGCGCACTAGGTCTGCTAGGCCGCCTGTGGCTTGTCGCCACTGCTTGCGGAGACACCATTGAGCAGGCCGCATATTCAGGCGGGCATTGGGGGTCACATGGACGGTGGAAGCCATATGGCCGAGTAGTCTCAGGAAGCGCCTGGCGGAGACCAGGGGCTGGCTGCGAAAACGGTCGGCTAGGTCCATGAGCCGTTGAGCCCTGTCGAGCGGCAGGAACGCTCGGGCCTGAGGAGTGTGCAACCTTGCGCCGATGAACTCGAGATCCTGTGAGGGGAGCAAAGTGGACTTTGCGAAGTTTATAACAAAGCCCAAGTGCTGCAGAAGAGTCACCGTGCGACGTGTGGCGTCGGTGACCTCCGGAGCGGACGCTGCTCTGATGAGCCAGTCGTCGAGGTACGGGAAGACATAGAGGCCGTGAAGCCAGAGATGGGCCGCCACCACCGCGAGACATTTTGTGAAGACTCGCGGTGTGGAGGACAAGCCAAAGGGTAGTACTTGGTACTGGTAATGATTTCCGGCCACCACAAACCTTAGGTATTGGCGGTGGCTTGGGTGGATGAGGATGTGCGTGTAGGCATCCTTTAGATCCAAGGAGCATAGCCAATCTCCCTGCTGGAGGTAGGGCAGAAGGATTCCAAGGGTAAGCATCTTGAACTTCTCCCGCACGAGGAACCTGTTGAGGTTGCGCAAGTCCAGGATGGGTCTGAGGCCTCCTGTCCGTTTGGGTACTAGAAAGTACCTGGAATAAAAGCCTTGACCTCTCAGGTGGTGGGGCACCGGTTCCACCGCCTGTTCCTGTATCAGACTTGCTAACTCCTGAAGGAGTAATTCCCTGTGCAGAGGGGGTCGTGGAGGTTCTCCCGGAAAATAGGAGGGAGGGACCTGGTGGAAGTGGAGAAGATAGCCTTCTCTCACGACTTGAAGCACCCAGGCATCTGAGGTGATGCTGGACCACCTGTGGGCGAAGTGAACCAGCCGGCCTCCGGTGCTGGGAGGAACCAGCGGAGGGGGAGAGGCTATGCTTAAGGAGTCAAAAGCCCCCACCCTGCGGAGCAGGGGCTGGTGGTGCAGGCTTGGGGGCTTGCTGCCTACGGGACCCGTTACCCCGTCCCTTGGCCTGCTGGCCCTGTTGGGGAGCTGCAGGGGCCTGATAGTGGGGGTATTGTTTGTAGGCAGCCGCCCTTCCTCGGGTAAAAGGACTTCTTTCCCGAGCCCTTCTTTTTCTGGGAAGGGGCGGAGGTCTTCCTAGAAAGCCTAGTCCTGGTGAGAGTCTCCGTCTCGATCTGTGCAGCCTTATCAGCCATGGGCTTGCCAAAGAGGTTCTCGCCTCGGCAGGGGACATCGACCAACTTGTCCTGCACCCAGGGCTCAAGGTCAGACGACTGAAGCCAAGCCTGTCGGCGGGCACCGATGCCGGCTGCGGCCACTCGAGCCGATGCTTCAAAGCCATCATAGGCTGCTCGGGATATGAACTTTGAGCATTCCCGAATGCCAGAGGACAAGGCCAGGAACCTCCGCAAGGGTTCCTCGGACAAACCAGCGGAGAATCCGGCTAGCTCTTTAGCCAGGTCTCGGAGATACATGCCCATGTATAGCTGGTAGGTCTGGACACGACACGCAAGCATAGAGCCCTGGAAACACTTCTTACCAAGGCCATCCAGGTTACGGGCCTCCCTGCCAGGAGGCACCGAGGAGTGCATCTTCTGGCTCTTAAGACGATGCATGGCCGATTCCACTACCATGGAATGGTGTGGTAGCTGTGCCTTTTGGAAGCCAGGGCTCTTGCGGACTCGATAGATAGAATCGACCCGCTTGCTCAGGACCGGCGAGGTGGCCGGACTCTCCCACATGCGGAAGAGTAGTCGTTCCAGCATGGGAGGAACCGGTACAGTAAAGTGTTCCCTGGCGGGAGAGTCATACTGGAGGGCGTCGAGCTCTTCGGCTCGAGGCTCCTCCTCGGGATCCGCAGGGAAGGCCAAAGCCTTGGCCATATCCCTGACGAAGTCCGAGAACCGGGCATCCTCCGGGGGGGGGACTGCTTCCGAGGTTCGGACTCAGGTGAGTCCGAGGGGACACACCGAGTCCGAAAAGAATCAGGCGACTCTTCCTCTTCAGACTCCCAGACCGACTCCGACGAGGACTCGGTGGGGTCGGCCCGGGCAGGGCGTGGCGCCTGCCGCCCCGACGCCGAGGGAGTCGGCGTCGGCGACCTCGGTCCCGAACGGGATGCCGAGGGTGACCTCGACCGAGGATCGACTCGAGTTCGCATCAACTCGAGGATCGGCTCGGTCTCCGGGGTCGACTTAGACGTCGACGTCCCGGCAGTCGGGGCAGCGGCGCCAGCGAAGCCAGCGAGCAGTGCCCGCTGCTGGTCCATGAAGGCAGACAGTCTGCTCTCCAAGGCCGTCAACCTGAGTCCGAGCTCAGGTGACCCAGCAGCCCGCGACTCGGGGCCCGACGCCGTCGGCGGTCTCGGAGGCGAGTCCAGGAGGACCACAGGACTTACCCGAGCAGGCAGCTCCGACTCCAGGCGAGGTCGCTTCGAGAGGTGCTCCTTCTCCAAGGACCCGGGACGGCTATCGGGGCTATGCGACCTGGCCCTCGCGGAGCCAGGAGCGTCCACCGACGCCGCCCTCGCGGGTTTCACCTTACGTCGATGGTCCCCGGAGGGAGAACCCCTGTCGGAGGAACTCCGGCGACGGTCCGAGCTGGAACCCCTGGACGCGGAGGCCTCCGACGAGGTCCGGGTACGGCTGGGGTCAGCGAAGATCCTATCCCGCTGATGCCGCCGACTTCTCAGCGCTTTGGAGGACATTTTGCCGCAGGGTCCACAGATCATTTCTTCATGATCCGGGCCCAGGCAGCGGAGGCAATTGTCGTGTGTGTCAGTTAGTGACATATTTCGGTCACACTGACCACACCGTTTGAAACCACTGGCAGCCATCAGGGGAAAAAGGGGCCCCGGCGAGGTCAAAGGACCGGGCTGCCAGGGAAAAACCGAAAACGAAACTGACTAAGTCAGAAAAACCGAAAAAGAAGAAGAGGACTCGTGACCGGCGTCACGAGTCCGGGCGGGAAAAAAGAGAAAATATGAGTAAAAATCAACTTTTTCGCGGGGACACGACGGGTAAGATGGCACCCTTGGGCGGGAAGAGGACCGCGCATGCGCGCTGCAATTCCCAAAGGCTTTCTTTGAAAGCTGGGGAAAATTGCTCCGCGAGGGCTCCGTCGGCGCCGACGTCACCCATAAGTGAGGACTGACTTCCTGCTTGGTCCTGGAGAACTGTTTATTTACACCTTCAAAGAAATATAACAGATTAGTATAACAAGACCTTCTCCGGCTACAGCCATGTTGGTTGTCTCCCATTAAACCATGGCTATCTACATGTTCAGAAATGTTATTCTTTATAACGGTTTCTTCCATTTTTCCTGGTACTGATGTTAGGCTCATCGATCTGTAGTCTCCCAGATCACCCCTGGAACCCATTTTAAAAATTGGCGTTACATTGGCTATCCTCCAATCTTCAGGTATTACTGATGATTTTAACAATAGTTCACAGATTAGTATTAGTAGGTCTGCAATCTCATATTTCAGTTCTTTCAACACCCTTGGATGTATACCATATGGTCTAGGTCAGTGATGGCTAACCTTTTTGAGCCCGAGTGCCCAAACTGCCGCACAAAACCAAAGAATTTCCTCAAAGTGCCAGCACGTCAATTAAACCTTAACAACAAGATTTTAGTATCTAAAAACTCTTTATAAAGTTGCCTGAACTATGTAACATCATTTGTAAAGGTTGGAATCTTTGTATTGTCAGAGAATCAATTTGATTCACAATCCTTTGGTTTTCATTTCAATTTATTGGCAATTTATAATGTTTTAATGATTTCATTCAATTTAATGAATTTAGGAAGAATTTGATTCAGTTACACAATATATTTTAAATGTATTATTCACATAACATGTCAAATGTATCCTGAGTAAAAAAAAGATAAACTTCTTAAAACTGTTAACTGTGTCAGGACTCGGTGTGTATTCCCAAAGAATCTATACATGAAAAAAATTAATGTGATGTTTGTTGTTGCATGCATGCTGATAACTTGTCAATCCTTGGCTCATAATGCGTTAATTTCAGAGCAACACAAGCAGCACTCATGTCATCCGTTAATCTGTTTCTAGCATCACTTTCCCATCACTGAATATAGCACCCACTACAATATTAACAGCACTGCCTTTTCCTATGTAGGATTCTTATTATGTGAGTTTTGGGTGTTAGTGCTGGCATGGTAGATTTTCTCTAAGTCCCGAATATCCAAATTACAACGTATTAAAAATATGGCCATAAAACGTCTCCATAATGCGTCTAAATTTGACCTTGTGACTTCTTCGCTCATTAAAGGTCACTGACTTCTCATTAGTTATCAAATAAAATTTAAGATTCTGATCTGACCCATACAGAATTTTATACAGGAATTCCTTTATATTTGTCCAGTCATTTAATTGCTTATAAATCTAGCCTATAAAGCCATACCTGGAACAAGAACTACCTGAAGTGCAAGCAGGGTTCAGAAAAGATCGAGGAACGAGGAACCTGATCATTCTCTTGCACAATCTGTACATTGATCAAGAAGCAACAGTTCGAACGGAACAAAGAGAAACAGAATGGTTTAAAATAAGCAAAGGTGTAAAACAAGGCTGCATACTTTCCCCCTACCTGTTTAATTTATATGCAAAACAAATCATCAGAGAAGCAGGATTGTATGAAGACAACAGAGATGTGAAGATTGGTGGAAGACTCATCAACAACCTTCGCTATGCTGTTGATACCCAGGGGCTGCTCAAGGCAATCTGCTGTCCGAGGTGAAGAATGAGATGGTGCCCCCCCCCACTTAGAGGGAGGAAGGGCTTTTTCAGAATTCCAATCAGGGACTGAACCAAACCAAAAAGCCGTTTAGATTATATGGAGGGAATGTGAGATGTTTGCACACAGGGCCGTACCAAGCTGCTATCGTGCCCTGTGCGACTTGCAGCTTGGGCACGCGCCCCCCCCCCTCCTCCCCATACCTCCATCCAGCACTGCTTGCTCTTTCCCTGCTGCTGCCGCCCTCTGTTTTTTTTTCACGGCGGCACCGGCAGCAGGGAAAGAGCAGGCAGTGCTGGATGGAGGTATGGGGAGGAGGAGGATGGGGGCATGCGCCCCATCTGAAAGGCGCTGGCACTTTAAGCAGATCTGTCCCTACCTGCTCTGACATTGCATCAGAGGAGGGAGGGACCAGACCTGCTTAAAGTGCTGCGAAAAGGCTTGGGGGCACAATTTGGCTGCCTTCTATTGTCCTGCCAGCGGCAGCAGGGCAACAGCATACAGCCAAAATGTGTCCCCTAAGCCTTTGCGCCCTGTGCGACTGCACCGCTTGCACAGGGCTAGGTAGGTCCTATTTGCACACCAAGGAGCTAAAAGAGAGCAAGAATCAACAGCACAGTTTATAAAACTAAATTATAACTGATTTTTATTTTGTTGTTATAAACTGCGTTATGGTTCTTGCTTTTTCTTTTTCAACATATATTTTGCATCCACAGTAGGTGCAGAGCAGAACCAGGACATTCACCCACAGAACTCAATATTTAAAAAAAGAAAAAAAATCTGATTCTGATCATCTCACTAACAACAACAACAACAAGCACTATTCTCAAGTACCAGGCATATTGTGAACTAATACAAAACCCTACAACAAAGAGCAAACCTACCATACCATACCATATCAGCACAAACTTCCAAAACTCACATAAGGAGTCCATCCAAAAAAAGTCTCACTGTAAAAATACTACAGTGGGCCCTGGAACATCCATACACCTATTGAAAAGCTGAACAAGTCAAATTAATACAGTACAGTATAGATCTTTATGTACAAACTCCATGTTAAGAGAACACCTGGCCTCAGTCACACACTCACAACATCAACCCTCACCAAGTACAGAATAAGTAACCACAATCTAAAGTAAAAATAAAATTATGTAGACAAAATTTAAATTGAAACCCCAAGAAGCCAGAGTCCACATGCAGTGCAACATCAAATAAATAAGAGATGCAGTTCCCCAATATAGTGTAAAATATAAAAATATGCGTGCATTATCCTTGCCCTGGAAAAATGGGAATTCCACTCACCTCTGATGGTGCTCTGGCACGAAAATAGGGTTTGGCACGGCCTTTCTGACATCTTGGGGAGCTTGAGTGACCAAGAACAGGAACAGCAGCATGACCACAGCATGGATTGAAACAAGCAATATCTGGCTTCTGGGCTCCAGTGCAATGGCGGGTCCTGTTTGTCATGCACTGGAGCAGAGTTCAGTGCAGCCATGGAAGCCGGGATGGGAGCAGCATGTAGACGGCACTAGAGCAGCATGCGGTGACCAGTTAAGGCCCGCTAGGAGAGACTTGACTGCTGCAAGCTGTTTTTTGAGTGGTGCTGGTTGCCTCCTTCCCCAACCCCCCTGGAGTGTTACTGATGTACTTGTCTGCACAGGGACATGCTCTTTGAGCTTACAGTCTAAAACTGGGAGATACAGAATGTGAAGGATGCTATTGCCTGCATGCACTTTCCTCACCAGAACTTGAGGGCCTTTGATGGATTTGGCTGGAGTGGCAAGTATTTGATCATAGAAGAGTTAGTCATGCCATCTACAAGCCAGTTTGCCTCTGTTTTTTGGGGGGAGCTGGTGTGGCTGAGTGTTTGTGGTTAAAGCTAAAGAGAGTGCCTTTTTTTTCCTTGGATGACTGTGTGCTGGATTGCCTGTTAGTCCTTGTTTTTCCACTTGTGCCTGGGTGCTTTTTTCTCCCAAGGAACATCCTGTGAGTGGCCCCAAGTCCCATCCAAAGGATAGGAGGGGGGGGGGGAAGAACCAGAGGAGCAGCAGACACTCTTGTTCCGTGCGAGTGATCTTCAGTTTAAATAAAAACCAAGCCAGTGCAGAGCCTTCCTGCCTCTGAGGAGCCACCGTGCAGATGTGTCCCGACCCCAAAGGAAGTTACATTAACTTCCTTTTTGGGGCGGAACGCATCTGCATGGGCTCCTTCACAGAGAATGAAGGCTGTGCACCGGCTTGGTTTTTATTTAAATTGAAGATCAGCCGCAACCGCCACCGCCGCCGCCGCTAGAGAGGGTGAATCTGCCACTGCCGAGAAGCGGCCTCGGCAGTGGAACAAACTTGAGCGTTTTAAATTTTTTTTTATCTTTTGAAGGCGGAGTGAGGCGGCTGTTTTGGGGGCATTTTTGCCGCCTTCAAAACTTGCCGCCTAAGGCAACCGCCTCACTCCGCCTCATTATAGAGCCGCCCCTGATGATACCACATTACTGGCTGAAAGTGAAGATGATCTGAAACATTTGCTTCTCACGATCAAGGAACATAGTCTTAAAATGGGCCCGCGTGCCAGCTGCAAGGCCTTCGCGTGCCACAGCTGGCACGCGTGCCATAGGTTCGCCATCGCTGGTCTAGGTGATTTGCTACTCTTCAGTTTATCAAATAGTTGTAATACATCTTCCTGGTTTATCGATATTTCTTTCCATTTTCTGCTGCATTAGCTTTAAATACTATTTCAAGCATGGGTAACTTCCCTACATAATTCATTCAGTCTCTCTGCTATGGCCTTGTCCCCTCTTAGTGCCCTTTTACCCCTCTATCATCCAATTGTCCAACTAACTCTCTCACAGGTTTTTTGCTACGAATGTACCTGAAAAAGTTCTTATTATGTTTTTTTGCTTCCATGGCAAGCTGTTTTTCAAACTCTCTCTTTGCCTGCCTTATCAATGCCTTGCATCTAACTTGCCAGTGCTTAACTTGTTTCCAGTTTTTGTCATTTGACTCAACAACCTCTCTGACCTCACCTTTAAACCATGTTGGCAGTTCTTTGGACGTCGTTCCACTTTTCTTAACGTGTGGAATATAGCTGGTCTGGACTTCCAAGATAGTATTTTTAAACAACACCCATGCTTGATATGAATCTTTAACCTTTGCAGCTGCTCCTTTTTGATTTTTCTTAAATGTTTTCTTCATTTTATCAAAATTTCCCTTTTGAAAGTTAAAAGGTAATACTGTGGATTTCCTTGCCATCCTTCCTCTATTTATTAAATCAAACACAATCATGCTATGATTACTATTGCCAAGTGGCCCCAATACCCTTATCTCTTGCACCAGATCTTGTGTTCCACTAAGAACCATGTCCAAGATGGCTCCCCCTTTTGTCAGTTCATGAACCAGCTGCTCCAAGAAGTAGTCATTTATTTCATCTAGAAACTTCAGACCCAATTTTGATCTGGGCTGTGCTATGCACCGCATTGGTGCATAGTCTGCCTCCCTCCCGCCTAACCTGAATTTTCCATGCCAGGTCATATGTGGCCACAGCATTGAAAACCTGGATATCACCACTCAGCTAGGAGGCCGCAGGAGCTATCCGTGTATTGTTAGCCTCCCTCACTTGGTTTGCAGCTTGTCGTGCTGTGAGGGCTTGTGTGCATCAGTGATGCTGAGAGCTACAATATCGGTAGTTTAACTATTGGCAGGGTCTCCCAAGATGGACAGGTCTCAACTGAGGTGCCAGACCAAGATAAACCACCCATCTGGGCAGCATCAGAATGGGATAGTGTTGACGGCGGCAACAACACCAAACTTAAACTGCGCGGAAGAAAGGCCCGGCAATCTACATCTCTATCTTGCCATGAAAACCCAATGGATAGTTACAACAAAACAAATTGTGCTATAGTGCTGGAAGACGAGACCCCCAGGTCGGAAAGCACTCAACTAGCTACTGGGGAAGAGCTGAAGACTTTTCAGAGTAAAGCCAGCATTTATGATGTGGTTGGACCAAAGCCCTCGGGACATCTGACTGCTGATGTAGCTGCGCATGAAATGAGAGTCAGAAGCTGTAAAGATGTCTTACGCATTGGAACATGGAACGTACGAAGCATGAACCAAGGGAAGTTGGAGGTGGTCAAGAATGAAATGGAACGTGTACAACTTGATCTGTTGGGTGTCAGCGAACTGAAATGGACTGGCATTGGGCACTTTGCATCAGATGATCACATGGTCTACTATGTTGGAAATGAAAGACAAAGAAGAAATGGTGTTGAATTTATAATAAAGAAGAAACTTGCAAGAACTGTAATGAAATACAATGCAGTCAGCGAACGCTTAATCTCTATTCGTCTACGAGGAATGCCTATAAACACAACTATAATTCAAGTATATGCCCCAACAACAGCTGCAGGAGAGAATGAAATTGAAGAGTTCTATGAACAAGTACAAGCTGAAATTGACAGAACATGCAAACAGGATATCCTGATAGTCATGGGTGACTGGAACGCAAAAGTTGGCAACAAAGAAGAAGGCAAAGTAGTTGGAAAATATGGACTTGGCAACAGAAATGAAGCTGGAGAAGGACTTATAGAATTCTGCAAGACCAACGACCTATTCATCTCAAACACCTT
The DNA here is from genome assembly GCA_033557465.1 of Ichthyophis bannanicus. Lineage (NCBI taxonomy): Eukaryota > Metazoa > Chordata > Amphibia > Gymnophiona > Ichthyophiidae > Ichthyophis > Ichthyophis bannanicus. The sequence goes on from CM066039.1 coordinate 196,324,457, forward strand.
CTTCCATCAACACAAGCGGCGACTGTACACATGGACTTCACCCAATGGATTGTATACAAATCAAATTGACTGCCTCTGTGGAAATCACTGATGGAAAAGTTCTATAACATCAACAAAGACAAAACCTGGAGCTGACTGTAGTACAGATCATCAACTACTAGTATGCAAACTCAAGCTAAACTTGAAAAAGAGCAAACCACTCATTTAATTAATTTAATTAACAAGTTTTTATATACCGCACCTTCCAATGATCAGTTGCGGTTTACATTGAACAACAGTAAACAAGGCAATGTTGTTTTTACATATAACAATGAGAAGCTACAAAGATTCAACTCAAAACTTACAATTAACAGTTGTAACTATATACAATGGACAGGATTAATTATATACAAGGTATGTATAATTCAAGCATCGTTTTGTGTTTTTGGTACTTGTTCCAGATCAGGGATTGATAAGGTTGGCTGGTGAGACTATCCTTTTTCTTGTTGAAAAGGTGAATTCGTTAAAGGACCGTAGTATGTTGAGAATAAATGTGTTTTGAGTTTTTTTCTAAACTCCATGATTTGAGGTAAGGATCTTAGTTCAGATGGAATGTTGTTCCAAATTATGGGGGCAGCATGGGAGAATGCTTTCATGTTTGTTGATTTTTTAGCCTTTATAAATTCCTTTGGTGTTTTTAGTTTGTTTATTTGGTCTCTCCTTTGAAGATTAAGATTGGGTTCTTTATTGATAAGTTTGTTTAGTGTAGGAGGTGCTATATTATTTAGGGCTTTGTATGTAGTTAGGAGGGTTTTATATTGTATTCGGCATTGCATCGGGAGCCAGTGTAGATTTTGTAATATAGGTGTTATATGTTGAAATGGTGGGGCATTCATTATAATCCTGGCTGCTGCGTTTTGGGCTAGTTGGAGTTTTTTTAGGTTTTGTTTTGTTACGCCTATTAGTGTTAGGTTCGCGAAGTCAAAATGGGGGGTTATTATTGCTTGAATTATACATTGAAAATCCTTTAGGTGCAGTAGGGGGCGGAGTTGTTTTAATACTTTAAGTTTGAAATAAACTTTTTTTGTTATATTCCTTATGTGGGTTTCCATAGTGAGGTGTTTGTCTATTATTACGCCTAAGTAACGTATTTCGGTATTTATTTTGATATCATTATTTTGTAATGTGATGTATGTTGGGGGGGTGAAAGTTGTATTCTTAGTTACTATTAAGGCTTCTGTTTTAGTGTGATTTATGTATAGGTTGTTTTCATTTAGCCAGTTAGTTATCTCGTTAAGGCAGGTATTCATTAGAAGTGTTGGAATATTAGGAATTGTGAATGGGACATACATCATTATGTCGTCCGCATAAAGGTGGTAAAAAACATTGAATTTTTTAAATATTTGACAGATGTGTTTTAAGTAGATATTAAATAGTAGCGCTGACAGTGCAGAGCCCTGGGGGAGGCCTAGTTCTTGGTTGTAAGTTTTTGAAGCGAGGTTACCAATTCGTACCGTTTGGGTTTGATCACTTAGGTAAGATGAGAACCAGTTAAGGACTGTAGATTTTATTCCAATTTGTCTTAGTTTGTCAATCATTGTTGAGTGGTGGACACTGTCAAAGGCTGCGGAGATGTCAATGAATATAAGTAGGAATGCCTGTTTTGAATTATCAATGCCTCTTACTAGGGTGTCGATTAGGACTGTTAGTAGTGACTCCACCCCGTGATGGGGGCGAAACCCATACTGTTGATCATCAAAGGGGGCTGAACTGTCAATGTATTCTTGGGTTTGAATTTGTACTGTTTTTTCTATTAATTTAGCCATGAACGGGATGCTTGATATGGGTCTGTAGGATTTGGGTGATGCTTTGTCAAGGGTAGGATTTTTTATTATTGGGCGAATCTGTGCGTGTTTTAAAGAAGGGGGTAAGTACCCCGTTTTTAGCGAAAGATTTACTATGGGGAGGATGAATTGTGAGAGGGTAGGTAAGGAGCTTTTTATCCATGTTACTGGACAAGGGTCGAGGGGTGAGGTGGTTGTATTTATGTTTGTTATGATGTTCTTGAGTGCCATGTTAGATAGGGGTTGGAAATCTGTCCATTCATCTGTAAAATGAGTTAGAGGTATATGTTTTGGTTTTAGTAGCTGGGGGAGGGATTTGACTTTGGTCATGTAGTAGTCGGCCAAGTTCTGTGGGGAAATTTCAGTAATTTCAGTGCTGGAGTTGTGGGTGTTATTTGTTAACCTTTGGGCTATTGAGAATAGTTCTCTAGGTCTGTTTATTGCATTGTTGAGTATAGAGGAGTGGTAATTTTTCTTGGCATTGTTAATTGCATCTTTATATTCATTAAGGAGAGTGATGTATGAATCTTTGTTTATGGGGTTTTTGTTTTTTCTCCATTTGCATTCCGCTTTCCTTAAGTTTCTTTTCATTAGGTTTAGTGTTTTATTGTACCATGGGGCTTGGTCTGCTTTCGGGTGAGTGATTTTCTTTCTGGTTTGCTTATTGGCAGCTGCATTATTGATGATTTCGTACCAGTTTTTTACTGCTTCATCAAGATTTTGTGGTGAGGTAGTTAATTTGGGGATTGTCATGTCTAAAAATTCCTCTTTGTTATGTTTTTTAAATCTGTATGGAGGAACAGTAGGTGGGGTTCGTTTAACTGTTGTGTTATTGATAGTAATTTGAAAGTTAATGAGATGATGGTCTGACCAGGGGGTTGAGGTGCATTTGAGGGAGTTGGGGTTATAAAATTTGTGAAGTATATCTGGTAGTAGGACCATGTCAAGTATATTCCCTTTATTGTGTGTGCTGTCATTTACTATTTGGTGAAAATCCATATCTGTGGTGGATTCTAAGAAGAGAGAGGCATATGATTTTGGTAAGGAGGGAGGTTAAAATCACCGAGCATTAGTATTGGATTTTGGTCGGTGGAGGAGCTTAGGAATTCAATTACGGGGTCCAGGTTTTCTGATTGTTGATCTGGTGGTCTATAAATTAGGCAGATTTTCAGGTTGCCTATTTGTGTAATGATTGTGTCAATGTTGGTGGGTATGTGTGATTGTAGTTTTTTTGCTTTTATCTCTTTTTTTATCATTATTAGTACTCCACCACCTTTTTTGTGGGTTCTGTGTGTAAAAAAGATGTCATAATGATTATTGTTCAGTTGGTTCAAGTATACGGAGTCTGTGTCAGTTAACCATGTTTCTGTTACACATAATATGTCTGGTTTTTGTATGTCTAATATATCCATGAATATAGGCAATTTATTTTTCATTGATCTGGCATTGATTAGATATATTGATAATGAGTCAGGGGTTATTCCTGGGTTAAGGTTTTTAGACGGCAGGGTTGAGGTGAAGTTTATGTGAATTAGTCTATGGTGGTTTACTTTAGGGTAGTGTTCTGGATAGAGTTGCCATGTTGAGAAACTGTTTCTTGTTGGGCTGTGTATTATTGGGATGTTTTTAAAGTTATTGTTATTTAGACTGTGTGCAATAATAGTTAGGATAGAGATAGTGAAGCATATTATATGTATTCTAGTTTTGGAGGTGTTAGATGATAACATTTTGATATCGTTTGCCTATATTACTGACAATAGTAATTATAAGTGTTACTGACAACAGTAACAGCCTGAGGCTGAGTTTTGTGAAGTCGGGGCTTTTTGGCAGATGTGTTGGCAATTGGTAGTGTGTTTTGTGGTGTTGCCACTGGTGATAGATTCAGTTAGGCTGGGAAATTTAGAACTGGCTAAACACTTTAGTTCAGGTTATGGTGGTGTATTCCTGTAAGGTATGATAGTAAGATGATGAAAACAATCCTGTTAGGCTGACAACAGTGGTAATGTAATGAGAATATCAGATATTATTTCAATAATTATAGTTACTGACAACAGTATAAGCAATTATAAGCTATTAGGACAATTAATTGTAGTTCCTGACAACAGTATAGACAATTAGATAGGTTATGCTAGGAGAGTAGACTGATCTATGATTAGTCTGATCTATGGATGGTCTGATCTATAATGATTAATTGTATAACTGGAAACAGTATAGTATTATTTTAGAATACACTACTGGCAACAGTAACAATAAAATGCTTAGTATAGTACAATTGAATAGTGTTGAAATGCAATCATATTTGTGGAATACTGGCGACAGTATAACATTTGTATGGCATTAAAGCACAGTGTGTACTGTTAGTTAGATTACTGGCAAAAGTATATCAATAAAGTATAGTGAGTTGTATTTTCTGATACTGGCTACAGTATGTTATATATTATTAGGTAATACTAGTAATAGTAAATAATTAAAGCACTATGGCTGTATTTGTTGGTTTATAATCCAGGTAGATGTGAAAGGTTTATATAATTTAAGACACCAAGTTCGGTTGTTAGGGGAAAGTCCGTTTGAGAGTTTGTAGCTGGTATACTTGCGGTTGGAGGCTTTATTTAGAGGGGTCCAGATCTGCTGTTTCTTGTTTGTAGTCTCCGTCTGTGGTGGAGTATCTGTTGGAGTGGAGTCGTTGGTTTTTGGTTTGTGGTTTGTGCCTGTCGTGCCACCGCCTAAGGGCCACGCCAAAGGGCCCTCTTGCGAGGCCCTCAGGCGCGGGCCCGCAAGGCGCGGGCACGGGTTGCTGGTGCTTCTTTTTCACCGGGTGCTCCTGCTGCCCGGATTGGGTAGAGCGGCTTGGTGGAGGTGGCCTGGTGCTCCGACCCGCTCGATCCCCGCCGGGAGAGCAGCTGGAGGGTCGGAGTGCTGGGCTGCTGAAGAGGCCACGCGGCTGCTGGCGCTTCTTTTTCACCGGGTGCTCCTGCTGCCCGGATTGGGTAGAGCGGCTTGGTGGGGGTGGCCTGGTGCTCCGACCCGCTCGATCCCCGCCGGGAGAGCAGCTGGAGGGTCGGAGTGCTGGGCTGCTGAAGAGGCCACGCGGCTGCTGGCGCTTCTTTTTCACCGGGTGCTCCTGCTGCCCGGATTGGGTAGAGCGGCTTGGTGGGGGTGGCCTGGTGCTCCGACCCGCTCGATCCCCGCCGGGAGAGCAGCTGGAGGGTCGGAGTGCTGGGCTGCTGAAGAGGCCACGCGGCTGCTGGCGCTTCTTTTTCACCGGGTGCTCCTGCTGCCCGGATTGGGTAGAGCGGCTTGGTGGGGGTGGCCTGGTGCTCCGACCCGCTCGATCCCCGCCGGGAGAGCAGCTGGAGGGTCGGAGTGCTGGGCTGCTGAAGAGGCCACGCGGCTGCTGGCGCTTCTTTTTCACCGGGTGCTCCTGCTGCCCGGATTGGGTAGAGCGGCTTGGTGGGGGTGGCCTGGTGCTCCGACCCGCTCGATCCCCGCCGGGAGAGCAGCTGGAGGGTCGGAGTGCTGGGCTGCTGAAGAGGCCACGCGGCTGCTGGCGCTTCTTTTTCACCGGGTGCTCCTGCTGCCCGGATTGGGTAGAGCGGCTTGGTGGGGGTGGCCTGGTGCTCCGACCCGCTCGATCCCCGCCGGAGAGCAGCTGGAGGGTCGGAGTGCGGGGCAGCAGATGCGGCCACGCGGCTGCTGGCGCTTCTTTTTCACCGGGTGCTCCTGCTGCCCGGATTGGGTAGAGCGGCTTGGTGGGGGTGGCCTGGTGCTCCGACCCGCTCGATCCCCGCCGGGAGAGCAGCTGGAGGGTCGGAGTGCTGGGCTGCTGAAGAATGCAGCAAAATATGACCTTGAGAATATACCACTGGAATTTAAAGACTGCCTGCAAAATCAATTTGCTGCTTTAGATACAAATGACAGAGCTCCAGAAGAGTTATGGAATGACATCAAGAAGGTTGTGTTGGAAGAAAGCGAGAAGTCTCTACAAAAGGTGAAAAAGCAAAAACAGCCAAAATGGATGACGGAAGAAACTCTGAAAATTGCCCAGAAACGCAGAGAAGCTAAAGCCAGAGGAGAAAGAAAGACAATAACAGAACTCAACAGAGATTTCCAACGTGCAGCAAGACAGGACAAGGAAAAGTACTACAACGACACATGCAAGGAAATAGAAGCAGAAACTATTAGAGGAAGAACAAGATCGGCTTTCCTAAAGCTACAAGAGTTAAAGAAAAAGTTCCAGCCTCGAACTGGAATGTTACAAGATGCTCAAGGTTCTATGTTGAATGATGCTGAGAAGATCAAGAAAAGGTGGAAGGATTATGCAGAGTTTTTATATGATAAAGATCAAGTGGACCAACAGCCGTTTCAACCTGTACCTTATGATCGGGAACCATTGGTGATGAAAGAAGAAGTTGAAGCAGCATTGAAAGCCTTATCAAAGAACAAAGCACCAGGCATTGATAGCATTCCCATAGAAGTATTACAGCAATCTGATGCAGCTGTTACCATACTTACAAGGCTCTGCCAAGAAATATGGAAGACAATATCATGGCCAACGGACTGGAAAAAATCTGTGTTTATACCAATACTAAAGAAAGGTGATCCAACTGACTGTGGAAATTATCGCACAATTGCTCTGATCCCACATGCCAGCAAGATTCTACTGAAGATTATTCAAAAGAGACTACAACCATACCTGGAACAAGAACTACCTGAAGTGCAAGCAGGGTTCAGGAAAGGGCGAGGAACGAGAGACATCACTGCGGATGTGAGATGGATCCTTGAAAAGACTAAAGAATACCAAAAGGATATCTATTTGTGCTTTATCGACTATAGCAAGGCTTTTGACTGTGTAAACCATGAGAAACTCTGGGCCACATTAAGAAGCATGGGTATACCAGAACACCTGATTGTACTCTTGCACAATCTGTACATGGATCAAGAAGCAACAGTTCAAACGGAACAAGGAGAAACAGAATGGTTTAAAATAAGCAAAGGTGTAAGACAAGTCTGTATACTTTCCCCCTACCTGTTTAATTTATATGCAGAACAAATCATCAGAGAAGAAGGATTGTATGAAGACAACAGAGGTGTGAAGATTGGTGGAAGACTCATCAACAACCTTTGCTATGCTGATACCACCACATTACTGGCTGAAAGTGAAGATGATCTGAAACATTTGCTTCTCACAATCAAAGAACATAGTCTCAAAATGGACCTGCACCTTAATGTAAAGAAGACAAAGATCATGACAACTGGCATAATCAACAGGTTCATCGTTGAAGGAGAAGAAATTGAAATTGTGAACAACTTTAACCTACTTGGATCAACTATCAATAAAGAAGCAACAAGCAGTCAAGAAATCAGACGACGCATTGCTCTTGGCAGAATGGCTATGAAAGACCTAGATAAGATTCTCAAGAGCAGAGATGTCTCTCTTCATACAAAGATTCGACTTGTTCAAGCCATGGTATTTTCAATAACATTATATGGATGTGAAAGCTGGACAGTGAAAAAGATAGACAGGAAGAAAATTGATGTCTTTGAATTATGGTGCTGGTGGCGAATACTGTGTATACCATGGACTGCCCGAAGAACAAACCAGTCGGTACTAGAGGAGATCAAACCTAGGCTTACTTTGGAAGCTCAGATGACAGGACTTTGACTTTCATATTTTGGACACATCATGCGAAGAGAGAGATCATTGGAGAAAGACATCATGCTTGGCAGGATAGAGGGTCAACGTAGAAGAGGAAGGCCAGCAATGAGATGGATCGAGACAATAGCAGCAGCTACGGGTGCCAGTCTGTCAACAATGAGCCGCCTGACTCAGGACCGAACACAGTTTAGGATAGCTATCCAGAGGGTTGCCATGAGTCGACTCCGACTCGACGGCACTTAACAACAACAACTGTTAGCCTTGGCGTCTTACAGACAGGCGAAGGTTTCCCTCGCCTATTTTTAAGGCGCAGAGCGCTAACCCTGTAGAATCAAAAATCAATGCCACACGGGTAGCGCCATGGTCCTCCTCCACACCTCCCCAGAATGCCCCCGACACACCCCAATGATAACTGCAATGCATTGGGGCACGTAAGGACAAACCAGGGAATTTTCGAAGGCACTACCTGTGTAGGTGCCTTCAAATATTCCCTGTTAAGGCATCTATTTATGGGTAACTAGGGGAGTTACCCATGTAAATACCTTCAAAAATTGGGCCCTTTATCTCTCTAGCATGTCCTGCCATGACCCTGACCGAATTGATACTGGAGTAATTGAAATCACCCATTATTATTACTGTGCTGTAAATATTGTTAGCTTCCCTGATTTCTTTGAGCATTTCATCATCCATCTGTACATTCTGGGCAGACGGTCGATAGTACACCCTCACTATCATCACCTTTCCCTTTTAACATGGAATTTCAATCCATAGAGATTCTACAGTGTAATTTGTTTCCTGAAAAACTTTAATCCTGTGTGACTCAATGCCCTCTCTAACACAGAGCGCAACTCCTCCACCAATTTGATCTACTCTATCATTGCGATATAATTTCTACCTAGATATCACAGTGTCACAATGGTTGTCCTCCTTCCACCATATCTCTGAGATAACTTCTCATTTAGTGCTATATATTCTAACTCTCCCATCTTATTTTTTAGACTTCTAGCATTTGCATACAAGAATTTCAGAGGCTGTGTTTTATTCATATTAATCTGGTTACCGGTAGGCAAGGGTAATATGGAATCTTTAAGTTCTGTCTGCTCCGTACCTAAGTTTAAAAGCTGCTATATCTCCTTTTTAAAAGTTAATGCCAGCAGTCTGGTTCCATCCCAGTTAAGGTGGAGTCCATCCCTTCAGAAAAGCCCCTCCTTTCCCTAGAATGTTGCCCAGTTCCTAACAAATTCAAAACTCTCATCCTTGCACCACTGTCTCATCCATGCATTGAGACTTTTGGGTTCTGCACGTGGAACGGGAAGCATTTCAGAGTATGCTAGCCTGGACGTTCTGGATTTCAACTTCCTACCTAAAATCCTAAATTTGGCTTCCAAAACCTCCCTACCACACTTTCCTATGTCATTGGTACCAACATGTACCAAGACAGCAGACTCCTCCCCAGCACTATCTAAGACCTTGTCTAGATGGCGCATGAGGTCTGCTACCTTCACACCAGGCAGGCATGTTACTAAACGATCCTAACGTCCACCACCCATGCAGCTATCTACATGCCTAATGATCAAATCACCAACTATGATGGCTGTCCTAACTCTTCTCTTGTGGACACATGACCTTGGAGAAACCTGCTCCGTGTGAGAGGGTTTTATATCACCTGGAGGAAGGTCCTAGCTACAGAATCACTTCCTGCCACACCAGGGTGATGGTCTCCTATCACATGACCTCACATGTGATAGGAGAAGTCCCACATGAGGTGGGACTTCAGTACTATGTCCCTGTATGTCTCATCTGTGTACCTCTCTGTCTTCCTTATGTCCTCCAGGTCTGCTACTCCAGCCTCCAGAGATCGGACTCATTCCCTGAGAACAAAGAGCTCCTTGCACTAAGTGCACACGTAACACCCCTCACCAACTGGGAGAAAATCAAGCGAAGTTACTCACCTGTAACAGGTGATCTCCGGAAACAGCAGGAATTTAGTCTTCACTTATGGGTGACATCGGTACCGACGGAGCCCGCGTGGGAACGCTCCCCAGCGTCCAATAGGAAAGCTTTTGGGAGTATCCCACTGCGCCTGCACTGCTGCCTTCCCGCCTTTGTGACTCTCCCTCCTCAGTTGAGTGTGTAGCTGAGATAAAAGGAGAGAAAAGAACAAAACAGTTATATATAGTTTGAAACGTTCTATGTAAACCTGTATATAGTTTTGAAACCGTTCTATGTAAACCACCTTGAGATTATGAAAGGCGGTATATAAAAAATATTAAATAAATAAATAAAAGAGAGAGAGAGAAACCCTACTAGGGGAGGAGGGTGTGTTGTGAAGACTAAATTCCTGCTGTTCCCGGAGATCACCTGTTACAGGTGAGTAACTACATTATCTCCAGGAGCAAACAGAAATGTAGTCTTCACATATGGGACTCCCCAGCTCCCAGATGCCAGAGAAAGGCTCCCAGAATCAGTAGATTTGCCGCAGAGCAGGCCTCAGGAGGGCATGCATCCTTCATGGATGTCTAGCATCAAAAACTTCCGGGATGGAGGGTAGGAGTTGCCCTAAGTCTGAAAGAGGTGCTGGAGTACCACCTGACTAAACATGGCATCCCAATGGGAGTCCTTGTCAAGACAGTAATGAGCAGCAAAGGTATGTACTGAAAACCATGTGGCTGCTTTGCAAATTTCATCAATGGCAACAGAACGTAGGTTTGCCGTGAATGCAGCCATGGCACGATCGTTATGGGCAGGTACATGACCTTCAAGGGATAGTCCTGCCTTATCATAAGCAAATAAAATGCAATCTGCTTTCCATTTAGAAAGGGTACGTTTGGATACTGGCAACCCCAAGTGACTGGGATCAAAGGAGATGAATAATAGAGCCTTTATGGTGCTCAGCAGTCCTTTGAAGATAGAAGGCTAAGGCCCATTTATAGTCAAAGGTATGGAGGGTTGCCTCTGTCCTAGAGGAATGCTGTCTAGGGAAAAAGTCATGAAGGTAAACAGACTGATTGAAATGGAAAGGAGACACCACCTTTGGCATGAAATGGGGGTTAGTCCTAAGGACCACCTTATCATGGTGGAACCGGGTTATATGGTGGGTCTGCCACCATCGCCTGAAGTCACTGATGCATCTAGCTAAAGTGAGAGCAACAAAGAAGATGACCTTCCAAGAGAGAAACTTTAGTGAGATTGTGGCTAAAGGTTCAAAAGGCAGCTTAAAGAGCTGTCCTAAGATGACATTAAGATCCCATGCCACCGGTGGTGGCCTGATGGGAGGCTAGGTCAATAAGAGCCCTCTCATGAAACGTGTTACAAGCGGTTGTGAGAAGATAGGTTGCTCATCCAAGGATGGTGAGAAGCAGCAATTGCACTGAAGTGAACCCTCACCGAGTTTGTCTTGAGACCAGAGGACAAAAGATGGAGGAGATACTGAAGGAGAACTTCCACAGGAGCTGAGAAGGGATTAAGATCCTTCTGGGAACCCCAAATGGAGAACCTATGCCACTTGAACTCACAGGAACATCTGGTGGACAGTTTTCTTGAGGCTAGCAAGATCTGCTTTACTTCTTGAGGAAGGTTAATATCTTGCACCACTATGCTCTCAGCAGCCAAGCCATGAGATGGAGAAATTGCGGATTGGGATGGAGTAGCATCCCTTCCTCCTATGAAAGGAGATTGGGAGCGAGTCCAGGACAGACGTAGTAGGAGAGGAAACCATGTTTGACATAGTCAGCCTGGGGCTATGAAGCTCATGTGGCCCCTGTCTGCTTGAAGCTTGAAAAGCGTTTTGGGAATCAGCGGTATGGGAAGAAAGGCATCCAGGAAATCCTGACCCAATGAAGGTAGAAAGCATCCACCTGTTGGAGGCTGAACATCGGGGTTCTGGTGCAAAAACAAAATAGTTTGGCATTTTGCGGAGTGGCAAAAAGGTCTATGTAAGGCGTTCCCCAGGTCTGAAAGATGTTGGAAATTGTTTCCTGATGGAGGGACCATTCGTGTGGAAGGAGTTTCCAACTCAATCTATCTGCTAAGACGTTTTGCTGTCCTGGCAGATACACTGCTTGGAAGTGTATTCGATGAGCACTGATAAAGGACCAAAGATGGGGAGCCTCCCTGCAAAGGGCCCAAGAGCTAGTTCCCCCCTGCTTATTCAGGTAGAACATAGCTACCTGATTGTCCGTCTACAAGAGAACTCTGTGGCCTTGTAATTGTTGTTGAAATACTTTGAGGGCATTGAAGATGGCACAAAGCTCCATTAAATGTAACTGGAGCTGCGACTCCTGCTCCGTCCAGCAGCCCTGAATGGAGAGAGAGTCCAAGTGGGTATCCCAGCCCAGTTTGGAGGCATCTGTTGTCAGGATGCATTGATGTGGAGGCATTTGAAAAGATGACCCTATGAGAAGATTTCCTGGGGTAGACCACCACAGAAGGACGTCAATGAGACTGTGACTTGGATCTGGTCCTTGAGGGCCCCAGAGATATGCTTCCACTGGGAGGCAAGAATCCATTGAGCTGTCCGCATGTGCAGATGGGTATATGGGACAACATGCACTGTGGAGGCCATATGGCCTAGAAGTTGGAGCATCTCCCTAGCCGAGAGATTGTCTCTGAGCCTTACTTGAGATCCTAGCTGTACTAGTTGAGTAAAACGGTCCTGGGGCAGAATTGCCCTTGACCGTCAAGTGAATTCTAATGTTTGAGTGGCAACTAGATGGGATTTTGGAAGGTTTATCACAAATACCAGATTCTGTAGCACCTGCATTGTATGAAGGAGGGACAGATGAACCTCCTGTGAAGTGGCTGCCCTTATTATCCAGTCATCTAAGTAAGAGAAGACGAATATTCCAAGAATCCTTAGATATGCGGCTACAAACGCAATAAACTCGGAGAGAGGCGAGCCTGAAGGGAAGGCCTCTGTATTGATAGTGATTTCCTTGGAAGATGAAGCATAGATATCTCCTGTGTTCTGGATGAATGTGGATGTGAGTATACGCTTCCTTTAGATCTAGAGAACAGAGCCAGTCCTGACTAGAGATAAGGTAGAAGGGTTCCTAGTGAGACCATTTTGAATTTCTCTCGGACTACAAACTTGTTTAGGTTCCCAAGGTCTAAGATGGGTCTGTACCCTCTGTTTTTCTTTGGTATGAGAAAGTAAGGACAATAGAATCCCATCCCCTGTTGGGATGTTGGAACCTCTTCTATGGCACACTCTGACAGAAGATAATTGATCTCTTGCTGCAGGAGAGCAGTGAGTAGGGGTTGAGAATGATATTTCCCTACCAGAGTGGAGAGGGAGGTGCTTTTCAGATGAAGCTTGCACCCCTCTCGCACTGTGGTTAGTGTCCACTGCCCTGAGGTGATAAGATGCCACCTGTGGGCATAATGGCAAAGTCTGCCTGCTATGTAGAGAGGGTGGGAGTTCTCCAGAGGCAGGGTGGCTATGTTCTCTAGGAAGAAGTCAAAAGCAAGGCGCAAATTGAGTCTGTACAGCTGTTGGGGTTTAGGAGCCTGTGGCTTCTTCTGTTGCTTAGGAGTCTGTTGCTTCCTCTGGGTACCCTGAGGTTGGTATTGAGAAGCTGTGGGGTAAGAAGGATAACATTTCTTCTTCTTACCATAGAAAAGCTTCTTTGCCGCTGCTTTCTTCTTGGCAGGGTTGGCAGTAGTTTTGGAAAGCCTATTGAGGGTAGTATTCTCAGACTCTGAGAGGCCTTATCCTGACAATCCTTTCCAAACTGGTTCTCTCTTCAGTACAGGGAATATTACCCAGCTTATCTTGAACCCATTGTTCAAGGTCTGATGCCTGGAGCCATGCAAATCCTATGTGCACCTATACAGATAGAAGCTGTTCTGCTAGTACATTCAAAACAGTCAAAGATTGCCCTGTTGACAAATTTGGCATGTTTGACTAATGCAAGGTAGTCTGCCCTCTTATCATCTGGGAGAAGAGGAGACATTGATTCCAGATCCCTAGTTACCTTCCTCAGGAACATACCCATGTAGAGTATGTATGAACGTATCTGGGCTGAGAGTATGGAGGACTGAAAACATCGACACCCAAAGGCATCAAGGGTTCTCGATTCCCTGCCCAGGCGATTGGAGGAGTGCGTCTTAGAACTTTTAATTCGACGCATAGCCGATTCCACTACCATTGGAATCTACGTTTTCTGGAATCCGGGGCTTTCTGGTACTCGATACATGGTATTGAGTCTTCCAATATGGACAGAAATGATGAGGGGCATTTCCCACATCCTGAGCATAAGATCCTGGAGAATACAGTGAATAGGCAGAGTAGTCGCCTCTTTAGAAGCTGTAGGGAATTGGAGAATGTCCATCTCCTCTGCTCTTGGTTCTTTCTCCAATGTAGGAGTAATGGATAGGCCCCTTGCCATATCCTTGATAAACTCTTGTAAAGACATATCTTTGGGAGGGGACATGCGCCGTTATGGTGAAGGTGAGGGTTCCTCCTGAAGACTTTGCATCTCTCGGGTACCATCGATTCATCATCTTAAGAATTGGAATCGGTAGAATCAAAGTATTAACGTGAGCGATGCTCCTGTTCTTGCAAGGTCTGGTACTGATCGAGATAAGTATCCGCTTGAGAGACTTGCTGTACCAGTACACCTCGGAAATGGGAACAAGCGGCATGAAACCCGATGCAGACTAAATGGGCATAGTTGACAGTACCGGTATCAACAATACCACCGGTAATGACCTGACCGGTACCAATGCCGCTAACAGACCCGCTAGACTCCGCTCAATGGCCAGCAAACGCTGATCCATAGAGCTTGCGATGCCTGGGTATCGGTACCGGAAGCATAGGCTACCGTTCCAGAGCATGGTACCAGAAACTCTCCTGAGGTAGGGGCCTCGAGAGCATCCTGGACCCCTTTTGTGGCTTTGGAGGGGAGGTCCTCCCGCCAGGGTAGTTTGGCTGGTCGATTCAACTCCAGGGCAATGCTCGAGGCATCTCTATGTTTAGATAGAAATCTACCCTTGGGAGGATGGCCTGTCTTGTGTTTCAATACCTGAGATCCATGTGAGGAAGACAATGCCCTTGATGATGTTGAAGCGAGTGAAACTGCATCTGAGGCAAAAAGGGAGTCAAGTTTCGTGGCCAAATTCTGTAAATCTCTCTTTGTCATCTTCTTGCATAGGGGACATTCAGATGACTGGTGATCTGGGCTGAGGCATTTAAGACACCAGTCATGGGTATCAGTAGCACAGCTAGTGCTACCACATTTGGAACACTTCTTAAAACCACTGGTTGGTTTTTCCATCATGTCAGTAGACTGAATGGAAGGCCTAGGCCTAAGATGGCATCGGTGTGCCCTGAAGAACTAAAATTCTTCTTTTTGTTTTTTTTGGAAAGGAAGAAATAGAATCAAGGATATCGGTTCCAGTGTCAACAGGAAGGCAGACGCAACCACAAAAAATAAGAAAGAAGAAGGAATTTTCTGTGGTGATAGGATTTGCTTCCTGCTGGCTCCACGGAAAATAAAGGAGGGAGAGTCATAAAGGCAGGAAGGCAGCAGGGCAGGCGCAGTGGGATGCTCCCAAAAGTTTTCCTATTGGATGGTGGGGAGCATTCCCGCATGGGCTCCGTCGGTACCAATGTCACCCATATGTGAAGACTACATTCCTACTTGTTCCTGGAGATTACATATGACACTCATTGAAAAAGACTGGAAAGCCCCCATCTCGCTGATGGACTGCTGTCTGCATCTTAGTTTTAAGGTCGTTTTTATGTATTTAACTTGTTTATTAATATAAATTTGCTGAGGATACTTATACTAATAAAACTATATCTAATATGTTTAATGGACTTTGTTCACCTCAAGATTAATTAATCTCAGGTCCTTAATGTATCCTTGATGTGGATTAACAGTTGCACCTGAGAGTGAATATGGGCACCTCCTTCCATTTAAAAGCTTTAAAAGCCTATAAAGATATGATTATCCCGGGGGGGGGGGGAGGAGTGAGGAGGGAGGGAGAGAATGAAGACCTATTAAAAATTTGCTTGCTTCTAAGGTAAAGGCTTACCAATTTTCTGGGTGACTCACGCAGCCCTTGGTTTGATAGAAGGGGCCTTTTAAATTGCCCCTTTGATTTGTCACTTGCCTTTAACACCTATTCAAGACAACTTTACAGATCTTCTGCCTCCTAACTGGAAGGCCTCTTTGTAAAGGTCACTAGAAACAAGTTTATTTCTTCCTACTCAGGTCTATTCAGAGTAGTTACTCACCTGTAACAGGTGTTCTCCAGGAGCAGCAGGATCAGTCCTCACATATGGGTGACGTCGGCACCAACGGAGCCCTCATGCGGAGCATTTCCCCAGCTTTCAAAGAAAGCCTTTGGGAATTGCAGCACGCATGCGCGGTCCCCTTCCCGCCCAAGGGTGCCATCTTGCTCAGTCTGATGACATAGCTAAAAGACAGCAAAAAAATTAGCAAAATAAGTCATATGACAGCAACTCCAAGGGGAGGAGGGAGGGTTGTGAGGACTGATTCCTGCTGCTCCTGGAGAACACCTGTTACAGGTGAGTAACTACTCTTTCTCCAGGACCAAGCAGGAAGTCAGTCCTCACATATGGGACTCCCCAGCTTAAGGCTACCGGAGACCTCAAGCCGAAAAAATGAGCTCCCTCTAGCTCGTCAGTATGTAAGGAAGGAATCTTCTCTGAGAACGCCCCCGACCGGTAGCCCAACACCAGGGCCGGAGGGTAGAAGTTGCCTAAACCTCAAAGAGATTATGGAGTACTGCCTGTCCGAAAGCACTGTCCCTGCGGGACTCCCTCTCAAGGCAGTAATGGGCCGCAAAACTGGCTTGAAGACCAAGTAGCGGCCCGGCAGATGTCTGCCAACGGAACAGAGCGGAGATGAGCCACTGACGCAGCCTTCGCAATGACACGATGAGCCGTGACTCGACCCTCCAACGGGAGGACGGCTGCCCCATAAGCCCAGGCGATACAGTCAGCGACCCAAATGGACAAAGTACGCTTGGAGACAGGTAGCCCCAACTTATTGGGGTCAAAAGAAACGAAGAGCTGAACAGCCCTCCGATGCTCCCACGTACGGTCAAGGTAGAAGGATAACGCCCTCCTACAGTCCAGGGTATGCAGGACCATCTCAGCCCGGTTGGCATGCGGCCTGGGAAAGAAGGTCGGAAGAACCACCTCCTGATTGAGGTGAAAAGGGGAGACAACCTTAGGAAGAAACTTCGGATGAGTCCGTAAGACTACCCTATTCCTGTAGAACCTAGTGTAAGGGGGATCAGACACTAGTGCCTGAAGTTCACTTACTCGCCTAGCAGAGGTAAGAGCAACCAGAAACAAGGTTTTCCAGGAGAGAAAACGGAGAGGGTAGGTAGCCATAGGTTCAAATGGAGGACAAGTAATCCGCTGTAAGACCACATTCAGATCCCACTCAGGGGCTGGTGGACGTAAAGGAGGCTTAAGCAGGAGGAGGCCTCGGAAAAAACGAGCCACCAAAGGATGGTGGGAAAGAGGCCTTCCGTCCACCGGCGAGTGGTGCGCTGAGAGAGCACTGAGGTGAACCCTGACAGAGTTGGACTTAAGGCCTAGATTGGAGAGGTAAAGCAAATATTGTAATACCACCGCTACCAAGCACGAGAAGGGATTCTCGCTGTGCTGAGCACACCATGCGGAGAATCTACGCCACTTAAGAGCGTAGGATTTCCTGGTGGATTGCCGTCTAGAGGCTAAGACTACGTCTTCCACTTCTCTAGGCAGTAGCAGGGGAGCCAGGACTACCCTTTCAGCAGCCAGGCCATCAGATGAAGGGACTGGAGGTTGGGGTGCAAGAGAGATTCCTGTTCCGGAGACAGGAGATCGTGTTGAATCCCCAGAGGAAGAGGAGTGTCCACCGCCAGTTGCAGCAGAAGTGGGAACCACGGTTGCCTCGGCCACCTGGGGGCTATCAGAATCATTGAGGCCCCGTCCTTGAGGACTTTGAACAGTGTTCGGGACACTAGTGGCGTGGGAGGAAACGCATACAGTAGGCCTTGGGACCACGGAATCAGAAACGCATCCGCTGCTACTCTGAGAGGATGCAGTTGTCTGGAACAGAATTTCGGGAGTTGCCGGTTCAGAGGACTGGCGAAAAGATCCATGATGGGGAGGCCCCACCTGAGAAAGATCTGCTGAACCACCAACGGATTCAATCTCCATTCGTGTGGTTGCAGGATCCTGCTCAGTCTGTCCGCCAGGTAATTTTCTTGACCTGGGAGGTAGACAGCCTTGAGGAGGATTCCGTGATTGACGGCCCAAGAGCACAGCCGTTGTGCCTCCTGACAGAGAAGGAAGGAGCCTGTGCCTCCTGGTTTGTTCACGTAGAACATGGCAACTTGATTGTCCGTCTGGACCAGTACAGACTGGTGAGATGTGAGGTGGGAGAAGGCTCTCAGAGCTAGGCGTATTGCCCGTAGCTCCAGGAAGTTTATCTGCTGAGCAGCCTCCCAAGGGGCCCAGAGACCCTGAGTACATGCCCCTTGGCAATGTGCTCCCCAACCTAGAAGAGAAGCATCTGTCGTGAGCACTTGAGAATGCGGAGGGGATTGAAAAACCACGCCAAGTACCAGATTCGGAAAATGAAGCCACCATTGCAGAGAGGAGACGAGCAGGGCGGATATTCTTACTGAGTCTGCAAGGCTCCCTGTGGCTTGATGCCGCTGAGTTCGAAGGCTCCACTGAGCAGGCCGCATGTGCAGGCAGGCATTGGGGGTTACATGAACCGTGGAAGCCATATGGCCTAGAAGTCTCAGGAATTGACTGGCGGAGACCAGGGAATTGCTGTGAAACTGCCTGGCTAGATCCATCAACCTGTGGGCTCTGTCCATCGGCAGAAAAGCCTTCGCCTGAAGAGTGTCCAGCCTTGCTCCTATGAATTCTAAGTTCTGGGACGGGAGCAAAGTGGACTTTGCGAAGTTTATGACAAACCCCAAGTGCTGAAGCAGAGCCACAGTGCGAAGGGTGGCTTGACTGGCCTCCTGGGAAGACTGGCCCCTTATGAGCCTGTCGTCCAGGTATGGAAACACAAAAAGACCTTGAAGCCTCAGTTAGGCCGCCACCACCGCCAGGCACTTGGTGAACACCCTGGGAGCGGAGGTTAGGCCAAAGGGTAGTACTCTGTACTGGTAGTGGTTTCCCCCCACAACAAATCTGAGATATTGTCTGTGGTCTGGATGAATAAGGATGTGAGTATAAGCATCCTTTAGATCTAAGGAGCATAGCCAATCTCCTTGCTGGAGGTAGGGCAGCAGGATTCCAAGGGTAAGCACTTTGAACTTTTCCCTCTCCAGGAACTTGTTGAGGTTGCGCAAGTCTAGGATGGGTCTGAGGCCTCCTGTTCTTTTTGGTATCAGAAAGTACCTGGAATAAAAGCCGTGACCTCTCAGGTGGTGGGGCACCGGTTCCACAGCCTGTTCCTTTAGCAGACCTGCTAACTCCTGAAGGAGTAGGTCCCTGTGCAGAGGGAGTCTTGGAGGCTCCCCTGGAAAATAGGAGGGAGGTACCTGGTGAAAATGGAGAAGATAGCCCTTTTGGACTATATGGAGCACCCAGGTATCTGATGTGACGGCTGACCACCTGTGGGCAAAGTGAGCCAGCCGGCCTCCTGTGCTGATGTGAGCCAGCTGAGGAGAAGAGGCTATGCCTTCTGAGTCAAAAACCCCCACTCTGCGGAGCAGGAGCCGGTGTTGGTGGCTTGGGGGCCTTCCGCCTACGGGGCCCATGACCCTGCCCCTTGGCCTGCTGACCCTGTTGGGGAGCTGTAATGAGGGTATTGTTTATAGGCAGATCACTTCCTCGGGTAAAAGGTCTTTTTTCCCGAGCCCTTCTTTTTCTGAGAAGGGGCAGAGGTTTTTCTGGACAGCCAAGTCCGGGTCAGAGTCTCGGTCTCGAGTTCTGCAGTCTTTTCAGCCATGGGCTTGCCAAAGAGGTTTTCACCTCGGCAGGGGACATCGACCAACTTGTCCTGTACCCATAGCTCGAGATCGGATGACTGTAGCCAAGCCTGTCGGCGGATACCGATGCCGGCCCCGGCTACTCGGGCCGAAGCCTCGAAGCCATCGTAGGCTGCTCAAGAGATAAACTTCGAGCACTCTCGAATACCAGTGGACAAGGCCTGGAACCTCTGCAAAGGTTCCTCGGAGAGACCAGCAGAGAACCCAGCAATCTCCTTTGCCAGGTCTCGGAGATACATGCCCATGTAGAGCTGGTATGTCTGGACACGGCAAGCAAGCATAGAGCCCTGGAAGCACTTCTTACCGAGGGAATCCAGGTTCCGGGCCTCCCGGCCGGGAGGCACCGAAGAGTGCATCTTCTGACTTTTCAGTCGATGCATGGCCGATTCCACAACCATGGAGTGGTGCAGTAATTGTGCCTTTTGGAACCCGGGGATCTTGCGGACTCGATAGATGGAATCGACCCCCTTGCTCAACACCGGCGTCGAGGCCGGGGTCTCCCACATGCGGAAAAGCAGCCGCTCCAGCATTGAAGGAACCGGTACAGTAAAGGCCTCCTTTGGGGGAGAGTCATACTGGAGGGCCTCGAGCTGGCTCCTCCTCGGGATCCGCAGGGAAGGCCAAAGCCTTGGCCATATCCCGCACGAAGTCCGAGAACTGGGTATCCTCCGGTGGGGATCGTCTCCGAGGTTCGGACTCCGGCGAGTCCGATGGGACACACCGAGTCTGATATGTGTCGGGTGACTCTTCATCCTCCGTCTCCCAGCCCGACTCCTCGTAGGAGGTATCGAGCGGCTCCGGTCGGGCGGGCACCGATGCCCTCCGCCCCGACGCCGAGGGTACCGACGTCGACGACCTCGGTCCCGAACGGGAGACCGTGGCCGAGGATCGACTCAAGCCCGCATGGACTTGAGGATCAGCTCGGCCTCCAGGGTCGACTTGGACGTCGATGTCCCGGTGGTCGGGGCAGATGCACCGGTGAGACTGGCGATCAATGCCCGCTGCTGTTCCATGAAGGCAGCGAGGCTGCTCTCCAAGGCCGTCAACCTGAGTCCGAGCTCAGGAGACCCAGCAGCCCCTGACTCGGGCCCCGACGGCGTCGGGCCCGACGTCGGCTCCCCCGGAGGAGAGTCCATGAGGACTACAGCACTCACGTGTCCAGGAGACTCCATCTCTATACGAGGTTGCTTGGCAGGCCTCTCCAACTCCGAAGACCTGGGACGGCTATCGGGGCTATGCGACCTGGCTCTCGAGGAACCAGGAGCGTCCACCGACGACGCCCTCGCGGGTTTCTTCTTCCTGCGCTGTTCCCGTGAAGGAGATCCCACTCAGAGGAACCCCGATATCGCTCGGGGCCGGAGTCCCGAGATGTCGAGGCCTCTGACGAGGTCCGGGCCCGTCCGGACACGGAGTCAGAGAAGATCCTATCCTTCTGGTGCTGCCGACTCCTCAACGCCTTCGAGGACATTGCCACACGGACCACAGATCATCGGGTCATGATCGGGTCCGAGGCAGCAGAGGCAGCAGTCATGTGTGTCGGTAAGAGATATAAGTTTCTTACACCGATCACACTTTTTAAACCCGCTGGCAGCCATTGGGGGAAAAAGGGCCCCTGCGAGGTCAAAAGACAGGGCTGCCAGTGAAAAAAGAAAAAACGCGCGAACGCTAGTCACGAAGGATAAAAACCGAAAAAAGGGAGAGTGGGCTCGATACCGGCGTATCGGGCCCAGGCGAGAAAAGGATCCGGCGTCGAACCGAAGGAGAAGATCCATAACAGGGAAATCAACTTTTTCCTCGGCGAAAAACGAACTACGTCCGTCAGGCTCCGTGGAAAAAAGAAGACTGAGGAAGATGGCACCTTTGGGCGGGAAGGGAACCGCGCATGCGCGCTGCAGTTCCGAAAGGCTTTCTTTGAAAGCTGGGGAAATGCTCCGCATGAGGGCTCCGTCAGCGCCGACGTCACCCTTATGTGAGGACTGACTTCCTGCTTGGTCCTGGAGAATACCTGTATGCTATGCTATGTTCTGATTTGATTTAAATAAAAAGCTGTGTAGAAACAGCTTTAATTCAGTAACTATTTACTCTATTTAACTTTCTATGTTTAAGCTATACTCTGATTTGATTGAAATGAAAAATTCTCTAGAAACAAATTTCAGAGTTAATTTACCTTCTATGCTAAGCTATACTCTGCTTTGACTTAAATACAAAGCTCTCTGGTGGTACTAAGACCTGACTAACTCAGCAAAAACACTAAATTCTGATATACACAGATATATCAGTTTTAACACAAAGAATTCCCTTTTTACCCTATAAATTAATTAAATCTATAAATTAATGAACGGAGTGGAACGGGTAAACGTAGATCGATTGTTTACCTTATCAGAATATAGAAAGACTAGGGGACATGCAATGCAGCTACAGGGTAAACTATTTAAGACTAATAAAAGAAAATATTTTTTCACTCAACGTGTAATCAAACTCTGGAATTTGTTACCGGAGGATGTAGTAAAGGCTGTTAGTGTAGCTGGGTTTAAAAAAGGTTTGGACAAGTTCCTGGAGGAAAGGTCCATAAACCATTATTAAGAAGGGACCCAGGATATCAATGCTTGAACCAATACAAGCATTGTGGAACCTGTGTCCCTTGGGGAAACTGCTAGGTACATATGACCTAGATTGGCCACTGTTGGAAACAGAATACTGGGCTTGATGGACCTTGGTCTGACCCAGTATCTTATGTTCTTATGTTCTTAGGTACCCCAAGATTTAGAGTTAATTCAAAAGATTAATACTTACAGGTGTTGATCTATTTCCTTATAGCAGTCGCTTTTGGTAGTCCTTCAAGACTGAGCTTCACAGAGCTCTGGCTGACCTATTTATACTTGTTCTTTTAAGGTAAAGACTTACCGATTTCCTGGGTGACTCATGCAGTCCTTGGTTTGATAGAAGGGGCCTTTTAATTGCCCTTTTGATCTGTCACTTGCCTTTAATGCTGACTAGGAACGGAGCGTGCAGGAGGCGGTGAGACATGTGGGAATAGTTCAGATGCTGAGGAGGAAAGACAGCTGACTGCTGCAGAATTTATGTCCTGGAGCCGAGAGTTACAGGCTGAATTGCAGTCAGTGAGAACAGACATTGTCTCGTTGGCTACAGATCTCAGAGGGGAAATAGCTGACCTGGGCTGCAGAGTAGAGGATGTGGAGAAACAGGCTAAAGAAACAGGAGAGACTGTATCTCACTTAGACAGGCAAATGGTGACCTTAGAACGCACTAATCAGGAGATTAAAGATAAACTGGAAGATCTGGAAAACCGATTACGGCGCAACAACTCATGCTTCTGGGGAGTGCGCGAGGGGAATGACTATGCATACTGTAAAGGCACTATACAGAGCTCCAGAAACATTAAGATGCCAATGGGAATTAAGAGATATTACACCCATGCTCTGTGAGGAGGGCTGCTGCTATTGCTGGCAAATTCCTTTTGCCTTGGTGGTCACCAGAGGGGGCCGTGCTGTGTGCATCTAGGGCCGGCCTGTCCATTGTGCAAGAATGTTGCCCTGTGCTAACAATATCCCGCATTGAATAACGGCAGGCAGGGCAGCTTTAGAGGAAGCCTAAGGGGGCCCGACTCACCTCTAACAGCTGCCGAAGTGAAGAATATCTTTATTCTTCACTTCGGCAGCTGTACTTTAGTTTAGAACGCTGCCGCACTAAGCGTTGGGAAACAGGAAGTCCCCTTTGACCTCAGCGCAGCAGCATCGTAAACTACAGTACAGCTGCTGAAGTGAAGGAAAAAGACACTCTTCACTTTGACAGCTCTTAGAGGTGAGCTGGGATCTCTCCGGCTCTCTCTAAGCTCTAAAGTTCTTCGGGAGGGGAGGGGGGGGGTCTTGGACTGAAAATGGGTTGAGTGGGGGGGGGCTTGGACTGGAAATTGGGGGAGCTAGGAGTGAAAAAGGGCTGAGTAGGGGGAGCTAGGACTGGAAATGGGCTGAGTGGAGTGGGGGCTTGGACTGGAAATAGATGATGGGGGCTTGGACTGGAAATGGACTGCATGGGGGGCTTGGACTGGAATTTGGGGGGGCGAGCTAGGACTGGAAATGGGCTGTGGGGGGAGCTAGAATTGGAAATGGGCTGAGTGGGGGGGGCTTAGACTGGAAATAGCTGATGGGAGGGGGGCTTGGACTGGAAATAGGCTGAGTGGGGTGAGGGCTTGAACTGGAAATTGGGGAGAGGGGAGATAGGACTGGAAATGGGCTGAGTGGGGGGGCTTGGACTGGAAATTGATGGGAGCTAGGACTGGAAATGGGCTGAGTGGGGTGGTGGCTTGGACTGGAAATTGGGGGGGAGCTAGGACTGGAAATGGGCTGAGTGGGGGGGCTTGGACTGGAAATTGAGGGGAGCTAGGACTGGAAATGGGCTAAGGGGGGAGCTAGAACTGGAAATAGGCTGATGGAGGGGCTAGGATAGGACTGGAAATGGGCTGATGGGGGGCTTGGATTGGAAATAGACTGATGGGGGCTTGGATTGGAAATGGACTGATGGAGGGGCTAGGAAAGGATTGGAAAGGGCTGATGGGGGAGCTAGGACTGGAAATGGGCTGATGCTGGGACTAGAAGGGAGTGTATGCTGGGTGGGGCTGGAACTAGAAGGGAGCTGATGTTGGGGGAGAACTAGAATGGGATGGGGCTGGGAGAGTGAAATGGAGAGGGGAAAAATATTTTGTGTCGGAGGGAAGAAAAATCTGCGATTGGCCAGGTATTGGGAGAGGAAGTGGGGATTGAGGATGGAGGGGTAAAATTTGAGCGGATGAAAAAGGAATAAAGAAAGAGATGGGGAAAGAGCAAAAGGAGAAAGATTAGTATGTTAAAGCAGATATAGAGAGAGAATGGAAAAAAACTAGACGACAGAAGAAAGGACAAATGGACAGCAGACAATGGAGAGTTAGCAGAAGACAAAAAGAAACCAGAAGAAAGCGACTAGAGCAATTGCAAATGAAAAATAAAATGCAAAACAAAAGGTAGAAAAATACTTCTCTTGACAAACCACCCCTTTGCCCACCGGCCACAGCGTGGGATCTAAGTATTGTCTTGGCACAACTAATGTGGCATCCTTTTGAGCCTTTAGTGTCAACTACTTTAAATTCTTCACATGGAAAGTACTTTTCCTAGTAGCCCTGATGTCAGCTTGAAGAGTGAGTGAACTTTAGGCTTTGGAGGACTATGCTCCATATACTAGGTTTCACCATGACCAAGTGGTCTCCAGACACATCCTAAGTTCTTACTGAAAATTGTTACTCCTTTTCACTTGAACCAGTCCATTTCACTACCAACTTTCTTTCCAAGACCTCACAGCTCCCCTCCTGAGGCAAAGCTGCATAATCTTGATTGTAAAAGAACACTGGCCGGAGATCACGTGTGTTCATGAGCGGGTGAGGAGCTTCCCCATCGCGCTCCCGGGCCGTCTGTGAAAAACTAGCAAATTATTCGGCAATCCCGGTCCATTCCTACCTGCAGTGGCCCCATCATCTTGGCAATCCCTGTGCCGACAAGTTCGGGTGGTGTGACATTTGCTCGGCGCAAATGAGAGCGGCAAACAAGCGGGAGAAAACCGCGGGGGCCAGAGACCCTAAAATGGCGGCCGCGAACAGGACGAGCCAGATGCCAGCTTCTCCGGGAAAGGAGAGCACTGATTCAGGTCCTGATGAGACGGCGCAGGAGGTAGTAAAATTGCTGGAACCGAAGTTTGACACGGTTATGAGCAAACTCGATGAGATGGGCGAGCAACTGGGGGAGTATACCAAACGGCTGGATGAAATGGAGCATCGAGTGACGGTGCTAGAGGAGGGTGAGCTAGCGCTGGAAACTGTTACGGCAAAGCACCAAAAACAACTCGACGACCTCCTGCTGAAAGTTGATGATCTCGAAAACCGTTCGAGACGGAACAACTTAAGGCTGGTGGGGGTGCCCGAATCCTGGACGGGGCAACAGCTCTTTAAATTGTTTGAAGAGTGGCTGCCGCAGGCCTTGGGCCTAGAGGACCTCCGGGGAAACATCCACGTGGAACGTGCTCACCGCCTTGGGCCTATGCGAGAGGGCCAGAATCGCCCCCGACCAGTCCTGGCACGGTTACTGAATTTTCAGCACAAGGCGCAGCTGCTCCAAGCCTACCGGAAGCATTGGGATCTGCGCCTCGATAACGCTCCAGTCCTGCTCTTCCCGGACTACTCGGCATCTTTGGCAGCGCGTCGCAAAGAATTCGCCCCCATATGTAGCGAGTTAATTAAATGCGGCGTGAAATTTGCTCTAATATACCCTGCCACGCTGAAAGTTTTCTATAAGGGCTGCACCCATCTTTTTGAACAGGCTGCGGCGGCGCGGAAATATGTGGCCGCGTTACCCGACCTGGTGGGGCAGCGCGGGGACTGTACGCCGACACGACAGGACTGAGGCTGCTGGACCGCTTCTTGAGACCTCTACGATTCCTGAACGGGCAAGGAGGTTGCTGACCAAGAGCGGCTCGAACTCCTTCTGTGACCAGTTCCGCGACCATTGCTCCTGTGGCAGAGGGACCTTTTGGGACTGGCGGTTGCCTTTTAAATTTTGGGTATGCATCGCAGACGGCCCGGAGGGGCGCTGCCTGTGGTCTCACTCCCCTCGGGGGGTACCCTACGAGTAGGGTTATTTCTTAGGAGTGTGTGGGGAATTGATGTGAAATGATTGACAGATTGTGTGGATGCTTGGTAGGATGGATGTCCGGGCAGTGGGATGAATGGTTGGGTGAGTGTATGTGGTGGGATGGATGTGGAGACTGTCTGCTGGAGGTGGGGGTGGGAATTAGGAAGGGGTTGAGTATGGGGAGGGAGGGTAGGTGGGGGAGCCTAGTGGGGAGGGGAGGGATGGGAAGGGTGGGGGGCATAGACGCGGGGCGGGGGGGGGTGAACCACCAGGGGGAGGGGGCTCTGTTTGGGGTATGTAGCACAATGTTCCTGTCTTCGCTATGGCAGAGGGCTTGGTTCTTTTACTGGAGCTATGTTTCATTTGGTATTGTTTGTGTGACTCCCGGAGGCGAGGCTGGGCGTCTCTGGGGGGCCTGTTTCTTGTCACGCCTTGCTGTGATCCCTCCTATGCAGATGCTATGTTAAACGCTAAGATTGTCTCCTGGAATGTGGGAGGTATTGGGTCCCCGATCAAGCGCACCAAGATCCTACAAATGTTGAAAAGAAAAGGGGCACATATAGCGCTACTGCAAGAAACTCACTTGAGCACTTTGGAACATACCAAACTTAAGCGAGATTGGGTAGGGGCAGTGTATGGAGCATCCTCTGGCACTAAACGGGCGGGGGTGGCGCTTCTGGTCCGACAGGGGGTGCCCTTTGAGGTGGTTGAGATGCAGGCGGATCCCCATGGCCGCTATGTTTTGATTACAGCTAAGCTCTACAATGAGCTGCTTTGGATAGCAAATGTCTACGCTCCCAATGTATATGACCATGAGTTTTTCAGGGCGTTGCTACGCTTTGTGAAGAAGGCGGGGGCGCATAAGATTCTCATGGCTGGTGACTTCAATTGCCCACACGATCCCACGCAGGATAAGTCTAAGGCGGACACGGCGACTTCCTGGGCGCGTAGAGGAGTGGCCTATCTCTGTCGCATGGGCGACTTGGTGGACGTGTGGCGTTTACTTAACCCAGGTGTCCGGGAATATACACATCAGTCCAGGGCCCACGGTACCTGGTCTCGCATTGACAATATGCTGGTAAATGATGGGGGACTTTCGAGGGTGGTGCAAGCTGGAATTGACCCGATTGTGGTGTCTGATCATGGCATGGTATGGGTACTCTGGGACTGTGGGGCTATGGGGCAGCGCAGATGGCGATTCCCGGCTCACCTCGCGCAGGATCGGGAGTTTCAGACCTTTTTGGAGAAGCAGTGGGATGAGTATGTTGCTTTTAATGATACCCCCGGCTGCTCCCCACTTTTGTTCTGGGAGGCTAGTAAAGCCGTTATGCGGGGGGCCATCATATCGTACACTCTGCACCGACGACGCCACATAGATCGTAGCATTTTGGTGCTAGAGCGCCGCGTACGGGAGTTGCAGCGGACATTGGGGAGGAAGGCGGATAGTGTCTTGCAATGTGAGTTTACCCGCTCTCAATTAGCGCTGAATGAGTTGTTACAACGCCGTGCGGTTGTTTCCATGTCTTATTACCGACACCAGTTTCATCGGTTTGGCAATCGTACAGGACGGCTTCTGGCGCGACTGGTGCGCGACCCGGGAGGGTCTAGATTTATCCCCGTACTTCGGGATGACAACGGAGATTTGCATCATAAGCCTGGGGAGCTTGCTGGTATTTTTCAGGCCTTCTATGCGAAGCTATATAGTGAGGAGGAGAGGGACTATGGAGCGGGTTGTACATTTCTGCGCAGTACTGCCTTGCCGAGGGTAACGTCGGAGCAGTTACAACTATTGAATGCGCCCTTGACGGTGCGGGAAGTTCAGGCGGGGATTGCGCGGGGGAAGTCTCGAAAGGCACCAGGGCCAGATGGCTTCAGCTCTGACTACTATAAATTGTTGCGGTCCCGCTTGGCTCCCTCCATGGTAGTGATGTTTGATGCTATAAGGGAGGAGGGGGGTCTCCCCCGGGATATGAGGTGCGCGGACATTACCGTGATCCCTAAACCCGGAAAAGATCTGCTGGAGCCCGCCTCATATCGACCTATCTCCCTCATAAACTGTGATATGAAAATTTTGGCGTCTGTGTTGGCGGACCGCCTTAATGGTATCTTGCCCTCTCTGATTGCTCCTCGGCAAGTAGGGTTTGTGCAGGGGCGGGAAGCGACACACAACATTGCCCGGCTGCTTATTGGTATGGAGTATTGTGTCCGGGAGGAAGAAGCGCTTTTCTTGGTGAGTCTGGACGCGGAAAAGGCGTTTGATAGAGTGGCCTGGAAATATTTGTGGGATGTTTTGGATAGGTTTGGGTTGACGGGCAATTTTGTGCAGTGGGTCCGCGCGCTTTACCATCGCCCCATGGCGCGTGTGGTGTTGGGAGGAGCAAGTTCGGATCCTTTTGAGTTAGAGCGGGGGACGCGACAGGGGTGTCCGCTATCACCCCTGCTCTTCGTGTTATCGCTGGAGCCGTTACTGCAGGCTATCCAGGATCACCCGGCCATACGTGGCATTACCTTAGGGGGCGAGGAGATGAAAGTTAGTGCTTTTGCGGATGACATGTTATTGTGCTTGTCTGATCCGCAGCCTTCGCTGGAGCAAGTACTCCAGCTCATCCATGAGTATGGTACGTTCTCGGGCCTTAGAATCAATATCTCTAAGTCGGTGGTCTTGGATGTTGGGAACTTGGGGCGGCCGCTGTGGAAGGGTTCTTTCCCGTTGATGTGGGCAGTAGGCGCAATTAAGTATTTAGGCATCCAGCTGCCGAATAACCCAAGAAACCTGTATAATGCCAATGTTCCGGGTATGCTGGAGAGGGCGCGTAACACCTTTGTGAAGTGGCGGGGGCTACCCCTATCACTCAGGGGCAGAATAGCCTTGTTTACTATGGTGGAGATGCCCCGCTGGCTGTACACCCTACGCCTTCTCCCTCTCTGGATACGGGAGAGGGACTGGCGCTGCTTCGAGAAAACGTTGCGGGGCTTCCTCTGGGGAGGTAAGCGCGCGCGCATTCCCCTCCGAGTACTGATGAGACGGCGGGAGGACGGCGGCTTGCAACTTCCGGACCTCCGTAACTATAACCTTCGATACCTACTTCGGCACGTTTGGTCCTTGGTGGACGAGACTGGTGGATGTGCTCCGGCTCCGCAGATCAATGCATGTTGTCGGCCACACCATGGCCTCGTGGTTTTGCACTTGCCCGGCGGTCGTACCCCCGCGGGTGATTGGTCTTATATGATGACACTTAGGGCGGCGTGGCGGGCGGCTTGCTCGAGGCTTGGGTGGGATTGGCAATGCTCAGCACTACTACCTTTGATAGGGAACCCGGCTTTTCCCCCGGGCCTTCCGCGGTCCAGCATTTTCCAGGAGTGGGCCCGGAAGGGACTCCTCTGTCTTGGTGATTTGCTCACGCCCGACGGGCTGCATCTCGAGGCCTTTAGTGTCCTGCAGAGAAAATATCGACTCGCCCGGCATGATTTCTATGGATATCTTCAGGCTCGTCACTATGTAGAAGGTTTGCGTGGGGCAGTTGCTAACTCAATTGGGTCAGTGATCCCGGTGCGACCGTGGCTGGAGAAGCTTGACCTTGGCTCTCGGGGGGGACCGGAGCGATGGGAGCTCCTGCACCCAGTAGGGGATGAAGCCTGTCTCCTGGACTTGGCCGCTCGTTGGGTTAAAGATGGTATGATGGCTCTGCAAGTGTCAGATCTACGTGAGGCTTTCGCAGGGATACCGAGAGGCGAATTTTGGATCTATTTGCAGGAATTGCAGTTTAAATTTCTATGGCGTGCTTATACTACAGATGCATGGGCCTTTCGGGTGGGGTTACGCGACTCCCCTACTTGTGGCTGGTGTTTGTCTGCCTCTGGTACGCTTTTTCATAAATTTTGGGGCTGCCCTACGGTGCAACGTTTGTGGACCCATGTGGGGGGGGTATTTGTTGACTGGTTGGGTTTTTCTTTAACTTGGAATGCCGAGGTCTGTTTATTTCATCGCTGGGGACCTGCGAACAAAGCTCTCACACCACCTCAGGGGCTCTTATTGACCAGGGGCTTACTGATAGTGAAAAAAGTTTTGTTGAGCTCCTGGGTCGCTTCGGCCCCTTCAGGAGTCCAAACCTGGGAGACTGCCATGAGTGATTTGCTATTCATGGAGAAATTGACTGCCAAACAGCGGGGTGGGGGGGCTTGGGACTCTTTCTTAGAATTATGGGCGCCGCTCCTGGCTAGATTGCCTGCGAGGGATTGCAGCATGGTGATGAATGTGTGAAGCTGGTGCTGTTAGTACAATACTTGTTTAATGTATCCTTACTTTATCTTTCTATCTTATTTTGTTGTTTTCCATTTGCTCCTCGCACCGGTGGGTGTGTGGATGGCCGCTAGTCCTGGTTTGCTCATGAGTTGCCTATGAATCTGCCTGAGTTAGCATGGGGAGCGGGGGGTGGGTACGGGGGGGGGGGGTGGGGGGGGGGATAGGGTGGGTGGGTGGGTGGGGGGAGGGAGACTTCAATGGGCACGGGGATCTTGGGCAAGGGCAACACGTATACCGGGCACCGAGGTTGCCCCTCCTCAGCTGAAAGTGCTTTGGTTTCTGCTTTATAGCGGTATTGTACTGGGGGGTGTTCTCTCCCCTTTTTCTCCCTTTGCTTAATTTCCCGTATGCCAATCCCATTTAGTTCATTTCATGCCCAGGGTGGACTTGTAATGCATTTGATTGTATGTATCTATTGCTATGATTTGTAACCTGGGATCTGGTTGGTTTTGGGTCCTCTTGTTGTTGACAATGTTCCTCCCTCCTCTTTTTGGCGGGTTTGTTATGTGAAAAATTCAATAAAAATGATTTGACCTAAAAAAGAACACTGGCCTTCTATATTGATCGCACCAAGGATCATTGGCAATCCTCTTAGCTCTTTGTCTCCTTTGACCAGAGTCCTGGGGTTACCAGTTTCCAAGAGAACTCTCTCTAACTGGATTGCAGGTCTCTCTCTACAAAACCATGTCACAGCACATGATGTCCGTGCCATGGCTGCTACCGTAGCCAGTCTCTGATCTGTTTCAACTTCAGACATCTGCCAAGCAGCCACATGGTCTTCAATACACATCTTTTCAGCTCCCTACTGCCTGGATAAGGACTCCAGAAGTGATGCTCAATTCAGTCAATTTGTACTACGTAACTTGTTTCAAATTTAGCCACCGCCCATCCAACCACCTTCTGAGGAATGCTCCAAGCGAGCCGAGTCTGTTGGTTCCCTGCTGCAACCTCTGTGGCACCAGAATCCTTTCCCCTTGTAGAGGTGGTCATGTGCTAGAGTCCCATATATGACTTTCTCCTTGTTCCTGGAGATAATACAAAAATCATGGTCCTTAACGGAGCAAAATAAAGTCTCACTACAAAGAAAATAGCTCCAAACGAACAATATTTCAAAGTGGATTCTTTACTAATGTGGGGGACCACTAGTTCTGATATTTAAACTATAATAATTAACTAAAAATTAACTGAAGTGCCCAGAATGTCTCAGACCAAACAGCGCTTAGAACAAATGAATTGCTGTATGTTCAGGTTTTGCGCATGATAGCATCAATGACTTTTCTGAGATTTTTTATGTGATCGCCAATGCTCCACCACCATTGTGTTTAAATTTACTTGACATAAAAATTCATTCTTATCTCTTGAATTATCCTCAACGCCTCCCTTAGGCACCATTCATGTGTTTCACTCTCATAAAGTGTTTCTTCAGGAGGATCTAGAAATAAGAAATGTCAATATGAACCTCCATGTTCCAAAAACAATATCCACATTGGTATGGTAAAATTGTCTACGATATATGATACAGTTCCACAGATATCAGGAGTTTTGGAAAAGGGGAATATGACAAGCAAACTTACTATCAAAAATGCTGCCCACGTTCTTCACTTTGGCTTGCTCTTGAACATCAGACTTCAAAAAAATGCCGCGCATGCGGACTGACTCAGATTACCAAGCTTTATACGTAGCGAGTGCTCACAAGAGGCAAATTGGCAGACGCTGGCGCAACTGCCACTAAGATAGCCGCAATGCGCCTTTCAATCACGATGACTCGGTCATCGAGCATTGGTACCAGAGGAGGAGTAGCTTCAGACACTATGGAATGGGTTACAACTCCTGATGCTGGTATCGGGGACTTCACCGAGGATTGAAACTCAGGGGCATCCCCAACCCTGCGGGGCTTTGGAGGGTGAAACCTCTTGTCGGGATTGTTTCACTGGACAGTCTGCATCGGAGTGGGAAGAATGGCAGTGCCAAAGATGGCAATCAGAGTCCAGTGCCAATGCTGATCTCAAGGAATGGGATGCCCTCTATGTCGATTCTGATGTCTTTTTGCTCCTGTACTCCAGGGGACTCCAGTCAATGTTTCTTAGTTTTCAACGAAAATGAGGACTTGGAAGCATGAGATGACTGAGGAGACCTGAAGGGAAGGTGGGAAGGCAGCCATGCATGCATGGAGGAATGCTCACAAAAGCAATCCTATTGGATGCTGAGGAGTGTTCCTGCACCAGGTGCCGATGTCACCCATATGTGAAGGCTGACTTTCTACTTGTTCCTGGAGATGAGGGCTTACATAAGCATAATGACATTGGTGGAAGATAAGCTGTGCAGCTGAGTTTTGAACAGATTGAAGGGGAGAAAGATGATTCAGAGGGAGTCCAGTGAGGAACAAGATACAATAGTCAAGATGAGAGAAGACTAATGAGTGGATGAGGGTCTTAGTAATGTATGTAGAAAGGAAGAGACATATTTTGCCAATGTTATAGAGAAAGAAGCGACAGGTTTTAGCCATCTGTTGGATGTGTGCAGAGAAAGAGAGAGCAGAGTCTAAGATGACCCCAAGGTTGCGAGCTGAGGAAATAGGGAGGAGTGTAGTGTTATCCACAAATAGAGAAGGGAGGAAGAGGAGGTGGGTTTAGGGGGAAAAATAAGGAGCTCAGTTTTGGACATGTTCCATTTCAGATGATGGTGAGACATCTAGGCAGCAATGTCAGATAAGCAGGCAGTGATCTAGGCCTGGATTCCTGAAGAGTTTTCAGGCACAAAAAGGTAGATCTGAGAATAATCAGCATAAAGATGATACTGAAAACCATGGGAGGAAATAAGTGCACCAAGGACTGAGTGTAGAGAGAGAAAAGGAGAAGTCCCAAGACAGAGCACTGAGGTACACCAACTGAAAGCAGGATGGTAGTAGAGGAGGATCCACCAGAACATACACTACAAGTGCAATGGGAGAGATAAGAAGAAAACCAGAATGGAACAGTCCCTAAATCCCAGCGAGGACAGGATATCGAAGAGAAGGTGGTGATCAAGCGTGTCAAAAACAGCAGAAAGGTCAAGAAGGATGAGAATCGAGTAGAAGCCTTTGGATTTGACGAGGAACAAGTCTCTGGCAACTTTGGCAAGAACCGTTTCTGTGGAATGTAAATAACAAAAGCCAGATTGCAGTGGATTCAGAAGGGTTTGAGAGGAAAAAGTCAAGACAGTGGCAGTGAACCATTCAAGTAGTTTTGAAGCAAGGGGGTGGAAAGAGATAGGCTGATAACTGGAAGACTTTTTAAGGAGAGGTGTAACCACAGCATGTTTGAAGGGAACAGGAATATTTGCAGTGGAAAGTGATAGGTCAAGAATATGACAGATGGAAGAGATGATAGTGGAAGAGACAGAGCTTAGCAGATGTGTGGGAATGGGAACAGAGGAACAGGTAGTCAGTTTGGAGGAGAAGAGAAGATTTGTAGTTTCCGCCTCAGTGATTTCAGAAAAGAAAGAAAGGGTGAACAAAGGTAAGGGAAGGATTTGGAAATGAAGAGGGGGAAGATAAGATGGAGGTGACCCTGTGGAAAATTCAGGGCTAATCTTATGGACTTTGTCATGGAAATACTCAGCCAAGGTCTGGGCAGACAGTGAAGGAGGGACCTGTCGCATCCCATCCTTTCCAACAGGAAGCTTGCATGGGAGGGGGTGGGATGCAGCAGGCTTCAAGCATGCAAGGGTGCAGAAGGGTCACACACTGTTTCCTTCTGATGTTGAGCAGATCTTGTCTTACTAATCTGTTATGTTTTTTTGAAGGTGTGAATAAACAGGTAGACAAAGGTGAGTCAGATGATATAGTGTATTTAGACTTTCAGAAAGCCTCTGACAAGGTCCCTTATCAGAGACTTTTGGCAAAACTAAAGAGTCATGGGATAGGAGACAGTGTACTATTGTGGATCAGGAACTGGTTAAAAGATAGAAAGCAGAGGGTAGGGCTAAATGGTCAATTTTCCCAATGGAGAAAGGTGAATAGCGGTGTACCCCCGGGATCTGTGCTGGGTCCACTGCTTTTTTACATATTCATAAATGACCTGGAAAAGGCAATAACGAGTGAGGTTATCAAATTTGCAGATGACACAAAACTATTTAAAGTTGTTAAAACCCAAGAGGATTGTGGAAAATTGCAAGAGGATCTTCATAAATTGGAAGACTGGACATCAAAATGGCAGATGAAATTTAATGTGGACAAGTGCAAAGTTATGCACCTAGGGAAGAACAACCCAAACTATGGATACCTGATGCAATGTTCCACATTAGGAACCACCACCCAGGAAAAAGATTTAGGCATCATTGTGGATAACATGTTAAAACCCTCGGCCCAGTGTGCAGCGGCGGCCAAGAGAGCAAATAGAATGCTAGGTATCATAAGGAAAGGAATGGAAAATAAAACAAAGGATATTATAATGCCTCTATATCGTTCCATGGTGAGACCGCACCTTGAATATTGTGTGCAATTCTGGTCACCGTATCTTAAAAAGGATATAGCGTTATTAGAAAAGGTTCAGAGAAGAGCCACCAAAATGATAAAGGGGATGGAAGGATACCCCTATGAAGAAAGGCTAAAAGGGTTAGGGCTCTTTAACCTGGAAAAGAGACGGCTGAGGGGAGATATGATAGAAGTCTATAAATTAATGAACGGAGTGGAACGGGTAAACATAGATCGATTGTTTATGTTATCAGAATATAGAAAGACTAGGGGACATGCAATGAAGCTACACAACGTGTAATCAAACTCTGGAATTTGTTACCGGAGAATGTAGTAAAGTCTGTTAGTGTAGCTGGGTTTAAAAAAGGTTTGGACAAGTTCCTAGAGGAAAGGTCCATAAACCATTATTAAGAAAGGACCCAGGATATCAATGCTTGACCCAATACAAGCATTGTGGAACCTGTGTCTTTTGGGGAAAATGCTAGGTACGTATGACCTAGATTGGCCACTGTTGGAAACAGGATACTGGGCTTGATGGACCTTCATCTGACCCAGTATGGCATATCTTATGTTCCTATGATGCTTAGTTCTACATACCCTCCAGTGTGCAAGGAAACTAGATACTTTAGTGCTCTCTACTGCATACCCAGGAACTGCATTTCCCTCTTTCCAAATGTATTAGTTGGGAGAATAGGGATCTACCTAAGGGTGATCTACTGGCCCAGGTCAGAAGGCATCTGATATAGATTTGCATTTTCTACTTTTAAAGATTTCATGTTTTAGGAATACCTAGAACACTTTACTAAAACAGCTGCAAACGCAGGAGTGGCTTAGCTATTCCTCCTGAGCTAAAGACAGGTAGTCACACTAATCTAGCCATGCTCTGCTTCTACCTATATAACAGGGATCAACCATATGATTTGAAATACCCTTAACTGGTAGCAAGCAGTGTGCTGCAGCCCTCTGTCGATACCCTGGAATCTAGTCAAACCTGAAGATCCTAACATTCCAATGACACATGTTCTTATAATACAAAGCATCAGGGTGAAT
Source organism: Ichthyophis bannanicus (assembly GCA_033557465.1). Taxonomy (NCBI): domain Eukaryota; kingdom Metazoa; phylum Chordata; class Amphibia; order Gymnophiona; family Ichthyophiidae; genus Ichthyophis; species Ichthyophis bannanicus. The sequence goes on from CM066039.1 coordinate 196,360,395, forward strand.
CTGTAAACAGCCAGTAAGCTAGTTCCTTTTTTTTTGTAATTTATAATTTTATTAATCGTGTTTTTCTCATTCCACCATTTACAATCCAAAGATACTTTGAGTGTCACAAAAAAAATCCAAGCTAATACAACTTATTCTTAAATAGGAATTACACTTACCTGGTAATTGTGGTTCATTGAGTGACTCCAGTTTAGTCCTCAACCTCTGGGTAGTGAACCTCCTCCTGCAGCTTGGAGACTGGGCATGTCAAACTCATGACATCATTGGATATAGCCTGCTGGTCTCTGCCATCAGCCCCCAGTGAACTATTGACAAAGCAGACTCAAAGGACCAAAAGATCAGTAACTTTTTTTTTTTTTTTAACTTAACATTATATTCAAGGGCACGCAGAACATATAACCTATCTACCTACTACTCCCCTTCCAGAAGGAAAGGGACTGCTCCCTGCATGCTCTCCATCGAATGCCTAGCCCTAAACAATCCAGAGCAATATATATAACAATATATAACAATATCATAATATAATAATATAACAATACAGCGCAAAACAAATGGAAGCATCAAAACGACTGAACACCAATGAAGGCCTACATCCACATTTAACCTTGCACTTCCCCCAACAGAAAGACCACTGCTAAGACCCCATCACCAGGTGGGAATGCGGACTAAACTGGAGTCACTCAAGGAACCACAATTACCAGGTAAGTGTAATTCGTATTTCCTTATCATTCCTCCAGTTTAGTCCTCAACCTCTGGGATGTATCAGAGCAGTAATTATTGGGAGGGACCTTTCCAGCCGGATCTCAAAACCGCCTCCCTGAAAACGGCATCCTTAGCCGCCAGAACATCTAGGCGGTAGTGCTTACTTAAAGTATGGAGAGACAACCAAGAGGCCTCCCTACAGATGTCTACTGGCGGAACCAAACTGTGCTCCATCCAAGAAGACGCATGCACTCTGGTAGAGTGAGCTCGTAAGCTCCCTGGGACTGTACAGTCCCGTAGAAGATAAGCCGACACACTCGCCGCTCCAATCCATCCAGAAATGGACTCCTTCGCCGCCGCTTCCCTTTGCGGGGCCCTCCGAACACCCCAAAGAAAGACGATCCGCCTTGCGAAAGTTTCTGAAACCTTTAAACACTGCCGCAGCACTCTCTTGACTTCCAAACCGCGCAAGCTATGGTTCAATAAGCTCCCCTCCGCCGCACCTAGCGCTGGAAGAGAGACCATTTTAGTTAGATGAATGTAGAAACCACCTTTGGCAACAACAGAACCAGCTGCCAGGCCACCTTCTGTCTGGAGACAGACAAAAAACGATTCCTGACAGGTCAACGCCTGCAACTCCGAAAATCGCCTCGACAAACAGATGACTATCAAACATACCGTATTTAAGGCAAAACCCTTAACCTATGCCTGTAGCAAGGGCCCCAATGGCGTGCTAGCTAATGCTCCTAAAACCAACTTGAGCTTCCCCGGTGGAATTAATATTCTACGAGAGGGCTACAGTCTGGTAACCGCCTGAGAAAGCATACCACATCGACCTGTGCATGAGAGCCACTCCCTGTCCTTTGCCCCTATAGCAAGACAGAGCTGCTAACTGAACTCTCCAGGACCTGCCTTTACCAAACCCGTCCTGCAGAAAACTTAATACCAAGGGAACTGACACTGTTGTCGCGTGAGCGTGCCTCCGCGAGCACCCGTCCTCAAAGATACGCCATATATGTACATATGCAAGGGACGTAGACTTTTTTTTTTTTTTTTTGCAGCAAGGTGGCAAAGACTGCTGCCGAGCAACTCTTTTTCCTTAAACTTGCCCTTTCAATGGCCACCCCGTAAGTGAAAATCAATGCACCTGAGGCATTCGAAGGGAACTCCGTAGCAACAGAATCTCCAATGTCGGAAACCTCCATGGATTCCCGTCGAGCAACCGTATGAGGCAGGCATACCATGGGCACCTCAGCCAGCCCGAGGCCCCCAACCACACGTTTCCCCGAAGCGCTTTGATATGCAGAGCCACTCGACCTATGAGTGCACCCAGTGAAAAGACATAGAGAAGACCGGATGACGGCCGCCGTTGAAACAGTGCGCTGATGCATTCCGACCCCCTTTCGCGTCGTCTGCTGAAGAAGCGACCCATTTACGCAGAGTGAAATGCCGCCATGAGGATCATTACTGGCTGTCCCCATATGTGATCGATCTGTGCGAACACCTCTGGATGCCACTCCCATTCTCCGGCATCTACTCGGACCCAGCTGAGGAAATCTGCCGTCACAATGTCCTTACCTGCAACATGTGCCACCGAAAACGTTGGCAGCCAAAGCTCTATCCACACACACAGACCCTCTGCCGTGGCCTCTATGGCCACACTTCCGGTTCTGCCCTGCCGATTGATGTAGGCCACCGCCGCGGAGTCGTCGGACAGTACTCGCTCTGCGCAACCTGTCACCGTAGCTTTGAACACCTGCAACGCCCAGCGTATCGCTCGCATTTCCAGTCGGTTGATTGACCACTAGGTCTCCTGTGTACTCCAAGAGCCTTGCGCGAAACAATCTCCGAACGCAGCGGAGTTTAACAAAGTTTTTGGCCAAGTTCCCGGAGGAAAGGTCCATAACCTTTTATTAGAGAGAAGCTAGAAAATTATTAATTTTTTTTTTTATATACCAACTTTCACCAATTCAAGAAGTTTTACAAGGCACACAACCCAACAGAGTGTCACATCTGTTGTACATGCAACGGAACCCTTAAAATATGAGCATACATGAATCCACCGCTTGCCCCGATACAAGCATTGAGTAGCCTATTCATCTTTTTGGAAACCAGCCAGGTCCTTAAGAACTGGATTGGCTACCCTAGGAAACAGGATACTGGACCTGAAAGAGCTTGGTCTGACCCAGTATGGCATTTCTCGTATCCTTATGAACAGAACCTCCCCAAGGTCTCTGCCTTGGAAGTAACAGGCTGCGCCTGGCCCTATGGCTAGCTCACACGGAGCAGTGCGGCCTAGTGGTTGATGCAAGTTGCCAGAAGACCAAGGGTTTGAATTCCAATCGAGACCACCAACCTTGGGACATAAAAACTGGGGTTTCTGGTCCCACAGGTGGTCCTTCTGGCCTTCGTTAAATGACTTAACCCTCTGCCTCAGGTACCAAAACAAACTGTGAGCCCTTCAGGGACAAGGGAAATAGAAATACTGTAATTGACTGTATGCCACCCTGACCTGTAGGCAATCAGTATACTCAAATAAATAACTGACTGGGAATATGTGACCATAGCAAACACTGGCAGTGGAGAGACATCAGAGCTGGTGCTGGTTCCTGGTCTTCCTTTCTCGCTCTCCCAGCCCTTCTGTCAGCATTGAGAAAAGGCTGAGAATAGATTGTCCAGTGGGCTGGAAGCTTGCGTCCTAGACATCAGAGAGAAAGAGGGGCTAGGATCTGGGAGCAAAGCCCAAAGAGAAAGGGAAACTGGTGACTGTGACACTGTAGCTCCTCCGGACAGCTCACCCCACAGCAGATCCCATGACTGCATCTCCAACCCCATGTAACACCATGAGGACCTCATGCACTTTATTACAATCGACATCCCCCCATTACTGGAGAAATTACCTTAGCCTGATAATACAGTCTGAGCAAAGAAATGCAGTCTCACTCTGCAAAGAGTGCACCCAAAAATCATGCCTAAGCAATTGTGAGCACATACAAAATGCACATCTACATATACGGGTGACCCATCACCTGTCACCCAAACACAGTGCAGTGAGCACGCTTGAACATAGGCTGAATGCACAGAGCATACAAAGAGTATTGACTTCCGCTATGAAACCTTCCAGTGCCCTGGAGCGCTAAGCCCCAGACTGTGCTACCTAGACGTCCTTCTCTTCACCCTCAGCACGGGCCCTTTAACAAAATGGCACAGATGGGTCAGTGCCCCTGCTAAGTGCTTAAAGCTCTGCTCTGACAGCACAGGCTCTAGAAATAGCTGAGAATTTCCTGGGAAGGGCATGCTAAGTGGAGCTATGAAACACACAGGCACCCCCCCCCACCCCCACCCCCCCCCCCCCGGCCTTCCTGAAGTCAGAGAAATAGCAGTGGGATATACCGACAACCTTGTAAGTGGAGGTCTTAGAGGTTGCTGCCTGTGTGAACCTGATGAAGAATATGATTTTGTATTTTACAACCCCCCCCCCCCAGGGTTTGGGGGCACTGAATACTATATGTGATTCATGAGCAGAGCTGCTATCCGGTGGCCTTTAGGGCACCAGAGCCCGACAAACGATACAGAAGTCAAGAGATTTAAATCTTGGTCATATAATCCTGTTTTGTAGAACATTACAGTGCTTGTTTAGTTACTAACTCCTCAGTGCCCATGAGGTGGCCCTGTGGTTATTTCTTCCCTGACTTGCAGAGATCAATCTGATGATGGCTGCATACACACGGTCACAAAAAGGCACTATTGAGTGTATCAGCTGCCCTCTGGTGGCCATAGACCGTAGCACAGACACTTCTTGGTTGACAGTTTAATTGTTATAATGATTATATATATTTCTTTTTATATATCCTAAGGTTTCCTAAACCTGTCCATGTGAAACCACAGGCGTTTGTGAATACAAAAAAGAGCTACTGTCTCAAGCACACTTCCAAAGGAAAACAGTCACAGGATTGAATAAAACGGAAAGACAGAGTCCTTTATTAAACCAACGGCCGCCCGACACAGGCCGTGTTTCGTACCCTTCGTCAGGGGCTAGCCAGGCAAGAAATTAAAAACATAAACATATTAATCATAAAAATGATAAAAGAACAACCAAGCCAAGCCTATAATAAAAACGTTACAAACACTAATATTAAAAGACAATAAATATATAGAGCAATATTAAACTAATATAAAAACATAAAAATACAAACAATAATGCAATAAATATGAATATAAGAATTGAAACAATAGTGCTCGGGACCTAATACAAAATGTGCGCAAGTAAAATTTAAATACTAACCTCTGTTGCAGTTCATAAAATAAATCTTACTTCACACTGTTTGTGCAGTCCCACCCCTGTTATTTGTTGCCATCTTTTGGCAAAATAGCATAGTCTTCCTGGAATGGTTAAGGGTTCTGGACCTTTCAGGGGCAGAATGACTAAGTTCTCTAGGTAGACGTTAAAGACTCTGAAGGGGCTGGGTCTGTTGGGTCGGTTGAGCTCTTTGAGCTTGCGGCTTTCTTTGCTGTCTGTTCTGTTGTTGCTGTCTGTTCTGTTGTTGGGTGTAAGATGGGTAAAGCTTCTTTTTCTTACTGAAAAAGGGTTTTTTGAATGTTTTCTTCTTTGCTGGGTTGGCTGTAGACTTTGATAATCTGTTCAAGGTAGTATTTTCAGACTGAAGCTGATTAGCCTTGTCCTGCCAGTCCTTGCCAAAGAAATTTTCTCCTGTGCAAGGGATGTTTCCCAGATTTTCTTGCACCCACTGTTCTAAATCTGATGCTTGAAGCCAAGCAATATGACATGCTCCTATAAATATAGCAGAGGTTCTGCTAAGACATTCAAAACAATCAGAGGTAGCACAGTTCATGAATTTAGAGACATTCTGGGCGTGCTTGACCAGAATAAGGTAGTCTGTTCTTTTTTTTCTCTGAGACACAAGGGCTAATGAGCTCTAAGTCTTTTGTGACTTCTTCCAGGAACATTCCCATATACAGAATGTAGGAACTGATCCTGGCTCCCAGCACAATCGACGGCCAAAGGCATCGAGTGTCCTGGATTCACGGCCTGGAGGATTAGAAGAGTGTGTTTTTGAACTCTTGATTCTTCGCATGGCCGATTCCACTACCATTGAATGGTGTGGTAACTGAGTTTTTTTGAAAACCAGGGCAACTTGGCACTCGGTACATAGTATCAAGGAGTTTCCCACATTCTCAACATCAGATCATGTAAGATCTTGTGAATGGGAAGCATAGCTGCCTCCTTGGGAGCCATAGGGTATTGTAGAATTCTTAATTCTTCTGCCCTAGGTTCCTTTTCTGGAATCACAGTGATTGTTAGACCCTTTGCTAAATCATGTATGAAATCCTGGAAGGACGTATCTTCTGGAGGAGACATCCTGCATTGAGGAGAAGCAGTTGAATTAGGGTTGCCAACTTTTTCACGAGAAAAACCCGACACCTGTGGCTTGCCATGCTCCACCCATTCTCCGCCCCCAGTCCCACCCCTGCCCCGCCCCCAGCCCCACCCACAAAAATTACCGAGGATTCAGTCACACCCCCCCTCAGTGCTGGTTCACTCACTCACCCCCCCCGCTGACTCACTCACCCCCCTCCCCTGCTGGTTCACTCACACCACCCCTCCCTTCCCCTCCCTGCTGGTTCACTCACCCACCCCCCTGTCACTCACTCACCCCCTCCCCCTGCTGGTTCACTCACACCAACCCCCCTCTCCTGCTGGTTCACACCAACCCCCCTCCCCTGCTGGTTCACTCACACCACCCCCCCTCCACTGCTGGTTCACTCACCCACCCCCTGTCACTTACTCACCCCTCCTGCTGGGTCACTCACTCACCCCCCTCCCCTGCTGGTTCACTCACACCAACCCTCCCCCCTCCACTGCTGGTTCACTCACACCACCACCCCCCTTTCTGTTTCTCTCACACCACCACCCCCCCTCCCCTTCTGGTTCACTCAGACCCCCGCCCGTTGGGGGTTCACTCACACCACCCCCCCCCCCTTGCTGGTTCACTCACACCACCCCCCCCCCTTGCTGGTTCACTCACACCACCCCCCCCCCTTGCTGGTTCACTCACACCATCACCCCCCCTCCCCCTCTGCCCAAGCCACTGCTTCTGCTTTGTACAGAGCAGCGGCTGCAATACACTTACTTTGAAAAGTAAAGACAAACTGTGTAAGGAGCCCTCCGGTCATCACAGAGCCCGAGGAAGTGATGTCATGGGGGCGGGCTCCACACAGGTTGTCTTTCCTTTTCAAATTAACTTTAGCTGCAATAAAGTTAATTTGAAAAAGAAAGACAACCTGTGAGGAGCCCGCCCCCATGACATCATTTCCTCGGGCTCTGCGATGACCGGAGGGCTCCTTACACAGTTTGTCTTTACTTTTCAAAGTAAGTGTATTGCAGCCGCTGCTCTGTACAAAGCAGAAGCAGCGGCTGCACTGCTATGGGGAATCGCGTTCACGTTCGCGCCGCAGACTTCGGCACAAAAGCCAGTTTTTTGCTCTGGCCGCTCCCGATCTTGCGGCCAGAGCAAAAAAACGGCTTTTCAATGGCCGGTTTTACATCTGTGCCGGCAGCCGGCCTGGCCATGGAAAAACCGGCCAGGCCGGCTGAAAACCGGCCGGTTGGCAACCCTAAGTTGAATCCTCTAGAAGGTTCACTCTGGTACCGGTGGAATCGTCAGAGTCATCGGAATCGGAAGACTCAAGGGAACTCTGTACCAGGGTGCTCCCGTAATGCATGGTTATCGGTACCGCTCGAAGTCAGTACTGAAATGTCTCGGTTTCTGATCCCCGATACCCAAGATAGACTCAAGGCTCGGCATGAGGGGAAGCAGTCCCGTTGAAGCAGGTATGTTGGTGTCGGTACCGATGCCTATTGAACCGTCTGTAGCGGTCTTAGCGGTACCGAAGCTGCTAAGAGGGACGCTAAACTGCGTTCAATAGCAAGGATTCTTTTATCCATTGCTCCTGCCGATGCCTGGATATCGGTACCGGTGGAAGCAGCTACGACCCCAGAACATGGCATCAGTAGTTCTGCAGAGGTGGAAGCTTCTGGAACATCCTGGAGCCCCGTTAATGCTTTGGAGCCCAAAGACTCCCGCCGGGGCTGTGTTGCAAGGGCAACGCCAGTGGCATCTCAATACTTTGAAGGAGATTTACCCTTCGAGAACCGGCCAGTCTTAGAAGACTTAAGTTTAGTTACTTGAGACCCATGGGAGGAAGATGAAGCCCTGGAAGACATCGATGCAAATGACATTGTATCCGCGGCAAAAAGGGTACCGAGTTTTGCAGCTCTATTCTGCAGGCCCCTTTTGGTCATCCTCATGCAGGAGAGGCACTCCGTTGGACAATGTTCAGGACCTAAACATTTTAGACACCAATCATGGGTGTCGGTGACGGAAATGGTACCGCCACACTTTAAGCATTTTTTGAAACCACTAGCTGGTTTCTCCATGCCTGATGAAAAGTGGGCGTAGTGCCCAAAATGGCGCCTAGCACCAGAAACAGGGGAAAGACCCCTGAAGAAAATACAAGTTTTCTTTTTTTTTTTTTGAAAATAAAGAAGAAGAACAACCGGCGGTACCGGTAGGCGTCAAATGAAGGCAGATGCGACCACAATAAAACAAAGAATAAAAGGACATTTTCTACGGTGACAGGGTACACGTCCTGTCGGCTCCACGGAAAATGAAGAACTGAAGTGAGAGAGGTACAGAGGCGGGAAGGCATCACGCATGCGCTGTGGGATGCTCCCAAAAGCGTTCCTATTGGACGCTGGGGAGTGTTCCCACGCGGACTCCGTCGGTACCAACGATACCCCATATGTGAAGACTACATACCTGCTTGTTCCTGGAGATAAGGACTATGCTCCATCCAGAATGAAAACTGTGCCCAGGTGGAATGTGTTTGCAATTTCTATGAGACTCGTCAGTTCTGCAACAACTAAGCTGAGGTGACTGCCTCCCTTATCTAGCAGCCAGGGTAGCCTTACTGTAGAAGTCGTCTCACCTTTATGCAGTCCTGGCAAAGAAGACAAAAGCTTGTCCAGCGTCTGGAAGGAGTTGATAAACCCTAGATACTCAAGGAGTACCCTTCCAAAATAGATCAAGCAAAGGTCCTCATTCTCCCTATGCCTAATTCCATAGAAAAAGAAGGAAGACAAACTATCTGGCTGACATGAAAGGCAGACACCACGTTGGGCAAAAAAGAAAGAACCGGCTGAATGAATAAGGCCTCCTCTGAGAAAATAGAAATTACACTTACCTGGTAATTGTAGTTCCTTGAGTGACGACAGTTTAGTCCTCCACCTTTGGGTAGTGCACCTCCTCCTGCAGCTTGGAGACTGGACCAATCAAAATCTTCATCTCACTGGATGTAGCGAGCTGGAATCCCCATCAGCCCCCCAGTGAACTATTGACAAAGCAGACTCAAAAAAGCAACAAATAAGTAGCCAACAGACTTTAGTTTCATAGATGTAGATTATTTTCTATTAATTTTGCTATAATTTTTTTTTTTTTTTAGAAGTTTGTATACTCTGTACACTAAATACGACCTTGAACAAACCTAAAACCGCCCCCGACAGAAAAAAGGGGGCGGCGAGTTCCTCTATAGTAACGCTCTTCTCCCCTGCCGAGTCAGGAGATACAGGTAGAAGCCGTCAAGCCCACAAGGAAGGGAAAGAAAGGACCCACGAACTCACCTGCCAATGCGTCTCATGTCCTTGAACACACATGCCGTTGCTGGCCATAAACTGAGGGCGGGATTGAGGACTAAACTGTCGTCACTCAAGGAACTACAATTACCAGGTAAGTGTAATTTCTATTTCCTTATCGTTCCTCCAGTTTAGTCCTCCACCTTTGGGATGTACCAAAGCAGTACTAACGGGAGGGACCCTGCCAGCCGGCACGCAACACCGCCGACCCGAAACAGGCATCCTTCGCCGCCAACACATCCAGCCGATAGTGTTTACTGAAAGTATGCAGCGACGACCAAGTGGCTGCCCTACAAATTTCCACCGGCGGGACCAGACTGTGTTCCAACTAGGAAGCCACCTGCGCCCTAGTAGAGTGAGCCCTGAGACCCACGGGAGCCGGGCGCCCCTGCAACATATACGCTGAGACAATGGCTTCCTTAATCCACCTGGAGATGGATGCTTTCGACGCAGCCTCTCCCCTCCTGGGACCACCAAACAACACAAACAGACGATCCGACTTGCGAAAAGAATTGGAGACTGACAAATAACGACGTAACACCCTCCGTACGTCCAACCGGCTCAAGCCTCGATCCGAAGCCTGCCCTGCTTCTGACCGGAACACTGGAAGAGACACTGTCTGATTCACATGAAAAGGAGAACACACCTTCGGCAAGAAAGAGGGGACTGGTCTAAGCACCACCTTTTCCTTCGAGAAACACAGAAAGGGCTCCCTACACGAGAGAGCTTGCAACTCCGAAATGCGCCTAGCCGAGCAAATAGCCACCAAAAAAACCACTTAAGGGTCAAATCCTTGACCGAGATTTGGGATAATTTTTTATTTTATTTAACAAACATTTATATCCCGCATCTTCCAGGGTTCAGTTGCGGTTTACAATAAAACAAAATCCACAAAGCAAGAGCTTTGTTTTACATCGAACATTATGTAACAGTATACAATAAATTGGTTAACAGCATAGGCTAATACATAACAGCATGAAACTTGTTTTTAAACTATGTACAATAAACTATATACAGATAAACTATATACAGATACAAGTAGTGGTACTTTAGGGTTTAATCATTGCGTTTTTAGTTCAGTGGGTTTTCTATTAAATTGTAAGATTTAGAATTACTCAGGCAGGTGATATTAGCCATTATCTGAGTAAATCAAGGGGTTATCTATGTTGCCGTAGTGCATGGAGAATAGATAAGTTTTTAGTTTTTTACGGAGTTCCATAATTTCCTTTATAGATCTTAGGTCCTCTGGAAGGGAATTCCAGGTGGATGGGGCTGCATGAGAGAAAGCTCTGTTGTTAGTTAATTTATTTGCTTTTATGAAATCATGAGGGGAGTTTAGTTTATTTGAGTGTCCTTTTCTGTGTGTAGTTTTTTGAGGTTCCATACTGATTAGGTTATTTAGAGGGATTGGGGCCATGTGATTTAATGCTTTAAAAGTAGTTATTGTAGTTTTATATATTATTCTGCTTTGAATTGGCAACCAATGAAGGGAAGCTAGTATTGGTGTTATGTGCTGGAATGAGTGTGCTTTCATTATAATTCTAGCTGCTGCATTTTGTGCTAGTTGGATTCTTTTGATATTTTGTTTTGTTATTCCTAGGAGAATTAGGTTAGCGAAATCAAAGTGCGGGGTTATTGTAGCCTGGATTATATTAATGAAGTCTTGTAGGTGTACTAATGGGCGAAGTTGTTTAAGGATTTTGAGTTTGAAGTATATTTTCTTTATAGTGTTTCTGATATGAGTAGTCATCGTCAGATGTGTATCTAGTATAACACCTAGGTATCTTATTTCGTTTTTTATTTTAATGTCATGATTTTGTATTGTTATGTGGGTTGGAGGGATATATGACTGGTTTTTTGTTACAATTAGGACTTCTGTTTTTGAATGATTAATGTGGAGGTTTTGAGCTTTTAGCCAGGTTGTTATTTCATTGAAACAATCTTGTAGTTGTTTTATTGGTAAGTTAGGAATTGTGAAAGGGATGTACATCATTATATCATCTGCATATAGATGATAGTATACTCCAAATTTTTTAAAAATATTGCAGACTGGTTTAATGTAAATATTGAACAGGAGGGCTGAAAGCGCAGAGCCTTGTGGGAGTCCAATTTCTTGTTTATAAATGGTTGATGTTTGGTTGCCTATTCTTACATTTTGTGTTCTGTTGTTTAGATAAGAGGTGAACCATTTGTGTACAGTGGCCTTTATTCCTATTTGTTTCAGGTTATTAAGCATTATAGTGTGGTGAACACTATCAAATGCTGCCGAAATATCAATAAATAGGAGTATAAATGCTTGATTGTGATTGTCAATCCCTCTCAGTAGTACATCAGTTAAGACTGTTAAGAGTGTTTCAACTCCATGTTGAGGTCTAAATCCATATTGGTGTTCATCAAGTGGGTAGGATGAGTCTAGGTATTCCTGTGTTTGGATTTGTACCACTTTTTCTATTATTTTAGCCAAAAAAGGGATACTTGAGATGGGTCTGTATGATTTTGGAGATGTTTTGTCAAGCGTGTTGTTTTTGAGAATTGGGCGATTTGAGCATGTTTAAGCATGGATGGGAGGTGTCCTTGCTGTAATGAGAGGTTGATTATGGGGAGAATGTATGATAGAAGTATTGGAAGTGTGCTTTTTATCCATGTTACAGGGCATGGATCAAGAAAGGAGGTTGTGGTGTTGAGGTTGGAAATGATATTCTTTAGTGAATCTTTTGATACTGGATGGAAGTTTGACCATTCGTCTGAACAATGATGAATCGTATTGATATAGTCTATGTTCATACTAGGTTGTGTAGATTTGTTTTGATAGTGTTTGGCTAGGGTTTGTACCGAGATATCGGTGATTTCATTGTTGGATGATTGGGGATTATTAGTTAGATTTCTAACAATGGTAAATAGTTCTCGTGGTCTGTTATAAGATTTTGATAGGATTGCCGCATAATAAGATTTTTTAGTGCTATCTAAAGTATCCTTGTATTTATTAAGATAGTTGTTATATATTTCCTTGTTAATGCATGATTTGGTTTTGCGCCATTTGTGCTCTATTTTTCGTAGTTCTTTTTTCATTTGTTCAAACGGGGCCTTTCCTAATGCCCGCAAAACCAAGTTGAGATCCCATGAAGGGACGGAAATCCGATGCGCTGGGTGAAGCCTAGTAACCGCTTTGAGAAAACGTACTACATCCCCGTGGACACCCAGCGCCACACCCTGTATCTTACCCCTATAGCATGCCAAGGCCGCTAGTTGCACTTTTAAGGAACTGGCGGCCAGGCCCTTCTCGAAACCATCCTGGAAGAAACTCAACACCGACGAAACCGATGCCCTGGAAGCTCGGACCTGATGCATGGAACACCAGTCCTCAAAAATCCGCCAGATGTGTACATAAGCGAGCGAAGTCGACCGCTTTCGGACCTGAAGCAAAGTAGCTACTACCGACCTAGAGTAGCCCTTCTTCCTCAGCCTCGCCCTTTCAATGGCCAAGCCATAAGCGAGAACCGATCCACCTGCGGCATCTGAAGAGGCCCCTGCAACAGAAGCTCCGGTGACAACGGGAGACGACATGGGAGCCCGTCTAGCAACCGTATCAGATCGGTATACCACGGGCGCCGAGGCCAATCTGGTGCTACTAGAAGCACCCTCCCCCGATGGGCTTCGATGCGTTGAATCACTCGACCGACAAGGGCCCACGGCGGAAAGACAGAGCATTCCTGTCATCGGCCAGGGCTGTATCAATGCGTCAATCCCCTCCAACATGGGTTCTCTCCGCCTGCTGAAGAACCGAGTCGCTTTTGCAGACTGGCATGTAGCCATCAAGTCCATGATCGGCACTTCCCATCGGTGAGTCAACTAAGCGAAGACGTCGGGATGCAACTCCCATTCTCCGGCATCCACCTGAACCCTGCTGAGAAAGTCCGCCGTCACATTGTCTCTTCCGGCGATGTGAGCTGCTGAGATGGCTTGTAACCGTGTCTCTATCCAGGCAAACAGCTGCTCGGCCTCCTCCTCCATGGCCGCACTCCCTGTGCCTCCTTGCCGATTTATGTATGCTACTGTCGCGGCATTGTCCGACAGTACCCTCACAGCCTGACGCGTCACGAACATCTCGAACCTTTGCAGGGCCAAGAATACATCCCTCAGCTCCAGGCGGTTGATCGACCAGCCGCTTTTCCTCCACTGTCCACGGGCCCTGTGCAAAGTGTGCTCCACCATGAGCTCCCCAGCCTGCCAGACTCGCATCCGTAAACAGAGGAAGCCACTCCGGCTGTTCCAAGGGCATCCCCGCTTGCAAGACTGCGGGACGAAGCCACCACCGCAGGGCCTGCCGGATGTGTAGAGGACAAGGGAGACGTTTGCTCAGAGAATCAGACTGATTGGACCAGCGACGAAGCAGAGCATGCTGCAACGGTCTCATGTGAAACCTGGCCCACGGTACGACTTCCAGCGTTGCCGCCATCGTTCCTAACACCTGAAGGTACTTCCAAGCCGTTGGGGCCGATAGCCTCCGGAAGGCCTGCACTAGACTCCGGAGAGCCTGGGCTCTGCGGTCCATCAGAAATACCGAGCCTCTCCGAGTATCGAACAGTACCCCCAAATACTCGAGTCGGAGAAAAATGACTTTTGAGCAGATTGATCACCCAGCCTAAGCTCTGCAGAAACGCTACTACCTTTTCTATGGCTTTCTTGCTCTCGTCTCGGGATTTTGCCCGTATGAGCCAATCGTCGAGGTAAGGGTGTACTAAGACCCCTTGCTTTCGTAGCGCCGCCGCCACTACCACCATTATCTTGGTGAAGACCTGCGGCGCCGTCGCTAAACCAAAAGGCAGCGCCTGAAACTGAAAATGTCCCCAAGGCAGGGCGAACCGTAGAAACCTCTGATGAGACGCCCTGATGGGAACGTGGAGATAAGCTTCTGACAGATCGAGAGAGGTGAGACACTCTCCCTGACGAACCGCCACAATGACGGACCGCAGGGTTTCCATGCGAAAGTGAGGTACCCTCAGACACCGATTTACTCCTTTGAGAGGTCCAGGATAGGGCGAAGAGAACCATCCTTCTTTGGCACCACGAAATAAATGGAGTAACGCCCCATGCCGTACTCTGCGTACGGCACTGGGACGACGGCCCCCAGCTGTAAGAGATGGTCTAAAGTTTGTCGGACCTGCAAAGTCCTCTGCGGCCCTCTGCAAGGAGAATTCACGAACAAGTCCAGCACCGGTCTTGCCAGATCCAGTGCATACCTGTCGCGGACGATCTCCAAAACCCACTGGTCTGACGTTATGCGGGTCCAGGCAGAAAGAAACCCCCTCAGATGACCCCCGATTGGTTGCCCTTCTGCCGGGACCCGCTGCCATTCATTGTGATTTGCGCACGGTGCCCGAGGATACGGCTGTAAATTTTCTACTTGCCCCCGGAATCCAAGGAACCCCTGGGCCCGAGAGACGAATCTTCCTCTTTGAGACCCCACAAAACGGGGGAACGAAATCTTCGGAAATCCCGAAACTGTCCCCGAAAGGACGTGGAATATTTACTCTGCTTAGGCTTGTCCTCCGGAAGCCTGCCTCCCTTGGACTCTCCTAACTCTTTGAACAACTTATCCAGGTCCTCTCCAAACAACAACTTTCCCTTGAATGGGAGCTTGCCGAGGCGAGACTTAGAGGACCCGTCGGCCGCCCAGCTCTTTAGCCAAAGGGCTCTCCGAGCCGCCACTAGGGAAGACATACTATTCGACAAGGCTCTTATGAGGTCATAGTGCACATCCACCAAATAGGCTAATCTGGACTCTAAACGCTGGAGCTCCCTCATTTTGTCCTGCTCCAACGATGTCGACCGCCTCAGGTGCTGAACCCAACGGAGACAGGCCCTAGCCACCCAAGCTCCACAGATGGAAGCCTGCAAGGAAATCGCATCCGCCTCAAAAGACTGCTTCAATAAACCATCCATCTTTCTATCCTGCGCCTCCTTCAAGGCCGCGCTGCCTTCCACTGGAATAGTGGTCTTCTTCGTGACTGCTAAGACTGCCGCATCAATCTTTGGAGCCAGAAACCGTTCCTTATCTTTGTCTGCCAAGGGATATAGTTTGGTCATAGTCCTTATCCCCTTGAGGCCTGCTTCAGGATGATCCCACTCAGTCTGAATCATCTGGTCTATTACCTTATGGATGGGAAAAACCACCTGTGTTTGACGCACTGCCTAAATAATGGGATCTGTCATGTCCTCCTCGGCTACTGGCTGTTCCGATGACAGCCTAAGCGTCTGCAGCGCCTCCTAAATGAGAGTAGGCAACTCCTCTCTTCGAAAAACTCGAATGATCCGCGCTTGCTCCTCCGGCTCAGGAATCTCACCTTCTTCCAAATCCTCCAAATCGACATCCATGTCGAACTCTTGCTCTTCTTCCTCCTGCAACCCCAGTTCAGAAGGAGAAGGCTCTGGGGGAAGCGGCCGCTTGGGCGCTTTGGAAACCCCAGCGTCGCGCTCCGCTAGCCCTGACCGTGTACTGGAGGAGGGGAAAGGAAAAGAGCCCGGTAACTGACCCTGCCTTTTACGGCAGAACGCCTCATGCATGAGCAATACAAAGTCTGGAGAAAACTCCTCCATCGGCCTAGAGAGTCCAGACACCGAAGGAACACCAGGAGCAGCATGTGCGTCCTCTGAAGCCGAGGTGGCAGGGCCGACCGTCCAAGCTTCCCTCTCTGGCTCCTTTAACACGTCTGGGGGAGCTGAGGCAATAGCACCCTCCATTTGATGCTCAACACTGACCGATACGGAAGCACAGCACCGACAGATGCCTGTCTCCGGAGCCGTGCCCCTACGGGTGCCACAAATAACACACTGAGGTTTTGCTGACATGAGCTAAATGGCTTTGCGCTTCCCAATGCTACCCAGAAGCAAGCATCTGTTTTTGTTTTTTGGGTTTTTTTGTAGTGCTGCTCCTCTTGTCTTTCTTTTCTTTTTCTTCTTATTTTTATTTAATCTAAAAACCTAAAGAAACTGTAAAATAATCTCTCTGAAGACCCCAGACCCCCAGGAACTGGAGTCCAACACAAACAGGAAGAAAACAAAAGTAAGAAAAAACAACAAAGAAAGGAAGAAGAAAGAACAACAATCCCCCAAAAACAAAAAACCTCTCCTTTCAAGAGTACTGAACTCGCTGCGGAGCAGCCCTGCCAGCGTATTAAGAAACCGCTGAGGAAACCGCGTGTTTAAAATGGCCGCGGTTTCCCTCAGGGTTTTGGCGCACTCACCAAAAGAGGCCCCGAAGCACCGCAGATCAAATAAAGTGCTTGCAGATGGCCTTCCCCGGTCCCCACGGTCGGTACCTACTTGAACAGCCTCCGTTCTGGAGAATTGAGCTCCTATCGCTGAAGACAATCGGGACCGCTGTGCAGACTGCTGCTTGTGCACAGACACAGTCCCGGAGCCATCACCGGCAGCCCTTCAATTAGCGGGCTGCCTGTGGAGCGGTCTGGGAGCTCTACCCCGTTCAGTCTAGGGGTAAGAGATCCCGCAAAGCAAAGATAGCTAGAAAAATACCGGGTGACTTGGCAGGGCAGAGGCAAGGGAAATAAACCCCGATTGCTCAATCTCTTTTTAAAGCTACAGTACCCAAATAAAACTAAGCCAATTAAAAAATTAAACAGAAAAGAAATTTATCTAAGTAGCCTGCTCCTTATTAGTTACTCCAGTGAGCCCAGCACCTAGGCTCACTAGGTCCTCCTGCTGCATGGAGACTGGACACACTGGGGGGCTGATGGGGATTCCAGCTCGCTACATCCAGTGAGATGAAGATTTTGATTGGTCCAGTCTCCAAGCTGCAGGAGGAGGTGCACTACCCAAAGGTGGAGGACTAAACTGGAGGAACGATAAGGAACACAGATATGGGTTTCTGCATGAGAGAGCCTGCAATCTGATATGATATGCCCAACAGATCTCAACCAAAGAAATGGTCTTGAGGGACAAATCCTTAAGCATGGCCCATTTCAAGGGCTCAAAAGGTTCAAGAACTAGGCTCAAATCCAAAGTTGGAATAAATGGCAGCAGGGGAGAACACAAATACCTCACCCTCCAAAGGAAGCAGACAACATCTGAGTATAAGGCAATGGAGTGATGCATTACTGGCCCTCTGAAACTTCTTCCTCCACAATGTCAGTGCCCAAAATATGTTGCACAAGAGGCCAGCAGGGCTCATTCTGTCCAAGGGAACAAGAGAGCCATTTAGAGGACCACTCTGACACTCTTTGTAGCCCCCATGTCTATTTTCACATACCACATCTGTGGAATTGTCTGAGAAGATCCAGATCACTCAGCCCCAGACCAGAAGGTGAAAATGCATGAGGGCTAAGTGAATGGCCTATGCCTTAAGGTGGTTGATGGGTCATGCCACTTCCCAACTGCTCCAACAGCCCTGAGCCATCTGTCCCTAACTATGGGCCCCCCAGCCGAAGAAGCTGGCATCTGTCAACAGGATATTAAAGCTTTGGAATTAGAGAGCTTAAAGGGGAGAGAGGAGGCACTGTGGGTTAAACTGGAAAGAGGGAAAGAAAAATCTATTTGCATTAGCGTGATATACAGACCTCCCTCACAAGAGGAAGAGGTGGATGGAGAGTTAATTGAAGACATAAGCAGCATGGAATGCTAGGAATGGGGAAGTGCTAATGATAGGGGATTTCAATATGCCAGATGTTGATTGGAACATTCCTGCTGTAGTATCATCTAGAACAGGGGTCTCAAACATGCAGCCTGCGAGCCGAGAGAATTTTGTGCGGCCCGCAACACATCTTGGGATGATAAAAAAATTGACATTTTATTTATTTATTTTCCTCACGCCGCTGTTTAACAAACGCCATGCATGCAGGGGGCGGCGTGCTCCTCCGACCGCGATTATGACCCAGCCAATTGAAGAAGGAGTGTTTTCTAGTGAATCGGAGGCATCGGAGAGCCGGTTTAAAGGCGAAACTCACCTGAATTTAAAAAAATGATACCGAGTGCAGATCGAATGCAGGAGAGGCTGGCATGTTGAGAGGTGAATGAGGGGCTCTTGCTGTTGTTCTGGCCCTGAGATTTGGCTGCCTGAGGGTGATTTCCGGTCCATGGATGGCTGCGGCCATTACCACGAGGAGGTGGAACACATGAGCAGTCCTGCGTTCCACATGGCCCGAGCGGGAAGCTGATCCATCCGGCAGAAACATGAGACATCCGGTGGGTGACTCTGAAGAGAACACAAGGTAAACTCCCCCTCTGAGCACTATGAGTCAGCACTATGTTCTTATTATGTTGACTTTTTTATTGACTGTTTTCCATTGTAAAAAAAAGTTCCAACGACCGCTATGGTTTTCAAAAGAAGTAGCTGAAAATGTGAAGAAAAAGAGGGAAGCTTCATGAAATACAAGAGATCACAGAGAGAGGAAGACAGGCATCTATATTTGGAAAAACTTAGAGAAGCTAGCAAAGTAGGCAGGAAAGCAAAGATACAA
The DNA here is from genome assembly GCA_033557465.1 of Ichthyophis bannanicus. Lineage (NCBI taxonomy): Eukaryota > Metazoa > Chordata > Amphibia > Gymnophiona > Ichthyophiidae > Ichthyophis > Ichthyophis bannanicus. Next base: position 196,379,283 of record CM066039.1, read on the forward strand.
AAAGAGGACGAAATAGCCAATGCAATAAAATGGGAGGATAAGACATTTTTCAGATATGTTAGTGAGAAGAGGAAGGGCAAAAGTGGTATTGTCAGACTCAAGGGTGAAGGGGAGGAATATGTAGAAGGAATATGATGAGGATAAAGTGTAATTGCTTAACAAATATTTCTGTTCTGTGTTCACAGATGAAGAACCAGGAACAGGACCTCAGAAAACACCCACAAACAGGAACAGAAGCAAGGGGCATCTTGAAGAATTTTCAGAAGACTGTGTTTGTGAGAAACTAGCTAACCTTAAAGTAGACAAAGCGATGGGACCTGGTGGGATACACCCTAGAATACTGAGGGAACTTGGGGACGTTCTATCAACTCCATTGACTGACCCTTTCAATGCCTCGGAGTCAGGAATGGTGCCAAAGGACTGGAGAGAGGCTCATGTGGTCCCTTTACACAAAAGCGGAAGTAAGGATGTGGTTGAAAACTACAGGCCGCTTAGTTTTAACTTCGGTGGTGAGTAAATTATTGGAAACGCTGCTGAAAGAGAAAATAGTGAGGTTTCTGGAATCCAGAGGATTACAGGATCCGAGGCAACATGGATTCACCAGAGGCAGGTCTTGTCAGACAAATCTGATTGATTTCTTTGACTGGGTGACCAGGGAGTTGGATCGAGGGAGAGCCCTAGATATGGTGTATTTAGATTTCAGTAAAGCCTTTGACACTGTTCCTCACAGGTGACTTATAAACAAACTGAGCACCCTAGGGATGGACCCTAAAGTTACTGCTTGGGTTAGAAATTAGTGGAATGGGAGGCGACAAAGGGTACAGGTAAATGGAGCTCACTCTGAGGAGAAGGATGTTATCAGTGGTGTGCCCCAGGGATCTGTCCTTGGTCCGATTCTTTTTAACATCTTTGTTAGTGATATAGCGGAAGGGCTGTTGGGTAAGGTTTGCCTCTTTGCGGATGATACCAAAATCTGCAATAGAGTAGACACACAGGAAGGTGTAGATAACATGAGGAGGGATCAAGTATAGGGGGTGAAGTACTTTTGTCCAGTAAAGAAAAGCGGGAGCTAGGCGTGGTTGTGTCTGATGATCTCAAAGTAGCTAAACAGGTAGAAAAGGCAAGAGGTAAAGCTAGAAGGATGCTTGGATGCATAAGGAGAGGAATGGCTAGCAGAAAAAAGGAGGTGATAGTGCCTCTGTTAAAGTCTTAGGTGCAACCTCATTTGGAGTAGGTGTAGATACCTTGTAAAATACAAGGCAAAGGTACAACCACAATATCCACAGATTTTGTTTGATAAATATTTGTCTGAAGTGTTGGGTTTTCAAGAAAGGTCTAAACCGTCTATAAATAAGTTGAATTTGCCTCGGATGGCGGTAGCTCCTAGTGGGTCTCTGCAAGGAGCTGAAGCCCTTCCTCCATTAGATTATTTGGATGTATCTGACTTTATTGAATCTTCTCATGATGTGATTTCCACTAGGTCTACTCTTCTTGTTTCCTTCCACTAAAGAAGAGCAGGACCTCGGTGTGGTTGTGTCTGATGATCTTAAAGTAGCTAAACAGGTAGAAAAGGTAGCAAAAGCTAGAAGGAAGCTTGGGTGCATAGGGAGAGGAATGGCTGGCAAAAAAAAGGAGGTGATAGTGCCTCTGTTAAAGTCTTTGGTGCGACCTCATTTGGAGTATTGTGTGCAATTCTGGAGACCGCACCTTCAAAAGGATATAAACAGGATGGAGTAAGTACAAAGGGTGGCTACTAAAATGGTTAGTGGTCTTCGTTATAAAGCATATGAGGACAGACTTAAGGATCTTAATATGTATACCTTAGAGGAAAGGCGGAATAGAGGTGATATGACTGAGACATTTAAATTCCTCCGTGGCATAAATGCACAGGGTGAGAGCCTCTTTCAAATGAAAGCAAGTTCTGCTATGAGGGGGCATGGGATGAGGGTGAAAGGGGATAGACTCAGGCGTGATATGCGGAAATATTTCTTTACGAAAAGAGTGGTGGATCCGTGGAATATTCTCCCAGTGGAGATGGTAGAAATGAGGATGGTATCTGAATTAAAAAAAAGCATGGGACAAACGCAGAGGATCTCTAAAGGAAAAAAGGGGACTGTTGTAGTTATTGATATGGAAGGACAGACTAGATAGGCCATATGGCCTTTTTCTGTCGTCATTTTTCTATGTTTCTAGGAGCAGCTATGGAAGATTGTCCCTCCCCTTGCTCAGTCAACATGACTGGCTAGCTTCTCTGGACCTCAAAGATGCCTACACTCGCATTCCCATTCATTCCTTGCACTGGAAGTACCTTTGCTTCAAGTTCAAAAGTTAACACTACCAATACAAGGTGCTCCCTTTTGGCCTTTCTGGTGCACCCCAAGTTTTCACATAATATCTCGTAGTCATCGCAGGCTATCTCCGGAGACGGGAACACTACGTTTACCCATATCTGGATGATTGGCTCATATCGGGACCTTCCGCAATGAAAACAAGCCACATGGTTCAGGACACAATAACTCTCCTGCAAGCAAAGCAACAGGCTTTGTCATAAATGAACAGAAATTGAAGATCAATCCTCGACAGGAACTCTGTTTCATCGGAGCATGCCTGGATACAAGAAAGGGCAAAGCCTTTCTTCCCAACAACAGGCTCCAACCTCTGTGACACCTCAGCAGCCAACTGCTTCAACTCCAAGCTGTGTCATCTCGCACCCTGCTTCAGTTACTAGGCTATATGACAACCTCTGTGCATGCTGAACCACTTGCAAAGACTGTACACATGACCTCTTCAGTGGCACCTCAGAACACACTGGAATCAACACACACAGCCTCTGCGGACATAAATCCCATTGCCCACAATATCAGATCTAGACCTTCACAACAGTTTACTCTGGTGGACAATTGGCACACACCTATCGGTTGGTTGTCTGTTCCAGCCACCTCAGCCACAACTTACCCTAATGATGGATGCATTCACCTATGGATGGGGTTGCACCTACTGCACCTGTCCACGCAAGGACTCTGGTCACCACGGGAGCGCTCTTTTCACATCAATGTGTTGGAACTTCAGGTGGTTCTTTATGCCCTAAAAGGTCTTCGAAAGCTGGGTCAGTAACAAGATCCTCTTAATACAAACAAACAATCCAGTATCTATGTTTTAAAATAAACATATCTCTGATATCTCAACAAATAGGGGTGACCTACACGGAGCGGTGGGTACACCCCTAAACAAAGGCATGGGGAAGGGTGACCTGCATGGAGCGCCAGGTGCACCTACTCTTGCCACCTGGCTGGGCAAATTAGATGGACTATACTGGTCTTTATCTGCCGACATATACTATGTTACTATGTTACATCAACAAGCAAGGCAGAGTGGGATCCTTTCGACAATGTCGCGAAGCCACACGCCTCTGGCTCTTTGCCCTCTCAAACATAAGAACATAAGAAATGGCATATTGGGTCAGACCAAGGTCCATCAAGCTCAGTATCTTGTTTCCAACAATGGCAAATCGAGGTCACAAGTACCTAGCAGTTTCCCCAGAAGACACAGGTTCCACAATGATTGTATTAAGACAAGCAGTGGATTTCCCGGGTCCGCTTTAATGGTTTATGAACCTTTCCTCTAGGAACTTGTCCAAACATATTTTAAACCCAGCATTACAAACAGCTTTTACTACATCCTCCGGTAACGAATTCCAGAGTTTGATTACGTGTTGAATGAAAAAATATTTTCTCTTATTAGTCTTATATGGGTTATACTGTAGCTTCATTGCATGTCCACTAGTCTTTCTACATTCTGATAGTGTAAACAATCAATCTATGTTTACCCATTCCATTCCATTCATTAATTTATAGACCTCTATCATATCTCCCCTCAACTGTCTCTTTTCCATCCCCCTCATAGGGGTATCCTTCCATCCCCTTTACCATTTTGGTGGCTCTTCTCTGTACCTTTTCTAATTCTGCTATATCCTTTTTAAGATAAGGCAACCAGAATTGCACACAATATTCAAGGTGCAGTCACACGATGGAACGATAGAGGCATTATAATATCCTTTGTTTTAGTCTCCATTCCTTTCCTTATGATTCCTAGTATACTATTTACTTTCTTTGCTGCCACTGCACACTAGGCAGAGGGTTTCAACATGTTATCCACGATGACGCCTAAATCTTTTTCCTGTGTGATGGTTCCTAATGTGGAACCTTGCAATTTGTAACCATAGTTTGGGTTGTTCTTTCCTAGGTGCATAACTTTGCACTTATCCACATTAAATTTCATCTACCATTTGAAAGTCCAGTCTTCCAATTTATTAAGATCCGCTTGCAATTTTTCACAATCCTCTTGGGTCTTAACAACTTTGAATAATTTTGTGTCATCTGCAAATTTGATTACCTCACTCGTTATTCCCATTTCTAGGTCATTCACGAATATGTTAAAAAGCAGTAGAACCAGCACAGATCCCTGGAGTACTTCACTATTCACCTTTCTCCATTGGGAAAATTGGCCATTTAGCCCTACCCTCTGCTTTCTATATTTAAACCAGTTCCTGATCCACAATAGTACACTGCCTCCTATCCCATGACTTTTTAAATTTGCCAAGAGTCTCTCATAAGGGACCTTGTCAAAGGCTTTCTGAAAATCCAGATACACTACATCAACCAACCCACCTTTGTCTACCTGTTTATTCACTCCTTCAAAAAAACATAACAGATTAGTAAGACAAGATCTTCCTTGTCTAAAGCCATGTTGGCTGTCTCCCATTAGGCCATGACTATCTACATGCTGAGTAATTTTGTTCTTTATGATGGTTTCTACCATTTTTCCCGGTACTGATATCAGGCTCACCGGTCTGTAGTTTCCCGGATCACCCCTGGAACCCTTTTTAAAAATTGGTGTTACATTGGCGATACTCCAATCTTCAGGTATTACAGATGATTTTAATGAAAATTCACAGATTACTAATAGGAGGTCTGCAATCTCATATTTCAGTTCTTTCAACACCCTTGGATGTATACCATCCGGCCCAGGTGATTTGCTACTCTTCAGTTTATCTAATAGTTGTAATATATCTTCCCGATGTATCAATATGTCCTTCAATTCTTCCGCACCTTTAAATACCACTTCAATCATGGGTAACATCCCTACATCTTCCTCAGTAAAGACCGAAGCAAAGAATTCATTCAGTCTCTCCGCTATTGCCTTGTCGCCTCTTAGTGTCCATTTAACCCCTCTATCATCTAATGGACCAACTGACTCTCTCACAGGTTTTTTGCTACAAATGTACTTGAAAAAGTCTTTATTTCGCGTTTTTGCTTCCGCAGCAAGCTTCTTCTCAAATTCTCCCTTTGCCTGCCTTATCAATGCCTTGCATTTGACTTGCCAGTGCTTGTGCTGTTTCCAGGTTTCGTTGTTTGGCTCTTTTTTCCATTTCCTGAAAGATGCTTTTTTGGCAATAGCAGCCTCTTTGACCTCACCTTTAAACCATGCTGGCAGTTTTTTGGACTTCCTTCCACTTTTCTTAAAGCATGGAATACAGCTGGTCTGGGCTTCCAAGATAGTATTTTTCAACAACACCCAAGCTTGATGTAAGTCTTTAACCTTTGCAACTGCTCCTTTTAGTTTTTTCTTAACTATTTTCCTCATTTTATAGTCTCCCTTTCGAAAGTTAAAAGGTATGTTTATGTTTATGTTTATTATATTTGATATACCACTCAAGCCAAAGCATCAGAGCGGTTTACAATATTACATAAAAGTTACAGAAAATATGAAAAGAACGCCATTAATTAGATAGGACAGAATAAGAGATAAAGTGATAGTTAAAGGAATAGAAGGACAAGAAGAAATGTTCCAAATAGCATCTGATGAACCTCCATTGGCTACCAGTTCAAGCAAGAATCCGCTACAAAGTTCTAACCTTAACTTTCAAAGCCGCAAACACCCTGACCCCCACAGCCCTCAGCAAGATGATACATAAAGTACCACAGAACAGAAACAGAAGACCCATGATGCAAAACACACTAGAGGTCCCAAAAGTAATAACAAAATGCACAAAAGCAACGACAAATAGGGCCTTTACGATTTACGCACCCAGAGCATGGAACGCTCTCCCCACCTCTATTCGAAACATCACTTACCTAATTGACTTCAGGAAGGCATTAAAGCAGCACCTATTCACCACATACTACCCTGAATCCAGCACTAGTAATCATACATATGCCCCCTCAGACAATCACTCATTGCAATTAAACAATCAGACTCAGCATGAAAAAGGATAATCAACTGATCGCTCAGAAGATACCCACTGAAATGGAATCAGGACCCCCAGTGTAAATAAGATGTAGATATGTTATACAATGTACATAGTTCCCCCCAGTTACTTCCAAGTTGATCTCCTGTTTATTGTAAATACAACTCAGGGTTCCTGTGTTGTATGGTTGATGTTGAATGTAAACCGCTCTGATCTAAAATAGAGCGGTATAGAAGAACTGTTAAATAAATAAAATAAATAAATAAATCTGAAGAGGTAGATATCATACCACCAGGTGTTTAAGCTCCCACTCACAACCTCCGCTGTCGACATCACCCCTCCACAGCTCCGATCTCCACAGCAAGCAGAACCAATGTAGCAGCATTTTAAATGGCCCCGCATAGTCCTACGCTTAAGGGCCATGCCAAAAGGCCCTCTGGCGAGGCCCTCAGGCGCAGGCGCGCCAGTGGAAGTGATGGTTCTAAAGCCATTAAAGGCAGCTAGTATGGGCAGGCTGAAAGGAAAGAGGTGGAGCTCCCGCTCACACACCTCCAATGCTGGCTGGCTGCTGCTCTCCCCGTCTCTGCGCGCCAGTGGAAGTGATGGTTTTAAAGGTAGTACTATGGATTTCCTTACTATCCCTCCTGCACTAATTAAATCAAACACGATTATGCTATGATCACTATTGCCAAGTGGCCCCAACACCCTTATCTCTTGCACTAGATCTGGTGTTCCACTAAGGACTAGGTCTAATATGGCTTCCATTCTGGTCAGTTGATGAACCACCTGCTCCAAGAAGCAGTCATTTATTTCATCTAGGAACTTTATCTCCCTAGCATGTCCTGCCGTGACACTGACTCAGTCGATACTGGGGTAATTGAAATCACCCATTATTATTACTGCGCTGTAACTTTTGTTAGCTTCCTTGATTTCTTTGAGCATTTTATCATCCATTTGTTCATTCTGGCCAGGCAGTCGATAGTACACTCCCCACTGCCATCGCCTTCCCTTTTCAGGCTGCGGGGAACCCCCTGTAGCCCCTCACCTCATTGGTGCTGCCCAGGACTGCCATCCCTCGACATCCAGGGGGAACATATTCCACCTCTCCTTGGCATCTTCGCTCTTACCGACTGCAACTTTTCAGAAATCCCTTGACGACTTTGTCCAGAAACGGGAAAGTGCTACTGTCTCCTCAGCTGGTAGCTGTTTTGCCAGACTCATTTAGTGTAGGGGTTTCTTTGAGCCCCAATGTGCGCCTTGCACTACTGCGACCTGGAATGCCTTTATATAGGTGTCCTAAAAAGCAGTCTTGCTTTATAGGACACCTCCCCAATTAACTACACACAGGGACTTGGAACAGCACATTTTATACATACTTTAAGAGATTTAACTGCTTTTTCTCTGAAAGGACACCTGGGAAACCGGCTGGTACTTTGGTAGATCTCTCTCTTTTGTTTTAACAGATACCTAAGCTCCACAAGCTTAACAATGGCTGGGAAAAATCGTATCGCTAAAGCTGTTGCCCCCGTTACAACTTCTGCCTCTGTCCAGACAGAGGTCCCATTGCCAGTTGGAGGACCAGTTCCATGTGCAGGGTGCCTCCTGCATACTGAATCTCTCAGGAAACAAGTGGAAAAACTCAGAGAGGAGGTGGCGAGGCTGAGGAGCATTCAAGACAGTGAGAAGTATATTGATGAGATGCTTCTTGCAACATCCAAGCTCTCCAGCAGAGGAGAAGATGGGTGCCTACAGAATGACAAAGGTTGGACACCAGGGCCTGCAGAATCACCAATCCAACTTCTCCACCCTTGAACTGAAGAAACATTATGCAGCCCTGGAAGTGGACGAGGTGAAAGCATTCCTGGATAGGGAAAAACCAGAGCTCGAACACCCCAAATTTGCAGAATCAGTGACCACAAGGAAGCAAAGGGTAGTGGTGGTTGGTGACTCTCTTCTGAGGGGTACTGAGGCGTCCATCTGCCGACCGGACTTGATGTCCAGAGAGGTATGCTGTCTGCCTGGTGCCAAAATCTGAGATGTTACAGAGAGTTTGCCAAGACTCATCGAGCCCATTATTACCCAATGTTGCTAATCCATGTCGGCACAAATGATAATGCCAGGTATCCCTCTGAGCATATCAAAAGTGACTTCATGACTCTGGGACAGAAGGTAAAGCAGATAGGTGCACAGGTGGTGTTCTCTTCAATCCTCCCTGTTGAGGGTAAAGGCCAAGGCACAGAAGCTCACATCCTGGAGATGAATGCATGACTGCGTGGATTGTGTCATCAAGAGCATCTTGGTTTCCTGGACCACGGGATGCTGTTACAAGGTTTGAAGAGCAGAGATGGCATCCATCTGTCCAAGAAAGGTTGATGTGTCTTCAGTAGCAGACTGGCTAATCTACTGAAGAGGGCTTTAAACTAGATTCATTGGGGATGGGTAAAGAAAGCCCCCAGGTAAGTGAAACATTATATACCTTTATGGAAATGGGTAAAAGGGGCAACATATGGAAAGCGGTATGTTAAATGCCCGTAGCATGGGAAATAAGATCCCAGATGTTGAAGCTTTAATGGGAATGGCTGACATGGATTTAGTAGCAGTTACAGAAACATGGTTCACAGAAAACCATAACTGTGATGAACTATACCAGGCTATACTTTATTCAGAAAGGACAGCGTAGGAAGAAAGGGAGGAGGAGTGACACTATATGTAAAAAATAATATTAAAGCTTTGGAATTACAGAGCTTAAAAAGGAGAGAGGAGGCACAGTGGGTTAAAATAGAAAGAGGCAAAGATAAATCTATTTGCATTGGCATGATATACAGACCTCCCTCACAAGAGGAAGAGGTGGATGGAGAGTTAATTGAAGACATACGCAGCATTGCTAAGAATGGGGAAGTGCTAATGATAGGGGACTTCAAAATGCCAGATGTTGATTGGCACATTCCTGCTACAGTATTATCTAGAAGTAAGGAGATCCTGGATTCTCTACGGGGAGAACTATTCAGGCAACTGGTAACAGAACCCACATGTAACTACTAAAACGGTTAGTGGTCTTCATTATAAAGCATATGAGGACAGACTTAAGGATCTTCAATGTACACCAGAGGAAAGGCGGGATAAAGGTGATATGATTGAGATGTTTCAATACCTCTGTGGCATAAATGCACAGGGGGAGAGCCTCTTTTGATTGAAAGCAAGTTCTGCTATGAGGGGACAGGGGATGAGGGTGAAAGGGGATAGATTCGAGAGTGATATGCAGAAATATTTCTTTAAGGAAAGAGTGGTGGATCCATGGAATAGTCTCCCAGTGGAGGTGGTAGAGATTAGGACAGTATCTGAATTCAAAAAAGCATGGGATAAACACAGAGGATCTGTAAAGGAAGAAAGTGGACTATTATAGTTGTTGATATGGAAGGACAGAATAAATAGGCCATGTGGTCTTTTTCTGTCATCATTTTTCTATGTTTCTGTGTTTCTTGCGGGGAGGAGCAGATCCGGGTTACTGCTGATGGAATGCGCCCAGTGCAAGCTAAAGGATCTCTAGCTTCCGCCTCGCCCCTAAAGGAGGGGGAGATTCTATGGCCATTGGAAGAGTGCTTGGTGGATGAGAAGAGGAAGTGATTTCAGATCACTACCCCAAGCTCTTATTACCCCATACTTTGATTTTTGCAACTCTATTCTCTAAAGATTCCCTAAGCAGACTCTCCATCAACTTCAGATGGCTCAGAATGTAGCTGCACATATCATTTTCAAATCCCCTGGCTCTGATCGCATCACGCCATTACTATACAATCTTCATTGGCTACGAGTCTTAAGCTGTATCAAATACAAATCTCTGATGATCACATTTAAGCTTCTGAGAAACATAGCTCCATGCTACCTCTCCTCTCTGATTAATAGTTTCTCCGATGAGAGAACAAGAAGAGGATACTCAAAACAACATAAGAGTCCCCTCCAAATTTCATAAAACTAATCGTTCAACAAGCAATAGAGCCTTCTCTTACTTTGCTCCTATTCTCTGGAACTCTTTCCCTGAAAAATTATAGAGCCATCAAAGCTCTCCAAATATTCCATAAGAAATAAAAACACATCTCTGTTTCATGAACATTTTGGGAACCCAACAAACCAGCAGAATATATACCCAAACTTGTTTGCCCCTCTTGCGCCCCTTCGGTGCACGAGGAGCAGTAGAGCGGGGTTCCTGGAATGGGCAAACGTAAAAAGAGATCTTTAAATGTGAGTATGGTAAATCCCTCTAAATCCATGAAAGTTATTGGTCCAATGGATAAGCATTTGGTTTCCTTGGGTGGTTTGGAGGTGATGTCCCACCCTGCCGCCAGGTCTTGCTCTCTTCTGAGAACTCCTCATCCTTGTTGGGGGTTTCTAACTCAGCCCCGCATGCTGGTGGTGACTGTATGGGCCCAGTGACTTCATCCCCCTTGCTGGAGGAACAGTCTCAATCTCAGGACTTACCATCTGTCCCGGGTCCTTCTGTGAAACTTTCGGATATTATGGTTGTACCTTTGCCTCGTATTTTACAAGGTATCTACACCTACATTGACTCTGGACAAACAAAATATTTCGTTATCTGATTTATGGCAAGTTCTCTCATGGATTGAAGTTTCTTTGTCTGCTGTGGTTTCTCAGTTCTCTGATTTTTCTAACGACTCAGTGGCAAAATTAACCCAGCACGATCTCCAGATTGCGGCATTAGACAATAAATGTCAGAAATTGGATTTACAATTAGTTACTTTGCAGAATGCTACTACGTCTTTTATTAAAGATAGTCTTATCTTGCATACCCAGCAAGAATTGCTTGAAAATAGTTTTAGGGCTAAGAATATCAGATGTTTAAATTTTCCAATTACTCGTTTGCTATCACCACAGATTTTGTTTGATAAATATTTGTCTGAAGTGTTGGATTTTCAAGAAAGGTCTAAACCTTCTATAAATAAGTTGTATTTGCCTCAGATGGCAGTAGCTCCTAGTGGGTCTCTGCAAGGAGCTGAAGCCCTTCCTCCATTAGATTCTTTGGATTTATCTGACTTTATTGAATCTTCTCATGATGTGATTTCCACTAGGTCTACTCTTCTTGTTTCCTTTAACTCTGAGATTGATAAAAACAGTCACATGCTTGTATTTTCATAATAATAATTATATTTCCTGTGGGGGAAAATTAATATTTTTTCTGACATTTCCAGGCAAACACAGCTTAGACGCAAGGCTTTTCTTGCTTTGAAGCCTCGCGTCTTAGCTATGGGTGCTACTTTTTTCCTTAAGTTTCCTTGTAAATGCCAGGGGGGGACTAAATATGTTTTTTCTGAGGTATCCTCCTTGGAAACTTTCCTTGTAATCATTGCTCACAGGGATAATGTAGTTTTTCTTGATTTTATGTCTGCTAGCATGCTTGTACAATTTGAGTTGTTTAGTATATTTGGGCATTAGCTTCTCTCCCAGGATAATTTTAGTATTTTTGATTTTGAACTGCTTATGTTTAGTAGTATTTAAGAATCTCCCCATGATGTGGACTGTTTGAGTTTTCTCTCTTTTTTCTTTAACTATGTATTGTGATTATTTTGAAATTATCAATAAATATTGTGGCGGTCGCCTAGTGAAGACGGGCTCCCATCTTGTATCTTTTAGCTTTAAACGTGTAGTTGTGTATAAAAGCAGTCCAAGTGGTTTTAAAGCAACACAGGAATTTTTATTGATTTTTAACTTGGTGCAGTTTAGTAACAGTCCTTTGTAGAAGATTCCAAACTCAGCAACAGAAAACAAGGATATTTTCTCCCAAATAAAGTTCTTTACAAACAGTGTGTTTCAGTGGTATTATTTACAAGTAAATGTCTTTACTTCTTTCATTAGGAAATTTCTCATCTCAGAAACAATAGCTTTATTTGCAGTTAAAGCACACAACGGAACTCAGTAATTCTGTCGGCTCCCTTTAGCTGCTTCAGTTTAAAACACTTCTCAGCTGGTCAGGACAGAACTCAATTGCATCATCTACTTCTCTTCAACAGACAGAGCTTTGCAAGTTTTAGACTAAGGGGCATGTTTACTAAACACCGCCAATGTGCGCGCCGCACAATAGCTCACTAAAAGCGGTACTTAAGAGCGCTTAAGTGCCCCGCACACGTGCGATGAAGCCACGCACCCGTGCGCGTCACACTAACGGGCGCCGCACAAAAACGGGCCCGCAAATGTCCGCTAGAGGCGTGGAAAGGCTAACGGAGGGCGGAGAAAGGCCCCGGAGGGGCGGAGAGACGGGGTTAATGGGCGGGGAAGGGGAGGGGAGAGGAGAGGCGCCCCGCACATTATCGTGGCTGAATTTCAAAGGAAAAATAGCGCGAGTGAATCACTCGCGGTAGAATGCATTTAAAGGGAAGAGAAACCATTTCCGTCAGCAATGTACAGCAAAACCGGGGAAACCTGCAAAACGTGAGCAGTGTGATACATGTGCACAGCCCAAAAGTGGAATTAAAAATAGAAAAGGACCACAACAAAAATTGTAAAAATAGTAATTCAGCTGGGGAACAGTTATAGTAATGGGCAAAACTAAAAAACACACCCAGAAAAAAGAGATGAGTTTTGGAAAGGTGTACGGAGCGGAGACTCTTCCAAAAAACATTTCCTTTTTTTGGAGCTCTCCTGGGAGTGTTTTCTATGGTTGCCCATTAATATCACTGTTGCCCAGCGTGGTGATATTTTGTCCCCCATTTTCCGTGGTCATTTCCGGGGTTCATGTACACGTTTGTCACCAGACAGGGTGAATGTGCCCACAGTAAAATTGCGTATAGCAGGGTTTGCGACTCCATCCTGCCAGGTTTACTACCTCCAGGGGCTGCACTGTCTCTGTGACCATAGTGTGGTGCAGCAGACAGAGCCAGTACCTCGAGGGTCAGAGGTTCAAATCCCAGCTGGGGCACTTGCCAGCCCAGTCCCTATATTTTACCCACCACTAAACAAAGATAGCGCAGACACCCCTGTATTGCAGGGAACATAAGCATGGGGAAAACACCCATATTTTACCCAACACCGCACACACACCACAACAATGGGCATTACCTACAGCCAAGTCCCCCAAATGCAGTCCCATACTGCCACATTGCAATCAGGTCATCTGCTTTCCCTGAGAGAAGCTCATGCCAGAATGTTGGCGGACGAGTACATGTGGTGCAGGGGGCAGTGGCTGCTAGCCACAGAAGACAGAGGCCTAGCCATGTGCAGGCTGGCACAGTCCACTGCAACAGACAGGCCCTGCCGGATCCACAGTTATGGACCTTCCAGGGAATTCAGCCAATCTGTGGCTACACGGTGGTGCAGTGCACACAGACAGTGCATGCAAGAACAGAAGGTCACAGGTTCAAAGCCCAGCTGGGGCTCCTGCCAATCCTGCCCACATATTTTTCCCACAACTAAACAGTGATAGTAAGGACACACCTTTCGTGGCGAGGACATATGCAATGGTAATACGTCTATCTTTAACCCCACTGAGCAAAGACACCATGAACAGGGGCAGTACCTAGAGCAGAATCTTCCAAATGCAGTCCTGGTGGGCCACACACCAGTCAGGTTCCATGCTGCCACTCATACAAATGCCTGTGCTGTATATCTATGCACCACCCCCATGGCATGTAGATGTAGCTCATGCATATTCATGAGGGACAGCAGGAAAACCCGAACAGTGTGATGCAAACCTGGACCGGAGTTGGGAATCTCTGCCGTAAAGCAGCAGCCAACAGGGGCAGACACACCCACACCCACACCCACAGGCCCCATTGACCAATGTCTCCTGGAGAGGCAGAACATTGGACCCTGCGTGCATCACCCAATACTAGCACTTGCATACCTTAGCAATGTCACCCTACACCTGAGGTATACGGTACTCAGCTCTGAAACGTTTGCTAGGAGTAATGGCAGATAGATATCCCTACGTTACGCACATACTGCTAGTTGACCCCATCCGAACAATCTGTTCGGAGCTTGCGGTGCGTGCTCCAGGCCTGGCCTCTGACGGTGTTTACCACCCTGGGGAGTGACCCCCAGCATTACTGCGTACCATATCCATGCCTGTGCCGTGCCCAGGACCGGTGTGGTGGCCAAGGCTAATTACCTCCTCAATAGTAGCACAATGCTGGCATAGGTGTGGGAGTGTGTGTCTGTCTATACAGTGTGTGTTGGTTGCAAACCCCTTCCACAGCCCACACTGCCAGCACTGTTGCCAGTATTGGCCTGCCAATGTGCATAATGAGTAGCAAGGTACCATGGGTATAGCTCTGACAGGGTGGGCTGACCAGGATGCAGCTGCACAGGGCATAGGGCACTGGCAGGGACATGGTAGTGGCCGGCCACCACCTACACAGACAGGGTGACCTCTGTATGTGCTGCTTGGGGATCACTCTCACCCTGAGTGTGCAGTGACGACAGCATGGCTAGGCACCCCCATAGTGCTGTATTGTGTTTCTCTCATGTGATATATATGGGTTTCCTGTTGGGGCCTCTTCACTGATGTATCTGCTTGTGTGTGCTGCCACCCCAGTTTTGGGTGCATGCATTTCCATCAGGATGAACCAGCAGACTGTTCACAGCTGGTATTTTTCTTGATGGAGCACCTTGCAGGGTGCAGCGGCTGTTGGCTTGCTGCAGGAGAATATCAGATAATGGTGGGGTGCATCTTTGAATATCCAGGCCTAATGTCTGTCTGATATTGTGTTATGGATGTGTGTGTAGCTGCTTGGACTGCCCTGTAGGGTGTCTGTTCCCCAGCAGGACTGGGGTTGATGGTCCACTCTACTGCCATGAGTGGGGGGGGGGTGTAGGGGGTAGGATGGGGATCTGTTGATGGGGGACACTGTTTGCCACCCTCAGCTGGTGGGGGGGGGGGAAGAGAGAGGTACATGGCCCACCTGGGGGTTCCCCTGACTGAGACAGACAGAGATATCCAAGATGTTTCTGCAGCACCTACCTATCTCACAGGTTTTTACTGCTTTGTTGCTCTGGCATGGCCTCATTCAGCCATGGAAGGTGTTGTGGACCTGGTCCTGGGTGCCACATCACACCCTCAGGGTGAGCACAGTACCTGAACAATGTGATGGTGTTTAGCTACTCTTTGCCGGTAGTCCACCCGCTCAGGACACCCTACCAGGCCGAGGTGGTGTGTGGGTGCACACGGACACTTCCCCCTACCAGGCCGGGGAGCTTTAGGGGTGCATTCCCCATCTTGTGTGCATCTGTGGACAGCTGATTTGCATGTGCAGTGCATCATGGGTACGGGTGGCCTAACCCTATCCTGTTTACAACAGCAGACCGTCTGTGAGGTGACGTGCAGGCTCTCTGCAGCCAGCCAGGGGCTTGCTTACAGCTATAGAGCTGTAGCCCAATGGTTATGTCTCTGCCTGTGCAGCCAGAGGTCATGGGTTCAAACCCACAGTGGGGTTCTGTGATAGGGTTGTCCAAAGCATTTTTTAAATTTACTGTACATATGTTGCTGCCAGCAATAACACCCTCAGCGTATTGTACCCATAGGGTGCCTCTGAGGGTGCTTTTTAGGGCGCCCTATAGGGCACTTTATGGTTGCCATCCATATAGGGTGCACTATACATTATCCTGTGTCGCAATATACATGGTGCCCTATAGGGGACATTCAAGGGTGCCTTGGCGAACAGTGCACTGTAACATGTGCCTTATGGGCCGCCGTATGTTAACATGCTGGGAGAGTGCGTTTGCTAGTAGTGATAACAAAATAAAATTAAACAGCCTCCTACAGCACTCCACAACATAATACATACTGCCTCAGCTAGCATTTTTCACTGGGCATTGTGAGGGATTGAACCCATGATCCCTGCACGAGTGGCCAGTGTCTTAACCATTGTGCTATGGCTCTGTTCCTGTTCTTGCACATCAGCGCGCCACGTCTGCCGCCCACTATTAAACTGCCTCCTCACACATCAGCACGCAGCCTTATGCCCATCAGCGCGCTGCCTCCTGCTGCCCACAATTAACAGTGCGCCGCCTTATGCCGCCCAAAAAGAACAGTGCGCCGCCTTATGCCGTCCAAAAAGAACAGTGCGCCGCCTTATGCCGTCCAAAATGAACAGTGCGCCTCCTTATGCTGTCCATAATTAATTTGCCTCCTGAACCGCTTTTAACCATTAAAGGTTGTGCCTCAGCTGGCCTTTTTTGTTGCGCACAATGGGGGACTGAACCCGTGGCCCCTGCACCATTGGTTATTGTCTTCACCGTTGTGCTACAGCTCTGTTCCTACATGTGGCCAGCAGCACCCCACTTAGCCTTCCCACGTGCTAATGTGGGCCCCGCACATTAGCGCAACGCGCACACATACGATCGTTTTTTTTCCTTTTTCTGCCTGAACCGCCCACTCCTTATATGGCACACGCACACTAACGGGCACCCGCACATTTTCGGTGTTTAGTAAACATGCCCCTAAGAGATTTCCTTTCTCTCTTTTCAAAGCTTTCAGCTATCATGAACCTGAGAACTGCTTCCTGAGATTCTTCCTAGTATTTTACTTCTTTCAATCAGCAGTAACACATAGAGCACATTCCATTTCAGAGCACGTGGAATCAGGGTCATCTTCCTTATAATCCACCTCCATTTCTTCCTCTGCACTGCCTGATTGTGGAACTTGAATACGTTCAGGTACTTTAAGGTTTATATGCTTTAACAGCTTAAACAGTTTCTCCCATTGAACTGCCTTTCTTTCTCTTGGTAAAACATTAACAGGCTTTGTTTGCTTGGCTTTATCTACAAAACCCTTCTTCCTGTTCTGCGTGCTAGCAGGTATAACTATCTCCTCAGTATCTGAGTCAGAGTTATAAGCATTAACTCTTTCCAGCTTTCCTCTCCTACCTTGGAGCTTAACTGTGGGAGTTTCACAGCTGTGACATCTGTTGGAGGTAGCGTCCTCTAAGTCAGAGCTGCTCAGGGAATCACTGCAGGATTTTCTTCCAGCTTTCCTGGGCTTTCTCAGCCTGAAGATTTGTCTTTCTTCAGAAGAAGCTGAGCCTTCCTGTTCTAGCTTTCTTACAGCCAGCCTTTTGCCCTTCTCTCTCCTAGAAGGAAAGTACTCAGCCTGTCCTCTGGCCTTTCCCCAGCTGCTGCTTCTCAAGCTGTTCCCGTGGCTTCCAACACCTCCAAGGCTTCTAACAGTTCTACCGAGTCTATCACTTTCTGTTTGCTTAACCTTAAATGCTGGGCAGTGTGCTTCCCCCTCTGGCTCCACCCACAGGTGTCCCTTATCCTTACTTAGGGTTGCCATGGAGTCTGGGTGTGGCTTCAGCCTAGCTCTGCAAGCGTGGTTTCTTTCACTGCTTTTACTTTTGCACATGTGTTTAGGTGAGCCCATCCCCCTTAAAGAAGCAAAAGTTCCTTTTTCCTCTATTTCCCAGGGCTGTGCTACACTCTCCTTACCACAATATATATATCATAAAGAAAGTCTTATGGACTGAAATGGCAGCACTTCAGTGCCTGGTGTTTACCACGATGGCTAGACCCCTTTTCCTGCCCAGTGGCACAAGTCCTCCAATACCTCAGTTCACTCTTCCACAGCGGCCTGAAGACACAGTCCATCCGAGTACACCTCTCCACGATCGCAGCCTTCCACAACTGCACCAGTGAGATCTCCATTGCGACACAACCACTAGTCACCTGAT
Organism: Ichthyophis bannanicus; assembly: GCA_033557465.1. Classification (NCBI taxonomy): domain Eukaryota; kingdom Metazoa; phylum Chordata; class Amphibia; order Gymnophiona; family Ichthyophiidae; genus Ichthyophis; species Ichthyophis bannanicus. The sequence continues at coordinate 196,397,205 of CM066039.1, forward strand.
TCATGAAAGGGCTATCTAACCTCTGTCCACCAATCCATGCCCCCGTGCCCCACTGGGACCTCAACATCATCCTCAGCCAGTTAACATGGGTGCCCTTCGAACCTCTGCAGTCAGCAGAACTGAAGTACGCCTCCAGGAAGAGGCTATTTATTTTATTTATTTAGACAGTTTTGTATACCGCCTTATCCTTCAATCAAAGCGGTCACAACACAATTGGGGGATACATTTAACACGCGGGGATATGAGACACATACACTAATACTTACAGGGAATATGGGCAATGGAGGGTTAAGTGGCTTGCCCAAGACCACAAGGAGCATCTGTGGGACTAGAAACCCCAGTCCTTCCAGCCCAAGGTTGCTGTCCTCTAGTGGGATTTGAACCCCCGACCTTCTGGCCTGAAGTACCTTGCCCCAACCACTAGGCTACTCCTCCCTCTATTCTTAATAGCAATCATGTCGGCCAGACAAATCAGCAAACTGTAAGCCCTGGTGGCGCACCCACCATACATGCTGCTCTCCCAGGACCGAGCCATCCTCTGGACGCACCCCAAGTTCGTCCCAAAGGTAGCATCCGCCTTTCACATTAATCAGACCATTGAACTCCCTTGCTTCCATCCGGAGCTCCACGCTTCCCCAGAGCAGAAGAAGCTCCACACACTCGACTGCATCAGGGCTCTGCGCATCTATTTACACCGGACGGCACACCTGTGGCAGGGAACCCAATTCTTTGTCTCCTATGATCCTAATAAGCCAGACCACTCATCACCAAATGAACTCTTTCCCTGTGGATTTCTGCCTGCATCGCTTTCTGCCTAGAGTAGGCAGGGGCTCAAGCCTCGCCAAAGGTTAATGCACACCAGCTCAGGGCACTGGCCGCCACCATCATCAACTTACGCTCCATACCGGCAGCTGACATATGCAAGGCCGCCACCTGGTCTACTCTACACACGTTATCTTGATACTACTGCCTCAACCTCGCGGTGCAGACAGGCACTTCCTTTGGACAGGTGGTCCTAGATGCAGCAGAGAATCAGGACTCTTATGCCTGTCCTAGCCACAGCAGAGACTCAGGACTCTTAAGCCTGTCCCCGCACTACTGTGTTATGGACACTGAACTGTTACTGCCCATTTTGACTACCTCACTGTTCTTACTGTTGCACTGTGACATTTTTGCAATGTTTATGCTGCACTGTGCCACTTTACCTACTGCACCGTTACTGTTTTACATCGTTTGCACTATTCTTGTTATTGAACTGTTCTGGTTATTGCACTGTCGCTCTCGGGCTGTCACACAATAAATGTTCCTCACTGTGACCCTGGCATCTGTCCTTCTCCTCCCTGAACACCATTCAGCATTCCACCTATACAGGGCTCCGGCCTCCCCCCATCTACCACAGTGCATTGCAGCTGGGGAGGCACCAGGTGTGGCTGACACATCCTGCTCATCCTAGGAGAAAGCGAGGTTACTTACCTATAACAGGGGTTCTCCATGGACAGCAGGATAAGTCAGCCACGCCATCCCACCCATCTCCCCTAGAAGGGAGTTGGCCTCCGGCCGTGGCGCCTACTTCCTAGCGGCAAGGGCTCAGCTAGTGACATACTGGCTAGCTAGAGGTGGGCCGGGAGTAGGACCAGTTGGCTGATGCTCAGAAGGGCAAAAGCCCTTTTCAGCTATGGAGAGTACTTCCATCTCGGTATCACTGGATGACGTCACCAGGTGTGGCTGACTTATCTTGCTGTTAAAGGTAAGTAATCTCGCTATTTTGCTAAGTTATTTTAATTAAATGTGTCTAATCTTTTTTTTATTTTATATTTATGCAATTTAAACAAATATCCAAGAATCAATCCTGTACAGAAAGCAAACATGCAATATATATAAAAGAAAACTGAGAAAATACAAAAATATGTCCCATTAACTAATACAAGTAATGCCCTCAATTCTCAGGGGGGAGAGCGCAAAAGATAAACAACTCCAAAAAAGAAAAATGCAAGAAAATTACTGAGTTTAACAGGCTTTCCTAAATTACTCACTTAACACTGGGGAGTCAAGAGGCCCCCAGACAATGGGCATTCATGAAGGCTAAGAGGGCTCATAAAAAATATAAAAAATAGACTGATATTTAATCAGACATTTGTAAGGATGCTTTAGAAAAAAAGCATCCTCCCAGCTGTTGAACCCCCGGATGGAGGAGTAGAAATTCACGCTGTCTCTTTTGCGTCTCCCCAGACAAATCAGGATAAATCCCAAGCGCCAAACCATGAAACAATACATTCCTTTTCTTTAAAAATAACTTCAACAGGGGAGGAAGTGACGTCACTGACCGGGATGGCGGCTTAAAAGAGCAGCTCCTTCGGGACGCAATATATTGAGCGATTTATCTTAGCATTGGGCCTCCCACAATAGTGGAAAGTAGAGTGTTGAGTGCACTACTACCCTGGGTCTGGATGTTAGCTCGAGAAAAATTGCAAAAGTACCGCTCCTCTTACGCACCTTTGAACCTCAGCGAGGAGAGGGCCGCACAGGCCGATACAGTGATGGCGGATGACTTAGAGGATGCTGAGGAGCAGTGTACCAAGGGGGATCTCCGGAGATGGTGCCGGGAGATTAATGCTGAGGTTCTAGGTGTCAAATCAGACGTCAAGGAATTGCTGACTGAGCTCCGTCAAGATATGCAGGCCCTGGGACATAGGGTGGAAATTTTGGAGACGCACGTGGACGATATGGCGACCGCAGCAGAGACGGTACGGGACTTGAATAATCAGTGGCAAGGCACAGTGGAAGATCTGCGAGAAAAAATCGAGGATTTAGAGAATCGCTCTCACCGCTGTAATCTTCGCATACGTGGGGTCCCAGAGGAAGAACAATACAAACAGGCGGTCGCCGTAGTCCGCGAAATTTGCGGAGCCATTTTAGCGGAAGAGAACTCAGCTGAGTCTGCTATGGTGGGAGAGATTGGTATTGAACGCGCACACCGAGCGCTTCGTTTTCCACCGGGCAATCGACCCCGAGATATCATTGCGTGCCTAACTAGTTTTCCTATAAAGGAGAAAGTGATGCGAGCAGTGTCGCGAGGAGGGAAACTACAGTGGCAGGGCTGTTCAGTGGAAATCTTTCAGGATTTGGCGCCCCAGACATTACAGCGCCGAAAAGCCATGCGTCCTGTGACTGAATATCTAAGACGTGAAAATATCAAATATAAATGGCTTTTCCCTTTTGCTTTGCAATTTGAAGTCGCAGGCCAATCTCAGAGAGTTAAAACTACCACGGAGGCGTGGAGTGCTTTGGAGAAGGCTAAGGCCCCGCATCTACCCACGAGTAGCAATCAACCTAAGGTTTTATCGTCTGAACAGCAGCAGTCGCTTGTATGGGAAAAGTTGAAATGGCATCGCATTCCGGCACGGGGCCGACGTCTACAGCGCACCTCCGGGGACCATTTTCAGAGGGGAGAGACTGAGTCTGATGGAGCAACGCCAGCTACCTGAACGAGGCAGCGGTCTGGACATTATATATGGGTATCTTGTTATCCCTCTTAGGCGGGCGAAAGGCGGTAGCCGGTTCAGTGGCTGCTCCCTCGGCCTGCTGGGCTTAAGAAGAGGTTTGATGGAATTTTCAATTTTATTGTATGCAATATTGTACCTAGTATCTATGCAACCCACCATGTTATGGGGGAGTTTAAGTACCGTGGGAGTTTCAATTTAAGGGGGGGTGGTAATTGGGGAGGGGAGGCCCATACGGTAGGTGGGCGGCAAATCCCGGCGGTGCGACTCTTCCTCCGAGGAGGTGGCACAGGATTGCGGCCTGTGGTGAGATTGAAGGGGGGGGTTCGAGGGGGGGGAGGGAGGACGGTGGGTTGGGGGAAGGGGGCGGGAGGGGTAGGCTTTAAGAGTGTTTGCATCTTTGATTGTTCAGTGCATAGTTCCTTATACTTCTCTGATGGCTGGGATTAAAGTGGGCTCACTTAATGCTCGGGGTCTCAATACACCTTACAAGCGTAAAGCGCTATTTAAAGAAGCTAAAACGCAACACTGGCAAGTAATTTTCATTCAGGAAACGCATTTATTGCCACGGGATGAACCTCTTTTGAAATCTGGGGCATATGGTGATGTTTGGTTCAATGATGAAGGCTCTCACAAGCGCGCGGGGGTGGCTATTATGGTGCACAAGGATGTCCCGTTTCAAGTAGGGGGGGTATTCAAGGGAACGAAGGGTCGAGTATTACTTGTTTGGGGGACCTTATTGGGTTCTGAGGTTACCTTCCTCAATGTTTATGGCCCCAATGATCCTCATACTGATTTTTGGGCCACCCTGTCCCATTGGTTAGCAGATAAAATACATGGGGCCTTATTGATTGGGGGCGATTTCAATGAAGTGTTGGATCCTTTACAGGACAAGTCACAGCGGGGGAGTTCGCTGGGATCCAAGGGGCGGGCGCAACTGCAGAGTTTGATTCAACACTATGGGTTGTGTGACATTTGGCGTCAGATGCATCCACATGATTTCGATTATACACATTACTCGCCAGTCCATCAAAGTTATAGCCACATCGATTATTTTCTGGCGGATGCGCTTTGGACCCAAAGAGTTTATAGAACTGGTATTGAACCTATCACTTGGACTGATCATGGCCCTATTTGGATAGAGTTCGGAGGTGAGCGCGACAAGGTGGGGAGGTCCTTCTGGCACCTCAATGAAAGTCTTTTTCAGGATAGGGAGGTGCTTGCTAAAGTAGCTGAAGAAATTAGACAGTTTTATGCTGTGAATGATACAGGTGAGGTGGCCATGGGGACCCTGTGGGATGCCTTAAAAGCGGTCCTCAGGGGAGTGCTGATACAATGGGCATCCTGGAAGAAGAAAAAGCGCGGTGAAAGGGCTACTCAACTGTCTCAGCAAGTTCGAGAATTAGAGCATCTCCATAAGCAAAGGGGAGGGATAAAGCTTAGGAGGCGGTTGGAGGCGGTTAGGACAGAACTCAATTCTTTGCAGCTGGACTCAATTAATTTTCAATTACAACGTGTTAATCAACGCTATTATGAATTTAATAATAAGGCAGGCCGATTGCTAGCGCATAAATTACGGGCTAGGGAGCGCCGCTCTGCGATTTTGAAACTTAAAGGACCGGGGGATAAGCCTTTATTTCATCCCAAAGATATGAGGGAACTGTTTCGGCAGTATTATACCGCCTTATATACTAGCGAATTGAGGGAGTCCATCTTGGGAGCGCGGGATTATCTTAGGGAGGATGGTTCGCTCCCGGTAATATCGGAGACGGACCGAGAATTTTTGAATGGTGAGATTACTGTTGATGAAGTCCTACAAGTGATTCGGGGATTAGCCCTTAACAAGTCCCCTGGACTGGATGGCTTCTCAGCAGTATTCTATAAGAAATTAGCCCCACAGTTAGCCCCGATTCTACAGCGAATTTTTAATGGGATACTTCAAGGCCACCAACTGCCTCCTTCAATGCATCAAGCTGGAATCTCAGTGATAGCAAAACCGGGGAGGGATCCCATGGTGTGCGGATCTTATCGCCCCATTTCACTTTTGAACACTGATGGGAAAATCTTAGCTAAGATCTTAGCGAATCGATTGGGGCGCATTCTGCCAAAGCTGATTCATTGTGACCAAACGGGGTTTGTCCAGGGTCGCAATACGGGCGATAACATTCGCCGGGTGATTCAACTTATCTGGATGGCCAGGCAGCAGAAGCAGGAACTTCTCATTTTAGCCGTCGATGCTGAGAAGGCCTTCGATCGGGTAGAATGGGGCTTTCTGTTTGAAGTGTTGGCTGCTGTAGGCATTGGCTCCCATATGGAGACATGGATAAAGGCTTTATATACTAACCCGACTGCGGCAGTTAAGATCAATGGGAAGTACTCTGACTTCTTTTCTTTAGCGCGAGGTACCAGACAGGGGTGTCCTTTATCCCCCTTATTATTTGCCTTAATTATGGAGCCTTTGGCACAGCGTTTACAGCGAAATACAGATGTGAGGGGGCTCGTTATCGGCCAGCAGGAGCATAAATTGGCGTTGTTTGCCGATGACCTACTATTGTTTATTACGAGTCCTTTGCTGACATTACCCATTATTATGGCTGAATTTAAGCGATTTGGTGGAGTTGCTGGGTTCAAAATTAACTGGGATAAGACGGAGGCGTTAAGTGTTAATTTATCGGATAACTTGATAAAGCATTTACAGGGGAGTTTTCCCTTTCGTTGGGCCCAAAATAAACTCAAATACCTGGGGGTTTATCTCACCCGGGACGTTGATCAGCTTTATGGATCTAACTATCCAGGGTTGTTTGATAAAATTGATCGGGATTTGCGGAGATGGCATACTGAGGATATATCTTGGTTGGGGAGGATAGCGACCATTAAGATGATGATTCTGCCCCAATTATTGTATTTTTTTCAAGTTTTACCTATTAAGATTTCTCAAAAAGTGCTTCATAAGCTTCAGCGGAAGTTGTTCTTCTTTGTTTGGCGCCATCGTCCTCCGCGCATCGCACGGAATATTATGTATCGGGTGCGGCAGAAGGGCGGCCTGGGGATGCCCATGATTGCGGATTATTATTTAGCGGCACAAATGAGACAGGTGATGGACTGGCGAGAACAGCTCTCAGCGAAGGGGTTTCTCTCCATTGAACAACAGGCAGTGCCCCAGTATAAATTACAATATCTCCCATGGTTACAGATGGGAACGCTGAAGGGCGATTGGACGAATAATCCCTTCATTAGGCATCTTTGGGGGGAATGGTGTAGGGGATGGCGGAGAGTGAATAACTCTGTGGGGGCGTCTTTGTTAGCGCCATTGGTGGCCACTCCAGCCTTTGAACCGGGTAACGGAGCCATATTTCATAAATGGGAGGGGCGAGGCCTATCTCACTTTGTACAGTTTCTTGATGGTGCGACTATTAAGTCTTTTGAAGAGCTGCAAGCCGAATTTCAGTTGGACAAGCATGATTTCTTTGCTTATTTGCAAGTGCAACATTACTTGCACAATCGACTTAATAAGGAGCGTATCGAGAGAGGGCTTAATGACCTTGAGGCTTTGTGGGTGGGCCATCATTCTTCCCGGGGCCTTATACGCTTACATTATGCTGGTTTGAGGGCGATGAGTGAGATGGAAGCTAAGTTAAAATATATGGTGGAATGGGAGCGAGACCTGGGTGTGATTTGGGACGAGGAGGGATGGCGGACAATATATAAGGGGGCGGCTAAAACTTCTATTAATACGGCTATTCAAGAGAATACTTATAAAATTTTGTTGCACTGGTACTATACGCCTGAGCGCTACCATCGGATGTTCCCGGAGGTCTCTGATCTCTGTTGGAGGGGATGTGGAGTAAAGGGAACCTATTTTCACATGTGGTGGGAGTGCTCCTGGGTTCAATCTTATTGGAAGCAAATTTGTTATCAGATGGAGCAGATATTCCAGGTGCGCTTAGAGCTTTGCCCGACCTGGTTTCTTCTAGGGCTGTTGCCACCTGATTTGTCTACTCGATGGTCCAAACCTATGCGATCTTGCATAGTAGCGGCAAGATGCGAAATCGCTTGGAAGTGGAGACAGGGAGGGAATATAGATCTCGCCCATTGGGTCACGCGGCTCTCTAAGGTGCTTCAGATGGAGCGATTGATTGCTCTTCGGAGAGATCAAGGGACAAAATTCGATAGCCAGTGGAAGCCTTTATTGAAATATGTTGCAGATTTGGGGGGTGGGGGGGGTAAGAAATGTCTGTACTGCAATGTTTGCATAGAAATTGGTTTTTAAGTTTACAATCCTGTTTAAATCATGTCAACATTATTGTGTGCTGGATGTCCTGGAAAAAAAGGTTTTTTTTTGTTGTATGTATTCTGCGGTTTGGTTGAAAAATAAAGATCAAGTTATAAAAAAAAAAAAATAACTTCAACAGCCACTCCTTATTTGAGACTGACGCAAAAGTCACCAATAGCATAGATGAAGTTACCACCTCTAATCCAGAGGATTCCAATAACTCTGAAACATTTAGATCATCCATTTGTTGTACCCCAGTTTCCTCTGACGAGGATTTCTTCTTATTTGTTGGTAGATACTATAATTTCACCATCGGCAGATGTGATTCTGCCGGGATTGCCAATACATCAGTCAAATACTTTTTAAATATTTCACGTGCTGAGAACATAGCCATCCTGGAAATAATACTCAATTCGCAGCACGAGCCAGATTTTCAAGATGCTCAATCTTTGCTTGAGTAACAGAGGAACTCTTAAGATTAGCTTGAACTTGATTCTCCAAAGCATTTGCTCTACATTTAGCCTCAGTAAAGGAAGTCTGAATAGTAGTGACCTAAGCATTTAAGCATCAATCACTTTAGCATGAGAAGAAACTTTAACAGCCAAAATAGACATCTGAGGCAGCAATGCTTTACCCTAGGGAGACAATAGTTGCCCAAATAGTCTCCAGCGTGAATTTCTCCGGATGAACTGGGGTAAATCCCAACCAGTCCACCCCTGAAGATAACCCCGTCCTCCATATTACTCGACGTCTGGCTCCCTCGATACAAAGCAGGCAAACCCGCTGACGCCTGCTCTCCTAGCAGGCTCCAAACAGGCGCATGCTGAGAAGACACCAGCAAACCAGTCTCAGCATCCTGGCCTTCATCATCTGATCTCCTCACCCAGCCAAGGAAGGGCTCAGCTACAGACTACCTCCAGAGGTAGGTTGTAGGCATGGCGCTTTTGAAACCTGCCGCAAGTCAGGGGAGAGAGAAGACATGCCCAAAGCGGACGCCGAGCCCTCCGGCTCCAGTGTACTCAAAGCTGGGCTTACCTCCCCTGTATTCACTGGTTGTGGTAGCAAGCTGAAAGTATGTATCCAAAAGGCCAGAGGCCATTTCAGGCAAAAGCGTTGAAGCAGCAGGGGGCTGGGAGAGCAACAAATCCCCTTTAGCTTTGCGCTTTTTCCCCATAAGAAATACAGCCATACAAAACAGCAAACCGCCATCTTGGGTCCACCCCTTTGCCTAATCATTTTTTATGTTCTTGACAGTATGCTTTGTTGCTGGTTCCTAAATTTCCTCTGTTCAGGCTGACAAGTGACAAGGTGCTGCTTCCATAGGCTATGGAATATTTTGCCACTAGTATTTCGCAGTGAGACTAATGATTTGCACTTCAGGAAGTTAGGGAAGATCTGGTATTTTACATATAATTTTTTTATAATTATTTTATATGATTTAATTGTAATCCTCCTTAGCACTCAGTTTAGCCTTAGGCAGAATATAAAAAATGACAAAGTTAAATAAATAAATGCGCTACACACATACTGGATCCCATTGGTCCATATTGGCTATGATACCATAGATGACATCTAACACTGTTTGAGTTTCACAAGGCCCGATGTGATGCACGGCTCACTGCAGCCCAATTGTCATTTCATACACTTTTTATTTAAGCCCCTCTTGCCATCCCAGAAATATCTCCTTCTTAAATTGTTTAAAGGTTGATGCTGTCTGGCAACTCCCTCCAGCCTGATAATATCTCAGCTTTGTTATTCCTCCTTCAGCCGGGTCAGGCTAAAGAGGATATTTCTGTTTAAAGTAAATAAATTAAAAATTATACCATTAGAAGTCAGATTTGTAAAATAAGAAATATACACAATGAGTTCTTTAAAGACAGCCTGTATTATTTCTATTGTGGCTGAGTGAATGAAAGCTGGGAAGACAATTATTCACTGCTAATGACTATAATCAGGTCAAAGAAAATTTTATGGACATGTCTCCTTGCTTCAGACTTTACATATGAATTAAGCACATATGGGTTGCATGAGGCACATGAGCAGATTTATGGAGCACTGACAAAGCTCCTTGTTAGTTAAAGCTTTTATTCTTTTAATAAACAGGTTGATTTATTGGTTCTAAAATGATCCCTTGTTGTTGCCTTTGAAACATGAATCAGTGCTGTCCCCTAGTGTCCTCCTTACCTTTTCCAGTGTACAGGGATAAGAAGCAATGCTAATTTACCAATAAAAGGAATAGCAGCAAAAATAATTACAGTGGGAAGAAAGCAAGAGGGCTCACAGTTTTATTTCAATTAATTAAAAAAGCACAACTCTAGTGTGCTAGAGAGCACTGTAAACTCCATAGCTCATAGAGACTCTTTCAAGGGAGAGACACATAATGTAAAGCAAATGCTCAGTCCCCAAAGCAGACAGCAGCACCAGAAGCCTACACAATGGGGAAGCCTTCAAAAGAGACAGCAAGCACATAGATGGCCCTTTCTGCTAAGTCTACCGGCACAAGAGTGGCTCTCACATCACATATCATATTATGTATACTACCAGTTTCCTAAATGGCCAATGGGCAGCAGTGATCTCTGGAATGTATATCACATGTTAGCCATCTTCACAACTGTGGTTTGGACCACCTTACACTGCTACAGAGAAATAAAGGTCAAATAGACTATAGAAGAGACCTTTTAATTGGACTAACAATACATGTGTGACTATCAAAAGGTTCTTTTCCTTTCTTAGATTAATGCAGAATTGGCTAAGACGATGTTACCCAAATATACAGATTCAGATTGCATTACAATATTAGTAGCCAATAAAGCATAGTTACTCACCTGTAACAGGTGATCTCTGGGAAAAGTAGGAATCAGTCTTCACATATGGGTGACATCGACACTGACAGAGCCCGGCGCGGGAACACTCCCAGGCATCCCATAGGAATGCTTTTGGGAGCATTCCTCCACGAATGCATGGCTGCCTTCCTGCCTTCCCTCCTGGTTTCCTTAGTCAGGATTAGCAGAGAAATAAAAATCGTTATATACCAGGAATGAGAAAAAAGGAGACAATGTGATGGAGAGGTGGGCAGGTTGTGAAAACTGATTCCTGCTGTTCCCGGAGATCACCTGTTACAGGTAAATAATGATGTTCTCTCCAGGAACAAGCAGGAAGTCAGTCTTCACATAGGGGCTCACTAGCCTAAGACAACCAAGCGAGAGAAGAATCCCGATGCAGCTTGAGGTTACAGCAGGGATCCGACAGACTCAGCTCACGACGTAGTCAGATGGGTGATGGGCAAGTTGTCTAAATTTGAAAAAGGTTACCCAGACCAGCTTGTTCAAATTGAGCATCAGCTCTGGAGTCTGTCCAGGCAATAGTGCACTGCGAATGATACAGGGAAGACCATGCCGCCGCTTGGCAGATCTTTGAGATAGGGACAGACTGGAAATTAACTACAGTAGTAGCCATAGTTCTGACATTATGAGCTGTCGCACGGTGTGGAAGAGACAGCCAAGCCTGCAGATAAGCAAAGGATATATAATCTGCTAGCCAGTTCAAAAGTGATCTTTTAGATACTGGTGCCTCGAGATGACTTTGGTCAAGAGAGACAAACAACAGAGGATTGGCAATAGTCCTTAGTACGGTCTAGATAAAACGTCAATGCCCTCTTGCAATCTAGGGTATGAAGTCTGGCCTCAGCCAGGGAGGTGTGAGGCCTTGGAAAGAATGTTGGTAGCGAGACAGATTGGTTCAGATGGAAGGAGGTGATGACCTTTGGCAAGAACTTAGGATGTGTGCAAAGGACCACCTTGTCATGGTGAAAAGTGGTATAGGGAGCATAGCTCACCAAAGCTTGCAGTTCACTTTGAGCTGAAGCGACTGCTATGAGAAAAAGAAGCTTCCATGTTACAAACTTTAAAGGAGCTCAAACCATTGGTTCAAAAGGACTGCACATGAGCTGTGCAAGAACAACATTTAGATCCCATGGTGCAGGAGGTGGAGAGAAAGGCAGCTTGGTCAGGAGAAGACCACACATAAATCTGGCTACTAAGGGGTGCGCTGAGATGGGGTGGCTCTCTAAAGTATGGTGGGAGGCCACAATGGCGGATAAATGTACTCATACCAAGTTGTTCTTAAGGCCAGAGGAGGACAAATGGAGCAGGTATTGGAGTAAGTCTGGAATGGGACATGTGAAAGGTATATAGTGTTTTATGAGAACACCAGATGGAAAACCTGTGCCATTTAAAAACGTAAGAACATCTGTTTGAATCTTTTTTTGAAGATAGGAGCACCTGCAATATGTCCTCTTGGAGATGTAAGTGTCAAGCACGCCGTAAAGCAGAGTGTCATGAGGCTGGGGTGCAGAAGGGTCCCCTGTTCCTGAGAGTTGATGAATAAACGAGTCTGAGGGAAGGTGCTCGAGCAAGTAGAGGAAACCACGGTTGTCTGGGCCAGTGAGGGGCAATGAGAATCATTAGTCCCCGGTCAGCCTGGAGTTTGAAGAGTGTTTTTGCTATAAGTGGAAGGAGAGAGAAAGCATAGAGAAGATTCTGTCCCCAATGGATGAGGGACGCATCTGACATCTCTTTGTGAGAGGAAGGAATCCTCGAGCAGAAACAAGGTAGTTGGGCATTGAGGGAAGAAACAAAGAGGTCGAGTAATGGCATCCCCCAGAGGTGGGGCAAGTATTGCACTACTTGAGGTTCCAGCATCCACTCGTGTGGACGAAGGATCCGGCTTAGTCTGTCAGCTAAGTGGTTCTCTGCTCCTGGAAGGTATTCTGCATGAAGGTGAATTCCTTGAGGAACTGCCACAGTTCCAAAGGCTAATGGCTTCCATACAGAGGGCCCGAGAGCCTGTTCCCCCTTGCATGTTTATATAAAACATAGCCACCTGAATGTCCATCTGTATGAGAAGAGACTGTCCCTTGAGCTGGGGAGAGAAGACTCTGACGGCATTGAAGACCACCCTGAGCTCTAGGAGACTGATCTGGAGAAGCGCTTCTTGAGTAGACCAAAGACCTTGTGTTGTAAGGCCATTGAGATGGGCTCCTCAGCCTAGTTTTGATGCATCAGTTATTAGGGTATACTGCGGTGCAGACTTTGGTGACCCTACAAACAGGTTCTGTGGTATGCAGCACAACTGAAGGGCCATTCTCATTTGAAGAATGATGTTGATGAGGTCAGATAAGTGACCTGTGGACTGCTTCCACTGTTGCGAGAGAGTCCACTGCCTGATCCTCATGTTGAGATGGGCATGGGGCATGACATGGACTGTGGAAGCCATGTGGCCTAAGAGATGTAGAAATGTTCTGGTCTTAACTGATGATTGTTGTTGGACCTGTGTGGCTAAGGCAATGAGACAGAGGTGTCTGTCCTCTGGCAGGAATGCCCTGTTTCTTACTGTGTCTAATAAAGCTCCAATAACTTGAGGTCCTGGGTTGGCATGAGATATGATTTTGGATAATTTATCACAAAATCTAACTCCTGGAGTACATGAATGGTTTAATTTAGGGTGGAGGTAACTGCTGAAGGGGTATCTGCCCTTAACAGCCAGTCGTCTAAGTAGAGGAATACAAAGATTCCTAAAGTGCGAAGGTAGGCTGCGACAACAGCCTAACACTTTGTGAAGACTCTGGGTGCTGAGGTCAGTCCGAACGAACCTGAGAAACTTTCTGTAATCTGGGTGGATCAGGATGTGTATATAAGCATCTTTAGATCCACAGAGCATAGCCAATCATTTTGTTGGAGGTATGGCAGAAGAGTGCCTAGAGAAATCATCTTGAATTTCTCCTTGATGAGAAATTTGTTGAGCTTTCGGAGATGTAATATAGGCCTGTGACCTCCTGTCTTTTTTGGAATTAGGAAGTATCAGGAGTAGAATCCCAGGCACTGCTGAGATGGGGGAACCTCTTCTATAGCCCCTTATCTCAGTATTGAGAGAATTTCCTGCTGAAGCAAGGAGGAGTGAAGGAGATCCAAGGAGGGTTGTCCTACAAAGTGAGTGGGAGGAAGATCCTGGAATTTCAGCTGTAGGTCTTGACTGACTAGATGTAAAGTTCAGGGCTCGGAAAGTGATTTTGATCCAACAGTGTGCAAAGTTCAGCAGTCTTCCTGGGATAATAGAAGGAAGAGGAAAGATTATGGGAGAATTGGCCATGCTCTTTTTGAAGTAATCAAAAACACTGAGGAGGTTGAGTAGTAGCTGCAGGCTGTGGTTTGGTAACCTTGGGTTTCCTGACCTGTTTCTGGCCCTGCTGTCTCTGTTGCTGTTGTGGGGCAGAGTAGCTAGAATAGGAATGATATGCAGGATAAAAACTTTTCTTCTTAGGGAAGAAAAGTTTCTTAGTGGTAGTCTTCTTCTTAGAAGAGTCTGCTATCTTCCTTGAAAGCCTCTTCATGGTGAGATCGTCAGTTTCTATCTCACCAGCCTTCTCCCTCAACCTCTGACCAAAGAGATTTTCAACATTACAGGGTATGTTGATTAACTTGTCCTGGACCCACTGTTCCAGGTCAGAAGTTTGGAGCCATGCCATTCTCTAGCTCCAATGCAGGCTGCAATAGATCTGCTTTTGGCCTCAAATGCATTGAATGCTACTCTTGTTAAAAACACTGATGTATTCTGGGCATGTGTTACCAAGACCTGATGAGCTCCCTGCTTGTCAGGGAGCAGCAGGGTGGTAAACTCTGACAAGTCTCTTGAGACATCTTTGAGAAACATGCCCAATGCCCATATATAACATATAGGTGTCTATCCTAGAGGCTAGCACATTAGCTTGGAATGCCTTCTTTCCAAATGCTTCCAGGGTCCTGGCCTCTCTTCCAGGGGGCACTGAGGAGTGATTTTTCTGTTTTTTTATCCTCCACATGGCAGACTCCACAACCATGGATTGGTGGGGGAGTTGTGACTTCTGGAAACCTGGAGGGGGGGGACCCTATAAAGGGTATTGAGCTTCTTACTCACCACAGGGGTTGACATGGGGGCCTCCCAAATCCGAGTCATTAGATTCTTTAAGATGTTATGCACCAGGAGGGTAGCAGCCTCCTTCAGCGCCAATGGGTATTGGAGAATATCGAGCTCCATAGCTCTTGGTTCCATTTCCGTAGCCACTGAAACATCAAGAGCTGCCTCCATGTCCTTAATAAAATCTTGAAAGGATATGTCCTCGGGAGGTGAATGTCGACATTCATAAGGTGGCGATGGATCCAACAGTATTCCCCTATGGATATCGGAATCAATGGATTCCACCTTGGAGGCCTCTTCGGAATGGGAATCTGGAAGGAAATAATCCTTATGAGATATTTGATACCTTCGCTGTTCAGAGCTTCACTGTTTCGATATAGAGGGTATCGGACACGGTGGTGCCGAGGGCCTTGGTAGCGGCTGCTCCATGGAGCTATGCGAGACAGGAGATGCCTGCATAAGCATGCCAAGCTCTGTGCAGAGCACTTGACGTCATCGGCGTTACTGCAGCTAAGAGCTTAGCGATGCTATGCACGATGACGATGACACAGACATCCAATGACAGTACTGGGGGAGGAGTGGCTCCAGATACAGCTGTGTGGGCCACAACTCCCGATGTCGATATCAGGTGCTCCACCAAGGATTGGACCCTGGGTGCAGCCTCGAACCCCTGTGTGGCTTTGGAGGGTGACATCTTCTGCTGGGGTTGCTTTGATGGACGGTGTGATGCAGCGGACCCTCTTGCAGAAGGAAAAAAAGTTTTAAATTTAGAAAAAAACAGGTTTAAGATGCAATATCCTGAAGGTCCACATAGAGGGAGCAGGAGGGCCAGCATAGATTCAGAAGAACCACGCCTCTATGGGCAGGACTTAGGCCCAGTCAGTTCCGATTTAAGCAGAGGCAGGCCTGAATCAAGGAGGGCAGTCAAGGAAAGACAAGCCCAGAGAGCACTCAAGGAGAGAGATGTTCCAACATCCAGCTTGAGAGAGAACCCTATCCAGGGAGAAGGGCTAAGACACAGCCTGAGAGAAAGACATGCGAGGAATGACATGGAGGAAAGGCCTCCAGTGAAAAGATATCCAGGAGAAAGATATCCAGCTGGAAAAGATATCCAAGGAGAGAAAGGTACTCAGAGAGATATCTATAGAAGTAACTGGAGAGAAAAGTGGAGAACTCAGAGGCCTGGTGAACAGGGAGAAGCTGCAAGGGCGCGGCCACCAGACAACAGCCACAAGAGGGGAAGCAAAGGCCGATGGCAACAGCTGCAGCCTTGCCTCAGAGGGGTTTCTTCACACACTAAGGAAAGAGAGACACTGTGGGAATACTTGGGCCAGCAAGAGTTGGAGGATAACCAGACTAGGCCTCAAGCCTTCCCTGGAAAAGACAGAAGAAAGCTCAAAGGTAAAGCAGCCATTTCTTGTGATTGTTTGCTTAGGCCTAGCATAGAAGAAAGCCAGAAGAAAGAAGTTTATCTGTATAACAATGATACTTATAAGCAGAGATTAACAGATAATTTCCCTAAGAAGAAAACTGCCAGTATTAAATGTTGTGACAAGAGTGCTTTTAAAACTATAGCGGATGAACAGCCATTGTTCTATCCTGTAGCCAGAAGCCGACACCCTAAGCTAACAAACAAACACTGGAAAACTGTATGGCATGTTTTTAAAAAGCCAGAACTCAGCCCTACCGAAGCTTCAGACTCAGAGCTATCTGATATGGAATGGATGCCAGTGGAATCTGGGGGTGAGGAGGCTGAGGAACCAATGGAATGTACATATTGTACAGCAGTGAAGCTATAGTCTGTTTGGAGTTCAAGGAATGCATAAAGTGAATGCCGGATTCATCTTACTTTAAGTTACTGTGAAGTTAACAGTTGTTACTTTGACCGTTTTTGTATGCGTTGAACCTGATGTAAGGACTGATACAATCCTGTTGCTTTCCAAAGCCGTATGTTTTGAACCATTTTTGCGTAAAGGAGAAATAAAGCCTTTTTCTTTTTCCCTCCACTTTGGTGTAAAGTTACTCTTTTGGGAAGTTGGTAACGAGGTCGGCACAAAGGACCGCTACCTTTGACCCTCGCACTTGGCCAACCCCAATACCCCTAATCTTGTGCGCTCCCCAGCTCTTCGGTGGAAAACACTACGCCGCCACCAGAGGGGGCTGCGGGGCACAACGGTCTGCATCAGAATACGATGAATGACTGTGCCGATGCCGATGCTCCGAAGCAGACTCTGACTTGGAAGTCGAGGACCTCAATGCCGAAGCCGATGTCTTCTTTTTCTTAAGTACTGGTGACTCTGAGTGATGCTTTTCCTTTGCTGGTGAGGACTTTGAAGGAGTCGACACCCCCGAGGAGGGCACCAAAGGAGCTGAGTCTGTAGGAAACAGCTTAGCCTTCTATTTATCCCAGTTCTTTCTACCTCAAGAAGTCATGTGGCAACAGGATGGACAAGAATAGACATCGTGGTATGGGCCTAAACATTTTAGGCACCAAGAATGCTCATCAGTGATAGAAATTGTGCTGGAATACTTGGAGCATTTTTTGAAACCACTCCGGGGCTTCTCCATATTAGGGAATAATACGGAGACAAAATCGAACTGGGCAATGGTGCTCGATGAAGCCGTAGGCTTCAAACAAAAGTTTGTGAGAAAACTGAAAATAAAGTAAAATTATGTAAAATAAACATTTTAAAAAAGGAACTGGAATTGACGGGGAGTCGAGTCGGTCGACAGGAAGACAACCTAAGTACTTTTGATGGTATTAACGAAAAACATTTGAAGTCTCTATACACAGTTGACAGGGACGAGGTCCCAATGGCTCTGCGGAAAAAAGATGACGGAGGAGACTAGGAGGGAAGTCAACCATGCATGCATGGAGGAATGCTCCCAAAAGCATTCCTATTGGATGCTGGGGAGTGTTCCTGCTCTGGGCTCCGTCAGTGCCGACGTCACTCATATGTGAAGACTGACTTCCTGCTTGTTCCTGTAGATAATGGTATCACTTACAACTTCATTTGCTCTTTATTTCTGTGTGTCCATGTGTTTATTTTTCAGTCCTTTCTAACTAAGCTGCAATCTGATCTGGCACTTGTTTATCAGTCTGTAAATAATTACTTCTCCTCATAACAATTGTGCTTGAAAGAAATACTGCTCTATGATGGCTACAAAAACAGTTGCAGAATGAGCGTTCTGGAAGCAGTCCACTGGATATTTTCTATAAAATGGCTTGACATATAACTCCAGAATCAAGCACCTTTAGTTCCAAGTGACTTGAAGCCATTAAGAATGACTCACTTTCCAGAAATCTTCCGTTGTTTTCTCAGACACTACTTTTGTGGTACACTCAAGCAAAGTAATTTTTCGTAAAATACACACAAAGATTGAGGACACTTCACAGAATAACATATTTGAGGCATAAATTTTAAAATAAGCCTGTAAGTAATTTTTGCTAGTATAGACCAATTAACATGGCTGCCCTTTTGGAAAAAATTTTATAACCATTTCTAAATTACATCACTCTACAATCTCACACAGATCACATCAACACAGCGTAATGCCATGGTTGTATCATGCTTTTTCAGCAGAAACCTCAGCCTCTTTCCCTTCCCTAAAATACACGTGGAAATGATATATTGTAAATGCTGTTGGACATACCACAAGAGTCTCAGAAAAATATAAACAGTACAAAAACAAATTTCAGATGAATAACAGCTCCCAATAAAATCAGCATAAAACACTTCTGCTCAATGTTTTAATAAAGTCATGGGCCTATCAATGCCCAGAAACATACTCTGGTTCTCTATCCTATTTACTCTATATACAGGGTAGCCCAAAAAAGTGAGAACATCTAGCAAATTAAAAGCTTAAATAGTTCACTTATTTACCTTTTTTAGCTATATAACATCTTTATTTTGACAATTTCCGGTCGCCATCTTTTATTTTAAATTTGTCAATCGTTTACATCTGTCTTTTTGAATTTTTAAATAACTTATATGCTACGAGATGTTCTCACTTTTTTTGGGCTACCCTGTATTTGTTGAGGGAAACGGACATTCACAGACAAACTGAAATGCTAATAACCGATAGTGATGGAGGGAGGAACAAACAAACCCAGAGAAGAGTCATTTCTTTTAAAACAGACGACTACTTTATAATTGCATTGTGATATCTGCTGATCAGAATGCAAGGTGCCCAGCACAGTAGTCCAGTCTGATCCTAGTACACCTGCAATTATCAAAAGCCAATCCATAGCTTCTGCTCCTACGTTACTAAGACTCAGAATTTTAGGGCTGCATACAATATGGTTAGCACTCACCTGCATTCACGATAGCATCTACTTCCAGCTTGGTGATGTCCCCCCGGAATACAGAGATTTTTTCGTTTAGATCCTTATCCTTCTGGTATTTGACCTCCTCAGGCTTCTTGAGCTTTACACCTACAAAGAAGGTAAACACTGCAGGAACATTTTGTCTTTATAAAAGAGCTGCTAGCTCTCTAAAGTTTTCCTATATTTTTACCATGCAATATAACTATTTGCCATTAAGCTTTATTCTGGATAAATACAGAATGGGGAAAAAAAGACTTAAATTGGGTTCTTATTGTTAGAAAGTACAATGCTTACTGAACTGTGAATGTTCAAGTTTAATGTCATCTGGGTCACAGAGGAAGCTATAAAAACATAAAATGTAACATATTGGTTCAAACCAAGGGTCCATCAAGCCCAACATCCTTTCTCAAACAGTGGCCAATCCTAGTGCAAACGTATTGGGCGCCCTTAGCAAACATTCAGCCTTAAGCCCCCTTAATATTTTGATAATTAAACTCAAGGATCATGATAGTCCCAACACCACCCCACGCGAACCTGACCAATACAGGTCACTAGGAAATGTCCAACAAGATCCCAAAGAGATGATCCATTCATAGATGCTCACTCTCAAGGATAAGCTGTGGCTTTTCCAAGTGCACATGGTTAATTGTTAATGGATATTTCCTCCAGGAACTTAATCAACCCCTTTCAAGCCCAGCTATGCTGAGTGCCTTGACCATAGCAACAAAATTTAAAGCTTGACTGACTGAGTGAAAAATACTTTCTCCAATTTACTTTAAATCTGCTGCCTGCTAGTTTCATGTGTCATCCTCTAGTCTTCGTAATTTTTAGAAGAGCAAACAACTGGTCCCTATTTACCTCTTCAACCCAACTCGTGATTTCATAAAATTCTATCATATCATTTCTCAGTTTTCCAAGCTGAAGAACCCTAATCCGTTTAATTTTTTTCAAAAGGAAACCATTCCGTTCCCTTTATCATTTTCATCACTCTTTTCTGTACCTTTGCTATTTCTTATATATCTTTTTCAGATGGGGCAACCAGAACAAAATAGATTATTCAAGGTACGGGCCTATCTCAGATCTTTCAGAGGCATTATGATATTCAGTATTATTTTTTATTCCTTTATAAATAATTCCTATTTGCATTTTTAATTGTCATCATATTCTGAGTTAAGGATTCCTAATAGGGAACAGAGCATTGTATATCTATATGTGCAGTTGTGGGCAACATTATTGGCATCCTTGCATTTTAGGTATTTTACTAGTAACATAGTACTGTATATGATGGCAGATAAAGACCAGTATGGTCCATCTAGTCTGCCCACAAGGCGGCAAAAGTAGGTGCACCTGCACTCCATGCAGGTCACCTCTCCCCATGCCTTTGTTTAGGGGTGTACCCACTGTTCTGTGCAGATCACCCCTATTTGTTCAGATATAAGAGATAGTTATGTTTATTCTGATTTTATCCTGTTGCTATAAAGAGATCCACTGTGTCTGTCACATGCCATTTTGAATTCTGTGTTTGCCCCCACCTCTTCCATCGGGAGGGCATGTCAAGCATCCACCACCCTTTCAGTGAAAAAGTATTTCCTGACATTGCCTTTTGGTTTATCCCCTTGCAGCTTCATGTTATGCCCTCTAGTTTTACAGCTTCCCTGTCTTTGGAAGAGGTTTGTTTGTTCATTAATACTCTAAGTAGTTAAAGGTCTGAATCAATCTCCCCTGTCCCTCCTCTCCTCCAGAGTGTACATATTTAGAACATAAGATATGCCATACTCGGTCAGACCAAGGTCCATCAAGCCCAGTATCCTGTTTCCAACAGTGGCCAATCTAGGTCATACGTACTGTGACAATGTCAGCTATACTGAACAGATGGAGATAGAGGGAAATGGGGACTATACCTTTAAGACTGAGGAAAGGCAGGGTTTCCATAGAGCTCAAACTGTAAACAAACCAGAGAAGCACGTTGTAGCAGAGGTTGAGCCCCGCCCAAACCTTAACGTGGGGGCAGGCTTAAGCCCAGATAGCAAGTACACGTTCACAGAACAGGGTGTGGTGGCTAGAAAGCACCTTTTTAAACCTGCGTCACAGAAGTCAAAGGGGCAGGAAGTGAGCAGAGGAAAGAGCAGAGTGGAAGCAACCAGAGTTGGAGAAGAAGGAAGCAGCAGATACAGCTACCGAGAAGGCAGAGATTCCAAACCAAAGCACAGAGTTCAGTCTGTAGCTGGAGTTACTGCTGAAGCCAAGAGTCCAGAGCCAGGAGGTTCAGAGAACGCTGAAAGGTCAGTGTGGACAGAAGGCTCGGCAAGAGCAGGAAACTCAGGGCTGGAATCCTATTCAGAGGAAGCAGTGAAGCCAGAGGGTTTAAAAGTGAGAACTGCTTTTAAGAAACCCAGAGAAGGCAAAGCTGGAAAGTTTTATGCCACCGGGCAACTTAACTCTAGTAGCAAAGAAAGCAATTCCTTTGTGGAAGGTGTGGCTGATTCAGAGCCCAGCAAGAGGTTTGCAGAAGACGTTGCTAATGAGCTAAGAAGAAGTGCAGGGCAGAGTGCTCCAGGACCTTTGAATGCCAGAAGGTGGGTGAACTACATGTATTCACTAATGCTCCAATATTATCATCAGAACTTCATTGTTCAATTATGGATGGAGGATACCCTCTATCATAAAATTTTGTGTAGTAATCCATCCCAACATTCCCTGCTTAATCTCAACATCCATGTAACAATGAGAGCATTAACAGCTCGAGGAGACCTTTCTGATGCACACCTTACCTTTTTAGAAGAAATAGTAAAGATGGTGTTATTTCATAACTATTTCCAATTTGAAGAACAAATTTATCATCAAACGACCGGAGTGGCGATGGGTGCCACTTGCGCCCCTTCAATAGCTAACCTTTATATGGGATCCTTTGAAGACACATGGCTAGAGAAGTCTCAATATGGTACACAAGTGAAACTGTGGTGCCGCTACATAGATGACATTTTTGTCATATGGAAGGGACAAGTTCAACAATTACTTTTGTATGTAGAGTGGTTGAATGAAAGAGAGGAATTAATTAAGTTTACGTGCACACATAGTAAGGAAGTCATAACCTTTCTGGATGTTGAGATTAAGCAGGGAATGTTGGGATGGATTACTACTGTGCATCATAAATCCACCGATCGCAATGCGTTACTTCACCACAGGAGTGTACATCCCAGAAGCTTAAAGGATGGACTTCCATTTTCGCAGTTCCTCCGGTACAGGCGGAATTGTTCAACTATGCAAGACTTTAAATGTCAAGCGATGTTGTTAAAAACAAAATTTTATGATAGAGGGTATCCTCCATCCATAACTGAACGGGCCTACAAGAGGGCTCTATTTAACAATCGAGATCATCTACTTACTCCTCGTACCATCCATCCGGAGGAGGAGGTTATCAATTTAGTGACGAAACATTCACCTTTTAACAATCACATACAAAAGATTTTATGAAAACATATGAACGTGCTTCAAAGTGTTCCGGGGCTTAAAGACAAGAGTGTCCGCTGTGTTTGGCAGCGGCATCGAAACTTTAAGGAAGTTTTGAGCCCCACGCGACTACGGTCTTTGGAAGTAAGCACTTCAAATCAGCCAGTGGGGCATTTCAGTTGTGGGTCCTGTCAAATGTGCACTGTTAATTACGAAATTTCATCATTTGATTATCATGGGTATAGCTACAGATTGAATCATCATTCAACGTGTAACACCACTTATGTTGTATATGCCATTGAATGTCCCTGCCGGCTATTATATGTAGGTAAAACCTCTCGCCCTTTTAAAGTTAAATTAGCAGAACATCGTAGTAGGTTGAAGTGCAAGACATTGGTGGCCCCGATCGTTGAGCATTGTCTCCAGGAGAATCATAAATTTGAGGATTTGAGATGTTTTTGCATAGACAGATGCATGACAGGATCGGAAGGAAAATCTTGAGACCAATCATTAATAATAAAAGAACAACGATGGATTTTTACTCTACAGTCTGTGAGACCTGGGGGGCTTAATACACAGATAGATTGGAATCTCTGTGTTTAATTTCAAGGTATCCTATTTCACAACAGGAAGTTTGAATTTCATATAAAGCCCACCCCCCTAGCAGTTCGCATGCGCAGCGTTGTGAGAACTAACGGTTTATAGCTGGATGAAACCCGCAGTCAAGTTCATGGTAAAACGTTTTTGAACATATGGTAGCATAACTGATGTAGACATTTAATTTGAAAGAACAAAGAACTATTGTGTGATTCCTTTTCTATAGCGTAAAACATTTTTTGAAACTTTCGAAGAAGTGATTGAAATTTTGAAGAAATGAAGTGAGGATGCGTTTAAAGAACTAAGCCCCTGACGAAACAGCTTGGCAGTGAAACGTGGCAGCGCTGAGACTGGCGTTGGGCAGATTTAAGATAAGCACATATCCTTTTTCTTTTCAAAGTGAATAGCAGCTTTTTAAAGTTACAACTTTGTGATAGTGCAACATTAAGGGTCGCTGATGCAAATTAGAGCATTTGGTCGATGTCAAATGAAGACCGTAGCTCTTGGAAGTCTAAGACCCGTTGCCTTTAAACAACAATGATTAAATTTAGTATTTAGTGCTTGGGAACGTGTAAACAATGAAGTTCTGATGATAATATTGGAGCATTAGTGAATACATGTAGCTCAACAGATATTTGCTCTATTAAACAGACCATAGTATTGTCTTGTGGAGAAGGTGGGTGAAAGCAATTCCTAATGCTGATATTCTGAAGACAGACAAAAGCAGAGATAGAGACTTGAACCTGATTAAGAAGCTAAAGCAACTGTTTCCAGATAGTGGAAGTTTTCCAGAGAGCATAGCTAATCCTTGGTTAGGAGAGCAGCATGTAAGGGAGTTTCTGAATACCCTTTCAAACAATAAGCTGAACTTTTCCGTTAGAAGCCCAAGTGGGGAGAAAGGACTTGCAGGGGAAGAAGATATGCAAGTAGATTCTTCTTCGCCTGAAGCTGTGTGTGACAGTATTCCCATGGATTGCTCTTTCTGTAAATCTGTTTACCCTGGATAGGAGAAAGACACAAACCCCATTGAAAGCAAAGAATATTTCTGAAAGCCTAAATCGTGATTTAGAAGAGTTTTGAATGAAGACAAGAGATAAATGCCCATTGTAAATAAGAACAATAGCTGTGATTCTTTACTACTGGAAAAGGCCTGTGAACAGCTATTATCACTGTATAAAGAGCTTTTGCCAAGTTCTGATATTCCAGATAACCTTTATGCTCCTGTATTATTTTCTTTTGGAGAAATTATCCTTGCTGTTTGTGTATATGAACTTCAATGCGTGAAGGGGAGCCCAAAAATAAAAATGTTCTGTTTTTGCCTTAAACAAAACCATGTGGTGACAACTACTTTGTCTGCAAGTAATACAGAGAAACTACAGCTCCCAGAATTCCTTGAGGGAGGGAGAACCAAGTGACTCTATACTTAAGGGCAAACAAGGCCACCTCTCCTGCCTATAGGCTTAGCCAGCAGGGGGAGTGCGACAGTACCTAGCAGTTTCCTTAAAAGACACAGGTTCCACAATGCTTGTACTGGGTCAAACATTGATATCCTGGGTCCCTTCTTAATAATGGTTTATGGACCTTTCCTCCAGGAACTTGTCCAAACCTTTTTTAAACCCAGCCACACTAACAGCTTTTACCAACAAATTCCAGAGTTTGATTACACGTTGAGTGAAAAAATATTTTCTTTTATTAGTCTTAAATAGTTTACCCTGTAGCTTCATTGCATGTCCCCTAGTCTTTCTATATTCTGATAACAAACAATCGATCTATGTTTACTCATTCCACTCCGTTCATTAATTTATAGAATTCTATCATATCTCCCCTCAGCCGTCTCTTTTCCAGGTTAAAGAGCCCTAACCTTTTTAGCCTTTCTTCATAGGAGTATCCTTCCATCCCCTTTATCATTTTGGTGGCTCTTCCCTGAACCTTTTCTAAAATTGCTATATCCTTTTTAAGATACGGCGACCAGAATTGCACACAATATTCAAGGTGCGGTCTCACCATGGAACGATATAGAGGCATTATAATATCTTTTCTTTTATTTTCCATTCCTTTCCTTTCCTTATGATACCTAGCATTCTATTTGCTCTCTTGGCCGCCGCTGCACACTGGGCTGAGGGTTTTAACATGTTATCCACAATGACGCCTAAATCTTTTTCCTGGGTGGTGGTTCCTAATGTGGAACCTTGCATTGTGTAACCATAGTTTGGGTTGTTCTTCAAGTTAGGTCTTCAAGTTTCTTCTCATAAGTCTTATGACGCAGGCTCCAAATCATTTTGGCCGCCTTCCTCTGAACTGCTTCCAGTGTTTTTATATCCTTTGCAAGATATGGTCTCCAAAACTGAACACAATATTCCAAGTGAGGCCTCACCAGCTAGTTGTACAGTGGTATTAGTACCCTTTCCTTTCTGCTGGTAATTCCTCTCTGTATGCAACCCAGCATCCTTCTGGCTTTTGCCACTGCCTTGTCACCCTGTTTTGCCACCTTGAGATCCTCGGAAACAATCACTCCGCATTCCTTCTCCTGGTCTGTGGACACCAACCTCTCGCCCCCATCGCATACAATTCCCTTGGATTTCTGCTTCCCAAGTGCATGACACTGCTCTTGTTCACATTAAATCTTAACTACCAAGCATTAGACCATTCTTCCAGTTTTTGTAGATCTTTCCTCATGTTCTCCTCTCCCTCAAGGTTGTCCACTCTGTTGCAAATTTTGGTGTCATCTACAAAGAGACAGACTTTTCCATTCAGCCCTTCAGCAATATTACTCACAAATATATTGAACAGTACCGGTCCCAGGACCGAACCCTGGGGCACACAGCTATTCAGCTTCCTTTCATCTGAGTGAGTTCCGTTTACCGTCACCTTCTGTCGTCTGTCAGTCAACTGAAAGAAGCCGTACAATATCTTGAGAAATAATTGGAAATATTCCAACAGTATGTCATCATAATATTTTAATATTATGTTCAAAGGTATACAACAAAAAAACAAATGTCTGTGCAACTTAGTCAAAGTAATTTCTGAAAAAAAAAAATATGACTGGGACACTCTTCACTAATATTTGTTTGTACAACCATTGGAGTGATGACGTTTCTTGTAGCCATCTATAAGTTTTGTACATCTGTCTGCTGGTAGTTTCTCCCATGCTTCAACTGTGATTTGTTCCAGCTCATGAATGTTTCCAGGATTCCTTTTACCAATGGCAGATTTCAGCTCTTTCCAAAGGTTCTCGATTTGATTGAGATCAGGACTCATTGTTGGCCAGTTTAAAAAGTCCATTTGTTCCTTTTTAACCATTCTTTTGTACTTTTGGATGTATATTTTCGGGCACTGACCATGACCTTCAACCCAGACCTAGCTTTCTGAGACTAGGTAGCTCATTTCACTCCAAAATACCTTGGTAGTCCTCTGACCTCATGATTCCTTTAATACGTTCCAGGCCTCCAGTTCCGGAGGAAGCAAAACAGCCCCACAACATTATGAAAACTCCACCATATTTAACTATAGGAAGGGTGTTCTTTTCCTTATAAGCTTCATTTCTTCGCTCTTAAATGTATCGCTGGTATGCATTGCCAAAGAGCTCAAGTTTGATTTCATCTGTCCACATAACATTTTCCCAGAAAGATTGTGGTTTCTCAAGGTGGGTTTGGGCAAAGATCAGGCATGGCTTTTTATGTCTGTTTTTGAGAAGTGGGGTCCTCCTTGGCCTTCACTCATGAAGTCCTTTGTTTAGTGCGTGGCATATGGTACGGGTTGAAACCACCACTCCAGATTGCTCCAGGTCAGCCATAAGCATGACCTGGAGCATGTGGTGCTTTTCCAATAGTTCGCCCTAACCTTCGAAGATTTCTTGGATCAATTTTCCTCTTCCCACCATATCCTAAGAAGTTCTTGACAGTCCCATGAGCAGAAAACTTCTTAATAACATTGCGAATTGTAGACACAGGAATCCCAAGGTCTTTGGAGATAGCCTTGAACCCCTTTGAAGTTTGATGTTTAATGAGCTTTTCTGGCAGTCTCAGGCAGAACTCTTGTTTTCATCTTTGTGAAAATGGAACAGGGAGCCTTGGCCTTTTATCTCCAAAGAACTAAGCCACATAGAAAATCTTCTCAGCTTTTTGTGGCGTTTGACTCTAGTCATCTGGGACTTCCAGTTTCTAAAAGAACTCTGTAAAATTGGATTGCAGACTGCACATCCTACACATATCAGAGTAAGGGACTTTCTCTTGAAGGCCGTGTCATGGCTCACAATGTGAAAGCAATGGCAGCCTCAACAGATAACCTTCATTCTGTCTCTATTGATGACATCTGCAAAGCAGCCACTTGGACTTCGGTACACACCTTCACAGCCCACTACTGCTTAGACAAGGAAGTCCTGTCCCCAGTGGAGTAGGAACGCATCTCTTGCCTGACAGATTTGAGCAGGAATTCTGGAACAGAATCAAGGAAATTTGGCATTCTGTGGACTTGCAAAGAGGTCTATATCTGGGGTTCCATAGATTCAAAACACTCGAGCAAGCTGGTCTGAGTGAAGGGACCACTCGTGTGGCTGCAGGATTCGACTGAGTTTGTCTGCCCAAGAGTTTTGAATGCCCGGCAGGTATACCACAAACAGGTGAATTTGTAACTCGCTGGCGAGGGCCCATAGTCACAAAGCTTTGTTGCATAACGACAGAGAGCCTGTTCCGCCTTGCTTGTTCACATAGAACATAGCTACCTGATTGTCGGTTTGGACCAGAATTGTCTTGTTGCTGAGATGGTCCTGAAAGACTTGAATAGCCTTGAAAATGACTCTTAGCTCTAGGAGGTTTATGTGAAGGGACACCTCCTGTGAGGTCCAAAGACCCTGAGTGGAGAGATCGTGCAAGTGGGCCCCCCAACCCATCTTGGACGCATCTGTCATCAGGGTAGTTTGGTATAGAGGCTGCTGGAAAGGAGAGCCTACAAGGAGGTTTTCCAGGGATTGCCACCATTGCAGGGACGAAATCAGACGTGTGGTAGCTCTGATTTTATCTGTCAGTCGACCCGTGGCTTGTGACCACTGAGAGAAAAAGCATGTGGAGGCGAGCATAGGGAACCATATGGACAGTGGATGCCATGTGTCTCAGCAGTTGAAGCATCTCCCGAGCAGTAAGGAATACCTTCGTAGATGCTTGAGATGCTAGATGTATTTTACGTAGACAGCGTGGCTGTGGCAGGAAAGCCTTTGACTTCCATGTGTCTAGACGAGCCCCTATGAACTCTAGGGATTGAGAGGGGGTGAGAGGAGATTTTGGGAAGTTTATGACTAGTCCCAAGTATTGAAGAATTGCCATTGCTCGAGAGAGAGCGAACCTGGCCTCTGGAGCTGTCGATGCTCGAATGAGCCAATCGTCTAAGTAAGGGAAGACGAATATTCCCAGAGTCCTCATAAATGCTGCTACCACTGCCATGCATTTTGCAAAGACTCTTGGAGCAGAGGCTAATCCGAAAGGAAGAACTCTGTACTGGAAGTGTCTTCCTTGGACCAGGAATTGAAGGAACTTCCTGTGATCTGAGTGGATGAGAATATGCGTGTACAGTGGATGAGAATATGCCTGGCACACTGGATAAAAGCGCTAAAACTGACCTAAGCCCTTTCCTCTCCAAACTAATAGGAACATCCTTCACATCCGGGATATTCCCACAGAACCTTAAACAAACCTCAATAAGACCGCTACTGAAGAACAAAAAGCTTGACCCCACGAAGATGGATTCCTATAGGCCTATATCGAGCATCCCGCTCCTAGCCAAAATCATGGAAAAAAATAGTCCAACAACAACTGACCCACCACATCGAAAACAATGTTCCCCTTGATTACTGCCAGCACGGATTCAGAGAGTCACATGGAGTTGATACCCTACTGACTACATTATTCAACACCCTTACCATCGGGCTCAATAACATCAGACAGGGTTTCGCCCTCATCTTTCTGGACATCGCAGCCGCCTTTGACTCGGTGGACCACAAGATACTCCTATCCCGCCTTGCTGAGAAGGGCATCCATGGCAACGCCCTAGCATGGTGCGCCTCATACCTGAGTAACAGATGGCAACATGTCCGCTCTGGCTCCTCATTATCAGACCCTTTCCCGCAAGAAAAAGGCG
This sequence comes from Ichthyophis bannanicus, assembly GCA_033557465.1. NCBI lineage: Eukaryota > Metazoa > Chordata > Amphibia > Gymnophiona > Ichthyophiidae > Ichthyophis > Ichthyophis bannanicus. Next base: position 196,426,432 of record CM066039.1, read on the forward strand.
TCCCGCAAGGTTCATCACTTTCGGCGCTTCTGTTCAATATCTACATGCAACCCATCTGCAGTCTTATCCAGTCTTTCAACATTAACTGTCTAGTTTATGCTGACGATGTCCTATTGTTCACCCCTATAGACACAGACCATCCAAATCTAGATCAACTCTCATCCTGTTTCAACGCTGTCACAGAATGGCTACACGACCAAATGCTCAGAATAAATCTAAAAAAGACAGAAGTCCTATTCATCGGAAGAGACCAGTCATTCACCCCCCCTCATCAATCAAGGTGAGCAATGCAGAACTCATCTCCAAGACAACGATCAGATACTTAGGCGTAACACTGGACCAGCGCCTGGACATGCATGCCCATATAGACAATACTGTCAAGACAATCTACCATAAAATACGGACACTACGCCTCATGAAAAACACACTAGAACCAAATGACTTCCGAACAGTCTTCCAGGCCATAATAATGCCTCACTTTGACTACGTCAACTCCATCCTACTTGGCCTCCCAAAGAGCTCGACAAATCCCTTGCAGCTAGCGATGAACACCGCAGCAAGGACCCTCTATGGATCATCTAGAAGGGACCATATCACCCCTATTCTGAAGAGCCTACACTGGCTCCCCATGCAGTACAGGATCACATTTAAGGTCCTAACCATGACGTATAAAGCAGTTAACAGAATCACCTCAACCTCATTGTCAGACCTGATACAACCCACCCCAGACAACAGATTAAGAAGGGCCATGTCCTGCAATACCATCCTCCTACCAAAAGCCATCACAAAATGCAACATATCTACAAGAAAGCGTGCCTTTGCCCTGTTTGCCCCCTCCTGCTGGAACTCTCTCCCAGCAGAAATCCGGTCCATAAACAATCTCCCCCAGTTCAGAAAAGCCCTCAAACACCATCTATTTCTTCAATACTTCCATAACTCCAACAACATCACCTAGGCATCATCACACGAACCAACAGTCTCTCAAACCATGCCGCCTAACCAATCTCCAATGATAACTTTTTCACTACGTTTATTCATCCCTTATAGGGCTTGTATCATAAACCCTTTTTGTACATAGTGTATAAAGTTAACATGTTATCCAGGTTTAAATTCCCTGTTATATGTAAGTTCAATGTCTGAGCGTTCTACATTGTACAAACCTGTTCCTTGTAAACTGCGCTGATGCCGAATAGTGCGGTATAGAAAAACAATAAATAAATAAAATAAAAATAAAATAAATAAATAAATACGCATCTCTTAGATCTAGAGAACATAGCCAATCCTGACTTTGAAGGTATGGTAAAACTGTTCTGAGGGAGATCATCTTGAACTTTTCTTGGAACAAATACTTGTTTAATTCTTTCAGGTCCAATATATGCCTGTGTCCCCCTGTCTTCTTTGGAATAAGAAAGTAGGGGGAGTAGAACCCTGTCCGCTGTTGGGGTATGGGCACTTCTTCGATTGTTCCTTGAGCTAGAAGTGACGTGACCTCCTGCCACAAGAGGTCAGTGGCAGGGCCCTGAGAATTGAACTGTTTTAGAATTGTAGGTGGGGGCAAGTGGAGGAAATGAAGCTTGTATCCCAATCTTACAATGGACAGAGTCCAATTTTCTGATGTTATTTGTTGCCATCTTTTGGCAAAATGTATTCAAGGGTATCTCTCATAGAGTGTGTAGAATCCAAACTCAAGCAGGTACACTCCAAATATATCACAGCTACTGTAGTGAATGATAATCCTTCCTCTCCTGTGGGTACTTTATAGAAGGAAGTGCACTCTTATTACAACTCTCTAGGTCTCAGATTATGGGAAAATGTGGCCAAGAATGACCTACTAGTTCTCCCAATGTTACATCAACGACCTCTTTTGTAGTTTATAGTAACTCAGTGCACTATCCTAACTTCATCCAGCCCACTGAAAAGAATGGTAGTTTATCAAATTCAAATAGTCCTTAGATTTTTTTAAAAAACAAAACCACTTTGTAAACTCAATGGCTGTGGCTAAACAAGTTGGCAATAAACTGTTGTTTAAACTTGCAAATCACCCTAAGATTTGCAAGTTTAAACAACAGTTTATTGCCAACTTGTTTAGCCACAGCCATTGAGTTTACAAAGTGGTTTGCCATTTTTCTCTAAACTCCTCAAAAAACTCATCTTTTCCCAACTATCCTCACCTTGAAACTAACTCACTTCATTCTCATCAATCCTGTTTCTGCCCTGGCCATAGCACGGACACTATTCTTCTTTCTCTACTTAGTGAAGTTCACCACTCCTTGGATCATGGGACTGTTACTATTGCTGTTTCTTTGGACCTTTTTTCTGCCTTTGATCTCATTAACCACAACCTGTTTCTCTCCCAACTGCATGATATTGGTCTTTGTGGTACTGTTCTTTGCTGGTTCACTTCTTTTCTATCTCACTGCTCTTTCCGAGTCACCATGACTGATGTTTCTTCTGCTCCCTAGCCTCGCACATGTGGCATGCCTCAAGGTTCTGTCCTAGTCCTCTTCTCTTCAATATCTTCCTGTCACCCCTTGCACTCGTGGTCCAACAACTCAGTATTTCTGCCTATTACTAAGCTGACGATATCCTGCTGCTCCTTCACACTGATCATTCCTTTCCTGATCTCTCTCCCCTGGATGCCTGTCTTGAGTACATTGCTTCTTGTCTAGCTTCCCTTCACCTTACACTCAACCCCTCTAAAATTATGGCTACTTGGCTTTCCAGGCCACTGACCCCTCCCTCGGCTTCCATTCTTCTTAATAGTATTCAGATCACCCTTACACCTTCCTTTCATTATGTTGGAGCCATCTTGGATTCATCTCTATCCTTTCACCAACATATAAGCTCAATCATTCAACATTCCTTCTTCTCTTTACAGTGCATTAGAGCTGTCCACTCTATCCTCCCTACTTCTGCCCTAGTCACTCTGCTAGTTTCTCTCGTTTTATCTTGTCTGGACTATTGTAACTCTGTCTTCGCTGGTCTCCCCTAAAATAAGCTCAAACGTCTTCAACTTATTCAGAATATGGCTGCCAAACTGCCTTTTTTTGTATCCTGCTCAGACCATGTCACCCCGTTACTCATCCATCTATACTAACTCCCCATTCACTACCGAATGCAATTCAAGATACAACGGTCCACAAAGTTCTTCACTCTGGTGCCCCACAATTTATTTATTTATTTATTTAACACTTATTTATATACCGCATCTTCCAGCGATCAGTTGCACCGCACCGTACCATACCCTTTGATCCATCCATATGAATCTGTTTTGCCTGCCATCCCCTGCACAAGCCCACCTTGGATCTACCTGTCATTCTGCATTATTTTTTCTTGGCTCTTCTCTCTGGAACAGCCTCCCCCCAGACATCCGTTCAGAACTCTCTTTTCCTAAATTTAAAGCACAACTCAAAGCCCACCTCTTCCGCATAGCCTATGACCTTCCCCTCTGACTACCCCTATCTCTCTTCCCTGGCTGCCTTGCCCATCGCCCTATCATTTGTGTTTTCCCCTCCTAGCCCTCTCGTATCCCCTATCTTTGTGTCCTACTTTACTTTCCTATATGTTGACGTTCTTTTCTTATTCTTTATGTTTGTATTGATTTTTACTCCTTTTTTATTGTAAACCGCTTTGATGTTTACTCTAAAGGCTGTATATCAAAATTTAATAAATGAAAATGAAAATGAAGAGGATACCTTTATAAACACTTATATGCATCTGATTATCTGAGGGAGGCTCATCACCTTTACTATAAAGTGGAGCGGTGTCAAAGGGAAACACAACATAAAATTCACCAACAGCAGTTGGCGAATTGCCGTGCATCTCTTAGGGGAGAGAATATAGTTTCCTCCTTAAATCTTGTGAAGTACCTTCATGTGGTGACCCTGTTGTATAAAATCTATACCAAATTCAGCAAGGTGACACTACAATTGAAGTATGGTGGGAAAGAAAAAGAAAAATACATACTGGTCACACATCGCCAAGGATAAAAAGATGCCCACCCACATCCTATGCACTAAGGCTAACGATGGTGGTTGCGATAGTGCAAACACTGCAGATGCAGAAAACATTCCTGCCACAGATAAAGGCCATGGTGAACATGTTCACAGACCCACTGTAGTAGGAGATAAACCACAGAAATTAATGCAAACGTTAAGAAGATTAACTATGGTTAAGTGGACTTCTGCACATAAAGAGGAAATAATGTACTGCTACTTTTATGCTACAAACTCTATATTTAAATTGAGAGGTTATACAAAGAGAATCCGCCAAAAACTGTAAGACAGAAGAACATTGCCACAAGAAAAAGTGCAAAAAAGGAGCTGATGCAAATTTAAGATCTTTAATTTCACAGATCAAAGTAAAGAAGTAGGGGGGTCATTCTGAGGCACAAACAGCAGGAATGCATGCCCTGCCTGGACGTACATCCCCGCTATTCATCCCCCTTGCCATCCCCATGCAAGGCTCCCTGTACGAACAGCAGGGTTGTACAGGGAGCCTCAAATGGGGGCGGGAGGGAGGCGGAGTGAAGGCAGGCCATCACCTTGGACGTACAGGGCCGATTCTGAGGTCGGCCCTGTATGTCCAGGGTCGGCCTTCTAGACGGGGAACTTATCCCACCTCAGAGGTGGAATAAGTTCCCCTGGATGTCATGGGAAATGGAGGCTGGCGGCTGCAGAAAGGTGAGGGGGTATAGTGGGTCCCCCGCAGCCTGATCCTGGCCATGGTAGGCCGGATCAGGGGTTGGGCTGCAGGAAAAGAGGGGCTCTGTCCCGCAGCAGAAATCGTGGCTCCATGACTTGGCGACAGGACGCCATGGCATCGCGGCTCCATTCAAGAGTCTGACTGAGTTAGCTGGGCATCTATAGGGCGTATGGCCCTTTAGAATCGGGGCCTGGCCTGCATGTACAGGCTGGTAAACCCAATTCTAATCGCATAATCGGGCTACCGCTGTACGCCCCGATTCTGAGGAATTGGCCTCTATGTGAATGATAACAGCCTGACTGAACTAAGGGCTTCCGTGGAAAAAGAAATACAGAGAGGAGGAGACCAATGTGGGAGTTCTAGAGGAAAAGCTGGGCTGGCCCATCCACTAGGCGAACTAGGCAGTCACCTAGGGCAGCACACCCCAGTGGACAGCATCGGGCCCCCCCTCATCCCAGCAAAGCATTAGTTCATCGCTACCCGGCCCTCCATGCTGCCTAGGGGAGGGGGCAGCATGACGATGTCTCTGCTACATCGTGCTTTTAACGTGCCCACGCTAGCGCGCTCACGGCCTGCCCTCCTTCGATGCAACTTCCTGCTGCTCCTAACCCCCTCCAACAGGAAGTTGCATCAGAGGAAGGCAGGAGTGGCAGACTAAGAGCACACTAGCATGGGCACTTTAAAGCCTGATGCAGCAGAGGCATTGCCGTGCTGTACCCCCCCTCCAGGTGAGACGATAGATGCCAGAAGGGGGGGACAGCATGGCTAGTCGGGCAGCGCTGCAGTCTTCGGAGGATAGCATGGCGGGTCTGCTTAGGGCAACAGAAACCCTCGGACTGGCCCTGAAGCAAGGTATACACAACAAAAGCAAGGGTAATTTAGGTGGAGATGGAACTTAGAGATCTGGAACTGCAGGAAAGTGAGATGAGCAAAGGATAGGTTACTAAATCAACTGAAGAGGAGAAAGAAAGGGAAGAGAAAGACCCAAAGATGGAGCAATTCAAGACTGAACTCCTAGTCCATATGGAAAAAGATGAATATGCTGGGCTCCGGGCAAGGGAAAAATTACCCAATTTAATTTAACACCTAAGATTAAAATTATGATAAATAAGATGAACAAAGCCATATTCTATATAAAGGGAGCATTTACTGACATCACCAAAATAAATCAAATATACTATTGTGCAACTAAAATTATTGCTGAAGAATACTACCAACTAAAATTCAGGGCCAGAAGAAGTAAACAATAACAATTCATCCTTGGAAAAAGTGCATTGAAGGAAAAATAAAATCATCATTCGCAGAGGTGTCCCTGATAGATGAGTATCTAAAAGATATTAAGGAAGATCCAAAACATCTGTATTAACAGAAGAAGACCTTAAATGTATATGCTCTAACAATAAATTGAAAGTAGCAGCAGAAGCACAAAAACTGCAAAAATATGAAGAAAACAGAAAAGAATGATATCAAAATTAACTATTTAGAGAAAACCCAAAACAATTATACAGGGAATTAGGAAAGAGCATTAGTATGGTAAAAACACCACCAACCAAAGCAGAAACTGAAATCTTCTGGAGAAAACTATACAAGGACCCCAAAGAGCACAATCAAGAAGTAGAATGGTTGCCCTGCATATGGGAGCATTTAGAAAAATCAAACATCAAACATATGGAATGGCCTGCAGTAACAACAAAAGAGTTGGAAAGAAGGTTAAAAGAAGCCCCAAACTGGAAAGCCCTGACTCAGATGGAGTAACCAACTTTTGGCTCAAACAGTTAATATTACTCCACCATGACCTGACAAACTGCAATCAAGCAGCAGGACTTAACACCACAATGGCTTACAACAGGAATAACATTTCTCCTTCCAAAGGGGGACCCAAGTAACAGTCCCAACAATTACAGACCAACAACTTGTTTATTACCTACAATCTATAATATATGATCATAGTGAGTCCAATAACATCATAGCAGCGTTAAGAAAAGCAGAAATCTCAGTATAGCATGGATTGATTATAAGAAAGCTTTTGACAGCATCCCACACTCTTGGATAATAAAGTGCCTTGAAATGTATAAAATAAATCCTGGTTTTAGAGAGTACATTGAGTTCACCATGACAATGTGGCAAACCACACTCATTTTGAAGTATGAAGATAGTATATCATTCCTAACATTAATATTCAGTGAGGAATATATCAGGGAGATTCCCTGTCACCACATCTGTTTTGTATAGCACTTAATCCAATGAGTACGTTTATTAACTCTTTGGGATATGGATTTAGCCTGAATCCTAAAGAAGGAAACAACCCAGAGATAACATCCCATTTACTATTTGTAGATGATCTGAAGCTCTACAGTTCTAGTGACCAAAAATTAACAGACCAACTCCATGTGGTGAAAAGCTTTTCTGATGACATCAGGATTATTTTTGGCCTTGACAAATGTGCTAAGGCAACTTTTTTTTTTTTTTAAGAGAAAAATTGAGCAAACCAGAAAACCTCTCCATGGCTGATCTATACTTGATGACATGCGGGAATGGGCCCCAAAATCTACATAGTGAAAATTGAAGGAACCCTCTCTGAAAGGGACCGAGCCTCTGGGCCCATAAGCACTATTGAAAGGACTAATTATAAACTGCAATCTGGAAGTGGAGAAGAAGGGCTTTCCCAGTATGAACACCAGGAGACCGAGACCCCCAGAAATCAGTTCATCACATTCACACTGAACGTATGGAGGCCAAGGAGGGAAGAACCCTGCTTGTTTCCCAAACTCTTTTGGTCTATCCACTGCAAGGCAAGAACACTTGGCATGGACCAAGTCCTTCACCAACTTCTTCAATCAGCCCCACAAGGGAGACTTTGTTTAAGGCCAGTTGGATTATCTGGGCTCTGAAGAACGTATCCGCTGCCAGAGGAAAAAAGCCTCGATCAATTCTGCATCAATGCTGACAGAATGATATACTTAGCCACTAGTGAGCTAGCATATACATGGCATCAGAGCATCATCAAGTGGGAGAGACAAAATCCACAGGAACAGAGCTTGTGGCACCAGGCCTGCACACACACAGCCAAATGGAAGAAAGTTACCATTGCAAATTGACTCTTTAGCAGAGGCTCCATCTGTCTATCCAGAGTGCCCTGCAAGGCCAAGTCGACTCCCACAGGAGTGAAGACCCACAGCGTGACTTCTACCTTCACCATGGACAGGCCAGATGAAATAACTCATTCCCTGAGGAAGGGCCCATATCCCTTAACACGCCTGTATACCCAGGTTGGAAATCAGTCAGGATCCATTCCAATCGGAGCACGTTCTGGATTAAGTACATAAAATAAGAACATAAGAAATGCTTTACTGGGTCAGACCAAGGTACATCAAACCCAGTATCCTGTTTCCAACAGTGGCCAATCCAGGACACAAGTACCTGGCAGGTTCCCAGAAAGGCACACAGTTTCCACAATGCTTGTCCTAGGGTAAGCAGTTGATTTCCCTGGTCCTCTTTATGTTTATGTTTATGTTTATTGGCTTAATATACCGCTAAACGAAAAAAACATCTTAGCGGTTTACACATTACAAATCAATAAAGAGAAGAAAAAGGAAAAGAAGATACAATGGCAGATAGGAAAGCAAACCAGGCAGATTCATACAACAGGACAGTAGAGAGGAGAGAAAGAGAGGGAAAAGGGAAAGGCAGTAACATGTGGGGAGGCCAGACAGGGTATAGACAGGACAAAATCATGCAAAGGGGTCAGGGAGGTCGAAGGAAAGGGCAAAGAAATGGGTTTTGAGGCTGTTCTTGAAAGTGGTATGTTCTGATTCGAGCCGGATAGAGGAAGGGAGGGAATTCCATAGGGCAGGGGCAAGGAAAAAGAACGCAGAGGAGCGGGTGGACTGGAGGCGAGCACAAGAGGGTGAGGGAAGGTGCAGGCGATTCAGGTGGAGGGAACGCAGGGAGCGAGCTGAGGTGTGAAAGTGGACCAGGTCTGCTAAGTACTGAGGTGAATGGGTGTGAAGAACGCGATGAAGGAGTACCAGGACTTTGAAGTGAATGCGGAATTTAATGGGGAGCCAATGGAGACGGATGAGGAGAGGAGTAATGTGATCGCGCAGAGATGCATGAAAAATGAGCCGGGCAGCGGTATTCTGAATGCGTTGAAGGCGGTGCAGTTGTGTGGCGGGGAGACCTGCTAGAACAGAGTTACAGAAATCGATGCGAGATATAACCAGGGACAGAAGGAGGGTAGAGAGAGCCTGTGTGGAGAGAAAGGGTCTGATGGCGCGTATCTGACGTAAAAAGTAAAAGGAAGTCTTTGAGATGTGTGCAATGTGATCACGAAAAGTCAGACCGGGGTGGTTTATGGTTTATGGACCTTTGCCTCAGGAACTTGTCCAAACCTTTTCAAACCCAGCTGCACTAACAGCCTTCACTACCATCCTGCCATTTGGACATCCAGTCTTCCAATTTATCAAGGTCCTCTTGCAATTTTTCACAATCCTCTTGGATTTTAACAACTTTGAATAATTTTGTGTCATCTGCAAATCTGATCACCTCACTCATTATTCCCATTTCCAGGTCATTTATGAATATGTTAAAAAGCAGTGGGCCAGCACAGATCCCTGGGATACACCATTATTTGCCTTTTTCCATTGAGAAATTTAGCCATTTAGCCTGATATTTCTTTCAATTCTTTCGATATATCACCTTTAAATACTATTTCAGGCATGAGTAGTCTCCCTAAATCTTCCTCAGTAAAGACCAAAGCAAAGAACTCATTCAGTCTATCCGCTATGGCTTTGTCCTCCCTTAGTGCCCCCCTTTTACCCCACTATCATCCACTGGTCCAACTGACTCTCCCACAGGTGTTTTCCTACGAATGTACTTGAAAAAGTTTTTATTATGCGTTTTTGCTTCCACGGCAAGCCTTTTTTCAAATTCTCTCTTTGCTTGCTTTATCGATGCCTTCCATCTAACTTGCCAGTGCTTATGTTGTTTCCAGTTTTTCTCATTTGGCTCCTTTTTCCATTTCCTGGAAAATGTTTTTTTGTTTTTGCTACAACAGCATGTCTGATATTGCCTTTAAAAAGTTAAATAAGAGACTTCATCAAATTTAACATATTGCAACATTTAAACATTAGCCAACGAGTGATATTGCCTTTAAACCATACTGGTAGGTTTTTGGCCTTCCTTCCACTTTTCTTAAAGCGTGAACTACATCTGGTCTGGGCTTCCAAGATAGTATTTTTAAACAATGCCCATGATTGATGCAAATCTTTAACCTTTTCAGTGGCACATTTTAGTTTTTTCTTAACTATTTTCCTCATTTGATCATAGTCTCCCTTTTGTAAGTTAAAAGGTAGTACTGTGGATTTCCTTGTCTTCCTGCTTGCAGTTATTAAATCAAATGCATTCATGCTATGATCACTAGTTCCAAGATTGGAAGACTGTGTAAATATCTGCACCAATTATAGAAGCAGGGAACCTGCAGCCCCTGCTCCATCACTGAAGCGTCAGCCACATACAAGGTGGAGGAAAATACAAATAATCAAAGCCACCAGGTCTCCCTTCCGAGACAGCCGAAAAATCTCAGCCTCCATATGAACCTCTGACAGAGACAACACACTTCCTTTTTTTTTTTTCACATCAGACTCCTCAGCTGAGACACCAGGACCAGCACTCAAGTCCAGGTCTCAGACAGTCCCCAGCAGTCCCACATCTCAAGGAAGCAACCTCTGTCCGGGTCACTTAGGAGGCGGCACTCAAGCTGGGCTTTTACACTCTACCCATCCCTCACGTGACTCAGCTTGAGGGAATCCAAAGGTTGCAAGGTCTGGAGTTTTCACACTAACAACCAGGCTCGACGAAGACAGAAAAGAATTCTGGGGAGGACAACCCAGACTCTCTGGCCCGAGTCTCTTTCCAGAGACACACTGCAGGGCTTCACCTCAGCTATTTTCTTACTAAGCTGTGCAGTGCTGCTCTCAATTTCTGTGCTCCCTTTTCTCATTCTCCTGCTCCTATTTTCTTTTTCTTCTTTTCATAAGCGAGGGCTGAGGGGCTACTTAAATCAGTCTGCACTTCCCCTCTTCTTTTCCTTTTGCTTTCTTTTTCTTTTTCACATGGCATTGCTTTGATTCTCTGGGTATGGGCTTAGCCTGTAGCACATGCCCATATGTGCTTTTGCCTTATATGGGCAGTGCTTCCCCTTCTTCTCAGGGAAAGGGGGTCACCTCTTTCTTGATGTAACCTCCTGTGATGCATGATGGGAACCTTCATTCCTCTTCATCACTGATCCCACATCCTGGAGTCTGAAGGGCAAGGGCTCTTCCTGCTTGTGGATGTCCAGAGTCCTGGAACTACATTTCCACCACCAAAGGTAATTTAAAACTTTTTTCTATACTGTTTATAGTAACATAGTAGAAAAAGACCAACATGGTCCGTTCAGTCTGCCAGGAAGTTGGCATAGGCAGAACGTATGACATAATGTGTGGGATGGAGGGTTTTGGTGGAGTATCTGCCATGCAATACAGATTACTTTCTCCATGCCTTTGGTTTTCAACAATCCTCAAACATATTGAAGTTGATTAAGTTTCTATACCATGATACCAGCAATGCTTTTTCTCTGTAAGGCAGGGTCCACCCCCGTACAGCCAGGGAAACCATTCACAGGTATAAACACCTGACACATCTGTTTTAAGTTGAAGTGCTCCATTCTTGGCTACCATCCTCTTACCCTTTAGGGATCCACTCTGTTTATCCCATTCTTTTTTGAATTCTAGTATTGTTTTTGCTTACAGCACCACTTTCAGGAGGGCATTCCAGGCATCCACTATTCTTTCCAAGAAGGAATATTTCCTGATGTTGCTATTAATTCTTCCTCCTTGTCGTGTCCTAGAGCATCCTCTCAAGGAGTCGTTAGTGGGATGAGAACAGCTGGGGAAAATAAAAAGCCCATACAATAAAATGGAGGGACAAGACATTTTTCAGATATGTTAACGAGAGGAGGTACTGCAAAAGTAGTATTGTCAGACTCAAGGAGGAAGGGAAGGAATATATAGAAGCTGATGAGGATAAAGTGGAATTGCTTAACAAATATTTTTGTTCTCTGTTCATAGATGAAAGGTCGGGAGCAAGACCTCAGAAAACACCCACAAAAAGGAACAGGGGATCTAGAACGATTTTCAGAAAACTGTACGTGAGGAACTAGCTAAACTAAAACTAGACAAAGCGATGGGGCCAGATGGGATACATCCCAGAGTATTGGAGGAACTTGGGGAAGTTCTAGCGGCAAAACTGTCTGACCTTTTTGATGCTTCTTTAGGGTCAGGAGTGGTCCCAGAGGGCTGGAGAAAGGCACATGTGGTCTCTTTACACAAAAGTGGAAGTAAGGATGAGGTTGAGAACTACAGGCTGATTAATCTGACTTCTGTGGTGAGTAAATTAATGGAAACACTGCTAAAAAAAAATAAGAGGACAGTGAGGTTTCTGGAGTCCAATGGATTGCAAGATCCGAAGCAGCACAGTTTAACTAGGGGCAGGTTTTGTCAGACAAATCTAATTTGTTTGACTGAACAACCAGAGAGCTGGCCCAAGAGAGAGCCCTAGATGTGGTGTATTTAGATTTCAGTAAAGTCTTTAACACCGGTCCGCACAGACGACTTATAAATAAATAGATTGAGCATTCTAGGCATAGACCCTAAAGTGACTGACTGAGTTAGAAATTGGCTGAGTGGGAGGTAACAAAGGGTACTGGTAAATGGAGCTTACTATGAGGAGAAGGATGTAACCAGAGGTGTACCGCAGGGATTTGTTCTTGGCCCAATTCTGTTTAACATTTTTGTTAGTGATATTGTGGAAGGGCTGTCGGATAATGTTTGCCTCTTTGCAGATGATACCAAAACCTGCATAGACAACCAGGAAGGAGTAGATAACATGAGAAAGGATCTAGCTAAGCTTAAAAAATGGACAAGAATTTGGCAGCTGAGATTTTTAACACGAAATAAAGCAGGATCATGCATTTGGGCTGCAAAAATCCAAGGGAGCGGTACAGTATAAGGGATGAAATACTTCTGTCCATGAAAAAAGAGTGAGACCTGGGCATGATTGTTTCTGATAATCTTAAAGTGGTTAAGCAGGTAGAAAAGGCAACAGGGAAAGCCAGAAGAATGCTTGGGTGCATAGGAAGAGGAATGGCCAGCAGAAAAAAAGTAGGCGACATTGCCTCTGTATAAGTTTTTGGTGAGACCTTATTTGGAGTACTGTGTGCAATACTGGAGACCACACCTTCAAAAGGATATACACAGGATGAAGTCTGTGCAGAGAGTGGCCACCAAAATGGTCAGTGGTCTTCATTATAAACCATATGGGGACAGACTTAAAGATCTCATATGTATACTTTAGAGGAAAAGCGGGATAGAGGAGATATGATAGAGACATTTAAATACCTCCATGGCATAAATGCACAGGAGGAGAGCCTCTTTCAATTTAAAGTAAGCTCTGCAATGCGGGGACATAGGATGAAGGTGACGGGGATAGGAGTGCTATGTGGAAATATTTCTTTACAGAAGAGTGGCAGATGTGTGGAATAGTCTCCCAATAGAGTTAGTAGAGGCGAGGACAGTATCTGAATTCAAGAAAGCATGGGACAAACACAGAAGATGTTTAAAGGAAATAAAGAGACTATAGTAGTTGATGTAGAGGGGCAGACTACATAGGCCATATGGTCTTTTTCTGCCATCATGTATCTATTTGACAAAGGCTCGTTTGTGCTGTAATACCTTTCAGGTAATTAAAAGTCTTTACCATATATCCTGTATCCCTCCTTTCCTCTCCTTTATGGCATACATATTTAAGGTCTCCAGACTCCTCATATTCTCCTGATGGGAGACCTGTTAACATTTTGGTTGCTTTCCTCTATACCGACTCCAGCCTCGTATGTCTATAGCAAGATATGGCCTCCAAAACTGAACAAAGTACTCCAGTGTGCAATACAAGGGCATCATCATCTCCTTCTTCCTGCTGGTTATGTCCCTCTCTATGGGGCTTAGCATCCTTCTGGCTTTGGCTACCGACTTATTGCATTGTTTTGCTGTCTTGAGATCCTCAGACACAAAGAGTAGTTACTCACCTGTAACAGGTGTTCTCCAGGAGCAGCAGGAATCAGTCCTCACTTATGGGTGACATCGGCGCCGATGGAGCCCCCGTGCAGAGCAGTTACCCAGCTTTCAAAGAAAGCCTTTGGGAATACTGCACGCATGTGCGGTCCCCTTCCCGCCTAAAGGTGCTATCTTGCTCAGTCAAATGACATAACTAAAAGACAGCACAAAAAATGTAAAAATGAACTATGTACAACTGCAACTCCCAGGGGAGGAGGGAGGGTTGTGAGGAATGATTCCTGCTGCTCCTGGAGAACACCTGTTACAGGTGAGTAACTACTCTTTCTCCAGGACCAAGCAGGAAGTCAGTCCTCACTTATGGGACTCCCCAGCTTCAGGCAACCGGGGACCCAGAGCTGCAAAATGAGCTCCCTCTAGCCTCAGCATCAGAGAAAGGATTTCACTGAAACATACCTCTACCGGTAGCCCAACCAGAGGGCTGGAGGGTAGGAATTGCCTATACCTCAAAGAGATTCCGGAGCACTGCCTGACCGAAAGCACTGTCCCTACGGGACTCCCTCTCCAGACAGTAATGGGCCGCAAAAGTCTGGCTTGAGGACCAAGTTGCAGCCCTGCAGATGTCTGCCAACGGTACAGAGTGGAGATGAGCTACTGAGGCAGCCATTGCCCTGACACGGTGGGCCGTGACCCGACCCCGCAAAGGAAGGTCAGCTGCCCTGTAAGCTCAGGTGATACAGTCAGCTACCCAGATGGACAAAGTACGCTTGGAGACAGGTACCCCCAAGTTATTGGGGTCAAAAGATACGAAGAGATGAGTAGCCCTCCTATGCCCCTGCGTACGCTCAAGGTAGAAGGATAAGGCCCTCCTACAGTCCAGGGTATGCAGGACTGTCTCAGCCCGGCTGGCATGGGGCCTAGGGAAGAATATTGGAAGAACCACCTCCTGGTTGAGATGGAAAGAGGAGACAACCTTGAGGAGGAACTTAGGATGAGTCCGAAGGACTACCCTGTTCCTATAGAAGCGAGTGTAGGATCTGTCACAGACCAGGGCTTGAAGTTCACTCACTCGCCTAGCCGAGGTCAAGGCCACTAGGAATAGAGTCTTCCAGGAAAAGAAGCGTAGAGGACATGTCGCCATTGGTTCAAAAGGTGGGCGAGTCAGTTGCTGCAAGACCACATTCAATTCCCATTCAGGGGCTGGTGGACGGAGAGGAGGCTTGAGCAATAGCAAGCCTCTGAGAAACCTGGACACCAAGGGATGAACTGACAAAAAGTGTCCCTCCACCATGGAATGGTGAGCTGCCAGAGCAGAGAGGTGGACCCGGCCAGAATTGGACTTAAGGCCCTGATTGGACAAGTGCAGAAGGTACTGGAGCACTACTGGCACAGTGCAGCCGAAAGGATCTTCCTTGCGTTGCTGACACCACAAGGAGAACCTCCTCCACTTCAAGGCATATGTTTTCCTGGTGGATTGCTTTCTAGAGGCCAAGACCACCTCTTCCACTTCCTGAGGTAGGCCCCAGGGAACCAAGACTACCCTTGCAGCCTCCAGGCCATCAGATTGAGAGATTTGAGATTGGGATGTAGAAGGGAACCCTGATCCTGAGAGAGAAGGTCGGGTTGGAATCCCAGAGGCAGTGGTGTCTCCATTGCCAGTTGAAGCAGCAGGGGGAGCCAGGGCTGCCTCAGCCACCTGGGAGCAACCAGCAGCACCGAGGCCTTGTCCCTGAGAATCTTGAACAACGTTCGGGCCACCAGAGGCGTGGGAGGAAACGCATATAGTAGGCCCTGGGCCCAAGAGATCAGGAAGGCATCCGCCGCCACCCTTAGGGGATGCGGTTGCCTGGAACAAAACCTGGGTAGTTGGTGATTTAAGGGACTGGCAAAGAGATCCATGGATGGAAGTCCCCATTTCAGGAAAATCTGTTGAACCACTAACGGGTGCAGTTGCCACTCGTGGGGCTGCAGAACTCTGCTTAATCTGTCTGCCAGAAAGTTCTCCTGGCCAGGAAGATAAACAGCCTTCAGCAACATCTGGTGCCTGAGGGCAAAAGAGCAAAGGGCCTGTGCTTCCAGGCATAGAGGCCTGGAGCCAGTGCCGCCTTGTGCCGGGGGGGGGGCACTGCGGAGTGCATCTTCTGGCACTTCAGACGATGCATGGCCGATTCCACCACCATGGAATGGTGCGGCAGCTGCGCCTTTTGGAAGCCAGGGCTCTTACGGAGTCGATAAATGGAATCGACCCGCTTGCTCAATACCGGCGCCGAGGCCGGTGCCTCCCACATCCGGAAGAGGAGCCGTTCCAGCATCGGAGGAACCGGAACAGTAAAGGCCTCCTTCGGAGGAGAGTCATACTGGAGGGCCTCGAGCTCTTCGGCTCGAGGCTCCTCCTCGGGGTCCGCGGGAATCGCCAATGCCTTGGCCATGTCCCGCATGAACTTCGAGAACCGGGTGTTCTCCGGAGGGGACCTACTCCAGGGCTCGGACTTCATGGTCTCGAGTATCGGCTCGGTCTCCGGGGTCGACTTCGACGTCGATGTCCCGGTGGTCGGGGCAGGTGCACCAGCGAGGCTGGCCATCAGTACCCGTTGCTGATCCATGAAGGCAGACAATCTGCACGCCAAGGCTGTCAGCCTGAGTCCAAGCTCAGGAGACTCAGCAGCCACTGACTCGGGCCCTGGCGGCGCTGGCCCGATGTCGGCTCTCTCGGGGGAGAGTCCACGAGGACTACAGGACTTACGTGTCCGACGGTCTCCAGCTCTACACGAGGTACTTTGGACAGCTTCTCCTGTTCCAAAGGCCCGGGACGGCGGTCGGGGGTCTTAGACCTGGCCCTCGAGGAACCAGGGACCTCTTCCGACGCCGCCCTCATGAGCCATTTCTTCCTCTTGCGTTCCCGGTCGGGGGACCCCCTGTCCGAGGAACCCCGGCAATTCTCGGGATCAGACTCCCGAGACGTCAAGGCCTCAGACGAGGTCTGGGCCCGGCCGGAGGCAGAATCTGAGAAAATCCTTTCCTTCTGGTGCTGACGGCTTCGAAGTGCCTTGGTGAACATTTTGCCACACGGGCCACAGATCATGGGATCATGATCTGGGCCGAGGCACCGAAGGCAACAGTCGTGTGTGTCGGTGAGAGACATTAGTTTCTTGCACTGATCACACTTCGTGAAACCACTGGAAGCCATCGGGGAAAAAAGGGCCCCCGCGAAGTCAAAGGACCAGCCTTCCAGGGAAGAACAGAAAAAAGGGCGCGAACGCCAGCCACGAAGGGCAAAAACCGAAAAATAGAAAAACGGGTTCGATACCGGTGTACCGAACCCGGCGGGAAGGGGAACCGGCGTCGAACTCGGAGAAAAAGACGAAGAAATCTTCGAAAAAACGACAACTTTTCCGGGTGACTCGGACAAACATCCGATGGGCTCCACGGAAAAAGAGAGACTGAGCAAGATGGCACCTTTAGGCGGGAAGGGGACTGCGCATGCATGCAGTATTCCCAAAGGCTTTCTTAGAAAGCTGGGGAAATGCTCCGCACGGGGGCTCCATCGGCGCCGATGTCACCCATAAGTGAGGATTGACTTCCTGCTTGGTCCTGGAGAATCACCCCAATACCCAAGGGTTTATGTCGCCCTAGGAAGGCCTACCCCCCCCCCCCCCACCCCCGGCATCTACCATCTCACCTGTGAGAGGTGGATGGCATGGCAAACCCTCCACAATTTTTAAAAACAGCCGTTTTCAGCCACTGCTTCAGTGTCATGGCAGATCTTATAATACTCGTAAGCAGGAGGAACTGACATCAATCTGGCTAACAGCAGCTTAGTGGCTTAGCTCCCAAACCCACCGCAAACAAAAGCCCCCCCCAACAGTGAGCAGAGCCACCGCAGTGCAAAAATGCTTGGTGGGGACATGGTCAAATAGTACTGCGGAGGATGGCAGCAAACAATAAAGCGCTGGATAGCCATAATAAGCTGAGGGTGTCCCAAAGGCTAGAAAGCCAGACGAACACACGTGCGGCCTCCCCTGTGAACATTGCCTCGGAGGGATCCAACGCCAATGAAGGCAGCAGTAACGAATGGGCGGTGGACCTTGGACCAGAGCAGGTTTTGCTTAAGCATGAGTTCAGTCGTTGCTTTGAGGATATGGCAGCAGAGTTCCCGGCCATGTGCGATGATATTTCAGCCAAAGTTACAGACATACACACTGACATCCATGAATTGGGTGGGCACATGGAGGAAGCAGAGACCAAGTTGGAAGAACAGGCGGAAAATCTTGTGGAACTACAGTGCAGTGGATCGGCATAAGGCGCAGGCGACAGAACTGACATATAAAATTGACGACTTAGAGAACAGAAGCCGGAGAAATAATGTCCATATATGAGGGGTGCCTGAGGGCCCGGGACCTGAGAATGCGGAGGCACAGGTGCGTGACATTTGTATGGACTTAATAGCAGGCCATGATGGAGCGGCACGTGTGGAGATCATGGATATAGAGCAGGCACAGCGAGCAATGGGCAAATCCCCAGGCAACAAGCCAAGGGACCTTGTCATGTGTTTTCTTTGCTATCAGGATGCTGAGTTGGTGTTACAGCAGGAATGAGCACTTAAACACCTACATTATCAAGGAGCAGATATCACTTTCTATCAAGATCTCTCTGCTTTTACTTTGGCGCGGTAGTGCAAAATGAAACCTGTACTTGAGGTGATGCTTAAGGAGCAAGTCCGCTATGCTTGGTCATTCCCCTTCCGGATGAACTTTATGTTGGCTGGCAAGAAGATCAGTGTAAAAGATGTCACGGAAGCCTGGCGAGCATTACGCATGGCGGGATTGGTGAACAATGACTCTCTGCCAGGCCTGTAGAACACACTGCTGGCCCAGCCTAAATGGACTAAAGTTGGTGGGAATCGCAAGTGTGCGTGGAAAGGCCTGGAACAATTTGAAGTAGTGTATTGGGAAGACTGTTGATAACCATGTGAACATTTGATGAGGGGGTTATCATTATATGTTTACCACTGAGGCTGTATGCAAGTTGAGAACTCACACTTATAGTATAGCTTCATATAGATGTGTGAGCTTGGTGGGGGATATTTAAGCGCTTAACACTTGCTTTGTTAGTATGTTAATTGTTTGGGCAGTACACTGTTAGTCTGGATAACAGCTCGGGGTGGGGGTAGTGGATCTATGGATTGGTGAGAGGTGGTATGGTGTAAAAATGGGGGAGGGGTGGAATAGTGATACTTAAAGAGGGGGGATGGCACCTGGATCTGGATGAGGGGTGGGAGGGGGGGCAGGAGAGGGTTGTGGGTGTTTTGTGGGAGACAGGGGGCTGGAAGAGAAAGGGTAGGAGGAGGGTGTTTGGATTGAGGGGTCTGATACACTGTAAGCATGCGATAAAGCTGGCAAGGTGAGACTTTGTGTGTGGGTGTGTGTCTGTACTACTTGCTCGGCCCTCTGGCTCTCTCTCATGGGGGGAAGGGAGGAGGAGAGGGAGGTTTGATGCTGAGGGTCATCTCATTTAATGCCAAGGGGCTAAATTCCCTGCATAAGCAATCCCATCTGTTTAAAGAGCTACTGCATTTTGGGGGCAATATGATCCTTCTGCAAGAAAACCACCTTCGGATGGGATGTCTGGCCTGGTTAAGGAGGGGGCCATATGGGGAAGTGTGGGTGATGGCAGCAGATAGTAAAGGGCAGAAAAAATGTGGAGTGGTGATACTGCTACGAAAAACCCTCCAATATGTGGTAGAGGGAGTTCAGAGGGACAGGGATGGGCGGTGGTTTTGTCAGACTCAAGGGTGAAAGGGAAAAATATGTAGAAACTGATGAGGATAAAGTGGAATTGCTTAACAAATATTTCTGTTCTGTATTCATAGATGAAGGGCTGGGAGCAGGACCTCAGACAACACCCACAAACAGGAAAAAAAGCTAGGGGCATTTCAAACGATTTTCAGGAGCTACCTAAACTAAAACTGGACAAAGCAATGGGACCAGATGGGATACATCCAAGAATACTGAAGGAATTTGGGGAGGTTCTAACAGCTCCACTGATTGACCTTTTCAATGCCTCTTTGGAGTCAGGGATAGTGCCAGAGGACTGGAGAGAGGCACATGTGGTCCCTTTACACAAAAGCGGAATTAAGAATGTGGTTGAAAACTACAGGCCGGTTAGTTTAACCTCACTGGTGAGTAAATTATTGGAAACGCTGCTGAAAGAGAAAATAGTGAGGTTTCTGGAGTCCAGCAGATTACAGGATCCGAGGCAGCATGTATTCACCAGGGGCAGGTCTTTTCAGACAAATCCGATTGATTTCTTTGACTAGGTGACCAGGGAGTTGAACCGAGGGAGAGCCCTAGATGTGGTGTATTTAGATTTCAGTAAAGCTTTTGACACTGTTCCGAACAGGCGACTTATAAACAAACTAAGCACCCTTGGGATGGACCCTAAAGTTACTGCTTGGGTTAGAAACTGGTTGAGTGGGAGGCGACAAAGGATACAGGTAAATGGAGTTCACTCCGAGTAGGAGGATGTTACCAGTGGTGTGCCCCAGGGATCTGTCCTTGGTCCGATTCTTTTTAACATCTTTGTTAGTGATATAGCGGAAGGGCTGTCGGGTAAGGTTTGCCTCTTTGCAGATGATACCAAAATCTGCAATAGAGTAGACACCCAGGAAGGTGTAGATAACATGAGGAGGGATCTAGCTAAGCTTGAATAATGGTCTAGAATTTGGCAGCTGGGATTTAATGTTAAAAAATGTAAGGTCATGCATTTGGGCTGCAGCAATCCAAGGGAGCAAAGAGTAGTTACTCACCTGTAACAGGTGTTCTCCAGGAGCAGAAGGAATCAGTCCTCACATATGGCTGATGTCGGCGCCGATGGAGCCCTCGTGCGGAGCATTTCCCCAGCTTTCACAGAAAGCCTTTGGGAATTGCAGCGTGCATGCGTGGTCCCCTTCCCGCCCAAGGGTGCCATCTTGCTCAGTCTGATGACATAGCTAAAAGACAGCAAAAAATTAGCAAAAAAAACAATCATATGACTGCAACTCCAAGGGGAGGAGGGAGGGTTGTGAGGACTGATTCCTGCTGCTCCTAGAGAACACCTGTTACAGGTGAGTAACTACTCTTTCTCCAGGACCAAGCAGGAAGTCAGTCCTCACATATGGGACTCCCCAGCTTAAGGCTACCGGAGACCCCAAGCAGAAAAATGAGCTCCCTCTAGCTCGTCAGCACAGAAGGAAGGAATCTTCTCTGAGAACGCCCCCGACCAGTAGCCCAACACCAGGGCCGGAGGGTAGGATTTGCCTAAACCCCAAAGAGATTATGGAGTACTGCCTGTCTGAAAGCACTGTCCCTGCGGGACTCCCTCTCAAGGCAGTAATGGGCCGCAAAAGTCTGGCTTGAAGACCAAGTAGTGGCCCGGCAGATGTCTGCCAACGGAACAGAGCGGAGATGAGCAACTGACGCAGCCTTCGCCCTGACACGATGAGCCGTGACTCAACCCTGCAACGAGAGGCCGGCTGCCCCAAAAGCCCAGGCGATACAGTCAGCGACCCATATGGACAACGTACGCTTGGAGAAAGGGAGCCCCAACTTATTGGGGTCAAAAGAAATGAAAAGCTGAACAGCCTTCCGATGCTCCCGCGTACGGTCATGGTAGAAGGATAACGCCCTCCTACAGTCCAGGGTATGCAGGACCATCTCAGCCCGGTTGGCATGCGGCCTGGGAAAGAAGGTCGGAAGAACCACCTCCTGATTGAGGTGAAAAGGTGAGACAACTTTAGGAAGAAACTTAGGGTGAGTCCGTAGGACTACCCTATTCCTGTAGAACCTAGTGTAAGAAGGATCAGACACTAGTGCCTGCAGTTCACTCACTCGCCTAGCAGAGATGAGAGCTACCAGAAATAAAGTTTTCCAGGAGAGAAAACGGAGAGGGCAGGTAGCCATAGGTTCAAAAGGCGGACAAGTAAGCCGCTGTAAGACCACATTCAGATCCCACTCAGGGGCCGGTGGACGCAAAGGAGGCTTAAGCAGAAGAAGGCCTCTGAGGAAACGAGTCACCAAAGGGTGGTTGGAAAGAGGCCTGCCATCCACCGGCGAGTGGGGTGCTGAGAGAGCACTAAGGTGAACTCGGACAGAGTTGGACTTAAGGCCCAGATTGGAGAGGTAGAGCAAATATTGCAACACTACCGCTACCAAGCACGAGAAGTGATTCTCACTGCGCTGAGCACACCATGCAGAGAATCTACGCCACTTAAGAGCGTAGGACTTCCTGGTGGACTGACGCCGAGAGGCCAAGACTACATCTTCCACCTCTCGAGGTAGTAGTAGGGGAGTGAGGACTACCCTTTCAGCAGCCAGGCCATCAGATGAAGGGACTGGAGGTTGGGGTGAGTCCCCTGATCCTGAGACAGGAGATCATGTTGAAACCCCAGAGGAAGAGGTGTGTCCACCGCTAGCTGTAGCAGAAGCGGGAACCACGGTTGCCTCGGCCACCGGGGGGCTATGAGAATCAATGAAGCTCCGTCCCGGAGGACTTTGAACAGCGTTCTGGACACTAGTGGTGTGGGAGGAAACGCATACAGTAGGCCAGTGGACCACGAGATCAGAAACGCATCCGCTGTTACTCTGAGAGGATGCGGTTGTCTGGAGCAAAATCTCGGTAGTTGCCGGTTCAGAGGACTGGTGAAAAGATCCATGGTGGGGAGTCCCCACTTGAGAAAGACCTGCTGAACCACCGACGGGTTCAATCTCCATTCGTGTGGTTGCAGGATCCTGCTCAGTTTGTCTGTCAGGTAATTTTCCTGACCTGGGAGGTAGACAGCTTTGAGAAGGATTCCGTGATTGACAGCCCAAGAGCACAGCCGTTGTGCCTCCTGACATAGAAGGAAGGAGTCTGTGCCTCCTTGTTTGTTCACATAGAACAAGGCAACTTGATTGTCCGTCTGGACCAGTACAGACTGGTGAGAGGCGAGGTGGGAGAAGGCTCTCAGAGCTAGGCGTATCGCCCGTAGCTCCAGGAAGTTTATCTGTTGAGCAGCCTCCCAAGGGGTCCAGAGACCCTGAGTACATGTCCCTTGGCAATGTGCTCCCCAACCGAGAAGAGAGGCATCCGTTGTCAGCACCTGAGTATGCGGAGGGGATTGGAAAACCACTCAGAGCAGCAGATTTGGGAGATGAAGCCACCATTGCAGAGAGGAGACCAGGAGGTCGGAAATCCGCACTGAGTCCGCTAGACCCCCTGAGGCTTGATGCCACTGAGTGCGAAGGCTCCACTGAGCAGGTCGCATGTGCAGGCGGGCATTGGGGGTGACATGAACCGTGGAAGCCATATGGCCGAGTAGTCTCAGGAATTGCCTGGCAGAGACCATGGAATTGCTGCGAAACTGGCTGGCCAGATCCATTAGCCTGTGGGCTCTGTCCAGAGGCAGAAAAGCCTTTGCTTACATAAGAACATAAGATATGCCATATTGGGTCAGACCAAGGTCCATCAAGCCCAGTATCCTGTTTCCAACAGTGGCCAATCTAGGTCATACGTACCTAGCAGTTTCCCCAAAAGACACAGGTTCTGCAATGCTTGTACTAGGTCAAGCATTGATATCCTGGGTCCCTTCTTAATAATGGTTTATGGACCTTTCCTCCAGGAACTTGTCCAAACCTTTTTTAAACCCAGCTACACTAACAGCCTTTACTACATCCTCCGGTAACAAATTCCAGAGTTTGATTACACGTTGAGTGAAAAAATATTTTCTTTTATTAGTCTTAAATAGTTTACCCTGTAGCTTCATTGCATGTCCCCTAGTCTTCCTATATTCTGATAACGTAAACAGTTGATCTACGTTTACCCGTTCCACTCCGTTCTTTAATTTATAGACTTCTATCATATCTCCCCTCAGCCGTCTCTTTTCCAGGTTAAAGAGCCCTAACCTTTTTAGCCTTTCTTCACAGGAGTATCCTTTCATCCCCTTTACCATTTTGGTGGCTCTTCTCTGAACCTTTTCTAATAAACGCTATATCCTTTTTAAGATACGGCGACCAGAATTGCACACAACATTCAAGGTGCGGTCTCACCATGGAACGGTATAGAGGCATTATAATATCTTTTGTTTTATTTTCCATTCCTTTCCTTATGATACCTAGCATTCTATTTGCTCTCTTGGCTGCCGCTGCACACTGGGCCGAGGGTTTTAACATGTTATCCACAATGACGCCTAAATCCTTTTCCTGGGTGGTTGTTCCTAATGTGGAACCTTGCATCGTGTAACCATAGTTTGGGTTGTTCTTCTCTAGGTGCATAACTTTGCACTTGTCCACATTAAATTTCATCTGCCATTTTGATGCCCAGTCTTCCAATTTATCAAGATCCTCTTGCAATTTTCCACAATCCTCTTCGGTTTTAATAACTTTAAATAGTTTTGTGTCATCTGCAAATTTGATAACCTCACTCATTATTCAACTTTCCAGGTCATTTATGAATATGTCAAAAAGCAGCGAACCCAGCACAGATCCCTGGGGTACACCACTATTCACCTTTCTCCATTAGGAAAATTGTCCATTTAGCCCAACCCTCTGCTTTCTATCTTTTAACCAGTTCCTGATCCACAGTAGTACATTGCCTCCTATCCCATGGCACTTTAGTTTTGCCAAAAGTCTCTGATGAGGGACCTTGTCAAAGGCTTTCTGAAAGTCCAGATACACTATATCAACCGACTCACTTTGACCACCTGTTTATTCACACTTTCAAAAAAACATAACAGATTAGTAAGACAAGATCTTCCTTGTCCAAAGCCATGTTGGCTGTCTCCCATTAGGCCATGACTATCTACATGATGAGTAATTTTATTCTTTATGATGGTTTCTACCATTTTTCCCGGTACTGACGTGAGGCTCACTGGTCTGTAGTTTCCCGGATCACCCCTCGAACCCTTTTTAAAAATTGGTGTTACATTGGCGATCCGCCAATCTTCAGGTATTAGAGATGATTTTAATGATAGTCCACAGATTACTAATAGCAGGTCTGCAATCTCATATTTCAGTTCTTTCAACACCCTTGGATGTATACCATCCAGCCCAGGTGATTTGCTACTCTTCAGTTTATCTAATAGTTGTAATACATCTTCCCGATGTATCGATATTTCCTTCAATTCTTCCGCACCTTTAAATACCACTTCAGTCATGGGTAACATCCCTACATCTTCCTCAGTAAAGACCGAAGCAAAGAATTCATTCAGTCTCTCCGCTATCGCCTTGTCGCCTCTTAGTGCCCCTTTATCTCCTCTATCATCTAATGGTCCAACTGATTCTCTCACAGGTTTTTTGCTACGAATGTACTTGAAAAAATTCTTTATTTCGCGTTTTTGCTTCCGCAGCAAGCTTCTTCTCAAATTCTCTCTTTGCCTTCTTTATCAATACCTTGCATTTGACCTGCCAGTGCTTGTGCTGTTTCCAGGTTTCATCGTTTGGCTCTTTTTTCCATTTCCTGAAAGATGCTTTCTTGGCAACAGCCTCTCTGACCTCACCTTTAAACCATGCTGGCAGTTTTTTGGACTTCCTTCCACTTTTCTTAAAGCGTGGAATACAGCTGGTCTGGGCTTCCAAGATAGTATTTTTCAACAACACCCAAGCTTGATGTAAGTCTTTAACCTTTGCAACTGCTCCTTTTAGTTTTTTCTCAACTATTTTCCGCATTTTATCATAGTCTCCCTTTCAAAAGTTAAAAGTTAGTACTGTGGATTTCCTTACTATCCCTCCTCCACTAATTAAATCAAAGGCGATCATGCTATGATCACTATTGTCAAGTGGCCCCAACACCCTTATCTCTTGCACTAGATCTGGTGTTCCACTAAGGACTAGGTCTAATATGGCTTCCCCTCTGGTCGGTTCATGAACCAGCTGCTCCAAGAAGCAGTCATTTATTTCATCTAGGAACTTTATCTCCCTAGCATGTACTGCCGTGACACTGACCCAGTCGATACCAGGGTAATTGAAATCGCCCATTATTATTACCGCACTGTAACATTTGTTAGCTTCCTTGATTTCTTTGAGCATTTCATCATCCATTTGTTCATTTCTGGTCAGGCGGTCGATAGTACAGCCCCACCGCCTTCTCCTTTTTATATGGAATTTCAATCCATAGAGATTCTATACTGATACTATGCTGATACTAGGCCCTGAGTGACTATTAAATTAAAACTATAAGCTCTCTGCTGGGTATGAAATGTAACCAGAAAGTTCTCTTCTGTGTTTTAAATTTAAAATTAAACTGCTGCTACTAGGCCCTGACTGATTTAACAAAAAATAGTGGGTTCACAGATTAAATAGCTTTAATAGAAAGAATTCCTTTCAGAAAATTCCCAGAAGTATATACTCACAATTGCAGATCTCTCTCCAGAAGTAACGGTCCCTTTTTCTAGTCCCCAGGGTTCGTAGAAATGCTGCTACTACTGCCATGCATTTCGTGAACACCCTTGGTGCTGAAGCCAGACCAAAAGGAAGAACCCTGTACTGGAAATGTCTTCCCCTGAAAAGGAAACGTAAGAATTTCCTGTGATCTGGATGGATGAGAATGTATGTGTATGCATCCTTTAAGTCTAGAGAGCAAAGCCATTCCTGGGCTTGAAGGTATGGCAGAAGAGTTCCTAGAGAAATCATTTTGAATTTCTCTCGAAACAGATATTTGTTCAATTCTCTGAGGTCTAGAATGGGTCTGTGTCCCCCTGTTTTCTTTGGGATAAGAAAATAGGGGGAGTAGAACCCTGTTACCTGTTGAAAAATGGGTACTTTCTCTATTGCCCCTTGGGCAAGAAGTGTGGAGACCTCGTAATCTAGCAGATTGTCTGCAGAGGTTTGTGAATTGAACTGCTTTAGAATTGTAGGAGGGGGTATGCTGTGAAAATGAAGTTTGTACCCCTCTCCTACAATGGACAAAGTCCAGTCTTCTGCTGTTATTTGATGCCATCTGTTGATAAAGTGGCATAAAATACCCAGAATATTGGGGGGTTGGGGACCCTTCAGAGGCAGGAAGGCGAAGCTCTCTGGGAAGGAGTCAAAGCCCTTGAGGGGGCTGAACCTGGAGAGCTGGTTGGGCTCTCGGTCCTTTTGGTTTCTTCTGTTGTCTAGGTTGTCCCTTTTAGTTAACGTGACCTGAAGTCTGACTCTGCTGGGTATAGGAAGGATAAAACTTCCTCTTCTTGCTAAAAGAGTGTTTTTTATAAGGCTTCCTTTTGGCTGGAGTGGCTGTAGACTGACAATCTATCTAAGGTAGAACTGTCAGCATCTAACTCATTAGCCTTTTCCTGCCAGTTCTTGCCGAAGAGATTCTCCCCGTGCAAGGAATGTTGCCTAATTTGTCCTGTACCCAAGTCTCCAAGTCTGATGCCTGTAGCCAGGCAATCCATCGTGCACCAATGGCAATAGCAGAAGTTCTGTTGATGCATTCAAAGCAGTCAAAAGCTGCACGATTGACAGACTTGGAGACATTTTGAGCATGCTTAACTAGAGCAAGAAAATCTTGTCTCTTATCATCTGGGAGAAAAGGGCTCATAAGTTCCAAGTCTCCTGTGACTTCCTTAAGGAACATTCCCATATATAGGATGTATGAAATGATCCTAGATCAGTGATGGCTAACCTTTTTGAGCCCGAGTGCCCAAACTGCCGCACAAAACCAAAGAATTTCCTCAAAGTGCCAGCACGTCATTTGCATAAGTGGTCTTATTTGCATAAATATTTGCATAATGTTACCATACACTAACTTTTAGTAAACATGTCTCTTAATGAGTGTATGGATAAAGAAAGACTAAAAGATTTCTACATTACTATAATCCAGTGCCAACCGCCAGGCACATTAGGAACTACTACAAACGCTGCCCATTTAGAACCCATAGCAAACCCGCCGTATCCTGACAGCATTACCAGGACTCACAAAGCACCATACCCTACCTATCAAAAGGCAACACTGCAAATATTAAACCAATACATTTCAGTGAATACTGGGGAAAGAGAACAAGTGGCAACGTCAAATAGGAATTTCCTCTTGTACCAAACAAAGCGCAGATGTTAATGATGCACATTTCCCAGAGCTGACATATTCCAGTTAATAAATTCAAAATAAAGAGATATCGTTCTACCTTTTGTGCATTTTTTTTCAGTTGCAATTGGTCCAGCCATTTTCTTCTGGTTTCTTCATGTTTTCTGCTAACTCTCCATCGTCTGCTGTCCATTTGTCCTTTCTTCTCTCTTCTAGTTTTTTTTCCATTCTCTCTCTCTCTACATCTGCTTTAACATACTAATCTTTCTCCTTTTGCTCTTTCCTCATTCCTATTTCATCCACACAAATTTTACCCCTCCATCCTCAATCCCCAATTACTCTCCCAATACCTGGCCAATTGTAGATTTTTCATCCCTCCTACACAAAATATTTTTCCCCTCTCCATTTTACTCTCCCAGCCCCATCCCATTCTAATCCTCCCCCAACATCAGCTCCCTTCTAGTTCCAGTCTCACCCAGCATCCATTCCCTTCTTCAAGCCCCCCACTTCCCCTCAGCCCATTTCCATTCCAAGCCCCGTCCCCATCAGCTATTTGCAGTTCAAGCCCCCCACTTCCCCTCAGCCCATTTCCATTCCAAGCCCCATCCCCAACAGCTATTTGCAGTTCAAGCCCCCTTCCACTCAGCCCATTTCCAGTCCTAGCAACCCCCCAACCCATTACCAGTCCTAGCCCCCCATAGCTCACTCCCAGTCCTAATCCCACCAGCCCATTTCCAGTCCTAACCTCCCCATCAGCCCACTCCCAGTCCTAATCCCCCATCACTCAATTTTTAGTTTAAGCCCCCCCAGCGCCTATCACCACTCCTAACCCCCCCAGTGCCCATCACCACTCCTACCCCCCCAGCCCAGCGCCCATCACCACTCCTAACCCCCCCAGCCAGCCCAGTGCCCATCACCACCCCTAACCCCCCCCGAGCCAGCCCAGTGTCCATCACCACTCCTAACCCCCCAGCCCAGTGCCCATCACCACTCCTAACCCCCCCACCCCAGCCCATCACTACTCCTAACACCCCCCAGCCCAGCCCATCACTACTCCTAACCCCCCCCAGCCCAGCCCAGCCAATCACCACTCCTAACCCCCCCCAGCCCAGCCCAGCCCATCACCACTCCTAACCCCCCCCCCAGCCCAGCCCAGCCCATCACCACTCCTAACCCCCCCCAGCCCAGCCCAGCCCATCACCACTCCTAACCCCCCCCCCAGCCCAGCCCAGCCCATCACCACTCCTAAGCCCCCCAGCCCAGCCCAGCACCACTCCTAACCCCCACCCCCCACCCCCAGCCCAGCCCAGCCCAGCCCAGGGAAAATTAAAAAAAAAAAAAGAAAACCTGTTTGCTGCCGCTGTCGGGGCCGCCGCGGCAGAATCGAGCGTGCCGCGGGGCCCCCCTGTACCCACCGGCAGAGCCTGTCCTCCCCGTAGCAGCTCTCTCTTTGGAGCTGCAGTCAGACGCGCCGGCTTGCAGAGCGCGAGGGAAGAGTTCCCTCGCTGCTCTGTTAAGCCCGCGGGGGCTGATGGGAAGTTCCCATCAGCCCCCGCGGGCTTAACAGAGTCGCGAAAGGGAAACTCTTCCCTTCGCGCTCTGCAAGCCGGCGAGTCTGACTGCAGCTCCAAAGAGAGAGCTGCTACGGGGAGGACAGGCTCTGCCGGTGGGTACAGGGGGGCCCCGCGGCACGCTCGATTCTGCCGCGGCGGCCCCGACAACGGCAGCAGATAGGGTTGTTGTTTTTTTTTCGATGGCGGACCTTCCCGCGTGCCAGCTGCAAGGCCTTCGCGTGCCACAGCTGGCACGCGTGCCATAGGTTCGCCATCGCTGTCCTAGATGAAAGCATGGAAGCTTGAAAGGTTCTGCGTCCAAAAGCATCCAGAGTCCTACATTCATGGCCTGGAGGATTGGATGCATGTCTCTTTGCACTTTTCATCCTACGCATGGCTGATTCCACTACCTTTGAATGGTGTGGCAGCTGGGTTTTCTCAAAACCAGGACATGGTGGAACTCGATACATAGTATCAAGTCTCCTAGAGTGAGGAGAAGTGGTCAGAGGTGTCTCCCACATTCTGAGCATCAAGCTATGCAGAATTTCATAGATAGGCAGCCTCCTTGGGAGCTTTAGGATATTGGAGGATTTCCAATTCCTTTGCTCTGGGTTCTTCTTCAGGAGCTACTGTGATTGAAAGGCCTTTGGCCATATCACGGATGAAATCCTGAAAAGACATGTCCCTCTGGAGGTGACATTCTGCGTTGGGGAGAAGAGGGATCTTCTAGGAGAAACACTCTAGTGCCAGCAGAATTGTCAGAGTCTTCAGAATCGGAGGAATCAAAGGATTCCTGTCCCCGATGCTCTTGCAAAGCACGATCCCGGTACCGATCGAAGTCGGTACCGAGGTGACCCGGTACTGCTTTGTCCCCTCGAGCCAGAGAAGGCATAAGAAGAGTTCCCACCGGGGCCGGCACCGTTGGTACCGGCATCACCGGTGTCGGTACCGACATCGGTGTCAATGTCGGCACTGGTGCTCTTGGGACCAAGGGTACCGCAGCCGAGAGCTGTGATACTGCGCTCGATAGCGAGGAACCTCTGGTCTATCGACGCTGCAGATGCCTGGGTGTCGGTACCAGTAAGGACGGCCGAAACCCCTGAGCATGGTACAGGTAGTTCTTGCGAGGTTGAGGCCTCGAGAACATCCTGAAGCCCCATTGATGCTTTGTAAGCCGAAGCCTCCCACCGGGGCTGTTTTGCCGGTGTGGTTCCCTCAAGGGCAATGCCAACGGCCTCTCGATGCTTAGCAGGAGAGCTATCCTTTGAGGACTGGCTCTTATGTTTAGTTACCTGAGATCCATGGGAGGAAGAAGAGGCCCTCGACGATGTCGATGCAATGGATCTGGCATCTGAAGAAAAAAGGGTACCGAGCTTTGCGGCCCAGTTCTGTCTTCCTCTTTTGGTCATGCCCATGCAGGAGAGACATTCAGTTGGAGAATGATCAAGTCCTAAACATTTTAGACACCAATCATGGGTGTCAGTGACGGAAATGGTACCGCCACACTTAGTACATTTCTTAAAACCACTAGTTGGTTTTTCCATGATTCAGGAAAATGGGGGCCTAGTACCCAAAATGGCGCCTAGCACCAAAAAGGAAAATTTCTGAAAGAAACACTGAAAGGTTTTTTGTTGTTTTTTTTTAAAAGGAAAAGAAAAGAACCGGCGATACCGGTAGGCGTCGTGCGGTAGGCAAACGCGACCACAGAAAGAAGTTTAAAGATATAATTTTCTGCGGTGACAGGGAATAGGTCCTGTTGGCTCCGCGGAAAACGAAGAACTGAAGAGGGACAGTTGGAAAGGCGGGAAGGCAGCGCGCATGTGCTGAGGGATGCTCCCAAAAGCGTTCTTATTGGGCACTGGGGAGCGTTCCCGCGCAGGCTCCGTCGGTATCGACGATACCCATACGTGAGGACTACATTCCTGCTTTTTCCTGGAGATAGGAGGTGATAGTGCCTCTGTATAAGTCTTTGGTGCGACCTCATTTGGAGTATTGTGTGCAATTCTGGAGACCGCATCTTCAAAAGGATAAAAACAGGTTTGAGTCGGTGTAGAGTGTGGCTACTAAAATGGTTAAT
Organism: Ichthyophis bannanicus; assembly: GCA_033557465.1. Taxonomy (NCBI): domain Eukaryota; kingdom Metazoa; phylum Chordata; class Amphibia; order Gymnophiona; family Ichthyophiidae; genus Ichthyophis; species Ichthyophis bannanicus. Next base: position 196,457,889 of record CM066039.1, read on the forward strand.
GGTCTTTGTTATAAAGCATATGAGGACAGACTTAAGGACCTCAATATGTATACTTTAGAGGAAAGGCGGGACAGAGGAGATATGATTGAGAAGTTTAAATACCTCTGTGGCATAAATGCACAGGAGGCGAGCCTCTTTCAATTGAAAGCAAGCTCTGCTGCAAGGGGACATAGGATGAAATTGAAAGGGATAAAGTAATATGTGGAAATATTTCTTTACGGAAAGATTGGTAGATGCATGGAATAGTCTCCCAATGAAGGTGGTAGAGATGAACACAGTATCTAAATTCAAAAAAGCATGGGACAAACAGAGGCTCTCTAAAGGAAAAAAGGGGACTCTTGTAGTGGGTGATATGGAAGGGCAGACTAGGCCATGTGGTCTTTTTCTGCCGTCATGTTTCTATGTTTCTCTGAGTTGGCATGGATCTCAAAGTATTCCCGTATAAAAAGCCTCATGCTTTTCAATTGCTTCCTTGAGGTATTGGCCCATCATGGCAAAGTTAGTTTTCCTAAAGTCTAAGACCCTCACTTTTGAATGGATTTCATCAGCCCTAGTCCTAATACTGAACCACACCATCTAGTGATCACTGGATGCGAGATGATCTCCCACTATAACATAAGAAACACTTTCCCCATTGATAAGCACCAAGTCCAGTATGGCCCCTTCACATGTGGGTTCTGTTACCAGTTGCCTGAATACTTCTTCCTGTAAAGAATCCAGGATCTCCTTGCTTCCAAATGACACCGCAGCAGGGATGCACCAATCAACATCTGGCATATTGAAATCCCCTATCAGTAGCACTTCCCTTTTCCTGGAAATACTGTGTATGTCTTCTATTAAACTTCCGTCCAAGTCTTCTCCCTGTGATGGAGGTCTGTATATTACACCAATGCAAATGGATTTCTGTTTCCCTCTTTCTAGTTTAACCCACATTGCCTCCCTCTCTCCCTTTTAAGCCCTGTATTTCTATAGCTTTAATATTATTTTTTACATATAGTGCCACTCCTCCTCCCCTTCTTCCTATGCTGTCCTTTCTGAATAACGTATAGCCTGGTATACTTATATCCCAGTCATGGTTGTCCGTGAACCATGTCTCTGTAACGGCCACTAAATCCAAGTCAGACTCTCCCATTAAAGCTTCAACATCTGGGATCTTATTTCCCATGCTACGGGCATTTATAGACACTGCTTTTCAGAAGGTGCCCCTTTTACCTATTTCTATAAAGATATTTAATGTTTCACTTACCTGGAGGCTTTCTTCATCCATCCCCAATGAATCTAGTTTAAAGCCCAATAGGTTAGCCAATCAGCTATTGAAGACATGTCGACCCTTCTTGGACAGATGGACGCCATCTCTGCTTTTCAGCCCTTGGATCATCATCCCATGGTCCAGGAAACCAAAACGCTCTTGATGACACCATCCATGCAACCATGCATTTATCTCCAGGATGCAAACTTCTCTGCCCTGGCTTTTACCCTCAACAGGGAGAATTGAAGAGAACACCACCTGCGCGCCTATTTGCTTCACCCTCTGTCCCAGAGCCATGAAGTCACTCTTGATATGCTCAGAGGAATACCTGGCAGTATCATTTGTGCCGACATGGATAAGCAACATTGGGTAATAGTCAGTAGGCCTAATGAGTCTCAGCAAAGTCTCCATAACATCTTGGATTTTGGCACCTGGCAGATAGCATAGCTCTCTGGACATCAAATCTGGTTGGCAGATGGATGCCTCGGTATCCCTCAAAAGCGTAGTTACTCACCTGTAACAGGTGTTCTCCAGGAGCAGCAGGAATCAGTCCTCACATATGGGTGACGTCGGCGCCGACGGAGCCCTCGCGGAGCAATTTTCCCCAGCTTTCAAAGAAAGCCTTTGGGAATTGCAGCGCGCATGCGCGGTCGCCTTCCCGCCCAAGGGTGCCATCTTAGCCAGTCAGATGACATAGCTAAAAAAGACAGCATAAAAATTTGCAAAAAAACTTAAGCAGATGATTGCAACTCCAAGGGGAGGAGGGAGGGTTGTGAGGACTGATTCCTGCTGCTCCTGGAGAACACCTGTTACAGGTGAGTAACTACGCTTTCTCCAGGACCAAGCAGGAAGTCAGTCCTCACATATGGGACTCCCAAGCTTAAGGCTACCGGAGACCCTAAGCACAAAAATGAGCTCCCTCTAGCTCAGCAGCACAGAAGGAAGGAATCTTCGCTGAATTATTACCCACCGGTAGCCCACATCCGGGATGGAGGGTAGGAGTTGCTCAAACCTCAAAGAGATTACGGAGGACTGCCTGTCCGAAAGCACTGTCCCTGCGGGACTCCCTCTCGAGACAGTAATGGACCGCAAAAGTCTGGCTCGAAGACCAAGTAGCGGCCCGGCAGATGTCTGCCAACGGAACAGAGCGGAGGTAAGCCACTGACGTAGCCTTTGCCCGAACACAATGAGCCGTGACTCGACCATCCAAGGAGAGCCCAGCTGCCCCATAAGCCCAAGTGATACAGTCCGCAACCCAGATGGACAGAGTACGCTTGGAGACCGGGAGCCCCAATTTATTGGGATCAAAAGACACAAAAAGCTGAGCAGCCTTACGGTGCTCCCGCGTACGGTCAAGGTAGAAGTTCAATGCCCTTCTACAGTCCAGGGTATGGAGGACCATTTCAGCTCGGCTAGAGTGTGGTCTGGGAAAGAAGGTCGGAAGTACCACCTCCTGATTGATGTGAAAAGGGGAGACCACTTTTGGAAGAAATTTTGGGTGAGTCCGTAGGACTACCCTATTTTTGTAGAACCGAGTGTAAGGGGGATCAGACACGAGGGCCTGCAATTCACTTACGCGTCTAGCGGAAGTGAGGGCTATCAAGAACAATGTTTTCCAAGAAAGAAAACGGAGAGAGAGAACAGGTAGCCATAGGTTCAAAAGGCGGACAGGTGATCCGCTGTAAAACCACATTCAGATCCCAGTCAGGCGCTGGCGGGCGCAGAGGTGGTTTAAGTAGAAGGAGACCTCGGAGAAACCTCGCTACGAGAGGGTCGCTGGAAAGAGGTCTGCCGTCCACCGGTACATGATGTGCTGAAAGAGCACTGAGGTGAACTTTGACGGAGTTGGACTTAAGTCCTAGATTAGAGAGGTAGAGCAAGTACTGCAAGATCACCGACACCGAGCAGGAGAAGGGATCCTGAGACTGCTGGGTACACCAAACGGAAAAGCGACGCCATTTAAGAGCGTAGCATTTGCGGGTAGAAGGTCGCCGAGAAGCTAAGACGACCTCTTCCACCTCTGCCGGCAGGAGAAGGGGAGCAAGGACTACCCTCTCAGCAGCCAGGCCATTAGATTGAGAGATCTGAGGTTGGGGTGTAGCAGAGACCCCTGATCCTGAGTGAGGAGATCCGGTTGAAACCCCAGAGGGAATGGATCCTCTACCGCTAATTGCAGCAGGAGTGGAAACCACGGCTGTCTGGGCCAGCGAGGGGCCACCAGGATCATGGAAGCTTTGTCTCGGAGAACCTTGAAGAGAGTTCGAGAGACTAGCGGGATGGGAAGAAAAGCATACAGAAGGCTCTCCGACCATGAGAGTAGAAAAGCGTCTGCCGCAACTCGAAGGGGATGTGGCTGACGAGAGCAGAAGCGAGGAAGTTGCCGGTTGTGAGGACTGGCAAAGAGATCCATAGTGGGGAGGCCCCACTTTAGAAAGAGCTTCTGAACTACCAAGGGATCCAGGCGCCACTCGTGCGGCTGGAGGATCCTGCTGAGTTTGTCCGCCAGGCAATTTTCTTGGCCTGGGAGATAAACTGCCTTGAGAAGAACGCCGTGACTGACGGCCCAAGAGCAGAGCTTCTGTGCTTCCCGACAGAGAAGGAAGGAGCCCGTGCCCCCCTGTTTGTTCACGTAGAACATGGCAACTTGATTGTCCGTCTGGACAAGGACGGACTGGTGAGAGGTCAGGTGGGAGAAAGCTTTGAGAGCCAGGCGGATCGCTCTGAGCTCCAGGAAGTTGATCTGCTGAGCAGACTCCCACGTGGTCCAGAGGCCCTGAGTACGTGCCCCTTGACAATGTGCTCCCCAACCCAGGAGGGACGCATCTGTCGTCAGCACCTGGGCCGGCTGAGGTGACTGAAAAGGCATGCCGAGTACCAGGTTCGGCCGATGAAGCCACCACTGGAGAGACGAGGCCAGCGGCTCGGAGACGCGCACTAGGTCTGCTAGGCCGCCTGTGGCTTGTTGCCACTGCTTGCGAAGACACCATTGAGCAGGCCGCATATTCAGGCGGGCATTGGGGGTCACATGGACGGTGGACGCCATATGGCCGAGCAGTCTCAGGAAGCGCCTGGCGGAGACCAGGGACTGGCTGCGAAAACGGTCGGCTAGGTCCATGAGCCGTTGAGCCCTGTCGAGAGGCAGGAAAGCTCGCGCCTGAGGAGTGTGCACTCTTGCGCCGATGAACTCGAGATCCTGTGAGGGGAGCAAAGTGGACTTTGCGAAGTTTATGACAAAGCCCAAGTACTGCAGAAGAGTCACCGTGCGGTGTGTGGCGTTGGTGACCTCCGGAGCGGACGCTGCTCTGATGAGCCAGTCGTCGAGGTACGGGAAGACATAGAGGCCGTGAAGCCGGAAATGGGCCGCCACCACCGCGAGACATTTTGTGAAGACTCGCGGTGCGGAGGACAGGCCAAAGGGCAGTACCCTGTACTAGTAATGATTTCCTGCCACCACAAACCTTAGGTATTGGCGGTGGCTTGGGTGGATGAGGATGTGCGTGTAGGCATCCTTTAGATCCAAGGAGCATAGTCAATCTCCCTGCTGGAGGTAGGGCAGAAGGATTCCAAGGGTAAGCATTTTGAACTTTTCCCGCACGAGGAACCTGTTGAGGTTGCGCAAGTCCAGGATGGGTCTGAGGCCTCCTGTCCTTTTTGGTACTAGAAAATACCTGGAATAAAAGCCTTGACCTCTCAGGTGGTGGGGCACCGGTTCCACCGCCTGTTCCTGTAGAAGACCTGCTAACTCCTGAAGGAGTAAGTCCCTGTGCAGAGGGAGTCGTGGAGGTTCTCCCGGGAAATAGGAGGGAGGGACCTGGTGGAAGTGGAGAAGATAGCCTTCTCTTACGACTTGAAGCACCCAGGCATCTGAAGTGATGTTGGACCACCTGTGGGCGAAGTGAACCAGCCGGCCTCCGGTGCTGGGAGGAGCCAGCGGAGGGGGAGAGGCTATGCTTAAGGAGTCAAAAGCCCCCACCCTGCTGAGCAGGGGCTGGTGGTGCAGGCTTGGGGGCTTGCTGCCTACGGGACCCGTTACCCCGTCCCTTGGCCTGCTGGCCCTGTTGGGGAGCTGCGGGGGCCTGATATTGGGGGTAGTGTTTATAGGCAGCCGCCTTTCTCGGGTAAAAGGACTTCTTTCCCGAGCCCTTCTTTTTCTGGGAAGGGGCGGAGGTCTTCCTAGAAAGCCTAGTCCTGGTGAGAGTCTCTGTCTCTAGTTGTGCAGCCTTCTCGTCCATAGGTTTGCCAAAGAGGTTTTCACCTTGGCAGGGGACATCGACCAACTTGTCCTGCACCCAGGGCTCAAGGTCAGACGACTGAAGCCAAGCCTGTCGGCGGGCACCGATGCCGGCTGCGGCCACTCGAGCCGATGCTTCAAAGCCATCATAGGCTGCTCGGGATATGAATTTTGAGCATTCCCGAATGCCAGTGGACAAGGCTAGGAACCTCCGCAAAGGTTCCTCGGACAATCCAGCGGAGAATCCGGCTAGCTCTTTAGCCAGGTCTCGGAGATACATGCCCATGTATAGCTGGTAGGTCTGGACACGACACGCAAGCATAGAGCCCTGGAAACACTTCTTACCAAGGCCATCCAGGTTACGGGCCTCCCTGCCAGGAGGCACCGAGGAGTGCATCTTCTGGCTCTTAAGACGATGCATGGCCGATTCCACTACCACGGAATGGTGTGGTAGCTGTGCTTTTTGGAAGCCAGGGCTCTTGCGGACTCGATAGATAGAATCGACCCGCTTGCTCAGGACCGGCGAGGAGGCCGGACTCTCCCACATGCGGAAGAGTAGTCGTTCCAGCATGGGAGGAACCGGTACAGTAAAGTGTTCCCTGGCGGGAGAGTCATACTGGAGGGCGTCGAGCTCTTCGGCTCGAGGCTCCTCCTCGGGATCCGCAGGGAAGGCCAAAGCCTTGGCCATATCCCTGACGAAGTCCGAGAACCGGGCATCCTCCGGGGGGGACTGCTTCCGAGGTTCGGACTCAGGTGAGTCCGAGGGGACACACCGAGTCCGAAAAGAATCAGGTGACTCTTCCTCTTCAGACTCCCAGACCGACTCCGACGAGGAATCGGTGGGGTCGGCCCGGGCAGGCCGCGGTGTCGGCCGCCCCGACGCCAAGGGAGTCGGCGTCGGCGACCTCGGTCCCGAACGGGAGGCCGAGGGTGACCTCGACCGAGGATCGACTCGAGTTCGCATGGACTCGAGGATCGGCTCGGTCTCCGGGGTCGACTTAGACGTCGACGTCCCGGCGGTCGGGGCAGCGGCGCCAGCGAGGCTAGCGAGCAGTGCCCGCTGCTGGTCCATGAAGGCAGACAGTCTGCTCTCCAAGGCCGTCAACCTGAGTCCGACCTCAGGTGACCCAGCAGCCCCGACTCGGGCCCCGACGGCGTCGGGCCCGACGTCGGCGGTCTCGGAGGCGAGTCCAGAAGGACCACAGGACTTACCCGAGCAGGCAGCTCCGACTCCATGCGAGGTCGCTTCGAGAGGTGCTCCTTCTCCAAGGACCCGGGACGGCTATCGGGGCTATGCGACCTGGCCCTCGCGGAGCCAGGAGCGTCCACCGACGCCGCCCTCGTGGGTTTCACCTTCCGCCGATGGTCCCCGGAGGGAGAACCCCTGTCGGAGGAACTCCGGCGACGGTCCGAGCTGGAACCTCTGGACGCCGAGGCTTCCGACGAGGTCCGGGTACGGCTGGGGTCAGCGAAGATCCTATCCCGCTGATGCCGCCGACTTCTCAACGCTTTGGAGGACATTTTGCCACAGGCCCCACAGATCATTTCTTCATGATCCGGGCCCAGGCAGCGGAGGCAATTATCGTGTGTGTCAGTTAGTGACATATTTCGGTCACACTGACCACACCGCTTGAAACCACTGGCAGCCATCGGGGGAAAAAGGGCCCCTGCGAGGTCAAAGGACCGGGCTGCCAGTGAAAAAACCAAAAACGAAACTGACTAAATCAGAAAAACCGAAAAGAAGAAGAGGACTCGTGACCGGCGTCGCGAGTCCGGGCGGGAAAAAGACCGGCGTCGAACCGAAGGAAAAAAGAGAAAATTATGAATAAAATCAACTTTTTCGCGGGGACAAGACGGGTACGTCTGTAGGGCTCCGCGGAAAAAAGAAGACTGGCTAAGATGGCACCCTTGGGCGGGAAGGCGACCGCGCATGCGCGCTGCAATTCCCAAAGGCTTTCTTTGAAAGCTGGGGAAAATTGCTCCGCGAGGGCTCCGTCGGCGCCGACGTCACCCATATGTGAGGACTGACTTCCTGCTTGGTCCTGGAGAAAGAGAGTCACCAACCACCACCACCATTCACTTCCTAGTGGTCACTGATTCAGCAACTTTGGGGTGCTCGACCTCTGGTTCTTCCGTTTCCTGGGATGCCTCCACCTCCTCCACTTCCAGGGCTGCATAATGGTTCTTCAATTCAAGGACTTGAGGAGTTGGATTGGCGATTCTGCAGGCCCTGGTGACTCGTGTCCATCCTTGGTCCTTCTGTAGGCTCCCATCCTCACCTCTGCTGGAGAGCTTGGATGTTTCATGAAGCATCTCATCAATGTACCTCTCACTGTCTTGAATGCTCCTCAGCCTTGCCACCTCTTCTCTGAGCTCCTCCACCTGTTTCTTGAGAGCTTCAGCATATAGGCATCCTGCACATGGAACCAGTCCTTCAACTGGCATTGACATCTCTGTCTGGACAGAGGTAGAAGCTGTAATGGGGGCAACAGCTTTGGCAATACAATTTTTCCCAGCCATTGTTTAGTTAGTGGAGCTTTGGTACCTTGCTTTGAAATGGAGAGACCCTGTTAGGAATGCCTTGGAAGATTCTGAAGACTTTTATGCAATCCTCAGTTCTTTCACAGGCTAAGCAGGCCCACTAACCCCGGATGAGCTGTGAGTGGCTTCAAAGAGCTGAGAAAAAGAGAAACTTGCTTTGAAATGTAGAGACCCCACACAGTGGCTACAGTGTGGGAAGCTTACAAAGCTACGGTTAGGGGGCGCTTGATTGACGATGCAGCATATTATAGATGCTGCCATGAATAAAGATCTCCAGACTTTGAGGGCTGAGGTGGTGCAATTACAAGAGCGGCATGCGCAGATGGGGACTAGGCAGATCTGGAAGAGATGGATGGCTGTGAAAGTGAAGCTTAATGAGATCACTCAGCGGGATTTAGAATTCCAGAGACATCAGCTCTGACAAAAATACTACAAAAAGAGAGAATAAAGTGGGGAAGCTGCTAGCCCTGCATTTGCGTATGCAGCAGAACACTAGTATGGTCTGAGAGCTTCATGACCATAAGGGTCGTATTTGCGTCACGTCGATGGGGATTAGGGAAGTCTTTGTAGACTACTGGAATGGCTTTATTAGGAGAAGCCCATCGAGGTAGCATATGTAACGGATTATTTAGGAGAGGTGACACTTCTTTGACTGAGGAAGACCGGAAATGCTTGGATGCCCCCATAACTGGGCATGAAGTGCAGTTAGCTATAGGGGCCATGCTTGCTGGGAAGGCCCCAGGAAGTGATGGCTTCCCACCCGATTATTATAAATGCTTCACTCTTTGCCTAGTCCCAATTTTGGCAGAGGTCTACAATGCTGTCTTCATTGGGGAGGACCTACCCCAAACGCAAATGGAGGCGGTTATTGCCTTGATTCACAAACCTGGGAAGCCCCCAGAGGAGGCATCTTCCTATAGGCCGATTTCTCTTTTAAACGTTGATATCAAAATTTTAGTTAAAGTTCTAGTGGACCAGCTGAGGGTACTTATTCTCCGTCTGGTGCATGATGATCAGGTGGGATTTGTGGCTGGCCGACAGGCTGCTGATGGCATGTGCAGGGAGCTGCAGTTGATCCATGTGGCTCGGTGGACAGTGCATCCAGCTTTGCTCTTGGGAATCGATGCCAAAAATGCTTTTGATTGGGTAATCTGGGAGTTTCTCTGGGGGGTCTTGGTTAAGATGAGCTTCAGGCCGCATTTTGTGACCTGTATAAAAAGTCTATGTAGAGCTCCCCGGGCCTGCGTATGTGTTAAACGGGAGTCATTCGGGATATTTCCCCCTATGGCGTGGAACGCGGCAAGGGTGACCCCTCTCCCCTTTGCTCTTTGAACTGGCAATGGACCCTTTAGCTCAGCGATTTCGGGAGTCAGAGGACGTACAGTGGATTTGAATTGGGGATGTCCACTATAAGATAGCTCTATTTGCGGACGATCTCCTGTTTTCTTTAACACCTCTGGTGTCCTTGCCTAACACTATGCGTCTCTTTGAGGAGTATTCCAAGGTCTTAGAATTTAAGATTAACTACACTAAATAGAGATTACAAATATTAACCTTCCAGCGAAGCTGTGTGAGTGACTGCGCAAGGGTTTTCCTTTTCGTTGGGTGGAGTCCTCCCTACTGTACTTAGGGGTGAACTTGATGACCAATCTCGGGGTGCTTTATAGGGCTAATTATGCTCCTTTATTGGGGCAGGCCCACCGGGATCTGGAGGTATGGTCCGGCTTGCTCCTTTCCTGGTTCGGTAGGATAACCACATTAAAAATGGTGGTCCTCCTGCGTTTTCTCTACTTATTTCAGGGGCTGCCAATTGATATGCCCTGGGAGCACCTGGATGAGTGGCAGCACCTCCTCATGAAGTTTGTCTGGCAGTCACGCCATCCTCTAATTCCCAAGCATGCTCTCTATGTGCATTGTAAGCAGGGAGGTATTTGGTTCCCAACTTGAAAGGTATTATGTTGCTGCGCAAGTCCACCCCGGAGTGGAATGGATGAACCCCAACAATGATAAGTGCTGGGTGGCTATTGAGAGGGCACAGGTGAGGATCTCGGACTTGGGAGGTCAGCTGTGGCTTAAGGCGGGTCTCCAGGTGTGTAAGGGTGGGGGCAATCCATATGTGGAGCACCATTAGGTGCTGGGATCGGGTTTTTTTTGAAGCAGGGTGACCCCGCTGTCCCCCATTGCTGATAATAGGGCTTTTGAGCTGGAGCTACATCCAGATGTTTTTCAGACGTAGTGTATGGTAGGGCTATGACGTCTTGGACAGGTTTTTGAGGATGTCTGACACTTATCTTTCAGGGAACATCAGGATGCATTCAAGCTGCCCAGTCATCATGCTTTTTCCTATGCACAGGTGGTCCATTGGATGGGCCGGGGGGGGGGGAGGGGCGATCCGACGACAGGTGACTCAGCCGCTTACTGAGTTGGAATTGCTGTGTGAGGACCAAACAACTACTAGAGGTCTGGTCTCAGCCCTGAATGCCTGCCAGCAGAATTTGGCTTTTAAGGCAGGGAAATATCAGGCCTACTGACATAAGCCCTCCAATTAACTTACACTGAGCAGCAGTGGGAACAAACTGAGGGGCGGTTATGGAAGTTCTCCCTAGCCATTAATGTGCAGGAGAACAATTGTAAGTTCCTGTATGGCTGGTATATGATCCCAGAGCAATTGGCCAGGGCCTATCCCACGTTGTCTGGGATGTGCTGGCGCTGCTGTGGGGGCCAGGATCATTGACACACATATGGTGGGGCTGTCAAAAAATCCAAGGGTATACATTACTGAGTGCGGTGTCTTTTAGGGTTGACTGTCCCCTGGGATCCGGGTATTTTTTTGTTTCACAAGTCAGTGCCGGGGGTGAAGAGGTCACAGCTGGCATTGGTGAAGCATTGTATGAACGCAGCTAAACTAAATTTGACTTCGGCGTGGAAGCAGGCAGCACCCCTGTCCCTGGCCCGGTGATTGGTGCGAATGTGGGATATATATAGTATGGAGAAGGTGATTAGCACACTTATTTAGACAGTCTTGTATACCACCTTATCCTTCAATCAAAGTGGTCACAGCACAATTGGGGGATACATTTAACATGAGACACATACACAGAGAACATGGGCAATGGAGGGTTAAGTGGCTTGCCCAAGACCACAAGGAGCAGCTGTGGGACTAGCTGTGGGCCAGCAGCGCTTTGATCACACATGGGAGCCATTTGTGAAGGTGCATGGTGTACATAGGGTGAATTGACGCCGACAATGCGTTGGGCAAGAGTCATCACCTCAGAGAGGAGGGGGGGTGGTTTGTAGAGTTAGAGGGGGGTTCTTTTATTATTTGTATTGGTATGGAAAGGTGATATGCTGTGGGAAAACGATTTAAAAAATATGGGGCTAGCTTAAGGCCACAGGGTACCTTGGGTGTATCTTTTGTGTTTGGTGTTTCTATATTTTTCTATTGGCCTACCCTATATGTTGCTGTTTTAATAAAGCCACGATTAAAAAAAAACTAAAAATACTCGAGCATATGCACACTCACAGCCTGCCACTTCTGCTCCCTTCAATGTAAACTTCCTACCGGAGGAGGCAGAAGCTGCAGACCATGAGTGCGTACACATGTCATCTCTTTGAAACATTATGGAGGTGTCGCCATGCTGCTCCCTGGTGTCTGCCGCCCTAGGTGGCCACCTGGTGGATGGGTTGGGCCAGCACCCCAAAGTGTCTCTCCTGGGCCATGCATATAGATCTCTTCCCTGCTATCGCATACAGCTCCCTTGAGTTTCTGCACCCCAAATGCATCACTCTGCACTTCTTCATATTAAAAGGTTGATATTTATTTATTTATTTACATTTTAACCATCTTTATTTTACTTTACAACATACATCACAAATGAGTCACACCCAACGGGCTAACATTGTTTCCAACTTGTAACAATCCTCATCAGTTCCACATCAGTTCAACACTTAACATCCTGTTGCCCATTCCCCATATCAAGTCATTCATCTTTCTTCTTTCTCTCTCCCCCTACTACTACCCAGTTCTATTCCCCCCACCTCTTGGGAACTGCAGTTGAAATTTCTTCCAGAGACATTTATATTGTGACCATTTTACTGTGTTTTGATTCCTGTACTGATAGAGTTCGGCTTGCGCCAGATTATGAAGATTATTGACTCACTGCTTGAATGCCGGCCGTCAATCTCACACCCATTGCTGCATAATTACTTTTTTGACTTCCCAGATGCCCAGTAGGACAAATTTACACTCCACCTTACACATTTTGAGAGTGTGCAGTGGCGCGGGATCCCCTGACCTTGCACTCCTGCTTCCCGATGCGGACTCCCCGAACTTCCGAGGCATCTCGGAGCTTAATTGCAAAAGGTTCTAAGGATAGAATAAATAGTAACGGGGAGAGAGGACACCCCTGTCTGGTGCTGCGATGTAACTCAAAGTTGTCGGAAAGGTGCCCATTGACTAATATCTGTGCCCAGGGCCGTGTATATATCGCTCTCACCCATCCCACAAATCGTTCCCCCAAACCAAAACACAGGAGCACCCAAAACAAGTAGTCCCAGTCCACCCTATCAAATGCCTTTTCGGTGTCCAGGCTGATTACAGCTGCTTCGTGACCTCTTGCTCGATGTTTCTAAACAAGGTGAGCACTTTCACTAAGTGTGCCATTGCTCGCTGCCCCTGAATAAAGCCCACTTCCTCAGGGTGTATTAGCTGTGCCATAACCTTAGTCAAGCGACATGCCAGGATTCCTGCCTCTAGCTTCATATTCTTGGTTTAGTAAGGAGATCAGGCGATAGGTGTCCGGGGTGTCACCCTCGTTGCCCGGCTTTTGCAGTAGTACCAAGAGAGCCTTATTAGCATCCGTCCCAAAGGCTCTCTATGCCCGCACCACTTCCCCCATTGCCACCAGCCCCAAGATCTTATAAAATTCAGGTCCCAGTCCATCGGGGCCTGAGGCTTTGGCCGGCTGCAATTGGCGGATCCCCTGCATCACTTCTCCTGCTGTGAGCGGACGATCCAACATCCTCCATTCCTCCTCTGTGACCCATGGCAAGGTAATAATACGGAAGAAATCTTCCCTCGCTTGCACGTCAGCTGGCTCGGCGTTGTAAAGCTTCTGGAAGAATTCGGTAAACCTGCGTGAAATTTCCTGCCACATCATGGCGAAGGTGCCATCGGCCCTCTGCAATTTCGCTACCATTTGGCGCATCTTGGTGGGTCTAACCAGATTAGCTAGCAATTTTCCCGCTCTATCCCCCCATTGGTGTAATTTATATTTGTACATATGTATACTGTACAACGCCTTTCGCTGTAACAGAGCATTGATTTTGTTACATTGCTCCACTAGGCTCTGCTGCATGACGTAGTTCCATTGCACCAAGTACAGCGCAGTTCTTGTAAAAAGCGCTGATTATACTGCCGCCGCTTGGCGCTAATAAATCCTATGATCCTACTCCTGAGAATCGCCTTGGTGGCCTGCCAGTATGTGATCAGCCCTACATCTTCCTCACGATTCTCCGCTTCGTACTCTTGCCAGCATTTATGCACAAATTAGGGTCCCGGCTACAGGCCAGGTTGAGACGCCAGATCCTATCCCCTCCCTCTTGCTGATTTGTCAAGATCACTTGTACAGCTGCAAGATCAGAAAGTACCCTTGGGTGGATCTCATTGCTTTGGAGCCGACTAAAAAGTCGCTCCGTCTGCAAAAGATAATCCAGACGAGCCTGAGTTTTTTGTGGAAGGCAGACTGGTAAGTGTATTCCACCTCCGTCGGATGGAAAGTGCGTCACCCATCTATAAGTTCTAGTTCGTGGCATAAGAAATTCACTCCCCTGTTCTCGTGGTCCTTGGGCATCACATGGGGCAGTTCACAGTCTATGGTGTGGTCCGCCACCACATTAAAGACACCCCCCCATGATCACTTTCAGATTGATCCGCCAATCTGGCCACCAGTTCCCCAAAGAAGCTATGCCAATACACATTAGGCACAGACACTTCCTAGTATCACTTTCTTGCCATGGAGCACTCCCCATACCAGGACATAGCGTCCTTCTGGATCTTGACTCACCCTATGGACCTCAAGACTTACTCTTTTCCCCATGAGGATTGCTACTCCTCACTGCCTGGCTGAGTAGGCCGCCCAGTGGACTTCACGCACCCAGCCTCTCCGTAACTTCCCATGTTCTTTCTCCGATAAGTGAGTTTCTTGCAATAGGGCCATGTCTGTTCCCAGTTTCCGTAGATAGGTTAAAACCTTTTCCCTTTTTATGGGTGAGTTCAGACCGCCCACATTCGGGGTCAATACTTTGAGCTCAGCCAACATCCCTCGCTTCCCTCTGCTACCGCCAGCTATTTTATTTTATTTTATTTTATTTTATTTTATTTTTTATTTAACACTCATTTTTATACCGCATCTTCCAGAGATAACTTGCGGTGTACAAATAACGACAATTAACAAAGCGAAGTTTGTTTTACATAGAACATCTTAAAATAACATAGAACATGGAACATCTTAAAATATGATAAATTAATCAAAGTTAAGTCAAGGAAACTAAACAGTGAATTTAAACTGGAACCGTGTTAAAACAATTAACTAACAAAATGTAGTGTGTATATACATAAGATAGTACATAACAGATGTAACTATATACATGAGGGGGTATTAGGGCGTAAGAGATTGGATCGTCATTTCGTTTGAGTTATGTGTGTTGTCCATTTAGGTGGGAGGTTTGTGCTTTGTGTAGTCGGTTACCTGTTTAGCCTTTATCTAAGTTGAGTGCAAGGTTTTCCATGGTGTTGTAGTGTTTAGTGAATAGATACGTTTTTAATTTTTTACGGAATTCCATGATCTCTGTTAGTGATCGCAGATCCTCTGGTAGGGAATTCCAGATAGTTGGAGCTATGTGAGAGAAGGCTCTATTGTTGGTTAATTTATGTGCTTTTATGTGCTATGTTGTGCCATCTGGTTCCCTTCAGGGCCTCCCATCTGAGCCCTTGGGATTCCCTCTGCTTTTCGTTCCGAGCCCCCCAGTGTATCACAGTGCCCTGGTTGCTACTACTGCCCCTTTCCCTCCCCCCTTCTATCTGTCCCCTCTCCCTATCCCCCCTTCTATCTATTGTCCTCATCCCTCCCTCCCCCCCCATTCGCTCATGCAGACTTAACTCTCTCACAACAGTCACACACCACTCATCCCTTTCCTTGTTACCCCCTTCTTCCAGCTCCCCATCCTCTATCCTCTTAGGGCCCCCACTCCCACCATCCCTTTAACTGCCCCCCCTTACCCCTTATTCCATTTCTTATATACCCTTATCCCCCCAACCTCTAGGTTTTACATTGCCCCTCAAGCACTGGCCTTCAGCCGGTACCTAATAAAAGATACTATTATCTTTTAACAGTCACACTTAGTTCGCAACCCCCCCCCCCCCACACACACACACACACACTGTCCTTTTTATTGTCCATAGGACATAGCAAAGAGTAGAATATCGAAATGGTTATTGTAAGGAAGCACACATGGATATTTTGAATGACATCTGTTTTCATGTTAATTTAGTGTTTTAAAGCCTGGCAATCTACTTCTGGTCGCACCTTGCCAAGAAAACCCAGCAGCTGAGTCGCCATGAGTCTGCATTGACTCGACGGCACACACACACACACACATTATATTATGAATGTTTTTATGTAAACCTCATAGATAATAATGGTGTATTGTGGTATATAAATATAATAAATTAAATTAAGGTTAACTGCCAAGTGCTCGACTAGTCTTCCAGTTTTTGTAGACCATGTCTCATTTTGTCTACGCCCTCTGGGATGTCCACTCTGTTGTAGTCACTCACAAAGATACTGAACAGAATCAGCCCCAAGATAGACCCGAGTATTCCACTACCTTACCTTTCTTTCCTCCGAAAGAATGACATTTACTACTACTTTCTGTCTGTCTGTTAACCAATTTTTAATCCAGTTGACTACCCTGGAATCCACTGGATTTTGCAACTCACTGGGCTGTAAAAAGATCACTTTCCTGTCCTTCAGTAGCATTTTCATAACTTTTCTCACCACTGAGTAAAAGCTTATCAGCTTGCAGTTTCCCACTTCTTGTTTGTTACCATTTTTGTGAAAAGATACCACTTCTGCCTTTTTCCAATCATATGAAACCTCTCCCCCCTCCAGGGATATGTTAACCATATCCTTCAGTGGACCCACCAGAATCTCTCTAAGTTTCCTCTGCATCCTGGGATATATTCCATTCCATCCCATGGCTTTGCCCACTTTCATTGCTGTAGTTCTTCACAAACATTCTCTTCTGTGAAAGCACAGTTACTTACCTGTAACAGGTGATCTCTGGGAACAGCAGGAATTAGTCCTCACATATGGGTACGTCGGTACCGACGGAGCCCGTGCGGGAAAGCTCCCCAGCTTCTTAGAATAGAAGCTTTTGGGACCTCCCACTGCACATGCGCACTGCCTTCCCGCCTTCCTGAACAGCTCTCCTCAGTTTCGAGTTTATAGCTGAGTCAACAGAGAGAGGACAGGAAGATAGATAGATAAAAGATACAACTCCTAGGGGAGGTGGGTGGGTTGTGAGGACTAATTCCTGCTGTTCCCAGAGATCACCTGTTACAGGTAAGTAACTGTGCTATCTCCAGGAACAAGCAGGAATAAGTCCTCACATATGGGGACTCCCTAGCTTAGATGCATGGGATCCCCTGTAAAGGTTCGCCATCTTCGTATGGATCTCAGGCATCCATTCTGGGAAGGTGGGCAGGAGTTGTTTAGGAATGGAACAGGTGCTTGAGGACAGCCTGGCCAAACAAGGCATCCCGGCGGGAGTCCTTGTCCAAACAGTAATGGGCTGTGAAGGTATGAACCGAGGCCCAGGTAGCGGCTCGACAGATCTGATCTATGGAAACAGAGTGCAGATGAGCCATAGAAGTTGCCATGGCCCTCACATTGTGAGTAGTGACATGGCCTTCCAGAGAAATGTTTTTGCTCTGGTAAGCAAAAGAAATACACTGAGCAATCCAATTGGAAAGTGTACGCTTGGAGACTGGAAGTCCCAAATGGGAAGGATCAAAGGCCACAAAAAGTTGAGAAGACTTTCGATGTGGCTGAGTCCTATTAAGGTAAAAAGCGAGAGCTCTTTTACAATCCAGAGTATGAAGGTTCCTCTCTGCATTGGATGCATGAGGAGCTGGAAAAAAGACAGGTAGATATACCTCTTGATTAAGATGAAAAGGCGAGACCACTTTAGGCATAAAGTGGGGATTCGTCCTAAGGACCACCTTATCATGATGAAATCTTGTGTAAGGTGGATTAGCCACTAAAGCCTGCAGCTCACTGATGCGGCGAGCCAAAGTGACTGCAATGAGGAAGATGACCTTCCAGGAAAGAAATTTCAAGGAGGTGGAAAACATTGGCTCAAAAGGTGGCTTCATAAGTTGACCGAGCACTAGATTCAAATCCCATGCGACCGGGGGTGGTCTGATGGGAGGTTTAGTGAGAGTCAGGCCTCTCATGAATCTTGCAACAAGAGGATGAGAGGAGATAGGTTGTCCATTTATATGTTTCAAGGATGCTGCAATAGCACTTAAATGGACTCTTACCGAATTCGTCTTGAGGCCTGCAT
This sequence comes from Ichthyophis bannanicus, assembly GCA_033557465.1. Classification (NCBI taxonomy): domain Eukaryota; kingdom Metazoa; phylum Chordata; class Amphibia; order Gymnophiona; family Ichthyophiidae; genus Ichthyophis; species Ichthyophis bannanicus. The sequence goes on from CM066039.1 coordinate 196,475,537, forward strand.
TGGATAGATGCAGGAGATAATCAAGAAGAGAATTCAAAGGAAGTGCCAGAGGGTCAAGACCCTGCTGAGCACACCAAATGGAAAAACGTTTCCATTTGAAAGCATAGGAACGCCTGGTAGAGGGTTTCCTAGAGGCAGAAAGGATATCTTTCACTGGTTGGGAAAGATGAAAGTCTTGAAGGCTTAAGCCTTCAGTAACCAAGCACTGAGGTGAAGGGATTTGGGGTTTGGGTGCCACAAAGTCCCCTCCTCCTGAGACAGGAGGTCTGGCGCAGCTCCCAGATCCAAGTAGGATCCCTGGGAGAGCTGTAGAAGTAGAGGGAACCACACTTGGCGTGGCCAGCGTGGAGCTATGAGGATCATAGTTCCATGATCCCTCTGGAGTTTGAACAGAGTCTTGGGAATCAAAGGAATGGGTGGAAAGGCATATAGGAATGCCTGATTCCAATTCAGGAGAAAGGCGTCCGTAGCCTGAGCTCCCTGACACGGAGTTCTGGAACAGAACCGGGGAAGTTTGGCATTCCACGGACTTGCAAAGAGGTCTATGTCCGGGGTCCCCCATTCCTGAAAGATTCGGTTTATTTGGTCCAAATGTAGGGACCATTCGTGTGGCAGCAGAACTCGACTGAGCCTGTCTGCCCGAGAGTTTTGAACTCCTGGGAGATACACTGCTAGCAGGTGAATCTGATGCTCTCTGGCGAAGGCCCATAGTCTTAGAGCTTCGTTGCAAAGCGACAGAGAGCCCGTCCCTCCTTGTTTGTTTATGTAAAACATGGCCACCTGATTGTCCGTCTGAACTAGGACAGTGAGGTTGGCTAGGAGGGAGTGGAAGACCTTGAGGGCAAGGTAAATTGCTCGCAGTTCCAGAAGATTGATATGAAGGGTGGTCTCCTGTAGAGACCAAGTGCCCTGAGTGGAGAGAGTTTGCAGATGGGCTCCCCACCCTGTTTGGGAGGCATCTGTTGTGAGGGTTGCTTGGGGTAGCAATGGTTGAAATGGAGCCCCCAACAACAGATTCTTGGTGGAAGTCCACCAGTGGAGGGACCAAAACAGACGATCGGAGGTTTGTATTTGGTCTGAGAGCGCTCCTGACGCCTGAGTCCACTGAGTGGCCAGGGTCCATTGAGCTGCTCTCATATGAAGACGAGCATAGGGCACCACATGCACTGTGGAGGCCATATGACCCAGTAGGCGTAGCATTTCCCTGGCTGTCAAGTGAGTGCTGGACTGAGCTTGGGAGGCCAAACTCAGGAGGCGCTGGCCTCGAACATGTGGAAGGTAGGCCCTTGCAGTGATGGTGTCCAACTGGGCCCCTATGAATTCTAGAGATTGAGTAGGGATGAGTTGGGACTTGGGAAGGTTTACTACCAGTCCCAGATACTGCAAAAGGCTCCTTGTGTGGTCCAGGGAAATCTGGGCCTGTGACTGAGTTGGAGCTCGGATGAGCCAGTCGTCCAGATATGGGAAGACAAAGATTCCCATGCCTCTTAGAAATGCGGCTACGACTGCCATGCATTTTGTGAATACTCTTGGAGCAGAGGCTAGACCGAAGGGGAGTACTCTGTATTGGAAATGTTTTCCCTGAAACAGAAAGCGAAGATACTTTCTGTGGGATGGATGGATGAGTATATGTGTATACGCATCCTGTAGGTCTAGAGAACAAAGCCAGTCCTGACCCTGGAGGTAAGGAAGGAGAATGCCGAGAGACAGCATTTTGAATTTCTCCTTGAAGAGAAATTTGTTCAATTCTCTCAGATCTAGGATTGGTCTGAATCCCCCTGTCTTCTTTGGAATGAGAAAATAAGGGGAGTAGAAACCGGACCCTTGTTGAGGAAGAGGAACCTCTTCTATGGCCCCTTGGGCAAGAAGAGAGGAAACCTCTTGACCCAACAGGGTTAGGAGAGATGGGGGAGAATTGAATGGTCTCACCATATGATGGGGAGGAAGGCTGGAGAAATGAAGTTTGTAACCCTCTCGAATGATAGAGAGGGTCCATTGTTCTGTTGTGATTTGTTCCCATCTGGGAGCAAAGTGAACCAACCTTCCGGGTATGGTGAGAGGTTCTGGTTGTGTTAGAACCAGAAGTGGCAAGTTCCCTAGGAGCAAGTCAAAACCCCTGAGGGGTTGGAGCCTGCTGAGCTACAGTAGCTGCTGCAGGCTTAGCTCGTGCTTGTTTGGATTGCTGACGCTTAGCAGTATAGCGAGGTTGAGAAGACTGCTGGCCAGTATTTGAAGCAACTCTGGCCTTCTTATAGTAAGGCCTTTTAAAAGACTTTTTCTTAGTAGGAATTGAAGTGGACTTTGAAAGTCTTTCCAAGGTGGCATTTTCAGCATCCATCTGGGTGGCTTTGATTTGCCACTCTTCCCCAAATAAGTTCTCACCTGTACAGGGCAGATTCCGTAAGCCATCTAGAACCCAAGGTTCCAGATCAGAGGCCTGGAGCCAAGCAAGACGTCGGGCTGCAATAGCAATGCCCGAAGCCCTACTGGCTCCCTCAAAGGAATCATATGCTGCCCTATTAGAGAACTTAGAAACCTCTAAGAGTTGTTTCACTAGGGAAAGGAATCCCTGCTTTTTATCCTCAGGGATAAAGGGGGCAAAATGCCGCACCTTTTTGGCAAGTTCCTCCAGGAACATGCCCATATAGAGACTGTAGGAATTAATCCTGGCTATAAGCATACTAGCCTGGAAAATTTTCCTACCAAAAGAGTCCAAAGTCTTACATTCCCGTCCTGGAGGGGTGGAAGAGTGCCTTTTGGTACTCCTAATCTTCTTCATTGCAGACTTCACCACAATAGAGTGGTGGGGCAATTGAGTCTTTTGGAAACCAGGAGAAGGAGGGACCCTATACATGGTGTCCAACCTACGGGAATAAGGAGACAAAGTCAAAGGATTTTCCCAGAAATCCATCAGTTGTTCTTGAAGGATTTCATGGATAGGCAGGGTAACTGCCTCCTTAGGGGCCTTTGAGTATCCCAAAATATCCAGTTTTTTGGATCTGGGTTCCTTTTCAGAGGATGTGGTAATAGAAAGGGCTGTAGCCATATCTAAAACAAAGTCCTGGAAGGACAAATCCTCTGGAGGGGACATTCTCCTTTTAGGAGAAGAGGGCTCCTCAGGTAAGTTGAGTGAAAACTCAGCAGAATCATCAGAGGAGTGAAAGTCCTCAGAGGAATCGGTGCTTTCCTCTAACGCACGATACGCGTACCAATCGGTATCGATATCGGGCGTATCGGGTATGGAACCGGTATGGAGCGAAAGCCCATACGGTACCGACTTGCGTTTAGAGGTGGACGGCCTCGATACCGGCATGGCGGACGATACCGGTATCGGGCCCGGAACCGCTGAAAGCGGAACCGATGGCGTTGCAGCTTTAATGAAAGCCATGACGGCCTGCTGCATGGACTGTACAGTATCGCCCATGGACGCCATAGCTGCCTGGATGTCGGTACCGGAGTGACCCGGTACCCCAGAGCAGGCTATCAGGTGATCTGTCGAGGCCGTAGCATCGATATCAACCTGAGACCCCTGAATTGGCGTTTTTGGAAGTTGGACTTCCCGCCGGGGTTGTTTGGCTGGGGCAGGGTCCTCAAGTTCTAAGCTAAGAGCCTCTCGATGCTTTGAAGGAGATTTGCTCTTTGAGGACTTGCCCACAGAAGGTTTGGTTACCTGAGATCCATCCGGAGAAGAAGACCTGGATGACTGTGATGCTGTATTCTCTGAAGCAAACAGCACATGGAATTTGTTGGCCCGGTTCTGCAGCCCACGTTTAGACATGTGGGAGCAAGATGGGCAGTCCGGTATGGAATGGTCAGGCCCCAAACATTTCAGACACCAGTCATGGGTGTCTGTGACTGAAATAACAGCATTACATTTGGTACACTTCTTAAATCCAGGGGCTGGCTTCTCCATGAGGAGAAATTGAGTAGGCCGAGAGGCCTCTCTGAAGTGACCAAAAAGCTAAAAAATAAGAAAAAAGAATTATAATTTTTTAAAGAAAGAAAGAAAAGACCGGCGATACCGGTATCGGTATGGGGAAGGCAGGTACGCGGTCTAAAGAAACAAATAAAATAACAATTTCTTCAGCGGTGACAGGAACACGACCTGCTGGCTCCGCGGAAAAAGAGAAACTGAGGAGAGCTGTTCAGGAAGGCGGGAAGGCAGTGCGCATGTGCAGTGGGAGGTCCCAAAAGCTTCTATTCTAAGAAGCTGGGGAGCTTTCCCGCACGGGCTCCGTCGGTACCGACGTACCCATATGTGAGGACTTATTCCTGCTTGTTCCTGGAGATCAGTAATGTTTCTACTCCATTTTGGTATGTGCTTTTGCTAGTTATCCATGGTCCTTCTCCATGGTTTTTTCTGCAAATACAAAGGCTTTTTTTTTCTTTTTTAAAATATTTCTGCCTTTCCTTATTTTCCATATATCAGTCTTCAGCATCCTTCAGTTTTAAAATTCTACCCTGGCCTTTCTCCTTTCTTGGATATATTTAAAATAAATTTTGCCACCTTGTTCAATATCTTTTGCCATTTTTCCTTCTACCCTTGCTTTTGCCTTCCTGATTTCTTTCTTCATTTCTCTCAACTTTATCTGATATTCATTTCTATGTTCTTCCTTTTGTGATGCTCTGTAGTTTGCAATCGCTAGCTCTTTAGCTCTTATTTCCTCTGAATCTGGATAGCTTTACACTCAAAGAAAAATCCATACTTTATGGCCAAAGTACATTTGTGGGGGATTTGAAAATGTATTTGTTATAGTGGGGGGCTCAACATACTTGTTTGCTTAGGGTCCACCAAAGGTTTATTCCTGCCCAAAGAAGGTGGTCATATCCACCCTGAACTAAAATAAGCCAAGATTTTAAAGTCATTTTCTGCCTGTGTTTCATTGCTTATGGCATGGGCCTCATACATATCAGTAAAACGGTCCTCAAACTGGACTCTGGCTTACTTTTGGCCGTCTCCTTCCAGGTATGAATTTCCTTCAGCTTCACATAATCTTTGGTGCCATAATGCTCCCGCCTCTGTTTGCTGTTCAGGCCCTTCAGAAAGGCTGCAAGGAGAAAGCAAACCAAAGCAGTCACTAAAATCCATATCTAAAAATCTCAAAACAAGAGATATGCTTCAAGAAGACAGAACTGCACACGGCCTGAGAGACTGAATGTTAATGCCCAACCTGTATATATAGCACTTCCTATTCAAGGCACGTATGTAATGAGGGGAAAGGAGAAAGGGTGAAGGGAAGATATTTTTCTAAAACTAATTTGATTCCCTTTTCTAGGGAGATAGAGAGCAGACAATGTATATAAAAAGCAAAAATGAAAAGTATCAATTAACAAATACAAAGTTAATTAATACTAATGTACTATAATAAATAAATATAACTAAAACAAAGTGATCACAGAGTTATATCACTCTCAATATGGCCTTGTTTTGATGTCTCACCTGAATCAGGACTATAAAATTATCCATAGAAGAGGAAGTGACCTCCCCACACAATATGGCCGCTTAGAGAGAGTGTGCCAGTGCTGATCTCCACGTTTGAGCATGGATATATCCCTCGTGGGGTGTGACAAGTGCTGAATCATGGAGGAGGAGGAGGAGTCCCCAAGAGAAGAGGTGTGCAGCGTGATGGCTACGAGATGTAAAATTGCCAATCTAAGGGAATTTGCATATGTGGCCAGCAAATCGGCAAGCCGCATGGAGCCTAAGATGGTGGCCGTGGGGTTCCAATGAGGAAGAAGAGATGGTGGAAGTAAACAGCCTGGCTCATAATGAGCCAGATTACAAAAGCTGAAGTGAAGAGATGGTTCCATGACGTGAAAGATGAAGTGGCCACAGCAAAAGTGGAGTTAGGAGGTCTGGTGACTGTAGGCAGGGTCCACCTACAAAGGTTTCCCCAATATTACCAATTACCAATGAATTGCTCAGACAACTTCTGCTTAGATGCAACGCTCTTTATTCGGTATACCAAAGCAAAATAAATCACAAATGCAGATAGCAAAAGACTTCTGTCTGAGAGTGTGACAGGCAACCTACTCTCTGTACCGGAATTAGAGAGCAGATTGCCCGCAGAGCTAGAGAGCTGTCTCCTTATATACATTCTTGCTCCATCACAAAGTTCTAGAAAGCCTTGCATCACTTCTGATGTCATATGCAGGGTTTTTTCTATAGAGTACGTGCAGCTTTCTTCAAAGTCTGCAAAAGTTTCTACTTGGGGAGGGGGGGCCTCCCATGATCATTTGGGCCAGCAATTAGTTCAGTTCTCTTCAAGGTCTCTGCTTATCGGTGTGCTGTGAAGCATTACCTTCCTTTGCCTTCCTGTGTGGGGCCTGTGTTCTTTTTAGTTCCTGGCACCAAACGTTATCTTCAAGGCTGAAAGCATTTTTCTGCTAATTAGTTTTAACTTGACCTGTATTTCGTACTAGGCCCATATCCTGAGCACTTCTGCCCAAAACATGGTTTCCAGACTGTAGCAGGCCTCATAACATATACTTTCTCTTATAGCCCACGTGCTTGTCTTCTTGTGCCATAAACAGGGTGCTTGAGTACGTTGCAGGCCAGCAGGAGTGTAGACATAGAAGGCAGAGCAGAGCAGAACTATCCCTAAGCCAAAATATCCCAACATGACAGAGTTAAAAGGTGAGCGGAATGAAATAGTCCACCGGCTGGAAGAGCATAAGGAATGACTGGAAGAGCTAGGGCAGACAGATTGACGGAACAGAGGCAAAGGTGGCAGCCTAGGAGTCTGAAAAAGAGACTCTTATGTTAAAATTGGTGGACCTGGAGAATAGATCCTGGCAGAACAATCTTAGGATCTATGGTATCCCAAAGGAGCCAAAGTTCAATGATGCTACAAAAGTTGTGGTTTTGGTGTTCCAAGAACTGCTGGGCAGCGGATTTGACAACAGAGATAAAGCTGGATAGAGTCACTGGGGACAGTTAAGTACATTGTTCTGTGCTTACATGATTTTGACATTGTTCTGTGCTTACATGATTGAGACATTGTTCTGTGCTTACATGATTTTGAAGTAAAAGATAATAGCCACCAAAATGCACTCCTTGAGCAAATTTGGGTGGCAGGGCTATACAGTGGCTGTATATGCTGATCTGGCAGTGGGTATCTTACAGAGGTGGAAGGTCCTGAGCGGAGTGACAGCGTGGCTGAGGGGTGAGGAACTGAGCTATAGATGACTGTACCTTTTGGCCTGGGGTTTACAAAGGGAGAGTGTACATGCAAAGTGCAGACTCATGTGGAGGCTCTGGAAGTTATAAAACCTCAGATGTGTCGACGGATGGATTGAAGCTGCAGGCGGAGAACCAAGCACAAGATGAGAAGCATGGCAACTGGACGGTGGTGAATAAAGAAGGGGCGAAGAAGAAGAGGAAAGGACCGGTGAAGGAAGCACCAAGTTGAAGATTTTTGGCAGTCTCAGGACTATATACAGTAGACACAATAAGTTATTGGGATGATATGGATGGGGTTGTATTTTGAAGGATGTGATGGGGATGTGTATGTGAGTGACAGGGGGAGTGATTCGGTGGGAGAGGATGTGATTGGGGAAATGCAGAGGTGGGTAATGGGGCAGGGAAGGTGGGACGGTTATGGAGGGGGGAGGGGCCAGATGTGGTGAGTTACTACTCCAAGCAGATAGCTTCCAAGGAAGGAGGAGGGGTAGAAGAGGTATGGAGGGAGAAAGAGATGGGATGGGGTTGGGTGAAGGGGAAGGGGAGGGGGAGGGGAGCAATGGTAGGGTGGGGGAAGGAAAATGGGTAGTTGCTACAGTCAGTCAAATGCCAAGGAGCTGAATTCATGGTCGAAGCATAAACAGCTGGCCAGGGAAGGGGAACTGCTTCAAGAAGATCTTTTTGTGTGTTCAGGAAACACAGTTGAGGGTGAGTCAAGAAAAATATCTCTCAAGTAAGCAATTCACAAGGGTATTCCTGGGAGACAACAGAGAATTTCCTAAAAAGGATAGAGTGGGCATACTGATGGATGGAAGCAGGGTGGTGGATATACAGGATAAGGGGGGCAGGTATCTTTTTCTTTGGGTGAGCATGGGAGGTAAAAAGATGGTGATAGCTTGCATATATTCCCCGAATGACTAACAGGGGGACTTTTTTCAGGAGATAGGGGAGAAGCTCCTGGAATCTGGGGATATTCCGGTTATGCTGAGTGGGGATTTTAATCTTACAGTAGATTCCAAGATAGAGAATAGTGGGGGGGGGGGGGGGGGGGGTGGCCTCACATGGGAAAGAGGAGGGATTGTGTGCAGCTGCGTAAATTAAGGGATAGTTTGGGGCTTGTAGACATTTGGAGGGTGTGAAATTTGGGAAAGAGGAGATATTCTTTTTACTTGGCAGTGCATAAATCCTATAACCATCTGGACATATGTGGGTGGATAGCAGGTTGACAAAGAGGGTTGAGGAGGTGGAATTGGGGTCAGTATTACCTTGGAAATAGGCGAGGTGGATGGGGGGAGTAAAATTCTGGTGCCTGAATGACTCTCTTATAAAGGAAGAGGAGTGTGTAGAGCACATTATTAAGGTAGTGGAGGAGTATTTGCAATTTAACACGGGGGGTGTTAGTTTGGGATGAATTGAAGGCAGTGGTAAGGGGGCACTTCATAAAAATAGCGGTGGGGGCCCAAAAGCGAAGGAGGGCTAGGGAGAAAGAGTTGTTGAAGGCAGTGACACGACTGGAAGGGGTGTATTAAAGGAGGGGAGGAAGGAAATCATGAAGGAACTGGAGGGAGCGTGAGCAGAGCTGGCTCGGTTAAGGGCTAGTCAAATAACCTTTGACCTAGAAAAGACAAGGCAGGCATATTTTGAACACAGGACTAGGACCAGTAAATTGTTGGCTCTGAGACTTAAAGGGAGGGCTAGGCAGCAGCACATCATTCAATCCGTAATGAGCAAGGGGATCTAGTGGAGGGGGGGGGGGTCTAGGGATATTAGGAAGGTTTTTCAGGAAAGTTATATCCGTTTGTATAAGGGGAGGAAGAGAGAGGAGAAGGTGAGAGTGAGGAGTACTCGCAGGACTGCCCACTGGCATGTTTGAGTGAGGAAGATAGGGAAAGATTAAATAGGCACATCAGAGAGGGGGAGGTTCAGAAGGCTCTTTCAGTTCCTGAAAGTGCGGAAGACCCCAGGGTTGGATGGGCTAACAGACAAATTTTATCGGAGATTTTAGGGCCAGGATCTCTGGGTGTCGCAGGCATTACTATCCTGCCTAAGCCAGGTAAGGATCCAACAGTGTGTGGGTCATACAGGCTGATCTCCTTAATAAGTATGGATGACAAGCTTCTAGTAAAAGTGCTTGCGTGTTGGTTGCAGCCATGCATGCCAAAGCTTGTGAAGGTTGGCCAAGCGGGATTTATAAGGGAGAGGCAAGGGAAAGATAACATTTGAAAGATGCTTAATTTAATTTGACAATGGGAAAGGGATAAGGTGGGTACCCTATATATTTGACAATAGATGCCGAAAAGGCTTTCGATTGGATGGAATTGGGTTTAAGTTTAAGGTATTAGGGAAAATGTGGATGGGGGACCAATTTATTGAATTGATAAAAGCCCTTTATGCATCACAGATGGCCCAAATTAGATGGGAGATAGTCTAATGAGTTTGACTTGGGCAGGGGACTGAGGCAGGGCTGTCCTTTGTCCCCACTATTGTTTGCTCCTGTTATAGAGCTCTTGGCAGAAAGGGTTCAGAATCAAATGGATATCAAAGGGATTGAAATAGGAGGGGAGCATTTCAAAACTGCCCTTTTTGCAGGCATTGAAAATATGTATAGTGGACACTGCTGTGTGGTATGATGAACAATAATTCTGATTGTTGGTTAAAAATCAATAAAAAGTAAAATTTCAGAAAAAAACAAAAGCAAACAAACAATAAGGGCCTTATTTTATAACAGGCCCCTCTATGAAAAGTCCAGAAAGGCACTGATTTTAAGCATATTTTATAAAGGCAACTTAGGTGCCTAAATGCCTTTACAAAATAGGCACTCAGAATCAACCCCAATAAAGCACAAATACTGAAATATACATTTATGCTTGCTCCAAAGCAGGCCGACGCAAGGTGAACCTCATCCTTTGCACTTCCCTCTCCAGCACCAATTGACATATGGGACTCCCAAGCTACAGGCTACCAAAAAAACCTGTAGGAGCCATGGACGACTCAAAAAAGCGAACTGTACAGGGCACCTAGGAGTACTCTGTGGCTCCTCAGTACCTTTCTTCTCTCATTTCTCCCTATTTCCCCCCTCGTTTACTCCGTTCTTCTTCCCAGTTGCATCTTGCTATGCTCTTCTCTTCTATTGCCAACTCTATATTCTGCTCTTTTCACCTTGCTGCTCCCTACGCTTGGAATAAACTTTCTTTATCTATACGTCAGGCATCTTCTTTGCCCCTCTTCAAACTCAAGTTAAAAGCTCATCTTTTCGCCTCTGCCTTTGGCTCTTGATTTTGCTGTTCTCCTTCCTTCCCCTCTTTTATTTCACCTTTCTTTCTTCCTCTTACACTTGTTCTTACCTCTTTCCTTTGTCCTGTCTCTCCTGCTCTTGTCTCTTTGCCCTTGTTCTTATCTTTTTTCTACTCCTTTTCTTGCTTTGTCTTTTTAGATTGTAAGCTCTTTTAAGCAAGGACTGTCTTTTTGTGTTTTCATTGTACAGCGTTGCGTGCACCTGGTAGCACTTTATAAGTGCTTAGTAGTAGTAGTAGTAGTAGTACTGAAAAGCCTGAAGTCCAGAGACGCAGCTCCAACACTGACCACGGAATCACCTTGACAGTTGCCTGAATACAACGGGCCGGAGGGAAGGAGTTGCACTATTCCCCAAAGAGGTGATGAACTACTGCCTGGCCGAAGATGCTATTGAGCCATGAGCTTTCTTCCAAGCAGTAATGTACTGTGAAGGTGTGGACCAAAGACCAGATGGTGGCCCAGCAAATGTCCAGTAGGTGAGCCACTGAGGCCACCATGGCGAGCACATTAAGCACTGTAACGTGATGCATCAGGGAGAGTCCAGCCTGCTCATAGGTGAAAGAGATGCAGTCTGCCACCCAGGTGGACAGGGTACGCTTTGAGACCACAACCCCAAGTCTGCTGGCATCATAGGAGACAAACAGCTGTGACGAGTGGCGGTGGGGCTGTGCCCTCTAAAGGTAGAAGGATAGAGCCCTCTTGCAATCCAGGGTATATAACAAGGCCTCTGCTCAGGAGGCGTGAGGCCTGGGAAAAAAGGCTAAAGAACTCTGCTGAGGAGATCTGTAAGCAGAATGTCCTGGCCTGGCAGGTAGACCACCTGAAGGGTCATGCCATTCTCTGTGGTGATGTTCCACAGGCAAACCGCCTCCCAACAGAGGAAGTATGAGCCCGTTCCCCCCTGTTTGTTGATGTAGAACAGCGCTACTTGGTTTTCCGTCTGAACGAGTACTACCTGACCCGTCAAGTGGGCTTGAAACACCCGAAGGGCATTTGTCACAGTCCAGAGTTCCAGGAGGTTGATCTGGAGGGCACTCTCCTCCTGAGTCCAGGCACCCTGTGACCATAGACCATTGCAGTGGGCTCCCCAACCGAGCTTGGAGGTGTCTGTGGTGAGGACACATCATGCCGGAGGGGCCTGGAAGGGTACGCCAGCCATGAGGTTCAGTCAGCTCCGCCACCAGGTGAGGGAGGCCACCAGTGGCCAGGTGATCTGGACCCGATCCTCCAGTTGGCCCATGGCCGGAGTCCATTGAGAGTTGAGGGTCCCCTGGGCCTGTCGCATCCGGAGATGGGCCTGTGGGGTCACATGAATGGTCAAGGCCATGTGCCCCAAGAGGCACAGAAGTAGCCAGGCAGACGCCAATGAGCGACTCTGCACCTCCCCTGATAGGGACACTAGGTGATGCGCCTAGTCCAGAGGGAAGGCGGCTTTGGCCTGGGTCGAGTCCAGAAGAGCTCCTATGAACTCCAGTCCCTAAGTTGGGAAGAGATGCAACTTTGAGAAGTTGATCACGAACCCCAGAGTCTGCAGCACCCCGAGAGTGTAGCAGGCCGCATTGCATACTTTCTCTGGTGAGCTTGCTTTTATAAGCCAGTCATCCAGATAAGGGAAGACAAAGATTCCCAGGAAGCGGAGGTGAGCGGTGACGATAGGCGCTTGGTGAACACCCGGGGGGCTGATGAGAGGCCAAAGGGGAGCACCCTGTATTAGTAGTGGCAGCCTCCAATGACGAAGCGGAGGTACTGACGGTGCTGGGGATGGATCAGGATGTGGGTATAGGCATCTTTGAGATCCAAGGAGCATAGCCAATCTCCACGGATGAGGTAGGGCAGCAATGTTCCAAGGGATAGCATCTTGGAACTTCTCCTTGACCAGAAAGCAGTTTAGGTCCCACAGATCAAGGATGGGCCAAAAGCTGCCTTTTTGTTTTGGGATGAGAAAGTACCAGGAGTAGAACTCCATGCCCCAGAGGGGCTGAGGTACTGGCTCCAGTGCCCAATCCTCAAGTAGGGACTCGAGTTCCTTCTGCAGGATCTCTCTGTGCATGGAGATCATGGGAAGCTCCCCTGGAAAGAAGCAAGGAGGCAATTGGTAGAAGTGCAGAAGGTAGCTCTCTCGCACTACCTGCAGTACCCAGGCATTGGTAGTAATGCCCGGCCAGAGGTGAGCAAAGTGGGCCAGATGTCCTCCCGTGTGCCTTGGGCCCTGGCCTTCTGGGGGAAGACATGTCCTGGGAATCAAAAGCCACACCCCCAGGCTGTGGCTGGGGTGCTGTCTAGGGCTTAGGGGCTTTCTGCTTACGGGGGCCGTGCCCCTGGCCCTTGGCCTGCTAACCCCTGTTGGGGAGCCTGATAGGCCGGAAACTGGGGGTATTTCCCATAAGCCTTTTTCCCCTTCGGGTGGAAGGTCTTTTTCCCCGAAGCCTTCAGACGGGAAGGATCAGCCATCTTCCGGGACAGCCTAGTCCTTGTCAAGAACTCTGCCTCCAGCTCAGCTGCCTTGTCAGTCATGGGTTTGCCAAAGAGGTTCTCTCCTTGGCAGGGGACATCAGCCAGTTTGTCCTGTAACCACTGTTCCAAGTCCGAGGACTGCAGCCAAACCAGGTGGTGAGCACTAATGCCCACCGAAACCACATGGGCCACAGACTCAAAGCCATCAAAGGCCACTCAAGTTTGAAATTTGGAGCATTCCTTGACCGAGGAAACGAGAGTCCGGAAGCATTCGAGGGATCCACCTTCCAGCCCAGCCGAGAACCCAGCAAGCTCCTTCACCAGGTCCCTCAGGTACATGCCCATGTACAGCTGGGCTCCAAGGTGCTTGGGGGAGAGTCGTGTCTTGAGCAGGAGGCCGACTGACTCGGCTACCAGCAAATGAAATGCTCCAGCACAGGCTGGACTTTCTCCAGGAAGGTCCTCACAGTGGAAGGTGCCATGGTCCACGCCAACAACTCGGGGGCGCCAGGTGTTGGGCCCCGTCGCGCCTCGAGGAAAGCAGACAGGCTGAATTCCAGGGCCGCCATCCTGGCCTCAATGCCAGTGGGCTCTGCAGCGACTGGTTCGGGTCTCGAGGGGAGTCACTGATGGTGATTGCACTGGGGGACTGAGACTGATCCCCCGATGCAGTGGGAGTCTCCTCCCACTGAGGCAGCTTCGAGGGCCACTCCCGGCCATCATCATTGGCGTCAGGTCAAGGGCTCCAAGCCCAGGTATCTGAGGACTTACCTCCAGCTCCAGGATCGGACTTTGACTTCGAACCAGACGATGTCTTGAGCCCGCAGGGGGGGGTCCTCTGAGGACAGTCCCCGATCTGAGGCTCCATGACCTCGGGGCTCGGATCAAGCATGCCCACATGACGCCGAGTCATTGGACAGAGTCCCCGTGGGCAGCGACTCCATACTCGAGGCAGCGGATGTAGCAACCGTGGTGGTCCGTAATGAACATGGTGCAGGGGCATTTGCCACTTTGCTTAAATCCACTGACCGAAGAAATAGCAGGGAAAATGACACCCGCAAGATCAAACTCACATGTCTTAGTCAGGAAGAGCACGAGGAGAAAAGCTGAACCCCACAAACTGAAAAAGGGACCTGAGAAAAACATGACGCAGAGGCAAGAGCAGATTCGGGTGTCAAGAAAGTGATCGAGAACTGACCGGCAAAAAAGAAGCGCGAAAAATGCTAAGAATGAAGTTGGAAAAATCAACTTTCACTGGTGACAAGTGTCCCCCGCAGCCCCCCCTGGTGGCGGCGTAGTTTTCCATGGAAGGGCTGGGGAGCACACAAGACTAGGGTGATTGGGGTTGGCCAGGTGCGAGGGTCAAAGGTAGCGGTCCTTTGTGCCAACCTCGTTACCAACTTCCCAAAAGAATAACTTCACACCAAAGTGGAGGGAAAAAGAAAAAGGCTTTATTTCCCCTTTGCACAAAAATGGTTCAAAAACAAACGGCTTTGGAAAGTAACAGAATTGCACCAGTCCTTACATCAGGTTTAAAGCACAAAAATGGTCAAAGTAATAACTGTTAACTTCACAGTAACTTAAAGTAGGACAAATACTGCATTCACTTTATGCATTCATGGAACTCCAAATAGACTACAGCTTCACTGCTAGAATGTAGCAGCAGATAAGCATGCAATAAATAAATCCAGGAGTCTTTTCAAGGATCCAAGCCAGTTTAATGTGCACATGGCTCAAGCAATAAGCAATTTCAAAATGGCTGAGCAATGGCTTCTAGTAAAACAACAACTTTTATAGCTTTCTTGTCCATTCTAAGCATAGGCAAACTTTTCATTGGTCCCAGTACCCCTCTCACCCATCTATTGGTCCCGGTACTGATATGGCTACCCAATCGGGACTCTGGTCTGGGCCCAGCACCTGGTTTGCCCCCTTCTAGTCCCAATTACAATGGTCAGTGTCTCCAACTTGTTACTTCTCTCCTCCAAGGTCGCTGAGCTTGTTAAAACATATGGGAAGCAGAGGCACTGTGACCTTGCTCTCTGCAGAGTTAATTAATTCCATAGAAGCATAGCACACCTTATCAGTACCAATTAAACTTGTTTTTCTTCTATTTTCCAAGTTTCGTTTCTGCTTAGCTATGTTCAGTTAAACTGAGTTAAGTTTCGATTCTTATAGCTACAGTATTCACAAGTGGGGGTTGGGACTCAGGCCTCACTTATAGGCCTTTCACAATAGTAAACCATACTAGGCCATAGCCTACCATATTCCTAGGCCATAGCCTAC
This sequence comes from Ichthyophis bannanicus, assembly GCA_033557465.1. Lineage (NCBI taxonomy): Eukaryota > Metazoa > Chordata > Amphibia > Gymnophiona > Ichthyophiidae > Ichthyophis > Ichthyophis bannanicus. The sequence goes on from CM066039.1 coordinate 196,490,751, forward strand.
CACATTCCCCCCTTTGATTATTCTCACCCGCAAGTGAGAAAGGGTGAGAATCAAATCACATAATACTAGGTAAAGGTATCACTCTGTGGTATAGGGTAGTAAGTTCACATAGCTAGCATCTTTGTAGCTGTCTTACGCTCTACAGTGTTATTAATAACTGAAGTGATCATTTGCAAGCAAAATGGCAAGAAACAAGGGAGCAACAAGCAGATAGTCAAAGTCCATAGTTTGGCAAGAGTGGGAAAAAGAACTAAAGGATTAGAAGGTTCGGTTGCATCTTTGTTGTGCTGTCGTAAAGCTTCTGATTTAGACAGACCAGCTGTCCATCCTTCGTAGTAGATTGTGGTCCAGTCCAAACAAAACACAAACTGTCAACAATGGGGTGGGCCAATACCCACTCACTAGTAGTATTATGTAAATCAGTCTGATTGTATAGGATAGAATAGTTCAGTTCTTGCGTCTCCCAGGGCCACTGATCTCCCATCTTAGTTCCTCCACAATAGAAACAGTCAGAAGTGTGGAGACTAGATGCTATTGCTCCAGCAAGTTCAAGAAACAAGTTCTGGTGGTGGTATGAGGAATTGCAACGGTGGCTTGCATAGCCTTGTAGAAAGTCAAGATCTAGAACAACTTTTGGATTGGAGAGTATACCAATGCAAGTATAGGGAGAATGATAAAACAAGGTCTGAGTGACCTTCGGTCCAGTTCATGTTATACTTATACAGGCTGCCCAGGGAGATAAGGCAAAAGTCATTTCAAAGCACTCCAAGGCTGCTATCACGATGAAACAGTAGAGAATCATGATGAAAGTTCTCTGAAGAATTAGTGCAAGTCTTTGAAAAACCAGTGCAATCTGTTGATAATTCTTGACCACGAAGTCTTCTTCTTCTTTACTGTACGTTGACCTGTTTTGCTCTCAGTAGCATGCAACAGGTGTAGCGTTGATTGTAGATCCTCAAGCTTCCGCTGTACATGACCTTACCAATTTCATTGGTAGGAGTGTAGAGCTGTAGATTCCAGCGTATTTCAATAAACACAGTCCTTTTAGTTTGCACTGTCCTTGATCAAAATGGCACAAAGATTTTCAAATAATATAGTTCATAATACAGTCTCTTTCTGTTGATGATAATCTCTTCAGAATAAACAAATAGTCTCTTGAGATTCAGGAGTTCTATATTAGCACAGTCTCTCTTTTTGTTTTTAAAACTTCCTGAATTTTTTCAATTTGCTTGTCTTTGCAAAGTTAGCTGCAATGGAACTTCTGGATCTGTTCTGATGTTCACTGGTCTGGCTCTGGAGCTGCTGCTGATTTCACTCTGCTGTGATGAATCCAGGGTTCGAGTTCTGCAATTTTCACTGCTGTAGGGTTAACAAGATAACAACATAAGGTCCCTTCTAATGCGGTGTCAACGGTGTATTTCTCCACTCTTTGATTCACACCGAGACTCCAGGCTTGAAAGGGTGCAGGCAAATTGATGGGTAATCGATTTTGTACCCAGGTATGAAGACTCTGCAAAACAGAACTTAAAACCAATAGTTTATGTCTAATAATTTCAGATCCTATCTGTCTCATATCTCCTTTTATTTCCTATACAATAGGCAGGGGTTGCGCATACAGAATTTCAAAAGGGAAAACTCCTAAAGACTTAGCAGGGGCTAAGTATATCCTAAGAAGGGCTATAGGAAGAACCTAGGGCCACTTCAGGTAAACCTCTTGGCAAAGTTTAGACAACTGAGATTTCAGGGTTCTATTCATACATTCTACTTTTCCTAAATTCTGAGATCTATAGGCAGTATGTATCTGTTAATATCAATATCTTGGGGCTATACTTAATGGACTTGCTTCCTAAGGTTATCCATCCTCATTCTTTGTACAGGGGCCCATATGCATGCAAGGTTGTAAGGGCATACTTGAAATCTGGGTACACATTTAGACAGGGCCTTTTCATATTGTTAGTGCTCTAGTGAGGACTATCAGTTCAGCTTTTTGTGGTGAAGTTTCTAGGGCCAGGGCTGAGGACTCAACTACCAAATCAGGGGTCACCACTGCATATCTAGCACAACAATGTCCATTGATGAGGAAACTGCCTTCAGCCACAAAGAAAGTCTGTTCAGAGAGACATCAGTCAAATCCAGGCGGCTTGAGAATACAGTGTCCATAATTTCTAAACAGTCATGATCAGGGGATCAAGACCAACTGATAACATAGCAGGATTGAAAGCTTGACTGACCCTTCAGTTGTATCTGGGGTTTTCACACAACATACTCTAATATTTCAACATTCATAGATTTGTTAGCTAGTAATTTCCTTTGTGTTTCATAATGGTTAGAACAGAGTGTGGTACAGTAACTTGAAGATTCTATCTCAAAGTGATTTTTTCTTTTAGTTTTTGCTTACTAGGAAGGCTGTAGCTGTAACAGCTTCTCAATAAGGTCCAAGAGATTGAGTCAACACTCCCAGAACATTTCCTTGCGACTCATGAACATAGAGACTGCAAGGTTTTCTGGACATCGGGTAGACCCAGAACTGGTGATAACATCAGAGCGGTTTTCAAAGATCAAAAGACTGCATTCCTATTCAAGTCCCCATTCCAATGGAGACTTTTTCATTCCTTTGGTAGCTTGATACAATGTGATACAATGGTTTTGCTAGCAGCGCAAAATTGGGGATCCATATACAACAGTACCCTGTGGCACCCAAGAAGGCTCTCACTTGCCTCCTGGTGGTTGGAGTAGGAATACTGCATACAGCTGCTTTGCATTCTGGTAAGGGTTCCAGGCGTCGAATTCCGCTGGACAACTGGAATCCTAGGTATTTAACTTATTTGACATAATTATGCTTTGGCTCTTGAGACTTTGTATCCAGCCTCATTAAAAAGGTGCAAGAGTTCACTGGTGGCTGGTGGACATTCACTTTCTGAGTTGGTGGTTATGAGCAAGTTGTCCACATATTGAAGTAGAATTTTTTTTTTTTTTTTTTTTCTGGAGTTTCTGGATAACTTGTCAAATCTTTTGCTGAGTGAGGCGAGTTCTTGAATTCTTGAGGTAATCTTGTCCAGATGAGTTGGCCCCGCCTCCTTGTAGTGGGGTCTTGGGCTAAGCGTATGCAGAAAAAAACATCTTTTTAAGTCCAGAATGATGAAATGTATAGCTTCAGCAGAGATCAGTTCCAAGAGAATATAAGGATTTTGGTACCACTGGTTGTATAGTTTCAGCTGCATCATTCATTCTTCTTAGATCCTGCACTGGGCGGTAATCACCTGTCCCAGGCTTCTTGACTGGCTTGAGGGTGACAATGGCAGGGGCTATGTTCTTCGCTAGGCCAGGTGGATTATCTTCTGCCCATCCTCCAGGTGGGGCTATGAGGTTGGTAAGTGTACAGCTTGTTGCTTTGGATGCAGGTGAATAGAACCGCCATTCTTCTTCTTGGGGACAGTTTGAGTTTCATTTTTTTTCTTCCTTCAACAGAGGATATCTGTGCTTGAAGCTTTGCAAGCAGATCTCGGCTCCAAAAATGGAATAGGGCATTCAGGCATATACAGGAACTGGTACATTATTATTATTATTATTTTTCTAGTTCACACATGTGGTTCTGCAGAAAAGGCTTTGCGAGAAAAACACAGGGGCTACTGGCTTTAGTATTCTGCTCCTGTATCCCCCATAAAAGTCCATATATTGGTCCCCTATTTTTCAGACTGACTCCTGGGGACCCAGGGAAACTGGAGAGTCCGGTCTGGCCTAGTCTTCATCCATGCTGTAGCCCTCTTCGGCTGCCACTCACGCTATAGCTGCTTCACTCTCGTGCTGAAACACTGTGCTTGGTTTATTGTTTTATGACTTTGCAATCAAGTACTCCCTCGGGAGTCAAGATACGGGCATTCACTTCTCTAATGTCATTCTTTATCTATAATGGGAGTACTCAAACCCAGTTTATCACTTCCTCTGTTCCTTCGATTAGGATAACCTCCTCACATCATTCAACTAAAATATCATTCACTTTCTCTGTTACATTTATTTTCACAATTCACACACCCTCTGATTAACTTTCATTTAACCATTATGCCCGCAAATTCATCCAGTTCTCTGCAATTTCCGTTCATTAGTTCAATCAAGTCCTAAAACTTCTCAGTGTATAATGCAGTTTTTTTCAGTTCTAAACAAGTCTGGTCAGCTGACTTTCACTTCTAGTCCGGAGGGGGTGGACATTCCCCTGTTGCGGAGGTAGCTAGCAAACTACTTGGGAATCTGTAGGGAGAAGTCATCCCCCCTCCGCCCCCCCCCCTTGTTCCAGGCTCTGCCCGGGATGATGGCAGAGCTGAGGGAAATAAACAGGCAGGATTTTTTTTTTTTTTTTTTAAACATTTAACCAAGAATCCTATGTAGGGGAACTATTCTCTGTACAATCTGATAAACACGGGAAACTACGGGGCTATGAAGTAACTCTGGAATCTGCATGGACTCTGACCCCCCTTCCTCCCCCCATGGTGACGTAGTTAACAACAGACAGAAGGCGGTCTGTCAGGCTGCATTTTCCTGTGACTAGGCATAATAATCTCATTCTAAATAAGTACAATTTAGATAAATTCCTTCAAATATAAAACTATTTTTTTGCAACATGTTATAAACAACAATCCCAACAGAGAGAACTATTACGTATGGCTGGAAGAAAAGAAACTAGCTGCCAGCCGTAATCTGCACTTAAGGTGAATAACGTCTCTGCAAAAGATTACAGTTTAGGAAGGAGATATTCAAAAGACATTCCGGATACTTTTTTCAATAAAGCGGGTGGACATCTAGAACACAAATACACATTTCCCTTCCTAGTTCATTTTATTAACAATAAACATGTCTTCTATGAGGCGCTTGCTGTATCAGGAACGAAAAACTCATACACGATTAACCCCTCATTCACTCAGGATTCAAAGCACTTTTTAAGTTGCGATCTGCAAAGTCCTGTCAGTGTTCTTAACCACGGCTTTGTAGGGCAAAGGGAAAATACAAACATCCTTTCCTATTGAAACCGGAGACCTACATGATTTCTGCTCGCTTGATCTGTACAGGAATTCGAGCAGGAATTTAACCCTTTCCCGGCTAAGTACAATTTAAAGCAATCACTAGAAAACTAATTATAAATTCATCTCCTATCACATTTTGAATGAATCCTTTATTTTAAACAAGCAAGAAACTTTTCAATCGGGAACTGCGGTTTCATATTTATTTATTTATTTTTTTTTTTCTTTTCTCTGTCCTCTTGCTGTGTGGCTCGTTGGAAACAGCTTAGCTGTTCACACACACACACACACACACAGAGAGACAGAGACATGCCGGCATTCCAGGCTAAGCCCCAAAACTATCGGGACCCACAATCCTGACTAAACATTCTTATTAAATGATATATAAATGATATATATTACATAACCACAGCAGAAGGAACATTATTATTAAACTAACAGCATTGAGATTTAAACCTGAACAGAGTTAGAAAGACACTGCACATTCTTTCCTTCAGACACGCCCCCTGTCAGTTTTTCACACTGTGCAGTAGGAAGGCAAACTGGGTCAGACCAGCTTTTGGATTTTTAAAATAACTCTAGATGTTTGCGTCTTCTTTCTGCTTTACTAATACAATTTCTTAATCAGTGAACTGTCACAAATTACTCAACAGAATACTCTCACATATATAACAGAAGGGAAACTCGTGGTTTCAACAGAGAACAAAAAACATACAGGCAGACAATACACAAACGCTTCACAATCATGCTAGCAACGTATCTTAGAATGCATTCCTTTCTATCTATTCTGACTAGTCTTTTTCCCAATTACAAAAAGGATGAGGGTTTCACCCGGCGAATTCCCATGCGGGGTTACTCGGCCCTTCCTTGAGAGCTCTCTTACCAATTCCCAATATCTCGAGATTACAAATTCCAAGTTCCACTGGCAGTACTGCTCTTTCTATTTCTGTCTAGACATACCAAAAACCCAGTCCTGTCTGCTCTGACCAGGCTGAATCATGATTCTCTATAACAGCTGTACCTAGCGAATACTCATGCAAGGATTTTCAAACAAAGACTTAAGTCTTACCAAAGTTTTCAAACTGCAGTTCTAACTCATCTGTCTAGACAGGTTTTCAAAACTATACTTACCAGATCTGGTTCCCAAGCTTCTGAGTTGGATCCTGGACTCCCCCGGGTCGGAAGTGTTGGCCAGCTGGACTCAGTGCCTGCCGAGGCCAGGCAGAACTCCCTCCGATACAAGAGGATCGGTGGGCCCAGGGAAATTCCCCTGCGTCGGATTGGCATGGTTCCAACTGGACCAAACCTCAAGGCGAATTACGTGGATTTATTCACTTGAACACTATCCACCACTCGCACTTCCCGGCCAACGCACCAAGAATGTAGCAGCAGATAAGCATGCAATAAATAAATCCAGGAGTCTTTTCAAGGATCCAAGCCAGTTTAATGTGCACATGGCTCAAGCAATAAGCAATTTCAAAATGGCTGAGCAATGGCTTCTAGTAAAACAACAACTTTTATAGCTTTCTTGTCCATTCTAAGCATAGGCAAACTTTTCATTGGTCCCAGTACCCCTCTCACCCATCTATTGGTCCCGGTACTGATATGGCTACCCAATCGGGACTCTGGTCTGGGCCCAGCACCTGGTTGCCCCCCTTCTAGTCCCAATTACAATGGTCAGTGTCTCCAACTTGTTACTTCTCTCCTCCAAGGTCGCTGAGCTTGTTAAAACATATGGGAAGCAGAGGCACTGTGACCTTGCTCTCTGCAGAGTTAATTAATTCCATAGAAGCATAGCACACCTTATCAGTACCAATTAAACTTGTTTTTCTTCTATTTTCCAAGTTTCGTTTCTGCTTAGCTATGTTCAGTTAAACTGAGTTAAGTTTCGATTCTTATAGCTACAGTATTCACAAGTGGGGGTTGGGACTCAGGCCTCACTTATAGACCTTTCACAATAGTAAACCATACTAGGCCATAGCCTACCATATTCCTAGGCCATAGCCTACCACAGTACAATATGTACATTGCATTGGTTCCTCAGCCTCCTCACCCGCAGATTCCACTTGCATCCATTCTATATCAGATGGCTCTGAGTCTGAGGCTTCTGCATGGCTGAGTTCTGGCTTTTTAAAAGCGTGCCGTACAGTTTCCCAGTGTCTAGTGGTTAGGTTAGGGCGTCGGTTTCTGGCTACTGGGTAAAACAATGGCTCTTCATCAGCTATAGTTTTAAAAGCTCTCTTATCACAATGTTTAATATTGGCAGTTCTCTTCTTAGGGAAATTATCTGTTAGTTTTTGCTCATAAATGTCATTGTCATACAGATAAACTTCTTTCCCCTGCCTTTCTTCTATGCTAGGCTTAAGCAAACAATTACAAGAAATGGAAGCTTTACCTTTGAGCTTTCTTCTGTCTTTCTCAGGGAAGGCTTGAGGCCTAGTCTGGTTGTCCTCCAACTCAGGATGGCCCAAGTACTCCCACGATATCTCTCTTGCCTTAGTGTGTGGAGTAACCCCTCTGAGCCAAGGCTGCAGCTGTTGCCATCTGCCCTTGCTTTCACTCCTGAGGCTGTTGTCTGGTGGCCTCGCCCTTTCAGCTTCTCTCTGCTCACCAGGCCTCTGTGTTCTCCACTTTCCTCTCAGGTTACTTCTATGGATATCTCTCTGGATACCTTTCTCTCCTTGGATATCTTTTCCTGCTGGATATCTTTCTCCTGGATATCTTTTCACTGGATATCTTTCCTCCACGACATTCCTCGGATGTCTTTCTCCCAGGATGTGTCCTAGCACTTCTCCCTGGACATGACTCTCTCCCAGGCTGGATGTTGGAACATCTCTCTCAACCTGGTTTGGTACTTCTCTTAGCACTTCTCTTTTGGCTTGTCTCTGGAGTTGTCTCTGGAGTTGTCCCTTGACTGGTCTGCTTGATTCAGACTTGCCTCTGCTTAAATCGGAACTGACTGGGCCCAAGTCCTGCCCATAGAGGCGTGGTTCTTCTGACTCTATGCTGGCTCTCCTGCTCCCTCTATGTGGACCTTCAGGATATTGCAGCTTAAACCTGTTTTTTTCTGAATTTAAAACTTTTCTTCCTTCTGCAAGAGGGTCCGCTGCATCACACAAGACATCTGCAGGACTCCATGGAAAAAAAGAAGACTGAGGTAAGATGGCACCTTTGGGCGGGAAGGTGACTGCGCAAGCACAGTCCAACTCCCCAAAAGCTCTCTTTGAAAGCTGGGGAGAGAATCCACGTGGGCTCCATTGGTGCTGATGTCACCCATATGTGAGGACTGACTTCCTCCTTGTTCCTGGAGAATATTTTTTTACACTCAGAATGTAATCGAACTCTGGAATTCACTACTGGAGGATCTAATAAAAGCTGTTAGTGTAGCTGGGCTTAAAAGAATTTTGGACAAGTTCCTGAAGGAAAAGTCTAAAAACCTCATGAGAGACTTTTGGCAAAATTAAAAAGTCAAGGGATAGGAGGCAGTGTACTATTATGAATCAGGAACTGGTTAAAAGATAGAAAGCAGAGGGTAGGGCTAAATGGCCACTTTTCCCAATGGAGAAAGGTGAATAGTGGAGTACCCCAGGGATCTGTGCTGGGTCCGCTGCTTTTTAACATATTCATAAATGACCTGGAAATGAGAATAACGAGTGAGGTTATCAAATTTGCAGATGACACAAAACTATTCAAAGTTGTTAAAACCCAAGAGGATTGTGGAAAATTGCAAGAGGATCCTGATAAATTGGAAGACTGGGCATCCAAATGGCAGATGAAATTTAATGTGGACAAGTGCAAAGTTATGCACCTAGGAAAGAACCTAAATTATGATTACACAATGCAAGGTTCCACATTATGAACCACCACCCAGGAAAAAGATTTAGGCGTCATCGTGGATAACATGTTAAAACCCTCCACCCAGTGTGCAGCAGCAGCTAAGAGAGCAAATAGAATGCTAGGTATCATAAGAAAAGAAATGGAGAATAAAAAAGGATATTATAATGCGTCTGTATCGTTCCATGGTGCGACCGCACCTTGAATATTGTGTGCAATTCTGGTCGCCATATCTTAAAAAGGATACAGTGTTATTAGAAAAGGTACAGAGAAGAGCCACCAAAATGGTAAAGGGGATGGAAGGATACCCCGCTATGAAGAGAGGTTAAAAAGGTTAGGGCTCTTCAATCTGGAAAAGAGATGGCTGAGGGGAGATATGATAAGAGGTCTATAAATTAACGAATTGAGTGAAATGGGTAAATGTAGATCGATTGTTTACGCCATCAAAATATAGAAAGACTAGGAGGCAAGCAATTAAGCTACAGGGTAACCTATTTATTTATTTAACAATTTTTCTATACCGCTTTTCTTACATTCAAAGCGGTTTACATTGAACATTAAACACAATTTAAGACTAGTAAGAGAAAGCACAGTTACTTACATGTAACAGGTGATCTCTGGGAACAGCAGGAATAAGTCTTCACATATGAGTATCGTCGGTACCGACGGAGCCTGCACGGGAACGCTCCCCAGCGTCCAGTAAGAAAGCTTTTGGGAGCATCCCACAGCACCTGTGCGCTGCCTTCCCGCCTTTCCCAACCGACTCTCTCCAGTTCGAGTTTTAAAGCTGAGACAAAGAGAGAGAGAGAGGAACGGAAAGAAAGATAGAGAGATACAACTCCTAGGGGAGGTGGGTGGGTTGTGAAGACTTATTCCTGCTGTTCCCAGAGATCACCTGTTACAGGTAAGTAACTGTGCTATCTCCAGGAACAAGCAGGAATGAGTCTTCACATATGGGGACTCCCTAGCTGCAGATGCCAGGGGAAGACCCCAGGTTGTGTGTCCTTGAAAAGGACTCTACCTCCTCCCATGGATCTCTGGCATCCAACCAGGGTAGGTGGGTAGGAGTTGATTAGGAATGGAACAGGTGTTTGAGAACAGCCTGACCAAACAAGGCATTGTCCAAGCAGGAGTCCTTGTCCAAGCAGTAATGGGCTGTGAAGGTATGAACCGAGGCCCAGGTGGCCGCTCGACAGATTTGGTCGATGGACACAGAGTTTAGATGAGCCATTGAGGCTGCCATGGCTCTCACATTGTGAGCTGTGACATGGCTCTCCAGAGAAAGGTTTCTACTCTGGTAGGCGAAAGAAATACACTGAGCAATCCAGTTGGACAGTGTTCTCTTAGAGACTGGAAGTCCTAAATGAGAAGGATCAAAAGCAACAAAGAGTTGAGAAGACTTTCTATGTTGCTGTGTTCTTTGTAAGTAATAAGCAAGAGCTCTCTTACAATCCAAGGTATGAAGATTCCTCTCTGCATTTGATGCATGAGGTCCTGGAAAAAAGACAGGTAAATATACCTCTTGCTTCAGATGAAAAGGCGAGACCACTTTAGGCATAAAGTGTGGATTGGTCCTGAGGACTACCTTATCATGATGGAACCTTGTATAAGGTGGATTAGCCACCAAAGCTTGCAACTCACTGATGCGGCGTGCTGAGGTGACTGCAATGAAAAAAATAACCTTCCAAGAAAGAAATTTCAAGGAGGTGGTGGCTAAAGGTTCAAAGGGTGGCTTCATAAGCTGGCCAAGGACCAGGTTTAAGTCCCATGCCACTGGAGGTGGTCTAATGGGAGGTTTAGTTAAAAGAAGGCCTCTCATGAATCTTGCTATAAGAGGATGAGAGGAAATAGGTTGTCCATTGAGAGGCTTGAGGGACACTGCAATAGCACTCAAATGGACTCTTACTGAATTCGTTTTCAGACCTGCATGGGATAGATGCAGGAGATACTCTAGTAGAGAATTCAGAGGTATTGTAAGAGGGTTTAGAAAGGAAGCATTATATTTTCCTTTTCTACAGGATCTTGGTCAAGAGAAAAACCAGGAATAGGAATGGAAGAAAGGTTGCCATGTCAAAGAGAAACTCCTGAAAAGAAGGATTTCCAATAGGAACTAATCCTGGGCAAGCTGAGGTTGAAGGAGCAGCTTGAGCACCAGAAGAGATACTGGACTGGTGCAGAAAAAGAATCCTGCTCGATGGACAGTGATCCTGAGAGTTCTGATTTGAAGCAGTTAGTACTGCATCGTGAGTGCCTGGTATCGATTCCAAACTAGGCATAGAAAGGATCGATGGCACCGATGGAACTGCAGGAATCGACCCCGACACAGGTATCGGTATCGGGGACAATAATGTCATCGAAGCAGTATTCGGGGGCTGCTGAAGCGGTACCGAGGTAAGCCAAGAGCCGTGATGAATATCCTCGGTACTGCGAAGCCGGAAACGATATGGATCGGTTCCGAAGCGCGTCGGTATCAAATCATCTAGACTGGATATCGATTCCAGACTCGGCATCGAAGCGAGCGAGTCCATCGATACATGTCTAGAAAGTACCGACGTTGTTTGTGGTATCGGCGATGCCGATACAGGAAGGTTAATCGGAGTCGCATCGAGCGGTACCGAAGGTAGCGAGGATGTCCGAAAACGATGCCCGGTGAAGGGAGGAACTCTCGATCCAGACGCCAATGTCGGGGTATCGGTACCGCTCGAAGTCGGTACCAACCCCGAGCATGGCTGGGATATAGGAAAGCCAATCTGGGTCGTATCGATCGGCCCCGAAGGTACCGAGGATACCAGATGACGATCCCAGGTGAAGAGTGGAACACTCGACACCGGTGCCGATGCCGGGGGATTGGTACCGCTCGAAGCGGATACCACCTCCAAGCACGGCTCACATGCAGGAAAGTCAATTTGAGTCGTATCGCTCGGACCCGAAGGTAGCGAGGATGCTCGATGACGATCCCTGGTGAAGAGTGCAGCACTCGACACCAATGCCGATGCCGGGTTATCGGTACCGCTCGAAGTGGATGCCACCCCCTGGCACGGCTCAGGTATGTTCTGTGAGGGGTGAGCCCCAGGAACAACCTGAAACCCCGTAAATGCTTTGGAGCCAAAAGACTCCCGCCGAGGTTTTATTGCCAATGAGGTCTTGAGGGTAAGGCCGGAGCCGTCATCATGCTGGGCATGAGACTTACCCTTCAAGAATTGGCTAGTCTTAACATACTGTTTGTGGGTTACCTGATCCTGGAGAGAAGAATAAACCGGTGTCCTCACCTCAGGAGGAAAAACGGCATCGAGGGAAACTCGAAAAAGGGAAGGTCTTCTCCCAATAAAATAGCCTGAGGTATCAGGGGAAAAAGGGTCAGGACCCAAACAGGTTAGACACCAAGCATTGGAGTCTAAAAAGAAAACTAATTTTCCACAGTGAAGGCACTTCTTAGGAGAAGAAGGCTCCATGTTGGAAAAGGCCTGGTAGGCCCAAAAAAGTTAAACAAAAAACTGAGGAGAAATATTTCTCTAAGTTTGAAAAAGAAAATAATAAAGCACCGGCGGTACCGGTATCGGCGGGAAAACAGCCGCGACCACAAGAAAATAAGAAAAATAAGGATTTTTAAAGGAAAAAATTTCTGCGGTGACAGGAGGATGTCCTGTTGGCTCCGCGGAAAAACAAAAACTGAGGAGAGGCAGTGGGAAGGGCGGGAGGTCACCGCACAGGCGCAGGGGATGCTCCCAAAAGCTTTCTGATTGGATGCTGGGGAGCATTCCCGTGCAGGCTCCGTCGGTGCCGACGTACCCATATGTGAAGACTCATTCCTGCTTGTTCCTGGAGATACAGAATTACTTAATATTTCTGTTCTGTGTTTACAGATGAAGGGCTGAGAGTGAGACCTCAGAAAGCACAGACAAATACGAACGGAATTGAGGTGGATATAGTACGATTCAGACAACTGTGTTTGTAAGAAACTAGATAAACTAAAAATAGATAACGCGATGGGGCCTTAAGGGATACATCCAAGAATATTGAACTAACTTAAGGAAATTCTGTTGACTCCGAACTTTAAAGCAGCACTGAAAAGGTCAGACAGTGAGAGTGGTCTCAGAAGACGAGAAAGACACATATCGTCCCTCTACACAAAAGCGGAAGTAAAGACGAAGTTGGGAACTATAGGCTGGTTAGTCTGACCTCTGTGGCGAGTAAATTAATGGAAATGATGCTAAAAACAGAGGATAGTAGAGTTCCTGGAATTCAATGCAGGGCCTTACCAAGCCATAAATGGGCCCTTGCGACTTGCACATCTGGTGCAACCTCCCAAATACAGGTTTGGCATTTGCCCCATGCCTAGCATGTTCCCTTGGCAGTGGAAGCAGTGAAACAGACATCCAATTGGGAAAAAAAAAACATGCGGGTCTGATCACTCCCTCCTCTGACATAGGGTCGCGTCAGAGGAGGAAGGGACCAGACCAGCCAATCAAACATAGACCTTTGCAATTCCACGCTTAAATAGCTGGTCTGGTTCCTTCTTCCTCTGACGTGAGATATATCAGAGGAGGGAGGGATCAGGCCAACATGCAAGCATGGAGTAGAAAAGGTCTGCGGGGGGGGGGGGGGGTTTCAATTGGAGGTCCACTCCACTGCTGCTGCTGCCACTACCAAGGGAACACGAAAAACAGTGGTAAGGCAAGGGCAAGCAGCAAGAGGAGTCGCGGCCGGCAACCCCAAATGCGCCCCAATTTTGTTTGCACCCTGTGCAGCTGCACTGCTCACACAGGGCTAGGTACAGCGCCGATTCAATGGACTGCAGGATCCAAGGCAGTATGATTTTACTAGATCTTGTCAGATTAATCTGATTAATTTCTTTGACTGGGGTACGAGTGTCAGACCGAAGGAGAGCACTAGATGTGGTGTACTTAGATTTCAGCAAAGACCTTGACGGAGTTCCACATAAGCAACTTATAAATAAACTGAGAGCCCTTGGGATGGACCCTAAAAGTGACAAACTGGTTAGAAATTGGTTAAGTGGGAGGTGAAAAAAAAGGTACTGGTAGATGGAGCTCACTCTGAGAATAAGGACATTAGCAGTGATGTTGCACAAGGATTGGTCTTTGGTCCGTTTCTTTTTAGCATTTTTGTAAATGATATTGCAGAAAAGCTCTCAGGTAAGGTTTGCCTCTTTGCAGATGATCCCAAAATCTGCAATACAGTAGACACTGAAGGTGTAGATAACAAGAGGAGGTATCTAGCAAAGCTTGAAGAATGGCCAAAACTTTGGCAGCTGAGATTTAATGCTAAAAAAAATGCAGGGTCATGCACAGGGCTGGAAAAAAAAGCCAATGGAACAGTACAGTATAGGGGGGTGAAGTACTTCTGTCTACAAAAGAGCACTAGGCCCTGGAGGTGATCATATCGGATGATCTTAAGGTGGCCAAACCGATAGAAAAGGCAATGACGAAAAGTTAGATTGCTTGGTTACATAGGGAAAGGAATGGCCAGCAGGAAGGAGGTGGCGATAGGTCTTACTAGAGAGTTATACAGAAGCACTAATTTGGAATACTGTGTGTAATTCTGGAGAACACCTTCAAAAGGTTGTAAACACTATGGAGTTGGTACAAATGGCAGCTACTAAAATGGTCAGTGGTCATCATAAGGCAAGTAGGTAGGGACAGACTTGAAGATCTCAATATGTATACTTTGGAAGAAAGGTAGAAGACAGGAGATATGACAGAGACATTTAAATACCTCTATGACATAAATGCACAAGAGGAGAGCTTCTTTCAATTAAAAGCAAGTTCGGGGAGAGCAGAGAGGCAGCGCAGAGGTCCGGCGTGGCAGGCTTCTGTTCCGGCTGCCCCGATGTCACCGGGGGCCTCTTCAAAACCCGGAACAGTGTGAGATTTGTCTCGGGCGAGCAGAGAGGCAGCGCAGAGGTCCAGCGTGGCAGGCTTCTGTTCCGGCGGCCCCGACGTCACTGGGGGCCTCTTCAAAACCCGGAACAGTGTGAGATTTGCCTCGGGAGAGCAGAGAGGCAGCGCAGAGGTCCGGCGTGGCAGGCTTCTGTTCCGGCGGCCCCGACGTCACCGGGGGCCTCTTCAAAACCCGGAACAGTGTGAGATTTGCCTCGGGAGAGCAGAGAGGCAGTCCCCTTTAAAGGCCGTTGGCTTGGCGCAGCCAGAGGCGCTAGCCGGGGCAGCGATAGAAGGGGCTAGATACAAGGAGCATAACAGGCTCCTTGGGAGCCCCTTGGAGCATCGAAGGAGCATAGCACCAGGGGCTGACATCCGGCTGTGGTGAATCCGATGGGTAAAAGGAAGAAGAAGACGGAGTTAGAGGTACCAGCTGAGCCAGCGGTGGGCCCTATGGATAGATATGTCAAGGTATTAACTGGCGCTGAGGCTACACTTGACCCTGATTTTCTTGTACTCCGCCCATCTCCAGTCTCTCTGAGTTCCCCGGACCGGACACCACCTTCTCCTCCAGTCTATTTATCCCCTCCAGTGTCTGCCTCTGAGGGAGCGCGGTTTCTGCAGAGTACCCCGATAGAAGGGGGGGAAAAACTGAAACCGGTTGTATGGGCACCCATGCCAGGTGAAGCCAGAGTAGTGCTTGATGATCAGGTAACTCTGGCCGATATTTGGCAGGTGGTAACCCGTATTGAAAGTTCTTTAGTACCTACTGTTGTACAACTTTGTAGTTTCTCTTCTGAGATTACTACATGGATGTAGGAGGTGGACACTAGGATGGGGAATATTTCTAATTTGATTATTGGTTGTGAGAATGAGTGTCAGGCTCTTAAGGCTGTAAATTCTTCTCATATCAAAGATACTTTAGTTTTACACCATAAGATGGAACAGTATGATAATATGCTTCGTTCTAAAAATATTCGTTTGTTAAATTTTCCTATTTGTCGTTTGCTGTCTGCTGAAATTCTACTGAAGAAATATTTTAGAGAGGCTCTGGGCTTGGCTTCGGCAGACTCCATTTGTCTCTCTAAAGTTTATTACTCGACTGGTAAAGCGCTTTCTCAGGGTTCTCCGGGGGGGTTTGATGAAGTTCAAGGCCAAGTTAGCCTTGGGCTCACCAAATTCCTGGAGTACTCACAAGATAATATTTCCTCTAGAGCCACTTTGTTGGTTTCATTTGTTTCCGACCAAGATAAAACTCGTTTTTCGGAGTTACTTTAAAAATATGTCAGTTCCTTTCTGTGGTGCTAGAGTCCAAATGTTTCCTGACATCTTTAAGGCAACTCAAACTAGGAGACAGGGTTTTTTGGCCCTTAAGCCTAGGGTGGTTGCTTTATCAGCTACGTTTTTTCTTAGATATCCCTGCAAGTGTCTGATAACATTTCAGGGGTCAAGGTTTATATTTTTTGATCCTACTCAGCTTGAGGTATTTCTTTGTGAAAAAGAGGGGCTTGGCACAAAGTGACTGGGGTAGGTGGTTAGTTTAAATGCTGTCTGGAATTTAGAGTTTTTGCTCTTGGTTTTTCTTATTTTACTTTGTTACTTCATAATCTCCCCATATTGTGGGCTAGGATTGATGTATTGCCTTATTCTTTTTGCTTGTTTGTGATTTCTGTTATGGATTATCGAATGTTTCTTTACGCTTGCTTCTGTAAGTTTTGTTAAATTTCAATAAAATAAAATAAAAAAGCAAGCTCTGGAAAAAGGATCTATAGGATGAAGTTCAAAGGGGATACTCAGGAGTAATCTGAGGAAATATTTCTTTATGGCATGTATGGTGGATGCATGAAATAGCCTTCCAGTGGAGGTGGTAGAGACAAGGACTGTACCTGAATTCAAGAAAGCGTACTTACTCACCTGTAGCAGGTGTTCTCTAGGATCAGCAGAAATCATTTCTCATATTTATTTTATTTAAAAAGTTTTTATATACTGCCTCTTCCAGAGATCAGCGGCGATTTACAGAGAACATAACAATGAACTTTACATTGAACAATGATCGAACTCAATATTACAATAATTATGTACAGTTGGGTGTGGTGACATCACCACAGAGCCCATGCAAGAATGCTTCCCAGCTTCCATAGGAAGATTTGGGAGGTGCTCCACGCATGTGTGCCGGTCTTCCTGCCCGAAGGAGCCATCTCACCTCAGAATGATGACATAGCTTAATTAAGCCAAAAAATAAAACAACTCGATGGGGAGAAGGGAGGGTAGTGAGGACCGATTCCTGCTGATCCCGGAGAATACCTGCTACAGGTGAGTAATTACGCTTGCTCTGGGACCAAGCAAGAAGTCAGTCTTCACATATGGGACTCCCTAGCTACAGGCTACCATAAAAACTTGTAAAAGGCCCAATGGGGCAATCAGAAAAAATAAAACAGAGAGCAAGCAGCATGGGCAACCACTGAGGTTCCGAAAGTCAGCGTCCAGCAAGGACATCAACATCAAATTGATTCTACGGTAGCCTGGAAGAACAGAAAGGCCGGTGGGAAGGAGTTGCCTCAATTCCCAAAGAGATGCCGGACTACAGCCTGGCCGAAGTTGCTGTCATGCCAGGAATCTGCATCCAGACAGTAATGGGCTGTGAAGGTGTGCACTGAAGACCACGTAGCAGCCCTACAAATCTGCACTGTGGAGACTGAGCGCCAGTTGGTCACCAAAGCAGCCATAGCGCAGACATTGTGAGCCATGACATGGCGGTCCGTAAGTCCACCACCCAAATGGGAAGAATGCATTTTGATACCGCCACCCCTAGCTTATTGGGGTCAGAGGAGACAAAGAGCTGGGAGGAACGGCGATAGGCTTTTGTCCTTTCCAGGTAGAAAGCCAGTGCTCTCTTACAGTCCAAGGTGTACAGCAAGACCTCAGCTCTGGTGGCATGAGGTCTTGGGAAGAAGGTGGGTAACACCACCGATTGACTGAGATGAAAATCAGAAAACAACCTTTGATAGGAATTTCGGGCAGGTTTGGAAAACTACCTTGTTCTTATGAAACCCAGTGTATGGCGGGTGTGCCACCAGCGCTTGCAATTCACTGACTCTGCATGCAGAAGTAAGCGCCACCAGAAAAATTATCTTCCAGGTAAGGAATCTGAGCGGACTGGAGCTAAGCAGCTCAAAGGGGGTGCAAGGAGTTGTCCAAGCACCACATTAAGGTCCCACGCCACAGGGGATGGTTTAATGGAGGGGGGAGCGAGATAGTAGGAGGCCTTGCATAAAGCAACCCATTAAAGAGTGAACAGAAATCAGTTGATCAGCTATCAGCCAATGATAAGCAGCTACAACACTGAGGTGCGCGCTAACCAAGTTGGACTTTAGACAGGTGCAGAAGATAAGAGAAAACCGACTCTACAGAGCAAGAGAAGGGACTAGTTCTCACACCAAATGGAGAACCAGTGCTACTTAAAGACGTAAGCATGTCTCGAGTCCTTGTACAAGGCAAGGAGGATGTTCTCCATGTCCTGCAGTTAGTGGAACTCTGCAAGTACTATCAGCTCAGCATCCATACCATTAGCACTAGGGACGACAGGATGGAATGAAGCAGAGTCCTGTCATCCTGTGAGATCAGGTCCAGGGTACAGCCCAGTATGAGCTGTTGCCATTGAGACAATCGGAGCAGGAGTGGAAACTAGAATTGCCTGGGCCAGTGCGGCACATGAGGATCACGGTAACGCTGTCCACCTGCTGTACTGGTTAAGGGTTTGGGGCTTTCAGCTTGGGTTACTGTTTCTGGTTATGACCCTTAGTCTATTGCCCCTGTTGGGGCAGCTGGTATGAATAATATGGGGTATAAGTACCATAGGCCTTTTTCTTTTTAGGGTAAAAGGACTTCTTGCCTGAAGCCTTTCTCCTGGAAGGGTCAGCAGTCTTTCTAGAAAGCCTGTTCATGGTGAGTTGTTCCATTTCCAATTCTGCGGCCTCCTCAACCATGGGTTTGCCGGCATGGGACATCAGCCAACTTGCCCTGAACCCATTGTTCTAAGTCCGAGGACTGTAGCCATGCCAGGCAGCGAGCACCAATTCCCACCGCAACCACGCTGGCCACGGACTCGAAGCAGTTGTAGGCCACCTGGGTGATGTACTTGGAGCACTCCTTCGTTTTGCTCACTAGTCTCTGGAAGCACTCAGGGTGCTCTCCTGACAGATCAGCCAAGGACCCGGCAAGATCCCCCACCAGGAGTATAACTGGTATGCTTGGATCCGAGCCACCAGCATCAAGCCCCGATAGCATTTCTTAACAAAGCCATCCATGGTGCGTGCTTCCCTACCTGGGGGGCACAAAGGAGTGCGTCTTGGAACTTATAATTCAGCGCATGGTAGAGAACTTTTAATCTGGTGGCCGCGTTCCTTCAGGGCAACAGTGGCCTTTAAAGAGAAGCCTCCAGCGGCAATCCACGCCGCCATAGCATGTGCCCAAGGAGCAGGGCGAGCTCCTTGGGGCGACCCTGGTGGCATCCTTGGTGGCAACATTACAACATCTCTTCTCTCTGCACCTCCTCTGCTCCTGCAGTACCTCAGAGTCAGCCCTCGGCACGCTCTCACGAATCAGTTCCCTCATTCTAACCAGCCTTCGGTTTCAGCCTCTCTGTGTTTCCTCCCGATTCTCTTCTCCTGCCTTATGGCTGCAATCCCCATACACTGGGACTGGCATCCCCAACCCACTACCACCTTTCTGCCCAGTCACCTCTCCAGAGTTACCACTAATCTCCTACCCTGTCCCACTTCTTCCTTTTCCAGCTTCTCGCAGTCACTCACTCCTTCTCACTTTAGTCCTTATCAACTGTAGGTCTGAGTTCCAAATCAGTCCTCATCCAAGATATTCTCCAGCACTCCCTTGACATTTTGTTCTTCACCAAAACCTGGTTGCAGGAAGGTGAGGACCCTCTACTGAAACGTTCTTTCCCCCGGCTTCTCTGCTCTCTCCACTTCTCAAAGAAGTTAGTGTGGTAGAGGAGTGGTTGTCCATCAATCCACTCTTCCCCTCTACTAAGTTCACCCCCCCCCCCCCCCCGGTCTTCATTATCCCGAATCCCTGCTGCTACAGCTTGATTCCACCCCAGCAGTTCATTTTCTCCTTCTCTACGCTCCACCGTTGCTCTGTCCTAACCTATGGGACTCCTTGTTGCTCACCATTTCATAAATCTCCCTCTTGCAACCCCATTTAGTGATTCTCGGTGACTTCAATGTCCACCTTGACTCTCCTGCTAAATCCAGAGACAGGACTTTCCTCACATGCATCAATTGTTTTACTCATGCCACCAGACACACATTAGACCTCATCCTCACTCTCTTCCACTCTCCTTATGCACTGTCCACCATCTCTACTCTTCCCATTCCCTGATCTGACCACCTCTGCATATTCTTCTGTCTCTCCCTTTTGCATCCTCTCCTTCTAGGTCCCCCCCCCCCCCCACCACACACACACACACACACACTTCTGCTCCAGATAGTCTCAAACCCTTCATCAGTTCCCTCCTGCAGACACCTTGTTCCATGCAGACTTCACCACCTTTTGGGTTGATGCTCAGGTTCAGATATGGCATACTACCTTAGGCATAATGGTGCCAACTGATCAAGGGGCTATCATCATTGTTCTGCTCATCCACTCACCACTCCTGGTACCATTCTGGCCTCTACCTCCATCGTACCTATCTCCATCATGCAGAATGCCGTTGGTGTAAGCACCCCTCTACTGACTCTCTCTCGCACTTCCATTACTGCCATCATCATTATTGTGCCATAATTAACAAAGCCAAGCTATCCTATTACTCCAATCTGATTTCTTCCTCCAACTCCACCCGACAACTTTACCTGGTGCTTTGCTCTCTTTCTACTCATAGTATCTCCCCAGTCATGACTATCCCTGCTTGCACCACTGAACCCACTCTCCTAGCCACCTTCTTTTCTGAGAAAGTGCTATCACTCCACTCCACATTCCCCACCTGCTCTTTCCCCCTTTCCTCTAGCACCTCTACCCCACCCCCTCCCCAGCCATCCCCCGCCTCATGTCCTCTATCAGTCCCCCCTCTCTTTCATAAGCCTGGTCCTCTTTCCACCGATTTCCTCAGTGGAACTATCAAAGGCTCTTACTTCCTCCCACAAGACTACCTGCCCCTCCAACCCCATCCCCCTCCCACTGGCTCTCCCTTGTCTTTCTGCCATTTATTCTCTGTATGTTTATCTTTAGTCTCTCCTCCGGCATTTTCCCTTCCTCTTGGAAGCATGCCCTTATCTGCCCCATCCTCAAAAAAATAAAACAACAACTCTGGACCCTGCTGTTCTTGCACATTGGCACCCTGTCTCCAACATCCCTTTTCTTTCAAAGATTCTGGAAAAATTTGTTTTTGCACGACCCACGTCCTTCACCCCTGTCAGTCCAGATTCAGACCACGCCACAGCACAGAGACAATCCTCCTTTCTTTTCTCAATGAGCTCCATGCAACCCACAAACGTGGTGACGTTTCTCTTGCTGTCTCCCTGGACCTTTCTTCAGCTTTTGATCTGGTTGAACACGCTACCTTCCTTTCTCGTCTTCACGACTTCGGGATTCAGGGAATTGTCTGGCACTGGTTCCGGTTATTTCTTTCGACTCAGTTTCTCTCTATCCAATCTGGTCTCCTTACCTCCTCAATCACCCTTCTCCCCTATGGTGTCCCTGAGGGCTCCGTCTTGGCCCCCTTCTCTTTAGCATTTTCTTGGCTCCTCTTACCTTTATTGTCCAACAAGCAGGTATATCGGCATAGTACTATGCCAATGACATTATTCTCCTCTACCAAACCAATCCTTTGGCCCCAGACCTTGCTACCCTGAACTCCTGCCTACTCCATGTTTCCTCCTTGTTGACAAATTTTTTCTTCACCATGCCACCTCCAAATCCACTGCTATTTGGTTCACTTTTGCTGCCCCTCCCCCCACATTGGCCCCTCTGCTTGCACATTCTCCTATTCCTCTCAGGTCACCCTGGATTCCTTCCTATCCTTTCAGGACTACCTGTCTTTTTTTATGCAATGCCCTTTTGCCTCATTACGTCAGATTCATACAAGTCGCCCCTTCCTCTTCCTCCCTTCTCTGACTATGATCCTGATCTCCCTAGTTATTTCCAGACTTGACTATTGTAACATTGCCCTAGCAAGTCTCCCCCTATACCAACTTCATCATCTACAGCTACTCCAGAATACAGCAGTCCATATTGCTCACACACTCCTCCTGTTCGGATCACATTACCCCCTTGCTTATTCACCTACAATGGCTTCCACTCGGATATAGGAGTAACTATAAAATACTCACCTTCGTCAAAGTCATATATACCGGTTCACCACAATATCTTGCCAATCTCATCTATTTTCACACTCCACATCACCTCTTACGGTCCACTCACACTAGCCACCTGTCACTCCCCTCCACCTCACAAGCACACCTTGAACTCACTCGCAACTCTGATTTTTTCTCTTTTTGGGACCTACACTCTAGAATTCCCTTCCCTTCCCACTACACTGCATACAGAACTCTCATTCCCAAAATTCAAGAACATGTTGAAGACTGACTTGTTCCACTCTGCCTTTGATCTCCCCTACCCCCAGTCTAAATCTGATGCTCCCTCTTCCTCAACCCCGACCTGATGCCCTGCCTCATCCCCCACTCTGCTCTCCCACTATTCCATTTCATACTTCTGACTGTCCTCCTCTGTCCTGTCTAATATTGGTGTTCTTTTCTGCTTTTCTATTTCGTAGCTAAAATTACTATTTTTGTAAACCGCCCTGACGCTTCTGCCTGAGCAGTATATCAAGTTCAGAAATAAAGATAAAGATTCCACCACCATGCTTTTTCAAACCCAGGGCTCTTGCACACTCGATATGTGGAATCAGCTAACTGTTGGCACAATGAGCGGCGTTTTCCACATCCTAAAGAGAAGCCATTCCAGGATCAGAACCGTAATGATCTCTATAGGGGGAGTGAAGTACTGAAGAATTTCCACCTCCTCTGCCCGAGATTCCTCCTCCACTTCAAGAGAGAAGGGCATAGCCTTCTCCATGCTCCGCACAAACTCAAGGAAGGAAAGATCCTTGAGGAGGGACCTCCTCCACTCATATGGGGGCAAGGGATCGAAGGGGACATCGCAGTGACGGCAGGGCTGGCCCATCCAACAGGCAAGCTATGTGGCCAACTGGGGTGGCCAGCAGCAGTGGCACACATGGGCAGCCACAAACCCCCTCCAGCTGCTGCCAATTCCATTGGGGAGGGGGAGGTAGCGGCAGTATTTCCAAAAACAGCAGCAAAATGCCGCCACTTTTGGAAATACTGACGCAGCCTGCCTCCCATTCCTGAGATGGTGACGGTGACGGTGGCAGCTGGGGGAACAGCAAGACCAGAGTTTCTGCCTAGGGCAGCAGAAACCCTTGGGCCGGCCTTGGGTGATGGGCAATCTCCGGCAATTCCTCTTCACTCTCCCAATCAGAGCTCAAGAGGAACTTGAAGTACCATTGCAAATGGTGACTGCGCCGGTGGTGCTCAGGCAGAGTCAAAGGAGTCCTCGGCTCCTGTCTGTTCAAACCTGAAGCACTTGGGAAGACACCTGCTGCATTGAGAGGGACCTCAAATGCTCA
Organism: Ichthyophis bannanicus; assembly: GCA_033557465.1. Classification (NCBI taxonomy): domain Eukaryota; kingdom Metazoa; phylum Chordata; class Amphibia; order Gymnophiona; family Ichthyophiidae; genus Ichthyophis; species Ichthyophis bannanicus. The sequence continues at coordinate 196,514,153 of CM066039.1, forward strand.
CAGGAGCCTCCCAAGAGAGCATGGACCTTTAGGATGGGCTGTACTTCCACAAGTGAGGCACCCACCATGGGCGGTGACATCACCAGTGCTTAAGAACCAGAGGTCACCGGGTCCCTGGCAGCCTGCTAAAACATGAATGCAGCGAGGCTATGCTTGAGGACTTGCATCCTCTCTGCGAGGATAGAGGTTTCCGCTGCTGACAGAATCGGCACCAGAGCCTTTGGTGCTGATGTCGGCTCCTTTGGCAGGGACTCCTTGATGGTCACCGGCTTGGGAATCCCACACCAGCCCGCCAAGGCCTCAGGGGGCAACTCCTCCCACTGGGGCAGCTTGGAAGCCTTTGTCTTGAGCTCGGCATCGCCTTTCGACTCTGATGAGGTCGAAGTCTGGTCCTTCTGAGAGCACTCCGTATCAAAGGAGAGCCGCTGCTCCGATACCCTGTGACCCCTCTGTTCCGAATAGGACCAGCCTCTGTGCAAAGCCGAAACCTCAACGGGGGCCTTTGAGGGCATTGATGCCAGGGCCATTGTTGATGCCTCGGAATCAAACAGCGATTCCCACTGCCGTTCCCATTTCTTAAGCCCCTTGTGCATCATCTGCAAGCAGAGAGCGCAGTCCAAGAACTCATGGTCAGGCCTAAGGCATTTAAGGCATCAGCTGTGGTGGTCCATGATGGAAATTGTCCGGCCACACTGGGTGCACTACTTGAAGCTACTGATCAGCTTTGACATGGCAGGGAAGACTGCTTCCATCAAGTCAGACTCCATCTTCCTCATTGACCAGGGGGGCACAAGAGGAAAATCTCACGCTCCATGAAGAAAAAAAAAGGAAAAAATCCCGAGAAAAATACGTCGTCAAGGCACCAATGTTCCCGGAGTCGACAGGAAGATGCTGTACAAAAAATACCAAAAAACTAGTGAAAAAGGTAAATGAAATTCCGAGACACAGACAATTTATTTAACATTTCTTATATACTTTATTTATTTATTTATTTATTTATTTAGTAAACATTTGTATACTGCTACTTCCTACGATCAGTAGCGGTTTACTTTAAAGATCAGAATGTATCGTACCATACATTAATTTACAAGATAAACACTTTGATTGAGTAATGATTTACACATCACAGCAAAAACAATCGGTTAGAAATATACATTTGATTGGGGTTCACAAATCTAAATATACATTGGATTTAGTGGGTGCGGGTGGAGACAGATATATACAAATATTGGGGACAGATATATACAAATATACAATGTTACAGACCGACATTTGAATTGCCCTTGTGTATACCGCGCTCTTTGTCATCAGTGCGGTTTACATTGAACAATATAACACTTGGTCAATTGAATTAGACCAATTGAATTGGTCAATTGAATTAGACCAATTGAATTGAGGTAAGATGGCGCCTTCAGGCGGGAAGACGGGCACACATGTATGGAGCACTTTCCAAAGTTTCCTATGGAAGCTGGGAAGCATTCCTGCATGGGCTCAGTTGGTGATTTGCCCGTAAGCAAGGACTGACTTCTTGCTTGGTCCCAGGGACAGGCATGGAGGATCTCTAAGGGAAATGAGAGAATTGTAGAACTTGGTAGTTGGTATGGATGGGCAGACAGATCAGCCATATGGTCTTTATCTGCCATTATTTTCTATCTTCCTTTCCTTATGTATATCTTTAATACCAACTCAGTCTCTTACTAGGTCAAGCATCCTGCTTTCAGCATCCCAGCTTCTCTTAAAATAAGATTTACTTTGTTACCCTGCCCAAGTTTTACAGCCACAGGTGCTTCCCATACACTCCCTCAGAGAAGAGAGATGTATCTATACAGGGCTCAACAAATTCCAAGCGCCAAGTCACCCTAGTACCCAGGATTTTATTGCCACCTCCCTCCCCCGGACATCTCATGTCTCATTATCATTCCTTCAGCGTAGCTGCATTCGACCACCACAATCGGCTCTGCGTGTAGCATGAGCTGTGAAGTGGAGGAAGTTTGCTGATCTCATGAGACCGGCAAACATTCTCCACCGCACAGCTCAAGCTACATGCAGCGAGACAACTGTGGTGCAGGAGTGTAGCAACAATGCAGCAATACTGAAGAAATAGTAAAAGATATCACAATGGTTGGAGTGAGCTGAGAAAGAGACACTGGGTGATGGCTAGGAAGCTGTGAGAGAGAGAGAGACTGAGTAATAGTGGTGAGAGGGGAGAGAGAGAGTATGTGAGTGAAGGCAGGGAGTGGGGGCTATGAAAAAAATGTTGTATAAAGGGTCACCAATATGCTGCTGACAACATACTCATTGGGGTTGGTGGAAGGAGGAGAAAGAGAAGGGTCGCAGCATAATAGCACATTAAGGGTCTGATTTATTAAGCTCTCTTTTCTCACAGAAAATAGGAAAACAGTAAATCAGACCCTTAAAAAAGGAGTTGCGCTACACCTTTTGGGGGTATGGGGCACTGTGACTTGAGGTCTCAGTGGCTAGCTCCTAAATTTTTAAATTGGTTGCTAGATTCCAAGAAAATTTGTCAAGGCTAGTGTATAAATGTGTGTACATATATTTATCAGCCTTCAAGAACTACTGAAACTTCATACATCCACTCCTACACTTCCACTTAATGTTCTGCCACTGCTCGTTTTTGAATCACACTCCTCAACATCAGCTGTGAAGAGTCAAGAGTACATGACACAGAAGATGGGAGTATGAACCAGCATATATTCACAGCCCCACCAGCAGCCCTATCCTCTATACCTCTAGGTTTTCTTTTGGGGGGTTTAGGGGAGAAGAAGCAGGCACCAATGCAGAGCTAACAAACACTGAAAACAGACTAGCTCTCTGTTCTCCTCTGTGGCATCCAGCACACCTCAAGAACTCCCTGTCCCCAGGGCTTATAATTTAACTTGTACTTGAATCAGAGTTAAGGAACTTGTCCAATGCTATGAGGAGCATCAGTGGACTTGAACCTTTAATTGGTTCTCAGTTAACCAATGTTACCACTATGGCACTCCTTTTTTGCACACAGAAAGCACAGTTACTTACCTGTAACAGGTGATCTCTGGGAACAGCAGGAATAAGTCTTCACATATGGGTACGTCGGTACCGACGGAGCCTGCACGGGAATGCTCCCCAGCATCCAATCAGAAAGCTTTTGGGAGCATCCCTCGCGCCTGCGCACTGACTTCCCGCCCTTTCCACTGTCTCTCCTCAGTTGAGTTTCCTAGTTGAGACAAAGGGAGAGAACGAGGAAATGAGATAGAGAGATACAACTCCTAGGGGAGGTGGGTGGGTTGTGAAGACTTATTCCTGCTGTTCCCAGAGATCACCTGTTACAGGTAAGTAACTGTGCTATCTCCAGGAATAAGCAGGAATGAGTCTTCACATATGGGGACTCCCTAGCTAGAGATGCCAGGGGGAGATCCCATAAAATGCATGTTTCTGGAACAGGAGTGCATTTCCCACACAGGAATCCCCGGCATCCCATGAGGGAATGGAGGGTAGGAGTTGAGAATAGAAGAGCTGTAAGGAAAACAGCAAACCCAAGGACTACAGGAGAGGAGTCCATGGCATGTATGATAAGTACCATTAAAATTATTTAATGAACAGTTATAATATGGAGCTTACCTACTGGATTGTAGGAAGTAGAAAGCGTGATGGAGTCTACTGGATATGTAGTAGCGGAATCCTCAAGGTGACCTCACAGCAGTGAGGGTGAAGGTCCAGACCTGGAAAAGCAGGTGATCCAGGTGGCAACTGGGGTAGGATTAGAACGGCAGGTCTTCAATGGAAAGCTTTATGAGAAAAAGCTGAAAACTCTTTTAGGTACAGAGTGAAAACATTGAGGACTAAAAGAAGAAGACTGACCGATTTGGACAACTAGCCCAGTCTTGGAGGGAAGAAGGGGTATGGAAAAAAAAAAACCAAAGCCCCAAGGAGAACAATGTGTACTCAAAACAATGAAGATGTACACTATCTTTCCTAGCTGTTGAGAGATAGGAAAGATATTGAAGTTTGAATCTTCAAGGATAGGAAGACCTACAGTAAAATGGAAGCTGTTATCACCACAGTAGTGGTTGTGAACATAACAGTCCCTTCATACTAAGGAACAGTATGAAAAAAGGAGCTCACTGACTGTAACCTCTAAGACAGGTACAAATTGCTATAGCATAGACAGTGAGGAGATAGTATGTAATAGATAGCGATTTATAAAAAAAATCTCCCGACACACACACACATATATATATATATATATATATATATAGGGAGATATATATGCATATCTAGACATGCAGAAATATGTATCGACATATATATATATAAAAGTGGATATATATATATATTTATATATATATATATATCCACTTTTATATATATATATATTTATATATATATATATATATATATATATATATATATATATATATATAGGCATAAATTATGCACCCACAGCTTACAGACATATGTATGTAGACAATAAGTCTGAAGATACACTAAGCCCCTAAGAACATTCACATGGGGAATGTGAAGGGGAAAGATTCATCCAATAACAAGAGGGTGAAACCCACTTGACAGATATATAGAGAATCTATTTCCGTGGGCGAAGAGGATGCAGGAATGCAATCCAGTAAAATAACCAGGATGGCTGCGTGAAAAACAGAGGATCATATCAGTCTGTAAAGAGCAAGTTGGGAGTCCTTTAGAACTCTGACATGATGGATGGGTAGAAACGCATAGAGAAGATACCAGGAGGACCCACTGGAGGGACACAGGGGCATCATGCGTTACTAATAGCCTTGGATATTCACGCAGAAAAAGCTTATAACAGGAGACAAGAGGGTGTGGAGAACCCTCACAGTCATGATAATGATTTATAAGCTGTTTCCTACTATATAGAATAGCCCTCAGAGACAAAGATCAATGCTCTGTAGCAAGGGCCCATAGTAGAAAGCTTCTTTGAAGATTGCAGAGAGCATTGTGCAGGAGAAATATGAGATAAAACTGACTGAAGTCAGGTGTCTTGCCACATCCTAGGAAAGGAGATGGCTAGAAAGAAGATAATGTGAGAAGCCTAAAGTGAGTAGGATTATCCAAGATAGATGAGGACTAGCTTGGAATCACTACTGAGGCTAGAGAAAATTTTTTGGAAGATTGAACTAATGGTACTTTTCCTTAAGTTCCAGTCTATCACTGGAACTCCTGCATGCACAGCAGCTGAAAGAACAGCAGAGAGAATCTTACTGTGCAAAACAAAGAGAAACAGACAAAGGGAGAGGAGATATTCCTGTCCCTGTCTGATGAGTTATCTTAAGAATGTATTCAAGGAAACAAAAAGTCTACACTGGGAGAAAGCTAGAGAAGCTTTTCAGTATGGTACCACTCAGTCAGGGGAAACCCTGGATGAGAGGGGGAGGGTGACTTACCCATATGGCGAGTCAGCTGAAGGAAAAAATGTTCATGTTGGGACAGAAACTATCATGAGATAGTGGTAACCTCCCTTCTTGGTAGTAAGAAGAGGAGAATTCTGTAACCCATGGACAAGAATATCCTGACAGCTTAGCATACTGAAAAAGGAACACCCCAGTGTAGAGCTTTAAGAAAAAACAGTGAACAAACTTCTGTTAAGAAGAGGTTAACTGTAAATTGTAACACTCAGAACCTATGGTTGCTGGGTATGTTGAGACTGGCTAGAATTTGGAAACTTCAGACTAGGACGAGGTGTCCCTTGTTTGGGCACCTCTGGATGATGGGCAGGAGAAGAGTGAAACCTTCTTTTCTTAGGGAAAGAAGGCTTGGTGGGACATTTCCTACCTCCTGGGGAAGAAGGCGGCTTAGAATGGTCTGCAGAACCAGGGAAGTCAGTGGAGCAATGAGCAACCTGACGTAAAGCCTCCTTATTGAAGAGATTTTCTCCAGTACAAGGAGAATTACCCAGTGTATGTTGTGCCCATCTGCTCAAGTCAGAAGCTTGGAGCCAGGCTCTACGACGTGCTCCAATGGCAATAGCAGAGGATCTGCTAACAGACTCAAAAGAGTCTAGAGAAGCACAAGAAAGAAACCAAGAGATATTCCGGCTATGATTAAGAAGCAAGGAATAGTCAGCAGCCTTAGGCTCTGACAAAAAAGGAGTCAAAAGAGATAATTTCTTTGTGACCTCCTGGAGTGTTAGACTCATATAAAATATATAAGAAATAATTCTTGATGCCAGCATAGATGTTTGGAAGGTTTGACGTCCAAAGGCATCAAGTGCTCTAGAAGCACGACCTGGCGGATAAGAAGAATGCTTCTTCTTGCTTTTTTACCTTCCTCATTGCTGATTCCACTACGATGGAATGATGGGGAAGTTGATTCTTTTGAAACCCTGGAGAGGAGGGCACCTGATACAGAACATTAGTTGCTGTAGAAGGTGAGGGAACCCTTAAAGGAGATTGCCATATTCTCAGAAGAAGATCCTGCAAAGAATTATGTAAAGGAAGCATTATATTTCCCTTTTCTGCAGGAGAGTCTTGGTTAAGATTACAACCAGGGATAGGGATAGCAAGAAAGGTTGCCATGTCAAGGAGAAACTTCTGAAAAGAAGGATCTCCAATGAGAACCATCCCTGGGAAGGCTAAGGTTGAAGATGCAGCCTGAGCACCAGAGTGCAGAAAAAGAACCTTACTAGATGGATAATGATACTGGCAGTCACGATTTGAGGCAGTGAGTACTGCATCGTCTATGCCAGGTATCGATTCCAAACTAGGCATAGAAAGGATCGATGGCACCGATATTACTGCAGGAATCGACATCGATACCGATACCGGTAATGGCATCGAGACCGTCATCGGAGGCTGCTCAAGCGGTACCGAGGTAACCAGAGAGTCTTGGTGAGTATCCTCGGTACTGCGTATCCGGAACCGAAAAGGGTCGGTTCCAAGGCGCGTCGGTACCCAGTCCTCTAGACTAGATATCGATTCCAGACTCGGCATCGAAGGGAGCGAGTCTATCGATGCATGTCTAGAGTGCACCGGCGTCGGTGGTGGTACCGGCGATGCTGATACAGGGAAGTCACTCTGGGTCGTATCGATCGGTCCCGAAGGTACCGAGGATGCCAGATGACGATCCCTGGTGAAGAGTGAAACACTCGACACCGGTGCCGATGCCGGGGTATTGGTACCGCTCGAAGTGGATACCACCACCGAGCATGGCTTAGAAACAGGAAAGTCAATCTGGAACGTATCGATCGGTCCCGAAGGTACCGAGGACGCCAGATGACGATCCCTGGTGAAGAGTTGAACACTCGACACCGGTGCCGGGTTATCGGTACCGCTCGAAGCGGATACCACCCCCAAGCACGGCTCAGGTATGTTCTGTGAGGGGTGAGCCCCAGGAACAACCTGAAACCCCTGAAATGCTTTGGAGCCCGAAGACTCCCGCCGGGGTTTTAATGCCAATGGGGTCTTGAGGGCAAGGCCGGAGCCGTCATCATGCGTGGCATGAGACCTACCACTCAAGGATTGGCAAGTCTTAACAGACTGTTTGTGGGTTACCTGATCCTGTAGAGAAGAAAAACCCGGTGCCCTCACTGCAGGAGGGAAAACGGTATCGAGAGAAACTCGAAAGAGGGAAGGTCTTCTCTCAGTATTGCAGCCTGATAGTTCAGGGGAAAAAGGGTCAGGACCCAAAATGGTTAGACACCAGAGATTGGAGTCTAAAAAGAAAACTGTGTTGCCACAGTGAAGGCACTTCTTAGGAGAAGAAGGCTCCATGATGGAGAGGCCTTGTAGGCCTAAAAAAGTTAAGACAGAAACAGAGGGAAAAATCTCTCTGAGTTTAAGAAAAAAGAAAGGAAAAACCACCGGCGGTACCGGTGTCGGTGGGAAAAACAGCCGCGACCACAAGAAAAGAAGTATTTAAAGAAAAACGTTTCTGCGGTGACAGGAGGACGTCCTGCCGGCTCCGTGGAAAAACGAAAACTGAGGAGAGATAGTGGAAAGGGCGGGAAGTCAGTGCGCAGGCGCGAGGGATGCTCCCAAAACTTTCTGATTGGATGCTGGGGAGCATTCCCGTGCAGGCTCCGTCGGTACCGACGTACCCATATGTGAAGACTCATTCCTGCTTGTTCCTGGAGATTATCATTTATACACACAAATAGATGCTCACAGAAATTATCTGAGAATGCACATAGTAACATACATAGTAACATAGTAAATGACGGCAGATAAAGACCAGCGTGGTCCATCTAGTCTGCCCTGCACGATGGCAAGAGTAGGTGCACCCGCCACTCCGTGCAGGCACAGGCACAATATATAGGCTACCAACTGACAGCACATACTTTTCAACACAGTGTAGGTATACATGCTCCCATGAACAGGGTTGCAAGATGTGTGTATATTATAAAATATGCACATATCTACATAAACTTAGAAAAGTTACATCTATCTTGAAGCATGAAGATTCGGAGAGGCAAATTTATAAAAGGCACATATATTGTCTTCATAAAATAGATGCAACAAATGCAGGCATTTTGTTATAAATGTGCCCTCTAAGAATATTATCATTTACAAGCAGGGCAGTCACAGAGAATGACAGAAGTTCTATGAGGCTATCTGCACAAAGTGGCTCCTGTGCAAACCAGGAACAGAATTTTTAAAGCAAAACCATGGCATGCAAAAAAATTATTAAAATCACCAAGAAATGAGATCAGGAATAACTTTTATACAGGTAAATACAGCAAGGACAAAGGAAGGTTGTATCAGGGGGTAGAATTGCAAAACAAGAGAAATGGATGAAAATCAGTCATTTTGAGTCTTACAAAGAGAAAAAGAAAATTCTGAAATCAAGCAGAGGAAAGTTCTATTTTTAAAGACAATAAATGTCACTGTAGCAGCAAAGCGCAGACAAACCAATGATACCAGGAGTCTGTTCAGAAGGTCCAAATCATTTATTTGTGCACAAGTCTCAAGCAAGACAATTTCAAAATGGCTGAGCAAAGTTTTCAAGCATTACAACAACTTTTATAGACTTCTGTTCCATTCTAGGTATAGAAAAACATTTCATTGGTCCCGGTACGCTCCCGTACCTCCCGTAGCCCCTCTATTGGTCCCGGTACTGATAAGTTTCTCCAATTATGTTCCTTCTGTGGGCTTCTGTAGGCATGACACCTGCCTGCCCCCCTTCTAGTCCCAATTACAATGGTCAGTTCATCAACTTGTTACTTTCACACTTTCAAGGCTATGGGACCATTTGTGCGTGCAGAAGAGCAAGGTTCTGTAACTCATCTGTCAGCACTCCTCAATATTTCTCTGCAAATGTACTTTTTCTTATCAGTAACTTTAAAACACATCTTTTCTGTATTTTTCCATTTCTTAATTCTGCAATTCTGCTTATCTAAGCTAATTCAATATTTCTACTGAGTTCTTTCTTACAATAGCAGCATGTTGGGGGATGTGCAATCCTATATGCCTCTCCACAGGCCTCATTTACAGGTCAAGCTAGCCATGCTGGCCTGCCTATGTCAGACACCGTGGGTCACAGGCCTGCACCTGCCACATTCCCCCCTTTGATTAATCTCACCCTATTACTTAATAAGGTGTGAGAATTAAATCACTTTCCAGAGGATTCAAATCTTGATTAAAGGATTCTTACTAGTTCCACTAGGGCTGACTTTGTATAAAGCCATTATTCTAGTTGCGGTCTTCCGCTCTACTGTACTATCAATAGCACTATGAAGGGAACGCATACAACATGGGATTAAACATGGTAAGCAGAGGACAACAGCAACAAGGATTAGTACTAAGATAATAAAAGTCTTAAATCCTCCCAGCCAAGAGAAAAGGTTAGCAAACCAATTAGGAAATTTCAAGGCGTGCCAAGTCTGTACTGGCACATAAGCATGTCTTTGCATATCTTTAGCAATTTCTTCAACTACTTGACCTTTATCATCTATTTTCAAACAGCAATTGGTTAAATTCAGCTTACCACATACTCCTCCTTCAGCTGCTAGCAAATAATCAAGTGCTAAACGATTCTGATATATGGCAGTGCGCATCTGAGTACTTTGTCTAGCTAAGAGCGTGAGAGCATGACTAGTTTCATTAGTTATTATTTCAACTACTGCTTGTAAGCGAATAATACGATTAATCATGTAGACTGGGGTTCGGTAGCCCCACATACCATCATCATTCCAAGTGGCAGGTCCATAATACTCAATAATTCTTTCTGGTGGCCAATCATCACCTTGCCATTTCTCCCACTTGCCTATCTGTAAGGCCTCTCTTTTCTGTCTAGATGCTCCTTTGTGTTTGTGGGTGGTATATACAGGGTATCCTAATTGTTCTCCATGTTCAGTGTTTAACAGGAAGAACGAAGGTCTGATGGTTCCTAAGACACATGCTCCTCCCCATTGTGGTGGGAGTTGCGCATATGCTCGGTTTCCACAGATCCAATATAGGCCAGGTGGGGCTTGCCAGGCTTGGACTTTGGCAAGGTTAGTCCATAGACCTGCAAGTTCAGGAAATCTGGCTAATGGGTTAGGAGGTTCAGGATGTCTGATTCCTGACCACCATGCCACCTTCTTGGTCGTGGCATTATAGTATTTCTGGCTAAGACAGACCAGCTGTCCTACCTTTTGAGTGAACTGGGGTCCAGTTCTGGCATAGCAAAGACGTCCAACGATTGAGTGCGCTAACACCCATTCACTGGTTGTCTTGTGTAATTCAGTCTGATTGTAGATCATGGAATAATTCAATTCTTGGGCTTCCCAGGGCCATTGGTCTCCCATTTGGGTTCCGCCACAGAAATAACAATCTGTGATCTTAAGACTAGATACTACTGCTCCGGCTAATTCTAGAAACAAATTCTGTGAAGGGTGAGGGATCTCAAACTTATTTACATGCATGGCTTCATAAAAGGTGCTATGAATATGATATTTAGATGACTTGTGGGCTTGAGTATTCAATCTAACATACACAATGGTCCCTGGATCTGTTCCTCCTCCAGCAATACGTAAACCAAACTTATATCCTTGTTTCCATGCATGGGGGTTATGTACACGCAAATGTAAGGGGTTGCAAGCATCTTTCTGACATTTATCATTTGTGGTTGGCTTGGTTAGAGTAGCCATCCGCTTATCTATCTTTTCATTAGTTATACCAGTGTTCCAGGTAGCATAGAAAACACATTCCCAATATGGGCAATAGTAATCTGCCGCTGTAGCAGTACTATACCCTGATCCTGTTTTACCTGTACACTTCCACCAATTTGTGGCACCTTCCGGACACATATACTTATGGTCATTTCGATACGCTTTCTCCCATGTACCACAGGTGGACTGACTATCTCTATTAATAGCATTACATGCATCAAAATTCAAAACAGCAGGTTTAGTAATGTCCTTAAGTGGTGGTGTAGCAGCTAATATAGGTCCATCTGCATCCTTCCATCTTATTTCCAACGTGTAATAGGATGGATTCTGATGCGGATTATAGCATGCTTTAATTTTGCCATGAGTGCAAACATTTAGTTCAGTGGTGTTATAGATACACCGAGTTATTGTTCCCTTGCAGGTATAGTAAGAATGATAAAGCAAAGTCTGAGTTACTTTCAGTCCAGTTCTAGTAGAGGTAATACAAGCTGTGCATGGAGGTAGAGCATAAGTCTGTTCAAAACCTCCAAAGAAGGCAACCAAGGCAAAGCAGAAGCAAAGATACATGTTGATGTTGATTGGAGTTCTTCTGAATCCTCAGCTTGCTGATCTTGATCACGACGGTCTATTATTCTTCGTCCCGTTTGCTAATGAAGCAATTTAACGGTTGCTGAGTGTTGATTGAAGATCCTCAAGGTGTCCAGCACACATTAACCAACTTAGCAATTCAGTTGGCTTGTGAAGTCTGGCTTAGTCAATGTAGTCTCGAAGTAGTGTGTCAAATCACACACACAAATTGGGTTCGTTGAAACAAAACTGTTGCTGCATGGAAAACAGCAATCCTCTTCGAAAGACTTGGCTACTGCAAAGCACTTGTGATGAAGTGTCTATACTGCTGGTTGCCGTCTCAAAGTAACTCGCAAGGGTACATCAGGGTGCTGCTCTGCTGTCCACCGCTCTGGTTCAGGATCGGCGGCGGGCTTGACTCGGCTGTGGTGGATCCAGGCGTCGATCTCGGCTACCTTTACTGCAGTTGGGGTAGACAGGATGACGGTGTACGGTCCCTTCCAATGGGGTTCCAACGGTATCTTCTTCCAATCTTTGATCCACACCGAAGTTCCAGGCTGGTAGGGATGCAAGGGTTCCGTCAAGTTGATAGGCAACTGGTCTTGGATCCACGTATGGAGAGTCTGCAGAACAAAACTAAGAGCTAGGAGTTCTTGCCTGGTTACTTCTGAACCAATCTGGGCTAGATTTCCTTTGACTCCCTGCACTATTGGTGGGGGTTTACCATACAAAACTTCAAAAGGGGAAAATCCTGTTGACTTTACAGGGGCTGAGCGTATTCTGAGTAAAGCTATGGGGAGCACTTGGGGCCATTTCAAGTGTGTCTCCTGACAAAGCTTAGACATTTGGGCTTTCAAGGTACGATTCATTCGCTCAACTTTCCCTGAACTCTGGGGTCTGTATGCAGTGTGGAGCTTCCACTGTATCTGCAAAGCTTTTGCTAACTGCTGAGTAACTTGGGAGACAAATGAGGGTCCATTGTCTGACCCTATTACTGCTGGGATTCCAAATCTGGGGACAATCTCTCTCATTAAGGCTTTGGTAACTTCTCGGGCTTTCTCAGTTCTGGTTGGGAATGCTTCTACCCACCCAGAGAAAGTACAAACTAATACTAGTAGGTAATGGTATCCATTAGCTTTTGGCATTTCGGTGAAATCAACTTGGAGGTTGTGCATGGGGGTCACACCTCTTGACTGAACTCGGGGTGCTGTAATAAGGCCTTGCTTGGCATTATTCTTGGCACAGGTTTGACATTGTCGGGCTACTGAGGCTGATATGGTTGTCATCAGAGGAATGTAGAAATGTGGTCTGAGTGCTTTCTCCATAGCACTCTTTCCATAGTGGGTGGCTTCATGAAAAGCTTTGACAAAGGATGGTCCTAACAGTTCCGGAATTACTATTCTTCCCGGAGGTTGACTGCCTTCTTCTGGTGGCAGCTCAATCCATCCGTCTTTCAATACTCCCTCTTCTTTGTCACAATAGTAATCCAATTCTTTGGTGGTATATCGTGGGGTCCATAGATTCAAAGGTACTGGAAACAATGCTGCTTGCATTGGCATAGCTTGTGGGGCAATTTGTCCTGTCATAGCTGCTTGTCGTGCTGAGGCATCTGCGAATCTATTCCCTCGAGCAACTTCTCCTTTTCCTGCTTGATGTCCTCTACAATGCATGACAGCTACACGTGTTGGGGCCCAGACTGCATCAAGTAACATCAATATCTCGGGACCATATTTGACTGATTTTCCTCCGGATGTGATGAGTCCTCTTTCTTTGTAGAGAGCTCCATGGGCATGCAAGGTAGTAAAAGCATATTTGGAATCTGTATATACATTTAGCACAAGTTTTTCTCCTAATAACAATGCTCTGGTGAGTGCTATCAATTCGGCTTTCTGGGCTGATGTGCCTGAGGCTAGGGCTGATGATTCAACTACTTCGTGTTGAGTGACGACTGCATATCCGGCACAGCGTCGTCCGTCAAGGATGAGACTGCTCCCATCTACATAATAGATCTGGTCAGGATTGTCTATGGGCACATCTGTTAGGTCAGGTCGACTAGAGAACACAGTTTCCATGACTTCGATGCAGTCATGTTCTGGGAGTTCTTCACTGATGGGTATCAAGGTAGCTGGGTTCAAGGCATGGCTCACTTCAAGCTGTATCTGTGGGTTTTCACATAACATGCTCTGGTACTTTAGCATTCGGGAATTGGTGAGCCAATAATTTGCTTTCTGTTCCATAAGGGCAAGGACTGCATGTGGCACAGTGACTCGTATGTTCTGTCCTAATGTGAGTTTGTCTGCTTCACTCACTAGTAGTGCTGTAGCTGCAACTGCTCTCAAGCAGGGTGGCCATCCTTTGGCCACAGGGTCCAATTGTTTCGATAGGTAGGCTACAGGTCGTTCCCAATTTCCTAATTTCTGAGTCAACATGCCTAAGGCATTTCCCTGTGCTTCATGTACAAACAAGTGGAAAGGTTTGTGGACATCTGGTAGTCCAAGTGCTGGTGATGACATCAATTCTTCTTTTAACTTCTGGAAGGCTGTATCCTGTTCAAGTCCCCACTCCAGTGGTGACTTCTCTTCTCCTTTTGTGGCTTCATACAGTGGTTTGGCAATTTGGGCAAAGTTGGGTATCCAGATTCGGCAATATCCTGCTGCTCCCAGAAAGGCTCTAACTTGCTTTCTGGTTGTTGGAGTTGGAATTCTACATACTGCTTCTTTTCTTTCTCTGCCTAATCTTCTGCTTCCTTGGGTAATACGAAAACCCAAGTATTTCACTTCTGTTTGGCATAGTTGTGCTTTGGCTCTGGAAACTTTATATCCAGCTTCATTTAGTAACTGCAAGAGATCTTGGGTGGCTCGTATACATTCTTTTTCTGATATGGCAGCTATCAACAGATCATCCACGTACTGGAGAAGTACTCTCCTCCCCGGGGCTACTGGATAGCTTGAAAGATCTTGGTTTAGTGCAGCACTAAAGATGGTAGGTGAATTCTTGAATCCTTGGGGTAATCTTGTCCAGGTGAGTTGGCCCCCTCTTCCAGAGATGGGGTCTTGCCATTCGAATGCAAACAATATTTGGCTTACAGGGGCTAATCTTATGCAAAAGAATGCATCTTTCAAATCTAGTACAGTGAAATGAGTAGCTTCAGCGGGTATCAATCCTAGTAAAGTGTAAGGATTGGGTACAACTGGGTGTATAGTTTCAACTGCATCATTTACTCTTCTCAAATCTTGCACTGGGCGATAATCATCTGTCTCAGGTTTCTTTACTGGCAAAAGTGGGGTGTTCCATGGGGATTGACATACTTTCAGTAGGCCATACTCAAGTAATCTCTGTAGGTGGCGATGAATGCCTTCAATTGCGGCTCTTGGGAGAGGGTACTGTTTGACGTGCACTGGTGTAGCGCTAGGCTTGAGGGTTACAATCACTGGAGCTATATGTTTGGCTAGGCCTGGGGGACTGCCTTCTGCCCATACTTCAAGTGGTGCATGAATGTTCTTTAAAGTTTGTTCAAAATAGGTATCTTGAATCGAGTCATCAATGTAG
Organism: Ichthyophis bannanicus; assembly: GCA_033557465.1. NCBI lineage: Eukaryota > Metazoa > Chordata > Amphibia > Gymnophiona > Ichthyophiidae > Ichthyophis > Ichthyophis bannanicus. The sequence continues at coordinate 196,529,385 of CM066039.1, forward strand.
TATCTCCACTCTTCTTCTCGGGGTACTGTCAGCAGCATTATTCCTGCTGGTTTGGCTTGAGAATTCACTGTCATTTGCATTTCTCCTTGCTCAGAGAAAGATATTTGGGCTTGAAGCTTGGCTAGCATGTCTCGTCCCAGTAATGGTACTGGACATTCGGGCATGTAAAGAAATTGATGAGTTACTTGCTGTCCTCCTAGACTGCATATTCGGTTTTGTAGAAAAGACTTTGTGGCTTTGGCACCAGTTGCTCCTATAATGGTGACTGCTTTCTTGGTGAATGGGGCTATCTTTTTGTCTATTACTGAATGTTCTGCTCCAGTATCAACCATAAAGTTCATAAATTGGTCTCCTATTTGTATTTCGACCATAGGCTCCTGGAGACCTAAAGCAAACTTGGAGCCCGGTCTGTCCTAATCCACGTCATCCTCTTCATGGGCCTGCGTGGCCAATGCTTGGATGGCTCCTCCTCCCCTCTCTCGCTGGAATTGTTCTCGATTGGCTCCTCCTCGGCCTCGGGGACGGCCTCTTCTTTCTTCTCGCCACTGATGATCGTATTCGTCATCTTGCTGGGCGTCTTCGAGTTGCGGGCAAGTATCTCTCCAATGTCCTTCCTCTTTGCAATAGGCGCATTGGTTCACGCCTAGTCTCTGGGTCCGGCCTCCGCCTTGACCCCGCCCTCTTCCTCTGCTCCTTCGATTAGGGACACCTCCCCTTTTCTTTTCAACTATGGCCGCAGCCAAAAAATCAGCTTTCTTCTTCATCTTTCTATCACATTCTCTCTGTCTTTCAGTATCACGATTCACATACACTTTATGAGCGACTTCCAATAACTGTGTTGCATTCATGCCCGCAAACCCTTCTAATTTCTGTAATTTACGTCTAATGTCTGGTTGAGACTGGTTTACAAAAGCAGAATTCACCATGCATAAACTTCCTGGTGCCTCGGGATCATAGGGAGTATACATTCTATAAGCTTCAGTTAATCTCTCATAATAATCTGCTGGGCTCTCATCTATTCCTTGGATAATTCCTGCTACTTTGGAAAGGTTCATAGCTTTTTGGCCTCCTCTTCGCAGGCCTTGTAAAAAGCCTTGGCGAAAACGGGCTAGGGCGGTGGATCCTTCATCTGTATTTGGATCCCATTGGGGGTCTTCATTCGGGAATTCTCTCTGAGCTGCTTCTCTACGATCTATTATATTCTGCCCCTGCGCTGGAGCGGCAGGGTTTTCTGCCATCCATTCGATAGCTGCTTTTCTAATTCTCGCTCGTTCTTCTGTAGTGAATAGGGTGGTCAGGAGCTGACGGCAATCTGGCCAAGTGGGCTGGTGAGTTTCCATAATACTAGTTACTAATTCTGTCAGCTCCTGGGGCTTGCTAGTATAGGAGGCATAGTGCGACCTCCAATTTAATAAATCCGTTGTAGAGAACGGGATATACACATAAGTTAGGGGTCCCGCTACCACTTCATCATTATCATTCTTTACGGGCACCCCCGGGACTTGCCTTAAGGGAAACAGTTTGGCTGTCCTCGGCGTCATTTGAGTCTGGGATCTAAGGGCTATTGTCGTTGTCTTGGCAGGAGTTGCTGTCTTTTTCTCAACTGGTTTTGCTTTGGGTTTTTCTTTCACTGGCTTGCTAGTGCTGGCGCTGACTTCCTCAATTATTTGTACACTTTCCTCTTCTTCTTCTTCTGGGGGATCCTCACTTTCCTCTTCTTCTAGCTCCGCTTCTGGCTCACTTTTTACATCCTCCTCTCTTCTCTCCGCTAATTCTCTCTCTTCCTCTTCTCCAGGAGGAGGGAGGTCAGGGATTGGGTCTCGCCTCGGCTCCGGCGGTCTCTGGGGTGCTGGGGCAGGACGCCGCCGGGCTATTCTCACTGGACCTGGGGTTCGGGGCTGCCTGAGGACTACTTCTGGGGAATCGGGATCTGCCAAGATGGGTTTCTTCTTGGCTTTCTTATCCTGCTCTTTCATTCTAGGCTGTTCCTTTCTCTGTCTAGAATCTGTTTTAGCTAACATTATTCTGCACTGTTCCTCATAACAGCGCTGCGCCCAGGAGGGCGGATCTTCACAAATACTTAACCAGGAATCTATATAGGGGTACTGATCTGGGTGCGCTACCCGCACTCTACGGTGTATTGACTGGATAATCTCTACGGTGAACGTTCCCTCTCGGGGCCAGATGGGGTCTAGATCGGGCCACTCCCTAGTACACAAAATCTGCAAACGGGCTGCTGTCATTTTAATACCATAATCTCCTGAATATCCCTCTTTAAAATGTGCGATCATACATTCTAATGGAGTGTTCCTAGTAGACTCCGCCCCTCCCATTTCGATGTGTGCGCGCAACAACAGACAGAAGGGAAAAGGTGGGCGGACCGTGGGTAAGGGGTCCTCACGGCCCTGGAAACATACAGGGAATACAAATAACAAGACAAGACGACAATCGCTTCCCCCTTTTCGCGACCTGAACGCGGTCGCCCGGTCAGGAAATGCGCTAATCAGGGGTCAGCTCTCACTTGGTCCGTGCTGCCAGACCTCTCAATCACACTTCGTTCACACAATCATGCTAGCAACGTATTCCCAGAATGCATTCGTTTCTATCTATTCTGACTAGTCTTTTCCAAGTACAATTACAAAAGGATGAGGGTTTCACCTAGCGCATTCCCATGCCAGGCTACTCGGCTCTTCCTTGAGAGTTGATCAAGCTCTCTTACCAATTCCCAATATCTCGAGATTACAAATTCCAAGTTCCAAGTTCCAATGGCAGTACTGCTCTTTCTATTTCTGTCTAGACCCAAAATCAAAACTATACTCACCGGATCCGGTCCTCAAAACTTCCCAAGCAGGCGCATGAGTTGGACCTCGGACTCCCCTCACTCGGGTTCGAGGCGTTGACTCCAGCCGGGCTCGTCACCCGCCGAGGTCCGACCAGCTCCCTCCGATACAAGGGACCGGCGGCGCCAGGGAGCGGCCCTCGTCGGAAGGGCGCGATCCCGGCAGGACCAAGCCTATAGAGGCGGAAAGTCGTGGTATATTGCCCTATATACACTTTGATTCCACAACTTCCCGGCCAATGCACCAAGGAATATGTAGCAGCAAAGCGCAGACAAACCAATGATACCAGGAGTCTGTTCAGAAGGTCCAAATCATTTATTTGTGCACAAGTCTCAAGCAAGACAATTTCAAAATGGCTGAGCAAAGTTTTCAAGCATTACAACAACTTTTATAGACTTCTGTTCCATTCTAGGTATAGAAAAACATTTCATTGGTCCCGGTACGCTCCCGTACCTCCCGTAGCCCCTCTATTGGTCCCGGTACTGATAAGTTTCTCCAATTATGTTCCTTCTGTGGGCTTCTGTAGGCATGACACCTGCCTGCCCCCCTTCTAGTCCCAATTACAATGGTCAGTTCATCAACTTGTTACTTTCACACTTTCAAGGCTATGGGACCATTTGTGCGTGCAGAAGAGCAAGGTTCTGTAACTCATCTGTCAGCACTCCTCAATATTTCTCTGCAAATGTACTTTTTCTTATCAGTAACTTTAAAACACATCTTTTCTGTATTTTTCCATTTCTTAATTCTGCAATTCTGCTTATCTAAGCTAATTCAATATTTCTACTGAGTTCTTTCTTACAATAGCAGCATGTTGGGGGATGTGCAATCCTATATGCCTCTCCACAGGCCTCATTTACAGGTCAAGCTAGCCATGCTGGCCTGCCTATGTCAGACACCGTGGGTCACAGGCCTGCACCTGCCACATCACTAAGCACTCAATGTCATATTCACATCCTGCAATAACCATGATGCTGTATGCTTGTGAAAGGAGGTTGTCTTCATTTGCTGGTATCATTAAAGAGGGAAAAAGTGAAATGAAAACATACTAAACATAAGAATCAAATAGTGAGATTCATTAATTTACAAATAGACTTTACTTCCATACTGTCCTGCTAGACCAATCCAGACAAGTGTGTTGTGTTTCCCTATCAGCAGAGAAAAGTTCCAGAGGCCTTTATGACATCATGCCATTTACAGCCTGTGCCCCTAGTGGCATAATCCAATATTTCTCTGCTTACTGCAGATGGATGCAAATTTTTCAGTTCTGATGAAATCTGAAAACACAAAGATTGAATAAGTAAAGATTGATTTTGCTCATGAGCGACCACCTATAAGGTGACTCAATGGAGCGCAGCGCTGGAGGCTCCACTAGATTCACTGTTTAAAACGGATGCCATAAATATTAGCATGTGCAGATTGTTACTAGTGTAAATAATTTGTAGATAGTTACCCCAGTTATGTCCAAGTGATAGTCCCTGTTCATTGTAAATACAATACAGCCCAACTGCATTGTATATGGTTCTGTTATATGTAATGGACTAAACTAAAGGAGGCAATAAAAGGAGCAACAGATAAATATGTAAGAAAAGTAAATAAAAGTGTGGCAGGTGTAGGCCTGTGATCCACTTCGTCTGATATAAGCAAGCGAGCCTAGCTAGCTTGACCTGTAAATGAAGCTAGTGGAGAGGCCTATGGGAATTGCACATCCCCCAATATGCTCCTGTAGAGCCGGAACATAGCAAGAGTATTGAATTAGCTTAGATAAGCTGAACTGGAAGATGGAAAAATACAGAAAAATATGTTTGAAAGTCACTGATAAGAAAAGTACATCTGCAAGGGATTTAATTAGGACTGCTGACAGATAAGTTACAGAGCCCTGCTCCCCTACACGCACAAATTGGCTCAATGGCCTTGGAAGTATGAAAGTAACAAGTTGATGAACTGGCCATTGTAATTGGGACTAGGAGGGGGGCAAAGCAGGTGCTGAGCCCACTCAAAGAACATAATTGGATAATCATATCAGTACCGGGACCAATAGAAGAGGTACGGGAGGTACGGGAGGTTACCGGGACCAATGAAATGTTTTTCTATACCTAGAATGGAGCAAAAGTCTATAAAAGTTGTTGTATTGCCAGAGAACTTCGCTCAGCCATTTTGAATTTGACTTTGCTTGAGACTTGTGCACAAATAAATGATTTGGACCTTCTGAACAGACTCCTGGTATTATTGGTTTGTCTGCGCTCTGCTGCTACATATTCTTGGTGCGTTGGCCGGGAAGTTGTGGAATCAGAGTGTATATAGGGCAATATACCACGACTTTCCGCCTCTATAGGCTTGGTCCTGCCGGGATCGCGCCCTTCCGACAGGGGCTACTCCCTGGCGCCGCCGGTCCCTTGCATCGGAGGGAGCTGGTCGGACCTCGGCGGGTGCCGAGCCCGGCTGGAGCCAACGCCTCGAACCCGAGTGAGGGGAGTCCGAGGTCCAACTCATGCGCCTGCTTGGGAAGTTTGAGGACCGGATCCGGTGAGTAGAGTTTTGATTTGTTATGTCTAGACAGATAAGAAAGAGCAGTGCTGCCATTTGAACTTGGAATTTGGAAATTGGTAAGAGAGCCTGATCACCTCTCCAAGACGGGCCGAGTAACCCCGCATGAGTATTCGCAGGGCGAATCCCCCATCTTCTTGTATTTTGGAAATTGAATAAGACTAGTCAGAATAGATAGAAACGAATGCATTCTGGGATACGTTGCTAGCATGATTGTGTGAATGAAGTGTGGATGAGAGGTCTGGCAGCACGGACCAAGTGAAGGCGGACCCCTGAGTAGCGCATTTCCTGACCGGACGACCGCGTTCAGGTCGCGAAAAGGGGGAAGCGATTGTCGTCTTGTCTTGTTATTTGTTCTCCTTATACGTTTCCAGGGCCGTGAGGACCCCTTACCCACGGTCCGCCCTCCTTTTCCCTTTTGTCTGTTGTTGCGCGCACACATCGAAATGGGAGGGGCGGGGTCTACTAGGAACACTCCATTAGAATGTATGATCGCACACTTTAAAGAGGGATATTCTGGAGATTATGGTATTAAAATGACAGCAGCCCGTTTACAGATTTTGTGTACTAGGGAGTGGCCCGATCTAGACCCTACCTGGCCCCGAGAGGGAACTTTTAATGTAGAAATTATCCAGTTAGTACACCGTAGAGTGCGGATAGCGCACCCCGATCAGTACCCCTATATAGATTCCTGGTTAAGTATTTGTGAAGATCCGCCCCCTTGGGCGCAGCACTGTTATGAAGAACAGTGCAGAATAATGTTAGCTAAGACAGATTATAGTCAGAAAACAGAACAGTCTAGAACGAAAGGGCAGGATAAGTAGTCCAGGAAGAAGCCCATCCTGGTAGATCCTGATTCCCCAGAAATGGTTCCCCGACAGCCTCGAACCCCAGGCCCAGTAAGAGCCGCCCGGCGTCCCGCCCCAGAAACCCCGAGACAGCGGGAACGGGACCCCACCCCAGAGCTATTACCTAAAGAGCAGGAAGAAGAGCCCCCTTTACTTGAAGATGAATCGTCCGGGACAGAAAAAGGAGAGTCAGATACAGAAACAGAGCAATTAGAAACTGAAACTTCCATAAGTGATACTGACAGTGTAAAAATGGTTGCTAGCACTAGTTTGCCAGAAAAAAGTACATCCAAAGTGAAACATGTAGAAAAGAAGAAGGTGACCCCTGATAGGACAGTTACGAAAATATCCCTTAGATCCCAAAAGACATCTACTGCCAAGATGATGCCCTTACGGCAAGTCCCAGGGGTGCCCGTAAAGAATGATGATGATGAGGTGGTAGCGGGACCCCTACGTTATGTGTATGTCCCTTTCTCTACAACTGATTTGTTAAATTGGAGGACACATTATGCCTCCTATACCAATAAACCCTTAGAGCTTACAGAATTAGTGAATACTATTATGGAAACCCACCAACCCACTTGGGCAGATTGCCGCCAGCTCCTGACCACTCTATTCACGACAGAGGAGCGAGCACGAATTAGAAAAGCAGCCATTGATTGGCTGGCGGATAACCCTGTAGCTCCGGGACCGGGGACGGGAAGAATAGACCATCGGGAAGCGGCCCAGAGAGAATTCCCGAATGAAGACCCCCGATGGGATCCAAATACAGAGCTAGGATCCACAGCCCTAGCCCGTTTTCGCCAAGGCTTTTTACAAGGTCTGAAAAGGGGGGGCCAGAAAGCTATGAACCTTTCCAAAGTTGCAGGAATTATCCAAGGTATAGATGAGAGCCCTGCAGAATTTCATGAAAGACTAACTGAAGCATACAGAATGTATACTCCCTATGATCCCGAGGCACCAGGAAGTTTATGTATGGTGAATTCTGCTTTTGTAAACCAGTCTCAACCAGACATCAGACGTAAATTACAAAAATTAGAAGGGTTTGCGGGCATGAATACAACTCAGTTACTGGAAGTCACTCATAAAGTGTATGTGAATCGTGATAATGAAAGGCAGAGAGAATGTGATCGAAAGATGAAGAAGAAAGCTGATTTTTTGGCTGCGGCCATAGTTGAACAGAAAAGGGGAGGTACCCTTAGTCGACGGAGCAGAGGAAGAGGGCGGGGCCGAGGTGGAAGCCGGCCCCAGCAGCTAGGCGTAAACCAATGCGCCTATTGCAGAGAAGAAGGACATTGGAGAGATGCATGCCCGCAACTCGAAGACGCCCAGCAAGATGACGAAAACAATCATCAGTGGCGAGAAGAAAGACGAGGCCGTCCCCGAAACTGCGGAGGAGCCAATCGGGAACAATTCCAGCGAGAAAGAGGAGGAGCCATCCAAGCATCGACTACGACAGTCCATGATGAAAATGACGTGGACTAGGACAGACCGGGCTCCGAGTTTGCTTTAGGTCTCCAGGAGCCTATGGTCGGAATACAAATAGGAGACCAAGTTATGAACTTTATGGTTGATACTGGAGCAGAACATTCAGTAGTAGATAAAAGATAGCCCCATTTTCTACAAAAGCAGTCACCATTATAGGAGCAACTGGTGCCAAAGCTACAAAATCTTTTCTTCAGAATCGTATATGCAGTCTAGGAGGACAGCAAATAACTCATCAATTCCTTTACATGCCCGAATGTCCAGTGCCACTGCTGGGACGAGACATGTTAGCCAAACTTCAAGCACAAATATCTTTCTCTGAAAAAGGAGAAATGCAAATGACAGTAAATCCCCAAGTCAAACCAGCAGGAATAATGTTGCTGACAGTTCCCCGAGAAGAAGAATGGAGGTATTACATTGATGACTCTGTCCGAGACACTTATTTCGAACAAACTTTAAAGAACATTCATGCACCACCTGGAGTATGGGCTGAAGGCAGTCCTCCAGGCCTAGCCAAACATATAGCTCCAGTAATTGTAACCCTTAAGCCTAGTGCTACACCAGTACACGTCAAACAGTACCCTCTCCCAAGAGCTGCAATTGAAGGCATTCATCGCCACTTGCAAAGATTACTCGAATATGGCCTACTGAAAGTATGTCAATCCCCATGGAACACTCCACTTTTGCCAGTAAAGAAACCTGGGACAGATGATTACCGCCCAGTGCAAGACCTAAGGAGAGTGAATGATGCAGTTGAAACTAGACATCCAGTTGTACCCAATCCTTACACTCTTCTAGGACTGATACCTGCTGAAGCTACCCATTTTACTGTACTAGATCTAAAAGATGCATTCTTTTGCATAAGATTAGCCCCTGTAAGTCAAATATTGTTTGCATTTGAATGGCAGGACCCCATCTCTGGAAGAGGGGGCCAACTCACATGGACACGATTACCCCAAGGATTCAAGAATTCGCCTACCATCTTTAGTGCTGCACTGAATCAGGACCTTTCAAGCTATCCAGTGGCCCCGGGGAAGAGAGTGCTTCTCCAATATGTGGACGATCTGCTGATAGCTGCCGTATCAGAACGTGAATGTATACAAGCCACCAAAGATCTCTTGCAGTTACTAGATGAAGCTGGATACAAAGTCTCCAGAGCAAAAGCACAACTATGCCAAAAAGAAGTGAAATACTTGGGTTTTCGTATAACCCAAGGAAGCCGAAGATTAGGCAGAGAGAGAAAAGAAGCAGTATGTAGAATTCCAACCCCAACAACCAGAAAGCAAGTCAGAGCCTTTCTGGGAGCGGCAGGATATTGCCGGATCTGGATACCCAACTTCGCCCAAATTGCCAAACCATTATATGAAGCCACAAAAGGAGAAGAAAAGTCGCCACTGGAATGGGGACTTGAGCAGGATACAGCCTTCAAGAAGTTAAAGGAAGAATTAATGTCATCACCAGCACTTGGACTACCAGATGTTCACAAGCCTTTCCACTTGTTTGTACATGAAGCACAAGGAAATGCCTTAGGCATGTTGACTCAGAAATTGGGAAATTGGGAGCAACCTGTAGCATACCTATCGAAGCAGTTGGACACTGTGGCCAAAGGATGGCCACCTTGCCTGAGAGCAGTTGCAGCTACAGCATTATTAGTAAGTGAAGCAGACAAGCTCACATTAGGACAGAATATACGAGTCACTGTGCCACATGCAGTCCTTGCCCTGATGGAACAAAAAGCAAATTACTGGCTCACCAATTCCCGAATGTTGAAGTATCAGAGCATGTTATGTGAAAACCCACAGATACAACTGGAGGTGAGTCATGCCTTGAATCCAGCCACCTTGGTACCCATTAGTGAAGAACTCCCAGAACATGACTGTATTGAAGTCATCGACACTGTATTCTCCAGCCGACCTGACCTGACAGATGTGCCCATAGACAACCCTGACCAAATCTATTATGTTGATGGGAGCAGTCTCATCCTCAGTGGACGACGCTGTGCTGGATATGCAGTCGTCACTCAACATGAAGTAGTTGAGTCATCAGCTCTAGCCTCAGGCACATCAGCCCAGAAAGCCGAATTGATAGCACTCACCAGAGCATTATTATTAGGAGCGAAACTTGTGTTAAATGTATATACAGATTCCAAATATGTCTTTACTACTCTACATGCCCATGGAGCTCTCTATAAAGAACGAGGGCTCATCACATCCGGAGGAAAATCAGTCAAGTATGGCCCCGAGATACTGATGTTACTTGATGCAGTTTGGGCCCCAACTCGTGTAGCTGTCATGCATTGCAGAGGACATCAAGCAGGAAAAGGAGAAGTTGCCCGAGGAAAAAGGTTTGCAGATGCCTCAGCACGACAAGCAGCTATGACGGGACAGATTACACCACAAGCTATGCCAATGCAAGCAGCATTGTTTCCAGTACCTTTAAATTTATGGACACCACGATATACCACCAAAGAATTAGATTACTATTGTAACAAGGAAGATGGAGTACTGAAAGATGGATGGATTGAGCTGCCACCAGCAGAGGGCAGTCAACCCCCTGGACGAATAGTAATTCCTGAACTGTTAGGACCATCTTTTGTCAAAGCCTTCCACGAAGCCACCCACTATGGGAAAAGTGCTATGGAAAAAGCACTCAGGCCACATTTTTACATTACTCTATTGACAACCATATCAGCTTCAGTAGCACGTCAATGTCTAACTTGTGCCAAAAATAATGCCAAGCAAGGCCTTATAACGGCACCCCGAGTTCAGTCAGTAGGTGTAACCCCCATGCACAACCTCCAAATTGATTTTACCGAAATGCCAAGAGCCAATGGATATCATTACCTATTAGTATTAGTCTGTACTTTCTCTGGGTGGGTAGAAGCCTTCCCAACCAGAACTGAGAAAGCCCGAGAAGTTACCAAAGTTTTAATGAGAGAGATTGTCCCTAGGTTTGGAATTCCAGCAGTAATAGGGTCAGACAATGGACCCTCATTTGTCTCCCAGGTTACTCAACAGTTAGCAAAAGCTTTGCAGATACAATGGAAGCTCCACACTGCATATAGACCCCACAGCTCAGGGAAAGTTGAGCGAATGAATCGTACCCTAAAAACCCAAATGTCTAAGCTTTGTCAGGAGACACACCTAAAGTGGCCCCAAGTGCTTCCAATAGCTTTACTTAGAATACACTCAGCTCCTGTAAAATCAACAGGATTTTCCCCTTTTGAAGTTCTGTATGGAAAACCCCCACTAATAGTGCAGGGAATTAAAGGAAGTTTAGCCCAAATTGGTTCAGAAATAACCAGGCAAGAACTCCTAGCTCTTAGTTTTGTTCTGCAGACTCTCCATGCGTGGATCCAAGACCAGTTGCCTATCAACTTGACGGAACCTCTGCATCCCTACCAGCCTGGTACCTCGGTGTGGATCAAGGATTGGAAGAAGACACCGTTGGAACCCCATTGGAAGGGACCATACACCGTCATCCTGTCTACCCCAACTGCAGTAAAGGTAGCAGAGATCGACGCCTGGATCCACCACAGCAGAGTCAAGCCCGCCGCTGATCCTGAACCTGAGCAGTGGACAGCAGAGCAGCATCTTGATGCACCCTTGCGAGTTACTCTGAGACGGCAACCAGCAACTTAGACACTTCATCACAGTGCCTTGCAGTAGCCAAGTCTTTCGAAGAGGATTGCTGTTTTCCATGCAGCAACAGTTTTGTTTCAACGAACCCAATCTGCATGTGATTTTGCACACTACTTTGATACTACATTGATTAACCATACTTTAAAAGCCAACTGAAATTGCTAAGTTGGTTGATGCGTGATGGACAACTTGAGGATCTTCAATCAACACTCAGCACCCGTTGAATTGCTTCATTAGCGAACGGGACGAAGAAAAAAACGTCGTGGTCAAGATCTGCAAGCTGAGGATTCAGAAGAACTCCAATCAACATGTATCTTTACCTTTGCTTTGCCCTGGTTGCCTGCTTTGGAGGTTTTGAACTGACTTATGCTTTACCTCCATGCACTGCTTGTATTACTTCCACTCGAACTGGACTAAAAGTAACTCAGACTTTGATTTACCATTCTTATTATACCTGCGCGGGAAAAGTGACTCGGTGTATTTATAACACCACTGAACTAAATGTTTGCACAAATGGTAAATCTAGAGTATGCTATAATCCACATCAAAATCCATCCTATTACACGTTGGAAATACGATGGAAGGATGCAGATGGACCTATAATAACCGCTACCCAACCACTCAAAGATACCAGTAGACCTGTTGTTTTGAATTTCGATGCCTGTAATGTTATAAATAGAGATAGTCGCTCCAACTGTGGTACCTGGGAAAAAGCGTATCGAAATGACCATAAGAATATGTGCCCAGAAGGTGCCATAGGATGGAGAAAGTGTACAGGTAAAAAAGAACCAGGCTATAGTACTGCCCCAGAAGCAGATTACTATTGCCCAAATTGGGAATGTGTTTTTTATGCTACATGGAATGATGGTATAGTTGACGAAAAGATAGATAAACGAATGGCCACTTTAACCAAGTCAACAACAAATGATAAATGTCAGAAAGATGCTTGTAACCCCTTACACTTACGCATACACAATCCCAATGCATGGAAACAAGGCTACAAGTTTGGTTTACGTATTGCTGGTGGAGCAGTAGATCCTGTAACAATTGTGTATATCAGATTGAATACCCAAGCCCACAAGTCATCTAAATATCATATCCATAATACCTTCTATGAGGCCATGCATGTAAATAAGTTTGAAATCCCTCATCCTTCTCAGAATTTATTTTTAGAATTAGCTGGAGCAGTAGTATCTAGTCTTAAAATCTCAGATTGTTATTTCTGTAGCGAAACCCAAATGGGTGACCAGTGGCCATGGGAAGCCCAAGAATTGAATTATTCTCTGACTTACAATCAGACTGAATTACACAAGACTACTAGCGAATGGGTGTTAGCGCACTCAATTGTTGGACGTCTTTGCTATACCAGAACTGGACCTCAGTTCACCCAACAGGTAGGACAGCTGGTCTGTCTTAGCCAGAAATTCTATAATGCCACTACCAAAAAGACGTCATGGTGGTCAGGAATCAAACACCCTGAACCTCCTAACCCATTAGCCAGATTTCCTGAACTCGCTGATTTATGGACTAATCTTGCCAAAACTCATGTCTGGCAAGCCCCACCTGGCCTATATTGGATCTGTGGAAACCGAGCGTATGCACGACTCCCGCCACAATGGGGAGGAGCATGTGTCTTAGGGACCATCAGACCTTCTTTCTTTCTTTTAAACACTGAACATGGAGAACAATTAGGATACCCAGTATATACTACCCACCGACACAAAAGAGCACTAAGACAGAAGAGATCACCCCTCCAGGTAGGCAAGTGGGAAAAGTGGAAGGGTGATGATTGGCCACCAGAGAGAATCATTGAGTATTATGGGCCTGCCACTTGGAATGATGATGGTATGTATGGTTATCGAACCCCAGTCTATATGATTAATCGTATTATTCGCTTACAAGCAGTAGTTGAAATAATAACCAATGAAACTAGCCAAGCTCTTACACTTTTAGCTAGACAAAGTACTCAGATGCGCACTGCTATATATCAGAATCGCTTAGCACTTGATTATTTGTTAGCAGCTGAAGGAGGGGTATGTGGTAAGCTGAATTTAACTAATTGTTGTTTGAAAATAGATGATAAGGGTCAAGTAGTTGAAGAAATTGCTAAGGATATGCAAAGACATGCTTATGTGCCAGTACAGACTTGGCACTCCCTGAAATTCCCTAACTGGTTTGCTAACCTTTTCTCATGGCTGGGAGGACTTAAAACTTTCCTTATATTAGTACTAATACTTGTTGCTGTTATTTTGTTGTTACCATGTCTAATCCCATGTTGTATGCGATCTATCCATAATGCTATTGAAAGTACAGTGGAACGGAAGACCGCAACTAAGATTATGGCCTTGTACCAACCAAAACCTCCTATACGTAGTCGAAATTCTATGATTACAGCATAACTATTTTGAAGTGATTTAATTCTCACACCTTATTAAGTAATAGGGTGAGATTAATCAAAGGGGGGAATGTGGCAGGTGTAGGCCTGTGATCCACTTCGTCTGATATAAGCAAGCGAGCCTAGCTAGCTTGACCTGTAAATGAAGCTAGTGGAGAGGCCTATGGGAATTGCACATCCCCCAATATGCTCCTGTAGAGCCGGAACATAGCAAGAGTATTGAATTAGCTTAGATAAGCTGAACTGGAAGATGGAAAAATACAGAAAAATATGTTTGAAAGTCACTGATAAGAAAAGTACATCTGCAAGGGATTTAATTAGGACTGCTGACAGATAAGTTACAGAGCCCTGCTCCCCTACACGCACAAATTGGCTCAATGGCCTTGGAAGTATGAAAGTAACAAGTTGATGAACTGGCCATTGTAATTGGGACTAGGAGGGGGGCAAAGCAGGTGCTGAGCCCACTCAAAGAACATAATTGGATAATCATATCAGTACCGGGACTAATAGAAGAGGTACGGGAGGTTACCGGGACCAATGAAATGTTTTTCTATACCTAGAATGGAGCAAAAGTCTATAAAAGTTGTTGTATTGCCATAGAACTTCGCTCAGCCATTTTGAATTTGACTTTGCTTGAGACTTGTGCACAAATAAATGATTTGGACCTTCTGAACAGACTCCTGGTATTATTGGTTTGTCTGCGCTCTGCTGCTACAAAAGCAAGAGGAGAAGGAAACCTATTTGGTTTTCCAAAGAGGTGGCTGCTCATATAAAGGCAAAAAACAAAACCTTTGCAAAATTCAAAAGCTTGCAGACAGAAGAACACAGAAATGAATACAGGATCCAACTCAAAGAGTCTAAAAGAGTAATAAGGATAGCAAAATCAAAGGCAGAGGAAAAGATGGCTAAAGATGTTAAGGGTGGCAACAAAAATTTCTTCAGGTATATTCAGGAAAGGAAAAAGATCAGAGTTGGAATTGCAGGACTCAGAAGTGCTGGGAAAGGACTCGTGGAAAGTGACACTGAAAAAGCAAAATTGCTAAACAATTACTTCTGCTCTGTGTTTACTAAAGAAGATCCTGGGGATGGACCAGCTGTGACTCCCAAATATAAAAATGGGAATGAAGTAGATACCACACCATTCACAGAAGAAGAGGTGTTAGAACAACTTGCTAAACTGAAAGTGGACAAAGCCATGGGACCAGATGGGATACATCCCAGGATACTGAAAGAGATCAGAGAGGTTCTTGCAGGACCGTTAAAGGATGTCTTCAACAGATCCTTGGAAACAGGAGAGGTTCCTCAGGACTGGAGAATGGCTGATGTCGTACCTCTACACAAAAGTGGTGACAGGGAAAAAGTGTCAAACTACAGACCCTTGAGCCTTACCTCGGTGGCAGGAAAAGTAATGGAGGCACTCCTGAAAGAGCGAATAGTGAACTTTCTGAAAACCAACAGCTTGCAAGACCCGAGGCAACATGGTTTTACCGAAGGACGATCTTGCCAAACAAATCTGATCGAGTTCTTTGACTGCGTGACTAGGGAACTAGATCAGGGCATGCGATGGATGTCATCTACCTGGATTTCAGCAAAGCCTTTGATACTGTTCCTCATAGGAGGCTTGTCAACAAACTCAGTAGCTTGGGGATGGGTCCCAAGATGGTAAACTGGATTAGAAATTGGTTGACTGACAGACGACAGAAGGTGATTGTACATGGAGCTCACTCGGATGAGAGGAAGGTGATTAGCGGGGTGCCCCAGGGTTCGGTCCTGGGCCCGGCACTGTTCAATGTATTTGTGAGTGATATTGCTGAAGGACTGAATGGAAAAGTCTGTCTTTTTGCAGACGACACAAAAGTTTGCAACAGAGTGGACTCCCCCGAGGGAGTGGCTAACATGAAGAAAGATCTACAAAAGCTGGAAGACTGGTCTAAAGCTTGGCAACTACGATTTAATGCAAAAAAGTGCAGTGTCATGCACTTGGGTAGCAGAAATCCAAGAGAAATGTACGCGATAGGGGGAGAAAGGTTGGTATGCACAGTTCAGGAAAAAGACCTTGGTGTGATTATCTCTGCTGATCTCAAGGTGGCAAAACAGTGCGACAAGGCGGTGGCAAAAGCCAGGAGGATGTTGGGTTGCATACAAAGGGGGATTACCAGCAGAAAAGAAGAGGTACTTATGCCACTGTATAGGTCACTGGTGAGGCCTCACTTGGAATACTATGTTCAGTTTTGGAGACCATATCTTGCAAAGGATGTAAAAAGACTGGAGACTGTTCAGAGGAAGGCGACCAAAATGATTTGGAGCCTGCGTCAGAAGCCTTATGAGAAGAGACTTGAAGACCTAAATATGTACACTTTGGAGGAAAGGAGGGACAGGGGAGATATGATTCAGACCTTTAAATACTTAAAGAGAAATGATGAACAAACAAACCTCTTCCAAAGACGGGGAACCTGTAAAACTAGAGGGCATAACATGAAACTGCAAGGGGGTAAATTGAAAGGCAATGTCAGGAAATATTTTTTCACTGAAAGGGTGGTGGATGCTTGGAATGCCCTCCCGATGGAAGTGGTGGGGCGAACACGGTGACGGAATTCAAAAAGGCATGGGACAAACACAGAGGATCCCTTTACAGAAATAGGATAAAAACAAAATAAACGGTACCATCTAACTTCTGAACCATATAACGTCTCAACAAATAGGGGTGTCCTACATGGAGTGGTGGGTTTACCCCTGAACAAGGATATGGGGAGGGGTGGCCTGCGCGGAGCGACAGGTGCACCTACTCTTGCCATCTTGCTGGGCAGACTGGATGGACCATGCTGGTCTTTATCTGCCGTCAACTACTATGTTACTATGTAAACCGCACCAATTTGAATAGCACGGTATAGAAGAGAAATTAAATAAATAAATAAATAAAAATAAGGAGGAGGGGACTTGGTTCACTCCACATCCTTATGTTAAGGATCCGTTGAGAAACCAGAAGATTGAAGAATCCTTTCCAAACTCCTTTTCCAAAGCCTCACACAACCTCAGTCCCTTCTCCCTCCTCTCTGCTCTCCCTTGAACATTTGACTGTGGGTGTGGCAACAGGGGACTAGCACTGAGCCTGGCATGGTTTTTACCTGCTTTGGGCTGCTCAGGGGTGAGTACCAAAACTAAGTCTCTGTCTGACCTGTTTTGTGGGGTGCTCCCGACTTCATCAGACGAGCAGTGCACAAGTCACATTTGGGCCACTTGAGACATCCTTTGGTTTGGCATCTGTGTTTTCCCACCTCACCTAGCTGCCTGTGTGCATTGCTTGCACTTCCCACAATTTTCCACGCCTCTTATGTGTACATCTGTAGCACACAACGTATAACCCCGCACGGCCCTAGTACTCGCTATTACTGCCCATGCAGCTTTAGAACGCACCGTTTCTGTCTGTTCAGCCCTAGTGCACGGCACAGTGTGCCATTTCAGTGCATCTTGAACCTATGTTGCCTGGCTGTCAGTGGCACTGGACATTTATAGGACTACTTCTAAGGAGCACAGCCTGGTCTGTGGAAAGAGGAGAGCCTTGTCGCTGAATATTGGTGTCTGATTCCTGTATGGAAGCTTCTGCCTTTGGAGGGCCATCTCTCCTCTCATAGTGAGAGGACATGGATGCCCTGACCTTATTGTCCTCTCTGCAGGAGACAGTGGACGTAGTGATTAAAAAAAAAAAAAAAAAAAAAAAGGGATGATCACCAGGCTTTCAGTTCAAGTGCTCGCTCTTCTCCCCACTCCCCTTCTTATAAAGGATCGATGGCTAATGTCTCCTCCAACAGTGCCCTATTCCTGAAGGGAACCCCTGGTCTGATTATCCTCCCCAGAATTCGTCTCATTTCTGCAGAAAGCTTGGTATCTCTGGCATGGCACTCAGACCTTGGAGCTTCTGGGTCCTCTCAATCTCTTTCTGCTCGCTTGGAAGATGTGATCTTGGCAAAGATTGGAGTTTGGGGATTTGGATATAGCATCCTTTGGCTGAGGCCTGGAGTCCAGTCCTGATGCCTTGGGAGATGATTCCAACCTGGAGAGCAAGAGGTCTTTTCCTTTGGAGGATCATGACAAATTTGGTATTAACCGCCTGTTCAGAAAGGATGAACTAGCAGTTCTGATTGTTCAAGTGCCACCCGCTCTGCGTTTGACTGACCCTCCAACGTAAAAACAAGGGTCCAGATCCACCCCTTCCTACAAGAAGTTCAAAAGTCTACAAAAACAATTAGAGTTCATTTATTTGTAAATCGCTTTGGTTTGGGATAAAGCGGTATATAAAAATATCTAAATAAAAAATTAAAAAATAAAATAAAAGCATAATCCACTCAATGGGATTTGCCTGCCTCCCCAGTAAAGGGGCTGAGGGTTTGTAAGAAGCTTTATGCCCTGTCACAGGAGGATTGCGTCACATAGTTCAGCACACCTAGAGTGGCTGCACATGTCGCGGTGATCATAAAGCAGACCACCATCCCAGTGGAGGGTGGTACAACATTATAAGACCCTCTGGATCGATCATAAGATGACCCCTCTGGATCATAATCCTGAGGAATTAGTTCTCAACTTCTGCTGTTATCCTCCAGTTGACTGTGTGCAGGCCTGATGACTTGAGTTCTTCTCCAGTGGATTCAGTCTCTCACACCAGAGAATACTACGCCCTTCTTTGAGTTGGCAACTGCCTTTCTGTAGGACACTATGTATGATCTCATCCACTTGGTGGCTAAAGACAATGCTTTTTCGACAGCGACACATCGTTATCTATGGCTTTGCCACTGGACAACAGATACATCCTCCAAGTCTCGGTTGTCCCAACTTGCCTTTAAAGGGAAACTATTGTTTGGGACAGACTTGGAGAAACTGGTTAAGGATTTGGGTAAATCCACACCTCATCACCTTCTGGAAGATAGGTCGAAGGGGAATGGGAAGCATGTTGGTGGGTCCTATTCTTCAACTTAAGACAGTTTTCCTTCTTTGCGCTACTCCCAGAACTCCTGTAGGTACTGCCACAGAAAACTCACCTTCTCTTCTTCCGGTTTTCATTCTCAGACTGAGTTCTTTCATGGGGCTCACAGGACCTAGGATCCTATCACCTCCAGAAGTGCCACCACCCATCCAGTGCAATGACAGGTTGAGGACCCATTCTGGGTTGCCTCCAGTGAGCAGCAGGCTGTATCTTTTCTACTAGGAGTGGACAACGGTCACAGAGGATCGCTGGGTGCTAGACACTATTCAACACAGCTCTGTTCTGGAATGCAGAGAGCCCATCTTGGACGCCTTTATCATCTCCCAATGTGATTCTGCGGCCAAGAAAATTGCCATTCAGTTCACGCTGGAAAGGTTATCCTGTCTGCGGGCGGTGGTCCCAGTTCCCCTTGCAGAGTAGAACATGAGCCGCTATTCCGTCTACTTTGTAGCGCCAAAGAAAGATGGCTCTTTTTGGCCAATCCTCAACTTCAATGGAGTCAACACACACTAGTGCACCCTAAACATCCGTATGGGTCCAGGTGGTGCATCCTGGGGAATTCCTTACATCTTTAGATCTAGCCAAAGCTTATTTTCACATTCCTATCCACGAAGATAAACAGCACTTTCTCCATTTTGCCTTGCTTGGCTCTCATTTTCAGTTTGCTGTTCTTCCCTTTGGCCTCTCTACTGCCACAAAAACGGTTCTCAAAATTTAAGGTGGTGGCAAGTTGCTGCACTGAGGTGCCAAGGGATCTGTGTTCGCCCATATCTGGACGATTGGCTCATTCAAGTCATATCAGAATCAGAAGCATCTCGGGTTTTGACCTATGTGGTGCAGTTCTTGTAGAGTCCTGGCTGAGTGATCAATCGAGGAAAAAGCCACTTGGAAGTGCTGGAATAGCTGGGAGTGCATTTTGACATTTTATAGGCAAGGTCTTCCTGAGGAGAGGGTGAAAGATTCTTGGCCTAGCTGGCAGTCTTCCCATCTCAGCAGGGTCTGGGATTATCTACAGCTTCTCAACTTGATGATGGCAATTGAAATGGAATCAATCTACGTTTACCCATTCCATTCTATTCATGAATTTATAGACCTCTATCATATCTCCCGTCAGCCGTCTCTTTTCCAGGTTGAAGAGTCCTAACCTTTTAAGACTTTCCTCATAGAGGTATCCTTCCATCCCCTTTACCATTTTGGTGGCTGTAAGAACATAAGAACATAAGATATCCCATACTGCGTCAGACCAAGGTCCATCACGCCCAGTGTCCCATTTCCAACAGTGGCCAATCTAGGTCACAAGTACCTAGCAGTTTCCCCAAAAGACAGGTTCCACAATGCTTGTATTGGGGCAAGCAGCGGATATTCTGGGTCCACTTTAATAATGGTTTATGGACCTTTCCTCCAGGAACTTGTCCAAACCTTTTTTTAAGCCCAGCTACACCAACAGCTTTTACTACATCCTCTGGTAGCAAATTCCAGAGTTTGATTACACATTGAGTGAAAAAATATGTTCGCTTAGTCTTAAATAGGTTACCCTGTAGCTTCATTGCATGCCCCCTAATCTTTCTATATTTTGATGACGTAAACAATCGATCTACGTTTACCCGTTCCACTCCATTTATTTATAGACCTCTATCATATCTCCACACAGCCATCTCTTTTCAAGGTTCAAGAGCCCTAACTTTTTAGCCTCTCTTCATAGGGGTATCCTTCCATCCCCTTAACCATTTTGGTAGGTCTTCTCTGTACCTTTTCTAATAACACTATATCCTGTTTAAGGCGACCAGAATTGCACACAATATTCAAGGTGCGGTTGCACCATGGAACGATACAGAGGCATTATAATATCCTTTGTTTTATTCTCCATTCCTTTCCTTATGACACCTAGCATTCTATTTGTTCTCTTGGCTACCGCTGCACACTGGGTGGAGGGTTTTAACATGTTATCCACGATGACGCCTAAATCTTTTTCCTGGGTGGTGGTTCCTAATGTGGAACCCTGCATCGTGTAACCATAGTTCAGGTTTTTCTTTTCTAGGTGCATAACTTTGCACTTGTCCACATTAAATTTTATCTGCCAGAGGAGATCACGTGATGTGGTGAGAGCGAGCGGAGGTGAGATGCTCGTGCTCCAGACCCCCCTGCCCCTGCACCCACAAAAAGAGCCATGATTAAGTGGCCGGACTGCCCCGGGAGGTTCAGGGAAGTGCAGGAGACGGCGCCGAGTGAGGGGCTTGCAATGCACGGCAGATGGCGGCAGCAGTGAAGGCAAGCAGGAAGGATAAAGACCGGCCTGTGGAGCCATGTAAGATGGCGGCGTCACCCCCGAGGCCCAATCCCCCGGTCTCCCCAGCAGTCATAGAGGAGATCTCGATGGCAGTAGCCAGTGCCTCGTCGGCTCAGTTTGAGGCACTGAAAAGCAAAATGGACACGCTGCAGAGCTTGGTCAGCTCCCTGGGGACCCGGATGGAGGAGATGGAGAACCGTGTGGTGCAGAGCGAGGAGAGCATGGCAGCGCTGATACAGGAGGTAGGAAGATTGCAGGGGGCCTTGAAAACACAAGAAGCCAAGCTGGATGATTTAGAGAATCGGTTCCGCTGTAATAATCTTCGCTTTATGGGCATACCTGATACTGTCCTGGATCGAGACTTAAGGGACCCACGTGGAGTCCTTGGACGCCTACATAATGGGGGACAGTGCAGAAAATGGCTGGATCCTGATAGAGCGGGCACACCGCGTGGGACCTAAACAGTCAAGGGATGGAAGGCCTCGTGTGGTCTTGGCAAAATTTTTGCAATTCCCACAGAAGGAAGCCATGCTGAGAGTGGCCAGGTAAACAGGCGTCATTGAAAAAGACAATATGAAGCTGCGTGTAGCGCAAGATTATTCGGTGGCCCTAAGCCAGCGGAGGAGGGCATATGCACCCATTTGCCAAAAATTAGTAGATGCTAACACTAAGTTCATGGTCCAGTATCCCGCCCGACTTCATATCACGCATGAGGGAACACACAGAGAGTCTATGATTCGGCGGCAGAGGTGTCCCAATATGTGGAGGGATTACTGCGGAGTACAGCAGCAGCTACGGGAAGACCGACTGGAAGGCCCTGAACATAAGAACATAAGATATGCCATACTGGGTCAGACCAAGGTCCATCAAGCCCAGTATTCTGTTTCCAACAGTGGCCAATCTAGGTCATATGTACCTAGCAGTTTCCCCAAGAGACACAAGTTTCACAATGCTTGTACTGGGTCAAGCATTGATATCCTGGGTCCCTTCTTAATAATGGTTTATGGACCTTTCCTCCAGGAACTTGTCCAAACCTTTTTTAAACCCAGCTACACTAACAGCCTTTACTACATCCTCCGGTAACAAATTCCAGAGTTTGATTACACGTTGAATGAAAAAATATTTTCTTTTATTAGTCTTAAATAGTTTACCCTGTAGCTTCATTGCATGTCCCCTAGTCTTTCTATATTCTGATAAGGTAAACAATCGATCTACGTTTACCCGTTCCACTCCGTTCATTAATTTATAGACTTCTATCATATCTCCCCTCAGCCGTCTCTTTTCCAGGTTAAAGAGCCCTAACCTTTTTAGCCTTTCTTCATAGGAGTATCCTTCCATCCCCTTTACCATTTTGGTGGCTCTTCTCTGTACTTTTCTAAAATCGCTATATCCTTTTTAAGATACGGCGACCAGAATTGCACACAATATTCAAGGATGAGAATGAGCACGGCAGAATCTGGATAGAGGGGAACGCAGATGAAGATTGTGACTGCGGTGGAGCAGCATGAAGGACTGAAATGTTTAAATATGGTTCATGTGTGAGTGATAGGAGGAGAGTATATGATTGAGTATAAAATGTCAGGTTAGCCTCCTCGTGGAATGCCTTGGGGGAGGTGGATGAGAGATAGGGTATCCTGATTGCGGGAGGGAGAGGTGGGTTGAGTAATTGGAGATGTGTATAGTAGTGATGAATTCGGAGAGGAGAACTCAGGTTAATAGAAGGGGGGGTGGCATAGGGATGAGTAATAAGGGGAAGGGGAGGGGGAGGGAGGGGATTGAGGGGAGGGGATTGGGGGGGGTGGATGGCAGCCATAACATGACACTTAGCTTAGAATTGGGGAGCATACTAGCTATTAGGGAGGGACCTCAGGCTGGGGAGGTTCATCCTTGGAATAATTGGAGGGCCGAGAGGTTGGAAACTGGCGGGTACCCACCAACCTGAAGATTAATTCATGGAATGTATGTGGAATAGGTAACCCTATTAAGCGATATAAATTGTTGCGAGCCTTAGCTAGGCAAAAATGTGATATTGCTATGTTACAAGAAACCCACCAGACAACTGAGAATCACTCTAAATTACAGAGGGATTGGGTGGGGCAAGAGTGGGGAGCCCCAGTGAAGGGGAAAAAAAGGTGGAGTGGTCATTTTGATAAATAAACGGATTAGATTTGAATTGGAACAGGAGCATGTGGACTCAGATGGTAGGTATGTGTTGTTATATGGGATGTTAGAGGGGAAGCCTATTGTGTTGGGCAATCTGTATAGCCCGAATGTGTTGGATAGGGTGTTGTATGCCCGATTGGCTTCTCGTGTGGCGCAAATGCCAGATGCTCCCTTGATTCTGGCCGGAGATTTCAATGGGGTGTTAGACATTGAGCTGGATACAACTAGAAGGGGGGAAGGGAGTGTGGGTACAGACCACCAGAGCGCTGCAGGGCTTATGGCATCGATTGGGAACGGTAGACCCTTGGCGTCTGCTACACCTGATGGAAAGAGACTTCACTCATCAGTCGCGAGCGCATGGTTCGAGTGCTAGGATCGACTAGATCTTGGTGTCAGAGAGGCTTTTTGCACAGATAGGGGACGCACAAATTGGCCCCACGGAGATATCCGACCATGCATTGGTTTGGGTGGAATTAGCATGGGATGATCCGGCCTCACAGACTAGAATCTGGCAGCTCCGGGTTGAGTTGTATAGAGATACCGAGTTCCATAATCATCTCAAACAGAGATGGCAGGAGTTTATGTTTCATAATGAGCGACAGAGAGGACCCCGAATTGCTTTGGGAAACAGCGAAGGTGGTCATGCATGAAGATGTTATTGAATATGTGGCGCGGAAGCGTAAATTGTTAATGGGATGGATTGTTCAACTAGAAAAGCAAGCGGTGAAAGATAGGTGGCGATGCGCAAACGACCCATGTGCGGCAAATAGGAAACGACTCTGGGAGACCCAGGCGACTCTTAATGAGCTGTTTCATCAGCGGGCAAAGAAATCCTTCATGTATTACCGCTATCAGTTGTATCAGTTTGGAAACAAGCCCGGGAAACTCCTGGCGCGCTGCCTCCAGGGCAGTAGAGGCGCTCGCTCAGTGGCAGCATTGTGGGATGGGAAGGGGAGGTTGCATAAGGAAAACTGAGCGATTGCCCGAGTGTTTCGATCTTTCTACCAAAAACTATATTCAGGGAGAGAGGGGTCCTTTACTAACATGGAGAATTATTTGCGTGAGGTGTGGATACCAAAGTTAGCGGCAGAACAGAAGGCAGTTAGATGAACCGGTGACTCTTGGGGAGGTGTACCGGGTCATTCAGAAGGCAAGTTGTTGTCGAGCGCCAGGTCCTGATGGATTTGGGGCAGAATTTTACAAATTCCTGGGAGACCTGGTACCCCTTGCTATGGTGGCGGTGTACCATAGAAGGGTGGAGCAGGGAAGGTTTACCTGGGGTGCGAATCACGCGCATATTATACTAATACCTAAGCCAGGGAAAGATCTCACGCAGGCTGCTTCATATAAACTCATTTCTTTATTAAATTTTGATCTAAAGGTGCTGGCTAAGATATTGGCAGATCGCTTAGCCTCGGTTTTGGGTGAACTGGTACATGACTCGCAAGTGCGAGTCGTGAAAGGATGATATGCAGTGCGTAATCTGCGTAAAATCTTGGCATCGGTGGAGTGGATCCGGGAGCAGGACTTGCAGTCACTCTTGATCAGCTTTGATGCAGAAAAGGCATTTGATCAGGTGAATTGGGACTATTTGAAATTCCTTTTGCCCCACTATGGCCTAGGGGAGTCCTTTTGTAATATGGTGGAGCTTCTCTATGCGGAACCTACCGCTGGAGTGTTATGTAATGGTGTGATGTCGGAAATATTTGGCCTGGAGAGAGGCACGCGTCAGGGCTACCCGCTTTCCCCTTTGCTATTTGTACTGGCCTTGTACCCTCTGGCGCGGAGGATAGAGGAGTCCACGAGTATTTGGGGAGTGCGAATTGGGCCACATGGGTTTAAGATGGCCGCCTTTGCGGACGATATGTTGGTGCACCTGCTGTCTCCTCAGCAGTCATTGCCTAATATGCAGGAGGAATTCTCCCTATATGGAAGATTTGCAGGGCTACGTATCAACATGGACAAATCAGAAGCATTAGATGTGGCGGGTATGCTTCGGGGGAGCTGGCAGGGGACCTTTCCGCTTCGATGAGCAGGTGAGTCTTTTGAATATCTGGATATACTGCTGACCAGAGAGCCAAAGGAGCTGTACCAGAAAAACTTCAAACAAGTCCTCCTTAAAATTTGTGCACAATTGCAGGCATGGACTCCTCTTCCATTGTCTCTTTTGGGTAGGGCGGCGACCTTAGGTATGGTAATTTTACTGCGAGTGCTTTATTGGATGCAAACTCTACTGGTGTGGTTACTGCGGCATGATCTTAACTGCATAGAACAGGAGATCCGTGGGTTTCTTTGGAAAGGGGCAAGAGCGCGTATACCGTTAAATCGATTGCTAGGGAGTTGGAGATCCGGAGGGATAGGAGTTCCAGATTTGTGGACATATGCCTTGACATGTCAAGCGAGACATGTAGGGGATTGGTTAGGGAACACGGACGTGTATACCCCCAGAGTGTTAGAGGAAGCCTTTGTGGCCCCGCAGACATTGACGGCAGTCCTGTATTTAGAGAGTTCATCTTTGCCAGGACGAGTGACTGGCAGGTTTTGGTGCTTTCAGTACGGTGTACATGGCAGCAACTGAATTGATATTGGGGTGGTTCCCCCGAGGTCTCGAGTTGGCTGCCTATACAGGGCAATGCTTGGTTAACCCCAGGGTCGGAAACAGATCTTTTTCGGAATTGGGAACGGTTAGGGATATGGAACCTTGGATGTGGTAGATCAGGAAGGGAGATGTACAGTAAGTCCTTGGAGACGCTTTGCAGGGAATATCAGCTAAATCATAGGAATTCTTTTTTGCATATGCACAACTCTCCCATTATGTTGTCTCCCTTCCACAGAGGGAGCTTAAGGTAGAATGCTCGGCGCAGATCTTGGAATTTTTTGCCTTAGGGACGGAATCCCCGCCCACCATAGTGGATTTGAAGAGACGGTTGGATAAGTATGGCACTCCAACACAAACAGGCAATAAATCACATGGAACACCAACACACAGTCTAAAACGTGATTACTGTGGAAAAACAATATTTATTGAAGATATAGACCTATTACCAGCCCGACACAGGCCGTGTTTCGCTACCTTCGTCAGGGGCAAACCAGGTAAAGGTACTAAAACATTATAAAACATAATACAGTAAGCGCGAAGATAACAAATATTAAAATGTAATAAATAAGAATAAAATCATAAATATTATCATCAATAAAAACATACTTGCAAATGTATTAGTTTAAGAGCATGTATATAGGAAGAGTCTTGTCTTATTATTCTGTTATGTTTTTTTGAAGGTGTGAATAAACAGGTGGACAAAGGTGAGTCGGTTGATATAGTGTATCTGGACTTTCAGAAAGCCTTTGACAAGGTCCCTCATCAGAGACTTTTGGCAAAACTAAAGAGTCATGGGATAGGAGGCAGTGTACTACTGTGGATCAGGAACTGGTTAAAAAATAGAAAGCAGAGGGCTGGGCTAAATGGCCAATTTTCCCAATGGAGAAAGGTGAATAGTGGTGTACCCCAGGGATCTGTGCTGGACAAGTGCAAAGTTATGCACCTAGGGAAGAACAACCCAAACTATGGTTATACAATGCAAGGTTCCACATTAGGGACCACCACCCAGGAAAAAGATTTAGGCGTCATTGTGGATAACATGTTAAAACCCTCGGCCCAGTGTGCAGCGGCGGCCAAGAGAGCAAATAGAATGTGAGGTATCATAAGGAAAGGAATGGAAAATAAAACAAAAGATATTATAATGCCTCTGTATCGTTCCATGGTGAGACCGCACCTTGAATATTGTGTGCAATTCTGGTCGCCGTATCTTAAAAAGGATATAGCTTTATTAGAAAAGGTTCAGAGAAGAGCCACCAAAATGGTAAAGGGGATGGAAGGATACTCCTATGAAGAAAGGCTAAAAAGGTTAGGGCTCTTTAACCTGGAAAAGAGACGGCTGAGGGGAGATATGATAGAAGTCTAAAAATTAATGAACGGAGTGGAACGGGTAAACATAGATTGATTGTTTACGTTAGCAGAATATAGAAAGACTAGGGGACATGCAATGAAGCTACAGGGTAAACTATTTAAGACTAATAAAAGAAAATATTTTTTCACTCAACGTGTAATCAAACTCTGGAATTTGTTACCGGAGGATGTAGTAAAGGCTGTTAGCGTAGCTGGGTTTAAAAAAGGTTTGGACAAGTTCCTCTCCTTTCCGCAATCTTTATCTTTATCTTTATTAACACATTTTATATACCACTCACACTCAAGGCACCAGAGCGGTTTACAATAACAGAAATAAGGCTGCTGAAAAGGAAAAGAACGCCACAATAAAAGGAAAGGAAAGTATGAGATAGGATAGAACAAGAAAGGAGGATAGAACAACAAGACAAAGCAGAAACATTACATAATAGTGGAGGGTTGAGGAACATCTGAAATCAGCGGGGTAGGGGAGATGAGGGGGCAGGGGGAGGAGGGAGGTTAAAAGCTGAGCAAAATAGATGGGACTTCAGCATAGTCTTAAAGGTTTTGTAGGAGGGTTCTAGGCGGAGGGCAAGGGGAAGCGAGTTCCACAGCCGGGGGGGGCCTAAGAAGAAGAAAGCAGAGGAACGGGTGGATTCGAGATGAGCCTGTGATGGAGAGGGAAGGGACATGCGGTTCAGATGGACTGACCTGAGGGAACAATGAGAGGAGTGAAGACGAATTTGGAAAAACTTAGAGAAGCTAGCAAAGTAGTCAAGAAGGCAAAGATTCAAAAGGAGGAGGAAATAGCCAATGCAATAAAATGGGGGGATAAGACATTTTTCAGATATATTAGTGAGAAGAGGAAGAGCAAAAGTGGTATTGTCAGACTCAAGGGTGCAGGGGGGGAATATGTAGAAGCTGATAAGGATAAAGCGGAATTGCTTAACAAATATTTTTGTTCTGTGTTCACAGATGAAGAACCAGGAGCAGGACCTCAGAAAACACCCACAAATAAGAACAGAAGCGAGGGACATCTTGAACTATTTTCAGAAGACTGTGTTCGTGAGAAACTAGCTCAACTTAAAGTAGACAAAGCGATGGGACCGGATGGGATACACCCTAGAATACTGAGGGAACTTGGGGACGTTCTAGCAGCTCCACTGACTGACCTTTTCAATGCCTCGTTGGAGTCGGGAGTGGTGCCAAAGGACTGGAGAGAGGCTCATGTGGTGCCTTTACACAAAAGCGGAAGTAAAGATGTGGTTGAAAACTACAGGCCGGTTAGTTTAACTTCGGTGGTGAGTAAATTATTGGAAACGCTGCTGAAAGAGAAAATAGTGAGGTTTCTGGAGTCCAGCGGATTACAGGATCCGAGGCAGCATGGATTCACCAGAGGCAGGTCTTGTCAGACAAATCTGATTGATTTTTTTGACTGGGTGACCAGGGAGTTGGACCAAGGGAGAGCTCTAGATGTGGTGTATTTAGATTTCCGTAAAGCCTTTGACACTGTTCCTCACAGGCGACTTATAAACAAACTGAGCACCCTAGGGATGGACCCTAAAGTTACTGCTTGGGTTAGAAGTTGGTTGGGTGGGAGGCGACAAAGAGTACAGGTAAATGGAGCTCACTCTGAGGAGAAGGATGTTGCCAGTGGTGTGCCCCAGGGATCTGTCCTTGGTCCGATTCTTTTTAACATCTTTGTTAGTGATATAGCGGAAGGGCTGTCGGGTAAGGTTTGCCTCTTTGCGGATGATACCAAAATCTGCAATAGAGTAGACACCCAGGAAGGGGTAGATAACATGAGGAGGGATCTAGCTAAGCTTGAAGAATGGTCTAGAATTTGGCAGCTGGGATTTAATGTTAAAAAATGTAAGGTCATGCATTTGGGCTGCAGCAATCCAAGGGAGCAATACAGTATAGGAGGTGAAGTACTTTTGTCCACTAAAGAAGAGCGGGACCTAGGCGTGGTTGTGTCTGATGATCTTAAAGTAGCTAAACAGGTGGAAAAGGCGACAGCAAAAGCTAGAAGGATGCTTGGGTGCATACGGAGAGGAATGGCTAGCAGAAAAAAGGAGGTGATAATGCCTCTGTATAAGTCTTTGGTGCGACCTCATTTGGAGTATGGTGTGCAATTCTGGAGACCGCACCTTCAAAAGGATGTGAACAGGATGGAGTCGGTGCAGAGGGTTGCTACCAAAATGATTAATGGGCTTCATTATAAAGCATATGAGGACAGACTTAAGGATCTTAATATGTACACCTTAGAGGAAAGGTGGGATAGAGGTGATATGATTGAGATGTTTAAATACCTCCGTGGCATAAATGTTCAGGGAGAGAGCCTCTTTCAATTGAAAGCAAGTTCTGCTACGAGGTGACATGGGATGAGGGTGAAGGGAGATAGATTCAGGAGTGATATGCGGAAATATTTCTTTACGGAAAGAGTAGTGGATCCGTGGAATAGTCTCCCAGTGGAGGTGGTAGAGATGAGGACAGTAACTGAATTCAAGAAAGCATGGGACCAACACAGAGGATCTCTAAAGGCAAAAAGTGGACTGTTGTAGTTGTTATGGAAGGACAGACTAGATAGGCCATGTGGTCTTTTTCTGTCGTCATATTTCTATGTTTCTATGTTTCTATGAATTTGATCTGCGAGGTAAAGGGGAACACTGGTATGGATGTTTTATGTACATGGATGAGCACCTTGAATTGTATGCAATAGGCAAGTGGAAGCCAGTGTAAGTGAATCAGGAGAGGGGTGATATGATCGAAACGTAAGGCATGCATCAGGATACGTGCCGCTGTGTGATGAACCAGTTGTAGTCTCTGCAATTGTGATTGGGGAAGGCCAGCTAGAATGGCATTACAATAGTCTAGACGAGATACCACCAGGGATAAGAGTAGTGTGGTCATAGAAGGGACTGATATAAAAGGGCGAACTGCACGAAGTTGTCTCAGGGTGTGAAAAGGACCGTTGCACCACAGAGGAAATATGTTCTTTGAAAGATAAGGCAGAGTCCAGGATAACCCCCAGGTAACGTAGGTAGGGAACAAGAGGAAGTGAAGTGGAGGACAAAAGGGGAGCAAGGGAGGGGGCTGGAGCACCAAAGGTAAACCAGATGGCAAATGTTTTAGAGGGGCTCACATGTAGGAAGTTAAAGGACAAAAAAACAGTCCGACTTGTGGAACAACTCAGTCCGCTTGAGATATCTGCGCAGTATCCAGCACACTGAGTAAATGCAACTGGCAGTCCATCCTTGACACACCACCTGAAAAATACCAGCAAGGACACCGGTTGATTAAGATGAAAAGCCAAAACCACCTTGGGTAGAAAGGAAGACATGGGACGCAGTACAACGTTCTCCTTAGTCATCAATAAAAATGGTTCCCAGCACAACACTTGGAGCTTCGACATCCTCAGATCCAAACAAATGGCCACCAATAAAGACCATCTTCAATGTCAATCCTTCAACATTGATGACCCCACAGACTCAAAGAGAGCATCCATCAACACTCAAGACTAGACTCAGATCCCACAGAGCAACTAAGGATCTGAGCAGAGGCAGAACATGTTTCACTGCTCTCAGGAAACAGACCACATCAGGGTAAGACCCAGGGACTGGTCCTTGACTCTACCTCTTTAGCAGGTAAATGCTGCCACCTGTACTCACAAGGAACTACAGGCCAATCCCTTATCCAAACCTGCTTGGAGGAACGCTAGCATCTCCGGTGGGGACACCATAAAGGGCCTGCACCGGTGCTGCACATACCAGTCCTCAAAAAACCACTCTCCAAACTCGGATGTACAACAAACAAGTGGACCGCTTATGGGACTTCAGCATTGTAGTAATCACTGAGGCGGAATGACCTCTCTTCCTCGACAGAGCTCTCTCAAGAGCCAAGCCATAAACGAGAATTGACTCATCTGAGGTATGAGGATGGGCCCTTGCTTCAGCAGACTTGCTGTCTCCAGGAGATGCCACAGTTGATCCAATGCCAGCCACAGCATATCCACATACCAGACGCCGCGGCCAGTCCAGGGCTATCAACACTACCAACCCCGGATAAACCTCGAACCTTTGCAGGCCTCTCCCGATCAGCACCCAAGGCAAAAACACATACAGGAGTCTGTCTGCTGGCCATGTCTAAACCAGCACGTCTAAGTCCTCAGACATCCTTTCCTGTCATCTGCTGAAAAAGTGGGCCACCTTCGCGTTCTCAAAAGTTGTCATGAGGTCCATGACCAGCTGACCATAATGTTGGACAATCTAGGCATACACCTCTTCGCTGAGGGGCCATTCCGCCGGGTCCAAATGATGCCGACTGATATCATTTGCCTCCACGTTGTCTCTGCCAATGACATGCACCACGGAGAGGGCCAGCAGGTTGTTTTCCGTCCAGCTCAAGAGTGTAGCCATTTCGTCCACTAGCTGCGCACTCCCTGTTCCGCCCTGCGACTAATGTAGGCCACTGTGGTGACATTGTTGGAAAACACCCCTGAACTGCCTTCCCCTGCAGGAAGAGCCGGAACTCCAGCAGCATGAGAAAGAATGCTTGCATCTCCAATCAACTGATTGACCACTGACTTTCCTCCTGCATTCAGCGCCCCTGAGCCACCCACGACTCGCAGTGCGCCCCCCAGTCAGGCTGGCATCCGTGGTCACTGCGACCCAGTTTGGTGGCTCCAACAGTGTGCCCATCAGGAGCTTTTAAACTAGATATTAGGGGAAAGCCGACAGTCGCCCAAGAGCAGATGGTTCGGAAGAATGTATCCTTGAAGGATACTACCAAAAGCAGAGAGGTTCCACAAAAGAGTAAAGTAGCCCAAATGCCCTCAAAGTATGGAGCAGACAGAGCTTAAAGATCCCAATTTACCCATGTCTAACAATAGCCAAATTAACATGAATAAAATACATTCTCTAAAATGCTTGTATGCAAATGCTAGAAGTCTAAAGAATAAGATGGGAGAGTTAGAATATATAGCACTAAATGAAAGGTTAGATATGATTGGAATATCAGAGACATGGTGGAAGGAGGACAACCAGTGGGACACTGTGATACCTGGGCACAAACTATATCGTAATGATAGAGCTGATCAAATTGGTGGAGGGGTTGCGCTCTATGTTAGAGAGGGCATTGACTCAGAAAGGATTAAAGTTTTGCAGGAAACAAAATCTGCTGTAGAATCTATATGGATTGAAATTCCATATAAAAGGGGGAAGGGGATGGCAGTGGGGGTGTACTATCGAGTACCTGGCCAGAATGACCAAATGGATGATGAAATGCTCAAAGAAATCAAGGAAGCTAACAAAAGTTACAGCGCAGTAATAATAATGGGTGATTTCAATTACCCCGGTATTGACTGGGTCAGTGTCACGTCAGGACATGCTAGAGAGATAAAGTTCCTAGATGAAATAAATGATTGCTTCTTGGAGCAGCTGGTTCATGAACCGACCAGAGGGGAAGCCATATTAGACCTAGTCCTTAGTGGAACACCAGATCTAGTGCAAGAGATAAGGGTGTTGGGGCCACTTGGCAATAGTGATCATAGCATGATCGCCTTTGATTTAATTAGTGGAGGAGGGATAGTAAGGAAATCCACAGTACTACCTTTTAACTTTCGAAAGGGAGACTATGATAAAATGAGGAAAACAGTTAAGAAAAAACTAAAAGGAGCAGTTGTGAAGGTTAAAGACGTACATCAAGCTTGGGTGTTGTTGAAAAATACTATCTTGGAAGCCCAGACCAGCTGTATTCCACGCTTTAAGAAAAGTGGATGGAAGTCCAAAAAACTGCCAGCATGGTTTAAAGGTGAGGTCAGAGAGGCTGTTGTTGCCAAAAAAGCATCTTTCAGGAAATGGAAAAAAGAGCCAAACGACGAAACCTGGAAACAGCACAAGCACTGGCAAGTCAAATGCAAGGCATTGATAAGGCAGGAAAAGAGAGAATTTGAGAAGAAGCTTGCTGCGGAAGCAAAAACGCGAAATAAAGACCTTTTCAAGTACATTCGTAGCAAAAAACCTGTGAGAGAGTCAGTTGGTCCATTAGATGATAAAGGGGTTAAAGGAGCACTAAGAGGAGACAAGGCGATAGCGGAGAGACTGAATGAATTCTTTGCTTCGGTCTTTACTGAGGAAGATGTAGGGATGTTACCCATGACTGAAGTGGTATTTAAAGGTGCAGAAGAATTGAAGGAAATATCGATACATCGGGAAGATGTATTACAACTATTAGATAAACTGAAGAGTAGCAAATCATCTGGGCCGGATGGTATACATCCAAGGGTGTTGAAAGAACTGAAATATGAGATTGCAGACCTGCAATCAGTAATCTGTGAACTATCATTAAAATCATCTCTAATACCTGAAGATTGGAGGATCGCCAATGTAACACCAATTTTTAAAAAGGGTTCCAGGGGTGATCCTGGAAACTACAGACCGGTGAGCCTGACGTCAGTACCGGGAAAAATGGTAGAAACCATCATAAAGAATAAAATTACTCAGCATGTAGATAGTCACAACCTATTGGGAGACAGCCAACATGGCTTTAGACAAGGAAGATCTTGTCTTACTAATCTGTTATGTTTTTTTGAAGGAGTGAATAAACAGGTGGACAAAGGTGAGTCGGTTGATATTGTGTATCTGGACTTTCAGAAAGCCTTTGACAAGGTCCCTCATCAGAGACTTTTGGCAAAACTAAAGAGTCATGGGATAGCAGGCAGTGTACTATTGTGGATCAGGAACTGGCTAAAAGATAGAAAGCAGAGGGTAGGGCTAAATGGCCAATTTTCCCAATGGAGAAAGGTGAATAGTGGTGTACCCCAGGGATCTGTGCTGGGTCTGCTGCTTTTTGACATATTCATAAATGACCTGGAAAGTGGAATAACGAGTGAGGTTATCAAATTTGCAGATGACACAAAACTATTTAAAGTTGTTAAAACCCAAGAGGATTGTGAAAAATTGCAAGAGGATCTTGATAAATTGGAAGACTGGGCATCAAAATGGCAGATGAAATTTAATGTGGACAAGTGCAAGGTTATGCACCTAGGGAAGAACAACCCAAACTATGGTTACACGATGCAAGGTTCCACATTAGGAACCACCACCCAGGAAAAAGATTTAGGCGTCATTGTGGATACCATGTTAAAACCCTCGGCCCAGTGTGCAGCGGCGGCCAAGAGAGCAAATAGAATGCTAGGTATGATAAGGAAAGGAATGGAAAATAAAACAAAAGATATTATAATGCCTCTATATCGTTCCATGGTGAGACCGCACCTTGAATATTGTGTGCAATTCTGGTCGCCGTATCTTAAAAAGGATATAGCGATTTTAGAAAAGGTACAGAGAAGAGCCACCAAAATGGCAAAGGGGATGGAAGGATACTCCTATGAAGAGAGGCTAAAAAGGTTAGGGCTCTTTAACCTGGAAAAGAGACGGCTGAGGGGAGATATGATAGAAGTCTATAAATTAATGAACGGAGTGGAACGGGTAAACGTAGATCGATTGTTTACCTTATCAAAATATAGAAAGACTAGGGGACATGCAATGAAGCTACAGGGTAAACTATTTAAGACTAATAAAAGAAAATATTTTTTCACTCAACGTGTAATCAAACTCTGGAATTTGTTACCGGAGGATGTAGTAAAGGCTGTTAGTGTAGCTGGGTTTAAAAAAGGTTTGGACAAGTTCCTGGAGGAAAGGTCCATAAACCATTATTAAGAAGTGACCGAAGATATCAATGCTTGATCCAGTACAAGCATTGTGGAACTTGTGTCTCTTTTGGGGAAACTGCTAGGTACTTATGACCTAGATTGGCCACTGTTGGAAACAGAATACTGGGCTTGATGGACCTTGGTCTGACCCAGTATGGCATATCTTATGTTCTTATGGGAAAGTCACCAGCGCAGTGGCTCCCACACTAATATAGGGCAAGACAATCTCTGGTACAAGGACTACCTCTGAGGAGACCACCGCTGCAGGAGAGCTCTCTGCAATGGCCACAAATACAAGGCTGATGGCACAAGATCTATGGCTGATGCCATGGATCCCAGCAACTGTAGATAGTGCCAGGCTAAGGCCCTGTCATCTGAAGGAACTGCTTGACCTGGATCTGTATCTTTTGCACTCTCTCATCAGGCAGGCACACCATTCCTCTGTCAGTTCAAAGCCGTGTTCTGAGGTACATCTGATCTTGGCTGAGCCACAGATGACTCTTGGCGACATTGACCACCCAGCCAAGTTGCTGCAGACAGGCGATCATTCGAATTGTCGCCATTCGGCTTTCCTCCAATGACTTTGCTCAAGTATGGATGTACTAGTATGACTTCTTTCCGTAGTGCCGCTGCAACCTCACTATGATCTTAGTAAAGGTCAGCGGCATTGTGGCTAGACCAAACGGGAGCACCCAGAACTGGAAATGCCCCATTGGCACCGCAAACCGCAGAAACCACTGATGATTGGGTCGGATTGAAATATGCAGATACACCTCCATAAGGTCCAGCGCTGTGAGGAACTCACCATGCCTTATGGCTACTATCACCGACCGCAGGGTTTCTATTCGAAACCATGGCACTCATAACGCCGGATTTACCTGTTTGAGATCCAGGATGGGTCGAAAAGCTCCCTGTATTTTGGGGACCACAAGGCAAATAGAGTATCGACCACACCCGCACTGGTCTGGTGGCACCTCCACCACTGCTTCCAACTGCTGCCACCACAGCATGTCCTGCACCACTTGAGTCTTTTGCAGTGCTCCTCAGGGTGACCAGACAAATGTGTCCCGCAGGGGTCTGGCAAACCCGAGCACGAAACCCTCTCAGATGACCTCCAGCACCCACTGGAAGTGAGTGCTGACCCAGGCAGAGTGCTGATCGGAAGTAAGTTGGACCTAGACAGAATAGAAGTCCTGGAGCCATCCTCCCACCGGGACCACCCTGTCATGGGCCCCCCTCATCTCAATGTGTCTTCTTGGGGCTAGAGAAAGCGGCGAGGTAAAAACCTATACCCATACCTCTGGAGCTGTGAAAGGGCTGCCCCTGCCAGTTAGTGGCCTCTAGCAGAAAGGGCAAAACGCAATACCCTAAAATGCCTGAAATCCCTAGGCTGCCTCCTTGCCAGCTGCACCACTCTCACCGGCTTGGGTTTATCCTCCAGGTGGTTTTCTCCTTTAGTGTCTGTCAACTCCTTCACCAATTTCTCCAATGCCTCCCCAAACAATAGCTTCCCTTGGAAAGGAAGCTTACTCAAGCGAGACTTGGTGGTCCATCCACCAACCAATTTCTCGACCACTTCATCCACTGAGGCCATGCCCTTCAAGGAGGTACAAATCAAGTCATAAAAGAAAGATACACTGTGCCCAACTCCAGCTGGCCTGCTGCTGAGGACGCTTGCGGCGACCCTTTGCTACTTTCTAAAGACTCTCTGCGCCCACTCAAACAGGCCCTCGCCACACAGACCCTGCATATGGATACTTGCAGCAACATTGCGCCAATATGAAGCACCTGCTTCAGTAGGGTCTCCATCTTCTGATCCTGCATATCTTTGAGAGCAGCACCTCCCTCAACTGCAATCAGTCTTTTTAGACACCGGAGACACCAGGGCATCCACCCGCGCGATTCCCTGTCCTGATCCAACAGAGAGTACAATCTGGACATGGTTCGCACTCCTTTCAGTCCCACCTCCAGTACTTCCCATTCATCCTGTGTCATCTGCTTGTTAACCTTATGAACCGGGAAGACTGTTTCTGGCTTCTGAATAGCTTGAAAATGGGGATCCTCCAACTGATCCTCCTCTGCTGCCACCCCTTGCGGGATACTGAAGACTACGGGGAATGAGAAATCAGCGTAACAAACTCCTCACACCGACACATATATTAGCCTTGGCTCATCCCCATGTGGAATTTCACTGTCCTCCAATTCCACTGCCGGTGACTCTCCCCAGTTCTTTGCTGCACTCTCCTCCCGCTCCTCCAAATCCTCCGAGTGTAGGGAGCCGGCATCTTCACAGGGCTCACAAGCCCCTGCCTGTCACATAGCCAGAGGTTTGCCCTGTACCAGGCACTCCTCCAGCAAACCCCTCTTTTTGGCCAGATCAGCCTTTCCCCCTGAGCCAACTCTGGCCTCCTGCCGCATGCAGAAAGCTTTGTGCATCAAAAATACAAACTCTGCGGAGAAGACCCCTAAGGAGGGCTTGGCCTGCCCTGCCCCTCCCAGGACATAGAGGGTATAGGGGGAAGACTCCCTGGTTCGACTGACCCCCTTCTTTCTTAAGACGGATGGCTTGGCCAGACCCTCTTCTGCTGGCACCCCCCTGGTAATCCCCTGGGAGAAGGGGGCCCCTGCATGTTCCAGGTCCAGTCTATCCAATCCTCCTATATCTTCCTGAATCCTCTCTATCAAATATTCCTCCACTGAATGGGACTCTGCCTCGCAGCCACGGCAAAACCCATTCACGTTCCACATGCTAAGCATGTGGGCTTGGGCATTCTCCCAAAATAACATTCACGCTAGCCCCAACACGGAAGAGCCCCCCAAAACAACAAAACATGAGTAATTCTCCCCCAGCATCTGGAGCTCCCTTCTCCGCGCCTGAGACACTCACCTCTCTATCATATGGAGCCCCCTGGAGGATTCTGACCACAGCAGTCAGACACGTGGCCTGCCTCAAAATAGCGCTGAGCAGCTCATCCTTCCACCCACCAAACACCACAGCCGTAAGTGGGGCACGGCAGCATTCCGTTCCCATGACAGTCCGAGCTCCAAAAACAAAACCGCCCAAGAATAAAGCGAAACACCCTTATTGCCACAACCAGAGCACCGCTGCAACAGGACCACCAAGGCAATGCAGTTCCTGTGCGCCACACAGGCCCTCTGCACACCGTGCCCCTCGAGCATAACTCCTCTCCCACAGAAGGGATAGGGAGATGTTCACCAACCAGTCTGCAGCCGCTCCAATCAAGGCACGCACCGACTGCTTCACTCCCTGGACTGCTTCTGTCCACTGGTGGGCTCAAGCACTCTGCACTTTTTTTTTTCAATTTCCTTAACAGGGCCAAGTGAAATCCCCAGGTAAGGCCAATTTAATCTCCTTCCTTATTGCTTCTCCAGTGGAGTCCACACTACAATGAGAGTTACCCCCAAGCTACTTGGAGACTGAGAATATTGAACCTTGAAGAAGGAGCCAACTACTTAAGTATGATGACATCATCAAAACTTGGCATGCTCAGTCTCTAAGCTGCAGGTGGGAGCGACAACTCCATAGTATGGAGTGAACTGGAAGGAATGATAAGGAATGGATTATACCCATAGGGGCGCAGGCAGTTAATGGCACAATGATATCATAAGAAGTCTCTGGAACTTTTCTCTGCTCCAAATATGCTGGTAGAGGAACACAACTACTACTACTTATCATTTGTATAGCACTACGAGACATATGCAGCACTGTACATATAAATGCAAGACACAGTCCCTACTCATCAGAGCTTACAATCTAATCAAGACAAACAACATAGCAAAACTGGGGACTAGAGTATGGTAAGACACATGTAAGTAGTGGACAAGAGAGTGAGGAGCATCAGGATCCAAAGGCAACTTCAAAGAGGTGGGGTTTTAGCTTGGATCTTAATAGGGCTAGAGAAAGAGCCTGACACACAGATTCAGGTAGTTTGCTCCAGGCACATGGAGCAGCAAAAGGAAATGACAAAGTCTGGAGTTGGCAGTGGCAGAGAAGGGCACAGATAAAAGGGATTTGCCAAAGGAGCAGAGTTCCTGAGAAGGGGTGTAGAGTGAGATAAGAGAAGAAAAGTAGTGAGGAGCCGCAGAATGAATGCACTTGGAGGTTAGTAGATGTAGTTTGAACTGGATGTGGAAAATGATAGGGAGCCAGTAAAGTGACTTGAGAAGAGGGGTTACATGAGCACAGCGACACTTGCAGAAGATAAGCCATGCAACTGAGTTTTGACAGATTGAAAGGGAGAAAGATGATTCAGAGGGAAACTGGAGAGGAGCAGGTTATAATAGTCAAGGCGGTAGGTGACTAGTGAGTGGATAAGGGTCTTAGTAATAGGAATAGAAAGGAAGGGACAAATTTTGCTGATGTTACAGTATAGCGAAAGAAGTAGCAGGTTTTAGCTATCTGTTGGATGTGCACAGAGAAAGAGAGAGTAGGGTCAAAAATGACCCCAAGATTGCGAGCTGTGGAAACAGGGAGTAGTGTCATCCCACTTATCTAGACTGGTCAATCAGGACTCAAGGAAAAACCATTATCTGGTAAGTAAAATGTCACCTTATCATTCTGCTGGTAAGGGAGCATAAAGCACAGTTACTTACCTGTAACAGGTGATCTCTGGGAACAGCAGGAATAAGTCTTCACATATGGGTATCGTCGGTACCGACGGAGCCTGCGCGGGAACGCTCCCCAGCGTCCAAAATGAAAGCTTTTGGGAGCATCCCACAGCGCCTGCGCGCTGCCTTCCCGCCTTTCCTAACTGCCTCTCTCCAGTTCGAGTTTTAAAGCTGAGACAAAGAGAGAGAGAGGAAAGGAAAGAGAGATAGAGAGATACAACTCCTAGGGAAGGTGGGGTTACCCAAGTTATTGTTCCTGTTCGATGTAAAAACAGATAACTGTATTTTGTCTGATGGTTTTTTGTTCTATGTAAACCGCGCTGATTATGAATAGTGCGGTATATAAAAAATGTTAAATAAATAAATAAAATAAATAAATAATTCCTGCTGTTCCCAGAGATCACCTGTTACAGGTAAGTAACTGTGCTATCTCCAGGAACAAGCAGGAATGAGTCTTCACATATGGGGGACTCCCCAGCTAGAGATGCCTGGGAGACAGGGCCGGCCCGTCCATTGAGCGAGAATGTTTTTTGCACAGGGCCCCGCGTTTCAGGGGGCCCCGCGCAAAAAACATTCTTTTGTAAAAGTAAAATTGAAAAAAAAAAAGAAAACCTGTCTCCTGCCGCTGTCGGGGCCGCCGCGGCAGAATCGAGCGTGCCGCGGGGCCCCCCTGTACCCGGCACAGCCTCTCCTCCCTGTAGCAGCTCTCTCTTCTGAGCTGCAGTCAGACGCGCCGGCTTGCAGAGCGCGAAGGGAAGAGTTTCCCTTTCGCGACTCTGTTAGGCCCGCGGGGGCTGATGGGAACTTCCCATCAGCCCCCGCGGGCTTAACAGAACAGCGAGGGAAAAACTCTTCCCTCGCGCTCTGCAAGCCGGCGCGTCTGACTTCAGCTCCAACTAGAGAGCTGCTACAGGGAGGAGAGGCTGTGCCGCGGGGCCCCGACAGCGGCAGGAGACAGGTTTTCTTTTTTTAAAAAATTTCCCTGGGCTGGGCTGGGCTGGGCGTTAGGAGTGGTGCTGGGCTGGGCTGGGCTGGGGGTTAGAAGTGCTGCTGGCTGGGCTGGGCTGGGCTGGGGGGGTGGTGTTAGGAGTAGTGATGGGCTGGGCTGGGCTGGGCTGGGCTGGGCGGGGGGGGGGTGTTAGGAGTAGTGATGGGCTGGGCTGGGCTGGGCTGGTGGGGGGTTAGGAGTTGTGATGGGCTGGGCTGGGCTGGGCTGGGCTGGGGGGGGGAGGAGGTGTTAGGAGTAGTGATGGGATGGGCTGGGCTGGGCTGGCTGGGGGGGGGTTAGGAGTGGTGATGGGCACTGGGCTGGCTGGGGGGGTAGGAGTGGTGATGGGCACTGGGCTGGCTGGGGGGGTTAGGAGTGGTGATGGGTGCTGGGCTGGGGGGGTTAGGAGTGGTGATGGGCGCTGGGGGGGTTAGGAGTTGTGATGGGCGCTGGGGAGGGGTTAGGAGTGGTGATGGGCGCTGGGGGGGCTTAAACTAAAAATTGGGTGATGGGGGATTAGGACTGGAAATGGGCTGGTGGGATTAGGACTGGAAGTGGGTTGATGGGGGGTTAGGACTGGTAATGGGCTATGGGAGGGCTTAAACTAAAAATTGAGTGATGGGGGATTAGGACTGGGAGTGGGCTGATGGGGAGGTTAGGACTGGTAATGGGCTCTGGGGGGGCTTAAACTGAAAATTGGGTGATGGGGGATT
This sequence comes from Ichthyophis bannanicus, assembly GCA_033557465.1. Lineage (NCBI taxonomy): Eukaryota > Metazoa > Chordata > Amphibia > Gymnophiona > Ichthyophiidae > Ichthyophis > Ichthyophis bannanicus. The sequence goes on from CM066039.1 coordinate 196,570,550, forward strand.
AGGACTGGAAATGGGCTGGTGGGATTAGGACTGGGAGTGGGCTATGGGGGGGCTAGGACTGGTAATGGGTTGGGGGGGTTGCTAGGCCTGGACCTGGGCTGCGTGGACGGGGGCTTGAACTGCAAATAGCTGTTGGGGATGGGGCTTGGAATGGAAATGGGCTGAGGGGAAGTGGGGGGCTTGAACTGCAAATAGCTGATGGGGACGGGGCTTGGAATGGAAATGGGCTGAGGGGAAGTGGGGGGCTTGAACTGCAAATAGCTGATGGGGAGGGGGACTTGGAATGGAAATGGGCTGAGTGGAAGGGGGCTTGAACTGCAAATAGCTGATGGGAAGGGGGGCTTGGAATGGGCTCTTAGGGGAGGGAGCTAGGACAGGAACTGGGCTGATGGATGGGCTAGGATAGAACTGAGAATTGGGTGTTGGGGGGAGCTAAGATTGGAAATGGGCTGTGGTGGGGGCTTGGATTGAAATGGACTCATGGAGGGGCTAGAACTGGAAGTAGGCTCATGGGGGGCTTGGTTTAGAAATGGGCTGAGTGGAGGGGAGCTAGGATTTAACATGGGCTGATGGTGGGGCTAGGAAAGGACTAGAAATGGGCTGATGGGAGGCTGGTATTGGAAATGAGCTGATGAAGGGACTCGGATAGGACTGGAAATGGATGGGGGAGCTAGGACTGGAAATGGGCTGATGTGGGGACTAGAAGGGAGCGGATACTGGGTGGGGCTGGAACTAAAAGGGAGCTGATGTTGGGGGAGATTAGAAGGGGATGGGGCTGGGAGAATGAAATGGAGAGGGGAAAAATATTTTGTGTGGGAGGGAAGAAAAATGTACAATTGGCCGGGTATTGGGAGACTAAGTGGGGATTGAGGATGGAGGGGTAAAATTTGAGTGGATGAAATAGGAATGAGGAAAGAGCAAAAGGAGAAAGATTATTATGTTAAAGCAGATGTAGAGAGAGAATGGAAAAAACTAGAAGAGAAGAAAGGACAAATGGACAGCAGACGATGGAGAGATAGCAGAAGACACAAATAAACCAGAAGAAAGTGGCTGGAACAATTGCAACTGAAAAAAAAATGCACAAAAGGTACAAAGATATCTCTTTATTTTGAATTTATTAACTGGAATATGTCAGCTCTGGGAAATGTGCATCATTAATGTCTGTGCTTTGTTTAGTACAAGAGGAAATTAATTTATAGTTTTATTTCTACATTGTTGTTGTACATTCCAAGTTTGGCTTTTAGGGTTCCCAGTTTAATTATTGTCTTCCTGTTTTTAAATTGTGATTCCTTGTTTGGTGATAGTCTATGTTCTGCATGTGTAACTGAGCTGAGGTATTCTGTTTATGTAATTCCTATTTGACATTGTCACTTGTTCTCTTTCCCCAGTAGGTCATGTATTGTTATTCTCTGAAATGTATTGGTTTAATATTTGCAGTGTTGCCTTTTGATAGGTAGTGTATGGTGCTTTATGAGTCCTGGTAGTGCTGTTGGGATACGGTGGGTTTGCTATGGGTTCTAAATGGGCAGTGTTTGTAGTAGTTCCTAATGTGCCTGGCGGTTGGCACTGGATTATAGTAATGTAGAAATCTTTGTCTTTTTTTAATCCATACACTCATGAAGAGGCATGTATACTAAAAGTTAGTGTATGGTAACATTATGCAAATATTTATGCAAATGAGGCCCCTTATGCAAATGAGGCCCCGCACCGAGTCTCCGCACATGGCCCCGCACCCCCCTTGGGCCGCCCCTGCTGGGAGATCACCCAGATTGTGAGTCCCTGGGAAGAGCTCCACTTCCACCCATGAATCTCAGGCATCCAGTCAGGGATGGAGGGTAGGAGTTGATTAGGTATGGAACAGGAGTTTGAGAACAGCCTGACCAAACAAGGCATCCCGGCGGGAGTCCTTGTCCAAGCAGTAATGGGCTGTGAAGGTATGAACCGATGCCCAGGTGGCCGCTCGACAGATTTGGTCGATGGACACAGAGTTTAGATGAGCCATAGAGGTTGCCATGGCCCTCACATTGTGAGCTGTGACATGGCCTTCCAGAGAAAGCACAGTTACTTACCTGTAACAGGTGATCTCTGGGAACAGCAGGAATTAGTCTTCACATATGGGTACGTCGGTACCTACGGAGCCTGCACGGGAATGCTGCCCAGCTTTCAATCAGAAAGCTTTTGGCAGCATCCCTCGCGCCTGCGCAGTGACTTCCCGCCTTCTCCACAGCCTCTCTTCAGTTGAGTTTCAGAGCTGAGACAAAGGCGAGGAGAGAAAAGGAAAGAAATTAAGAAGATGCAACTCCTAGGGGAGGTGGGAGGGTTGTGAAGACTAATTCCTGCTGTTCCCAGAGATCACCTGTTACAGGTAAGTAACTGTGCTATCTCCAGGAACAAGCAGGAATGAGTCTTCACATATGGGGACTCCCTAGCTGGAGATGCCAGGGGGAGATCCCATAAAAATGCAAGTGCCTGGATCAGGGGTGCATTTTGTCTCCAGGAATCCCCGGCATCCAATGTGGGATGGAGGGTAGGAGTTGACAATAAAGGAGCTGTGAGGAAAGAAACAGCACAGCCAAGGACTAGAGGGTCCTACAGACTACAGGAGTCCTTGGTATATATGATGAGTAGCATTAAACACATTTAATCTACACTTAAAATATGCAGCGTACCTACTGTATTGTAGGAAGTAGGAAGCAGGATGGAGTCTACTGGATAAGTAGTGGCTGAATCTTCAAGGTGACCTCCCAGTAGGGAGGATGAAGGTCCAGACCTGGAGGTAGTAGACGATCCAGGTGTCAACTGGGTAGGATTAGACGTCAGGTCTTCAATGGAAAGCTTTATGGAAAAAAAGCTGAAAACTCCTTTAGGCATAAGGTTATTGAGGACTAAAGGAAGAAGACTGACGGAGTTGGAGAACTAGCCCAGTCCTGGCAGGAAGAGGGGAACTGGAAAAAAAACCTATTCCTAAGTAGAACAGCTGTGTACTCAAAGATAAAGATGTACACTGTTTTTCCTAGATGGCGAGAGATAGGAAAAATATTGAAGCTGGATGCTTCAAGGACAAAGAAAAAATGGAAAATGTTAGCACCAAGTGGTTGTTGGGGCTTAACATGTCCTGTATCATAATTTGGCATGGGAAGTAGGGCAACAGACTGTCTAAAACCTCCAAGAGGTAAAACATGTAGTAGAGACAGTAAGGGTGATAGTGAAGACGATTGACCAACCCTTAAGAAGCCCCCCATGAAACACATATATATGGGGAGATATATATATGTGGCTTGAATAGATATGTATATATCTATATAGTATATAAATATACATATGTCCAGATTTGTAGATTAGGATATGGATGGAGAAATATATCAAATATATATACATATATATACATATACATATATACATATATATATATATATACACAGAGAGAGAGAGAGAGAGAGAGAGAGAGAGATGATATACGTAGATATATGTAAATTTGTGGGGCATGGTTTAGCACCACCAGAGTAATGATATAAGTATGTAGTGCTACATACAAGACAACAGATTGAGATACATGTCTACCATCCAGCCCCATAATTGTACATGGGGAATAGAAGAGAAAAAGATTCTGCATCCTACAAGAGGGTGAGCCCACTTGGGATATGTACAGAGAATCTATTTTCATGAATTGAGGGATGCAGGAAGGCAATCCAACTAGGAAAGAACAACCCACACTATAGTTACAAGATGCAAGGCTCCACATTAGAAACCACCACCCAGGAAAAAGATTTAGGAGTCATCGTGGATAACATGTTAAAACCCTCCGCCCAGTGTGCAGCGGCGGCCAAGAAAGCAAATAGAATGCTAGGTATCATAAGGAAAGGGATGGAGAATAAAACAAAGGATATTATAATGCCTCTGTATCGCTCCATGGTACGACCGCACCTTGAATATTGTGTGCAATTCTGGTCACCGTATCTTAAAAAGGACATAGAGTTATTAGAAAAAGTACAGAGAAGAGCCACCAAATTGGTGAAGGGGATGGAAGGCTACTCCTATGAAGAGAGGCTAAAAAGGTTAGGGCTCTTTAACCTAGAAAAGAGGCGGCTGAGGGGAGATATGATAGAGGTGTATAAATTAATGAATGGAGTGGAACGGATAAACGTGGATAAATTGTTTACGCTATCAGAATATAGAAGGACTAGGGGGCATGTAATGAAGCTACAGGGTAAACTATTTAAGACAAATAGGAGAAAATATTTCTTCTCTCAACGTGTAATCAAACTCTGGAATCTGTTACCGGAGGATGTAGTAAGGGCTGTTAGTATAGCTGGGTTTAAAAAAGGTTTGGACAAGTTCCTGGAGGAAAGGTCCATAAACCACTATTAAAAAGGGACCCAGGATATCAATGCTTGGCCTAGTACAAGCACTGCAGAACCTGTGTCTTTTGGGGAAACTGCTAGGTACGTATGACCTAGATTGGCCACTGTTGGAAACAGGATACTGGGCTTGATGGACCTCGGTCTGACCCAGTATGGCATTTCTTATGTTCTTATGTTCTTATGTTCTTAGTTATCCGTGATGTTCGCGTGAGAACAGATGAAGATAGGAATCTGTAAGGAACAATGCGGGATTTCCACAGAACACTGACATGGTGGATGTCTGGGATCTTCACGTAGAAGAACTGAGATTACGTGTTAACACCCCAATTTGAAAAAAGGGGGGGGGGAAGTTTTACAGACTTTAGCCCAAAAACCACTGGCGGTACCGGTGGTAGCGGGAAAAATAGTCGCGACCACAAGAAAACAAAAAAATTAAAATAATTGAAGCAATTAAAAAGAAAAGTTTCTGCGGTGACAGGAGGACGTCCTGCCGGCTCCGCGGAAAAACGAAAACTGAAGAGAGGCTGTGGAGAAGGCGGGAAGTCACTGCGCAGGCGCGAGGGATGCTGCCAAAAGCTTTCTGATTGAAAGCTGGGCAGCATTCCCGTGCAGGCTCCGTCGGTACCGACGTACCCATATGTGAAGACTCATTCCTGCTTGTTCCTGGAGATAGGTTCTTACTCTGGTAGGCGAAGGAAATACACTGAGCAATCCAATTTGACAGAGTTCTCTTAGAGACTGGAAGTCCTAAATGAGAAGGATCAAAAGCAACAAAAAGTTGAGAGGACTTTCTATGTTGCTGTGTCCTTTGTAAGTAGAAAGCGAGTGCTCTTTTACAATCAAGGGTATGAAGATTCCTCACTGCACTTGATGCATGAGGTCCTGGAAAAAAAGACAGGTAAATACACCTCCTGGTTCAGATGAAAAGGTGAGACCACTTTAGGCATAAAGTGTGGATTAGTTCTGAGGACTACCTTGTCATGATGGAACTTTGTATAAGGAGGATTAGCCACTAAAGCGTGCAACTCACTGATACGGCGAGCTGAGGTGACTGCAATGAGAAAAATAACCTTCCAGGAAAGGAATTTCAAGGAGGTAATGGCTAAGGGTTCAAAGGGTGGCTTCATAAGCCGGCCAAGAACCAGATTCAAGTCCCATGCCACTGGAAGTGGTCTAATGGGAGGTTTAGTCAAAAGGCGGCCTCTCATGAACCTTGCTATAAGAGGATGAGAGGAAATAGGTTGTCCATGAGAGGCTTAAGGGATGCTGCAATAGCACTCAAATGGACTCTGATTGAATTTGTTTTAAGGCCTGCATGAGATAAATGCAGCAAATAGTCTAGTAAAGAATTCAAAGGTATTGCAAGAGGGTTGAGACCCTTCTCTGCACACCAAATGGAAAATCTTTTCCATTTAAAAGCATATGAACGTCTGGTGGAAGGCTTTCTGGAAGCATGAAGGATATCCTTCACTTGCTGAGAAAGGTGTAAATCCTGAAGGTCTAGGCCTTCAGCAACCAGGCCCTGAGATGAAGAGACTGAGGATTTGGGTGCCACAAGGTTCCCTCCTCCTGGGAGGAGATCTGGAGCAGACCCCAGGTCTAGGGAGGGAGCTTGAGAGAGATGCAGAAGTAGAGGGTACCACACTTGGCATGGCCAAAGTGGTGCTATGAGGATCATAGACCCCTTGTCTCTCTGGAGCTTGAACAGAGTCTTGGCGATGAGGGAATAGGTGGAAAGGCATAGAGGAAGTCTTGCCCCCAATGAAGGAGGAAGGCATCCCTGGCCTGAACTCCCTGACATGGAATCCTGGAACAAAACCGGGGAAGTTTGGCATTCCACAGACTTGCAAACAGGTCTATGTCTGGGGTACCCCAAATCCGAAAAATTCTGGCTATCTGATCCCCATGGAGGGACCATTCGTGCGGAAGCAGAACTCGACTGAGTCTGTCTGCCCAAGAGTTTTGAACCCCTGGAAGATACACTGCCATGAGATGGATTTGATGCTCTCTGGCGAAGGCCCACAATCTCAGAGCTTCGTTGCAAAGCGACAGAGAGCCAGTCCCTCCCTGCTTGTTCACGTAGAACATGGCTACCTGGTTGTCCGTGTGGATGAGGACTGTCTTGTAGCTGAGCAAGGAGTGGAAGACTCTGAGAGCTAGAAAAATTGCTCTGAGCTCCAAGAGGTTGATATGTAGAGATGTCTACTGTGGAGACCAGATGCCCTGGGAGGAGAGATCTTGTAGATGAGCTCCCCAACCCTTTGGAGAGGCATCTGTTGTAAGGGTTGCTTGGGGTAACACCTGTTGAAAGGGGGACCCCAGCAACAGATTTTGAGTGGACTTCCACCAGTGGAGGGACCAAAAGAGGCGACTGGAGGTTGCTATTTTGTCTGACAGGCAACCTGAGGCCTGGGTCCATTGGGAAGATAGAGTCCACTGAGCTGCCCTCATGTGAAGGCGAGCATAAGGAATCACATGCACCGTGGATGCCATGTGGCCTAAGAGTTGCAACATCTCTCGAGCAGTTAAATGGGATTTTAACTGAATCTGGGAGGCTAACTGCACCAAGCGTAGGCAACGGGCCTGGGGAAGATAGGCCCTTGCAGTTGTGGTATCCAGTAAGGCCCCTATGAACTCTAGAGAATGAGTAGGGGTGAGATGGGATTTTGGAATGTTGATTACCAGTCCCAGATACTGAAGAACACGCCTTGTGCAGGACAGGGAAATCTGGGCCTCTGACTGGGATGGAGCTCGGATGAGCCAGTCGTCCAGATATGGGAATACGAATATTCCTAGAGTGCGCAGAAATGCAGCTACTACTGCCATGCATTTTGTGAACACTCTTGGAGCAGAGGCCAGACCGAAAGGAAGCACTTTGTATTGGTAGTGCTTTCCTTGGTAAAGGAACCGAAGGAACCTTCTGTGTGTTGGATGGATGAGAACATGGGTGTACGCATCCTTGAGATCTAGAGAACAAAGCCAGTCCTGACTCTGGAGGTATGGAAGGAGAGTTCCGAGAGAAGTCATCTTGAATTTCTCCTTGCATAGAAACTTGTTCAATTCTCTGAGATCTAGTATGGGTCTGTAGCCCCCCGTTTTCTTTGAAATGAGAAAATAGGGGGAGTAGAACCCTGAGCCCTGTTGAAGAAGGTGTACTTCTTCTATTGCCCCTTGGGCAAGAAGGGTAGCAATCTCTTGACCTAGAAGGTTGAGGAGAGATGTTGGAGAATTGAACTGTTTCACCATGGTGTGAGGAGGAAGGTTTAAGAAATGAAGCTTGTACCCATCTCGTATGATGGAGAGGGTCCATTGCTCTGCTGTGATTTGTTCCCATCTGGGAGCAAAGTGAGCTAACCTTCCTGGGATGGTGAGAGGCTCTGGATGTTCTAGAGCCAGAAAGGCTAAGTTCTCTAGAGGAAAGTCAAAGGCCCTGAGGAGGCTGAGGCTGTTGGGCCGTAGTAGTCCTCGCAGCCTGAAACTTGGCCTGTTTTGGTTGTTGCTGTCTCTTTGTAGCAAAACGACCTTGAGAACAGGCCTGACCATAACCAGAAGAAAATTTCCCTTTTTTTGGGAAAGATCCTTTTTTGAACAACCTCTTTTTAAAAGGAGCAGTAGTAGATTTTGAAAGTCTATCTAAAGCAGAATTTTCAGCATCCATCTGGTTGGCCTTTGCTTGCCAATCTTTGCCAAAGAGATTTTCCCTTGTACAGGGAAGGTTACCTAGACCATCCTGTACCCAGGATTCCAAATCAGAGGCTTGCAACCAAGCAACTCTGCGTGCACCTATGGCAATAGCTGAGGCTCTACTGGCACCCTCAAAAGAGTCAAAGGCTGCACAGTTGGAAAACTTGGATACATCCTGTGCATGTTTAAGCCAGGTGATATATTCTTCTCTCTTATCTTCTGACATAAAAGAAGATAAGGTTTGCAGATGATCTGTAACTTCTTTTAGAAACATCCCCATATAGAGACTATAGGAGTTGATTCTGGCTACAAGCATACTGGCCTGGAAGATTTTCCTGCCAAAGGCATCTAGGGTTCTGCATTCTCTTCCTGGAGGAGCAGAGGAGTGCCTTTTTGTACTCTTGATCTTTTTCATAGCAGACTCTACCACAATGGAGTGGTGAGGAAGCTGAGTCTTATGAAACCCAGGACAAGGAGGAACACGATACATGGTGTCCAACCTTCGGGAATGAGGGGAGGTGGACAGAGGAATCTCCCATATGCCCAACATGTGATCATAAAGAATCTCATGTATTGGTAAGGTGGCTGCCTCTTTAGGAGCCTTAGGATATTGTAGGATATCTAATTTTTTGGCTCTAGGTTCAGTTTCAGAGGCCACTGAGATGGCCAGGCCTTTAGCCACCTCCCTAATGAAGTCCTGAAAAGACAAGTCTTCAGGAGGAGACATTCTCCTTTTTGGAGAAGAGGGTTCCTGAGGAAGGATCCCCGATGCTTCAATTGAGGCCTCTGATGTATCAGAGTCTTCAGAGGAATCGAAGTATCGACTGTCTGGATGCTCTCGCAGAGCCCGATACGCGTACCGGGAGGTATCGACATCAGGAGTAATCGGTACCAAGTCGGTACTGATGGGCATCACTGGATAGCGTACCGCTGCCGTCGATGCTGATATCGATGCAAGCGGTACTGGTATCGGAACCGATTTCGGATCTGGTACTCGAATCGGTACCGGTACCAACAACGGGGTTTGTTGCGGTCCCGTAGGCATCGCAGCATGTATGAATGCCTTGATGGCACGCTGCATGGTCAGAATATTCTGACCCATCGACGCCACCAATGTCTGGATGTCGGTACCGGTGGTAACCGCCGGTACCCCAGAACATTGTAACAGGTGATCGGTCGAGGCCGAGCCATCGATGTCAACCTGTGACCCCATAGGTAGAGCTTTGGAAGCCGGAGCCTCCCGCCGGGGTAATTTTGCCGGTGTGGATTCCTCAAGAGTAAGCCCGGGGGCATCTCGATACTTAGAGGGAGATGAACTCTTTGAGGACCAGCCAGATTTAAGTTTGGTTACCTGAGATCCATGGGATGAAGAAGCAGCCCTGGAAGACGTTGATGCCACAGAAGCTGCATCGGAGGGAAACAAGGTACTGCGCTTGGCTGCCCGATTTTGTAACCCTCTTTTAGACATCATGAAACAGGACTCACAATCCGCAATGGAGTGGTCAGGACTTAAACATTTTAGACACCAGTCATGGGTGTCAGTGACAGAAATAGTGCTGCTGCACTTTGTTTACTTTTTAAACCCGGAGGCGGGTTTTTCCATGAGGAAAAATATATCTGTAGGCCTAAGGCCCCAGAAGAAAAAATGCACTAAAGTAAGAAAAGAGTAGTTTTTTGTTGTTTTTTTTTAAAGAAAGAAAAAAGACCGGTGGTATCGGTCTGGAGTCGAGAAGGCAGACACGCGACTAAAGAAAAAGAAAAGAAAATAAGAAATTCTTCAGCGGTGACAGGAAACACGACCTGCTGGCTCCGCGGAAAAGAAGAACTGGAGAGAGGCAGTTAGGAAAGGCGGGAAGGCAGCGCGCAGGCGCTGTGGGATGCTCCCAAAAGCTTTCCTTTTGGACGCTGGGGAGCGTTTCCGCGCAGGCTCCGTCGGTACCAACGATACCCATATGTGAAGACTCATTCCTGCTTGTTCCTGGAGATCCCACTGGTCTAGTAGGATGATAAGGAACGTTTATTTGGAAATTAATGAATCTTAGATTTAGTATGTTTTCATTTCACTTTCTCCCTCCTGAATGATACCAGTAAATGACGACAACCTCCCCTACTCCTGTGCGATGTCCTACACAAGCATACAGCATCATGGCTATTGCAGGATGTGAATATCCCATAGAATGTTTAGTAACCTAAAAATACATATAACAGATCTCAATTCTTAAGATCTATAACTCAATAAATGGGCAAACTTAGGTTTAATTATTATTATTTGTAGTGTTTCCTAAGTAATTTAGTTTAGAGACCATCAGAAAAAAGGCTATAATCAACGTGCCAGAAAACCTTACTTACAGCCTCCAAATCCATCATATGGTCTTTCTACCCTGTGCATATAATGTCATAATAAATACTATTTTTATAATCTTAAATATTTCATTTTCATAAAAAAACAAGTTTTATTAAAAATAGAAGTAAGAAAATACTACTTAGCTGGTCTCATATCAATGAACCTAATAAGGGAGGAGTAGCCTAGTGGTTGGGGCAAGGTACTTCAGGCCGGAAAGTCGGGGGTTCTAATCCCACTAGAGGACAGCAACCTTGGGCCGGAAGGACTGGGGTTTGTAGTCCCACAGATGCTCCTTGTGGTCTTGGGCAAGCCACTTAACCCTCCATAGCCCATGTTCCCTGTAAAATAGTTATCTCCAAGTTATAATGCCCTGTTCAATGTAATTTCAGTTTGTTCAATGTAAACCGCGCTGATGCAAAATAGTGCGGTATATAAGAGAATGTAAATAAATAAATAAATACATATTATACAGCAGGCACTGCTTTGGCCAGGAATGAACTAGGGAGTCAGTGCTCTCAGCCCAGCCTTCCTGCGCAACTGAAAAATCTGTGCGCTTTGCCATTGGACCAGGTTGCCATCAAATATGCCTTCAATGCTTTGATTGAAGGATAAGGTGGTATAGAAGTCTGGTTAAATAAATACAGAAATCCTTCTCGGGACGACCCCAGAGGCACAAAATTCACTGAAATTCCTCCTGATTCGGTTCCCAGTCCCTGGGAGCGATAGAGTGGTTACTGAGGAAGTACACTTCCATGTTGTTGCTTCCAGCAATGATGCTGTACGACATAGTTTGTTTTTCCCCTGAAGCAAGGTTATTTTTTGGCCTGAAACATGATATCAGGTTCATTGATATGAGAGCAGCTAAGTAGTATTTTCTTGCTTCTATTTTTTAATAAAACATTTTTTTGATGAAAATGAAATATTTAAGATTATAAAAATATAGTATTTATTATAACATTACAATTATATGCACAGGGTGGAGAGATCATATGATGTTGCTGGGAGCTGTAAATAAGGTGTTGTGGAACACCAAGCCTTTTTTCTGATGGTCTATAACTAAATTAGGTTTAATAATTATTATTTGTAGTGTTTCCTAGGTTTGGCCATTTATTGAGTTATAGATCTTAATAACTGAGATTTCTATTATATGTATATTTATTTAATGTCTTTTCTATACCACGCCTTTTGGGATCAGTGCGGTTTACATTCAACAATAATTGTACTGTGCAGGCAGGCCTACACTGAACTTACAATGAACAGGCAGTGATAACTTGGACCAATGAGGTTAACTATGTGCAGGTTATATACACTGGGTATCTATTACAGGTAGGTTTTAATTTTTAGGTTATAGTTTGGATATCTTTTGGGTGAGATTGAGTATCGTTTTATAGAACGCTTAGTGACATTTGTCTTTAAAGAATAGGATTTCTCTCTGCCTGCAGGTTGGAAGCAAGCTTGAGCTACTTTCAGTGATATCATTACTTTGTATATCATCTGGTGTAGCCCTGATAAAAGCCAGTAGTTTCAGCCTCTAGCAGGTGGTGAGGTGTATGTACTGGTGCAGCAGTGCAAGCAAGCTTAACTGACCCACACTATGGTGCAGAGGTTATTGGGTCCGAGTCTGGAAAGGCCCAACATGGCTCAAAGCACAGGTTTACCCATGTTCCCTGCAGCACACAGCCGCCCTGTATCCAAACTCATGTACTATGGGTTTACTAGCATTTGGTGGGCCTGAAGAGAAACATGTTGCCCCCACGGAACCCCTGAGTGGGGTTAGTCAGTTAGGCCCAGGTACCCTTCCCCCTTTGCTTTCCTTATCTGCATGCCTTCTATTTTTCAGATATTTTTCCAATTTTTCCCCGATTTTTTTCTCTTTCTTTTTTCCCCATTGGTTTCAAAGGGAGATAATTGGCTCTATGCTGCCTTTAATAAAGCAACTTCAAATTTAAAAAACTCCAAGCACAAAAACACACTGGCCTTGATCCACAGCTGGGCAGCCTCCTAGGCTTCCATGGGCATCTGGGGCTTCCCTACCCAGGCTCCCCCCGGCCAACTCCACAAGTCTTGGGATTCCTTTTTTAGGGCTCTTTTTCACCATGGCCCTGCTTCTTTTTTCAGCATGATCTTTGCCACTGCCATTTCAGTCTTCAGCCATGCAGCCTGCATCTCCTAGCGGAGGGGGGGGATATTTTTTTTAAACCACAGCTGCTTCTCTATGCTAGTTAGTTGCAAAGCCCGAAGCACTTTTTCATTATTCTAGGAACCTTCCCCATGCAGTGCACGGGGCCCAATGCCATTCCCGTGGCCCTTGCCGCTCCTGTCCTTTTTTCTTTTCCCACTGGTGAGCACTGCAGCCAATTCAGATGGCAGTTTAGACCTAGTGGAGGTGAGGTGGCCCCAGCTGCATGCCTGGTGGCCGTACTTGTCAAATGGCTTGTGCTGCAACCCCTAAAACTGCTCACAGGCCTTGTTCAGTCTGCTTAGCAGCTGGGGGCTCAAAGATCTGAGCTTCCCCCCTCTGGGGACTTGGGGCCCACAAGCACACTTGTCACAGCCCCTGCTTTGCCCCTGCACTGTTCTGTTCCTCTGGAGTCCAACCTTTTCCCAACAGGGGTTGGGTGAAGGATTCAAGTGAAATTCCTGCTGCCGGAAAGTAAGTCTGAAGACTAGGGAGTGGTGGTTCCCACAGGGAAGGCAGGATAGGCTCTCTGTGATACGCCTTTTCTGTACCACACCCTGTTTATGCTGGATCATAGTAACATAGTACATTATGGCAGATAAAGACCAGTATGGTCCATCTAGTCTGCCCAGTACAATGTCAAGAGTAGGTACACCTGCCTCTCTGTGCAGGCCTCCCTTCCCCTGTCTTTGTTTAGGGGTGATCCCACCACTCCATGTAGGACACCCCTATTTGTTAAGGAATTAGATGGTTCAGATTATTTTGATATTTTCTTGTTGCTGTAAAAGGGATCCACTGTGTCTGTCCCATGCCCTTTTGAACTCCGTCACCGTATCTGCCCCCACCACTTCCATTAGGAGGGCATTCTAAGCATCCACCCACCCTTTCAGTGAAAAAGTATCTCCTGACATTGCCTTTCAATTTACCACCTTGTAGCTTCATGTTATGCCCTCTAGTTTTGCAGCTTCTCCGTCTTCGGAAGAGGTTTGTTTGTTCATTATTTCTCTTTAAGTATTTAAAGGTCTGAATCATATCTTCCCTGTCCCTCCTCTCCTCCAAAGTGTACATGTTTAGGTCTTCAAGTCTCTTCTCATAAGGCTTCTGATGCAGGCTCCAAATCATATTGGTCGCCTTCCTCTGAACAGTTTCCATTCTTTTTACATCCTTTGCAAGATATGGTCTCCAAAACTGAACACAGTATTCCAAGTGAGGCCTCACCAGTGACTTGTACAGTGGCATAAGTACCTCTTCCTTTCTGCTGGTAATTCCTCTTCGTATGCAGCCCAACATCCTCCTGGCTTTTGCCACCACCTTGTTGCACTGTTTTGCCACCTTGAGATCTTCAGAAATAATCACTCCAAGGTCTTTCTCCTGATCCGTACACACCAATCTCTCGCCCCCTATCGCATACATTTCCCTTGTGTTTCTGCTACCCAAGTGCATGACACTGCACTTCTTTGCATTAAATCTTAACTGCCAAGCATTAGACCATTCTTCCAGCTTTTGTAGATCATTCCTCATGTTAACCACTCCCTCAGAGGAGTCCACTCTGTTACAAATTTTCGTGTTATCTGCAAAAAGACAGACTTTTCCATGCAGTCCTTCAGCAATATCACTCACAAATACATTGAACAGTGCCTGGCCCAGGACCAACCCCTGGGGCACCCCGCTAATCACCTTCCTTTCATCTGAGTGAGCTCCTTGTACCATCACCTTCTGTCATCTGTCAGTCAACCAATTTCTGATCCAATTTACCATCTTGGGATCTATCCCCAAGCTACTGAGTTTATTGATAAGCCTCCTATGAGGAAAAGTATCAAAGGCTTTGCTGAAATCCAGGTAGATGACATCCATCGCATGCCCCTGATCTAGTTCCCTGGTCGCCCAGTCAAAGAACTCAATCAAATTTGTTTGGCAAGATCGTCCTTCGGTAAAACCATGTTGCCTCGGATCTTGCAACCTGTTGGCTTTGAGAAAGTTCACAATTCGCTCTTTCAGGAGCAACTCCATTACCTTTCCCGCCACTGAGGTAAGGCTCACAGGCCTCTAGTTTGACACTTCTTCCCTGTCACCACTTTTGTGTAGAGGTACGACATCAGCCATTCTCCAGTCCTGAGGAACCTCTCCTGTTTCCAAGGATCTGTTGAAAACATCCTTTAACGGCCCTGCAAGAACCTCTCTGAGCTCTGTCACAAGCACAACGCCCAAAGCCACTTGCCTTTAATGGTCGAGGGGCATGGTGGTTGAGGATTCCTTCTTCTATCAGCTCTTAGCAGCCTATTTCTTCGTGTTGGCTTCTGGGAAGTGTAGTACTGCTAAAATATGTTGGTGCTTTAAGTAGAAGGTTTGTAGTTGAGGTAACCGAGGGTAAGGCTTGTAACAGAAAGTTTATTTCCGTAACACAAAACACAGCAGGTTCAAGGTATCATTTACAGGATTATAATTGTAGGATTTGCTTAAGGTACAACAAATAATGGCAAATAAACCAAAAGAACTCAGAAATGGCTCTTAAAAGTCCTCTTACTTGCAGAAGTATTGCCTTTAGAAACTAGGCTGCCACTTTCCTTTTTAGTCCTTGTTAAACAGAGCATAAAGAAAAATTCAAGCTTAATTCTTCTACAGCAGTTTGGTTTCTACCAGCATCAAAACCCCTCTCTAGGCTGCATTTCTACGTGAAACCAAACTTAGAACAAAACAAACATTCCAAGCTGTTATCAAAACTCTTAGCAGGCTTTTCATATAGGAGAGGAGCAAGCAAAAACTCTTATAGCAACAACTTGGCTTTTCTTGCCCTTGCACAGTTCAAACGCAGGTGACAAACAAGCATGAATCAGAGCTTCCTGATCAGGCTTACGTTGCAGTAAATTTCCCTTTTAAAACATACAGGAATTTACCTCCATACTGCTTGTGCCATATGGTTCACCTCCAAGGAGAATTACTTCTTTCAGGGCTAGCTTTCCTCAAGACCTCCTGTCTAGAGCTTGGCATAGAGAGCAAGCCATAAAGCAATCTTCTTCCCCCAACTCTGACACTGGTTCTGACTCACCGACCTGGTCAGACTGCTCAGCTGACAACCTCTCTGGTGGTCTGAAAGCTTCTCCACTTTCTGGCCCCCACCTCTGTTGCCAACCTGTTGCAGGGAATTCAGCTCTCTCAGCTCTGGGTAGCTCAGCTCTTCTCCAAGAATCAGCTCCTTCTCTCAGCCTCTGTCTTAGCTGCTCTCCCGGTTGCTCTCCTTCTCGTCTCTCTCTCTCTCTCTCTCTCTCTCTCTCTGCATAATCTAACCCAGGCTTATACCTCCAGGATTCTAACCCCACCTCTTTCTTTCCCAGGTGTTGGTAATCCCCCTGCCTTCTGGTATTAGAATAATCAGTGCACTTGTTAAAGTAAGGGCTTTGGTCCTCGTGATTGCAATCCCTCTTTCTTACTTTATCAGTCACTGTGTGAAACTTGTTCCAGCTGGGGTTTTTTTGTCTTTGAAACCTGGCTGTGGCTTTCTCTCCCTGCATTCCTAGAAGGGGACCCTTAACTAGGGTGAATTTGTTATGCTTCTCACCTCCCCCACTCAGGATAGCTGACTTTGCCACAGCTCTTTCAGTATCCTGGGATGTATCTCATCCGTTCCCATGGCCTTGTCCACTTTCAGTTTTGCAAGTTGTTCTAACACATCATCTTTTGTGAATGGTGTGGTATCTACTTCATTCCCAGTTTTATATTTGGGAGTCACAGGTGGTCCTTCTCCAGGACTTTCCTTAGTAAAAACAGAGCAGAAGTATTCGTTTAGCAATTTCGCGTTTTCAATGTCACTTTCCATGAGTGCGTTCCCAGCACTTCTGAATCCTGAAATTCCACCTCTGATCTTCTTCCTTTCCCCAATATACTTGAAGAAAGTTTTGTTGCCACGCTTCACATCTTTAGCCATCTTTTCCTCTGCCTTTGATTTTGCTATCCTTATTTCTCTCTTTGTCTCTTTGAGTTTGATCCTGTATTCATTTCTGTGTTCCTCTGTTTGCAAGCTTTTGAATTTTGTGAAAGCTGTGGTTTTTGCCTTTATTTGGGCATCCACTTCTTTGGAAAACCAAATAGGTTTTCTTCTCCTCTTGTTTTTGTTTACTTTTCTTACATATTTATCTGTTGCCCCTTTTACTGCCACCTTTAGTTTAGCCCATTGCAATTCCACTTCCCTTATCTCCTTCCACCCTGTCAGCTCCTCCTTTAGGTACTCAGCCATTTTATTGAAGTCTGTGTTTTTGAAGTTTAGGACCTTGAGCTTGCTATGATTGGCCTGTACCATGCCTTTATCTCAAACCACACTGTGTGATGATAGCTGCTGCTCACAGGGGCAGCCACACAGACATTCGACACGCTATCACCATTGGTGAGAACTAAATCCAGCATTGAGCTTTCCCTGGTTGGTTCCATCACCACTTGTCTAAGTAATGCAGCTTGGAGAGCATCCACAATTTTTTTTGCTTCTTTCCAGATTTGCAGAAGGAGTAATCCAATCCACATCAGGTAGATTAAAGTCACTCAATATCATCGTTTCTCCCTTTGTGGCTATCTATAATCAATTCGTTATCTCTCTCTTCAATTTGTGTTGGAGGTCTGTATACTACAGCAGTATGGATGACAGTGCCATCTCCTCTTTCCAACACAATCCAGAGCACTTCTTCTTTTCCCCATGCCCTCTGCATTTCAGTAACTTTAATACTGCCCTTGACATACAAGGTCACTCCTCTTCCTCTTCCATTTTCTCTGTCTCTTCTAAATAGATTATAGCCAGCTATGGCTATATCCCAATTATGCGATTTATTTAGCCAAGTTTTTGTAATGGCCACAATGTCCATTTCCACCATTAGGGCTTCCAGGTCCAGAACTTTGTTGGCTAAGCTTCGAGCATTAGTGCTCATTGCTTTCCAGGATTTAACTGGCTTGTGTGTATTTTGTATTGCTTTTGTTCTGCCCACATCTTTCTGCTTGTTTTTGATGTGTGGTTTGAAAGTGTGGCTGTTTCTGATGTTATTCTGCTTTTGCAAGGGGTGACGTCCAGAGCTTGACCTTCCACATCTGTGTTCACTTTCTGCTCTAAGTACTTCAACAACTTGGTTTGCATTCCTGCTGGCTGAAGAGTCTGGGAGGCACTTGACTATCTTCTCTCCGTTGAACTGTGTTCTCAAGTTGGTGCCTCTGATGATGGAATCCCCAAGTATTAGTAGTTTGCTGTTTGGTGAGGTTTTCTTCATATTTGGTCCTCTAGCAGGAGATTGGGCATTGTCTGACTCGTTTAAGGGCCCTTCAGTTTCATGATTGAGCATCCTCATTAGCCAAGGCAGAGAAGGCATTATGCAGGGATATCTCCTTTGTGTCACAGGTCACAATCTACCAGAACCCACTGTGATCCATTTATTCCTGGGGTGTTTGATTCTTTGTTGGAGCGGTGGTGGACGTCGTTCAGTTTGTATCTTAGAAGAGGTGCGTTCATTGCAGCCATTTCCTCCCTCAGTTCCACGTCCTCATTAGGCAAGGCAGAGGAGGCATTATGCAGGGATATCTCTTGATGCACAGGATGTCTTTGTGTCACAGGACGCAATCTACCAGAACCCACTGTGATCCATTTGTCCCTGGGATGTTTGATTCTTTGTGGGAGTGGTGGTGGACGTTGTTCAGTTTGTATCCTAGAAGAGGTGCACTTCATTGCAGCCAGTTCCTCCCTCAGTAGGGTCACTTCTTTATGCTTGGCAGCTAGGTCTTCCCATAGCAGAGTCAGTTCTTTATGCATGGCAGCTGACCTGAAGCACAGAGGACAAGCTCTCAGGTTCCAAATGATTTGTCTTGGAATGAATGTAAGGCAGTTATTGCACTGAATACACGACATGCTGAATAAGCAGTTCTAGAAGAAGAAGAAAGGAAGAAGAAGGGGCGGACCTTAACCCCAGTTAAAAGGATAGATGGCAACGTATGTGACCACTATATAAGCAATGCAGCCCCTGGGGCGGGTGGGGTGAAGGGGTGGGAACCTAAGTGTCTCTGGCCAGTAAGTTGTTCCTGAACTGGGGCACCCACAGATATCTGCTCCAAGGAAAGCAGTCAGTCAGTCTGAATATCCCCAAACTTAATGTATAGCCACAGTTATATCTTATATTAGCAATATCCCCAAAAAACAAACACTTAAACTCTATATTGGTAGCTAGAAACCAGCAGAGATAATAAAGAAAATTATAGTCTTAGCTTTTGGCTTTGTGAGCACTCCAGAGCTCACGCAGTCTGCCTTAGACCGGTATTGTGTGTCCAGGTGTGAGATGGATCCAGCAGGTATAAAGAATATCTGCCTACTAAATGCTCCTGGATGCTATGGTGGCTCTGTGGGTTGTGAAGCCAACTTTAGGGCAAGTTTAGCAGGTGGGTCTTCTTTATACCTGGTGAATCCGGTGGTCTGCTGCGTTCACCTTGACCCAATGCACCAGCACATAGAATTTTAAGAAGGAATCCTCAGAGTCTGTGGGGTACTAAGGCCTAGTCTCAGCTGCTCCCTCAGCCCCAAAGTAAGAAGGGCCGGCCTTTTATGCCCCTTGAGATGGTAGTCCTGTTCATAGCTGTGACTAAGCGCATGACCATCCCAGAGAAGGGAGGTGCTGCGTATAAAGAGTCTCAGTTTTGGAGGATCAAGGTCCTTAAGAGAGTCTTGGCAGTAGCAGCCTTAGACTCTCTGGCAGTGCTGTGCATATGCCTGTAGGCTAGCCTTCAGATAGGAGGATCCATCCTCAGCCAGTAGCCTAGTGGCATGGCCCCTTATTCCTCAGGTTACAGGTTTGTTTTCTGCAACATCTAACATTGGTTGGGCCCAATGGTCATTAAGCCCAGTCATCATCCAGATATTAGGAGACTTACAGGTGGCGGTTTATCCCCACCTCCTGATTTTAGGTGATTTTAATGTCCATGTGGACTCCCCTTCCACTTCTCGGGATCATAGTTTCCTGATTTTTCTGTCTGATCTTTCTCTTGTTCAATCCGTTTCCTTTCCCACTCACTCCGCCGGCCACTCTCTGGACCTACTTATTTTCCCTGGATCCTCCACTTTCCCTCCCTCTTCTCTTTTCCCCCCTTACCCTACCATGGACTGACCATTCCTGTCTCCTTTTTTCCCTTCCCTATCCCTCTCCTTCCCCGATTTCCTCTTTCAATTCTCCTTCCCCTCCATCCCGCCTTATTACCCCCGCTACTCTCCATCAGTTCCCTGTGTCTGACACCCTGTTCCCCCCAGATTTTCCTCTTCTCTCACCTGATTCCCAGGCTAATTCCTGGTTCACAACCCTCTCTACTGCCCTTGACACCATTGCCCCTCTACGACCCCCCCCCCCCCCCGTCGTCCCCACCGCTCTACCCGTCACCCCTGGTTTCATCCAGGGCTCTTCCTCCACCGTAGGTATCTTCATCGAGCTGAGTGTTTATGGCGCAAACACCCAAACCCCTCTACTATGTCCTGTTTCCGTTCTGCTCATCGTCACTATCGTTCCCTTCTTTACTCTGCTAAACAGAACTATTTTTCTAATCTTATCACTACCTCTTCAAACTCCTCCCGCCAATTACACTCCATTCTCCGCTCTCTTTCTGCTCGTCATTCCTCCCCTACCCCTCCTTCCTCCCCTTCTATTCCAGATCCCTCTTCCCTGGCTACCTATTTTGTCTCCAAAGTTCAGTCTCTCCGTCTCTCTTTTCCCTCTTGCCCTCCCCCTCTCTCCCCTCCCCCCTTGGTAGCACCCCCTTCTCCCGTTCCTCTCCCTTCTTCTTCCCCTACCCTCCCCCCTCTCTCACATCACTGGTCCACCTTTGAGCCTATCACCCCTGCTACTCTTACTAAAGTTTTCTCATCCACTCGTAAAACCTCTTGCCCTGCCGATCCCATTCCTTCTTCTTGGCTGCTGGACTCTTCTCTCGCTCTGTCCCCCTTTATTCTTTCACTTTTCAATTCTAGTCTCTCTTCTGGTACTTTTCCTCTTCCTGGAAGCACGCCTCTGTCTGTCCCATTCTTAAGAAAGGCTCCCTCGACCCCTCCTCTCCCTCCAGCTGGCATCCCATCTCTAACCTTCCTTTCCTCTCTAAACTCTTGGAAAAATTGGTTCTCTCTCAGCCTTCTTCTTACCTCGAGGCCTCTCTCACTCTTCATCCTCGTCAATCAGGTTTCCGCCCGGGTCATAGCACAGAATCTGTTCTTCTTTCTCTCCTTAACGATTTGTACATTGCTCACGACCGTGGTTTACTCTCTCTTGTTGTTTCTCTAGACCTTTCTGCCGCTTTCGATTTGGTTGATCACCGCACTCTCCTCTCTCGTCTTCAGGATGCCGGCCTCTCCGGTCTGGTTCTTCGCTGGTTTCACTCTTTTCTGTCTAGTCGCACTTTTTCAGTTCACACTGGCTCAGGGTCTTCACCCTCAACTCCCCTCCCCTGTGGTGTCCCCCAGGGTTCTGTTCTTGCTCCTCTTCTCTTTAATGTGTTTCTGGCCCCCCTTGCTCTTCTTATTCAACAGCACGGTGTTTCTGCTCATTACTACGCTGATGACATTTTTCTCCTCTTTCACACTGACTCTGCTGCGCCTGACATCACCGCCTTCAACACCTGTCTTTCTTCTGTAGCCTCCTGGCTCTCGACCAACTTTCTGCACATTAATCTCTCGAAAACTTTGGCTATCTGGTTCACCTTCGGTAATCCCCCTCCTAACCTCTCTCCTTTATTCTCTTCTTCACCCATCCCCACCATTTCCTCTTTGTGGTACTTGGGTGTAACTCTTGATTCTTCCCTTTCCTTTAAAGAACATATTTCCTCTGTTGTCCAGCGCTCCTTCTTTACTCTAAGACAACTTCGTGCTGTACGTCCTTTCCTTACCCCCTCTTCTATGGCCATCCTCCTTATCTCTCTTGTCATGTCTCGTCTCGACTATTATAATGTTTGTCTTGCCGGGCTTCCCCAATCCCAAAATTTGTCGTCTTCAACGGGTCCAAAACACTGCCGTTCGTGTTCTCTCTCACGCTTCACGCTTCGATCACGTCACCCCCTTGTTAATACATTTTCACTGGCTTCCTGTTTCCTTTCGTGTTCAGTTTAAAGTCCTTATTTTTGTTCACAAGGTGATCCATTCTGGTATCCCCTTGTATCTTGCAGACCAAGTCCACCTCCATACCCCTCACCGTCCCCTACGTTCCATCCACGCCAACCGTATGTTTCTTCCCCCTCCCTCCCAAGCACACTTAGAATCAACTCGATCTTCAGCTTTCTTTTTTCTCGGTCCAAGGCTTTGGAATTCACTTCCCCACTCCTTACGTCTAGAAACCTCCTACCTATCCTTTATGTTTAAATCTTTTTATTCATTTTAAGTAACTTGACATATTGAAACATTGTAATCAGCATACTTAGTGGAACATTGTAAAATTAGCTGACACGTTGGAACAATGTAAATAACAAACCTAGTGCAACATTGTAAACAGCATACAGTTTTGAAACATTGTAACCCGTATGCATCTTGAAACATAGCATACATAAGCAGAGATACTGACCAGCCAGTATCTATCCCACAACTGGGGAATATTCCTTACTTCTATGCCTAATTCTATGTATTCAAACCAAGTAACAAAGTTACAACTAAGGAGTTTAGACATGTATTCGTACAAATCTAGCATCCAACAATCGTGTACAGCATACTCCCACCTCTGAAGACGCTGGCCTCTGAGCAGGAATCCCCCAGAGAAGAAAGGAAAAGACAAAAGAGAGAACGAAGGAAGTTTAAATTTTAAAGGTCAGTCGACACAGAGTGGTGCAAAACCAAAAAGCCTCTGGGATCCACTGTAGCTACCAACCATTCCGCAACCGTTCCACTCCGGGACCTCCCCCCCCCCCCCCCCGTTGTCTATCCCCCATTTTCCCTCCCTCCCCCCCCAACCCCCCCAGTACCTAGGCCAGTATAAACCCCACCCCACCCCCTCGCCCCACAGTCTATCCAAAAATTGCAGCACCGGCAGACCCAGGGTTAGTTCTTCTCCTGGGCCTACCCATCCCACCGTGAGTCAACTGGGCCGTGTTACCCCGCCTAGGCAACTGTCCTACCTACCCCCCCTTGCTACCCCCCCAAAGAAACAGAAATAAGAGAATGCAGCCAAATGTAGCCTGTCACTTGACGCGTAGGTCCAAACAGACATAAGCAGGTCAACAGCCCCCTTAGCCTATCTCCATAGCCAACCCTAAGAATTCAAGATTCCCCCAGAATACGTCGGCGCGCCCCTGCAGGTAATAATTGCACGTGGGGTCCCCACATCTGCAGAAAGCGGGCCCATCTCCGTTCTGCTCCAGCAGCGTGTAGCCGGTCCATAAGCAGAACTTTATGTAGGCAAAGTCTCCAAAGCCCATATATGGGCCCCCTCGCATCCATCCGCTGCTGCAACACCGTCATACGCGCCGTCATCAGCACCAAACGCAACCATCGCAATCCGATGGTCCCCAGCACGCCCCCCCATTCATCCTCCCAAACATCCAGCACAGTGTTCCTTGCACTGAGAGGCTCCAATTGCGATAAGCACCGACGAAGATGTCCACACCCGACCCCAGAAAACCTGAACCTTGGGGCAACACCAAAACATATGGCCCAGAGTCGCCCGAGCTTCGCTGCATCGAGGACAACAATGACTCATACCTACCCCTGCCCTCCAAGCCCTCACAGGGGCAAAATATAAACGGCGCATGATCCGATACTGGGTGTCACGATGGAGTACTTGTACGCTTAACGACGGGATTGCTGCCAGCCCTCCCAGGAGCTGCTCTGCACTGACCTCCTCCCCTAACTCTGCAGGCCAGACCGTCGCCAGAGCTTCAACCTCTAGAGACGACACTCCCTCCCATAGCATTTTATGAAGCCCAGACACCCGAACTCCCGCGTCTCCCCCCAGCAATGCTAGCTCAATCTCCGAACTGACCGCTCCACGCAGCGCATCCACAGGAATCGTGTGGAGATAGCTCCGAAGCTAGGTATAGTGGAAAACATCCCGATCTCCCAACAGGTAATTGCGACGCAGCTCGGCGAAGGACATCATAGCCCCTTCAGAGGTCAGCACATGCTCTAGATTCACCACCCCGAGAGATTCCCAAGACTGGAAGTAAGACCGCCCCAGGCCCGGTGTGAAATCTGCGTTACCCCGGATAGGAAGATAAGGCGTATAAAATGCGGAGATCCGACGTCCAGCACAAAAAGATCGCCACACCTGCCGAATGGGCTTAAAAAGAAACTCTCTAAAATCCCCGGGTACAGCCCGAATCGTCTTGGCATGTAACAGGTACCGCAAGCGTAGAGGCGCCAGTACGGCCTCCCACAACACCGTCGGAGAGCAATCGGCCAAGTCCCACAGCCAGTCTCGGACATACCGCAATAAACACGCCACATTATACCGCCTTATATCCGGGAAGCCCATACCACCCAATCCCCAAGGTTGCCGCAAAATCGCCAGACGCACCCGAGGCTTCCGCCCCCGCCACAGGAGCCGGTTGAACAAGTGCTCCAGTTGCCGAAGATCTGTGCGCCTTAAGAGCAGCGGGAGAATCTGAAGCGGATATAGTATTTTAGGAAAGATCGCCATCTTGCTGAGGGCTACTCGGCCCCCCAGAGACAGTGGCAAGTCCCGCCACCGATCTACACAAGCCGTCACCTCCCCCAGTATCTTAGACACATTGGGATGATAGAGATACCCCAGCCGCGCCGGCAGATAGATACCCAGGTACTTAAAGTGCCCCGTCGCCCACTTCAAAGGAAAGGGGCCCTGCCACCCCGGATGCCCCTCGGGAGCTAAAAACATCGCTTCCGACTTATCGAGATTGAGACGAAGTCCCGAGGGTTCCCCGTATTCCTTAATAAGCTGTAACAGACAAGGCAGACCTTCCACGGGATTCCCCAGATGAACTAATAAATCATCCGCAAAAGCAGCGAGACGAAACTCCTCTCGCCCCATCCGGATACCCCGAAATTGGGAAGAGGTCCTAATAAGAGACAGAAGAGGCTCAAGCGATAGTACGAATAGAAGAGGCGATAGCGGGCAGCCCTGTCGAGTGCCCTTCTGGATGTCAAAATCAGCCGACATAGTCCCATTAACCATGATCGCCCCGATTGGATGAGCATAGAGCAAGCGGATCACATCCACAAAGAACCCAGCAAACCCCATTACTTCCAGGACCTGATACATAAAACCCCAGTTGACCCGGTCAAAAGCCTTCTCAGCGTCAAAGCTAATTAGTAGAGAGGGGTCCCCTGTCAATCGCCCTGCTCCGAGCGACAACAAAATCCGCTGCAGGCTGTACGCTACCTGACGCCCGCGCACAAACCCCACCTGGTCCCTATGGATCAAAAGTGGTAGATAGTTTGCTAACCGATCCGCCATTATTTTGGCGAGAAGTTTAATATCCACATTAAGCAAAGATATGGGACGGTAAGAGCTCAGCAGAAGGGGGTCCCTCCCTGGCTTGGGTAGAATAGTAATCAGAGCTTTATTGGCTTCAAACGGGAAACTACCGCGCTGTACCAGATCCTCAAAGTACCCCACCAGAGGCAGCACCACAACATCACCCAGGGCTTTATAAAACTCGCTACGGTACCCATCGACACCTGGGGCCTTCCCGTTCTTCAAATTCCTTATGGCGGCTTGAACCTCCCGTCCAGTGAGGGGTTGATTAAGGGACTCCAGATGCTCCGCTGCAAGGCGCGGTAGCCCACACCTTTCAAGAAAAAGACGCCCCTCTAATTCTTTGTCTCCATCGCTGGCGTAGAGTCGCTGAAAGAAATCAGCAAATACCTGTTCTATTGCTGCGGAGTCTCGTGTGATGGCGCCATCAACTTGCCTAATAGCCCCGATCTGCCAGGACCCCTCGGCTGGCCTCAGCAACGCGGACATCAGCTTACCAGCTTTATTCCCAAACAGATATAGCCTATACCTATAGTACAGCATCGACTTCTGGGCCCGCCGATGAAGTAACATCTCCAGTTCAGCTTGCACCTCCCGAAACCTACGCTGATTAGCTGCGGTTTTGGAACCAGCCACCACCCTGCGCGCTTTACCTAAGTCCCGTTCCAGCTGAAGAATCTGCTGGTTCAACCGCTTACGTCGCTGACTTTGATAGCTAATTATATCCCCACGGAGCACAGCCTTCCCAGCCTCCCAAAGGAGGGCCGGAGATATGTCCGGTGTCGCATTCAAGGCCTCATACTCCTTCCATCTCTGCCGCAGAAACGTTTCAAAAGGAACATCCCCACATAGCTCCAAAGGGTATCGCCACATTCTACCCGATGGTGGGCTACTCCCCCTCAGCTCCAAGACCACCATCGCATGATCAGATATAACAAGAGACCCAATGTCCGCCCGTGAGATCCAACTGAATAACGAATCCGCGACTAGAAAGTAATCGATGCGAGACCAAGTCCCATGCGCTCGTGACAGGTGTGTATAATCTCGGCCTCCCGGATGCAGCACCCTCCAGATATCTAGTAAGCAGTAAGCTTCACACAACCCCCACAAACATTGTCGCGCCCGGCGACTCCCACTCCCCGTCAAACCTGACCGGTCGAGACCGATATCCAAAACCTCATTTAAGTCACCGCCTAATATAACCTGATACCCTCCAGCATCTGCCAGCAGTTGAGAAATACTCTGAAAAAAGCGAGCCTCATAGACATTTGGTCCATAAACCGAGCACAACACCACTTTTCGCCCTGCAACTCTCCCCCATACATCCACATACCTGCCCTCTACATCAGAAACCACCTTTTCTTCGATCCAGCTAACAGATTTGGCAACAAGGATGGCCACTCCTCGCTTCTTCCCCACCGCAGGAGCTCCATACACATGAGCGATACGACCTGAGCCCAACTTCATATGTTCCGCACCCGACTGGTGAGTCTCCTGCAACATGATCACATCTGCCCGCTGGCGCTTCAAATGCTGCAAGACTTTATAACGCTTTACCGGGGAGCCCAACCCGCAGACATTCCAAGAGACTATTCGCAGACCCTTATCCACCGCACATTACGAAACCACGATACCACAGAATTAGATCCCAGTTCGTACAAGAGCGGCGGCCCCCCCAGCCAAGGGCCCCCCTCCTTAGCATCCGGACCTTGACAGTCCAAAGGAACCAAACACCCAGCTCATTCAAAACAGTCCCACTCACACTATCAAACACACATCCATCTCCAACAATTTGGCTAAGTTCCGTTTCTCCCCCCCCTCCCTTCCCTCCCCTGGACCGGCTACCCCCCCCCCTTTCATCCTCCTCCCCCCCACCCCCCACCCTCCCAACCTCTCCCCCACTCAAATCATCCACAAACCCACAGCCAGCCATTCCTGGCCCCACCTAACCTTCCTGAGCATGCAGCCCCCCCCTGCTCCCCCCCCCCTCTGCGATGCCGCTCCACCGCTTCTCCCATCCCTCCTCCCCCACTCGTCAAACAGAGTTTCGAAGGGAAAAAACAAAGTATTGAAGGGAAAGAAAAAATATTGAAGGGAAAGAAAAAAGAACAAAAAAAAGGCCCCCACCCCTCCATACCAATCCGACAAGTCTAACAAGCTACCGCCCAAATGTCCCCCGCCAGCCCTGACCACCCTCCCTCTATATCCCCTAATTGCTAGATGACTCCACCCAGAATCCACCCACCTTGATTAGGGATGCAGCCACAGAAGGAGAGCCGCAGGCAGTCAGCACCCTATTAAGAGATAGTGCTAATACCCCGCGTCCCGAGAAAGCGTAGTTACTCACCTGTAACAGGTGTTCTCCAGGAGCAGCAGGAATCAGTCCTCACATATGGGTGACGTCGGCGCCGACGGAGCCCTCGTGGAGCAATTTTCCCCCAGCTTTCAAAGAAAGCCTTTGGGAATTGCAGCGCGCATGCGCGGTCCTCTTCCCGCCCAAGGGTGCCATCTTGCTCAGTCAGATGACATAGCTAAAAGACAGCAAAAAATTAGCAAAAACGAAAGCATATAACTGCAACTCCAAGGGGAGGAGGGAGGGTTGTGAGGACTGATTCCTGCTGCTCCTGGAGAACACCTGTTACAGGTGAGTAACTACGCTTTCTCCAGGACCAAGCAGGAAGTCAGTCCTCACATATGGGACTCCCAAGCTTAAGGCTACCGGAGACCCCAAGCACAAAAATGAGCTCCCTCAAGCTCAGTAGCACAGAAGGAAGGAATCTTCTCTGAATATGTCTCCAACCGGTAGCCCAACATCCGGGACGGAGGGTAGGAGTTGCCTATACCTCGAAGAGGTTACGGAGGACTGCCTGTCCGAAAGCACTGTCCCTGCGGGACTCCCTCTCCAGGCAGTAATGGGCTGCAAAAGTCTGGCTTGAAGACCAAGTAGCGGCCCGGCAGATGTCTGCCAATGGAACAGAGCGGAGGTAAGCTACCGACGTAGCCTTCGCCCGAACACGATGAGCTGTGACTCTACCTTCCAGCATGAGGCCGGCTGCCTCGTAAGCCCAAGCGATACAGTCCGCAATCCAGATGGACAGAGTACGCTTGGAGACAGGGAGCCCCAACTTGTTGGGGTCATAAGACACGAAGAGCTCAACAGCCCTTCGGTGCTCCCGCGTACGGTCAAGGTAGAAGGTCAACGCCCTCCTACATTCCAGGGTATGCAGGACCATTTCAGCTCGGCTGGAGTGTGGCCTGGGAAAGTAGGTCGGAAGTACCACCTCTTGGTTGATGTGAAAAGGGGAAACCACTTTGGGAAGAAACTTAGGGTGAGTCCGTAGGACTACCCGGTTCTTGTAGAACCTAGTGTAAGGAGGATCAGAAACCAGGGCCTGCAGCTCACTAACGCGTCTAGCAGAAGTGAGGGCTACCAAGAACAAGGTTTTCCATGAAAGAAAACGTAGCGGACAGGTAGCCATAGGCTCAAAAGGCGGACAGGTAATCCGCTGCAAAACCACATTAAGATCCCAGTCTGGGGCTGGCGGGCGCAAAGGTGGCTTAAGGAGAAGGAGGCCTCTGAGAAACCTAGCCACCAGAGGGTGGCTGGAAAGAGGTCTACCATCCACTGGCATGTGATGCGCAGAAAGAGCACTGAGGTGGACCTTGACCGAGTTGGACTTAAGTCCAAGGTTAGAGAGAGAGAGCAAGTATTGCAAGACCACTGATGCTGAACAGGAGAAAGGATCTTGAGACTGCTGAGTACATCAGACGGAGAACCAACGCCACTTGAGAGCGTAGGCCTTTCGGGTGGAGGGCCTCCTGGAGGCCAAGACGACCTCCTCCACATCTGGAGGTAGCTGCAGAGGAGCAAGGACTACCCTGTCAGCAGCCAGGCCATCAGATGAAGGGACCGGAGATTGGGGTGTAGGAGAGTCCCCTGATCCTGCGACAGGAGGTCGGGCTGAAATCCCAGTGGAAGAGGAGTGTCTACAGCTAGCTGCATCAGAAGCGGGAACCAAGGTTGTCTCGGCCACCGGGGAGCCACTAGGATCATCGATGCTTTGTCTCTGAGAACCTTGAAGAGCGTCCGAGACACCAGTGGCATGGGAGGAAAGGCATACAAGAGGCCGGTGGACCATGGAATTAGAAAAGCATCCGCCGCTACCCGGAGAGGATGCGGCTGTCGAGAGCAGAATCTGGGCAGCTGCCGGTTCAGAGGACTGGCAAACAGATCCATGGTGGGGAGGCCCCACTTGAGAAAGATCCGCTAAACCACCAGCGGATCCAACCTCCACTCGTGTGGCTGGAGGATCCTGCTGAGCTTGTCGGCCAGGTAATTTTCTTGACCTGGGAGATAGACAGCCCTGAGGAGGATGCCCTGGCGGACTGCCCAAGAGCATAGCCGTTGCGCCTCCTGACAAAGGAGGAAGGAGCCTGTTCCGCCTTGTTTGTTTACGTAGAACATGGCAACCTGGTTGTCCGTCTGTATCAGCAGCGACTGGTGGGACCCCAGGTGAGAGAAGGATTTGAGCGCTAGGCGGATGGCTCTGAGCTCCAGGAAGTTTATCTGCTGAGCAGACTCCCAAGTCCTTGAGTACATGACCCTTGGCAATGTGCTCCCCAACCCAGGAGGGAAGCATCGGTCGTTAGGACCTGAGAATGCGGAGGGGGCTGAAAAGCCACTCCTAGCACTAGGTTGGGTAGATGAAGCCACCATCGCAGAGAGGAGACCAGCTGGTCGGAGATCTGCACAGAGTCCGCTAGGCTCCCCGTGGCCTGATGCCATTGATTGCGAAGGCACCACTGAGCAGGACGCATGTTCAGTCGGGCATTGGGAGTCACATGGACCGTGGAAGCCATATGGCCGAGCAGTCGCAGAAAGTGCCTGGCTGAGACCAGCGCATTGCTGTGAAAGTGGCCGGCGAGATCCATGAGCCGCCTGGCCCTGTCCAGAGGGAGGAAGGCCCGCGCCTGAAGTGTGTCCAACCTGGCGCCGATGAACTCGAGATTTTGAGAGGGGAGCAAAGTGGACTTTGCGAAGTTTATGACAAAACCCAAGTGCTGGAGCAGAGCCACAGTGCGATGAGTGGCTTGAGCAGCCTCTGGTGAAGATGGGGCTCTGATGAGCCAGTCGTCCAGGTATGGGAACACAAACAGACCTTGCTCAGATAAGCCGCCACCACTGCGAGGCATTTGGTGAACACCCTGGGTGCAGAGGATAGGCCAAAGGGCAGCACTCTGTACTGGTAATGATTTCCTCCCACAACAAATCTGAGATATTGTCTGTGGTCCGGATGAATGAGGATATGAGTATACGCATCTTTCAGATCCAAGGAGCATAGCCAGTCTCCCTGCTGGAGGTAGGGCAGCAGGATTCCAAGGGTAAGCATCTTGAACTTTTCCTTTGCAAGGAACTTGTTGAGGTTTCGCAAGTCCAGGATGGGTCTGAGGCCTCCTGTTCTTTTTGGAATCAGGAAGTACCTGGAGTAAAACCCTTGGCCCCTCAGGTGGTGGGGCACCGGTTCCACGGCTTGTTCCTGAACAAGACTTGCTAACTCCTGAAGGAGTAAGTCCCTGTGCAAAGGTAGTCTGGGAGGCTCCCCTGGAAAGTAGGAGGGAGGTACCTGGTGAAAGTGAAGAAGATAACCCTTTTGAACTATGTGAAGTACTCAGGTATCTGTGGTGATGTTGGACCACCTTTGGGCAAAGTGGACCAGCCGGCCTCCTGTGCTGATAGAAACCAGCTGAGGGGGAGAGGCTATGCTGAGGAAGTCAAAAACCCCCACCCTGCTGAGCAGGGCCGGTGGTGCAGGCTTGGGGGCTTGCTGCCTACGGGACCCATTACCCCGTCCCTTGGTCTGCTTTCCCTGTGGGGGAGCTGCTGAGGCCTGATACTGAGGGTAGTATTTATAGGCAGCACCTTTCCTCGGGTAAAAGGGCTTTTTCCCCGAGGCCTTCTTCTTTTGAGAAGGGGCAGAGGTCTTCCTTGAGAGACGAGTCCTGGTGAGAGTCTCCGTCTCGATTTGTGCAGCCTTCTCATCCATGGGCTTGCCAAAGAGGTTATCACCTCGGCAGGGAACATCGACCAACTTGTCCTGTACCCAGGGCTCGAGGTCAGACGTCTGAAGCCAAGCCTGGCGGCGTCCACCGATGCCGTCCGCAGCTACTCGAGCCGAAGCCTCAAAACCATCATAGGCTGCTCGAGAGATAAACTTGGAGCACTCCCGAATACCAGTAGACAAGGTTTGGAACCTCTGCAAAGGTTCGTCGGAGAGACCAGCAGAGAACCCGGCTATTTCCTTAGCCAGGTCTCGGAGATACATGCCCATGTAGAGCTGGTAAGTCTGGACTCGACAAGCAAGCATAGAGCCCTGGAAGCACTTCCTACCGAGGGCATCCAGGCTTCGGGCTTCCCTACCAGGGGGCACCGAGGAGTGCATTTTTTGACTCTTAAGTCTATGCATGGCCGATTCCACCACCATGGAATGGTGCGGTAGTTGTGCCTTTTGGAAGCCTGGGCTCTTGCGGACTCGATAAATGGAATCGACCCGCTTGCTTAACACGGGCGACGCCGCCGGGCTCTCCCACATGCGGAAGAGAAGTCGTTCCAGCATCGGAGGAACCGGTACAATAAAGGCCTCCTTCGGGGGAGAGTCATATTGGAGGGCATCGAGTTCTTCGACTCGAGGTTCCTCCTCGGGATTCGCGGGGAAGGCCAAGGCCTTGGCCATATCCCTCACGAAGTCCGAGAACCGGGTATCTTCCGGGGGGGACCGTCTCCGAGGTTCGGACTCGGGGGAGTCCGAAGGGACACACCGAGTCCGAAAGGAACCAGGTGACTCTTCGTCCTCAGATTCCCAGGCCGACTCCTCGGAGGAGGAGTCGAGCGGCTCCGGTCGGGCGGGCACCGATGCTATCCGCTCCGACGCCGAGGGAGTCGGCGTTGACGACCTCGGTCCCGAACGGGAGGCCGAAGGAGACCTCGACCGAGGATCGACTCGAGCCCTCATGGACTCGAGGATCGGCTCGGTCTCCGGGGTCGATTTGGAGGTCAACGTCCCGGCGGTCAGGGCAGAAACACCGGCGAGGCCAGCGATCAATACCCGCTGCTGGTCCATGAAGGCAGTCAGACTGCTCTCCAAGGCCGTCAACCTGAGTCCGAGCTCAGGAGACCTAGCAGCTCCCGACTCGGGCCCCGAAGGCGTCGGGCCCGACGGCGGGTCCTTCGGAGGCGAGTCAACGAGGACAACAGTACTCACGTGAGCGGGCAAGTCCACCTCGAGTCGACGATGTTTTGACGGCCTCTCCATCTCCAAGGACCCGGGACGGGAATCGGGGCTATGCGACCTGGCCCTCGAGGAACCAGGAGCGTCCACCGATCCCGCCCTCGCGGGTTTCTTCTTCCGATGATGTTCCCGGGTAGGAGACCCCCTTTCAGAGGAACTTCGACGATGCTCAGGACCAGAGTCCCGAGACATCGAAGCCTCTGACGAGGTCCGAGCCCGGCCGGAGTCAGAGAAGATACGCTCCCGCTGATGCTGCCGACTCCTCAACGCTTTTGAGGACATTTTGCCGCATGGCCCACAGATCATGGAGTCATGATCGGGTCCGAGGCAGCGGAGGCAGAAGTCATGAGTGTCTGTAAGAGACATGAGTTTCTTACAGAGATCACACTTTTTAAAGCCGCTGGCAGCCATCGGGGGAAAAGGGCCCCTGCGAGGTCGAATGACCGGGCTGCCAGGGAAAAAGGAAAAAGGCGCGAAATCTGTCACGAAGGACAAAAAACCGAAAAATAAGGAACGGACTCGCAACCGGCGTCGCGAGTCCGGGCGGGAAAAGAACTGGCGTCGAACCGAAGAAAAAAAGAGAAAAATAGAGAAAAAATCAACTTTTCGGCGGGGATTCACAGACAACGTCTGTAGGGCTCCGCGGAAAAAAGAAGACTGAGCAAGATGGCACCCTTGGGCGGGAAGAGGACCGCGCATGCGCGCTGCAATTCCCAAAGGCTTTCTTTGAAAGCTGGGGGAAAATTGCTCCGCGAGGGCTCCGTCGGCGCCGACGTCACCCATATGTGAGGACTGACTTCCTGCTTGGTCCTGGAGAAAGTGGAAAAGTCTAGAACATGTGGGGCCCATGAATACCGGGGACAATGCCACGAGCACCTGATCCCGGCCTCCAACCGGCCCCCCCTCCCTATGCCACCTCGACTTACTCTCGGACCATTAGCCCAAACCCAGAGGACAGGAAAACACAGATCCAGGAGGTAGTGAGAAGGCCACAGAGCACCCTGCGCCCCCCCCCTAAGAACAGTCATCGGGAAGGGTCCCCCCCACCCACAGAGGCCTGGTAGAGATTTACTATGTCCACCCAGCCCTGTATCAGGCCCCATCACCAGGCCTATCGAGTCTCCAAAGGTAGAGGGGAAAAGAGAGAAGACAGAAATGGAGGGCCCCCCCCCCCCCCCGAGGTCCAACCCGGGCGCCAAAAGGTCCTGCAAATATCAACAGTAATACTAGACATTGTTATGGCTATACAGGGTTACTCCCACCTGCAACCCATCAGGTAATAACATGCTGAGCCTTTAATATCATCTCAGGAGCACCATGAAAAACAAAGGGAGATACACACTAAGGGATATGAGATTCTGAAAACTGGGAGAGTCTGAAAATAAGGAGATTCGAGATGCTGAAAACTGGGAGATTCTGAAAATAAGTATATTCAGAAAAGTATAAGAGTTTGAGAAATAAGAGAACCCGAGAGGCCGCCCCCCCGGAGGCCCAACGGCACAGGTCCATCGTACAGCACCCTTCAGCCCGCTACGTAGGCCCAATACACTTGGTACATTTGGTGCTCAGAGAAGGAGGGGCAGACCAATTTCTGCACAGGCTAAGCATTGACCCAACAGAGAGTTACCAGAAATGAGCAAAGACAAGATAGTGAGTGCAATACGAATATGCAATTACAATTGTCATAGGCAGGCATTAAACTACGATCACAGTAACAGTGTACTTTAACGGGTTAGAAGGACATATGCAATCAGAAAGCAACTGGGGACAATAAACATCCATACAGGCCTCCTTAACAAAAAAGTGAACTTGATAGAAACAGTCCATCGGCTAGTACTTCAAGGACCCGGCCCAGCGCTCTCTATCCCGAGGGGAATAGAACAAGAGGGCCCAGACCGCCAGTGTCTCAACATGGCCCCAGGACCCTGGGGTTACCCCACACAGCAAGCCGCTTCTCCGCAAGTCTCTCCTCAACCAAGGCCATTACAGTATTCTCTCGCTTCTTCAGGGGAAGAGAACACTTGATTCCCCCCTTCACTGTGCACCCGTAAGAGCGCGGGATATGCCAGAGTGAAGCGGATGCCCCGCTCAATTAACTTCTTGCAAATGTCCTGGAAGGCCTTGCGCTTCAGGGATACCCCAGCCGAATAGTCCTGGAAGATAAGGACTTTACACGCGGAGGTTCTAGAGCGTCTCGTCTGCCGCGAAGCCCTCAGCACTCCATCCTTCTGAGCGGCATTGAGAAAGCGGGCAATTACCGGCCTGGGTCGTTGCTCACCGGACCGATAGGGCCCCAGCCGGTGCGCCCTCTCCACCACCACTTCCCCCATATCTGCAGGCAGTGGTAAGTGAGCAGGCAACCACTGCTCTAAGTGCCGCCGTAGATCTTTGTCTGGCACGGACTCTTCAATGCCGATGAATCGCAAGTTGTTCCGCCGACTGCGGTTCTCTAGGTCTTCCAGCTTATCTTGGTGCTTCCGTAGGGCTTCCTCTAGGCTTTCAATCCGGACCACATCTTGCGCCCTCAGATCCTCCAAGGAGCCTATGCGGTTCTCCGCGTGTTCAACCCGCCGAGTAAATTCAGTGACGGCTTGGACAACCTCCTGCATCTGCGTGGACAGACCCCCGAGCCGATCCTCCAATGCCACCACCACTGCTTCGGATACCTCTGCCACCATCATCGAGGCCTCCAACGGTCCCGGGGTCTCTTGCATGCCGTCCGCCATTTTCGTCTCTCCACCTCGTGTTCGGTCTCGGTGGGGGATTCTCGTGGCCATGCGACCCTATCCCCAGGGATTAAGATCTAGGAGAGGAGCAGCAAATGTTCGCTCGATCTTCCCCACTTTGCAGCGATAAGAAAACAAATATTGCTGAATATTGTCGGCGGGGGGAAGAGCAGGCTCCGGAGCCAAGAAGCACACGTCCTCTCAGCTCACCATGCCACTGGAAGTCCTACCTATCCTTTAAAGCTAAACTGAAAACCCATATCTTTTGTTCTGCTTTCAACCTCCCCTTCCCAGCTCCATCCTCTTCCACTCCCTAGTATTAACACGTTAGTTCCTTATTTCCTCTCTCCTGCGCCCTCCTGCGTTGTCAATGTGTTCCCTCTCTCCCTTCATGTTAGCCTTCTGTGTCCCCCAACTGTTATCTGCTTCTATCTCCTTTTCTTAAGATTTTATGGCATTCCTTTTCTGCTTTTCTTTTCGCAGCTCTCTTTCTTTTAACTGATTTTATGTATTGTGAACCGCCCAGATGCTAATCGTATTGGGCGGTATATAAAGTTTTAATAAACATAAACATAAGACTAGTTCAGAGTCCTTCCCAGTTCCATGGTGGCAATGGTATTGGCCAATTGGCAGTGCTGGCATTACACTTAGGGCCTGATTCTATCCTGGACATCCCAGCTATCTGTGCACCCGATCAGAACCAGACACACAGAGTTAGATGGGACTCTGCTCCCATGGGGCACGTCTAGCCCCGCAGGATCAGAATCGCATCCAGGCCTACACACAGGCCTTGCCCGGCTAACTCAGTCAAGGCTCCTGAATGGAGCCACAGCGCCATGGCGTCCAGTTGCCATAGCACTGCAGCTCCATTCAGGAGCCGCGATCCCCAGCCGCCGAACAGCTTTTTGCATTCCCTGCAGCTCAACCCCTGGTCTGGCCTCCCAAGGCCAAGGTCGGGCTGTGGGGAATGTCCTCTACCCCCTGCCACCAGAACCTCCCATCTAAGGGAACTTATTCCACTTTAGAGGTGGAATAAGTTCCCCGTTCAGGTAGCTGGCCCTGGATGTACAGAGCACAGCAGACAATGGAATCAACCTTGTACGTTCGGGCCGCAGATCACCCACTGCCCACCCTAACTCCATCCCTGCACCACCCTTTTCTGCCCCCGTCTAACCTTCCTGTACAACATGCAGGGACGTTAGCTGGGGGTCGGCAAAGGGGCCGAATAGCGGGAACATCCATCCCCCACTATTCACGGCTCGGAATGACCCTGTTAGTCAACAGATGCTGGCTCTAAACCATGGTGAGAAGTTTCCCTTAAGGGTCATTCTCTCCAACAGGAGAAGCTCGCCCACAGAGATTCCTGGAAGACAGGCCTAGAAGGGCAAAGGGCCTTGTAAGATTGTGTGTGTAGAATCTCGAGATGCCCTTGGATTATTGCGAGTCATTTGGGGCTTCAGTTGCAGTAGGAGCAGTCCTTGCAGAGCTTTTGGCATGCTCAAGTCACTTCTGTGGCTTCTTTGAGAGTCTGCAATCCCCCCTCAATAAATTCCAGTGGTCCTTCTCAAGGTGCAACCAATTAGGCTGTAATTCACCCATACCACATTAGACTCGTGAATCTTCAGGGGTCCTTAAGCAAGGTGGGAAATATGTTAGTGCCATCTACAAGTCGTCTGCCTTCTGTTCCTAAAGTTTCTGGTTTAGGCCAGCCTGGGAATTCTGATGTACATTATTTGAATTATGGCAGTGATTATAAAGGGTCTCCCTGCGACTCTCTGTAGGTGATATTTGTGGAAGCTTTTTCACACCTCCTGCAATGACAGTTTATTTTTTCCCATGCCCTCCGCTGCAGTATAAGTACCCAAGAAGAGAAGTTCCATCCAGCACGTCCTGGACCTAGAGCCAGTTGTTTTTGAACTCAGTCTCTCATTTTCATATAAGGTCCTTTGAGTCTGTCATTGCATTAGTCAGGAAGCGGGTGTTCCTCACCTAGACTTCACCATGTCATTTGTCGCTTTCCCATTGTGAACAGCTTTAGCTATTTTTCTGTTTCTGTATTTTAGGTTGCCTCTTCAGTCCCAGTCTTGCAGTTGACCTTGTAGATGCAGTTCCCCATACCTTTTAAAAGTAGTAGGGGTTGTAGTGACACTTTTCTGCATGCAGAGAGCATGGGTTGCCCACACCTGGAACGTCAGACTAGCCCGGTAAGTCTCTTTGGTGAAGGTCAGAGATGACACACGCCTGGCGAGCTCTGGCTGGGAAGGCTGTGGTTGGTGATCATCTGTCCTAAGAAAACACCGGATTCTCTACCAGGATTTTGAGTGCTTGGGGGTCCGTTCCATACTCTGAGTCGAGCTTCCTCACAATAGTGAGTTCACTCAAGCCTCAGACAATTCAGAGCATGCAATTCTCAGTCAGGTCCACAGGCACTGGGGACTCCTCAGGCCTTTGGGTCTGGGAGCTGGTTTCTTAAAGCAGGGCATTATGTGCTCATTGCAGAGGCGCTGGCTGATCTTCTAGGCTCCATGTTTCTCGTCATTCAACCAGGCCTGTCCTCTCTCACAGGAGATCAAGGGGCAGTTGAGGTAATAGTTGCGGTTCCACCATCTGATGGCCAGGGTGCTGTTGGAAGCACTGGATGGAATGCTTGTCATCTCTGATACCAGTCTAAATGGCTGGGGGAGCAAGACTTAGCTCAGTTGGCCCTGGGAGTCTGGCCCCCTCAAGAGGCCTCCTGGGGCATCTTCTGCCTGGTGGCCAAAGCAATCAGCTTGATCCTGGAGCAGTTCAGGCCTTCTAATGGACTAAGCAGGCTGTGTATTCTTGGACACTACCCTGACAGCAACATATGTCCACTACCGAAGCAGAACTTGTGGGGCCGAGTGAATCTTGAAGCTGCAGCTGCTTTGTTGGGCAGAACAGCATCTGATTGACCTGTCTCCTGTGCACATCAGAAGCTTCAACAACGTGCAGCCCAACATTGTGTGTCAAAACTCCATGAGTCCAGGCAAAGTGAGAGCTCAGCTCTCCCATGTGCTACCTCATAGTGCTCCAATTTATGGCCACTCAGGAGAATGCCAGTTTGAGAAGATATGTCAGACACAGGAAGGTTCCACAGATGGTGGGCTTGGAGGCCCTATTTCAGGTGTGGCCTTGGAAAAGGATGCTGAATGTCCCCTTCCTTGGCCCTTTGTGAGCCATCTTCTGCACATATTTCAGGCCCATCAAGTCCTGGTGATGCAAGGGGCTCCAGATTGCCTTCACAGATCATGATACCCGGATTCTTGATCCAAAAGGTCTGGCCTCTCACTTGCTACCTTAAGATACAGGCCTAGAATAAGAAACACAGCAGGAGCTCCTGGTATTGGAGGTTCCCAGTCCCTTCTCACTTAAAGACATAAGTCTTCCATTTAAGGCTGCTTTTTTTCTTCAGTTCAATATTAATTTATTAATAAATAAAGATGATAAATACTGTCGCCAGGTGCCCCCAGTGGCCAGTGGCTATAAGGGCATCCTGCGCATTTATTATTTTTAAGGAGCGATGTGACTTTAAGGGCCTAGTGCATTTTGGTCCATGTAGTTCTAGCTCCTTGAGAGCACAAATTATCCAAGCCAAGAGTGTAGGGTAACAAGGCTTTATTTCCCCTGTAACGCAATGATTCACTAAGACAAGTAGAAAATAAAGACAGTCCTTTCTTTATCAAAAGGGGTTCCACCAATATTCAAGCAGATAACTGTTATAGGCTTCACAGTTGAATGCAAGTCCTAGCTGAGGCTTCTTTTAGTTCAAAGCCATTTAAACAATTCAGCAAACGGTTATAAGGTTCACCATCTGTTGCACAGTTCTTTTCTATCTACAATTCTAGCAAGGATTCAGTACTATTTGCAGAACAGAAATTACAGTCCATGGATTCCTCCTGAGGCAGGGGAATAATATTCTCACATTCAATTTCCATAGACTCTGCGTCACTGGCTTCTTCCTTTGAATAGTAGCTTTCACTCCCTGTTACAAACTTACAGGGTCTATCTTGCTTCCAATAAAACTTTCCTGTTAAGCTGTGAGGTATTGTCTTAAAAAGCTCTGCTTTGCTTCCCCTCCCCTTATAGGGAATAGCTGCTTTAACAGGGTTTCTATTAGCAAGGCTTTCCTTTAGAATTAAAGATTCAGCATACCTTGGCTTCCTGGAATTGCCACACCTAGAACTCTCCTTCTGACGTACTTCTCTTGGGAGATAGGCTTTTCTGTGCAGTGCTTGGCTTTCATGGAATTCAGGAAAACCTGGTAAGGATTCCCACTCTCTGTGGTTTTCTGAAAAGATATCTTTATAATAGGAACCTCTCTTCCTAGTTCCTTGTAATCCTGATCCAACAAGGTTACTTGGGCTGGGAGAATCACTCCTACCAGACAAACTGTTTCTTCTGGCAGCTTTTCTCTGGACTCCATCCCTCTGTGCTCTGCCCCTCTGGACTCTATCCGTCTGAGTAAACTTCCTCTGGATTCTGTCCCTCTGGGCTGGCTCTGTGTGGAATCTCTCCTGTTCCACGTTCTTCTTGTCCTGCAGGTCCTCCACCTTCCTTCCCACCTTCTCTCTCGGGAGATAGGCTTTTCCTTTCCTTCTTGCTGCTCTCTGTTTCTCCTTATAAAGGGAGTTTTGGTTTGAACGTCCCGGGCTTGGCCTCAGGTGCAACTGATTGCCACTTACACAATTAGTGTCTGAACACGTTGCTTCAGCCTCTGTGGAATTACTCTTGTCCCCTCTGGCTGTGCTGCGATGCAACTGCACTCTCTGCACATTCTCAGCTCTATGCCAAACAGGGTTTTTTTCTACTGCTGCAGCTTCCATGGCTCCAGCCTCATGACAATACATCATCAAGTCCCCATTAAGGAGGGGGGGGGGGGGAAGATCCATACCAAAGATACATAGTTAAGAATATACATGAAGTAAAATACACCAAACTAGGAAATCTCTATCTCCTGATTAATTTAAATTATATCTATACCCTCATTATCTTAGCCCAGAGAGGGAAAAAAAAAATAAAGTAAAAGGTTTTCACCATAATTTCAAATTACTTCCAGGCAAAAAAGTCTCTAACTGAACTGAGTCAAAAAACACTTATCATTAGCATGAGTTACAAGACATTTACACAGATATTGTAAGAAAAATGAAGCCCCAAGAGCCAAGACCTGAGGTTTAAGGCTTAAAAAGGCCATCCATCGCTTCTGGGTAGGAACACCTGGATCGTCTTCCCAAAAAATGTGCACTTTTCTTAGTAAAATATAACATCACCACCAGGTTTTCATCGAAATATGAAAGAAAAGACACTACTAATTTAGCATGCCTTGGAGTATATAATACAAATTCAAAATGTATAGATTC
Organism: Ichthyophis bannanicus; assembly: GCA_033557465.1. NCBI lineage: Eukaryota > Metazoa > Chordata > Amphibia > Gymnophiona > Ichthyophiidae > Ichthyophis > Ichthyophis bannanicus. Next base: position 196,610,939 of record CM066039.1, read on the forward strand.
CACATCCTCAATCATCAAAATGTCATTCAAATATTTTTTTAAAAGAATTAATGGTGAAAGATAATGTGTAAATGTAAAGTTAAGAAACCTTACATTTTTTGCCCGAGCCACATTCTCAAGGGACTCCATTTGATGATGGATAGATAAACTATCTCAGACAGTAGAAAAGCGAGCGGCTTGGGCGACAGACATCTGACCTTCCATTTTCAAAACCGCAGAATTAACATTAGCCAATTGTGTATCTTGTTCAATCATCTTAACAACAATATCAGAGGAAAACGCATACTTGGGGCTCAGGAGGATCACAAGGATGCCTCCGTATGAGCAACTATCTCCCAAATATCCCTCAATGATATATCCTTAGCAGCTTGAAAAGGCTCTATAGGAACCAAAAACTGTAAAGTTTTAAGAAAATTAGTTTGAGCAAGTCCCAGTCAAGACATTATCCGATGTTATAGGCTGGAAAGAAAGGGGCAAAGCAGCCGCCCCATCAAATACAACTGGGGAGGAAACCGCCCTAATAGGACTCTCAAGGTTGGGCAGGGTAAGACCCAAATCAATCAGAGTCATTGCATATGAGATAGTACTTACTGTTCCCAACAACATACTCAGACCAGGAGTAACGCAAGATCCATAGTAGCAAGCTGGAAATGTCGATCCAAAGGACCAATGACTTTTACAGACTTAGCCACAGCTACCAGCTGGATCCTCTTCTTCCGTTTTCCCATCCAGGTACAGTCTAAAATGAAACTCTCCTCCAGACTGAAGAAGCTCCAAAAGGGGCAGGATGTGCCCCTTTGGCTATGCCCCTTCGGGCTCATGCCCGCAGCCGCATCCCGTGGCATACAGATCTTAAATACCGGTCAGGTGTGATGTCAGCTGCAGAAACTCCATCTCCACCAGCCACAGCAATCAGAAAGTCAGCAAGAAGGCAGGCAGTATTTGTGAGAGAGCTTCCCCCCCACAAGGCTGCTCAAGAGCAGTAATAGCCTCCCTGCTTATGGTCCGGTGGGCCTCCATGCCCTTAGCTTAGACTAGAGCTCTTTAGTAGTTCAATTAAGACTAGGGTTTGGCCCTGAATTCTTAAGGCTTGATTAGTGGTTTTGTTGTGCTACAGGAGTTGCCTCCAAGGCTTGTCCACTTCCTCAGGAGTGAAGCAGTTCTGTCCACCTGTGTGTCCTGTTAGGTCTCAGTGGGTCTCTGAGGGCTCTTCTTTGGGCCCCATGTGTAAAGCCTTCCTAGAGGGCTGGTTCCTCACAGTAGCTTCCCGGGGACTCTAGCATCTGCCAGGTGATGTCTGTGCTACAGCCCTTATCTTGCCAAGAACCATTCTGGTCTTTTTGATGGTTTCTCTCTCTTTGAAGCCTATGCCATCTTTCTTTCAAGGGAGATTCCTCCCTTTGTTATCTTGATCAGACTGTTCTGCCTTCCTTCTCAGAGACGGATCTTCGAAAGGACCCCTCGCTGCATCTGCTGTATGTGCGGAGGGTGTTGCTCAGATTCATGGTATTGCTAATTCCTCCCACTGGTTGGATCTTCCTCTGTCCTCCTCAGCAATTCGAGGAAAGTACTGAGAGGTCAAACTCTTATGTCCACTGACTTAAGAAGGCTATTGGGGAAATGTACTTTCTGGCTGGTAAGCGTGTTCAGCAGTGAATCAGAGCTCACTCCACAGGGCACAGGCCCCCTGGGCAGAGTCCACTCTGGTGACTCTAGAAAATATCTGTAAGGAGACATCCTGGTCTTCATTACATGCTGTTGTGAAGCTCTACAGGGAGCTTGAGGGGGTTGTTTAGATGGTGCAATTTGACAGGTTAGTCTGTCCTTAGTGTAGTCTTCCTCCTACCCTGGGTCCTGACTGCTTGGGTACGTGCCACTCATCTGAACTGGTCTAGAAGGATACATTTTCCAAAACTGATAATTCATATTCCTTGAATCCTGCTAGACCAGTCCAAGACCTACCCTGGATGACTCCCTAGTGCAGGTTGAAAAGCCTGCTACCTTTTGGTTGCAATGTCGATATCGCTGCCTGGAAGACTTTCTGCAGGTTTGGGGGTCCAGCTGCCATAAAAGGCCCAGTCAGTCCCTTGGTCTGACTCCAATTTTATCATGGTAAGAGTCAAATACTTGTTCATACCTTTTGTGGCAAATTTGTTTGTGTTTAATAATGATTTCTAAATTCAGTCTTGTTTACTGCTTGGGAAATGTTATATTGGCTTCTCTCAGTACCTCACCAAAAGATATACCAAGTGATGACATTGCTAAAAATTGCTCAAGCCTGCCTCCATCTGCTGGCAAGGGGTGGATTAGTAGCCTAGCAAGATCCAAGTAAATTATCAGATATGAAAAATGTATCCTTACATAATACATTACCATCATTAATATAGGGGCTATTAATGAACCATCCACCCTGTGGTCCAAGATTTGTTAAAAAAATAATTCTCAGTTCCACAGCTTTTAATTATTTTAGTTCCAAGGAGGTAAACAGGAAGTTATCAACACGGTGTTTTAAAACATCACTAACTGAAAAGTTAATAAACAGAATTAAAACAAAAAAAGGAAAAAAGAAACCAATACCCTTTTTATTGGACGAACAATACATTCAGACTAGCTTTTAGAGGCTAAAACCTCCTTCAATACGCCCTCAAAAGCTAGCCAAAAATGTTTTAAAAATTAGTCCAGTAAAAAGGTATTTATTTATTTATTTATTTATTTTTCTTATATACCGCACTCTTTGATATCAGTGCGGTTTACATGAAACAAGGAGAGTTTACAGTGGGGGTTACACCGTAATTACATAGAACAGGTATAATAACTTGGATAACAGTGTTAACTATTTACATCTGAATGGCTAACAGAAGGTATTTGTATGTATATATGATACATTGATGGTGGTTACATGTATCAACTTATTTTGTTTTTGGCAACCACAAAACATGTATTCCTAGTGCAGAGCATGACCCTTTTTGAAGGCATTGCACCTGGAAAAAATCTTAAAAACCAAGAGTTGCTGTTCATGGGGCAAGCAAGAGAATCACAGTGCAGTGCTCCTTCCTGCTGGAATGGCCACTTAATCCAAGTTAACCTGAACAAGTTGAGTCAGTCCTAGTTTGAACCTACGGCATATGTACACTGCTTTGAATTGTAGAAAGGCGGTATAGAAGCAAGTTTAAATATGTATGTCTGTCTGTCTGTGTAGTTCTAAGTTTTAAAGAAATCAGAACTCTAGGTATGCGTTATAGCAAAACCAACCTTGATGTTTACCTGGATGAGGTAGAAACCTATTTCTTGACAAGATACAAAGATACAAGGTCAACCATGCAAAAAACACACCACTGAATTTTAAATTGTTTTCTGCTAAATTTATTTTTACCTTCAAATGAAACAGTTGTATTTAGTACCACTAAAGAAATACATCTCAGCAGGTCATTCAGAGGTGGGATGGGGAGCCAATGGAAAACAAGATATTCATAGACAGCAGGATAAGTCCTCACACATATGAACGACATAATTGACGGAGTCAGAGTAAAGGAACAGCTACCCAGCTGTCTTCTAGCAGCTTTTGGATATGCTCTTCCACTCATACGAGATGGCACATCCTGCCTGCCACCATGCAGGATTACCTCATTCTCGTATACTAACTGAATATAGCCTACACCCCGAGGGGAAGTGGGAGGATTCTGTGAGGACTTAACCTGCTGTCCATGGGAAACACTTGCTACAAGTTTTGATATCATGGCCAAAGGCGGTATATAAAATGTACCATAAACCATCTTGTTTTCTCTGTGGACACGCAGAATAATGTCCTCACATATGAGAATCCCTAGTTACAGACTGTCTCAAAAAAGAAAAAAAAAGGGTATATACAAGGAATGTCACAACCACTAATATAATTTTGTTGACAAGCCTTAACTGGGGTTTTTTTCCATTTCGCTTATTTAAAAAAAAAAGCAGCCTGGAAAGAAAAATAACTGGATTTAAGGGGGATGAAGTTGGACATAAGAGCATAAGAAATGCCTTACTGGGACAGACCAAGGTCCATCAAGCCCAGTAACCTGTTTCCAACAGTGGCCAATCCAGGTCACAAGTACCTGGTAGGTTCCCAAAGAGGCACACAGGCTCTATAATATTGTCCTGGGGCAAGCAGTGGATTTCCCCGGTCCTCTAATAATGGTTTATGGACCTTTCCTCCAGGAATTTGTCCAAACCTTTTTTTAAGCCCAGCTACACTAATAGTTTTTACTACATCCTCCAGTAATGAATTCCAGAATTTGATTATGCGTTGAGTAAAAAAAATATTTTCTCTTATTAGTTTAAATAGGTTGCATTGCAGCTTCACTGTGTGTCCCCTAGTCTTTCTACTTTTTGATGGCGTAAACAACCAATCGTTAAATTAGACTTTACCTGTTAACTGACGTTCCTTGAGGAACTCCAGTCCAGTCCCATAGTTCTGGGTTGTGCTCCCCTTCCAGCAGCTTGGAGACTGAGCATGTCATCTTTTTTGATGACACCAGTATACTTAAGCAGCTGGCACCGCCCACTAGCTCCAGTAACCTACTGACAAAGCAGACCCACAGAAACAACAGATAAGTAGCCAAACCTAACCAAAACATTTTGGCCCCCTCCCCCCAGGGGAGGGATTCCTCCATTTCCCCCTCTCACGCTAGAAGGCTTACCTGTAAACTGCCCGAGAAAAAAAAAAAACAGGCCCCCTATCCAGGCTACTGAAATGCCTGACAGCACTTCCGCATCACTTAGCCGCCGCAACCACCACTGCTGCTGCAACCCATCATCTGCCTACTCGACCAACCCCCGGACACCCATAGCCAAGAATAGCCCACTCTCCAAGCCCAGAGAGATGGGCGCTCACGTTTTGCACCTCTGGGCGGGATCCAGGACTGGACTGGAGTTCCTCAAAGAACACCAATTAGCAGGTAAGGTTTAATTTAACTTTCCTTATCGTCCCTCCAGTCCAGTCCCACAGTTCTGGGATGTAACAGAGCAGTTCTAGATACAGGAGGGACCCGCAAAACTGACCTGAAGCACTGCAGCCCCGAACCAGGCATCCCTTCCCGCCTGCATATCCAAACGGTAATGCTTGGCAAACGTATGCAGAGAGCTCCACGTGGCTGCCCTACAAATCTTGACCGACAGCACCAAGCTGCACTCTGCCCAAGAGGCAGCCTGTGCCCGCGTGGCATGTGTTCGCAATCCTGCCGGTACCGTCTTGCTCTTGGCTTCCCTGATCCAACATGAAATCGATGCCTTAGCCACTGTGTCTCTTTTTCGTGGCCCCCCAAAAAGCACAGGCAATCTGACCTACGAAACAAGGCCGTGCTCCTCAAATAACACCGCAGTACCCTCCAAACATCCAAGAGCCGCAACTGCAGATCCTCTACCGCACTCCAACCTTCCTAGCACCGGCAAGGTCACATGCTGATTTACATGATACCACCTTAGGCAGGAACGAGGGCACCAGACGAAGAACCACCCTCTCCTTGATATCGAAAGAAAAGGCTCCCAACAAGATAGGGCCTGCAGTTCCGAAATCCTCCTCATTGAACAGATCGTGCCCAGGAAAACGGTTTTCAGGATCAAGTCCTTCAAGGAGGCCCAACTCAGCGGCTCAAAGGGATCACCTGTAAGGGCTGCCAGCACAAGCACAAGACTGAGGTCCCAGCTTGACAGCACCAACCACCTCGGCATACAGAGGCAGCTCACAGCCCTCAGGAAATGCACCATGTCGGGGTATGAACCTAGCAATACTCCCTGGACCTTACCTTGTTAGCAAGAAATCGCTGCCACTTGCACCTTCAGGGAACTAGCGGCTAAGCCCTTCTCAAAATCGGCTTGCAAAAATGCCAGGATATCCGGCACTTTAGCTGCAGACGGACAACACAGAGTCTCCTCACACCACACATCAAAGATGCACCACACATGGATGTACAATAAGGAGGTGGACCCCTTCCGGACCTTCATCAATGTGGAAATGACTGGCCCTGAATAGCTTTTCTTCCTCAAGCACGTCCTTTCAAGAGCCAAGCCGTAAGCGAGAACCAATCCACCTGGGGAATTCACACCGGCCCCTGAGATCTTCCCTCGCTGGGAGCCTCCACGGCTTCCCCTGCACCAACCACACAAGGTTGGCATATCACGGCCACATTGGTCAATCCAGGGAGATCAGAATTACTAACCCCGAGTGCACCTCGATCCACTGCACAACCCTGCCTATCAGTGCCCATGGAGGAAACACAGACCAGACCGTTCTCAGGCCATCTCTGCGCCAGGACATCCAAACCTTCCAACATTCATTCTTTTCTCCTGCTGTAGAAGCAGCTGACTTTGGCATTTTCGCACGTTGCCATCAGATCCATGAACGGAGTTCCCCATCTGCGCACCACCTGCGAGAACACCTCCTGGCAGGGTACCCACTCGCACAGATCTGCCAGCATTAGACAAAGGTAATCCACTGTCACACTGTCGACACCTGCCACCTGCGCCGCCGATAAGGTTTGAAGATGGCTTTCTACCCAGGCCATCAGCATCTTGGGCTCCTCCTCCAATGCCACACTGCCCATGCCTCCCTGGCGATTGATGTAAGCTACTGTGGTGGCGGTGGCATTGTTCGAGAGGAGAAGGACCGCCTTCCTTGCAGCCAAGGACTGAAGCTCTGCAACGCCAGCGCTACCACCCACACCTCTAGCCTATTGATTGACAAAGTGGTCCCCTGTGGATTCCACTGTCCCTGAGCAAATTGTCCTTCGCAGTGGGCTCCCCAGCCCACCAGACTGGCATCTGTCATTAGCAGGACCCACTGCGGTGACTCGAGGGGCATTCCTTCCTCTAACTTGCCCAGGTGGAGCCACCACCAGAGCTCCTTCCTGGTTTCCCAAGGACAGGGGAGTCTCTGCGACAAAGGATGGTGCTAGTGCGACTACCTCTGGAGTAATGCCCTCTGCAAGGGACGCATGTGCGCTCTGGCCCAGAACATGAGTTTGAGTGTCGCTACCATGGTCCCCAACAACTGCAGATAATGCCAGGCTGTAGGATCGGACAGCTGTAGGAATTGCCACACCAAGCACTTAAGCCCCTGGGCCCACAGTCTCAACCAGAAGACTTTCCCTAAGTGGGTGTCGAATCGCACTCCAAGATACTCAAGCTATTGGGCCGGTGCTAGACGACTCTTGGCCCTGTTGATAACCCAGCTGAGACTCTGCAGGAACTCCATCACTCTTGCCGTTGCTTGCTCACTCTTGTCCTTTGACTTTGCCCGAATCAGCCAGCAATCTAGGTAAAGATGCACCAAGATCCCTTCCTTGCATAACCCTGCTGCTACCACCACCATAAACTTGGTGAAAGTATGAGGAGCCGTAGCGAGGCCAAAGGGCAACGCCCAGAACTGGAAATGTCCCATTGGCACCACAAACCGAAGAAAACACTGGTGATCTGAGCAAATGGGAATGTGTAAATAGGCCTCTGCAAGATTGAGAGATGCCAACTCGCCACTTCTGACCGCCACTATGATGGACCATAACATTTCCATGTGAAAACGTGGCACTCGCAGGCAACGATTCACCTGCTTCAGATAGAGAATTGGCCAAAAAGTGCCCTCCTTTTTTGGGAACCATGAAATAAATGGAGTATTGACCTAAGCCGCACTGGTCTTGTGGAACGGGCCCACGGCCCCCAACTGCTGAAGTCTCGCCAGGGTGACCTCCACTGCCGTCGCCTCGCTTTGCGACCTGCAGGGTGAGAGAACGAAGGACTGAGTCACAGGATGTGTGAAATCCAGCACGTAGCCATCTTGAATCACTTCCAGGGCCCACCGGTTGAACGTGATCTGGACCCAGGCGGAGTAAAGGTCCCGCAGCAGATCTCCCACAGGCTGCACCCCTGCTTGGGCCCCCTTCACTTCATTGTGCTCTCTTGGGACAGGAGGCGGAAGAGGAGGCCCCAAAGCCTCTCCCCGCTCCTTGAACCCCCCAAAAGCTTTGGCACAGTGAGGGAAAACACCCCCACTGATAGGAGACCGGATGGGACGTATGAAAACGTTTAAAGTCTCTTAGCTGACCCCACACTATCAGGGCGCTACGATGCTGCTTCTGCTTGTCCTCAGGTAACCATCCGCCCTTGGACTTGCTTAAGACCTTCACCAACATGTCCAACTCTTCTCCAAACAGGAGCTTCCCTCTGAATGACAGCTTGCTAAGCCGGGCCTTAGAGGAACCATCCGCCGTCCAATTCCTCAGCCAAAGATAACAATGTGCTGCGATTACCAAGGCCATGACCTTGGAGAGGCCTCTAATGAGATCGTAGCAGATTCCAACGTGACCACTTCTCCTGACAGGTCCCTGACCACATTTCCCGGCTCCTGAACCCGCTACAACCAGCAGAGGCAGACCCTAGCCACACAGGCCCCACAGACGGAAGCCTGCAATGAGAGGGCATTTATATCAAAGGCTTGCTCTAGCAAGGTGTCCAACTTCCTAGCTTGGACGTCCTTGAGCGCCACTCCACCTTCCACTGGAATTGTGGCCTTCTTGGTCACAGTCGACACACCTTCCAAAAATGGGGACTGCTCTCCCCAGTTTTCCGATGGTCTCAGCCTCTTAGCCGCATTGGTAGCCGGTTTGAACCCTCTCACTTCTGCCAACCTTTTTTGGCCACTCTCCTACGCTGCTCTACTGGAATGATACAGAGGCATTATATCATCCTTGGTTTTATTTTCCATTTCTTTCCTTATGATTCCTAGCATTCTATTTGCTTTCTTGGCCGCCGCTGCACATTGGGCGGAGGGTTTCAACATATGACACCTAAATCTTTTTCCTGGGTGATGGTTCATTGGTGGTACCTTGCATTGTGTAACCTTAGTTTGAATTGTTCTTTTCTAGGTGCATATCTTTGCACTTATCCACATTAAATTTCATCTGTCATTTGGATGCCTAGTCTTCCAATTTTTCACTATTTTAACAACTTGGAATAATTTTGCGTCATCTGCAAATTTGATCACCTCACTCATTATTCCTATTTCCAAGTCATTTATGAATACGTTAAAAAGCAGCGGGCCTAGCACAGATCCCTGGGGTACTCAATTATTCACCTTTCTTCACTGAGAAAATTAGTCTTAGCCCTACTCTCTGCTTTCTATCTTTTAACCAGTTCCTGATCCATAATACTATACTGCCTCCAATCCCATAGCTTTTTAATTTCGCCAAGAGTCTCCCATGAGGGACCTTGTCAAAGGCTTTCTGAAAATCCAGATACACTATATCCACCAGCTCAACTTTGCCTACCTGTTTATTCACACCTTCAAACAAATATAGCAGATTAGTAAGAAAAGACTTTCCATGACTAAATCCATGTTGGCTTTCTCTCATTAAACCATGACTAACTTCATGTTCAATAATTTTATTCTTTATAACAGTTTCTACCATTTTACTCGTACCAACGTCAGGCTCACCAGTGAGGGGAACATGAATCCCCTTTCAGGCACCCTTGTCCCAAGTTGGACTACTGTCTTCCATCTTGTGCTAATAATTATGTTGGGGTTTTCACCCTCTTGTTAATTGTCGTGGCTGCAGGGTTCACCCCAACACCAGTCTGTAATTTCCTGAATCACCCCTGAAACCCTATTTAAAAAATTGGAGTTACATTGGCCACTCTCCTGTCCTTAGGTACTACAGATGATTTTAATGATAGTTCACAGATTACTAATAGTAGGTCTGAAATCTCATATTTCAGTTCTTTCAACATCCTTGGACGTATACCATCCAGTCCAGATGATTTGCTACTCTTCAGTTTATTAAACAGTTGTAATACATCCTCCCAGTTTATAGACATTTCTTTCAATTCTTCCACTACATCACCTTTATATACCATTTCAGGGACAGGTAACTTCCCAAAATCTTCTTCAGTAAAGACCAAAGCAAAGTAAAGAATTCATTCAGGTCTCTCTGCTATGGTCTTATCCTCCCTTAGCACCCCTTTATCCCTTGTTCTCATTCAATGGTCCAACTGACTGTCTCACAGGTTTTTTGCTACAAATGTACTTGAAAAAGTCTTTATTATGCATTTTTTCTTCCATGGCAACCTTCTTTTCAAATTCCCTCTTTGCCTGTCTTATCAATGCCGTGCATCTAACTTGCCAATGCTTATGTCATTTCCGGTATTCGTCATTAGGCTCCTTTTTCCATTTCCTGAAGGATATTTTTTTGCAACAGCCTCTCTGACCTTGCCTTTAAACCATGCTGGCAGTTTTTTTGGCCTTCATTCCACTTTTCTTAAAGCGTGGAATACATTTGATCTGGGCTTACAAGATAGTTTTTTTTAAACAATATCCATGGTTGATGTAACTCCTTAACCTTTGTAGCTGCTCCTTTTAGTTTTGTTTTAATTTTTTTTCTCCTCATTTTATCATTGTCTCCCTTTTGAAAGTTAAAAGGTAGTACTGTGGATTTCCTTGCCATCTTTCTTCCATTTAGTAAATCAAATGCGATCATGCTATGGTCACTATTGTCAAGTGGCCCCAACACCATTATCTCTTGCACCGGATCCTGCGTTCTACTAAGAACTAGGTCCAGAATAACTTCCCCTCTTGTCAGTTTATGAAGCAGCTGCTCCAGGAAGCAGACATTTATTTCATCTAGAAACTTTACCTCTCTAGCATTCCCTGCTGTACCGGGGTAATTGAAATCACCCATTATTACTGTGTTGTAACTTTTGTTAGTTTCCCTGATTTCCTTTAGCATTTCATCATCCATCTGTTCTTTCTGTCTGGGGGTCGTCAGTAGACCCCCCCACTGCCTTCACCTTCCACTTTTTTATGGAACTTCTATTCATAGAGATTCTACAATGTATTTTGGATCCTGACACCCCCCCCCCCCCCCCCTTTTCCTTCTGTCTGCTTTCCCTCCTTTTCCTCCTATTCTTATCTTTGGTCTTGTATGTCTTAATTAGATTGTAAGCTCTCACGAGTAGGGACTGTCTCTATCTATGTTTGTAAAGCACTGCGTACGCCTTCTAACACTTTATACATGATTAGCAGAAGTAGTAGTAGTAGTAGTATTTTGTTTCCTGCAAAACTTTATCCTATGTGACTCAATGCCCTCTGTAACAGAGAGCAATCCCTTCACCAATTTGATCTACTCTATCATTGCGATATAGTTTGCACCCAGGTATCACAGTGTTCCATTGGTTGTCCTTCTTCCATCAGGTCTCCGAGGTGCCCATCATATCTAACCTTTCATTTAGTGCTACATATTCTAACTCTACGATCTTATTTTTTAGACTTCTGCATACAGCCATTTCAGAGGTTGTATTTTATTCATATTAATCTGGTTATCAGTAGATAGGTGTAATTTGAAATCTTTTGGCTCTGTACTGAAGGAAATCTGGGTTACTTTTATCTTTGTTAGAACCTCTCTGTCAGGATGCCCTTACTTCCCTGTTTTGCTAGTATCTTTCAAGGATAGATCCTTCCGAACCATGCGCTCCAGAGCGACTGTCTGCTTTCCCCTATATCTAGTTTGAAAGCTGCTCTATCTCCTTTTCAAAGGTTAATGCCAGCAGCCTGGTTCCATCCCAGTTAAGGTGAAGCCCATCCCTTTGGAAGAGCCCCTCCTTTCCCCAGAATGTTCCCCAGTTCCTAACAAATCCAAAACCCTCATCTCTGCACCACTGTCTCATCCACACATTGAGACTCCGGAGCTCTGCCTGCCTTTTGGGTCCTGCGCATGGAACAGGAAGCATTTCGGAGAATGCTACCCTTGAAGTTCTGGATTTCAACTTCCTACCTAAAAGCCTAAATTTGGCCTCCAGAATCTCCCTCCCACATTTTCCTATGTCATTGGTACCAACATGTACAAAGACAGCAAACTCCTCCCCAGCACTATTTAAAACCTTGTCTAAGTGGCGCGTGAGGTCCGCTACCTTCGCATCAGGCAGGCATGTTACCAGGCGTTCCTCACGTCCACCAGCCACCCAACCATCTACATGTCTAATGATCGAATCACCAACTATAACAGCTGTCCTAACCCTTCCCTCATGGACACATGGCCCTGGAGAAACTCTCTCAGTGCAAGAGGGTTTTACATCTCCTGGCAGTCAGGTCCTAGCTACAGGATAACTTCCTGCCACACCAAGGTGATGATTTCCATTCACGTGACCTCTCTCCTCCATGGTAACTGAGAGGCTGCCAGATTGGAGTTTGGACTTCAGGACTAGGTCCCTGTAGGTCTTGTCTGTGTTTTTCTGATTGGATTCTATTTTACGAACAGATTTTGAATAATGGTCTGATCAAATCAACTATTGTGTCAGAAATCTCTTTCTAGACAATAGTAAGATGTGAATGTATGGACTGAAGACCGTATCACAGCCCTGCACATCTTTATGGAGGATGGTCTCAAGTGGGCTACTGACATAGCCATAGCTCTGACATTATGAGCTATGAAATGTCCCTCAAGACAAACTTACCTGTGCATAAGCAAAGGAGATGCAGTCAGCTAGCCAACTGGCAAGCATGAATTTGATAGCAGCACCGTGTTCTTGGGTCAAAGCAAACAAAAGTTGGGTGGACTTTCTTAGGCTTTAGTCCACTTCAAATAGGTCAATGTTTTCTTGCAGTCCAACATTTTCAATGCCTTTTCCCCTTTGTGATCATGAAGCCTGGAAAAAAAAAGGTTGGCAAGCCAATAGATTGATTAAGGTTGAAATCCAAAACCACCTTAGAAAGGAACTTAGAATGCATGGAAGAACCACCTTATTGTTGAAAAATTTGGCATAGAGTGGATCAGTTACTACAGCCTGGAGCTCATTAACTCTGTGCGCTGAAGTCATTGCCATCAAAAACAGGCCCTTCCAGGTAAGACAATTCAGTTCACAGGCATATAGAGGTTCAAAGGGAGCTTTTATCAGCTGGGTCAAGCCAGCACTGAAGTCCCACGATACTGCAGGAAGCTTAATGGGATGCTGCAATAAAAGCAAGCCTCACATGAAACGAACAAAAGGCTGCAAAAAGATGGGTGTAACAAATAATAAAAATAAATACGGTGGTGATATGCAGCAACTGCACTGAGGTGTATCTTTACTGAGTTGTCTTTTTTTTTTTTAAACAGGACTCAAATTTAGAAAATATTCAAGCAGACTTTGGGTGGGGCATAAGAGGTCTGGGACCCTTCAGCCACACCAGATGGCAAAACTCTTCCATTAAAAACTATATGATCTCCTAATGTAATCTCTCCTGGAAGCCATAATGACCATCGCTATGCAAACTGTAGGTTCAAAGTGAAAGCTATGAATGATGTTGGGGTTTAACAATATTCCTCGATCCTGCATGACTATGGTTGGCAGTTCAAACCATATGGGATCTCTGACAGAGAGCCAGTAGAAGAGGAAACTATATACTTGCCTAGGCCAGTAATGCACTATAAGAATCATGGGTCCTTGGTCCATTCTAAGTTTCAGGAGAGTTTTTGCTAAAATACATGTACAGAAACCCCTCCTCCCAATGTAGAAGGAAAGCAACCCTCCCCTACTGGAAGGTTGTTCGGTGCCAATGCTGGGATACTGGCTGTGTCCTCTTGGAGACAGTCAAAACCCCAACTCAGTTTTTGGCTATGAAGAGGGCTGGGACTTTTGGGCTCTCAGCTCATGGGTACAAAAAAAAGAACCCTGTTTGATTTGGGTGCAGCGGGAGACAGAAGTATACCTACACCTGTGAGAGTGGTAGGTCTTCCTATGCCCCCCACCACAATACCTCCTAGATACTGAGGTGGCTGTGCCAGAAGTAGGCCTGGAGATGGTATTACAAAAGTGTCACTATGCTGCTTTATGAGGATTGCAGCCTCCTGTACCAACTGAATCTCACCAAAGAGATTCTCTCCATGGCACGACACATCAATGAGCTTGTCTTGGACATCATATTGTATGTCTGAAGCCTGGAGCCATGAGCATCTCAAGAGGCCAATATTTATGGAGGAAACTCTCTATGCCATATTGAAAATATCATATGTCACTCAGACTGTATATTTGCCACACTCCTTCCCTTTTGCTGCTAGGGAACTGAGTTGCTTGGCTATCTCCAGAAGAGAGCCTGCTAATTCCTATATGTTACTCATAATGTTCCACAATTGCATGCCCACGAAGAGCTGGCAGGATTCTATGCAGGATGAGAGCATAGCATTCTGAAAAAATGTTCTCCTAAAGACTGATATCTGAATCTCTCTTCCCAAGGGGCACGGAAGGATGCTTTTGGCTCTTTTTAAGAACAGACTTGATACCCATTGAAAGGTACAATAGCTGAAGTTTCGAGAATCCAGGCGCCTTCTGGACTTGAAACATCAAAGTTAACCTTCTTGTTTTCAGGTTGAACAGAAAGACGGGGGAGCGAGGTCGTCCACATCTTCATCTGAACATCATTCAGGATTTTGTGAATGGGTACTCTCATAGCCTCATGGGGGAAAAGAGAAGGGAAACAAATATAAAGGAATTGGAGGATTTCCAGTACTTAAGTTCTGGGTTCCTTCTCTGTATCTATCTTAAATGGAACAAACTTGTCCAATATTGATTTTGTAAGGGAAATAGCTAACTCCACTAGAGACCTTCTCACCTGGAGATCTCTCCTCAGAGTCACACTCGGATTCCCCAATCCTGAACTATACATGAAAACAGTCTGTGTCACTTCCTGACTCAACCTCTGCTCTTCCCAGGGTGCAGATCTGTGCTTAGGATGTTGATGCTTTCCAGTACCTCAGTAAATGTTCACCCGCTGATACACTGAAGATGCACACCAACTGGGCAATCACTAGAGTTGAAGCTCTTTGATTCCATGATGATGATGATCTGGCAGGCAGAGCATGAGTTTGTAGGATCAGTTCAACACCTTGTTGTACTGGCACTGATGCAGTTGAAGCAGCTGTCTCATCTCATATAAAGGAGAGTGCCATGCTCAATTCAAAGCTCTTTAGGAGACGCTTCTCAAAGGCTGCCATTGACAAAGGCAGGGGGAAGAAGTAGATGCAGTCAATGTCTCTTGAATCTGTTGGGGAGTTAAATCGGCAGGCTGGTCTTGACCATGGAGACTGGCACAGCACCTCCTCAGAGGGAGAAGCAGTCTTCATATTGGATCCTTTGATATCTCTATTTGCACAATATCATGCTCAGATGAAGTGCTCCTCCAATTTATTTCAGCCTCTGCCTTGCGCTCAGAGTCACAGCCCCTCAAAGTCAATGAAGCCGAAGATTAATCCTCCTTCTTTGGATGGGAAATGGATGATGACCGTTCCCAATGAGTCTAATCGATGCTCGATGTTGATGCACCCCCAAACATCCCATGCAGCTCCTTAAGCAATGGTGACAGAGGCCACCAATGCCAACATCAATGGACTGGCCTTATCTGTGCCAAAAACTATTTTGCACTATTCATTATGACTCGAGTCCTCTCTTTGCCATCTGTGAGCACAATAGATAACAAGAGGGATTATGGTCAGGGCCCTAGAATTGCAGGTACCAGTTGTATGTGTCCATATTGGACATGGTTGTGCTAAACTTGGCACACCGTTTAAACCTGCTAGGGAGTTTTTGGGACATATCATTCAGAAAATTAGCCACAGCAAAATCAAACGACTCCATGATTAAAAAAAAAAAAATCTGACCAGGAATGCCTGAGGCCTAAATGCAGCCCATAGCAGCAATGCAACAAAAATGAAGGAAATTTGAAATGGAACAAAGATTCTAACTAAAAAAGCTGCAGGGGGAAAAAAAAAGTCCATGTGAGTGGCAGTAGGAAAAAAGGGTGCAATTAGTCCTTACCTGCTAATTGTCTTTCCGCAAGTCCCTCGTCTAGTCAAGTGGGTCTTTTCCCTCCACCAGCAGCTAGAGACCGAGTGTACTCAAAATTATGATGTCACCATACAAGAAAACACTCCCATGCCTCTATGAGCCAGTATCCTGTTGACAAAGCAGACTCAAAGGACAGCAAACCTCCCTCCTAATACTCTTTGAAAAAAAACACCAAAACACCTTTTTTTTTCCTTTGAAACCCGTCTTACCTAAAAAAAAACCCCAAACTATGTAGATATCTGAAAAGAGCAAAAACAGGAAGCTGCCGTTTCTCCACGGGTTGACTGCCTGACAAGGACAAATGAACATTCTTACCTCTGCTGTTCTGTCCCGGCACAACACCTCCAAGGAGCAAAAACTCCCAGGCTCACTCCTGATTACAATGAAGCTGAGAAGAAAGACCTAGGCAGGAAACCAGAGTCAGGGTGGGTCCTAGAATGGACTGGAGGGACTCAAGGAAAGATTTATCAGGTAAGGACTAATTGCACCTTTCTAATCAGCCCTCCAGTCCAGTCCAGACAAGTGGGATGTACCAGTGCAGTACTCAACCTTGGGTGGGACCTGTGAGCCCAGCCCGGAGCATCTTAGAGCTGAAATTCACATCCTCATCCACCTGTGCATCCAAACAGTAATGCCACATAAAAGTATGCAGTAAGGTCCATGTGGCCACCCTGCAAATATCCTTGGCAGCACGAGACCATTCTCTGCACAAGAAGCCACCTACACTCTGGTAGAATACACCTTTAAGGCAGCAGGTGGCATCTTGTGCTTCACGAGGTAAGCTGAGGCAATAGCCTCCTTGACTCAGCATGCAATCGTTGCCTTGGTAGCAGACTCCCCCTTATGTGGTCCACCAAACAGGGCAAATAGACGGTCTGACTTATGGAACACCTCAGTCTGCTTGAGATAATGCTGAAGGACTCGACCCACATCCAGAAGACACAGACGATGATCTCCATGATCCTCTGTTTAGGAAGTTAACCCTGGCAGGGTCACTGCCTGATTGAGATGGAACTCTAAAACCACCTTAAGCAGGAAGGATGGAACAGGCCACAGAACCAACTTTTCCTTCAAAAAACACAGGAAGGGCTCTCGGCAAGACAGAGCTTGCACCTCTGAAATCCCAAGCGCCAAACAGATTGCCACCAGAAAGAGAGTCTTCAATGTCAGGTTCTTTAGAGTAGCCCTGTCGAGGGGTTCAAAAGGCACCTTGACTAATGCCGCCAGAACCAAATTGAGATCTTATGATGGAACCCTAGGTCAGACCGGGGGCGGAAGTGCTTCACCACTCACAGGATGCAGACCACAAGGTGCGCTGCGAGAGATACCCCCTGCATGTGACCATGATAACAGGTTAGGGCTGCCATTTGAATCCTCAAAGAATTGGAGGCTAGCCCTTTCTCCAAACTAGCCTGCAAGAACTCCAAAATATCCAGCACGGAGGCTGCAAAATACCTGATGCTATATCGTTCACACCAATCCTCAAAGCCTCGCCAAACTCTCACATACACCAAGGACATAGAACACTTTCTAGCTTTCAAAAGCATATCCAACAGGATCGCTGAGTACCCATTCCATCTAAAAGTGTGCCCTTTCAAAAGCCAGGCCATAAGCAAGAATTAATCTACCTGAAGCATGAGGATCGGACCCTACAACAGTAAATCCTTCCTGGACGGGAGACACCAGGGTGCCGCTACCAACAACCGAAGATCAGCGTACCATGGACGCCACGGCCAATCCAGAGCTATATGACTGGACCCCGATGCATCTCGATCCATTGCAGTAGTTGACGGATGAGCAGCCAGGAAGGAAACACATACAGAAGACCCGCTACCAGCCACTTCAGTGTGAAAGCATCAAACCCCTCAGACATTCTCTCTCTGCGCCTGCTGAAGAATCTGTTAGTCTTGATATTCATGGAGGACACCATCAGATCCATGGTGGGCTTGCCCCACCTGCTGACCAGGGCCTGGAATACCACGCGATTCAATTCCCACTCTCCCAGATCTAACAGGTGCCGACTGAGAAAAATCGTCATGTTGCCCTTGCCCACTACATGGCCCGCAAATAAGGCTAACAGATTGGCCTTGGCCCAGAGTAGAAGGGGCTGAATCTCCTCTGTGAGAGTCACACTGTCCATGTCCCCTTGGTAATTTATGTAGGCCGCCGTGGTCGCATTGTCCGAGCAGACTCGTACTACCTTGTCGTGAACCAGCAGATGAAACGCTTACAACGCCAGGAATACTGCTCTCATCTCTAGCCAGTTGATGGAACATTCGGCCTCAGCCAGCATCCACCATTCCTGCGTTACCTGCAACTTGCAATACACTCCAAATCCTGTGAGGCTGGCATTGGTCGTCAGCAAAATCCAACCCAGAGGTTCGAGGGACACCCCAGCCACCAACTTTTCTGGCTGCAGCCACCACTGGAGAAGGAGCCTTGTACCCAGCAGGCAAACCAGTTTCTTTGATAAGGGATGGTGCTGAGGTAGCCAACAGCAGAGAATGGCCTGTTGTAAAGGCCTCATATGTGTCCAAGCCCATGGCACCAGGTCGAAAGACACTGCCGTGGACCCAGACAACTGCAGGAGTCGATGGAGCCGCCATGGCTAAAAAATGCTGAATCTGCCACCGTATCTTCTGAGTTCATTCGTATGGCAGAAACACCTTGCTTTCCTTGGTGTTGAAGTGCATCCCAAGGTAGATGATATCCTGGGAAGGGTCAAGCTTGTTCTTGGACATGTTTATGACCCATCCAAGCTCCTGGAAAAAAAACACTACACGACAAGTGACCGCTATACTCTCTTCCACTGACTTTGCTCAAATCAGCCAGTCATCCAGACAGGGATGAACTAAGATCCTTTCCTTCCGCAAGGTGGCCACCACAAACACCATCACCTTGATGAAAGTCCATGAAAAGACCAAAGGGCAGTGCCCAGAACTGAAAATGCCCCATGGGCAGGGCAAACCTCAGAAAGCGTTGATGTTTTGACCTGATCAGAATATGCAGATATACCTCCATAAGGTCCAAGGTCATAAGGAACTTGCCCCTCCTGACTGCGAAAATCACAGACCACAGTGTCTCCATATGGAAATGCAGTATTCACAACATGCAGTTTACATGCTTCAGGTTCAGAATGGGCTGAAAAGAGTCTTCCTTCTTGGGCACCACAAAATAAATGGAGTATTGACCAGATCCTAACTGGTCTTCAGGTACAGGCACCATGACCTCTAGCTGAAGCTATTGCTGTAACATGTCCTGAATCACCCTGCACTTGGCAGGCACCATGCAAGGTGATAAAAAGAAATCATCAGAGAGAGGCTGTGCAAACTCAAGGGCATATAAGTTGCAAATTACTTCCAGCATCCATTGGTCAGACATTATCGAAGCCCAGGTCATTATAGACACCTGCCTACCGGTTCGCACTCTGCCTGGGCCGGCCTTGCTTCATAGGGCCATTTTAGGGGGAGCAGGGCTTCCAGAGTAAAAATCTCTTACATTTCCCCTTTAACCCCGAAAAAACTGGCTACAGGGCATGTAGTGACCCCTTTGAAAGGAGGGAAAACGCAAAGCCCAGAATCTGCAATAATCCCTGGGCTGACCTCAGTGTGCGGCTCCTGATTTTGAAGTTTTTGGCTGATCCTCAGGATGCCTAGAACCCTTAGACTCACCCAAGTCCTTAATTATCTTCTCAAGCGCTTCTCCAAACAATAGCTTGCCCTTGAAAGGAAGTATACTGAGACAGGTCTTTGAAGGCTCATCCACTGACCAGTAGCAGAGCCACAAGAAATGCCTGGCCGCAATAACAGAGGCCAAGGTCTTGGCCGAAGCCCGGACCTAGTCATAAAACTCATCCGCCAGATAGGCGGACACAGACTCCAGCTTGGCCGCCTCTGGAAGAGCAGACTCACTCTCAGTGCTCAGGAGCCTCTGGGACCAGCAAATACATGCCCTTGTAACACAAGCTCCACAAATAGAGGATTGAAGCAGTAGAGCGCTGGTATTGAATGCCTGTATTAACAACTGCTCCGACTTACAGTCTTGTACATCCTTTAATGCCACTCCACTTTCCACTGGAATGGTGGTCTTCGTTACCACATAGACCAGCACATCCACCTTTGGCATTTTCAGGAGATCCTTGTCCGCTTGAGGAATGGGGTATAAATGGCTCATAGCCCTACTGCCCCTGAGCCCTGCCTCAGGGGCCTCCCATTCTGCCTCTATCATTTGTTTTATCACTCTATGCACTGGGAAAATTATCTAAGAGTATTTAAGGGCCTGCAGGAGCTGATCATCTAAAGGCTTCTCTGTAGGAGCAGGAGCCTGCGATATATTAAGAGCTGCCAACAAGTGAGAAATTAAAGAGGCTAGCTCTTCCCTACGAAAACACCTCACTACATAGGGATCCTCCCCAGGAAGGATTTCACCATCCTCCAGCTCCAGGACCACCACCTCCTCCCAGAAGTCTGATGAACCCTCCAAGAGGTCTTCTGAGACGTCCACCTGAGAGCTCTGATCTCCCCACAGGTCCTCCTCCGCACACTGCTGTTTGTGGGGCTGCTCATCCAAACAAGGTTCCTCCTGAACTGGGGACTCTGCCCCCCTTATCCATGTCTTTTTTTATGTCTTTTCTTTCACGGAGCAGAGCCATGCTGCCGCTTCATACAATATGCATTAATAAGACAAAATCTGGAGTGAAAAAACCCTCTGAGGAGTTATTTCCCTCCAGGTTAGGCATGTCCAATGCCAAAAAGTGGTGTTTGGACTTCATTGTTTTTTCCTCCCGAGGCAGAAATTGTTTTAGTAGTTGTCTGCAAAATGACCATGGTTCCCGACAAAACCACGGGAACCACTGGCTCAAAGGCTCTGCTTTTGAAGCGCCAATGAAGCTTCTATCTCCTCTTTTGAGATCTGAGCCTCAGCGGAGTTGCCCTCCGTTGTATAGCAGTGGCAAACCCCTGCCATGGACAAAGCAGCCCTCCCAAGAAAAGCCCGCCAAAAATAACGGAGCAGACGCACTGCATCTGCACCACCAAAAAAAAGCCCAACGGACCCTCTGCACCTACTAACACCAAAAAAGATCCCCGAAAAAAGAAAAAAAAAAAAAAAGGCTTAGCACTGAAGTAAACCCTGCTCCTGTCAGCGGGTGCTTGCTCACTCAGGCTGAACAGTTCATTTTGTTTTCCCCTCTATATTTAAAGACACAGAGCTCTTAAAATTTAGGGAGCCAAGTAAAAGAAAAACCAGGTTATCCCACTCAAAGGAATATTGGAGATTCAAGCTGGGGGAAAGGGACCTAGACTACCAGGTGTTTGAACCCCAAGCACACCGAGTCGACTCAACGGCTCCAGTGGATAAAAGGAGCAGATTCTCAACTCCTGCTCAGCCAGCTATGCACCAGGAGCTAAAATCCCAGTCACCAAATCTGCTTATGTTGTTCCTCTTTATCAGCCTTTAAATCTTTCCTTGTACTTAGTCCCTAAATTTTTTTCCCCATGTGGAGATCTGACAAAGTGGAAGCTTCTCCCAACTGCTGGAAACCAAGATACTGGCTCATAGAGGCACGGGAGTGTCCTTTTCTATGGTGGCATCACAACTTTGAGCATGTTCGGTCTCCAGCTGCTGGTGGAGGGAGAAGACCCACTTGTCTGGACTGGACTGAAGGGCTAATTAGGAAACAGTGAATAAATTACCAAAAATAGAAAGCAGTAATCTCTACAGATTGAGGAGTAATGCATCCATTTGGCTCTGGAAAAGAAACTGAGGCAACCCCAAACAGCGGCAGCAGGTGGGAAGTGGAATGCATGCACAGAAGAGCGCTTCTTAAAGCTTCTAGAAGGTAACCAGGAAGCTGTTACCATGCTCCAGCTCTGTCAGTGAGTCACCCACATGGAAAGATATTAGTCTGCTTGTCCAAGGAGAAAAGACTATGGGATCTGTTAAAGGTTTTAGGCATTTTAGTCTCTCAATATTAATTGGCATGTATTGGAAAAGTGTTGGGGGCAGGAAGGGAAGAGAGAGAGGGTCACTTCCTGCACAGCTCAGACCCTGCAAAGCTTTCATTTATTCATAACTCTCTCATGCAACTATAGAGCCAGCTACTCTCAGCACTCTTCAAATGTATGCACAAAGGTAACAGTGTTTTTACACCTGTCCAATGGATGTATTTTTATTAGTTGTGTTAGGGGCCTGATTTTCAAAAGGCATTTACATGGTTTACAGCCCAGTAAAACATATAAATGCCTTACATGGGGATATTCAACAGCACTTACACAGTTAGTGCTGTTGAATATCTCCTTCTAACTCCCCTATGTGCCCCGATGCTATCCAGTTAGCATCAGGGGCATTCCGGAGCAGAGTGGAGGTGGTGACAAGAGATAATTGGGCAGCTGTGATATTGCATGCTGTCTGGTTAGCGATCTGCGCCAAAAAGATAAGCGAGGAAACGCTTGCCTGTCCTTAAGGCGCAGGAACTAATTGGGCAGCATGCAATATTGCTGCTGCCCGGTTTGCTTCGGCAGGTTCTGATGTGTGCGGCGATCTCCCGATATTCAATGCCATTGCTGCAGCATTGAATATCCAGGGTTAAGGGTCAACGGTTAGGGCTATACACTGTAAGGGCGCATAGCCTGCTCAACTCAATATCAGGCCCTAGAGTTATGTAATCTACAAAGAACTAGATTTTAGGACTGGTAGAATACAAATATTTTAAGTAAATAAACATGCAGCTTAGCAGAATGTTTTACTTCCACTAGAAGACTGAAGCCCTTTGTTTTTATTTTTCATTTTATTTATATTTAACTTATGCCTTTCTTTTTTTTTTTTTTTACACAACCCCAAGAGCTGTAAATACATACATATGTTATAACATCGGATCTCTCTCTTCACCCAGGCCATATTATATTTCTCCTCCCACCCCTTCTCTTTCCTGGAAGAACTCCATACCCTCAATGTGGTTGTCTGGCCAAAATGTTTGCTCACCTTTGCTTTTATTTATTTTATTTTATTTATGTTAGAGCTTTATGTAATTTATTTTAACAATGTGGGGAGTTGATCTTTAGATATTTGATATATATTGATGGGTTGCTTCATTTTACCATAGGAGTTTTATTTTATGATTACATATATTTTCAGGTACCGGATAGAGGTAAAAGGTAGTTACTCATCTGTAGCAGGTGTTCTCTGTGGACAGCAGGAATAAGTCCTCACATATGAGTGATGTCACCAATGGAGAGTCGTGCAGAAATGCTCCCCAGCTTCTATTGGAAGCTTTTGGGAGGCTCCACCACGCCCATCTTCCCACCTGTCATGGCGCCATCTTCTCCGGTATGATAACAAAGCTGTAGCAGAAGACAACTCCTCGGAGAGATGGGAGGGTTGTGAGGACTTATTCCTGCTGTCCATGAAGAACACCTGCTACAGGTGAGTAAATACCTTTTCTCCGTAGACAAGCAGGAATAAAGTCCTCACATACGGGACTCCCAAGCTACAGGCTACCAAAAACCAAGGATGCAGAAGAGCCCAACAGGAGCAAGTGAACAAGAACTGGAGAATCAACCATGTACAGCACTGGTAATCTCCAAACGGGAACTCATCTGATTCAGCTTCTTCTTCATACAGTGTCATTCATGAACATTCATGCTCCGAGGTTTGTCTTGTTTTTTTTTGTAGCCTGGACAGACGGTAGGGCCTTAGGGGGATGGAGTTGGATTCTAATCCCCAAACAAATGCTGGAGTACAGATTGGACAAATATGCTGTCACGTCAGGAATCACCATCCAGACAGCAATAAGATGTGAATGTGAGGACAGAAGACCACGCTGCAGCCCTGCAGATCTCTTCCATGGAGACCGAGCACAAGTTGGCCACCAACGCAGCCATGGCTCTGACACTGTGACCTGTGACATGACCATTAAGGCTCAGCCCCTTCTGGGCATAAGTGAAAGATATGCAGTCTGCCAACCATATTTAAAGAGTGCATTTGAAAACGGCAGCCTCTAGCTTGCTGGGGCTGCTTTTTCTCTATGGGCGTGAGGCCTTGGAAAGAAAGTCAGAAGAACTACAGACTGATTAAGATGAAAAGTGGATATCACCTTTGAGAGCACTCTATTATGATGAAACCTGGTTTAAGGCAGATGATCCACTAGAGCCTGGAGCTCACTAACACAGCATGCAGAGGTAACTGCCACCATGAACAAGACCTTCCAGGTCAAGAACTTCAAAGGACAGGAGTCGAGCAGCTCAAAAGGAGCCAACATAAGCTGCGCTAGAACCATGTAGAGGTCCCAAGCCATCACCAGAGGCTTAAAGGGAAGTCTCGAGAGGAGCAAGCCTCACATGAAGCAAACCACCAAAGGCTGAGTCGATATGGACGTTCCCTTCATACCGCGATGGTAGGCCCCAATTGCACTGAGGTGGACCCTGACAGATTTCAGACCTGACTTGAGCGGTCTAAGAGATACTCAAGGAGCCTGTCAACAGAACAAGTAAAGGGATCCAACACTTGTGCTGCACACCAGGAAGCAAATCTCTTCTGCTTGAAAGCATAAGACTATCAGGTCAAGGCCCTCTGAGATGCCAACAGAACATCCGCTATTTGCCATGAGGCAGGTTAAGTTCTGACAGGACTAGTCTCTCAACATCCACACAGTGAGGGCCAAGGATCTGATGCTAGGGTGCAGCATCCTCCTGTCCTTCTGCGAGATAAAGTCCATGTCAGAATCGAAATGCAGGGGCTCCCGCTGAGAGAGTTGAAGAAGGGGAAACCATGGCTACTGGGGCCAATACAGTGCAATGAGTATCAATGACACCCTTGTCTGTCTGGAGCTTTAGCAGGGTGTTCGGTATGAGAGGATTCACATTATAACAGGCCCTCACCCCCAGTGAAGGAGAAAAGCATCCAGAGCCAGCCTGCTATGAGAGGTGACCCTGGAGCAGAACTAATCCACTTGTATGCTGTGCTGAGCTGAGCTGTGAACAAATCTATCTCCAATTCCTCTGGCCTTGGTTCATCCTCCGTCTCAAGGGAAAATGGGATGGCCTTGGCCCTATCAATTACAAAGTCTTGGAAGGACATGTCCTCTGGAGGAGACTTTCGCCGTTCGTGTGGAAGGGAGGGGAAGCTCAAGGAATCTAGCCTCTGACAAGTTCTCAGATTCCACATCGGTAACCCAGCCAGAGTCAGACTCTGAGAGGAAATCGAAGTACCTGTAAGACTCAGCCTGGAGCTCCCTCCAGCTCAGAGGGGAGTAGGAACATCAACAGGATCTATGATGCATCGAGTGCTTTTGTGGCTTCGTCGGGATAGATCCCAATACATTTGAGAGAGAGATGACCCCACCAGGAACCGGAGTTGGGTCTCTCCAATGCCCTGATGTCCAGGACTGGCCCGTACCTTAGGCAGGCTAGGCAGTTGCCTAGAGTGTCAGATCTCTGTAGGCAGCAGGCCATGTGCTTCGGTGCTCTGAACCACGCCACCCCTTCCCCCCATGCTAAGCCATGCTGTGCTGCCACCTCCCACTGCTGTTGATTCCAGCGGTAGGGGGGGGGGATGGCTAGGCTCAGCGGCAAGCCATGTGCTTTGGAACACATGGCCTGCTGCTTCTGAATCCTTTAAGTTATGTTGGATGGGGGTCAAAAGCAGCAAGTCATGTGTGCTAAAGCACATGGCCTGCCACCGGGCCAGGTTAAGCCACGCTCCCCAGTCCCGCCGCCGGAATTGGAGGTAGCATAGCACAGCTCAGCATAGGTGGGCGTGGCTCGGTGCACGGGGGGGGGGGGGGGCAGCATAGCCAGGGCTTCTACCTAGGGTGGCAGAAGCTCTTGGTTGGCCCTGCTGATGTCGATGCCTCGGCAGGTAGGGAATGTGTTTTGAGGATCAGCTGCACAACGGTCAATAATGATGCACTGAAGGACCAGCCAGCTGTTTCTCTAGCATCGATGCGATGCGAGCCTCAAGCACCTGAAGATATGCCTCCATGGCTGCCATGTCCAAAGGCCTTGGGGCCTGAGCAGCTTTGGCCAATGTTTCCAGCATCCTTGCAGGGGTATCTGCATGGAATCGGTGCCCCTCCAAGAATATGGAGGTTGATTCCTCTCTCCAAGGCACCTTGGCGGGCTGTTAATGGCCTTCACTCTCAACATTGCATCGAGAAGGGCTCCAATGCCGATGAAGAAAGGCTTCTCCCAGTGCTCAGAAGGGTCCCCCTTCGACGTTGATGGAGTCGAGATCTTCTTCGATTCCATGTAGAGACCAGCCAATGCTCCAGAACGCTACAGGCCCTCAGCTCCAAATGTGCTCGGGAACCTCTCAATGTTGATGCACCTTTGGCAGAACCAAGTGGAGCCATCGATGCCAGTGCAGAGATGCTGACTCAGACCTCTGCCAAAGAAGGATTCTCTCTGCTTCTCTGGACCCTTCAGGCCTTTCCTTGTTATCTGTAGGCATAAATTATAAGAAGATTACTGGTGATCAAGACCCAGACACTGGAGGCACCAATTGTGCTGGTCGCTGACTGAGATGGTCCAGGCACATTTGGTGCATTTCTTGAACCCACTGGCAAGCTTCTGGGATATGTCTGGGAAGATAGCCATGGCAAAATCAAATGGCTCAATTGCAACCAGAGGCCACATGTAGATTCTGAGCCCTTCGGGGGACGAGGAAATATATCCTGTATCTGTTTGTAGTGTTTGTAAACCACTCTAATGCCTTTCAGCTTGGACAGTATATCAAGAAATTAAATAAAGATAAAGACAAAACAAACAGAAAATAAAAGTACTAAAAAAAGTGCCGGAACCGAAGCAGATCCATGATCAATGGACCTGACGCTACCGATGGCAGGCGGGAAAATTGAATACAAGTAAAATGAAAATTCCAAAGTGGAAAAAGCAAAACGTTTACTGGCAGACGACCGATTCACGTCTGTGGGGCTCCAGGGAAAATGAAGACTGGAGAAGATGGTGCCACAGCAGGCAAGAAGACAGACGCACACCAAAAGCTTCCAATAGAAGCTGGAGAGCATTCCCACAGAGGGGTCTGTTGGTGACATTACTTATATGTGAGGTCTTCATTCCTGCTTGTCCACAGAGAATTAACAAATTAAGTCAGTAAATAAATGGTTCAGGGGCCCCTGGCCAAAAATTAGCAGACAAACAGTGGTAGCAAGTTCCTCATGCTCTCTTACAGCTGTCAAGTTATCCATTTCCAGGAGGAAGACTTTTTGGCCAGCCTGGGATTTAAACTTATATCTCAAAAGAAATACAATATTTGTTCTTCTCGATTCTACCCACTGGAATTAGAGCAGCATCAGAATAGGGTTATTAAATGCAGGACTAGCCCGATATCTCAGTCTTAGAAATAGGAAACATGGCAGCTCTGCTCTCTCCAAAACACCCTCATTCCTAAAGCAGGGCCGGTGCAAGGTTACTAGATACCCTCGATCAGTGGTTCCCAAACTTGAGGTCAGGACCCCAAATGTGGGCACATCATCAATGAATGGGGAGGGGGCACAGAAACATGGCAATTTCCTCTTCTCTCTGGACAGAGAAGAGCCACCAAAATGGTAAAGGGGATGGAAGGATACTCCTATGAATAGAGGCTAAAAAGGTTAGGGCTCTTCAACCTGGAAGAGATGGCTGAGGGGAGATATGATAGAGGTCTATAAATTAATGAATGGAGTGGACGGGTAAACTTAGATTGATTGTTTACGTCATCAGAATATAAAAAGACTAGGGGACATGCAATGAAGCTACAGGGTAACCTATTTAAGACTAATAAGAGAAAATATTTTTTCACTCAACATGTAATCAAACTCTGGACTTACCGGAGGATGTAGTAAAAGCTGTTAGTGTAGCTGGGTTTAAAAAAGGTTTGGACAAGTTCCTGAAGGAAAGGTCCATAAATAGGAATTACACTTACCTGGTAATTGTGGTTCCTTGAGTGACTCCAGTTTAGTCCTCAACCACTGGGTAGTGAACCTCCTCCTGCAGCTTGGAGACTGGGCATGTCAAACTCATGACATCACTGGCTATAGCTTACTGGTCTCTCCCATCAGCCCCCAGTGAACTATTGACAAAGCAGACTCAAAGGAGCAAAAAATCAGTAATAACCTATCTACCTACTACTCCCCTTTAAGAAGGAAAGGGACTGCTTCCTGCATGCTCTCCTTTCCGTCGAATGCCTAGCCTTAAACAATCCAGAGCAATATAGCAAAATATATAATATATAATATCATAATATAATAATATAACAATATAGTGCAAAACAAATGGAAGCATCAAAACGACTGAACACCAGAGGCAGCCTATATCCACAGAAAAAAACACTGCTAAGACCCCATCCCCGGGTGGGAATGAGGACTAAACTGGAGTCACTCAAGGAACCACAATTACCAGATCAGTGTAATTCCTATTTCCTTATCGTTCCTCCAGTTTAGTCCTCAACCTCTGGGATGTATCAGAGCAATAATCATTGGGAGGGACCTTTCCAGCCGGATCTCAACACCGCCTCCCTGAAAACAGCATCCTTAGCCGCCAGAACATCTAGGCGGTAGTGCTTACTGAAAGTATGGAGAGACAACCAAGTGGCCTCCCTACAGATGTCCACTGGCAGACCCAAACTGTGCTCTGTCCAAGAAGACGCTTGCACTCTGGTAGAGTGAGCTCGTAAGCTCCCTGGGACTGTACGGTCCTGTAGAAGATAAGCCGACGCACTCGCCGCTCCAATACATCCAGAAATGGACTCCTTCGCCGCCGCTTCCCTTTGCGGGGCCCTCCGAACACCCTGAAAAAAGACGAAAGTTTCTGAAACCTTTCAATACTGCCGCAGCGCTCTCTTGACGTCCAAACAGTGCAAGCTATGGCTCAATACGCTCCCCTCCACTGCACCTAGCGCTGGAAGAGAGACCATTTTAGTTAGGTGAATGTAGAAACCACCTTTGGCAACAACGACGGAACCAGCCGCCAGGCCACCTTCTGTCTGAGACAGACAAAAAATGATTTCTGACAGGTCAACGCCTGCAACTCCGAAAATTGCCTCGCCAAACAGATGACCAAACATACCATCTTCAAGGCAAAACCCTTAACCTACGCCTGTTGCAAGGGCCCCAATGGCGCGCTAGCTAACGCTCCTAAAACCAACTTGAGCTTCCCCGGTGGAATTAATATCCTACAAGAGGGCTACAGTCTGGTAACCGCCTGAGAAAGCGTACCACATCGACCTGTGCACGAGAGCCACTCCCTGTCCTTTGCCCCTATAGCAAGACAGAGCTGGTAACTGAACTCTCCAGGACATGCCTTTACTAACCCCGCCCTGCAGAAAACTTAATACCAAGGGAACTGACACTGTTGTCGTGCGAGCGTGCCTCCGCGAGCACCCATCCTCAAAGATGCGCCATATACGCACATATGTAAGGGCCGTAGACTGTTTTTTTTTTTTTGGCTGCAAGGTGGCAAAGACTGCTGCCGAGCAACTCTTTTTCCTTAAGGTTGCCCTTTCAACGGCCACCCCGTAAGCAAAAACTGATGCACCTGAGGCATTCGAAGGGAACTCTGTAGCAACAGAATCTCCAATGTCAGAAACCTACATGGATTCCTGTCGAGGAACTGTATGAGGCAGGCATACCACAGGCGCCTCGGCCAGCCCGAGGCCCCCAACCACACGTTTCCCCAAAGCACTTCGATACGCAGAACCACTCAACCTACGAGTGTCCCTGGTGGAAAGACATAGAGAAGACCGGACAACGGCCACCGTTGAAACAGTGCGCCGATGCCTTCCGACCTCCTTTCGCGTCATCTGCTGAAGAAGCGACCCATTTACGCAGAGTGAAACACCATCATGAGGTCCATTACTGGCTGTCCCCATATGCGACCGATCTGCACGAACACCTCTGGATGCCACTCCCATTCTCCGGCATCTACTTGGACCCAGCTGAGGAAATCTGCCGTCACAATGTCCTTACCCGCAACATGCGCCACCGAAAATGCTGGCAGCCAAAGCTCTATCCACACACACAGACCCTCTGCCGCGGCCTCTATGGCCACACTTCCGGTTCTGCCCTGCCAATTGATGTAGGCCAACGCTGCGGAGTTGTCGGACTACTCGCACCGCTCGACCTGTCACCGTAGCTTTGAACGCCTGCAAAGCCCGGCGTATCACTCGCATTTCCAGTTGGTTAATTGACCACTGGGTCTCCTATGTACTCCAAGAGCCTTGCGCGAAACGATCTCCGAACGTAGCTGAGTTTAAAAAAGTTTTTGGCCAAGCTCCCGGAGGAAAGGTCCATAACCTTTTATTAGAGAGAAGATGGAAAATTATTAATTTTTTTTTTACCAACTTTCACCAATTCAAGATGTTCTATAAGGCACACAACTCAACAGAGCATCACATCTGTTCTACATGCAACGGAACCCTTAAAATATGAGCATACATGAATCCACCGCTTGCCCCGTTACAAGCATTGAGTAGCCTATTCATCTTTTTGGAAACCAGCCAGGTCCTTAAGAACTGGATTGGCTACCCTAGGAAACAGGATACTAGACCTGAAAGAGTTTGGTCTGACCCAGTATGGCATTTCTCGTATCTTTATGAAAGGAACCTCCCCCCAAGGTCCTGTGGCTAGCGCACACGGAGCAGTGCGGCCTAGTGGTTGAGGCAAGTTGCCAGAGGACCAAGGATTTGAATTCCAAATTGAGACCACCAACCTTGGGCCATAAAAATTGGAGTTTCTGGTCCCACAGATGGTCCTTCTGGCCTTCGTTAAGCGACTTAACCCTCTGCCTCAGGTACCAAAACATAAATTGTGAGCCCTTCAGGGACAAGGGAAATAGAAATACCGTAACTGACTGCATGCCACCCTGACCTGTAGGCAATCAGTATACTCAAATAAATAACTGACTGGGAATATGTGACCGTAGCAAACACTGGCAGTGGAGAGACATCAGAGCTGGTGCTGGTTCCTGGTCTTCCTTTCTCGCTCTCCCAGTCCTTCTGCCAGCATTGAGAAAAGGCTAAGAATAGATTGTCCAATGGACCGGGGACCTTGCGTCCTGGACATGAGAGAGAAAGAGGGGCTAGGATCTGAGAGCAAAGCCCAAAGAGAAAGGGAAACTGGTGACTGTGACACTGTAGCTCCTCCAGATGGCTCACTCCACAACAGATCCGATGAATGCATCTCCAACCCCATGTAACACCATGAGGACCTCAGGCACTTTATTACAATCGACATCCCCCCATTACTGGAGAAATTACCTTAGCGTGATACTACAGTCTGAGCAAAGAAATGCAGTCTCACTCTGCAAAAAGTGCACCCAAAAATCATGCCTAAGCAATTGTGAGCACATACAAAATGCACATCTACATATACGGGTGACCCAGCACCTGTCACCCAAACAGTGCAGTGAGCACGCTTGAACATAGGCTGAATGCATGGAGCATACACAGAGTATTGACTTCCGCTATGAAACCTTCCAGTGCCCTGGAGCGCTAAGCCCCTGACTGTGCTAACTAGACGTCCTTCTCTTCACCCTCAGCATGGGCCCTTTAACAAGATGGCACAGACGGGTCAGTGCCCCTGCTAAGTGCTTAAAGCCCTGCTCTGACAGCACAGGCTCTAGAAATAGATGAGAATTTCCTGGGAAGGGCATGCTAAGTGGAGCTATGAAACACACAGGCACCCCCTCTCCCCCCAGCCTTCCTGCAGTCAGAGAAATAGCGGTGGGATACACTGACAACCTTGCAAGTGGAGGTCTTAGAGGTTGCTGCCTGTGTGAAACTGATGAAGAATCCGATTTTGTATTTTACAACACCCCCCCCCCCCCCAGGGATGGGGGCACTGAATACTATATGTGATTCATGAGCAGCGCTGCCATCCGGTGGCCTTTAGGCACCAGAGCCCAACAAACGATACAGAAGTTAAGAGCTTTAAATCTTGGTCATACAATCTTGATTTGCAGAACTTTACAGTTGCTTGTTTAGTCACTAACCCCTGAGTGCCCCCCCGAGGTGGCCCTGTGGTTATTTCTTCCCTGACTTGCAGAGATCAATCTGATGATGGCTGCATACACACGGTCACAGAAAGGCACTATTGAGTGTATCAGCTGCCCTCTGGTGGCCATAATCCGTAGCACAGGCACTTCTTGGTTGACAGTTTAACTGTTATAATTATTTTTTTTATATCCTAAGGTTTCCTTAACCTATCCCTGTGAAACCACAGGTGTTTGGGCAACTTTCACTATAGAATACATTTACAGACCGTGAATACAAAAAAATAGCTACTGTCTCAAGCACACTTCCAGCCTGTCCCTCCTTCCACCTACAAGTTAGGGCTCTGCCCTTGAAGAACCTAAAAGCTGGAAATTTTCCTAATATCCCGGGACTTAACAGATGTTCCTCAGAGACATGATTAGGAGGGAAAGAATAATGCCAAAACTGCTGTCCTATAAAACTAAGAATAAACTTAAAAATAAAGAGGACTGACAACAGCCCCCCTTAAGGCTGAGGAACCCCCCGAGCCTCAAAAAACCTACAAACAAAAGAAAGAAACACTAGACCTAAAAATCTAGCTATTCTGCCTGTCGTCTTCCTCACACAGGCAGCTCGCTGCAACTTCCGCCACGTGGTTCAAATACCTAGAAAGAAAATGACCGCCCCTTTGCCAACGAATTTTGGCGCCAAGTACAACAACCGCTGCAAAAAGGAGGCCTCAGCAGACCGACAGAACCCGAAGGCCTTAACTACAGGCCGAAAGTCACGCAGCCTGCTCCTACCGTCTTGAATTCATCCGATCCTCAAGCCGCGTTGCCGTGCCCAGCAGCCATGGCGAGGACCGCTCAGCTGGTTCCACAGAGTAAAAGTAAAATCCCACAGCAACGGAGAGGCTCTGTCTCACACAGCTTCAGTGTGGCTGTACAGGTCCCAGAGCTCTCTCCCGTACCTTCAAGAGAGAGAGATCCGCACCGGCGAATGCCTGCAGCAAGTGAAAATAACTGACAAGGAGGGAAGGCGGGAGCTGAGTTTAAAGAACCAGGCTCAAATTTAAAATTATTGTAAATATAAGGAAATTTGCTCCTAACAACTAAAGGGAACTAATCCTGATTGCCAATTAAGCAAAGGTAACTGAATTAAAAGTAAAATTAAAGGTAAAAATCAAAAGTAAAATCAGAATAGAATTTGTCACACTAAATGCTCCTTATCTGTTCCCCCAAGTGAGCCCAGAAGCTAGGCTCACTACGTCCTCCTGCTGCATGGAGACTGGACACACTGGGGGCTGATGGGAGAGACCAGCAGGCTATATCCAGTGATGTCATGAGTTTGACATGCCCAGTCTCCAAGCTGCAGGAGGAGGTTCACTACCCAGAGGTTGAGGACTAAACTGGAGGAACGATAAGGAAACCATTATTAAAAGGGACAGGGGATTTATTTATTTATTTGGACAGTGGACTGTTGTAGTTGTTATGGAAGGACAGACTAGATAGGCCATGTGGTCTTTTTCTGTCATCATGTTTCTATGTTTCTATGTTTTGTATACCACCTTATCCTTCAATCAAAGTGGTCACAACACATTGGGGATACATTTAACATGAGGGGATGAGAGACACATACGCTAATACTTACAGGGAACATGGGCTATGGAGGGTTAAGTGGCTTGCCCAATTTTCTATGAGTCACGGGATATCACTGCTTGACTCAGTACAAGCATTGAGGAACCAGTTTCTTTTGGGGAAACTGCTAGGTACTTATGACCTAGATTGGCCACTGTTGGAAACAGGATACTGGGCTTGATGGACCTTGGTCTGACCCAGTATGGCAT
This sequence comes from Ichthyophis bannanicus, assembly GCA_033557465.1. NCBI lineage: Eukaryota > Metazoa > Chordata > Amphibia > Gymnophiona > Ichthyophiidae > Ichthyophis > Ichthyophis bannanicus. The sequence continues at coordinate 196,644,582 of CM066039.1, forward strand.
ATTTTATGTTCTTATGACTTTCACTATGACCTATTAGCCAGTGAATGTTCATAGGCCCTTGCCACCACCTAAGTAAGCTTTGTGTTAGACTGAAAACCATGCTTAGTACTGGGGTCTGTAAGCACACACTAGACACTGCCACAAAGGACCCTGTGCTGACTGCCGCTGCTTTCTGCTTTAGATGAGTGAAGCATATGCTTTGAAAAGGGGTGGGCCGCACAGGCCCTGGTCCGCAGGGATCCCATCCCCTGCAGGCAGAAGAAGAAAAGTCACAGTCACTGCAAAACCCCTTCCTGTCTGCCCACGGGAGATCAGATCCCCGCAGCAGAACAGGAAGGGTCTTTGCCACGATCGTGGCTTCTCCTGTTCTTCTGCCCATGTGGGATGGAATCCCAGCAGGCAGCCTGCTACCTGCCAGCCACGATCATGGCAAAGATCCTTCCTGTTCTGCTGCAGAGATCCGATCACCCATTGTCAACAGGAATGGTCTCTGCCTGACTGTGGCTGGCAGGCAGCAGGCTGCCTTTGGGGGATGGTATCCCATCCCCCGCAGGCAGAAGAAGAGCTGCAATCGCAGCAAAGACCCTTCCTGTTCTGCCCGTGGGTATCCAATCTCCCGCAGGCAGAACAGGCAGGGCAGAGCTTGGGGTGGTGCTTGGGACCCCAAAATAAAAAACCTTCTGCCACCCCTGGAGTGGATGAAGGAGGCTGAAGAGCTGTTATTCTGATTTTATCATCTGGGGGCCACGTGGATTTTCAGTTGCTAAAATGGGGTCATAGGGGATAAAGGTTTGGGCAGCACTGTCCTTGATAAACCATTACCCTTGCAAAATGCAATGTGTGCCTTTGAGCAAAGCAGATTACCAGGCCTTTCTTTTGTGGCAATGGAGGGTTAAGTGACTTGCCTAAGGCCATGAGGAATGCTAATAGGAACTGAACCCTGGTTACCAAGCCAGTGCTCTAACCATTAGGCTACTCCACCACTCCACAATATGCTTTTAAACCCATAGCCCCTGGTCCCCCTCCAATTTTATAATCAAACTTAATCATCTCAACACCATCCCTCATAGAAAATCCTATAAAACATATATTTGGGCATCATATTTTCAAATATTAAACTTTGTTTTGTAAATATATACATCATGAGGGAAATTTCCAAAAGCCCATTGTCATTCTTCCCTGTGGAAAAAGGCAGGTATTGATATGTTTGAGTTCGTGTAGTTAAGACACATTGTTTTGCTTTGACTAGTTACTCTTTGCCGTCCTAGGTAATCGCCCAGTTTGCCTAGAGGTTGTGTCTGCTCTGGTCTGGTCTACTTCCTTGTACCAAGCCTACCGTGCTAAGCAGCTCCAGGTCTAGTTTTGCCTACAGTAAGCTGGGACTTATATAGTTCTGGTTTGTACTACATGAAACTACATCAGTAGATCGGGCATGGAGAGACAAAACAAGGACTAACTCAAAGCGTCACAGATGACCTGGGTTGTGCCCCCCGTCTTTCTGCCGTCCCCTCTTCCCTTTTCATATACGCTTCCTCACGCTTTCTTACATTTGGCTTCCTTCCAGTTGCCGGAGTCGGAGCTTAGATCCGGCTTCCCACTGCCCTTGGTGGCCATGACAGCAGAAATCCAAAGCGGAGCCGCTGGGACAGGAACGAGGGATAGCCGGGAAGGGAGAAGCCGGCTGGCGGGAAGAGGAAAGAGCGGGAGGTGCGGGACGATATGCCAGGAACTGGAAGCAGGGGCTCGCGCACCTACTCTCACCGTGACAGTTGGTCTCTCACTCGGCGCCCGCAGCCGTCCGGCAAACCTTGTCAATATGCCGGCGCTCATCCCTTTATAGTGATCGTGTAAAAAAAAAACAGTAAAGCAAAAGAATGTCTCCCACCCCAAGGCCTGCAGCTGTCACTGCCTACTATATAAAGGCGTTTAGTTTATTTATAATCTGATAGCGGGTTGGGTGCTAGCGCTCCGTGGAGTGGCCAATGTCGCGCTGGGCACACTGGGAGATGTAGTTCTCCTATCACGTGGTGTTCTGCAGATGGGTGGAGGTTAAAGTCCATGTTTCCATCTGCCAATAAACGCAGCTGGCTACTTATGAAAGTGGGTTCCGAATTCTGCTACATTGTACTTTGGACTTTCTCATTTGGTATTATCGTGAATGTGTGAATGCCAACAACAAAAGAAAACAATACAAAACTTTATCCATAGATAGATCTATAGACTCCTTCCGAGAATTAAAATAATTAGTTATATGAACATAAGATATGCCATACTGGGTCAGACCAAGGGTCCATCAAGCCCAGTATCCCGTTTCCAACAGTGGCCAATCCAGGTCACAAATACCTGGCAGGTTCCCAAAAGGTATACAGTACAGATTCCAGGCTGCTTGTCCAATGGGTAAGCAGTGGATTTCCACATGGAACTTGTCCAAAACCTCTTTTAAATCCAGCTACACTATTTCTGGAAATGAATTCCAGAGTGATTACATCTTGAGTGAAAAAATATTTTCTCTGATTAGTCTTAATGTACTACATCGAGTATTCCCTGGTCTCTCTACTTTTTGAAGGAGTAAACAACCCATCTACATGTACCTGTTCTACTCCATAATTATTTTATATGAGAGAAGTCCCCCTCTGCCATCTCTTTTCCAAGTTGAAGAACCCCAACCTTTCAAGCCTTTCCTTGTAGGAATATCCTATCCCCTTTATAATTTTTGTCACTTTGTACCTTTTCTAATTCTGTTATGGTGATCAGAATTGCACACAATAGTCAAGGTATGGTTGCACCATGTAGTGATAAAGAGGCATTATAGTATCCTTTGTTTTATTCTCCATTCCTTTCTTTATGATTCCTAGCATTCTATTTACTTTCTTGGCCACTGCTGCACATGGGGCAGAGGGTTTCAATGTATTTTTATTTTTTTAGTGCCACAAAGTCAGTGCTGACTCCTAGCAACCCAGCTGCCTCTGGGTATTCTTGACAATGTATCACTGGAAGTAGCTTGCCAGGCCTTTTCTTCCAAGGCAATGGAGGATAATAAAGTGACTTGCCCAAGGTCACAAGGAGTGCTAGTAGGAACTGAACCCTTGATTTTCATCATCTGGATACTAGGCAGCTGCTCTAACCACTAGGCTACTCCTCCACTTCTTCAATGTGTTATCCACAATAATACCTCCTGGGTAAGAGTGTGTGGCTTTTAATTACTAGCTCTCTGCCTGAGAACTCTTAAAAGGGTTTGGTCTACATTTTTAGAAAAGAGTTAGTCTTGTTGCTGCTTTATTTTAAAAGGGGAAATACTTGGATTTTTTTTTAGCGATACACGTTTAAAATTCTGCTGTTAGTTTCTCTTTTTCTCAGCTCTTTGAAGCCATTCACACTTATCAGGTGATAGTTCCCCCCACCCTCCACCCCCATTTCCCACTCACCCAATGTGAACATTCTTGCTTTATAGGGCAGCCCCCAAATTAGCTACACATAGGAACTTAGAACAGCACAATTAGAACACACTTAAAATAGGTTAACTCCTTTTTGTTTGAAAGGACAGCTGAGAAACAGGCTGCTACTTTACTTCAACTCTCCTTTACTTCAACAGGTACCAAAGCTCCACCAACTGAACAATGGCTGGGAAAAATCATATTGCCAAAGCTGTTGCCCCCGTTACAGCTTCTACCTCTCTCCAGACAGAGATCCCAATGCCAATTAAAGGACCAGTTCCATGTGCAGGATGCCTACATGCTGAAGCTCTCAGGAAACAGGTGGAGGAGCTCAGAGAAGAGGTGGCAAGGCTGAGGAACATTCAAGACAGTGAGAGGTACATTGATGAGATGCTTCTTGAAACATCCAAACTCTGCAGCAGAAGTGAGGATGGGAACCTACTGTACAGAAAGATTGGACACCAGTCACCAAGGCCTGCAGAATCACCAATCCAACTCCTCAAGCCCTTGAATTGAAGAGCCATTATGCAGCCCTGGAAGTGGAGGAGTCAGAGGCATCCCAGGAAAGGATAAAACCAGAGCTTGAGCACCCCAAAGTTCCTGAATCAGTAACCACTAGGAAGCAAAGGGTAGTGGTGGTTGGTGACTCTTTTCTGAGGGGTACTGAGGCATCCATACCAACCAGACTTGATGTCCAGAGAGGTATGCTGTCTGCCAGGTGTCAAAATCCAAGAGGTTACGGAGAGTTTGCTGAGACTCATCAAGCCTACTGACTATTACCCGATGTTGCTCATCCAAGTCGGCACAAATGATACTGCCAGGTATCCCTCTGAGCATATCAAGAGTGACTTCATGGCTCTGGGACAGAGGGTGAAGCAGATAGGAGTGCAGGTGGTGTTCTCTCAATCCTCCCTGTTGAGGGTAAAGGCCAGGGCAGAGAAGCTTGCATCCTGGAGATAAATGCATAATTGCGTGGATGGTGTCATTGAGAGCGTTTTGGTTTCTTGGACCATGAGATGATGTTCCAAGGGCTGCAGAGCAGGGATGGTGTCCATCTGTCCAAGAAGGGTCGACATGTCTTCAGTAGCAGACTGGCTAACCTACTGAAGAGGGCTTTAAACTAGATTCATTGGAGATAGGTGAAGAAAGCCCCCAGATAAGTGAAAGCCCCCAGGAAAGTGAAACATTAAATACCTTTATAGAAATAGGTAAAAGGGGCAACATCTGGAAAGCAGTGTCTGTAAATGCCTGTAGCATGGGAAATAAGATACCAGATGTTGAGGCTTTAATGGAAGAGGCTGACTTGGATTTAGTGGCAATTACAGAGACATGGTTCACAGACAACCATGATTGGGATATAACTATACCAAGCTATGCATTATTCAGAAAGGACAGGGTTGGAAGAAGGGGAGGAGGAGGGGCACTATATGTAAAAATTAATATTAAAGCTATGGAAATATAGGTGTTAAAAGGGAGAGAGGAGGCAGTATGGGTTAAACTAGAAAGAAGGAAAAATAAATCCATTTGCATTGGCGTGTGTATTACTAATTAAAGATTTATTTGAATCAGCAAGGAATACTGAACTTTTGAACCATCCCGTATGTGAGAAATCATGCTGAGCCAGCTGTTTACTAGCCCAGAGTCCAAAGCTGTAGGGAATGACTGACCAGAAATGTTTATTAACTTGGAGAACAAACAAAGGCTGGAGACGGACTGGTCAAAATTACTGTTTAGCAGAGGTGTATGGGGAGGAGAATACCTCACATGAGGAGTCATGCTGTCCAGCTGGGACACATTTGTTACAGCCTATAAAAAAGAGATAGAAAATCCAGAACAGAGGGATGAAGGGATCTCTTCCATGGAGCGGACGCGATGCCTGGAAAATCTCCCAATTGAGAAGTCTCTCTTGCCTGGCTGAATCAGGGATCCATTTAGTCGAAGTGTGGCATGAGATGAAGTTCATAGCTCTATCGGTGATGTATTATTCTCCTGTAATTACTTGCTTTCCAGTTATCTTTTCTAACTAATCAGAGGTAAATAAGTGAATTACTTGCTTTTCTAAATAAGTACAGGTAAGTAAGTGAATTACTTGCTTTCAAGTTATCCTTTCTTTGTTTTATAAATAAACTGTCTTTATTACAAAGTGGGCTAGCCTTTATTTTCATACCCCGTTCAAGTAGCAAAACATCTGGTACCAGAAGTGGGGTCCGAAAAAGCCTTGGACAATGTTGAAAAGAAGAGGAAATAGTGTAAATGCTGTAAAGGGGGGTAAAGATGTGACTGTTGTAGGGAGGAGCAGCCTAGTGGTTGGGGCAAGTTACCTCAGGCCAGAAGGTCAGGGGTTCAAATCCCACTAGAGGACAGCAACCTTGGCCCAGAAGGACTGGGGTTTCTAGTCCCACAGGTGCTCCTTGTGGTTTTGGGCAAGCCACTTAACCCTCCATTACCCATGTTCCCTGTAAATAGTTATCTCCAAGTTCTAATGCCCTGTTCAATGTAATTTCAGTTTGTTCAATGTAAACCACCCTGATGTCATGAAAGGCAGTATATAAGAAATGTTAAATAAATATTGTAGATATTTTCAGCTGGGATCAGGCACCTTAGAGAGTGGTCTTGCTGGTCAGGACTAAGTGAGAATTGGGATTCTGTTTTAAAAGATGCTGAGCCTAGGAATGTCCTTACATGCTTGCAAAAAATACCTGTTGAAAAAAGGACAGAATTGAATACTTTAGGGAGAAGAGGATGGCTTTTGTTGTCTGCATATCGTAAGATGCATCGGACAAAATCCAACAAACTAGATTGGGTCGCTCAACTTGAAAAACTGATTTATGATTTACAGAATATGGTAACAATGTTACTATGCCAAACCCATTTGTTGACAGATAAATTAGACACTTATTAGCAAGTTGCAGAGAGAGCTGCTGTTCGGGTAGCTCAGTATAAATACCATAAGTAAATAAAAAGAAAGTGCATATGTCTATTGCTAAAGCAGGTGTAAATTGGGATCCTGATGACTGGGATGGTAATATCTGGGATTCTACTGAATCATCTAATTCTGAGGGAGAGCAAGGAGTCAGGAATGAGAACTATCAGGCACAACGGATTTATAGGAGGAAAGTGCAGAGTACTCCTCAAAATTATGGAGGAGTTAATCTAGATACTGTGGAGGATTTTAATCAACAAGAGATTAATGATATCCAGGAGAGGATTGGGATTAAATTCAAGAAAAAATTGATAAGGAAAATGACTGCAGCTGGATTCTGCAGCCGAGGAAAAGAGCTCTAAAAATTTTAAAAAAAACTGTTTAGGAAAATATGTAATCTTGGGATACAAAGATATTCAGTTCAGTGCTTTTTCCTGTAGAGCTAGTATTAATTGTTGGGGAAAATCCTTATAAGATTATGAAGAAGCGTATAGATGCCTAGGCATAAAGCACTTGTAAGCTTTGATTTGTCTTGTGTTCAGAACCTCTGCAATATATGTTTTAGTCTACAGTATAAGCTGTTTTTCTTTCATTGCTGTCTGCTCAAGTAGGTTTCATGGTCCCTGGATGCTGAACTGACTAGAGCTCTTTACTAAAGCTGAACGAAACAAACAACAAAAAGACAGAAAATTAAGGAAACTGCTTCTGTTTTCCTTTGACCTTCAAAGTAGGGGTTGAGAGCCCTGTCAGGACAATGGGACATCCTGAGCCAGTAGTTACGAGATTGCAACTTGAAAATGATTTAAATCCTGAGTGAACAAGAAGATAATCCTGCTTGAGCCTTATCTTTGGTATATGTTATGTGTCTGTTCTTTGTCTTTGACTGTGTATGCTATCAAGCAAACTTAAAAGTTAAAAGGGGATTTTATATATTGTGGCAAGCACCTCGTAGAGGGCATAATTATTGTTCATATTTTACAGAAACACAAAGAGCTGTAACTATAGGTTTATTTAGGAATTTAATAGTAATCACAAGCAGCTTCCAGCATTTACAACTCCTCCCTCTTGTTCAGCTGAAAAATATTTAGACAGTAATCTACAGTTGCCCTGAAGGACAGAAGAGAGACCTACTGTTTACTTTGCTATCTGTGTTTAAGATAACATCAAGGTTGGCTGTAACCCAGAGTAATTTACTTTAAAATAACTTCATTGTTTTCAGATCAGTTTGTTACCAGTCTCAGGTATTATGTATAAGGTTTTAATTTAAATGTGACAAAGTACTAGCATTTTGGTTAAAAATATAAAAAGGGGAGTATTTGCATTCCAGATATCCACCAACCTTTCTATGAAAAAGTATTTCCTTATGATGATTTTGAATTCACCTCCTTGCAGTTTCATGTCATTTGAATGCCTGTTTCCTGAACTTTAAGATTTTAGTTAATTACTTTGCATTGTTAAGCTCAGTGCTGATGACTGATGAACAGGACAGTAACACCATAGGCGTTAACTACACTGATCTTTCCAGTTTTATTTGTTACAATATTGGATTTTAGGATAAATTCACCTGTTTTTCCGTATTTGAATTTTACATGTTGGTGTCTAGAGAAAAAGTATACTTTGTTTTGAAAGCTTTTTTTTTATTTCAGTTTTAGGAGTACAGTTCATGAGAAAACAGATATGTTATAGCACTGTGAGATACTCATTTTCTTTAGTTTATACACTTGCACTTATGTTAGCAAATATACTTGTTGTAGCAGTACATTATGTAGAGATCCAGTACACACTCAGCAATTACAAGATGAGTAAACATTACTGTTTCTTTTGAACTTGCATTGCCCTTACGTTTGCTGGAATTTTGGACAGAGGCTGATCTGAAATTGCTTTGTTCCCAAGCATATAGAGCACATTTAGTGGAAAGATGGAATTGAGTTCCCAGAAAATATGAGAATATTTGCAAAGTTATTTACAAATAAAACAATAACATTAACTTGAGTTGATTGGACAAAACAAAATCTTGCTTGTCATCAATGATCCAGGAGAGGTTTGGGAAAAAGAATCAGAGAGAGAGAGAGAGAGAGAAAGAGAGAGAGAGGCAGAAGGTGAGACCACAGCCTAGGAAAAGGCAATAAACGTGCTGCTTCGAGTGTGATGATCTGGGCCACTGGAAATCTGACTGCTCTAAGACTCCTCGAGGACCCACAAGGCCTGAAGAACATGAACCTTGTATATTTATGCCTCTGCAGAGACATGAATAGGCAGGGAGAGTAGGCCAAGAAGAACCCGAGGAAGTATCGCCATGGGGCCCAACCACAAATGCCTTGTACCTTCTTAGGCCTCTCACCTCAAAAGTATCTCTTTTGACACCATAATTAATGAGTAGCTTACACAAATCCTTGGATACTGCAGTTACAAGATCAGTCTTCAAATATGTTGAATTAATGAGTAGCTTACACAAATGCTTGTGGACATTGCAGTTATAAGATCAGTCTTCAAATATTTTGAGTTTCCTACAGCACTCTCACTGGGAACAGTGTATACGATAGACTCTAGTCCTACTTGAGAGATATGTGGCTGTCATGTTAGAAGCCATATTTTTTCCTATTGGGATTGATGTTATAAAATGTTGCAAAATAATAGTTTTATATTGTAAGGACTTTACCTATATTGTTTAGACAGTTAATATTTAGAAAGAACACATGTCCACTTAGTACTGGACCAATTAAGTTAGTGGGAAAGGGACGCTGTTTACTCATGCTGTTATGCTTATTGAGAAGAATCTAAATTTATATTTTCTACCTACCATTTGTTTACAACAATACTAAGTTTTTAACAGTTGTTTGATGTTCTTAGCAGCCTTGCCAAATAAGGATACATTAGTATGGTATAAAAAACATGAAAAGGACCTATGTATGTAGTTGGTGGAATGATGCAAGTGATGAAAAAGTTGTGAAAAAGTGTTGTGAGGGATGAAGTGGGATATTAAGAGGAAGGACTCTGATGGACAGTAAACTGATGAAGGTAATTTAATGATGTGAAGTGATGTGTCTGCCTAATGAATATGTAAACGAAAAAATGATGAGCACTTTATTCAACTATGCCATCTCCAGAATCTTCAATTCAGGAAGTCATCTAAGCCCCAACACATACTCAGCAATTGGAAATAGACACATGGAGACAGGCTAGGTGCACCTTGCACCCTGATGAGCTTTGGAAACCCACACTGACCATGTGGTGCTTCCAGATGCTTTTTTGCCTCATTTTGCCTCTGTATGTCCTGTCCAGGCATGCAGAGGCAAAGGGGGATGATTTGATGACAAATTCTCACAATATTGGTATAATCCTAAACTTGCCAAAATTGCAGAAGATGTGTGTGCAACTTGTCTGATCTGTAAATGGAGCAAAGGGGGCTAAACATGTAAAGATCAGTCAAGGCCACAATGGAGTATTTACTACCAGCAAATGAATCTCCAGTGATAGAGAGACAAGGAGTTTATCAAACTGAGAGACAGGGTTGACACCATATGAGATAGTTACTGGTAGACCATTGAAAGTTTATAAAGCAGTATTTAAAGAATATGATCTTAATAAATATGGATGAAATTAAGTTTGTCTCATTGCAAAATCTAATCTAGAATATTTAGTCTTTTCATTTAATATTGGTTGCTGCTCTTCTGAATGAGGCCTGAAGCCATGTCACCAACTGCAATCCAGATGCAGAGGAAATTGACCAGATGGAACCGACCATCCCAAGAGCTCCTAACTACACACTGCAGCTATGTGTGAAGGAGTTCCTACCTGGATCCATGTGCCACATTGAAAAAGGGGCAAAATATCCTCCTATGAGAATGAGAGGTTCAACTTTTGGGATAAACCAAACAAACTTCAGAGAAAGGTGAAGCACACTATGAAGTCCTGAAGAACTGCTGAGAAGCAGAACCAAATTATCTGGAAATAGGAAGGGGACTATTAGACTGATTGGGGGCTTTTGTGAATAATTTTTTGTCTTATGTTTTGTTATCCTTTTATTATTGTTTCCTTAAAAAGTAACTGAGATCTACAAGCCATTTGGTTTCAGCAATTGCAATGCCAGTGGGAACGGTATATTAGATACCTTGGAAAAATATCACCCAATTTACACCGTGACATCTTGTCCCCTCAAGCATTTACCTTAATATCATCTACTATGTTTCATATCATGTTAATATAATAATAATAATAAATCGATTGACTTAACCTTATGGAACTGTATTCTCACTTATTGTATTTCCAAATGAGCTACACAGACAATTCAGTCAGTGTTTATGTACAATATCCTTGCTGATCCATGGGTGGAATGTATTACTAATTAAAGATTTATTTGAATCAACAAGGAATATTGAACTTTTGAACCATCCCGTATGTGAGAAATCATGCTCAGCCAGCTGTTTACTAGCCCGGAGACCAAAGCTGTAGGGAATGACTGACCAGAATTGTTTCTTAACTCGGAGAACAAACAAAGGCTGGAGAAGGATTGGTCAAAATTACTGTTTAGCAAAGGTGTATGGGGAGGAGAATACCTCAAGTGAGAAGTCATGCTGTCCAGCTGGGACACATTTGTTACAGCTGTGATGGTGCAGAAAGCAGAGAGAATAGAGAAAGAGGGAAAAAACAGGCATTTTCCCCAGATAGTAGGAAAAGAACCAGAAGTTTAAGGGTTAAAACTTCTGAACTAGAAAAAAACTCTCCACAGAAAGCAGGTAGCAAGGAGACACACCCCAGCTCCATGGTTACCAACCCTGCTCACGAGGGACAGCTGGGGGTGGGGCCAGGAAGCCGAAGGGGAAAGCACTCATATAAACTGCCAGAGAGTGAACTCAGGGGAGAAGAAGCAGCAGAGGAAGACAGAGAGGAGTCTGAACTCAGAGGGAAGCCTGAACTCAGAGAGAGGTCTGAGAACCGTGAAGGGAAACGCTTGACGAGGATTCCTAGTTCTGGTTCCAGTGCAGCTTGGAACAGGTCAGAACGTCCCACGAGGGGAGGAGGTCCTAGAAGCTCTTGAGAACCACGCAAAGAAGGTACCCGGGGAGTCAAGGGAGCTTCATTGGAAACCTCTGGGAGAAGGGCAGAGCCAGCCAGAGGATTTGGAGCTAACCCAGGGCCCTGTAAGGGAGACAGGAGATATACTTCTAGAAGGAAAGCTTACCCAGGGGAGTTGGTCAGCCATGTTGGCAGCAGAAGCCCTTCCCCCGAAGTATGCATGGAGCATGAGCCTTCAGCAGTAAAGCCTGTTAAGTGCTTGATTCCAAAAGATAAGGTGAGCAGCCTGAAGCCTTCTATTAACTCCTTAAAAGCTAAGAGACTTTCTAACTGCTATACTATTCCTCAGAGAAGGAAGGACACTGCCTTGACTAAAGTCTTAGAAATCCTGAAGGGATTAAAGCCAGATAGTTTTGAGTCTGAATCCTGTGCCTCTCAAGCAGACTCTGACCTGTAGAGTATGGAAATAGAGATGCCTGGTTTAATAGAGGAGAATTCTGATGAGGAAATGGAATGTTCGGTAGCCTCTAGGCATTGAGAAAGGCCAGAACATTTGCAGAAGCTTTAAACCTGGTAGCTGCTCCTTCAAGAGAGCACGGCTGGGAAATATGCAAATAAGGTTCCTGAAGTTTTAAGCCGTAGCTGAGCGTGTGAGCATTTGTATGCTAGAAAGTGGAAAGCCTGAGATACAACAAGCTGAAGGAATTACTTGGTGAAAAGAAAGAAAAACCAATGTGTAACAGAAGTTTGCCTGCTTGGAAATGTAACAACTTCTGTTTGTTTTAAAGCTATGAAAGAAGATGGGGGTTTTTTTCTAATTCTTTTTGCACTGGAGTTTCAGTGCTGTGTTGGTTATAGTATGAGGAAATACTGTGTTTTCATTTAAGTGCCAAAACTGAAGAGAAGCAAGTTTGCCTTTTGTTTGATGCTGTTGGAAAATATCCTTACCTTATCCTGATAATTGGAATCTTTAAAGTTCCTTTGGCTGAAAATAATAAAAATCCTGTGTGCCTATAATTACCATCTCGGCTGGATTATTACACAACTACAAGAAACAGAACAAATAAATATATTGATTGCCCGTTCCCAAGCCTTAGGCAACTGCCTGGGCAAGGGAGGCGGTGACACAGCCTATAAAAAGAGATAGAAAATTCAGAACAGAGGGATGAAGGGATCTCTTCCATGGAGCGGACGCATTGCCTGGAAAATCTCCCGAATGAGAAGTCTCTCTTGCCTGGCTGAATCAGGGATCCATTTAGTCGAAGTGTGGCATGAGATGAAGTTCATAGCTCTATCGGTGATGTATTATTCTCCTGTAATCACTTGCTTTCCAGTTATCTTTTCTAACTAATCATAGGTAAATAAGTTAATTACTTGCTTTTCTAAATAAGTATAGGTAAATAAGTGAATTACTTGCTTTCAAGTTATCCTTTCTTTGTTTTATAAATAAACTGCTTGTCTTTATTACAAAGTGTGCTAGCCTTTATTTTTGCACCCTGTTCAAGTAGCAAAACAGCGTGATTATACAAACCTCTATCACAGGGAGAAGACATGGACGGAGATTTAATAGAAGACATATGCAGCATTGCCAGGAAAGGGGAAGTACTACTGATAGGGTATTTCAATATGTCGTATTTTGATTGGCGCATCCCTGCTGAGGTGTCATCTAGAAGCAAGGAGATCTGGATTCTTTACAGGAAGACGTTTTCAGGCAACTGGTAATAGAACCCACACGTGAAGGGGCCATACTGGACTTGGTGCTTACCAATGGGAAAGTGTTTTTGATGTTATAGTAGGAGATCATCTCTCATTCAGTGATCACCATATGGTGTGGTTCAGTATTAGGACTAAGGCTGATAAAATCCAATCAAAAGCGAGGGTCTTAGACTTTAGGAAAACTAAGTTTACCAAGATGGGCCTATACCTCAAGGAGTCGTTAGCGGGAAGGGAACAGCTGGGGAATGTAGAAAAACAGTGGGCAAAACTGAAAAGGGATATTTTAAGGGCAACCGACCTTTTTGTTAGAATGGTAAATAAAAGCAAAAGGAAAGGGAGGCCACTATAGTTCTCAAAAGAGGTAGCTGAAAAGGTGATGAAAAAGAGGGAGACCTTCATGAAATACAAGAGATCACAGAGAGAGGAAGACAGGCATCTATATTTGGAAAAACTGGCAAAGTAGTCAGGAAAGCAAAGGTACAAAAGAAGAAGAAATAGCCAATGTAATAAAATGGGGGGATAAGACATTTTTTAGATATGTTAGTGAGAGGAGGAAGGGCAAAAGTGGTATTGTCAGACTCGAGGATGAAAGGAAGGAATATGTAGAAGCTGATGAAGATAAAGCGGAATTGCTTAACAAATATTTCTGTTCTGTGTTCAGATGAAGGGCCGGGAACAGGACCTCAGACAACACCCACCAACAGGAACAAAAGCTAGGGGCATCTCAAACTATTTTCAGAGGACTGTGTTCGTGAGTAACTAGGTAAACTAAAAGTGGACAAAGAGATGGGACCAGATGGGATACATCCAAGAATACTGAAGGAACTTGGGGATGTTCTAGTAGCTCCACTGACTGACCTTTTCAATGCCTCTTTGGAGGCGGGGGTGGTGCCAGAGGACTGGAGAGAGGCACATGTGGCCCCTTTACACAAAAATAGAAGTAAGGATGTGGTTGAAAACTATAGGCCGGTTAGTTTAACTTCGGTGGTGAGTAAATTATTGAAAACGTTGCTGAAAGAGAAATTAGTGAGGTTTCTGGAGTCCAACAGATTGCAGGATCCGAGGCAGCATGGACGCACCAGGGGCAGGTCTTGTCAGACAAATCTGATTGATTTCTTTGACTGGGTGCCCAGGGAGTTGGACTGAGGGAGACCCCTAGATGTGGTGTATTTAGATTTCAGTAAAGCATTTGACACTGTTCCGCACAGGCGACTTATAACCAAACTAAGCACCCTTAGGATGGACCATAAAGTTATTGCTTGGGTTAGAAATTGGTTGAGTGGTAGGCGACGAAGGGTACAGATAAATGGAGTTCACTCTGAGGAGGAGGTTATCAGTGGAGTGCCACAGGGATCTGTCCTTGGTCTGTTTTTTTTAACATCTTTGTTAATGATATTGTGGAAGGGTTGTCGGGTAAGGTTGCCTCCCTGCAGATGATACCAAAATCTGCAACAGAGTAGTGTCACACCTCATCCGCCCCAGCCTTGACTGCTGGTATGGTTTGGCTTATGAGGGTGGTAGTTGTGCCGTGCTTGTATCTATACAAATCACACATAAACCTTCTTTTCTTTTAGGGTTTTATTCCCCGTCCCTTTGAGGTTTTCTTCTTTAATAACAGAAATAATTAGCCTAACTTGGCTTATAACATAAAGTAAATGGATAACACAAATAGCTTTCTTCAGCATATAACGTCAAACAAAAGAAAAGAACAAACAGCCTACTTTGTCTGTTTGGCTAGGGAGAGAGAGAGAGTTTGTAGCCTTTGCTACCTGCACATGGAATTAAGGTTACACAAACCTTTACCTTAAGGAGTATTCAGGTTCTTTTGTAGTAAGAGAACATTCCATTAATTCTGTATCTTCTAATGTACCAGAATCTTCATATTCCATCAATTCTGGTCCGGAGGAATCTGCATTGCCCACTTCTAATGTGGAATAAAAGTATGGCAGATTTGCCTCGTTAGTTAGGAAGTTCCTCTTCCTCTGAGTAGCACTGCTCCCCTGGGGAAGGTCACCAAACTCTGTATGCTGTTTTCTAGAACCCTGCCCCCGCTGGTGCTTCAGTGGATAACTCAGGTCTCTGTTTAGCTTGCTAGCTGAGTAATTGTGATACGCTCCCTGCTGGGTCTGCCTCAGCTCTCCCGGCTCAGCTGTACCCGATTGCAAACTGTGTAACGGCGTTTCTCTTGGAGCTAAGAGTTCACTGTAATAAGGGATTTCTTCTGCTTCTCTCGGTAGGTGAAACTCCCTTCTTTTAATACTTTTATAAACAGGAGAAAACTTGCTATCAGCTTCTGAATGTCTAGGCTTTGTAAGGGTATTTTTCTGCCTCCAAGACTCTTCTCTTTTAGAGGGCAGATATCCCTTATATCCCTTCTTTTCCCCTGTATCTGCTGTTGCAGCTTTCTTACATTTCACTTGCCTTCTCTCAGAACCCCACAGGTCTCTGGACTCTTTCCACAATTCTTCTCTCCAGGATTGCCTACTCGGCTCCTCTCTCCAAGATGGCCTGTAAGAACGCCTCTCTCTCCAAGGCTGTCTCTCTCTCCAAGCTTGCTTCCCACTCGAAGGTAGCCTCTCTCTCCAAGATAGTCTCTCACTCCAAGGTAGTCTCTCTCTCCAAGGTTGCCTCTCTCTCCAAGCTTGCCTCTCTCTCCAAGCTTGCCTACCACTGAATGTTTGGTAGTCCGTTTTATCTATGTATTTTCTGACTCCACCTTTCTTCAGCTGCGCTTCATTAGGTGAAGCAGAGTCCCGTGCCTTACTCCCGGGGTGTGTCTCTCCAGGCTCTGGGCACGTGTGCTTTCGTTGTCCCTGGCAACTGTCAAGCATTCCTTCATTCATCCTGTCACTTTTTCCTTGATCATTCATACTGCCCTGCATTCTCTCATGCTGCCCTAGGTCCACCCTGTGACACATTCCCCCCCTTAAAACATTACTTGCTGCCGCCGTTTCTGGTGGACAGCAAGTAATTCGGGAAAGCGCATCCGCATTCCCGTGCATCTTTCCCGCTCTATGTTGAACCCCAAAATTAAACGCTTGGAGCGCTAAATGCCAGTGGGTCAACCGAGCATTATTATTCCGCATTAGATGCAACCATTTTAGGGGAGCGTGATCAGTCACTAATAAAAATTTCCTGCCTGTGAGATAAAAACGGAGAGCCTCTATGGCCCATTTAATCGCCAGGCATTCTCGTTCTATCGTGGCGTAATTCCTCTCTGCTGGCGAGAGTTTTCGGCTAAGGTACGCCACGGGATGCTCACTCCCTTCAAAAATTTGGGACAGGACAGCCCCTAACCCCGTGTCTGATGCATCCGTTTGTAAAATGAATGGCAGGTTAAAATCAATACCTCTTAACACGGGGGCATTGCATAATTTTTCTTTAAGGGCCCCAAAAGCCTTCTCAGCTTCAGGAGTCCATCGAATTTGGTTGGGCGCGTTCTTCCTCAGCATTTCAGTGAGGAGAAGGCTTTCCTCGGCAAAATGGGGCACAAAGCGACGATAGTACCCTATCAAGCCTAGGAAACTCCGCATTTGTTTTTTTGTTGCGGGCCTGGGGAACTCCCGAACACTTTCTATTTTATTGGCCAGTGGTTTTACCAGACCCCTGCCTACTATGTGACCCAGATATTTGGCCTCTCTTGTAGCAAATAGGCATTTTTCTGGGTTTAATGTAAGTCCCGCCTTTCTTAATGCTCCGAGGACTGCTTCCACCCTGGTGAGGTGCTGGGACCAGGTCGTACTGTACACGACTATATCGTCCATGTACGCGAGAGCGTATTCGTGGTGGGGTCTCAGTACCTGGTCTACGAGGCGTTGGCATGTAGCCGCAGCCCCGTGCAATCCAAATGGCATCCGCCTAAATTGATACAGCCCAATCGGCGTAGAAAATGCCGTCTTGGGTTTTGAGCTTCTGGTTAGCGGAACTTGCCAGTATCCTTTGCTAAGATCCAAGGTGGTAAGATATTTCGCCTGTCCTAGACAATCCAGCAGGTCGTCTATGCGTGGCATAGGATAGGCATCAAACTGGGATATCTCGTTAATTTGGCGAAAATCAATACAGAATCTTAAGGTTCCGTTTGGCTTCGGAACCAACACTTTGGGGCTGGACCATGGGCTCCGAGACTCCTCTATGATGCCCATGGCCAGCATTTCCTTAACCTGGTTAATTACTTCCTGTTTTCGTGTCTCTGCCATTCTATACGGACGTTGTCTTATGACACGTCCAGGGGAAGTAACTATCTCATGAGTTACAAGATGAGTTTCTCCTGGTAAAGTGGTCAGGACGTCAGAGAATTTTCTTAATAATTGTGCTAGTTCCCTTTGCTGCTGAGGGTTCAATTCGGAGCCTACCCGAGGGGAAGTTTGTTTCTCCCAGTCAGCTACTTGGGGCCCTAGATCCTCCTCAGTCTTTTCTTCCCCGAGGGCTGTCAAACTTCTTACCTCTCTCATTCCTGTAGCCCCAAATCCGCTCTCTCCCCTCTCAGTGGAGGGTAGTGACGCTACTTCCTCCACCACCGGGAACCCAACCCGCTCACAGATTAACTGTGCCACTCTGTCTCCTTTTCTTACCTCAAAATCTTTATCTCCAAAATTGAATAGTAAAATTTTTACGGGACCTCTGTAATCGGGGTCAATAACCCCTGCGCCCACATCTATGGAATGTTGTATTGCTAGCCCTGACCTCGGCGCTATTCGTCCATAGCATCCCTCGGGTACTTTCATTCGGATGCCGGTGTCTACTAGTGCCTTTCCTCCTCTTGTTACCATAACATCTTCTACACTAAAAAGGTCATATCCCGCAGCCATAATAGAAGCTCTCTTTGTACCTTTTGCTTGGGGTGTACTTCTGCAAAATTGCAGGGAAAACTTTTGTTTCCCTGTTAAGGGTACTTCCTGGGGCGAAGACCTTTTTTTGGATGGTTTCCCGAATAAGGGACTTGGGATTGTGGTCGCTATAGCTTCAGTTTTTTCGTCATCTGCCATCACTGGGGGTTGTACAGGCGGTGGGGCTAATATCCCTGGGAGACCTTTCTCCATTTCCTGACAGAAAGGGATCCAATCACGTCCTAGGACCATGGGGTATGGTAGCTTCGGTACCACCGCAATTAATATCTTCCGTAGGGCTCCTAGACCCTGTATGGCCACTTCATGTAGCGGGTAGTAAGAAGCTTCACCATGCACACATCTAATGCGTACTTGGCCTTCTACTGGAGCCGAGGGAGCTGACCGACCCTGTTCTATGGTTTCCCACAAGTCCTGAGAGACCATACTCTGATCGGCCCCCGAATCCAGTAGGGCCAAGGTTTGCACTCCCTCAACCTGTACTGTTTGCACAAACCCTTCGGGTATCTTCTTTTCTGATCCTACTGTGAGGGCAGTTTTGACTATACATTCTTTTATCACGTGGCCTGCTTTGCCACACTTATAGCATCTCCTAGGGCCTCTTTTTATATTACTCTTATCCAGGTTATATTCATTCACTCTTCTGGGTGTATGCTTGTCACTTTCATCCATCCCATACATACTTGTACTTTTTAAAAGGCTCACATTAGGTACAGTACTCTGCTTTGCCTCACTGAACACCTCTGCCATTACTGCTGCTTCATCCGAAGTCAAGCAATTTTGTAAGGTCAGGAACATTCTCATTTCTTTTGGAACAGTTAATAAAAATTGCTCTAGCACAAGCTCATCTAACACAGATTCTAAGGTTCTATTCTCAGGGTCTAACCATTTATACAGCAAGTTTTTAAGCCTCTGACACAAAGCCTTTGGAGTTTCACTCTCCAATAGTACAGCTTCTCTAAACAGCCTTTTATAATGCCTTGGGGTCAAACCTAGGCGATCTTTTACTGCCTTTTTTATCTCTATATAATTATTTGCCAGGCTAGCCGGCATTGCCTTGAAGGCAGATAAAGCCTCTCCGCTTAGAGTAAGAGCAAATCTCATCGCCCATTGTTCTGTAGGCCACTTTAAATTTCCTGCTATGCGTTCGAACGCTTCAATAAAGTCATCTGGGTTATCTTCATGCCCCAAATGTCTCATAGCAAGACTTGTATGAGTGTCTACTTGCGGTATAGTTGCATCTCTTTCTGCAGACTTCCTCAGCAGTGCAGTCATCGCTTCCAATAGCGGCTTTTGCTGCTCCTGCATCGCCGCCATGTACTGTTTTTGCAGGTGCTGTAGCAGTCCGGCCTGCTTTTCTTGCTGTTCACCCATCCAGGCCAGCATATCCTGAGCATCCATCCTCTTGGCTTTTTCACTGTACCTAGAAATAAAGGAGAAAAAAACACCACCAAGTGCGGTATCACACAGATAAGGTTTCTTTTCCCTTTTTATATCACCCCTTTTTCTCACTATATCCTATCCCGTCCTCCCAGGTTACCAATACCTCGGTTTCCTGGTAGACTCCAGCATGTGAGAAAAGGTCTTTGCACCGCTGACCGGTCTGTCAGCCAAATCCTCTCCAAATTCACTCACCACTGGCCGGTCTGCCAGCCGAATCCTCTCCTGGAGCAACTTTTCCTGCTTTTTCAGCAGTGTCCCTTTTTTTTTTTTTTCAGGCACTTCTCATGCCCCTCCAAAATTTTTTTATCCTGCCAACTACGCCATTTATATATGTCACACCTCATCCGCCCCAGCCTTGACTGCTGGTATGGTTTGGCTTATGAGGGTGGTAGTTGTGCCGTGCTTGTATCTATACAAATCACACATAAACCTTCTTTTCTTTTAGGGTTTTATTCCCCGTCCCTTTGAGGTTTTCTTCTTTAACAACAGAAATAATTAGCCTAACTTGGCTTATAACATAAAGTAAATGGATAACACAAATAGCTTTCTTCAGCATATAACATCAAACAAAAGAAAAGAACAAACAGCCTACTTTGTCTGTTTGGCTAGGGAGAGAGAGAGAGTTTGTAGCCTTTGCTACCTGCACATGGAATTAAGGTTACACAAACCTTTACCTTAAGGAGTATTCAGGTTCTTTTGTAGTAAGAGAACATTCCATTAATTCTGTATCTTCTAATGTACCAGAATCTTCATATTCCATCAATTCTGGTCCGGAGGAATCTGCATTGCCCACTTCTAATGTGGAATAAAAGTATGGCAGATTTGCCTCGTTAGTTAGGAAGTTCCTCTTCCTCTGAGTAGCACTGCTCCCCTGGGGAAGGTCACCAAACTCTGTATGCTGTTTTCTAGAACCCTGCCCCCGCTGGTGCTTCAGTGGATAACTCAGGTCTCTGTTTAGCTTGCTAGCTGAGTAATTGTGATACGCTCCCTGCTGGGTCTGCCTCAGCTCTCCCGGCTCAGCTGTACCCGATTGCAAACTGTGTAACGGCATTTCTCTTGGAGCTAAGAGTTCACTGTAATAAGGGATTTCTTCTGCTTCTCTCGGTAGGTGAAACTCCCTTCTTTTAATACTTTTATAAACAGGAGAAAACTTGCTATCAGCTTCTGAATGTCTAGGCTTTGTAAGGGTATTTTTCTGCCTCCAAGACTCTTCTCTTTTAGAGGGCAGATATCCCTTATATCCCTTCTTTTCCCCTGTATCTGCTGTTGCAGCTTTCTTACATTTCACTTGCCTTCTCTCAGAACCCCACAGGTCTCTGGACTCTTTCCACAATTCTTCTCTCCAGGATTGCCTACTCGGCTCCTCTCTCCAAGATGGCCTGTAAGAACGCCTCTCTCTCCAAGGCTGTCTCTCTCTCCAAGCTTGCCTCTCTCTCCAAGCTTGCTTCCCACTCGAAGGTAGCCTCTCTCTCCAAGATAGTCTCTCACTCCAAGGTAGTCTCTCTCTCCAAGGTTGCCTCTCTCTCCAAGCTTGCCTCTCTCTCCAAGCTTGCCTACCACTGAATGTTTGGTAGTCCGTTATCTGTATGTTTTTTCTGACTCCACCTTTCTTCAGCTGCGCTTCATTAGGTGAAGCAGAGTCCCGTGCCTTACTCCCGGGGTGTGTCTCTCCAGGCTCTGGGCACGTGTGCTTTCGTTGTCCCTGGCAACTGTCAAGCATTCCTTCATTCATCCTGTCACTTTTTCCTTGATCATTCATACTGCCCTGCATTCTCTCATGCTGCCCTAGGTCCACCCTGTGACAGTAGATACCCAGGAAGGTGTAGATAACATGAGGAGGTATCTAGCTAAGTTTGAAGAATAGTCTAGAATTTGGCAGCTGAGATTTAATGCTAAGAAATGTAGGATCTTGCATTTGGGATGCAGCAATCCAAGGGAGCAGTACAGTATAGGGGGTGATCCTCTTTCAATTGAAAGCAAGTTCTGCTACGAGGGGACATAGGATGAGGGTGAAAGGGGATAGACTCAGGAGTAAAATGCAGAAATATTTCTTTATGGAAAGAGTGGTTGATGCGTAGAATAGTCTCCCAGTGTAGGTGGTAGAGACGAGGACAGTATCCAAATTCAAAAAAGCATGGGACAAACACAGGCTCTCTAAAGGAAAAAAGGGGACTCTTGTAGTGGGTGATATAGAAAGGCAGACTAGATAGGCATGTGGTCTTTTTCTGCCGTCATGTTTCTATGTTTTTAAATCCTTTTCCTGGCTGATGGTTCCTAATGTGCAGCCCTGCATTGTGTAACTGTAGTTTTGGTTATTCTACCCTAAGTATATAACTTTGCATGTGTCCACATTCAATTTCATCCTGTATTTGGACACCCAGTCTCCCAATTTATCAAGATCCTCTTGCAATTTATCACAATCCTGTTGGGTTTTAACAATTTTGAAAAATTTGGGGTCATTTGCAAATTTGATCACTTCACTTGTTATTCCCATTTCCAGGTTATTTCTATATATGCTAAAAAAAGCAACAGGCTCAACACAGATCCCTGCAGTACTCCACTATTCATCTTTCTCCACTAAGAAAATTGGCCATTTACCCCTACTCTCTGTTTTCTATCTTTCAACCAGTTCTTAATCCACACTAGTATATTGCCTCCTATCCCATGGCTTTTTAATTTCCACAAAAGTCTCTCATGAGGGACTTTGTAAAAGGCTTTCTGAAAATTTAGGACTACCAAAAGGGACTGTTACAAGGAAATATTTCTACACCTATGAGTATTAATCTTCTGAAATAAACTCTTGTGGGGAGGGGGAAGGAAATTCTTTGGGTTAAAACTGATAAATCTGTGTATTTTAGAATTCAATGTTTTTGCTGAGTCAGTCAGGTGTTAGTACCTCCAGAAAGCTTTGTATTTAAGTCAAAGCAGAGTAAAGCTTAGCATAGAAAAATAAATTAAGAGTAAATAGACTCTGAAATTTGTTTCTAGAGAGCTTTTCATTTCAATCAAATCAGAGTATAGCTTAAACATAGAAATTTAAGTAGAGTAGTTACTGAGCTAAAGTTGTTTCTAGACAGCTTTTTATCTAAATCAAATCAGAGCATATTTTAACATACAGGTAAGCTGAGTAGGAAGAAATAAACTTGTTTCTAGTGGCCTTTACAAAGAGGTCTTCCAGTTAGGAGGCAAAAGATCTGTGAAGTTGTTTTGAAGAGGTGTTAAAGGCAAGTGACAGATCAAATGGGCAATTTAAAAGGCCCCTTCTATCAAACCGAGGACTGCAGGACTGCATGAGTCATCCAGGAAACTGGTAAGCCTTTACCTTAGAAGCAAGCCAACTTTAGGTCTTTATTCCCTCCCTCCCGACTCTCACCCATCTCTGGGATAATCGTAGCTTCATAGGCTCTTAAACCTCTTAAAGAGAAGGAGGTGCCCATATTTACTCTCAGGTGCAGCTGTACGCGGTGTGACAAAACAGAAACGAGACTGTCCCATACATGTTTTATTACAAAATCTACAGAGAAATTACGCATTGTCCCCTTCAAAGTAAGCACTCAGTAAAGTCCTCCTCCTTGAGGTCCCTCAGCTCCCTCGTTATAGTGGCCTTGATCTCTTCTAAAGAGATGAAATGAGTTCTTTTGAGCATAGTCTTCAGCCTGGGGAAGAACCAGAAGTTGCACAGTCCGAGATTTGGGGAATAGGGAGGCTGGTCGAGAGCTGTGATCTGTTTGTTGGCCAAGAACTGCCTCACACTAAGCACGGTGAGTGCGGGCACGTTGTTGTGGTGGAGCAGCCACGACTTGTCTCTCCACAGATCCCGCCTGCTGCGCCGAACCCAGTCATGGAGGCAATTGAGGAACTGCTGGTAGAAGTGCTGGTTGACTGTCTGACCCTCAGGCACAAACTCATGATGGACCACTCCCTTTCTGGTCGAAGAAATCGATCAGCATGACCTTGATCCTTGAATTGGACATGCGCGCCTTCTTGGGTCTGGGTGGTCTATAAATTAATGAATGGAGTGGAATGGGTAAATGTAGATTGATTGTTTATGCCATCAAAATATAGAAAGACTAGGAGACATGCAATGAAACTACAGTGTAACCCATATAAGATTAGTAAGAGAAAATATTTTTTCACTCGATGCGTAATCAAACTGTTGAATTCATTACCGGAGGCTGTAGTAAAAACTGTTAGAGTAACTGGGTTTAAAAAAGGTTTGGACAAGTTCCTGAAGGAAAGGTCCATAAACTATTATTAAAAGGACCCAGGAAATCCACTGCTTGTCCCAATAGAAGCATTGTGGAACCTGTGTTTTCGGGGGAAACTG
This sequence comes from Ichthyophis bannanicus, assembly GCA_033557465.1. Taxonomy (NCBI): domain Eukaryota; kingdom Metazoa; phylum Chordata; class Amphibia; order Gymnophiona; family Ichthyophiidae; genus Ichthyophis; species Ichthyophis bannanicus. The sequence goes on from CM066039.1 coordinate 196,668,285, forward strand.
CTAGGTATTTGTGACCTAGATTGACCACTGTTGGAAAAAGGATACTGGGCTTGATGGGCCTTGGTCTGACCCAGTATGGCATATCTTATGTTCTTAATCGGCTCACCTTTATCTACCTGTTTATTCACACCTTCAAAAAAACATAGAGATTGGTGAGACATGATTTTCCTTGGCTAAATCCATGTTGGCTTTCTGCAATTAAACTATGACTATCTACATGTTCAGTAATTTTTTTTATAATGGTTTCTTCCATTTTGCCCAGTACTGATGTGAGGCTAATTTGTCTGTAGTTTCCTGGATCTCCCCTGGAACCTTTTTAAAAAATTGACGTTACATTGGCCCATTCTCCAATTTTCATGTACTACAGATGATTTTAATGATATATCACAGATTACTAATAGTAGTAATACAGTCTCATATTTCAGTTCTTTCAGCACCCTGGGATGTATGCTATCTGGTCCAGGTGATTTGCTGCTCTTTAGTTTATCAATTAACTGTATTATATCTTCCCGGTTTATCAAGATTTGTTTCAATTCTTTTGATATATGACCTTTAAATATAATTTCTGGTATAGATAAGTTTCCTACATCTTCTTCAGTAAAGATTGAAACAAAAAATTCATTCAGTCTCTCCGCTACGGCCTTGTCCTCTTTCATTTCAGAGCAAAAGCACCCACACCCACATATAGCAAGAGAACCAGTCTAGAGCGAGGTAGTAAAAGAAAAAAAAAATATGTGTATTAGGGTCAACACTAAAAGCAAGCAAGAGGATCCAACACGGCCATGCCGTCATTAGGGGTAGGAGCCTCCCTGGTTTTTTTTTTTTTTTTTGAAAGGCCAGAACATGAGCCTTTCGTTTCTCACCAAAATGGAAAGCGCATGTTCTGGGCTTTTAAAAAAAAAAAAAACAGGTTGCAGGCAGCAAAGGGGCAATAGTGGGAGGCTCCTACCCCTTATGAAGGCATAGCCGAAACAGTGCCGTGTTGGCTCCTCTTGTTTGCTTTTAGTGTTCACCCTAATAAACTCATTTTTTTTTTTACCTCACTCTAGACTTGTCCTCTTTCAGTGCACCTTTTACCTCTCCATCATCTAATGGTCCAACTGACTCCCTCACAGGTGTTTTGCTACGAATATACTTGAAAAGGTTTTTATTGTTGGCTTTTGCTTCCATGGCAAGCTTCTTTTCAAATTTTCTCTTTGCCTGCTTTATCAATGGCTTGCATTTAACTTGTCAGTACTTATCCTTTCCTGTTTTTGTTATTTTGCTCTTTTTTCCATTTTCTGAAAGATTCTTTCTTAGCTATATCAGCTTCTCTGACCTCACCTTTAAGCCATGCTGGCTGTTGTTTGGCTTACCTTCCATCTTTTCTAAAGCATGAAATACATCAGGTCTGGGCTTCCAAATAGCATTTTTAAATAATGCCCAGGCCTGATGTAAACCCTTAACCCACTTGGCAATAGCAATCATAACATGATCACATTTGATTTAATAAATGGAGAGATGATAGCAAGGAAATTGACTGCACTAGCATTCAACTTTGAAAAAGAAGACTAATAAAGTAGAGGAGTAGCGTAGTGGTTAGAGAAACAGCCTAAGCCCAAAAGACCTGGGTTCAATTCCCACTAGCACTCCTTGTAGCCATGGGCAAGTCACTTTACCCTCCATTGACTCAGAAGAAAAAGGCCTGGCAATCTACTTCTGGTGATACCTTGCCAAGAAAACCCAGGGGTCTCTAGGAGTCAGCATTGACGTGATGGCACTTAAAAAAAATAAAATGAGAAAAATGGTTAAAAAAATACTAAAAGGAGCAACTGCAAAAGTTAAGAGTTTATATCAGGCCTCACACTAGATCTTGCATTCCACTGAGGACTAGGTCTAAAATAGCATCCCCACATGTTAGTTCCTGAACCAGATGCTCCATGAAGCAACCATTTACTTCATCTAGAAACCTTATCTCCCTAGCATGTCCTGATATGACATTGACCCGGTCAATACCAGGGTAATTGAAATTTCTCATTATTACTGTGTTGTAAACTTTGCTAGCTTCCCTAATTTCTGGTAGCATTTCATCACCTGTCTGTTCATTCTGTCCAGGCAGACTCTAGTACACCCCCACTACCAATCCTGTCCCTTTTTTTATATGGAATTTCTGTTTATATAGATTCTGTTGTGTATTTTGTTTCATACAAAAGCTTTACTTGTTTGACTCAATGCCCTCTTTAATATACAGAGCCACCCCTCCACCAATGTGATCTACCCGATCATTGCGATATCATTTGTAGCCTGGTATCACAGCATCCCATTGGTTATTCTCCTTCCACCAGGTCTCTGAAATGCCAATTATATTTAACCTTTCATTCATTGCTATATATTCTTACTCTCCAATCTTTTAACCAATACTATTGTGGATCAGGAAATGGTTAAAAGATATAAAACAGAGCAGGGCTAAATGACCAATTTGTGCAATGGAGAAAGGTGAATAGTGGAGTACCTCAGGGATCTGTGCTGGGCCTGCTGCTTTTTAACATATTCATAAATGACCTGGAAATGGGAATAACGAGTGAGGTGTTCAAATTTGCAGATGACACAAAATTATTTAAAGTTGTTAAAACACAAGAGGACTGTGAAAAATTGCAAGAGGTCCTTGATAAATTGGAAGACTGGACATCCAAATGGCAGATGAAATTTAATATAGACAAGTGCAAAGTAATTCACCTAGGAAAGAACAACCCACGCTACATTTACAGAATAGAAGACTCCCAGAAAAAGGATTTATGCATCATTGTGGATAACGGTCAAGAAAGCAAGAGAATGCTAGAAATCATAAGGAAAGGAATGGAGAATGAAACCAAGGATATTGTAATGCCTCTCTATCATCCCATGATGCGACCGCACCTTGAATATTGTGTGCAATTCTGGTCGCCATATCTTAAAAAGGATATAGCAGGGAGGAAGTGACATCAGTCCAACCATGCAGACGGGAGAGTAAAGGGCTCCCCGTTTAACTCACCAAACGAGTGGTTTTTATGAGCCCCAGTAATGGCAGCAACCTCTGATAGCTGTGGGACGAACCCACCTCCAGTGACAACCATTATGACCTCTACACAAGTGCAAAATGGCTGACCTCAGAGTTTGCGTATGCTGGCTTGAGAATGGAGGGGAAGGAGGCTGAAAAGATGGTGCCTGATGATGGTAGAACCAATGGAAGAGGAAGTCGCAGGTATGATTGTGAGCAGACTGCTGGCAGAAAAGAATTCAGTGGTGCAAATTACCAGATCGGAGCTCCGATCTTGGTTCAATGACATTAAAGCTGACATTGCAGGGGTCCAGATGGAAGTAGAAGTAGTGCTGGCTGAATTAAGAACAGATATCCAAGAGGTGGGCAGGAGCATGGGTGATACAGACAGGCATGTGGAAGAAGTGCAAAGGAAAAACTGATGCTCTAGGAATCTCTATGATCTCATTGGAATCAATGCATGAACACCTACAATTGAAGATAGAGGACTTAGAAAACTGCTCTAGGCGGAACAATTTAAGAATTAAGGGAGTACCTGAAAGTGAAAAATACCGCAATTGTGTGCAAGTGACCCAGGGCATTTGTGCAGCACTTGTGCAGAACCCTGCCAATATAGAGGAGCACCCGACGAGTCCCATAAAATTAGATAGAGCCCATCGGGCCCTTGGCCCAGTGCACACTGAGAGACCAAGAGACATTGTAATATGTCTACATGATTATACACTGAAGGAGAAAGTAGCCCGGTGAATACGGGTGACAGGATGCTTTATGTGGGATGGCAATGAGGTGATGGTATTCGCAGATCTCGCACAAGCTACGCTACATAAGAACATAAGATATGCCATACTGGGTCAGACCAAGGTCCATCAAGCCCAGTATCCTGTTTCCAACAGTGGACAATCTAGGTCATACATACTTAGCAGTTTCCCCAAAAGACACAGGTTCCATAATGCTTGTACTGGGTCAAGCATTGATATCCTGGGTCCCTTCTTAATAATGGTTTATGGACCTTTCCTCCAGGAACTTGTCCAAACCTTTTTTAAACCCAGCTACACTAACAGCCTTTACTACATCCTCCGGTAACAAATTCCAGAGTTTGATTACACGTTGAGTGAAAAAATATTTTCTTTTATTAATCTTAAATAGTTTACCCTGTAGCTTCATTGCATGTCCCCTAGTCTTTCTATATTCTGATAACATAAACAATCGATCTATGTTTACTCATTCCACTCCGTTCATTAATTTATAGACTTCTATCATATCTCCCCTCAGCCATTTCTTTTCCAGGTTAAAGAACCCTAACATTTTTAGCCTTTCTTCATAGGAGTATCCTTCCATCCCCTTTACCATTTGGTGGCCCTTCTCTGAACCTTTTCTAATAACGCTATATCCTTTTTAAGATACGGCAACCAGAATTGCACACAATATTCAAGGTGCGGTCTCACCATGGAATGATATAGAGGCATTATAATATATTTTATTTATTTTCCATTCCTTTCCTTATGATACCTAGCATTCTATTTGCTCTCTTGGCCGCTGCTGCACACTGGGCCGAGGGTTTTAACATGTTATCCACAATGACACCTAAATCTTTTTTCTGGGTGGTGGTTCCTAATGCGGAACCTTGCATCGTGTAACCATAGTTTGGGTTGATCTTACCTAGGTGCATAACTTTGCACTTGTCCACATTAAATTTCATCTGCCATTTTGATGCCCAGTCTTCCAATTTATCCCAGAGTCACTGGAAACTCAAGGGGCCCAAGATCCAGGCACTGGTGCCAACCCAACCAGTCCCAGGGTTTTGACACTGAAAGCATAGCCTCTCGCCCCCCGTGGGAGGACGCCTGTCCCTTTTTGCCCCCGAATGGGCAGTTATTCGAACACCTGGGTCTTGCTGGTGATCCGGGATGGGTATCGTCTTCATCTAGACAGACTCCCTCCTCCGTTCTCCCCAATGGAACCTTCTCAGCTTCCCTCACACCAGGCTTGCTTACAGCAAGAGCTGACAACCTCCTTGGTCAACAGGTGGTCAAAGGTTCCACTGTACCTCCAGGGTCACCGATGTAAAGACTGGAGAGGAGGCTGGATATAAATGGTTGTTTCATGTAGGGCTGGCATTCACAGTAAATGGTGTCACCAAGAGAGCCACAACTGTACAAGAACTGGCAGCAGCAATGAAAGAAGTAGGGTTTCAGGATGTACCTGAACTGACGGTATGTGGTAAAAGTAAGGGAAACGAGCCGACTCAAACTAAGTGGCAAAAAATGGACAAAAAAGCCAAGACATTCAAGATAGCGAGTGTGAAAGGATACACGTCTCAATGGACTGATATTTGTTCAGGACAAGAGAGATTGCAGAGTCCCCTCGCTCCCTCTTTTTCATTTCTAAGATTTTCATATATGCTTGTGTGAGTTCGAGGGATGAGGGAGGAGGGTGGAGTAATTGATACTAAGAATTTGTGGATATAATTTAAGGTTGTGGGGGTTGGGATTGTAATGGTGTTAAAGTCAATGGTGGGGGAGAAAAAACGGTTTGAAGTGAAGGATGAGGCTGGGAAGGGGAGTATAAGATTAGGAATGGGGGATATGGTGGGAGCGTGTTGTGATTGAGTCACTCTGATAGAGAGAATGATCTGGGAATGCTCTGTGAGGAGGAGTGGGGTTGGGGGAAGGAGGGAAGAAAGATGGGGAGGGGGAAAAATGGGGGTCCATATTAGGAGAGGGTCTTAAAGGAGGAGGGAAAGAGGAACTCACGGTCATGACCCTAAATGTAAAAGGTTTGAATGTGTAGCAAAAAGGAAAATCACTCCTAAGGGAGTATGCAGGTGGATATCTTGATGGTGCAGGAAGCTCATCTCACACAAGTGAAGGAGCAGTGGTTGAAAGGAGGCAAATATGATAGAATTTATCTGGTCCCGAATAGAGCACAGCCCAAGACGGGAGGAGTCAGCCTCTTGTTTTTGAAAGGTTTAATATTGGAGGAAAAGCAACTTTTAAGAGACCCGGAAGGGAGATTTATCTTATGGAGAGAAACGTTTAATGGGCGGGAAGTAATAGGCAATATTTATGCCCCAAATTCAAAACAGCCGGAGTTCTATGACCGGATAAGAACCAACATCCAAGACTGAGTGAGAGGCCCTTAATAGTAGGAGGAGACTTCAATGCAATGGTCAACCCCAGGTTAGACACTACAGGGGGAGGCAGGAGCAGAGGGGCTCAACTTGGGTTACAGACAACGATGAAGAAACTAGGCACACAGGAAGCCTGGTGGTATTTAAAAGGGAATACCTGCGAGTACACTTTCTACTCACATCCACATGAGACATACAGCAGAATAGACACGATTTAGGTAGATGCATCAATAACAGAGCAAATCCAAGATATAATAATTGGACCAATCACTTGGTCTGACCATGCACCTGTGCTCCTTACTCTGGGACCTCAGGGGCAAAGGGGAGGATTAAAAGTTTGGTGACTAATGACTCCTTGCTATCCGAGGAAGGACAAGTGAGAGCCACGCAGGGAGTAATAAAAGAATACCTACACTAATAAACAGGGTGCGGTTGCCCCACCAGTGGTTTGGGATGTGCTCAAAACAGTCCTTAGAAGCCATCTTATCTCCATAGGGTCCAGAAAGCAAAAACAAAAGGAACAAAAGCAAATAGAGTTGAGAAAGAGGATTTGCCAGCTCACTATCCAACATGGGAAGCAGGGGGGGTGGGGGGGGGGGAGCGCTTGCAGGGCAATTGACTGCTCTGTGAGGGGAACTAGAGGCACTCAAGGCAGATTTATTTATTTAGCTGTATTTATATCCTGCTTTTCACTGGGTCAAAGTGGTCAATTGGGGGATATATTTAACACGAGGGGATATGAGACACATATGCTAATACTTACAGGGAACATGGGCAATGGAGGGTTAAGTGGCTTGCCCAAGACCACAAGGAGTGCCTATAGGACTAGAAATCCCAGTCCCTCTAGCCTGAGATTGCTGTCCCCAGGTGGGACTTGAACTCCTGGCCCTCCGGCCTGAAGTACCTTGTCCTAACCACTAGACCACTCCTCCCCATGAGTGGGCACATGAGCTTACAAGGCTGAGGCATGCCATGTTCACAATGAGTAATAAACCAGGACAATATTTAGCAAGGGTGCTATGAGGGAGACAGGCACAGCAACATATAGGGAAGATCAGGAATGGGGAGGGGCAGTGGGAGATGGGAACAAACAAGGTTCTCCAGGTGTTTTGACATTTCTACCAGAAGTTATATCAGAGTATAAAGGAGGGGAGGGACCGCTGCAAGACTACTTGAATGAGGTAAATCTACCCAAATTGGGGGAGGAAGAAGGGGATTGGTTGGACAGAGATGTAGAAGGAGCAGAAGTGCTAACTGTTATCAAGGGGTTAAAATAAGGTAAGACACCAGGCCTTGATGGAATGACAGCCACCCTGTATAAAAAATTTGCAGTTGAGTTGGTCCTGGAGCTAACCTAACTTTTTAATGGAGTTCTGCAAGGTGGTGAGCTGCCAGCCTCTTTAGGGACAGTGGGGATCACTGTCCTGCCAAAGCCAGAAAAGGACATACGGCAATGTGCATCCTACCACCCAATTTCTTTAATCAATCTAGATGCAAAAATTCTGGCAAAGGTGTTGGTAAATAGGATTTTATTTCTTAATATTATTATTCATTTATACATTTGTTCAGTTTCTTTATACGTATGTTTTATCTACTATTTATTATTCATTGTGTGATTAATTTATTTTCACATTTTAATTGTTCATTTTTAATTGCATGGTTATAATTTGTATTTTAATTTGTTTGTGTTTATTTATGATTTTAGTATGCCAAGAATACCTCTGATGAAGGTATAACCAAAACACAGCCTGTGTCGGGTCCTGTTGGCATTATATCCCCTGTATTTGTCTCAATAAAAGCTCTGTCTTTCCAGTTGCCACATTTTGGACTGGGTTCATTTACAGTATGTTTGTGGTCCTGCTAAAATGGGATTTGGGGAGAATTTTCTAAAGTGTGTACATGCTTTATATAATCCCATGCTAGAATAAGGGTGAATTGTGACTACTCCCAAGAGTATCCCCTAGATTGGGGGACATGTCAAGGGTGTCCTTGTCACTGCTCTTATTTATATTAGTAATTGAGTCATTAGCCGCGAAGATCCGGGCCCAGACTGACATAAAAGGGCTCATGGTTGGAACTAAAGAATACAAGATTGCCCTATTTGTGTATGAGGTAATTTATTGTATAACACAGCCACTTACCACACTTCCATGTTTGATACATGAGATACAGAAGTATAGCGCTGGATATAAGATGAATATGGGGAAAACTGAAATACTCAAATTGGTGTTAACATCAGACTTAGAAAATAGACTGAAAGATTCCTTCCCTTTTCAGTGGGCCAAGAAGCACCTTAAGTATTTGGAGTATAGGTAGGATACCAGTGGAAGGCCCTGGTGCAATTCAATTATGAACTCGTGTAAGAAAAGCCTAAATGATCTTAATAGATGGAATAAACCTGGTTTTTCCTGGTTTGGCAGGTGTGATGAGGTAACTAGTACAGAGCCTATGTTATATGAGGAAATGGCTAGCTCAGAGCCTATGTTAATAGGAAAAGATGAAGAGCTTACCTCAAACACATAGGCAGCAAACATATTCAGCTTTCAAGAAGCCCAAGTATAGTGGAGAAAACGTTCCATTCACCAAAGGTGACGCAGCAGAAAGCCAAAAGGCTAATCAAGCTCACCTGAGTGGAAGGGCACCTACAACGTGCGGAGAACGGGAGCATAAAATCTACAGGGAAAGCCCAGTAGTGGAGCAAAGGGAGGGGCTGGAGCCAAGGCAGCAAAGGCAGGAGCAGAAGCCAAAGGGTGAAGCAGGCTGTAGCTGCAGAGGAGTCTCCCAAGCCAGAGGGGGCCTCGGTCACTGGAGAGTGAGTAACCAAGAGGAAGGAAGTCCTCTTAACCAGCAGACCTTGCTAGAACCAGGAAGTAAAGGAAGTGTCCCGGTAGCAAGAGGCAGCAGACACAGACTCTCTTCAGAAAGTGATTACAGTTTGGACCCGGCTGCAGAGACGTGGAAGTCTTGGAGAGGAGCCAGCCAAAGCCCAGAGAGAGAAGCTCATTACCCAGGGACAAAAGCTAAGTACCCTGTTGTAGCTAGAGGGAAAAAGCCAGGCATTGCCAGCAGAGCAAAACCCAGTAGTTGGGAGGAAAATCCCTATTGGAGAAGGAACCTGAGAGAGACCGTTCCTAGCACAGGACTCTTGAACCCTGTTGATATAGAGCACTTACCAAATAGAATAACCAGTGTCATTCAAGGGAAGAGCTGTGAGGATTTCAGTTGTAAAGATTGTTATGTGCCTCCAAATACAGACTATGAGCAGATGCAATGGGAAAACCAGGAGTGTGATATAGAACTGGATTCCATGGATTGCACGCTTTGTCTGTCTGATGAAATTATATCCCTATGTTAGCCAAGCAAGCAAGAGTTCTGTGATACATTGTGCTGGCGAAGAGTTTATTTTCTATACTGTGAAGAAACAGTTTCTCTTTTGTGTTCCATTTGTACAGTTCATAAAGAATCCTATGTGGGACGGGGAATAAAACCCGAATTATTTCTTTTGCCTTAATTACACGGCTACTGACTATTTCTTTAATAAGGCAACCCACACCTCACGGCCCTAGGTGGGCACCTAACAGGGCCAAAAAGGGGTGCTGGTGACACAGGATAGTTATAAAGATGAACGTTTTACCCAGACTATTATTCCTTTTTATGTACTTACCCATAATTGCCCCAATTCATTTGATAAGACTAGTGCAACTGTGAATATTCTCTTACATATGGAAGAAATGCCCACCCAGGGTAAGATGAACAGCAATTTGTAAACCCAGAGAGAAGGGAGGCTCGCTCTCCTGGATATAGAAACATTATCATGCAGCACGGTTGCAGGCTATCGTAGAAACATAGAAACATGACGGCAGAAAAAGACCGCATGGTCTATCTAGTCTGCCCTACCATATCAACTACAATAGTCCCCTTTTTACCTTTAGATATCCTCTATGTTTGTCCCATGCTTTTTTGAATTCAGATACTGTCCTCGTCCACCACCTCTACTGGGAGACTATTCCACTCATCTACCACTCTTTCCATAAAGAAATATTTCCACATATTATTCCTGAGTCTATCCCCTTTCACGCCCATTCTATATACCCTCATAGCAGAGCTTGCCTTCAATTTAAAGCGACCCTCCTGTGTATTTATGCCATGGAGGTATTTAAATGTCTCTATCATATTGCCCCCCTCTCACTTGGTTTGCAGCTTGTTGTGCTGTGAGAGCTTGTGTCCATCAGTGATGCTGAGGGCTCAGCTATCGGTAGCTTAACTACTGGTAGGGTTTCCCAAAATGGACAGGTCTCAGCTGAGGTGCCAAACCAAGACAAACCACCCATCTGAGCAGCAGCAGAATGGGACAGTGTTGGCGGTGGAAGATCACATTTCTGTGACAACAGCAACAATACTAAATTAAATTGGCGGAAGAAATACCTGGCAATCTACTTCCATATCTTGCCACAAAAACCCAATGGATAGTCACAACAAAACAAATTGCACTATAGTGCTGGAAGATGAGACCCCCAGGTCAGAAGGCACTCAATTGACTACTGGGGAGGAGCTGAAGACTTTTCAGAGTAAAGCCAGCATTTATGATGTGGTTGGATCAAAGCCCTCAAGATGTCTGACTGCTGATGTAGCTACACATGAAATGAGTCACAAACTGCAAAGATGTCTTACATATTGGGACATGGAACATATGAAGCATGTACCAAGGAAAGTTGTAGATGTCAAGAATAAAATGGAATGTGTACAATTCGATCTGTTGGGTGTCAGCGAACTGAAATTGACTGGTATCAGGCACTTTGCATCAGATGATCACATGGTCTACTATGCTGGACATGAAAGACAAAGAAGAAATGGTGTTGCATTTTGTAAAAGGGGGTGCTTGTTATGAAGGTACCACCATCTTGGCAAGTATGTAAATTAACTGTCATGCAAAGGATTGTGGTTATTGAAGTCCATTCATACAAAGCTTGCCTTTTAAAATAAATGAAAACTCTTGTAGTTGGTCGAGTGTAAGGCAAAATTAGAGTTTATTTATGGGGTGAGTATTCCACACACAGATATGCTTGGTAACACCATCCAGATAACTTCTCCAGGGTTTATTCAACAAAAATAAGGCAACTGAAAAACTTATGCAAATAAGTATCAAAGTCCTTTATGGAACAGAAAGGCTTTCTTACAGCCACTGCTAATAAACTTCTTAGCAGTGCTGAGGGTGAAACAAATCAAAGAGGAAAACTTCTTTATACAAAAACATAGCTCACTTTCTCCATACAGAAAAGAACTTTTAAATCCCACGTGTGCACGGCTTGTGCTGGGCTCTCCTCTACCCACAGGTGACAATTAACTGCAATCAGTAGCTTGATTTCAGCACACGTACAAACTTTCCCAAAAGCTTTTTCTTTTCAACAAAACTTTATGGGAAGCCAATACTTAGAATGTTTCCTTTTGATGTTTGCTCTTATATTTAGGATTTTCCTAAAATAACAACCTACTCAAAAAACAGTCCATATAAACATTCTCTGCAGCAGATATTGAACCTTGCTCCTGAAATTGCATAGATTCAGTTTCTCCGTCTGGCTCAGAGGGCTTTAGGAACTGACCTCTATATGGGGAGAAACTGTTACCCTGTTGTTTGCATTGCTCAAAGCTAGAGAAACATTCACAGTTCATACCTGAATCCAGGCAAGTGTCAGGCTGCTTTTTCTGGTATTCTGGCCAGTATGCAATAGAGCTTCTGTGTCCTGTCCTCCAGTTGGTATCTCTGGACCTCAGGATCTTTTCTCCAGACGTCCTCCAAGAGGTATTCAGGCTCCTTTTCTCCTTAGCTGCAACAGACCTCTTCCTAGGTGTTGCTTGAGGGTCCCTGGCTGTGGCTCTCCAGTCCTCTGGCTTTCTCCAGTCCTCTGAAGATTCTTTCCCCCAGGTATCTCTCCAGGCATACGTACTGCTCTGAGCTCCTCTCTTGGACCATCTGCTTCCTTGTCCTTGTTCCTTCAGGTTATGGTTGTTCTTCCTTCTGTTCTGGTTCTCGCCCCCTCTGTTCTTCTGATTCCCCTTCTCTGTCTGTCTTCCTGAAGATTCCCCTCTAGTTTTAAAGGGCTTAGATTGCAACTCCTCCCTTGCATTCTTCAGGTGTTGTGGATTAAGCAGTCTCCTAGAGGCTGATTGATTAGGGATGACATAATGCTTTCTCTGATTAGACTCATGCTTTTCCACTCTAGCTCCCCTAGGGACTTTCTGCATACTGGTGCATTCTGGAACATGTAGTCTTTTAGGGAAACAAGCTGTCTTATTTCTATAACCTGCCAGCACAGGTCCCTTAATCAGAGTAAATTCTACTCTTTTGTCATTACTCCCTGAGCTTTGATAAGCTTCCTTATCACAATTTATAATTAAGAAGAAACTTGCAAGAACTGTAAAGAAATACAGTGCAATCAGTGAACGCTTAATTTCTATTTGTCTATGAGAAATGACCATCAACGCAACTATAATTCAAGTGTGTGCCCAACAACAGCTGCAGAAGAGGATGAAGTTGATGAGTTCTATGAAGAAGTACAAGTTGAAATTGACAGAACATGCAAACAGGATATCCTGATAGTCATGGGTGACTAGAACACAAAAGTTGGCAACAAAGAAGAAGGCAAAGTGGTTAGAAAAATGTGGACTTGGCAACAGAAATAAAGCTGGAGAAAAACTGATAGAATTCTCAAAGACCAATGATCTATTCAACTCAAACATCTTCTTCCAGCAACACAAGTGGCAACTGTACACATGGACTTTATCCAATGGATTGTACAAAAAATCAAATTAACTACATCTGTGGAAGTCAATGATGGAAAAGTTCTATAACATTAACAAAGTCAAAACCTGGAGATGACTGTGGTACAGATCACCAACTACTAGTATGCAAACTGAAGATAAAGTTGAAAAAGAGCAAGCTACTCATGAATGTAGAAAAATATGACCTTGAGAGTATACCAACAGAATTTAAAGACTGCCTGCAAAATCGATTTGCTGCTTTAGATAGAAATGATAGAGCTCCAGAAGAGTAATGAGATGACATCAAGAAGGTTGTGTTGGAAGAAAGTGAGAAATCTCTACAAAAGGTGAAAAAACAAAAACAATCAAAATGGATGACCGAAGAAACTCTGAAAATTGCCCAGGAACACAGAGAAACTAAAGCCAGAGAAAAAAGAGAGGCAATTGCAGAATTCAACAGAGATTTCCAACATGCAGCAAGACAAGACAAGGAGAAGTACTACAATGATGCATGCAAGGAAATAGATCAAATCTAAAAAAATCCCACAAACAGAGATGCTAATAAGCCAATCAAAAAATCCCTGAAAATATCCCCACCATGTGAAATGTAAATAATTTTTTTGTCGGACCACAGTGGGGGAGGTTAAGGTAGTCTGCAAAACCACACCCGTCACTGGGAGTCCATTTTAATCAGTAAATACCATTCTTTAGTAATTTAAGTGAAACTTATCTTAAAACTCATCTTGAAACTCCAGGAGAAGAAACATGAATTAATTCATAAATGTCCAAACTCTTGTAAAGACGACTAAGTGAAACTTATCTTAAAACTCATCTTGAAACTCCAGGAGAAGAAACATGAATTAATTCATAAATGTCCAAACTCTTGTAAAGACGACGACGTGCACGTTTCGGGAACTAGCCGTCCCTGTATCAAGTTCTCCTTATGCAGGTCACCAAACAACAGTTCCTCTCCCTTAGCGTACAAAAAGGAAGGAAATAGAAGCAGAAACTATTAGAGGAAGTACAAGATTGGCTTTCCTAAAGCTACAAGAGTTAAAAAAAAATTCCAGCCTCGAATTGGAATGTTACAAGATGTTCAAGGATCCATGTTGAATAATGCTGAAAAGATCAAGAAAAGGTGGAAAGAATAAACAGAGTTATTATATGATAAAGATCAAGTGGAACAACAGCCGTTTCAAACTATACTTTATGATCAGGAACCATTGGTAATGAAAAAAGAAGTTGAAGCAGCATTGAAAGCCTTATTAAAGGGCAAAGCACCAGGCATTAATGACGTTCCCATTGAAGAATTACAGCAAACTGATGCAGCTGTTACCATACTTACAAGACTCTGCCAGGAAATTTGGAAGACAACATCATGGCCAACTGACAGGAAAAGATCTGTGTTCATACCAATACTAAAGAAAAGTGATCCAACTGACTGTGGAAATTATTGCACAATTGCTCTGATCCTGCATGCCAGCAAGATTCTACTGAAGATTATTCAGCAGAGACTACAACCACACCTGGAACGAGAACTGCCTGAAGTGCAAGCAGGGTTCAAGAAAGGGCGAGGAACGAGAGACATCATCATGGATGTGAGATGAATCCTTGAAAAGACAAAAGAATACCAAAAGGATATCTATATATGTTTTATTGACTACTGCAAGGCTTTTGACTGTGTAAACCATGAGAAACTCTGAGCCACATTAAGAAGTATGGGTATACTAGAACTGACTGGAAAAGATCTGTGTTCATACCAATACTAAAGAAAAGTGATCCAACTGACTGTGGAAATTATTGCACAATTGCTCTGATCCCACATGCCAGCAAGATCCTACTGAAGATTATTCAGCAGAGACTACAACCATACCTGGAACGAGAACTGCCTGAAGTGCAAGCAGGTTTCAAGAAAGGGCGAGAAACGAGAGACATCATCGTGGATGTGAGATGAATCCTTGAAAAGACAAAAGAATACCAAAAGGATATCTATATATGTTTTATTGACTGCTGCAAGGCTTTTGACTGTGTAAACCATGAGAAACTCTGAGCCACATTAAGAAGTATGGGTATACCAGAACACCTGATCTTTCTTTTGCACAACCTCTACATTGATTAAGAAGCAACAGTTTGAATGGAACAAGGAGAAACAGAATGGTTTAAAATCAGCAAAGGTGTATGACAAGGCTGCATTCCCCCTACTTATTTTATTTATATGCAGAACAAATCATTAGAGAAGCAGGACTGTATGAAGACAACAGAGGTATGAGGATCGGTGGGAGACTCATCAACAACCTTCGCTATGCTGATACCACATTACTGGCTGAAAGTGAACACGATCTGAAACATTTACTTCTCAAGATCAAGGAAAATAGTCTTAAAATTGGCCTGCAACTTAATGTAAAGAAGACAAAGATCCTGACAACTGGCAAAATCAATAAGTTCATCGTTGATGAAGAAGAAATTGAAATAGTGGACAACTTTATCCTACTTGGATCAATCAATAAAGAAACAACAAGCAGTCAAAAAATTAGACGACACATTGCTCTTGGCAGAATGGCTATGAAGGACCTAGGCAAGATTCTCAAGAGCAGAGATGTCTCTCTACATACAAAGATTTGACTCGTTCAAGCCATGGTATTTTCAATAACATCATATGGACAATGAAAAAGATAGACAGGAAGAAATTTGATGCCTTTGAATTATGGTGCTGGTGACGAATACTGTGTATACATTGGACTGCCCAAAGAACAAACCAGTCAGTACTAGAGGAGATCAAACCTAAGCTTTTCTTAAAAGCTCAGATGACAAGATTGACTTTCATACTTTGGACACATCATGCGAAGAGAGATAATTAGAGAAAGACATCATACTTGACAAGGTAGAAGGTCAACGCAAAAGAGGAACACCAACAATGAGATGGATCAATACAATAACAGCGGCTATGGGTGCCACTCTGTCAACAATGAGCCATCTGACTGAAGACCGAACACAGTTTAGGACATCTAGAGGGTCGCTATGACAACAACAACATCCCATCTTTCCTCTAAAGTATATATATTAAGATCTTTAAGTCTGTCCTCATATGCTTCATAATGAAGACCACTAATCATTTTAGTAGCCACCCTCTGCACTGACTCCAACCTACTTATATCCTTTTGAAGATGCGTTCTCCAGAATTGCACACAATACTCCAAATGAAGTCACACCAGAGACTCATACAGAGGCATTATCAACTTCTTTTTTTTCTGCTGGCCATTCCTCTCCCTATACACCCAAGCATCCTTCTTGCTTTCACAATCACCTTTTCTACCTGTTTAGCTACTTTAAGATTGTCAGACACAATTATGCCCAGGTCTTGCTCTTCTTTTGTGGATAGAAGTACCTTACCCCCTATACAGGCTCATTCCAAGCCATGAATAGTGGGGATGGACGTCCCAATGAGACGTCCATCCCTGCTATTCGTGCTCCCTTCCACCGACGTCTAGCTTCCTCGCCGGTTGTACAGGGAAGATAAACGGGGGCGGGAAAGGGGAGGATCGGGGGCAGTGTTAGGGCGGGCAGTGGGTGGTCACCAGCATTGGACATACAGGGCCGATTCTATTGTCGGCCCTGTATGTCCAGGGTAGCAACTTGAACGGGGAAATTATTACACATTGGGGATCAGCAAGCCCGGGGCCAGGAAAGGGAGGCAGGGGCCAGAGAGCATTCCCTGCAGCCTGACCCTGGTCCTGGGAGGCCAAATCGGGGGTCGGGCTGTGGGGAATAAACAGTTTGTTCTGGCGGCTGGGATCGTGGCTTTTAAATGGAGCCGCGGTGCCATGGCAACTGGATGCCATGGCGCCATGGCTCCATTTAAAAGCCCTGACCGAGTTAGTCGGGCAGTACTTGTATGTGCAGACTGAGCTGAATCGCAGTTCCGGCCTGCATGTATAGGCCTGATCGCGATTCTGATCCCGCAGGGCTAGATCTGCCCCATGGGATCAGAATCGCGACGCCCTCTGTTTGTCCACTTCAACCAGATGTACAGAGATTTCTACGTCCGGGACAGAATCGGGCTGATACTGACCGCTCCTGTGGATTTTTGTAGCCAAAATGTCTGACCCTGCATTTTTTTTTGCATTAAATTTCAGCTGCCAATTTCTGGACCATTCTTCAAACTTAGCTAAATCTCTCCTCATGTTATCTATGCCTTCCTGTGTGTCTACTCTATTGCAGATTTTGGTATCATCCGCAAACAAGTAAATCTTACCCAACAGCTCTTCTGCAATATCACTAACAAAGATGTTAAAAAGAATCAGACCAAGGACAGATCCCTCCGGCATACCACTGGTAACTTCCTTCTCCTCAGAGGGAGCTTCATTTACCTGTACCCTTTGTTGCCTCCCACTCAACCAATTTCTAACCCAATCAGTAACTTTAGGGTCCATTCCTAGGGTGCTCAGTTTGTTTATACGTCACCTATGCGGAACGGTGTCAAAGGCTTTACTGAAATCTAAATACACCACATCTAAGACTCTCCCTCGGTTCAACTCCCTGGTCACCCAGTCAAAGAAATCAATCAGATTTATCTGACAAGACCTGCCTCTGGTGAATCCATGCTGCTTCGGGTCCTACAATCCATTGGACTCCAGAAACCTCACTATTCTCTCTTTTAGTAGCCTTTCCAATAATTTACTAACCACAGAGGTTAGACTAACCAGCCTATAGTTCTCAATGTCATCCTTACATCCTCTTTTGTGTAAAGGGACTACATGTGCCTTTCTCCAGTCCTCTGGCACCATTCCCGACTCCAAAGAGGCAATGAAAAGGTCAGACAGTGGAGCCGCTAGAACGTCCCCTAGTTCCCTCAGTATTTTTGGATGTATTCCATCTGGACCATGGCTTTGTCTATTTTTAGTTTAGCTAGTTCTTCACAAACATAATCTTCTGAAAATCGTTTGAGATCCATGTCACTTCTGTTCTTCTTTGTGGGTGTCTTCTGAGGTCCTTCATTTATGAACACAGAACAAAAATATTTGTTAAGCAATTCTGCTTTATCCTCATCAGTTTCTCCATATTCCTCCCCTGCATCCTTGACTTCTGTAATGGCATACAGTACTTACAGGTCTCCCAAAATGAACCATACAGTGCCTCCAGTTGGCGCAAAACATAGCTACCCAAATCATCACCCAAACCCCAATAAGAGATCCAAACATACCAATAATGCAAAAACTTCACTGGCTTCCAATAAACAGCAGAATAAAATATAAAACCTACATATCATCTTCAAAACCTTGCATTCTGAACCCCCTACCTACTTAAGATCACTCCTACAGACCAGCCCAGCAAATAGAGAAAGGAGAACCCCATGCCAGAAACTCTCTGGCCACTGTCAAAATTCACTAAAAGAAATGCATCCATATCCAGCAGATCTTTCTCTCTCTATGCACCAGGACTATGGAACTCGCTCCCGGAAAAAATATGATCCATAAAAGACCCTCAAGTATTCCGTAAGCTTCTAAAAATGTGGTTATTCCAAGAATACTTTAAAGAATCAGTCAACTAACATTACATAGAATTGAGGATTCACCCATTGTAAAAAGTTACCTATTACATGTAATAGAGTACCCCAAGGATCTTTGCTGGGTCCACTGCTTTTTAACATATTCGTAAATGACCTGGAAATGTGAATAACAAGTGATGTAATCAAATTTGCAGATGACATAAAATTATTCAAAGTTGTTAAAACCCAAGGGGATTGTGAAAAATTGCAAGAGGACTTTGATAAACTGGAAGACTGGACGTTCAAATGGCAGATGAAATTTAATGTGGACAAGTGCAAAGTTATGCACCTAGGAAAAAACAACCCAAACTACAGTTACACAATGCAAGGTTCTACATTAGGAACCACCACTCAGGAAAAGATTTAGGCATCATCGTGGCTAACATGTTGAAACCCTCCGCCCAGTGTGCAGCGGCGGCCAAGAAAGCAAATAGAATGCTAGGAATCATAAGGAAAGGAATGGAGAATAAAACCAAGGATATTATAATGCCTCTGTATTGTTCCATGGTGCTACGGCACCTTGAATATTGTGTGCAGTTCTGGTTGCCATATCTTAAAAAGGATATAGCAGAATTAGGAAAGGTATGGTCTCCAAAACTGAACACAATTTTCCAAATGAGGTCTCACCAGTGACTTGTACAGTGGCATTAGAACCTCCTCCTTTCTGCTGGTAATTCCTCTCTGTATGCATCCCAGCATCCTTCTGGCTTTGGCCACTGCCTTCTCACATTGTTTCACCACCTTGAGATCCTCAGAAACAATCACTCCAAGGTCCTTCTCCTGGTCTGTGCACACCAACTTCTCACCCCCTGTTGCATACAATTCCTTTGGATTTCTGCATCCCACGTGCATGACACTACACTTCTTCACCCAGCGGCAGCCAAGAAAGCAAATAGAATGCTAGGAATCATAAGGAAAGGAATGGAAAATAAAACAAAGGATATTATAATGCCTCTATATCATTCCATGGTGAGACCGCACCTTGATTATTGTGTGCAATTCTGGTCACCATATCTTAAAAAGGATATAGTGGTATTAGAAAAGGTACAGAGAAGAGCCACCAAAATGGTAAAGAGGATGGAAGGATACCCCTATGAGGAGAGGCTAAAAAGGTTAGGGCTCTTCAATCTGGAAAATAGATGGTTGAGGGGAGATATGATAAAGGTCTATAAATTAATGAATGAAGTAAAATGGGTAAACGTAGATCAATTGTTCATGCCATCAAAATATAGAAAGACTAGGGGACATGCAACGAAGCTACAATGTAACCCGTTTAAGTCTAATATGAGAAAAATATTTTTCACTCAACATGTAATCAAACTCTTTAATTCATTACCGGAGGATGTTGTAAAAGTTGTTACTGTAGCTGGGTTTAAAAAAGGTTTGGAACCATTATTAAAGGGAACCCAGAAAATCCACTGCTTGCCCCAATACAAACATTGTGGAACCTGTGTGTCTTTTGGGAAACTGCTAGGTACTTGTGATCTAGATTGGCCACTGATGGAAACAAGATACTGGGCATGATGGACCTTGGTCTGACCCAGTATGGCATATCTTATGTTCTTATGATCCCTGGGGCATGCCACTAATCACCTTCCTTTCATCTAAGTGAGTTCAATTTATCACCACTTTCTGTCATCTGTCAGTCAACCAATTCTTGATCCAGGTCACCGCTTTGGGACCCATCCCCAGGGTGTTCAGTTTACTGATAAGCCTCCTATGGGGAACAGTATCAAAAGCTTTGCTGAAATCTAGGTAGATCACATCCATCGCATGCCCTTGATCTAGTTCTTTGGTCACCCAGTCAAAGAACTCAGATCAGATTTGTTTGGCAAGATTGTCCTTAGGTAAAACCATGTTGCTTCGGATCATGCAACCTATTGGTTTCAAGAAAATCCACTGTTCTGTCTTTTAGGGGCGCCACTATTACTTTTCCCGCCACTGAGGTAAGCCTTACTGGCCTATAGTTTGTCACTTCTTCCCTGTTGCCACTTTTGTGAAGAGGTACCACGTCAGCCTTTCTCCAGTCCTGTGGAACTTCTCCTGTCTCCAAGGATCTATTAAAAACATCCTGTAAAGGCCCTGCAAGAACCTCTCTCAGTTCTTTCAGTATCCTGTGATGTATCCCATCCGGTCCCATTACCTTGCCCACTTTCAGTTTTGCAAGCTGTTGAAACACATCATCTTCTGTGAATGATGTAGTATCTACTCCATTCCCATTTGTATATTTTTCAGTCACAGGTGGTCCTTCTCCAGGATTTTCTTTAGTAAAAACAGAACAGAAGTATTTGTTTAGCATTTTCGCTTTTCCAATATCACTTTCCACAAATCTGTTCTCAGCACTTTTGAGTCTTGCGATTCCACCTCTGATCTTCCTCTTCTCCTGAATATATCTGAAAAAGGTTTTGCCTCCACGCTTCAGATCTTTAGCCATCTTTTCTTCTGCCTTTGATTTTGCTATTCTTATTTCTTTTTTTGTCTCTTTTAGCTTTATTCTGTATTCTGTTCTGTGTTCATCTGTTTGCGAACTTCAAAATTTTGTGAAAGCTGTGTTTTTTTGTCTTTATTTGTGCAGCTATGTCTTTGGAGAACCAAATAGGTTTCCTTTTCTTCTTGTTTTGATTTACTTTCCTTACATACATATCGGTTGCCTTTTTATTGCCTCCTTTAGTTTAGCTCACTGCAATTCCACTTCCGTTAGCTCTGCCCACTCTGCCAACTCCTCCTTTAGGCACTTGGCCATTTTACTGAAGTCAGCGTTTTTGAAGTCTAGGACTTTGAGCTTGCTGTGATTTGTCTTTACCTTGTTTTTTATCTCAGACCACACCATGTGGTGATCGCTGCTGCTCACATGGGCACCTACCTGGACATTCAACACGCTATCTCCATTGGTGAGTACTAAATCCAGCATCAAACTTTCCCTGTTTCTCAGAGCGGCGGCGGCAGCAGCAGTGAGGCAGACCCACGTTTGTAGGTAGGTCGGGACCCTCCTTCCCTTCTCTGATATAGGTCACGTCAATGGAAGGAGGGACCAGGCCAGCCATTCAAACGTGACTCTTTGCAACTCAGTGTTTGAATAGCTAGCCAGGTCCCTCCCTCCTCTGACGTGACCTACATTAGAGAAGGTAAGGAGGGACCTGACCTGCCTGCAAATGCAGGTTTGCTTCATTGCTGCTGCCGCCGCCGCCTCTGAGAAAACAAAAACTGGCGGTGGCGGCAGGGCAACACGGGTGGGGGGAGGGGATGCAGGGGCGGGCAAGGGCAGGCAACCGGCAGGAAAGGGGGGTGCCAGAACTGGAAAAAGCAAAGGACATAATTATGGCTTGGTATGGCCCTGCAGGGGAGATATGATCCAGACCTTTAAATACTTAAAAAGTATTAATGAACAAACAAACCTTTTTCAAAGATGGGAAAGTTGTAAAACTAGAGGGCATAACATGAAACTACAAGGGGGTAAACTGAAAGACAACGTCAGGAAATACTTTTTCATTGTAAGGATGGTGGATGCTTGGAATGCCCTCCCGATGGAAGTGGTGGGGGCAAATACAGTGACAGAATTCAAAATGGCATGGGGCAGACACAGTGGATACCTTTTATAGCAACAGGATAAAATAAAAATAAACTTAACTATCTCTTATATCTCAACAAATAGGGATGACCTGCTTGGAGCGGTGAGTACACCCCTAAACAAAGGCATGAGGAGGGATGAGCTGCACGGAGCGGCAGATGCACCTACTCTTGCCACCTTGCTGGCCAAACTAGATGGACCATACTGGTCTTTATCTGATGTCATTTACTATATCATTTACTATGTTAATTAGTGGGTCTGCCTCACTATGTTAATTAGGGCAACTCTTCTCAAGAAATACAGGGAAATCTTTCCAGCTGTCGCAAATCTGTTGAACCTGTTCCAGTTTCTCCTCTGTGTTCCTTATATACATCAATTTATAGCTTGTGCTTAGGTAAATCCCCTTGTCCTTTATTTATTTATTTAACATTTTATTTATTTAACATTTTTATATACCGCACTATTCATCATCAGCGCGGTTTACATAGAACTACAAAACATCAGATAAGATAAGATACATATATCTGTTTTTACATGTAACAGGAAGAAAAACTTGGAAAACAGGGGTAATAGTAACAAAGGATAATAGAACTTGAACTATATACATATGATAGTAATATTACTTGAAAAAGTATCATGTTAGATAGGGATGGGATTGGAGCTGTTTAGATGAACTTGTGTTATTGTGTTATTTAAACTAGTATTGATTAGTAGAGCATATGGTGAGCTGTTTGTTTTGATAATTCAATAAACAGATTGAAACATAAACTACCCTATACTCTTGCTAGTGCTAGCTCTTCCTTGTGCCCCCCCCCCAACCTCCACCAGTGCTAAGGCTTCAGATTTTGAATAATTTATTTTTAACCTTGAAAAAGTGCCATACCAATCTATAAGATGCATTGCCTCTAGGATCTCCTACTTCTCATCCCCTAAAAAAAGCATCATATTATCTGTAAAGAGACTTATCCATATGTGTCCCTCCTCACTAGTATACCCCCAATAACCTGTGATTCCCAAATTTTGATTACTAATGATTCCAGAGTCATAATAAATAATAGTGAGGAGAGAAAGCACCCCTGTCTTGGACCCCTTGTTAAAGAAAAAGCCTCTGTCCTCCTATTCACTATTAATTGAGCTTGTGGCCTGTCATATAGAAAGTGCACCCAACCAAGTAAATTCCCCTGCAACCCAAACTACTTTAATGCATACTTCATATATTTACAGGAGATCCTGTCAAATGCTTTTTCAACATCACAGTTTGTCAAAGCTGCTCCCTTCTGATCCCCTCCCTTACCTGCAGCACTGCCAGAGCTTTCATCAAATTTATTAAAACATATCGTTCCTTCACAAAACTAATTTGATCTGGGTGAACCAAAGCAGGTAGAACTATGCTAAGTTGCTTGGCCCACATCGCTGTCATAATTTTAAGATCCTTATTCAATAATGTAGCAGAATTACATGAGCCAGATTCAGAATACACTCCGCTTCACCTCTCGCTCCATTGTGGGTGCCACTAGATCCACTAATATCTTATAGAATTAGGCAAGTAGTCCATCTGGACAAGGGGCCTTTGTGAATTTTAACTTTTTAATAACTTGTCTGATTTCCCCACTCATTACAGATTGGTTTAGCTTAGCAGGCTCATCCTCCAGCAGCCATGGCACAGTGAGATGCCAAAAGAGCACTGTTAACCCTTCACTTGTTTATAGGTTCAGCAGTGTATTGTAAAATTGCACAAATTTATTGATAATATCCAGGGCCTCCAATTGTAGTTGGTCCTTTCCATCCCTGATGCCATTTTTTTGCTTTTGTAATGCAGTGTGCACCTTCTAGACAATGCTTACTCCTGGCAGCCCAACAGCTCCTGAGTTTTCTTGGTAGTAGGTTGCCAGGCCTTTCTTCTAAGGCAATGGAGAATTAAGTGACTTACCCAAAGAGTGCTAGTGGGAATCAAACCCTGGTTGTGTTACTAGTAAGCCAGTGCTCTAACCACTAGGCTACTCTTCCACTCTCTTTATGTTTGTATGGGGCTACCAATCTTGCTAGCAGCTTACCTGTCTTGTTTCCAGACTAAAAACTCACTTTGAGGCTGCTTTTGGATCCTGATCCCCCTAGTTTCCTGTTCATCTCCTATGAGTTTCCCTACCGTTCCCCTAGATATATCCTACTCCCCACTTGTTGTATTGTCTGTCTTGATTGCTGTATTGTCTGTCTTGACTAGACTGTAAGCTCTTTTGAGCAGGGACTGTCTCTTACATGTCTCTGTACGGTGCTGCTTACGCCTTGTAGAACTTTACAAATGATATGTAGTAGTAGTAGTTTCCCCACTAATAACGCCTGTATTTTTATAGTGCTATATCGCCTTTCGCTCTTTTTTGCAAAATGTCATTCACCACTCTCTTGGCTTCTAGATATTCTTGGAGAAAAGCGGCTTCTGTTGGTCTGATTATATAGCACCTGTGACATCTCTGTTACTCGGATTCATTATGCAATGGTTCCCTGTCTATTTGTTTCTTTTCCTTGCCCCATAGTCCATCTTCCCTTTTAGCACTGCTTGGCAGCTTCCCAGGAAATGCTCTCCCTCATCTCCCCACCACTGTTTTCTGCCTGATACTCTTGTCAAGCTTTTCTCACGTATGTGTGAAATTGGCCATTCTGGTACAGCGTAAGATTCATTCTCCACACCCTGTCCACCGATCCTGCCAGGAGTTCTAACTCCACCTCCACCTGGGTATGGTCCACCTCCTGTATATTAAACGTAGAACATAGAAAATGACGGAAGAAAAAGACCACATGGCCTATCTAGTCTGCCCTTCCATATCCACTACAATAATCTCCTTTTAGCCTTTAGAGATCTTCTGTGCTTGTCCCATGCGTTTTTGAGTTCAGATACCATCCTCGTCTCCACTGCCTTCACTGAGAGACTATTCCACTACCACTCTTTCTGTAAAGAAATATTTTGGCATACTACTCCTGAGTTTATCCCCTTTCATTCTCATCCTATGTCCCTTTGCTTTCAATTGAAAGAGGCTTTCCTTATGGGCATTTATGCCCTGGAGATATTTAACATCTCAATCATATCTCCTCTATCTCGCCTTTCCTCTAATGTATACATATTAAGATCCTTAAGTCTGTTGCCATATGAAAACCTCTAACCATTGTAGTAGCCAACCTCTGCACCAACTCCAGCCTGCTTATATCCTTTTGAAGGTGTGGTATCCAGAACTGCACACAGTACTCCAAATGTGATCACACCAGAGATTTGTACAGAGGCACTATCACTATATTAGCTATATGCAGCTTTGAGAACAGGGTCTCATAAATCAACACATAGGGGCATGTTTACGAAACACCGAAATTGTGCGGGGCCCCGTTAGTGTGCCTGTGCCATATAAGGAGTGGGCGGGTCAGGCAGAAAAAAGGAATAAAAACGACCGTACCTGTGCGCGGCGCGCACATTTGCGGGTCCACATTAGCGCGTGGGAAGGCTAAGTGGGGCGCTGCTGGGCACATATAGGAACAGTGCCGTAGCACAACGGTGAAGATACTAACCAATGGTGCAGGGGCCATGGGTTCAATTCCCCATTGTGCACCACAAAAACGCCAGCTTGAGGCAATAACATTAATGGTTAAAGGTGCACTAGAAGGCACATGAATCCTGTACAGCAGAAAGGGGAACCCTGCTAACCTTTTGCAGCAACAGGCGGCACACTGTTCATATCTGGGCGGCAGAGTGCGCCGCACTGTTAATATTGGGCTCAGAATGCTTTGCGCTGCAAATTGTGTGCATTAGGCGATGTGCTGTTAAGTCCTTGCGGTTTGAGCGGCAGAAGGTGGTGCGCTGCAAATTTGGAAGGCCGAAGGCACTGCGCCAACAGACAAACACAGGAAGAGAGCCACAGCAGAATGGTGAAGACACTCACCAATGATGCATGCATCAGGGGTTCGATCCCCCACAGTGCCCAGTTAACCAGCCTCACTGAGGCATAATTTTAGGAGGCATAGAAATAATGGGCAGCAATAGGCGGCGCGCTAATGTCTTACGAGGCACTTGAATAGTGTGAGGCTAAGGCGGCGCGCTGATGTGGAAGCATTTGAACAGAGCCACAGCACAATGGTGAAGACACTCACCAATGATGCATGCATCAGGGGTTCGATCCCCCACAGTGCCCAGTTAACCAGCCTCACTGAGGCATAATTTTAGGAGCCATAGAAATAATGGGCAGCAATAGGCGGCGCGCTAATGTCTCACGAGGCACTTGAATAGTGTGAGGCTAAGGTGGCGCGCTGATGTGGAAGCATAGGAACAGAGCCACAGCCCAATGGGGAAGACACTCACCAATGATGCATGCATCAGGGGTTCGATCCCCCACAGTGCCCAGTTAACCAGCCTCACTGAGGCATAATTTTAGGAGGCATAGAAATAATGGGCAGCAATAGGCGGCGCGCTAATGTCTTACGAGGCACTTGAATAGTGTGAGGCTAAGGCGGCGCGCTGATGTGGAAGCATGTGAACAGAGCCACAGCACAATGGGGAAGACACTCACCAATGATGCATGCATCAGGGGTTCGATCCCCCACAGTGTCCAATGAGTAAGGCTTGCTGAGCCATTATCTGTCATGATGAATATAGCTGAAGGAGGCATGTTAAGCTTTTATTGTAGTGACTGCTGTTAGCAAATGCACCCTCAAAGCACTGTAATATAAGGTGCTGCATAAGGTGCCCTACAAGGTACCCTAGAGGGTACATTATAAAGTGAACTGTCCACCAAGGCACCCTACAATGTTGCCTATAGGCCGCTTTATAGGGTGCCGTATGAGGCAGGGCAAGGTACGAGCACTGTTTGTGCTGGCAGCACTGTGCATTGTAACGCATGGAAATCCTACGTAGGTGTGCACACATGCAAGAAGGAACAGCAGTGCAGCACAATGGTCAGGAGATTGACTGATGGTGCAGGGGTCATGGGTTAACATCAGCAGTGAATAAGGTTGGCTGAGGTACGTATGTTCCCTGCATGCAACTGAACAGCAATCTGTGTTTCCATCTAAAAAGAAGGCCATCCTAGTGCCATACATTAATGCACCCTCCACGGTGCAACAGAACGAACATCAGAAACAACCATGTCAGCAAAGGCGAGTTATAATGTTACCCAGCGGCCATGTGGAAAGGGTGGCAACTCCCAGGGCAACATAGTTGGTATCTCATAAGCTGCCTGAAACGAAGGTGTGACATAAGATGCCCCAAGGATGTATAGGTGAACCCAAAAACATTTGCTAGGAGCAGTAACATCCCACAATGTGAGGGGCAACAGAGGTATGTGCCAAACGCACATGTAACCCAAACACTGCACAGAGCTGAAAGGAAAGACAATGCAGAGGTAATAGAAGGATGTAGATCAAAGCTGCTGTACTACACAACTCAGCCCCAGGCCATGTGGCTGCTAGAGAAATGGACACACATATATATCCAGTTATTTAGTTATGTTTATTTATGTCCATGTCACTATGTGGTAGGAGCGTGGTTTACAGAGAACAAAAGAAAGACCTGAACAACAGGCTGGTTGTTGTTACATATAACAGGAACATATACCTGGAATAACATGGGAAAACTATGTACATGGAATATATGATTGGTGAACAAGATAACATACCCAAACTATTTACACAAATTAGCAAGGATGCTAGTAAGAAGGAGACAGCTGTGGTTAAATATGTGCTGTGACTGTTTGGTTATGTGATCGGGGCCATCTGTAGCTATGCACAGAGTGATGGTAATGTACCATGCTATAATGTCAGTGTTTGACAGAGGATGGGAAGATGTGTGCAGCGAAGGAGGCTGAAATGGCAGGATAGATGAAATGTCAGGATGACAGTGGAGTAGCAGTGTTATGCAGAGCACACACACGAGAGGCAACCAGGGAGAGATGAAATGCAGGAATGTGTAGGAGTGCAGGACGTGGTGTAGCAGCATGCACGTCAGGATACGATGGCCAAAAAGCTGGGAGACATAAGATGGGCAGAAGGATGATTCCCATCTCAGATGAGGGTACAATGTTCTCGCAGCACAAATCTGCACATATATGACTGTCATACAAATCGAAACCACCTATGCAGGACAAGCATACACATCAAAGAGAACAGAGAGGAATCAAACCTATGACCACCACCACAAATGCCAAGGCAACAACTGGTAGGCCACACCACCAACATCAGTGCATTAGCAGAGGCTGCATACAGAAATACTGAAGCCCATCACACAAGACGCATGCTGGCTGCCAGGACAGGCAAACCCCCAACAGTAATCATGACCAAATGGACATGCAGGTCATCTGAGTACAGATCAGAACCTAGTCTGTATGTGGGACCAGGGACACATGCACACACACACAATGAAATGTTATGCAGTGCATACAGCATGCGAAAGAGGAAGGAAACCAAATCCTGAGGGCATCAGAGGATGCTCGCTGGAGATGGGTACCAATCTGGGACAGGACAGGAGAGAACACAACATGAAAACAGGTGTACCACACACCAGCTGAACCACAGCCAAACCCCCAGGTGCACTGCCATGTAAACACCATAAAGAAAGAGACATATGTGACTGATAACATCTGATGGCTAAACAGCACAGAGTGCACACCTTGCTGTACAGTGAAGAGAGGGAAGGGTGTGTGTAGAGTTGATGAACCTGCTGGTACCAAATGGTCCAGGTAGCACAACAGAAAAACAACAGAACAACCACATGTGGGGATCAAACCTGCACACTACTGTGTTAAAACACATGCCTCTAACCACTACCACAAACAGCACACTGAGCACAAGGCAGAACAAATAGTCCAAAGGGAGGGTCTATGTGGGAACCTGTCAAACCCACTGATGTTGCAAATGGGTGACATATACACACCTGTCACTCTACAAGGATGTGAGCACAGGTGGGCCATGGACATGACCAGCAACCAGTCTATAGAAGTGCACATGTGCTCAAAGAGTGGAGGAGTAGCCTACTGGTCATAAACCTTTTGTGGACATCAAGTAACCAGGGCCCGATTCACACTAGCACTCCTTGTGGCCTTGGGCATGTCACGTAACCCCCCATTACCGTGGACGAATGACCAGAAAACTGACATTGACCAGAACACCCTGGAGTTTCACGGTCACAGGGAGTCAGGTCAGGACCGACTCGAAGGCACACATTGCATTGCATGTGTGTCACCATGATCAAGGAGCAAAAGAGACAGATGTGTGTCAAATACATATCTTTATTTGGGTCACCCCTCACAGACACTGTAGACCGTGTTATCATAATATCAAGGTGAGTGCAGCCCTGGTGAGAGACAGAAACACATTTAGCATGGCACCAACCCACATCCCACAGAAAGGTCACTTCATTGACTGTAAGTGAAGGGCACGAGATATAATGTGCAACAGGTGCACGCTATGCACTGGCCATCAGGTCCCCACCCCCCACCTGCTGCTGCATCCCTCAAATGTGTCACGCACATATGAGTGCATGAAAACCGTAGGCGTTGCTGGATGAGGACCCAAAACACATCACCTGTCCCTCGCAAAATAGCCATCAGGCAACACAGGAGGCTCACAAATGAAAACATCATATGTTGTCAAGTGAAAATAACTCCTGAACGTAATGTGCAACCTCTCACCTAATGCCTGATCTAGGAATCAGAAATGCGATAATGTAGATCACAGCAATCATCACCAGCACAATGAGCATATGCTAACAGGTCGCAGAGGCACATGAACAGAGCGAATACAAACAAAACAACCTGCAGAAAGCTCCAGAGATAACACCATGCAGGAGTGCCCCTTCCAGTGTTTGTTGGTTAGACAGTGTGTGGACACATATAACACGGTACATGGAATGCACAATTGAAGGAGGGCAATGGACACCCACACTGCCACACACCAAATATAATGGCGCAATGAGAGTGTCATTACCGCGGCGGATAAACAGGACCGTACAGATGTGCAATGTAAGGTGTGTACATACATGCAGAGTGTCACGTCTGTGCAGTAAGCAAACACAATGACCAGCATGTTAAGATGGACATGATGGCCAAACATCCTACAGTGAACTACACAAAAGCCATAGGTCCACATGCTGTGGTTCACAAACATAAGCAGTCAGAACCACAAGCACCATCCGTATACCAACATGATACAGTGATGCCACTCATACATGTAAACACCCTTGCCCATTGCAAACATCAATCAATGATGTTGTTGGGCATGAAAGGGTTGTTGTGGGAAAAACGGTATCATGTTCAGGTGGAGGGCAGGTGGACATAGATAATATGACCGCTCCATCGTCACCCCCATGCCACTAACATGGCTGTATGCTCGTGTTGAAACTAACAGATGACCGTATCCTGGGTGCCATGTCACACACATGGCCAACCCACAACAACTACACAACTGGGGAGGAATGTACAACATACACTGACAATGTCAGTCCCTGCTACACCCAGCGTCCAAAAAGCAAGGTGTATCTGTAATCCAACAGGTGAGGTCAAACGTCTCCATGCAACCCTGGGCTTGCATAGCCAAGTGTCACATTCCAATATGCCACAGTCCGTGAAAGTTCATCTGTGTCCCCTGCAATGCGCAGGACCCCCAGCCCCAGAATGGCAGAAACAGTGTGGTGTACAGGTCCGTCATGGCCAAAGCAGCGGTCCAAAAGAAATACTGTCCATCACAGGCATGTGTTCCACTCGCATAAGTCAAACATCAATGGCACCATTCCCCAGAAACAATTCCATGGTGGTCTGTTCCCCAAAAGGTGTGTGATGGCGACGCCAGATGCACTGTAGGAAATGTGTCCGGGATGCCTTCTGTCCTGTGTCAGGAGAGGATACGTATGGTCGTGTTGGACACCTTGTACAAAAAACACAAATTGCAGAGAGTCGCACCTGTGAAAATACAGATGAAACGGATGAAAAGGCAAACATGACATAATATGAACATGAAATAATATGCATATTGTTGACACATCAAATGTCAATGCAGAATGGGTGTCACATGGATATGGGCATGTCCATATCCATGTCACACTGCTACACACTATATGCATCTGTTCGTGTGCATAGACAGGCACCATGACATGTACATGAGACAAACAGTAACTCATCAACAGGTACAGCCACATGTACCCCCAAATAACAAAGGTCCAACATACCCTGTGTGTGCATTATGTGTACGTCATCGATCCCTTGAGTGACTCCACAGCCACATCAGGTCACAGTGAAGGGAGACAATGTCAGCCAAACAGGTAGAATCACCATGTCAAGTCACTGTTGATGCATGTCCACATCATGCCGATACCTGAAATAAAAAAAGGTTGCTCAACAGTGGTCCCTCAGAACACAATACACAGTTATGCTCACAACGCACACCACATGTTGAGAATGTTGACAATGTAAACAGCACTACGGTAGAGGTAGCACAGTCACCACTGCCCCCCAGATGCTCCCACCCCTCACAGCACATGATAATGTACCATGACTGGACACTGCATCAGCACACAGTCAACGCATAAACATGCACCCACACAGTATGCGTCGGTCTGCGGGACAGCTGTGATACATGGCATGTATGTGCACAACTGGCAACTTGTGGACATAAAGGCGCAGTGACCTGCCCTGATACCCCGGTGATGGCTGAGATAACAGTGTTGGGGAGGCAGCAAGTGCATTTTCCTGTAAGTCAGACGAAAACACATACACATGTAGCTATGTCGTACAAATGCCATAAACAGTTTTGCAGAAGACATACTGTACACAAACACATAGGGATATGTCTGACAACAGCAAGATATATGGGTAAGGGAGGCCTAAGGAAATAAAACCACCACAACATCTGCACAGTATGACACATACCATACGACATGTTGGGCCCATGACTGCAGGCACAATGTAGCTGTAGATCCAACTACCCCGGACCGCAGCATCGTGGCTGCTGTCCAGTCAGGTGGCACTGCACCACAGAAACAGCTTCCTCACAAAGTATGTCCTGTGCAGTGGAAAACACAAGAGAAACAAACATATTTTATGTCCAAGGTGTGAAACACACACTGCACCTCTCTGTCCCCCAGCTGTCACACCCCACAACATGACCTATGGACTGGCTGTGCACTATCACACTGTACGGAACTGTGACATGGGAGAGGCAGCACGGAAGTGTCCGTTGCTATATAAAGGTAACCCCAATCCCCCTGTCATCTCCCTTACCACTCTGTTGTTGTACACACTGGTCAAGATAGGTGTTTGCTCCCCCATGTCTATGGCCCATCCCAAGGTCACAATATCAGGCTGTCTCCCCCATGTTGCCACCAATACCCCCTCTCCGTGTGTACTGCCCTTCCACTGTTCTATGTTACCCCACTGTGCATTGCTGTAACACATGGAGATATGCAGTAACACCTCCTGTATCCATTGGCCAAAGACATATCCTGCAGTGTACCTCGCACACCCCAAATATTATTGACAGCTGTGTGCTGATGATGCGCTCAAATAGATGGCAATGTCAGCGCCACGTCTGTAAAACCACACCCCCATGTCTGCCTGTGACCTGACCATAATGGCTGCATGTCATCCCACTGTGTGAGAGTGCGAATGTCAAACCATGGATGGCCTATATGTGCACCATAACCAAATAACTGTCATCTAGGTGTCTGTGTGTATGTGGACGTAACATCCCTTGCAAGGTCCGTAAGGTACTTGCTGATATGGACTGTGCTTTCCTGCCCTACACACATCCACAGCATGTAAGATATGCCATACGTCATACTGGGTTTTTCCGAGCAGCAGACATCACAGTATCCTGTATCCAACAGTGGCCAATCTAGGTCATACGTACCTAGCTGTATCCCCAAAAGACACAGGTCCCACAATACCTGTACTGTGTCAAGCACCGATTATCCGGGGTACCTTCTTCTATAGTGGTCTATTAACCTGTCCTGCAGGAACATGTCCAAACCTCCATTCAAAGTCAGCTACAATAACAGCCCTTACCACATCCTCTGCATACAAATCCCAGAGTCTGATGACACATCCAGCAATGTGGCATATGTTGAGATAGCATCGGCTACACATGCCATGTTCCTCATGGACAACCTCTAAACTGAATATACACACACACATGCAGCGTACCACTTGGCTACTGTAACCCACCCTTTGCTGATCTGACGTCCATCACCTCTGTATGTGTGTACATATGCAACAATGCACTGACTGGCCACTCCACAATACAGCTTCTATCAATGATATGGCCTCCTGGCTGCACACAGCGCAGGTCCCCCTCCTGCCACACATCCATGTCAAGGCTACGTGATAAGGTATACATCAGGGCACACTGTGGGGTTGCATTAACAACCGTCGCACATAATTAATAACATCATTGGAAAGCAGTCATAAGCATGTGCTCTGTGCTATGTATGACATGTGTCACCACACCTAACCAACATACACACATAGCCAGCTCACACAAGCATAACACCCACACAAGTGGACAAAAGGTGTACAATATAAACAAATACCCCGCAGGGGAACTGTCCACAAACAGGGTCATCCCTCCCACTGTGACTACCGCAACATATGCCTGCCACCGTGCTCCATCCCGACCATGAAACCAACGAACTCTTCTTTTCACAGCAACTGCTATCACCACCACCAACTAACTGGGAATGTGACCCACAAAGTATCTGAAAGGTGTAGCAACACCCACACACATAATACACCAACAGCTGCTGTTGTGCCGCGGCCACATTGTTGGTCACACACGCATGGCTATATGTGACCGTGGGATGTTAAGTTGAATGACAATGCAGTGTTGCACCTGAAGGTGATATGTTCCGACACAAAAACCTTTATGACCATCACACACACAGAACAGCACATTTATGTGGGAATATATGCAATACGTACCAGAGAAGATCTCTGCAATCAACCTCCGCCTGACCGCTGTGCCCTCTTGTGTGTCACCACTGGCACGTACAGGGGGGCATGGTGTATCATCATCCAGATCCTCATTAATCTCTGCAGGAATATTGTGCCTGAGAGCAATGTTGTGCAGGATGCAACAGGCAATGATAATCTCTGCCACAGTCATAGGTCTATATTGTAAGGCCCCGCCTGTCCTATCCAGACACCTGAAGCGACTTTTCAACACGCCAAAGGTGCGCTCTATGACAGAGCGGCTGGAGGCGTGGGCCTCATTGTACCTCCGCTCTGCATGTGTCCGTGGATGACGCACAGGGGTCAGCAGCCAGGGGCGACACCCATACCCTGCATCACCTGCAGAAAGAAATGTTGCATGTCAATGCATGAGTGCATGTTACCTCTCATTTACACAGGTATGGACGTGCGAAACAAATGCAGAACACATCCTGACAGACATATATGACACACCAACTATGCATTTGTGAAACATATACATATGTTGATATAAATGGTAAACATGGCCTATGGAGCCTGTACATACTGCCATAAAAAAACCAGTCCCAGTTGTACCTATAGAAATCCTCTATGTGTGGCACATGCGTATTGTACTGCAGTTCCTGTCCTCATCTCGACCACCTCCAACGTTAGACTATACCACCAATACACATATCACCTGTTCAAAGTATATGTCAGCAATGTACACAACCCAAAACTGTGATGTAATCCGATGGAGCCTCGCACCCAGACCATGTATGCCAGGGAGGTCTGACAAGGTCACAACCATATCACCGCTATACCCCCTGTCCTCCAAGGTCCACATCTCAAAAATGAGCATATTGACTCCATATGCTGGTTCCTGCTAATCACCTATCCTTTCAGTAGCCACCCTCTGCACTGTCTCCATCATGTTCAGAGCCTTTTTAAACTGTGGACCACAGAAGTGCACACCGTAGCCCACATGAGCTTGCACCAATCACATGGACAGAGGCAGAGTACCTACCTGGGTATGTGCGACCAATACCTCTCTGTATTCACCCATGTAGTCCCTTGCCCCTGCTGTCACCTGTCCACAATGCTCAACAACATTAGGATCAGCACATACAACGTCGCCTATGTCCCACACATCTGCAGTGGCCAAAGGTATCTCTCCTGCGGTGAAACAGGCCAAATGCATGACCATCCATATGCAAAACTGTACTCGCAGTTGCTAAGGTCAGGGAAACCCATCATATGTAGCCCCCCCCCCCCAGTATATACGCGACCTCCGGGGTGACAACCCAGTACTGAGTGAGTGTGTGGACCTCACACACACATGACAAGGGTTAGGTGTATGGATTGTCCAGAACATAAACGTTACATGAAATAACAAAAGGACCAGAAAATGAGCCGCCATCACAGGTGTGTGTGATGGGCAGCAACCTTACACACCACACTAATGTGGGCATATGTCACACACACACAATAGTTCCATTCCACCATCAGGACACACATCTGCACCTGAGCTTAGTTTCCAGAACAACATGAGCAGGGTATGATCAAACCGTATCACAATCCTGATGTCTCAATTCAAATTAGGTCCCCTGTTAATCCACATATACACTCCTGTAACAATGTAAACACATAACAGTCATATGTCTTTTGAACGTGAGGTACGTTTTCAAATGCAAAGCTGGCAAACAGCGCCCTATATAACAGATGTTACATAAACCAATACATATATGCAGCACATAATAGGTTAGATGGAAATACTCACCCAGCAATATACAGTCCCCATATTGTCCCTCCTCAAATTGCCTGAACAGTGCTGGGTGATGCAGGATATAGGAGTCACGGGTGGACCCTGCAAACCGCGGGACCACATTCAGAATATGCAGATTAGCATCACATACAACCTGAACATTCAGGGAATGGTAGTGTTTGCGGTTGCGGAACACCACCTCCCTGTCTCTAGGCGGGACCAGGGCAACATGTGTGCAATCAATAGCTCCCATCACGTGTGGTATCCCAGCTAACGCCTCAAAGGCCTGGTTCAGGGTCCCCCACTGTTGCCCAATGTGAGGAACGACTATGTAATTCCCCACCCGGCTGACCATGGCACGCAGTACTTGGTGGAGACAGCGTGAGAAGGTGGGGCGGCTCATGCCACCCACTGCAGCCACAGATGACTGGAAACAGCCAGAGGCAAAGAAATGTAAGGCAGCAAGGAGCTTGACTAAACCTGGTATGGCATGTGACCGATCAGTCAGGGGCTCGAGGTCAGGTCGCAGATCCTCATAGAGCTCCCGAATAGCCCTTGTGCTCAGTCGGTACAGGGAGATGACCAGGTCCTCACGCATGCCCTGGAGCTGGGCTCTGGGCCTGTAGAGGCGAGGCTGCCGAGCCTGCACCTCAGCACGCCGTCTGCGTCGTCCACGCACCGCACCTGTGTGGACCACCCCCACAGCTGCAGGTCTGAGTTGCTGCGGGTCTACACCCATGCCCTGTGCCTCAGCCCCATGGGCACCATCTCCCCTGTCCTGCAACCGCAGCATCCGCCCACGTCTCAGGGCACATGCAGCAACATAAACAGCCGCCATGAACTACAGACACACACAAACACACACACAAAAACACCCACACCTGCCTAAACACTGGACACCTTACAACCCACACATGAAAGGAGACACACAAAACAGCACAATACAATGCAACGTACAGCACAACTACAGCAGACACCACACAAGACTAGATCCACACAATACAGCACAGTAAACGGAGAAATACAGAACAATACCATACAGACACACAGAATCCAATACACTACAGCTGCCTTTCTCTCCCTGTAACTCACAACCAACATACACCGCGCCTACGAAACAACCCTCAATGTGGACCCAATCTGCAATCATATTTATCCAGGTTATGTTGTACGTACCTTGCGCATGCGCGGTTATGGCCGTGCGCGGCGCGCATGTGCAGCAATGCCCTAATTTGCGTCTGTGTGTGTGTTGCGCGCATGTGCAACCCCTTACGCATGGGCGTCTGTCTGTGGGCGGCGCGCATGTGCAACTCGTTACGCATGGGCGTATGCGTCGCCTGTGCGTATGCGTCACCTGTGCGTGACGTCACACGCACTCAAACGCACATGCGCTAACAGCTGCACATGCGTATCGCGCACACACACATCCACCAACGCACGCCCATGCGCAATGTCACATACGCGCCGCGCACAAGCATCGCCGTCGCACAGTTGCACATGCGCAATGTAGGTAACCGTCTAAAACGTATAAATCACCCTGCGCGCCTGTTGCACGTTGAGGGATGAGTGAGGAGTGAGAGGTAGGATAGCGAAGTGTGAGAGCAGGAGGTATTGGAGCAGGTGTCAGTGTAGTGGATTGTCGTCAATTGTCTCTGTATTGTGGTGTGTACTGTTCAGTTTATTGTGTTGTGTTTGTAGTATTGTGCTCATATCTGTTTTGTCTGTGACGTGTGTGGCGTAGGAGAGGGAGAAGGGGTGAGGTGAGGTGAGGTTGCGTGTGGCCAGGGGAGTGGGGAGAGGAGGGCGATGGAGCGGCAGGGGGAGAGTGAGAGCCATAGGGAGAGTGGAAGTGGCACGGTGAGGGTGAGAGTGAGGGAGAGAGAGAGGGACATTGAGAGGGATAGAGGGAGGGTGGGAGAGAGGGAGAGAGAGAGGGAGAGAGAGGGATAGAGGGAGTGATAGAGAGAGTGACAGAGAAAGGATGAGGGAAAGGGAGGGTGAGGGTGTGCAGGAGGTGCGGCAACCAGTTGCGCAGGAGGCAGGGGCTATGGCGGCTGAGCCAGAAGCAGGGCCATCAACACAGGGTCAGGCTGCACCCAGCCGCCACACTGGGAAGAGGAAAAGGGCCCCTGTACCTGAGACCCAGAGGAGGAGGGCCACACGGTTCTCAGATTCTGAGAACCACAACCTCCTCGCTACGGTCCTCGAGAACTATGAGGCTCTGTTTGGGAGGCAGAGCAGCCGCACAAGTACAGCAGGCCGTAATGCGGTGTGGGAGGAGATACGCAGAGCAGTTGCCGAGGTAGGGGGCCCTCTGCGAGACATTGACTGTCTAAAGAAGAGGTATTCTGATATCAAAAGAGGGGTGCGCCAGCACCTGTGTGCAGAACGACAGCATGCCAGTGGCACAGGTGGAGGGGGCCCCCTACCATCCATGCTCATGCCCCTAGAGCAGCAGCTTACAGACAGGCTTGGGCCAATATACACATATGGCCTTCCTGTGGCCCTGGATACAGCAGATCCGCATGCAGGTACGTATGCTACGCATATATTTCACCTCTCCATACCTTGGTGAAATAGCCATTGTGTAGATGGCAGACATTTGCACATGCACCCCCATAAATCTCTACCAAGCCCCATCATGTACCCATGCTGGTGTCAGAGGTCTGTGCTGTACCCCTGCACACTCCTGTCCAACACAAACACACACGCGCACCCCAAAGGTAACATCAAGCCAATACAAAGACTCCGGGAGACCTGTAGGACAAATACATAGTTGTGGCAAACACAAATGCCACGTACCCAATATGCTTGGTTTGTGCTGGCAGCCGCAGGGGCAGTACGTGCCCCTGACAAGTGCTCCTCCACCTCATTCATACATGTACACCTACACCCTGGCCACAAACCTTTAACAGCGGTCGAACGGAATGGTTCACCTACATCATGGAGCAGTTGGAGACTGCAGATATGGCAGGCGTAGAGGCAATGCAGATCACAAAATGCGTTAAATCTATAACTGTGCTATCACCCTCCTTCACCGCACACGTACATCTGAGCAAGGTAGAAAAGATGTGGACATATGTGACGTTGTTGTAAAGGATGTGGATAGCACAGTGAATGACGGTAAAAGCGGTCTCCACAGCATTGTATGTACGCCTGGCATTACAGCAGTCCCCCAAGAACAGCATACTGTATGGGGACCTTCCCTGTCGCCGGCATATGACAATGCATTGGCAAGGTGTAGGAATACACGGTTGCGGATGCGATAACGGCAGATGTGTTGTCGACCCTCTGCCCCTGTGGAAGTCACGGAAACATGGCCTGTGTTGGGACAATGACATATGTCTCTAAAGATAATATGTGTCTGTCCCTCAGAGCTCCACACGTCTTTGTATTGTCTGGCGTCACACTGTTTGCCTGCCATGCTGCAGGAACACATTCAACATGTGTCCCTCATCCCCTCAGTCCCCTGACCTGTCACAAACATCTCCACGTGTACCAGGCCCTTACCTACCCCCCCCCCAACAGTGCTCCTCATCCCCTGTAATATAGCATTGGCCTGTGAGGGGTGCATGTTTATGTGACATACCATACGCACATTGATACATGTGCCTGTCAATGGGCACAAGATGCTTTACATTAGCTGCTCGATGCACAGTAGGTCACTGCCAGACACATGTAGCAGTATGCTCACAGTATGTCCCAGGGACATATGGCCTGCTCAATCGCATGCACAATCAAACAGGGGGTAGAAAATACAGGTGGAAGTGTGAGAAAGGAGCAGCCGTGAGTGGACAGATGTTGGCCAGATGGGGTGACAGACGGCATGGGGGATCACTGCACAATTATAGCTGTAGCTGAGGCATGGGAAACAAACTAGGTGTGCGGACCTAAAACACACACCTGTTCCCCTGGGGCAGGTACATGTTGGCTACAGACAGGTATGGGGGTGTGTAGGGGGCCCTGTATGCAGCACACATGCTGGGTCCCCACACCATCAGGTATGTGTTGTCTGCAGCACACACGTGTACATAGCTGTAGTGCGTAAACATATGTGTGCTATCTGTGTTTGCCCACAATACAGGTGACTACAGCACCATGCTGACACATGCGGAGGAGGGTGCGGTGGACGAGGAGGGTGCGGAGGAGGGGGATGATGTGGCCGTCCCTCACATCCTGGAGGGGGAGGAGGAGGAGGCGGAGCCTGTAATGTCGGTGGCACGGCCATGTTCCGGGGAGAGTCCCCTGCAGCCACAGATGAGCACCTACCCACCAATGGTGTCTAGTCGAACAGGTACCGGCCTACCACCACAGCAGGATGATGTGGTTGAGGATGACCTCATGGGGGAGCTCAGAGCCCATGCAACATCCTCACGGCAGGATGCAGAAGGTGGGTGAGAAGCAATGTCACCCCCAATGTTCTGTATGCTGTGTGCCCATTAGATATCAGCTGTGCATCCCATGGCATTAATGTTAATGTGTTACACACCACAGAGAGGCAATGGGGTGTACACAACCTACCTGTGGAGTACATGTCCGGATGCAGTATGTGCAGCACATTGCATGCAGTACAAACTATGGTAGAACCTGTGCAAACCATACCTACACACACATCTATACATCTGAGCACGTAGTTGTTGATGTTGAGCTGACTCACATACCTTCTCTCCGTGGGCTATGTCATACAGTAGTGTGATTGCTTGGCAAGTCGTGTGCGCACACACATGTGCACAGCTGAGAGGGACCACTGGTAAAAACGGAACGTGACAGGCACAACGCACAACCCACTACTCTCTGTGTGGGGTGTGTCTGTGCTGGATGTGACAAAATACCGTCCAAAGCTGTCACATGTGTGTCTCCAGTAGACGGGATACATTTGCCCAACAAGCAATGTTACGACGTATGTTAGCGGATGTTAATGTGACACACACCATAACAGCCTAGGCACTGTTCCCTCTAAGCTGTGCGCGTGTGCGCACGCACACACCTCGCCGAGTGAGCGCACATACTTTACAGCAGAGCGCACAAAAATTATGGTTCTGATTCTGATAGAAAACAACATAGTCGTCTTAAAATTTAAAAGTTGTGATTGTAATTACTAGACATATTCCGCTTCATTTAGTAATTGTCCATTTTCATTTCATTTAATTAAAATCAATGTGGTGTACATACTGTATTCTGACGTGTAGTCAAATCTTAAAGTATATAACTCCGAGTGTCGTTATGTGGCGCACAAAAATTGAACCTTGCTTCAAAAGCTGCACAGCTGATATGTTATGCGCACACAGCCTACAGACAATTAGAGGGAACATTGAGCCTAGGGTGAGTGTACACCTACGGATGCAGACCTACTAGGTATGCAGTTTCAGCTGCATCATGTTGTGTGACAATACCCCACGAATAGCATAGCACTTGCACAACTGAGCTTCATCACTGTAGCCCAGCCGTGGCCCAGTAACTACTCATGTTAACTGTCACATGGGCCATGGGGAATCAGAGATGACATACCTAGACCCAAGAAAAGAACATTCGCCTTCTATGCCCCAAAATGTTGGTACGAACTTCCACCTGAAATTAGATCCATCAAAGGCCTTATGCAGTTCCGTAAGGCAATTAAACACCACATCTTCCTACTTCACTTTGCTCATGCATCCACCCCACCTCATCTCACCCACCTGCCAATGTCTACAAACCGCACCCTGTCACAAGTATCTTGAACCCGCCTTAGACCTCCTGTATATACAATCCAAATCTAATTATATTTTGTACATATGTTTATAGTTCCCCTGTTGCTCCAGGTTTATGCTCCTGTTACAATGTATGTTCCAAGTTTAAACTCCTGTTACAATGTAAGCACAGAACAGGCTTCTGACTGTGCACCCTTGTTGTATGTAAACCGCACTGATAACAAATAGCGCGGTATATAAACGTTTTAAAATAATTAAAAACAAAAAGTAAATAAACATACATGTATGTCATGCACCGTCACACAGACCCCATCCCCTACGGTCTGCATCACCAGGTGTAGACCACTCCTACCACATGACATTTTCAGTTGGAATGACATCAGACACACATATAGCACGATGTACAGACAGGACACGGTCTAGGATCCTGTACCCATGGTTTGGGAGGCTTACAGGTCCCTGGAGGCAGCATGTATGTCCACAATTACGTTAGGCTGGTGGACATACAGACAGGGCTCGCAACATGTCCCGTTCATGTATATGTGACACTGAGGTGCACAATGCATGGTTTGTGACGAACCCCCCGGATCACACAGGTTATCTGGTGCCCCATGCTGGGTCCTGATGGACTAGACAGCTCACAGGTGGCACCCCTGCTGCCAAACACATTAAGGGAGGGCCCCCCCTATCTCTGTGACTCACTCCTCCCGAGGGCTCACCACATGCTGTTGCATGCTCAGCATGACCCTGTAGTCGCCATTTTGCGTTGTGTCACCCTGTGCTGCACCATCTGGTCCTCTCCATGCTCGTTGTGCAGCCTCCACATGTGTACCAAGGTGTACATGCACTGTTATCTGACCCCAGGTCCTTAACCACTGGGTGTATGTGGACCCCTCTGCCGTCAGACACATGTGGCATTGGTGGACCTGCCCATGTACGGGATGTGATCCTGCTGCGCCAACCCCATCCCTCATAGTCAATGGCGCTACACCTGTACCCTGTCCATGCTGTGTGTATCCCCCCAAATGTGGTCCCACATGGGTTGGCTGTGCACATTCTATCTCTCTGCATCACGACGTATCCACAGGTGTGTTTGCTGTCCATCGAACACGCTCCGCCACACTGCACAATGGACATGTGTGTGCTATGTGTCCACAGGCCTATTCCAATATCTGCAGCACGTGGGGGTGTGTGGGCAACCTGTGTATCCCTGTGTGTGCCACCCACATCACATAGATCAACCATGTGCTGTGTGTGGCATTGACATACACCTTTCTGACATTGCGTGTTCATAACCATATCCGC
Source organism: Ichthyophis bannanicus (assembly GCA_033557465.1). Lineage (NCBI taxonomy): Eukaryota > Metazoa > Chordata > Amphibia > Gymnophiona > Ichthyophiidae > Ichthyophis > Ichthyophis bannanicus. Next base: position 196,710,987 of record CM066039.1, read on the forward strand.
GTGCATACTATAGTTTGTACATTCACAATGACAATCATGTGTTATATGAGTCATCTTGTTGTGTGTTTCTTGGGAGGTCTATCACACACACCACCCTTGCTTCCCCCTACAGGCATCTGTCGTGAATTGGCAGCTGTGCGCCAGTCTATCGATGCCAACACGCTGGAGATTTGCCACTTGCGGCAGGATATCAGGGACATGCCACTTGAAAGAATGTGTGTGGCCCTGGAGGGGATACGTGCCATACTGCAGAGTTATGCACAACCACCGCCACCACCTCCACAAGCACAAGATGAGGGGGAGGGTGCAGCACAAGGGGGTAGGGTTTTGCGACGTGCCAGAAAGGGCAGGCCACGCCGTGGTTCCTAGGTGTGTAAATAAATGTTTTGAACAACATACATGATACGTGTCATTGCAATTTGTGTCCCTTTGGTCCCCTATGTGGTGTCCACATGCATGTCGTGTCGCTGATCAGCAGACCCTTGCTGTCGCATTAGCTGCTCCACCAGGTGTTGCAGAACAGACGGCATGACATGCTATGTGTCACCTACACAGTCCATAGTCACAGCCCCTTGGCTGTAGGGGTCCTCCTCACACACACTGACCCATGTTGTCTCAGGTGTACTGTTCCCATACCTCATGGTCTGTCGTCAGCGGCATCACCCCCCTCCCCCCCTCTGCCAGCATACCTGGTTCCATATTTGTGGTCATAGCCTATATCAAAGACAACAGTGGGAACATGTCTGCCCCCCCCCAAGGTATGCATGTGGCACAGGCAGACATGCGTAGCATGCTTATGTTGGCTTCCTCCCTCCGCTGACACATTTGTTAGCAGTCCAATCCACCCAACAGCATGGCTGTTTCTGGGATCCCCCTCACACTTCAACATCCCATGCGGCTTCCCTGGCCCTTAGCCACTGCACACGTTTACGCCCCATGACGGCATGTGTAAGCAGTCCATGTCTGCCAGCCATGTCAGCCTCCACAGCCTGTCCAGATGCACAGACATATCCCAGGCATTCATCCATGGTGGGTGGTTAAGGGAGACACATGACCATGTTTCCACATAACAAAAACAAATGTTTATTATAGAACATTTAAACATTGGCAACATGCCACCACACAAACATCCCCATTTTGTGCGTGGAACACAGCACAGCACAGGGCACATGTGCACATCACAGGTGTTCTCAGAGGTGCCTGTGACGCCCTTCGGCAGATGCCCGCCGACATTGCAGCTGCGCAACATCGGCGGACACCTGCCGGACAGCCCCCGTCAGACACTGCAGTGCATGAAAGACTAGGCGTACGTCGCGCCGCACATCATCAATTGCCCCCAGCACATCATGCATGCACCTGCCAGCACATAGGCAAATGGTGCCCGTGGTCTGTGTGCTGGCATGTGCATGCAATATGCCGTGGGCCGTGGATGACATGTTTGTGCGACGACGCCTATCCCCAGCTTCCACCTGCAGTGTCTGACGGGGGCCCACGTAGCCCTGTGCTGTGCTGTGTTCCCCCGCACCCCCCCAACCCTGTCCTCTCCCCAAAACACTCTCAGCCACCCTCTCTGCCCAACCCAGCACCCCCCCACACACAGGTTGCACATTGCCCCCCTCACCCGCAGCCGCCCTCCTGCCAGCAGCATCACCCTCTGGGTGTGCCTGTGGGGGCCTCTCCTCCTCTCCCATCTCGTCACCCCCCACCACCGTCAATTGCTCCTCCTCCCTCTCCTCCTCCCCCCCTCCCCCATCTGCTGCTCCTCCTCCGTCTCCTCCTCCGCCAGCTCGATCTGGGATCCCTCTTCCACCTCCGTCTCGCTTTCCACCACCACCACCTCCACCTCCCTTGCACGGTGGGTGGTGGGCCGCCGGAGTGAGTAGGCCGATGTGTGGCCCTCGCCGCTGCTTTCCTCTCCCCCTGTGAAAGTTAACAGACATATCAAAACGTACATGAGTGTTACGTTACACATCTACAGATGCATTAAACACACACGTTGGTGGGCCAATGTGACATTATAAACTGAGAGTCATGCCTGTCCAGTCTCACCATCATTGGGTGTCTGTGACCCCCTGCTATAGCGCGCCAGGAAGTCTCCATGGAACTGCCGTAGTTCACGCGCCTTCTTCCTCAGATCCTCCACCTGTTGATAAACAAACATTGTTTGGGGTCATTACCTACCCTTCTGCACAGGTGGATAGTTAACATACCCATATTCATGGTTGGCCACTGTCACCCTGCTCCCTGTGCCCTGCTGTGTGTTCTGTATTTCCTGCACAGTCACACACTTGTGACAGGTGATCCCTGGGAAATGTGTGCATAGGCCTGCCTATGTGTGAGGGCGGGACCCACGGAGCCTGTCGGGGGTCTGCAGGCATCATCATATGGGACACCAGCCAGCAGCATTGCCCAGCACCTACAGGCTTCCCCACCCCCCACCCCATATCATCACCCTAGGTACGTCATGTTTGCAATGGTGGGGGAGAGAGGGAGACAAAGGGGTGGAGTATAGGGGGTGGAAGAGTGTGAGAGGGACAGGGAGTGTGTGCGAGGGTGTCACATCCCCTGGGGGCAATGTTGTGTATGTGTTGACAAATCCCTTATTTTCAGGGTTATCAGCTGATACAGGTATGTAGGTATGTGTTGGACATGGAGGTGTGGAACATGGTCCCCACTGGTGGGGGCACCCTAGTTGTGCGAGCATGGGAGATGATCCCATTGTGTGTGGGCCCTGTGGAGGTGTTATTTGACCATCCATGGTTCCCTGGTCAACACAGTGCAGTGCGATTCAGAGTCCGGTATGGATGGGATACCTGCTGGACTGCGCCTGATCAAATATTGCACCCCTGTGTGTGTCTCCACATGAATGGAAATGGCTGTGGGAGGTGTGAGATCATCACTATGTGAGTGCTCGTCAGCTGTCGTTCTCACAGGCCGACTGTCGTGCACCCCAAGGACTGTGTGAGATGTGCAACCTACCCACCATAGCCTAGAAACATATCCGACTGACATACCCTCCGTCACAGTCTGCTTTCCCACCCCCCTAGGTCTGGTGTGTCCTACAGCACCACATCAGCAAGATACAAACTGAGAACAGGGTGTTGCCCAGGAATGATTAGGCAGCTATCAGGTCCCCTGGTGATGGAGGGACAGGTTCCAACAGCATAGGCATACTGCACCATATCCCCATGGTGCTTGCTGCCCGACCCAGCTGGGCTCCGTGTACACCTGGTGATAGGGGGGATGGTTTAAACCACATTGGCAAACAGCCCCATATCCACAGGGTGATAGAGGGCCCACTTTGAAGGGTTCTCTGTACCCCTGGGGACAGGGATGATGGGTTAAACAACATTAGTAGACATCCCCATATCTCCAGGGTGGGTGAGAGTGTACTTTGAAGGGTTCTCTGTACTCCTGGGGACAGGGATGATGGGTTAAACAACATTAATAGACATCCCCATATCTCCAGGGTGGGTGAGAGTGTACTTTGAAGGGTTCTCTGTACCCCTGGGGACAGGGATGATGGGTTAAACAACATTAGTAGACATCCCCATATCTCCAGGGTGGGTGAGAGTGTACTTTGAAGGGTTCTCTGTACAGCTGGGGACAGGGATGATGGGTTAAACAACATTAGTAGACATCCCCATATCTCCAGGATGACAGAGGGCCCACTTTGAAGGCTTCTCTGTACTCCTGGGGACAGGGATGATGGGTTAAACAACATTAGTAGACATACCCATATCTCCAGGATGACAGAGGGCCCACTTTGAAGGCTTCTCTGTACTCCTGGGGACAGGGATGATGGGTTAAACAACATTAGTAGACATCCCCATATCTCCAGGATGACAGAGGGCCCACTTTGAAGGCTTCTCTGTACTCCTGGGGACAGGGATGATGGGTTAAACAACATTAGTAGACATCCCCATAACTCCAGGGTGGGTGGGAGTGTACTTTGAAGGGTTCTCTGTACTCCTGGGGACAGGGATGATGGGTTAAACAACATTAGTAGACATCCCCATATCTCCAGGATGACAGAGGGCCCACTTTGAAGGCTTCTCTGTACTCCTGGGGACAGGGATGATGGGTTAAACAACATTAGTAGACATCCCCATCTCTCCAGGATGACAGAGGGCCCACTTTGAAGGCTTCTCTGTACTCCTGGGGACAGGGATGATGGGTTAAACAACATTAATAGACATCCCCATATCTCCAGGGTGGGTGAGAGTGTACTTTGAAGGGTTCTCTGTACCCCTGGGGACAGGGATGATGGGTTAAGCAACATTAGTAGACATCCCCATATCTCCAGGGTGGGTGAGAGTGTACTTTGAAGGGTTCTCTGTACCCCTGGGGACAGGGATGATGGGTTAAACAACATTAGTAGACATCCCCATATCTCCAGGGTGGGTGAGAGTGTACTTTGAAGGGTTCTCTGTACCCCTGGGGACAGGGATGATGGGTTAAACAACATTAGTAGACATCCCCATATCTCCAGGATGACAGAGGGCCCACTTTGAAGGCTTCTCTGTACTCCTGGGGACAGGGATGATGGGTTAAACAACATTAGTAGACATCCCCATATCTCCAGGATGACAGAGGGCCCACTTTGAAGGCTTCTCTGTACTCCTGGGGACAGGGATGATGGGTTAAACAACATTAGTAGACATCCCCATAACTCCAGGGTGGGTGGGAGTGTACTTTGAAGGGTTCTCTGTACTCCTGGGGACAGGGATGATGGGTTAAACAACATTAGTAGACATCCCCATATCTCCAGGATGACAGAGGGCCCACTTTGAAGGCTTCTCTGTACTCCTGGGGACAGGGATGATGGGTTAAACAACATTAGTAGACATCCCCATATCTCCAGGGTGGGTGAGAGTGTACTTTGAAGGCTTCTCTGTACCCCTGGGGACAGGGATGATGGGTTAAACAACATTAGTAGACATCCCCATATCTCCAGGGTGGGTGAGAGTGTACTTTGAAGGGTTCTCTGTACCCCTGGGGACAGGGATGATGGGTTAAACAACATTAGTAGACATCCCCATATCTCCAGGATGACAGAGGGCCCACTTTGAAGGGTTCTCTGTACCCCTGGGGACAGGGATGATGGGTTAAACAACATTAGTAGACATCCCCATAACTCCAGGGTGGGTGGGAGTGTACTTTGAAGGGTTCTCTGTACTCCTGGGGACAGGGATGATGGGTTAAACAACATTAGTAGACATCCCCATATCTCCAGGATGACAGAGGGCCCACTTTGAAGGCTTCTCTGTACTCCTGGGGATAGGGATGATGGGTTAAACAACATTAGTAGACATCCCCATATCTCCAGGATGACAGAGGGCCCACTTTGAAGGCTTCTCTGTACTCCTGGGGACAGGGATGATGGGTTACACAACATTAGTAGACATCCCCATATCTCCAGGGTGGGTGAGAGTGTACTTTGAAGGGTTCTCTGTACCCCTGGGGACAGGGATGATGGGTTAAACACCATTAGTAGACCTCCCCATAACTCCAGGGTGGGTGAGAGTGTACTTTGAAGGGTTCTCTGTACCCCTGGGGACAGGGATGATGGGTTAAACAACATTAGTAGACATCCCCATATCTCCAGGATGACAGAGGGCCCACTTTGAAGGCTTCTCTGTACCCCTGGTGACAGGGATGATGGGTTAAACAACATTAGTAGACATCCCCATAACTCCAGGGTGGGTGGGAGTGTACTTTGAAGGGTTCTCTGTACTCCTGGGGACAGGGATGATGGGTTAAACAACATTAGTAGACATCCCCATATCTCCAGGATGACAGAGGGCCCACTTTGAAGGGTTCTCTGTACCCCTGGGGACAGGGATGATGGGTTAAACAACATTAGTAGACATCCCCATAACTCCAGGGTGGGTGGGAGTGTACTTTGAAGGGTTCTCTGTACTCCTGGGGACAGGGATGATGGGTTAAACAACATTAGTAGACATCCCCATATCTCCAGGATGACAGAGGGCCCACTTTGAAGGCTTCTCTGTACTCCTGGGGACAGGGATGATGGGTTAAACAACATTAGTAGACATCCCCATATCTCCAGGGTGGGTGAGAGTGTACTTTGAAGGGTTCTCTGTACCCCTGGGGACAGGGATGATGGGTTAAACAACATTAGTAGACATCCCCATATCTCCAGGATGACAGAGGGCCCACTTTGAAGGGTTCTCTGTACCCCTGGGGACAGGGATGATGGGTTAAACAACATTAGTAGACATCCCCATATCTCCAGGGTGGGTGAGAGTGTACTTTGAAGGGTTCTCTGTACTCCTGGGGACAGGGATGATGGGTTAAACAACATTAGTAGACATCCCCATATCTGCAGGGTGATGGTGGACCCACTCTGATGGGCTCTCAAGGGTCCTGGTGATAGGGGTTTTGCCCTGACCAACATTGGCACATACCCCATAGCTCCAGGGTGGCTGCCAGACCATGTGATGCACGTTTCACAACCCCTGAGGGTGGCCAATGTGTGCAGCCCTGAGGATGCAGGACACGGCCAGTTGCACATGATGTCTCTGGACCCATCCCAGGCAGATCTATGGGCTAGGTGTGTTACAGTGTTTTGTAGCACAGCAGCAGCAAGGACTCCAGGATGGCATCATGCCCTTTGTGACTACGTCCCTAAACACCTGGGTAGATGGCAAAACACTCATATGTGCTACATATAGACCTTTCTTTTGAATGTTTGGTGGTTTCACTATTTAGTATAAGCTCAATTTAGAAGGTTTAGTTGTTTTCATTACATATAGACCTTGGCATGTGGGTCCCCCAGCTACACTTTACTGATCTGGAATACCTACACACAGCACCATTGACAGCTGCAAACAACCCTGTCTGTGTCTATGGTAATTATGACCTGTGGCAATGCACTCACCTCCCTTTGGTTGTCTGCCACACGATTGAAACGCCTTTTGATTCTCTCCCAGGCCCTCTGGACCTTTTCTGTGTCTTTTCCCCTGGCGGCCCCTGGGAACAGCTTCTCCATCTTTGGCCCAACCAATGCGGCCAGGTGGCAAAGTTCGCAGTGGCTGAATGCAGGTTTGCGCATTCTGGCAGCCATTTTGTTTTTTGCCCTTCTGGACGTGACGACGCTGACGACGCAACCTCCGCATTTGCGCATTGAGGCTCGCGCACATGCACTCCGCATGGCTGCGCTCCAGACATTGTGTTGCTATTGCGTTCCTCATGGCTGCGTGGATGTTATGTTATACATTGGAAATGCACGCAACTTGCACACCCAAGGGTTAGGGTGTTGGAGATATGTATGTGCATTGATCTCAGCAGTCACACATGGCACCAATGGAGTATGTTTAGTGCACCCTGAGATTGTGCGGGGCCGCGTTGGTGTGCCTGTGCCATATACGGAGTGTGGGGTTCAGGCCGTGGAAATAAAACATGGGGTCGAACGCGACCTGACTGGTGCGCCAGGCGCTAATGGCCGGGGTCCACATTTGCGGCCCGGAAGGCCATGTGGCGCGCTGTTGGACACACACGAAATGTAGCAGCAGATAAGCATGCAATAAATAAAACCAGGAGTCGTTTCAAGGATCCAAGCCAGTTTAATGTGCACATGGCTCAAGCAATAAGCAATTTCAAAATGGCTGCGCAATGGTTTCTAGCAACACAACAACTTTTATAGCGTTCTTCTCCATTCTAGACATAGGCAAACCTTTCATTGGTCCCAGTAACCCCTCTCACCCATCTATTGGTCCCGGTACTGATATGGCTACCCAATCGGGACCCTGGTCTGGGCTCAGTACCTGGTTGCCCCCCTTCTAGTCCCAATTACAATGGTCAGTGTCTCTAACTTGTTACATCTCTCCTCCACGGTCGCTTAGCTTGTTAAAACATATGGGAAGCAGGGCACTGTAACCTTGCTTTTTGCAGAGTTAATTAATTCCATAGAAGCATAGCACACCTTATCAGTACCAATTAAACTTGTTTTTCTATATTTTCTAAGTTTCGTTTCTGCTTAGCTATGTTCAGTTAAACTGAGTTAAGTTTCAATTCTATGGTGTCATCATTCAGGGGTGTTTTCATTCCTCTGGGCCTAACTACAGGCTTCAGTTACAGGTCAAGCTGCTTAGGCCTGTCTGCTTAGTTCAATTAGCATGGATCATAGGCCGTCGCCTACCACAATATCAACAGAGCTGTGGTACAATGGTGGGGACACCGACCAATGGTGCAGGGGCCATGTGTTCAAACCCCCTTTGTGCACAACGTAAACGCCTGACTGAGGCATCACCTTTAATAGGTAGAAGTGTTTTAGGGGGCATCTTACTTTTGCACGGCATAGGGCGGAGCAGTGTTAATTTTGAGCAGCAGCAGGCGGCGCACTATTCATTCTTGGCGGCATGAAGCGGCGCACTGTTTTTTGGGGCGGCAGTGTGCGGCAAACTGTTCATTGTGAGCAGCTTAGGGCCGCGCGCAGATGGCCATGAGGCGGCGTACTGATGTGTCAGCACAGTAACAGGGACACAGCACAATGGTGGGTACACTGACCAATGGTGCACGGATCAGGGGTTCGATCCCTCACAGTGCTCAGTGCACAGGGCTGGCTGAGGCAGTATGTTTTTGGTGAGTAGTGCTGTAGGGTGGCTTTTAGTTTTCCTTTATTTAGCACAGCTACCAAACGCACTCGCACATCATGTTGACATGAGGCAGCTCATGAGGCACATGTTAGAGTGCACTGTCCGCCAAGGCACCCTTGCATGTCCCCTATAGGGCACCATATATGTTGTGTCTCCGGATAGAGACTAGTGCACCTCATATGGACCTAAACTAAAAGATGGCCTATTGTGTGCCCTATCAACCACACTCAAGGGCACCATGTGGGTATAGTACGCTGTGGGTTGCTTTGCTGCCAGCAACATCTGCACATTACATGTTAAATACCTATGCACCGCCCTACAAAATTACACCACTGTGGGTTTGAACCCATGACCTCTGACTTCACAGGCAATGAGGTACCCATTGGCCTACAGCTCTATAGCTGCCAGCAAGCCCCTGGCTGGCTGCAGAGAGCCTGCATGTCACCACACAGACAGTCTGTTGTGGTAGCCAGGATAGGGTTAGTCCACCCATACCCATGATGCACTGTACATGCAAATCAACTGTCCACAGATAGACACAGGATCGGGAATGCACCCCGGCATCTCCACAGCTTGGTAGGAGGGAGTGTCCATGTGCACCCACACAGCACCTCGGCCTGGTAGGGTGTACTGAGTGGGTGTTGTACTGGCACAGAGTAGCTACACACCGTCACATTGTGCGGGTACTGTGCTCACCCTGAGTGTGCGTGGAGGCACCCAGGACCAGGTCCACCACAACCTCCGTGGCAGAATGAGGCCATTCCAGAGCTTCACAGCACTATTACTCTGTGAGATAGGTTGTTTCTGCAGAGACACCTTGGATATCTCTGTCGGGCAGAGTCAGGGGCACCCCTTATGTGAGACCTAGGTGGGCTCTTTACCACCATTTCTCCCCCTCAGGTTGGAAAGCAGGGTCTCTTATCATCATGCTACCTCCCTGTAATGGTAGCAGTAGGGTGGACCATCAACCCCAGTCCTGCTGTGGGAGAGACACCCTACAGCGCTGTCACAGCAACTCCATACACATCCATAACACAATATCTGACAGACATTAGGCCTTGATATGCTAAGTTGCACCCCACCACTATCTGATCTTCGCCTACAGCAAGCCATCAGCCACTGCACGGCGCTCCATCAGGACACACCCCAGCTGACATATGTCTGCTAGTTAGTCCTGTTGGAAATGCATGCACCCAGAACTGGGATGGCAGTGCACACCAGCAGTTAAGTCATTGACTGGGCCCCGACACAAAACCCATATATATCACATGGGAGACATACTATCATTCACTATGGGGGTGCCTAGCCATGTTGTCTTCACTGCACAGTCAGGGTGGAGTGCAACCCCAGCAGCACATACAGAGGCCACCATGTATGTGTAGGTGGTGGGCAACCACTACACTATCCCAGTCAGTGCCCTCTGCCCTGTGCAGATGCATCCTGGCCAACCCGCCCTGTCAGAGCTATACCCATGGTACCTTGCTGCTCATTATGCACATTGGCAGGCCAATACTGGCAACAGTGCTGGCAGTGTGGGCTGTGGAAGGTGTTTGCAGCCAACACACACTGTATAGACAGACACACACTCCCACACGTATGCCAGCATTGTGCTACTGTAGAGGCGTTTGTCAGCATTAGCCACCACACCAGTCCTGGGCACAGTACAGGCATGGATATGGTAGCAATACTGTTTTGAGTCACTCCCCAGGGTGGTAAACGCTGTCAGAGACCAGACCTGATGCACCCACTGCAGTCAACAGACAGATTGTCATGATGGAGCTCAAGGAGCAGAATGTGCGTGACGTAGGGATATCTATCTGCCAGTACTCAGAGCAAGTGTTTGGAAGCTGTGTACCGTATACCCAGGTGTAGAGTGACATTGCTAAGGTATTCACATGCTAGTATTGTGAGATGCACACAAGGCCCGATGTCCTGCCTCTCCAGGGGGCATTGGCCATTGGGGCCTGTGGGTGTGGGTGGGTGTGGGTGTGTCTGCCCCTGTTGGCTGCTGCTTTACGGCTGAGGTTCCCAAATCCAGCCCAGGGTTGCAACACACTGTTCGCGTTTTCCTGCTGTCCCTCATGAATATGCATTAGCTACATCTACATGCCATGGGGGTGGTGCAGAGATATACAGCACTGGCATTTGTATGGGCGGCAGCATTGAACCTGAATGGTGTGTGGTCCTCTGGGACTGCATTTGTGAGACTCTGCTCTAGGTAATGCCCCTCATCATGGTGTCTGTGATCAGTGGGGTGTAAAATTGGCGTATGAGCAATGCGTATGTCCCCAGCAATAATGGTTTGTCCTTACTATCACGGATTAGTTGTGGGTAAAGATATGTGGACAGGATTGGCAGGGCTTTGAACCTGTGACCTTCTGTTCTTGCACACACTGTCTGTGTGCAGTGCGCCACTGTGTTGCCACAGATGTGCTTGATTCCCTGGGCAGTCCATGACTGTACATCCGACAGGGCCTGTCTGTTGCAGTGGACGGTGCCAGCCTGCACATGGCTAGGCCACTGTCTTCTGTGGCTAGCAGCCACTGCCCCCTCCACCACCTGTACTCGTCCGCCAACATGATGGCATTCCTACTCTCAGGGAATGCATATGCCCTGATTGCATTGTGGCACTCCGGGACCGGATGTGGGGGACTGGGCTGTGGGTAATGCCCATTGTTATGGGGTGTGTGCGGGGTAGGGCAAAATATGGGTGTTTGCACCATGCTTATGTTCCCTGCAATACAGGGGTGTCTGTGCTATCTTTGTTTAGTGGTGGGTAAAACATAGGAACTGGGCTGGCATGAGCCCCAGCTGGGATTTGATCCTATGCCTTATGGTCCTAGAGGTACTGGCTCTGTCCGCTGCACCACAGTGTGTCCACAGAGACAGTGCAGTCCCTGGAGATAGTTAACCTGGCAGGATGGAGTCGCAAACCCTGCTCTGCACATTTTTACTGTGGGCTCATTCACCCTGTCTGGTGACAAATGTGCAACTAAACCCCGGAACTGACCACCGCAGAAGGGGGTTGATATATAAACAAACTGGGCAACTTTGCTATTGATGGGCAACCATAAACACCACTCACAGGGAACGTACGTAACAAGGAAATGTGTGTTGGGAAAGGTCTCCGCTCCGTAGACCCTTCCATAATTCATTTATATTTTTGGTGCTTTCCTGGGTGTGTTTTTTGGTTTTGCCCTTTACTATCACTGTTCCCCAGCTGACCTCCTCTTTGTACTATTTCTGTGGTGGTCATTTGATATTTGTAATTGCACTTTTGTGCTGTGCACATGTATCACACTGCTCACGTTTTGAAGGTTTCCCCGGTTTAGGTGTACATTGCTGACGAAAATGGTTTCCCTTCCCTTTACATGGCCTCTACCGCGAGTGTTTCACTCGCGCTATTTTTTACTTGCGAATTCAGCCCCGATAATGTGCGGGGCGCCTCTCCCCTCCCCTTCCCTGCCCATAAGCCCCGTCTCTCCGCCCCTCCGGAGCCTTCCTCCGCCCTCCGTTAGCCTTTCCACGCCTCTATCGGACATTTGCGGGCCCGTACTTGTGCGGGGCGCGTTCGTGTGACGCGCACGCGTGCGGTGGTGACCCGCACGTTTACGGGCCATTTAAGTGCTCTTAAGTACCGCTTTTAGTGCGCTATTTTGCGGCGCGCAAATTAGCGGTTTTTAGTAAACATGCCCCATAGTCTAGTTTAACATGAATGCCATGCGGCACCAGGTAGTGAGTGAAATCAACTTCATCTTGCTCACAGCCCTCATAGACAGACTAATTCAAGGCACACAGATTCATACTCATCTTCCTAGACAACACTGCAGCCTTTGACTCTGTAAGCACTACTACACCCCTACAATCAATTGGCCTACACAGCAGAACCATAAAATGGTTCACCTCCTACCTAATGGAAAGACAACAACGGGTACAAGCAGAGGACATCACCTCTGCCCCATTCAAGGCATACCCCAAGGATCCGCACTATCATCTCTCCTGTTTAATATTTTCATCCAACCCCTCTGTGCAATAATACAAGCACACAAAGTATTCTATCACATCTATACAGACAACATAATGATTTATGTCCCATTCTCCTGCTACATCCTTACTACTCCTCAATAATCAACTGTTTCATAGCAATCACACAGTGGCTAGCAAAACATAATCTATCAGTAAACCTCCACAAGACTGAGGTCCTACACGTTACCAGAGACACAAATTTCACACAATCCACACACTTAAATACAGCAGACACACAACTACAAGTAAAATCGCAAGTATGCTCATTGGGAATCATCTTGGACCAGGACTTAATTCTGCAACCACAAATCAATAACATTCTCAAACTTGCCTACCACAGGATAAAAACAGCCCGTGGTCTTCAACCTATAGTAGACAACAATGACTTCTGCACAGTATTCCAGGTTCTAGTATTCCCACACCTGGATTAATGCAACATTAGCCTTCAAGGACTACCATCGTGCACAATCCATCCTGCAAGTAGCCCAAAACACTGCTGCAAGAATCCTGCATGGAGCCTCTTCTCATGAACACATAACACCAAAACTCCACAATCTCCACTGGGTCTCCATTACCGTACGCACTAAATACAAGACCATCATCACAATGTTCAAAACCCTTCACAATCTTTCATCCTTGTACCTGCACATACTAATCCAGAAGACACGTAATGACAGGCCAAGAAGAACTAACAGGCAATTCACCCTTTCCGTCCTGCCAGTATATAGAAGCAGCAACTGTGCAACATCAAACAGAGCATTCTCGCTCTTCGCTGGAATGAATTACCAGATAATATCTGAGCCATGAGTGACCTTAAAGACTTCTGAAAAATACTAAAGACACACCTCTTCAGGGAACCTTTGGCGGACCTATTACATAAGCATTATTCCATACCAATAAACTGACTTACCCCCCTTACAATTCCCATGCCCCCCATCCCCTCCACCCCCTAGCCCCCTCCCGCCACACAATACAATCATGTACTCTCCCCCCATGTCTCCACTGTTCCGCATTTCTCATTTGTCATAGTTGCTCACATTAACCCTGGGAGTACCGATGGGGTCAAAAGTGACCCCATTGCAAGTTTCACAACGCGTAGCTCGCAAAGGTTAAAGACGTACATCAGACTTGGCTGTTGTTGAAAAATACTATCTTGGAAGCCCAGACCAGCTGTATTCCACGCTTTAAGAAAAGTGGAAGGAAGTCCAAAAAACTGCCAGCATGGTTTAAAGGTGAGGTCAGAGAGGCTGTTGTTGCCAAAAAAGCATCTTTCAGGAAATGGAAAAAAGAGCCAAACAACGAAACCTGGAAACAGCACAAGCACTGGCAAGTCAAATGCAAGGCATTGATAAGGCAGGCAAAGGGAGAATTTGAGAAGAAGCTTGTTGCGGAAGCAAAAACGCGAAGTAAAGACCTTTTCAAGTACATTCGTAGCAAAAAACCTGTGAGAGAGTCAGTTGGTCCATTAGATGATAAAGGGGTTAAAGGAGCACTAAGAGGCGACAAAGCGATAGCGGAGAGATTGAATGAATTCTTTGCTTCAGTCTTTACTGAGGAAGATGTAGGGATGTTACCCATGACTGAAGTGGTATTTAAAGGTGCGGAAGAATTGAAGGAAATATCGATACATCGGGAAGATGTATTACAACTATTAGATAAACTGAAGAGTAGCAAATCACCTGGGCCAGATGGTATACATCCAAGGATGTTGAAAGAACTGAAATACAAGATTGCAGACCTGCTATTAGTAATCTGTGAACTATCATTAAAATCATCTCTAATACCTGAAGACTGGAGGATCACCAATGTAACACCAATTTTTAAAAAGGATTCCAGGGGTGATCCGGGAAACTACAGACCGGTGAGCCTGACATCAGTACCGGGAAAAATGGTAGAAACCATCATAAAGAATAAAATTATTCAGCATGTAGATAGTCATGACCTAATGGGAGACAGCCAACATGGCTTTAGACAAGGAAGATCTTGTCTTACTAGTCTGTTATGTTTTTTTGAAGGAGTGAATAATCAGGTGGACAAAGGTGAGTTGGTTGATATTGTGTATCTGGACTTTCAGAAAGCCTTTGACAAGGTCCTTCATCAGAGACTTTTGGCAAAACTAAAGAGTCATGGGATAGGAGGCAGTGTACTATTGTGGATCAGGAACTGGTTAAAAGATAGAAAGCAGAGGGTAGGGCTAAATGGCCAATTTTCCCAATGGAGAAAGGTGAATAGTGGTGTACCCCAGGGATCTGTGCTGGACCCGCTGCTTTTTGACATATTCATAAATGACCTGGAAAGTGGAATAACGAGTGAGGTTATCAAATTTGCAGATGACACAAAACTATTTAAAGTTGTTAAAACCCAAGAGGATTGTGGAAAATTGCAAGAGGATCTTGATAAATTGGAAGACTGGGCATCAAAATGGCAGATGAAATTTAATGTGGACAAGTGCAAGGTTATGCACCTAGGGAAGAACAACCCAAACTATGGTTACACGATGCAAGGTTCCACATTAGGAACCACCACCCAGGAAAAAGATTTAGGCGTCATTGTGGATACCATGTTAAAACCCTCGGCCCAGTGTGCCGCAGCGGCCAAGAGAGCAAATAGAATGCTAGGTATGATAAGGAAAGGAATGGAAAATAAAACAAAAGATATTATAATGCCTCTATATCGTTCCATGGTGAGACAGCACCTTGAATATTGTGTGCAATTCTGGTCGCCGTATCTTAAAAAGGATATAGCGATTTTAGAAAAGGTTCAGAGAAGAGCCACCAAAATGGTAAAGGGGATGGAAGGATACTCCTATGAAGAAAGGCTAAAAAGGTTGGGGCTCTTTAACCTGGAAAAGAGACGGCTGAGGGGAGATATGATAGAAGTCTATAAATTAATGAACGGGGTGGAACGGGTAAACGTAGATCGATTGTTTACCTTATCAGAATATAGAAAGACTAGGGGACATGCAATGAAGCTACAGGGTAAACTATTTAAGACTAATAAAAGAAAATATTTTTTCACTCAACGTGTAATCAAATTCTGGAATTTGTTACCGGAGGATGTAGTAAAGGCTGTTAGTGTAGCTGGGTTTAAAAAAGGTTTGGACAAGTTCCTGGAGGAAAGGTCCATAAACCATTATTAAGAAGGGACCCAGGATATCAATGCTTGAACCAATACAAGCATTGTGGAACCTGTATCCCTTGGGGAAACTGCTAGGTACGTATGACCTAGATTGGCCACTGTTGGAAACAGAATACTGGGCTTGATGGACCTTGGTCTGACCCAGTATGGCATATCTTATGTTCTTATGTTCTTATGTAACTAGTTGTTCAAGAATGCAATCTTTTTATGACTTTTCACATGTCAATATTCTCTTTATATTGCGCCATGAGAGGAATAATTTTCATCCGCTAGGTGACGCTAGTGATGAATTGCAGCACAGAGTACCAGTGGGGTCATTTTTGACCCTAGTTGCTTACGTCCGGTTTGTATTGTGATACAATTTGCAGTTTTGTGAATTTTTTGATCTGACAAAGGTATTTATCATTAAATATGTATCATTTATTTTTGTACTCTTATTTTATGAAAATTACACATTTTCTGTAATTGATATCATATATTCTCTCATTATTTCCGATGAAATCTAAAGGCTTTCAGCTCATTCATCACAATTATTGTACACCTATAGTAAAACTGCTTTGCGTTTTATTCAACTTTATCTTTGTTTATTTATTTTAGGTTATTGTTTATGATGTCAAAACGAAAGTATTCAGCTGCCCAAGTAAGAGAAATATTGCAACGAGATGCTGACAGTGACGGCTCTGAGTCATCTGATGATGCAGCATATTCAGCAAGCCAAGTTCGGGCAATAAATCTGATGATGACAGTCATGATTCAGATGGCGACAGCAGTTGGTCGCCAAGTGAATGTGAGACTGATGTTGAGCCGGTAACATCGCCTGCAACAAAGAGTCAAGTTACAGGTTGAGGCAAAGGTCGAGGCTGTGCTGGACAGGGAAGAAGGCAGGAGTCCTCGGTGTCAGTATCATCTGTGAGGAATCAGTTGTGGTCGTAGAGGAGCTAAGAGGTCATCAACTATAAGCACAAATGTTGCCATTGAAGCCTATGTATCTAAGGATGCCACATCATGGAACAGGAAACCTATAAAGCAAGCTGCTGGAAGATATGCCAGAGCTAATGTCATGCCCGTACAACAAGGTCCTACAAGGTATGCTGTACGAAATGTTGATGGCCCTCTCTCAGCATTCCACTTGTTCATGAGGAAGAACTTATTGAATGAAATCATGATGTGGACGAGCAAACAAGGAAGACACATTTATGGCGACACCTGGAAAGATTTGACAGATGGAGAATTTCAATATTTTCTTGGACTTCTGATCCTCTCAGGCGTGTACAAGTCACGAAATGAATCCATAGTTCAGTTGTGGAACCTTGAAGATGGTCGTTCTGTTTTCGGCAAAAATATGGCCCGTAACCGTTTTCAGCAAATTTCTTGTGCTCTCAGATTTGATGATGCAACCAACAGATGTGAACAACAAGGCATGGATAAGCTTGCTCCAATCAGACACGTTTTTGATACCTGGGAAGTAACTCTAAGTGACGCCTTTGTTCCTGGTGAAAATGTTACCGTGGATGAGCAACTGCTTACATTTCGTGGCCGTGTTCCATTCAGACAATATATTCCCAGCAAACCTGGGAAATATGGCATAAAGCTATGGATGTTGTGTGACAGTGTAATGTCATATGTTCTGCTTCTTCAAGTATATTGTGGTGAGGAGGAGGCAGCCCAGCATGAAAATAAAGGAGAAAGAAGAACTTTTTCTTCTTCTCGGGGGATGGGTTCACTAGAACACAGACAGCATAGAAAAAACCCTGAGAGAAACCAAGAGGGTAGTGCTAGGTTTAAGCCACTCCCAGACCCCATGACATCCTCAGGAAAGAGTAGGAGGTACAAGTGGGTGGAGTCAGGAAGGGAGTTGCCCTGCTCAACGTTTAAGTTTGAGAGAACAAACAAACTTAGCAGAAGCAGCAGAGAGGCAAGAGAGCCAAGCAGAAGCAGCAGAGAGCCAACAAGGAACTGCAGAGGCAGCAAACACAGCAGAACCAGCAACCATGAAAGAAACAGATACAAAGTGAGTAGCAGCAGAGGCAAGAGCAGCCAGCACTGCAGCCCAGGAAGCTACAGGGAAGGTTCCAGGCAAAGGACCAAACAGACTGGCTACAGGGAGAAAGAGAGAAGGTTGGCTTTAAGGAAGCTAAGGCAAGAGTGCTTAGACTCACCGGAGGAAGGGTCTATCTGCAGGCAGCAGAAGCCCCAGGAAGGGAAGTGGAGAGCTTACCCTGAGTCACTGTCTAGCTCAGAGACAGAGGGAGTGCCAAGCCGGAGAAGTCTCAGCAAGGAAGGTGCTGCAGCCAGACTCCAAGGTAGGAGAGATAAAGCCATAAAGCCTAAACCCTGTGATACTTGCTCTGATTCAGAAGAGAGGTTAAAGCCTAGGAAAACCCGGAATAGGAGTAAGGGGTTTGCCAGGGACACTGAACAGGAAAAGCCCAGTGAAATCCTACTAAAGGGAGAAAGGGTCATTCAGTGGCATAGGCTATTTAATCTGCTAAAGAATATTAAGGATAAACTGCCAGAACGCTTACAAGCATTGTCAAGTTACAGCTCAGTTGAAAGCATGGAAGTAGCAGGCCAAGAAAGTGACCTAGCTTCAGTTTGTTCTGAGATGGACTGTAATGTGTGCATGAAGGCTGAGTAATGGAAGCCTGAGAAAGGAAAGAAGTGAAGCTTGTGTAAATAGCATTGTTACAACACTGGTTACAAGTGTTACCTTGAGAGGAGAAGGATAATCCTGTATTTTGCTTTGACCTGAATGTGTACATTTGCATTGAAGATTTTGTCAACCATTTTGACACGGATGCTAATAAAATTCCTGTGTGCTTTGAAACAACCACTCGGTTCATAATCTCCTTGGCACAACTACAATCCTTGGGAAAGAGGAATTGAGATGGCTTCCCGTCCCTACTAGGCAACCGCCTGGTAGGGCCGCGACCGCCACAGGTGGCGTAGTTTTTCGGATACAGCATTCCAGTGGTCAAGTGGTGCGTCTACAAGCTGGTACCTCAGGACGAGGAAGATCCAGGAAGGACGGAGTGACCGGACCGAGAGAAAACACGGAGGAGAAAATCCGGAGTGGAATCGGATCCGGAGCGCTGTTTTCTGGTGGTAAAGTGAAGACCTGCATCAGAATCAGGTAACCCGTAGGCTAGAGGGGGATAAGCCTAGGATTCTGATGTAAGGGGCCACCAGGTACTCACTAGGAGAGAGTGAGAGGAAAAAAAAAAAAAAAAAGTGCTGCACTTTGTGTGGTTTTTTCTGTGTTTGTGTTCCAGAAACCGCAATCCAAGATGGAGACAGCGGACATATTGGCCTGGGTAGCAGACCAGTTCGCCAAGCAGAGGGAGATGGCAGCAGTGAGCCAGGAGCAAGCGGCGTCCATGCTTCGTGCTCAACAGCAACCCCTACTGGAGTTGATGGCGAGATGGATTCGGGCCCAGGAAGAAGCGACCAAGATGGCACAGTCTGTACAAAAGGCACAGGCCTTACCAGGTGCACAGGTTGTTTTTCCAGGAGGGAAAAGCCCTGGTACTGGAACTTTCTCATGTGGCCGCCTTTCTAAAGAGGACAATATTGATGATTTTATTGAGTCCTTTGAAAGAATAGCTGTTTTAGCTCAATGGCCAAAGGAACAATGGGCCATGAGATTTGCTATTACCCTAAGTGGGGAGGCTTTAGCAGCCTACAAGGAAATGCCAGTTGCATTAGTAGCCGAGTATGAGCATGTAAGGAAGGCCGTCAGAGATCAGATGGGGTTAAGTCCCTCGGTCTATCGGAGGCTTCTGAGGTCATGTATACTGAAAGAAGGTGAAGCACCTCAAGCTTTATACCATAGAATTAAAAGCTTAGTGTATAAATGGCTTGTACCTGAGAATGGCAATATAGATTCTGTTATTGATACTGTGATATTGGAACAGTTTACAGAAGCTGTACCCAAAGAGTTGCAAAGTTTTCTGGTAATGCAGAGCTGTAAAAACACCCAGGAAGCCATTGCATTGGCTGAGTGCTTTCTAGAGGCCAAGAAGTTAAGCCTCCAGAAAGAGGGAGTTTTTCAGGGGGCAGGTACAGAAATGCAGGAAAGGAAGGCAACCTTTACTAGCCATAAGATGGAAAAGAATAAACCCATAGAAGGCAGATATACCCTGCAGAAGAAATGTTTTTCCTGTGGTGAGCTAGGTCACCTTAAGAGAAACTGTCCAGTAAGGAAAGCTTTTGTAATCACACGTCCCAAGGAGATAGGTGAGGGATTTCTCCTATCAGTAGAAGTAGAAGGAATACCCATAGAAGCTCTACTAGATTCAGGGGCCAGCCAGTCCATGATTTCCAGCAGGCTGTGGAAAAAGATAGAGGCCCAGAGACAGTGCTTACAAATGTCCTCAAGGGGGCAGGTTAAGATTAAATGTGTCCATGGAGCAGCTTCCACCTATCCTCTACAGAGTGTTAGGATCAAGGGGTTAGGTAGTGGAAGGAAGGTGGCAGTGGCAGTGATACCTAGACTCCCACACGATATAATATTGGGCCGTGATTGGTCCCAGTTCAGGAAGGGGGTGGAGAAACAGTTGCAGGAGGAAACAGGCCTGGTAACCACACGCACAGACACCAAACCTTCAGGGGAGAATAAGAAGGAAAGAGTGGTGCGCCCCAGGGCTGATACAGGGGGAATAATACCCGCACCTTTGTTCGGAAAGAGAGTAAACCCGGGGAGGTTAGCAGATACTCAGAGGGAAATACTAGTGCCAAAACAGAAATTTGTGATAAGGTTCTGTAGGACTACCCCTGAGGCGAGAATTCCCAAGCGGGCTACCTTCATATAATAAATAACTAATTCAGAATAATATTTTGTCTATTTAGTTTAAAATTTTCATGGTTAACAATTAAAATTCGTCGTGGGGTCATTTATGACCCCAATGGTATTCAGTGTGTGCAAAAATTCTCGGTAATTCCAGGGTTAAATTAAGTCTAGTTAAGTTAACCTACTATGTTCCATTTACATCAAGTTAAACTGTTATCTGTGAATTATAGTTTGCCCATGTTAAGTTAAATCCAGTTAAGTTTACCTACTCTTTTCTATGTACCTTAAGTTAAATTGTTATCTGTAAACTGCCTTGACAATTTTATAAGGAGGTATATAAAACCAGTTAGATAAATAAATCTGGATGCAACATGTGCCATGTGTCTATTAGCTCCAAGCATGAGGCTATAAAGATAACCTCTCTCTGATCATTTGCTTGCAACGAAGGCTTTGATGGCTTCCAGTCCAATACTGGGTCTCTAACAACATTAAAATCCCCACCTATGATAAATTGATAGCCAGCAATACCCTCGATATGCTCAGTACTGACGTGTAAAACTTGTGATCATACATATTTAGCCATAAACACTGCCCAGGACATAGTTCCTCCATGTAACTCTCCAAGAGCTAACACATACTGTACTTGCCCTCAGTGTACACTATAATTTTGTGCAAAATAAATAACAACTATTTATGTATTAGTACTGCTACCTCCCTTTGTCTACTATTTTAGAGAAAGCCAAGTTATCAATGCCCCTGTTTAATGTACATTACCATATTTAAGTTACAATGTAAACTGCTTTGACTGAAATGATAAAACGGTATAAAAAAACCTGTTAAATAAATATTGTAGGAAAAAGTGTACACCTCTCCCTACCTAACAAGAGCCCAATATGTGTCTCCAGGGCTTTTAGCACTTTTATGTGCTTCACTGGGGAGTTTATGTCACCCACATTCCATGTTACAATATTAACCGCTGTCATAGGTCCTGTAAGTGCTTGCTAATGTCGCATACCTACAACCCTTTTCCAATCAGGGCCTCCTAGCTAGCCCTAGCTGCCCCCTTTTCTGTCTCTGAAGTTGAAGATCCCCTTGTCCCTTCCATTGTGCCACATAAGTTCCCCCCCCCACTCCACTGCTTGCCAAGTTCATCTCACTGCCATCCCTTTCCCATTCAAGCCATACACACTCTCTTCCACTCTCATTTTCCTCTGTCACCTTCCTCTGCCGCAGTCCCACTGCATGTCAAGTGATGGTGCCCAAACTCAGCCCAAAAAGGCTGGAGGCCAAACCTGTCTCACTTTTGACCAGCAGTCCCAGTCTGTCTTCTGCCCCCTTTAAATAATTTGAAATTGCCACCAACTATGCTCTGCAGCCCAAAGTTCAGCCTTGACCCACCGGTCTTTCAGCCCCCTCTGATCAGCTGCCAAATATGGGCCGATTCCATCCACTCCCTTGGCATAGAAGAAATTACCACCTTGCGAACGAGTCATCAGTACTGGCATAATTATCAGTCCCTGAGTTGCAAAGCTCTCAGCTTTCTGGATCCAAAGGCCAGTGCAACAAATCCATGGCTCATGCTTGGTCTCCAAATGGTCTCCCCTCCTCCCAGTCCACTACGAGACTGACAACTGGGGAAACCACTAGGCAAATTAGGTGATCGCCTAGGTGACAGCTTCCTGGGGGGGGGGGGGGGGCAAAGAGCAAAGCATTCAAAGCTAAACAATAAATTCTGGCAGCCAGTAGAGGGGGAGGGAAAGGGGCATAAGGCTCACCATTTGCCTAGGGCACCAACAGCTTGAACTAACTCTGGGGCCAGCCCTGAACGTCCGTCCTGTTTGCAATGGCTGATGACCCTGCTGTCTGCTGCCTATGAACTAGCTTGTATCCCAGTCACCATGCTTGATGACCAGTCTCCCCATAGACCTTCTAAAACTTGCTTCACTCCTTGCAATTCCCTGACTTTCTGTCTGCTACACCAGGAACAGTTCCCTTCTCAACATCTGCCACTCTCATGGCAAAAGGTCCAGGAAGGCCTTCAGAGCCTGGGGTGGGGGGGGGGGGGGCTTGTATTTCTGGGCTCTGCTCTGGTAAGTCACTCTCACTCTTGCAGGTACTGCAGAGCAAAATGATCTCCCTATAGTGAAGATCCATGCAGTAATGCGCCATTGCGCATTGACTTTCAGCCATGTGTGCAAAGTAGCCCTAGAACAATAGGAGCTTACTACCCTAATAGCGCAGGTCTCCTTTTTTGCAGTATGGTGCCATTATTTTACTTTTATCTGCAGAGTCCAATATGTGGGCAATCACCGTGCACAGGTTTTGGTCTACCTCTTTCTGAGTTCCCAGGGGGTGGACCCTCTCCATCCTAACTGGGAGGCTTGAGGCATCAAAGATGAGTTGCTCCAGGAACCAATGTTCCACAAAGCTTCATCAAGTCTCCATCCTTGATTGATTCTGTCATTCCTACTAATTCACATGTTGCTCCTCCTCCCACGGTTCTCCTGGTCATTGATTCTCTCGAATCATTTCTGGTTGCGCTTCTCCAGGCACCTGATCCAGTCTTCCATTGTCACTAACCGGTCCTCCTGAGCTGAGATCCATTGCTCTACATGCTCCTTCCTTGCTACTTGGTTCTTTAAGTTGCCTTGATTTCATCAATCAATGATTGCAGTTTGGACAGTTTATCCTCCAGAACTACCGTAATACATTTTGTAAATTCATGCACCATGTCTTTCTTCAGACATGCCAAGTCACACACTATCAGCATGAGACACATGCATTTGGCTGCACTCACATGAACCTATCACCCACTCTCATGCATCCAGTGCCAGCCCACCTCCACAACTCCTGCTGCCTCCCCCCACCAGTGCTCACCTCCCCTGCTCCATGCCTCTATCTAACATCCTCCCCCCCCCCCCCACCAGTGCCCAGCTCTGCCGCTGCTGCCAGGACTCACAGAAGCAGCAATACATAAAAAACCAAAGCAGAGCCTGCAAGTTATTTTAGATGTATTGCTCAGGGCTCTGCCAGTCCTGCCCCTTAGGAACAGGAAGTTTATATCAGAAGGGGTGGGACCCACAGAGCCCTAAGTGACATGCCAAAAAAACTTGCAGGCTCTGCTCTGATTTCAATATATTGCTGCTGCCGTGGGTTCTGTCTGTGATGGCAGAGGTGGGCATTAGCAGGGGGAGGGTGCTAGATAATGACACTGGTCCTGGCAGTGGTAGCAGAGCCATGGAGGTAGGCACTGGTGAGGGGAGAGAGCTAAACAGTGGTTTGATGGAGGAAGGGGGGGGGGAGACGGTGAACATGGGAAAGAGAGTGAACCAAGCTGGGGGAGGAAGAAAAATAGGGAAACAGTTAAGAGGTGATGTTGGACATGGGGGGGGGAGGGGGGAAATGCTGAACAGAGAGGAAATTGCATGACAGGGGAGATGTTGGGCAGGGGAATAGGATGATGGGGCAGATGTTGGATGCAGGGGAGCTGGGATGCAGGAAGGAGTTGGTGGACATAGGAGGGGGAAGATGGATACACAGATGGATGCTGGGCATGGGGGAGGTGGAGTAGGAATATAGAGGGGAGATGCTGGAAATAGGAGGGGGGATAAGAACACAGAGGGGGCATGGGCTAAGTAGGAAGAAAGCTGAGAAATAACCACAGAAATGGGGGAAGAGAGAAGAGATATTGAATGAAGGGGAAAGAGAGTGAGAGGAGATACTGGAAGGAGAGGGAGAGATTGAGACAGAATGCTGGGAGAACAGGAAAAGAGAGAAGATGCTGGGGAAAGAAGGATGAGACTGTGGAATAAGGGGATGGGAATGGGAGGGCCAGGGTGAGAGAAGGATGGACAGTTGTACGTAAATGCAGTAAAATGAAGATTGAAGACTGGATTGTAAGAAAGAGCGAAATCTGAATGAATAGAGAGAAAGCTGAAAGGAAAAGATCAACGTCACAGATGGATATAGAGGAGAAAATGAAGAAGACAAGAGGGGGGCAAATGAACTGGAGACCCTGGAGAGAAAGTTAGAAGAAGACAGAGGAAAGCAAAATCTAGAAATTGTGATCAACATGTTTAGAAAAATAAGAAGGCCAAACAACAAATGTAGAAAAAAAAATTAATTTAGCGATTGGAATATGTCAGTTGTCAGAACTGATATTATCTTTTATTTTAACATTTGGCATAGTATGGAGTAAATGCATTACAGTTTCTATTTCTCTGATGTTACACTGCATGCAGAATCTGGCTTCTTCAGATTTCAATTTAATTGTTGTCTGCATACTGTTTTTCTATTGTCAGTTTGTGGTAACTTGTTCTGTACTTGATGAAGGTCTCTCTCTGTTTAGAATGTGTGACTAAGGCCAGGTATTCTGTTAGTGAGTGCCTGTGTCGGGATCTGTAGTAATGTGGCTTGTTTAATTCTCTCAATAGGTGGTACTGATGTATTTAGTGCCTATTTCTAGCTAGGTCCTCATTGGTGCTGTTATGGAATGGTAGATTTGTTATATCCAGACCAACTTTTGCAGTGTTTTGTCTTATTTCATAATATTACCCATATATCATAAAAGAGGAGTGGTCTAGTGGTTAGGACAAGGTACTTCAGGCTAGAGGGCCAGTGGTTCAAGTCCCACCTGGGGACAGCAATCTCAGGCCAGAGGGACCAGGATTTCTAGTCCTATAGGCACTTTTTGTGGTCTTGGGCAAGCCACTTAACCCTCCATTGCCCATGTTCCCTGTAAGTATTACTGTATGTGTCTCATATCCCCTCGTGTTAAATGTATCCCCCCAATTGACCACTTTGACCCAGTGAAAAGCAGGATATAAATTAAATAAATAAATAATATGCCTGTTACTTACAAAGGTTTATGTTATTGTTTACTGTCAGATTGTTTTGGGGGGTTTTTGTATGGTGAGTTCTACAGAGAAATGTTCTAGTTCTGTTCTGGATGCAGAAAGTGAAAAATTACAAGCTAAAATAAAACCAGAGAAATCTAAATATCATCATTTTGTGGTGCTCCTTTCATTTTCAAAACAATACAACCTGCAGATCTTTCAAAATTTATATTGCACATGCACCATGAGAAAAACCTCACTCACTGGAGAGATAAATCTGAGAGCCCTCTTCTGCTAACTAGTGTGAAGAATCCCAAACTGAGCTCCAGTCCTTGCTGAAGGGGCTTTCCTAGCTGAAGGTAAAAGGACTGAGACGATGTCTGGTTTTGTAATGTATCAATAAATATTATATTAAATAGCTTCATGTTCTATTAAATAGCTTATTAACCATGCACATGTGGTTATTTGCTTTTAACTTAATATCTAAATGGACCTACGACACTGGAAAACCCCAGAGCTCTGATTTCTGGACATTTTTCAGTATGCCCACCAACCATGATCTTTTGGGCCTGGCATTTGATCTGCTCCCTAAGCTGAGCCATGATGGTCTTATGTCTGCCTGTATCTTCTAGGTCTCATATATGAGCCTCTGTCTCGATTAAAGCTACACTGAAATAACTGCATCAGTTGTATAACCCCCATCAAGTTTATCTGAGAGCTGATTAAAATGATCTTCAAGTGCCTGGGCCACAGCTGAACGTACCTCCTCCACAATCTACACCTGGAGTTATTATGCGCAAAAATATTTTAAATTCTGTACAAAAATGTAGAAAATTCTGTGCACGGTATTTTTAAATTCTGCATGCTTTAATAGTAAATGTTTGTGCAGAATTCCTCTGTCATAAAGCCTAACTCCTCCTCCAGACCTGAAATTCCCCGACTTTTCCCTCCTTAGCTCTCTCACTCCAATCACAATCTCCCCAACCCACAAGTCTTCTCTATCTCTTCCCTCTCCCTCTAACTTCTAGCAAGATCCCTACTGCTTTCTGTCCCTAAGGTCTACCCTCATGCACATACCCCTACCTCACCTTCTTTTTCCTCTCCCCATACACGAAACCTTATCTCTCCCTTAGCTCTCCTTACTTTCTCCCCACTTTCCAAACATACAATCATCTCCAACCCCAGCCACTCACTCCCCACTGACTCATTAGCATATCTCCACCCCCCAGCCATCCCCAAAACACCATCACCCTATCTCCAGCCCCCAGCTGAGGCAGCCATAAGGTTTAGCTGTGGGTAACCCTTCCCCCCAAGCCATGAGGATTTTACATAGTGATCAGCTTGCTAAGAAAAGACATAAAGGTTTCAGTAGGCACCCTCCCCCCCCCCTCCAGGCCTGAGCACAATACCCCCTTGCCCAGAAATCAGCAGACCAGAGCATACCGGTTTGGACAGGTCACCCAGGCACCTTCCCCAGGTCACCCAGGCACCTTCCCCAGGGGCTGCTGATTGGTGGACAGAAAATACCTGAGACGAATGAGATTGTAGAATGAGTTTAAAAATGTACTGTATATAAGACAATGTAGGACGTCCTTCGGGGCTCAGATTTTTGTGGAGGGTACCGGCTCTCTGTCTGAACCTGTGTGCACATTAAAAGATCCTGTTTGCATTCCAGCCTGTCTGTGTGCTTCCTTCTGTGGGTGAGTGAGAGAATGAGAGCATTTTCAGCTGCTTGGCTGCAATATTTGGCACCCCAGGTGGGACCCTTTTAAATTAAACAAAAAGTCTCTCTCATCACACCCACGGTGGGAAGACTTCTGCTCTTGCAGCATCGGGCCTCCACCGGTCAGGGACCGGCCCCTCCAGGTGATTAACGGTCCTTTGCGCCCTGGGCCCCTTTGTGCTCCAGAAGGACACCTTGACTTGTCTGGTCAGTCGGTCCCTGCGGCTGAAAACTGGCTGGATAGACTGGCATCCATAACTCTCTCTGATCAGAGGTCTGGTGAGTACTACTGCCTTACTGTTTTACTGTTTGGGTAGTTCTGTATTTCTGTATCTGGAAATTCTGGTAAATCTGGTAAATTCTGTGAACCTGTAGCGGCATGATCACCCGCAACGAGCAGTCCGAGTAAGGGCCCCAGAATCCCTGAAACCACTGCTCGTCCAGTCTATGGGGAAAAAGGGGAGGGGGAGGTAGCACCAAAAATGGTCGCAGTAACCTTGGGTACCTTAAAGCACTTTAAAGCGCTGCCAAAACTTCTTAAAATGACCAAAAACATTAGTACTTGTCCCCCTTAAGTGTGCCTTTCAAGCTGTTTATTAATAATTGCGCTGATCGCAATTCTCCGATGATCGGGGTGATTTATTTAGAGCCTACACACGCTGTCTCTAATGAAGCATACTTGGGGGCTTCTTTTGTGTTGCCATGTGCTTCTAGAGTTGGGGGCTTCTTTTGTGCTAGTGATCCTGGAGCTCCATCTAGTGGACATTAGAAAAATAGCTAGCTATATTTCTCATATTACTATTATCCTCATGGTAAAAGTTAAATCCTATGCTACAGCTAGAGAGAGTGTGTGTAATGTGTATTTGTAACAGCTGCTACTGAGGAAAGAGAGTGTATGAGTATTCGCTGCTGAGACGTCTCTGTTTTCTGTTTTCCCTCTTTCTTTTTCCCTTTGTGGTCCTGTGTGTTTTGCACAACCAAACTCTGCCTGTTACCTGGATTATATTGTATATTGTATTCCCAGAAGTGAGATTAGAAAATTTACACTGAACATTGCATTCCTTGAATTGAGATTAGAAGATTTACACTGTAAATTGTGATTTGTAAATTGTGATTAGAGCATGGGGTCCGGAGGCTAAATTGTAGTGAAGGAGCATCCGGACCAGTTTCCCTATATAGATTCATGGCTGGTCCATATAGTTAGTGTGCTGTTATGTAGAAACTGTTAGAGTGTCTCTGTAAATGTTAGAGTGTCTCTGTATTTAGTTGTGACATTAGGGAAAGATTAGGGAAAGAAAGTTTTTGTCCAGACATTAGGTCTTTATATTTCAGGATTGATTTTGATACTCTGTCAGTAAAAGGTGAAGTTATTAACAAATCACCCCTGTGTCCCCAAACAGTGAAAAACACCAGGTCTACTGATTGCAGGGAAAGGGACAGTTTAGAAAATGTTTAAAAAAGAAATCCAAGAAGGGGATAGATAATGAAAAAGGGGACTGAATCCGGCCCCAACCTCATAGCTTCTCCTCTAACCTCTGAAAATAAAGAGGAAAGGGACTGTTCCCTGTAAATAAAAGGAGAGTAGGGTTTACTGTATGTAGACTGTTGTACTAGTGTATCAGTGAAGGAAGACAATTGCTTTGTTTAATGCAAAGCATTCATGCATGATCAGTGGTCAGGGAACCAGGTTTTTTGGTCATGCCTCTCAGCAGTGAGTGGGGGGTGGTTGGAACTGCTGAGATGGTTTGCATAACTACAGAAAGATACTAGGAATGAAACCATTGAAATTGTTTGCATAGCTATAGAAAGATACTGGAAGATCAGGGAGGAGTTTCTTCTTCTAGCAGATGAATGGAGGCCCATTAGAGAGGACAAAAGGACAAATCACCTAGGAGTCTTTCTCCTAGCAAACAAATGGAAACCCATTAAAGAGGACAAAAACCCCCCAATTCACCTAGCCTCACCTAGCCTCCAAACAATCCTCTTGTCATCAATTTTAACTGTAGAGTTTAAGCTTCTAGAACCATGGGGGGTTTCTCCTTTGAGCATCCTCAGATGTCTGACCAGCATCTTGATTGTGTAAGGGTGGGATCAAACAAAGGCTGGTCAAATTACTATTAGCAAAGATGTATGGGGTGGGGAATATCTGTAAGGCAAAGCTCATGTGTAAGAGCTAGCCTGCAAACCATTTGTTACAGCCTATAAAAAGAGAGAGAAAAATCCTTATAAGATTATGATGAAATAAAGACTTTTTTACTTTTTTAAGGTCCCTGTTTTTCCCAAGATGTTGTTAAAGCATGTTACTTTTCAGAACTACCCAGGGGGGAGGGTTTAGTGAAAGTTATCAAGAAAACCTTCTTATTCCAATCAGATAGGCTGCTAGCTGCTATACTTAAAAGACTAATAGTCTTGTGTTTAAATGTTTTAATCTACAGTAAATATTGTTTTAAGGCTAACACAGGAAATTTATTGATTTTCACCGCTTCTCCAAAATAGAGCTTGTGTAAAGCTCAATGCAAAACAAGAAAGTAAAAGGATTTTCTTCTCCTGATACAATTAGCTTCAATTGCTTCCAGACTCCATGAACAAAGGCTTCATTACTTCTCCTAGCCTCTTTAACACCAGTGCTAGTTTGCCTTGCTAAAACATCTTCACATGCAAGCACTTTCTGGTTTTATTCCAGGAACATTTGTAAAAGGTAACAAGGCTTTTAAAACACAGTCCAGCCTGTTTACACCTTTTAACTATCAGGCAGCTGTTTGAGCTCTCCCCTTTCCAAGGCTCAAACACTTGTCTTGTAACATATAGCACATTCCATTGGGCATTCACACTCACTGTCAGAAGGATAACTTCCTAGTTCCATATCTTCAGTGTCTGGCTCTGGCACATCAAGATTAAAACTCCTCCTGGTAATACCCGGCTCTACACTTTCTAAAAGCTTAAGAATTTCCTTCCACCTAGAGGTTTTTCTGTCTCTTGGCTGTTTAGCACATACTGGCAATTCTTCCTCTCTCCATGAATGGCTTAATGCTTTCAGCTTGTTTAACTGTCTGTTAGACAGAGGGTTACTCACGGTTCTCCTGTTATCAGATGGGCTTTTACCAAGCCTTTGGCTTACAGTAAAACTGTCCTCATTCAAATCTCTCTCCAAAGGAAATCTCCTGCCTCCAGGTTCCAAAGCAAACTTCCCTGCTTTGTGACTTGTTCCTTTGAATACTCTAGCAGTTTCCTCTAAGGCTGGGCTGTCCTGGGAAATACCTCTCTCTTCAGATATCCGAGAGCTTTTTCCTCCCTCCAGCACGTTAGGCTTCCTGCTCCGTTCTGAGTCTCCAGTAGCTCCTCCCCTGGGAACTCCCTTCTTCCTGTAATGCTGCTTCTCAACCTCAGCATTAGCATATGCATCAGAATATGCCTCAGGAAGCAGGCTGCTCTTCAGACTTTCTTCACCACTGTCTGAACTGTCTGACTCAGCTCTCTCCACTCTGTGTCTGTGTTCCAAGTGCTGCTTCCTCTGCCTCATCTGCATCTGCCCCAACTGCTCTCTGTTACTGCTCCTTTCCTTTTGTAATCCCCTGGGAACTCCCTTTGCACGTGTCTGAGCAGTGATCACGTGCTGCTTCCCCAGCTGGTCTTCATTACCCCTACAGCTTGTTCCTAAGCTAGGGCGTGGCCTGTAGCTATTCACTAGGTGGGTTTTTTTCCTGTTTCAAAACATTTTGTGTTTCACATCCCCGCCTGCTGCTTCTCTCCCTTAAGGTAAAAGTGTGCTCTTTTCCCTTTCCTAAGGGCTTGGGGACATTTTGGCCATCACATATCCCCCACCTTAAGATATTACAGGCGGGCTTGTTTAACTCCGCACAGCCTGTAATCCTTGATAAGGCATCAGCGTTGGAATGTAATCTTCCTGCACGGTGCTCTATTCGAAAGTCATAGGCTTGCAGAGCCATATACCATCTGGTAAGGCGCGGTTTGTGGTCTTTCATATGGTGTAACCATTTCAACGGTGCGTGGTCAGTGACCAAAACAAATTGACGCCCCGCAAGGTAAAATTTAAGTGTCTCGATGGCCCATTTTATAGCGAGGCATTCTCACTCTATAGTGGAGTATTTTCTTTCCGGGGGCGTTAATTTCTTGCTCAGAAACATGACAGGGTGCTCCACACCTTCCTGTTTCTGAGACAGGACGGCTCTGAGACCCGTCTCGGAGGCATCTGTCTGTAGTATAAATGGCAGTTCAAAATCTATGCCTCGTAAGATGGGTGCATTACAGAGTTTCCCTTTCAACTGACTAAAGGCCTGGTCCGCCGCGGTGGACCACCTCAATTGATTGGGGGCGTTCTTTTTTAACATGTCGGTTAAAACCGCACTTTCTTCCGCGAAGTGGGGTAAAAACCGGCGGTAATAACCTATTAGGCCTAGAAAACTGCGGAGTTGTTTTTTGGTCAGGGGTCGGGGACATGTCTTCACCGCTTCTACCTTATCTATTAATGGCCTGACGGTGCCATTCCCCACCATGTGTCCCAGGTATTTAACCTCCTGACTTGCAAACATACATTTTGACGGGTTTAACGTTAAACCTGCCTGCCTCATAGCCTTTAAGACCGCTCTGATACGTGGCAAGTGTTGGTCCCAACTAGAGCTATGGATTATTACATCATCCATGTATGCCGTAGCATATCTCTGATGGGGGCGCAATACTAGATCTATTAACCTTTGGCAAGTTGCCACGGCACCATGAAGGCCGAAAGGCATCCTCCGAAACTGAAAGAGGCCTATGGGAGTGCTGAAGGCCGTCTTGGGGCGAGATTCCCGGGTTAGGGGAATCTGCCAGTAGCCTTTCGTGAGATCTAGGGTAGTGAGATACCTTGCTTGGCCTAGGCGATCCAGCAGCTCCTCGATGCGAGGCATGGGATAAGCATCGAAGCGTGAGATGGCATTGACCCTCCGAAAATCAATACAGAACCGCATCGTCCCGTCCGGTTTCGGCACCAGAACGATGGGACTGTTCCACGGGCTGTTAGACACTTCTATCACCCCCATGTGGAGCATCTCCTTCACCTGCTTGACCACTTCCTTTTGTTTTGCCTCTGGGAGCCTATAAGGCCTCTGCCGTATTACTTCGCCTGGCGGGGTCACTACCTCATGCGCGACCAACTTAGTTTCTCCTGGGAGTGGGGTCAGGACATCAGAGAACTCTGCCAAAAGCCTGGTCAGTTCTCGTCGTTGCAAGCCTGAGAGCCCTTCTCCCATCCTTAGCTCCGGTTTCTCTTTGCACTCTGATAATTGCAGGCCTAGATCATCCTCTTCCTTCCCTTCACGAGTTGCGGTTAAGCCCCTTACCTCCCCTCTGCCAGTGGATCCAAACCCCCCTGATCCCCGGTTGGTAGAGGTCATAGTTGGGACTTCTTCCAGAGGTGGAAAAGCCACCCTTTCAAATATTATTTGGGCTATCCTATCCCCTGTATTAATCCGGAAATCTTTCTTTGCAAAGTTCAGCAGTAGCACTTTCACCGCCCCCCTGTAATCAGGGTCTATAACCCCTGCACCTATGTCTATCGAATCCTTCGAAGCTAGGCCTGACCGTGGGGCTATACGGCCGTAGCATCCCAACGGCATCTCCATCTGGAGACCCGTGTCTACCAGTGCCCTGCTCTGTGCTGGAATGACCATATCTACAGCACTACACAAGTCGTACCCTGCTGCTTGCTCGGTAGCGCGCCTGGGTGCTTTTGCATTGGGAGTTGTTAGGCAGTATCGCAGAACAAATCCGGGTTTATTTCCAGGTTCAACTCCCTTGGACACCCCTTTCCAACCCTGTCCCTGAGTCTTAGCAAAGAGGGGTCCAGGAACTATGCTTGTCCTAGGTTTGGCCTTTGGACAGGAAGTATTCTGTCCCTTCCCTTTCTTCTCTCGGCTTACTGTAGGAAATGTGAGGTCATCATAGAACGGAAGGTCTGCTAAGGGATTATCAGAGGGTTCCACCTCCCCTTGGACTCTTGACTGGCTTCTAGTGGACACCTTGCCCTCTCTCTGGTGCAGTTCCTCCTCTAGCCCTCTCCTAAACTGTGGCCAGTCTCTGCCTAGCACCAGGGCATGTGGAAGTCTGGGTATGATGGCTACCGGGACTTTCCTTTTTATACCTAACCCACTTACTGCTACTTTATAGATAGGGTAGAATGAGGCTGCCCCATGAACACACCTAATCCTTACTCTCCCTTCAGGTTTTATTGGGTTTTTCCTATGTTGTGCCTCAATCCGTCTCCAAAGTTTTTGAGAGACCATGGACTGATCAGCCCCTGAATCTAGCAAGGCCTCTATGGGAATACCTTCTACCTCTATGCTTAGGAGAAATCCTTCCCTATCCTCCCTAGCTTGAGTTATAACCAAGGCTGTTCTGGCTTTGCAATTTTTCTTTAGATGTCCCTCTCTACCGCATGCAAAACATTTCCTTTGTGCATAACAATCCCTATTACCAGGTACAGACATTGTTACATCTCCAAACTCTGACCTTCTCCTCCTTTCTGAAGTTACCTGTTCTGCTTTTTTACAGACACCCCCATTCTGCTGGCTTATCAACTCAGCTTCTAAAAACCATTCCGCCAGTAGGATAGCCTCTTGGGTGTTCTTACAGTTCTGTAAGATCAGAAAGGCTTTCAGGTCTGGTGATACAGCTTCCATAAATTGTTCAAGAACAATGTAGTCTACTATCTCTCCCACTGTCTTGGACTCTGGTGTTAACCACCTCGATGCCAGATTTTTAAGACGCTGGCAAAGAGCGCTTGGTGTTTCACCAGGTCTTAATCGGCTGCTCCTAAACTGTCGCTGATAAATTACTGGAGTCAGACCAAGCCGGTCTCTGATAGCTCTCTTACATGCTTCATAATCAGAGGCTAAAGTCACAGGCATAGCCCGGTACGCAGCCAAGGCCTCCCCTGTAAGGGAAGTGGCCAACCATACTGCCCACTGGTCTTTAGGCCATCCGGTTATGAGGGCGACTCTTTCGAACGCTTCTAAGAAGTCGTCCACCTCATCGTCTTTAGTTAAATGTCCCATGGAAAACACCCCCCCGTAGGAAGTTGCTAGCCCCTGCCCAGTGCCTAGGGGACCTGACAGTGTCCGTGCTGGCTCCGCCATCTTCTTGTGGGCCCCCAGCCACGCTCCCATCATGTCCAGCAATGGTTTTTGCTGCGCCTGCAACATGGCTGCTATCTTCTCCTGGGTTGTTGCTGCCTGCTCTCGCTGCTTCTCGAACTGTGCAGTCATCCAGTGCAGCAACTCCTTCTCCATGGTGATGATGCTGTAATACAAACAAAAGAGAAAAACACACCAAGTGCGGTACACACACACACACAACTGGTGATCCCTTTTTCGTTGTTCTCCCCTAAACACTGCTGCACCTCCCCTCTGTATCAGTATCCGCACTAACCCTCCTAAATACGGGGTTACCTGATACAGATGCTGACTCAAGCTTGTCAGCAGTGATGATCGCTGTCTGTCCTTCCTGACTCTCAGCACTCGTCGTCTGCTACCGCTCAGTCATCCACCGGTCAGCATGGCTTCATGGGTTGTTTTTGTGGAAGTTCTGGCGTGCGTGAAGATTCTTGCGCATGCGTAGGAGTCGCGGTATCCTGCCAACTACGCCACCTGTGATGTCCTCGCCCCCTAATGGCCACCTTAGGCGGTCGCCTAATAGGGCGCGTCACCTCGTTATTGTGTAGTTGTGGGTTTTCATGTAAAAATGAAAGTCCGAGAGGCTTTAAGGCTAACACAGGAAATTTATTGATTTTCACCGCTTCTCCAAAATAGAGCTTGTGTAAAGCTCAATGCAAAACAAGAAAGTAAAAGGATTTTCTTCTCCTGATACAATTAGCTTCAATTGCTTCCAGACTCCATGAACAAAGGCTTCATTACTTCTCCTAGCCTCTTTAACACCAGTGCTAGTTTGCCTTGCTAAAACATCTTCACATGCAAGCACTTTCTGGTTTTATTCCAGGAACATTTGTAAAAGGTAACAAGACTTTTAAAACACAGTCCAGCCTGTTTACACCTTTTAACTATCAGGCAGCTGTTTGAGCTCTCCCCTTTCCAAGGCTCAAACACTTGTCTTGTAACATATAGCACATTCCATTGGGCATTCACACTCACTGTCAGAAGGATAACTTCCTATTTCCATATCTTCAGTGTCTGGCTCTGGTACATCAAGATTAAAACTCCTCCTGGTAATACCCGGCTCTACACTTTCTAAAAGCTTAAGAATTTCCTTCCACCTAGAGGTTTTTCTGTCTCTTGGCTGTTTAGCACATACTGGCAATTCTTCCTCTCTCCATGAATGGCTTAATGCTTTCAGCTTGTTTAACTGTCTATTAGACAGAGGGTTACTCACGGTTCTCCTGTTATCAGATGGGCTTTTACCAAGCCTTTGGCTTATAGTAAAACTGTCCTCATTCAAATCTCTCTCCAAAGGAAATCTCCTGCCTCCAGGTTCCAAAGCAAACTTCCCTGCTTTGTGACTTGTTCCTTTGAATACTCTAGCAGTTTCCTCTAAGGCTGGGCTGTCCTGGGAAATACCTCTCTCTTCAGATATCCGAGAGCTTTTTCCTCCCTCCAGCACGTTAGGCTTCCTGCTCCGTTCTGAGTCTCCAGTAGCTCCTCCCCTGGGAACTCCCTTCTTCCTGTAATGCTGCTTCTCGACCTCAGCATTAGCATATGCATCAGAATATGCCTCAGGAAGCAGGCTGCTCTTCAGACTTTCTTCACCACTGTCTGAACTGTCTGACTCAGCTCTCTCCACTCTGTGTCTGTGTTCCAAGTGCTGCTTCCTCTGCCTCATCTGCATCTGCCCCAACTGCTCTCTGTTACTGCTCCTTTCCTTTTGTAATCCCCTGGGAACTCCCTTTGCACGTGTCTGAGCAGTGATCACGTGCTGCTTCCCCAGCTGGTCTTCATTACCCCTACAGCTTGTTCCTAAGCTAGGGTGTGGCCTGTAGCTATTCACTAGGTGGGTTTTTTCCTGTTTCAAAACATTTTGTGTTTCACATCCCCGCCTGCTGCTTCTCTCCCTTAAGGTAAAAGTGTGCTCTTTTATTGTTTATTGTTTATTTCATATTTAATATACCGCCTCCCATAACATCGAGGCGGTTTACAATGTAAAATCAATAGTTAAAACAATGTAAAATCAATAATTAAAACAGAAAAGAAGAAATTACAATACATAATAAAGAGAGGAAAGTAGAGACAGAATAGGTATCCAGATTCCAGACAGAGATACAGAGAAAGAGAAATTTAGGGAGGAAAGGCTAAAGAGAAAAGATGAGTTTTTAGAAGAGAGCGGAATTTAGGATAGGATTCTTCTGTACGGAGGTTGGTGGGGAGGGAGTTCCAGAGAGAGGGTGCTAAATAGTAGAATGCTGATTTCCTGGTAGATTGCAGATGAGCTTTGGAGGGTGCTGGGAGATGAAGACGGTTAATGTGTATGGACCGAAGACTGCGTGAGGGGGTATGATAAGTCAGTAAATCCGAAAGGTAAGCAGGTGTTGATTGATAGATGGCTTTATGAGTTAAGGTGAGAACTTTGAAAGATATCCGGTAGTCAATTGGCAGCCAGTGGAGCCCTTTCCTAAGGGCTTGGGAACATTTTGGCCATCACAATGTATCTGGCTAATGAATATGTAAACAAAAACAAAAAAAAAGGAGATGAGCACTTTATTCAACTATGCCGTCTCCAGAATCTTCAATTTAGGAATTCATCTAAGCCCCAACACATACTCAACAATTAGAAATAGACATCTGGAGACAGGCTGGGTGCACCTTGCATCCTGATGAGCTTTGGAAAACCCACACTGGCCATGTGGTACTTCCAGATGCTTTTTGCCTCATTTTGCCCCTGTATTTCCTGGCCAGGCATGCATCGGCAAAAGAGGGATGATTTGATGACAAATTCTCACAAAAATTGGTATAATTCTAAAAAACCTTGCCAGAAATCGCAGAATATTTGTGTGCAACTTGTCTGATCTATAAACATGTAAAGATCAGTCAAGGGCATAATGGAATATTTCTTACCTGCAAAGGAATCTCCAGTGGTAAAGAGACAGAGAGACAAAGAGTTTATCAAACTGAGAGACATAGTTGACACCATATGAGATAGTTATGATCTTAAGCAAATATGGATGAAATTAAGTTTATATCATTGTGAAATCTAATCCAGCATATTTAGTTTGTTTTCATTCAATATTGGTGCTGCTTTTCTGAATAAGGCCTGGAGCCATGTCACCAATTGCAATCCAGAGAGTCTAGCAGAGGGTATTGGCCAGAGTCCAGATGGAACAGACCATCCCAAGAACTCAGAACTACCCACCGCTGAAATGTGTGAAGGAGTCCCTATCTGGATCAGTGTGTCACATTGAAAAAGGGCCAAGATATCTTCCTATGAGAATGGAGAGGTTCAAATTTTGAGAGAAACAGAACTTAAACTTCAGAGAAAGGTGAAGCACACTGCGAGGTCCTGGGGAACTGCTGAGAGGCAGGACCACATTGTCTGAGAATGGGAGGAGGACTATTGGACTGACTGGGGGTTTTTGGGGGCTTTTGTGAATGATTGTATTGTTATCCTTTTAATATTGTTTTCTTAGAAAGTAACTGAAATCTACAAGCCATTTCGGCTTCAGCAATTGCAATACCCACACCAGCTCAAGTTTTGCTGTACTATTCTCAGAGCTTTCTTTATCACATTATTAAGTACTGCTGCTTTTGATACACTTTCATGTTATGTGTTTTCAATATTATTGAGTTGCTGCAAGAAAATGATGTTACAATGTATGTTGTCTCTAGGGAACAGTACCAGAAGCTGATTTTCTGATGCCCCCTATCTGTCTCAAATGGTTGTTGTCCATTGCCCTTAGTGGGATTACCTTTGCCCCATTCACAAGAAAATAAAAATAAAAATTGGGGAATGAAGGGAAATTGGCTGATAGGTATGTCTAGTATGGCTGCATCCTTGCCTGAGGCTGTAATACATTATGATGGCACGGAAAAAAAACATGTGGGCTAAGAAAATGAGTACCCAGAGCCCAGCACAACAAGAGTAAAGCCAGGGGGAACCATACTCTGAACAGAAGTGCACAGAGAATGGACCCAGCTAAGAAACAGGTCAGGCCTGAAAGTGCACAGAAAATGGACCCAGCTAAGAAAAGACATGCCAGGCCTGAACAGATTGAACAGGCCTGAGCAAGCTGGGCAAGCCTGGACAAGTTAAACAGGCCAAACAAAGCTGGTGATACAAAGTGCTCATGAGCCCTGAAGACTACAGTGTCAGTGATTAATGAAACAAAGGGGATGGCAGGGTGTAGCCAGAATGACTCAACACTAGCAAGAATAAAAGCCATTAATATGTTAATAAGGGTGGATCCCAGGGAAAGAGGCCTCTGCAGACCCTACAACCTTTTACAGACAGTAAAGCAATTTTTGCACACGGAACAAAACGTTTGTGCAGGAGTTGCTACAGAGGGTATAGGGTATGTGTTGTTTTAAACTCACTGACGCAAGTGTTTCCATTGAACACTCTATCCAAGACCTACATGATCTAGTTAATCATATTACTGACCCGTCCATGGGTCCTGGGTGGTTTATGAAGTGGTTCAGTTGGCTAGGGGGACTAAAAATCCTAGTGGTAGGGGTTCTTTTTATTTTACTGCTATGTGCCATTCTGCCATGTTGTATCCCCATTCTTTACCGCTTCATTACCACCACCTTTGATACCCTGGTAGAACGCAAGGCGGCTACCACTGTCATGGCCCTGACCCAATACACCCCTCTGCGGCTTGCCTCCAGTAATACTGCCCTCTACCGCCCCTAGCGGTTGAGGTCTCACTTAAAAAGGGGGGAGTGAGGCAGCCATAAGGTTTAGCTGTGGGTAACCCTTCCCCCCAAACCATGAGGATTTTACATAGTGATCATCTTGCTAAGAAAAGACATAAAGGTTTCAGTAGGCACCCTTCCCCCCCCCCCCCTCCAGGCCTGAGCACAATACCCCCTTGCCCAGAAATCAGCAGACCAGAGCATACCGGTTTGGACAGGTCACCCAGGCACCTTCCCCAGGTCACCCAGGCACCTTCCCCAGGGGCTGCTGATTGGTGGACAGAAAATACCTGAGACGAATGAGATTGTAGAATGAGTTTAAAAATGTACTGTATATAAGACAATGTAGGACGTCCTTCGGGGCTCAGATTTTTGTGGAGGGTACCGGCTCTCTGTCTGAACCTGTGTGCACATTAAAAGATCCTGTTTGCATTCCAGCCTGTCTGTGTGCTTCCTTCTGTGGGTGAGTGAGAGAATGAGAGCATTTTCAGCTGCTTGGCTGCAACACAGCCATCTCACAACTCACCAGAAGCCCTTCTCCTGCCCCCCAAGCACCACTGACTGACCAGCAGCCCATCTCTTCTGCCTGACCGTAATGGATTTTTAACACAGCCATGGGAACATTTCCACTGCTTTTGCAGCTGTGCTAGATTCTGACACCAGCACATTGCATGCTTTCAAAAGGTAAACATAAGCGCTTCCTATCAGAAACAGGAAGTGCTTCTGTTTACCTTTTCAAAACTTGCATTCTGGCATCGGACTCTAGTACAGCCATGGGAGCAGATGAAAATGATC
The DNA here is from genome assembly GCA_033557465.1 of Ichthyophis bannanicus. Classification (NCBI taxonomy): domain Eukaryota; kingdom Metazoa; phylum Chordata; class Amphibia; order Gymnophiona; family Ichthyophiidae; genus Ichthyophis; species Ichthyophis bannanicus. Next base: position 196,750,766 of record CM066039.1, read on the forward strand.
CCTCAGCTGTGAAAATGCTAACAGTGAGCAGGGCCAGCCCAATCACTAGGCAAACTAAGTGGTCACCCAGGGTGGCAGCTTCTGTGGGGTGGAAAAGAGCATGGCATTAAAAGCTAAACAGTATATTCTGACAGCCAGAGGGGTCAGAAGGCTTAAGGTTTGCCTAGGGTGCCAACACCTTGAACCAACTCAGGCCGGTCCTGACAGTGAGGCAGACTCAGGTGCCCTTAAAGCTTGTGTAGCCGAGCCTGCCTCACTAGCTAGTTGATGCTGGTGCCTGGGCAGAATTCTGTGCAGGTGGGGAATTCCATGCAAATTCTGTATTGTGCAGTTGCACAGAATTCCCTCAGGAGTAACAGTCATACCCACTGCTACAGCTTGGGAGCTCACCAGCTGTCCTGCCATCTTGATTTCTCTATCATGGAGTCTCCTTGCCTTTCTTTATAGTTTTTGCAGCTATTGGATTAAATAGGCACACCACACAAAGGAGAACTCTGCCATGAAGATTTCTATAAGATTAGAGCTACTCGCTGCATATAAAAATTCCAGTATAGGAGAGTAAACAAGGAAGACTCAGGAGCACCAAGGAAAAGCAACCTAAACCTTATTAAGAATGGAAACATTTATTTTTTTAATTTCCAATACACTTTAATTGTAGATATTTAATTGTCAGGATTTATAGGCAACATTTTTGGGTACTGCCATTGAGTTCTAACCGCTAAGTTGGGAACACCACTTCAATGTGATTTACCTTCTTGGAAACATATAGCAATAGTTGGATATAGGTTCTCCTTGAGGAAGGTGTTCTTTATGTTTTTTCTGACACCTGAGGTCCACCACACTATCTCTTTAATCTGCTATTACAAGAATTTACATAGTCATATCAGGAGCATTACCACGAGTTTCATAATTATTTATTTATTTTATTTTTATTTATTTAAAAGTATTTATATCCCGCCTTCTCCTTCAATCAAGGCGGTCTCACAGCAAACAATCATAAGTGTGGTTAAGAGTGTTCATGCAGTGATACAGGTTGTGTGTTTGTGGTGGTGTACATCAGATTCTTGTTGAGCTATTTACATTATGTGCTATTATACATTCTTCTGTACAAGGGTTAGGGGCAGGGGTTGGTCTTTTGTTCTTGCATGGTGAGTAGATCATGTGACGTGTCCATAGTGTTCAATGAATAGTGTTGTCTTAAGCTGCTTCCGAAAGTCTTTGAGGTCTGTTGTTAGTCTTAGGTCGTCTGGGAGGGTGTTCCAAATTGCTGGTGCAGCCAGTGAAAGGGCTTATACACATATACACTCTATCGGCCCTTTAAAATAAGGCTCAATATAACACAAGATTGCTTATAACACAGTCAAAGGTTGGACCCTAGTTTTTTTGCTATTACATATTACACTGCAGATTCAATATAATGCGAATTCACTTATGGCATGGTCAAATATCGTAGACTCCAATGTCAACGTTATATAGGGTCTACCATACTGCTGATCTATGAGTCTAAGCGATTTACATAAAACAATTTGGCCTGAGGTGGCTTATATGGAACAATAATATGTGTGTCATTTCACTTGTTTTCCTTTGCTATTATCTTAAGATTGCTGGATGACACCAAAGGAAATACATCCCACTGTACTTGATTCATGCTAGTTTCTTTCCAGCCTGTCTACAATGTGGCAGGGATTAGTTGCATGGCTATATATACCTCCTTCCCTTCCTTCTGCATTGCATGAAACTGTTGCTACCATACTAAATTTAGAACACAGGGCATCAGGATGTGATAGCTGCATAATTGGTCAGGTTACAAGAAGACCAGTACTCTCTCCTTCCCTAAATAACCTAGCAGCTCTCTCCAACATGGTAATTTTGGAAAGGCAAACAGTGACCTGTTCTTCTTTTGTTAACATATCTCAGAATTCAAGAAAAAGCTAAAAACACACCTATTCATTGAACTTTATGGTCCAACCATCTAGTACCAATCCACCCATTGTCCACTCACTATATCCCACACCACTGGCAGTAGATCATTGAACACTCTCAATACATCATAAACCCAACATAAACCTCTTAGTATCCACCAGTATGCTATACTACAGTTATTCTGTACTGATCACACATATAGCGGTTATAAATAGATACCACAGTTCATTCTATTATAGTTACTATGGGGTATGTTTACTAAACCGTCTTATTGTGCGCCCGGCGATAGTGTGCAGGCTGCCATAAAAGGAGTAGGCATTTCAGTCTTAAAGCAGCAAAACGGGAGTATCGCGTGATAACGCGCGCTGCTGCGCACATTATCAGGCAAAGCGCCGCTAAGAGCGTTAACGCGCGGTAATCTTAAGTAGGCGCCCAGACAAGCAACCATAGAAACAGAGGTGTAGCACAATGGTTAATACACTGACTGCTGATACAGGGGTCATGAGTTTGATCCCCCAGTGTGCCTAATGCATAAGGCTGGCTGAGGCATCAGCTCTGACATGTAAGTATTGTTTCCTGAGGCAGTTTATTTGTATTTTAATTATGCTGCCAGCAAACACACCCTCACGTGCCGTAACCTAAGGTGCCGCATAAGGCACCCTATAAGGCGCTCCATAGGATACCTTAGAAGGCACCTTATATGGACGGTAACCATAAGGTGCTTCAGAAAGCCCTGTATAGGGCGCCCTATAAAGCGCCTTCTGAGGCACCTTATGGGTACAGTACGCTGTGGGTGGTTTTGCTGGCAGCACTAATGTACATTAAAAATAGATAATGCTTTGGACAGCCCTATCAAATAACCCCACTGTGGGTTTGAACCCATGACTTCTGGCTCCACAGGCAGTGAAGTAACCAGTGGGCTACAACTCTAGAGATGCTAACAAGCCCCTGGCTGGCTGCAGAAGGACTGCATGTCACCACACAAACAGTCTGCTGTGATCACCAGGATCGGGGCAACCCACCAGTATCCATGATGCACTGCACATGCAAATCAGCAGTCTACAGATGAACACAAGATGGGGTATGCACCCCCACAGCACCTTGGCCTGGTAGGGGGAACTGGCCGTGTGTTTTACTGGCACAGAGTAGCTACACACCGTCACATTGTGCGGGTACTGTGCTAACCCTGAGGGTGAGGTGGGGCTCCCAGCACCAGGTCCACAGCACCGTCCATGGCAGAAATAGGCCATGCTGCAGGTCCCCAGCAGTGCTAGTGTGTGAGATAGGTAGTTCCTGCAGACACACTTTGGATACATCCGTATTTCTCAGTCAGGTTTAGCCCTTATGGACCCATACGCGGATTATGTACCACCACCCAACCCACCCTCTAGGGGGCTGAGGGTGGCAAATGGGGTCTCCCACCAACAGATCCACATTTTACCTCCCTGCAATGGCAGCAGTAGAGGGGACCATCAACCGCAGTCCTGCCAGGGAACAGACAACCTACAGGGCAGTCAATGCAGCTCTGTACACATCTATAAAGCAATAGCAGACAGACAATAGGCCCAGAAATGCTCAGCTGCACCCCACCACTATCTGATAGTCTCCTGCAGCAAGCCTCCAGCCACTGCCCCCTGCAAGGTGTTCCAGTACAGCACATACTAGCTGCAGACAGTCTGCTAGCTAGTCCATAGTGCATGTTCCTGGAGGAGATGCATGCACCCAGAACTGGGATATCAGCATACACACCAAGCAGATAGGTCAGTGATTGGGCCCCAAAAGGGAACCCATAAATATCGCATAAGAGAAATATTAGAAAGCACTATAGGCGAACCTAGCCATGCCGTGGTCACTGCTCAGTCAGGGTGAGAGTGATCTCCCAGCAGGACATGCTGTGGCCACCCTGTCTGTGCAGGTGGTGGTCAGGCACTACAATGTCCCAGCCATTGCCCTATGCCCTGTGCAGATGCATCCTGGCCAGGCCACCCTGTCCGGGCTATACCCATAGTACCTTGCTCCTCATTATGCACATTGGCAGGCCAATACTGGCAACAGTGCTGGCAGTGTGGGCTGTGGAGGGTGTTTGCAGCTACCACACACTGGCTAGACAGACACACACTCCCACATCTATGCCAGCATTGTACAACTATAGAGGTGTTTGGCAGCCCTGGCCACCACTCCAGTCCTCGGCACAGTGCAAGCATGGCTATAGTACGCAATACTGTTGGGGTCACTCCCCAGGGTGGTAAACACTGTCAGACACAAGACCTGTAGCACACTCCACAGACATCAGAAAGGTTGCTATGATACAGCTCAATCAGGAAATTGTACTTCAGAATTGCTATCTGCCAGTAATCATAGCAACCTTATGATAGCTGTGTACCGTATTCCCGGGTTTAGGGTGGCATTGCTAAGGTATGCAAGTGCTAGTATTGGGAGATGCACGCAGGGCCCAATGTCCTGCCTCTCCAGGAGGCATTGGATACTGGAGCCTGTGGGTGCGGGTGTGTCTGCCCCTGTTTGCTGCTGTTTTACGGCAGAGGTTCCCAACTCCAGTCCTGGTGTGCCAAACACTGTTCGGGTTTTCATGCTGTCTCTCATGAATATGCATGAGATACATCTGCATACCATGGGGGCGGCGCATAGAAATGCAGCACAGGCATCTTTATTAGAGGCAGCATGGAATCTGAATGGTGTTTGGCCCTTCAGGACTGCATTTGGGGGTCTCTGCTCTAGGTAATGCGCATGTTTATGGTGTCTGTGCTCTGTAGGGTAAAATGTAGGTGTTTTGGGCATGTTTATGCCATCTGCATTAAAGGTTCTGTCTGTATTAGCACGTTTCAGTAGTGGGTAAAATATGTGGACTGGGTTGGCAGGAACCACAGCTGGGACTTGAACCTGTGACCTTCTGACTCTGAACACACTGGCTGTGTGCATTGCACCACTGTGTTGCCACAGAGACAGTGCATTCCCGGGTGATACCATGACTGTTCATCCGGCAGGGTCTGTCTGTTGCAGTGCATGGCACCCACCTACACAGGGTTAGGCCATGGTCTGCTCTGGGGAGCTGCCACTGCCCCCCTCCACCACCAGTACACCTCTGCCACCATGCTGACATGCCCTTCTGCTGGTGGTGCTGGTGGTGCGCAGTCTCAGGCCATCCAGTGTGCAGGTCGGCGGCTGCCTATGGTGCGTGTTCTGAGGTAGGGGTGCCTGCATAGACGTCCACGCTTCCCCCCCCAACACCGCCTGCCAATGTTTTGTGCCCTTGGAGGTACCTGCTGGGTACTATCCCCTGTGACACTGTGATAAGCACACTCATGCCCATGTTGGGCCCTCATCAGTTGCTCTCTGGCTGCTGTACAGTTTCAGCATTCCTAAGTGCCACCTAGGCATCTGACTAGTCCGCACTGTGCCCCAGCTGCACCACTACATGTGCTGCCTGCAGCCTCTGTATCTCATTTCCAAGCATCTGTCCAGTTGGCCATTTCGACATGCCCGCCCTGCTGTTGCTGTACATGTGCATGCCATAGGAAACCTGTCTAATGGAGAGGAAAACCCTGCACAGCGCAATTTCACTGTGGGCTCATTCACCTTGTATGGGGACGGAGCATGGACCCTTCCAGAATTCATATCCTTTTTTTGGCGTCTTCTTGGGAGTGTTTTTTGATGTTTCCCATTGAGATCACTATTGCCCAGCTTGGTTATTTTATTTTTCCATTTTCTGCTGGTCATTTTCACTGTTTATTTGCCCTTTTGTTCCGTGCACATGTATCACACTTATCACTTTTTTGTAGGTTTCCCTGGTTTTGCTGTACATTGCTGACAGAAATGGTTTCTCTTCCCTTTAAATCAGCTCTAACGCCAGGGTTTCAGTGGCCCTTGAGAGTATTGACAGCTTTTCTGTTCAGAAAAAATGCACTGGGAATATATATGTGCATCTACCCAAAGAGGAAGAATCTCGACTGGGCAGACTGAACATACTGTACTATTTTGGACTTTATCTGCCATCATTTGCAAAGTGACCTAGTCCTGGGAGGGAGACTTTTGGCCAAGTCTAGTTTATGAACTTCTATCTCAGTACATGATGGTATTTGTAGTACTTATGACTACCTTCTGAAATGAGTTTTGTAGTACCAGAATGCACCAGAATGGCAATTTTGAGGGGACTTTGAACATCCAGCACTGACCTGAAATTTTTCATCTTTGAACTGGGTCATTTCACACTTGTAAGGTTTAAATTTTTGGTTTGGAGTTTTCCTATAGTAGCTTAATGTTTATTTTTTCATGTTTAGCAATAATGTGCTTGTATTGTGCCACTAGTCCTCCAATTAGATAGACAGGAAACCTTCCTGAAAACGTATGAAAAATTAGAGCCTATAAGCTCTCTGCAAAGTACCATATTCCCAGCTCCAGGAGAAACTTTCTGGCCAGTCCTGGTTTTGAAGTTACACACCAAAAAGTAAACGTCCAGAATCTGTCTCCATCATCAATCTTGGACAAGCATTCTGACAACTAGAAGGAATGACTGAGAATTCACAAGTTTACACAAAAAAAGGAAGTAGCATGATTTGCAAAACAAGAAAAAACAACTCTTCAAAGAATTAGATCAACAAACGAGGAAAAACAAGTGGCAAATGCACAACTACAGTGGGAAATACAGAGTGTTACTCCAGGAATCCTTTGTCAAACATGGACACATGAATGGTTCAAGAAAGGTGAACTGAAACCAAAGAATGAGAGGTTGATAATTGCAGCCCAGGACAGCGGATTACGGATGAGATAGTTTACAGCTAGCATTGAAAAAACTGGCCAGACATATGTTGATTCTGTGGGAAAGAGCTGGAAACAGTGATTTACCTCATAGCTGGCTATGAAGTTCTGATGGCAGAAAATTTCTGTACAGAAAGGCACAATAAAGTAGCGCACCTCATCTATTGGAAACTCTGTAAACACTACAACATCACTGTGCCAGAAAAGCACTGGGATCATGACCCTAAAAGAATTACAGAGAATGAAGAGGTTATGATCACCTGGGATATATATTCTCATTCTGACCGATAAAAAGCTGGATGCAAGGAAATCAGATATAGTGGTAAAAGAGAAAAGCACCAGAACAGCATTGATTATAGAGGCGTCAGTTCCAAGCGACTACTCTGTGAATCGCGTTAAGAAGGAGAAAATCTTCAAGTACCAAGAAATGCAGTCGGAGACCAAGAAAATGTTGCAGAAAGAAACAGAGCTATTTCCCATTGTATTGGTGCTACAGGCTTAGTTAAGAGGACTTTCCAAGTACACCTTGATAAATTACCCATACACTTAACATCTTACAAACTCCAAAGGAAGGCTCTCTTTGGCATAATACAAGTACTATGCCAAGCATTAGCAGTAAATTTGAGAGACTGGGATCATATTCCACATACCCTGGCTTAGAAGTGAGGTTCATGACTGTCATGGTATGAGCAAAACTGACCCATTTGGAGAAATTGCCCCAAAAGGATAAGGCTATCAGAAATCCAGAATGGGCCCTGAATTTCCCTCCAGGATAAGGGATTCAGATGTCCTCGATTTTCAGAAATTGTCCCAAAGTTTATGGCTCTGTCCCCGATTCCCACCTGTTTGGAAGCCTCTTGTCCCTGATTCCAGCAATGGGGACAGAAGGGGTAGAAAATATTTTTATTTTCAATTTAGTGGTATGAATATGTCAATTTTTAGAATTTATATTCATTATCTTAATATTTTGTACAGTAATGGAGAAGTGCATAACGGTTTATTTCTCTGTCGATATGTCTGCTTGGAAATGATACTGTTGCTGTCATGAGATGGATTAGGTGGGGACAGGGTATTTATTTGTTTATTTGGTTATTTTATATATCACTTTATCCATATAATCAAGGTGGTTTACAGAGAACATAACACACACTGCACTAGGCAGTTTACAATGAACAAAGAATATACTGAACAATAACAATAAACATCATTATAACAGTAATTACATCGCATGCAGGCCTTCAGGAAGCAATGATATTAGGCCAACTATTTACATTTAATTGTTGTAGCAAGCCTTGTGTATTGTGTTACAGATAATTCTTTACATCAAGGTGGTATTGGTGTGTGATGAGGTGAGCCAGGGTTATATGAATGGTTGTTTTCTTATTTATTTGGGGTTTGGTTTTCCATTCTGGATTGGTAGTATTCAGCAAAATGGAAGGTCTAGAGTTTATTTCTGAATATAGTTAGATCCTTTATTTCAAGTAGATTGTTGGGTAGTGCATTCCATAATACTGGGGAGTATAATGAGAAAACCCTGTTTGTAAAAACTTCTTGTTCCTCCTCCATGCCTTGTTGCTCAAACCTGCAACCAATGTATCCCTTCCTTCCCACCAGGGCTGGCCTCAAAGTTGGTTCAAGGTGTCAGCAGAGATGCCAAGGGTGGCCCATTCCAAAGAGTGTGATTTACCTCTTCAATGAGTGAGATTTAAGGCCAATGAGTAAGGTTTTCTCACGGTGCAGTAGCAAAATACGTTTTGAAAGATCTGCTGGTTGTATTGCTTTGCAAATGAAAGGAATACCACAAAAAAAAGATTATATTTAGCTTTCTATGGTTTTATTTTAGCTTGTAATTTTTTGTTCCCTCCCTCCAGAACAGAACCCTTCTGAAAACATACCTTTTTGTGCAGGCTTTTGGTGAGGGAGCTCCCCAGAGATGACCAATGGATGTATGCATATACTGCTCAAGCTCTGTACTGTATCTACCTAGTCATTTTTAGTTTATTACAGTATTTTCCTATACCTATTGTAGTTCTTTTCCTTACTTGATTGTATAGTTAATTTTAATTTGTATTTTTTCCATTTCCTTTGATTAGTTCAAACTTTATAAACTGCTCTGTATGGTTATTACCAAAGGGTGGTATATCAAATATAATGAATGATAAACAATAAACTAGAACATTTCCCTGTAGAACTCACCATACAAAAAAAATCTGATAGTAACCATCAATATAAACCTTCTCAAGTACCAGGCATACTATAAAGTAAGACAAAACCCTACAAACGTCTGTCTGGATAGAACAAATCTACCGTTCCATAACAGCACCAATGAGGACCTAGCTAGAAAAAGGCACTAAATACATCAGTACCACCTATTGAGAAAATTAAACAAGCCACATTACTACAGATCCCTACACAAACACTCACTGCTAACAGAATACCTGGCCTTAGTCACATATTCTAAACATAGGGGTATGTTTACTAAACTGCGCACACGTGCGCGGCGCACAATAGCGCACGTTAATGATGCACTTAAGTACTCTTAAGCGCCACGCACGCGTGCGCGTCACATTAACGGGCCGGCGCACATGTGCGGGGCGCTGATGTGCGATAGAGGCGGGGAAAGGCGTACGGAGGGCGGAGGAAGGCCCCCGAGGGGCGGAGGGACGGGGTCAATGGGTGGAGAGTGGGAGGAGAGTGGGAGGAGAGAGGCTCCCCGCACAGGAGCGGGGCTGAATTTCGGGCCAAAAAATACCGCGAGTGAAACCCTCGCATTAGAGCCGATTTAAAGGGAAGAGAAACCATTTCCGTCAGCAATGTACAGCAAAACCGGGGAAACCTGAAAAACGTGAGCAGTGTGATACATGTGCACAGAACAAAATAGCAAAAATAAAATGAAAATGACCACAAAAAATTCCAAATAAATTATACTCCAGCTGGGCAACAGTGATATTAATGGGCAACCATGAAATACACTCCCAGGAAAGCTCCAGAAAAAAAGAAATGATTTTTGGAAGGGTCTACGCTCCGTAGACTCGTTCAAAAAGCACTGCATTTTAATGGAGCTTTCCTGGGAGTGTTTGTCATGTTGCCCATTGATATCACTGTTGCCCAGCTTGTTTTTGTTTTTTTCCCCTTTTTTGGAGGTCATTTTTGAGGTTTAATTGCACCTTTGTCCCCATACAAGGTAAACGAGCCCACAGTAAAATTGTGCAGAGCAGGGTGTCTGACTTGTGCGGCCAGGTTTCCTATCTCCAGAGACTGCACTGTCTCTGTGGCCACAGTGTGGTGCAGCAGACACAGCCAATGCCTGAAGGACCAGAGGGTCACAGGTTCAAATCCCAGCTGGGGCTCCTGCCAACCCAGTCCCCATAGTTTTACCCACCACTAAACAGTGATAGTACAGACACTCCTTTATGGCAGAGAACATAAGCATGGTTCCAACACCTATATTTTACCCTACACCGCACACAAACCATAACAATGGGCATTACCTACAGCCGAGTCCCCCAAATTCAGTCCTGGAGTGCCACAACTCAATCAGGTCATATGCTTTTTCCCAGATAGGGACATGTCTGCATGTTGGCGGAAGGGTACAGGTGGTGGAGGGGGCAGTGGCTGCAAACCACAGCAGACAGTGGCCTAGGCCTGTGCAGGCTGGCACCGTCCACCGCAACAGACAGGTTCTGTCGGATGTACAGTCATGGACTCCCCAGGGAACACAGCATATCTGTGGCAACATGGTGGTGCAGTGCACACAGACAGTGTGTGCAGGAACAAAAGGTCACAGGTTCAAAGCCCAGCTGGGGCTACTGCCAATCCAGTCCACATATTTTTCCTACAACTAAACCGTGATAGTAAGGAGAAACCTTTATTGCTGAGAACATACGCATGGTTCACACGCCTATATTTTACCACACCAAACACAGACACCATAAACAGCCGCATTACCTAGAGCAGAGTCTCCCAAATGCAGTCCTGGAGGGCCCCTTACCATTCAGGGTCCATGCTGCCTCTAATAAAGATGCCTGTGCTGCATATCTATGCACCACCCACATGGTATGCTGATGTAGCTCATGCATATTTATGAGGGACAGCATGAAAACCCGAACAGTGGTTGGAACACCAGGACTGGAGTTGGGACACTCTGCCGTAAAGCAGCAGCCAACAGGGCCAGACACACCCACACACACACCCACAGGCCCCATTGGCCAATGCCTCCTGGAGAGGCAGGACATTGGGCCCTGCCTGTATCTCCCAATACTAGCAGTTGCATACCTTAGCAATGCCACCCTACACCTGGGTATATGGTACACAGCTATCAAACGTTGCCCATGATAACTGGCAGATATCAATTCCTACGTTAAGCACATTTTGCTCATTGATCTCCACCATAACAATCATTGTGATGTCTGTGATGTGCGCTGCAGGTCTGGTCTCTGACAGTGTTTACCACCCTGGGGAGTGACCCCCAACAGTATTGCGTACCATATCCATGCCTGTACTGTGCCCAGGACTGGTGTGGTGGGTATGGCTGCTGGACTCCTCTATAGTAGCACAATGCTGGCATAGGTGTGGGGGTGGCTGTCTGTCTATTCAGTGTGTGGTGGCTGCAAACACCTTCCACAGCCCACACTGCCAGCAATGTTGCCAGTATTGGGCTGCCAATGTGCATAATGAGGAGCAAGGTACCATGGGTATAGCCCAGACAGGGTGGCCTGGCCAGGGTGCATCTGCACAGGGCATAGGGCACTGACTGGGACATTTTAGTGCCTGGCCACCACCTACACAGACAGGGTGACCTCAGTATGTCCTGCTGAGAAATCACTCTCACCCTGACTGTGCAGTGACCACAGCATGGCTAGGCACCCCCATAGTGCTATATAGTATTTTTCTCATGTGATAGATATGGGTTTCCTTTTTGGGCCCAGTCACTGATTTAACTGCTTGCTGTGTATGCTGACATCCCAGTTCTGGGTGCATGCATATCCACTGGGAACATGCACTGTGGACTAACTAGCACATGGTTTGCAGCTGGTATGTGTCTTGATGGAGCAGCTTGTGGGGTGCAGTGGCTGATGACTTGCTGCAGGAGAATATCAGATAGTGGTGGGGTGCAGCTCACCATATCCAGGCCTAATGCCTGTCTGCTATTGTGTAATGGATGTGTATAGAGCTGCATTGAGTGCCCTGTGGGGTGTCTGTTCCTCAGCAGGACCTGGGTTGATGGTCCCCTCTACTGCCATCTTTGCAGGGAGGTAGAATGTGGATCTATTGATAGGAGACCCTGTTTGCTACCCTCAGCCCTGGAGGAGGGGGGGTGGTGGTACATAGCCAACCTAGGGGTCCATGGGGGGCTACACCTGACTGAAACAGACAGAGATATCCAAGGTGTTTGTGCAGAAACCACCTATCTCACACATTAACACTGCTTTGGACCTCCAGCATGGCCTCATTCAGCCATGGAAGGTGTTATGGACCTGGTCCTGGGCGCCTCACCGCAACCTCAGGGTGAGCACAGTACCCGCACAATGTGACGGTGTGTAGCTACTCTGTGCCAGTAAAACACATGGTCAGTACCCCCTACCAGGCCGAGGTGGTGTGTGGGTGCACATGGTCACTTCCCTCTACCAGGCCGAGGTGCTGTGGGGGTGCATTGCCCATCTTGTGTTCATCTATGGACAGCTGATTTGCATGTGCAGTGCATCATGGGTATGGGTGGGCTAACCCTATCCTGGTGACTGCAGCAGACTGTCTGTGTGGTGACGTGCAGGCTCTCTGCAGCCAGCCAGGGGCTTGCTAGTAGCTATAGAGCTGTAGCTCAATGGTTACATCACTGCCTATGACACCAGAGGGCATGGGTTCAGACCCACAGTGGGGTTATTTGATAGGGCTGTCCAAAGCATTATCTGTTTTTTACTGTACATATTTTGCTGCCAGCAAATACACCCTCAGCGTACTGTACCCATAAGGTGCCTATGAGGGCGCTTTATTTTTTAAAATATTTTTTACACCTTTTTGATACAATAAAATAAATGAAGGAAGAACAGCTATCAGTGCAAGCTAATGAAAATTATCATATTGGATGGTCACAGTAGCAATAGAAGTAACAACAATAGCACGATTGGAAAGGACGGAGTCCTGAGTAAAGTGCAGAGCCAGTCTGTGACTTGAACCTGGATCTTGAATGAGAGTTATAAAGGATTTATCGCACTACATTTGAGTTTGATTGAACGTGTTATTTATAGTAAGTTGCACTTCAGCGCGCCACTTATGCCTCTTGCGCAGCTATCCCATGCGCTAAGGTGCGGGGCACACATGGGCGCCGCGCACCTTAGCGCATATGTAAATTCCGCCTTTCCTTTTTCAGGATGGAACGCCCACTCCTTATATGGCACCCGCACACTACCGGGGCCCGCACTTTACCGGGGTTTTAGTAAACATGCCCCATAGAGAGACCCTAATCAAGAAGAGAACAAATTATCACAAACTGACAGTAGAAATATGTAAACAAAAATTAAACTGAAATCCCAAGAAGTCAAACTCTGCATGCAGGGCAACACCAGAGAAACAGAAACTGCAATGCATTTACTCCGTACTGCGCCAAATATTAAAATAAAAGATGATATAAATTCCAAAAACTGACATATTCCAATTGCTAAATTAAAAATATTTTTTTCAGCCTTTGTTGTTTGGTCATTTAATTTTTCTAAATGTGTTGACCCCAGTCTCTGGATTCTGATTTCCTCTGCTTTCTTTTAACTTTCTCTCCAGTCCATTTGCCTATTTCTCCCTTCTCCTGTCTTCTTCATTTCCTCTATGTCCATCTCTGACATTGATCTTTTCCTTTCAGCTTTCTTCCATTTTTTGTTCTGTTTCTCTACCCACTCAAATATATTTATTTAGGCTTATATACTGCTTTTCTACAAGTCAAAAAAATGTACATTCAGTTACTGTATATAGATATATATTTCCCTTGTCCCCAAAGGGCTCAAAATATACATTTTTGTACCTGAGGCAATGGAGGGTTAAGTGGCTTGCCCAAGGCCATAAGGAACACTTGTAGGATTAGAAACCCCAGTCCTTCTGGCCCAAGATCCTCCAGTGGGATTCAAATCCCCAGCCCAAAGTAACATTCCCCAACCACTAGGCCACTCCTCCCTCACTATTTCTTACAATCCAGCCCTCAGTCTTAATACTGCATCTACATACAACTGTCCATCTCTTCTCTCATCCTCACACTCCCATCTCCTTATTCCCCAGTCTACCCTCCTTCCCTAGCATCTTCTTTTTTTCCTCTCCTTCCCGCATTCCATCTCAATCTCTCCCTCTCCTTCCAGCATCTCCTCTCATTCTTTCCCCCCTTCATTCAATATCTCTTCTCTCTCTCCCCCCATTTCTGTGGTTATCTCCCAGCTGTCTTCCTACTTACCCCATGCCTCCCTCTGTGTCCTTATTGTTGTTAAGTGCTGTCGAGTTGGTGTCAACTCATGGCGACCCTCTGGATAGTTGTCCTAAACTGTATTTGGTCTTCAGTCAGGTGACTCATTGTTGATAGAGTGGCACCCATAACTGCTGTTATTGTATCCATCCATCAAATTGCTGGTCTTCATCTCTTGTGTTGACCTTCTACCTTGCCAAGTATGATGCCTTTCTCTAATGATTTCTCTCAGCGCAAGATGTATCCAAAGTATTAAACTTGAAGTCTTGTCATCTGAGCTTCTAAAGAAAGCTTAGGTTTGATCTCCTCCAGTGCTGACTGGTTTGTTCTTTGGACAGTCCATGGTATACACAATATTTGTGACCAGCACTAGAGGAGATCAAACCTAAACTTTCTTTAGAAACTCAGATGACAAGACTTTTTGGGGCTTGTTTACAAAGCCGCGGTAGCGGTTTGCGATCGTAATCGGAGCCGCGGCCCCATTGATTTCAATGGGGCCGCGGCTGCGATCGCGAACCACTACCGCGGCTTTGTAAACAAGCCCCTTTGAGTTTAATACTTTAGACATCAATTTTCTTCCTATCTTTTTCACTGTCCAACTTTCGCATTCATATGACATTATTGAAAATACCATGACTTGAAGAAGTCTAATCTTTATATGGAGAGAGACATCTCTGCTCTTGAGAATCTTGTCTAGGTTCTTCATAGCCATTCTGCCAAGAGCAATGCATTGTCAGATTTCTTGACTGCTTGTCGTTTCTTTATTGTGTGCAAATCTGGTTGCAGTATCTTAAAAATGATATAGCATAATTAGAAAAAGTACAGAGAAGAGCCAAAAAAATGGTAAATGGGATGGAAGGATACCCTTAAGAGGAGAGGCTAAAAAGGTTAGGGCTCTTCAACCTGGAAAAGAGACAGCTGAGGGGAGATATGATAGAGGTCTATAAATTAATGAATGGAGTGGAACGAGTAAACGTATATCGATTGTTTATGCCATCAAAATGTAGAAAGACTAGGGGATATGCAATGAAGCTACAGTGTAATCCATATAAGACTAATAAGAGAAAATATTTTTTCACTCAATCAAATCTAACTCTGGAATTTATTACTGGAGGATATAATAAAAGCTGTTAGTATAGCTGGATTTAAAAAAGGTTTGGACAAGTTCCTGGAGGAAAGGTCCATAAACCATTATTAAAGATGACCTGGGGGAATCCACTGCTTGTCACAATACAAGCATTGTGGAACCTGTGTCTTCTGGGGAAACTTGTGACCTAGATTGGCCACTGTTGGAAACAGGATGCTGGGCTCGATCTGACCCAATATGGCATATCTCATGTTCTTAAGTGTCACAGATTTGCTGCTGCTTCTGCAATGCAATATGTACCTTTGAGTCAATACTGATTCCTGGTGACCCAGCATCTTCGGGTTTTCTTGACAGTGTGACCGGAGGTAGATTGCCAGGCCTTTTTTCTGAGGCAATGGAGAGTTAAATAACTTGCCTAAGACCACAAGGCATGCTAGTGGAAATTGAACCCTAGTCTCTTGTGGACTGTTATCCGTGCAGATGCCTTAACAGGTATTTTCCAAAGGCACCTACTAGGGTTGCCAACTGGCTCCAGATGCGCCCGACGGGCTTGATACAGTCCTGGGTTTACCCCATTGCATGCAGTGACTTGTAGTTTTCCTTTTCTTATAGAGTGCAATTGAGAAATCAGAACTACATATCCCTGCATGCAATGAGGTAAACCCAGAACTGGATTGAACCTGTCGGGCGCATCTGGCTCCAGTTGGCAACCCTAGCACCTACACACCCAGGTAGTGCCTTTGGAAAATCCCGGTTAAGACCCTAACGTGCCCAGAGCCTATCCGCTTAGCATTGGGACGTGTTTGAGGTGTTTTGGGGCGGAGCAGAGGCAGGAAATGGCACTAAGCAGCTAGCAGCGATTTTTGATGCTGCCTGCTTAGTGCTCTGCGCCTTAAAGATAGGTGAGGAAAACCCTCACCTACCTTTAAGGCGCTGGGGTTAAATGGGCAGCATTGAAAATCGCTGCTACCCGCTTAGCCTCAGAGGCTGCCGGCCTGGACAGTGTGACCCAGATTTTCATTTCAGCCACCAGGGAAAATGGAAATCCGGGTTAAAGGAGTCGGCAGACAGGCTATGCGCTGACATAACCTGCCTAAATGAAAATCTGACCCTTGATTCCTAAGTGAGTGCTCTAACCGTTAGGCTACTCCTCCATTGCAGCTACTGCTTGTAAAACGTCAACCTTACTCCTGGAATTTGTAACTTTGCAGCACTGTCTTTGACGTCATCTGTTCTCAGCCTTGAAGCCCATTCAATGAACTTAATCCATAATATTTGCGACATGAGCATAAAGGGCTGTATTATTTATTTTTATGAAACAAAAGAACCCATTCAGTTTTCATTTTGTGACATCACTGTAGGCGGGAAATAAGTTATTCTTAGGTGAGTGATGTCACAGGTTCTATTCAGAACCCTGCACTTGTGCTGGAGTTGCCCAATAAGAGCAGCAGAGCACGCTGATTCATCCAGCTTGTCGACTGAAATCAAACGGGCTCCCTTCACTTCTTTCCGGGATACCTCAAAAGAGCCAATCACCTCGGACGTCTGAACTTCCCCCTTCTTCCCCATGGCGTTTCCAAGCAACATCCAATCTGTGACTAAGAAGGAGGGAAAAGACTTAACGTCAGAGGAAGAGGTGGTGACAAAAAGAGAGATTGATACATTTTCTTGGTCAATCAGTTTCAGGGATTTCTGAAGGCGGAAGGAGCCGCGGCCAATAACGCTACAGCATGGGCGTGTTTCCCGTGAGCTGTCAGCTTCTAGTAAGTTCCAGAAGGCGCGTGGGTAGTGCTGAGCAGGAGACGGCGATAGCAGCAGGATGGAGGCGGTAAGGCGGCTTTGGGGTTGAGGAGGAATGGGAAGGAATAAAAGGAGCGCGGGTGTCTCCTGGGGAGAGGGGAGGGGGGCTATCAGCCACTGTCTGCTGAGGCGGGCTATCAGCCACTGTCTGCTGAGGCGGGGATGTGTCGATTTGTGGTCGTCATTCTTTCCACGCCCCGTTGAGATGGTTCTTCTTGGTCTGCTAGAATATTGTCCCTTTGCTCTCGCTCTGGGGGCATCATGTAGGAATGATGTGGGCTGCAGGACCCCGCTTTGTGCGACCAATTAAATCCCCACGGACCATACCTTAGCTTGGTCTAGAGCAGGGGTCTCAAACTCAAATTGCTTTGAGGGCCGAATGAGGACTTGTAAAGTAACCCGGGGGCCGCATAAGACACGGGCCTCATTTGCATAAGGGGCCTCATTTGCATAAATATTTGCATAATGTTGCATAATGAGTGCATGGATAAAGAAAGACTAGAAAATTTCTATCTTACTATAATCCAGTGCCAACCGCCAGGCACATTAGGAACTACTACTAACACTGCCCATTTGGAACCCATAGCAAACCCCCCGTATCATAACAGCACTACCAGGACTCACAAAGCACCAGACCCTACCTATCAAAAGGCAACACTGCAAATATTAAATCAATACATTTCAGAGAACAATACATGACCTACTGGGAAAAGAGAACAAGTAGCAATGTCAAATAGGAATTACACAGAATACCTCAGCACTGTAGAAATAAAACTATAAATAATTTCTTGTACCAAAGCACAGACATTAATGATGCACATTTCCCAGAGCTGACATATTCCAGTTAATAAATTCAAAATAAAGAGATATTTTTCTACCTTTTGTGCATTTTTTTTCAGTTGCAATTGCTCCAGCCACTTCTGGTTTCTTCGTGTCTTCTGCTATCTCCATCGTCTGCTGTCCATTTGTCCTTTCTTCTCTCTTCTAGTTTTTTTCCATTCTCTCTCTCTACATCTGCTTTAACATACTAATCTTTCTCCTTTTGCTCTTTCCTCATTCCTATTTCATCCACTCAAATTTTACCCCTCCATCCTCAATCCCCACTTACTCTCCCAATACCTGGCCAATTGTAGATTTGTCTTCTCTTCCAGACAAAATATTTTTCCCCTCTCCATTTCACTTTCCCAGCTCCATCCCATTCTAATCCTCCCCCAACATCAGCTCCCTTCTAGTTCCAGCCCCACCCAGCATCTGCTCCTTTCTAGTCCCTGCATCAGTCCATTTCCAGTCCTATCCTAGCCTCACCATCAGCCCATTTCCAATCCTAGCCCCCCATCAGCCCATTTCCAATCCTAGCTCCCTCCCCTCACAGCCCATTTCCATTCCAAGCCCCCCTCCCCATCAGCCATTTGCAGTTCAAGCCCCCCTTCCACTCAGCCCATTTCCAGTCCTAGCAACCCCCCAGCCCATTACCAGTCCTAGACCCCCCATAGCCCATAACCAGTCTTACCCCCCCATCACCCCATTTTCAGTCTTACCCCCCCCATAGCCCATTACCAGTCCTAGTCCCCCCCATAGCCCACTTGCAGTCGTATCCCCCATCACCCCATTTTCAGTCCTAGCCCCCACCATAGCCCATTACCAGTCATAACCCCCCCTGCCAATAGCCCACTTCCAGCCCTAACCCCCATCTGCCCATTTCCAGTCCTAGCCCCCACCATAGCCCATTACTAGTTATAACCCCCCCCCAGCCAATTACCATTCATAACCCCCCCTGCCAATAGCCCACTTCCAGTCCTAACCCCCATCTGCCCATTTCCAGTCCTAGACCCCACCATAGCCCATTACCCGTTATAACCCCCCCCCAGCCCATTACCAGTCATAACCCCCCCCCCAAACCCCACTGCCAAAAGCCCCCTTCCAGTTCAGTCAGCCCCTCCATAGCTCATTACCGGCCAACAAAAAAACCCCCAAAACCCTGGCTTCTGCTGCTGCCGTGGCAGCAGCAGAATCAATTGTCAAATTAAAAAAAAAAACTGACTTCTGCTGCTCAAGCAGCTGTCCTGCGGCCCCTTTCCCTCTGCCCGGAGATCCGACTCTGCTCTCAGCGGCGTGCTTTTCAAGCCGCGACGAGAGTATTCCCCTCTCGCGCGGTTTTTCAAGCCGCGCGAGAGGGGAATACTCTCTTCGCGGCTTGAAAAGCACGCCGCTGAGAGCAGAGTCGGATCTCCGGGCAGAGGGAAAGGGGCCGCAGGACAGCTGCTTGAGCAGCAGAAGTCAGTTTTTTTTTAAAATTTAACAATTGATTCTGCTGCTGCCACGGCGGCAACGGCAGCAGCAGAAGCCAGGGTTTTGGGGGATTTTTTGTTTTCCGCCGTCGCGGGCCGCACAAAGTTGTCTCGCGGGCCGCATGCGGCCCGCGGGCCGCGTGTTTGAGACCCCTGGTCTAGAGGCAACAGACCTCCGGGGGGGGAGGGGTTAAGTGAGGTGAGCACGTTTGGACATCCTGGAAACCAATTTTTACTGGCATTCTGAAGGCTTCCTCTTCCCGGGCAATAATGACGTTTTCTTGATTTCACGAAGTCTGCTTTAAACCACCAAGAGCGGGTAAAACTAGTTTCTGGCGTTCTTATTGCCGCCTATGGAGGAAGGCGAGGGCTGAGACTTTTCTTCACTAGATTCTGGGCACGAACGGTCCCTAAACCTGAAGGGCTTGGCTGGATGAGGCCAGGCGAGTCGGGCTTGTGCAGTCGTAGCCCTGGCGCAGCTCGAGACCCCAGTAGGGGTCCAGCCATAAAATGCACGTGGCATCACTTAAGAGTGTAGTACCCACCAGGTTAAAACCACTTGGATCTTTCCACTCGGACCTGAAAGCTAAACGTATGCAAATACTTCAAATAGTGTTAAAAGCAGCGATACCAATCTGATTATTATTAGCATCTTTAATTCATTGTGCTTCCCGCGCTTGTTTGCTGGACTGTGATATTGCTGAACAGTTGCTACCCCTTACTTGATAGATGTGTAGGTGGGGGTTCCTCCTTAGACGTACATGCACCAAAACACATGTGGGATGTGTTGCCCCTTGGGCATTAGGTGAGTTGGAATGGATGAATGTAATCAGGGATACGACTAGTAATGAACAGGAGGGGCAACCGCCCACTCTGCAGAACCTCCTGAATTCAGAATAAAAAAAATGGCTGAATTGCAAGTCTATTTTTTTTCTCGTGGTCCAGGATGGGAAGAGTGAAGGGAAGAGGACAGGAAGTTGGAATGAAGTGAGAATTGGAGTTCAGGTTGGATTAGGGGGTTCAAATACTTAACCTACCTGCCTATGATATTAAAATACCTAGTCGTGGTTTGGCACCTTTTTAGGAACTGAAGGGTTCCAAACTGTGTGTGTGTGTGTGTTCCAAACCATACAGTTAGTTTCTAGCTCTTCTAACTGCCTTATTTAGCTCCTAGCACCATTACTGTTAAATATAATAATTTGTAGTGCAAATAAAAATGCAGTATGTGCTTAGTCGATGCTGACTCCTGGTAACCTAGCAGCTCCTGTGACTTCTTGGCAGTGTGATCGTAAATAGATTGCCTAGACTTTCTTCCAAGGCAGTGGAGAGTTGTGACTTGCCCAAGGCCACAAGGAGTGCTTAGTGGGAATCTAATCCTGATATCTTGCTTAGCAAGCCAGTGCTGTAACCACTAGGCTGCTCCTCCACTCTTAAAATTTGTAGTAATCCTCTTTAAACATTGAGGGAAGTGATAAGTAATCATTTGCAAGATCAGCTTTGCAGATCTTATCAGTAAGTTTGGTTTTAAAAAGGTTTCTGGGCCTTCTAGTTGAGGGGAGGGCAAAATGCATTCTCTATGTATCTCTTCCCCTCCCCCATTTGTCTTGGACTGTGGAAGAGTACATAGAAAGTCTTGAGTGCAGCTCTTGCTGTTCTTACTCCACATCTGCCAATCCCCATTGCCTTTACACTCCTTTTTTCCTACTCGTCATCTTTGCCTGGTACTTTCCTCTCCTTTCCTTGTCCTCCCTGCCTATTCTTGCCTTCCCTGACCTGCTGCAGTCCCTTCTACTCCTCAGCCCTGATTGGTAATGGATGTAACCATTTCCTGCCAGGGCCTTGAATGGGGCTGAAGAATACTGCCTTGCCCATAGGAAATTACATATCCACTTGCACCAGGTACGCGGGTAAGTAAATATCTTTGAATTCTGATCATTGAGCCACTAAACGTTGGTGTTTTCATTGAGCTTTTCTGTGGCATAGTTTGGTTTTGTTTTATGGGGAGGGAAACTTTTGAAGTATTTTTCAGGACTTGTTGGACCTTGGTACAAAACTTCCATTAAGTGCATCATACAGTTTCTGGTTGGAAATTACCCTCTTTTGTTGAATACCTGCTTTTAGAGAAGAATTAGCAGCATTGGGGGCTGATTTTGCAATTTATGTGCAATCGTATATCCTAACTTGGTATACTTGAGTAGTGTGTGTGTGCTCTGAGACATCAGTAAAATCTTTATATTTGATCCCATAGTAGAATAAATGGTTAACTTTGCGATAGCTCCCATTTTTATATGCTTCCTTAACGTCCCTCCAGTCTGGTCCCGAAACCTCTGGGTTCCACTCCTCTTCTAGCAGCTTGGAGACTGAGAAACATCACACTTGTGATGTCACTGGTACATAAGCTCCGGAACCGCCTCCAGACACCAGTTACTTCAGTCTCCAAGCAGCTGGAGGGTGGTGAGCCGAGTACGGCTCACCAGAGGAGCAATTAAGGAGAGTGCTAGGAGCCAGTGGGTTGGCTAGTTAAGGGTCCTTTATTTTACTCCATTACTTTCTTTCATTTCTTTAATTTCTGTATTTCTTTAGTTTACTCTGAGGCTTTCAGTTTGACTGGGCCGTGTGGGTACTGTGCTGCAGGGGCTACGATCCTACATCGCCCCCCCCACCCCCCCATGGCATCTGCTTGACTGGAGGGGGTCCAGGACTCAGCAGACAGTCTGGTACCGAGGCCCGTAGCGCGCAGAAGTGTTGCCTGCTGGAGCTACCGAGGCCGTCGGAGGTACGGGCGGTGCAGCAGGAGAGAAGTTTCTGCCTCACATTCCTGCCCGGTGCTGAGAGCTGCGGCTCCCGTGCCTAGCGGCAGAGATCGTATAGTGGTGTCCCAGGCCGCAGGTAAGAGGGGCCTTGCTGATCGGGAGAGCCGGCAGGGCTCGGAGCGCCGTGTGGAGAAAGCGCAGGAAAAAAAGGCCACGTTTAGTTTTTGGCCTTCAGCAGCGATTAGCGGTGTCAGGCAGCCTAATTTTACGGCGGGGCTCTGGTGGTCAGTTTGGAGGCACGGAGAGTGCTTCATTGCATTTAATTTAATTAAAAAAAAGATACTAATAAAGAAATTAGAACGGGGAGCCTTAGCACTGCACGGTAGTTTGTTCGGTGCTGGGTGCAGGACACAGTGATTAGGAGTGATTGTTGAGGTTTGCTGCAGCACGGTGCTCAATAGGGCTAAAGCACCATTCAGAGGACAGGATGCCTAGGCCTCTTTGTTTAATTTGTGGGGTTAAAAAAGGCACGCTGTCAGAAGCAGGGATTTGTAAGGGCTGCACTCAGGAGTGCAGCCCTGGAACTGGCCGCAGAGCAGGCGGAGGACGCTAGGGGGAAGGTCCCTATATCCCCCTCAGCCAGCTTCCCCAAGCTTCCCTTCTCTGGAGCCCATGCCAGGCACGTCGTCTTCTGAGCCTCCTGCTGCGCAGCCCGTACTGCCAGGGGGCTTGGCGGCGATTTTTTTCTTCAGATTTTGTGATGCTACTGCAGAAGGCCCTTAGCAGTTCTTCCGGTACGTGGGTTTCAGGGGCCTCTGACAGGACCTCAGGGCTGAAACGGCCGGGGGCGCCAATGGAGGCTGACATGTCCGGTCTGTTGGCGAAGCATGGACTGAGCCGACCGCGGGCATCTATCGGAAGGCCTCCGTTTGGAGGAGCAGGATATCGAGTTAGATTTGGAGGACGACCTGGAGGGCGGCGAAATTGTGGAGCAGGAAGATCAGGCCAGGGTCGTGCACGTTTTTCGGAGGGAGGAGTTGCCAGCTCTTATCTCGGAAATGCTGAAGGCACTAAATATGCCAATGGGGGGGGTCCTCGGAGGATTCCTCCCTGGAGGATCCGTTGTTGCAGGCTTTTCGCAAGACTCAGAGTGCCTTCCCGGTGCACAGAGTGGTTAAGGAGATGATTCAGGAAGAATGGGATTTGCTGGAGTCTGCGCTAAAGGGCTCCCGAGTGATGGCGCTGCTTTATCCGCTAGTGGACCAGGATCGGGAGTTGTTTAGGTCTCCCAGAGTTGATGCCGCAGTGTCAGCAGTTACTAAGAAAACTACCATTCCTGTTGAGGGGGGTGCGGCCCTTAAAGACCCCCAGGACCGGAGATTGGAGGCTCTGTTGAAACAGGTTTTTGAAGTCTATGCAAGCATCTATTTGTTGGGGCTTGGGTAGCGAGAGCATGCCTGAGATGGGTACAGCGTATTCAGACAGATAAAGCCGAGGAAATTTCAGCGGAGGCAGCCAGGTTGGAATCCGGGGCTGCCTATTTGTCGGATATTCATTATGACCTTATCAGGGGCCTTTCTAAGAGTATGGTGGCTGCCCGGTGGTACCTTTTGGCTACGCAACTGGGCGGCGTACGGAGCTTCCAAAGCACGGTTGAGTAAGCTTCCTTTTAGGGGGAAGCTATTGTTTGGGGAGGACTTGGATAAGTTGGTTAAGGATTTGGGGGAATCTAAGGGTGGCAGATTGCCGGAGGACAAACAGAAACAGGGGCGTCCCTCTTCCGGACCTAAGGGTCCGCTTCGAGATTTTCGACGCTTTCGGTTCCCCAGATTTGGACAATCTCAGCGTGGGCGTTTTTTCCCTACAGAAACCAGGGGTTTCGGGGAGCGGGGCGAGGATTTGGGGCCTCTTCCTTAGGTTCTCAGAAGTCACAATGAAGCCGAGCAGGCCCAGGTGGGGTTGGTTCCCATCGGGGGTCGGTTACGGGATTTTTACCCTGCTTGGGTCTAGATCACGTCGGATCAGTGGGTGCTGGAAGTGATTCGAGAGGGCTATGCCTTAGAGTTCCAGAGACCAGTAAGAGATTCTTTCGTGCGGTCACCGTGTGGGGCAAGGCTCAAGCGAAGGGCAGTGCACGACACGGTGCGGAGGTTATTAGCCCTCAACGCAATACTGCCGGTTCCTTCCGACCAATGCGGCAGCGGTCGATACTCCCCATCTATTTCATAGTGCCGAAGAAAGAGGGTACTTTTCGGCCAATTTTGGACCTAAAGCGAGTGAACCGTTATCTCAGTGTCTCATTTTCGGATGGAGACCTTGCGTTCAGTGATAGTGGCGGTTCAAAGAGAGGAGTTCCTCACGTCCCTGGACCTCTCGGAGGCATATCTGCACATCCCGATATGAAGAGAGCACCAAAGGTTTCTCAGGTTTGCAGTGCCGTTGGGGCATTTTCAGTTCCAAGCGTTACCTTTTGGACTGGTGACAGCGCTGCAAACTTTCACAAAAGTGATGGTGGTCGTGGCAGCGGCTCGGAGAAAGGAGGGGGTTCTAGTTCACCCTTATCTAGACAATTGGTTGATCCGAGCAAAGTCGAGAGCAGAAAGCGAAGCAGCAACCGCCAAGGTGGTGGCGTTTCTACAGAGTCTCGGCTGGGTGGTCAACATGTCCAAGAGCAAGTTGACCCCATCACAGCACCTGGAATATCTCGGAGCGCGCTTCGATACAAACTTAGGGAAGGCTTTCCTACCAAAGCTGCAAGCGCAGCGTCTTCGGCAGATGGTCTGGGATTTTCTCCGCTTATCGTCCCCAACGGCGTGGAGCTACATGCAGTTGCTGGGGACAATGGTGGCGACGCTAGAGTTGGTTCCCTGGGCGCGAGCGCACATGAGGCCGTTACAGAGGGCGTTGTTGCGAAGATGGTCCCATCAAACCCATGTGTTGACCAGGCGGCTGCCCTCTCTTCTGGAGATGCGCGAGGCGCTGAGCTGGTGGTTGCGACCAGGAATTCTGGAGAGAGGAATGTCCTTAGAGGCCCCTGAGTGGGTAGCGCTGACGACGGATGCCAGTCTCTCAGGCTGGGGAGCTCACTGTCAGGGCAATTTCGCTCAGGGGCAATGGACGGAACTGGAACGGAGTTGGCCCATCAACCGGCTAGAGTTGAGGGCGGTGGCGAAGGCGCTGCTCGGTCTTCAGCCTGCTCTCGCAGGGAGAGCCGTTTGGGTGTTTTCCGACAATGCGACGGCGGTGGCGTATATCAACCGTCAAGGGGGCACCAGCAGTGCGGCTCTCGAAGCCGAGGCTGGGGATTTGTTCGCGTGGGCCGAGGAGAATCTTCTGGCACTGTCGGCAGCACATGTAGCAGGGGTCGACAATGTGGAGGCCGACTTCTTGAGTTGGGTAAAGGTAGACCTGGGAGAGTGGGTCCTTCACCCGGAAGTGTTCACCTTGCTGGCCCGTCGTTGGGGGACGCCGGTGATGGATCTCATGGCGTCTTTTTGGTCGGCACAGGTAGGTCGCTTCTTCAGCAGGAGAAGGGAGCGAATGTCGGAAGGGCTGGATGCTCTTATTCAGGCTTGGCCGGAGGATCAGCTTCTGTACGTGTTTCCGCCCTGGGTGTTAGGGCGAGTGCTGCAGCGCATAGAGCGGCATCGGGGTCAGGTGATATTGATCATGCCAGATTGGCCCAGGAGACCGTGGTATGCAGACTTGATGAGACTTGTGATAGACCCGCCGTGGCGGCTTCCTCGGTGGGCGGACCTTCTTACTCAAGGGCCGCTGGTCATGCCTCACGTGGATCGGTTCTCGCTTGCGGCCTGACTCTTGAAAGGGCAAGGTTGACGGCAAAGGGGTACTTAGCGGCAGTTATTTCCACTTTGCTTAAGGCTCGTCGGCGTTTGACTTCTTTGGCCTATATTCGGGTCTGGCGAATTTTTGAGGCTTGGTGTCAGGAACGACAGCTCGAGGCATTGAGAGTCTCTATTTCGCAGGTCCTGTCGTTTTCTGCAGGATGGTTTTCAAAAAGGTTTGACGGCCTCGTCCCTACGGGTGCAGTTAGTGGCTCTGTCCTGTTACAGAGGCAAGGTTCAAGTGGTGTCGTTGGGAGTCCATCCAGATATTAAATATTTTTTAAGGGCAGTAGCCCTGTTGCGCCCTCCAAGGCGGCCGGTGCTACCGAACTGGTATTTGCCGCTAGTTCTTGACGCGTTGGGGCGTGATCCCTTTGAACCGCTGTCGAGGGTGTCGCTTAAGGACCTGACCTTGAAGGTGGTATTCTTGGTGGCTATTGCGTCGGCGCAGCGAATTTCCAAACTGCAAGTGTTGTCCTGTTGAACCCTTTCTATCTCTTAGTGCGTCGAAGGTAGTCCTGCGGCCGGTGCCGTCGTTCTTGCCAAAGGTGGTCTCGGTTTTTCATCTGAATCAAGTGGTTTCCTTGCCCGTGTTTGGTTCTGCAGCTGACAGCTCTTCCTCAAAACGCTTACACGGCCTGGATGTCTGGAGAGCTTTGAAGCCCTACTTGCGTAGGACGGAGTCCTTCCGGAAGTCGGATAGGCCTTTTGTGCTCTTTGCGGGGGTGCGACAGGGAGAAGCAGCTTCTAAGGCTTCCATCGCCCGCTGGGTGAAGGAGGCAATCGCCTCTGCATATCTGCTCAAGGGCAGGTTAGTGCTGAAAGAGTTGCGAGCTCACTCTACGAGAGGGCAGGCGGCGTCCTGGGCGGAGTGCAGTTTGGTGCTGGCTGCAGAAATTTGTAAGGCAGCGACCTGGTCGTCTCTGCATTCTTTTGTCAAGCATTACCGGCTGGATGTCCAGGCGGGAAGGGATACCTGTTTTGGATCTGCGGTGCTTCAGGCAGGTCTGCAGGATCCCACCCATTGATTTTTCACTGCTCTGTTACGTCCCCAGAGGTTTCGGGACCAGACTGGAGGGACGTTAAGGAAAGTGAAATTAGACTTACCTGCTAATTGTTCCTTATGGAACTCCAGTCTGGTCCCGTATCCCGCCCTGGGGTTTGTAGTTCTCGAGCGCCTGAAGCACGGGGAAGTTACAAGTAAGTAGCACAGGCAAGAGGTGAGCAGGTGAGTGCGTTTGTTTTCCCCAACATTGGCATTCTTGCAGTTTAAGTAGATGCCATAATCCCTACAGGGGGGGGTGACGGACGGGGCCTTTCTGGAACAGTCTGCGGTCCAGGTGTGATTGTTGGGGGTGTGTGTGAATAAAGTTAGTCAGTGTTATAGTTGGATATATTGTTTACTACTTAATTGTTGCTCCGGGGAGTCTTTGTCAATAGGTTACTGGTGTCTGGAGGTGGTTCCGGAGCTTATGTACCAGTGACATCACTAGTGTGATGTTTCTCAGTCTCCAAGCTGCTAGAAGAGGAGCGGAACCCAGAGGTTTCGGGACCAGACTGGAGTTCCGTAAGCAACAACAATTAGCAGGTAAGTCTCTAATTTCACCATTTTTTTATACAGCACCCTTTTCATCATATCCTTGGCTGTTGCAATACATAATCCCCTCATTCCAAACTCCTTTTTCCACTCTTGTAAATGGAAAGAGGCTGCAGCATTTGTTTAATAGGGATCCTAGTGAAGGTGTTTGTCCTTAAGTTGTTGCATGTATGACTTTCTCCTGACTCTTCCAGGTAAATGAACTAAAGGAGAAGGGCAATAAGGCTCTGAGCTCAGGCAATACTGAGGAAGCTGTCAAGTATTACACAGAAGCCATAAAGTTGGACCCAAAGAACCATGTTCTGTACAGCAACCGATCAGCTGCTTTTGCCAAGAAGGGGGAGTACCAGCGGGCATATGAGGATGGCTGCAAAACTGTGGAGCTGAAACCAGACTGGGGAAAGGTGAGCACTGAGGCCAGATGGTTCTGTAGATTTTCTGGTACCATACAGAGCTATGCTAATAATCTGTCCATATAAGACGGGCATTCCCCTTTGTTCTTGGGACATTGAGGCTCTTCAGAATGGTGAAAAGCATAAACTGTAAGAATGTACTTTAATGAAGCTTGTGTATCATGCAGGGATACTCGCGGAAGGCAGCTGCCTTGGAGTTCCTAAATCGGTTGGAGGAAGCCAAGCGAACATATGAAGAGGGATTGAAGCATGAGGCAGGGAACCAACAGCTGAAGGAGGGGCTGCAGAGCGTGGAGATCAGGTTGGCAGGTAAAAAGCATGAGGATTGCAGTGGATGGCCAGAAATAAGACAGGCAGTGCACTTTATGGAGTTGTCACGAAGGAGGTGCGAGAAATAAGTGCAGTGTCACCACTTTGCACAGACTAATGGAGTGGGGAAAGCTGGAATATGGACATGAAAAGCTACCTCTGAGGAGGCTGTGGGGTATGAGAAGGTGTTTGCAGGTTGTTGTCCCTCAGTATGGTAGATCGAAGGTGGATTTAGAACTGCTGCTCCATTGGGTGAAAGAAGGGTACAGGCAGTCATGGAGCCACCTGTCAGGATAGGAGCTAACAGCTTTTGCCTTGTTTTCTCATGCCAATAGAAAGGAAGTTCATGAACCCATTCAATGTGCCCAACTTCTACCAGAAACTGGAGAGTGACCCCAGAACCCGAGCATTACTTAATGACCCTAGCTACAGGAACCTGATTGAACAGCTCCGCAACAAGCCGTCGGATCTGGGCGTGTGAGTATCTCTCTGCCCTTGTTCCATCCTGCCATTGAATTGGAGATAAAGTGCACTGTGCACTATTTACTTTAAGTGGACAGTGCAGGTGGATTATAGGCTCAAGGACCAGATGGGTTTATTTGCTGAAATATTTCTACTTCCAGATAATCCTGCTAGACCAGTCCAGACAAGTGGGTTGTGTCCCCCTTGCAGCAGATATGGAGACAACAAACTAGAAACATCCAGTAATGAAATCACTGCTACTTGAGCTGGTGCAGCTAGGACCATAATTCAGTATTTGTCTCTCTAGAAGATGGTTGCTGGACTGGTGCAGCTCAGCTTTGGAATTGTTGGCTCCTGGGCAGCTGTCCTAAGGGGTGCTGTGTCTCAGAGCTTGACAGTGGAAGTCTCCAGAGTGTATCTGATGGTATGTTGCTGGATTTTCTGTTGTGGAGAGGGCGCAAAGGACTGCATTTCCTGTTGGTATTCTGACTAGTTGAGAGGCTAGGATTGTGCTGGATCAAGACTTTTGTCTTCACACAGTCTTCAAATGTTTCTGCTCTACACCATCCTCTCCCCACCCCCAAAAAAGAAGCCTCCAGACAGAAGCAAGACGGTATGGGAGCAACCTAGAGCCCAGCACAGTCTGGCACTGAGCTCCAAGGGGATAAGTGCAACTCTTAGTTTGGTTAGTGCCTGCATCTTGCAGCTAGTGTCTTGGGGGGGGGGGGGGGGCTGAACTTTGCACAGTTCTGTCATCTGGTCCAGTGGATCTCTGTAGTTTTTCATTTCTAAACTTTTTTTTCCCTATTTGTCCTTCCAGTCCAATTCAGATGCGTGGGTTATGCTCACCTACCTGCAGATGGAGACTGAGATCCACTGAATTTCAAGTCTGCTTATAAAAACCTTGTGCCTAGAACCTCCCCTTCAGTAATTCTTAGTCTCCAGCAGATGGTGTTGAGCATAGTCCTATGTGCTCTGTTTTGGAATTGGAAGAAGTGGTGCCAGGCCGTCTGTAGGCCCTGAGGGTGCAGAACCTGGTGGTCCAGATCCACTCCCCCTACCCCCTGCTGCCCTAAATTCTTTCTTCCCCCCCCCCCCCTCCTCCTCAACACTTGGGAGGGGCTAAAATGTCGAGAGCTATAGCACTGATTGAAAAAAACTAACACAAAGCCCAGAATGAAAGCAGCACAGTCTGGGAGTGCAGTGGACCAGAGAAAAAGATAGTCAATTTGAAGGAGGAGAGAAGACTTGCAGTTTCCTTCTCAGTGATTTCAGAAGAGGAAGAAAGGGTGATGGAAAGATTTGAGATTGAAGAAGGGGAAGATGAGGTGGAGGTGACCTTAAGTAGAATTCAAGGTTCTTCTGGATTTTGTTACAGAAGTAGTCTGCTAAGGTCTGGGCAGACGAGGGATATAGGGAAGGAGGGACCTTGAGGGAGAGTTGAGCATAGCAAAGAGACAGTGAGGGTCAGAAGCAAGAGTTGGTACTCCTTTCTTGGTGAATGCTATGGCTGACTGTAAAGAGGTTATCATGAATCTGAAATGTAGGTAGTCAGCAAGGGTATGTGATTCTCAAGTCAAGGCGCTCGGCTGAGCAGGCACAGGAACATAAGTAGCGAGTTGTTGGACAGCCAGGGTTGAGCTGCAGTATGCCTCACAGGTTGTGGAATGGGAGGAGTAAGTGCATCAAGAGGAGAGTATAGTGTTAACAGGAGGATTTATTTATTTAATATACATTTCCTTATCTATTATCCAATTTACTCCTCCACCACTGGGTAGTGCACCACCTCCTGCAGCTTGGAGACTGGGCATGTCCAAAAACGTGACATCCCTGCATGTAGTCCACCGGCTCTCCCATCAGCCCCCAGTGTGTCCAGTCTCCATGCAGCAGGAGGACATAGTGAGCCTAGTGCTGGGCTCGCTTTAGGGAATAATTGAGGAGCATTAGAGTAGTTTTGGGTTTGATTTGAGGGTTATTTGCTGGTTTTGTGTTTATTTTGTGATCTGTATCTTTAAAAAAATTTTTTTAAATGGGAGATAAACCTTTCTTCTGCCGGTCCCTGCTTGATCTCTCCTAACTTAAGTGCTGTCACTTTGCTCACAGCTCCGATCTCTCCCCCTTGCAAGTATGGGGGGAGAGCTCAGTTATTCTCGGTGAGATGCTTGGATGCACACCGCCGATCAAACACCCCGAGCCAGCAGGGAAGGAAGGCTGGTTAGCAGGTAGCTCATCTGGCAGCTCCTTGCTTGTTTCGGGCTGAGCGGAGCCGTGCAGGCTGGAGCCCCGCGATTGCGGCAAAGAGCATTTGAACAGCAATCCCAGGTAGGCAGGGGGCCGAGCAGTGGGAAGTCTTAAGGCCGAGAGCCTGGACTGTGAAGTGTCGTGGGAAATTTTGGCACCATTCTTCTGCTTCTGTCAGCGGTGGCCATTTTGGCCTTGTAGCCACATGCAGACAGCAAGCGAGTTTGAGCATGTCACATATAGATTAGGCAGTCAACATTTTTGGTCAGCCCGTTGTAGATTGGCTTTCTTTAGTTTCTTTATTGGCTTTTGGGGGCTCTGGTGGGCAGGAGTCCGTTTTTTGCTTTGGGCCTAGAGTGTTTTTTTTTCTGGGGGATAGGTTAAGCTACTCTTATTGGGCGGGGGGGGGGGGCTCATTCTGTGCTATTTCTTGGCAGGATTAGTACTGTATGTATGTAAATAAAAAGACAAAACAGGATTGTTATCTCCTTGGGGGAGATTATATGGCAGCACGCCCTTGGTATGTGGCAGCCACAGAGGGGTGATTGCGGAGTCCAGAATCTGTCGAGGGTGTACGGCAGTATCTGCCAGTCTGGAGCACCAGATGGAAATGCAGTCGTCTGAGCTTCCAGGCATGGTAGCTGGGATGGAGGGGGAGTTTCTGTCCCCTTCTCAGCAGACAGCCGGTCAAGGTTCACCGGAGGGACAGTTATTGGCTTCCCTGCCAGGGGAATCAAGTCAACAGCTTGGTGATTTTTGCCCAGACTTTTGTATTAATTATGCATCAAGCGTTCTGTTTGAGGCGGCAGGGGAAGGTGCTGGATCCTTTGCCATTGGCCACAGAGTCTGCAGGGTACTACCACAGGGTTGGGCAGCAGTGCCTGAGACCACCTAAGCGAGTCAAGGTTCTCAACCTTTCGCCTGTGGAGGTGGAGTGGCAAGACTCTAAGGAACTTGAGTCAGAACTCGAGGCCAGATTGGACGAGTTGGAGGAAGGAGAAATTCCCGAGCCAGAGGATCAGGTGAAAATTATTAGGTTGCTCTGGAGAGAGGAATTGATGGCACTTATCACAGAATCCCTCCAAACACTGAAATTAGCCACTGAACAACCGGTGGAAGACTTAAGGTGGAGAAGACGCTATTATTCAGACAGTAAGTCCCAGGTGGTCTTCCCCGTGCATTGGGTGGTTGACCGAATGATTCAGGATGAATGGGATTTGCCGGAGGCAGGACTCAGGGGAATTAGGACTATGAATAGGTTGTATCCCTTGGCGGATAAAGACAGAGGTTTCGCTCCCCGAGGATTGATGCAGCAGTCTCAGCGGTAACAAAGAAGACCATCCCGGTGGAGGGCAGGGCAGCGCAGCACTGAAGGATGCACAGGATAGAAGGGTGGTTGGTTGAAGCATTCCTTTGAGGCAAATGCTTTCTCTTCAAGCTTCCATTTGCAGAGCTTGGGTAGCCAGAGCTTGTCTCAGATGGTCCCAGAGTTTACGCCAGGTTACTCAGCTAGAGCAAGAGGGCCTGCAGGAGTTAGACCGCCTGGAGTCTGGTGCAGCCTACTTGTCCGATGTGCATTATGACTTAATCAGGGCCCTGGCTAATAATATGGCGTCTTTAATGGCCACTCGAAGGTCCCTATGGTTGAGGAATTGGGCGGCGGACGGTTCTTCTAAAGCGCGGCTCAGTAAACTTCCATTTAAAGGAACCCTGTTTGAGGATTTAGACAAGCTGGTTAAGGATTTGGGAGAGTCTAAAGGGGGCAGACTTCTGGAAGATAAAACTAAGCAAGGGAAGTTCTTTCGAGGTCAGTTCCGAGATTTCAGGAGTTTTCAAACTTCTTGGTTGGGGGGCTTCCAACAAGGAAGATTTTGCTCCGCAAGCACAGGAATTTGGGGGATTTCATGGAGCCAGAGGTTTTGCAGCGGCTTCTGCAACTCCTGCTAGGAAATCGCATTGAAGTGAGGCGGGCCCTGGTCGGAAGACTTCAGGAGTTTCTTCCTGCTTGGGCACAAATAATGACAGATCAGTGGGTTCTAGAGAGAATTCAAAATGGCTATGTACTGGAGTTCGCTCAGCCTGTACAAGATTCCTTTGTGCTGTCTCCCTGCAAGGGCCTAAGGAAAACTATGGCAGTCCACAGCACTCTGGACCGTTTGCAAATGCAGGCAGTCATTCCTGTGCCCGTGGACAACTATGGCAGGGGTCGATTAGTCCATTTATTTCATAGTCCCAAAGAAAGATGGCTCGGTACGCCCTATATTGGATTTAAAAGGAGTGAACCGCTGTCTTCGTGTACTGCATTTCAGAATGGAGACATTAAGGTCCATCGTTGTCGCAGTGCGGCAGGGGGAGTACTTTAACGTCCCTTGATCTTATGGAGGCATATTTGCATATCCCAATGGGAGCCATCGCAGATATCTTCGCTTTGCCCTTCCGTGGGTGCATTAGCAGTTCCAGGCCTTGCCCTTTGGTCTCGCAACAGCGCCACGAACCTTCACCAAGATTATGGTGGTGGTGGTGGCGGCAGCATTGCAGAGGGAAGGAATTCTGTTTCATCCATATCTCGACGATTGGTTGATTTGAGCGAAATCTGAAGCCGAGAGTGTTCAGGTCATGCACAAGGTGGTGAAGTTTCTCAAACCTTGGTTGCATGGTCAATCTGACAGTGTCACCTGGTACCATCATAGGATCTCTAGTATCTGGGGGTCCGGTTCGACACTCGCAATGGGGCAGTGTTTCTGCCATCCTGGCAAGTGCAAGGCTTAACAGCATTGGTTTGTCGCTTCTTGGCTACTCCGGCACCTTCGGTTTGGAATTACCTTTAGCTGCTGGGAACCATGGAGGTGGTGCCATGGCCCAGGTTTCATATGCGTCCATTGCAAGGAGCACTGCTTTGCCGCTGGTCCCACCAGGAGAACTTGCTGAACACGAGACTTCCTTGCCCTCAAGGTCAAGAGCACTACGCTGGTGGCTGCTTCTGCGCTTGTTGACCTCTGATGCGTCTGGAACAGCCAGAGTGGCTTCCATTGCTGACAGACGCAAGTCTCGTCGGCTGGGGAGTGCATTGCGGACAACCTTTTCATGGAGGGTCTCTGGTCAGCTCAGGAGGCCACGTGGTTGATCAGCAGGTTGGAACAGAGTGGTGATGCTGGCGCTTCAAGCACTCGAGTCCACTGTGATGGGAAGAACGATCAGAGTGCTATCCGACAACTCGGCGACAATAGCCTACATCAATCGCCAGGGCGGCACGGGAAGTGTGCCCATGGAAGCGGAAAC
Source organism: Ichthyophis bannanicus (assembly GCA_033557465.1). Classification (NCBI taxonomy): domain Eukaryota; kingdom Metazoa; phylum Chordata; class Amphibia; order Gymnophiona; family Ichthyophiidae; genus Ichthyophis; species Ichthyophis bannanicus. The sequence goes on from CM066039.1 coordinate 196,784,974, forward strand.
AGAGGTGCTCTTTGAGTGGTTGGAAACTCGGCTGCTGGCGATTTTCAGCAGCGCACATTGCAGGGAAGGACAGTGTGATGGCAGACTTTCTCAGCAGGGTGCAAGTGGATGCCGGGGAATGGGAGTTGCATCCGGACATGTTTGCACAGATAGTCCAGAGATGGGGTCACTGATCATGGATCTCATGGCGACCTTCCAGTCAGCAAAAGCGAGTCGATTTTTCAGCAGACGGCGAGAGAGGATGTCTGAGGGAATCGACGCTTTGATGCAGCCTTGGCCAGTCTCCTTTGTTCCTCCGTGGGCACTAATTGGCAGGGTGGTGCAACGGATCGAGGCCCATCGAGGGAGAGGTGTTGGTGGCTCCGGACTGGCCAAGGCCACCTGGTACACAGATCTCATTAGTCTACTCAGCGGGAGTCCGTGGAGATTACCGGCCTCAGTCTATTACAGCAAGGTCCGCTTCGAATGCCTCAGGTGGATCGATTCTCGCTTACGGTCTGGCCATTGAACGGGCGAGGCTAAGGAAGAAAGACTCTTCGGGAGCGGTTATAACAACGTTACTCAAGGCGAGGAAGAAGTCTACATCTTTGGCGTTCGTTCGCATATGGCGTGTCTTGAGGATTGGTGTTCCAGGAGCCAAGTATGGGCGGCAACGGCATCAGTTCCGGTGATTCTCAGCTTTCTGCAGGATGGTTTTGAGAAGGGATTTGCTGCTAGTTAAGAGTACAGTTAGCGGCTATGGCGTGCTACAGGGGGTGTCGCTCGGGACACATCCAGATGTGCTTAGCTTTCTGAAGGCTGTTACCAAGCTGCGTCTTGCTCGTAGAGTCATAGTTCCTTCATGGGACCTCAATTTGGTTTTAGGAGCCTTAGCTAAAGAGCCCTTTGAGCCCTTGCACAAGGCATCAGTGAAGGATTTTAACTCTTAAACGGTGTTTTTAGTAGCCATTTGTTCAGCAAGGCAGATCTCTGAGCTACAGGCGCTATCTTGCAGAGAACCGTTTTTGTCCTCTAGAGCAGTGTTTCCCAACCCAGTCCTACGGGGCACACCGGCCAGTCAGGTTTTCGGGATATCCCTAATGACTATGCATGAGATATATATGCATTAGAGAGATCCTGCCAACCTGACTGGTTTGTGGCCCTCCAGGGCTGGATTTGGAGACCCCTGCCTTACACCTCTGTCATTTAAGATTGTGAGTGGGCAAGGTGCAGATGTCCAAGACATCGAAAGAGTATATAGAATGTGACACATTCCTCCTCAATTCTCACCACCACCAAAATATTGTCTATTAGACAACTTTTTGGTGGTGGTGAGAATCGAGGAGGAATGTGTCACATTCTATATACCCTTTCGATGTCTAGGACATCTGCACCTTGCCCACTCACAATCTTAAATGACAGAGGTGTAAGGCAGGGGTCTCCAAATCCAGCCCTGGAGGGCCACAAACCAGTCAGGTTGGCAGGATATCTCGAATGCATATATATCTCATGCATAGTCATTAGGGATATCCCGAAAACCTGACTGGTCGGTGTGCCCCGTAGGACTGGGTTGGGAAACACTGCTCTAGAGAAGGTGGTGTTGAGGCCAGTTCCCTCCTTTTTGCCAAAGGTGGTCTGTTGCACCTGAATCAGTTTTTCTCTTCCAGTTCTAGGTTCGTTGGATGGCAGTGCTGCAGATCGCGGTCTGCACCGGTTGGACTTGAAGCAAGTGTTGCAATGATACTTAAAAGGTGTCTGAGTCCTATCGCAAATCAGATTGTGTTATTTGGAGGGGCCCGTAAGGGGGAAGCGGAGGCTAAGATGTCTATTTCTCAGATTATGGAAGCCATTGCTTCCGCTTATCTCTTACATGGCAGAGTGGTGCCGGCAGGTTTGCAAGCTCATTCACCCAGGGCGCAGGCTACATCGTGGGCAGAATATAGCCTGGTGCAGCCACCTGGTTGTCGCTTCATACTTTCAGTAAACGCTACCGCCTGGATGTGCTTTCTGCAAAGGATGCTGTATTCGGGATGGCGGTGTTGCAAGCCGGTTGGAAAGGTCCCTCCCAATAGTTACTGCTCTGTTACATCCCAGTGGCGGAGGACTAAACTGGATGACCGATAAGGAAATAGGAATTACACTTACCTGGTAATTGTGGTTCCTTTAGGGAATCCAGTTTAGTCTTCATTCCCGCCTGGGATGGTATAGGGAGCTGAAGGGATTCAGGTCAAGCGTGTTTACTGGTAGGTAAGAGTTCCTTGCTTGCTTTCTTTTTCTGTCTGACTTTGCTACAAGAACTCGGAGGCAGGCATAAGGAAAAAGGCCTGTCTGTATTAAAAACGTAGGTAGATAATTTTATTTCATGTTTTGTTCTTATGGGTTTATGGTGTTATAGTCAATGACGTTGTTTGTTGCACCTTTAAGTGTGCTTTGTCAGTGGTTCACTGGGGTTTGATGGGAGAGCTGGTGGGACTACGTGCAGTGATGTCACGTTTTTGTACATGCCCGTCTCCAAGCTGCAGGAGGAGGTGCACTAACCAGTGGTGGAGGACTAAACTGGATTCCCTAAAGGAACCACAATTACCAGGTAAGTGTAATTCCTATTTATATACCGTGATTTCCCAAGTATCAAATACAGTTCAAGGAACAATGTGAATTGTGCCAACAAGTGCTCAATTCACTTACATTATAACTGTTGTAACTATTTACATTAAACTGTAAGGTTTAAAACTATTTACTTTAATTTTAGGTACTCAACTTACTTACATTAAAACTGTTGGAACTCTGTTGGAAAAACTGTTGTATCGGTATTTTACATAGGTTATATAGCATATGCTTGTGGGATAATGTGCCATCAGGCAGATGGGGCGATTAGCTGCTCAGGCAGACTGTTGTAAGATTGAGGTGTTTTCTGTTCTATTGTGAGTTTGTGGGCTAAAGTGTAGCGTAAACAAATGCATTTTAAGGTTTTTGCGGAACATTTTGATGTTGACCTCTGAGTTCAGCAGGATACTATCCCCTTCAACAGACTCGGATGACACAGTGGAGGAAAGAGGTGATGACAGCAGTGGAGAGAGTTGAAGGGTCGATAGTGTGAAGATTCGTAAACATGTTAGAGATCGGGCAAGACCAAGGGGGGTGTGTGTGGTCAAGGTTGAAGGTTAGCAGGTGATGGTCGGATAAGGGCAGAAATGAGGGTGAGCATTTGGGAGGAGAAGAGGTCAAGGCACTAGCCAGGCTTGTGAGTAGGACTGGTAGAGCACAACTGGAGGCTGAATGAGGAGGTTAGGGAAAAGAGCTGTAAGGCATAAGGGATATCAGTATGAAGTGTTTGAAAAGGGTGACACAGCACTGCAGAGAGCAGGATCTGCGTAAAGGGGACACACTGATAAAACAGAAATATAGACAAAAGAATAAATAAGCTAGATTCTAAACAGGCACAGGAAAATGCCTGGATAGAGCATACAGTGTTAGAGGCTTGCAATAAGGGTACTCTCCCAAGCTGCAACCTCCAAATGGAGGGTCAGCAGCTCATGTGCTTGGAAGGATAGTTTCTGAACAAAGCCTCACCAGGGGGAGGGGCTAGGTAAGTGCTGAAGACAAGTGGAAGCAGGCACATTCCACAGGAAGTACTCTAGTTATAATCGGACAAAGTAAAAACCTTAAGAATTAAATACCTACACGATAGGCCTTGTAGAGGAATAGAGAAGGACAAAAAAAAAGAAAAGCCACTCCTAAATGTGCAGTAAGATAGTATGATGAAGCTGTATCTGATTTCTCCCAAAGAACGGGAGAAGTTACACTTATGTGGTTGTGCTTGTATTGGTGGTCATGTGTAAGACTACCATTCTGGTGGAGGGTGGTGCAGCCTTAAAGGACCACACAGGACTGTCAGATGGAGGTGTTTAAGCAGGCCTTTGAGGTGTCTGCTTTGGCTCTGCAGGGGCTTACGTGGCTTGAGCCTGTCTGAGGATTCCAGAGAAGACATTTTATTTACATTCTCTTATATACCGCGCTATTCTGCATCAGTGCGGTTTACATTGAACAAACTGAAATTACACTGAACAGGGCATTATAACTTGGAGAACTATTTTACAGGGAACATGGGCTATGGAGGGTTAAGTGGCTTGCCCAAGACCACAAGGAGCACCTGTGAGACTAGAAACCCCAGTCCTTCCGGCCCAAGGTTGCTGTCCTCTAGTGGGATTTGAACCCCCGGCCTGAAGTACCTTGCCCCAACCACTAGGCCACTCCTCCACTCCACATTGGCAGATTTCATAGGCCAGATGGAGACAGCTAGGCAGGGTGTCTGGTGGATCTGCTGTATGATTTGCTTTGGGCATCGGCTAAAATTGTGGCCACTGTCTGTGTGGTGTCTTCTGTGTTTGCACAATTGGTTGACCAATGTAGCATCTTGGATGCATCTTGGCAAGCTTCTGTCTGTGGGAAAGTTAGTATTTAGGGAGGACTTGGAGAAGTTGGCTAATGATTTGAGGCACTTCCTAAACTGCTGGAGGATAAGCCCAAAGGGGCTGGCAGAGAGGCTTCCCTAAGGGGCGAAGGTTGAAAGTGATCCATGTTGGCCACATGGCTCTGCATTTCCACTGACTAAAACAGTCACTCATCTGGACTGTACTGGAGGGACTCCAGGAAAGAGAATTGGCAGCTAAGGCTTAATTTCACCTTCATGTTCTCGGTTTCTGCACTTTGCCATTTTAGGTGCTCACTCTCTCTCTGCCTTGCTTTTTGGCCTCGCCATGACCCTGATGACGTTTTCCAAGATCATGGTAGTCTTTGGCCTTGGCTCTGTGGTGCAAGGCATGTGTATCCAGAAGCAGTCAGGATGACAGCCAGAGTGGTCCAGCTTTTGGAGGGCCTCTGCTGGGTAGACAATTTTAGAGCAAGTCTCATCTGGAACCTCTGTCATTGGAATATCTTAGGGGGTGGTGGTGGTGGTGGAGAGGCTCCATTGCAAAGAGCAGTTGGCTCAGGGACATTAGACTAGTCGATCAGCATGGTCCATCAGTCGCCTTGAAGCACATGCCATTAATTTGACCCTGTAGTGCTTTCGCCACCTGGTCAGGGGCCAAGTGGTCCAGGTAGTCTTGGACAGTGCCTCTACACTCTGTCTCCTCATCCTCAATTGCACAGTGTGGGAGTTAGTCCAGGATCTGCTGCAACTCTGACAGGGCTGGTGGGACCATCCCTGGATGGATTTGATGGCATTGGATAGAGATGCTAGGGTGGGAAGATTCTTCAGTTGCTGCATGGAGATTTGGTTCCAAAGGCTTTCAAGGTCAAACCAGGGCTTTGAAAACCTCTTCTGCATTTGTTTCTGCCATGACCTCTTATAGGGCATATACTTTGGATAGAGTATCACCCAGGCCTAGTGACTTCTGGTGGCACCAGATTTGACTATCCCTGGTTTTCAGATCTGATGTGGTTTCTAGAAGGACCACCTTCATGCTGCCTGTATGTCTAGAGACAGATTTGCAAGGGCCCTTTCTGTTGGACAACCCAGCTCCCTTGCTTATGGCTTGGCTTTTGAGAACAGTGCTTAGAGTACACAGGCTATTCAGCAACCATGGCTTCTACTGTTGAAGGCAAAGCGTGGTTCCTCCTGTTTATCCTATGTGTAGGACTGGTGTCTTTGTGGGCTGTTATTGTGAGCTCTATGGGGGGGAGGGGGAAAGAGGAGGGCTGGTCTCTTCCTCCTCCTCCACACCCCTCCCCCCTGTTGGAATTACCATCCTTGCTCTCCTTCCTGCAAGATGGCTTTGATAAGGGTCTGTCCAGGTTTCTTGAGGGTTCAGGTTGCAATTTTGACATTGTTTTTGATAGCTGGTTGCTCCCATCACTTTGCACCCGGATGCAGCCCACTTCCCTGTGTGTGAGGCACTTGTATCCCCTTCTACGGTTAGTTGGTTCTGCCATGCTATTTGAGCCTTATTTTTTAGGCCATAATGTCTGCTCCCTTTTGAACCGTTGAATCAGGCTATGTTTAAGGATCTGTCCCTCCAAGGACATCTTCCTGGCTGCATCTGTTCAGTGTATCGTATTTTGGAGTTGCAGGCTCGCATATAGTGTCCCCTATTTGCCTTTCTCGGAATTAACTGTTTCCATCAGACCAATCCCTTTTGTTCTTGCCTAAAGCTATTTAATGGGTTATTTAAAAACTCGATATACTGCCCTTTGTAATAACAGAGCAGTTTACAATACTTACAATAAAAACCAGAGGGAAAAGCTCCATTTTTAAAATGATAGAAGTGAGATTGAGGTAGTGAAAAGGACAGGCCAGGGGTGGGTGCAGAATCCTAGTAGGGTAGATCAAAAGCACGTTTAGAGATGTGCTTTATAAGGCAAACTTGAACTTTAGGGTATGATGTCTTGAGTTGGATGTTGGCAGGGAAAGTTTCAGAGGTGGGGTTCCAAGAAATAGAAGCAGAAAGCTGCATATCATGTGATTTCCCTCCTCCCCCCCCCCCCCCCCCCGAGTAGTGTGGTATCCACCTTTTCCATGTCACAGGCGGTTTGTTTGTTTATTTAGCTGCATTTATATCCCGCTTTTCACCGGGTCAAAGCGGTTGGGGGATACATCTAACACGAGAGGATATGAGACACATACACTAATACTTACAGGGAACATGGGCAATGGAGGGTTAAGTGGCTTTCCCAAGACCACAAGGAGCACCTGTGGGACTAGAAACCTCAGTCCTTCCAGCCCAAGGTTGCTGTCCTCTTGTGGGATTTGAACCATCGACCTTTTGACCCGTGGTACCTTGCCCCAACCACTAGGCCACTCCTCCCTCCCAACCACTAGGCCACTCCTCCCTCCTTTTCGTTGTCTGTCTTTTTTGACAGAACAACGTAAAGGGAAGGACAACTTGTCCACAGAGTGAGTTTCAGGTATTTGAAAGTCACTAATTTCTAAAAGTTGGATAGGTTATTTGCAGTTCTGCACAAAGGTGTAGCGGTCTATAAGGCTACGTTAGTGTCTTTGGTGCATAATTTTCATAATCACTGGTGGGATTGTGGGCATACTCCACGGGCAGAGGCCTGGGCGAAGCATGTTTGACATTTGTAGGGCTGTGACTTGGCCCTCCCTCTACATTTTGTAGGGCACTACTGCTTGGACATCCATGCCAGGGTGGATGTGGCTTTCAGTGTAGAAATTTCAAAAGCAGCCATGTTGGTCTTACTGCCCAGTGGAGGAGCAGCTTTGGCCTTTTACACTTATCTGGGCTGCTCTGGAAGGACAGCCTGTAAGGGAAAATCTTGCCTACCAAGCTTCCTTTCCTGCTGAATCTCTGCAAGATTTGCCCTTTTTTGCTCTGTATCTGCGGTTTAGCCTTGTGTAGGCTTTCTTTCAGGATAGATATTTTGTATGGTGGCTGTTCATACAAACTATTTATCCTCAAATGAGATTGCACGGTCTGGTTCTTACCAGATGCGTGGGTACAAATACTAAAGTATGCCCCTAGCTGTACTAGTCCAAATTAGTGTTGCTGGAAATTTTAGTTCATTTTGTCTCCACATCTGCTGGCAGGGGAATGTAACCCACTTGTCTGGATTATTCTAGTAGGACTCAGGACATTATCTGGTAAGTAAACCTTCACCTTTTTTCCTCATCTTTTTAGGCCAGTCTATATATGTGGGTTTTATGTTCTTTTGTCAGATGGAGACTGCTGTTTTGATGACGTTGCCTTTTTTTATCGATAGGGTTTTTGGTTATAACCAATGAATCGCCAATTTCCATGGCACCCTGACATCACACATACTTTCACAGCATATTTGCCATTTGTGCTGCTTGCTTCTGCTTTAAAGCCAGTGTATATTTTGCTGTAATTTGTTTTGTTTTTTTATGCTCGATACCTCCCTTAGGTTCCTTAATTTGAGATCAAATGGTTACACTGCCGAGCAGGGAGAGAGTTGTAGTTGCCAGCCACAGTCATTTTGTGCAGGTGACAACTACAAATTCCAGGTTTTTCTCCCATCTTCCCTTCCTCACCATGGGTAGTAGTAAAATAGATCTATGCAGCAAAGGGGGAATAAAGTTGCAAATTTAGTCTCTGCTCTTATATGAATGTGCCTCAGAGTTGCTCTTTTATCCCTTCCTGTGCCTATGTTTTGGTCTCTCTTCCACTTCCTACCCCAGTGCAGTTTAAAGTTTTATTGCTGCTTTGTACCTTAAGTTTGGCCACAGAACTCTGCGATTTCATGGCTGAGCTCATTCTTCCTTCTGTGCTTTATATCTCTTCTGTACTGGTTCCATGCTGCAGTCTGTTCCTTCATATAAAACAAAAAAAAGTCTGCTGCCTCTATATATGCCCTGACAATTTTCACGTGCCTCCAAAGTAAGTTGCATTCACTTGATGATGAAATTTCTGAAATTGCTTTGTCTCCCCTGCTGCATCCTTGGTTCCAATTTTACAGGTAGATTGTACAGATGTTTGCTGCCAGAGCTGATGCCATATGTATACCTGCTGCCACTGCAAAAAGATGCACAGATTACCTGTCTTGATTCAATGTAGTTTTTAAAATTTGAGTGTTTGATGCAAAGCCTTCATGTTCACACATTCCTTATTAGTACTGTGATGTAAACGTAGGTGGTTTTGGCACAGTCTCTTTACTTTTCATATACTTCAGACTACCCAAGGCCTTCGGTTACACTGGAAATAATGCCAAGGGTTTGCTTGTGAAAACAGATTCATTTATAGAGAAACGGGGGCAAAAAATGCTGGTGTAGAGAAAGTGATCTCGCTGAGAGAGATGGCAGCCAATATTAAGGGCTCCCATCTGGGGTGTTGAAATCTGGGTGGTCAGAGCAGATCCTGTTATCAGTTATTAGTGCGTGTGGTGGTCCTGAACCGCTGACACGCCAGTTTTTGGCAAGTAAAATGTGAGACATTCAGGTGTGTTTATGCCACTAAAACTTTGAGTGCCCCAAGTCAGGCAGCAGTCCAGCCTCCAGGGTGGACTTGGATGATGAAACTGAGTGGGTGGACAAGCAGTGCAAGCGGGGAGACCTGTGGAGTTGGCTCAAGGAGCTCCAGAAAGAGTTTGCCTCGATTTAGCAAGATGCTGGGGAACCTCTGGAGTGAAAATCAGGAGATCGGCGCCAAAGTGGAGGCAGTAGAAATGCAGGTGGAGCAGCAAAAGAGAACTGCAGGAGCACTGGTGGCACACATGGCCCGAATGGAATCTGAGCAGGAGCTTCTCTGTGATAAAGATTTAGGGAGAATCATTCACAGCAGTGTAATGTCTGCCTGGGAAGGAGCAACGTAAAAACATGTTCCAGGTGGTACAGGATGTGTGCAAGGTCTTTGTAAAGGAGGGGAGGGGGTGGCAGCAGCTGCCCCAGGAGCTATTCAGATTGAGTGCTGCTTGGGCCTGCTCACCCCCTCCCCCTGGGCTCAAAACACAGGACATTGTGGCATGCTTGGGTTTCTTGACTGTTGAGAAGTTGATGCGAATCATGGGATTTCTGTGTTGTGGAGCTTTATCAGGACCTTGTTCTGAGCATGTTGTAGAGGAGGCAGGGAATGAAGAATGTCATACAGTACCTGAATAAAGAAACACATTAGATACCGCTGGCTTTTTCTTTTAGATTGCTTTTTGAACTGAATGGCAGAGCAAAACGTGTGTGTGCTCCTTGCAGGAGGCCTGGGACTGCTTGAAGGAAGAGGGAGCAGCGAACATCCCAAACAATTTGCCCCATATGGGTGGAGTTGTGGCCTGTACTGGCTCTCTTGCAGTGCGAGAGGGCCTCCAGAAATGGTCGATGCTTACGTCAGAAGTCTAAAGGAGTGACTCTTGATACTGACTCTACTATACTGTACATCCCAGCTGGAGACTGAACAGGGAGACTGAATCTGTATGGTTGGGCATGCTTTACTTGTTTAAAGGTCTGGTTGGTGGAATATAACAGTTAGGCTTACCAGATTGGGGGGGGGGGAGGTGTCAGGGTGCAGGAGGGTGGCTGAATGTGATTTGATTTGGAAGTGGGGGGGGTCAGGGTGCAGGGCCAAATGGGAGGTGCAGGAGGAGGTCACGTGGAACATTAGGAGCAAGGGGAGTGAGCAAGCACCTTGATACTATGTACAAGGTACAACATAGACCAGGGTTCAGGAAGACCCAACTTCTCCACACCTCTATGGTGGTGGAGTCAGCCATGAGGAAGAAGTGGAGCCCAAAATCTCACTCGTCGGTACCGCCAGGCTGAGAGTCGAGAGCCCTTGATGTCCTGGGCCGCAAGATCTACCAAGGCTCCATGCTCTCGTCGCATGCAAACTATACATGGGTATGTTCTTGTACAATTTAGCCAAGGAGCTTGGAGAGTTCTCTGTGGGCCTCGGGCGAGTTCCTCAATAGATTCAGCACTCCAAAGTCCATCGCAGACTGCTCAAATTGCCTCTCCTGCGCTACCTACGATGGATTTGAGTTATCGGCTTGGGTGGTGGCTGTGAGCATCAGGGCCCGCCACAAGGCATGGCTTCAATCCTCAGATTTGGAGCAGTGGGTGCAGGAAAAGCTCCTGGATGTGCCTTGCCTCGGCAAGCCAATGGAGGATAAAGCCGTGGAGAAACTGAGTTTGTCACCAGAACCCGTCTCTCACGCAAGACCTCCACTCTGCCCCGGAAAAAGCAGCCAGCCAAGAAGGCCACCTTCCCTCAGAAGGGCCTCCAGTACTGGGGCTACCCTTATGCCAACCACCCCAGCGCAGGGTAAATCCAGCCAAGGGCTTCAAAAGCCAAAAGGGTCAAAAGTCCAAACTCCGGCTCCTCCACAACCCACACAGGGGTTGTGATGCCATCAGCATAGCCCCTTGCCCTCTGGTGATGCAGCAGCCAGTAGGGGGATGCCTGTCTCATTTCGCCCTGCTGTGCACTTCCATCACCTCAGACACCTGGGTTCTCCAGGTTGTCCAAGACGACAGCTATCACCTTCGTTTCGACAGGCTTCTACCTCCCTTCTTCCCGGCGGAGCCTCCTAGACGCCCCGCAAGCCAGGTTTTACTGCAGCAGGAACTACTCTCTCTCTCCTTGCCCAAAAGGGCACCTTTGAGGTTGGGGCTTCTATTCCCAGTACTTCCTCGTCCCAAAAAGATAGGGGGTCTGCAGCCCATCCTCAACCTCCGCAAGCTGAATAAGTTCTTGGTGCGGGAGAAGTTTGATTGTATCTCTTGCCGTTCTGCTGCCCTTCCTCCTTGGATCTAAAGGACACTTACTGCCTGTGCTGGGGGTGGATTAAGATATGGGCGTATCTTCCAGTACAGGGTGCTCCCCTTCGGCCTCATGTCTGCCCCACGAGTCTTTATGAAATGCTTTGTCGTGGTCGCCACCTGCCTCAGGTGTCGGGGCATGCCGGTCTTTCCCTACCTCAACAACTGCCTCATCACAGGGTCCTCAGTTGTGGAAACCCAGCAAGCAATGTCATGCACAATCCTTCTGTTGGAGGGCTTGAGGTTCTTGGTCAACTACCCAAAGTCTCACCTCGAGCCGGTGCAGGCACTCAAATTCATCAGTGGGTTGACCACCACCTTACCAGTGGATCACACCGAGTGCCTCCGAGCTCCTGGCAGCCCGTGTCCAAAACACTCCACTCCCCAGTTTACCACTCAGACCATGCTACGCCTCCTGGGCCACATGGCCTCTACCGTGCATATGGTTCCCTATGCCTACCTGCACATAGCTCAGTGGTGCCTCAGCACCCAATGGAGCCAGTCCCTCGGTCACCTCAGGGATCCTGTCAGGGTCCTTCCCAACCTCTGTCCCTGAGCTGGTGGCAAAGCCCCTGCAACCTCCTCTAGGGATAGCCCTTCCAGGCCCTGCAGCATGCTGCAGTGCTGACAGACGCTTCCCTGTGAGGGTGGAGAGCCCACTGTGGGCTGCTGTGCACGCAGGGGCAGTGGTCCCCCGAGGAGTCTCGGCAGCAGATAAACTTGCTCGAACTCTGGGCTATTCAGTGGGTCCTGTGGACTTTCAAGGATCACCTCAAGGGGAGATCGGTTCTCGTGCAGATCAACAACCATGTGGCAATTTATTCTATGTCAACAAAGAGGGGGACATGGGATCGCACTCGCTCTGCCAGGAAGCGGTCCTCATCTGCTCCTTCACTGTCTGATGGAAGATATCCCTCAAGGCGACCTACCTTCCAGGTCAGGAGAATGTCTTGGCAGACAAGCTCAGCAGAAACCTTAACCCCCACGAATGGCAGCTGGATCCAGAGGTAGCGGGCTGGCTGTTTGCTGTGGGATGCTGTGATGGACCTCTTTGCCAGTCCCCAGAATGTGCAGCGCCCCCGCTTTTGTGGGCCGGTACAGCACTTGAGCAGGGAGAGCCCCAATGCATTCCTTGACTGGTCATCCAGCCTGCTCTATGCATTCCCTCCCTTCCCTCTCATTGTGAGAACCCTTTTCAAGGTTCAGCGGGATCGGGCATTGTTGATCCTCAGTCCCCTTGTGGCCTCAGCAGCTTTTGGTTCCTGCTTCTGCTCCAGCTGTCAACAGAGCCTCCTGTTCCACTGGGCTCTGCCCCGGGTCTGCTAACTCAGGAGGAGAGGCGGGTGCAGCACCCAAACCTAGCCTCCTTATCACTCACGGCCTGGCAGCTGAATGGGTTTTCCTAGCCTCAATGGCTCTTCCGGAGGAGGTCGGTCCTCCTCGCCACAAGAGGTCTCCACTAGACAAGCCTACACCTTCAAGTGGAGGTGCTTCTCGATCTGGTGCTCTGGGCTCCAGATCAACCCGTTCTCGTGCCCCATTTGATGGATCCTCCAGTACCTCCCAAAGGAAGGGCTGAAGTCTAACTCTGTCAGGGTATACCGGAGCGCCATCTCAGCAAATCATCGCCCCTCTCAGGGCAGCCATTAGTCTCCCGCTTTATACAGGGTCTTCTGCTTTCCAAGCCGCCCATCTGACCTCCACTGGCGAAAGGGGACTTGAATGTAGTGCTCATGCAGCTCACCCATTCACCCTTGGAGCCAATGGCGACATGCTCGCTCCGACACCTGTCCTGGAAGGTGGCCTTCCTGGTGGTGCTGACCTCGGCCCGCTGAGTCAGTGAGCTCCAGGCTCTCATGGTTGATGCCCCTTTACACCAGATTCTATCGGAATAGGGTGGTCCTCTATACCCACCCTAAATTCCTGCCTAAAGTCATCTGATTTCTATCTTAACCAGGAGATAGTCCTGCTGACTTTCTTCCAACGGCCCCACGCCAACCAGGTGTCGGCGGCTCTCCACACCCTCTACTGCAGAAGGGCTCTCACCTTCTACTTGCAGTGCACCCAGACTCATCGCAAGTCTGGCTGACTCTTTGTGACCTGCGATCCCAATAGGCTGGGACAGGCAGTTACCAAACACACCCTCTCGGTTTGGGTAGTGGACTGCATCGCTTTTGCTTATACGAAGGCGGGTGCCCCGCTAGATCATAGTCACTGCACACAGGGTGTGGGCCAAGGCAGCCTCGGTGGCCTTGCTGCTCTCTGTGCCCCTGATTGACATCATCAGTTGGGCGGCATCCTGGTCTTCCATGAATACCTTCGCTCCTCACTACTGCCTGAAGAGGGAGTGCCACTGGGACATCGCCTTCGGCCAGGTTGTACTCCGTAACATGTTTGGGGTATAAGCAACTCCTGCCCTCTGACCCTTCACGGCTACCGAGGGTTTTGCCCCGAGGACCCTGGCTCTTTCTGGCATCAGCTTCTGCGTATGGCCTCGCAAAGGTTTTTTGGTTACATGTCGGTAGCCTGCAGCTGGGGAGTCCCATAAGTGAGGACTGACTTCCTGCTTGTTCCTGGAGAAAGCATAGGTGCTCACCTGTAACAGGTGTTCTCCACGGACAGCAGGAATCGGTCCTCATTACCCTCCCACCTCCCCTGAAGAGTTGCTATTTTTTTGTCCTTCCCTTGCCATCTGCTTAGTAGGGCTCTAGCTAGGGGACTTGACTGAGCAAGATGGCACCTTTTTTGGTCGGGAAGAGGACCATGCATGCATGGCAGCAATCCCAAAGGCTTTCTTTGAAAGCTGGGGAATTGCTCTGTATCGCTGCCGTCACCCATAATTGAGGACTGATTCCTGCTGTCCTTGGAGAACACCTGTTACAGGTGAGTAACTACACTTTCTGTATTGCGCCCCCCCCCCCCCCCCAGATCGTTTTCTCTTGACTGTATCAGACACCCTCTATCTACACTATTTCTCACCCACTAGACTCAGGGATACATTTTATCTCCTTTGTAGAGGATCTCTACTTGTGCTGCTGGGCATACCTTTGATCTAGTCATTACATCACCTGATTTTTCCCATCCCCTTATCTTTTTCACCTCTTGTACTCCCCTGAACCGTCCACTGTTACAAACTCTGCACTTTTTCTTCTGCATAGGTGTCCTCTTCAATCACAGCCCTCCTTTCCATATTGGAAAATTTACCCCTGAAACTCTTTGCATTCTTCCCCCTCAGATGCTCTTTTCCCTTCTAATTTTACTACCCACTCCATTAATGAACAAGCTGCCATCTGGCACCAGACCTTAATCACTTTGCTTGACTCCATTGCTCCTCTACAATCTTAGTCTGAGACAGCACTTTCCTTGGTTTCACTCTGGTCTTTGCTGCCTCAATACTCATTTGAGGAAAGCTGAAATGCCATTGGTACAAGTTATATTCTCCTTATCAAGCTGTTCTGGTCATTCTACAGAAACGATCTTAGCATTTCTTCTCTGAAATTCATAATTCCTTGACTAAGGACATGTTTCTAGTAGTTTCTCTAGATCTTCCTTCTGCCTTTAACTTAGATGAGAGAGAAAAATAGTGTGATTAACTTGCTGATGTAGGACTACATGGCACAGTTTACAGTGGTTTCATTCCTTCCGTTTGGATGGTTAGTTTTTCAGTTGCGCTGGGCTTTGTCTCCTCTCCCTCATTTCCATTTCCCCTCATTTTGTGGTGGTCGCCAGGGGTTGGTGCTGGTACTTCTGTGGTTTAATATATCTTTATTGCACCTTTTGCTACTATCATACAAGATCGTGGTATCTTACTGTGCTACTTTGCAGATCTGCTCATTTTTCACACAAGCTTAACCTCACCAGATCTATCTCCCATTAACACCTGTCTTGCTACAATTGCATCACAGTTAAAGTCCACTTTTTATCAAACGTAATATAGCAAGAACTTCTGCCACCTGCTTTCACTCCTTTTTTCGAAAGCCTTGGCTTGGTGATTGAGGAAAGAACTAACTGCTGCTTTCCCAGTCCCTGGAATTCCTGACATCACAATTTGACATTCAAGTGGGCAAAGTGTGTGTGTGTGTGTGGTTGGGGGGGGGGGGGGTGTTTTTTTTTTCTCTAACTCACTAACTCGTTCAATAAAACATCCAGGAATTATTTTAAAGTGTTCCAAAGACTTTTCCTTTCAGTAAAGCACAAACAATAAGTCCGTTGGAAGATCTCAGACTAAAGGCGGCACTATTTTTCAGACTCAAGGTCTGTACCAATAATGTGCCTAATTGCATCAACGACCTCCATACTGACTTGTTTTCTTTTCAGAACATATGAGTATATCAATCTTCTATATCCCATATGAATGGTATAGTACTCTTTCACAAGGCATTCACAATGCATAAAGCTCAGTCCTGATTAGATATTCTTTATGATCCCGACGCTCTCCCCCCGGCGCCTCCATAGTATTTCTCCTCAACGGGTTCTTCAGGGAATCGGCTATTAACGCACCGGATAATGTCGTTGATGCTGCCCGCGTTCAAATGTTGAGTCTCCACGGTTCTATAACCGGGTATCAGTTTAATCCCAAACTCCTTTTTTTTTTTTTTTTTTGGTACCAGAGGCGAAGTCCAAAGATGGCTTGGATTGCCTGGTGCTATTCTGTGCACAGCAGACTCCCGGAGTCTGGGATTATTTTCAGCTCCTTGGATTGATAGAGATGGGGGTGTGCTCACATGCGGCCTCTCCAGCGCTCCTTTTGGCTTGGTAGTTCCTGAGTTCTCAGTTAAAGTGCAGGCTCCTGCTCCTGATGATGGCCAGCCTGTGGTGGTGGCAGCAGCCCTGTAATCTGAGGAAGTGCATGCTGCTGGAAAATTTCTCCTGGATCCTGATGACAGATGCTAATCTCTTGGGCTTTAGAGCCCATTGCCAAGACTCTACCACCCAGGGGAAGCAGTATGGTCCATCAGTTGCCTCAAGGTGAAAGCCATCAGGTTGGCTCTTCTGTGTGTGTGTCTCCTAGACAAGGGCTGGGCAGTTCAAGTGGTTCAGATAATGCCACGGTGATGTCTGTCAATTGGCAAGGCAGCATGAGGAGTGCCAGGGTAGCTCTGGAGATGGCTCTTCTGTTTGCCTGGGTGAACAACAAATTAGCCTTCTGCTCAGGATATTGCCATGGTGGACAGTGTGGATGCGGACTTCCTCAGCCGTCACTCTCTGGATCCTGGAGAAGGGCAGTTGAGTTGGGCATTTCAATTGATTCTGTGCTGTTGGTGTCACCCTGAAAAGGAGCTGATGGTGACCTGCTCTAGTGCCAAAGTTTGCTTCATTAGCCACATGAAGACAGGGTCCAAGGGTCTCTATGACCTGACTCAGTCTTGGCCAGGCCAGCACCTGCTGTATGTTTCCTCTGGCCCCTGGTAGGGCATGTGATTTGGCATATAGAACGCCATCTGGGCAGGATTGGCTGAGGAGAATGCAATTTGGAAACATGATGTGGCTCCTGCAGTTGTCTCCTCCATCTGGGGGCCTATTGCGGCAGGGGCTGATCTTTGTCTTGAAGGACCTGGTTCCTTTCTCATTTACAGCTTGACTCTTGAAAGAAGACAGCTAGTGCATAAGGGCTAATCTCCAGCAGTGGTCGCCACTCTGCTTTGAGCCTGCAGATGGTTTACCAAGCTCGCATACATGCGGTTCTCCAGGAACAAGCAGGAAGTCCGTCCTCAGTTATGGGTGACATCAGCACTGACAGAGCCTGTGCACAGCAATTCCCCAGCTTTCAAAGAAAGCCTTTGGGATTGCTACCACACATGCGTGATCCTCTTCCCATGCAAGGGTGCCATCTTGCTCAGTCTCTCTTTTTCTGCAGAGCCCTTCAGATGCACGTCCTCATCCCTCAGAAAAAGTGTGTTTTTTGTTTTTTTTTTCCCTTGCCTTAACAGGCTCTTCATTTTTTTTTTTTCTTTTTTCAGGTTGCACCGGTCCTCTACCCGTTCTCCCCTTGCTCCCTTTTGGAGCTTACAGGGATACCTTTTCTACAAATTTTTCTTCTGGACTTCCCCTCCCCTCCCTTTTTTTTCTCTTCCCAACTGCTGGCCACATGTGTCTTCAACCTCACATGGGCCATTTTTGCCCCCATGGCCACCAGGTTTAAAAAATGCAATAGATGCTCTTAGGAACATGTCGATTACAGACACTCAAGATTGATGTCTAAGGTGTCTGGGAGCCGGCCATGACCCAGAGCCGCTCTGCAAGAAAATGTCCTCTAAGGCCCTGCTCAGCCGTAAGCAGAAGTCCAGACGTTTTTCGAAAGGCCATCTCGGAGTCTCCAGCGGCGCCCTCGGTCGTCTCCCCTCTGGTGGGTTCTCCCCCTGTGGCACCATGTTCCAGAGGGCACTCGGACCAGGGGTTGCCCGAGGTGGAATGGCGCAAAAAGACTTCAGTCGCTGTCTGGGGCCCCGACAAGCACGAGCACACCTGCACCCGGTCGCTTAGCCCCCTTCAGCATTCCCAAGAGTCAGACAAGAAGCGGTCCCGCAAGGTACTTCGCAGAGAAATTCTCCTCCTTGAAGCCCGACCTAGTGACCCAGGTGTCAGGGTCCCATTCCCATGTGGGAATCCCATATGCTGGTGCTGGAACATAGCGTTTCTGCATTCATTGCTTCCCAGCAGGCGCTCACGGCCATCTTCGCTGACCTGCACCTGGAGACCACAGGTCCCTTGCAGGGCACACCCAAATCCATCCAGAAAACCCTCGAGAGCCATGGGCCTCGTGAGGGTCCTCGATTGTCTGTCTCACACTCTTTCCCGTTCTTTGGGGCAAGATCATCCAGGGCCTCTGGCTCCAGGCCATTGGACAGGGCGAACGGCTTGGATCCCTTGACTGACTTCTTGGATTGGGAATCTGATGGACACATCCCCAGAGACCCTCACTGCCCGAGGACACCTCCTTTTTGGTGTTTGGGATATGGCTCAGGCCCTCAACCTGGTCACCCTGACCGAAGAGGACCCTTGTGCTGAAGAACTCGATATTCTTCAGTATGAGACCCTGCCCAGGGAATCCCTCAGTCCCAGGGCTGCCAAGCCTCTCTCCCGGCTATTGCTCCGCATGTGGGAGGGCCCAGCCTCGGTCCCCATTGTCAGCAAGCGCCTTGACACAATGTACAAGGTGCAGCGAGGGCCAGGCTTCCGAAAGACCCAATTTTCGCACACCTCAATGATGGTGGAGTCAGCCATGAGGAAGCAGAAGAGCCTGAAGTCCCATTCATTGGTCACGGCCAGGCCGAGAATTGAGAGCCCTTGATGCCCTGGGCCACAAGGCCTATCAGGGTTCCATGCTCTCTTGTTGCATCCAGGCATACCAACTATATATTGGTATGTTCCTCTGATTTGACAAAAGAACTTGGAGGTTTCTCTGCGGACCTCGGACGAGCCACTAGATAGGTTCCGCATCCTGTTGAAATCAGTGGCCGATTGCTCTAAGTATATTTCTTGAGCCTCCTATAATGGCTTTGAGACATGGGCTCAGGTGGCAGCCGTGGGCATTGGAGTCTGCCACCAAGTTTGGCTCAAATCTTCGCATTTGGAGCAGTGGGTGCAGGAGAAGCTCCTGGACATGCCCTGCCTCAGTGAACTTCTTTTTGGGAAGCCGATGGAGGAGAAGGCGGTGGAGATCGAGATGGAGTATGTCACGAGGACCTGTCTCTCCCGCAAGACCTCTACCCTGTCTCGGAAGAAGCAGACCACCAAGAAGCCCTTCTTCCCCAGGAAAGTCCTCCAGTATTGCGGCCACCTGCCATACCCAGCTACTCCCACGCCAACCACTCCTGCGCAGGGAAAGTCCGGTCAAAGCCATCATAAACCAAAGGGCCCAAAGGCCCAGATATCGGGCCCCATTGCAGCCCCCTTGGGTTTTGACGCCAGCAGCAAAGCCTCTCGCCCTCTGGCAATCCGGCAGCCCGTAGGGAGACATCTGTCCTGCTTCGCCCAGTCATGGGCACTGATCACCTCAGACACCTGGGTCCTCCAGGCCATCGCCTTCACTCGACAGGCTTCCACCCCCTTTCTCCCCGGCAGAGCCTCCTCGACACCCTGCGCACCAGGTTTTGCTGCAGCAGGAATTGAACTCCCTCCTTGCCCAACAGGCAGTCAAAGGTCCCGCCCCACCTTCAAGGTCAGGGCTTTTATTCCCGGTACTTCCTCGTCCCGAAAAAGGCGGGGGTTCTGCAGCCCATCCTTGACCTCTGCAGGCTAAACAAGTTTCTGGTGCAGGAGAAATTCAAGATGTTATCTCTTGGTGTGCTGCTGCCCTTCCTCCGGCTATGCTCCTTGGATAGCCCATATCTTGATCCACCCCCAACACAGGCAGTACCTGCGTTTTTCAGGGTGCAGGGAGAGCACGTCCAGTACAGGATGCTCCCCTTCAGTCTCGCATCCGCTCCTTGGTTCTTCACGAAGTGCTTTGTCATGGCTGCCGCTCACCTTTGGCATCAGGGCATGCTGGTATTCCCTTACCTTGACAACTGGCTCATTACGGGCTCCTCTGTCGGAGGCCCGGCAGGTGATGTCACGCACTGTCCTCCTCTTGGAGAACTTGGGGTTCTTGGTCAACTATCCAAAGTCTCATCTTGAGCTGGCACAGGTTCTTGAGTTCATCGGGGCGTGCCTCAATATTCGGCAGGCCATGGCCTTCTTGCTGGTGGATCACTCCACCTGTCTCTGGGCTCTGGCCACTTGCATACAAAGCACCTGACAGGTCACCGCTCAGTCCATGCTGCGTCTCTTGGGCCACATGGCCTCAACTGTGCATGTGGTTCCTCACTCCCACCTACACATGCAGATGGCCCAGTAGTGTCTCAGCTCTCAATCTAGCCAGTCCCTCGGACACCTCAGGGACTCCGTCAGGGTTCTTCCCAATCTCAGTTTGTCCCTGAACTGGTGGCAGAACCCCTGCAACCTCCTGCGGGGCTCGCTCTTCCAAGCCCCACAGTACAATGTTACTGACCAGATGCCTCCCTGCAAGGGTGGGGAGCCCATTGTGGCTCTCTGCATGCAGGGGCAGTGGTCGCCTGTGGAGGCTCAACAGCAGATAAACCTGCTCAAGCTCCAGGCCATCCGATGGGCCTTAGAGGATATCCTCAGCGGGAAATTGGTCCTGGTGCAAACTGACAACAGAGTAGCGATGTTGGTTTTGTGTTGTGGGTTTTTTTTTTTTTTTTGCTTGTTTTTACATCAAGGAGGGGGCACAGGGTCGCGCTCCCTCTGCAGGGAGGCAGTCATCTGCTCTTTTGCCACCCGGCGGAGGATGTCTCAAGGCGACATATCTCCCGGGTCAGGAGAACGGCCTGGCGGACAGGCTCAGCAGAATCCTTCACCCCCATGAATGGCGCATGGATCCCAGAGTGGCAGGCTGTTCCCGTACTGGGGAACTCCGGCAATGGACCTCTTCACCAGCCCCCAGAACACTCGGCTTCCTCGCTTCTGCGGCCTGGTACCACACGCAGGGAGGGCCCTGATGCATTTCTCTTAGACTGGTCATCCAGCCTCCTATATGCACTACCTCCCTTCCCCCTCATTGCAAGGACTCTGTTCAAAGCTCAATGGGACAGAGCATCGCTGATTCTTGTGGCCTCGGCAGCCTTGGTGCCCACTCCTGCTCTGACTGTCGTCAGAGCCTCCGATTCCCCTAGGCTCTGCCAGGGTCTTGCTGAAGCAGGAGGAGGGCTGGATACTGCACCTGAACCTACCCTCCCTATCCCTCACGGCGTGGCGGCTGGGTGTCTAGCCTCTCTGGCCCTTTCGGAAGAGATCAAGGAAATCCTCCTTTCCTCGAGGAAGGACTCCACTAGGCGAGCTTACGCCTTTAAGTGGAAACGCTTCTCCGTCTGGTGCTCGGAGCACCAGATTGACACCACCTCATGCCCATTTTGGTGGGATCTCAAGTACCTTCTTCACCTCTCAAGGTAGGGACTGAAGTCTAACTTGGTTAGAGTTCATCTGAGTGCCATATTGGCTAATCATCTCCCTATTGAGGGAAAATCTCTCTCGGGGTAACCACTAGTCTCCTGCTTCATGTGGTGCCTTCTGTTATTTAAGCCACCCATCTGTCCCCTCCTGCAGAATGGGACTTGAATGTGGTGCTCATGCAGCTCACTCCACCCTTTGAGCCAATGGTGATGTGTTCGCTCCAGCATTTGTCCTGGAAGGTGGCTCGCCGAGTCAGTGAGCTTCAGGCGCTCATGGCTGGCGCCCCTTACACCAGGTTTTATCGGAACAGGGTGGTCCTCCGGACGCATCCTAAGTTCTTACCCAAGGTCATTTGGGCCTTTCATTTCAACCAAGAGTGCTCCAGACCACCTTCCCAAGGCCCCACGCCGATCAGGCGTCGGTGACTCTCCACGCCCTTGACTGTAAGCGGGTCCTTGCCTTCTACTTGCAGCATACCCAGACTCATCACTCTGTAATCTGTTCGGGGTATAAGCAACTCCTGCCCTCCGACCCTTCTTCACGGCTACCGAGGGTTCTGACCCAAGGGCTCGGGTTCCTTCAAGCTTTGGCTTCTGCTTATGGCCTCGCAAGGCATTTTTTGGTTACAGGTTCAGTAGCTTGTAGCTAGGGAGTCCCATAAGTGAGGACTGACTTCCTGCTTGTTCCTAGAGAAAGTGTAGTTACTCACCTGTAACAGGTGTTCTCCGGGGATAGCAGGAATCGGTCCTCACTACCCTCCCACCTCCCCTGATGAGTTGCTGCATTTTGTCCTTCCCTTGCCATCTTCTTGGTAGGGCTCGAGCTAAGGGACCTGACTGAGCAAGATGGCACCCTTGGGCAGGAAGAGAACCATGCATGCATGGTAGCAATCCCAAAGGCTTGCTTTGAAAGCTGGGGAATTGCTCTATGAGGACTCCGTCGGTGCCAGTGTTGCCCATAAGTGAGGACTGATTCCTGCTGTCCCTGGAGAACACCTGTTAGTGTAGTTACTCACCTGTATCTGATGCCTCTGAACAATGGTGTGGCACTCAGCAGTTGATGGCTGAAGTTACAGGATGGCCTGGAGAAGGCCCTTTCTCTTAGCTCAGGTGGCAGCTTAGTCATGTTTCTGAGGTCTGGTGGCTGGTAAGTCTCTCTAGCTTTGTATCCACATGTGTCATGCTTTCTCCAAGTGGTTCAGCGTCTGAGTCTTCCCCTCTGTTCTGTGATCCCTTCCTGGGATCTGTGTTGGGTGCCACCATCAGGGTCCTGAGCACCATTTTTGAGCTATTGAAGCATGCTACTTTGAAGGATTTGACATTAAAGATGGCCATCTTGGTCACTATTTGTTCCACAGTGCATATTTCTGAGCTGCAGGCTCTGTCTTGCTGAGATCCTTATCTGCCTTTTTCAAAGGAGACAGTTTCTATTTAGTCTGTGCTTTCTCCGTTTCGTGTGAACCAGGTGGTCTGCCTGCCCTATAAGGAGCAATGTTGGGGGAAGGATATGGATCTTTGCCTTGTGGATGTCTGGAGGGTGCTTCTCTTGTACTTGGAGGTTACAAATTTTCTTTCCTAAGTGTGACCATCTTTTTGTGTTTGCTAGCCTGTGCAAGGGTGATGCAGTGCTAAGTTGACTGAGGGTGTGGAATTAACGGGGCTATTACCTAGGTGTAATCGGTTATGGAACCAGCTGGTTCCGGAGGGGTTGCGTGCCCATTCTATCCAAGCGGAAGCATTCTCATAGATGGGGTGGAACAGAACCCCCTGCAATGTGGGCATCACTTTCCACTTTTGTCAAGCATTACCACTTGGATGTCCACAGGTGGGTGGACATGGCTTTTGGCAGAAGGGTTTTGCAAGCTGCTGTCTTCCCACACAGTGGAGTTGTAGCTTTGATATGTCCTACTTGTCTGGACAGGTCTAGCAGGATGACATGGAAGATGTCGTCATGTTGTGTGTTTTTTTTTTTTCCCCCCCCCCCCTAGTTGTTAATTGAAACATCATTAAGTCCTGCTAGTCCAGTTCAAACTGACCTGCCCCTGAAACTGTATTTGTTCTGTTCTTCTGCTGTAGTAACCTTGGGTCCACTATGACTTTTCTGCTTTGCTCTACAGGTTCAGCTTCTACTGACAGCCTTCTGGTTATGCTTTCCTGTACACATTTCTCTACTGTTTTGTTTGATTACTTGTTGCCCTCTTTGAGGTTTGCTATTGCTTTGGGACAGATACTGAAGAGACCTTTGGTGGCTGAGGTGAATAGTAGCATGGGACTGATGTCATTGAAACCTGGGCTTTCATTGTTACTTTGTCTCCAATATGTTGGTAGGGAAACACAATTCAGTTGTCTGGACTGATCTAGCAGGACTCGAGAGGATATTAGATAAGTAAAGTATCACCTTTTTTGCAATTCATCCTTTTCCTTCCCCAGCAGCCCTCGCCATGTTGATCCTTGGCTAGTAATTTCACTTCTCAACTACTGCAATATTCTCGCTGTCTCCCTAACTTTGAAATCAAAAGATTACAAAATATTCAGAACACTGCAGCTCAATTAATAATGCAATGCATTTAAGTTTGATCACATCCCCCCCCCCCCCTCTTATTTTGTCTACACTGGTTAACCATTCAGTTTCGCATTCGCTACAAGGTTCTTATTCTGGCCCATAAAGTTTTCCAAACTAGTACTCCTGCCTACTTTACCTCCTCCCCTGCTTGTTGCGTTTAGTTCAAGCTAATCCTTTCTCCCTTCCATCTCACAAGGCAGACTTTGAGTAGACGAGACATTCTGCCTTTTTATTTTCTCCCTTTTTTTTATTTTCTTCCCTCCCCATCTCTGGAACAACCTAGAGCAGGGGTTTTCAATTCTAGTCCTGGAGGGCCGCAAACCAGTCAGGTTTTCAGGATGTCCCTAATATGCATAAGATAAATTTGGATACATTGGGGGCAGTGTGCAAATATCTCATGCATATTCATTAGGGAGATCCTGAAAACCTGACTGGCTTTTGGCCCTCTAGGACTGGAATTGGAGACCCCTGACTTAGTCTTCCTTCAATAAGTTTAAAACAGCCTTAATTTTATTGCTGCATTTGATCATACCTAACCTGACTGCTGTATAGCCTGCTCTTTCTTTCCTCTTCCAACACCCTGCCCCTTCCCTCCCATTTATTTCCTGAAATTCCTTTCATTTTTCTGATACCTGATTTTATTGTGAACCGCTTTGATGCTACAAAAGGTTTTTAAATAGTTATAAGCATGTAATGCTGTTTCCAATTCATCCTGCAAGACCAGTCCAGACAAGTGGGTTAAGTCCCCCTGCCAGCAGATCTTGGAGACAGTGCCAGAAGCTTCAACAAGTGGGCTCTGGCATATAGAGGCTCCCCTAGTTGTCACCCTCAGTATTTCTCTGTCTGCAGCAGATGATGGATGTCTGTTTTTCGTTCCTCCTGGTAGCTTGCCATTCTAAGGGGCTAAGAGTCTCTGCCAGTGGAGCTCCTGAGCCTTATTTTGGAGGATGTCGTCTTGGCACACGTGAGGTGGTGCCCTTGAGGTTTCCCCACTGACTGCCAAGTCTAGTGTGAGTAGGGAGATCCTGGTCAGGAGGACTGGTTCAGCTGTCCCTGGGGGGGGGGAGACTTTGTCTCCTAGTCAGGAGGACTGGTGAAGCACATTGCAGGAAGGCGCCATAGAGCCTGGGACAGTAAGAGCAGCCGCCCTTTACTTTTTATAGTGTATTCTTAAAGTGTACCTTAGTTAAAAGCATCTGGGGCTAATGGCTTAGGTGAACGGAAGGATCGCAGTGAGTTTTCAGCCTTCTCCCGCCTCTCTCCTCTTCCAGACTGATGGTGATTTTTACCCCCGCCACACTGCCTGGGCTACTTGAGCTTGCCAGTTCTGCAGTCCTTTGCCTTCCCACCATTTCTTCTGCTCTCTGAGCTGCTGCACACAGTGTAAGATTCTGTGGTGGCTATTTTGAATTTGTTCTGTTTCTCCCTGATATGCCAGTCATAGGCTCAGAACAG
The DNA here is from genome assembly GCA_033557465.1 of Ichthyophis bannanicus. Taxonomy (NCBI): domain Eukaryota; kingdom Metazoa; phylum Chordata; class Amphibia; order Gymnophiona; family Ichthyophiidae; genus Ichthyophis; species Ichthyophis bannanicus. The sequence continues at coordinate 196,810,145 of CM066039.1, forward strand.
CACAGATTAGAGGCCATGAATCAGGACCATTCCTTCCTCCTTTAACCCAGTGCATCGCCTGCAGCAGGAAGTGCTGCATTATGGTCCAGCTATGTGCCACATATATTGATCACCCAGGGGAGTGGCAGTGTGGGACGTCTCTCCTTCAGTACTACACGAGGTGGAGCAGGCAGGGTCACTCAATTTCAGACGGTTTCCTCCACCTTATGTACTAGAGCCTTGTCTCCAGGCTCTCTGTCTCAGGGGATGTCCCCCCACCCCTCCTCTCTTGCTTCCACAGCAGCCCATTGCAGGTGGCATGGATCAAGTGTCTGTCCAATTTGTCCCTATTCAGACAGGTTTGGAATCTTTGGGCATCCACATCTTCCCAGGCAGTGGGTCTCAAAACAGGGGTTTCTTCCTTCTCCTTTAAGCCCACAGCAGAAGTAGTGTGCTGGTGGCAGAAACACCGGATGCACTTAGCTTGGGGGATCCCACTCGTCCTCTGAAGGAGATCTCCTGGATTTCTCCGAACTGGACAACTGAGCAGGATCAACTCTCCATAGAGGATAGCACACGCTCTTTAGACTGAAGATAGGGAAGATGACCAAGCAAAGGATCAGGAGGAGACTCAGGATGTCTAATTTGTTCTCAAGGAGGCACGTTTGGCATTAAGCACGCAAGTTGTGGACGCCTTGTGTCTCCCTGAATCTCAGGGGCAGGAGGCAGTGCAAACTTCATCTCAAGCGCATCCTATCCTCCAAGCACTGTTCCCTCTAAGCTGTGCGCATGTGCGCGCGCACACACATCGCTGAGTGAGCGCACATACTTTACAACGGAGCGCACAAAAATTACGGTTCTGATTCTGATAGAAAACACAGACGTCTTAAAATTTAAAAGTTGTGATTGTAATTACTATAAATTTTCCGCTTCATTTAGTAATCGTTTATTTTCATTTAATTTGATTAAAAGCAATGTGTACATACTGTATTCTGACGTGTAGTCAAATTTTAAAGTATATAACTCCGAGTGTCATTATGTGGCACACAAAAATTTAACCTTCCTTCAAAAGCTGCACAGCTGATATTTTATGCGCACACAGCCTACAGAAAATTAGAGGGAACATTGCCTCCAAGGTATAAGGAAACCTTCAAAGGCCATCCTGTTTCCTTAAGAACTGCAACAAATGGTCTCTCTGAAGTGGAACGCGACTCACCAGTAGCGTCCTTTTTGTACCATTGGGTGTTTGAGCCATCTTTAGCTCTGGTCCCCTGAGGACTGTGATAACTGGCTTGCATACTCAAAGGTTGATGCAATGGTGTGATGGCTGTCACCAGACATAAAACGATCCATGTGGAAGGCAGTGCTGCTCTGCAGGACCAGAAGGTGGAAGGGCTTCTCAAAACTGCCTTCTCTTCCCTCGCCCTTCAAACCTCCCATTTGTGGTGGTTTAGCAGTGCATGCCCTTAGATGGATTCAATTGTTTCCGGATGACCCTACTACAGCACGTCTGGAGTCTGTGTGGTGGCCTTGGTGTATGCTTTCTATAATCTGCTCCAACATGTGGCTCAGTCCGTGGCAGCTGTCATGGTAGTTAGCCATTTGGCTCTGACTTTGTCACTGGTCCACAGATTTCACGTTGGAGGCTCAACTAGCTAAGCTCCTGTTTTTTTAAGGGCAAGCTCCTGTTTTGGCGAGGACTTGGAAGAGCTGATTAAGGAACTCTGAGGTCAAGCCCCAGCATTTACTTGAGGATAAGCCAAAGTCTACTAATTGCTATTCCGGCTTGCGTTCATTGCCCTTCTCCTCAAGGGTATGTTTTCTGATATGCTTGGCGCTACTGACTGGGTTAGTCGTTGGGGCCCTCGTTTTAACAGCTGCGCCTAAGTTGCAGCCTTTTTGGGGGATCAGCCAGACAAAGGATTTGTTCTCTGTCCCCTCAAAGTTTCAGGCCCTTCTGCTCCTTCTGCTGATGGTCTTCAGACCCACTCCAGGACACGACGGGGGGGGGGGGGGGAGGGGAAGGGTGTCAGCTGGCCCGGTTTGCCTGCGAGTTGGAGGAGACCACCACCAATCAATGGGTCCTCTATTGACCATGGCAGCTATCCTATCAATGACACCTTCATAATCTCCCCAAGACCATGCCAACCACACTGCAGTACCTTTTGGATGGTGCTTCTACCAGCGACCACCTCCGGCCACTACTCCATCTGCTTTGGGTCAAAAGGAGCCATCCTTCTTTGGGACAACATTTTGGATCTCAAGACAGTCAATCAAATGGAAACTCTCTGATCTGTGATTTAAGCGGTATGGAAAGGGGACTTCTTGGCCTCCCTTGTTCTAGCAGAGGTTTACCTTCATATCCCTATCCGCAAGGATCAGTAGGTGTGTGGTGGGGTTCTCCCCCCCCCCCCCCTACATTTCATGGTGCTTGGGCGCCACTTCCAGTTCTGCACCTTGCTCTTCTGTCCTTGCAGCAGCACTGCATACTCCAAAGTCAGCAACCCTGCGGAAACAAAGGATCCGTATTCATTCATACCTGGATGATTAGCTTATCAGGGCAAAGTCATATCCGGAGGCTTTTGAAGCAGTCTGACTGTTTGACCACCTAGCCTTGATGTTCCAGGAAGCAATCATGCCATAAGCTGTCTGCACCCCTCCCAGTCCCTGGAGTTCTTGGGGGGGTCTGCTTTGACATCTGCCTTGGTCGGGCCTTCCTTTCAGAGGACTAGCTGCCCAGGCTCTCTGGCTAACTCCAAGCTTTCTGGCTTCAGGTTTGGCCAAGTTCTGGGGGTCATGGCATTGTTTAATGTCCCCTGGGCATGAACCTGACATGCAACCGCTACAATGGGCCCTTTTATCCCCCTAGTCCCCAGAATTGCAGGACTATAACATGCATCTTCTATTGCCCAGGACTGTCTGCATCAGTCTGAGCTGGTGGCTCTGCCCACACAACCTTGCACAAGGGGTTCTGCTCAAAGCACTGCAATTGATCCTGGACACAATGGATGCCAGCCTCTCTGGCTGGGGAGCGCATTGTCTAGATCACAGCCCAGGGCTCCTGGTCTCTGCAGGAATCCCAATGAATGATAAACTAGCTTGAGGCACGAACAGTTCGTCTTGCTCTGAAAGCCTTTCTATCACTGCTCCACCATCTCTCAGTCCATGTCCTCTGCGACATTGCCACTACAGTGGCTACCTCAACCGACAGGGCAGCACCAAAGCCCCAGGAGTCACCAGGGAAATGGCATTACTCTTCCCTTGGGCTGAATGGCACCTGCAGGCGCTTTCAGCCCAACACATTGCCAGAGTGGACAGTGTTCAAGCAGAATTCTTTAGTTGCCATATCCTGGACACCACCGAGTGCGAACTTTGATCCTGTAGCCTTCCAGCATATCGTGAGGCTTTGGGGCCAACCCAGGTTCAGCCTCTTGGTAATTGCCAATAACACAGAAGTTCCTGCCTTCTTCGGTCACCTAGTCACCACAGGGAGACTGGATCTCAAGGGATTGACATGCTGGGCCAGAATTGACGAGGAGTCTTGCTACTGTACCTCTTTCCATGTGGCTGCTGATCAGGAGTGTCTACATCATGTTGACTCACCCTGATCTGGTGGTTCTGGTGGCACCAGACTAGCCCAGGTGCCTGTGATATGCTGACCTCGTTCAGCTACAAGTGTCCTCACCCCCTGCTTCTGGGCTCTTGGTGCAGTCTCCTGAGACTGGACCCAGTCCTGATGGATCACCTGGCTCCTTACTTGTTTACGGCTTGGCTCTTGAGAGGCAGCACCTAGTCTGCAAGGACTATTTGCTTAAAGTTGTTCAACCTCTGTTTAAGGTATGCTGTCCCTCCACATTGATTGCATATGTGCAGGTATGGTGCTTGTTTGCATCATGATGTGCTCAGCAAAAAAGATTGCCTTGGCGATTGCAGATTCCAGAGATCCTAGCCTTTCTACAGGATGGGTTCGATAAGGGTCTTGCCCTCCCAACTCTGTGCATACATGTAGCAGCCCTCACATGCTTCCAGGACCCAATAGCAGGACGTTTGCTTGTGTCTTACACAGATGTCAGTTGTTTCCTCTGGAGTGTGCACACTCTGACCTCCACTGTCCCCTTTTTCCTCCATGGGACTTTCCCTGGTGCTCCAGAGCCTCATGAAGAGCCCCTTTTGAGCCCCTCAGCCATATCATTCTTGGAGATCTGTCCCTGAAGACTGTCTTCCTAGTCGCTATCACATCGGCCAGGCAAGCGTAGGTGCTTTCCTGGCAGGAGACCTTTCCCTCATTCACTTTGTCACTTTGGGCCATGCCCCTTCCTTGCCCAAGGTGCTTTTACCCTTTCATGTGAATCGGACCATTTTTTTCTTACCCTCCTTTCTGAAAGAGTTCTGAAGGGCCCAACAATTTTCAGGCAGTCAATGTCAAGAGTTCTTAGTTGCTACCTTTTTAAGGTCATAAATGCCTTTTGGAAGTCTGATCACCTGTTTGTACCCTTTGCTGGTCCGTACAAAGGTCTGACAGTGTCCAAGGCTATGATTGCACACTAGATCAAGCGTACCATTGAAGCTGCTTACTTCTCCAGGACCAAGCAGGAAGTCGGTCCTCACATATGGGTGTCATCGGCACCGATGAGGCCCCAGTGGAGCATTTCCCCAGCTTTCTATGAAAGCCTTTGGGAATGCAGGCACGCATGCGTGGTTCCCTTCCCGCCTAAAGGTGCCATCTTACCTCAGTCTCTTTTTTTCCGTGAAGCCCACCGGACGTGTGTCCTGTTTTCCCAATTAAAATTAGATTTTTTTTTTGGCGATTTTCGCTATTTTTTTCTCCCGGTTCGACGCCGGTTCCCCTCCCGCTGGGTTCGGTACACCGGTATCGAGCCTGATTCTTCTTTTTTCGTGTTTTGCCCTTCGTGGCTGGCGTTCGCGCCCTTTTTTTCCATTTTTCCCTGGAAGGCCGGTCCTTTGACCTCGCAGGGACTCTTTTCCCCCCGATGGCTTCCAGCGGTTTTAAAAAGTGTGATCGGTGTAAAATGTCTCTCACCAACACACACGACTGCTGCCTTCGGTGCCTCAGCCCCGATCACAACCCTAAGTCGTGCGGGCCATGTGGAAAGATGTTTTCCAAGGCACTCCGAAGTCGATAGCAGCAAATAGAGGCTTTTCTCGGACTCGGCCTCCGGCCGGGCCTGGACCTCATCTGAAGCCTCGACATCTTGAGATTCCGATCCCGAGCGCCGTCGAAGCTCCTCGGACAGGGGGTCCCCCGACCGGGAACGCAAGAGGAAGAAGCGGCTCGCGAGGGCGTCGTCGGAGGAGGTCCCTGATTCCTCAAGGGCCAGGTCTAAGACCCCCAACGGTGGCCCCGGGCCCGTGGAACACGAGAAGCCTGCTAAAGTTCCTTGCGTGGAGCCGGAGTCTGCTGGATACGTAAGCCCCGTAGTCCTCGGACTCTCCTCCCAGGGAGCCGCCGCCGGGGCCCGAGTCGGTGGCTGCTGCGTCTCCCGAGCTGAGTCTCAGGATGACAGCCTTGGAGAGCAGATTGTCTGCCTTCATGGAGCAGCAGCGGGCACTGATGGCCAGCCTGTCTGGCGCATCTGCCCCAACCACTGGGACATCGACTTCGAAGTCGACCCCGGAGACCGAGCCGATACTAGAGTCCATTGTGGCTCCGAGTCGACCTCCGGTCGCGGTCTCCCTCGGCGTCGGGGCGGGTGCTCCAGGGCTCCGTGGGGTCGGACCCTGACTCTTCCTCGGACGAGTCAGCTTGGGAGACGGAGGACGAGGAGTCTCCTGACACCTTCAAGACTCGGTGCATCCCGTCGGACTCGCCGCAGTCTGAGCCCCAGAGTAGGTCCTCCCCCTGGAGGATACTCGGTTCTCGGAGTTCATCCGGGATATGACCGCTGCCTTGACTATCCCGGCAGACCCCGAGGAGGAGCCTCGAGCTGAAGAGCTTGAGGCCCTACAGTATGACTCTCCTCCGAAGGAGGCCTTTACTGTCCCGGTTCCTCCGATGCTGGAACGGCTCCTCTTCCGGATGTGGGAGACACCGGCCTCGGCGCCGGTTTTAGGCAAGCGAGTCGACTCGATCTATCGACTCAGGAAGAGCCCTGGCTTTCAATAGGCACAGCTACCACACCATTCCATGGTTGTGGAATCAGCCATGCATCGTCTGAAGAGTCAGAAGATGCACTCCGTGGTGCCCCCCCCGGCAGGGAGGCCCGGAACCTCGATGGCGTCGGTAGAAAGTGCTTCCAGGGCTCGATGCTTGCTTGCCGTGTCCAGTCTTACCAGCTGTACATGGGCATGTACTTGCACGACCTGGCCAAGGAGTTGGCCGGGTTCTCTGCTGGTCTCTCCGGGGAACCCTTACAGAGATTTAAGTCCTTGTCCTCGGGGGATTCGGGACTGCTTGAAGTTCATGTCCCGCGCCGCCTACGATGGCTTCGAGGCTTCGGCCCGAGTTGCGGCAGCCGGCATCGCACCTCGACGCCAGGCATGGCTGCAGTCATCAGACCTCGAGCCATGGGTTCAGGACAAGTTGGTCGATGTCCCTTGCCAAGGTGAAAACCTTTTTGGCAAGCCCATGACAGAAGGCCGCTCAGCTCGAAACCGAGACCTCACACAGACAAGACTGTCTAGGAAGACCTCTGCCCCTTCTCATAAGAAGAAGGGCTCGTGTAAAAAGCCCTTTTACCCGAGGAAGGGCACTGCCTACAAACAGTACCCGCAATATCAGGCTGCCCAAGCTGCCCCCCAGGGTCAGCAAGCCAAGGGCCAGGGTAATGGGCCCTGTAGGCAGAGGACCCCCAAGCCACCAGCCCCTGCTCCCACTCAGCAGGGTGGGGGCTTTTGACTCCTTGAGCATAGCCTCTCCTCTTCTCCACTGCTCTCCCAACCCTGCACAGGAGGTCGCCTCGCCCTCTTTGCCCACCAGTGGCCCCTTATCACCGGGGACAGTTGGGTGTTGGACATATTCCACAAGGGTTATGCCCTGCATTTTCACCAACTGCCTCCACTATATTTTCCAGGGGAGCCTCCAAGGCCTCCCCTGCACACAGACCACCTCCTGCAAGAGCTTCAAGGTCTGTTGGTGGACAGGGCGGTGGAGCCTGTGCCTCCCCACTTAGAGTCACGGTTTCTACTCCAGGTATCTCCTGGTGCCCAAAAGAACCGGTGGCCTTCGACCCATTCTGGACATCAGGAACCTCAACAAGTTCCTAGTGAAGGAGAAGTTAGAGATGCTTACTCTTGGGACACTTCTGCCCTACCTCCAGCAGGGAGATTTGCTATGCTCTTTAGATCTAAAGAATGCGTACACTCACATCCTCATTCATCCAGACCACAGAAAGTACCTCAGGTTCATTGTGGGAGGAAACCATTATCAATACAGAGTGCTGCCTTTCGGCCTCACCTCCGCCCCCAGAGTCTTCACAAAGTGCCTAGCAGTGGTGGCGGCCTACCTGAGAAACCAGGGCATCTTTGTCTGGATGACTGGCTCATCAGGGGTCAGACGTGCCAGGAGGCCAAACAAGCCACCCTCAGCACTATTGCTCTTCTCCAAAGGCTGGGGTTTGTCATAAACTACGCAAAGTCCACTTTGCTCCCCTCCCAGAACTTGCCAGCAGACAGGGTACATAGGTTGATGGCCTTGGCAAATCAGTTTCTCAGCAGGTCACTGGTCTCCGCCAGACTCTGCCTTAGGCTTCTGGGCCACATGGCTTCGACAGTACATGTGACCCCTCAATGCCAGGCTCCATATGAGGCCTGCACAGTGGTTCCTTCTGACTCAGTGGTCACAGGCAGCCTCAGAGACAGAATAAGGGTGTCCAGACCATTTCTGCACTCCCTCAACTGGTGGCTGCACCCTCCCAATCTACTGAAGGGGGTGCCTTTTCAGGTTCCAGGGTACATGGTAGTGCTGACCACAGACACCTCCCTGCAAGGCTGGGGAGCTCATTGTCTGGGCAAGTGCACCCAGGGCCTGTGGTCTCCTTGGGAAGCTGCACAACAGATCAATCTCCTCTAACTCGGAGCTATTCGATTGGCACTCAAAGCTTTCTCTCCTACCCTGGCTCACCAATCTGTCCTGATTCAGACAGACAACCAGGTAGCCATGTTTTATGTGAACAAACAGGGCGGGACTGGGTCTAGGATCCTTTATCGGGAGGCTCAGGAACTTTGTTCATTTGCCCTCAAGCACAACATGCTCCTCAAGGCTGTGTACCTTCCAGGCCAGGACAACTACCTGGCAGACAGGTTAAGCAGAATACTGCAGCCCCACGAGTTCAGTAGTTCAGAGGGTCTTTTTAAAATGGGGTCTCCCTTTGATAGATCTGTTTGCCAGCCCAATGAACAAGCAACTGCCACAGTAATGCTCCAGGCAACCGCATGCTCTGCGCATCGCACCGGATGCTTTTCTGATATCCTGGTCTCAGGGCCTCCTGTATGCGTTTCCTCCCACACCCTTGGTGGCCCGAACTCTCCGATTCTTCAGGACAAGGCCTCGGTCCTGCTGGTGGCTCCCAGGTGGCCGAGACAGCCTTGGTTTCCTCTTCTGCTTCAACTGGCGGTGGATCCTCCACTACTTCTGGGGTTGCAACCCGACCTTCTCTCACAGGAGCAGGGTTCCCTTCTGCACACCAATCTCAAAGCTCTCAATTTGATGGCCTGGAGGCTGCAAGGGTAGTTTTGGCTCCCTGGGGCCTACCTCTTGAAGTTGAGGAGGTTGTCCTGGCCTCTTGGAAACGGTCCACTAGGAAAACCTATGCTCTCAAATGGAAACAGTTTTCTGTTTGGTGTCAGCTACGTACAGAGGACCCTTTCTCTTGTACGGTGCCAGTAGTGCTTCAGTACTTACTGCACTTATCGAATCAGGGACTTAAGTCCAATTCTGTTCGGGTCCACCTCTCAGCTCTAGCAGCTCACCACTCTCTGGTGGAGGGACATTCTCTGGCTGGTCACCCCTTGGTGTCCCGCTTTCTCAGGTGCTTGCTTTTGCTCAAGCCTCCAATCCGTCGTCCTGCCCCTGAGTGGGAGCTGAATGTGGTCTTGCAGCAACTGACTCGCCCACCTTTTGAGCCGATGGCTACTTGTCCCCTACGCTTCCTCTCCTGGAAACCTCGGCTATTCGAGTAAGTGAGCTTCAGGCCCTGGTCTATGATAGGCCTTACACCAGGATTTATAGGAACAGGGTAGTCCTTAGGACTCATCCCAAGTTCCTCCCTAAGGTTGTCTCCTCTTTCCACCTCAAACAGGAGGTGGTTCTTCCAACATTCTTCCCTAGGCCTCATGCAAGCCAGGCTGAAGCAGTCCTGCATACCCTGGACTGTAGGAGGGCCTTATCCTTCTACCTTTACCGTATGCAGGGGCATAGAAGGGCTACTCAGCTTTTCATATCCTTTGACCCCAATAAGTTGGGGTTATCTGTGTCCAAGCATACCTTGTCCATCTGGGTAGCTGACTGTATCACCTGGGCTTATAAGGCGACTGACCTTCCTTTGCAGGGTAGGGTCACGGCCCATCTTCAGCCAATGGCTGCCTCAGTGGCTCATCTCTGCTCTGTGCCCTTGATAGACATCTGCAGGGCTGCAACTTGGTCTCCAAGCCAGACGTTTGCGGCCCATTACTGCCTGGAGAGGGAGTCCTGTAGGGACAGTGCTTTTGGCCAAGCAGTACTCCGGAATCTCTTTGAGGTTTAGGCAACTCCTGCCCTCTGTTGGGCTACCGGTGGAGGTTGTGTCCTTGAAAAGCCTTTTCTTTGCTGCTGGGACTAGAGGGAGTTCTCTTGTTCAGCCTGGGTTCCTCGGAAGCCCAGAGCTTGGGAGTCACCCATATGTGAGGACTGATTTCCTGCTTGGTCCTGGAGAAAGAGTAGTTACTCACCTGTAACAGGTGTTCTCCAGGAGCAGCAGGAATCAGTCCTCACAACCCTCCTTCCTCCCCTTGGAGTTGCAGTGGTACATAGTTTATTTTTCATTTTTGTGTGCTGTTCTTAGCTATGTCATTTGACTGAGGTAAGATGGCACCTTTTAGGCAGGAAGGGAACCGTGCATGCGTGCCTGCATTCACAAAGGCTTTCATAGAAAGCTGGGGAAATGCTCCGCTGGGGCTTCATTGGCGCCGATGACACCCATATGTGAGGACTGATTCCTGCTGCTCCTGGAGAACACCTGTTACAGGTGAGTAACTACTCTATCCTGCATAACAAACCTGTACCTGTGGGGCTTCATGCTCATTCCACAGGGGCTCAGGCAGCTTCCTGGGCAGAACAGTTGCACATCTTGCCCATTGACATTTGTAGGGTGGCCAACTGATCCTCTGTCTACCTTTGTGCACCACTATCACCTTTGACCTCCAGGTTCAAGCCGCGGTGCATTTTGGGCCAGTGTGGTAACGGCACCTGTCTCTTCTGCTCAGCTGGAGTGTAGCTTGGCTACTTACTATTTGTCTGGACTGGTCTAGAATGAATTCTTGCCATTTACTGGATGTTGATGTAAAAGGATTGAAATTGTTCTACAGCTTTCTAGGTGGTTTCAGATTTTGTAATGTGTTCTGGAGCTCTTTTTTAGATGTACACATGAGCTCAAACTAAGTTGAACCAAAAGTTAGTCCCAGTGTTACTTTGAGCTATTGGTATTCAGCTATTGTGATGGTGAATGTTCTGCCAATTGTGGCATCCATTTGTTACCTTTTGTATTAATAGTACAGGTGGTAAAGGTAAGAAATGTGAATCTGAGTCTGTGGATACATGGATATGGAGATATCAGGGGACAAATTTTTATTGCTATTTCCTGTGAAAACATGAAGCTAGTGATTTTGTCATGAAATTCCTTTTATGATAAAGCACATATATTTACAAAGTTTACATATCCAGGGGTTAAAGCCTAAATCCTTTTTGACACAATTGAAGCTTTGCAGACTTTAGGTCGGCAACCAGTGCAGTGCTGAATTGCTTTCCTTGAGGATCAACAAGAAATAGAAAAGTATGCATCTTGTAGAAAAAGTGGATAAGAAGTGTGTGTGTGTGTGTGGGGGGGGGGGGTGTCTCGGCCTCTGACCAAGCCTGGGCTGGGGGGGGGGGCAGGGCTGGGGGCCTTGGCCTCTGACCAAGCCCTTTTGTCTTTAGAAACACCTGATGCAATACAAGCGTAAACTTTGGTGAAAAAGCTACTACAGCCACAAGGAAAGAGCCCTTTGCCTCCCTGACTTTTCACAAAACTCTGTTCTGGTAGGGCTGGCCTGTCCACTAGGCAGGCTAGGTGGCTGCCTAGGGCAGCAAACCACAGCAAGCGGCATGGTTGCTTTGTGCCATCCCTTTGGTGACCACAGCAGGCCATGTGCTTCAGCAGACATGGCCTGCTGCTTCTGAGCCCCCTCTTACATGACTTCCTGTTGGGAGGAGGGGGGGGGTCAAAGCAGCAGTCTGTTTGCTGAAGCACATGTCCTGCTGTAGGCACCAAAACGGTGAGAAAGCTGCTGCTTTTAAACTGCTGCCACTACTGGCCCCCAGAAGACATGACGTGTCTCAGGGTGGGGGGGGGAGCAGTGGCACAGCCAAGGTTCCTACCTCTATTGGGCTGGCCCTGGGTACTGAAAGACCCTTAGAGTTGCAGAGCAGGCTCTGAGAGAACAGTAGTGTTTCCTGCCAGAAACAAGGTCTCTACCAGTGGCTGAATTGCGCTCATGTGCTGCCCTGCTCTTATGCTCTCTTGCCAACACCGCTGCTCATGGTAATACAATCTCCTGATGCTGTTGGCGATTTGATCTAGTATTCCTCCTTGCAGCCACAGCAGTACCCAGCAGTGCTGAGCCAAGATGAATGGACTGCCACAAGCCTCACAATTCTGGCAGTGCTCAATCTGACCAGTTTGTGCTTTCCAGCATTTGCTTGAGTTAGTCCCACTCATGTGTTAGACCAAACTTAATTCCTCCTTCAGACATGCAGTTCTAGAAACATTGCTCCTTGGAATCCTGTTCTGCTCACCAAACTATTTCTGGTCCCTTTATAAATTCCTGAATCCTCCCAAAAGTTAGGAATGAGGAAAGGAAAGAGCAGCTTAACACCCCAGAGGGAGGAGGGGGAAACTTGGAACCACTGGGTTCTGCACCCCTATTCACGTTCACATCATGTCTATAGCAGAATAGATATGATTTGGGTAGATGAGCAGTTACTGGGAGGAATACAAGATGGTAAAATAGGGCAGATCGACTGGTCAGTTAAGAACATAAGATACGCCATACTGGGTCAGACCAAGGTCCATCAAGCCCAGTATCCTGTTTCCAACAGTGGCCAATCTAGGTCATACGTACCTAGCAGTTTCCCCAAAAGACACAGGATCCACAATGCTTGTACTGGGTCAAGCATTGATATCCTGGGTCCCTTCTTAATAATGGTTTATGGACCTTTCCTCCAGAAACTTGTCCAAACCTTTTTTTAAACCCAGCTACACTAACAGCCTTTACTACATCCTCCGGTAACAAATTCCAGAGTTTGATTACATGTTGAGTGAAAAAATATTTCCTTATCGCTTCTCTGGGCCAGTCCAGGGAATGTTAAGGTTGTCAATCCCCTTCAGCAGCTGAGGACTGCTTCAAGCTTTGACAGCTCAAGCCACCTGATGTCAGTGTACCAGTCTTTCAGTCCTCAGCAGCTGAACAGGACATCGATGCTGACAGTCTCCCTGACAAGGAAATCAGTTTTGTTTTTTCACAGTAAATATATAGCAAATTGGCTCTAGCAGGGCTGATAATTGGCTATCTCCAGGAACAAGCAGGAATAAGTCCTCACATATGGGTACGTCGGTACCGACGGAGCCTGTGCGGGAAAGCTCCCCAGCCTTTCAGATGAAAGGCTTTTGGGGCCTCCCACTGCACATGTGCGCTGCCTTCCCGCCTTCCTGACCAGCTCTCTTCAGTTTCTCTTTTTCCGCGGAGCCAGCAGGTCATGTTCCTGTCACCGCTGAAGAAATTGTGAAATGTGTTGTTTTTCTTTAGACCGCGTACCTGCCTTCCCCATACCGAAACCGGTATCGCCGGTCTCTTTCTTTCTTTTTTTTTTTTTTTTTAAGACTTTATTTTCTTCAGCACAGCTTGGTACCTGTTAGGCCTTAAGGCCTACACAAATTCTCCTCATGGAGAAGCCAGTCCCTAGTTTTAAAAAAATGTACCAAATGCAGTGCTGTCATTTCTGTCACAGACACCCATGAATGGTGTCTCAAATATTTGGGACCTGACCACTCCATACCGGACTGCCCATCCTGCACCCAGATGTCTAAACGTGGTTTGCAGAACCGGGCCAACAAGCTCCATGTGCTGTTTCCTTCAGAAGCATCACAGTCATCCAGGTCTTCCTCTCCGGATGGATCTCAGGTAACCAAAACTTCTGTGGGCAAATCCTCTAAAAGCAAATCTCTTTCTAAAGATCGAGAGGCTCTCAATTTTGAGTTCGATGATTCTGCCCAGGCCAAAAAACCCCAGCGGGAGGTTCCGGCCTCCAAAGCAATCATGGGGTCACAGGTTGACATCGATGGCATGGCCTCGACCGATCACCTGTTGGACTGCTCTGGGGTACCGGCCCATACCGGTACCGACATCCAGGCAGTAGTGGCGTCTATGGGCAGTACTGTCCAGACCATGCAGCAGGCCGTTCTGGCATTCATTAAGGCTGCGACGCCCTCGGTACCGATTTCATCGGTACCGACCCCGGTTCCGGTATCCACACCGGAACTGAGACCATCGACTTCCAAACGTCGATCGGTTCCGCATGTCTGATTCAGGCTTCCGCCCGGTACCGATCCCATGCTCGATACGCCCGATGTCGATTCCGATCGGTATGCGTATCGTACATTGACAGTACAGAGGGAAGACTCAGATTCTTCTGATGAATTCAATTCCTCTGATGACTCTGCTGAGCTTACTCTTCCTGAGGAGCCCTCTTCTCCAAAGAGGAGGATGTCTCCTCCAGAGGATTTATCCTTTCAGGATTTCATTGTTGATGTAGCTAAAGCACTTTCTATTGCTACATCTTCTGAAAAAGAACCCAGATCAAAAAAATTGGACATTTTAGGATACTCTAAAGCTCCTAAAGAGGCAGTCACTCTGCCTGTCCATGAAATCCTTCAAGAACACTTGATGGATTTGTGGGAGACTCCTTTAACACTGTCTCCCCATTCCCGTAGGTTGGACACCATGTATCGGGTCCCTCCTTCGCCTGGGTTCCAGAAAACTCAGCTGCCTCACCACTCTATTGTGGTGAAGTCTGCCATAAAGAAAATAAAGAGTCCTAAAAGGCATTCTTCTACCCCTCCAGGGCGAGAATGTAAGACCCTAGACTCTTTTGGGAGAAAGATGTTCCAGGCTAGTATGCTTATAGCCAGGATCAATTCTTATAGCCTTTATATGGGCATGTTTCTTGGACAACTTGCCCTAAAAATACAGAATTTTGCCCCCTTTATCCCTGATGATCAAAGGGCGGACTTCTTTTCTATGGTGACACAACTTTCAGAGGTCTCCAAGTTCTCCAACAGGGCAGCCTTTGATTCCTTTGAGGTTGCAGGCAGAGCTTCGGGAATTGCTATTGCAGCCCGACGTCTCACTTGGCTCCAGGCTTCTGACCTAGAACCCTGGGTTGTAGATGGCCTCAGGAATCTGCCCTGTACCGGTGAGAACTTATTTGGGGAAGACTGGCAGATTAAAGCTGCTCAAATGGATGCAGAAAATGCCACTCTAGATAGACTTTCCAAGTCTACTTCTACCCCTGCCAAAAAAGTCTTTTAAAAGGCCTTACTATAAGAAGGCCAGATTTCCCACAAATACTGGCCAGCAATCTGCTCAGCCTCTCTTTGCGGCTAAGCGTCAACAATCTAAGCAGGTAAAGTCAAAGCCTGCAGTGTCTGCTACACCCCAGCAGGCTCAACCCCCTCAGGGGTTTTGACTTGCCTCTAGAGAACTTGCCGTTTCTGGCTCTAGAACAACCAGAGCCCCTCACCATTCCTGGAAGGCTAGCTCATTTTGCTCCCAGATGGGAACAAATCACATCAGAGCAATGGACCCTCTCTATTATCCGGGAGGGCTACAAACTTCATTTCTCCAGCCTTCCTCCCCATACCATGGTGAGGCAATTCAGTTCTCCCCCATCTCTTCTGACCCTGTTGGGTCAGGAAGTCTCTTCTCTCCTTGCCCAAGGGGCATTAGAGGAGGTTCCTCCTCCACAACAGGGGTTAGGTTTCTACTCCCCTTACTTTCTCATAACAAAGAAGACAGGGGGCTTCAGACCTATCCTAGATCTGAGAGAATTGAACAGGTTTCTATTCAAGGAGAAATTCAAAATGCTCTCTCTGGGCCTTCTCCTTCCATACCTTCAGAGTCAGGATTGGCTTTGTTCTCTAGATCTCAAGGATGCGTACACTCATATACTCATCCATCCATCCCACAGAAAATATCTAAGATTTCTGTTCCAGGGAAAACATTTCCAGTACAGAGTACTACCCTTCGGTCTGGCCTCTGCTCCAAGAGTCTTCACAAAATGCATGGCAGTCGTAGCCGCATTTCTCAGAGGCATGGGAATCTGTCTTCCCATATCTGGACGACTGGCTCATCCGAGCTCCATCTCAGTCAGAAGCCCAGATGTCTCTGGACCGCACAAGGCGTATTCTTCAATATCTGGGACTTGTGGTAAACATTCCCAAATCCCAACTCATCCCTACTCAGTCTCTGGAATTCATAGGGGCCCAATTGGACTCCACCACTGCAAGGGCCTACCTCCCTCTGGTCCGAGGCCAAAGACTAATAAGCTTGGCCTCCCAGGCTCAGTCCAGAAGTCACTTGTCAGCCAGAGAAATGCTGCAGCTTCTGGGCCACATGGCCTCCACAGTACACGTGGTGCCCTACGCTCGTCTTCATATGAAAGCAGCTCAATGGACCTTGGCCACCCAGTGGTCTCAAGCATCAGGACTGCTCTCAGACCAAATACTCACCTCAAAACGACTGTTTTGGTCTCTCCAGTGGTGGACATCCTCCAAAAATCTGTTGTTGGGGATCCCCTTCCAACCTTCGTTGCCCCAAGCAACCCTCACAACAGATGCCTCCCAAACAGGGTGGGGAGCTCATCTCCAGCACCTCTCCACTCAGGGCACCTGGTCTCCTCAGGAGACCACCCTTCACATCAACCTTCTGGAACTGCGAGCAATCTTCCTTGCCCTCAGTCTTCCACACCCTCCTTGTCAACCTGACTGTCCTAGTCCAAACAGACAATCAGGTAGCCATGTTCTATGTCAACAAACAAGGAGGGACGGGCTCTCTGTCGCTTTGCAACGAAGCTCTCAGATTATGGGCCTTCGCCAGAGAGCACCAAATTCATCTTCTGGCAGTATATCTTCCAGGAGTTCAAAACTCTCGGGCAGACAGACTCAGCCGAGTTCTGCTCCCACACGAATGGTCCCTACATATGGACCAGATACGCAGAATCTTTCAGGAATGGGGGACCCTGGACATAGACCTCTTTGCAAGTCCGTGGAATGCCAAACTTCCCCGGTTCTGTTCCAGGACTCCGTGTCAGGGAGTTCAGGCCAACGATGCCTTTCTCCTACATTGGGGTCAGGAATTCCTGTACGCTTTTCCACCCATTCCTTTGATTCCCAAGACTCTGTTCAAACTTCAGAGGGATCACGGATCCATGATCCTCATTGCTCCACGCTGGCCACGCCAAGTGTGGTTCCCTCTCCTTCTACAGCTCTCCCAGGGCTCCTCCCTGGACCTGGGAGCTGCACCAGACCTTCTGTCTCAGGAGCAGGGGACTTTGTGGCATCCAAACCCCAAGTCCCTACATCTCCGAGCTTGGTTACTGAAGGCTTAAGCCTTCATGAGTTTAATCTTTCCCAACCAGTGAAAGATATCCTTCATGCCTCTAGGAAACCCTCTACTAGGCGTTCCTATGCTTTCAAATGGAAACGTTTTTCCATTTGGTGTGCGCAACAGGGTCTTGACCCTCTTGCGCTTCCTTTGAATTCTCTACTAGACTATCTCCTGCATCTTTCCAATGCAGGCCTCAAGACGAATTCAGTACGAGTCCATTTAAGTGCTATTGCAGCATCCTTAAAACCTATAAATGGACAACCTGTCTCCTCTCATCCTCTTATTGCAAGATTCATGAGAGGCTTGATCCTCACTAAGCCTCCCATCCGACCTCCTCCGGTAGCATGGGACTTGAATCTAGTTCTGGGTCAACTTATGAAGCCACCTTTTGAACCATTGGTATCTACCTCCCTGAAATTTCTTTCCTGGAAGGTTCTTTTCCTTATTGCAGTCACTTCGGCTCGCCGCATCAGTGAACTGCAGGCTTTGGTGGCTAATCCACCTTATACCAGATTTCATCATGATAAGGTGGTCCTTAGGACGAATCCCCACTTTATGCCTAAAGTGGTCTCGCCTTTTCATCTTAATCAAGAGGTATATCTACCTGTTTTTTTTCCCGGCTCCTCATGCATCCAGTGCAGAGAGGAACCTTTTTACTCTTGACTGTAAAAGAGCTCTCGCCTTTTACCTCAACAGGACTCAGCCACATCGAAAGTCTTCCCAACTTTTTGTGGCTTTTGATCCTTCTCATTTGGGACTTCCAGTCACCAAACGTACACTTTCCAATTGGATTGCTCAGTGTATTTCTTTTGCTTACCAGAGTAAGAACATTTCTCTGGAAGGCCATGTCACAGCTCACAATGTGAGAGCCATGGCTACTTCTATGGCTCATCTTCACTCTGTGTCCATAGATCAGATCTGTCGAGCAGCCACTTGGGCCTCGGTTCATACCTTCACAGCCCATTACTGCTTGGACAAGGACTCCCGCCGGGATGCCTTGTTTGGTCAGGCTGTCCTCAAACACCTGTTCCATACTTAAACAACTCCTGCCCACCTTCCCTGGATGGATGCCTGAGATCCATACGAAGATGGTTTACCCTTGGAGGGGGATCTCCCAGGCATCTTAGCTAGGGAGTCCCCATATGTGAAGACTTATTCCTGCTTGTTCCTGGAGATAGCACAGTTACTTACCTGTAACAGGTGATCTCTGGGAACAGCAGGAATTAGTCCTCACAACCCACCCACCTCCCCTAGGAGTTGTATCTCTATCTATCTTCCTTTCCTCTCTCTATTGTCTGAGCTTTAAACTCGAACTGAAGAGAGCTGGTCAGGAAGGCGGGAAGGCAGCGCACATGTGCAGTGGGAGGCCCCAAAAGCCTTTCGTCTGAAAGGCTGGGGAGCTTTCCCGCACAGGCTCTGTCGGTACCAACGTACCCATATGTGAGGACTAATTCCTGCTGTTCCCAGAGATCACCTGTTACAGGTAAGTAACTGTGCTATATTCCCCGGTGCTACATAAAGTCTATTAAAGATAAAAATTCCAGAACGTCGTAGATGGCCCTTGCCTGCATGCTCTAAGCAGCGGAGGAGAGCAGAGCCTGCCTTCTCTCGGACGTCTGTCTACGTTGCTGGTGGATTGGTCCTGGGAGCCCCAGTTACCCTCTACCTTGTTGGACTGCTGCGTTTTCTGGACCGACAGCACCGCGCTGCTTTCTCAGCTCGGGTGAGCTTTTTGTTTGGGCCGGCAGAGGCTTTTCTTTAACTGGACGTTCACGTGTCGGCGGGGGTTTCCCCGGTGACAGTAGTGCTCTGGCACTGTAAGTAAATTGGGAGCTCAGTCTTAGTGCTGTTCAGGGCACATCCCTGGTTTGTTTTGTTTTTCCCGGTCTGTGGCAGATGGAAGGCAAGCTTTCTTCAGATTCGGATAGGCCTTTATTATCCTCTGAAAAGGCGGGAATGGTGGCCATTTTGGTTGAGCCGTCCGTTTCTCCCGCGGGCCACCACAAACAAGGAAAGAGTCATAATCTACTAAGGAGGCTCTGGCTGTAGTTAAGACTCCGCAGAAATTTCCTGAAGCTCAGGAAGGTATTTCTGCCTTGTTTTCCCCTGAATTTATTTTGGCGCTGCATAGGGCTTTTTATTGAAATCCTCTCAGGCAGACTCTTCTGCCTCCTGTTCTCTTTCTTTAGATGTAGGTCAGCCTGTGGAGTCTGCTGTAGACCCTGGGGAGGGTACTTCCCAGACGGGGCTGAAAGCGCAGTCCGGATTGGAGCCCTTTGGGCCCCTTGTCACAGACTCTCATATAGTGGAGGAGGGGGAGGTCCTCTCGGAAGCAGGCTTGGACCTTTGGCTGGGGGAGCTTGAAGAGGGTGAGATTGCGCCAGGCGAAGATCCTAATGTTAGGGTGTTTTGCAAAGAAGAGCTCAGAGCACTTATCTCTATCCTTAGCTGCTCTGAACCTTCTCATGCCCTCAGTGTCTCAAGAACCTCTAGAGGATCCGTTGTTGCAGGGCTTTAAAGCGGAACAATGCTGTTTTCCTGTGCACCACGTTATAATGCAGATGATTGAATGGGAGTGTCCGGAGGCTACGTTGAGGGGTAGTCGCGCCTTGGCTCGCCTATACCCAGTGCCTCAGGAAGAGAGAATTGTTGAAGATGCCTAAGGTAGATGCTTTAGTTTCGGCAGTGACTAAGAAAACAACAATTCCAGTGGAAGGCGCAGCAGTGCTTAAAGATCTGCAGGATCGTAAGCTGGAGGTTCTCCTTAAGCAGGCATTTGATTCTAGCGCTCTTGCACTGCAGACTTCCATTTGTGGGGCTTATGTGTCAAGATCGTCCATCTGTTGGCTCCAAGGGGAATTCTCTGCGGATTCAGCAGATGCTACTTCCGCGGAAGGAGTGAAATTGGAGTCAGCGGCGGCTTACCTGGCAGATGCCTTCTATGATTTGGTAAGGATTGCTGCGAAGTCCATGGCATCGCTAGTTGCGGCCAGGCGCTTCCTTTGGTTACATAATTGGGCAGCTGACGTCTCGTCTGAATTGTCTCAGTAAACTCTCCTATAAGGGTAAGTTGCTTTTTGGGGAGGCCTTGGAAAAGATTAAGGATCTCAGAGACTCCAAGGGGAGTCGTTTGCCGGATGATCGTCCAAAGGCACCTAGGGGGGGAGCCGAGCAGCAGGGTCTAGGTAGAGATTCTTGTAGGTTCCGAGGTGCTCGGTTTGCTCCCTATCCCAGAGGCCATTTCGGGTCTCGCGGTCAGTCCTTTCGCTGAGCTAGGGGGTTCGGTAGGACCTACTTTAATGCCCAACAAAATGCTGCTAAAAAGCCACAATGAAGGTTTGCTGGTCCAGGCACAAATCCCTGTGGGGGGCCACTTACAGGGATTTCTCTCGGCCTGGACTGCTATAACCTCAGACAAATGGGTGCTAGAGATCATTCAAAAAGGGGTATGCGCTGGAATTTGCTTACCCTTTGACAGAGCCCTTTGTAGTGTCTCCATGTGGTCTGGGACCGAAGACACAAGCAATTGCTGACACGCTAACACGTCTGTTACAACTGCAGGCAGTGGTACTGGTACCTCGTGACCAGTGCGGCTTAGGTCGATACTCAATTTATTTTGTGGTTCCCAAAAAGGAAGGATCTTTTCGTCCAATTCTGTATCTGAAGCACGTAAACAGCGCCTTACGAGTTCCGCATTTTCGAATGGAGATGCTGCAATCCATTATTCGAGCGGTACGGCCGGGAGAGTACCTCTCGGCCATAGATCTCACGGAGGCTTATCTGCACATACCCATCAGGAAGGATCATCAACGGTTTTTAAGGTTTGCCCTTCCTATGGGTCACTTCCAGTTTCGAGCATTGCCTTTTGGACTGGCGACTGCTCCTCGAACCTTTACAAAGGTAATGGTGGTAGTTGCGGCGGCCCTGCAGAAGGAAGGAGTCTGGGTGCATCCGTATCTGGACGATTGGCTGATCAGGGCGGATTCTCTGATGGCCTCAGTCTTGGCAACTGCTCGGGTGATTCAGCTTCTATAGCAGCTAGGTTGGGTCATAAACCAAGCAGAGTCACTTGCACCCAGTAAAAACAGCTTACTTATATCAGAGCCTTCTTCGACACGGCACAAGGATCAGTCTTTTTACCCGAGAGCAGAGTGCTAAAGATTTTGGAGCAAGTGCGGGCGTTTTTGCGGATACCAGTTCCTTCAGCGTGGACCTATTTACAACTCTTGGGGTCCATGGCGGCGGCCTTGGATCTAGTCCTGTGGGCCAAGGCGCATATGAGACCTTTGCAACAGGCATTGCTCTCCAAGTGGTCTCCACAGCTTCATCCTCTCATAGAAACTGGTCTGTCCGGAGCTGGTGCGTCAGTCTGCTATGGTGGATGAATCCCACGCATCTTTGGGCAGGGGTTCCTTTGTAGGATCCAGCGTGGGTGCTAGTGACCACAGACGCCAGTCTCTCGGGCTGGGGTGCTCACTGTCAGTCTCAAGTGACACAGGGCTTCTGGTCCGAGGAGGAGAGCTCGTGGTCCATCAATCAGTTGGAACTCCGAGCAGTACGTCTCGCGTTCCTACATTTCGAACACTTGATTGAAGGGGCAGCGGTCCGGGTTTTTTCCGACAATGCGGTGACTGTTTCCTATATCAATTGGCAAGTGGGTACCAGGAGTGTACCTTTTGCTTGAAGAATGCCAGGACTTGATGGTTTGGGTGGAGAGTCATCTGGTGGCTTTATCGGCCGCACACGTAGCGGGCAAGGACAACGTGCAAGCCGGTTATCTCAGTCGCAATGTGTTCGATCCCGGGGAATGTGAACGAAATGCGGCTGTGTTTCACGAACTTACGCTATGCTGGGGGCAGCCGGGGATGGATCTAATGGCTACTCTCGGCAATGCCAAAGCGTCTTGGTTTTTCAGCAGACGCAAGGAGCACATGTCGGAAGGCCTGGATGCTCTAGTACAGCCCTGGCCGTTAGGCATGCTCCTGTATGTGTTTCCACCGTGGCCGATGCTAGGTCAGATCATTCAGCATATAGCGAGTCACCGGGGTACAGTGATTCTCATTGCGCCGGATTGGCCTCGACGTCCTTGGTATGCCGATCTGGTGCGGCTGTTAGATTTCTCCTTGGCGGCTTCCAGTCCGGGTCAATCTGTTAAGTCGGGGTCTGGTGCTCATGCCGCAGGTAGATTGCTTCTTGCTTACGGCTTGGCTCTTGAGGGGGAAAGCTTAAGACAAAAAGGTTACTCTGAATCCATGGTGGCCACCTTGCTACGGTCTAAAAGGCCTGCAACATCGCTAGCATACGTGCACGTCTGGCGAGTCTTTAAGGATTGGTGTGCACAACAGGGCTTTAGGCCTATGTCTGCTGCGTTGCCGCAACTGCTTTTGTTTCTCCAAGACGGCTTGGATAAAGGATTGGCTCTCGGCACACTGAAGGTGCATTTGGCAGCCCTGACTTGCTTTAGAGGAACGGTGCAGAGTCGCCGTCTCTCGGCGCATGGTGATGTGCAATGATTTTTTCGAGCAGCCAGGATTATCAGGCCTCCGTTACGCTACGTGGTGCCTCCTTGGGATTTGAATGTGGTCTTGGAAGCGTTGACGCAGCCGCTGTTTGCTTCCGCTTCCTCGGTGCGTTTGAAAGAATTTTCCTGGAAGACAGCCTTCCTAGTAGCGTTGTGTTCGGCAAGGAGGATTTCAGATTTGCAAGCTGTCTTGTTGTGAGCCCTACCTTCAATTCTTGCCGGGAAAGGTGCTGTTGCGTGCTGTGCCTTCATTTTTGCCTAAAGTGGTGTCCGCTTTTCATGTTAATCAGTCGGTGGCGTTGCCGATTTTCTCCGATCCATCGGGTTCTCTGATCCATCGGGTTCTCCGATGGATCGCGCGCTCAGAAAATTGGATCTGGGATGCGTCTTAAGGAGTTACCTTAAGATCACTAAGTCTTGAAAGACTGGTAAGGGGGACTGTTGCTTCTGGAGGGAGATCTGCAACTGAGTATTTACTTCTGGTAATTTTCTAAAGGGAATTCTTTGTATTAAAGCTAATTAATCTGTGATCCACTATTTTTGTTAAATCAGTCAGGGCCTAGTAGCAGCAGTTTGTTTACATTTAAAACACAGAGGAGAACTCTCTGGTTACATTTCATACCCAGCAGAGAGCTTGTACTTTAAATTTCATAAGAAGTTAGAGCCTAGCAGCAGCTAAGAGCTATCATTTTAAATCAAATCAGAATATAGCTTACCTCAGCAGCACAAGACAGGGTACTGTGTAGCAGCCCTCTTTTAATAAGTGTTACTTCCCTCCCACCCACCCCTGGGATAATCGTAGCTTTATAGGTACTTACACATCTTAAAAGACAGGAGGTGCTCTCAGGTGAAGCTCATTACCCAAATCAGTCATACACTAAGGACCTGAGATTAGTTAAGCTTCAGGTGAACAAGGTATATTACACATATTAGGTTCAGTTTTATTAGTATAAATATCCATAGCAACCCTTAGTAAGTAAAGAACTTAGATCTAAACACAAACTTAAAACTAAGATGCAGACAACAGTCCAGCAGCGGGATGGGGGCTTTCCAGTCTTTTGCATTGAGTGTCACATGTATGATTTTCTCCCAGTTGGTGAGAGGTCTTACGTGTGCACTAGGTGCAAGGAGCTCTTTGCTCTCAGGGAACGAGTCCGTTCTCTAGAGGCTAAAGTAGCAGACTTGGAAAGCATAAGACAGACAGAGGTACATAGACGAGACCTACAGGGATATAGTCCTGAAGTCCCACCTCCAGTCTGGCAGCATCCCTGTTGCCATGGAGGAGAGAGGTCACGTGACAGGAGAGCATCACCCTGGTGTGGCAGGAAGTGATCCTGTAACTAGGACCTGTCCTCCAGGTGATGTAAAACCCTCTCGCACCGAGGAAGTTTCTCCAGGGCCATGTGCCCATGAGGGAAGGGTTAGGACAGCCGTTATAGTTGGTGATTCGATCATTAGGCATGTAGATAGCTGGGTGGCTGGTGGACGTGAGGATCGCCTGGTAACATGCCTGCCTGGTGCGAAGGTAGCGGACCTCACGTGCCACCTAGATAAGGTCTTAGATAGTGCTGGGGAGGAGTCTGCTGTCTTGGTACATGTTGGTACCAATGACATAGGAAAATGTGGTAGGGAGGTTCTGGAGGCTAAATTTAGGCTTTTAGGTAGGAAGTTGAAATCCAGAACTTC
Organism: Ichthyophis bannanicus; assembly: GCA_033557465.1. Lineage (NCBI taxonomy): Eukaryota > Metazoa > Chordata > Amphibia > Gymnophiona > Ichthyophiidae > Ichthyophis > Ichthyophis bannanicus. The sequence goes on from CM066039.1 coordinate 196,834,185, forward strand.
CAGGGTAGCATTCTCCGAAATGCTTCCTGTTCCACGCGCAGGACCCAAAAGGCAGACAGAGCTCCGGAGTCTCAATGCGTGGATGAGACAATGGTGCAGAGACGAGGGGTTTGGATTTGTTAGGAACTGGGGAACATTCTGGGGAAAGGAGGGGCTCTTCCGAAGGGATGGGCTTCACCTTAACCGGGATGGAACCAGGCTGCTGGCATTAACCTTTAAAAAGGAGATAGAGCAGCTTTTAAACTAGATATTAGGGGAAAGCCGACAGTCGCCCAAGAGCAGCTGGTTCGGAAGAATGTATCTTTGAAGGATACTACCAAAAGCAGAGAGGTTCCACAAAAGAGTAAAGTAGCCCAAATGCCCTCAAGTATGGAGCAGACAGAGCTTAAAGATCCCAAATTACTCATGTCTAACAGACAAATTAATATGGATAAAATACATTCTCTAAAATGCTTGTATGCAAATGCTAGAAGTCTGAAAAATAAGATGGGAGAGTTAGAATATATAGCACTAAATGAAAGGTTAGATATGATTGGAATATCAGAGACATGGTGGAAGGACGACAACCAGTGGGACACTGTGATACCTGGGTACAAACTATATCGTAATGATAGAGCTGATCAAATTGGTGGAGGGGTTGCTCTGTTAGAGAGGGCATTGAGTCAGAAAGGATTAAAGTCTTGCAGGAAACAAAATCTGCTTTAGAATCTATATGGATTGAAATTCCATGTAAAAGGGGGAAGGCAATTGCAGTGGGGGTGTACTATCGAGCGCCTGGCCAGAATGACCAAATGGATGATGAAATGCTCAAATCAAGGAAGCTAACAAAAGTTACAGCACAGTAATAATAATGGGTGATTTCAACTACCCCGGTATCGACTGGGTCAGTGTCACGTCAGGACATGCTAGGGAGATAAAGTTCCTAGATGAAATAAATGACTGCTTCTTGGAGCAGCTGGTTCATGAACCGACCAGAGGGGAAGCCATATTAGACCTAATCCTTAGTGGAACACCAGATCTAGTGCAAGAGATAAGGTTGTTGGGGCCACTTGGCAATAGTGATCATAGCATGATCACCTTTGATTTAATTAGTGGAGGAGGGATAGTAAGGAAATCCACAGTACTACCTTTTAACTTTTGAAAGGGAGACTATGATAAAATGAGGAAAACCAGTCAAGAAAAAACTAAAAGGAGCAGTTGCAAAGGTTAAAGACGTACATCAGGCTTGGCTGTTGTTGAAAAATACTATCTTGGAAGCCCAGACCAGCTGTATTCCACGCTTTAAGAAAAGTGGAAAAGTCCAAAAAACTGCCAGCATGGTTTAAAGTTGAGGTCAGAGAGGTTGTTGCCAAAAAAGCATCTTTCAGGAAATGGAAAAAAGAGCCAAACGACGAAACTTGGAAACAGCACAAGCACTGGCAAGTCAAATGCAAGGCATTGATAAGGCAGGCAAAGGGAGAATTTGAGAAGAAGCTTGCTGCAGAAGCAAAAACGCGAAGTAAAGACCTTTTCAAGTACATTCGTAGCAAAAAACCTGTGAGAGTCAGTTGGTCCATTAGATGATAAAGGGGTTAAAGGAGCACTAAGAGGCGACAAGGCGATAGCGGAGAGACTGAATGAATTCTTTGCTTCGGTCTTTACTGAGGAAAATGTAGGGATGTTACCCATGACTGAAGTGGTATTTAAAGGCGCGTTAGAATTGAGGGAAATATCAATACATCGAAGATGTATTACAACTATTAGATAAGCTGAAGAGTAGCAAATCACCTGGGCCGGATGGTATACATCCAAGGGTATTGAAAGAACTGAAATATGAGATTGCAGACCTATTAGTAATCTGTGAACTATCATTAAAATCATCTCTAATACCTGAAGATTGGAGGATCGCCAATGTAACACCAATTTTTAAAAAGGGTTCCAGGGGTGATCCGGGAAACTACAGACCGGTGAGCCTGACGTCAATACCGGGAAAAATGATAGAAACCATCATAAAGAATAAAATTACTCAGCATGTAGATAGTGATGAACTAATGAGAGACAGCCAACATGGCTTTAGACAAGGAAGATCTTGTCTTACTAATCTGTTATGTTTTTTTGAAGGAGTGAATAATCAGGTGGACAAAGGTGAGTCGGTTGATATTGTGTATCTGGACTTTCAGAAAGCCTTTGACAAGTTCCCTCATGAGAGACTTTTGGCAAAACTAAAGAGTCATGGGATAGGAGGCAGTGTACTAATTGTGGATCAGGAACTGGTTAAAAGATAGAAAGCAGAGGGTAGGGCTAAATGGCCAATTTTCCCAATGGAGAAAGGTGAATAGTGGTGTACCCCAGGGATCTGTGCTGGGTCCGCTGCTTTTTGACATATTTATAAATGACCTGGAAAGTGGAATAATGAGTGAAGTTATCAAATTTTCAGATGACACAAAACTATTTAAAGTTGTTAAAACCCAGGAGGATTGTGGAAAATTGCAAGAGGATCTTGATAAATTGGAAGACTGGGCATCAAAATGGCAGATGAAATTTAATGTGGACAAGTGCAAGGTTATGCACCTAGGGAAGAACAACCCAAACTATGGTTACACGATGCAAGGTTCCACATTAGGAACCATCACCCAGGAAAACGATTTAGGCGTCATTGTGGATACCATGTTAAAACCCTCGGCCCAGTGTGCAGCGGCGGCCAAGAGAGCAAATAGAATGCTAGGTATGATATAATGCCTCTATATCGTTCCATGGTGAGACCGCACCTTGAATATTGTGTGCAATTCTGGTCGCCGTATCTTAAAAAGGATATAGAGTTATTAGAAAAGGTTCAGAGAAGAGCCACCAAAATGGTAAAGGGGATGGAAGGATACTCCTATGAAGAAAGGCTAAAAAGGTTAGGGCTCTTTAACCTGGAAAAGAGACGGCTGAGGGGAGATATGATAGAAGTCTATAAATTAATAAACGGAGTGGAATGGGTAAACGTAGATCGATTGTTTACCTTATCAGAATATAGAAAGACTAGGGGACATGCAATGAAGCTACAGGGTAAACTATTTAAGACTAATAAAAGAAAATATTTTTTCACTCAACGTGTAATTCACTCAACTCTGGAATTTGTTACCGGAGGATGTAGTAAAGGCTGTTAGTGTAGCTGGGTTTAAAAAAGGTTTGGACAAGTTCCTGGAGGAAAGGTCCATAAGCCATTATTAAGAAGGGACCCAGGATATCAATGCTTGAACCAATACAAGCATTGTGGAACCTGTGTCCCTTGGGGAAACTGCTAGGTACATATGACCTAGATTGGCCACTGTTGGAAACAGAATACTGGGCTTGATAGACCTTGGTCTGACCCAGTATGGCATATCTTATGTTCTTATGTTCTTATGTTCTTTTCGCAAGTCAGATTACACAGGTACACTAAAAAAATTTTTTTTTTAAACTGCCTCTGTTTCGATTGATTTTTACGTTTTTTGGTGCGCTGAATCCAAATCTGGTAACCAATTTGCTCCATCACGTACAGATTTTTTGCTACATTGGGTTAGCAGTTTGAGGTGAACGTTTCAGATTGAGTGCAATCGAGATAAAAGTTTCTTGGATGAATTCTTTATACTAATTATTTAGTAGTTATTCAAATAAGAATAAAGACAATTGTAACAAGGCAGCACATAAGAATAGAGTAATGTCAACAAAACACACTGTGATGGTAGCAAAATTGTCTGCACTTAAAACAGCCACATACATGTGCACAAACATTGAGCATATAAGAGCGAGGTTAGACACAAAGCAAAGCAAAGAAATGTGCAAAAAATGTTGTACAGGTATGTATGTAAGAATAGAAAACGCAAACCGCACCATTGCAATACATGAAGACAAACACCCGATGGTGTGAAAATAAAATTCTAATAAATGAGATCCGACACTGTGGTAATAACTAGCAAATTTTTATTTCAAAGTTTAGTAAAAACAGGATATTTGTCAACAGTTTAGATTTTAAAGTCATTCTTGGGTCAATCAATCTCCTGGTGGGCCCGTTTCTTCCCCCGAATGCTTCTCTTGGTGCGCTGCTTGGCGTATTTTTCATCTGGGGTTTCCCGCAGCAGCAACCAGCAGAAATCAGCCATCATAGTGGTGTTCCATCTTCCTTGGTACCTTCTCTCTGCGTCCTTGATGTCCTGGTGAAACCTTTCACCTTGTTCTTCACTGTACGCCCCCAAGTTTTCGGGAAAGTAGTTCACATGGGAGTGCAAGAAATGGACTTTCAGGCTCATGTTACAGCCTTGTTCTTTGAAGGCATTGAGCATCCTGGCAACAATATCCTTATAGTTCTCATCCCGCCTGTTCCCCAAGAATTTGAGAACAACATCCTTGAAGGAATCCCAGGCTTCTTTTTCCTTCTCAGACATCGTTTCAGCGAATGCTCCATCTGAAATGAGTTTCCTTATATCAGGGCCAACAAACACTCCTTCCTTTAGCTTTGCTTCAGAAAGTCGGGGGAACTTTGAGCAAAGGTACCGAAAGCACTCACCATCTTTTGGAAGGGACTTGATGAATTGCTTAATGAGACCCAACTTAATGTGGAGAGGTGGTAATAGAATTTTATCACGAGGTACCAAGCTCTCATGAACATTTTTCTCACCGGGTCTCAAATACTCCCGAATTGGCCAGTCTTTTTTTTCCCCCAGTGTAGGTCGCGGGCCCGGCTATCCCACAAGCAAAGGAAGCAGGGATATTTGGTGAAACCGGATTGCTGCCCTAATAGCATGGATAGAATTTTAAAGTCTCCACAAATCATCCACTTCTGCTCATCATAACGAATCTTCTGAAGAATCAGGGCCAAATTCTCGTATTTTTCTTGGAGAATAACAGAGTGAGCAATAGGAACTGAAGCGAATGTGTTGCCGTTATGAAGAACACCTTTTATGCTGTCTTTTGACGAATCAATGAACAGCCGCCATTCAGCAGGATCATACTTGAGTTTAAACTTTTCCATCACTTCGTATATATCGTTGCAAAATACCAAATCTTCCTCTTTGCTGAAATACTTCAAAAATTGTGTCTCGCGGTTGCGGTACCAATAAAAAGTTGTTCCTGGTGACAATAGATTTTTCTGTTTAAGCCGAGAACCTAGCAGTTGGGCAGCATCTTTTGGGAGTCCTAAATCCCGGACTAAATCATTCAATTCAGCTTGAGAGAAGTTCAGGTTTCGGATCTGGTTCAGTTTCAAACTCGGAAGTACTGGACTCATCGGGAAAAGCCATCTGATGAGTCTCATCATGATCAGAACCGTCCACACAAATATGATCCAAAGATTTTGGTGGTTCAGGCACAGGTACTTCGTTGCTATGAGGCATAGGCCTAATTGCTGAGGGAAGGTTGGGGTAACTTATTACGTTCTTATTTTTTAAGTTGTATCCCTTCACAATGCAAGAGCAAAAATAGCAGTCACTGCTGTGGTCTCTTTGTTCACGCCACATCATAGGTATTCCGAAACGAAATGCTTGTTTTTTACCTTTCATCCATAAGCGTAGATCTTCCTCACATGTCTTGCACACTTTGTGAGGAGCCCATGGTTTGTCTTGATCGCCTAACTTCAAACCGAAATAGGCGAAATATACTTTTTTAATAAATGCAGAAATGTTCCTCTGCCGCTTTTTCACGGTATATTCCCCACAAATAAAACAAACTGTCCGGAGAGTTGACGCAACCTCTGGCTCTGTGAGCCATCACAAATACACAGCACTGCAAACTACAACTGTAGTGAACCACTTCGGAATAAAGCTGGATTACGACTGAGCAAACAAAAGGTAATAATGAACTTGCAAGAAACTGAAATTTGACAGGAACGTTCATGTCGCAACCACCGTGTTTGAGCGAGCGAACGAGGCGAGGCGAACAGGAAAGAACATGCGCCAGCGCGAGTACTGGATTTAGCCCCCCCGCCTCCCAATTGTCCTGTTAATGTATAAAATGAATACAAAACACTCTAAAATATCATGAGGGAGTGTTTCTAGTTAGTTAACCATTACAACCTCTATTTTGGGCCAAGAAAATAAACTGCAGTCGTCTAAAGAAATTATGTGAACATTCTTTATATGGGTAAGAAATCTAATTTTGCAAGAAAACGTGACGTGATGGAACATTTTTGGCTATTTTTCCTGGATTCTGCACCCCAAAACTATAGGAATCAGTTGCAAAACTGGAGGCAGTTTTTTGGTAGTGTACCTGTGTTATTTGTGCTGTTTGCTGGCCCACAAAAGGGTAAAGCGGCTATGAAGTTCTTGATTGCCCGATGGGTGAAGCACGCTATCGTGGCAGCTTACGAAGCCGGGGGGAAAACGCCGCCATGGGCTCAAAGCACACTCCACTCGATCTCAAGCGACGTCCTGGGCGGAGTACGCATTCATTCCTCCGGTGGATATCTGTAGGGTGGCACTGTGGTCCTCACTGCATACATTCGCTAGGCATTACAGATTAGATGTTCACGCCAGAGAGGATGCGAAGGTGGGGGCCTCGGCCATTGTCGCAGGTCTGGCGGGTCCCTCCCAAGTTTAAGTACTGCTTTGGTACTGCCCTGGACTGGCCCAGAGAAGTGATAAGGAAGGTGAAATTCTTTTATTTACATTCTCTTATATACCGCGCTATTTTGCACTAGTGCGGTTTACATTGAACAACTGAAATTACATTGAACAGGGCATTATAACTTAGAGAGAACTATTTTACAGGGAACATGGGCTATGGAGGGTTAGGTGGCTTGCCCAAGACCGCAAGGAGCACCTGTGGGACTAGGAACCTCAGTCCTTCTGGCCCAAGGTTGCTGTGCTCTAGTGGGATTTGAACCCCCAACCACTAGGCCACTCCTCCACTCCAATCCGGGCCAGTCCAGGGCCCACCCTTTAGTGTTTGTTTCATGGTCTTTCCGTCTACCTGAGCACGAGCGGTTGCAGATCAAGTTTTGGTTGGATAGGCGTGACTTTGGGGTTCCTTCGGAATTCTTCGGGGGGGGGGGGGGGGATGTTTTCTGTTTGGTTTGTGAAAGCAAAAAAAAATCAACTCTGAGGCTCACATTGCGTTAGGCGTGTGCAGTCCGTTCCTGGGGAATGTAGAGACTTATCGGTTCCTATTTTGGTTTGCCTTATCTTTTCCGATGTTGAGCTTTAGCTGCTTTGTCAAAAAAAGACTGGTACACTGACATCAGGGGGAGTGGCTTGAGCTGTCAGCAAAGCTTGAAGTTTTTCAGTCCTCAGCTGCTGAAGGATTGACAACCCAAACATTACCTGGACTGGCCCAGAGAGAGCTCAAGGAAAGACAATTAGCAGGTAAGACCTAATTTCACCTTTCTTTTATTAGTGTTAAATAGTTTACCCTGTAGCTTCATTGCATGTCCCCTAGTCTTCCTATATTCTGATAACATAAACAATCGATCTACGTTTACCCGTTCCACTCCGTTCATTATTTATAGACTTCTATCATATCTCCCCTCAGCCGTCTCTTCCAGGTTAAAGAGCCCTAACCTTTTTAGCCTTTCTTCATAGAAGTATCCTTCCATCCCCTTTACCATTTGGGTGGCTCTTCTCTGAACCTTTTCTAAACGCTATATCCTTTAAGATACGGCCACCAGAATCGCACACAATATTCCAAGGTGCACCCGTGAGCATAGAAATTCAAGTGATGAACTCTGAGACAGGACTGAGATTCTGGAGGTTAAATGAATCACTCCTAGAGGAACCCCAAGATTGATTTATTTAAAAGGATTTATATACCGCCTTCTCCTGTTTATCAAGGTGGTTTACACAGTAAACAATTGAAGTATGACATTTGTGTGTACATGCAGTATTATACAGTGAATGCGTGTGTAAGTTGGCACTGATCCGTGGTGTGCTATTTACAGTGTGCACTACTTTACAATACTGTGTACATGAATGAGAAAGGGAGGGGGGTTGGTCTGTAGTCCGGGCTGGCGGGCAGATTATATGATGTCACCGTAGTGCTCAATGAAGAGGGTCGTCTTGAGCTATTTCCGAAAGTCCTTTATCGTCGATCGTAGGTCTTCAGGGAGGGTGTTCCATATTGCAGATGTAAAAGTAAGAAAAGCAATTCAGGAATATCTGATGCATAACTATAATGGGGAAATGTCACTGTCTGGAGCTTGGGACAGGCTAAAGGCAGTCATAATAGGTCATTTGATCTTGATGGCAGTCCAAAAGAAACTAACTAAAAAAAAAAAAAAGGAAAAGCAATTGATAAAACAATTAAAGGACTTGCAGCCACTTCACAAACAGAGGGTAAAAAGTTAGTAATGCAGATACAGCAAGTGGAGGAGCTGAATAGGCTAAGAGCAGAAGTGTGGGCACATCAGTTAACTTGACTAAGACTTTTTTTTTTTTTTGGTACAAACGAATAAACCAGGAAGTTACTTGGCACAGAAGCTGAAAGAACGAAAGGGGCTAAATTGCATACATAAAATAAGGAATAGTCAAGGAGAGTGGGTATATAAGACGGGGCAAATCCGTGAGGCGTTTTGTGAATATTACAAATAGCTGTATAAGTTTGAAGGATACAAAGCTATCCTCAGTGAGTGAGGAGGAGAGTAAATAGTTAGGAAGAGAAATAGAGAAAGATGAAGTGTTGCAAGCTATAAAAACTCAAAGATGCAAAGGCTCCGGGCGTAGATGGCTTCACAGTGAAATTCTATAACAAATATGCAAAGGAGATAGTGAATCTAGTTACGGTGCTATTTAATGGGGTACTTCAAAGGGGTGAACTGCCTAACTCGATGGGGGTTGCAAGAATCTGTTATACCCAAACCAGGGAAAGATGTAGGAAATTGTGGTTCATATCGACAGATTTCCTTAAACTTACAGTAGATGCCAAGATAGTTGCAAAATTCTTGGCTACTAGATTGCAAAGATTTTTACCACAACTGATAAATGATGACCAAGCAGGATTAATTCCTGGAAGGCAAGCCAGAGAATGAAAATATTGAATTTAGTTTGGGAGGCTCAGCAACAACAGTGTAATTCACTTTTAATGGCAGTAGACGCAGAAAAGGCCTTTGATCGGGTAGAGTAGGCATTTATATTCGAAGTTCTAAAAGGCTTAGGAATAGGTGAGAGGTACATGAAGTGGGTACGAGCACTATATGCAAAGCCTACAGCATGTATAAGAGTGAATGGGTCATAAGAACATAAGATATGCCATACTGGGTCAGACCAAGGTCCATCAAGCCCAATATTCTGTTTCCAACAGTGGCCAATCTAGGTCATATGTACCTAGCAGTTTCCCCGAGAGACACAAGTTCCACAATGCTTGTACTGGGTCAAGCATTGATATCTTCGGTCACTTCTTAATAATGGTTTATGGACCTTTCCTCCAGGAACTTGTACAATCCTTTTTTAAATCCAGCTACACTAACAGCCTCCGGTAACAAATTCCAGAGTTTGATTACACGTTGAGTGAAAAAATATTTTCTTTTATTAGTCTTAAATAGTTTACCCTGTAGCTTCATTGCATGTCCCCTAGTCTTTCTATATTCTGATAACGTAAACAATCGATCTACGTTTACCCGTTTGTTTATGGTATTTGATAAAAACCGCCTTTCCATAATAACCAAGGCGGTGTACAATAAAATTCAATAAGAGGCTGGAAGCCAATAAAAAGGAAAGGAAAGTACAATCTCATGATAGGATAGGAAAGAAAAGAAGGGGGACAAGACAAGACAAGAGAAGGAGAGCATGATAGGGATTGAGAGGAGGTGGGGGGGAGAGTGATCACACGAAAGGGGAAGGAACATCGAACACCAGGGAAAACAGATGCGTCTTTAAGTTTTGCTTGAAAGTGGTGTATTGGGGGTCCAGACGGAGGGAGGGGGGAAGAGCGTTCCAGAGGGCGGGGCCGGCAAAAAAGAAGGCAGAGATACGGGTGGACTGAAGATGAGCGCGTGAGGGAGAGGGGAGGGTGAGGCGGTTGAGGTGAAAAGAACGTGGTGTGTGTCTGGGGGAATGAAAAAAAAATGAGATCCGTTAAGTATTGTGGAGTACTGGTATGAAAAGCTTTGTGTACAAGGGTCAACAGTTTAAAAGTGGCACGGAAGGGAACAGGCAACCAGTGGAGATGAAATAGTACAGGAGTGATATGATCTCTAGGGGAGGAGTGTGTAATGAGGCGTGCTGCAGTATTTTGGATCCGTTGGAGACGGGATAACTGATATTTGGGGAGACCAATGAAGAGTGAATTGGAGAAATCTACCCTGGACATAACTAGTGAGAGTACCAGGGTGGTAAGGGCCGAAGGAGAAAGGAAAGGATGGATGGAACGGATTTGACTGAGAAAAAAGGATGTTTTGGTGACATGGGATATGTGGGTGCCGAAAGATAAATCGGAGTCAAAGTGCACACCAAGGTAATGGAAAGTTGAAACCAAGGGAATGGGAGCGCCGGAAAAAGAGGGAGCTATAGAAGGGGGTGAGCTGCCATGAGAGAACCAGATGGCGATAGTCTTAGTGAGATTTAAGTGAAGACAGTTAAGTGTTAACCAGTTTGTGACAGCTGTGAGGCAGGAGTCTAGAACGGAAAGATCAGGACAAGAGGGGGAAGTGTGGTGGAGTAGGAGAATATCATCAGCATAGAAGAAAGCAGATATACCAAATTGTTGGATTAGAGACGCTAGGGGGGTCAAGAAGAGATTGAAAAGAAGAGGGGCAAGGACAGAGCCCTGGGGAACCCCGCACGGGAGATGGTGAGAGTCTGAAGGGGGGGTGGAGGGTGAGGAAGAAAGAACTGCGCAGGACCGGGTGGAGAGAAAAGAATGGAACCAGTGGTGAACTGTGCTACAAAGACCCTCTTCCCACAAGCGTTGAAGGAGAAGAGTTATCAACCAAATCAAAAGCAGCCGAGAGATCCAGTGCAACTGCCACAGAAATGTCACCACGATCGTGAGCTACATGTAGTGCATTGGTGAAAGCCGAAAGAATAGTCTCCACACTGTGACCCTGACGAAACCCAGATTGACGGGGGTGAAGGAAATTAATTTAGTCGAGATGGTGTGTGAGTTGTGCAAAGACAAATTTCTCAAGAAGTTTAGATAGAAAAGGGAGGTTAGAGACAGGACGATAGTGGGCGGGAATTAATGAATCGAGTGAGGGATTCTTTAGAATGGGGCGTATCAGAGCATGTTTCCAGGGTCGGGGGAAAAATCCCTGTGGAAAGGCTGGAATTAAACATAGAGAGAATGTAAGGAAGAAGCCCCAGTGAAGGGGTGAGGAGCCAGGAGGAAGGGATGGGATCGAGTGAACAGGAAGTTTTCTTAGAAGAGATGAGACGGTGAAGTTCAGGGGCCGTGATCAGATCGAATGAGGCCCAGGAGTGAGAAAGCTGGGAGACAGGTGGGGGAGAAGGGACAGGGGGAGGAGAAGTGATAGGAGCGGGACAGGAGGTAAGGATGCTCTTACAGAAGTAACCTTGTCGCAGAAGAAGGAAGCTAGTTGCGAGGGAGGAGGAAGGGGATGAGCTGAGGGGTCTGGTGTAGGGGTGCGTAAAGAGATGAGGGATTGGAAAATGGAGTAGAGGTGTCGAGTCTGATTAGGAGCATTGGAAATGGCCGTGGAGAAGAAAGAGAGTTTGGCAGAGTGAATCTTAGAGCGGTAATATGAGTAGTGGGATTGAAAAACTGCTAAGGTCGCCGGAGAGGGAGCCTTGATCCACAATCGCTCTACTCTGCGGAGGTGAGTTGGCAGTAGCCGGAGACCGCTATAATACCAGGGATGCGTGGGGCGACGCTGGGGTGGGCGGGGACATAGAGGGGCTATAAGATCAAGGGTAGTGGACAACGAGGAGGACCAAAGGGTTGCCTGCGAATCAGGGGAAAGGAGGGGGAAGTTCGAAGGCAGAAGATCATCAGCTGTGGGGAACTGCTGGAGTGTAAGGAGTGAGGGCGCGTGAGAGCCGTTTTGGCGGGGACGGAAGGGGGGAGTTGGGGGGAGAAGAGGAAGAGTCGCTAGGAAATGAACAGGAGATAGCGAGACAGACATGGTCTGTCCAGGGAAGAGGGGTAGAGCTGAGATTAGAAAGAATAAGCGAGGAGGATGAGGGCGTCAGAAGTAGGTCAAGAGTATGGCCGTTCATTAATTTATAGACTTCTATCATATCTCCCCTCAGCCGTCTCTTTTCCAGGTTAAAGAGCCCTAACCTTTTTAGCCTTTCTTCATAGGAGTATCCTTCCATCCCCTTCACCATTTTGGTGGCTCTTCTCTGAACCTTTTCTAAAATCGCTATATCCTTTTTAAGATACAGCGACCAGAATTGCACACAATATTCAAGGTGCGGTCTCACCATGGAATGATATAGAGGCATTATAATATCTTTTATTTTATTTTCCATTCCTTTCCTTATCATACCTAGCATTCTATTTGCTCTCTTGGCCGCCGCTGCACACTGGGCCGAGGGTTTTAACATGGTATCCACAATGATGCCTAAATCTTTTTCCTGGGTGGTGGTTCCTAATGTGGAACCTTGCATCGTGTAACCATAGTTTGGGTTGTTCTTCCCTAGGTGCATAACCTTGCACTTGTCCACATTAAATTTCATCTGCTATTTTGATGCCCAGTCTTCCAATTTATCAAGATCCTCTTGCAATTTTTCACAATCCTCTTGGGTTTTAACAACTTTAAGTAGTTTTATTTATTATTTATTTATTTATTACAGTTGCTTATATACCGCACTATTCGGTATCTAGGTTACTATATACATGAGGGATAAATTCGATAACAGGGTTGGACTATTCAATGATAGGGTTTGACTATATACATGAAAATTAGTTGCGATGAGTTATATGCAACACAAAGCTTATTTTAAGACGGAATGTGTCTGATCTGCAGGTAGGAGGCTGGGACTGTAATAAGACTAAGCATGGGTGTTTTTAGGTGGGGTTATTTAGATTCCATTGCTGTCTGGGTAGAATTGGCGGAAGAGGTGAAACTTGATTGCCTTCCTGAATTTAGTTAGGTCTGCAACAGCTCGAATATCAGGTGGTAATGCATTCCAGCATTTGGGGACGTAAAGACTGAAGGCCCTGTTTGCTGTTGTACAATTGCATTTAGTCAAAATCTTCGGTGTTATTAGCAGATTTAGAGCTGTTGATCTCCTGGATCTGTTGGGTGGCACGGCTTGGATAAGCTCAGTAAGTGCAGTAGAGGAGATGTGCTTGATGGCCTTAAAAGAAAGAAGTAAAGTTTTGAAGATGATTCTTCCGTGTATTGGTAGCCAATGAAGCTGTTTTAGAATAGGGGTCACATGGTCACTTCTGGATGCTCCATGGAGGATTCTTGCTGCAGCATTCATGGCCAGTTGTAATGGGTGGAGTGTGGAATGAGGGAGGCCTTGTAGAATGGAATTGGCAAAGTCAAAATGCGGCAGGATCAGTGCTTGGTATATGGTCCGGAAATCATCTGGGTCCAGTAGGGAGCGCAGATGCCTGAGTGAACGGATTTTGAAATATACAGCTTTGACTATGTTGCTTATATGAACTTTCATGTCCAGATGTTGGTCCAAAGTGATGCCCAGGTATTTTATTGTTTCTTTGGTTTGTAGTTCCGCTTCTTTGACTCTTACATGGGATGGTGGAATAAAGTCAGGATCTCTGGAGATGAACAGTACCTCCGTTTTCTTGTGCTGGATACGGAGGTTTTGTGATTGTAGCCAGTCTGATATTGCATTGAAGCATTCTACAAGTGGTGTAAGGTCCATTTGAACAGTTGAGAAAGGCATATATAAGAGGATGTCATCCGCATATATCAGACAGCTCACGTTAAATGATCTAATGATATTGCAGATGGGCTGCATATATATGTTAAACAGTAGAGATGACAATGAGGATCCTTGAGGCACACCTTGTGTTTGATGGAATTGTTTTGATTCTTCTGAACCGGATTTAACGTATTGCCACCTACCATCTAGGTAGGACTTGCACCAATCAAGCGCAGTATTGCAGATTCCCTTTTCTTTCAGCCGCCCAAGGAGAAGCTCATGATGTACTGAGTCAAAGGCTGCCGCGATGTCTAAAAAGATAAGTACAAAGCCTTGTCTGATGTCATCAATGCCTGTGATTATGTTGTTGAATAGGAATGTGAGAAGGGTTTCGACTCCATGATGCTCCCTGAACCCGTGTTGGCAGTGATCTAAAGGAGCTGTGGAGTCTATATGATCCTGAATTTGCCTTTGGACCTCTTTCTCAATTATCTTTGCTAGTAGGGGAATACTAGCTATTGGTCTGTAAGAATCGACCCTTTGGGGATCAAGTTTGGGGTTCTTCAACAAGGGCCTGATTGATGTTTGTTTGAGTGTTGTGGGGAAGGAACCGGTAGTGAAAGAAAGGTTTATTAGCTTTGAGATGAATGGACTGAACTCCTTGCGTAATATGTTTTGTGTCATCTGCAAATTTGATCACCTCACTCGTTATTCCACTTTCCAGGTCATTTATGAATATGTCAAAAAGCAGCGGACCCAGTACAGATCCCTGGGGTACATCACTATTCACCTTTCTCCATTGGGAAAATTGGCCATTTAGCCCTACCCTCTGCTTTCTATCTTTTAACCAGTTCCTGATCCACAATAGTACACTGCCTCCTATCCCATGACTCTTTAGTTTTGCCAAACGTCTCTGATGGGGGACCTTGTCAAAGGCTTTCTGAAAGTCCAGATACACAATATCAACTGACTCACCTTTGTCCACCTGTTTATTCACTCCTTCAAAAAAACATAATAGATTAGTAAGACAAGATCTTCCTTGTCTAAAGCCATGATGGCTGTCTCCCATTAGGTTGTGACTATCTACATGCTGAGTAATTTTATTCTTTATGATAGTTTCTACCATTTTTCCTGGTACTGACGTCAGGCTCACCGGTCTGTAGTTTCCCGGATCACCCCTGGAACCCTTTTTAAAAATTGGTGTTACATTGGCGATCCTCCAGTCTTCAGGTATTAGAGATGATTTTAATGATAGTTCACAGATTACTGATAGCAGGTCTGCAATCTCATATTTCAGTTCTTTCAACACCCTTGGATGTATACCATCCGGCCCAGGTGATTTGCTACTCTTCAGTTTATCTAATAGTTGTAAGACATCTTCCCGATGTATCGATTATTTTCTTCAATTCTTCCGCACCTTTAAATACCACTTCAGTCATGGGTAACATCCCTTACATCTTCCTCAGTAAAGACAGAAGCAAAGAATTCATTCAGTCTCTCCGCTATCGCCTTGTCGCCTCTTAGTGCTCCTTTAACCCCTTTATCATCTAATGGACCAACTGACTCACAGGTTTTTTGCTACGAATGTACTTGAAAAGGTCTTGATTTCGCGTTTTTGCTTCCGCAGCAAGCTTCTTCTCAAATTCTCTTTGCCTGCCTTATCAAAGTAAGCATTGTGTTGCATATAACTCAGTGCAACTAAAAATTTCATGTACATAATCCAACCCTGTTATTTAATTGACCCCTCATGTATATAGTTTAACCCCATTATCCAAGTTGATATTCCTGTTCTATGTAAAACCAAACAGTTTGTGTTTAGGTTGTTTTTGTTATACTGTAAACTGCGCTGATACCGAATAGTGCGGTATATAAGCAATTGTAATAAATAAATAAATAAATCAATGCCTTGCATTTGACTTGCCAGTGCTTGTGCTGTTTCCAGGTTTCGTCGTTTGGCTCTTTTTTCCATTTCCTGAAAGATGCTTTTTTGGCAACAGCCTCTCTGACCTCCCCTTTAAACCATGCTGGCAGTTTTTTGGACTTCCTTCCTTCCACTTTTCTTAAAGCGTGGAATGCAGCTGGTCTGGGCTTCCAAGATAGTATTTTTCAACAACACCCAAGCTTGATGTACGTCTTTAACCTTTGCAACTGCTCCTTTTAGTTTTTTCTTAACTGTTTTCCTCATTTTATCATAGTCTCCCTTTCGAAAGTTAAAAGGTAGTACTGTGGATTTCCTTACTATCCCTCCTCCACTAATTAAATCAAAGGCGATCATGCTATGATCACTATTGCCAAGTGGCCCCATCACCCTTATCTCTTGCACTAGATCTGGTGTTCCACTAAGGACTAGGTCTAATATGGCTTTCCCTCTGGTCGGTTCATGAACTAGCTACTCCAAGAAGCAGTAAATTATTTCATCTAGGAACTTTATCTCCCTAGCATGTCCTGACGTGACACTGACCCAGTCGATACCGTGGTAATTGAAATCACCCATTATTATTACTGCGCTGTAACTTTTGTTAGCTTCCTTGATTTCTTTGAGCATTTCATCATCCATTTGGTCATTCTGGCCAGGTGCTCGGTAGTACACCCCCACTGCTATTGCCTTCCCCCTTTTATATGGAATTTCAATCCATATAGATTCTACAGCAGATTTTTTCCTGCAAAACTTTAATCCTTTCTGAGTCAATGTCCTCTCCGACATAGAGCGCAACCCCTCCACCAATTTGATCAGCTCTATCATTACGATATAGTTTGTACCCAGGTATCAGTGTCCCACTGGTTGTCCTCCTTCCACCATGTCTCTGATATTCCAATTATATCTAACCTTTCATTTAGTGCTATATATTCTAACTCTCCCATCTTATTCTTTAGCCTTCTAGCATTTGCATACAAGCATTTTAGAGAATGTATTTTATTCATGTTAATTTGGCTATTGTTAGACATGGGTAAATTGGGATCTTTAAGCTCTGTCTGCTCCATACTTGTGGGCATTTGGGCTACTTTACTCTTTTTTTTGTGGAACCTCTCTGCTTTTGGTAGGATCCTTCAAGGATACATTCTTCCGAACCATCCGCTCTTGGGCGACTGTCGGCTTTCCCCTAATATCTAGTTTAAAAGCTGCTCTATCTCCTTTTTAAAGGTTAATGCCAGCAGCCTGGTTCCATCCTGGTTAAGGTGAAGCCCATCCCTTCGGAAGAGCCCCTCCTTTCCCCAGAATGTTCCCCAGTTCCTAACAAATCCAAAACCCTCATCTCTGCACCATTGTCATACTCTGAGGCGTTCCAGCTGGAGAGAGGAACCAGGCAGGGTTGCCCCTTATCGCCCATATTATTCGCATTAGTAATTAAACCCTAGCAGAATACATCAGTGTGGGAGTTAAAGGTGGAAAATTGAGAATATAAAATATCTTTTTGTGGATAATGTAATATATACACTGGTAGAGCCGCAATACTCACTACCAGATTTGTTTGTAGAAATAAAACAATATAGCCTAGCATCTGGATATAAAATGAATATGGATCAGACAAATACTCAAGCTAGTTAATGATGTCCAATCAGAACAGAATTTGAAAAGGATATTTCCATTTCAATGGTCTAAACTACATACAATTTTTTGGGTATAAATCATGAACTGGTTGTAAATAAATAAATATAAAAACAAATGATTTACTGAGATGAGAGAGCATATTTCTTGTGGCTTGGCTGCATTGCTATTGTTAAAATGAATGTGTTGAAGATACTATTCTTAATGCACTCCCAATAGAGGTGCCTGAGAAGATGCTAACAATGTTACAAAGTAGAAATTTTTTTTTCCTTATATTTGGAGGAGTCCACCAAGGGTGCAAAGGGAGGTATTAATGAAAAAAGGAGGATTATTGGCGGTACTAGATGTAGTGAAATATTTATAAGGCAGCTCAGCTTAAAGCAATCGTAGAGGGCCTCAATGGGTACAACTTGAACAAGTGGGGTTGCGAAAAGGGAAACTGACAGATTTGCTCTGGAGAAAGCTCGAAGGTCAGTAGAGGAGTTAGTAATAAAGAACCCATATGTAAATCTTACATTTAAAATTTGGAGAAAAGAGTGAACCACATTGGTGGGGGGAGGAGGCGGTATACAACTACAACAAATAGCGGTTTGTGAGGGATTTGAGGGAGGGGAATCTCACATCTTTAGCAGGTGGGCAAATCGGGGATTGGTCTATATGGGACAGATATTAGACCAGCAAGGAAACGTTAGATCCTTCAGAGAACTTAAGCAGGCGTTTGCCTTAGAGGACAAGGATTTCAAATAGCACATGTTTTGTGAGGAAAAAGGGACAGAGTAGATTTAGGTACAGAAGAGGGAATATTTGAATGCATTTACCGAACAGGACCCCAAGGCCGTGGATTAATATCTAGGATGTACAGGAGCTTTGGGAATAACAAAGGAAGAGCCCTATACATGCAGGCTTGGGAAAAAGATCTGGGGGAGGGGGGGGGGGGTTGGTGATGGGTGGGTGAAGGGTGATGGGAAAATATATACCAAGCAGCGAAGGTGTCCTCAGTCTCAGCAGCAATACAAGAGCATTCATATAAGATGCTCTATCGCAGGTATGTCCAACAGGTAGATTGCGATCTACCTGTAGATCGCAGAGTGGTCAGAGGTAGATTGCTAGCTAGCCCCACTTGGCTCCATCTCTCCAGCAGCTCACCTCGTCACTAGGAGAGAGCTCGTGAGGGCAGGTCACCTGCTGAGGGCTTGCCCGCTGCTGCTGATTCTCTGCCTGTGGGTGTATTGGGGGGCGCTTGTTGTGTTCGTGCCAATAGTTTGTGGCTACCCCAAGGGGCTACTGCCCGTGCCTGGCATCATTCCTGGTCTCCTGTCTCTCAGAATCACACATTCCTGCCCCTGCCCCAACACCCCTTAGACATGTGTTATATACCGGGCAATATCCATTCACCCGGGCTCTACCTGAATACACTTACCGTATTAATTTTGTCGTGTGCTGGTCGTTTGTTGCTTTATAGTTCGCTTTCATTAAATGTTTTCGGACAGACACAACAAAGTGTCAAGAATTTGGTGATTTTTGGCAGGCTTTTCCAATTTTGTTCTAACTTGCCTATGCCTTGCCTTCGAATTGGTTCAAACCACTGTGACATTTGCTTGCCTCTGCAATTTTATTTTGCCTAGCCTTTGTGCTGATTCTACACTGCAATATTTATTAAATCGCGTGTGGTGATACTTGAACTTGTTTGGCGGTATTTGATTTTATCTGGTTTGCTGGACAGGTAGGTGTTTGAGGGTTTTTTGATGATTGGTGGTATTTGATTATTGGTGCCAGTATGATTTCTTATTTTTACTTTTAGAACTGCATGTGTGGTTTTGGCATCTCCAGTCCTTGTATTGCACATCATCCAGAGGTCTTCAGTTCCTGTTGATCTTTAATATTTTGGGACAGTGACAGTTTTGGACCAGATTCAGCCAGTGTTTTATAACTTAGCAGATTTGACCTTCTTACACCCAGCCACTCCAGTATAACGAAGATGAGTGTTCCAAAGAAGAGCAAAACCTACCACTTCCATGATGAATGGGAAATGGGCTGCTGCTTCATCATGGTGAAAGACAAATGTTGTCTAATTTGTAACGCCCCAGTATTCTTGCCCAAAAAAGGGTAATATGGAACATCATTATAAGGTTCTGCATAGCAATAAGTTTGCTGATTTTCCACCCAAAAGTGAAATTCATAAACTGAAGCTCCAAGAACTTAAATTGAAATTGGCTACTCAGCAACAGTTGGTGGCGAAGCCAAGGTCACATTTGGTCAATGCAACCATAGCGTCCTTCAAGGTCAGCAACCTGATCGCAAAGAAATGCAAATCTTTCACTGAAGGGGAATTTGTAAAATATTGTATTCTTGAAGCAGCTGACAATCTTTTTGAAAAGATTGTCAGCTGCTTCAAGAATACAATATTTTACAAATTCCCCTTCAGTGAAAGATCATAGCTGCTATTCAAGATGTACAATTATCAAACACTGTCGTGCAGTGAATAGAAAAGATGTGTGGAGACACAACTGAACAATTGTTGGAGGATGTTTCAAATTGTGTTGCTTTCTTACTCCAACTGGATGAATCTACAGACATAAGAGACACAGCCCAGTTACTAGTCTTTATCTGGATGGTTTTTGAAGACTTCAGTGTTAAATGGAATGATTTCTTTAAAAGGGAACTACCAGTCAGGAAATATTCAGTTCTTTCCATTCTTTTGTGACAGTGTAATCTTCCATTGCATAGACTTGTTTCCATCACTACTGATGGAGCAAGAGCAATGACAGGTGAGGTTAACGGTTTCATAGCCCTCTGTAGACAGCATGATGTCCCACATTTCCTTTCTTACCACTGCATCATTCACCAGCAAGTTTTGGCAAGCAAGAGACTCAATACAAAGACTGTCATGGACATCACTTTCAAACCGTAAATTCAGTTTGTGGAAGATCACTTCAAAGATGGCTTTTCAATCTTACTCTTGATGAAGGGGCAGCGGATATCATTTTGCATACAGATGTAAGATGGCTAAGTAGGCACAAACGTCTGCAAAGATTTTGTGATTTGCTGAATGAAATAATTTTTTTGAAGGAGAGGGGAGATGACCAAGCAGAGTTGGAAGATGAGGAGTGGTTATGTGATCTGGCATTTCTCACTGGCTTTACAGGCAAACTATGTGATATGAACCTTGAACTACAAGATAAAAACAAATGCATTGGTGAGATGAATACAGTTTCATCCTACAAGAGCAAATTTGAGCTAATGATTGACCTTGCAAACACTTTTTTGATCATTTTCCTAATACGCAGGACCATCTGGGACAATATCCAAATTTTGTTTTTCAGAACAAGAAGTATGTGACAGAAATCTGTTCGGTTATCCAGGAATTTGAAAATAGATTCTTTGACTTCCAAAAAATTGGAACGGTTGTGGAGTACTTGTCATACCCATTCAAAGTAGATGTTGACATTAAAGAAACTGCAGCTGCTATCGGTAAAAATTACTCATTGAACAAGCCATCTCTTGAAAATGAAATTACCCCAAGACCCGTGCTGAGCAAGAATCGTTTTGGAAGCTAGTGCCTATAGACAAATTTCCCAACTTGAGAAGATGCAGTGAAGCTGTACACTTCTGTTTCAGTTCAACTTATTTATGTGAATCTGCGATTTTCCCATCTGAAAATGAGTACACAACGTTCCAGCATGACAGATGAACATCTCCAGGATTCCCTGAGACTGGCTATCACACAGTATTCACCCAACTTCAAAAAGCTGGTGGATGAAATGCAGTCTCAGATGTCTCACTAATGAGCAAGAGCGAAATATTAAATATTGTGCAAGATCAGCCTGGATCAATACTCGACCTAAATTTAACAGAAATTCCATGTCCCCTCGCAGTTCTTACTGGATCTTCGTTTGTTTTGTGTTTGATTAATTTGCTTAACAGCTGATCACATCCAAGTAAATGACAGAAGGTTCATTAAAATGGTGGGGGGAATCCTCCAACTTTATTGGGTTAAAATTTAATTTGAAACTAATTTGAAACTTAGGGGTATGTTTACTAAACCGTCTTAATGTGCGCTCTGACACGTTAGCGCGCGATAAGGCACCTTATCGCGTGCTAATGCGCTCAGCGGCGCAAACGAGTGCTGAAGGCGGAGTAAAGGCTCCCTGAGGGCGAAGGAAGGCTCCCCAGGGGCAGAGAGAAGGGGTCAATGGGTGGAGAGTGGGAGGGAAGAGGCTCCCTGCACACTAACGCTGTGGATTTCAGGGCTGAAAACTAACGCCAGTGAAACCCTGGCGTTAGTAGATTTAAAGGGAAGAGAAACCATTTCCGTCAGCAATGTACAGCAAAGCCAGGGAAACCTACAAAAGGTGATAAGTGTGATACATGTGCACAGAACAAAAGGGCAGATAAACATTGAAAATGACCTGAACAAACTGGAAAAAAAAAACATAACCTAGCTGGGCAATAGTGATATCAATGGGAAACATCAAAAAAGACTACCGAGAGAGCTCCAAAAAAAAGATATCAATTTTGGAAGGGGCTATGCTCTGTCCCCATACAAGGTGAATGATCCCACAGTGAAATAACGCTGATCAGGGCTTTCCCTTGTTACTGGACAGGTTTCCTATGGCATGCACATGTCCCGCAACAGCAGGGTTGGCATGTCGGAACAGCAACTGGACAGATGCTGGAAAAGGGGACACAGAGGGCTGCAGGCGGCACATGGTGTGGTGCAGCTGGGCCACAGTGCAGACTAGGGTGGCCCATACGAATGCTGAAACAGTAGAGCAGCCAGACAGCAACTGATGAGGGCCCAACACGGGCACAAGTGTGTTTCCCACAGTGTCACAGGGGATAGTACCCAGCAGGTACCCCCAAGGGTACAGAACATTTGCAGGTGGTGCTGGGGGGGAGCGTGGACATCTATGCAGGTACCCCTACCCCAGAACCCGCACCATAGGCAGCTACCTACCCGCACACTGTATGGCCCGAGACTGCGCACCACCAGCAGAAGGGCATGTCAGCATGGTGACAGAGGGGTACTGGTGGTGGAGGGGGCAGTGGCTGCTGCCCACAGCAGACCATGGCCCAGCCCTGTTTAGGTGGGTGCCGTGCACTGCAACAGACAGGCTCTGTCTGACAGTCATGGTATCGCCAGGGAATGCACTGTCTCTGTGGCAACACGGTGATGCAGGACACACAGCCAGTGTGTTCAGGAGCAGAAGGTCACAGGTTCAAGTCCCAGCTGTGGTTCCTGCCAACCCAGTCCCCATATTTTACCCACTACTAAAATGCGGTAATACAGACAATCTTTAGTGCAGATAACGTAAACATGCCCAAAACGCCTACATTTTACCCTACAGAGCAGACACCATAAACATGCGCATTACCTAGAGCAGAGTCTCCCAAAAGCAGTCCTGGAGGGCCAAACACCATTCAGGTCCCATGCTGTCTCCAATAACTATGGCTGTGCTGCATTTCTATGCACCGCCCCCACGGTATGCAGATGTATCTCATGCATATTCATTAGGGACAGCATGAAAACCCAAACAGGGTTTGGCCCACCAGGACCGGAGTTGGGAACCTCTGCCTTAGAGCGACGGCCAACAGGGGCAGACTCACCCGCACCCACAGGCTCCATCATCCAAAGCCACCTGGAGAGGCAGGATTTTGGACCCTGTGTGCATCTCCCAATACTAGCACTTGCATACCTTAGCAATGCCACCCTAAACCTGGGAATAATGGTACACATCTATCAAAAGGTTGCTATGATTACTGGCAGATAGCAATTCCTAAGTTAAGCACAATTTGCTGATTGAGCTGCATCATAGCAACCTTTCTGATGTCTGTGGAGTGTGCTACAGGTCTTGTCTGACAGTGTTTACCACCCTGAGGAGTGATTCCTACAGTATTGCGTACCATAGCCATGCCTGCACTGTGCCCATGACTGGTGCGGTGGCCAGGGCTGCCAAACACCTCTATAGTTGCACAATGCTGGCATAGGTGTGGGGAGTGTGTCTGTCTATCCAGTGTGTGGTGGCTGCCAACACCCTCCTCAGCCCACACTGCTAGCACTGTTGCCAGTATTGGCCTGCCAATGTGCATAATGAGGAGCAAGGTACTGTGGGAATAGCCCAGACAGGGCGGCCTGGGCAGGATGCATTTGCACAGGGCGTAGGACACTGGCTGGGACATTGTAGTGCCTGGCCACCACCTGCACAGACAGGGTGGCTACAGCATGTCCTGCTGGGAGGTCACTCTCACCCTGACTGAGCAGTGACCATGGCATGGCTAGGTTCCCCATAGTGCTACATAGTATTTCTCTCAAGTGGCATATATGGGTTCTCCTTTTGGGGGCCCAATCACTGACTTATCTGCTTGGTGGGTGTGCTAACATCCTAGTTTTGGGTGCACACATCTCCTCCAGGAACATGCACTGTGGACTAGCTAGCAGACTGTCTGCAGTTAGTATGTGTATGGCTGGAACACCTTGCAGGGTGCAGCGGCTGGAGACTCACTATGCTCGCTGCTGGAGAATGTCAGATAGTGGTGGGGGGCAGCTGAGCATTTCCAGGCCTACTGTTTGTCTGCTATTGCCTTATGGAATGCTACAGATCTGCACTGACTGCCCTGTAGTGCATCTGTTTCCCAGCAGGACTGGGGTTGTTGATCTCCTCTACTGCCACCATGGCAGGGCTGTAGAATGTGGATCTGTTGGGGGGGAGATCCTGATCCCCAGAGAGCAAGTTCGGTGGTACTGCATAATCCGCCTATGGGTCCAAACACCACCATCCTTGAATTATGTGGCCATGGCACCCAAAGAGGATATGCACTATTCTGGTGCATCATAGTCCACAAGGGCTAGACGTGACTGGGATATACATATGGGCACAGGTGTATCATAGGTGTATCTGAAAACTACCTATCACACACTGGCACTAATGGGGACCTGCAGCATAGCCTATCTCAGGGAGGGCAGGTGCTGTGGACCTGGTGCTGGGTGCCCCACCTCACCCTCAGGGTGAGCACAGTACCCGCACAATGTGACGGTCTGTAGCTACTCTGTGTCAGTAATGCGCACGGTCAGTACCCCCTACCAGGCCTAGGTGCTGTGGGGGTGCATACCCCATCTTGTGATCATCTGTAGACTGCTGCTTTGCATGTGCAGTGCATCATGGGTACGAGTGGCTTAACTCTATCCTGGTAACAACAGCAGACGGTTTGTGTGGTGACCTGCAGTCCTTCTGTGGCCAGCCAGAGGTTTGTAGCTGTAGCCTACTAGTTACTTCACTGCCTGTGAAGCCAGAGGATGTGGGTTTGATCCCATGGGGTTATTTATTAGGGCTGTCTGGGGTAGTTTCTTTTTTTTTAATCTAAATTAGTACTGCCAGCAAAAACACCCTTATAAGGCGCCTTATGGGGTACCTGAGGATTACAGCACTGTGAGGGTGTTTTTGCTGGCAGTACTAATTTAAATTAAAAAAAGAAACTGCCCCCAGACAGCGCCAATAAATAACCCCACTGTGGGATCAAACTCTCAACCTTTGGCTCTATAGGCAGTGAAGTAACCAGTGGGCTACAGCTCTGAACAAACCCCTGGCTGGCTACAGAAGGACTGCAGGTCACCACACGAACTGTCTGCTGTGGTTACCAGGATAGGGTTAATCCACTCGTACCCATGATGCACTACACATGAAGATTACAGCACTGTGAGGCTGTTTTTGCTGGCAGCACTGCTTTAAAGTAAAAAGGAAAATGCCTCTAGCAGCACTGCTTTATAGTAAAGGGTAATGCCTCAGACAGCCTTACTCATTAACCCCACTGGGGGATCGAACTCATGACCCCTGGTTCAGCAGTCAATGTATTAACCATTGTGCTACCCCTCTCTTGCTGTGTGTTGGTCAGCACGCCTACTTCAGGCTAACGTGCATTGACGTGCCATGGCTCCCTTTATCGCACGGTAACCAGAAATGCTACGTTAAGACCGACACGCCCACTCCTTATATGGCATCCTGCACACTAACGCTGGCTGCACATTAAGACTGCTTAGTAAACATACCCCTTAATTTTCATGGTGGTAGATCACTGGCACTTTTGGCTGGAAAAAGTAGATCATGACCTGTTCGAAGTTGGACATGCCTGCTCTATCGCATCTGTTTAACTCCAATAAGAATTTGTAAAATGTACAAACAAAGCAATGGTAGGTGCTGGTGCCAATGCAGGGAAAAAGGAGATTTGCATATGTGGTGGACTTGTCCAAGATTACAGGAGTTCTGGACATGAACTCAAAACATCAGAAAGGAGGTCCTAGGTTGCAGTGGTAAGATGGGACCAAGTGAAGCATTGCTGAATGAATGGGCAGGAGGAACGAATTCGGATATGGGATATCCTTTTGAGAATGATTGTGGCGAGTGTAAGGATGGAGATGTGAGTGTGGCAAGGGAATGCACCACTGGATCAGGGAGCAATAATACATAGTATGGAGTATGTATATAGAATGAGTGAAATCACAGTACATAAAAATCAGTCGTTTGAATGTTTTAGTAAAAGATGGCAACCATATATTATTGGGGGTTTTCTGGGCTTCCCCTGTGATTATTTGAGGAATTTTCTATTTTGTTTGGCTGCTTGTGTTCAACCCCAACATATACAGGACCTTAAACAAATTGCTCATGCCACCGTAAGAGCATGAAAATTTTTTATTTTGCCAGGTCTGTAACATCACAAGCTTTGCTTTTAACTTATAAGGCACAAATTTCAATATCAATACATCTATAACAAACAAAGCACCTGACTTAAGTGTAAAAGGTCCTGGGACAGAGACAGCCTCACTCCAGTGAAATCGGCTAATGTCTGTCTGCTTATTAGAATTTCTCCTCTCTATTTATTTTCATTTTTTGGCTCAAATTGCTGATTTCCTTTCTTTTCTTATTCTCTCAAGAAAATCTGCTTCTTAATCTTTACTCTTTATTTTTTCCCTTGGGCATCCTGTCTTTCCATTCTCACGGCAGTCCTTTTCGCTATGTGCTGGCTGTTTCCTACAGATTAAGTTTTTCGTTCTGTTCCCCTTTGTTCATTCAAGGGGCCCAGGTGACAGCTTTTCACTAGCTGTG
This sequence comes from Ichthyophis bannanicus, assembly GCA_033557465.1. NCBI lineage: Eukaryota > Metazoa > Chordata > Amphibia > Gymnophiona > Ichthyophiidae > Ichthyophis > Ichthyophis bannanicus. The sequence goes on from CM066039.1 coordinate 196,860,554, forward strand.
TAGTTTTGAGAGCCTCTTTGTGTCAGCTCTCTGGGACAGGATATTAGCTCATTTCATAGCTCAATCTTGCTGATTCTGCAATTTCAGTGTGAAAAGTCAGCAGGCTGTTTCTTTCTTAGGCCTGAGCTATAGGCGTTAGCACAAGATGGATTCAACCTGTAACAATTCTCTACCCCTTTCTCTCAGGCTAGAACAGCACTACTCCACGTTTTAAAAAGGACTTAAAAATGCACCTCTTCTCTGCTGCCTTTGACCTCCCCTCTCCTCTTGTGTGATGAATGCCCCCCTCCCCCTGCTTTCCTTCTCCTCTCTCTCCCGTAGTCATGTCTTTTTAAATGTCTTGGGTGCTTTCCTGTCTTATATTGTAATTTATTTTCTCCAGGACCAAGCAGGAAGTCAGTCCTCACTTATAGGGGTGACGTCGGCGCCGACGGAGCCCTCGCGGAGCAATTTTCCCCAGCTTTCAAAGAAAGCCTTTGGGAATTGCAGCGCGCATGCGCGGTCGTCTTCCCGCCCGAGGGTGCCATCTTAGCCAGTCTTCTTTTTTCCGCGGAGCCCTACAGACGTCCCCGTCTTGTCCCCACGAAAAAGTTGATTTTCTTCTTTATTTTATCCTTTTTTCTTTCGGTTCGACGCCGATCGTTTTCCCGCCCGGACTCGCGACGCCGGTCTCGAGTCCTCGTACTTTTTTCGGTTTTTCTGACTTAGTCAGCTTTCGTTTTCGGTTTCCCTGGCAGCCCGGTCCTTTGACCTCGCAGGGGCCCTTTTTCCCCCGATGGCTGCCAGTGGGTTTAAGCGGTGTGGTCGGTGTGACCGAAATATGTCACTGACCGACACACACGACTTTTGCCTCCGCTGCCTGGGCCCGGATCATGAGGAACTGATCTGTGGGCCCTGCAGCAAACTGTCCTCAAAGGCGTTGAGAAGTCGGCGGCATCAGCGTGAGAATCTTCGCTGACCCCAGCCGTACCCGGACCTCGTCGGAGGCCTCCGTGTCGAAAGGCTCCAGCTCGGACCGTCGCCGGAGCTCCTCCGACCGGGGTTCTCCCTCCGGGGACCATCGTCGGAAGGAAAAACCCGCGAGGGCGGCGTCGGTGGACGCTCCTGGTTCCGCGAGGGCCAGGTCGCATAGCCCCGACAGCCGCCCCGGGTCCTTGGAGAAGGAACACATCCCGAAGCGACCTCGCCTGGAGTCGGAGATGCCTGCCCGGGTAAGTCCTGTGGTCCTTCTGGACTCGCCTCCGCGACAGCCGACGTCGGGCCCGACGCCGTCGGGGCCCGAGTCGGGGGCTGCTGGGTCACCTGAGCTCGGACTCAGGTTGACGGCCTTGGAGAGCAGACTGTCTGCCTTCATGGACCAGCAGCGGGCACTGCTCGCTGGCCTCGCTGGCGCCGCTGCCCCGACCGCCGGGACGTCGACGTCCAAGTCGACCCCGGAGACCGAGCCGATCCTCGAGTCGATGAGAACTCGAGTCGATCCTCGGTCGAGGTCACCCTCGGCCTCCCGTTCGGGACCGAGGTCGCCGACGCCGACTCCCTCGGCGTCGGGACGGCTGGCGCCACGCCCTGCCCGGGCCGACCCCACCGAGTCCTCGTCGGAGTCGGTCTGGGAGTCTGAGGAGGAAGAGTCACCTGATTCTTTCCGGACTCGGTGTGTCCCATCGGACTCACCGGAGTCCGAGCCTCGGAAGCAGTCCCCCCCGGAGGATGCCCGGTTCTCAGACTTCGTTAGGGACATGGCCAAGGCTTTGGCCTTCCCTGCGGATCCCGAGGAGGAGCCTCGAGCCGAAGAGCTCGACGCCCTCCAGTATGACTCTCCCGCGAGGGAGCACTTTACTGTGCCGGTTCCTCCTATGCTGGAACGACTACTCTTCCGCATGTGGGAGAGTCCGGCCTCCTCGCCGGTCCTGAGCAAGCGGGTCGATTCTATCTATCGGGTCCGCAAGAGCCCTGGCTTTCAAAAGGCACAGCTGCCACACCATTCCATGGTAGTGGAATCGGCCATGCATCGTCTTAAGAGCCAGAAGATGCACTCCTCGGTGCCTCCTGGAAGGGAGGCCCGTAACCTGGATGGCCTTGGCAAGAAGTGCTTCCAGGGCTCTATGCTCGCATGTCGTGTCCAGACTTACCAGCTATACATGGGCATGTATCTCCGGGATCTGGCTAAAGAGCTAGCCGGATTCTCCGCTGGTCTCTCCGAGGAGCCCTTGTGGAGGTTCCTAGCCTTGTCCACGGGCATTTGGGAATGCTCAAAGTTCATGTCCCGAGCAGCCTATGATGGCTTTGAAGCCTCGGCTCGTGTGGCCGCAGCCGGCATCGGTGCCCGCTGACAGGCTTGGCTTCAGTCGTCAGACCTTGAGCCCTGGGTACAGGACAAGTTGGTCGATGTCCCCTGCCGAGGCGAAAACCTCTTTGGCAAGCCCATGGCGGAAAAGGCTGCACAAATTGAGACTGAGACTCTCACCAGGACCAGGCTTTCTAGGAAGACCTCCGCCCCTTCCCAGAAAAAGAAGGGCTCGGGAGAAAAAGTCCTTTTACCCGAGGAAGGCGGCTGCCTACAAACAATACCCCCATTATCAGGCCCCTGCAGCTCCCCAACAGGGCCAGCAGGCCAAGGGACGGGGTAACGGGTCCCGTAGGCAGCAAGCCCCCAAGCCTGCACCACCAGCCCCTGCTCAGCAGGGTGGGGGCTTTTGACTCGCTCAGCATAGCCTCTCCCCCCCCGCTGGTTCCTCCCAGCACCGGAGGCCGGCTGGTTCACTTCGCCCACAGGTGGTCCAGCATCACCGGAGATGCCTGGGTGCTTCAGGTCGTGCGAGAAGGCTACCTTCTCCACTTCCATCAGGTTCCTCCCTCCTATTTTCCGGGAGAACCTCCGCGCCCCCCTCTGCACAGGGAGTTGCTCCTTCAGGGGTTAGCAGGTCTTCTGCAGGAACAGGCGGTGGAACCGGTGCCACACCACCTGAGAGGTCAAGGCTTTTATTCAAGGTATTTTCTGATACCAAAAAGAACAGGGGGCCTCAGACCCATCCTGGACTTGCGCAACCTCAACAAGTTCCTTGTGCGGGAGAAGTTCAAAATGCTTACCCTTGGAATCCTTCTGCCCTACCTCCAGCAGGGAGATTGGCTATGCTCCTTGGATCTAAAGGATGCCTACACGCACATCCTCATCCACCCAAGCCACCGCCAATACCTAAGGTTTGTGGTGGCAGGAAATCATTACCAGTACAGAGTACTGCCCTTTGGCCTGTCATCCGCACCGCGAGTCTTCACAAAATGTCTCGCGGTCGTGGCAGCCCATCTCCGGCTTCACGGCCTCTGTCTTTCCGTACCTCGACGACTGGCTCATCAGAGCAGCGTCCGCTCAGGAGGTCGCCAACGCCACGTGCCGCACGGTGACTCTGCTGCAGCACTTGGGCTTTGTTATAAACTTCGCAAAGTCCACTTTGCTCCCCTCACAGGATCTCGAGTTCATCGGCGCAAGGCTGCACACTCCGCAGGCGCGAGCGTACCTACCGCTCGACAGGGCTCAACGGCTCATGGACCTAGCCGACCGCTTTCGCAGCCAGCCCCTGGTCTCCGCCAGGCGCTTCCTGAGACTGCTCGGCCATATGGCTTCCACCGTCCATGTGACCCCCAATGCCCGCCTGAATATGCGGTCTGCTCAATGGTGTCTCCGCCAGCAGTGGCGTCAAGCCACGGGCGGCCTAGCAGACCTAGTGCGCGTTTCCGAGCCGCTGGTCTCGTCTCTCCAGTGGTGGCTCCGGCAGCCGAACCTGACATTCGGAATGCCTTTCCAGTCACCTCAGCCAACCCGGGTGCTGACCACCGATGCATCCCTCCTGGGCTGGGGAGCACATTGCCAAGAGGCACGTACTCAGGGCCTCTGGACCACGTGGGAGTCGGCTCAGCAGATCAACTTCCTGGAGCTCAGGGCGATCCGCCTAGCTCTCAAGGCCTTCTCCCACCTGACTTCCCAACAGTCCGTCCTTGTCCAGACGGACAATCAAGTTGCCATGTTCTACGTGAACAAGCAGGGGGGCACGGGCTCCTTCCTCCTCTGCCGGGAGGCACAGAAGCTCTGCTCTTGGGCCGTCAGTCACGGCATTCTCCTCAAGGCAGTTTATCTCCCGGGCCAAGAAAATTGCCTTGCAGACAAGCTCAGCAGGGTCCTCCAGCCGCACGAGTGGCGTCTGGATCCCTTGGTAGTTCAGAAGCTCTTCCTCAAGTGGGGTCTCCCCACGGTGGATCTCTTTGCCAGTCCTCACAACCGGCAGCTTCCTCGCTTCTGCTCTCGTCAGCCACACCCCCTTCGGGTTGCGGCGGACGCCTTTCTGATCTCGTGGTCGGGGAGCCTTCTGTACGCTTTCCCTCCCATCCCGCTAGTCTCTCGGACTCTTTTCAAGGTTCTCCGAGACAAAGCCTTCATGATCCTGGTGGCCCCTCGCTGGCCCAGGCAGCCGTGGTTTCCGCTCCTGCTGCAACTGGCGGTGGAGGATCCAATCCCTCTGGGGGTACAACCGGATCTCCTCACTCAGGATCAGGGGTCCCTCCTGCACCCCAACCTCAGGTCTCTCAACCTCATGGCCTGGCTGCTGAGAGGGTAGTCCTTGCTCCCCTTCTCCTGCCGACAGAGGTGGAGGAGGTCGTCTTGGCTTCGCGACGGCCTTCTACCCGCAAATGCTACGCCCTTAAATGGCGTCGCTTTGCAGTCTGGTGTACCCAACAGTCTCAGGATCCCTTCTCCTGCCCGGTGTCGGTGATCTTGCAGTACTTGCTGCACCTCTCTAATCTGGGACTTAAGTCCAACTCCGTCAAAGTTCACCTCAGTGCTCTTTCAGCACATCATGTGCCGGTGGACGGCAGACCTCTCTCCAATGACCCTCTCGTAGCGAGGTTTCTCCGAGGTCTCCTTCTACTTAAACCACCTCTGCACCCGCCAGCGCCTGACTGGGACCTGAATGTGGTTTTGCAGCGGATCACCTGTCCGCCTTTTGAACCTATGGCTACCTGTTCTCTCCGTTTTCTGTCTTGGAAAACTCTGTTCTTGATAGCCCTCACTTCCGCTAGACGCGTAAGTGAATTGCAGGCCCTCGTGTCTGATCCCCCTTACACTAGGTTGTACAAGAATAGGGTGGTCCTGCGGACTCATCCGAAATTTCTGCCTAAAGTGGTCTCCCCTTTTCACATCAATCAGGAGGTGGTACTTCCAACCTTCCTTCCCAGACCACACTCCAGCCGAGCTGAGACGGTCCTCCATACCCTGGACTGTAGAAGGGCTCTGAACTTCTACCTTGACCGTACGCGGGAGCACCGTAAAGCTGCTCAGCTTTTTGTGTCTTTTGACCCCAATAGATTGGGGCTCCCGGTCTCCAAGCGTACTCTGTCCATCTGGGTGGCGGACTGTATCTCTTGGGCTTATGGGGCAGCCGGACTCTCCTTAGAAAGTAGAGTCACGGCTCATTGCGTTCGGGCAAAGGCCACGTCAGTGGCTTACCTCCGCTCTGTTCCGCTGGCAGACATCTGCCGGGCCGCTACTTGGTCTTCGAGCCAGACTTTTGCGGTCCATTACTGTCTCGAGAGGGAGTCCCGTAGGGACAGTGCTTTCGGACAGGCAGTCCTCCGTAATCTCTTTGAGGTCTGAGCAACTCCTACCCTCCATCCCGGATGTGGGCTACCGGTGGGTGATATTTCAGCGAAGATTCTTTCCTTCTGTGCTGCTGAGCTAGAGGGAGCTCATTTTTGTGCTTAGGGTCTCCGGTAGCCTTGAGCTTGGGAGTCCCATAAGTGAGGACTGACTTCCTGCTTGGTCCTGGAGAAAGCGTAGTTACTCACCTGTAACAGGTGTTCTCCAGGAGCAGCAGGAATCAGTCCTCACTACCCTCCCTCCTCCCCTTGGAGTTGCAATCGTCTGCTTATGTTCTTTTTGCAAATTTTTATGCTATGTCATCTGACTGGCTAAGATGGCACCCTCGGGCGGGAAGACGACCGCGCATGCGCGCTGCAATTCCCAAAGGCTTTCTTTGAAAGCTGGGGAAAATTGCTCCGCGAGGGCTCCGTCGGCGCCGACGTCACCCCTATAAGTGAGGACTGATTCCTGCTGCTCCTGGAGAACACCTGTTACAGGTGAGTAACTACGCTTTCTCCTTCTCTTTCTTTTTTTTTTCCCGACCTATTGGTCTCTCTGTATAAGACTTTGTTTCTATTGTAAACCGCTATGTTCTAATTTGTAATAGCGGTATATCAAGCTTAATAAACATAAACAAACATAAACATAAAAGGTACCTGAAGGGGGGGGATTCATTTTTCCCCTTCAGTATACAATGGAAGGCACAAAATTCTGAACTGTCATAGATAAGGAATTAAATGAAGGAGTGAGAAGGAATTTGAGACCTGGAAGGGAGGGGAGGAGGGATAAATATGTATAACGGAAGGCAAGAATAAGGAGGAAAAGGTGAATCGAGGATGAAATAGCAAGCTAGACAATGCAACTGAGATGGAAGTTGCATGACAAGATAAGTGTACAGTGATAAGGAATAGTTGAAAGCTGTAATCTACAACAGGAAAAGTTTTTTTTAGTTTTGTAAAATAATTGGTCATAAGATGTAAAAGTTAATGTAACAGGGAAGGTGGAGGAGACATGGTAAAATAGGAAGAGTTCAGGAGTAATAGTTTATAAAAACAAGATGAGGGAAAACGCTGGACACAAAATGAAGGGAATATAGCTTTGAGACAACAATGTAAATTGGACAAGTAGTGTGGCCCAGCTAGAGAATATAAACACAGCTAAAGATACGGATCTCCTCAGACCTTCCTTATATACCATGCTGAGAAGTTGTACCAGGACCTAAGTTGTAGCCAGTTCAGTTATGTATCACTTTGTCTGTGTACATGTATGATCATCTCACTTTTGTAAACGTAATCCTTGTAAAAGTTGGATTTGATAATATAAATACAAAAAAGCAAAACAGTATTCTGGGCTTGATGGTCCCTTGGTCTGACTCATTATGGTGGGTGGTTGTGTGTGTGTGTGTGTGTGTGTGTGTATAGCTCGATGGATCAAGTTGATCTAATGGGTGCATATCCTGAAAAGGCAGATGTTGCTGTCTGGATTGAAGGTGTAATCTGGGGTGGAGCATGCTCTCATTCCTCCTTAGGATATTTAAAGAGTGGTGACTGTCATCCTGGTATTCCTTTGTGCACCATTACAGGCTTGGTTTGCAGGCCCAGCAGGATGTGGCTTTGGGGGCCCAGATGCTGTTTGACTCATCTCTTTCCACCTGCCAAGGACTGCTTTGGTAATTTTCCATTCATCTTGACTGGACTGGAGGAACAAAAGGTGACATTTTAGGCCTTAACGGTTTAATTTTCTTTCCTTTTTTGTTATCCAGTCCAGTTCAGGTCCCTCTCAGGAGGTTGTATTTTGAGAGGCTGATTACAGACTGGTTCTGGCAGTGAGAAAGTGACTGCTGGAATTTGATTGGGTCTCCACTACCTTTGCTCAGACCCTGCTGTGTTCAGGGTTTCGTGAGATTTCTTGTAGGAGCCTTCTTTTTTTTTGTGGCTGTTCTGTTTGTCTGTAGGCCTTTTTTGATGGAGATAAATTGAAGGGGGGGGGGGGAGATCTTGTTTTGTGTTCCATCATACTGGTTAGTTTCAGGATGCATAGAACCCTTATAGGGTGATGTCATAAAACCACTGGTTCTCATTCTCCATCGGCAGGTAGAGCATAAACTCATGCATCTGGACTGGAGAGGCTGAAATGAATTAGCAGGTATTGCCTAATTTCTCTAGGAACAAGCAGGAAGTCGGTCCTCACATATGGGTGATGGCATTGATGGAGCCCTCATGGAAGCATTCCCCCCCCCCCCCCAGTTTTCAAAGAAAGCCTTTGGGAGATGCTACCACGCATGTGTGGTCCACTTCCTGCCCAAGGGTGCCATCTTGCTCAGTCTCCTTTTTTCCGTGGAGCCCTTCAGACATTGTCTAGCTTGTCCCTGGAAAAAGTTGATTTCTTTCCCCGAGTTTCACACTCTGCACCAGTACTCTTTCCGCCTACAGACCTTGGTGCCTCTTATCGGGTTCGGTTTAATTTTTTGTAGTCTTGTTTTCTTTTTCTGGCGCTTTCGTGCTGCCTTTTCTCCCACTAGCAACCCGGAGGATCTTTGACCTCTCGGGTGCGTTCCCCCCCCCCCCCCCCCCCCATGGCTACAAGTGGTTTTAAGAAGTGTGATAGGTGCTCTAAAATCATGTCTTTGACAGACACACATGACTGCTGTCTTTGCTGCCTCTGGCTAGACCCCGACCTGCAGCCTGTGGTCTCTGCAAGAGGATGTCCAGCAAGGCCCTCGAGCTGCCAGCAGCAGCACGATTTTTTTTTTTTTTGTTTACCCCCCCCGTGTCCTGATGCCTCCAAAGGCCAGGGCCTCGTCTGAGGCCCCAACCCTAGCCTCATCGTGGGCCCTCAGAAACGGAGTCTCCCTTGAGGGAACCCAGGAAGAAGAAGAAGAAACAGCCCTCGAAAGTGGCATCCTTGGATGGTTCTGACTGGCTAGGAGCTCCCCGGGCCTGATTCCACAGTCCGAGATGCTCATCTGAGGCGTCAGAAGGAGCAACCTGCGATGGTCCCCTGGAAGGATCTAGCCGCAGACCGGCCTCTGTCCCCAGACACCATCCTAGTTGAAGATTCCCCTTTGGGGGAGCTGGCGTTGGGCTCAAGTCTCTTGATTTTTTATTTTATTTATTTTATTTATTTTTCTTATATACCGCACTCTTTAGCATCAGCGCGGTTTACATGGAACCATAATTAACAATAACAGTTTTACATAGAACAGGGAAGAAAAACTTGGATAACTTAGGGAGAAATGCACAAAATTATTTACATATATAACAATGAGTTTTGTGAATATCTTATGATAAATCTATGGATATGCATTAGGACTAGAGGATGGGTGTGTCTATGGTGTATTAGGATTGATTTGGTAGTATTGTATAAATAAGTGGTGCTTGTGGAGCCTTCTGGTCTGGAGTCCAGAATGGCAGCACCGGAGCAGTTTGTCTGCCTTAGTGGACCAGCAACAGGCACTGTTTGGTACAACTGGTTCATCCACCCCAACCACCAGACCCTTGAAGTCCAAAACATCGATCCTCAGCTGAGGCTGCTCAGTGGGACCATGGTCATTCCTGGCAAGTTTACTGGGTGCCAACCGTAGGGCATTGGGGCCCCCAAGGCCCATGGAGCAGCCCTCCTAAGAGTCCTAAACAAACTACTCGAAGTGGGAGACTGAGGACAAGAGTCCCCCGATTCCCCATCACCACAGTGACATCCCATCTGACTATCTCATCTTGGAGCCTCGATGGCAGTCTCTGCTTGAGGATATGGGCTTCTTTGATTTTGTCAAGGACATGTCTAAGGCCCTGGTGTTCCTGACAGTCTGAGGAGGACCCTCCAGGCAGATGAGTTGGAAATCTTCCAGTACGAGGCCCCTCCATGGGAATTGCTCACGGTGCCCATCCCTACTATCCTGGAGTGGCTCATGCTCTGCATGTGGGAGACACCGGCATCTGTGCCAGTGGTGAGCAGAAGGCTTGACTCGATGTATCTGGTTCTCTGGAGTTTGGGCTTCCAGAAGTCACAACTGCCACATAACTCCATGGTGGTGGAGTTGGCCATGCGTTGGCTGAAAAGTAAGATGATGCACTTCTTGGTGCTCCCTGGCAGGGAGGGCCTGGACCTTGGATGCTCTAGGCAGAAAGTGCTACCAGGGCTCAATGCTCATTTGCTGCATCCAGGCCTACCAGCTGTACATGGGCATTATCACCGGGTTCTCGGTCTCTCCGAGGAACTTTTGCAGCTGTTCAAGAACTTGGTCAAAGCTGTCTGTGTGCTCCAAATTCCATGTCTCGAGCAGCCTATGATTGGTTCAAGTTGGCATCCTGGGTAGCCACAGTGGGCCTCAGTGCATGTCTCCAAACTTGGCTTCAGTCGTCTGACCGAGCAGTGGTTTCAGGACAAATTGGTCGATGTCCCATGCCAAGGAGAGAACCTCTTTGGCAAACCCATGACTGACAAGGCTGCCGAGCTGGAGACAGAGTTCATGACGAGGACCAGGCTCTCTATACCAATGCCCCTCCCTGACGGAAGGGCTCTAATAAAAAGACCTTTTATCAGAGGCAGGGGGCTGCTTACCGAAACTACCCACCCTATCAGGCCTCCCTGGCTCCCAAACAGGGTCAGCAGCCAAGGGACAAAGTCGGGGGCGGGGGGGGGGAGCTTTTGACTCCTTGAGCATATAGCCTCTCTACCCCAAGGAGATCAGCAGCCCACAGGGGTACGTCTGGCCCTCTATACCCAGAGGTGGGTGGCCATCACCACTGATTCCAGGGCGCACAGGGTAGTCGGGGAGGGTTACCTCCTCCATCTGGCTCAGACACCTCCCCTTTATTTCCCAGGAGAGCCCCTCCACTGGCACCTTCTGAAGGAGTTGGAAGGCCTTCTCGGACAAGGCGGTGGAACTGGTGCCCCACCACCTCGAGGGCAAGGGGTTCTACTCCAGATACTTACTTCCTTGTGCCAAAGAGGAAGGGGGGCTTAAGGCCCATCCTCGACCTGCACAACAACAAAATTCCTGGTGAGGGAGAAGTTCAAGATGCTTTCCCTTGGAACATTGCTGCCATACCTCCCAGCAGGGGGTCTGGCTATGCTCCTTAGACCTCAAGGATGCTTATAACCCACATCCTCATCCACCCCAACCACAGGCAATACCTGCGGTTCATAATGGGGGGGGGGGGGCAGGCACTTTCAATACAGGGTGCTCCCTTTTGACCCCCAAGAGTCTTCACAAAATGCCTGGCAGTCGTGGCCTCCCTCCAGCTCCAGAAGGCCTTTGTTTTTCCCTACCTGGACGACTGGCTCATAAAGGGGTAGACAGCCTCTGATGTGCAGCAGGTCACCGCACACACCATCCAGGTCCTGCAACACTTGGGCTTAGTCATAAACTACCCCAAGTCTCCCCACTCCAGGCACTGTGCCTAGAGTTCATCGGGGCAAAGATCGACACTCTCTCTCTCCAGTTGGAGGCCGCCTTGTCAAGGAACCAAGCCGATTGTCTGAGGTCTCTATCTCGGGACGTACAGTACAGTCCCTCTGTCTGCCTGGCTTCTTCTGCACCTTGGTCACATGGCCTCCACGGTCCACATCACCTTAGACACTCCTCCACATGAGGACAGCACAGTGGTGTCTCTGGGACCAGTGGTCTCAGGCCACAGGCCGCCTCTGAGACAGTTTCAGTGACCCTCCAGTTGGTGGACTCCCTGGTCTGGTGGCAGTCACCCCAGCATCTTGAGGCGGGCATGCCCTTTCAGGCCCCAAGCCATTTGAGGGTCCTTACCACAGACACCTCCCTGCTTATTTGGGGAACCCATTGCAGAGATCTCTGCACTCGGGGCAACTGGTCGCCAGACAAGAGCACCCAGCAAATCAATTTCCTGGAGTTCTAAGCCATACACCTAGCCCTGAGGGTCTTCTGTCACCACCTGTATCACCAGCCAGTGCTAGTCCACACTGGCAACCACGTGGCGATGCTCTATGTAAACAAACAGGGGGCATGGGATCCCATACCCTTTGTCAGGAGGCACTGCTCCTCTGCCCATATGCAGTCCAACAGGGTATCCTCCTATGGGCAGTGTACCTACCAGGCCAGGACAACCTGCTGGCTGACACTCTGTGGCAGCTGGACCCCAGAATGGCCAGTTGGCTTTTCCAGCTCCGGGGGAACCCGTGATGGATCTATTCGCCAGCCCGAACAACTTTTTTAGTTGCCCTGCTTCTGCTCCAGGGTGGCAGCGGATACATTCCTAGTCTCATGGTTGGAAGGCCTCATGTATGCCCCCCCCCCACGCCACTGATTGCCAAGACCTTGTTCAGGATCCAACAGGTGATTCAGGCAGCTGTGGTTTCTGCTGCTACTGCTGCAGTTGACTGGCAGCCCCCATCCCCTTGGGGACCACCCTGGGACTCCTATCTCGCACCCCAACCTGGAGTCCTTGTCACTAACAGCATGACTGCTGAGGGTGACTGGTCCCTAGGAAGGCTTATGCCCTCAAATGGTGCAGGTTCTCTGTTTTGGTGTGCTGAACATGGGGCTGATCTTTTCTCCTGCCCGGTGGCTCTGGTGTTGCAGTACCTTCTCCACCTCTCAGTCCAGGCTCAAGTCTAACTCTGAGTACACCTGAGTGCCCTAGCGGTACACCAGCATCCAGTGGATGGTAAGCCCCTCTCAGTCCAACCGTTGGTGACCCTCCTTCAGGCCTGCTCTTATCCAAGCCCCTGATTTGCCCTCCGGCAACCAAATTGGACCTCACGTGATGCTGGGGCAGCTCACTCGCCCACCCTTCGAGCCTCTAGCGACCTGCTACCTTTGCTATCTCTCTTGGAAGGTGGTTTTCCTGGTTGCACACCTCTGCTCGCAGAGTTAGCAAGCTTCAGGCCCTGGTGGCAGAGGCACCCTATACAAAGTTCTACAAGAGCACAGTGGTGCTTCGCACACACCCCAAATTCCTGCCAAAGGTAGTCGCCCTTCCATGTCAACTAGGAAGTGGTGCTTCCGACCTTCGCCTGACTGGAGTGAGGCCTTGGAATGGAAACAGTCCTTCACACCTTGGACTGTAAGAGGGCCTTGTCCTTCTATATCCAATGCACTCAGGACCACCGCAAAGCTGCTCAGCTTTTCATCTACGATGACCCGAGTAGTGGGAGGCGGTGACCAAGTGTATGCTGTCTACAATGGTGGCGGACTGTATTGCCTTGCTTATGAGCAGGTGGGCTTCCGCTGGAAGGTTGCGTTCACAGCACACCATGTCAGGGCCATGGCGGCCTCAGTGGCAAACTTGCTCTCTGTCCCTATGGTGGACATCTGCCAGGCTGCCACCTGGTCTTCAGTCCATACCTTTTGCAGCCCATTACTGCCTGGAAAGAGTCCCGACAGGACAGTGCCTTCGGCCAGGCTATGCTCCATAACCTTTTTGGGGTCTAGGCAACTCCGGTAGCCTGAACACAGAAGGTTCGGAGGGTAGGAGTGCTAGTTTCAACGGATGCAGGGGTCCTACTGTGGTCTCTGTACACAGGTTAATTTGCTGCTGCTTGTGGCTCCTGTGAGGGACACCCCTATTTTTGCTATGGGCTTTCGGTAGCCTGTAACTGGGTAGTCCTATGTGTGAGGACTGACTGCCTGCTTGTTCCCGGAGAAAGCATAGTTACTCACCTGTTACAGGTGTTCTCTGGGGACAGCAGGAATTGGTCCTCACAGCCCTCCCTCCTCCCCTTGGAGTTGCTCCTTTACCATCTTTTATTTTTGCCATCTTTTATCTGTCATCTGACTGAGCAAGATGGGCACCCTTGGGCGAGAAGGGGACCATGCATGCATGGTAGCATCTCCCAAAGGCTTTCTTTGAAAGCTGGGTGAATGCTTCCACAAGGGCCCCCTCGCTGCTGGCATCACCTATGTGAGAACTGATTCCTGCTGTCCCCAGAGAACACCTGTTACAGGTAAGTAACTACCCTTTCACTTTTGGTATCTTTTAATATAAAGTAAGACCCCTGCCAGAACTTGACATGCCTGTTCTCACCAGCCTTCCTGCCCCATATGCTAACTGGTGCTATGTCCTTACAGAAGAATGACTTTTGACCTTCCTAATAAAAGATGTCACTCTTGCAGGAAGTTACAGGACCCACGGGTGATGACCACTCTCAGCGTCCTGCTGGGGGTGGATCTGGGTAGTGCAGAGGATGATGAGGAAGAAACGTCTGCCACATCGCCGCCTCCACCTCCGTCCAAGAAACAGAGCAAACCTGAACCCATGGAGGAGGAGCTGCCAGAGAACAAAAAACAGGTAGCTCTTAACCTACCTATGGAATAGGCAATAAATTCTTAATCCTATAGCATAAGTTTTATAACATAGGGTGCATAGCTTTTGTTTACTGAAATGGAGGCCATGATATGACAGTATAGGTACAGAGCATATTGGACAAGCAGATTGAGACATTGAAACTTTGGTGTGTTTTCCTTTCACCCCAAGGTGGGGAGTTAGTTTTGGAAACTGTATAGTAAGATTTGGATTTTTTTTTTTAAGTTTACTAAGCAGTTATCCATGATATGCTGCTGGTTAAATAGGATATACTAGATACCTGGCCTGCAGATATAGATGAGTTTCATTTAGCAGCCCTTCAGAAATGTTAGTTTTGCAGCTTAATAGTTTGCTGCTTTGTGTTAGTTATTGGTTGCCAGAAGCTGCCTTTCTGTAAGCTGCTGGCAGAACAATCCATTTCTAACACAGACTGTAAATAGTGTTTCGGCATCACTGTTTTATGCTGCTGGAGGGATGATGTGCATTGATTCTTAGTCTAGAAATGGAAAATCTTTTGTCCAGGAACAAGCAGTCCTCACATATTGGTGACGGCACAGACAGAGCCTGCATGGAGCATTTCCCCAGCTTTCAAAGAAAGCCTTTGGGAATGCCACCACACATGCGTGGTCCCCTTTCCACCCAAGGGTGCCATCTTGATGTCTCCCTTTTTCCATGGAGCCCTTAAGATGCACGTCCTGTACCTCAGTTGTAAAGTCGTGGGGGGGGGGGTTCCCCCTCTAATTCCAGTTTCCCGGTCCTCTTCCCACCGTCCTTGGTGCCCTTGCTTTGGCAGTGGGCCCCGGGACTTCGTTGTTCTTTCATTTTTCTTTTCTTTTTTTTTCTCGAGTTTGGTCTCCAGTGCATTTTTGTGCTCTTTTCAACTGCTGGCCACGTTGAAAGTCTCTGACCTTGTGGGGATTCTTCTTGCCCCCATGGCCTCCGGTTTCAAAAAGTGTGACACATACTCCAGAAATGTCACTCATGGACACCCATGATTGTCTTAGGTGCCTAGGAGCTGACCACAACCCAGAGCTCTGCTCCCTTTGTAAAAAGATGTACTCCAAGGCCATACAGAGCCACAAGCAGAAGCTGGATGATTTTTCTACAAGATGGCCCCAGTGCCCCTGGTAGCTTCCTGCTCCACCAACCTGCTCCACCAACCAGTTGATTATCCTGTTCATATGTAAACACAAAGTACTATTGGAAATGTGTATGTTCACTGTTTATTGTAAACCGCGCTGATGCTGAATAGCGCGGTATAAAAGAGACTTTAAATAAATAAATTTAAATAAACCTACCGCTTTTGGGGTCCCCTGTGGTTCCTCCATGGCCGCTGTATCACTCTGAGCAGGGTTCACCCAAAAGGGAGCAGAAGGCCTCAAGGACCCTGTCAGGGGCTCTGGACAAACGCGAGTGTTCTTGCACTCGGTCCCTCAGCCCCCCTCGGCAGTCTCAGGAGCCGGAGAGGGAGTGGCCTCGTAAGGTACCTCACACAGATATGGAAGCCTCCAGCGATGGTTTCTGGTCTCTTTAGGGTCGCCCCAGTGAGGACCCCCTCTCCTCCTCCTCAACCCCAGACCTGGTTACATCAGCATCGCAGGACCCCACTCTTGAGTGGGAGGCCTGCATGCTGGCACTGGAGCGCAGCATTTCTGTTTTCCTTGCTGCCCAGCTGGTGCCCGGCTCTGTTGGCATGTGCCCTAAGACCTCCAGGGCAATGCCTGTGATGACTCCCCAGACTGCTGTGGCAACTCCCAAGAGCCGGGGGCCTTATGAGGGAACCCGGCAGAGGTCTCTATATCCATCCCGGTCATCGGGTGCGTGATTTTCTCGAGCTAGCGCCTCTGGCACCGGGCAGGCTTTGGCCTCGGCAGCTCAGCGCAAGGCACAGACTCTGCTCGAGCAGCCTAATTCAAGAGTCCTACTCGGGCTGGGAATCAGGACAATTCCCCCTGAAACCTGGGCTCATTGGGACCTTCCCTTGAACCCATCCCCGCCCGTTCAGAAATAGTGGTCCCCTCCCGAAGATACCTCCTTTCTGGACATGACATGTACAGGCCCTGGTGCTCTCCATATAGTCTGAGAAGGAGTCCCATGCGGAGGAACTTAATATTTTACAATACAAGGCCCCGTCAAAGGAATCCCTCACAGTTCCAGTTCCTTCCCATCCTAATGCAGCTGCTCCTCCGTATGTGGGAGACATCTGCATATATCCCCATTGTCAGCAAGTGCCTGGACACAATGTACAGAGTCCAGCGAGGGCCCAGCTTCCGCATACCTTGATGGTGGTGGAGTTCGCTATGTGGAAAGAGTCCAAAGACCCACTCTTTGATCCCAACGGTAGGGAGTCTTGTGCCCTTGGGCGTAAGGCCTACCACAGCTCCATGCTGGCATGCTGAATTCGGGTTTACCAGCTATACAAAAGGATGTTCCTCAGCAACCTCACAAAGGAACTCGGGGAGGGGGGGGGGAAACGCATGGAGGACTTGAGGTGGGTCTTGACAGCAATTTACCTCTGCTGTTTCCAGTCCCTCCTGAAAATCAGTGGGGGACTGTTCACAGTACCTTTCCCACACTGCATACAACAGCTTCAAGTCCTCTGCCTGGGTAGCAGCTGCTGACATCAGGGCCAGGTAGCAGGACTGGCTCCAATCCTCTGATCTCAAGCAGTGGGTCCAGGAGAAACTGCTCGATGTCCCGTGCCTCTGGGTGAGTAGTTTGACAAACTGATGGAGGACAAAGCAGCAGAGATTGAGACGGAGTACATCATCCGCACCTGTCTCTCTGTAAGACATTCTCCCTCCTGCAGAAGAATAAAGGGCTCCCATACTGGGGCTACCCACCCTACCCTCGGATGTCTGCTCCGTCCCAAAGCAGACAGAGCAAGAGCGGGCCTCAGGGCCTGTGTAAGTCCAAGGGACCCAAAAGTCAAACCCCAGCATGGGCTCAGTCGGCCCTGTGTTTTTGACACCAGGTGCATAACTGTTCACCCCCTGACGACCCAGCTACAGTGGGAGGGTGCCTGGTCCACTTCACTCTCAGATGGGAGTCTGTCACCTCAGACACCTGGGTCCTCCAGGTTGTCAGGGAGGGCTACCTCCTCCAGCTGGACTGGCTTCCTCCACCTTTCTGCCCCAGGCCGCCTTGGTATAGGAGCTTGCCACTCTCCTCAAGGAACAAGTGGTGGAAGTGGTCCCATCCCCTCAAGGAACAAGTGGTCACAGGTTCTACTCCTGTTTACTTCCTTGTGCCAAAGTGGATAGGTGGTTTCTGAACCATCCTCAACTTAAATCTCAATAAATCTTGTGGGAGAAATTCAGAATGCTTCCTTGGCTCCTTGCTGTCCTTCCTCCGGCAGGGCGACTGGCTATGCTCCTTGGACCTTCGGGATGCATACACTCACATCCTCATCCATCCCAAACACAAGAAATACCTGCACTTTAGGATGCTCAGTCTCCTCAGCCATATGGCTTTGGTTCATCGTTCCCGATACCCAACTGTTTATGCAGGCAGCGCAGTGGTGCCTTCGAGCTCAGTGGTCTCGGGCAACAGGTTGTCTCCGACACCGTCTCTGTCAATCATCAACTGGAAGAGTCCTTCAACTGATGGCAGGATGCCTGGAACCTGCTTTGAGGGATGCAGTTTCAGGCTCCACCATGTGGTTTTGACCACAGATGTCTGTCTTATGGGCTGGGGAGCCTACTGTGGTGAGCTGCGCATCAGGGGACTTTGGTCTTGGGAGGCAGCCGATCAACCTTCTCAAACGCCAGGTGATCATCCTCACCCTCTGGGCATTCATGCACCACATTCATCAATGTGGCAATTGGGTGGCAGTGTTCTATATGAACAAGCAAGGGGGCACGAGCTCTTAAAGACTCTGCCTGGAGGTGATGGCCCTATGTTCCTTCACAGTTCGCCAGGGCATAGCCCTACTGTCCACCTATCTCCTGGGCCAGGACAAAGTCCTAGCACACAGGTTAAGCCAGCTCCTCCAGCTGCACGAGTGACACCTCTGCCTGCAGGCACAACAGCTGTTCTGGCATTGGGGGAGTCCAGTCCTAGACTTCACCAATCTGGCAAATTAACAGCTCCCACGGTTCTGTGGCCCAGCTACCCACCTGAACAGGGAAGTCCCCGATGCCTTCCACTTGTTGTGGACACACAGCCTCCTATGTGTGTGTCGTCGTCCCCCCCCCCCCCCCCCATCTCTGCTCATAGCACAAACCCTCAAAATACAGCAGGACAGGGCCTTAGTAATTTTCATAGCCCCACAGTGGCCTTGGCAGCCCTGCTTCCTAATGCTGCTCCGCCTCTCATTGGAGCCTCCAGCTCCTCTGCAGCATGCCAGGCTTGTTGATGCAGGAGTAGGGTTGTCTACTACAACTGAACCTGAGGTCCTTTATCCCTCACAGCCTGGCGGCTGAACAGGTCGCTCCAGCCCCCCTTCATCTCCCAGTGGAGGTTGAGGACATACTGCTAGCCTCATGCAAGGCCTTGACTAGGAGGGCTTATGCCTTTAAGTGGCGTCAGTTCTCTGTGTGGGGCTCAGATATGGGCTGAACCGTTCTCTTGCCCTATCCACTTGGTCCTGCAGTACCTTCATCTCTCACAGGTGGGCTTGAAGTCCAACTTGGTCAAGGTCCACCTGAGCACTATCTCAGCTAACCACCACCCTGTCAGGGACAGACCCTTCTCAGGTCAACCCCTGGTTTCCCGCTTCATGCATGGGCTGCTTCTTTCCATGTCCCCTATCCAGCCACCTCTGACAGTGGCACCTCCAATGTTGTCCTCGAGCAGCTAACTCGGCCACCCTTCGAGCTGATAACGACCTGCTTGCTTCGGCACCTTTCCTGGAAGGTGGTTTTTCTGGTGGCCCTCACCTCTGCCCGGAGGGTCACCGAGCTTCAGGCCCTGATGGCTGACGCCCCATACACGAGGTTACATAACATAAGAGATGCCATACTGGGTCAGACTAAGGTCCATCGAGCCCAGTATCCTGTTTCCAACAGTGGCCAATCTAGATCATATGTACCTAGCAGTTTTCACCAAAAGACACAGGTTCCACAATGCTTGCATTGGGTCAAGCAGTGATATCCTGGGTCCCTTTTTTAATGATGGTTTATGGACCTTTCCTCCAGGAACTTGTCCAAACCTTTTTTTAAATCCAGCCACACTTAACAGCTTTTACATATGCTTTTACTTAAAAGCATTGTACATATGTGTATCTCTCTCTTCCCCCCCCCCCCCCCCCTAACTGTGTTGTGCTTATCCTATGAATCAAACTGTATACAGTATTGAAAAATGACTGGCTTTGTACTGATAACCATCATATAACCTTGTAAATCACACTGTAATTTCTTGAAATTTGTCATTGATCAGACACTCCTTTTTACTTAATCAAACCGCTCCTGATCGCTGGAAGTAGCGGTATACAAATATATGCTAAAATAAAAATTACTACATCCTCTGGTAACAAATTCCAGAGTTTGATTACACGTTGAGTGAAATATCTCCAGGAACAAGCAGGAATGTAGTCCTCACATATGGGTACCGACGGAGCCTGTGCGGGAATGCTCCCCAGCGTCCAATAAGAACGCTTTTGGGAGCATCCCTCAGCACATGTGCGCTGCCTTTCCAACTGTCCCTCTTCAGTTCTTCGTTTTCCGCGGAGCCGACAGGACCTATTCCCTGTCACTGCAGAAAATTATATCTTTAAACTTCTTTCTGTGTTCGTTTGCCTACCGCATGACGCCTACCGGTACCGCCGGTTCTTTTCTTTTCCTGTTTAAAAAAAAAACAAAAAAACCCAAAAAACTTTCAGTTTCTTTCGGAAACTTTCCTTTTTGGTGCTAGGCGCCATTTTGGGCACTAGGCCCTCATTTTCCTGAATTATGGAAAAACCAACTAGTGGTTTTAAGAAATGTACTAAGTGTGGCAGTACCATTTCAGTCACGGACACCCATGATTGGTGTCTAAAATGTTTAGGACCTGATCATTGTCCAACTGAATGTGTCTCCTGCATGGAGATGACCAAAAGAGGAAGACAGAACCGGGCCGCAAAGCTCGGTAACCTTCTTTTTTTTTTTTTTTTTTTCCAGATTGCATCGACATCGTCGAGGGCCTCTTCTCCCTCCCATGGATCGCGGGTACTAAACATAAGAGCCAGTCCTCAAAGGGTAGCTCTCCTGCTAAGCATCGAGAGGCTGTTGGCATTGCCCTGGAGGGAACCACACCGGCAAAACAGCCCCGGCAGGAGGCTTCGGCTTCCAAAGCATCGATGGGGCTTCAGGATGTTCTCGAGACCTCAACCTCACAAGAACTACCTGTGCCATGCTTGGGTTCCGGCTGTCCTTACCAGTACCGACACCCAGGCATCGGCAGCGTCGATAGCGAGAAACCTCTGGTCTATCGAGCGCAGTATCGCAGCTCTTCTCTCGGCTGCGGTACCGGTGGTCCCAAGAGCACCAGTGCCAACAGACACCGATGCCGGTACTGCCAGTGCCGGCCCCGGTGGGAACTCTTCCTATGCCATCTCTGGCTGGAGGGGGCAAAGCGGTACCGGGTCACCTCGGTACCGACTTCGATCGGTACCGGGATTGTGCTTTGCAAGAGCATTGGGGTCAGGAATACTTTAATTCCTCTGATTCCGAAGACTCTGACAATTCTGCTGGTACTATAGGGTTTCTCCTAGAAGATCCTCTTCTCCCCAACACAGTGTGTCACCTCCAGAGGACATGTCTTTTCAAGATTTCATCTGTGATATGGCCAAAGGTCTTTCAATCACAGTAGCTCCTGAAGAAGAACCCAGAGCAAAGGAATTGGAAATCCTCCAATATCCTAAAGCTCCCAAGGAGGCAGCTACTCTGCCTATCCATGAAATTCTGCATAGCTTAATGCTCAGAATGTGGGGGACACCTCTGACCACTTCTCACTCTAGGAGACTTGATACTATGTATCGAGTTCCACCATGTCCTGGTTTTCAGAAAACCCAGCTGCCACACCATTCAATGGTAGTGGAATCAGCCATGCGTAGGATGAAAAGTGCAGAGAGACATGCATCCAATCCTCCAGGTCGTGAATGCAGGACTCTGGATGCTTTTGGACGCAGAACTTTTCAAGCTTCCATGCTTTCAGCTAGGATCAGTTCATACATCCTATATATGGGAATGTTCTTAAGGAAGTCACAGGAGACTTGAAACTTATGAGCCCTTTTCTCCCAGATAAGAGATTTTCTTGCTCTAGTTAAGCATGCTCAGAATGTCTCCGTTTGTCAATCATGCAGCTTTTGACTGCTTTGAATGCATCAGCAGAACTTCTGCTATTGCCATTGGTGCACGACGGATTGCCTCGCTACAGGCATCAGACTTGGAGACTTGGGTACAGGACAAATTTATTTATTTAACATTTGCTTCTATACCGCGCTATTAAAATCAGCGCGGTGTACATCAAACAAGCATACTGCAATGTATACAAACAACATTGAGTTTACAAAGAACAGGAAATTGACCTTGCACGGGGGAGAATCTCTTCGGCAAGAACTGGCAGGAAAAGGCTAATGAGTTAGATTGTCAGTCTACAGCCACTGCAGCCAAAAGGAAGCCTTATAACAAAACCCTATTTTAGCAAAAAGAGGAAGTTTTATCCTTCCTATACCCAGCAGAGTCAGACTTCAGGCTGGGTTACCCAAAAGGGACAGCCTAGACAACAGAAGAAACCAAAAGGACCGAGAGCCCAACCAGCTCTCCAGGTTCAGCCCCCTCAAGGGCTCTGACTCCTTCCCAGAGAGCTTCGCCTTCCTGCCTCTGAAGGGTCCCCAACCCCCCCATATTCCGGGCAGGTTATGCCACGTTATCAACAGATGGCATCAAATAACAGCAGAAGATTGGACTTTGTCCATTGTAGGAGAGGGGTACAAACTTCATTTTCACAGTATACCCCCTCCTACAATTCTAAAGCAGTTCAATTCACAAGCCTCTGCAGACAATCTGCTAGATTACGAGGTCTCCACACTAATTGCCCAAGGGGCAATAGAGGAAGTACCCATTTTTCAACAGGGAACAGGGTTCTACTTCCCCTATTTTCTTATCCCAAAGAAAACGGGGGGGGGGGGGGGGGGGCAGACCCATTCTAGACCTCAGAGAATTGAACAAATATCTGTTTCGAGAGAAATTCAAAATGATTTCTCTAGGAACTCTTCTGCCATAACTTCAAGCCCAGGACTGGCTTTGCTTTCTAGACTTAAAGGATGCATATACACACACATTCTCATCCATTCAGATCACAGGAAATTCTTACGTTTCCTTTTCAGGGGAAAACATTTCCAGTACAGGGTTCTTCCTTTTGGTCTGGCTTCAGCAACAAGGGTGTTCACGAAATGCATGGCAGTAGTAACCAGCATTTCTACGAACCCTTGGGATTTTTGTCTTCCCCTACTTAGACGACTGGCTCATTCGAGCCTCCACAGTTGCAGAGACCAGCACTGCACTGTCTCGTACAATGTGAATCCTCCAATACTTGGGATTGGAAATCAACTTCCCGAAGTCTCAACTAGTTCCTTCCCAATGTCTAGAATTCATAGGAGCCTGTCTGGATACCAGGCAGGCAAGGGCTTTTCTTCCACAAGCCCGGTGTCTTGGCATTATGCAGCTAGCTTCCTAAGCAGTGGGAAAATCCTCCCTCATGGCTCAAGCTACTGCAGTTGCTGGGACACATGGCATCCACAGTTCATGTAGTCCCATATGCTCGCCTTCACATGCGAGCAGCTCAGTGGACCCTCGCCACACAGTGGACACAGGCCACAGGCAATTTGTCAGACAAAATAAGTCTCTCAGACTAATTTTGTCCTTCCAATGGTGGCAATCACTAGAAAATCTGACAGTGGGCTCTCCCTTCCATCAACCCCTCTTTCAGGCCACCCTAACAGATGCATCACAGGTGGGTTGGGGAGCACACCTGGATCATCTCTCTACCCAAGGCACCTGGACTCCACAGGAGGTAGGTTTGCACATAAACCTCCTGGAATTAAGAGCAATTTATTTAGCTCTTCGAGTGTTCCACGCCCAGCTCAGCTACAAGACAGTCCTGGTCCAGATGGACAATCAGGTAGCCATGTTCTATGTGAACAAGCAGGGTGGAACCAGCTCTGTCGTTATGCAACAAAGCTTTACGACTATGGGCCCTTGCCAGAGAGCACCAAATTCACCTTCTAGTGGTATATCTTCCAGGCATTCAAAACCTCTGGGCAGACAAACTCGGTCAAGTGCTGATACCTCACGAGTGGTCTTTCCACCTAGACCAGGTGGCAAAGATATTTCATCTCTGGGGCACTCCAGACATAGACCTCTTTGCAAGTCCACTGAATGCCAAACTTCCCCGGTTCTGTTCCAGGATACTGGCACACCACTGTCAGGCAAGGGATGCCTTCCTCCTTCACTGGGGTCAGGACTTCCTTTATGCTTTCCCACCCATTCCCCTCATTCCCAAAACACTCTTAAAGCTTCAGAGACAGGGGTTGCATGATTCTTATCGCACCATGATGGCCACGCCAAGCGTGGTATTCCCTGCTTCTGCATCTCTCTCAAGCGGCACCTCTGGAGTTAAGGCACGCTCCAGATCTCCTTTCTCAGGAGAACGGGACGCTATGGCACTCGAATCCCCAGTCCCTGCACCTCATGGCCTGGTTGCTGAAGGCTTAGACTTCCAGGATCTCAACCTGTCTCAGCAGGTAAGATATCCTTCGAGCTTCTAGGAAACCTTCCACAAGAAGATCTTATGCCTTCAAGTGGAAACGTTTTACTATATGGTGCTCCAGGAGGGGATTAAACCCCCTGGTTGTACCCTTAGAATCGATACTAGAATATCTCCTTCACTTATCGAATTCTGTGTTAAAGATCAATTCAGTAAGAGTCCATCTTAGTGCAATTGCAGCTTCTTATAAGCCTCTAAAAAATGGACAGCCAATTTCCTCTCATCCACTCATACCAAGATTTATGAGAGACCTATTAACCAAACCTCCCATCAAGCCCCCACCGATGGCATGGGATCTAAATCCAGTTCTCGGGCAGCTCATGAAGCCGCCTTTTGAGCCTTTAGCCACTGCAGCCCTTAGGTTTTTGACCTGGAAGGTCATCTTCCTAATTGCAATCACCTCTGCCCGTCGCATCAGTGAGTTGTAAGCTTTAGTGGCTGATCCTCCTTATACTAGGTTTCATCATAAGGTTGTTCTTCGAACTCACCCACATTTTATGTCAAAGGTGGTTTCGCCTTTTCATTTAAATCAATTTACCTTCCTGTGTTTGTTTTTTTTCCCAGGCCTCACACCTCTAATGCAGAAAGGAACCTTCATACTTTGGATTGCAAAAGGGCCTTGGCCTTTTACATACAAAGAACACAGCAACATAGAAAGTCTTCACGACTTTTTATAGCTTTTGACCCTAGTCATTTGGGACTTCCAGTCTCCAAAAGAACTTTATCTAAATGGATTGCCCAATGCATATCCTTTGCTTATGAGAGTAAGGGTCTTCCTCTTCAGGACCATGCCACAGCTCTCATAATGTCAGGGCCATGGCAGCTTCTATGGCTAATCTCCACTCTGTGTCTATCGATGGCATTTGTCGAGCAGCCACCTGGGCTTCGGTACACACATTCACAGCCCATGACTGCCTCGATAAAGCCTCCCGTCGGGATGCCTTCTTTGGCCAAGCTATTCTTCAAACCCTTTTTCAAACGTAAACCAACTCCTACCCACCAACCCTGGTGGGATGCCAGAGATCCATGGGAGGAAGGATCCTCACCCTTGACGGTGGCACCTTCCTGGGGCAATCTCCTTGGCATCTTCAGCTAGGGAGTCCCCATAGGTGAGGACTACATTCCTGCTTGTTCCTGGAGATAGCGTAGTTACTCACCTGTAACAGGTGATCTCCAGGAACAGCAGGAATTTAGTCCTCACAACCCACCCACCTCCCCTAGGAGTTGCTCGCTCGCACACACGCGCTGTCACGCTCTCTATCCTTTCACTCAGCTACAAACTTAACTGAAGAGGGACAGTTGGAAAGGCGGGAAGGCAGCGTGCATGTGCTGAGGGATGCTCCCAAAAGCATTCTTATTGGATGCTGGGGAGTGTTCCTGTGCAGGCTCCGTCGGTACCGACAATACCCATATGTGAGGACTAAATTCCTGCTGTTCCCGGAGATCACCTGTTACAAGTGAGTAACTACGCTTTCTCTTACTAGTCTTATAATTTACCCTGTAGCTTCATTGCATGTCCCCTAGTCTTCCTATATTCTGATAACGTAAACAATCGATCTAAGTTTATCCATTCCACTTGGTTCATTAATTTATAGACTTATATCTCCCCTCAGCCGTCTTTTCCAAGTTAGAGCCCTAACCTTTTTAGCCTTTCTTCATAGGGGTATCCTCCCATCCCCTTTACCATTTTGGTGGCTCTTCTCTGAACCTTTTCTAATAACGCTATATCCTTTTTAAGATACAGCAATCAGAATTGCACACAATATTCAAGGTGCGGTCGCACCATGGAACAATACAGAGCCATTATATTATCCTTTGCTTTATTTTCCATTCCTTTTCCTTATGATTTTATTTTATTTACGTTTCTTATATACCGCGCTATTAAGATCAGTGCGGTTTACAGCGAACAAAACAATAGTACGATGTAACAAAAACACATTGTGCTTACAATGAACAGGGTAATAACTTGGGTGTGAACTTTGAGAACTATTTACAACACATTTTACAAAGTAACAGAATATTCACCATCGAGTGGGATTGATGGCACAGGTTTAAGCCAGGGGAAGCGCAGATTATCTATTCTCTTGTTGGTTTAAAGTATTGGGGCAGATTATGGAGGGGGGTCGGGGGGCCTATTGCATGCTTCCCTGGGTTGCATTCTGGATAGTGTTTTTGGAATAGGTGGTATTTTATCGCTTTTCTGAATAGGGTAAGGCTCGTGATCGAATTTCGGAGGGGAGAGCATTCCATGAAGTGGGTGCATATACCGAAAAAGCCCTATTGGCTGTTACTTTTAGGCATTTTGTCATTATCTTAGGGATTTCTAATGCATTCCGCATTGCAGATCTTCTGATCCTGTTGTCAGGCATAATGTTGATTGATTTCTTGATGGGTGAGGGGGGTTGGTTCCTCAATGCTTTGAATGTCATGACGAGTGCCTTGTAGTGGATTCGAGCTTGTAAGGGTAGCCAGTGGAGCTCCTTCATCACAGGCGTAATGTGTTCTGACCTTGACACACCTACAAGTACTCTAGCGGCCGAGTTCATGGCAAGTCGGAGTGGATTTAGAGTTGACACTGGAAGCCCATGGAGGATGATGTTGGCGAAGTCTAAGTGTGGGATAACTAGGGCTTGAAATATAGTCCGGTAGTCAGTGAAGTCCAGGAGTGGTCAAAGAAGGCGTAATGTTCCAATCTTGTGATATACAGCTTTTGCGACGTTTTTCACATGTGATGTTATGTCAAGTCGCTGATCTAGTGTGATGCCTAGATAGCGAATTGTGGTTTTTGTTTTGAGCTCGACATTGTCGACTTGTAGTGCTGGAGGTGGGGTGAACGTCTTATTTCTCGTGGTGAAGAGAACATCGGTTTTACTGTGATTCATTTGTAGGTTTTGGGTGAGAAGCCAATCAGCGACTACTTTAAAGCATCTTGTAATGGGTGAAAAGTCTCAGGCCGGTCAGCCCTGAATGGGATGTATAGCAGGATGTCATCTGCATAGGCAAGGCAGTTTACGTTTAAGGAACAGATCAAGGTGCAGATGGGCTGCAAGTATATGTTAAACAGTGCTGATAAGGATGAACCCTGAGGTACCCCCTGTTTTTGAAAGGCTCAGATGTCAAGGTACCCGTCTTGTTGCCATCTGTTAATCAGGTAAGATTTGCACCATTGTAGAGCAGTGCCTTGTATCCCTTTATCTTGGAGTCGTTGTAGCAGAATCTCATGGTTCACTGAGTCAAATGCGGCTGCAATGTCCATGAAGATGAGGACGAAACCCTGGTGTATGTTAAGTCCTGTGATTAAGTCGTTGAAGAGGGCCGTTAGGATGGTGTCCACACCATGTGCTTCCCTGAATCCATGTTGAGATGGGTCGAGGGGTGCTTCAGAGTCAACATGCTGTTGGATCTGACGCAGAACAGTCTTTTCAAAGATCTTGGCAAGTAGGGGGGATACTGGAGATTGGTCTGTAGGATTCGACTTTGGATGGGTCGAGTTTACTGTTTTTTAGTAAAGGCCTTATTGATGTATGTTTGAGATTCTGAGGGAAGGATCCTGTTGATTGGTTTAATATTTTGCACAGTGTGGCTTAGGTCGCATCGTAGCTCTTTTATCCAACTGGCTGGGCAGGGATCATTAGGTGCCGTGGTGAGGTTGATCGTGGCAATAGTATCCTCTATTTCTTTGGTGGATATTTACAAAATTTGAGAAATGGTGTTGGCTGTGGCACAGTGTGCATTATGGTGGTGTTGGAGGAGGTTGAGTTACTACTGGTCTGGATCATCTTTGATTGGAGGTAGTCAGAGTAGTCCTGTGGTTGGGGCATATGCGGATGTGCTAGAGCTGGGTCACCTGTTAAAGATTTTACAATATTGAACAGATCATATGATTTATTTAAAGATTGTTTTAGAATATCTGTGTGGTGCTGCTTCCTCTTTTCCATTATTTTCTCTTTATGTATTAACAGGTGGTAGTATGCGCAGTGTGCTTCAGCAGATCGGGTTCTGCACCACTGTCTCTCCAGTTTGCGTAGATGAAGGAGTGATGTTCGTAGGTCTTTGGAGTACCATGGAGCATGTTCACGTCTCCTTGACTCTTTGTTGGCAGAGGGGAGGTGAGCTACGGCACTGAGGCTGCTGTTCCAGTTGGCTACTATCTCATCTGGGTCAAGAGTTGTGTCAGTGAGGAGGGGGAGTAGCTTCTCAAGGATTTCATCTTTGACGAAGGGGCGAAAGCGTGTTGGCGTTCTAGCGGAAGGGGTATGAATTTTGCTGCTGTTCATGAGGCCACGGGTGACAGGTATGTAAAATCTGAGCAGGTTGTGGTCAGACCAGGGTACTGGAGTTATAGATATCAGTAGGTACTGGATGGTGTCAACCTCAGACTGAGGGGTAAAAATCAAGTCTAGGATACCCCCCTTCGTGTGTGTGGGAGAGTCAATGAGGAGTTTATAACCCAGTTCATCTAGTGCTTCAAGGAATGTTTTTGTTTGTGTGTTTTGTAGGGAAGGAAGATTGAAGTCTCTTAACAGCCAATTTGCAGAGCGTGGGTTGCTTGAATTGCAGGCAAGGTTAATTATTGATGGTAGGTCTTTGGGTGATGGTGTTGGGGCTTGATAGAGTAGGTTGATGGTACAGTGACCATTTGATATGGTGATCGTGTCCAGGTGGGTTGAGGTAGTGGAATCATTTAGTTTGAATTGTAGTTTTGTCTTACCAAGGATGAGTGTTCCTCCTCCCTTCTGGTTGGCTCTGTGGCAGGCAAAAAGTGAGAAACCATCTGGCAACATTTGATTGATAATTACGTTGTTGCAGTCGGACAGCCATGTCTCGGTGATCATTAAGATATCAAGGTCATAGAGTGTTATCAGGTCAGTGATTGCTGGCCATTTTGAGCGAGTTGACCTGGCGTTTGAGTGCGCATTTCATGGGTTGTTGGGGCTGGTGCTTCTCAGACTGATTCTTCATGTTCTGTAGGGGGATGTGGAGTAAGTGCGGATGAAATATATTAGGGGTTTTTGAAGTGGTGTGGTAGAGGTTTTCTGACCATCTCCTTCCATTGCTGTGGAGTATCAGGATGTAGTTAGTGCGGGGATTGAAAGCATGCGATATGCTGGGGAGCACCGAAGTGAGGAAGATGGCCACTAATGATAGGAATAGAACCATCTTGGGGCGTTCCTGAATTGCTTAGCGGAGATGGGTGGGGCTCAGGATGAATGTGAGTGTGTGGAAAGTGGAACTTGTGCGGTAGTGAGAGTAGCTAGACAGATAGTTGGCAAAAGAACAAATAGCAAAGTATTAGGCAAAAGGTCAACAATAAGCATAGGCAATCTAGAGAAGCTCTCGAAATACAGGCTGTTGAGAGAGATCAAAACGATCTAATTGTAACTGAGCGAGCATTAATCACTATGTTGCTTAGCATTCACTTAAGTTACTTTGTTGCACTAGGGCAGTCCTCTTTTGAGCAGATGGTTACCTTGTGATCCGGTAGAGAACTCACTTCTTCAAGACATCAGTAGACCGCAATGGTACGTCAGTGGATTACGGGTCGGTTGAGGACAGTAGGGTCTGGACAGGGCCTAGTGACTCTAGCTGTGATATTACAGGTCTGTAGGCAGCTTGATAGGTTGGTTTCCTTAGGTAGGGAGGGCAGAGAGTGGTTTCATGCACTCGTTGCTGTGAAGTGATCGCCGTCTGGAGCTGGATAGCTGCTGAATGAGGCTGGGACAGCAGGAGCAGGTATTTCGGGCCCTTTCCTTCAGGCCCGCGCCTAAGGGCCAAGCCAAAGGGCCCTCTGGTGAGGCCCTCAGGCGCAGGCCTGCCTTACGCCGGCGCTCTTTTGAACCAGGTGCTGCCTGCCCCGATTGGGCAGTGGAGGCGGTCTCTGGTGCCCCGGCTGCTCGATCCCGCACCGGGAGAGCTGATGGTAAGCCGGGGTGCTGGAGGGCGAAGAGGCCACGCACCCGATGCCGGCGCTCTTATGAACCAGGTGCTGCCTGCCCCGATTGGGCAGTGGAGGCTTGGGAGGCGGTCTCTGGTGCCTAGTATTCTGTTTGCTCCCTTGGCTGCTGCTGCTGCACACTGGGCAGAGGGTTTTAACATGTTATCTACAATGACGCCTAAATCTTTTTCCTGGGTGGTAGTTCCTAATGTGGAACCTTGCAATCGTGTAACCATAGTTTGGATTGTTCTTTCCTAGGTGCATAACCTTGCACTTGTCCACATTAAATTTCATCTACCATTTGGATGCCCAGTCTTCCAATTTATCAAGATCCTCTTGCAAATTACCACAATCCTCATGGGTTTAACAACTTTATATAGTTTTGTGTCATCTGCATATTGGATAACCTCACTCGTTCCCTTTTCCAGGTCATTTATGTATATGTGAGAAAGCAGCGGACCCAGCACAGATCCCTGGGATACACCACTATTCCCTTTTTTTCCATTGGGAAAACTGGCCATTTAGCCCTACCCTCTGCTTTCTATTTTTTAACCAGTTCCTGGTCCACAGTAGTACATTGCCTCCTATCCCATTACTCTTTAGTTTTGCCAAAAGTCTCTGATGGACTTTGTGAAAGGCTTTCTGAAAGTCCAAATACACTAGATCAACCGACTCGCCTTTGTCTACCTGTTTATTCACACCTTCAAAAACAAAACAGATTAGTAAGACAAGATCTTCCTTGTCTAAAGCCATGTTGGCTGTCTCCCATTAGGCCATGACTATCTACATGCTGAGTAATTTTGTTTATGATGGTTTCTACCATTTTTCCCGGTTCTGACGTGAGGCTCACCAGTCTGTAGTTTCCCAGATCACCTCTGGAACCCTTTTTAAAAATTGGCGGACGGAAGCGCCGAGTTGTGAGCTGCTTTCACTGAACTGCTGGTGTTCGAGGTGTCCCCGTTGGCAATGGGGCGGAGAAAGCGGAAGCAAGCAGCTGATCCTCCCGGTGGGAGCTTGCTGAATCCTGGAAAACAGCAGACTCTCGGCGATTGTTGGTTTACAAGAGGTGCTGGAGCAGCATCTTCAGCTGGGGCAATAGAAAGTACTTCACCCCAGAGCATGTCAGGTGTGTGGCTTTCCCCGGAGGAGCGCACCCCCCCGCCGCGACCCGAAAGCTTTACTTCAGCCGGCGCTGCTCTACCGAGGGCTGTGACGGCGAGTTCTCCCTTGGCTGAGGGCGTTGGAGGAGCAAAGGCTGGGGAGAATGTTTTCCCTGGATGTCTGAATCGACGGAAGGAAGGAGAATATCGGAGGATGTAGTGGAGGCTGATCCAGTTCAGAAGGAGGCTTTGTCTGGGATTCCAATGTTGGTGAGACCTGCGGCCTATACTATGGAAACACTGTGGGAAGGCATCGCTGCTTTGAACCTCTCCCTGATTAAAATGTATGGGACTTTTGAATCTGAAATGAAGTTGGTGAACTCTGTTTGTGAAACTGTTTCCAGGTCTTCTGAGGAGCAAGCTGGGAGAATCACCAAGTTGGAGAAGGACTTGGGAGAGATGCGAGAACTGGTTACTGCTCAGATTAAGGACAGGGATATCTCTAGTCAGAAGATGGAATATCTGGAAAATCAGGTCCGACGATGTAATCTTCGGCTCCTGAATTTTCCTCGCTCTCCAATGTCTGCTGTGGAGATGGTGAGGAAGTACTTCGGAGAGGTTTTAAAGATCCCCCCCCCCCCCCCGGAGCAGCTCCCCCCCCTATAACTAGAGCACAGTATCTATCTGTCCCTGGGTAGTAGAGAGAGCAAACAGGTCTCCCACCCCAGGGGAGGTATTGGGAGAAGTATCTATGCTCCTTGAGAGTTCCTTGGAGGTAGTAACTGATTGAACTACTCTCCTTGTGACTTTAGCCCTGGAGTCAGATAAGAAGATGTATGTCCTCAAAATGTATTTCAGGAGTGCTAGTGAGGTGTTTTTTGGTTCTAAGATTTGGATATTTCCTGATTTAGCTCGTGCTTCACAGCTGAGAAGGAAGGCTTTCTTGGTCCTCCGCCCTAGGGTGGTGGCCTTGGGAGCTACTTTTCAGCTTAAATTTCCGATTAAAGTTATGTGGGATTTAAACAAAAGATGTATTTGTTTTTTGAACCAAAACTACTGGCCTTTCTGGAAGTAAGAGGAGAGTGTGGTTGAAGTCTTGGTACCTTCCCATGTGGCTGACGTATAAGTCTGTTATCTGCTTTCTGTTGTTGCATAAGGATAGTTAGGCAGGCATAATTATACACGTCCTATCTATTTGATATTTTGCCTGGTACTTACCCCCCCCCTTTTTTTTGCCTCTTATTTTTTGGTCTTATGTTAATAGAAAGGATTGTGGAATAGATTAGATATTTCTTGTTTATTATGATGTATTTTCCATGATGTTTCTTTCATTCATGTAAAAAACATTTTGCTTGGATGTTTGATGGATAATAAATATAAAATAAAAAAAAGAAAATTGGCATTACATTGGCGATCCTCCAATCTTCAGGTACTACAGGTTTTAGTGATAGTTCAGATTACTAATAGCAGGTCTGTAATCTCATATTTCAGTTTTTTCAACGCCCTTGGATGTATACCATCCGGTCCAGGTGATTTGCTACTCTTCAGTTTATCAAATAGTTGTAATACATCTTCCTGGTGTAGTGATATTTCTTTCAATTCTTCTGCAGTATCACCTTTAAATACCACTTCAGTCATAGGTAACATCCCTACGTTTTCCTCAGTAAAGACCAAAGCAAAGAATTCATTCATTCAGTCTCTGCGCTATAGCCTTGTCTGCTATTACTACCCCTCTATCATCTAATGGACCAACTGACACTCTCATGGGTTTTTTGCTACGAATGTACTTGAAAAAGTATTTATTATGTGTTAGCTTCCACAGCAAGTTTCTTCTCAAATTCTCTTTGCCTGCCTTATCAATGGCTTGCATTTAACTTGCCAGTGCTTGTGCAGTTTCCAGTTTTCTTCATTTGACTCTTCCCCCCCCCCCCCCCCCCCCATTTCCTGAAAGATGCTTTTTTGGCAACAGCCTCTGACCTCACCTTTAAACCATGCTGGCAGTTTTTTGGACTTCCTTCCACTTAAAGCGTGGAATACAGCTAGTCTGGGCTTCCAAGATAGTATTTTTCAACACCCAAGCTTGATGTAAGTCTTTAATCTTAGCAACTGCTCCTTTTAGTGTTTTTCTTAACTATTTTCCTCATTTTATCATAGTCTCCCTTTCAAAATTTAAAAGGTAGTACTATGGATTTCCTTACCATCCCTCCTTCATTAATTAAATCAAACACGATCATGCTATGATCACTATTGCCAAGTGACCCCAACACCTTTCTCTTGCACCAGATCTGATGTTCCACTAAGGACTAGGTCCAATATGGCTTCCCCTCTGGTCTGTTCTTGAACCAGCTGCTCCAAGAAGCAGTCATTTATTTCATCTAGAAACTTTATCTCCCTAGCATGTCCTGCCATGACACTGACCCAGT
Source organism: Ichthyophis bannanicus (assembly GCA_033557465.1). Lineage (NCBI taxonomy): Eukaryota > Metazoa > Chordata > Amphibia > Gymnophiona > Ichthyophiidae > Ichthyophis > Ichthyophis bannanicus. The sequence continues at coordinate 196,893,664 of CM066039.1, forward strand.
CAATACTGGGGTAATTGAAGTCTCCCATTATTACTGTGCTGTAACGTTTGTTAGCTTCCTTGATTTCTTTGAGCATTTCATCATCCATTTGTTTGTTCTGATATTACACCGCCATCGCCTTCCCCTTTTTACATGGAATTTCAATCCATAGAGATTCTACAGCAAATTAATTTTTCTTGCAAAACTTTAATCCTTTCTGACTCAATGCCTTCTCTAACAGACTGCAATCCCTCCACCAATTTGATCAGCTCTATCATTACGATATAGTTTGTACCCAGGTATCAGTGTCCCACCGGTTGTCCTCCTTCCATCATGTCTCTGAGATTCCAGTCATATCTAGCCTCTCATTTAGTGCTATATATGCTAACTCTCCCATCTTATTTTTTAAATTTCTAGCATTTGCATTGCCAGAAGCCTGGTTCCATCCTGGTTAAGGTGAAGCCCATCCCTTTGGAAGAGCCCCTCCTTTCCCCAGAATGTTCCTCGGTTCCTAACAAATCCAAAACCATCATCCATTGTCTCATCCACGCATTGAGACTCCGGAGCTCTGCCTGCCTTTTGGGTCCTGCGCGTGGAATGGGAAGCATTTCAGAGAGCTTCCCATGGAAGTTCTTGATTTCAACTTCCTCCTACCTAAAAGCCTAAATTTAGCCTCCAGAACCTCCCTACCACACTTTTCTATTTCATTGGTACCGACCATGTACCAAGACAGCAGACTCCTCCCCAGCACTATCTAAGACCTTGTCTAGGTGGTGCGTCAGGTCTGCTACCTTCGCACCAGGCAGGCATGTCACCCAGCGATCCTCACGTCCACCAGCCACCCAGTTATCTTCATGCCTAATGATCGAATCACCAACTGTAACGGCTGTCCTAACCCTTCCCTCATGGGCACTTGGCCCTGGAGAAACTTCCTCAATGCGAGAGGGTTTTATATCACCTGGAGGACAGGTCCTAGCTATAGGATCACTTCCTACCACACCAGGGTGATAACCTCCTGTCACGTGACCTCTCTCCTCCAAGGCAGCAGGGATGCTTCTAGACTGGAGGTGGGACTTCAGGACTATATCCCTGTAGGTCTCGTCTATGTACCTGTTTTCCTCATGTCTTCCAAGTCTGTTACTCTTGCTTCTAGAGATCGGACTCGTTCCCTGAGAGCAAAGAGCTCCTTGCTCTTTGTGCACACGCAAGACCCCTCACCAACTGGGAGAAAATCATAGATGTAACACTCAATGCAAAAGACTGGAAAGCCCCCATCTCGCTGCTGGACTGCTGTCTGCATCTTGTTTTTAAGGGTGTGTTTAGATATTTAAGTTCTTTACGTACTAAGGGTTGCTGGGGATACTTATACTAATAAAACTATACCTAATACTTTTAATGTACTTTGTTCACCTGAAATTTAATTAATCTCTGGTTTTTAATGTATGCTGATGAGAATGAACAGCTGCACCTGAGTGAATATGGCACCTTTCCTTTAAGAGGTTTAAGCACCTATAGAGCTACGATTATCCCAGGGAGTGGGTAGGTGATGGGGAGGGAAGGAAAAAAGGCTTATTAAAAGCTGGCTGCTACACTGTACCCTCTCTTGTGCTTCTAAGATAATCTGTGACCAATCTCCAGTGGGAGTCCCACAGCCCTTGCTTGGATAGAGGTAGTCTTGGGTTCTAAATTTTAACCAGAAACTCCCCTGTGTTAAATTTAAACTGAAACTCTTTGCTGCTACTAGGCCCTGCTTGATTTAACAAATACACTGGGTTCACAGATTAATCGGCTTTAATCTAAAGAATTCCTTTTTCACCAAGATTTAGAAAAATTCTCAGAAGTAATACTTGCAATTGTAGATCTCTCTCCAGAAGTAGCAGTCCCCTTTTCTAGTCCTTCAAGGTTCTACAGGAATTGGGTGTTTCTCTGAACAAACCCCAAGTTCCTCCCAAAGGTTGTCTCAGATTTCCATCTCAATCAGGAGAGCCCCTCTGCAGAAGATCTTTTGGGTGTTCACCCTCAGTGAATCCCAGCCTCCCACAAACAAGCAAGACTTCAAGTCCATTCTCTGCTCCTGCAGTGCCCCCAAAGACATATTTAATATTCTGATACATCAGCTTCTTCAGAACCTTCAATCCTCTATCTGGAAAACCCCCGCATCAGTACATGCCACCTCTAGGTGCCTCTAATACAAGATGCTCCCTGCTTCAGGGTTTGTGCACCAGCAATAATCTCATCAGTTAGTGGTCTCGGAGGCTGTACTAAAGAAATGAAGGAGTATAAAGTTATTCTCCAGGACCAAGCAGGAAGGCAGTCCTCACATATGGGTGACGTCGATGGAGCCCTTGCGGAACATTTCCCCAGCTTTCCATGAAAGCCTTTAGGAATGCAGGCACGCATGCGCGGTTCCCTTCCTGCCTAAAGGTGCCATCTTGCTCAGTCTCTCGTTTTCCGTGAAGCCCACTGGATGTGAGTCCTAGTCATCCTAGAAAATTGTTTGATTTTTTGCGATTCTCCGGTTCGACGCCGGTTCCGTTCCCACCGGGTTCGGTACACCGGTATTGAGCCCGATCTTCTTCTTTTTTCGGTTTTTGCCCTTAGTGGCTGGCGTTCGCGCCCTTTTTTCTTTTTCCCTGGAAGGCCGGTCCTTTGACCTTGCGGGGACTCTTTCCCCGATGGCTTCCAGCGGTTTTAAGAAGTGTGATCAGTGCAAGAAGCGGATGTCTCTTGTCTTGAAGGACTAGAAAGGGGGACTGTTACTTCTGGAGAGATCTGCAACTGTAAGTATATACTTCTGGTAATTTTCTAAAAAGAATTCTTTGTATTAAAGCTACTTAATCTGTGAACCCACTTTTTTGTTGGATCAGTTAGGGCCTAGTAGCAGCAATTAAAGTTTGAATTTAAAACACAGAGGAGAACTTTCTGGTTACATTTCATACCCAGCAGAGAGTTTGTAGTTTAAATTTAATAGTCACTCAGGGCCAAGTAACAGCAAAGTACTTTTGGTTTTAAAACCCAGCAGAGAGCTTGTAGTTCAAATTTCATAAGAAGTTAGAGCCTAGCAGCAGCTAAGAGCTATAATTTAAATCAAATCAGAATTTCCTTAGCGTCCCTCTAGTCCAGTCCCGGAAAGATAGAGTTGTCAACCTCCACTAGCAGCTTTGGAGACTGAAAGATTTCATCGTCGTGATGTCACTGGTACAAATAGGCTCGCTCCGCCCCCTTTCACCAGTACTTTCAGTCTCCAAGCAGCTTGGAGGTTCTGAGCCCAGGACTGGGCTCAGAGGGACAAATAAGCAGAGCTTAATCTTTTCCTTCAGTTCATCTTTTGTTTTTAAATTTAGATTTTCTGGCTCTTTTTGGGTGCCTGCTGCTGCTATAGAGATCTGTTCTGCTGAGACTGTTTTTTCTCCTTTCTCTGCTCCCTAACCCCCTCCCCCCCTCCCTGCCTCAGCATTGAAACAAGCATTGCAGTAGCACAGGAGTGTGCCTGCTTTTGCCTCCCTGCCCTCGAACCCACTTGGAAGGGTGAGGAGCAGGTAGAAGGCTATATAGAGACTCCCAGCAGCAGGCAGTGGTTATTACCACAGGATTTTGAGTCTCTCCAGGAGCTGATGCTGCTTTGAAAGCTGTGCTTCTGAGGGGTCCAGCGCTGCCCTTCTTCTCTCTCTCCCGAGGTCTGGTGAGTACTCTGGACTTTGGGGTTTACCTGGGGGAGGTATTTGGGGGTTAGTTGAGGTGTTTTGGCAGCTCCTTAGGAGTCAGGGAGGCCTAGCCGCGTGATTTTTCGTGCCGAAAAAGTGGCGGCGGCCATTTTGAATTTTTCATTTTCAAAGTCTTTTTTTTTAGGGTTTAACAGCTTCGTTTTGAAAAAAGGTGGTTAGGGGGCAGCTAGTTACATCTTGCTTGATTGATCACTGCCAAAAAGTAAAAAAAAAAGAAAAAAGTGTTTAAATTGGAGCTTGTCTTGTGGCTGTGCAAGGCTCTGTGCAAGGCTCTTTTACTGACATTGAAGCGCTGTTACTTACCATGCCTGCCAAACCACGCTGCTTGGTCTGTGGGGTGTGGCGTGGGGAGCTTCTGGACACTGGCGTTTGTAAAACATGCTCTTTAGAGGCCATGGGCATGGAGAAGTCCTTGGGGGAAGGTTCTCAGGACCACGAGACCGCGTCTCAGGATGGCAGGGGTTCTGACCCTCCTTCCTTGCCTGAAGGATCCAAGGGGTCTGGGATTCCAGGTCTCCCTTCCGAATTCCTCTCCTTGATGCAGAAGGCGTTTGCCTTGCTGCAGACGGACAGGGGGGTTCAGTCTCCCGGTCCTTCTAGCAGGAAAAGGAGTCGAGCTGCCGGTCTTCAGGAAGGGGAGATGACTCTACCCAAGAGGCGACGGGATGATTTGGAACCGCAGTCGCCTGCCCTTCTAGAGGAGGACCAGGGGATGCCGGACCTTGATGATGAGGTCTCGGATGACAACTTGGAAGATGGTGAGTTGTTGGAGGAGGAGCAACAGAGCAGGGTGGTCCGTGTTTTTCGGCGAGAGGAGCTCCCTGCCTTAATTTCCGAGACACTCAAAGTTTTAAATATGCCTGTGGGGTCCGCACTCTCAGAAGAGGCGTTGGAGGATCCGCTGTTGCAGGCTGTGCGCACCTCGCAGCGGGTGTTCCCTATCCATAGAGTCTTTCGGAATATGATTCAGGAGGAATGGGACGCGCCGGAGTCGGCGTTGCGCGGAACCAGGGCTTTGGACCGCTTGTACCCGCTCTCGGAACAGGATAAGTTGATATTTCGGTCTCCAAGGGTTGATGCCGCGGTGGCTGCTGTCACGAAGAAGACCACCATTCCGGTGGAAGGAGCGGCGGCATTGAAGGATGGCCAGGATAGGAGGTTGGATACCTTGCTGAAGCAGGTGTTCGACATGAGTGCCCTTTCCCTGCAGGCCTCCATAGCGGGGGCGTGGGTGGCGAGAGGCTGTTTACGCTGGTCTCAACATCTTCAGGGCTCCCTCTCAGACGACCAGATGGCGGATACGTCTCGGCTGGAGTCTGGCACTGCGTACCTGTCCGATGTTCATTATGATCTAATTCGTGGCCTAGCTAAATGTATGGCTTCTGTAGTCGCGGCTCGCCGTTCTTTGTGGCTCCGAAACTGGTCGGCGGATAGTTCGTCCAAGGCTCGGCTCAGTAAGCTTCCCTTCTGGGGCAAGCTCCTCTTTGGAGAGGATCTTGAAGTTGGTTAAGGACCTCGGGGAGTCCAAAGGGGGACGTCTCCCTGAGGATAGACCGAAACAGACTCGAGGAGGATCAGCATCTAGAGGCCTCTCAAGGGATTTTCGCAAGTTTCGCACATCTCGCTTTCAACAATCGCAGCGGAGCAGGTTTCCAGCGCGGAGTCAGTCCTTTCGAGGGTTTCGGGGGGCAGGCAGGGGTTTTGGTCCCTACCAGTCTTCCGGTGCGAACAAGAAATCACAATGAGATGAGGCGGGCCAAGGTAGTGGAGGTGCCCGTGGGAGGCAGGTTGCCTGGGTCCAGATTACATCAGACCGGTGGGTCTTAGAAGTCATTCGGGACGGCTATGCTCTAGAGTTTCAGCGTCCAGTGCGAGATTCCTTTGTTCGTTCCCCCTGCAAGGCGCCTCGGAAGCGCCGAGCGGTCGCGGACACCTTGAGACGTCTCCAACGGCTTGGGGCAGTCGTACCCGTTCCGATCGACCAGTGCGGCGCAGGACGATACTCCATTTATTTCGTGGTCCCCAAAAAGGGAGATACGTTTCGGCCAATTCTCGATCTCAAGAGGGTGAATCGTTGTCTCAGAGTGTCCCACTTCCGCATGGAGACCTTGCGCTCCGTCATTGCGGCCGTTCGCGAGGGCGAATTTCTTACGTACTTGGATCTGACGGAGGCTTATCTTCACATTCCCATGCGGAGGGAGCATCAACGTTTTCTGCGCTTTGCTGTACCGATGGGACACTTTCAGTTCCGGGCGTTGCCTTTTGGTCTGGTGACGGCTCCTCAGACATTCACAAAGATTATGGTGGTTGTAGCGGCCGCGCTGCGCAGAGAAGGGATCCTGGTGCACCCGTACCTGGACGACTGGTTGATTCAGGCAAAGTCCAGGGAGGAAAGCGTGGGGGCCACCGCTCGAGTGGTGGAGTTCTTGGGAGAGCCTCGGTTGGGTAGTGAACGAGGCAAAGAGTCAGCTGTCCCCCTCGCAGAGCCTAATATTACCTGGGGGCGCGCTTCGAGACTCGACAAGGTCGGGTCTTTCTTCCCAGCTCAAGGGCGCAGGCCTTGCGCGACCTGGTGTGGCGGTTTCTGGGGCTTCGAGCGCCGACGGCTTGGCAGTACCTACAGTTACTGGGGACCATGGCGGCTACAATAGACTTAGTGTTGTGGGCCAGAGCTCACATGCGGCCGTTGCAGAGTGCTCTCCTCAGGCGCTGGTCTCATCAGAGAGATGCGTTGTCGCAGTCTCTGCCCTGTCCGGCGGCGGTGAAGGGCAGCCTACTTTGGTGGTTGCATCCCGACAGCCTGATGCAGGGCGTCCCCCTGGAGCCTCCGTGCTGGCGGTTGCTCACGACGGATGCGAGTCTCGCGGGATGGGGGGCTCATCTCGAAGGCTCGTTTGCGCAAGGAACGTGGTCAAAGGAGGAACGTCTATGGTCCATAAACCATCTGGAAATGCGCGCAGTGTTTCAGGCTCTTCTGGCTTTTCAGCAGAAACTGCAGCAGGCGGCGGTGCGCGTGCTGTCGGACAACGCGACCACGGTGGCGTATATAAATCGGCAGGGCGGCACGTGCCCTAGAGGAAGAGGCGAGTGTGCTGCTGGCTTGGGCGGAAAGGAATTTACTGGCCCTGTCGGCTCAGCACGTCGCCGGAGTCGCCAACGTCGAGGCGGATTATCTGAGTCGGTGCCGCGTGGATCTGGGGGAGTGGGCTCTGCACCCGGACATTTTCGCGATGATTGTGCGCCGTTGGGGGCTTCCGGTGATGGATCTCATGGCCACCTTGCGGTCGGCAAAGGTGGAGAGATTCTTCAGCAGGCGGAAAGAGTGGATGGCGGAGGGCCTGGATGCCTTGGCGCAGCCGTGGCCGGTGGGGGGGCCTACTGTATGCGCTGATTGGCAAGGTGGTTCAGCGCATCGAGCGACACAAGGGCCAGGTGGTCCTGATAGCGCCCGATTGGCCGAGGAGACCATGGTATGCGGATTTGGTTCATCTGTTGGCCGACGTTCCGTGGAGGTTACCTCTTCGGGAGGACCTGTTGCTTCAGGGTCCCTTGCGCATGCCTCAGGTGGGTCGGTTCTCGCTTACGGCTTGGCTCTTGAGCGGGCGCGGTTGATGGCCCGTGGATACTCGGCGGCAGTTATAGACACTCTTCTGCGGTCGCGTCGGAGGTCGACTTCCCTGGCTTATATCAGAGTTTGGCGTGTCTTTGAGAACTGGTGTTCCGATCTCTCTCTCAATCCCTTACGAGCTTCGGTGTCCGATGTTGTTTCCGTTTTGCAGGCTGGATTGGATAAGGGCCTCTCGGCCAGCTCCTTGCGGGTGCAGTTGGCGGCTCTCTCCTGTTTTCGTGGAAAGATTCAAGGGCAGGTAATCGCAGCGCATGGCGATATTCGTCGGTTCTTGCGGGCGGTGTTGTTGCTCAGACCGCCGAGGCGGACTGTTCTTCCTCCGTGGGATCTTAATTCGGTCCTGAACGCCTTGGTTGGGGAACCCTTCGAGCCATTAGGACGGGCTTCGCTCAAGGATTTGACGCTCAAGACGGTGTTTCTCGTGGCGATATGTTCCACCAGGAGGATTTCCGAGTTGCAAGCGCTCTCTTGCCGGGAGCCTTTTTTGACTTTCTCTGTGGACAAGGTGGTCTTGCGTACAGTACCCGCCTTTTTGCCAAAGGTGGTGTCCGCTTTTCATGTTAATCAAGTGGTGTCGCTCCCGGTGTTTTCGGTGGAGCAGGGAGCTCAGGCAGGTGGACGTTTGCACCGGTTGGATGTGCGGAGAGTGCTCAAGAGGTATCTTGGTCGTACGGCGTCGTTTCGGAAGTCGGACAGGCTTTTTGTCGCGTTCGGAGGCCCGCGAAAGGGAGAAGCGGCGGCAAAGTCTTCCATTTCTCGGTGGCTGAAGGAGGCGATTGCTTCGGCCTACATTTTGAGAGGCAGAGCGGTGCCGGTAGGGTTGCGGGCGCATTCCACGAGAGCGCAGGCAGCCTCGTGGGCGGAAGTCAGCCTAGTGCCGGCGGCCGATATTTGTAGGGCGGCGACCTGGTCCTCGTTGCTTTCCTTTGCTCGGCATTATCGCTTGGATGTGCAGGCGCGCGGGGATAGTTGTTTTGGTTCAGCCGTCCTTCAGGCTGGGCTCTCGGGCCCCTCCCGTTGAGATTTACTGCTTTGTTACATCCTCTATCTTTCCGGGACTGGACTAGAGGGACGCTAAGGAAGAGTAAATTAGACTTACCTGCTAATTGTTGTTCCTTAAGGAACTCTAGTCCAGTCCCGGATCCCTCCCGTTCAGTGGGTATTCGCCAGCCTGAAGTGTCCACAGGCGGGTGAGAGTGAGATTGACAGCTGCTGTACCCGTACGGCGGGGGAACAAAGAAAGTAAATGTTAAAGTATAAAATGAGAAAACAACCAAAATGCTTTTCAGGGCGCTCTGGGGGTAGCAGAGATGGGAAGCGCTCTCAGAGGGGATCTCTGTGGTGTTGGCGGCTGGGGCGCAGAGGAACCGGGCTACCGCCCTTCCGTTCCACGTCCGTTTTAGGGCGCGCCCTGGCTCTATCTTTTTCTTAGAGAAGTATTTCTATCTGTACATAATTACATAATTGTATACGTTTTTGAAATAGCTACTTATTTGTTGCTCTGCTGAGTCTGCTTTGTCAATAGGTGCTGGTGAAAGGGGGCGGAGCGAGCCGATTTGTACCAGTGACATCACGACGATGACATCTTTCATTCTCCAAAGCTGCTAGTGGAGGTTGACAACTCTATCTTTCCGGGACTGGACTAGAGTTCCTTAAGGAACAACAATTAGCAGGTAAGTCTAATTTAATCTTAGCTTACCTCAGCAGCACAAGACAGGGTACTGTGTAGCAGCCCTCTTTTAATAAGTGTTATTTCCCACACACCCCTGGGATAATTATAGCTTTATAGGTACTTACACATCTTAAAAGACAGGAGGTGCTTTCAGGTGAAGCTCATTACCCAAATCAGTCATACACTAAGGGCCTGAGATTAATTAAGCTTCAGGTGAACAAGGTATATTAAACGTATTAGGTACAGTTTTATTGGTATAAATACCCATAGCAACCCCTAGTAAGTAAGAACTTAAAGATCTAGACACAAACTTAAAACTAAGATGCAGACAGCAGTCCAGCAGCGGGATGGGGGCTTTCCAGTCTTTTGCATTGAGTGTCACATGTATGATTTTCTCCCAGTTGGTGAGAGGTCTTACGTGTGCACTAGGTGCAAGGAGCTCTTTGCTCTCAGGGAACAAGTCCGTTCTCTTGAGGCTAAAGTAGCAGACTTGGAAAACATAAGACAGACAGAGGTACATAAACGAGACCTACAGGGATATAGTACTGAAGTCCCACCTCCAGTCTGGCAGCACCCCTGTTGCCATGGAGGAGAGAGGTCACGTGACAGGAGAGCATCACCCTGGTGTGGCAGGAAGTGATCCTGTAACTAGGACCTGTCCTCCAGGTGATGTAAAACCCTCTCGCACCGAGGAAGTTTCTCCAGGGCCATGTGCCCATGAGGGAAGGGTTAGGACAGCCGTTATAGTTGGTGATTCGATCATTAGGCATGTAGATAACTGGGTGGCTGGTGGACGTGAGGATTGCCTGGTAACATGCCTGTCTGGTGCGAAGGTAGCGGACCTCACGCGCCACCTAGATAAGGTCTTAGATAGTGCTGGGGAGGAGTCTGCTGTCTTGGCACATGTCGGTACCAGTGACATAGGAAAATGTGGTAGGGAGGTTCTGGAGGCAAAATTTAGGCTTTTAGGTAGGAAGTTGAAATCCAGAACTTCCATGGTAGCATTCTCCGAAATGCTTCCTGTTCCACGCGCAGGACCCAAAAGGCAGGCAGAGCTCCGGAGTCTCAATGCGTGGATGAGACAATGGTGCAGAGATGAGGGTTTTGGATTTGTTAGGAACTGGGGAACATTCTGGGGAAAGGAGGGGCTCTTCCGAAGGGATGGGCTTCACCTTAACCAGGATGGAACCAGGCTGCTGGCATTAACCTTTAAAAAGGAGAGAGAGCAGCTTTTAAACTAGATATTAGGGGAAAGCCAACAGTCGCCCAAGAGCAGATGGTTCGGAAGAATGTATCCTTGAAGGATCCTACCAAAAGCAGAGAGATTCCACAAAAGAGTAAAGTAGCCCAAATGCCCTCAAGTATGGAGCAGACAGAGCTTAAAGATCCCAATTTACCCATGTCTAACAATAGCCAAATTAACATGAATAAAATACATTCTCTAAAATGCTTGTATGCAAATGCTAGAAGGCTAAAGAATAAGATGGGAGAGTTAGAATATATAGCACTAAATGAAAGGTTAGATATGATTGGAATATCAGAGACATGGTGGAAGGAGGACAACCAGTGGGACACTGATACCTGGGTACAAACTCTATCGTAATGATAGAGCTGATCAAATTGGTGGAGGGGTTGCGCTCTATGTTAGAGAGGGCATTGAGTCAGAAAGGATTAAAGTTTTGCAGGAAACAAAATCTGCTGTAGAATCTATATGGATTGAAATTTCATATAAAAGGGGGAAGGCAATGGCAGTGGGGGTGTACTATCGAGCACCTGGCCAGAATGACCAAATGGATGATGAAATGCTCAAAGAAATCAACGAAGCTAACAAAAGTTACAGCGCAGTAATAATAGGTGATTTTCAATGACCCCGGTATCGACTGGGTCAGTGTCACGTCAGGACATGTTAGGGAGATAAAGTTCCTAGATGAAATAAATGACTGCTTCTTGGAGCAGCCGGTTCATGAACCGACCAGAGGGGAAGCCATATTAGACCTAGTCCTTAGTGGAACACCAGATCTAGTGCAAGAGATAAGGTTGTTGGGGCCACTTGGCAATAGTGATCATAGCATGATCACCTTTGATTTAATTAGTGGAGGAGGGATAGTAAGGAAATCCACAGTACTACCTTTTAACTTTCGAAAGGGAGACTATGATAAACTGAGGAAGACAGTAAAGAAAAAACTAAAAGGAGCAGTTGCAAAGGTTAAAGACGTACATCAAGCTTGGGTGTTGAAAAATACTATCTTGGAAGCCCAGACCAGCTGTATTCCACGCTTTAAGAAAAGTGGAAGGAAGTCCAAAAAACTGGCAGCATGGTTTAAAGGTGAGATCAGAGAGGCTGTTGCCAAAAAAGCATCTTTCAGGAAATGGAAAAAAGAGCCAAACGACGAAACCTGGAAACAGCACAAGCACTGGCAAATCAAATGCAAGGCATTGATAAGGCAGGCAAAGAGAATTTGAGAAGAAGCTTGCTGCGGAAGCAAAAACGCGAAATAAAGACCTTTTCAAGTACATTCGTAGCAAAAAACTTGTGAGAATCAGTTGGTCCATTAGATGATAAAGGGGTTAAAGGAGCACTAAGAGGCGACAAGGCGATAGCGGAGAGACTGAATGAATTCTTTGCTTCGGTCTTTACTGAGGAAGATGTAGGGATGTTACCCATGACTGAAGTGGTATTTAAAGGTGCGGAAGAATTAAAGGAAATATCGATACATCGGGAAGATGTCTTACAACTATTAGATAAACTGAAGAGTAGCAAATCACCTGGGCTGGATGGTATATATCCAAGGGTGTTGAACTGAAATATGAGATTGCAGACCTGCTACCAGTAATCTGTGAACTATCATTAAAATCATCTCTAATACCTGAAGATTGGAGGATCGCCAATGTAACACCAATTTTTAAAAAGGGTTCCAGGGGTGATCCGGGAAACTACAGACCGGTGAGCTTGACGTCAGTACTGGGAAAAATGGTCGAAACCATCATAAAGAATAAAATTACTCAGTCATGGCCTAATGGGAGACAGCCAACATGGCTTTAGACAAGGAAGATCTTGTCTTACTAATCTGTTATGTTTTTTTGAAGGAGTGAATAATCAGGTGGACAAAGGTGAGTCTGTTGATATTGTGTATCTGGACTTTCAGAAAGCCTTTGACAAGGTCCCCCATCAGAGACTTTTAGCAAAACTAAAGAGTCATGGGATAGGAGGCAGTGTACTATTGTGGATCAGGAACTGGTTAAAAGATAGAAAGCAGAGGGTAGGGCTAAATGGCCAATTTTCCCAATGGAGAAAGGTGAATAGTGGTGTACCCCAGGGATCTGTGCTGGGTCCGCTGCTTTTTGACATATTCATAAATGACCTGGAAAGTGGGATAACAAGTGAGGTTATCAAATTTGCAGATGACACAAAACTATTTAAAGTTGTTAAAACCCAAGAGGATTGTGAAAAATTGCAAGAGGATCTTGATAAATTGGAAGACTGGGCATCAAAATGGCAGATGACATTTAATGTGGACAAGTGCAAGGTTATGCACCTAGGGAAGAACAACCCACACTATGGTTACACGATGCAAGGTTCCACATTAGGAACCACCACCCAGGAAAAAGATTTAGGCGTCATTGTGGATACCATGTTAAAACCCTCTGCCCAGTGTGCAGCGGCGGCCAAGAGAGCAAATAGAATGCTAGGTATAAGGAAAGGAATGGAAAATAAAAGATATTATAATGCCTCTATATCGTTCCATGGTGAGACCGCACCTTGAATATTGTGTGCAGTTCTGGTCGCCGTATCTTAAAAAGGATATAGCGATTTTAGAAAAGGTTCAGAGAAGAGCCACCAAAATGGTAAAGGGGATGGAAGGATACTCCTATGAAGAAAGGCTAAAAAGGTTAGGGCTCTTTAACCTGGAAAAGAGACGGCTGAGGGGAGATATGATAGAAGTCTATAAATTAATGAACGGAGTGGAACGGGTAAACGTAGATCGATTGTTTACCTTATCAGAATATAGAAAGACTAGGGGACATGCAATGAAGCTACAGGGTAAACTATTTAAGACTAATAAAAGAAAATATTTTTTCACTCAACGTGTAATCAAACTCTGGAATTTGTTACCGGAGGATGTAGTAAAGGCTGTTAGTGTAGTTGGGTTTAAAAAAGGTTTGGACAAGTTCCTGGAGGAAAGGTCCATAAACCATTACGTGACCGAAGATATCAATGCTTGACCCAGTACAAGCATTGTGGAACTTGTCTCTTGGGGATACTGCTAGGTACATATGACCTAGATTGGTCACTGTTGGAAACAGAATACTGGGCTTGATGGACCCTGGTCTGACACAGTATGGGCATATCTTATGTTCTTATGTTCTCTCACTAGCACACACGACTGCTGCCTTCGGTGCCTCGGTCCTGATCACGACCCTAAGACGTGTGAACCATGTGGGAAAATGTCTTCCAAGGCACTGCGAAGTCGTCAGCACCAAAAGGAAGAGTTTTTTTCTGACTCGGTCTCCGTTCGGGCCAGGGCATCGTCGTGGCTCCTCGGACAGGGGGTCCCCCGACCGGGAACGCAAGAGGAAGAAGCGGCTCGCGAGGGCGTCGTCGGAAGAGGTCCCTGGCTCCTCGAGAGCTAGGTCTCAGACACCCGACCGTCGCCCTGGGCCCGTGGAACATGAGAAGCCTTCCAAAGTCCCTCGACTGGAGCTGGAGTCTGCTGGACACGTAAGTCCTGTAGTCCTTGTGGACTCTCCTCCCAGGGAGCCGCCGCCGGGGCCCGAGTCGGGAGCTGCTGAGTCTCTTGAGCTGGGTCTCAGGTTGACAGCCTTGGAGAGCAGATTGTCTGTCTGCCTTCATGGAACAGCAGCGGGCACTGGCCAGCCTGTCTGTCGCATCTGCCCCGACCACTGGGACATCGACATCGAAGTCGACCCCGGAGACCGAGCCGATATTTGAGACCATGAAGGTTTGAGGTCGACCTCAATCGCGGTCTCCCTCGACCTCCCGTTCGGGACCGAGGGCGTCGGGGCGGGTGCTTGCAGGCCCCGCGAGGTCGGACCCAGATTCCTCATCGGACGAGTCCACATGGGAGATGGAGGACGAGGAGTCTCCCGACACCTTCAAGACTCGGTGTGTCCCATCGGACTCACCGCAGTCTGAACCCCGTAGTAGATCCCCTTCCGGAGGATGCCCGGTTCTCGGAGTTCATCTGGGATATGGCCATTGCGTTGGCTATCCCTGCGGACACCGAGGAGGAGCCTCGAGCCGAGGAGCTCGAGGCCCTGCAGTACGACTCTCCTCCGAAGGAGGCCTTTATTGTCCCGGTTCCTTCGATGCTGGAACGGCTCCTCTTCCGGATGTGGGAGGCACCGGCCTCGGCACTGGTTTTAAGCAAGCGGGTTGATTCGATCTATTGACTCCGGAAGAGTCCTGGCTTTCAGAAGGTGCAGCTACCACACCATTCCATGGTGGTGGAATCGGCCATGCATCACCTGAAAAGTCAGATGCACTCCGGTGCCCCCTGGCAGGGAGGCTTGAAACCTTGATGGTTTTGATAGAAAGTGCTTCCAGGGCTCGATGCTTGCTTGCCGTGTCCAGTCTTACCAGCTGTACATGGGCATGTACTTGAGAGACCTGGCCAAGGAGCTGGCCGGGTTCTCTGCTGGTCTCTCCGGGGAACCCTTGCAGAGGTTCAAGTCCTGCCTACAATGGCTTCGAGGCTTCGGCCCGTGTTGCGGCAGCCGGCATTGCGGCTCGACGCCAGGCATGGCTGCAGTCATCGGACCTCGACCCATGGGTTCAGGACAAGTTGGTCGTTGTCCCTTGCCGAGGTGAGAAACTTTTTTTGGCAAGCCCATGACCGAGAAGGCCGCACAGCTCGAGACCGAGCACCTCACAAGGACAAGGCTGTCTAGAAAGACTTCTGCCCCTTCTCACAAGAAGGGCTCGGGTAAAAAGCCCTTTTACCCGAGGAAAGGCACTGCCTACAAACAGTACCCACAATATCAGGCTGCCCAAGCTGCCCCTCAGGGTCAGCAAGCCAAGGGGCATGGTAATGGGCTCCATAGGCAGAGGACCCTCAAGCCACCAGCCCCTGCTCCCACTCAGCAGGGTGTGGCTTTTTGACTCCTTAGGCATAGTCTCTCCGTCCCTGCTCTCCCAACCCTGCACAGGAGGTTGCCTCGCTCTGTTTGCCCACCAGTGGCCACTCATCACTGGGGACAGTTGGGTGTTAAGAATAGTCCACAAGGGCTATGCACTACACTTCCAGCAACTGCCTCCTCCATACTTTCCAGGGGAGCCTCCAAGGCCTCCCCTGCACACACATCTTCTTCTTCGGGGGCTACAAGGTCTGTTGGTGGACAGGGCAGTGAAACCTGTGCCTCCCCACTTACAAGGTCGAGGGTTCTACTCCAGGTATTTCCTGGTACCCAAAAGAACCAGTGGCCTTCGACCTATTCTAGATCTCTGAAACCTCAAGTTCCTGGAGAAGGAAAAGTTCAAGATGCTTACTCTTGGAACCCTTCTGCCCTACGTCCAGCAGGGAGATTGGCTATGCTCCTTGGATCTAAAGGATGTGTATACTCACATCCTCATTCATCCAGACCACAGAAAGTACCTCAGGTTCATTGTGGGAGGAAACCATTATCAGTACAGAGTACTACCTTTTGGCCTCACCTCCACTCCCAGGGTCTTTACCAAATGCCTGGCAGTGGTGGCGGCCTACCTGAGAAATCGGGGAATCTTTGTCTTCCCCTATCTGGACGACTGGCTCATCAGGGGTCAGACGTGCCAGGAGGCCAGACAAGCAACCCTCAGAACTATTGCTCTTCTTCAAAGCCTGGGGTTTGTCATAAACTTCGCAAAGTCCACTTTGCTCCCCTCCCCAGAACTTGGAGTTCATAGGGGCAAGGTTGGACTCTCAGCTGGCAAAGGCATTCTTGCCAGAGGACAGAGCCCAAAGACTGAAACTTGGCAAGCCAGTTTCTCAGCAGGTCACTGGTCTCCACCAGACTCTGCCTGAGGCTTCTAGGCCACATGGCTTCGACAGTACATGTGATGGTGCCTTCGGACTCGGTGGTCACAAGCCACAGGCAGCCTCTGAGACAGGATAAGGGTGTCCAGACAATTCCTGAACTACCTCAACTGGTGGCAGCACCCACCCAATCTGCTGCAAGGGGTACCCTTTCAGATGCCTGGGTTCACTGTGGTGTTGACCACGGATGCCTCCCTGCAGGGCTGGGGAGCTCATTGTCTAGGCAAGTGCACCCAGGGCCTGTGGTCTCCCTGGGAATCCGCACAGCAAATCAATCTACTGGAACTCAGGGCTATTCGGTTAGCCCTCAAGACTTTCTCTCCAACCCTGGCTCATCAGTCTGTCCTAGTTCAGACAGACAACCAGTTAGCCATGTTTTATGTGAACAAGCAGGGCGGAACTGGGTCCAGGCTCCTTTGTCAGGAAGCACAGGACCTTTGCTTGTTCGCTGTCAGGCACGACATGCTCCTCAGAGCTGTGTATCTACCTGGCCAGGAAAACTACCTAGCCGACAAGTTGAGCAGGATTCTGCTGCCCCACTAGTGGCAGCTCCATCCTTTGGTGGTTCAGAAGATTTTCCTGAAATGGGGACTTCCATCCATAGATCTGTTTGCCAGTCCTCTGAACAAACAGCTGCCAAAGTTCTGCTCCAGGCAACTGCATCCTCTGCGGATAGCAGCAGATGCTTTTCTGATTCCCTGGTCTCAGGGCTTCCTGTATGTGTTTCCTCCCATGCACTTGGTGGCCCGAACCCTGTTCAAGATTCTCCAGGACAAGGCCTCGGTCCTGCTGGTGGCTCCCAGGTTGCCGAGACAGCCTTGGTTTCCACTTCTGCTTCAGCTGGCAGTGGATCCCCCACTGCCTCTGGGGTTGCAACTCGACCTTCTCTCTCAGGATCAGGGTTCCCTTCTGCACCCCAATCTCAAAGCTCTCAATTTGATGGCCTGGAGGCTGCAAGGGTAGTTTTGGCTCCCTGTGGCCTACCTCCTGAAGTTGAGGAGGTTGTCCTAGCCTCTAGGAAACAGTCCACTAGGAAAACCTATGCTCTCAAATGGAAAAGGTTTTCTGTGTGGTGTCAGCTACGTTCACAGGATCCCTTCTCCTGTACTGTACCAGTAGTGCTTCAATAGTTACTGCACTTATCAAATCAGGGACTTTCCAATTCTGTTCGGGTCCACCTCTCAGCTCTAGCAGCTCACCACTCACTGGTGGAAGGACATTCTCTGTCGGTTCACCCCCTGGTGTCCTGGTTTCTCAGAGGCTTGCTTTTGCTCAAGACATCTGCAGGGCTGTTACTTGATCTTCAAGCCAGACTTTTGCGGACCATTACTGTCTGGAAAGGGAGTCCCGTAGGGACAGTGCTTTTGGCCAGGCAGTACTCCGAAATCTCTTTGAGGTTTAGGCAACTCCTGCCCTCCTGCCCTCTGTTGGGCAACCGGTGGAGGTTCTGTCAGTGAAAAGCCTTTCTTTGATGCTGAGACTAGAGGGAGTTCTCTTGTTCATCCTGGGTTCCTTGGTAGCGCAGAGCTAGGGAGTCACCCATATGTGAGGACTGACTTCCTGCTTGGTCCTGGAGAAAGAGTAGTTACTCACCTGTAACAGGTGTTCTCCAGGAGCAGCAGGAATCAGTCCTCACAACCCTCCCTCCTCTCCTGGAAGTTGTACATAGTTTATTTTTTACATTTTTGTGTGCTGTTTTTAGCTTTGTTTTTTGACTGAGCAAGATGGCACCTTTAGGCGGGAAGGGAAAGCAGAGTTACTTACCTGTAACGGAGTTCTCTGTGGACAGCAGGATAGGTCAGCCACACCTGGTGATGTCATCCGACGGCGCCGTGACGGAAGTGCTCTCTAGCTCAGAAGCTTCTGAGCATGTGTGAGGTGACCCCACCTCCCCGGTCCGCCCCCAGCCCGACCAGTGAGTCATTAGCTTCGGCCAGAGGCTGGGGTGCAGACCACAGGCCACCCTCAGAGGGGAGGTGGGTGGGATCGTGTGGCTGACCTATCCTGCTGTCCACGGAGAACTCCGTTATAGGTAAGTAACTCTGCTTTCTCCTAGGACAAGCAGGATGTGTCAGCCACACCTGGTGTCTCCCCAGCTACTTGTTACGCGCTGAGGCTGAGGGAGGCCTGAGACAGGATAGTAGGCATGTGGGACACCAATGAAGCGTCATGTGATAAAGAACAAACGTTTATTGTGAAGAACAGATGTTTATTGTGCAACTAATGCAATAATATAAGTGCATGGCCAGCTGGCACACGCAGTGAGGTAAAACATAGTGCAATCGACATACAGTGGATTGTAACATCAACAGCGATGAATTCAACAAAGTGCGGTTGTACAACACGCAGTGAGGTAAAACATAGTGCAATCAACCAACAGTGCAATGGAACAAACTGTGCAATAACATTGTGCAAATAACAACCACATTGTGCAAATAACAACCATCGGGAGGGTCCCAACCAGGTGGGCTACCCTTGTCCGTGGTGGTTAGGAGGTACAGGAGTTACTGCCCGCAGGCTGCGACCTGGTCAGTTGCTCCTGTCACGTCCGGGAAGGTGGAACCTGCCATTGTAGACAGGATCACTCGGCCGAATGAGCTGTCGGCTTCTGCCTGGAGGTCAAGGCAGTAGTGTTTTTGGAAGGTGAGGTGCGAGGACCAGGTGGCGGCTTTACAGATCTCGCTTACTGGGACCTCCTGTGCGCTTGCGAGAGAGGTGGCCAGTGCGCGGAGTTGGTGTGCGCTTGCCTTGTTTGCTGGATGAGCGCCCGCCTTCTGAAGGCAGTAGGAGACGCAGTCAGATATCCAGTGGGAGAGTGTGCGCTTGGTGACAGGCCGTCCCGGTCTGTTGGGGTCGAAGGACACAAAGAGCTGGGTCCCTTGCCGGACTGAGGCCGTCCTGTCGATGTAGATGCGCAGGGCCCGGACGCAGTCCAGTGAGTGGAGTCGTTGCTCTTCTGGTGACCCATGAGGGGCAGGGAAGAATGACGGTAGTTCCACTGATTGGTTGACGTGGAAGACGGAGGAGACCTTCGGAACAAACTTCGGGTGTGTCCGGAGAGACGCCCTGTTGTGGTGAATCTTGGTGTACGGGGGGTGAGCTACCAAGGTTTGTAGCTCACTCACCCTCCTTGCAGAAGTGATGCCGATGAGGAAAAGCGTCTTCCAGGACAGGAATTTTGATTCCGCTGAGAGCAGAGGCTCGAAAGGTTCCCGTGTCAGCTGCTGGAGGACGATGTTGAGGTCCCATGAGGGGACGGGTCTCTGGACCGGGGGCTGCAGGTTCCTTAGACCTCTCATGAAGCGGGTCACAATGGGTAGAGCGGCCATGGAGCCCGTGGGTGAGTTGTTTCGCAGCTGGTGCAGGGACGCGATGGCTGCGAGGTGTACCTTAATTGACTGGGGCTTCAAGCCCAGACTGAAGAGTGAGGAGATACTGTAGCACAACCGGAACAGGGCAAGAGTCTGGCGGTATTCCTTGGCCTGCGCACCAGATACTGAAACGTTTCCACTTGAGACTGTATGACTTTCTCGTGGACGGTCTCCTGGATGCCAGTATGATGCGCTGTATCTCCGCCAGTAGATGGTGTTCTTGGAAGTTTACCCTCAGTCTCCAGGCTGTCAAAGCAAGGGTCTGGAGATTGGGGTGCCAGGTTGTGCCGTCGTTCTGTGTGAGCAGGTCTGGTCTCATCGGGAGCCGGATAGGGGGTTCCTGTGAAAGCTGCAGTAGCAGGGGGAACCACATCTGTCTTGGCCAGTAGGGCGCAATCAGGATGATGTGCGCCCTGTCGTTGATGGTGCGCTGTATGGTGGCTGTCATGAGGGGGGTTGGGGGAAAGGCGTAGGCCAGTTCCCACTCCCCCCAGGGTACTGCGAATGCATCTGAGGCCACTCTCCGGGGTGAGGGGCGTTTTGAGCAGAACAGAGGGCATCTGGAATTGTCCTTGGTTGCAAAGAGGTCTATCTGTGGATTCCCCCAACGTCGGAAGATGGACTCCGCTACTTCCTCGTGAAGCGTCCACTCGTGGGGCTGGAGCTGCCTGCTTAGTCTGTCCGCTAGCGCGTTCTGCTCTCCCGGGAGGTAAGTCGCCTGTAGAAGGCAGTTGTGAGCTAGGGCCAACGACCATGTCTGGAGAGCCTCCCTGCAGAGAGTGCGGGAGCCCGTACCCCCTTGTTTGTTGAGGTAGAACATCGTCACTTGGTTGTCGGTCTGGATCAGAACTGTCTTCCCCGCGAGATGTGGCATGAAGGTCTGGAGCGCATACCTGACCGCTCTGAGTTCGAGGGCGTTGATGTGGAGGGATTGTTCCGTCTTGTTCCCAGCTCCTTGTGTGCTGAGGTGCAACAGGTGAGCTCCCCAGCCTGTGGGGGAGGCGTCCGTTGTCAGGATGAGCTGGTAGCCGCAGGGTTGCAGGCTCTTGCCTTCGTTGAGATTGGCAGACGCCATCCACCAATGGAGACTCTGAGATACCCTCGGTTTGATTGGGATGAGGGTGGTGAGAGGGTGAGACCGTTGTTTCCAGTGTGAGCGCAGGTGCCACTGGAGTGTGCGCATGTGCAGCCTGGCCAGGGTTAGGACTGAAGTAGTCGCTGCCATGTGACCTAGCAGGCGTAGGATGTCCTGGGCCTTGGTCTGCTTCGCGGACGATACCTTCTTCGCAAGGCGGATGATGTTCTCCTGCCGATGCTCGGGAAGGAAGGCCTTGGCTGAGGTTGTGTCGATTATGGCCCCGATGAACTCCGTGCGTTGGGTAGGTTCTAGCCGAGACTTCTCCATGTTGAGCAGGAAACCCAGCTTGGACAGCAGGGTGGTAGTCTTTCGCACTGCCGCCCTGAGTTCCGTGGCGGAAGGTGCTGATATCAGCCAGTCGTCCAGGTAGGGAAAGATGGCGAGCCCTTGTTTGCGGAGGTGTGCCGCTGCCACAGCTACGCACTTCGTGAAGACCCTGGGAGCTGGGGAGAGTCCGAAGGGAAGTACCCGGTACTGGTAGTGGCACCCCATTGCTGCGAATCTCAGGAATTTCCTGTGAGAGGTGTGGACTGGGATGTGAGAGTAAGCATCCTGTAGATCCAAAGTAGCCATCCAGTCCCCCGGTCTGATGAGGGGAAGGATGGAGTACATCCGAAACCTCTCTTTCAAGAGGGTGGTGTTCAGCTTGCGGAGGTCCAGGATAGGGCGTAGGCCCCGGGACTTCTTGGGAATAAGGAAGTACCGGGAGTAGAAGCCAGTGTTGATTTCGTCGGAGGGAACCTGTTCGACCGTTCGTGTTCTGATGAGTTGCTGTAGGAGGTCCGCAAGGGCAGCTTCCAGGTGCAGCGGTGGTCTGCTGCTGGGTTGTGTGCGCTGCCGTGGTGGGGAAGAGAACCGTAAGCGGTAGCCCGCTTGGATAATCTGGATGACCCACCGGTCCGTGGTGATTTCCTGCCAGGCAGGTAGGAAGTTGGATAAGTGGCCTCCCACCGGCGGGGCAGCAAGGACACTCGTGGCCAGCCGGAGCGGATTGTCAGAAGGAGGAAGTGTTCTTACCGGCTTGCTGGGTGTTTGCTGGTTTTTGTTTGCGTTCTCTTTGTGGTTGCCTTTGAAAGGATGATTTGTTTTAGTTTTGCTTGAATTTCGGTGCCTGCCACTGCCGGTTGGAACCGTAATACTTTTTCGACGAGGCAAAGGGCTTGCGGTAATAGCTCCCTTTCTGTGACCAGGAGGGGCGTTCGAGTCCGTCCGCCGCTAATGTCTTTAGAGTGGTGCAGTCCTCTTTCAGGCCGTTCACCGTATCTGCGACTTTGTCCCCAAAGAGGGAGTCTCCCAGGCAGGGCGCGTCAGCAATCCTGTCGTGAGTGTTATCTGACAGGCCAGAAGCTCGCAGCCAGGCCCAGCGGCGGGCTGCAATGGCCATGCCTGCTGTCCGGATAGCTGTGTCGAAGGCATCGAAAGCCGTGCTCATCAGGTGTTTGGAGCATTCTGCTAGTTCCTGGAGTGTGGCTGTATGCTGGGATTGCTTAGGAAGATGGAGCAGTTGGTTCTTAAGTTCCGCTAGGAGGGCATCTTGGAACAGCAGGTGTTGGAATTGATGAGCTGATATCTTGGCACTCAGCATTGCTCCCTGGAAAACTTTCCGCCCTAGGTCGTCGAGGAGCTTAGGGTCCCGACCAGGGGGATGGGTAGTTTGCGTGCGCGAAGACTTAGACCTCTTGAGAGCTGACGCTACCACAATAGATTGGTGAGGCAGCTGGGCTTTGTCAAAGCTAGGAGCTGTCTGGAGGAGGTATTTGTTGTCCAGACGTCTGGCGCAGGCTTGACCGGAGGCAGGGGACTGCCAGAGGGTGGATTGCTTGTCCTTAAGTTTCCGGTGAAGGGGGAGAGACAAGGCCGGCTTGGGTCCGCTGAGGTATTTCATTACCTCCAGATCTTTCTCGTCGGAGGGCTCTTCCTTGGTGAGACCTAGCTTTGCCACAACCTTCTTCAAAAATTTTGGATAGGTGAGGTCTTCTACCGGAGCCTGTGTCTCCCCTTGCTCATCTGGAGTAGACTTGGACGAAGGTGATTCCGGGCCCCCTTCCTCTGGAGCGCTCCCTTCTGAGTCCTGCCCCAGCATAGGGGAAAGGCTCCTCTCCCTTGAGGGAATTTGCTCTGGTGAGGCCGGAGTGGGTGATGCCTCCCTCCTCTCAGGAGTTTGTAAATCCAAGGGGGCTGCAACTGAGTTGTCTTGGCCTGGAGGAGCAGTTTGTTGCACCAGGCGTTGTAAGAGTTGCAATATGGCTTCAGAGGTACTGGACCCAGAAGATCTGTTGCTCCGGTGACCCTGCGAGTTGGATTTTCTGCTTCTCCCGCGGCCGCGGGAGGACTCGCTGGCAGTACTGTCACCGCGTGAAGAGTATCGGTCTCCCCGGTGCCTCTTGCTCCTGTGTTTCCTGGAATGTCTATTGCCGCGCCGATGGGAGGACTCCCGGCTGTCGGCGCGGCGTTTGTGGCGGTTGTTGCAGCTGTGGTTGCTGCGGTGGGAGCCCTCGGCGCGGTGAAGATCTTCGGCGTGAGGGAGAGCATCCGGGGAAATCCTCAGTAGGCTGGCTCGGGGCGAGGGAAGCCTGTGCTGAGGGAGAGCCCTGACGTCATCGTGGTGGGAGGAGCCGCTCCTGGCCACCCGATGGGAAGGCACGTCTCTGGGGGCGGAGTCTGACGAGACCACGTGGGCGGCGCCATTTTGACCGCAGCCGCCTGGACCGCATGGCAATGGAGGGTGTCCGGAGGAGCGGCAGGCATCAGGGGGGCCTCCTGAGGGCAGAGGAGCGATGGGATCGCTGGAGCCCTGTGGGAGATGATCGGAGGAGCATCCGGCGGTGGGGGAGCTTGTGCCAGGCACCGCGGAGGCCAAGGAGGCAGATCTCTCCGGCAGAGGAGGTGGCACAGGGCCTAGGCCCGCCCGGTGTTTTTTCTTTGCGGGTGCCTTCCCTTTCTCCAGGACCAAGCAGGAAGTCAGTCCTCGCATATGGGTGACGTCGGCGCCGACGGAGCCCTCGCAGAGCAATTTCCCCAGCTTTCAAAGAAAGCCTTTGGGAATTGCAGCGCGCATGCGCGGTCACCTTCCCGCCCAAGGGTGCCATCTTAGCCAGTCTTCTTTTTTCCGCGGAGCCCTACAGACGTACCCGTCGTGTCCCCGCGAAAAAGTTGATTTTCTTAATAACTTTCTCTTTTTTCCTTCGGTTCGACGCCGGTCTTTTTCCCGCCCGGACTCGCGACGCCGGTCACGAGTCCTCTTCTTCTTTTTCGGTTTTTCTGACTTAGTCAGTTTCGTTTTCGATTTTTCCCTGGCAGCCCGGTCCTTTGACCTCGCAGGGGCCCTTTTCCCCCGATGGCTGCCAGTGGTTTCAAACGGTGTGGTCAGTGTGACCGAAATATGTCACTAACTGACACACACGACAATTGCCTCCGCTGCCTGGGCCCGGATCATGAAGAAATGATCTGTGGGGCCTGCGGCAAAATGTCCTCCAAAGCGTTGAGTCGGCGGCATCAGCGGGATGGGATCTTCGCTGACCCCAGCCGTACCCGGACCTCGTCGGAGGCCTCCGCGTCCAGAGGTTCCAGCTCAGACCGTCGCCGGAGTTCCTCCGACAGGGGTTCTCCCTCTGGGGACCATCGACGGAAGGTGAAACCCGCGAGGGCGGCGTCGGTGGACGCTCCTGGCTCCGCGAGGGCCAGGTCGCATAGCCCCGATAGCCGTCCCGGGTCCTTGGAGAAGGAGCACCTCTCGAAGCGACCTCGCCTGGAGTCGGAGCTGCCTGCTCGGGTAAGTCCTGTGGTCCTCCTGGACTCGCCTCCGAGACCGCCGACGTCGGGCCCGACGCCGTCGGGGCCCGAGTCGGGGGCTGCTGGGTCACCTGAGGTCGGACTCAGGTTGACGGCCTTGGAGAGCAGACTGTCTGCCTTCATGGACCAGCAGCGGGCACTGCTCGCTAGCCTCGCTGGCGCCACTGCCCCGACCGCCGGGACGTCGACGTCTAAGTCGACCCCGGAGACCGAGCCGATCCTCGAGTCCATGCGAACTCGAGTCGATCCTCAGTCGAGGTCACCCTTGGCCTCCCGTTCGGGACCGAGGTCGCCGACGCCGACTCCCTCGGCGTCGGGGCGGCAGGCGCCGCGGCCTACCCGGGCCGACCCCACCGATTCCTCGTCGGAGTCGGTCTGGGAGTCTGAGGAGGAAGAGTCACCTGATTCTTTTCGGACTCGGTGTGTCCCCTCGGACTCACCTGAGTCCAAACCTCGGAAGCAGTCCCCCCCGGAGGATGCCCGGTTCTCGGACTTCGTCAGGGATATGGCCAAGGCTTTGGCCTTCCCTGCGGATCCCGAGGAGGAGCCTCGAGCCGAAGAGCTCGACGCCCTCCAATATGACTCTCCCGCCAGGGAACACTTTACTGTACCGGTTCCTCCCATGCTGGAACGACTACTCTTCCGCATGTGGGAGAGTCCGGCCTCCTCGCCGGTCCTGAGCAAGCGGGTCGATTCTATCTATCGAGTCCGCAAGAGCCCTGGCTTCCAAAAAGCACAGCTACCACACCATTCCATGGTAGTGGAATCGGCCATGCATCGTCTTAAGAGCCAGAAGATGCACTCCTCGGTGTCTCCTGGCAGGGAGGCCCGTAACCTGGATGGCCTTGGTAAGAAGTGTTTCCAGGGCTCTATGCTTGCGTGTCGTGTCCAGACCTACCAGCTATACATGGGCATGTATCTCCGAGACCTGGCTAAAGAGCTAGCCGGATTCTCCGCTGGTTTGTCCGAGGAACCTTTGCGGAGGTTCCTGGCCTTGTCCACTGGCATTCGGGAATGCTCAAAATTCATATCCCGAGCAGCCTATGATGGCTTTGAAGCATCGGCTCGAGTGGCCGCAGCCGGCATCGGTGCCCGCCAACAGGCTTGGCTTCAGTTGTCTGACCTTGAGCCCTGGGTGCAGGACAAGTTGGTCGATGTCCCCTGCCGAGGCGAAAACCTCTTTGGCAAGCCCATGGCTGAAAAGGCTGCACAAATTGAGACTGAGACTCTCACCAGGACTAGGCTTTCTAGGAAGACCTCCGCCCCTTCCCAGAAAAAGAAGGGCTCGGGAAAGAAGTCCTTTTACCCGAGAAAGGCGGCTGCCTACAAACACTACCCCCAATATCAGGCCCCTTCAGCTCCCCAACAGGGCCAGCAGGCCAAGGGACGGGGTAACGGGTCCCGTAGGCAGCAAGCCCCCAAGCCTGCACCACCAGCCCCTGCTCAGCAGGGTGGGGGCTTTTGACTCCTTAAGCATAGCCTCTCCCCCTCCGCTGGCTCCTCCCAGCACCGGAGGCCAGCTGGTTCACTTCGCCCACAGGTGGTCCAGCGTCACTTCAGATGCCTGGGTGCTTCAAGTCGTAAGAGAAGGCTATCTTCTCCACTTCCACCAGGTCCCTCCCTCCTATTTCCCGGGAGAACCTCCACGCCTCCCTTTGCACAGGGACTTACTCCTTCAGGAGTTAGCAGGTCTTCTACAGGAACAGGCGGTGGAACCGGTGCCCCACCACCTGAGAGGTCAAGGCTTTTATTCCAGGTACTTTCTAGTACCAAAAAGGACAGGAGGCCTCAGACCCATCCTGGACTTGCGCAACCTCAACAGGTTCCTCGTGCGGGAAAAGTTCAAAATGCTTACCCTTGGAATCCTTCTGCCCTACCTCCAGCAGGGAGATTGGCTATGCTCCTTGGATCTAAAGGATGCCTACACGCACATCCTCATCCACCCAAGCCACCGCCAATACCTAAGGTTTGTGGTGGCAGGAAATCATTACCAGTACAGAGTACTGCCCTTTGGCCTGTCCTCCGCACCGCGAGTCTTCACAAAATGTCTCGCGGTGGTGGCGGCCCATCTCCGGCTTCACGGCCTCTGTCTTTCCGTACCTCGACGACTGGCTCATCAGAGCAGCGTCCGCTCCGGAGGTCACCAGCGCCACACGCCGCACGGTGACTCTTCTGCAGTACTTGGGCTTTGTTATAAACTTCGCAAAGTCCACTTTGCTCCCCTCACAGGATCTCGAGTTCATCGGCGCAAGGCTGCACACTCCTCAGGCACGAGCGTTCCTACCGCTCGACAGGGCTCAACGGCTCATGGACCTAGCCGACCGTTTTCGCAGCCAGCCCCTGGTCTCCGCCAGGCGCTTCCTGAGACTACTCGGTCATATGGCTTCCACCGTCCATGTGACCCCCAATGCCCGCCTGAATATGCGGCCTGCTCAATGGTGTCTTCGCAAGCAGTGGCAACAAGCCACAGGCGGCCTAGCAGACCTAGTGCGCGTCTCCGAGCCGCTGGCCTCGTCTCTCCAGTGGTGGCTTCCTCGGCCGAACCTGGTACTCGGCATGCCTTTTCAGTCACCTCAGCCGGCCCAGGTGCTGACAACAGATGCATCCCTCCTGGGCTGGGGAGCACATTGCCGAGGGGCACGTACTCAGGGCCTCTGGACCACGTGGGAGTCTGCTCAGCAGATCAACTTCCTGGAGCTCAGAGCGATCCGCCTGGCTCTCAAGGCCTTCTCCTACCTGACCTCTCACCAGTCCGTCCTTGTCCAGACGGACAATCAAGTTGCCATGTTCTACATGAACAAGCAGGGGGGCACGGGCTCCTTCCTTCTCTGTCGGGAAGCACAGAAGCTCTGCTCTTGGGCCGTCAGTCACGGCGTCCTTCTCAAGGCAGTCTATCTCCCAGGCCAAGAAAATTGCCTGGCGGACAAACTCAGCAGGATCCTCCAGCCACACGAGTGGCGCCTGGATCCCTTGGTAGTTCAGAAGCTCTTTCTAAAGTGGGGCCTCCCCACGATGGATCTCTTTGCCAGCCCTCTCAACCGGCAACTTCCTCGCTTCTGCTCTCGTCAGCCACATCCCCTTCGGGTTGCGGCAGACGCTTTTCTACTCTCATGGTCTGAGAGCCTTCTGTATGCTTTTCCTCCCATCCCGCTAGTCTCGCGAACTCTTTTCAAGGTTCTCCGAGACAAAGCCTTCATGATCCTGGTGGCCCCTCGCTGGCCCAGACAGCCGTGGTTTCCACTCCTGCTGCAATTAGCGGTAGAGGATCCATTCCCTCTGGGGTTACAACCGGATCTCCTCACTCAGGATCAGGGGTCTCTGCTACACCCCAACCTCAGATCTCTCAATCTAATGGCCTGGCTGCTGAGAGGGTAGTCCTTGCTCCCCTTCTCCTGCCGGCAGAGGTGGAAGAGGTCGTCCTAGCTTCTCGGCGCCCTTCTACCCGCAAATGCTACGCCCTTAAATGGCGTCGTTTTTCCGTTTGGCGTACCCAACAGTCTCAGGATCCCTTCTCCTGCCCGGTGTCGGTGATCCTGCAGTACTTGCTATACCTCTCTAATCTGGGACTTAAATCCAACTCCGTCAAAGTTCACCTCAGTGCTCTTTCAGCACATCATGTGCCGGTGGACGGCAGACCTCTTTCCAGCGACCCTCTTGTGGCGAGGTTTCTCCGAGGTCTCCTCCTTAAACCACCTCTGCGCCCCCCAGCGCCTGACTGGGATCTGAATGTGGTTTTACAGCGGATCACCTGTCCGCCTTTTGAACCTATGGCTACCTGTTCTCTCCGTTTTCTTTCTTGGAAAACATTGTTCTTGATAGCCCTCACTTCCGCTAGACGCGTAAGTGAATTGCAGGCCCTCGTGTCTGATCCCCCTTACACTCGGTTCTACAAAAATAGGGTAGTCCTGCGGACTCACCCAAAATTTCTCCCAAAAGTGGTCTCCCCTTTTCACATCAATCAGGAGGTGGTACTTCCGACCTTCTTTCCCAGACCACACTCCAGCCGAGCTGAAACGGTCTTCCATACCCTGGACTGTAGAAGGGCGTTGAACTTCTACCTTGACCGTACGCGGGAGCACCATAAAGCTGCTCAGCTTTTTGTGTCTTTTGACCCCAATAAATTGGGGCTCCCTGTCTCCAAGCGTACTCTGTCCATCTGGGTTGCGGATCTGTATCACTTGGGCTTATGGGGCAGCCGGACTCTCCTTGGAAGGTCGAGTCACGGCTCATTGCGTTCGGGCAAAGGCTACGTCAGTGGCTTACCTCCGCTCTGTTCCGCTGGCAGACATCTGCCGGGCCGCTACTTGGTCTTCGAGCCAGACTTTTGCGGTCCATTACTGTCTCGAGAGGGAGTCCCGCAGGGACAATGCTTTCGGACAGGCAGTCCTCCGTAATCTCTTTGAGGTTTGAGCAACTCCTACCCTCCATCCCGGATGTGGGCTACCGGTGGGTAATAATTCAGCGAAGATTCCTTCCTTCTGTGCTGCTGAGCTAGAGGGAGCTCATTTTTGTGCTTAGGGTCTCCGGTAGCCTTAAGCTTGCGAGTCCCATATGTGAGGACTGACTTCCTGCTTGGTCCTGGAGAAAGCGTAGTTACTCACCTGTAACAGGTGTTCTCCAGGAGCAGCAGGAATCAGTCCTCACAACCCTCCCTCCTCCCCGTGGAGTTGCAATCATCTGCTTAAGTTTTTTTGCAAATTTTTATGCTGTCTTTTTTAGCTATGTCATCTGACTGGCTAAGATGGCACCCTTGGGCGGGAAGGCGACCGCGCATGCGCGCTGCAATTCCCAAAGGCTTTCTTTGAAAGCTGGGGAAAATTGCTCCGCGAGGGCTCCGTCGGCGCCGACGTCACCCATATGTGAGGACTGATTCCTGCTGCTCCTGGAGAACACCTGTTACAGGTGAGTAACTACGCTTTAGCGGACTCACCGCGTTCTGAAGTGCCGGACTCAGTAGCGTGCACCGGAGCAGCCAGGAATTCCTTCAAGGAGTAATCCCTTATTTTCTTTGCCCTGGGGGACATCTGGGCGCAGCAGGAACAGTCCTCCACGTTGTGAGAAGCCCCAAGGCATCGGAGGCAGCTCAGGTGAGCATCGGAGATATTCATTTTTCTTTTGCATTTTGGGCATTGTTTAAATCCAGGTTTAGGCATTATAATGGTGAGAGAGAGCTGAGATCCGTCTTGTGGCAAGGCGGAAGAATTGAAAACTGGTCGGGCTGGGGGCGGACCGGGGAGGTGGGGTCACCTCACACATGCTCAGAAGCTTCTGAGCTAGAGAGCACTTCCGTCACGGTGCCGTCGGATGACGTCACCAGGTGTGGCTGACACATCCTGCTTGTCCTAGGAGAACCGCGCATGCGTTTCTGCATTTCCAAAGGCTTTCATGGAAAGCTGGGGAAATGCTCCAAGGGCTCCATCGATGTCGATGTCACCCATATGTGAGGACTGATTCCTGCTGCTCCTGGAGAACACCTGTTACAGGTGAGTAACTACTCTTTACTGCAAATGCCTCCTGGTAAGGAGCAGAGAACCCCAGTTGCCATTGGCAGAAAAACTTACCAGAGCTCCTTTCTGGCCATGCAAGTCCTAGCACATTAACTTCAGATTCTGTTCTACCACTGCAATCTTGCAGCTAGATCTGGGTAGCTCTGTAGTCAAATATCACACTCGACTCCAAGACAACCTTTAGGAGTCCCTGTATCACAAAATCTGTGCTACCTATGATGTATGTTCTTCAGGAACAAGCAGGAAGTCAGTCCACTCATATTGGTGATGTCTGCCAGTGGAGGCCATGCGGAGCATTCCCCAGCTTTCAAAGAAAGCCTTTGGGACTTGCTACCACATGTGCTCCTGCTCCCACTCAAGGGTGCTATCTTGCTCAGTCTTTTTTTTTCACAGAGCCCAACTGACCTCTGTCCTGTTTCCCCAGAAAAATTCCTTGCTAATATCCTTAAAAGCTAGCTTTTCCCAGTTTACGTACTGGTTCCTCTTCCTGCCTCGAGCTGGTGCAGAGTCTGATGCTATTCTTGGCTCCTTTCCCCTTTTTTGATTGAGTCTTGCCTTGACTGGCATTCACGCTCTTTTTTTGAGTGAAAAAAAAGTGACCGCTGCAGTTAAACTGTCTGTCACAGATACCCATGACTGCTGCCTACACTGCCTGGGACTGGATCATGACAGCACCTCCTGTGACCTGTGCCAGGCCATAATGCCTAAAACCAATAAAAAGAGGTCTGAGTTACAGGAAAATCTATTCCCAAGGTTCGACTCTGCACTGACTTCCCAGACACTGAGCTCCAAGCCCAGCACTCAAGCATCCTGAGTCCATGGTGGTGGCTCCTCCGAGAAGACCCTGAAAGAAGAAGAAGAAAATCCTCAGTCTGGGGCCCACCAGAGAAGCCCAGTAAAACCGCTTGGAGGGACTCGGGTGGCTCCGAGAAGCATCCTACCAAGGTCCTTAAAGGATTCCTCGGCCAGCAGAGACTATGCAAGGTTCCTCAAGACCATAGTCCTCAGAGGATGCACTTCTGAGGGTGCCAGTGCCAGGCCTGATATCCTTGGCGCCCGTGCCGAAGGCTGCAGAGCCTTCTGGCTTGGAAACCAGCATGGCAGTCCTGGAACAGAGCATCACTGCTATCCTGGTACTGCAGCAGGCAATGATGGCTGGTTCATCTACATCTGCCCCAATGACCAGGCCCCTGACTGCAGGGGAGTCCCCAGTCAAGCTGAGCTCAGAGCTCCAATGTTTCAGATAAGCCTTCGGTGCTGGTTGAGGTGTCTGTCCCATCCCTCAGGCATCCAGCTCTCTGGCTAGTTTCCATGACTCGGACCCAAGGTCCTCCGGAGGCCCCTGGCACCTCTGTGCTGGCCTTGAGGCAAGGAGTTGAAGGGCCTTGGACTTGTTTTCACCCCTCAACTCGGAGTGGGAGAAGGACAAGGCATCCCTTTGGACTTGTCTCCCCAGCACCATTCTCCAGAGGACATGGCCTTTCATGACTTTGTCGAGCATGTGGCCAGAGCCCCTTCAGTGTGAACAGAGGCAGAGGAAGACCCATGCACCGAATACTGGAGAATTTCCAGTTCTGAGCTCCCACCCAAGAAAACCCTCATGGTGCCAGTGCAACCAACCCTTGAGTGGCTACTGCTTACAATGTGGGAGGGCCCAGCATCTGGGCCAGTGGTCAGCAGGCACCTTAACACCATGTACCGTGTCTGGAAAGGCCTGGGGTTACACAAGCCCCAGCTGCCACATAACTCTATAGTTGTAAAGTCCACCATGCAAAAACTTGAGTCAGAAGACCCTCCCTGGAAGGGATACTAGAGCCCTTGATGCCCTTGGATGCAAGTGTTACCTGGGTTCTATGCTGGGGTGTTGGCTCTAAGCCTTTGAGATATACATAGACATGTATCTGAAGGCTCTAACCCAGGAGTTGTCCAGGTTTTCAGCAGGGCTTGCTGGGGAATCCATCCAACGTTTTTCAATCCCTGATCTCCAGGATCCAAGGACCCGCTCTAAGTTCCTTTCGCAGGCGGCCTACGACAGCTTTGAGGAGTCAGCTCGAGTAGCAGTGGCGGGCATCAGTGCCCAGCACCAAGCCTGGCTACAGTCTTTGTACCTCAAGCAATGGGTATAAGACAAGCTGCTTGACATCCCCTGCACTGGAGAGAACCCGTTTGGCAAACCTATGGCTGACAAGGTGGTTGAGATCGAGGCTGATGTGGTGACCTGACAGGCTCTCAAAGAACTCATCAGGAAAGACCCCTCTTCTCCCCTCGAGAGAAAAAAGGGGAAATTCCAACAGTTGCCACTATCATCCCTTCTTGGGCCAGCAACAGGGTTCTCACTCCAAAAGACAAGGCCATGGAGCTTAGAAGCCCCGGGCCCCAGCTCCTGCCCAACCCAGGGGGAGTTTTTGAATCCCAGGGCAGGGCCTCCCCTCCTCTGGGAGACCTTCACCAGCCCACAGGGGGCTGCCTGGCACTCTTTGCCCGCAGGTGGGACAAGGTCACTTCGGACCAGTGGGTACTGCAAGTGGTTAAGGGAGGGATATCTCCTCCAGCTGCAGCAGGTACCACCAAGGTTCTTCCCAGGAGAGCCGTGAAACCTCTCCTTCACCAGACCCCTTCTACTCTCAGGGCTCACAGGTCTGCTCAGGGGCAACATGTTAGGTGCTGGGTTATAGGTTCTGTGGGGAAAGGGCTTCTACTCCAGGTACTTCCTTGTCCCAAAAAGAACTGGGGGCCTCAGGCCCATACTAGACCTGATAAACCTGAACAAGTTTCTGGGGAGGGAGAAGTTCAGAATGCTCTCCCTTGGAACACTGCTGCCTTACCTCCACCAGGGAGATTGGCTGTGCTCCTTGGATCTAAAGGATACATACACACATCCTGAATCCACCCCTCCCACAAGCAGTACCTAAGGTTCATGGTAGGGGGAGGGCACTATCAGTACAGGGTGCTACCCCTCGGCCTGGCCTCAGCAAGGGTCTTCACCAGATGCTTGGCAGTGGTAGCTGCCTATGGGGGGGGGGGGGATCGGCCTTAGAGGTCATTCAGGCCACAGAGTGTGCAACCCTCCTCCTGTGGCACCTGGGGTTCATCATAAACTACCCCAAATCTCGCCTATCTCCAGCCCAAAGGCCTGGCGTGTATAGGTGCTCGGATATGTTATAGGTCAAGGCTGTACTCCCAAGAGGGCAGCACATCTCAAACTGGCAGACGACCAATGCCATTGGTCCATCCCATCCCAGCCTGTCTTCTCTGCCTGCTGAGCCACATGGCCTCAACAATCTACGTCGCATCCTCAGCCCGCTTGCACATTCAGACAGCCCAGTGGTGCCTCCACTCACAGTGGACTCCAGCCAAAGGCAGGCTACGGGTCAGGATCAGGGTAACTCACCAGCTGGCAGTCCCTCAACTGGTGGCAGGACCTTTGCCACCTCCAGGTGGGAATGCCCTTCCAGGTAACCCCACCTCAGAGGATCCTGACCACTCCTCCCTCCTAGGTTGAGTGGGGGGCATTGTGGGATCACCACACACAGGACAGCTGGTCCCAGGAGGAGTCTCACTTTCAGATCAGTCTTCCTAGCCCTGCGAGCATTCAGCCACCACCTCTGACACCAGTCCATGCTGATCCAGATGGACAACAAAGTCGCCATGTTCTATATCAACAAGCAGGGGCTTGTACTCACTCTGCCAGGAGGCGGTGGCCCTTCTCTCCTTTGCAGTGTGCAACTGCATGCTCTTGCAAACGGTCTATCTCCTGGGCTAGGACAACTGCCTAGTGGACAGGCTGAGCAGAGTCCTCCAGCCACATGACTGGTGCTTGAACCTCAGGTTGTCCAAGAGGCTCTTCCACTTCTGGGACAGGTTGGAACTAGTACTCCATGCACTGGATTACAAACCAACCCTGTCCTTACTTGCAGTGGACACAGGCCCATCGCATAGCTGTTGGCAGCCTGGAGCTAGGGAGTCCCATATGTGAGGACTGAATTCCTGCTTTTGTTCCCGGAGAAAGCATAGTTACTCACCTGTAACAGGTGTTCTCCAGGGACAGCAGGAGTCAGTCCTCACAACCCTCCCTCCTCCCCTGGGAGTTGCCTCCCTACCTTGTTTTATTCCTTACTACCTATGTTGTCTGAGCAAGGTGGCACCCTTGGGCAGGAAGGGAACCACGCATGCGTAGTAGCATGCCCAAAGGCTATCTTTGAAAGCTGGGGAATTGCTCTGCCCAGGCTCTGTCGGTGCCAGTGTCACCCATATGTGAAAACTCATCTCTTGCTCCATCAGGAACAAATTCCATGTCTGACTACATCGAGGAGAACATAGACATATGTGTGTAATGGAAACATGGCTGACGGACACAGACCAGGTTATCAATCAAATTGAAACTCACTCCTACAACACACAACTTCACAAAAAGGGTTAGGGGCGTGCTCATAATCTCAAGGAAACTACTAGGCTTATTCGGGGAAACAAAGAGCCTCTTGTACTACTAGGGGACGTCAACATCCCATCCATATCAAGTAAGGATGCACATACATTTCACCATGCAATGGAAGAACTACAGTACATCCAAATAATCCATGGCTCAACACACAACCAAGGAGCAACAATGTACCTCATGTTTATCTCTAAAATATTACTTAAGCAAAACCTCCATTCACCCATTACAACTTAAACACATATACCTTGGTTGGGCCATCACATGCTCAACGTTACACTTGTGATCCCTTCAAAGGTAGATACAGATAAGGTACCAAAGGAACAGAGGAGGAGATTCACTCAACAATGACACATTCATGAAGGATGTCCTTCCATACCTATTATCCAGTACAACAAACCTTGAAGACACAATTGATAACTGGAGCTCCACATTGAAGGAAGCTGCAGCACCACTAATCAAGAACCTGAGTAATCACAGAAACCACTCAGCACCATGTACTCAAGAGATTAACGACGAAATAATCCCTCCAGAGAATGGAAAGAAAATGGAGACCAACAAAGACACAAGATGACTTTCGTGAGTACACCACCACAAAGCTCCAAGAATACTAACGACAAATCAACGCTAGTAAAAAGGAATAGCATAGAAACCTCATATTGAGATCTCTAAATAAACCAAGAGAACTGTTTTGATATTGCACATTCTCTAACCAAGGAAAATCCACTTCAAGATACCAGATCATGTCATCCACAAACCATGGCCATCTTCTAGAAGAAAAACACAGCTACCATCCCAACAAAGAAAATGTCACACAAACTTCCCTTGAACAATGGAGCTCCTTCTACACCTCTTCCATTGACCATCTACAAAACATAGTATCCAAATTTAACAGCATAACCTCACCCTTAGATCCTTGCCCTGTCTCTTGGATTAAGATGATGGCCAAACAAATCCCTATCCTATGTTTTTTCCAGGAACAAGCAGGAAGTCTGCCATCACATATGGGTGATGTTGGTGCCGACTGAGCCTGCATGGACCATTTCCCCCAGCTTTCAAAGAGAGCCTTTAGGATATGCTACCACGTATGCGTGGTCCCCTTCCTGTCCAAAGGTGCTATCTTGCTCAGTCTCCTTTATTCCATGGAACCCAATGGACACACATCCTGTTTTTCCCCAGAAAAAAACTCTAAAATTAAAATTAACCTTAAAACCTGTGTGGTTTGGGGGGGGTTCCCTGATTTGCCTACCGGTTCCTCTTCCTGCCTCAAGACAATGCTGTCCCTGACACCACCTTTGGCTCTCCCTTCTTATTTTGATGAGGCTTGCCTTGTCTGGTGGTCGCACCCTTTTTCGCCTGGGAGTAGTTTGACCCAGGTCAGGTGTCTCCCACTGTTCCCCAGTGGTATCAAAGTGCAACCGCTGCAGTCAGACCATTTTCCGTTACAGATACTCATGACTGTTACTTGCACTGCTTCGCATTGGACCGTGATAGTGCCACCTGCAACCTGTGCCGGGCTATGAATCTGAGAATCAACAGGAAACTGTTGGAGTTGCAGGAGAAGCTTTTCCACAGTCAGACTCGGCACCGGCTTCTCAAAGACGCCAGACCCTGTACAGAAAAAAAAAAAATCCTCTAAGCCAGTCAAGGTTCCACCGGTGAAACCCGGTAAGGTCCTGCAGAGGGATTCGGGTGACCCCAAGCAGTGCCCCATAAAGGTCTCTAGGAGGGTGTCCTCGGCCAACAGTGACCGTGTGAGGCTCCCCAAGGCCATGGTCCTCATCAAGGACACTCTCAAAATGCTGGCATGGGTCACGAGACCCTCAGTGCCCATACCAAAAGCTGCAGAGCCACCTGGTATGGAGATCAGGATGGCAGCCTTGGAGCAGAATATCTTTGCCATCCTGGCCTTGCAGCAGGCA
The DNA here is from genome assembly GCA_033557465.1 of Ichthyophis bannanicus. NCBI lineage: Eukaryota > Metazoa > Chordata > Amphibia > Gymnophiona > Ichthyophiidae > Ichthyophis > Ichthyophis bannanicus. Next base: position 196,929,864 of record CM066039.1, read on the forward strand.
GTGATGCTAGGTCCATCCGCATCATCTGCCCTGACATCCGGGCCCTTCACCGCAGGAGTGTCCCCGGGTGCCAAGCTAGGCCTCAAGTGCCACTGGCCTCAGGCAAGTCCTTGGCACTGATTGAGGTCCTGGTCCTGTTCTTTGGGTGTCTGGTCCACTGGGGGACCCTGCTTCCTCGAGGCCTTCCTCAAGGCATAGGAGTCCTGCGCCTCGGAATCCTCTACCTCCTCCGGTTCTGACTGGGAGACAGACGTCGGCTTCCCCTGAGACCTCTCAACACTGGGATTTTCCCTCAGAGCCATCTCCTCTGGAACCCCGGCACCATCTTCTGACAGAATCAGAGGATAACCCGTGCACCGAAGAACTGGAGATCCTCTAGTATGAGTCCCTGCGAAAGGAGACTTTAATAGTGCCGGTGCAGCCCATCCTCAAGAGGCTGCTTCTTGGATGTGGGAGACCCTGGCCTCGTTGCCAGTAGTCAGTCGACACCTCGATGCAATCTACCGCATCAAGAAGGGCCCAGGTTTCCATAAGTCCCAGCTTATGCACAACTCCATGTTTGTGGAATCATCGATGCAGACACTCAAAAGCCAGAAGAATTACTCTTCTGTCCCACTGGGTAGGGAGGCCAGAGCCCTCAACTCTCTCAGGCACAAGTGCTTCCAGGGATCCATGCTAGGCTGCCAGATAAAATCCTATGAGAACATCGAGAGGTACCTCAGGGGCCTTATCCAGGAACTGGTAGGTTTTTCTGTGGGCCTCACTGGGGAACCCCTTAAGAGGTTCCAAGCCCTAACTCCTGGGATCTGGGACTGCTCAAAGTTCCTCTCCCGCACTGCCTATGACTGCTTCGAGTTTGCAGCCAGGGTAGCAGCAGGCATCGAGGCTCTGCTCCAGGCCTGGTTGCAAACCTCTGACCTTGAGCAATGGTTGCAATAAAAATAGCTGGATGTCCCCTGCACTAGGGAAAACCGTGTTTGGCAAGCCTGTGGCTGAAATGGAGGCCGAAGTTGTGACCAACAAAGGCTCTTGAGGAAAATCTCAACCCTTCCTCGGAAGAAGCTGTCGGGGGGGGGGGGGGGGGGAGGAAGATCACCCTTCCCCAGGAAGAAAGGGCCTTTCCACCAGAGCCCACTACTAGCTCTTCTCAGCACAACAGCAGCAGGGCCCTCAGCCCAAGAACCAAGGACATGGTCCAAGGAAGCCTAAGGCTCAGAAGCCTTAAATTCCAGCTCCTGCCCAATCTGGGAGGAGCTTTTGACTCACCAGGCAGGGCCTCCTCTCCCCCAGGAGACCCTCCCCAGCCCACAGGTGGCCGCCTGGCACTTTTTTTCCCACAAGTGGGCCAGGGTCACCATGGACCAGTGGGGTCTACAAGTGATAAAGGAGGGCTACCTCAGATTTCATCAAACCCCTCCAGGGTTCTTCCCAGGGGAGCCTGTGCGGCCTCCATCAGACTTTGCTCCTTCAGGAGCTTGCGGGGTTGCTCAGGGACAAGGCGGTAGAGCCTGTACCCAGACAAGTGGGGGAGTAAAGTTTTCTACTAGAGGTATTTCCTTGTCCCCAAAAGAACTGGAGGCCTCAGGCCCATACCAGACCTGCAAAACCTGAAAAGTTTCTGGTGAGGGAGAAGTTCAAGATGCTCTCCCTTGGAACCCTGCTGCCCTACCTCCACCAGGGAGATTGGCTGTGCTTCTTAGACCTAAAGGATGCATATACCCACATCCTGATCCACCCCTCCCACAGACAGTACCTAAGGTTCATGGTGGGAGCACTATCAGTACAGGGTGCTTCCATTTGGCCTGGCCTCTTTGCCAAGGGTCTTTACAAAGTGCCTGGCAGTCGTGGCCACCCACATGCACCTTCAAGTGGCCTTTGTCTTTCACTATGTGAATAACTGGCTTATCAGAGGCAGCACAGCCCTCGGATGGCCAAGCTGCAGAGTTGGACAATCTTCCTCCTGCAGCACCTGGGGTTCATCATCTACCCCAAATCCCGCCTCTCTCCAGCCCAAAACCTGGAGTACATAGGTGCCCAACTGGACATGCTACTGGTCAAGGCCTTCCTTCCAAAGGAAGGGGCCCATTGCCTCATGCAGCTGGCAACAGAGGTGCAGACATGCTGGTTGGTACCATCTCAGTCTCCCTGGGTTGCTGGGCCACATGGCCTCAACAGTCCATGTCACACCCCTAGCCTGCTTACACATGCAGGTGGGCCAGTGGTGTTTCCACTCCCAGTGGACCCAAGCCAAGCCATGGGCAGGTTGCACGACGGGGTCAAGGTTACCCACCAACTGGCTCTGCCTTGGCTGTTAGCAGTCCCTGCACCTCAGATAGTCCTAACCACAGACCCCTCCCTTCTGGGGTGCACACTGCAGAAACCTTTGCACTCAAGGCAGCTGGTCACAAGAGGAATCACTCCTACAGATCAACCTCCTGGAACTCTGGGCCATTTTCCTATCCCTGCCAATGTTCCGCTACTTCCTGTGCAACTGGCCAGTGCTGATCTAGATGGACAACCAGGTCACCATGCTTTATGTGAACAAGCAAGGGGGCACAGGCTCGTACTCTCTGCCAGGAAGTGGTAGCCCTCCTCTCCTTTGTGTTACACCACGGAATGCTCCTGTGAGCGGTGTACCTTCCAGGCCAGGACAGTTACCTGGCAGACAAGCTCAGCAGAGTCTTCTGCCCACATGAATGGCATCTGCACCCCAGGGTGGCAAAAAGCCCAGTGCTAATAACCTATTATTCAGAACAACTTTTTTGTTGGAATGGCCAGCCCAGTGTAGAGGAAGAACACCTCCCACCGCCGTGGCCCGTCCTTTTTAATCAAGTGAGAAATTTGAAAAACATTTTGTAAAAACAGCTGATACTTAGCCGTGTCGAAGAAAGCAGGCTGTTTTTTCACTACAACCAATAGTAGTTCCAGATACGACGTGACATGTTTCGGGGACACCTCCTTAGGCCCCCTGCTTCAGGTCAGACCACTGTTTAAAGGTTTCAGTGGTCTGACCTGAAGCAGTGAAAAAACAGCCTGCTTCTTCTTCCTCTACACTGGGCTGGCCATTCCGACAAAAAAGTTGTTCTGAATAATAGGTTATTAGCACTGGGCTTTGTGTTTATGGTGGTGATTAGTGCCCTGGTGTAAGGTTTTTGTGGTGGTTTAGGAATCATAAGGAAACAAATGGAGAATAAAATAAAGGATGATATGCCTCTGTATTATTCTGTGGTGCAACTGCACCTTGAATTTTGTGTTCAATTTTGGTTGCTGTATCTTAAAAAGGATATAGCGTTATTGGAAAAGTTAGAGAAGAGCCACCACAATGGTAGAGAGGATGAAAGGATACCCCTGTGAATAGAGGCTAAAAAGGTTAGGGCTCTTCAACTTTGGAAAAGACGGCTGAGGGGAGATATGATAGAGGTCTATAAGTTAATGAATGGAGTGGAATGGGTAAACGAGATCAATTGTTTGTCGTCAGAATATAGAAAGACTAGGGGGCATGCAATAAAGCTACAGTGTAACCTGTTTAGGACTAATAGAATATTTTTTTACTCAACATGTAATCAAACTCTGGAATTCATTACCGGAGGATGTAGTAAAAGCTGTTAGTGTAGCTGGGTTTAAAAAAAATTTGAACAAGTTCCTGGAGGAAAGGCCTATTAAATCCATTATTAAAGGAGAGCTGGGAAATCCACTGCTTGCCCCAAAACAAGCATTGTGGAATCTGTGTCCTTTGGGGAAATTGCTAGGTACTTGTGACCTAGATTGGCCTCTGTTGGAAACTGGATACTAGGCTTGATGGACCTTGGTCTGACCCAGTATGGCATATCTTTTATGTTATGTTCTTAGGGTGCACCATCACCCGGTGGAGGGGAAATCCCTCTCAAGCCAGCCCCTGGTCTCCTGGTTCCTCCCAGGCCTTTTGCTGTCTAAGCCCCTCTCTCTGCCTTCCGGCAGCAGAATGGGACCTTAATGTGGTGCTCTCCCAACTCATTAAGCTGCTATTAGAGTCCCTGTCTATCTGCCATCTGAGAGCTCTCTTGGAAAGTGGTTTTCCTGGTGGCCATCATGTCCACGCAGAGTGAGTAAACTCCAGGCCTTGTTGGTGGATCCACTATATATAAGGTTCTATAAGAACAGGGTGGTGCTCTGCACACACCCTAAATTCCTCCCCAAGGTGGTATCTCCTTCCACCTCACTCAGGAGGTGGTCTTCCCCCACCTTTTCCCTATGGCCCCATGCTGGCAGGGAGGAACTAGTCTTGCAAATGCTAGACTGCAAGCGGGGTCTGTCCTTTCTGCAAAGGACCCAGGCCCATTTCAGAGCTCCTCAGCTCTTTGTTTCATACGACCCCAGCATAGTGGGGCTCCTGGTAATGAAGCAGACTCTGTCCACTTGGATGGCAGACTGCATTGCCCTCGCTTGAGCGAGCAGGCATCTCCCTTGAGCACCGGATCACTGCACATCGCATGCCGACTATAGCTACGTCGGTAGGCAACCTCCGCTCAGTGCCAGTGATGGAAATCTGCAAGACTGCCACATGGTCTTCGATCCATATGTTTGTAGCTCATTACTGCCTGGAGAGAGAGAGTCCCGCAGGGACAGTGCCTTCAGGCAGGCAGTACTCCATATTTTCGGTGTGTAGGCAACTCCTGCCTTTGACATTTCTGTGTTCAGGCTACCAGAGTGATAGTGTTTCCTGGATGCTAGGGTCATGCAGTGGGTACTCATTTTCTGCAACTCACAGCTACCTGATGGGTCGCCAGTGGTACTGTCATGGTTTGGGCCTTGGTAGCCTGGAGCTAGGGAGTCCCATATGTGAGGACTGACTTCTGCTTGTTCATGGAGAAAGCTTAGTTACTCACCTGTATCAAGTGTTCTCCAGGGACAGCAGGAATCAGTCCTCACAACTTTTCCTCCTCCCACTGGAATTGCCTCTCTACATTTTGTCCTGTTTTGCTATGTCATCTGACTGAGCAAGATGGCACCCTTGAGCGGGAAGGGGACCATGCATGTGTAATAGCATATTACAAAGGCTTTTTGAAAGCTGGAGAAATACTCAGTTGGTGCTGACGTTGCCCGTATGTGAGGACAGATTCCTGCTGTCCCTGGAGAACACCTGTTACAGGTGAGTAACTATGCTATCTGGCACATGGAGAAACACACACAACTCCAACCTTAAAACAGTTGCACTAGCTCCCAATCATACAAAGATCTAAATTCAAATTGTCCACTATCATCTTTAAGATTAATATACCAACTGGCACCAGTCACCCTTCAACCACTGATAGAAAGAGACCCAGAAACATGGAACCGACGAACGTCCACTAGAAACCAATTACTTAACCAAAGACTAAAGTAAAACAATTAACCTGCAACAGAGCACCCTCCCTTTATGCACCAACGCTTTGGAACTCTCTTCCTGAAAATATAAGAGCCAACAAAGATCTTCAGGTTTTCCACAAAGTGATAGACATTCCTATTCGTGGAACACTATGCCAGCATTACTTGACTAACGCCTTCTAGTCTTATATTACACTCCCTGTCTTCAACCACACCACATACTATCACCTTCCCCTTTAAAAAAAACCAAACAAAAAAACCACCTCTTATGATGTAACCTTAAGGGTTCACTGTTCCATAGAACTATTGTACAGCAATATTATACAATTCTTATTTTTTTTCTTATCCAAGTTAAATGCCCCTATTCATTGTAATACTGTTGAGTTGTAATGTAAACCACCCTCAATGGAAGAAATGGTGGTATAAAATTAACCCACAGGGCATACCATTAACCAATTATTCCAGCAGTTCTACCTGTGCAGGAGGTTTTCAGCCATGCTCCTGTTCTGTCCTCAAACATAAACACGTATTTCCTCCCACTGAAAAATAGTCAAAAAGATCTATCACTTCAGAAAGGCTTGGCAATCCATAACCATGGACTGCTTGGTCCTCATTTGCTGGGTATACAAGGTGAATTTCTGGACCCTGTCTTGGTCTCTCCCCACATCCTCTAGCAGCAGGAGAATTCTGACAAAGCACCCCCCCCCATCTTACAACAGGACATAAACAAGCTGCTGCAAAACCTGCCCCCATGTTGGTCTTGCCTGATCTCCAACAAAATGCTTAGAAAATCTTCATATTATTTACTGCTGTCTTATTGCTGATTTCCTCTAGTGTGATCTGAGCCCATTGATGGGGCAATGTCCTTCTATAACACTAAATGCTCCTCTGCTCTGGATACACTTGCTCCTCCCGTTCCATGCCCTGTAAGGCATGTACCTCAACCTGCTACCTACATTTCTGTGCCCACTCAGCTGAGTGCTTTGGCTTAAATCACATACCCTTGCTGACTAACTATATTTCAAATTCATGCTAACCTCTTTTCGGTCAACCATAGCACTCACCAAGCAAGGGTACTAGGTCCATCTGAATAACTCTGATCCTTGCTGTCTCTCTCCTCTGCTTAATTTTCTCCTCAAGGTCCCTCCTCCCCCAATTCCTCCTTTACCGGCCAGACCTTGGCTGACTATTTCCGTGACATAGTTCAGACGATTATCCTTGAATTCTTTGCAGGGTCACCTTCACCTCATTTTCCCTTTCTTCATTCCCAAATCTTTCCCTCACCTTTGGTCACCCTTTCTTCCTTTTCTGAAATCATTGAGGAGGAAAACTCTTTCCTACTCCAAACTGACTACATGTGCCTCTGATCCTATTACCACCCATCTACTGAGCTCTATCTCTTCTGCCATCATCCCTTCCATCTATCATATCCTTAACTTATCACTTTCCACTGCAACTGTTCTGTTGCATTCAAACATACTGTTATACCTCTCCTCAAAAAGCCTTCACTAGATCCTACCTGTCCTTCCAGTTACTGGCCTATCTCTCTCCTCCCTTTCGCTTCTAAAACTACTTGAACAAACGGTTCACTGCTACTGTCTTGACTTTCTGTCCTTTCAAGCCCTTCTGTATCTACTCAATCTGGCTTTCATTCTTTACATGCCAGAAACGGCTCTTGCGAAAGTCTCCAGTGACTTGTTGCCAGATCCAAAGGCTGCTACTCGATTCTCATCCTCCTTGACTGTTCTGTTGCCTCTGACACTATTGATTCACCACCTTCTCTACACTGACCTTGCTTGGATTTAGGGGCTCAGTTCTGCCCTGGTTTTCTTCTCTCCCATTGCACTTGGTGTATGTTCTGGTGGATCCTCTTCCACCATCCTGCCTTGTTGGTGTACCTCAGGGCTCTGTCTTGGGACCTCTACTTTTTTCTCTTTCCACTCAGTCCCTTGGTGTACTTCCTCCCATGGTTTTGCGTACCATATTTATGCTGACGACGACTCAGATCTACCTTTTTGCACCTGAAATATCTCCAGGAATCCAGGCCTGGATATGTGCCTGTTTATCACATTGCTACCTGGATGTTTCACCGCCATCTGAAACTGAACATGGCCAAAATTGAGCTCCTTATCTTTTCCCATAAACCTACCTCACCCCTCCCCCTTCCTTCCTTCTCTAGTTCTGTGGATAATGCTACACCCCTTCCTGTTTCCTCAGCTCACAACATTGGGATCATCTTTGACTATTCTTTCTCTGCATACATTCAACAGCTAAAACCTGTCACTACTTTCTAAAATATTGGCAAAATGTGTCCCTTCCTTTCTACACACACTACTAAGACCCCTATCCACTCACTAGTCACCTCCCGTCTTGACTTGTAGCCTGCTCCTCGCTGGTCTCCTTCTGAATCCTTTCTCCTCTTCGGTCTGTTCAAAACTCAGCTGCACAGTTATCTTCTGCCAGTGTTGCTATGTTCATGTAACCCCCTCTTCTCAAGTCACTTCACTGGCTCCCTATCCATTTGCCTATCCCTATCCAGTTCAAACTTCTGCTTACCGACAAGTGCATTCATTCTGCAGCTCCTTGCTACCTTCTCTTCTCTTACTCTGCAAGCCTCGGGAACTCCGCTCCTCTAGCAAATTCCTTTTTATCTGTGCCCTTCTCTGCCACTGCCAACTACAGACTTCGTCCATTCCACCTTGCTTCTCCATATGCCTGGAACAAGCTACCTAAGTATGAGTCATGCTCCTTCTCTGGCCTTATTAAAGTCCAGGCTGAAGACCCACCTTTTGATGCTGCTTTTGGACCCTGCTTATTTTCTGGCCCACTAATGTGTATCTTGCCATACTCTAGTCCCTAGTTTTGTAATGTCTTTTCATCTTAATTAGATTGTAAGCTATGATGTGAAGGGACTGTCTTACATCTATATGTACAGCGCTGCATATGCCTTGTAGCTCTGTTCATGTGATTAGTAGTAGTAGAACTGGTTCTCATACATCAGGGCTTTTACTCCAAATTCTTCCTCATTCCAAAGAAATCTGGCAGGCTTTGGCCCATCCTCTACCTCTGCAATCTCAACCTCTCTGAAGTGCACAAAGTTCAAAATGCATTCTCTCCACACAATCCTGCTGCTGCAACACAATAGTTGGTTAGCCTCCCTGGACCTCGAAGATTCCTACACACATCCCCATCCACCCCACCACTGAAAATATACCTTTTGATTCAGAGGCTAGAACTATCAGTAGAAACTCCCATTTGGCCTTTCGCCAGCTCTGTGAGTCTTCACAAAGTGCCTCATGGTGACTGCAGCCCACCTACACAACCAGTGTCGCACTATCCTGACGTGGACAACTAGCTTGTCTCCACCTCAAGGGACCAGGTGATGCATGCCATGCCCAGCACAGTCTGAATGCTACAGGGGCTCAGATTTGTCATAAACATCACAGTAGATCCCTCTCCCCTCCTTTTATTGGAGCACATATGGATGCTGTCATGGCCAAGGTGTACCTTTCCAATGACAGGTTCCAATAAACACAAAGGTAGTCCAAATGCCCTTGAGTATAGAGCTTAAAGATTCCAAATTACCCCTGCCTACCGATAACCAGATATTAATATGAATAAAATAGTCACTAAAATGCTTGTATGCAATTGCTAGAAGTCTAAAAAAGATGGGAGACTTAGAATATATAGCACTAAATGAGAAGTTAGATATGATTGGTATCTCAGACATGGTGGAAGGAGGACAACCAGTGGGACCCAGATACCTGGGTACAAACTATATCATAATGATAGCCTATTAAATTGGTGGAGGGGTTGCGCCCTGTTAGGGCATTAAGTCACAAAGGATTAAAGTTTTGCAGGAAACCAAATTGACTGTAGAATCTCTATGGATTGAAATTCCATGTAATAAAGGGAAGGTGATGGCAGCGGGGTTGTAATATCGACCGCCTGGCCAGAATGAAAAAATGGATGACATGTTCAAAGAAATCAGGAAAGCTAACAAAAGTTACAGAACAGTAATAACCATGGGTGATTTCAGTTACCCGAGTATTGACTGGGTCAGTGTCATGGCAGGACATGCTAAGGAGAAAGTTTCTAGATGAAATAAATGACTGTTTCTTGGAGCAGCTGGTTCATGAACTGACCAGAGGGGAAGCCATTTTGGACTTTAGTCCTTAGTGGAACACCAGATCTGGTGCAAGAGAGAAAGGTGTTGGGGCCACTTGGCAATAGTGACCATAGCATGATTGTGTTTGATGTAATTAATGGAGGCGGGATGGTAAAGAAATCCACAGTGCTACCTTTTAACTTTCAAAAGGGAGACTGATAAAATGAGGAACATAGTTAAGAAAAGACTAAAAGGAGCAGTTGCAAAGGTTAGATTTACATCAAGCTTGGGTGTTTAAAAATACTATCTTGGAAGCCCAGACCAGCTATATTTCACGCTTTAAGAAAAGTGGAAGGAAATCCAAGAAACTGCCAGCATGTTTTAAAGGTGAGGTCAGATGGCTGTTGCCAAAAAAAAGCATCTTTCAGGAAATGGGGAGGGAGGGGGGGAGCCAAATGACAAACGACAAACGGGAAACAGCACAAGCACTGGCAAGTTAAATGCAAGGCATTGATAAGGCAGGCAAAGAGAATTTGAGAAGAAACTTGCTGTGGAAGCAAAAACGTGTAATAGACTTTTTCAAGTACATTCGTAGCAAAAAAACATGTGAGTCAGTTGGACCATTACATGATAGAGGGCTAAAGAGGGCAGTAAGGGGACAAGGCTATAGCAGAGACTGAATGACTTCTTTGCTTTGGTCTTTACTGAGGAAGATGTAGGGATGTTACCCATGACCAATGTTCCCTCTAATTTTCTGTAGGCTGTGTGCGCATAAAATATCAGCTGTGTGCAGCTTTTGAAGGAAGGTTAAATTTTTGTGCGCCACATAATGACACGCGGAGTTATATACTTTAAAATTTGACTACACGTCAGAATACAGTATGTACACCACATTGATTTTAATCAAATTAAATGAAAATAGACGATTACTAAATGAAGCGGGAAATTTCTAGTAATTACAATCATAACTTTTAAATTTTAAGACGTCTGTGTTGTTTTCTATCAGAATCAGAGCCGTAATTTTTGTGCGCTCTGTTGTAAAGTATGTGCGCTCGCTTGGCGAGGTGTGTGCGCGCGCACACGTGCACAGCTTAGAGGGAACAGTGCCCATGACTGAAGTGGTATTTAAAGGTGATACTAAGGAAGAATTGAAAGAAATATTGATACACCAGGAAGATGTATGTACAACTATTTGATAAAGTGAAGAGTACCAAATCACCTGGACTGGATGGTATACATCAAAGGGTGTTGAAAGAACTGAAATATGAGATTACAGACCTGCTATTAGTAATCTGTGAAGTATATCATTTAAAATCATCTGTAATACCTGAAGATTGGAGGATGTCCAATGTCATGCCAATTTTTAAAGAGTTCAAGGGGTGAGCTGGGAAACTACAGACCAGTGAGCCTAACGTCAGTACCGGGAAAAATGGTAGAAATCCATCATAAAGAACAAAATTACTCAACATGTAGATAGTCATGGCTTAATGGGAGACAGCCAACATGGCTTTAGACAAGGAAGATCTTGTTTTACTAATCTGTTACGTTTTTTTTTTTTTGGTTTTTTTTGAAGGTATGAATAAACAGGTAGACAAAGGTGAGTCGGTTGATAGTGTCTGGACTTTCAGAAAGCTTTTGACAAGGTCCCTCATCAGAGACTTTTGGCTAAACTAAAAAGTCATGGGATAGGAGGCAGTGTACTATTGTGGATCAGGAACTGGTTAAAAGAGAGAAAGCAGAGGGTAGGGCTAAATGGCCAATTTTTCCAATGGAAAAAGGTGGATAGTGGAGAACCGCAGGGATCTGTGCTGGGTCTGCTGCTTTTTGACATATTCATAAATGACCTGGAAAAGGGAATAACTAGTGAGGTTATCAAATTTGCAGATGACACCAAACTATTTAAAGTTGTTAACCCATGAGGATTGTGGAAAATTGCAGGAGGATCTTGATAAATTGGAAGAATGGGCATCCAAATGGCATATGAAATTTAATGTGAACAAGTGCAAAGTTATGCACCTAGGGAAGATCAACCCAAACTATGGTTACACAATGGAAGGTTCCACATTGGGAACCACCATCCTGGAGAAAGATTTAGATGTCATCATGGATAACATGTTTAAAACCCTCGGCCCAGTGTGCAGCAATGGCCAAGAGAGCAAACAGAATGCTAGGTATCATAAGGAAAGGAATGGAAGATAAAGATATTATAATGCCTCTGTATCGTTCCATGGTGCGACCACACCTTGAATATTGTGTGCAATTTTGGTCACTGTATCTTAAAAAGGATATAGCATTATTAGAAAAGGTACAGAGAAGAGCCACCAAAATGCTAAAGGGATGGAAAAATACCCCTATGAAGAGGCTAAAAAGGTTAGGGCTCTTCAACCTGGAAAAGAGACAGCTGAAGGGAGATATGATAGAGGTCTATAAACTTAATGAATGGAATGGGTAAACGTAGATCAATTGTTTGTCATCAGAATATAAAAATACTAGGGTACATGCAATGATGCTACAGGGTTACCTATTTAAGACTAAGAAAATATTTTTTACTCAATGCGTAATCAAACTCTAATTCATTTCCGGAGGATGTAGTAAAAGCTGTTAGTGTAGCTGGGTTTAAAAAAGGTTTCGACAAGTTCCTGGAGGAAATGTCCATAAACCATTATTAAAAGGGACCCAGGATATCACTGCTTGACCCAATACAAGCATTGAGGAACCTGTGTCTTTTGGGGAGACTGCTAGGTGCTTATGACCTAGTTTAGCCACTGTTGGAAACAGGATGCTGGGCTTGATGTACCTTGGTTTAACCAGTATGGCATATCTTATGTTCTTGTGACCCTCCAACTTCTCCAGCACTGGTGTGACCCACTGCCGGCATGCCTTTTTCACATTCCGTCCTCCACCTACTGGGCCACTTGGAAGCATCTGTCCATGTCGTTCTGCTATCATAGCTGTATATGTGCCTGCTGTAGTGGCACCTCGATCTCTCAACTGCATTCTCAGTCTCTCCTCACATAAAGGTCCCTCTGCAAGGTTGCAGCTCTCAGGTGCTCCATTGTTTTTGCTCTGCCAACAAATCTATTGGATGGGTATCCGTTTCAAGAACCTCCGCCCCAGCTTACTTGCCACCACTTGGATGGGGAGCATACCTGCTGCACTTCACCTCTCAAGTGATGTGGCTGACCAGAGGGTGCCCTGCACATAAAATTTTCTAGAGCTACAGGCAGTATTCTATGGGCCTGTTGACAGGTCAACCAGTTCATAGTATTCTACATAAACAAGCAGGGGGGCTTCTGGGTCATGCTGATTATATCAAGAGGCTGCCTGACTTTCTCTGCCTGGTCGCTTGTTGCCACTGTTATGAGCAGCCTACTTGCCTGGCACACAAAAACAACTAGCAGATGATATCATCAGCCACAGCTTGGATTTGCACTTGTTGTCCTAGCACATTTTCAACAGCTGGGGCACTCCAGAAGTGGACCTATTTGCTTCTGAGGACAATGAAGTGTCTATTCTCTTGCTCTCTGGCTGAGTCCAAACCATTGGGTGAATGATGCCTTTGCTATCTCCTTGAGTCAATATCTTCTGTATGCCTTCGCCCATCCCCTTCCTGTTTCTGATGCAGGCTCTGATCAAGACTGAGTAAACCCCACACTGGCCCACACAAACCTGGTTCCCTCACCAACGTACACTGATGGAAGAACTGCCTCTCCTGCTGGAGAGGAATACCCCTCCCCCTCTTTCTCCCTCAACACAACCACCACCATCTACATTCTAATCTCTGGAGTCCCCTTGGCTGCCTGGAGAATAATCAGCATGTGATGTCAGGCAGCACCCCCCTCAAATTATATACTTGCTGCCATATCTGCCTTCAGAAAACCAGTGATGTGATATGCTCCTACCAAAGGAAATGGTCCTGCATCACGCACTGGGTTATGACACACCGCCTTGGTTCTGTGTCCTGCCATGTCGGCCAGATCTTGCGATACCTGCTGCATCTGTTCCAGTCAGGGTTTGACTACTTCAGTCAGATATTATCTCTTGGCCATCACAGCTTCCCATTCACTAGTCGATGGGAAGCCCTTTTAGTGACCAGATTCATGAAAGAACTTAGACACAGACCATCCACTCCTGCATGGAACCTCAACATTATTCTCTGAGCTCATGAAGCCACCCTTTGAACCTTGGGGTTTGCCTCTTTCAAGCATCTCACATGGAAGACTGTGGTGTGTTTTTTGTGGTAGTAACTTCAGCATGGTGAGTTAGTGACCTGTGAACTCTGGTTCACTATCCCTCATATACAGTTGTGGTCAACATTGTCACATTTGCATTTTAGATACATTGTGTACAGTATATTGAAAAATAATTGGAAATATTCCAACTGTATGTTATCATAATACTTTAATAGTATGTTCAAAGGTATGCAATAAAGTCTACAACTTAGAGGTAGTAATTTCTGAGAAAACCCCCCCAAAACAAAATATGACCTGGACAGAATTAATAGCACCCTCCACTAATATTTGGATGTCCAAGCTTTGGCAGTGATAAGTTTTTCTAAATGTTTCTTGTAGCCATTTATAAGTTTTGTACATATGTCTATTAGTTTCTCCCCCTCTTCAACTGTGATTTGTTCCAGCTCATGAATGTTTCCAGGATTCCTTTTACCAATGGCAGATTTCAACTCTTTCCTAAAGGTTCTCAATTAGATTGAGATCAGCACTCATTGCTGGCTAGTTGGGTGCGCGATTCAGTTAATATAATTTATTTCGGGATGTTCAGCATTGCTGTCATTTTGTATATTCTAATCAATTACAAATTTTCCACCAAGATTACCACATGATTCATATAATTCATAAGTTTATTTACACACAGTTAAGGTGGTACCTGTCCCCTAGGGTAGTCATAATAGCAGATAGGTTTTTATATAAACATAAGAGAAACAATTTTATTTCACAACTCCTGCCACAGCGGTGTTTGGTCCGAGTTCGCTCGGCAGAGCTGTCATTTTTAAACCTCAACTTTTGCACTTACTAATGGTTTAAAATACAGTTGTGTTATTTTAGAAGTATTTATTTGTTTTTAGGGTAGTTTTAATAAATAGATGGTTATTACATAACTATGGGACATATAATTTTATTTGTTAGGGTTCCCACCAAAGTTGTGCTTTAAATCCCTATGGCGCATGTGCGGGCGTTTCAATGTGTATAAGCTGGCAATCCGCTCGAGAGCAGGGTTCCCCTTGTAATTGCAGGTTTGTAAACGTTATTTTTATGAAAAGATTTGGCATAATTGATGATTAGTATTTTAGAGGACGTGTTACACAAAGGAAATATCGGTCCCCTCTCCGATTTTACTAGATTTGAAGTAGTTTTTTTAATGAGAGTCGTCTTGCCGGCTCCGTCTGCAACGTCATTTCTTTGACAGACGAGTTCCTTGCTATAGTATCTCGTCTTTTTAGTCGTAGTAATACAATGTAAATAGTTGGTCACATTTGTGTACGTTTTTTAGTGGTTCACATATGTATTATTATTATGTACACATTTTTTAAGACAAATGTGGTCTGTATTTTTTAGATCAGACGTATTATGCACAGGACAACCGGGTGGTCGGGCAAGTGGTTCCTCATGAGTAGAGTGATTTATGCAATGTTTTAAGATCGCGGGTTAAAGATGGGTCCCGGTGAAAAGATCGCTTTACACAATCACATGCATATTTGAGTGCAATGTGTATAATGATTGAAGATAAGTGAGAGAATACATTGTAAACACGTCAATTTTTATTTTGTTTTAGCAATTTGCTAAGTCCGGTGTGTTAAAGTTTTTAAAAGTCCCAGTGTACTATAATTTCTCGTGGTTACATACGGGTGGTTCATTTCTTTTCATTTCATTTTTCATGGCTATGATTAGTTAAATGTAGTATGTGCATATTTATAATTTTATTTTTTATTTATTTTATTAGACTATTCTAATTATATTGTACACGCACCAGCCATCTCTGGTGTCAGCAAGATCAGGAGTACGCCCGTGTTGCACGGGACGTCATAGCGGTATGAGTATAATTGCTTCTAATATGTACAATTTTTATGTCATTTATCAGGTTTTAATTGTTTCTTATTCTCCAGGACCAAGCAGGAAGTCAGTCCTCACATATGGGTGACGTCGGCGCCGACGGAGCCCTCGCGGAGCAATTTTCCCCAGCTTTCAAAGAAAGCCTTTGGGAATTGCAGCGCGCATGCGCGGTCGCCTTCCCGCCCAAGGGTGCCATCTTAGCCAGTCTTCTTTTTTCCGCGGAGCCCTACAGACGTACCCGTCGTGTCCCCGCGAAAAACTTGATTTTCTTAATAATTTTCTCTCTTTTCCTTCGGTTCGACGCCGGTCTTTTTCCCGCCCGGACTCGCGACGCCGGTCACGAGTCCTCTTCTTCTTTTTCGGTTTTTTCTGACTTAGTCAGTTTCGTTTTCGGTTTTTCCCTGGCAGCCCGGTCCTTTGACCTCGCAGGGGCCCTTTTTCCCCCGATGGCTGCCAGTGGTTTCAAGCGGTGTGGTCAGTGTGACCGAAATATGTCACTAACTGACACACACGACAATTGCCTCCGCTGCCTGGGCCCGGATCATGAAGAAATGATCTGTGGGGCCTGCGGCAAACTGTCCTCCAAAGCGTTGAGAAGTCGGCGGCATCAGCGGGATCGGATCTTCGCTGACCCCAGCCGTACCCGGACCTCGTCGGAGGCCTCCGCGTCCAGAGGTTCCAGCTCGGACCGTCGCCGGAGTTCCTCCGACAGGGGTTCTCCCTCCGGGGACCATCGACGGAAGGTGAAACCCGCGAGGGCGGCGTCGGACGCTCCTGGCTCCGCGAGGGCCAGGTCGCATAGCCCCGATAGCCGTCCCGGGTCCTTGGAGAAAGGAGCACCTCTCGAAGCAACCTCGCCTGGAGTCGGAGCTGCCTGCTCGGGTAAGTCCTGTGGTCCTCCTGGACTCGCCTCCGCGACCGCCGACGTAGGGCCCGACGCTGTCGGGGCCCGAGTCGGGGGCTGCTGGGTCACCTGAGGTCGGACTCAGGTTGACGGCCTTGGAGAGCAGACTGTCTGCCTTCATGGACCAGCAGCGGGCACTGCTCGCTAGCCTCGCTGGCGCCACTGCCCCAACCGCCGGGACGTCGACGTCTAAGTCGACCCCGGAGACCGAGCCGATCCTCAAGTCCATGCGAACTCGAGTCGATCCTCGGTCGAGGTCACCCTCGGCCTCCCTTTCGGGACCGAGGTCGCCGACGCCGACTCCCTCGGCGTCGGGGCGGCAGGCGCCGCGGCCTGCCCGGGCCGACCCCACGGTTTCCTCGTCGGAGTCGGTCTGGGAGTCTGAAGAGGAAGAGTCACCTGATTCTTTTCGGACTCGGTGTGTCCCCTCGGACTCACCCGAGTCCGAACCTCGGAAGCAGTCCCCCCACGGAGGATGCCCGGTTCTCGGACTTCGTCAGGGATATGGCCAAGGCTTTGGCCTTCCCTGCGGATCCCGAGGAGGAGCCTCGAGCCGAAGAGCTCGACGCCCTCCAGTATGACTCTCCCGCCAGGGAACACTTTACTGTACCGGTTCCTCCCATGCTGGAACGACTACTCTTCCGCATGTGGGAGAGTCCGGCCTCCTCGCCGGTCCTGAGCAAGCGGGTCGATTCTATCTATCGAGTCCGCAAGAGCCCTGGCTTCCAAAAAGCACAGCTACCACACCATTCCATGGTAGTGGAATCGGCCATGCATCGTCTTAAGAGCCAGAAGATGCACTCCTCGGTGCCTCCTGGCAGGGAGGCCCGTAACCTGGATGGCCTTGGTAAGAAGTGTTTCCAGGGCTCTATGCTTGCGTGTCGTGTCCAGACCTACCAGCTATACATGGGCATGTATCTCCGAGACCTGGCTAAAGAGCTAGCCGGATTCTCCGCTGGTTTGTCCGAGGAACCTTTGCGGAGGTTCCTGGCCTTGTCCACTGGCATTCGGGAATGCTCAAAATTCATATCCCGAGCAGCCTATGATGGCTTTGAAGCATCGGCTCGAGTGGCCGCAGCCGGCATCGGTGCCTGCCGACAGGCTTGGCTTCAGTCATCTGACCTTGAGCCCTGGGTGCAGGACAAGTTGGTCGATGTCCCCTGCCGAGGCGAAAACCTCTTTGGCAAGCCCATGGCTGAAAAGGCTGCACAAAATTGAGACGGAGACTCTCACCAGGACTAGGCTTTCTAGGAAGACCTCCGCCCCTTCCCAGAAAAAGAAGGGCTCGGGAAAGAAGTCCTTTTACCCGAGAAAGGCGGCTGCCTACAAACACTACCCCCAATTTCAGGCCCCTGCAGCTCCCCAACAGGGCCAGCAGGCCAAGGGACGGGGTAACGGGTCCCGTAGGCAGCAAGCCCCCAAGCCTGCACCACCAGCCCCTGCTCAGCAGGGTGGGGGCTTTTGACTCCTTAAGCATAGCCTCTCCCCCTCCGCTGGCTCCTCCCAGCACCGGAGGCCGGCTGGTTCACTTCGCCCACAGGTGGTCCAGCATCACTTCAGATGCCTGGGTGCTTCAAGTCGTCAGAGAAGGCTATCTTCTCCACTTCCACCAGGTCCCTCCCTCCTATTTCCCGGGAGAACCTCCACGACTCCCTTTGCACAGGGACTTACTCCTTCAGGAGTTAGCAGGTCTTCTACAGGAACAGGCGGTGGAACCGGTGCCCCACCACCTGAGAGGTCAAGGCTTTTATTCCAGGTACTTTCTAGTACCAAAAAGGACAGGAGGCCTCAGACCCATCCTGGACTTGCGCAACCTCAACAGGTTCCTCGTGCGGGAAAAGTTCAAAATGCTTACCCTTGGAATCCTTCTGCCCTACCTCCAGCAGGGAGATTGGCTATGCTCCTTGGATCTAAAGGATGCCTACACGCACATCCTCATCCACCCAAGCCACCGCCAATACCTAGGGTTTGTGGTGGCAGGAAATCATTACCAGTACAGAGTACTGCCCTTTGGCCTGTCCTCCGCACCGCGAGTCTTCACAAAATGTCTCGCGGTGGTGGCGGCCCATCTCCGGCTTCACGGCCTCTATCTATGTCTTTCCGTACCTCGACGACTGGCTCATCAGAGCAGCGTCCGCTCCGGAGGTCACCAACGCCACACGCCGCACGGTGACTCTTCTGCAGTACTTGGGCTTTGTTATAAACTTCGCAAAGTCCACTTTGCTCCCCTCACAGGATCTCGAGTTCATCGGCGCAAGGCTGCACACTCCTCAGGCACGAGCGTTCCTACCGCTCGACAGGGCTCAACGGCTCATGGACCTAGCCGACCGTTTTCGCAGCCAGCCCCTGGTCTCCGCCAGGCGCTTCCTGAGACTACTCGGCCATATGGCTTCCACCGTCCATGTGACCCCCAATGCCCGCCTGAATATGCGGCCTGCTCAATGGTGTCTTCGCAAGCAGTGGCAACAAGCCACAGGCGGCCTAGCAGACCTAGTGCGCGTCTCCGAGCCGCTGGCCTCGTCTCTCCAGTGGTGGCTTCATCGGCCGAACCTGGTACTCGGCATGCCTTTTCAGTCACCTCAGCCGGCCCAGGTGCTGACAACAGATGCATCCCTCCTGGGCTGGGGAGCACATTGCCAAGGGGCACGTACTCAGGGCCTCTGGACCACGTGGGAGTCTGCTCAGCAGATCAACTTCCTGGAGCTCAGAGCGATCCGCCTGGCTCTCCAGGCCTTCTCCCACCTGACCTCTCACCAGTCCGTCCTTGTCCAGACGGACAATCAAGTTGCCATGTTCTACGTGAAGAAGCAGGGGGGCACAGGCTCCTTCCTTCTCTGTCGAGAAGCACAGAAGCTCTGCTCTTGGGCCGTCAGTCACGGCGTTCTTCTCAAGGCAGTTTGTCTCCCAGGCCAAGAAAATTGCCTGGCGGACAAACTCAGCAGGATCCTCCAGCTGCACGAGTGGCGCCTGGATCCCTTGGTAGTTCAGAAGCTCTTTCTAAAGTGGGGCCTCCCCACGATGGATCTCTTTGCCAGCCCTCTCAACCGGCAACTTCCTCGCTTCTGCTCTCGTCAGCCACATCCCCTTCGAGTTGCGGCAGACGCTTTTCTACTCTCATGGTCGGAGAGCCTTCTGTATGCTTTTCCTCCCATCCCGCTAGTCTCTCGAACTCTTTTCAAGGTTCTCCGAGACAAAGCCTTCATGATCCTGGTGGCCCCTCGCTGGCCCAGACAGCCGTGGTTTCCACTCCTGCTGCAATTAGCGGTAGAGGATCCATTCCCTCTGGGGTTACAACCGGATCTCCTCACTCAGGATCAGGGGTCTCTGCTACACCCCAACCTCAGATCTCTCAATCTAATGGCCTGGCTGCTGAGAGGGTAGTCCTTGCTCCCCTTCTCCTGCCGGCAGAGGTGGAAGAGGTCGTCCTAGCTTCTCGGCGCCCTTCTACCCGCAAATGCTACGCCCTTAAATGGCGTCGCTTTTCCGTTTGGTGTACCCAACAGTCTCAGGATCCCTTCTCCTGCCCGGTGTCGGTGATCCTGCAGTACTTGCTATACCTCTCTAATCTGGGACTTAAGTCCAACTCCGTCAAAGTTCACCTCAGTGCTCTTTCAGCACATCATGTGCTGGTGGACGGCAGACCTCTTTCCAGCGACCCTCTTGTGGCGCGGTTTCTCCGAGGTCTCCTTCTACTTAAACCACCTCTGCGCCCGCCAGCGCCTGACTGGGATCTGAATGTGGTTTTACAGCGGATCACCTGTCCGCCTTTTGAACCTATGGCTACCTGTTCTCTCCGTTTTCTTTCTTGGAAAACATTGTTCTTGATAGCCCTCACTTCCGCTAGACGCGTAAGTGAATTGCAGGCCCTCGTGTCTGATCCCCCTTACACTCGGTTCTACAAAAATAGGGTAGTCCTGCGGACTCACACAAAATTTCTTCCAAAAGTGGTCTCCCCTTTTCACATCAATCAGGAGGTGGTACTTCCGACCTTCTTTCCCAGACCACACTCCAGCCGAGCTGAAACGGTCCTCCATACCCTGGACTGTAGAAGGGCGTTGAACTTCTACCTTGACCGTACGCGGGAGCACCGTAAAGCTGCTCAGCTTTTTGTCTCTTTTGACCCCAATAAATTGGGGCTCCCTGTCTCCAAGCGTACTCTGTCCATCTGGGTTGCGGACAGTATCACTTGGGCTTATGGGGCAGCCGGACTCTCCTTGGAAGGTCGAGTCACGGCTCATTGCGTTCGGGCAAAGGCTACGTCAGTGGCTTACCTCCGCTCTGTTACGCTGGCAGACATCTGCCGGGCCGCTACTTGGTCTTCGAGCCAGACTTTTGCGGTCCATTACTGTCTCGAGAGGGAGTCCCGCAGGGACAGTGCTTTCGGACAGGCAGTCCTCCGTAATCTCTTTGAGGTTTGAGCAACTCCTACCCTCCATCCCGGATGTGGGCTACCGGTGGGTGATAATTCAGCGAAGATTCCTTCCTTCTGTGCTGCTGAGCTAGAGGGAGCTCATTTTTGTGCTTAGGGTCTCCGGTAGCCTTAAGCTTGGGAGTCCCATATGTGAGGACTGACTTCCTGCTTGGTCCTGGAGAAAGCGTAGTTACTCACCTGTAACAGGTGTTCTCCAGGAGCAGCAGGAATCAGTCCTCACAACCCTCCCTCCTCCCCGTGGAGTTGCAATCATCTGCTTAAATTTTTTTGCATATTTTTATGCTGTCTTTTTTAGCTATGTCATCTGACTGGCTAAGATGGCACCCTTGGGCGGGAAGGCGACCGCGCATGCGCGCTGCAATTCCCAAAGGCTTTCTTTGAAAGCTGGGGAAAATTGCTCCGCGAGGGCTCCGTCGGCGCCGACGTCACCCATATGTGAGGACTGATTCCTGCTGCTCCTGGAGAACACCTGTTACAGGTGAGTAACTACGCTTTCTCTGAAGGTTACATGTAATCATTTTTACGTTTTAGTCAGAGAATTTAAGTTTGTCCTCCTCTCTCTCCTTTTAGCTTTAATTTAGTTACACCAATAAGTGGTTTTTAGTCAACGATGTCTTCCTTATCAAACATGTATAATTTACATATTATTTATATATTAATTTTCATGTTTATTGTCTTTTTAGATATTAACTTATATTATTGTCTTTTAGTTAGTGCATGGTTATTTATGAATTTATGTATTTATAGTTTTACTATTTGAGATTATTTTATCATTGGTTATGTTTTGGGTTTTGTTTTTATTCTGGTTTATTTGATGAACTCATATTTTATATTTTACATGTTATGAGTTTCATTTATCCTTTTAATAGTTTTTTACAATGTTAAATAGTAATTTATTTGTGGTGTGTTTGGTTTTTATATGTGTTTGTTTATAGTGAGCCGTAAACCCCTGAGGAAGTGTAATACGAAACACGGCCAGTGTCGGGTTGGCACGCTTGATCCGTGGGATAATAAAGGCCTATTTACCTGCCACGTCTCCTGACTGTGTTCTTTAGTTTAAAAACGGTCCATTTTTAACTTTTTAACCATTTGTTTATACTGTTGGATGTATGTTTTGGGTCACTGTCCTGCTGGAGGACCAGGACTTTCAACCCAGAACTAGCTTTCTTACTCTAGGTGGGACATTTCACTCCAAAATACCTTGGTAGTCCTCTAACTTCATGATTCCTTTAGTACGTTCCAGGCTTCCAGTTCCTGAGACTGCATAACAGCCCTCAATACCATATTTAACTGTAGGAAGGTGGTGTGGGGTTTTGTTTTGTGTTTTTATAAGCGTCATGTCTTCACCTGTAAATATATCACTGGTCTTTATTGCCAAAGAGCTCAATTTGGTTTAAACTGTCCACAGAACATTTTCCCAGAAGAATTGTGGTTTCTCAAGATGGGTTTGGATGAAGATCATGCATGCCTTTTTATGTCTGTCTTTGAGTAGTGGGGTCCTCCTTGGCCTTGACCCATGAAGTTCTTTTTTGTTTAGTGTGGCATATGGTGCAGGTTGAAACCACCACTCCATTTTTCCAGGTCAGCCTTAAGCCCTTTGGATGATGTTTTTTTTCCAACAGTTCGCACTATCCTTCGAAGACTTGGATTAATTTTCCTCATCCCACCACGTCCTGGGAGGTTCTTGACAGTTCTATGAGTAGACAACTTCTTAACATTGCAAACTAGATACAGGAATCCCAAGGTCTTTGCAGATGGCCTTGTATGTCTGAAGCTTGTGTGGTGGTGATGGCTTTTCTGATGGTCTTGGGCAGCTCTCTTGTCTTCCCCATTGTGAAAATGGAACAGGGAGTGAATGTGGTCTTTTTGTTTTTTTGTTTTGTTTTTTTCATAAATGCAATCCTAATACATAGTTCAAAAGAAATACACAGTCTGAGATGAATCAATACAAAGAAATATCAATAATCAAACTAAACTCAATACTGTGTAACAGCCCACATCATGGAGAAGACAGCTTAAAGGTACCTGGGAAAATTCTTAATGAAGGCTACAACCACCTAACAAAATAATCTTATTAAAGAAAGATAAAAAAGCAAATTCAGGCTTGGAGGGACACCAAGAGCGCATCTGGTTGAGATGATTCAACAAATACATAATCTATACCCTGAATAGTAACTAAGCATTTACAAGGAAACCGAAGGAAGGTCCCCCCTGCAGCCAAAACACGAGGTTTAAGCTGGAGGAAGGACTTCCTCCTCAGTTGAGTATAACGGGAAACGTCAGGGAAAATAGACATTCTTAATCCATAAAAATCAACATTCTTTTTCAGAAAAAAAGCTTTCATAATTTTTGCCTTGTCAGAGAAATTTACCAAAGTAATTACTAAAGTGGCACGCATAGAAATCAAAGCCTGAGAATTTTCAAGAAAATCAGTCAAATTTAAATCACTTTGTACTTCTGATGGAGCCACATCCTTGTTCGAGGAAGTCTCCTGACTTGGCAGATAATAAGAATGTGAAATCAAAATAATATCAGCATCTGGCATCAATAAAACATCTTTGCAGTACTGCCTAAATAAAAGAAGGTGTCATAAAACGAGTCTTAGGAAAATTTAGAATACGAAGATTATTCGCACGAGACTTATTTTCCAATAACTCTACCTGTTTATACAAAAGTAGTGTATCTTTTAAAGAGGAGGCGCTCGCCGATTGAAAAACACCGGCTTGAGCCTCCAATTTATCAACCCGCGTAGACAAACTCCCAACCGTTGAGCTCAAAGTATGTACCTTGTGCACAACCTGTTGGGAGAAAGCAGAAGTTTGATCCTTTAATTTAGTTAACAACAAGTTAGTAGCGGAGACTTGTTTCCAAATATCCAATAAAGAAACATTTGTAGGATCAACTACAGAAGAGGAGGAAAGATCCTCCAATTTGATAGCCAGAATAGGAGTTAAAGAAGAAACTTTACTAATAGCATTAAGAGAACTGTCACAAACAGCGCCCTCTTCCTCCTCCGAGGCAGAAGCCTCAGAGGAAAAGGTGTCCAAATCCAACACCTGAGTGCCAGCGGGATTAGGAGGAGGAGTCCTTTCGATGGTACTCAGGGAAGCTCCAGAGGCAGGCGAGGAGGAAGCAGGAACTGGTGAAACAAGCTTATGTTTAGAAACCACATGCTGGTCCATCGGACCAACTACTGCTTTAGAACCTGAATCGTTATCAAAGTTTTTTTCAAAGACTTACTTTTCCTCTTAAAATGACCTCTGGGCATTCCCTCAGCGGCTAGAGCTCCGAGGCTCTGAAGTAGCACCGAAGGGGCACCAAAGGTGCGTACCCCCTTTGGTCACGCCCCCTTCGGGCATGCGACCGCGGACGCGACCGTGAAAGGCAGTTGGCTTTTAACTGTTGCAGTTCCCCGATGAAAGAAGGGGTAGGAGGAGCTTCACCTGCAAATACTTCAGCTGGAAACAAAGTTGACTGCCAAGCCCCGATATCCTGGCTGCTGCTTCTGAATGTGGTCATTTTAAATATTAGAGCAGTCATTCGTTGGTTGGTTAAAGTCCATGTGAGGTTGACAGTTGATTAAAGGTGCATCTAATTTTACTGCACTGGGAATGTGGTTCTTCTGTTCAAACTGATTTGAATTAGTTATAAGGGTGCCACTAATTCATGTCCCAGTTTTTAGACTACTTTTGTACCTTTTTGCTTTTTTAATTGGTCTTGTTTTGATTCTTTTGTGTGTCAAATGTGTGCATATATAGTCTGAAGTCATTTCACTGGCCACTATTTTTGTAATAGGAGATATTGGACATTAAGGGGCTGAACAGCAAGGGTGCCAATAATGTGGCCACAACTGTACTTTGGTTTCTATACAGTAGTCATCCTTTGGGAAGGAACTTTGGGTGAGCAAAGTCTGCCTGCTTCTCAACCAGAGCATAGTACTGTTGACCACCTTCCCGAGACTGAACACCAGCTCACCAGAAAAAGCCCTGCACTCCTTAAACTGCAGGAGGGCTCTTGCACTATTTCGAGTGATGGAAAGGATACGTTCGACCTCTTAACACTTTGTCACCTTTTAACATGAACAGTCTGGGTTAGTCAGTGTCCAAGCAGTCAGTCTCCTAGATAGGAGACTGCATCTCATTCTGCTACAACCAGGCCCAAGTTCCATCCCTGGGCCAGTCAATGTGGCTGCAATCACCAGCCTTCTCCTGTCTGCCTGCAGGGATTTGATCTCCCATGGGCCGACAAGAGGAGCCTGTGCTGCGATCGCAGGGCTCTCCTGCCCACAGGGAATGGGATCCCCACATGCAGCCTGCTGCTTGCTGGGTTGCAATTGCCAGCTTTCCCTTGCTTCTTCCTGCAGAAGGTTGCACCCCACGGGCCAAAGCAGGGGAGGTCTGTTGCAGCAGCAAAGTGTTTTGGTGGGGCCAGAACCCTTGTAGACCTCCCCCTTTCCCCCTCCTGATGCCGGTGGCTCCATGATCTTCCCAGTTTGGTCTCGGGCCACCAGACTATAGTCAACCTTGAGGCCCTCAGCTCTAGATTCATCAGTAGTGTGCCTGCATCCCCCTGCTTTCTCTGGAGAAAGTGTCGTTGCTTACTTGTAACAAGGTTCTCTGTAGACGATAGGGGTATGCAACCACTCTCTCCCTCCCATCGTCCCCACAAAGAGGAAAAAAAAGTAAACAAAAGAACTACTTCAGATAAACACACTAGACTACAAGACTTAACGGAACTTTCCTTATCGTTCCTCCAGTCCAGTCCTGCACGTCAGGGTAGTGCACCTCTTCCAGCAGCTTGGAGATTGAGCATGTCACAACTTTGATGACCTCAGGCAGTTGGCACCACCCCCAGCCCCACGTAAGCTCAGTCTCCAAGCAGCTGAAGCAGGTGATCCCTGAGTCAGGACTCACAGAAGGGACAACAAGGAAAACTTTTTTTTTTTTTTTCTTTTTTTTCTTTTTTTTTCCCCCTTTTAATTTCAAAATTTTTTCTTTGGGCATTGGCTCTGTGGTGGTTAAGCCTCCTCCCTTCCCCTCCTCCCTGCTTCTGGGAGTACTGCACATTGAGAGTTGACAGGGGGACGGGACAGAGGCAGGTTGCTCAGAGGGCTGAGAGCTGCCAGACAGTGAGCATTTAGCCAAGCACTGTTCCCGACCACCTATTACAGGTAAGGAACAGTGTTACTGGAGGGGGGACGGCAGGCACCAGGAAGGACAAGTGCAGGCAAGTTTTCACTCCCCACCTCTGTGCTGAAGCAGTGGATCAGCTGAGCATGAGGGGAGTATCAGCGGTCTCAACAGCGCAGGGCACTAGTTGGCAACAAGAGCCGGAGGGAAGTGTGAGTACAGGGGGAGGGGCCCTCTGGGAATACATGCGAGTTGGATTGCAGTGCCAGCAAGCCGTGTGGCAGTGGCCTGTGAAAGGCGGAGTCTGTCAGGAGTACCATTTTTGTTTGAAGGATCATAACTGTTTTCCTCTTGTGATTTTCTTTTTTGTTTTGTTTTTTCCTTTGTTCCTTTACCTTTAGTTTCTGTTCCCTGGCTTTGCCTTTAGTGCAAGAAAAAGAGGGATTTTGCTGGGCAGTGAGTGGCACCAGTGGGGGGAGGGGGGGAGAGTAAAGAACGATACAGCTTCAGCAGAGAGATCCTGTAGGACGACGAGTCCTGTATTGTTAGGACCTTCCGGAAGGAGGAGCTGGCGGTACTCCATTGCTGAATCGCTCAAGACACTTAATATGCCCCTGGTGAGGATGGCTGAGGAGACCCTGGAAGATCGATTCTGCAAGCCATATGTAGGCCTCAGAGGGTGTTCCCGCTACATAGTCATTAAGCAGATGATCCTGGAGGAATGGGAGCTCCTGTAGGTTGGGCTCAGGGAGTCTAGGACGCTAGATACCCTGCTGAAGCAGGCTTTTGATGTAAGTGCTGTATCGCTGCAAGCCTCTGCTTGTGGGACACTTGTGGCATGTGCATGCTTGTGTTGGGCGCAAGGCCTCCCTGAGTCAGCTGAGGAGACCCAGAGTCAAGGGGCCGCAGCGAGACTGGCATCGGGGGCAGCCTACCTGGCTGACACCTTTTATGACCTGTAAGGGCCTTTTCAAACAGTATGGCCTCAATGGTGGTGGCTTGCTGTTACCTCCTGGCTCTGCAATTGGTCAGCAGATGTTTCCTCAAAGGCCCGATTGAGTAAGCTGCCTTTCAAAGGGAAGCAGTTCGGGGAGGAACTAGAGAAGTTGGTAAAAGACTTAAAGCCCAAAGGTGGTCGCCTTCCCAAAGATAAGCCGAAGCAGGTTCTGGCTTCGGGTGCAAGCAGGGGTCAGGCCCATGAGTTTAGGCGTTTTCAGATAGTGAGATTCTCTCCTTTCCAGAGGAAGGTTCGCTGCCAGGGCACCACCTCTTGGAGGGTTTTGGAGGACAGGCAGAGGATATTGCAGGGCTTCTGCCTCCACCTTGGCCCAGAAGAAACGGCAATGAAGCAAGGGGGACCCAGGCAGGGATGCAATCCATGGGAGGTCTGTTGCGAGACTTTTAGCCTGGGTCCTTGTTACATCTGACCAGTGGGTTCTACAGGTGGTCTGGGAGGGCTATGCACTGGGATTCGCCAGACCACTAGCACCAGTCTTCGTTCGCTCCCTCTGCAAGGTGCATGCAAAGGCACAGGACGTGCGGCAGATGATAGAGCGCCTTCTAAACTTGCGGGCGGTAGTATTGGTTCCTGCAGGTCGATACTCTATTTCATAGTCCCAAAGAAGGAAGTGGCTTTTTGGGCTATCCTCGACCTCCAGACAGGTAAACGGGTATCTCTGGATTCTGCGTTTGTCATGTGGAGATCCTCTGTTTGGTGGTGATGGCCGTTCGAGAGGGGAAGTTCTAGACCTCACGGAAGTGTACCTGCATGATCCCATACTTCCATATCACCAGTTTCTTTGTTTTACAGGTCCCATGGGGCATTTTCAGTTTTGGGCATTGCCGTTCGGTCTTGTGATGAGCCCCCCTCCCCCCCCCCCCCGACTTTCACCAAGGTGATGGTCGTGGTCACGGCGGCTTTGTGCCACAAGGGTATACTAGTGCATCCATACTTGGAGGATTTGGCTAATTCGAGCAAAATCCGAGGAGGAAAGCACTCTGGTATCAGCCCATGTGGTCCACTTCTTGTGCAAGCTAGGCTGGATCAACAAGTCACTTGACCCCCTCGTTTCAACACCTGCGGAGGTGAGGTGCTTCTACTGCAAAGGAGGGCGGCAGCTCTGCATTTGCTGGTTCAGCAGTTTCTGTGCATGGCAGAGCAGTCTGCATGGTATCTTCAACTCTTGGGGACCATGGTGGTGGTGACAATTGATTTGTTCCCATGGGCATATGCCCACATGAGACTGTTGCAGAGAGCCCTGCTGCGCTAGTGGTCACATCAGTTGCAGCCCTTGACGCATAAGTTTGCCTATCAGCAGGAGGTCCTGTTGGCCCTCAGGTGGTGGCTAAGCAGGGAGAACCTGACAGCAGGAGTTCCGTTGGAGTCGCTGTGCTAGATTCCCCTAACAGATGCCAGCCTTATAGGATGGGGAGCTCACTGCGAGGGGTGTGTTGCTTAGGGATGGTGGACCGTGGAGGAGCAGACATGGTCCATCAATCGGCTGGAGACTGAGAGCAGTTCACTTTGCCTTATAGGAGTTTCACCTGATGGTGCACACTCGGGCAGTCCAGGTCTTCAACACCACCACCATGGTAGCATACATAGATCGGCAAGGGGACACAGGTAGTGCTAGGCTGGAGAGCAAGGCTGAGATGTTGATGGTTTGGGCAGGCGATTTCAGCAGTGCATGTGGCCGGCATAGAGAATGTCTCAGCTGACTACCTCCAGCCATGTGCGCTTGGACCCAGGGGAATGGCAACTGAACCAGATGGTCTTCAAGCAGATCATACACCGGTGGGGGGAGTTGGTCATGGATCTGATGGCGATGTTTGTGTTGGCCAAAGCCAGCCGTTTCTACAGTTGATGAAGGGAGAGAATGTCTGAAGACCTAGATGCACTTGTGCAGTGCTGGCCCAGCCAGGGGCTGCTGTCTTCCCTTTGTGGGCACTCATAGGTCAAGTGGTTCAGAGAGTGGAGGCGCACAGAGGGCTAGTCATTCTGATTTGCCCCCAGATTGGCCGCGGTGGCCATGGTATGCTGACCTGGTTCGTCTGAGAGCAGATGAGCTGTGGAGACTTCCCAGCAGGCCAGCCCCAGGTGGATCGGGTCTTGCTTACGGCATGGCTCTTGAGAGGGCTAGGTTAGAAGAGAGGTTATTCCACTCAGATGATCTCCATGCTTCTTAGAGCCCGGAAGAGGTCCACCTCCTTGTCATACATTTGAGTGTGGAGAATTTTTGAGAGATGGTGTGCTCAGAAAGGTTGCAGGCTGCTGTTGGCATTTGTTCCAGAAATGTTGGAGTTCTTGCAGGCAGGGCTCGAAGGGTTGGCCTGGGGCTCTCTGAGGGTGCAAGCGGCTGTGTTGGTGTGTGATTGCAGTAGAATCCAGGAGGTCTCTGTGGGAACACATCCAGTTGTTTCCTGAGGGTTGTTGGGCAGCTCCGTCCACCTAGGAAGGTGTTGGTACCAGCTTGGGACCTCAATCTGGTGCTTTTGGCACTGTCGCAAGGGCCCCTTTGAGCCGCTAGCATTATCTACCCTGAAGGATTTGACGTTGAAGATGGTGTTTTTGGTGGCGATCTGTTTGGCCAGGACAATCTTGGAGCTTCAGGTGTTGTCATGCAGAGAACCTTTCCTCTTTTTTTTTCCAGGGAGAAGGTAATTCTGTGAACAGTACCCTCTTTCTTGCTGAAGATAGTGTCACCATTTTATCTGAATCGGCCGATTGCTTTTCTGGTGTTTGGACTGGTGGAGGGATTACAGGATCCGCAACGGCGCCTCCTCGAAGTCAGGTAGGCTTTGAGAAGGTTTCTGAAGAGCGGCTTTATTTTGGAAATCAGATTGGTTATTCATTCTGTTCAGAGGCCTGCGCAAGGAGGAGGCTGCAGCAAAGTCCTCCATTTCGAGATGGATTAAAGAAGCAATTTTGTTGGTCTATCTGTTGTGGACAATGGGGTCCTGCAGCGTTTGCAGGCTCATTCCACCAGGGCACAGGCTTCCTCCTGGGCAGAGTGGAGTTTGATTTTGCCAGGGGACATCTGTCAGGCTGCCACCTGGTCATCTTTACATACATTTGTAAAACATTACCGGTTGGATGTGCAGGAGAGGGGGGATGCGAAGTTTGGTTCAGCTGTTAGGCTGGGCTTGCAGATCCCTTCCGTGGTTAGGTGGCTCTGTTATATCCCTGAGGTATGGGACTGGACTGGAGGGGATAAGGAAGGTGAAATTAGGCCTTACCTGCTAATTGGCTTTCCTTGAACTCCAATCCAGTCCCAGGATCCTCCCTTCTGTAGTTTTACATGCTGTGTGCAACCCTGGGCCTGAAGAATTTCAGCTTATGTGACTAGGCCAGGGGCAGGCAAAGCTGTACTGCATTATTGTGGAAGATGGCACGCAGATTCCTGGGCTGCTTGTTTTTCTTGGGTAGGGTGCCTTTTCCATCCTCTGGTGGAGGGGGGGAGGGAGCTTTGGCATATGGTCACGTAAGCTTCTTTTGGTGAAAGGCTCCCATGTTTGGGGGGGGAGCAGGGAAAGGGGGCTGCTTGGGGGAGGACGGGGCTTCACATGGGCAACTCCTTTATAGTTAGGATTGTGTTTGAATGTTGACTACTTATTTGCTCCTGTGAGTCTGCTTTGTTAATAGGTTACTGGGGGCTAGGGGTGGTGCCAACTGCCTAAGTATATCCTGATGTCGTCAAAGTTGTGACATGCTCAGTCTCCAAGCTGCTGGAAGAAGTGCACTACCCTGAGGTGTGGGACTGGACTGGAGTTCCTCAAGGAAAGCTAATTAGCAGGTAAGACTTAATTTCACCATCAAGCCTCATTACGCAAGGAAACACTTGCATAGTAGCTATATCAACTGGAGTTCGGAGGCGGGAAGGGAGCATGCATGCATGTCCGGGGCCAGCTCAAGGGTTTCTGCTGCCGCCTCCACCTGAACCAATCTTCTCATCTTGCAGGAGGGAGGGGGGGGGGAGGAGGAGGAGGAGCAGCAGCAGCACCACTGTTTTGAAATGGTGGCTTTATGCTGCCACTTCGGTATTCTTGGCAGGTCATGTGCTTTGGCACCCACACACATTACCTGCCACTCCTGGCCCTCTCCATCTCTGGAGGCAGAGATGAGCAGGAGCAATGGGCTCTGACTTTTTTGCCAAAGTTGTGGCTTGTTGTCCATCAGGGTCTGCTGCCCTAGTCTGTTTTCTAGTCTGCCTAGTGGACTGGATGGTCTGGCCCTGCGAATGCTCTATGGTCCGAAAGACTTCTCTGAGCTAGGGGAGAGTCTTGTACATCTGGCTTTATCAAGGACATCACCAATACAGTATGGCTATATACCCCTGCTGTCTACGGAGAACCTCTGTTACAGGTAAGCAACTACGCTAGCTGCCTAGAAATGCTAGAAAGTCACAAGAACATGATATTCTGTGCTGTTGCAGATGTTACACTTTTGCTGAAAATGAGACTGAATTTTAGTTGGATATCTGTTTTTTGTCTTTTCCTTTCCATTGATCTAAGGCTCTGAATGAGAAGGAGCTGGGTAACGAAGCTTATAAAAAGAAAAACTTTGAAACTGCATTGAAACACTACAACCAAGCCAAGGAGCTGGATCCCACCAACATGACGTACATCACCAACCAAGCAGGTAAAATGTGGTGGATGGACACAGACTCTTCAGTCTGTGTGGTAATGTTTTGGATGGGAGATTGCTACAAATTGCTAGAATTTTCTTTAGTCAAGAGATAGCTGTATTGGTTTTTGTTCATGATTAGGCAGACTAGAGTTGGGAGAGGGAAGAGGTTTGAGCTGGGGTGTGGTGGTGTGGTTTATTTTTTTCCTTGGATTATGGGTTTATCTGACTTTAGTCAGTATCCCTTGTTTTGATGTCCCCACTTCTGAGAGCTGTTTGGAAAACAGAAATGGCCATATGGCCTTTTTCTGCAGTCATATCCAGTCTACCCTTCTGTTTTTTTTCTTTCTTTTTTTTCTTTAAGAGATCTTCTGTGTTGGTCCCATGCTTTCTTGAATTCGGATACTGTCCTGGTCTCCACTACCTCCACTGGGAGACTGTTCCACGCATTAACCACTCCTTCTTCCATAAAGAAATATTTCCACATATTACTCCTGAGTCTATCCCTTTTCACCCTTCATCCTATGTCCCCCTCATTGCAGAGCTTTCTTTCAATGTAAAGAGGCTCTCCCTGCTCCCCACCCCCCCACGTGCATTTGAGAG
This sequence comes from Ichthyophis bannanicus, assembly GCA_033557465.1. Taxonomy (NCBI): domain Eukaryota; kingdom Metazoa; phylum Chordata; class Amphibia; order Gymnophiona; family Ichthyophiidae; genus Ichthyophis; species Ichthyophis bannanicus. The sequence continues at coordinate 196,962,074 of CM066039.1, forward strand.
AAGTTCAAATACCTTCATGGCATATCTGCTCTCCTGCCTTTCCTCCAAAGTATACATATTGAGATCTTTGTCTCCATATACTTTATGATGAAGTCCACTGACCAATTCGGTAGCTACCCTTTGCACTGACTCCATCTTGTTTATATCCTTTTGAAGGTCTGGTCTCCAGAATTGCACACAATACGCCAAATGAGGTCACACCAAAGTCTTATCCAGAGGCACTATCGCCTCTTTTTTTTTTTCTGCTAACCATTCCTCTCCCTGTGCACCCAAGCATCCTCCTAGTGGACAAAAGTAGTTCACCCCCTATACTATATTGCTCCCATGAATTGCTGCAGCCCAGCTGCTAAATTCTAGACCATTCTTCAAGCTTAGCTAGATCCCTCCTCACGTTATCTACACCTTCCTGGGTGTCTACTCTATTGCAGATTTTGATATCATCCTCAGAGGCAAACATTACCCGACAGCCCTTCCGCTATATCACTAACAAAGAGGTTAAAGAATCTGACCAAGGACAGATCGCTGGGGCACACCACTGGTAACTTCCTTCTCAAAGTGAGCTCCATTTACCTGTACCCTCTGTCGCCTCCCACTCAACCAATTTCTAACCCAGGCAGTAACTTTAGGGTCCATCCCTAGGGTGCTCAGTTTGTTTATAAGTCGCCTGTGAGGAACGGTGTCAAAGGCTTTACTAAAATCTAAATGCGCCACATCTAGGGCTCTCCTTCGGTCCAACTCCCTGGTCACCCAGTCAAAAATCAATCAGTTCCTGAGCGGTCCTCCAGTTTAGTCCTCCACATCCGGGTAGTGCACCTCCTCCCGCAGCCAGGAGACTGGACCAATCAAAATCCTGCCATGTATAATGTATGCAGTCGGAGCTCCCATCAGTCCCCAGTGTGTCCAGTCTCCTTGCAGCTGGAGGACGTGTGTGCCTGGTACAGGCTCACTTAGGATCATTTTAGGGAGCAACACTGGGGATTTTAGTTATAGAGGGTTTTGCTTTGTTTCCTGTTTTCCCTTTTCTTTTTTCAGGTAGCTGTCCCTTTAATTTAATTTCATTTCATTTCATTTAATTCTGTGTAAAGCCCACTAGGGGGCAGGCCGGTAGTAAGGAACCAGAACTGCATAAGACTTCTGCCTTCACTCCGGAGGTTTTAGCAGTCTGTCAGGCTGCATCTTTCCCCTTGACTGCACGGGGAACAGAGCTGCCTTGGGCCAGATCTCCCTTCTCCTTTCGCTGGTCTCTGAGCTCCTGCGGTCCCGTTTCAGTCTTGCCCTGCCTGCTGGTAAGTCCGCGGGTTGATTTCCGCTCCCGATTTGGTCAGGGAGCCGGGTTTCAGCAGAGCTCCGTCTCCTTCGGCGGGTTGCTAGTCGGCGCTACTCACGGGTTTTATTTATTTCGTTCTTTATTTAGTTCTGTATTTTTCTGCGCTCTTACCTGTTCTTCTCCTCCGTGGATTTTCGCGCCTTTTTTCCTGTGCCGGTAAAGACTGCCGGCGGCCATTTTGGGTTTATTTTGCTGTTTCTCGGGGGCAAATTTAGATGTGCACGGGTCCCCCTTGCATTTTTTCGGGGTTTTAACATGGCGAATTTACTGGCCTACATCTCTGCTTGCTGACCAGATACCTTTTAAACGGGGGGGGAAAAAAAATTTTTTTTTGTTTTTCCTTTCCTTGGGGGTGCCTTAGGGCAGAATTTGGTTTCTACAGCTACTCCTACGCTGGAATGGCCGCTAAGCCGCAGTGCATGATCTGCGGATCGCGCAAGGGAGCGGTAGCTGAGTCTGGAATCTGTCAGGGCTGTGCCTCCGTTCCTGCGGCCGTAGAGCATCAGGTGGAGTTGAAAGACATTCCTGACGCTGTCGGCTCCCCGGTCTTGCCGGAGGGAGAGCCCACACCTGGCCCACTGCCCTCTACTTCGGCAACCCTGCCTAAAGGGCTAGCTGGTGCTGCTTTACTGGAGACTGCGGAATGCCCTTCCGGGGGTTTTTCCCCGGAGTTTGTTCTTCTTATGCACCAGGCATTCCGCTTAAGCCGTTCTGGCATGCTTCCGGATTCCTTGTCTGCTTCGCTCCCCCCCGGCTCGGCAGGGGAGCCCCGGCTTGCTTCTCAGCCTGCGGCAAAGCGCCTTCGGACTATGGACCAGGAACCGGAAGATGTGCCTTGGCAGGAGTTTGGAGGCAGATCTGGAACCGGATGCTGATCCTGAGGAGTTGGAAGATGGTGAAATTCCGGAGCCTGAGGATCGGGCCCAAATTATTCGGGTGTTTCGTAGGGAAGAGCTGGTTCCTCTGATCACGGAGTCCCTCCAGACCCTAAATCTAGCGGTAGCTCGGCCTCTGGAGGAGGAAGGCTTGGAAGATCCGCTCATACAAGCCGTGCGAGATTCTCAAGTGGTGTTCCCAGTGCACCGTGTGGTAGAGCAAATGATTCAGACTGAGTGGTATCAGCCTGACTCTGGGCTGAAGGGGATACGGACTATGAACCGGCTGTACCCCTTAGCCGACAAGGATAAGTTTAAGTCGCCGCATGTCGATGCAGCTGTTTTGGCAGTTACAAAAAAGACCACCATTCCAGTTGAGGGCAGTGCTGCCCTGAAGGATGCGCAGGACAAGAAGGTGGATAACTTGTTGAGACAAGCCTTTGATACCAATGCTTTATCCTTGCAGGCTTCTATCTGCGGCGTGTGGGTCGCCAGGGCCTGTTTGCGCTGGGCTCAGCAACTGCGGTCGCTGTCTGGCTTAGACCCTCAGGGTTTGCTGCAGCTGACACATCTGGAATCGGGGTCAGCGTACCTAGCCGATGTGCATTATGATTTGATCAGGACTTTGGCGAATAGCATGGCTTCGTTAGTGGCGGCTCGCAGATCTATTTGGTTGAGGAACTGGGCGGCCGACGGCTCTTCCAAATCCCGCCTCAGTAAACTTCCTTTTAAGGGCAGATTATTGTTTGGTGAAGCCCTGGATAAGTTGGTTAAGGAACTCGGTGAGTCTAAGGGTGGTAGGCTACCGGAGGATAAGCCGAAACTCAGTAAGTCCGCTCCGCCCACGCGGGGTCACTTTCGGGACTTTCGCAGATTTCATTCTTCCCGCCTCTGGTCTTCCCAACGCGGCCATTTTGGTTCCAGATCCCAAGGATTTCGTGGGTTTCGAGGAGCGGGCCGAGGCTTCTCGGGTGCTTCCGCCTCCTCCGTTTCTTCCTTTAGTCGCAAGCCACAATGAAGCGAGGCGGGCTCCGGTGGGACCTCTAATCATTGGGGGTCGCTTGCGCGATTTTCTTCCCTCTTGGGCCCGAATTACATCCGATCAGTGGGTGCTGGAGATCGTGGGAGAAGGCTACGCGCTGGAGTTTGCTCGCCCGCTCCCCGATTCCTTTGTTCTCTCCCCCAGCAAGGGCGAGCAGAAACTAGAGGCGATCCGATTAACGTTACGCCTTTTAGCCTTGGGAGCCGTTATTCCCGTCCCGCCTGCCGAGCGTGGCGTAGGTCACTACTCCATTTATTTTGTGGTGCCAAAGAAAGACGGGTCGCTTCGCCCCATCCTGGACCTCAAGGGGGTGAACCGTGTTCTCAGTTCCTCATTTCCGAATGGAAACCTTACGGTCAGTCATTGTGGCAGTACGTCGCGGAGAGTTTCTCACGTCCCTCGACCTCACAGAGGCCTATCTACACATTCCTATTCGGCAGTCTCATCAAAAGTTCCTTCGCTTTGCTTTTCCGTGGGGACACTTTCAGTTTCAGGCCCTGCCCTTTGGGCTAGCTACCGCGCCTCGCACCTTCACGAAGGTTATGGTGGTGGTTGCGGCGGCCTTGCGACGGGAAGGCATCTTGGTTCACCCGTACCTCGACAATTGGTTGATTCGCGCGAAGTCCAGAGACGAGAGTGTGCACATCACGGACAGAGTGGTTACTCTTCTGCAATCTCTCGGCTGGGTGGTCAACGACAAGAGTCACTTGACGCCGACTCAGTCCCTAGAATATCACGGGGTTCACTTCGACACAACGCGGGGGTTGGTGTGCTTGCCGGAGCGCCGTGTCCTAGCATTAAGGGGCCTGGTGCGCGCTTTCCTAGCGATGCCCGCTCCATCCGCCTGGTGGTACCTTCGGCTACTCAGCACTATGGCAGCGACCCTGGAAGTAGTGCCATGGGCACGTTCTCACATGCGACCACTCCAGAGCGCCCTGTTGCGGCGCTGGTCCAACCAGTTCGACTCGTTGAACAGGAGATTACCCTGCCCGAGAACGGTGCGTCGCTCGCTCCGTTGGTGGCTGAGCTTGGAGAATCTGATGAAGGGGCTTCCGTTGGAGACGCCTCTGTGGGTTCCGTTCCTTACGGATGCCAGTCTGTCAGGCTGGGGAGCCCATTGCGAGGGCCGCTTTGCTCAGGGGACGTGGTCTCTCCTCGAGGCCTCTTGGTCGATCAACTGTCTCGAACTGCGAGCAGTGCGACTCGCCCTGCTTGCCCTCGAAGAATTGGTGGCGGGGCGACCGGTGCGGGTTCTCTCAGACAACTCGGCGACCGTGGCCTACATCAACCGCCAAGGGGGCACCGGAAGTGTGGCTCTGGAGGCCGAAGCGGCGGCTTTGTTCAATTGGGTCCAGTCCCAGCTACCGGCCATCTCGGCAGCACATATCGCAGGACGGGACAACGTGACAGCAGATTTTCTAAGCAGGGTGCGGGTGGATCCCGGGGAATGGGAACTGAACCCGCAGATTTACTCCCAAATAGTTCGTCGCTGGGGGCCGCCCGTCATGGACCTCATGGCGACGTTTCAGTTGGCGAAAACCGGACGCTTCTTCAGCAGACGCAGGGAGCGCATGTCGGAGGGGATCGATGCCCTTCTCCAGCCGTGGCCAGAGGGCGGTCTCCTTTATGTCTTTCCTCCTTGGGCGCTAATCGGCCGAGTCGTTCAGCGCATCGAGGCTCACCGGGGGCGAGTGTTACTGATTGCTCCGGATTGGCCCCGCCGACCGTGGTTCGCGGACTTGGTGCGGTTGCGCGACGGGGTTCCCTGGCATCTGCCACCGTTACCGGATCTTCTGCTTCAGGGTCCTCTTCGGATGCCCCAAGTGGATCGGTTCTCGCTTACGGTTTGGCCATTGAAAGGGCTCGGCTGAGAAAGCGGGGTTATTCCCCTGCAGTGGTTTCCACTCTTCTTCAAGCACGAAAGACTTCCACCTCTCTCGCATATGTTCGGGTTTGGAGGATTTTTGAAGACTGGTGTTCCCGGTGTGGGATCCGTGCGGCGACAACATCCGTGCCCGTGGTACTCAGTTTTTTACAGGATGGGTTCGATAAGGGTCTTGCGGCCAGTTCTCTCAAAGTTCAGCTGGCGGCTATTGCTTGTTACAGAGGCAAAGTTCTGGGTGTTAGCCTAGGGTCTCACCCCGACGTACTGCGTTTTTTCTCAAAGCCGTTTTTCGTTTGCGACCTTCGCGTCGGGTGTCTATTCCTTCCTGGGATTTAAACTTGGTGTTGCGAGCACTGGTTCGCGAACCTTTTGAACCTCTCCGACGGGCGTCTCTTAAGGGTCTGACCCTGAAGACCGTTTTTCTGGTGGCCATCTGCTCAGCGAGGCGTATTTCCGAATTGCAAGCGCTCTCGTGCAGGGAGCCTTTCTTATCCATCTCTAGGGATCGTGTAGTGCTTTGGCCGGTTCCCTCTTTCTTGCCCAAAGTGGTATCGCCTTTTCACTTGAATCAGGCGGTGTTTCTTCCGGTTCTGCGGGCTGGTCCGGAGAGCCCTGCTAGCAGTGGTCTTCACTGTCTGGATGTCCGGCGCGTTCTTCGTCGTTACTTGAAAGTGTCTGAGTCTTTTCGAAAAACTGACCGTCTCTTCGTGCTCTTTGGAGGGGCACGGCGTGGTGAAGCGACTGCTAAGGCCTCTATTTCTCGGTGGATTAAAGAGGCGATTGCTTCGGCGTATCTTTTGCAGCATCAACCGGTCCCGGCGGGTATACGCACCCACTCGACCAGGGCTCAAGCGACCTCTTGGGCGGAACATAGTCTAGTTCCTCCTGCGGAGATCTGTAAAGCGGCTACGTGGTCCACGCTGCATGCCTTCAGTAAGCATTACCGCTTGGATGTGCTTGCCGCTCAGGATTCTCGTTTTGGTTCTTCAGTGCTGCGCGCCGGATGGCAAGGTCCCGCCCGGTGTTGACTGCTCTGTTACATCCCGGATGTGGAGGACCAAACTGGAGGACCGCTCAGGAAATGGAAATTACACATACCTGGTAATTGTAGTTCCTGGAGGGTCCAGTTTAGTATAACCTCCTTCCCTCCCATATCTCAGATTCGCTTGCGGCGTGCTTTTTTGGTGTTGCGGACGGAGCGCTCGTCTGGCGGGCGTCCTTCTTCTTTCCTTTTCCTCTTTTGCCCGAACTCAACTGTCTTTTTCTTCTGGAGTGCGGGTAGAAGCGCTGTGTAGTGTTCTGGCTTCCTCGTTTGGGGAGGGAGCCGGTGTATTCATTTCGTTCTGGGGGGTCTAGTTGGTTTTCAATATGTATTTTTTTCATAGTCTCACGTGTTGCTGCTTTAAGTCTGCTTTGTTACTAGTTTACTGGGGGCTGATGGGAGCTCCGACTGCATACATTATACATGGCAGGATTTTGATTGGTCCAGTCTCCTGGCTGCGGGAGGAGGTGCACTACCCGGATGTGGAGGACTAAACTGGACCCTCCAGGAACTACAATTACCAGGTATGTGTAATTTCCATATTTGTCTGACAAGACCTGCCTCTGGTGAATCCATGCTGCCTCAGATCATGTAATCCGCTGAACTCCAGAAACCTCACTATTTTCTTTCAGCAGCATTTCCAATTTGCTCACCACCAAATTTAAATTAACTAGCCTGTAGTTCTCAACCACATCCTTACTTCCCCTTTTGTGTAAAGGGACCACATGAGTCTCTGTCCAGTCCTTTTGGCACCACTCCTGATTCCAACGAAGCATTGAAAAGGTCATTCAGTGGAGCTACTAGAACGTCCCCAAGTTCCCTCAGTATTCTAGGGTGTATCCCATCCAGTCACATTGCTTTGTCTACTTTAAGTTTAGCTAATTTCTCACGCACATAGTCATCTGAAAATTGTTCAAGATGCTCCTCGCTTCTGTTCCTTTTTGTGGGTGTTTTCTGAGGTCCTGCTCCTGGTTCTTCATTTGTGAACACAGAACAGAAATATTTGTTAAGCAATTCTGCTTTATCCTCATCAGCTTCTACGTATTCCTCCCCTTCACCCTTGAGTCTGACAATACCACTTTTGCCCTTCCTCTTTTTACTAAAATACCTGAAAAATGTCTTAGCCAATGCAATAAAATGGGGGGGATATTTCCTCCTCTTTGAATCTTTGCTTTCCTGACTACTTTGCTAGCTTCTCTAAGTTTTTCCTAATATAGATGTCTGTCTTCCTTTCTCTGTGATCTCTTGTATTTCATGAATGCCTCCCTGTTTCTTCACCTTTTCAGCTACTTTCGAAAATCATAGCGGTCTCCTTTTCCTTTTACCTTTTTAACTACCATTTTAACAAGGTTGGTTGCCCTTAAAATATCCTTTTAGTTTTGCCCACTGTTTTTCTACATTTCCCAGCTGTTCCCATCCCGCTAACGACTCCTGAGGTATTGGCCCATCTTGGCAAAGTTAGTTTTCCTAAAGTCAAAGACCCTTGCTTTTGAATGGATTCTAATATCCCTAGTCCTAATACTGAACCACACCATCTGGTGATCATGAGATGCAAAATCTCACACTATAACAAACACTTTCACCATTGGTAAGCACCAAGTCCAGTATGGCCCCTTCACGTGTGGGGTCTGTTACCAATTGCCTGAATAGTTCTCCCTGTAGAGAATCCAGGATCTCCTTACTTTTAGATGATATTGCAGGAACATCTGGCATATTGAAATCCCCTATCAGTAGCACTTCCCCATTCCTAACAATACTGCATATGTCTTCAATTAACTCTTCATCCACTTCTTCCTCTTGTGAGGAAGGTCTGTATATCACGCCAATGCAAATAGATTTTTCCCTCTTTCTAGTTTAACCCACACTGTCTCCTCTCTCCCTTCTAAGCTCTGTAATTCCAAAGCGTTAATATTTTTTTTACATATACTGTAGTGCCACTCCTCCCCTTCCTACCCTGTCCTTTCTGAATAAAGTGTAGCCTGGTATAGTTACATCCCAGTCATGATTTCTGTGAACCATGTTTCTGTAACTGCCACTAAATCCAAGTCGCCCATTCCCATTAAAGCTTCAGCATCTGGGATCTTATTTCCCATGCTACAGGCATTTATACATACCACTTTCCATATGTTGCCCCTTTTACCCATTTCCATAAAGGTATTGAATGTTTCACTTACCTGGGGGGTTTCACTTATTTGTTGCTCCTGTGAGTCTGGTTGTCTACTCTCTTGCATAGATTTTAGCATCTGTAAAGAGACAGCTTTTGTCAACAGCCCTTCAGCAATATCACTAACAAAAATGTTAAACCAAATTGGACCAAGGAGAGATCTTGTGGCACACTACTGATACATGCTGCTCCTCAGAGTAAGCTCCATTTACCTGTACCCTGTGTCACCTCCCATTCAACCATTTTCTAACCCATTCAGTCACTTTAGGGTCTTTGCCTAGAATGCTTTAGGTTTTCTGTACAGAACAGTGTCAGAGGCTTTACTGAAATCTAAGTACACTAGATTTAGAGCTCTCCCTCTGTCCAGCTCCCTGGTCACCCAGTCAAAGAAATTAGATTTCTGACCTAGTTAAACCATGCTGTTTCGGATCCTGCAATCCATTGGACTCAATCTCACTATCCTGTTTTTAGCACGTTTCCATTAATTTATTCACCACAGAGCTCTGACTAACCGGCCTGTAGTTCTCAACCCCCATCCTTCCACTTTTGTGTAAAGGGATCTAAATGCACCTTTCTCCAGTCCTCTGGGACCACTCCTGACTCTAAAGAAGCATTGAAAAGGTTAGACAGAGTTGTTGCTAGAACTTACCCAAGTTCCTTCAATATTATTTTTTATTATTTAGCAAGCATTTGTATACCGTTCCTTCCAGCGATCAGAAGCGGGAAAGATTACATGGATAAAGCTGTCGAATCAAGACAGAATAATTTTGATTTGTACATAAAGATTCGAAAGGTTAGCACGTCACGCAGAAAATTATCTACTTCTAAGCTAAGGGGATAATTTACATATGTACATTTATACATTACAGGTTTTCTGGGGAGCTGTGGGGAGTTGCCCCTCATGCGAATTTAGTACAGGTTGAAATGACTTTGAAATAGGTGGGTTTTGAGTTTCTTTCTAAAGTTGGCTTGATCAGTGCTGGCTCGTAGGTTGGGTGGGAGTTGGTTCCATAGTGTCGGTGCTGTGTATGAGAAAGCCCTGTTACTGGTGATTTTTTTGACTGATCTGATATCTGTTGGAGTGTGGAGGGTGTTGGAATTGATGGTTCTCCTGTTTCTGTTGGATGGTTGCAATCTGATTAGGGTGTCGGAAGGATGGTGCTATGCTGTGGATGAGTTTGAAGGTGGTCGTCAGTATTTTGTATTTTCTGCAGGCTGCTATGGGGAGCCAGTGTAGCTCAATTAGTACTGGTGTAATGTGTTCAGTAAGACTTTTCTTCATGATGATCCTGGCAGCTACATTTTGTGCCATTTGAAGGATGTTCAGGGTTTTCTTAGGAAGTCCTTGAAGGATGGCGTTGCAATAGTCGAAATGTGGCATGATGAGTGCTTGAGCAACAGATCTGAAGTCGTGGGGATCAATAATCCATATGGGTTGTAGAACTCTTAGTTTGTAGAAGACTGCCCTGTTGGTTTTGCGCAGGTGAGTTTCCATTTTTAGGTCGCAGTCAAATGTAACTCCTAGATATTTTATTTCTTTCTTTGTCTGATAAGTGTTGTTGCACAGGGTTATTGATGTAGATGGGTCAAAATTTGCTTTCCTTGAGATATACATCACCTCAGTTTTCTTGTGGTTGATTGTCATGCTGCTTTGTTGTAACCAGTTTTGCATCTCACCAAGACTTGTTTCGAGTGAGCTGTAGTCCGGGTTGTCAGTTTCAAGTTGTGTGTACAGCATAATATCATCGGCATAAATGTGGTAGTTGATTTTATGCTGTGTAAATATTTTGCATAGTGGTTGCATATATACGTTGAAAAGGAGTGCTGAGAGTGCAGAGCCTTGTGGTATACCTTGTGTTTGAGAGAATGCTTCTGCTTTTTCGCCGTTGAATTGTACCTGTTGCATTCGGTTTGAGATGTATGATGTGAACCACTTTAGTGGGGTTCCTGATATTCCTATTGACTTGTTTCTGTTTAAGAGGGTTCGATGGTTAACTGTATCAAAGGCAGCTGAGATGTCGATGAATAGGAGTATATACATTTTCCTTTTGTTTTCCAGACCCTTGAATAGGTTAAGTAGAACTAGTAATAGGGTTTCGACCCCATGATGTCTAAAGCCGTATTGCTGGTCATCTAGAGGAGCATTGTCGTTCAGGTGGTCTTGGAGTTGTAATAGGACCGCCTTTTCAATGATCTTTGCTAGGAATGGTATGCTCGATATTGGGCGGTAGGATGCTGGGTCATCTCTGCTGAGTACTGTTTTTTAGAATAGGTCTTATGACGGATTTCTTTAGCTCAGTGGGCATGAATCCTTGTAGTGATAGGTTTACTATGTGCGAGATGTACGGTGCTATGTCCTGTTTCACTGCCTTGATCCAGGTTGCTGGGCAGGGGTCGAGTGGGGATGTGGTGCTGTTTATGCTTGTGAGTATGGTTGCAATTTGCTGTTCTCCGATTTTGTGGAAATGTTTCCATAATTGGTCTTGATTTGTGTTGGTCTCAAGGTTGTTTAGTGGTGTCGGTAGTGTTGAGTCATGGTAGGGTGTAGGTCTTGTGGCAGTTTGCTCGCATAGTGGTTTGCCAATGTTTGGGCCTTGATGGAGTTGTTTAGGTTGTCGCTTTGGGATGTTTTAGTAAGAGATTTGACGAGTTCAAATAACTCCCGCGGTCTGTTGATCGCTTTACTTAATATGTTGGTGTGATGGTTTCTCTTAGAGTTGACGTCATCTTTGTACTTTGTAAGAAGGGTCATGTATTTGGTTTTGAGCTCGATGGATTTGGTTTGTCTCCATTTTCTCTCTATTTTGCGGAGTTCTCTCTTCGATCTTGCTAGAGTTTCCGTGTACCAGGGTTCGGAGCTGGGCTTGCTTGCATTACCTGAGGTTTTCGATGTAGGGTTTGAAGCATTTTGTATGTTCGTGTTCCATCTGTTTGTTAGATCATCCAAGTCCGTGTAGTCCAGATCTATGTGAGATGAAATGGTATTTATGAGGTGTTCTTTGTTGAATTTGTTGAACTTCCTGATTGGGTGAGGTATTCTTATTTCCTTTGCATTTTTGGGTAGGGACGGCAATTTTATTTTGAGATCGATTTGGTGGTGATCGGACCATGGGACTTGGGTTATCTTTAACTTAGGTAGTTCTAAGTTTGGTTGATAATTGGTGGGTACAAAAATCATGTCCAGGGTATTTCCCCTATCATGGATGGCATTGTTTACTATTTGGTGGTAGCCTAGTTGGTCCATGGCTTCAAAGAAGGTATTCAAGTGGGTTGGGGGAATTGATGCTAAGTTCAAATCTCCCAGGATTTGGAATTTTTTGTTTTGGGTGGTAGTGATGTTTTCCAGTGCTGTGGCTAGCGCTTTGTGGTGTGGAGAGGGAGGTCTGTATATTAGGCAGATGGATAAAGCCGTGTTTTCTACTTTGAGTAGGTCAATGTCTGTGTTTGTGATCGTGGATGTGATTGTTAGTTGCAGGCTGGCTTTGGCTGCTATGAGGACTCCACCTCCTCTTTTGTTGGTGCACGGGCAGTTGTGGAGTTTGTAGCCGGGTTTACTTATTTGGTTTACTATAGCAGGATCAGAGTCAGTGAGCCAGGTTTCCGTTATACATAGGATGTCTGGTTGTTCATCAGTTAGAATGTTGTGGATGATGTGTGTTTTGTTCCTTATTGACCTGGCATTAATAAGGATGATGTTACATGTGTGATGGGCTGGGTGGGAAGGCCATGTGGGTTTATCTTGCGTTAATAATGATTTGTTGCCACGATTGCTCTTAGCTTTGGTTTTAGACTGCTTTTGTGGTTTGCTTGGCTTGGTAGGAGTGTGACTCTGAGGTAATGTGTGTTGGTTGATTAATGGTAATGGGGATTAGATTGTGTTTAGGCAGGAAGGGTATTTGTAGGGAGTGGGGAAAGTAGATAGGGGTGTATAGTAGCGGTAGCAAGTAGTGCGGGTTTAGGTTAAGTCTGTGAGGGGAAGCCAGAATACACATGCACAGTAAAAGGAAGGTGTAGAGGAGCTCCATTTCTTAGCTGCTTGGGGGCTTGAATTTCTTACTTAGTGTGGTACAGAGATATAATATTCAGTGGAACAAAGTGGATTGTGATACAAGAATACAGTGTAACAACTTGGTTAGTACAGTATAGTATAGTGAGATAATTTACAGTGTAACAACTTGCTGGTAGGGTACAATGCTTGTGACAGTTTCCTTATTGTGATACAAGAGTACAGTGTAATAACTTGGTTAGTACAGTATAGTATAGTGAGATAAATTACAGTGTAACAACTTTGCTGGTAGAGTACAAGGTTTGTGACACAGAGTTTCCTTAATTCTATACAGACGGTAGCAGTTATAGTGCTGGTTTATGGATGGCAATTGACCCCTATGAGGGATTTAGTCAGGGTGTTCAGTCAGGGAGTTAAGTGTGTCAAATAGGCAAAAAGGTCTATTGGCGGTACTTGTAATTAAACGTTTACCTGGGTGGTTGCGGTGGTGTTGGGGTTCAGAGGTGACGAGCTCGACCCAGGCAGGGGAGCTCTAGCCGTGTGTGCCTGGAGCAGCTTGTGGTTCCGTGGTGCAGTTTTCTTCTCAGGTAGTGGACCAAAGGCCTGTGTTTTTGATGCTGGAGTTCTTCGTGGTTGTTCTCCGGATGCTGGTGGATGTTTTCTGTCTTGGGACGCGGCCGTTATGGTTTCTCAGGCGCACAGCATGGAGAGGGGTTAGATCCGGGTTGAGGTACTCTTGCGGTTTTGGCGCAGACAATGCGGCCCTTCTTATACGCCCAAGTGTCCAACGCCAAAGGGCCCTCTGGCGAGGCTCTCAGGCGCGGGCCCGCCCTGTAGGGACGCCGCTTTTAAGCGGGCTTGCCTGGGCGCGTCTGTTCTGCTCCCACTGCCCCGATTGGGCAGGAGCACTCCCACTGCCCCGATTGGGCAGGAGTTTAGCAGAGAACAGCCAGGGGATGGAGGCAGCAAGTTCCTTCAATATTCTGGGTTGGATCCCACCTGGCCCCATCGTTCTATCTACATCTGGTTTAGCTAGTTTCTCACAAACAAGCTTCTGAAAATTGTGCAGGTTCCCCTTCATTACTGTTCCTATTTGTGGATTTCCAAATCATCCTGCTAGACCAGTCCAGACGAGTGGGTTTATCTCCCCCTGTCAGCAGATGTTGGAGACTGAGGAAAACCCCCCCACCAGAATCCTGATTGTTTGGGCCTTAGTAGACATATAGGTATACCCTTGGTCGCCCTCAGTATTTTCTGTCTCCAGCAGATGGGGTTCTCTTATTTTTCTCTTCGGGGTTCCTTTATTTTTCCTTTTATTTTCTGTCTTCTAGCTGGACGCTTCCAGGACACACAGGAGGTGTCCCTCTGGAATTCCCAGCCCAATTACTTGTGGCACTTGGTGAGCTCCTGGTCAGGAGAACCAGTTGAGTTCCCTTCAATGAGGAGGAGTCTGGCTCCTGGCCACGAGGGCCTGGTTTGCCAGTAGCAGGGGGAGCCTTCAGCACTCTTCAGCAGTTATTGTTTAAGCTACCTTGCTTGGTTGTCATTTTTTTCCTATGCATCTGCCTTGGCTCCTCTGCTCTGCTGCTGCTACTGCTGGTTCTCCAGGAACAGGCAGGAAGTCAGTCCTCACATATGGGTAATGTTGGCACCGACAGAGCCCTCGTGGAAGCATCCCCCAGCTTTCAAAGAAAGCCTTTGGGAGATGCCACCATGCATGCGTGGTCCCCTTCCTGCCCTAGGGTGCAATCTTGCTCAGTCTCTCCTTTAAATTTTTTTTTTTTTTCCTGCGGAGCCGTTCAGATGTCTGGCTTGTCCCTGGAAAAAGTTGATTTGTTCCTGGAGTTTCCAACTCGCCTCTGGTATTGCACCAGTACTCTTCCTGCCTACTGACCTCAGTGTCTGGTTTGGTTTAATTTTTGTTTTTCTTTTTCTGGCCCCTTCGTGCCTTTTTTTTTTTTCTCCCACTGGCAGCCCAGAGGGTCTTCAACCTCGCAGGGGTACTTTTTTTTTTTTTTTTTTTTCCCCCATGGCTACCGGTGGTTTTAAGTGTGATCGGTGCTCTAAAATCATGTCTTTGTCCGTCACACACGACTGCTGTCCCTGCTGCCTCGGGACAGACCACGACTCAGCAGCCTGTGGTCTCTGCAAGAGGATGTCCTCCAGCAGCAGCACAATTAAGTTCTTCTCCAAGGTCCCCAGTGAAGGCGGGCCCTGACATCTCAGGCATAGGTCTCTGAGCCCAAGCCTCGTCGTGGGTCCTCAGAAAGGGGGTCTCCCTCAATGGAAGAAAGCCTCTAAGGCAGTGTCCTTGGATGGTTACAACCGGCTGGAAGCTGCTTGGGCTTGGTCCCGCAGTCCGTGATGCTCGTCCGAGGCATCGGACAAAAAGCGACCTGCAAAGGTTCCCCGGAAGGATCTGGCCACAGACAGGCTTCAGTCCCCAGACACCATCCTCGTTGGATTCTTCTTCGGGGGTGCCGGCGTCGGGCCAGAGTCCCTCGGTGCCCGTTTCAAAGGCTGCGGAGCCTTTTGGTCTGGAGTCCAGAATAGAGGCCCTGGGGTGCAATTTGTCTGCCTACATGGACCAGCAGTGAGCGCTGTTGTCTGGCACGACTGGTTCATCCACACTGACCACCGGGTCCTTGATGTCCCCGGAGGCCGAGCCGAGCCGATCCTCAATGTCCTTTGGCCTCAAGTCTATCCTCGACCGAGATCCTGCTCAGAGTCCCGTTTGGGTCTGCGGTCATCGCATCAGGGCCCTCAAGGCCTACAGAGCAGCCCTCCTACAAGTCCTCCATGGACGACTACGAGTGGGAGACTGAGGACAAGGAGCATAGCCTCTCTATCCCAAGGAGATCAGCAGCCTACAGGGGGACATCCTAGCCCTCTGATCAGAGGTGGGTAGCCATCACCACCGATTCCTGGGCACTAAGGGTAGCCAGGGAGGGTTATCTCCTCCACCTGGCTCAGACACCTCCCCCTTATTTCCCAGGAGAGCCCATCAGGTCTCCTCTCCACCACAACTATCTTCTGAAGGAGTTGGCAGGTCTCTCGGACAAGGCAGTGGAACCGGTGCCCCACCTCAAGGGCAAGGGGTTTTGCTTCAGATACATCCTCGTCCCAAAGAGGAAGGGGGGGCCTAAGGCTCATCCACAACCTGTGCAACCTCAACAAATTCCTGGTGAAGGAGAAGCTCAAGATGCTCTTCCTTGGAACGTTGCTGCCATAACTTCAGCAGGGAGACAGGCTATGCTCCTTAGACATCAAGGATGCTTATACTCGCATCCTCATCCACCCCAACCACAGGCAGTACCTGCAGTTTGTAGTTGGGGGCAGGCATTTTCAATACAGGGTGCTCCCCTTCGGCCTAGCCTCTGCCCCAAGGGTCTTCATAAAATGTCTGGCAGTCGTGGCCACCTTCCTCCTGCTCCAGGTGGTCTTTGTTTTTCCCCTACCTGGACAACTGGCTCATATAAAGCGGCACAGCCTCGGAAGGGCAGCAGGCCACTGCATGCACCATCCAGGTTGTGCAACACTTGGGCTTTATCATAAACTACCCCAAGTCTCACCTCCTCCCGACAGTGCCTGGAATTCATCGGAGAATCCTAATAAACCTTTTAACTATCTCCCACTAAAACATTCCAATATCACAGGGAAACAGACAAACATACATTTTTTGTCGGAACATACACCATGAGGAATAAATCCTCTTGAGGTGTAATGTTCCTTTTTATCTTTTATAAGTGGAAATTCCACTAAATAGGCCCTGAGAGAGTGACCTCCCAACACCAAATCAATTATTTATATCCTTTGAGCTGGAAAACTACTTAGCTGAGGTAGTCAAACTGCTACAGTCCTTCTCCATATACTCATTCTTCAAGGAGAGAGATCCCAAATAGTCATTGACCCAAAAGATGGTCATGTAGCCAGCCAAAGATGATGCAAATGCATTCCTTCAATCCAAGATGTGGCAACAACAGTAGGGAGAATGCTTCCAAAACAGATAACCCAACGTTGCGTTTCTGGCCATAGGCTTTCCTGGCCCTTTTTCAAACCTAGTCGCTCACTTCATTACCGGAAGAAGAATGCTTTTAAAACCCTCAAAGTTGATCACATGATGAGATGAAGGCTCTTGGGAAATGTAGTACCTAAATTTCAAACTATAGTCCACCAATCGATAGACTGATTTAAACCCCCCGGTGAGACAGTGTTCAAAGTATATATCCAAAATTGTTCCCGATAACTCAATAGAGAATCCCTATCTCCCCCCCCCCTCCCCCCCCGAGGTTTTGGAGGGATATGATCCAGAATCCTCCAACGTAAATCACTGAATTGATTATTATTTTGACAATGGGCCACCATGGGGGCTGATTCCACCTTATTCAAAATACGTGACTTGTGTTCCTGAAGCCGGCGTTTCATCATCCGAGTAGTCTTTCCGATGTAGATTTTACAACAAGGGCAAATCAAAGCATAAACTACAAAAGAAGTCAAACAATTTGTAGCGAATTTGCTATAAAGACATCGGTTATAGGTTGGGATATCCCAACTTAAACCCTCTATGGTGAAACAACAGAACTCGCAAGTAGTGCATGAAAAATGGCCCACCGAATTGCACACTGTAGAAATGCCAGAATTATGAATAGTCCAATCTGCCAAGTTTCTTCCACGTTGAAAAGCAACCATTAAAGGTTTATCAAAACTTGGATGTAGCGATAAAACTGACCAATGAGATTTTAAAATCTGCAAAACAGTAGTCGCATGGGGCATATAAGGTAAAACCCCCACATAAGATGTTGGAGTCAACTGTTCTGATGGAATTACCGTATCGGAGCAGGGCCACCATTCAGAATAATTAAATCGCGCCCTACGATACGCCTTATGAATAATAGATGTTGGATAGCCCCGTTCCCGTAAACGTTGTTTCAAATCTCTTGCCTGTAACTTAAAATCTTCCAAGGAGGAGCAAAGACGTCTCAACTGTATAAATTGCCCTATTGGTAAACCTCTTTTCAAAGGGCCCGGATGGTAACTCGAATAATGTAATTGTGTTTCGTTGGACCGATTTACGGTACAATGTGGAATAAACTTGTGATTGAACTTTAAATAGCTGTAAATCAAGAAATTCAATTGTAGCCTCATGAAACTTCAGTGTAAATTGTAAATCCAAAGATAGGGAGTTGATCCACAAAAAGAAGTCCTGCAACTCTTGTACTGTGGCAACCCAAAAAAAGAAAATGTCATCCAGGAATCTAGTCCATAACCGGATTTTCCGAAACCACTCCGAAGGGTAGATATACCGGGTCTCAAACTCGGCCATGAAGAATGTCGCAATTGAAGGGGCTATTGTAGCCCCCATGGCTATACCATATTTTTGATGATAGAACTTGTCTTCAAATTGAAAAATTTTTTTTGTTAATACTATTTCCAACAGACAAAACAAAATCCTTCGGCAATCGAGACGGCAAAACTATAGGGACTCTAGATGCCATATCTAAAGCCGCAAGCTGATTTATATTAGTATAAAGCGCTGTGACATCCAACGTCACCATAAGCCAATCAGATTTATCCTCCGTCACTTCTTGAAGTCGATGTAAAAAGTGAAGAGTCTCGTTTTTTCAAGGTCGAAGTTGCAAACTCTGAGGGATACTTCACTTATTTCAAATCCTTCCAAATGGCTTCCCTCGGGCCAATTGGATGCTACGATTGAAACTTATCAAAATTTGGTTTTACGAGATGTTCAGCGAATGGAAGAGCAAATAAGCTTTGTTCCTTTCTCGAATTTATCCAAAAAACAATTTTTGTCACTACGTGCTTTAAGTCAGCGACAGGACATTGTTGTTCAGCGAGCAGATAAAGGGGGGGCCATTGTGGTTCAGGAACGGTGCCAATATCAAAGGATTGTTTATGCCCATCTCTCAGATACCAAATATGAGTATTTAGAAAAAGATCCTACGGAAGTTCTTACACAGGAAATAAAGGTTCTGATGGAGACAGCTTTATAACAGGCTGGATTACGTCGAAAGAGCATCAATTTTTAAATAAAAAATTTCCCAAGTTACCTGTGTTATATATGGTTCCCAAAATACACAAGGACCTCCGTAAACCACCTGGGCGCCCGATTGTTTCCTGTCGGGACTCGTTGTTAGAACCCTTATCTAAATTTTGTGATTTATTTTTTTGTCCCTTATTGCCAACTATTTCCTCCTATGTACGAGACTCTTTTCACTTTTTACATTGACTTCAAGAAGTGACGGAGGATAAATCTGATTGGCTTATGGTGACGGATGTCACAGCGCTTTATACTAATATAAATCAGCTTGCGGCTTTAGATATGGCATCTAGAGTCCCTATAGTTTTGCTGTCTCGATTGCCAAAGGATTTTGTTTTGTCTCTGTTGCACAAGTGGCAGCTGGACCCCAGGATAGCCGGTCAACTTTTTTGACTCTGGCGTGGAACCCGTAATGGACCTGTTCGCCAGTCTAGATAACTTTGTTGCCCCGCATCTGCTCCCAGCAGGTCCACCCTCCAGGGTGGCAGTGGATGCGTTCCTAGTCTCGTGGTCGGAAGGCTGATCGCCAAGCACTTGTTCAGGACCCTCTGCCACAGGGCCTCACTCATCCTGATAGCTCCTCAGTGGCCCCGGCATCCTTTGTTCCCATTGCTTCTGCATTTAACGGTGAAGGCCCCCATCCCCTTGGTCCGCCCAGGACTCCTGTCTCAGGAGGGGGACACTCTCCTGGGGTCCCTCTGACAGCATGGCTGCTGAGAGGGTGACTCTGGCCCCTCTCAACCTTCCAGTTGAGGTGGAGGACATTCTTCTGGCCTCTCGCAAGGCCTCTACTAGGCAGGCTTATGCTCTCAAATGGCACAGGTTCTGATCCTTTCTCCTGCCCATTGACTCTGGTGTTGCAGTACATTCTCCCAGTCCAGACTCAAGTCTGAGTGCCCTGGCGGCATACCAATATCCAGTGGAATAAGCTCGTCTCGGTCCAACCTTTTGACCCGTTTCCTTCGAGGTCTGCTCTTACGGAAACCTCCAGTTTGCCCTCCGGCAACCGACTGGGTCCTCAGTGTTGTGTTGGGGCAGCTCACTTGCCCATCTTTCGATCCTCTGCTACCTGCCACCTTCGCTTCCTCTCCTGGAAGTTGTTTTTCTGGTTGTGCTCACCTCCACTCAGAGTTAATGAGCTCCAAGCCCTGGTGGCGAAAGCACCCTATAGCAGGTTCTACAAGAACAGAGTGGTGCTTTGCACGCTCCCCGAATTCCTGCCTAAGGTAGTGTCGCCCTTCAATCTCAACCAGGAAGTGGTGCTTCCTACCACCTTCCCACGACTTTACTCCAGTCAGGCAGAGCCGGTCATTCACACCAGGAGGGCTTTGTCTTTCTATATCCAACATACTCAGGGCCATCGCAAAGCTGCTCAGCTTTTCATCTCCTATGAACCCAGCAGGCTGGGGGAGGTGGTGACCAAGCGTATGCTGTCCACATTGGCAGACTGTAGCACCCTTGCTTATGAGCAGGCAAGCCTCCCGCTGGAAGGCCGTGTCACAGCACACCGTGTTGGCCATGGCGGCTTTGGTGGCAAACTTTGCTCTGTCCCAATGGTGGACATCTGCTGGGCCACCACCTGGTCTTCAGTCCATGCCTTCACAGCTAGACTGTCTGGAAAGAGTCCTGACGGGATAGTGCCTTCAGCCAGTCTGTGCTCTAATCTTTTCAAGGTCTAGGCAACTCCTACTCTCCAACCCTTCTGTGTTCAGGCTACCAGAGTGCTGTTTTCATCTGACACAGGGGTCCTACTGTGGTCTGTGTACACAGACTAAACGATTCCTGCTGCTTGTGGCTCCTCATGAGGAAGTCTGTTTTTTTTTCCTATAGGCTTTCTGTAGCCTTTAGCTGGGGAGTCCCATATGTGAGGACTGACTTCCTGCTTGTTCCCAGAGAAAACATAGTTACTCACCTTTAACAGGTGTTCTCTGGGGACAACAGGAATCGATCCTCAGAACCCTCCCTCTTCCCCTTGGAGTTACTCCTTTACCATCTTTTATTTTTGCCATTTTTTAGCTATGTCATCTGACTGAGCAAGATGGCACCCTTGGGTGGGAAGGGGACCACGCATGCATGGTGGCATCTCCCAAATGTTTTCTTTGAAACCTGGGGGGATGCTTCCGTTAGGGCTCTGTTGGTGTCTGTGCTGACGTCACTTGTATGTGAGGACTGATTCCTGCTGTCCCTGGAGAACACCTGTTACAGGTGAGTAACCACGCTATGCTGACTGTCTGCAGTGAGTGCTAAACCCCCCCCCCCCCATCTCCCTGACACCACTTCCGCTCGGATTGTCTGTGTTCCTTCCCCCTCCTGGGGCATCTTTGCAGCACGTTCTTCAGCAGTCCAGGTGCCTGGGAGCAGGGTACGTTTTGTCCGTAGTCCCCTTGGCAAGCTTTCTGTGCGGCAGCCATCTTTGGGGCTCCTTCCAGCCATGTAGGCACAACTGCAGTAGCCATTTTGAAGCAGGAAACTCTGCAGATGCCCTGTCTCGCAGCAGCTACTTCCCCTTCCTTTGTTCAATACTTAAAGCAGGGTTTTTGCCTCAGGTCCTAGCAGTTAAGTAAAAATCTCTTTACTGCTTGTTTAAAATGGACTAAGATTTACCATAACTATTGCCCAATGCAAGGTATTTTCTCCAGGACCAAGCAGGAAGTCAGTCCTCACATATGAGTCTTCAAATATGGGTGGCGTCGACGGAGCCCCCAGGCAGAGCATTTCCCCAGCTTTCAAAGAAAGCCTTTGGGAATGCAGGCACGCATGCACAGTCCCCTTCTTGCCCAAAGGTGCCATCTTGCTCAGTCTTTTTTCCGCGGAGCCCTACGGACGCCTGTCCTTGTCACCCATGAAAAAAGTTGATTTTTCTGCGTTGGGTCGAGTTTTTCCTTCAGTTCGACATCGGTTCCTTTCCTGCCTGGACTTGGTACACCGGTGCCGAGCCCGGATCTCTTTTCGGTTTTTGTCCTTAGAGACTGCGTTCGCGCCTTTTTTTCTTTTCCCTGGCAGCCCAATTTTTTTGATCTTGCAGGGGCCCTTTTTCCCCCGATGGCTGCCAGTGGCTTTAAGAAGTGTGATCGGTGCAAGAAACTCATGTCTCTCACCGACACACATGACTGCTGCCTCCAGTGCCTAGGGCCAGACCATGATTCTACGGTCTGTAGCCCCTGTGGCAAAATGTCTTCCAAGGCATTACGGAGCCGTCAGCACCAGCGTAAGAGGATCTTCTCCGAATCTGCCTCTGGACGGGTCCGGACTTCGTCAGAGGCCTCGACGTCTCGGGAGTCTGACCCCGAGCATCGTCGGGGCTCCTCTGAAAGGGAGTCCCCCTCGAGGGAGCATCGAAGGAAGAAGAAACCCGCAAGGGCAGCATCAGTGGACGCTCTTGGCTCCTCGAGGGCCAGGTCGCATAGCCCCGATCGCTGTCCCGGGTCTTCGGCGTCGGAGAGGCCTGCAAAGCATCCTCGTGTAGAGTCGGAGGCCCTGAGCCACATGAGTACTGTAGTCCTCATGGACTCTCCGGGGGAGCCAACGCCGGGCCCGACACCGTCGGGGCCCAAGTCGGAGGCTGCTGGGTCTCCTGAGTTCGGACTCAGGTTGACGGCCTTGGAGAGCAGATTGTCTGCCTTCATGGAGCAGCAGCAGGTGCTGATCGCCGGTCTCACCGGTGCATCTGCCCCGACCACCAGGACATCGACGTCCAAGTTGACCCCAGAGGCCGAGTCAATCCTAGGCAGAGGTCACCCTCAGCTTCCCGTTCGGGACCGAGGTCGTCGACGCCGGTACCCTCTGCATCAGGGCGGATGGCATCAGTGCCCGCCCACTTGGAGCCGCTCGATTCCTCCTCAGAGGAATCGGTGTGGGAAACGGAGGAGGAGGAGTCCCCTGACACCTTCCGGACTCAGTGCGTCCCTTCGGACTCACCGGGATCTGAGCCTTGGACAAGGTCCCTTCCGGAGGATACCAGGTTCTCGGATTTCGTGGGACCCCGAGGAGGAGCCTTGAGCCAAGGAGCTTGAGGCTCTGCAGTATGAGACTCCTCCCAAGGAGGCCTTTACTGTCTCGGTTCCTCCGATGCTGGAGGAGGTTGCTCTTCCGCATGTGGGAGGCGCTGGCCTCGATGCCGGTTCTAAGCAAGCGGGTCGATTCCATCTATCGAGTCCACAAGAGCCCCGGGTTTCAAAAGGCACAGCTACCGCACCACTCCATGGTTGTGGAATCGGCCATGCATCGCTTGAAGAGTCAGAAGATGTATTCCTTGGTGCCTCCCGGCAGGGAAGACCGGAACCTGGATGCCCTTGGTAGAAAGTGCTTCCAGGGCTCTATGCTTGCTTGCCATGTCCAGTTGTACATGGGCAGTACCAGTTGTACATGGGCATGTACCTTCGAGACCTGGCAAAAGAGATTGCTGGGTTCTCTGCTGGTCTGTCCGAGGAACCTTTGCGGAGGTTCAAGGCCTTGTCTTCTGGAATTCGAGAGTGCTCGAAGTTTATCTCGAGCAGCCTATGATGGATTTGAGGCTTTGGCCTGAGCAGCAGGGGCCGGCATCGGTGCACGCCGCCAGGCCTGGCTACAATCCTCAGACCTCGAGCCATGGGTACAGGACAAGTTGGTCGATGTCCCTTGCCGAGGTGAAAACCTCTTTGGCAAACCCATGGCCTAAAAGGCTGCAGAACCCAAGACCGAGACTCTTACCCGGACAAGGCTGTCCAGGAAAACCTCTGCCCCTTCTCAGAAGAAAGGCTCGGGGGGGGGGGGGGGGGAAGGCTTTTTACCCAAGGAAGACCACTGCCTACAAAACCTACCCTCACTACCAGGCCTCTACAGCTCCCCAGCAGGCCAAGGGGCAGGGTCATGGGCCCCATAGGCAGAAGGCTCCCAAGCCTCCTACTCCTGCTCCTGCTCAGCAGGGAGGGGGTTTTTGACTATGCTGGCATAACCTCTCCTCCTCTACAGGGCACAGGAGGTTGGCTGACCCTGTACGCAGACAGGTGGCCAGCCGTCACAGGGGATACTTGGGTGTTAAGCATCGTCCAGAAGGGCTATCTGCTCCACTTCACCCAGATACCCCCCTCCTACTTTCCAGGGGAGCCTCAGAGACCCCCTCTGCACAGAAACCTACTCCTTCAGGAGTTGGCAGGTCTGCTACAGGACCAGGCGGTGGAACCAGTGCCCCACCACCTGGAAGGGCAAGGCTTCTACTCAAGGTACTTCCTGGTACCAAAAAACAGGGGGCCTCAGACCCATCCTGGACCTGAGAAATCTGAACAAGTTTCTGGAGAGGGAAAAGTTCAAGATGCTTACCCTTGGAATCTTACTGCCCTACCTCCAGCAGGGAGATTGGCTATGCTCCTTAGACCTGAAGGATGCTTATACTCACATCCTCATCCATCCAAGTCGCAGACAATTCCTCAGATTTGTGGTGGGAGGGAACCACTTCCAGTACAGAGTGCTTCCCTTTGGCCTCACCTCCGCCCTCAGGGTGTTTACAAAATGCCTGGCGGTGGTTGCAGCCTACCTTAGGAACCAGGGGATCTTTGTGTTCCCTTACCTGGATGACTGGCTTATCAGGGGCCAGTCTCCACAAGAGGCCAGGCAGGCCACCGTCCGAACCATATCCCTGCTTCAGCACCTGGGGTTCGTTATAAACTTCCCAAAGTCCACTTTAGTCCCTTCACAGGATGTGGAGTTCATAGGGGCAAGAGTGGATACCATCCATGCAAAGGCCTATTTGCCTGTGGACAGAGCTCACAGGCTGATAAAGTTGGCCGGCCAGTTTCAGGCGAACTCTCTCTGGTCTCGGCCAGACACTTCCTCCGGCTCTTAGGTCACATGGCTTCCACAGTACATGTCACCCCACATGCCCGGCTGCACATGAGGCCGGCTCAGTGGTGCCTCAGGGCACAGTGGCTACAGGCCACAGGGAAATTGTCAGACAGGATAAAGGTGTCCAAACTCTTGGTGGACACACAGAAACATAGGCCATGTGGTCTTTTTCTGTCGTCATATTTCTATCTAGTCTGTCCTTCCATATCAAGTCCCCTTTTTACCTTTAGAGATCCTCTGTCCCATGCTTTTTTGAATTCAGTTACTGTCCTCATCTCTACCACCTCCACTGGGAGACTATTCCACGTATCCACTACTCTTTCCGTAAAGAAATATTCCTTCTCGTTTCTCCGGGCCAGTCCAGGGAACGATAGGGTTGTCAATCCCCTTCAGCAGCTGAGGACTGTAAACCAAAGTTTTGCTACCAGACTAAGCCACTCCCCCTTACTGCACTTCTCCAGTCCTACAGTCCTCAGCAGCTGAACAGGACGTAGGTTCCGTGTCTCTCCCTACTTAAGGAGCGGATAGTTCGGTGAATGGGGGTCATTAGTTAGCAGTTGGCTCTGGCTGAGCTATGCTATGCTATATTTCCCTAGCGCATCTTCTCTGATCTAACTGTAGCCGGCAGAGAAAAAGCAGGCTGAGTTAAGCAGCGTGAGAGGCAGAGCCTGCCTCAAGTAAGCTGTGCGCTGTAGCTTTAAGGACGTTGACCTGGGAGCCCCAGATTCCACCGGTCCTTGCCTGAAGTCGTGGTCTCCGGCTCCCGCTAGCTGCGGGGAAGCGGAGACACGAACAGTTGTGCTAATCTCAGGCACGTGATTTCCTTCATGACCCACATCATTTACCAGTTCAGTGGTTGCTGCCGCGGTTAGCTGGCGGTACATAGCTTCGGAGTCGGCAGGGTGGGCGCCTGCCGGCGGTTCGCGTTGTCGGTCAGCGGCAGTTATTGTTGCAGCTAGCGGTTCCACTTTTAACGTTAGTTAGCTCTTTCCCCGTGTGTTCGCTCAGCAGAATGGAAGGCAAGCCGGGGCTTAAAGAAGGAGAGAAACCTCAGATCGCCTCAAAAGGCGGGAACGGCGGCCATGTTGGGGGAGCCGGCCGTTTCTCCCGCAGGTCAGCCTAAGAATGTTAAAAGAAAATCTAAATCACATAGAGTCTCCGGCGCCTATCAGCACAGCTCCACCCTGTCCTGAAGCTCAGGAACGGGTTTCTTCTTTATTTTCGCCTGACTTTATTTTGGCGTTGCATAAGGCTTATTTGTTGAAAGCCTCACAGGTGGTTAGTCCCTCCCTGGCTGCTGCTAGTGAAGACAGATTAAAGCCTGAGGTAGCTATAATGGATCCGGGGGGGGGGGGGGGGTCCTTCCCATAGCATGGCCTTACTGGGACCTGGACTAGACAGCGCAGAGCCGCAGGTCTCGATGCCTCAGGTGCTAGAGGATGGTGAAATCACCCTCCTCTAGCTCCATAGGCCAGGAGTCGACGCCTGCCTCCAAGATGAACTAACACCGGGCGAGGACCCTAATGTCTTTAGGGTTTTTCGTAAAGAAGAACTGGGAGCTCTTGTTCGTTTTTTGTTGTATATTTTCATTTGTTGTTGGCTGCTGTTGAAAGGCCCTACAAAGCTCTACCACTTTTATGTACTCTTATACACCTGTTTCCATGGTGGCTGATGTACCTGTGCATGCCTCCACTGACCTCCCCTTAATAATGTCTGCTTAACTCTGCTTAACGGCCCAGTAGACTGGCTATTCTTATAGTGGGCCTATGCAGGCCCAAAGCGGGGATTGATAGGGGATAATAAGGTTTAGTTTAAGTGCACATACAGGAGGCCTGCACAAGGGAAATCAGAATCCTGTGGAAAAGGAATGTGCTGTGCTAAGCTAAATTGATTGTTCTACTCAGAGAGACTCGCATTTGCATAGTTACTGATAAGCTATAGTGGGCCCCAGGAGATGGGTGGATGACGTATGAATATGTTTCTGATAATGTATAAAATACGGACAATCCCTCCACCCTATGGAATAAACTGCATACCACTTATGTGCAAGTGTGTGTGTGTTTGTTCCCCTGGATTCCAGAGAAAGAAGGTAAGGTGATTCCTCGACCCAGACAGACGTCCCAAGGGTTAGTGATAAAAGGTGCTGGGAAAGGAATAATGTACCCTTACACTCTTATTACGCAGTCCTTGGCGGCGCTGAATATTGTTATGCCCTCGGTGCCGCAGGAGCTGTTAGAGGATCCCTTGTTGCAGGGATTTAAGACTGAGCAGCGCTGTTTTCCAGTTCACCGCGTGATTAAGCACATGGTGGAGTCGGAGTGGGAGTTTCCCGAGGCTACGCTTAGGGTTGCTCGCGCTCTAGGGCGTCTGTACCCGATTCCAATGGAGGAGAGAGAATTATTAAAAATGCCCAAGGTGGACGCCTTAGTGTCAGCGGTAACGAAAGACCACAATACCCGTAGAAGGGGGAGCAGCGTTTAAAGACCTGCAGGATCGTAAGCTTGAAGTACTCCTGAAACAGGCTTTTGATTCGAGTGTGTTGGCTTTGCAGACTTCCATTTGCGGGGCATATGTGTCCAGAGCTTCGATCTGTTGGCTCCAAGGGGACTCTGCTGCGGAGTCCGCAGAAGGCTCGTCAGTGGAGGGAGCTAAGTTAGTTGGCCGCAGCTTACATTGCGGACGCTTTCTATGACTTAGAATCTCTGCAAAATCCATGGCTTCGGTGATTGCTGCCCGACGTTTTCTTTGGCTACGGAACTGGGCGGCGGATGCTTCGTCCAAGTCCCGGCTCAGCAAGCTCCCCTACAAAGGCAAGCTGCTTTTTGGGGAAGCCTTGGGAAAGATAGTGAAAGATCTTGTGGACTCCAAAGGGGGTTCGTTGCCAGAAGACACCTAGGGCGAACTTAGTGGCTCGGGGACAAGGTCGAGATTCTCGCCGATTCAGAGGGGCATGCTTTGCTCCCTATCCTAAGCCTTGCTTCGGTCCTCGCAATCAATCCTTTCGAGGTGCTAGAGGCTTCGGCAGAGGTTATTTCAATGCTCAGCAGAGTTCCGCAAAGAAGCCTCAATGAAGGTCGGCTGGTCCAGGTAGTGAGACCTGTAGGAGGTCGATTGCAGGGGTTTCTCTCTGCCTGGACCGTGATTACGTCAGACCAGTGGGTGCTAGAAATCATTCGAGAGGGGTATGCGTTGGAGTTTGCACACCCGTTACGGGAAGCCTTCATGGTGTCTTCCGCAGGAACGGAACAGAAAAGGAAGGCTGTCAACGATACGCTTCAAAGGTTATTGCAACTGCAGGCAGTGGTGCCGGTACCCCAAGACCAGTGCGGACTAGGTCGATACTCGATTTATTTCGTGGTGCCCAAGAAAGAGGGTTCTTTTCGGCCCGTGCTCAATCTCAAGCACGTAAATCGCTCCTTGAAGATAACTCATTTTCGGATGGAGACGCTCAAATCCGTCATTCGAGCAATGAGACAGGGGGAATACCTCTCGTCTGTAGATCTCATGGAAGCCTATCTGCACATTCCTATCAGAGCGGATCATCAGCGCTTTTTGAGGTTTGCGGTGCCCATGGGCCATTTTCCGTTTCCAGCCTTGCTATTCAGCTTAGCGACAGCTCCTCGGACGTTCAAAAAGGTTATGGTGGTGGCGGCGTCACTACACAAGGAAGGTATTCGAGTGCACCCTTATCTAGATGATTGGTTGATCAGGGCAAGCTCTCTTCCGGACATGATAGCAGCGACTGCTCGAGTGGTGCAAGTCCTGGAGCAACTCGGTTGGGTAGTCAACCTTTCGAAACGTCAGCTGAACCCGGGGCATCGGCTTAAGTACCTAGGAGCATTGTTTGACACACAAGTGGGGTCGGTGTACCTGCCCGAAGACAGGGTGCTGAAGATCCTGCATCAAGTGCAGGCTTTCTTGCAGCAGCCGTCGCCTTCAGCATGGCGATACCTGCAGCTCCTGGGGTCCATGGCGGCGGCTCTGGAGCTGGTTACGTGGGCCAGGGTGCATATGAGGCTTCTGCAGCAATCCTTGCTGACCAGGTGGTCTCCTCAGCGTCGGCCTCTCTCGCAAAGGTTAGTTTGCCCAGACATGGTACGGCTCAGTCTACATTGGTGGTTGGACGCCAATCATCTACGAGCAGGGGTTCCGTTGGAAGATCCAAGTTGGGTGTTGCTCACCACAGACGCCAGCTTAGTGGGCTGGGGAGCTCATTGTCAGGCTCGAGTGACGCAGGGACTATGGTCAATGCTAGAAAGCTCTTGGTCGATCAATCGGTTGGAGCTCAAAAAGAAAATCTTTAAAATCAAGCTTCCATTAAAATGTCTACAGGTGCTAAAGCTATCCTACAATGATCATGCTATTGGATTCCATATCAGACGCAGTAGTTTACAATGGCCATTATAGCAATGCCTTTTGTATTAGTGTAAATTGTAGACAACAGTAGTGTGTAATATCGCAAGATCCATTTATGTGCTGTTGTAATTAAGTATATATACATACTACTATTTATTACTCATTTAGAAGACAATAGCGGGAGGACAATAGTTATTGCTCCAAAAAGTAATGAACTTTTCAAAGAGCTG
Organism: Ichthyophis bannanicus; assembly: GCA_033557465.1. NCBI lineage: Eukaryota > Metazoa > Chordata > Amphibia > Gymnophiona > Ichthyophiidae > Ichthyophis > Ichthyophis bannanicus. Next base: position 196,990,876 of record CM066039.1, read on the forward strand.
CTACACAGCATCATTTGTATATGTGCGGCAACAGTGTGCTCCATCAGTAATTATATTTTAAGACCCTGCCCAAACCTAACACTTAGTAAAACTACTCCCTTACAACATTCTCAAAAGAACTAAAAATGATTAAGAATAAAACTTGGAAGCGTACAGTAAACCTTTTCATATGAGCGAATTAACAATCTGTATATCTTGTCGGTCGACCAAACCGCTCCCATATTAAGCATCAATTTATAATCCAATATTAATGCCGCAATCCAGTTAAAACTTATATAAGGGACTAACTAAAAAAACGGACTAAAGAACCAAAGGGGGTTGGATATAGGTTGTAAAATACTCTTGACCGTGTCTCGATGTTAACATGGCTGTCCTCCTGATACAGCCGTATAGGAACCTAATACTCTTATAAATGAAATAATTTAGCACTATTTATGTTAGAAACTATTTGTGTTAAAAACCTACTTAACTATGTACCTAGGTTATTTAAAAATATATATATATATATGGTTAAAAGAAAGTGTACTACCCAATGTGAGACTAGGGGTTTATCTTATTTTATGTCCTTGCAAATTAGTTTATATAGGTAAAACAATAAGAGAGGTCCGCACACGTATCATTGAGCACCGTAGCTGCATTCAGAGGAAAGTCCTAGATAAACCCCTAGTCTCGCATTGGGTAACAGCAAACCACAAGTCCAGTGACTTGAAGTACTTAGTTTTGAAAAAAGTAACGTTACATTGGAGAGGGGGTGATATTAATAAGGCTTTATTAAAACTTGAGCAAAGATATAATTACGAATTTAATAGTATGGAACCGAATGGCCTTAACCAAGAAACAGATCTGTTTTCTGTAGATGAATTAACATTTAAATACATTTTTCTTATTGGTTGGAATAGCTGTATGTGAGCAGACTCCTCTGGGGTCTTATTACAGCTTTCACTACATCTTTGCCAATAATGGTACTAGCTTGCAAAACTGATTTTCATTCAGGGTTCTAATAACAGCAATTTATCTCTTTTCCTGTAGATGTATAAACGTTTTAACACTTTTTTCCTACTGGCTGTAATAGCTGTATGTGAACAGACTCCCCCAGGGGTGTCTGAACAGCGTTTACTACACCTCTGCCAATAATGGTACTAGTTTGTAAAATTGATCTTCATTAAGGGTCCTCTAACAATTAGTTACCATACATTTGTAATTTATGGGAAGATATTTCTCTTTTGTCTTTCCCTTTTTATTGGGTTTCCCATTTTCACTTTTTAGGTAGTACACTTTCTTTTAACCATATATATATATTTTTTAAATAACCTAGGTGCATAGTTGTTAAGTAGGTTTTTAACACAAATAGTTTCTAACATAAATAGTGTTAAATTATTTCATTTATAAGAGTATTAGGTTCCTATATGGCTGTATCAGGAGGACAGCCATGTTAACATCGAGACACGGTCAAGAGTATTTTACAACCTATATCCAACCCCCTTCGGTTCTTTAGTCAGTTTTTTAGTCAGTTTTTTTAGTTAGTCCCTTATATAGTTTTAACTGGATTGCGGCATTAATATTGGATTATAAATTGATGCTTAATATGGGAGCGGTTTGGTCGATCAACAAGATATACAGATTGTTAATTCGCTCATATGAAAAGGTTTACTGTACGCTTCCAAGTTCTATTTTTAATCATTTTTAGTTCTTTTGAGGATGTTGTAAGGGAGTAGTTTTACTAATTGTTAGGTTTGGGCAGGGTCTTAAAATATAATTACTGATGGAGCACACTGTTGGCGCACATATACAAATGATGCTGTGTAGCAGCTCTTTGAAAAGTTCATTTACTTTTTGGAGCAATAACTATTGTCCTCCTGCTATTGTCTTCTAAATGAGTAATAATTAGTAGTGTGTGTATATATGTGTATATATATATATGTGTGTATATATGTATACTTAATTACAACAGCACATAAATGGATCTTGCGATATTACACACTATTGTTGTCTACAATTTACACTAATACCAAAGGCATTGCTATAATGGCCATTGTAAACTTCTGCGTCTGATATGGAATCCAATAGCATGATCATTGTAGGATAGCTTTAGCACCAGTAGACACATTTTAATGGAAGCTTGATTTTAAAGATTTTCTTTTTGAATATTTAAACGGTTTCGGCCAGTTTATCCTTTCATTACAAGACGTTTTTTCTGACCTTGAGGTGTAGTATGACTTCAATGTAAGTAGCAACACTTACATATTGTTGGCAATTTTAGAAGAGACTATATGATTGAATATGCCCTTTTAAACTCCAGTGGTCATTGTATTTTTTCTTGAATGACAGCTCTACCTACCACGCATGCTCCTTCCCTTTTTGGCGCGAGTACCGGCGTTGTTAAATTTGTCAGTTTGCCAGTCTGACTTTCCTTACTCGGATCTAAAGTAGCCTCCTGACGGTGCCTCTTCAAAACTGCAAAGGTGGGATCGCTATACATTGTCTTTTTTGAGAACATATAATAGTATGACATTACCCAATCCACTTTAAATTAGTATAAAGTATAAAGTCTCTTTCCTTCACTTTCAGTGTTATATGCAGCGGTTCTCTTTGGGACCTTGCAGGTTGATGGTAATCGCGAATCGAGTCTTTCGACTCAGGTCAGCACTCTTGCCAGTTTACTTTTTAACCATATTTTGAGTTTTATATATGTGATTGTTTTCTGTTATGAATACAACACACCCTTATATAGTGATATATAATTCTTGAATGTACAAGGGTGCTATAAATGTTTTTCTGTTGGCCTTTTTAATTCGTCTCCAAGAATTTCTACATATTACATTAGGTTGGATTGTCATCTTATAAATGTACTAAACATCTTTATGGAAGATAACATGGTTATTATTGGTGTTGCTTCTTTTTCACTTGTCCTGCGTTTGGAATACAGGTTTCATTATGCAAATTCTATTTTCAATTATGTCATGTTTTTATGTTTATATTAATATAATTGTATGGGGTTTTAATCTTAATTCAGTTTATTTTATATGTATATTTATTTGATTGTATTTGTTTTTAGCTGTGTACCCCCTGAAGAAGGCGTACGTGCCGAAACGCGTTGGGGTTCTTCATGAATAAATATCCAATTTCCATCCATTCCTGATTTCGTCTCTTGCTTTTTGTGTACCCAGATGGATAAAGCAGGCCATAATCTCGGCGTATGAGGCCCAGGGAAGGTAACCTCCAGAGAGTCTCAAGGCCCATTTTACATGGGGTCAGGCGGCGTTCTGGGCAGAATATGCCACGGTTCCTCCGGTGGATATTTGTAGAGCCGCCACCTGGTCTTCGTTGCATACTTTTGCGAAACACTACAGATTGGATGTGCGTGCCAGGGAGGATGCGAGGGTTGGAGCTGCTGCTATAGTAGCGGGGCTCGCTGGTCCCTCCCAACTTTAGATACTACTTTGGTACTGCCCTATCGTTCCCTGGACTGGCCCGGAGAAACGAGAAGGAAGGAGAAATTAGACCTTACCTGCTAATTGTCTTTCCTTGAGTTTTCTCCGGGCCAGTCCAGGGCCCACCCAGGTTTTATCTAGAATCAGCTGGTTCTTTTTGTTATTTGGGTAAAGCACGCTGCATGTACCGGAGTCCTACATGACTTAAGAGCGGGACGTCTGGTTGGTGTGGATTTTGGGGCTCCCTCCAGTTGGCCATGGAGGATGGAGTTTAGGAAAAAAAAAAATTGCCGGTCCGTTACTTAGTTTTATCAGTGAGGTTTTTACCTCGGGGGAAATGTGCATAGTTCTCAGTGTTTGGGTTCTTTATTTTTCTAGTTTCACGGTTCAGTTATTCACTGCTTTGGCAATAGGAGACTGGAGAAGTGCAGTAAAGGGGGAGTGGCTTAGTCTGGTAGCAAAACTTTGGTTTACAGTCCTCAGCTGCTGAAGGGGATTGACAACCCTATCGTTCCCTGGACTGGCCTGGAGAAAAGTCAAGGAAAGACAATTAGCAGGTAAGGTCTAATTTCTCCTTTCCGCATATCACTCCTGAATCTATCTCCCTTCACCCTCATCCCATGTCCCCTCGTAGCAGAACTTGCTTTCAATTGAAAGAGGCTCTCTCCCTGAACATTTATGCCATGGAGGTATTTAAACATCTCAATCATATCACCTCTATCCCGCCTTTCCTCTAAGGTTTACATATTAAGATCCTTCAGTCTGTACTCATATGCTTTATAATGAAGACCACTAATCATTTTCGTAGCCACCATCTACACCGACTCCATCCTGTTCACATCCTTTTGAAGGTGCGGTCTCCAGAATTGCGCACTATACTCCAAATGAGGTCACACCAAAGACTTATACAGAGGCATTATCACCTCCTTTTTTCTGCTAGCCATTCCTCTCCGTATGCACCCAAGCATCCTTCTAGCTTTTGCCGTCGCCTTTTCTACCTGTTTAGCTACTTTAAGATCATCAGACACAACCACGCCTAGGTCCCGCTCTTCTTTAGTGGACAAAAGTACTTCACCCCCTATACTATATTGCTCCCTTGGATTGCTGCAGCCCAAATGCATGACCCTACATTTTTTAATATTAAATCCCAGCTGCCAAATTCTGGACCATTCTTCAAGCTTAGCTAGATCCCTCCTCATGTTATCTACACCTTCTTGGGTGTCTGCTCTATTGCCGATTTTTGGTATCATCCGCAAAGAGGCAAACCTTACCCGACAACCCTTCTGCTATATCACTAACAAAGATGTTAAAAAGAATCGGACCAAGGACAGATCCCTGGGGCACACCACTGATAACCTCCTTCTCCTCAGAGTGAGCTCCATTTACTTGTACTCTTTGTCGCCTCCCACCCAACCAATTTCTAACCCAAGCAGTAACTTTAGGGTCCATCCCTAGGGTGCTCAATTTGTTTATAAGTTGCCTGTGAGGAACAGTGTCAAAGGCTTTACTAAAATCTAAATACACCACATCTAGAGCTCTCCCTTGGTCCAACTTCCTGGTCACCCAGTCAAAGAAATCAATCAGATTTGTCTGACAAGACCTGCTTCTGGTGAATCCATGCTGCCTCGGATCCTGTAATCCGCTGGACTCCAGAAACCTCACTATTTTCTTTAAGCAGCGTGGAGGCATCTCCCAAACCTGGTCGGGGGAGTTCCTTTTTGGGCCTCCCCACACACTCAGGTACTGACAACCGATGCTTCCCTGCAGGGCTGGGGGGCACACTGCCAGGGGGCCTGCACCCAAGGCCTGTGGTCTCCGTGGGAGGCCGCCCAGCAGATCAACCTTTTGGAATTGAGAGCCATTCGAATAGCCTTACGGTTCTTTCTCTCAGGTCCTCTCTCACCAGTCTGTCCTAGTTCAGACAGACAACCAGGTGGCTATGTTCTACGTCAGCAAGCAGGGAGGCACAGGATCCCGACTCCTCTGCCTGGAAGCACAAGCTCTCTGCTCCTGGGCTATCAATCAGGGCATGACCCTCAGGGCAGTCTACCTCCCAGGCCAGGAAAACTACCTGGCGGACAGGCTAAGCAGACTCCTGCAGCCTCACGAGTGGCAGTTGGATCCTCGGGTAGTTCAACAGATCTTTCTGAAGTGGAGACTTCCAACCATGGATCTTTTTGCCAGTCCGCTGAACAGGCAACTACCCAGGTTCTGTTCCAGGCAACCGCATCCCTTGAGAACAACGGCAGATGCATTCCTGATCCCCTGGTCAGAGGGCCTGCTGTATGCGTTTCCTCCCACATCTCTGGTGGCTCGGCCTCTATTCAAAATCCAGCAGGACCGAGCCACGATGATCCTGATAGCCCCCAGGTGGCCCAGGCAGCCGTGGTTCCCTCTTCTGTAGTTGGCAGTGGATACTCCACTTCCTCTGGGGCTGCACCCTGACCTTCTGACTCAGGATCAGGGGTCCCTCATGATTCCCAACCTCAAATCCCTCAATTTGATGGCCTGGCTGCTGAAAGGGTAGTGCTTGCTCCCTTACTCCTATCAAAGGAGGTTGAAGAGGTGGTGTTGGCCTCCAGGAAGCATTCCACTAGGAAGGCCTATGCTCTGAAGTGGCGTAGGGTTTCTACTTGGTGTTCTCAACAGCAGGAGGATCCTTTCTCCTGCTTGGTCCAGGTGGTGCTACAATACCTGCTCCACCTATCCAACCTAGGTCTTCAGTCCAACTCTGTCCGGGTTCACCTCAGTGCCCTCTCAGCTCAGCACTTGCCGGTGGATGGACAATCCCTTTCAGGCCAACCTCTGGTGGTCTTGTTTTCTCAGAGGCCTGCTTCTGCTTGAGCCTCCTATTCGTCCACCGGCCACTGAGTAGAATCTGTGTGGTCTTGCAGCAACTGACTCGCCCCCTTTTGAGCCGATGACAACCTGCCACTTATGTTTTCTCTCCTGGAAGGTGGTGTTCCTCGTGGCACTCACCTCGGCTAGGCAGGTGAGTGAGCTTCAGGCCCTGGTCTCGGATAGGCCGTATACCAGGTTCTATAGGAACAGGGTAGTCTTGCGGACTCATCCTAAGTTCCTTCCAAAGGTAGTGTCCTCCTTCCACCTCAACCAGGAGGTGGTATTTCCGGCGTTCTTTCCCAGGCCGCACGCCAGTAGGGCCGACACTGTCTTTGCATACCCTGGATTGTAGAAGGGCGCTGTCCTTTTACCTAGAACATACGCAGAGACATAGAAGGGCTTCTCAGCTCTTCATTTCCTTTGACCCTAATAAATTGTGGTTGCCCGTCACTAAGCGTACGTTGTCCATCTGGGTGGCAGACTGTATCGCCTGGGCGTACAGGGCAGCCGGTCTCTCCCTGGAGGGTCGAGTCACGGCCCACCGGGTCAGGGAAAAGGCCGCATCAGTAGCTCACTTCTGTTCTGTTCCGTTGGCAGACATCTGCCAGGCTGCTACTTGGTCTTTAAGCCAGACTTTTGCGAACCACTACTGCCTCGAGAGGGAGTCCCGTAGGGACAGTGCTTTCGGGCAAGCGGTACTCTGTAATCTTTGAAGTTTAGGCAGCTCCTACCCTCCGGCCCTGGTGTTGGATTACCTTTCAGGTGTGGTCTCGGAGAAGATTCTCTTACTGTTGCTGAGGCTCTAGAGGGAGCTCTGTTTTTCTGCCTGGGTTCCTGGTAGCCCAGAGCTAGGGAGTCACCCATATGCGAGGACTGACTTCCTGCTTGGTCCTGGAGAAAGAATAGTTACTCACCTGTAACAGGTGTTCTCCAGGAGCAGCAGGAATCAGTTCTCACAACCCTCCATCCTCCCCTTGGAGTTGCAGTTGTATATAGTTCATTTTCTTTTTTGTGCTGTCTTTTTGCTATGTCATCAGACTGAGCAAGATGGCACCTTTTGGGTGGGAAGGGGACTGTGCATGCGTGCCTGCATTCCCAAAGGCTTTCTTTGAAAGCTGGGGAAATGCTCCGCATGGAGGTTCTGTCGATGCTGACGTCACCCATATGTGAGGACTGATTCCTGCTGCTCCTGGAGTACACCTGTTACAGGTGAGTAACTACTCTTCAGGGGTGTACACACTGCTCCATGTAGGTCACTCCTGTTTGTTGATATGAGTTGTGTTTTTGTTTTCATTTTATCCTGTTTCTATAAAGGATCCACTGTGTCTGCCCATGCCATTTTGAATTCTGTCACTATATTTGCCCCCACCACATCCATCGGGAGGGCATTCCAAACAGCCATCACCCTTTCAGTAAAGTATTTTCTGACATTGCCTAGCAACGGTCCCTCTGTAGAACTCCCCAGAGTTGCTGACTCAGGAGGGTGGCTCCCTCCTTCACCCCAGCCTGGGGTCTCTGGTATTAACAGCATGGCTGCTGAATGATTAGCCTTGGCTCCTTTTAACTTCTCGGTGGAGGTGGGCTTGCTAGTCTCCAGCAAGCCTTCAGTAAGACAAGCTTATGCCTTCAAGTGGTGGAGATTCTCCATGTGTTGCTCAGAGAAATGGGCAGACCCCTTCTGCATGGTCCAGCTATTCCTGCAATACCTGCTGCACCTCTCCCGTGCCAGACTAAAGTCCATCTCAGTCAAGGTGCACCTATCGAGGGCAAGCTTCTCTTGGCTCAGAACCTTGTTGCCCACTTTCTGCAGGGCCTATTGCTCTCCAAACCCCCAATTCACCAGTCCCCAGTGGAATGGAACCTTAACATAGTGCTGACGTGGCTCACCTCACCACTGTTTGAGCCACTAAACACCTGCCACCTGCAGTACCTCTCCTTGAAGGTTGCCTTCCTGGTGGCGTTCACCTTTGCTTGCAAGGTCAGCAAGCTCCAGGCTCTGGTGGCAGAGCCACCATATACAAGGTAATAAAAGAACAGGGTTGTGCTTCACACACCTCAAATTTCTGCTGAAGATGGTCTCCTCTTTCCACCTCAATCAGGAGGTGGTGCTCCCTACTTTATTCCCACCGCCTCACACCAGCAATGCAGAGGCTATATTTTTATACTCAGGACTGTAAGAGGGCTCTATCCTTCTACCTACAGTGTACCCGGGGCCACTGCAAAGCCTCCCAGCATTTCATTTCCTGTGACACCAGCTGTTTCGGAGGCAGTGAGCAGACCCTGTCTACCTGGGTGTCAGACTGCATTGCCCTCACCTACAAACAGACTGAGCTTCTGTTGGAGCACTGGGTCACAGTGTCAGGACTATGGTGACCTCTTGCAAACTTGCGCACTTTCCTGATAGACATCTGCTGGGCTGCCACCTGGTCTTCAGACTACTCCTTCGCAGCTCACTACTGCCTGGAGAGAGTCCTGCTAGGACAGTGCCTTCAGCCAGGCCATACTCCGTAATCTTTTCAGGTTTAGGAAATTCTGACCCTTCTGTGTTCAGGCTACCGGCGTGATGGCTCTCCCTGGACACTGGGGTCCTTTCAGAGTCTGTCCTTCGGACTCACCTGCTGCTACTAAGTTGGACTTTTTTTTTTTTTTTTCTCTACAGGTTCTCAGAAGCCTGTAGCTAGGGAGTCCCATATCTGAGGACTGACTTCCTGCTTGTTCCTGGAGAAAGCGTAGTTACTCACCTGTAACAAGTGTTCTCCAGGGACAGCAGGAATCAATCCTCATAACCCTACCTCCTCCCTGTAGAGTTGCCTTAACTATACCAAATTGTGTTGCTGTCTTAGCTATGTCATATGACTGAGCAAGATGGCACCCTTGGTCGGGAAGGGGACCACACATGCATGATGGCATCTCCTAAAAGCTTTCTTTGAAAGCTGGGGAGGTGCTTCCACGTAGGCTCTGTCAATGCCAATGTCGCTCATATGTGAGGACTGGTTCCTGTTGTCTCTGTAGAATGCCTGTCATAGGTGCGTAACTATGCTTTCTTCCTGAGAAAGAAAGGGGTGTTTGGTAATGCCCCACAGTACCAGGCCGCCTCTGCCCCACAGCAGGGGCAGCAGTCCAAGGGGAAAGGGCATGGCTCCCACAAGCCTAAGACCTCTAAGACCCAGGCACCTGCCCTGGCCTAGCCTGGAGGGAGTTCTTGACTCCTTGGCTATGGCTTCCTCTCCTCCAGGAGTCCCTCTGCAGCCACAGGGGGGCATCTGGTCCTTTTTGCCTCAGGTGGTCCTCCATCACCACAGATTTCTGGGTGCTGCAAGTAGTCGAGGAGGGATACCTCCTCCACCTGCAACAGATGCCACCCTCCTCCTTCCCAGGAGAACCTGTAAGGCCTCTGTCACCAGACTGTTCCTCACTGAGCTCACAGACCTCAAGGACAGAGGTGGAGCCAGTGCCCAGACATCTCTGGGCAAAGGCTTCTACTCCAGATATTTCTTTGTTCCCAAGTGAACAGGGAACCTTGGGCCCATCTTGGACCTGTGCTATTTGAACAGATTTCTGGTGAGGGAGAAATTCAAGATGCTCTCCCTTGAAATACTGCTGCCTTACCTTCAGCAGGAAACTGGATATGCTCCTTAGACCTGAAGGATGCTTATACACATATCCTGATCCATCCCAACCAACGAAAATGCCTCTGCTTCATGGTGGGCGGTCATTACCAGTAGAGGGTGCTACCCTTTGGGCTGGCATGATCACCAAGGGACTTCACCATCTGCCTAGTGGTGGTTGCAGCCCGCCTTTGTCTTTCATGGACGACTGGCTCATAAGGGGAGGCACAGCGGCAGAGATGCGCCATGCCACTGAGCACACCGTCCACATCCTGCAATGTCTGGGATTCGTCATCAGCTACCCCCCAAGTCCCACCTCTCTGGCACAGTGCCTGGAGTTCATAGGGGCTCAGCTGGACAAAATGACTCTGGGCACTAGCTGCAGAGGTGCAACACTGCCAGTCGGTGCCCACTAGCCTTCTCCTCCGCCTGCTGAGCCACATGGCCTCCACAGTCCCCGTAATAACATAAGAACATAAGATATGCCATACTGGGTCAGCATAAGAACATAAGATATGCCATACTGGACCAAGGTCCATCAAGCCCAGTATTCTGTTTCCAACAGTGGCCAATCTAGGTCATATGTACCTAGCAGTTTCCCCAAGAGACACAAGTTCCACAATGCTTGTACTGGGTCAAGCATTGATATCTTCGGTCACTTCTTAATAATGGTTTATGGACCTTTCCTCCAGGAACTTGTCCAAACCTTTTTTAAACCCAGCTACACTAACAGCCTTTACTACATCCTCCGGTAACAAATTCCAGAGTTTGATTACACGTTGAGTGAAAAAATATTTTCTTTTATTAGTCTTAAATAGTTTACCCTGTAGCTTCATTGCATGTCCCCTAGTCTTTCTATATTCTGATAAGGTAAACAATCGATCTACGTTTACCCGTTCCACTCCGTTCATTAATTTATAGACTTCTATCATATCTCCCCTCAGCCGTCTCTTTCCAGGTTAAAGAGCCCTAACCTTTTTAGCCTTTCTTCATAGGAGTATCCTTCCATCCCCTTTACCATTTTGGTGGCTCTTCTCTGTACCTTTTCTAAAATCGCTATATCCTTTTTAAGATACGGCGACCAGAACTGCACACAATATTCAAGATGCGGTCTCACCATGGAACGATATAGAGGCATTATAATATCTTTTGTTTTATTTTCCATTCCTTTCCTTATCATACCTAGCATTCTATTTGCTCTCTTGGCCGCCGCTGCACACTGGGCCGAGGGTTTTAACATGGTATCCACAATGACGCCTAAATCTTTTTCCTGGGTGGTGGTTCCTAATGTGGAACCTTGCATCGTGTAACCATAGTTTGGGTTGTTCTTCCCTAGGTGCATAACCTTGCACTTGTCCACATTAAATTTCATCTGCCATTTTGATGCCCAGTCTTCCAATTTATCAAGATCCTCTTGCAATTTTTCACAATCCTCTTGGGTTTTAACAACTTTAAATAGTTTTGTCTCATCTGCAAATTTGATAACCTCACTCGTTATTCCACTTTCCAGGTCACAGATCCCTGGGGTACACCACTATTCACCTTTCTCCATTGGGAGAATTGGCCATTTAGCCCTACCCTCTGCTTTCTATCTTTTAACCAGTTCCTGATCCACAATAGTACACTGCCTCCTATCCCATGACTCTTTAGTTTTGCCAAACGTCTCTGAGGGACCTTGTCAAAGGCTTTCTGAAAGTCCAGATACACAATATCAACTGACTCACCTTTGTCCACCTCTTTATTCACTCCTTCAAAAAAACATAACAGATTAGTAAAACAAGATCTTCCTTGCCTAAAGCCATGTTGGCTGTCTCCCATTAGGTTGTGACTATCTACATGCTGAGTAATTTTATTCTTTATGATGGTTTCTACCATTTTTCCTGGTACTGACGTCAGGCTCACCGGTCTGTAGTTTCCCGGATCACCCCTGGAACCCTTTTTAAAAATTGGTGTTACATTGGCGATCCTCCAATCTTCAGGTATTAGAGATGATTTTAATGATAGTTCACAGATTACTGATAGCAGGTCTGCAATCTCATATTTCAGTTGTTTCAACACCCTTGGATGTATACCATCCGGCCCAGATGATTTGCAACTCTACAGTTTATCTAATAGTTGTAAGACATCTTCCCGATGTATCGATATTTCCTTCAATTCTTCCGCACCTTTAAATACCACTTCAGTAATGGGTAACATCCCTACATCTTCCTCAGTAAAGACCGAAGCAAAGAATTCATCCAGTCTCTCCGCTATCGCCTTGTCGCCTCTTAGTGCTCCTTTAACCCCTTTATCATCTAATGGACCAACTGACTCTCTCACAGGTTTTTTGCTATGAATGTACTTGAAAAGGTCTTTATTTCGCGTTTTTGCTTCCGCAGCAAGCTTCTTCTCAAATTCTCTCTTTGCCTGCCTTATCAATGCCTTGCATTTGACTTGCCAGTGCTTGTGCTGTTTCCAGGTTTCATTGTTTGGCTCTTTTTTTCCATTTCCTGAAAGATGCTTTTTTGGCAACAGCCTCTCTGACCTCACCTTTAAACCATGCTGGCAGTTTTGGACTTCCTTCCACTTTTCTTAAAGCGTGGAATACAGCTGGTCTGGGCTTCCAAGATAGTATTTTTCAACAACACCCAAGCTTGATGTACGTCTTTAACCTTTGCAACTGCTCCTTTTAGTTTTTTCTTAACTGTTTTCCTCATTTTACCATAGTCTCCCTTTCGAAAGTTAAAAGGTAGTACTGTGGATTTCCTTACTATCCCTCATCCACTAATTAAATCAAAGGCGATCATGCTATGATCACTATTGCCAAGTGGCCCCAACACCCTTATCTCTTGCACTAGATCTAGTGTTCCACTAAGGACTAGGTCTAATATGGCTTCCCCTCTGGTCGGTTCATGAACCAGCTGCTCCAAGAAGCAGTCATTTATTTCATCTAGGAACTTTATCTCCCTAGCATGTCCTGACGTGACACTGACCCAGTCGATACCGGGGTAATTGAAATCACCCATTATTACTGTGCTGTAACTTTTGTTAGCTTCCTTGATTTCTTTGAGCATTTCATCATCCATTTGGTCATTCTGGCCAGGTGCTCGATAGTACACCCCCACTGCCATCGCCTTCCCCCTTTTATATGGAATTTCAATCCATATAGATTCTACAGCAGATTTTTGTTTCCTGCAAAACTTTAATCCTTTCTGAGTCAATGCCCTCTCTAACATAGAGCGCAACCCCTCCAAACGCCCGCCTGTATGACGATGTCTCAGTGGTGCCGCCTCTCCCAGGTGACCCACACCACAGGCAGGCTTCGAGACAAGGTGAAAGTGACCCACCAACTGGTGAACTCCCTTGACTGGTGGCATTCCCCCCCCCCCCACCACCACCTTTAGCCCAGGATGCCCTTCCCCAGAGTTTCCTTAATATGGATGCCTCCCTGTGAGGATGGGGAGCTCATTGCAAGGACTTCCACACAAAAGGCACATGGTCCCAGATAGAGTGCTAGTTGGACATCAACCTCCTGGAGCTCCAGGTGATTTTTCTGGCCCTCGGAGCCTTTCTAGAGCTGGTCCAGATGGTCATCCAAGTCGCAGTGTTGTATGTCAGCAAGCAAGGAGGCATGGGGTCATACTCCCTCTGCCAGGAGGCGGTAACCCTCTCCTCATATGCGACACAACAGAATGCTCCTGTGGGCAATCTACCTCCCAGGCCTGGACAACACCCTGGTGGACAGACTGAGCCAGAGGTCTTCCACAAAAGTGGTGCCTGGACCCCAGAGTGGCCTCCATTTTATGACTCGGGGGTGTCCCCCTAGTGGACCTGTTCACCAGTCTGGACAACACAGTTGTCCTGCTTCTGCTCCTGCCAGCCACACCTGTCCCGGGTGGTGCTGGATGCGTTCCTCATCCTATGGATGGAAGGCTTCTTACGCCTTCCCACCAACACCTCTGGTCACTAAGACCCTCTTCAAAGTCCAGCGTGAGAGGGCATCACGGATTCTGGTAGCCCCCTGATGGTCCAGGCAACCTTGGTTTCAGCTGCTTCTCTGTCTGTTGGTGGCACCTCCTATTCCCCTGGGCTGCTCCCCAGGACTACTTTCACAGGAGGGCGGCTCTCTTGCACTCCAACCTGGGGTCCCTGTTGCTCACAGCTTGGCTGCTGAAAGGGTAGCTCTAGCTCCCCTCAAACTCCCACATGACATGGAGAGGAGGTCCTTCTGGTCTCCCGCAAGGCCTCCACGAGAAGGGCATACACCTTCAAGTGGCGTCTATTTTCGGTGTGGTGCGATGAGAGGCAGGTGAACCTATTCTGCTCTGTGCAGCTGGTGCTCCATTGCCTACTCCACCTGATCCAGAGTTGAACACCAAGTGCACCTGAGTGCTATTGCAGCACACTACCACTCTGTCAAGGGCAAGCCCCTCTGGGTTCAGCCTCTTATCTCTCCTTTTCTGCAGGGCCTTATGATGATCAAGCCCCCCATCTGTCCACCAATGGTGGAGTGGGGTATCAACGTGCTCACGGCTCACTAAGCTGCTGTTTGAGCTCCTGGCTACTTACCACATCCGGTACCTCTCCTGGAATGTTGTGAGTTCCAGGCTCTGATGGCAGAGCCATCCTACCTGAGGTTCTACAAGAACAGGGTGGAGCTCTGCACACACCCCAAGTTTCTGCCAAAGGTGGTATCCCCCTTTCATCTCAATCAAGAGGTGGTGCTCCCCACCTTCTCAAGACCGCACGCCGGCAAGGCAGAGACTGTTCTCCATACTCTGGATTGTAAGGGGGCCACGTCCTTGTATCTGCAATGGACTTGGGGCCACCGCAAAACGCCTCGGCTCTGTCTCCTATGATCCCAGTCGATTGGGGCTTCCAGTGACCAAGCGAACTCTGTCCACTTGGGTGGAAGACTGCATTGCCCTTGCCTATGAGCAGGCTAGGATCTCACTAGGCCACCGGGTCACAGCACACAGGGCCATGGTTACCTCTGGCAAATCTGTGTTCCGTACCTGTGATGGAAATCTGCTGGGCTGCCACCTGATCTTTGGTCCATACCTTCGTAGCTCACTACTCTGGAGAGGGAGTCCTGATAGGACAGCACTTTCAGCCAGGCAATGCTCCATAATATCTCCGGTGTGTAGGCAATTCCTGCTCTCCAATCCTTCTGCGTTCAGGCTAACGGAGTGCTGGTTCCCCACCAGACACGGGTCTTGCAAGTCTCAGTTGGGACTTGATTACTGCAGCTCATAGCTCACTGAACCTGTAGTTGGGGAGTCCCCATATATGAGGACTGATTTCCTGTTTGTTCTAGGAGACAGTGTAGTTACTAACCTGTAACAGGTTCTCCAGGGACAGCAGGAATCGGTCCTCACAACTCTTCCTCCTCCCCTTGGAGTTGCTGCTTTACTGTGTTTTATTTTTGCCATCATTAGACTGAGGCAAGATGGCACACTTGGGCAGGAAGGGGACCACATATGTGTGGTGCGTCTCCCAAAGGCTTTCTTTGAATGCTGGGTAGATGCTTCTGCGTAGGCTCAGCACCAGTGTTGCTCGTATGTGAGGACTGATTCCTGCTGGCCCCAGAACACTTTTTTATTTTTATTTTTTTTTTTTACAGGCGAGTAACTATGCTTTCCGGGCTCCTTTCCGAGTTGGTGTGGTTTTTTTTGAGTATATTTGGTAGAGTATGGACAAAGTATGCCGAATACTTGTTTCTTTTGGAGTCTGCTTTTTATAGAAATACTGGTCAGAGGAGGTCTGCACAGGACCCTTACGTGGTGACATCATCAAACTAGTTTCTCAGTCTCCATCTGCTGGTAGGAGTGTATACCTCATGCATCTGGACTGGAAAGAATTAGCAGATAAGGTCTAATTTCACCTTCTCCAGGACCAAGCAGGAAGTCAGTCCTCACTTATGGGTGACGTCGGCGCCGACGGAGCCCTCGCGGAGCAATTTTCCCCAGCTTTCAAAGAAAGCCTTTGGGAATTGCAGCGCGCATGCGCGGTCCTCTTCCCGCCCAAGGGTGCCATCTTAGCCAGTCTTCTTCTTTTTTCCGCGGAGCCCTACAGACGTCCCCGTCTTGTCCCCGCGAAAAAGTCGATATTTCTTCATTATTTTATTCTTTTTCCTTCGGTCGACGCCGGTCTTTTTCCCGCCCGGACTCGCGACGCCGGTCACGAGTCCTCTTCCTTTTTTCGGTTTTTCTGACTTAGCTTTCGTTTTCGATTTTTCCCTGGCAGCCCGGTCCTTTGACCTCGCAGGGGCCCTTTTTCCCCCGATGGCTGCCAGTGGTTTTAAGCGGTGTGGTCAGTGTGACCGAAATATGTCACTAACTGACACACACGACTTTTGCCTCCGCTGCCTGGGCCCGGATCATGAGGAATTGATCTGTGGGCCCTGCGGCAAAATGTCCTCCAAAGCGTTGAGAAGTCGGCGGCATCAGCGTGATAGGATCTTCGCTGACCCCAGCCGTACCCGGACCTCGTCGGAGGCCTCCGCGTCCAAAGGGTCCAGCTCGGACCGTCGCCGGAGTTCCTCCGACAGGGGTTCTCCCTCCGGGGACCATCGTCGGAAGGTGAAACCCGCGAGGGCGGCGTCGGTGGACGCTCCTGGTTCCGCGAGGGCCAGGTCGCATAGCCCCGACAGCCGCCCCGGGTCCTTGGAGAAGGAGCACCTCACGAAGCGACCTCGCCTGGAGTCGGAGATGCCTGCTCGGGTAAGTCCTGTGGTCCTTCTGGACTCGCCTCCGCGACAGCCGACGTCGGGCCCGACGCCGTCGGGGCCCGAGTCGGGGGCTGCTGGGTCACCTGAGCTCGGACTCAGGTTGACGGCCTTGGAGAGCAGACTGTCTGCCTTCATGGACCAGCAGCGGGCACTGCTCGCTGGCCTCGCTGGCGCCGCTGCCCCGACCACCGGGACGTCGACGTCCAAGTCGACCCCGGAGACCGAGCCGATCCTCGAGTCGATGCGAACTCGAGTCGATCCTCGGTCGAGGTCACCCTCGGCCTCCCGTTCGGGACCGAGGTTGCCGACGCCGACTCCCTCGGCGTCGGGGCAGCAGGCGCCGCGCCCTGCCCGGGCCGACCCCACCGAGTCCTCGTCGGAGTCGGTCTGGGAGTCTGAAGAGGAAGAGTCGCCTGATTCTTTCCGGACTCGGTGTGTCCCCTCGGACTCACCGGAGTCCGAGCCTCGGAAGCAGTCCCCCCCGGAGGATGCCCGGTTCTCGGACTTCGTCAGGGATATGGCCAAGGCTTTGGCCTTCCCTGCGGACCCCGAGGAGGAGCCTCGAGCCGAAGAGCTCGACGCCCTCCAGTATGACTCTCCCGCAAGGGAACACTTTACTGTACCGGTTCCTCCTATGCTGGAACGACTACTCTTCCGCATGTGGGAGAGTCCGGCCTCCTCGCCGGTCCTGAGCAAGCGGGTCGATTCTATCTATCGAGTCCGCAAGAGCCCTGGCTTTCAAAAGGCACAGCTACCACACCATTCCATGGTAGTGGAATCGGCCATGCATCGTCTTAAGAGCCAGAAGATGCACTCCTCGGTGCCTCCTGGCAGGGAGGCCCGTAACCTGGATGGCCTTGGTAAGAAGTGTTTCCAGGGCTCTATGCTCGCATGTCGTGTCCAGACCTACCAGCTATACATGGGCATGTATCTCCGAGATCTGGCTAAAGAATTAGCCGGATTCTCCGCTGGTTTGTCCGAGGAACCCTTGCGGAGGTTCCTGGCCTTGTCCACTGGCATTCGGGAATGCTCAAAGTTCATGTCCCGAGCAGCCTATGATGGCTTTGAAGCATCGGCTCGAGTGGCCGCAGCCGGCATCGGTGCCCGCCGACAGGCTTGGCTTCAGTCGTCAGACCTTGAGCCCTGGGTGCAGGACAAGTTGGTCGATGTCCCCTGCCGAGGCGAAAACCTCTTTGGCAAGCCCATGGCTGAAAAGACTGCACAAATTGAGACTGAGACTCTCACCAGGACCAGGCTTTCTAGGAAGACCTGTGCCCCTTCCCAGAAAAAGAAGGGCTCGGGAAAAAAGTCCTTTTACCCGAGGAAGGCGACTGCCTACAAACAATACCCCCATTATCAGGCCCCTGCAGCTCCCCAACAGGGCCAGCAGGCCAAGGGACGGGGTAACGGGTCCCGTAGGCAGCAAGCCCCCAAGCCTGCACCACCAGCCCCTGCTCCGCAGGGTGGGGGTTTTTGACTCACTAAGCATAGCCTCTCCCCCCCCGCTGGTTCCTCCCAGCACCGGAGGCCGGCTGGTTCACTTCGCCCACAGGTGGTCCAGCATCACCGCAGATGCCTGGGTGCTTCAAGTCGTGCGAGAAGGCTATCTTCTCCACTTCCACCAGGTCCCTCCCTCCTATTTTCCGGGAGAACCTCCACGACCCCCTCTACACAGGGAATTACTCCTTCAGGAGTTAGCAGGTCTTCTGCAGGAACAGGCGGTGGAACCGGTGCCACACCACCTGAGAGGTCAAGGCTTTTATTCCAGGTATTTTCTAATACCAAAGAGAACAGGAGGCCTCAGACCCATCCTGGATTTGCGCAACCTCAACAAGTTCCTTGTGCGGGAGAAGTTCAAGATGCTTACCCTTGGAATCCTTCTGCCCTACCTCCAGCAGGGAGATTGGCTATGCTCCTTGGATCTAAAGGATGCCTATACACACATCCTCATCCACCCCAGCCACCGCCAATACCTAAGGTTTGTGGTGGCAGGAAATCATACCTTTGGCCTGTCCTCCGCACCGCGAGTCTTCACAAAATGTCTCGCGGTGGTGGCGGCCCATCTCCGGCTTCACGGCCTGTATGTCTTTCCGTACCTCGACGACTGGCTCATCAGAGCGGCGTCCGCTCCGGAGGTCACCAGCGCCACACGCCGCACGGTGACTCTTCTGCAATACTTGGGCTTTGTTATAAATTTCGCAAAGTCCACTTTGCTCCCCTCACAGGATCTCGAGTTCATCGGCGCAAGGCTGCACACTCCTCAGGCACGAGCGTACCTACTGCTCGACAGGGCTCAACGGCTCATGGTCCTAGCCGACCGTTTTCGCAGCCAGCCCCTGGTCTCCGCCAGGCGCTTCCTGAGACTACTCGGCCATATGGCTTCCACCGTCCATGTGACCCCCAATGCCCGCCTGAATATGCGGCCTGCTCAATGGTGTCTCCGCCAGCAGTGGCGACAAGCCACAGGCGGCCTAGCAGACCTAGTGCGCGTCTCCGAGCCGCTGATCTCGTCTCTCCGGTGGTGGCTTCAGCAGCCGAACCTGATATTCGGAATGCCTTTCCAGTCACCCCAGCCGACCCGGGTGCTGACCACGGATGCATCCCTCCTGGGCTGGGGAGCACATTGCCAAGGGGCACGTACTCAGGGCCTCTGGACCACGTGGGAGTCTGCTCAGCAGATCAACTTCCTGGAGCTCAGGGCGATCCGCCTGGCTCTCAAGGCTTTCTCCCACCTGACTTCCCACCAGTCCGTCCTTGTCCAGACGGACAATCAAGTTGCCATGTTCTACGTGAACAAGCAGGGGGGCACGGGCTCCTTCCTCCTCTGCCGGGAGGCACAGAAGCTCTGCTCTTGGGCCGTCAGTCACGGCATTCTCCTCAAGGCAGTTTTACTCCCGGGTCAAGAGAATTGCCTGGCGGACAAACTCAGCAGGATCCTCCAGCCGCACGAGTGGCGGCTGGATCCCTTGGTAGTTCAGAAGCTCTTCCTAAAGTGGGGCCTCCCCACGGTGGATCTCTTTGCCAGTCCTCACAACCGGCAGCTTCCTCGCTTCTGCTCTCGTCAGCCACACCCCCTTCGGGTTGCGGCGGACGCGTTTCTAATTTCATGGTCGGGGAGCCTTCTGTACGCTTTCCCTCCCATCCCGCTAGTCTCTCGGACTCTTTTCAAGGTTCTCCGAGACAAAGCCTTCATGATCCTGGTGGCCCCTCGTTGGCCCAGACAGCCGTGGTTTCCGCTCCTGCTGCAATTAGCGGTGGAGGATCCATTCCCTCTGGGGGTACAACCGGATCTCCTCACTCAGGATCAGGGGTCTCTACTACACCCCAACCTCAGGTCTCTCAACCTCATGGCCTGGCTGCTGAGAGGGTAGTCCTTGCTCCCCTTCTCCTGCCGGCAGAGGTGGAGGAGGTCGTCTTGGCTTCGCGACGGCCTTCTACCTGCAAATGCTACGCCCTTAAATGGCGTCGCTTCGCCGTCTGGTGTACCCAACAGTCTCAGGATCCCTTCTCCTGCCCGGTGTCGGTGATCTTGCAGTACTTGCTACACCTCTCTAATCTGGGACTTAAGTCCAACTCCGTCAAAGTTCACCTCAGTGCTCTTTCGGCCCATCATGTGCCAGTGGACGGTAGACCTCTCTCCAGCGACCCTCTCGTAGCTAGGTTCCTCCGAGGTCTCCTTCTACTTAAACCACCTCTGCGCCCGCCAGCGCCTGACTGGGACCTGAATGTGGTTTTGCAGCGGATCACCTGTCCGCCTTTTGAACCTATGGCTACCTGTTCTCTCCGTTTTCTGTCTTGGAAAACACTGTTCTTGATAGCCCTCACTTCCGCTAGACGCGTAAGTGAATTGCAGGCCCTCGTGTCTGATCCCCCTTACACTCGGTTCTGCAAAAATAGGGTAGTCCTACGGACTCACCCAAAATTTCTTCCAAAAGTGGTCTCCCCTTTTCACATCAATCAGGAGGTGGTACTTCCAACCTTCTTTCCCAGACCACACTCCAGCTGAGCTGAAACGGTCCTCCATACCCTGGACTGTAGAAGGGCATTGAACTTCTACCTTGACCGTACGCGGGAGCACCGTAAAGCTGCTCAGCTTTTTGTGTCTTTTGCCCCCAATAAATTGGGGCTCCCGGTCTCCAAGCGTACTCTGTCCATCTGGGTTGCGGACTGTATCTCTTGGGCTTATGGGGCAGCCGGACTCTCCTTAGAAAGTCAAGTCACGGCTCATTGCGTTCGGGCAAAGGCTACGTCAGTGGCTTACCTCCGCTCTGTTCCGCTGGCAGACATCTGCCGGGCCGCTACTTGGTCTTCGAGCCAGACTTTTGCGGTCCATTACTGTCTCGAGAGGGAGTCCCGCAGGGACAGTGCTTTCGGACAGGCAGTCCTCCGTAATCTCTTTGAGGTCTGAGCAACTCCTACCCTCCATCCCGGATGTGGGCTACCGGTGGGTGATAATTCAGCGAAGATTCTTTCCTTCTGTGCTGCTGAGCTAGAGGGAGCTCATTTTTGTGCTTAGGGTCTCCGGTAGCCTTGAGCTTGGGAGTCCCATAAGTGAGGACTGACTTCCTGCTTGGTCCTGGAGAAAGCGTAGTTACTCACCTGTAACAGGTGTTCTCCAGGAGCAGCAGGAATCAGTCCTCACTACCCTCCCTCCTCCCCTTGGAGTTGCAATCGTCTGCTTTAGTTTTTTTGCAAATTTTTATGCTGTCTTTTTTAGCTATGTCATCTGACTGGCTAAGATGGCACCCTTGGGCGGGAAGAGGACCGCGCATGCGCGCTGCAATTCCCAAAGGCTTTCTTTGAAAGCTGGGGAAAATTGCTCCGCGAGGGCTCCGTCGGCGCCGACGTCACCCATAAGTGAGGACTGATTCCTGCTGCTCCTGGAGAACACCTGTTACAGGTGAGTAACTACGCTTTCTAGTTTAACCCATAGGGCCGCCTTCTTCCCTTGTAAGCTCTGTAATTCTGTAGCTTTCATATGATTCTTTACATGTTGAGACTGATTTGGATTCCTGCGTGTCCAGGCCGTAAGACAAGCAGAATCTGTACGGCCCCCAGATATACCAGATTCTGCAACCGTGGGAGCTATACATTCCTATTCGTCTCTCCGGGCCAGGCCAGGAAATCTTGGGTGGTCAATCTGCTCCAGCAGCTGAGGACTGGAAACTGACAAGTTTTCCTGACAGCCTATCCAGCTCCCCTAGGTGTCAGCTACTCAGTCTTACAGTCCTCAGCAGCTGAGCTGGACGTTCTTGACACAGCTCCCCAGAGAGACGATTAGGAAAGGTGTCAGAGTTTAGCTAAGTTTTTTGGTTTTGGGGATTGGAGTTTTAGATAGCACAGTGCCTTATAACAACTACAAAAAAAAAAAAACAGCACTTAAAACGAATCGCAGAGCAGCGGAACTTATCTGAGCGGCGGCTATGCTCCGCCAACAACGCTAGCGGTCGGGGAAGCTCCTCTTGACCCTCTCTGCTCCGTCTGCACGAGGTAGAGCCTGCCTCTCTTGGACGGTGCGATTCGGCAGCGGTTAAGCAGGCCTGGGAGCCCCAGTGTCCTCTCCCTGCATTGTCGGCATCCTCGCATCTGCTTGCTGTTAGCAACGGCGCTGCGGTGCTTGTAGGATCGCCAGAACTTAAAGCAGTCGGCGACTGGTGAGTCTTCTAAATTTCTAGTTTGGGGGGCATTTTCAGTGACCGCGGGGTTAGCTTCTCTGCGTGCGGCTGCCTGGACACGTGGTTTTGCTTGAGTTTATTGTCGGCGCTCCGTTCGGTGCCCGGGGATCTTCTTACCGATTGTCTGTCTTTCGGGGGTTCGTTCTTCTTAGACGCAGGGCCAGCATGGAGGATACTTCCTCAGAGTCGGGTCCTCTGTTGCCGCTCGCGGCAGGGGAAAGAGCGGGAACGGCGGCCATTTTATCTGCTCAGGCCGGTGCTCCCGCGCCCTCTGCTAAACCCCACAAGAGGAAAGATAAGATGCAGAAACACCTGCAGCTACAGACGTGATGCCTCAGCCTGTTCTGGCAGCGCAGCAGGGTCTCAGTGCTTATTTCTCTCCAGACTTTATTCTTTCGTTACATCAGGCTTACCTCCTGAAACAGTCACAGGTCGCTCTCCCTCCTGCACCGGACAACCTTTTTGGTTCTCCGCTGACATCCTCTTCAGAGGTTCCATTGGGGGACTCTAGCTCTGCGGGGCTTCAGGGCAAGAGCCAAGCTACTGAGAATCCTGAGGCTCCCGGTGGGATATTCCCAGGTGGGGAGGAAGGTGACTTTCTGTCTGATCCAGGCTTGGAGGCTTGGTCTGGGGATTTGGAAGAAGGTGAGCTGGGTCCTGGGGAGGATCCTAATGTTTTTCGGATGTTCCATAAGGAGGAGCTGGGGGCCTTAATATCTCAGTCTCTTTCAGCGTTGCATTTAGTTGTGCCAGCCGTGCAGCAGGAGCCCTTAGAAGATCCCTTGCTGCAAGGGTTTAGATCCGAGCACAAGTGTTTCCCGGTTCATCGCGTTATTAAGCAGATGATAGAGGCTGGATGGGAATTTCCGGAAGCCTCTCTCCGGGGGGTGTCGGTCGATGTCTCGGCTTTACCCTGTGCCTCAGGAAGAGAAAGAGCTATTGCGTATGCCCAAGGTGGATGCTGTGGTTTCGGCCGTCACTCGCAAAACCACCATCCCTGTTGAAGGGGGGACTGCTCTCAAGGATTTACAGGATCGCCGTTTAGAAGCGCTTTTGAAACAGGCCTTTGATTCTAGTGCCTTAGCCCTCCAAGCTTCTATTTGTGGGGCTTATGTGTCTCGGGCCTCCATCCGCTGGCTGCAGGGGGACCAGCCTTCGGAAAGAGTGGAGGAGGCGCCGGCAGATGTGGCAAAGTTGGAGTCGGCGGCTGCCTATCAGGCGGATGCCTTTTATGATTTGGTGCACATTTCGGCAAAAGCTATGGCTTCCATAATCGCCGCGAGGCGTTTCCTTTGGCTTAGGAATTGGGCGGCGGATGCGTCCTCCAAGGCACGTCTAAGTAAGTTGCCGTATAAAGGCAAGCTCTTGTTTGGGGAGGCCTTAGAAAAAATTGTTAAGGATTTGGGTGACTCCAAAGGGGGCCGGCTGCCGGAGGACCGTCCACGGACTTCCAAACAGGGGTCCTTGCTGCGAGGTCAGACTCGGGACTTTCGCAGGTTTCGGGGTGCTCGGTTCACTCCTTATCAGCGCGGTCGGTTTGTTTCTAGAGGCCATTCCTTTCGGGGCTCCAGAGGTTTCGGTAGGGGCTATTTTGGGGCCCAGCAGGCCGCTGCCAAAAAGCCCCAATGAAGCGAGGCCGGTCCAGGTGGAGATTCCTGTCGGAGGTCGGTTACAACTGTTCCTCTCCACCTGGGCCAACATCACCATGGATCAGTGGGTTCTGGAGGTTGTCAGACGGTTATGCCTTGGAATTTGTGAACCGGATTCCAGACGCGTTTGTCCGGTCCCCCTGCGGTCCGCAGGCCAAGAGGGCCGCGGTAGCAGAGACTCTCCGTCATCTGGTGTTCCTTCAGGCGGTAGTCCCGGTGCCTGCCGACCAGTGCGGCTTAGGTCGATACTCGATTTATTTTGTGGTTCCCAAGAAAGGAGGTTCTTTTCGTCCGATTTTGGATCTCAAGCACGTGAATCGGTGCTTGCGGGTGCCTCATTTTCGTATGGAAACCTTACGATCGGTGATTCGCTCGGTTCGCCCAGGCGAGTATCTTACTTCCATAGATCTTACGGAGGCTTACCTGCACATCCCTATCAGGGCCGAACACCAGCGGTATCTTCGCTTCGCGGTGCCCATGGGTCATTTTCAGTTTCGGGCATTGCCGTTTGGGCTTGCCACGGCTCCTCGCACCTTCACCAAAGTGATGGTCGTGGTGGCGGCGGCGCTCCGAAAGGAGGGGATTCAGGTTCATCCCTACTTGGACGATTGGTTGATCCGGGCGCCGTCGCAGGCGGAGTCCGTGCAGGCTACGGCGCGCATAGTGGAGGTCCTGGGGCAGTTAGGCTGGGTCATCAATCAAGCAAAGAGCCAGTTGGAGCCCGTTCGGCGCTTAACCTACCTGGGGGCTCTGTTCGACACCGGCGTTGGGTCGGTTTTTCTTCCGGAGGACAGAGTGCAGAAGATCTTGAAGCAGGTGGCAGCGTTTCTGCGAGTCCAGGCTCCAATGGCTTGGCGTTACCTGCAGTTGCTGGGGTCCATGGCGGCCACCTTGGATGTGGTTCCGTGGGCAAGGGCTCACATGCGGCCGCTCCAGAGCGCCTTGTTGTCTCGTTGGTCCCCTCAAGAGCATCCTCTCTCACGCAGGTTAGTCTGCCCAGAGCCCGTGCGTCTCAGCTTGCTCTGGTGGTCGAATCTAGTCCATCTTCAAGCGGGTGTCCCCCTGGAAGTGTCCAACTGGGTGTTGCTCACGACGGACGCAAGCCTCTCCGGGTGGGGGGCGCATTGTCTGGGTCGTGTGACACAAGGTGTGTGGTCAGCAGACGAAAGGACCTGGTCGATCAATCGCTTGGAGCTCCAGGCAGTCCGTCTCGCACTGCTAGTCTTTGTCGAAGTGATTGCAGGACAGGCAGTGCGGGTTTTCTCCGACAATCAGGTGACAGTCTCTTACATAAACAGGCAAGGGGGCACGGGCAGTGCTCTATTGTTGCAGGAATGCCTCCTACTGTTTCAGTGGGCGGAGGCCCATCTCTTGGCAATTTGGGTGGCTCATGTGGCCGGCAAGGACAATGTGCAGGCGGATTATCTCAGTCGCCATCGTCTAGATCCGGGAGAGTGGGAGCTGGACGAGGCAGTGTTTCGGGAGATTTCTCGCCGGTGGGGGCAGCCGGTTCTCGATCTTATGGCTACCCAGGGCAATGCCAAGGCCGCGCGGTTCTTCAGCCGTCGGGAGCACATGTCGGAAGGTCTGGACGGTCTCGTTCAGCCTTGGCCTCGCCATCATCTCCTGTATGTGTTTCCACCGTGGCCGCTCCTGGGGAGGGTCATCCAGAGAGTGGCTGCGCACAGGGGTCCGGTGATTCTGGTGGCTCTGGATTGGCCTCGGCGTCCTTGGTATGCCGACCTCATGCGACTGCTCATTGCGCCTCCCTGGCGGCTGCCCGCGCGCAGCGATCTCTTGAGACAGGGTCCGGTTCTCATGCCGGAGGTGGATCGATTCTGTCTTACGGCTTGGTTCTTGAACGGCGCCGGTTGCAATGCAAAGGCTACTCCAGCGCTGTGATAGCTACCCTGTTGCAGTCCAAACGGCGGTCCACCTCATTGGCGTATGTTCGAGTTTGGCGTTTATTTGAAGACTGGTGTCTTGCGCGCAACGCGTTGCCCGGGGGGGCGTCGATCCCAGATATCTTAGGTTTTCTTCAGGTGGGTTTGGAGAAAGGTTTGGCACTTAGTACATTACGGGTTCAGGTGGCAGCTCTGGCCTGTTATAGAGGTAGAATACAGGGCAAACCGCTAGCGTCCCATCCTGATGTGCTCCGTTTCCTGCGGGCCGCTAAGAACATTCGGCCTCCGAGGCGTCCAGTGGTTCCTCCGTGGGACTTGAACCTGGTGCTCCAGGCGTTGTCAGACCCGGCGTTTGTCGGTCATCGATCGGCGCACCTGCGGGAGTTGTCCTGGAAGACGGCTTTTCTGGTGGCCTTGTGTTCGGCTAGGAGGATTTCCGATCTTCAAGCGCTCTCATGCAAGGAACCGTTCCTTCGTTTTTCAGCGGAAAAGGTGGTGTTGCGTCCGGTGCCCTCTTTTCTTCCCAAAGTGGTTTCTCCGTTTCACATTAATCAGGTGGTTTCCCTTCCTACTTTCGAAGGGTTGGGGAACAGTGTCTTGGATCGGTCCCTTAAGCGGCTGGACTTGGACCGCGTGTTGCGTAAGTATCTCAGGGTGACAGCATCGTTTCGGCAGTCGGATAGGTTGTTTGTTCTCTACGGCGGCGCGGCGAAGGGTAAGGCGGCCACCAAAGCCTCTATCGCTCGCTGGGTAAAACATGCTATTCGCGTCGCATACGAAGCCAGGGGAAAGCCGGTTCCTCAGGGCCTGGGTGCGCATTCAACCAGAGGTCAGGCTACCTCTTGGGCGGAGTATGCGTTAGTTCCGCCAGTGGACATTTGTCGGGCGGCGACGTGGTCCTCCTTGCACACGTTTGCGCGACATTATCGGTTGGATGTTCAGGCTCGGGAAGACGCCAGTGTGGGCGCGGCTGCGCTGGTTGCGGGGCTCGCAGGTCCCTCCCGGATTTAAGTACTGCTTTGGTACTTCCCAAGATTTCCTGGCCTGGCCCGGAGAGACGAATAGGAAGAAGAAATTAGACCTTACCTGCTAATTGTCTTTCCTTGAGTACTCTCCGGGCCAGGCCAGGACCCTCCCTGGGTGTATCTGCGAGTTTCTGGTCAGCATGCTGTTTCGTCGGTCGTTCCTTCTTTTGACTGGGTGCTGTACAAGGCAGTGGTTTTTGGATACTGGGGTTCCCTTTCGGGGAAGGACAATAAGTACAACACCAAAATGGAACATAAAAAAAACCCCAAAAAAACAAACAAAAAAACCTGAAGTTAATGGACTATCATACCGAGGCAGGCTTTCCTCCTCGCAGGGGGGCATGATGGTCAAGAGTGTATGGGGGAACAGTAATTTCCCATTTGCCTTCAGGCCCCGACTGGTTTATCAGTCCTCTGGCGATTCAGTACTTACATTTCGACAGGTGTTACTGTTGTACAGGCACAGCGTTTTTTGCCTAGTGTTTATGGTTTTTTTCTTAGGATTATAAGTGTTTGGGGCTAGCTTTACTGCTTTGTTACCGTTAGACTGAGTAGCTGACACCTAGGGGAGCTGGATAGGCTGTCAGGAAAACTTGTCAGTTTCCAGTCCTCAGCTGCTGGAGCGGATTGACCACCCAAGATTTCCTGGCCTGGCCCGGAGAGTACTCAAGGAAAGACAATTAGGTAAGGTCTAATTTCTTCTTCCCACAGTTACAGAATCAAGGCACTTGGACGGGCCATCATGCACAGCATTTTGTGCCAGCCGACATCCAAGTGCCTGCTTGTTCTCCGCTCACAGCATTCCTACATGTGTGCTGGTGCCTTAACATCCTGTCGCCATGGCACTGGGATGCATAGCAGGAGCCCGCAAGACCTGCCGCAGTTTCAACTCCTTTTCCCCACTGCTTGACCCTCTGTGGGACCTGCCACGGCTGGGATCAGGCAGAGGGGGCCTACCTGCCGCGGCTTGTGTGTTGGATGGGTATGCTGGGCCCAATTTGCTGTCCTGGGGGGAGGGGGGAGGAGAATGGACTTATTTCACCTCTGAGGTGGAATAAGCCCCCCATCCATCTTGAACTTGGTGGACATAAAAGGCCGTGACCTGAATCGGCCCTGTACATCCAGGTGAGTCAGCTTACCCTCTCTGCCAACCCCCCTACCCCCTCCCTCTGGCCCACTCCTGTCCAGTGCTCCCCGCACAGACCCTCTGTGCATGCGACGAGCCTGGGTCACAGAATTTGTTCCCTGTGAATAGCAGGGGTTGGACATCAAAGTTGGTTGTCCATGCCTATTATTCACAAGTCAGAATGACCCCCTTAGTGTTCCTCCTCTTCTTCCTACCCTGTCCTTCCAGAGTAAAGGATAGCCTGGTATAATTACATCCCAGTCAAGTTTGTACATGAACCTGTGTCTGTAAGGGCCAGTAAATCTAAGTCTTCCTCTTCCATTAAAACCTCAACATCTGAGATCTTGCTTCCCTTACTACAGGCATTAATGCACACTGCTTTCAGGACATTGTCCTTTTACCCATGTCTACAAAAGTATTATATGTTTCACTTACCTGAGGACTTCTACTTGCCTGGAGGCTGTCTTCACCCATCCACAGTGAATCTAGTTTAAGCCCTCTTTAGTAGATTAGCCAGTCTTACTGCAGAAGACACTTCCATCCTTCTTGGATAGGTGGATGCCATCTCTGCTCAGCAGCCCTTGGAAAACCATCCCATTGTCCAGGAAACCAAAATGCTCTGACAGCAGCAGCTCAGGCCATCTTTGCTCTCTAGAACAGAGGTTCCCAAATGTGTGTTTAAATATTGTGGACCCCTTACTAATAATCAAAACATTAAGGGGACCTCTCCACCCCCAGCTTTCCCATTAGCGCTCTCACTCAGAACGAAAGAACTGTGAAGATAAAAGCATGTCTGTCTTTCCAGTGAGTCTCCCACCAGTCTCATCTCACATCCTCTCGTCACCTCACCAGCTGCTTTGTCCTTGTGGGACCCCCCTGTAATGGTCTCACAGACCACAGGTTGGTAAACACTGCTTTAGAAACTGCACCATGGCTGGAGCAGACTACCAGCATGAAGTTTATAGGTTTTTTGATAGATTTTGATATTCTGGGTGATAACTCACATACGTTCTAATGCTAAAAACATTCCCTCCTAGCTGTGCATTTTGAACAAGGGGACTATACAAAGTGCCGTGATCTGTGTGAACAAGCCATCGATGTTGGAAGGGAGAATCGAGAAGATTACCGACAGATTGCTAAGTGAGTGCACTTGGAGCTCTGGAAGAGCATGCAGGGGGTGTAGTGCTGAAGGCAGAGGCCTGCTAGCATGGCTTTGGGAAGTGGTGTTGGTAGCATATTTTACTCCTGTAAACCATGCCGGTGCCCTTTTTTAGCAGGTGTCATATATGGACTGGCAGGGCTTAACATATCACATGCCTTTCTTGAAAGCAGCATACTATCATGTGCGATCCCATAAGTCTGGACCCCATCTTACTAATTGAGAATTCTAGCTCTGCACAGTTAAGTTAGAGCAGGTTGGCTGTTTGACTACAGCCTGCACCTTAATACCTTTCTGTTGCTCTGGAAAGTGGAATTTTATATTTTTTCAGGGCATATGCACGAATCGGCAACTCCTACTTCAAGGAAGATAAATACAAAGAGGCCATTCAGTTTTACAACAAGTCGCTGGCAGAACATCGAACCCCAGATGTGCTGAAAAAATGTCAGCAGGTGAGTGTCTGGGGAGGTGTAGATCTTTTCTGGAGCAGCTGGTGAATGTGGATTTTCTGGTGGAAAGAACAGAGCTTGTCTGACTACATCCCCCTCCTGCCCTCCCCCAACCAGGGTGGTGAGCAGGTGAAGTGCCTCTTGTCTGACTTTTACCTTCTCTACAGGCTGAGAAGATCCTGAAGGATCAGGAGCGGTTGGCATACATCAATCCTGACCTGGCACTGGAGGAGAAGAGCAAAGGCAATGAGTGCTTTCAGAAAGGTTAGTTTTGTGTATGCATATTCCTGATACCCAATACTGTGGCCTGCAGGAATGAAGTGGACCATAAACATAACAATATATAAACATATTGGGCCTTGACTACTTTGCAGAGGGTGGTGTTTACGTACTCTCCCATGCTACAAGCTGGACAGACCTTTTTGTGAGCCCTTTCTGTGGCTGACTGCGGCGTGCTTCCTCTTGTGTTCCATTAGGTGACTATCCACAAGCAATGAAGCATTACACAGAAGCCATTAAACGCAACCCTGCGGATGCCAAATTATACAGCAACAGAGCTGCCTGCTACACCAAGCTGCTGGAGTTTCAGCTAGCCCTAAAGGTCAGCTTCCACCCTTTGTTCTCATTTATTTCATCTCCCTGTTGTGATAAAGGGCTTAACGACAACTACTACTACTACTACTTATTTGTATAGCGCTACAAGAGTGCTTAGAGCATTGGTTTGGTAACAAGAGACCAGGGTTCGATTCCCACTAGCACGTCTTGTGGCCTTGGGCAAGTCACTTAACCCTCTTGCCTCAGAAGAAAGGCCTGGCGATCTACTTTCAGTCACACTGCTAAGAAAACCCAGGAGCTGCTGGGTTACCAGGAGTCAGCATTGACTCAAAGGCACACATTGCCTTTTTACAAGTGCTGTACAAAGATATATAAGAAACGGTACCTGCTCATAAGAGCTTGAGATTTCTCCCATTGGCACAGACTTTTGCTCGATATGTTAGCATGTCAGAACATCTCCAGTCAGTCATTCTCATCACTCTTGTCTATCTTTTTAAATAAGGCAAACCTTAATCCTTCCGTTTCTTTTCTCTCTGCTAGGACTGTGAGGAGTGCATTCGGTTGGAGCCCACCTTCAGTAAGTGCCATGGGATGTGTCTCAATTTTGTTACTTGGTTGCACAAGGAATAAAAGCATAAATATTTAGTATTTGTTACTGTAACAAGTGGAGGGAGGGAGGAGCAACACTGAATATTGCAACATACAGCAATGGACAACCCTAGTTTTAAGATTCTTAGACTACAGGGCTGGGTGGCTTGTATGGGAGGGGCAATACTAGGGGAAGGAGGGTTGATAAGTTCTTAGCTACCCTTATAGGGGTAGGAGGTTGAAATTCATGTGCTGTGGTGACAGTGTCTTGTATTAATATGGTTATGCTCTGATCTGCTTTACAGTAAAAGGTTACACCCGAAAAGCAGCTGCACTGGAGGCAATGAAGGATTACAGTAAAGCTATGGATTTTTATCAAAAGGCATTGGACCTGGACTCTACCTGTAAGGTCTGAAGGGGTGGGGGCTGCATGGTTGGATGGGGGGTGGGGAGAATAGTGACCAAAAAAGATGTTTTGTTTGAGGCCACCTTCCAGGCAAATCATTCAGCTCTAAAGCTGGGGTCTGGGGTCTCACCAAAATGAGATTGGGCAGACCTGATGGGCCTAATGACTCCCAGGATAAGCAGGTTAATGTCAGCCACACAGGTGTGATGTCATCTGACATTACCAATGTAGATTAATGTGCTTTAAAGCTCAGGGTTTTCTGAACATACGTGGATATTCATATACTGCTGCTTATCTTGTATTTCCTTAAGTCTTTGTCTGCTCTGCTGAATGAACATTGGTGCTATGATAGAATGGGTTTTTTTTTTTTCATTTTGCTAAATGAATTTCTGTCCCTCCCCCTTCTTTTTTAATTTAATTGTTTCCAGAGCATCCTGCTATTCCAGTCCAGAGAAGCGGGTTATGCCCCCCTGCCAGTAGATGGAGACAGAGAAAAGACCAGAATTTAAGCGACATCACCACTGGTACTTGATGCCATTAGGGGCACCCTCTAGATTGTCCTCCAGGAATTATAGACCCTCCAGTATGAGGTCCCCCTTCTCCTGAAGGAGACTCACGGTGCCTGTCTCTCAAAACCTGGAATGGCTACTCCTCTGCATGTGGGAGACACCCGCATCAGTACCCATTGTGAGCCAATGGCTGGACTCTTATTTACTGAGTCTGCTGGTGCCCTGGGTTTCAGAAGGCACAGGTGCCACAATTCCATGGTGATGGAGTCAGCCATGCGTTGGCTCAAGAGCCAAAAGATGCACTTCTCGATGCCCCTGGGGAGGGAGGCCTGTGCTATCGATGCCATGGGCAGAAAGTGCTACCAGGGCTTGATGCTCATTGGCCGGATCCAGGCATACATGGGCATGTACCTGAGAAACCTGGTGAAGGAGCTTGCCAGGTTCTTGGCTGGTTTCTCTGAGGAACCCCTTCCAGCAGTTCTGGACTCTGGCTTCGGGTGTCAGAGAATGCTCAAAGTTTCTCAGGCAGCCTATGACAGCTTCGAGTTGGTGGCTAGAGTAGTTGTGGTGAGCATCAGTGCCCGGCAGCAGGCCTGGTTATAGTCTTCTGACCTGGAGCAATGGGTTCAGGACAAATTGGTTGATGTCCTGTGCCAGGGAGTGAAACTTCAGCAAACCCATGACCGATAAGGCTGCAGAGTTGGAGACCAAGTTCCTGACAAGGACCAGGCTCTCCAAGAAGATCGTTACCCTTCCCTGACAGAAGCTCTGGTGAAAAGTCTCCTTATGCGAGGAAGGGTAAAGCTTATGGAAACTATCCTCTGTATCAGGCCTTCCCAGCTTCTGTCTCCAGCAGATGTAGGGGTTTAACTTTTTCTCAGTTATTTTTATTTAGTACTTGCAGTAATTTTGCTGGATGCACCCAGGGCGCACTTGAGCTACCCCTCTGGTTTTCCCAGCTACATTTTGTGGGACAGATTGAGGTTGTTCCCTCTCTGGGGAGAAAACTGGCCTCAGCTCATAAGGAC
The DNA here is from genome assembly GCA_033557465.1 of Ichthyophis bannanicus. Taxonomy (NCBI): domain Eukaryota; kingdom Metazoa; phylum Chordata; class Amphibia; order Gymnophiona; family Ichthyophiidae; genus Ichthyophis; species Ichthyophis bannanicus. Next base: position 197,023,538 of record CM066039.1, read on the forward strand.
CTGAGCAGCCGGTCATCGGAGTCTACAGCTTATCGACAGTCTTACAACAGCTCCTGTCTGCTGCCTGATTCAGGTCAGCCTTGGCTCTTCAGCACTCTGTTCCAGCGCAGTGAGTAGAAAACTTCAACAATCCTCCTCCTCCTCTCCCCTCCCGATTTTAATCAGGATGCCGTCGGGGCAACCTCTGTCCGCCTGGAGGCTTTTCTCTTCATGTCTTCACTGCCCTAGCTCTCCGTTTGATTAATTTTATATTTTTATCGCGTTTTCACAGCGTTTGGAGTGATTTTATTTTGGCGATTTTAATAGCGGCGGCCATTTTGTTTCAGCGTTTTTGCTGCACTCTGTTTTTGGCGCTTTTTGAGGCGACTTTGTTCTTAATTTCTGTTTTCCCTGCTAGTTTTCAACTGTCTGGTCCTTTTCAAATCCTATTTTTGACTTTTTGATTTTTTTTCTGTTTGCTGGGGGTTGCGGTCAGCTGTGCTTCACCTGTGAGATGCTTTCCCTTCAACATTGTATGGTCTGCACAAAAGCATAAGGATTTGAGGGATGGCATTTGTGATGCATGTCTTACTCATCCTGGAGAGACTTAGGCGACACTAGCCAAGGGAACTCGGGATAGAGGCAGTCCTGCTGCTCGTCCTTAGCTGCTAGAGGAACCCAGACAGCTTCCCCCGGCAAGAAAATCTCTCCTCCTCGCTTAACTCCTCCGGCTTCGGAGTCTTTCGGGCAGCAGGACCCGATGCATCCTCAGATACCCAGTTTTTGATCCTCTTGAGACGAGCTTGGGATCTTTGGCAGGCTAATTCTCACAGTAACACAGTGGATGCCCTGACTCGGATCCCTCAGTCTTCTGGTTCAGCATTCTGCAAGTGCTCTAGGCAAGAGGATATGTCCAAGGGGGATGCACGGCCACCTAAAGAGGTGGTCTGGGCTACTAAAGCCTGGCCAAAAGCACCAGAAGAGGGGCTGTTTTCAGGGGACGACAGCAGGAGCATGTTGGACCGGGAGGATGGTGAAGGGTCCCCATCAGCATTTTCTGCGGAGGGTTAAAGCGAGAGGACATACGCTTGTTTCGCAAAGAGGAATTGCCGGCCCTAATTATGCAGGTGATCAAAGCCCTACGGCTGCCGGATCAGCAGAATCCACAACTTTCTGCCATTCCTCAGCCAGACTCGATATTACAAGGCATTCGCAAGCCATCTGGAGCTTTTTCCATTCCCAGCAGAGCTACAACAAATGGTATCTCGAGAATGGGGCTCTCCAGATATTCCCCTCTGTACAGCCCACCTCCTAGGTCAGCTTTACCTCTGGGCACCACCTGACTTGGAGAAGTGGTTGACATACCCCAAAGTGGATGCCCTTGTCACTGGGGTAACGAAGCTTACCACCATTCCAGTGGAGGGTGGTGCAGCACTTCGCGATCAACAGGATAGGAAAGTGGAGAGCCTTCTCAAGACTGCCTTTTTGGCTTCTTCATTATCTCTCCAGGCCGCTGTTTGCGGCGGTCTAGCGACCCAAGCTCTTTTCTGGCTGGATTCAACGTCTGTCAGAGGATCCAGCTCTGGCTCATCTGGAATTGGTCAGTCTTCTTGGCAGATGCCTTTTACGATCTCTTGTGCCTTTCAGCTAGATCGGTGGCGGCGGTCAGTTTCTCACAGGTGACTCTGGCTTCATCAGTGGTTGGCTGACTCTACTTCCAAAGCATGCCTTTCTAAACTTCCTTTTAGGGGAAAGCTTCTCTTTGGGGAGGACCTAGACAAATTGTTCAAAGACCTAGGAGGTTCGACCCTCCCCCCCCCCCCCCCCAACATCTTCCGGAAGATAAGCCTAAATTTGCTACTAGGCGTACCTCCTGTCGATATTTGCCTGCCTCACGACGCACCTCCAGGTATTGCAACACTCGTCATTATCGTCCTGGGAAGTTCTCCGCTTCTGCGATAACTGGATGTTTTGATCAGAGAGCACAGTCCTTTCAGGATGCCTGCAAGGGATTTGACTCCTACTCGGGGCCTTCCAAGTTCTCTGGGCTCGTGAGATTTTCCCGCTGACTGGCCGGACAGTCTACCCCAGGAGCCTTTTCTGGAGGTTGGCCCGTCTGTAGTGACTCCTCCGGTGGGTGGGCGTTTGGCTCTGTTTTCTAGTCAATGGTCTCTCGTTACTTCAGATCAATGGGTCCTCGATTTAGTCTCCCAGGGTTATGTTCTCGAATGTTCCTGATCCATTCCTGATGCATTTGTCTCACCCGGGGGAAGATCCCTGAAGAGAGGCGATTCGCTCCACCGTGCACCACCTTCCGAGGGCTATTGGACCAGTCCCTCGAATAGAGAGGCTGTGGTCGCGTTACTCCATTTATTTGTGGTTCCCAAGAGAGATGGGTCCTTCCGCCCAATTCTGGATCTTAAGGACGTAAATCGATGTCTACGGGTGCCACGATTCTGAATGTAGACGCTTCGCTCAGTGATCCAGGTGATACGAGGAGGCGAGTTCCTCGCCTCTCTAGATCTTGCGGAAGCTTACTTCCACATTCCCATCGGAGACGACCAATAGCGTTTCCTACGGTTTGCAGTACTGGGTCAGCACTTCCAGTTTTGTGCAATGCCCTTCGGCCTGGCCTCAGCTCCAGACCTTTTCCAAGGTTATGGTAGTGGTCGCAGCAGCTCTGCGCAAAGTGGGAATCAGAGTGCATCCTTACCTGGACGACTGGTTGATCTGGGCAGACTCCCTGAAAGCATATCAAGCAGTGGCTCAAGTAGTTTCTTTCCTCTAATCTCGGATGAGTGGTCAGTATGTCCAAGAGTCATCTTCATCCGTCCCAGCAACTAGAGTTCCTAGGAGCCCGCTTCGACACCATGCAGGGGAAAGTTGTCTTAACATGCGAGCGGCTTCGCAAATTCACGGGCTTGCTTCGTTTTGTTTCTTCAGACAGCTCCGAGGGTCTAGGATTACCTTCAAGTACTGGGGTCCATGGCAGCCACTATCGAAGTCGTGCCTTGGGCCAGAGCGCACATAAGGGAGCTTTAGAGGTCTCTCCTTTCATGCTGGTCACCTGTGTCAGTCTACAACATCCAGCTTCTGTTCTTCCCGGAGACTTGACACAGCCTTCTGTGGTGGCTGGCGCCCTGTCATCTACTCAGGAGTGTTTCTCTAGAGAACCCTCGTTGGGTCCTAGTAACAACAGATGTGAGTCTCTACGGGTGGGGTGCTCTCTGCCAGCATCAGTCGGCGCAGGGTACTTGGTCAATTTCACGAAGCGCACTGGTCCATAAATCGACTGGAAGCATGGGTGGTTCGCCTCGCCTTAAGACATTTTCTGCCTCTTCTCAAAGATCAGGCGGTACGGGTTCTATGTGACAACACAACGGTGACATAAATCAACTGCCAGGGCAGCACCAAGTTCCTAGATGTAGCCAGGGAAATGTCCCTTCTTCCCTGGGCAGAGGCACATCTGCATACTTTCAGCACAACATATCACCAGGGTAGACAACGTTCAGGCCGATTTTCCTCAGCCGACCCGCTCTTGATCCCGGAGAATGGGAGCTAGCTCCTTGGGCATTTCAGAAGATTGTGTGAGCATAGGGGCAACCGGTAATGGATATAATGGTGACGTTGGCAAATACCAAGGTACTGGAATTTTTCAGTCGCAGGAGGGAGTTTCAGTCCTCCGGGTTGGATGCCCTGGCTCAACCATGGCCACAAGAGGCTCTGCTCTACATCTCTCCCCCCCCCCCCCCTCCCCATGGGTATTGGCAAAGTGCTTCGGAGAGTTCTTGCACACTAGGGGAGAGTGATCCTTATAGCTCCGGACTGGCCTCAGAGACCCTGGTATGCGGACCTCATCTGCTTAACGCAAGTCCCGCTGTTGCCTCTGGGGTTTTGCCAGGGGCTATTATGTCGGGGTCCAATATGATGGACGATCCAGCTCCTTACTCGCTTACGGCCTGACTCTTGAACGCCGCTGCCTGAGCAAGAAGGGTTATTTGAGTCGTGAGGTCGCGACCCTTCTGAAGGTGCGCCGCCCGTCGACTTCGCTAGTGTATTCCCATGTTTGGCGAGTGAGTCCTGGTACACATGGCACCATATCTCTCCTTGGAAGTTGGAAATCCCAAATATCCTTACCTTCCTCCAGGATGGCCTAGATAAAGGTCTAGCCTTGGGGTCTCTTCAGGTTCAAGTAGCGGCATTAACACTAGAAGCTCCAAAAGGAATTTTACCTAGAAACCCCAAAATGCGTCAATTGATGCATTATCACGACTGTGTAGCATGAAATGCAGATGTGAATTAATGTGAAGTTACTTATTTGTTAAATACATGCAGTATGTGACGTCATTACATGACATCGTGTGTTTGTAATGTTGGAGTAAAACTGTAAACAGTGATTGAGATGCGCCACCTAGTGGGAACATGAATTTATACCTAGAAGCCCCAAAGTGTACATCATTTGATGCACTCATTTGGATGCATCTCAATCACTGTTTACAGTTTTACTGCAACATTACAAACAAACACATGATGTCATGTAATGACATCACATACTGCATGTATTTAACAAATAAGTAACTTCACATTAATTCACATCTGCATTTCATGCTAAACGCAGTCGTGATAATGTGTCAATTGATGTACTTTGGGGCTTCTAAGTATAAATTCATTATCTCCAGGAACAAGCAGGAATGAGTCTTCACATATGGGTATCGTCGGTACCGACGGAGCCTGCGCGGGAGCGCTCCCCAGTGTCCAGTAAGAGAACTTTTGGGAGCATCCCACAGCGCCTGCGCGCTGCCTTCCCGTCTTTCCCAACCGCCTCTCTCCAGTTCTTCTTTTCCGCGGAGCCAGCAGGTCGTGTTCCTGTCACCGCAGAAGTTCATTATTTTTTTATTTTTTTTCTGTGTCGCGTCTGCCTTCTTCGACGTCAGACCGGTACCGCCAGTCTTTTCTTTTCTTTTTAAAAAAACAACAACAAAAAACCTCTCCAACTGTTTATTTTCAGTTTGGGCCTTAGGTCTGAACACTTTTCTCCTCATGGAGAAGCTCGCATCCGGGTTCAAAAAGTGCACGAAATGTGGCGGTACTATTTCTGTCACCCGACACCCATGATTGGTGTCTAAAATGTTTGGGTCCTGACCATTCCATCACGGATTGTGTGTCCTGTACCATGATGTCTAAAAGAGGTCGGCAGAACCGAGCAGCCAAGCTCAGTACCCTGTTTCCCTCTGCAGCCTCGGTGGCATCGACGTCTTCCAGGGCTGCTTCTTCCTCCCATGGATCTCAGGTAACCAAACATAAATCCAGCCGGTCCTCGAAGGGCAAATCTCCCTCTAAGCATCGAGATGCCTCCGGGCTTGTCCTCGAGGAATCTGTACCGGCAAAATTACCCCGGCGGGAAGTTCCGGCTTCCAAAGCATTGTCTATGGGGTCACAGGTTGACATCGATGGCTCGGCCTCGACCGATCACCTGTTGCTGTGTTCTGGAGTACCAGTGGTCTCCACTGGTACCAACATCCAGACTCTGGTGTCGATGGATCAGAAGATTCTGTCCATACAGTGCACCTTAACGGCGTTTATGCAGGCTTCGACGCCTCCGGTACCGCAACAATCTGTTGCTGGTACCGACTCCGGCACCGGCATCGTTCCTGGTGCCGGTACGATTGCATAGACATCGACTTCGGTGTCGACTGCAACGGTACCCTGTCCTATGATGCCCATCGGTACCGAACCGGTACCGCTTACTCCCGATGTCGATCCCACTCGGTATGCGTATTGGGCTTTACAGGAGCATCCAGACAGGCGATACTTCGATTCCTCCGAAGACTCCGAGTCGGAGGCTTCTGTTGAGGCACCGGTACTTCTTCCTCAGGAGTCTGCTTCTCCAAAACGAAGAATGTCTCCTCCAGAAGACTTGTCTTTTCAAGACTTCATTAGGGAAGTGGCTAGGGGCTTCTCAATTACAGTGGCCCCTGAGTCAGAGCCTAGAGCCAAGCAATTAGATATTTTGCAATATCCTAAGGCTCCTAAAGAAGCAGCTACCTTACCTATTCATGAGATTCTCTATGATCTCATGTTGAGCATGTGGGAGACTCCTCTTATCACCTCTCCTCATTCTCGTAGGTTAGACACCATGTACCGTGTCCCTCCTTGTCCTGGCTTTCATAAGTCTCAGCTTCCTCGCCACTCTATTGTGGTAGTCTGCCATGAGGAAAATAAAGAGTGCAGAGAGACACTCATCTAACCCTCCAGGACGTGAATGCAGGACCCTTGATGTTTTTGGCCGAAGGGTTTTCCAAGCTAATATGCTTGCTGCCAGAATCAACTCCTATAGTCTGTGATAAGGAAGCTTATCATAGCTCAGGAAGGAGCTATAGAAAAGGTGAAGTGACTCTAAACAAGCAACCTGTCAGTTCTGGTAGAAATAAGAAAACAGAATTTTCCCATAAAAGACTACCAGTCCCAGAATGCACCAGGTTTCCAATAGCCATTAGAGGAGCTGAAGTGGGGAAACGTGTGTTCAATCAGGAGGGCTATGAGGTAATCCCTAAGCACTCATCTCAAAGGGCAGGGCCTGATTCAGCACAGCTGCGCTGTGTTAGGGAGGAGCACTCATCTGAGCAGAATAAGAGTAGAGTTTATTATACAGATGACCATCTTCATGATCACCTTGGATATCCAGAGAATTGTCCTCAGTATCCTGAGAATCAGCTTGAGTTTGATCATCAGTTTCATCTGAAGGATCATCAGAAGCAGAAGCCAAACCAGATGGACAGAGAGGGAAAGAGACCCTTTGGAAGAAGGAAGAGAAAAGCCTTTGAGAGGTCTAGAAGAGTCCAAAGCAGTACGTATACTGGGAGGTATTCCAAGGGCCAGCATACACCATTGGACTGGGGAAAGCCAGAGGAATGGTGCTGCAGAGCTAGGAATCACCAGAGGCTACCTGTGAGGGAGACGGCTGCACGTGGAAGGGACCCTAAGACCTGTGCCAGAAGGTATGTGAAGAGAGATCCAGTGTCCAGGGATCTGGATTGGAAGGCTGGACATAAGAACTGGACTACATACTGGCCAGGCTATATAGAGGAACTCTAGCAGCAATGGAAGCTCAGGTATGAACACTGATCTATGCCCTAGCTATAACCTTGAAAGACAGCAGGGAAACAAGTATTCTCCTGAAAATGCTCCATTGAGAGATTCATCTGTGCCAATCCATGATATTGAACCCATGCTTGTTGAACAAGGGGGAATAATAGCAGATGAGGATCCTGTTTATATGGACTGCTCTCTATCTAAACTCCGTTGGTAACTTTCTGTTATAAAGTACAGCAACCATCACAAAGAAATACAAATTTGTTCTTTAATCTACCCAGAAAAGCTCCTGAAGCAGGATTTGACCCACACATAAAGCAAACCAGCTAAATGGGTTTCAGCTGGATAACTGCTAGCAATTAAGCCTTACCTAATTGCTTGTGAGCTAGGAGAGAATCACTTCTGTATCTATGTGGGAAGTAATCAGAAGTTAACCTGAAAAGAACAGTTTGTTTCTTGCTTTGTGGCTTTTCATTTGTTGTTTTCCTGATTTTAACTTTGTTTTTCCACTGAAAGCAAGTAACCTAATTTATGTGCTACCAAGCATATCTGTGTTGGAAGAAATAACCCCATAAATAAATATCTTATTGGCTTTACCCAAGAGCACAACTAAATTATTGTCAGCAGCTGTGTCTGGTGTGAATGAACTACATTGCCCACAATACCTTGCAAATCATATAGAAATATGCACTTGCCAAGAGTGTGAAGATTCTCACCCAGGCAGCCGTCTGACAAGTCTCTATATGGGGATGTTTCTAAAAAGTCACAGATCATCTGCAGACTTTAGCCCCTTTTATTTCAGAAGATAAAAGGCAGGAATTTCTCACTTGGCTTAAACATGCCCAAGATGTTTCCAAATTTTCCAGCCGTGCGGCCTTTGACTCTTTTTGAGTGTGTAAGCAGAGCCTTGGCTATTGCCATAGGTGCACACAGAATTGCTTGGTTACAAGCCTCTGATTTGGAACTCTGGGTCCAAGATAAACTGGGAAATCTTCCTTGTACAGGTAAACCTTTTTGGCAGGGATTGGCAAGCAAAGGCCACGCAGATGGATGCTGAGAGCTCTGCTTTGGATCGACTTTCAAAGTCTACCTCTGCTCCTGTTAAGAAAAGATTGTTCAAAAAGACACCTTTTTCTAAAAAGGGAAGATATTATCCTGCTTATGGTCAGCAGGTATCTTCTGCAGGTCGTTTTGCTGCAAAGCATCAGCAACCACCTAAACAGGCCAAGTCAAAAGCTGCCAGGCCTCCCACGGCCCAGCAGCCTCAGCCTCCTCAGGGCCTTTGACTTGCAACTAGAGAACTTAGCCTTTCTAGCTCTGGAGGAACCAGAGCCCCTCACCATTCCAGGAAGGTTGACTTACTTTGCTCCCAGATGGGAGCAAATCACAGCAGAGCAATGGACCCTCTCCATTATAAGGGAAGGGTACAAGCTTCATTTCTTAAACCTTCCTCCCCACACCATGGTGAAACAGTTCAATTCTCCAACATCTCTCCTCAACCTTCTGGGTCAGGAGATTGCTACCCTTCTTGCCCAAGGGGCAATAGAAGAAGTACCTCTTCTTCAACAGGGCTCAGGGTTCTACTCCCCTTATTTTCTTATTCCAAAGAAAACGGGGGGCTACAGACCCATATTAGATCTCAGAGAATTGAACAAGTTTCTATTCAAAGAGAAATTCAAGATTTCTCTCGGTGCTCTGCTGCCATACCTTCAGAGTCAGGATTGGCTTTGTTCTCTAGATCTCAAGGATGCGTACACCCATGTCCTCATCCATCCAACACACAGAAGGTTCCTTCGGTTCCTTTTTCAAGGAAAGCACTACCAATACAGGGTGCTTCCTTTCGGTCTGGCCTCTGCACCAAGGGTATTCACAAAATGCATGGCAGTAGTAGCTGCATTTCTACGCACTTTAGGAATATTTGTTTTCCCATATCTGGACAACTGGCTCATTCGAGCTCCATTCCAGTCAGAGGCCCAGATTTGTCTAACCTGCACAATGCGTGTCCTTCAGTATTTGGGACTGGTAATAAATATCCCAAAATTCCATCTCACCCCTACTCAGGCCCTTGCAGTTGTGGTATCCAGCAAGGCCCCTATAAACTCCAGAGACTATATTTCTCAGGCCCGTTGCCTATGCTTGGTGCAGTTAGCCTCCCAGATACAGTTAAAGTCCCATTTAACTGCTCGAGAAATGTTACAACTATTAGGCCACATGGCATCCATCGTGCATGTGGTTCCATATGCTCGCCTTCACATGAGGGCAGCTCAATGGACTTTGTCCACCCAATGGACTCAGGCATCAGGTTGCCTGTCAGACAAAATAGCAAACTCAGTCGCCTATTTTGGTCTCTCCAGTGGTGGAAGTCCCCCTCCAAATCTGTTGCTGGGGCCCCTTTTCAGCAGTCGCTACCCCAAGCAATTCTGACAACAGATGCTTCTCCAATGGGTTGGGGAGCTCATCTGCAGGATCTCTCCACCCAGGGCATCTGGTCTCCACAGGAGACTTCTCTGCATATCAATCTCTTGGAACTCAGAGCAATATTCTTAGATCTCCAGGAACAAGCAGGAATAAGTCCTCACATATGGGTACGTCGGTACCGACGGAGCCTGCGCAGGAAAGCTCCCCAGCTTCCCAAAAGAAAAGCTTTTGGGGCCTCCCACTGCGCATGTGCGCTGCCTTCCCGCCTTCCTGACCAACTCTCCTCAGTTCTTCTTTTTCCGCAGAGCCAGCAGGTCGTGTTCCTGTCACCGCTGAAGAAGTTCTTATTTTAATTTGTTTCTTTGGCCGCGTATCTGCCTTCCCCGATTCCGGACCGGTAGCGCCGGTCTTTTTTCTTTATTTCTTTAAAAAAAAAAAAAAAAAAAAATTCTAATTTTTCCCCACTTGGTGTGTTTGTCCTGTGAGGCCTCTAGGCCTTCACAGAATTCTCCCTCATGGAGAAACCAGCCTCTGGTTTTAAAAAATGCACCAAGTGTAGCGGTACTATTTCAGTCACAGACACACATGAATGGTGTCTTAAATGTTTGGGGCCTGACCATTCCATTCCGGATTGCCCATCCTGTTCTTTGATGTCTAAACGTGGCTTACAAAACCGGGCAGCCAAGTTTCACATGCTGTTTTCTACAGATACTCCAGCATCGACATCTTCCAGGTCTTCCTCTCCTGATGGATCTCAGGTAACCAAACATTCCTCTGGCAGGTCCTCAAAGGGCAAATCTCCCTCTAAGTATCGAGATGCCCCCGGGCTAGACCCTGAGGACCCTGCCCCAGCCAAACAACCCCGGCTTCCAAAGCTCCTCCTATGGGGTTACAGGTTGACATCGATGGCACGGCCTCGACCGATCACCTGTTAGACTGCTCTGGGGTACCGGCCCAATCTCCCGGTACCGACATCCAGACAGTCGTGGCGTCTATGGATCATACAGTTCAATCCATGCAGCAGGCCATTTTGGCTTTCATTAAAGCTGCGACACCCTCGGTACCGCACCCAGCGATACCGACTCCGGTTCCGGTACCACAACCGATACCGGTACCCAGGGCATCCACATCGACCAGGATACGGATTCCGGTTCCCGGGTTTTTCCCGATACCGATCCGGTTCCGGGTACCCCCGATGTCGATACCGGTCGATACGCTTATCGATCCCTGGAAGCAAACAGACGATACTTCGAGTCTTCTGATGATTCTGATTCATCAGATGACTCTGCTGAAGTATCCCTTACTCTACCTGAGGAGCCCTCTTCTCCTTAGAGGAGAATGTCTCCTCCAGAGGATTTGTCCTTTCAAGACTTCATCATTGAAGTAGCTAAAGGTCTCTCTATTTCAGTAACCTCTGAAAAAGAACCTAGAGCAAAAAAATTTGATATTTTGGGATACTCTAAGGTTCCCAAAGAGGCAGTCACCTTGCCCATTCATGAAATTCTTCAAGAACACATGATGGACTTATGGGAGACTCCTCTCACCCTATCTCCACATTCTCGTCGTTTGGACACCATGTATCGTGTCCCTCCCTCCTCCTGGTTTTCAAAAAACTCAGCTCCCTCACCACTCTATTGTGGTGCAGTCAGCTATGAAAAGAATAGAGTACCAAAAGACACTCTTCTACTCCTCCAGGAAGAGAATGTAGGACTTTGGATGCTTCTGGTAGAAAAATCTTCCAAGCAAGTATGCTTATTGCCAGAATTAATTCATACAGCCTCTATATGGGCATGTTTCTGAAGGAGATTGCATTGAAAATACGCCATTTTCTCCCCTTTATCCCAGAGGATAGAAAGGAGGAGTTCCTCCTTTTGCTAAAGCATACCCAAGATATTTCAAAGTTCTCCAATAGAGCAGCCTTTGACTCCTTTGAGGGTGCTAGCAGAGCCTCAGGTATTGCCATAGCGGCTCGCAGAATTGCTTGGCTCCAGGCCTCTGACCTAAAACCCTGGGTCCAGGATGGGTTGGGAAATCTGCCCTGTACAGGTGAGAATCTGTTTGGTAAGGAGTGGCAAATCAAAGCCACTCAAATGGATGCAGAAAATGCTGCTTTACATAGACTTTCTAAGTCTACCTCTACCCCTGTCAAGAAAAAATCTTTCAAGAAGCCTTTCTACAAGAAGGCCAGATTTGCTGCAAATACTGGCCAACAATCTTCTGCAGCTCGCTTTGCTCCTAAGCGTCAGCAGCCTAAACAGTCCAGGGCAAAACCTGCAGGGGCTGCTACAGCCCAGCAGTCCCAACCCCCTCAGGGTTTTTGACTTCAAACTAGAGAACTTAACCTTTCTGGCTCTAAAACATCCAGAGCCTCTCACCATTCCAGGAAGGTTAACTCATTTTGCTCCCAGATGGGAGCAAATCACATCAGAACAGTGGACCCTCTCTATCATCAGAGAGGGCTACAAACTACATTTCTCCAGCATTCCTCCCCATACCATGGTGAGGTGTTTCAATTCTCCCCCATCTCTCCTACACCTGTTGGGTCAGGAGGTGACCACTCTTCTCGCCCAAAGGGCAATAGAAGAGGTTCCTCTTCTTCAACCGGGGTCAGGTTTTTACTCCCCTTATTTTCTCATTCCCAAGAAAACAGGGGGTACAGACCCATTCTGGATCTCAGAGAATTGAACAAATTCCTTTGCAAGGAGAAATTCAAGATGCTTTCTCTAGGTACTCTCCTTCCATACCTACAGAGTCAGGATTGGCTTTGTTCTCTAGATCTCAAGGATGCGTACACACATATACTCATCCATCCATCCCACAGAAAATTCCTACGGTTTCTGTTCCAGGGAAAACATTTCCAATACAGAGTACTTCCCTTCGGTCTAGCCTCTGCTCCAAGAGTATTTACCAAATGCATGGCAATAGTGGCTGCATTTCTACGCGCCCTGGGAATTTTTGTTTTCCCATACCTGGACGACTGGCTCATCCGAGCTCCATCTCAGTCCGAGGCTCAGACTTCCCTGGGTCGCACCAGACGCATCCTGCAGTATCTGGGACTTGTCATCAATCTGCCAAAGTCTCAACTCACCCCTACTCAGTCCCTGGAATTCATAGGGGCCTGGTTGGATACCACCACTGCAAGGGCCTATCTTCCTCAGGCCCGTTGCCAACGTCTAGTGCACTTGGCCTCCCAGACTCAGTCCAGAAACCACTTGACTGCCAGGGAGATGCTACAACTATTAGGCCACATGGCCTCCACAGTACATGTGGTGCCTTATGCTTGCCTACATATGAGAGCAGCTCAATGGACTTTGTCCACACAGTGAACTCAAGCATCAGGAGCTCTCTCAGACCAAATAGCAAACTCCAAACGTCTCTTTTGGTCTCTCCAGTGGTGGATGTCCACCCAAAATCTGTTGTTGGGGGCCCCCTTTCAACCATTGTTGCCCCAAACAACCCTCACAACAGATGCCTCCCAAACAGGTTGGGGAGCTCATCTTCAAGATCTCTGCACTCAGGGCACTTGGTCTCCACAGGAGACCACCCTTCATATCAAACACTTGGAACTCTGAGCAATCTTTCTAGCTCTGAGTTTTTCATACCCTCCTCAGCAACATGACAGTCCTTTATTCATACGGACAATCAAGTAGCCATGTTTTACATAAACAAACAAGGAGAGACTGGCTCTCTGTCGCTTTGCAACGAAGCTCTAAGATTATGGGCCTTCGCCAGAGAGCATCAAATCCATCTCCTGGCAGTATATCTTCCAGGAATCCAAAACTCTTGGGCAGACAGACTCAGTCGAGTTCTGCTTCCACACGAATAGTTCCCTGCACATGGATCAGGTTCTCAGAATCTTCCAGAAATGGGGAACCCCAGACATAGACCTCTTTGCAAGTCCGTGGAATGCCAAACTTCCCCGGTTCTGTTCCAGAATTCCGTGTCAGGGAGTGCAGGCCAAGGATGCCTTCCTCCTTCATTGGGGTCGGGGCTTCCTATATGCCTTTCCACCCATTCCTTTGATTCCCAAGACTCTGTTCAAACTTCAAAGGGATCAAGGGTCCATGATCCTCATAGCTCCACACTGGCCACGCCAAGTGTGGTACCCTCTACTTCTGCATCTCTCCCAAACCCCCTCCCTGGACTTGGGAGCAGCTCCAGACCTTCTGTCTCAGGAGGAGGGGACTTTGTGGCACCCAAACCCCAAGTCCCTTCACCTCAGAGCTTGGTTACTGAAGGCCTAGACCTTCAACACTTCAATCTTTCGCAGCAAGTGAAGGATATCCTCCATGCTTCTAGGAAACCTTCCACTAGGCGTTCTTACGCTTTTAAATGGAAAAGATTTTCCATTTGGTGTGCTCAAAAGGGTCTTATCCCTCTAGCACTCCCTTTGAATTCTCTTTTGGAATATCTCCTGCATCTCTCCAATGCAGGACTCAAAACAAATTCAGTAAGAGTCCATTTGAGTGCTATTGTAGCATCCCTTAAGCCCATCAATGGACAACCTGTTTCCTCTCATCCTCTTATTGCAAGATTCATGAGAGGCCTAACCTTAACTAAACCTCCCATTCGACCTCCTCCGGTAGCATGGGACTTAAACTTGGTTCTTGGTCAGCTTATGAAGCCACCCTTTGAACCCTTAGCCACTACCTCCTTGAAATTTCTTTCCTGGAAGGTTATTTTTCTTATTGCAGTCACCTCAGCTCGCCATATCAGTGAACTGCAAGCTCTAGTGGCTAATCCACCTTATACAAGGTTCCATCATGATAAGGTGGTCCTTAGGTCCAATCCCCACTTTATGCCTAAAGTGGTCTCCCCTTTTCATCTTAATCAAGAGGTATATTTACCTGTCTTTTTTCCAGCTCCTCATGCATCCAGTGCAGAGATGAACCTTCATACTCTAGATTGTAAAAGAGCTCTTGCCTTTTACCTCCACAGGACACAGCAACATCGAAAGTCTTCTCAGCTTTTTGTTGCTCTTGATCCTTCTCATTTGGGACTTCCAGTCTCTAAAAGAACACTCTCCAATTGGATTGCTCAGTGTATCTCTTTTGCTTACCAGAGTAAGAACCTTTCTCTGGAGGGCCATGTCACCGCTCACAATGTGAGGGCCATGGCCACCTCTATGGCTCATCTAAATTCTGTGTCCATTGACCAGATCTGTCGAGCAGCCACCTGGGCCTCGGTTCATACCTTTACAGCCCATTACTGTTTGGACAAGGACTCCCGCCGGGAAGCCTTGTTTGGTCAGGCTGTCCTCAGACACCTGTTTCATTCTTGAACAACTCCAGCCCACCTTCCCTGAATGGATGCCTGAGATCCATAGGAAGATGAGGAACCTTTCAGGGTCTCATACCCTTGAGGGGATCTCCCGGGCATCTTAGCTAGGGGGTCCCCATATGTGAGGACTTATTCCTGCTTGTTCCTGGAGATAGCACAGTTACTTACCTGTAACAGGTGATCTCTGGGAACAGCAGGAATTAGTCCTCACAACCCGCCCACCTCCCCTAGGAGTTGTATCTCTCTCTTTCCTTTCCTCTCTCTATTGTCTCAGCTATAAACTCGAACTGAGGAGAGTTGGTCGGGAAGGCAGCGCGCATGCGCAGTTGGAGGCCCCAAAAGCTTTCCTTTTGGGAAGCTGGGGAGCTTTCCCGCGCAGGCTCCGTCGGTACCGACGTACCCATATGAGGACTAATTCCTGCTGTTCCCAGAGATCACCTGTTACAGGTAAGTAACTGTGCTCTCTGTTCCATTCCCTGCTCAGCTACAGGACAGTCCTCATCCATACGGACAACCAAGTAGCCATGTTCTATGTAAACTGTAAGATCAATATACTACAAAATCCGTTCACTCTGACATCTTCGTCCCATACTTGAACCAGAAGATTTCCGTACCATCTTCCAGGCCCTGATCATGCCTCACTTGGATTATGCAAATGTCAGTTTACTAGGCCTTCCTCAAGCCACCTTGAACCCCTTACAGCTCGCAATGCATAGCGCAGCGAGGGTTCTACATGGGGCATCTAGGAGTGACCATGTGACACCCCTTTTGATGCAGTTACACTGGCTTCCTATTCACGCTAGGATCATCTTCAAGACATTGTTAATGACCTTCAAGGCTGTAAACAATCTCCTCCACATCTTTAACCGACCTCATCAAACCCATAATCCTGAACAGATCAAGAAGATCAATAGCTGTAAATATGCTCACGATGCCTCGAACTCATAAGATGTACCACAACGGCAGCAAACAGGGCTTTCAGTCTCCGTGCTCCAAAACTCTGGAACGCCTTGCCAACAAACAGAGCAATTACTAGCCTAATGCAATTTAGAAAGGCCCTCAAACACTACTTATTCCTCAAATACTTCCCAACGATCTCAGAAACATGCCCCCTCTCCAAGACCGATAGTGACACCAAATCACCTAGTGAGCCATGATACCGCATGTAGCAAGGTGCCTTATGTCCACTAATTATACATTTTATCTTCTGTAACCTGATGTAGATGGTTATATTCGCATGCCAAGTTGGCTATCCTGTTAAGTGTAATTCCCTGTTTTATCCAAGTTTGTAATACTGTTTTATTGTAAAATCAGATACATGTTTGTTCTGAATTTTTTGTTCGATGTAAACCGCGCTGATGTCAAATAGTGCGGTATATAAGAAATGTAAAACAAAATAAATAAGTAAACAAGCAGGGCGGGACTGGTTCTCTGTCGCTTTGCAACGAAGCTTTACGACTGTGGGCCTTCGCCAGAGAGCATCACATCCATCTTCTGGCAGTATATCTTCCAAGTGTTCAAAGCTCTTGGGCGGACAGACTCAGTCGAGTTCTGCTTCCACACGAGTGGTCCCTCCACATGGACCAGGTAACCAGGATTTTTCGAATTTGGGGAACCCCGGACATAGACCTCTTTGCAAGTCCGTGGAATGCCAAACTTCCCCGGTTCTGTTCCAGAATTCCGTGTCAGGTAGTTCAGGCCAAGGATGCCTTCCTCTGGGGTCAAGACTTCCTTTATGCCTTTCCACCAATTCCCCTAATTCCCAAAACACTATTCAAGCTTCAGAGAGATCGAGGGACCATGATCCTCATAGCACCACATTGGCCACGCCAAATGTGGTACCCTCTACTTCTGCATCTCTCGCAAGCTCCTTCCCTGAACTTGGGCTCTGCACCAGACCTTCTGTCCCAGGAAGAGGGAACCTTGTGGCACCCAAACCCCCAGTCGCTCTATCTCAGGGCTTGGTTGCTGAGGGCCTAGACCTTCAGGATTTTCATCTCTCTCAGCAAGTCAGAGATGTTGTTCATGCCTCTAGAAAGCCTTCTACTAGACATTCCTATGCTTTCAAATGGAAAAGATTTACCATTTGGTGTTCAGAGAAGGGTCTAAACCCTCTTGCAATACCTCTGAATTCTCTACTAGAGTATCTCCTGCATCTATCCCATGCAGGTCTGAAAACGAATTCAGTAAGAGTCCATTTGAGTGCTATTGCAGCGTCCCTCAAGCCTCTCAATGGACAACCTATTTCCTCTCATCCTCTTATAGCAAGATTCATGAGAGGCCTTCTTTTAACTAAACCTCCCATTAGACCACCTCCAGTGGCATGGGACTTAAACCTGGTTCTTGGCCAGCTTATGAAGCCACCCTTTGAACCTTTAGCCACCACCTCCTTGAAATACCTTTCTTGGAAAGTTGTTTTTCTCATTGCAGTCACCTCAGCACGTCGCATCAGTGAGTTGCAAGCTTTGGTGGCTAATCCACCTTATACAAGGTTCCATCATGATAAGGTAGTCCTCAGGACCAATCCACACTTTATACCTAAAGTGGTCTCGCCTTTTCATCTGAACCAAGATGTATATTTACCTGTCTTTTTTCCAGGACCTCATGCATCAAGTGCAGAGAGGAATCTTCATACCTTGGATTGTAAGAGAGCTCTCGCTTTTTACTTACAAAGAACACAGCATCATAGGAAGTCTTCTCAACTTTGTTGCTTTTGATCCTTCTCATTTAGGACTTCCAGTCTCTAAGAGAACACTGTCCAACTGGATTGCTCAGTGTATTTCTTTCGCTTACCAGAGTAGGAACATTTCTCTGGAGGGCCATGTCACAGCTCACAATGTGAGAGCCATGGCAGCCTCAATGGCTCATCTAAACTATGTCCATCGACCAAATCTGTCGAGCGGCCACCTGGGCCTCAGTTCATACCTTCACAGCCCATTACTGTTTGGACAAGGACTCCCGCCGGAATGCCTCGTTTGGTCAGGCTGTTCTCAAACACCTGTTCCATTCCTAATCAACTCCTACCCACCTACCCTGGTCGGATGCCAGAGATCCATGGGAGGAGGTAGAGTCCTTTTCAAGGACACACCACCTGGGGTTTCTCCCTGGCGTCTACAGCTAGGGAGTCCCCATATGTGAAGACTCATTCCTGCTTGTTCCTGGAGATAGCATAGTTACTTACCTGTAACAGGTGATCTCTGGGAACAGCAGGAATAAGTCTTCACAACCCACCCACCTCCCCTAGGAGTTGTATCTCTCTCTTTCCTTTCCTCTCTCTCTTTGTCTCAGCTTTAAAACTCGAACTGGAGAGAGGCGGTTGGGAATGGCAGGAAGGCAGCGCGCAAGCGCTGTGGGATGCTCCCAAAAGCTTTCTTACTGGACGCTGGGGAGCGTTCCCACGCAGGCTCCGTCGGTACCGACGATACCCATATGTGAAGACTTATTCCTGCTGTTCCCAAAGATCACCTGTTACAGGTAAGTAACTGTGCTTTACCGCTAGGTGGTGCATCTGTCATTAATTTTCGATGCGCATATTTGAACATCTTGACCTTGCTAACAGTCATGGAACATGACTGACATGTTTCTAGCAGTGGCGCTGGTATACAACTTCGAAGATGCATTTGTGTCAATTGACGCACTTTGGGGTTTCTAGTGTTAACTTGTTTCTGAGGTCCTTTTGGGGGTCGCTCTATCGCATCCCATGCAGATGTGTCCCGTTTCCTTAAAGCAGCTAAGGTAGTCCGGCCACCGGTTCGCACTCCGGTGTCAACATGGGATCTGGTCCCTCATTCTAAAAGCCTTGATGCAGGTGCCTTTTGAGCTGCTTAAACGCATCATGTTGAGAGATTTGATGCTTAAGGCAGTATTTCTAGTAGCGATAATTTCAGCACGAAGGGTATCTGAAATACAAGCACTTTCATGCAGGGATCCCTCTCTTGCCTTATCGAAAGAAGGCGCTTTCTTGCATACTGTTCCTTCATTCCTTCCAAAAGTACTTAACGCCTTTTCATATCAGTGAGCCAATCTTCCTGCCCTGTATTTCTTAGGATTAGTGTATGGGTGAAAATAAGGGACTCTGTTCTCTGGATTTCCGCAGGATCCTTCATAGGTATCTTCGGGTGACAAATCCTTTCTGTTCCTCTGATCACCTTTTCGTGCTTTTTGCGGGACCCCAGCTGCTTCCAAATGCACAATCTCTCGCTAATTGCGGTTAACAATTTAATCTGCATATATCCTTAAGGGAAAATCTGTCCCTCTTAGTCTTAGGGTGCACTCTACGTGGGCGCAAGCTACATCTTGGGCGGGGAGTGCTCTCACGTTCATCCTCTTGATATATGTTGGGTGGCCAGCTGGTCCTCCCTGTCCACTTTTGTGTGTCATTATCGGCTCGATATTCAGTCTCAGGGAAGAGGCGCAGTTCGGGGCAAAGGTGGTTTAGACAGCCATATCTTCCCACCCAAAGAGCAGTTAGCTTGGGTACTTCCCGCTTGTCTGGACTGGTCTAGCAGGATGTGATGGAAGGGGGAAATTTTTCACTTACCGTTAATTTTCTTTCCTGGAATCCTGCTAGACCAGTCCAGGACCCTCCCTATTCTGGATATCTAGTTCAGAGGTGTATTCGTTTTAGTTCCTAGTTACATCTGTTGGAGTATGGCTTTTTACAATACTTGAGCGTCCTCTACTGGGTTCAGCTACATATTACCAGGGAACAGCCAATCGAGCTGCTGGTGTGTCTTTTTTTTTTTTTTTTTTTTAATTAGAATTTTAAGTCAATACAACCAAAAATGATACAAGGGCAATCCCATAATCCAATCCAAAGTAATTTACAATTAAGTAACTTAAGGGGAAAAAAACATGATAAAGTCCACATCATGGAAGTCGGACTGTTAAATTGTTTTCTTTATTTTTGTTACATTAATAAATGATTAAATGAACCAACATAAGGAGGCCATCACTATTCATTTATCTACCCTACCTATGCCCTGTTTCTTGGTCAGAAATTTTTCCAAGTGATTAACCTCAACAAAAACAAATGAGACACCCTCTAAATTGACAAGGCATTTACATGGAAACCGCAAAAAAAGGTGGCTCCCAACTCTACAACCCGAGGTTTTAAGTTCAAAAAAGGTCTCCGGCGCAGTTGGGTGCCACGAGAAACATCTGGAAAAAATATTTACTGGCTGACCACAAAACTTTGCCAACTTAACTTTAAACAACATATTCTTAGGGCTCTCTTTTTTTTTTTTTAAATCTCAATAGATGGAAAGGTGACCAGTAAAGTGGAACACACATTGATATCCTGGGAGTCCTCCAGAAAGGCAGTCAGATTATCCATAGGAGAAACAATTTCATCCAGCCCGCCTTCAGCAATATTAAGCTTTTTAATAGTAGAGGGGATATAATTTGTGAAACTTCAATAGGATCAGAAATGGCCAAAACCTCTTAAGAATTTATCCAAAAGAATCCTATGAGACAATAAGGAAGACTGAGAAATTCAGAAAACAAGTTACAAGAACACACAGTTTTCAAGGGCTTCCAACTGGGAATGAAGCACTAAAGAATCCTTAATCTCAGCCACATTAACCGTGTGTAGCGGAAGCACCTGAGACTCTAATTTAGTAAGAGCTAAATCTACTGATGTAACTTTTTTTCATCAAGTTGCTGCAAGGAAACAGCAGCCTCTTGAGAAAGTACAAAGGGAATTCAAAGAAGCAGACATTTTACTATCAATACATTTTAAGGCACCCTAAACATCCTTCAAAGTAATCTCCACATCAGAAGGAGGAGCAGGAAGTTCAAAAGTCATCTGCAACCATTATCAGGGACTGGAGAAGGTAGTTTAACTTTAGATTCCTTACCGATTCAGAGGACTCCGTAGATATATCAATCATGTTCCCGGGCACAGGACATGGGGGTGGGGATCTTCCCCAGAACTCAAAGAAGCTCCGTCTGGGGAGGACTGCGCTAGGGGTAAGGGGGAGGGGGGGGGGGGGTAAAATGTCTAAAGGACCAACCAGTTTAGTAATTCCGGTTCCCACCTCTGGAATCTTACCCCCAGTCTTGGCTTTCCGTTTCCCCATAACGCTAGGTAATCTAAGTTGGTACGTAGGATCCAAACACCCTAGAAGTATATCAAAGAAACAAACAATAAAACTAACGTTATGGAGGACACAGAGCCAGGAAACCCCTAAGGAGAAGCTGCAATACAGCCTTAGTGACGCCGAAGGGGTGCTAAAGGGGCGTTTCCAGCTCCTTTAGACATGCCCCTTCGGATCACGCTCCGCGTCGCGGAGAGAGGATGCAAATTTAAACCCAGAAAGGAAATCCCTGCAGGAGTAGGCTTCCCTGAGCGTGCCTGCCCGATAGAATAGAAGGAGATCCAGCACTTCCAGCACACTCTTCGTAGTGGCAGTCACACAAGCCGATGGTCGGGCTCCTCACGCCTCCATCTCAATTCCAGCTGACTCCCTGCTGGTGTGTTTTTTTTCTATTTCTCTGTCTCTAACATCTGGTAGGGGGACTAAACCCTCTTGTCTGGACTGGTCTAGTAGGATTCCAGGAAAGGAAATTAACGGTAAGTGAAAATTTCCCCTTCTTGACAAGGACCAGGCTCTCCAAGAAGATCACTACCCTTTTGTGACAGAAGCTGTCTGGTAAAAAAAAAATCTCCTTACTCGAGGAAGGGTAAGGGTTTTGAAAACTACCCTCTGTATCAGGCCTTCCCAGCTTTCCAACAGGGTCAACAGGCCAAGGGACAAGGGCATGGCCCTTGTAAGCCCAAGACTCCCAAAACCTAGGCACTAGCTCCAGTCCAGCCTGGTGGGAGCTTTTGACTCCTTGGGCATAGCCTCCCCCCCAGGAGGCCCATCCCAGCAGCCCAAGGGGGACGTATAGTCTTTTTTGCCCACAGGTGGCCAACAATCAGAGGGATACCACCTCTACCTGCTGCAGATGCCCCCTCTATTCTTCTCGAGAGAGCCCCTCAGGACTCCCCTACACCAGGCCTTGCTACTGCAGGAACTTGCTGGTCTTCTAGAGGACAGGGCAGTGGAACCCAATGCCTCTACACCTTTGGGGCAAAAGGTTCTACTCCTGGAACTCTCGTACCCAAAAGAACAGGGGGCCTACAGACCATCCTAGACTTGTGGGACCTAATCGGGTTCCTGGTGAGGGAGAGGTTCAAGATGCTCTCCCTTGGAACACTGCTGCCATACCTCCAGCAGGGAGACTTATGCTCCTTGGACCTAAAGGACATGTACACTCACATCCTCATCCATCCCAGCCACAGGCAGTACCTTATGTTCTCCAGGACCAAGCAGGAAGTCAGTCCTCACATATGGGTGTCATTGACGCCGATGAAGCCCCAGCGGAGCATTTCCCCAGCTTTCTATGAAAGCCTTTAGGAATGCAGGCACGCATGCGCGGTTCCCTTCCCGCCTAAAGGTGCCATCTTACCTCAGTCTCTCTTTTTCCGAGAAGCCCACCAGACATGTGTCCTGTCATCCCGGATAAAAGTTAGATTTTTTTTTGGCGATTCTCGCTCTTTTTTTTTTTTTTCTTCCCGGTTCGATGCCAGTTCCCCTCCTGCCGGGTTCGGTACACCGGTATCGAGCCCGATTCTTCTTTTTCGGTTTTTGCCCTTCGTGGCTGGCGTTCGCGCCCTTTTTTGCTTTTTCCCTGGAAGGCTGGTCCTTTGACCTCGCGGGGACGTTTTTTTTCCCCGATGGCTTCCAGCGGTTTTAAAAAGTGTGATCGGTGTAAGAAGTTGATGTCTCTCACCGACACACACGACTGCTGCCTTTGGTGCCTCAGTCCTGATCACGACCCTAAGACATGTGGACCATGTGGGAAGATGTCTTCCCACATGGTCCTTGGCCGCCGCTCCTTGGGGCTGCTCCGGACGCGGAGGACTTCCCGTGTTTTTAACGTGGCTAAGTGTTTTATCTGCTTTATTTCTTCCTCCCCAGTTACTTGGACTAGCTTCTTCCTCCGTCCCATCACGACTCTCTCCAGAACCTGTTCCGGGTTTGTGTTTTGTGAGTATACCATCTCCTCATCCTGCTCCTCCTTTTCTCTTACTATCACATCACCATGGCCTCTATTCCCGTTTCTGGGGCAGGCGACCATTGAGACCCCTTTGCGAGCGTTCTCACTGCATCGCTAATCTCTGCTTTTGCTCTCCTTCTGTTTCTGTATCTTCTCCATTCCCTCGACCATGCTTCCCCTCCGGATCCTCCGAACCCCACCTCTCTATTGGCCTTATAAACTGTCGATCTCTACGCAATAAGACCCTTCTCATCCAAGATCTTGTCCTTCAATTCTCCTTTTGATCTCACTCTTGTTACGGAAACTTGGCTTAAGGACGGTGAGGACGCCCTGCTTGCTCGTCTGCCTCCTGGGTTCTCCGCGGTCTCTGTCCCTCGCATTGGGCGTTCAGGCGGTGGGGTTGCTGCTTTGCTTCATCCGTCCCTCCCCTTTACTCAGGTTTCCTCTGCACTATTTCATTACCCAGAATCCCTCCTGCTTCGTCTTCACACCTCTCCTCCCATCTAGATGCAGAGCTCCCGATCAAGGCCTCCATAAAGTACCTCGGTGTGATACTCGATCAGAAACTCAATCTTAAGGAGCACATAAAGAACACAGTAAGGTCAATATATTACAAACTAAAAACACTGCGACACCTGAAACCAATGCTGGAGACCAAAGATTTCCGTACAGTTTTCCAAGCAATAGTCACACCGCACTTCGACTATGCGAATATCATCCTGCACGGCCTACCCAAGAATACACTAAGACCACTACAACTGGCGATGAACGCGGCAGCCCGCATCTTATCCGGAGCTTCAAAAAGAGAGCATATAACACCAATACTGGTCGACCTACACTGGCTCCCGATAAACTGCAGAATAATATACAAAGCTCTCCTCATCACATTCAAGGCTATTAATAAAATATCCCCTGCATCAATCTCAAATCTAATCACTCACGCACCGAATAATAGATCCAGAAGACTAGTAGCAGAAAATACACTAGTCACTCCTAGTATCTCCACAAAATGGACACAACAAACCACTAACAGAGCTTTTGTGTCTTATGCCCCCAAGTGCTGGAACAAACTACCCCCCAGCATCAGATCAATCAGAGATATCACCCAATTCAGAAAGTCCATCAAGCACTATTTATTCACTTTGCACTTTAAGCTACCATACACACCAGAGAACTGTCTTCCGCATCACTCAACTAACTCTTACACACCAACAACCCAGAACAGAGGTTTAAAATGGGAAAATACCGAACTTCATCAAATACCAAACCTTGATGTAATATATTTAATTGTATATAGTTATCCCCCAGTTTGCACCCAGTTTACCTTCCCTGTTATCTGTAAACCTAGATCAGTTATATATTGACAGGTATGTTGTTTAATGTAAACCGCACTGATGATGAATAGTGCGGTATATAAAAACTGTTAAATAAATAAAATAAATAAATAAATATATACTTCTCATTTATTCCCCCCCTGCTCTTCGCTCGGAATTATGGGATGCTCTCTTGCTGACAATTACCGATGTGTCCTTAGCTTTTCCTCAAATCCTCATTGCAGGAGATTTTAACCTTCACGTTGATGCTCCCTCTTCCTCTAGGGAGCACGCTTTCCTCACTCTTCTCCACGATCTCTCCCTCATACAGCATGTTACCCTTCCTACTCATCAGGCAGGCCATACGCTTGACCTATTCCTGACCCCTTCCTCTTCCAATCTTTCACTCTCAAACATTAGCACTACACCCTTTCCCTGGTCGGACCATGTCTGCCTTGCAGTCACCTGCTCAGGCCCGGGTGACTCTTTCCTCCTCCTCCCTCTTTGTCCCCACCAGAACAGCTGCACCGTGTCCTTACCCCTCTCACGCTCCAGCAGTTCCCTGCAGCAGCAGATCTTCTGCCTTCAGACTTTTCTTTGCTTTCCCCTAACTCCCAGGCAGCTCTTTGGTCCTCTTCTCTTTCCACCATCCTTGATCGTCTAGCCCCTCTACGTCCCCGCCCTTCCCGACGTCATCCCTCGCACCCATGGTATCACAGTGGTCTCTGGCTGCTCCGGACTCATCTTCGTAGAGCAGAACGGTTATGGCGTAAGTCCCCCTCTCCAACCACTAGCAGTCTTTCACTCCCACCATTCCTTCTATCGCTCCAAAGTACACTCTGCCAAGCGCTCTTATTTTTCTACTGCAATCTCCAATGCCCCGAATCAGACCAGGCACCTCTACTCTGTTCTCCAATCCCTTACCTCTCTGCAGGCTCCTCTTTCCACTTCCTCAGCTCCTTCTCTTCCCCCTCCATCGCAACTTGCCTCCTTCAGCGACAAGGTTTCATCCTTGAGGGAATCCTTACCCTCCTGTCCTGCCCCCATTGTCTCTTCTCCCCCTGTTCCCTCCCCTCCTCCCACTTCCCGACTTTCTCACTTCTGGGCTTCATTTGATTCGATCACTGCTCCTGAACTTCTTCATCTCATATCTTCCTCTAAGAAAACGTTTTGCCCACTTGACCCCATTCCTTCCTCCTGGCTTCTGACCCCATCCCTAGGTTTTCTTCCCTTCATCCTCACTATGTTTAACTATAGCCTTTCTACTGGGACCTTCCCAAGACTCTGGAAACATGCTTTGATACGCCCTATTCTTAAGAACACTTCCCTTGATCCTCTGGTCCCCGCCCACTATCGCCCTGTTTCTAATCTTCCTTTCCTATCTAAACTCTTGGAGAAATTTGTCTTTGCACAGCTTTCCCATCACCTTGACTCTACTAACTTCCTCCACCCCCGTCAGGGTCACAGTGTCGAAACTGTTCTCTTAGCTTTCACAAATGCACTACATGTAGCACGTGATCGTGGTGATATTTCGGTGGCGGTTGCTTTAGATCTTTTGGCTGCTTTTGACTTGGTCGATCACTCTCTCCTCCTTCACCGTCTACGGGATGCAGGTCTCTGTAGTACTGTGCACCATTGGTTCCACTCTTTTCTCTCTTCTCGGTCTTGTGCGGTTCTCTCATCTTCCCCCTCCACTCCCCCTTCTGACCCCCACAATCTTCCCTGTGGGGTTCCTCAGGGTTCTGTCCTTGCCCCCCCCCCTCCCCCCTTTTCAACCTTTTCTTGGCTCCCCTCACATCCCTGATTCAGCAGTTTGGTGTATCTACTTTTTTCTATGCGGATGATATTCTCTTGCTCCATCATATTTCTCCTTCCTGCCCCGATCTCTCTGTGCTGGACTCCTGCCTTGCAGCTGTAGCAGATTGGCTGACGCTCAACTGCCCACACTTAAATCTTACTAAAACCATTGCTATTTGGTTTTCTCACAGTGGCTCTCCCCCCTCATTGGCCCCTTCTTTCTCCGGCTCTCCTGTACCCCTGGTCTCCACTTTTCGGTACCTTGGTGTGCACTTTGACTCTGATTTATCTTTTCACTCTCATTTCTCACGTCACAAAAGCATCCTTCTTTCTTCGCCAGATTCGTTCCATTCGTCCTTTTCTCTCCCCCTCAGCTCTTGTTACCTTGGTTCTGTCTTTAATCATGTCTCGTGTGGACTTTGCTAACTCTCTATCGGTCTTCCAAAAAATCAACTTACCCGGCTCCAACGGATTCAGAGTACTGCTGCATGCCTTGTCACATGCTCCTCCCCTCGGGATCACATAACTCCTCTGCTATTTCATCTCCACTGGTTGCCTATCCCTTTCAGGGCCACTTTCAAATTACTGATTCTGACGCATAAAGCCTTCCATACAAGCACTCCCCAATACTTAACGGATCTCCTCTTCTTTCACTCTCCCAGACACACCCCTCGCTCTTTTCATCTCAACCGCCTCACCCTCCCTTCCCCTTCTCGTGCTCACCTGCAGTCTACCCGCTCCTCTGCCTTCTTTTTTGCTGCTCCCGCCCTCTGGAATGCCCTCGCCCTCCCCCTCCCCCCCTCTGTCTGGAACCTCAGTTTACTACCTTTAAACAACATTTAAAAACCCATTTGTTTTCCCTAGCTTTTAATGTTCCCTCCCCTTTTGTGTGATCAATTCTCTCCCCCACCTCTTGTTCCTCCCTAGGCCCACCCCTTGCCTACGTTTTGTCCTGTTTTCTTGATTCTTCTGCTGTCCTGTCAGATATTGTATATTTCTTTTCCTTTTCGCTGGCTTTGGCCTTCTTTTACTGAATTTTAATGTACATTTTAATTTTAATGGTTATTGTGAAAGGCGGTTTTTTTATCAAATACAATAAACACATAAGGCACTGCGAAGTCGCCAGCAGCAGAAAGAAAGGCCTTTCTCCGAATCAGCCTCCGGCCGGGCCCGGACCTCGTCTGAGGCCTCGACATCTCGGGATTCGGATCCCGAGCGCCGTCGGGGTTCCTCGGACAGGGGGTCCCCCGACCGGGAACGCAAGAGGAAGAAGCGGCTCGTGAAGGCGTTGTCGGAGGAGGTTCCTGGCTCCTCGAGGGCCAGGTCTAAGACCCCCGACCGTCGTTCCGGGCCCGTGGAACAGGAGAAGCCTGCCAAAGTTCCTCACGTGGAGCCGGAGTCTGCTGGACACATAAGCCCCGTAGTCCTCTGACTCTCCTCCCAGAGAGCCGACGTTGGGCCCGGCACCGCCGGGGCCCGAGTCAGTGGCTGCTGTCTCCCGAGCTGAGTCTCAGGATGACAGCCTTGGAGTGCAGACTGTCTGCCTTCATGGAGCAGCAGCGGGCACTGATGGCCAGCCTGTCTGGCGCATCTGCCCCGACCACCGGGAGATCGACATCAAAGTTGACCCCGGAGACCGAGCTGATACTCGAGACAATGATGGCTCGAGGTCAACCTCGGTCGCGGTCTCCCTCGACCTCCCGTTCGGGGCCGAGGGTGTCGACACCGGTGCCTCCGGTGTCGGGGCGGGTGCTCCAGGGCCCCGTGGGGTCAGATCCTGATTCCTCGTCGGACAGGTCCACCTGGGAGACGGAGGATGAGGAGTCCCCCGACACATTCAAGACTCGGTGCGTCCCGTCGGACTCGCCGCAGTCTGAGCCCCGGAGTAGATCCCCTTCCGGAGGATACCCAGTTCTCGGAGTTTGTCCGGGATATGGCCACCGCGTTGGCTATCCCGGCGGACCCCGAGGAGGAGCCTTGAGCCGACGAGCTCGAGGGCCTGCAGTACGACTCTCCTCCGAAGGAGGCCTTTACTGTCCCGGCTCCTCCGATGCTGGAACGGCTCCTCTTCCGGATGTGGGAGGCACCGGCCTCGGCGCCGGTTCTAAGCAAGCGGGTCGATTCGATTTATCGACTCCAGAAGAACCCTGGCTTTCAGAAGGCGTAGCTACCACACCATTCCATGGTGGTGGAATTGGCCATGCATCGCCTGAAAAGTCAGATGCACTCCGCGGTGCCCCCCAGCAGGGAGGCCCGGAACCTCGATGTTGTTGGCAGAAAGTGCTTCCAGGGCTCGATGCTTGCTTGCCGTGTCCAGTCTTACCAGCTGTACATGGGCATGTAATTGCGGGATCTGGCCAAGGAGTTGGCCGGATTCTCTGCTGGTCTCTCCGGGGAACCCTTGCAGAGATTTAAGTCCTTGTCCTCGGGGATTCGGGACTGCTCGAAGTTTATGTCCTGCGCCGCCTACGATGGCTTTGAGACTTCGGCCCGAGTTGAGGCAGCCGGCATCGCGGCTCGACACCAGGCATGGCTGCAGTCATCGGACCTGGAGCCATGGGTTCAGGACAAGTTGGTCGATGTCCCTTGCCGAGGTGAGAACCTTTTTGGCAAGCCCATGGCCGAGAAGGCCGCACAGCTCGAGACTGAGCACCTTACAAGGACAAGGCTGTTTAGAAAGACCTCTGCCCCTTCTCACAAGAAGGCCTCAGGTAAGAAGACCTTTTACCCGAGGAAGGACACTGCCTACAAACAGTACCCTCAGTATCAGGCTGCCCAAGCTGCACCCCAGTGTCAGCAGGCCAAGGGGCAGGGTAATGGGCCCCGTAGGCAGAGGACCCCAAGCCTCCGGCCCCTGCTCCCACTGAGCAGGGTGGGGGTTTTTGACTCCTTGAGCGTAGCCTCTCAGTCCCTGCTCTCCCAACCCTGCACAGGAGGTCGCCTCGCCCTCTTTGCCCACCAGTGGCCCCACATCACTGGGGACAGTTGAGTGTTGAACATAGTCCACAGGGGCTATGCAATGCATTTTCACCAACTGCCTCCGCTATACTTTCCAGGAGAGCCTCCAAGGCTTCCCCTGCACACAGAGCTTCTCCTTCAAGAGTTTCAAGGTCTGTTGGTGGACAAGGCGGTGGAGCCTGTGCCTCCCCACTTGCAAGGTCACGGATTCTACTCCAGGTATTTCCTGGTGCCCAAAAGAACCGGTGGCTTTCGACCTATTCTGGACCTCAGGAACCTCAAGTTCCTAGAGAAAGAAAAGTTCAAGATGCTTACTCTTGGAACACTTCTACCCTACCTCCAGCAGGGAGATTGGCTATGCTCCTTAGATCTAAAGGATGCGTACACTCACATCCTCATTCATCCAGACCACAGAAAGTACCTCAGGTTCATTGTGGGAGGAAACCATTATCAGTACAGAGTACTGCCTTTTGGCCTCATCTCCGCTCCCAGGGTCTTTACCAAATGCCTGGTAGTGGTGGCAGCCTACCTGAGAAATCAGGGAATCTTTGTCTTCCCCTATCTGGACAATTGGCTCATCAGGAGTCAGACGTGCCAGGAGGCCAGACAAGCCACCCTCAGAACTATTGCTCTTCTTCAAAGCCTGGAGTTTGTAATAAACTTCGCGAAGTCCACTTTGCTCCCCTCCAAGAACTTGGAGTTCATAGGAGCAAGGCTGGACTCTCTGCTGGCAAAGGCTTTCTTGCCAGAAGACAGAGCCCAAAGATTGATAGCCTTGGCAAACCAGTTTCTCAGCAGGTCACTGGTCTCCACCAGACTCTGCTTGAGGCTGCTTGGCCACATGGCTTCGACAGTTCATGCAACCCCCAATGCCAGGCTCCATATGCGGCCTGCACAGTGGTGCCTTCGAAATCAGTGGTCACAAGCCACAGGCAACCTCAGAGACAGAATAAGGGTGTCCAGACCATTTCTGGACTCCCTCAGCTGGTGGCTGCACCCACCCAATCTACTAAAAGGAGTGCCCTTTCAAATTCCTGGGTACACAGTGATACTGACCACAGATGCCTCCCTGCAGATCTGGGGAGCTCATTGTCTGAACAAGTGCACCCAGGGCCTGTGGTCTCCTTGGGAGGCTGCACAGCAGTTCAATCTCCTAGAACTCAGGGCTATTAGCTTGGCTCTCAAAACTTTCTCTCCTACCCTGGCTCATCAATCTGTCCTGGTTCAGACAGACAACCAGGTAGCCATGTTTTATGTGAACAAACAGGGCAGGACTGGGTCCAGGCTCCTTTGTCGGGAGGCTCAGGACCTTTGTTCATTTGCTCTCAAGCACAGCATGCTCCTCAGAGGCTGTGTACCTTCCAGGCCAGGAAAACTACCTGGCCGACAGGTTGAGCAGAATTTTTTGCAGCCCCACGAATGGCAGCTGCATCCCTTGATAGTTCAGAAGATCTTCCTGAAATGGGGTCTACCTTTGATAGATCTGTTTGCCAGTCCACTGAACAAGCAACTGCCCAGGTTCTGCTCCAGGCAACAGCATCCTCTGCGGATAGCAGCAGATGCTTTTCTGATTCCATGGTCTCAGGGCCTCCTGTATGCGTTTCCTCCCACGCCCTTGGTGGCCCGAACTCTGTTAAAGATCCTTCAGGACAAGGCCTCGGTCCTGCTGGTGGCTCCCAGATGGCCGAGACAGCCTTGGTTTCCACTTCTGCTTCAGCTGGCAGTGGATCCCACACTGCCTCTGGGGTTGCAACCCGACCTTCTCTCTCAGGATCAGGGTTCCCTTCTGCACCCCAATCTCAAAGCTCTCAATTTGATGGCCTGGAGGCTGCAAGGGTAGTTTTGGCTCCCTGGGGCCTACCTCAGGAGGTTGAGGAGGTTGTCCTAGCCTCTAGGAAACAGTCCACTAGGAAAACCTATGCTCTCAAGTGGAAAAGGTTTTCTGTGTGGTGTCAGCTATGTACAGAGGATCCTTTCTCCTGTACTATACCAGTGGTGCTTCAGTACTTACTGCACTTGTCCAATCAGGGACTTAAGTCCAATTCTGTTCGGGTCCTCCTCTCAGCTCTAGCAGCTCACCACTCACTGGTGGAAGGACATTCTCTGTCGGTTCACCCCTTGGTGTCCCGCTTTCTCAGGGGCTTGCTTTTGCTCAAGCCTCCAATTCGTCGTCCTGCTCCTGAGTGGGAGTTGAATGTGGTCTTGCAGCAGCTGACTCGCCCACCCTTTGAGCCGATGGCTACTTGCCCTCTACGCTTCCTGTCCTGGAAGACACTCTTCCTAGTAGCCCTTACCTCGGCCAGGCGAGTGAGTGAGCTTCAGGCCCTGGTCTGTGATAGGCCTTACACTCGCTTCTATGGGAACAGGGTAGTCCTTAGGACTCATCCAGAGTTCCTCCCAAAGGTTGTCTCCTCCTTCCACCTTAACCAGGAGTATGGTTCTTCCAACATTCTTCCCTAGGCCTCATGCAAGCCAGGCTAAAGCAGTTCTGCATACCCTGGACTGTAGGAGGGCTTTATCCTTCTACCTTGACCGTACGCAGGGGCATAGAAGGGCTACTCAGCTCTTTGTATCCTTTGACCCTAATAAGTTGGGTTTAGCTGTGTCCAAGTGTACCTTGTCCATCTGGGTGGCTGACTGTATCACCTGGGCTTACAAGTTTGCTGACCTTCCTTTGCAGGGTCGGGTTACGGCCCACCGTGTCAGGGCAATGGCTGCCTCAGTGGCTCATCTCCGCTCTGTGCCCTTGGTAGACATCTGCAGGGCTGCATCTTGGTCTTCAAGCCAGACCTTTGCAGCCCATTACTGTCTGGAGAGGGAGTCCCGTAGGGACAGTGCTTTTGGCCAAGCAGTACTCCGGAATCTCTTTGAGGTTTAGGCAACTCCTGCCCTCTGTTGGGCTACCGGTGGAGGTTGTGTCAGTGAAAAGCCTTTTCTTTGCTGCTGGGACTAGAGGGAGTTCTCTTGTTCAGCCTGGGTTCCTCGGTAGCCCAGAGCTGGGGAGTCACCCATATGTGAGGACTGACTTCCTGCTTGGTCCTGGAGAAAGTAGTTACTCACCTGTAACAGGTGTTCTCCAGGAGCAGCAGGAATCAGTCCTTACAACCCTCCCTCCTCCCCTGGGAGTTGCAGTTGTACATAGTTTGTTTTTACATTTTTTTGTGTGCTGTTCTTGGCTATGTCATTTGACTGTGGTAAGATGGCACCTTTAGGTGGGAAGGGAACCGCGCATGCTTGCCTGCATTCCCAAAGCTGGGGAAATGCTCTGCTGGGGCTTCCTCGGCGTCGATGACACCCATATGTGAGGACTGATTCTCCAGGACCAAGCAGGAAGTCAGTCCTCACTTATGGGTGACGTCGGCGCCGACGGAGCCCTCGCGGAGCAATTTTCCCCAGCTTTCAAAGAAAGCCTTTGGGAATTGCAGCGCGCTTGCGCGGTCGTCTTCCCGCCCGAGGGTGCCATCTTAGCCAGTCTTCTTTTTTCCGCGGAGCCCTACAGACGTCCCCGTCTTGTCCCTGCGAAAAAGTTGATTTTCTTCTTTATTTTCCCGCGACGCCGGTCTCGAGTCCTCTTACTTTTTTCGGTTTTTCTGACTTAGTCAGCTTTCGTTTTCGTTTTCCCTGGCAGCCCGGTCCTTTGACCTCGCAGGGGCCCTTTTTCCCCCGATGGCTGCCAGTGGGTTTAAGCGGTGTGGTCGGTGTGACCGAAATGTCACTAACCGACACACACGACTTTTGCCTCCGCTGCCTGGGCCCGGATCATGAGGAACTGATCTGTGGGCCCTGCAGCAAACTGTCCTCAAAGGCGTTGAGAAGTCGGCGGCATCAGCGTGAGAGAATCTTCGCTGACCCCAGCCGTACCCGGACCTCGTCGGAGGCCTCCGTGTCAAAAGGCTCCAGCTCGGACCGTCGCCGGAGCTCCTCCGACCGGGGTTCTCCCTCCGGGGACCATCGTCGGAAGGAAAAACCCGCGAGGGCGGCGTCGGTGGACGCTCCTGGTTCCGCGAGGGCCAGGTCGCATAGCCCCGACAGCCGCCCTGGGTCCTTGGAGAAGGAACACGTCCCGAAGCGACCTCGCCTGGAGTCGGAGATGCCTGCCCGGGTAAGTCCTGTGGTCCTTCTGGACTCGCCTCCGCGACAGCCGACGTCGGGCCCGAGTCGGGGACTGCTGGGTCACCTGAGCTCGGACTCAGGTTGACGGCCTTGGAGAGCAGACTGTCTGCCTTCATGGACCAGCAGAGGGCACTGCTCGCTGGCTTCGCTGGCGTCGCTGCCCCGACCGCCGGGACGTCGACGTCCAAGTCGACCCCGGAGACCGAGCCGATCCTCGAGTCGATGAGAACTCGAGTCGATCCTCGGTCGAGGTCGCCCTCGGCCTCCCGTTCGGGACCGAGGTCGCCGACGCCGACTCCCTCGGCGTCGGGGCGGCTGGCGCCGCACCCTGCCCTGGCCGACCCCACCGAGTCCTCGTCGGAGTCGGTCTGGGAGTCTGAGGAGGAAGAGTCACCTGATTCTTTCCGGACTCGGTGTGTCCCATCGGACTCACCGGAGTCCGAGCCTCGGAAGCAGTCCCCCCCGGAGGATGCCCGGTTCTCGGACTTCGTTAGGGATATGGCCAAGGCTTTGGCCTTCCCTGCGGATCCCGAGGAGGAGCCTCGAGCCGAAGAGCTCGACGCCCTCCAGTATGACTCTCCCGCGAGGGAACACTTTACTGTGCCGGTTCCTCCTATGCTGGAACGACTACTCTTCCGCATGTGGGAGAGTCCGGCCTCCTCGCCGGTCCTGAGCAAGCGGGTCGATTCTATCTATCGAGTCCGCAAGAGCCCTGGCTTTCAAAAGGCACAGCTGCCACACCATTCCATGGTAGTGGAATCGGCCATGCATCGTCTTAAGAGCCAGAAGATGCACTCCTCGGTGCCTCCTGGCAGGGAGGCCCGTAACCTGGATGGCCTTGGCAAGAAGTGCTTCCAGGGCTCTATGCTCGCTTGTCGTGTCCAGACTTACCAGCTATATATGGGCATGTATCTCCGGGATCTGGCTAAAGAGCTAGCCGGATTCTCCGCTGGTCTCTCCGAGGAGCCCTTG
Organism: Ichthyophis bannanicus; assembly: GCA_033557465.1. Taxonomy (NCBI): domain Eukaryota; kingdom Metazoa; phylum Chordata; class Amphibia; order Gymnophiona; family Ichthyophiidae; genus Ichthyophis; species Ichthyophis bannanicus. The sequence continues at coordinate 197,057,506 of CM066039.1, forward strand.
CGGAGGTTCCTAGCCTTGTCCACTGGCATTCGGGAATGCTCAAAGTTCATGTCCCGAGCAGCCTATGATGGCTTTGAAGCCTCGGCTCGAGTGGCCGCAGCCGGCATCGGTGCCCGCCGACAGGCTTGGCTTCAGTCGTCAGACCTTGAGCCCTGGGTGCAGGACAAGTTGGTCGATGTCCCCTGCCGAGGCGAAAACCTCTTTGGCAAGCCCATGGCGGAAAAGGCTGCGCAAATTGAGACTGAGACTCTCACCCGGACCAGGCTTTCTAGGAAGACCTCCGCCCCTTCCCAGAAAAAGAAGGGCTCGGGGAAAAAGTCCTTTTACCCGAGGAAGGCGGCTGCCTACAAACAATACCCCCATTATCAGGTCCCTGCAGCTCCCCAGCAGGCCAAGGGACGGGGTAACGGGTCCCGTAGGCAGCAAGCCCCCAAGCCTGCACCACCAGCCCCTGCTCAGCAGGGTGGGGGCTTTTGACTCGCTAAGCATAGCCTCTCCCCCCCCGCTGGTTCCTCCCAGCACCGGAGGCCGGCTGGTTCACTTCGCCCACAGGTGGTCCAGCATCACCGCAGATGCCTGGGTGCTTCAGGTCGTGCGAGAAGGCTATCTTCTCCACTTCCATCAGGTCCCTCCCTCCTATTTTCCGGGAGAACCTCCGCGCCCCCCTCTGCACAGGGAGTTGCTCCTTCAGGAGTTAGCAGGTCTTCTGCAGGAACAGGCGGTGGAACCGGTGCCACACCACCTGAGAGGTCAAGGCTTTTATTCAAGGTATTTTCTGATACCAAAGAGAACAGGGGGCCTCAGACCCATCCTGGACTTGCGCAACCTCAACAAGTTCCTTGTGCGGGAGAAGTTCAAAATGCTTACCCTTGGAATCCTTCTGCTCTACCTCCAGCAGGGAGATTGGCTATGCTCCTTGGATCTAAAGGATGCCTACACGCACATCCTCATCCACCCAAGCCACCGCCAATACCTAAGGTTTGTGGTGGCAGGAAATCATTACCAGTACCGAGTACTGCCCTTTGGCCTGTCCTCCGCACCGCGAGTCTTCACAAAATGTCTCACGGTGGTGGTGGCCCATCTCCGGCTTCACGGCCTCTATGTCTTTCCGTACCTCGACGACTGGCTCATCAGAGCAGCGTCCGCTCAGGAGGTCACCAACGCCACGTGCCGCACGGTGACTCTGCTGCAGCACTTGGGCTTTGTCATAAACTTCGCAAAGTCCACTTTGCTCCCCTCACAGGATCTCGAGTTCATTGGCGCAAGGCTGCACACTCCTCAGGCGCGAGCATTTCTACCGCTCGACAGGGCTCAACGGCTCATGGACCTAGCCGACCGCTTTCGCAGCCAGCCCCTGGTCTCCGCCAGGCGCTTCCTGAGACTGCTCGGCCATATGGCTTCCACCGTCCATGTGACCCCCAATGCCCGCCTGAATATGCGGTCTGCTCAATGGTGTCTCCGCCAGCAGTGGCGACAAGCCACGGGCGGCCTTGCAGACCTAGTGCGCGTTTCCGAGCCGCTGGTCTCGTCTCTCCGGTGGTGGCTCCGGCAGCCGAACCTGATATTCGGAATGCCTTTCCAGTCACCTCAGCCGACCCGGGTGCTGACCACCGATGCATCCCTCCTGGGCTGGGGAGCACATTGCCAAGAGGCACGTACTCAGGGCCTCTGGAGCACGTGGGAGTCTGCTCAGCAGATCAACTTCCTGGAGCTCAGGGCGATCCGCCTGGCTCTCAAGGCCTTCTCCCACCTGACTTCCCAACAGTCCGTCCTTGTCCAGACGGACAATCAAGTTGCCATGTTCTACGTGAACAAGCAGGGGGGCACGGGCTCCTTCCTCCTCTGCCGGGAGGCACAGAGGCTCTGCTCTTGGGCCGTCAGTCACGGCATTCTCCTCAAGGCAGTTTATCTCCCGGGCCAAGAAAATTGCCTTGCAGACAAACTCAGCAGGGTCCTCCAGCCGCACGAGTGGCGTCTGGATCCCTTGGTAGTTCAGAAGCTCTTCCTCAAGTGGGGTCTCCCCACGGTGGATCTCTTTGCCAGTCCTCACAACCGGCAGCTTCCTCGCTTCTGCTCTCGTCGGCCACACCCCCTTCGGGTGGCGGCGGACGCCTTTCTGATCTCGTGGTCGGGGAGCCTTCTGTACGCTTTCCCTCCCATTCCGCTGGTCTCTCGGACTCTTTTCAAGGTTCTCCGAGACAAAGCCTTCATGATCCTGGTGGCCCCTCGCTGGCCCAGGCAGCCGTGGTTTCCGCTCCTGCTGCAACTGGCGGTGGAGGATCCAATCCCTCTGGGGGTGCAACCGGATCTCCTCACTCAGGATCAGGGGTCCCTCCTGCACCCCAACCTCAGGTCTCTCAACCTCATGGCCTGGCTGCTGAGAGGGTATTCCTTGCTCCCCTTCTCCTGCCGGCAGAGGTGGAGGAGGTCGTCTTGGCTTCGCGACGGCCTTCTACCCGCAAATGCTACGCCCTTAAATGGCGTCGCTTTGCCGTCTGGTGTACCCAACAGTCTCAGGATCCCTTCTCCTGCCCGGTGTCGGTGATCTTGCAGTACTTGCTACACCTCTCTAATCTGGGACTTAAGTCCAACTCCGTCAAAGTTCACCTCAGTGCTCTTTCAGCACATCATGTGCCGGTGGACGGCGGACCTCTTTCCAGCGACCCTCTCGTAGCGAGGTTTCTCCGAGGTCTCCTTCTACTTAAACCACCTCTGCGCCCGCCAGCGCCTGACTGGGACCTGAATGTGGTTTTGCAGCGGATCACCTGTCCGCCTTTTGAACCTATGGCTACCTGTTCTCTCCGTTTTCTGTCTTGGAAAACACTGTTCTTGATAGCCCTCACTTCCGCTAGACGCGTAAGTGAATTGCAGGCCCTCGTGTCTGATCCCCCTTACACTCGGTTCTACAAAAATAGGGTAGTCCTACGGACTCACCCAAAATTTCTGCCTAAAGTGGTCTCCCCTTTTCACATCAATCAGGAGGTGGTACTTCCAACCTTCTTTCCCAGACCACACTCCAGCCGAGCTGAAACGGTCCTCCATACCCTGGACTGTAGAAGGGCATTGAACTTCTACCTTGACCGTACGCGGGAGCACCGTAAAGCTGCTCAGCTTTTTGTGTCTTTTGACCCCAATAAATTGGGGCTCCCGGTCTCCAAGCGTACTCTGTCCATCTGGGTTGCGGACTGTATCTCTTGGGCTTATGGGGCAGCCGGACTCTCCTTAGAAAGTCGAGTCACGGCTCATTGCGTTCGGGCAAAGGCTACATCAGTGGCTTACCTCCGCTCTGTTCCGCTGGCAGACATCTGCCGGGCCGCTACTTGGTCTTCGAGCCAGACTTTTGCGGTCCATTACTGTCTCGAGAGGGAGTCCCGTAGGGACAGTGCTTTCGGACAGGCAGTCCTCCGTAATCTCTTTGAGGTCTGAGCAACTCCTACCCTCCATCCCGGATGTGGGCTACCGGTGGGTGCTAATTCAGCGAAGATTCTATCCTTCTGTGCTGCTGAGCTAGAGGGAGCTCATTTTTGTGCTTAGGGTCTCCGGTAGCCTTGAGCTTGGGAGTCCCATAAGTGAGGACTGACTTCCTGCTTGGTCCTGGAGAAAGCGTAGTTACTCACCTGTAACAGGTGTTCTCCAGGAGCAGCAGGAATCAGTCCTCACTACCCTCCCTCCTCCCCTTGGAGTTGCAATCGTCTGCTTATGTTCTTTTTGCAAATTTTTATGCTGTCTTGTTTAGCTATGTCATCTGACTGGCTAAGATGGCACCCTCGGGCGGGAAGACGACCGCGCATGCGCGCTGCAATTCCCAAAGGCTTTCTTTGAAAGCTGGGGAAAATTGCTCCGCGAGGGCTCCGTCGGCGCCGACGTCACCCATAAGTGAGGACTGATTCCTGCTGCTCCTGGAGAACACCTGTTACAGGTGAGTAACTACGCTTTCCTGCTGCTCCTGGAGAACACTTGTTACAGGTGAGTAACTACTCTTTCTTTGTGGAGGGGGGGGGGGGGTTTGTGATCACTACCAGTACAGGGTATTACACTTCGGCCTAGCCTCTGACCCCCGACTCTTCACAAAGTGCCTAGCGGTGGTTGTGGCCCACCTTAGCCTCCAAGGGGCCTTTGTCTTCCCCTATCTGGACAACTAGCTCTTCCAGGTCATCCAGCTAGACCAGTCCAGACAAGTGATAGTCCCCCTGCCAGCAGATGTCGAGACAGAGAAAGTCAGAAGAGCCAGTCCAAACTGTGGCCTCGCCCTTGGCATAAGCTGCAGGCACAGCTAGAGGTCACCTCAGTACTTTCTCTATTTTCTCCTTGGTGGCCCACAGCGTCTGAACTTTTCTGACTGGGCCACCTGAATCCCACAGGGGTACGAGGCTCCCTGGCTGATGGATTCTTCCTGGGCTAGCTCCTGGCTACGAGGGCCAGTGCAGCTTGGTGGTGGGCATCAGGTCACAAGGACCTCTGGAGACCCTTTGTTCCTTTGTGCCTTTATTTTTCTTTTCTCCCTGTACCTTTATTTTGTTTTATAGGAGAAAAAAGCCCAAGACAGGTATAAGACGAGTATATTGGTAGCAACGGTAGTCTGCTGCTTACCAGCCTGCACAGACTGTTCCTGGGCTCTCCTTCTTCCCCCCCCCCCCCCCACCACTTCTCACATTCCTCTGCATCGGATGTGAAGAGTGTAGCTGATCGCCATTTGGCCTCTGTCCGGGGTGGATGCGGCCTGTATCTTGGGGAATGCTACCTCTGTAACAGCCTCAGCAGCATGGAGCTGCTGTGCTTCATTTTCAGTTTGCGGCTGTGGCCTGGGCCTGGCAATGTGCCTTCCTGCCTGTGCACACCAGCATGGTTGGCAGAGGATCAAGAACCACTTCCATGGCCTGACAGTTAGTGGCTGCAGTGGTTTCGGTAACGGCTGCGTCTCAGCAGCTGCGTTTCTTTGCTGTTTCGGTGCCATTTCTTAGAGCTCAGTTCCTGCCCTCGTGTTGGTGCGGGTGGCACAGTTTTCAAGCTCATGTTCCTACCTTCGCTTCTCAGAGTTCAATGCCATTTTGGGTATTCTTCTCACTTAGCATGCCACCTACTCATTCCACATGTCTCGCTTGTTCCAAAAAGCACTGCATCCTAATTAATGGCCTCTGCTCGGCCTGCATCAATCACCTCAGGGAGGCTTCAACCTCTGTGCCCCCTGATCTCACAAGAGCTTCCTGCTTTAGGAGATCATGCAGCTTCTCCCTCACCTGTGCCTGTTGTGCCTGCATCCATGGGGGGGGGGGGGGTGGATCTTGCGGCTCCCCCATCCTCTTTCCACAGAGCCCTGTTGGTGATCTGGCCGCCTCAGAATTTGCAGTCTTTTTTCCAGCATGCCTGGAACCTGTAGAAGTCTGGGCAGCCTCCCTCTCAACAGCCCACAAACGCCCACTCAGGGCTCACTCCCCTTGCTCTTCCAGGGAGGAGGCGGTTTTGAGAGATGTCTGACATGGGAAGTGCCTCCCTGCATCAGTCTTTTGAATCAGACGCTGTCTCCTGTGGAAGAGGATTCGGAGTCCATGGTGGTCCGCCTCTGCCGCCGTTCCAGGATTAATTATTCAGATCATCAAAGAACTTCGAATTTCTGAGGGGTCTGCTTCTGCACAGCTAGCGTCTACTACCAACCCCATTGTCATGGGTATTAAGAGCCAGGCAAGGAGTGGAAGATGTAAGACCACGGTCAGACACTTGACAGAAGAAATTTTATTGGGTCTTCAATAAAATTTTCTTCTGTCAAGTGACTCTAGTGTGACCATGGTCTTAGGTCGTCCCTCCTTGCCTGTTTTTTAAATTTGCGGAAGTTGTCCCTCTCCCTTCCTCCCGCAGGTATTAAGAGGCCAGCTCAGGCGTTTCCCTTTCTGTCAGAGCTGTAGCAAATTGTAGCGGCAGAGTGGGACAACACTGACGCTCCCTTGAAGCAAACCCGTCGGTTGGGGCAGACCTATCATAAGAACATAAGATATGCAATACTAGGTCAGACCAAAGTCAATCAAGCCCAGTATCCTGTTTCCAACAGTGGCCAATCTAGGCCATACGTACCTAGCAGTTTCCCCAAAAGACACAGGTTCCACAGTGCTTATATTGGGTCAAGCATTGATATCCTGGGTCCCTTCTTAATAGTTTATGGACCTTTCCTCCCGGAACTTGTCCAAACCTTTTTTTAAACCCAGCTACACTAACAGCCTTTACTACATCCTCCAGTAACAAATTCCAGAGTTTGATTACACGTTGAGTGAAAAAATATTTTCTTTTACTAGTCTTAAATAGTTTATCCTGTAGCTTCATTGCATGTCCCCTAGTCTTTCTTTATTCTGATAACATAAACAATCAATATCCTGGCCTACTGTGGATTTGGATCACTGGTTGTGATTTCTAAGGGTGGATGCCCTCATTACTGCAGTAACAAAGCATTCCACCATACCAGTAGAAGGTAGTTCTGCTCTGATCTGCAGGATCATAAGACAGGAGCAAGTCCACAGCTTGGCTTGGCTCTTCTGACTTTCCCTCTCAACATCTGTTGGCAGGGGGACTCAACCCACTTGTTTGGACTGGTCTAGCAGGACTCCAGGAAAGGAAATTAATGGTAAAGAAAATTTCACCATAAGAAGGGGCTCGGCCATCAAGGTGCAGCAGGCCATGGCCCACATCCTCCAATATCTGGGGTTCATCATAAACCACCCCAAATCCCATCTTTTTCTGACAGTACATGTTACCCTGGTGGCCCACCTTCATATGAGGGTGGCCCAGTGGTGCCTCTGCTCCCAGTGGACCAAGGCCACGGGCCAGCTACAAGACAGAGTGATGTTGACTCTGGCTGGTGGACTCCCTCAGCTGGTGACAAGTGCCTCAGTATCTTCAGGCCCCACCCCCTAGAGGGTCTTCACCACAGATTCTCCCTTTTGGACTGGGGGGGCTCATTGCAAGGATCTCTGCATTCAGGGCAGTTGGTTGCAGTCAGACGACCAACTGCAGATCAACCTAGAACTTCGGGCCATATCCCTGGCTCTCAGAGCCTTTTACCACTGTCTATAGCACCAATCTCAAGAGTGTTACTTACGACTCTGTTGCTGCTGCTCACAGCTCATGTTTTTCTGGTTACCTGTAGCATTTGACAGGTTTTCGGTAGCCTGTAGCTGGGGAGTCCCATATGTGAGGACTGACTTCGTGCTTGTTCCTGGAGAAAGTGTAGTTACTCACCTGTAACAGGTGTTCTCCAGGACCAAGCAGGAAGTCAGTCCTCACATATGGGTGTCATTGGCGCCGATGAAGCCCCAGCGGAGCATTTCCCCAGCTTTCTATGAAAGCCTTTGGGAATGCAGGCACGCATGCGCAGTTCCCTTCCCGCCTAAAGGTGCCATCTTACCTCAGTCTCTTTTCCGTGAAGCCCACCAGACGTGTGTCCCATTTTTCCCGGTTAAAATTAGATTTTTCAGCGCTTTTTTGCTCTTCTGGTTCGCCGGTTCCCCTCCCCCCGGGTTCGGTACACCAGTATCAAGCCCGATTCCCCTCTTTCGGTTTTTGCCCTTCGTGGCTGGCGTTTGCGTCCTTTTCTCTTTTTCCCTGGAAGGCCAGTCTTTTGACCTCGTGGGGACTCTTTTTTTTTTTTTTTTTTTTTTTTTTTTTCCCCGATGGCCTCCGGTGGTTTTAAGAAGTGTGATCGGTGTAAGAAACTGTCTCTCACCGACACACACGACTGCTGCCTTCAGTGCCTCGGCCCGACCACGATCCTAAGTCGTGCGGGGCCTGTGGAAAAATGTCTTCCAAGGCACTACGAAGTCGCCAGCAGCAAAAGGAAAAGCTTTTCTCGGACTCAGCCTCCGACCGGGAATGCAAGAGGAAGAAACGGCTCGCGAGGGCGTCGTCGGAAGAGGTCCCTGGCTCCTCGAGGGCCAGGTCTAAGACCCCCGACCGTCTCCCCGGGCCTGTGGAACCGGAGAAGCCTGCCAAAGTTCCTCGTGTGGAACCAGAGTCTGCTGGACACGTAAGCCCCGTAGTCCTCGTGGACTCTCCTCCCAGGGAGCCGACGTCGGGCCCAGTGCCACCGGGGCCCGAGTCTGCGTCTCCCGAGCTGAGTCTCAGGATGACAGCCTTGGAGAGCAGAATGTCTGCCTTCATGGAGCAGCAGCGGGCACTGATGGCCAGCCTGTCTGGCGCATCTGCCCCGACCACCGGGACATCGATGTCTAAGTCGACCCCGGAGACTGAGCCGATACTCGAGTCCATCTCGGTCGCGGTCCCCCTCGACCTCCCGTTCGGGACCGAGGGCGTCGATGCTGGTGCTTCTGGCGTCGGGGCGGGTGCTCCAGGGCCCCGCAGGGTCGGACTCCGACTCTTCCTTGGATGAGTCGGCTTGGGAGACTGAGGGCGAGGAGTCTCCTGACACCTTTAAGACTCGGTGCGTCCCTTCGGACTCACCGCAGTCTGAGCCCCGGAGTAGGTCCCCTCCGGAGGACACCCGGTTCTTGGAGTTCGTCCGGGATATGGCCACTGCCTTGGCTATTCCGGCGGATCCCGAGGAAGAGCCTCGAGCTGAAGAGCTCGAGGCGCTGCAGTATGACTCTCCTCCGAAGGAGGCTTTTACTGTCCCAGATGCTGGAACGGCTCCTCTTCCGTATGTGGGAGGCACCGGCCTCGGCGCCGGTTCTTAGCAAGCGAGTCGATTCGATCTATCGGCTCCGTAAGAGCCCTGGTTTTCAGAAAGCACAGCTACCACACCATTCCGTGGTTGTGGAATCTGCCATGCATCGTCTGAAAAGTCAGAAGATGCACTCCGCGGTGCCTCCTGGCAGGGAGGCCCGAAATCTAGATGGCGTCGGTAGAAAGTGTTTTCAGGGCTCGATGCTTGCTTGCCGTGTCCAGTCTTACCAGCTGTACATGGGCATGTAATTGCGGGATCTGGCCAAGGAGTTGGCCGGATTCTTTGCTGGTCTCTCCGGGGAACCTTTGCAGAGATTTAAGTCCTTGTCTTCGGGGATTCGGGACTGCTCGAAGTTCATGTCCCGCGCCGCCTACGATGGCTTTGAGGCTTCGGCCCGAGTTGCGGCAGCCAGCATCACGTCTTGACGCCAGGCATGGCTGCAGTCATCGGACCTCAAGCCATGGGTTCAGGACAAGTTGGTCGATGTCCCTTGCCGAGGTGAAAATATGTCTGGCAAGCCCATGACCGAGAAGGCCGCTCAGCTAGAGACCGAGCACCTCACCCGGACAAGGCTGTCGGAAGACCTCTGCCCCTTCTCATAAAAAGAAGGGCTCGGGTAAAAAAGACCTTTTACCCGAGGAAGGGCACTGCCTACAAACAGTACCCACAATATCAGGCTGCCCAAGCTGTCCCCCAGGGTCAGCAAGCCAAGGGCCAGGGTAATTGGCCCCGTAGGCAGAGGGCCCCCAAGCCTCCGGCCCCTGCTACTACTCAGCAGGGTGGGGGCTTTTGACTCCTTGAGCATAGCCTCTCCTCCACTGCTCTCCCAATCCTGCACAGGAGGTCGTCTCGCCCTCTTTGCCAACCAGTGGCCCCTTATCACCGCGGACAGTTTGGTGCTGGACATCATCCACAAGGGATATGCCCTCCATTTCCACCAACTGCCACCCCCATATTTTCCAGGGGAGCCTCCAAGGCCTCCTCTGCACACAGACCTTCTCCGTCAGGAGCTTCAGGGTCTGTTGGTGGACAGGGCGGTGGAGCCTGTGCCTCCCCACTTGTAAGGTCACGGATTCTACTCCAGGTATTTCCTGGTGCCCAAAAGGACCGGTGGCCTTCGCCCCGTTCTGGACTTCAGGAACCTCAAGTTCCTAGTGAAAGAAAAGTTCAAGATGCTTACTCTTGGAACCCTTCTGCTCTATCTCCAGCAGGGAGATTGGCTATGCTCCTTAGATCTAAAGGATGCGTACACTCACATCCTCATTCATCCAGACCACAGAAAGTACCTAAGGTTCATTGTGGGAGGAAATCATTATGAGTACAGAGTGCTGCCTTTCGGCCTCACCTCCGCCCCCAGACTCTTTACAAAGTGCTTAGCAGTGGTGGCGGCCTACCTGAGAAATCAGGGCATCTTTGTCTTCCCCTATCTGGACGACTGGCTCATCAGGGGTCAGACAGGTCAGGAGGCCAGTCAAGCCACCCTCAGGACCATTGCTCTTCTGCAACGCCTGGGGTTTGTCATAAACTTTGCAAAGTCCACTTTGCTCCCTTCCCAGAACTTGGAGTTCATAGGGGCAAGGTTGGATTCTCTCCTGGCAAAGGCATTCTTGCCAGAAAACAGAGCCCGAAGGTTGATGGCCTTGGCAAGTCAATTTCTCAGCAGGTCCCTGGTCTCCGCCAGACTCTGCCTGCGGCTTCTAGGCCACATGGCTTCGACAGTACATGTGACCCCCAATGCCAGGCTCCATATGAGGCCTGCACAGTGGTGCTTTCAGACTCAGTGGTCACAGGCCAAAGGCAGCCTCAGAGACAGGATAAGGGTGTCCAGACCATTTCTGCACTCCCTCAACTGGTGGCTACACCCACCCAATTTGCTGAAAGGGGTGCCCTTTCAGATTCCAGGTTACACAGTGATGCTAACAGATGCCTCCCTGCAAGGCTGGGGAGCTCACTGTCTGGGCAAGTGCACCCAGGGCCTCTGGTCTCCCTGGGAAGCTGCACAGCAGATCAATCTCCTCAAACTCAGAGCTATTCGATTAGCACTCAGAGCTTTCACTCCTACCCTGGCTCAACAATCTGTCCTGATTCAGACAGGCAACCAGGTTGCCATGTTTTATGTGAACAAACAGGGCGGAACTGGGTCCAGGATCCTTTGTCGGGAAGCTCAGGACCTTTGTTCTTTTGCCCTCAAGCACAACATGCTCCTCAGGGCTGTGTACTTTCCAGGCCAGGACAACTACCTGGTAGACAGGTTGAGCAGAATACTGCTGCTCCACGAGTGGCAGCTGTATCCTTCAGTGGTTCAGAAGATCTTCCTGAAATGGGGTCTCCCTTTGATGGATCTCTTTGCCAGCCCCATGAACAAGCAACTGCCAAAGTTCTGCTCCAGGCAACCACATCCTCTGCGGATAGCAGCGGATGCTTTTCTGATATCTTGGTCTCAGGGCCTCCTCTATGCATTTCCTCCCATGCCCTTGGTGGCCCGAACCCTGTTCAAGATTCTCCAGGACAAGGCCTCGGTCCTGCTGATAGCTCCCAGGTGGCCAAGACAGCCTTGGCTTCCTCTTCTGCTTCAACTGGCGGTGGATCCTCCACTGCCTCTGGGGTTGCAACCTGACCTTCTCACACAGGACCAGGGTTCCCTTCTTCACCCCAATCTAAAATCTCTGTTTGATGGCCTGGAGGCTGCAAGGGTAGTTTTAGCTCCCTGGGGCCTACCTCAGGAAGTTGAGGAGGTTGTCCTAGCCTCTAGGAAACAGTCTACTAGGAAAACCTATGCTCTCAAGTTGAAGAGGTTTTCTGTGTGGTGTCACCTACGTACAGAGGATCCTTTCTCCTGTACTGTGCCAGTAGTTCTTCAGTACTTACTGCACTTATCCAATCAGGGACTTAAGTCCAATTCTGTTCAGGTCCACCTCTCAGCTCTAGCAGCTCACCACTCATTGGTAGAGGGGCAATCTCTATCTGGTCACCCCTTGGTGGCCCGCTTTCTCAGGGGCTTGCTTTTATTCAAGCCTCCCATCCGTCGTCCTGCCCCTGAGTGGGAGCTGAATGTGGTCTTGCAGCAACTGACTCGCCCACCTTTTGAGCCGATGGCTACTTGTCCACTACGCTTCCTCTCCTGGAAGACACTCTTCCTGATAGCCCTTACCTCGGCTAGGCGAGTAAGTGAGCTTCAGGCCCTGGTCTGTGATAGGCCTTACACCAGGATTTATAGGAACAGGGTAGTCTTCAGGACTCATCCCAAGTTCCTCCCTAAGGTTGTCTCTTCTTTCCACCTCAACCAGGAGGTGGTTCTTCCAACATTCTTTCCTAGGCCTCATGCAAGCCAGGCTGAAGCAGTCCTGCATACCCTGGACTGTAGGAGGGCCTTATCCTTCTACCTTGACCGTACGCAGGGGCATAAAGGGCTACTCAGCTCTTCGTATCCTTTGACCCCAATAAGTTGGCGTTGGCTGTGTCCAAGCATACCTTGTCCATCTGGGTGGCTGACTGTATCTCCTGGGCTTACAAGGCGGCTGACCTTCCTTTGCAGGGTAGGGTCACGGTCCATCATGTCAGGGCAATGGCTGCCTCAGTGGCTCATCTCCGCTCTGTGCCCTTAGTAGACATCTGCAGGGCTGCAACTTGGTCTTCCAGCCAGACGTTTGCGGCCCATTACTGCCTGGAGAGAGTCCCGTAGGGACAGTGCTTTTGGCCAGGCAGTACTCCGGAATCTCTTTGAGGTTTAGGCAACTCCTGCCCTCTGTTGGGCTAACGGTGGAGGTTGTGTCCTTGAAAAACCTTTCTTTGCAACTGAGACTAGAGGGAGTTCTCTTGTTCAGCTTGGGAGTCACCCATATGTGAGGACTGACTTCCTGCTTGGTCATGGAGAAAGAGTAGTTACTCACCTGTAACAGGTGTTCTCCAGGAGCAGCAGGAATCAGTCCTCACAACCCTCCCTCCTCCCCTTGGAGTTGCAGTTGTACATAGTTTATTTTTCATTTTTGTGTGCTGTTCTTAGCTATGTCATTTGACTGAGGTAAGATGGCACCTTTAGGCTGGAAGGGAACTGCGCATGCGTGCCTGCATTCCCAAAGGCTTTCATAGAAAGCTGGGGAAATACTCCGCTGGGGCTTCATCGGCGCCGATGACACCCATATGTGAGGACTAATTCCTGCTGTTCCTGGAGAACACCTGTTACAGGTAACTAACTACTCTTTCTCCGGGGACAGCAGGAATCAATCCTCACAACTCTCCCTCCTCCCTGTGGAGTTGCTGCTTTTGTCCATTTTTTTTTTTTTTTTTTGGTCATCTCTAGTTATATCATTTGACTAAGGCAAGATAGCACCCTTGGGTGGAAAGGGGGACCACGCATGTGTGGTGCATCTCCCAAAGGCTTTCGTTGAAAGCTGGGGCAAAGCTTCCACACAGGCTCCATCAGTGCCAATGTCACCCATATGTGAGGACTGGTTCCTGCTGTCCCCAGAGGACACCTGTTACAGGTGAGTGAGTATGCTTTACACCTCTTCCTGCTAGCAGATAGCCTCGAGTTTTCTCTCATTCTCTTCGGTGACATTACCATTGGTACAAAGATTGTTGCAGCTACAGGTACTATCCAGTATTGTCTACAGCAGATGGTGAATACTGGATTGGTGTGGCTATGTTCTTTGTTTTGTGTAGCAGCTCCTGGGTACTCAGCCTAAGGGTTGCTATTCTGCTAGTTGAGCCAGGTGTTAGGATGGCATCCCAGGAGCTCCAACCTGAGGGGTGCCTTTGCCAGTTGAGCCTTCTTTCAGTGGTAGCACAGCTAAGGCAGCCCAGCTAGTTGAGTGGACCAGGGGTATGGGCTCCCTACCAACTAAAGTTTGGCTAGTTGAGTCTGAGAAGGGCAGGTGAGACCCATCTTTTAGGGGGAAAAGGGGCCAGGTGCTTAGACTCCTCTCTCCACCCCCCCCCCGCCCCACCCCCCCCGCCTTCAGGGCTTATTTTGAAAACAGGGAGACCTTTGTCTCTTCAGGGGCAGTGGACTTCCTCTATGCCAGGGCCTGTGCTGTGCTGGGGGGGGGGAGGGGGCGCAAGGAGAAGTGTGGCCCATCATAGGAGGCAGGCTGGTGGGCCTACCAAAGCGGCAGTCCTCACGATTCATGTTCCTGCAGAAAGGAAGGCCTCTTAGTGGTGGTCTGTTCTTGGGCACAGTGGTGATGAGGAACATATCAACTGTAATCACCTCTTTCCAAATACACCCTGCTGGACCAGTCCAGGCTAGTGGGTTGTGTCCCCCTGCTAGCAGATTGTGAGAGAAATTCCCAAAGCTTTGTGACGACACCTTTGGTATAAAAATCCATCCCCTGGCCTAAAGGGAGCGTCAGCATTTTCTCTGTCTCAGGAGGTGGTGGACTTCTAGCTTCTGGTGTTCTCTGAGAAGATTTGGTGTCGGTGTAGCTATCTTTGCCAGTAGTGCACACTGGTGCCCTTTCTTTGCCAACAGTTTTCCTTTCTTCACTTTCCAGAGCTGCTCCTGGTGAAAAGGACCAGTAGAGCACCTCTAAAGGGAAGTGCGCCGCCTTATGAGGAGCCAGTTGCAGCCTTCAGTTCTGACTGTTCTTCAAGCAAAAGTTCTATCGGCTAAGTTGGCAGTTGCCTTTTTTTTATTTTTCTAATTCTATAAAGTTTGTTCAAAAAACACCCAAAACCTTATTCAAGGACCCAGTTGCTGAGGAAGTTGGGCAGGTTTTTTTTTCTTCTCTGGATCTTTCCTTCATCTGTTTGGGGTTTTATTTCCTCCTTTGTGAGCAGTGAGGAGGTTTTTTTTTTTTTAATTTCTTTCGCAGTTCTCTTTTAAAGCAGCATCCCAATCTGGTTTTCAGTGGTATCTGGTTCTGACCACGTGTGCCTCCCCTCCTTTTTTGGTGTGCTCAGTTTCTGCAGTTGTATTTCGTGCTTCTCTTCATACGATCAGTCAGTGACTGCTTCCTGGTTCTGTTTTTGCTGTTTCGCGCCATCATTTTTGTGTCACGGCTGCCATTCTTTCTTCAGTCTGTTTGGCTCCCCGGCTCTTCCTGTGACTTTCTTTTATCCTGTTGTGAAAATGCCGCCTTTCCTACAGCACTGCTTGGGCTGTGAGAAGAAATGTAAGACTTTAACAGTGAGTTTTTTCCTCCTGTGGTTCTGATCAAAGGTCTTTGTGTCTGCAGGGCCTGGTTCCTGTAGCCCTTCCAGATCTCTCGCTTTAGCTCCCTCTGGGTTACATCAGGGTGATGCTAGATCTCAAGATGGTCTTCCTCCGGTTTTGTTGCCTGAGCAGTCTGCTCACCCTCTAAAACTCTTTTCAGCCTATGCAGACTTCAGCTGACGGTTCTGATCTTCAGTTTATGCAGCTATTCCATCAGGCCTGGGATATGTGGTGCTTGGGGACTTTGGCTACTTCGACTGCTGTTGATACTCCGTCTAGAAAGCGTGCCTGCCAAAGATTGGCTGGAGTTTCTTTAGATTTTGCCAATGATACCACCTCTCCTTCAGGGAACTGCTGCCCCGCAGGGGAAAGATGACATCCTTCAAATGAACATTCTATCACTTCTGAGTCCAGCTGGGAAAAAGGAGAGTTCTTGCCATTGGAAGACTACCAGGAGCCTCAAGAAAAGGGTCAGGATATCTGGTTATTCTGTAAAGAAGAGCTTCCTACCCTCATTGCTCAAATTACAGAGGCTCTGCACATCTCATACTCTCAAATGCAACAGCCTTCTGATTCCCCTAAACGTCAGGCAGACCCAATCATTGTGGGCATCGGGAAACCTAAGGTCTATCCTTCCCCCCCCCCCCGCCCCCCCTGGAACTACAATAGATGGTCTCCTTAGTGATCACCAGTGGTGTGGTTCAGTATTAGGACTAGGGCTGTTAGAATCCATTCAAAGGTGAGGATCTTAGATTTTAGGAAGACTAACTTTGCGAAGATGGGCCAATATCTCGGAGTCGTTAGTGGGATGGGAACAGCTGGGGGGGGTGTAAAAAAACAGTGGGCAAAACTGAAAGGGGATATTTTAAGGGCAACCAACCTTTTTGTTCAAATGGTAAATAAAGGTAAAAGGAAAAGGAGACCGCTATGGTTTTCGAAAGAAGTAGCTGAAAAAGTGAAGAAAGAGGGAGGCCTTCATGAAATACAAGAGATCACAGAGAGGAAGACAGGCATCTGTATTTGGAAAAACTTAGAGAAGCTAGCTAAGTAGTCAAGAAGGCAAAGATTCAAAAGGAGGAGGAAATAGTCAATGCAATAAAATGGGGGGGGATAAGATATCTCGATCATAACCCTCCAAACCAGAGCCTTGTCGTGGGTCCTCAGATAGGGGGTTTCCCTTGAGGGAACTCAGGAAGAAGAAGAAACCTTCAATGGTGGTGTCCTTGGACAGTTCTGACCGGCCAGGTGCTGCCCGGTTCCAGTCTCCCAGTCAGACATTTGTCTGAGGTGTCGGAGAAAGAGCAGCCTGTGAAGGTGCTCCAGAAGGATCCAACCGCAGACCGGCCTCGTTCCCAGACACCATCCTTGTAGAATGGCAGCCCTGGAGCACAGTTCGTCTGCTGTCATGGACCAGCAGCAGGCGCTGTTGTCCGGCACAATAGGTTCATCCACCTCAATCACCGGGCACTCGACGTCCCCAGAGGCCGAGCCAATCCTCGATGTCCTTCGACCTCGTTTATCCTCAGCCAAGGTTGTGATTAGAGTCCCACTCGACGGGACTGTGGTCATCCCTGACAAGTTTGCCAGGCACTGGCAGAAGGACATCAGGGGCCTCGGCCCATGGAGCAACCCTCCAGCGAGTCCTCAGACTACTCCGAGTGGGAAAAGGAGGACGAGGAATCCCCCGATACTAGTCACCACCGCAACATCCCTTCTGGCTCTCCTGTCACAGAGCCTTGAGGGCACTGTTCCCTCTAAGCTGTGCGCGTGTGCGCGCGCACACACCTTGCCAAGCGAGCGCACATACTTTACAACAGAGCGCACAAAAATTACGGTTCTGATTCTGATAGAAAACAACACAGATGTCTTAAAATTTTAAAGTTGTTGTGTATTTACGGTTTTTACAAGTTCTACAATATTTTCTAGTACAATCAATGTGGTGTATATACTGTATTCTGACGTGTAGTCAAATTTTAAAGTATATAACTCCGAGTGTCGTTATGTGGCGCACAAAAATGTAACCTTCCTTCAAAAGCTGCACAGCTGATATTTTATGCGCACACAGCCTACAGAAAATTAGAGGGAACATTGCTTGAGGGCGGTCCCCACGCAAGGATATGGGCTTCCTTGATTTTGTCAATAACATATCTAAGGCCCTGGCATTCCAGACTGAATCTGAGGACACTCAGGTGGATAAGTTGGAAATCCTCCAGTATGAGGCTCCTCCACAGGAATTGCTCTGCTCCGAATGTGGGAGACAGACTTTGGTGCCGGTGGTGAGCAAACGGCTCGATTCGATGTATCAAGTCTGCTGGAGCCTGGGCTTCCAAAAGTCAGAGCTGCTGCACAACTCCATGGTGGTGGAGTCAGCCATGTGTTGGCTGAAAAGCCAGAAGACGCACTCCTTGGTGCCTCTGGCAGGGAGGCCCACACCTTTGATGCCCTCGGCAGAAAGTGTTACCAGGGCTCAATGCTCATTGGCTGCATCCAGGCCTTCCAGCTGTACATGGACATGTACCTGAGACCTGGTGAAGGAACTTGACAGGTTCTCAGCTGGTCTCTGAGGAACCCTTGCAGTGGTTCAAGAACCTGGCCAAGGCAGTCTGTGAGTGCTCCAGATTCATGTCTTGGCGGCTTATGACAGGTTCAGGTTGGCAGCCTGAGTAGCTGCAGCTGGCATTGGTGCATGCTGCCAAGCTCAGCTACAGTCATCAGACCTCAAGCAGTGGGTTCAGGACAAACTGGTCAATGTCCCCTGCCAAGGAGAACTTCTTCGTCAAACACATGACAGACAAGGCTGCTGAGCTAGAGACAGTTCATGGCAAGGACCAGGCTGTCCAAGAAGACCGCTGCCCCTCCCTGACGGAACAGCTCAGGTAAAAAGTCATTTTACCCAAGGAAGGGAATTGCTTATCAAGCCTCCCCAGGTCCTCAACCGGTTTGGCAGGCAAAGGGACATGGGCATGGCCCGCGTAAGCAGAAGGTTCCAAAACCACAGGCACCGACCCAGGCGGGGGGGGGGGGGGGGGGTGTTTGACTCCTTGAGCATAGCCTATTTACCCCAAGGAGATCAGCAGCCCTCAGGGGGATGTCTGGCACTCTATGCCCAGAGGTGGATGTCAATCACCATAGATTCCTGGGCACTTTGGGTGGTCAGAGAGGGTTACCTCCTCCATCTGACTTGGACACCTTCCCCTTATTTTCCAGGAGAGCCCTTCGGGTCTCCCCTCCACTGGAACCTTCTTCTGAAGGAGTTGGCAGGTGTTCTCGAGGACAAAGTGGTGGAACTGGTGCCCCACCATCTCAAGGGCAAGGGGTTCTACTCCAGGTACTTGTGCCAAAAAGGACAGGGGGCTTAAGTACCATCCTCGACTTGTGCAACCTCAACAAAATCCTAGTGAGGGAGAAGTTCAAGATGCTCTCCCTTGGAACATTGCTGCCATACCTCCAGTAGGGAGACTGGCTATGCTCCTTAGACCTCAAGGATGCTTATACCCACATCCTCATTCACACCAACAGGCAGTACCTGCAGTTCATAGTGGGCATCAGGCATTTTCAGTACATGTTGCTCTCCTTAGGCCTAGCCTCTGCCCCAAGAGTTTTCACAAAATGCTTTGCATTCGTGGCCGCCTTCCTCTGGCTTCAGGGGGTCTTTGTCTTTCCCTACCTGGATGACTGGCTCATAAAGGGAGGCACAGCCTCAGATGCAGCAGGCCACTGCATGCACCATGCAGGTTCTACAGCACTTGGGTTTTGTCATAAACTACCTCAAGTCTTACCTCCTCCCAACACAGTGTCTGGAGTTCATTGGGGCGAAGATTGACACTCTCCAGTCAAAGGCTTTCTTGCCCAGGGACTGAGCTGATGGTCTCAGGGCTTGGGACGTACAGTGCTGTGCCCACCTGACTTCTGCGCCGCCTCGAGCACATGGCCTCCGCGGTCCACATCACCCCTGACGCCTCCACATGAGGGCAGCACAGTGGTTTCTACAGGACCAGTGGTCTCGGGCCACCGGCTGCCTCTGAGACAGGGTTGCTGTGACCCACCAACTGGAGGATTCTCTGCTCTGGTGGCAGTCTCCCCAGCATCTCAAGACTGGCATGCCTTTTCAGGCACCAAACCCCTCCAGAGTCCTCAACAGATAACAGATGCCTCCCCACTTGGCTGGGGAGCCCACTGCGGAGATCTCCACACTCAAGGCAACTGGTCACCGGGCAAGAGCACCCAGCAGATTAGCCTCCTGGAGCTCTGAGCCATACACCTAGCCTTGAGGGTCTTCTGTCATCACCTGTGTCACCAGCTGGTCCTGGTCCAGACAGACAACCAGATGGCAATGTTCTACATGAACGAACAAACAAGGGGGCACGGGGTCTTGTACCCTTTGTCAGGAGGCTCTGGTCCTCTGCTCATATGCAATTTAACAGGGTATCCTTCTGCAGGCAGTGTACCTGCCTGGTCAGGACAGCCTGCTGGCCAACAGGCTCAGCAGAGTCCTCCAGATGCACAAGTGGCAGCTGGACACCAGGGTAGCCAGTCAGCTTTTTCCAGCTCTGGGGGAACCTGTGATGGACCTGTTCGCCAGCAGCCCGGACAACTTTCAGTTGCCCTGCTCCTGGGAGGCCCATCCCTCCAGGGTGGCAGCAGACATGTTCCTGGTCTCATGGTCAGGAGGCCTCATGTATGCCTTCCTTCCTACCCTGCTTATTGCCAGACCTTGTTCAGGACCCTCCGTGACAGGGCCTCTCTTTCTGATAGCTCCTCAGTGGCTCCGGCAACTGTGGTTCCCACTGCTTCTACAATTGACAGTGGAGACCCCCATCCCCCCCCCTGGGGACCATCTCAGGACTCCTATCTTAGGAGGGGGGCACTCTCCTGCACCCCAACCTGGGGTACCTGTTGCTGACAACGTGGCTGCTGAGAGGGTGACTCTGGCCCCCTTCAGGCTCCTGGTTGAAGTGGAGGACATTCTGCTGGCCTCTCGCAAGGCCTCTACTAGGAAGGCTTATGCCCTCAAATGGCACAGGTTCTCTGTTTGGTGCGCCGATCACAGGGCTGACCCTTTCTCTTGTCTAACTCTGTCAGAGTGCACTTTAGTGCCTTGGTGGCGCACCACTATCCGGTGGATGGTAAGCCCCTCTTGGTCCCAGCTGTTGGTGACACATTTTCTTCAGGGCCTGCTCTTATAGAAGCCACTGGTTTGCCTGCTGGCAACCGAATGGGACCTCAATGTGGTGTTTGGCCAGATCACTTTTCTGCCCTTTGAACCTCTGGCTACCTGCCACCTTTGCTCTCTCTCTCTTGGAAGGTGGTTTCCTGGTTGCGCTTACCTCTGCTCAGAGTTAGCGAGCTTCAGGCCCTTGTGGCAGAGATGCCTTTATACTAGGTTCTACAAGAACAGTGGTGCTTCGCACGCACCCCAAATTCCTGCCGAAGGTAGTATCGCCCTTCCTGGTTGAAGTGGAAGTGCTTCTCCCTACCTTCTTTCCACAACCTCACTCCAGTTGGGCGGAGACAGTCCTATACACCTTGACCTGTAAGAGCTTTGTCCTTCTATATCCACTGTGCTCAGGGCCACTGCAAAGCTCAGCTTTTCATCTCCTATGACTCCTGTTGGCTGGGGGAGGTGGTGGCCAAGTGTGCACTGTTCACATGGGTGGCGGACTGTAGGTCATGGTGTACTGTCAGGGCCATGGTGGCTTCGGTGGCAAACTTGTGCTCTGTCCCAATGGACATCTGTCGGGCTGCCACCTGGTCTTCAGCCCATACCTTCGCAGTCAATTACTGCCTGGAAAGAGTCCTGACAGGACAGTGCCTTCAGCCAGGCTATGCTCCATAACCTTTTTGGGGTTTAGGCAACTCTTACCCTCCGACCCTTCTGTGTTCAGGCTACCGGAGTGCTGCTTTCATCAGACACGGGGGTCCTACTGTGATCTGTGGACATAGGCTATTCGTTGCTGCTTGCAGCTCCTCGTGGGGGAGCCCTATTTTTACTATGGGCTTTCAGTAGCCTGTAGCTGGGGAGTCCCATATGTGAGGACTGACTTCCAGCTTGTTCCCGGAGAAAGTGTAGTTACTCACCTGTAGCAGATGTTCTCCGGGGACAGCAGGAATCAGTCCTCGCAATCCTCCCTCCCTCCTTCCCTTGGAGTTGCTGCTTTACCATTTTTTATTTTTGCCGTCTTTTAGCTATGTCATCTGACTGAGCAAAATTGCACCCTTTGGTGGGAAGGGGACCATGCATGCATGATGGCATCTCCCAAAGGCTTTCTTTGAAAGCTGGGGGGATGTTTCTACGAGGGCTCCGTTGGTGCCAATGTCGCCTATATGTGAGGACTGATTCTTGTTGTCCCCGGAAAACGCCTGTTACAGGTAATTACACTTTTTCCCTAAAGTGGACGTCCTGGTCACTGCAGTCACTAAATGCACAACCATTCCTGTGCAGGGCAGCACTGCCCTCCATGATCAGATGGATCGCAAGATGTGAGGGCCTCTTAAACACTTTCTTATCAGACGTTGGCATTGTAGGCCTCTGTTTGCAGAAGTCTTGCTGCACGTGCTCTGCTCAGATGGCTTCAGTCACTTCCAGATCTGACTTTGCCTTGTTTAGATCGGTCATTGCCTATCTCCAGGAACAAGCAGGAATGCTTTGTCCAGTACAGGCCGGTACCAGACCCCTCCGGTACAGACTTCGATCGGTACCGGTATCGTGCTTTATAAGAGCACCCGGACAGAAGATATTTTGAATCCTCCGATGAGTCTGAGGATTCTGACAGCTCTGTCGGTACCGGAGTACTTCTCTCTGAGGAGCCTTCCTCTCCTAAATGTAGGATGTCTCCTCCAGAGGATATATCCTTTCAGGATTTCATCCGGGAGGTGGCTAGAGGTCTTTCTATCACAGTGGCTCCTGAAGCAGAGCCCAGAGCAAAGGAATTGGAGATTTTACAATATCCTAAAGCTCCCAAAGAGGCAGGTACTTTGTCTATTCATGAGATCTTGCATGATCTCATGTTAAGAATGTGGGAAACGCCTCTTACCACTTCTCATTCTCGTAGGCTTGATACCATGTATCGAGTACCTTCTTGTCCTGGATTTCAAAAACCCAGTTACCACACCACTCCATGGTAGTGGAATCAGCTATGAGAAGGATCAAGAGTGCAAAAAGACATGCATCTAATCCTCCGGGACGTGAATGTAGGACTCTTGATGCCTTTGGGCGTCAAACCTTCCAGGCCTCTATGCTTTCTGCCAGGATTAGTTCCTACATTTTGTATATGGGAATGTTCCTTAAGGAGGTTACAGGAGATCTAGACCTTATGAGCGCTCTCCTTCCTGATAAGAGGCAAGATTATCTTACGCTTGTCAAACATGCCCAAGATGTTTCCAAGTTTTGTTAATCGTGCAGCTTTTGACTGCTTTTGAGTGCATAAGCAGAACCTCTGCCATTGCCATAGGTGCTTGTAGGATTGCCTGGCTCCAGGCATCTGACTTAGAATTCTGGGTACAGGACAAACTGGGGAATATCCCTTGTACAGGTGAAAATCTCTTTGGCAAAAATTGGCAAGAGAAAGCTAAAGAGCTGGATGCTGATAACACCACTTTGGATAGACTATCCAAGGCTACAGCTGATCCTGCAAGGAGAAAATCCTACAAGAAACCATTCTCTAAAGAGGTTTTACCCCTCCTATACCCAGCAGGGGCATTCTGCAGGTCAGTCTGCTGGAAAGGGACAGCAGCCACCAAAACGAAGAAAAACTAAGGGGCTTGTTTACAAAGCTGCGGTAGCGGTTCGCGATCGTTATCGGAGCCGCGATCCCATTGATTTCAATGGGGCCGCGGCTCCGATAACGACCGCGAACCGCTACCGCGGCTTTGTAAACAAGCCCCTAAGTCTGCTAAGCCTCAACCGACCCAGCAGACTCAGCCTCCTCAGGGGCTTTGACTGCCATCTAGAGAACTTGGCCTTCCTGGCCCTCAACAGGGAAGAGCCCTCCACCATTCCAGGAAGGTTGTCATTTTGCCCCCAGATGGGAGCAGATAACAGCAGAAAAATGGGCTCTCCATTGTAAAGGAGGGGTACAAGCTTCATTTCCTCAATATGCCCCCTCCTACAGTTGTAAGACGATTCAATTCTCAGACTTCACTCAAATCAGTTGGGTCAAGAGGTCAATTTACTT
This sequence comes from Ichthyophis bannanicus, assembly GCA_033557465.1. Classification (NCBI taxonomy): domain Eukaryota; kingdom Metazoa; phylum Chordata; class Amphibia; order Gymnophiona; family Ichthyophiidae; genus Ichthyophis; species Ichthyophis bannanicus. Next base: position 197,080,499 of record CM066039.1, read on the forward strand.
ATTACCCAGGGGGCAATAGAAGACGTAATTTCCCAACAGGGTACAGGGTTTTACGCCCCCTATTTCCTTATTCCAAAGAAACAGGGGGAGACAGACCCATTTTAGACCTCATAGAATTGAACAAATTCCTGTTCAAGGAGAAGTTCAAGATGTCTCTAGGAACTCTGCTGCCATACCTTCAGAGTCAGGATTGGCTTTGTTCTCTAGATCTCAAGGATGCGTACACCCATGTTCTCATCCATCCAACTCACTGAAGATTCCTTTGGTTTCTATTTCAGGGAAAGCACTACCAGTACAGAGTTCTTCCTTTTGGTCTGGCCTCAACACCAAGGGTGTTTACGAAATGCATGGCTGTAGGGGCAGCATTTCTTCGCACTCTAGGAATATTAGTCTTCCCCTACTTAGACGACTGGCTCATTCGAGCCCCATCAGAATCAGAGGCCAGAATTTCCCTATCTTGCACAATGCGTATACTTCAGTATTTGGGCTTGGTCATAAACATCCCAAAATCCAACCTAGCTCCCACTCAATCTCTAGAGTTTATATGTGCTATGCTGGATACCAGGAAAGCAAGGACCTGTCTTCCACAGCCCCGCTGCCTGCGCATTGTGCACTTAGCTTCCCAAAGCTTCCCAAACAGGGTTAAAAACTCATCTCACTGCTCAGGAAATGTTACAATTGCTAGGCCACATGGCATCTACCGTGCATGTGGTTCCCTATGCTCGCCTCCATATGAGAGCAGCCCAATGGACTCTATCCACTCAGTGGACTCAAGCATCAGGCTGCCTATCAGACAAAATAGCAAACTCAAGTCGCCTTATTTTGTCCCTACAATGGTGGTAGTCAACCCAAAACCTGTTGGTGGGGTCCCCTTTCCAACAGCCCCCACCGCAGGTCACTCTAACAGATGCCTCACAGGTGCGTTGGGGAGCTCACTTGCAAGATCTCTCTACCCAAGGCACCTGGACTCCACAGGAGACCCATCTACACATCAATCTCTTTGTGCTCAGAGCAATCTTCCTTGCTCTTCGAGTGTTCCACACCCAGCTGAGCTACAAGACAGTCCTAATTCAAACGGACAATCAAGTAGCTATGTTCTATCTGAACAAGCAGGGAGGAACAGGCTCTGTCGCTTTGTGTGGAGCCTTTTCACAGGGGCACACAACTTCTGGGGTCTCTCCCTGGCATCTGTAGCTAGGGAGTCCCCATATGTGAAGACTACATTCCTGCTTGTTCGTGGCGATAGCATAGTTACTCACCTGTAACAGGTGATCTCCGGGAACAGCAGGAATTTAGTCTTCGCAACCCACCCACCTCCCCTAGGAGTTGTATCTCTCTCCTTTTCTTTCCCTCTCTCTCTTTGTCTCAGCTTTAAAACTCAACTGGAGAGAGGCAGTTGGGAAAGGCGGGAAGGCAGCACGCAGGCGCTGTGGGATGCTCCCAAAAGCTTTCTAATTGGATGCTGGGGAGTGTTCCTGCACAGGCTCCAGCGGTACCAACGATACCCATATGTGAAGACTAAATTCCTGCTGTTCCTGGAGATCACCTGTTACAGGTGAGTAACTATGCTTTCTTGCAGATGCCTTTTATGTCCTGCTATGCTTATCTGCTCAGTTTGTAGCTGCTGCTACAGTGGCTCGGTGTTGACTGTGGCTCTGTAATTGGACTACAGATTCTGCTTCTAAGTCCCATCTCACCAAGCTTCCTTTCAAGGATTGCCTTCTTTCTGGTGAGGATTTGGAAAATCTTGTGAAGGATTTGGGGATAAGTTGAGCCTCAGCGTTTGCCAGAGGATAAGCCCAAATCAGTTTTCGTCATCTGCCACTTCATCATCCATGTCCTCATCTTATAAGAGTCTGCTTTGGAGACATTCCGGTGGCTCTTCAAATAGAGCTGGTTCTAAGCCTTAGTCCTTTCAGAGTATCTATCACAACTGGGACAATTTCTCCTCGTCTGTTTTCCAATTCCACCAAATCTTCTCGTTAACTGTTTCTGGGTCCATTCCAGGATGGCTCCTGTGGGCGGACACGGTATTTTTCCCACAAAAATGGACCCAGATAACTGGACCGGTAAGTACTTAAGGTAGTAACACACAGGGTTATGCTCTCAGCTTCACAGAACCTGTGCCAAATGTTTTTTCCTCATCTCGCCATACGGTTCCATAGCCAAGGCAGTGGCTGTTTGCCTGACTCTTCTCTGCCGCCTTCAGCTCAATACGGTGCTCCCAGTTCCTCCTTCAGAAAGATTCTGGCCCCAGGATGCACTTAAGCCCACACTAGCTAATCTTTCTTGGGCCTTCCCCCACCTCATGTCGTATATAAATGCAGCACTTCCTGCATGCCATATTCCCCTTCCTTGTTTCATTGTTGCAATGTAAAATGTTCAAAGTTAAAATGTAAACAGCCTTGATTGAAGGATAAGGCGGCATAGAAAACCAGTTAGAGGACCCGGGAAATCCACCGCTTACCCCAGGACAAGCATTGTGGAACCTGCCAGGTACTTGTGACCTGGATTGGCCATTGCTGGAAACAGGATACTGGGCTTGATGAACTTTGATCTGACCCAGAATGGAATTTCTTATGTTCTTATTGCCCAGGCCTGACATGCTTCCTGGATGATTGACTCTGCGAGGCTACTGCTTGGCAGTGTATCTGAGGAGGAGGAGGAGTTAGAGGAGCCAGAGCACCAGAGGTCCCAAGTCTGGTGAAACAAGGACATAAACTGAGCAGAATCCTGTGACTGATGCTGAGATTTCTCCACCTACTCAGGAATAAGAACCAGGGGAGAGGAAGGTCCTTGCCTGAGAACAGGGAGAGCCTGAACCCAAGACCACGGGGAGGGGGGGGGGTGTAGGGAGAGCCTGAACCCAAGACCACGGGGGGGGGGGGGTGTGGTATCGAGGAGGAAGACTGGAAGCGTGCACTAACTGTGCTTTTACATTATGCATGTTAAAGGCACTAGGGAAGAAGTGTGCGTTAGGACCGTGTGACCACCATGCACACAATAGGCAAAAATGTTACGTGTGCAGAAAATGGGAAACCCCCACACACCAATGGTTGCTAGCAGTAACCAGTAGCCCCCAACAAGGACAATGACAAGGTCAAGCTTTGGTACTTGCACCCCTGAGAGCCCTAGGCATAGGATCATTTCTGGGCTCAGTTCTACCCCCCTGAAACTGCTTCATTGGCATTTTTTGTATAGCACTGTGTAGAAGGTGGCTGGCAGGCAGATCCCTCTGAGAGCCTTCTGCAATCTTTAGGAAAGAGCAGGGGAGACAAGAGGAGGGAGAGGGCATTGAGGTTGCTGTATTCTTCCAGATCCTTCTCATTTGTGACTGCTCAACTTGCCCTTATCAGGGCCTGGAGCTGAACCAATTTTCCTTCCTCCTGTGGCTACCAAAAAGATCAGTCTTTTGGAGCCTCCCACTTGGCACTCAAGTGAGGGTCATGTTTGTTTCTCAACGTTTTTGCCTATTGTGCGCTTGGTGGTCGCACAGTCCTAACGCATGCTCCTTCCCTAGCACCTTTTAATGCACACAACGTAAAGGTAGTTAACACACGCTTGCAGGCCGATGCAGCCTCAGCGTGCGTGCTTGTGATACTTACCCTAACTGTCTTCTTCCAGGAAACAGTTTGACCTGTGGTAAGCGAGGAGCCTCATTTTGATTCTGGACTCTGCCTTTCCTGCATGGTAGCTTCTGAGTTGCCCCTAGAGGGCATGCTTTCTCCATGCTGAAAATGAATATAATCCCCAAATTTCTGTTTTTGTTTGCCCAGCTCCCAGTTCCCCTAGAGATGGCAAAACTTGGGGCGTGGAAGAGGAGGCTTGTTAAATTCACGTGGGGGAAGAAGAAAGCTAAGGTTGGATTGGGGAGGCTGGTTAAATCCAGTGAGAAAGGGGGGGGATTAGATTTCCCTCCTTGAAGTGGTACTACAGGACAGCAGTGCTCAGAGCTTTGAGAGATCATTATCAGGGGCAAGAGGCTTCATGGGTGGAGATAGATTGTGGAGTCAGTATCGCTTTCTCTATTTTTGAGTGGGTGGGAGAGGGGGGTGGAAGGGGATCTGGAGAAGTATCCGCTTCTCAAGGCTTTGAGGTTAGTGGTCAGGGGAGAAAAGAAAAGGGGGGCATTACCAGTCATGCTTAGTGAATGGACAAAGTTCAATGATTGCACTAAATTTCTCTGCTGAGAAGGGATAGCTATCTCCAGGAACAAGCAGGAATGTAGTCTTCACATATGTATATCATCGGTACCGATGGAGCCTGCGCAGGAACGCTCCCCAGCGTCCAATTAGAAAGCTTTTGGGAGCATCCCACAGTGCCTGCGTGCTGCTTTCCTGCCTTTCCCAACTGCCTCTCTCCAGTTCTTCGTTTTCCGCGGAGCCAGCAGGTCGTTCCTGTCACCGTAGAAAATATTTTCCTTATTCTCCTTTTTTGTGGTCGCGTCTGCCTTCCTCGACGCTATATCGGTACTGCTGGTTCTCCTTTTTTTCTTTTAAAGAGTGTTTTTTTCCAAACTTTTCTTTTCCACGTGCACGCAGTACGGGTATCAGGCTCTTCAAGAGCATCCGGACAGAAGGTATTTTGAATCCTCGGAGGAATCTGAGGATTCTGACAACTCTGTCGGTACCGGAATTCTTCTCCTGGCGGAGCCTTCCTCTCCTAAAAATAGGATATTTCCTTTCAGGATTTTATCAGGGAGGTGGCTCGAGGTCTTTCCATTACTGTGGCTCCCGAAACAGAGCCCAGGGCAAAGGAGTTGGAGATTCTGCAATATCCCAAGGCTCCTAAAGAGGCAGTTACGTTGCCTATCCATGAGATCTTACATGATCTCATGCTAAGAATGTGGGAAACACCTCTTATCACCTCCCCTCACTCTTGTAGACTGGATACCATGTATAGAGTCCCTCCTTGTCCTGGTTTCAAGAAGACTCAGCTTCCTCACCACTTTATTGTAGTGGAATCAGCTATGAGAAGGATCAGGAGTGCAAAGAGGCATGCCCCTAATCCTCTAGGACGCGAGTGTAGAACTTTGGATGTCGTACTTTCCAGGGTTCCATGCTTTCTGCCAGGATCAGTTCCTATATTTTATATATGGGAATGTTCCTTAAGGGAAGTCACAGGAGATTTAGAGGTTTTGAGCCCTCTTCTTCCTGATGATAAAAGGCAGGATTTTCTCACACTGGTTAAACATGCCCAGGATGTTTCTAAGTTTGTCAACCGTGCAGCTTTTGACTGTTTTGAGTGCATAAGCAGAACCTCTGCCATTGCCATAGGTGCATGTAGAATTGCCTGGCTCCAGGCATCTGATTTGGAGCTCTGGGTGCAGGACAAACTGGGCAATATCCCTTGTACAGGTGAGAATCTATTCAGCAAAAATTGGCAAGAAAAAGCCAATGAGCTAGATGCTGACAACTCCACTTTGGATAGGTTATCCAAAGCCATAGCTGATCCTGCAAGGAAGAAATCTTTCAAGAAACCATTCTTCTCCAAAAAAAGGTTTTATCCCTCTTATTCCCAGCAGGGACATTCTGCAGGTCAGCCTTCCCGAAAGAGTCAGCAACCACCTAAGCAAAGACTGCTAAGCCTCAACCATCTCAGCAGTCTCAGCCTCCACAAGGCCTTTGACTTTCATCTAGAGAACATAGCCTTCCTGGCCCTCAACGGACCAGAGCCTTCCACCATTCCAGGAAGGTTGTGTCACTTTGCCCCTAGATGGGGGCAGATAACAGCAGAACGTTGGACTCTATCCATTATAAAAGAGGGGTACAAGCTTCACCTTTTTTTGCATGCCTCCTCCCACAATGGTAAGACAGTTCAATTCTCAGACCTCTCTCATCAACCTGTTAGATCAAGAGGTCACTATGCTTCTTGCCCAAGGGGCAATAGAAAAGGTACCCATTCCTCAACAGGGCACAGGGTTTTACTCCTCCTATTTCCTTATCCCAAAGAAAACAGGGGGGACAAAGACCTATTTTGGACCTCAGAGAATTGAACAGATTCCTGGTCAAAAGTTCAAAATGATTTCTCTAGGAACTCTGCTGCCATACCTTCAGAGTCAGGATTGGCTTTGCTCTCTAGATCTCAAGGATGCGTACACTCATGTTCTCATCCATCCAACTCACAGAAAGTTCCTTTTTCAAAGAAAGCACTACCAATACAGGGTGCTTCCTTTTGGCCTGGCCTCAGCACCAAGGGTGTTTACGAAATGCATGGCTGTGGTAGCGGCATTTCTCCGCACTCTAGGAATATTCGTCTTCCCCTACTTAGACGACTGGCTCATTCGAGCCCCATCAGAGTCAGAGGCCAGGATTTCCCTATCTTGCACAATGTGTATTCTTCAGTACTTGGGTCTGGTCATAAACATCCCAAAATCGAGTAACTCCCACTCAGTCTCTAGAGTTCATAGGAGCTTTGCTGGATACCAGAAAAGCGAGGGCCTATCTTCCTCAGACCCATTGCCTTCGCATGGTGCAGTTAGCTTCTCAAGCAGTGTCAAAGCCTCATCTCACTGCTCGAGAAATGTTACAACTACTAGGCCACATGGCATCTACCGTGCATGTGGTTCCTTATGCTCGCCTCCATATGAGAGCAGCCCAGTGGACTTTATCCACTCAATGGACCCAGGCATCAGAGTGCCTGTCAGACAAAATAGCAAACACAAATTGCATTATTTTGTCCCTCCAATGGTGGCAGTCCACTCAAAACCTGTTGCTGGGGTCCCCTTTTCAACAACCTTTACCCCAAGCAACTCTCACAAAAGATGCTTCACCAATAGGTTGGGGAGCTCAACAGCAAGACCTCTCCACCCAAGGCACCTGGACTCCACAGGAGACTCATCTACATATCAATCTCTTAGAGCTCAGAGCAATCTTCCTTGCTCTTTGAGTGTTCCACACCCTACTCCAGCTGCAAGACAGTCCTCATTCATACGGACAATCAAGTAGCCATGTTCTATGTGAACAAGCAGGGGGGAACAGGCTCTTTGTCGCTTTGCGACTATGGGCCCTCGCCAGAGAGCATCAGATTCATCTCCTGGCAGTGTATCTTCCAGGCATACAAAACTCTTGGGCAGACAGACTCAGTCGAGTTCTGCTTCCACACGAATGGTCTCTACATGCAGACCAGGTGACCAAGATTTTTCAAATTTGGGGAACACCGGACATAGACCGCTTTGCAAGTCTGTTGAATGCCAAACTTCCCCGGTTCTGTTCCAGAATTCCGGCTCAGGACTCTCAGGCCTCTCAGGCCAGGGATGCTTTCCTCCTTCACTGGGGGTCAAGACTGACTATGCCTTTCCACCCATTCCCCTAATTCCCAAAACCCTATTCAAGCTTCGGAGAGACAGAGGCCGAATGATTCTCATAGCTCCACATTGGCCACGGCAAGTGTGGTACCCTCTGCTTCTACATCTCTCTCAAGCTCCCTCTCTGGGGTTGGGATCTGCTCCAGATTTCCTGTCCCAGGAGGACGGAATGTTATGGCATCCCAATCCCCAGTCTCGGCATCTCAGAGCTTGGTTGCTGAATGCCTAGATCTCCATGATCTTAACCTCCCTCAGCAAGTAAAGGATATCCTTTATGCTTCCAGGAAGCCTTCCACAAGATGCTCTTATGCTTTCAAGTGGGAAAAGGTTTACCATATGGTGTTCGCAGAAGGGTTTTAACCCCCTTGCGATACCTCTAGAATCATTACTGGAGTATCTCCTTCATTTATCCAATGCAGGACTTAAAACTAACTCAGAGTCCATTTGAGTGCTATTGCAGCTTCTTTCAAGCCTCTAAATGGACAATCTATTTCCTCCCATCCTCTTATAGCAAGATTTATGAGAGGCCGCCTTCTAACTAAACCTCCCATTAGGCCACCACCGGTGGCATGGGATTTAAACCTGGTTCTTGGTCAGCTCATGAAGCCACCTTTCGAACCCTTAACCTTCCAAGAAAGAAATTTCAATGAGGAAGTAGCTATCTTTCTCATTGCAATCACATCAGCACGCCGCATCAGTCAGTTGCAGGCACTAGTAGCTGATCCACCTTATACAAGGTAGTCCTTAGGACTCATCCACACTTTATGCCAAAGGTGGTCTCGCCTTGTCATCTAAACCAGGCAATCTACCTGCCTGTGTTTTTTCCAAGGCCTCATGCATGTAATGCAGAAAGAAATCTTCATACTTTGGACTGTAAAAGAGCTTTAGCCTTTTACTTGCAAAGAACACAGCAACATAGAAAGTCCTCTCAACTTTGTTGCTTTTGATCCTTCTCATTTGGGACTTCCAGTCTCCAAGAGAACACTGTCTAGCTGGATTGCTCAGTGTATTTCCTTTACCTATCAGAGTAAGAATCTTCCTCTGGAGGGCCATGTCACAGCTCACAATGTGAGAGCCATGGCAACTTCAATGGCTCATCTGCACTCTATCGACGGCATCTGTCGAGTTGCCACTTGGGCCTCGGTTCATACCTTCACAGCCCATTACTGCTTGGACAAGGAATCCTGCCGGGATGCCTTGTTTGGTCAGGCTGTTCGCCAACACCTGCTCCATACCTAATCAACTCCTACCCACCATCCCTGGTTGGATGCCAGAGATCCATTGGGGGGAAGTGGAGCCCTTTCACAGGGACACACAACTTCTGGGGTCTCTCCCTGGCATCTAAAGCTAGGGAGTCCCCATATGTGAAGACTACATTCCTGCTTGTTCCTGGAGATAGCATAGTTACTCACCTGTAACAAGTGATCTCCGGGAACAGCAGGAATTTAGTCTTCACAACCCACCCACCTCCCCTATGAGTTGTATCTCTTTCCCTCTCTCTTTGTCTGAGCTTTAAACTCAACTGGAGAGAGGCAGTTGAGAAAGGCAGGAAGGCAGCACACAGGTGCTGTGGGATGTTCCCAAAAGCTTTCTAATTGGACGCTGGGGAGCGTTCCTGCACAGGCTCTGTTGGTGCCGATGATACACATATGTGAAGACTAAATTCCTGCTGTTCCCGGAGATCACCTGTTATAGGTGAGTAACTATGCTTTACGACAGGACCTTAGGGTAGCGGGAATGACTTGCTTCAGAGATCTGTTAGGGAAAGGAGGGATGATGAGTATGCAGGAGGTGGAGGGGCATAATGGGAGGCAGATACCTTTCTTCCAGTACTTGTAGCTCTGTTTTGTCTCGCTTCCAGGTGTTATGCAAAACCTGGCGAGGTCCAGCATGCATTTGGAGAGGGTATTATATAAAGGGGGGAAGGCAAAGGGGTTGTTAGCAAAGTTTTATATAAACCCGCATGAAAGAGAGAGAGCAGGAAGGGGAGGCTCACATGGAGGAGTGGTGGCAGTGGAGAGGGCAGATGCTTGGTGTTGACACATGGGTGCATATTCACAGAGGTATATATAAATGCACCTGGGTCACCTCCTGGCAACCGACACAATTTCAAATAGTGCACAGAGCTTATAGCACCCCGATCAGCCAGTATAAGGCAAAAAGGAAGATCCCCCTGTGCTGGCGAGGTTGTGTGGAAAGAGGCACTTTCTTCCATATGTGGTGGGGGTGTCCAGTGATTAAAATCTACTGGGAGCAAGTTAGAAGGGAGATGGGAAGGATAGTGGGAGGGCAGGTAGCTGATGACCCAGTGGAAGTGTTATTGGTGGTACCTGGGAGATGGACGAAATGGGACATGTTAGCACAAAAGATGCTATTAGCAGCTAGAGTGGTGGTGGTGGCGGCATGGAGGTGGAAAGCAGTAGTAGGCCCTACTGTGGAGGACTGGAGAGGTAAAGTGGGGGAGGCTCTGAGATTTGACCATATATCATTTAGCCTAAAAGGGCGGGAGGGGCAATACAAGAAAATAAGGGGTGCATACATTAAAAGCCTGGAGGAGGTTACACCTCCAGTAGGATGAGGAGGGAGAATTGGGGGAGAAGTACCAGAGCTGCGACTGTGAGCACGCAGTGAGCCACAAGTTATAAGTTAAATGTATACTACAGTGTGTGTTAGTGGATACTGTGCAAAATGTCAGTTTGGAATATGAGACTTGGGAGTTGATGTATATATGTTGGTGAAATGTGAAGAGTGTTTAAGACAGGCAACATTTTGCTGTAGGGGAGATGGTGAGAGTATAGTGGTGTGAAGGATATGGACTACCAATGGGCTTGATGATCAGGTGCACTGATGTGACGAAGATGGGGATAGGGAAGGGAGGCTACCAAAGGTGGTTCAATGGCTGTAATTGTATGGGAAAGTGAGTTGCCTGTATGTTCATATTCCACAATTAATAAAAATAAGTTCATTAAAAAAACCAAACATTCCCACATGAATGCCCATGTGTTGGTGGACATGACTTTCAGCTCAGTTTTGTGAACTGCTGTCTCTTCCTGCTTTGGTACATCCTACTTCACTGGTCTAGCAGGACGATATGGAAGTTGACATTTTACTTACCAGTTAATGTCCTTATGTCCTGCTAGACCAGTGCAGTGCCTGCCCCTGAAACTATGGTTCTGTTCTGCTGTGGTACTCTTAGGTCTGCCATAAGTTTTATACTTGGCTTTGCAAGCTCATCTTCTACTGACAGCCTTATGTTTCGACCTTCCTATACATAGTTCTCTACTGTTAACTCATGTTGCTCACATTTTGAGGTTTGCTCTGTATCCTCCTATATGCTTTAGAACAGATACTGAAGGGACCTCTGGTGGCTGAGGCAAATAGAGACATAGGAGTGATGTTGAAAATTGGGCTTCAGTGGTTCTTTGTCTCCACCAATCTGCTTATAGGGGATCACAGCCCACTTGTCTGCACTGGTCTAGCAGAACTCAAGGAAAGAACATTAACTGGTTAGTAAAATGTCACCTTGAATACAGGATCAGTACCTTCAAGGGTTGTAAAATTTTAAATAAAAATGTTTCACAATGAGATGTTGAATATGTAAAATATAGAAGTGTTCTTTTTTTTTTCTTTTGTATTTAATATTTATTAAACCTTTGGCATAACTAAAAAAGCAACAATCGAATCCCCAATAGCGACCAAAGTTGACTTTTACATTTTTGTACAGTACAGAATACCCCCCCCCCCCCCTTTTTTTTTGGAAAGGTATCTCAACCAGCTAGGTCGTCCAACATAGGTTGCCAGTGCTTGTAGAAACGGTCATTCTTCTGGTGTCACAGGGCTGTAAGTTGCTCCATCAGAACACACCAGCCCAACCTGGTCCTCCACTAGTCTGCTCAGGCTTGGAAACGGCCTCCCCCCTGCCAGGAATAATCTCACTCTGCGCTGCTTGTATACAGGCCTGGATTAGCCAGACCCACTTCACAGGCATGTTCTTGGGCCATATCCCCAATAAACAAAGGCCTAAATCCAAGCCAATGTCCAGGCAAAAAAGTTTCACTTGTTTTCTAATCTCCTCCCAACAGAGGATAACCACCAAATATGAATAAAAGTGCCCAACATGCCACAGTTCCTTCAACACAATCAGATATTGCAAGGTACATCTTATGGAGGCGATCAAGAGTAATACTAGGGATACAGAAGCTTATATGAAGTCTCCCTTATGGATACAGACAGGGCTTGACATGATTGGTTTTCACACCCACATCCATTCCTTCTCATTAAGTTCCCATCCCAGATCCATTCCCACACACACTAATGAGGAAACCTCTGGGGACGAGTCCCCTGTAAGACCCAGAACAACAACCTGATGAGTCCCCCTACTCTGCCAGTACCCCAACCACATTGCCTCTAGGCCATCATACATTTATGTTGCTCTGTCTCACTGTTGCAAGTAGTGTGTAATCTGGAGATGAGCAAAAAATTCTCCACGAGGCAAGTGGCAGGAAAGGAGAGTATCGCCCCTTTCTCAATAAATTTAGCAAAGATATCCAAGCCCATCTTCTCCCAACATCAACCCCCCCCCCCCTCGCATCTTGGGAGAAAACCTGAGGTTGCCAAAATAGAAAAACGGGCAGTTGCTGCTGGCCATACTGCCATTGGGAGTACAGATGCCATGAGTAAGGATTCTGCTGCCACTGTCCCATCAGAGGTGGGCCCATCATCCATGGGAGATGCTGTAAAGCCAAAATGCCTGACCCAGTACTGTTCTACCTCCCAAAAATGCTTAGGGTTCAGATTACTCACCTGCCATTCAAACTTGGTGGACCTGTGAGGCAGCATAATATAGCCTGAAATCGGGTACCCCCAAACCTCTCCTCTGGCAGGTAGCATACATGACTCGGCAACTCACATGAGGGCAGCTGGTACCCCTAATGAAATCAAAAGCCTGCCTCTGTAGGTGACTAAGGTCCGCAGCTGCCACCTGATTGGGCAGAGTCTGAAACAAGTGCAAAACCTGAGGGGGGACTTTCATCTTTAGTGCTGCCACCTTGTCCAACCACACCTCTCCATCCCACCACCGATTCAAATCATCTCGTTGCTGGTAGAATGGGGGGGGGGGGAATAATTGGGCCCCATACAGGTTGATGGGGGTAGAAGTCACCTGGACCCCCCCAGCTACTTGATGAACTGAGCCTTCCAGCAGAAGAGGTAATAGGCATTCAAATTCTGCACCACCTGAAGACTGAGGCCTCTGTCTTGTCAGGATTAATTGTAAATTCCAGAAGTGTCCCGTAATCCTTGTAACTCTCGGAAAAGCACAGGAAGGTGTGATCAAGGGGGCCGATTTATTGTAAACAAAAGGTTGTCGGCAAACAAAGCTATCTTATGCTGAGAAGGCCCCACAGCAATACCCTGTATATCACAAAGGTCCTGCACCCTAGCTGCGAGAGGTTCCTTAGCTAGTGCAAAAAGCAGTGGGGACAATGGGCACCCCTGCCTTGTCCTGTGCACCAAGGGAAGAAACTTGGAATAGCCCCATTGACATAAACTGTCACGTCAGACGTGTGGTATAAAGCACCCAGATCAAGGCTAAAAGATGCACACCTGGACCCAGGCCCAGGTGCTCCAGTACAGCAAGGAGAAAATCCTAGTGAGCCCTATCAAAGACTTCCTCAGCATCGATAGATAGCATAGCCTCCTGTTGCTCCTTCTGTGCTGGAGGATCCGCTGCACACTATCTGCTGCCTGTTATTTATTATTTTTATTTATTTATTTATTTACATTCTCTTATATACCGCGCTATTCTGCATCAGTGCGGTTTACATTGAACAAACTGAAATTACATTGAACAGGGCATTATAACTTGGAGATAACTATTTTACAGGGAACATGGGCTATGGAGGGTTAAGTGGCTTGCCCAAGACCACAAGGAGCACCTGTGGGACTAGAAACCCCAGTCCTTCCGGCCCAAGGTTGCTGTCCTCTAGTGGGATTTGAACCCCCGACCTTCCGGCCTGAAGTACCTTGCCCCAACCACTAGGCTACTCCTCCACTGTTGCCACTGAATGAAGCTGGTCTGGTTGGGGTGTACTACCCCAGGGAGCATGGTCCTCAACCGTGCAGCCAAGGCCTTTGCTAAAATGTTTACATCCATGTTTATAATGAAATCGGGCAATTGGACCCGCACAACACTGGGTCTCTGCCCAGCTTAGGGATCACAGTGATAGCCACTAGATGCATAGAAGGGGGAGACTCTCTTCCCCTGCAATACTGCATTAAAGATACGCAACAATAGGGGGTCCCAACATACCTGAAAGCTTTTTATACAACACCCCCATAAAGCCATCGAGCCCAGGTGCCTTGTGAGGCGCCAAACCCTTGATCACCAACTGGACTTTTCAGCGATACGGCCTGATCCAACAATTCACCAGTTGGGGTGTCAATTATCCACCCCATTATGTAGGTATTTTTCAATATCATTAAATCCTGCCGGTGGGTCCGGAGCATATAATATCTTATAATAACCCATAAATTGGTCCGATGTCTGCCCCCTTATGAAATAGCTTATCCTGTGGCCCCTTTGACTTATCAATAGCTTGGTGTCACTCTAGAGCCTGTAGTTTGTGAATCAAAATAGTACCTGATTTATTAAACTCCTAGTAAATCTGGTGTATCCATTGTAATTGATATATCTGCTCTAATTGAAGTGTATTCAACCACCTCCTAAACTCCTCCAGCTGTGCCCTTACCTGCGGGTCCCCCTGTTTATGGGGCCCATTCAAGGGCCTCTAACTGAGAAGCGACAAGTCTGCTGCTCATGCCAGTGTTTCCTCCAGGCCCCCAGCTGGATCAGATGGTCACAAAGTACCGCCTTAAGCCTGTTCCCACCTCCCCCCAAATCATTGAATTCCAGATAGTCAGCAATCGCCTTTTCCAACTGCAGGATCACCTCCTCCTCCTCCCCCTGCAAGAAATAGTCATTATGCTTCCAAAAGGTCTGACAAAACGGCTCTGTTAGAGCTCCGACCCATGCTTCTAAGGGAGCATGATCAGACCATGTGATGGGACCAGTTTTGGCACTATCCAGGGCATCCACCCAATAGACATCCTCAAAAACATAATCAATCCGGCTGTAAGATGAGTGGACCACTGAGAAATAGGTGTAATCCTGAGTCGAGGGGTTAACAACCCTCCAGAGATCCATGAACCCAAACTCACATAACCAATCTTGCATGGCCTTCAGCCCAGGTTCGTCCCCCCCCCCCCTCCAGTGACTGTCGATCCAATGTGATATTGCAATCGCGCCCCCCCATTACCCTTCCCCCTCTATCCACTGTCACAGATCATCCCAAAAGGACACTTGCTCGGTGTGAGGCTATAAACGAAGACTAGCATCAGTTTCCCCATACCGTTCCCCCACCAAACTAATGCCCTCCCATCTGCTTTATGGTATGTCCCACCCAGAAAGAAGGGAATGTCACTTTTAATCAGAATTGCTATTCCCACATGCCTACATTTCCCCCCCCCCCCCCCCCCCCCCCCGCAAAACAAGTTTGAAAAGCCTGGGGATAGAACAATCGTTTGTCCCTCTCCTGCAAATGGATCTCCTGTACAAATATCCCTAACCTCCTGCAGCAACATTTTTCCACATTTGTGGAGAATTGAGGCCCCGCACATTGTGTCCCTACCTTTTTAATCTACAGGCCATCCACCCAACCCCTTCCCCAATTGTCCCGCCCGCCGTTGTTGCACATATTTCCCCCCTCCCCCGTATCCCCCTCTCTTAACACAGATCCACACTCTGATCCTTGTATTGAGGAAGAGATCCCTCTCCCCCCTGTGGGCACACCCCTATCTCTACCCATGCCCCCTGCAGCCAGCAACTGTTGCAGCAATCCCCCACACATTCATCAACTCATCTCCCCCCCCCCCCCCGACACTCAACCATACGAGTGCTTAAATGAGACAACCCAGCGTCCATAACGTTACCCAATTTAACATCCCAGTAAGCTGCCGTCCAATTCCCTGTCCCATGAAAATTTACGTGGCTGGATGATGCTCCTTTTCTCCAAGAAAGACATGGTTACCAGAGCCACAGGACCTATGCTGCAGTCATTGGCCCTTGACAGGTACCTGCTCCCACTTAGGTGAAGGACATGGCTGGCTAACTCCCCCATGGCAGGGGGCTGCTCTAGTAGATTTGGTGCCCCTTCCTGCAGAGTTGCCCAAGCCTCATCTGCTCTATGCATACAGAAGCTCTGCCTATTGACATCCAGGAGGAGGGCATAAGGAAAAAAGACAGCAATACCTGGTCGCCTCAGCCCATAGATATTGCATCACTGGCCGCATGGCTCTCTGGCATTGCAAAGTTCCTGCTGACAAATCATAAAATAATTCAATGTCCACTCTGAACCAGGCAAAGTGGCCTTTCTGGGCTGCCTCCCTCATTACCTGGTCGTTCTGTATAAATGAGACCAAACGGGACAGTCTCTTGGTCTTCCCGCTATATTGGTGGGCCCAGCACTTCTAAGTGCCTGTTCAATTCCAATAGGCTTGAACCCCCTGGATTCTTAAGTTACTTCGTTGAGCATGGTTCTCTAAATCCTCTAGTGTTTCCGTCTGAAGCTCCTGTTCCACCCAGAGATGCTGAGGCTGATCTGGTCAGTCTTCCTGCTCTTCCAAGCTCTCCATCTGGCTCCCCAGATCACGCAGGTCTTCTTGGATCTCTGCTAAGGCATCCTGAAAGTCTCCACCTGGGGGGGGGGGGGGGCATCTCTTTCCGCAGGGTACACATCCAACTCCAAATATCACCATGTGTGCAGCTCTCCTCCACTCTCTCCACATCATCCTCTGTCCTCCCTAGAAGATAGAGGTCTATAAATGAATGGAGTGGGGACGAGTAAACATAGATCAATTGTTTACGTTATCAGAATATAGAAAGACTAGGGAACATGCAATGAAGCTACAGGGTAAACTATTTAAGACTAATAAAAGAAAATATTTTTTCACTCAACGTGTACTGAAACTCTGGAATTTACCGGAGACTGTAGTAAAAGCTGCTAGTGTAGCTGGGTTTAAAAAAAGTTTGGACAAGTTAAGAACATAAGATATGCCATACTGGGTCAGACCAAGGTCCAAGCCCAGTATCCTGTTTCCAACAGTGGCCAATCTAGGTCATACGTACCTAGCAGTTTCCCCAAAAGACACAGGTTCCGCAATGCTTGTACTGGGTCAAGCATTGATATCCTGGGTCCCTTCTTAATAATGGTTTATGGACCTTTCCTACAGGAACTTGTCCAAACCTTTTTTAAAGCCAGCTACACTAACAGCCTTTACTACATCCTCCGGTAACAAATTCCAGAGTTTGATTACACGTTGAGTGAAAAAATATTTTCTTTTATTAGTCTTATAGTTTACTCTGTAGCTTCATTGCATGTCCCCTAGTCTTTCTATATTCTGATAGCGTAAACAATCGATCTACATTTACCCGTTCCACTCCGTTCATTAATTTATAGACGTCTATCATTTCTCCCCTCAGCCGTCTCTTTTCCAGGTTAAAGAGCCCTAACCTTTTTAGCCTTTCTTAGGAGTATCCTTCCATCCCCTTTACCATTTTGGTGGCTCTTCTCTGAACCTTTTCTAATAACACTATATCCTATTTAAGATACGGCGACCAGACTTGCACACAATATTCAAGGTGCGGTCTCACCATGGAACGATATAGAGACATTATAATATCTTTTATTTTCCATTCCTTTCCTTATGATACCTAGCATTCTATTTGCTCTCTTGGCTGCTGCTGCACACTGGGCCGAGGGTTTTAACATGTTATCCACAATGATGCCTAAATCTTTTTCCTGGGTGGTGGTTCCTAATGTGTAACCTTGCATCGTGTAACCATAGTTTGGTTTGTTCTTCCCTAGGTGCATAACTTTGCACTTGTCCACATTAAATTTCATCGGCCATTTTGATGCCCAATTTTTCAAGATCCTCTTGCAATTTTCCACAATCCTCTTGGGATTTAACAACTTTTAATAGTTTTGTCTCATCTGCAAATTTGATAACCTCCCCCGTTATTCCCTTTTCCAGGTCATTTATGAATGTCAAAAAAGCAGCAGACCCAGCACAGATCCCTGGGGTACACCACTATTCACCTTTCTCCATTGGGAAAATTGGCCATTTAGCCCTACCCTCAGCTTTTTCTCTTTTAACCAGTTCCTGATCCACAATAGTACACTGCCTCCTATCCCATGAGACTTTAGTTTTGCCAAAAGTCTCTGATGAGGGACCTTGTCAAAGGCTTTCTGAAAGTCCAGATACACTATATCAACCGACTCACCTTTGTCCACCAGTTTGTTCACATCTTCAAAAAAACATAACAGATTAGTAAGACAAGATCTTCCTTGTCTAAAGCCATGTTGGCTGCCTCCCATTAGGCCATGACTATCTACATGCTGAGTAATTTTGTTCTTTATGATGGTTTCTGCTATTTTTCCCGGTACTGACGTCAGGCTCACCGGTCTGTAGTTTCCCGTATCACCCCTGGAACCCTTTTTAAAAATTGGCGTTACATTGGCGATCCTCCAATCTTCAGGCATTACAGATGATTTTAATGAAAATTCACAGATTACTAATAGCAGGTCTGCAATCTCATATTTCAGTTCTTTCAACACCCTTGGATGTATACCATCTGGCCCAGGTGATTTGCTACTCTTCAGTTTATCTAATAGTTGTATCAATGTTTCCTTCAATTCTACCGCACCTTTAAATACCACTTCAGTCATGGGTAACATCCCTACATCTTCCTCAGTAAAGACCGAAGCAAAGAATTCATTCAGTATCTCTGCTATCGCCTTGTCACCTCTTAGTGCCCCTTTAACCCCTCTATCATCTAATGGACCAACTGACACTCACAGGTTTTTTGCTACGAATGTACTTGAAAAAGTCTTTATTTTGTGTTTTTGCTTCCACAGCAAGCTTCTTCTCAAATTCTCCCTTTGCCTGCCTTATCAATTCCTTGCATTTGACTTGTAAGTGCTTGTGCTGTTTCCAGGTTCCGTCGTTTGGCTCTTTTTTCCATTTCCTGAAAGATGCTTTTTTTGGCAACAGCCTCTCTGACCTCACCTTTAAACCATGCTGGTATTTTTGTGGACTTCCTTCCACATTTCTTAAAGCGTGGAATACAGCTGGTCTGGGCTTCCAAGATAGTAGTTTTCAACAACCACCAAGCTTGATGTAAGTCTTTAACCTTTGCAACTGCTCCTTTTAGTTTTTTCTTAACTATTTTCCTCATTTTATCATAGTCTCCCTTTCGAAAGTTAAAAGGTAGTACTGTGGGTTTCCTTACTATCCCTCCTCCACTAACACTAGTCAACATTGAAATCGTTACTGACTTTAAAAGGCTCTAATCTGTAGTATCTTGGTGAGCTGAACATGAATATAACATTTAAAAAACTTCATTGGCTCTCGTTTTGAAGATATTGCATGTAGTTCATTTTTGACATTTCACTGTGTAAATTTATCCAGTAGGACATCAACAACATCCCAAATAAGCCTTGAATGATGTAATATTGCATCACATTGCATAATATCAGCATGCACACATCATCCAGAGTTGATTGCATCATTTTCTGATGCAATGCAATACTACTGCCAGATGGCTGCTGAAGCCGTCTGATGTCAGCAGTGTACCATACGCAGTCGGAAAGGAAAGTAATCTGGTATTCTGTTCCTATATTGAAAGCCTCATAAATGCCTTAAAAATCACTCGTGATCCACAAGACTGGAGACTATTTATATAGACTCTTCGAGACTGAGTCTGAAGGCTGAGCTTTTGAACAATGGAAACCGTCTTCCATCTATTCCAGTAGCGCATGCCGTCTGCATGAGAGACATATGATAACTTAAAACATCTACTGACTTCCATTAACCATAACAAATACAGCTGGCACCTCTGTGGTGACTTGAAGGTAGTTGCCCTTTTAATGGGACTGCAGCAGGGATATATAAAATACATGTGTTTCTTATGTGAGTGGGATAGCCGAGCAAGGGATTGGCACTATTTGTGGAAGGAATGGAATCGCAGACAAAATGTAACAGTTGGAGAGAAGAATATCCAGCACCGAGCTCTGGTTGAGGCTCTCAAAATCCTACCACCCCTTCACATCAAACTAGGTTTGATGGAAAACTTCGTGAAAGCCATGGACCGCACTTCGCCAGCTTTCCGATACCTGCATGAAAAATTCCCTCGACTCAGCGAAGCAAAGATTAAAGAGGGAGTTTTTGTGGGTCCTCAGATTCGAGAGCTCTTCGAAGATGACTGGTTCAATAACTTGCTGCAGGGTGATGCGAAACAAGCATGGAATGCTTTTCGCCTAGTGTCAACAAACTTTCTCGGGGATGTTAGGGTAGAAAACTACAAGGAACTAGTAGAAGACATGCTGATGCAGTATCAGAAACTTGGCTGCAATATGTCTCTAAAGATCCATTTCCTTGATTCCCATCTCGCTTTCTTTCCTGACAACTGTGGTATGGTTAGTGATGAACAGAGCGAACGTTTTCAGCAGGATATTGCAACGATGGAGCAAAGATACCAGGGAAAATGGTCCACTACAATGCTGGCTGGACACTCCAAAGAAGCTCCCGAATAGCTGTACAAGAGACAGGCGAAAAAATCTAAGAAGTAGTCTATGACTTGGTTTTTTATAGGTATTAACCGAAGGCCTATTATATTTACTATTGACATGCATTTTGTGATGTAAACACTAATTCTTGTAGATTACAAAAACTAGAGCCATCTTTGCAATTTCACTGTCATATTCGTGTTCAGCATATAACAATTGATAAGAAATGACTATTTTTATTTCAGTAGCCATGACTTTTGTAAAAATTTGTTGACCAGTCTAAATCAAACGCGATCATGCTATGATCACTATTGCCAAATGGCCCCAACACCCTTATCTCTTGCACAAGATCTGGTGTTCCACTAAGAACTAGGTCTAATATGGCTTCCCCTCTGGTTGGTTCATGAACCGGCTGCTCCAAGAAGCAGTCATTTATTTCATCTAGGAACTTTATAACCCTAGCATGTACTACCATAGCACTGACCCAGTCGATACCGGGGCAATTGAAATCACCCATTATTACTGCACTGTAGCTTTTGTTAGTTTCCTTGATTTCTTTGAGCATTTCATCATCCATTTGTTCATTCTGGCCAGACGATCAATAGTACACCCCCACTGCCATCGCCTTCCCCTTTTTACATGGAATTTCAATCCATAGAGATTCTACAGCAAATTTTGTTTGACTCAATGCCCTCTAACATAGAGCGCAACCCCTCCACCAATTTGATCAGTTCTATCGTTACGATATAGTTTGTACCCAGGTATCAGTGTCCCACTGGTGGTTCTCCTTCCACCATGTCTCTGATATTCCAATCATATCTAACCTCTCATTTAGTGCTATATATTCTAACTCTCCCATCTTACTTTTTAGACTTCTTGCATTTGCATACAAACATTTTAGAGACTGTATTTTATCCATATTAATCTGCCTATTGGTAGACATGGGTAATTTGGGATCTTTAAGCTCTGTCTGCTGCATACTCTAGGGCATATGGGCTACTTTACTCTTTTTTGGAATATCTCTGCTTTTGGTAGTATCCTTCAAGGATACATTCTTCTGAACCATGTGCTCTTGGGCAGCTGTCAGCTTTCCCCTATTTAGTTTAAAAGCTGCTCTAGCTCCTTTTTAAAGGTTAATGCCAGCAGCCTGGTTGCATCCCGTTTAAGGTGAAGCCCATCCCTTCGGAAGAGCCTCTCCAGTTCCTAACAAATCCAAAACCCTCATCTCTGCACCATTGTCTCATCCACGCATTGAGACTCCGGAGCTCTGCCTGCCTTTTGGGTCCTGTGTGTGGAATGGTAAGCATTTTGGAGAATGCTACACTGGAAGTTGTGGATTTCACCTTCCTACCTAAACCTAAATTTTTGCCTCCAGAACCTCCTTACCACATTTTCCTGTGCCATTGTTACCGACATGTACCAAGACAGCAGACTCCTCCCCAGCACTATCTAAGACCTTATCTAGCTGGCATGTGAGGTCTGCTACCTTTGCACCAGGCAGGCATGTGACCAGGCGAACCTCATGTCCACCAGCCACCCAGCTATCTACATGCCTAATGATCGAATCACCAACTATAACGGCTGTCCTAACCCTTCCCTCATGGGCACATGGCCCTGGAGAAACTTCCTTGGTGCGAGAGGGTTTTACATCACCTGGAGGACAGGTCCTAGTTACAGGATCACTTCCTGCCACTCCAGGGTGATTCTCCTGTCACGTGACCTCTCTCCTCCATGGCAACAGGGATGCTGCCAGACTGGAGGTGGGACTTCAGGACTGTAGGTCTCGTCTACGTACCTTTCTGTCTGTCTTATGTTTTCCAAGTCTGCTACTCTAGCCTCTAGAGAACGGACTAGTTTCCTGAGAGCAAAGAGCTCCTTGCACCTAGTGCACACGTAAGACCTCACCAACTGGGAAAAAATCATACATGTGACACTCAATGCAAAAGACTGGAAAGCCCCCATTTCGCTGCTGGACTGCTGTCTGCATCTTAGTTTTAAGCTTGTGTTTAGATCTAAATTCTTTACTTATTAAGGGTTGCTATGGATATGTATAGTAATAAAACTGTACCTAATACGTTTAATATATCTTGTTCACCTGAAGCTTAATTAATCTCAGGCCCTTAGTGTATGACTGATTTGGATAACGAGCTTCATCTGAGAGCACCTCCTTTCCTTTAAGATGTGTAAGTACCTATAAAGCTACGATTATCCCAGGGGTGGGTGGGTGTTAGGGAGGGAAATAACACTTCCTTCACATCCCTCCAGTCTAGTCCCGGAAATTCAGGAGTTGTCATCCTCTTCCAGCAGCTTGGAGAATGATACACGTCATTCTTTGACACCGGTATAAGAACTCAGGCACCGGCTCCTCCCACTCCAGTTCTATCAGTTTCCAAGCAGCTGGAGGATGTGAGCCAGTGCTCCTGGCTCACTAGAGATACAATTAAGGACTGTAGTTTTGATAGCTTAGTTAGTGGGCTTTAATTTAATTTACTTTACTTTTTTCTCAAATTGGGCATTTATTTTGCATTGTGGTGTTTGGATCATTGGGCAGTACGGTTAGGATCTGAGACATTGAGGGAGATCCTTTTCACGGTACTGTGCTGCTTCTCCTTTAATCTTCTTCCCTCTTACCGGAGAGACAGGGGGCAGAAGGAGTACAAGCCGGGGGGAGCAGCCCAGGAGTGTCCCTTTGATTGTCTGCCTTCTCCAGTGCAACGCAGAGGGTTTGCCTGCAGGCGCTTTGGAGATCGTGCAGCAGGGAACGGCTCACACACGGTTCTCTGCTGGGCTCTTACTGATGCAGTTTGGCAGTGGAGCAAGCGGTGCGTGTTTTGGCAGCGTCGGTGAACGATCCCCGAGGAGAGGGGCTCTTCCCTGGCTCTGGAGCGGTCAGGTAAGCTCCGAGATTCTTTGAAATTTGTTTGCTGACTTCGGGGATATCGGGCTGGTTAGTAGGCCCGCGTATCAGTACTTTCCCTCCGCGGCCCGTTTTGGGCGGGAAAGCTCGGCAGCGCGTCGGGGGACAATTTGAGTTTTGGAGAGAAGGAAGCTTCGTTTTGAGATCGGGTTGCTGTTTTTCAGGTCGAGGGACCTTCTGCTTTCATTTGCGGTACTGTTCTAAAAAAAAAAAAAAAAAAAAAGGTTTCAGGGCACACTTCCATTTTCAGTTTAGGTGCTTGGGCTGAAAGTGTGGTACTAGGTTTCAGGTTTGTTCAGAGCCTTTAGGTTGGAGAAAGTCAGGATGCCATCAAAAGCTTTGTGTTTACTCTGTGGAGTAAAAAGGTCCTCTGTGTCAGAGGCAGGCATCTGTAAGGGCTGTAGCCAGGTTCCCTTAGAGGAGCAGCAGCGCTTAGAGGGGACAGAGGGCCGGGAAGGGGCTTTGCAGTGCCCTTTGTCTCCTTTGACTCCGTTGAACCTGTTCCAGGGCCTTCCTCTGCTCCGGATGGGCCACGCAGGCGGTGGCGCCAGTAGCGGGAGATCTCCTATCCATCTTTTCTCCGGATTTTGTAACTCTTATTTAAAGAGCATTTGGCAGTACTCCTAGGGAGGCTTCTTCCTCGATGGTGGAGTTCGGGCAGAAGAGGCCAGGCACTCCCCTGTCAGTGTTACCTTCGCCCTTTGGGCCTAAGAGACCCCGCATGGAGTCGGATAGGGGGTGTCAGTCTGAGTTTTCGGAGGATTTGTACACTGTAGGTGAGAAGCAGGGTTCTCAGCTGGGTGAGGAGCTGGAAGAAGGGGAGATTGCAGAACAGGAGGAGCAGGCTAGAGTGGTGCATATTTTTCGGCAGGAA
This sequence comes from Ichthyophis bannanicus, assembly GCA_033557465.1. Classification (NCBI taxonomy): domain Eukaryota; kingdom Metazoa; phylum Chordata; class Amphibia; order Gymnophiona; family Ichthyophiidae; genus Ichthyophis; species Ichthyophis bannanicus. Next base: position 197,104,219 of record CM066039.1, read on the forward strand.
GAGTTATCCGCTCTAATTACAGAAACCTTGAAAGCGCTGAATATGCCGGCGGTGGAGCCGGTTGAGGAGGCTGCTTTAGAGGATCCTCTCTTGCAGGCTTTTTGGAAGACGCAGAAGGCATTTCCCATGCATAGAGTGATTAAGGAGATGATTCAAGGTGAGTGGGATATGCCTGAATCCACACTCAAAGGCTCTCTGGTGATGTCTCGACTTTATCCGCTAGTGGAGCAGGATAAGGAGCTCTTTAAGTCGCCTAAGGTAGATGCAGCGGTTTCGGCGGTGACCAAGAAGACGACCATCCCGGTGGGAGTGCCGCTCTTAAGGATACCCAGGACAGAAAGCTGGATACCTTATTGAGGCAGGTTTTTGAGGTTAATGCTCTTTCTGTGCAAGCTTCCATTTGTGGGGCTTGGGTAGCGAGAGCTTGTCTCCGTTGGGCGCAACGAGTTCAGGGAGAGCAGCCTGCTGCCTCAGCTGGGGAGGCGGCTCGCTTGGAGTCCGGAGCTGCATATCTAGCGGATATTCATTATGATCTTATTTGGGGTCTCTCAAACAGTATGGCTTCGGCGGTGGCCGCAAGGAGGTATCTATGGCTGCGTAATTGGGCGGCGGATACTTCGTCCAGGTTGAGTAAGCTTCCCTTTAAGGGGCGGCTACTATTTGGAGAGGATTTAGAGAAGATAGTCAAGGATTTGGGAGAATCTAAAGGCGGTAGGCTGCCGGAGGATAAGCAGAAGCAAGGAAAATTTCAAACAATGACTAGATATCCGCAGAGAGACTTTCGTCGTTTTCGCTCTACCAGGTTTCCGCAGAGCCAAAGAGGGCGTTATCCCTTTCGGAGCCAGAGTTGTTGGGGGTTCCGAGGTGCCAGCAGAGGTTTTGCTGCCGTCGTGGTGGGAGCCAAGAAGCTGCAATGAAGTCAGGCGGACCCAGGCGGTCGTAGCTGTGGGCGGACGTCTGCAGCAGTTTTACGCTGCCTGGGTCAGGATTACGTCTGACCAGTGGGTGTTGGAGGTAATTCGGGAAGGTTATGCTTTGGAGTTGAAACAGCCGGTGGCCGAGGCCTCTGTTCAGTCCCCTTGCAAGGCTCTTTCCAAGCGCAAGGCAGTCCAGCAAACTCTTTGGCGGTTGCTGGACCTCGAAGCGGTGGTACCGGTGCCTCCAGATCAATACGGTTTAGGTCGATACTCCATTTATTATGTGGTTCCAAAAAAGGAAGGAACGTTTCGGCCGATTCTAGACCTCAAAAAGGTGAACAAGCGTCTCAGGGTTTCTCATTTTCGTATGGAGACGCTGGGGTCGGTCATCATGGCAGTCAGAAAAGGGGAGTATCTGACTTCTCTGGATTTATCCGAGGCATATCTTCACATTCCGATTCGGTGCGACCATCAAATGTTCCTCAGGTTTGCGGTACCAATGGGGCATTTTCAGTTTCGGGCACTACCCTTTGGTCTGGCTACGGCGCCTCAGACCTTTACCAAAGTCATGGTAGTCGTGGCATTGGAACTGCGGAAGAACGGGGTGTTGGTGCACCCGTATCTGGACATCTGGTTCATTCGAGCGAAGTCCAGGAAGGAAAGCGAGGAGGCCACTGCCAAAGTGATCGGCTGCCTAGAGGGGCTAGGTTGGGTAGTCAATGTGGCCAAGAGCAGTCTGGTGCCCTCCCAGGATCTCGAGTGTCTTGGGGCGCGTTTCGATACCGGGATAGGCAAAGTGTTTCTTCCGCTGCATCGAGTGTTGGCCTTACAAAGGCTGATTCGGCGGTTTCTCGACCAACCGCGTCCGTCAGCGTGGCATTACTTGCAGGTCCTAGGGACGATGGCGGCAACGTTAGATGTGGTCCCCTGGGCGAGGGCGCATATGAGGCCGTTGCAGAGAGCGTTGCTCAGAAGATGGTCACATCAAAACGATCCCCTGTCCAAGAGACTTGTCTGTCCAGACAAGACGTGGGAGGCGTTGCAGTGGTGGTTACGGGCGGAGTCTCTGTCGGAGGGGATGCCCTTGGAGATACCGGACTGGGTTCCACTGACTACGGATGCCAGCCTCCTAGGTTGGGGGGCACATTGTCAGGGAAAGTGCACGCAGGGACGGTGGACGGTTCAGGAACAGTCTTGGTCGATCAACAGGTTGGAACTTCGGGCGGTGAGATTAGCGTTGCTGGAGTTTCAGCGGGACCTGCGAGGAGCAGCGGTGCGAGTGTTTTCGGACAACGCCACGGCAGTAGCTTACGTCAACAGGCAAGGGGGCACCAGCAGTGCTTCCTTAGAGGCCGAGGCAGATCAGTTATTCGTATGGGTAGAGCAAAACCTTCAGGCTGTGTCAGCGGCATATGTGGCGGGAGTGGACAATGTGGCGGCTGACTTCTTGAGTCGGGTGAGGGTAGATCCGGGAGAGTGGACGCTTCATCCGGAAGTTTACGACGCGGTAGTTTGGCGTTGGGGGACGCCCGTGATGGATCTCATGGCAACGTTCCAGTCAGCGAAGGTAGAACGGTTTTTCAGCAGACGCAGAGAACCGATGTCTGAGGGGCTGGATGCTCTCGTCCAAGAGTGGCCGATGGATCAGCTTCTATATGTGTTTCCACCTTGGGTGTTAGTAGTCCGGGTGGTGCGGCAGATCGAACGACACAGAGGGTGTGTGATTCTGATAGCGCCGGATTGGCCGAGACGGCCGTGGTATGAGGATCTTAGGAGGCTGGTAGTGGGAAAGCCTTGGAGACTATCGGCCAGACAGGATCTGTTGCAACAGGGTCCCTTGGTAATGTCTCAGGTAGCTCGGTTCTTGCTTACGGCATGGCTCTTGAGAGGGCAAGGCTAAGAGCAAAAGGATATTCGGCGGATGTGATTGCGACGTTGAGAGCGCGTAGAAGATCTACTTCTTTAGCGTATGTCCGTGTGTGGCGCGTTTTTGAGGCTTGGTGAATGGATCGGCATTGCACAGCTTTACGGGCCACGATTCCACAGGTGTTAGCATTTTTGCAGGATGGATTCCAAAAAGGTTTGGCGGCTGCGTCCTTGCGAGTTCAGTTGGCAGCGCTTTCCTGTTATAGAGGCAAGATCAGGGGACAAGCGCTCTGTACACATTCAGATGTTAAAAGATTTCTGAAAGCGGTGAGTGTTTTGAGACCACCGTGCAGGCGGTCGGTTCCGACTTGGGATTTTCAGTTGGTATTAGCGGCATTAACTTCACAGCCGTTTGAGCCTTTGGCGAAAGCAACTTTGAAGGATCTTACTCTGAAGGTCGTGTTCTTAGTGGCCATTGCGTCGGCACGATGGATATCAGAATTGCAGGCATTATCTTGTAGGGAACCGTTCTTGGTTTTTCAGGAGTCTAACGTGGTTTTAAGGCCGGTTCCATCCTTCTTGCCAAAGGTACTGTCTCCTTTTCATGTGAATCAGGTGGTGTCCCTGCCAGTGTTTCGTAGGGCGGAGAGTTCTGCGACTCCGCAGTTGCAGCTTTTGGATGTGCGAAGAGCTTTGAAACGTTACCTCAAGCGCACGGCGACGTTCAGGAGATCGGATAGATTGTTTGTTTGTGGTGGTCGGTGGTCCTCGTAAAGGGGAGGCTGCGTCCAAAGCATCGATTGCTAGATGGCTAAAGGAGACAATAGCGTCTGCATATATTCTGAAAGGACTGTCGGTACCGGATGGATTGCGAGCGCTTTCTACGAGGGCGCAAGCAGCTTTCTGGGCAGAGTGCGGTTTGGTGCCGGCGGTGGAAATTTGTAAGGCAGCGACGTGGTCGTCTTTGAATTCCTTTAAGCACTATCGTTTGGATGTTCAGGCGCGTAAGGATACCTGTTTTGGTTCGGCGGTGCTTCAGGCTGGTCTACCTGGTCCCGCCCATTGAGTACATTTACTGCTTTGTTACATCTCCTGAATTTCCAGGACTAGACTGGAGGGACGTGAAGGAAGTGTAAATTAGTCTTACCTGCTAATTGTAGTTCCTGAAGGAACTCCAGTCTAGTCCCGGATCCCGTCCCAATTCTGTAAGGTGGTTGCAGCCTGAAGCTCAGGTTTACAGGTAAGAGAACGAAGAGAACTGTGGAGCTTGGGGTGCACGGGACAGGGTTCGACCCGAAGGGGGGAAAGTGGTTCGGGCATTTTCCCTTTCCGGGCGGGGAAGCAAGTCCCTTGCCTGTCCTGTTAGTGGACATTCGATTTCTGAGGGTGTTTTACTTAATTGTTGCTCTGGTGAGTCTGCTTTGTCAATAGGTTACTGGAGTGGGAGGAGCCGGTGCCTGAGTCCTTATACCGGTGTCATCAAAGAATGACGTGTATCAGTCTCCAAGCTTCTGGAAGAGGATGACAACTCCTGAATTTCCGGGACTAGACTGGAGTTCCTTCAGGAACTACAATTAGAAGGTAAGACTAATTTACACTTATTAAAAGAGGGCTGCTACACAGTACCCTGTCCTGTGCTGCTGAAGTAAGCTGTGACCAACTTCCTGGGTGATTAACAGTCCTTGCTTGGATAGGAGTCTTTTTCAAAATGGCCTTTTGACCTACCACCTAGTGTTAACACCTATTGAAAACGTTTCACAGGTCTCTTGCCCCCTAGGTAGAAGGCCTTTTTGTAAGGGTCTCTAGAAGACTTTATTTGTTGCTCAAAGAGTACTGACCCTGTTCTGCCTTTTTTATGCTTTTATATTCTGATTTGATTTAAATTACAGCTCTTTGCTGCTGCTAGGCTCTGACTTATGAAATTTAAACAAGCTCTCTGCTTGGTTCCAAAGTTAACCAGAAAGCTCTCTTCTGTGTTTTAAATTTAAACTTAAACTGCTGCTACTAGGCCCTGGCTGATTTAACAAAAAACACTGGGTTCACAGATTAATTAGCTTTAATACAAAAGTCCTTTCAGAAAATTCCCAGACGTATATACTCACAATTGCAGATCTCCAGAAGTAGTGGTCACTTTTTCTAGTCCTTCAAGACTCCAAAGTTTCTGGAGGAAAAGTCCATAAACATTTATTAAAAGGGACCCAGGAAATTGCTGCTTGAACCCAATACAAGCATTGAGGAACCTGTCTTTTGGGGAGACTGCTAGGTACTTATCACCTAGATTTGCCGCTGTTGGAAGCAGGATACTGGGCTTGATGGACCTTGGTCTGACCCAGTATGGCATATATTATGTTATGTTCTTATGCAGTCCGCCAAGTCCTGCAACTTAAGGGTGTCATTGCCCCTGTAGGAAGACTTAAATTTCTCTTAATTTTATTCCAGACAGACACGAAGCGGTGTTGGGATGACAGGCAGGCATGTTTCCACTTACTTTTGCGGGGGTAATAGCACACTTTTTGCTGCTTTTTTAGTGTGCCCCAATGGGAGCTCAAAAGTTAAACTGCCATCTGCCCAGTGACATCACTTCCTTCTCAGAAGGTGTTTTCTTGATCTGTGAGGAAGCAGTCCCTAGAGCCAGTTGAAAGCTTTGTGAGGGGTATTATATGGCTAAGAAATCAATTGAGGGACAGTCTGAGGTCTTTCCCGCTTTATGATGGATATTGGTCAGTGAATTTGATGTATATATTGTGATTGGATGTTGCTGATTTCTACCAAATGTTTTTTGAGTGGTGATTGGGAGAAAAAGCATAAATGGAAGTGCCTTGTTTTAACTTGGTCCAGAGGATCAGTGGCAGGGCTGTACACTGCCATGCTAAAGATCCCTGATTAAATCCCGAAGTTAAATATTTTGGTTTGGGCTAAGGATGCTGTGGAGGGAGTCATGGACACAAAATCGGACACTAGGTGGTTCTATTTAAAGTCCATAACATAGTTGCATAAGGAGGTTGTGGTGCATGACTTTCAGCCTCAGAATCTTTACTTCGGTCACCAGACTAGGAACAGTAGAAAGAAGTCTATTAAAATAGAGGAAACTTTTCCTCACATTACAAAGGCTTAGGAGGCAAGAATCCTGCATTTGTCTCCTTTTTAGCTAGAAGAAAGCAACTACCATTATATCCTGCTTGTCCATGAAGAATCGGCCACACATGGGTGACGTTATCCCTTACCAGCTCCATGTCAGATTTGTTCTCCCAGATCCTAGAATCCTAAAACTTTGGGGATGTGTGAATGCTCCTCCCTGTCTTCTTTATCCATGGCTCAGTGCAGATGAAGCGCTCCCATTCACTTTCTCAATTTTCTTTTTTTTTTCTTTTCAAACCAAATCAGTCTCTCCCTCCTCTACATCTTCTACAGAAACTGAACATTTTCCAGCCTAAGCCAGTTTCCCTTCCTACTTCTAACAGCTTTGTGGCTGCAGCCTCCATCTGTCTTCCTGCCTATAAAGACTCCACTGGGGGCCGTCAGGTGTTGACAAAAGTCCCCTTGTGTTGCTCACTACTGCACTAGCTGAATCCGTTTTTCCCTCTGTCAGTGACAATGGAACTTTTTTAAATTTTCAGATCTTTACACAAACAGCTTGTTACAGAAAAGGAAATAGAGAATCAAAAAACCAGGAAGGAGACCAGCTCCAACCTGCAATACCAAGAAAATTAAGTGCAAAGAATTCTCTTCCACTAGTTCACCATTAATTAAGGGAAGCCAGACTTAATCAAAGGAAACTTTCCAAGGAAATAGAACATGTACTGGTGCAATAACTCCTACTATGCGAGATCAAAATTTCCAAGGGGTTCCATCAAGGAATCGCATATTCTGAGAGAACTAAAATTTTTGCTGACAAAAGCTAAGTGGGAGGGATCAAAAGATATAATTCAGACCCTGATACTTTATCAAACATTTGCATGGGTAATGTAAAAAGAACACCCCCCCCCCCCCCCCCCCCGTTGCAAAATCTTAAGATGAAGCAGCAAAAATTGCTGCCTACACTTATGGGTGGCCTTAGAGGCATCTGGAAACATACGAATAGGAGCTCCCATAATTTATTTATTTTATTTATTTAGCTGTATTTATATCCTGCTTTTCACCGGGTCAAAGCGGTCAATTGGATACATTTAACACGAGGGGATATGAGACACATACGCTAATACTTACAGGGAACATGGGCAATGGAGGGTTAAGTGGCTTGCCCAAGACCACAAGGAGTGCCTATAGGACTAGAAATCCCAGTCCCTCCGGCCTGAGATTGCTGTCCCCAGGTGGGACTTGAACCCCTGGCCCTCCGGCCTGAAGTACCTTGTCCTAACCACTAGACCACTCCTCCCTCCATAAATAATTCATTCCTAACCTTGAAATACATCTTCAACAGCCAGTCTTGATCAGGTTCCAGAGCCAACGTAGCAAAAGTGTTGATTGCTAAATAGCCTCAGGATCCAAGGTCTTTAAGAAACCAGTCGGGTCTAAAGAGTCATAAGAGGATTTCTGCAGGGGTGAAGAAGCAGGATCTCTCTGCTCTGCCAGTATTTTCAACACAGAAGTAAGATGAGTGAAAAAGCTCCTTAGGAGAAATAGTAGGCACTCTTGGAAAGTCTTTAATAAACGTAGATTCCTTTTCCTCACTGAGTTTTCCAATGACTCAATCTTCAGATGAACACTAGATAAGTCTTTAGTCACAATACCTGACACAGCAACAGTATCTTTTACTTTTGCCTCTGGGATACTCTCGTTGTCACAGCAGTTACCATTTGCTTCTGTTGCTCCAAAACCTGTACATAGTCAGCAAACAAAGTTTGAAAAGAAGCAAACCGGGAGCGAAAAGATGATTCCAATGCTTGCAGGCCACCCCACAACATTTCCAACGTAACGGCAGCTGGCTTCTGCAATGTAGGTTTCAACTCCAAAGCATCTGGCATCAAATGCTGAGAAATACTAACTTGATCCCCAACAGCAGGGTGTAGTGCACTCTCTGCTCCGGAAGCCATGGCCCCAAGCTCAACAGTGGGAGCTGCGGCGGGTATAGAAGCCACCGTGGCACACACACTCTATCCACCAACGTCCCCTGTCCGATTCCCCAAACTGCAGGCAGAATCGACCAACGTCAGGGCAAGAGGGCTGTGCTGGAGCTAATCTCCCCTTTGGGCTCAAGGTGATTTTGGGCTCAGAGAAGAGAGGAACCTCCTTTTGCTCCTGCCGTCCCCAGTGAGCCTTCTTTCTTCTTGGAGTAACCCTTGCACCAGTGGGCCAAACAAACTCATCGAGTGGCCCCTTAATTACAGGTGCACTCCTCAAGGGTTCCTAAATCTTGGCTTTCTGTTTGAGGCATAGCACTTCCAGGTAATAAACGTTTCAAAGCCAAAAACGAGAGCCAACGGGAGTGCGCATAGCATGCGTCTGCCATCTTGGCTTCCGACAACGGAACTTTTGAGCGTGGGTATACCTGCCCTACTTTGTGGCCAAAAGAGCCATATGGACTATTACCATGTAAACCAGAACAGTCTCCCTCTAGTGGCAGAATAGCTCTGAGCATATGGCTCCCAGTTTCCAGGATCACTGTTCTATTTTGCAACCAAGAGAGCTGTCTTAGCTCTTATGCCGTATCTACAAGCTCTACGTTGTACTATATGGCACTGTATCCACTGCACCGATTGTGGCCTTTGATTTATTTGCCTTCAGATCTCCTGGATTTGTAAAGATAACAGCATTGCTGTATAGCCCTATAACAGATGTATTTTATATATTTTTATAGGGAACGTTTGTTATATATATACATGGGTAATAGTGGGGAAAGCTTTGTACTGCATGCTTTGAGGATCCCAGGGAGCCCCTCTACTGTGGCACAGGAGCTTCCAAACCTGCAACAAGAAGTGGCAGCAAATAACCTGGCAGAGTCTTCATCTTCTCCTGTAGCAGGGACTGCCAGAGATGCCCTGACTCCTCCTCAGTCTGTAGAGGCCCCTCCCCCACCCCTCCTGTTGCCTCAGCAGGCGGGGGCTGCTTCCCAGTCTGACACTCTCTTCTCAGGACTTGGACCAGTTTGTCCCTTTTCAAGCAAGCCTGGGGCTTGTGAATATTGGAGCCTGCCTTAGTTTGCACCGCCGTGCCAGCCCCTATGAAATCTTCATTGAGGAAGACTCCTCCCTCCAGGAAACGCTCTATGGAATCTCCTGCTTTTACAAACAAGGAGCGTCTGCCTAAGTCTTTTTTCCTGGCCTCTGGAGACTGGATTCCTGGCCTCTGGAGACTGGATTCCTAGCCTCTGGAGGATAGTGAATGCTTTCCAGGCGATGAGAGCCCAGACACTGCATTGGACCATGAAGATGGTGAATGGTCACTTCCTGAGGACATGGCTGATGATCGAGATGACTCAGGACGTTTGCCTCTTTCATAGTTAAGAGCTACTGGCCCTAATCGCAGAGATCATGGAAGCCCTTTGGATCTCAGAACAGACCAACAGGACTCTGCCCAGAGCAAAACCTAGGCTGACCCTATTCTTGTGGGCATTCAGGCACCCTCTAAGGCCTTTCCTTTGTCTCTGGAGATGGAACAAATGGTCCCCTTTGAATGGGACTCTCCCAATGCTTTCCTTTGCACAGCAAAGCATTTGGGCCTTTATTCTCTGGGAACAAGCAGGAAGTCTGTTCTTTCATATGGGTGACAGCACAAATGGAGCCCACATGGTAATCTCTTCCTAGCTTTCAAAGAAAGCCTTTGGGACATCCACCACGCATGTGTGACTGCCTTCCTGCCCATGGGTGCCATCTTGTCTCAGTCTACTTTTTTTTCCACAGAGCACCCTGGAAAATGTTGATCTTTTTTTCTTGTTTTTCCTTCTCCAATACATGTACAAATGCCTTCTCACCACCTGGGTCCACTGCTGCCTTGGCACCACATTTTTTCTTGGGTCCTTTTGCCCTTTGGAGTCTTTTTCCTTGGAGTGTGAGATGCTCCAGGAACAAGCAGAAAGTCAGCCCTCGCATATGGGTGATGTCAGCACTGTGGGGCCCTGTATCCCACAACTTGGTGATATCTAACAAAAACCATCTGTTGTGGGATACAGGGCCCCACAGCACCGATGGAGCCCTTGCAGAAGCATCTCCCCAGCTTTCAAAGAAAGCCTTTGGGAGATGCCACCACACATGTGTGGTCCTCTAACCGACACACACGATTATTGCCTCTACTGTCTGGATGCTGACCACGACCTAGAGGAATGCTTCCTATGTAAAATGTCTGCAAAAGCCATCCCAAGTCACTGGCAGAAGCAGGATGACTTCTTCCATAGGGCAGACTCAACCTCGGTATCCCCGGTAGCCTCACGCTTTTAATGGCCTGCATGAATCCTCGGTCATGTAAGGCCCCTGCGGTTCCTGAGCAGGCACGTAGACACTCCGATCAGGTGTCCTGGGAGGCAGACAAATATGGCAAGTCCTATGCACAGTCCCTCAGCCCTCGCTGGACCATCCAAGGAGTCTGAGCAGGAGTGACCAGCAAAGGTACCCAGGACAGACATCAAAGCTTCTGGTAACTGATCCTGGAGGCCCATCCCATCGAGGACCACCTCTCCTCCTTGACACCCACCCTACCTGGTCACCCCAATGTCTGCATCAAATGTTGTGGCTTCCAAATGGGAAACCAGAATGCTGGTGCTGGAATGCAGCGTTTCTGCATTCCTCGCCTCATGGCAGGCATCGTTGCCTGGCTCTGCCGGTACATACCCAGAGACAGCAGGGACTTCGTTGCTGAGGATCCCTGGGCTGCTGAAGTGATCTCTGAGAGCCACTTGCTCTGTGAGGATCCTTGGCAAGGGTCTCATTTTTGCTCCCAGTCCTCGGGGAGCGAGGTCCTTGCAGGCAAGTGCCTCTGGCTCCAGCCAGGCACTGGTCCCAAGGCATTGAAGACTGGACCCTCCAGTGCTGCTGGAGCCATCGGGTCTCATTGTTGATGGACTACTCCAACTGGGAGTCCGATGTTGAGACCTTTCCAGACACAAGGGCCCACTGGGCTCTCCCCTCGGACCTATCTCCAAAAGCCTTGAGGTGCCTGTCGCCACCTGAGGACACCTTGTTCCTTGAGTTCGTCCAGGTCATGGTAAGGGCTCTCTCACAATGGAGTCAGAGGAGGACGCTCATACGGAGGAACTTGAAATCCTCCAGTATGAGACCCCACCCAAGGAGGCCCTCATGGTCCCCATTTCTCCCATCCTCAGTCGACGACTCTGGATGTAGGAAACATCCACATCTGCCAGTCAGCTGCAACTCCCTCACACCTCCATGGTGGTTGAGTTGGCCATGTGCCGACAAAAGAGCCCAAAGACCCACTCATTGGTGCCCCCAGGCAGGGAGTCCTGCACCCTTGACGCCCTCGGGCAGAAATGTTACCAGGGCTCAATGCTAGCATGCTGCATATAGACCTACCAACTGTATATGGGCATGTTCCTCCGAGACCTCACAAAGGAACTTGGAGGCTTCGCGGTGGGCCTCGAGGGGGAGCACCTCCAGCACTTCCAGACCCTTGTGAGATCGGGTTGATACATGTCTTGAGTGGCCTACGACTGCTTAGAGTCAAGCATGAGGGTGGCCACCATGGGCATTGGTGCCAGATGCCAGGCCTGGCTCCCGACATCTGACCTTGAGCAATAGGTCCAGGAGAAACTCCTTGGTATCCCTTGTCTCAGGGAAAACCTCTTCTGCAAGCTGATGGTAGGACAAGGCAGCCGAAATAGACTGAATATGTCAACAGAACTCTGCTCTTCCTAGGAAGAAAACAACCAGGATGAGGCTTCCCTTCCACAGAAAGGGCCAGCCTTACTGGGGATATCCCCCCTTACCCAGCCATCCAGACCCCTCTACAGGGTCACAGGGCCCACGTAAGCCCAAGGGTCCCAAGTTCCATCCCAGACTGGGTCAGAGTTTTGACTGCCAAGGCATAACCTCTCTACCCATGGGGGATCAGCTACCAACAGGAGGGTGCCTGTCCCTTTTTGCCCACCACTGGGTTACCATAACCACAGACTCATGGGCACTCCAGGTGGTCAGGGAGGGGTTACCTCCTCCTGGATCAGAAGCCCCCTTCTTTCTAGGGAGAGCCATCTCAGACTCCCCTGCTCCTGCAGGAACTTGCAAGCCTTCTCAGGGACAGGGCTATCAAGCCTGTACCTCTCCCACTCAAGGGGGAAGGGATTCTACTCCAGGTGCTTTCTGGTCCCAGAAAGAACAGGAGGCCTAAGGTCTATCCTGGACCTGAAAAACCTGAACAGATTCCTGGTGTGGGAAAAGTTCAAGATGCTCTCTTGAACACTGCCACCCTACCTCCAGCAGGAGATTGGCTATGCTTCTTGGACCTAAAAGATGCCTATACCCACATCCTTATCCATCCTAGTCAGACACAGTATCTGCAGTTCATGGTCGGAGGCGACCACCACCAGTACAAGGTACTTCCCTTCAGCCTAGCCTCCGCACACAGTCTTCACCAAATGCCTGGCAATGGTGGCCACCTACCTCTGTCTCCGAGGGGCCTTTGTCTTTCCATACCTGGACTGGCTCATAAAAGGAGACATGGCTTTAGAGGTGCAGCAGGCCACGGCCCACACCATTCAGGTGCTACAAAACCTGGGGTTTGTGATAAACCACCCCAAATCCCACCTGCACAGGACCTGGAGTTCATAAGGCTCGCCTGGATGCCCTTCAAGCCGAAGCCTTTTTCTCCTTGGAAAGGGTGGATCATCTCAGGGTTCTGGCAACTGAGGCAAAGCACCGTCATACCCTGTTGACGCAGTCCATGTTATGCCTGTTCAGCCACATGGCATCCACAGTCCATGTGGTTCCCAACACCCATCTCCACATACAGGTAGCTTAGAGGTGTCTCTGCTCTCAGTGGACTCAGGCCATGGACAGGCTCCAGGACAGGGTCTCTGTGTCCCGTCACCTAGCGGAGTCACTCAATTGGTGGAAGAATACATACCATCTGCAGATGAGTATGCCCTTTCAATAGCCAAACCCCCAGAGGATTCTCATGACACCCTCCCTGCAGGGCTTGGGTACCTCTTGTGAAGAACTGTGCATGCAGGGTGACTGTTCTCTTGAGGAAAACCAGCAGCAGATAAACCTGCTAGAACTAAGAACCATATTTCTGGCGCTCAGGGCTTTGACACCGCCTGCAGCACTAGTCTGTGTTAGTCCAGACGGTCAACCAGGTTGTGATGTTCTATCTGAACAAACAAGGGGGCACAGGGTCTCAACGCCTCTGTCAGGAAGCTGTGATTCTTTGCTCATACGTGATCAGGCAGGGGATGCTCCTTAGAGCAGTCTACCTTCTGGGCCAGGACAATGCCCTCATGCACAGGCTGAGCAGGGTTCTCCAGCTGCACGAGTGGCACCTAGACCCCAGGGTGGCACAGTGGCTGTTCCAGCTATGGGGAACTCTGTCAGCCGGCCAACACTCAGCTACCCTGCTTCCATCCCCAACCGCATCTGGGCCGGGTAGCGGCAGTTGCATTCTCATGGTCAGAGGGCCTGGTGTATGCCTTACCCCCTCCCCCCATGCTGCTCATTGGACAGACTCTCTCTTCAAGGTCCAACGGGACAGGGCTTCCAGGATCCTGGTGGCCACACAGTGGTCCAGACAGCCCTGGTTCCCTCTGTTGCTTTGCTTCTTGACGGAGCACCTGGTCCCTCTGGGGAGTTCCCCAGAACCTTTGACTCAGGAGGGCTCTGTTCTCCATCCCAATCTGGGATCCCTATTGCTTTCCCTATTGTGGACGGCTGAACAGGTCTCCCTAGTGCCCTTTAACCTCCCCATAGAGGCAGAGGAAGTCCTCCTAACCTTTTCATAAAATCTCTGAGATGAGCTTATGCCTTCAAGTGGTGTAGGTTTTTGGTCTGGTGCATGGAGCAACAGCTTGACCCTTTTCTCCTGCCAGGTGCACATAGTGCTGCAATACTTGCTTCACATCTCATGGGCCGGAATTAAGTCTAGTTCTGTTAGAGTACACCTGAGCATGCTCTCTGCGATCACTCCATAGAGAGCAAGCCTCTTCCTGTCCAGCCCCTCATCACACACTTCATGTGGGGCTTTCTGCTCTCTAAGCCTCCCATCCAGCCGGCTGGCCACCCCCAGCAGAATGGGACTTCAATGTGTGTGTTTTTTTTCTACAGGTTCTCGGTAGCCTGTAGCTAGGGAGTCCCATATGTGAGGACGGACGTCCTGCTTGTTCCTGGAGAAAATATAGTTACTTGTAACAGGTGTTCTCCAGGTACAGCAGGAATTGGTCCTCACAACTCCCTCTCCTCCCCTTGGAGTTGCTGTACAATTTTTGGCCATCTTCTTTGTCAGCTCTAGCTATGTCATCTGACTGAGCAAGATGGCACCCTTGGGCAGGAAGGGGACCATGCATGCATGGTGGCATCTCCCAAAGGCTTTCTTTGAAAGCTGGGGAGATGCTTCTGCGAGGGCTCAGTCAGTGCTGACATCACTCATATGTAAGGACTGATTCCTGCTGTCCCTGGAGAACACCTGTTACAGGCGAGTAACTATGCTTTCCTCGTGCCCTCCCTAGCTGGGACACTTGAGTTTGATCTCACGGGTGCCATCTTCCCCCCCACTAGGTCCTTGGCCAGTGGATTCAAGCAATGCGACCACTGTGGGCATGTCAGGTCCCGCATGACTACTGCCTCAGTGTGAACCACAATGACTCCTCCTGTGGCCACTGTCAGCAAATGACAAGCAAGGAATGGAAGAATAGTGTGGTGCAGTGAGAGTCCATATTCAAGAAGACCATTTCAGCTCCAGTGTCTCTTGCAGAGCCAGTGCCCTCTGCCTTGTGCGATGGTAGTGCCCATTCTGAACCCTGAGGTTGCCGGTTGTCTGCCTTAGGGATCCTCTGCAGAACACCATTGCCAGATGATGCTGTTGTCAAGCTCTTTGGGGGTTGATGATGGAGCCGTGGGTAAGTCTCATGGTCACTGGCATTGGAGCCCCGGAGTGATGCTGAGTGTGATGGCTGGAAGCGGCCTTCCCAGCTGCTGGTGAGAGAAAGTGCCATCGGCGCCAGGAGATTGACCCCGGTCTCCCAAACCCATCCTTGTCGGACACCCCTTTGACAGCTGGTGTCAGCCTTGAAGCCCTCGGTGCCCTCGCCAGTGGCTGCGGAGCCTTCGAGCATCAAGATCAGAATGGCAGCCCTCAAGTGCAGCATCGCTGCCTTCTTGACCCAGAGGAACCGGGCATCGGTCTGTGCTGTGGACCATCAGTCCCAAACACTGGCCCCTTCACCACAAGGACCTCTCCGGAGGTCGTAGATCCGATCCTCTAGTGCTATCTGCCTCAAGACTATTCCAAGTCCTGCTTGGGGCAGAGGACTTCCCCGGCCAATGCCTCCGGTTCAGACTGCAGGGGCTCTGGGGGCTTCATGGCACCAGTGACCCAGTGCAGGTCCAAGGCCCAGAGGCTTCTCGACTCTGATTCTGAGTCAGACTGGGAGACTGATGTCGAGTCCCCCAATACCCATGTCTATCGGGATGTCCCTTTGGACACCTTCCCTCTGGAGGACCAGCGAAGGTCCCCCTCCTGAGGACCTCTTTTTGGCGTTTGTCTAGGACATGGTGAAGGCCTTGGACTTTACCACTGAGTCTGAGGAGGAGCCTTGAGCAGAAGACCTCAAGATCCTCCAGTACAAGGCCCCTCTGAAGAAGGCACTTATAGTACTGGTTCTCCCCCATCCTGGAATGTCTCCTCTGCATGTGGGAGACCCCGGCCTCTGCCAATTGTGAGCAGGCAGCTCCATGCCATCTACTAAGTCCGCGTGAGTCTTGGGTTCCAAAAGGCACAGCTGCCTCATAACTCCATGGTGATGGAGTTGGCAATGCGCAGGATTAAAAGCCAAAAGATGTACTCCTCTGTGCCCCCTGGCAGGGAGGCCTGTTCCATGGATGCCTTGGGCAGAAAGTGCTACTAGGGCTCGATATTTGTCAGCTGGCTCCAGGCCTACCAGCTCTCTGTGGGCATGTACTCGTCAGATATGGCAGAAGAGCCTCTTGAGTGGTTTTGGACCCTGACCTCGATGGTCAAGGAGTGCTCCAGATTTATCACTTGTGCAGCCTTTGACGACTTTGTCAGTAGCCAGAGTAGCTGCGCTGGGCATTAGTGCCTACTGCCAGGCCTGGTTACAGTCCGATCTGGAGCAATGGGTGCAAGATGTCGATGCCCCATACGGTGGGTAGAATCTCTTCGGCAAGCCCATCATGGAGAAGGCTGCTGAGCTGGAGTCAGTGTTCCTGAAAGGACCAGGCTCTCTAAGAAAACCACTGACCCTTTCTGATGGAAGTCTTTGGGGAATAAGCCCCTTTATCCAAAGAAATAGGAAGGCTTACAGAAACTATCCCCAGTACTCTGCCTGGCGGCATGGCTCCATTCAGGAACCTGAATGAGTTAGCTGGGCCAGGGGCCTGTACATGTAGGCCCTGTGAGATCAGAATTGGGTCTACCTCTGTGTGTCTGGTTCCGACCAGACACACGGAGGACGGGACATGCAGAATGGAATGTGCCTAGCGGTGGTCACTGCCCACCTGCAGCTGCAGAGGTTGTTCATCTTCCCCTACCTGGATGATTGGCTGGTCATAGGCAGCACAGCCATTGAGGTGCAGCAGGTAAATTGATGCACTATTCTTACTTTGGAGCACCTGGGGTTTGTCATTAACTACCCCAAGTCCCATCTGCAGCAGACCCAAAGCCTGGGGTTCATAGGGGTGCTGCTGGACACTGTCCATGGAAGAACTTTTCTTCCCCCTCAACAGGACTCAGTGTCTAGTGGCCCCCTCGCAAGGGAGGTTCAGGTTCAAAACTAGACTTCTGCTCGGCTCATGCACAGAGCACATCATGTCTCCACATGTGGCCGGCCCAGTGGCCCCTCTATTCACAGTGGTCCCAGGCAACGGGGCACCTGCAGGAGTGGGTGACAGTCACCTGTCCCCATGCTGAGTCCCTTGCCTGGTGGCCTCCAAACCTGCTGGCAGGGATGCTCTTTCAGGTCCTGACTCCACAGAAGGTCCTCACTACAGATGCCATTGCAGCGATCTCTGCACCCAGGGCCTGTGGTTGGCCTTGGAGAGCCTCCAATGGATCAACTTCCTAGAGCTCCGAGCTATCGTCTGTGCTCTCTGAGCCTTTCAGCAACATCTGTGGCAGCCAATGCATTTCTCCATTCCATGGACAGAAGGCCTCCTTCATGCCTTCCCTACCATGCTGCTCATTGCCAAGACCCTCTTCAAGGTCCAGTTCAACTGGGCTGCCCTGATCCTCATAGCACCCCAGTGACCCTGACAGCCATGGTTTCCGCTGTTCCTCAGCCTGTCCCGGGTGGCCCTAGTCTCCTTGGGGAGTGCAATAGACCTACTCTAGTAGGAGGACTGCTCTCTCCTGCACCCCAACCTGGATCCCTGGCCCTGACAGCCTGTTTGCTGAGAGGATAGCTTTGGCCCACTTCGACTTGCCCAGGGAAGTGGAGGAGGTCCTGCTGGCTGCTCGCAAGAACTCCACCAGGGGGCATACACCTTCAAGTGACATTTCTTCACAGTTTGGTGTGCAGAGGGGTGCCAACCCGTTCTCCTGTTCTGTCTAGCTGGTGCCACCTGTCTAATGCTGGTTTGAAGCCTGACTCCATAAGGGTTTACCTCATTATGCCATTGGCGCACCATCACCTCATCAAGGGGAAGCCCCTCTCCACCCAGCCTTTTGTGCCTCGCTTTCAGAGGGGCTTCCTCCTCTCTGGACCACCCATTCGTCCGCTGGTAGCAGCATGGGATCTCAATGCAGTTTTCTCAATGCTCATTGCTCTATCCTTTGAGCCTCTGGCTTCCTGCCACTTCAAGTATCTATCCTGGAAAGTGGTCTTCCTCATGACACTCACGTCTGCCTGTAGGGTCAGTGAGCTCCAGACTCTGGTGGCTCATGCCCCCTACATCAGGTTTCACAGGAACAAGGTGGTGCTCTGAACATGCCCTAAGTTCCTTCTTAAGGTGGTGTCTCTGTTCCACCTCATCCAGGAGATGGTGTTTCCCATCTTTTTCCCACGTTCTCATGCCAGTAGGGTGGAGGCAGCTCTCCATACACAAGACCAGTGGTTCCCAACCCAGTCCTTGGGTACCCCCAGGCTAGTCAGATTTTCAGGATATCATAACCAATATGCATATGAGAGATCTGCATGCACTGCTTCCATTGTATGCAGATTTCTTATGCATATTCATTGTGGATATCCTGAAGACCTGACTGGTCTGGGGGGTACCAGAGGACTGGGTTGGGAACCACTGCTAGACTGTAAACTGGCATTGGCCTGTTTAGAGTGGGCCAAGCCCCATCGCCACTGTTCATTTCCTATGACGGTAACCTGGGCTAGCAGTCTCCAAGAATACTATGTTTTCTTTGTTGGCAGACTGAACCTCTTTCACCTATGGTCAGGCTGCTCTTTTGCTGGAGCGTCACGGTGCAGTGTCCTGACCATGGCGACTTCTGTGGTGAGCCTCCACTCAGTTCTCTTGATGGAGATATGCTGGGCCGCCAACTGGTCCTCATTTTACACCTTCGCAGTGCATTACTGCCTGGAGGAGTCCTGGCAGGACAGCACTATCAGCCATGCGGTACTCTGTCATTTGTTTGGGGTTTAAGGCAACTCCTGCCCTCTGGCTCTTCTGTGTGTCCAAGCTACTGGAGAGCTGGTTTCCCTAGTCGACGCTGAGTTTTCTGTTGAGGTCTTGTGACCAAACTGTATTCTTACTGTTCCTCACAGTTTTGTTTTGTTTTTTTTGGGGGGGGGGGGGGGGTGTCACCCGTGGCTTACAGGTTTTTTTGTAGCCTGTAGCTAGGGAATTCCTGCTTGTTCCCGGAGAAAGCATAGTTACTCACCTGTAACAGGTATTCTCCAGGGCAGCAGAAATCAGTCCTCACAACCCTCCTTCCTCCCCATGGAGTTGCTTTTCTTTTTGTTGCCGTCTTGAGCTATGTCACCATACTGAAGCAAGATGGAGTCCTTGGGCAGGAAAGCATCCACGCATGCATGGTGGATCTCCCAAAGGGTTTCTTTGAAAGCTGGGGAGAGGTTACCACACAGGCTCTGTCAGTGCCAATGTCGCCCATATTTGAGCACTGATTCCTGCTGTCCCCAGAGAACACCTGTTAGAGATGCTATACTTTATAGCTGGTCTCCAGGGGACCTCAATAAATGGCTGTGTTTATCCTAAGGTAGACACCATTATTGTGGCAGTTACCCAGCACAACACTATTCCTGTGGAGGGTGAAGCATCCCTTAGAGATCAGCAGGATCGTAAGGCAGAGGGGCTCCTAAAGACTGCTTTTTTTATTTCCTCCTCTTCACTCACCCTCCAGGCCTCTTGCCTGTGGGGGACTAGCAGCTCGGGCCCTCCTGCAAATGGATTCAGCTGCATCCCAAGGACCCTGTGGCAGCATGCTTAGAATCAGTTGCTGCTTTTCTGGCAGACTCTCTATGATTATCTGCGACTAGCGGCACGTTCAGTAGTGGCAGTTATTGTGGCTCATCATTGGCTTGGGCTATGGCATTGGTCAGCAGGCGTGGCCTCTAAGACCTGGTTGCCTAAATTTCCCTTTAAGGGCAAACTCCTCTTTGGAGAGGATTTGGAGAAGCTGGTAAAAGACTTGTGTGAGGTGAAACCCCCAGAGCCTTCCCGAGGACAAGCCCAAGTCTATCTTGTCGCTCAGGAGCTGGGATGTCGTCATTGTCCTCCTCTTCCCTGTCTCGCTTCTGGGACTCAAGATGCTACTGTCCAGTAATATCTACTACCACCTCTTATTCAGGCTAATTGAGTACCAAATCATAGCCCTTTTTGAGGATCCTACCGAACAAAGGATACCTATTCCTATTCAGCCAAGTTCTCCAGGGCCAGTCAGTCCTCCCACTGATGTTCTCCAGCCCCACATTGGGATGCTGCCTGTCGGCAGTCAGTTGGTTCTTTTTTCCCCAAGAATGGGCCTAGATTATTACTACTACTACTACTGATGCTCAATATCTGTCATGGCTATGTGCTTGTGTGTGCCAAACCCATCAAAAACACCTTTCTGATTTCCCCTTGCGGTTCTATCCGCAAGTGGGAGGCGTTGCAGCCAACTGCAGCATTGTCTTCAACTTCAGGCCATTTCTCCAGTGCCCCCTTCCGAAAGAGGCCTCTGGCATTACTCCATCTATTTTGTCATCCCAAAGGAGGACACTTTTTTTCACCCCATTTTGGATCTCAAGGAGGTCAATCTGTTGCTCTGAATGGTATGCTCTGTATGGAAATGCTCTGCTCTGGCATACAAGCAGTGCGGAAGGGGGAGTTCCTCGCATCTCTCAACCTTGCCAAGGTCTACTTCCATATTTCCATTCGCAAGGATTAACAGCAGTTTCTCCATTTTGCTGTTATGGGACACCACTGTCCATTCTGAGTTGCCCTTTGGGTTGGCCATGACACCCTGCACCTTCTCCAAAGTCCTGGTGGTGGTCACAGCAGCACTGGCAGGGCATTTGTGTTCACCCCTATCTTAATGACTGGTTTATCAGAGCAAAGTCACATGCAGAGGTGCTAGATGCCATTTCCTGCATAGTGGGCTTTCAAAAAAGAATCAGCTAGGTAGTTAATCACGCCAAGAGCTCCTTATGCTCCTCTCAGTCCCTCGAGGCACAGTTCAACACGTGGCGAGGGAGAGTATTCCTGACACTAGAGTGCTTTCAGAAGTTCTCTATCCAGCTTCATGCCTTCCTGATGGCAGGTGCATTCCCAGTACTGGGACTACCTACAGGCCATGGTGGCCACGATAAACGACCCAACTCTCTACTTGCTTATGGCCTGGCTCTTGAAAGGCACCACCTAGCATATAAGATACTTGTGGCAGGTGATCAATATCCTTCTTAAGGCACACCATCCCTCGACTTCTCTGGCATATGCCTGAGTTTGGAGACTCTTGAGTCCTGGTGTTCCCAACAGAATGTGTCTCTCTAGCAGGTACAAATGCCCAACATCCTCACCTTCTTGCAAGACAGTTTTGACAAGGCCCTCTACTCTGAATGCTCAGGTTGCTGCTCTCACTTGCTTCTGTAGACCCATATCAGGCCGCTTCATTGCTCCTCACGTGGATGCAAGTCATTTTCTTCTTGGGAAATGGATCTTGTGCCCTCCGCTACGACCAGTGGTTCTTTCTTGGGACCTTACTCTGGTGCTCAAGATCCTCATGCAGGCCCCCCCCCCCCCCCTCTTGAGCCCCTTAAAGATCTCTTTGCGATTTGTCCTTTAAAACTGCCTTTCTCGTGGCTGTCGCTTCAGCCCGGTGGGTATCCGAACTCCAGGCGCTTTCCTGTCAAGACCCTTCTCTCTCCTTCTCCTCCAAAGGAGTATTCCTCTGAGCCATATCTTCCTTCTTACCAAAGGTTCTGATGCCCTTCCATCTGAACCAAACCATTTCACTTCCCTCCTTTTCTAAGGAGCAGTGCGTCGGCAGCAATTCCAGCCTCCGGGCAGTCAATGGTCACTTTGAGATAACGGCACAGCACTCTGCTGACAATGTCTTTCAGTGCTTCAACTGCCTTTTTATTCTCTCTGCAGGTCTTTGCAAGAGACTGGCAGCATCCAAAGTTGCAATTGCCTGTTGGATTAAGTGCCCTATCAAGTCTGCCTACATTTTGCATGGTTGGCCCATACCTGCAGTGATTCAAACTCATTCCACGCAAACTCAAGCTACTTGGATAGAACATCTGTCGGGTGGCTACTTGACCTTCCTTGTCCACCTTTGCCTGCCATTGTCTATTTGATTTCCATGCTCACATGTCGGTACATTTTGGGGCTAGGATGTTGACGGCAGCCTTTTCTTCCACCCTCTGGTGGTATAGCTGGGGTACTTCACACCAGTCTGGACTGTATTAGCAGGATGAATTGGCAGTGAAATTTCACTTACCATTAATTTATTTTCCTGCAATCCTGCTAGACCAGTCCAGGACTCGCCCTTCTCTGTGTATCAGACAGCCTTCTCAGCAAAGCCCTTGTCAGTTCTAGTCTATTTTCTGATACTTTGCTGCATCCATTTTGCAGTTGTTCATGAGATCTTTGTATATAGTTGCGCCTTCAGGACTGTTTTGCCAATGTTGCAGTTTGCCATTCAGTCATGGGACAATGTTCCACTGTTTTTCCAGGAGTATACTGAAGGCAATCCCTAAGAGAATCACTGTGTGTCAGTTCATGGTCACTGAAGCTTCTGTACTTCCTCTGTCTTGAACATCTGCCAGCAGGGGGACATAACCCACTAGTCTGGACTGATCAAGTAGGATTCTAGGAAGGGAAATTATCAGTAAGTGAAATTTCTCCTTATGTATCCTTTCGGTTGAAGTGTGTTCTTCCTAAGCTCTGGATCAGACTGAGGAGCAGCAACCTCGCAAGAGGGAGCACTCCTATTTGTCCAACATGTCTTCCAGAGCAAGTCTGACCTAGGGCCATCAGGAATGGCATTACTCATATGTGTAGTTCAGTTTATCCTATTGTCCAGAGCACCTCTGTTAAAGGTAAGTAACCTTACTTTCTCCATTCCCCACCCCGCTCCTATCCCCAAAATCTTACTGCTTGATTAAGGAGTGATACTCTAAATTTTGGCAGACTTATACATCTTGAAGTTGATAACATCTTAGCAGCATAGGTGGAAATAACTGGGCAGACTGGATGGGTCAATGGGTCCTTTTTGTCTACTGCTAACATCATGTTCTGTGTTTTGCTGCAGGAAGCCTCAGAGGGTTACCAGCGCTGTATTATGTCACAATATCATCGCAATGACAGTCCTGAGGACGTGAAGCGGCGTGCCATGGCGGATCCTGAGGTGCAACAGATTATGAGTGACCCAGCCATGCGCCTCATCCTAGAGCAGATGCAAAAAGATCCACAGGCACTCAGCGAGTAAGTAGTGAGGATGGGGAGAGGACCTCTATATGTGTTAGGGAGATTGCTATAAGCAGGGTGAAGATGGTATTTATTTAAACTGTTTTCTACACCACTTTATCCTTCAATCAAAGCGGTTTACATATCAACTTGAACCATTTACATTATAACAATAATAGATTGGGAGGGAGGGATAAGGCATGCGGGGTATTTTAACACATTAGAACTATATACAGGAGCAAATATTAGTCATCAGGTAGTGTCTCATAGTTGCTGTCCTGGGGTGATTGGGCAGGGTCAGTTACCATGTGAGTATGTTCATTTACTAAGGGCTAGGTGATATTCCCAAATTCTGTGTATAGGAATATTTTCAGCTTTTTTTCTGAAGTCTTTACTGTCTACAGTGGCTTTTATGTTTGGGAGTGAGCTCCATAGGGATGGGGAGGAGTGTGAAAAAAGCTCTTCTGGATATGATATGCTTAGACTTTCGGTATGCAGTGGTTGTGACTATCAGATTTCTGTTCCATCTGGGTCTCTTATGATTAGGTTCTGCAGGTTGTCTGCATATGTAGTGCAAAAAATATAGACAACAGAAGATCTTTAGTCCCCATGTCTGAATGCTGTAAAATGGGATAGTGAAAACCCTTAATATGGTCAATAGAGAGATTTAACATTGGAGCATCATAGCTTGGACAGATCCATAGAGCTGGAAGAAGTGAACTTGTTGAGAGATAGCAATTGACAATATCATTTTTTTTCCTCTCCCCCCACCCCCTTTAACAGGCACCTGAAGAATCCCGTCATAGCCCAGAAGATTCAGAAACTGATGGATGTGGGTTTAATTGCAATTCGGTGATTGATAGATCAGTGATGTCGTCCATTCTCTCCCCTCCCCCTTACCTGTGACCAGAGGAGCAAGGGAAGCTGAAGAATCAAGCTCCCCAGCTACATGTACTGTACAAGGAGATGCAGAGGATGTGCATGGTGTTGGACTGCATTCCAGCTGCCCACACATCTTGTGTAATTTGTTCCTGGTGCCTGGGATCCTGTCCCAGTGCTCTGCTATCCTCACCTTCACTGGCTGTGCACAGAGCAGAGGGAGTGGGGTCTCTGCTTCCTAGCGGCAATTTTCATTGTAAAACATTTGCATTCTACCACTAATTAAAATTTAGTTTGATTTGTTATGGATTTCTAGTGGGCTTTTGGTCAACTCATTTTGTGCTAAAAGATCTCCAGATTTGTGTGCTGCTTTAGCTCTATTGCACAATTTGTAGTCTTTTCTAGTTACTGTCTGAATGTGAGCCTTGAAGCGATTAGCGCTCTGATTCCCAAGAGTGGATTAAATACTTTTCTCCAGGAACAAGCAGGAAGTCGATCCTCACATATGGATGACGTCGGCACCGACAGAGCCCTCGTGCAGAGCAAATCCCCATCTTTCAGAGAAAGCCTTTGGGTTTGCTACCTCGCATGCACGGTCTTCTTCCCATCCAAGGGTCTTGCTCAAGTCTCCCTTTTTCCACAGAGCCCTTTGGATGCACGTCCTTGTCCCTCGGAAAAAGTTTTTGTTTTCTTTGCCTTAACAGGCTATATCTCCTTTTTCTGGTTGCACCGGTCCTCTACCCGTCTTCTCCTTGCTCTCTTTTGGAGCTTGCGGGGATACCTTTTCTAAATTTTTTTTCTTTCTGGGCTTCGTGCCCTTTTTTCTTTCCAACTGCTGGCCGCGTGGGTCTTCGACCTTTCAGGGGCTGTTTTTGCCCCCATGGCCACCAGGTTTAAAAAAATGCAATAGATGCTCTAGGAACATGTCGCTTATGGACACTCATAACTGCTGTCTAAGGTGTCTGGGAGCCGACCATGACCCAAGGCTCTGTTCATTCTGTAAGAAAATGTCCTCTAAGGCTCTGCTCAACTGTAAGCAGAAGTCGAAGACATTTTTTGAAAGGCTGCCTTGGAGTCCCCGGTGGCACCCTCGGCCATCTCCCCTCCGGTGGGTTCTCCCTCTGCAGCATCGTGTTCCAGGCGGCATTCTGACCAGGGGTCCCCCAAAGTGGAACGGTTCAAAAAGAAGGCATCGAAGTCACTGTCTGGGGGCCCTGACAAGTGCAAGTGCTCCCGCGCCTGGTCACTTAGCCCCATTCGGGGTTCCCGAGAATCTGATAAGGAGCGGCCCAGCAAAGTACCTCGCAGAGAAACTGAGGTCTCTGGCAAAGGCGCCCAGTCTCCTGAGGGCTGTCCTGGTGAGGACCCCCTCTCCTCGACACCCAATCCAGTGACCTTGGTATCGGTGTCCCAGGGCCCCACGCCCGCATTGGAGTCCCGTATGCTGGTGCTAGAACACAGTGTTTGTGTTCATTGCTCCCCAGCAGGTGCTCACAGCCAGCTTTGCTGACTTGCGCCTGGAGACCATGGGTCCCTTGCGTGGGATACCCAAATCTGTCCAGGAAACCCCTGAGAGCCACAGGCCTCGTGAGGATCCTCGACATCGGTCTCGCTTGCTCTCCTGTTCTTCGGGGGGAGGGGGAGATCGTCCAGGGCTTCCGGCTCCAGGCTGCCAGCCATTGGACAGGGCAAATTGCCTGGTTCAGATCCCTTGACCGATATCTCAGACTGGGAATCCAATGGGGACACATCCCCGGAGACCCGCACCCACCAGGATCTTCCGTCAGACCCCTCGCCACCTGATCTCCAGCAGTATTCACCACCCAAGGACACGTCCTTTTTTGGTGTTTATTTGGGACATGGCTCAGGCACTCAACCTGGTCACCCAGACCAAGGAAGACCCTCATGCTGAAGAACTCGATATTCTTCAGTATGAGGCCCTACCCAGGGAATCCCTCACCATGCCAGTGCTGCCAATCTTCTCCCAGCTATTGCTTTGCATGAGGGAGGCCCCAGCCTCGGTCCCCATTGTGAGCAAGCACCTTGACACAATGTACAAGATGCAGCGAGGGCCAGGCTTCCATAAGACTCAACTTCCACAAACATCGATGGTAGTGGAATCAGCCATGAGGAAGCAGAAAAGCCCAAATTTCCACTCCTCTGTTCCGCCGGACCGAGAGTCCATTGCCCTTGATGCCCTGGGCCTCAAGGCCTATCAAGGTTCCATGATCTCCTGTCGCATCCAGGCATACCAATTATATATTGGTATGTTCCTCCACGACTTGGCAAAAGAACTTGGAGGTTTCTCAGTGGGCCTCGAGGGTGAGCCCCTCAACAGGTTCCGCATCCTGTTAAAATCAGTGGTAAATTGCTCCAAGTATATCTCTCGAGCCTCCTATGACAGCTTCGAGACATCTGCTCAGGTGGCAGCCACAGGCATCGGAGCCTGCTGCCAGACTTTGCTCCAATCTTTGGATTTGGAGCAGTGGGTGCAGGAGAAGCTCCTGGACGTACCCTGCCTCGGTGAAGAACTTTTTGATAAGCCGATGGAGGAGAAGGCTGTGGAGATTGAGATGGAGTACATCACTAGGACCTGTCTCGCGGTCTCGGAAGAAGCAGCCTGCCAAGAAGCCCTTCTTTCCCAGAAAAGGCCTCCAGTACCGCGGCACTTGCTGTACCCGGCTACCCCCGTGCCAACCACTCCAGCACAGGGGAAGCTTGGCCAGGGTCACCGTAAACCAAAGGGCCCAAAGGCCCAGATGCTGGCTCCCCCACAACCCCATCAAGGGTTTTGACGTGAGTGGCATGGCCCCTTGCCTTCCGGTGGCATAACAGCCATTGGGGGGGGGGGGGGGAACGCCTGTCCTGCTTTGCCCTGGCATGGGCGCTTAGCCCTCCCGGATAACCTGGAGGGACCCAGGTGTCTGAGGTGATATCGCCTCCACTTCGACAGGCTCCCACTGCCTTTCTCCCCTGCAGAGCCTCAACTCCCTGCACACCAGCTCTTGCTGCAGTGGAAATTGCACTCCCTCCTCGCCCAATGGGCAGTCGAAGGTCCCTCCCCACCTTCGAGGTCAGGGCTTTTATTCCCGGAACTTCCTCGCCCTGAAAAAGACCGGGGGGGGGAGGGGTGTCTGCAGCCTATCCTCAACCTCCGCAAGCTGAACAAATTTCTGGTGCGGAAGAAATTAAAGATGTTGTTATTTCTTGGCGTGCTGCTGCCCTTCCTACAGCAGGACGACTGGCTATGCTCCTTGGATCTAAAGGACACTTACGCCCATATCCTGATCCACCCCCAACACAAGACAGTACCTGTGTTTCAGGGTGCAGGGAGAGCACTTCCAGGGTGCTCCCTTTTGGCCTTGCATCCGCCCCTCAGGTCTTCACGAAGTGCCTCATTGTGGCCGCCGCACACCTTCGGCACCAGGGCGTGCCAGTGTTTCCCTACCTCGACAACTGGCTCGTTACGGGCGCTCCTCCATCGACGAGGCCCCAGCAAGCAATGTCGTGCACTGTCAGAGTTTGGGTTCTTGGTTAACTATCCAAAGTCCCACCTCGAGCCGATGCAGGCTCTCAAGTTCATCAGGGCGTGCCTCAGTACTTGGCTGGCCATGGCCGCCTTGCCGGTGGATTGGTGGTTCGCATCCAAAGCGCCCACCAGGTCACTGCTCGGTCCATGCTACATCTCTTCGGCCGCATGGCCTCGACCATGCATGTGGTTCCCCACTCCTGCCTGCACATGCGGACGACCCAGTGGCGTTTCAGCTCCCAATGGAGTCACTCTAACACCTCAGGGACCTTGTCAGGGTTCTTCCCGACCTTCATTTGTCCCTGAGCTGGTGGCAAAACCCCCGCAATCTCCTGCGGGGATTGCCCTTCCAGGTCCCACAGCATGATGTACTGACCATGGATGTTTCCCTGTTAGGGTGGGGAGCCCATTGCGGGGGTCTCTGCATGCAGGGGCAATGGTCACCCATGGAGGCTCAGCAGCAGATAAACCTGCTCGAGCTCCGGGCCATCCGGTGGGCCCTGAGGGCCTTCGAGAATGTCCTCAGCAGGAAGTCTTGTGCAGACCGACAACCGGGTAGCGATGTTCTACAAACAGAGGGGGGCACGGGGTTGTGCTCCCTCTGCAGGGAAGCAGTCCTCATCTGCTCTTTTGCCACCCGGCGGAGGATGTCCCTCAAGGCGACACACCTCCCTGGTCAGGAGAATGGCCTGGTGGACAGGCTCAGCAGAATCCTTTGCCATCACGAGTGGCACCTGGATCTCAAGAGTGGCAGGCTGGCTGTTTCTGTGCTGGAGCATGCAAGTGATAGACCTCTTTGCCAGCCCCCAGAACACACAGCTCCCTTGCTTCTGCGGCCCGGTGCCCACCAGGGCAGGGAGGGCCCCGATGCATTTCTCCTGGACTGGTCCTCCAGTCTTCTCTATGCATCTCATTCCCCCCCCCCCCTCATTGTGAGGACTCTGTTCAAGGCTCAACGGGACAGGGCATCGCTGATTCTCATGGCCCCCTTGTGGCCTCGACAGCCTTGGTTCCCACTCCTGCTCCGGCTGTTGTCAGAGCCTCCGATTCCCCTGGGCTCTGCCAGGGACTTGCTGACGCAGGAGGAGAGTGATACTGCACCCGAACCTGCCCTCCCTATCCCTCACGGCCTGGTGGCTGAATGGGTCTCTCTGGCCTTCCGGAACAGGTCGAGGAAATCCTCCTTGCCTCGAGGAAGGACTCCACTAGGTAAGCTTACGCCTTTAAGTGGAAACACTTCTCCGTCTGGTACTTGGAGCTCCAGATCAACCCCTTCTCATGCCCGGTTCGGTGGGTTCTCCAGTACCTTTTCCACCTCTCGAGGGAAGGGCTGAAGTCGAATTCTGTTAGGGTTCATTTGAGCACCATATCGGCTAACTATCTCCCTATCGAGGGAAAGCCTCTCTTGGGGGAACCACTAGTCTCTCACTTTATTCAGGACCTTCTGTTATCCAAGCCACCCATCCGTCCCCCTCCGGCGGAATGGGACTTGAACATGGTGCTCGCGCAGCTCACTTGCCCACCCTTCAAGCCGATGGCGATATGTTTGCTCTGGCATTTGTCCTGGAAGGTGGCCTTCCTGGTGGCGCTGACCTTGGCTTGCCGAGTCAGTGAGCTTCAGGTGCTCATGGCTGGCGCCCCTTGCACCAGATTTTATCAGAACAGGGTAGTCCTCCGGACGCATCCTAAGTTCTTAACCAAGGTTGTGTCGGCCTTTCATCTCAACCAAGAGATGGTGCTTTCGACCTTCTTCCCAAGGCCCCACGCCAATCAGGCGTCAGCGGCTCTCCACACCCTTGACTGCAAGCGGGCCCTCGCCTTCTACTTGCAGCGTGCTCACTCATCGTAAGTCTGACCAGCTCTTCGTGACCTATGATCCCAATAGACAGGGGCAAGCATTCACCAAGCGCACCCTCTCCGTTTGGGTGGCGGACTGCAGCGCGTTTGCCCATGCAAAGGCAGGCGTCCCTCTGGATCGTCGAGTCACTGCACATGGGGTCCGAGACAAAGCGGCCTCGGTGGCCTCACTGCACTCCGTGCCCATGATGGACATCTGCCAGGTGGCATCCTGGTCTTCTACAAATACCTTCGCTTCCCACTACTGCCTGGAGAGGGAGTCCCACTGGGACAGTGCCTTTGTCCAGGCTGTACTTTGTAATCTGTTTGGGGTATAAGCAACTCTTGCCCTCTGACCCTTCTTCACGGCTACCGAGGGCTTCGACCCGAGGGCTCTGGCTTCTTCAGGCTTCGGTTTCTGCTTACAGCCTTGCGGAGGTGTATTTTTTTCTTTTGGTTACAGGTTTGGTAGCCTGTAGCTAGGGAGTCCCATAAGTGAGGACGGACTTCCTGCTTGTTCCTGGAGAAAGCGTAGTTACTCACCTGTAACAGGTGTTCTCCAGGGACAGCAGGAATCGGTCCTCGCTACCCTCCTGCCTCCCTTGATGAGTTGCTGAATTTTTGTCCTCCTTTTGCCATCTGCTGGTAGGGCTTGAGCTAGATGGCACCCTTGGGCGGGGAGAGGACCATGTATGTGTGGTAGCAATCCTGAAGGCTTTCTTTGAAAGCTGGGGAATTGCTCCGCGTGGGCTCTGTCAGTGCCAGTGTCACCCATAAGTGAGGACTGATTCCTGCTGTCCCTAGAGAACATCTGTTACAGGTGAGTAACTATGCTTTACTCACCTGTAACAGGTGTTTTCTGGGGACAGCAGGAATCAGTCCTCATGACCCTCCCTCCTCCCCTTGGAGTTGCAGTCCTATTATATTTTGTTTTTTGACGTCTTTTTGGCTATGTCATTTGACTGAGCAAGATGGCACCCTTGATTGGGAAGGCGACCACGCATGCGTGACGGCAACTCCCAAAGGCTGTCTCTGAAAGCCGGGGATTTTGCTCCACATGAGGGCTCTGTTGGTGCTGACGTCACCCATATGTGAGGACTGATTCCTGCTGTCCCTGGAGAATGCCTGTTACAGGTAAGTAACTATGCTTTATGGCTCTGACTTTCCTCTTAGGGTCACATTATATTTTCTTTGACAAGCAGGATAAATCAGCCACACATGGGTTGACTTACATCATTTTTGATTTACTAGAGTCTGGACATATGTGAGTGCTCCCTCTTGTGTGATCATTGTTCCTCCCCTCTTCTGCCCTCAGTCATCTTTATCCCACCACGTTGTATGGACACAACTCTCCTTTTTCATAGTTCTTACACTTCAGTTTCTCCCTCTACAACAACCTTAAGGAACAAGATATCAGCCAGTATTAACCAGCCTTCTCATTGCCACTGTGCTGTTCTATCTGTCCATAGGCCCAATCTGGGGCACCAACGGGAAGATTATCATGAACTGCTGCAACTGCATTAACAGGATCTTCCTTATCGTCCCTCCAGTGCAGTTCTGTCATCTGGGTAGTGTACCTCTTCCAGCAGTTTGGAGACTGAGCATATCCATCTTTTGATGACACTAGTGTACTTGTACGGCTGGCACGGCCCACCAGCCTCTAATCTGTCTCCAAGCGGCTGGAGAGGGCTGATCCCAGAAACTGGGCTCACTGAAGGAACAACGAAGTGGCATTTTCTTGTTTAAAAAGTTATAGCAGCATTACAAATTGGTTAAGATCTGCTGGTAGCAAAAGCCCTAAGTAAAGGCTGTTGAGGAGGGGAGGGGCGGCGGGGGGGGGGGAAGGAAAGGCAGCTGGCAGCACAGACACACTTAACAGGAGGAGAGGTGTGCTGCACAGTACTGGCAGACTGAGCAGTTCCCAAACCCCTCGGACGGGTGAGGAGCCGCTGTGTGAAGCACAGCTCTGCTTGCTCCATTCCTCTCAGCATTGATAGTTCTCTGTGTCGGGTGATGGGAGCTGTGCATAGGAACACGGAGGACTGCAATTAGAACCTGGTCAGAGGCCAAAGTTCTGGGCCAGATAAGGTAACATTTTTTTTGGTTTCTTAAAGGGACAATTTTCTGGGGGTTGGCAGCACGTCAAGGACTGCTGACTCATAGTGGGAAATCACCTGGCTGGCCAGGGCCATTTTTGTAGCGTGGGAAACAGTGCTATTTACTGATAGTCTCCATTCTCCAGGAACAAGCAGGAAGTCAGCCCTCATATATGGGTGATGTCGGTACCGATGGCACCCTCGCAGAAGCATCCCTCCAGCTTTCAAAGAAAGCCTTTGGGGAGATGCCACCACACATGCTTGGTGCCCTTCCTGGCCAAAGGTGCCATCTTGCTCAGTCTCCTTTTTTCCGTGGAGCCCTTCAGCTGTCTGGTCTTTCCTTGGAAAAAGTTGATTTTCTTGACCTGAGTTTCATACTCTTTCCAATAGTGCAGTGGTACTTTTTCCACCCGAACTTGCTGCCCTGGCATCGAGTCTCGGGTTCTTATCCTTTTTCTCCTTTCAGTGCCTTTTGTGCCATTTTTCCAACTATAGCAGCACTGTGGGTCTTTGACTTTGCTGGGATACTTGTTTCTCCATGGCTACCAGTAGCTTTAAAAAGTGTGATCAGTGTGCCAAAATGTCTGACAGATGCGCACAACTGCTGCCTTTGCTGCCTGGGGCTGGACCATGACCCCACGGCATGTGGCCTTTGTAAAAAGATGTCCACTAAGGCCCTCAGGAGCTGCCAGCAGCAGCACGATAAGGTTGTAGATTTGGTTTTGGGGGAGGGTTTCCCCCCCAGAGTCCCTGGTACCTCTGAAGGCAAAGTCCTCCTCTGAAGCTGTGGAATCTCAGGGTAGCCTTATGGACTCTGATCAGTGCCGCGTCTCTTTGGAAAGGGGGTCTCCCTCAAGAAAACTCAAAAAGACGACCTTGAAGGCAGCGTCCCTGGACAGCTCTGACAGGCCGGATAAGCCCAGAGCCATGCTCCGCAATCCTTGATGATCGTCCGAGGGATTGGAGAGGGAGCAGCATGTGAAGGTCCCCTGAGAGGACTCTACCTCAGACTGGCTTCGGTTGCCAGACACTAGCCTCGTCGAAGACTCCCTCTCAGGGGAACTAGCATCGGGCCCGATTCCCTCTGTTCCTGTGCTGATGGCTGCAGAGCTTTCTGGACTAGAGTCCAGAATGGCGATACTGGAGCACAGTTTTATCTGCCTTCATGGACCAACAGTGGGCACTGTTGTCCGGTACCATGGTTCCTCCACCCAGACCACTGGGCCATTATCTAAGGTGTCCCCGAAGGCCAAGCTGATCCTCAACCTTTCAAACTTGAGTTGATCCTCAGCCAAGGTCTCTATCCGGTTCCTGCTCCACAGGGCCAAGATCTTCCCAGACTAGTGTGTTTGGCGTTAGCCACAGGGCCTCTGAAGGCTGTGGGCGGGGCTCAGGCCCAGAGCCCGCAAGCCATCCTTCCCTCGAGTCCTCAACAGACTAGTCTGAGTGGGAGATGGAGGACAAGGAGTCGCCGGACACCCGTCACCACCGCGATATTCCCTTGGACTCCCCTCCTTCAGAGCCCTGGTGTTGGTCCCCCACCTCGACTTGATCAGGGACATGTCCAAGGCTCTAGAGTTCCCAATAGAATCGTAGGAGGACATTCAGATGGAGGAACTCGAAATCCTCCAATTCAAGGTCCCGTCCCTCCCTCCCCCCCCCTCCCCACCCACCCGAGGGAATTGCTTATGGTGCCCATCCTGGAATGGCTAATGCTCCATATGTGGGAGAGACGGGCATCAGTGGGGTGAGCAAGCGGTTCAACTCGATATTACACAGTCTGCCAAAGCACTGGCTTCCAGAAGGCACAGGTTACAGAAACTAACCATCTTTTCAGGACTCACGAGCAGGGTCAGCAGGCCAAGGGACATGGGCATGGCCCTCATAAGCAGAAGGCTCCGAAGCCCCAGGTGCCGGCTCCGGCCCAGCCAGGGGGGAATTTTTAACTCCTTGGGCATGGTCTCTCCACCCCAAGGAGGTAAGCAGCTCACAGGTGGACATCTCATTTATTATGTCCAAAGGTGACCAGCCATCACCACTGATTGATGGGCACTCCAGGTTGTCAAGGAGGGCTACCTCCTCCATCTGGCTCAGACTCCTCCTTTTTCATGGAGAGCCCTCTCCCCCAGGTCTCCCCTTCACCGGGACCTTCTACTGAAGGAGCTCACAGGACTCCTTGAGGACAAAGTGGTAGAACCAGTTCCCTACCATCTTGGGCACAAGGGTTAAGAACATAAGATATGCCATACTGGGTCAGACCAAGGTCCATCAAGCCCAGTATCCTGTTTCCAACAGTGGCCAATCTAAGTCATACGTACCTAGCAGTTTCCCCAAAAGAGACAGGTTCCACAATGCTTGTATTGGGTCAAGCATTGATATCCTGGGTCCCTTTTTAATAATGGTTTATGAACCTTTCCTCAAGGAACTTGTCCAAACCTTTTTTAAACCCAGCTACACAAACAGCCTTTACTACATCCTCCGGTAACAATTTCCAGAGTTTGATTACACGTTGTCTTTCTGTATTCTGATAACGTAAACAATCTATCTACGTTTACCTGTTCCACTCCATTCATTAATTTATAGACGTCTATCATATCTCCCCTCAGCTGTTTCTTTTCCAGGTTGAAGAGCCCTAACCTTCTTAGCCTCTCTTCATAGGAGTAGCTTTCTATCCCCTTTACTGTTTTGATGGCTCTTCTCTGTACCTTTTCTAATAACGCTATATCCTTTTTAAGATACGGCGACAAGAATTGCACACAATATTCAAGGTGCGGTCGCACCATAGAACGATACAGAGGCATTATAATATCCTTTGTTTTATTTTCCATTCCTTACGATATCTAGCATTCTGTTTGCTCTCTTGGCTGCCGCTGCATGCTGGACAGAGGGCTTTAACATGATGGTGCCTAAATCTTTTTCCTGGATGGTGGTTCCCAATGTATAACCTTGCATCGTGTAACCATAGTTTGGGTTGTTCTTTCTTAGGTGCATAACTTTGCACTTGTCCACATTCAATTTCATCTGCCATTTGGATGCCCAGTCTTCCAATTTATCAAGATCCTCTTGCAATTTTCCACGATCCTCTTGGGTTTTAACAACTTTAGTTTTGTGTCACCTGCAAATTTGATAACCTCACTTGTTTGTTCCCATTTACAGGTCATTTATGAATGTCAAAAAGCAGCGGACCCAGCACAAATCCCTGGGGTACTCCACTATTCACCTTTTTCCATTGGGAAAATTGGTCATTTAGCCCTACCCTCTGCTTTCTGTCTTTTAACCAGTTCCTGATCCACAATAGTACACTGCCTCCTATCTCATGACTTTTTAGTTTTGCCAAAAGTCTCTGATGAGGGACCTTGTCAAAGGCTTTCTGAAAGTTCAGATACATTATATCAACGGACTCACCTTTGTCTACCTGTTTATTCACACCTTCAAAAAAAACATAACAGATTAGTAAGACAAGATCTTCCTTGTCTAAAGCCATGTTGGCTGTCTCCCATTCGGCCATGACTATCTACATGCTGAGTAATTTTGTTTATGATGGTTTCTACCATTTTTCCCGGTACTGATGTCAGGCTCACTGGTCTGTAGTTTCCCGGATCACCCCTAAGAACATAAGATATGCCATATTGGGTCAGACCAAGATCCATCAAGCCCAGTATCCTGTTTCCAACAGTGGCCAATCTAGGTCATACGTACCTAGCAGTTTCCCCAAAAGACACAGGTTCCGCAATGCTTGTACTTGGTCAAGCATTGATATCCTGGGTCCCTTCTTAATAATGGTTTATGGACCTTTCCTCCAGGAACTTGTCCAAACCTTTTTTAAACCCAGCTACACTAACAGCCTTTACTACATTCTCCGGTAACAAATTCCATAGTTTGATTACACTTTGAGTGAAAAAAATATTTTCTTTTATTAGTCTTAAATAGTTTACCCTGTAGCTTCATTCCATGTTCCCTAGTCTTTCGATATTCTGATAACGTAAACAATCTTTCTACGTTTACCCGTTCCACTCCGTTCATTAATTTATAGACTTTTATCATATCTTCCCTCAGCCGTCTCTTTTTCAGGTTAAAGAGCTCTAACCTTTTTAGCCTTTCTTCATAAGAGTATCCTTCCATCCCCTTTACCATTTTGGTGGCTCTTCTCTGAACCTTTTCTAATAACGCTATATCCTTTTTAAGATACGGCGACCAGAATTGCACACAATATTCAAGGTGCGGTCTCACCATGGAACGATATAGAGGCATTATAATGTCTTGTTTTGTTTTCCATTCCTTTCCTTATGCTACCTAGCATTCTATTTGCTCTCTGAACCCTTTTTAAAAATTGGTGTTACATTGGTGATCCTCCAATCTTCAGGTATTGCAGATGATTTTAATGAAAGTTCAGATTACTAATAGCAGGTCTGCAGTCTCATATTTAAGTTCTTTCAACACCCTTTGATTTATACAATCCGGTCCAGGTGATTTGTTACTCTTCAGTTTTATCAAATAGTATAATACATCTTCCCGGTGTAGCGATATTTCTTTCAATTCCTCTGCAGTATCACCTTTAAATACCACTTCAGTCATGGGTAACATCCCTAAATCTTCCTCAGTAAAGACCGAAGCAAAGAATTCATTCAGTCTCTCTGCTATGGCCTTGTATTCCAGATACTACTTCGTACCAAAAAGAACAGGGGTGCATAAGGTCCATCCTCGACCTGCGCAACTTGAACAAGTTCCTTGTGAGGGAGAAGTTCAAGATGCTCTCCCTTGGAATATTGCTGCGTAACCTCTAGCAGTGACACTGGCTATGGTCCTTGGATATGAAGGATGCTTATCCCCACATCCTCATTCACCCTAACCACAGGCAGTACCTGTGGTAGGGGGTGGCCACTACCAGTACACAGGATACTACCCTTTGGCTTGGCTTCTGCCTCAAGGGTCTTCACCAAGTGCCTGGCAGTCATGGCCGCCTTCCTCCACGTCCAGTGGATCTTTGTCTTCTCCTACCTGGACGATTGGCTCATAAAAGGAGGCACGGCTACAGAAGTGCAGCAGGCAACCAAACGCACCATCCAGGTCCTGCAGCATCTGGGGTTCATAATAAACTACCCCAAGTCCCACCTCATGACAGTGTCTAGAGTTCATAGGGGCAAGACTAGACACACTCTAGGCAAAGGCCTTCCTCCCTGGGGACCGAGCCGACCATCTCAGGGTGCTGGCCTTGAATGTACAACACAGTCCCTTTGTGTCAGCTCGACTCCTGCTGTGCCTACTCAGGCATGTGGCCTCCACGGTCCATGTCACCCTAGATGCTCACCTTCATAGGAGGGCAGTACAGTGGTCACAGGCCATCTCCAGGACAGTCATCTGCCAGTTGGCAGAATCTCTGACCTGGTGGCAAAACCCCCCAGTACCTCAAGGTAGGGATGTCCTTCCAAACGCCATGCCCCTTAAGGGTTCTCACTATGGATGCTCCCTGCTGGGATGGGGATCCCATTGTGAGGAACTCTGCACCCAGGGCAGCTGGTCAAAGAATAAGAGCCACCAGCAGATCAACTTCCTGGAGCTGTTGGTGGTATATCTAGCCCTCAGTGTTTTGCCACCGCCTGCAGCACCAGCCGGTGTTTATCCAAACAGACAACCAAGTGGCAATGTTCTATGTGAACAAATAGGGGGGGCATGGGGTCTTGTGCCCTCTGCTGTGAGGTGATGGCGCTCTGCTCCTGCACAGTCCAGCAGGGCATAATCCTACGGGCAGTATATCTGCCAGGCCAGAACAACTCCCTGGAAGATAGATTGAGCAGGGTCCTCCAACTGTACAAGTGGCAGCTGGACCCCAGAGTGGACAACCAGCTTTTTCATCTCTGGGGAAAACCATGGGTGGACCTTTTTGCCAGCCCAGACAATTACCAGTTGCCCCGCTTCTGCTCCTTGTAAGCCCTCCCCTCCTGGGTGGTTGCAGATGCATTTCTCATTTCATGGTCAGAAGGTCTCCTGTATGCCTTCCCACCCACTCTGCTAATTGTCATAATGCTTTTCAGGACCCTTCGACAAGGCCTTCCTAATTCTGATAGCCCCTTGATGTCCCAGGCAGCTGTGGTTTCCGCTGCTACTCCTGCTGTCAGTGGAGATTCCCATCTCATTGGGGAGTTCCCCAGGACTCCTGTCTCAGGAGGAGGGGGGGGGCTCTCTTGCACCCCAGCTTGAGGTCCCTTTCACTGACAGTGTGGCTGCTGAAAGCGTGACCTTAGGCCCCTTTCAATCTCTCGGGAGAAGTGGAGGAGAACCTGATGGCCCTCCCGTAAGGCTTTCACTAGGAAAGCATACACCTTCAAATAGTGCAGATTTTCAGTTTGGTGTGAGGAGCAAGGGGTTAACCTGTTCTCCTGTGCAGCTGGTGCTGCAGTACCTTCTCTATCTCTTGCAATCCGGGCTCAAATCAAACTCCATCAAAATGCACCTCAGTGCCCTGGCAGCACATCACCAGCAGGTGGATGGCAAACCCATCTCTATCCAGCCACTGGTGACCTGCTTAATGTAGTAATGGCACAGCTTACTCGCCCACCATTTGAGCCTCTGGCTATCTGCCACCTTCGATACCTCTCATGTTCCTGGTTACGCTCATCTCCCTTCGCAGGGTTAGCGAGCTCCAAGTCTTAGTGGCAGCGGCGCTGTATACCAGGTTCTACAAGTACAGGGTGGTGCTCTGCACACACCCCAAATTTCTTCCTAAGGTGATATCTCACTTCCACCTCAACCAGGAGGTGGTGCTACCCACCTTCCCAAGTTATCACGCCAGTAGGCAGAGACTGTTCTCCACACTTTGGCTTGTAAGAGGGCCCTATCCTTCAATGAGTATCCAGGGCCACCATAAAGCTTCTCAGCTTTTCCTTTCCTATGACCCCAGTCAGTTGGGGGAGGCAGTGACCAAACATACAGTCTGCCGCCACCCAGGTAGATAGTGTGTCACCCTCGCCTATGAGCAGGCGGGGCTCCCACTGGATGGCCAAGTCACGGCACACTGTGTCAGGGCCATGGCTGCCTCTGTGGCAAACCTGTGCTCCGTCCCGCTGTTGGACATTTGCTGGGCCGCCACCTGATCTTCGGTCCATACCTTTGCAGCTCATTACTGCCTGGAAAGGTCCTAATGGGAGAGTGCCTTCGGCCAGGCTGTGCTCTGCAATCTTTTCAGGGTCTAGGGAACTCCTATCCTCTGACAGGGTACCGGCGTGTTGGTTCCATCAGACACGCAGGTCCTACTGCTGCTCACGGCTCCCCTGAGGGCGACTGGTTTTTCTTCTACAGGCTTGCGGTAGCCTGTAGCAAGGGAGTCCCATATAAGAACTGACTTCCTGTTTGTACCTGGAGAAAGCGTATATCTCCAGGAACAAGCAGGAATGTAGTCTTCACATATGGGTATTGTCGGTACCGACGGAGCCTGCGTGGGAACACTCCCCAGCATCCAATAGGAAAGCTTTTGGGAGCATCCCACAGTGCCTCCGTGCTGCCTTCCCGCCTTTCCCAACTGTCCCTCTCCAGTTCTTCATTTTCCGCGGAGCCGATAGGTCGCACATCCTGTCACTGCAGAAAAATTCCCTTCTTATACTTTTTTTTTTTTTTTTTTTGTGGTCACATCTGCCTTCCCTTGATGCTATACTGGTATTGTTGGTTCTTTTCTTTTTTTCAAAAAAAACAAAGCTTTCTTTCTGGAGTCTTTTTTCCAGTAATTTTCTTCTCTGGTGCCACGTGCCATTTTGGGCTCTAGGCCCAACTTTTTCCCTCAGAATGGAAAAACCCGCTTTGGGTTTTAAAAAGTGTTCTAAGTGTGGCGGTACCATCTCTGTCACTGACACCCATGAGTGGTACCTCAAATGTTTAGGTCCTGACCACTCTATTTCAGAGTGTGTTGCCTGTGGGATGATGTCCAAAAGGGGCCGGCAAAACCGAGCTGCTAAGCTTAGCATCCTTTTTCCCTCCGATGCAGCCTCCGTGGCATCGACGTCCTCCAGGGCTTCATCTTCGTCCCATGGATCTCAGGTAACTAAACATAAAGCTAGCCGGTCCTCAAAGAGTAGATCTCCCTCTAAACATTGAGATGCCTCTGGCGTTGCCCTTGAGGGACTTTCACCGGCAAAATTGCCCCGGCGGGAGGCTTCGGCTTCCAAAGCACTAACGGGGCTCCAGGATGTTCTCGAGTCTTAAACCTTGGCAGAACTACTGGTGCCATGCTCTGGGGTTCCGGCCGCTTTATCCAGCATCGATACCCAAGCATCGGCAGCCCAGAGATTCTTGGCTTTTGAATGCAGTCTGGCAGCTCTTCTCACGGCCTCGATGCCCCTGAAACCGCTTTAGACAATTCAACTGGTGCCAGCACCAACTCCGGTATCTGCACCGACTGCATCGACATCGGCAGGTATTCTACCGGGACCGAGTCATGCGTCTCTATCCGGCATCGACAAGTCAGTACCGGACCACTCCGATGCCGACTTTGATCAGTCCGGTACCGTGCCTTGCACAATCACCCGGATTGGAGATACTTCGAATCCTCGGATGAGTCTGAAGACTC
Source organism: Ichthyophis bannanicus (assembly GCA_033557465.1). Lineage (NCBI taxonomy): Eukaryota > Metazoa > Chordata > Amphibia > Gymnophiona > Ichthyophiidae > Ichthyophis > Ichthyophis bannanicus. The sequence goes on from CM066039.1 coordinate 197,143,866, forward strand.
TGAAAGCTCTGCTGATACCAGAGTACTTCTTCCCGAGGATTCCTCTTCTCCTCAGCGTAGGATGTCTCCACCAGAGGATATGTCCTTTCAGGATTTTATCCGAGATGTGACCCGGGGACTTTCCATCACAGTGGCTCCTGAAAAAGAGCCTAGGGCAAAGGAATTAGAAATCCTACAATACCCTAAAGCTCCCAAGGAGGCAGCTGCCCTACCTATTCATGAGATCTTGCATGATCTTATGTTAAGGATGTGGGAAACACCTCTGACCACATCTCCTCATTCTCGAAGACTCGACACCATGTATCAAGTTCCTCCTTGTCCTGGGTTTCAGAAGACTCAATTACCACACCATTCCATGGAGGTGGAATCAGCCATGAGACTGATAAAAAGTGAAAAAAGGCAGGCATCTAATCCTCCAGGACTTGAGTGTAGGACTCTTGACGCCTTTGGACGTCGATCCTTCCAGGCTTCCATGCTCTCTGCTAGGATCATTTCCTATATCTTGTATATGGGAATGTTCCTTAAGGAAGTCACAGGAGATTTAGAGCTTATGAGCCCTCTCCTTCCTGGTGGTAAAAGGCAAGATTATCTTGCTCTTGTTAAACATGCTCAGGATGTTTCCAAGTTTGTGAATCGTGCAGCCTTTGACTGCTTTGAATGCATAAGCAGAACCTCTGCTATTGCCATAGGTCCACGTAGGATTGCCTGGCTCCAGGCATCTGACTTGGAAATCTGGGTACAGGACAAACTGGGGAATATATCTTGCACAGGAGAGAAGCTCTTTGGCAAGAATTGGCAGGAAAAAGCTAATGAGATTGATACTGACATCACTTTGGATAGATTGTCCAAATCTACAGCTGATCCTGCGAGAAAAAGATCCTCTAAGAAACTATTCTTCAGCAAGAAGAAAAGGTTTTATCCTGCCTATACCCAGCTGGGACATCGTTCAGGTCAGTCTGCCCAAAAGGGACAGCAGCAACAACCTAGGCAACAAAGGAAGCCAAAAGCAGCTAAACCTCAACTGGCTCAGCAGATTAAGCCTCCACAGGGGCTTTGACTCCTGTCTAGAGATCTTTGCCTTCCTGGCCCTAAACGGTCCGGAACCCTTCACCATTCCAGAAAGGTTATGTCGTTTTGCCCCCAGATGGGGTCAGATAACAGCAGAAAATTGGACTGTATTGTAAGAGAGGGGTACAAGCTTCATTTCCTCAGCATGCCCCCTCCTAAAATAGTAAGACAGTTCAATTCTCAGACCTCTCTCAACGACCGGTTAGGTCAAGAAGTCACTATGCTCCTTGCTCAAGGGGCAATAGAAGAGGTGCCCATTCCCCAACGGGGTACAGGGTTTTACTCCCCCCTTTTTCCTTATTCCAAAGAAAACAGGAGAACACAGACCCATTCTAGACCTCAGAGAATTGAACAAATTCCTATTCAGAGAGAAGTTCAAAATGATTTCTCTAGGAACTCTGCTGCCATACCTTCAGAGTCAGGATTGGCTTTGTTCTCTAGATCTCAAGGATGCATACACTCATGTTCTCATCCATCCAACTCACCGAACGTTCCTTCGATTCTTGTTTCAAGGGAAGCACTACCAATACAGGGTTCTTCCTTTTGGCCTGGCTTCTGCACCAAGGGTGTTCACAAAATGCATGGCTGTGGTAGCAGCATTTCTTCACACCCTGGGAATATTCATCTTCCCTTACTTAGACGACTGGCTCATTCGAGCCCCTTCAGAGCCAGAGGCCAGGATGGCTGTCTTGCACAATGCGCATCCTTCAGTATTTGTGACTTGTCATAAACTTCCCGAAGTCCAGCCTTGCTCCCACTCAATCCCTAGAGTTTATAGGAACATAAGAACATAAGATATGCCATACTGGGTCAGACCAAGGTCCATCAAGCCCAGCATTCTGTTTCCAACAGTGGCCAATCTAGGTCATACGTACCTAGCAGTTTCCCCAAGGGACACAGGTTCCACAATGCTTGTACTGGTTCAAGCATTGATATCCTGGGTCCCTTCTTAATAATGGTTTATGGACCTTTCCTCCAGGAACTTGTCCAAACCTTTTTTAAACCCAGCTACACTAACAGCCTTTACTACATCCTCCGGTAACAAATTCCAGAGTTTGATTACACGTTGAGTGAAAAAATATTTTCTTTTATTAGTCTTAAATAGTTTACCCTGTAGCTTCATTGCATGTCCCCTAGTCTTTCCATATTCTGATAAGGTAAACAATCGATCTACGTTTACCCGTTCCACTCCGTTCATTAATTTATAGACTTCTATCATATCTCCCCTCAGCCGTCTCTTCTCCAGGCTAAAGAGCCCCAACCTTTTTAGCCTGTCTTCATAGGAGTAGCCTTCCATCCCCTTTACCATTTTGGTGGCTCTTCTCTGAACCTTTTCTAAAATCGCTATATCCTTTTTAAGATACGGCGACCAGAATTGCACACAATATTCAAGGTGCGGTCTCACCATTGAACGATATAGAGGCATTATAATATCTTTTGTTTTATTTTCCATTCCTTTCCTTATCATACCTAGCATTCTATTTGCTCTCTTGGCCGCCACTGCACACTGGGCCGAGGGTTTTAACAAGGTATCCACAATGACGCCTAAATCTTTTTCCTGGGTGGTGGTTCCTAATGTGGAACCTTGCATCGTGTAACCATAGTTTGGGTTGTTCTTCCCTAGGTGCATAACCTTGCACTTCTCCACATTAAATTTCATCTGCCATTTTGATGCCCAGTCTTCCAATTTATCAAGATCCTCTTGCAATTTTCCACAATCCTCCTGGGTTTTAACAACTTTAAATAGTTTTGTGTCATCTGCAAATTTGATAACCTCACTTGTTGTTCCACTTTCCAGGTCATTTATGAATATGTCAAAAAGCAGCGGACCCAGCACAGATCCCTGGGGTACACCACTATTCACCTTTCTCCATTGGGAAAATTGGCCATTTAGCCCTACCCTCTGCTTTCTATCTTTTAACCAGTTCCTGATCCACAGTAGTACACTGCCTCCTATCCCATGACTCTTTAGTTTTGCCAAAAGTCTCTCATGAGGGACTTTGTCAAAGGTTTTCTGAAAGTCCAGATACACAATATCAACCGACTCACCTTTGTCCACCTGTTTATTCACTCCTTCAAAAAAACATAACAGATTAGTAAGACAAGATCTTCCTTGTCTAAAGCCATGTTGGCTGTCTCCCATTAGGTCGTGACTATCTACATGCTGAGTAATTTTATTCTTTATGATAGTTTCTACCATTTTTCCCGGTACTGATGTCAGGCTCACTGGTCTGTAGTTTCCCGGATCACCTCTCGAACCCTTTTTAAAAATTGGTGTTACATTGGCGATCCTCCAATCCTCAGGTATTAGAGATGATTTTAATGATAGTTCACAGATTACTGACAGCAGGTCTGCAATCTCAAATTTCAGTTCTTTCAACACCCTTGGATGTATACCATCCGGCCCAGGTGATTTGCTACTCTTCAGTTTATCTAATAGTTGTAAGACATCTTCCCGATGTATCGATATTTCCTTCAATTCTTCCACACCTTTAAATACCACTTCAGTCATGGGTAACATCCCTACATCTTCCTCAGTAAAGAACGAAGCAAAGAATTCATTCAGTCTTTCCGCTATCGCCTTGTCGCCTCTTAGTGCTCCTTTAACCCCTTTATCATCTAATGGACCAACTGACTCTCTCACAAGTTTTTTGCTACGAATGTACTTGAAAAGGTCTTTATTTTGCGTTTTTGCTTCCGCAGCAAGCTTTTTCTCAAATTCTCTTTGCCTGCCTTATCAATGCCTTGCATTTGACTTGCCAGTGCTTGTGCTGTTTCCAGGTTTCATCGTTTGGATCTTTTCTGGATACCAGACAGACAAGGGCCTTCCTTCCACAGCCCCACTGCCTTCGCATTGTGCAGCTAGCTTCCCAAGCAGTGCTGAAACCTCACCTCACTGCTCGGGAAATGCTACAGTTGCTAGGCCACATGGCATCCACCGTGTTTGTGGTTCCTTATGCTTGCCTCCATATGAGGGCAGCCCAGTGGACCTTATCCATTCAGTGGACTCAGGCCTCAGTTTGCCTGTCAGACAAAATAGCAAATTCAGATTGCCTTTTTTGGCCCTCCAATGGTGGCAGTCACCCAAAAACCTTCTGGTGAGGTCTCCTTTTCAGCAACACCCACCCCAAGCCACTCTTAACAGCAGATGCTTCACAGGTGGGTTGGGGAGCCCACCTGCCTGGCCTCTCTACCCAGGGTACCTGGACTCCACAGGAGTCCTATCCCCATATCAACCTCGTGGAGCTCAGCGCAATCTTCCTTACTCTTCGAGTATTTCACACCCAGCTCAGCTACAAGACTGTCCATTTGAACTAGGACTATCAGGTAGCCGTGTTCTATGTGAACAATCAGGGCGGAATAGGCTCTCTGTTGCTGTGCAACAAAGCACTGCGACAATGTGCCCTCGCCAAAGAGCATCAGATTCATCGTGTATCTTCCAGGTATTCAAAACTCTTGGGCAGGCAAACAGTCGAGTTCTGCTTCCACACGAATGGTCTCTCCATGCAGACCAGGTGGCCAGTATTTTTCAAATTTGGGGAACTCCGGACATAGACCTCTTTTCAAGTCCGCTGAATGCCAAACTTCCCTGGTTCTGTTCCAGAATTCCGGCTTGAGGTTGTCAGGCTAGGGATGTTTTCCTCCTTCATTGGGGTCAGGACTTCTGTATGCCTTTCCACCCATTCCCCTAATTCCCAAAACCCTGTTCAAGCTTCAGAGAGACAGAGGTCATATGATCCTCATAGCTTCACGTTGGCCACGGCAACCGTGGTACCCTCTGCTCCTACATCTCTCTCAAGCTCTGCCTCTGGAGTTAGGATCTGTTCTAGATCTTCTTTCTCAAGAGGATGGGATGCTGTGGCAGCCCAGTTCCCAGTCTCTGCATCTCAGGGCCTGGTTGCTGAAAGCCTAGAACTTCACGGTCTTAACCTTTCCCAGCAGGTAAAGGATATCCTTAATGCTTCCAGGAAACCTGCCACAAGACGCTCTTATGTATTTAAGTGGAAAAGGTTTACCATATGATGCTCGCAGAAGGGTCTTAACCCTCTTGCGATACCTCTGGAATCATTACTGGAGTGCCTCCTTAATTTGTCAAATGCAGGGCTTAAGACCAATTCAGCGAGAGTCCATTTGAGTGCTATTGCAGCTTCTTTCAAGCCTCTAAGTGGACAACCTATTTCCTCTCATAGCGAGATTTATGAGAGGCCTTCTTTTAACTAAGTCTCCCATTAAGCCACCAATGGTGGCATCAGACTTAAATCTGGTACTTGGGCAGCTTATGAAACCACCCTTTGAACCATTAGCCACTACACCTTTGAAATTCCTTTCCTAGAAGGTTATCTTTCTCAATGCAATCACATCAGCACGTCGCATCAGTGAATTGCAAGCGTTGCTGGCTGATCCTCCTTATACAAGGTTCCATCATAAGGAAGTCCTTAGGACTCGTCCACACTTTATGCCAAAGGTGGTTTCACCCTTTCATTTAAACCGAGTGGTTTACCTTCCTGTTTTCTTTCCAAGACCTCACGCCTCAAATGCAGAAAGGAACCTTCATACTTTGGACTGTAAAAGAGCTTTGGCCTTTTACTTGCAAAGGATACAGCAACATAGAAAATCCTCTCAACTCTTTGTTGCTTTTGATCCTAGTCATTTGGGACTTCCAGTCTCCAAAAGGACACTGTCCAGCTGGTTGCACAGTATATATCTTTTGCCTATGAACCTTCCTCTTGAAGGCCACGTCACAGCTCACAATGTGAGAGCCATGGCAGCCTCAATGGCTCATCGTCACTCTGTCTATTGATGACATCTGTCAAGCAGCTACTTGGGCTTCGGTACATACCTTCACAGCCCATTACTGCTTAGACAAGGACTCCTGCCAGGATGCCTTGTTTGGTCTGGCTGTTCTTCAACACTTGTTCCATACTTAATCAACTCCTACCCACCATCCCTGGTAGGATGCCAGAGATCCATGGGGGGAAGTGGAGTCCTTTCACAAGGACATACAACTTTCTGGGGCCATCTCCCTGACATCTGCAGCTAGGGAGTCCCCATATGTGAAGACTACATTCCTGCTTGTTCCTGGAGATTGCATAGTTACTCACCTGTAACAAGTGATCTCCGGGAACAGCAGGAATTTAATCTTCACAACCCGCCCACCTCCCCGAGGAGTTGTATCTCTTTCCCTCTCTCTTTTGTCTCCGCTATATACTCAACTGGAGAGGGACAGTTGGGAAAGGTGTGAAGGCAGCATACAGGCACTGTGGGATGCTCCCAGAAGCTTTCCTATTGGATGCTGGGGAGTGTTCCCGTGCAGGCTCCGTCAGTATCGATGATACCCATATGTGAAGACTAAATTCCTGCTGTTCCCGGAGATCACCTGTTACAGGTGAGTAACTATGCTTTACACACCTGTAATGTGTTCTCCGGGGACAGCAGGAATTGGTCCCCACAGCCCTCGCTTCTCCCCTGGAGTTGCTTTAATACTATCTTGAATTTTTTTGCTGTCTCTTAGCTATGTCATCTGAGCAAGATGGCACCCTTGGGAGGGAAGGGCACCACGCATGTGTGGTGGCATCTCCTGAAGGCTTTCTTTGAAAGCTGAGGGGATGCTTTCGCGAGGGCTCAGTTGGTGCTGATTTCACCCATATGAGGATTGATTCCTGCTGTCCTTGGAGAACACCTGTTACAGGTGAGTAACTATACTTTTTGGGCCTTGCTAGCTGAGGGGAGGCAGGAGCAGCTGCTAGGGGCACAATTCCAATGTGTTTTGTTTTCTGGGGCCCGGATAGCAATTCATGTTAAAGTGCAAAAAAAAAGCATTTTTTTTATTGCATATTGCTTTTATATGCCAGCAGAGGAATGGGGGCACATTCCTCTAAGCTGATCGTGCCCACCAAAGCCATGGGTTTGTCATGCAGCTCCAAGCGCGGTACCATCTCTGCTGCAGGACTTTGCTGCAGTTGCAAAACAAGGTCAGGATCATTGGAAGATGGATTCCTGGTAGGGTCTCTAGCCAAAGCTGGGCAAGCAGGGGCCTCAGGGTATGGAAGTGGACCTCCCAGCCCGGGGGAGTTGCACAATGCCTCTTGGGCCCTTGGTGCCTCCGAATGCGCTCGAGGAGATCAACAAGGGTCGGGAGCTCCTGGAATGCAGGAAGGCGGAAGTGGCGCCCTCTCATCCCTCTACCTCTCAGGAGCCACCGGAGGGCAGGGTTTCTGGGGGGAGTTTTCACCTGAGTTTGTACTGCTTATGCATAAGGCATTCTACATGGAGCAGCAGAGAACAGTATCTTCACTGGGAACAAGCAGGAAGTCGGTCCTCACATATGGGTGACTGCACCAATGGAGCTCTTGCAGAAGCATCCCCCCAACTTTCAAAGAAAGCCTTTGGGAGATGCCACCACAAATGCGTGGTCCCCTTCCCGCCCAAGGGTACCATCTTGTTAGGTCTCCTTTTTTCCGCAGAGCCCTTCAAATGTTGTCTGACTTGTCCCTGGAAAAAGTTAGAAGCATAGAAAATGGCAGAAAAAGACCACATGGCCTATCTAGTCTGTCCTTCCATATCAACAACTACAACAGTCCCCTTTTTTCCTTTAGAGATCCTCTGTGTTTGCCCCATGCTTTTTTGAATTCAGATACTGTCCTCATCTCTACCACCTCCACTGGGAGACTATACGGATCCACCACTATTTCTGTAAAAAAATATTTCTGTATATCACTCCTGAATCTATCCCCCTTCACCCTCATCCCATGTCCCCTCATAGCAGAACTTGCTTTCAATTGAAAGAGGCTCTCCTCCCCTGTGCATTTATCCCACGGAGGTATTTAAACATCTCAATCATATCACCTCTATCCTGCCTTTCCTCTAAGGTGTACATTTTAAGATCCTTAAGTCTGTCTTCATATGCTTTATAATGAAGACCACTAACCATTTTAGTAGCCAACCTCTGTACTGATTCCATCCTGTTTATATCCTTTTGAAGGTGCAGTCTCCAGAATTGCACACTATACTCCAAATGAGGTTGCACCAAAGACTTATACAGAGGTACTATCATATCCTTTTTTCTGATAGCCATTCCTCTCTGTATTCACTGAAGCATCCTTCTAGCTTTTGCCATCGCCTTTTCTACCTGCTTAGCTACTTTAAGCTCATCAGACACAAACACGCCTAGGTCCTGCTCTTCTTTAGTGGACAAAAGTACTTCATCCCCTATGCTATATTGCTCCCTTGGATTGCTGCAGCCTAAATGCATGACCTTACATATTTTTTTTATTTTATTTATTTTTACATTCTCTTATATACCGTGCTATTCTGCATCAGTGCAGTTTACATTGAACAAACTGAAATTACATTGAACAGGGCATTATAACTTGGAGATAACTATTTTACAGGGAACATGGGCTATGGAGGGTTAAGTGGCTTGCCCAAGACCACAAGGAGCACCTGTGGGACTAGAAACCCCAGTCCTTCCAGCCCAAGGTTGCTGTCCTCTAGTGGGATTTGAACCCCTGACCTTCCGGCCTGAAGTACCTCGTCCCAACCACTAGGCCACTCCTCCACTCCAACATTAACATTAAATCCCAGCTACCAAATTCTAGACCATTTTTCAAGCTTAGCTAGATCCCTCCTCATGTTATCTACACCTTCCTGGGTGTCTATTGCAGATTTTGGTATCATCCGCAAAGAGGCCAGCCTTACCCAACAGCCCTTCTGCTATATCAGTAACAAAGATGTTAAAAGGAATTGGACCAAGGACCGATCCCTGGGGCACACCACTGGTAGCTTCCTTCTCCTCAGACTGAATTCCACTTACCTGTACCCTTTGTCGCCTCCCACTCAACCAATTTCTAACCCCGCAGTAACTTTAGGGTCCATCCCTAGGGTGTTCAATTTGTTTATAAGTCACTCTGAGGAACAGTGTCAAAGGCTTTACTGAAATCTAAATACACCACATCATGAGGGAGGAGTGGCCTAGTAGTTGGGGCAAGGTACCTCAGGCCTGAAGGTCAGGGGTTCAAATCCCACTAGAGAACAGCATCCTTGGGCAGGAAAGACTGGGGTTTCAAGTCCCACAGGTGCTCCTTGTGGTCTTGGGCAAGCCACTTAACCCTCCATTGCCCATGTTCCCTGTAAAATAGTTATCTCCAAGTTATAATGCCCTGTTCAATGTAATTTCAGTTTATTCAATGAAGCTCTTCGATGGTCCTGCGTATGCTGAATATAGAAGGCCAATGCCTTCTTAAAGTCCAGGGTATGCAGCACTGCCTCTGCCCGATTGGCATGCAGCCTGGGGAAGAAGATAGGCAGCATCACCTCTTGATTGAGGTGGAAGGAAGAGACTACTTTCGGCAGGAAGTTGGGGTGTGTGAAGAGCAGCACCCGGTTCCTATAGAAACTTGTATAAGGCCTGTCGGACACAAGGGCTTTAAGCTCATTCAGTCATCGAGTTGATGTGAGTGCCACCAAGAAAATTACCTTCCAAGAAAGGTAGCATAGATAGCAGGTTGCCATCGGCTCAAAAGGTGGCCTAAAACCCATTCAAATCCCATTCGTCCACCGGAGGGCGGACCGGGTGCTTCAGGAGAAGTATGCCTCAAGAATCTAGACACCAGAGGGTGCGCAGAGAGAGGCTTTCCTTCCACTGGAAAGTGGTGTGCAGCCAGGGCACTGAGGTGCACTCTGACTGAGTTGGACTTAAGTCCCAAATTCGAAAGGTGGAGAAGATACTGCAGTACCACTGCAACCTGGCAAGAGAAAGGATTCACTTTCTGCTGTTCGCACCAAACCGCAAACCTATGTCATTTGAAGGCATAGGTCTGTCTAATTGATTGCCTCCTTGAGGCCAGAAAGACCTCTTCCACATTTCTTGGAAGGAGTGTTGCGAGCACTATCCTTTCAGCAGCCATGCCATTAGATTGAGGGAGCTGAGATTGGGGTGCAGGATACTGCCCCCCTCCTGAGACAGGAGAGGTGGAGAGGACCCCAGAGGAATGGGGACCTCCACTGCTAGCTAAAGTAGAAGCGGAAACCAGGGTTGCCTCGGCCACCTGGGTGCTATCAGGATGACAGAGGCCCTGTCCTGGAGAATCTTGAATAGAGTTTTGGCCACCAGAGGTGTAGGGGGAAACGCATATAGGAGGCCCACAGACCAGGATATCAGGAAATGTGTCGGCAGCCACCCTGCCTGGGTGTGGCTGCCTGGAGCAGAACTGGGGCAACTGGTGATTCTGTGGACTCGCAAACAAGTCCAACAGTGGCCGTCCCCAGGTTTGAAAAAGCCAATGGACTACTCCTTTGTCCAGCTGCCACTTGTGGGGCTGCAGAATCCTGCTGAGTCTGTCGGTTAAGTAGTTGTCCTGGCCTGGCAGGTAGACTGCCCTAAGCTGCATGCCATGTCGAACTGCAAAGGAACACAGATCCAGGGTTTCCTGACTGTAGGCAGGACCCCGTGCCCCCGTTTGTGCACATAGAACATGGCTACTTGGTTGTTTGTACCAAGACAGGCTGATGAGCTAGAGTTTGACAGAAAACTCAAAGAGCCAGGTGGATGGCATGAAGTGCCAAGAAATTGATTTGTTGTGTGCTCTCGTCCGGAGACCACACACCCTGATTGCAGAGACCCTGGCAATGGGCTCCCCAGCCCAGCAAGGATGCATCTGTGGTCAGGATCCTCCTGTGTCAAGGAGCCTGGAAGGACAACCCCGCCTCCAAGTATAATGGTTGAAGCCACCAGTCCAAGGACTGTACCAGCCTTCTGGACACTTTGATTCTGTCTCTGAGACACCTGTGGCCTGTGTCCACTGGTCTCTGAGGCACCACTGAGCTGTGTGCATGTGGAGGCAGGCATCGGTATTACATGGATGGTGGAGGCCATGTGCCCGAGGAGATGCAGAAAGTGTCTTGAAGATACCTGAGAACTACGACTTATTTGGCCTGCTAGTGCCAGAAGCCTTTTTGCCCTGTCTGTTGGCAGATAGGCCCTTGCTTGAAGGGTGTTCAGCCTGGCCCCTATGAACTCTAGTTGTTGAGTGGGAACTAGGCTGGACTCAGGGCAGTTTATTACAATTCCCAGGTGTTGGAGCAGCCGGATGGTGCGAGATGTGGCCTGTTGGACCTCCATGGCTGAAGGGGCCCTGATGAGCCAGTCGTGTAGGTAGGGGAAGACAAAAACTCCTTGGAGTCTGAGGAAGGCGACCACCACCGCCAGGCATTTTGTGAATACCCTGGGGGCGGAGGCCAGGCCAAAGGGAAGTACCCTGTACTGGTAGTGATTGTCTCCCACCACAAAGCGTAGGTATTGTCTGTGGTCTGGGTGTATCAGGATGTGTGTATATGCATCCTTTAGGTCTAAGGAACATAGCCAGTCTCCCTGGTGGAGGTAAGGCAGCAATATCCAAGTGAGAGCATCTTGAACTTCTCCCTCACCAGGAATTTAAGTTGCGCAGGTCGAGGATGGGTCAGAGGCCTCCTGTCCTTTTTGGTATCAGAAAGTACCTGGAGTAGAAGCCCCTGCCCTGTAGGTGGTGGGGCACTGGTTCTACCGCCTGATCCTCAAGAATACCTGCTAACTCCTTCAGAAGGTGGTGAAGGGGAGACCTGGGGGGCTCTCCTGGAAAATAAGGAGGAGGAACCTGGGTCAAATGAAGGAGGTTACCTGGGTCCTACAGATAGTCCATCAGTGGTGATGGCTGGCCACCTGTAGGCATATAGGGCAAGCCTCCCTCCTGTGTACTGCCTGTCTCCTGTGGTGAGAGGGGCTATGCAATGAGAGTCAAAAGCTGCTCCCAGGCTGAGCCGGTGCCTGGGGGCTTTCTACTTATGTGGGCCATGCCCCTGTCCCTTGGCCTGCTGCCCCTGTTGGGAAGCCAGGGAGGCCTGAAATGAGGGGATAGCTTTGGTAAGCAGCACCCTTCCTCTGGTAAAAGGGCTTCTTACCCAAGCCCTTCTTAGAAGGGGCAGAGGTCTTTTTTTGAGAACTGTGTCCTGGTCATGTATTTGGACTCGATCTCAGCACCCTTGTCGGTCATGGGTTTGCTAAAGAGGTTCCCTGGCATGGGATATTGACCAACTTGACCCATTGCTCGAGGTCTGACGACTGTAGCCAAGCCTGGCGGCATGCACCGATGCCGGCCGCAGCTACCCGGGCTGCCGACTCGAAGCCGTCATAGGCTGCTCGAATCATGACCTTTGAGCACTCAAGGATACCGGTGGACAGGCTCTTGAAGCCCTGCAAAGGTCCCTTGGAGAGACCAGCCAAGAACCCGGCGAGTTCCTGTGCCAGGTCCCTCAGGTACATGCCCATGTACAGCTGGTAGGCCTGGATCTGAGATATCAACATAGAACCCTGGAAGCACTTCTTGCCGAGGGTGTCCAAGTTGCGGGCCTCCCTGCCAGGAGGCACCGTCTTCTGGCTCTTCAGCCTGCGCATGGCCGATTCCACAACCATGGAGTTGTGTGGCAATTGTGCTTTCTGAAACCCAGGGCTCTTATGGACTCAATACATGGAGTCGATCTGTCTGCTGATCACAGACGCCGGTATCTCCCACATGCGGAGCATCAGTCGTTCCAGGATCGCAGGCACCGGTACAGTAAGGGCCTCCCGAGGGGGAGAGTCATACTGGAGGATCTCGAGCTCTTTGTCTCGAGGATCCTCATCGGACTCCGCAGGGAACGCCAAAGCCTTTGACATATCCTTCATGAAGTCCAAGAACAGAGTGTTCTCCGGGGGGGGGGGGCGGCCTTCTCTGAGGCTTGGACACCGGGGAATCGGACGGGATGTCCCTGTGCCGGCAGGTGTTCGTGGAGACTATCCTCCTCAGAGGCTTCGGGGTGGGAGACAGAGGAGGAAATCAAGTTGCTCTGACCTCGACTACCCCGATGTCAGTGGAACCGGCGGCAACGACCTTGGCCTCGAGCGAGAAGTCGAGGGAGACTTCGGCAGAGGATCGACTCGAGTACACATGGTCTCGAAGATCGGCTCAGCCTCCAGGGTCGACTTTGACGTCAGTGGCCCAATGTTTGGGGCAGAAGGACCGGTGACGCCGGCTATCAATGCCGGCTGCTGCTCCATGAAGGCAGACATACTGCGCTCCAGAACCACCATTCTGAGAACGAGCTCAGAAGGCTCCGCAGCCACCGGGTCGGGTCCTGATGCTGTCGGGCCCAAAGCCGGTTCCCCCAGAGGGGAGTCTTTGACAAGAACCGGTACCTGCCTTGGCTGCTCCGTATCCCATTGAGGAAGCTTTACTGGATGCTCCATCTCTGAGGATCCGGGCCAGGGTTCAGGGCTCCGCAACTGATCCCAGGTGGGCCTGGCCGTTCGGAGCCACCCAACGATGCTGTCTTCGAGTATTTTTTCTTCCTTCGGTGTTCCTGCGAAGGAGACCCCCTCTGAGGAACCTCTATGACGCTCGGGCTCAGTGTTCCCCCCGAGATGTAGAGGCCTCAGATGAGGTCTGGACCCACAAAGGTACGGACTCAGCAAAAATCCTATCAGCATGCTGCTGGCGGCTTCTCAGGGCCTTCAAGGACATTTTCCTACACAGGCCACAGACCTTTGGGTCATGGTTGGGCCTGAGGCACCGGAGATAGCAGTCATGTGTATCGGTGAGGGACATAGGTTTTGTACACCGATCACATTTTTTTTTTAAACCCGCTGGAAGCCATCGGGGAAAAAAGGACCCTTGCTAGGTCGAAGCCTCGGGCTACCAGTGAAAAAAGAGCACGAATGCTAGTCACGAAGGACAAAAACCTGAAAAAAAATGGTCGGACTCGATACCGGTGTACCAAGTCAAAGGCGGGAAGGAGAACCGGTGTCAATTCAGTAGAAAAGATGAACCTTTTTAAAGTAATTTTAAACACTTTTTCCACGGTGACTAAAGGACCACGTCAGAAGGTCTCCATGGAAAAAAGGAGACTGAGCAAGATGGCACCCTTGGGCGGGAAGGGGACCGCACATGCGTGATGCAATTCCCAAAGGCTTTTTCTGAAAGCTGGGGATTTGCTCCACACGAGGGCTCCGTCGGTGCCAACGTCACCCATATGTGAGGACTGACTTCCTGCTTGTTCCCGGAGAAAGACCAGTATGGTCCATCTAGTCTGCTTAGCAAGGCAGCAAGAGTAGGTGCACCAGCCAATTTGTGTAGGTCACCTCTCTCCATACCTTTTTGTTTAGGGGTGTACCCACTGCTCCATGCAGGTCACCCCTATTTGAGATATAAAAGATAGTTATGTTTATTTTGATTTTATCCTGTTGCTATAAATGGATCCACTATGTCTGTCCCATGCCATTTTGAGTTCTGTCACTGTATTTGCCCCCACCACTTCCATCGGGATGGAATTCCAAGCATCCACCACCTTTTTAGTGAAAAAGTATTTCCTACATTGCCTTTCAGTTTACCCCCTTGCAGCTTCATGTTATGCCCTCTAGTTTTACAGCTTCCCTGTCTTTGGAAGAGGTTGGTTTGTTCATTAATACTCTTAAGTATTTAAAGGTCTGAATCATCTCCCCTGTCCCTCCTCTTCTCCAGAGTGTGCATATTTAGGTCTTCAAGTCTCTTCTCATAAGCCTTCTGAGCAGGGCTCCAAATAATTTTGGTCGCCTTCTTCTGAATCATTTCCAGTCTTTTTATATCCTTTGCGAGGTATGGTCTCCAAAATTAAACACAACATTCCAAGTGAGAGCTCACCAGTGACTTGTACAATGGCATTAGTACCTCTTCCTTTCTGCTGGTAATTCCTCTCTGTATGCAACACAGCATCCTTCTGGCTTTTGCCATCGCCTTGTCACTCTTTCACCACCTTGAGATCCTCAGAAACAATCACTCTGAGGTCCTTCTCCTGGTCTGTGCACACCAACCTCTCGCCCCCTATCGTATACAATTCCCTTGGATTTCTGCTTCCCAAGTGCATGACAAGCTTTAATGTGAAGTGCAGTAACTGCCAAGAATTAGACCATTCTTCCAGCTTTTGTAGATCTTTACTCATGTTATCCACTCCCTCAGAGGAGTCTACGCTGTTGCAAATTTTCATGTCATCTGCAAAAAGACAGACTTTTCCATTCAGTCCTTCAGCAATATCACTCAAATACATTGAACAGTACCGGTCCCAGGACCGAACCCTGGGGCACTCGGCAAATCACCTTCCTTTCATCCAAGTGAGTTCCATTTACCATCACCTTCTGTCGTCTGTCAGTCAACCAATTTCTGATCCAGTTCATCACCTTGGGACCCATCCCCAGGCTGTTGAGTTTATTGATAAGCCTTCTATGAGGAATAGTATCAAAGGTTTTGCTGAAATCTAGCTAGATCACATCCATTGCATGCCCTTGATCTACTGTAGTTCTCTGGTCACCCTGTCAAAGAATTCAATCAGATTTGTTTGGCAAGATCGTCCTTTGGTAAAACCATGTTGCCTCGGATCATGCAACCTGTTGGTTTCGAGAAAGTCCATTATTTGCTCTTTCAGGAGAGCCTCCATTACTTTTCCTGTCACAGAGGAAGGCTTACTAGCCTATGGTTTGTCACATCTTTCCTATTACCACTTTTGTGAAGAGGTACCACATCAGCCCTTTTCCAGTCCTGTGGAACTTCTCCTGTCTCCAAGGATCTATTAAAAACATCCTTTAAAGGCCCTGCCAGAACCTCTCTCAACTCTTTCAGTATCCTCTGATGTATCCCATCTGGTCCCATGGCCTTGTCCACTTTGTTTTTGCAAGTTGTTCAAACACATCTTCTGTGAATGGTGTGGCATCTACTCCATTCCCATTTGTCAATCACAGGTGGTCCTTCTCCAGGATTTTCTTTAGTAAAAACAGAGCAGAAGTATTTGTTTAGCATTTTTGCTTTTTCAATGTCACTTTCCACAAATCTGCTCCCAGCACGTTTGAGTCCTACAATTCCACCGCTGATTTTTCTCCTCTCCCGAATATACCTGAAAAACGTTTTGTTGCCACACTTCACATCTTTAGCCATCTTTTCCTTCTGCCTTTGATTTTGCTATCCTTATTTCTCTTTTTGTCTTTAAGTTTGGTCCTGTATTCTTTTCTGTGTTCCTGTTTGAGAACTTCTGAATTTTGTGAAAACTGTTTTTTGCCTTTATTTGTGCAGCCACTTCTTTGGAGAACTAAATAGGTGCCAGCTAACAATCAGCACTGATGCTGTTTTCCACATCTGGAGGAGGCGGTGCCTGAAGATGGGGATGGGGACCATAAGGGCCTCCTTAGGTGGGGCCTCATATTGGAGGATTTAGAGTTCCTCCATGCGAGGATCCTCCTCAGACTCTGGTGAGTGACAATGTCTCTGCCATGTCCCGGACAAACTTGAGGAACGAGGTGTCCTTGGGCAGGGACTGGCACCTCGGTGCTGGCAGGTCTGAGTCTGAGGGGAGATCATGGTGTGCTTGTAACTCCGGGAAAGCCTAGTTTTCGGACTCCCAGTCAGAGTAGTCCGTCAAGGACTTGAGGCCTGACGGCTCTAGGGGCATTGTCTGGTCCGGCCTTCAGTGAACTGTGGCTATTACTTGGTGGGAGTCAGAAGCACTTGCTGGGAAGGATCTTGCTCCCGAGGACTGGGATGGAGATCCTCGCCAAGGTTTGACTCGAGGCATGGGGCTCTTGAGAATCTCTTTGACGGCCCAGCGAGTCCTCTGCATAGAGGTCCCTGCGGTCTCAGCGCATGAGCCGGCTGATGCGCTGGGGCCAGGCATCGATGCTTGCTGCGAGTCAAGGAAGGTAGAAATGCTACATTCCAACGCCATCATCCTGGTTTCCCACTCGGGAGTTGCAGCCTTCGACAGATGTCAGGGTGACTGGGTCAGGTGTCAGTGACGAGAGGGAGTCTTCGACAGGACAGGTCTCAGCAGTCCAAGATCCATTGTCTGAGGCCTTGGTGTCTGTTCTGGGTATCTTCGCCAGCTGCCCCCGCTCCAACTCCTGATACTCTCTGGGGCTGTGGGACCTCACATGGGACTTGTTATGCTTGTCTGTTCTTTTTCTTATGTTCTCACTCCAGGGAACCCTTATCGGAGCGTGCCTGCTCGGGCATCGCGTGGGCTTTAAGCAACTGAGGATCTGTGCAGGGCCTTAGAGTGTGTGGCTTCTGGGGATACTGGGGTTGAATTTGACCTGTGGAAGACATCATCCTGCTTTTGCTGAAGACTCTGGATGGCCTTAGCGGACATCATCTTGCACAGGGAACACACCTCTGGGTCATGGTCTGTACCTAGACACCAGAGGCAACAGTCATGTGTGTCGGTAAGGGACATGTTCTTTGAGCACCGATAACACTTAAACCCACTGGCCATTGGGGCATAAAGAACCCCAGTGAGGTCAAAGACCTTCAATGCGGCCAGCAGTTAGAAAAGGCATGAAACCATGCTGGATGGATAAACCTAAACTAAACTGGTTCAGAGTCTCAAAGCCAAGGAGATGGGGCTCGGAGGCAAGAAAGGGACCGGTGCTAAACGGACAGTACACATTAGTGCAGCGAAAATCAACTTTCTGGGGAAGGAAGACTAACATCTGTAGGGCTCCGCAGAAAACCAGAGACTGAGTAAAATGGCACCCTTGGGTGGGAAGGGGACTGCACAAGCTGGAGAGTTGCTCCTGCAGGGGCTCCATCAGCATCAATGTCACATCTGGAATTGGGAACACTGAATTTGGTACCTGCAAAATTAAAGTTGTTAAACTTCATGCAGATTGTGAGAAATTGCAAGAGGACCTCGTGAGGACGAAAGATAGAGCATCCAAATGGAAGATGAAATTTAATGTGAACAAGTGCAAAGTTATGCATATAAGAAAAAATAACCCAAATTATAGCTCCACAAATGTTAGGTTCTACATTAGTAATCATCACCCAGGAAAAGAATAGCGTTGTTGCTTACCTGTAATGGAGGTTCTCTGTAGACAGCAGGAGAAAGCAGCCACACTTGATTGTGAAGCCTACGGGCTAATATATTTGTGAAACAGTGTCAGCTGAAAATATATATATATTTTTTTTAACAAAGCATATGTGCATGATCTTGTACTTCCTGACACTCAGACTGCTTTTAGTTCAGATAGGCCATATGTCCCTTTCTGCCATCATGTTTCTAGATAGTCAGGTGGCCAAACCCCCCTCCACCCCCCCCAACCCCCATATATCCCAACTAGCCATGTGGGGTCCCCCCCCCCCCTCCTAAACCTTGAAACCCAGCTAGCTGGTGAGCTTCAGGGGGCCAGACATGGAGCTGTGAAAATAAGAGAGAAAATTATTCAAAGGGGTAGACTATAAGAACATTTCTCCAGGACCAAGCAGGAAGTCAGTCCTCACATATGGGTGACGTCGGCGCCGACGGAGCCCTCGCGGAGCAATTTTCCCCAGCTTTCAAAGAAAGCCTTTGGGAATTGCAGCGCGCATGCGTGGTCTCCTTCCCGCCCAAGGGTGCCATCTTAGCCAGTCTTCTTTTTTCCACGGAGCCCTACAGACGTACCCGTCGTGTCCCCGCTGAAAAAGTTGATTTTATTGATTTATTTCTCTTTTTTCTGATTTTGGTCAGTTTCGTTTTTCGGTTTTTCGCTGGCAGCCCGGTCCTTTGACCTTGCAGGGGCCCTTTTTCCCCCGATGGCTGCCAGTGGTTTCAAGCGGTGTGTTCAGTGTGACAGAAATATGTCACTCACTGACACACACGATAATTGCCTCCGCTGCCTGGGCCCGGATCACGAAGAACTGATCTGTGGAGCCTGTGGCAAAATGTCCTCCAAAGCGTTAAGGAGTCGGCGGCACCAGCGGGAAAGAATCTTCGCTGACCCCGGCCGTACCCGGACCTCGTCGGAGGCCTCGGCGTCCAGAGGTTCCAGCTCTGACCATCGCCGAAGCTCCTCCGACAGGGGTTCTCCCTCCGGGGACCATCGACGGAAGGTAAAACCCGCGAGGGCGGCGTCGGTGGACGCTCCTGGCTCCGCGAGGGCCAGGTCGCATAGCCCCGATAGCCGTCCCGGGTCTTTGGAGAAGGAGCACCTCCCGAAGCGACCTCGTCTGGAGTCGGAGTTGCCTGCTCGGGTAAGTCCTGTAGTCCTCCTGGACTCGCCTCAGAGAGGTCCGACGTCGGGCCCGACGCCGTCGGGGCCCGAGTCGGGGGCTGCTGGGTCACCTGAGGTCGGACTCAGGTTGACGGCCTTGGAGAGCAGACTATCTGCCTTCATGGACCAGCAGTGGGCACTGATTGCTAGCCTCGCTGGCGCCACTGCCCCGACTGCCGGGACGTCGACGTCCAAGTCGACCCCGGAGACCGAGCCGATCCTCGAGTCCATGCGAACTCGAGTCGATCTTCGGTCGAGGTCACCCTCGGCCTCCCGTTCGGGACCGAGGTCATCGACGCCGACTCCCTCGGTGTCGGGGCGGCCGACGCCTCCGCCTGCCCGAGCCGACCCCACCGATTCCTCCTCGGAGTCGGCCTGGGAGTCTGAAGAGGAAGAGTCGCCTGATTCGTTTCGGACTCGGTGTGTCCCCTCGGACTCACCTGAGTCCGAAACTCGGAAGCAGTCCCTTCCGGAGGATGCCCGGTTCTCGGACTTCGTCAGGGATATGGCCAAGGCTTTGGCCTTCCCTGCGGATCCCGAGGAGGAGCCTCGAGCCGAAGAGCTCGACGCCCTTCAGTATGACTCTCCCGCCAGGGAACACTTTACTGTACCGGTTCCTCCCATGCTGGAACGACTACTCTTCCGCATGTGGGAGAGTCCGGCCTCGTCGCCGGTATTAAGCAAGCGGGTCGATTCCATCTATCGAGTCCGCAAGAGTCCTGGCTTCCAAAAAGCACAGCTGCCACACCATTCCATGGTAGTGGAATCGGCCATGCATAGGCTTAAGAGCCAAAAGATGCACTCCTCGGTGCCTCCTGGCAGGGAGGCCCGTAACCTGGATGGCCTTGGTAAGAAGTGTTTCCAGGGCTCTATGCTTGCTTGTCGTGTCCAGACCTACCAGCTCTACATGGGCATGTATCTCCGAGACCTGGCTAAAGAGATAGCCGGATTCTCCGCTGGACTGTCCGAGGAACCTTTGCGGAGGTTCCTGGCCTTGACAACTGGTATTCGGGAATGCTCCAAATTCATGTCCCGAGCAGCCTCTGATGGCTTTGAAGCATCGGCTCGAGTGGCCGCAGCCGGCATCGGTGCCCGCCGACAGGCTTGGCTTCAGTCGTCTGACCTTGAACCCTGGGTGCAGGACAAGTTGGTCGATGTCCCCTGCTGAGGTGAGAACCTCTTTGGCAAGCCCATGGCTGAAAAGGCTGCACAAATCGAGACGGAGACTCTCACCAGGACTAGGCTTTCTAGGAAGACCTCCGCCCCTTCCCAGAAAAAGAAGGGCTCGGGAAAGAAGTCCTTTTACCCGAGAAAGGCGGCTGCCTATAAACACTACCCTCAGTATCAGGCCTCCGCAGCTCCCCAACAGGGCCAGCAGGCCAAGGGACGGGGTAACGGGTCCCGTAGGCAGCAAGCCCCCAAGCCTGCACCACCAGCCCCTGCTCAGCAGGGTGGGGGTTTTTGACTTCATCAGCATAGCCTCTCCCCCTCAGCTGGCTCCTCCCAGCACCGGAGGCCGGCTGGTTCACTTCGCCCACAGGTGGTCCAACATCACTTCAGATGCCTGGGTGCTTCAAGTCGTAAGAGAAGGCTATCTTCTCCACTTCCACCAGGTCCCTCCCTCTTATTTCCCGGGAGAACCTCCACGACTCCCTCTGCACAGGGACTTACTCCTTCAGGAGTTAGCAAGTCTTCTTCAGGAACAGGCTGTGGAACCGGTGCCCCACCACCTGAGAGGTCAAGGCTTTTATTCCAGGTATTTCCTAATACCAAAAAGGACAGGAGGCCTCAGACCCATCCTGGACTTGCGCAACCTCAACAGGTTCCTCGTGCGGGAAAAGTTCAAGATGCTTACCCTTGGAATCCTTCTGCCCTACCTCCAGCAGGGAGATTGGCTATGCTCCTTGGATCTAAAGGATGCCTACACGCACATCCTCATCCACCCAAGCCACAGCCAATACCTAAGGTTTGTGGTGGCAGGAAATCATTACCAGTACAGAGTACTGCCCTTTGGCCTATCCTCCGCACCACGAGTCTTCACAAAATGCCTCGCGGTGGTGGCGGCCTATCTCCGGCTTCACGGCCTCTGTCTTTCCGTACCTCGACGACTGGCTCATCAGAGCATCGTCCTCTCCGGAGGTCACCAATGCCACACACCGCACGGTGACTCTTCTGCAGTACTTGGGCTTTGTCATAAACTTCGCAAAGTCCACTTTGCTCCCCTCACAGGATCTCGAATTCATCGGCGCAAGACTGCACACTCCTCAGGCGCGAGCTTTCCTGCCTCTCGACAGGGCTCAACGGCTCATGGACCTAGCCGGCCGTTTTCGCAGCCAGTCCCTGGTCTCCGCCAGGCGCTTCCTGAGACTACTCGGCCATATGGCTTCCACCGTCCACGTGACCCCCAATGCCCGCCTGAATATGCGGTCTGCTCAATGGTGCCTTCGTAAGCAGTGGCAACAAGCCACCGGCGGACTAGCCGACTTAGTGCGCATCTCCGGGCCGCTGGCCTCTTCTCTACAGTGGTGGCTTCATCGGCCGAACCTGGTGCTCGGAATGTCTTTTCAGTCACCTCAGCCGGCTCAAGTGCTGACGACCGATGCTTCCCTCCTGGGTTGGGGAGCACATTGCCAAGGGGCATGTACTCAAGGTCTCTGGACCGCGTGGGAGTCTGCTCAGCAGATCATCTTCCTGGAGCTCAGAGCAATCCGTCTGGCGCTCAAGGCTTTCTCCCACCTGACTTCTCACCAGTCCGTCCTTGTCCAGACGGACAATCAAGTTGCCATGTTCTACGTGAACAAACAGGGGGGCACGGGCTCCTTCCTTCTCTGCCGAGAAGCTCAGAAGCTCTGCTCTTGGGCCGTCAGTCACGGCATTCTTCTCAAGGCAGTTTATCTCCCAGGCCAAGAAAATTGCCTGGCGGACAAACTCAGCAGGATACTCCAGCCGCACGAGTGGCGTCTGGATCCATTGGTAGTTCAGAAAATATTTCTGAAGTGGGGACTCCCCACGATGGATCTCTTTGCCAGTCCTCTCAACCGGCAACTTCCTCGCTTCTGCTCTCGTCAGCCACATCCCCTCCGAGTAGCGGCAGATGCTTTTCTACTCTCATGGTCGGAGAGCCTTCTGTATGCTTTTCCTCCCATCCCGCTAGTCTCTCGAACTCTTTTCAAGGTTCTCCGAGACAAAGCTTCCATGATCCTGGTGGCTCCTCGCTGGCCCAGACAGCCGTGGTTTCCACTCCTGCTGCAATTAGCGGTAGAGGATCCGTTCCTTCTGGGGTTTTAACCGGATCTCCTAACACAGGATCAGGGGTCCCTGCTACACCCCAACCTCAGATCTCTCAATCTAATGGCCTGGCTGCTGAAAGGGTAGTCCTTGCTCCCCTTCTCCTGCCGGCAGAGGTGGAAGAGGTCGTCCTAGCTTCTCGGCGACCTTCCACCCGCAAATGCTACGCCCTTAAATGGCGTCGCTTTTCCGTTTGGTGTGCCCAGCAGTCTCAGGATCCCTTCTCCTGCTCGGTGTCGGTGATCTTGCAGTACTTGCTCTACCTCTCTAATCTGGGACTTAAGTCCAACTCCGTCAAAGTTCACCTCAGTGCTCTTTCAGCACATCATGTGCCGGTGGACGGCAGACCTCTTTCCAGCGACCCTCTCGTAGCGAGGTTTCTCCGAGGTCTCCTTCTACTTAAACCACCTCTGCGCCCGCCAGCACCTGACTGGGATCTGAATGTGGTTTTACAGCGGATCACCTGTCCGCCTTTTGAACCTATGGCTACCTGTTCTCTCAGTTTTCAGTTTTCTTTCTTGGAAAACTTTATTCCTGATAGCCCTCACTTCCGCTAGACGCGTAAGTGAATTGCAGGCCCTCGTGTCTGATCCCCTTACACTCGGTTCTACAAAAATAGGGTAGTCCTACGGACTCACCCAAAATTTCTTCCAAAAGTGGTCTCCCCTTTTCACATCAATCAGGAGGTGGTACTTCCGACCTTCTTTCCCAGGCCACACTCCAGCCGAGCTGAAATGGTCCTGCATACCCTGGACTGTAGAAGGGCATTGAACTTCTACCTTGACCGTACGCGGGAGCACCGTAAAGCTGCTCAGCTTTTTGTGTCTTTTGACCCAATAAATTGGGACTACCGGTCTCCAAGCGTACTCTGTCCATCTGGGTTGCTGACTGCATCGCTTGGGCTTATGGGGCAGCCGGACTCTCGTTAGAAAGTCGAGTCACGGCTCATTGTGTTCGGGCGAAGGCTACGTCAGTGGCTTACCTCCGCTCTGTTCCGCTGGCAGACATCTGCCGGGCCGCTACTTGGTCTTCGAGCCAGACTTTTGCGGTCCATTACTGTCTCGAGAGGGAGTCCCGCAGGGACAGTGCTTTCGGACAGGCAGTCCTCCGAAATCTCTTCGAGGTTTGAGCAACTCCTACTCTCCATCCCGGATGAGGGCTACCGGTGGGTAATAATTCAGTGAAGATTCCTTCCTTCTGTGCCGCTGAGCTAGAGGGAGCTCATTTTTGTGCTTAGGGTCTCCGGTAGCCTTAAGCTTGGGAGTCCCATATGTGAGGACTGACTTCCTGCTTGGTCCTGGAGAAAGCGTAGTTACTCACCTGTAACAGGTGTTCTCCAGGAGCAGCAGGAATCAGTCCTCACAACCCTCCCTCCTCCCCTTGGAGTTGCAATCATCTGCTTAAGTTTTTTTTTTTTGCAAATTTTTATGCTGTCTTTTAGCTATGTCATCAGACTGGCTAAGATGGCACCCCTGGGCGGGAAGGAGACCGCGCATGCGCGCTGCAATTCCCAAAGGCTTTCTTTGAAAGCTGGGGAAAATTGCTCCGCGAGGGCTCCGTCGGCACCCATATGTGAGGACTGATTCCTGCTGCTCCTGGAGAACACCTGTTACAGGTGAGTAACTACGCTTTCAGTGCATTTGAATATCTCATGGGGTGTCGTCTGGTCCATTGTTGAAGAAAAACTCCATTTCTTTAATCAGGTCATCCCAGAAAGGTTAGTAGCGACAAGTTAAACTACTGAGGAAGGTTACTGTGAGACCTACGATTGCTTTAAAAGAACTAGAGGTCTCTGGTTGATACTGGGGGAAATATTGACTTTTCCATCATTTCAAGATTACTCCAAAAACAAAATGAAGCCTATTTTCAAATGGACGTCCAACCCCTTGTGCAGCCAGGCAGAATCAGGGCATACAGTGGTAGACCCAATTCTGATACAAAGAGACATCTAGCACTGGGTTAGAAATTGATTGAGTGGGAGGCGGCAAAGGGTATAGGTTAATGGAACTCATTCTGAGGAGGTAGTGGTTACCAGTGGTGTGCCGCAGATCTGTCCTTGGTCTGATTCTTTTTAATATCTTAGTGATATTGCAAAAGGGCTGTCGGGTAAGATTTGTCTGTTTGCGGATGATACCAAAATCTGCAATAGACACCCAGCCATGTGTCTAGCCCCTGCAAGATCATAATCTGGTCTACCAGCCTGGACGTGCAAGGCCAGCCCCAATTCCAATTGGCTGCACACCCAGCTGCATAGCCAGCTAACTCAGCCTGCTCTGTAACTTTTTTTATTTATTTTTATTTAACCAGTTTTCTATACTGCCTTATCCTTCAATCAAAGTGATTTACATTATGTAATCACTACAAACAGGTACTGGATACACTCCCTTGTCCCCAATGGGCTCACAATCTATGTGTACCTGAGGCAACGGAGGGTTAAGTGGCTTGCCCAAGGCCACAAGGAGTGCCTATAGGACTAGAAACCCCAGTCCCTCTGGCCTGATATTGCTGTCCCCAGGTGGGACTTGAACTGCTGGCCCTCTGGCCTTAGGTGCCATGTCCTATTTATTTTTTATTTACATTCTCTTATATACCGCACTATTCTGCATCAGTGCGGTTTACATTGAACAAACTGAAATTACATTGAACAGGGCATTATAACTTGGAGATAACTATTTTACAGGGAACATGGGCTATGGAGTGTTAAGTGGCTTGCCCAAGACCACAAGGAGCACCTGTGGGACTAGAAACCCCAGTCCTTCCAGCCAAGGTTGCTGTCCTCTAGTGGGATTTGAACCCCCGACCTTCCGGCCTGAAGTACCTTGCCCCAACCACTAGGCCACTCCTCCACTCCTATCCATTAAGCCGCTCCCTCCCGATGGCATCTCATTGCCATGGCACCGCGGCTCCTTTACAGAGCTGCGAATTCAGCCCGCTGCCTAGATTGTCCTTTCCCCACAGCCAGACCCCCGACCTGGCCTGCCATGGCCAGAGTCCGGATGCAGGGAACCTCTTGCACGCCTCTGCTTTGTCCCCGCTGGCCATTGCTGCTACTCCACATTAACATATCTGAAAAATGTCTTCTCCCTCATTTTATTGTGTTGGCTATTTCTTCGTCTTTTTGTATCTTTGCTTTCCCGATTACTTTGCTAGCTGCTCCCCCCCCCCCCCCCCCCCCAAATATAGATGTCTGGCTTCCCTCTTTTTCTTCACCTTTTCAGCTACTTCTTTTAAGAACCATAGCAGCCTCATTTTCCTTTTACATTTATTTACCTTTCTAACAAAAAGGTTTGTTGCCCTTAAAATATCCCATTTCAGTTTTGCCCACTGCTTTTCTACATCCCCTAGCTGTTTTCATCCTGCTAATGACTCCTTGAGGTATTGGCCCATCTTGGCAAAGTTAGTTTTCCTAACATCTAAGACCTTCGCTTTTGAATGGATTTTATCAACCCTAGTCCTAATACTGAACCACACCATCTGGTGATCACTGGATGTGAGATGATCTCCCACTATAACATCAAACACTTACCCCACTGGTAAGCACCAAGTCCAGTATGGCCCCTCCATGTTTGGATTCTGTTACCAGTTGCCTGAATAGCTCTTTCTGTAGAGAATCCAGGATCTCCTTACTTCTAGATGACACTTGCAGAAGGGATGTGCCAATCATCCATCATATTGAAATCAACTATCAGTAGCACTTCTCCTTTCATGACAATGCTGCATATGTCTTCTATTAAATCTCCATCCACTTCTCCCTATCGTGCCAATGCAAATGGATTTCCCTTTCCCTCTTTCTAATTTAACCCACAGTGCCTCCCCTCTCCCTTTTAAGCCCTGTAATTCTTTAGCTTTAATATTATTTTTTACATGTAATGCCACTGCTTCCCTTCTTCCTATCCTGTTTTTCCTGAATAAAGTATAGCCTTGTATAATTATATCCCAGTCATGGTTTTCCGTAAACCATGTCTCCGTAATTGCCACTAAATCCAAGTCAGCCTCTTCTATTAAAGCCTTAGCATCTGGGATCTTATTTCCCGAGCTACGGGCATCTTTACAAAACACTTTCCAGATGTTGCCCCTTTTACCCATTTCTGCAGAGGTATTTAATGTTTCACTTACCTGGGGGCTTTCTTCACCCATCCTCAATGAATCTAGTTTAAAGCCCTGTTTAGTAGATTAGCCAGTCTGCTGCTGAAGACACTTTGACCCTTCTTGGACAGATGGACGCCATCTCTGCTCTGCAGCCCTTGGAACATCATCCATGGCCCAGGAAACCAAAACACTTTATTGACACCATCCACGCAGCCATGCATTCATCTCCAGGATGCGAGCTTCTCTGCCTTGGCCTTTAATTTCAACAGGGAGGAGAACACTACCTGCACACCTATCTGCTTCACTCTGTCCCAGAGTCATGAAGTCACTTTTATTCTCCAGGAACAAGCAGGAAGTCAGTCCTCACATATGGGTGACATCTGCACACACACAGCCTGCGCAGAAGCATTTCCCCAGCTTTCAAAGAAAGCCTTTGGGGTATGATACAACGCATACCCCTTCCCACCCAAGTGTGCCATCTTGCTCAGTCTCCTTTTTTCCAGAGCCCAACGGACATGAATCCTGTTCCCCTGGGTAAATTCCAGTTCTCCAGGACCAAGCAGGAAGTCAGTCCTCACTTATGGGTGACGTCGGCGCCGACGGAGCCCTCGCGGAGCAATTTTCCCCAGCTTTCAAAGAAAGCCTTTGGGAATTGCAGCGCGCATGCGCGGTCGTCTTCCCGCCCGAGGGTGCCATCTTAGCCAGTCTTCTTTTTTCCGCGGAGCCCTACAGACGTCCCCATCTTGTCCCCGCGAAAAAGTTGATTTTCTTCTTTATTTTATCCTTTTTTCTTTCGGTTCGACGCCGATCGTTTTCCCGCCCGGACTCGCGACGCCGGTCTCGAGTCCTCTTACTTTTTTCGGTTTTTCTGACTTAGTCAGCTTTCGTTTTCGGTTTCCCTGGCAGCCCGGTCCTTTGACCTCGCAGGGGCCCTTTTTCCCCCGATGGCTGCCAGTGGGTTTAAGCGGTGTGGTCGGTGTGACCGAAATATGTCACTGACCGACACACACGACTTTTGCCTCCGCTGCCTGGGCCCGGATCATGAGGAACTGATCTGTGGGCCCTGCAGCAAACTGTCCTCAAAGGCGTTGAGAAGTCGGCGGCATCAGCGTGAGAGAATCTTCGCTGACCCCAGCCGTACCCGGACCTCGTCGGAGGCCTCCGTGTCGAAAGGCTCCAGCTCGGACCGTCGCCGGAGCTCCTCCGACCGGGGTTCTCCCTCCGGGGACCATCGTCGGAAGGAAAAACCCGCGAGGGCGGCGTCGGTGGACGCTCCTGGTTCCGCGAGGGCCAGGTCGCATAGCCCCGACAGCCGCCCCGGGTCCTTGGAGAAGGAACACATCCCGAAGCGACCTCGCCTGGAGTCGGAGATGCCTGCCCGGGTAAGTCCTGTGGTCCTTCTGGACTCGCCTCCGCGACAGCCGACGTCGGGCCCGACGCCGTCGGGGCCCGAGTCGGGGGCTGCTGGGTCACCTGAGCTCGGACTCAGGTTGACGGCCTTGGAGAGCAGACTGTCTGCCTTCATGGACCAGCAGCGGGCACTGCTCGCTGGCCTCGCTGGCGCCGCTGCCCCGACCGCCGGGACGTCGACGTCCAAGTCGACCCCGGAGACCGAGCCGATCCTCGAGTCGATGAGAACTCGAGTCGATCCTCGGTCGAGGTCACCCTCGGCCTCCCGTTCGGGACCGAGGTCGCCGACGCCGACTCCCTCGGCGTCGGGGCGGCTGGCGCCGCACCCTGCCTGGGCCGACCCCACCGAGTCCTCGTCGGAGTCGGTCTGGGAGTCTGAGGAGGAAGAGTCACCTGATTCTTTCCGGACTCGGTGTGTCCCATCGGACTCACCGGAGTCCGAGCCTCGGAAGCAGTCCCCCCCGGAGGATGCCCGGTTCTCGGACTTCGTTAGGGATATGGCCAAGGCTTTGGCCTTCCCTGCGGATCCCGAGGAGGAGCCTCGAGCCGAAGAGCTCGACGCCCTCCAGTATGACTCTCCCGCGAGGGAACACTTTACTGTGCCGGTTCCTCCTATGCTGGAACGACTACTCTTCCGCATGTGGGAGAGTCCGGCCTCCTCGCCGGTCCTGAGCAAGCGGGTCGATTCTATCTATCGGGTCCGCAAGAGCCCTGGCTTTCAAAAGGCACAGCTGCCACACCATTCCATGGTAGTGGAATCGGCCATGCATCGTCTTAAGAGCCAGAAGATGCACTCCTCGGTGCCTCCTGGAAGGGAGGCCCGTAACCTGGATGGCCTTGGCAAGAAGTGCTTCCAGGGCTCTATGCTCGCATGTCGTGTCCAGACTTACCAGCTATACATGGGCATGTATCTCCGGGATCTGGCTAAAGAGCTCGCCGGATTCTCCGCTGGTCTCTCCGAGGAGCCCTTGCGGAGGTTCCTAGCCTTGTCCACGGGCATTCGGGAATGCTCAAAGTTCATGTCCCGAGCAGCCTATGATGGCTTTGAAGCCTCGGCTCGTGTGGCCGCAGCCGGCATCGGTGCCCGCCGACAGGCTTGGCTTCAGTCGTCAGACCTTGAGCCCTGGGTACAGGACAAGTTGGTCGATGTCCCCTGCCGAGGCGAAAACCTCTTTGGCAAGCCCATGGCAGAAAAGGCTGCACAAATTGAGACTGAGACTCTCACCAGGACCAGGCTTTCTAGGAAGACCTCCGCCCCTTCCCAGAAAAAGAAGGGCTCGGGGAAAAAAGTCCTTTTACCCGAGGAAGGCGGCTGCCTACAAACAATACCCCCATTATCGGGCCCCTGCAGCTCCCCAACAGGGCCAGCAGGCCAAGGGACGGGGTAACGGGTCCCGTAGGCAGCAAGCCCCCAAGCCTGCACCACCAGCCCCTGCTCAGCAGGGTGGGGGTTTTTGACTCGCTCAGCATAGCCTCTCCCCCCCCGCTGGTTCCTCCCAGCACCGGAGGCCGGCTGGTTCACTTCGCCCACAGGTGGTCCAGCATCACCGCAGATGCCTGGGTGCTTCAGGTCGTGCGGGAAGGCTACCTTCTCCACTTCCATCAGGTCCCTCCCTCCTATTTTCCGGGAGAACCTCCGCGCCCCTCTCTGCACAGGGAGTTGCTCCTTCAGGAGTTAGCAGGTCTTCTGCAGGAACAGGCGGTGGAACCGGTGCCACACCACCTGAGAGGTCAAGGCTTTTATTCAAGGTATTTTCTGATACCAAAGAGAACAGGGGGCCTCAGACCCATCCTGGACTTGCGCAACCTCAACAAGTTCCTTGTGCGGGAGAAGTTCAAAATGCTTACCCTTGGAATCCTTCTGCCCTACCTCCAGCAGGGAGATTGGCTATGCTCCTTGGATCTAAAGGATGCCTACACGCACATCCTCATCCACCCAAGCCACCGCCAATACCTAAGGTTTGTGGTGGCAGGAAATCATTACCAGTACAGAGTACTGCCCTTTGGCCTGTCATCCGCACCGCGAGTCTTCACAAAATGTCTCGCGGTCGTGGCGGCCCATCTCCGGCTTCACGGCCTCTATGTCTTTCCGTACCTCGACGACTGGCTCATCAGAGCAGCGTCCGCTCAGGAGGTCACCAACGCCACGTGCCGCACGGTGACTCTGCTGCAGCACTTGGGCTTTGTTATAAACTTCGCAAAGTCCACTTTGCTCCCCTCACAGGATCTCGAGTTCATCGGCGCAAGGCTGCACACTCCGCAGGCGCGAGCGTACCTACCGCTCGACAGGGCTCAACGGCTCATGGACCTAGCCGACCGCTTTCGCAGCCAGCCCCTGGTCTCCGCCAGGCGCTTCCTGAGACTGCTCGGCCATATGGCTTCCACCGTCCATGTGACCCCCAATGCCCGCCTGAATATGCGGTCTGCTCAATGGTGTCTCCGCCAGCAGTGGCGTCAAGCCACGGGCGGCCTAGCAGACCTAGTGCGCGTTTCCGAGCCGCTGGTCTCGTCTCTCCGGTGGTGGCTCCGGCACCCGAACCTGACATTCGGAATGCCTTTCCAGTCACCTCAGCCGACCCGGGTGCTGACCACCGATGCATCCCTCCTGGGCTGGGGAGCACATTGCCAAGAGGCACGTACTCAGGGCCTCTGGACCACGTGGGAGTCGGCTCAGCAGATCAACTTCCTGGAGCTCAGGGCGATCCGCCTAGCTCTCAAGGCCTTCTCCCACCTGACTTCCCAACAGTCCGTCCTTGTCCAGACGGACAATCAAGTTGCCATGTTCTACGTGAACAAGCAGGGGGGCACGGGCTCCTTCCTCCTCTGCCGGGAGGCACAGAAGCTCTGCTCTTGGGCCGTCAGTCACGGCATTCTCCTCAAGGCAGTTTATCTCCCGGGCCAAGAAAATTGCCTTGCAGACAAGCTCAGCAGGGTCCTCCAGCCGCACGAGTGGCGTCTGGATCCCTTGGTAGTTCAGAAGCTCTTCCTCAAGTGGGGTCTCCCCACGGTGGATCTCTTTGCCAGTCCTCACAACCGGCAGCTTCCTCGCTTCTGCTCTCGTCAGCCACACCCCCTTCGGGTTGCGGCGGACGCCTTTCTGATCTCGTGGTCGGGGAGCCTTCTGTACGCTTTCCCTCCCATCCCGCTAGTCTCTCGGACTCTTTTCAAGGTTCTCCGAGACACAGCCTTCATGATCCTGGTGGCCCCTCGCTGGCCCAGGCAGCCGTGGTTTCCGCTCCTGCTGCAACTGGCGGTGGAGGATCCAATCCCTCTGGGGGTACAACCGGATCTCCTCACTCAGGATCAGGGGTCCCTCCTGCACCCCAACCTCAGGTCTCTCAACCTCATGGCCTGGCTGCTGAGAGGGTAGTCCTTGCTCCCCTTCTCCTGCCGACAGAGGTGGAGGAGGTCGTCTTGGCTTCGCGACGGCCTTCTACCCGCAAATGCTACGCCCTTAAATGGCGTCGCTTTGCAGTCTGGTGTACCCAACAGTCTCAGGATCCCTTCTCCTGCCCGGTGTCGGTGATCTTGCAGTACTTGCTGCACCTCTCTAATCTGGGACTTAAGTCCAACTCCGTCAAAGTTCACCTCAGTGCTCTTTCAGCACATCATGTGCCGGTGGACGGCAGACCTCTCTCCAATGACCCTCTCGTAGCGAGGTTTCTCCGAGGTCTCCTTCTACTTAAACCACCTCTGCGCCCGCCAGCGCCTGACTGGGACCTGAATGTGGTTTTGCAGCGGATCACCTGTCCGCCTTTTGAACCTATGGCTACCTGTTCTCTCCGTTTTCTGTCTTGGAAAACTCTGTTCTTGATAGCCCTCACTTCCGCTAGACGCGTAAGTGAATTGCAGGCCCTCGTGTCTGATCCCCCTTACACTAGGTTCTACAAGAATAGGGTGGTCCTACGGACTCATCCGAAATTTCTGCCTAAAGTGGTCTCCCCTTTTCACATCAATCAGGAGGTGGTACTTCCAACCTTCTTTCCCAGACCACACTCCAGCCGAGCTGAGACGGTCCTCCATACCCTGGACTGTAGAAGGGCTCTGAACTTCTACCTTGACCGTACGCGGGAGCACCGTAAAGCTGCTCAGCTTTTTGTGTCTTTTGACCCCAATAGATTGGGGCTCCCGGTCTCCAAGCGTACTCTGTCCATCTGGGTGGCGGACTGTATCTCTTGGGCTTATGGGGCAGCCGGACTCTCCTTAGAAAGTCGAGTCACGGCTCATTGCGTTCGGGCGAAGGCCACGTCAGTGGCTTACCTCCGCTCTGTTCCGCTGGCAGACATCTGCCGGGCCGCTACTTGGTCTTCGAGCCAGACTTTTGCGGTCCATTACTGTCTCGAGAGGGAGTCCCGTAGGGACAGTGCTTTCGGACAGGCAGTCCTCCGTAATCTCTTTGAGGTCTGAGCAACTCCTACCCTCCATCCCGGATGTGGGCTACCGGTGGGTGATAATTCAGCGAAGATTCTATCCTTCTGTGCTGCTGAGCTAGAGGGAGCTCATTTTTGTGCTTAGGGTCTCCGGTAGCCTTGAGCTTGGGAGTCCCATAAGTGAGGACTGACTTCCTGCTTGGTCCTGGAGAAAGCGTAGTTACTCACCTGTAACAGGTGTTCTCCAGGAGCAGCAGGAATCAGTCCTCACTACCCTCCCTCCTCCCCTTGGAGTTGCAATCGTCTGCTTATGTTCTTTTTGCAAATTTTTATGCTGTCTTTTTTAGCTATGTCATCTGACTGGCTAAGATGGCACCCTCGGGCGGGAAGACGACCGCGCATGCGCGCTGCAATTCCCAAAGGCTTTCTTTGAAAGCTGGGGAAAATTGCTCCGCGAGGGCTCCGTCGGCGCCGACGTCACCCATAAGTGAGGACTGATTCCTGCTGCTCCTGGAGAACACCTGTTACAGGTGAGTAACTACGCTTTATTTTCCTTAAAAGTTTAATTTTTACCAATTAGCAATGGGTTCTTCTTCCTGTCTCGAGCCAGCGCCATCTCAGACAACATTCTTGGCTCCATTTTACATCAAGGTCTCTTCAACCGGCATTCGTGCCTTTTTTCCCCCGGGGGTTATTGACCCCATCCGGGTGCCAATTACCATGTCTTCCAGTGGGTTCAAATAATGTGACTGCTGCAGTCAAACCATGTCAGTAACAGACACCCATGATTGCTGCTTGTGCTGCCTGGGCCCGGACCATGACAGCACTTCCTGCGACCTTTGCCAGCCCATGTCTAAAACTAATAGAACAATTTCTCCATTGCAGGAGAAATTGTTCCCCAAGTCACTCTGCCCCAGCCTCCCTGACACTGAGCTCCAAGCCCAGCACATCTCACAATGCTGAGTGTCCTCAGAGTCCCACAGCGGCGGCTCCTCCGAGAAGACCACAGACTCTGAGAAAACAAAGTCGTTTTTAAAGTCTGCCGATGTTTTACCAGAGAAACCTGGTAAAACTGCCCAGAGGGACTTGGGCGACTCCAAGAAGCGCCCCACCAAGGACCTCAAGAGGGATTCCT
The DNA here is from genome assembly GCA_033557465.1 of Ichthyophis bannanicus. Taxonomy (NCBI): domain Eukaryota; kingdom Metazoa; phylum Chordata; class Amphibia; order Gymnophiona; family Ichthyophiidae; genus Ichthyophis; species Ichthyophis bannanicus. The sequence goes on from CM066039.1 coordinate 197,177,284, forward strand.
TGGCCGGCAGAGACTGTGAGGTTCCTCAAAGCCATAGTCCTTGTTGAGGACACACTCGCAAGAGTGCAGGCACCAGGCCTGAAATCCTCTGCTTCCGTGCCAAAGGCTGTGGAGTTTTCTGGCCTAGAAACCAGAATGGCAGCCTTGGAGCAGAACATCACTGCTATCCTGGCCCTGCAGCAGACGATGATGGCCAGTTAATCCACTTCATCTTCCCTGACAACTGGATCCTTGACTGCGAGGGAGTCCCTGGTCATTGAGCCAAGCTCCGAGCACCACTGGCCTCAGGTAAGTCCTCTGTGCTGATCGAGATCCCGGTCCCATTCTTCGAGCATCCAGTCCTCGCTGACCAGTGTCTCTGATTTGGACCCCGGGTCCTCGACAGGCCACTGACCCTTTGATGCTGGCCTCAAGGCAAGGAGCTGCAGGGCCTCTGACTCATCGTACCTGCTCAACTCCAAGTGGGAGATGGACGATGAGGCCTCTCCGGACACCAAGCAGCACCGAGACATTCCCTCGGATCTCTCTCCCCAAACGCCATTCTTCTGAGGACGTTGCCTTCCATTACTTTGAGGACACGGCCAGAGCCCTCTCAGTGCAAACCAAGGTGGAGGAAAGATCTGTGCACCAAGGAGTTGGAGATTCTTCAGTATGAGTCTCTACCCAAGGAAACCCTCACGGTGCCCGTGCAGCCAGTCTTAGAGAGGCTGCTTCTTCGGATGTGGGAAACAATGCGCCAGTGGTAAACTGGCACCTTGATGCCATATACTATCTGGAAGGGCCCAGCGTTCCACAAACCCCAGCACCCGCATACTCCATGATTGTCAAGTCAACCATGCAGAAACTTAAGAGCCAGAAGACCTACTCCTCTGTTCTCCCTGGGAGGGAGGCCAGAGCCCTCAATGCCCTCAGGCGCAAGTGCTACCAAGACTCAATGCTCAGGTGCTGGATCCAGGCCTATGAACTTTACATAGGCATGTACCTAAGAACATAACATAAGATATGCCATACTGGGTCAGACCAAGGTCCATCAAGCCCAGTATTCTGTTTCCAACAGTGGCCAATCTAGGTCATATGTACCTAGCAGTTTCCCCAAGAGACACAATTTCCACAATGCTTGTACTGGGTCAAGCATTGATATCTTCGGTCACTTCTTAATAATGGTTTATGGACCTTTCCTCCAGGAACTTGTCCAAACCTTTTTTAAACCCAGCTACACTAACAGCCTTTACTACATCCTCCGGTAACAAATTCCAGAGTTTGATTACACGTTGAGTGAAAAAATATTTTCTTTTATTAGTCTTAAATAGTTTACCTTGTAGCTTCATTGCATGTCCCCTAGTCTTTCTATATTCTGATAAGGTAAACAATCGATCTACGTTTACCCATTCCACTCCGTTCATTAATTTATAGACTTCTATCATATCTCCCCTCAGCCGTCTCTTTTTTCCAGGTTAAAGAGCCCTAACCTTTTTAGCCTTTCTTCATAGGAGTATCCTTCCATCCCCTTTACCATTTTGGTGGCTCTTCTCTGTACCTTTTCTAAAATCGCTATATCCTTTTTAAGATACGGCGACCAGAATTGCACACAATATTCAAGGTGCGGTCTCACCATGGAACGATATAGAGGCATTATAATATTTTTTGTTTTATTTTCCATTCCTTTCCTTATCATACCTAGCATTCTATTTGCTCTCTTGGCCGCCGCTGCACACTGGGCCGAGGGTTTCAACATGGTATCCACAATGACGCCTAAATCTTTTTCCTGGGTGGTGGTTCCTAATGTGGAACCTTGCATCGTGTAACCATAGTTTGGGTTGTTCTTCCCTAGGTGCATAACCTTGCACTTGTCCACATTAAATTTCATCTGCCATTTTGATGCCCAGTCTTCCAATTTATCAAGATCCTCTTGCAATTTTTCACAATCCTCTTGGGTTTTAACAAGTTTAAATAGTTTTGTGTCATCTGCAAATTTGATAACCTCACTCATTATTCCACTTTCCAGGTCATTTATGAATATGTCAAAAAGCAGCGGACCCAGCACAGATCCCTGGGGTACACCACTATTCACCTTTCTCCATTGGGAAAATTGGCCATTTAGCCCTACCCTCTGCTTTCTATCTTTTAACCAGTTCCTGATCCACAATAGTACACTGCCTGCTATCCCATGACTCTTTAGTTTTGCCAAAAGTCTGATGAGGGACCTTGTCAAAGGCTTTCTGAAAGTCCAGATACACAATATCAACCGACTCACCTTTGTCCACCTGTTTATTCACTCCTTCAAAAAACATAACAGATTAGTAAGACAAGATCTTCCTTGTCTAAAGCCATGTTGGCTGTCTCCCATTAGGTTGTGACTATTTACATGCTGAGTAATTTTATTCTTTATGATGGTTTCTGCCATTTTTCCCGGTACTGACGTCAGGCTCACCGGTCTGTAGTTTCCCGGATCACCCCTGGAACCCTTTTTAAAAATTGGTGTTACATTGGCGATCCTCCAGTCTTCAGGTATTAGAGATGATTTTAATGATAGTTCACAGATTACTGAAAGCAGTTCTGCAATCTCATATTTCAGTTCTTTCAACACCCTTCGATGTATACCATCCGGCCCAGGTGATTTGCTACTCTTCAGTTTATCTAATAGTTGTAAGACATCTTCCCGATGTATCGATATTTCCTTCAATTCTTCCGCACCTTTAAATACCACTTCAGTCATGGGTAACATCCCTACATCTTCCTCAGTAAAGACCGAAGCAAAGAATTCATTCAGTCTCTCTGCTATTGCCTTGTCGCCTCTTAGTGCTCCTTTAACCCCTTTATCATCTAATGGACCAACTGACTCACAGGTTTTTTGCTACGAATGTACTTGAAAAGGTCTTTATTTCGCGTTTTTGCTTCCGCAGCAAGCTTCTTCTCAAATTCTCTCTTTTCCTGACTTATCAGTGCCTTGCATTTGACTTGCCAGTGCTTGTGCTGTTTCCAGGTTTCGTCGTTTGGCTCTTTTTTCCATTTCCTGAAAGTTGCTTTTTTGGCAACAGCCTCTCTGACCTGAAGGCTCTTGCCCAATTACTGTATGGGTTTGTGGCAGGCTTCGTTGGGGGAACCCCTCCAAGACCTTGGGGATCAAGAACTGTTCCAAGTTCCTCTTACAGGCAGTCTATGATGGCTTTGAGTCAGCATCTCAGATAGTCGCAGCCGGCATCGGGTCTCGACACCAAGCCTGGCTACAATCCTCCGACCTTCAGCAATGGGTCCAAGACAAGCTGCTAGACGTCCCCTTCACCAGGGAGAACCTGTTCAGCAAACCCATGGCTGACAAGGTGGCTGAGCTCGAGACAGATGTGGTGACTCGCCAGAGGCTCTCTAAGAAGACCACATCCCATCCCCGCAAAAAAAATATAAGAGGCCCCTTTTCCCGAGAAAGAAGGGGTCATTTGGGCAGAGTCACAAATATCAGCCCTTCTCAGGCCAGCAGCAGCAGGCTTCTCAGCCCAGAAGGCAAAAGCACCTAAGCCCCAAATCCCAGCTCCCACCCAGCCTGGGGGGAGCTTTTGACTCCCAAAGCAGGGCCTCCCCTCCCCCAGACCTTCACCAGTCCACAAGGGGGTGCCTGAAGCTCTTTGCCCACAGATGGGCTATGATCACCTCAGACCAATGGATACTGCAGGTGGTCAGGGAAGGATACCTTTTCCACCTACAGCAGATTCCACCCAGGTTCTTTCTCTGAGAGCTGGTGCAACACCCGCCTCCTTCACCAGACCCTGTTGCTCACAGAGCTCATGGGTCTTTTCAGGGACAATGCAGTAGATCCTGTACCTAAACACCTATGGGGCAGAGGCTTCTACTCCAGGTACTTTCTCACCCCAAAGGAGATTGGGGGCCTCGGGCCCATCCTAGACCTGTGAAACATAAACAAGTTTCTGGTGAGGGAGAAATTCAAGATGCTCTCCCTTGGAACACTGCTTCCTTACCTCTGCCAGGTAGACTGGCTGTGCTCCTTGGACCTAAAGGATACGTACACAAACATCCTAATACATCCCTCCCACAGGTAGTACCTAAGATTTGTGGTAGGAGAACACTCCTAGGTTGGTGGGTGCACTGTGGGAACAGCTGCACTCAAGGCAGCTGGTCCCAGGCAGAATCTCAGCTTCACATCAATTTCCTGGAGCTCAGGGCGATCTTCCTGACCCTACAGACATTTTGCCACCACCTGCAAAATCAGTCCATACTGATTCAAGCGGACAACCAAGTCGCCATGTTTTATGTTAACAAGTAGGGGGGCATGGGGTCGTACTCTCTGCCAGGAAGCAGTGACCCTCCTTTCCTTTGCAGTGCGCAACAATATGCTCCTGCAGGTGGTTCACCTCCCAGGCCAGGACAACCTCCTTGCGGACAGACTGAGCAGAGTCCTCCGTCCACATAAGAGGTGCCTGGACCCCAGTGACCTCTCGGCTCTTCTGCCTATTTGCCCATGGTGGACCTATTTGCCACCCTGGACAACACCCAGCTGCCTGGCTTCTGCTCGCAGTAACCACACCAAGAGAGGGTGGCAGGGGATGCCGTCCTGATCCTGTGGATGGAAGGCCTCCTCTGTTGCACTGATCCCTCTGGGCACCAAGCCCCTCTTCAAGGTCCAACAAGATGGGGGATCTCTAATACTAATTGCCCCCAGGTGGCCCAGGCAGCCCTGGTTCCCACTACTGCTCCCTGTCGGCGACACTCTCGGTCCTGTTGGGCTGTGTCCCAGACCTCCTGTCCCAGGAAGGGGGCTCTCTCCTGCACCCCAACCTGGGGTCTCTAACGCTAACATCATGGCTGATGAAAGATAGGATTGGCCCCTTTCAACCTTCCAAAAGAGGTCAAGGAGATCCTGCTGGCCTCTTGAAAGCCCTCCACTAGGTGACCGTACATCTTTAAATGGCAAAGATTCTCAGTGTGGTGTGCAGAGAGATGGGAGAACCTGTTCTCCTGCAAGGTTCAATTTGTGCTCCAGTACCTACTGCATCTGTTGCACTCTGGGCTAAAGTCCAACTTAGTGAGAATGCACCTCCAACTCAGTGAGAGTGCACCTGAGTGCGATAGCCACGCATCACCACCCTATTGAGGGGAAACTCCTCTCAGGTAAGCCCCTGGTCTCTCTGTTCCTCCGGGGCCTCTTGTTTTCTAAGCCCCCTGTCTGCCCTCCAGCAGCAGAGTGGGACCTCAATGTGAACATAAAATACGCCATACTGGGTCAGACCAAGGTCCAACAAGCCCAGTATCCTGTTTCCAACAGTGGCCAATCAAAGTCATAAGTACCTAGCAGTCTCCCCAAAAGAGACAGGTTCCTCAATGCTTGTATTGGGTCAAGCAGTGATATCCTGGTCCCTTTTAATAATGGTTTATTGCCCTTTCCTCCAGGAACTTGTCCAAACCTTTTTTTAAACCCAGCTACACTAGCAGCTTTTACTACATCCTCCAGTAACAAATTCCAGAGTTTGATTACACGTTGAGTGACAAAATATTTTATTTTATTAGTCTTAAATAGGTTACCCTGTAGCTTCATTGCATGTCCCCTAGTCTTTTTATATTCTGACGACTTAAGCAAACAATCTATGTTTACCCGTTCCACGCCATTAATTTATAGACCTCTATCATATCTCCCTTCAACTGTCTCTTTTCCAGGTTGAAGAGCCCCAACCTTCTTAGCCTCTCTTCATAGGCGTATCCTTCCATCCCCTTTACCATTTTGGTGACTCTTCTCTGAACCTTTTCTAATAACGCTATATCCTTTTTAAGATACGGCGACCAGAATTGCACACAATATTCAAGGTGCAGTTGTACCATGGAACAATATAGAGGCATTATAATAGCCTTTGTTTTATTTTCCATTCCTTTCCTTATGATACCTAGCATTTTATTTGCTCTCTTTGCTGCCACTGCACACTGGGCGGAGGGTTTCAACATGTTATCCACGATGATGCCTAAATCTCTTTCCTGGGTAGTGGTTCCCAGTGTGGAACCTTGCATCGTGGAAACAGTTTGGATTTTTCTTTCCCAAGTGCATAACTTTGCACTTGTCCACATGAAATTTCATCTGCCATTTGGATACCCAGTATTCCAATTTATCAAGATCCTCTTGCAATTTTCCACAATCCTCTTGAGTTTTAACAACTTTAAATAGTTTTGTGTCATCTGAAAATTTGATAACTTCACTTGTTCCCTTTTCCAGGTCATTTATAAATATCTCAAAAAGCAGCGGACCCTGCACAGATACCTGGGGTACTCCACTATTCTCCATTGGAAAAATTGGCCATTTAGCCCTACCCTCTGCTTTCTATCTTTTAACCAGTTCCTGAGCCACAATAGTACACTGCCTTCTATTCCATGATTTTTTAGTTTTGCCGAAAGTCTTCAAGGGATCTTGTCAAAGGCTTTCTGAAAGACCAGATACACTATATCTACGGACTCGACTTTGTCTAACTGTTTATTCACAGCTTCAAAAAAGTAACAGATTAGTAAGACAAGATTTCCTTGTCTAAAGCCATGTTGGCTGTCTCCCATTAAGCCATGACTATCTACATATTCAGTAATTTTGTTCTTTATAATGCTTTCTACCATTTTTCCCGGTGCTGACGTCAGGCTCACTGGTCTGTAGTTTCCCAGATCACCCCTGGAACCCTTTTAAAAATTGGCGTTACATTGTCATTCTTCCAATATTCAGGTATTACAGATGATTTTAATAATAGTTCACAGATTACTAATAGCAGGTATGCAATCTCATATTTCAGTTCTTTCAACACCCTTGGATGTATACCATCCGGTCCAGGTGATTTGCTACTCTTCAGTTTATAAAATTGTTGTAATACATCTTCCTGGTGTATCTATTTCTTTCAATTCCTCTGCAGTATCACCATTAAATACCACTTCAGCAATGGGTAGCATCCCTACATCTTCCTCAGTAAAGACAAAAGCAAAGAATTCATTCAGTCTCTCCGCTATAGCCTTGTCCCCTCTTACTGCCCCCTTTAGCCCTCTATCATCTAATAGTTCAACTGACTCTCTCTCAGACGTTTTGCTACTAATGTACTTGAAAAAGTCTTTATTACGCCTTTTTGCTTCCATAGAAAGTTTCTTCTCAAATTCTCTCTTTACCTGCCTTATCAATGCCTTGCATTTAACTTGCCAGTGCTGTTTCCAGTTTTCATCATTTAGCTCTTTTTTCCATTTCCTGAAAGATGCTTTTTTGGCAACTACAGACTCTCTGACCTCACCTTTAAACCATGCTGGCAGTTTTTTGGACTTCCTTCCATTTTTCTTAAAGTGTGGAATACAGCTGGACTGGGCTTCCAAGATAGTAATTTCAACACCACCCAAGCTTGATGTAAGTCTTTGACCTTTGCAACTGCTCCTTTTAGTTTTTTCTTAACTAGTTTTCTCATTTTATCATAGTCTCTCTTTTGAAAGTTAAAAGGTAGTACTATGGATTTCCTTACCATCCCTCCTCTATTAATTAAATCAAACGGGATCATGCTGGTTGTCCTCCTTCCACCATGTCTGAGATACCAATTATATCTAACTTCTTATTTAGTGCTATATATTCTAACTCTCCCATCTTATTTTTTATTTATTTTATTTATTTACAGTTCTTATATACTGCGCTATTTGGTATCAGTGCGGTTTACAAATAACAAACTTGCATCAGAACAGGATCTTTTGCATACATTGTAACAAGGTCTGTAACTTGGGAATGTAACAGGGGAAACTATATGCAATTAACAACAAAAGTTGTGAACTATTTACAGTTTATATATCAACTTGGTAAATCATAACGGAGAAGACCTTAAAAATCTATGATCATTAAGGGAGTTCCTGAGTGTAGGTCTGTTTTGTGTCTCGTCGGTGGTTATGTTGTTGGAGCATTCGAAGCTTCGTGTGTAGGTTGTGGTTTGTGGAATGATTGTGTTGGACTAGGGTTGACAACGTGTAGGCAGAATAAGTGGTGTTTAAGGGCTTTTCTGAACTGTGAAAGGTCATTGATTATTCGGAGTTGAGGTGGGAGGTCATTCCAACATTTAGGAGCATAGAATGCAAAGGTTCGGTTTCTAGTTGTTTGAGAGCATTTAGTGAATTCAATTGGTGTAGTCAGCGTATTGACGGATACTGACCTTCTTAGCCTGTTTGCAGGAGTGAATGGTCAAGAGTGCAGAGAGGGAAAGGGGGGATAGTCGGTTAATTGCTTTAAATGTTAGTAGTAGTACCTTGTAAGTGATCCTGGCTTGTATGGGTATGATGTGATCCCTTCTGGATATGCTGCAAAGAATGCGGGCTGCTGTATTCATTGCCATCTGAAGTGGATTGAGGGTATTCTTAGGAAGGCCTTGTAGGATAATGTTAGCATAGTTGAAATGCAGCGTTACAAGCGTTTGGAATATCGTTCTGATATCGTCTGGGGCAAGTAGAGGTCTTAGGTGTCTTAATGTCCGTAACTTATTGTAAATGGCCTTGGTGGTATTCTTTGTGTTCCTTGAAGTTGAGTTGTTGGTCTATTGTGACACCCAGGTAGCGTATGACCGATTTACATGGTAGTTCTGCATCTCGTACCTTCAAAGATATGGGGGGAGAGAAGTTCTTGTTCTTAGTTATAAATAGGACTTAGATTTTCTTGAAGTTTATATGTAGATTCTGGGATAAGAGCCAGTCAGTGATCGCGTTGAAGCACTCTACTAGTGAGGATAGGTCGGGGTGTCTGATTTTAATTGGGGTGAATATTAAGACATCATCAGCATATATCAGACTGGATATATTAAATGATCGGATGATATCACAGATCGGTTGCATATATACGTTAAAAAGTAGATCAGATAGGGAGGATCCTTGGGTTACACCCTGTTGTTGATGGAATGGTCTAGATGTCGAGGATCCTATTCGTACATGTTGCCAATGGTTTGCTAGATAGGATTTACACCATTCCCAGGCCAAACCATGAATTCCCTTTTCCTGAAGTCGATAGAGGAGTTGCTCATGGTTAACAGAGTCAAATGCTGCAGCAATACCAAGGAAGATGAGTACAAAGCCATTTACAATCTTGTCAATCCCTCTGGATAGGGTGTTGGTCAGTAAGGTGAGTAGAGTCTCCACGCTGTGGGATTCTCGGAAACCATGCTGGCAGGGATCCAAAGGAGCTGATATGTCTGTGTTGCTGCAGTTGTGTTTGAACCACTTTCTCGATGAGTTTGGCTAGTAGAGGTATACTTGAGATTGGACGGTAGGAGTCTGTTCTTGTCGGGTCGAGTTTGCTGTTTTTCAGGAGTGGGCGTATAGATGTTTGCTTAAGGGTTGCTGGGAATGTTCCTGCTGCAAAGGAGAGCTTCATGATGTAGGCTAGAGTAGGGCTGAGGTCAGAGTGCATTGTTCTGATCCAGTGAGCAGGGCAAGGATCGTTTGGGGCTGTAGTGGTGTTGATGGTAGCAATAAGGTCAGCAGTGTTTTGCTCTGCAGGAGGAATGAAGTTTGTTAGCTGTGGCTGTACTTGAGGGATGTAGTTGTGGGATTTGGTGCCGCATTTGTTTTGATGATTTTAGATTGCAGGTACTCGGCATAGGGCTGAGGCTGAATTGATACCGTCTGATTGGGGGACGGTGTCTTAGTTAATGATTTAGCAATGCTAAATAGGTCATGTGGTTTGTTTAAAGAGCGGAGGAGAAGTTCCGTGTGGTGTTCTCTCATTTTCTCAGCTATCTTCTCACGGTGTTGCTTTAGCATGTTTTTGTAAGTTATTCGGTCGGATTCAGAACGGGATTGGCGCCATTTTCGTTTCTGCTTTCTTAGAAATTGAAGAGAAGATCTTAATTCAGCATAGAACCAAGGGGCTGGTTTTCTTTTCTTTGGTGGCTTGTTGGAAGCTGTTGATCTGCTTGAGGATGGTAGCTGCGAGCAGGAGTTTAGTGTGGTGGTCCATGTGTTGATCATCTCATCTAGGTTTTGAGCTGGTAGACGGAGTATTAGGAGAGCTTGGTTAATGAAGTCCTCTCTGTTTAGGGCTTTGAATCGTGTTGACGATCCTGAGGAGGCTGTAGTTTGGCTAGTTGGAGTTTCGCTTTGTTGATGTGGGATTTGGAAGGTTAGTAGATTGTGGTTGGACCATGGAACAGGGGTTAATATTGTTGGATTCTGACTGGGGAGCAAAAATGAGATCGAGAGTATTTCCACCGAGGTGTGTAGGAGATTTCACTATCTGTGAGTAGCTAAGGTCAGATATGGCATCCAGGAAGGTGTTAGCATGGGTGGGTTGTAGTGAGGCAAAGTTAAAATCCCCAATCAACCAGTTAGGTTTACATGGGCTTCCAGTGTTGCAAGCAAGTTCTATTATGTTAGAGAGATCTTCAGGGGGTGAAGAAGGGGCTCTGTAGATGAGATTTATGCTGATGTGTTTATTGGTCACAGAAACTATGTCCATGTGCGTGAGACTTGTAGAAGATAGTAGTTGGAAATGGAGGTTAGTTCTTGCTAGGATGAGTACTCCACCTCCTTTCCGGTTTGTTCTATGGCAGGTATAAATTGAGTAGTCGGGGGGGATGAGTTGATTTATGGTGACAGTATCTGCGTCTGACAACCAGGATTCTGTAACCATAAGTTTTACTTTATTTAGCTGTATTTATATCCCGCTTTTCACCGGGTCAAAGCGGTCAATTGGGGGATACATTTAACACGAGGGGATATGAGACACATACGCTAATACTTACAGGGAACATGGGCAATGGAGGGTTAAGTGGCTTGCCCAAGACCACAAGGAGTGCCTATAGGACTAGAAATCCCAGTCCCTCCGGCCTGAGATTGCTGTCCCCAGGTGGGACTTGAACTCCTAGCCCTCCGGCCTGAAGTACCTTGTCTTAACCACTAGACTACTACTATGTCTAAACTCAAATTATTAATAACATCTGTAATGGCTGGCCACTTTTTGCGGACTGAATGTGAGTTGATGAGAGCGCATTTTAGATTACTATGTAGGGGAGTGGGTTCGGGCTTGGGGTTATCCATGTTATTAAGGGATATCTAGAGTAGATGGGAATGTCTGACATGGTGTGTATATAATGATGTGTGATGGGGACAGGTATGATTTCTCCTGCCTAGGCTATGTAGTATGGGGATATGGTTAGAAGTAAGAGTGAAAGCAGAGGTATTCTGGGTTGGTTGGCAAGGAGGTAAAAACTAAGTATGGCGAGTAAGACTTCTAGCATTTGCATACAAGCATTTTAGAGACTGTATCTTATTCATATTAACCTGGTTATCGGTAGGCAGAGGCAATTTGGAATCTTTAAGCTCTGTCTGCTCTGTACTCAAGGGCATTTGGGCTACCTTTTGTCTTTACTGGAACCTCTCTGCTGATGTGCCCTAACATCATTTTTTTGGTAGTATTCTTCAAGGATACATTGTTCCAAATCATGCACTCTTGGGTGACTGTCAGCTTTCCCCTATTAACTAGTTTAAAAGCTGCTCTATCTCCTTTTTAAAGATTAATGCCAGCAGCCTGGTTCCATCCCAGTTACGGTGAAGCCCATCCCTTCGGAAGAACCCCTCCTTTCCTCAGAATGTTCCTGTTGTCTCATCCATGCATTGAGACTCTGGAGCTCTGCCTGCCTTGTGAATCCTGCGCGTGGAACGGGAAGCATTTCGGAGAATGCTACCCTGGAAGTTCTGGATTTCAACTTCCTACCTAAAAGCCTAAATTTAGCATCCAGACCCTCCCTACCACATTTTCCTATGCCATTGGTACCGACATGTACCAAGACAGCAGACTCCTCCCCAGCACTATCTAAGACCTTGTCTAGGTGGTACGTGAGATCTGTTACCTTCATCAGGCAGGCATGTTACCAGGCGATCCTCACGTCCACCAGCCACCCAGCTATCTACATGCTTAATGATCGAATCACCAACTATAACGGCTGTCCTAACCCTTCCCTTATGGGCACATGGCCCTGGAGTAACTTCCTCGATGTGAGAGGGTTTTACATCACCTGGAGGACAGGTCCTAGCTATAGGATCACTTCCTGCCATACCAGAGTTATGCTCTCCTGTCACGTGACCTCTTTCCTCCATGGCAACAGGAATGCTGCCAGACTGGAGGTGGGACTTCAGAACTATATCCCTGTAGGTCTCGTCTGTGTACCTCTGTCTTCCTTATGTTTGCTACTCTTGCCTCCAGAGATCGGACTCGTTCCCTGAGAGTAAAGAGCTCCTTTCACCTTGTGCACACGTAAGACCCCTCACCAACTGGGAGAAAATCATTCATGTGACACTCGGTGCAAAAGACTGGAAAGCCCCCATGTTGCTGCTGGACTGCTGTCTGCATCTTCGCTTTAAGGTTGTGTTTAGATACTTAAGTTCTTTACTTACTATGGGTTGCTGGGGATACTTATGCTAATAAAATTATACCTAATATGTTTAATGTACTTTGTTCACCTGATGTTTAATTAATCTCAGGTCCTTAATGTATGCTGATGAGAATAAATAGCTGCACCTGAGTGAATATTGCACCTCCTTTCCTTTCCTTTATGTGATACTCTTGCAGCTCACCAGACCGCCATTTGTGCCTCTGGTCACTTGCCATCTGCGGTATCTTTCATGGAAGGTTGCCTTCCTGGTGGCCCACACATCCACCTGAAGGATAAGTGAACTTCAGGCCCTGGTGGTGGAAACCATATACAAGATTCTACAAGAACAGGGTGGTGCTCCGCACTCACCCCAAATTCCTCCCAAAGGTGGTATCTCCCTTCCACCTCAACCAGGAAATTATATTCCTTACACTGCATTGCAAATGGGCCCTGTCCTTCTACCTACAGCAGACTCGGGGCCATTGCAAAGCTCCTAAGCTTTTCATTTCTTATGATTCCAGCAGACTGGAGCATCTCATGACTAAACAAACTGTCCACTTTGGTGGACTGTATTTCCCTCACCTATGAGCAAGCTGGGCTCTCCCTGGAACACCAAATCACAGCACATTGCATAAGAGTGATGGCCACATTGGTGGCAAATCTGTGCTCAGTGTCAGTGACTGAGATCTGCAAAGCCACCACATGGTCTTCAATTCACACATTTGCAGCTCACTACTGCCTGGAGAGTGAGTCCTGTTGGGACAGTTCCTGCGGTGGTGGTACTCTGTAATCTTTTCTGAGTGTAGACAATTCCTACCCTCTGACCCTTTTGTGTTCAGGCTACCATAGTGATGGGGGCTGCTGGATGCTATGGTCTTAGAGTCTCTCTGTTGGGGACTCATCTTCTGCAAGTCACGACTACCTGACTTGGCCGCCATTGGTGCTGTCATGGTTTGGTCCTTGGCAGCCTGGAGCTAGGGAATCCCATATGTGAGAACTGGCTTCCTGCTTGTTCCTGGAGAAAGCGTAGTTACTCACCTGTAACAGGTGTTCTTCAGGGACAGCAGGAATCGGTCTTCACAACCCTCCCTCCTCCCCTGGGAGTTGCCTCTATACCTTGTTTTATTTTTTTACTACCATCCTAGCTATGTCATCTGACTGAGCAAGATGTCACCCTTGGGCGGGAAGGGGACCATGCAAGCATAGTATATCCCAAAGGCTTTCTTTGAAAGCTGGGGAAATGCTTCCATGCGGGCTTCATCGGTGCCGATGTCACCCATATGTGAGAACTGATTCCTGCTTTCCCTGGAGAACACCTGATCTCCAGGAACAAGCAGGAATGAGTCTTCACATATGGGTACGTCGGTACCGACAGAGCCTGCGCGGAAACGCTCCCCAGTGTCCAATCAGAAAGCTTTTGGGAGCATCCCTCAGCGCCTGCGTGCTGCCTTCCTGCCTTTCCAACTGTCTCCTCAGTTTTCGTTTTTCCGCGGAGCTGGCAGGACGTCGTCCTGTCACCGCAGAAAATTTTTTCTTTAATTCTTGTTTTCCTGTTGGCGCGGCTGTCTCCTCGACTCCACCGGTATCGCCGGTGTTTTTTTCTTTTCTTTTTATTTAATCCAGGGAATTTTTTTCCCTCAGTTTAAGTTTTAAACTTTTGGGCCTTCAGGCCTCTCCATTATGGAGCCTCCTCCTTCTTTTCCTAAGAAGTGCCTTAACTGTAGCAGGGCAGTATTGTTTTTAGACTCCAAGTCCTGGTGTCTAAACTGTTTGGGTCCTGACCATCCGGAGCCATTAGACTACCATATTATGAGAAGAGATTTCCCTTTTCGAGTTTTCCTCGATACCGAGTTCCCTTCCAATAGCAGGGCACCGACCATTTCTCCTTCTCTACAGGATCAGGTAACCCAAAAACAGTCTGTTCAGACTAGCCAATCCTTGAGTGGTAGGTCTCATGCACAGCATGACTGCTCCGGCCTTGCCCTCAAGGATCCTTTGGCTTCAAAACCCCGGCGGGAGTCTTCGGTCTCCAAAGCCTTTCAGGGGTTTCAGGTTGTTCCTGAGGCTCACCCCTCACAGAACATACCTGAGCCATGCTCGGTGGTGGCATCCGCTTCGAGCGGTACCGATACCCCGGCATCGGCACTGGTGTTGAGTGATTCACTCTTCACCAGGGATCGTCATCTGGTTTTCTCGGTACCTTCGGGACCGATCGATACATCCCAGATTGACTTTCCAGTATCAGTATCACCGCCGATACTACCACTGACGTCGGTACCTTTGAGACATGCATCGATAGACTCGCTTCCTTCGATGCCGAGTCTGGAATTGATTTCTAGTCTGGAAGACTGGGTACCGACACGTCTCGGTTCCGATGCTTACCGATTCCAGATGCTCGGTACCGAGGGTAATTACCAAAGGCCGTCGGTTTCCTCGGTACCACTTGAGCAGCCTCCGATGACTGCTTCGATGTCGGTATCGTCTTCGATTCCGGCACAGCTACCGGTATCTGTATCGGTGCCGATACCTGCAGTAGCATCGGGGTCAGCTCCTTCCATGCTTCTTTCAGCAGAGTCGCTCCTTTCTATACCTAGTTTGGAGTCGATACCTGGCATGGACGATGCAGTACTGACTGTCTCACGTCATGACCTCCAGTACCAGCATCCATCCCTTAGGGATCCTTTTCTGCACCGGGCGAGATCTTCTATTCCTACATTCTCAAGTGCCTACTCCGGTGCCCAGACTAGTTCTTCAGATCCAGCCTGTCCAGGGATGGTTTCTGTTGGAGATCCGTCTTTTCAGAATTTTCTCCTGGACATAGCAACATCCCTTGCTATTCCTACCCCTGGCTATGATCCTGCTCAAGGCTCTCTTTGTTCTGGAGAAAAGAAACATATAATGCTTCCTTTACATCATTCCTTGCAGGATCATCTTCTACGAATGTGGGAAGCACCTTTAAGGGTCTCCTCACCTTCTAGAGCAACTGATCTTCTATATCAGCTGCCCCCCTCTCCAGGGTTTCAAAAGACTCAACTTCCCCATCATTCCATTGTAGTGGAATCAGCAATGAGGAAGGTAAAAAGCAAGAAGAAGCATTCTTCTTACCCACCAGGTCGTGAATCTAGAACACTGGATGCCTTTGGACGTCAAACCTTCCAAACATCTATGCTGGCAACAAGGATTCTCTCATATTTTTTATGAGTCTATCCCTTCAGGAGGTCACAAAGAAATTATCTCTTTTGACTCCTTTTCTATCAGAGCCCAAGGCTGCAGACTATTCCTTACTTCTTAGTCATAGCCAAAATATCTCTTGGTTTCTTTCTCGTGCTTCCCTAGACTCTTTTGAGTCTGTTAGCAGAACCTCTGCTATAGCCATAGGGGCACGACGTAGAGCCTGGCTCCAAGCTTTAGACTTGAACAAATGGGCACAACAAAGACTGGGTAATACTCCTTGCACTGGAGAAAATCTCTTCAATAAGGAGTTTACATCAGGTTGCTCAGTGCTCCACTGACTTCCCTGTTTCTGCAGGCGATCCTAAGCCTTCTCCTTCCCCAGTAGGTAGAAAATGCCCTACCAAACCTTCTTTCCCTAGGAGAAAGAGGTTTTATTCTTCTCCTGCCCATCATTCAGATGTTCCCAAGCATGGGAAGCCTCGTCCTGGTCTGAAGAATCCACACTCCAGCCAGGCTGAATAAACACAGCAACCATGGGGTTCTGATTAATCTCTTTATAACCTACAGTTATCTTCTTTTCAACAGAAGTTTTTCACTGTTTTTTTTCATTCAAAACTCTACACAGGGATTCCTATTCTCAGGACATCCTTTTGCTCTTCGCTATGCTGAGCTGTCAGGCTATTCATGTCTATGGGTCACAGGTTTTTCCTCCTTTTCCTGACAAGAAGAGAAGTTTAACAACTATCACATGATAGTTTTTCTGTACCAACATGAATTTTTCCCTTCCAGGGACTTACCATATGGTAAGCCTTTTTTTTTTTCAGCTCTTGTATCTCTACCCTCTCCTCCAGGTTTTTCCCCTGTAAGAGGGGTACCATACCACTGAAAGACTTCTTGTCTTTCTTTCCACTGGAGTTTTTTCTCTGGGGTGAACTCCCTTCTTTTATCTGGGCAGCTCATCAGACAGGGACAAGATTCTCCCCTTCTTCAGTCTGTTCTCTCTGTTTAACACAGAAAGATTCTCTCTGCTGTCCTATTCAGTAGCTGCCCATGCAGGAGTTCCAGTGATTTGACTACTGGTACTTTTCCACAAGTTCCAGTCTTGTCTTCCACCACTTTTCGGTCTGGCCTTAGTAGTGATTCCAAGACAGTACTTATATCTTTCTTGGGAAATCCTTATCACTACAGGCTTCTAACACTACCTTCTATCCTTGCCATCTCCAATCCTTTGGGCTTGGCAGCATAGTTGACTTGGCTGCTGGTTTTTCCATCAGCCAGTTCTATCTCCCAATTCTCCTGCATAATGCTCTCTGCAATCCTACAGAGAAGCTTTCCACTATGGGCCCTTGCGAGAGAGCATGGAGTTTTCTCTAATGACTATCCATCTTGGTCGAAAAAGGCTTCCTCAGTCATCCCCCATGACTGTGAGGGTTCTTCACACCCTACTATCTCCTTTTCGTACAAAGGATATAAGCCTTCTCCGCGTGTAAGTCTAAAGAGTTATCCAGCTCCTACAAGGAATATGCTGTTTTTTCCCTTACAGCTTATCCTCATGGTATCCTAATCCTTCATGGACAGCACATATTTAACTAATAACGCATGATACCCCTTTGTGTCCCTCCAGTGGGTCAACCTGGTATCTCATCCTATGCGTTTTCTGTCCATTTACCATGTGAGAGTTCTACAGGACTCAGGACTTGCTGTTTACAGACTGATATTATCCTCTGTATTTTTACGCAACCATCCTGGTTATTTCACTGGATAGTATTCCTGCGCCATCTTAGCCAGGGGGAATAGATTCTCTATATATCTCCTCAAGTAGGTTCCACCTTCTTGTTATTAGATGAATCTTTCTCCTTCACATCTTCAATGTGAATGTTCTTATGGGCATATCTCTATCTGCTTAGTTGCAGACATTTATCTTAGACATATATATATATTCATGTATATATATATCTCTATATACTTCTCTATAGATACATATGTCTGTAAGCTGCATGTGCATAACTTATGCCCCTCCAGATCTCACTATAGACATATATGGTTGGGGCAAGGTACTTCAGGCCGGAAGGTCGGGGGTTCAAATCCCACTAGAGGACAGCAACCTTGGGCCGGAAGGACTGGGGTTTCTAGTCCCACAGGTGCTCCTTGTGGTCTTGGGCAAGCCACTTAACCCTCCATAGCCCATGTTCCCTGTAAAATAGTTATCTCCAAGTTATAATGCCCTGTTCAATGTAATTTCAGTTTGTTCAATGTAAACCGCACTGATGCAGAATAGCGCGGTATATAAGAGAATGTAAATAAAATAAATAAATAATATATGTGTGTGTGTGTATGTAAGTATGTGTATGTATGTATGTGTATATATGTATATGTATATATATATATATATATATATATATACATATATATATATGTGTGTGTGTGTATCTGTTGAGATGCTTCCTTTTAGGTAGATATGTATTTACATACTTATCTCTCTAACTGTCTATGCTTATAAAGGTTTCTACCTTCCTATAGGTTCCAGACAGTGGGCTTGCATATGTTCATACTGTCCCTCAGTATGTCTAGGGTATTATGCACATAACCACTACTGTGGTACTGACAGCTCCTACTTTAACCCTAGGTTTAGGTATCCCTGAAGCTCCATGCTTCAATATCTTTCCTATCTCTCACCAGTTAGGAAAGACAGGGTGGATCTTCAGTAGATCTGAGGTTTCAACCCTTCAGACATCTGTCCTCCTTGGGAATACAGGCTTTTTCCCATACCCCTTCTTCCCTCCAGGACTGGGCTAGTTTGTCCAAATCGGTCAGTCTTCCTCTTTTGCTCCTAAATGTTAGTAACTCTGTAGCCAAAAGAGTTCCCAGCTTTTTCCATAAAGCTTCCACTAAAGACCTGCCGTTTTCTACTACCCCAGTTGACACCTGGGTCACCTGTCAATTCCAGATTGGGACCTTCACCTTCCCTTCAGTGAGGTCACCTTGAAGATTCCTCTACTGGATCTCCAGTAGACTCCATCAGCCTCTCTACTTCCTGCAACCCAGTAGGTGAGGTCCATATTGTGATTGTTCTTTTCAATATTTTTTCATGATAATTATCATACATACAAGGACTCCTAACCTGTAGTCCTTAGGTTAGCTGTTTTTTCCACAGTTTCTCTCTTTTCAACTCCTACCCTCCATCCTCAGGATGCCTGGCCATATGAGGTGTAGCATGTTCCAATCCTCACCATGCTTGGACTCCAGGCATCTTAGCTTGGGAGTCCCCATATGTGAAGACTCATTCCTGCTTGTTCCTGGAGATAGCACAGTTACTTACCTGTAACAGGTGATCTCTGGGAACAGCAGGAATAAGTCTTCACAACCCACCCACCTCCCCTAGGATTTGTATCTCTCTATCTTCCTTTCCTCTTTCTCTCTCTTTGTCTCAGCTATAAAACTCAACTGAGGAGAGACAGTTGGAAAGGCGGGAAGGCAGCACGCAGGCGCTGAGAGATGCTCCCAAAAGCGTTCTGATTGGACGCTGGGGAGCGTTCCCGAGCAGGCTCCGTCGGTACCGACGTACCCATATGTGAAGACTTATTCCTGCTGTTCCCAGAGATCACCTGTTACAGGTAAGTAACTGTGCTTTACAGATGAGTAACTAGGTTATATGCTCAGAGGGACACCTAACAGTATCTTTTGTGCTGACATGGATGAACAACATCTGATAATAGTCAGTAGACTTGAGTCTCTGCAAACTGTCCGTACTATCGTTGATTTTGGCACCTGGCAGACAGCACACCTCTGGACATCAGGTCTGGTCGGCAGATGGACACCTCCATACCCCTCAGCAGAATCACCAACCACCACTACCCTTTGCTTCCTTGTGGTCACTGATTCTACAGCTTTGGGGTGCTCAAGCTCTGGTTTGTCCTTTTTCCTGAGATGCTTTCACCTCCTCCACTTCCAGGGCTACATATGGGTTCTTCATTTCAAGGGCTGGAGGAGTCTGAGTGTTGATTCTTCAGGCTTTGGTGACGTGTGCAATTTTCTTCATTCTGTAACCTCCCGTCTTCACCTTTGTTGGAGAGCTTGGATGTTTCAAGAAGCATCTCATTAATGAACTTCTCACTGCCTCGAATGCTTCTCAGCCTCGCCACCTCTTCTCTGATCTTCCCCACTTATTTCCCGAGAGATTCAACATGCAGGCATCCTGCACATGGAACCAGTACTTTAACTGGCATTGGGATCTCTGGACAGAGGCAGAAGCTCTAATGGGGAGCAACAGCTTTGGTAATATTTTTCCCAGCCATTGTTCAGTTGGAGTTTTGGTACCTGTTGATGTAAAAGAAAGAGACCTTCCAAAGCTGGGATAGTTTCTTTTGTTGAGGTGTGCACCGATTTCACACACCCCCCCCTCCCAGACAGTTCCCAATGGGAACTTGGAGCTGTCTGGGGGGATTGGTGCTGAAGGGAAGGGGCAGCACATCTTTAGATATCTGCAGCACTAACAATATTGTATAAGGGGGAAGACTATCAGGGCACGAGGGTGTGGCCATAGCAGTGATCAGGGCACAGATCTTGTAATAGTTCTATCCACCCAATTGCTACTTGTCCTTCCCATTGATTTACCATGGAGACCCACAATACCTGCATTAGCAGACAACATGGGACTTTCCCGTGCTACCTACCAATGCGATTCTCCATTGTAAATCCAAAATCTCTGTGGTATCTGCAGGGGCAAGGCTGGGAATGTCCCCTGGAAATACCATGGAGATTTTGGCCTTACTGCGATAGCTGCAAAAGACTACCATGGGTAGTAAAAATGCCCTTAAGTGTTACATATATTATGGATCCAAATCAGGACTGGATTCTATGGTAGTTTTTTTAAGACTCAGGATCTGGTATTTCTTAATAGGAAGATTCATATTCTCACTGATATCTCTAAGGCTACAAAGAAGAGAAGGAAAGATTCCTGGCAGTGATACCAAAAGTATTGCAATCGGGAGTTTTCTTTGTTCCTGAATATGCTTGATTAAGTGTAGTAGTTTTTTATTTGTATTGATCCCTTTCAACTCTGAGTAATAATTTTTGATTACATTTCCTGTATTTTCTCTACCTTCAACAAACACATTTTCTCAGTTGTTAAGCAGTCTTTCTTTTTCAATGCTTTTGCATGACTTTTCCCCCTTCGGAGTGGTTTCCCACCAAGGCAGTTTTTCAGTTTGACTTTGCAGAGGCGGTGTTTTCTCCAGGAACAAGCAGGAAGTCAGTCCTCGCATATGGGTGATGTCAGCACCGACTGAGCCCGCGTGGAGATTTCCCCCCAGTTTTCAGAGAAAGTCTTTGGGAATGCCACCATGCATGCGTGGACCCCTTCCTGCTCAAAGGTGCCATCTTACTCAGCCTCCCTTTTTCCACAGAGCCCTTTGGACGTGTGTCTCATCCCTGGAAAACATTTATCTGTTTTTTGCTCTCTGGCCTTCGCTGGTCCTCTTCCTGCCTCTCAAGTACCTCTGCTTCAGTCTTGGTCAGGATTTTTCTCTTTTGCCTTTTTTTGTTTTTTACAGTTCTTTTGGGCCCTTTTTAACCACTGGCCACATCAAGGATCTTTGACCTCGCAGGGGTCCTTTCCCCCCAATGGCCTCCGGTTTTAAGAAATGTGATTGGTGTTCAAAAAACATGTCGCTCACGGACACCCATGACTGTTGTCTCAGGTATCTAGGAGCCGATCATGACCCGGAGCTGCTCCCTCTGTAAGAAGATGTCCTCCAAGGCCACCCAGGGTCGTAAGCAGAAGCTGGATGATCTCTTCCGTAAGGTAGCTCCAGTATCCCCAGTAGCAGCCTCCTTTTCAGCCCTGCAACCTCTGGAGTCTCCCAAGGCTCCTCCCTGAGCCCGGTGGCACTCTGACCAGGGGTCGCCCGAACGTGAGCGGAAGAAGAAAAAGGCTATGGGGACTCTGGGGCACCAGACAAGAGTGTGAGGTCACGTGCCCGGTCTTTCAGCCCCCCCTTGGCAATCTCTGGAGTCAGAGAGGGAGTGACCCAGTAGGGTACCTCGAATCGATAGAGGCCTCCGGCAAAGGCACCCAGTCTGCCAAGGGTCATCCCAGCAAGGACCCCCTCTCCTCCTTGTCAACCGACCCGGTTACCCCGGCGTCTGTGTCGCAGGGCCCCATTCCCAAGCGGGAGGCCCAGATGCTGGCCCTGGAGCACAGCATTTCTGTGTTCCTCGCTGCCCAGCAGGTGCTGGTGCCCGGCCCTGCCGGCACGCACATCGAGACTCCCTGGGCCGCCACAGTGATTTTCCCCCCCCCCCCCTTTGAGCCAGAAGCCTCGTGAGGATCCTCAGTGCAGGTCTCGATTTCCGTCCCGATCTTTGGGCATGAGATCTCAGTCAAATGCCTCCAGCTCTGGGCAAGCTTTGGCCTCAGAGATCTGGCGTGGATCATTGACCCATTTCGAGTCACCTGACCTTGAGTCCTCCATGGACTACTCACAGTGGGAGTCTGACAGGGAGACCTCCCCAGAGACTTGGTCCCACTGAGACCTCTCCTCCAACCCAGAGGTGGTGGTCAATTCCAGAGGACACCTCCTTTCTGGAGTTGATCCAGAACATGGCGCAGGTCCTGGTGCTCACCACAGAGTTGGAGGAAGAGCCCCGCATGAGGATCTAGATATTCTGCAACATGAAGCCCCTCCGAAACAGGCTCTCTTGGTGACGGTTCCTCCCCTCCTGAACAGACTCCTCCGCATGTGGGAGACCCCAGTCTCTGTCTTAATCCTAAGCAAGCGCCTGGATGCTATGTATATAGGGTTCAGCGGGGCCTTGGGTTTCAGAAAGCCCAGCTTCCCCATACCTCGATGGTGATCGAATCGGCCATGCAGAAGCTAACGAGCCAGAATCATTCATCTGCCCACCGGGCAGAGAGTCTCGTACCCTTGATGTCCTTGGGTGCACGGCTTATCAGGGCTCTGTGCTGTCATGCCACGTCCAAGTTTACCAATTATACATTGTGATGTTCCTCCGCAACCTCGCTAGAGAGCTCTGAGGTTTTGCGGCAGGCCTTAACGGAGACCATCTCCACCGTTTTCAGGCCCTCTCAAAGTCAGTCTGAGAATGCTTGAAGTACCTCTCGTGTGCAGCATATGACGGCTTCGAGTCTTCTGCCTGGGTAGCGGTGGCTGGCATTGGAGCCCGCTGGCAGGTTTGGCTCCAGTCCTTTGACCTGGATCAGTGGGTCAAGGAGAAGCTGCTAAACATCCCTTGCCTTGGGGAGCAACTATTCAGCAAGCCCATGGAGGATAAGGCAGCAGAGATTGAGATGGAGTATGTGACTCATATTCGCCTCTCCCAGAGAACTCACTCCCTCCCCAGGAAAGAAGCAACAGAGCAAGAAGCCTTTCTTCCATAGGAAGGGGCTCCCATACAGTGGCTACCCGACCTATCCACTGGCATCGACCCCCGTCCAGGGCAGTCAGGGCAAGACCATGGTCCACAGCCCTTGTAAGCCAAAGGGTCCCAAGACCCAACCGCTGGCGCTGGCTCAGCCACCATCAGGGTTTTGACGCCATCAGCATAGCCTCTTGTCCTCTGGCAGGTGAGCTGTTCGGCAGGGGGTGTCTGGTCTTTTTCTCCCACAGGTGGGAGTCCCATCTCCACCGATGCCTTGGTCCTCTAGGTCATTCGGGAGGGCATATTCATCTGGACCAGGACCCTCCTCCGTACTTCCCCAGGGAGCCACGTCGGCTCCTGAGTCAGGAGCTTGCAGGCCTCCTTGAGGGCGGCATGGTAGAACCAGTCCCACTGCACTTCCGAAGGGGGTTTTACTCCCAATACTTCCTCATCCTGAAGTGGACATGGGGCCTTCAGCCCAACCTCAAGTTCCTAGTGCGGGAGACGTTCAAGATGCTTTCCCTTGGAACGTTATTACCCTACCCCCAGCAGGGCGATTGGCTATGCTCCTTGGACTTAAAGGATGCTTACGCTCACATCCTCGTCTGGAGGAAAGGTCCATCAACCATTATTAAGAAGTGACCGAAGATATCAATGCTTGACCCAGTACAAGCATTGTGGAACTTGTGTCTCTTGGGGAAACTGCTAGGTACATATGACCTAGATTGGCCACTGTTGGAAACAGAATACTGGGCTTGATGGACCTTGGTCTGACCCAGTATGGCATATCTTATGTTCTTATCCCAAACACAAAGTACCTCCGCTTCATGGTTCAGGGAAACCATTACCAATACAGGGTACTTCCCTTCAGCCTCATGTCTGCTCCATGGGTCTTCATGAAGTGCGTGGCTGTGGCCCACCTATGGCTGCAGAGCACCTTCATCTATACATATCTAGACGACTGGCTTGTAACAGGGGGCACAGCCTCCAAAGCCAGGCAGGCTATGGACTGCACCATTCGCCTCTTGGAGCATCTGGAGTTCATGATCAATTACCCAAAGTCCACCTCACTCCAGTTCAGTCCCTGGAGTACATCAGGGCTTGCTTGGACACCCTTCGGGCCATGACTTTTCTTCCTCAGGACAGGGTGGACTGTGTTATCTCCCTGGTGTCCGAAGTGTGGTGCAACAGCGCCATCTTGGCCTAGATGATGATTCACCTTCTCAGCCTCATGGCCTCCACGGTCCATGGCGTGCCTAATGCTCATCTCAACATGCATGCGACGCAGTGGTGCCTCCAAGTGCAATGGGAGCAGTCGACCGGTCACCTTGGAGACCCCATCTCAGTCTCTCCCAGCACGTCGGAGTCTCTTGCTTGATGGCAGGAGTCTCAGAACCTTTTTTGAGGTATGCCCTTCCAAGCTCTGGTGCGTCAGGTGGTCTTAACAATGGATGCCTCTCTGGTGGGCTGGGGAGCCCACTGCGAGAGGTGGTGCACTCCAGGGACCTGGTCCCTCAAGGAGTCCGGGCTATTCGCCTCGCTCTCAAGGTTTTCAGGGACTGCCTGCAGAACCGAGTGGTACTTGTCCAGACAGACAACCAGGTCACAATGTTCTATGTGAACAAACAGGTACCGGCTCCTACAGCCTCTGTTTGGAGGCGACAGCCCTATGCTCCTTTGCGGTGAGCTAGGGCATGACCATCTGGGCCACTTACCTCCCGGGTCAGGACAATTCATTGGCGGACTGGCTCAGCAGAGTCCTCCAGCTGCATGAGTGGCACCTGTGACCCCCGGATGATGCAGCACCTCTTCCAGCATTGGGGGACTCCAGACCTGGACCTCTTCACCAGTCCTGCAAATTCATAGCTCCCCCGGTTCTGTGATTCCATCCCACACCCGGGCAGGTGGCCCCTGATGCCTGCCTTATCTCGTGGGAAGCGGGCCTGCTATATGCTTTTCCCCCCATGCCCCTCATTGCCCAGACCCTTCTCAAGGTCCATCAGGACAGAGCCTCGGTGATTCTCATAGCCCCGGTGGCTAAACAGCCTTGGTTTCCCCTGCTGCTCCGTCTCTCAACAGAGCCCCTGGTCCCGCTCGGGTTCTTACCGGAGCTGCTGACGCAGGAGGAGGGTCTGCTTCTCCACCCCAGTCTGAGGTCCCTATCCCTCACAGCTTGGTGTTGGAGTGTTTGTGTTTATGTTTATTTGAAGCTTAATATAAACAAACACACTGCCCATAACTGATGTTTCATTGTAAACTGCTCAGATGCATCTAACTGCTGTGAAAAGGAAAAGAACGCCAATAAAATAGACAGGAGAGGAAAGGCAAAGACTAAAAAAAAAAAAAAGAGCAGACTAGGCAAAAGTGAGAAGGGAAGAGGGGAGACTAGACAGGGTCACTCTAGCCTCCTACCATTTTCCCACGGAGATCAAGGACATTCTTTTGGCATCATGAAAGGACTTGACCAGGTGGGCTTATGCCTTCAAGTGGCATCGGTTCTCAGTGTGGTGTACGGAGCTCCGAGCGAACCCATTTTTATACCCTTACCAGTTTGATCTTGCAGTACCTGCTCTACCTCTCACAGTCTGGGCTGAAGTCTGTCAGGGTTCACCTGAGTGTCATTTCAGCGAACCAACACCCCATCAAGGGCAAACCTCTTTCGGGGCAACCGCTTGTGTCTCGTTTCATGTGAGGCATGCTCCCTACCCACCCTCCGATGGAATGGGACCTCAATATGGTCTTCATGCAGCTGACCAAGCTGCCCTTTGAGCCTTTTGTTACCTGCCCGCTGTGGCATCTGTTGTGGAAGATGGCCATCCTGGTGGCTCACTGCCGCCGGGAGGGTCAGCGAACTCCAGGTGCTGATGGCTGAGGCACTATACACAAGGTTTTATAGGAACAGGGTGGTCCAGTGGACTTGCCCCAAGTTCTTCCCGAAGATTGTCTTGGATTTTCATCTCAAATCGAGATAATACTGCCCACCTTCTTCCCAAAGCCCCATGCCGACTAGGCATTGGTGATACTCCACACCCTGGATTGTAAGAGGGCTCTCTTTCTACCTGCAGCGGACTTGGAACCACTGCAGATCCAGGCTGCTCTTCATCTTCTTCGATCTCAGCCGTCTGAGGCTGGCGGTCACCAAGCATACCTTGTCCATCTGGGTGGCAGACTGTGTTGCCTTTGCCCAGGCCAGGGCTGGGTTTCACCTGGACCACCAAATCATGGCTCACAATGTCTGAGTGATGGTGACGTCTGTTGCTAGCCTGCACTCTATGCCACTGGTAGACATCTGCTGGGCCACCACCTGGTCCTCCACTCACACCTTCACAGTACATTACTGCCTGGAGAGGGAGTCCCGTCGGGACGCCACCTTTGGCCAGGCTGTACTCCGTAACCTGTTCAGGTTTTAAGCAACTGCTGCCCTCTGACCCTTCTTGTTCCAGCTACTAGGAGCATGGCCATTGATGGACCTGGGGCCCTCTGGATGCCTTCAGCTTTCCCTGGCAACTGCTCATGGCACTGCCATGCCTTTTCCTACAGGTCCTCAGTAGTCTGTGGCTAGGGAGTCTTTTATGTGAGGACTGACTTCCTGCTTGTTCCTGGAGAAAGCGTAGTTACTCACCTGTAACAGGTGTTCTCCAGGGACAACAGTCCTCGCCACTCTCCCTCCTCTCCTTGGAGTTGCTGTATATTTTTGCCATCTTCTTGAAGGGGCTATAACTATGGCATCTGAATAAGATGGGACCTTTGGGCTGGAAAGGGACCACGCCTGCATGGTAGCATTCCCAAAGGCTTTCTTTGAAAGCTGGGGAAATGCTCCATGCAAGCTCCGTCGTTGTCGACGTCGCCCAAATGTGAGGACTGATTCCTGCTGTCCATGGAGATCACCTGTTACAGGTGAGTAACTACACCTTTTGGCATGTCTAAGCCGGCTAGTGGCTTTAAGAAATTCACCAAGTGTGGCAAGACCATTTCTGTCAGTCATAATTGGTGCTTGCAATGTCTTGGGCCTCACCACGAGCCAGCGTCCTGCGAGCTCTGCTTGTAGATGACATGCTGAGGGCTGAAAGGTCAGAAAAAGCAGGAGGAGTCCATCTTCAGCTCATCTGATTCAGCATCCTCATCCTGACCCCCCTCGTCTATACCTACAGAAGATCTAGAGGCGGCCAAGGGGAAGGAGCCAGCATGCGCATTGGAGCTGAAGGGCCTGAGAGGCAAGGGGGGAGGCTCCCTGTAGAGACCAAGTCAACATCAAAGGATGAGCTCTGGTAGAAATTCCGGTTGAAGTGTCCCTGCAGCCCTACTCGACAATATGCGGAGAGTGATAGACCTGAATGGCTGGCCAAGCTTATCCGGCGGGAGGACTCGACCAGAATGGCAGTCCCCTCCCAGTGCCCAAGAGGGCAACCAGATGTCTCCCGATGCATCTATCATCGTGGAGTTTCCACCCGAGGTGACATGTCTGCGGCATGTCACCTCACAGGTTGGTGGTTCGGGAGGAACACCTTTGAGCCTTAGCTCACTTGACAGCGGTGGAACACAGGCTTCGTGGTATGGAACACATCATTGCTGCACTCTTTCCAGCCTATCCTGGAGACCCTTACCCTGCCTGCTGAGGTTGGAACATCGGAGATCAGTATTGACCCCAGTTGCCGGAATCATCTCCCTCTCCAGTATGTTAGAGTCTGAGGCCCAGAGACACCACCTTCAGCACACTGGGCAGTGTGAGGGTCATCGGCATACTCCCTCCCCCAAGCTGCAGAGCCGGCGGGATGAGGAGACTTGGCATGATTTTGACTTCCTCTTGGAATCAGAATCAGAATGGGAGACAGAAGCAGCATCAACAGCATCGGAGCTTTGGTCCCTGGACCTCCTGTCTAACCCATCACCTCCACCTGAGTGGTGCAATTTGCCCCAGAAGACATGTCCTTCCAGGACTTTGTTAGGGACATGGCCAAGGCCATCACCTTTTCCCTGGAATCGGAGGAGGAACTGAGGGCAGAGGAACTGGCACTCCTTCAGTACCCCTCTGCCCCCTGGTAGGTAATGATGGTTCCTGTCTACCATGTCCTGCATCAGCTGCTGCTTATGCTTTCTGTTGTCAGCTCCTGGCTTGATTCCCTATACTGGGTCCAGAAGACCCAGGGGTCCAAGACAAGATCGCTAATGTCCCCTGCCGGGGCAAGAACCTCTTCAGCAAGCCTTTGCAGGAAAAATCTGAGGAGCTGGAAAAGGAGCAGGTGAGACTCGCCATACACTCCAGTAAAACTGTGGACCCAGAGCAGAAAAAAACATCACACCAAGAAGGCCTTCTATCTGCCCCCATGCTGCCATTTCCCAGCCCAACCATGGGTGCAGCCTCTCCACCCACAGTGGAGGGAGAAGACCACAAAGGTGCAATCTGCCCCTCATCTCAAGCCGGGTGCAGGGTTTTGATGGGTTCCTCAGGAGAATAGCCAGCAGTCCTTTGCGCATTGAGGTACCCCTACAGGTCTGCTCGTCCACTTTGCTCACTGGTGGCCCATTGTCACCTTGGACACCTAGGTGCTGCAGATTGTCAAAAGCAGATATTGACTGCACTTCACCCAGCTGCTGCCCCTGTACAACCCTGGGGGGTACCTCATGGATCCCGTGCACTAGAGCTTACTGCAAACAGAGGTCGAGGTCCTGCTGTCTGACCTCTCTATTGAGCCAGTTTCCCCAGCTCAGATTGGGCAGGGCTTCTGCTCTAGGTACTTTATGATTTCTAAAAAGTCCAGCAGGTTCCATCCATATCTGGTTCTGCAAAATTTCAGCTGGTTTCTGGTGTGTGAAAAGTTCAAAATGGTCTCGTTAGGGATGCTGCTCCCATACCTCATACAGGACGATTGGCTATGCTCCTTGGATCTGAAGGATGCACACACACACATATTCTGATCACCTGCTTCACATGCAATACCTGTATTTTGTGCTGGGTGGCTGGCACTACCAGCATCGTGTACTTCCCTTTGGGCTAGCTGCAGCCCCCTGGGGCTTCACGAAGTGTCTGGCAGTGATAGCTGCCTTCCTCTGGACCCAGGGGTCTTTGTCTTCCCATATCTGGACAATTAGCTAAGCATGCCTGCTGACATTTGGCAGTCCGCTGTGCTAGCAATTCAGGTGCTCAAGGGTCTCTGCTTTGTGGTCAACTACCTAAAGTCCCACCTCCATCTGTCGCAGCAGCTGGAATTCATCGGGGCCCTCCTCGATACCTCTTGGGTGAGGGCCTTTCTACTGGTGGACCACCTGTAGAGTCTCATCGAGGAGGTGGACGTGTTGCAGCACCAGCACCACACCACAGCCCATGGGGTATTGAGAACCCTTGGATACATGGCTGCTATGGTGCATGTCAATCCTCAGGCCCTCCTCTCCATGAAACAGGTCCAGTGGACCCTGTCCATCCAATGGAGGCAGGCATCAGGCCATCTGCGGGACATTATAGTGGTCACTGTACCACTGGTACATTCTCTGGCACTGTCTTGATCTGGACAACCTGCTGTGTGGCCTTCCATTCCAGCTGGCGGCTCCCTGTAAGGTGCTCACGATGGACGTGTTCAAGCTCAGCTGGGGTGTGTACCTGGATGGTCTCAGCACCCAGGGGCTGTGGTTTGCACAGGAGAGTCTCCATCAAATGAACTTTCTCAAGCTTTGGGCTATAGTGAACGCCCTCTGTGCCTTTTGTGTGCACCTGGTGAATCAGGTGATCCTGATTCAAACAAGGTAACTCCCCATGGAGGTGGGAGGGTTGTAAGGACGTCTTTGTCAGAGCCCAGGCGAAGAGACTTCCTCAGTGAGAGCTGCAGCAGCAGAGGGAACCATCTTTACTGAGGCCAGTACAGGGTGACGATAATAATCATGGAACCCCTCTCGGCCTGCAACTTCTAGAGTTTTCATGACAAACTGTATCGGTGGGTAGGCATACAACAGGCCCTCCCTCCAGTGGAGAAGAAAGGCATCCAAGGCCAGGCAACTGCTGACTGGCCTCTGAGAGCAGAACTGGGCCATCTGGGCATTTTGCTTCATGGCAAAAAGGTCCACCACTTGAGTGCCCCACACCTGGAAGATCTGGTCCACCACTTCCTCCTTGAGGGTTCATTCGTGAGGCTGAGGCACCCGGCTAAGGCGATCCAGGAAGATAAAATGACTCTGAGGTCCATGCCATGGAACAGTGTGAACTTCAAGAGGCGAACAGGTTTGTCTTTTTTGAATCAGGACTGGTAGCCTGTAGCTTCGGAGTCCCATACGTGACTTCTTTCCTGCTTGTTCATAGAGAAAGCGTAGTTACTTACCTGTAGCAGGTGCTCTCTGTGAACAGCAGGAATAAGTCCTCACAACCCTCCCACCTCCGGAGTTGCCTGCTGTGTTATTGTACTGGAGAATGTGGCACTGTGGTGGGCAGGAATGCAGATGCACATGTGTGGTGTATCTCCCAAAAGCTTCCTTTGGAAGCTGGGGAGCATTCCATGCTGGGCTCAGTCAGTGACGTTACCTATATGTGAGGACTTATTCCTGTTTATGGAGAACACCTACTACAGGTGAGTAACTACGCTATCCTGCTCAATCAAGAGGGCTAGGACTAGGCTGGCCTTAGGACCCTAAGGCTGTAAATTGGTTGTCAGGACCCCTCCCCTCATCTCCTCTTGTCTCCCTCACTTGCCTGGGTGAAAAAGCTTGTTGTGCTCTGTCTCACTCCCCTATCTTTTGGAGAAGGCCAGACACACTTTTTCAGTGGTGGCTAATTGAAGAAAAATAAAAAAGAAGAAACGCACAAAGATCAAGGCTAGTCAGTGCATTTACAGTTAGTGGGAGGCAGGCATTCTAGGCACCTCGGAGGAGAATGATTCAGGTGTGGCTGAGAGGAAACTGACTTTAATGAGACAGATGAGTTGCAGGATGGTAGCACTAGTGAGCCCGGCAAGCGCTGTGCAGCTAGCCTGTGACTCTCGACAGGCTAATCTCACTGGTAGGCCTTTGTCAGATGGCAGAAGCCTGGCTTGGTTTTGAGGAAGGTCTGGTGCACATTAGTACAGGCAGAAGCCCTTTGCAGCACATTGTCTTTTTTCTGGGAGTGGAGGAAGCTCCATTTTTGATGGGTACAGCCATCTTTTTGAGCACTGAGAATCAGTTGGTGAGTGAAGAGAATCCTCTCCCCCCCCCCCCCACTCCCCAGTACTGCCTCCTGTGCCCAATAAGGAGATGGTTTCTGGCTCAGAGGTGTGGGGACAGGATCATTTTAAAGATTTTTCCCCAGAATTTGTATTGCTTATGCATCAGGTCTTCTGCATGAATGGCTTGGTGTCTGCATTCTCCAGGACCAAGCAGGAAGTCGGTCCTCACTTATGGGTGTCATCGACGCCGATGAAGCCCCAGCGGAGCATTTCCCCAGCTTTCAATGAAAGCCTTTGGGAATGCTGGCACGCATGCGCGGTTCCCTTCCCGCCTAAAGGTGCCATCTTACCTCGGTCTCTTTTTTTTCCGTGAAGCCCATCGGACGTGTGTCCTGTTTTCCCGGTTAAAAGTAGATTTTTTTTCTAGCATTGTTTCGCTTCTTTTCTTCGGATTCAACGTCGGTTCCCCTCCCGCCGGGATCGGTACACCGGTATCGAACCCCCTTTTTTATTTTTTGGTTTTTGCCCTTAGTGGCTAGGCGTTCGCGCCTAAACTTTTTCTTTTTCCCTGGAAGGCCGGTCTTTTGACCTCGCGGGGACCCTTTTTTCCCCCATGTCTTCCAGTGGTTTTAAAAAGTGTGATCGGTGTAAAAAGATTGTCTCTCACCGACACACACGACTGCTGCCTTCGGTGCCTGGGCCCGGACCACGATTCTAAAACGTGCGGGCCATGTGGAAAAATGTCTTCCAAGGCCCTCCGAAGTCAGCAGCAAAGTGAAAGACTTTTCTCCGACTCGGCCTCTGCTCGTGCCCGGACCTCATCTGAGGCTTCGACACCTCAGGATTCCGATCCCGAGAGGCGTCGGAGCTCCTCGGACAGGGGGTCCCCCGAGAGGGAACGTAAGAGGAAGAAGCGGCTCGCGAGGGCAGCGTCGGTGGAGGTCCCTGGACCCTCGAGGTCCTGGTCTAAGACCCCCGACCGTCGTCCCGGGCCCGTGGACCAGGAGAAGCCAACCAAAGTTCCTCGTATAGAACTGGAGTCTGTTGGACACGTAAGTCCTGTTGTCCTCGAGGACTCGCCTCCCCGAGTACCGACGTCGGGGGCTGCTGCATCACCCGAGCTGAGTCTCAGGTTGACAGCCTTGGAGAGCAGAATGTCTGCCTTCATGGATCAGCAGTGGGCATTGATGGCCAGCCTGTCTGGTGCATCTGCCCCGACCACCGGGAAATCGACTTCCAAGTCGACCCCGGAGACCGAGCCGATACTCGAGTCCCTTGCGGCTCGAGGTCGTCCTCGGTCGAGGTCTCCCTCGACCTCCCGTTCGGGACCGAGGGTCTTGACGCCGGTGCCTCCGGCGTCGGGGCGGGTGCCCAGAGGCCCCATGGCGTCAGACCCCGACTCGACTTCGGACAAGTCTGCATGGGAAACCGAAGATGAGGAGTCTCCTGACACCTTTAAGACTCGGTGTGTCCCTTCGGACTCACCTGAGTCTGAACCCCGGAGTAGATCCCCTTCGGAGGATACTAGGTTCTCGGAGTTTATCCGGGATATGGCCGCTGCCCTGGCTATCCCGGATGACCCCGAGGAAGAGCCTCGAGCCGAGGAGCTCGATGCTCTGCAGTACGACTCTCCTCCGAAGGAGGCCTTTACTGTCCCGGTTCCTCCTATGCTGGAGCGGCTCCTCTTCCGGATATGGGAGGCACCGGCCTTGGCGCCGGTTTTGAGCAAGCGAGTCGATTCCATTTATCGACTCCGCAAGAGTCCTGGCTTCCAGAAAGCACAGCTGCCGCACCATTCTATGGTTGTGGAATCGGCCATGCATCGTCTGAAAAGTCAGAAGATGCACTCTGCGGTGCCTCCCGGTAGGGAAGCCCGCAGCCTTGATGGAGTCGGCAGAAAGTGTTTTCAGGGCTCCATGCTTGCTTGCCGTGTCCAGACTTACCAGCTGTACATGGGCATGTATTTACGAGACCTGGCCAAGGAGTTGGCCGGGTTCTCTGCTGGTCTCTCCGGGGAACCCTTGCAGAGTTTTAAGTCCTTGTCTTCGAGGATACAGGAATGCTCTAAGTTCATGTCCCGCGCCGCCTACGATGGCTTCGAGGCTTCGGCCCGAGTAGCGGCTGCCAGCATCGCGGCTCGACGCCAGGCGTGGCTGCTGTCATCGGACCTCGAGCCATGGGTTCAGGACAAGTTGGTCGATGTCCCTTGCCGAAGTGAAAACCTTTTTGGCAAGCCTGTGGCCGAGAAGGCCGCCCAGCTCGAGACTGAGCACCTCACCAGGACAAGGCTGTCGAGGAAGACCTCTGCCCCTTCACATAAAAAGAAGGGCCCGGGTAAAAAGCCCTTTTACTCGAGGAAGGGCACTGCCTACAAACAGTACCCACATTATCAGGCTGCCCAACCTGCCCCACAGGGTCAGCAAGCCAAGGGCCGGGATAATGGGCCCCATAGGCAGACTGCCCCCAAGCCTCCAGCCCCTGCTCCCACTCAGCAGGGTGGGGGTTTTTGACTCCTTGAGTACAGCCAAACCTCCCTTGCAGACCCAGCCCTGCACAGGAGGCCGCCTAGCCTTGTTCGCCCACCAGTGGCCCCTGATAACTCAGGACAGTTGGGTGCTGGACATTTTCACCAACTACCTCCACTACACTTTCCAGGGGAACCTTCCAGGCCTCCCCTGCATACAGCCCTTCTCCTCCAGGAGCTCAGGGGTCTGTTGCTGGACAAGGCGGTGGAGCCTGTGCCTCACCACTTCCAAGGTCACGGTTTTTACTCCAGGTATTTCCTGGTGCCAAAGAGAACCGGTGGTCTTCGACCCATTTTGGATCTCAGAAACCTAAACAAGTTTCTTGTGAAAGAAAAGTTCAAGATGGTTACTCTTGGAACTCTTCTGACCTACCTCCAGCAGGGAGATTGGCTATGCTCTTTAGCTCTAAAAGATGCTTACACTCACATCCTCATTCATCCAGACCACAGAAAGTACCTAAGGTTCATTGTGGGAGGAAACCACTATCAGTGGTTTCCTCCCACAGGGTACTGCCTTTTGGGCTGACTTCCGCTCCCAGAGTCTTCACCAAGTGCCTGGCAGTGGTAGCAGCCTACCTGAGAAATCAGGGCATCTTTGTCTTTCCCTACCTGGACGACTGGCTCATCGGAGGCCAGACGTCCCTCGAGGTCCAGCAGGCCACCAGCAGAACCATAGACCTGCTCCAAAAGGTGGGCTTTGTCATCAACTTCGCAAAATCCACTTTGCTCCCCTCCCAGAACTTGGAATTCATAGGGGCAAGGTTGGATTTTCAGCTGGCAAGAGCATTCTTACCAGTGGACTGAGCACAACGGCTCATGGACCTTGCAAGCAAGTTTCTGCACAGGTCCCTGGTCTCCGCCAGACTCTGTCTCAGGCTTCTAGGCCACATGGCGTCCACAGTTCAGGTGACCCCCAATGCCAGGCTCAATATGAGGCCTGCCCAGTGGTGCCTTCGGACTCAGTGGTCACAGGCCTCAGGCAGCCTCAGACAGGATCAGAGTGTCCCACCGTTTTCTGACCTCCCTCAACTGGTGGTTACACCCCCCCCAATCTGCTTGTGGGGGTGCCCTTTCAGATACCTCCTCCTACAGTGGTGCTGACCACAGATGCCTCTCTGTTGGGTTGGGGAGCACACTGCCTAGGCAAGTGCACCCAAGGTCTGTGGTCTCCTTGGGAGGCGTCCCAGCAGATCAATCTCCTAGAGCTCAGAGCTATCCGCTTGGCCCTCAAGGCCTTTACTGCTTCCCTGGCCCATCAGTCTGTCTTGATCCAAACAGACAACCAGGTAGCCATGTTCTATGTGAACAAGCAAGGAGGGACTGGTTCCCAACCCCTTTGTCAGGAAGTAAGAACATAAGAACATAAGAAATGCCATACTGGGTCAGACCGAGGTCCATCAAGCCCAGTATCCTGTTTCCAACAGTGGCCAATCTAGGTCATACGTACCTAGCAGTTTCCCCAAAAGACACAGGTTCTGCAGTGCTTGTACTAGGCCAAGCATTGATATCCTGGGTCCCTTTTTAATAGTGGTTTATGGACCTTTCCTCCAGGAACTTGTCCAAACCTTTTTTAAACCCAGCTATACTAACAGCCCTTACTACATCCTCCGGTAACAGATTCCAGAGTTTGATTACACGTTGAGAGAAGAAATATTTTCTCCTATTTGTCTTAAATAGTTTACCCTGTAGCTTCATTACATGCCCCCTAGTCCTTCTATATTCTGATAGCGTAAACAATTTATCCACGTTTATCCGTTCCACTCCATTCATTAATTTATACACCTCTATCATATCTCCCCTCAGCCGCCTCTTTTCTAGGTTAAAGAGCCCTAACCTTTTTAGCCTCTCTTCATAGGAGTAGCCTTCCATCCCCTTCACCAATTTGGTGGCTCTTCTCTGTACTTTTTCTAATAACTCTATGTCCTTTTTAAGATACGGTGACCAGAATTGCACACAATATTCAAGGTGCGGTCGTACCATGGAGCGATACAGAGGCATTATAATATCCTTTGTTTTATTCTCCATCCCTTTCCTTATGATACCTAGCATTCTATTTGCTTTCTTGGCCGCCGCTGCACACTGGGTGGAGGGTTTTAACATGTTATCCACGATGACTCCTAAATCTTTTTCCTGGGTGGTGGTTTCTAATGTGGAGCCTTGCATCTTGTAACTATAGTGTGGGTTGTTCTTTCCTAGGTGCATAACTTTGCACTTGTCCACATTAAATTTCATCTGCCATTTGGATGCCCAGTCTTCCAATTTATCCAGATCCTCCTGCAGTTTTCCACAATCCTCTTGGGTTTTAACAACTTTAAACAGTTTTGTGTCATCTGCAAATTTGATTACCTCACTAGTTATTCCCTTTTCCAGGTCATTTATGAATATGTCAAAAAGTAGCGGACCCAGTACAGATCCCTGGGGTACTCCACTATTCACCTTTTTCCATTGGGAATATTGGCCATTTAGCCCTACCCTCTGCTTTCTATCTTTTAACCAGTTCCCGATCCACAATAGTACACTGCCTCCTATCCCATAACTTTTTAGCTTCGCCAAAAGTCTCTGATGGGGGACCTTGTCAAAAGCTTTCTGAAAGTCCAGATACACTATATCAACCGACTCACCTTTGTCTACCTGTTTATGCACACCTTCAATAAAACAGATCAGATTAGTAAGACAAGATCTTCCTTGTCTAAAGCCATGTTGGCTGTCTCCCATTAGGCCATGACTATCTACATGCTGTGTAATTTTGTTCTTTATGATGGCTTCTACCATTTTCCCTGGTACTGACGTCAGGCTCACCGGTCTGTAATTTCCCGGGTCACCCCTGGAACCCTTTTTAAAAATTGGTGTTACGTTGGCGACCCTCCAATCTTCAGGTATTACAGATGATTTTAATGAAAGTTCACAGATTACCAATAACAGGTCTGCAATCTCATATTTCAGTTCTTTCAACACTCTGGGATGTATACCATCCGGTCCAGGTGATTTGCTACTATTCAGTTTATCAAATAGTTGTAATATATCTTCCCGGTGTAGCGATATTTCTCTCAATTCCTCTGCAGTATCACCTTTAAATACCACTTCAGTCTTGGGTAACACCCCTACATCTTCCTCAGTAAAGACCGAAGCAAAGAATTCATTCAGTCTCTCTGCTATAGCCTTGTCTCCTCTTACTGCCCCTTTTACCCCTCTATCATCTAATGGTCCAATTGACTCTCTCACAGGCCTTTTGCTACGAATGTACTTGAAAAAGTCTTTATTTCGTGTTTTTGCTTCCGTAGCAAGTTTCTTCTCAAATTCCCGCTTTGCCTGCCTTATCAATGCTTTGCATTTAACTTGCCAGTGCTTGTGCTGTTTCCAGTTTTCATCATTTGGCTCTTTTTTCCATTTTCTGAAGGTTGCTCTTTTGGCAGCAACAGCCTCTCTGACCTCACCTTTAAACCATGCTGGCAGTTTTTTGGACTTTCTTCCACTTTTCTTAATGCGTGGAATACAGCTGGTCTGGGCTTCGAGGATAGTATTTTTAAATAACACCCAAGCTTGCTGTAAGTCTTTAACCTTTGGAACTGCTCCTTTTAGTTTTTTCCGAACTATATTCCTCATTCTATCATAGTCACCCTTTTGAAAGTTAAAAGGTAGTACTGTGGATTCCTTTACTATCTGTCCTCCACTGATTAAATCAAACATGATCATACTATGATCACTATTGCCAAGTGGTCCCAACACCCTTATTTCTTGCACCAGATCTGGCGTTCCACTAAGGACTAGGTCCAGTATGGCTTCCCCTCTGGTCGGTTCATGAACCAGCTGCTCCAAGAAGCAGTCATTTATTTCATCTAGAAACTTTATCTCTTTAGCTTGTCCTGCTGTGACACTGTCCCAGTCGATACCGGGTCCTATGTTCCTTTGCCCTGTGACACAACATGCTCCTCAAGGCAGTCTACCTTCCAGGCCAGGAGAATTTCCTGGCCGACAAATTGAGCAGGATTCTGCAACCACACGAGTGGCAGCTTACATCCTTTAGTGGTTCAAAAGATTTTCTTGGAGTGCGGTCTTCCCTCCATAGACCTGTTTGCCAGCCCTCTAAACAACCAGTTGCCACGGTTCTGCTCCAGGCAACCGCATCCTCTGAAGGTAGCAGCAGATGCTTTTCTGATTCCCTGGACTCAGGGCATACTCTATTCGTTTCCTCCCACCCCCCTGGTGGCCCGGACACTGTTCAAAATTCTCCAAGACAGGGCCTCAGTCCTCCTGGTGGCTCCCAGGTGGCCCAGGCAACCTTGGTTCCCCCTCCTGCTTCAACTGGCGGTGGATCTCCCTCTGCCTCTGGGATTGCAGCCCGACCTTCTCTCTCAGAATCAGGGCTCTCTACTGCATCCCAATCTCAAATCCCTCCAACTGATGGCCTGGAGGCTGCAAGGGTAGTGTTGGCTCCCTGGGGCCTGCCTAAAGAAGTTGAGGAGGTTCTCCTAGCTTCTAGGAAACAGTCCACAAGGAAAACCTATGCTCTCAAGTGGAAGAGGTTTTCTGTGTGGTGTCATTTATGTGCAGAGGATCCTTTCTCCTGTGCTGTGTCTGTAGTGCTTCAGTACCTGCTGCACTTGTCCAATCAAGGTCTCAAGTCTAACTCTGTTCGGGTCCACCTCTCTGCTTTGGCAGCTCACCACTCCTTAGTAGAGGGCCATTCCTTGTCTGTGCACCCTTTGGTGTCCAGGTTTCTCAGAGGTTTGTTACTGCTCAAACCTCCCATATGTCCTCCTGCTCCTGAGTGGGAGCTGAATGTGGTCTTGCAGCAGCTGACTCGACCACCTTTTGAGCCTATGGCTACTTGCCCTCTACGCTTCCTCTCATGGAAGACTCT
This sequence comes from Ichthyophis bannanicus, assembly GCA_033557465.1. Taxonomy (NCBI): domain Eukaryota; kingdom Metazoa; phylum Chordata; class Amphibia; order Gymnophiona; family Ichthyophiidae; genus Ichthyophis; species Ichthyophis bannanicus. Next base: position 197,215,702 of record CM066039.1, read on the forward strand.
TTCTGATCGCCCTTACTTCGGCTAGGAGAGTGAGTGAGCTTCAGGCCTTGGTCTGTGATAGACCTTACACCAGGTTCTATAAAAACAGGGTAGTCCTCAGGACTCACCCTAAGTTCCTTCCTAAGGTTGTCTCCTCTTTCCACCTCAACCAGGAGGTGGTTCTTCCTACTTTCTTCCCTAGGCCTCATGCAAGTCAGACTGAAACAGTTCTCCATACCTTGGACTGTAGGAGGGCCTTATCCTTCTACCTTGAACGTACGCAAGGTCACAGAAAGGCTTCTCAGCTCTTCTTTTCTTTTGACCCCAATAACTTGGGGAGGCCTGTGTCCAAGCGTACCTTGTCCATCTGGGTGGCTGACTGTATCACCTGGGCTTACAAGGCGGCTGACCTTCCTTTGCAGGGTAGGGTCACGGCCCACCGTGTGAGGGCAATGGCTGCATCAGTGGCTCATCTCCGCTCTGTTCCATTGCAAGACATCTGCAGGGCTGCTACTTGGTCTTCAAGCCAGACTTTTGCAGCCCACTACTGTCTGGAGAGGGAGTCCCATAGGGACAGTGCTTTTGGCCAAGCAGTACTCAGAAATCTCTTTGAGGTCTAGGCAACTCCTGCCCTCTGGTTGGGCTACCTGTCGAGGTTGTGCTCTTGAAAAGCCTTTTCTGTGTTGCTGAGACTAGAGGGAGTTCTCTTGTTCAGCCTGGGTTCCTGGTAGCCCAGAGCTGGGGAGTCACCCATAAGTGAGGACTGACTTCCTGCTTGGTCCTGGAGAAAGAGTAGTTACTCACCTGTAACAGGTGTTCTCCAGGAGCAGCAGGAATCAGTCCTCACTACCCTCCCTCCTCCCCTTGGAGTTGCAGTTGTACATAGTTTAATTTTTACATTTTTGTGTGCTGTTCTTAGCTATGTCATTTGACTGAGGTAAGATGGCACCTTTAGGCGGGAAGGGAACCGCGCATGCGTGCCAGCATTCCCAAAGGCTTTCATTGAAAGCTGGGGAAATGCTCCGCTGGGGCTTCATCGGCGTCGATGACACCCATAAGTGAGAACTGATTCCTGCTGCTCCTGGAGAACACCTGTTACAGGTGAGTAACTACTCTTTCTCAGCTGGTGTCTCTTATCTGGGAAAAACAAGGGGCATGGACATGAAGCCCCAGCTGCACCCAGAGGAGGAGATGGCTGTTACTGTGTGGTTGGAACTTGGATTTCTGTCCTCCTTTAATATCTTTATTTCCAGAGCATCCTGCTAGATCAGTCCAGATAAATGGGTTGTATCTCCCTGCCAGCTGATGATGGAGACAGAGAAAAGACCAGAAAGCTTCGCTAAAATTTCCTTTTTGTGGACTAGTGATATTTCTGTTTGTGCTGCAGAATATGAAAAATGCACAAGGATGTGGAGATTTTTGCAAGGCCCTGTAGTTCATCAATAACACCAACAAGAGATCAATTTTTAACTAGGGCCTAAATTGGACATTCCAAGGGATGCCCCTTTGCAAGTCTAGCAGTGACGTTGTCGGATCCAGGCTTTTTACCTTCATGGCCCCAGCAATGATGTCATCAGGGGGCATTGCTTGGTCCCAAAGACAAAAGCAACAGCATCTAGGAGCTGACAGGAAGATATGATGGTGAAAAAGGTCAGAATAGCCCCCAGCTCTGTTTTTATTTTCCTTTATATTTTCTTTTATATCTACTTACAACTTTATTTTTTACATAAAAGGAATACATTCTTTTAATTTGACAAACCTTTTCTCTCATTTCTGGTCCAGAGAAAAGTTTTCCGGTTTCTAAAGGTGCCTAGCCTGTAATTTAAAAAAAAAAAATATCCCTTGTGGAGAGGAAATGATGTCACCGGCACTAATGGCAGTGTAGGTTCTTCTCTCTGCCACCTTGAGTGAACAAAAGCCCCTAAAAATTGCATCTATGAGAGGAGTGCGAGGGACCTGATGGTGGTGAAAAGTAAGCTTCTGGAGACTAAAGAGAAGCTGTGTGTGTTGTGGTGGCTGCTTGGCAAGGCTGGACTGTGTGACAGCTCACTGCTGGACATGGTGTCTGAGTCGGGGGAGGAGTTATCAGGCAGTATGCCCATGGGGGAGCGATAGCCCTTGAACACATTCCTGCAGCGTGAACTCCAGCAAGGCTATGACGAGATGGCCTCTTGAGTTCCATTCGATGCGAGAAGATGTTATGAATATCATTGCTGACATACGCGGTGATATTAAAGAGCTGGGGCATTGTATAGAGGAGGCTGAGGCAAAAATGGAAGATCACACAGAGGCTCTGATGGATTTACAAAGTGTGGCAGACAGGCAACATTTACGAACCTTGGCACTCGCGTATAAGCTCAATGACATCGAGAACAGAGCCCCTTGCAGTAATGTGCATTTGAGAGGAATCCTTGCGACCACTGGTGGTACTGATAATCTTGAGGAAGTGGTGAGAGCTATAACTCAGGACTTATTGACACCAGAGGAGTTTCAGGCCCAGGAAGCATCAATGGGAAATAGAGAGGGTCCACTGCATTGGGGAAACCGCCTGGCAATAAACCACGTGACGACATGCACTTCTTGCGCTACTCAGAAGTGGACCTGCTGCTGAGGAAAGACCGGGAAAGGAAAACGCTGCAATATTGTGAGGCGCAAGTGCCCCTCTATCAGGACCTTTCCACCTTCACTTTGGTATGATGTGAAATGAAACCCATCATTGAGGTCCTGCTAAAGGAAGGGGATATCCTACTCCTGGTCTTTTCCCTTTCGAATGAACTTTGTGGTGACGGGTAAGAAGGTGTTGGCAAAAGATACCAAGGTTTGGTAGGCCTTGTGGCAGGCAGATCTAGTGGAAAGTAACACAGTACCAGTGCCTTCTACCTCATGATCCCACATCCCAAGTGGCAGCAGGTGGGGAAACCCAACCAGTGACAGAAATAGCCCAAGTTGGGTACAATTTTTATGATGTAAGACATGTTGCAGGGCCGAAGGGCTAGTCTAGCTTTTCATTGCCTGCATTGAGCCTAGCCCTATATTACGCCTGTCTCCTCTAGGAGACTTCTACGAATTAGATTCTCTTGGCTGAACTGAACTAGTCAATTCTTGCTCATGCTGTTTGCTTGCTGTGTGTTTCTAATGTTCGGGGCCTTCTGTTTGATTTTGTTATTTGGGGGAAAGTTCTGTGGAGGGGGAGACTGGGACTGTCCAGCAGTTGTGGGATGTGTGTCATCCTAATTCGCTATGAGTGCGGATACTCTTTTGAGGTGGGAAGGGGGTGGGGGCAGGAGATGGGGGGGAGGGAGAAGGTGCAGGGAGGTGGGGTGGGGAATGGTTTTGGGGGATGCTGGATGCGGGATTTGTAGTGGGAAGGGTGGGGTCCATCGAGGGGGAAGAGTGTGGAAGGGGGTCCTGACATAGAGTCCTCAGGTGTATGTGTGTGGTGCGAGTAGGTTCCTGTGTGCGAAGACCTGCAGAAGGAGGGAAGCTAACAAGCCTACTGATGCTAGTGTGGGGGTAGGGGGTGAGCTATAGTGTACCATGTTGAAATTTGTGTCTTTTAATGTTAAGGGTCTGAACTCTCCCTAGAAATGCTCCCTTTTGTTTAAGGAGCTGCGGAACCTGAGGTGTGAGGGTTTGTTTTTTTTTTACAGGGGAGACATCTCCGCACCATCCACCATGTCTGGTTGTGACAGAAGCCCAACCTGGAGGTTTGGGCTGCCTCTGATGTGCAGGGTTGCAAGAAGTGTGGGGTGGCCATACTGTTTCAACAGACTTTGCGCACCGTAGTTGATGTACAGAGGGATAAGGCTGGGAGGTGGATTTTCCTAAATGTTGCCTTGATGGTACCCTCTTCACTCTAGCTAATGTATATGCTCCTAATGAGAGTCAAGCGAGATTCTTTGTGGCTTTGAAAGTGTCATTGACAGAATTTGCTAAGGGACATGTGGTTTTGGGAGGTGACTAATGCATGCATGCTGCTTGCCTGATTTGGACTCCATGAGCACAGATGCTCTTGGGGAGTGGGGCTAGCAGAGCACTTCAGGCAATATTAGTGGATTTGGGTCTTTGGGACGTTTGGCAGGATACTCATCCACGAAAGGGTGGGATGGGAATCCTCAGCTGTCAGTGGTATTACGCAGCGGAGCGGTGTCTAGCTGGTTTTGAGTGGATGAATCCTGACAACTCCAAACGCTGGATACAACTTGAGAAAGACTTGGCAGGAGGACCAGGTCTGGGAGAGCAGTTATGGCTGTGAGCAAGTCTTCTGGCCTACCTGAGGTTGGGGGCCATCCCTATGTCACACATACTATTCGATGCTGGGATCACTACTTTTGGCCTCGGGGGGGAGGGCCTCTGTCTCATCTGTAACCTCTTGTTTATAACAAAGTTATGTCCTCTATTGTATTTCATTGACATTTGGATCAAAATTACCCATTGATAACAATTGGGTTGTGATATCTATAGAGTGATTTAGACATTTAACTGTGACTCTATTGTATTTCGGCAATGGGGTCAAGCAGGACTGAGCCAAGTGGGGCAGCTGTTTAGGATGGTAGGTTCTTCCATTTTGCAGGAAATCTTTGCCGTGCCCTATCAGCATGCTTCTTATCATGCCCAAATAGCCCACTGGGCGGGCTTCCGAGATATTAAGAAGCAAGTGGCTAGAGCCCTCACTGATGTGGAGCTTATTTGTGAGGAACGCATTACCACTTGGGTGCTAGTTGCTGTGCTGTATGCTAACTTGCAGAGTCGAGCCTTTTTGGTGGGAAGACATAGGGCTCACTGGACTCAGGAACTGCAGCTTTCATATACTGACCAGCAATGGGAGCAGATTGAGGGAAGACTGGAAAAGCTCACTTGGCGGTTAATGCTTGGGAGACCAACTATAAACTACTTTATGGCTGGTATGACTCCTGCCTGGTTCGCTAGGGTGTTTCTGGCAGTATCGGACCAGTGCTGGCATGGCTGTGGTATGTGTGGGACTATGGAACATGTTTGGATTTGCTCCTGTGTCCGAGGTTATTGGAATAGCATCCAGTACCAAGTGGAATGAATGACTGGCCTGGGCATAACTTGGGAACTGTGGATCTTCCTGTTTGGGAGGTCAGTCCCTGGGGCCCGTTCATTGCAATTGATATTGGTGTGCCATTGTATGAATGCCACCAAGTTGAACTTGCTACTGGATCGTTCAACATGAAAAATGTGTTGTAAGCTAGAATGTTATTTCAGCACACTTCTAACGGGTCTTCAATCCATTTTCATTCCTATTTTCTTTCAACTTTTATTTCAAATCTTTTACTTTATTGAAAAATCTTCTTCTTTTAAAATATCTCAGTGTCATCAACCCCAGTGCTTAAAACATCAATATATAAGAATCATAACTTTATTAGAGGACTTTCTTTTAAAATCTTCACCCCTATGTTCAATTTTGTATAACAGATCTCGACGCTCTCATAGGGCGCCTTCACGGCGTTTCAAAAATTAGTCTTTCTTCAGGAGATCTTTACCTTAAAAACATAAACAAATAATTTAAATCAAACCCCCTCTACCATTGTGTTCCCATCCTTATCCTAAAAAACTTAACTATAATCATCTAAACTAACTTACTTTCGCAACGGATGCTGCCCACGTCCCAACAGTATTCATTCTTAGAAAAGACGCCGCGCATGCGTGCAAGCTGCAGCTTCCCTTATTTAAAGCCCTCTGATGTTATCCTATACAATTAGGTACTCATTTCATATGGAAATGATATAGAGAGCTTATTTTCCCTATTAACTAGTCAGGATAAATGTAGAGCCAATGAGCAATGAATCTAGAGAATCGTAACTATTAAACATTTGCTCACTCTTATCCGACATTATTCAATCCATATACAGAGTTTGAAAAGAACCCTTCGCTTTTAATGAATGTTGGCAATATGTCTAGGGGATGTCTTGGCTACAGCTTGGAAGTAGGTGGCCCTTCCCATGCGGACACAATGGCTGTTCCTTATCAGTCCAGTCCCTTACTTCTGGGTTGCGTAACCCTTCCAGCAGCTTGGAGGCTGAGCCCATCCTTTTTGAGGATGGTACGGTATAAATAGCACCAGCACCACCCACTGAAACCAGTATTCTCAGCCTCCAAGCAGCTGGAGGGTTCCGTAAGCCAAGAGCTTACTGGAGTCTTCCTTGCATTTAATTTCCCTTATTTTCTTTTATTTTCCTTTTATTTTCATTGAATTACTCTATTTACTTTTATTTCTTTATTGATTGTTTGGGGCAACTTCTGGGCTCTGCCTCTTTAAGATTTCTTCTCCCTCCCCCCCGCCCCCCCACTCCCCGTGCCTCTCTCTGATCCCGGGCCTGCAGAGGAGGTTTACATCGGGGCAACAACGTGCTCACCGGGACAAGAGGGTTTGTTCAGCAGCACTGTGAAGGGCCGCGGTCCTCCCCAGTTGGGTCAGTGAAACTGCTGCGGGCTGGTTCCAGGGCCATCTTACCTCGCGCCGAAGCCCTTCTGGTGGCTGAGCGCTGGAGGCAACGAAGCTCCCTTCCTCCCTTCTCGGCCAGAGCGCAGCTCCCTCGGGCCTTAGAATTTGGGGAAACACTCGATTCCGGCGCTCTCCGACATGGCGTCTGAATCGGCTGCAACAATTTTTCCGGCTGAAAAGCCGACCGGGTGGCGCTCCACGTGGCCGAGGCCTTCCACGTGGCCGAGGCCTTCCACGTGTGAGCCTCCGGAGCGCACTGGTCTGCCGCGGAGCTTCGCGCTATGGATGGAGCTGCTAAACGCAAGTACTGGGGCTATTGAAGTGCAGTTTCTAGATTCGTTTTTAATTTGGTTCTTGGTTTTGATTTGGTTTATTTTATTTCTGGTTATTTTGGGGAGAGTTTTGTTTGATACAGTTTCTGGAATCGTTGCCCAGACCCAGTGCTGGTCGGGGGGAGGGGAAGGCATTTTGCTGATATTTCTGCCTTTGATTATTTCCTAATTTAACAAATTACTCAGCTTATCTTCTAAAGGACCATGACTGGCAAATCGCGGTGCCCATCTTGTGGCACACGTAGGGGTACGGCCTCCGATGCAGGGATCTGCAGGGGGTGCGATGCAGGGATCTGCAGGGGGTGCGATGCAGGGATCTGCAGGGGGTGCGATGCAGGGATCTGCAGGGGGTGCGATGCAGGGATCTGCAGGGGGTGCGATGCAGGGATCTGCAGGGGGTGCGATGCAGGGATCTGCAGGGGGTGCGCTGCAGAGGCGGCCGTAGTGGAGCAAGATATCCAATCAGCCATGTCTCAAGCCGTTCAAGGATCAGGGGACCCTCTAGAAGACGGTAGGGTTCCTCTATCTCCCTCTCCTACTACCGCGGATTCTCCGGTCTCTCTACCTCCCCTTCCCCCAAACACAGCAGGGGAGGGGAGTCCCAATGACCTCTTTTCCCCTGAGTTCATCCTTTTGCTGCACAAGGCCTATTGCATGCGCAAGCAGGGCCTGGGGGCAGGGGAGCCGAGTGCAGCTAAAGACACCCTGGGGGGCAGACCATTGAAATCTAGCTCCCAGGCATCGGAAATCCCTCACAAGCGCGCACGGTTAATGAGTGAGGAGCCTCTCCCGTCCTGCTCTCCTGACACCCCGGAAGAGGAGTTCTCTGACAAGGACCTAGGCGAAGATGAGGAAGAACTAGAAGGAGAGATTCCGGAGGAGGACCAATCCCGCACAGTGAGGGTTTTCCGGCGGGAGGAGCTTCCGGCACTAATTAACGAATCCCTCAGGGCGCTCAATGTGGCCGCAGACGCCCCTAGGGAGGAGGAATCATTGGAGGATCCTTTGATCCAAGCAGTGAGGAGGTCTCAGAAGGTCTTCCCCGTCCACAGAGTGGTGCGTCAGATGATCCAAGAGGAGTGGGATCAGCCAGAGTCAAGTTTGAGAGGGGTGCGTGCTATGACGAGACTTTACCCATTACCGGAATCGGACAAGGAGCTGCTGAAGTCACCCTGGGTAGATTCGGCGGTCACGAAGAAAACGACTATCCCGGTCGAGGGTAGCGCGGCCTTGAAAGATACTCAAGATAGAAAGTTAGACACTCTTCTCAAGCAAGCCTTTGATATCGGCGCTCTCGCCTTACAGGCCTCTGTTTCAGGAGCTTGGGTGGCTAGGGCCTGTTTGAGGTGGTCCCAGCAACTGCAGTCGACAGAGAGCGCCTCGGGGGACGCCCAAGCTATCTCAGCTAGGTTGGAATCCGGGACTGCCTACCTAGCGGATAGTCAATATGACCTCATCAGAAGTCTGGCTAAGAACATGGCCTCTGTAGTAGCGGCTAGGCGTTACTTATGGCTAAGGAATTGGGCGGCCGATGCCTCTTCAAAAGCGCACCTAAGTCGGCTCCCCTTCAAGGGGAAGTTGTTGTTTGGAGAAGATTTGGATAAGTTGGTAAAGGATCTGAAGTAGCTGAAAAAGTGAAGAAAAAGAGGGAGGCCTTCATGAAATACAAGAGATCACAGAGAGAGGAAGACAGGCATCTGTATTTGGAAAAACTTAGAGAAGCTAGCAAAGTAGTCAAGAAGGCAAAGATTCAAAAGGAGGAGGAACTAGCCAATGCAATAAAATGGGGGGATAAGACATTTTTCAGATATATTAGTGAGAAGAGGAAGGGCAAAAGTGGTATTGTCAGACTCAAGGGTGCAGGGGGGGAATATGTAGAAGCTGATATGGATAAAGCGGAATTGCTTAACAAATATTTTTGTTCTGTGTTCACAGATGAAGAACCAGGAGCAGGACCTCAGAAAACACCCACAAATAAGAACAGAAGCGAGGGACATCTTGAACAATTTTCAGAAGACTGTGTTCGTGAGAAACTAGCTCAACTTAAAGTAGACAAAGCGATGGGACCGGATGGGATACACCCGAGAATACTGAGGGAACTTGGGGACGTTCTAGCAGCTTCACTGACTGACCTTTTCAATGCCTCGTTGGAGTCGGGAGTGGTGCCAAAGGACTGGAGAGAGGCTCATGTGGTGCCTTTACACAAAAGCGGAAGTAGGGATGTGGTTGAAAACTACAGGCCAGTTAGTTTAACTTCGGTGGTGAGTAAATTATTGGAAACGCTGCTGAAAGAGAAAATAGTGAGGTTTCTGGAGTCCGGCGGATTACAGGATCCGAGGCAGCATGGATTCACCAGAGGCAGGTCTTGTCAGACAAATCTGATTGATTTCTTTGAGTGGGTGACCAGGGAGTTGGACCGAGGGAGAGCTCTAGATGTGGTGTATTTAGATTTCAGTAAAGCCTTTGACACTGTTCCTCACAGGTGACTTATAAACAAACTGAGCACCCTAGGGATGGACCCTAAAGTTACTGCTTGGGTTAGAAATTGGTTGGGTGGGAGGCGACAAAGAGTACAAGTAAATGGAGCTCACTCTGAGGAGAAGGATGTTACCAGTGGTGTGCCCCAGGGATCTGTCCTTGGTCCGATTCTTTTTAACATCTTTGTTAGTGATATAGCGGAAGGGCTGTCGGGTAAGGTTTGCCTCTTTGCGGATGATACCAAAATCTGCAATAGAGTAGACACCCAGGAAGGTGTAGATAACATGAGGAGGGATCTAGCTAAGCTTGAAGAATGGTTTAGAATTTGGCAGCTGGGATTTAATGTTAAAAAATGTAAGGTCATGCATTTGGGCTGCAGCAATCCAAGGGAGCAATACAGTATAGGAGGTGAAGTACTTTTGTCCACTAAAGAAGAACGGGACCTAGGCGTGGTTGTGTCTGATGATCTTAAAGTAGCTAAACAGGTAGAAAAGGCGACGGCAAAAGCTAGAAGGATGCTTGGGAGCATACGGAGAGGAATGGCTAGCAGAAAAAAGGAGGTGATAATGCTTCTGTATAAGTCTTTGGTGCAACCTCATTTGGAGTATGATGTGCAATTCTGGAGACTGCACCTTCAAAAGGATGTGAACAGGATGGAGTCGGTGCAGAGGGTTGCTACTAAAATGATTAATGGGCTTCATTATAAAGCATATGAGGACAGACTTAAGGATCTTAATATGTACACCTTAGAGGAAAGGCGGGATAGAGGTGATATGATTGAGATGTTTAAATACCTCCATGGCATAAATGTTCAGGGAGAGAGCCTCTTTCAATTGAAAGCAAGTTCTGCTACGAGGGGACATGGGATGAGGGTGAAGAGAGATAGATTCAGGAGTGATATGCGGAAATATTTCTTTACGGAAAGAGTAGTAGATCCGTGGAATAGTCTCCCAGTGGAGGTGGTAGAGATGAGGACAGTAACTGAATTCAAAAAAGCATGGGACCAACACAGAGGATCTCTAAAGGTAAAAAGTGGACTGTTGTAGTTATGGAAGGACAGACTAGATGGGCCTTGTGGTCTTTTTCTGTCATCATGTTTCTATGTTTCTATCTTGGCGAATCCAAAGGTGGCAGGCTTCCGGAAGATAGACCGAAGCAAGGTCGTCCCCTAGCCTCCGTCCGGAGTCAGCCCAGGGACCTCCGGAGGTTTCGTCCAGCCAGATCGGCTTCCTTGCCTAGGGGCCGTTTTCCTTCCAGAAGTCAAAGCTTCAGAGGATTTCGGGGGCAGGGAGAGGTTTTGGGGCCTCCTCCTCCTCCTCCTCCGCCTCTGCAGGTCCTAGAAAGCCACAATGAGAAAGCAGGGGTCCAGGTGAGGGGTCTGCTGGTCGGGGGTCGTTTAAAGCAGTTCCTCTCCGCCTGGTCCCGAGTCACGTCAGATCAATGGGTCCTAAAGGTGATCCGAGAGGGCTATGCCCTCGAATTTGCGAAACAAATACGCCCAGCCTTTGTTCAGTCTCCCTGCAGATCCCCCCGCAAAGAGGGTGGCGATAGAGGTCACTCTCTCAAGGCTCATAGAGCTCGGAGCGGTAGTTCCTGTTCCGCCGGATCAATGCGGCTCCGGTCGATACTCGATTTATTTTGTGGTACCAAAAAAGGAAGGATCGTTCCGCCCGATCCTGGTTCTGAAACAAGTCAATCGCTGTCTCAAGGTGCCTCACTTCCGAATGGAAACCCTGAAGTCGGTCATAGTGTCCGTAAGGAGCGGAGAGTTCCTAACTTCCCTGGATCTGACGGAAGCCTATTTGCACATCCCGGTTCGAAGGTCCCACCAACAGTTTCTCAGATTCGTGGTGCCGAGAGGTCACTTCCTGTTCCAGGCTCTGCCCTTTGGCTTAGCTACAGCTCCTCGGACCTTCACCAAGATAATGGTAGTGGTCGCTGCGGCCCTGAGACAGGAGGGAATCATGGTTCCATCCCTACCTAGACGATTGGCTAATCCGGGCGAAGTCAGAAGAGGAGAGTCGCTCAACCACTACCAGAGTGGTAGAAGTCCTGGAGAATCTAGGCTGGGTCATCAATCGAGCAAAGAGCAAGATGGTGCCTTCTCAGGAAATAGAGTATCTCGGAGCAAGTTTCGACACCAGAAGAGGGAAGGTATTCCTGTCCGAGACAAGGGCAAGGAGCCTAAGGTCCCTGGTAGCACAATTCCTGAACAGACGTGCTCCATCAGCGTGGCACTACCTTCAGTTGCTGGGAACCATGGCTGCAACAATAAAGGTAGTACCCTGGGTCAGAGCGCACATGAGACCCCTTCAGAGGTCCCTGTTGCGTCGGTGGTCTCCCCAGCATCATCATTTATCGATGTGGCTGCCCTGTGCCCCCCGGACCAGAGAAGCCCTCCGGTGGTGGCGGGTCTCAGGGAACCTGAATTGCGGCATGCTGCTCCAACCCCCGCAGTGGCTGCTGCTGACGACAGATGCCAGCCTGTCAGGCTGGGGAGCACATTGCGAGGATCAGTTATTTCAGGGTCGGTGATCCATAACGGAGTCCCGGTGGTCCATCAACAGACTAGAGTTGCGAGCGGTGGCGCTGGCCCTCCGGGCGCTCGAGCCCTTAGTCCTACGGAGAGCAGTTCGCGTCCTGTCAGACAATGTCACCGCGGTGGCCTACATCAATCGCCAGGGAGGTACAAGCAGCCCCCTCTTGGAAAAGGAGGCGGACTGCCTATTCCGGTGGGCCGAAACCCGGTTGGAGGCGCTGTCAGCCCAGCATGTGGCCGGAACGGACAACACCATGGCCGATTACCTCAGCAGGTGCAAGATCGATCAAGGAGAGTGGGAGTTGGACCAGGAGGTCTTTGGTCAGATTGTAGCCCGTTGGGGCACTCCAGTCATGGACCTCATGGCACGGTTCACCTCAGCCAAGGCGTGCAGATTCTTCAGCCGAAGAAAGGAAAGAATGTCCGAAGGCTTAGATGCCCTAGCCCAGAGATGGCCCACGGAAGGTCTTCTGTATGTATTCCCTCCTTGGGCTCTCATCGGAAGGGTCCTACAGCGAGTGGAAGCCCACCGGGGCCTGGTGATTCTCATAGCTCCGGATTGGCCTCGCCATCCCTGGTATGCGGATCTGGTGAGGTTATCGGTAGACCGGCCTTGGCGGCTCCCCTGCAAAAAGAGCCTTCTGAGGCAGGGACCGATCCTGTTGCCTCACGTGGATCGATTCTCGCTTACGGCCTGGCTATTGAAAGGGCGCGGCTTCGGAAATGAGGATATTCGGGGTCAGTAATCTCTACCCTGTTGAACGCTCGCAAACGCTCCACCTGTCTGTCCTACGTTAGGGTCTGGTGCATCTTCGAGGCTTGGTGTGCAGAACACCGGAAGAAACCCCTGGCAGCCTCTGTTCCAGAGGTATTGGAGTTCTTGCAGTCAGGCTTCGAGAAGGGTTTAGTGCCCAGCTCCCTACGAGTCCAGCTGGCGACTATTTCCTGTTATAGGGGCAGAATTCGAGGCAAGTCCTTAGGTGAACACTCGGATGTAGCCAGGTTTCTAAGAGCAGTTAGGCGCCTTCGTCCCCAACAGAGATCAGTATTACCCCCTTGGGATCTCAATCTGGTGTTAAATGATTTGACCAGGGAGCCATTTGAGCCTGCCAAGAGAGCCTCCCTAAAGGATCTTACTCTGAAGACGGTCTTTCTGGTGGCCATTTGCTCGGCCAGACGCGTCTCGGAACTTCAAGCGCTGTCCTCTCAGTTTCCCTTTATTTCCTTCTACAAGGAGAAGGTGGTCTTGCGGACAGTTCCCTCCTTCTTACCCAAGGTCATCTCCCCGTTTCATGTAAACCAGACGGTTTCTCTTCCGTCCTTTGCGGCTGAAAAGCTAGCAGGAGAGGACAAGAGGCTACGTCTCCTGGATGTCCGGAGAGCGTTGAGGCTTTATCTCTCCCGCACGATGCCCTTCCGGAAGTTCGAATGTCTATTCATTCAATTCGGGGGACCTCATAGAGGGGAGGCGGCGGCCAAGGCCTCTATCTCTAGATGGATCAGGGAAGCTATTGCCTCTGCCTATATCCTCAAAGGGAAGCAAGTTCCAGGAGGTCTGCGCGCTCATTCAACGCGGGCGCAGGCGACTTCTTGGGCGGAGTATAGCTTAGTTCCGCCTCTTGACATTTGCAGGGCGGCTACTTGGTCTTCCTTACATACCTTTAACAAGCACTATAGGCTGAATATTCAGGGGTCAGCTGATGCTCGGTTTGGAGAAGCGGTACTTCGGTCCGGGTTAGCGAAACCCTCCCAGGCCTGAACTGCTCTGTTACATCCCAGAAGTAAGGGACTGGACTGGAGTGACGATAAGGAAGAAGTAATTAGGTCTTACCTGCTAATTATTGTTCCTGAAGGAACGACAGTCCAGTCCCTGTTCCCTCCCAGTTACGCTTAGGGGGTGCTGCCCCAGTGGGCAGGGTGAAGTTGGCGAACCGAAGACAGGGCAGAAGCTAAGCAGAGGACCGCTGCATCAGGTTCGGGGGGCCTGGGTGAAGCAAAGTTGATTCAAGCCCAGGTGAACCTCCTCCGCCTTCCCACGCTCCTCCCCCTCTCCCTCTTCTTTCTCTCTCCCTCTTGGGATCTATGGGTCCTCGTGTTAGCTTTGTCTAGTGTTTTGTTCTCCTTTTAGAGTTTTGGGTTCTGTTTAAGACTACTTGATATAGCATACTGGTTTCAGTGGGTGGTGCTGGTGCTATTTATACCGTACCATCCTCAAAAAGGATGGGCTCAGCCTCCAAGCTGCTGGAAGGGTTACGCAACCCAGAAGTAAGGGACTGGACTGTCGTTCCTTCAGGAACAATAATTAGCAGGTAAGACCTAATTACTTCGTACTTATGTGGGACGTATATATTATGGAGTGTGTAGGGGGGGGGGGGGTGGTGGCAAGGTGGATGTGTGTTCCGATTTGGGCAAATTTGGGAGCCCTTTGTGAAACTGCATGGTCGGCTGGATATACTCTAAAGAGACCAACAAGCTGCCTGGGGGAACCCGGCTCACCTTCTTGGAGAGGTCTAGACATGCGGGGGACCCTACATAGGTGGAAATGAAGGGGGGGGTGGTAGGGGGGATGGGGGTTGGGGGAAGGAGGGTCTCTGCATCCGGTCACATGGATAAATTGGAACACCCCCCAAAATAGTGGGGTTGCTCCAATGCTTGGGAAAGGGGTTGTGGCTATGCAATCTCCAGGAACAAGCAGGAATGTAGTCTAAACATATGGGTATCGTCGGTACCGACGGAGCCTGCGCGGGAATGCTCCCCAATGTCCAATAGGAAAGCTTTTGGGAGCATCCCACAGCGCCTGCGTGCTGCCTTCCCGCCTTTCCCAACTGTCCCTCTCTAGTTCTTCGTTTTTCCACAGAGCCGACAGGTCGCACATCCTGTCACCGCAAAAAATATTACCTTTTATTCTTTTTTGTGGTCGCATCTGCCTTCCCTCGACGCTACACCGGTACTGCCGGTGGTTCTTTCTTTTTTCTTTAAAAAAAAAAAACACAACTTCTGGAGTCTTTTCCAGGTATTTTCTCCTCAGGTGCCACGCGCCACGCGCCATTTTCGGCACTAGGCCCAACTTTTCCTTTAAAATGGAAATACCCGCTTCGGGTTTTAAAAAGTGTTCCAAGTGTGGCAGTACCATCTCCGTCGCCGACACCCATGAGTGATGCCTCAAATGTTTAGGTCCTGACCACTCTATTTCGGAGTGTTGCTTGTGGGATGATGTCGAAGAGGGGCCGGCAAAACCGAGCTGCTAAACTTAGCACCCTTTTTCCCTCTGATGCAGCATCTATGGCATCGACGTCTTCCAGGACTTTGTCTTCCTCCCATGGATCTCAGGTAACTAAACATAAATCTGGCCGGTCCTCAAAGGGTAGATCTCCTAAGTATCGAGATGCCTCTGGCGTTGCCCTTGAGGGACTCGTACAGGCAAAATTGCCCCGGCGGGAGGCTTCGGCTTCCAAAGCACTAACTGGGCTCCAGGATGTTCTCGAGGCCTCAACCTCGGCGGAACTACTGGTGCCATGCTCTGGGGTACCAGCTGCTTCATCCAGTACCGACAACCAAGCATCAGCAACGTCGATAGACCAGAGATTCTTGGCTATTGAACGCAGTCTGGCTGCTCTTCTCACGGCCTCAATGCCCCTGAAACTGCTTCAGACAATTGTACCGGCACCGACGGCATCGATATCGGCAGGTATTCTACCGGGACCGAGTCATGCTTATCCATCTGGTATCGACAAGTCGGTACCGGACCCCTCCAATGCCGACTTCGATCGGTACCGGTACCGTGCCTTGCACGATCACCCAGATCGGAGATACTTTGAATCCTCGGATGAGTCTGAAGACTCTGAAAGCTCTGCCGATACCAGAGTACTTCTTCCTGAGGATTCTTCTCCTCACCGTAGGATGTCTCCTCCAGAGGATGTCCTTTCAGGATTTTATCTGAGATGTGGCTCGGTCTTTCCATCACAGTGGCTCCTGAAAAAGAGCCTAGGGCAAAGGAATTGGAAATCCTGCAATACCCTAAAGCTCCCAAGGAGGTAGCTACCTTACCTATTCATGAGATCTTGCATGACCTCATGTTAAGGATGTAAGAAACACCTCTAGCCACTTCTCCTCACTCTCGAAGGCTCGACACTAGGGTGGTCCATAAAAATGAATTCCTGAATTCCTTTGCTCCCTGGCCTGATTCTGGTTCCATTTAGGTAGAAAACACTGTGTACAAAGTTTGAAGCCAATCAAATAATATTTAGGGGTGGCTCAACAAGTCTTGAGATTTCCCCCTGGGAGCAGATGACAAAATGTTGCATCATCTTGTATCATCCACTCAGTTCCACGCTGATTACATTTGATTGCGTCATATTTGAACTAATCTCGTCTCTGAGAGGTGGCAAAGACATTGTACTATTATCTTTGTATCTTTATTCTTTTCAGATGGCGAAAAAAACGTGGTTTTTATCTCATTGAAGAAATGTCCACCACAATTCTGGGGGCCAAGCTCCCCAGCAAGGAGCAAGTGTTAAGTGTATTTTTACATCACCATATGACATTAAACAAAGGCGTTAGTGAAAGTGCATCTATTGTAACAAGTGAAGTAGAAGCTTACTGGGAAAAGGCCAGGCTTCCTGTTCAAAGAAATGACAAAATTCAAGAAAAAGTAAAGAAATTGTTCAATCAGTGGAAACTTTTGAAGAAAAACAAAGGGAGAGGAGGGAAACAAGAGGCAAATGAAAAAGAATTCCAGGTTGCAATGAAAAACCTATTTGATGTGGCGCATGCCAATACAATGTCTTTAATTCATATTCAAGAAGACAAAGAATTCTTAATAGCGCAACGAGAACCAGGGCGCCGTGGCTCAATGTGCGCGATGGACAAGAAACTGGCCAACACGGAAGCAAGATCGCAACAGCAAGAAGAACTGAAAAGGTGCAGACAAAAACCATGTTGCCGAAGCCAAGGCAACTACAAGCCAAGTTCAGCTGGAAGGATCTTCTTCCTCAGCAGAGTCAGGTGAAGACTTGTCGACATCTGTGGATTCAGATAATGGACAGAAGAAAGCAACTCCACAAACGAAGCAGTTTCGACCTAACAATGTCTGGACCCCAGAGCTTACAGCAGCCCTGGATCGGACAGGGACAACGGATCGCAATGCTCTGTTTGTGGTAGCTGAAACCGCCAGAAGTCTGGGACATTATCCTGGGGAGCTCAATATCAGCCGCTCCAGCGTCAAGCGCCATAGAGAAAAGCACCGTCAGCAACAATGGACGGACCTGCACAACGCATTCAAAGCCGAAGGCAAAACATGCATTGTGCATTGGGATAGCAAGTTATTGCCATCTCTCCTCTGTTCAACCACATCCGTTGACCGCCTTCCAGTTTTGATAACGGCTGTCTCCACTGGAGAAACACAACTTTTTGGTGTACCAAAACTGACATCAGGAACGGGCGAGAATCAAGCTGCAGCAGTTTATGAACTGTTACAGGAATGGTGTTTGGATGAAAAGGTTGCAGGCTTCTGCTTTGATACAACTGCATCGAACACGGGACGTCGATCAGGAGCGTGCATTCTTCTAGAACAGAGACTCCGTCGCACAGTCCTTCATTTGGCATGCCGCCATCACATTTACGAAATAATTCTTGGTGCAGTATTCTCTACATGCTCTGGAGCTTCATCGGGTCCCGATGTACAACTCTTTCGCCGGTTCCAAAAGAATTGGGGCTCCCTTGACAAGTCCAACTATTTAAACTGGAAAAGACTTGGAGGTGCTGCAACCTGACAGGGATTGCATCGTGAAGTTTGCGGAATCCAAGTTGGCACAGGGCAATCACCGAGATTACCTGGAATTCTTGGAGTTAACGATTGTCTGCCTTGGAGGAAATCTTCCTAGTTTCAATTTCAAGAAACCCGGAGCTTTCCATCATGCCAGATGGATGGCAAAAGTCTTGTACTGTCTCAAGATTTGGCTGTTCCGAGGACAACTCAAAGATCTTACCCAACGGGAGGAGTCCTGTGTTCGTGATGTGAGCATTTTCTCCATCCTGATTCATGTGGAAGCCTGGTTTTCTGCCCCTGATGCCGCAGTTGCTCCTTGAACAGATTTGGAGATGCTGAAGAAACTACACTCTTACCACAATGACCGTGTTGGAAGAGCGGCCAGAGACAAACTGCAACAGCATCTGTGGTATGTGTCAGAGGAGCTTGTGGCACTGTCACTGTTCGATGAAGCTGTTTCAGCACCGACAAAGCGGGCCATAGTGTCGGCCATGATCCCGGCAGAATCAGATGAAAGCGATGAGGATGATGACGAAGAAGAAGATCCCCCAAAGCGGGTCGAATTGAAAAGTTCCATGATTCCACCACTTGAATCTTTTGCAACTCGCAAGTCAATCCGTTTCCTGAAACACCTCGACATCAACAGTGATTTTCTTAATGCAGACCCAGAAGACTGGGAAGAGAATGCATCATTCAAAGACGGTCTGAAGAAAGTAAAAAATCTTCCAGTGATCAACGATGTGGCTGAGCGAGGGGTCAAACTCATTGAGGAGTTCAAGGCCGACACCACAAAAGAAGAGCAACTCCAGTTCCTTCTGGGTGTTGTCTCGCAACACCGTAAGATGTTCCCCACATCGTCAAAGTCCTTACTAGCATCTGGACTACATTGAGTGCTTGGCAAGCATGATACCCCCGTCTATGAGCGGATAATACCCAGTGGTCTGACGAACCCTGGGGGGGATCCAGGGGCCTGATAGATAGGGACCTTGAGCCACCCCTAAATATTATTTGATTGGCTTCAAACTTTGCACACATTGTTTTCTACATAAATGGAACCAGAATCAGGCCAGGGAGCAAAGAAATTCCTACTTTTATTTTTTCCCCTATGGCAGTGGACCACCCTACTCGACACCATGTATCGAGTTCCTCCTTGTCCTGTGTTTCAGAAGACTCAGCTACCACACCATTCCATGGTGGTGGAATTAACTATGGGAAGGATCAAGGAGTGCAAAAAGACATGCATCTAATCCTCCAGGATGTGAGTGTAGGACTCTTGACGCCTTTGGACGTCGATCCTTCCAGGCTTTCTGCTAGGATCAGTTCCTATATATTATATATGGGAATGTTCCTTAAGGAGGTCACGGGAGATTTAGAGCTTTTGAGCCCTTTCCTTCCTGATGATAAGAGGCAGGATTACCTTGCCCTTGTCAAACATGCTCAGGATGTTTCCAAGTTTGTAAATCGTGCAGCCTTTGACTGCTTTGAGTGCATAAGCAGAACCTCTGCTATTGCCATAGGTGCACGTAGGATTGCCTGGCTCCAGGCATCTGACTTGGAACTTTGGGTACAGGATAAACTAGGGAATATTCCTTGCACAGGAGAGAATCTCTTTGGCAAGAATTGGCAGGAAAAAGCTAATGAGAGAGATTGTCTGTCTAAATCTACAGCTGATCCTGCAAGGAAAAAATCCTACAAGAAACCATTCTTCAGTAAGAAGACGTTTTACCCCTCCTTTACCCAGCAGGGGCATCGTTTAGGTCAGTCTGCCCAAAACGGACAGCAACAACAACCTAGGCAAAGAAAAACAAAAGCTGCTAAGCCTCAACCGGCTCAGCAGACTCTGCCTCTACAGGGGCGTTGACTCCTATCTAGAGAACTTTGCCTTCCTGGCCCTGAACGGCCCAGTGCCTTCCACCATTCCAGGAAGGTTGTCATTTTGCCCCCAGATGGGGGCAGATAACAGCAGAAAATTGGACTCTGTCTATTGTAAGAGAGGGGTACAAGCTTTATTTCCTCAGCATGCCCCCTCCTACAATAGTAAGACAGTTCAATTATCAGACCTCTCTCAACGCCCAGTTAGGTCAAGTGGTCACTTTGCTTCTTGCAGAGGGGACAATAGAAGAGGTACCCATTCTCCAACAAGGTACAGGGTTCTACTCCCCCTATTTCCTTATTCCAAAGAAAACAGGACGACACAGACCCATTTTGGACCTCAGAGAATTGAACAAATTCCTGTTCAAAGAGAAGTTCAAAATGATTTCTCTAGGAACTCTGCTGCCATACCTTCAGAGTCAGGATTGGCTTTGTTCTCTAGATCTCAAGGATGCGTACACTCATGTTCTCATCCATCCAACTCATCGAAAGTTCCTTCGCTTTCTATTTTAAGGGAAGCACTACCAATACAGGGTTCTTCCTTTTGGCCTGGCCTCGGCACCAAGGGTGTTCACAAAATGCATGGCTGTGGTGGCAGCATTTCTTCGCACCCTGGGAATATTCGTCTTCCCTTACTTAGACGACTGGCTCATTCGAGCCCCGTCAGAGCCAGAGGCCAGGATTTCTCTCTCTCGCACAATGCGCATCCTTCAGTATTTGGGACTTGTCATAAACTTCCCAAAATCCAACCTTGCTCCCACTCAGTCTCTAGAGTTTATAGGAGCTCTGCTGGATACCAGACAGACAAGGGCCTATCTTCCACAGCCCCGCTGCCTTCGCATTGTGCAGTTAGCTTCCCAAGCAGTGCTAAAGCCTCACCTCACTGCTCGGGAAATGTTACAGTTGCTAGGCCACATGGCATGCACCGTGCATGTGGTTCCTTATGCTCGCCTCCATATGAGGGCAGCCCAGTGGACTTTATCCACTCAGTGGACTCAGGCATCAGGTTGCCTGTCACACAAAATAACAAACTCAGATCATCTTATTTTGTTCCTCCAATGGTGGCAGTCACCCCAAAACCTTTTGGTGGGGTCCCCTTTCCAACAACCCCCACCCAAAGCCACTCTGACAACAGATGCCTCACAGGTGGGTTGGGGAGCCCACCTGCAAGGCCTCTCTACCCAGGGTACCTGGACTCCACAGGAGACCTATCTACACATCAGTCTCCTGGAACTCGGAGCAATCTTCCTTGCTCTTCGAGTATTCCACACCCAGCTCAGCTACAAGACAGTCCTAGTTCAAACGGACAATCAGGTAGCCATGTTCTATGTGAACAAGCAGGGCGGAACAGGCTCTCTGTCGCTCTGCAACGAAGCTTTGTGACTATGGGCCCTCGCCAGACAGCATCAGATTCATCTCCTTGTGGTGTATCTTTCAGGCATTCAAAACTGTTGGGCAGACAGACTCAGTCGAGTTCTGCTTCCACACAAATAGTCTCTCCATGCAGACCAAGTGGCCGAAATTTTTCAAAGTTGGGGAACCCCGGACATAGACCTCTTTGTAAGTCCGCTGAATGCCAAACTTCCCTGGTTCTGTTCCAGAATTCTGGCTCAGGGTTGTCAGGCCAGGGATGCTTTCCTCCTCCATTGGGGCCAGGACTTCTTGTATGCCTTTCCACCCATTCCCCTAATTCCCAAAATCCTGTTCAAGCTTCAGAGACAGAGGTCATATGATTCTCATAGCTCCACATTGGCCACAGCAAATGTGGTACCCTCTGCTCCTACATCTCTCTCAAGCTCCACCTCTGGAGTTAGGATCTGCTCCAGATCTCCTTTCTCAGGAGGACGGGATGCTGTGGCATCCCAATTCCCCAGTCTCTCCATCTCAGGGCCTGGTTGCTGAAAGCCTTTATCAGCAGGTAAAGGATATCCTTTATGCTTCCAGGAAACCTTCCACAAGACGCTCTTATGCTTTCAAGTGGAAAAGGTTTACTATATGGTGTTCGCAGAAGGGTTTTGACCCTCTTGCGATACCTCTGGAATCATTACTGGAGTATCTCCTTCATTTGTCTAATACAGGGCTTAAGACCAATTCAGTGAGTTCATTTGAGTGTTCTTGCAGCTTCTTTCAAGCCTCTAAATGGACAACCTATTTCCTCTCATAGCGAGGCCTTCTTTTAACTAAGCCTCCCATTAAGCCACCACCAGTGGCATGGGACTTAAATCTGGTTCTTGGGCAGCTCATGAAGCCGCCTTTTGAACCATTAGCTACTACCTCTTTGAAATTCCTTTCCTGGAAGGTCATCTTTCTTTTTGCAATCACATCAGCACGTCGCATCAGTAAATTGCAAGCATTGGTGGCTGATCCTCCTTATACAAAGTTCCATCATAAGGTATTCCTTAGGACTCATCCACACTTTATGCCAAAGGTGGTATCACCTTTTCATTTAAACCAAGCGGTTTACCTTCCTTTATTTTTCCCAAGGCCTCACGCCTCAAATGCAGAAAGGAATCTTCATACTTTGGACTGTAAAAGGGCTTTGGCCTTTTACTTGCAAAGGACACAGCAACAGAAAGTCCTCTCAACTCTTTGTTGCTTTTGATCCTGGTCATTTGGGACTTCCAGTCTCCAAAAGAACACTGTCCAGCTGGATTGTACAGCGTATTTCTTTTGCCTATGAGAGTAAGAACCTTCCTCTTGAAGGCCATGTCACAGCTCACAATGTGAGAGCCATGGCAACCTCCATGGCTCATCTTCACTCTGTGTCTATCGACAACATCTGTCGAGCAGCTACTTGGGTCTCGGTTCATACCTTCACAGCCCATTACTGCTTAGACAAGGACTCCCGCCGGGATGCCTTGTTTGGTCAGGCTGTTCTTCAACACCTGTTCCATACTTAATCAACTCCTACCCACCATCCCTGGTAGGATGCCAGAGATCCATGGGGGGAAGTGGAGCCTTTTCACAAGGGCACACAACTTCTGGGGTTTCTCCCTGGCATCTGCAGCTAGGGAGTCCCCATATGTGAAGACTACAATCTCCAGGAACAAGCAGGAATGAGTCTTCAGATATGGGTATTGTCGGTACCGACGGAGCCTGCGCGGGAACGCTCCCCAGCGTCCAATCAGAAAGCTTTTGGGAGCATCCCACAGCGTTTGCGTGCTGCCTTCCCGCCTTTCCCAACTGCCTCTCTCCAGTTCTTCTTTTTACGCGGAGCCAGCAGGTCGTGTTCCTGTCACCGCAGAAGAATTTCTTTATTTTCTTTGTATCGCGTCTGCCTTCTTCTACGCTCTACCGGTACCGCCGGTCGGTCTTTTCTTCTTTTAAAAAAAAAATAAAATAAAATAAAAACTATTTCTTTTTTCTTCAGGTGCACTTGCGTTTTGGGCCTTAGGCCCAAAACTTTTTCCTCAACATGGAAAAGCCTGCCTCAGGGTTTAAGAAGTGCACAAAATGTGGCGGTACCATTTCCGTCACCGACACCCATGACTGGTGTCTAAAATGTTTAGGTCCTGACCATTCCATCACAGATTGTATGTCCTGTACTATGATGTCTAAAAGAGGTCAGCAGAACCGAGCAGCCAAGCTCAGTACCCTGTTTTCCTCTGATGCGGCTTCGCTGGCATCGACGTTTTCCAGGGCTGCTTCTTCCTCCCATGGATCTCAGGTAACTAAACATAAATCCAACCGGTCCTCGAAGGGTAGATCTCCCTCTAAGCATCGAGATGCCTCTGGTGTTGCCCTCGAGGATTCTGCACCGGCAAAATTACCCCGGTGGGAGGCTTTGGCCTCCAAAGCGTCATCATCAGGGTTCCAGGATGATCTTGATGGCTTGGCCTCGACAGATCACCTGGTGCCATGCTCTGGGGTACCGGTGGCTTCCACCGGTACTGACTTCCAAGCATTGGCGGTGTCGATGGACCAGAGGATTCTGTCCATAGAACGCAGTCTGGCAGCTTTCCTTGTGGCATCGACGCCCCAGGTACCGCAACAGACTACTCCACCGGTACCGGCTCTAGCACCACCATCGGTACCGATCCAGGTACTGGTGACATCGGCATCGGTGTCTGCTATGCCGGTACTCTGTCCTCTGAGGCCCTCCGGTACCGATATCCCAGTACCGGTTATTCCCAATACCGATCCTTGTCGGTACGGGTATCGGGCTTTGCAGGAGCATCCGGACAGACTATACTTCGATTCCTCTGAAGAGTCTGAGGATTCTGACGCGTCTGTCGATGCAGCGATGCTTCTTCTGCAGGAGGAGTCCTCTCCTAAGCGAAGGATGTCTCCTCCAGAAGACTTGTCTTTTTCAAGACTTCATCAGGGAGGTGGCTCGGGGCCTATCCATCACGGTGGCCCCTGAGACAGAACCCAGAGCCAAGGAGTTAGATATTTTACAATATCCTAAAACTCCTAAGGAGACAGCTACCTTGCCTGTTCATGATATTTTGTATGATCTCATGTTGAGGATGTGGGAAACACCTCTTACCACCTCTCCTCATTCTCGCAGGTTAGATACCATATATCGTGTCGTCCTTGTCCTGGTTTCCATAAAACTCAGCTTCCTCACCACTCTATTGTGGTTGAGTCTGCTATGAGAAAGATTAGAAGTGCTAAGAGACATGCCTCTAATCCTCCAGGATGTGAATGTAGAACCCTGGATGCTTTTGGACATAGTCTTCCATGCTTGCTGCAAGGATTAATTCCTATAGTCTTTACATGGGAATGTTCCTAAAAGAGGTCACTGATCATTTGCAGACTTTAAGTCCTTTCATTTCTGAGGATAAAAAACAGGACTTTCTCACTTGGCTCAAACATGCCCAAGATATCTCCAAATTCTCCAACCGTGCAGCTTTTTACTCTTTTGAATGTGTAAGCAGAGCCTCGGCTATTGCCATAGGTGCACGTAGAATTGCTTGGCTTCAAGCATCTGATTTGGAGATCTGGGTCCAAGATGAATTGGGAAATATCCCTTGTACCGGTGAAAACCTGTTTGGTAAAGATTGGCAAGCAAAGGCCAATCAGATGGATGCTGAAAATTCTGCCTTGGATAGACTATCCAAGTCTATGGCTGCTCCTGTTAAGAAAAGGTTGTTCAAAAAAGAACCTTTTTCTTAAAAAGGAAGATTTTATCCTGCTTATAGTCAGCGGGCATCTTCTGCAGCTCAGTTCGCTACCAAACGTCAGCAACCATCCAAACAGAACAAAGCAAAGGCTGCTAGGCCTCCACCGGCCCAGCAACCTCAGCCTCCTCAGGGCCTTTGACTTTCCGCTAGAGAAAGCCTTCCTGGCTCTGGAAGGACCAGAGCCCCCCACCATTCCAGGAAGGTTATGTCATTTTGCTCCCAGGTGGGGACAAATTACAGCAGAGCATTGGACACTCTCCATCATAAAGGAGGGGTACAAACTTCATTTTTCAAGCTTGCCCCCTCACACAAGAGTGAACCAGTTCAATTCTCCGACCTCCCTCCTCAACCTGTTGGGTCAGGAGATTGCCACCCTTCTTGCCCAAGGGGCAATAGATGAAGTGCCTCTTCATCAACAGGGCACAGGGTTCTACTCCCCCTATTTTCTTATTCCAAAGAAAACAGGGGGCTATAGACCCATTTTAGACCTCAGAGAATTGAACAAATTCCTAGTCAAGGAAAAATTCAAAATGATTTCTCTGGGAACTCTGCTGCCATACCTTCAGAGTCAGGATTGGCTTTGTTCTCTAGATCTCAAGGATGCGTACACCCATGTTCTCATCCATCCAACTCACAGAATGTTCCTTTGGTTCCTTTTTCAAGAGAAGCACTATCAATACAGAGTGCTTCCTTTCGGTCTGGCCTCTGCACCAAGGGTGTTCACGAAATGCATGGCAGTGGTAGCTGCATTTCTGCGCACTCTGGGAATATTCGTCTTCCCTTATTTGGACGACTGGCTCATTCGAGCTCCCACTCAGTCAGAGGCCAAAAATCCTCTATCCTGCACAATGTGTATCCTTCAGTATTTAGGGCTGGTAATAAACATCCCAAAATCCAATCTAACCCCTACTCAGTCCCTGGAGTTTATAGGGGCATTGCTGGATACCACAAGGGCAAGAGCCTATCTTCCCCAGGCCCGTTGCCTTCGCTTGGTGCAGTTAGCTTCTCAAGCAGAGTTAAAGCCCCATTTGTCTTCTCGAGAAATGTTAGTTACTAGGCCACATGGCATCCACCGTGCATGTGGTACCATATGCTCGCATTCACATGAGGGCAGCTCAGTGGACTTTATCCACCCAATGGACCCAGGCATTAGACTGCCTGTCAGACAAAATAGCAAACACGAGTCGCCTCATTTTGTCCCTCCAGTGGTGGAAGTCCCCTCAAAACCTGTTGCTGGGGTCCCCCTTTCAGCAGTCTCTACCCCAAGCAACTCTCACAACAGATGCTTCTCCAATGGGTTGGGGAGCTCATCTGCAAGACCTCTCCACCCAGGGCATCTGGTCTCCACAGGAGAGTTGTCTACATATCAATCTCTTGGAGCTCAGAGCAATCTTCCTTGCTCTACGAGTGTTCCACACCCTGCTCAGCTACAAGACAGTCCTTATCCACATGGACAATCAGATAGCCATGTTCTACGTGAACAAGCAGGGCGGAACAGGCTCTCTGTCGCTGTGCAACGAAGCTTTGCGACTGTGGGCCCTCGCCAGAGAGCATCAGATTCATCTTCTGGCAGTTTATCTTCCAGGCATTCAAAACTCTTGGGCAGACAGGCTCAGTCGAGTTCTGCTTCCACACGAGTGGTCCCTGCATGTGGACCAGGTGGCCAGGATTTTTCAAATTTGGGGAACCCCGGACATAGACCTCTTTGCAAGTCCGTGGAATGCCAAACTTCCCCGGTTCTGTTCCAGGACTCCGGCTCAGGGGGCTCAGGCCAGGGATGCTTTCCTCCTTTATTGGGGTCAAGACTTCCTGTATGCCTTTCCACCCATTCCCCTAATTCCCCAACCCTATTCAAGCTTCAGAGAGACAGAGGTCACATGATCCTCATAGCACCACATTGGCCACGCCAAGTGTGGTACCCTCTGCTTCTATCTCTCTCTCAAGCTCCCTCCCTGCAGTTAGGGTCTGCTCCAGATCTCCTGTCTCAGGAGGATGGAACATTATGGCATCCCAATCCCCAGTCTCTGCATCTCAGGGCTTGGTTGCTGAAGGCCTAGATCTCCAAAATCTTGATCTTTCTCAGCAGGTGAAAGAGATTCTTCATACTTCCATAAAGCCTTCCACTTGACGTTCTTATGCTTTTAAGTGGAAAAGGTTTACAATTTCATGCTCGGAAAAGGGGCTTAACCCCCTTGCGATACCTCTGGAATCTTTACTAGAGTATCTTCTTCATTTATCTAATGCAGGCCTTAAGACAAATTCAAGTAAGCGTCCATTTGAGTGCTATTGCAGCTTCCCTTAAGCCTCTCAATGGACAGCCTATTTCCTCTCATCCTCTTATAGTAAGATTCATGAGAGGCCTTCTTTTAACTAAGCCTCCCATTAAACCACCACCGGTGGCATGGGACTTAAACCTGATTCTTGGGCAGCTCATGAAGCCACCTTTTGAACCGTTAGCTACCACTTCCTTGAAATTTCTTTCTTGGAAGGTTATCTTTCTCATTGCAATCACCTCAGCACGCCGCATTAGTGAGTTGCAAGCACTAGTAGCTAATCCACCTTTATACAAGGTTCCATCATGACAAGGTAGTCCTTAGGACTCATCCACACTTTATGCCTAAAGTGATCTCACCCTTTCATCTGAACCAAGACGTATACCTACCTGTCTTTTTTCCAGGACCTCATGCATCAAGTGCAGAGAGGAATCTTCGTACCTTGGATTGAAAAGAGCTCTAGCCTTCTACTTACAAAGAACACAGCAACATAGAAAGTCCTCTCAACTCTTTGTTGCTTTTGATCCTTCTCATTTAGGACTTCCAGTTTCCAAAAGATCACTGTCCAACTGGATTGCTCGGTGTATTTCTTTCACCTATCACTGTAAGAACCTTTCTCTGGAGGGCCATGTCACAGCTCACAATGTGAGAGCCATGGCAACCTCAATGGCTCATCTACATTCTGTGTCTATCGGCGACATCTGTCGAGCAGCCACTCGGGCCTCGGTTCATATCTTCACAGCCCATTACTGTTTGGACAAGGACTCCCGCCGGGATGCCTTGTTTGGTCAGGCTGTTCTCAAACATCTGTTCCATACCTAGTCAACTCCTACCCACCAACCCTGGTTGGATGCCAGAGATCCATGGGGGGAACTGCAGCCCTTCTTAGGGACACACAGCTCTGGGGTCTCTCCCTGGCATCAAAAGCTAGGGAGTCCCCATATGTGAAGACTCATTCCTGCTTGTTCCTGGAGATAGCACAGTTACTTACCTGTAACAGGTGATCTCTGGGAACAGCAGGAATAAGTCTTCACAACCCACCCACCTCCCCTAGGAGTTGTATCTCTCTATCTTTCCTTTCCCTCTCTCTCTCTTTGTCTCAGCTTTAAAACTTGAACTGGAGAGAGGCAGTTGGGAAAGGGGGGAAGGCAGCACGCAGGCGCTGTGGGATGCTTCCAAAAGCTTTCTGATTGGGCGCTGGGGAGCATTCCCGCGCAGGCTCCCTCGATACCGACGATACCCATACGTGAAGACTTACTCCTGCTGTTCCCAGAGATCACCTGTTACAGGTAAGTAACTGTGCTTTCCTGCTTGTTCCTGGAGATAGCATACTTACTCACCTGTAACAGGTGATCTCTGGGAACAGCAGGAATTTAGTCTTCACAACCCACCCACCTCTCCTAGGAGTTCTATCTCTCTCTCTTTCCCTCTCTCTTTGTCTCAGCTTTAAACTCAACTGGAGAGGGACAGTTGGGAAAGGTGGAAAGGCAGCACGCAGGCACTGTGGGATGCTCCCAAAATCTTTCCTATTGGACGCTGGGGGGCATTTCCACGCAGGCTCCGTCGGTACAGACGATACCCATATGTGAAGACTAAATTCCTGCTGTTACAGGTGAGTAACTATGCTTTCTGTTGTAATAAAAGGCTTGTGCTCTTGTCCCTATGGTTGTTATAATAATCACACTTCGGGCGATGACTGAAAATAAGTAGGTAGGCAGGACTTCTTCCTTGGAGGAGCCATGCTACGTGGAGACTGAGGGAGGGGAGAGTGAGGGGGCGCCGGGGGTGTGTGTGTCTTGAGCTTGATTATCTGGACAAACTGAAAAGTTTAAAAAAAACAACAAAAAAGGGGCTGTTTTATTGCATCCTTACTGTGTTGTGGCTTTGTATTTTGCTGTGTTGCACTGATTTGTATTTCTGTTCTTTGCTACAATAAAGCAGAATTAAAAAAAAATTAAAATAAAAAATAATCCCTTGTGAACCATCATATGTAATATCTAGGAATAAACTATTCTCTAGGAACAAGCAGGAAGTCAGTCCTCACATATGGTTGACATCTGCACCGACAGAGCCCCCTGCAAAAGCATCTCCCCAGCTTTCAAAGAAAGCCTTTGGGAGATGCCACCATGCATGCATGCATGCATGGTCCCCTTCCTGTCTAAGGGTGCCATCTTACTCTGTCTCTTTTTCTGCAGAGCCCAACAAACGTCTGTCTTCTTTCCCCAGAAAAAAGTTGATATTTTTGTGCATAAAACTGCACTTCCTTCTCTGGTTAGCACTGGTCCTTTTCCCGCCTCCGAGCCCCATTGCCCCAGCATTGAGTCTCGGAACAGTTTTTGGTTTTTCTTCCAGCGTGGTTTCACGCCGATTTCTAACCACTGGCTGCATCGAAAGTCTTTGACCTCGCAGGGGTCCTTTTTGCCCCAATGGCCAGTGGGTTCAAAAAGTGTGATTGGGGTTCAAAGAACATGTCCCTAACCAATACCCATGACTGCTACCTACAGTGTCTGTGCCAACCATGACCCAGAGGTTTGCAGCCTGTGCTAAAAGATGACCACGAAGGCCATTCAAAATCATCGGCAGAAGCAAGATGGCATCAGCCACAGGTCAGATTCTGTCCCGGTATCCCCGGTAGCCTTGCGCTCTAAGGCCTCGCATGGATCCTCTGAGCCGAGTAAAGCCCCCATGGCACCCGATCAGGTCCTCGGACACTCTTGACAAGGGTTCCCTGGAGTCTGAGTGCAAAAAGAAGAAATCCTCAAGGACTTCATCCTGGGAATTGGACACGTGCGGCAAGTCCTGTGCCAGGTCCCATAGTCCCTGGAGGGAATCTGAGAAGTTGGAGTGGCTGGCGAAGGTGCCCAGAATAGATGCCAAGGCCTCTGGTGACTAGTCATAGACCCCCCCCCCCCCCCCGAAGCCTGTCCATTGAGGACTCCCTCATCACCGACACGGGACTTGGTCACCCTGGTGTCTGCGTCAAAGGCTGCAACTCCTGAGTCGGAAGCCAGGATGACGGCATTGGAACGCAGTGTCACTGCCTTCCTTGCCTTGCAGCAAGCATCTATGCCTGGCCCCGCTGGTGCTTGTGCTGAGACTGCAGGGACCTCAACGTCGAGGACGCCCCAGGTCGCCGAGATGATCCTTGAGAGCCCTGAGCCTTGAGCTGATTCTGCTCTCAGTCCTTGGGAGCGAGATCCTCCCTGGCAAGCACTTGTGGCTCTGGCCAAACAGCTGATGTGGGTCACCGAAGATCCGACCCGAGCCTGGAACCTCAAGTACCGTCCAGCCTCGAGTCTTTGACTGACTACTCAGACTGGGAGTCCAAGGACGAGGTTTCCCCAGAGATGCGTAAACACTATGATCTCCCCTTAGACCCATCTCCCCCGGTGTCACAATGCTGATCCCCACCCGAGGACGACAGATTCCTTGAGTTTGCCTGGAACATGGCGAAAGCCTTGCCTGTCACCATGGAGTCGGAGGACGACCCTCGCACAGAGGAGCTTGAAATCCTCCAGTATGAGGCTCCATCTAAGGAGGCCCTGATGGTCCCCATTCTTGCAATCCTCGGGCAACTTCTCCTTTGAATGTGAGAGACACTGGTGTTGATGCCAATAGTTAGCCGATGCCTTGACACCATGTACTGGGTCCAGTGGGGCCCCAGCTTTTGGAACGCTCAACTCCCATACACCTCTATGGTGGTAGCTGACCATGTGCCAGCAGAAAAGCCCAAAGACGCGCTCCTCTGTTCCCCTGGGCATGGAGTCTCGTGCCTTCGCTCTTGGATGTAAATGCTACCCAGGCTCGATGTAGGGTTGCCAAATCCAAGCCTGCCAGCTGTATATCGGCATGTATCTCAGACCTAGTTAAAGAACTCGCAGGCTTTTCGGGTCTCGGTGGAGATCTCCTCCAGCGATTCCAAACCCTCACGAAATGCATCGGGGAGTGCTCGAAGTATGTGTCTCAAACTGCCTGCGACAGCTTAGTCCAACTCAAGGTTAGCCACGAAAGACATCTGTGCCCAAGGCCAGGCCTGGCTCCAGGCATCGGACCTCAAGCAGTGGATCCAGGAGAAACTCGTTGATGTCCTCTGTCTCAGTGAGAATCTCTTTGGCAAACTGATGGAGGAAAAGGCGGCGGAGATTGAGACAGAGTTCATCATGAGGATTCTGCTCTCCAGGAAGACCTCCACCCTTCCCAAGAAGAAACTATTAGGGGAAGAGGCCCCCTTTTCACAGAAAAGGCCAGCCTTACCGAGGCTATCCTCAATACAAGGCCCCTCTAGACCCCACAGCTGGGTCACCAGGGCAAAGGAGCGGGCCAAGGCCAACGCCAGCCTAAGGGCTCTAAGCCTCAAACAATGGCTCCTGCCCAGGCTGGGTCGATGTTTTGACTCCGAGCATAGCCTATCCTCCAGGGAGGGAGCAGCTGCAACAGAGGGGCATCTGATCCACTTTGCTCATTGGTGGTCGGCCATAACCACAGACACCTGGGCCCTCCAGCTGCTCCTAGAAGGCCAACTCTTTCACTTGGACTGGACGCCTCCTCCTTTCTTTCCAGGAGAGCCTCCTGAGGTGGCTGAGCTACTTTACACCAGGTTCTACATAAGAACATAAGATATGCCATACTGGGTCAGACCAAGGTCCATCAAGCCCAATATCCTGTTTCCAACAGTGGCCAATCTAGGTCTTACGTACCTAGCAGTTTCCCCAAAAGACACAGGTTCCACAATGCTTGTACTGGGTCAAGCATTGATATCCTGGGTCCCTTCTTAATAATGGTTTATGGACCTTTCCTCCAGGAACTTGTCCAAACCTTTTTTAAACCCAGCTACACTAACAGCCTTTACTACATCCTCCGGTAACAAATTCCATAGTTTGATTACACTTTGAGTGAAAAAAATATTTTCTTTTATTAGTCTTAAATAGTTTACCCTGTAGCTTCATTCCATGTCCCCTAGTCTTTCTATATTCTGATAACGTAAACAATCGATTTACGTTTACCCGTTCCACTCCGTTCATTAATTTATAGACTTCTATCATATCTCCTTCAGCCGTCTCTTTTCCAGGTTAAAGAGCCCTAACCTTTTTAGCCTTTCTTCATAGGAGTATCCTTCTATCCCCTTTACCATTTTGGTTGCTCTTTTCTGAACCTTTTCTAATATCGCTATATCCTTTTTAAGATACGGCGACCAGAATTGCACACAATATTCAAGGTGCAGTCTCACCATGGAACGATATAGAGGCATTATATAATATCTTTTGTTTTGTTTTATTTTCCATTCCTTTCCTTATGATACCTAGCATTCTATTTGCTCTCTTGGCCGCCGCTGCACACTGGGCCGAGGGTTTTAGCATGTTATCCACAATGATGCCTAAATCTTTTTCCTGGGTGGTGGTTCCTAATGTGGAACCTTGCATCGTGTAACCATAGTTTGGGTTGTTCTTCCCTAGGTGCATAACTTTGCACTTGTCCACATTAAATTTCATCTGCCATTTTGATGCCCAGTCTTCCAATTTATCAAGATCCTCTTGCAATTTTCCACAATCCTCTTGGGTTTTAACAACCTTAAATAGTTTTGTCATCTGCAAATTTGATAACCTCACTCGTTATTCCACTTTCCAGGTCATTTGTCAAAAAGCAGCGGACCCAGCACAGATCCCTGGGGTACAGCACTATTCACCTGTCTCCATTGGGAAAATTGGCCATTTAGCCCTACCCTCTTCTTTCTGTCTTTTAACCAGTTCCTGATCCACAGTAGTACACTGCCTCCTATCCCATGACTCTTTAGTTTTGCCAAAAGTCTCTGATGAGGGACCTTATCAAAGGCTTTCTGAAAGTCCAGATACACTATATCAACCGACTCACCTTTGTCCACCTGTTTATTCACACCTTCAAAAAAACATAACAGATTAGTAAGACAAGATCTTCCTTGTCTAAAGCCATGTTGGCTGTCTCCCATTAGGCCATGACTATCTACATGCTGAGTAATTTTATTCTTTGATGGTTTCTACCATTTTTCCCTGTACTGACTCAGGCTCACCGGTCTGTAGTTTCCTGGATCACCCCTGGAATCCTTTTTAAAAATTGGTGTTACATTGGCGATCCTCCAATCTTCAGGTATTAGAGATGATTTTAATGATAGTTCACAGATTACTAATAGCAGGTCTGCAATCTCATATTTTAGTTCTTTCAACACCCTTGGATGTATACCATCCGGCCCAGGTGATTTGCTACTCTTCAGTTTATCTAATAGTTGTAATACATCTTCCCGATGTATCGATATTTCCTTCAATTCTTCCGCACCTTTAAATACCACTTCAGTCATGGGTAACATCCCTATATCTTCCTTAGTAAAGACCGAAGCAAAGAATTCATTCAGTCTCTCCGCTGTCGCCTCTTAGTGCCCCTTTAACCCCTCTGTCATTTAATGGACCACCTGACTCTCTCACAGGCTTTTTGCTACGAATGTACTTGAAAAAGTCTGTATTTTGCGTTTTTGCTTCCGCAGCAAGCTTCTTCTCAAATTCTCCCTTTGCCTGCCTTATCAATGCCTTGCATTTGACTTGCCAGTGCTTGTGCTGTTTCCAGGTTTCGTCGTTTGGTTCTTTTTTCTATTTTCTGAAAGATGATTTTTTGGCAACAGCCTCTCTGACCTCACCTTTAAACCATGTTGGCAGTTTTTTGGACTTCCTTCCACTTTTCTTAAAGCGTGGAATAAAGCTGGTCTGGCCTTCCAAGATAGTAGTATTTTTCAACAACACCCAAGCTTGATGTAAGTTTTTAACCTTTGCAACTGCTTCTTTTAGTTTTTTCTTAACTATTTTCTTCATTTTATCATAATCTCCCTTTCGAAAGTTAAAAGGTAGTACTGTGGATTTCCTTAATATCCCTCCTCCACTAATTAAATCAAAGGCGATCAAGCTATGATCACTATTGCCAAGTGGCCCCAACACCCTTATCTCTTGCACTATATCTGGTGTTCCACTAAGGACTAGATCTAATATGGCTTCCCCTCTGGTCGGTTCATGAACCAGCTGCTCCAAGAAGCAGTCATTTATTTCATCTAGGAACTTTGTCATGGCAGGACATGCTAGGGAGATAATGACCCAGTTGATACCGGGGTAATTGAAATCACCCATTATTATTACTGCGCTGAAACGTACGTTAGCTTCCTTGATTTCTTTGAGCATTTCATCATCCATTTGTTCATTCTGGCCAGGTGTTCAATAGTACACCCCCACTGCCATCGCCTTCCCCTTTTTACATGGAATTTCAATCCATAGAGATTCTACAGCAAATTTTGTTTCCTGCAAAACATTAATGCTTTCTGACTCGATGCCCTCTCTAACATAGAGCTGATCAAATTGTTGGAGGGGTTGCGCTCTATCTTTACAATATAGTTTTTACCCAGGTATCAGTGTCCCACTGGTTGTTTTCCTTCCACCATGTCTGAGATTCCAATCATATCTAACCTCTCATTTAGTGCTATATATTCTAACTCTCCCATCTTATTTTTTAGACTTCTAGCATTTGCATGCAAGCATTTTAGAGACTATATTTTGTTCATATTAATTTGGCTATTGGTAGACATGGGTAATTTGGGATCTTTAAGCTCTGTCTGCTCCATACTCGAGGGCATTTGGGCTACTTTACTCTTTTTGGAACCTCTCTGCTTTTGGTAGTATCCTTCAAGGATACATTCTTCGCACCGTCCACTCTTGGGCGACTGTCGGCTTTCCCCTATTATCTAGTTTAAAAGCTGCTCTATACGAATAGGGTTGTGCTTCATGTCTTCCGAAGGTGGTATCTGCCTTCTTTCTACAGCCCCCCACTACCAAGGTGGTGGCTGTTCTCCATATTCTGGAATGTAAGAGGGCCATGTTTTTCTACCTGCAACATACCCAGAGCCACTGCACAGCCTCGCAGCTTTTCATTTCCTATGACCCCTGTTGACTGGGGGAAGCCCGTTACCAAGTGGATCCTGGCCACTTGGGTGGTGGACTCCATTGCCTTTGCCTACAGTCAGGTTGGGCTCTTGGTGTGCTGGGTCATGACCCACAACATCAGGGCTGTGGTGACTTCTGTTGTAAGCCTATGCTCTGTCCCTGTTGCAGACATCTGCCAGGCTGCCATCTGGTCCTCAGTTTATATCTTTGCAGATCACTACTGCCTGGAGAGGGAGTCCTGAGGGGGCAGTGCCTTTGGCCAGGCCATACTCTGTAATCTGTTCAGGGTTTAGGTTTCCAACTCTCTGACCCTTCTTTAGGTTACTAGAACAATGGTTCTCCCTGGCCACCATTGTCCTTAATCTTTCCTCAGACTATCTTGTGGCTGCTCAGGGCTGGGCTGTGTTTTTCTATGATTGTAGCTTCGCCTCATTGGCTTCACAGCTAAGCACATACACCAAATGCCTTTAAATTCTCTCCTTTGCCTAGTAACTGATGAAAGATCTGTATACACTGCTACTTTTGTCCTTTCCATTCAAATAACCCAGAAGCTCTCATCTACACAGTGACTTTTTTAATGGCATATTCATGGAAACAAATGATTATGTCCTGTGATAATGCACCCTTTGCAGAGCCTAGCGCTCTATGGACTCTTTCCAGTTTTATCTCGAAGATATCTTCAGTCTCACCTCCCAGTTTCTGTCAGAAATCTTTAGATCTGTGTCACCACTTTACAGTCCTTAAACTCTGCTGTTTCTGGGACACCTTTTATTCTCAAATTATTCCATTGCATTCTGTTTTTATACCCTCAAGCTTTAAAATGGCTACTTCTCTTGCCTTCTGCAATGTATATATTTTCTGTTGCACCCTGACCATATCCTCTCTGAAACTTCTTAAATTTTCCCTTCCACCTCCTACATTCTTTAGCCTATATCCTGCATCTGACTTTAGCTCTGCTACTGCCTCCTGCACCTCTGCTTTCACTCCAGCCATTTCTGTTCAGATCTCATTAAACCAGGCACACTGTTCAGTCTTCCTGACCTGCATGACGGTTCCTTTTCCCATAAGTAGTTCACTTTTGCACATCGCCACCTCAATTTCTCCATACAGTTATGTTGAGAGGAGGAAGTGCAAAAGTGGTATTGTTACTTATGGGTGAAGGGGAGGATTATAGGGAAACTGATAAGGATGAAGTGGAATTGCTTAACAAATATTTCTGTTCTGTGTTCCCAGATGAAGAGCCAAGGAGCCAAGACCTCAGAAAATGCCCACAAATAGAAACAGAAGTGACGGGGAGCTTGAACAATTTTCAGAAGACTGTTTGTGAGGAACCAGCTAAACTAGAAGTAGGTAAAGCGATGGGACTGGATGGGATACATCCAAGAATACTGAAGGAACTTGAAACATTCTAGTGGCTCTACTGACTGACCTTTTCAATGCTTCTTTGGAGTCTGGAGCGGTCACAGAGGACTGGAGAAGGTCGCATGTGGCCCCTTTACACAAAAGTGGAACTAAGAATGAGGTTGGGAATTATAGGCCTGTTAGTCTGACCTCTGTGGTGAGTAAATGAATGGAAATGCTGCTAAAATGGAGAATAGTGATATTTCTGGAGTTCAATGGATTGCAGGATCTGAGACAGCATGGTTTTACTAGAGGCAGGCCTTGTCAGACAAATCTAATTAATTTCTTTGACTAGGTGACCAGAGAGCTGGACAGAGGGAGAGCCCTAGATGTGGTGTACTTAGATTTCAGTAAAGTCTTTAACACTCTTTTGCATAGGTGACTAATAAATAAATTAAGTACCCTAGAGATGAACCCTAAAATGACTTGACTGCATTAGAAATTGGTTGAGTGGGAGGCGACAAAGGGTGCAGGTAAATGGAGCTCACTCTGAGAAGAATGTTATCAGTGATGGGTCATAGGGATATGTCTTTGTTCTGATGCTTTTTAACATCTTTGTAAGTAATATGATGGAAGGGCGGTTGGGTAAGGTTTGCTTCTTTGTAGATAATACCAAAATCTGCAACAGAGTAGACACCCAGGAAGAAGTATATAACATGAGGAGGGACCCAGCAATGCTTGACGAATGATTAATAATTTGGCAGCTGAGATTTAATGCTAAAAAATGCAGGGTCATGCATTTGGTCTGCAATATCCAAGAGAGCAGTACAGTATAGGGTTGAAGTACTTCTGTCCACAAAAGAAGAATGGGACTTGTGTGTGATTATTTCTGATGATCTTAAGGTGGCTAAACAGGTAGAAAAGGCAACAGCGAAAGTCAGATGAATGCTTGGATGCCAGCAGGAAGGAAGGGCCAGCAGGAAGGAAGGGATGGGGTCTCACCAAAGACTTATACAGAGACACTATTTAGAGTATTGCATGTAGTTCTGGAGACCACACCTTCAAAAGGATATAAACAAGTGCAAAGGGTAGCTGCCAAAATGGTCATTGAGTTTTTGTCATAAAGTATATGGGGATAGACTTAAAGATCTCAATATGGAAAAAAGACAGGAGACAGGAGATTGATAAAAATGTTTAAATACCTCTGTGGAAAATGCACAGGAGTAGAGCCTCTTTCAACTGAAAGAAAACTGTACAACAAGGGGGCATAAGACAAAGGTAAAAGGGTACAGAATCAGGAGTAATTTGAGGAAATATTTCTTTATGGAAAGAGTGGTAGATGCATGGAATAGTCTCCCAGTGGACATAATTGAGGACTGTATCTGAATTCAAGAAAAAAGGACAAACACAGAAGATCTCTAAAGAAAAAAAAGGGTCTGTAGTAGTTGATATGAAAGGCTGGATAGGCCATATGGTCTTTATCTGCCATCTTCCCAGAGCTTCAATTGGCTCTGGCTGCAGCAGCTGCTCTATAATGAGGCCGAGTGAGGCGGTATCTTTTTGGGGGCAGCAGAAATTGCACCCAAAAAGACCGCCTCACTTGGCCTTCAAAATAAAAAAAAAAAAGGCTGCTGCTGTGGCAGTGGTAGCATGAAGTGCCCCGTGGTGGCCACGTCCCTGGAAGAGCCCTTACACCCCCCCCCCCCCCCCGGCTCAGCTTTGCAGAGCCGCGCGAAGGGAAAGTGTTTCCCTTTCATGTAGCTCTGTTAAAGCTGGAAATTGGCTGATGGGGGGGGGGGGGTTAGAACTGGAAATGGGCTGACCGGGAGGGGGGCTAGTACTGCTAATGGGCTATGGGGGGGGCTAGGACTGGAAATGGGTTAATGGGGGTTAGAACTGGAAATGGGCTGATCGGGAGGGGAGCTAGGACTACTAATGGGCTTATTGGTGGGTGTTAGGCCTGGAAATGGGCTGATTAGGGGGGCTAGGACAGGAAATGGACTTATTGGGGGGGTTAGGACTGGTAATGGGCTGATGGGTAGCAAGCACTGGAAATGAGCTAGGACAGGTAATGGGCAGATTGGGGGGCTAGAACTGGAGTGAGCTGGTAAGGGGGATAGGACTGGAAATGGGCTAATGGGGGAGGGGAGGAGGGTGCTGCTGGCCCTGGAAGAAAACTAGGGGCTAGGGCTACAAATGGGCTGATGCGGGGGGATGGTAGAATAGGACTGGAAGAGAGTGGATACTGAGAGGGTCTGCCAGAGGAAGGAGGGGGCAGGAAGGGGCTAGAAAGGAGCTGACACCTGGGATGTATTGAAGAGGGAATGGAAGGGAGCTAACACTTGGGGATTGGAGTAGTAGGTGACTGGGTAATGGGGAGGAGGCTGGAAGAGAGCTGATTGGGAGGGTG
Source organism: Ichthyophis bannanicus (assembly GCA_033557465.1). Taxonomy (NCBI): domain Eukaryota; kingdom Metazoa; phylum Chordata; class Amphibia; order Gymnophiona; family Ichthyophiidae; genus Ichthyophis; species Ichthyophis bannanicus. The sequence goes on from CM066039.1 coordinate 197,254,237, forward strand.
GCACTGAGAGTGGACGTGAGCTGATACCTGGGATGGTATTTGGACTAGAAGGGGCTGAACAGTGGGGAAGGAGGAGGACTGGAAGGGAAAGGACACCAGTGGCAGTCGGAATGCAAGGCGGTTGACATTGGAAGGTACTGGGAGGGGAGGACTGGAGAGGGGGCTGATACTGAGGAGGGTTACTGGAACTGCAAATGGGCTGATGGAAGGAAGTTAAGAAAACAAAAGAAGAGATAAGAAATGGCAGATGGACCATAGACCACAGAAAGAGAGCTAAGAGAGGACAGGAAAGCAGAAGCCTCAGCATGATCAGAGAATAAAATGGTCAGACAACAAAGTTATAAAAAATAATTTTATTTAATTTTAGTGACTGGACTTTGTGCTATCTTTATATTTTACATTGTATTGGGGAACTGCATCTCTTATTTATCTGGCTTCTTGGGGTTTCAGTTTAAATTGTGTCTACATATTTTTGTTTACTTTAGATTGTGTTACTACTTCTGTCCTTGGTGAGGGTCAATGTTGTGAGTCTGTGACTGAGGTCAGGTGTTCTGTTAACATGGAGTTTGTACATAAAGATCTATACTGTACTGTAGTAATTTGACTTGTTCAGCTTTTCAAATAGGTGTATGGCTATTCCAGGGCCCACTGTAGTATTTACAGTGACGCTTCTTTTGGATGGGCTACTTATGTGAGTTTTGGAAGTTTGTGCTGATATGGAATGGTATGGAAGGTTTGCTCTTTGTTGTAGGGTTTTATATTAGTTCACAATATGCCTGGTACTGGAGAATAGTGGTTGATGATGATGATAGTGAGATGATCAGAATCAGATTTTTTTTTTTTAAATATTGGGTTCTGTGGGTGACTATCCTGGTTCTGCTCTGCACCTACTATGGATGCAAAATATATGTCAAAGGAAAAAGCAAGATCCATAGCACAGTTTATAACAACAAAATAAAAATGAGTTATAATTAAGTTTTATAAACTGTGCTGTTGGTTCTTGCTGTCTTTTAATTCCTTGGTGTGCAAACAGAACCGTACCTAGCTCTGTGCAAGCGGTGCAGCTGCACAGGGTGCAAAGGCTTGGGGGTGCATTTCGGCTGTCTGCTGTTGCCCTGCCGCTGCTGACAGGACAATAGCAGGTAGCCAAAATGCGCCCCCAAGCCTTTTTCGCAGCACTTTAAGCAGGTCTGGTCCCTCCCTCCTCCGACATGATGTCAGAGCAGGGAGGGACAGATCTGCTTAGAGTGCCGGCGCCTTTCAGATTGGGCGTCTGCCCCCCCCCCCCCTCACCATACCTCTGTCCAACGCTGCCTGCTCTTTCCCTGCTGCCGGTGCCACCTTGAAAAAAACAGAGTGGCGGCAGCAGCAGGGAAAGAGCAGGCAGCGCTGGATGGAGGTATGGGGGCAGAGGGGGGTGTGTGCTCGAGCTGCAAGTCGCACAGGACGTGATTGCAGCTCATTATGGCCCTGTGTGCAAACATCTTGCATTTCCTCCATATAATCTAATTGGCTTTCTGGTTTGGTTCAGTCTCTGATTGGATTTCTGAAAAACCCCACCCCCTCTAAGGTGGGGGAGGGGGGCACCATCTCATTCTTTGCCTCAGGCAGCAGACTGCCTTGAGCCGCCCCTGTCTGGCTGGGATCCCTGGACCCATGACACAGCTCCTGCTCTTCACATTTACAAGTAAGAGGCTAACCCCTGCTGATTCTAGGGTGAACCAGGCACAGCTGAACCTGAGAGCATCCATACGCAGGGAGACATCCTCTAGGTGCATCTACACCTCTCTGTTTGCCCTTAGGGGAAACAGGATAACGGGATGTGCAGGATTTTTTCTTCTTGGGATGTCAGGTGCCTCAGGCGCAGATTGTGAAAATGAACCCAGCAAATGTCTGTTTGCAACTTCTCTGTGGCTGAAGATGGGGGACTGATTCTTCGCACACCCTCACATGCAGAGATATCTGATCATGTGACAGAAAGGGATTGAAACCCCCTTCCCCATACAGACACCAGATTATTTATAGAGACTCCTTTATCTTTATTGTCACATTTGATATATCACACTGTTACACAGACAATAGGGCAGTTTACAATATATAAAAAAACAGCTGATGAAACAGAGGAGGAAAGGAATGCCAAATGCTTGGTAGGACAGGAGTGGTTCAATCACACAATCGGAGCAAGAGGTAAGGAGAGAAACAGGAGAGAGAGGCACGGAAGGGGGGATAAAAGAAGAAAAGACTATGCAGTAGGTAGAGGGAGGTCAAAAGCAAGCAAGAACAGATGAGTCTTCAGTTTGGCTTTGAATTTGTGAAAGGATAGCTCAAACCAAAGGTTGGGGGGGAGGGCATTCCAGAGGGCAGGACCAAGGAAAAAGAAGGCAGAATTACGGGTGGATTATAGGCGAGCTTGTGAAGGGAAGGGGACGTGTACTGGGTTGGCATAAAGGGAGTGGAGGATACGGTGGGAGCAGTGGAGATGGATGTCTGAAAGGTACAGGGAGGTGGCAATGTGGATGACCTTGTGGACCAGGATATCTTGTACTGAATACGGAACTGAATAGAGAGCCAGTGAAGTCAAATGAGTGTGGGTGTGATATGGTCTGTGCGAGAAGTGTAAGTAATTATGCAAATGACAGTGTTCTGGAGAAGTTGGAGGCAATGGAGTTGGTTCTGGGGAAGACTGTCAAGGAAAATGTTACAGTAATCAGGTCGTGAGGTGACAAGGGAAAGGATCAGGGTAGTGAGGGAAGATAAGGCAAAAAAGGGTGAACAGCATAGATCTGATGCAGGGAAAAGAGAGAATGGCGGATAAGTGTAGAGAGGTGCTCCCGGAAGGACATGGAAGAGTCTTGGGTGATGCTAAGGTAGCGAATAGTGGGAACCAAGGGGCTAGGTGTGTTTGAAAAGCATGGGGGCTAAGGAAGGCAGGGACCATTGAACATGAACCAAATGGCTGCAGACTTTGTTAGATTAAGAAGGAAGTTGGAGGATAACCAGGAACTGACAGCTGCAAGGCAGGAATTAAGAGGTAAAAAATCGGGAGCTGAGTGATTGGTGTAGTGTAGGAGGATAATGTTGTTGACATATGAATATGCTGAGATGCCATATTGTTGAATATGTAGTGACAAAGGAGCCAGTAAAACATGAAAGATAAGGGGGCCCAGGATAGAGCCTTGGGGGACACCACAGGGAAGAGAAATAGGGGCAGAGGAGGAGGTACCAGATAAAACAGAAGTATCTAGAGGAAAGAAAGGAGTGGAACCAGTTGTCACGCCACCACCACTCGCCTCTAGGTTAGAGGGGAGTGGATTATTGAAGGAACTTTCGGCTGTATGCTTTTTCAGCTATTTTTTTTAACTATTTCCCTGCAATGCCCTCTGGGAAATGTAGTCCTTATTCAGCTGTATGAGTGCATCATGCAGAAAGCTGTAGTCAGGCTCAAGTAGGTAAGGCAAATGACATAAATTTATTATTTTTATATACACAATGGTTCAGTCATACCACATATAGGATTGTTGGTTCAGGACTCTTGGAAGCAAAAATTGTCCAAAACATATCCAACCACAAAATGCAGTTTTAAAGGTTCTCTCTATTGCAGGATACACAGTCTTTACCAGCAAGCCTAATTATATTCCCTTCTTAGCTTTGCTGGCTAAAGCACCAAACAGAACGCACATTTAAAGTCTGTGGTAAACTTCCCCTTTATAAACACAAGGGAAACACAGCCACCCTGCTTGTGGGATAAGGGTACCCTTTTCCTGGATAACCTTCTTTCAGGAATGGCTTGCCTTCTCTACGTTCCCCAGGTTTACAACTTGGCACAAGGAACAGTCCATGGGAGTGTCCTCCTCAATCAGCTTCACCTCGGGCTCTCCCAGCTGCATAGGCTCTGTCTCCCCTTCCTGCTCAGCTAACAGCTTCCCGGGGGATCTTGGAGTCTCTCTTGTTCCTGGCTCCAAACTGTCCTGCAGCCGTGCTACGTGCCAAATAGCACTCTCTCCAGCTGGAAGATCCATTCCTCTGCTCTGCTCAGCCTGGCTTCCTGCTTCTCCTCTCCTCCTTTCCTTCCTTACTAAATCATACTCTGCTTTGGGTTTATACTTCCAGGGCTCTAGCTCCAACCCCACCCTACTTAGGTGACTGCAATCAGCCTGACTCTGGGCATCTGAGTGCTTGAAGCATTCACTGCCTAAAGGGTTCTGAGCCTTGTATCCTCTCCCCTTCCTTCCACTAGGGGGAGCCTGAAATGTTTTCCACGTGGAAGTTTTCTGATCCCTGGAGGTGTTTATGGCTTTCCTACCCTGACTTGAGTAAAGGGGGCCCTTTACTAGGGTGAATTTCCCTGTCTCTTTGTCCTCCCATGGACTCTGGATAGGTCTCCTTGCCACACAGTACAGGACAGTCCCTTGGACACCTGAATTGTGAAGTCGACGGAGAAGAGTGGAGTGGTCAACCAAATCAAAAGTGGAAGAGAAATCCAAAGAGACAGCAAGCAAGATATCACCAAAATCATGGAAAGTGTGCAACTCATTAAGAAAGGAGGATAGTTTTGGTACTGTGACAGGGGCAAAAGCTAGACTGGCGTGGGTGAAGATTGTTATTAGGGAATGGTGTGAGGAAAGTTGACCAAACACTAGTTTCTCCAGCACCTTAGATAGAAAAGGAAGATTAGAGATGGGACACCAGTGTGCTAGAATAGAGAGGTCCAAGGTGGGTTTTTTAATAAAAGGGTGAATCAAAGCATGTTTCCATGGGGACGGGAATGTTACAGAGGAGAGGCAGGTATTAAACATAGTGAGCATGGGGGCGGGGGGAAGAGGGCCAAAGAAGGTACAGACAGCAAATGGGAGGGGATAGGGTCGGAACGGCAAGTGGTTTTGTGGGAGGAAGAAAGGGCCCTAGTCAGTTCTGCTGAAGAGAGAGTGTGGAAGGAAGATCAGCTGTGTGGAAGGATGAAGGGGAGGTGAGTGGTGAGCGAGGGGGGCTTAGTGGGGAGGGACAGGTAGGGAAAGTAAAGCGGAGGAACTGAATCTTTTCAGAGAAAAAGGCTGCGAGTTGGGCTGGATCTGCTGAGGGGAAGGAGGTGGTGGTAGGGGGAAGGTCTTAGGGTCTGAGAGGGAGAGAAGAACAGAGTAGAGCTGATGGAATGAATTGGATGAAGAGGAAATGAAATCTGTGTCATAGGACTGCTTGGCGCGGTGGAGCGATGAGCAATAATGATGGTGGCAAAAGCGAAAGTTGTGAAGGAACTCGGGGGAAGGATGCTTTCACCAAAGACTGTTGGCATGATGAAGGTAGGAGGGGTGAAGGAAGAAACCAGCTGATCAAGTGCAGTAGTCAAGGTGGCATTCCAGGCAAGAACTTCAGTGCCAGAAGGGAACGATGCAAAATCAGGTGGGAGGATTGTGTTGGAGAAAGGGAAATGATCAAGAGTAGAGGGTGTGATGCATCAGGACAACAGAAGTGGGGCATGAGAAATAGATCAAGCAGATGGAGAAGAAGCTAGGTGAAGCTGTAAAGAGAAGAGAACATAGATGATTCAACCAGGACAGCAGAATTGCAGAGAGAGAGAGGCAAGGAAAGAACATGAGCTGATAGGGGTGAGAATGAAATCAAGCTTGTGTCCGGGAGCATAAGTGGAGCAGGTAATGTGTTGGGAGAGGGAAAGATCTCATTAAAGAGCCAAAACTGCTGTGTCACAAGATCTGGCGGGATGGTCAAAATGTACGTTTAAGTCTCTAAGAATCACCAGATGAGGGTAGACAAGGGAAAGCTCAAAAAGAGTTAAGAAAAGAGAGGGTCAGAGTGAATGGATGGAGGAACGTAGACTAAAATAAAATGGAGAGAGGAAGATGCATCCAACCGAAGGAGGAGCGGAGCGCAGCGCCTCGGTGTAGTGGAGGGCAAATGAGTGAACCTCATGCAGGTAAAGAAAGGAGCGGAAGAGAATGGCCACTCTGCCTCTGCTATGACCCAGATGGGGTGTTGAGTAGGCAGAGAAGCCCTGGAGAGATGATGATTAAGAATGCCTCTTTGCCCCCCCCCCCCCCCCCGCAAAGCCAGGTTTTGGTTATGAACAACCCATCCAATACATGTTGTGTATTAATGTCATGAACAAGGACAGACTTTGATCAGAGGGACCTACAAGTAACTAGAGCCAGTCTGAATAGAAGAATCTGCAGGTGGGGGGGGGGGGGGGCTGGAGGATGGTGATAGGTGGGGGTAGGGTTGGAGCGGCATGGCAGGAGATTAGTGGGGATGTGTGAAAGATGGTCAGGGAAAGGAGGAGCAAGATGCATGGGGCACAAGCCCCAGTGGACTGTAATGGATGCCATTGCTAGGCAAGCTGAAGGAAGGGTACGAAACGAGCAGAGAGAGAGAAAAATGGAGGACCTGAGATACTTACCGAAAGGGCAGAAATCAGGAGGCTGCAGAGAGATGCGAGTAGCCTGGAGAAGGGGAACAGTCGCTGGAGTCACACCAAGGAGCGCTTCCTGCTCCTTAGGCGTGCTCCTTCAGCGTGTGCCTACGCACAACGCTGCTGAGGACTTCCTTCTATCTTCTGGCAATTTACCTCTAGAGATGCAGCTGTGTCACTTCCTGGTAAGCGGGACTTTATTTATAATAAATTTCTATACCGCATTTTCCATGAGATCAAATGTGGTTTACAGTAAACAAAGCTTTGAACTATACAGAATGGTACATATTCAATTACATCAGACAGAGAACCAGCAGGTAATGGATTGGAGACCTGAAAGCACAACACAGTGAAAAATGTACAGAGCAGGCAAGTAGAGTAGATGTAGTATCAGAATGCCGCTGAAGTCTTCCTTTTATCTTCTGGCAATTTACCTCATGATCACATGACCTGAGCTATCACCCCCCCCCCCATGCCCCCAAAAGTTAAAAAAAACAAAAACTAAAGCCCTCTGACAAAAGGAATTCTCAATATGACAGAAGCAGTGGTGCCTTGCCCACGCTATACCCTGTCGAGCTAGCAATAGAGTATTTGCTGTTTTTTGAGGAGGTGTTAGGGAGCTGGACCTCTTCATAACAGGGATAAAGACAGCCAGTGGAGATTACATCAACTCTTCTTATGAGATGAGGGCCCAATATTACAATGGCAATGGGCAGGGCTAAGTGCTGTAGCCGCATAGCCCTGTCCACCACCCTTAACCCCGGATTTTCAGTTTCATGGCAACGAAAGTGAAAATTCAGGGTTTTGTCACACAGCTGGAAAGCTGCCGAGCCTAACCGGGTTTTTGGATGCTGCCCGATCAGCCCCGGTGCTTTAAAGATACGCAAGGAAAACCCTTGCCTATCTTTAAGATGCAGAGCACTAACCGGGCAGCATCCAAAATCACTGCTATCCGGTTAGCACCATTCCCCACCTCTGCCTTGCACTGCCCTGGAACGCCCCCAGCACACCCCGATGCTAATCGGATATCATTGGGGCGCATAGGTGACTTAATTGGGGATTTTCAAAGGCACTAGCAGTGTAAGTGCCTTTGAAAATCCCCAATTAAGGCATTTACATGGTTAACATGGGCTGTTAACCATGTAAATACCTTTGAAAATTGGGCCCTGAATGTCTATGTGAAGGAGAAGGGATGTGATGCAGCCCCTATGCTACTGAGGTAATAGGTGACATCCACATCGGAGGTGTCATGCTGCAGATTGTAGACAAGATCCATAAGTATACTTTGTGTTACTAATGGCAAGAAGGCAGGATGACTCTTGTCTGACACATTCCCATTAGGGAAGAGAAATAATATTTGTTTTTTTTTTACCGACTGAGCACAGTATCCTGTTTCCAACAGTGGCCAATCCAGGTCACAAGTACCTGGCAGGATCTCAAAAGATAGACGGATTCAATGCTTTTTATTCCAGGGATAAGCAGTGGCTTTTCACAGTCCGCTAGAGGATCGCAATTCTAGAGTCTAACATGGCTATTTGGAACACTCTAGAATGTTTGGATCTTTGCTTTGCAGATTAATGATATGGGCTCCTCTCTCTTGAATGCTGACTCCACCATTTCCAATTAATGCAGGAGTTGACTTATCATATCCGGGTGCTACTTGTACCTTGTATTTTGGTGTCCAGGTGCTTTGATGTAGTTGGAGTAGAGAAGGGTTCTGCCATATTTTAGTCTGCAGATTCAGCAAATACTGTATGCACCAGAAGTGCAGCCAGCTCCTTAGGTGCATCTAAGGCAAGCAGGGTATCTTCAAAATCTGATTCTCATCTGGAATCTCTGAAATTCCAAGAGAGCTCTTAACAGTTTCTCTATGAACTTAGGATAGGTGGGTATCCCTAAGCACCCAAAAGCACCCCAAATGCCTCATCAGTAAACTAGCCAAGCCAAACAGATGTTCAGCCAATTCGCTCTGTACAGTTGTAAATAGTTACCCACGTTTTCATCCAAGTTCTGTTTCCTGTTAATTGTAAACACTAATTGACGGTTTTGAAAAGTGTATTTAACTGGTTCTATGTAAACCGCACTGATGGAAAATAGCGCGGTATATAAGAGAATGTAGTAAATAAATAAATAAATCCCCTACTGTGTGGTCCATTGTAGTTTGTATTGGTGAGGGGTCTGAAGATAGTTTTTCTGAGTCATCCTTTACTCCATGTTGTGGCTCTTCCTGGTTTCAAGATGGGATTCGTCCCCTTCACTGTCAGAAAAATCCTCTATAGGGTATTGCTCAGAAGATTCCTGTTTCCCTATTCCATATTGTGAATGGACTTGCATGTTGTACACATGGACAGGTGCCATTTCAAGCAGTGCATGCCCTACCCATGGATGATGGGCAAACACAGAGATGGTAGTCGTAGGGCTTGTGTGAGTCATTCCAGGTAGCAGATTGAAGTTGGTATGTAGATGTTTCTGTAGGAGTTGCTGTAATAGCAGGTTATTACAGTTGTAGTCAACATTATTGGCACCCTTGCAGTTCAACCCCTTAATGTCCAATATCTCCTAAAAATAAATGGCCTGTGAAATGGCTTTGGACTATATATGCACACATTTGACACACAAAAGAATCAAATACACCAAGACCAATTAAAAAAGGAAATGGTATAAAAACTGTGACATTGCCAGGATATGATGATTGCTCCAATTCTAGAGAGATATACCTATGAAAATCAAATTTTTGTTGGAACTAATGCCATGAAGATAAAAAAATCTTCTCGTAGCAAAACGTTCCTTTTGTTCTTTTTTCTTTTTTTATGTGTTTAGGGACGCAACCCAAAATGTAATACCCAAGGGATATGAAAAATCCTTAGGGTAAACTCAATTTAGTACAGGAAATAAATCCAAACGGACTATAAAGACCCTGATGTTTCAGATGGATCACGCTACAAAATGTATCCTAGACCAATTATGGTTCACCAAAAAAGAAATGCTATGTCGTCTTCCACAATTTAAGACTATAGCTGACCTGCCTGACATATGACAAGTATTACACAGCCTAACATTCGATCCCCATCTTCATAGAGCTATTGAAAGTTTACTTAGCTTCCCAAGAAGAATATCCAAAATCCCGGCTCGATGTTTTAAAAGAAACTAAAATCCTCCATTGATGGTACAAAAAGGAGGAGTGCTGCAACAGGCATCAATGGTCTTCTTAAAGCCGATCATTATAGTCCTCCTTCAATTTGCAACTCTGTGTAATGTTAACCCGATGTTGTGTTTCGGGCTTTAGATCCTCCTAGCCCTTTTTCAAAACTCCATTGCAGATTCGAACAGACCAAGGGCTCATTCACCATTTTCATCCCCTCGTCATAGATCACGTGACTAATCGACAACCAATGAGATAATGAACATTTGCCTAAATTCTGCCCCCTAATTTCTCATGATCGCTCACAGGATACTCCACCAATCCAAAGAAGAGTTTAAACCTTCAGGTACCAACGAATTCAAAAGGTAAATCCAATACTGTTCCCAATAAAGGAGGCGAGAATCACGATCACCGCCCCTTATTTTTTCTGGGACATGATCCAGGATTCGCCAACGTAAATCTTGGAAAGAATGTTGATGATCATGACAATGTTGGACCACAGGACCGGAGAACACTTTTGTAGTAATCTGAGACCGATGTTCCTGTAATCTCTTCTTCATGTTCCGTGTGGTTTTTCCAATATAAATTTGATTACATGGGCTTACCAACACATAGACCACAAAAGTGGTTAAACAAGAGGTGTGAAATTTACTATAGAACTTACGATGACTCATAGGATGTTCCCACATAGGGCCTTCCAATGTTAAAGCACAGAAATCACATTTCTGACATTTAAAGTGACCCTTATCTTGTGACAAAGGAGTATCTTCTATAGCAGGGGTCTCAAACTCAAATTGCTTTGAGGGCCAAATGAGGACTTGTAAAGTAACCCGGGGGCCGCATAAGACGTGGGGCCTCATTTGCATAAGGGGCCTCATTTGCATAAATATTTGCATAATGTTACCATACACTAACTTTTAGTAAACATGCCTCTTAATGAGTATGGATAAAGAAAGACTAAAAGATTTAGAAATAGGAAGACAATAATTAAACTGGGAACCCCAAAAGCCAAACTTGGAATGTACAACAACACTGTAGAAATAAAACTATAAATTAATTTCCTCTTGTACTAAACAAAGTGCAAACATTAATGATGCACATTTCCCAGAGCTGACATATTCCAGTTAATAAATTCAAAATAAAGAGATATTTTTCTACCTTTTGTGCATTTTTTTCAGTTGCAATTGCTCCAGCCACTTCTGGTTTCTTCGTGTCTTCTGCTATCTCCATCGTCTGCTGTCCATTTGTCCTTTCTTCTCTCTTCTAGTTTTTTTCCATTCTCTCTCTCTACATCTGCTTTAACATACTAATCTTTCTCCTTTTGCTCTTTCCTCATTCCTATTTCATCCACTCAAATTTTACCCCTCCATCCTCAATCCCCACTTACTCTCCCAATACCTGGCCAATTGTAGATTTGTCTTCTCTTCCAGACAAAATATTTTTCCCCTCTCCATTTCACTTTCCCAGCTCCATCCCATTCTAATCCTCCCCCAACATCAGCTCCCTTCTAGTTCCAGCCCCACCCAGCATCTGCTCCTTTCTAGTCCCTGCATCAGTCCATTTCCAGTCCTATCCTAGCCTCACCATCAGCCCATTTCCAATCCTAGCCCCCCATCAGCCCATTTCCAATCCTAGCTCCCTCCCCTCACAGCCCATTTCCATTCCAAGCCCCCCTCCCCATCAGCCATTTGCAGTTCAAGCCCCCCTTCCACTCAGCCCATTTCCAGTCCTAGCAACCCCCCCCCAGCCCATTACCAGTCCTAGACCCCCCATAGCCCATTACCAGTCCTAACCTCCCCATAGCGCACTTCCAGTCTTACCCCCCCATCACCCCATTTTCAGTCTTACCCCCCCCATAGCCCATTACCAGTCCTAGTCCCCCCCATAGCCCACTTGCAGTCGTATCCCCCATCACCCCATTTTCAGTCTTACCTCCCCTCATAGGCCATTACCAGTCCTAACCCCCCAATCAGCCCACCTCCAGTCCTAACCCCCATCACCCCATTTTCAGTCCTAGCCCCCACCATAGCCCATTACCAGTTATAACCCCCCCAGCCCATTACCAGTCCTAACCCCCCCCCCCTGCCAATAGCCCACTTCCAGTCCTAACCCCCATCTGCCCATTTCCAGTCCTAGCCCCCACCATAGCCCATTACCAGTCATAACCCCCCCCCTGCCAATAGCCCACTTCCAGTCCTAACCCCCATCTGCCCATTTCCAGTCCTAGCCCCAACCATAGCCCATTACCAGTCATAACCCCCCCCCCGGCCAATAGCCCACTTCCAGTCCTAACCCCCATTACCCCATTTCAGTCAGCCCCTCCATAGCTCATTACCGGCCAGCGAAGGAGGGAAACAAAAAAAACCCAAAACCCTGGCTTCTGCCGTTGCCGCCGTGGCAGCGGCAGAATCAATTGTCAAATTTAAAAAAAAAAGACTTCTGCTGCTCAAGCAGCAAAATCAGCTGTCCTGCGGCCCCTTCCCCTGTGCCCGGAGATCCGAGTCTGCTCTATCAGCGGCGTGCTTTTCAAGCCGCGAGGAGAGTATTCCCCTCTCGCGCGGCTTGAAACCGCGCGAGAGGGGAATACTCTCCTCGCGGCTTGAAAAGCACGCCGCTGATAGAGCAGACTCGGATCTCCGGGCACAGGGGAAGGGGCCGCAGGACAGCTGATTTTGCTGCTTGAGCAGCAGAAGTCTTTTTTTTAAATTTGACAATTGATTCTGCCGCTGCCACGGCGGCAACGGCAGAAGCCAGGGTTTTGTGTTTTTTTTGTTTTCCTCTGTCGCGGGCCGCACAAAGTTGTCTCGCGGGCCGCATGTTTGAGACCCCTGTTCTATAGTATGGATGATCCAATCAGCAATATTACGGCCTCTTCTAAAAGCCAACATTAAAGGCTTGTCAAAACAGGATGTAATGACAACACTGCCCAATGTTTCTTAAGGATAGACACAACTTCCTTGGATTGAGGCATATAAGGTAGAATACCCACAAAAGGAGGAGACTCTTCCGATTCTTCCCCCGGGGTTCCCTTATCAATCTGCCACCATTCTGCATGATTGTAACGTGCTCTGCGGTATGCTCTATTGATAATGGATTGTGGATAACCCCTTTCATGAAGCCGTAGCTTTAAACTATAGGCTTGTCTTTGAAAAGCCTAAATTGTAGAACAAAAAATAGATTTTCATAGGTATATCTCTCTAGAATTGGAGCAATATTATTTGTGGGATATAGTTTTCAGGTTTAGATGGTTAAATAGTTAAAAGGATATAATTATTGGCACCCTTATAAACAATTCAAATCAGTTTGAACAGAAGAACCACATTCCCATTGCAGTAAAGTTAGACACACCTGTTATCAATTGACTTGACTCAACCAATGAATGATGGCTCTAATGTTTAAAGTGGCCACATTCACTCCCTGTTCCATTTTCACAATGGTGAAGACAAGATAGCTGCCTGAGACCATCAGAAAAGCCATTATCATGAAACTTCAAAGGGGTACAAGGCTATCTCCCAAGACCTTGGGATTCCTGTTTCTACAGTTCACAATGTTATTAAGAGGTTTTCTGCTCATGGGACTGTCAAGAACCTCTCAGGATATGGGAAGAAGAAAATTAATCCAAGAAGTATTCAAAGGTTACAGCGAACTGTTGGGAAAAACACCACATACAACATCCAAAGATCTTAAGGCTGACCTGGAGCAACCTGGAGTGGTGGTTTCAACTCACACCATATGCCCCACACTAAACAAAGAACTTCATGGGTGAAGGCCAAGGAGGGACCCCACTGCTCAAAGACAGACATAAAAAGGCACACCTGATCTTTGTCCAAACATACCTGAGAAACCACAATCCTGGGAAAATGTTCTGTGGACAGATGAAACCAAACTTGAGCACTTTGGCGATGCAGACCAATGATATATTTACAGATGAAGAAATTAAGCATATAAGGAAAAAACACCTTTCCTACAGTTAAATATGTTGGAGGTTCCATAATATTGTGGAGCTGTTATGCTGCCTCAGGAGCTGAAGGCCTGGAACATATTAAAGGAATCATGAAGTCAGAGGACTACCAAGGTTTTTGGAGCGAAATGTGCTACCTAGCGTCAGAAAGCCAGGTCTAGGTCGAAGGTCATGAGTCCTCCAGCAGGACAATGACTCAAAACATACTTCCAAAAGTACAAAAGAGAGGTGGGGGAGGCATTTCAAGATGGCAGCATGAGCGTTTGATCCTCTTTACCTCTCCTTTCTATGCCTAAGTGGAAAGGCAAGGCACAGGGTTTACCCTTGGAGCCTCGGCCTACCATTCACAGTCCTATTGATCGATTTATTGATGTTCCCAAGGAGCATCAGCTGGGGATAAGGTCTGGCTTGGTGGCAGCATATGAAGAGTAACAGAGGTTGCCTTCAGATGCTGACATCTCTTTCCCCGGATGTGAGGTCTCTGCCACCACAATCGGGAGTGCTACCCAGTGTGCCTGTGGATCTGGAACTAGCTGACTCATCAGAGGCGGAGCTCCTAGAATACATCCGAGGGGGCTCTGTAGTCCTGGGTGGCAGGCCTAGCTTCATTGAGGCTGGTGTGACCCTGGAGAGTGTGTTGCCAACAGGAACATCTATGGTCAGGAGTCCTGGCATTGGTGATCAGCTGATTTGCAACCCCCGCAACTGCAGCATCCACTCCTCTTCTGCTTTCCTTACCACATTCAAAGACATTTACACTGGAGGTAATTTGGGAAGCTATTGTTACTTTGTTTGATGTTGTGTCAAGGCAGATGGCTGATTTATCTAGGTTGCAGCAGAATATGGACTTGGTCTTGAGTACTGTGAATTCCCTTAAAACTAAATCAGAGGAGCATGAGACCCAACTGACAAAGTTATCAGAAATGAATGCTGTGTTGGCTAAAGATAATATTAATTTGCATTGGAAGCTAGACGTTATTGAAAATTCTATGGGTGTTGTGAATTTGTGGATCCTAAACTTCCCTAAAAGTAGGGGTATTTCGGCCTTGGATATGTTTAAGCAATACTTGATGGATAAACTTAAGGTTCCACAATAACTCATACCACCTCTAGCTAATTTATATTATCTTCCTATGGAGGAAAAAAGGTGGTCAGCAGGGCAGGATGGGGTTGGTGGGGTATTTAATATGGACATTTTGAATCTTTCTGGTTTTCTATAAGTCTGACCAAGAGACATATCAACTTGCTATCTTACTGGTCTCCTGTGCACTGGCAATGGACAAAGAATGGCTACTTAAGATGTTCTATAAAAAGAGAATTGATAAATTGTGGTGTTTTCAAGTTGCAATGTTTCCAGATATTGCTAGAGAGACTCAGAAAATGACGAAGCAATTTTTGCTTCAAAAATCAGGGGTTTTGCAGTTGGTGGGGTACTTTTCATCTTAGATTTCCATGTAAATGTTTAGTAATGTATAAGTCTAATAGATATGTTTTCTTTCAGCTGAATGTTTTGACCACCTGTTGTAGAGCAGGACCTGATGCAACAGTAGATACGACTTAGTCACATTAGTATTGTATTACTCCTTGGGTCACCCACAGCCATCTTGTCCTAAAAGGTTTTTCTTTAATATCCTATGGATTTGTTTCTCTTACCATTAGGAGTGTTTTTTCTTTACCACTATTTTAAAGAAACATTATTTAAAGAAAAATTCATTTTAGTCTACATTTATGAAAGAGGAGACTATGTTGTGTTTCAATTCTTGAAGATTCCTTGAGTGTATTGTTAAAAATGTTCAATATATAATTAAAAAAAATAAAAGTACAAAAGAATGGTTAAAAAGGAACACATGGACTGTTTTAAACTGGCCAGCAATGAGTCCTGATCTCAGTCCAATCAAGAACCTTTGGAAAAAGCTAAAATCTGCCATTGATAAAAGGAATCCTGGAAACATTCATGAGCTGGAACAAATCGCAGTTGAAGAGCGGAAGAAACTACCAGTGGACAGATGTATGAAACTTATAGTAACATAGTATATGATGACAGTTCAGGACCAGTATGGTCCATCTAGTTTGCCCAGTAAGGTGGCTAGAGTGGTTGTAACCTGCAGCTCCATGGAGGATAGCCCCCCTCTATTAAAAGATGTTTAAGGTTGTTTTGATTTCATCCTCTTGCTATGAAGGGATCCAGTGTCTGTCCCATGCCATTTTGAATTCTGTCACTGTATTTGCCCCTACCACCTCCACGGGGAGGGCATTCCATGCATCCACCACCCGTTCAGTGAAAAAGTATTTCCTGATGTTACTTTTTAAGTAATATCACACTCACAATTTCTCTTGACCTTTCATCTGCATTTGATCTGGTTGATCACACTATCCTTTCTTCTCATCTGTACGATCTTGGTTTCAGAGATACTGTTCTTCACCGGTTTTGCTCTTTTCTTACTAATTGCTCTTTTTCAGTTTCTTTAGACTTCTCTTCATCTTGTTCTTATTCCCTCACTTGTGGCATTCCCCAGAGTTCTGTTCTTGCCTCACTACTTTTCAATAGTTTCATCGCTCCATTGGTTACTATTATACAGGATTCTGTAATAACAGCATCTTACTATGCAGATAACATTCTTCTTACTACAAGAAACATTTGGAGGCAGTCATCACTGCCAACACTCGCACCACCAAATATTAGTGAAGGGTGTGCCATTAATTCTATCCAGGTCATATTTTGTTTCTCCCCCCCCCCTTCCCCCAGAAATTACTACATCTACCTGTGCACAGATATCTCTTTTTGTTGTATACCTTTGAACATACTGTTAAAATATTATGATGACATACAGTTGGAAATTTCCAATTATTTCTCATGATATTATATACAACATACCTAAAATGCAAGGGCGCCAATAATGTTAACCACAACTATATCTGATATTTGTTGAGGGCTAGATGTCATTGCTTCTGTCATCTGGGGAGTTCCCTTTGTCATAAAGGACTTTTAGATTTTTTTTTTTTTAATTTTTGGAGGCATTGTAGGGTGGTTCCAGCGTTGAACACTTGTGTGAGCTGTGGTTAGGTTTATTAAGCACTTCCTCTTTAAGATCTGCTCATTTGGGAACTTTATATTCAGAGCTGCCTGATCATTGTGGTCGACTGTGCTCTCCCCGCCCTAAGCCTCTGAGGTAACAGCTCGAGGGGGTGCCAGGCCTTGCTGAGTGTGATTGACTGCCTCTGTTCTGAGGTCCAGTGAAGCAAGGTAGGAGTCCCCGGTGTCGTGGAGAAGCGAGGGGGTGGACAGTATGGGGTGTATATACTCTGTGTTGATAATGGTGCACTGGTGTTCAATGCGATCTTCTTCTTTTCTGCCGAACTGGTTCCTTTTTTATTTTTATTTGTGTTCCTGCTGCCACTGATGCTTTTGAACCATTTACAGTGAGATCACTTGATCTGACTGCCCTTTGGGATCCACAAGTACTCATGCAGAACCTTTTAGGTTTCTGGTGTGTTTAGTGCTCACGGTTGCCGTACCTGCTGGTACCTTACTAGGGCCTTTTTGTCGGCGCACTTGGTGTGCTTAACTTCATCAATTCCTCCCCCTTTTTCTTAGTCCTTTTGTTCAGTTCTGTTTCTGTTAAGATTCATTACTCTTCCTACTTGTTGTTTTCTTTCCTTTTGTATGAACGGAAGAGTATCTGTATATATTAACCATAGAGTGGATGAGATGGACTGAGATGGGAAAGGTGGCAGCAGGCTAGGGCAGGATTCTGGCTGCATTCCCAGTGAAGCTTCCAAGCAGGACTGGCTCAGCCATTAGGCAAACTAGGCAGTCACATAGGGCGGGGCAGGGCATTCAAAGCTAAACAATAGATTTTGACAGCCAGGGGGGTGGTTAAGGTTTGCCTAGGGCACCAACACTTTGAACAAATTCTGGGGCCGGCCCTGCTTTTAGGAAATTTCTGGGTTTTGGAAGTGTGAGTCTCTGTTCTAGGAGCCCATCAGATGATGTCACCATTGGTATGGAGGTGTTAGCAGGTCTGTCTATGCAGAATTATTTCTACTCAAAATTCATATTGTATAGCAAAAAATTGTTTTTCATGCATAAAATAGAAGATTGAAAAAGGGCTCAATATTTGGTTTGTATTATATAGCAGGAATGTAGTGAAATATTCACTGCTGGTAGAGAGAAATCATAGTAGAGTCTGTATTGTGCTTAGCACTCACTATCTGTGGAAAGAATCAATCAGTATCCCTGTGCCCAGGCTCCCTATCCTGATGACCTCTGCCCCAGCTCACAGAACCTGTCCTCTTACATCAGGTCTGCTGCCATCCAGTCATGAATTGGCCAGTCGCTCCTAGGAAACTCTGTAAATGAGGGCAGCAGGGCAGCTGAAAACCAGCATAGCCCATCCAGTGTGCCCAGCGGTGATTTTTGTAATTTGAGTAGATGTGTACACATATTCTCATATGGCCCCCAGCACGCATTACCCCCATGTCCTCAGTCGGATCATAGGAGTTTAAGTGCCAGCTCGGATAGTGAGACAGGGCTGGATTTTGGTCGTGCCTATGGGTGCCAAAATCTAGCAATAGATCCCAGAGATCTGGGCGGAGGGGGTTTCTCAGAAATCCTAAAGATTGAAGGGCCAAACAAGAAGCAGAGGAAGGCCATAGTAGCTCTCCTTTGAAGCAGTACATGCACTTGGCCTTAAAGTAAGCAGGTACCGGATCTTACTGTTTTTGACCTGGGCATTTGTCACTTTCATAATTTTGCACCCTAGGCATTTGCCCATGTTGCCTTTCCTAAATCTGGGGTAAAGAGGGATTAAGGATGTCTCGGACCCCCTTGATCCATCAGTGGCAGTGGGGTGAGGATGGTGGGCCTGGAGCCCTCTGCTCTCAGACTGAGTTTCTCCTGACATGAAGGATTCCTGCTCTTTTCCTGGGGAATGGGAGCAGTTCTGAGCTGGGAAGGAGAATCGATGCTCCTGTTCTCTGCCTTGTGTAGAGTACAGGGAAGGGTGGCACAAACTGTTTTATTATGGCATTCTTTTTCTGATATGTGTTTTTGGTTAATTTGTTAATGTAAATCACATAGGTTTGGGCAGATATGTGGTACATCAAACAAAGAATAACATAACGTAACATAAAGTCTCTGTCGCTAACACCCTGGAGCAACGAGACGTGACGTGAGAGGTGACGTGCACGGGGAGTCAAGCTACTGGTTTACCTGGGGAGGAGGGGGTTCCTATTTATTCTTTTCAGAGACTCTTATAGCATGTGGAGGAGAGAGAGGGGATTGGAGACAGGTACAGGAGATGGGGAGAAGGACAAGGAATAGGGTTTGCTCTTTTTCTTTTCCATTATTTTTGGGGTATCAGACAGGAAGGACTTTGAAACAATTCTGCTTTCTGAGCTCATCTGATGTCTCTCCCTCTCACTCCCAGCTAATCCAATAACAGCTGCAGGGGTTGCTGTAGGGCCCTGCTTTCCTAGGGCTTCAAGTGGCTCTGGCTGGCACCCCTGGTCACATGACATAGCTCCTGCTCTTCACATTTACAGTGTACAAGTAAGAGGCTAATCCCTGCTGATTCTAGGGTGACCCAGGCACAGCTGAACCTGAGAGCACCCTAGACAGGGAGACACCCTCCAGGTCCTTAACGGAAACAGAATAACAGCATGTGCAGGATGTTTTCTTCTTAGGGTGCCAGGTGACTCGCATGCAGATGATGCCTATGTTTGCAACTACTCTGTGGCTGAACCCAGAAGATAGGGACTGATTAACCACACACCTTTACATGCAGAGATATCTGACAGGAAGGTACTGAACCCCCCTTCCCCGTGCAGACACTTGATTATATGTAGAGACTCCTGATAACATGACCTGAATTAACACCTCCAATTTTTGGGGTATTTGCAGTTTTCAGAGGAGGTGCTAGGGAGCTGGACCTGGTCATGGCAGGGATAAAGACAGCCAGTGGAGATTACATCGATTCATCCTGGGAGTTGAATGTCTATGTGGAGGAGAATGGGCCTGATGCAGACCCTGTGCGGCTGAGGGTCACAGGTGATACACACATCGGAGGTGTCATGCTGCAGACTGTGGACAAGATCCGTGAGTATACTGTGTTTACTAATGGGCAGAAGGCAGGATGACTCCTCTCTGACACTTTCTCATCAGGGAGGAGAAATAGGGGTTTTCTTTATGTGAACTAGGAGATGCTGCTGCTTTAGGGGTTAATTTTCATATCTGCTCTCATTGCTGAAATGTCCAGGAGTACTTTTACCCACTGGCTTTGTACCATTTTTTTCAAAGGGAAACTATAAACACCCCTTCCCTTTGGAAATTGCCCCAGGAAAAAATACAACGATTTACATCTGCTTTTCTGCGGCTACCTTTCCCTTTGGAGATAACATGCATAGATCTGAAAACGCAAGCTATTCATATTTCCCTCTCTGACCCAAACATGCTCCCAGGAATGCCTGTCAGGAATGAAGGTAAAAGTGCATGCATTCTTAAGGAAGTGGGCATTGCTCAAACAACTATTTTACCACTTATTAGGGAGGGCAACCTTTAAAAGCCGTTTACCCAGCTAGAATCCCATACGTGAAGGTACCTTGCTCACTGTGTTCTCTGCAGTGCCACATACTATTGGATATATTGAGCTTTGAACTTAGAACTTTCTATGTTGGTTATCTTCCTCACATGAACGTTAAGCCCAAAGCAGTTTACAAAAAAAGAAATAATTAAATAAACATAGAAACATGGTGATAGATAAAGACCACGTGGCCTATCTAGTCTGTCCTTCCATTTCAACCATTACAACAGTCTCCTTTTTTCCTTTAGAGATCCTCTGTGTTTGTCCCATGCTTCTTTGAATTCAGATATTGTCCTCATCTCTACCACCTCCACTGGGAGACTATTCCACAGATCCAACACTCTTTCCATAATGAAATATTTCCGCATATCACTACTGAATCTATCCCCTTTCACCCTCATCCCATGTCCCCTCGAAGCAGAGCTTGCTTTCAATCGAAAGAGGATCTCCTCCTGTGCATTTATGCCACGGAGGTATTTAAACATCTCAATGATATCACCTCTATCTCCCCTTTCCTCTAAGGTGTACATATTAAGATCCTTAAGTCTGTCCTCATATGCTTTATAATGAATACCACTAACCATTTTAGTAGCCACCCTCTGTACTGACTCCAGCCTGTTAATATCCTTTTGAAGGTGCACACAATACGCCAAATGAGGTCGCACCAAAGACTTATACAGAGGCACTATCACCTCCTTTCTTCTGTTGGCTATTCCTCTCCGTATGCACCAAAGCATCTTTCTAATTTTGCTGTCACCTTTTCTACTTGTTTAGCTACTTTAAGATCATCAGACACAACCACGCCTAGGTCCCGCTCTTCTTTAGTGGACAAAAGTACTTCACCCCCTATACTATATTGCTCCCTTGGATTGCTGCAGCCCAAATGCATGACCTTGCATTTTTAACATTAAATCTCAGCTGCCAAATTCTAGACCATTCTTCAAGCTTAGCTAGATCCCTCCTCATGTTATTTATATTTTCCTGGGTGTCTGCTCTTGCTGATTTTGGTATCATCTGCAAAGAGGCAAACCTTACCCGACAGCCCTTCCGCTCTATCACTAACAAAGATCAATAAGATACAATAATAAATCTAGGGTTGGCTCAACCATTAGGCAAGACTAGGTGGTTGCCTAGGGCTGCAGCTTCTGAGGTGAAGCACAGCAGCAGCACTCAAAGCAAAACATTAGACCCTGAGAGCTACATAAACTCAAAGAGCCATCAGCATGTCCATTTACCTGTTGGGAGAGTGGACCCACACATATATACAAAGCAAAGTTTAATATTTAAAAGTATGGGGGGGGGGGCGGATATTCGGCAGTAGCGACTAGCACTGCTAACGCAGCTAGCCATTACTGCCAAAAACTAACCCCAGATATCCAATACAAAGGCCATATCTAGCCACCGGCATTGAATATCCAGGTCGCTACAGAAGCCAGAAGCTAACCGAGCAGCAGTGATATTGAGCCGCACCAGTTAGCTTCCACGGGTAAAGTTAGGCCAGCCCTAGCAGTGCCTTACTTTACCTGTGGATCGCTAACTGGACAGTGGCTCAATATCACTGCTGCCCAGTTAGAGATGAGTGCTGCCTTTGCTCTGCCCCGGAACACACCCGGAACTCTCCGATGCTAACTGCATAGCATTGGGCGTGTAGCGGCGGCAGCGGCACCCACGGATATCCAGCGGCACTAACTTCCGGTTACACGGTTTGCAGATCTGCTAACCATGTAAATGCCTTTGAATATTGCACCCCCCTCCCCCATATGATGTTTAATTATGTGTTTCTACAGGACTGTTGTTGGAGGGTTGGTTTTGGGATGATCATGATTGTTGAGTTTAATTATGAAAATTTCAGGGGAGGCATAGTTTATTTATTTGGTTTGGTTATTTGGTTTTATATACCGCACTATTCGTAATCAGCGTGGTTTACAATAGAACACGTTTATTACACGGAACAGGCCGAAGGTTTGTTTGGGGTGCCCTATATCCATGCATCAGCCCTCAATACATCATAAATCTAGAATACATCAATGAAATATAGACACATCAATAATCCATTAATAGCCTAGAGGCATAACTAAAACCAACCCCAGTTTTACTAGGGAAGACACACTACTAATCCATATGCTCAATACATATATATAAAACAATTAGCTACTCATAGGCCCATCCAGCATCTCCAAATGGCTACCAAAAGCCCTGATCACTTCCAAAGGAGCAACCCTTTAGGTGTCTAGGAGTAGCTCCTCTAGCTAAGCCAGCAGCAGGACCCTATCTACTCATGTCCTTATTATGCCACCATTACAGCTCTCTGTACTCATCACACTTGACCCTCTTCTCTCATGTGTCCTCTATCAGCAAGGAATCATAAGGTGGTCATTAGCCAGCCACTATTAACTGATTAATACATGTAAAGGCACATTTTACAAAGGACATTCAAGCCTGAAAGTCCATAAAAATGGCAAACGTCCAAATTCAGGCATAGTTTTATAAACATGGACATGCCCTATAAGGACATCTGCAGGGACGTCTACATAGACATCACTGGTGTAATATTTAATATCAGGTTTGTCTGCAGGATATGCAGCAATGGTGGAAATTCACAAGTTTCTCAAACACATACAACATAAGAACATAAGATATGCCCTACTGGGTCAGATCAAGGTCCTGTTTCCAATAATGGCCAATCTAGGTCATAAGTACCTAGCAGTCTCCCCAAAAGACACAGGTTCCTCAATGCTTGTACTGGGTCAAGCAGTGATATCCTGAGTCAACTTAGCATTGTCATTGTGAAGAGTACTGAGAATAGTATAGTGCCAACTTCTTGACATATTTCAGACATTTTAGTGCCGAAACGAGCACTTTTCCAATGTCTATTTGTGCCTGGAGCAGGTCTAAGTTTGGACGCAGGTGCCGATGTCTTCGAGGGTTCTAAGATCAGGGACCTCTGTCCATAGCTTCGCCCCTGACATGCCTCTATCACACCCCTGCCGCAGCAAAGGCACCTAAAAATAAAACCCATTTCTGCAATTGCTCTGCAAACGTCACTGTGATCTGGGCATTCACTTGCTTGTTTGCAGATGTCTAAATTGCTTCTAAAAAATTTAAAATTACCTCCACAGTGTACTATTTTCTTCCAGTCCTTGGGTGAAGTTACCAGATTGACCTCATGTCATGAGGAATAGACCGAGCCAGTCCACAGTTTCAGCATCCTCCCCACCCTTTCATTCTATAGCCCAGTTGATCCTTCTTTTTTTCTACACGATGTAGACACAATTAGGGTAAAATTAAGACTGATGACCTGGAGCCATTTGAGGACTCCACCCTTGAATCACAAATGATTCATTCCATGTAATATCTACCCAGTTCTCACTTTTTTTTCTTCTCTCCCTCAGCAATACAGTATATGTGTGGGGTGAATTAACCCTGCCTGTGTGTCTAGCTTTCAGCTGCCCTTTTTATCACAGAAAGGGAAGTTTTCCTCCTTCACTTCCCTGTTTGTAGATACAGCTCGCTCTTGTTAATGGAGTCTGCTCAGATACAGCTTCTCCTTTTCTGGCTCTGGTACACATGCTCGGCTCTCTTGCAGAAATACTGCTGACAATCCTGCTAGTGCCTGCTCCAGTGATGTCATGGAAGAGCAGATGGAGGTGGTTAAAGTTTCTGGTTCAACTCTCAAAAAAAGACTTCAAAAGTTAGAACAAGCAACATACCTTCTATTGTTAGAAAACTAACCAAGAAGATAAAGTACCTTGTAAACACACATACAGTTAGTAACAGAACCAGGGATTCCTGTTTTTTTCTTTCCCAGTCCTTATTGATTACCTGCCTCCATCTGCCCTTTCATGACATCACACCTCAATCTGTTCTGCTGTGGTACTTTGTGATGTTCCCAAGCTGTAGAAGCTCAGAACTCTGCTAAAATCAGCTGCAATAGGTTGTCTGGTTAAAGCAATAGAAGCATATGGCAGATAGGCAAACTCTACCCCCTGGTAAAGTGCAGTTGAGACTTTTTAAACTAATGTTTTGCTGTCTGCTTGACCCTTTGGTTAAGATCCAAGTGCAGAGTCTGAGTTCTGAGTTTAGGACAATCTCTTCCTAGCCTTTTGGCTGAGAGTGAGAATCGGTACACTATAGAGAGCGGGTGAACACTCTGCTACTGAACTCCAGTGGGGACATTATTATATCATGACCCTCTTCAAAGCAAGTGGCACTTCAAAGGAAAAGCAGAAGCAGAGAGAAAAATGCTGATGTGGAAATGGCCTTTCTCCTTTTAGGAGAAGGGGCGGCGAGGAGGAGGCAGAAACTCCTCTGTCCCCTTAGGGTGCTGCTGTGGTCACTAATGAAATCATCCCTAGGATCATGTCTGTCTGCCTTCACTATGAGGAGCAGGCCACCTGCCATACACTGAGCTAGGGCTAGTGCATCGCCTCACCAAAATCCACCTGAAACTAGTCCTGGTTTAGTCCCACTGCATGCAGGGAGTTATAGTTCCCATATTCTTTATGTTGAAATTTGCTGTACCAGATGAAATAAATCACATGATTAATATTTCAAGCAAAGGGGGAAGTATATTTTTCTAGATGTAATGTGAGCATGACCAAATCTGGCCCTACCCATCCTCCGTGAGTCACCCAGTGTGACCCAAACAGTGCTGCAGTGGGACTAAGGTGAACTTACAGTTCATAGGAAATAAGAGTCACACATGCCTCTGACTTTCTTGCCCACGTTCCTCCTACTAAGTGCAAGATAGTGCATTTTGGCCGCTGCTGCTGGGAGTTACCTTTAAACAAGGCCTGGTGGTGGGGGGGGCAAAGAGAGTTTTTTGCTGCAGCGGAAGGAAGTCCTGTGGGGTGGGGTTGAAATTGATGCGGTGATGGTGGTGGCTTGGGGAAGGGTTTGGGGGAGGAGTAGAAGAGTTTGACAGTTGACACAATGCAGCAGTAGAGCTAGAGACCGCATTTACTGTTACTATCATTGTCATATTATTAATTTTCACCTTCTATTGTTACAATTTTACGTATTACTTTAGTAACACATGTACAATTTGTCATCCACAGCAAGGTCTCAATGCCTTACTTTTTAATTGCTAAGGTTACAGACTATGTAATGTTGCTACTTAATCTGTTCTGGTCCAGGCTTAGTTCCTTCCTTGTGCTCCTCTCAATGCCTCTGTCTCGTTTGTGTGGGTCTCCAAACCCAGAAAAATGATCACACATACACAGAACCATGTCCACCTTCCTTTTCCTGCTGCATTTACCAGGAACAGCTCTTGCCCCTGTCTACTCAGTCCCGGCCTGTGTTGCTGTTGC
The DNA here is from genome assembly GCA_033557465.1 of Ichthyophis bannanicus. Lineage (NCBI taxonomy): Eukaryota > Metazoa > Chordata > Amphibia > Gymnophiona > Ichthyophiidae > Ichthyophis > Ichthyophis bannanicus. Next base: position 197,279,651 of record CM066039.1, read on the forward strand.
TCCCTGATACCAATTTACTGTGGTTTCAGAACGTCAGTGGTTTCAGAACAAAAATAGATGGAGCTACTACAAGTTTTTTTACTCACACTATAGGTGCCCCTCCCCGCCTCTGCACACACCAGTTAAATTAAAGAAGTTAAATTCTGATATGTTTGGATGCCCTGCAGATATCTGCTCATTTTTTTCTGCTCTCTCCCTAGTAATAACTAATAAATACTGCCCACGTCTCTCCTCGTACAAACTCACTAGGAGCCTGTAAACAAATGACTCTACTATTTGTGCATTTTCAGTCACTAAACAGGTGGCGGGTAATTTTGAAAGCTCTGCATAGCTGACATGCATCCCCCGCATGCACGTAGACGGCTTATTTTATAAAGTGAGGCACGCATAGTGCCGCACCTTATGCTAAGCACGTCAGTTGCGCCTGCCTTAGAACAGACGTAGCTGGCAGTCCTTAGATCGGCACAGGGGAGTGCGCACATCATAGTATTCTTTAATGTACATGCGTCCATTGAGGCTGTGTCTATGGTCCACCCATGCCATGCCCCTGTGCACGCCCCAAGTCTAGATCAGCGCAGAGGGTACTTCTGCACGTGCTTATGAAATCCTGCCTGAACAAAGGGCGCACAGAAGTGCCCAAGCGTGCATGCAAGTCCAGAAACTATATAGACCTGTGCGCGTATGGGCCATGGATTGTTCCATGGCTCCCTTATAGAATCACCCCCATAGTTTTGGGCCAAAAATCCGTCTAACCAGCTCCATGCTAAGTGCATAAGTAAAGGGGCAGAGGGAGAGTGGAGCAGAACAATTATCTGGGTAGTGGCGATTTTCAGTCACTATCTGGATTGAAGCAGTGGTAATTGCATAGTGCATATATTCAGCGCCTCTGCTATAGTGGTGCTGAATACGCACATTCATTTAAATGTTGGATGTAGATACCAGAAAGGTTCTCAGCAGCCCTCTATATCTGTAAAATGAGCCATAATAAGGGTTTTCTCATTTACTGTCCTCTCTAATGATGATGTATGGAGGAGAAAAAACGGCATATTAATAAAGTCCATTGTGCAAGCCAAACTGGCTTCCAGCGAGACCCAGGATGCCAGATGTTCTGTCACCATCCATTCACTGATATAAAATCAGCCTGCCTGCTAAGTATTAGACACACAGATTAGGGAATGCCCCTTCCCCTCCCCCCTCCCCGATGTTTCCTCAGCCAGCACATTTTAAGTTGGATTTAGGGGAACATTATTCAATATGAAACTAGTCAAAGTGCTATCAAATTTTGCAAAGCTGGGCAGGAGGGACATCACAAGGGACATGCTAGAATACGTGAAGAAGTTGTGACAGGATATTTATTTTAAGCAAATATATTTGACCAGCCAAAAGACTGAATAAGTGCCCTATTCATAGAAATATAGCAAATGACACCATACGGCATATGCAGTCTTTCCATCCACTCCCTTCCTCTCCCTTAGAGATCCTCTGTGCTTGTCCCATGCTCTCTTATTTCATGCCTTTCCAGTAATGGTTCAAGAAAAGTTACATTCAGGTACAGTAGCTATTTCCTTGTCCCCAGAGGGCTTACAATCTAAATTTGTAACTGAGGCAGTGGAGAGTTTAAGTGACTTGCCAAGGTCACAAGGAGTACCAGTGGGGTTTGAAGACTGGTCTTCTGATCCCAGACTGTTGCCCTAACCACTAGGCTACTCTTTCACTACCAAGCCTGATTCTGGTATCATCTTAGCAACAGCAACATGAACCCTCTGAATACCTGGCATGCTGTGAAGTAGTACAAAACTCTACAAAAATGTCACTCAGGACCTGGAGAAAATCTACCATTCTAGTACTAATTTGTAAAACTCACGCAACAAGGACCATACTTAGGAAAAGGCAGCACCATAAATATTTCAGTGGGCCCTAGAATACTGGTTACCTATTAGGAAAATGGAAGCTTGATTACCACAGACCACTCTACAGAAAGCCCATGCTAACAGAATACCCAGCCTCAGTCACACATGTAAAATACCGATAGACCCTCATCAAATAAAAAAATAAGTGAACACAATCTAAAAATAGAAATATGTGAAAAATATAAAGATAGCAGATGTATCTTGGAAAATCAACATTACAATAGCAAAATTGAAAGTAAAATTCTTTTTTTTGTCTAGTCATTTTTTTAAAATTGTGTTGGTCCCAAGCTCTGGTTTCTGCTTTCCTCTGATACCTCTTTTCTTAACTCTGTTTTCAGGATCTACTGTCCATTGCCATTGCTTCTCTCTCTCCTCCTGTTTTTGCTTCCTCTCCTAAATCCATCTCTAACATTGATCACTTCCTTCCATTTATTTTTCTGCTTCTTTGTCCAAATTTCACTCCTTACCAAGTACTCCTTAATTTCCCTATTTTTTACTGCACCTACCTACAGATTTCTATCTCTTTCCCTTATTCCAGCCCTTTCATATCATATCTCTCTCTCCTTCTCCAGCCTTATTCCCTAGTCTTTTACTCTCACCTCTTTCTTCTCCCCCCTTATGTCCAGCACCTCTTTATTTGCCCCCTGACCAGCATTCTCCTCGCTCCCTTCTCTGGCTCCATGTCCAGCACCCCCTCATTGTCTTCATAACTTCCTGCGTCCAGCATTTTTCACTCCCATGTCCAGCATCCCCCCCTCTCCTTATTCCGCCCCATGTTCAACATACCCTCTCTATTTCCCTATCTTCCTGTGCCCTCTATCTCCTTGTTTTGCACCCACTTCCAGCATTCCCCTCTGTCCCCCTATCCCTCCCACTGTTTCTCCTCTGTCTCCCTATTGCTTTTCTTCCCCTCCTTCTCCAGTGGTCCAGCATTTCTTCCCACACCCCATGGCCTCACCATGACCAGTATATCTCCTCCAACTTCTCCCCACCCAAATCCATGTCAGGATTGGCAAAAGTCAAGTGCTCTAGCCAGACCAGTCTCCAGTGAAATTCCTTTCCCCTCCCAAGTATGACTTCAGTATTGACCTTCCTTCCCCATCTGCAAGTTACTTCACATCACTTCAGGACCTGCAGGAGCAACTGCAGCTATAACAGAAATGAAATGTGGGGTCTTGTTTCATGCATCCTGCCCCCAGACTTCCTGTTTCTGGGGGCTGGAATCCGGAAGAGGCTTCAGCATTCTCACAAGCAAAACAAAGCTCTGCATTTCATTTCTGATATTGCTGTTGGTGCTGCCACAGGTCGCAGTGGGATGATACAGTGGTAGCTCTGGCAGGCTGGGGAATGGAGATGTTGGATAGAGCTGCACCCGTGGTCCATGGTTGGCTGAAAAATATATTTACAGTACATGGTTTTCTGTCCTGCCAACTACCAGCCTTCCCTACCTAAAACAGTCATGCTGGCCAAAAGTTGTCTGGTTGGAAACCCTATCTTCTCCCATCCCCTGTGTCAACCCCAAGCCCAGCATCAGACCCTTCTTTTTATATTTATTTATTTATTTATTACATTTTCTTTTATACCGCGCTATTTAAGATCAGTGCGGTTTACAATAAACATTGAATCTACACATCTCAGTTTAGTGATTTGTGCTTACAATAAACAGGTAAAAATAACTCGGGTGTACAATGAACAAGTTTCTTAACAGGGAGAACAGGGAGAACAATAACTATATACAGGCCAGTTAATGTAACTATATACATGGTTACGTGCACAGCACGAGCTTCTCAGAGTAAGTTAAGTATGGAGGTGGTTAAGGTGTGGTTGCAGGTATTCAGACTAGGAGTGTATGATGCATGGGCTTGAGGAGCTACCATGAGGTGTGGAAGTAGGTGACTGTGGAGGGGGGGCTGCGGCATCGTAGTAAAGGAGAAAAAGGTGATGCTTCAGTTCCTTCTTGAATTGGGAGAGATCGCTGATGGTTCTGATAGGCGCCGGGAGTGCGTTCCAGCAAGATGGTGCAAAAAAGGCAAAGGCTCTAGATCTGGGAGCTTGAGAGCACTTAGTACTTGCCTTAGGTAGAATGAGGGTGTTTGCAGCATTCGATCTCCTTAGCTGGTTAGGAGGTGTGATGGATACTAGGTCGGTGATAGCAGTAGCCGGGAATTTCTTGATGGCTTTATGGGTCATTGTTAGAACCTTGTAGGAGATCCTGGCCTGTATGGGCAGCCAGTGCAACTGTTTTAGTATTGGAGTGATGTGGGATCTTCTGGAAGCTCCATGAAGGATTCTTGCAGCAGAATTCATAGCAAGTTGTAAGGGGTTGGTCGTATTCTTTGGTAGGCCATGTAATATCGCATTAGCATAGTCAAGGTGGGGCATTATTAGGGCCTGAAAAACAGTTCGGAAGTCTTCAGGTTCTAACAGCTGACGAAGATGGCGAAGGGACCGGATTTTGTGATAGACAGATTTTGTTATGTTATTGATGTGAGCCTTCATATTAAGCTGCTGATCAAGTATATGATGATCCTCCACCTACCCTGCCATGTGCCAGTGTCACAGCCTTCTTGTATTTCTCTCCCCCCACAGTCCATCATCTCCTCTGTTTCCCTATTCTCTTCTCCTGATGTCCAACATCTCCCCTCTTTTGTCTGTCTCCTACCCCTCAACATGGTTCCAGCATCCTTCCTGCTCCTCCCCACATAGTCCAGCATATCCTCCTCCATCTCTCTCTTCCCCATCCAGCATTTCCCCCTCTTGCCTCTCCCCATCACAGTCCACACTTCCCCTAGTCCCTTCCTCCTGGTCTTCCCTTCCCCTCAAACCTCCATGGTGCCTGTTATAAAGCGATAAGGAAAAGGCTATAGAGCCTTGTGGGTGTGGAGGAGTAGCCTAGTGGTTAGAGCACTGGCTTGGTAACCAAGCAACCAGGGTTCAATTCCCACTAGCACTCCTTGTGGCCTTGGGCAAGTCACTTAACTCTCTATTGCCTCGGAAGAAAGGCCTGGCAATCTACTGGTGACACTGCCAAGAAAACCCAGGAGCTTCTGGGTCGCCAGGAGTCAGGACTGACTCAAAGGCACACATTGCATTTTTTTGCTGAAGCATTGTGCAAGGTGTGCCAGTTGCAAAGCCTTGCAGATTGCTTCAGCACAAGGCTCCATGGCCCATTCCGAGAAATGCATTCACTCTGCAGCTCCTCACTACCTTTCTCTCTTATCTCTCCCTACACCACTCTTCGGGAATGAAAACTCTTTTCTTCTGGCAAATTGCTTCTGTCTGTGCCTTTCTCTTCTGTTGCTAACTCCAAACTTCGCTTCTTTCACGTTGCTGTTCCTTAAGCCTGGAACAAACTACCGGAGTCTGTACGTCAGGCACCTTCTCTGACCCTTTTCAAATCCAGGCTGAAAACGCACCTCTTCGCTGCTGCTTTCATATCTTGACTCATCTGATCTCCTTTGTGTTTCCTTACAATTCCCCCTAGATGTATATCCTGTGTCTACACCTACTGTGTTGTCTGTCTTGACTAGATTGTAAGCTCTGATGAGCAGGGACTGTCTCTTATATGTGTCTGCAGCACTGCATATGTCTTGTAGCGCTATACAAATGCTCAGTAGTAGTAGTAGGGAAGGGGGTGGAATTGGGGAGGAAGGGTGAACTGGGAGGAAGCCATAAAGTGCAGGAGGACGAGGTGATAAATGGAGGGAAGGGAGGCAAGAGAGGAGAAAGATGCTGGGTAAGGGGAGAGGGAGAGGGAAGAGGTGCTTTCCATTCCTATGTGCTGGAGCTTTTGGGGGCAATGTCTCCCTCTCAACAGGGCTGGCCCTACCATTGAGTGACTGTGTTCTTGGCACATGTCCCCACTATTCAACCCCTGCTGACTTATGCAAATGAGGCCCTGCAGTCAGTCTCTGCACATGGCCCCACATCCCTCTGCATCCCCCTCAGGCTATCCCTGCCTCTCGCTTTAAACTATGCACAAACTCTTTCTGTTGCTAGCCCACCTCGAGCCATGGAGGATCAGAGCAGCAACAGCAACTAAAGTGCTCTTACTGCTGTCTTACTCCCGTCACCTGGTTTCACTCTTGTCTCTCTCACCTGCATAGAAAAACTGACTTTTCAAGTGCCGATTTTCAATCTTAGCCAGCAACTGGCTTGGTCATATAAAGTCCAGCCAGAGTAGCTAAAAGCTGTCCAGTTGAAAACTCTGTGATGGTAAGAAAACTGAACTATGGTGGGAGTTTACTTAGAATGCAGCCAACTTGCTCAAAGCATCACATGGCCTCCCCTCCCCCCCCCCTCATGATTATGCCAAATTTGATCATGTGATGATCACTATTGCCAAGCAGCTCCACTACTGTTACCCCTCACACCAGGTCTTGCATTGTAATGAAGACTAGATTTAGACTAAACATAGAAACATGATGACAGAAAAAGAACACATGGCCTATCTAGTCTGCTCTTCCATATCACCCACTACAACAGTCCTTTTTTTCCTTTAGAGATCCTCTGTGTTTGTCCCATGCTTTTTTGAATTCAGTTACTGTCCTCATCTGTACCACCTCCACTGGGAGACTATTCCATGGATCCACCACTTTTTTCGTAAAGAAATATTTCCACATATCACTCCTAAATCTATCCCCTTTCACCCTCATCCCATGTCCCCTCGTAGCAGAGCTTGCTTTCAATCGAAAGAGGCTCTCCCCCTGTGCATTTGTGCCACAGAGGTATTTAAATGCCTCAGTCATATCTCCTCTATCCCCCCTTTCCTCTAAGGTGTGCATATTAAGATCCTAAGTCTGTCCTCATATGCTTTATACTGAAGACCACTAACCATTTTACTAGCCATCCTCTGAACTGATTCCAGCCTGTTTATATCCTTTTGAAGGTGTGGTCTCCAGAACTGCACACAATACTGCAAATGAGGTCGCACCAAAGACTTATACAGAGGCATTATCACCTCCTTTCTTCTGCTGGCCATTCCTCTCCCTATGCACCCAAGCATCCTTCTAGCTTTTGCTGTCACCTTTTCTACCTGTTTAGCTACTTTGAGATCCTTTAAGACTAGTTCCCTCTCTCATCCATTCCAGGCCAAGACGCTTCATGAAGTAGTCCTTTTATGGCATCTAGAAACTTAACTTCCCTAGCATATCCTGAATAGACATTTACCCAGGTAATACTGAGTAATTGAAATCTCTCATTATGTGCTTCCAATTTTGTTAATTTTTCTAACTTTGTTTGCATTTCACTGTTTCTTCATTCTGGCTAGATAGACAGTATTGTAACCCCCACTACCATACTTTTCCTGATCACACGTGGATTCTCCATTCATAAGTATTCCATGGTGCATTTTGTTTCCTGCAGGATTTTTTTCTGTTTGATTGTGTGCCATTCTTAATGGCCATCCCTCTACCAATTTATTTGCTGAATTATTTCAATATAATTTGTATCCTAGTAACATGACATCCCATTGGTTATCCTCCTCCTACCAAGTATCCAAGATGCCTTTTATACTGTATTTTGTGGCATTCATTTTAAAGGCTTACACACAGATAACTTCAGTGAGTGTCTCCAAGCCTGGTGTCTACAAGAAGGTTCTACATATATTGGAGTCTAGGACTATGTATGTAAAAACAAAAAAATGTATTCTAATGATGGTTTACATATTTCCATCGCAGGAAAAATGATGGGAGTGGCACTTGGAAGCTGATGAGTTCAGGCTGTCACCCCCAGCAAAAGCAATGTGGAAAGCCCCCCAAAATAAACCATCCTAGCAACTCATTGCTCAACTAAGTAGAAGAGGAGACTAGGCAAAAGGCTATAAAGAACATGAAACAGTCAACAAAAAAGAACTGAAAAATAATAAGCACAAACGCTCGCAGTCCAGGAAATAAAGTTCCAGATCTGCACGCCCTAATGGTAGAGGCATACTTAGAAATTGTTGCTATTATGGAGACATGGTTCAACAAGTCCCATGAATGAGACATGGCCACACCAGGCTATAATCTCTTTAGGAGGGACAAAGATAGCCAAAAGAGTGGAAGAGTAGCCCTTTATGTGAAAACCAGTATTAAAGCAACTGAAATGCAGGAAGTTTGGGGAAAGGAGGAAGCAACATGGGCCATCTTGGAAAAATAAGATGGAACTTCCATTCTGACAGGTGTTTTCTGCAAACTTCCAACTTGAGCAGAGAAACTGCACAGAGATCTGGCCATAGATTCCAAAAGTTGGGAATGAAAGGGGAGGTGCTGTTGCTAGGAGATTTCAAAGTGCTGGATGTGGTTTGGGATATCCCATATGCAAAATCAGAAAGCAGGAGAGAGAGGATTGTGCATGTCATGCAAGACACAATGCTTAAACAAATGGTCAGGGAAGCCATGTGAGAAGGGGTGACAACTGAACTAGTACTTACAAATGGAGACAATGGGTGTCATTTTAAAAGCGCTATTTGCGATTTGGACATCTGTAAACAGGCATGCAGATGTCTAAATCATAGAGCCATTTTAGAAGCTGGGTCTGTGGACATCCCCAGCGCGAGGACATCCAAGTCTGAATGAGAGTGTGGTGGAGGTGGAGGCATAGTCAGGGTATTTCTAAGAACATGGACATCACTGCCTGATCTCAGAAACACCCTGGACGTTCCAAATCATGTCTAAAGTTAAATCTGCTCCAGGCACGAACAGGTATCTGAAAAGTGCTCATTTTGTCAGGCAACTGTCTAGAAGGTGTTGAGAAGGAGTTACACTAATATCCCCTGCATTTTACTCTATGGGCTCAATTCAGCCCATAAAAGCAGCCCGCGATCGGCGGGAAACCTCTCCATCTTTAAAACTCCCCCTGCATCGGGGTAGAGCACCGCTCCTGCCAGCTAATCTGCTCCAGGTGCTCCAACCCAATCGGGGTTGTGGGAGGAGGAGCAGCAGCCCATAAAAGCAGCCCGCGATCGGCGGGAAACCTCTCCATCTTTAAAACTCCCCCTGCATCGGGGTAGAGCACCGCTCCTGCCAGCTAATCTGCTCCAGGTGCTCCAACCCAATCGGGGTTGTGGGAGGAGGAGCAGCAGCCCATAAAAGCAGCCCGCGATCGGCGGGAAACCTCTCCATCTTTAAAACTCCCCCTGCATAGGGGTAGAGCACCGCTCCTGCCAGCTAATCTGCTCCAGGTGCTCCAACCCAATCGGGGTTGTGGGAGGAGGAGCAGCAGACCATAAAAGCAACCTGCTCTCAGGCAGGCCCGCGCCTGTCGGGCCCGCGCCGGAGGGCCTCGCCAGAGGGCCCTTGGGCGTGGCCCTTGGGCAGTGGCCTTCGACAAAGGTATTTACTACTACTCCATACAACCCCTGAAGTACCCAATATTCGACAATCGAGAGTCAGGAACTTCCACCACTCTATGCTCTGATCCGGAAGAAAGCTGCATCTGTGCCTAGAGTTTCAAACTCTCTAACTGCCCACGACCTGCCTACATGCCGCAAGTATTCAACTACAGCCTATTATGGACGCTATTCTTTCACCTAAAGCTGTCCTTTACTCTGAAATTGCAGTTTGTTACATAATTACACACATGTTTCTACACGTAGGTATGTAGTCACTGTTTATTCCCTGCAATTGTTCTATTTGCTACAAAGTATCCACTATAACTCATTGATACTTTAACACTGTTAATGCCTGCAATTGTATTACTCGATACAAATGTATCTATTTCAGCTAAAACTGCAAAATATTTCTCCTTCTCACTTGCAAGTCTCATCTGCTATTTCTCATCCCAGATTTAGTACTGTTGTCAGTAGTAAGTTTCAGTTATATTACAGTCATCTGTAACTCATCTTAGATATATTCCTACCACTCTGTGACGCACCCTAGATTTATCACTGTTATCAGTAACTCAATTTGAAATATAACTACTTTCTGTGTTTCACCTTAAATATACTACTGTTGTCAGTAACTCACCCAGCGTGCCAAAACCCCTCTATTCGCCTCTCAAATAAGTCTCATACTTCACAGGGTTAAAATGGAAGACATGATCATCAGGTTATTGTGCCTTTTCCTACTTATTATAACACTACCATCTAATATACTGGCCCTCACCACCACACAAAATTACATTCCTATTGTACTATCTAGTGAGAGAAAATGGTCAGGAGACTCTTATCACAACCCACATGGGGCTAACACCCCGCACCGCAACCTCCTATTGCATGTCCCACTACAACACAACATGAAAACTAGACAAACTAAACACGTCTACCCTAGTAGACTGAAGTGTGCACTGATAAATGCCCGCTCACTTCGAAACAAGTGGCCAGTGATCACGGATGTAATAATGTCCCACCAGCTAGACATTCTCATGGTCACTGAAACATGGCTCTCAACTGAAGACAATATCATCCTCAACCAGCTTCTCCCACCTAACTTTACAGCCTTCACTGGACACAGACAAAACAAGAAAGGCGGAGGAGTACTTATCATCACCAAAGCTGACCTCCAGTTTAAAATGGATGAATCCAACAGTAACAACCATCTAGAAACAGTATCAGTCTCAAACAACACATGCTCCATAAACTTGGTCTATAGATCACCGTCAGGGGATCCAGACGACCTAGCAACCATAATAAATCTGGCATCCTTCACCCAGGGTCCAAATAAACCTAATTGGATCGTAGGAGATATCAACCTACCATCATTACAGGACACCCAAGCAACAGCATTCCTAGATGCCCTAGATAGCCTAGGATACACACAAATGGTGCAAGAACCTACTCATGAGAAAGGCAATATCCTCGACCTAATATTCGCACCGCAACTAATTTTGGACCAACCACAAAACATCGTACTATCGATATCTGCAGTCCCATGGACTGACCACAAACTCATCACCTTTCAGATGCCTACCACTATCTGTTCACACAAGACGAAAACGGATGAAAGCAGGCCCGCTAACTCAGCTACCAGAAGATTCCACCCATTTAACAGAGAACGCATCCTCACTGAAATGAGCACACTCTTTGATGACACCTCACTAAGCCTAGAAGAGCTGATCTCCTCCTGGAACAATAAACTCAGCGCAATCGCTATCCGCCCTCCAACGAACAAGAACCCAAAGAAGAGATCTACCGCCCCATGGTTCACAGCCGATTTAAAAACCTCACTATCCATTTTAAGAAGGCTAGAAAAACGATGTAGAAAGTCACGTACCAGCAGTGACCAATCAGCTTACATCCAACACCTGGCAGAGCATCATAAAGCCATCTCAGATAAAATCAGACGACACCACACAGATACTCTGAAACGGTCACTGAATAAACCTCACGACTTGTTTAACTTAGTTAAAACACTTGCCAAAGAGCCAACCCCTGAGCACCACAGCAGGATCCGCCCACAGGACTATGCAATTTACATGCAATCTAAGATGTGCAAGACCAACAAAATATTAATACCAGACCCTCCTGATGAACGAGACTACCCAGTATCACTGGCATCCTTCTTTACTCCCTCGAAGAAAACTATTGAAGACACCATCCTAGCTCTAAACACAACCACTGCACACACAGACCCTTGCCCTGCGCACTGGATAAAGGACCTGCGATGTGACATATCCTCCTCAACTATAGCAAAAATCTTAAACTATTCCTTCACCACTGGCTCTTTCCCATCTATGCTCAAGCAGACCTCTGTAAGACCGCTGCTAAAGAACACCAAACTTGATCCTCAAAAAGTAGAATCTTACAGGCCCATATCTAGCATACCTATGCTAGCAAAAATCATCGAGAAAATAGTGCACAGGCAATTACAGGATCATATAGACACATCAGCCCCACTGGATCCAGCTCAACATGGTTTCAGAGAGTCACATGGAGTAGAAACACTACTCACAACACTCCTCAACAATATAACCTTAGGTGTGGATAACATACGCCAAGGCTTCGCTCTTGTCTTCCTAGATATAGCAGCGGCTTTTGACTCGGTATGCCACGAAATTCTCATCTGCCGACTAAGGGAAAAAGGCATCTGTGGAACAGCACTCGAATGGTGCAAATCTTACCTGTCCGACAGATGGCAGCATGTCAGAGTCGACGGGGATACATCTGAACCTTTCCAACAAAGTCAAGGTGTACCCCAAGGATCCTCTTTATCTGCATTGATGTTTAATATATACATCCAACCCATCTGTGACATCATCAGATCCTTTAATGTCAGTTACATGATATATGCAGACGATGTGCTACTATATATGCCAATATCATTGGACTGCCTAGACCTTACCCCGCTGACCAACTGCTTTGACACCATATCAGAGTGGCTCCTATCACAAAACCTGAGAATACAACACAAAAAGACGGAAGTCCTGTTCGTCTCGAGGAACACCAACTTCACCCCTCCTAGTTGTATTAACGTAAAGGATGCCCAACTCCAAGTTAAACCGGCAATACGCTACCTCGGAGTAACGCTGGACCAAAACCTTGATATGAAGAACCACATAGCCAACACAGTCAAGGCAATCTACTTTAAAATCAGATCCCTCAGACACCTACGCATGCTACTCGAACCGGATGATTTCCGTACCATTTATCAAGCCCTTATACTCCCCCATTTTGACTTCTCAAACTCCATACTACAAGGACTCCCCCGGTCCACCCTGAACCCCCTGCAATTAGCCATGAATAGTGCAGCGAGGGTACTCCTCGGGGCATCCAGGAGAGACCACGTAACACCCCTTCTAAAACAGCTACACTGGCTCCCCATTCAAGCAAGGATCAGTTTCAAGACCTTACTGCTAACATTCAAAGCGGCTAAGGGGCTCACCTCTTCCTCTCTCTCAAACCTCATACAACCACTTGCACCAAACAGGCCACGAAGAACAGCAGAATTAAACACACTAGTTATCCCAAATGACACCACAAGATGCACTAGATCAACAGCCAACAGAGCCTTCCAATTCTGCGCCCCATCTCTATGGAACACCTTACCAGCTCAAATCAGAGCAATACCTAATCTAAGTCAGTTCAGAAAGGCTTTAAAGCATTTCCTCTTCCTTAAATATCTCAATGACATCTCCGAACATAACCCCCAGGTGAATAGCAGAAGTGGTCAAACAGATAGACCCCGCAACAGACCAACTTCACAATGTAAATAACAAGTTGTTCCATATACTATTGTACCACTGTTGTATATAGTTAACCAGGATATCCTTCATCAGATAACCCTGCATTGTATTTAGTTTCCCCTATTTCGCCAAGTTATACTTCCTGTTAAATGTAACGACCAGACATGTGTAAACTGTCGGATGTTTTCTGTTCAATGTAAACCGCGCTGATGTCTAATAGTGCGGTATATAAGAATTGTTAATAAATAAAATAAATAAATAAATTCAGGGAGGTGACTTGTAAGCCATCCTGCCTGTATTTCCCCTCCGACTCTCCCCACATGGCCAGAGCAACAGTACGGGGTGAGCTGGTGTGGGGCGGCGGAGCGGGAGCGGGCTGAGGCAGCAGGACATACAGGGCCGATTCCAGTCATGGCCCTGTATGTTCTGTGGGGTCAGGAGGAACGTGCTGCTTATTCTACCTTGAAGGTGGAATAAGCAGCAAAAACCGGGCGATCAGGGCTGGAAACCCTCCCCCCCCCACCAGGGGCTGGGTGCAGGGAGGTCCCCACCACCCGATCCTGTCCTCGGTTGCCTAGCTTTGGATCAGGAGGCAGGGAAACAGACAGTCGGCACCACAGGAGTCAGGGGGGCCTGCAGGGGCCTGCCGGGCCATCTCAGAGCCCAATTCTGTATGCCTTGGGAACATTTTGCTTCTGCATTTTAGAATCAGGTCCTAATGGGGCCATCTGGATTGCCTGGACATGCCCCTTTCTGAATCAGGCCCCACGTTAACGAACACTGACAGGGAATAGGGGTTCATGTTTTCATCTTGCTATGCCACTGGATGTCTCATTATGCTAGCTTGCCTGAGATGGACATTCCCGACCCAAGCGTCCCTAATGAAGACGTCTATGTGTCCATCTGCATACATGTCCACGTCAGGGATATCTATGCTCTTGAAATCAGCTGGGGACATAGATGTCCCTGGAGGTTTTCTGCAAGTGATTATTCTGTGGAGAGGGAAATGGTCAGAGACCAAGAAAATGTGGCAGAAAGATACAGAAATATTTCCCATTGTATTGGGAGCCACAAGCCTGATAAAGAAGAACTTCCAGTTACAGCTTGACAAACTACACATACATGTTAAGTCTTATGAATTCCAGAAGGAAGCTCTCTTTAGTGCAATGCAAGTACTATGGTGAGTGTTAGTAGTAAATTTGAGAGACTGAGATCATACTCCCCACATACCTTGGCTTAGGAGTGAGATTCATGGCTGTCATGGTATGCGCAAAACTAATTTATTTATTTAAACAGATTTGTATACCACCTTATCCTACAATCAAAGTGGTCACAGCACAATTGGAGGGTTACATTTAACATAGGGGAACTTAACAACATCTAGACAGTAGAATTGGAGGGTAACATTTAGACAGTACGAGGTAATTAACAACGTTATGTTTGTTTGGGGTGAGTATTTGGAATGAGTGGGTATTGAGTTGGTGTTATGTCATTACCTTGTATGCCTATTTGGGATGAGTATCGGCAGTAGATGCATTACCGTTTGTGTGGGGACTGTTTTCTGTCTGCTGATAAGTTTTAATAAAGAGATACGTTTTGAGGTCTTTCGGAAGTCTAATAGGTCATCTAATGCTCTCAGGCTTGTTGGGAGGGAGTTTCAAAGTGTGGGCACTAGTAAGGAGGGAGCTCTTTTTGAAGTTGTTTGCTTAGTCTTGTGGAATCCTGCAGGTGTGCTGATCATGTTGTCTTTATTGATTCTTCTCGGTCTGTTGCAGGTATCCTTCGTTATCATGTATTGGAGTGCCTCTGCTGAGAGCTGGTGGATGATTTTAAAAATGATTAGGATTATTTTGAATTTTACTCTGGCCATCATGGGTAGCCAGTGTAGTTGCTGTAAGACTGGGGTGATATGTTCAGATCTTGGAGTGTCTGTAATGATGCGTGCCGCAGTGTTTTGCACCATTTGTAGTGGGTGTAGGGTTTGTTGAGGGAGTCCTTGATATAGCGAGTTTCCGTAGTCAAGCAGAGGTGTAATGAGTGCTTGGCATACTGTGCGGAAGTGATCCTGGTGGAGTAATGGCTTGAGTTTTCTGATGATCTTTAAGTATTGATAGGCTTTGTTTGCGGTTTTTGTTATGTGGGATTTCAAGTTTAGTGCTCTGTCCATTGTGATGCCCAGATATTTAACCTCACCTTTAACTACTATAAGCTTATCTAAAATGCTGATGGTTTGTGATGGAGTGAAGGTAGTGTTCCTGGTAATGAACATTGCCTCTGTTTTATCATAGTTGACCGTCATATTATTGGCTGCGAACCAGGTGTTCATATCTTCAAGGCATCTGGTTATAGTTGTGATGTTGAGTGCTAGTAGGTTGACTGGGGCATACACCATGATGTCGTCAGCGTAAATGTGATATTGGAGCTTGTGACCTTTGATGTTACATATGGGCTGGATGTAAATAATAGAGCAGTGATGATAGGGCTGAGCCTTGTGGTATTCCCTGCGTGATGGGAAAATGTGATGATTTCTTTTGTGTGCATTTGACTTGTTGCGTTCTATTTTCCAAGTATGAAGTAAACCATTTTAGAGTAGTTTTGCATAATCCTATTTGCTGCAGGCATTGCAGTAGTCTGGTGTGTGACACAGTGTCGAAGGCTGCCGAGATGTCCATGAATACAAGCAGGAATCCATTCTTTGTTGTCAATGTCTTTTAAGAGATTGTCAAAGAGGGAAGTAAGTAGTGTTTCAACTCTGTGTTGGGGTTTAAAACCATGCTGATGGATGTCCAGTGGGGCATTGATGTCAATATGGTCTTGTAGTTGGTGTTGTACTGATTTTTCAATGATTTTTGTGAGGAAAGGTAGACCGGAGATAGGATGGTATGATTTTGGTTCAGAGAGGCTGAGGGTGTTGTACTGTTTTTTTAATGATTTTTGCGAGGAAAGGTAGACTGGAGATAGGATGGTATGATTTTGGTTCAGAGAGGCTGAGGTTGTTGCCTTTAAGTATCAGTCTTATCATGGCATGCTTCAGAGTTTGCGGGATGTATCCTTGTTGGCGTGAATCTTTGACGATTTTGTGAATGTGATGGGAGAGCTGGGTTTTAGCGGCTTTGATCCAAGCTACTGGGCATGGGTCTGATGGTGAGGTTGTTGTGTTGAGGCCACTCATTATGTCCTCAATTTGGTGTTTTGATGGTATACTGAAGTCTTCCCAGGTTTGATGCTCCTTTATCGTTTCATGGTCATCTGTTTGCGGTGCGATGGAGCATGTCAGGGCGTTGCTTTTCGATTTTATGTAGTCTGCATATTCCTGTGGGTTAAGATGGTGGGTATCATGCTGTGTAGTGTCCTTAGTGTTTGGACAATTCTAAATAGTTCTCTTGGTTTGTTGACAGATTTCATGATTAGGTTGGTATGGTGTTGCTGTTTACGTTCATTTATTAGATTGTTGTATTCAATTTGCTTGTCTCTGTATTGAATTAGGGAGTCATGTGACTTGTTTCTCCTCCATTTTCTCTCCAGTTTTCGGAGGGTACGTTTTGCGTCTCTAATATCACTTGAGTACCAGGGGGCATTGGTTCTCCTGTGTGGTTGTGCTTCTGTACTTGTAGGGGCTGATGCTGCATTTGATATTATGGAGTTCCATTTCTCTATTCCTAGGTCAAGGGTTTCATAATCTTGCTGAAGTTGTGGTTCGATTTTGTCTATGAATGCTTCTTTTTTGAAGGCTCTAAATCTCCTGGTTATGGTCTCATTTTCCATGTGTTGGATGAGGTCATTTAGGGTCAATGTGAATTCAATTAGATGGTGATCTGACCAAGGAACCGGTGTAATTGTTGGTGTTGTGGTCTTGCCCTACTCCACCAAGTGCTTTGGGATAAAAAAACATATCTGGAGTTGTACCGTGTTGGTGCGCTGGGGTGTTGATAGCTTGGTAGTATTTTAGTGATTCCATGGCTTTTAGGAATGATGCTGCTTCCTTGGTGGAAGTGGAGGTTAGGTTGTAGTCTCCTAGTGCAATGAGGGGTTTGAGTTTTTTGCTGCGTGCACATATTGCTTCAAGTACCGTAGAGAGATATTCCGTTGTGGTTCCAGGGGGTCTGTAGGTGAGGGAGATGCTAAGGTGTTTGTTGGCTATGATGATTGTGTTGGATTCTATCGTGTTTGCGGTAGAGATTGTTTTGCATCTGTATTCTTTTCTGGTCAGTATTAGCATTCCTCCACCTCTCTTTTGGGTCCCGATGCAATTAAATGCTGTGTAACCTTCTGGGATGATTTGATTTAATATTACCTTGTCAGAGTCATCTAGCCAGGTTTCTGTGATACATATATCTAGTCTTTTGTCACTTATGAGGTCGAGGATAGCATTTGGTTTGTTCCTGATTGATCTCGTGTTTAGTGGGGCACATTTGATGTTAGTTGTTGTGATTGGGTTAGTGTGTACCCTATTTGTGAAGTGGATATGTATAGTACGTGTGGTATTATGTGGTTTGTGGACTGAAGGCTTAGAATGTTGGTGTTCTTTAGATAGGGGTGCATTTGGTATCCATTCAGGTTGGGTGGTATGTAGGTGTAACAAGGGGACTTGTTCATTTGGTCCTATACCCTGTGTGTATGGTATGAAAGTGTGTAGGAGTGTAAGGTATGCAATGAGGTAGTGGTGAGTGGATTGCATTTTACTCTTTACTGACCTGGGATTGACTTTAGTTGTATTCCAGTGGTGGTAGTTGTTTGATCCTTCTCTTGTGGTTCTGTATTTGCCTGTTCTTTTGGTATGGTTTCTCTTCTCTTCTTACTTAGTTCTACTCTAGTAATGGAGTCTATAATGTATTTAGTTTATTTCGCAGCCTTCACTTACACTCAACCTAAGGAGAAAAAACAATAATTCTACTACCACCAGTAGACTTAATCAAAAGCACACACTTGCCTTAGCAAGGGGAGAAGAAGAATGTAGGAGCCTTTGTTGGACATCAGATATGTAAGCCCCTGAGGAAACGCTATGCAGGAGAAACGAAGATCTTTGTTGGTCAGTTGAGGGTGGAAAGCTGTGAAGATGGGTGAAATGGTGGACACAAAGAGCAGATAAGCGTGATATACTTGCTTAAGATTGGAATTAATATCTTTGGATGATTACCTGTTGCCTTGTTTTGTTTGCAGAGGGTCAGACCTGTGTAGGCCAATAGACCTTATGGAAACGGCAGGTTGCAGAGAGTAGAGCATAATGCTGTCTCTTAGATGAGGGCAGTTTTGTGATGTGGATAAATTTTACAGTATATAATATTTAGATTGTGAATAATAATATTAAAGTACTTTTTTCAAATATACTGAAAAATATTCTAAAAATTGTGCTAGTGAATGGGAGTTTTTTGTGGGACTGTGATGTGAGATAAATCCCTTATGGTAATTAAGTTTGCCGCACAGAGGGAGTACTGGCTGCACTGAGGTCTTTTTCTCCCCTTGCTCTAAGGCAAGTGTGTGCTTTTGATTAAGCCCACTGGTGGGAGTAGATTTATTGTTTTTTCACCTTTGTTTAAGTGTAAGTGAGGAATTTATAATTAAATTTTAGATATAAGGGATTTGTCTAGATTATTTTGTATTATTATATCCCTTAGTGCAGTGGTATGTGCATAAGAACATAAGATATGCCATACTGGGTCAGACCAAGGTCCATCAAGCCCAGTATCCTGTTTCCAACAGTAGCCACTCTAGGTCATATGTACCTAGCAGTTTCTCCAAAAGACACAGGTTCCACAATGTTTGTACTGGGTCAAACACTGATATCCTGGGTCCCTTCTTAATAATGGTTTATAGACCTTTCCTCCAGGAACTTGTCCAAACCTTTTTTAAACCCAGCTACACTAACAGCCTTTACTACATCCTACGGTAACAAATTCCAGAGTTTGATTACACGTTGAGTGAAAAAATATTTTCTCTTATTAGTCTTAAATAGTTTACCTTGTAGCTTCATTGCATGTCCCCTAGTCTTTCTATATTCTGATAACGTAAACAATCGATCTACGTTTACCCGTTCCACTCCGTTCATTAATTTATAAACTTCTATCATATCTCCCCTCAGCTGTCTCTTTTCCAGGTTAAAGAGCCCTAACGTTTTTAGCCTTTCTTCATAGGAGTATCCTTCCGTCCCCATTACCATTTTGGTGGCTCTTCTCTGAACCTTTTCTAATAACGCTATATCCTTTTTAAGATACGGTGACCAGAATTGCACACAATATTCAAGGTGCGGTCTCACCATGGAACGATAAAGAGGCATTATAATATCTTTTGTTTTATTTTCCATTCCTTTCCTTATGATACCTAGCATTCTATTTGCTCTCTTGGCCGCCGCTGCACACTGGGCTGAGAGTTTTAACATGTTATCCACAATGATGCCTAAATCTTTTTCCTGGGTGGTGGTTCCTAATGTGGAACCTTGCAATGTATAACCGTAGTTTAGGTTCTTCTTCCCTAGGTGCATAACTTTGCACTTGTCTACATTAAATTTCATCTGCCATTTTGATGCCCAGTCTTCCAATTTATCAGGATCCTATTGCAATTTTCTACAATCCTCTTGAGTTTTACTATTCACCTTTCTCCATTGGGAAAATTGGGCATTTAGCCCTACCCTATGCTTTCTATTTTTTAACCAGTTCCTGATCCACAGTAGTACACTACCTCCTAGCCCATGACTCTTTAGTTTTGCCAAAAGTCTCTGACGAGGGACCTTATCAAAGGCTTTCTGAAAGTCCAGATATACTATATCAACCGACTCACCTTTGTCCACCTGTTTATTCACACCTTCAAAAAAACATAATAGATTAGTAAGACAAGATCTTCCTTATCTAAAGCCATGTTGGCTGTCTCCCATTAGGCCATGACTATCTACATGCTGAGTAATTTTGTTGTTTATGATGGTATCTACCATTTTTCCCAGTACTGACATCAGGCTCACTGGTCTGTAGTTTCCCGGATCACCCCTGCAACCCTTTTTAAAAATTGGCGTTACATTGGCGATCCTCCAATCTTCAGGTATCACAGATGATTTTAATGAAAATTCACAGATTACTAATAGCAGGTCTGCAATCTCATATTTCAGTTCTTTCAACACCCTTGGATGTATACCATCCGGCCCAGGTGATTTGCTACTCTTCAGTTTATCTAATACTTCTAATATATCTTCCCGATGTATCGATATTTCCTTCAATTCTTCCGCACCTTTAAATAACACTTCAGTCATGGGTAACATCCCTACATCTTCCTCAGTAAAGACCGAAGCAAAGAATTCATTCAGTCTCTCCACTATTGCCTTGTCGCCTCTTAGTGCCCCTTTAACCCCTCTATCATCTAATGGACCAACTGACTCTCTCACAGGTTTTTTGCTACGAATGTACTTGAAAAAGTCTTTATTTCGCGTTTTTGCTTCTGCAGCAAGTTTCTTCTCAAATTCTCCCTTTGCCTGCCTTATCAATGCCTTGCATTTGACTTGCCAGTGCTTGTGCTGTTTCCAGGTTTTGTTATTTGGCTCTTTTTTTCATTTCCTGAAAGATGCTTTTTTGGCAACAACAGCCTCTCTGACCTCACCTTTAAACCATGCTGGCAGTTTTTTGGACTTCCTTCCACTTTTCTTAAAGCATGGAATACAGCTGGTCTGGGCTTCCAAGATAGTAGTTTTCAACAACACCCAAGCTTGATGTAAGTCTTTAACCTTTGCAACTGCTCCTTTTAGTTTTTTCTTAACTATTTTCCTCATTTTATCAGTCTTCCTTTCGAAAGTTAAAAGGTAGTACTGTGGGTTTCCTTATTATCCCTCCTCCACTAACACTAGTCCACATTGAAATCGTTACTGACTTTAAAAGGCCCTAATCTGTAGTATCTTGGTGAGCTGAACATGAATATAACATTTAAAAAACTTCATTGGCTCTCGTTTTGAAGATATTGCATGTAGTTCATTTTCCTTACTATCCCTCCTCCACTAATTAAATCAAATGCGATCATGCTATGATCACTATTGCCAAGTGGCCCCAACACCCTTATCTCTTGCACTAGATCTGGTGTTCCACTAAGGACTAGGTCTAATATGGCTTCCCCTCTGGTCGGTTCATGAACCAGCTGCTCCAAGAAGCAGTCATTTATTTCATCTAGGAACTTTATCTCCCTAGCATGTCCTGCCGTGACACTGACCCAGTCAATACAGGGCTAATTGAAATCACCCATTATTATTACTGCGCTGTAACGTTTGTTAGCTTCCTTGATTTCTTTGAGCATTTCATCATCCATCTGTTCATTCTGGCCAGGTGGTCGATAGTACACCCCCACTGCCATCGCCTTTCCTTTTTTACATGGAATTTCAATCCATAGAGATTCTACAGCAAATTTTGTTTCCTGCAAAACTTTAATCCTTTCTGGCAACCTTATATCTAACCTCCCATTTAGTGCTATATATTCTAACTCTCCCATCTTATTTTTTAGACTTCTAGCATTTGCATACAAGCATTTTAGAGTCTCTTTTTTTTATTCATATTAATCTGGCTATTGGTAGGCATGGGTAATTTGGGATCTTTAAGCTCTGTCTGCTCCATACTCGAGGGCATTTGGGCTACTTTACTCTTTTTTGGAACCTCTCTGCTTTTGGTAGTATCCTTCAATGATACATTCTTCTGAACCATGCGCTCTTGGGCGATTGTCTGCTTTCCCCTATTATCTAGTTTAAAAGCTGCTCTATCTCCTTTTTAAAGGTTAATGCCAGCAGCCTGGTTCCATCCTGGTTAAGGTGAAGCCCATCCCTTCGGAAGAGCCCCTCCTTTCCCCAGAATGTTCCCCAGTTCCTAACAAATCCAAAACCCTCATCTCTGCACCATTGTCTCATCCACGCATTGAGACTCCGGAGCTCTGCCTGCCTTTTGGGTCCTGTGCGTGGAACGGGAAGCATTTCGGAGAACACTACCCTGGAAGTTCTGGATTTCAACTTCCTACCTAAAAGCCTAAATTTAGCCTCCAGAACCTCCCTACCACATTTTCCTATGTCATTGGTACCAACATGTTTGATCTTGGATGCGCAGAACTAACGCATTTGGAGAAATTGTCCCCAAAAGAATACCAGGTAAAACAAGGACACAAAGAAAGAATCAGAGTGGCAAAAGCACTGGCAGTTAAAAATGGTTAAAGATGTAAAGTGAGTTGACAAGACTTTTTCCAAATATGTTGGAGAGAGGAAGTGAAATTGCAAGACTGAAAGATACCGAGGCCTGCTATTTGGAGCGTGAGGAGGAAAAAGCAAAAATGCTGAACAAATACTTTGTGTTCATGGAAGAAAATTCTAGAGCAGGAACACAGAAGGCTGACAAAAATACATAAGGTGGTATATAAGTCTGTCTAAATAAATATGGTTATAGCATAGATACTGCACCATTCATGAAAGAAAATGTCTATGGCAACTTGAAAAATTAGAAGTGGACAAAATCATGGGGCTAGATGAGATATGAACTGAGGGAGCTCAGAGAAATTCTAGTGGGTCCTCATAAGGATGGGTTTAATAAATCCTTAGAGACAGGAGAGATCACTCGGGATTGGAGAAGGCCTGATATGGCCCCTTTTCACAAAAATGCAGGCAGAAAAGTAGTATAGCCTAATGTTCAGAGCAGTGGACTAGAACCAGTGAAACTAGAGTTTGAATCCAACTGCTGCTTCTTGTGATCTTGGGCAAATCACTTAACTCTTCATCGCTTCAGTATAAACTGGGATTATAAGCCTTCTAAGGACAGAAAAATACCCATGAACATCTGAAAAAAAGGTGTGATCTAAATCCAGTTCCCCTACAACTGGTAAGCCTTAACCTTGGTGGATGGAAAAATAACGGGGATGCTACTAAAGGAAAGGATTGTGAACGTTTTACAGTCCAATGAATTTCAAGATCTTAGATAACATGGCTTTACCAAAGATAGATTGTGCCAGATGAATGTGATTGATTTCTTTGGCTAGGAGACCAGAGAACTAGATCAAGGGCATGAGCTGGATGTGTTCTACTTGGATTTCAGACACGCCTTCTGATACTGTTCTTCAAAGGAGGCTCGTGAATTAATTAAGCAACCTGAAATCAGGACTCAAGTGGTGAACTGGATTAAAAACTGGTTGACTGACAACAGAAGGGTGTAGTAAAGCACAGTTACTTACCTGTAACAGGTGATCTCTGGGAACAGCAGGAATAAGTCTTCACGTATGGGTACGTCGGTACCAACGGAGTCTGCGCGGGAACGCTCCCCAGCGTCCAATCAGAACGCTTTTGGGAGCATCCCAACAAGCCTGCGTGCTGCCTTCCCGCCTTTCCCAACTGCCTCTCCTCAGTTAAGTTTTAAAGCTGAGACCGAGAGAGAGTGAGAGAAAGGGAAAGATAGAGATAGAGAAATGCAACTCCTGGGGGAGGTGGGTGGGTTGTGAAGACTTATTCCTGCTGTTCCCAGAGATCACCTGTTACAGGTAAGTAACTGTGCTATCTCCAGGAACAAGCAGGAATGAGTCTTCACATATGGGGACTTCCCAAGCTAAGATGCCCGGAGGGAGTCCTAGCATGTTGCGAATCTAGAATGAGCCATGCTACTCCTCAGAACCTCAAGCATCCTGGGGATGGAGGGTAGGAGTTGAATTACAGAAAGGTGCTGTGGAACAGCTGGACTAGAACAGGACTGTGGAACAGCTGGACTAGAACAGGACTTCTATAGAGGAAGACCCTGTATAGATGACATTTAGTAGTAAAAATATTGAGTGCAATATTCTAATATGGACCTCCCTTGGTGGTATTGTAAAAAGTCTATTGAGGGTCATATGGATCTGTTAGAAGAGCCAGTAGAAGATCCTCAAGGAGTACCTCACTGTGAAGTAGAGGTAATAAACTGTAGGAAAAACAAGTGGAGGTCAGAAACCTTCAGGGTGAGAAATAGCCCCAGGGGAAACTGGGGTAGTACAATGAGGTAGGGCTTCAGTGGGAAACGCAGAAGGTACTATTAGACAAAGCTTAAGCTCTTTTGGCCGAAGAATAGTACAATCCTAGGACCAAAAGGAAAAATAAGTCTGACCGATTTGGACTGACAATAGAAATAGTCCATGTAGGAGAGAAGGGGTATGGAAGACCCCTGTATCCGATAACAAAGTAAGGACAGACTTATGAAGCGTTACAGCTTTAGATTAACTGAAGATCTGTAATGTCTTTCCTAAATGAGGTCAATTAGGAAAGAAAAAGGTACATTGAGAGCTTCAGAGGTACCTAACCCTGAAAGGTTATGGTAAGAAAAAACAAAAAATTTGCTAATTACCACAGGGAGTGGTTGTATGTGTAGAACCCTAAGCATGCTGGCACAGCATTGATAGGGGTAGTGCCCATCTGTCAGAGTCATATAGGAATATATGGATATATGAACCTAAACAGACAGATAGATAAGTACGTATAAGTATGTAGATACATATCTACCTAAAAGATATATCTCGACAGATATATATATATATATAAATATGTAGACATATAGACACATGTCTCCACGTATGTAGATGGAGACATGGCTATATAGCTAGATCCCCATAGGAATATGGGGAGAGAGAGAGATTCATCTAATAGCAAGAAGGGTGATACCTGCTTGAATAGCTGCATAGAGAATCTTCTTTACCTGGTTATGATTGACAGAGTCAGAGGAATGGTCTCCCTGACAAGGCGTCTAGATTCCTTTAAGAATTCAAGCTCTTGAATAACCAGGATGGCCTACGTGAAAAATGCAGAGGACAACTTCAGTCTGCAGGCAGCAAGTCCAGATCTCTCTAGAACTCCAGTATGGTAAATGGATAGAGGACGCCAATGGAATAAGATACCATATTAACCCGCCTATGAGAGCAAGATGGGTATCATGCGTCCTTCAGTTGAAGATGAGCGTCCCCTGAAGTATTGGGAAGGAAGCATATAAGGACGAGCTGCAACGAAAAGAAAACTATCCCTGGTGAGAAGTCCAAGAAGATGTGGACCAAGCCAGGGAATTGGCCATTCTTTAGGTTTTCACGTGATGTAAGGCCTGTGTCTTTTGTTTCGAAAAGAGATTTTAGATGAGATAGTAAGGGTAGGGAACACCCACCAGTTATGGGAGCATGACTGGGTGAACCCCTCCTAACCATCTGGGATTATCTGCTAGACAAGATACTAATGCTCTCTAGCGAGGGCCCATAGTGCAAAGCTACTCTGTAGAGTTGCAGAGAGCATGTTGCAGGTTGGTTAGAAGAAAAAACTGGCTGCTTAAAGCCAGTAGGCAACTTAAACTATTCTGCCAAAAACAAGGGAATTGGAGATGGCGAAGAATAGAAGTCAAATCAACAAGCCTGTGATAATAGGGTTTCCAAAAAAGGTTGATAACCTGTTTTGGGTTTACTACCCAGGCCGGAAGGATTGCTAGTGGAGGACAAACCCTGGTTATGTGGTGAACAGAACCAGTGGTTTAACCACTAGGAATTGCTGCATTTGCAGCAATTACCAGGGCAGCGGAAAGAAATCTGTTCTCTTTTTTTTTTTTTTTAATTGGAAAAAGAAACAACAGACATAAGCAGGAGTGGTAAGACTTCCTTATTGTCTGATAAACTGCCCTACAGTAAGAATGTGAAAGGGGGAGATAATTCTGGAAAGGAAACCCCTTCCTGGAATAGGTAGAGAACCATAGGGGCTTACCAGTGTAATAGAACCACTCTTACAAACCGAATGTTGTAGTAAGAGGGCAGGTAAGACAGAGGTGAAGGAGACTGACAATGTAGTAAGTCTCTGAAAGGTAAGATGATACATGCTAGTAGAGGGAAAACTGTCTTATTGATAGTTGTTACACCTCTTTTTCCTAGTAGGAGGAAGAGAAACCTGTTAACTATAGGCATGATCATCATAAAAACTCTTAGAGCAAAAAGAAAGGATGTTTCGTGAAAAGAGGTCCATGAGAATTTAGGATGAAATTAGTGTAGATGCTTCAAGTGAAAAGAAGCAGACTACAAACTCTAACCCACAAACAGGAGATGTAATGATAATCTATCAGAAACCCTGCGACTGCTGGGTTTGCTGAACCTGTTGAGGTTGTGGTTTCTTTAGCCCGGTTCAATGTTTCCCCTGTCTGGGAACATCTGTATGATGGGTAGAAGATGGATAAAACGTTTTCCCCTTAGGAGAACAAAGTTTGTTAGGAAATTTCCTACAAACTGGGAAAGAGGAAGGCGTAGACAAGCCTCTGCAAACACAAATGTCAGTGGTTAACTGAGCAGCTTGGAGTAAAGACTCCTTGTTAAAGAGATTTTCTCCAGTGCAAGGAGTATTTCCCAGTCTTTCTTGTACCCATTTGTCCAAGTCTGAAACTTGGAGCCAGGCTTTACGTCGTGCCCCTATAGCTATAGCAGAGGTTCTGCTAACAGACTCAAAGGAGTCTAGGGAAGCACGAGTAAGGAACCTAGAGATATTTTGAGCATGACTAACCAATAAGGAATAGTCTGCTCTTTTGGGCTCTTGAAGAAAAGGTGTCAAAAGTAGTAATTTCTTTGTGACTTCTTCAAGAGATAATCCCATATAGAAAATATATGAGAGAATTCTTGCTGAAAGCATGGATGCCTGGAAGGTATGGCGTCCAAAGGCATCCAAAGTCTTAGACTCATGACCTGGCGGATAAGAAGAGTGCTTTTTAGTACTCTTAACATGCCTCATTGCTGATTCTACAACAATGGAATGATGAGGAAGTTGAGTCTTTTGAAAACCTGGAGAAGGGGGCACCTTGTATAGAAGATCAGTTGCCCTAGAAGGTGGGGATACCGTTAAAGAGTTTCCCACATTCGCAAGAGCAGATCCTGCAAGGTTTGATGCAAAGGAAGCATGATGTCCTCCTTTGGACTCCAGGGAATATACAGAGATTCTGTATTCCCTGGTGCAGGATCTTGACCAGGTATAGAAATGGCAAGTGACTTTGCCATATCAAGCAGGAATGCTTGAAAAGAAAAATCCCCAGAGGGAAGTCCTCTAGAAAGAGGAGTACAGGCTAGATCTGTTGAAGAACTAGCATTGGTACCCAGGGATCTATCCAAATTCATTGGAATAGAAGACCCTAAGGGGTGGAGCATCGGACTGTCCTTACAGGATGGTCGCCGGTATCGCAGGAGGTCGGGACCACAAGCAGTCAGTAGCGCATCGTCCATGCTAGGGATCGATTCCAAACTTGGTACCGAGGGAAGCGAGGCTGTTGAAACAAGCATGGAAGGTACCGACAGCGATGCTAATGCGGATACCGGTACCGACTCCGGTACCGTATCCAATACCGATACATAAAGACCAGTCGGTGACAGCTCTAACAGTACCGAAGGAACCGAGAGTGCCCGACATGGATTATCGGAACCGTGCCTTCGGTACCGTCCGGTGTCGGTACCAAGGCAAGTCGGTACCCAGTCATCCAGACTGGAGATCGATTCCAGACTCAGCATCGAAGGAAGCGAGTCTATCGATGCACATCTGGAGGGTACCAACGTCGGTACCAGTACCGGTACCGGGATCGATACCGATACTGGAAGATCGGTCTGCAGCGTCTCTAATGGGCCCGAAGGAACCGAGGGCGCCAGACTGCGATCTTCGGTGAGGAATGTTTCATCCAACACCATTGCCGATGCCAGGATATGGGTACCGCTCGAAGCGGATGCCACCACCGAGCATGGCTCAGGTATGTTCGGAGAGGGGTGAACCTCAGGAACAACCTGAAACCCCATTAAGGATTTGGAGGCCGAAGACTCCCACCGGAGTTTTAAAGCCAGTGTGTCCTCGAGGGTAAGGCCAGAGGCATCTCTATGCTGTGCATGAGATCTACCACTCGAGGACTGGCTAGTCTTAACAGACTGTTTTTGGGTTACCTGATCCTGCGAAGAAGAAACGGTGGTCGGTGCCCTGAAGTTGAATGGGGACCGCGTATCGAGGTGAACTCGATGCTGAAGACTTCTTCCTACTATACTGTTGCGGGAGGGACACTCCAGCGGATAATGGTCAGGACCCACGCAGGGTAGACACCAATTATGAGTGTCTAAAATCAATTTTGTACCGCCACAGTTTGAACATTTCTTAGGGATAGTGGCTGGCGCTTCCATGAAGGAAAGTGAGTAGGCCTAGCAGGCCGAAAAAACCGTCAGGCACTAACAAGGAAAAAAGTATTCCTTAAAAAGGAAAATTAACAAGAAAAAAGAAAAGAAACACTGGCGGTACCGGTGGCGTCGGGGAAGGCAGATGCGACCACAAGAAAACAAAAAAATAAAAGAAGAATTTTCTGCGGTGACAGGAGGACATCCTGCCGGCTCCGCGGAAAAACAAAAACTGAGGAGAGGCAGTTGGGAAAGGCGGGAAGGCAGCACGCAGGCGTGTTGGGATGCTCCCAAAAGCGTTCTGATTGGATGCTGGGGAGCATTCCCGTGCAGACTCCGTCGGTACCGACGTACCCATATGTGAAGACTCATTCCTGCTTGTTCCTGGAGATATGAATTTCACTTGGAAGAAAGAAAGGTGAGTAGTGAAGTTCCTCAAGGATCTGTTCAATATCTTTGTAAGCCACATTGCCGAAGTTTGCCCTTCTGAGAATGAAATGAAGATTTGCAGCAGAGTAGAAACCATGGAGGGAGCTGACATGAGCAATGATCTACAAAATTGAGAAGAATGGTTTAATGCGTGGCAGTTAAGACTTAATGTGAAGAAGTGCAAAGTAATACACTTAGGGTGCAAAAATCCAAAGAGCAATAAGGTGTGAGAGAATTATGTATATGGACCAAGAGAGGCATCAAGGTGATAATGTCTGAAGACCTCAAAGCTGCAAAACAATGTGAGAAGTCAGTGGCCAAAGAAGGAATGATAGAAACAGAAACATGATGACAGAAAAAGACCACATGGCCTATCTAGTCTGTCCTTCCATATCAACCACTACAACAGTCCCGATTTTCCTTTAGAGATCCTCTGTTTGTCCCATGCTTCTTTGAATTCAGATACTGTTTTCATCTCTACCACCTCCACTGGAAGACTGTTCCACGGATCCACCACTCTTTCCGTAAATAAATATTCCTGATCGCCTCTACAGTCCAGTCCCTGCATCCTGGGTTGTGCCTCTCTACCTGCAGCTTGGAGACTGAGCCAATCAATCTTCTGACGTCACCAGGACCCATATAACCCACTGGCACACCCACCAGCTTCAGTACTCAGTCTCCAAGCAGCTGGAGAGAGCAGCAACCTAGTGAGCTAGTTAGCTGGAGTGGTGTAGGTTTTTGGCTGGTTAAGCTTTTGTTTCTTTAAGTCTTCTGGACTTCCTATATCTTTATTTCTTTTTATTACCTGTAGCAGGGTTTTTAGTGTTTGGCCCCCCCCCCTCCCCCCCTCCGGAGGAGGCTTATAGCACCGGGATTGGTGTTTTCGAAAAAAAAAAAAAAAAAGACAAACAGGACATCGGAGCAGCGCAGACCGGCTGGTTTGGTGAGCCAGTTAATTTTGCCAGCGCAGGGCCTCCTCTTCAGTCTCCCGCCTTGCTGCCGAAGCCCCGAGGCGGCTGAACATGAGGGCGGGAAGACCGCGGCTCCTCTCTTCTGTTCACGCTGTTTTGTAGGCGCTTGTAGAGCACCGTGGATCTCAGCGGTAAGGGGACGGCTGCGGGCAGAGCAGCTGGGCCACGTGGAGGGAGTGGGCCCGAGCTCTCTGCGCTCGCGGCACAGCAGGGGAGATAGCAGTGAGATCTTTTTTCCCGCGCAAGGACCAAGGCGGCCTGTGCTGGAACGGGGGTTGTAATCTTGGCAGGATCAGCTGTTTCGGTGGGGGGAAGGGCCATATAGCTTTTATTTCTTTTATTTCTTTGGTTTCCTTTATTTCTTGGTTAAGGGTGTTCTGTTTTTCTATATACATACATATATATATATATATGTCTAATCTATGAGCTAGAGAGAGATATTTTATGTAGATGATTGCTCTCTTTTCTAAGCATTAGTGTGTTAAAAAAAAAAAAAAAGGAAAAAAAAAGGAAGAAGAAACAGAAGCAGAAGTAATAAGCAGAGCTATGCCTGCTTGCCCTCAATGTCTGGTCTGTGGGCCCGCAGGGGGGCGGTGTCTGAGACCGGAGTATGCAGGGGCTGCGCGTTGGAGGCAGCTTCTGTGGAACAGGAGCTTCCTTCTGGTAATGACTTGCTCCTGGCAGCTGCCGGGGCGGCGCAGTCGGTAGAGCCTTTAGGGGAGACCAGGGGTAAGGGGTCTTTGTCATCAGTTCCCTTAGGTCTCCAGGTTCCCTCCCAACCTCAGCCTGGCCTTTCCTCGGTAGAGGGCAGCCTTGGGGGGTTCTCTCCGGAGTTTGTCTTCTTGTTGCATAAGGCTTTTTGTATGAGACAGCAGGAAGGTCCGGGGGGTTCCCGTAAGAGGCAGTTGTTGGACAGGTCTCTGACGGAGGCTGTTTTGCCCTCCAAGCGTCCTAGACCGGAGGAAGAGGAGCCCCTTTCCCCAGAGTCTGAATTGGTGGAATCCGATAGAGAATGGGGGGAAGAGGAGCTTGAGGAGGGAGAAATCCCGGAAGAGCAGGCAAGAATTGTGAGGGTATTTTGCAAGGAAGAGTTACCCGCTCTGATTGGGAAGTCCTTGAAGGCCTTGAACATGTCCGTGGGGGCTCCAGAGGACGAGGAAGCCTTGGAGGACCCATTGATTCAGGCGGTCCGGAAGTCTCAGAAGGTATTTCCCATCCATAAAGTGGTCAAGCAGATGATCCAGGAGGGGTGGGATCAGCCCGAAGCTGGCCTTAGGGGGCGTGCGCTCCATGGCACGCTTGTACCCCGTACCAGAGGTGGAGAAGGAAATGTTGAAGTCCCCCCGGGTGGATGCGGCAGTGGCAGCTGTGACCAAGAAGACCACCATCCCGGTGGAGGGCAGTGCAGCACTGAAGGATGTTCAGGATCGGAAGCTGGACACGTTGCTAAAGCAGGCCTTTGACATTAGCGCTATGGCCCTTCAGGCTTCGGTGTGCGGAGCTTGGGTGGCCAGGGCGTGCTTGCGGTGTTCCCAGCAGTTACAGGGGGCTGGGGAGTCAAGTTGGAGTGCTGGGGGAGGCCGCGCGCATAGAGTCGGGGGCGGCGTACCTGGCAGATAGTCAGTACGATCTGATTAGGAGTTTGTCTAAGAATATGGCTTCTGTGGTGGCGGCTTGTAGGTACCTTTGGCTCCGAAATTGGGCAGCCGATGCTTCTTCCAAGGCTCGCCTTAGCAGGCTTCCTTTTAAGGGGAAGCTGCTTTTTGGAGAGGATTTGAACAAGTTGATAAAGGATCTGGGGAGTCTAAGGGGGGTAGACTTCCAGAGGATAAGCCGCGGCAGGGTCGTTTTGCCTCCGGGGTGCGTTCTCAACAGCGGGATGTCAGGAGGCCTAGACTGTCTCGCCAGGGCTCCTTTCTGAGGGGCCGATTCTCTTCCAGAGGCCAAGGTTTTCGGGGGTTTCGAGGAGCAGGAAGGGGTTTTGGCGTCTCTTCCGCTTCCTCGGGCCCGAAGAAGCCACAATGAGACAACGGGGGTTCAGGTGGGGGTGCTGCCGGTAGGAGGGCGTTTGCGGCAGTTCATTCCCGCCTGGGCCCGGGTCACGTCAGACAGATGGGTTCTGGAGGTCATCCAGTTCGGTTATGCTCTGGAGTTCTCAAGACCGGTTCTTCCTTCTTTCGTTCAGTCTCCGTGCAGGACGGTAGCCAAGTGGGTGGCGGTGGAACAAACACTGTCGAAGTTGGTGGCGCTGGGGGCCGTAGTCCCGGTGCCAGGCGATCAACGCGGGTGCGGTCGGTACTCGATTTATTTTGTCGTCCCCAAGAAGGAAGGCTCCTGGCGTCCAATTTTAGATCTCAAGCACGTCAATCGGTGTCTCCGCGTACCGCACTTTCGGATGGAGACTCTGAGGTCGGTGATAGTAGCGGTGCGACTAGGAGAATTTCTTACCTCGCTCAATCTCACCGAGGCATACTTACACATTCCCATCAGAGCCGCCCATCAGCAGTTCTTGCGGTTTGCGGTGCCGGAGGGTCACTTTCAGTTTCAGGCATTGCTGTTCGGCCTGGCGACTGCTCCTCGCACGTTCACCAAGGTGATGGCAGTGGTGGTCCATCCTTATCTGGACGAATGGTCAATCAGAGCCAAGTCTGAGGAGGAAAGTTCGAGGGCGACGGCCAGAGTGGTGGCATTTCTTCAGAGCTTGGGATGGGTGATCAACGAGGCGAAGAGCAAGTTGACACCCTCCCAGGGACTGGAGTACTTAGGAGCAAGATTCGACACAAGCGTGGGCGAGGTGTTTCTGCCAGTTCACAGGGTAGAGAGCCTTCGTCGGCTGGTGCGAGAGTTTCTAGCATGGGAGGCACTCTCAGCGTGGCACTATTTGCAGGTTCTGGGGACCATGGCAGCGACGTTGGATCTGGTTTCTTGGGCCAGGGCTCATATGAGGCCTCTGCAACGGGCGCTGCTTCGGCGCTGGTCCCATCAGACGCAGTCTTTGACGACGGTGCTTCCATGTACAGCAGAGGTCAGGGAGTCCTTGAGGTGGTGGCTCTCACCGGGGAACCTGGAGAAGGGGATGCCTCTAGAGTCACCTTGTTGGATTCAGGTGTCAACGGATGCGAGTCTGTCAGGCTGGGGGGCTCACTGCGAAGGCCATTTTGCCCAAGGGGTTTGGAGTGTTCAGGAGGCTCGGTGGTCCATCAACAAGTTGGAGTTGAGGGTGGCGACGCTGGCCCTCAGAGAGTTCCGTTCCTTGGTTCTGGGGAAAGCAGTCAGGGTTCTCTCGGACAATGTGACGGCGGTGGCCTACATCAATCGGCAAGGCGGCATGGGCAGCAGACTGTTAGAAGAGGAGGCGGCCGATTTGTTTGCTTGGGCCGAGGAGCATCTGCTAGCCCTGTTGGCTCAGCATGTCGCCAGAGTGGAAAATGTGACAGCAGACTATCTCAGCAGGCACAGAGTGGACCATGGCGAGTGGGAGCTCTGTCAGGACGCCTTCGACCAGATAGTGCGCCGGTGGGGGCAGCCTGTGATGGACTTGATGGCGCGGTGGTTGACGGCCAAGACGGGCAGATTCTTCAACAGGAGAAAAGAAAGGATGTCGGAAGGGCTCGACGCTCTGGTTCAGAGGTGGCCCGCAGAAGGGATGTTGTATGTGTTTCCTCCCTGGGCGCTCATAGGTCGGGTTCTACACAGCATAAAGGCGCATCGAGGGGTAGTAATCCTGATAGCACCAGACTGGCCGAGGCGGCCCTGGTATGCCGATCTGGTCCAGTTGCTGGTGGACCGCCCCTGGTGGCTCCCGGTCCGGGAGGATCTTCTCATGCAGGGCCCGCTCAGGATGCCGCAGGTGGGTCAGTTCTCGCTTACGGACTGGCTATTGAAAGGGCAAAGCTGAAAAAGAAAGGATATTCGAGAGCTGTGATATCGACACTGTTGAAGGTCAGCAAGCGGTCTACCTGCTTAGCGTATGTGCGTGTTTGGCGTATATTTGAGAACTGGTGCGAGGAGCGAGGTAAGCGTCCCCTGGCGGTCTCTGTGGCAGAGGTGTTAGATTTTTTGCAAGCTGGGCTCGAGAAGGGGCTGGCGGCCACTTCGTTGCGGGTCCAGCTGGCAGCCATTGCTTGTTACAGAGGTAAGGTAAAAGGTAAGGCCCTGGGGCAACACCCCAATGTGGTGCGGTTTCTTAAAGCGGTTAGGAGATTACGGCCGCATCGGAGGGTGGTAGTGCCCCCTTGGGATCTAAATTTGGTGTTGGATGCTCTGGCTGGTGCACCCTTTGAGCCGCTTGGTAGAGCTTCTCTGAAGGATTTGATGCTTAAGGCTGTATTTTTGGTGGCCATTTGCTCAGCTAGGCGAGTGTCGGAGTTACAGGCGCTGTCCTGTCGGCCGCCCTTTCTTGTATTTTTCGAGGAGAAGGTAGTGTTGCACATGGTTCCTTCCTTTTTGCCTAAGGTAGTCTCGCCTTTTCACGTTAATCAGTCGGTGTCTCTCCCTTCCTTTGCTGCTGGGGGGCAGGAGGAGGGGGATTCTCGTTTGCGGCTCCTGGATGTCCGTAGAATTCTAAGGAGGTATTTGAAGCGGTCTAAGGCCTTCCGTAAGTCGGAGCGCCTATTTGTGTTGTTTGGAGGACCGCGTAAGGGGGAGGCGGCGGCCAAGGCCACGATTTCTAGGTGGATCAGGCAAGCCATTGCGTCAGCTTATATTGTGAAGGGTAGACAGGTCCCTGTGGGCTTGCAGGCGCATTCCACAAGGGCTCTGGCGACGTCCTGGGCGGAGTTCAGTCTGGTTCCCCTTTGGATATCTGCAAACAGGCGACTTGGTCATCGTTGCATTCCTTTGCCAAGCACTACCGGTTGGATGTGCAGGCAGCGGCGGATGCCAGTTTTGGTAGAGAGGTGCTTCGATCCGGCTTGGCAGGCCCTTCCCGTATTTGAACTGCTCTGATACATCCCAGGATGCAGGGACTGGACTGTAGAGGCGATCAGAAAGAAGTAATTAGGTCCTACCTGCTAATTAGTGTTCCTGGAGAATCTACAGTCCAGTCCCTGGCCCCACCCAGATTCTTAGTGCTGGATCGAAGCGCCTCGGGATGGATAGTGCTCCGGAGTTGGTGTTGCTCGCGTTGCCCTGCGGTTCTAGTGGCCGGGCGGTCGGGACTGTGGCGGAGCCCTGTTGGGTGGTGAGTGCTGTGTTTGTCCTTAGGTAATTGGGGTGGGGGGCTAGGTTCTGTAAGCCTTCTCCTTCCCCTTCCTCCTTCCTCTGCCTTGGGAAGGGGGACCCCGGCTCCTCCCCAGTCTGGGGAGGGAGGTGCGTGGGTGAGTTTGGTTAGTTAGTTAGTGGTTAGTTGTTAGTTGTCTCTCCGGTTACTTTGCTTTGTCAACAGGATACTGAAGCTGGTGGGTGTGCCAGTGGGTTATATGGGTCCTGGTGACGTCAGAAGATTGATTGGCTCAGTCTCCAAGCTGCAGGTAGAGAGGCACAACCCAGGATGCAGGGACTGGACTGTAGATTCTCCAGGAACACTAATTAGCAGGTAAGACCTAATTACTTCTTTCTGCATATCACTTCTGAATCTATCTCCTTTCACCTTCATCCCATGTCTCCTCTTAGTAGAGCTTGCTTTCAATCGAAAGAGGCTCTCCTCTTGTGCATTTATGCCATGGAGGTATTTAAACTTTTTAATCATATCACCTCTATCCCGCCTTTCCTCTAAGGTGTTCATATTAAGATTCTTAAGTCTGTCCTCATATGCTTTATAATGAAGACCACTAACCATTTTAGTAGTCACCCTATGTACGGACTCCAGCCTGTTTATATCCTTTTGAAGGTGCGGTCTCCAGAACTGCACACAATACTCCAAATGAGGCCGCACCAAAGACTTATACAGAGGCATTGTCACCTCCTTTTTTCTGCTGGCCATTCCTCTCCCTATGCACCCAAGCATCCTTCTAGGCTTCATTGTAAGGGGCATAACCAGTCAAAATGAGGAGGAAATAACGCCTCTACACTTGGAGTACTGTGTTCAGTTTTGTAGGCCGTATCTCGCTATGGATTCTGTATAAAAAGACTTGAAGCAGTTCAGGAGAGCATGACCAAAATGGTATGCATTTATGCCAGAAGCTGTATGAAGAGCGACTTGAAGATCTGTTTTAGAAGAAAGGAGGGACATGGGAGATATGATACAGATGTATAAATACTTGAAAAGTATTAATGAGTAAACAAACCTTTTTCAAAGACAGGGAAGCTATAAAACTAGAGGACATGAAATAAAACTGGGCATCAAAATGGCAGATGAAATTTAATGTGGACAAGTGCAAGGTTATGCACCTAGGGAAGAACAACCCAAACTATGGTTACACGATGCAAGGTTCCACATTAGGAACCACCACCCAGGAAAAAGATTTAGGCGTCATTGTGGATACCATGTTAAAACCCTCGGCCCAGTGTGCAGCGGCGGCCAAGAGAGCAAATAGAATGCTAGGTATGATAAGGAAAGGAATGGAAAATAAAACAAAGGATATTATAATGCCTCTATATCGTTCCATGGTGAGACCGCACCTTGAATATTGTGTGTAATTCTGGTCGCCGTGTCTTAAAAAGGATATAGAGTTATTAGAAAAGGTTCAGAGAAGAGCCACCAAAATGGTAAAGGGGATGGAAGGATACTCCTATGAAGAAAGGCTAAAAAGGTTAGGGGTCTTTAACCTGGAAAAGAGACGGCTGAGGGGAGATATGATAGAAGTCTATAAATTAATGAGCGGAGTGGAACGGGTAAACGTAGATCGATTGTTTACCTTATCAGAATATAGAAAGACTAGGGGACATGCAATGAAGCTACAGGGTAAACTATTTAAGACTAATAAAAGAAAATATTTTTTCACTCAACGTGTAATCAAACTCTGGAATTTGTTACCGGAGCATGTAGTAAAGGCTGTTAGTGTAGCTGGGTTTAAAAAAGGTTTGGACAAGTTCCTGGAGGAAAGGTCCATAAGCCATTATTAAGAAGGGACCCAGGATATCAATGCTTGAACCAATACAAGCATTGTGGAACCTCTGTCCCTTGGGGAAACTGCTAGGTACATATGACCTAGATTAGCCACTGTTGGAAACAGAATACTGGGCTTGATGGACCTTGGTCTGACCCAGTATGGCATATCTTATGTTCTTAAATGAAAGGAGGAAAATATCAGGAAATACTTTTTCATGGAAAAGGTGGTGGATGCCTAGAAAACCTTCCTACTGGAGATGGTAGGAAAAAAACCCAGTGATGAAATTCAAAAAGGTCTGGTATAAGCTCAGAGGATCCCAATATAGGAAGGGAAGCATTCCTGCTCACAGCAATACTTAAATTTCTTTCACACTTCAAAAAAGCATAGTAGAGGTAGCTGTTACAGAGCAGCAGTTACAACCTAAAGTAAAAACTATAGAGCGGGGATAATTTGCATGGAGCAATAGTTACAACCCAAAGTAAAATGCACAGATCAGCAGTTACAGCCCTAAATGTCTTGCTGGGCAGACTATATTGGCTGTGCTGGTTTTTATCTGCCATATTTACTATATTACCATTTAATCTTGAATTTTAGACCAGGCATTAGCATGTCTCTCTATTTGTATTCAAAGTCTGTTTAATAGTTGATAGGAGTACACTGGAATCAATTTAAAATGCAGCATGGCTACTTCAGCCTTTATGCTAACCTGTCAAGATATTTGAACACCCCCATTTTGCCATTATCCTTTGAAGATACCCTCAGTCTGAACAATACACTTCTGAGCGACTGTTGGCTTTCTCCAATGATGGCTCAGATAATGCAGCCAAACCTTAGGTAATGTCATCCAACAGCTCTCGGAACAGAAATTTGCCTTTTCAAAGCCCAGATTCATCTGAGAGGCTGTACTGGCCATTTATTTATTTATTTAGCTGGACTTATATACTGTTTTTCATCTGGTTAAAGTGGTTTACAGTGATACAGAACGTCATTTACATAGAACATATCATTTTAGATAACAAGGAGATTCCTGCTCTAGCTTTCTCAAGCCATCTCCCTCAATTCTTATTCGCCAGCTGCAGCAAATGTACATTATCCTGCTAAAAAAAAACCAAAACCTTCAAAGATAAAAACAAAAAATATCTAAAAGAAGAATGAGAAAAAGAGAAAAAACAGCAGAGTAATTATGTCTGATGCTGATTTCCACAGTCAGTCAAATAACCTTTCTTCCGGTAGGCTTACATTTAATTAATTAGATTTTACATACTGCACATTTCAAAATCAGCGCTGTTTACAAAGAACAGAATAAGCATTTTATATTGAACAAGCATCACAGAACACTTCAATAAATGTCTAACATTGCACAACAAACAATAAGAGGCACATACCATTCTGCATGTCCCGGCCTCTGTGCATCCGGTTGGAGCCGCAGTGCCTGAATGGAGCTGCAATTCCCGGCCGCCGGACGCTTTTGCCTTTCCCTGCAGCCCGGTCTGGCCTCCCATGGTCAGGGTTGGGCTGTGGGGACTCTCCTGCACCCTCTCACCTTTTTGATCCCAGCTGGGCCTCCTGTCCTTTGACGTCTAGGGGGACTTATTCCACTTCCATGGTGTGGAATAAGTCCTCCGTCCATTCTCTTGGCCCTGGATGTACAGGGCCGACTTAAGAATTGGCTCTGTACATCCGGGACCACGGACCGCCCACTGCCCGCCCTAACTTCACCTCTGCACCATCCCCTCCTGCCCCTGTCTAAGCCTCCCTTTATAAATTTCTTGTTTGTATGGAGAGGCTTAGTCGGGAACAGTAAGGGGGATGAATAGCGGGGATGGACATCCCAACGGACGGAGTAGACTCCTAAGCATATTACATTGAACAGGGGCGTAAACTTGGGTAGTACAGGGAGAACTAAGTTACATGGTGGTATGAGGTCCGTCAGCAGTTAGGGTTGTCGGAGCGAGGTCTGGCAGCAGGCAAAGTCTTTATCATAGCTATAGTATATGGTCATAGTATAGTTGGAACAAATGAGTATACATCTGATATAACTTTGTCCTGGAATGTTGTTCCTGCACTGGGGCTCTGGTCTCTTATATGACATCCCTTATTCCAACCATATGGAACTCTTGCCGGCTTTAATTTAGATTGAGATGGAGAAATGACATCCGGCATGATACAATTTTCTTTCCGTGAGGTGTAAGGGAAACTGGTGAAGTCAGGGATCCATGACTATAAACTCCACTCTCACTGTAAGAGCAGGTGTTTGAAAAGGAGGCTCAGGAAGACGAATCAGCTGGCAGATCCAGTTTAAGTCCAGAGTCTGGCTCTTAAGGTCAGAGGTATTGCTACTCAGCCTTGCCCAACTCTTAGCTGCACTATTATGTAAAATCTAAGGGAGCTCATCGTCTCTTCATGATCTGCCTCCTCACCTCTGGTGCTTAATTCTGAAATATCAAGAGCAAACTTCTTGTTTTTTTTATATGCCAAAGTGCCATTAACTTCTGTTTTTTGCCTGATTTTATCAATGTCAACTTTATCAGGCAATGGATTTTGTACCCTCTTGGGAATGTAGGAATATGTTTCTTTCCATTCAGGCCTCGTCTTGTTGATGGAAACTTTACCAAGGCAGGTTTTAGAAATAATGGAGAATGTTTCTGCTGTGAATGGTTACCTGTAGCGTCAACTGACTTTTTTGACTGGAAAGTTTCTGAAGAAAGCTGATCTGTCGGACTCTGTAAATTATTGCACAATTGCTTTGATCCCACAGGCCAGCAAGATTCTACTCAAGATCATTCAGTGGAGACTACAACCATACATGGAATGAGAACTGCCTGAAGTCCAAGCAGGGTTCAAGAAAGGGCAAAGAACAAGAGACACCATAGCGGATGTGAGGTGCATCCTTGAAAAGACAAAAGAATATTTAAAGGATATTTATATGTGTTTTATTGAATACAGCAAGGCCTTTCATGGTGTTAATCATGAAAAACTCTGGGCCACATTAAGAGGGTACCCATTGCCGCCCCTTTCCAGGTCCTACAGCAGCAACAATAGCCCTCAAACTGCGACATAGCGCTTACTAACACTCCGGCACTGTATCAGTTTCCTTCTATTCACAATGTGCCATTTCCATTCCCCTCCAAAACCAGAAGTGGTATTGGAGAGGGGTAGAAAAGGTACATTGTGTACAGCAGGAAACCATGATGCAGCATTTGAGTGTTAGTAAGTTCTGTGTCGCGGTTTGAGGATGCTGCTGCTGCAGGCCCCGGAACGGGGCAGTGGCAGTGGGAGTGGGAGGGGGCCATGGGGGGGGGGGGGGCAGGATGTAGAGCCCACCTAGGGCACCTCCAATCCTTGCACCAGCCTTGGGTATACCAGAACACCTGGTAGTTCTCATGCATAACCTTTATATTGATCAAACAGCAGCAATTCAAATGGAACAAGGAGAAACAGAATGGTTTAAAATCAGCAGAGATGTATGACAAGGCTGCTTACTTTCCCCCTACCAGTTTAATTTATATACAGAATGAATCATCAGAGAAGCAGGACTGTATGAAGACAACCAAGATGTGAAGATTGGTGGAAGACTCAACAACCTTTGTTATACTGATGATACCATGTTACTGGTTGAAAAATGAAGCCAACCTGAAAATGAAGATCAAGTAACATAGTATTGAAATGGGCCTGCAACTTAACATGAAGAACTACTACTACTACTACTACTGAGCCATTTGCATAGCGCTACAAGACATACCCAGTGCTGCACAGACATGTAAGAGACAGTCCCTGCTCATCAGAACTTACAATCTAGTCAAGACAGACCACACAGTAGGTGTAGACATGGCATACAGCTAGGGGGAATGGTAAGGAAACACAAGGAGATCAGGTGAGTCAAAATCCAAAAGCGGCAGCGAAGAGGTCAATTTTTAGCCTCCTTGGGTGTCGGTGGATATTGGAGTATCTCCAGTTCTTCTGTCCTCAGTTCCTTTTCCGAGACTACAGTGATGGAAAGCCCCATTGTCATGTCATGTATAAATTCCTGAAAAGACATGTCTTCTGGTGGAGATTGACACTGTTCATGAGGTGGTGAAGGGTCCGAAGGGATGTCTGGGAGTTCTCGGGAATTGAGTGAACCTTTGTCAGATTCTGAAGAACTGGAAACAGTCTGGCAGGAAGTCGAAGTATCGGCAGTCTTGGGTTTGACCACAAACACTTCTTGGACGTCAAGGATCAATGTTGATACCGATGCTCGGAGGTATCGGAATCGAGAGCTATGGCAGTTTGAGACTGTGGGGTGCCGGGGGTCGGTTCCAACTCAGGCATCTGCTTCGGGGTTCCAACAATGTTGGTTCGAGAGCTGGCATTGGGGCCGATACTGATGGCAGTATGCTCAGTGCAGACTCCTGTACTCCTGGAGCACTCAATGTTATGGGTATCGAGGCTGCCAGGAGTGCAGCCAAACTCCTCTCGAGCCAACAAGTTCTGGTACAGGAAGATGGCCAATGTCTGGGTGGAGTCGCCTACAGGGCTTTGAGCCACTGTCCCAGAACATGGAACCGGTAGCTCTCTGGAGGTCAATGCCTTGGGAGCATCCCAGAGCCCCTCCTGTACTTTGGAGGACAGATCTTACCACTGGGGCTGCTTGGCTGGCCAGTCTGCATCTGAAGCACCTCTAGGGGTGTCACGATGTTTATGTTGAGACTTCTCTTTGGTTTTGGCATCAGTCTTCAATGCTGATGCTGATGACCTGGGAGCAGCCAGAGACTTTGACTTAATTTTATGTTTGGACTTTGAAGATACCTGAGACCCATGCAAGGAAGTCGATGCTCTCAATGAAGTTTGAAGTCACTGAAACCGAGTCTGAGGCAAACTACAATCAGTACTTGTTGGTTTAGGGTTTTTAGACCTCTTTGTCATTTGTTGACACAAAGGACAAGATTTGGTTTGATGGTTAGGGCCCAAACACTTGAAACACCAGTTATGTTTCTCAGCGACTGATATGGTACCCGCACACTTGCTACGCTTTTTGAAGCCACTAGTTGGCTTTTCCATGCCTTAAACAGTTATCTTCAAAGTTGAAGAGAAGGTTGGGGAGGCCCAGAGGCCTAGTCGGTGATGAAAACCGCATAAAAATATGAAGAAAAAAATGTATAAAAATAAAAAATGAAAATAAGAGAATTATTGGGGCTGGTGTCTGGATTGATGGAACTGGTGGCAATGGGAAGGTAGAAGCACGATGTTCCATGAAAAGGGTATTTCAGCGGTGTCAGAATTGAACATTCTGCTGGTTCCACGGAAAATGAAGAACTAAGAAGAGGCGTTGGGAAGGCTGGAAGGCAGGTGCAGTGGAGTGCTTCCAAAGGCTTTTCTATTGGATGCCGGGGAACGTTCCCACACAGGTTCAGTCAGTGATGTTCACACCATATGTGAAGATTGCATTCCTGCTTGTTCATGGAGATATTTTCCTGGCAGCTGGAGAAGCAGATCCTGCTGCTGGACTGAAGTCTCAGGTATTGCGTGTGGGAGGTGTTTTTCTCAGCCTCTAGCTGCCTGGAAACAGGAAGAAATGTAGTAAGAGGCGGCATGGCAAATTTCTTTTAAAGTAAGTATGATGTTTGCTGCACTCTGCCTCTGTCACTGCAGCTTGGGGTCACTGGGCCCAGTGGGCCCTCTTCTAGCCTGAGTCCCCCACTTTGTAGGGGCTGTTTGGACAGAATTTATGCCACTGCAGCCTACCTTCTTCCCAAAACCTCTTTCCTGTCTTAGCGAAACACCTTTCCACACATTAGTACAGGAAGGCTCTCCTCACATTTTCACTGCACTAAAGAATACTACTAACACTATTAATCATTTATATGGCACTACAAGACGTAGGCAGCGCTGTATAGACAAATATAAAAGACTGTCCTTGCTCATCAGAACTTATAATCTAATCAATGTTCCCCGCTCTTTGTCGCATTTGCTTTTTCCCTGTTGGGTGCCTTTGTCAGGAAGTGAACAGTTTCAAACTAGAAAGCAGACTGCACAGCCTTCTGCTACCATCAAGTGGAAATACCTTCTCCCATCCATATCAGAGCACATCAGCTCTGTACAAAGGCAGTTTCTATTGCAATCTCGCATTGTCTTCTGTACTAGATCTATGCAAGGCCACAACATGGACCTCTATTCATGCGTTCACAAACATTACTGTCTTGAC
The DNA here is from genome assembly GCA_033557465.1 of Ichthyophis bannanicus. Taxonomy (NCBI): domain Eukaryota; kingdom Metazoa; phylum Chordata; class Amphibia; order Gymnophiona; family Ichthyophiidae; genus Ichthyophis; species Ichthyophis bannanicus. The sequence continues at coordinate 197,322,348 of CM066039.1, forward strand.
TGTTCTTCAAGTATTGATAGACAAACATTATTTCAGAAGCTTTTCATATGCTTACTTTCAAATCCATCCTCCCATACTCCTTCCTACATGGATTGCTTCATTGATCAAACTAACAGAGGAGGCAAACTTATTCTCCAAATGCACCCTAAGTTTTTACCTAGGCTGGTGACATCTTTTCACATCAACAAAGAAACAGTGTTTTCTATCTTTGGTTTGAAACTGCATTCAAATCCACTTTAGACTATAAACGGGTTCTCACCTATTACCTTAAAACAGAATAATTTAGAAAGTTCAGGGCTTTTTTTGAGGGGGGAACTTGGTGGTACAGAGTAGTGGTGCTTTTTTTGTCTGCTAAAATTGACCCATTGTCCTCATGTGTTAATGAAAAAGTCCTGCATATGCGTCCTGGTACTTTTTCTTTTTGCTAGGAAAAAAGTACTGAGAAATCCCATGCAACTTTGTCTCCTTTGATCCCGAGAGACCTGGCCTAAGAATTGCAAAAAGAGCTTTAGCTGTATCTGTTATGAACAAGCAGATGTCTTCCTCTCTTTTCCAAAGTGAAGTCTTAATTAGAGCTCCAGTGGTCCTCCTAAAGTCTGCCTTGCTACATACAATGTGTAAAGCAGCTACATGATCCTCCCTTCATATTTTTTTACTGCATATTAATATTTGGACCAAGCCTCAGCAAGGGACAGTGACTTTGGTCAAGCTGTACTGGCCAACGTGTCAATGTGAACTGGCAAGTCTCCATTTTGTTAATGTGGGCTGCTCTTAAGACTGCGACAATATGAAAGTTATGAGCAGATCTCAGCTTGGGAATCATCCACTTACGTATGTGCGTGACTTAATCCTCTTGTCAAAGGAAACAGCAATGTTGTTCACCTGTTTACAGGTATTTTCCATAGACAGACTGATATATTACAAATCCCCCCTCCCACCTGCTTGAGAATTTTCTGAGGAGCTGAGGAGGCTGCAGCAAGTGGGAAGGGCTACATCTACTCAGACCTTTACAAGGTGCAATCAAAAAGTATCGAGACTTGTACAATAACTCAAGAAGTATAACACTGACAGTGCACTCAGTCTCCTTCAAAGTAGTCCCCTCCTGATAAAACACACTTCCTCCAGCGTTCTGCCATTGCTAGAAACAATTTTGAAATGCCTCTTTTGCTATGCTGTGAAGCTGTTGTGTCAAAGTTTGCTTAAAGGTCTCCATGTTATTGGATCGCCTTCTTTTCAGCGGTGATTTCAGTTTTGGAAACAAGAAAAAGTCACAGGATGCGAGGTGAGTACAGAGGCTGACAGACTTGCTCGATTTGGTGTTTGGCCACGAATTGCTGGACAAGATGTGATGCGTGAGTTGTGGCATTATCGTGATGAAGCAACCATTCACCATTTCTATGTAACTCTGGCCTCTTACGACAACTGCATCTTTCAAAAGGGTCAGACCTTGGACGTAGTACTCCTGATTGGAGGTTTGGCCTTTTGGAGAATACTCATGAAGAACAATACCCTGTTAATCAAAGAAAACTGTGAGCATGACCTAGACCAGGGGTCACCAACCTGCGGCCCGCGGGCCGCATGCGGCCCATGAGGTCCCTTCGTGCGGCCCGCGAGGCTCTACCCCGGTTAACATTACGTGCGGCCCGCCAAGGATTCCCGCCATTGTATCCACGCGCTCGCAGCTCACCGACGACCACCTGCAAGCGTCCCTTCTCCTGTCAGTGTCATCTGTGAAGCCGGACTTTAAGCGTTTGTCTGCTAGCATGAATCATCAGCCATCTCATTAAATTCAATAAAGGTGATCAGCCATTGTTTTCATAATTTTGCGTTTGTTGTTTTTTTTCGCGGGGGCGGGGAGAAGGGGGGTGTGGCCCGCGAGACTCCCGGTAGTCGGCTGTGCGGCCCGCGGCCCTCTGGAGGTTGGTGACCCCAGACCTAGACATTGCTCCTCACCTGATGGGCTTTCTTAGGTCTGGGAGAGTTTGGCGTCTTCCATTGTGAGGATTGAGCCTTAGTTTATGGGTCATAACCATAAACCTATGATTCATCACCAGTAATAATCTTTTTAATAAAATTGGAGTCATTTTCAACACATTCCAACTCCCTGGCTGCAGACAGTCAATTTTCTTTTTGGTCAGGGAACAGGAGTTTTGGCATGAATTTTGCAGACACACGTCTCATCCCTAAATCGACAGTAAGAATGGACTGTATATTTATTTATTTTGACAGTTTTGTATACCACATTATCCTTCAATCAAAGTGGTCACAACACAGTTGGGGGATACGTGTAACACAAGGGGATATGAGACACATACACTAATACTTACAGGGAACATGGGCAATGGAGGGTTAAGTGGCTTGCTCAAGACCACAAGGAGCACCTGTGGGACTAGAAACCCCAGTCCTTCCAGCCCAAGGTTGCTCTCCTCTAGTAGGATTTGAACCCTAACCTTCCGGACCGAGGTAACTTGCCCCAACCACTAGGCCACTCCTGCCTCCCTGATATAAACTGTATAGACCCAAAACCGATGTCCATGTCCTCAGCAAGCTCCCTGCTAGTAAATCGAAGATTTGAGGGTATTGTGGCATACAGTGCTTCAACTTTGTCTTCATTCCTGCTTGTGGACGGCCTTCCAGAACATTTGTCACTGTCAACACTTCGGTGGCCTTTTTGGAAACATTTGTACCAGTAATAAACTTGAGCATGACTCATGCATTCATCACCATATATTTGCTGTAACTTGTCATAAGTCTCTTTGCACAAATCTCCAAGTTTCTGGCAGAATTTAATGCAAATTCGCTGTTCAATTCACTCATCGTAGATCTGACAAACTGCTTTTATACAGTACCACACATCACATGATTATTAAAAAGTAGAGGTGTACTGCAGCGACGCTACACTCTGCACATGCAGAGCACATAACTAGTTCACTGCATGCTTTATAGCATCGTGGTGTGATGTATTGTTATAGAGCTACGCAACAAGTCTCGATACGTTTTAATCACACCTCGTACATTAAGTTCTGAGCTGTGGGAATGTAGTTCAGACCTAGTGCCATCGGAAGATATCATCTACTTGTGTGCTTTATTAATTGTGCTGTCTAAAAAAACCAATCCGCCAACACACACCCATCCTATCCACACACACAAATCTATCATACCACGTTATTACATACCTTTGTTAAATGTTACCTCAATTGTACTGTCTAAATACCGTTAAGTAACTGTACTGTCTAAATGTTTACACGTACCCTAATGTTAAATGTAACCCTCTAATTGTGATGTGACATGACCACCTTGATTGAAGGAAAAGGTGGCATACAAATCTGTCTAAATAAATAAATTATCCAGCAATGTTATTTATCTGTAATGTGTTTAACTTAAACCAGGTTTTTCTTAGAGAATCAAAGGGTATAAATTAAACAGGTCCATGTTTCTTGAGACACAATAAAATACAAAGTAGGAACAATAAGAATAATTCAGAATCAGTGTATGAAACAGCGGGTGAACCCTTAGTTTCATTAGCACAATTAATGGACTAATTAGAATCAGGTGATTAAATAACAGGGTAAAGTAAACCACCCTGCAGAGTAAATTTGCATAATCGTTTGGGCAGCCTACGTTATATAAAGCACAGGAGGCCCAAACATAATCATGAACATTTACTCTGCTTTATAACCGAAGATTTTAGAGGAGATGTTAAGCCATCTGTCTGTGAGCAGACGATGATCTGAAAAGGGGTCATGCAGCAAGATAACAACCCAAAGCATTCATATAGAACGGCTGAAGAAAAGATTGTATTGTGTTTTGAACTGGCCAAGTTGATTTTACAGAAGTGTATGTAGGCAAAAACAGCAGCATCACTTGGCAGTTTCCATGTGTAAGTGCTAGCAGTAATATGTGGAAGTGACGATATTGCACTTACACATATAGAACCGATTTTAGAAAAATACACATAGAAGTGCCACCAGTTAACAAGGGAAGCAACTACTAACACCTAGCAGAAAAGAGACATTTTATACAAATTGTGCTTGCTTAGGAGCAGGTGCATAAGCCAATGGGGAAATTCATTGGTATATATGTGTATTTCCCACTGTAAAATGCCTACGGCACGCCCACTTTGAGACTCTGCATCCTAGCCATCTACATGCGTAGATAGCATTTTTTTGAAATCGCTATATACACGTGTAGCCACTCTACACCTTTAGATATGTGTAGATCTTTCTAAAATGATCTCCTTATTATTGAATCTTCGTGTTGAATAATCAAAACATATCCTTTTTGTTTGACTTATTTATTCAATTAAATTATCCTCTTATCAGGGTCTACATTAAGCGTTAATCATATTGAGCCTGATATCCAAAGGCATTTGCACATTTTGTAGACCTGCAAACTGTGTAAATGCCACTAAATGGGATATTCAGTGGCATTAATGCCACTGAATATCCTCAGGTGCCGCCTCTTCACACCCCGATGCTCACCAGTTAGCACTGGGGCGTGTCGGGGGCACTCTGCGGCACAGTGGAGGCAGCTCTGATTATTAACTAGGCAGTGGCAATATTGAGCCAGTGTCCAATTAGCAATATGTGGTGAGAGCCAGGCACAGGAAACCCTGGCCTGACTTTCACCACATATCGGTAACCAGGCAGCGGCTCAATATCACTGCTACCTGTTAGCGAGGGGCAAATGCGGCTAACCAGAATATTCAATGCTGGGGCCAGATATGACCCCAAATTGAACATGTGGGTTTAGATTTCAGTGCCAGTGGCTAGCCGCATTAGCAACGCTAGCTGCCGGCACTGAATATCGGGTCCATTTTGAATATAGTCTGTGCATATGGGTGCATGCGCGCACATGTGATCTCAAAGAAGTTGATTTTTATATGCGTGTGTGTGTGATATTCAGTCCAGCATACTCTCTCCTCCTCTTCTTTTCAGTCTCCTCCTAATCCAGAACTAATTTAAATTTTTTCCCCTAATTGCTTCCTCCATCAGCTCCCTAGCTCCCCTTTCCTCACTGCAAAACGGGACTGGGCTAATCTTCACCTATGTCTTCAGATTATATGCTTAATGTTCTTGGCAATGGAAAAATATGTCTGTAATTTGAAATGGAAATGGGTGGTGGTGATATAAAGTGTTTGCCACTTGCTGCAAAGTGTGTTTAAAAATTGTGGATTAGAACAAACATTCAGCCTCATGCATGAGAAAGGAACTAAAGTAATTGTTCCTTTTTTTTTTTTGTACACAATTTTTTCCAGTACAAGTGGGGAGTCAGTATATGTTCTGGCTGCTGGTCTATATATCTGTGCATTTTCTCCAGTTTTTCCATCTCTTTCCACAGAGATCTCACAGAACTGGTCAGACCATGCCCTATGGTGGGAGCAGAAGAAGATGTGGTTGCTAAAGACAAACTGGACCCTGGACAAGTATGGGATCTTAGCAGATGCCAAGCTGCTCTACACCTCCCAGCACAAGAAAGTGCGCCTGCTGCTGCCTAACATGCGGAGTGTCCTGCTGAAAGCCAACTTCTCCAGCCCTGTTTTCCATGCTGTCATTGAGATCTGCAAGATTCTGAGTGAGTACACATACCCAGGTCACTGGAGAGCTCAGGCACATTGTAGTTAAGTGCTGGAAGTGTGATCAAGGATGGTGGGGGAACTTATTCCATGAAAAATATGTGACAACAGGTCAGAAATATGTCTACCTGAGGTGATGCAGATAGTGGCTTATGCCTGGAAAGATACAGAAAAAACTAGTGAAATATGACCGCATGTAAGGACTGTGGGATGCATCTAATTTGTTCCTGGTGCATGCCTCTCAGATACCACTTCTCTTCACTTCTTTGCAATTCTAGATTCTTGGGTGGGGGGAGGGGGATGAACAAAACCATTAACGTGGTTAGGACACCCGATAACCATATTAAATCTCCAGGCACTGAATATCCGTGAGTGCCGCCTCTGCATGCCCCGGTGCATTGTGGGGGTGGTTCAGGGGCACCCAGTGATAACCAGGCAACAGTGATATGCTTATGTTTATTTAAAATTTTCTATATCACCCGACACCTAACAGTATCTGAGCAGTTTACATGAGCCATTGCCCAGTTATTGCTACAGAGGAAATGTCAGGTGCAGTAAAGACTGACCTATCTTTCACCACCTAAGCTAACCAAGCAGCAGCTGAATCACTGCTGCCCTGTTAGCTTTACTGCTATCTGATTGTCCTGGATATTCAGTGCTGGTGGTCAGTCCTGGCCTTGGCATTGAATATCCAGGTCTCAGTTTCAGCGATGATAGCTAGCCATCGCCGCTGGATGTGTTCATCCCAAGTTGTATCCCTCATTCTCCCACTGCTGAGAATTCTCTGTAGAGCTTAGTGGTTTGTATGGAAGGGCAGACTGGCTAGGCCATATGGTCTTTATCTGCTGTCATGTTTCTGTGTTAAAAGATCAAGTGTGTTTTCAGAAGAAATGAATAAAAAGGCAAGGGCCAAAAAAAGCTTTCAAAACTAATGATCTATGCATGGTATGTTACCAAGTTACAATGTAAACCACTTTGACTGAAATGAGAAAGCGGTATAAAAAACAAAACAAAACCTGTTAAATAAATAAATGGTATAATCCCCAATGTTGCCTCCTAATGCTTGCTAGAGCGTGTGCAGATGGAGCCTACTGCTGGACACATAGGTTCTGCAAGTGAGCAGTGGGGACATTACAGCATATGCCCTACCTTCTCCCACATCTGTCTCCTGCCCTTGTCTCCATCCCTCAGCATTCTGTCTTGCCTTCCTGATCGTCTCTCCGGGCCAGTCCAGGAACAAAAGGGCTGTCAATCCACTCCAGCAACTGAGGACTGCAAAAACTGAAGTTTTGCATAGTTGGTATCTGGCTCCCCCTGCTGGCTAACCTTCAGTCTTGCAGTCCTCAGCAACTGGAACGGACGGTTTTTCCTGGCTGGCTCCCGTTGAAATTTTATATTTAAAGATTTTCTTTATTTTAGTTGATTTATTTATTGTCTACTTACAAGCAGTGGTATGGAGTGAGCCCTAGCAGGGTTCGTTTTTTCCATAAAGTAATTTAAAGATTTTTGATTCTAACGGAGCTGCTAAGTCAGAGCCTGCCTTATTCAGCTGCTTCGTTTCAGGACAAAGGCAGCAGTAAGGTGCTGGGAGCCCCAGAAACCATCCTGCCGTCCTCCGGCTTCAGTTTCTTGTCCACTGGCAGTGGATGTGAGTAACTAAGCTAAAGATTCTTGTTTTTAAGGTTTGTGCTTTTTTTAAGTTCTGTCGGGAAACGGCGTTTTCGTCAGCGGGGCTTCTGCTATGTTGGCGTTTCTTGTTAGGTAGGTTTGTTTTCGGCGATTGCAGGCATCTTGTTTATTTTTGGCTGTGTTTCTTCTTTTTATAACATTTTCTGATTAGTTTTTAGCTGTGGTTTTAATTTTCTTCAGTTTAACAATGGAGAATGTTTCAGGAGGCAGTTTGGATTCGGCGGGAACGGCCGCCATTAATGTTTCAGCTCCTGTTTCTTCGGGGCAAGGAAAGCCGGTTAAAAAGAGAGCTAAGGCTAAAAAACAGCAGAAGGGGGTAGAAACTACTTCTCCTTCATTAGTTGAGTCTCAGAAAAGCTTAGAATCGGTATTTTCGGCTGATTTTATTTTGGCACTTCATCAGGCCTATTTAAAATGGCAGCATGCTCAGGACAAGGGATCTGTTACTGAAAATGCTCAAGTTTTTGAAACTCTACCTTCTGTGTTGGATCCAGGTGAAGGTCCCTCTAACTTGGCTCTCGGACCACAGATAAGAGGTGATAAGACTGCTCAGCAAGTCTCTGAGCTCCAGGGACTGGAGGAGGGTGAACTCCTTTCTGACCCTGGTGTGGACTGGGCAGCGGAATTGGATGATGCTGATTTAGCTTCCAGTGAGGATCCAAATTTGTTTAGAGTTTTTAGAAAGGAGGAATTGGGTCCTCTTATTACTCAGACTTTATCCGCTTTGAATATTCCCATGCCAGTGTCTCAGGGAATGCCGCTTGAGGATCCTCTTCTTCAAGGTTTTAAGTTGGAGCAGAAATGTTTTCCTGTGCACCGGGTTATGAGGCAGATGGTGGAGTCTGAGTGGGAATGCCCTGAGGCTTCCTTGCGGGGAGCACGGGCTATTGGCCGGTTATATCCTTTACCGCAAGAGGATCAGGAGTTGCTAAAGATGCCTAAGGTAGATGCTTTAGTCTCTGCGGTTGCCAGAAAAACAACTATCCCCGTTGAGGGCGGAGCGGCACTCAAGGATTTGCAGGATAGAAAGTTGGAATCCTTGTTAAAACAGGCTTTTGATTCTTCAGCTCTATCTTTGCGAGTGTCTATCTGTGGGGCATTGGTTTCTAGAGCCTCTATTCGTTGGATCCAGAGTGACTCTCTTTCCCCTTCGAGCCAGGGAGAGGGTGCGAAACTTGAGTTGGCAGCTTCTTATCTAGCAGATGCCTTCTATGATTTGGTGCGGATTTCAGCGAAGTCCTTAGCAACCGTTGTTGCAGCTCGGAGATTTCTTTGGCTAAGAAATTGGGCGGCGGATGTTTCTTCCAAGGCAAGGCTCAGTAAACTTCCATATAAAGGTTCGTTGCTGTTTGGAGCGGCTTTGGAAAAAATTGTCAAGGATCTGGGTGATTCTAAGGGCGGCCGACTTCCAGAGGACCGCCCAAAGTCTCAAAAGCCAAGCATTTTGCAGAGGGGTGCTTCTCGGGATTATCGCCGCTTTCGTGGTGCCCGTTTTGCACCGTATCAGCGTGGTCGCTTTATGGCCAGAAGTCAGTCCTTTCGTGGGGCGCGAGGTTTCGGAAGAGGTTTTTTTGGAGACAAGCAAAATTCAGCAAAAAAACCTCAATGAAGTGCGGCTGGTCCAGGCGGAAATCCCGGTGGGGGGTCGGCTTCAAGCCTTCCTTTCCATCTGGACCACCATTACTTCCGACCAGTGGGTTCTGGAGATAATCCGGAACGGGTATTCTCTCGAATTCGCTACTCCTCTAGCAGATGCTTTCGTGGTGTCTCCTTGTGGTTCGCAGGTAAAACAAGCAGCGGTTGCGGATACCCTTCGCCGGTTAATACGTCTGCGGGCGGTAGTGCCGGTTCCGCCAAGCCAGTTAGGCTTAGGTCGATACTCCATTTATTTTGTGGTTCCCAAAAAGGAGGACTCTTTTCGTCCAATTCTAGATCTAAAGGGCGTAAACCGCTGTTTGAGAGTTCCACATTTCCGCATGGAGACACTTCGCTCGGTTATTCAGTCAGTGCAACCGAACGAGGTCTTAACCTCCATAGATCTCACGGAGGCTTATTTGCATATCCCTATAAGACCAGAACACCACAAATTTCTTTGATTTGCAGTGCACATGGGACATTTCCAGTTTCGGGCGCTACCTTTTGGTCTGGCCACAGCGCCGCGCACCTTCACAAAAGTGATGGTGGTGGTAGCTGCTGCATTACGCAAAGAGGGTGTTCTCGTTCATCCCTATCTCGACGATTGGCTAATTCAAGCACCATCCATATCGGATTCTCTGACGGCTACGGCGAGAGTGGTGAGTCTTCTGGAACAGCTAGGTTGGGTAATCAACCAAGCCAAAAGTCAGTTGCTCCCAGTCACGCGCCTTCTGTATTTGGGAGCAATTTTCGATACCGCTTTAGGGGCGGTCTTTCTGCCGGAAACCAGGGTGCAGAAGATTTTGTCGCAAGTGCGAAATTTCTTGCGTCTCAAAGCACCAACAGCTTGGCGTTATCTTCAGCTCCTGGGGTCAATGGCGGCAACACTAGATCTAGTTCCGTGGGCAAGAGCTCACATGCGGCCATTGCAACAGGCTTTGCTTTCCAGGTGGTCCCCTCAGCTGCATCCTCTAGAATACAAGTTGCCCAATTTGCCCAATGTGATCTTAAGTCTTCAGTGGTGGTTGGATCCCGCTCATTTACGTGTGGGAATGCCCTTATGTCAACCGGACTGGGTGCTAGTCACTACAGATGCCAGCCTTGCCGGCTGGGGTGCTCATTGTCAGAAGAGGTTTGCTCAAGGAGTTTGGCCGGTAGAGTTGAAGGATTGCTCCATCAACCTCTTGGAGCTCAAAGCGGTTTCGTTAGCTCTTCAAGAGTTTCTTCCTCTTCTCAGGCAAAAAGCGGTTCGCGTGTTTTCAGACAATGCGGTCACGGTTTCCTATATCAACAGGCAAGGCGGCACAAGGAGTGCTGTGTTGCTGGAGGAGAGTCAGCGGTTGATGTTCTGGGCGGAAGAGCATCTGGTGGCGCTGTCGGCTGCTCATGTAGCAGGTCGAGACAACATTACGGCAGACTTCCTCAGTCGCACCGTGGTAGATCCTGGAGAATGGGAGTTGAATCCGGCGGTATTTCACGAGCTGACCCTCAGGTGGGGCCAGCCAGTGATGGACCTCATGGCCACTTTCGACAATGCAAAAGCGTTTCGGTTTTTCAGCAGACGCAGGGAACGCATGTCGGAGGGGCTCGACGGCCTAGTTCAACCATGGCCATGCAAGGGTCTTCTTTATGTATTTCCGCCTTGGCCAATGTTAGGCAGAGTGATTCGCAGAATTGCTCGTCACAGCGGTCGAGTAATTCTCATTGCGCCAGACTGGCCCAGGAGAGCGTGGTATGCGGATCTAGTTCGCCTTCTCATAGCCAGTCCCTGGAGACTGCCCTCTCGGGCAAACCTGCTCATTCAGGGGCCTCTGCTCATGCCGGAGGTGGATCGCTTCTCTCTTACGGCTTGGCTCTTGAAAGGCGTCGGTTGATACGTCGAGGGTATTCGGCCTCTGTTGTGGCTACAATGTTGCAGGCCAGAAGACGTTCTACGTCTCTTGCTTATGTAAGAGTTTGGCGAGTTTTTGAAACTTGGTGCACCAGCCAGAGCGTTCGTCCGCGTAACGCCTCCGTGCCTCACATCTTGGCTTTTTTACAAGATGGGCTGGATAAAGGTTTAGCGCTTAGTACCCTCCGGGTTCATTTAGCAGCCATTTCGTGTTTTCGGGGCACGGTGAAGGAAATTAGGCTATCGTTATATCCCGATGTTCTTCGCTTCTTTAGGGCGATACGAAATATTCGTCCGCCTCTTCGGTCGGTGATTCCACCTTGGGATTTGAACCTAGTTCTTGAAGCTTTGGCGCGTCCTCCTTTTCATCCGGCTAAAGACATTTCATTTAGGGAGCTCTCTTGGAAGATTGCCTTCCTAGTAGCATTATGTTCTGCTAGACGCATTTCGGATCTTCAAGCACTTTCTTGTAGGGCTCCATATCTGCAATTTTCGGAAGAACGAGTGCTTTTGCGGACGGTTCCTTCGTTTCTTCCAAAGGTAATTTCGGCTTTTCATGTAAATCAAGCTATTTCCCTTCCGACCTTCAGGAATGTGGAAGGTCTCCCTATTGATGCTGTTCTGGTAAATTTGGATTTGGGAAGATTGCTCAAACGATATCTTAGAAGGACTAAACTTTTCCGTAAAACAGAAAGATTATTTGTACTATTTGGGGGACCTCGGAAAGGGGAAGCAGCTTCCAAGGCATCTATTGCTAGGTGGGTGAAACAGGCGATATTGGCGGCATATAAGGCAATTGGTAAGCCGCCTCCAATGGGGCTTCATGCACATTCGACTCGAAGCCAAGCAACTTCTTGGGCTGAATATGCTTTGGTTCCGCCTGTTGATATTTGTCGAGCGGCTACGTGGTCGTCGCTTCACCCATTTGCTAAGCATTATAGATTGGATGTTGCAGCCAGGTCGGACGCTAACGTTGGTGCTTCAGCAGTCATAGCGGGTCTGGCGGGTCCCTCCCATGGTTAGTTACTGCTCTGGTACTTCCCTTTTGTTCCTGGACTGGCCCGGAGAGACGATCAGGAAGCAGAAATTAGACCTTACCTGCTAATTGTCTTTCCTGGAGATCTCTCCGGGCCAGTCCAGGACCCACCCTGTTTTATTTCTAATAGATGAGTTATTTAATTAGCAAGTCAGCGTTGTTTTGGTACTTAGGTTTTTTTCTTCACGTTGGTTTCTGAAGGTTTTTTCTCGAATTTGTTTTGTTCTCGGTTTCGTTTTTATCTACAACGTGGTTTTGTGTTTTTAAGTTTAAAAATTTTTTGAAAAACAAATAAACTTAAATTAATTATATTTACATATTGGTAATTCCCTGCTTGTAAGTAGTTAGTTTACACCATATGACTTTTTCATTTGCTTTGTTATGGATAGACTGAAGGTTAGCCAGCAGGGGGAGCCAGATACCAACTATGCAAAACTTCAGTTTTTGCAGTCCTCAGTTGCTGGAGTGGATTGACAGCCCTTTTGTTCCTGGACTGGCCCGGAGAGATCTCCAGGAAAGACAATTAGCAGGTAAGGTCTAATTTCTGCTTCTTCTATTACATCCCCAGCATTGACCTTTTTCCTCTCTCTCTCTGTCTCTTCCACCACTTCACCTCTGAATCTGCACGCTCATCTTCCCCCCTGCCTCCTCTTGAATATACAAGATCATCAGCAGACGCCTAACATTGGCCAAGGCGGAAATACATAAAGAAGACCCTTGCATGGCCATGGTTGAACTAGGCCGTCGAGCCCCTCCGACATGCGTTCCCTGCGTCTGCTGAAAAACCGAAACGCTTTTGCATTGTCGAAAGTGGCCATGAGGTCCATCACTGGCTGGCCCCACCTGAGGGTCAGCTCGTGAAATACCGCCGGATTCAACTCCCATTCTCCAGGATCTACCACGGTGCAACTGAGGAAGTCTGCCGTAATTTATTTATTTATTTATTTATTTATTTGAACAGTTTTTATATACCGCTGTTTCCAAGGATCAGCAGCGGTTTACATTACAACAAATGTTATACAGTTAAACAGTTATGTTGTCTCGACCTGCTACATGAGCAGCCGACAGCGCCACCAGATGCTCTTCCGCCCAGAACATCAACCGCTGACTCTCCTCCAGCAACACAGCACTCCTTGTGCCGCCTTGCCTGTTGATATAGGAAACCGTGACCGCATTGTCTGAAAACACGCGAACCGCTTTTTGCCTGAGAAGAGGAAGAAAGAAACTCTTGAAGAGCTAACGAAACCGCTTTGAGCTCCAAGAGGTTGATGGAGCAATCCTTCAACTCTACCGGCCAAACTCCTTGAGCAAACCTCTTCTGACAATGAGCACCCCAGCCGGCAAGGCTGGCATCTGTAGTGACTAGCACCCAGTCCGGTTGACATAAGGGCATTCCCACACGTAAATGAGCGGGATCCAACCACCACTGAAGACTTAAGATCACATTGGGCAAATTGGGCAACTTGTATTCTAGAGGATGCAGCTGAGGGGACCACCTGGAAAGCAAAACCTGTTGCAATGGCCGCATGTGAGCTCTTGCCCACGGAACTAGATCTAGTGTTGCCGCCATTGACCCCAGGAGCTGAAGATAACGCCAAGCTGTTGGTGCTTTGAGACGCAAGAAATTTCGCACTTGCGACAAAATCTTCTGCACCCTGGTTTCCGGCAGAAAGACCGCCCCTAAAGCGGTATCGAAAATTGCTCCCAAATACAGAAGGCGCGTGACTCGGAGCAACTGACTTTTGGCTTGGTTGATTACCCAACCTAGCTGTTCCAGAAGACTCACCACTCTCTCGCCGTAGCCGTCAGAGAATCTGATATGGATGGTGCTCGAATTAGCCAATCGTCGAGATAGGGATGAACGAGAACACCCTCTTTGCGTAATGCAGCAGCTACCACCACCATCACTTTTGTGAAGGTGCGCGGCGCTGTGGCCAGACCAAAAGGTAGCGCCCGAAACTGGAAATGTCCCATGTGCACTGCAAATCGAAGAAATTTGTGGTGTTCTGGTCTTATAGGGATATGCAAATAAGCCTCCGTGAGATCTATGGAGGTTAAGACCTCGTTCGGTTGCACTGACTGAATAACCGAGCGAAGTGGACACATAGGTTCTGCAAGTGAGCAGTGGGGACATTACAGCATATGCCCTACCTTCTCCCACATCTGTCTCCTGCCCTTGTCTCCATCCCTCAGCATTCTGTCTTGCCTTCTTCTATTACATCCCCAGCATTGGCCTTTTTCCTCTCTCTCTCTGTCTCTTCCACCACTTCACCTCTGAATCTGCACGCTCATCTTCCCCCCTGCCTAGGGTTGCCAACTGGCCGGTTTTCAGCCGGCCTGGCCGGTTTTTCCACGGCCAGGCCGGCTGCCGGCGCAGAGGCAAAACCGGCCCTTTAAAAGCCGGTTTTTTTGCTCTGGCCGCAAGATCGGGAGCGGCCTGAGCAAAAAAACCGGCTTTTCTCTCTCCGCTTCAGAGGGAGCCGGGGAAGCCCGCGCGAGGCCCCGGCTCCCTCTGAACCGCCACCAGCGTGAAGAGCCTTTCCCTTCACGCTGGCGGCTGTTCCTGTGAAGCCGCGCATGCTGGGAAAGGTTAAAGGTTACCCTTTAACCTTTCCCAGCATTCGCGGCTTCACAGGAACAGACGCCAGCGTGAAGGTAAAGGCTCTTCACGCTGGTGGCTGTTCAGAGGGAGCCGGGGCCTCGCACGGGCTTCCCCGGCTCCCTCTGAAGCCTCAGACAGCCGCGATGCTGGTCCGGGGGGGGGGGGGGGTGGGCAAGGACTGCATGGGCTGTGATGGGGGGACCTGGACTGGAAAAGGGCTAAGGGGGGGGACTTGGACTGGAAAAGGGCTAAAGGGGGGGGACTTGGACTGGAAAAGGGCTAAGGGGGGGACTTGGACTGGAAAAGGGCTAAAGGGGGGGACTTGGACTGGAAAAGGGCTAAGGGGGGGGGGACTTGGACTGGAAAAGGGCTAAAGGGGGGGACGTGGACTGGAAAAGGGCTCTGGGGGGGGGGATGGACTGGAAATGGGCTAAAGGGGGGGACCTGGACTGTAAAAGGGCTAAGGGGGGGGGACATGGACTGGAAATGGGTTGTGATGGGGGAGGAGGGGACCTGGACCAGAAAAGGGCTATTGGGGGGGCGAACTTGGACTGGAAATAGGCTGTGATGGGGTGGAGGGGACCTGGACTGGAAATGGGCTATGGTGGAGGAAGGGGGATCTTGGACTGGAAATAGGCTGTGATTAGGGGGGCTAGGACTGCAAATGGGCTGTGATGGTGCGGGGGGACTCGGACTGCAAATGGGCTGTGATGGTGCGGGGGGACTCGGACTGCAAATGGGATGTGATGGTGGGGGGGCCTAGGACTGGAAATAGGCTGTGATGGGGGACTTGGACTGGAAATGGGCTGTGATTGGGAGGGGGAGCTAGGACTGGAAATGGCCTGTGATGTGAGGGCTAGCACTGGAAATGGGCTGATGAAGAGCTGGAATAGGACTGGAAATGGGCTGATGTGGGGCATGGGAGAATGGGACTAGAAGGGAATGGATGCTGGGTGGGTCTAGAACTATAAGGGAACTGATTTGGGGGGAGGACTAGAATGGATGGGGAATGAGAATAGAGAGGGGAAAAATATTTTGTGTGGAAGAAAAGTCTATGATGGGCCGGTATTGGGAGAGTAAGAGGGGCTTGAGAATGGAAGGGTGAAATTTAAACGGATGATAAAGGAATAAGGAAAGAATTGGGGGAAAGAGCAAAAGGGAAACAATCAGTATGTTAAAGCAGAAATAGAGAGAGAATGGAAAACATCTGAAAGAGAAGAAAGGACAAATGGATAGCTCGCAGAAGACACGAAGAAACCAGAAGAAAGTGACTGGAGCAATTGCAACTGAAAAATAAAACGCCCAAACAGAAGGTAGAAAAATACTTTTTATTTTGAATTTATTAACTGGAATATGTCTGGTCTGGGAAGTGTGTATTGCTAACATCTTTGCGTTTTTGTTTAGTGCAAGAGGAAATTACTTTATAGTTTTATTTCTCCAGTGTTGTACATTTCATGTTTGGATTTTGGGGTTCCCAGTTTAATTATTATCTGACCAAGGAAGTTAGCCTACACGTATCCTCGGTAATTTTTGTGGGTGGGGCTGGGGGCGGGGCAGGGGTGGGACTAGGGGCGGAGAATGGGTGGAGCATGGCGAGCCACAGGTGTCGGGTTTTTCTCGGTGAAAAAGTTGGCAACCCTACCCCTGCCTCCTCTTGAATATACAAGATCATCAGCAGAGTCCTTCTGCTGAATGCTCTTCCCTATCTGTGCCAGCACAGATGAGACAGAAGTGGTAGTTTCAGGACTGTTTGCAAACAGCAAGTTAGCATCATGCCATGGCAGGGGTGGGAGTCGAACGGCCTCACAGTGCTGGAGGTTGAAGGTAAACGCTGCGGGGCTGTTTGCGACCATTGCTGCAGAGAGGGGGTAGCAGTGGTGGTAATTGGGGCCAGGGAGGGGGGTGGGAGCAGGAGTTGGGGGGAGGGGGCCTTGTGCCGGCCTTGCTGGTGCTGCTTCCCCCCCCACCCTCTCCTGCTGGGTTCTGCCTGGCCTGCAGTGCAGCTGCACACATGTGAGGCTAGGCAGTTTCTAGAGGGGGGGGACCAAGAGCATCAGCATTCAAAGCAAAACACCACATGCTGATATCCACACAAACTCAGAGCCACCAGCACATTCTTTTACCTGCAGGAAGAGCAGGCACACATACGAACAAACCAAAGTCTGATGTCCCATTATATATTTTAACATGATTGTGGTTAGAAGGCAGTGTTCAGATCATCATGATTGTTGAGTTTAACTATTAGAATCTTGGGGTGGGGACATGTAAGGCTGAAGGTTCATCTAGGGTGCCCATTACTTTGCACCAGCCCTGGGGCTGGCCCTGTTTGCACATACACACAGCCGGGCCAAGCACTAGGCTAACTAGGTGGCTGCCTAGGGCAGCAACGTATTGGGGTGGTGGTGGTAAAAAATCAGGACATTCAAAACTAAATAATAGATTTTGACAGTTAGGGGGGGTGTAAGGCTTAAGGTTTGCTTAGGGTGCCAACACTTTGAACCAACTCTGGGGGGCCAGCTCTGTACATACATGTTACCTTACACTGACTGGGGTAGCTGATCTATCAGAGCTGCTGCAGTTTTGCTTCAATGCCAATTTTTGTGATTATTTGTTTTGGGTAGTTTGTGATATGAAGAAGAGAGAGAGACAGATCTGACTAGGCTGAGTGAATAATGAAGACTGAGGAGAACAAGGGGAGCTGTGCCAGCATAGGAATCCCCCACATATGCCTATGAAAATCTTTCTGGGTTTTCTGTGGAATAAGAGAACAATTTTATAAAGGGGGCACCTAGTTTAAAGCATGTTTTAAGGCACCTACAGTATGTTTAGCCTATTTTATAAAGTTTAATAAGCGTCAACTTATCCTTATAAAATACTAGCATACGTGGCCTAACGTGTTTAAAATGCAGGCGTGGACATTTACACCAGCCCTAGAGGGATCCCCACCAGCTACTGCAATGGTGTGTCCCAGCTGGGAGGGCCTGAGCAGCAGACTGGTGATGCACATGCACTACTGTGCATTACTGGCGCTATGCCCATGCCTATAATCAAAAGCCTTGGCTATCAATCCTTTATCCTTCCACCTATCGCCCAAGCTTCCAAGTTAAACGCCCTCTTCTTTTTACCATTTCTTCAGTCATGTATTGAAGATTCTGGTGCAATTTAATCTGTCTGCGGAAGTGATACCTTAGGAAATGTCACAGGCTGTGCCTCCTGCTCAAGAGGCTGTGCCCCCCAAAATTCTTGAACCCCTCCTGGGATAGTGCAGAGTCAATGGCTCCTGCTTGGGCAACTGCAGAGATAGTGGCAGAATGAGGATGGTGTCACTTTCTATGTGTTCTTCTCTCCTTAGATATTCATCATCCAGAGGAACTCTCACTCCTGCGAGCACCCGAGGAGAAGAAGAAAAAGAAGAAAGACAAAGACACAGAGACTGAGGAGATCCATGACCTGACTGACCTGGTCCTTCCTGGAGGTGGGTCTTCTACAACTAGGTCTTTGCAACCTACATAGTATGCAGGTAATTTTATAAAGCTTTTCCATGTGTAATGCATGTTTTACATGCAGATACAGACTCTTATAAAATTGCACATAGTTTTACACATGTAAAATGTAGATGCACTGCAAGATAATCCCTACTTTTTTCATGACCTGCATATGGTGTCCCTTGGTGTGCATAATGTGGGCAGTGCTGGGGCAGATTTGCAGTGTATACATTTATTTTATAAAATACACATATACATTACACCTTCTTTGGAGCAGGTATAAATTTGTATGAGAGCAATTGTACAAGGTCAGGCTAAGGGTATCTGACACTCTAGGCAAACCTTCAGCCAGGTGTCCTCCCCCCCCCCCCCCCCCCAACGTCAAGCATCTCCTCCCATGTCTGGCATCTCCCCTTCCCTTTTTATTACTGCACCCTCTGTGTTCAGCATCTCTCTCCTTCTCTAACACCAAAGATGTCAGCATCTCCCCCTTTTTTTCCTTGCCCCTGCCACTACTCTCTATCTCCACTGGAGCCAAGCTTATCTATAAAAGAAGTACTGCACAGTGCAAGCCTTTTGAGCACCCCCTTGGGGGTACACACTCAAGCTATGCCACATCCCACTCCCTCTGAAAGGAATATTGGCAGGCCTAAAGTGTGCATGTGCAGATGTTTATTTTCATTTGATATACCGCACCTTCGAGCAGCAGGGCGGTGTACAATTCTAAAAGGTACAAAAGAAACTAGAAAAAGAAAGGAACGCCAATTCATGACAGGAAAGATTAAACATTCATCCAGAGAGCAAGAACAAAAAGGAGAGCCGACACAAGCTAAGAGTCAGGGGGAGGGAGATCAAAAGCAGCACAGAAAAGGTGCGACTTGAGCATACTCTTGAACCTAGGGTAGGAGAGTTCCAGGCGAAGGGCGGAAGGAAGAGAATTCCAGAGTGCAGGGCCAAGAAAGTAAAGGGCAGAAAAATGAGTGGAATCCAAATGGGCAGCGAAGGCTGAAGGGTGGGGGGAGTGGAGATGGTTGGAGTATATTGAATGAAGAAGTCAGCGGGGAGGGAGCATGGAGATGAAGGACATCAGATAGATAGGTGGGAGTGCCAATGTGAAGAGCCCTTTGAACAAGTATCAGAAGTTTATATTGAGAACAGTACTCAAGGGGGAGCCAGTGGAGATGAATCAGAAGGGGGGGGGGGGTGACATGATCGAAGTGAGTAGCGTGCATGACGAGCCGGGCAGCAGTACTTTGTATAAGTTGTAAACGGCGGATTGAGTATTGTGGCAGCCCAAGATAAAGGATGTTATAATAGTCAAGTTTTGCTATAACCAGAGTCAAGAAAAGGGTGGCCAGGGAGGAGGAAGATAAGAAAGGGCAGATTACACGGATGCAGCAGAGCGAAAAGAATGCCTGATGGATGACTGAGAGATGAGCCTGGAAGGTAAGGGTAGGATCAAGAATCACTCCAAGGTAGTGGAGGATGTCAACTAGAGAGATTACCCCTGAGGGAAAAGTGGTGGCCAGAAGAGGGGGAAGAACCAATAAGGAGAACCAAATGGCAGCGGTCTTAGATGGGTTCAAGTGCAGAAAGTTATCAGAAAACCAGGCAGCTATACTTGAAAGGCAGGTATTAAGAGGTAGAAGATCGGGAGCAGAGGGATCTGTGTGGTAAAGAAGAAGGATATCGTCCGCATAATAGTAGGTAGAGACCCTGGGCTGTTGAATAAGCAGAGTGAGGGGATAAGGAAAACATTGAAGAGAAGAAGGGTCAGAACCGAGCCCTGGGGGACACCACAAGTGAGCAAGTGAGAGGGAGAGGGAGAGGGCGGGGAAGATCAAGAGCCATCGTGAGCAGAGAAAGACTAGTGACAGAGAAATGAATGAAATCAACAGTGAACGGTACCACAGATTCTCAGTTCGTGCAGATGAACAAGGATAGCATGATCAAAAAGGTCAAAGGCCGAGGAGAGATCCAAGGAGACAGCTAGAGAGAGATCACCATGGTTGTGAGCCCAGTGAATTTCATTCAGAACAGATAGAAGAATAGTCTCCATGCTATGACCCTTGCAAAACCCAGACTGATGAGGGTGGAGTCTAGGTAAGAAGTGAGCTGAGTAAAAGCCAGTTTCTCAAGTAGTGCTTCACCTTTCTCTGAAGTTTGTTTGGTTTCTCCCAAAAGTTAGAACATAAGAACATAAGACATGCCATACTGGGTCAGACCGAGGTCCATCGAGCCCAGTATCCTGTTTCCAACAGTGGCCAATCTAGGTCATACATGCCTAGCAATATCCCCAAAAGACACAGGTTCCTCAGTGCTTGTACTGGGTCAAGCATTGATATCCAGGGTCCCTTTTTAATAGTGGTTTATGGACCTTTCCTCCAGGAACTTGTCCAAACCTTTTTTAAACCCAGCTATACTAACAGCCCTTACCACATCCTCCGGTAACAGATTCCAGAGTTTGATTACACGTTGAGTGAAAAAATATTTTCTCTTATTTGTCTTAAATAGTTTACCCTGTAGCTTCATTACATGTCCCCTAGTCTTTCTATATTCTGATAGCGTAAACAATTGATCCACGTTTATCCGTTCCACTCCATTCATTAATTTATAGACCTCTATCATATCTCCCCTCAGCCGTCTCTTTTCCAGGCTAAAGAGCCCTAACCTTTTTAGCCTCTCTTCATAGGAGTAGCCTTCCATCCCCTTCACCAATTTGGTGGCTCTTCTCTGTACTTTTTCTAATAACGCTATGTCCTTTTTAAGATACGGTGACCAGAATTGCACACAATATTCAAGGTGCGGTCGTACCATGGAGTGATACAGAGGCATTATAATATCCTTTGTTTTATTCTCCATCCCTTTCCTTATGATACCTAGCATTCTATTTGCTTTCTTGGCCACCGCTGCACACTGGGCAGAGGGTTTTAACATGTTATCCACGATGACTCCTAAATCTTTTTCCTGGGTGGTGGCTTCTAATGTGGAGCCTTGCATCGAGTAACTATAGTGTGGGTTGTTCTTTCCTAGGTGCATAACTTTGCACTTGTCCACATTAAATTTCATCTGCCATTTGGATGCCCAGTCTTCCAATTTATCCAGATCCTCCTGCAGTTTTCCACAATCCTCTTGGGTTTTAACAGCTTTAAACAGTTTTGTGTCATCTGCAAATTTGATAACCTCACTAGTTATTCCCTTTTCCAGGTCATTTATGAATATGTCAAAAAGTAGCGGACCCAGTATAGATCCCTGGGGTACTCCACTATTCACCTTTTTCCATTGGGAATATTGGCCATTTAGCCCTACCCTCTGCTTTCTATCTTTTAACCAGTTCCCGATCCACAATAGTACACTGCCTCCTATCCCATGACTTTTTAGCTTTGCCAAAAGTCTCTGATGGGGGACCTTGTCAAAAGCTTTCTGAAAGTCCAGATACACTATATCAACCGACTCACCTTTGTCTACCTGTTTATGCACACCTTCAAAAAAACATATCAGATTAGTAAGACAAGATCTTCCTTGTCTAAAGCCATGTTGGCTGTCTCCCATTAGGCCATGACTATCTACATGCTGTGTAATTTTGTTCTTTATGATGGTTTCTACCATTTTCCCTGGTACTGACGTCAGGCTCACCGGTCTGTAATTTCCCAGGTCACCCCTGGAACCCTTTTTAAAAATTGGTGTTACGTTGGCGACCCTCCTATGAGAATAAGAGGTTGAACCTCTTATTCTCATAGGAGGATATCTTGCCCCTTTTTCAATGTGATGCATTGATCCAGGTTAGGGATTCCTCCACACATTGCTGCGGTGTGTAGTTAGGAGTTCTTGGGATGGTCTGTTCCATCTAGATTCTGGCCACTTTCCTCTGCTGGACTCTCTGGATTGCAGTTGGTGACATGGCTCCAGGCCTCATTCAGAAGAGCAGCAACCAATATTAAATGAAAAGACTAAATATTCTAGATTAGATTTTGCAATGAGACAAACTTAATTTCATCCATATTTACTAAGATCATATCCTATAAATATTGCTTTATAAACTTTCAATGGTCTACCAGTAACTATCTCGTATGGTGTCAACCTTGTCTCGCAGTTTGATAAACTCCTTGTCTCTCTATCACTGGAGATTCATTTGCTGGTGGGAAATACTTCATTGTGCCCTTGACTGATCTTTACATGTTTCGCCCCCTTTGCACCGTTTACAGATCAGACAAGTTGCACACACATCTTCTGCAATTTTGGAAAGTTTAGAATTATACCAATATTGTGAGAATTTGTGCATCAAATCATCCCCCTTTGCCCGTGAATGCCTGGCCAGGACATACAGAGGCAAAATGAGGCAAAAAAGCATCTGGAAAGTACCACATGGTCAGTGTGGGTTTTCCAAAGCTCATCAGGGTGCAAGGTGCACCTAGCCTGTCTCCAAGTGTCTATTTCCAATTGTTGAGTATGTGTTGGGGCTTAGATGACTTCCTGAATTGAAGATTCTGGAGACGGCATAGTTGAATAAAGTGCTTATCATTTTTTTCATTTACATATTCATTAGGCAGATACACTCTGGACTAATGAACCTCTCATTCACAACAGGGTACT
Organism: Ichthyophis bannanicus; assembly: GCA_033557465.1. Classification (NCBI taxonomy): domain Eukaryota; kingdom Metazoa; phylum Chordata; class Amphibia; order Gymnophiona; family Ichthyophiidae; genus Ichthyophis; species Ichthyophis bannanicus. Next base: position 197,344,854 of record CM066039.1, read on the forward strand.
TCCCTGCAGCACTCAAGCAGACTTCCATCAGGCCACTTTTGAAAAACCCCAAGCTAGACCCGCAAAAGGTCGAATCTTATAGGCCTATAGCTAGCATTCCCCTCTTAGCCAAGATAATTGAGAAGGAGGCACAACGGCAAATCCAAGATCATATAGACACCACAGCTCCCCTAGATCACTGCCAACATGGGTTCAGAGAATATCATGGGGTCGAGACCCTTCTCACTAACCTATTCAACGACATTATCATAGGCATTAACAACATCCGACAAGGATTTGTACTCGTCTTCTTAGACATCGCTGCGGCGTTCGACTCGGTAAGCCACGAAATTCTCCTCGGACGACTGAAAGAGAAAGGTATCTGCAACAGTGCATTAGAATGGTGTAACTCTTATCTGGATGGAAGATGGCAATATGTGAAGTCCGGTACAGAAGAGTCAAAACGCTTCCATCAAAAGCAAGGTGTGCCTCAAGGTTCCTCATTGTCTTCCCTACTATTTAACATATACATGCAGCCCATCTGCGACGTCATAAGATCCTTCAAAGTCAACTGCTTGATATATGCAGATGACATTCTCTTATATATGCCTTTCTCTACAACTCAATTAGACCTGGCACCGTTGGTAGACTGCCTCAATTCGGTCTCAGAGTGGCTCCAATCACAAAACCTTCGCATTCAACATAAAAAAACAGAGGTGCTCTTCATCTCCAAAGACCCCAACTTCACCCCTCCAGACCACGTCAGTGTCAAGGAAGCTGACCTACAAGCCAAAGAAACAATAAGATACCTTGGAGTTACATTGGACCAACGTCTGGATATGAAACATCACATAAATAACATAGTTAAAGCTGTATACTTCAAAATACGCTCGCTTAGGCATATGCGTTCCCTGTTGGACCCGGATGACTTCCGAACCATATACCAAGCGCTAATCCTGCCACACTTCGACTTTGCAAATGCCATATTACAAGGTCTCCCCCAATCCACTCTTAGCCCACTACAGATGGCCATGAATGCCGCAGCAAGAGTCCTCTACGGAGCCTCCAGAAGCGATCACGTAACTCCCATTCTTAAACAACTTCACTGGCTCCCCATCCATGGGAGGATCATCTTTAAAACCCTAGTACTATCATTCAAGGCAATCAAGGGTATCTCATCCTCCTCACTCACAGATCTGATTCACACTGTACCCCCCAACAGATCCAGAAGAACAACAGCCGTAAACCTACTGACAACCTCGAAGGCGTTGACAAAGTGCAACATGACAACCTCAAACAGAGCCTTCAGTTTCTATGTACCCAAATGCTGGAACGCTCTCTACCCTCTGACATAAGGGCCATTACTGACCTACTCCAGTTCAGGAAGGCACTCAAATACCACCTCTTCCTTCAATACTACCCTACCAGCAATTGAACCAGAGGAAGTGACCCACTCATGAACACACCATGCCGTTCTTGATATTATTAAGACTCTATTCTTTTCTATGTAATTATCTCATGTATATAGTTTACCCCGGTTCTCCAAGTTTGTACTCCTGTTCGATGTAAACCAAACAGCTTGTTGTTATGGTCTTTATGTTATAATGTAAACCGCGCTGATGCCGAATAGTGCGGTATATAAGAACTTGTAATAAATAAATAAATAAATCACTTCACATCATTAAATTACCTTCATCAGTTTACTGTCCATCAGAGCCCTTCCTTTTAATATCCCACTTCATCCCTCACAACACTTTTTCATCACTTGCATCATTCCACCAACTACATACATAGGTCCTTTTCATGTTTATTTTTATACCATACTAATGTATTCTTATTTGGCAAGGCTGCTAAGAACATCAAACAATTGTTAAAAACTTAGTATTATTGTAAACAAATGGTGGGTAGAAAATATAAATTTAGATTCTTCTCAATAAGCATAACAGTATGAGTAAAAAGTGTCCCTTTCCCACTAACTTAATTGGTCCAGTACTAAGTGGGCATGTGCTCTTTCTAAATACAATCTAAAATGTTGCAAAATAATAGTTTTATAACATCAATCCCAATAGGAAGAAGTATGGCTTCTAACATGACGGCCATACATCTCTCAAGTATGACTAAGCAAAGGTTCCCAACTCCAGTCCTGGAGGACCAAACACCATTCAGGTTTTCAGGCTGTCCCTAATAAATATGCATGAGATGCATTTGCATGCACTGCCCCCATTGTATTCAAATGTACCTCATGCATATTCATTAGGGACAGCCTGAAAACCTGAATGGTGTTTGGCCCTCCAGGACTGGAGTTGGGAACCTCTGGACTAGAGTCTACACTGTTCCCAGTGAGAGTGCTGTAGGAAACTCAAAATATTTGAAGACTGATCTTGTAACTGCAGCATCCACAAGGATTTGTGTAAGCTACTCATTAATTATGGTGTCAAAAGAGATCCTTTTGAGGTGAGAGGCCTAAGAAGGTGCAAGGCATTTGTGGTTGGGCCTCATGGCGATACTTCCTCGAGTTCTTCTTGGCCTACTCTCCCCTGCCTATTCATGTCTCTGCAGAGGCATAAATATACAAGGTTCATGTTCTTCAGGCCTTGTGGGTCCTCGAGGAGTCTTAGAGCAGTCAGAATTCCAGTGGCCCAAATCATCACACTCGAAGCAGCACGTTTATTGCCTTTTCCTAGGCTGTGGCCTCACCTTCTGCCTCTCTCTCTCTCTCTCTTTGATTCTTTTTCCCAAACCTCTCCTGGATCGTTGCTGACAAACAAGATTTTGTTTTGTCCAATCAACTCAAGTTAATGTTATTGTTTTATTTGTAAATAACTTTACAAATATTCTCATATTTTCTGGGAACTCGGTTCCATCTTTCCACTAAATGTGCTCTATATGCTTGGGAACAAAGCAATTTCAGATCAGCCTCTGTCCAAAATTCCAGCAAACGTAAGGGCAATGCAAGTTCAAAAGAAACAGTAATGTTTACTCATCTTGTAATTGCTGAGAGTGTACTGGACCTCTATATAATGTACTGCTCCAACAAGTATATTTGGTAACATAAGTGCAAGTGTATAAACTAAAGAAAATTAGTATCTCACAGTGCTACAACATATATCTGTTTTCTCAGGAACTGTACTCCTGAAACTGAAATAAAAAAAAGCTTTCAAAACAAAGTACACTTTTTCTCTGGACACCACCATGTGAAATTCAAATATGGAAAAACAGGTGAATTTATCTTAAAATCCAATATTGTAACAAATAAAACTGGAAAGATCAGTGTAGTTAGCACCTATGGTATTACTGTCTTGTTCACCAGTCATCAGCACTGAGCTTAACAATGCAAAGTAAATAACTAAAATCTTATAGTTCAGGAAACAGGCATTCAAATGAAATGAAGTTGCAAGGAGGTGAATTCAAAATCATCATAAGGAAGTACTTTTTCATGGAAAGGTTGGTGGATATCTGGAATGCAAATACTCCCCTTTTTATATTTTTAACCAAAATGCTAATACTTTGTCACATTTAAATTAAAACCTTTTACATTTATATCTGAGGCTAGTATCAAACTGATCTGAAAACAATGAAGTTATTTTAAAGCAAATTACTCAGAGTTACAGCCAACCTTGATGTTATCTTACACACAGATAGCAAAGTAAACAGTAGGTCTGTCCTTCAGGGCAACTGAAGATTACTATGTCATTTATCTAAATATGCAGCTGAACAAGAGACAGAGAGGAGTCATAATCACTAAGCGTTAAAATAAAAAGTTGCTTGAGAATTGTTACTAATTGTGATTGCTATTAAATTCCTAAATAAACCTAAAGTTACAGCTCTTTGTGTTTCTGTAATATATGAACAATAATTATGCCCTCTATGAGGTGCTTGCCACAATATATAAAATCCCCTTTTAACTTTTTAAGTTTGCTCAATAGCATACACAGTCAAAGACAAAGAACAGACACATAACATATACCAAAGATAAGACTCAAGCAGGATTACCTTCTTATTCACTCAGGGTTTAAATCATTTTCAAGTTGCAATCTCGTAACTACTGGCTCAGGATGCCCCATTGTCATGACAGAGCTCTCAACCTCTACTTTGAAAGTCAAAGGAAAACAGAAGCAGTTTCCTTAATTTTCTATCTTTTTGTTTGTTTTGTTCAGCTTTAGTAAAGAGCTCTAGTCAGTTCAGCATCCAGGGACCGTGAAACCTACTTGAGCAGCCAGCAATGAAAGAAAAACAGTTTATACTGTAGATTAAAACATATATTGCAGAGGTTCTGATTTAAACACAAGACAAATCAAAGCTTACAAGTGCTTTATGCTGTAGACTAAGACATACATTGCAAAGGTTCTGATTTAAACACAAGACAAATCAAAGCTTACAAGTGCTTTATGCCTAGGCATATATTAGTCTTTAAGTATAGCAGCCTATCTGTTCAGAATAAGGAGGTTTTCTTGAGGAATCTCACCCTGCATACTGAACTAGACCCTCCCCCCTGGGTAGTTCTGAAAAGCAACATGCCTTAACAGCTGGGAAAACCAGGGACCTTGAAAAAAAATGAGTAATAGTTTTCGCTTCTTCATAATCTTATAAGGATTTTCCCCAACAATTAATACTAGCTCTACAGGAAAAAGCACTGAACTGAATATCTTGGTATCCTAAGATTACATATTTTTCTGAACAGTTTTTTTTTTAATTATTTTTAGAGCTCTTTTCCTTGGCTGCAGAATCCAGCTGCAGTCATTTCCCTTATCAATTTGATCTTGAATTTAATCCCAATCCTCTCCTGGATATCATTAATCTCTTGTTGATTAAAATCCTCCACAGTATCTAGATTAACTCCTCCAGGATTTTGAGGAGTACTCTGCACTTTCCTCCTATAAATCGGTTGTTCCTGATAGTTCTCATTCCTGACTCCTTGCTCTCCGTCAGAATTAGATGATTCATTAGAATCCCAGATATTACCATCCCAGTCATCAGGATCCCAATTTACACCTGCTTTAGCAATAGACATGTGCACTTTCTTTTTATTTACTCTTCCCCATCTCTTACGGTACTTATACTGAGCCACCCGAACAGCAGCTCTCTGCAACTTGCTGATAAGTGTCTAATTTATCTGTCAACAAACAGGTTTGAAATAGTAACATTGTTACTGTATTCTGTAAAGCACAAATCTGTTTTTCAAGTTGAGCAATCAAATCTAGTTTGCTGGATTTTGTCCGATGCATCTTACGATATGCAGACAACAAAAGCCATCCTCTTCTCCCTAAAGTACTCAATTCTGTCCCTTTTTCAACAGGTATTTTTTGCAAGCATGTAAGGACATTCACAGGCTCAGCATCTTTTAAAACAGCATCCCAATTCTTACTTAGTCCTGTCCAGCAAGACCACTCTCTAGCTAACATTTCATAAGGCGCCTGCTGATCCCAGCTGGGAATATCTACAATATTCACATCTTTACCCCCTTTACAGTATTTACAGTATTTCCTCCTTTTTTCAACATTGTCCAAGCCTTTTTCATACCCCACTTCTGGTACCAGATGTTGTGCTACTTGAACGGGGTGCGAAAATAAAGGCTAGCACACTTTGTAATAAAGACAAGCAGTTTATTTATAAAACAAAGAAAGGATAGCTTGAAAGCAAGTAATTCACTTATTTACCTGTACTTATTTAGAAAAGCAAGTAATTCACTTATTTACCTATGATTAGTTAGAAAAGTTAACTAGAAAGCAAGTAATTACAGGAGAATAATATATCACCGATAGAGCTATGAACTTCATCTCATGCCACACTTCGATTAAATGGATCCCTGATTCAACCAGGCAAGAGAGACTTCTCAATCGGGAGACTTTCCAGGCAACGTGTCCGCTCCATGGAAGAGATCCCTTCATCCCCCTGTTCTGGATTTTCTATCTCTTTTTATAGGCTGTAACAAATGCGTCCCAGCTGGACAGCATGACTCCTCACCGGAGGTATTCTCCTCCCCATACACCTTTGCTAACAGTAATTTTGACCAGTCCGTCTCTAGCCTTTGTTTGTTCTCCGAGTTAATAAACAATTCTGGTCATTCCCTACAGCTTTGGTCTCCGGGCTAGTAAACAGCTGGCTCGGCATGATTTCTCACATACGGGATGGTTCAAAAGTTCAATATTCCTTGCTGATCCAAATAAATCTTTAATTAGTAATACAGGGAAGCATAGACACAAGATGATAATGAGCCAGAATAGAGGGATCAAGAAACGGATTCTCAGAAGGGGCTTGACCAAGGGTATGTTTCCAGGCAGAAGGAAAAGTGCCAGAGGAAAGGCTGCTGTTGATCATGGACAGAATCAAAGGGAGAAGCATCAAAGAGGGTTCGTGGAGCCAAGTTGAAGGAATAGGGCTGGAGGAGCATGTGGTCTTGTGAGCCAGTCTGAAAGGCTGGAGCTGCACTACACACAGCTAAGACTAAGCTTTCTTCTTTCTTATCTCTGCTGGGTTTGTATTGCAAATATAGAATATTAACTGTTGGTTAAACTTTTAGGTATGGGGATATTGCTAATTGCTGGTCCTACATAACGTTTGGGGATATTCAAACTGCTTGATTTCCTTGTGTAGCCTTAACAGATATATGAGTGTGCCCACAGATCAGGTATAGGCCTACTGGGGCAGGGACACTGAGGTTCCTGCCCACCCTAACACTCGCCCCACCCACCCCTGGGGCTGCATTGCCTATATAGTGGCCAATAGCTTGGGATACGTCCACATTCTCTTAACCAGCATTTCATGTATTCAGTGCAATACCTGTGGTACTTTCATTCCAAGACGAATCATTTGGAGTTTAAGAGCATGTCCTATGTGCCGCAGGTCATCTGCCATGCATAACAAATTGACTCTACTAAGGGAAGACCTAGCTGCCATGTATAAAGAATTGTCTGTATTGAGGGAAGAACTGGCTGCAATGAAGCGCACCTTTTCTAGGATACAGACTGAACAAAGTCCACCACTGCTTCCACAAAGAATCAAACACACCAGGAACAAATGGATCACAGTGGGTTCTGGTAGATTGCGACCTGTAACACAGAGACATCCTATACATCAAGAGATATCCCTGCATAATACATTCTCTGCCTTGGTTAATGAGGATGCCCAATCCAAAGAAACTGAATGGACCTTAGATGAGTCAGTCAATGCCCAATCTCCTGCTAAAGCACAAAATATGAAGAAAAACTCACCAAACAGAAAACTACTACTACTTGGAGATTCCATCATCAGAGACACCAACTTGGGAACACAGTTCAAAGGAGAGAAGATAGTCAAATGCCTCCCAGGCTCCTCAGCCAGCAGGAATAGAAACCAAATTATTGATGTACTTCGCACGGAAAGCAAACACTCCAAACTTGATGTCATCCACTTGGGTACGAATGACCTGGCTAGAAATACTGCCTCTACAGTCCAAAAAGGACTTCCAATCTCTGGGAGAAAAACTCAAGCCCATTGTTAACACTGTTGCATTCTCAGAAGTTCTACCTGTTCTAGGTAAGGGGGCAAAAAGGCTAAATCGCATTAACAGCTTTAATACATGGCTCCAGACCTGGTGCAAACGCGAAGGATTCAGATTTATTGGCGACTGGGAAAACACATGGACCAACAAGAGACTATACTGTGCTGACGGACCAGACCTCTCTGTCACAGGGAAAAGAATCCTATGTGAAAAATTCAGGTAGTATGTCAAGTTGCATTTAAACTATAAGAAGGGGGTGACAGATGGGGAAGGTCAAGTTCTGGACGTCATCCCCTGCAAAAGCAGAATAACAAACAACCACACTTTTAAACCACACATCAAAAGCAACTGGGAAGAAGTGGGTAGTACAAAATCTGTGCAAAATACACACAAGCCAGTTAAATGCTGGAAAGCAATGAGCACAAATGCTCGAAGCTTAGCCAACAAAGTTCCGGACCTGGAAGCCCTAATGGTGGAAAAGGACTTGGACATTGTGGCCATTACAGAAACATGGTTTAATGAATCGCATGATTGGGATATAGCCGTACCTGGCTATAATCTATTCAGAAGAGACAGAGAAAATGGAAAAGGGGGAGGAGTAGCCTTGTATGTCAAAAGTAATATTAAATCTACTGAAATGCAGGGGCATGGGGAAAAGAAGAAGCGCTCTGGATCGTGTTGGAAAGAGGAGATGGCACTGTCATTCATACTGCTGTAGTCTAGAGATCTCCGACTCAAATTGAAGAGAGAGATAACAAATTGATTATAGATATTGCCAAGATAGCAACAAAGGGGGAAGTGATCATATTGGGTGACTTTAATCTACCTGATGTGGATTGGATTACTCCTTCTGCAAATCTGGAAAGAAGCAAAAAAATTGTGGACGCTATCCAAGATGCGTTACTTAAATGGTGATGGAACCAGCCAGGGAAAGCTCAACGCTGGATTTGGTGCTCACCAATGGTGATAGCGTGTTGAATGTATGGGTGAGTGTCCCTGTGAGCAACAGTGATCATCACACGGTGTGGTTTGAGATAAAAGCCAAAGTGCAGTCCAATCATAGCAAGCTCAAAGTCCTAAACTTCAAAAACACTGACGTCAATAAAATGGCCAAGTACCTAAAGGAGGAGCTGACAGGGTGGAAGGGTATAAGAAGTGGAATTGCAATGGGCTAAACTAAAAGGGGCAACAGATAAATATGTAAGAAAAGTAAATAAAAGCAAGAGGAGAAGGAAACCTATTTGGTTTTCCAAAGAAGTGGCTGCTCAAATAAGGGCAAAAAACACAGCTTTCGCAAAATTCAAAAGCTTGCAAACAGAGGAACACAGAAAGGAATACAGGATCAAACTCAAGGAGACAAAAAGAGAAATAAGGATAGCAAAATCACAGGCAGAGGAAAAGATGGCTAAAGATGTTAAGTGCAGTGACAAAACTTTCTTCAGGTATATTCGGGAAAGGAAGAAGATCAGAGGTGGAATTGCAGGACTCAGAAATGATGGGAACAGACTCGTGGAAAATGACATTGATAAAGCAAAATTACTAAACAAATACTTCTGCTCTGTTTTTACTAAAGAAAATCCTGGAGAAGGACCACCTGTGACTCCCAAATATAAAAATGGGAATGAAGTAGATACCACGCCATTCAGAGAAGATGAGGTGTTAGAACAACTTGCAAAACTGAAAGTGGACAAGGCCATGGGACTGGATGGGATACATCCCAGGATACTGAAAGAGCTCAGAGAGGTTCTTGCAGGGCCGTTAAAAGATGTTTTCAACAGATCCTTGGAAACAGGAGAGGTTCCTCAGGACTGGAGAATGGCTGACGTTGTACCTCTACACAAAAGTGGTGACAGGGAAGAAGTGTCAAACTACAGGCCCGTGAGCCTTACCTCGGTGGAGGGAAAAGTAATGGAGGCGCTCCTGAAAGAGCGAATAGTGAACTTTCTCAAAACCAGTGGGTTACAAGATCCAAGGCAACATGGTTTTACTGAGGGACGATATTGCCAAACAAATCTGATTGAGTTCTTTGACTGGGTGACCAGAGAACTGGATCAAGGACATGCGATGGATGGTCATCTACCTGGATTTCAGCAAAGCCTTTGATACTGTCCCTCATAGGAGGCTTATCAATAAACTCAGTAGTTTGGGGATGGGTCCCAAGGTGGTAAACTGGATCAGAAATTGGTTGACTGACAGACAACAGAAGGTGATGATAAATGGAGCTCACTCTGATGAAAGGAAGGTGATTAGCGGGGTGCCTCAGGGTTCGGTTCTGGGCCCGGCACTGTTCAAGATATTTGTGAGTGATATTGCTGATGGACTGAATGGAAAGGTCTGTCTTTTTGCAGATGACATAAAAATTTGCAACAGAGTGGACTCCCCCGAGGGAGTGCTTAACATGAGGAAAGATCTACAAAAGCTGGAAGAATGGTCTAATGCTTGGCAATTAAGATTTAATGCAAAGAAGTGCAGTGTCATGCACTTGGGTAGCAGAAATCAAAGGGAAATGTACACATTAGGGGGCGAGAGGTTGGTGTGCACGGAGCAGGAGAAAGACCTCGGTGTGATTATTTCTGTAGATCTTCAAGGTGACAAAACAGTGCGACAAGGCGGTGGCAAAAGCCAGGAGGATGTTGGGCTGCATTCGAAGAGGAATTACCAGCAGAAAGGAAGAGTACTAGTGCCACTGTATAAGTCTCTGGTGAGGCCTCACTTGGAATACTGTGTTCAGTTTTGCAGACCGTATCTTGCAAAGGATATAAAAAGAATGGAAACTGTTCAGAGGAAGGCGACCAAAATGATTTGGAGCTTACGTCAGAAGCCTTATGAGAAGAGACATGAAGACCTAAATATGTACACTTTGGAGGAGAGGAGGGATAGGGGGATATGATTGAGACCTTTAAATACTTAAAGAGAAATAATGAACAAACAAACCTCTCCCAGAGACGGGGAAGCTGTAAAACTAGAGGGCATGACATGAAGCTGCAAGGTGGGAAATTGAAAGGCAATGTCAGGAAATACTTTTTCACTGAAAGGGTGGTGGATGCTTGGAATGCCCTCCCGATGGAGATGGTGGGGGCAAACACAGTGACTGAATTCAAAGTGGCCTGGGACAGACACAGTGGATCACTTTACAGCAACAAGTCTAAATCAAAATAAACTGAACCATCTAATTTCTCAACAAATAGGGGTGTCCTACACAGAGCGATGGGGGGAGGAGCGGTAGGTTCACCCCTAAACAAAGATATGGGGAGGGGTGAAGACATGGGGAGGGGTGCACCTGCTCCTGGTGGGTGCACCCCTAAACAAAGACATGAGAAGGGGTGCACCTACTCCCAGCACCCCTAAACAAAGACATGGGAAGGGGTGCACCTACTCCTGCCATATTGCTGGGCAGACCAGATGGACCATACTGGTCTTTATCTGCCGTCATTTACTATGTTGCTATGAAAGAACCCTAAGAAGCTCAGCAGAAGAAATAGCATCAAAGGAAGACCAAGTATGAAAGAGAGCAGGGGAGGAAGATGGGGAAGAAGTGGGGGGGGGGGGAAGAGGGTGTGAGAACAAAGGCTGGGGGCAGGCAGCAAAGGAAGAACGAAGAGTCTGAATCTTGTTCTGAAAGTGGTGGGCAATGGTAGAGGGACTGAGTGGAGGAGTTATCAAAGTATGAGAAGTGAAGGTCCTAGTGCTTGAAAAAGGAGAGAATGGAGAAGAGCTGGCGGGATTTTCTATATATGGTTGTCTTAAAATGATTACTTAGCAATGCTGATGCAAATTTATTTATTTTATTTATTTATTTATATTTCTTATATACCGCACTATTTGCAATCAGCGCGGTTCACATGGAACAGAAACATCCGACAACTTAAATATGTCTGGTCATTACATTAAACAGGAAATGCAACTTGGAAAAAGGGTACTCTATATACATATGAGGTGTACTGAGAAAGGATAATGTTTGGTGTTTACATTGTAGGGGACGCCTGTTGCGAGGGCTTGCCTAGTTGACTACTATTATTGTTGAGGTGCTCGTTATTCGAGTGGGACTGAGGATCGGAGATGTCAGTGAGATATTTGGTGAAGAAGAAATGTTTAAGGGCCTTTCTAAATTGGCTCAAGTTGGGGATTGCTCTGATATGTGCTGGTAAGGTATTCCATAGACTTGGGGCACAGAGTTGGAAGGCTCTGTTAGCTGTTTTGGTGCATTTAGTTGCTTCTTTTGGAATTACTAGCATGTTGGACTCTGCAGATCTTCTTGGTCTGTTAGGTGCAAGTGGTTGGATGAGGTCAGATAGAGAGGAGGAGGAGAGCTCATTGCCAGCTTTGAAAGTCATCAGCAAGGTCTTAAAACAAATCCTGGCTTGAATGGGGAGCCAGTGTAACTGCTTCAGGAGTGGTGTCACATGGTCTCTCCTGGATGCACCAAAGAGTACTCGCGCTGCACTGTTCATAGCAAGTTGAAGGGGATTCAGGGTGGACCGGGGGAGCCCTTGTAGTATGGAGTTTGAATAATCGAAATGGGGACTAATCAGGGCTTGGTAAATGGTGCGGAAATCATCTGGTTCGATATGGTAACAATGGTGGAGGATCTGACAGCACCAATGGGACTCAGAGGTGGGGTGCTTGGTAGGGTAGATTGGACTGAAGGAGGCATAGGTGGGGGTAGTACCAGGGCTTGGAAGAGACAAAACAAGAATGAAGAGGTGCGATCTGATCTAAAGCGGCTTTGAGTGATGAATGCCATAAGTCTGTTTGAGTGTCTACTGTGAGGGAGGTGAAGTCGCTGGGGAAGATGAGGTCTGAAGAAGGAAAAAACATTTCATGGACTGGGAAGAGAGAGCGCAAGACAGCAGGGTGTAGGTTGTAACAACAGACAATGCAGCTGAAGGAGAGGAGGGGTCAGTGAGGTAGGCTAGGAGATTTAAAAAAATACACCGGTGATCCGACCATGGAAGAACCAAAAAAGAAAGAAGAGGGCAGGCTATCATCGAAATCTGAGGAAGAAAGAATAAGGTCGAGTGTGGCCGGCGGTGTGAGTGGAGAAGAGAACATGTTGGGTGAGAGAGAGATCTTGAAACAAAGTAAAGCCTTGTCATGGGGCCTAGGGGAATCAAAATGGATATTGAAGTCCCCTAGTACAAGAAGGTGGAGAAAGCGGAGAGAGACTTCAGATGAGGTCAGGAGAAGAGAGTCCCATATGTGGGGAAGAAGAGAGGGAAGACTGTAGAGAAGTAGAAAGTGGAGGGGAAGGAAGCTATCCAAGCACAATAGAAGAGATTTAGGGTAAGGAAGAGAGAAGGAAGTGACCTTAGACATTGCAAGAGAAGCTCAAAGGAGGACCCCCCCCCCATCACCATGGCCCACCAGAGGGGTGGAAAAGGCCATGTACTCAGGATGGAGGCAATGATGGAACGGTTCCTCGCCCTCCCTCAGCCAGGTCTCGGTAAGAAAGATGCTCAAGGGTCCACCACTATGCTGCTGCTGACTTAGCATTAAAGGGCAAAACTGCTGCTGTCTTTGCTGGCACTGAATCACCTCTCCTGAAGTGTACCATCCTGGGTGGATGCCTAGTCTGCCTAGTGATGGTGCTGGCCCTGCAATTTGCACAGTTAGAGGTCATTGTACAAGCTAATTTTATAAAGGCTCATAGGCACCTATGTTGCCTTTATAAAATATCTCACAATCTATCTCAAAAGAGCATACCAGGAACATCCAAAATCACAGAACATAAATTCAGAGGGTCCGATTATATTTCTATCACAAACATAAAATAAAACATCACCAATTTAAATATAGTGGGATCATGGTGATTAATATTTTTGCAAACCATGAGACTGCTCAAAACAGAGATCAAGTGAATAAGTATAGAGAATGCAATGTCTGAAGACCCATTCTCACCATATCAATGCAAACCCCATGTCAGCTCAGCGTAACCTGTCATACATATGCACAATACAGCCAACTACTTTCTAACTACTGAGCTTCTTATTTTTCCCCACTGAAACCTCCTTTCTCAGTCTCTGTGGATAACTCTCTACTCCTCCCTGTTTCCTCTGCTCGCAACCTTGGAGTTGTCTTTTGACTCCTCTTTCCTTCTCCACACACATCCATCTGATAGCTAAGACCTGCCGTTTCTTTCTCTATAACATCAACAAAATCCACTCCTTCCTTTCTGAACACACTAAGAAGACACTTATCCACTCCTTAATCACCTCCCGTTTTGACTAATCTACTCCTTGTTGGTCTCCCTTTGAATCATCTCTCTCTCCTTCAATCTGTTCAACACTCTGCTGCATGGATAATCTTCCGCCAGCCTCATCATGCCCATATTACCCCTCTTCTCAAGTCACTTCACTGGCTCCCTATCTGTTTCTGCATCCATTTCAAACTTCTCCTTCTGACCTATAAGTGCATTCACTCTGCAGCTCCTCACTACCTTTCTTCTCTTATTTCTCCCTACACCCCCCTCGGGAACTCTGCTGTTCTGGCAGATTGCTTCTATCTGTACCCTTCTCTTCTATTGCTAACTCCAGACTTTGCTCCTTTCACCTTGCTGCACCTTACGCCTGGAATAAACTACCTGTGTCTGTATGCCTGGCGCCTTCTCTGACCCTTTTCAAATCCAGGCTGAAAACTACCACTTTGCTGCTCCTTTTGGATCTTGACTCGCCTTATCTCCTTGTTTCTTTACTATTCCTCCTAGATGTATCCTTGTCTACACCTTCTGTGTTATCTGTCTTGACTAGATTGTAAGCTCTGATGAGCAGGGACTGTCTCTTACATGTCTGTGCAGCGCTGCATACATCTTGTTGCGCGATACAAATGCTCAGTAGTAGTAATAGTAATAGTAGTATCAAGATATACGCAGAGCCATGCTGCATTTCTAACCAATAACTTGTTTGAATAATGTGCCAAAAATCATAGTGAAGGAATCCCCCCGACAAAAACTGCATTTTGCTGAATTTGTTATCTCAAGAGGGCAGTTCCTAAACACAAATGGCAACATCCAATCCAAATCCTAAAACCAAAATGACAAAAAAGGCAATGAACATATCAACCCTATCGTACACATGTACACCCTAAATTCTCAGACTCGATCTCATTGTACATATGTAATTAGTTCAGTTTGCATTCCCTGTGTTATCCAAGTTGTAACTCCTGTTCTCTGTAAAGCATAAACATGTTATCCAAGTTGTAACTCCTGTTCTCTGTAAAGCATAAACATGTTATCCAAGTTGTTACTCCTGTTCTATGTGAAGCCAAGCAGTTTGTTATGGTCATTTTGTTGTATGTAAACCGCGCTGACAATAGTGCGGTATATAAGAAATTGTAATAAATAAATAAATAAATAATAAATGAAAACATATATAGAAAATGAACAAGTACTTAAACATTAAAGATCTTGAACACCACCTGCAATTTCAGTGTACACAGCTTTGCTGCGATAACCAGGTAATAATGGGATTCAGAGCCAATGTGGGCTATTTAAAGAGTTATAAAAAGCGGCACTGGCAAATAAGGGACTTAGGCACATATGTGGTTTCTAGTTTATAAAGGCAATATATGCACTTATGTGCCTTTACAAACTTCGCCTAGTGAAAGCAAGTGCACACATTTACACCTGCTCTGTGTGCTATTCTACACACTCAAACCCCTTATAAAATTACATCTTATGTGTGTGTAAAGACTTTTTAGTCTCGAAAAAAAACCTTATAACTTTGCCCAGCAGTATCTGCACGTATAGGTGTCCATGCCGACAAGAGAGCACTCACTTATACGTGTTCCCTGGGACATAGTTCAGGAGAAGCAGGGGTGGAGTTACAATGCTGTTAAGTGCCCTTGAGTCAATGTGGACTCCTGGAAAACCCTGTGGAGAGCTGTCTGTATCCCCTGGATTTTCTTGGCATGGTGTGACCCGATGTAGATTGCCAGCACTCTATAGCACCTGCAAAACCCAATGGATAGTTACAACAAAACAAATTGTGCTATAGTGCTGGAAGATGAAACCCCCAGGTCGGAAAGCACTCAACTAGCTACTGGGGAAGAGCTGAAAACTTTTCAGAGTAAAGCCAGCATTTATGATGTGGTTGGATCAAAGCCCTCGGGATGTCTGACTGCTGATGTAGCTGTGCATGAAATGAGTCAGAAGCTGTAAAGATGTCTTACACATTGGAACATGGAATGTACGAAGCATGAACCAAGGGAAGTTGGAGATGGTCAAGAATGAAATGGAACGTGTACAACTTGATCTGTTGGGTGTCAGTGAACTGAAATGGACTGGCATCGGGCACTTTGCATCAGGTGATCACATGGTCTACTATGCTGGAAATGAAAGACAAAGAAGAAATGGTGTTGCATTTATAATAAAGAAGAAACTTGCAAGAACTGTAATGAAATACAATGCAGTCAGCGAATGCTTAATCTCTATTTGTCTGAGGAATGCCTATCAACACAACTATAATTCAAGTATATGCCCCAACAGCTGCAGAAGAGAATGAAATTGAAGAGTTCTATGAACAAGTACAAGCTGAAATTGACAGAACATGCAAACAGGATATCCTGATAGTCATGGGTGACTGGAACGCAAAAGTTGGCAACAAAGAAGAAGGCAAAGTAGTTGGAAAATATGGACTTGGCAACAAAAATGAAGCTGGAGAAAGACTGATAGAATTCTGCAAGACCAATGATCTATTCATCTCAAACAGGGCCGGATTTACCTATACGCCAGCTACGCCGTGGCGTAGGGCCCACAGCTGGCAAGGGCCCACAAAAATGGAAACGTTAAACAAATTGTTAGCAGAACATTCTGCTTTTTTCAAATTAAATAAAAAAAAAAACCGCTGGCTGCTGCTGCTGCCGCTGCCGCCGCGGCAGCATGGACTGTCCCGCGGGGCCCCCTCTGCCCGTCTGAATCCCTCCCTCCCTCCCTCTGTGCCGGCTTTGAGAGACGCGAAGGGAGAGTGTCTCCCTCGCGTCTCTGCAGAACTACAAACTACAAACTGAACCAATCAGCGGCTGCAGAACTACAAACAGAGGCTTTAGACGGCAGCGGCAGATTCCAGTCTTTCCGTTGTTTTTAAAACCGACCAAGTAGGGAGTAAAAACACCTCAGTGGAGTTTTTTTTTTATTTTTTTAAAGAAGCTTGTGAACAAAGCGTCCTCGTGTTCTTTATTTTTTGCCCACAGTTTGTTTTAGGGCGAGAATGGCAAGCGAGGGAATGTGCGGCTCTGAATGCGCTGCTACGGAAGGCGGCTGTTTGAGTGTGCGTTGAGCGCTGCGCGGGAAAGAGCAGAGACCAGGCGTGTCACCTCGCCGGGCAGCCGGTGCCACCCCACCCCGCCCTGCCACGGAGGGGGCTGGCGTCTCCTCTTCCTTCGTCGCCCCGTCTGTGTCTCGCTCATGCGCCATGATGGACCGACCGGCGAGGTTCGTATAAGCTCAAGCCAGTCCCGGGGCTTGTCCGTCCGCGGACCCCAGTAGCAGTGATTAGCTTTTGGATCCTAGTGCTCCTCACTCTCTTATATGTATCTTCCCAATCCCATGCTCCAGTCCTCGGTTTTGTGGTGACTGGATTGTAAGCTCTGAAGAGCAGGGACTATATGTACAGCGCTGTGTACGCCCGGTAGAGCTTTACAGATAAGTGGTAGTAGTGCTTCCTTAGCAGTTTAACACCACATCTACGTTAACTGTGCTGTACCTAACTTTCTAGTTCACATCAAAAACGGGAAAAGTTTTATATACCACGTAACAAACTGATGAGATCTTCTAGATTTCGAGGAACTAGCAGGCAGATAATTTGTATTTAAGATGGTAAAGCTATTATGTGTAGTCAAGTATTTTTGTTTGATCTTTAAGTTTCACCCAGTTCTTTTCTATGCTGTATGCTCTGGTGACTAAGGCTTACTGAAATTTTGTTTTGTCATGTGCTGTTTTTGGTTACTATGACGACTTTTATGTTGTGCTATACTGGCACCTGTAGTGCTGTGAAATGTAAGCATAAATTAAGGCCAAGGGGTATTGGAAGATGCCGATTTATAGGAACGGTGGCTTTGTAGTTTAATATTCACTAAATTGGCCACTCTAATTGGACTGGAAACCCAGAAGGAGCTAGTATAGCTAAAAAAAAAAATCCTTGTCATCATTCCAGTCCAGACTCCTGGGTTATATCCCTTTTTCAGCAAATGGAGACTGAGAATTCACGGTATAAGGGCAGAGAATTTTTTTCCTGAACAGTAACTTATTAGAATAATAACAACGATTTAACTTTAAGGTAAACAAAACTTTTAGTAACGGGTATATGCTTGAAGAAGAAATTTCCCATCAGCCCCTGCAGGCTTAACAGAGACGCGAGGGAGACACTCTCCCTTCGCGCCTCTCAAAGCTGGCACGGAGGGGCTCAGCCGTCGCGGAGGGAGGGAGGGAGGTATTCAGCCGGGCAGAGGGGGCCCCGCGGGACAGTCCATGCTGCCGCGGCGGC
Organism: Ichthyophis bannanicus; assembly: GCA_033557465.1. Taxonomy (NCBI): domain Eukaryota; kingdom Metazoa; phylum Chordata; class Amphibia; order Gymnophiona; family Ichthyophiidae; genus Ichthyophis; species Ichthyophis bannanicus. Next base: position 197,362,791 of record CM066039.1, read on the forward strand.
AGCAGCAGCAGCCAGCGTTTTTTTTTTAAAATTAAATTTTACTTGAACCGATGGGGGGGGCTGGGACTGGAAATGGGCTGGGGGGGTTAAGACTGGAAGTGGGCTGACACGAAGAAACCAGAAGAAAGTGGCTGGAGCAATTGCAGCTGAAAAAAAATGCACAAAAGGTAGAAAAATATCTCTTTAGTTTTAATTTATTAATTGGAATATGTCAGCTCTGGTAATTGTGCATCATTAACGTCTGGGCTTTATTTAGTACAAGAGCAAATTAAAGTAAATTTTTATTTTACAGTTTTGTACATTCCAAGTTTGGCTTTTGGGATTCCCAGTTTAATTATGACGTCAGGGCCAACAGTCTGATCCGGCGTGCTCGTTTTTATCTTTTCTGGGGGCCCACAATTTTTGTTGGTATAGGGCCTCACTCAAGGTAAATCCGGCCCTGATCTCAAACACCTTCTTCCAGCAACACAAGCGGCAACTGTACACATGGACTTCACCCAATGGATTGTATAAAAATCAAATTGACTACATCTATGGACGTCAACAATGGAAAAGCTCTATAACATCAACAAAGACAAAACCTGGAGCTGACTGGTACAGATCATCAACTACTAGTAATGCAAACTCAAGCTAAAGTTGAAAAAGAGCAAACCACTCATGAATGCAGCAAAATATGACCTTGAGAACATACCACTGGAATTTAAAGACTGCCTGCAAAATCGATTTGCTGCTTTAGATACAAATGACAGAGCTCCAGAAGAGTTATGGAATGACATCAAGAAGGTTGTGTTGGAAGAAAGCGAGAAGTCTCTACAAAAGGTGAAAAAACGGCCAAAATGGATGACGGAAGAAACTCTGAAAATTGCCCAGAAACGCAAAGAAGCTAAAGCCAGAGGAGAAAGAAAGACAATCACAGAACTCAACAAAGATTTCCAACGTGCAGCAAGACAGGACAAGGAAAAATACTACAACGACACATGCAAGGAAATAGAAGCAGAAATTATTAGAGGAAGAACAAAATCGGCTTTCCTAAAGCTACGAGAGTTAAAGAAAAAGTTCCAGCCTCGAATTGGACTGTTACAAGATGCTCAAGGTTATATGTTGAATGATGCTGAGAAGATCAAGAAAAGGTGGAAGGAATATACAGAGTTTTTATATGATAAAGATCAAGTGGACCAACAGCCTTTTCAACCTTTACCTTATGATCGGGATCCATTGGTGATGAAAGAAGAAGTTGAAACAGCATTGAAAGCCTTATCAAAGAACAAAGCACCAGGCATTGATAGCATTCCCATAGAAGTATTACAGCAATCTGATGCAGCTGTTACCGTACTTACAAGGCTCTGCCAAGAAATATGGAAGACAACATCATGGCCAACTGACTGGAAAAGATCTATGTTTATACCAATACTAAAGAAAGGTGATCCAACTGACTGTGGAACTTATCGCACAATCGCTCTGATCCCACATGCCAGCAAGATTCTACTGAAGATTATTCAAAAGAGAATACAACCATACCTGGAACAAGAACTACCTGAAGTGCAAGCAGGGTTCAGGAAAGGGCGAGGAATTAGAGACATCATTGCGGATGTGAGATGGAGCCTTGAAAAGACTAAAGAATACCAAAAGGATATCTATTTGTGCCTTATCGACTATAGCAAGGCTTTTGATTGTGTAAACCATGAGAAACTCTGGGCCACATTAAGAAGCATGGGTATACTAGAACACCTGATCGTACTCTTGCACAATCTGTACATTGATCAAGAAGCAACAGTTTGAACGGAACAAGGAGAAACAGAATGGTTTAAAATAAGCAAAGGTGTAAGACAAGGCTACATACTTTCCCCCTACCTGTTTAATTTATATGCAGAACAAATCATCAGAGAAGCAGGATTGTATGAAGACAACAGAGGTGTGAAGATTGGTGGAAGACTCATCAACAACCTTCGCTATGCTGATACCACATTACTGGCTGAAAGTGAAGATGATCTGAAACATTTGCTTCTCACAATCAAAGAACATAGTCTCAAAATGGGCCTGCACCTTAATGTAAAGAAGACAAAGATCATGACAACTGGCATAATCAACAGGTTCATCGTTGAAGGAGAAGAAATTGAAATTGTGAACAACTTTAACCTACTTGGATCAACTATCAATAAAGAAGCAACAAGCAGTCAAGAAATCAGACGACGTATTGCTCTTGGCAGAATGGCTATGAAAGACCTAGATAAGATTCTCAAGAACAGAGATGTCTCTCTCCATACAAAGATTCGACTTGTTCAAGCCATGGTATTTTCAATAACATCATATGGATGTGAAAGCTGGACAGTGAAAAAGATAGACAGGAGGAAAATTGATGCCTTTGAATTATGGTGCTGGCGGTGAATACTGTGTATACCATGGACTGCCCAAAGAACAAACCAGTTGGTACTAGAGGAGGTCAAACCTAAGCTTTCTTTAGAAGCTCAGATGAAAAGACTTCGACTTTCATATTTTGGACACATCATGCGAAGAGAGAGATCATTAGAGAAAGACATCATGCTTGGCAAGATAGAAGGTCAACACAAAAGAGGAAGGCCAGCAATGAGATGGATCGATACAATAACAGCAGCTACGGGTACCAGTCTGTCAACAATGAGCCGCCTGACTGAAGACCGAACACAATTTAGGATAGCTATCCAGAGGGTTGCCATGAGTCGACTCCAACTCGACGGCACTTAATAACAACAATAGCACCTGCTATTCCAAGGTGATCTCCCATCCAAGTATTAACCAGGCCTGACCCTGCTTGGCTTCTGATATGAGACAAGATTGTGCAGACTGAGGGTGGTATGGCCATAGGCAGAGATGCAATGTACCCATGTATTTTATAAAATACATAAATATACTTTAGAATATATGGACACACATACACCTGATTCAAAGCAGGTATAAATGCAGGTGTAGGCATTTACAGACTATTGGGGTTAGCTCTCGGTTTCTTTTTCCTTTATAAAATAGCCAACAAAAATAACAGTCCACAGACTGGGGTAGAAAAGTACAAATACAAAAATACAAAGACCCCAGTTCTATCAATTAATTTTTCTTTTACAAGTGATCTTCACAAAATACTACTCATAAAACAATAATTACTTTTTGTCGGACCACATGATCAATGGCTGGTAGCATGAAGGAATACCATCAGCTGGCTGAGTTCTTTTTACTCTTATTCTATCCAAGAAAATTTTTTTTAGGAAATGTTTTATTCTTTCATTGTGATAACTAAAAATACTTTACTCTTCAAACCTGATACTTACTTTACAGTTATGCTGGGCAAATTTCCTCTTCCGCAACGCTTCTATTGATGGCAGACCGAGTTCATTCCTCCTGACAATCCAACATCACACAATATTTTCCCTATATTCCCCTAAAAACACATTTCCTAAAAAAATATTTCTTGGATAAAAAGTAAAAAGAATTCCAGTGTGAGCAGGCTGATAGTATTCCTTTAAGCTACCAGACATTATTAAGGGGTCTGACAAAAATTAATTCTCTTTTTATAAATAGTATTTTGTGAAGATCACTTGCAAAAGAAGAACTAATTGATATAACTGGGGTCTTTTTATTTTTGGAGTTGCCTTTATAAAATAGGCACCTTTTTTGGACTTTTTATACAGGGATCCTGTTTTAAAATTAGGTCATATGTGTGTAGAAAAAAAGCCATTGCAGCACATATTTAGGAGACACTGCTTATCAAAGAGCTGCCTGGATAAGGACCATATGGAAATGCCCTTTAACTGCTTCTTAGTTTCCAAAGTATTTCCTTTGCAATGTGGCTGTCTCATGGGTGGTACTTGCTCTGCTGCTATGACACTACTAACACTACCAGATCTGATTGATCCTATCCTCCTTACCTTTGCCATGACACCATCTCCCAGCTTGAAGGAGCTCATATTTCCTTTCTGTCATTTACTTTGACTCCCTATTCCACCCTTCACAGGGTCCACACAACACTTGTACAAAGGGATGCCGGCCTACTTCGCTGACAGCCCTAAGACTGAGGAGTGTTACAAGGTACTGTCTGTTAGTCAGACAAATCTCACGCCAGAACACATCATGAAAATCTACAAGCCAGGATCAGTGGTGGATAAAACACAGATCAACAGCAGGTAAGAGGAGACTAGAGTCCCGAGACTCAATGCATGCCAGTGAGGGCTAGTGTTAGAAAAGGCACAGGCCCAAGGCAGAAACTGGTAAGGGGACCCCAGAGCCGCCCTGCAAGCTATTCCTTTTTCAGCTTAAGACAGACTTGGGGCCCCTTCTGGCAGGGGGTCCAAGGCAATTGCTCTGTTTGCCACCCCTGTAACACTATCCCTGATGCCAGTGACCCCTATCTCCATTCTGGGACATTGAGCAGTAGTCTAGTGCTGGTTCTAACTTTCTACCCCTTCACTTTCTTAGATGGCTGGATTCCTCCCGATCCCTCATGCAGCAGGACGTAAAAGAGAATGATAAATTGTGGCTTCGATTCAAGTATTATAGTTTCTTTGACCTTGAGCCAAAGGTGAGCTCGTGGAATTTAAAGACACTTAAGGTATGAGAATCTGTGATATCAGCCAGGTCTGGGATCACAGCCAAAACAAGGGCTGCACCACCCGATATACTGCTCCAGTGCACACCTTGCACTACTACAAAACAGGTATAGCGCGGATGACAGATGTAAGCCACACACACTCGCGCAGACACACACACACACACACACACACACAGCTTCATGGCCCAGTTAATTCTCAGTCTTTTTGCTGAGGCTGCCAACATTTGTGGACAACTAGAATAAATGGTAATGTTGGTTTGTAACAATTTCAACTAGAACCTGCAGCAAGAATCCCACATTGCTCTCCCCAGCATGTGGACTCATGACATGTACAAAGCCACTGTATTTTGAATTTATGTGGATTGAATAGTGGCGGTTGGCACTAGATTTCATAAAGGTTTGTGTGTGTTTCAGTATGACATGGTACGTGTGAATCAGCTGTATGAGCAGGCGCGCTGGGCCATTCTGCTGGAGGAAATCGACTGCACTGAGGAGGAAATGATGGTCTTTGCAGCGCTGCAGGTACCACAGGGTTAACGGTGGTGAATGTAACCTTAGGCATTGGTGGTGCAGTGAATACTCAGGCCTTACTATGGTGCTTTACCTTCTCTTTCTCATCCTATTGTCCCTACTCTTCCTTCTACAGAGGACTAGAGCTCTGTGTATTTGGCTCTGTCAATGCCGTCTCTACCCCCCCCCCCACCCCCCACCATCATATTACAGGTTCTGTTAACAAAATCACAGACCTGGCGGCCACCATGGCAGAGGTGGATTCGGATGTAGTTGTAATGCCCGAGTCTTGTGTAACAAAGTATAATTGGGATGTTACCATCCCAGGCTATAAAGGATTTAGAGGTAGGATGAGTAAAAGACATGGAGGAAGAGGGTCAGTATTTTAATTATAGGACTTTATAAGAGTAATTTCATAAAGTTTTTCCATGTGTAAATTATGTTAACATGCGGAAAAGGGCTGTTGTAAAATTACATGACAAGTAGGTGCACAGAAAAAGCACCACACCAAAGCATCCCTTTAACTAACCTTCTCTATAGACAGTAGGATACTAACTGGTGACCTTATCCGATGTCTCCCGGCACAGAATTGCCCTCTTTCAGCCTAGAAACCTGAAATTTCCCAGGCCAGTTGTGTGTCTTCCCCCTCAGTCTCTCGGTAAGCTGGCTGGTGTCATTCTATTTGGTTGGGTTATAATCCTTATTTTAATTTTCCCTTTGAATAGAAAGCAAGAGAGATGTGTCTGTGTTATCTTGCTGTCTGTGGAGATTTCCGATTACCAATAGGCAATTTTGCTTCCTCCAGTGACAGGCTGGATAATGCAGCCGCACTAACTGGTGACTCCAAAGCTATGAGTCGCCTACCCTGCTGACTCTGCTAACCACACATATTCCACTATCTCTCAGTAAAGTTCTTGCTGACCTGGCAATCCAAGAAACCATGACAAATCCAAGCACCTAAGGGGGTTGATCAAAAATGAGTCTGAAGAGATGAGTCTTCAGAGCAAACTTGAAGTTGGAGTGAGAAATTTCCAGGCGAATCTCTATAGGCAAGGAATTCCAGAGGTGAAGTCCCAAAAAAGTAATAAGCTGAGTGATGCATTGTTTCTAATTCAGCCTGGAAGGAGAAGGTAGATGTCCATGGATTGAATGCAAAACCTGCGGAGGGGCATGTGGAATTAGAAGTGAAGATAGATAGGCAGGAGTACCAGCATGAAGGGTTCTGTGTGTAAGTGTAAGGTGTTCGAAGTGAGTCGGATGTGCAATAGGTAACGAGTGGGATTTGATAAATAAAGGGGACACGTGATCGAACTTGGAAGCATGGCAGAGAACATGGATTGCTGTATTTTGTATAGATTGAAGTTGCTTGGGTTGATATTATGGTGTCATGGCAAGGATATCGAAGATGCCTTGAATTTCTTCCACTATAAGTATCCTTGTCACAAAATACCTTCCGATATCCATGCTGCTAGATTGAGGGAACTCAGGCAGGATGCGATAAACAGCCCCCCTGTTGTATAAGCAGGGATGAGTGGGTCCTCAGAAACACAGATCTATCCTGCACTAGATAAAGAAATCAGAGAAACTAGATTGGTGAAGGCCAGTAAAGGGCTGTGAGAATGATGTGCGCTGACTCCTGTACATTTTCCTGAATGGCTATGCGTGGAATAGATGAAAATACATACATAAGAGCTTGATGCCATAGGAAGGAGAAGGCATTCAGAGCTAAACTCTCTGAAGCTGGTTGATACAGCTAAAGATTGGACATTTTGCATTCTGTTCTGTTAGTACAAAGAGATCTACATCTGGAAGGTCTCAAGTGAATAGATTGTGTGCCACGTCTCTGTCGAGAGACCATTCATATGGAAGGAGTCTGCAGCTCAGATGGCCTGTTAACTAATATTTCACCCTATTAAGGTAGGTGGCCTGAAGAGCCCCATGGCCAGAGCTTGATTCCATATTTATACTGTCTCTTAGCATAAGCTGTAGGAGCCTGAACCATCCTGCTTATTGATATAAAACATTACTTCCTGGTTGTCTGTTTGAATGAGCAGAATCTTTCCTTTAGTACAATTTTTGAAAGTCTAAAGTGCATAAAAAATGACTGAACTCCAGGTGTGCAGTTGGTATTCGATCAGTAACCACACATCCGGAGTACATAAAAGAATGTGAGGATTTTTTTGAGAATCTAGGAACCAGCCTAAAAATCTTGGAGCTGGCCACCGAAACCTAGGACACAGTGCATGCCCCCACCCCTGCCCCCCAGAAAGGTGTATATCACTGTTACATTTTTTAGATTTTAGGGCCTGTTTACTAAGACTATTTTCCCATTTTCTATGGGAAAAAGCTTAATAAATCAGGCTCTTAATGGACTACTGCACAGTGCCAACAGAAGGCAGTGGCCCCACTCCTGCTCCTCCTCCCTCTTCTACCACCCACATTGACCCTTTAAGCTACACCTGCACGCACGCGCATGTGTGTGTGTGGTGTGGAGGTCGGGTGCCTGTGTGTGTGTGGTTCATCTCTTTATCCTCCAAACCCTTGCACTCTTCTCCCCCCCCCACTCTAACCCCTCTCCTGCTGTCCCTTCCCACCTCAACTGTTTCCCTTCCCAGACTCTCTCCTCTTCAACCTCCTCCCTTGCCCTCCATTCCCTCTCCCACCATCCATTATTGCCCTTTCTACCCCTTTAAATGTGTTCAGCCATCTGTGCATCAAACTCTTGTCTGTAACCTTTTTTTTTCTGCAGGTGTCTGTGCAGGTTTGGCAGACACAGATGCTTCCATCCATGATCGCACCCCTTTTCTACACATCTGCCCGCAAAGGATGGGATCCCCATGGGCAGACGACAGTCCCTGCCATGATTGTGGCCTTTTCCAGTTCTTCTGCCCATGTCCTCTGAGCCCCAGGCGCCAGGTCTGATTTAAAAAAAATCTTTTTTTTTTTAGTCGACATGGCAACCTAGCGCCTGGGGTTTGAGTCCTGGGTTATGCAGTGGATGTCTGTTCTTGTATATAGTGGTTCTCAAACCAGATTGTTGGGATTGAGGTGGGAAATTTGAATTTTGGCAGAAAAAGTGCAAGTTAAAATTCTGGAGGCAGAGAATTTTAATTTTAGCAGGAATATTTGTTGTGACAATCTCAGATTCTGGAAGGTAGAAAAAAATCATTGGTTTTCGGAAAGGGTGGTGGATGTGTGGACCAGCCTCTCATTGGAGGTAGTGGAGATGAGAATTGAAGTTGAATTCAAGAAAACATGGGATAAGTACAAAGGATCTTTCAGGAAGAGGAAGGGATTGTAGAGCTTAATAGTTCTTATAGGTGGGCAGACTGGATAGGCGTATGGTTTTTCTGTGGTGATTTTCTATGTTTCTATGATCTAAACCACTTTGTAGCCTTCAGGAAAAGGCAGTATAAAATGAGAACTATATTAAACAAATAAAATAAATTTAACTTATACAGCTCCTTGCACAATGTAATTCAATGTGCTTCCCTCCCAGATATTCTGACCCTCCATGATGCACAGTGCAGTTTATGGGTTTTAATATGCCTTTTAACTTCTACATGCAAATTTACAGCTGTCTTGTCTGCCTATTTATTTATTTATTTATAGTCTCTTATATACCGCACTATTCAGCATCAGCACGGTTTACAATAAACAAGGAGTTACACAATTCAACGGTACTTTGTGTTTACAGAAAAAACAGGAAATACAACTCGGATAACAGGGTAATTAATTAATATAACAGACATGATCTCATCCTGGCTTCAGTATTGTGTATGGGAGGTCTGTGGGGTGTCTGTATTGAATTTGTATGTTTGGAAGGTCTGTGAGTAGGTTGTGTTATCTGGATTGTTTAATGGATAAGACAAGAGGAAGAGGTAGTGTTTCAAAGCTTTTCGAAACTGCAAAAGGTCTGGTATTGATCGGATGTTTTGAGGAAGGCTGTTCCAACACCTTGGTGCACAGAAAAAGAAAGCCCTGTCAGTAGTAGTTTTGGTGTATTGTGTTATTGATTTAGGGACTAACAGAGAATTGAGTGATACTGACCTTCTATCCCTATTGAGGGGTGGTGTTTGGATCATATCTGATAATGATGCAGATGAGAGCTCTTTGATGGCTTTGAATGTAATTAGTAAAGTTTTGAAAGTGAGTCTATTTCGTATCGGGAGCCAATGAAGATGTTTTAGAATAGGTGAAATATGTTCTTTCCGGGATGCTCCATGAAGGACTCTTGCTGCAGCATTCATTGCCAATTGAAGTGGATGTAATGTGGCTTGAGGGAGACCTTGTAATATTGAGTTCGCATAATCAAAATGAGGTATGATTAGCGCCTGATAGATGGTTCTAAAATCGTCTGGCTCTAGCAAGGATCGTAGATGTCTAAGGGAACGTATTTTGTGGTATACTGCTCTTACAATATTTCCTATGTGTGCTTTCATATCCAAGTTCTGGTCTAAAGTGACACCAAGATATCTGATGGTGGTCTTGGTCTGGAGGTTAGCATCCTTTACTTTCAAAAAGGACGGAGCAGTGAAATTTCGGTTCCGTGTAATGAATAACACCTCTGTTTTTTTGTGTTGGATCCTTAGATTTTGAGATTGTAGCCAGTTGGATACTTCATTTATGCAGTTTGTTAATGGAGTGAGGTCGGGGTTCTCTGTTGTAAAAGGAAAATATAATAGTACATCATCCACGTATATCATGCAGTTGACTCTAAAGGATCGTATCAGGTTGCATATAGGCTGCATGTATATATTGAACATAAGGGCGGAGAGGGACACCTTGTTTTTGATGAAACTGATCTGATGAAGTATCGTTTGATCGTACCTGTTGCCATCTGTCCGAAAGGTAGGATTTACACCACTCGAGTGCTTTATCGGTAATTCCCTTCCCTTTGAGACGTTCTAGGAGGCGTTCATGGCTCACAGAATCGAAAGCGGCTGCGATATCTAGGAAGACAAGGACAAACCCTTGGCGGATGTTATCAATACCTGATAATAAGCTGCTGAACAGTGTAGTTAGAAGCGTTTCCACACCGTGGGATTCTCTGAAGCCGTGCTGGCATGGGTCTAGTGGAGCGTTAATTTCAATATGATCCTGAATTTGTTTTTGTACTTCTTTTTCCAATATTTTTGCTAGTAAAGGAATGCTTGCTATTGGTCTATATGATTCTGGTTTAAGAGGGTCGAGCTTGTTGTTTTTTAGTAATGGCCTTATGGATGTTTGCTTAAGGATACGTGGGAAAGTTCCTGTTGTAAATGATTGAATCATGAGTCTGGATATGATGGATTAAGTGCCTATGCATACCATGGACCTTAATCTCCTGATTAAGTTAACATTAAGACTATTTTCTCCTGCCCCTGGTCAGTAACAGTCCCAGCCAACATACAGCCCTCTGAGCCAACATTACGCATGGTGTATTTCCAGTGACACTGCAATTTACCTATCCTACCTTGTCTGTCTGTTTCCCAGCACAGATGGTCTGCCCAGATACTTTAAAGTGACAGGTGAATACTTTATTATGGATTCTAATCAGGACCTTTCACAGCAAACACATTGCTTTCCTGTCTGCTTCACAAGCACTGCCAATTCCTTAATGCATTAATCTAAAATCTGTCCCACCAATCCAGCCCCCTACCTCATCTTGGGGTTTGACATCTAATCCCGGTATTCCTACTTCTGTTTTTCCTTTTCAGCCATCTTTCTCTGCTTATCCTCTACCCCTTCCTGCTTCTCTGCCAAACAGTCTGGCTTTTCAGCAGCTTTCCCCAGCAGCCTTCCACCTGTGTTCTGCTTTCTCACTATATCTCCCACACTGTCTGTCTCCAGTATGAGTCCAGGACTCTTGGGGACTATATCTCACAGCATTATTATGACTTCACTTCCTTTCAGAGCTCTTCTATACTCCCTAAAGCTCCCTCTAGTGCCAAACTGCAGTATAACAAATGATACACTACAGCAATTCATGAAGTAGTTTTGTAGGAATGGTAAGTGGACCATATAAGGTGAAAAGTGCATTATTCTGTTTGCCAAGAAGTTGCAAATCAGGTTTCACTGGAAAGAAGTTTGGGTAAACCATGGTCTGTACAGTCTGTGAATGTTGGTAATACGAGTATAAGACCTTGAGTCGGGGGACCACTATTTTGTTCCACTTAATACAACTGGAGAAACATCTTGATCAAACACAAAGCTGGCTAACAACATTCCTCTTTCTTGAATGTCAGTCACAGAAAACGCCAATATAACAGGAATCTCCAGTGTTTCACTGGGGACTCTGGCTTCTTCGCCACTAACAGAGAGATAATAACCCTTATTTAAAGGTGGAATTGAGTTTTCTGCAAGCTTCAGAACCTCAAAGAAATAGTTCTTAAGGACGTCTTAAGGAGTCACCCCAAAAATATTTGGAAAATTTAGAAATTGTAAGTTCAGTGATTTTTCATTTGCTCTAACTTACGATGAATGACAATATTATCTTTGACCAGAGTGTCTACAAAATCCTTAGAACCTTTAGATTCATTCTCAATCTAGGACAGTGATGGCTAACCTTTTTGAGCCCGAGTGCCCAAACTGCCGCACAAAACCAAAGAATTTCCTCAAAGTGCCAGCACGTCAATTTGCATAAATATTTGCATAATGCTAACATACACTAACTTTTAGTAAACATGTCTCTTAATGAGTGTATGGATAAAGACAGACTAAAAGATTTCTACATTACTATAATCCAGTGCCAACCGCCAGGCACATTAGGAACTACTACAAACACTGCCCATTTAGAACCAATAGCAAACCCGCCGTATCCTAACAGCACTACCAGGACTCACAAAGCACCACACCATACCTATCAAAAGGCAACACTGCAAATATTAAACCAATACATTTCAGACAATAACAATACATGACCTACTGGGGAAAGAGAACAAGTGGCAATGTCAAAAGGAATTACATAAACAGAATACCTCAGCTCAGTTACACAGTTGCAATTGCTCCAGCCACTTTCTTCTGGTTTCTTCATGTTTTCTGCTAACTCTCCATCATCTGCTGTCCATTTGTCCTTTCTTCTCTCTTCTAGTTTTTTTTTCCATTCTCTCTCTCTACATCCGCTTTAACATACTAATCTTTCTCCTTTTGCTCTTTCCTCATTCCTATTTCATTCACTCAAATTTTACCCCTCCATCCTCAATCCCCACTTACTCTCCCAATACCCGGCCAATTGTAGATTTTTTATCCCTCCCACACAAAATATTTTTCCCCTCTCCATTTTACTCTCCCAGCCCCAGCCCATTCTAATCCTCCCCCAACATCAGCTCCCTTCTAGTTCCAGCCTCACCCAGCATCCATTCCCTTCTAGTCCCTGCATCAGCCCATTTCCAGTCCTAGCCCCCCATCAGCCCATTTCCAGTCCTAGCAACCCCCCAACCCAATACCAGTCCTAGCCCCCCCCATCAACCCACTTCCAGTCCTAAACCCCCATCACCCCATTTTCAGTTTAAGCCCCCCCTATAACCCATTACCAGTCCTAACCCCCATCACCCCATTTCCAGACAGCCCCCATCAGCCCACAGCCCATTAGCAGTCCTACCCCCGCCCGCCCGCCCATTAGCAGTCCTAACCCCCCCCTAGCCAATTAGCAGTCCTAACCCGCCCGCCCGCCCATTAGCAGTCCTAACCCCCCCCTGCCCATTAGCAGTCCTACCCCGCCCGCCCGCCCATTAGCAGTCCTACCCCCCTAGCCCATTAGCAGTCCTAACCCCCCCCTAGCCCATTAGCAGTCCTAACCCCCCCTGCCCATTTGCAGTCATAACCCCCCCCCCTAGTCCATTAGCAGTCCTAACCCCCCCCCCCCCAGCCCCTTAGCAGTCCTAACCCCCCCCCTCCAGCCCATTAGCAGTCCTAACCCCCCCCCCCTCTGGCAAATTTTTAAAAAAAAAAAAGCAGGCTCTGGCTGCTGCCGCGGCAGATTGCAATGTCCCGCGGGGCCCCCTCCGCCCGCTAAGCCCCTCTGCAAGGGCTTTCAGATTCGCGAGGGAGAGCATCTCCCTCGCGTCTCTGTTAAGCCCGCAGGGGCTAATGGGAAATTTCCCATCAGTCCCTCGCGTCTAAAGGGGCTGATGGGAAATTTCCCATTAGCCCCTGCGGGCTTAACAGAGACGCGAGGGAGACGCTCTCCCTCGCGAATCTGAAAGCTCTTGCAGAGGGGCTTAGCGGGCGGAGGGGGCCCCGCGGGATGCTGCATTCTGCCCTTGCCACGTCCGCGGCAGCAGTCAGAGCCAGCTTTTTCTTTTTTTGCGGACCTTCCCGCGTGCCAGCTGCAAGGCCTTCGCGTGCCACAGCTGGCACGCGTGCCATAGGTTCGCCATCGCTGATCTAGGATATCTTTTCAATGAAATCCTTCCTTGGCAAGAGGTTCCTGAAACTTCCCACTTGCTAAAAGGGAAATAATGTCAGATGAGCATTTAGAAATTGCGGCCTCTAGTTTCACCAATATTCCCCAGATGGACTGGAAAGTAACCTCCTAGAGGACTGACTGACCTAGGCTCTATCAAGTTGACTCAATTCCAAATACATAAGATCTTTGCAGTGCCTGCTGTCTTTGGGGGCCCTTAGCCTCTGATATCATGGCTTTAACTGCTATCCCCAGGGATGCCATGGCAACTATGGCCGATTCTATTAAGAGCTTACTCATGATTCCTTCCTTTGGCCAAGCCAGCTCTTGTATCTTGTCACCCTCTCGGAGGCCAGCCCAGCGCCTAGGGCGCTGAGAGTTGGTCTGCCTTTGTATTCCTGACTCAGAGAGTATGACCCTGCATTGTTCCTGCAAGGCCCTCTGGGAATGGTAGTCCCTTTTACCCTTTGAGAACAGAAGAGTTGTAGTCGAGTGTTTCAGGCAATGACAAGAATTTATTTTTCCCCTTCCCAACGGATTTCAATGCAGGTAAATAACTTAGGACAAACTGCCATACAATTGGCTTGAGGGATATGTACAAGAACTCTGGTAAATTAGGCTCATCAGCTTCAGGCTCACAATGTGCAGTGCTCGGTACAAACAAACAATAACAGCTTCCTTCAGCAAAAGAAAATGTTCCCCATTCTTTCTCTTGCTTTACCAGCTTTCTCAAACTAGTGTTCAGCACAGAGACTCAACGTGGTCAGCAAAACATAACGTGCAGTCCATCTGGTTATCCACTATTTCACTGCTATCAGAGTCAATCTGCATTTCTTCAGCGTCAGCAATAGCAGGGTATGTCAGTGAGCTGCTATCCTGAACCTTTAAACCAGGGGTCTCAAACTCAAATTGCTTTGAGGGCCAAATGAGGACTTGTAAAGTAACCCGGGGGCCGCATAAGACGCGGGGCCTCATTTGCATAAGGGGCCTCATTTGCATAAATATTTGCATAATGTTACCATACACTAACTTTTAGTAAACATGCCTCTTTAATGAGTATGGATAAAGAAAGACTAAAAGATTTAGAAACAAGAAGACAATAATTAAACTGGGAACCCCAAAAGCCAAACTTGGAATGTACAACAACACTGTAGAAATAAAACTATAAATTAATTTCCTCTTGTACTAAACAAAGCGCAAACATTAATGATGCACATTTCCCAGAGCTGACATATTCCAGTTAATAAATTCAAAATAAAGAGATATTTTTCTACCTTTTGTGCATTTTTTTTCAGTTGCAATTGTTCCAGCCACTTTCTTCTGGTTTCTTCATGTCTTCTGCTAACTCTCCATCGTCTGCTGTCCATTTGCCCTTTCTTCTCTCCTAGTTTTTTTTCCATTCTCTCTCTACATCTGCTTTAACATACTAATCTTTCTCCTTTTTCTCTTTCCTCATTCCTATTTCATCCACTCAAATTTTACCCCTCCATCCTCAATCCCCACTTACTCTCCCAATACCTGGCCAATTGTAGATTTGTCTTCTCTCCCAGACAAAATATTTTTCCCCTCTCCATTTCACTTTCCCAGCTCCATCCCATTCTAATCCTCCCCCAACATCAGCTCCCTTCTAGTTCCAGCCCCACCCAGCATCCGCTCCCTTCTAGTCCCCCCATTAGTCCATTTCCAGTCCTATCCTAGCCTCACCATCAGCCCATTTCCAATCCTAGCCCCCCATCAGCCCATTTCCAATCCTAGCTCCCTCCCCTCACAGCCCATTTCCATTCCAAGCCCCCCTCCCCATCAGCCATTTGCAGTTCAAGCCCCCCTTCCACTCAGCCCATTTCCAGTCCTAGCAACCCCCCCCAGCCCATTACCAGTCCTAGACCCCCCATAGCCCATTACCAGTCCTAACCTCCCCATAGCGCACTTCCAGTTTTACCCCCATCACCCCATTTTCAGTCTTACCCCCCCCATAGCCCATTACCAGTCATAACCCCCCTGCCAATAGCCCACTTCCAGCCCTAACCCCCATTACCCCATTTCAGTCAGCCCTTCCATAGCTCATTACCAGTCCTAACTCCCCCCATCAGCCCACCTCCAGTCCTTCCTAACCCCCACCTGCCCATTTCCAGTCCTAGCCCCCACCATAGCCCATTACCAGTCATAACCCCCCTGCCAATAGCCCATCTCCAGTCATAACCCCCCCCCTGCCAATAGCCCATCTCCAGTCATAACCCCCCCTGCCAATAGCCCATCTCCAGTCATAACCCCCCCCCTGCCAATAGCCCATTTCCAGTCATACCCCCCCCTGCCAATAGCCCATTTCCAGTCATACCCCCCCCCTGCCAATAGCCCATCTCCAGTCATAACCCCCCCTGCCAATAGCCCATTTCCAGTCATAAACCCCCCTGCCAATAGCCCATTTCCAGTCATACCCCCCCTGCCAATAGCCCATTTCCATTCCTACACCCCCCCCTGCCAATAGCCCATTTCCAGTCCAACACCCCCCCCCATAGCCCATTTCCATTCCTACACCCCCCCCCCTGCCAATAGCCCATTTCCAGTCCTACACCCCCCCCCCCCAGGTAAATTAAAAAAAAAACCTGGCTTCTGCTGCTCAAGCAGCAAAATCAGCTGTCCTGCGGCCCCTTCCCCTGTGCCCGGAGATCCGAGTCTGCTCTATCAGCGGCGTGCTTTTCAAGCCGCGGGGAGAGTATTCCCCTCTCGCGCGGCTTGAAAACCGCGCGAGAGGGGAATACTCTCTTCGCGGCTTGAAAAGCACGCCGCTGATAAAGCAGACTTGGATCTCCGGCACAGGGGAAAGGGCCGCAGGACAGCTGATTTTGCTGCTTGAGCAGCAGAAGTCAGTTTTTTTTTAAAATTTGACAATTGATTCTGCCGCTGCCACGGCGGCAACGGCAGAAGCCAGGGTTTTGGGGTTTTTTTGTTTTCCTCCGTCGCGGGCCGCACAAAGTTGTCTCGCGGGCCGCATGCGGCCCGCGGGCCGCGTGTTTGAGACCCCTGCTTTAAACAGACGTCTTCACTATTCTCACATGGCCTCTCTCGGTAGCACTCTAAAGGATAGGACTGTGAATTACCGTATATACTGAAGTTTCTTTTTAGAGAGTCTACTACATTATGGCAACTGTAGGGAAATACTTTATCACTAGGTTCAAATCTATGTAAGTTGTGAAGCCTACCTTTCGGCTTTGGAGGGAAAGGAATTCTCAGCTCTGCAAAGTCAGACTGATTCCCAAACACAGCTTGTGTGTGTTTGTCTCTCAGCCTTGTAGCTTCAGCCTTAGAGGTACAAGTTTTGTCATGCCAGCAGGTTTCTCTCTCTGGAGCATGTGAGTTTTCCCGAACCTGCCTTCCAGGAAATATCTTATCCTTCTTGCCTTTACCAGACGTCACCTGTCCTGTGCTGCTTCTTTCTGGCGTTAGGACTATGGCTCCCTTGGTTCTCACCGCTTGACGTCTTCCTTCTTTCTGCTCCTCCCTAGTCCAGGCTAATGACCACTTTTATCCTGTTTCCCCAGGCTAAACTGTGCCCCTCCCTTAAACAGGTGTATCTCATTATCTCCTGAACTAGGGGCTACCTCACAGCGTGGGAGTGTCTTTCCAGCTCGTGGCTCTCTTTGTTTACATTCTCTCTGAAAACACTGAGCCATGTGCTCAGACTGCCTGTCAGTTTCTGCAACGGAATCCTCTTCTCTCACCAACTCCATAGGCTCAGAAGGGTCTTCTTCATGACAATCTCTATCTGCTCCAAAAGCGGTGTAGAGTATGCTTGAGACCTGAGAGTTTCCCCACAGGCAGGGTTGACTCTCTACTCATTGACTTAGCAGTGGGGGTTTCACTTGCAAATTCAGGTTTCCGGAGAGAACACTAAGATATTCATCCAGCAATGTCTGCTGCAAGCCTGAAGCTGTGGCTTTTACACCTTTAGCTGCCATCTTGGTTTCTTTTTCAGAGCCATAATGAAGAAACAAAGAATGAGGAAACAGTAGTTCTCACAGACAGCTAGTGGTATGCGCCATCTTTGCTCCTCCCCCTCGGAGTCGCTATTTTGGAACAAATTGTTGCTCCCTGAAACACCTTTCTGCCTACTATGTCTATAGTTCTGGAATCTTTGGTAGATTGTTGGCATTCGTTTTTGTGCTTTTGGAGCTCTTGAGAACTGTTTCAACTGCCACTGAATGATGTTGGACCTGATTCTTCTCTTGTATGGGTGCTGATTGAACCCTGTATTTGATACCTAAGTGCTTAGATGGAGAGAGGGTTTATGGATTTTAGCTTGTAAGCTTTGTAGGATGTTGCATTCTGGGAAAGCTGGTGGCTCACTAGACTTGTTGATAATGCAGAGGATGCTTTCAAAATCTCATTTCTCCTTTGATACTTCTGGCTCATCAAGAAAGTATGCCCTGGATAACTTTTGGAAAGCTTGAGATAAGCCATATCTTCTATTGAGGAATCCCCTTGGTGTCTGTAGAGAAGTGAGATCCATAGGAAGGTGAAATGAGAGATTGTCTGGATCTGTACTTTGTGAATCTCCATAGTGCCATGTCCAATTCTAGAAGATCTGCATTGCCAACAAGGTAGTACTGTGGGGATCTTGAATACAAACTCATAGCCTGAGAGCTCTTAAAGGTGGCTTTTTTGTCGAAATATTTTTCTGCTGTATTGCAAAAGGGGAATATTTTTGTGGTATTGGGCAAAGCTTCTTTTCTGCAGCTACAGTTTTTTCCTCTCCTCTCTAGCCTTCAGTTTCAAAGGGGAAGGCAAGCTCTTTGAAGTCATTGACCTTCTCAGGTGTTAGATCCCTCTCTTTCCACCCCATATGAGAATTCTTGCTATATAGAGCAACTTCCCAATTAATCTATTGATTTAGACAACAGATTTTTATTGGTTGGTAGAGAAAATCTAGGAAGCAAATAGTTCCACATTTGGATATCTACTAAAAGTAAAAAATTTGCAGTTCAAGGAGTTTTGCTTAGGTAATTTTACAAAGGAAGCACATTAATCTGTATACTTCAGAGACATATTATCAAACTTTACTAGCGTAACGTAATAACTGTTTAGCAAGGAAAGCAGTGCTACACACATATAACAGTGCTGTTAGAAAACACATAAACGTTTAGGTGCTTTTTGTCTTAAAGAACAGCTGAGGAAAAGCTAGGGACTTTGGTAGGTCTCTCTCATTTATTTCAACAGGTACCAAAGCTCCCGCAACTGAACGATAGCTAGGAAAAATCATATTGCCAAAGCTTTTGCCCCCGTTACAACTTCTGCCTCTGTCCAGACAGACAGCCCGATAGCAGTCGAGGGATCAGTTCCATGTGTGAGATGCCTGCAAGCTGAAGCCCTCATGAAACAAGTGGAGGAGCTCAGAGAAGAGGTCATGAAGCTGAGAAGTATTCGACACAGTGAGAAGTACATTGATGAGATGCTTCTTGAAGCATCCGAGCTCTCCGACTGAAGTGAAGATAGGATGCAATAGAATGAAGAGAGTTGGACACTAATTACCAGAGCCTGCAGAATCAACAGTCCAAATCCTCCAGCCCTCTAATTGAAGAACCAGTATGCAGCCCTTGGAGAGGTGAAAGCATCCCAGAAAGGGAAGAACCACAGCTCAAGCACTCCAAAATTGTGGAATCAGTGATCGAAAGGAAGCAAAGGGTAGTGGTGGTTGGTGATTACCCCTCAGAAAATACTGAGGCATCCATCTGCTGACCAGACTTGTTGTCCAGAGAGATATGCTGTCTGCCAGATGCCAGAATCTCAGATGTTTCAGAAAGTTTGCCAAGACTCATGGCTCTGGGACAGAGGTTGAAGCAGATAGGTGTGCAGCTGGTGTTCTCTTCAAGCCTCCCTGTTGAGGGTAAAGGTCAAGGCAGAGAAGCTCACATCCTAGAGATGAATGTGGCTACATGGATGGTGTCATCAAGAACATTTTGGTTTCCTGGACCATGGAATGATTTTCCAAGGGCTACAGAACAGAGATGGTGTCCACCTATCCAAGAAAGGTCAAAGTTCTTCCGTAGTAGACTGGCTAACCTACTGAAGAGGTTTTAACCTAGATTCATTGGGGTAGGTGTAGAAAGCCACCAGGTAAGTAAAAGCCCTCAGATAAGTGAAAGTCCTCAGATAAGTAAAACATTAAATACCTCTGTAGAAATGGGTAAAAGGATCAGCATCTGAAAAGTGGTGTGCATAAATGCCCATAGCATGGGAAATAAGATCCAAAATGTTGAGGCTTTAATGAAAGAGGCTGACTTGTTTAGTGGTGGTTACAAAGATATGGTTTATGGATAACCATTATACCATTCTATAATTTATTATGGAAGGACAGGATAGGAAGAAGGGGAGGAGTGACACTATATATAAAAAAATAATATTAAAGCTATAGAATTACAGGCCTAAAAGGGAGTGAGGTGGCACTGTGGGTTAAACTAGAAAGAGGGAAAGGGAAAGCCATTCACATTGGTATGATAAACAGATCTCCTTCACAAGAAGAAGAAATGGATAGATATTTAATAGAAGACATACACAGTTTTGCCATGAAGAGAGAAGTGCTACTGATAGGTGATTTCAATATGTCTGATGTTGATTGGCACATCCCTGCTGCGGTGCCTTCTAGAAGTAAAGAGATCCTAGATTCTCTATAGGGAGAACTATTTTGGCAACTGGTAACAGAACCCACATGTGAAGGGGCCATACTGGACTTGGTGCTTACCAATGGGGAAAGTGTTTGATATTATAGTGGGATATCATCTTACATCCAGTGATCACCGGATGGTGTAGTTCAGTATTAGGACTAGGGATGATAAATTCCATTCTAAAGCAAGGGGCATAGACTTTAGGAAAACGAATTTTGCCAAGATGGGACAATATCTCAATATTTTAAGGGCAACAAACCTTTTTATTAGAAAGGTAAATAAATCTAAAAGGAAAAGAAGGCCACTCTGATCCTCAAAAGAAGTACGTAGCTGAAAAGATGAAGAAAAAGAGAGTGGCCTTCATAAAATACAAGAGATCACAGAGGAAAACAAGCATCAATATTTGGAAAAACTTAGAGATGCTAGGAAAGTAGTCAGGAAAGTAAAGATACAAATAGAAGAAGAAATAGCCAATGCAATAAAATGGGGAGTCTTGACATTTTTTAGATATGTTATCGAGAGAAGGAAGTGCAAAAGTAGTATTGTCAGATTCGAGGATGGAGGCATATGTAGAAGCCAATGAGGATAAAGCAGAATTGCTTAACACATATTTTTGTTGTGTTCACAGATGAAGGGCCAGGAGCAGGACCTCAGAAAAAACCTACAAATAGAAACAGAAGTGAAGGGGATCTTAAATGATTTACAGAAGATTGTGTTTGTGAGGAAGTAGCTAAACTAAAAGTAGACAAAGTGAAGGGACTGATTGGGATACATCAGAGAATATTGAAGGCATTTGAAGTCCCAGCGGCTCCACTGATTGTTTTCAATGCTTCTTTAGAGTCTGGAGTGGTCCCAGAGGACTGGAGAAAGGCACATATGGTCTCTTTACATAAAAGTGGAAATAAAGATGAGGTTGGGAACTGCAGAGCGGTTAGTCTGATCTCTGTGGTGAGTAAATTAATGGAAACGCTGATAAAAAAAGAGGGTAGTGAGGTTTCTGGAGTTCAATGGATTATAGGCTCCGAGGCAGCATGGGTTTACTAGAGGCAGGTCTTGTCAGATACATCTGATTGATTTCCTTGACTTGGTGACCAGAAAGATGGACTGAGGGAGAACCCTAGATGTGGGGTATTTAGATTTCAGTAAAGCTTTTGACACCATTCCACACAGGTGACTTATAAATAAATTGAGCACACTAGGGATGGACCTTAAAGTGACTGACTAGGTTAGAAATTGGTTGAGTGGGAGGCGACAAAGTGTACAGGTTAAAGGAGCTCACTCACCCACTCAGGCCCGCCTCGAATCCACCCGACACTCTGCTTTCTTTTTTCTATGTCCCGCCCTCTGGAACTCTCTTCCCCTACCTCTTCGTTTAGAACTATCCTACACTCGTTTTAAAGCCCTCCTCAAGACCCACCTTTTCTGTCAAGCGTTCGATCTCCCTCCCCCTATTGATGATGTTTTCCCCCCCTAGTTCCCTATTTCTTCTCCCTCCCCTTACTTCCTCCTGTTCTTCCCCTTACTGATGGTGTTTGTCCCCCTAGTCTCGCCCCCCATTCCACCTATATCTGGCTCGTGTTTCCCCCTCCCCTCCCCATTCCTTTTTAATCCGTCCTATTTTTAAGTTATTATTTTTATTGTTTTTATTGTTTTTATATTTTTATTTTATAAGTTTTACTGTCTTACTGTTTTGCTTTCTCTTTATTCTTTGCTATTTCTTTTGCTGTTCTATTATTTTTTGGCGTTCTTTTCTCTCCTTCCTTTCTCAGCAGCTGTCACTTTTTATGATTGTACACCGCCCTGACGCTTCGGCCTGGGCGGTCTATCAAGTGCTTTAATAAAGATAAAGATAAAGAAAGATAAGGATGTTACCAGTGGTGTGCCTCAGGGATCTATCCTTAGTCTGAGTCTTTTTAACATCTTTGTTAGTGATATTGCAGAAGGGCTGTCGAGTAAGATTTGCCTCTTTGCAGAAGATACCAAAACCTGCAATAGAGTAGACATCCAGGAAGGAGTAGATAACATGAGGAGGGATCTAGCTAAGCTTGAAGAATGGTCAAGAATTTAGCAACTAAGATTTAATGCTAAAAAATGCAGGGTAATGCATTTGGGCTGCAAAAATCCAAGGGAATGGAACAATATAGGGGGTGAAGTACTTCTGTCCACAAAAGAAGAGAGGGACCTGAGCATGATTGTTTCTGATGATCTTAAAGTGGCTAAACAGGTAGAAAAGGCAACGGTGAAAGCCAGAAGGATGCTTGGGGCCATAGGGAAAGGAATGGCTAGCAGAAAAAATGAGATGAAAGTGCCTCTGTATACTGTAAGTCTCTGGTGTGACCCCATTTGGAGTATTGTATGGAATTCTGGAGACCGCACCTTCAAAAGAATATAAACAGGATGGAGCTGGCGCAGAGGGTGGCTAATAAAATGGTTAATGGTCTTTGTTATAAAACATATAGGTACAGACTTAAAGATCTTAATATGTGTACATTAGAGGAAAGGCAGGATAGAGGAGATATGATAGAGATGTTTAAATACCTCCATGGCAGAAATGCACAAGAGGAGAGCCTCCTTGGAATGAAAGCAAGCTCTGCAACAAGGGGATGAGGATGAACGGGGATAGACTCAGGAGTAATATGTGGAAATATTTCTTTACGGCAAGAGTGGTATATGCATAGACTAGTCTCCCTGTAGAGGTAGTAGAGATGAGGACAGTATCTGAATCAAGAAAGCATACGACAAACACAGACAATCTCTAAAGGAAAAAAGGAACTATTATAGTTGATCTGGAAGGGCAAACTAGATAGGCCACATGGTCTTTTTCTGCTGTCATATTTCTATGTTTCTAAGGTACAACTGGTCATTTTCAGAGGAGGTGGTAATCTGAGGTGAACTCTAGGCATTTTGACGGTCATCTCCTTGGTTCTTGATCTGATAGGCGTGTAGAACAGGAGTCATCCTAGGTGGTCTTGGGTGCTCCTTGGGTAAGGTGAGAACTCATAATAGCCTGTAAAAATGTATGCAGAAATTGGAGTAGAGGTGTATGGCTGTCCAGCTCATGATGAGAAGTTTCTCTAGTTTGTTCAGCCTGTAAAACAGGATGGGCCTAGGTTTTGGGGTATAACACAATCAAATCCCTGCCCTTTCTGAGAGGTGAGGAGAGTGAAGAGCTCTCTCTCAAGGAGTGTGTTTTTTTTCTTGCTTCCTGCATTCTCTCTTTACTTTCTGCCTCCATTAGTTGTGGGCTGATCTGAATCACTGCACAATTCTGCAGTCATTTAGAAGCTTTTCTGGAAATGGCTTTACTTTTTTTGCGTCAGTGAAACCTGCAGGGAACTGCTAGTGTAGAAGTGGGTTTCCTCTTGGATTTGGGAGCACTGCCACTGCTAACTGTTTGTGCCTCTTGTCTCCAGAACACCTTCCCTCAAGGGTGTGCAATCTGTTAAAACCTCTGGTGCCTTAGAATGACTATGAGAGTCTGCATGCTAGGGCTTAGTGATTTGCCAACTTGCAGTTAGCACTGATGACAGCTGTACCCGCTATCATCTCTGAGGGGACCCTTTGGGTCAGGCTCTTCGAAATGCTAATCCATACAGTTTAGTTTATTTGTGAAATATGGTTTATAAGATCCTCTGTATATTGTCTTTCAGTAGCTGTGGTTGCCTTTTAGTTCTATTTTTATGAGGAAAAGGGCACCTGCACATCTTATCTGCAAGATGGAAGAATAAAAACTGAGATTGGTTGAGTGTGCCTTCCCATGTGGGAAATCCTGCACATGCCCAGTAAGACTTGTCAAAATCTTCTGGGTTAGGAGGCCATTCCATGCTCAAAGCTGTTGGCTGATGTCACCAGTTAGTGTGGCTGCATTATCCTGCCTGTCACCAGAGAAAGAAACGAGAGAGACAAATAGGCAAACTGGATGGCCCAACAGCCCTTCATCTCTTAACATCTACTATGGTGGTACTTGTTCTCTCTCAGATCAGAAAAGATGTTAAATATGCGCTTGTTTTTTTTTATTTTGGCTCACTTATGTTTAGCTATTCTGTTCTATAGCATCCCACTCTGCTCCTCCATTGCACAGACATCAAAATCTATGTCACATCACCCATATCCTCCAAATATCATGCCATGGCATGCAAACCCAATCCATTCCAACTAGCCTGATCTATGCCCTCTCCTATCCACCCTTTACTAGAATTCTCAGTTCTGTGATACTACCATGTCACATCTCAGTCTTGCAGGGACAGAACCTGAAGATATGTGCTGATTGGATAAAAGACCACAGTATGTATCCTTCATGTATATTTTTTCTATTTTTACTTACGTTTGATATTACTTGAATGAAAGCAATACCAATAATTGAGGAGGGACATGGTTGACACTGCTGACACTGAGATATGATAGCCAAAGACAAGTTTGGAGATCTGACTGAGGGGATATGGGGAAAAATCTCTCAGCCCCCAAATATTCTTCAGTATGTGATTTCATTAACTATTTTCCTTCCAGTACCAGATCAATAAATTATCCCTGACCTCTGACCCCCTGGAACAGCATCGAGATTCTAGGCTGGATGACCTTGACTCGGCTCTTTCCCATTTAGAGGTTAAGCTGGACAGTGCCGCGCCAACAGATGTCTTGGTAAGAGAATGGGGATAAGGTGCTTGAAAATTCTAGAAGTAATTCTCTGCAGGGGGTCATGGTCTGCTCTGCTGGTGTCTGTGGGTTCCTGATGGTTCATTTCTTGGATTTCCTAAAGTGAACAGTACTTGAGTCTTTATAGTTTGCCATCAGTATACACTGCTTTGTAAGAGGCACTGCTGCTGCACTGAAGTTTAATTGTCCTAATGCAGTTGTTTAGAATGAGGCCCAAAGCTTCTGACAAGCAGTGACCATGCCAAGACTTTATTTAGTTATATTTATAGACCATTTTTCACCAGGTCAAAGCGGTTTCCAGAGAACAGAACATTTTATATTGAACATATGTTATACAAGTAACACGGTAACATTAACATTCAAATATTTTTTTTAATATAACAGTTTAACTGATACAAACAACTATTTACATTTACGAGTTTGTTGTGGTTGAGTATATAGTTGAGGGAGTTAGGTGAGGGGGCAAAGTAATCAGTGAATAGGTGGCTTTTCAGGCGTTTGTGGAATGTAGGGAGGTTGGTGATGTTTCTTAGTGTGTGAGGGAGGAAGTTCCATAGGGAGGGGGCGTAAAGCTCAAATGTTCTATGGCATGTTTGTTGACTGTATTTATGTTTGGTTTGTGGTATGTTGAGTTTGTTGATTGTAGTCTGTCTTCATTGTCTGGATGTTTGTGTTTTCTGTAGTAGGGGTTTGAAGCAAGTTTCCTGTTGGCTGAAGTGCGTTGTGTGTGAGGAGGATGCATTTGTAATTTATTCTGCTGGTCAGTGTAATTGTTATAGGATGGGGTGATGTGATCATATTTATTTGCACCTTGTATGGTACGTGCAGTGGTGTGTAGAGCAGTTTGTAGTGGGAGGATTGTTGATTGAGGTAGTCCTTGGTAGATATTGTTACAGAAGTCTGCATGAGGGAGGGTGAGGGCTTGCAGTGCGGATCTGAAATCTGTTGGCTCGAAAAGTGGCCAAAGTCTTTGTAAGGTCTTTGTTTTGAAGTAGATTGTCCTTGCTGTCGTTATTTGGGTTTTGAAGGATAGTTGCTGGTCAATTGTGATGCCAAGGTATTTCAGTTCTGTTTTTACAGTTATTGGTATGTTTAATTTTATGGCAGGTGGGGGTGTGAAGGAGATATCTCTTGTAATGAACATAGCTTCTGTCTTCTTTAAGTTGATGGATAGTCTGTTGGTTGAAAGCCAATGCATGACCTCTGTGAAACAATCTTGAATTTGTTTGTAATCAGGTTGGTTGGAGAGGAGTAGGCAGTAAAGCATAATATCATCGGCGTATATGTGATAGAGGATGTTGATTTTTGATAATTGTGCATAGGGATTGAAGGTATAGGTTAAAGAGGGTGCAGATAGAGTAGAACCTTGAGGTACTTCTTGGGTTTGCTAGTAGGTTTTGGAAACATTTGTGCCAGTTTTTAGTTGTTGTTTTCTCTCTGTAAGATATGATTTGAACCATTTGAGTACTGTATGCTGGATTCCAAATAGTTGTATTCTCTTTAGTAAGATGTTGTGGTTGACTGTGTCAAATGCTGAGGAGATATCAAGGAATAATAACAGGTAAATTTGTGCATGATCTTGGATTCCCTTGGTTATGGTGTTAATGAGGCAGGTCATGAGGGTTTCTATACCATGTAGTGAGCGGAATTCATGTTGAGGATCAAGTAGATGGTTTTCGTCAATATGGCTTTGTAGTTGGAGCTGTATGGTTTTCTCTATGATTTTAGCCAGGAATGGGAGGCTGGTGGTAGGTCGGTATGATGCTGGGTCTACTAGTTCCAGGTTTGGTTTCTTCAGGGTAGGGCGGATGGAGTAGATCGTAAGATTGGAAGGCATTATTCCTTGTTGGAGTGCTTTGTTCACTATCTTGGCTAGGAACACTGATTTCAGTGCTTGTTGATTTGATCCAATTAGGGGGACATGGGTCTAGCGGTGAAGTGGTAGTGTTTAGTTTGTTAGGATGTTCTCAATATTTTTGCTATTGATTGTTTGGAATGTGAGCAAGCAGATCCCGTTGATAGTTGAGTCAGTGAGGGGAGAGATGTTGTGGATGGGGTCAGGTTGTACTTGTTTGTAGTATGCAGCTAGTTGTTAATGAGTGACATTGATTGGTTGGGGTTTATGGGCGTTTCAGTGAGTCATTTTACTATGTCAAATAGCTCTCTTGGGCGGTTTATTGCAGTGTTGATGAGTTTTGAGTGATATTCTTTTTTGGCTTGATTTGTGCTGTTTGATATCTTTGTAGGAGTATCCTAATCCTGAGTACCCCTGAACCATAGTAAGGTAGTTATTTTAGAAGAATCTCCATATACAAATAGCAACATTTACACATAGATTGGCATACACGTGTAAATGCCTTTTCAGAAAGGGACTATTTGCACATGGTGATGCATAACAAGTTTAGTTTGGGAGGAGACCTATTTGGCGTGGAGAAAGAGTGGTTTGGATGGGCCTAAAATATTGACATGTATTTCCCATTTTACAAGGGGCACCCACTTCAATATGAAGAAATCTAGAGTTCAGCATTTCCAGCTGTCCTGAGGCATGAATAGGTCCCCGCTTGATAAGGCAAATGTAAAGGCTGATGTCTGCCCCCCACATCACCCTCCCCTGACATCGATCTACCCCTGGCCTTTTCCCAAGGCATCTGATCTCTTACTACCTGACCCACCAAGGCATCTGATCCCCTCCCCCCCCCCCACACATATCCCCTCCCCCCCCCCCCCCACATATCCCCTCCCCGGGTCTTACCAGTGTATTTGGTATCTAGTGGGAAAACAAGTGATCTCCAATTGCTCCTGCTCTTCTGGGCCTGGGTTTCAAAACAGCACCTGTGACCTCTAGTGGTCATCTCAGAGTACTACCAGTAGAGGTCATGGGCTTCATTTTGAAACCCGGGATCAGAAGAGTAGGAATGATTGGGGATTGCTTCTGTTTCCACTAAACACCAGGGACCAAGATAAGACCTGAAGGGAGGGCTGGAGGTGGGGGAGTCTGCTGGGGGGGTTACTGGAGGATTTCTTGTTGCCAGAGGGAATGTGGTGCAGAGGTCTTCATGACGGGAGGTGGGTGAGTAAGGGAGTCAGATGTCTTGGTGGTTGGGCTGGGGGTATTGAGTGCCAGACAGGAGTAATGGGGGGAGGAGGGGAGGGTGAACTGGTGCTGCAGGATCAGGATGTGCATGGAGATCAGGAGCAGTAAAAAAAAAGTTGCTCCCATGCACATATGGGGATAAGCTGCACATTTATTCTGCACGTGCAGCTTTTAAAAATCATTGCTCCTGCTGGATGTGGGTAACATTGATGTTTGTCAGAGCCTTTTGTAAAATATAGTAGAAATTGTCTACATCCCATCCTAATATTTTAATTCCCTTCTCCATGTCTTATCTAAAATTTGCCTTCAAATCAGCATAGCTTAGCCCCTTGGAAGGAGAATGATCACAATGACCCATGTTTTTGTATATCTTTCACATCCTTAGGACAGCATCGCAACCATTCCAGAGTTAAAGGAGAACCTGCGTATATTTAGGTGAGGCTGTTCTTCCTCCTTGACTTTTGTGCCTGAAACAATCATGCTAGAAGTGGCTGTGCATGTCTAGTTCAAGAAGCGACAGCACAGTGAATCTTGTTTGGATGAAGCTGTTTATGTATCATCATAAACTCACAGCAATTTGAGTAAGCCAGCATCGAACACAGTGTGAGAGTCATTGCTCAAAAGACTCAAAACATGCATCCTCCTCATCAATATTCAGGCAGCCCGGTATGAGACAGTCTTTCCTCTTCATTCTCCTAGAGATTTACATTTCATTTACATACAATTAGTTTACCTTCAACTACCACATTGCTCCTCCTGTTTAATCATTTCCTATACAAAACAACCTGATGACTCCTTGTTGAAAGGATGAACAAAAGCATTGTCATGACTTCCCAGCAATTTAGTCTCAGACAATCACTGCAGCAAGGCCACATAAACCACATTGTCAAAAGCAGCCGAGATAGCCAAAAAAAAACACATGAAATCACCTGTCCTGTATCTAAAGCACCCAACCATTCATCCAGGAAAGACAGTAACAGCAATTCTTCAACAAAACACATACAATTGCTGGAAAAAGGCCTGTTCAATTGATTTTGCAAAAAAAAAAACCCAGCAAATTAGAAACTGTCAGTCAGTAATTAGAAGGATCATCTAAATTCAAGGCTGAAGATTTTTACTATTGGCCAAATTTTAGCCCATTTCAAATACATCAGTAAATAATCTTCCTGCAAAGAGACATTCAAAAATGTAACCAACTCTTCCTTCAGCACACCCTTCACACCCTTAACCCACCACACCGGGCATGGGTGCAATAAACAAGAAAAGCATAAACTGTACTTCCTGTTCTGTAACAAATGTAAACTCATTTCATTTGGATATATTTTCCATGCATCTCCATAGTTTCTGTTCAACCTGCAGCATTGCATCTACCTAGGCCTTTGATCATGTCTCCATGCATTGATGCCATGTTTTAACTCATCACATGCTACTTTGCTGTAGTCAACTGTTTCACCATCTGGAATTACTAGCATGGCTAATTTAGTCATGCTAATTTTGTTTGAAATCACCAAGTAGTAGTAGTAGTTGGATCACCTATAGTTGGACATTGCTGTGCCAAACTTTAAGCTAAGTAAAAATGATATATGAGGCAGTTTTTAAATGTTTTACTGCATATGATTAAAAGGACGTGTGTCTCCAGTTAAGGCTTGGCCCTTGCCTGCGGGCCGTTGTCCAACATTAAAGTTTATCTTTAAAGGAATCGGTCTTTATTTTTTGGAACCTGCCACTTTTGTACTTTAACCTTTCCCAGCATTCAGCGTGCTTCACAGTAACACAGCAGCCAGCATGAGGGAAAACCCCACTCTTCACGCTGGCGGCGGTACAGAGGTGAGCTGGGGCCTTGCGTGGGCTTTCCCGGCTCACCTCTGAAACAGTTTAGATAGGTGTGGGGCTCTTCTGGGGGGGGGAGGGGGATATGACAAGAAATGGGCTGATGGGGGGCTAGGGTTGGAAATGGGCTGATGGGGGGGCTTGGATTGGAAATGGGGGACTAGGATGGGACTGGAAATGGCTGATGGGGGCTAGAACTGGAAATGGGCTGATCGGGGGGAGCTTGGACTGGAAATGGGCTGATGGGGGCTGGAATAAGACTGGAAATGGATGATGGGGGGCTTGGACTGGAAATTGGTTGATGAGAGGGGCTTGGACTGGAAATGGGCAGATGGAGGACTAGGATGGGACTTGAAATGGCCGATGGGGGGGCTAGAACTGGAAATGGGCTGATGAGGGCTGGAATAGGACTGGAAATGGCTAATGGGGGGCTAGGATTGGAAATGGGCTGAGGGGGGGGGAGCTTGGACTGGAAATGGGCTGATGGGGGTCTGGAATAGGACTGGAAATGAACTGATGGGGGGCTAGGATTGAAAATGGGCAGATGGACTTGAATAGGACTGGAAATGGGCTGATGGGGGTCTGGAATAGGACTGGAAATGAACTGATGGGAGGCTAGGATTGAAAATGGGCAGATGGACTTGAATAGGACTGGAAATGGCTGATGGGGGGGCTAGGGTTGGGCTGAGTGGGAGCTTGGACTGAAAATGGGCTGATGGGGCGGCTGGAATAGGATTGGAAATGGCTGATGGGGGACTAGGATGGGACTGGAAATCGGTTGATGGGAGCGGCTTGGACTGGAAATGGGCAGATGGGGGACTAGGATGGGACTGGAAATGGCCAATGGGGGGGCTAGAACTGGAAATGGGCTGATGGAGGCTGGAATAGGACTGGAAATGGCTGATGGGGGGCTAGGATTGGAAATGGGCAGATGGACTTGAATAGGACTGGAAATGGCTGATGGAGGGCTAGGGTTGGGCTGAGAGGAAGCTTGGACTGAAAATGGGCTGATGGGGGGCTTTGAATAGGATTGGAAATGGCTGATGGGTGCTAGGATTGGAAATGGGCTGATGGGGGTGCTAGGATTGGAAATGGGCTGAGGGGGGAGCTTGGACTGGAAATGGGCTGATGAGAGGAGCTTGGACTGGAAATGAGCTGATGGGGGGTGCTAGGACTGGCAATGGACTGATGCGGGGGATAGGAGAATGGGACTAGAAGGTAGCTGATGCTGGGTGGGGCTGGAACTAGAAGGGAGCTGATGCTGGGTGGGGCTGGAACTAGAAGGGAGCTGATGTTGGGGGAGGACTAGAAGGGGATGTGGATGGGAGAGTAAGGATGGAGAAGGGAAAATATATTTTGTGTGGGAGGGAAGAAAAATCTATGATTGGCCTGGTATTGGGAGAGTAAGTGGGGATTGAGGATGGAAAGGTGAAATTTGAGTGGATGAAAAAGGAATAAGGAAAGAAATGGAGGAAAAGAGCAAAAGGGGAAGATCAATATATTAAAGGAGATGTAGAGAGAGAATGGGAAAAAACTAGAAGAGAGAAGAAAGGACAAATGGACAGCAGACAATGGAGAGTTAGCCGAAGACACAAAGAAGCCAGAAGAAAGTGACTGGAGCAATTGCAACTCAAAAATAAAATGCCCAAACAACAAAAAGTAGAAAAATACTTTTTTTATTTTGAATTTATTAACTGGAATATGTCAGCTCTGGGAAATGTGCATTGCTAACGTCTGTGTTTTTGTTTAGTATAAGAGAAAATTCATTTATAGTTTTTTCTCCAGTGTTGTTATACTGTACGTTCCAGCTTTTGCTTTTGGGGTTCCTAGTTTAATTATTGTCTTCCTATTTCTAAATTGTGATCCCTTTTTCTTTGTTTGGTGATGGTCTGTGCTCTGCATGTGTAACCAAGCTGAGGTATTCTGTTTATGTAGTTTCTATTTGACAGTGCCACTTGTTCTCTTTCCACAGTATTGGTATTCTCTGAGATGTATTGGTTTAATATTTGCACTGTTGCCTTTTGATAGGTAGGGTTTGGTGCTTTGAGTCCTGGTAGTACTGTTATGATATGGCGGGTTTGCTATGGGTTCTAAATGGGCAGTGTTTGTAGTACTTCCTAATGTGCCTAGCGGTTGGCACTGGAGTTTAGTAATGTAGAAATCTGGTAGTCTTTTTTTTATCCAGACCACTCATAAAGAGGTATGTTTGCTAAAAGTTAGTGCACGTTAACATTATGCAAATAAGTATGCAAATGATGTCCCTTATGCAAATGAGGCCCTGCAATGAGTCTTCGCATATGGCTCCGCATCCCCCTTGGGCTGCCCCTGGCTGTACTAGCAATGCAGTTGCACAGGGCGCAAGTACAGAAAGGGCGCTAATATCACCAATGGGTTTCCAGGAAACTCAGAGTGATTTACTGCACGTGGCTGGGGCAGAAGGGGGCACCAGATTTGTTGCTCTCACGGTGTATTTCTAGCTTGGTACAGTCCTGCTGACAGGTACGTGTGACCTGGAATGGCCTTTACTGGAAAAAGGATATTGGGCTTGATGGACTGTTGGTTTGACCCAGGATGGCATATCTTTTATTCTTTTTGTTTATCTATGTCTCAAAATCTCATATACAGCATCTAGATTGCCCACCATCCTATCCAGTGTTTAAATATCACCCTCTTTACTTCTAATATTGCTTCTAATATTTAGCTAGTCTTGAGCTTTGTGTACTGCACACCCCCAGCAGTAGTAGGTTATAGGACCAATTCATATTCTTCCATACCACAATTTCAATATCCCAAAGGGCTCTTGTCCGAAGCCTTTATAGCTTGGGTCATGCCAACAAAGAATGCACACGCATGCCTTTGGAATGGTACATTTCACACTCTTCCCCTTCGCACAGTTGCATTTGGGCTCTTCGTTCTCTAGTAATACGTGTTTTGTGCAGGATTTGTAATTACAATTCCTGCAGCTCTATACAAGAAATTAACTTATAACTTTCCTGCCATATTTTCTTTAATTGTTCTTTTGATAATTTTATCCCCAAATCCTGTGTCCATATCTGCACTAACTGATCCATATGAGTATCTTCCCTGGCTGTCTGACGATATATATCTGTCTGGAAGTGTATTGAATTTCTCAAGCAAGTAGATGAATTCCTCACCCACCTCCTGCATTGTAACCCCTGCCTTGTTTTCTTGTTTCAGTTTTTCATAGTAGTGCTTATCAGCAGGTAGTCAATCAGGTGCCTATTGAGTATGTCCCATTCCTGCTTAATCTGCTTAAAAGTGAAAAATCCTCCTCCTCCAAATGGAACAAGTCTCCTATCCTTTTACACCCTCTGTGTACCCTAATCTAAGGGGTATGTTTATTAACTGGTAGCGGCCTCCGTGTGATATAGAAGCTGTGGCCCCATTGAAATCAATGGAGCCGTGGTTCCGATATCGCACGGAAGCCGCTACCCCAGATTAGTAAACATACCCCTAAATATCCTTGAATCGCCAATATTGGGGAAGTGTTCCAGGTCACTTGCCACATTTGCCTCCACCACGTCCATGATTTATGCTGCTATCCACCACTCATCTTTTGTGCAACATAGTTATAAAGTTGTGGGGCCTTGTCAGCACCTCTACAAAACCTTTTGCTAAATAATGTGCCTCTGCACGCAACACATATTACATAGTAAATGATGGCATATAAAGACCAGTATGGTCCATCTAGTCTGCCCAGTAAGATGGCAGGAGTAGGTGCACCCCTCCCCATGTCTTTGTTTAGGGTGCACCTACCAGGAGAGGTGCACCCCTCCCCATGTCTCTGTCCAGGAGTGCACCTGCCACTCTGTACAGACCACCCCTCCCCATATCTTTGTTTAGGGGTAAACCCACTGCTCCATGTAGGATACCCCTATTTTTTGAGAAATTAGATGGTTCAGTTTATTTTGATTTTATCCTGTTGCTATAAAGGGATCCACTGTGTCTGTCCCATGCCATTTTGAATTCTGTCACTGTGTTTGCTACCACCACTTCCATCGGGAGGGCATTCCAAGCATCCACCACCCTTTCAATGAAAAAGTATTTCCTGACAGGACTTGAAGGACTAGAAAAGGGGACTGTTACTTCTGGAGAGAGATCTGCAATTGTGAGTATATACTTCTGGGAATTTTCTGAAAGGAATTCTTTCTA
This sequence comes from Ichthyophis bannanicus, assembly GCA_033557465.1. NCBI lineage: Eukaryota > Metazoa > Chordata > Amphibia > Gymnophiona > Ichthyophiidae > Ichthyophis > Ichthyophis bannanicus. The sequence continues at coordinate 197,396,669 of CM066039.1, forward strand.
TTAAAGCTAATTAATCTGTGAACCCACTATTTGTTGTTAAATCAGTCAGGGCCTAGTAGCAGCAGTTTAAGTTTAAATTTAAAACACAGAAGAGAACTTTCTGGTTACATTTCATACCCAGCAGAGAGCTTGTAGTTTAAATTTAATAGTCAGTCATGGCCTAGTATCAGCAAAGTACTTTTAGTTTAAATTTAAAACATAGAAGAGAGCTTTCTGGTTAACTTTGGAACCCAGCAGAGAGCTTGTAGTTTAAATTTCATAATAAGTTAGAGCCTAGCAGCAGCAAAGAGCTATAATTTAAATCAAATCAGAATATAGCTTACCTCAGCAGCACAAGACAGGGTACTGTGTAGCAGCCCTCTTTTAATAAGGGTGTTGAAAGAACTGAAATATGAGATTGCAGACCTGCTATTAGTAATCTGTGAACTATCATTAAAATCATCTCTAATACCTGAAGATTGGAGGATCGCCAATGTAGCACCAATTTTTAAAAAGGGTTCCAGGGGTGATCCGGGAAACTACAGACCGGTGAGCCTGACTTCAATACTGGGAAAAATGGTAGAAACCATCATAAAGAATAAAATTACTCAGTCATGGCCTAATGGGAGACAGCCAACATGGCTTTAGAGAAGGAAGATCTTGTCTTACTAATCTGTTATGTTTTTTTGAAGGTGTGAATAAACAGGTGGACAAAGGTGAGTCGGTTGATATAGTGTATCTGGACTTTCAGAAAGCCTTTGACAAGGTCCCTCATCAGAGACTTTTGGCAAAACTAAAGAGTCATGGGATAGGAGGCAGTGTACTACTGTGGATCAGGAACTGGTTAAAAGATAGAAAGCAGAGGGTAGGGCTAAATGGCCAATTTTCCCAATGGAGAAAGGTGAATAGTGGTGTACCCCAGGGATCAGTTCTGGGTCCTCTGCTTTTTGACATATTCATAAATGACCTGGAAAATGGAATAACGAGTGAGGTTATCAAATTTGCAGATGACACAAAACTATTTAAAGTTGTTAAAACCCAAGAGGATTGTGGAAACTTGCAAGAAGATCTTGATAAATTGGAAGACTGGGCATCAAAATGGCAGATGAAATTTAATGTGGACAAGTGCAAAGTTATGCACCTAGGGAAGAACAACCCAAACTATGGTTACATGATGCAAGGTTCCACATTAGGAACTACCACCCAGGAAAAAGATTTAGGTGTCATTGTGGATACCATGTTAAAACCCTCGGCCCAATGTACAGCGGCGGCCAAGAGAGCACATAGAATGCTAGGTATAATAAGGAAAGGAATGGAAAATAAAACAAAAGATATTATAATGCCTCTATATCGTTCCATGGTGAGACTGCACCTTGAATATTGTGTGCAATTCTGGTCGCCGTATCTTAAAAAGGATATAGCGATTTTAGAAAAGGTTCAGAGAAGAGCCACCAAAATGGTAAAGGGGATGGAAGGATACTCCTATGAAGAAAGGCTAAAAAGGTTAGGGCTCTTTAACCTGGAAAAGAGACGGCTGAGGGGAGATATGGTAGAGGCCTATAAATTAATGAATGGAGTGGAACAGGTAAACGTAGATCAATTGTTTACGTTATCAGAATATAGAAAGACTAGGGGACATGCAATGAAACTACAGGGTAAACTATTTAAGACTAATAAAAGAAAATATTTTTTCACTCAACGTGTAATCAAACTCTGCAATTTGTTACCAGAGGATGTAGTAAAGGCTGTTAGTGTAGCTGGGTTTAAAAAAGGTTTGGACAAGTTCCTGGAGGAAAGGTCCATAAACCATTATTAAGAAGGGACCCAGGATATCAATGCTTGACCCAGTACAAGCATTGTGGAACCTGTTTCTTAATAAGTAAGTCAGCAGCAAACCAGGAAGAGGGGTGTGGAACTAGAGAGCACGCTTTCTGAGAAGAGCTAATGGTTTTAGTGAGACACTGCAAATAAATGGGATTAAGAGCTCCAAATATGAGTAACATTTTTGGAAGAGGAAGAATTTGTGATCTAGGGTGGAGATAACAGGAGTGACTAGTAACCCAGACAAAAGATCATGCTGTATGTTGGTATTTCCCACGCATCAGGACTCGCCTGGAGGAATGACAAAAGGAGAAATTAGACCTTACCTGCTAATTTTCTTTCCTTAAGTCCCTTCAGACCAGTCCAGAACCTTCACATATATCAGAAGATTCTGCTGGATAGAAAAATTCTTAGATTAGCATAGAGTTTTTGATTTGTTGGTCTCCGGCGTTTCCTTAAGGTAGGCCTTTACCCTGGTTTTTGGTTTGTCAGTTTTGTGACAATGTTCCTTGTTGTGGTTGACCTTCTTGTTGGTGAAAGGCAATGTTAATCATTGCTTTGTTATGAAAATGGCTGACTGAGAGACTGTACAGCACCCATATAGAATGTCATCAAACCAGTAGTTCTCAGTCTCCATCTGCTGGTAGAGGAACTTAAACCCATGAATCTGTACTGGTCTGGAGGAACTTAAGGGAAGAAAATGAGTATGTAAGGTCGAATTTCTCCATGGTATGCATCCTAGTAGACCAAAATAGTCCTAATCTCCAGGAACCAGCAGGACGTCAGTCTTCACATATGTTTGATGTTGGCACCGACGGAGCCTGGCTTGGGAACACTCCCCAACATCCCATGCTTTTAGGAGCATTGCTCCATGCGTGTCTGCCTTCCCACCCTACCTTCTGGTCTCCTCAGTCGTCTTTTTTGCACAGAGCTGTCGGGATCTTGTCCCAGTTTCACCGTATCAAGAGACTTAAACTTTTACTCTGGTTCCATCGAGTACTTTATTTTTTTTACCTTCCTGTCGACCGACTCATCTCCCTGTTGATTCCAATTCCCGTTTTAGTTCTTTTTTCATTTCCTTCCCATATATTTTTTTCATTTTCTTTTTTCTTACACTTTGTGCGGCCTGAGACACTATTGCCCAATTGTTTGGGGATGGGTCCCAAGGTGGTGAACTGGATCAGAAATTGGTTGACTGACAGACGACAGAAGGTGATGGTAAATGGAGCTCACTCGGATGAAAGGAGGGTGATTAGCGGGGTGCCCCAGGGTTCGGGCCTGGGTCCGGCACTGTTCAATGTATTTGTGAGTGATATTGCTGAAGGTCTGAATGGAAAAGTCTGTCTTTTTGCAGATGACACAAAAATTTGCAACAGAGTGGACTCTCCTGAGGGAGTGGATAACTTGAGGAAAGATCTACAAAAGCTGGAATAATGGTCTAATGCTTGGCAGGTAAGATTTAATGCGAAGAAGTGCAGTGTCATGCACTTGGGAACCAGAAATCCAAGGGAAATGTACGCGATAGGGGGCGAGAGGTGGTGTACACGGACCAGGAGAAGAACCTTGGTGTGATTATTTCTGAGGATCTCAACGTGGCAAAACAGTGCGACAAGGCAGTGGCAAAAGCCAGGAGGATGTTGGGTTGCATACAAAGAGGAATTACCAGCAGAAAGGAAGAGGTACTAATGCCACTGTATCAGTCACTGGTATCTGAGGCCTCACTTGGAATACTGTGTTCAGTTTTGGAGACCATATCTCACAAAGGATGTAAAAAGATTGGAAATAGTTCAGAGGAAGGTGACCAAAATGATTTGGAGCCTGTGTCAGAAGCCTTATGAGAAGAGACTTGAAGACCTAAATATGTACACTCTGGAGGAGAGAAGGGATAGGGGAGATATGATTCAGACCTTTAAATACTTAAATAGAATTAATGAACAAACAAACCTCTTCCAAAGACGGAGAAGCTTTAAAATTAGAGGGCATAACATGAAGCTGCAAGGGGGTAAATTGAAAGGCAATGTCGGGAAATACTTTTTCACTGAAAGGGTGGTGGATGCTTGGAATGCCCTCCTGATGGAAGTGGTGGGGGCAAATATAGTGACAGAATTCAAAATGGCATGGGACAGACACAATGGATCCCTTTACAGCAATGGACAAAATCAAAATAAACTTAACTATCTAATTTCTCAACAAACAGGGGTGTCCTACACGGAGCAGTGGGCTCACCCCTAAACAAAGACATGGGGAGGGGTGACTTGCACGTAGTGGCAGGTGCACCTGCTCTTGCCATCATACTGGGCAGACTAGATGGACCATGCTGGTCTTTATCTGCCGTCATTTACTATGTTACTATGATTTTGCCTCTCTCCTTTTTCCAGAGATGAAGAAACCCTGGAGTGGTTTTAAGAAATGCTCTAAGTGTCTGAGCACTATCTCCATCACTGGTGAACATGACTGGTGCCTCAAGTGTTTAGGCCCAGACCATGATGTGGATTTCTGTCCCTCCTGTCGACACAACTTCCAGAGGAAGGAAGAACCGAGACAAACAGAAGGCTAAGCTGTTTCCAGCAGACTCTTTCTTTACTTTTATTAAAACATTTGATAGACTGCCCATCGGGAACCATCTAGGCAGTTTACAATAACAATAATATATATAAGAAAAGCTAGAAACAGAAAAGGAACTACAATGCCAGACAGGAAAGTGCACACCCATATAGAATTAAAGAGAAAAAGAGCCTAAGTGGAAGGAGAGGAGGAAACTGGGGGGTCAGGGAAAGGGAGGTCATAGGCAGTACAGAAGAGGTGGGTTTTCAGAAGAGACTTGAATTTGGTAAATGATTCTTCTTGATGGATTAGGGGAGGAAGGGAATTCCACAGTGATGGGGCTAGAAAAAAGAAGGCAGAATGCCGGGTTTGCTCTAGGTGGGCACGGGCAGGAGAGGGGAGATCAAGGCACTTAGTGTGTAGGGGCCGGAGGCTAGGAGATACTGTACAAAAGTGTATTGAATCTGTGAGATACTCTGCTCCGTCGGTGTACTCCTTGGGGGTGTTGACTCCTTCAAAGTCATCCCATTTTTCCAGATCATCATCGCCTCTTAAACAGAAGGGAAAGCATCACTCGGAGTCCCCAGTGTGCAAGACCAAGAAATCATTGGCGTCAGCATCGACAGACTCTCATTCATTGGCCTCAAGGTCAGTGTCAGCATCGAGCATCAGCATAGACACCGACACTTGTCCCACTCCGATGTGGACTGTCCAGCCAAACAGCTCTGGCGGGAGGTCTCACCCTCCAAAGCCTTACAGGTGCTCAGGGATGCAATCCTCAGTGGAGCCCCTGATACCATGCTTGGGAGTTGTAGGCCAGACCATAGTATCCTGAGCCGCTCCTTCCCCTGCACGACACTCGATCAAGTCATCGACATCGAGAAGAGCATCACAGCGATTCTAGCTGCAGTGGCACTAGCATCGATACCTCAGATGCCGTCGGTGTTCTTTGATGCGGAACAGTCCTTGAGGACAGCCATCACAGTTCCACAGACATCGCCTGCTTTGCAGCGTTCAATGGAACAGCCCATACTAAAGCCCTCAATGCCACCTCTGCTGGTGCCATCTACTTTGAAGCAGCACAGATCCTCCAAGCATCGAAGGTATCAGGGCCCTGATAGACTATTTTGATTGCCTGCTGGACTCTGCTTCAGGCTCTGAGGTATCCGAACTGTAATCTGTCGATTCCAATCCACACAGGGATGTACCATCAGATCCATCACCTCCATATGAACAATGGCAATCACTGCCAGAGGACATAGCCTTCCAGGACTTTATTAAAGATATGCTGGCTGCTCTGGAGATCTCAGTGGTGACCGAGATGGAACCGAGAGCTGAAGAACTGGATATTCTTCAGTATTCTTCAGCACCGAAAGAGTCTGCAACCCTCCTGGTGCACAATATCCTTAAGAATTTGATGTGGGAAGCTCCTATGTCAATGCCTGCTATCAGCAAACACCTGGACACCCTTTATAGAGTTCCTCCCTCTCTAGGTTTCCAGAAGCCACAGTTTCTTCACCATTCCGTGGTGATGGAGTCAGCTATGAGAAGAATTAAGAGCCAGAAGAACCACTCTTCAGTTCCTCCAGGAAGGAAAGCAAGCATCCTCGATGCATTTGGGAGGAAGGCCTTCCAGGCAACAATGCTAGCCTCTAGGATTGACTCCTACATGCTCTACATGGACATGTTCCTTAGAGATGTGTCTAGGTACCTGGCTGAGTTCACTTCACTTCTGTCTTCTGAGAAACAAGCCCCTCATCAGGTGTTTGTGTCTCATGCCCAAAACACATCCAAATTCCTCACAAGAGCAGCTTTTGATGCTTTTGAGGCTAACAGCAGGGCATCTGCAGCCTGTATTGGGGCTAGGAGGACAGCCTGGCTTCAGGAATCCAACCTGGAACAATGGGTCCAGGATAAGTTGATCAAAATATCCCTTGTAAAGGAGAGAACCTCTTTGGCCAGAGGTGGAGAGAAAAGGCAGGGGAGATAGAAGCAGATGACCTTATTATGGAGCTGTTATCGAGGAGGATAGCAGATTCTTCCAAGAAGAAAACTGCTAGTAAGAAACCCTTCTACTCTTTAAAAAAAAATAAAAAAATTCTACTCACCCTACCATTCGTATTCTGCCTGCTCTGGTCAACAGCAACAACAGTGACAGCAAGGGCCAAAGCAACCTCGGAAACTCAAGGTCACTAAACCTCAAAGTCACTAAACCAGAACCTCCCCTTCCTACTCAACCCACTCAGAGTTTTTGACTCTTTCCAATAGAGCATGGCCAGTTGTCCCATCAAATCCCCTATTCCTCCTTTAATCCCAGGGAGATTAGTACAGTTTGCAGATTGATGGACCACCTCAGAACCCTGGACCTCGCAGCTAGTTAGCAAGGGCCTCCAGCTGCATTTCAAAGAAATACCACCCACTCACTTTGTGGGCCAACCTTACTTGGATCTCCATCGCACCTCCTTACTAAAGCAGGAGATCCACTCTCTGCTTGCACAGGGGGCAATTGAGGAGATTCATCCATCTCAGCAAGGCCTAGTGTTCTACTCCCAATACTTCCTTATCCCAAAGTAGATGGGATGCCACAAGGCTATCTTGGATCTCCAAAATCTCAAAAAATTTCTTACCAGTTTCTTTGGGTACTCTTCTTCCATAGCATCAACCAAATGACTGGCTGCGCTCTCTGGATCTCAAGGATGCATATACACATATCCTGATCCACCCAAACTACAGGAAGTTCCTCAGATTTGTGTTTCAGAGCCACCATTATCAATATCTTAATCCTCCCCTTCAGACTGGCTTCGGCGCCAAGAGTTTTCACAAAAGTGTCTGGCTGTCATCGCAGCCTAACTCTGAACTTTGGAGATCTTTGTGTTCCCTTACTTAGACAACTGGCTAATAAGGGCAGATACTGTTCAATCAGTCAGTCGCCTTCCAATGAACTATCCATGTCCTCCAAGACTTAGGATTCATCATAAACTATCCAAAATCACACCTTGCTTGCACTCGGGATCTAGAGTTCATAGCAGCTTGATTGGACACAGTTCAAGCACGAGCTTTCCTGCCAGATGAGACATCTTCGGTTAATCACTCGGGCCACCCAGGTCCAGGAGCAATCAACAATAAATGCCAGGACTTTCCTTCACTTACTGAGCCACATGGCTTCGACAGTCCATGTTGTACCCCATGTCCGACTCAAAATGCAGGTCGGGCAGTGGAACCTGTTGCAGTAGTGGACACAATCCACAGGTTGCCTCTTCGACCTCATCACCGTTTCTCCTCAATGAAAACCTTCCTTCAGTGGTGGTACACACCACTGAACCTCATTGTAGGGTTACCTTTCAAAGATTTGTACCACAGTGTACCCTGACCACCACTGCATCCAAATAAGGTTGGAAGGCTCACCTCAATGGTCTCGCAACCCAAGGTCTGTGATCTTCCCTAGAGAGCTCCCTTCACACCAATCTCCTGGAACTCAGAGCGATCTTCAACACCATCTGCATTTTCTCTTCCCACCTGGTGGGCTGCTTGGTCTTCCATTCAGATGGACAATCAAGTGGTCATGTTCTGTATCAACAAACAAGGAGATACAGGCTCTGGCTCCTTATGCAGAGAAACGATACGTCTATAGAACTGGGCGATCTCTCGGGGAATTTACCTTCATGCAGTGAACCTTCCAGGAGAGGAGAATCAGTTAGCTGACAGGCTAAGTCAATTTCTCCACCCATACAAGTGGATGCTGGAGCCTCAAGTGGCACACCACTTGTTCCAGCTATGGAGGATGCTGCTACTCGTCTCTTTGCTTCTCCCTGCAATGCCCAACTGCCTTGGTTTTGCTCAAAGATTCCATCTCCTCACAGAGAGAGCTCAGATGCCTTTCTCCTGCACTGGGGACAGGGACTGCTGTATGCTTTACCCCTCTCCACTTCATTGCAAAAACCGTGGAATGATGATCCTCATTGCCCCTCGCTGGCCCAGGCAACCATGGTTTCCTCTTCTCCTTCAACTAGCTCAGGCTCCTCCCCTCAGCCTGGGTTGTACACCCAGCCTCCTTTCCCAGGAGCAGGGGACCCTCCTGCACCCCAGCCTCAAGACTCTCTGCTTGATTGCCTGGCTGCTGAGTGCTTCATCCTATCAAATGTAGGACTTCAAGAGGATGTTTTGCACGTTCTATTGTCTTCCAGGAAAGACTCAACCAGATGTTCTTATGCTTTCAAATGGCACAGGTTTTCTCTGTGGTGTTCTCAGCAAACCATGAATCCCTTCACATGTCCAGTTCTGGATCTTCTACAGTACCTACTCCACTTGTCCTCATCAGGATTTAAGACCAATTCAGTATGAGTGCACTTATGTGCCATAGCTGCTTCTCATCATACCTTAGAGCAGGGGTTTTCAACCCAGTCCTTGGGGAACCCTAGGCCAGTCAGGTTTTCAGGATTCCCAGAATGAATATGCATGAAAAAGATTTGCATGTTCTGCCTTCATTGTATGCAAATCTATCTTATTTATATTCATTGTGGGAATCCTGAAAACCTGACTGGCCTAGGGTTCCCCGAGGACTGGGTTGAAAACCTATGCCTTAGAGAATCACACCATTTTGGTGCACCCATTAGTGGCAAGATTTATGTGTGGTCTTCTCTTGACCAAGCCGCATCTCTGCCCACCACTCACGGTGTGGGATTTGAATGTTCTGGCGCAACTCATGTGGAGCCCTTTTGAGCCTTTGGCGTCAGCTCCTTTAAAATTCCTAACATGGAAAGTCCTTTTTCTTGTAGTATTGACTTCAGCACGAAGGATCAGTGAACTTCAAGCTTTGGTGGACTACGCTCTGTATACTAGATTCCACCATGATAAAGTTGTCCTTTGGACACATCCTAAGTTTTTACTGAAGGTTATCACTTCCTTCCATTTGAACCAATCCATTTCACTACCAGCTTTCTTTCCCAGGCCTCACAGTTCCATTGCTGAGGTGAAGCTGCCTACTCTTGATTATAAGAGAGCACTGGCTTTGTGTTTGGACCAAGTCATGGTGGTAATGTCCCCAAGGAAAACGTAACTATTCACCTGTAACAGGTGATCTCTGGGAACAGCAGGAATCAGTCTTTACAACCTGCCCACCTCCCCTTCAAGTTGTTCCTTTATTCTTTTGATTACCTGACTGAGGAAACCAGGAGGGAATGCGAGAAGGCAGACATGGATGTGTGGAGCAATACTCCCAAAAGCATTCCTATTGGATGCTGGGGAGTGTTCCCGTCCAAGGCTCCATCGGTGCCAAAGTCACCCATATGTGAAGACTGATTTCTGCTGTTCCCGGAGATCACCTGTTACAGGTGAGTAGCTACGCTTTCCTTGGGGACATTACCACCATGACTTGGTACTATGTCCATTTGCTGGGCATCCTTCAAACATAATAACTGTTATAAGAGTCTGAATGGGTCACAATTTATTGGTGTCCTTAATAACCCATTATCCAGTACTGTATTAACTGCTGCCGGCATATAGACACTCCATATAAGCTTGTATTGCCAACATATTCTCTATGGTTTCAGTCCACCATACTCAGTACTCTTATCACCCAAAAGTGTCCATTACTACTACTACTACTACTACTGATCATTTGTATAGTGCTACAAGGTGTAAGCAGCACTGTACAGACACATGTAAAGATTGTCCCTGCTCATCAGAGCTTACAATCTAGTCAAGAAAGACAACACAAGAGCTGAGGACAAGGATATATCTAGGGGAATGGTAAGAAAACACATAGGAGACTAAGTGGATCAGGATCCAAAAGTGGCCTCGAAGAGGTGAGTTTTCAGCCTGTATTTGAAAAGGTCCAAAATGAAGCCTGATGTACAGACTCGGGTAGTTTTTTCCAGGCATGAGGAGCAGCAAGGTGGAAGGATCAAAGTCTGGAGTTGGCAGTAGAAGAGAAAGGCACAGATAGAAGGGATCTGCCAGAAGAGCGGAGAGGTGTAGGGGAGGAGGGGTGTAGGGAAAGATAAGTGAGGTAAGGTAGTGAAGAGAAGCAAAATGAGTGCATTTATAGATCAATAGGAGAATTTGAATTGGATACTGAAATGGATAGGGAGTTAATGAAGCAATTTATGAAGAAGGGTTATATGAGTATATCAAGGCTGGTGGACAATTAACCGCACAGCTGAGGTTTGAACAGATTGAAGGGGAGAGAGATGATTCAGAGGGAGACCAGAAAGGAGGAGGTTGCAGTAGTCTAGACAGGAGGTTACTAAAGAGTGGATAAGTGTCTTAGTAGTGCGTTCAGAAAGGAAGGGGCGAATTTTGCTGATGTTGTGGGGAAAGAAACGACAGGTTTTAGCTATCAGTTAGATGTGTGTGGAGAAGGAGAGAGAGGAGTCAAAGATGACTCCAAGGTTGAGAGCTGAGGAAAGAGGGAGGAGTAGAGTGTTATCTACAGAGATTGAGAAAGGAGGAAGGGGAGGTGGGTTTAGGAGGACAAATAAAAAGTTCTGTTTTGGCCATTCTAATTTCAAATGGTGGTGAGACATCCAGGCAGCAATGTCAGATAGGCTGGAAGAGATCTGAGCCTGGATTGCCAGAGAGATTTTAGGTGTAGAAAAGTAAATCTGAGAGTAATCAGCATAAAGATGGTTACTGAAAACTGTGGGTGGAGATACAGTGCCTTGTGAAAGTATTTATTCCCTCGGTGTTTGTCCTGTTTTGTCACATTAAAACCTGGAATTAAAATGGAGATTTGGGGGTTAGCACCATGTGATTTACACAACGTGCTTACCAATCTTTTATTGTGACACAAACAATAAATAAGACAACCCTCCCCCTCTGAAATCATAGAAACCTAGAAACATGACAGCAGAAAAAGACCACAAGGCCTATCTAGTCTGCTCTTCCATATCTACCACTACAGCAGTCCCATAGAAACAAAGATACGGGAATATTTCCCATTGTACTGGGAGTCGCAGGCTTGATAAAGAATTTCCAAGCACATTTTGACAAACTACCCATACATGTTACATCTTACAAACTCCAGTAGGATGCTCTCTTTGGCACGATGCAAGTATTACACCGAGCATTAGCAGTAAATTTGAGAGACTAAGATCATACTCCACATACCCTGGCTTAGAAGTGAGGTTCATGACTGCCATAGTATGCGCAAAACTGACCCACTTGGAGAAACAACCCCAAGTAAAACATAGAAACATGGCGTAAAGTTTACCCAAAGGAACATGCTATAAATGATCCACTATTGGGACTTGAACCAGCAGCCACAGAGCTGCCTTATGAGTGTGCCTAGGTATTCCATCCCCAAAGTCAATACTTTGTAGAGCCACCTTTTGCTGCAATTACAGCTGCAAGTCTCTTTGGGTGTGTCTCTATAAGCTTAGCACATCTAGCCACTGGGATTTTCACCCATTCCTCAAGGCAAAACTGCTCCAACTCTCAAGTTAGATGGGTTGCGTTGGTGTAAAGCAATCTTCAAGTCATGCCACAGATTCTCAGTTGGATAGAGGTCTGGGCTTTGACTAGGCCATTCCAAGACATTTAAATGTTTCCCTTTAAACCACTCCAAGTGTAGCTTTAGCAGGATGTTCAGGCTTATTGTCCTACTGGAAGGTGAACCTTCGTCCCAGTCTCAAATCTCTGGCAGACTGAAACAAGTCTTCCTCAAGAATTGCCCTGTATTTAGTGCCATCTATTGTTCCTTCAATTGTGATCACTTTTCCTGTCCCTGCTGAATGAAAAATATCCCCACAGCATGATGCTGCCACCACAATGTTTGACTGTGGGAATGGTGTTCTCGGGGTGATTGGAAGTGTTGGGCTTGTGCCACACATGGCATTTCCCGTGATGGCCATAAAGTTAAATTTTCATCTCACCTAACCAGAGAACCTTCTTCCATGTGTTTGGGAGGTCCACCACACGCTGTAGTGCAAACTCCAAACGTGTTTTCTTATTTCCGCCTTTAAGCAATGGCTTTTTTCTGGCCACTCTTCCATAAAGCCCTGCTCTGTGGAGTGTATGGCTTAAAGTGGTCCTATGGACAGATGCTCCCATCTCCACTGTGGATCTTTGCATCTCCTTCAGTGTTATCCCTGGTGTCTTTGTGGCATCTCTGATTAATGCCATTCTTGCCTGGTCTGTGAGTTTTGGTGGGTGGCCTTCTCTTGTCAAGTCTGTAGTGGTGCCATATTCTTTCCATTTTGTTATAATGGATTTAATGGTGCTCCATGGGATATTCAGAATTTGGGATATTTTTTTATAACCCAACCCTGATCTATACTTCTCCACAACTTTGTCTTTGACATGTTTGGAGTGCTCCTTGGTCTTCATGTTTATTTATTTTATTTATTTAAAGTCTTTTCTATACCACGCTTTTTAAAATCAGCTCGGTTTACAGTTAATAGCAGATTTGTACAGTTACAGGCAGCTCCCGTATTGGACTTACAGAAAACAGGGCTATTCAACTTGGGCTAACTGGGATTTATTTATTTATTTATTTAACAGTTTTTATATACCGTCTTTCTACTAGTCAAGACGGTTTACATGAAACAATAGTACAGTATATTACAACTGTTTACAGGGAACAATTAAACAATATATGATAATTAAGGATAATTAAGGATACAGTAAAACTGTGTAATAAAATTAAAATTAAATTAAAATAACAAGTAACAAGTTAACAAAGTAACAATATGTACTGGAACAGTAGAGTTAATACATGGAGAGAGGTAAGGGTAGCTAACTGATTAGGATAACTATTTACATTGAGTAAATTTGAGTAACTTGGTTGCATATAGTTTTGTGTTGGATTGGAGGGAATTGGGTAGTGAATTAGGTCACGAGGTGAAGAGTTAGGGTGGGGAGGAAAAATGCTCTATAAAGAGATATGTTTTTAGTTTTTTGCGGAATTCAATGTGGCTCTCACAGTTGCGTAGTTCGGGGGGGAGGGTGTTCCATAAAGATGGGGCATAAAGGGAGAAGGCTCTATTACTTGTAGCTTGTTTACAGTACCTATTGATTGTGGGTATGGATAGCAAGTTTTTGGTGGAGGTACGGTGTGTTCTTGTGTTGCTAGGAAAAGCAAGGAGTGAGGTGAGGCATGGTGCTGATTCATTTAAGATTATTTTATGAATAAGGGTGAGGACCTTAAATTTAGCTCTGTATTGTATAGGTAGCCAGGGAAGGTCATGTAGGACAGGTGTGATATGAGCTCGTCTGGGTTTGTTGGATATGAACCTCGCTACCGTATTCTGGGCTATTTGAAGTGGTTGGATTGTAGTTTTGGGGAGACCATGGTAAATTAGATTGCAATAGTCAAGTGAAGGAATTGTGAGGGACTGGCATACAGTGCGAAAGGAGTCTGGGTTTAAGAGAGGTTTAAGATTACGGATATTAGGGATAACTATGTACATGTTACGCAGTAGCTTGGCTACTCGTTTAGGTTACTCTAGTACTGGCTAAGCAGTCGGGGGTCAGTGACAGCAAAGTGGCGAATGGACTGCCTAGCTACTATTTACACGATTAGGTGACTATATACATGTTTCTGCCAGGGTGTCTGGTAGTGCTACCGTGCAGGGCTGGGACTGTGTGTTGTAGGTGGTTTGGGGCGACTTCTTTGGTGGTTGCGTGTGGGTAGCTGTAGCGTGTCCTCGTTATGAGAATAGTGCTGTTGCTTGCTTAGTTGTGTTGCAGAGCGAGGAGTCTTTCAGAACAGGTATATTTATACAGGCATCATGTGACAGATCATGTGACACTGATTATGTGACTTCTGAGGTTAATTGGTTGGACCAGATCTTATTTAGGGGTTTCATAGCAAAAGGGATGAATACATATACACTCACAACTTTTCAGTTTTTACTTGTTTTTTATATATATATAAGGTATTTTATTGTCCTTCCACTTCTCCAATTTGGACTTCTGTATATTGTTAGGTCGATACCTAACATCCAAATGAACCTCCATTTTCATCCCAGGTTGTAATGCGACAAAACAGGACAAAAACCGAGGGGATGAATACTTTCACAAGGCACTATAAGTGCACCAAGGGATTGGGTAGAGAGAGAAAAGGAGTGGACCCAAGACAGACCTTTGGGGACACCAACTGAGAGCAGGATAGCAGTAGAGGAGAATCCACCAGTACCAACACTGAAAATGTGGTTGGAGAGATAAGAAGAGAAGCAGGATAGCACAGAGCCCTTAAAACCAAGCGAGGGCAAGGTATCGAGGAGAAGGTGGTGGTCAACAGTGTCAAAAGCAGCAGAAAGGTCAAGACAGATGAGGATCGGGTAAAGGCCTTGGATTTTGCCAGGAACAGGTTGCTGGAGACTTTAACAAGAGCTCTTTCAGTAAAATGTAAAGGACGAAAGACAGATTGCAATGGATCCAGAAGGGCTTGAGAGAAGAGAAAGGCAAGGCAACGGTGGTGAACCGTATGCTCAAGTAGTTTAGAAACAAAGGGGAAGAGGGAATGGGTCAATAATTGGAAGGATATGTAGGGTCTAGTGAGGGTTTCTTAAGGAGAGGTGTAACAACAGCATGCTTGAAGGCTGCAGGAACAGTTGCAGTGCAAAGAGAGGTTGAGAATACGAGAGTTGGAAGGGATGATAGTGGAGGAAATGGAGTTTAGGAGATGGGTAGGAATAGGATCAGAGGAGCAGATAGTGATTTTGGAAGAGGAAAAAAGATGAATGGTTTCCTCCTCAGAGATCATAGAAAAGGAAGAAAGGGTAGCAGAGTATGAGAGGAAGAATTGGGAGTGAAGAGGGGGAGGAGGGGACGGAGCTGACCTCATGGGGAATTTGAGTGTAATTTCCATGCTTGAGATACATTCATTAATGCACTTCCCTCTACCTCATGTAATAAGTGCTCATGTCCACACTTACCATGAGCAAGTAATAACAAAAGAACTAAACGAGCCACTCCCTTCAGGGAAAAACTTCCATTTATTTAACGGTGGAGATCTCTTGTTCTTGCACCCTAGGTGTGACACTACTCTCCAGGTTTGGGAAGATTTGTCCCTCTATTGAGTCACCTACCAAAGAAACTTTTTATTGTCCCTAAGTAGTGTTTGGATGACAGTCTTACTCAAGTCTGTGCTATCCTTCTTAGTCTGTCATCATTGGGCCTTTCTGATCCTCAAGCTTTAGGTCCAACTAGCTTTCCTTTGTCGGTGTTTGAGATAACAAAATGGCACAAATTCTGTGGTGTCATAAAGATCCTGATGCTACCTTTGTAAAATACTTTCACATGAGTAGGATTCTTCAAACTAAAGCAGATCCCACGATTGAAAAGTTGGGTGCAAAATGGCATTACTTTCTGGCGACATGCTACCACTTGAGTTGAAAAGCCCTCGAACCACAACAGCTTTGTTCCATGCCATTCCAGCATCAATAAGCACACATAATCACTATCTTCTCTGTGAAATTAAGAACACACACCATCACCTTCTGCATTCTCCTCCCGTGTTCTCCTAAAAGCCCAGACAATGGGCACACTTACACTTAACAGGTAACATACCAGGGTCTAGGCCAAACAATTCAGGCAGCTCCTGCTCACAAATTCACAGCAATTCATCATCCTTGACTGTTTCAAGACTGCAAGCAATGCAAATTATTTCATTGGTTTCGGTCCTCCTGTTCATCTAAGTGCTCTGTCTACAAGCACAATCCTTGGTGGCTATTTCCTGGACTGTGAGTTGCTGTTCATTCTCTGCAGTTTTGATGGCCTGGGAAATTAGTATCTCTCAGCTCACTCAAGAGAGATTGTGCTGCTATCCTGCTCTCAGTTGGTGTCCTCTAAAACTGCAGTGACACATTGGATAAAGTTTTGGGCCACCTCCTTCAACATTAACTCTGGTTCCAGTGCCATCTTGATCTCTGCTAATTTGGTCTTATCACTGCCCTGTTTTGGGGTTTTCCCCATCTTCCAAATTGACAGAACTCTAGTTCCAAAGGGGCCCACAGTTCTTGTTCTGCCTCTTATCTCATAAGAATCCACTAGTTGGGCACAGCAATAAATCCAAAAAAACTTACTTGTAATCCTTATTCAAGAAGGTGGGGGAGAGAGTATGGTTAGTTGAATCCACTCATGGCATGTTCATCAACGGCTCCTGAATTATCACATTATTAAAACTATTTCTATCTTGGGACTTCTTTCATGGCCATTCTTATCTCTGCAGGCTTCACTTAGCCTCAATTAAACCCGCAGTAAAACACAGAATATATTTTACACATCTCCTCCTTTTTAATTTAATGGGTGACACTTCTAACATGTCTACCATTAACTCATCCTCCCACCTTAACATCCCTGTTTAATTTTTCTATTTTCTTGCAGGCCCAAGAAGCTCACACTGAAAGGGTACAAGCAACACTGGGTGATCTTCAAGGACACCTCCATTTCTTACTATAAAAGCAAAGAGGAAGTCCTGGGGGAGCCACTGCAGCAGCTGAACTTGAAAGGTGAAGGGTCAGAACTCTTTCCAAAACACTCCCCCTCCTCATCTCTAACATGTAGATTTAGGTATGCAATATTGAAAGGCAGGTAGGTCCTTCTGCTCCAGATCTTTCCAAGTCACTGACCTTTAAGGGTTATTTTCTAAACTAATATGGCTATAGTCCACAGTGCTGGTAGGGAGGGAAGGAAGGAGGCAGACTAGTGTGTGTCTCCTGCAGTACACATCTCCTTAGCCACTAGAATGAAGCATGACAAAAGGGGATATGAAGGGAAGAGAGGAAAGATATGAAATGATCCTGCTTATGTTTCCCTCTTATACAATGAGGTTTCAATCTTGATATCTGCAATAGTCTCTAGATTGAGAATACCTAACATTATAAGCATGAAACAAAGAGGTAAGTTAAGTGAATATGAAATATCTCCTTCCCTTACCTCTAGCTCACAGTACTGTTTTCTTTTTTCCAGGGTGCGAGGTTGTGCCCGAGGTGAATGTTCCAGGGCAGAAATTCTGCATCAAGCTGCTCGTGCCATCGCCAGAAGGAATGAATGAGATCTATCTTCGCTGTGATAATGTATGTTTTAAGTGTGCCCATTTGCTGTCACAGATAGGGAACAGAATACACAGAAGCATGTGGGAAACCATAGAAATAATGCCCAAAGCAGTGAGCAAAACTAGTTCCTTGTATTATATGCATCTGATGAAGTGGACTGTAATCCTTGAACACTTATTCCTTAAGTCTGTTAGTGTGTGATGTGCCATCGGCCTCTGATTTTATTACTGTAGATTAATATAGCTGTTCCTCTGGAAGGCTCTCCTTTATATTTGTTTAACATGGTCGCATCTGAAGAAAGGACCTACATGGTCTCAGAATCTCATATACAGTATCCTCTTTGGATAATTATGCTGCTTCAATAAGAGGTATTACAGCCTGCCCAGAACCCAAGCTAGTCCTTACACAATAACCACACTGGACTGGCCTGGTGACTCAGTGGCAGTGCTCTTCCCTGCAACGTGGAAGTTCCCCTGTTTAATCCCTGAGTTAGGTCTTCCACTCTCCAGGAATCACTTCAGCGAGGGAATACTCGAACCCTACAACTGCAGCATGTCTGGAGAGGCTAAGGCCCCAGGAAGTCGCAGGGTGGAGACAGGTGTGATTCAGGAACCAGGAATAGCAGTGAAAAACTGGCTGTAGATCGGGAACAGAAGCCAAACAAAGATGCTTATTTTAGAAACCTTATTCATGATTTACATGTGTGTAATCAGGCATATAACATTTAAATCATATCCACATGGATATGGTCATTTTAGAAAAGGCTCAATTTACACATGGATGCCCTTAGTACAGAGAATACTGAGAGGGTGTGTCGGGGTGTGGTCTGGGCTGGATAAAAATTTACAAGTCTATTTCCCATTTTATATATGGGATGCACGTGTAAGCCCAAAATTCTCCTTATCAGGATTTACACTTATTCCCTGGCAAGTGTTAATTTTTAAAAGTGCATTTCGGCCAACCCTGACCCCCTATAATACCCGACTGTACCTTGTCTTGATCTACTGCTCAAAAGGCATGAGCTAACTACGAAATAAATGAATAATACTCCCTAGTTTATTTTCCCCTCCAAACTGAAATGTGTCACGATAGTATCTTATCTAGTTTACTAGTAGCATCTACACATCTAAGTTTGCGAAATGACTCACATGCACATGTAGGTGCCGACATTTGCACTTGCAAACTGTGAAATACTGACACACTCGTAAATTGCTGGGTTTCCACAGTTAATTTTTGCTATGTATAAATTCGTAAAATGGCTCCACCCCGTTGCACAAGGATATAAAGCGTTCCTGCACTTCCTCCTATGTATTGTTGAAACAGTTCCAAATTTAGCAGAGCCATTTCTAAAATACTGTCGGACATGAGTATGTCCTGACTGTGACATCTCAGTTCTTATTGCCACATACTATCTAAAAGGTGCCTTAAACAGTGTATCGATGATTAAACTCCAAAAGGACTTCTGGAACATCAAAGGATCTCTTTTTGGCCTTCCTTGTATTCAGTCCTTAATCAGGATATATCCAATGCGGTCTAGTGGAGTCTTATGGGGGCATGTCTGCCTTTCTGATGCATATAGGGTAACTATCCCCTGGCTTTTTTCTTAAGAACATAAGATATGCCATACTAGGTCAGACCAAGGTCCATCAAGTCCAGTATCCTATTTCCAACAGTGGCCAATCTAGGTCACAAGTGCCTAGCAGTTTCCCAATAAGTCACAGGTTCCACAATGCTTGTATTGCGGCAAGCAGTGGATATCCTGGGTCCCTTTTAATAATGGTTTATGGACCTTTCCTCCAGGATGTTGTCCAAATCTTTTTTTAAACCCAGCTAAACTAACAACTTTTTCTACATCCTCCGGTAACAAATTCCAGAGTTTGATTACACATTGAGTGAAAAAATATTTTCTCTTTTTAGTCCTAAAAAGGTTAAACAGTGGCTTCATTGCATGTCCCCTAGTTTTTCTATATTTTGATGGTGTAAACAATCGATCTACGTTTACCCGTTCCACACCATTCATTAGTTTATAGACTTATATCGCCCCTCAGTCGTCTCTTTTCCAGGTTGAAGAGCCCTAACTTTTTTATTCTCTCTTCATAGGGGTATCCTTCCATCCCTTTTACCATTTTGGTGGCTCTTCTCTGTACCTTTTCTAATAATGCTATATCCTTTTTAAGATACAGCGATCAGAATTCCATACAATATTCAAGGAACGGTACAGAGGCATTATAATATCCTTTGTTTTATTTTCCATTCCTTTCCTTATGATTCCTAGCATTCTATTTGCTTTCTTGGCCGCTGCTGTACACTGGGCGGAGGGTTTCAACATGCTATCCACGATGACACCTAAATCTTTTTTCCTGGGTGGTGGTTCCTAATGTGGAACCTTGCAGCATGTAACCATAGTTTGGGTGTTCTTTCCTAGATGCATAACTTTACACTTGTCCACATTAAATTTCATCTGCCATTTGGATGCCCAGTCTTCCAGATTATCAAAGTCCTCTTTCAATTTTTCACAATCCTCATGGGTTTTAACAACTTTGAATAATTTTGTGTCATCTGCAAATTTGATTACCTCATTCGTTATTCCTTTTTCCATGTCATTTATGAATATGTTAAAAAGCAGCGGACCCAGCACAGCACTAAGTGCAAGGAGCTCTTTGCTCTCAGGGAACAAGCCTGTTCTCTAGAGGCTAGAGTAGCAGACCTGGAAGACTTTAGAAAGACAGAAGTACATGGACGAGACCTACAGGAATATAGTCCTGAAATCCCACCTCCAGTCTGGCAGCAGCCCTGTTGCCATGGAGGAGAGAGGTCACGTGACAGGAGAGCATCACCCTGGTGTGGCAGGACGTGATCCTGTAACTAGGACCTGTCCTCCAGGTGATGTAAAACCCTCTCGCACTGAGGATGTTTCTCCAGGGCCATGTGCCCATGAGGGGAGGGTTAGGACAGCTGTTATAGTTGGTGATTCGATCATTAGGCATGTAGATAGCTGGGTGGCTGGTGGACGTGAGGATCGCCTGGTAACATGCCTGCCTGGTGCGAAGGTAGCGGGCCTCACGCGCCGCCTAGTTAAGATCTTAGATAGTGCTGGGGAGGAGTCTGCTGTCTTGGTACATGTCAGTACCAATGACATAGGAAAATGTGGTAAGGAGGTTCTGGAGGCTAAATTTAAGCTTTTAGGTAGGAAGTTGAAATCCAGAACTTCCAGGATAGCGTTCTCCGAAATGCTTCCCGTTCCACGCGCAGGACCCAAAAGGCAGGCAGAGCTCCAGAGTCTCAACGCGTGGATGAGACAATGGTGCAAGGATGAGGGTTTTGGATTTGTTAGGAACTGGGGAACATTCTGGGGAAAGAAGGGTCTCTTCCGAAGGGATGGGCTTCACCTTAACCAGGATGGAACCAGACTGCTGGCATTAACCTTTAAAAAGGAGATAGAGAATCTTTTAAACTAGAAAATAGGGGAAAGCCAACAGTCGCCCAAGAGCGTATGGTTCGGAAGAAGGTATCCTTGAAGGATACTACCAAAAGCAGTGAGGTTCCAAAAAAGAGTAAAATAGCCCAAATGCCCTCGAGTATGGAGCAGACCGAGCTTAAAGATCCCAAATTACCCATTTCTACCAATAGCCAGATTAAAATTAATAAAATACAGTCTCTAAAATGCTTGTATGCAAACGCTAGAAGTCTAAACAATAAGATGGGAGAGTTAGAATATATAGTTGTAAATGAGAGGTTAGATATGATTGCAATCTCAGAGACATGGTGGAAGGAGGATAACCAGTGGGACACTGTGATACCTGGATACAAACTATATCGTAATGATAGAACTGATCAAATTGGTGGAGGGGTTGCGCTCTATGTTAGAGAGGGCATTGATTCAGAAAGGAATAAAGTTTTGCAGGAAACAAAATTTGCTGTAGAATCTCTATGGATTGAAATTCCATGTAAAAAGGGGAAGGCGATGGCAGTGGGGGTGTACTATCGACCGCCTGGCCAGAATGAACAAATGGATGATGAAATGCTCAGAGAAATCAAGGAAGCTAACAAAAGTCACAGCAGAGTAGTAATAATGGGTGATTTCAATTACCCCGGTATCGACTGGGTCACTGTCATGGCAGGACATGCTAGGGAGATAAAGTTCCTAGATGAAATAAATGACTGCTTCTTGGAGCAGCTAGTTCATGAACCGACCAGAGGGGAAGCCACACTGGACTTAGTCCTTAGTGTAACACCAGATCTGGTGCAAGAAATAAGGGTGTTGGGACCACTTGGCAATAGTGATCATAGCATGATCGTGTTTGATTTAGTTAGTGGAGGAGGGATAGTAAAGAAATCCACAGTACTACCTTTTAGCTTTCGGAAGGGAGACTATGATAAAATGAGGAATATAGTTAGGAAAAAACTAAAAGGAGCGGTTGGAAAGGTTAAAGACTTACATCAAGCTTGGGTGTTGTTTAAAATTACTATCCTGGAAGCCCAAACCAGCTGTATTCCACGCATTAAGAAAAGTGGAAGAAAGTCCAAAAAACTGCCAGCATGGTTTAAAGGTGAGGTCAGAGAGGTTGTTGCTGCCAAAAAAGCATCTTTCAGGAAATGGAAAAAAGAGCCAAACGATGAAAACTGGAAACAGCACAAGCACTGGCAAGTTAAATGCAAAGCATTGATAAGGCAGGCAAAGCGAGAATTTGAGAAGGAACTTGCTACGGAAGCAAAAACATGAAATAAAGACTTTTTCAAGTACATTCGTAGCAAAAGGCCTGTGAGAGAGTCAATTGGACCATTAGATGATGGAGGGGTAAAAGGGGCAGTAAGAGGAGATAAGGCTATAGCGGAGAGACTGAATGAATTCTTTGTTTCGGTCTTTACTGAGGAAGATGTAGGGATGTTACCCAAGACTGAAGTGGTATTTAAAGGTGATACGGCAGAGGAATTGAGAGAAATATTGCTACACCGGGAAGATGTATTACAACTATTTGATAAACTGAATAGTAGCAAATCACCTGGACCGGATGGTATACATCCAAGAGTATTGAAAGAACTGAAATATGAGATTACTAATAGCAGGTCTGCAATCTGTGAACTTTCATTAAAATCATCTGTAATACCTGAAGATTGGAGGATTGCCAATGTAATGCCAATTTTTAAAAAAGGTTTCAGGGGTGATCCGGGAAATTACAGACTGGTGAGCCTGACGCCGGTACCAGGGAAAATGGTAGAAACCATCATAAAGAACAAAATTACACAGCATGTAGATAGTCATGGCCTAATGGGAGACACCCAACATGGCTTTAGACAAGGAAGATCTTGTCTTACTAATCTGAGATGTTTTTTTGAAGGTGTGAATAAACAGGTAGACAAAGGTGAGTCAGTCGATATAGTGTATCTGGACTTTCAGAAAGCCTTTGACAAGGTCCCTCAGAGACCTTTGGCAAAACTAAAAAGTCATGGGATAGGAGGCAGTGTACTGTTGTGGATCGGGAACTGGTTAAAAGATAGAAAGCAGAGGGTAGCGCTAAATGGCCAATTTTCCCAGTGGAAAAGGGTGATGAATAGTGGAGTACCCCAGGGAACTGTACTGGATCCACTACTTTTTGACATATTCATAAATGACCTGGAAAAGGGAATAACTATGGTTACACGATGCAAGGTTCCACATTGGGAACCACCACCCAGGAAAAAGATTTAGGAGGAGTCATGGATAACATGTTAAAACCCTCCGCCCAGTGTGCAGCGGCAGCCAAGAAAGCAAATAAAATGCTAGGTATCAGAAGGAAAGGAATGGAAAATAAAACAAAGGCTATTATAATGCCTCTGTATCGTTCCATGGTACGCCCGCACCTTGAATATTGTGTGCAATTCTGGTCGCCGTATCTTAAAAAGGATATAGCATTATTAGAAAAGGTACAGAAAAGAGCCACCAAAATGGTAAAGGGGATGGAAGGCTACTCCTATGAAGAAAGGCTACAAAGGTTGGGACTCTTCAGCCTGGAAAAGAGACGGCTGAAGGGAGATATGATAGAGGTCTATAAATTAATGAATGGAGTGGAACGGGTAAACGTAGATCGATTGTTTACGTTATCAGAATATAGAAAGACTAGAGGACATGTAATGAAGCTACAGGGTGATCTATTTAAGACAAATAAGAGAAAATATTTTTTCACTCAACATGTAATCAAACTCTGGAATTTGTTGCCGGAGGATGTAGTAAGAGCTGTTAGTGTAGCTGGGTTTAAAAAAGGTTTGGACAAGTTGCTGGAGGAAAGGTCCATAAACCATTATTAAAAAGGGACCCTGGATATCAATGCTTGACCCAATACAAGCATTGTGGAACCTGTGTCTCTTGGGGATACTGCTAGGTATGTATGACCTAGATTGGCCACTGCTGGAAATAGGATACTGGGCTTGATGGACCTTGGTCTGATCCAGTATGGCATATCTTATGTTCTTATCCCTGTGGTACTCCACCATTCACTTTTTTCCATTGGGAAAATTGTCTATTTAGCCTTACCCTCTGCTTTTTATCTTTTAAATAGTTCCTGATCCACAATAGTACACTGCCTCCTATCCCATGACTTTAATTTTGCCAAGAGTCTCTCATGTCAAAGGCTTGTCAAAGGCTTTCTGCAAATCCAGGTACACTATATCAACAGACTCACCTTTGTCTACTTGTTTATTCACACCTTCCAAAAACATAACAGAGTAGTAAGACAAGACCTTCCTTGGCTAAAGCCATGTTGGCTGTCTCCCATTAAGCCATGATTATCTACATGTTCAGTAATTTTGTTCTTTATAATGAATTCTATCATTTTTCCCAGTATAGATGTCAGGCTAACCAGTCTGTAGTTTCCTGGATACCCCTTGAACCCTTTTTAAAAATTGGTGTTACATTGGCCAGTCTTCAGGTATTACAGATGATTTTAAATGATAGTTATTTTTTATTTATATACTGTGCTCTTCAGAATCAGTGCCGTTCACATGTATACTAACAGGTACTTTTTATTCCCTTGTCCCCGAAGGGCTCACAATCTAAGTGTACCTGAGGCAATGGAGGGTTAAGTGGCTTGCCCAAGGCCACAAGGAGTGGCCATGGGACTAGAGACCCCAGTCCTTCTGGCCTGAAGTTGCTTGTCCCCATGTGGGATTTGAACCCCCAGCCTTCTGGCCTGAGGTAACCTGTCCCAACCACTGAGCCACTCCTCCCTCCTCCCTTAGTTCACAGATTACTAATAATAGATCTGAAATCTCATATTTCAGTTTTTTCAATACCCTTGAATGTATACCATCCGGTCCAGGTGATTTGTTATTATTCAGTTTATCAAATAGTTGTAATACATCTTCCCGGTATATCGATATTTCCTTCAATTCTTCTGCGGCATCACCTTTAAATAGCATTTCAGTCATATTCCTCAGTAAAGACTGAGGCAAAGAATTCATTCAGTCTCTCTGCTATGGCCTTGTCCCCTCTTAGTGCCCCTTTTACCCCACTATCATCTAATGGTCCAACTGACTGTCTCACAGGTTTTTTGCTACAAATGTAATTGATAAAGTCTTTATTATGTGTTTTTATTTCCACAGCAAGCTTCTTCTCAGATTCTCTCTTTGCCTGCCTTATCAATGCCACTTTTCTTAAAGCGTGGAATACAGCTGGGCTGGGCTTCCAAGATAGTATTTTTAAACAACACTCATGCTCAATGTAAATCTTTAACCTTTGCAACTGTTCCTTTTAGTTTTTTCTTAACTATTTTCCTCATTTTATCATAGTCTCCCTTTTCAAAGTTAAAAGGTAGTACTGTGGATTTCCTTATTGTCCTTCCTCCATTTATTAAATCAAACGCGATCATGCTATCGTCACTATTGCCAGCACCCTTATCTCTTGTACCAGATCTAGTGTTCCACTAAGGACAAGGTCTAAAATGGCTTCCCCTCTGGTTGATTTATGAACCAGCTGTTCCTAGAAGCAGTCATTTATTTCATCTAGAAACTTTATCTCCCTAGCATGTCCTGCTGTGATACTGACTGAGTCGATACCGGGCTAATTGAAATCACTCATTATTATTGTGCTGTAAGTTTTATTAGCTTCCTTGATTTCTTTGAGCATTTCATCATCCATTTGTTCATTCTGGCCAGGCGGTCAATAGTACACCCCCACCGCCATCGCCTTCCCCTTCACCTTTTTACATGGAATTTCAATCCATAGAGATTCTATAGTGAATTTTATTTCCTGCAAAACTTTAATCCTTTGTGACTCAATGCCCTCTCTAACATAGACTGCAACCCCTCCACTAATTTGATCTGCTCTTTCATTATGATATAGTTTGTACCCAGGTATCACAGTGTCCCACTGGTTGTCCTCGTTCCACCATGTCTCTGAGATACCAATCATATCTAACATCTCATTTAGTGCCATATATTCTAACTCTCCCATCTTATTTTTTAGACTTCTAGCATTTGCATTCAAGCATTTTAGAGGCTGTATTTTATTCATATTAATCTGGCTAACGGTAGGCAGGGTAATTTGGAATCTTTAAGCTCTGTCTGCTCTATACTCAAGGGTTACTTTTGTCTTTATTGGAACCTCTCTGTTGATATGCCCTAACTTCAATCTTTTGCTAGTATGTTTCAAGGATACATTGTTCTGAACCATGCGCTCTTGGGCAACTGTCAGCTTTCCTCTATTATCTAGTTTAAAAGCTGCTCTATCTCCTTTTGAAAGATTAATGCCAGCAGCCTGGTTCCACCCCAGTTAAGGTGGAGCCCATCCCTTTGGAAAAGCCTCTTCTTTCCCCAGAATGTTTCTCATTTCCTAACAAATCCAAAACCCTCTTCCTTGCACCATAGTCTCATCCACACATTGAGACTCCGGAGCTCTGCCTGCCTTTTGGGTCCTGTGCATGGAACTGGAAGCATTTCGGAGAATGCTACTCTAGAAGTTCTGGATTTCAACTTCCAACCTAAAAGCCTAAATTTAGTCTCCAGGACCTCTCTACCACACTTTCCTATGTCATTGGTACTGACATGTAGCAAGACAGCAGACTCCTCCCCAGCATTATTTAAGACCTTGTCTAGGTGGCACGTGAGGTCTGCTACCTTCGCACCAGGCAGGCATGTTACCAGGTGATCCTCATGTCCACCAGCCACCCAGCTATCTATATGCCTAATGATCGAATCACCAACTATAACGGCTGTCCTAACACTTCCATCATGGGCACATGACCCTGGAGAAACCTCCTCAGTGCGAGAGAGTTTCATATCACCTAGAGGACAGGTCCTAGCCACAGGATCACTTCCTGCTACAGCAGCATGATGCTCTCCTGTCTTGTGTCTCCTCCATGGCAACAGGGATGCTGCGAGACTGGAGGTGGGACTTCAGTACTATATCCATGTAGGTCTCGTCTATGTACCTCTCTGTCTTCCTTTGTCCTCCAAATCTGCTACTCTAGCCTTCAGAGATCTGACTCATTCCCTGAGAGCAAAGAGCTCCTTGCACCTAGTGCAGATGTAAGACCCCTCACCAACTGGGAGAAAATCATACTTGTGACACTCATTGCAAAAGACTGGAAAGCCCCCATCTCGCTGCTGGACTATTGTCTGCATCTTAGTTTTAAGGTTGTGTTTAGGTATTTAAGTTGTTTACTTACTAAGGTTTGCTGAGGATACTTATACTTATAAAACTACACCTGATACATTTAATTGACTTTGTACACCTCAAGCTTAATTAATCTCAGGTCCTTAATGTATGCCTGATGAGGATAAACAGTTGCACCTGACAGTGAATATGGCACCTCCTTTCCTTTAAGAGGTTTAAGCACCTATAAAACTATGATTATCCCAGGGGTGGGTGGGAGTCAGGGAGGGAGGGAAAGAAGACTTATTAAAAGCTGGCTGCTACACAGTGCCCTATCCTGTGCTGCTAAGGTAATCCTAAGGTGATTCACACAGCCCTTGTTTGGATAGAGGGAGTCTTTCAAAATGTCCCTTTGATCTGTCACTTGGCTTTAACACCTATTTAAAACAATTTCACAGGTCTCCTACCCCTATCTAGAAGGCCTCTTTGTAAAGGTCTCCAGAAACAATTTATTGCTCAATGAATGATGACCCTGTTTTTTCTTTATGCTAAGTTATACTCTGATTTGATTTAAATTAAAGATCTTTGCTGATACTAGGCCCTGACTCAGTATTAAATTTAAACTAGAAGCTCTCTGCTGGTTTTAAATTTAACTGAAAGCTCTCTGCTTGGTTGTGCACGTGTCTGGCCTAAGCTCCTGAGGGTCCCGGGTTCAATCCTTTTCAACCCTGACACCCCAGGAGTGACAGCCATAGTTATCAGTAGCAGTCCCTGTATTTAGAATGCTCTTCCAATGGCATTAAGAAAGGAACAGGAGATTGAAGATTTGTGGGCCATAGGTATCTGGATACTACCCTTAGCCACAACTATCTGTGGATATTCAGCAAAACAATCTGGGTAATGCTGCTAAACATCCTTACAGACCACCTTGGCACTATCTGGTTCCCTTTGTCCTTCCCAGGTGAACCTCTTAACCTTGCCACCCCCATCCAGGTTGAGGCTGGAAAGGACCCTGAAGTCTACCTTCAGTTATGTTGCTACCAGCAGGTTTACTGTATGGAAAACTCAAATTTCTCCTTTAGGGTAAATTCTTGGTCCCATCTCTAGTAGAGAATGGCTGGACACCCCTCCCCTTTTTGCCCCAGATCAAATGTGTTTTAGGTATTAATTGTTTTGCTGCTGCTTCCTTCCCTGATGTCTTTTCTGCCTCCTCTTTTCTTTCCTTTCTCCAGTTCTTACTTTTTGTTGTAAACCGTAGTGATGACAATGGAAATTGTCAAATAATGATATAGAAAATTCTGGCAAATAGCTAAGTAAAAGTACCATTCAGCATTGGATGTTATTCGATAGTGGTGCTGAATATATGTATGTATTCTAACCACCAAGGTTTAAAAAACAAGTGCTGGTCATGGCGGTTGAATATTGACCTGTTGATTGGTTATTCACACATTCAGTCCTTGTTAAAGTGCAGTGCTTTAGACAAACATTTTAAAGTTTGTGATTAATTTATCATTTTAGGCTGGATTGGATTGGGGGATGTAGGCAAGTTTTTGTTGGTATTTGATGATTTTATTTTATAAGGGATGTTGCATGAATGGATGAATCAGTGCAGTTGTCTTTGGTCTTTGGTATAAAGGTCTTGTTACATGTTTTTAATATAGATGTTTATTTGTGATCTGCCTTCATCAGAGAGGTAGAATATAAAAAAGATAAGATCACTCAAGGGTGACACAGTGACCAAGTCTGGGGCTCATGATTGCAAGAGTTTTAGAAAGAGACATGGGACATTGCCCTCAGCTAAAAGTCTGTTGCTACAATCACCAGACAATAATAATAATATGTGGGGGGAGAGGGGGCATATTCAAAGTATTTTAGCTAGTTAGCAGACCTGCTAAAATGTATCCAGTCTGATATTGAGTGGTACTAGCCTATTAGTGCCGCTGAATATTACCAAAGATTGTGGAAAAAATGCCGTGGTAAAATCAGCACGGTCTGTGGGCAGATCAAGGGTAGTGACAGTGGCTATCCGGTTAGCAGCAATATTCAGTGGCAGAAATTGGATATGTTCTGCAGCTGAATATCCGGGTTTTATTAAAGCAGTGATGGCTAAGTATGGTATCCTCCTCTATTTTTAGCCTGCTGTCTCAAATAATGCTCCAGATGTCTTGTGAGTAGTATTAGTAATTCAGGAACAATAAGTACTTTTCCAATATAGATACTAGGCATGTTGGGAAAGAATATTAAAGTAAGGGAAAAACCTCAGGCAGCATCAAATAAAGCTTATGGCATCCCAACCCGGTTCAAAATGAGCTGGAAGCTCAACGAGTAGAAGCAAACTGCTGGATTGAAAAATTAACACTGCCTGATGCAGTGAACCAAGTCAGTTCTGACACCTATGATTGCTGCAGTATCCAAGAAAATGTTGCCTGACGCTGCCATATTCCTTCCCGTTCTAGGAACATCAGTATGCCAAGTGGATGGCAGCATGTCGACTAGCAGCAAAGGGCAAGACCATGGCAGACAGTACATACCAGTCTGAGGTCCAGAACATCCTTTCTTTCCTGAAGCTACAGAAATCCAGCCCTGACTGCCAGATATCTGCTGATGCTGAGAATATCAACACTCAGGCACTCGTCTCTCCCAGATACCAGAAGAAGTTCAAAACCAAGCAGGTAATGCTAAAAAGAGCTCTGTTCTCCATGGATAAGCTGGTTAGCTTTACATAGTAACACAGTATATGACGGCAGATAAAGACCAGAATGGTCCATCTAGTCTGCCCAGCAAGACGGCAAGAGTAGGTGCACCTGCCGCTCCATGCAGGTTACCCCTCCACATGCTTTTGTTTAGGGGTGTACCCACCGCTCCATGCAGGTCACTCTTATTTGTTGAGATGTAAGAGATAGTTAAGTTTATTTTGATTTTATCCTGTTGCTATAAAGGGATGCACTTGTCTGTCCAATGCCATTTTGAATTATGTCACTGTATTTGTTCCACCACTTCCATCAGAAGGGCATTCCAATCATCCACCACCCCTTCAATGAAAAAGTATTTCCTTATGTTGCCTTTCAGTTTACCCCCTTGCAGCTTCATGTTATGTCCTCTAGTTTTGCAGCTTTCCCGTCTTTGGAAGAGCTTTGTTTGTTCATTAATACTCTTTAAGTATTTAAAGGTCTGAATCATATCTCCCCTATCGCTCCTCCCCTCCAGAGTGTACATATTTAGGCCTTCAAGTCTCTTCTCATACATCTTCTGGCGCAGGGTCTAAATCATTTTGGTCGCCTTTCTCTGCACTGTTTCCAGTCTTTTTCTATACTTTGTGAGATATGGTCTCCAAAACTGAATACAATACTTCAAGTGAAGCCTCACCAGCGACTTGTACAGTGGCATTAATACCTCCTCCTTTCTGCTGGTAATTCCTCTCTGGCTTTGGCCACCGCCTTGACACACTTTTTCGCCGCCTTGAGATCCTCAGAAACAATCACTCCAAGGTCCTTTTCCTGGTCCATGCACACTAACCTCTCGTTTCCTATTGCATACAGTTCCCTTGGATTTCTGCATCCCAAGTGCATGACACTGCACTTTTTTACATTAAATGTTAACTTTCAAGCATTAGACCATTCTTCCAGCTTTTGTAGATCTTTCCTCATGTTATCCACTCCCTCATGGAAGTCTACTCTGTTGCAAATTTTCATGTCAAAAAGACAGACTTTTCCATTCAGTCCTTCAGCAATATCATTCACAAATATATTTATTTAACAGGCTCTTTTATACCGCTTTATCATTTCAGTCAAAGTGGTTATATTGTAACTTAAACTTTGTAATGTACATTAAACAGGGGTATTGATAGCTTGGATTTTTTTCTGATGCAATGGAGAGTTAAGTGACTTGACTAATGCCACAAGGAGTACTAGTGGGAATTGAACCCTGATCTCTGGGTTCCCAAGCCAGTGCTCTAACCATTAGGCTACTCCTACAATCCACACTGAACAGTACTGGTCCCAGATCCGATCCCTGGGGCATGCCACTAATCACCTTCCTTTCATCTGAGTGAGTACCACCACCTTCTGTCATCTGTCAATCAACCATTTCCTGATCCAGTTCACCACCTTGGGATCCATCCCCAGGCTGATCAGTTTATTGATAAGCCTCCTATGAGGAACAGTATCAAAGGCTTTGCTGAAATCTAGGTAGATCACATCCATCACATGCCCTTGATCTAGTTCTCTGGTCACCCAGTCAAAGAACTCAATCAGATTTGTTTGGCATGATCATCCTTTGGTAAAACCATGTTTCCTCAGATCTTGCAAAAGAAAGTACACTATTCTCTCTTTCAGGAGCACCTTCATTACTTTTGCTAATATCGAAGTAAGGCTTACTGACCTGTAGTTTGTCACTTCTTCCCTATTACCACTTTTGTGAAGAGGTACCACATCAGTCCTCCTCCAGTCCTGTGGAACTTCTCCCGTCTCCAGGGATCTATTAAAAATATCCTTTAAAGGCCCTGCAAGAACCTCTGAGCTCTCAGTATCCTTGGATGTATCCCATCCGGTCCCATGGCTTATCCACTTTCAGTTTTGCAAGCTGTTCAAACACTTCATTCTTCTGTGAATGGTGTAGTATCAACTCAATTTCCATTTGTATATTTGTCAATCACAGGTGGTCCTTCTCGAGGACTTTCTTTAGTAAAAACACAACAGAAGTATTTATTTACATTTTTGCTTTTTCAATGTCACTTTCCACAAATCCATCCTCAGCACTTTTGAGTCTTGCAATTCCACCTCTGATCTTTCTTTTCTCTCGAATATACCCATTGGTGAGTACTAAATCCAGCATCAAATTTTTCCTTGTCGTTCCATCACCATTTGTCTAAGTAATGCTTCTTGGAAGGCATCCACAATCTTTTTACTTTCCAGATTTGAAGAAGGAATACTCAAATTCACATCAGATAGATTAAAGTCACCCAATATGATCACTTCCCCCTTCATGGCTACCTTTGCAATATCAATAATCAAGTCTCTATCCATTTCTTTGGTTTGAGTTTGAGGCCTGTAGACTACACTAGTATGGATGACAGTGCCATCTCCTCTTTCCAGCACCATACACAATGCTGTTTCTTTTCCCCACATCCTCTGCATCCCCTGCTTTTGACATATAGGGCTATCTTCCTCCTCTGTTTTTGCTTTCTCTATCTCTTCTAAATAAATTATAGCCAGCTATGGTTATATCCTATTTATGCGGCTCGTTAAATCATGTTTCTACAATGGCCACAATGTCCAAGTCCATTTCCACCATTAGGGCTTCCAGGTCAGGAACTTTGTTGGCTAGGCTTCGAGCATTTGTGCTTATTGCTTTCCAGCGTTTGTTGACTGACTTGCCTGTATTTTGCATGGATATTGTTCTACATGCCTCTTCCCACTTACCATTGATATGTGGGTTAATAATCTGGCTGTTTTTGCTGGGAATGATGTCCTGAACTTGTTGTTTACCATCCGTCACCCCCTTTCCCTAGTTTAAATGTCTGTCCACATATTGCTTGAATTTTTCACTTAGGATAATTTTCCCTGCAACAGAGATGTAGTCCATCAATATAGTATAACCTGTTGTTCCATCTGTTTCCCCATTCGCCTATATATCTAAATCCTTCTTATTTACACCAGGTTTGGAGTCATGTATTATTTTGTGATGCAGCCTTTCTGCCTCTTATCATAAACAGGAAGAACTTCTGAGAATACTATAGTGTTAACAATGGGTTTGAATTTCTCTCCCAGAATCTGGAAGTCCCTTTGAATTGTAGAGACACTCTTTCTAGCCAGGACATTGTACCCAAGTGGATGGTTAACATCCAGCTGTGGTATCACTGGATGGAGCCAACCATGTCTCTT
Source organism: Ichthyophis bannanicus (assembly GCA_033557465.1). Classification (NCBI taxonomy): domain Eukaryota; kingdom Metazoa; phylum Chordata; class Amphibia; order Gymnophiona; family Ichthyophiidae; genus Ichthyophis; species Ichthyophis bannanicus. The sequence goes on from CM066039.1 coordinate 197,429,461, forward strand.
CTTCCAGAGTTCAGAAACCCCTTATCTTTATCTTTATTAACACTTTATATACCGCCCTTGTCAAGACGTGAGAGCGGTTTACAATAAAATAATATACACAAACTAGTGTCAGAAAGGAAAAGAAATCCAATAAAATAAAGAAAAGGCTGACCAAAGGGGTCACAGGACAAACAATAAACAATAAGTAGACAGGACTAAATGCCACTACGAACAGACAAACCAATACCCAGACAGAAAAGAAATCCAATAAAATAAAGAAAAGGGTGACCAAAAGTGGTCACAAGTCAAACAGTAAACATCACCAAGCAGGACTATAAACAACCAAGGACAAGCAAAACAATAACTAGACAGGACTGCTGGGAGGTTCTGAGCTTATGTGAGTGTTTCAGTGCTTCACAGAATTTCATTCCCTTCAGTCTTTTTTTCTACCACATTGCAGTCTGCTGGGTCTTGCTCCTCTTCTAATAATACAATGTTTTGAGTTAGCTGATCTTTTCACAAATTAAGCATTTGAGTTCAGTTTAATTGTTGTTCCACATGACTGAAAAGAATACAGGTTTTAAATGTTGCCCACATGACAAAGCAAAAATGTCACAGAAACATAGAAACTGATGGCAGATAAAGACCATAAGGCCTATCAGGTCTGCCCACTCATATCAATTATTAAGCTCTATAATCCCTTCCTCTTCATCAGAGATCTTCTGTACTTGTTCCATGCTTTCTACAGTTCTCATCACCACTATCTCTACTGAGAGGTTGTTGCACAATCCATCACCCTGTGTATTTACTGTATGGGCTTCTTGCATGATGTGCCTCACTGTTTAAAATCTACCCTCTATATATCCCAGAGTGCTTAAAATAAGCCACAATTTGAAGGACCTCTTAAATGAGGGAAAGAAATGGAAGGTACCTACTGTTCAGGAGCTATCCAAAGGAAAGAATGTTGCCAAATGTTTTTATTTAGAGACTTAGCGGTACACAGGTACAATAAAAATAGCCTGTACTAATTCTCATAAAAGAGATCTGAAAGGCCTTTAAGCTAACCATTCAATTGATCATACTCTGAAATAATTGCAGAGGTGGGCTCCAACTTTTCTGGCCACATTGGCAAAGCCTCTTCTGGCGCCAATAGTTCCTTCCCCCATGTTCTGAGGTGACTTGATTTGCAGGGACTGAATCACCATGTCGAAGACTACTCCTATCTTTCAGCTGCCTCTGCTGAGACAGTGTCAACTCCTGCTTCAGGAAATCCAATCTCTTCTTTAACCAAATACCATCTAGGAAGTCCCATGAATCAAAACCAATAGAGGCTTCAGTATTTCCACATGCCTAAGAAGATGCTGTGGTTGCACCTCTCCTCAAAAAACCTCTACTAGACCCTATCCGTCCTACCAGCTATTGGTCTATCTCCCACCTCCCCTTTCCTTCACAACTACCTGAACATGTGGTTCACCACCACTGTCTTTTCTTTCCTCTCAAGCATTCCTGGATGCACTAGAATCTGGCTTTCATCCTCTACGTTCTACAGAAACAGCTTTTGCCAAAGTCTTCAGTGACTTGCTCCTCACCTTATCCTTCTTGACCTTTCTGCTGCTTTTGACACTGTTGATCACCACCTTCTCCTCGATACCCTGTCCTCATTTGGATTTAAGGACTCTGTTCTGTCCTGGTTTTCTACTTATCTCTCTCATTGCACTTTCAGTATATGTTTCTGGTGGATCCTTCTCTATTGACATCCCTCTTTCAGTTGGTGTACCGCAGGGATCTGTCTTGGGACCTCTCATTTTCTCTCTCCACACAGTCCCTTGGTGTACTTATTTCCTTCCTATGGCTTTCAGTACCATATTTATGCCAACGACTCTCAGATCTACCTCTCTGTAGCTGAAATCTCTCCAGGAATCCAGGCCCCCAGGCCCGTATCTCTGCCTGGGAATATTCTGACTGCCTACATTCCTTGTGTAGCCCTTAAATCAGATATCTGAGTGTGCCCACTGTTCATGTAAGGCCTACTGGCCAGGGACACTAGTGATATAAAGCTACTTGGAATAGAGATACTTAAATTGCAGGGACCTGGTCTTTTACCTGAGTCTCCCACTTACTTTAGAAGCAAAGGTATCAGTTAAAGTTACAGGGACCTTTACACAGTAGGCAGATACAAAGAAAGAAAAAGTTCAGTTTGACTATTTCTGCTTCCATTGTTTGAATTTTCTGTTGCAAGCCTGCTCCCAGGGAGGGGCTAATTAGATGATCTTACAGCCTGCCACAAATACCTGGTCAACTCCAGGCTTCACAGCTTCCAGAGCCTCCCCACAGCTAAGCTTTCAGCTTTCTATCTTTTTGCTTGTTGCTAATAGAGAATTTAACTGTTGGTTATACATTACTTTTGGGAATATTCTGACTGCCTACATTCCTTGTGTAGCCCTTAAATCAGATATCTGAGTGTGCCCACTGTTCATGTAAAGCCTACTGGCCAGGGACACTTAGGTTCCTGCCCACCCCAGGGCTGCATTGCCTATATATTGGTCACATACGTTGCCATCTATCCTTTTTAATTTGGTGTTAAGCCCACCTTTTCTTCTTCTTCTCCTTCTAGGATTGCTTAATCAGCATGTCGTGTATTCAGTGCAATAACTGTGGTGCTTTCATTCTGAGACGAATCATTTGGAACCTACGAGCTTGTCCTATGTGCCTCAAGTCAGCTGCCATGCATAAAGAATTGACTCTACTAAGGGAAGAACTAGCTGCAGTTAAAGACACCTTTTCTAGGATACAAACAGAACAAAGTCCACCACCGCTCCCACAAAGAATCAAACATCCCAGGAATAAATGGATCACAGTGGGCTCGGGTAGATTGCGACCTGTAACGCAGAGACATCCTATACATTGAGAAATATCCCTGCATAATGCCTTCTCTGCTTTGGTTTATTTATTTAATTTATTTATTTATTTAACAGTTCTTCTATACCGCTCTATTTTAGATCAGAGCGGTTTACATTTAACATCAACTATACAACACAAGGAACTTTGAGTTGTATTTACAATAAACAGGGAGATCAACTTGGAAGTAACTGGGGGAAACTATGTACAATGGTTAATGAGGATCACCAATCCATGGAAACTGAAAGGCTCTTAAATGAGTCAGTCAATGCCCAATCTCCTGCTAAAGCACCAAATATGAAGAAAAACTCACCAAACAGAAAACTACTACTATTTGGAGATTCCATCAAAGGCACCAACTTGGGAGCACAGTTCAAAGGAGAGAAGATAGTCAAATACCTCCCAAGCTCTTCAGCCAGCAGGAATACAAGCCAAATTGTTGATGTACTTAGCGCAGAAAGTGAGCACTCCAAAATTGATGTTGTCATCCACCAGGGTACAAATGACCTGGCTAGAAACAGTGCCTCTGCAGTACAAAGGGACTTCCAGACTCTGGGAAAGAAACTCAAGCCCATTGTTAACACTGTAGCATTCTCAGAAGTTCTACCTGTTCATCGTAAGGGGGCAGAAAGGCTGCATCGCATAAACAGCTTTAATACATGGCTCCAGACCTGATGCGAACGAGAACGATTCAGATTTATTGGCAACTGGGGAAACAGATGGACCAACAAGAGACTATACTGTGCTGATGGACTACATCTCTCTGTCGCAGGGAAAAGAATCCTAAGTGAAAAATTCAGGCAGTATGTGGATATGCATTTAAATTAGATAAAGGGGGTGATGGATGGGGAAGGACTAGTTCAGGACATCACTCCCGGAAAATGCAGAACATAAGAAACAGCCACACTTTTAAACCACACATCAACTACAAGTGGGAAGAAGTGGGCAGAACAAAATCAATGCAAAATACATGCAGGCCAGTTAAATGCTGGAAAGCAATGAGCACAAATGCTCGAAGCTTAGCCAACAAAGTTCTGGACCTGGAAGCCCTAATGGTGGAAATGGACTTGGGCATTGTGGCCATTACAGAAACATGGTTTAATGAATCACATGTGTGGGATATAGTCATAGCTGGCTATAATCTATTCAGAAGAGACAGAGAAAGTGGAAAAGGAGGAGGAGTGGCCTTGTATGTAAAAAGCAATATTAAAGCTACTGAAATGCAGGGGGCATGGGGAAAAGAAGAAGCGCTCTGGATTGTGTTGGAAAGAGGAGATGGCACTGTCATCCATGCTGCTGTAGTCTACAGACCTCTGACTCAAATCAAAAGAGATAGATAATGAATTGATTATAGATATTGCCAAGATAGCCACAAAGAGGGAAGTGATCATATTGGGTAACTTTAATCTACCTGATGTGGATTGGATTACTCCTCCTGCGAATCTTTCAAGAAGCAAAACAATTGTGGATGCTTTCCAAGATGCGTCACTTAAACAAATGGTGATGGAACCAACCAGGGAAAGCTCAATGCTGGTTTTAGTGCTCACCAATGGTGAGAGCGTGTTGAATGTCTGGGTGGGTGCCCCTGTGAGCAGCAGCGATCATCACACGGTGTGGTTTGAGATAAAAGCCGAGGTGCAGTCCATTCATAGCAAGCTCAAAGTCCTAAACTTCAGAAACACTGACTTCAGTAAAATGGCCAAGTACCTGAAGGGGGAGTTGGCAGGGTGGGAGGGGATAAGGGAAGTGGAATTGCTATGGGCTAAACTAAAGGTGGCAATAAAAGGGGCAACAGATAAATATGTAAGGAAAGTAAATAAAAACAAGAGGAGAAGGAAACCTATTTGGTTCTCCAAAGACGTGCCTGCTCAAATAAAGGCAAAAAACACAGCTTTCTCAAAATTCAAAAGCTTGCAAACAAGAGGAACACAGTAAGGAATACAGGATCAAACTAAAAGAGACAAAAAGAGAAATAAGGAAAGCAAAATCAAAGGCAGAGGAAAAGATGGCTAAAGATGTGAAGTGTGGCAACAAAACTTTCTTCAGGTATATTCGGGAGAGGAGGAAAATCAGAGATGGAATTTCAGGACTCAGAAGTGCTGGGAACGGACTTGTGGAAAGTGACATTAAAAAAGCAAAATTGCTAAACAAATACGTGTGCTCTGTTTTCATTAAAGAAAATCCTGGAGAAGGACCATCTGTGACTCCCAAATATAAAAATGTGAATGAAGTAGATACCACACCATTCACTGAAGATGATGTGTTAGAACAACTTGCAAAACTGAAAGTGAACAAGGCCATGGGACTGGATGGGATACATCCCAGGATACTGAAAGAGCTCAGAGAGGTTCTTGCAGGGCCGCTAAAGGATGTTTTCAACAGATCCTTGGAAACAGGAGTAGTTCCTCAGGACTGGAGAACAGCTGATGTCATACCTCTTCACAAAAGTGGTGACAGGGAAGAAGTGACAAACTACAGGCCCTTGAGCCTTACCTCGGTGGCGGGAAAAGTAATGGAGGCGCTTCTGAAAGAGCGAATAGTGGACTTTCTCAAAACCAACAGTTTGGGAGGCTATTTGGGGCGTTGACAGTATTTGCAGCACTTCCTTCTACATCTTCCACCTATCACAGACCGGACTACAGCTGCTTCTCCCTTGCGGTGAGGTTTAAAAGTTTGTGTGTGCCGCGGTACGCAGCCGTAGGCACGTGCCCGAAGGGGCGTGACCTAAGGGGCACATCTGCCCATTAGGAGCCCATTGGGAGCCTTGGTGATAAGTTTTTTACGTCCTGGTTACAATGGGGAAACAGAAGGCACGAGGTAAGGGCCCTGTGTCCTTGGGGAAAGCTGTTGGCCCTATGGACCATCATGTAGTGAACATTGCTCCCCCTCTGTCTTCTGGAGCCTCTGCTTTGGACGTAGTTTCACCTTCTGAGGTTTCTTTAAGTTTGGGGGTGCGTACCCCTCCCCCTCAACCAGGTTAGGATCTTGCTGTGCCTCCCTGCGGGGACCCCACGATAGAAGCGGATTCTCCTAAAATGGTGGCCTCCACTCCTCTCCCTCGAGATGGGAACATTTTCTTTGATTTTCCCCATGTGGAGTTGCATTATCTAGTGCCAGTAACACTAGCGGTTGCTGGACCGGTAATGGGAACCTCTTCCCCCTTGGGGGCAGAGGTTTCCTTGATGTGTTCTCAGCTATTCGTCGGGTAGAGGGAGTTTTGTCGGGTACTCTTGCTCAGCTGTGTGATTTTACGGAGGGCACTTCTGTAGCCCTTCGGAGCCATGGGGAGACCTTATCAGCTGTTTGTGAAAGAACCCGCAAGATAGAAGCCACCGTAAATGGGGTTCAAACAGCAAGTAATGCTTTTATTAAGGATAGTTTGTTTCTTCAATCCAAAATGGAAGCTTTGGAAAATGTTGCCCGGGCCAGAAATCTTAGATTTTTGCATTTTCCTAAGATTCGTCTCATTTCCCCTTTGGAGCTTTTTAAAAAATGTGTTAAAAGAGATATTGTGTTATTCTTCTTTTGATGATTCTTCTATTTCTTCCATATATTATTTACCACATTGGGTTTTGGATAAAGCTCCAAAAGGGGAAATGGATCACCTAGTTGATTTGGATGAATTGGATTTAACTACCTTTCTGGAGACCTCCTTTGAAAAGGTCTCTGAGGGCGACATTGTTGGTTACTTTTTATTCAGAGGTGGTGAAAGGGATGAATTTTCGTCTTTATTTTTCTAAGAAGAATGTTTTTTTGTGGTCAACCATTAATGGTTTTTCCTGATGTTGCAAAAGTCACCCAATCACGTCAAAAGATTTTTATTCAAATTAGACCTAGGGTTTTGGCTATCGGAGCTACGTTTTATTTGAAGTACCCATGTAAGAGTTTGGTCACCTACAGGAGTACAAAATTTACTTTCCTGGAACCATCGCAGTTGGAACGGTTCCTGCTTGATAGGGATAATGATAAGTAAGGATGTTAATTTTCCTTCGTTTTTTTTTCGGGTCTTGGTTGTTTGTATGATAGGGTTCTTCATTATTAGTGGGGGTGTGGGCCCTTAGATAGCCTCTCTTGATGTGGGCTTGTATTTCTTCCGATTTAAAAAATTTTCCTTTGCATTTTCTTATTTCCTAAGTTGAAATTGATTGTTAATTTTTCCTAAATGTTTACTTTGTATACATTTGAAAATTTTGAAAAAACAAAAACAGATCAAACAACAGGTTGCATGATCTGAGGCAACATGGTTTTACCAAAGGACGATCTTGCCAAACAAATCTGATCGAGTTCTTTGACTGGGTGACAAGAGAAATAGATCAGGGGCATGCGATGGATGTCATCTACCTGGATTTCAGCAAAGCCTTCGATACTGTCCCTCATAGGAGGCTTATCAATAAACTCAGTAGTCTGGGGATGGGTCCCAAGGTGGTGAACTGGATCAGAAATTGGTTGAGTGACAGACAACAGAAGGTGATGGTAAATGGAGCTCTCTCGGATGAAAGGAGGGTGCTTAGCGGGGTGCCCCAGGGTTCGGTCCTGGGCCCGGCATTGTTCAATGTATTTGTGAGTGATATTGCTGAAGGACTGCATGGAAAAGTCTGTCTTTTTGCAGATGACATGAAAATTTGCAACAGAGTGGACTCCCCTGAGGGAGTGGATAACATGAGGAAAGATCTATAAAAGCTGGAAGAATGGTCTAATGCTTGGCAGTTAAGATTTAATATGAAGAAGTGCAGTGTCATGCACTTGGGAAGCAGAAATCCAGGGGAAATGTATGCAATAGGGGGCGAGAGGTTGGTGTGCACGGTCCAGGAGAAGGACCTTGGTGTGATTATTTCTGCAGATCTCAAGGTGGCAAAACAGTGCGACAAGGCACTGGCAAAAGCCAGGAAGATGTTGGGTTGCATACAAAGAGGAATTACCAGCAGAAAGGAAGAGGTACTAATGCCACTGTATAAGTCACTGGTGAGGCCTCACTTGGAATACTGTGTTCAGTTTTGGAGACCATATCTTGCAAAGGATATAAAAAGACTGGAAACTGTTCAGAGGAAGGCAACCAAAATGATATGGAGCCTGCGTCAGAAGCCTTATGAGAAGAGACTTGAAGACCTAAATATGTACACTCTGGAGGAGAGGGGGGACAGGGGAGATATGATTCAGACCTTTAAATACTTAGAGAAATAATGAACAAACAAACCTCTTCCAAAGACAGGGAAGCTGTAAAACTAGAGGGCATAACATGAAGCTGCAAGGGGGTAAATTGAAAGGCAATGTCACGAAATACTTTTTCACTGAAAGGGTGGTGGATGCTTGGAATGCCCTCCCGATGGAAGTGTTGGGGGCAAATACAGTGACAGAATTCAAAATGCAATGGGACAGACACAGTGGATCCCTTTACAGCAACAGGATAAAATCAAAATAAACTAGCTAATTTCTCAACATACAGGGGTGTCCCTACACGGAGTGGTGGGTTCACCCCTAAAACAAAGGCACGGGGAGGGGTGGTCTGCACAGAGCGGCAGGTGCACCTACTCTTGCCATCTTACTGGGCAGACTAGATGGACCATACTGGTCTTTATCTGCCGTCCGCTCTGCCGCTGTTCTGCCGTCGTCCTCGTCGCACTCCCCCTCTGAACCATTTCCTCTTGTTTGTGGTGTCCCTCAAGGCTCTGTGCTGGCCCCTCTTCTCTTCAATCTCTTTCTCACTCCTCTTACTTTGCTCATTCAACAATTCGGAATCACAGCTTTTTTTTACGCCGATGCTATACTCCTCCTCCATCACACCTCCCCTGTCTCCCCTGACTTAGCTCCCCTTAATACCTGTCTAGCCGCCGTTTCAGACTGGTTGACACAAAATTGCTTGCACCTCAACTTCTCAAAGACTATAGCTATATGGTTCTCCCATGGCCACCACCCCCCTTCCCTGGCTCCATCTTTCCCTAATGCACCCATTTCATTAGTTTCTACTTTTCGTTATCTTGGGGTTCTTTTTGATTCCGATCTCTCCTTCTCAGCACATGTTTCTCACGTCTCCAGACTCTCTTTCACCTTCGTCAGATTCGCGCTATCCGTCCTTTCCTTTCTCCCTCTGCTTTAACTACTCTGTTACTGACCCTTGTTATCTCCCGCATTGATTTCTCCAATTCCATTCTCTCCGGTATCTCTAAATTGCAACTTTCACGACTCCAACGCATCCAAAACACTGCCGCCCGTCTTATCACCCACTCTTCTCCTCGGGATCACGTCACTCCCCTTCTTCTCCAACTTCATTGGCTCCCTATTTCCTTTCGCATCAAATTTAAACTTCTCACACTAGTTCACAAGGCGCTCCACACCTCTACCCCCCAATACCTGGTTGATCTTCTCCGTTTCCACCCCCCCCGCCATACCCCCCGCTCTTTCCACCTCAACCGACTAGTACTGCCATCCCCCTCAAGCGCCCATCTACAGTCCACTCGATCTTCAGCTTTCTTTTTTATTGGCCCTGCGCTATGGAACTCCCTTCCCCCACCTCTCCGTCTCGAACCTCACTACCCCACCTTTAAGCGCTCCCTTAAGACTCATTTGTTCTCCCTTGCCTTTGACCTTCTCCCCCCCGACCCTTGATCCTTTTGCCTCTTCCTCTATCCTTCCTGTTATTGTTCTCGCTCTTCTCTCCTATCCAATATGTAACTTCCTTTCTGACTCCTGGCCTTGTGCCTTTCGTTTGTAATTTTTTATTGTAAACCGCTCTGCCTAGTAATGAAGGGCGGTCAATCAAATAAATGAATATGAATATGAATATATGTCATTTACTATGCTACTATGTTATCCAACATTACTGCCTTGGATGCCTCACTGCCATCTGAAATTGAACATGGCCAAAGTTGAGCTCCTTACCTTTCCCCCTAAATCCATCTTCCCCCTTCCTCCCTGCTCAGTTTCTGTGGATAACACTCTACTTCTGCCTGTTTGACTCACAATCTTGGGGTCATCTTTAACTCTACTCTCTTTCTCTGCGCACATCCAACAGATAGCTAAAACCTGTTGCTGCTTTCTCTATAACATCAGCAAAATTCATCCCTTCCTTTCTGAACACACTACTAAGACCGTTATCCACTCTCTAGTCACATCCCATCTTGACTATTTTAACCTTCTCCTTGCTGGTCTCCCTCTGAATCAACTCTCTCTCCTTCAATCTATTCAAAGCTCAGCTGCACGGCTTGTCTTCCGCCAGTGTCACTATGCTCATGTAACCCCTCTTCTGAAGTCACTTCACTGGCTCCCTATCCATTTCTGCATTCAGTTCAAACTTATCCTACTGACTTACAAATGCTTTCATTCTGTGGCTCCTCACTTATTTTCCTCTTATCTAACTTTACATCCCTCCTCAGGAACTCTGCTCCGCTGGCAGATCCTTTTTATCTGCGCCCTTCTCTGCCACTGCCAACTCCAGACTTCGTTCATTTCACCTCGCTGCTCCATAAGCCTATTGCCCCAGAAGCAATTATTTGGTATTGGATACATTCATGATCTCATGGAACAAAGATCTTCATTCATTCCCCCTGATCCCACTCATAGCCAAGACAATTCAGAAGTTGTAACAGGATGCAACACAACAAATATTGGCCGAGACAGATTTGGTCCTCTTGGTCACAGCAACTGGTGCAGGATGACCCCATTATGCTGCCTCATATGCTGACCCTTCTCACTCAACAGAATGGCCTTATCCTAATCTACAATCACTAGCTTTCTTGGCATGGATATTGGAGAAGTATTTAGTCATGGGCTTCCAGCCGAGGTTTAAGCTATTCTGTTAGAGTCAAGAAAGGATTCTACGAAGGGATGTCACCATCTGAGATGGCTGCCTAGCTCCAGAGTTCTGATCATCTTGCACAATCCAATATTAAAAGCATTGGGCCCAATATTCCAAGGTATTTACACAGGAAATCCAATATCTTCTTTAACCAAATACCATCCAGGAAGTTCCGTGAATCGAAACCAACAGAGGCTTCTTCTTCAAGTATTTCCACATCTCCAAGAAGATGTTGTGGTTACACCTCTCCACAAAAAACCTCTAATAGACCCTACCTGTCCTTCCAGCTATTGGCTATCTCCCTCCTCCCCTCTAAGTAGGATATTCAGCGGCATTAGCACGGTTAGTGCCACTGAATATCCACAGGTACCACCGTTACATGCCACGATGCTAACCAGTTAGCATCGGGACACTCTGGGGGAGGCATCTGGGGAAAAACAGTCATAACTGGTCAGCAGCAATATTCAGCCACTGACCAGTTATCCATTGGCAGTGAAAGTTAAGTACAGAAAAGGCTGTCCTTACTTTCACTGCTAAAACTAACCAGCATTGAATATCTGGGTTTGGTGTTCAGCGCAGCAACTAGCTGTTGTAATTGCGCTAGCCGCTGCTGCTGAATATTAAGCCCATTTTCTTTTAGCATGATAACCACCTATAGTGCATGAGTTTTGTTTTTAAGGCAGTCGGGAAGATGAGGCAAAGAAAAAAGGAGTAGATCAAAAGGAATTTGTATGTGCTGGTAGAGATCCCATGTGCAAAGGTTAGGCTAATATGATGCTGCATGGGGCAGGACTGAATAGAGCATGTGCTAGAAATGGCAGCTCTAGGGAGAGTGCCACAGAAATTGCTGCAAGTGGCTGAGGTGAGAATAATGACTTCAGAGTGGAGATCAGGAAATGTGGTGAAAGGCGAAATAATGGAAAAGTTTTCTGAACTCCACAGTGATATAGGGAAGACTGGGAGGCATGCTAAGAGGTGGAATGGTGACATTTTACTTACTGAATAATGTCCTCTCTTGAGTCCTGCTAGGACAGTCCAGACAAGTGGGTTGTGTTCCCCTACCAGCAGAGGTGGAGACAGAGAAAAGTCCAGAGATTTCTGATTACTTCATCCTGTACTATATCTAGATCAGCTAGAGGGCATACTGTCTCAGTATTCATTCCCAAGCCATGGACAAGAACCCCTGGCTGCACAAGCCCCAATGAGGGTAACAAGGACTAACAGTCCAAAGAACAGAACTACAGTATATACAGAACACTCTCTATGTAGAAGGTTACACCAAGAGGAATGTAGCCTGCAGGGCTAAACCACAGGAAATAACCGATAATCACAGATCGCAGCAGATCATATCAACTCATACCAGATCATAGCAGGTCAAATCAGAACATACCAGTTTTTAAGAGGTCACAGAAGATCAGACCAGGTCATAGCAGAGCCTAAGACATCCTAAGGGTGGGTCCTGGACTGACATTATCCTGGAAGTCAGATGTCACCTTCCATTTTGTCCTGCTAGGACAGTCCAGACCAGTGGGATGTACCAAAGCTATGCCTCCACTGGGTGGGAAAAAGAGACAGCAGGCATCAAAACCTCTACACTGAAGGTCATGGCCACCTGAGCATGGACATCCAAGCAGTAATGCTTGATAAGGTGGAAAATGACCATGCTACTGCCCAACAAAAGACTAAGGGAGCAGTTGACCTGCGCTCTGCCCAGGAGGAAGCCTGAGCCCATGTGGAATGCATATGCAAACCCTACGGGACCAGCTGGTCCCACAACAGATAGGCTGAGGCTATCGACTCTTTATGCAATGGCTAAGGAAGACTTTGTGGCCGCTTTGCCCCTACGTGGGCCTTCAAACAGGACCAAAGTCTGTCCGATTTTCTGAAGAAGTTAGTGACTTTTAGGTAAGAACATAAGATATACCATACTGGGTCAGACCAAGGTCCATCAAGCCCAGTATCCTGTTTCCATCAGTGGCCAGTCTAGGTCACAAATACCTAGCGGTTTCCCCAAAAGACACAAGTTCCACAATGCTTGTATTGGGACAAGCAGTGGATATCCCAGGTCCCCTTTAATAATGGTATATGGACCTTTCCTCCAGGAACTTGTCCAAACCTTTTTTTTTAAACCCAGCTACACTAACAGCTTTTATTACATCCTCTGGTAAAAAAACTTCCAGAGTCTGATTACACGTTGAGTGAAAAAAATATTGTCTCTTATTAGTCTTAAATAGATTACCTTGTAGCTTCATTGCATATCCCCTAGTCCTTCTATATTTTGATGATGTAAACAGTCTACATTTACCTGTTCCACTCCAGTCATTAATTTATAGACCTCTATCATATCTCCCCACAGCCTTCCCTTTTCCAGGTTGAAGAGCCCTAACCTTTTTAGCCTCTCTTCATAGGGTTATCCTTCCATTCCCTTTACCATTTTGATGGCTCTTCTCTGTACCTTTTCTAATAACGCTATATCCTTTTTGAGATATGGTGACCGGAATTTCACACAATATTCTGGTGCGGTCGCACCATGGAACGATACAGAGGCATTGTAGTATCCTTTGTTTTATTCTCCATTGCTTTCCTTATGATGCCTAGCATTCTGTTTGCTCTCTTGGCCGCCGCTGCACACTTGGCGGAGGATTTCAACATGTTATCCACAATGACGCCTAAATCTATTTCCTGGGTAGTGGTTCCTAATATGAAACCTTGCATCGTGTAACCATAGTTTGGGTTGTTCTTTCCTAGGTGCACTTTGCACTTGTCCACATTACATTTCATCTGCCATTTTGATGCCCAGTCTTCCAATTTATTAAGGTCCTCTTGCAATTTTCCACAATCCTCATGGGTTTTAACAATTTTGAGTAGTTTTGTATCATCTGCAGATTTGATTACCTCACTCGTTATTCCCATTTCCAGGTGTCTAAGAAACATCCATCTATTGTCCACCATGAGAAAGCAGTTATCCTTCCCCTGACATTGTTTCTTTGGGAACTAAGGCAAGCAGACCACCGGTTGACATAGAAAACTGGTACTACTTTAGGCAAATAGGAAGGAATTGGCAGTAAATACACAGCCTCTTTCAAGCAGATTGCGACCAACAAGATGGCCGTAAGGGACAAATCCTAAAGTGTAGCCCTCTGCAAGAGCTCAAATGGCTCAGACAGGAAGACCCAAAGAACCAGATTGAGAAACTCACAAATTAAGCCCTGAGCACAGGGGGAGGGCATGAGTGCTGAACTCCCTGCAAGAAACAGACCATGCCCAGGTGTGAGGCCAGAGAGCATCCTGTCACCAGCCCCCTAGAACAAGCCAAGGCCTCCAACTGACCCTTGGTGAACTGATGGAAAAGCCCTTATCAAATCCATCCTGGGGGAAGAAAGGCAGAGCTGGCGAGTCTGCCGTGTTAGGGCTGATGTGGCGCTCATGACCCCAGCACTCAAAAAAGATGCCAGATGCATATAAAGGCAAGACAGGAGAGCCGCCTCTTGCGTTCAGGAGCATGGAAACAAGAGCAGCAGAATAGCGTCACTTCTCAAGAGCCGAGTTGGACCATCCAACAGGCCTGGCACCTGCCTCAAGAAACCCCCGTTCTGATGGAAGGCGCAGGTGGACATCCTGCTTAGAGGCACGGGAGATCCACATATGACAGTCTTCTCAGCCAGGCTAGTGCCACAAGCACCACTGGACCCCCAGATGACAGTCCACACAATTAAGCATTTGCCCATGAGATGCCATGGAGGAAACACGTACAGCAGAATGCACCTTGGCCAAGGTTGAACTAGGGTGACTTTGCCCTTGAAGCCCCCTCCTCTTTGCAATGGCTGAAGAACTGTGCACGTTGGCATTGGCTGGTGACCCCAGCTGTCCATCATCCTCTGGAACACCCATTAGCTCAATTCCCACTCCTTGAGATTGGGGGAGTGATGAATCAGAGAGTCTACTTCCACGTTGTCCACTTCCAGAATATGATGCACTGAGAGAGCCAGGAGATTCTGCTCCACCCAAGGGAACTGGAGGATCGTTTTCCAGGAGACCCCAGAAATCTTTATTCCCCCCTTGCTGGTTGACATAGGCTACTGACATGGCTTTATCCAAGAAGATCTGTACTGTATGTCTTGGACTATGTTCCAGAGATGCAGGAGAGCCAAGCAAATGGTCCTCGCCACCAACCAATCAATGGGAATCTCACTTGCTCCAGTAACACTAGATAGTTTGGGCAATGAGCTCCCCAGCCAAACAGACTGGTATCCGTCATCAGCAGATGTCACTGGGTATCATCCAGGGGAAGGCTGCTCTACTACTACTTATCATTTGTATAGCACTACAAGATATACACTGCGCTGTACATATAGATGTAAGACTCAGTCCCTGTTCATCAGAGCTTACAATCTAATCAAGATGAAAAACATCACAAAACTGGGGACCAGAGTATGGTAAGATACACATAACCAATGAACAAGAGAGTGAGGAACATCAGGAACCAAAAGCAGCCTCAAAGAAGTGAGTTTTTAGCCTGGATTTGAATAGGGCTAAAGAAGGAGCCTGATGCACTGACTCAGGTAGTTTGTTCATTCCACCTTGCTGCTCTATATGCCTGAGACAAAGTCTGGAGTTGGCAGTGGCAAAGGAGGGCACACGTAAAAGGGATCTTTCAGGGGAGCGGTGTTCCCGAGGATGGATGTAGAGAGAGATAAGACAGAAAAGATAGTGAGGAGGAGCCGCAGAATGCACTTGTAGGTCAGTAGGAGAAGTTTGAACTCAATGTGGAAATGGATAGTGAAGTGTCTAGAGAAGAGGGTTTACGTGAGCATAATAACAGCAGTGGAAGATAAGACATGCAGCTGAGTTTTAACAGATTGAAGGGGAGATAGATGATTCAGAGGGAGACCAGTGAGGAGCAGATTACAATAGTCAAGAAGGAAGGTGACTAGAGTGGATAAGGGTTTTAGTAGCGTGTTCAGAAATGAAGGGATGAATTTTGCTGATATGATAGAGAAAGAAACGACAGGTTTTAGCTACCTGTTGGATATGTGGATATGGAGTGGAGGAGTAGCCTAGTGGTTGGGGCAAGGTAATTTAGGCCGGAAGGTTGGGGGTTCAAATCCCACTAGAGGACAGCAACCTTGGGCCGGAAGGACTGGGGTTTCTAGTCCCACAGTTGCTCCTTGTGGTCTTGGGCAAGGCACTTAACCCTCCATTGCCCATGTTCCCTGTAAGTATTAGTGTTTGTGTCTCATATCCCCATGTGTTAAATGTATCCCCCAATTGTGTTGTGACCGCTTTGATTGAAGGATAAAGCGGTATACAAAACTGTCTAAATAAATAAAATAAAAAATGTGTAGAGAGAGTAGAGTCAGAGATGACCCTGAGGGAGGAATGTAGTCTTATCCACAGAAATAGAGAAGGGGGGAGGTGGGTTTAGGGGGAAAGATAAGGAGCTCAGTTTTGGCCATTTAAAAATTCAGACAGTGGTGAGACATCCAGGCAATAATGTTGGGTAAGCAGGCAGAGATCTGGGCCTCAATTTCTGGAGAGATTCCATGCACAGAGTGATAGATATGAGAGTCGTCAGTGTAAAGATTGTAATGAAAACCATGGCAGGAGATAAGGGCACCAAGGGACTGAGTGTAGAGAGAGAAAAGGAGAGGTCCCAAGACAGAGCCCTGAGATACACCAACTGAAAAGTGGGATGGCAGTAGAGGAGAATCCACCAGAAGATATACTAAAAGTACAATGGGAGAGATAAGAAGAAAACCAGAACAGAAAAGAGCCCTTAAATCCAAGCTTAGATAGGGTATCAAGGGGAAGGTGGTGATCAGGGCCGGCACGTCCATTGAGCAAGAATGTTTGCACAGTGCCCCGCGTTTCAGGGGGCCCCGCACAAACATTTTGTATTAAAAGACCGCCGCCGCCAAGAGCAGCGGCAGAATCAAGTGTCCTGCGGCCACGGCCCCCCTGCCTGCCCGGCAGAGCCCTCCCTAAGTCAATCCCCTCAGTGTCGGCTTTTCAGAGCCGCGAAGAGAGAGTTTCCCTTTCTCGTGGCTCTGTTATGCCCATCAGTGCTGGCAGGCTTAACAGAGCCACGAGAAAGGGAAACTCACCCTTCACGGCTCTGAAAAGCCAGCGCTGAGGGGACTGACTCAGGGAGGGCTCTGGCGGGGGGGCCGCGGGACACTTGATTCTGCCGCTGCCACAATGGCAGCAGCAGCAGCAGCCAGGTTTTGTTTTAAATTTCCCTGGGCTGATGGGGGGGGAAGGGAGGGATAGGACTGGTAATGGGCTATGGGAGGGGGGCTAAGACTGGAAATGGGCTGATGGGGGGTTAGGACTGGTAATGGGCTATGGGGGGGGGCTAAGACTGAAAATGGGGTAATGGGGGGCTTAGGACTGGAAATGGGCTGAGTGGAAGGGGGGCTTGAACTGTAAATAGCTGATGGGGAGGGGGCTTGGAATGGAAATGGGCTGTGAAGGGAGGGAGCTAGGATTGGAAATGGTCTGTGGTGGGTCATGGATTGAAATGGACTCATGGAGTGGCTAGAACTGGAAGTAGGCTCATGGGGGGTTTGGATTGGAAATGGGCTGAGTGGAGGGGAACTAGGAAATTGACATGGGCTGATGGTGGGGCTAGGAAAGGACTGGAAATGGATGGGGGAGCAAGGACTGGAAATAGGCTGATGGTGGGGCTAGGATAGGATTGGAAATGGGCTGATGGAGTACTAGGAATGGAAATGGGCTGATGTGGGTCTAGAAGGGAGCGGATGCTGGGTGGGGCTGGAACTAGAAGGGAGCTGTTGTTGGGGGAGGATTAGAATGAGATGGGGCTGGGAGAGTGAAATGGAGAGGGGAAAAATATTTTGTGTGGGAGGGAAGAAAAATCTACAACTGGCCGTGTATTGGGACAGTAAGTGGGGATTGAGGATGGAGGGGTAAAATTTGAGTGGATGAAAAAGGAATGAGGAAGGAGCAAAAGGAGAAAGATTAGTATGTTAAAGCAGATGTAGAGAGAGAATGGAAAAAAAACTAGGAGAGAAGAAAGGACAAATGGACAGCAGACGATGGAGAGTTAGCTGAAGACACAAAGAAACCAGAAGAAAGTGGCTGGAGCAATTAGAAACATAGAAATATGATGACAGAAAAAAACCACATGCCCTATCTAATCTGTCCTTCCATATCAACAACTACAACAGTCCCCTTTTTTCCTTTAGAGATCCTCTGTGTTTGTCCCATGCTTTTTTGAATTCAGTTACTGTCCTCATCTCTACCACCTCCACTGGGAGACTATTCCACGGATCCACCACTCTTTCCGTAAAGAAATATTTCCACAAATCGCTCCTGAATCTAGCCCCTTTCACCCTCATCCCATGTCCCCTTGTAGCAGAATTTGCTTTCAATTGAAAGAGGCTCTCCCCCTGAACATTTATGCCACGGAGGTATTTAAACATTTCAATCATATCACCTCTATCCCGCCTTTCCTCTAAGGTGTACATATTAAGATCCTTAAGTCTGTCCTCATATGCTTTATAATGAAGACCACTAACCATTTTAGTAGCCACCCTCTGCACCGACTCCATCCTGTTCACATCCTTTTGAAGGTGCGGTCTCCAGAATTGGACACTATACTCCAAATGAGGTCGCACCAAAGACTTATACAGAGGCACTATCACCTCCTTTGTTCTGCTAGCCATTCCTCTCCGTATGCACCCAAGCATCCTACTAACTTTTGCCGTCGCCTTTTCTACCTGTCTAGCTACTTTAAGATCATCAGACACAACCACGCCCAGGTCCCGCTCTTCTTTAGTGAACAAAAGTACTTCACCCCCTATATTATATTGCTCCCTTGGATTGCTCCAGCCCAAATGCACGACCTTACATTTTTTAACATTAAATCCCAGCTGCCAGATTCTAGGCCATTCTTCAAGCTTAGCTAGATCCCTCCTCATGTTATCTACACCTTCCTGGGTGTCTACTCTATTGCAGATTTTGGTATCATCCACAAAAAGGCAAACCTTACCCGACAGCCCTTCCGCTATATCACTAACAAAGATGTTAAAAAGAATCGGACCAAGGACAGATCCCTGGGGTACACCACTGGTAACATCCTTCTCCTCAGAGTGAGCCCCATTTACCTGTACTCTGTCACCTCCCACCCAACCAATTGCAACTGAAAAAAAAATGTACAAAAGGTAGAAAAATGTCTCTTTATTTTGAATTTATTAACTGGAATATGTCAGCTCTGGGAAATGTGCATCATTAACGTCTGCACTTTGTTTAGTACAAGAGGAAATTAATTTATAGTTTTATTTCTACAGTGTTGTACGTTCCAAGTTTGGCTTTTGGGGTTCCCAGTTTAATTATTGTCTTCCTGTTTCTAAACTGTGATTCCTTGTTCTTTGTTTGGTGATGGTCTATATTCTGTATGTGTAACTGAGCTGAGGTATTCTGTTTATGTAGTTTCTATTTGACATTGCCACTTGTTCTCTTTCCCCAGTAGTTTATGTATTGTTATTCTCTGAAATGTATTGGTTTAATATTTGCAGTGTTGTCTTTTGATAGGTAGGGTATGGTGCTTTGTGAGTCCAGGTAGTGCTGTTAGGATACGGCGGGTTTGCTATGGGTTCTAAATGGGCAGTGTTTGTAGTAGTTCCTAATATGCCTGGCGGTTGGCACTGGATTATAGTAATGTAGAAATCTTTTAGTCTTTCTTTATCCATACACTCATTAAGAGGCATGTTTACTAAAAGTTAGTGTATGGTAACATTATGCAACTATTTATGCAAATGAGGCCCCGCACTGAGTCTCCTCACATGGCCCCGCACCCCACTTGGGCCGCCCCTGCTGGTGCTCAACAGTGTCAAAGTCAGCAGAAAGGTCTAGAAGGATGAGGATAGAGTAAAGGCCCTTGGATTTGGCGAGGAACAAGTCATTGGAGATTTTGGCAAGAGCCATTTCTGTAGCATGTAGAGAGCGAAAGCCAGATTACAGTGGATCTAGAAAGGCTTGACAGGAAAGAAAGTCAAGACAGCAGTGGTAAAACTACTCATTCCAGTAGTTTTGAAACAAAGGGGAGGAGAGAGAGAGGCCAAATTGGAAGGACAGGTAGGGTCTAGTGAAGGTTTTTTGAGGAGAAGTGTAACCAGAGTATGTTTGAAGGTCACAGGAACAGTTGCAGTGGAAAGTGATAGGTTAAGGATATGACAGATAGAAAGGATGACAGCAGGAGAGACAGAGCTTAGCAGATGGGTGAGAATGGGATCAGAGGAGCAGATAGTAAGTTTGGAGGAGGAATAAAGATTTGCAGTTTACTCCTCCAGGGGTGGCAGAGGGGCTTTTTCTTTGGGAGGGCCCAAGCACTGCCTTAACCTCCGTCCTAACTCTGCCAAAGCACCGCCCCAAGCTCCTCCCTAACTTCACCCAAGCCCAGCTGTGTGGGCAGTGCCCCTTCCTTGTGGGCAGTGCCCCTTCCTCTTCACAGACAGGGAGAGGTTTTGCCACAATAGTGGCTTTCCTTCTGCCTGTGGAGGATGGGATCCCTGCGGACAGACTGCTGCTTCCGGGCTGTGAGCATTGCAAAGACCCTTCCTGCCTGCCAGTGATCCTTGTGGGCAGACAGGAAAGGTCTTTGGGCGGCATTTTCAAAGGCATTTACACGGGTAACTAAAATGGGTAGTGCCTTTCAAAAATCCCAGATAAGTCCCTAACGTGCCCAGATGCTATGCGGTTAGTAGTGGGGTGTGTTGGGAGTGTTCCGGGGCAGAGTTGGGTGGAGGAAAGGGCTAAACAGCATCAAAAATCACTGCTACCCAGCTAGCTCCTACAGCTTCCGGGTTGTGCAGAGAGAACTGGATCTTCAATGACAGGGCCACATATGACCCCATCATTGAAAATCCGGGTTAGATGGATGGCAGGCGGGCTATGCGCCGATGTGGCACATAGCACCGCCCAAAAGAAAATTGGGCCCTTTGTGATTATTGTGGCCGGCAGGCAGTAGACTGCCCACGGGGTTCCTATCCACCGCCAGCAGAAGCAGAAGAGAAGCTGTGATCAGAGCCGGCCCCTTCATTGAGCAAGAATGTTGTTTGCACAGGGCCCCGCATTTCAGGGTCTCCGCGCAAAGAACATTCTGCATTCATCAGCCCAGATAAATTTTTAAAACTAGCAAAAAAAAACCTGGCCGCTGCCGCTGCAGCAGAATCAAGTGTCCCACGGGCCCCCCCTTGCCTGCCCGGCAGAGCCCTCCCCCCCAGCATCAGTCCCTCTCCGTGCCGTCTTTCAGAGCCGCGAAGGGTGAGTTTCCTTCTCACAGCTCTGTTAAGCCCACCTGGGCTGATGGGAAACAGGAAATGCCTGTTTCCCATCAGCGCCGGCGGGCTTAACAGAGCCACGAGGGAGAAACTCTCCCTTTGTGGCTCTGAAAGCCAGCGCGGAGAGGGACTGATGCTGGGAGGGAGGGCTCTGCCGGGCAGGCGAGGGTGGGCCCATGGGACACTTGATTCTGCTGCTGCTGCAGCAGCAGCTGCCAGTTTTTTTTAAAAATGTATCTGGGCTGATGAATGCAGAATGTTGTTTGCTCAGGGACCCTGAAACGCGGGTCTGAATTACCACACCAGAAGGACCATGCTTGCAGAAGAAAGGCCAGAGGCTGGCAACTGGCTGCCATGGCCAACCCCATAGTAGAAGGCAGGCCTCTGGTGGGCCAAGCTCCAAAGAATGGATGGAGGAATCCCAAGCCGGGGTGTAATCTCTCTCTTCAGCTCATCCCACTGCCACCTGCAGAGCTGAAGAGGCACAAGAAAAGCCCATGTCTAGCAACTGAAAAGGGCAGAATGACATAGGCTCTTGTCTTCTGGGAGGACATGCTGCCTGAGTGGCTTTCTAAAGCAAATCCTTCCAACCAAACAATGAATGCTGAGGTAAGCTGCGCTTATAGTGTGCACAACAGAGAATCAGAGCTACCATGTGTTCCAGAGAAAGTACTCCCGAAGCATGTGATGAAGGTATATGCCCCTGGCGACTGATGAAAGTTCGTACTTATGGCATTTGAGGAAGTGCAGAGATACTGGGCATATCAACGTGCGCAGCAAGGAATGAGAGTTAGAGCACAGCCAAGCACCGGTAATGCTTGCACGTAGCACTGGTATGAAGCGGGAACTAGGAGAAAGATTGTGAGTATCAATGGTTCCAATCCCTGCCCAACAATCGCCCAACCAAATGGTGGAAGTCAGAGCCCCCACAGACAATATTAAAGAAGCAGCAAAGAGAAAGCAACAGTGCTGGGCTCCATGCTACTCCCCTGCTGCCAAGGTCTGGAGCCACACTCCTCTTGAATTGTCATGCCATCTTTGGTGGACAGCTGGGGAAGGAGGAGGGGAAAGGGGCACTGAGGCTGTGGAACAAACAATTCCTTCAGGGTCCTGTTCCAACAATTCTGACTGTTCAACTGGCCCCTAACAGGATAAGGATGGGGAACTGAATGGACACCCTTTCTCCTTGGAAAACCCAGGAGGGCACTAGTTTTAAGGGTGACCCAAAAGATGCCTTCCACTTAAAGCTCAAGTGAAGAAGTCGTCCATAAGAGTATTTGCCCACAAGCTAAATCAATCTTTCTCAAAGTTTTCACAGAGATGCTCCAATGTGTCCACATTCTGTCTGAAACAGAGAAATACTGAGATAGTATGGCCTCTAGCTGCTCTAGATGTAGTACAGGGATAGATGGGTCAGTGTCATGGCAGAACATGCTAGGGAGATAAAGTTCCTAGATGACATAAATGACTGCTTCTTGGAGCAGCTGGTTTATGAACCGACCAGAGGGGAAGCCATATTAGACCTAGTCCTTAGTGGAACACCAGATCTAGTGCAAGAGATAAGGGTGTTGGGGCCACTTGGCAATAGTGATCATAGCATGATTGCCTTTGATTTAATTAGTGGAGGAGGGATAGTACGGAAATCCACAGTACTACCTTATAACTTTCGAAAGGGAGACTATGATAAAATGAGGAAAATAGTTAAGAAAAAACTAAAAGGAGCAGTTGCAAAGGTTAAAGATTTACATCAAGCTTGGGTGTTGAAAAATACTATCTGTTTGGAGTTGGGCGTGGTGCCAGAGGACTGGAGAATGGCACAAAAGTGGATGTAAGGATGACATTTATAGGCCAATTAGTCTAACCTCTGTAGTTAGTAGATTATTGGAAAGGCTATTAAAATAGAGAATAGTGAGGTTTCTGGAGTCCAGTGGATTGCAGGATCCGAGGCAGCATGGATTTACCAGAGGCAGGTCTTGTCAGACAAATCTGATGGATTTCTTTGACTCTGACCAGGGTATTGGACCGAGGGAGAGCCCTAGATTTGGTGTATTTAGATATCAGTAAAACCTTTGACACCATTCTACACAGGCAACTTATAAACAAACTGAGCACCCTAGGGATGGACTTTAAAGTTACTGATTGGGTTAGAAATTGGTTGAGTGGGAGGCGACAAAGGGTGCAGGTAAATGGAGCTCACTCTGAGGAGAAGGAGGTTATCAGTGGTGTGCTGCAGGGAACTGTCCTTGTTCAGATTCTTTTTAACATCTTTGTTAGTGATATTACGGAAGGGGCCTCGGTTAAGTTTTGTGGATGATACCAAAATCTGCAGTAGACTAGACACCTAGGAAGGAGTAGATAACAGGAGGAGGGAACTGGCTAAGCTTGAAGAATGGTCTAGAATTTGGTAGCTGAGATTTAATGTTAAGAAATGCAGGGTCATTTATTTGGCCTGCAAAAATCCAAAGGAGGAGGTTAGTATAGGGATTGAGTTACTTCTGTCCACAAAAGAAGAGTGGGACCTGGGCATAATTGTGTCTGACGATCTTAAAGTAGCTATATCAAGATTGGCAATAAAGATAAACAAGTAGAAAAGGCGACTGAAAGCTAGAGGGATGCTTGGGTGCATAGGGAGAGGCCACTAGAAAAAAGGAGGTGATAGTCGTCCCTCGTTTATCGCGGTTAATCCGTTCCAGACTCTACCACGATAAGTGAATTTCCGTGAAGTAGAATTCTGTATTTATAAATTGAATATTTTCGTAGTTAGAGCATAGAAAACCTGTTTATGACCTATAACACCCCTTTAGTCACCATTACACTTGTATTTGAAAAAAACCACGATAGAGTGAAGCCGCGAAAGTTGAAGCGCGAAGTGGCGAGGGACGACTGTAATGCCTCTGTATAATTCTTTGGTGCGACCTCATTTGGAGTATTGTGTGCAATTCTGGACACCACACCTTCAAAAGGATCTAAGCAGGTTGGAGTTGGTGCAGAGGGTGGCTACTAAAATGGTTAGTGGTCTTTGTTATGTAGCATGAGGATAGACGTAAAGATCTTAATATGTATGCTTTAGAGAAAAGGTGGGATGAGGCAATATGATAGAGATATTTAAATATCTCCGTAGCATAAATGCACAGGAAGGTCTCTTTCAATTGAAGGCAAGCTCTGCTATGAGGGGGCATAGGATGAGAATGAAAGGGTATAGACTCAGGAGTAATATACGGAAATATTTATTTACGGAAAGAGTGGTAGATGAGTGGAATAGTCTCCCAGTGGAGGTGGTGGACACAAGGACAATATCTGAATTTAAAAAAGCATGGGACAGAAGATCTCTAAAAGTAAAAAAGGGACTATTGTAGTTAAGGAAAAGCAGACTAGATAGGCCATGTGGTCGTTTTCTGCCATCATGTGCCTATAGAAGTAGGGGGCAAGGATTACAGAATTTCTTTATCTGCTAATGACATTGTTCATGGTAAGCCACGACATAGCACATTACTGCTACTGGTGTGGGAGATTAATGAATATGTGAGGCTAACAGGCTTTAAAATTAATATGAGTAAATAAAACATTTTAAAGATTTTGCTGACCGACAGACAATTTAGACAAAATTTTCTTTTTAAGTGGGCAAAAGGGAGTATCAAATACTTAGGTATCCTTGTGTGTCTTTAGTGACCTGGGAAAATCTTACCTATACCTGGGGGTCTCCATGGACAGCAGGATCCTGCGTCCACACAATCACTCCCATAGTTGAAGCTAGCTAGTACACTGAAGGGAAGGAAATACACACACATGGACTTAGATGACTTTTCTAGAGGTTCCTGAGCTCTGGGAGAGAAGACCAAGTTGGCTCCATCTAGTGACATTGCCACTTGGGTCCTGCTATCCACAGAGTATCTTAATTACAGGTAAGCAAATACAATTACTTGCATATCAGGGTTGATAAATGCAGTGTGGTCCTGTACTGGCCTGTGGGAAAGATGAGATTTCTATCGGTTTCTAGAGTCTCTGCAGCAATTAATTTGTTTAAATAATTGTGTGCTTGATTCTTCTTGCAGTTAACTCCTCGTATCCTGGAGGCTCATCAGAATGTGGCTCAATTCAGTTTGGTGGAGGCCAAGATGAGGTTTATACAGGCCTGGCAATCCCTTCCAGACTTTGGGATCTCTTACTTTTTAGTCAGGTAAACTCTCCTTATTTTTGGGATTCCATATCAGTGTCACTAAGTAATAGTAACAATGTTCTCTTGACGCTGATCTGATTGCAAACACCTAAGTTGGGGGTCAACAAGGAAAAGCAGATCCATGAGTTAGATTTTCAAAACTCCATTGAGTAGCAAAAATAACTAGATCCTTTTAACCAGTTATCTTTAGCCAGATTTTCAGCTGAACCTAACAAGCTAGAGGTTCAGCTGAAAATTCATCAGAATCTAGACAAAATTAGACTGTTTAGCATTAGAACATTTTTCTGGCTAGTGCTGAAAATTGGCTAGGTTGTTAGAGAAACTCTGCACTGCAGTAATGAAGAGCAAGCCTCTTCCCTGCTCAAATTGGGGAGGTTTTGGAGGCTTCTGGAGGGGTGGAGGTAAGGAAGGATAATTCTTTTTCATAAATCAAAGCTATATCAAGGAATTTTATGCTGTTGACCCTGCTCAGTACTTTTCAGTTTGGACAGGAGGAAGGAGAATTGCCAGTTTTGTTTGTTTTCAAAGTGAGGGAGGGGGATTGGGATTGGAAAGGGGGACATTTCTCATTCTTGGGTCAGGTGCCAGGAAGCGAGAGAGAGAAGGGTATTGGGTCACTTTTGTTTTTCTTGTATGGGGTCTCAGGGAAGGGTAGCTGAGCTGCAGCCAGAGAGATTTAAGCCTGCTAATAAAACACCCAGATTTGTCTGGCCAGATTTAACCAGTTAGCACTGGTTACATTTGAAAATCTACCTAGGGAAATTTCCTTTAGAGATCTGTTTTTTCCCATGCTTTCATGAATTCAGATAGTCTCTTTCTATACTACCTCCACTGAGAGACTATTCCATGCATCTACCACTCTTTCTGTAAAGAAATATTTCCTCAAATTACTCCTGAGCAGTGGTGGGATCTGAACTGACTAGGAACCGTTTTTTGTCCCAGCCCTCCCACGTGCGTGATGGCTGGGTTGCTGCACGTTGCATGGAGACGTTGCAGCGGCCGTACACTTGGGCCACTGCCCTGCAGCTTGATCCCCCGCCTGACAATGTTTTAATGGTATCAGGGGCATCTCCCGATGCCGCAATCCCCTGATGTCATCAAAGATTGTCAGGTGAGGGGGGGAGGGGATTCCCACCACTGCAGTGCCAGCGTTTCAATACCACGTTCGGCCTGGGTCTGCGTGACCTGGGCATGATTGTATCTGGTGATCTTAAAGTAGCTAAACAGGTAGAAAAGGCAATAGCAAAAGCTAGAAGGATGCTTGGGTGCATAGGCAGAAAAAAGGAAGTGATAGTGCCTCTGTATAAGTCTTTGGTAAGACCTCATTTGGAGAATTGTGTGCACCTTCAAAAGGATAGAAAAAGGTTGGAGTCAGTGGCTACTAAAGTGGTTAGTGGTCTTCGCTATAAAGCATATGAAGACAGACTTAAGGATCTTAATATGTATACTTTAGAGCAGGGGTCTCAAACACGCGGCCCGCGGGCCGCATGCGGCCCGCGAGAGACCCTTGTGCGGCCCGCGATGCATAGGGGGGGAAAAAAAAACCGGCTGCTGCTGCTGCTGCCGCCGCCGCTGCCGTGGCCGGCAATAGCAGCAATATCGCAAGTCCCGCGGGCTCCCCCCCACCCGGCAGATCCCTTCCTGCTTGCCTGCCAATGCTGCCAGTTCTCCGCTTCGGCTTTCAGAGCCGCGAAGGGAGAACTTCTCCCTCGCGACTCTGTTAAGCTCGCCGGGGCAGATGGGAAATTTCCCATCTGCCCCAGCGGGCTTAACAGAGTCACGAGGGAGAAGCTCTCCCTTCACGGCTCTGAAAGACGAAGCGGAGAACTGGCAGCATTGGCAGGCAAGCAGGAAGGGATCTGCCGGGTGGGGGGGGAGCCCGCGGGACTTGCGATATTGCTGTTATTGCCGGCCATGGCAGCAGCAGCAGAAGCCGGTTTTTTTTTAAAGTTTAATTTTCCCGGGGGGGGGGGGATGGAGCAGGACTTGATGGGGGGGGAGCAGGACTTGATGTGTGACTGGGGGGGAGCAGGACTTGTGGGGGGGGGAGCAGGACTTGTGGGGGGGGGAGCAGGACTTGATGTGTGGCTGGGGGGAGCAGGACTTGATGTGTGGCTGGGGGGAGCAGGACTTGATGTAGGGGGGGAGCAGGACTTGATGGGGGCTGGGGGGGGGGGGGGGGTAGTACTGAAAATGGGGTGATGGGGGTTAGGACTGGTAATGGACAGATGGGGTTAGGACTGGAGGTGGTCTGACTGGGGGCCTAAGACTGAAAATGGGGTTATGGGGGGGCTAAGAATGAAGATGGGGCGATGGAAGGGTTAGGCCTGGAAGTGGGCTGTTGGGGGGCTTAGGACCGATAATGGGCTAGGGGGGGGCTAGAACTGGTAATGGACTGGGGGGGGGGTGCTATGACTGGAAATGGGCCGAGTAGAAGGGGGAGCTTGAACTGCAAATAGCTGATGGGGACAGGGTCTTGGAATGGTAATGGGCTGAGTGGAAGGGGGCTTGGAATGGAAATGGGCTGATGGGGAGGGGGGCTTGGAAAGGAAATGGGCTGTGAGGGGAGGGAGCTAGGACTGGAAATGGGCTGATGATGCGGGGACTAGAAGGGAGCGGATGCTGGGTTGGGCAGGAGCTAGAAGGGAGTTGATGTTGGGGGACGATTAGAATGGGATGGGGCTGGGAGAGTGAAATGGAGAGGGGAAATATATTTTGTGTGG
Source organism: Ichthyophis bannanicus (assembly GCA_033557465.1). Classification (NCBI taxonomy): domain Eukaryota; kingdom Metazoa; phylum Chordata; class Amphibia; order Gymnophiona; family Ichthyophiidae; genus Ichthyophis; species Ichthyophis bannanicus. The sequence goes on from CM066039.1 coordinate 197,457,334, forward strand.
GAGGGAAGAAAATCTACAATTGGCCGGGTATTGGGAGAGTAAGTGGGGATTGAGGATGGAGGGGTAAAATTTGAGTGGATGAAATAGGAATGAGGAAAGAGCAAAAGGAGAATGATTAGTATGTTAAAGCAGATGTAGAGAGAATGGAAAAAAACTAGGAAAGAAGAAAGGAGAAATGGACAGCAGACGATGGAGAGTTAGCAGAAGACACAAAGAAACCAGAAGAAAGTGACGAACAATTGCAACTGAAAAAAAAATGCACAAAAGGTAGAAAAATATCTCTTTATTTTGAATTTATTAACTGAAATATGTCAGCTCTTGGAAATGTGCATCTTTAACGTCTGCACTTTATTTAATACAAGAGGAAATCAATGTATAGTTTTATTTCTACAGTGTTGTACATTCTAAGTTTGGCTTTTGGGGTTCCCAGTTTAATTGTCTTCCTGTTTCTAAATTGTGATTCCTTGTTTGGTGATGGTGTATGTTCTGCATGTGTAACTGAGCTGAGGTATTCTGTTTATGTAATTCCTATTTGACATTGCCACTTGTTCTCTTTCCCGAGTAGGTCATGTATTGTTATTCTCTGAAATGTGTTGATTTAATATTTGCAGTGTTGCCTTTTGATAGTTAGGGTATGGTGCTTTGTGAGTCCTGGTAGTGCTGTTAGGACACGGCAGGTTTGCTATGGGTTCTAAATGGGCAGTGTTTCTAGTAGTTCCTAATGTGCCTGGCGGTTGGCACTGGTTTATAGTAATGTAGAAATCTTTTAGTCTTTCTTTATCCATACACTCATTAAGAGGCATGTTTACTAAAAGTTAGTGTATGGTAACATTATGCAAATATTTATGCAAATGATGCCCTTATGCAAATGAGGCCTGCGTCTTGTGCGGCCCCCGGGTTACTCTACAAGTCCTCATTTGGCCCTCAAAGCAATTTGAGTTTGAGACCCCTGCTTTAGAGGAAAGGTGGGATAGAGGAGATATGATTGAGAGGTTTAAATACCTCTAGGGCATAAATGCACATGAGGAGGGCCTCTCTTAATTGAAAGCAAGCTCTGCTATGAGGGGACATAGGATGAGGGTGAAAGGGAATAGACTCCAGAGTAATATGCAGAAATATTTCTTTACGGAAAGAGTGGTGGATTTGTGGAATAGTCTTCCAGTGGAGGTGGTAGAGATGAGGACAGTATCAGAATTCAAAAAAGAATGGGACAAATAGAGGATCTCTAAAGGTAAAAAGGGGACTATTGTAGTAGTTGATATGAAAGGGCAGACTAGATAGAAACATGACAGCAGAAAAATACCATATGGCCTGTTTCAATTCCCACTAGCACTCCTTGTGGCCTGGGCAAGTCACTTAACCCTCCATTGCCTCCAAAGAATCCAAGTTATCAATGTCCCTATTTAATGTACATTACCAAGTTTAAGTTACAATGTAAACAGCTTTGACTAAATGATAAAGTGGTATAAAAAAATTAAAAATAAATAAGACCATGCCAGTGAACTGCTTGTTCAAGTAATTTTGAAGCAAAGGAGGAGGGGGAGAGAGAGAGAGGTCGAAAACTGGAAGAACAGGTAGGATCTAGTGAAGGCTTTTTCAGGAGAGATGTACCCACAGCATGTTTGAAGGCCACAGGAACAGTTGCAGTGGAAAGCAATAGGTTAAGGATATGACAGAGGGGGAAGGGATGACATCAGAAAAGAGGGAGCTTAGTGGACTGGTGGAAACGGGATCAGAGGAGCACATAATCAGTTTGGAGGAGGAGAAAAAATTTGCTGTTTCCTCCTCAGTGATTTCAGAAGAGGAAGAAAGGGTGAGGGAAGGATTTGGGATTGAAGAGGGGGGAGATGAGGTGGAGGTGACCCTGCAGAGAAAAGGCTAATCTTCTGGACTTTGTCATTGAAGTAGTCAGCCAAGGTCTGGGCAGATACTGAAGGAGGAATTGGTGGAGGAGGGAGTTGAGTGTTACAAAGAGACAGCGAGGTTCAGAGGCAAGAGAGTTAGTCAGATGGACATAGTACTCTTGCTTGGCGAGTGCTATGGCTGACTGGAAAGAGGTTAGCATGAATTTGAAATGTAGGCAGTGAGCAAGGGTACATGATTTAAGGCAAAGAAGCTCAGCTGAGTGGGCACAGGAACGTAGGTACCAGATTGTCGAGGACAGCCAGGGTTCAGGTACAGTAAGCCTCACAGGGCATGGAATAGGAGAAGCAAGTGCATCCAGAGCAGAGGAGAGTATAGTGTTATAGGATACTGCCCCATCAACAGACTCAAATGACATAGTGGAGGAAAGAGGTGATAAGATAGCAGTGGAGAGAGCTAAAGGGTTGACAGTGTGAAAATTTCTAAACATGTTGGTGGAGATCGGGAGAGACCAAACTGGGGGATGGTTAAGGGTGAAAGTTAGCAGGTGATGGTCAGATAATGGCAGAACAGAGGTGAAGTTTGAGGGTGAGCAGTTGGAAGAGAAGACAAGGTAAAGACAGCGGCCATGCTTGTGAGTAGGAGTAGCAGAGCACAACTGGAAGTTGAATGAAGAGGTTAGGGAAAGGAGCTTTAAGGTAGAAGGGTCATCAGTGTGAATGTTAAAATCCCCAAGAATAGAAACAGAGAAACATGATGGCAGAAAAAGACCACGTGGCCTATTTAGTCCTCCCTTCCATATCAACTACAATAGTCCCCTTTTTACCTTTAGTGATCCTGTGTTTGTCTCATGTCTTTTTGAATTCAGATACTGTCCTCATGTCCACCACCTTCACTGGGAGACTATTCCATGCATCTACCAATCTTTCTGTAAATAAATATTTTTGCATTTTACTCCTGAGTCTATCCCCTTTCACTCTCATCCTATGTCTCCTCATAGCATAGCTTGCCTTCAATTGAGAGAAACCCTCCTTTGCATTTATGCCACCGAGGTATTTAAATGTCTTTATCATATCGCCTCTATCCTGCCTTTCCTCTAAAGTATACATATTAAGATCTTTAAGCCTGTCCTCATATGCTTCATAACGAAGACCACTAACCATTTTAGTAGAAATCCTCTCCAGACTCCAACCTGCTTATATCCTTTTGAAGGTGCAGTCTCCAGAATTGCACACAATACTCCAAATGAGGTCGCACCAGAGACTTATACAGAGGCATTTATCTCCTTTTTTTCTGCTGGCCATACACCTAAGCATCCTTCCTGCGTTTGCAGTCCGCTTTTCTACCTGTTTAACTATGTTAAGATTGTCAGACACAATTATGCCCAGGTCCAACTCTTCCTTTGTGGACAGAAGTACCTCATCCCCCTACACTGTACAGCTGCTTTGGATTTTTGCAGCCCAAATGCATGATCCTGTATTTTTTAGCATTAAATTTCAGCTGCCAAATTCTAAACCATTCTTCAAGTTTAGCTAGATCCCTCCTCATGTTATCGACTCCTTCCTGGGTGTCTACTCTATTGCAGAAGTAGAAGCAGCATTCAGAAAGAGGGTCAGCCAGGAGTCAAAGTCTGTGTGGAGGATGGACTACTTGGGGGGTTGGGGTCAGTAAATGACAGCTACCAGGAGAGGTGGTTGAAAAAATAGGCATATGACATGGACTGCAAAGGAATTAGATGGAGGCAGAAGGAAGGGCTGGAACTGGCAAGAATGAGAGAATAGGAATCCACCACCGCCAGCACAGATGGGCTGAGGTGTATGGGAAAACAGGTAGCTTCCATGACAGAGGGCAGCGACTGAAGCTCAATCTCACGGAGAAGCCACGTTTCGGTAAGAGCCAGGAGATGTAGAGTATTAGAGATAAAGTGGTCATGAATGAAGACAAGTTTATTGGAGACAGAACGTGCATTCCACAATGCGCATGAAAGAGGGAGAGAGGAAGGGGGGGATATGAACAAGATTAGATAGGTTATGCATTGAGCTACCCTGGGAGTGTGAAAACGTGGGGGGGGGGGGCAGGGTTGTGGTTGACATCTCTAGATGAGGGGAGTAGGAGAGAACAGGGAAGAGAGGAGGCGACATGATGGAAGCGAGGGTCAGGTTCCTTTAGTGAGAGTGGAGATGGCTGAATGAGAGGAAGAAAAAGGTGACGCTCAAGGGCAGATGATAATGTAGAAAACAAAATAGTAGGGGAGGTGGGGATAGTATGGAGTGGGTAATGAAAAGTAGGGTGATGGAACTGAGGGAATGAGCAGAAAAGATTAGGCAGAATTAATATCAAGAACAAAAAGTGATGTGAAGCCATAGGAAAGGGGGGGAAGAGGAGAGAATGCAAATCAAGGCGATACAGGTGGAGATGGGTGAGAAAATCCTAGTTTCAGGTGCTCCTGAGTAATTGCATCAACGAGCAGAGGAAGGTTATGAAAGAGTGTTAGGCCAGGGATGGGTAATAAAGTGTTGAGAAGGAGAACACAGCTGAGTGCTGGGAAACAGGAAGCCCTCTTTGACAGCACACCAGCGTCCTAAACTACAATACAGCTGCCGAAGTGAAGAAAAAAAATTGCTCTTCACTTCGGCAACTGTCAGAGGTGAGCCGGGGCCTCTCTGGCTCCTTCTAAAGCCATTTAGACAGCTGCAGGGCTCTTTGAGGGGAGGGGGGCTAAGACTGGAAATAGCTGATGGGGAGGGGGCTTGGATTGGAAATGGGCTGAGTGGGGAGGGGGGGGCGGAGCTAGGACAGGACTGAAAATTAGCTGATGCGGGGGAAAGGGACTAGAAGGGATGGGATGCTGGGTGGGGTTGAACTAGAAGGGAGTTGATGTTGGGGGATGACTAGAATGGGATGGGGCTGGGGGAGTGAGGATGGAGGGGGACAAGATTTTGTGTGGGAGGGAAGAAAAATCTACGATTGGTCAGGTACTGGGAGAGTAAGTGGGGATTGAGGATGGAGGGGTAAAATTTGAGTGGATGAAAAAGGAATAAAGAAAGAGATGGAGGAAAGAGCAAAAGGAGAAAGATCAGTATGTTAAAGCAGAAGTAGAGATAGAATGGAAAAAAAATAGAAAAGAGAAGGACAAATGGACAGCAAACAATGGAGAGTTAGCAGAAGAAATGAAGAAACCAGAAGAAAGTGACTGGAGCAATTGCAACTAAAAAATAAAATACCCAAACAACAAAAGGTAAAAAAAAAAATACTATTTTATTTTGAATTTATGAACTGGAATTAGCTCTGGGAAATGGAGTGACTATCATCAAGGAGTTATAATGAATAAAGCCTGTATAGGTTGTTCACCTGTTGAAAATTAGAATTATCATTGAGTAATTATAATGGGGAGTTATGATGAATAAGTTTGTATTAGGATTGGTTTGGCCAATTTATTATGTCTTTTTCATGAAAAGTATTGTGTAAATAAGATATTTTTTAATGGTAATTATGTATAGTAATATATTTACAATTTAAAGATATGTTGTTGCAATATTTTATATTTATACTTAATAAAAGATTTGTTGATTCACACTAGTGTTAGTTATCATAAATAAGATGTGGTGTTGATTACATCTGTTTACAAGATTTGGAGTAATGAGTTATTATCCTCAGATTGTATGTATTTGCATTGTGTATTTGTGATGTATTCATTGTTTGCGAATAAGTGGTGTGTTATGTGCACAGCTCTGGGAAATGTGCATGATTAATGTCTTTGTGTTTTTGTTTAGTACAAGAGGAAATTAATTTATAGCTTTATTTCTCCAGTGTTGTATATTTCAAGTTTGGCTTTTGGGGTTCCCAGTTTAATTATCATCCTATTTCTAAATTGTGATCCCTTGTTCTTTGTTTGGTAATGGTCTATGTTCTGCATGTGTAACCAAGCGGAGGTATTCTGTTTATGTAGCTTCTATTTGATAGTGCCACTTGTTCTCTTTTCCCAGTAGGAGATGTTCTGGTATTCTCTGAGATGTACTGGTTTAATATTTGCAATGTTGCCTTTTGAGAGGTAGGGTTTGGTGCGTTGAGTCCTGGTAGTGCTTTTATGATACAGCGGGTTTGCTATGGGTTCTAAATGGGCAGTGTTTGTAGTACTTCCTAATGTGCCAGTCCAAGTCCTCCCCCCATCAGCCATTTCCAGTCCTAGCCTAGCCTAGCCTAGCCCCCTCATCAGCCCTTTCCAGTCCTAACCTCCCCTCCCCCACATTTAGCCCAGTTCCAGTCCCAGCCTCCCCCATCAGCAATTTCCAGTCCTAGCCACGCCACCCCCTCCCCAAAGAGCCCCCGCACCTGTCTGCTTGGCTTTAGAGGGAGCCGGGCAAGCCCCAGCTCACCTCTCTACAGCCGCCGAAGTGAAGAGTGCTGTTTTTCTTCACTCCACAGCTGTGTTCTAATGTAGGCTGCTAGCGCACTAAGTGCCGGGAAACAGGAACTGTCCTTTGACCTCTGGTGTGCCAGTGGCCTACATAAGAGCACAGCTGGCAAAGTGAACATAAACGGCGCTCTTCGCTTCTGCAGCTGTAGAGAGGTGAGCTGGGGCCTGCTGGGGGGCCAAACAGCATGTGCAGAATGTTGTTGGCAAGAGCCTCCCTGAAGCCTGGGGCCCAGTGCAAACAACATTCTCGCACCATGGACGGGCCAGCCCTGGGTCATACTGGACATAAGGAGAGACATAGAGAGGCAGAGGAGTGATACCACATGTGGGGAAGAAGGAGCAAAGCAGATATGTATAAGCTAGGGAGATGCTAGATGTGGGGGGGAGAGAAGGGGAAATATGTTGGGCGGGGAAAGAGGGGGTGAGAGTTAGGAAAGACTGGGGAAAAAGAGGTGTAGAATGGGAGGATAAGATGAGGGGTGGAGAGCTATGATGGATGTAGTAAAAAGTGAGGAATTAGGGACTGAACAGTAAGGAGGAAGAGAAGTGAAATCCAAGTGGACAGAGTACGAAATTATAAATGGAAGAAAGCTGAAAGGAAAAGATAGTATAGTTACTCACCTGTAACAAGTGTTCTCCAGGGACAGCAGGAATTAGTCCTCACGTATAGATGCAGAGGGAGCCTGCGCAGAGCATTTCCCCAGCTTTCAAAGAAAGCCTTTGGGACATGTTTGGTCCCCTTCCTCCCCAAGGGTGCCATTTTGCTCAGTCAGATGACATAGCTAGGACAGTACTAAAAAATAAAACAAGGTAGGGAGGCAATTCCCAGGGGAGGAGGGAGGGTTGTGAGGACTGATTCCTGCTGTCCCTGGAGAACACCTGTTACAGGTGAGTAACTATGCTTCTTCCAGGAACAAGCAGGAAGTCAATCCTCACATTTGGGACTCCCTAGCTCCAGGCTGTTGAGGACCGAACCATGACAGCACCAACAGCGACCAAGTTGGGTAGCCGTGAGCTGCAGAAGATGAGTCCCCAATGAAAGACTCTGCAAGACCCTAGCGCCCAGTGGCACTATCACTCCGGTTGCCTGAACACAGAAGGGTCAGAGGGCAGGAGTTGCCTACCCCCAAAGAATATTACGAAGTATTGCCTAACCAAACGCACTGTCCCTGCGGGACTCATTCTCCAGGCAGCAGTGAGCTGCGGACATATGAACTGAAGACCATGTGGCAGCCTTGCATATCTCTGTCACAGACACTGAGTATAGTATGGCCACAGATGTGACCATTGCCCTCACGTGATGCGCTGTGATCCGGTGCTCAAGAGAGGCCAGCTTGCTCATAAGCGAGGGCAATACTGTCCGCCACCCAAGTGGACAGCGTTCGCTTAGTTACAGGGAGCCCTAGTCTGCTGGGGTCATAAGACATAAAAAGCTGAGGAACTTTGCGATGGGCCTGAGTCCGCTGTAAGTAGGACAGGGCCCATTTGCAATCCAGTGTATGAAGTACTAGTTCCTCCCTGCCAGCGTGAGGCCGCAGGAAGAAGGTGAGGTGGAATGGAGATACCATTTTTGGGAGGAATTTGGGGTGTGTGTGGAGCAGTATCCTGTTCTTGTAGAACCTTGTATATGATGGATCCACCACTAGGGCCTGGAGTTCACTCACTCTTCGAGTGGACATGAGGGCCACCAGAAAGACCACTTTCCAAGATAGTACTGCTAGTGGCTTGAATGGCAGTCTGGTGAGTTGTGAGAGCACCACATTGAGGTCCCACTCTGCTGCTGGAGGGTGGAAAGGGGACTTAGGTAAAAGGAGGACCCAGAGGAACCTGGAGACCAGTGGTTGGCCCAAGAGGCGTTTGCTCTCAACAGGGTGGTGGGTGAGCAGCTATCATGCTCAAATGCACCCTCACTGAGTTAGACTTCAGCCTGGTGTGTGATAGGTACAGTAGGTACTGGAATACTAATTGCACATGGCAGGAGAAGGGGTTCACCCTTCTTTCCACAGACCAGGTGAAGAACCTTCTCCACTTTAAGACATAAGCCCATCTGGTGGAGGGCTTTCGGGAGGCCAGTAGGATCTTTGTGACTTCTTTCAGAAGATTGAAAGGGGCCAATGCTACCTTTCAGCAGACACGCTGTTAGTGTTAGGGACCCCAACCTGGAGTCCTTGAGTGAGCTCCCTTCCTGAGAAAGGAGGTCCGGGGCTCAGCCCAGCGGGACTGGGAGTGCCACAGATAGGGAGAGCAGCAGTGGGAACCAGGGCTGCCTCAGTCACCTGGGTACAATTAGTATGACTGACGCCCTTTCACTCTGGACCTTGAGGGGGGGGGGGGTTGTGGGAATGCATAGAGTAGGCCCTTGGACTACGAGATCCGGAAAGTATCAGCTGCCATTCTCTCCAGGTAGGTAGGCAGCTGCGTGTTTTCTGCAGAGGCAAACAGATCCATCACAGGCCTGCCCCATAGATGGAAGAGCTTCTTGGCCACCCTGGGGTTCAAGCGCCACTCGTGCGACTAAAGGACTTTGCTCAGCCTGTCCACTAGACAGTTGTCCTGGCCCAGGAGGTAAACAAGCCCACAAGAGCATGTTGTTGTGAGCTGCAAAGGAGAGGAGGGCCACTGCCTCCTGGCAGAGGGAGTACAAACCCTTGATTGTTGATATAGAATATGGGAACTTGATTGTCCATCTGGAACAGTACAGACTGGTGTTGCAGGTGGTGACAGAATGCTCATAGGGCTAGAAAGATTGCCCTGAGCTCCAGGAGATTGATCTGTAGGAGCAACTCCTCCTGGGACCCAGCTGCCCTGTGTGTGGCAGTCCCCACAATGCACCTCCCAACCTAGGAGGGAAGTGCCCATGGTCGGGGTTCTCTGAGGTGCAGCTGCTTGGAAGGGCATTTCCACCCGGAGGTGGCAGAGGTTTTGCCACTAGTTGAGGGATTTTGCCAATTGGCGGGCAATCCTGACCCTGTAGCCTGCCAGTGGCTTGAGTCCACTATGAGCGGAGGCACCACTGGACTGTCCACATGTGCAAGCAGACTGAGGGCATCATGTGGACTGTAGAGGCCATATTGCCCAGTAGGCGAAGGAGACAAGCTGGCACTGACTGGCGACATTGTACCTTTTCTGCCAGTGGTCTAAGGCATTCTGCCCTTTCTCTGAGGACTGCCTTGATTTGCAGCATATCAAGCTGAACACCTTTCCAGATTTTAGGCTGGAGAGAGGAGGGATTTGGGGTAGTTGATGAGGAACCCCAGGTGCTGCAGAAGGAGGGACGCATGCTCTGCCGTCTGACTGGCCTCTTAGGCTGTGCTGCCCCTGATTAGCCAGTTGTCTAGTTGGGGGGAAGATGAAGGCCCCTTGCAGACATAGGTGGGCAGCCACCACAGCCAGGCATTTGGTAAAGATCCTTGGCGAGGAGCCCAGGCCAAAGGGTAGTACCCTGTACTGGTAGTGCCCTCCTCCTACCACCAACCTGAGGTACTGCCTGTGGGGGGGGGGGGGGGGTGTGGATTAGAATGTGTGTGTATGCATCCTTTAGATCCAAAGAGCACAGTCAATCTCCCTGGTGGAGGTAAGGCAGCAGTGTTCCAAGGGAGAGCATCTTGAACTTCTCTCTCACCAGAAACTAGTTTAAGTTTCACAGGAATAGTATGGGCCTGAGGCCCCTGGTTCTATTTGGGACAAGGAAGTACCTGGAATAGAAGCCCTTTTCCCATAGATGTTTGGGTACAGGCTCTACTGTGTTGTTCCTGATCAGACCTGTGAGCTCTGTGAGCAGAAGAGTGTGATGGAGGAGTCACACCAGCTCTCCTGGGAAGATCTGGATAGTATCTGCTGTAGGTGGAAGGGGTATCCTTCCCTTACCACTTGCAGTACCCACTGGTCTGGGGTGATGTTGGGCCATTGGTGTTGCAAAGAGTACCAGACGCCCCCCACCCCTGTGCGCTGGTGAAGGTCTCCTGGGGGAGGGGAGGTCCTACCCTGGCAGTTAAAAGCTCCTCCCAGGTTGGATGGGTGTTGGGGCGTGAGGCTTTGATGCTTTCACCTTCTGAGCCCCATGACCTTGCCTCTTAGGGTGAGAACGTTTTTACTGGCCTGAGAAGGGCTGGTAGTGGTGACTCTGTGGGAAAGGACTCTTTTTCCTCGGGAACAGGGGCCTTTTCACTACTGGTTTCTTGTGGGGAAGGGATGAGGTCTTTTTTAGAAAGCCTCTGGCGGGTCAAGATGAATAGGTTCTACCCGGTGCAGGGGACGTCAAGCAGCTTGTCTTGGACCCATTGCTCAAGGTTGGAAGACTGTAGCCAGGTTTGGCGTCGGGCTTCGATGCAGGCTGCTGTGACTTGAGCCGCTGACGCTAAGCCGTCAAAGGCTGCTCGGGAGAGGAACTTTGAGCAGTCCTTGATCCCCGAGGACAAGGACTGGAACCATTGGAGGGGTTCTTTGACAAGACCAGCCAAAATCCCTGACAGCTCCTGGGTTAGAGCCTTCAGGTACATACCTATGTATAATTCATAAGCTTGGATCTGGCACCCCAGGACTGAACCCTGGTAACACTTGTGCCCAAGGGTGTCAAGGGTTCTGGCCTTCCTTCCGGGGGCAACGGAGGAGTGGATCTTTTGGCTTTTACGTTTTTGCATTAACTCGATGACCATGGTGTTATGCGGGAGTTGGATTTTGTGGAACCCCGGGCCCTTCCAGATGCAGTACATGGCACTGAGGTGCCGGCTCACCACCAATACTGATGCTGGTGTCTCCCACATTCTGAGCAGTAGCCATTCAAGGATCGGCTGCACAGGCACCATGAGGGTTTCCATGGGTGGAGACTCATATTGGAGGATCTACAGCTCCTCAGTGTGCAGTCTTCCTCCACCTCAGTCTGCACCGAGGGAGCTCTGGCCATGTCCTTGACAAAATCATGGAAGATCATGTCCTCCGGAAGAGAGTGGCGCCAGGGGAGACAGAGCTGAGTGAATATATCGGTGCCATTTAGTTTCCAGAGATGCCTCATTGTCTGTCTCCCACTCGGAGTCTAATGATAACGATGAATCAGAGGCCTTGCGACTCATTGTCTTGAGGCTGACGTTGAGGGGTCAGCTCCAGAGGACTTGGGGTCTGAGTCACGGAAACTAGCCAGGAAGGATCAGATGCCCGAGGAATGGGATTGGGACCTCAACTGGCACAAGAGGGCTTACCCGAAGTTGGTGGCGCTCTGAGCTCGGCTCGACGACCGGGGAATCCCCCGCAGTCGGGGGCCTGATCGTCGGGGGAAAGATGATGCGGATGAACCAGCCATCATTGCCTGCTGCAGGGCCAGGATAGCACTGGTATTCTGCTCCAGGGCTGCGATTCTGATTTCCAAGCCAGAAGGCTTCACAGTTTTCAGCATGGGCACAGAAGATCTCGGGCCTGGTGCTAGCACTCTCACGAGTGCGTTGACGAGGACTACAGCCTCAAGGAACATCACACTGTCTCTGCCAGCCAAGGAATCCTTCTTGAGGACCTTGGTAGGACACTTCTCGGAGCCGGTGAAATCCCTCCAGGCGGTTTTACTGGGTTTCTCCAGTGCAACCTCGGCAGACTTAGAGGACTTTCTTATTTTTCTCCGGGTCAGGTCTTCTCAGAGGAGTTGCCACTGCGGGACTCAGAGGATGCTCGGGCCTCACAGGAAGTGCTGGGCTTGGAGTTGGAGATGTCAGGGCTGTCTGACCTGGGGAACAGTTTTTCCTGCAACTCTAACCTCTTTTTTGTTGGTCTTAGTCGTCATGGCCTGGCAAAGGTCGCAGGAGGTGCTGTCATGGTCCATTCCTAGGTAGCACATCAGCAGTCATAGGTGTCTGTAACTGACATGATTTGACTGCACCAGTCATTTTTTGAACCCACCAGGGGACATAGTGGGGATCATCCGGACGGGGTCGATGACCTCCAGACAAAAAAAAAAAAAGGCACAAACGCTGGTCAAGACAAGCCTCGATCAAAAAAGGAAAAAGAGGTTGAGAACGGCGCTGAGATCCATGCCAGCTCAAGGTGGGAAGAACCAGTACACAAACCAGGAAAGCTAACTTTTAAGGATATTTAGCAAGGATTTTTTATGGGGAAACAGGACAGCCATCTGTTGGGCTCCACAGAAAAAAGAAGACTAAGCAAGATGGCACTCTTGGGTGGGAAGGGAACTATGCATGTCCCAAAGGCTTTATTTGAAAGCTGGGGAAATGCTCTGCACGGGCTCTGTCGGTGCCAACATCACCCATATGTGAGGATTGGCTTCCTGCTTGTTCCTGGAGAAAGCGTAGTTACTCACCTGTAACAGGTGATCTCCGGGAACAGCAGGAATTTAGTCCTCACATATGGGTATCATCGGTACCGACGGAGCCTGCGTGGGAACACTCCCCAGCATCCAATAGGAACGCTTTTGGGAGCATCCCTCAGCACATGCGCGCTGCCTTCCCGCCTTTCCAACTGTCCCTCCTCAGTTAAGTTTGTAGCTGAGTGAAAGGATAGAGGGAGAGAGGAAAGAGAGAGAGAGAGAGACAACTCCTAGGGGAGGTGGGTGGGTGGGTTGTGAGGACTAAATTCCTGCTGTTCCCGGAGATCACCTGTTACTGGTAAGTAACTACGCTATCTCCAGGAACAAGCAGGAATGTAGTCCTCACATATGGGGACTCCCTAGCTGAAGATGCCAGGGAGATAGCCCCAGGAAGGTGCCACCGTTGAAGGTGAGAATCCTTCCTCCCATGGATCTCTGGCATCCCACCAGGGTTGGTGGGTAGGAGTTGGTTTAAGTTTGAAAGAGATTTTGAAGAACAGCTTGGCCAAAGGCGGCATCCCGACGGGAGGCTTTATCTAGGCATTAGTGGGCTGTGAAGGTGTGTACCGAAGCCCAGGTGGCTGCTCGACAAATGTCATCAATAGACACAGAGTGGAGATTAGCCATAGAAGCTGCCATGGCTCTCACATTATGAGCTGTTACATGGTCATGAAGAGGAAGACCCTTACTCTCATAAGCAAAGGATATGCATTGGGCAATCCATTTAGATAAAGTTCTTTTGGAGACTGGAAGTCCCAAATGACTAGGGTCAAAAGCTACAAAAAGTTGCGAGGACTTTCTATGTTGCTGTGTTCTTTGTATGTAAAAGGCTAAGGCCCTTTTACAATCCAAAGTATGAAGGTTTCTTTCTGCATTAGAGGCGTGAGGCCTCGGAAAAAATACAGGAAGATAAATTGATTGGTTTAAATGAAAAGGCGAACCCACCTTTGGCATAAAGTGTGGGTGAGTTCGAATAACAACCTTATCATGATGAAATCTACTATAAGGAGGATCAGCCACTAAAGCTTGCAATTCACTGACAGGCAGAGGTGATTGCAATTAGGAAGATGACCTTCCAAGTCAAAAACATAAGGGCTGTAGTGGCCAAAGGTTCAAAAGGTGGCTTCATGAGCTGCCTGAGAACTAGATTTAGATCCCATGCCACCGGTGGTGGCTTGATGGGAGGTTTAGTTAATAAAAGGCCTCTCATAAATCTTGATAGGAGTGGATGAGAGGAAATTGGTTGTCCATTTAGAGGCTTATAAGAAGCTGCAATTGCACTAAGATGGACTCTTACCAAATTGGTCTTTAACCCAGAATTCGAAAGTGAAGGAGATACTCTAGTATCGATTCTAGGGGTATGACCAGGGGGCTTTAATCCCCTCTTGGAGCACCATATAGTAAAACATTTCCACTTGAAGGCATACGATCTTCTTGTGGAAAGTTTCCTAGAAACCTGAAGGATATCTTTTACCTGCTGGGACAGGTTGAAATCCTGGAGATCTAAGCCTTCAGCAACCAGGCCGTGAGGTGCAGGGACTGGGGATTCGGGTGCCATAGCGTCCCGTTCTCCTGGGAAAGGAGAGCTGGAGCATGCCTAACTCCAGAGGCGCCGCTTGAGAGAGATGCAGAAGCAGGGAATACCACGTTTGGCGTGGCCATCATGGTGCTACAAGAATCATGCGATCCCTGTCTCTCTGAAGCTTGAAGAGTGTTTTGGGGATGAGGGGAATGGGTGGGAAGGCATAAAGGAAGTCCTGACCCCAGTGAAGGAGGAAGGCATCCCTTGCCCGACAGTTGTGCACCAGAATCCTGGAACAGAACCAGGGAAGTTTGGCATTCAGTGGACTTGCAAAGAGGTCTATGTCTGGAGTGCCCCAGAGATGAAATATCTTTGCCACCTGGTCTAGGTGGAGCGATCACTCATGAGGTCGCTGTACTCAACTGAGTTTGTCTGCCCGAAGGTTTTGAATGCCTGGAAGATATACCACTAGAAGGTGAATTTGATGCTCTCTGGCAAGGGCCCATAGTCGTAAAGCTTCATTGCATAATGACAGAGAGCCTGTCCCGCCCTGCTTGTTCACATAGAACATGGCTACCTGATTGTCCATCTGGACTAGGACTGTCTTGAGCTGGGCGTGGAACACTCGAAGAGCTAAATAAATTGCTCTTAATTCCAGGAGGTTTATGTGTAAACCAACCTCCTGTGGAGTCCAGGTGCCCTGGGTAGAGAGATGATTCAGGTGTGCTCCCCAACCCACCTGTGATGCATCTGTTAGGGAGGCCTGAAAGAGAGGTTGATGGAAAGGAGACCCCACTGTCAGATTTTCTAGTGATTGCCACCATTGGAGGGACAAAATTAGTCATTGAGAAATTATTTTGTCCGATAAATGACCCGTGGCCTGTGTCCACTGTGTGGAGAGGGTCCACTGAGCTGCTCGCATGTGGAGGCGAGCATATGGGACTACATGAACTGTGGATGCCATGTGTCCCAGTAACTGCAGTAGTTCCCGAGCAGTGAGGGAGGATTTGCCTGCTGCTTGGGAAGCTAGCTGCATAATACGAAGACACCGGGCTTATGGAAGGAAAGCCCTTGCCTGTCTGGCACCAAGACAAAAACAGCACACTGCCACGCAGGCAAACAGCAACAGTACAGAAACGTAGGCAGGTATGAAACTCTCACCAATTCTTTATTGATCCATACATAATAAGGGAGGCCAGACCCGACACAGGCCGTGTTTCGAAAAATTCTTCTTCAGGGGTAGGCTCACCTTACATTAGAACACATTATAAATAATTAAAATACAAATATAAAAAAACATATTACATACATGAAAAAACTGTAAAAACACGAGAATAAATAAGTTGTATGTATAAAAAACATGCAAATCTTATATTCATAAACCATATGCAAAGTCATATGTTATATATATATATATATATATATATATATATATATATATATATATAAAAGCATAAATATATTAAAACATAAATATATGGTTTATGTGACTATACTTCTGCAGCATGTTCTCTCCATGGAAAAACGTTTTAAGCTTTGGAGAAGATGCATTAGATAAGCTGTTATCCCAAAATTGCCTCGTCAATCATGATGCTGCTGCTGAAGATAAGAATGATCAACTTTACACACAGTGGGATGATGTAGTTCGTTTGATGCAAAAATTGGTAAAAGAAGAACTACATGCAGCCTATCTTCTTGAATGCTGTAAGTCGAAGAGTTCCTAGAGAAATCATTTTGAATTTCTCTCGAAACAGATATTTGTTCAATTCTTTAAGGTCTAGAATGGGTCTGTGTCCCCCTGTTTTCTTTGGAATAAGAAAATAGGGGGAGTAGAACCCTGTCCCCTGTTGAAAAATGGGTACTTCCTCTATTTCCCCTTGGGCAAGAAGTGCGGAGACCTCGTGATCTAGCAGATTGCAGAGGTTTGTGAATTGAATTGCTTTAGAATTGTGTGGGGGGTGGGGTATGCTGTGAAAACGAAGCTTGTACCCCTCTCCTACAATGGACAAAGTCCAATCTTCTGCTGTTATCTGATGCCATCTGTTGACAAAGTGGCATAACCTGCCTGGAATATTGGGGGGGTTGGGGACCCCTCAGAGGCAGGAAGGCAAAGCTCTCTAGGAAGGAGTCAAAGCCCTTGAGGGGGCTGAACCTGGAGAGCTGGTTGGGCTCTCGGGCCTTTTGGTCTCTTTTGCTGTCTGGTTTGTCCCTTTTGGGCAACCTGACCTGGAGTCTGGCTCTGCTGGGTATAGGAAGGATAAAACTTCCTCTTTTTGCTAAAAGAGGGTTTTTTATAAGGTTACCTTTTGGCTGGAGTGGCTGTAGACTTTGACAATCTATCTAAGGTAGAATTGTCAGCATCTAACTCGTTAGCCTTTTCCTGCCAGTTCTTGCCAAAGAGATTCTCCCCCGTGCAAGGAATGTTGCCTAACTTGTCCTGTACCCAAGTCTCCAAGTCTGATGCCTGTAGCCAGGCAATCCGTCGTGCACCAATGGCAATAGCAGAAGTTCTGCTGATGCATTCAAAACAGTCAAAGGCTGCACGATTGACAAACTTGGAGACATCGTGAGCAGGTTTAACTAGCGCAAGAAAATCTTGTCTCTTATCATCTGGGAGAAATGGGCTCATAAGTTCAAAGTCTCCCGTGACTTCCTTAAGGAACATTCCCATATATAGGATATATGAACTGATCCTAGCTGAAAGCATGGAAGCTTGAAAAGTTCTGCGTCCAAAAACATCCAGAGTCCTGCATTCAGGACCTGGAGGATTGAATGCATGCCTCTTTGCACTTTTCATCCTACGCATGGCTGATTCCACTACCACTGAATGGTGTGGCAGCTGAGTTTTCTGAAATCCAGGACATGGTGGAACTCGATACATAGTATCAAGTCTCCTAGAGTGAGGAGTAGTAGTCAGAGGTGTCTCCCACATTCTGAGCATCAAGCTATGCAGAATTTCATGGATAGGCAGAGTAGCTGCCTCCTTAGGAGCTTTAGGATATTGGAGGATTTCCAATTCCTTTGCTCTGGGTTCCTCTTCAGGAGCTACTTTGATTGAAAGACCTTTGGCCATATCACGGATGAAATCCTGAAATGACATGTCCTCTGGAGGTGACATTCTGCGTTGGGGAGAAGAAGGATCTTCTAGGAGAAACCCTCTAGTGCCAGCAGAATTGTCAGAGTCTTCGGAATCTGAGTATTTCTGACCCCGATGCTCTTGCAAAGCACGATCCCGGTACCGATCGAAGTCTGTACCGAGGTGACCCGATACCGCTTTATCCACTCCAGCCAGAGGTGGCATCGGAAGAGTTCCCATCGGGGCCGGTACCGGTGTCTGTACTGGCATCGGTGTCGATGTCAGCACTGGTGCCCTTGGGACCACGGTACCGCAGCTGAAAAAAGAGCTGCGATACTGCATTCGATAGCAAGAAACCTCTGGTCTATCGACGCTGCCGATGCCTGGGTGTTGGTACCGGTAAGAACGGCCGGAACCCCTGAGCATGGCACAGGTAGTTCTTGCGAGATTGAGGCCTCAAACATCCTGAAGCCCCATCGATGCTTTGGAAGCCGAAGCCTCGCGCCGGGGCTGCTTTGCTGGTGTGGTTCCCTCAAGGGCAATGCCAATGGCCTCTCGATGCTTAGCAGGAGAGCTACCCTTTGAGGACTGGCTTTTGTGTTTAGTTACTTGAGATCCATGGGCGGAAGAAGAGACCCTTGACGATGTCCATGCAATGGATCTGGCATCTGAAGAAAAGAGGGTACCAAGCTTTGCAGCCCAATTCTGTCTTCCTCTTTTGGTCATCCCCATGCAGGAGAGACATTCAGTTGGAGAATGATCAGGTCCTAAACATTTTAGACACCAATCATGGGTGTCAGTGACGGAAATGGTACCACCACACTTAGTACATTTTTTAAAACCACTAGTTGGCTTTTCCATGATTTAGGAAAAATGGGGCCTAATGCCCAAAATGGCGCCTAGCACCAAAAAGGAAAGTTTCTGAAAAGAAACAGTCTAAGTTTAAGAGGGGGGGGGGGGTTTGTATGAAAAGAAAGAAAAGAACTGGCGGTACTGGTAGGCGTCGTGCGGTAGGCAAACGCGACCACAAAAAAGAATTTTAAAGACAGAATTTTCTGCGGTGACAGGGAATAGGTCCTGTTGGCTCCGCGGAAAATGAATAACTGAGGAGGGACAGTTGGAAAGGCAGCGTGCATGTGCTGAGGGATGCTCCCAAAAGCGTTCCTATTGGACGCTAGGGAGCGTTCCCATGCAGGCTCCGTCGGTACCGACGATACCCATATGCGAGGACTACATTCCTGCTTGTTCCTGGAGATCATTTGCTCTCCTACATCCATCTCTGACATTGAAGAAGACAGGAGCAGAAGGAAGTGGCAGATGGACTGCAGACTCTGGAAAAGAGAGTCAAGAGAAGATAGAGGATGCAGAAACCAGAAACTGGGACCAAGGCAATTAGAAAAATTAAAATAGCCAGCCACAAAGGTAAAGAACCTACTTTCAGTTTAATGACTCAAATATATAAGTTTTTGGATTTGATATGTGCTATCTTTATATTTTGCACAGTACAGGGGGGAACTGCTTTCATTTATTTCTCAGGTGTTGCACTGTATGTTTGAGTGATAATTTTATTTATTAGTATATGGAGTCACATGAATTTTCCTCAGCTAAAATGGGGTCACACCAGAAAAAAATTTGGGAAGCACTGGTGTAAAAGGGACCACGTGCACACTTCTCCAATACCACACCGGACTCCAAAGAGGCATTGAAAAGATCAGAATGTGGAGCTGCTAGAACTTCTCTAAGTTCCTTCAATACTCCCATATGTATCCCATCTAGTCCCACTGCTTTGTCTAAATTTAGTTTAGCTAGCTCCTCACAGTCAGTCTTCTGAAAATCATTCAAGATCCACTTCACTTAACTTCGGTTCCTATTTGGTGGTGGTTTCTGAGGTCCTGCTTCTGGGCCCTTCATCTGTGCACAGAAAAATCTGTTAAGCAATTCTGCACTATCCTCATTGGCTACTACATAATCTCACCCCCTCCTTCAGTCTCACAATAGCACTTTTGCATTTCCTCCTCACTAACCTATCTGTTTTGTCCCCCCATTTTACTGCATTGGCTATTTTTCTTCCATTTGTATTTTTGCTTTGACTACTCTTCTAGTTTCTCTTAGCTTTTCCAAATATTGATGCTTAGCTTGATCTTTTGTATTTTATGAAGGACGCCTTCTTTTACTTCACTTTTTCAGCTACTTTTTCCAAGGACCATAGTGGCCTCTTTTTCCTTTTACATTTGTTTACTTTCCTAATAAAAAGGTTAATTGCACTTTAAACTATCCCTTTTTGATTTCACCCACTGCATCTGACTGGCCTCTTATGCCCAGCTAAATTTGTGTGGCTTGTGAATTTGACAAGATGAATTTATTCAGTTAGAAGGGCCAAGTTTTCAACAGGGAAAACGTACTCAGGTAAATCTTTTCATAACTGACTTTATATGGCCATGGTGCTAGAATACCTACTATATAACCCAAGCAGAACAGTGGGTCCCTCGGTTTCTGGGACTTTCCCTCCATTATCCATAGGCATAGTTTGGGAGGGGGGGGGGGAAGTGGTGCCCCCCAAATGTTAAAGACATTAATGGTGAACTGGTCCCCTGAACCCACTGCTAGTACGACTTGCTTACTCTTTGTCGCCACCCCCCCTCCAAGTAAGGAGGCAAATTACACTGATGCCATTATAATGCAGTCATCTCTTTCCCCACCTATTTTCTAATCCTTCAGGTTCAAGGGCTGCCGAAAAGATGAAATTCTGGGTATTGCCAACAACCGCCTGATCCGCATTGACCTGAGTGTGGGTGATGTAGTAAAAACATGGCGGTATAGCAATATGCGTCAGTGGAATGTTAACTGGGACATCCGACAGGTGAGCTCAGTTTAAATCTCTGACTATCCATCATACACAGCCAAAAATATAGATCTCCTCTAGCAGGAACATAAGCTGGAAGGAAACAATGACATGCCTTTTTCATGCCATTATCTCAAGAATCTTGCTAACAATTTCCTAAACAGTTTAGCATTTGTCTTCAAAAATCAAATAAGGGCAGTAAAGAAAAGGAAGCTAGAATTTACAATTCTTCCCAGAAGGGAAGGCAAGATATTAAAGAAATACACTGCAGTAAGATTATCTGTCAGTAAGTCAATTTAATAACTCCTCAAAAATTATCACTATAGCTGGACTAAATCTGAAGACTGGCTTAATTTCTTCCTTCTCCCTCTAAAAATTATAAAATTTTACAGACAGACTCTACATAGTATAAATGTAGATTTATGCAAGCCAGAATTTGAATCTGAAAGCCTCAAATCAACATTTCATCTTTTTGATGGAAATAAAATGAGTATTGTGTGTTTTTGGTTAATAATACTGAAGGTAGAGGGGTAGGGCTACATCAACGCTGATTCACTATGTCTAAATTGCCACCTATGGGGCATGGAGTGATCAGTATCATTTTGGATTACCACATCATGATGACAATAAGATAATTAGAAGCAAGACTACTACAGTTTTCTGTCCATACCAACTATGCAACTCAGCAATCCCATACAACTTTCTTCACTAATGTATTCTTTATGTTCTTCAAGGTTGCCATAGAGTTTGATGAACATATCAACGTGGCCTTCAGCTGCATCTCGAGCAACTGCAAGATTGTACATGAATACATTGGAGGCTACATCTTCATGTCCACACGTTCAAAGGACCAAAACATAGCACTGAATGAAGAACTCTTCCATAAACTCACAGGTGGCCATGAGGCCCTTTAAAGTTACCTATCCCTTCCTAAAGCCTCTCCCCTCCCACCTGGAAGGGATAATACAGTCCTTGCCTAGAACACAACTCAATATCACGACAATCTTCCACTCTTCTTAAGCACACTTCACATGTCCCACCATGACACTGTTTTAAAAGAGCAATACAAGAAGAAAACTTAATACAAATGTTATTTTAAAAGACCACCACCTGTTAAGTTGAATATCATATCAGGTTTTGGCCTGCATAAGGCAAAGATACTCTAGAAATGCAACAGTTGGAAAAGGAGGCTTGTTTTTCTCTCTTACCCTTTCTGAAGGATCCACATATTTTGACAAGTGGGAGTAAATCTGCAGAAAACCAAACAGAAGGCTCTAGAATAACCTTCCTTTTTGTCACAGCTGCTGCGAACCAGATTCCCTTCAGTTACAGATTTGGACAGTATTATTGGCATGACAATTTTAAAATGTGTTGCTTTATCCAACCTCTGCAAGTATCATACTAAGATCTACTTTTGTAATATTAATAAATCAATCAGGGAAAACGCCAATTTCTTTTTTCTGTAAAAATGCATTTACTTCTGATAAAGAGATGCAGGCACTGAAAACTCCTTTTATTCACCAACCATGGCATGAACTGCATCTGGGCTAGCTTATCACTGCACACTGCTTTGTAATGGAACTGGTACACCGTAAAGAAAACTAACAGGAGAACCTTCCCTCAGACTTTATTAAAAACTGCTTTCAGTGTATGCTAAATCATTCAGTTCACAAACAAGTTTGTTTGCTGTCATTAATATGGAAGTACAAACTGAGCTGTTTGTTCTGGGTAGACTCTCCGTGAGATCACAGTACAGAAAAATATCTTCATTCTATAGGGAGTAGGCATCCTAGAAGAAAAAAATCGAATCAAATTAAACAAAACACTGGTAACTTTTTATCACAAGGAGAAAATGTATTATATTGTTCCTCTGTTTAGTGCACCTTTATTTTCCTGGTCATCCCTTTTACAGTTTTAGATTGCTACTATACTTTCTTGCATTTTGACCAATGCATCCCATGCCTTTTCCTCCTTACAGCTGCTGATTAATCTGTAACAACTCATACTCCACTATGCATCTGAAAATTGGGAAAATCTGAGCTAAATGGAGCTTCAGAAATAGGTTTAATGCTTTGTATACTAAAGGTATTTCTAAGATGACTATATGTGGTTTGGCAAACTATTTTTCATTTACTGTCTACCAGAAAAGCACTAAACTAGAGATAACTCTTTCCCCTAAACTAGGAGGGCAAGACCAGAAACTCACTGTCAGGCTTCAACTGTAGAACCTTCTGGAAGTATTTCAGTGGCAGGCGGCCTTCCTCATTTCCTGGTGTGAGGATGACTCTGTTACTAGACCAGAAAAACTTCACTCCATCTGCAGATTAAAGATAAAACAGAGGAGATTTCATAGTTGATTATGACCAAGTCAGATTCAACATCATGGTAACACATCGTAAATCTAGGAGAAGACATCTCTTGAATATCCCCCCCATCCACTGAGGCAATGCCAGAAAAAGCAGAGTCGCTTACCTGTAATAGGGGTTCTTTGCAGACAACAATACAGCCACAGTCTGGAGAATAGAGCCAGGCGGGGTGCTATTTGCCTAGAGCCCAGAAACCTAAGGGGTGGGGTCCATATTCCCTCCTTCACTTAAGTCCATACTAAAGCTAGTCCATCTTCAACAGAGGAAGGTGGGGAAGTATGGCTGAATTCCCTTGTGGTCCACAGTGAAAGAGTAGTTACTCACCTGTAACAGGTGTTCTCCAGGAGCAGCAGGAATCAGTCCTCACATATGGGTGTCATCGGCGCCGATGAAGCCCCAGCGGAGCATTTCCCCAGCTTTCTAAGAAAGTCTTTGGGAATGCAGGCAGGCACGCATGCGCGGTTCCCTTCCCACCTAAAGGTGCCATCTTACCTCAGTCAAATGACATAGCTAAGAACAGCACACAAAATGAAAAATAAACTATGTACAACTGCAACTCCAAGGGGAGGAGGGAGGGTTGTGAGGACTGATTCCTGCTGCTCCTGGAGAACACCTGTTACAGGTGAGTAACTACTCTTTCTCCAGGACCAAGCAGGAAGTCAGTCCTCACATATGGGTGACTCCCCAGCTCTGAACAAGAGAACTCCCTCTAGTCTCAGCAGCAAAGAAAGGCTTTTCAAGGACACAACCTCCACCGGTAGCCCAACAGAGGGCAGGAGTTGCCTAAACCTCAAAGAGATTCCGGAGTACTGCTTGGCCAAAAGCACTGTCCCTACGGGACTCCCTCTCCAGGCAGTAATGGGCAGCAAAAGTCTGGCTTGAAGACCAAGTTGCAGCCCTGCAGATGTCTATCAAGGGCACAGAGCGGAGATGAGCCACTGAGGCAGCCATTGCCCTGACACGATGGGCCGTGACCCTACCCTGCAAAGGAAGGTCAGCCGCCTTATAAGCCCAGGTGATACAGTCAGCCACCCAGATGGACAACGTACACTTGGACACAGCCAACCCCAACTTATTGGGGGTCAAAGGAGACGAAGAGCTGAGTAGCCCTTCTATGCCCCTGCGTACGGTCAAAGTAGAAGGATAAGGCCCTCCTACAGTCCAGGGTATGCAGGACTGCTTCAGCCTGGCTTGCATGAGGCCTAGGGAAGAATGTTGGAAGAACCACCTCCTGGTTGAGGTGGAAAGAGGAGACAGCCTTAGGGAGGAACTTAGGATGAGTCCTATGGACTACCCTGTTCCTATAAATCCTGGTGTAAGGCCTATCACAGACCAGGGCCTGAAGCTTACTTACTCGCCTAGCCGAGGTAAGGGCTATCAAGAAGAGTGTCTTCCAGGAGAGGAAGTGTAGTGGACAAGTAGCCATCGGCTCAAAAGGTGGGCAAGTCAGTTGCTGCAAGACCACATTCAGCTCCCACTCAGGGGCCGGAGGATGGATAGGCTTGAGCAAAAGCAAGCCCCTAAGAAAGAGAGAGACACCAAGGGGTGACCAGCCAGAGAATGTCCCTCCACCAGAGAGTGGTGAGCTGCTAGAGCTGAGAGGTGGACCCGAAGAGAATTGGATTTAAGGCCTAGATTTGACAAGTGCAGTAAGTACTGAAGAACTACTGGCACGGTACAGGAGAAAGGATCAACTGTACGTAGCTGACACCACACAGAAAACCTTTTCCATTTGAGAGCATAGGTTTTCCTAGTGGACTGCTTCCTAGAGGCTAGGACAACCTCCTCAACATCCTGAGGCAGGCCCCAGGGAGCCAAGACTACCCTTGCAGCCTCCAGGCCATCAAATTGAGAGCTTTGAGATTGGGGTGCAGAAGGGAACCCTGCTCCTGTGAGAGAAGGTTGGGTTGCAACCCCAGAGGTAGTGGAGGATCCACTGCCAGTTGAAGCAGAAGAGGAAACCAAGACTGTCTCAGCCACCAGCAGGACCGAGGCCTTGTCCTGAAGAATCTTGAAGAGAGTTCAGGCCACTAAGGGCGTGGGAGGAAACGCATACAGGAAGCCCTGAGACCAGGATATCAGAAAAGCATCCGGTGCTATCCGCAGAGGATGCGGTTGCCTGGAGCAGACGTTTGGCAGCTGTTTGTTCAGAGGACAGGCAAACAGGTCTATGGATGGAAGTCCCCATTTTAGGAAAATCTTTTGAACTACCAAAGGATGGAGCTGCCACTCGTGGGGCTGCAATATCCTGCTTAATCTGTCTGCCAGGTAGTTGTCCTGGCCTGGAAGGTATACAGCCTTGAGGAGCATGTTGTGCTTGAGGGCAAAAGAACAAAGGTCCTGGGCCTCCCGACAAAGGATCCTGGACCTGGTCCCGCCCTGTTTGTTCACATAAAACATGGCAACTTGGTTGTCTGGATCAGGACAGACTGGTGAGTCAGGGTAGGAGTGAAAGCTTTGAGTGCTAATCGAATAGCTCTGAGTTCGAGGAGATTGATCTGCTGTGCAGCTTCCCAGGGAGACCAGAGGCCCTGGGTGCACTTGCCCAGACAGTGAGCTCCCCAGCCTTGCAGGGAGGCATCTGTTGTTAGCACTACTGTGTACCCTGGAATCTGAAAAGGCACCCCTTTCAGCAGATTGGGTGGGTGTAGCCACCAGCTGAGGGAGTGCATAAATGGTTTGGACACCCTTATCCTGTCTCTGAGGCTGCCTGTGGTCTGTGACCACTGAACCCGAAGACACCACTGTGCAGGCCTCATATGGAGCCTGGCATTGGGGGTCACATGCACTGTCGAAGCCATGTGGCCTAGAAGCCTCAGGCAGAGTCTGGAGGAGACCAGGGACCTGCTGAGAAACTGATTGGCCAAGGCCATCAACCTTTGGGCTCTGCCTTCTGGCAAGAATGCTTTTGCCAGGAGAGAGTCCAACCTTGCCCCTATGAACTCCAAGTTCTGGGAGGGGAGCAAAGTGGACTTTGCGAAGTTTATGACAAACCCCAGGCTTTGTAGAAGAGCAATAGTCCTGAGGGTGGCTTGATTGGCCTCCTGGGACGTCTGACCCCTGATGAGCCAGTCGTCTAGATAGGGGAAGACAAAGATTCCTTGATTTCTCAGGTAGGCCGCCACCACTGCTAAGCACTTTGTAAAGACTCTGGGGGCGGAGGGGAGGCCGAAAGGCAGCACTCTGTACTGATAATGGTTTCCTCCCACAATGAACCTGAGGTACTTTCTGTGGTCTGGATGAATGAGGATGTGAGTGTACGCATCCTTTAGATCTAAGGAGCATAGCCAATCTCCCTGCTGGAGGTAGGGCAGAAGAGTTCCAAGTGTAAGCATCTTGAACTTCTCCTTCATGAGGAACTTGTTGAGGTTCCTGAGGTCCAGAATGGGTCGAAGGCCACCGGTTCTTTTGGGCACCAGGAAATACCTGGAGTAGAAACCGTGACCTTGGAAGTGGGGAGGCACAGGCTCCACCGCCCTGTCCACCAACAGACCATGTAGCTCTTGCAGAAGAAGGTCTGTGTGCAGGGGAGGCCTTGGAGGCTCCTCTGGAAAATATGGAGGCGGCAGTTGGTGAAAATGGAGGGCATAGCCCTAGTGGACTATCTCCAGCACCCAACTGTCCCCGGTGACAAGGGGCCACTGGTGGGCAAAGAGGGTGAGGAGAGCAGTGGAGGAGAGGCTACGCTCAAGGAGTCAAAAAACCCCACCCTGCTGAGTGGTAGCAGGGGCCTGAGGCTTGGGGGTCCTCTGCCTACGGGGCCCATTACCCTGGCCCTTGGCTTGCTGACCCTGGGGGGCAGCTTGGGCAGCTGGATATTGCGGGTACTGTTTGTAGGCAGTGCCCTTGCTCGGGTAAAAGGGCTTTGTACCCGAGCCCTTCTTTTTATGAGAAGGGGCAGAGGTCTTCCTCGACAGCCTTGTCTGTGTGAGGTGCTCATTTTCGAGCTGAGCAGCCTTCTCGGTCATGGGCTTGCCAAAAAGGTTTTCACCTCGGCAAGGGACATCGACCAACTTGTCCTGAACCCATGGCTCGAGGTCCGATGACTGCAGCCATACCTGGCGTCGAGCCGCAATGCCGGCTGCTGCAACTCGGGCCGAAGCCATCGTAGGCGGTGCGGGACATGAACTTCGAGCAGTCCCGAATCCCCGAGGACAAGGACTTAAATCTCTGCAAGGGTTCCCTGGAGAGACCAGCAGAGAACCCAGCCAATTCCTTGGCCAGATCCTGCAAGTACATGCCCATGTACAGCTGGTAGGACTGGACACGGCAAGCAAGCATCGAGCCCTGAAAACACTTTCTACCGACGCCATCGAGGTTCCGGGCCTCCCTGCCAGGAGGCACCGCGGAGTGCATCTTCTGGCTCTTCAGACGATTCATGGCCGATTCCACAACCATCGAATGGTGTAGTAGCTGTGCCTTTTGAAAACCAGGGCTCTTCCGGAGTCGACAGATCGAATCGACTTGCTTGCTTAGAACCGGTGCCTCCCACATACGGAAGAGGAGCCGTTCCAGCATCGGAGGAACCGGGACAGTATAGGCCTCCTTCGGAGGAGAGTCATACTGCAGCGCCTCGAGATCTTCAGCTCTTCCTCGGGGTCCGCCGGAATAGCCAAGGCAGTGGCCATATCCCGGACGAACTCCGAGAACCGAGTGTCCTCGGGGGGGGGGGGGGGGGACCTACTCCGGGGCTCAGACTGCGGTGAGTCCAAAAGGTATCAGGAGACTCCTCGTCCTCCGTTTCCCAAGCCGACTCGTCCAAGGAAGAGTCAGGTTCGGACTCCGCGGGGCCCAGAAGCACCCGGCGTCGACGCCCTTGGTCCCGAACGGGAGGTCGAGGGAGACCGCGACTGAGGTCGACTCCGAGCCACGATGAACTTGAGTATTGGCTCGGCCTCCGGGGTCGACTTCGACGTCCTGGTGGTCGGGGCAGATGCGCCAGACAGGTTGGCCATGAGTGCCCGCTGCTGCTCAATGAAGGCAGACAATCTGCTCTCCAAGGCTGTCATCCTGAGACTCAGCTCAGGAGACGCAGCAGCCACAGACTCGGGCCCCGGCGGCGGCTCCCTGGGAGGAGAGTCCTCGAGGACTACGGGGCTTACGTGTCCAGCAGACTCTGGCTCCACGCGAGGAACTTTGGCAGGCTTCTCTTCTTCCACGGGCCCGGGGCGACGGTCGGGGGTCTTAGACCTGGCCCTCGAGGAGCCAGGGACCTCCTCTGACAACGCCCTCGCGAGCCGCTTCTTCCTCTTGCGTTTCCGGTCGGGGGACCCCCTGTCCGAGGAGCTTCGACGGCGCTTGGGATCGGAATCCCGAGATGTCGAGGCCTCAGAGGAGGTTTGGGCCCGGCCGGAGGCCGAGTCAGAGAAAAGCCTTTCCTTTTGTTGCTGGCGACTTCGGAGTGCCTTAGAAGACATCTTCCCACATGCCCCGCACGACTTCGGTACCTCGGCCCGACCATGATCCTAAGGCAGCAGTCGTGTGTGTCGGTGAGAGACATAAGTTTCTTACACCGATCACACTTCTTAAAACCGCTGGAAGCCATCGGGGAAAAAAGAGCCCCCCGTGAGGTCAAAGGACCGGCCTTCCAGGGAAAAATAGAAAAAAGGGCGTGAACGCCAGCCACGAAGGGCAAAAACTGAAAAAGAAGAATCGGGCTCGATACTGGTGTACTGAACCCGGCAGGAGGGATACTGGCGTCGAACCGGGAGAAAAAAATAGCCGAAATAAATCTAATTTTAACCGGGAAAACAGGACACACGTCCGGTGGGCTTCACGGAAAAAAAAAGAGACCGAGGTAAGATGGCACCTTTAGGCAGGAAGGGAACCGCGCATGCGTGCCTGCATTCCCAAAGGCTTTCTTAGAAAGCTGGGGAAATGCTCTGCTGGGGCTTCATCGGCACCGATGACACCAATATGTGAGGACTGACTTCCTCCTTGGTCCTGGAGAACCCCCATTACAGGTAAGCAATTCCGCTTTCTCCATCAATGAAGAAGGAAATGCAGGTGTGCTGTCTGGTGATTATAAGCAGGTTACCTGTACAGCAGCCTGAAAGTTTTTTGCAGCTCAGGTGGACAATGATAAAGACAACAAAAGAGATGGAGGCTGCAGTCTGTCGCAACGCCACCCTGGTGGCCAATGGGCTCCAAGGCAGGTCGGACACAAATAAGAATAAGGTAGGGCTTGGTAAGTATTTTCTAGGGCCCAGGGATGTATAGCCTTGGTAGCGTCCTTCTTACCAAATACCCAATGAACACAGGTCTTCGAGTGGAGGGAAAAATAAGGCTTTATTTCCCTTGTCTTGCAAAAAGGTTCAAAGGATCAGGTTCAAACAACAAAAGAAATGTCCTTACATCAGGTTCAAAACAAAAACTGTTCTCTTCACAGAAAGGGTTACAAAAACAAGCGTTTCTATTTTCACAGGTTTTAGTGCTCACTTGTTACACAAGCATTCCACGCTTCCTGTGGTACAATAGCTACAATCCATTTCTTCCTCTGAAAGGGATTCTACCTCTTCCACTTGCAACGTATCTGAGACAGAATCAATAGTTCCCGGCAAGCTATAGTCAGGTTTCCCACACAAATGCTGTAGGACCTCCCAGTGTCTGGAGTTTAGTGTGGGGCGTCGGCCATGAGCATTTTTACAGTGTGAATATCCTTCTCTCTTCCAAGGGTTTACATGCACTTCCTGCAAACCTGGCTTACTTAAAAGTTTCTTATTTGATAAAAAATTTTCATACCTTTTCTCTTGAGAAGTGGGACATGTATAGGGAGTTTCTGTTTCTTGTCCTCTCCATAAGCTAGCCCTCTGAAGGCTGTTTCCAATACAATATGGGTTACCTTGTAACTCTTGCTTCTTTCCTTGGGACGAGGCTTGTGGCCTACTCCTGGTGAGATTCTGCCTTGCTCCAGCAATATGGCTTGGGTTCTGCCCACAGCAGTCACAGTACAGCTTCCGCGTTCCTGAATCTCCTGGACCCTTCTGTATTCTCTGTCCTTCCAGGTTTCTCGGGCATGTACCTCTTTCCTGTACTCCAGCAGTGTCTGTAGCCTCTGTAGTTTCTCCAGCTTCTGCTACTTCCCTGGCTTCTGAAGGCTCTGCAGCTTCTCTGCCACTTCTGCCAGAGCTCTCACTGCTCTTACTTCTCCTCCTGCACTCCCTCCAGTCTTCCTTTAAAAGGAGTTCCTGTCTTCCTGGATTGGAGGTTGGCTGGCTTTAGGTTACACCCTGTAGGGCATAGATCCTCAGTCTTCCAGAGGTCCCTCTTGCTCCCCCTATCAGGATCCTGCGAATACTGCAGCTTGTGCATGCCTTTTTTCATGTTTAAAACATTTTCTTCTAACCTCCGCTGGTCTGCTGCATCACAAGTCATACATACGTTCAATGTATTAGGCAAAGAGGCTTTGTAGCATCATCTGCGCAAAGGCCATATCCAGGCTGGAGGAGCCCACACAACAGTGTTTGACTGTGTGGCTAGAGGACCATGTTGTCACCTTGCATATTTTGGTCACTGATGCTGGACATAGGCTTGGGGTTTAGTCTCGAGTTGATGTATGCCAATACAACATGGATTATGGACACTGGTTTGATGACAACAGAGGTTGATGCAGTTCACCATCCAGTTTGAAAACGTGAATTTAGAAAGCTGATCCCTGGGATAGTTTAGATTTAAAGGAGGCAATGAACATTTCCTGTGCTTCTTAGTGATCGGCTGATAGAAGACAAGAACATGTCTGAAGTCCCCAAATGAGAAGGGCTCTCACTCTTGTGAGAGTGTGGCTTGGTAAAGATGACTGGCAAGATGAACTGGTGGAAATGAAATTCGGAAATGATTGTCAGGAGGAACTTCTGATGGTATGGAGTACCATTTGATTTGCGTCAAACTGCATGTTAAAAAGGCAGTGTGTGAGCGCTTGGAGCTTGCTGACTCTTCTGGCAGAGGTAATGGCAACCAAAAATAATGCTTTCCAGGACAGATACTTAACCCTTTCCAGGCTGAGCCCAAAACTCTCAGGATCCAAAATTCTGACTAAATATTCCTATCAAATGGTATATAATACATGACCATAGCAGAAGGAAAATCACTATTAGAACATATTGAGAAAGGGAGGAGTGGCACTATATGTAAAAAAAATATTAAAGCTATAGAATTGCAGGGCTTATGAGGGAAGGAGGCGACACTATGGGTTAAATTGGAAAGAGGGAATGGAGCATCCATTTACATTAGTGAGCGATACAGACCTACTTCACAGGCAGAAATGACAGAATGCATTGAAAATCTTCCCAGTCTTACTATGAAAGGAGAAAAGCTATTGCTAGGTGATTACAATATGCTAGATACCGATTAGGACATCCCTGCTGTGTTGCCACCTAGAAATAAGGAGATGCTGGATTCTCTACGGGGAGAATTATTCCAGCAACTGGTATTAGAACCCACATGGGAGGGGGCCATATTGAACCTGCTACTTAAAAATGTAGAGAATGTTTCTGATGTTACAGTGGATGATTATCTTGCATCCAGTGATCACTGGATATAGTGTGATTCAGCGTTAGGACAAGAACTGAGATAGTTCATATGAAAGTGAGGGTCCTAGACTGTAAGAAAACTAACTTTGTCAAGATGGGAGTCATTAGATAGGAACAGCTGGGGGATGTAGAACAGCAGTGGGCAAAACTGAAAGGAGATACTTTAAAAGGCAACAAACCTTTTTGTTAGCAAAGTAAATAAATGGAAAAAGGAGGCCAATATGGTTCTCAAAAGAAATAGTTGAAAAGGTAAGGAAAAAGAGAATGGCCTTCATAAAATACAAGGAATCACACAAAGAAAAAAAACAGAAAAGGAGAAATTTCACTTACCGTTAATTTCTTTTCCTGGAATCTTGCTAGACCAGTCCAGACAAGTGGGTTAACTCCCCCTACCAGCAGATGTTGGAGACAAAGAAAGATACCAGAAGCCTGATTGGTTGAGCCCTAGTGGGTATATGGCTGAACCCCTAGGGGTCGCCTTCAGTACACACTGGCAAAGCAAAATTGGTCAATAACGTAACTAGGCACGGAACAGCACATACAAGTACCTATGTGCAAGCAGTCAACTAAGGAGAACTATATACAAGAACCTCTAAGTTAGGGAACAGCCCTGTAGGACCGTGGTCCTTGGCTCTGTTAACAAGGCTGTCTGAAAGCAAGGGGCAAAGGTGGTAGCTGGACTGGTCTAGCAGGATTCCAGGAAAGGAAATTAATGGTAAGTGAAATTTCTTCTTACAATTCATCCTGCTAGACCAGTCCAGACAAGTGGGAAGTACCCCAGCTACGACACCCTCGGGTGGGAAGGGACAGTTGCTGCCACCACACTGGCCCCAAAGTGCGCTGCGTCTCGTGCCTGGAGATCGAAGCGATAATGTTGAGAAACAGACGCCTAGGAATTCAAGGGATTGATCACCCAACTGAGGCTTTCCAGAAAGGATGACTCAGGCGACAGTCTGTCAGGCGTCAGAAAAAGGAGCTACTGTGTAGGGGTGGACTCTGATGCCCTGCTTCTGTAAGGCTGCCACAGCCACAACCATGACCTTTGAGAAGCTGTGGAGCCGATGCAAGATCGAATGGCAGAGTGCAAAACTGAACATGTTGGCCGAGAATGGTGAAGCATAAGAAGCGCTGTTGATCCTCATGGATGGGGATAAGGAAATGCCTCTCTAGATCTGGCAGAAGTGTGAGGAACTCCCTTTTCGGACAGCCTGGATGACTGAGCACAGCGTTTCCATGCGGACGCACGGGACCCAAAGGGCCCGGTTGACCTCCTTAAGATCTAGAATGGGCCGAAAGGATCCATCCTTCTTGGGCACTACAAAATAAATGGAATAGCATCCGTAACCTCGCTGTGCCGGAGGAACCGGGCAGATGGCCCGCAAGTGGAGGAAATGTTGCAGGTTGGAATGAATATCGGCTTTTTTCTGGGGTACCTCGCAGGGTGAAATGAGAAATGCCTCTCGAATGGGATGGAGACAATGATAAACCCATTGGTTAGAGGTTATCTGAGCTCACTCTCGGGAAAACAGTGCCAACTGGCCTCCAATCTGTGGCGGAGCCCCGACCAGGCTCTCTCCCCTGTCAGCGGGGGAGTGGGTGGATCTGGAAAACTTTTCTGAGCCTGCATAGGCATCTTTTCCTTTCCTGATTCCACGAAAGGGCTGTGATCTCCGAGTCGAGTGGCCAGATGACTCGGCCACAAAGGACTTGCCAGGGCGTTTGCGCTGCGAGTCATGGAAGCTGAGCCGAGAGGATGACAACGAATAGGACTTCTGCCCGGAACGGCATGAAGAAGAGTGTGGCTTGTCTTCCGGCAGCTGCTGGGGCTTGAGCTCTCTGAGGTCCTTGACCAGTTTGTCAAGATCCTCGCCAGAGCAGCCTTCCTTTGAAGGGGAGCTTGGCAAGGCGCACCTTAGAGGCCACATCAGCTGACCATTGTCAAAGGCAGAGCCAGCAACGAGCCACCATCACAGCTGCTATGGAGCGTGCCGAGAGGCAGAGCAGATCAGAAGAGGCATCCACCTGGAAGGCTGCAACAGACTCCAACCGTGTAAAGGCCGGATCCTCGGGCAAACGCTGAATCCAGCAGAGGAGGGCACGGGCCGCCAGACCTTCATAAATGGAGGTTTGGAGTGCTAAAGTGGAGGCGGAAAAGGCTAACCTTAAAGCCCCTCGACTTTCTTGTGATAGGCTATTGCCTAGGATAGCCTGTAAATGTTAGGTAGCAGAAGCAAGCCTGTAGGTTAGGCCTGAGTCCCCAACCCCCACTTCAGAATATTAGAACTGAGAATCCTCGATTGCAATTGAGTGTCAGCCAAACTCTGAAACCTGCTACCCTATTGCCAACCGGTCCAGGCCCTCCTGACCATGATTGCTTGGAAGTAATGGACACTGTATATTCAAGTCGCCCAGACTTAACTGATATCCCTTTGGACCACCCAGACAGAACTTTCTTCGTGGATGGGAGTAGCCTCATAGTCGAAGGACAGCGATGTGCTGGTTATGCAGTGGTGACCCTGGACATGGTAGTAGAAGCATCAGCCCTGGCCCCAGGAACCTCCGCGCAAAAGGCTGAATTGATAGCCCTCACACGCGCACTCAAACTTGGAACAGGAATTAGCCTGAACGTCTACACAGACTCCAAATATGCTTTTACAACATTACATGCCCATGGAGTCCTGTATAAGGAGCATGGATTAATCACCTCAGGGGGCAAGTCTGTCAAGTATGGCCCAGAAATATTGACTTTATTGGAAGCAGTATGGGCCCCCAAACGCGTTGCCGTAATGCATTGTCGAGGCCATCAAACTAGAGATGGAGAAGTGTCCCGAGGAAATAGATTTGCCGATGCCACAGCCCAAGAAGCAGCTATTACTGAACAAATCACTACCCCTAGTGTAACAATTCAAGCAGCCATATTTCCAGTACCTCTTAGTGCATGGACACCCAGATATACCCAGGCGGAGATGGACCATTACTGTCAACATGAGGGGGGGCAACTATCGGAAACTGGATGGATAGTGTTCCCACCGCCTGAAGTGAGCTCACCCCCTGGTATGACCGTGATTCCCGAAGCCCTAGGCCCTGCCTTTGTCCAAGCCTTTCATCAAGCCACACACTATGGAAAAACCAAAATGGCAAACACTCTAAAACCATACTTTTATATCTCGTTGCTGAGACCTCTGACCACCTCAGTAGCCCGGAGATGTGTGACTTGTGCCAAGAACAATGCCCGACAAGGTCCTGTCCCATCCCCAAGAGCTCAGTCAGTAGGAGTTACCCCTATGGGGAATATTCAAATAGACTTTGCAGAGATGCCACGCACGAATGGATATCGCTACTTGTTAGTCCTAGTCTGTACCTTTTCTGGATGGGTGGAAGCTTTTCCCACTAGAACTGAGAAGGCCAGGGACGTCACTAAAGCCTTGCTCCATGAGATCATCCCCCGATTCGGAATACCTTTGACCATGGGGTCTGACAATGGGCCCTCTTTTGTATCACAAGTAACCCAGCAGCTAGCCCATGCCCTGCAAATACAATGGAAGTTACACACAGCTTATAGACCCCAGAGTTCAGGGAAAGTAGAGAGAATGAACCGAACCCTGAAGTCTCAGTTATCTAAGCTCTGTCAAGAAGCTCGCCTGAAATGGCCCCAAGCTCTCCCTCCCCATAGCCCTTCTCCGGATACGTTCAGCCCCCACCACGCCATTAGGAGTATCCCCGTTTGAGATTTTGTATGGGAGGCCCCCGCCCATAATTCAGGGGATAAGGGGGGATATGCATCAAATTGGATCAGTAATCACTAAGCAAGAATTGTTGGCTCTAAGTTCTGTTTTACAGGGCCTTCATGCCTGGGTGCAAGACCAGTTGCCTATCAATCTAACAGAGCCCTTGCATCCTTTCAAGCCTGGAGCCTCGGTGTGGGTAAAAGAGTGGAAGAAGACACTGTTGGCGCCTCAGTGGAAAGGGCCATACATCGTTTTGTTATCAACCCCAACAGCAGTCAAAGTGGCAGAAATCGACTCCTGGATCCACCACAGTCGAGTAAAGCCAGCAGCAGTTCCTGAGAGTCGCCCCCGGACCTCGATTGCTAATCCTGCATCACCATTGCGACTCACACTGCGAAGACAAGATCCATCATCGTAAAGACTTTGCCAACCTATTCCTGGACATCAACGAAAGAGCCGTCCGCCAGTTTTGCATTATTTTCATTGTAGACTCTATCAACCAATCAACCATTATCTATCTACCTCAATCAACCATTACCTACCTCATCAATTATTAGAGACTATGACCATGATGCTTACTAATTACTGTTTTATTCTTGCGGTAGCCCTGGGACTCTTGAGAACCACTCTTGCTTTGCCCCCTTGTGCAGCCTGTATAACCACCACCCGAACTGGAATGCGAGTCACTCAGACTCTACTTTATCACTCTTACTATACTTGTACTGGCATAGTCAGCCAGTGTATCTATAATGGTACAGAACCGAATGTCCGTACAAAGGGAAAGACTCGTTCTTACTTCAGACCTCGACAGAATCCATCTTACTATGTCCTGGAACCGAGATGGAATGATGAAGATGGAGCCCTCGTCAACGCCACAAGTCAACTCTCTGATCCCACCCAACCTGCGTACCTGTATTTTGATGCTTGTGACTTAACAGAAATAATTACTACAGGTGTGGATCATTGGAACAAGCTTACTATTATGATGAGAAATATATGTGTCCTGAAGGTGCATACAGATGGGGAATGTGCACT
Organism: Ichthyophis bannanicus; assembly: GCA_033557465.1. NCBI lineage: Eukaryota > Metazoa > Chordata > Amphibia > Gymnophiona > Ichthyophiidae > Ichthyophis > Ichthyophis bannanicus. The sequence continues at coordinate 197,493,018 of CM066039.1, forward strand.
GGAACACGCTCACCAACAACGTATAGCAAATCATCAGAAGCAGACTACTACTGTCCGAAGTGGGACTGTGTGTACTATGCCACCTGGTCTGGTGGCCCAACAGGACAAACTGGAGATAATCAAAGCTATATTGGAAAGATTACCCCTACTAGAACCCAACAAGTGCAAGAAAAGTACATGCAGTCCCCTACGGCTCCAGATCTCCGACCCCAGTCAATGGAAGCAAGGATTTCGATTTGGCTTGTGCATAGCAGGAGGTGGAACTGATCCTGGAACCATCGTATTCATCCAACTGAATGTAAAGACTCATGTTTCTTCACCTTATCGCATACATCATACCTTCCATGAGGCCATGAAGGCAGAATTTGTAGTTCCCCACGCTTCGCAGAATTTGTTCATCGAACTAGCTGGAGCTGTGGCCTCCAGCCTCCATGTCTCAGACTGTCTCTTTTGTGGAGGAACTCAGATGGGAGACCAATGGCCTTGGGAAGCACAAGAACTGAACTATTCCATACCATATAACCAGACTGATGTTCATAACACTACCAATGAATGGGTCCTCGCCCACTCCATAGTGGGTAGACTATGTTTTGTACGAGCAGGACCACAATTGACTGCATTAGTAGGACAGTTGGTTTGTTTGAACCAGAAATATTACAATGCTACTACTGAGAAGACATATTGGTGGTCAGGTGCCAATACTCCGGAACCTTCTAATCCTTTGATTGTCTTTCCTTACTTGGCCAGGATATGGACAAATCTGGCTACGCATAGCACCTGGCAAGCTCCACCTGGACTTTATTGGATTTGTGGCACTCGAGCATATGCTAAACTCCCTGCCAATTGGGGAGGGGCGTGTGTTCTAGGAACTATACGACCATCTTTCTTTCTTTTGCCCCTGTCCCACGGGGAACAATTGGGATTCCCTGTATACAAAAGCCAACAGAAGCGAGAGGCTCTCAAAATCGGCCAGTGGGACAAATGGGATGCAACCTCTGAAGAATGGCCACCTGAGAGAATTGTTTCTTACTATGGACCTGCTACCTGGGCACAAGATGGTTCTTGGGGCTATCGCACTCCTGTGTATATGTTGGACCGTATTATACGTTTGCAAGCTGTTGTTGAAATTATAACCAATGAAACTAGCAGAGAACCTTGTTAGCCAAACAAGCCACACAGATGCGTACAGCCATTTACCAGAACTGCTTAGCATTAGATTATCTGCTTGCAGCTGAAGGAGGTGTATGTGGTAAGCTTAATTTAATGAACTGTTTGCAAATTGATAATGAAGGGCAGGTTGTAGAAGACAGCCAATCACATGAGAAAAACTTATGTCCCAGTCCAAACCTGGCATGGCTTGCAACTTGATGGCTGGTTTGGTTCGTGGTTTTCAGGTATGGGCGGCCTGAAGACACTTGCATTGACAGTTTTCTTGATTGTGGCTGTTTGCTTATGTATCCCAAGTTTCCTTCCCCTATGCTTGCGTATGCTGAACTCAACTATTGATAGAACTGTTGAACGCAAGGCAGATTCACAGATACTAGCAATGTGGCATTACTACCCTAACCCTGTGTCACACAGTGATCCTTCCACCCTAGTGTAGAGTACCATATGTGATTTAATTCTCACCCTTTCTCACTTGCGGGTGAGAATAATCAAAGTGGGGAATGTGATAGGCTATTGCCTAGGATAGCCTGTAAATGTTAGGTAGCTGAAGCAAGCCTGTAGGTTAGGCCTCAGTCCCCAACCCCCACTTCAGAATATTAGAACTGAGTAGAGCTAAAAGCCAGAGAAAATAGAAATTTGTTTCAAGCTGCTTTTGCTGATAAGAAAGTAAAACTTTCCATTGAGTTTATGTTATTCACAGATGTATTTTAGAATCCTGTCTTTCACACAGTGTCTGTGCTGCGAGTGACCTTGTCAGCAAAAAGCAAGGCAGAATGTTATGTCTAGTTACTGAGTATGGCTAGGAGGCCTGAGAGCGGGAGGGGGGCGAGCGGTGAGGGCCCGGTCAGAAATTTTCCATTGAATGGGGGGGGGGGGTGAGGGGGCCACCGGGATCAATGAGGAGTTTGCCTGTATAGAACTGATGAGGAAAACTATAAATGCTGTTGTTTTATTGAACGCCATTGCTCAGACCATTTTGAAGTGACAATTGACAGGTGTCTGAGCTTGTGCACAAAATAAACAGGTTTGAATTCTAGTAAATAGACTCCTGCTATGTTCATTGCGTGCACTTCGCTGCTACATTCTGATCTTGCTGGTCCTGAAGCACTGCTTTGCCTTCCACTGGGATAGTGGCGTGCTTGGTGACCACCGTCACTAGAGCGTCGACCCGCGGATAAGTGAAACATTTTTCCACATCTGTTGGGGACCAAGAATAGTGCTGACCCAGTCACCGAGCGTTTCATAAGAGTACATCAGGTGAGTCCCATTCCTGTGAAACCATATGTTGGAGCTCCAATGGAAAGGGAAAAGCTCTGGACGGCTTCCGAATGCTCTGTAGGATGGGATCGGCCAGAGATTGCGCCTGGGCTAGATCCTGTGCAGGCAGATCAGAGAGGCGTAAGGCTTCCACCACCTGCGTAATCAAAGCAGGGAAAGCCTCCCAGCAGAAAAAAAAAAGGATAACCTGCGAGTTGTCCTGCTCCTCGCCCGAAGCCTCCGAGGGGGACCATTCACCAACTTATCGGTCGGAGGCTTCCAGGATTGTCACCTGCTGACAGAATCTCCTCCTCTGGAGGCATGTTCCCCCAATCCCCTGAGGCCCAAGAGACCTTCTTGGGAGGGGGGGGGGAACGCACCCCTCTCTTGGTGCTAGAACCTCTCGGGGGCACTTTAGGGTTCCAGATGCAGCTTCCAGCTGAGGCTGTAGAGAGGATGAGGATTCTGGTTTGAACGTGGCAGGATTTGCAAGCCAAAGATCCACGCTTGCCTGAAAAAAAAAAGCCAGTTAGTGCCCTAAGCCGTGGTCCTATGGGAGCTGCTCCTGAGAGGCGTACTGAGGCTGTGGAAGAGGCACTGGAGGCTGAGGCAGTAGCAAGGGTGGTGGAAGGGCACCCTCCATTGAGGGCATGTCTCTGGGGCCCTCCTGGAGTAATACCGGTGAAGTAGAATATCACAGAGAAGTAGGAAGGTTCTCATCTGAGAGTGTGATGGTGTGGGAGGATTCACCCGGGTGAGCAGAACAAGCTGGGCAAACCTGGTCCACCAACTCTCTCCACTTGCGGCTGCACACAATGCACCACTGGATGGAGGGGGGTATGATAAAGCCACTCCCTATGCACGTTTCAGCTAATGCCCCTGCTAAGAGAGATGAAGCTTACAAGGGGGGGGGGGGTAGACACACTGGATTGTGGGTCCTCCACAGAATGCTCCTGTCTGCGGCTGGAAGAACCGCTGTGGCTGCCCAGGCCGCGAAGCAAGAAACGAAAATGGCCTCAGACTGATTTTCCCGCCGGGAGTGGAAGGTCGGGAGGTGCCTGTGTGGCCCAGAAACAAGGCCAAGGTCCACCTCGTGACTGGCTCCAATGCAGCCGTCTGAGGAACTAATAACCAGCAGGGTGGTTAAGAGACCTGAGAGGCGGAGGCAGCTGGGACTTGAGGTAGCGGCTATCAGCGTGGGAGGAGGGACCCACAGCACCTTGGTTGGCAGATAAACAGAATCACTTGCTGTTCTTTAATATGCCTGAAATGCTTTCCTACTTGTTTGACTCAGCCTGAGCAAACCTGAAGGCACTCCCTGGAGGCAGGCTCGATGGTCCTCTTGACCAGGAAACTGGTATTCCTTAAAGAGGAGCTGCACTGTTCCTCTTGACCAGGAGCTCTACCCTGGAGCTGAAGAGGTGAGCTGGATAATCACACAGGCCACCTCTTGTGTGGCCTGGGAACCTCCAGTTAGCCCAATTCAGAGAAGAAACAGCCAGGAACAAAACAAAACAAAAATTATCTGCTAGAGACAGAGAAACACTGAAGGCAACCCCTATGGATACAGCCATATATCCAACAGGGCTCAGCTAATCAGGCTTCTGCTGTCTTTCTCCTTCTCCAAATCTTTGGTGAGATCTCACTTAGAGTCGATGCAAAGGGTGGCTACCAAAATGGTCAGTGGTCTTCATCATAAGCCATCTGGGGACAGACTTAAAGATCTATGGAAAAAAGGCAGAAGAGGGGAAATATGATCACAACATTTAAAGACCTCTGTGGCATAAATGCACAGGAGAGCCTCTTTCATTATTATTGTCTGCCATAGTTTTTCTATGCTAATAAAAAATGTTAGCAGATGGATGGTTTAATTTTTAAAAAGATCAAATTAATTTAGTTTAGGAAGTCCACAATTCCTTTGAGTGTCTACTATTCATACTTATGGAACTAATTTAGGTCTCTGATCTATAATATGAAATCTTGGAGTATGTTTTGATGAGTATTTTAGTTTTGTTTGATCAAGTAAATAATGTAGTAAAATTGGAGTAAAAAAAAAAAAAGGAGGGAGGAGTGGCCTAGTGGTTGGGGCAAGTTACCTCAGGCCGGAAGTTCAAATCCCACTAGAGGACAGCAACCTTGGGCCAGACGTTCTGGGGTTTCTAGTCCCACAGGTGCTCCTTGTGGTCTTGGGCAAGCCACTTAACTATTTACAGGGAACATGGGCAATGGAGGGTTATCTCCAAGTTATAATGCCCTGTTCAATGTAATTTCAGTTTGTTCAATGTAAACCACCTTGATATCATGAAAGGCGGTATATAAGAAATGTTAAATAAAAATAAAATTGTGTTTAATAAGCTGCATTTACTTAGACCAGGGCTCGAAAAACCTCATGCACCAGGTCACCAAGGTGACAAAAAAAAAAAAAAAAAAATCAGACCTGGGGCTCAGAGCACATGAGCAGAACAGCTAGTCCATATCTGCCTGCGGGGATCCCAACCCCTGCGGGCATAAGGGATAAATGTTAGAGTTTGCTGCACAGACGGGCTGAAGAAAATTAAAGTAATTGAACATGGCCAAGACTGAACTCTTTATCTTTCCCCCGAATCCCTCCCCTCCTCTTTCCCCTGTCTCTGTGGATAACTCTGTTATCCTTCTCGTCTCCTCAGCGCGTAACCTTGGTGTTATCGTTGACTCCTCTTTCTTTCTCTCTACATATCCAACTCATTGCTAAGTCATGCAGTTTCTTTCTCTACAATATCTGCAAAATTCACCCCTTCCTCTCTGTTAACACTACTAAAATGATTGTCCACTCCTTAATCACATCCCGCCTTGATTACTGTAACCACCTCCTTGCCGGCATCCCCGCAAACCACCTCTTTCCCCTTCAGTCTATTCAACATTCTGCTGCTCGTCTGATTTTCTGCCAGTCTTGTTTTTCCCACATCACTCCTCTCCTCATGTCACTTCATTGGCTCCTCATCTGTTTCCGTATCAAATTCAAGCTTCTCCTACTGACCTATAAATGTATTCACTCTTCTGCCCCCCAGTACCTTTCATCTCTTCTCTCTCTTCGCTCTTCTAATAGTCTTCGTTTATCTATTCCTTTCACTCGTATTGTTAATTCTAGACTTCGCTCCTTTCACCTTGCTGCACCCTTCGCCTGGAACAGCCTTTCTGTCTGTGCGCCAGGCGTCCTCCCCGGCCATCTTCAAGTCCAGGTTGAAATCCCACCTCTTCACTATTGCTTTTCGTTCTTGACTCTTGTGTTGTGATGTGACTATTTTATATATGCTGTGTTTGCTCTCTCTAACATCAGATGTATACTTTGTCCTGTTGATCTGTAATTTGTATTATGTAATTTTTTGTCTTGACTAGATTGTGAGCTCTGATGAGCAGAGACCGTCTCTCTTATTTGTGTGTACAGCACTTCGTATGTTTGCAGCGCTTTATAAATGTTTAATAATAATGTGGCAATACCCTTTAGAAACTAATGAATGGTGGGGGAATGTAAGGAGAGGGGTGGGGGGGAGGTTGAAGGAGAGTCTGGGAAGGAATTCAGAGTTGGGGGTAGGGGACAGACAGCAAGAGAGGGGTTGAAGTGGGTGGGGGAAGGGAAGAGTGCAAAGAGATGAATACATGGGAAGTAAAAAGTGTAACAATGTATATGTGCAAAAGGCACACCCTTCTCCCGCCTCACACATGCAGGCAGCCCATCTCTGCACTACATACATACATATGCAGGCACCACCCCTCCCCCCCTTACACAGAGGTCAGTGGGAGAGAAAGGAAGAGGAGTGGGGCCACTTCCTTTGTTAGCACTGTGCAGTGGCCCATTAAGAGCATGATTTATTACGCTTTTTCCCATAGAAAATGGGGGAAAAAAAGTCTTAGTAAATCAGGCCCTAAAACCTAAGTAACTGTGATACACCTTTTTGGGGGGTGGAGGCATGCATTGTGACCTAGGTTTCAGCTACTGGTTCCTAGATTCCAAGAAAATGCAATTGTCTAAGTCAGGCCTTGACAAATTAAGTATTACCATGTGATGGATTTTCAACCAGTCCTTCAGGCAATGGTCATGAATGGACTTGATTGTTGTAATGTATTGTACCTTGGACTTCCAGAAAAGCACATTCAAGTACTACAGCCTGTATAAAATGTGGCAGCTATGTGTATGATGGGCTGTGGTAGGCATAATCATCTCTCTTACATAGTGTGTTCTTTACATTAGTTACCAATGAAACAGTGGATAAAATTTAAAGTCTGCTGAACCTTTTTTTTTTTAAGACCATGAGGGATAGATCAAATGCCCCTGCCTATTTATAGTAAATGTTTTGCTTAAGGGGGACCAACCACACTGAGCTTTGTGTTCTGAAGCTGATAATCTTTTAGTGGTTCCTTCTTTCAGAATGGGAAGACCCTCGGTGACTAAATCAATAGTATTTTCTATTGTTGGATTTCCGATCCAAAATAGCTTCCCAGATGAAATGAGAGCTAAAGTTGATGGTCAAAACTGTAAAAAACATTTGAAGGCATCCTTGTTTCAAGACTCTGAGTTAATTTGTAAGTTTTTATATTTTCAATCTTTTTTTTTTACTGTTATTCTCAATAGCAAACCAATAATACTAGATAAGAGTATAAACACTCCAGTATGTGATGTTACTTACCCTCACCAAGTACATAATATTGCCATCTCCCCTATATTGCTTACCCCCCTTTCCATGTCATTTATAAATAAGTTAAAGAACAAAAGGACTAATAGAGACTCCAGAGCACTCCACTATTCATCTTTCTTCATTGAGAAATTTCCCATTTAGCCCTTCTCTCCATTTTCTATCTTTTAAACTGTTCCCAAGCCTGGTAGGACATAGTTTCCTATCCCATGACTTGAAATTTTCTCAAGTTTCATGAGGGACTTTTTCAAATGCTTTTTGAAAGTCCAGCTACATTATGATCAACCGGCTCACTTTCATCTACAGTTTTATTCACACCTTCAAAACAATGTAGCAGATTGGTGAGGCAAGACATCCTTTGGTTAAATTCTCTTTGCTCAGCACTGTGAATTTTTGTATGGTGGTCTTGTCTGACTTGTGTGTTTAATGGTTACAAAAAACTTTTATACTGCCTAAAACTAGGCAGTTTACAACAGCCAATACAAAACCACAATTAAAACAAATAAAAAGACAAGGCCAAACAGCACAACCTGAAATACAGTCAAAAATAGACCCAGAGAAACTCTAGATCAAAAGACGTCCAGAAACAGATGAGTCTTGAAGTACCTTTGAAAATTCACCAAACTGGCTTCAGTACATATATAGCCAGGAAGCCGATTCCAACGCATAGGACCGGCAAAAGCAAATATTCACCACCTAAATTCTTCATGGACTTTGGAAGAGTCCTTAATTGCATAGGAGGACTACAGAGTCCCCTGCAATCCTAGAGCGACCAGCCATTCAATATCCCTGCCAGTCTCCATATCAGGAGCAAGTGGTGTGCAGGAGTGGGTCAGAACACTTCACCACATGCGATTCTCCAGACATCAGCGGCCTCTGCAGTGATGAGCTGAGAGCATCTGTCCTGTGAGAGGTGGGGGATGAAGGTACAGTCTGAGGAAGATCCCGATGTGAGCATAGTTACTTGGGATACCTTGCTCTTAATAGCCACATGTGTCTTCACCCTCCAGGCCTATGGAAGAGCAGCCCCAGATGCTTTTATCTGCAGCAGCCCCTGACTTCACTCTTTTTCCTGTAGGGCCTAGTAGGAGTGTGTTAGTGATTCCTTCCGAGTCAATGGATACAATAAGAAGCCCTATTGGGGCAGACTACCCTTTTTGTTCCTGAAGACCTATTTTCCATATATTTTTGCTTACCTTAGTTGTTAAATTTCTTGTGGGTAGGTGTATGGAGGAGAGGAAAGTGACACCCAGCCTCAATCTATGCTGTCATCTGTATTCCTGCATGTCTCAGCTTATCACTGGAGAATCTATTTCTACACTATTGGCCAGATTTATTTACTTACTTTTTTGTCTTGCCCCATCATGAAAATCCCAGAGCAATGTGTTCAGCAGTGTGCACCCAATTACAGAATGGGAGAAGTCCCCGCAAACATTGCCTTAAGTGATCTTCCCATGATATTTTGTGCTCACCAGACATAGCTTTTTGTAGATCTATAAATATGGCCAAGTCGCAGTCCTTCCGCATGCCTGTGAACCAAATGAGAGTTCTGATTATTATTCTGTTCAAATTTCTGTTGAGAAGATAATTAGCGCCACTCACACCAAACTCACTGAAATAGGCAGGGTTACATCACAGGAAAGCACACTGCTAAAGGTATCTGTACTTTTGCTTTCAGTGCCATCCTCCTGCTGTTACTAGTACTAACGTTGGGACAATAAAGAATCTGTGCCATCACAATTAGTGGGAAAGTAATATGCTGATTCAACAGAAAGGATTGGCTGCAGGATCATCCTGTGAGCGATACGGGTTGGGTGCATTCTCACAGGCTAATGCAATAACGCGCGTTAGGTTTTGTCAAGATTAGCTTGGCTTTAGCACACAATTGTGTGCTACCAATGTAAAGCTAGTTTTGCGCATGAAACAGTGCAAAAACCCCCACCAGCAGAGGAAGAGGTGCTGAGAAGGAGGTGTGCTGGAACAGTGTTATGCACGAGTGCTGGATAAAATGTCAATATTCTGCACAGATAACCTGCAAAAATATTAATATTTATGAGAGCACGCATTTCAACAAGTGCTGGTGCAATTTTTGTGTGCAAGCTACAGCTGCTGCCAGCAGAGACCCAAATGTGCATGCGTCTGGCATGCTTTCATTGTTCAGTGCAGTCTTTTTAGGTACAACTTATTTGTCGGCTTTATCTTTACAGTACTGGAGAGCAAAACATTAGCGTTCTGCTTTTATTACGAAATTCTAAGCAGGGCCGGCTCAAAGGTTTCTGCCACCCTAGGTGGCCCTTCCTATGCCCCCCACCGCTGATCCACCATATTGTTGCTGCTGCTGTCATCGCCATGTTGGCACCCCCCTGCATTCATCTTCTCACCTGGGTGATAAAGGGGCATGGCGTTTCCTCCCTTCCTAGTGGCTGCTTCAGCACCACGGCGAGCTTTAAGGCAGCTGCATGCATCCTCATAGCCTGCTGCTCCTGCCCCTTCCAACGCAACTTCCTCTCAGAGGGGGCAGAAGTGGCATGCCATGAGTGCACATGTGTGTGCCATTGCCTTAAGACCCACCAAGGCACTGAAGAAGTGGCCTCATCACCCACCAGGGTCTGCCGCCCTAGGTGACTGCCTAGTTCGCTTAGTGGCTGGGCTGGCCCCAAACATGAGCTTAACTTTAGGCACATGGCTCTAATGCAAGTTCTCTGCAATGGCCTCTCAGTAGGGTATAAAAAAAAGGGTGATTTGGTATGCCAAGTGTTTTATATAAAATATAGCAACACTTGTCTAAATTAAATTAAGTTTCTAAAGATAGCTTAGGCAGGATTGCTGAATGCTAGCAGTCTCTCCTATTATCTTCATGATGCACTACACTCTAGTTTGCTATCTTGTGAACTTACAGGGTTAAAGATCAGAGGTTAAGAAGAAGACTGACCACTGATGACTTCATGTTCTGCTGGTAGCCCAGGAGCAAGATGGATGTGCATGCGGGACATGCGGCACAGGCCTCTGGCATGAATGGATGGCCAGTGGTGCAGGTATGTTCCATGGACAGCAGTCTCAGGACACTCTGGTCCATCCTCAATTGGAACCAGCTCCAAGTCAGTCACCTGTAAGACAGCAAGCAAGAACTAAAACATGGAAGCGGAGTGATGTCTTTCCTAAAGGAACAATACTGAGGTTGCAGAAATGAAGAGAAAACGGTTTCTTTCCTTATTCTGTTAGGCCAGATCTACCTCTATATGCCTGAAATCACTCCAGGAATTCAGACCCGGATCTCTGCCTGCTTATCCAACATTGCTATCTGGATGTCTCACCACTGTCTAAAATGGAACATGGCCAAAACTGAGCTCCTTATTTGGCCCCTAAACCTAACTACCCCTTCCTCCCTTCTCTATTTCTGTGGATGACACTACACGCCTCCCTATTTCCTCAGTTCGCAACCTTGGGGGTCATCTTTGACGCTACTCTATTTCTCTGGGCACATACAACAGAAAGATAAAAGCTGCTGCTTCTTTTTCTATAACATCATAAAAATTTTCCCTTTCTTTCTATCACACTACTAAGATCCTTTTTCATTTACTATTCACTTCCCATCTTGACTATTGTATCCTGGCTCCTTGCTGGTCTCGCTATGATTCATCTCTCTCCCCCCCTTCGATTTGCTCAAAACTCAGCTGCATGGTTTATCTTCCACACAGTGTCATTATGCTCATGTAACCCCTTTTTTCAAATCATTTCACTGACTCCCTAACCGTTTGTGCATCCAGTTCAAACTTCTCCTACAGACCTACAAATGCATTCATTCTGCGGCTCCTCACTACCTTTTCTCTCTTATCTCACTGAACACTCCTCCTCGGGAACTCCGTTCCTCTGGCAAATCCTTTTTATCTGTGTCCTCCTCTGCCACTGCCAACTCCAGACTTTGTTCATTCCATCTTGCTGTCCCATATGCCTGGAACAAACTACCTGAGTCTGTGTGTCAGGCTCCTTCTCTAGCCCTATTCAAATCCAGGTTAAAAACCCATCTCTTTGAAGCTGCTTTTGGATCCTGATGCTGCTCACTGTCTTATCCACTACAGTGTAGTTACTCACCTGTAACAGGTATTCTCCGGGGACAGCAGGAATCAGTCCTCACATATGGATAATGTCGGCACCGATGGAGCCCTCGCAGAAGCTTCACCCAGCTTTCAAAGAAAGCAGCTTACCACCCAAGGGTGCCATCTTGCTCAGTCAGATGACCTAGCTAAAAGACGGCAAAAAAAAAATGATGCTAAAGGAGCAACTCCAAGGAGAGGAGGGAGGGTTGTGAGGACTGAACATAAGATATGCCATACCGGGTCAGACCAAGGTCCATCAAGCCCAGTATCCTGTTTCCAACAGTGGCCAATCTAGGTCAGAAGTACCTAGTAGTCTCCCCAAAAGACACAGGTTCCTCAATGCTTGTATTGGGTCAAGCAGTGATATCCTGGGTCCCTTTTAATAATGGTTTATGGACCTTTCCTCCAGGAACTTGTCCAAACCTTTTTTAAACCCAGCTACACTAACAACTTTTACTACATCCTCCGGTAACAAATTCCAGAGTTTGATTACACGTTGAGTGAACAAATATTTCCTCTTGTTAGTCTTAAATAGGTTATCCTGTTGCTTTATTGCACGTCTCCTAGTCTTTTTATATTCTGATGACGTAAACAATCAATCTACTTTTACCTGTTCCACTCCATTCATTAATTTATAGACCTCTATCATATCTCCCCTCAGCCGTCTCTTTTCCAGGTTGAAGAGCCCTAACCTTTTTAGCCTCTCTTCATAGAAGTATCCTTCCATCCCCTTTACCATTTTGGTGGCTCTTCTCTGTACCTTTTCTAATAACGCTATATCTTTTTTTCTTTTTTTTTTTATTATTGAAAAGGCATCACATACTACAATAAGCAATTGTTGTACCATCTATAGATACAGAACATTATCAAGAACAAAAATAACACTGCAAAGAAACACAAACGACGAAATATGAAATCAGCAGAGCGCCCTTTGGTTTTTTTTTTCCTCCCCCTCTTTACTTCCCCTCCCCTCCTCCAACCAATATATTTAGTCCCCCCCCAGCAAATAATCAATAAACCTTTCACTACACCTTACCCCCCCCTCCCCACCTCCCTGCCATAGCTGCTTTACCAGGTAAAAATGGAAAAGATACCCCAATGGATCAGACCACACGGGAAAGAGGAAGAAGAAGAACCCAGGGATGGCACCACACAGGGAAGCACAAGGCGGACGTCTCCAAAATAGATAAGCAATCACGAGGCACTAGGAGCCATACTTGGAGACAAAAGGTTCCCAGACTCGTTCGAAGTGAGGCTACCGCATCCTTCCAGCCGCCACTCCACGTTCCATAGTGTACGTCTCCCACATCCGGTTCAACCAACTAGAGAAGGCCGGAGGCCGGTCCTGCTTCCAAGCAGCTGCCAAAGCCAGCTGGGCAGCATTCAAACCATGGCGAATCAAGCCTACCTGGGGTGACCGAGCACCAGGAACATTCACACCGAACAGGAAAATGCCTGGATCCCAAGGAATGTCCAACCCAACCAGATGCCGTAAACGGTACTGGATCCCCCTCCAGAAAATACGGATGCGTGGACAGAACCACCAAACATGCACCAAAGAACCCCTCTGGCCACAATGCCGCCAGCACACATCCGATGCCCCCGGGTACATTTGAGCAACCCACGCAGGGGTCATGTACCATCTATATAATATTTTATAATTAGTTTCACGGGCATTAATTGCCACTGAACTTTTCCAGAGCTTACCCTCAATCTGCTCCCAACTCTGCGTAGTAAAGGGAAGCCCCAAGTCCAAGTTCCACTGCTCTCGATGTTTGTCGAGTCCCAATTGCTGGGCTTGCAAATGAGCATACAAGACAGCTATAACACCCTTTGTGGTAGTGCACTCCTCACAAAAGCGCTCTACATCATTCAAGTCCCGCGCAACTTCGCACCGAACAACTCTATCTTGCACCCAGTGAGCCACTTGAGTATATTGAAAGGCATGACACTCGGGAAGATCAAATTCTCTCCGAAGCACACTAAAAGAACGCAACCCCCCATCCTCAAAGAGCTGACCGACACGGCTAAGTCCCTTATGCCCCCACAGTCGAAAAGCTAAGGCCTGAAGCTCACTAACCCTGCGAGTGGAGGTGAGAGCAACCAGGACCACCACCTTCCAAGAGAGGTATCGTAGGTGGCAAGTAGCTAGAGGCTCAAAGGGTGGGCAAGTGAGCTTCCCCAACACTACGTTGAGATCCCACTTGGTTGCCGGAAGACGAACCGGGGACTTCAATAAGAGCAGACCCCTAAGAAAGCAGGTCACCAACGGCTGGACCGAGAGGGGTTTGCCATCCACCGGATGGAGGTGCGCCACCAGGGCACTAAGATGAACCCAGATGGAGTTAGACTTGAGCCCGGTTTGCAAGAGGTGGAGAAGGTACTGTAACACTAAATTCACCAGGCAGGAGAATGGGTCTGCCCCGTGCTCGCACACCAGGCTGAAAACCTGCGCCATTTGAGGGCATAAGCTTTTCTAGTAGAAGCCTTATGAGAGGTCAGCAGGAGGTTGAGAGGGGCTAAGGTCACCCTTTCAGCAGCCATGCTGTCAGCGACAGTGACCCCAGGTTGGGATGCATAAGAGAGCCCCCCTTCCTGAAACAGGAATCTGAGGAGCAGTGGAAAACCACGGTTGCCTGGGTCACTGAGGAGCTATCAGGATAAGCGAGGCCCTATCATGGAGGGTCCTGAACAAGGTTTTGGCAATTAGCGGCTTGGGAGGGAAAGCATATATGAGGCCCTCCGACCATGAGTCAAGGAACGTGTCCGCTGCCACCCTGGAGGGTGGGCCCTCCAGGAACAGAAATAGAGCAACAGGAAATTATCCGGGCTGGCGAACAGGTCTATAATGGGTTTTCCACAGATCTGGAAGAGCCGGTTGGCCACCCTGGAGTCCAGCTGTCACTCGTGCGGCTGGAGGACTCGGCTCAGTCTGTCAGCCAGAAGGTTGTTCTGGCCCAGAAGATATACTGCCCGTAGGAGAATACCTTGTTGGATTGCATACAAGCAGAGGAACACTGCCTCCTGAAAGAGGGCACAAGAGCCCGTGCCCCCCTGTTTGTTCACAAAGAACATTGCCACCTGGTTGTCCATCTGGACCAGCACCGGCTGGTGATGCAGGTGGTGGCAAAAAGCTTGCAGGGTTAAGTATATCGCCCGCAGCTCCAGGAGGTTGATCTGCTGGGTGCTCTCGCCTGATGACCAACTGCCCTGGGTGTGGAGCTCCCCGCAGTGGGCTCCCCAGCCGAGCAGGGAGGCGTCTGTGGTGAGAACTCTTAAGGGGCTCGGGGCCTGAAAGGGCATGCCTGCCTCGAGATACTGGAGGGACTGCCACCAGACCAGACAGTCCGGCAGTTGGCAAGTTACAGAGACTCTGTCTTGGAGGCGCCCCATGGCCCGAGTCCACTGGTCTCGGAGACACCACTGCTACGCCCTCATGTGGAGGTGAGTATCTGGGGTGACATGGACCATGGAAGCCATGCACCCAAGAAGGCGCAGAAGAAGCTGAGCGGGCACAGAGGACGGCACTGTATGTCCTATGCCAGAGTCCTGAGTCATAAGAACATAAGATATGCCATACTGGGTCAGACCAAGGTCCATCAAGCCCAGTATTCTGTTTCCAACAGTGGCCAATCTAGGTCATATGTACCTAGCAGTTTCCCCAAGGGACAAAGGTTCCACAATGCTTGTATTGGTTCAAGCATTGATATCCTGGGTCCCTTCTTAATAATGGTTTATGGACCTTTCCTCCAGGAACTTGTCCAAACCTTTTTTAAACCCAGCTACACTAACAGCCTTTACTACATCCTCCGGTAACAAATTCCAGAGTTTGATTACACGTTGAGTAAAAAAATATTTTCTTCTATTAGTCTTAAATAGTTTACCCTGTAGCTTCATTGCATGTCCCCTAGTCTTTCTATATTCTGATAAGGTAAACAATCGATCTACGTTTACCCGTTCCACTCCGTTCATTAATTTATAGACTTCTATCATATTTCCCCTCAGCCGTCTCTTTTCCAGGTTAAAGAGCCCTAACCTTTTTAGCCTTTCATAGGAGTATCCTTCCATCCCCTTTACCATTTTGGTGGCTCTTCTCTGAACCTTTTCTAAAATCGCTATATCCTTTTTAAGATACGGCGACCAGAATTGCACACAATATTCAAGGTGCGGTCTCACCATGGAACGATATAGAGGCATTATAATATCTTTTGTTTTATTTTCCATTCCTTTCCTTATCATACCTAGCATTCTATTTGCTTTATTGGCCGCTGCTGCACACTGGGCCGAGGGTTTTAAACATGGTATAAACAATGACGCCTAAATCTTTTTCCTGGGTGGTAGTTCCTAATGTGGAACCTTGCATCATGTAACCATAGTTTGGGTTGTTCTTCCCTAGATGCATAACCTTGCACTTGTCCACATTAAATTTCATCTGCCATTTTGATGCCCAGTCTTCCAATTTATCAAGATCCTCTTGCAAGTTTCCACAATCCTCTTGGGTTTTAACAACTTTAAATAGTTTTGTCTCATCTGCAAATTTGATAACCTCACTCGTTATTCCACTTTCCAGGTCATTTATGAATATGTCAAAAAGCAGCGGACCCAGCACAGATCCCTGGGGTACACCACTATTCACCTTTCTCCATTGGGAAAATTGGCCATTTAGCCCTACCCTCTGCTTTCTATCTTTTAACCAGTTCCTGATCCACAATAGTACAGTGCCTCCTATCCCATGACTCTTTAGTTTTGCCAAAAGTCTCTCATGAGGGACCTTGTCAAAGGCTTTCTGAAAGTCCAGATACACAATATCAACTGACTCACCTTTGTCCACCTGATTATTCACTCCTTCAAAAAAACATAACAGATTAGTAAGACAAGATCTTCCTTGTCTAAAGCCATGTTGGCTGTCTCCCATTAGGTCATGACTACCTACATGCTGAGTAATTTTATTCTTTATGATGGTTTCTACCATTTTTCCTGGTACTGATGTCAGGCTCACCGGTCTGTAGTTTCCCAGATCACCCCTGGAACCCTTTTTAAAAATTGGTGTTACATTGGCGATCCTCCAATCTTCACGTATTAGAGATGATTTTAATGATAGTTCACAGATAACTAATAGCAGGTCTGCAATCTCATATTTCAGTTCTTTCAACACCCTTGGATGTATACCATCCGGCCCAGGTGATTTGCTACTCTTCAGTTTATCTAATAGTTGTAATACATCATCCCGATGTATCGATATTTCCTTCTATTCTTCCGCACCTTTAAATACCACTTCAGTCATGGGTAACATCCCTACATCTTCCTCAGTAAAGACTGAAGCAAAGAATTCATTCAGTCTCTCCGCTATCGCCTTGTCGCCTCTTAGTGCTCCTTTAACCCCTTTATCATCTAATGGACCAACTGACTCTCTCACAGGTTTTTTGCTACGAATGTACTTGAAAAGGTCTTTACTTTGCGTTTTTGCTTCCGCAGCAAGCTTCTTCTCAAATTCTCCCTTTGCCTGCCTTATCAATGCCTTGCATTTGACTTGCCAGTGCTTGTGCTGTTTCCAGGTTTCGTTGTTTGGCTCTTTTTTCCATTTCCTGAAAGATGCTTTTTTGGCAACAACAGCCTCTCTGACCTCACCTTTAAACCATGCTGGCAGTTTTTTGGACTTCCTTCCACTTTTCTTAAAGCATGGAATACAGCTGGTCTGGGCTTCCAAGATAGTATTTTTCAACAACAGCCAAGCCTGATGTACGTCTTTAACCTTTGCAACTGCTCCTTTTAGTTTTTTCTTGACTGGTTTTCCTCATTTTATCATAGTCTCCCTTTCGAAAGTTAAAAGGTAGTACTGTGGATTTCCTTACTATCCCCTCCTCCACTAATTAAATCAAAGGTGATCATGCTATGATCACTATTGCCAAGTGGCCCCAACAACCTTATCTCTTGCACTAGATCTGGTGTTCCACTAAGGACTAGGTCTAATATGGCTTCCCCTCTGTTCGGTTCATGAACCAGCTGCTCCAAGAAGCAGTCATTTATTTCATCTAGGAACTTTATCTCCCTAGCATGTCCTGACGTGACACTGACCCAGTCGATACTGGGGTAGTTGAAATCACCCATTATTATTACTGCGCTGTAGCTTTTGTTAGCTTCCTTGATTTCTTTGAGCATTTCATCATCCATTTGGTCATTCTGGCTAGGCGCTCAATAGTACACCCCCACTGCCATTGCCTTCCCCCTTTTACATGGAATTTCAATCCATATAGATTCTACAGCAGATTTTGTTTCCTGCAAAACTTTAATCCTTTCTGACTCAATGCCCTCTCTAACAGAGAGAGCAACCCCTCCACCAATTTGATCAGCTCTATCATTACGATATAGTTTGTACCCAGGTATCACAGTGTCCCACTGGTTGTCCTCCTTCCACCATGTCTCTGATATTCCAATCATATCTAACCTTTCATTTAGTGCTATATATTCTAACTCTCCCATCTTATTTTTTAGACTTCTAGCATTTGCATACAAGCATTTTAGAGAATGTATTTTATTCATATTAATTTGGCTATTGTTAGACATGGGTAATTTGGGATCTTTAAGCTCTGTCTGCTCCATACTTGAGAGCATTTGGGCTACTTTACTCTTTTGTGGAACCTCTCTGCTTTTGGTAGTATCCTTCAAAGATACATTCTTCCGAACCATCCGCTCTTGGGCGACTGTCGGCTTTCCCCTAATATCTAGTTTAAAAGCTGTCAGCTAGGTCCCTGAGCAAGAAGGCCTTTGACTGGAGAGTGTCCAACTTTACCCCGATGAACTCCAGACATTGTGTCGGTAGGTGAGATTTGGGGTAGTTTATGACAAACCCCAATTGCTGCAGAACCTGGATGGGGCATGCGTGGCCTGCTGCCGTACCTCCCTTTATGAGCCAGTCGTCCAGGTAGGGGAAGACAAAGATCCCCTGGAGATGGAGGAAGAGGCCACAACTTCCATGCATTTTGTGAAGACCCTTGGGGCAGAAGCCAAGCAGAAAGGGAGCATCCTGTACTGTTAGTGCCTGCCCCCCCACTATGAACCACAGGTACTGCCTGTGGTTGGAGTGAATGAGAATGTAAGTAGAGGCATCCTTGAGGTCTAAGGAGCATAGCCCATCTCCCTGCTGGAGGTAGGGCAGCAATGTTCCAAGGGAGAGCATCTTGAACTTCTCCCTCACCAGGAATTTGTTGAGTTTGCACAGGTCCCCTGCTCTTTTTGGCACGAGGAAGTACCTGGAGTAGAACCCCTTGCCCATGAGATGGTGGGACACTGGTTCCACCACTTTGTCCTTGAGAAGACCTGCCAACTCCTTCAGAAGGTGGTCCAGTGGAGGGGAGACCTGAGGGGCTCTCCCGGGAATTAAGGGGGAGGTGTCTGAGTAAGGCGGCGGAGGTAACCCTCCCTGACCACCCGAAGTGCCCAGGAGTCGGTGGTGATGGTCAACCACCTCTGGGCATAGTGGGCCAGACATCCCCCTGTGGGCTGCTGATCTCCTTGGGGTAGATAGGCTATGCTCAAGGAGCCAAAAACAACCCCCCTGACTGGGCCAGGGCCAGGGCCAGGGCCACTGCCTGCTTACGAGGGCCATGCCCATGTCCCTTGGCCTGCTGACCCTGTTGGGAAGCTGGGGAGGCCTGAAAAGGTGGGTAGTTTCTGTAAGCAGTCTCTTTTCTCAGGTAGAAGGACTTTTTACCCGAACCTTCCATTGGGGAGAAGCAGCGGTCTTTTTAAAGAGCCTGCTCCTCATCATGAACTCTGTCTCCAGCTAGGCAGCCTTGTCGGTCATGGGTTTGACAAAGAAGTTCTTTCCTGACATGGGACATTGACCAACTTGTCCTGAACCCACTGCTCAAGGTCAGATGACCGTAGCCAAGCTTGGCGCCGTGCATCAATGTCAGCTGCTGCTACTCAAGCCGCCAACTCGAACCCATCATAGACTGCCCGAGATATGAATTTGGAGCACGGACAGACTGCCTTGGCCAGGTTCTTGAACTGCTGCAGGGGTTCCTCGGAGAGACCCTATGCCAAGTCTCTCAGGTACATGCCCATGTACAGCTGGTAGGCCTGGATGTGGCCGATGAGCATCGAGCCCTGGTAACACTTTCTGCCAAGGGCATCCAAGGTGCAGGGTGGCACCAAGGAGTGTGTCTTCTGACTGTTCAGCCGATGCATTGCTGACTCCACCATCATGGAGTTATGTGGCAGCTGTGATTTCTGGAAGCCCGGGCTCCGGTGGACTCGATACATCGAGTCAAGGCATTTGCTTACCACCAGCACAGACGCCGGTGTTTCCCACATTTGAAGCATCAGTCATTCCAGGATGGGAGGGATGGGCACCGTGAGCGATTCCCTCAGAGGAGCCTCGTACTGGAGAATTTCCAACTCATCCACCCGAGTGTCCTCCTCTGACTCCGTAGGGAATGCCAGGGCCTTAGACATATCCTTGACAAAATCAAGGAAGCCCACATCCTCGGCAGGGACTGCCATCAAGTCTCCAAGATGAGAGAATCTGATGGGATGTTGTGGTGGCAATGGGTATCGGGGGACTCCTTGTCCTCCGTCTCCCACTCGGATCAGTCAAGGACTCATAGGAGGGCTGCTCCGCAGGCCTCGGGGCTCCTGAAGCTCCACGGCTGGTGCCGGTGCACTCACCAGGGATGATCAGGGTCCCGTTCAGCGGGAATCGGATCGAGACCTCGGTTGAGGATCGACTCGAGGCCGAAGGACCTCAAGGATCGACTCGGCTTCCGGAGACATCTTCAATGTCGAGGGCCTGATGGTTGGGGCAGATGAACCGGACAACAGCGACCGCTGCTGGTCCATGAAGGCAGACAAACTGTGCTCCAAAGCTGCCATTCTGGACTCCAGGCCAGAAGGTTCCGCAGCCTTTGGCGTGGCCACAGAGGTACTCAGGCCCGGCAATGGCTCCCCCGACAGGGAAGCCTCAAAGAGAATGGTATCAGTGGAGAGGCCGGTCCAAGATCAAATCCTTCTGGGGGACCTTTGGAGGCCGCTCCTTCTCTGATGCCTTAGACAAGCGTCTCAGACCGCAGGACCTGGCCCAGGAGGCACCTGACCGGTCGGATCCATCCAATGACGCTGCCTTTGAAGGTTTCTTCTTCCTCCTAGTTTCCCTTGAGGGAGACCCCCTTTCGGAAGACCCACGGCGGGACTTGGGATCAAAAAGGTCCGCCCGAAGTGTCGAGGTGTCAGACAAGGCCCTGCCTTCAGGAAGGGGATCACGCATGCGTGGTAGCATCTCCCAAATGCTTTCTTTGGAAGCTGGGGGGATGCTTCCATGAGGGCTCCGTTGTTGCCAACGTCACCCATATGTGAGGACTGACTTCCTGCTTGTTCCATGAGAATATGACTTTCCATGTGAAATGTTTTAGGGTGGCCAGTTCAAGCAGTTTCATGAGTTTTATCAGGACTACAACAGATTTCACACTGGATGTGGTGCTCTGATGGGAGGTAGTGTATTCATGAGACCTTTCATGAATTGTGCTACCAGAGAGTGTACAGATAAAAGGGAGTGTACAGATATTGGGTTTTTCCTTTTGAATGATGAGGATAGAAAACAATAGCCAACAGATGGTATCTGACTGAGTTGGTCTGGAATCTGGATTGTCCTCATTTTCATTTATAAGCCATTAAATATGCTCTACGCTTATTTAATAGCTTATAAATGAAAGCAAGGACAATCTGAGGTCTTTTTCCCTATCATTTAAATTAGAAATGAGAAACTATATAATAATTTGATAAATATTTTTGCAGTTTTATATGATTAGTTAGGTATCACCAATTTTGGCCTTTTTGAATTACCTGATGACCCTGCCATCACTCATGACAGCACTCATTCCATAGCACTACTTTTCAAAGTCATGTGTACAAACAATATCATCCTGATGCTGATTACCCTTGGTGCCCCCAGGGAGCAATAAGCTCTACCAATTTGAGGTTTAGAGTCTCTGGAGTCTCAGACACTATATTTAACAATGTATTACAAATTTCTGTGACTACCTGTTTGCAATCCTGATATTTGGGGCCCTCTGGACCACCACAAATGCGGAGATTATTTCAGTGCGTCTGTTTTCAAGATTTAATTTCAACAGTAGCCCCTCTCAGCCAGGCATTCCCAAAATCACCCATCTGGTGATTTCATGATGACTTCTCCAACCACTCCTCATATTCCTCCACTCTTCTCCTTAATCTCTCCTCCTACTTCAGCTTTTAATTCACAGATCATCTATCCCAGCTCCTCTCTAATCATGGCTATTTTGTACTTTGCCTCCCTGAACCATGCCCACAGCATAATCTATACCAAGGACACCATTGCTGTTGAACTGGGACCTTAACTTTTCTACACTGCACCCAGCTCATATGCCAAAATACCTGTCATCTTGGGATCAGTACAGCACTCAGCCTCTGCATCCTGGTAGGTAAAATCCGTTTAAACCTGCCATTTTCTTGCAGGTCCAATATTCAGAAGCAGGTCACTCCGGAATGAACTACAAAGCACCACAAAAAAAAAAAAAAAAAAAATCACTCAATTATCAAAAATATGGTATTTAAAGCGAAGCCAAAAAAAGAAAGAGAAAGGGAGAAAAGGTCTCAGATCAACATAGGACCTTTGACAGGCATCAGGGAAACCCCTCACACCATTGTCACAACATATCAACGACCTTAAAAACTCCCTTCTCTTATATTAACCAAACATTTTTCAATCAAAAACTACAGAGCCTGCAGATAAGTTTCAACAACAGCAGGAAGATATTACTCCAATACCAAAAATTATCGAAATTTCCCCTCAAAACAAAGTATTAGCTCTTTCACTCAGTTTTTGTCGGATGAAGCCGAGGGAAGTTAAGACTACACTTTAACTCCTCCAGACGGCTACATCCATTTTATTTAATAACCTAATATAGTGTATTTAAAAACTTAACACCTCCAAAAAGTCCTTTGTAAAGCAGCATAACATGATCCATTCATTAGATAGCACAACGTGCACGTTTCGGGACCAATTCCCTGTTTCAAGTACAGTATCTCGTAAGCTGTATCTCAAACTGTGTTAACTGCCAAAAGTCGCCGAGTTCTCACCCTCGGTATGTTTATATAGGGAATATGTCACTGGCTAACAATCTGCCATCACTCGAACAATCCAATCAGAAGGAGAACAATCCAATCAGAACAATCCAATCAGAGGAGTTAAAGTGTAGTCTTAACTTCCCTTGGCTTCATCCAACAAAAACTGAGTGAAAGAGCTAATACTTTGTTTTGAGGGGGAGTTTCGATAATTTTTGGTATTGGATATTCATTGTGTTATCGATAATTGGGAAGACATTACTCGGCAATCTGAGCATTTATAGGAAGAGGTAAAGAAGATTAAGAAATTAAAGAGGGACTATGATGATTATACGATAGGTTATGTTTATCCATGGATGAATGTTAACCGGAAAGATAATAAAAAAAAAAATCACTAAAACGAGTGTAGTTTGAATTATCATCAGATGATTCATCTAGTATGGACAGTAGTAGACCATCTAAGGAGAATTTTTTAGGAGGTGGTGGAGTCAGGAAGAAGAAATCACCTGTGGGTCAACACAGGGATGGGGGTAACACACAGAGCAAGAAATGAGTATTTCATCTAAGATAGATACTAGGTCATCATTGGTTATGAATCTTTTGAGGATCCCATTATCCAAGTGTCATCTTCAACTTTTAAACAAAGGATTGTCTTGTTCCTAAAATTACCTTTGATTCTTTTCCGTTTAGGGTAGATCTTGAGAACTATATTAGAAAGCTGAATTTAAAAGTTATTTTTGCCACGAAGATCGGAGGTTTAGAAGTACCTGACACACCTGTTTGTGGAAGTGATGAAGATCGTGGTCCAAGTAGAGTGCGGTTACCTTTGAAATCCACATGGAACCCACCTGGTCAAGTTCATCCAGCCTTGTCTATTTATAAACAATTGATTTTGCAGGATGTTGAGCATTTGGAAAACACGTCACTATGGACGTTTTGTGTACTGACTGCTGAAGAAAAGAAAGCATTGCAAGATCTTTGTTCTATGCCAGAAGTGGCGATTAGACGTGCAGATAAGGGGGGAGCAATTGTGTTAGATTGGGATGATTATTTGATGGAAGCTGCTCATCAGTTGTCTGATGCAGCGATTTATGAACAATTATTAATTGATCCAACTAGCCGTTTACAGGCTTGTATTAAAGAAATCACCCATACTGCATTTACTGATAAGTTAATTTCTAAAAAAGAATTGTCTTTTTTGAATGTTTTGTCTCCCACTCTTGCAAAATTTTATCGTGCCAAAAATTCATAAAAGCTTGGTACATCCCCCTGTGGTAGGCCTATATTTTCCACTAAGGGAACTGTTTTGGAACCTTTGTCTATGTTTGTAGACTCTTTTTTAAAGACCTTTGTTGGTGGATATCTCTTCTTATTTAAAAGATGCTTCCTCCAAAACTTGCAAAAAATGAGTAGTTTGTATGGGCTTTGGAACCAGATAGATTGTTGGTCACTCTGGATGTTATAGCGTTATACACTAACATTCCCCAATTGCAACATTGGACGTCATTGAGGTAGGCTTTACACCGTTGGGGTGACCTTACTGATTGTATGATTGGTTTCGTCATGGAATTGGCCGAGTTATCTTTATATCAAAATTATTTTGCTTTTGAGGGGGTGATTTACCATCAGATTTCTGGGGTAGCTATGGGGTTTGCCAATTTGTTTATGGTGTTTATGGGGTTATACAAGCAGAAATGGCTTTCAACATCACCATTTGTATCCCATATTAAACTTTGGCATAGATATATAGATGATGCTTTTTTTTTTTTACTTTGGAAGGGGTTGGTAGAGACTTTGGAGCAGTTTTATTGTTGGTTGAATGGGTTAAATTACAGTATACAATTCACCTATATGTGTCATAGGGATGCTATAGCATTTTTGGATGTTTGGATAAGACGGGGAAGAACTAGCTGGGAAACTTCGGTGTATAGAAAACCTACAGATAGAAACACATTCCTTCATTATTCTAGTGCTCATCCTGTGTGATTATGGGAGGGATTATCTTTTTCTCAATTTATTATATTTCGGAGAAATTGCTCTGATGTTATTGATTTTAAGTTCAAATCCAAGGGTTTGATGGCTAACTTTAAAGCTAGAGGGTATCCGGATGTGGTGGTAGACCGTGCATATCGTCGGGCTTTGTTTAATAAACAGATCTGTTGTTGCACTCATGAGGGGAAAGAAAAGAATGTGGTGGATGATGGGTGTGTGAATTTTATATCTAAATATTGTCCATTCCGTTTTTGGATCCAGCGGATTTCAAAACATGAGAATGTTTTGAGAACAATTCCTGGGCTGATTGATAAACGAACAAGGTGTGTTTGGTTGCATGACCAAAATCTAAAAGAAAAGTTGAGTCCTGCATGTTTGCATCCACTGGTCCCCAAGTGTGAGGAGAGGATTAGTCATAGCAGCTGTGGTATTTATTTATTTATTTAGACAGATTTGTATGCCACCTTTTCCTTCAATCAAGGTGGTCATGTCACATCACAATTGGAGGGTTACATTTAGACAGTACAGTTACTTAACAGCATTTAGACAGTAACATTTAACATGAAGGTATTTAATAACGTGGTATGATGGATTTGTGTGTGTGTGTGTGTGCGCTTAGTTGGCGGAGGTAGTAGTATTTCTGTTTGGGTAGGAGATGTTGCCTGAATGTTCGTAGGGGTATTCATGGGGGTATTTGTTCCATTTGCTCTGTGTCATGTGATATTTAGGCATTTTCGTATAATGGTAAGGATTATAAGCTTAAGTGAGGGACTTCTTGTACATCCACATATGTTGTATATGGAATTTGGTGCTCTTGTGGGCTTATGTATGTTGGGAAGACGGTAAGATCTTTTAGGACAAGAATGAATGAGTACAGAAGCTGTCTGAATTGTAAAAGGTGTGAGGCTCCTATTGTGCAGCACTGTTTAGAGAAAGGCCATGTTTTTAGTGATTTGCGGTGTTTTTGTATTGATGTAGTGGATGCCGGGAGAAGAGGTCATATTAGAGAACAAGCTTTGGTTATGTGTGAACAGTGGATTTTTCGATTGCAGACAGTGATCCCAGGGGGTTTCAATGTGCAAACTGATTGGGGTGCATGTCTGTGAATCCATTGTTTTTGCTGTAGAAGGGTAGTATCTCTAAGTATTTAAAGGCAGGATTGTGCTGTAGGTCGCATGCGCGGCGTTTTTCAGTGGGTCCGGTTCTGGTGAAGCATGGCCGTGATTGAATGTTTGGCGCAAATCTGCAGTTCTGTGGTGAGTGGGGGGATCTAGACTGACAGTTATTGTTTTTTGATTATGGGGGTTATTGAGGGTCTTATTTTACATTTTTAGTGTGTTTTTTTTGACAGTTAAGCACAGTTACTTACCTGTAACAGGTGATCTCTGGGAACAGCAGGAATAAGTCTTCACATATGGTATCGTCGGTACCGACGGAGCCTGCGCGGGAACGCTCCCCAGCGTCCAATAGGAAAGCTTTTGGGAGCATCCCACAGCGCCTGCGTGCTGCCTTCCTGCCTTTCCCAACCGCCTCTCTCCAGTTCGAGTTTTAAAGCTGAGACAAAGAGAGAGAGAGGGAAGGAAAGATAGATAGAGAGATACAACTCCTAGGGGAGGTGGGTGGGTTGTGAAGACTTATTCCTGCTGTTCCCAGAGATCACCTGTTACAGGTAAGTAACTGTGCTATCTCCAGGAACAAGCAGGAATGAGTCTTCACATATGGGGACTCCCTAGCTGCAGATGCCAGGGAGAGACCCCAGAGTTGTGTGTCCCTGAAAAGGGCTCCACCTCCCCCCATGGATCTCTGGCCTCCAACCAGGGTAGGTGGGTAGGAGTTGATTAGGAATGGAACAGGTGTTTGAGAACAGCCTGACCAAACAAGGCATCCCGGCGGGAGTCCTTGTCCAAACAGTAATGGGCTGTGAAGGTATGAACCGAGGCCCAGGTGGCCGCTCGACAGATTTGGTCGATGGACACAGAGTTCAGATGAGCCATTGAGGCTGCCATGGCCCTCACATTGTGAGCTGTGACATGGCCTTCCAGAGAAAGGTTCCTACTCTGGTAGGCGAAAGAAATACACTGAGCAATCCATTTGGACAGTGTTCTCTTAGAAACTGGAAGTCCTAAATGGGAAGGATCAAAAGCAACAAAGAGTTGAGAAGACTTTCTATGTTGCTGTGTCCTTTGTAAGTAAAACGCGAGAGCTCTTTTACAATCCAAAGTATGAAGATTCCTCTCTGCACTTGATGCATGAGGTCCTGGAAAAAAGACAGGTAAGTATACCTCTTGGTTCAGATGAAAAGGCGAGACCACTTTGGGCATAAAGTGTGGATTGGTCCTGAGGACTACCTTATCAAGATGGAACCTTGTATAAGGAGGGTTGGCCACCAAGGCTTGCAACTCACTGATGCGACGTGCTGAGGTGACTGCAATGAGAAAGATAACCTTCCAAGAAAGAAATTTCAAGGAGGTGGTGGCTAAAGGTTCAAAAGGGTGGCTTCATAAGCTGGCCAAGAACCAGATTTAAGTCCCATGCCACTGGAGGTGGTCTAATGGGAGGTTTAGTTAAAAGAAGGCCTCTCATGAATCTTGCTATAAGAGGATGAGGCGAAACAGGCTGTCCATTGAGAGGCTTGAGGGACGTTGCAATAGCACTCAAATGGACTCTTACCGAATTCGTTTTGAGGCCTGCATGTGAAAGATGCAGAAGATACTCTAGTAAAGAATTCACAGGTATTGCTAGAGGGTTAAGACCCTTCTCAGAATACCAAATGGTAAATCTTTTCCATTTGAAAGCATAGGAACGTCTAATGGAAGGCTTTCTAGAAGCATGAATAATATCTCTGACTTGCTGAGAGAGATGAAAAACTTGAAGGTCTAGGCCTTCAGCAACCAGGCCCTGAGATGGAGAGACTGGGGGTTTGGGTGCCACAACGTTCCGTCTTCCTGGGAGAGAAGATCTGGAGCAGAGCCCAACTCCAGGGATGGAGCTTGAGAGAGATGCAGAAGTAGAGAGTACCACACTTGGCGTGGCCAATGTGGTGCTATGAGGATCATAGACCCTCGGTCTCTCTGAAGCTTGAACAGTGTTTTGGGAATTAGGGGAATGGGTGGAAAGGCATAAAGGAAGTCTTGACCCCAGTGAAGGAGGAAGGCATCCTTGGCCTGAACTCCCTGACACGGAATCC
This sequence comes from Ichthyophis bannanicus, assembly GCA_033557465.1. NCBI lineage: Eukaryota > Metazoa > Chordata > Amphibia > Gymnophiona > Ichthyophiidae > Ichthyophis > Ichthyophis bannanicus. The sequence goes on from CM066039.1 coordinate 197,520,488, forward strand.
TGGAACAGAACCGGGGAAGTTTGGCATTCCACGGACTTGCAAACAGGTCTATGTCCGGGGTTCCCCAAATTCGAAAAATCCTGGCTATCTGGTCCCTGTGGAGGGACCATTCGTGTGGAAGCAGAACTCGACTGAGTCTGTCTGCCCAAGAGTTTTGAATGCCTGGAAGATATACTGCCATAAGATGAATTTGATGCTCTCTGGCGAAGGCCCACAGTCGCAAAGCTTCGTTGCAAAGCGACAGAGAGCCAGTCCCCCCCTGCTTGTTTACATAGAACATGGCTACTTGATTGTCCGTGTGGATGAGGACTGTCTTGTAGCTGAGCAGGGAGTGGAACACTGAGAGCTAAGAAAATTGCTCTGAGTTCCAAGAGATTTATGTGTAGTGAAGTCTCCTGTGGAGACCAGATGCCCTGGGTGGAGAGATCTTGCAGATGAGCTCCCCAACCCATTGGAGAGGCATCTGTTGTAAGGGTTGCTTGGGGAAGTGACTGTTGAAAAGGGGACCTCAGCAACAGGTTTTGAGAGGACTTCCACCACTGGAGAGACCAAAAAAGGCGACTGGAGTTTGCTATTTTGTCTGACAGGCAACCTGATGCCTGAGTTCATTGGGTGGACAAAGTCCATTGAGCTGCCCTCATGTGAAGGCGAGCATATGGAACCACATGCACAGTGGATGCCATGTGGCCTAAGAGTTGCAACATTTCTCGAGCAGTTAAAAGGGGCTTTAACTGTATTTGGGAGGCTAACTGCACCAAGCGTAGACAATGGGCCTGAGGAAGATAGGCCCTTGCAGTTGTGGTATCCAACAAAGCCCCTATGAACTCAAGGGACTGAGTAGGGGTGAGACTGGATTTTGGGATGTTTATTACTAGTTCCAAATACTGAAGGACGCGCATTGTGCAGATTAGACAAGTCTTGGCCTCTGCTTGAGATGGAGCTCGAATGAGCCAGTCATCCAGATATGGGAAGACAAATATTCCTAGAGTGCGTAGAAATGCAGCTACTACTGCCATGCATTTCATGAACACCCTTGGTGCAGAGGCCAGACCAAAAGGAAGCACCCTGTACTGGTAGTGCTTTCCTTGAAAAAGGAACCGAAGGAACCTTCTGTGAGTTGGATGGATGAGGACATGGGTGTACACATCCTTGAGATCTAGAGAACAAAGCCAGTCCTGACTCTGAAGGTATGGAAGCAGAGCACCGAGAGAAATCATTTTGAATTTCTCCTTGAATAGAAATTTGTTCAATTCTCTGAGATCTAAGATGGGTCTGTAGCCCCCTGTTTTCTTTGGAATAAGAAAATAAGGGGAGTAGAACCCTGTGCCTTGTTGAGAAGAGGTACTTCTTCTATTGCCCCTTGGGCAAGAAGGATGGCAATCTCCTGACCTAGAAGGTTGAGGAGAGATGTTGGAGAATTGAACTGTTTCACCATGGTGGGGGGGGGGGGAGGAAGGCTTAAGAAATGAAGCCTGTACCCTTCCCTTATGATGGAGAGTGTCCATTGCTTTGCTGTGATTTTCTCCCATCTGGGAGCAAAGTAAGTCAACCTTCCTGGGATGGTAAGGGGCTCTGGCCCTTCCAGAGCTAGAAAGGCTAAGTTCTCTAGTAGCGAGTCAAAGGCCCTGAGGAGGCTGAGGCTGCTGGGCCGCAGAAGGTCTAGCTGCCTTTGACTTGGCCTGTTTAGGTGGTTGCTGACGCTTTGCAGCAAAACGACCTGCAGAAGATGCCTGCTGACCACAAGCAGGATAGTATCTTCCCTTTTTGGAAAAAGATGTCTTTTTAAACAAACAATCTTTTCTTAACAGGAGCAGAGGTAGACTTTGAAAGTCGATCCAAAGCAGAGTTTTCAGCATCCATCTGAGTGGCCTTTGCTTGCCAATCCTTACCAAAAAGGTTTTCACCAAAACCAAAAAGGTGTACCCAGAGCTCCAAATCAGAAGCTTGTAGCCAAGCAATTCTGCGTGCCCCTATGGCAATAGCCGAAGCTCTGCTTACACACTCAAAAGAGTCAAAGTCTGCACGGTTGGAAAATTTGGAGACATCTTGGGCATGCTTGAGCCAAGTGAGAAACTCCTCTCTTTTATCCTCTGAAATGAAAGGGGTTAAAGTCTGCAGATGATCTGTGACTTCTTTTAGAAACATTCCTATATAGAGACTATAGGAATTGATTCTAGCAGCTAGCATAGCAGCTTGGAAAACCCTTCGGCCAAAAGCATCCAGGGTCCTGCATTCACGCCCTGGAGGATTAGATGAGTGTCTTTTTGCACTCTTTATCTTCTTCATGGCAGACTCTACCACAATAGAGTGGTGAGGAAGCCGAGTCTTGTGGAAGCCAGGACAAGGAGGGACACGATACATGGTGTCTAACCTGCGAGAATGAGGAGAAGTGGTGAGAGGTGTTTCCCACATCCTCAACATGAGATCATAGAGAATCTCATGAACAGGTAAAGTAGCTGCCTCCTTAGGAGATTCAGGATATTGTAAAATATCCAACTCCTTGGCTCTGGGTTCTGACTCAGGGGCCACCATGATAGAGAGGCCCCTAGCCACTTCCCTAACAAAGTCTTGAAAAGACAAGTCTTCTGGAGGAGACATTCTTCGTTTAGGTGAAGAAGACTCCTGAGGAAGAAGTATCGATGCTTCTACAGAACCCTCAGACTCAGAGTCCTCAGAGGAATCGAAGTATCGCCTGTCTGGATGCTCCTGTAAAGCCCGATAACCGTATCGAGTGGGATCGACATCGGGAGTAATTGGTACCGGTTCGGTACCAATGGGCATCATAGGACAGGGTACCGTTGCAGTCGACACCGAAGCCGATGTCGATGCCATTGGTAGCGGTACCGGGAGCGATGCCGCTACCGGAGCCGGTACCAGCAACGGGGATGGTTGCGGTACCAGAGGCGTCGCAGCCTGTATGAAAGCCGTTAAGGTACGCTGCATGGTCAGAATCTTCTGATCCATTGACGCCACCAGAGTCTGGATGTTGGTACCAGTGGGAACCACCGGTACCCCAGAACACGGCAACAGGTGATCTGTCGAGGCCAAGCCATCGATGTCAACCTGTGACCCCATAGATAACGCTTTGGAAGCCGGAGCTTCCCGCCGGGGTAATTTTGCCGGTGCGGAATCCTCGAGGGCAAGCCCGGAGGCATCTCGATGCTTAGAGGGAGATCTACCCTTCGAGGACCGGCCAGATTTATGCTTGGTTACTCGAGATCCATGGGAGGAAGAGGAGGCCCTGGAAGACGTCGATGCTACCGAAGCTGCATCAGAGGGAAACAGGGTACTGAGCTTGGCTGCTCGGTTCTGCCGACCTCTCTTAGACATCATGGTACAGGCCACACAATCAGTGATGGAATGGTCAGGTCCCAAACACTTTAGACACCAGTCATGGGTGTCGGTGACAGAAATAGTACCGCCACATTTTGTGCATTTTTTAAACCCAGAAGTGGGCTTCTCCATGAGGAAAATATTTTTAGGCCTAGGGCCCAAAAACTGAAAATGCACAGTAGAAATAAAGCGTTTTTTGTTTTTTTTTGAAAGAAAGAAAAGAAAGACCGGCGGTACTGGTCCGACGTCAAAGAAGGCAGGCGCGACACAAAAGAATAAAGAAAAAATAAATAACTTCTTCTGCGGTGACAGGAACACGACCTGCTGGCTCCGTGGAAAAGAAGAACTGGAGAGAGGCGGTTGGGAAAGGCGGGAAGGCAGCACGCAGGCGCTGTGGGATGCTCCCAAAAGCTTTCCTATTGGACGCTGGGGAACGTTCCCGTGCAGGCTCCGTCGGTACCGACGATACCATATATGAAGACTCATTCCTGCTTGTTCCTGGAGATTAATTCATTCCCCCTGAAGAAGCATTTAGCGAAACGCTTAATGGGCGCCATGGAAAGGCATTGGGATGAAGCAGATCAAATACAAAAGATCTCATCCAATGTTCTGATCTCTTGGAAGCTTTTCAAGAACTTCAGAGCAAAAGCTTATCTTAAGCTGCTTGGCTGTGATTGAAAAATGTTTGGTTAATATAAGAAAAGGGAGTTTTTAAGGTCGATGTGTTGTGACAATGCCGTGAGGGGTTTCCCCGTTGCCTGTCGAAGGTCCTATGTTGATCTGAGACCTTTTCTTCCTTTCTCCTTTCTCTCTTTGGCTCCGCTTTAAATACCATATTTTTGATAATTTAATGGAGTGATTTTTTTTCTTTTGTGGTGTTTTCTTGCAGGTGGCCGAGTTGACACCCTTTCAAGGTGTATTACCACTTAATGGAGGCCCATGTTGCCATTAAAACACAGCAGAGAGTAGTTATTTTAGCGTACTTTGGGAAGGTTCACCAGAGTTTCCAGCTCAGGCATCCATCAGGCAAGGTGACATCACTTCAAACCCTTATAATGATTTTGAAGGGAAGGAATTATAAGGGTTTGATGGTACATTCACAGTCCGATTAGAGCTTCAATTACATAAATGACCGTTAAGGATCTCCAAACTGCTGCTAGCTCGCCTCCTTTTTCTTTATCCTTGAATTATGCACCATACACTGCTGAGCAAACAGAGACCAATAAAAGCTCTTCATCATTTGTTAACCAAGTTTCTACTACATGCTAGATCATATTTAGAATCTTGTATCAAACAACAAATGATTTCAGACTTCTTATTATCAAGCGATCTAGCATTAAAATACAAACCATTTAATGCTAAGCAGTGCTTATGTATTACAAATGGAAGATAGGAAATCTCCATTAAAATCTCCATCTCTTTATTACCATAATTCCATGCTCTATTCTCAACCTACTTATTTTCTATCCCATACTGATCTTTCCCCAATCACAGTAGTCATCCAAGAACTATGTTTCTCCATATTTATATTATCTTACTATCCCAGCTTCAACAGTTATTCATCTGTGCTGGGCAACATAGAAATCGCTGCGCTAGTTGGCTAAAAATAAATGCCCCAGTCAAAGCCAATAAAATCCCATATATAACTGTTCAAAACTCAAGTCTGAACCAAAATTCACACTAAGGAGTGCATCCTGTTCCTTAAACATGCTCCTTTGGTCTCATGCCTGAAGCTGCGATGTACAGCACGGTTCAGAATTCCTCACCATTTCCATACCCTTCTTAACAGTCCTTCAATAGATACAAAATTAAATTAGATAAGCTGATCCAATGGCTTAAGATGATTCACACACTCTTGTCAACAAGTCTCACTAGACTCGCTTGTTCTTCTGCTACACAACACAGCTCTTTTGATGAAATCCCAAGTAGAGGGAGATTGAAAACATATACTAGCTTTCATAGAGTTTCTTCATTCTGTTGTTTGACATCCAGATACTGGCAAGTGCCTGGGCAACACCATTCCTATATACCAGCGATGTCAGCAAAAGGTTGTGGTCCTCTGTATCCACTTGCTGGCAGGGTGGCATAATCCCATGTAACTGGGTGGACTACGAGGATTCAAGGAAAAGAAATCAACAGGTAAGAATAGTGGGTCCTAGCCTTTATTTTAAGGCCCTAAATATTTCATCTCATCTGGTATATTTAGATGCACAGAACACACCTGGATAGAATGGCCCTGATTGGCCCGTATTTGTAGCCTGCCATCGACAGGGTGTGGTCGCACAGCAAATCGCTGCTTGCTGTTATTTTCCACCACACGCAGGACATCCTTTTGAGTGTATGGGCAGAACTGCGGGTGGCATAGCATCTCATCCAGGTAAAGGAAGCCATCTACAGGAAAAAAAAAAGGTTTAAATCGCACTGGCACTCCTTGTAACCTTAGGCAAGCTATTTCACCCTTCACTGCCTCAGGCGTAAACTTAGATTGTAAGCCCTCTGGAACTAGGGACATACCTAAATGAACTTGAATGTAATTCACTTAGAGCTAGCAATGAAAAGGTGAGAGCTAAATCCAAATAACTAAACATGGAAGGCCCTTTCACTCTGCTCTTTCTAGCCTGCCATCCCCATGCACGGCCCCAATATTAGAGATATGCCAGGTAGCTGCATCCATAAACAATGGGTACCCCCAGGGTACTATCCCATCCTATATCCTCAAACATACCTGTCCCCATCTGAAGGCCAAGGCTGGCTGCTCCATGGCGCAGGGCATAAGACAATGCCTTTGACAAACGGACATCTGGGTTCTGAAAATTAGTTAAAGGCCACTGTCAGTCTACATATAACCACCAATGGGACATTTAAAGAAGTGTGAGCACTACTCATGTTTCTTTCACAAACTGAAACAGCGAGATTCTTGATCCTCATGCTTGAGGTCTCTTCTACTTTCTTACCCACTGGCAATTTGCTGATCTGCCTATTTCTCACTAGGCCTCTCCAGGAATTTTCTGTGAGAAGCAGAAACATTTCCCAGTGATCCACACAAGCTTGAAACCACAATAATCACATACAGATACCAAAGCCACACACTTCTGAACAGCGCAGCAGCAGAAGGCTGAACACAACTGCAAATATGTTTAGTTTAAATAGATTTAATTCCGGTTCTTTTCCACTCAGTTCTCAGCCTGGGTGCTATAAAGCCCTGTTTAGTAATAAGATTAAATGACCTGCTCCTTGCGCCTCCTGGGATTCACCAGCCTTTGGTTTCCTCTTCTTTGCCCAGATCCAGGCTCACTTGGAGAATCTCTGAGCTGTTCCCTATTAGGGTTCATTTTATGGGTCTGTTAAATTGGGACCAACTTACCCTGAAAAAAAGTGAAATTGCAAAATAGTCAGTCCTTTCAGATACATTCAGTCCTATCAGAACTTACATACATAAAGTGAGTCACTTCTCAGTAGACCAGATGTACTAAATGTTTTTCCATATAAATATAAAATTGTAAACATACTTCAGTACCAGCAGAATGGCAGAGAAAAGGCAATCCTTCATCAGGTTACCTCCTTTTGTCCAGAATGATTTACCATAATTGCATCTTCATAAGAAATAAGAACTCCTGGTGTGGACTTTTCCCAACACAAGGGTGCGTTTCTATTTTTTGTCATTTCTATTTGGGATTTCTGAACCTTTTGCTGGCTTTCTTGTTCTCTTTACACTGAGGAGTTTACATTTCAATTTAAAAAGAAAAGAAATAAAAAAAGAACACTTCCTCACACAAATACAAATTCTGATATTCTTCTCCAGGTTGTGTATTTTATCTCCTTACAAATACTTGCAGATGTCCCAGGTTACTTCTAATCTTTATTTCATTAATAGGCAGAAAAACCAGTGCAAGTAGGGAGGGAGGTGGGAGGAGGGCAGGGGGAAAGAGTGGGATGGGAGTTGTAACTATGTATCTGGTTAGGATGTTCAAGTACTCTGGAGACTAACTCCTTTAGTGTTTTCGTCTGGGTGCTGCCAGTTGGTTTAATTTTAAATTCTAAATTAAAAAAAAAAACAAGCAGTTAACCTTTCTTTTCAAATATTTTTTGCTGGTTTATTTTCTATTTTTAAGTTTATGGACATTCCAGCATCAGTGCTGTTGAATATGCTGCAGCCTATACTGTGGTAATAGGAACCAGGTGGCAGGCAGGAGTTGCAGACTGCACAACTGCTCCAGCACATATCATCTTTTATTCAATGCACAGACATGGGTGTGCATGCTAATGGGGAATAGAGTAGTTCTTCCATAACCTGCTGCGTCCGTACCATTTTTCTATTAGTGGTGGCACACACACGTCAAAGGATATAAGAATGAGCAGCACTATATGAGGTGCTTCTTCCCTCCAACTCCAGCCACAGGGGGCCTTCTGCATGCCAGCTAAATACATGGGAGGGAAGCAGCAAAAGAAAGGCAGACAGACAGGCATTATGGACAGGGCCAGCCAAACCATTAGACAAACTAGGAGGTCGCCTAGAGTGGCATCTTATGAAAGGCAGCAAACAGCAGGATATTCAAAGCTAAAACAATCTATTCTGAATGCCAGGGAGCATAAGGCTTAAGGTTTGTCTAGTGCAGTGATGGCTAACCTTTTTGAGCCCGAGTGCCCAAACTGCCGCACAAAACCAAAGAATTTCCTCAAAGTGCCAGCACGTCAATTTGCATAAATATTTGCATAATGCTAACAAACACTAACTTTTAGTAAACATGTCTCTTAATGAGTGTATGGATAAAGACAGACTAAAAGATTTCTACATTACTATAATCCAGTGCCAACCGCCAGGCACATTAGGAACTACTACAAACACTGCCCATTTAGAACCAATAGCAAACCCGCCGTATCCTAACAGCACTACCAGGACTCACAAAGCACCACACCATACCTATCAAAAGGCAACACTGCAAATATTAAACCAATACATTTCAGACAATAACAATACATGACCTACTGGGGAAAGAGAACAAATGGCAATGTCAAAAAGGAATTACATAAACAGAATACCTCAGCTCAGTTACACAGTTGCAATTGCTCCAGCCACTTTCTTCTGGTTTCTTCATGTTTTCTGCTAACTCTCCATCATCTGCTGTCCATTTGTCCTTTCTTCTCTCTTCTAGTTTTTTTTTCCATTCTCTCTCTCTACATCCGCTTTAACATACTAATCTTTCTCCTTTTGCTCTTTCCTCATTCCTATTTCATCCACTCAAATTTTACCCCTCCATCCTCAATCCCCACTTACTCTCCCAATACCCGGCCAATTGTAGATTTTTTATCCCTCCCACACAAAATATTTTTCCCCTCTCCATTTTACTCTCCCAGCCCCATCCCATTCTAATCCTCCCCCAACATCAGCTCCCTTCTAGTTCCAGCCTCACCCAGCATCCATTCCCTTCTAGTCCCTGCATCAGCCCATTTCCAGTCCTAGCCCCCCATCAGCCCATTTCCAGTCCTAGCAACCCCCCAACCCAATACCAGTCCTAGCCCCCCCCCCATCAACCCACTTCCAGTCCTAAACCCCCATCACCCATTTTCAGTTTAAGCCCCCCCTATAACCCATTACCAGTCCTAACCCCCATCACCCCATTTCCAGACAGCCCCCATCAGCCCACAGCCCATTAGCAGTCCTACCCCCCCAGCCCATTAGCAGTCCTACCCCCCCGCCCGCCCGCCCATTAGCAGTCCTAACCCCCCCAGCCCATTAGCAGTCCTGCCCGCCCGCCCCCCCCTGCCCATTAGCAGTCCTAACCCCCCCTCCCTCCCTGCCCATTAGCAGTCCTAACCACCCCTGCCCATTAGCAGTCCTAACCCCCCCCCTCCCTCCCTCCCTCCCTGCCCATTAGCAGTCCTAACCCCTCCCTCCCTGCCCATTAGCAGTCCTAACCCCCCCTCCCCTCCCTCCCTGCCCATTAGCAGTCCTAACCCCCCTCCCTCCCTCCCTGCCCATTAGCAGTCCTACCCCCCCTCCCCCCTCCCTCCCTGCCCATTAGCAGTCCTAACCCCCCCTCCCTCCCTCCCTGCCCATTAGCAGTCCTAACCCCCCCTCCCTCCCTGCCCATTAGCAGTCCTAACCCCCCCTCCCTCCCTCCCTGCCCATTAGCAGTCCTAACCCCCCCCTCCCTCCCTCCCTGCCCATTAGCAGTCCTAACCCCCCTCCCTCCCTGCCCATTAGCAGTCCTAACCCCCCCTCCCTCCCTCCCTCCCTGCCCATTAGCAGTCCTAACCCCCCCCCTCCCTCCCTGCCCATTAGCAGTCCTAACCCCCCCCTCCCTCCCTGCCCATTTGCAGTCCTAACCCCCCCCTCCCTCCCTCCCTCCCTTCCCATTAGCAGTCCTAACCCCCCCTCCCTCCCTGCCCATTAGTAGTCCTAACCCCCCCTCCCTCCCTGCCCATTAGCAGTCCTAACCCCCCCCCCTCCTCCTCCCTGCCCATTAGCAGTCCTAACCCCCCCCCCTCCCTGCCCATTAGCAGTCCTAACCCCCCCCCTCCCTCCCTGCCCATTAGCAGTCCTAACCCCCCTCCTCCTCCCTGCCCATTAGCAGTCCTAACCCCCCCCCTCCCTGCCCATTAGCAGTCCTAACCCCCCCCTCCTCCTCCTCCCTGCCCATTAGCAGTCCTAACCCCCCCTCCTCCTCCCTGCCCATTAGCAGTCCTAACCCCCCTCCTCCTCCTCCCTGCCCCTTAGCAGTCCTAACCCCCCCTGGCAAATTTAAAAAAAAAAAAAACAAGGCTCTGGCTGAGGCCCCGGCAGAATGAAATGTCCCGCGGGGCCCCCACCGCCCGCTAAGCCCCTCTGCAAGGGCTTTCAGATTCGCGAGGGAGAGCATCTCCCTCGCGTCTCTGTTAAGCCCGCAGGGGTAATGGGAAATTTCCCATCAGTCCCTCGCGTCTAAAGGGGCTGATGGGAAATTTCCCATTAGCCCCTGCGGGCTTAACAGAGACGCGAGGGAGACGCTCTCCCTCGCGAATCTGAAAGCTCTTGCAGAGGGGCTTAGCGGGCGGAGGGGGCCCCGCGGGACGCTGCATTCTGCCCTTGCCGCGTCCGCGGCAGCAGTCAGAGCCAGCTTTTTCTTTTTTTGCGGACCTTCCCGCGTGCCAGCTGCAAGGCCTTCGCGTGCCACAGCTGGCACGCGTGCCATAGGTTCGCCATCGCTGGTCTAGTGTGCCAACACCTTGAACCAACTCTGGGGCCAGCTCTGATTATGGAACATTGTCAACTATCATATGGCATGATGGCACCCTCTGCTAGGTCAGGATTTTACACCCTTAGGGCTCGTGCAAACTTTATAATAAAAAAAAAAAGCAGGAGTTGCTTACCTGAAATGGGGGTTCTCTACGTATCCAAGCCTGGATCTGTTCTCACAATGTCTGCTCTCCTAGAGGTCAGAAAACCCTGGAAGGTTTTCATGAGCATGTGCAGGAATTTCTGTATCTGTTCAACTGCCCCTTGACAATATTAAAGCTATTAGCTCTTAAATATAAGAGGAGAAGGAGGGTGGAAAACTGTGGCTGCATGCCCCTGCGGTCTCCAGAAAAGATTAAATTAGACTTACCTGCTAACTGTAGTTCCTTTAGGAACTCAAGTCCAGTCCCAGACCTCTGGGTTGTGATCCTCCCTCCAGCAGCTTGGAGACTGAGAAACGTCACTCTTGTGATGTCACTGGCATATATAACCACAGGAACTGCCTCCTCGCTCCAGTAACCTATTGACAAAGCAGACTCCCCGGAACAACAAATAAGTAGTACCACTACTAAACGCTATAACCAAACTGAAACTGTGTACAACTAAGGGATAAAACCTCCCCATTAATATATATATATATATTTTTTTTTTTATAGACCAGTTAAAAAATCCTGTATAAATGCTGAGATCCTTCCTCCTCCGTTATGGAAGAAACTGACCCCCCAAAAATATACCCCTGCAACTCATCCGCCCCCATGAACCTGACCCTTAGTAAAAATGGTTTCTTACCTGTGACCGATCTCATGCTTCAGGCCATAGTCCAAAAAGAAATGAGCGGGATACAGGACTGGACTTGAGTTCCTAAAGGAACTAAAATTAGCAGGTAAGTCTAATTTAATCTTCCTTATCGTTCCTCAAGTCCAGTCCCGGACCTCTGGGATGTAACAGAGCAGTACCAAATATCAATGGGAGGGACCAGCCAAACCCGCCTGAAGTACCGCTGCATCAAGACAGGCATCTCTCTCCACCTGAACATCCAGCCGATAATGCTTGACAAACGAATTTATAGATGACCAAGTTGCCTCCTTACAAATTTCCCCAACTGGAATTAAACTATGCTCTGCCCAAGACGCCGCTTGCGCCCTAGTCGAATGAGCCTTAAGACCCTCCGGAACTGACCTGCCTTTTAAAAGATACGCCGATGCTATCGCTTCCTTGAGCCACCTTGCTATGGAAGCTTTCAACGCCATGTCTCCTTTTCTAGGTCCGCCAAAGAGAACAAACAGCCTGACTTCCGGAAACTTTCCGTCCAATGTAAATACTTCAATGCCCGAAGGACATCCAATAAACGTAAACTCCCTGACGACGCTTCACCCGTGTTACCCCTGAACACCGGCAAGGACACTACTTGATTTACATGAAAATCAAAAACTATTTTAGGTAAAAAGGCTGGCACCGGTAGCAAGACCACCTTCGAGTCATAGAAAGACAGAAAAGGCTTTCTACACAACAAGGCCTGCAACTCGGAGACTTGCCGTGCTGAGCAGATAGCCACCAAGAACACCACCTTTATAGTCGCTCTAGCCAACGGCTCAAAAGGCTGTCGTACCAACGCCTCCAACACTATCTGAAGATCCCAAGATGGATCTATCTGTCTACATGGTGGCCTCAAGAGAACCACTGCTCGCAAAAAACGCTTTACATCTGGGTGGCTTCCCAGTGACTCTCCTTTAACCTTCCCCCTGTAACAGGACAAAGCCGCTAACTGAACCCATAGGGACAAAGCCGCCAGACCTTTCTGAAAGCCATCCTGCAAGAACGCCAACACCTGAGGTACCGACACTCGCAATGCCTCCACGTTCCTGTCCACACACCAAGCTTCGAATATTCTCCATATCCGGACATACGCCAACGAAGTTGATCTCTGCCGCGCCTTCAAAGTTCCAATGACTGCCGCGGAATAACCCTTCCCCTTCAGCCTTGCCCTCTCAAGAGCCAAGCCGTAAGAGAGAATTGATCCACCTGGGGCATTAGCAATGGTCCCTGAGCCAAAAGGTCTCTTCGACAGGGCAGGCGCCATGGCTCCGCTACTAACACCCTCATCAGATCCGCATACCAAGGCCTTCTTGGCCAGTTTGGCGCGATCAACAGCACCTGTCCTTTGTGACCTTCTATACGTTGTAACACCCGCCCTATCAGCACCCAACGTGGAAACACGTATAGGAGTTGGTGTTTGGGTCAAGGCTGAATCAGCGCATCCAGACCCTCCGACATTTGCTCTCGCCTTCTGCTGAAAAAACGTCCTACCTTTGCGGACTAGAATGTGGCCATGAGATCCAGTACTGGCGTGCCCCAACGCTGCACCAGCATGTCGAACACTTCCGGATGAAGGTTCCACTCTCCTGGATCCACTCTTACGCGACTCAAAAAAATCGGCTTCCACGTTGTCCACTCCTGCTATGTGCGCCGCCGACAGAGCTTCAAGATGCGCCTCGGCCCACTCGAGCAGCCCTTCGGCTTCCTCCTCCAGTGCGACACTGCTGGTGCCTCCCTGACGATTGATGTAAGCAACTGCCGTCACATTGTCGGAAAACACCCGGATGGCCTTTCCTCTGAGATAGGGCTGAAACTCCCTCAGCGCCAACGTTACTGTGCGTAACTCCAATCTGTTGATCGACCAACTCCGATCCAGCTCGGTCCACTGACCCTGAGCAAACCGACGTTGACAGTGGGCCCCCCAGCCTACCAGACTGGCATCCGTCATCAGGGGAATCCATACGGGGGCTTCCAAGGGCATCCCTTTCTCTAGGCACCGCGGACGCAGCCACCACCATAGCAACTGCTGCATCTCCAGTGACAGGGCAGCTTCTGTGATAACCGATCCCTCTGGTGCGACCACCGTCTGAGCAGGGCGCATTGCAACGGTCTCATATGCGCTCGTGCCCACGGAACCAGCTCGAGAGTTGCGGCCATGGTCCCGAGCAACTGCAGATAATGCCATGCCATCGGGCACGATCTGTTGAGAAATTCTCGGACTAAATCCCTCTACGCTTGTGCTCGCTGCTGAGGCAGAAAGATTCGTCCCACTCTCGTATCGAACTTTGCTCCCAGATATTCCAGCTCCTGTGACGGAGCTAACCAGCTCTTTTCCTGATTGACTACCCAACCTAGGTCCTGCAAAAATGCCACCACTTTGGCCATAGTCTCCCCTGGACTTTGCTCTGATCAACCAATCGTCCAGATAAGGATGCACCAGCACCCCTTCTTTCCGCAATGACGCCGCTACGACCACCATCACCTTGGTGAACGTCCGAGGTGCCGCTGCTAGACCAAATGGCAAGGCCTGAAACTGGAAATGCCCCATCGGCACCGCAAACCTGAGATATTTCTGATGTTCCTGATGGATTTGAATGTGCAGGTATGCCTCAGAGAGGTCTAGGGATGTAAGAATCTCGCCTGCCCGTACCGCCCTATGACCGACTTTAGAGTCTCCATATGAAAGTGATTTACTCGCTTGAGATCCAAAATAGGTCAAAGGCCCCGTCCTTCTTTGGAACCACGAAGTATATGGAGTAACGACTGCTGCCGCATTGGTCTGCAGGCACCGGTATTATGGCCTTGAGAGCCAGCAGCCTCTGCACCGTCTGTCGCACCGCATCGCACTTGAGACGTGCCTTGCAGGGCGACTGTATGAAAGAATCCACCGGACGGTGCAGCTCCAATGCATAACCTTCTCGAATGACCTGCAACACCCACTGGTCAGACGTAATTTGGACCCAGGCAGGATAAATGTCCCATAGCCAACCTCCCACGGGCACGAATCCCCACTGGGTCCCCCTGACTTCATTGTGACTTTCGAAGATTCGAGGAGGAAACGGTCGCAAAACCCCTACTTGCTCCTCAAAAACCTTGGGACCTATAGGGAAAACGACCTCTTTGGGCTTGCCCAAACCTCGGGGAACGAAAGCAACGAAACTCCCTCGGTTGCCCTTTAGGTGGCGGAGTTGGCCGCCCCTGCTTCTGCTTGTCCTCCGGCAGCCTACTGCCTTTGGACTCACCCAAGTCCTTCACCAGCTTGTCCAAGTCTTCCCCAAAGAGTAGCTTACCTCTAAAGGGGAGTTTACTGAACCGGGCTTTGGAAGACCCATCTGCCGCCCAATTGCGCAGCCAAAGATAATGCCGAGTCGCCACCACCGAGGCCATGCTCTTTGCCAAGCCTTGTATAAGATCACAGTGGACATCCGCCAAATATGCGGCTCCCGTCTCCAATCTGGACGCTTCCTCGGTCACTCCTTCATCACCTTGAATCCTCTGCGACCACTGAAGACAGGCTCTCGCCACCCAAGCTCCACAAATAGAAGCCTGTAAGGACAGCGCATTCACATCAAACACCTGCTTCAATAAGACTTCAAGTTTCCGGTTCTGAGCGTCCTTGAGGGCCGCACCTCCTTCCACAGGAATGGTAGTCTTCTTAGTAACCCCAAGACCGCTGCATCGACTCTCGGAGCTTTAAACAACTCTTGATCCTGGTCCACCAGCGGGTAAAGACGAGACATAACCCTTGCCCCTTTAAGGGCCGCCTTGGGCATGTCCCACTCCTCCTGAATCATCTCTCGCACTACCCTGTGGACTGGAAAGGCTCTTTTAATCTTCTGAAAGGCCTGTAGTAATGGGTCTTCCAGGGTCGAATCCATCGCCGGCATATTCAGAGCCTTGAGGGTCTCTGATATGAGCGCGGGCAATTCGTCCCTACGGAATACACGCACCACTCTAGCCTGATCCTCTTGCTCAGTAATCTCTCCTTCCTCCACATCATCATCTAAATCCAGATCCGGCTCTCCCCCTTCGGAGTGAACCCCGGCCGACACCACGGAAGGCTCCGACTGCTCTTTCTCCCCTCTGATCTTCTTTGGAAGCAGCCCCGAGGCCGCCGAGTCCAGAGGCGTGCCGAGCCTCTATTCCCCGGAACCGCCGCAGCTGTAGTAGCTGCAGGCCCGCCTGCTGCGGGCTTCTGAACGTCTGCTGAACAAATTCAGGGGAAAAAATTGCAGCTAAGCCCCCTGGCAAGGATGATTGAGATACCGGGAGAACCGAAGAGGAAGAAGTCCCTGCTACCGGCTCCGGGAGCGGTCTCTCAGAAGAACTCTATTCTGCCAGCAGCTCAGGAACACTGGTATGCCCTTCACCAGCTGCCTCCAATACCTTCTCCATAGAAGCAGCCTCCTGAGCGCAGCCCATGCAAACACCAGCGTCCGACACTGAACCCCTTCTAGCCCCACACACGAGACAGAGCGGCCTAGAAGGTATCCCGGTTAAAGACGCACAAGACACAGCACAGCACTGCCTGCTGGATCTTACAGCCAGGTAGCCTGAAATCTGAGACTCAAAACAGCCTTAGTTACCAACTGCCAAACTTCAGAGGGTTTTTTTTTTTTTTTTTTAATATACTGACGTGGAATCCTGAAAGCACTGGCTCCCAACCTATTCCTGAGGAAAACAAGCTAAAACGAAGCCTTACAGCCCGCACAGAAGCCCCGGAAGGTCCCCTGCCCAAAATGGCATTTCCCTCGCTCGAGCCACCTGGCGCGGCCGACTCCCGCACTGCCGTCTCACTGCGGGCCCCCGGCTAGATCAATAAGCGCGATCGCGAAGAAACACCCCGGCTGCTTTCTTACCTCTGGAAGCTGATTTAACAGGCTGCTGATCCCCTACTGCATGAACACATCCACACCAGCAGAGAACCCCCTCTTGTGGTCCAAACCACTGGCGATCCAGCACCTCTCCTCTTCCTCCTAAAGCATCCAACACTAGCAGGCAAACACATCTGCATTAGTCGGACCCAAAACCCCCGGTGCCTCAACCTCCCACTGGCTCAGGAACTAGCTCTGCACCCCTGTCTTCGCCTGCTTACAAGGCCATACAGGTCCCTCAACAGAGCAAGAGGGGGGAGCGAGGAGAGGAGGAAGGGGGAGCACTTCAGCACCAAAATTAAAAGGCCCTTAACCTAATTTTACAAAATAAGAAAAAGCCACCAAATAACTTTAGAAATCCTAAGAAATCTTATCCAATACCCTACTCTAACTCTCCTTAATTGTCCTCAAGTGAGCCCTGAACCTCCAGGCTCACAGTCCTCCAAGCTGCTGGAGGAGGATCACAACCCAGAGGTCCGGGACTGGACTTGAGGGACGATAAGGAACCCACATTATGGTTAAGCAACTTCACTTTCTCTGTCAATAAGCTGGCGATTCCAAAACTAAGGATTGCTCTTTGAGGGACTGCATTTGTTGCTGCAATCTGGGCAGAAAGCTGTGGGCAACTGGTGGTGAATACAATTGGTCCATTAATGGTAACACTGGTCAACAAATCTTTACAAAAGTCATGTTACTGAAATAAAAATAGTGATTTCTTACCAATTTTTAAATGCTGAACACGAATATGACAGTGAAAATGCAAGGTTGGCTCTAGTTTTTTTGTAATATACAAAAATTAATGTTTACATCACGAAATGCATGTCAATAGTAAATATAATAGGCCTTCGGTTAATACCTGTAAAAAAACAAGTCATAGACTACTTCTTAGATTTCTTTGCCTGTCTCTTGTACAGCTGTTTGGGAGCTTCTCTGGGGAGTGTCCAGCAGTAGTCAGCCAGCATTGTAGTGGACCATTTTCCCTGGTATCTTTGCTCCATCGTTGAGATATCCTGGTGAAAACGTTCACCCTGTTCATCACTAACCATACCACAGTTGTCAGGAAAGAAATCGAGATGGGAATCAAGGAAATGGATCTTTAGAGACATATTGCAGCCAGGTTTCTGATACTGCATCAGCATGTCTTCTACTAGTACCTTGTAGTTTTCTGCCCTAACATTCCCGAGAAAGTTTGTTGACACTAGGCGAAAAGCATTCCATGCTTGTTTTGCATCACCCTGCAGCAAGTTGTTGAACCGGTCATCTTTGAAGAGCTCTCGAATCTGAGGACCCACAAAAACTCCCTCTTTAATCTTTGCTTTGCGGAGTCGAGGGAACTTTTCATGCAGGTATCGGAAAGCTGGCGAAGTGCGGTCCATGGCTTTCACAAAGTTTTTCATCAAACCTAGTTTGATGTGAAGGAGTGGTAGCAGGATTTTGTGAGCCTCAACCAGAGCTGGGTGCTGGATATTCTTCTCTCCACTGTTACATTTTGTCTGTGATTCCATTCCTTCCGCAAGTAGTGCCAATCCCTTGCTCGGCTATCCCACTCACATAAGAAACACATGTATTTTATATATCCCTGCTGTAGTCCCATTAAAAGGGCAACTACCTTCAAGTCACCACAGAGGTGCCAGCTGTACTTGTTATAGTTAATGGAAGTCAGTAGATGCTTTAAGTTATCGTATGTCTCTTTCATGTGGACAATTATCAAGGAAAACACTCAATATAATCAATATGGAGTCTTCTTCAATCTATTTCTTATGGTCATTCAAATAACACAGAAGGTCTCAGACTAATTCGGCACTCTGTTATAGACTTGGATCATATCAAACTGGTGTGCCAGATAGCATCAATGACCTTCAACGTATATTGCCCAGTGATAGTGAAGCAAAAAGGTGCCAACCCTAAAGTTCACTATGGAAACTTCCAGAGCCACTAATAACAGTTCCACTTTTATCAAAGAATTTCTCAATACTTAGCTTCTTCGTGGATCATTTCACAACCAGCCTTTCACCATTGCTCCATTCAATCCCAACGCCCTCCCCAAGCACCCACCGCGCTTAACGAATGATGCTTCTCCAGGGGATCTCATTCACTTCTTGACAATATTCGCAAACATAACCGATGCTGCATACGCCTTCCTGTCCTCAGTCGTGCAAACACCCAACACTTCTCAGAAGTCCTTTCAAAATGCCCTTAAAAAAACGTCACGCATCTTTCATGTGGACGGCATGCGCTACTGGAATAGATGGAAGACGGTTTCCATTGTTCAAAAGTACAGCCTTCAGACTCAGTTTCAAAGAGTCTATAAATAGTCTCCAGTCTTGTGGGTCATGAGTGATTTTTAAGGCATTCATGAGGCTTTCAATATCGGAACAGAATACCAGATTACTTTCCTTTCCGACTGCGTATAGTACACTGCTGACGTCAGCAGCCGTCTGGCAGTAGTATTGCATTGCATCAGAAAATGATGCAATCAACTCTGGATGATGTGTGCATGCTGGTAATATGCAATGTGATGCAATATTACATCATTTAAGGCTTAATTGGGATGTTGTTGATGTCCTACTGGATACATTTACATGGTGAAACGTCAAAAATGAACTACATGCAATATCTTCAAAACGAGAGCCAATAAAATTTTTTAAATGTTATATTCGTGTTCAGTTCACCAAGATACTACAGATTAGGGCCTTTTAAAGTCAGTAACGATTTCAATGTTGACCAGTGTAATTAGTGAATTTAAGGCAGATTTTACAAAAGGACGTCAAAAGCTAGAACATATGCAAAAAAAACCCCAAAACAACCAAACAAACCCACACCCAGGTACGCCCAAATGTGGACATACCCACTGTGGATGTCTATAGGGACGTCTACATAGATGTCCATGGAATGGTATTCCAGGATAGGGACATTTAATAGCCTAATGGTGAGAGAGTAGTTAGCCAGGACCAGGGCGGCCAGAGTTCAAATCCTGCTGCTCCATATGATTTTAGACAAATCAATTAACTCTCCATCTTCTCTATATTCTCTGCTTGTTTTACAGCCAAAACAAGCACACTCATGCCTGGAGCAGGTCTAAACTTGAACAGTGTTACGGACGTCCCTGATGTTTCTGAAATTGAGGGAGGACATCCAAAGTCCATCATACCATCCCCCCAGACAAGCCCCCTGCCTACTTGGACGTCCCCACATAGGAGACATCTTTAAAAGTAATTTGTCCTCCTCCATGATTTACTGTAGACGTCTGCATGCACTTTTTCGGACACCCTAATCACATCTAAGGCTTTTAAAATGACCCCCCTTAGGCAACGTTTTGCAGTACTGTTCATTCATCCTGGTTTCCTTCCCATGTTCAATTTCCTGTTCTTTGTAAAACTCAATGTTGTTTGTATACATTGTAGTATGCTTGTTTGATGTACACCGCGCTGATTTTAATAGCGCGGTATAGAAGCAAATGTTAAATAAAATAAATAAATAAATAAATAAAATAAATTCAAATGTACTGTTAAAATGGAAAAATGAATCAGGACAGTATTCCTGATAAATGTGTGGTGCATACCAAAGTAGAATGGGTACCAGGATGGTTGCCGATAGCAGTTGGAAAGCATGCTTTAGCAACTTGTGTGCCTGAATTGTTGAGATTAATGGAAACCAATAACTGCCAACATTTTCTATGGTCACTGGTACCCTACAGCTAGTACAAGTGGGCATGCCTGCAGTCCAGGGTGTGAAAAATATCTCTACTCAGAGAAAGAAAAAAATGGTAAAACAATGGACTAGTAAAGATGAAAGTTTAACACAACCTTGGGGGGGGGGGGGGGTACTTCAAGTGGGTGTGTAGCACTACCTGGTTCTGGTAGAACCGAGTGCAAGGAGGATAGTGGATTAGGATCTGAAGTTATCCAACTCTCTTGCAGGAGGCAAAGATAGCAACCCGAAACACTGTATTCCAGGGGAGTAAACCTGAGGGATACCTGTCCCACCCATACCTTTGTACTGGTCTAGCAGGATAAGGAAGCTCCTTTGTGTGTTTTCTGTGATTTATTTTTCCTCCAACTCATAGGAGGTGTACATTGCTTTGATGTTCATTTTCTCAAAAGCAGATAAGCAAAAATTATATAAAACTAAATTTGGAAAGAATACAATGAGAAATAAGAGCTTTTGTCCGATTTATCAAATATCACTTCTCTACAACATCTTTCGCTATCTGGTATTTTCAGTTAGTTTGCTTTATTTTGTCCATTATATAGAAAGGGGCAGAAATTAATCCTTTTTATTGATTAATTTTAGTATTTATATTCCACTAGGTCCATAACAGTTTAAAGTGGATTGCATACAAAAAAGAACTACAACTCAAACTATACTATATAACAAACATCAACATAAGAAAAATGCTATTTACAACCAACAAGTATGAGTTTATGCTGCAAAAAAATACAAAATTTCACTTAAAAGTTATTAGAGGCTGTTGCTGGACATAGAAACCTTCCCCAAACTCCCATGGCTCAGAGTCACTCAAGGAAGAGAGCAAGAAGCAGGAGCCGCTTGCATAGAAGGCCCAGGAAAAAGAGGGATAAGAATATAAGATATGCCATACTGTACGTCATCTCCATGCCATACTGGGCCAGACCAAGGTCCATCAAGCTCAGTATCCTGTTTCCAACAGTGGCCAATCTAGGTCACAAATACCTAGCAGTTTCCCCAGAAGACACACAGGTTCCACAATGCTTGTATTGGGGCAAGCAGAGGATTTCCTGGGTCCCCTTTAATAATAGTTTATGGACCTTTCCTCCAGAACTTGTCCAAACATTTTTTAAGCCCAGCTACACTAACAGCTTTTACTATATCCTCCAGTAACAAATTACAGTGTTTGATTACACGGTGAATGAAAATAATATTTTCTCTTATTAGTTTTAAAAAGGTTACACTTTAGCTTCATTGCATGTCCCGTAGTCTTTCTATATTTTGATGGAACAAACAATTGATCTATGTTTACCTGTTCCACTCCATTAATTAATTTATAGACGTCTATCATATCTCCCCTCAGCTGTCTCTTTTCCAGATTAAAGAGCCCTAACCTTTTTAGCCTCTCCTCATAGGGGTATCCCCTTCCATCCCCTTATTTTGGTGGCTCTTCTCTGTACCTTTTCTAATAACACTATATCCTTTTTAAGATACTGTGATCAGAATTGCACACAATATGGTGCGGTTACACCATGGAACAATACAGAGGCTTTCCTACCCATCACTGCACATTGGGCGGAGGGTTTCAACATGTTATCCACAATGATGCCTAAATCTTTTTCCTGAGTGGTGATTCCTAATGTGGAATCTTGCATTGTGTAACCATAGTTTGGGTTGTTCTTTCCTAGGTGCATAACTTTGCACGTGTCCACATTAAATTTTATCTGCCATTTCAACATCCAGTCTTCCAATTTATCAAGGTCCTCTTGCAATTTTTCACAATTCCCTTGGGTTTTTGTCTCATCTGCAAAATTTGATTACCCCATTCGTTATTCCCATTTTCAGGTCATTTACGAATATATTAAAAAGCAGCGGACCCAGCACAGATCCCTGGGGTAGTCTACTATTAACCTGTCTCCAATGGGAAATTTGCCATTTAGCCCTACCCTCAGCTTTCTATCTTTTAACCAGTTCCTGATCCACAATTGTACACTGCCCCCACGGCACTTTAGTTCTGCCAAAAGTCTCTGATGAGGGAACTTATCAAAGGCTTTTTGAAAATCCAGTTACACTATATTTACTGACTCACGAAAGAGGAGCTCAAATAGCAATAGTTGGAAAATACAAATCTATGTCACAAAAACCCCGGCAGAGCTCAACTAGAAAAAGGAAGTCCGATCATGACAGGTGAAAGAAGTGAGGAAATGAAGCACTTCTTCCTCCTCCTCCTCATCTTCCTCGAGCTTCTCTCCAAAGGATTCAGGTGGCAGTGGTTCCAGCCCAAAGAGGAGCTGCCACAGCTAGAAGAAACAAAGGAAACAGACATAAAAAAGGGAAGAAGAAAAAGAGTCCATGAAACATCAAAAGAAAGTCGAAGAAGTTAAAACTCAGCCAGAGAAGGCTGTCCCTGAGCCCTCTCTGGAGCAGTGGCTAAGAGAGGTTCTGGTAGACTATGACAGATGAACAGAAATCCAGGATTCAGGCCATGAAGCCAATGACAAAAGAAGAATGGGACATAAGGCAAAGTTCGATAAGAAGAGTTTTGGATCCAGAGACTGGGAAACAAGTCTTATTAAAGGAGATGGGGAAATTCTGGAAGAAATTGTGAGAAAAGAAAGACACAAGAAAATAATGCATCCATCTAAGGAAATAGTCTTGCCTTCCAAGTGAAGTCAGGTATGCTAGAGTAAATCTAGCATCAAGGCCCACCTGCAGGATTCCAAATGCCCCTAAGCCTTGTGCTGAGCCTGAGAGGGGAAAAAACCCACCGTTTTCTGACAGTATTGATTAACTTCATTACTGGAGTACTGAACCATGCTGTACACATTTACAGATGACGGAGAACTCTCCTGGCTCCAGCAAATGCCTATTATAAAGAAAAAGTAGGAAGTTGAAATCCAGAACTTCCAGGGTAGCGTTCTCCGAAATGCTTCCTGTTCCACGCGCAGGACCCAAAAGGCAGGCAGAGCTCCAGAGTCTCAATGAGTGGATGAGACAATGGTGCAGAGATGAGGGTTTTGGATTTGTTAGGAACTGGGGAACATTCTGGGGAAAGGAGGGGCTCTTCCGAAGGGATGGGCTTCACCTTAACCGGGATGGAACCAGGCTGCTGGCATTAACCTTTAAAAAGGAGATAGAGCAGCTTTTAAACTAGATAATAGGGGAAAGCCGACAGTCGCCCAAGAGCGCATGGTTCGGAAGAATGTATCCTTGAAGGATACTACCAAAAGCAGAGAGGTTTCAAAAAAGAGTAAAGTAGCCCAAATGCCCTCGAGTATGGAGCAGACAGAGCTTAAAAATCCCAAATTACCCATGTCTACCAATAGCCAGATTAATATGAATAAAATACAGTCTCTAAAATGCAAATGCTAGAAGTCTAAAAAATAAGATGGGAGAGTTAGAATATATAGCAGTAAATGAGAAGTTAGATATGACTGGAATATCAGAGACATGGTGGAAGGAGGACAACCAGTGGGACACTGATACCTGGGTACAAACTATATCGTAATGATAGAGCTAATCAAATTGGTGGAGGGGTTGCGCTCTATGTCAGAGAGGGCATTGAGTCAGAAGGGATTAAAGTTTTGCAGGAAACAAAATTTGCTGTAGAATCTCTATGGATTGAAATTCCATGTAAAAAGGGGAAGGCGATGGCAGTAGGGATGTACTATCGACCACCTAGCCAGAATGAACAAATGGATGATGAAATGCTCAAAGAAATCAGGGAAGCTAACAAATGTTACAACATAGTAATAATAATGGGCGATTTCAATTACCCTGGTATCGACTGGGTCAGTGTCACGGCAGGACATGCTAGGGAGATAAAGTTTCTACATGAAATAAATGACTGCTTCTAGGAGCAGCTGGTTCATGAACCGACCAGTGGGGAAGCCATATTGGACCTAGTCCTTAGTGGAACACCAGATCTAGTGCAAGAGATAAGGGTGTTGGCCCACTTGGCAATAGTGATCATAGCATGATCACGTTTGATTTATTTAGTGGAGGAGGGATAGTAAGGAAATCCACAGTACTACCTTTTAACTTTCGAAAGGGAGACTATGATAAAATGAGGAAAATAGTTAAGAAAAAACTAAAAGGAGCAGCTGCAAAGGTTAAAAGACTTACATCAAGCTTGGGTGTTGTTGAAAACTACTATCTTGGAAGCCCAGACCAGTTGTATTCCACGCTTTAAGAAATGTGGAAGGAAGTCCACAAAAATGCCAGCATGGTTTAAAGGTGAGGTCAGAGAGGCTGTTGCCAAAAAAGCATCTTTCAGGATATGGAAAAAAGAGCCAAACAATGAAACCTGGAAACAGCACAAGCACTAGCAAGTCAAATGCAAGGCATTGGCAAAGGGAGAATTTGAGAAGAAGCTTGCTGCGGAAACAAAAACGCAAAATAAAGACTTTTTCAAGTACATTCATAGCAAAAAACCTGTGAGAGAGTCAGTTGGTCCATTAGATGATAGAGGGGTTTAAAGGGGCACTAAGAGGCGACAAGGCGATAGCGGAGAGACTGAAAGAATTCTTTGCTTCGGTCTTTACTGAGGAAGATGTAGGGATGTTACTCATGACTGAAGTGGTATTTAAAGGTGCGGTAGAATTGAAGGAAATATCGATACACTGGGAAGATGTATTACAACTATTAGATAAACTGAAGAGTAGCAAATCACCTGGGCCGGATGGTATACATCCAAGAGTGTTGAAAGAACTGAAATATGAGATTGCAGACCTGCTATTAGTAATCTGTGAATTTTCATTAAAATCATCTGTAATACCTGAAGATTGGAGGATCACCAATGTAATGCCAATTTTTAAAAAGGGTTCCGGGGTGATCCGGGAAACTACAGACTGTTGAGCCTGACGTCAGTACCGGGAAAAATGGTAGAAACCATCATAAAGAACAAAATTACTCAGCATGTAGATAGTCATGGCCTACTGGGAGACAGCCAACATGGCTTTAGACAAGGAAGATCTTGTCTTACTAATCTGTTATGTTTTTTGAAGATGTGAATAAACAGGTGGATAAAGGCGAGTCAGTTGATATAGTGTATCTGGACTTTCAGAAAGCCTTTGACAAGGTCCCTCAGAGACTTTTGGCAAAACTAAAGTGCCATGGGAGAGGAGGCAGTGTACTATTGTGGATCAGGAACTGGTTAAAAGATAGAAAGCAGAGGGTAGGGCTAAATGGCCAATTTTCCCAATGGAGAAAGGTGAATAGTGGTGTACCCCAGGGATCTGTGCTGGGTCCGCTGCTTTTTGACATATTCATAAATGACCTGGAAAAGGGAATAACGAGTGAGGTTATCAAATTTGCATTTGACACAAAACTATTTAAAGTTGTTAAAACCCAAGAGGATTGTGGAAAATTGCAAGAGGATCTTGATAAATTGGAAGACTGGGCATCAAAATGGCAGATGAAATTTAATGTGGACAAGTGCAAAGTTATGCACCTAGGGAAGAACAACCCAAGCTATGGTTACACGATGCAAGGTTCCACATTAGGAACCACCACCCAGGAAAAAGATTTAGGCGTCATTGTGGATAACATGTTAAAGCCCTCGACCCAGTGTGCAGCGGTGGCCAAGAGAGCAAATAGAATGCTAGGTATCATAAGAAAAGGAATGGAAAATAAAACAAAAATATATTATAATGCCTCTATATCGTTCCATGGTGAGACTGCACCTTGAATATTGTGTGCAATTCTGGTTGCCGTATCTTAAAAAATATAGCGTTATTAGAAAAGGTTCAGAGAAGAGCCACCAAAATGGTAAAGGGAATGGAAGGATACTCCTATGAAGAAAAGGCTAAAAAGGTTAGGGCTCTTTTACCTGGAAAAGAGACGGCTGAGGGGAGATATGATAGAAGTCTATAAATTAATGAACGGAGTGGAACGGGTCAACATAGATCGATTGTTTACGTTATCAGAATATAGAAAGACTAGGGGACATGCAATGAAGCTACAGGGTAAACTATTTAAGACTAATAAAAGAAAATATTTCTTCACTCAACGTGTATTCAAACTCTGGAATTTGTTACCGGAGGATGTAGTAAAGGCTGTTAGTGTAGCTGGGTTTAAAAAAGGTTTGGACAAGTTCCTGGAGGAAAGGTCCATAAACCATTATTAAGAAGGGACCCAGAATATCAATGCTTGACCCAGTACAAGCATTGTGGAACCTGTGTCTTTTGGGGAAACTGCTAGGTATGTATGACCTAGATTGGCCACTGTTGGAAACAGGTTACTGGGCTTGATGGACCTTGGTCTGATCCAGTATGGCATATCTTATGTTCTTAAAATTATAATACGTCGGGCATGCTGAAAATGTGTGGGCTCTGTTGGCTGTTCTATGTCTAGTACATCTTAAGTGTGAGAACTCTCCCACCCAACTGGTGTAAAGCATTAATCTGTGAATAAAAAATAAATTGTTGAAAAGAAATAAACAAAAAAAAACAATAAGTATAGCTGTGGTCAACATTACTGGCAGCCTTGCATTTTAAGTATGTTGTATAAAATATCTTGAGAAATAATTGGAAATATTCCAACTGTATATCATAATATTTTTAATACCTTTGGGCCCCCTCCCAGCTTCTTGGATATCGCTCTCCAAATTGTCCATATCGGTTCAGTCACTACACTGTCCTGCAAGATACCTGCTAACAACTTTGCATCAAGAAGCAAAATGGACAGGAGACCGAGTGAGCATGCCAGCCCCATTTCATACTTCAAAAGCATAAAAAATGAGAACACCAACGAATCACGCAAATGGAGGCGGCACACGTGAGACTGTAAATCCCTAGATCCAGCAATTCCCCCTTCCCCACTGAAGCCTACTCAAAGGAAATCCTTGCTCTTGCCCTCTCTACAAAAACCTACTAATCTCCCTCTCAATTCTTTTAATATCCTTCTGCAGAAGTCTTAATGGCCGAGTTTGCAGCAGATATGGAATCTTTAGAAAAAGAGTCATCCTGTAGGCTGCAACTCTGTCTAACAAAGATAATGGCCAATCCCTAAATTTTTCTCACAACTGAGAAATCAGTTTCTCAACATTAAAAGATTAGGCCCCCTTCAAGCCTTTTGGGAACCAGATTCTGAGATATCTGAAAGACCGGTCAGCCTATATCAGAGGGAATGCCACCCCCACCTCCCCTGAAGATCTCCTCCCAAGTCTAGAGCATCCAATTTATCCATGTTCAGTTTCAGCCCCTCCCCCCCATAGGACCCAAATATCCAGATCTCATTCAAACAGATATGCCAGAGACCTTTTGGTGTTAAACAGATGCACCAAGAGGTTATCAGCAAACCTTGCCATCTTGAAGGTACTGCTACTCACAGTTACCACTTCAATGTCTCTGTTCTGATAGATCAACCACAACAGGGGATCCAAGGACAAAATAATAAGTGCAAGAGTGGGCGGCCCTGGCACATACCCCTCTGAAAACAAATAGCAAAGAGACACCCCCATTGACTAAGATTGCAGCCTTTGGGGAGGAATACAAAAGATGAACCAACCTCCTAAAATGAGACCCCAAATTGTACACCTCTAACACTTCAAAAAGATACTCCCAGCTCACTCTACCAAATGCCTTCTATGCATCAAAATAATCAGTATAGATGACTTTCCCTGAAATCTTATAAAGTCCATGGAGGTCAAGATTTTCCTCACATTAACAATGGCTTATCAGCCACTAAGGAAACCCACCTGGCTCTTGTATACAGGACTAAATGATCCACCATTTTTAGTCATGAGCTTCGTATCAAAATTCAAAGAAATTGGGCAATAGGACTTTGGTTTAATCAAATCTTTCCCTGCCTTGGGGATCTCCATGGTATTAGCCTGGTTGGTATCACTGGGACACTGCCCCACATCTATCAGTATATTAACCCTTTCCAGGCCGAGCCCAAAACTCTCGGGATCCAAAATTCTGACTAAATATTCCTATCAAATGGTATATATAATACATGACCATAGCAGAAGGAAAATCACTATTAGAACATATTGAATAAGACGGGTACAATTTTCCTGAAATATGCAAAAATAAACCCGGCTGCAGAATATGGATTAAAATTTTAAAGTAGGCCTTCAAAGGGTTAAACATCTCCACCAGGTACAGACTATCTTTATAAAACAGCACTGAAGCCATCGGGGCCTGGTGCCTTGCACTCCTGGGCCCATGTAATGGCCTTCCCATCCATAAATACATCCTGAGCAACTTGCACATCTGGCATCCCCCATCCCATCATTTGCCCCATGCCTGGCATCTCCTCATCTTACCTCCATATCCAGCCGGCTCTCCCCTTATGCTGCCTGCCTTTGCCCAGCCACTTGTGTTGCCTTGGCAGCAGTGGTGGTGATGGCAGTAGCAGATAAGACATCCAATTAAAAAGAAACAAACAAAAACTAACCACGGGTCTTTCCGACTCCATGCTTGCATGCAGGTCTGATCCCTCCCTCCTCTGATGTATGCTTGTGTCAGAGGAGGGAGGAATCAGACCAGCATGCAAGCGCAGAGCTGGAAAGACCTGCATTTTTTGTGTTTTGTTTTTTTTTAATATTTGCTCTGCTGCTGTCATTGCCATCGCCAAGGCAACAGGAAAAGTGGCGGTGGTGGGACAAAAGCAGGCAGTTTGGGGAAGGGGGAGCAGAGGCTGGCAGCCCCAAATGTGCCCCTCTTCCTTTCCGCCCTGTGCAGCTGTACCACTCACACAGGGCTAGGTACGGAGCTGGCCCATGTTATCCCTCTCAAAACTTTATCTACAGGTACCGGCCAATCCAGTTGCTCAGTCTGCTTATCTGTCAGCTCAGACAAACCCACCCGACCTAAGTAATCCCGTAAGCCTTCTAAGGAGAGCCTTCCTTGGTATATAGGCTTTCATAATACTCCCTGAAGATGCTTGTGATACTATCCAAGTCAATAAATGACCTCCCCCATTGGTTCCTCAATACTGTCACATACCGAGAGCCCCGTCAGTCCTTCAGACATCTCAGCAATAAGTTTCCTATTTTTATCTCCATATTACAATTTCCAGCTTTTTAAGTATAAACAGTGATTTCTTGGCTTTCTGATATAATATCATGTTCAAACAGCCTGAGACTCCAGCAGCTGAGCTTAGGTTCCTGACGACAGGCCTGGTATGCCTCCTCCACACTGCAAAAATCTGCTTCTCCAAAAGTTGGACCCTGGCATTCAGGTCCCTCCAATGGCATGTTGATTAGGCAATAAATGTCCCCTCTCAAATCTACCTTAGCCAAAAGAGCACTGGGGTATCCTTATGCCCCTCAATGCGCAAAACACAAAGTATTCCTCCCACCTCTGCAACAAATATGGGCAAAGCAAAAAAGCTCCAGTGGAAACTGCCAAGGCCAACACACCTTTGATGCCTGCGACCATTCAAGGTCCAAACATATCAAAGCAAGATCAGAAATCTCATAAGGGCAAATCACCGCCTCCACTACCTTTTCAATCAATGACTCAGACACCAGATGATAGTTTATGTGAAAACTAGAGCCATGGGCCCTAGATAAGAGAGTGTAATCTCTCTCTGTGGATTCAAGAATCCTCCACACATCTACTAAGCCAAAGCATTCCTCCACCTGCTGCAGACAATGGGCAGCCTGTTCTCAGCCTGCCCCCACCCCCACTGAACAGTCAATCAGGGGATCCAAACCCTGTTCAAATACCACCCTAAAAACAATGTGACAATCTGGCAGCTTCTGCAGCTCCGCAGCCAATAGCAAGAAAAAAGGAGGGTTGCACATACTAACAGCAACAACAACATATACAGTCAAACCTCGGTTTTCATTTGCCCCGGTTTTCATACGCTTCGGTTTTCAACGTCTTTTTTGACTGAGATTTTGTCCTGGTTCTCGTACATCGCCTCGGTTTTCATAAAGTACAGTACTGTAAATACATACACCCTCGCGCTGCACACCGGTCTGTATACACTGCCAGAACGCCCGCCGCCCGGTCCCGGCAGCACTGCCCCCCGGACTCACCGATCGCCAGCGTGATGAGAAGCGAAAGCCAGCTGAGCACGTAAATGAAACACATCCTCGAGCCTGGTCAGAGTTAGAGAGGCAAGGATTGCGCAGAGAGGAAGGCCCCGATCTCGTCCACCGCCTGTCCGTTCTCTGGCGCGCCCCCTCAGGCTCGGAGGTAGCAGGGAAGAAAAGCTGTCAACGTAAGCAGGAGATGTTGCATGAATGTGGGAGGCAGTTCTTTCTCTCGCAGGGTACGTCTGAAGCTATGTCATTAAGATTTTCTGCCATTCTGAAGCACTGAGCAGATAAAGTAAAGGTATTTTAATGGGCTGAATCCAATGTGATTCCGAAGAGAGCTGGGCACAGCAGCTTGTCAGGGGTGGCTAAGGCCAGATGTTAACATAATGTACTGTACAGTACTGTACTTAGCTTGCTTTCAGTGATGTTAAATGTTCATTTATCCATTTCATTATTCATTTATATTTATTTCTCATTGTTTTCTGTATGTAAAAATAGTTATTCTCTATAAAATGTTTTCTTTTGTGAATATTTTTGGGTGTCTGGAACGGATTAATTGGATTTACATTATTTCTTATGGTAAATATTGTTTCAGTTTTCATACGTTTCAGTTTTAGTCAGACTTTTTCGAACGGATTAATCATGAAAACCGAGGTTTGACTGTATGCCTAAGCGCCGTCAAGTCTGTGTTGGCTCATGGTGATCTACTAGATAATTGTCCTTAACTGCGTTAGGTCTTCAGTCAGGCGACTCATTTTGATAAAATAGCATCCATAGCTGCTGTTATTGTATTGATCCATCTCATTTCTGGCCTTCCTCTTTTGCATCAACCTTCAACCTTGCCAAGCATGACGTCTTTCTTTAAGACTCATACTTTGGACACATCATGCGAAAGAGAAAGTTGAAGTCTTGTCAACTGAGCTTCTAAAGAAAGCTTAGATTTGATCTCCTCTAGTACTGACTGGTTTGTTCTTCCAGCAGTCCATGGTATATAACAGTATTCTTCGCCAGCACCATAATTCAAGGCATCAATTTTCTTGCTGGTTCTCTTTTTCACTGTTCAACTTTTGCATCCATATGTTATTGAAAATACCATGTCTTGGACAAGTCGAATCTTTTTATGGAGACATCTCTGCTCTTAAGAATCTTGTCTAGGTCCTTCATACCAGTCTGCCCAGAGCAATGCATCGTCAGACTTCTTGACTGCTTGTCATTTCTTTATTATTGATCCAAGCAGGTTAAAGTCGTACACTATTTATTTTATTTAACATTTCTTATATACCGCCTTTCATATCATCAAGGCGGTTTACATTGAACAAACTGAAATTACATTGAACAGGGCATTATAACTTGGAGATAACTATTTTACAGGGAACATGGGCTATGGGGGGTTAAGTGGCTTGCCCAAGACCACAAGGAGCACCTGTGGGACTAGAAACCCCAGTCCTTCCAGCCCAAGGTTGCCGTCCTCTAGTGGGATTTGAACCCCCGACCTTCCGGCCTGAAGTACCTTGCCCCAACCACTAGGCCACTCCTATTTCTATTTCTTCTCCATCAACAATAGACTTATTGATTTTACCAGTTATAAGGATCTTCTTCACATCAAGATGCAGGCTCATAGATCTTTGCTGATTTTAAACCAATTTTGTTTCTCCTTGTTCTGTTTGAACCGTTCCTCCTTGATCAATGTAAAGGTTGTGTAAGAGAACTATCAGATATTCTAGTATACCCATGCTTCTTAATGTGGCCCAGAGTTTCTCATGGTTTCCACAGTCAAAAGCCTTGCTGTAGTCAATAAAACACAGATATTCTTGATATTCTTACAGTATTCTTTTGTCTTTTTAAGGATCCATCTCACATCTGCGATGATCTCTTGTTCCTCGCCCTTTCCTGAACCCTGTTTGCACTTCAGGCAGTTCTTGCTCCTGGTACGGTTGTAGTCTCTGCTGGATGATCTTGAGAAGAATCTTGCAGGTATGAGGACAATCAGAGCGATTGTATGATAATTTTCAGTCAGTCGGATCACCTTTCTTCAGTATTGGTATAAAAAACGCAGTCACTTCACCATGATGTCTTCTTCAAAATTTCTTGGCAGAGCCTTGTCAGTATGATAACAGCCACATCCAATTGCTTTAATACTTCAGTGGGAATGCCATCAATGCCAGGTGCTTTATTCTTTGATAATGCTTTCAATGCTGTTTCGACTTCTTTAATCACCAATAGTACCTGATCATAAGGTGCAGGTTGAAATGGCTGTTGGTCCACTTGGCTCCTTGAGCATCTTGTAGCATTTGAATTTGAGGCTAGAATTTTCTCAAACTCTCGTAGCTTTAGGAAAGCTGATCTTATTCCTTCTCTAACAGTTTCTGATTCTATTTCCTTGCATTCATCATTGTAGTACTTCTCCTTATCTCATCTTGCTGTACGTTAGAAATCTCTGTTGAGTTCTGTGATTGTCTCTTTCTCCTCTGGTTTTAACTTATCTGCATTTCTGGGCAATTTTCAGAGTTTCTTCAGTCAACCATTTTGACAGATTTTGCTTTTCATCTTTTGTAGAGCCTTCTCACTTTCTTCAAGTGCAACTTTCTTGATGTTATCCCATAGCTCTTCTGGTGCTCTGTCATTTGTATCCAAAGCAGCAAACTGATTTCACAGGCAGGCAGTCTTTAAAGTCTAGTGGTATATTCTCAAGGTCATATTTTGTTACATTCATGAGTGGCTTGCTCTTTTTCAGCTTTAGCTTGCATACTAGTAGTTGGTTATCTGTACTACAATCAGCTCAAGGTTTTGTCTTTGTTGATGTTATTGAGCTTTTCCATTGTTGATGTCCACAGATGTAGTCAATCAGATTTTTTAACAATCCATCGGGTGAAGTTCAGGTGTAGTCACCATTTGTGTTGCTGGAAAAAGTTGCTTGAGATTAATAGATTGCTGGTCTTTCAAAATTCCAGCCTCATTTCTGTTCCCAAGTCCATATTTTCCAACTACTTTGACTTCTTTTTGCCAACTTTGCATTCCGGTCACCCATGACTATCAGGATATCCTATTTGCACGTTCTATCAATTTCAGTTTGTATTTGTTCATAGAACTGATCAAGTTCTTCCTCTTCTGCAGCTGTTGTTGGGGGTATATACTAATAGTTGTGCTGATGGCATGAAATTAAGCGTTCACCGAATGAATTGTATTCCATTACAGTTCTTGCAGGTTTCTTCTTAATTATACATTGCATTAAATTACTGTGTATCCCTGAAGCAAGCCCACCACCACAATATACCACCCATGTGGATCTGCAACAAAAACTTTCAAATTGGATTCCCTTCCCAATCAATATAGCAATCCCCCCCCTTCCTTAGCCACAGCTGGGGTTCCAAAGACTTGACCAACCCACCCACTTCTCAATTTACTATGTTCAGGGAGAGTCTGGTGCATCTCCTGCAAAAAAGCTATCGTACATTTATGATGTATCAAAGCCCAAAATACTCTGTGCCTCTTAACCAGAGAGCCCAATCCACATGCATTCCATGAAATGATCCTCAGTTTATCCAATTCCCCTAGGTTGATGCAACAAAGGTCCCTTTACCGTGTAAATAATGGGTAAGTTCCCCCAGCCTAGAGTCCCCCCTCCACTCAACCATCCTTCCCACCTCACAATTTCCAATGAATCTCCCCTCATTCACACTGTCCTCCCCCACATATACCAATGCTTAATACAAATGCCAACCCCTACCAATAACCAACCCAACCCCCTCCTTTTCCCCAACCCAAAAACCAACCCTCCTGCCCGACACACTTGCCCCTCCTACCCACTTCCTGATGAGCAGCTCGCCTGGCTACCCATCCACAACTCACCCAAGATTAACTGTGATGCATTGGGCTCTCTGCTCTCCTCTCCCAGTACCAATACATCACCCCTCTTCCCCAGACCTCCCCTTGAGCCTCATCCAGCCCATTCAAAACTTCACCAACAACCCCCTCCATCCTACCATAGACCTCTACGCACCTCACCATTCATCCTCCCACCCATCTAACCACTCCAGCACACGTGCACATACACACACCTCTCATGATCACATTCCTCCATCCATTCACTCCATAGCAATGCTGCAATTACATTTCTCCATACATAACACTTATAAAGAAATCTGAATGATCCCAAAGGATTCAAGTCCATTGCCCACTACTACCTGAGCTGAGTCAGCCATCAAAAGAGCCATGTCCCCAAAGCCAAAGCTGGGCCTACCACCAACCCTCCAGGAAAAATGTCCTGAGTGTATGTCTCCCAAGCTAGTGGACAGAAACTAAAGTCCTCACAGTTCAAAGACAACTCCAAGACCCCTCCTAGGCAGTCCTTGGGAGCAGAGCTATGAAGATAGCTATTTCCATACATGGTAGGAATGACCCAGCATTTGGACTCTCCACCCATCAAGGAGGCGGGAAGGCCCACAGCCCCTCGACAGCTGCCCCACTACACCACTGATCCAACCGCTGGGGCACTGAGCCACCCCCCACCTATTCTCCAGGATAATTTGCGGCAGGGAGTCCCAGTCCAAAAATCCAACAAACAGTGGAAATCCAACATGAAAAAAAAAAATCTCTCAAGAGTCAAGGGGCCCCATACAAGTCTCTTCGTCATTCTATATCTATGATCACCCCCACTGGGCACTAGGTCCCAAACTCCACAGACAACTAATATGTAGCAAAATTACATTCCCCCCTCCACAGAAGAAAAAATGGTCACCGAGTGGTCGATGGCTCAGGAGCCATCAGCACTCCATTGACAAATATAGTAGAGTCCACATCCCCAAAGACTTTAACCACACCATTATGTAACAGAGTACTGCAGCGTGAACCGGATTGTCACTGCATATAGTTACTGACAAATTGAGAACAGTTCACCATCAGCGTCAAATAATTTTGGAAGATAAACATACTTTCAACTTGGCGGCATGCAGTCCCTTGTCTTTCTGGATCTAGTTTAGGAACCAGGCAATCACCATGCGGATGTCGGGCCTCTTCCTCCTGCATAGACCCCAACTTGTGTGCATGTTCAATAATGAGTGACCCGCAGTCCTCCCTCAGTGAATTGGTAATGGGGAGCCAGCTCTCCAAAAATTCCCTCAGTTTGCCATCTTTAACATATTTGGGGATGCCTGCAAACCTCAAGTTATTTTGCCAACTGCAATTCTTCATCTTGCCCCATTTTTCTGCTGGCTGTGCCTGCTTTAGCTGCATCTTCTGCATTAAAAATCCTGCGCTTGGCTTCAGCCTGCCTCTTACAAGACCTTCCATAGTTGCCGCCATAGAATCCAACTTGGCAAAGACAATATCAAACTTGCTCAAGAGAGTTTGCATTACTACCTCGGTGACCTCTTTCGCAAGCATTTCTCATGCCCAAAACCGTGCCGTCTACCATCTTAGACTCAGCCTGTTCGGGGCTTATCTTTTTCTTTCCTCGCCACTTTCATGGCCAGGCTGAAGCTAGCTGCAGATTGTGGTTGCAGCCACGTGGAGGGGATGATCTTCCAGGTAACTCACCGGCAAAGGTCCGATTCTATCCCCAAAGAAATGTGAGCAGGTAGAGCCCGGAGAACCAATGAAGCATGTTCATCTTCTCTCACGTCACGTGACTTTCACAAAAAAAGTTTTAAAAGAAGGAATGGGGAGCCAGAGAGGAAACTAAGAGCAAGTCAAGAGTAAGCAGGGGAAGGGGATAGATTTAAACTACAGACACACACAGGTCGATGCAGCAATATGCACTGCTGTTAGCACAAGCAGTAGCACTGGATTTGCGCAGACGTTTCTGCACTAGCATAGGCGTAGAATGCAGGAAGGAATCTAATGCGAGCATAATCAATGCACAAATGCCAGCGCCACACATTTAAATGTACCGCACATTCAACTTGCTACATAATTCAGAAGTTCAATGTTGGCTACCAACTATACACAAATGATATGATATTTACTCCATGCCACACTACTGTTCCAGACTACTCCAACCTAACTGCCTGCGTCAAAGAAATTGTCTGTTGGCTGCAACACCATAACCTTGCAGTTAACTTCAGCAAGACCGAGATCCTCTATGTGACCAAAGACCCCAATTTCACACCACCCCCCTCCATCAATTACAGGTCAAGTCACAAGTTAAATACCTCAATGTCATTCTAGATCACCAATTGAACTTCCAACCACATATAAAGACCACCACTAAGAATATCTATTTCAAGCTCAGAACCCTCCACAACCTACGCATCCTCCTCTCCACTGAGAGTTTCTGTGCAGTTTGCCAGGCTTCCATTATCCACCGTCTCAATTACTGCAACACCATCCTTCAAGGACTACCTAAAACTACCACCGCTCCACTACAGCTAGCCCAGAACACAACAGCATGTGCCAATGTTAGAGCCTCCAGACACACCCACATCACTCCCATACTGAAATCCCTCCATGGGCTTCCCATAGCATCAAGAATCAAATACAAAGTTCTCACTATTATCCATAAGGCGCTTAACACCACATCCGAGCACCTTCAAACGCTCATCAGATGCCTAAACTCCAACAGACCATGCCGACAAAGCATGCTCAATCTTCTTCATCTGCCACGTCAAGCACGTAAAAGCACACAATGTGCCCGCACGAGATCCTTCAAACTTTAAGCTCCCACCCTCTGGAATACTCTAGCTCCTACACTATGGAGCATCCAATCACACCAAGTTTTTAAGAGACACCTTAAGACATCTCTCTGTGAATACAGAGAATACACTATGGCACATTCCCTCCAACTGAATCCCAGCAGGAACACCTGCCACTCTCACAGATCAGCCCCCTTTCCCTCGCTCCCTAATCAGCCATCTAACATTTTGTTCTTCCCTACCAAATATTTCCTTTTACGCCTTATCTTTTGTATAACACTTTGTTCATTGGATAATAAGTTCTAATGTTATAACGATCCTGCATGCTCCCTCAATCCCTGTTATATTATGTTCTATGTTCAATAAGTTCTATGTAACCTGCATGCCCCATTGTTCAATGTAAACCGTTTTGACTGGTAGAAAAATGGTATATTAAAAGCAATAAATTAATTAAAAAATAATTACTATCCATTTATTTAAAACTTTTTATATACCGTCTTTCTACGATTCAAGACCATTTACATGGAACTTAAAATAACAATGTAAACACAGCTGTTTTACAGAGAACTGTAACTTTTTAAACGTGAACAGACATTCAACAGTTACGTTTTTACATATTTACAGATGGTAGGCTAAGGGAGCCTAAGTGGACCAAGGGATAAGGGCAAGTGGAGGGAAAGAATGAGGGGTGGAGGAGATTAAGTTACAATAGGATAATTAAGGGCTTAAGGGGGCAGGGTAAAATATTCTTGGAAGAGGAATGTTTTGAGCCTTTTATGGAATTCTGAGTGGTCAGAGCATCCTCATAAGTCAGGTGGGAAGGCGTAACATACAGAGGGGGCATAAGCAATTAGCTATGTAGCGCAGATGCAGAGAAGTGTGCAGAAGACCAAAAGGTTGAACGCAACGCTGGAATTTTAATGCAAGGTCTGAGGAGCCATTAAGGGTTAGTTCATTGGCCTGCAGTCAGTGCTGGTGAATTTATGCCAATTTCTTCAGCATACAACACCTGCAACTCTTTTCTGGTTTTACTGAAGAGTGTTTTAAAAAACAGCAGGGGAAGTATACTGGAACAATGTTATGCACATATACTGGATTGCTATCCGGCACATAAACAGCAATATGGAAAAATAATGGTGTTCATAAACACTATAATATTACAAGCCAGATAGCAAATCCAGCACATATGCACAAAAAAAAAAAGTTTGGCACTCGTGTACAAAATATAGATGCTACTAATACTGAACTCTATGCTTATGTGTCTGACTTGCTCAGACTTTTTGCCCACAACTCATTTGTATACTGAATCTTATGGCATCACTGAGCAAAATGCCTGCACTAAACTTGCATTAGGAAACTCGTACTAGAGCTTTAGTGATGGGCTCTAACATAGTACTTCTGTATCGGGCCCAAAGCTTGGAACATTTTTTTTTTTTTTTTTTTAGCAGCTGTTCCCTTTCCTCAACACATACACAATTAAGACAGACCAATTACCACTAACTGGGAAACATACTGGGCTAGGTCAGTTGTGAGTGGGGGGCAGCTGGTATCTGCTCTTTTCTCCCAGCCCAACAGTTACTAGGGTAAATAAGGTATTTTACTGGAAAAAGGAGGAGGTTGTAGTAGCAAGTGATGCCATGAGTTGAAAATCTCCCTCCTTAAAAACCACGTTCTCTTAGCTGTGGAGGAGAATACTGTACAGACTAAACTGAGGAAGAAGGGAGGATAACGCTGTTCTTCTTCAGAAGAATCAAAATATAATTTCCCCATTATATCCCACAGGAGGTAGCAATGATAGGCCTAGCGGGGCTGTGTGAGCCCAAAGAAGTAGGAAAGCAGCAGTAAGAGGTGGCAGGAGACCAGGGCTGGAGTTAGGGAGGGAGGTGAAAGGGGTATATTGCTTCACAACCCTGTATTTCCTGGTTTGGCTGCCTGGCTTCCCTTCTGCTCAGTTGTTGAATCCCTACTGTTGGGAAAGCTCTGCAGTCACCTCCCAGCTCTCGATTCGGCTTCCTAAGCTGGATACTTATTCCTCAGTCACTGAAGAAGAATAAGATAAACAGATCAGAACACAGTGGCTTAGGATGAGCACATGCCCCAACCTCTAGTGCTGTCAGAATACGTCTTCCACACACAGCATGCCATCTCTTGAGGTTAAACAGAAATTACACTTACCTGGTAATTGTCGATCCTTGAGTGAGTACAGTTTAGTCCTCCACCACTGGGTAGTCAACCTCCTCCTGCAGCTTGAAGACTGGGAATGTCAAAATCGTGACATCACTGGATATAGCCTGCTGGTCTCTCCTATTAGCCCCCAGTGAACTATTGACAAAGCAGACTCAAAGGAGCAACAAATAAGTAGCTATCATATCAAAATCAACTTTAAACTCAACTGAAGGTATAACCTTACGTATTTAACCACTAAATGCCCGCTCCTGAAGGGAGGGAACCTACCCTCTCTATGCCTAATAAGGACAAGAGAGAAAGGCTATATAGAAACAAAAAGAGAAAGAGAGAGAGAGCGGGAAGCATAGATTCAATGAAGACCCAATTAGTGGCTCCACTCACCTGTAGTCTTGCACTTCTCCTAACAGAACCGCTACTATAAACCAATCCATCCCTGGGTGGGAATGAGGACTAAACTGTACTCACTCAAGGAACAACAATTACCAGGTAAGTGTAATTTCTATTTCCTTATCGTTCCTACAGTTTAGTCCTCCACCACTGGAATGTATCAGAGCAGTAACCATTGGGAGGGACCTTTCCAGACGGAGCGCAACACTGCCGCCCCGAAACAGGCATCATTTGCCGCCAGGACATCCAGGTGGTAGTGCTTACTGAAAGTATGAAGAGAAGACCAGGTGGCCGCTCTATAAATTTCCACTGGTGGAACCAAACTGTGTTCCGCCCAGGACGCCGCTTGCGCTCTAGTAGAGTGAGCTCTTAAGCCAGCCGGTACTGGACGACCTTGCAACAGATATGCTGACGCAATTGCCACCTTAATCCATCTGGAAATGGAGGCTTTCGCAGTTGCCTCCCCTTTGCGGGGACCTCCGAACAACACGAATAAACGGTCCAATTTGCGAAAAGTTTCAGAGACCTTTAAATACTGTCACAGCGCCCTTTTTATATCCAATCGACGTAGACTACAGTCTGAAACGTTCCCATCCGCCGAGCTCAAAGTGGGAATAGAGACCGTCTGGTTTAAGTGAAACGGAGACACTACTTTTGGTAAAAATGACGGAACCAGTCGCAACACCACCTTTTCTCTGGAAAAGGACAAAAATGGCTCTCGACATGATAGCGCTTGTAACTCCGAAATGCGCCTCGCTGAACAAATGGCTACCAAAAACACTGTCTTCAAGGTTAAATCCTTAACCGCCTGGTGTAAGGGCTCAAATGGCTCCTTAGCCAACGCTCCTAACACCAAGTTGAGATCCCACAGCAGGACCGCGATCCTACACGAAGGCTGCAACCTGGATACTGCTTTAAGAAAACGCAATACATCCGTATGCGCCACTAAAGCCACCCCCTGAACTTTGCCTCAATAGCATGACAGGGCTGCTAACTGAACTCTCAAGGAAATGGCCGCCAGCCCCTTATCAAACCGGTCTTGCAGAAAACTTAACACCAAGGGAACGGATACTGTAGCCGCGCGTACTTGCCTCCGCGAGCACCAGTCCTCAAAAATACGCCATATGCAGACATATGCCAGAGACGTGGACCTTTTCCTTGCTCTAAGCAAAGTGGTGATGACTGCAACCGAGTAACCTTTCTTCCTCAACCTTTCAATGGCCATACCGTAAAATGTAAAAATAAATAAAAATAAATACCGTAAGCAAGAACCGATCCACCTCAGGTATTCGAAGCAGACCCTGCAGCAACAGATTCTCTGACGCCTGCAACCTCCAGGGAGCCCCGTCGAGTAGCCGAATGAGACTGGCGTACCACGGGCGCCGTGGCCAGTCTGCAGCCACCAACAATACTTTCCCCCGATGAGCTTCGATGCGCTGTACCACTCACCCTATGAGCGCCCACAGGGGAAAGACATAGAGAAGACCTGATGTCGGCCAATGTTGTATCAGGGCGTTGATCCCTTCCAACATCCTCTCTCGCCGTCTGCTGAAGAATCGACCCGTCTTTGCTGACTGAAAGGTCACCATGAGGTCCATTATCGGTGGTCCCCATCGTCGAAACTATCTGCGCAAACACCTCCGGATCACATAATAAAAATAGATCACCTCAGAATCTGTTTAATTTATAGACCCCCCAACCAAAATGCTGATAGCCTCCAATCATTAATTGAACTCCTCAACTTATCTTCAGAACAGAGTCCTCTAATTGTCCTAGGTGATTTCAACCTTCCCTCACTACCAACGAATGACTCTAACCTCTTTCTTGAAACAATTCAAGATCTCGAATACCATCAAGTAATAAACATACCTACCCACACCAAGGGTGGTACCCTTGATCTAGTACTACTACCTAACTTATGCTTTAAACTGTTTAATCCAGACTCTATAGAATGCTCTCAAATACCGTGGTCTGATCATCACCTTATCAAACTAAATCTCAATTACAATACCATCGACACCATAAACACAAAAGAAATGACCATACAATTAAATTTAAAAAATTTAACGAAACTGAATTTCTGGATGCCACAATCCCTCTCCTTGATCCTTCTCCAACAACCCTGGATGAAGCAGTCAAAAACTGGCATACTACCATAAACAATGCAGCCCAAATACATCAAACTAATAAAAAATCAACCCACTCAAAAACCAACGGCACCCCATGGTTTAATAGCACTTTAAAACAAATGAAAAGAGAGCTAAGAAAACTAGAACATAAATGGCGCAAAACCAAATCCACTATTGAGAAAGAAATATACTACAACCACCTCAAAAACTATAAAGATGCCATAGATAACTCAAAGAAAAATTACTATGCTACAATCCTATCAAAATCATATAACAGACCAAGAGAACTATTTTCCATAATTACCAACCTAACAACCAACCCTCAAGATTCTAACAAGGAAATCACTGACATCTCTGCACAAACTCTAGCCAATTATTATCAAAACAAATCAAAACACTCACCAATGACCTTAGATCCTATCTACAAACCTCTCCATATGCTAAATGAATGGCCAGAATTTTACCCTTTATCCAAAATATCATTAAAGAATATCATTATCAATCTTATCACCACAACATCCTATCTAGACCCTTGTCCAGTAACCTGGATAAAAAACACACTACCAACACTTCTTTCATTCATACTTCCTATGGTCAACTTATCACTACTCCAAGGTTACCTCCCACCCACCCTTAAACAAGTACAAATCAGACCAATCCTGAAGAATAATACACTTGACAAAACCTCCCCAAAATCTTACCGACCTATCTCAAGTATACCATTCTTAGCAAAAGTCATCGAAAAAACTGTACAAATACAAACACAAGAATTTCTTGACTCATCCTACCCGCTAGATGACCAACAATATGGATTTCGCCCCAAGCATGGAGTTGAAACACTCCTGACTGTTTTTACCGATACACTACTAAGAGGAATAGACAACCACAAAAAAGCTTTTATCCTCTTATTTATTGACATATCAGCCGCTTTCGATAGTGTTAACCATTCAATAATGCTTAACTACTTAAGACACATAGGAATATACTCTACAGTTCACAAATGGTTCACCTCTTATCTGAGCAATAGAACGCAAAATGTTAGAATAAGCAATCAAACTTCTGAATCATATAAATTTGAAACAGGATTACCACAAGGCTCAGCGCTTTCAGCTCTACTATTTAATATATACATAAAACCAGTTTGCAATATCTTTAAGAAATATGGTGTACTCTATCATCTATATGCAGATGATGTACATCCCATTCACTATCCCTAACATACCGTTGCAACTCCTTTCGGATTGTTTTAATGAAATAACATTATGGCTAAATGCCCACAATATCCTAATAAACCATTCAAAAACTGAAGTGCTAATAGTCACCAAAAACCAAGATTATACCCCACCAACACATATAACACTTCAAAACCAAGAAATTAAAATAAAGAATGAAGTGAGATACTTAGGAGTCA
The DNA here is from genome assembly GCA_033557465.1 of Ichthyophis bannanicus. NCBI lineage: Eukaryota > Metazoa > Chordata > Amphibia > Gymnophiona > Ichthyophiidae > Ichthyophis > Ichthyophis bannanicus. Next base: position 197,563,154 of record CM066039.1, read on the forward strand.
TTTTAGACAAACATCTCACTCTAGATACCCATATCAGAAATACCACAAAGAAAATTTACTACAAACTTAAAATACTTAAACAACTTAGACCTCTTGTTTACATACATGATTTTATCAGTATAATCCAAGCCACTATAACCCCCCACTTTGATTTTGCGAACCTTATATTATTAGGTACATCAAAACAAAACATCAAAAGACTGCAACTCGCACAAAACTCAGCAGCTAGGATAATAACAAAAACACACTCTCATCAACATATAACACCAATTCTAGCATCCCTTCACTGGCTTCCAATTCAAAACCGAATAACATATAAAACACTAATAACAGTATTTAAATCACTATTTGATTTGACACCATCTACTTTAAGTAACTTAATTACCAAAGAACATCCAAAACCTACTCAAAGAAAAAATCAACTAAACAAACTTAAAACCCCCATAGATTTCATAAAAACAAATAAAACAACAAACAGAGCGTTCTCACATGCAGCCCCAACAGCCTGGAATTCCCTCCCTGTTGAACTAAGAATATTAACAGAGATTAATGAATTCCGAAAAAAACTGAAAACACACCTCTTTACAATGCACTACAACACTATAGAACAGCCATCAAAAGAATTAGACAAAGGCTAAACAGTTTTATCTACATCTCACTATAACAGAAAAGAAAACCTGCCCTATCTGCATCTGTACTACTCATAATGATTATATCCCACATAACTTGTATATGTATTTAATAATATAATGTTAATGTACATAATGTATATAGTGTTGCACTGTTCAGTTCTATCTGTTCAACATTTCTGTTTACTGTACATTGGTTATAGTTATATGACGTTATATGTAAAACAAATCCATGATTTGTTGCCTGTTGTTATTTGTGAACCGCAGCTGATCTTAGGAAGCTGTGGTATATAAGAGATTGTTAAATAAATAAAATAAATAAATAAATCACTGTTCCCTCTAAGCTGTGCGCGTGTGCGGGCGCACACACCTCGCCGAGTGAGCGCACATACTTTACAACAGAGCGCACAAACATTACGGTTCTGATTCTGATAGAAAACAACACAGACATTCTTAAAATTGAAAAGTTGTTGTGTATTTACGGTTTTCACAAGTTCTACAATATTTTCTAGTGCAATCAATGTGGTGTACATACTGTATTCTGACGTGTAGTCAAATTTTTTTTTTTTATTGAAAGACTTCCAAAGAATACAAAAATACAGTAACCGCCAGGATCCTCAAAAAAGAAGGATGCAACAGTAACATTACAACATCAGGTCACAACAGCAACCTACAATATGTCTTCATTTTTATACGTTTATAATGAAGAAACCTGGACCCCCACCCCCCACAACCTCCCTACCCCCCCCCATGTCATCCCGAACCCGGGACCCCCCACCCCCACCTCCCAACCCCCCCATCTATGACTTGTGGAGGTCAGAGCGTGTAGTCAAATTTTAAAGTATATAACTCCGAGTGTTGTTATGTGGCGCACAAAAATTTAACCTTCCTTCAAAATCTGCACAGCTGATATTTTATGCGCACACAGCCTACAGAAAATTATAGGGAACATTGCTCCGGATGCAACTCCCACTCTCCGGCATCCACGTGGACTCTGCTGAGAAAATCCGCCATCACATTGTCCTTTCCTGCAAAGTGTGCCGCTGAAATCGCTGGCAGTCGAGGTTCTGCTTCTTCCTCCATGGCCACGCTTCCCGTACCGCCTTGTCGGTTGATGTAGGCCACCGCCACGGAATTGTCGGACAGCACGTGAACCGCGCGACCGGTCACCGCCACCTCGAACGTTTGTAACGCTCGACAGACTGCTCTCAGTTCCAGCCGACTGATTGACCATTTGCTCTCCTGCACGGTCCACGTGCCCTGCACTAAGAGGTCTCCGCAATGAGCAATCCAACCCGCAAGACTTGCGTCCGTCAGCAAGGGCAGCCACTCCGGTGGCTCAAGAGGCATACCCGCCTCCAGAGACCCTGGAAGCAGCCACCACCACAGGGACTGCCTGACACCAAGTGGACAGGGAAGCCATTTGTTCAGCGAGTTGGAATGATGAGACCAACGGCGGAGCAGTGCTTGCTGCAGTGGTCACATGTGGAATCTGGCCCATGGAACCACTTCCAGAGTCGCAGCCATCGTCCCCAGCACGCGAAGACAGTCCTACACCGTGGATGCCGGAATGGATCTGAACTTGCATACCAACTGCTGAAGAACCTGCACACGACGAGATGGGAGAAACACCGCTCCTTTCAGCATGTCGAACCGCACTCCGAGATATTCGAGATTCTGGGATGGTACCAATTGGCTCTTGGATGAATTGACCACCCAGCCGAGACTCTGTAGAAATTTCACCACCTTGTCTGTAACACGAATGCTCTCGGCTTCAGATAATGTGCGCTATACTGAGGTGTATACAAGCCAGCTGAGCTGTTGTAGACTTTTTCCTTCCTCTTCTCTTCTGAGTTGCAACAGCTCAGCTGGCTTGTATACACCTCAGTATAGCACACATTATCTGAAGCGTCAGCTTATATATGAGATTCTGCATAAAACCTGCTTAAAGTGGATCGACAGTTTCATGAAAAATATAATTTTCCTGAGAAAAAGACATCAATTACCTTGTCTAACTCCATATCAAAGTTTTTTCTGATAAATGTTGATGATATTCGTTTGTAATATGTTCCCAAATGTTATGGCAACAATCTGCATAGAGCAGTGATGGCGAACCTATGGCACGCGTGCCAGCTGTGGCACGCGAAGGCCTTGCAGCTGGCACGCGGGAAGGTCCGCATTTAAAAAAATTAAAAAAAGCTGTCTTCTGCCGCTTCCGGGGCCGCCGCGGCAGAATCGAGTGTGCCGCGGGGCCCCCCCTGTGCCTGGCAGAGCCTGCCCTCCAGATCCTGCCTTCCCTGGTATCAGCTCCCTGTTTCCAGCTTGTCACACGCGCCGGCTTTCAGAGCGCGAGGGGAGAGTTTCTCCCTCGCTGCTCTGTTAAGCCCGCGGGGGCTGATGGGAAGTTCCCATCAGCCCCCGCGGGCTTAACAGAGCCGCGAACGGGAAACTAGTTCCATTCGCGCTCTGAAAGCCGGCGCGTGTGACAAGCTGGAAACAGGGAGCTGATACCGGGGAAGGCAGGATCTGGAGGGCAGGCTCTGCCAGGCACAGGGGGGGCCCCGCGGCACACTCGATTCTGCTGCGGCGGCCCCGGAAGCGGCAGAAGACAGCTTTTTTTATTTTAAATTTTGGCTGGGCTGGGCTGGGGGGGTTAGGAGTGGTGATGGGCGCTGCGGGGGGATTAGGAGTGGTGATGGGTGCTGGGGGGTTAGGAGTGGTGATGGGCACTGGGGGGGGTAGGAGTGGTGATGGGCTATGGGGGGGGCATAAACTAAAAATTGGGTGATGGGGGATTAGGACTGGAAATGGGCTGGTGGGATTAGGACTGGGAGTGGGCTATGGGGGGCTAGGACTGGTAATGGGTTGGGGGGGTTGCTAGGACTGGAAATGGGCTGAGTGGAAGGGGGCTTGAAATGCAAATAGCTGATGGGCGACGGGGCTTGGAATGGACATGGGCGGAGGGGAAGTGGGGGGCTTGAACTGCTAATTGCTGATGGGGAGGGGGACGTGGAATGGAAATGGGCTGAGTGGAAGGGGGCTTGAACTGCAAATAGCTGATGGGAAGGGGGGCTTGGAATGGGCTCTTAGGGGAGGGAGCTAGGACAGGAAATGGGCTGATGGAGGGGCTAGGATAGGACTGGGAATTGGGTGTTGGGGGAGCTAAGTTTGGAAATGGGCTGTGGTGGGGGCTTGGATTGAAATGGACTCATGGAGGGGCTAGAACTGGAAGTAGGCTCCTGGGGGGCTTGGATTAGAAATGGGCTGAGTGATGGTGGGGCTAGGAAAGGACTAGAAATGGGCTGATGGGAGGCTGGTATTGGAAATGAGCTGATGAAGGGACTCGGATAGGATTGGAAATGGACTGATGGGGGGCCAGGACTGGAAATGGGCTGATGTGGGGACTAGAAGGGAGCGGATACTGGGTGGGGCTGGAATTAAAAGGGAGCTGATGTTGGGGGAGATTAGAAGGGGATGGGGCTGGGAGAGTGAAATGGAGAGGGGAAAAATATTTTGTGTGGGAGGGAAGAAAAATGTACAATTGGCCGGGTATTGGGAAACTAAAAAAGGAGAAAGATTATTATGTTAAAGCAGATGAAGAGAGAGAATGGAAAAAACTAGAAGAGAAGAAAGGAGAAATGGACAGCAGACGATGGAGAGATAGCAGAAGACACAAATAAACCAGAAGAAAGTGGCTGGAACAATTGCAACTGAAAAAAATGCACAAAAGGTACAAAGATATCTCTTTATTTTGAATTTATTAACTGGAATATGTCAGCTCTGGGAAATGTGCATCATTAGTGTCTGTGCTTTGTTTAGTACAAGAGGAAATTAATTTATAGTTTTATTTCTACAGTGTTGTTGTACATTCCAAGTTTGGCTTTTGGGGTTCCCAGTTTAATTATTGCCTTCCTGTTTCTAAATTGAATGAAATCATTAAAACATAAATTGCCAATAAATTGAAATGAAAACCAAAGGATTGTGAATCAAATTGATTCTCTGACAATACAAAGATTCCAAACTTTACAAATGATGTTACATAGTTCAGGCAACTTTATAAAGAGTTTTTAGATACTAAAATCTTGTTGTTAAGGTTTAATTGACGTGCTGGCACTTTGAGGAAATTCTTTGGTTTTGTGCGGCAGTTTGGGCACTCGGGCTCAAAAAGGTTAGCCATCACTGGCATAGAGTATCTAATATATAGAATGGTGAAATTAGACTTACCTGCTAATTGTTGTTCCTGTAGTAGACCCAGTCTGGTCCCGGACCTCTGAGTTGTCAACCTTAATCAGCAGCTTGGAGACTGAGGAACCACCTTCTTTTCATGATGTCACTCCTATATAACTCTGGCATCCGCCTCCCTTCATCAGTACCCTAATGACAAAGCAGACTCACCAGAGCAACAAATAAGTTAAGACCCCACTTACAAACCGCAAGGTCCAACCCCCCATGACTGAAACATGAACACGAATAAATTCGCGAACTGTGAACACTGAGGGTGCCCCGACTAACCTCTCACCTGTCCGACCACCCCCACAACGATGACACCGAAACTGCTTTTCTTACCTGTCATCAGAAAACGAACAGAAGACCGTGCTGCAAGCCCCCCAGCAACACCGGGTGGGATGCGGGACCAGACTGGGTCTACTACAGGAACAACAATTAGCAGGTAAGTCTAATTTCACCTTCCTGTACGTAGCCCCAGTCTGGTCCCGGACCTCTGAGTAAGTACCAGAGCAGTAGATCTAACGGGAGGGCCCAGCCGCAACTGCTTGCAGCACCGCCGCCCCGAACCTGGCATCCTGCGCGGATTGAACGTCCAATCGGTAATGTCTGATAAAAGGAGACAAAGAAGACCACGTGGCCGCCCTGCAAATTTCCGCTGGCGGCACAGCCTGGAGCTCCGCCCATGACGTAGCCTGGGCCCTGGTGGAATGGGCCCTCAGCCCCTCCGGCACCGCTCTCCCCTTCAGTAAATAAGCCGACGAAATCGCCTCCCGGATCCACCTGGCGATGGAGGCTTTGGATGCCGCTTCTCCTCGGCGAGGACCCGCGAACAGGATAAACAATCTCTCCGAACGGCGGAACCCCGCCGTACGTCGAAGATACCTCTTCAAGGCCCGACAGACATCGAGCGTCCTGGAAGCGGAGCCCGTCGTGTCCGACCGGAACACCGGCAAGGAAATCTCCTGATTCAAATGGAACGCCGACACGACCTTGGGTAAGAAGGCCGGCACGGGCCGCAAGACCACCTTGGACTCGTAAAAGACCAAGAAGGGTTCTTTACAGGACAGCGCCTGCAACTCCGAGATGCGCCTGGCCGAACAAATGGCCACCAAAAACACGACCTTCAATGTGAGATCCTTCAAGGAAGCCGAGCGCAAAGGCTCGAAAGGCTCCCGCTCCAGTGCCGACAGCACAAGTGGGAGATGCCACTGCGGCACCGGCTGCCTCCTGGGCGGTCGAATTAACGCCACCGCGCGCAAAAACCGCTTGACATCCCGATGCTCGCCCAGGGATCTACCAGCCACTCGCCCGCGGTAGCACGCCAGAGCCGCGACCTGCACTCGAAGCGAAGCCGCCGCCAGACCCTTGTCGAAACCGCACTGCAGAAAGTCCAAGATCTGAGAGAGAGAAGCCTTGAGAGGCACCCAACGCCGCTCACTGCACCACGCCTCAAAAACTCTCCAGACCCGAACATACGCCAAAGACGTAGACCGCTTACGAGCTTTCAACAGGGTGGAAACCACCGCCGGGGGAATAGCCCCGAGTTCTCAGCCGTGCCCTTTCAATAGCCAAGCCGTAAGCGAGAACCGATCCACATGGGGCATGAATAGAGGCCCCTGTGCTAGCAGGTCCGGGCGCACCGGAAGGCGCCACGGTCGTGCGACCAGAAGCCTCCGCAGATCCGCGTACCAAGGGCGGCGCGGCCAGTCCGGAGCTATCAGGATCACCATCCCCCCGAAGCTCTCCACTCGCTGGAGCACCCGGCCGATGAGAACCCACGGCGGAAAGACGTACAACAACTGGCCCTCCGGCCAGGGCTGAATCAGCGCATCGAGACCCTCGGACATGCGCTCCCTTCGTCTGCTGAAGAAGCGGCTGGCTTTCGTGGAGCTGAAAGTGGCCATCAGATCCATCACGGGAATGCCCCACCGCCGCGTGATCATCGCGAACACCTCCGGATGGAGAACCCGCTCTCCCGGATCCACTCGCACTCGACTGAGAAAGTCGGCCTCCACGTTGTCCACTCCTGCCACGTGCACTGCCGACACTGCCAGCAGATGCCTCTCGGCCCACGCGAACAGGGCCTCGGCCTCTGCCTCGAGAGTCGCGCTGCTGGTCCCGCCTTGGCGATTGATATAAGCCACGGCCGTGGCGTTGTCGGAGAATACTCTGACTGCCGAACCGTCGAGAATCGACTGAAACCATTCCAACGCCCGGAACACCGCACGCAATTCCAGGCGATTGATCGACCACGAGCGCTCCTGGGGGTCCCACCGTCCCTGAGCGAATTGGCCCCGACAGTGACCCCCCAACCCAGAAGGCTGGCATCTGTTGTCAACGCAATCCACTCGGGCACCGCCAGAGGCCTCCCCTTCTGCAAGGAGCGGGGATCCAGCCACCAGCGCAGCCCCGCTCGCGTCTCGTCCGGGCATGCGAGTTTTTGGGACAGGGGATCCCGCTGATGTGACCAGCGCCTGAGAAGCGCCCTCTGCAAAGGGCCGCATGTGGGCCCTCGCCCACGGTACCAGCTCGAGGGTCGCCGCCATGGTGCCCAGCAGTTGAAGGTACTGCCACGCCGTGGACTCCCGTCTCTTCAAGAACTTCCGTACCAACAACCGCAACTTCTGGGCTCTCTGCCGCGGAAGGAACACCTGACCGGTTCCCGTGTCGAAGCTCGCTCCTAGGTATTCCATGTCTTGGGAGGGGACCAACTGGCTCTTCATCCTGTTGACCACCCAACCTAGACTCTCCAGGAACCCGACTACCCGGGACGTGGCCCTCACGCTCTCTTCCCTCGACTTTGCCCTGATCAACCAGTCGTCCAGATACGGGTGCACCAGGACGCCTTCCTTGCGCAGGGCCGCCGCCACCACCACCACCACCTTTGTGAAGGTGCGCGGAGCCGTCGCTAGCCCGAACGGCAGCGCTCGGAATTGGAAATGCCCGAAAGGCACCGCAAAGCGGAGGAACCGGTGGTGGTCCTGTCGAATGGGAATGTGAAGGTAGGCCTCGGACAGATCCAGAGCGGTGAGAAACTCGCCCGGCCGGACCGCTGCAATGACGGACCGGAGAGTTTCCATGCGGAAGTGTGTCACCCGCAGGCACCGATTTACCCCTTTGAGGTCCAGGATAAGCCGGAACCCTCCGCCCTTCTTTGTGACCACGAAATATATGGAGTACCGACCGCAACCGTGTTGGTCTGGCGGTACCGGCTCGATCGCCCGGAGGTCCAGCAGCCTTTGCACGGTCTCCCGCACCGCCGCGCACTTGCTGAGCGCTTTGCAGGGGGACCGTACGAAGGCATCGCGCACTGGTCGCTGCAGCTCCAGCGCATATCCGTCTCTGATGACCTCCAGGACCCACTGATCCGAAGTCATATGGACCCAGGCGCCATAGAACTCCCGCAGCCTGCCTCCTACGGGAACCAGCGGCTCCTGGGTCCGCCGTATCTCATTGCGTCTTGCGCAGGGCTGAGGAGGGGGAGGAGGAGGTCGAGGCCCCCCCCAAAACCTCTGCCAGCTCCTCTGAAGCCCCGAAACCCCTGGTTTCGGACGGGAAAACCGGCCCCGCTGACCGGCAGCAAACCGGGGAAAGCGCGAGCGGCGAAAGTCCCGTTGTTGCGATCTGTTGGACGAGGCGCCACGGCCTTGCTTGGGTTTGTCTTCCGGCAACTTACCACCTTTAGACTCGCCCAGGTCCTTGACCAACTTCTCCAGATCCTCTCCAAATAGGAGACGTCCCTTGAACGGGAGTTTACTCAGCCTGGTCTTCGAAGAAGAATCCGCCGCCCAGGAACGGAGCCACAGGTACCGGCGGGCAGCGACCGCCGATGCCATACTGCTAGATAGACCCCTCATAAGGTCATAGTGCAGATCGGATAAGTAGGCCGCCCCCGACTCCAGGCGGGCCGCCTCCACAGATCTGCCCTCCGCCTGCGCTGGACGCACTTGTTGAGACCAGCGAAGACAGGCCCGGGCCACCCAGGCCCCACAAATAGCGGCCTGGAGAGACAACGCATTAGTGTCATACACCTGGCGCAGAAGGGCATCCAGCTTCCTGTCCTGGGCGTCCTTGAGGGCTGCGCCGCCTTCCACTGGGATGGTGGTTTTCTTTATCACCGCGCCGCTACCGCCGCATCCACCTTGGGCGGCGTGAAGACCTCCCGATCCCGATCCACCAGAGGATACAACCGCCCCAGTACCCGCGACCCCCGCAGGGCCGCCCCCGGGGCGTTCCACTCCTCCTGAATTAGCTCTTGGAAGACCCGATGGACCGGGAAGGCACGCTGAGACTTGCGGAAGACCTGCAACAAAGGATCCTCCAGAGACTCGTCCTCCGACGGCCCCTGCGCTGGCATATTTAAAGCGCTCAGCGTCTCAGTGATCAGGGCTGGTAGTTCTTCCCTCCGGAAGACTCTGACCACTCTGGCCTGCTCCTCCTTGTCGTCGAGCTCGCCTTCCTCCAAGTCTTCCTCAGGGAGCCCAGCGTCGCCTTCCTCTTCCGACGGGAGTCCCTCCGATGCCAGGGAGGGCTCCAGTGACTCCGTATCCAACCGCAGCCTCTTGCTGCTAGGTTGGTCCTCAGCAAGGAGAGCTGGAGGGCCACGCTTGGCGCAGACCCCTACCGAAACCTCAGCAGGAGGCCGAGGCAGGCCACCCACTGCGTGCCGCAGCAGTGCCACGAACTCCGCGGAAAAAATTGACTCAAGTCCGCTCGCCCAGGGCGCCTGGGGTACCTGTCCCGTTGCGGTGGTCGACGGTCCCGCCACCGGCTCCGCCCGGGATGGGCCTGGAGGAGAGCCAACCGAAGGCCCCACCTCCGACCCCGGCAGCTCCCCCACGCTCACCTCGGGGGGATCCAGAGTTGCTGCCTCCTTAGAGCAACTTTTGCACACCCCGGAGTCCGACAGGGCGGATCTCTTATTCCCACAAATCATACACTGTGTCTTGGGAGACATAGGGGTAGGGGGCTTCACTGCCCCGAAGCAGGGCTCTACCAACGTAAGGCCCTACCAATCCCCAAGGCAAGCAGCCCCTCAGGAAAAAGGAACTCTTTTTTTTTTTTTTTTTTAAAGCACTGCTAGAAAAGACAAAAATCGCCCAGCCGGCTCCCCGGAGCCACTCGCACTACCGCACGGCGGCCTAGCCGAGAAGAAGGGGCCGGGAAAAAGCGCGGGATCCAAAAAGCACTCCCGCGCGGGTGCCACGTAGCCGGGCCTGTACAGCCGCAAGGCGTACTCGCGCCGCGGTGAAGAGAGAAGCGATCGCCGGAGTCACATGCCCCCCCGCTTCCTTACCTGAGCCGCCAAAGCAGCGAAGGAGGGGCGAAAGGAGTCACAGTCCGGCCCTTCTGGCAATCCCCGAACTTTGTACACCCCGTGGCAGATCGACTCCTGCTTCTCCCCTTTCCGTCCAGCCAGAGGCGCGCTCACAGGCAGATCCTCTGTTTGGCGCTTGGCTGGACGCGAGGCACTCTGCCGGCTCACAATCCCTGCTCCAAACCGGGGGTGAGCCGACCCCTCCGACTCTGTCGAACAGCTGAAGACGGGCAGAGGGAGAGAGAAAGGCCTAAGGCACCGGCAGGCACAGGTCCTATACCTTAAAGGTACAGCACCTCAATTTCCTACTTGGTTAATATTTTTTTTATTTTTTTTTTTTTGCAAACAAGACTTGGAACCCAAATGAAACCAAATTTAGACTAATCCCTACACTGAAACTATGGCTTAGTTGTTCCTCCAGTGAGCCCGGACCCCCGAGCTCAACCTAGTCAGCTGCTTGGAGATTGAGGTAACTGATGAAGGGAGGCGGATGCCAGAGTTATATAGGAGTGACATCATGAAAAGAAGGTGGTTCCTCAGTCTCCAAGCTGCTGATTAAGGTTGACAACTCAGAGGTCCGGGACCAGACTGGGGCTACGTACAGGAAACTTAATTAACATAAGTAAGCCAGATATTATCACAGAGAGCTCAAATTTTACAGGTGTATCCACAATTTTTCCCATTAGTGTATAATGGCGGGCCTTTGCACACCCATGCCTGCTCCCTTAAGGCCTGCCACATCCACCTCCTTCAGCATTCAGTATCAGAAGGAATGGGACTTGCAAGCCTTAAGCCCACACACATAGGTGTTCAAAGGCCTGCCACCGCACTGTGCTGCTGCTTTTAGGCATAGATGAGTTGGCTCTGATGGGGGTACAGTGGTCAGCCGCATCAGGAACAGGAGTGGATGGTAAGAGGGGAAATACTACAGACCTCCATGGGGTGGAGTGTAGGGAAGAGGAGATGCTGGACTGTGGGTAGGGTCGCCTAGCTAATGGTTCACCCAAGGTATCCAATTATACCCTTAGACTGGTCCTATCAGCACTCCCTGTTATTTTCAAAAGTTGGCTCCTGTACCAGAATATGTAAGTTCTTGGCATCTTGAATCTGGAGTTCAAAAATACCCAGTACCTCAAGAACTTCCAGGACGTTTGTCTCTAAAAGAAGATCTGACGATCTTCAATGGATAGCAAAACACCAAGGGACCCGCTTGACATTCAAGACAAAGTCAGAAATTCCCCCGTTATATCATTCGAAAGCTTGCCTGCCTGCCTTCCCTCTTACGAAATCGTATTTGTAGTAAAAGGATTTTAAAAACTACTCGTTTTACCTGCATGGGGACTGTGGGTATAACAGGGAAAACTGGCTGGTTCAGTACTGCAGCAGACCCTGAGATCGGGATACAGAAGAAGGGCGGAGCTGCACAGCCGCGAACCCTGAAGTAGCAGCGCCAGCGAGATTGGCGCGCAGGGATATTGTGGCAGCTCTTTGTTTAGGTAAAGCAGTCGGGTAGGTGGACGCTGGATATGATGCTGGAGCCGAGGCTTGAGCGGCCGCGATTTCGGAAGCGTATGCGCATGTTCGAACGAGGCGTGACGACAGAGGCGCTGAGCTAATAGTGGGCAGTGGGCGGTGCGGGGGCGGGGGCGGGGACTGGGACTGGGACTGGTTTAAAAAAATGCTCTGGTATTGGGAATTTCAGCTATCGGGAGTGCTAGACGATGGCTATGCACGAGACGCTTATAGAGTTGTCTGAACTGCATACATGAAAAATGCTCTAGGAATGGCAGAAAGTGCTGGTTGTGAGTGAGACCAGGAGATGGCTGCCTGACTGTGTATGTGTTAGTGGAAAGTGCGGCAGGATAGTACTGGGAAGAACTGTGGAAGCTTTGGGACTGTGAGCTGAACACAGGGGCCTGCACCTGCTGAGACATGCCTTGAGGTGTTGGTGCTTGATCAAGAAAGGTGCCTGAGAGTTATAATTGGCCACACAGAGAACCCCTGTTACATGTAAGTAACTTCACTTTCTCCATGAACAAGCAGGATATAATCAGCCACACACAGGGCGGTACCAAGTGTAAATCACGCCCTGTGTGACTTGCACATTGGGCGTGCACCCCCTCGCCCCCTGCGGTGGAAGAGAAGAGGCGTGCCCGATGTGCAAGTTGCCGGCATGCTAAGCAGATCATCTGTCCCTCCCTGCAAAAGGGGCAGGCACTGTGGTGGGGGCTACTAGCACAGCCTCAGAAGAGTTTTAGACTCTTCTGAGCTATTGGAGAGTATTTCCGTCCATGGCGCCATTGGTTGATGTCACCTAGGTGTGGCTGACTCAACCTGCTGCTGAGGCCTGTGCCGGTGCGGAGCGGAAGTCGGGCCGTGTCGTCGTCGTCCCCCGAGACGCACGCACGCACGCACACCACCACCACCCACAGGGAGGGACAGATCTGCTTAGCATGCCGTCGAGAAGACTTAAGGGGCGCATTTTAGCTGTCATTGCTTGCTGCCCCTGAGAGAAGAAAAAGTGGCGGCTGCAGACAACAGCAGACAGCTAAAATGCACCCCTTAATCCTTTGTGCCCTGTGCGGCTGCACTGCTCGCGCAGTGCTAGGTACGGGCCTGGCCACACATATAGGTGACTCTGAAGCTGAGAGTTCAAGGGCAAGTGCCCATTAGGATGTCAAAAGAGGGTCCTTGCATCCCGGTTGACATTGCTATGGGGCTGTGCATACAGCACGGCCACAAAGGGCACAAGTATGGAAGGGGTGATGATATCATCACTGGGTTTCTAGAAAGCCCAATAAAGGCTCCTATACACAGCTGGGTGTGGGGCAGGGGCACTAGGTTCACCAGTTGCACAAGGCACATTGCTAGCTTGGTAGGGTCCTGTTGCTGTGAAGAAGATTCCTCGAGGAAGACTTGGAAACAGTTGGCAAAGGATGGAGACTGGTGTCATATATGAGATTTGCTGTGTTGGGGTTTTCGTGGGCTTCCCCTAAGATTATTTGGGGATTTTCTATTTTGGGATTGTGGCTGCAATGTTCACCCCAACATACATAATATATACAGGACCCACCTTAAACAAATTGCTCGTGCCACCGTAAGAGCGTAGAAACGTTTATTTGTCAGGTCTGCAACAACACAAGCTTCGCATTTTAAATGATAAGGTACCAATTTCAATATCAATACATAGCATCAATACATCTATAGCAAGCAAAGCACCTGACTTAAGTGTAAAGGGTTCTGAGACAGAGACAGCATCACTCCAGTGGAGATCAGCTAGTGTCTGTCCCTGCATCAGAGTTTCTCTCCTATATTTATATTCATTTTTAGGCTTGTAACAAAATTGCTGATAAGCAGATTTCCTTTCTTTCTTATTCCCTATTTTTTTCAAGCAAATCTGCTCCTTAATCTTTTGCCCTCTTGCCCTTTGCTTTCCCTTGTGGCATCCTGTCTCCCCATTCTCATGGCAGTCCTTTTCGCCTTGTGCTAGCCCTGTTTCCTGCAGATTAACTCCATATACTGATGTTGATCAAGTTTTTCTTTTTTGTTTCCCTTTGTTCATTCAAGAGGCCCAGGTGGTAGTTTCAATAGCTGTGTAGTTTTCAGAGTCGTTAAGATCAGCACCTCTCATTGTGTCATCTCTATGATTTCAGGATGTTAGCTCATTTCATAGCTCAAAACTGCTAATTCTGCAGTTCCAGGGTGAAGAGGGTCAGCAGGCTATTTCTTACTTAGGCTTAGAGCTGGAGACGTTAGCACAAGATGGAAGACAGTAATCCAACCTGAGACAAGGGTACCTGAAGGGGGATTCATTTTCCCCTTCAGCTGGAGCCAAATATTTGAGGAGAGAGTAGTTCTGTGCATGATGGCAGTCCCCTGAGGTTATCGCGTATTCAGACAGATGTCAAACTTGGAGATGATCATAGTATAATGAAATGCCTTCGGGGGGGCCAGCTACACTCCATTCAATATTTTATAGACATCTATCATATCTCTCCTCCGCTGTCTCTTTTCCATGTTGAAGAGCCCTAACCTTTTAAGCCTTTCCTCATAGGGGTATCCTTCCAGCCACTTTACAGTGTTGCTTAAGGACAGAGTAGGGCAGGCTGATGCTCCTTGTCTGTTGCCATATTTAGAAAAGTGGTGGGAACAGTGTTGAGAGTTGTACAGTAATATTGCAAACTAGCTACCCTTCACGACCCCAAATGTGAAGTCAATAAGGATGAAAGAAAGGGTGGATAGAGGAAGTAGGACCAAATTGAAATTGTAGGTCATAAGGCTACCAAGTTGGTTCCAGAAAGCTGTAATGCTCAGAAATAAAGTTTTTAATTGTTCCTATTGAAAGTTTTCTGTAAATTGAAGTTCATTGTAAACTGCCTTGATTTTAAGATAAGTTGGTATAGAAAAATTGTTAAATGGCCCAGGTTACGTACCTAGATACTGGAGGGACCTAGGAGGCCAAATTTTTCAACAACAGTCTCTTTATTTTTTGTATTTGTTTACATTTCAGTATTTAGATGTAGAAGTGAAGGAACAGTCTAGTGATGAGAGCAGTGGGCTGGAATCGGAGAAGTCAGGGTTCAAATCTCACTGATACTCTTTGTGACCTTGAGAAAGCCACTGAACCTTCCACTGCTTTAGGTACATATTTAGACTGTATCTCTCCAGCGATAGGGAAATAACTTAGGGTACCTGAATGTAACTTGTCTTGAATTACTATTGGAAAGGCGAGAGCTAAATACAATACATAAATATGGACAGGGGAGAGGGGTGGATCCTATATGCTTATTTGCTGAGGTGGAATAGAGAACATAGGAGGAAGGAAACAAAATTGACTAAAATGTGACTTGATAATTTTTCTTTTGGATTTGGCGCTAACCCAAAACTTAGGGACCAGCGAATGAGAGCTCTCTCAACCTCAGCCACCAGAGAAGCAAAATTTACTGTACAAAAAAGTCAAAGTAAAAAGCAGCAGTGACCAGAAACAGAAAGAATACTGGATAAAGCTGAAAGAGACAGAGAAATCAGGCTGGCAAAAGGATATACAGAATAAAAAGTGGTTGAAGTTGAGAAACGAGATGGCAAGTCTTTTTCAGGTATATCGAGGAGAGGAGGAAGACCAGAGGTGGATTGCAAGATTTAAAGATGCTGAAGGCAAATGTGCGGATAGTGACAAGGAAGAAGTGGACACGCTAAGTGAATATGTTCGTTTTGTGTTTACAAAAGATGATCCTGGAGAAAGACTAGATATGATTTTATTTTATCTATTTATCAAACATTTATTATACCACTATGGGCAAGCCGTAGCGAAATCTAAGTGGTTTACAATAAGACCAGATTAGCAGAGGGGAGTACAAAAATGTCTGAAAAACACAACACAATTATAAGACAACAATAAGTCACAGTAGGAAGGGAATGCATAAGACAACAATTCAACCAATAACAAACATTGCAAGGGCTGTATAGAAACATGACGACAGAAAAAGACTACATGGCCTATCTAGTCTGTCCTTCCATATCAACTACTATAGTCCTCTTTTTTCCTTTAGAGATCCTCTGTGTTTGTCCCATGCTTTTTTGAATTCAGATACTGTCCTCATCTCTACCACCTCCACTGGGAGACTATTCCATGCATCTACCACTCTTTCCATAAAGAAATATTTCTGCATAGAATCATATAGAGTCTGAAGGATTAATTAAAATTGTATGAACTTTGAAAGAGCCAAGTTTTCAACTGTTTTTTAAACTTAGTATAAGAACTTTCAAAGGAAATAGCTGGGGGTCAAATAATTCCAAAGAGTGAGGCCATTCACGGCAAAGATGGCTGAGTGAATCCATTCATATCTTAGCTGCCTGAAGGAAGGAACTATCGGAGGTTGGGCTTCAGAGGACCTGAGCTGACGGGATGGGTAATAGGGTATCATAAGAGAAGACAGATAATGGAGAAGACCCGTATAGAATGCCTAATGGACCGTAATCAAGATAATAAACTTGATAAGAGCTTGAATAGGGAACCAATGTTCCTTAACGAATGGAGGGGATACATGATCAGATTGGTGTGCATTGTGTATTAATTTAACAGTTGTATTCTGAATTAGTTGCAATCTGTTGAATGAATAGCATGATTCGTGAGACTTTGGCCAGGAGATCAGAGTAACTAGCCCCTGGAGCGCAAGGCATCGCAGCAAACCAGTGTAATCGTACGTTTACTGAGTTGCCTCCGTGGAGCCAGTTGAGGTTAGGAGGGGGTGCATCATGGCGTGTGGTGATGGTAGTGTGGAAAGGGAGGCCCGCCCAGGGTGATTCGGGGGGGGGGGGGGTGCAGCTTGGAACACCACTGCTTTAAAGAATGTGTTTAATAGATCATTAACTTAAGAAATGCCATACTGGGTCAGACCAGGGTCCATCAAGCCCAGTATCCTGTTTCCAGTCTAGGTCACAAGTACCTAGCAGTTTCCCAAAACATAGTAACATAGTAACATAGTAGTTGACGGCAGATAAAGACCAGCATGGTCCATCCAGTCTGCCCAGTGAGATGGCAAGAGTAGGTGCACCTGTCGCTCCGCGCAGGCCACCCCTCTCCATATCCTTGTTCAGGGGTAAACCCACCACTCCATATAGGACACCCCTATTTGTTGAGACGTTATATGGTTTGGAAGTTAGATGGTACCGTGGATTTCCTGGGTCCTCTTTAATAATGGTTTATTGACCATTCCTCCAGGAGCTTGTCCAAACCTTTTTTAAGCCCAGCTACACTAACAGCTTTTACTACATTCTTCGGTAACGAATTGCAGAGTTTGATTACGTGTTGAGTGAAAAAAAATATTTTCTCTTATTAGTCTTAAATTGGTTACACTGTAACTTCATTGCATGTCCCATAGTCCTATATTTTGATGACATAAACAATCAATCTACGTTCACCCGTTCTACTCCATTCATTGATTAATAGACCTCTATCATATCTCTCCTCAGCCATCCCTTTTCCAGGTTGAAGAGCCCTAATCTTTTAAGCATCTCCTCATAGGAGTATCCTTCCATCCCATTTACCATTTTGGTAGCTCTTCTCTGTACATTTTCTAATTCTGCTATATCCATTTTAAGATTCGGCGACCAGAATTGCACACAATATTCAAGGTACGGTCGCTCTATGCAACGATACAGAGCCATTATAATATCCTTTGTTTTATTCTCCATTCCTTTCCTTATGATTCCTTGCATTTTATTTGCCTTTTTGGCCGCCACTGCACACTGAGCGGAGAGTCAATGTGTTATCCACGATGAGCCCTAAATCTTTTTCCTGGGTGGTGGTCCTAATGTGGAACCTTGCATCTTGTAACCATAGTTTGGGTTTTTTTCTAGGTGCATAACTTTGCATTTGTCCACATTAAATTTCATCTGCCATTTGAATGTCTAGTCTTCCTATTTATCAAGGTCCTCTTGCAATTTTTCACAATCCTCTTGGGTTTTAACAGCTTTGAATAATTTTGTGTCATCTGCAAATTAGATTATCTCACTCTTTATTCCCATTTCCAGGTCATTTACGAATATGTTAAAAAGCAGTGGACCCAGCACAGATCCCTGGGGTACTCCCTTTTCTCCACTGGGAAACGTGGCCATTCAGCCCTACCCTCTGCTTTCTATATTTTAACAAGTCCCCGATCCACAATAGTACACTGCCTCCTATCCTTGGAGATAGGGTAGGTTACACGGGATTAGAGAAGGACTGATGTGATCCCTCTTCATAAAAGAGGTAACAAGAGGTAGCCAGTTACAGGATGGTAAGCATTATCTTGGTGATGGGGGGAAAAAAGTAATGAAGATGCTGCTGAAAGAAAGGCTAGAGAATTAGATGAAGGGCAGGCAATAGATGTGATCTACTTTGATTTTAGCAAAGCCTTTGATACTATTCCTCATAGGAGGTTTAGGATTAAATTGAGCAGCCTTGGTGATGGGTTCCAAGTTAGTCAACTGGATCAGAAATTGGTTGACTGACAGATGACAGAAGGTGGTGGGTAGATGGAATTCGATCCAAAGAAAGAAAGGTGAACAGTGGAGTGCCTCAGGGACTGATTCTGTTCAGTGTCTTTGTGAGTGATATTGCTGAAGGACTGAAAGGAAAAGTTTGCCTTTTTGCAGATGATAAGAAGATTTGCCACAGAGGAGACACTTTGGAAGGAGAAGACAATGAGAAATGATCTACAAAAATAAAAAGAATGGTTTAATGCCTGGTAGTTAAAATTTAATGTGAAGAAGTGCGGAATGCACTTGAGATGCAGAAATCCAAAAGAGCAGTATGCGATGGGGCATGATAGGATGATGTGCATGGACCAGGAGAAAGACCTTCAGGTGATAGTGTCCAAAGATCTCAAGGTTGCAAAACAATGTGATAAGGCGGTGGCTAAAGCCAGAAGGATGCTAAACTGCATAGAAAGCAGCATAACCATCCAAAGGGAGGAGGTGATAATCTCCCTCTATGGGTCGTTGGGAGGGGCGGCTCTACCATTAGGCCACCTGAGGCGGTCACCTCAGGCAGCACTATCAAAGGGGACGGCACTCCAGGCGGCTGTGTTTATTTTTTTTGTTTTGCCATCTCTGGTCTGCCACTGCCTTCCCG
Organism: Ichthyophis bannanicus; assembly: GCA_033557465.1. Lineage (NCBI taxonomy): Eukaryota > Metazoa > Chordata > Amphibia > Gymnophiona > Ichthyophiidae > Ichthyophis > Ichthyophis bannanicus. Next base: position 197,581,941 of record CM066039.1, read on the forward strand.
CAACATTTTTCCCTGCTCAAGCTTGTCCGATTGAGAAAAAAAGCATCAGGAAGGCAGTGGCAGGTCAGAGGCGGCAAAATAAAAAATAAGCACAGCCAGATGAAAAACAAAAAAAGCGCCTAGTCTCTTCTGGACGCCCACATGCTTGTAAGCCCCTGGTGTTTCAAACCCCCCCCCCCCCCCCCATGTGAAAAGCATAATTGCTTTTTTTTTTTTTTTTTTTGAAGTTGATAGCTCGCCGCACATATAAGCGGTATCAAGCTATCAACTTTTGAAAGAAAAACACCCCAGAAAGCAAAAACACTGGCTCTTGCCTCTCTGGCATGTTTGTAAGACTGTGAGGGGTTCTGCCCCCCTCAGATGATGCTTTTCTCATCAGAGGGAGCGGAACCAGCAGGGGCTTATGAGCGCATGGGAGTCTTCAAAACCATGCGCTTTTCCTTTCTTGCCACAAATGCTGGACAGTGGGGATGGGGGGGGGGGGGTAGGAGGTGGCAGGAAGACAAATACTGGATGGCAGGGGAGAGGACAAATGCACAGTGGTGGGGGGAACATGCTGAACAATGGAGGGGGCAGGAAGGACAAAAACTGGACAGCAGTGGGGAGCAAAGGCTGGACAGCGGGGGGGGGGGAGCAAGAAGACAAATGCTGGATGACAAGGGGGGAAGGACAAAGGCTGGACAACAGAGGGGGCAGGAGGGACAAAGGCTGGTCAGCTGCAGGGGGTGAGCAAATGTTGGACAGTGGGGGGGGGGGACAAATGCTTTGTAACATAGGGGACAGGAGGGACAAAGGCTGGACAGTAGTGGAGGGTAAAGGCTAGACAGCAGGGGGCAGGAAGACAAATGCTGGACAGCGGGGGGGGGGGTGGGCAGGAAGACAAATGCTGGATGACAGGGGAAAGGACAAATGCTGGACATCAGGAGGGACACATGCTGGACAACGGAGGGGGCAGGAGGGACAAAGACTGGACAGCGGGGGGTGCAGGAAGACATACTGGATACAGGGGGGAAGGAGGGAGGGGCAAATGCTGGACAACAGAGGGGGCAGGAGAGACAGGCTGGACAGTGGGGGTGGCAAAGGCTAGGCGGGGGGGGGGCAGAAAAAATTGACGGGAAGGGGAGAGGGAAAAATGTTGAATGATGGGGGAAAGGAGGAGGACAAATGCTGGACAATGGGTGGGCAGGAGGACAAATGCTGGACAACAGGGGAGGGGTCAGGAAGACATGCTGGACAGGTGGGGGGAAGCGGGAAGACAAATGCTGGACACATGGATGGGAAGCGGGAAGACAAGTGCTGTACAGAGGGGGTTGAAAGCATAAAGACAAATGCTGGACCAGGGCCAGTGCTACCCAGTAATCTGGGTAAGTACAGCAGGGGGTCATCGACGTCAGGAGGGTGCCGTCACTAGCCACCCGCCCCCCCACTGGATGGCCTGCAGAGTGCCTGCATCCTGCCCCCTGGACGCATTGCTCCCACGGGCAGGATGATCTACCAGGCTCTCCCTTAGGTGCCAGGACCTCGTAGATCATCCTGAATGGGGAGTGGGGGTGGACATCCAGTGACAGCGCCCTCCTGACGTCGGCTCCTGCAGGCAGGTTCTTTTTCTCTGGGCCATAGTCACGGCCTGCTTAGCTCCTACCTGCAGGCAGAAGGGTGTGGGAGGCAACGATTGTGGCCCAGAGAAGCAGAGCCTGCCCATGGGAGCAGAATGTCCTGCGAGCAGGGGCTGTGCAAGGCCAATTCTGCCCTGCCTCTCTGGGCTAGGATCATGGCAGGCTCTACCTCTTGTACATACAAGAGTGGACATGAGGAGGCATTGGGAGGTGGATGTGGATGGGCACAGGGAGTCAGAAGGGAGATGCTGGGTGCATGGGGAGGAATAGGGAGGCAGCAGGGATAATATTGAGGTGGGGGGCTAGGGAGATACTGGACATGGAAAGGGACATAGGGAGAAGCAAGGAGGGGAGATAGTGGTGATGTTGGCCAAGGGGTTATAGAGAGATTGTGGGAAAATACTGGACTTGGGGAGTGGGAGACAGAGGAGAGATACTGGACACGCGGTAATAAGGGGTTAAGGAGTTCAGGACATGGGGGTAATAGGGAAAGAAAGGGGAGAAGGACATTGCTTGAGAAAGACGGAGAGATGATGGATATGTTAATGTTTATTAAAACATTTTTTATACCGCTCCATACCAGTGGCGTCTGGGCGGTTCACATTCATTAAAATAACATTAAAATTACAGGCTGCTAAGAAGCTGAAAAGAACGCCAGTTAAAAATAAAAGCGACAGAGAAGAGACAAAGGATAGAAGAACAAAGCAAGCAGAGGTACATCAACATGAGAAGGGGGAGGGAGACAAGGACGGGGAAGGGAGATCATATGCCAGACTAAAAAGATGGGTTTTGAGTTGCTTTTTGAAGGCTTGGTAGGAATGCTCTGAGCGGAGGGAAGGGGGAAGTGAATTCCAAAGTTTAGGACCCAGAAAATAGAAAGCCGAGGAGCGAGTGGATTCAAGGTGGGCTTGAGAAGGGGAAGGGAGGGACATGCGATTGACGTGAATAGAGCGGAGCAGACGATGAGGGGTACGGAAATGAATCAGGTCAGCAAGATAGAGAGGGGTGCCTGTGTGAATTACCCTATGTGCAAATGTGAGAATCTTGTACTGAATGCGAAACGAGACCGGTAACCAATGATGGTGCAGAAGAAGGGGAGTGACGTGGTCGTAGCGAGAAGCACAAGACAGAACACGGACCACAGCATTCTGTATATGGGAGTAATAGGGAGGGGATGGTATGGTATGGAGATGGGGTAGATGCTGGTTGCAGGGGGATAGAAAGGGAGAGAGCAGACATGGAAGGAAAGAGAGACCAGAGGTACTAGATGGAGGAAAAGAGAGCCAGAGAGAGAGAGAGAGACACTGGATGGGTGATGAGAGACGTTAGACATGGAGAAAGTGAGCAAAAGACTGGGGAATAATGGACTAGGGAAGAAGAGCTGGTGAATGGGAGGGCTGGGGTGAAGGTTGGAAGGTGGTAGGTAAATGGTGTAAAAAGAGGGAGATTGACAACTGGATAGTAAGAAGTAGTGAAATCTTGGTGTACAGAGAGCGAGAGAAATAAATCGAAGAATGCTGAAAAGAAAAAAAAATCAATATTCAAGATGGAAGGAAGTGAAGAAAAACAAGGAGAGACGAAAAATGGCAGATGGACTAGAGACCATAATAAGAGAGTAAGAGAAGACAGAAGAAAGCAGAAACTTCAGATTGGGACCAGCATGATCAGAAAACAAAGGTAGAAAAAATAATTTTATTTTCAATTTAGTGACGGGATTTTGCACTATCTTTGTATTTTACACAGTATGGGGAACTGCATCTCTTATTTTTCTGGTGTTGCTCTGCATGTGGAGTCTGGCTTCTTGGGGTTTCAGTTTAGTTTTTGTCTACATATTTTTATTTTTACTTTAGGTTGTGGTCACTTATTCTGTACTTGGTGAGGGTCTGTGTTCTGAGTGTGTGACCAGGCATTCTGTTAGCATGGAGTTTGTACGTAGGGATCTGTACTGTAACAATTTGACTTGTTCAGCTTTTCAAATAGGTGTATGGATGTTCTAGGGCCCACTGCAGTATTTATAGTGCTGCTTTTTTTCTGGGTAAGCCCCTTGTATGAGTATTGGAAGTTTATGCTAGTATGGTATGGTAGATTTGGCCTTTTAGATCTTCAGTGACTTTTGTAGGGTTTTATATTAGTTCACAATATGCCTGGTACTGGAGAATGTTTATGTTGCTATTAGTGAGATGACTAGACTCAGACTTTTTAAAATATATTGAGTTCTGTGGTTGAATATCCTACTTCTGCTCTGCACCTATTGTCAAGGGAGAGGTTTCTGTGGATGCGGAATATATATTCAAAAAGAAAAAGCGAGAACAATAACACAATTTATAACAAAATAAAATGCGTTATAATTTTATAATTTGATATTATAAACTGTGCTGTGGTTCTCACTTTTTCTTTTAGCTCCCTGGTGTGCGAGCATCTTGCATTTCCTTTGTTTTTTGAGGGATATATATTTACATTAACACCATACTGTCCATTGTGCAGTTTCAGGAGTTATGTTGGGGTTGCCAACCCCTTCTTGTGTTTGTATTGGAGTGGAAGGTATTGTGTTAGGGTCACAAAGTTCCTCTTGTTTTTCAGTGTGTGGGAAGTGCTGTGTTAGGGGCCACTGAGCCTCTCTTATTTTTCAGAGGTTGGGACGTGCTGTGTTGGGGCGCCAAGTTGCTGCTGCATGGGTGCTGTTGAGCCCCCCTTGTTTGGCATATTTAGCAGCATGTTTCCTAGGCTCTGCGCTGGTAACATATGAACATAAGAAATGCCATACTGGGTCAGGCCAAGGTCCATCAAACCCAGTATCCTGTTTCCAACAGTAGCCAATCCAGGTCACAAGTATCTGGCAGATTCCCAAAAGGCACAAAGGTTTCACAAAGCATAACCCGGGGCAAGCAGTGGATTTCCCAGGTCCTCTCTAATGGTTTATGCATCTTTCCTCCAGGAACTTGTCCAAACCTTTTTTAAACCTAGCTACACTAACAGCTTTTACTATGATCCTCCAGTAACTAATTCCAGAGTTTGATTATGCGGGGCCGTAGGCTAACTGCAGGGAGGCAGTTACATCCCCCTTCAGCATGGCAGAATGGTTGCCGGTGCAGCTAAGACCACCCACTGAAGGGGCATTAGTCGCACCCATGCTACTTGCGCTGAGCCATTATGTTAGTTTCTGCCAACAATGCGGATACCTGTGTGTGAGAATTCTCTCTCGTTCCTCACTATGGAGTAAAGTATAATTTTGGAAAAGAAATCCTGTAAACCTAAGAATAATGGAATAAAAGCATTTTTTGTATACAGTACCTATATCTGTTTTTAGTTTGTATTAATATATTCCTTACTTGGTGAAGATTTCTCTTTGTTCTGCATATGTGACTGAGGCTACGTGTTCTGTTAGCATGGAGTTTCTATGTAGGAATCTGTAGTAATCTGGCTTATTCGGTTTTCTTACTAGGAATATTTATTTATATATTTATTAAATACTTATATACCGTGGTTTACAAAGAACAATGGTATGATTGGTACAACAGGAATGGGTACCAAATCACATTACATAGAACGTTTATGAACTTTTTACATGTAACATAGAAAACAATTTACATTACAATATGGATAAACAATCCACAGTGCTGATAACAATGCAACTATATATAGCGAGTAGGGTTTCCTTAGATGTATCATTGACCTTGCTGTGAGAGCCTATGTTGTGTTCTATTGGCGTTTCTGATCGTGTTGTTATGAGGGTGAGGGGTGTTGTTGTCTGTTTGAATGTCATTGTTTGTTTGTGAGCCATAGTGTGTAGTAAATAGGCGCGTTTTTAATATTTTACGAAATAACCCGATGTCAGATATCTGTCTAATGTCGTCAGGTAGGTCGTTCCAGAGGATCGGGGCAAAGTGTGAGAAGGCTTTGTTAGTAACTTTTTGGGCTTTTGTGAATTCTTTTGGTATCTTAATTTTATTTTTATTTTTACTCCGTTGGGTGCGATTTGATGTTTCCTTGCTGATTAGCGTGTTAAGGAATGATGGTGCTAGGTTATTGATTAATTTAAATGTTGTTACTAGGACTTTGTAGTTTATGCGGCAGTGGATGGTGGAATGGTGGAATATGGATGTTCTAGGGCCTACTGCAGTATTTATGGTGCTGCCCTTTTCTGGGTACGCTGCCTCCATGTGTGAGTTTTGGAAGTTAGCGCCATTATGGAATAGTAGATTTGCTCTATGAACCCATACACTGGATTCTTGGTGTAGTCAACTGTAGGTATTGGTTGGAGCAGTACTGGAATACGTATTGTCTTTGAGATTTGCAGTTTTGCATTCTTTATGCTGCCAGACTGAAATTTAAAATATTTTGTCAGTTCAGATTCAAGGAAATTTCAAATTTTAAGGGAACGTCTCAGTTGAATTTTGTTTAGTAGCCTGATAGCTTCAACGCTGCTGAGTTCCAGACTTTTCCAACTCTAATACAATCCAATCCAGCCTTTGAATTCATGGTTACCAGGATTAGTTTTTCACATTTTATATCGTCCCTCCTTATCAATATTCTGGTCATAGCAAAATTAATTTGATGTGCAGATATTTATAATGGTTTGATTTGGGAAGAGGGCTGTATAAATGGCTTTTCATTAGTCAAATTTAATGTTTTATTATAAACATCTGTTTTACTAAATTGCATGTGTATGTTTGGAAGCCACCTAGTATTTTAGATGGGTGGCATATACATTTTAAAATAAAGTATATTAAATTTTTGCAAATGATACCGCAGTAAATCTCCGCACATGGCCCTGCATCACCCTCATGCTTTCCCTGGGGGAAAGTAGACAGCAGAATGCACTGGGAGATAGAGGAAAGCAGAAACCTCCAATTGGGACCTACATGATCAGAGAATAAAATGGTCAGGCAACAAAGTTGGAAGAGAATTTTATTTTCAGTGTAATGATTGGACTTGATGCTATCTTTATATTTTATAAAGTACAGGGAAAAGCATCTCTTTCTATTTCCCTGGTGTTGCATAGTATGCAGAATCTGACTTCTTGGGGTTGCATTGTAATTTTTATCTACATATGTTGTGATACAGTGGCCAGCACAGAACCCATGGATACAGGAGAAAAGGAAGAGCTTACCTTACAGTCACCTGGGCAGAAAGCATATTCAGGTTATAAGGAGCCAGAGAATAGTAGAACAAACTTTCACTACACTGGGTGTGACGCAGTAGAAAGCCAGAAAGCCAATCACGTCCACCTGGGTAAGGAAGCACTTACAACGTGCAGGAGCCAGGAGGATAAAAGTGGCTGGGAAATCCCAGTAGGGGGAGGTGCTGCAGAGGGAGGTGCTGCAAAGGGAAGAGCAGCTGACACAGAGAGAGCTGGAAGTGCTCGTGCACAAGTCTCCCAAGCCAGAGGGGGCATTGTCCTGAGGAGAGTGAGTAAGCAGCTGGAGGGCAGAGGTCACAAGCAGGAGAGATTGCTGGGTCCAGGAAGCACTGGCTGGGTCCCAACAGCAAGTAGCAGTAGAAGGGAAACCTTTCCTGGAAGTAACTACAGCCCAGACCAGACAACTGCTGAGTGGAACTCTCGGGGAAAAGCAGGCTACAGCCCAAATAAAGGAGCCTGGTTTACAGAGGAAGGAGTGGAAGCCAGCCACCCCAGAAGCAGAGCTAAGTACACCAATTTCTCTAGAGGGCAAGAGGTGGGCTCGGCTAGGAAAGTAAAAGCTAATACTTGGGAGGATAATCCTTGGTGGAGAGAAAGGGGAAGCCTCAGAGAAACAGGCTTCAGTACAGGTCTCCAGGACCCTCCTTATGCAGAACAGTTTCCTGCCCTAAGAACTGCTGCCTCTCGAGAGAGTTGTGTAAATAATAGCTGTGGTGAATGTTACCCATTTACAATTTCTGACAGTGAGCAAATGCAATGGGAAAACACTGTCCAGGACATTGATTCCAGTGCTATGGATTGCACGCTATGTATCTTGGATGAGATTACGTCTCTTTGTTAATTGAGGAAGCAAGAGTCTTGTTATACCTGTTTGGAAAAGGTGCATTTTATTTTGCTGTGAAGAAACAGTTTGTTTAAGTTCTTTGTTGCTGTATGAGAAAAACAGAAATCCACAAGGGAAGGGGAATAAAACCTCATCATTATATTTTGCCTTTAACACACGGCTACAGACTATTCTTTATAAAAGCAACCTGCACCTCACGCCCCTAGGCGACCGCCTAATAGGGACGGTGGTAGCAGTACCTTGACAATGTTTATTATTAGGTTATGGTCACTTTATTCTGTACTTGGTGAAGGTCTGTATTCTGAATGTATGACCGAGGCCAGGAGTTCTGTGAACATGGAGTTTGTACATAGGGATCTGTACTGTAGTAATCTGAATTGTTTAGCTTTTCAAATAGGTGTTTGGATGTTCCAAGGCCTGCTGCAGTATTTACAGTGCTGCTTTTTTTCTGAGTATGCTCCTAATGTGAGTTTTGGAAGTTGGTGCTAGTATGGTATGGTAGATTACCTCTATAGATCCTTAGTGACTTTGTTGTAGGGTTTTGTGTTAATTCACAATATGCCTGGTACTGGAGAATGTTTGTTTGTTGTTGTTAGTGAGATGACCAGAAGCAGATTTTTTTTTTAAAATATTGAGTTCTGTGAGTGAACGTCCTAGTTTTGCTCTGCACTCAATGTTGAGGGAAGGGGTTCTGTGCAAAATACATGTTCAAAAAAGACAAAGCAAGTTTATAATAAAATAAGAGAGTTATAATTTGGTGTTCCTTAGCAGAACTCCAGTCCAGTCCCTTTACTCTCGGGTTGCGCAACCCTTCCAGCAGCTTGGAGGCTGAGCCCATCATCGTTTTGATGATGGTGTGGTATAAATACCACTGGCACCACCCCTAGGCCCCAGTATTCTCATCCTCCAAGCAGCTGGAGGGTCCCCGTAAGCCAGGAGCTTACTGGAGTTTAGTTTTCTTATTTATACCCTTTTTTATTACTTTTCTTTAATTTCTGTAATTTCCTTTGACTTTAGTTTGGGAGTTCGTCTTACTCCCGTGCGTTTTTAAAACCGCTGTTGTTTTCACCCCCCCCCCCCCCCCCCCCCGGTCCTCCTCCCGGTACCCTTGGAAGGAGGGGGTTTACCTTGGCGGCGGGGAGGTTTGGGGTACTCTCCTCCCGTGTTCGCGGTCATCCGGCTTCTCCGCGGCCTCCCTCCGCTCCCATTTGTCTCACGCTGAAGCCCCTGGGGCGGGCTGAGCGCTTGAGATAACACCGCTCCACTTACTGCATCTCCTCCACCTCACGCTTTCAGCGGCTGTCCAGGCTGAGCGCTAGAGGCGGCGTCGGGGGGACGAATTCATTGCTTCAACGTCGGGGAATCCGGATTCCGGCGGTGAGGACACTTCCGCCAGCCGCAGGCCCTGACTCCACGTGGCTGCGGCCTACCACGTGGAGTCTAACAGGAGGCATCGGACCATAGCGTGAGGAGCGGCACGCAGAGGAACAGGGCAGCGAAATCGCAAGTATAGAGGGCTGTGTGCCTTAAGGACCTGTTCATATTTTTCCTGTGCAAATTTTACAGTATACATATAGTTTTAGTTATATTTTTAGTTTGATATTTTTGGTCATATAGAGTGCCGTTTCCAGCCTTTGGGTGAGGGCCCCCCCCCCCTCCTTTTGGTTGGAAGGTTTTCATTTATTTTCATTTAATTTTATTTATTTCTCAGGTTCTTGTTTAGGTTAATTTCTAGGTTTTTCTTTAGGACTGCGTTGGAATCTTTCCACTAGGCGGTCTCAAAAAAAAAAAAAAAAAAAAAAAAAAAGAAAAAGAAGTGGGAGAATGACGGGCAAATTACGGTGCCCGTCCTGCGGCACACGCAGAATTGCGGATTTGGAAGCCTGGATCTGCAGGTGTTGTGCTGCGGAAGCAGCGTCTGTGGAGCAGGAAATTCAGTTGTCCATGGACCAGACTTCTCAGGGGCCTCAAGGTCTCCGGGAAGGGGGAGGGGATTCTTCCTCCATCCCCCCCCTTTTACCTCAGCTTTACCAGGCCTCCCCCCAGTCCCTTCCCCCGGCTTCCAGCAGGGCGGAGGGAGGCTGGGAGCACTTTTCTCCAGAATTTGTCCTTCTGTTACACAAAGCTTATTGTATGCGTCAGCAAGGAATCATGGAGCCGGCGCTGTTGAAAGAAGGTGGCCGGACCGGTCCAGGGAAGACAAGCTCCCATGACCTCGGAGCCCCTCCCAAGCGCTCAAGGCTAATGAGCAAAGAACCCCTCACGTCTCCATCTCCGATCACTCCAGATGAGGAGGGATCAGACAGAGAAGTGGGGGAGGAAGAGGAAGAACTTGAGGAGGGAGAGATCCCAGAGGAAGAGCATTCCCGTATAGTTAGAGTATTTCGTCGAGAGGAGCTCTCAGCCTTAATAAATGAATCCCTGAAGGAGCTCAATATGGCCTCGGACATTCCTGCAGAGGAAGAAGCGTTAGAGGATCCTTTGATACAAGCTGTCAGGAAATCTCAGAAAGTGTTTCCGGTCCACAGGGTGGTACGCCAGATGATCCAGAAAGAGTGGAACCAACCAGAGTCGAGTCTAAGGGGAGTGAGGGCCATGGCCCGCTTGTACCCTTTACCGGAACCTGACAAGGATCTGCTAAAGTCCCCAAGGGTAGACGCGGCGGTGTCAAAGAAGACGACCATTCCGGTCGAGGGCAGCACAGCGCTTAGAGATAGTCAGGATAGAAAGCTGGACTCTCTGCTGAAGCAAGCCTTTGATGTTAGTGCCCTGGCCCTGCAGGCCTCAGTTTCAGGAGCGTGGGTAGCAAGAGCCTGCTTGAGGTGGGCTCCACAGCTTCAACTAGCTGACGGCGCCGCTGCCGACGCGCATGCTAGTGCTGCTCAGTTAGAGTCTGGTTCCGCCTTTCTAGCAGATAGCCAGTACGACCTTATTAGGAGTCTAGCAAAGAACATGGCCTCGGTGGTAGCAGCCAGGAGATATTTGTGGCTGCGCAATTGGGTGGCGGACCCCTCCTCGAAAGCTCGCCTGAGTCGCCTCCCCTTCAAGGGGAAGCTGCTATTTGGCGAAGACCTGGAAAAGTTGGTGAAAGACCTAGGCGAGTCCAAGGGAGGTAGGCTCCCGGAAGATAGGCCTAAACAAGGCCGCTCGACGGTTCCAGCTCGCAGTCAGCCGAGGGATTTTCGTAGGTTCCGGTCGGCCAGACCGAACTTTTTTCCTAAGGGTCGCCCCTCTCCTAGAGGACAAGGCTTCTGAGGGTTTCGAGGGGCTGGAAGAGGTTTTGGCGCCCCCTCCTCCTCCTCAGGCCCTAGGAAACCACAATGAAACAGCGGGGGCCCAGGAGAAAGGCCTGCTGGTGGGGGGTCGGTTAAGGCAGTTCCTTCCCGCCTGGGCCCGAGTCACATCGGATCGTTGGGTACTGGAAGTGATCAGAGAGGGGTACGCTCTCGAATTCACAAAGCAAGTTCCCCCAGCCTTTATGCAGTCTCCCTGCGGCTCTCCAGAAAAGAGGGCAGCGATAGAGGACACTCTTTCAAGGCTGATCGCGCTGGGAGCGGTGGTACCCGTCCCGAGAGACCAATACGGTTCCGGTCGATACTCGATCTATTTTGTGGTACCAAAGAAAGAAGGATCCTTTCGTCCAATCCTAGACTTAAAGCAAGTCGATCACTGCCTCTCGGTTCCTCATTTTCGAATGGAAACCCTGAGGTCAGTCATTGCAGCAGTAAGACAGGGGGAGTTCCTGACATCCTTAGATTTGACGGAAGCATACTTACATATCCCGGTACAAAGATCTCATCAGCAGTCCCGAGGGGTCATTTTCAGTTCCAGGCCCTTCCATTTGGCCTAGCAACAGCCCCCAGGACGTTCACCAAGGTAATGGTAGTGGTGGCCGCGGCTCTTCGCAAGGAGGGAATTCTGGTACATCCCTACCTGGACGATTGGCTGATTCGGGCAAAATCGGAGACGGAGAGTCGTACAGCTACAGCCAGAGTGGTGAAATTCCTGGAGGAGTTGGGTTGGGTCATCAACCGGGCAAAGAGCAGTATAATTCCCTCGCAGGAGATCGATTACCTCGGAGCAAGGTTCGACACAAGGAGAGGAAGAGCTTTCCTGTCGAAACAGAGGTTACGAGATCTGAAAAGCCTGGTCTCTCTCTTCATATCAAGACGAATCCCTACCGCCTGGCATTACCTACAACTGTTGGGCACCATGGCGGCAGCGATAGAGGTAGTACCGTGGGCCAAGGCACATATGCGACCCCTTCAACGCGCCTTGTTACGGCGTTGATCCCCTCAACATCATCCCTTATCCATGCAACTGCCCTGTCCTCTTCAGGTCAGGAGGGCTCTCCTCTGGTGGGAGTTCCCAAGGAACCTAGGATGCGGGATGCCTCTCGAGCCACCTCAATGGATACAGCTGATGACGGATGCAAGTCTAGCAGGCTGGGGGCGCATTGCGAGGGCCAGTTCGCACAGGGAAGCTGGACCCCAAGGGAATCTCGGTGGTCCATCAACAGACTAGAGCTGAGGGCTGTGGCACTGGCTCTCAGAACTCTCGAGCCCTTGGTTCGGCAAAGGGCAGTCCGCGTCCTTTCAGACAACGTCACCATGGTGGCCTACATCAACCGCCAAGGGGGAACGAGCAGCCCCTCGCTGGAGAAGGAGGCGGACAGTCTCTTACAGTGGGCCGAAGCCCATCTATTGGACCTGTCAGCGCAGCACGTGGCAGGAGCAGAAAATGTGACAGCCGATTACCTCAGCAGGTACAAGATAGACCACGGGGAATGGGAGCTAGCGCAGGAAGTGTTCGACCAAGTGGTAGCCCTCTGGGAGGCGCTGATCATGGACCTCATGGCGTGCTACAAAACATCCAAAGCAAACCGGTTTTTCAGTTGAAGGAAGGAAAGGATGTCAGAAGGCTTGGATGCCCTGGTCCAGAAGTGGCCTTCGGAAGGTCTCCTGTATGTGTTCCCGCCCTGGGCCCTCATAGGGAGAGTTCTGAGGCGAATAGAGGCCCACCAGGGTCTTGTAATTCTCATAGCTCTGGATTGGCCTCGTCACCCGTGGTATGCAGACCTGGTGAGAATAACGGCTCATCGCCCTTGGAGGCTCCCCGACAGAAAGGATTTGCTACTGCAGGGTCCGGTTCTCATGCCCCACGTGCATCGATTCTCGCTTACGGCTTGGCTCTTGAGAGGGCGCGGCTCGTGAAGCGAGGTTACTCGGGTTCGGTAATTTTGACCCTGCTGAACGCACGGAAACGCTCGACCTGCCTTTCCTATATCAGGGTTTGGCGCATATTTGAGGCATGGTGCGCGGATCACCATAAGAAACCCTTAGAAGCCTCGGTTCCGGAGGTGTTAGAATTTCTACAAGCGGGCTTCGAGAAAGGTTTAGCTCACAGCTTGTTGCGAGTTCAGCTAGCAGCCATTTCTTGTTATAGGGGAAATGTCCGGGGCAAGTCTATAGGGGACCATGCTGATGTGGGTAGGTTCCTGAGGGCGGTCAAGTGCTTACGGCCCCAGCTAAGATCAGTTATCCCCCCTTGGGACCTAAACCTGGTACTGGATTCCTTAACCAGGGAGCCCTTTGAGCCAGCAAGAAGCTCCTCCCTAAAGGACTTGACCCTGAAGACGGTATTTTTGGTAGCTATTTGTTCTGCTAGGCGGGTCTCGGAGCTTCAAGCTCTGTCATCTCGACCTCCCTTTCTTTCATTTTTCAAGGATAAGGTGGTCTTACGGACGATCCCTTCATTCCTGCCCAAGGTCTCCTCTCCTTTTCATGTGAACCAAACAGTCTCGCTCCCGTCCTTCGCGGGGGGAGCTCAAGAAGGGGAGAGTGCCAAACTGCGTCTCCTGGATTTGCATAGAGTGCTGAGACGCTACATTTCGCGCACAGCATATTTCCGCAAGTCCGAACGACTATTCGTTCAATTTGAAGGGCCGCACAAGGGGGAAGCAGCGGCCAAAGCTTCCATGTCTAGGTGGATCAGGGAGACTATTGCCTCTGCCTACATCCTCAAGGGGAGGCAGGTCCCAGTAGGTCTTCGCGCACATTCAACACGGGCGCAGTCGGCCTCCTGGGCAGAGCGTAGCTTAGTTCCGCCGCTGGACATTTGTAAAGCAGCTACCTGGTCCTCTCTACATACCTTTTCCAAGCACTACAGACTTGATGTCCAGAGAAGAGCAGACACCAGGTTTGCAGGTGCAGTGCTTCGGTCCGGGTTGGCGAACCCCGCCCAGGTTGAACTGCTCTGTTACATCCCGAAAGTAAAGGGACTGGACTGGAGTTCTGCTAAGGAAAGAGTAATTAGTCCTTACCTGCTAATTAGTGTTCCTGAAGGAACTCCAGTCCAGTCCCTGGTCCCACCCAGGTTCGGTTTCTAGTGTTCAGAATGGAATAACGGACCGAAGTCAGTGAGCGGAGCGGAAGCGGAAAATTCCGGTCTGAGGAGCCCCAGCGGTGGGGCTAAACTCTAGGGAGGTACGGTGGGAAGTGGGTAAAGGCTGGGTCGGCCTCAGGTAAGCCTTCTCCTTCCCTCTTCTCCCTTGCCACTGTTTCTTTCTTTAAAAAAAAAAAAAAAGTGTTTTATTTCCTAGTTGTTTGGTTGTTGTTTTTTTTCGCGCGTTATAGTTACGGGTGCTTAAGCGGGTACCTGTCAGGACTGCTTTTTCATCAGATTACTGGGGCCTAGGGGTGGTGCCAGTGGTATTTATACCACACCATCATCAAAACGATGATGGGCTCAGCCTCCAAGCTGCTGGAAGGGTTGCGCAACCCGAGAGTAAAGGGACTGGACTGGAGTTCCTTCAGGAACACTAATTAGCAGGTAAGGACTAATTACTCTCTATAAACTGTGCTGTGGTTCTTGCTCTCTCTTTTAGTTTTTTGGTGTGCGAACATCGTACATTTCCTCCACATTATCTAATTGGCTTTTTGGCTTGCTTCAGTTCCTGATTGGAGTTTAAAGAAAGCCCCTGCTCCGGGAGGGTGGGGGCGCAGGGGTGCCATCTCATCCCTCGCCTCATGCAGCAGATTGCCTTGAACTGCCCCTGGTCGTTGGTGAAGCCTATGTGCAGTCTTGAAGGCTGTAACTTGCTAAGGGTATAAAAAAGACTTGACGAGGCTCAAAAGAGGAACCAAAATGATATGGGGTTTGTGCTAGAAGCCATATAAGAAGAGACTTGAAGACCTGTGTATGTATACCATAGAACAGGAGTCTCCAATTCCAGTCCCGGAGGGCCGCTAACCAGTCAGGTTTTCAGGATGCCCCTAATTAATATGCATGAGTTATATTTGCAGGCACTGCCCCATTGTATTCAAATTTATCTCATGCATATTCATTATGGATATCAGAAAACATGACTGGTTTGTGGCTTTGCAGGACCGTAATTGGAGATCCCTGCCTTAGAGGAAAGGAGGACCACGGAAGATATAATACAGATGTTTAAAAAATTCAAAGATGGGGAAGCTCTTGAACTTGAAATGAAGCCTCAAAGTGTTAAACTTAAAAGTGACATCAGGAAATCCTTTTCATGGACAAAGCGGTGCATTCATAGAATGTGCTCCCAATGGCAGAATTCAAAAAGGCATGGGACAGGCAGAGAGGATCCCTATATAGCAAGAGAATAGAAGCAAGCAAAGTTAAATAACTTTTACACTTCAAAAAAAATAGAGTGTGATTGTCTGCATGGGGCAGCAGGTACAACTCTAGCCAGCTTACTGGGCAGAGCCCAGCATGCTCTGTCTGTCATCATTTACTATATAAATATTTATCAAACCTTTGATCAGGGCCAGTGCAAGAGTAATGGGTGCTTTGGGTGAACCTTTAACCTTTTGTGTCCTCCGTCTTGCGATTTTGCTAACTAAACTCAGTTATGATCACCCCAACACCACCCCTCCCACAGTGACCCTGTAAAAAGGCATAATTGAACATCATGCTTTCAAATATTGAACTTTTCCTTGTGTGTGTGTGTATATGTATGTGTATATATATGTATGTGTGTGTGTGTGTGTGTGTGTATATATATATATATATATATATATAATTCTTTTTACCTGCAGGGAGCGTGGCTATATACCCTGCAGGTAAAAGATGGCTCTTTGAGTTTATGTGGCTGTCAGGCTCTATTGTTTTGCTTTGACTGCTGCTTCTCTTTGCTGCCCCTTAGAGGCTGCTGTTCGAGGCAACCCCCTAGTCTTGCCTAATGGCTGAGCCGGCCCTGTAATGCCATCATCGGTTATGCTGTGCTATATAGGGGAAGGGAATGGTAAGTGGGTGTGAACTATATAAGGAGTCTTATGTGCTCATCTATCCAAGAGGGTGGCATGCTAAAGAGAGAGAAAACAAAACCTGTTCCGGATTGGGAGTGACGGCTAGCAAGTGGTCCAGTTCTATGGCTCTGATATATCTAAGCAGGTTAACAAGCTAAGGGGACAGACTGAATGGGCTCGTTGTTCTTTTTCTGGGGTGGTTTCTCCTAATGGGTTAGTTTTACGCATACCATGGCAGTCATTTCTGGCATTATGTGTACTCCAGTGCTGTCAGCCCCTTAAGATGATCTATATTATAGCAGGGTTTATACTTAGAATATGATTAGATGCTAATGTAAACCTAGAGAAGGGAAAAAGATGATTATATCCTTTTTGCTATTTATTCAGTGGGACTTTTTGATTAATTATTCAATAAAAATATTTTTGAAAAAGTATCTTTGTGTCCTTCAATAATCAGTGGCACCTCCTTGAGAAGCAGAAACGTCAATAAACATTTCCTGTTAACGGTTATCAATCTCACAATGCCCTTAAGGAATTTTGTTCCATTTTTCCATACACAATTGTTTCAGGTCTGTGACAGTTCAAGGCTTCCTTGTATGAGCAACTTGCTTCAGGTCTTGCTACGACATTTTAATAGGATTTAGGTTAGAGCTTTGGCTTAACCAAGCCAGAGTACAAAATCTCTTCTTCAGCTATTTGGTAATAGATTTACTTGAATGTTTAAGGTTCTCTTGCTGCACAACTCATGATCAGCTCAGCTTCTGCTCCCAGATGAATGGACTGACAATCTCTAGAGTTTTATATTTATGTTTATTACAGTGCTTAATATACTGCCATTCACAATTACATCAAAGCACTTCACAACACTGTATTCTAAAATCTAGGAGGCAGAAACAGAAAGAGAGAAGCACGAGCAGGGTTACAAGAGAGAGAGTGCATGCTATGGATTCTGCCATCATGACCCCAGTCAGTTAAACTCCAAGGGGAGCATATTTTTTTTTTTAGCTGGTTAGCAGACCCACTAACCGGCTAAAATGTGGCAATCCTGCTATCCAGTGGCACTATCCAGATAGCACCACAGACCGCATTAATGCCCAGTTAATCCGAGGCCGTCTGTGGGCAGATCAGATCATTACCTGATCAGTGGCGATATTCAGCCGCTAACTGGATAACTAAATCGGTTAAGTTAGGACAGTCATTGACTTGCCCTAACATTTAACCAGTTATCTTTATCTGATTAGTAGCTGAATATCATTGCTGACGGGACAGCGACAAAGCCCTCCAGTGAACCAGATATTCATCACCAGATAAGTTATTTAAAGTGTCGGCAGTAAGGCACTTTAAAAGTGCGTGGCTACCGCCGGGAATACCAGCTTTCAGAAGCCTGAGAGAAAACATAGACCTTATTTAAACCTAGGCAGTGGTTTCTACGTGCAAATAATGTAGAACAGAATTATAGAGCAAGTGCATAGAAATCACTGTAAATCTGTCTTTTATGTATGCCTGAGATGGAGGAAGAATACTAAGCAGCACGTCACTTTGTGAGCTTAGGGATTGGGATGGAGTGTACAGAACTAGTGTATTGAAAAGAAGGGGCTGGTAAGAGCTGAGAATTTTGTACACTAACATCAGAACCTTGAATGTAATTCTATAGGCTACTGGTAGTTGATGATTCTCTGCTAGCAACAAGGAGACATGGTCAAACCGTTTGGCACCATGTAAGATTCTAGCCACTATAGTTTGCACATTTTAGAGAATTTTCTAGTATAAAGCAGAATTCATGGTTTCACCTTTGATAAGCCATCCTAAGCAAAGCAGCTCCATGTCACAATATCTCCATGTCTGATAGTCCAGATAAGGTTCCTACTTGGAAGACAGTGTTTGGTTTTCATCAAATAAAGCCTTTGTTATTATTGACCAAACAGGACAATTTTTGACTCATTTATCCAGAGAACATTAATCCACAACTCTTGTGAGTATTCCAGATTCTCTTTAATGAATCTGAGGCAGGTACAGTATTCGTTTTAGAGAGCAGTAGTTTCTTCCTAAGTATTCTCTTACAAGCACCAATCCCATTCAGTTTTTCTTGATGGTTAACAATTAAACTCTTGCATCAGCCACAGCGAGAGATGCCTGCATATCTTTAAACATTAGCCTAGAGATTTTTTGTGGATGATTTTCTGGTTTGCTCTTGATCTTGGGGTGAAATTGGCAGGATGACCGTTTCTGTATACAGCCACTGTAGCCTTCAACAACGATATTCAGCTGCTGTCCTGTTAGCTAAACTGGCTAAAGTTAGGCTGGCCTTTTGTATGCCTAACCTTAGCCGGTTTACATTAATCGACCAGCAGTTGAATGTTGCCCCTGACCAATTAACGTGAGCGCTACCCCTGAAAAGCCATGATGCTATGCAGTTAGCATCGGTGTTATGAGACGATATTCAGAAACACAAAACAGCTATGTGCCACTGAATATCCCGCTGATTAGAATTAAAGCAATTAGCAGATCTGATGACCACGTTAATCCTTTTGATTATGCCTCCCCATTGTTCCTACATTATTGTGTCTCAAGGAACATGGACTTGTTTAATTTATACCTCTTTTATTGCATAAGAAAAGGCAGATTCATTTAAAAAGGTTATCTTGATAAGAACTTGTCATTCTCATTATTATAATTGGGGCCCACACATTTTTTTTCTCAGCATTGTATATGTAGGCCTTTAAGAAGGGGAGATGCCCTTCTGTTTTTTTCACTAGAATCATACATGTTTTCTGAGTTACTTTCAAGGAAGTGTTAGCTTCTGAAAGCTGGTCAAGAAATGAATTAAGTTAATCTAATTAATAAATATCTCCTTTATGTAATTTTTTTTGTTTGCTGAATTTTATTTCCTCCTAAGAAGAGTAGAAACCATGGATCCCCATATTCAACCCACAGCAGTCGGCGTTTTAAAACTGAATAACTTTATGTTGCTACTTAGCCAGTGAGTGAACTGAATATTGCCTTTAACTGGATAAGTGTTGGGACCACCCAAAGACCAACCTGGCGCTGTCCATACCGTGCTGGGTCAATTAAAGGGGAAATTCAGCAACACTGTCCAGTTAGTGCTGCTGAATATCCCTCTCAGTGGGGTTTATCCCATTAGCAGGTCCTGAATATCGGCCCTTATATCTCCATGCATGCAGCTTGTAAAATAACAGACTTAATTGACTGTCTTGGTTTGACCTATATAAGAAATGAATCGTGTGTGTGTGTGTGCTGTCTAGCCAATGCGACTCCTGATGACTCATCCTCTGGGTTTTCTTGGCAAAGTGCAACCGAAAGTAGTCTGCCAGGCCTTTCTTCCATGCAGTAAGTCGACAGCACCTGTATTTACCTGAACCAAAGATTTAACAACTATAGGTCCAAGTTTATGGCTTGCATTGCTACAGATCAGTCAGCAGGGGGCAGCCTTGCCCTTTGAGCTATTCAGGTGCAAAGGAAATCCTGCTCTGGAGCCTTTTTGAAGGCAATTTCAGTCCCAATCATTACCCTTGAAAACAACTTTCACACGGCCACTTCATTTATTGCAACATGGGGGTGGAAACTGATCTCGGGGCCACAAAGGAAATATTTCAAAGTCCATAGACATGATTCTGCATATTAAAAGAAAAAAAGAATATCTTCCATCTTATTAAAAAAAACAAACAATTTTTAAGGAATACTTTTTAAAATTGCCTATACTTTTGTAGTTCTATAGTAAAGCATAGTAAGCAACAGCAAAAAACCCCAGCCGACCATTCAGTCTGCCCAGTTATCTCTGCTCACACTGCTAAGGATATATTCCAGCTGCCAACCATAGAGCGTGAGCCACTGTAAACTCTCTTACTTTCAAAGCAGGACAGTTTTTGTCATCTTCGTTCATAGTGTTCCACCCTTTTGGGTAGATAGCATACAAGACCCCCCTGTTTACGTCACACTCGGCATCCCTCCCTTCCAAAATCCCTGCAAGCATAGTAGATGATGTCAGAAAAAAGATGCATTGCTTCATATGTTCCCATCTAAACGTGTAGGGATTTATCTCTGCTACGAACTATAGAAAATGCCTGCTTCTCAGAAATCACTCCTTATCTGATCAGTCTTTCCCTCCTGCCAGTTTAACTATTAGGCATGACTAGGTGGTCGCCTAGAGCGGCAGCATCAAGGGAAGTGACAAACAGCAGCTTCAGTCAAAACAACACAATAGTTTCTCCACAGCCCCTTGAATCCTTTTGCAATGCAGTTACATTCCAGCCCAAATGTCCAGCCTTTCAATTAGGCATCTGTATGAACTATACAGCAGTGGTAAACGATCAGCCTTTCATTCAGACAGCCTTAAGGTCTAGGTTCCAGCCTCAAAATGTCAGTCCTTCAATTAGGTAGAAGCCTTGCCTGGTCTACCACCACCCTCCTGTGGTTTTTCCTGAGTTCTCCCCAGTCTTTGTTATTCACATCCCAGAATCGACCAGAGAACCAGCAGACACACTCATCTGCTGCAGAGCCTTAGCTCTCAAAGATTCTCTAGGACTAACCCATGGGTTCTCAACCCAGTTCTCAGGACACATCTAGCCAGTCAGGTTTTCAGGATCACCACAATGAATATGCATTCAAGAGATTTGTATACTGTGGTGGCAGGGTATGCTAATCTCCCTCATTCATAATCATTGTGGTTATCCTGAAAATCTGACTGATTTAGGTGTGTCCCGAGGACAGAGTTGAGAATCTCTGGACTAACCTATTCAGTCTTTTCTTTGCCGATATAATAATCCATTGCCCTTCTCTATAGGCCTTCTGTTTCTCCTGCTTGGACTTTTTCCAAACTTCTCACTGGGAGCTCCACACTCCTTGATCTGAGACCCCACCTCCAGAGTCCCTTGGCATCCTGGGAGTTGTAGTTTCTCCCTTTCCTTTTTTTGTTGCTTTTTCTTTTGAGGTCCATTCTCTCCCTCTCTTTTGATTGAAAATAAATTCTATCACAATATATTACGATGCTTGGATATGGGGTTTATTGCAAGTTTTTATTTACTATACCATCGTTCAAAGCATATAATAGCGGTTTACAATTGAACTAGAAGGGACGAGGCTGGATGTTGGATTGGGTATGGGATCCTTTATATGTTTCTGTCTGGAGGAGTAGATTGGGAATAAGGGAGGAGGAAGACTAGGCATGGCCAGTGCTTGAGAGTATTAGCACCCTAGGTGAACCTTCAGCTTTGTATTCCCCCTCCTTCCCAATTAAGTTTCAGGTCCCTTGACTGCTACTTGACCGTGATAGTTGAGGTTAATTATCAAAATCTTACCTCAACATCACCCCTCACAGAACAATTCTGTAATATATAATTGACATCCTACTTTTAAGTTGATTATTTAGAAATAAGGGGGGGGGGGGCGGATATTCAGTGGTGGTGGCTAGCCACTATCGCTGAAACTTAAACCTGGATATTCAATGCCAGGGTTGCCTGGATTGGCAGGACGCTAACTGGGCAGCGGTGATATTCAGCAGCTGCCCATTTAGCTTGTGCAGCGAAGGTTAGGCAAGCTTTTGCTGCGCCTTATTGTCTCTGCCTTGCCATAATTAAGCAGCAGTTCATTATCACTGTTGCCTGGTTATGGCTGGGCGCCGGCCCCGGGACACCTTGATGCTAACCAGTTAGCAGTGGGACATGCAGCAATACCGCTGAGTATCCTGGATAGAGAGATCAATGTGGTTATCAGGTCTGCTAACCGTGTTAATCCCTTTGAATCTTGGGCCCAAGACGTCCGATTATGCATTTTTACAGGATTGTTCTTGGAGGGGTGGTGATGAGGTGATCGTAATTGCTTATGGTTTATTTTATTTGATATACCGCCTTTTTCTAGGCATACAAAGTGGTTTACAAGTTAAAAATAACACACAGTTGTGAAAAGAACTCCAAAATGTTGTTAGAGAAGAAAGACAAAAGTAAGGAATCATACAGTCAAGTAACACAAAGAGCTTATGACCGTAAGGAATCATACAGTTAATAACCTCTGTGTTACTTACCACACCGACTGAGAGCATTCACTTATTCTATGTAGGCACCAGGAGGGTCTACCTGCCTCGTCTTAGTTAGGCTGTTCAAAAGCTTGTTTAAACAAGTGTGTTTTCAGATCTGTTTTAAAGCGTGTGTATAAGTCCTGAAGGCAAAGTTGCGATGGGAGGCAATTCCATAGCAATGGTGCTAGGTAAAAAAAGGCAGATTTTCTGGTTGATTCATGATCTAGATGGGGAAGGTAAGCATATATGGTTACTGTGCAGTGATCTCAGAGAAAGTGGGGGGGGGGGGTGGAGAGGGGGCAGCAGTATGAAATGATCAAGGATGTCAGATATTCTGGTGCATTTTGGTGAAGCATCTTGTGGCTTAATATTAAGATCTTACATTGAAAGTGTTCCGCAACCGGTAACCAGTGAAGTTGAATTGTTTTTTCCATGGACAAGCGGGATGAGTCAGCCATACATGATTGTACTAGAGGTTCACTGCTCTGTTGCTATGCTGCTTTCCTTAGTTTTAAAAAGCCTCATAGTGACTTTTGGTTTTACTTCATTGTTGTGCAGAACATTAGACTTTTCCCAAAGAGCTGCTGAAAAAGAGAGACTGTAGGAACAGAACTGCAAGGCTAATGAACACACAGATCTAGGAAGAACTCTGTGGGGTTTTTTTTCCATTTGCAGTCATTTAGGGAATCCCTATCCATGCTTGAGAGATTTTGTATATTTTCTCCCATACTACTGATGTGGAGGGGAAGCCTAGGAGAACTTGCCTCACTATGAATGTTTGTTTACACAATACTTTAAGCTGGACTTCTGCAAGATGTTATGGAACTTAAGCCAGCCATTTTCTGAAAAACTCCATTCCAGTCAGCATAGTGACAACCAGGGTTCCACCAGCCCCCTCCCCCTTGTTTTCCCAGTTGGAGCTTTAATTTGTTGCTTTGCCTTTCTTTTTGGGCCTTTAAGCCAGGACTGAAAGAAAGTTGGATTGCTGGATTCGGAGTTCTTGCTTATTTCATTTTCTCTTTATGATTTTCATTACTCAATAAAATAATTTCCATCCATGAATGGTACCCAAGTCTATAGTGGTTAACCAGAGTTACTGGCACTGTGAAATCATCCATGTACCTGGACATCCTGACGTTCAGCGCCCCCTGATGGTGACATCCCCTTGTATGCCTGAGTGCACTTTCAATACTGTATGGTCATCCATGTTTAAATTGTATCCTTTTTAAAATGGCCATTTGCATGTGGATGTGATTTTTTTCATCTGTGTATGACTGCCTGTACATATTTAAATAGTGAATAGGACTTTGAAAATAGCCCCCTTAGTTATTAGTTGTAACTTGCTTTAATCCTTATGGCAAAGTGTATAATCAAGTACTGTAAATAAATATTTAAATTTTTCATAAGCCTTTTGGATGTAGATTCTGTACAATTTTGGTAGCCATTCTCTGGACCGCCTCCACCCTATATATATCCTTTTGAAGGTCTGGCCTCCAGAATTAGACACAGTTTTCTAGGTGAGGTCTCATCTAGACTTACAGAGGTTTCTATATTGATTATTCCTTTCCCTGTGCATTTTAGCAGTCCTCAGGGCCTAGTTACCATCTGATTGGACTGTTTTGCCACCTTGAGATTATTTATTTATTTTAAAACATTTGTAACCAACCAATCCACAGTCCTTAGCGGCTTCCAATAAAACATATGATAGAAGTCTATAAATTAATGAACAGAGTGGAACGGGTAAATGTAGATCAATTGTTTACGTTATCAGAATATAGAAAGACTAGGGGACATGCAATGAAGCTACAGGGTAAACTATTTAAGACTAATAAAAGAAAATATTTGTTCACTCAACATGTAATCAAACTCTGGAATTTGTTACTGGAGGATGTGGTAAAGGCCGTTAGTGTTGCTGGGTTTCAAAAAGGTTTGGACAAGTTCCTGGAGGAAAGGTCCATAAACCATTATTAAGAAGGGACCCAGGATATCAATGCTTGACCCAATACAAGCATTGTGGAACCTGTGTCTTTTGGAGAAACTGCTAAGTACGTATGACCTAGATTGGCCACTGTTGGAAACAGGATACTGGGCTTAATGGACCTTGGTCTGACCCAGTATGGCATATCTTATGTTCTTTGGACCAGGCCCTAGATCTTTTTGTCTGTTCCACACAAAACTGCTTGAATATCTTCTACATCTCGGAGTTTGTACTTAAGTCAAACTCTGTCAGGGTGCACATCAATGTGAATGGAGCATATTGTGTTCAACAGAAGACACCCTCCAGAGGGTCCTTTGCAGAGTGGAGGAATAACCTAGTGGCTAGAGTACTGCTTGGCAACCAAAACAAGGTTTGATTCCCACCAGCCCACCTTGGACAAGTCACTCAACTCTCCATTGCCTTGAAAGAAATGCATTGGAGCGACCAGGAGACCTGTGTTCACAGAGTAACTCTCACAGTTTCCACACACACCAATGAACCATCATGAGTAGTGTTTAAAAAAAAAAGCAACGCTTTTGAGTCGGGGTAAAAGCCTGCTGTTTTCTCCCTCAAAACCCCTTTATAACCAGAGCTTCTTTAAAGAGCTTTTAAGCAATCAACAAATCGTGATTACAAATACACTTATCCAGGGTGCAAACACCATGTGCTTCGCCATTATATCTTATCCAGGCACCATCACCATGTGTCATCAGCTCTCATGGCCCTTCAGCATGGGTCTAGACAATTGCCCTAGACCTTGCCTGGTGTGGTGGGATCATCACACTTAAACGCTGACACAGTGACCAGTGCTTACCTCAACCGGAACAACAGTACTGGACAGCAGTGCTAACTGGCACAGTACCCAGAGGACTGTACTGAAAATCTTGCTCCATGGCCTCCCTTCCAAGGGAGTTCATAAGAACTGCCTCACCGGGTCAGACTGAGGTCCATCAGGCCCAGTATCTTATTCCAACAGTGACCAATCCAGGTCACAAGCAGCTGTCGGCTTCTCAAAAAGACACACAGGTTCTACAATACTTATCCTGGAGTAAACAGTGCATTCCCCGGATGTGTTTACTTATTTAACTATTTTTTGTTTTATATTGCTTATTTAAGTAATAAAAGCAGTTTAGATAGAACAATATACCAACAACTTAGAAACATAGAAACATGATGACAGAAAAAGACCACATGGACTATCTAGTCTGTCCTTCCATATCAACAACTACAACAGTCCACTTTTTACCTTTAGAGATCCTCTGTGTTGGTCCCATGCTTTTTTGAATTCAGTTACTGTCCTCTTCTCTACCACCTCCACTGGGAGACTATTCCATGGATCCACTACTCTTTCCGTAAAGAAATATTTCCGCATGTCACTCCTAAATCTGTCTCCCTTCACCCTCATCCCATGTCCCCTCGTAGCAGAACTTGCTTTCAATTGAAAGAGGCGCTCTCCCTGAACATTTATGCCACGGAGGTATTTAAACATCTCAATCATATCACCTCTATCCCGCCTTTTCCTCTAAGGTGTACATATTAAGATCCTTAAGTCTGTCCTCATATGCTTTATAATGAAGCCCACTAATCATTTTAGTAGCCACCCTCTGCACCGACTCCATCCTGTTCACATCCTTTTGAAGGTGCGGTCTCCAGAATTGCACACTATACTCCAAATGAGGTCGCACCAAAGACTTATACAGAGGCATTATCACCTCCTTTTTTCTGCTAGCCATTCCTCTCCGTATGCACCCAAGCATCCTTCTAGCTTTTGCCGTCGCCTTTTCTACCTGTTTAGCTACTTTAAGATCATCAGACACAACCACGCCTAGGTCCCGCTCTTCTTTAGTGGACAAAAGTACTTCACCTCCTTTACTGTATTGCTCCCTTGGATTGTTGGAGCCCAAATGCATGACCTTATATTTTTTAACATTAAATCCCAGCTGCCATTCTTCAAGCATAGCTAGATCCCTCCTCATGTTATCTACACCTTCCTGGGTGTCTACTCTATTGCAGATTTTGGTATCATCTGCAAAGAGGCAGACCTTACCCGACAGCCCTTCCGCTATATCACTAACAAAGATGTTAAAAAGAATCGGACCAAGGACAGATCCCTGGGGCACACCACTGGTAACATCCTTCTCCTCAGAGTGAGCTCCATTTACTTGTACTCTTTGTCACCTCCCACCCAAACAATTTCTAACCCAAGCAGTAACTTTAGGGTCCATCCCTAGGGTGCTTAGTTTGTTTATAAGTCGCCTGTGAGGAACAATGTCAAAGGCTTTACTGAAATCTAAATACACCACATCTAGAGCTCTCCCTCGGTCCAACTCCCTGGTCACCCAGTCAAAGAAATCAATCAGATTTGTCTGACAAGACCTGCCTCTGGTGAATCCATGCTGCCTCGGATCCTGTAATCCACTGAACTCCAGAAACCTCACTATTTTCTCTTTCAGCAGCGTTTCCAATAATTTACTCACCACCGAAGTTAAACTAACCGGCCTGTAGTTTTCAACCACATCCTTACTTCCGCCTTTGTGTAAAGGCACCACATGAACCTCTCTCCAGTCCTTTGGCACCACTCCCGACTCCAATGAGGCATTGAAAAGGTCAGTCAGTGGAGCTGCTAGAACGTCCCCAAGTTCCCTCAGTATTCTCGGGTGTATCCCATCTGGTCCCATCGCTTTGTCTACTTTAAGTTGAGCTAGTTTCTCACGAACACAGTCTTCTGAAAATTGTTCAAGATGTCCCTCGCTTCTGTTCCCATTTGTGGGTGTTTTCTGAGGTCCTGCTCCTGGTTCTTCATCTGTGAACACAGAACAAAAATATTTGTTAAGCAATTCCGCTTTATCCTTATCAGCTTCTATATATTCCCCCCCTGCACCCTTGAGTCTGACAATACCACTTTTGCCCTTCCTCTTCTCACTAATATATCTGAAAAATGTCTTATCCCCCCATTTTATTGCATTGGTTATTTCCTCTTCCTTTTGAATCTTTGCCTTCTTGACTACTTTGCTAGCTTCTCTAAGTTTTTTTCCAAATACAGACGCCTGTCTTCCTCTCTCTGTGATCTCTTGTATTTCATGAAGGCCTCCCTCTTTTTCTTCACTTTTTCAGCTACTTCCTTCGAAAACCATAGCGGTCTTCTTTTCCTTTTGCCTTTATTTACCATTTTAACAAAAAGGTTGGTTGCCCTTAAAATACCCCCTTTCAGTTTTGCCCACTGTTTTTCTACATCCCCCAGCTGTTCCCATCCCACTAACGACTCCCTGAGGTATTGGCCCATCTTCGCAAAGTTAGTCTTCCTAAAGTCTAAGATCCTCGCTTTGGAATGGATTCTAACAGCCCTAGTCCTAATACTGAACCACACCATCTGGTGATCACTGGATGCAAAATGATCTCCCACTACAACATCAGAAACACTTTCACCATTGGTAAGCACCAAGTCCAGTATGGCCCCTTCACGTGTGGGGTCTGTTACCAATTGCCTGAATAGTTCTCCCTGTAGAGAATCCAGGATCTCCTTACTTCTAGATGATACTGCAGCAGGAATGTGCCAATCAACATCTGGCATATTGAAATCTCCTATCAGTAGCACTTCCCCTTTCTTAGCAATGCTGCGTATGTCTTCAATTAACTCTGTCCACCTCTTCCTCTTGTGAGGGAGGTCTGTATATCACACCAATGCAAATAGATTTCTCCTTCCCTCTTTCTAGTTTAACCCACAATGCCTCCTCTCTCCCTTTTAAGCTCTGTAATTCCAAAGCTTTAATAGTAGTTTTTACATATAGTGCCACTCCTCCTCCCCTTCTTCCTACCCTGTCCTTTCTGAATAAAGTATAGCCAGGTATAGTTACATCCCAGTCATGGTTTTCTGTGAACCATGTTTCTGTAACTGCCACTAAATCCAAGTCAGCCACTCCCACCAAAGCTTCAACATCAGGGATCTTATTTCCCATGCTACGGGCATTTATACACACTGCTTTCCATACGTTACACCTGTTACCCATTTCCATAAAGGTATTTAATGTATCACCTACCTGGGGGCTTTCTTCACCTATCCCCAACGAATCTAGTTTAAAGCCCTCTTCAGTAGATTAGCCAGTCTACTACCGAAGATGCGTTGACCTATCTTTGACAGATGGATGCCATCTCTGCTCTGCAACCCTTGGAACAGCATCCCATGGTCTAGGAAACCAAAACGCTCTCTGATGACACCATCCACGCAGCCATGCATTCATCTCCAGGATGCGAGCCTCTCTGCCTTGGCCTTTACCCTCAACAGGGAGGATTGAAGGGAACACCACCTCTGCACCTAACTGCTTCACCCTCTGTCCCAGAGCCATGAAGTCACTTTTGATACGTTCCGAGGTATACCTGGCAGTATCATTTGTTCCAACATGGATTAGCAACATTGGGTAATAGTCAGTGGGCTTGATGAGTCTCGGCAAACTCTCCGTAACATCTTGGATTTTGGCACCAGGCAGACAGCATACCTCTCTGGACATCAAGTCTGGTCAGCAGATGGACACCTCAGTACCCCTCAGAAGAGAGTCTCCAACCACCACTACCCTTCGTTTCCTTCTGGTCACTGATTCTGCAACTTTGGGGTACTTGAACTCTGGTTCTTCCCTTTCCAGGGATGCTTTCACCTCCTCCACTTCCAGGGCTGCATAATGGTTCTTCAATTCAAGGGCTGGAGAAGTTGGATTGGTGATTTTTCAGGCCCTGGTGACTTGTGTCCAACCATCAACATTATGTTGGCACCCAGCTTCTCCTGTGCTGGAGAGCTTGGTTGCTGCAAGAAGCATCTCATCAATGTACTTCTCACTGTCTTCAATGCTCCTCAGCCTCGCCACCTCCTCTCTGAGTTCCTCCACTTGTTTCCTCAGAGCTTCAGCATGCAGGCACCCTGCACATGGAACTGGTCCTTCAACTGGCATTAGGACCTCTGTCTGGACCGAGGCAGAAGCTGTAACGGGGGCAACAGCTTTAGCAATACAATTTTTCCCAGCCATTGTTCTGTTTGTGGAGCTTAGGTATCTGTTAAAGCAAAAGAGAAATCTACCAAGTACCAGCCGGTTTCCCAGCTGTCCTTTCAGAGAAAAAGCAGTTAAATCTCTTTAATTATATTCAAAATATGCTGGTCCAATTCTCTGTGATTTGTTAAATGGGGAGGTGCCCTATAAAGCAAGACTGCTCACTAGGGGTGGGTGGGAGTCGGGGTGGGTAGGGAGGGAACTAAGATCCTGATTAGGTGTTAGCAGTTTCCAAACCTGAGGAGATTACTAGAGTTCAGCAACCTACTGTGCTCAAGGAAAGTTCCCCTAAAGCACCAAAAAGAAAGTAACCTTGCTTTAAAAAAAATATACAAAAAACCCTTTTAAGAGCTTCCAGTCAGAGAGCTAGCAATGTAATATAATAAAAACAAACAGACCCTCAAATCCTTACTGTTTGTTGATCTGTAGAGCCCTGGTTAGGAAAGCCTCAACAGGGCAGGGCACTGGAGCCTGTTATGCAGGCCTCAGCTGCACTCAGGAAATCAGGCCCACTAACTCCTGATTAGGTGTTTACATAGAAGAAAGTAACAACTTGGGTACAATTTGATCCGGGCAAGGTGAGTGATTTTCTGCGGATATATTTTTCCTTTTTTTTTTTTTTTTTTGTAGAATTCCAGAAATAGACTCAGAAAGTAAAGAGGAGAGAAAAATCCGTCTTGCAGGCAAGGCGGAAGAAGTGAAAAACTGGCCAGCTAGGGGCGGGCACAGGGGTTGGGCTAGTAGCTCATGCTCAGAAGGGCAAAAAGCCCTTCTGAACTATGGAAAGAACTTCTGTCTTGGCGCCGTCGGATGAGGGCACCAGGTGTGGCTGACTTATCCTGCTTGTCCTAGGACAGGGGTGGGCAATTCCGGCCCTCGTGCACCACAATCCAGCCTGGTTTTCATGATGTCCCTAATGAATATTCATGAGATCTATTTGCATCCACTGCCTTCCATTGTATGGAAATAGGTCCATGAATATTCATTAGGGACATCATGAAAACCAGGCTGGATTGTGGTGCATGAGGGCCGGAATTGCCCACCCCTGTCCTAGGAGAACTCTAGTTGCTGAGGTGAATAGAGGCATAGAAGTGATGTCATCAAAGCCTGGGCTTTCATTGATTCTTTGTCTCCACCAATCTGCTGGTAGGGGAGTACAACACATTTGTCTGGACTAGTTCTACAGGACTCAAGGAAAGAAAATTAACTGGTAAGTAGAATATCACCTTAGCTTTAATCTTCTCTAGTACTGACTGATTTGTTCTGGCAGTCCATGGTATACACAATATTCTTCACCAGCATCATATTCAAAGGCATCGATTTTCTTCCTGTCTATCTTTTTCACTGTCCAACTTTGCATCCATATGATGATATTGAAAATATGGCTTGTCTAGGTCCTTCATAGACATTCTGCCAAGAGCAATGCATCATCGGATTACTTGACTGCTTGTCATTTCTTTATTGATTATTGATCTAAGCAGGTTAAAGTCTACTCTTTCAATTTCTTCTCAACTTGTTGATTCTGCCAGTTGTCAGGATCTTTATCTTCTTAAGGTGCAGGCTCATTTTAAGTCTATCGGGCCAATGCAGAAAACTAGCGAGGCCTTTAAGCACAGATAACGCCACTTTTAAGCACACTTACTGCTACTGCCAAATGCAGAAAAGAGACAGACGCGCATGTAAAAGCAAAGGAAAAACTAGCACACAATTAACTCCAAGAGTATTTAAATGTTTTATTTTTATTTATTTATTTACATTCTCTTATATACTGCGCTATTCTGCATCAGTGCGGTTTACATTGAACAAACTGAAATTACATTGAACAGGGCATTATAACTTGGAGATAACTATTTTACAGGGAACATGGGCTATGGAGGGTTAAGTGGCTTGCCCAAGACCACAAGGAGCACCTGTGAGACTAGAAACCCCAGTCTTTCTGGCCCAAGGTTGCTGTCCTCTAGTGGGATTTGAACCCCCGACCTTCCGGCCTGAAGTACCTTGCCCAAACCACTAGGCCACTCCTCCACTCCAGTGTATTTAAATTAGAGGCAAATGAGCTGCATATAATAAAATGGTATACAAATATTGCCTGCAATCAGTGCAAAGAAATTCGTAGAGGATTTTGCAACCAGCATTAACACCAATATCTCTATGCCTGCTCTTGAAGTGGCTTAAATATCTATCAAGTGCATGCCACCAACAGTATTTTGATGGCATCGGATGTTTTCCCCAATGCCTAGATCATCTGAGGAGAAATGCCAAAGATGATCCAGGCATTGGGGGAAGCCCCCAGTGCCATCAAAATATTGTCAGGGGAGCTGCTGCCCCTGACAGAAAGCAAATACCTGGTGGCCCAGTGGGCCCGATTCCCCTTCCACCTGCTCAAGTAAAAATAATCCATGGTTGTCCAGTGGCTGCAATCCCCCACCTGCCCAACCGAAAATAACCCTGGTGGCTCAGCAGCCCTGAAGCCTCCCACCCAGTACCTTTACAAACAAGTAGGAATGCTGCCCACGCACTGACACCCTTGTGACGGCATCTTGAAAAATGGCGTGCCTGGCCATCCACGGTGCATCCTGGTTTGCACCCTGTGAGGTCAGACTGCCATATAAGACATTTTTTTTTACCTTATATGGCAGTTTGGTCCCACCCAGTGCATCCCAGGATGCACCCTGTGGGGCTAGGTGCTGCCATTTTTCAAAATGGCAGCGCACGAGCTGGAGCACATGGGCAGCGCTCCTGCTTATTTGTAAAGACACATAGACATAAATGATTAAAGAATCATGGACCAACCCACATGGACACAAATACATAATCTCTCCAAACAACCACAACCACATGTTATTATGTAAATATGTTGATCAAGTTGTAAATAGTTTCTCCCTCCTGTTTACCTCAATTTTAATTATAATGTATCATGTTCATGTTCTGATTTTAATGTAAACCACTTTGATTTAAGGATAAGGTGGTATAAAAAACAGGTTAAATAAATAAAATAAAGGTACCAGGTGGGGCTTTGGGGCTGCTGGGCCACCAAGGATTATTTTTAGTTAGGCAGGTGAAGGGTTCGGGGCCGCTGGGCAACCATGTTTATTTTTAGTTGGGTGGGAGGTGGGGGGTTTGGGGCCGCTGGGCCGCCAGGTTTATTTTTAGTTGGGTGAGAGATGGGGTGTTCGGAGCCACTGTGCCACTGGGGTTATTTTTGGTTAGGCAGGTGGGGGGATTGCGGCCCCTGAGTCGCCAGGTTTATTCTTAGTTTGGTGAGTGGGGGGTTCGGGGCTGCTGGGCCACCAGGGTTATTTTTGGTTGGTTGGGTGGGTGGGGGAATCGCCACCGCTGAGCTACCAGGGATTATTTTTAGTTGGGTGGGGGGATCAGGGCCACTGGGCCAGCAGGGTTATTTTTGGTTGGATGGATTGGGATTCGCAGGTGTTGAGCCACCAGGGATTTGCTTTCTGTCAGGAGCACCGGCACCCTGACATGTTTTGATGGCATCAGGGTCTTTGCACACTATTGGTGTGCTGCAAATAGGTGTAAAAAGGTTGATAGTGCATGACTTCAGCACCAGCTTTCTGCATCAGCCTATATGTTCCTTGATCTTGAGAAGCAAATGTTTCAGATCGTCTTCATTCTCAGACAGTATTTTGCTCTCATCTGCATAGTGAAGGTTGTTGATGAGTCTTCCATCAATCTTCACACATTGGTTGCATATAAATTAAACAGGTAGGGGAAAAGTATGCAGCCTTGTCACACACCTTTGCTGATTTTAAACCATTCTGTTCTCCTTGTTCCGTTTGAACTGTAGTTTCTTTATCAATGTAAAAGGTAGTGCAAGAGAACTTTTGGATGTTCTGGTATCCCAGGTATAAATCTATGGCAAACACAATGCTTCCCTGGACTTGTCCAGAAGGAAACCATTTTTTTCCAGGCAACAAGATATCCAATGGGTGCTAGTCTGATGATTGAAAATGCACAGAGTAATTTATCACTTTTGGTACCATGACAAATTGTTTTCTCTTTGGAAAACTCAAGTATTTCAGAGGAAGATCTCTGAAATGAATTGAATCTCTTCTGCCTTGTGCTGCATAGGCCCCAATTGTCATCACCCCCATGATCCAAGTTAAGCAGCAAGACAGAGAAAACCAGAGATGGGGAAGGGCAAGAAACACAGCTGTCTTGTCTTGTCCTGTTTATTTTAAATACAAATTCCTTCCTCCTAAACAACCCCTATCCCTCTCTGCTACTTCTTTCTTCCTTGTAAATGCAGCAACAGTATTGTTCAGGTTTTATCTCACCCTGGATCTCTCTCTCTGCTGAGAAGGAATAAAAACAGATGAACAGGACAGACTTGGGTGGCTGATGTGGACACATCTGGCCCTTTCTTATGGAGCAGCTGCTTTGAGGACTCTTTTAGACTTGGTCCTTTGTGGAACACAGGATTTGCTGCAAGAGCTAACTGTGTTGGGACCACTTAGCACTAGGGATGATAATATAATCAAATTTGAATTTATAACAGGAGCGAATACACAAATGAAATCTACTGTGTCAGCATTTTATTTTCAAAAGGGAGACTATGATACAATGGTTAGAAATAAAGTAAAGGAGCAGCTGCAAAGGTCAAAAGTTTACATTAGGCATTTAAAAACATGGTCAAAACTGAGTTTCTTAGTTTTTCCCCCAACCCCACCTCTCCCCTTCCTCTTTTCTTAATCTCTATGGATAATGCCCTACTCCCTGTTTCCTCAGCTCGCAACCTTCGTGTCATCTTTGACTCCTCCTTCTCCTTCTCCACACACATCCAACTGATTAGAGAAAGAAACGACAGGCTTTAGCTATAACATTGCCAAAATTCGCCCCTTTCCTTTCTGAACACACTACTAAGACACTCATCCACTCTAGTCAGCTCCCGCCTAGACTATTGCAACCTCCTTCTTGCTGATCTCCCTCTGAATCATCTCTCTTCTCTTCAATCTGTTCAAAACTAAGCTGCGCAGCTAATCTTCCACCAGCTCCGATATGCTCTTATAACCCCTCTTCTCAAGTCGCTTCACTGTCTTCCTATCCATTTCCATATCCAGTTCAAACTTCTCCTATTGACCTTTAAGTGTATTTATTCTGCTGCTCCTCACTACCTTTCCTCTCTTATCTCTCCCTACACCCCTCCTCATGAACTCCGCACTTCTGGCAAAGTGCTTCTATCTGTGCCCTTCTCTTCTACTGCCAACTCCAGACTTCGCTCCTTTCAGCTTGCTGTTCCTTATGCCTGGAACAAACCACCTGAGTGTGTCTATCAGGCTTCATCTCTGGCCCTTTTCAAATCCAGGCTGAAAGCTCACCTCTTCGAAGCTGCTTTTG
Organism: Ichthyophis bannanicus; assembly: GCA_033557465.1. Classification (NCBI taxonomy): domain Eukaryota; kingdom Metazoa; phylum Chordata; class Amphibia; order Gymnophiona; family Ichthyophiidae; genus Ichthyophis; species Ichthyophis bannanicus. Next base: position 197,616,217 of record CM066039.1, read on the forward strand.
GATCCTGATCTGCATAGTCTCCTATGTGTTTCCTTACCATTTCCCTAGATGTATCCTTGTCCTCAGCTGTTGCGCTGTCTGCCTTGACTAGATAGTTCCTGCTCATCAGAGCTTACAATCTTTTACATGTGTCTGTACAGCTCTGCATATGCCTTGTAGCACTATACAAATGATCAGAAGTAGTAGGACATTAGGAAAGGCGGAAGAAAGTCCAAATGATAGGCAGCATAGTTAAAAGGTGAGGTAAAAGAGGCTGCTTGAGCCAAAAGATGGAAAACGGAACCAAATGGAGAAAATAGGAAACGGCATAAGTACTGGCAAGTTTAAATGTAAAGCATTGATCAGGAAGGCAAAAGAAAAATTTGACAAAGTCCCATATGTGAGATTCCCGAGGAAATTGAAAAATCATGGCATAGGAGGCAATATCCTATTGTGTTTTGGAAACTGGTTGAGAGAAAATAGAGAGTAGAGAGAAATGGTCAATTTTCTCATTGGAGGAAGGGGAATAATGGAGTGCCTTATGAATCTGTAGTGGAATTGGTGCTTTTCAACATATTTATAAACATTCTGGAATTGGGAACATCAAGCAAGGCAATTATATTTGCAGGTGACACCAAATTATTCAGAGTTGTTAAATCACATGCAGAATGTGAGAAATTGAAGGAGGATCTTGGGAGACTGGGCATCCAAATGGCAAATATTTAATGTAGACAAGTGCAAAGTGATGCATAAAAGAAAGAAAAACCCAAACTATACAATTCTAGGTTCTACATTAGAAGTCACCATCTAGGAAAAGGATCTAGGTGTCATCATGAATAATACGTTGAAATCTTTTGTTCAGTAAGTGATGTCACTGCAGTGAATGTCTAGACGTGAAGCTTCACAGGCTGAATGAGCAAACCCTCTTTTACTAGCGATATACTACCCCTCCCTCCCCTCCTCCCATTTGGCAGTGGAATATCCACCGAGAGAAGTCTGCAAACTCTATTTGATTAATGGTTGGAAGAAAAAGTACTGTAGACCTTAAGAATTTTGTGTTTAAAGCGGTGACTGCCTCTTTGCTCCAAATGGTGCTCGCTGGGGTGTGGAGTATTAAAACAAAGAGGAAAGAGGGGAGCGAAAGAGGATCAACTCTTAGGGGAGCTGGATAAGCTCTGTGGAGACATACGTGGGGGGGTTCACAGTGCTAAAGCAAGATCTTCCTGCAAATCAGAAGTCCAATCTGTGCTCAGTTTTAAGTGCTTTGGAGCAACGCCTTGAGGGAGCAGAGGAACATGTGGAGGAATATGAGGTGACAATTTCTGGATTCCAAAATAAAACTTCTCCGTTTGAGATCTTGCATCAGTGATCTTAGCAAAAATGAAGACTTGGTGAACCACTTCCGGCGATTTAATAGCCGACTGCCGAGCATACCAGAAACGGAAGAATCTAGAGATTAGAAAGCTCTAACAGATCAACTCTGTTGTTCCCTGATTAGGGCTGTGGAAATGGAAGAGGCCGCCATATGTTTTAAGGTGGGAGGCCAGATCGGGGGTCAAGCTGCGGGAAAAGCACTTTGGGAGCCAGCGGCCGGGGATCGCAGCTTTTCAATGGAGCCATGGTGCCATGGAACTGGATGCCATGGCGCCACAGGTCCATTGAAAAGCCCTGACTGAGTTAGTTGGGCAAGGCCTGTACATGCAGACCGGGCAGAATCGGGGTCCCGTCCTGCATGTACAGGCCTGTTTGCGATGCTGATCCCGTGGGGCTAGACATGCCCCACGGGTTCAGAATCGCGACACCCTCTGTGCGTCCAGTTCCAAATGGGCGTACAGAGGACCTGGACGTCGGGGATGGAATCAGGCTCAATATGTCTAGATCGCTCTGGCAGCCACAGAGCTCCCCGCACGTATATCCAACTTGTGTGGGGAGCACTGTTCTTGGGTGGGAGGGGAAGGGCCAGGGGAGGAGAGAGGGCGGGCGGTGGAGGGGAAGCGACACCGGATGTACAGGGCTGATCCTTAGGTCGGCCATTTACATCCGGGGTCAGCAGTTTAGACGGGGGACTTATTCCACCTCAGAGGAAGTTCAGGGGGACTTATTCCATCTCAGAGGTGGAATAAGTCCCCCTGGATGTCGGGGGGATGGCGGAACTGGTCCATACTGAAGAGGTGAGGGGCTGCAGGAGGTTCCCGCAGCCCGACCCGGGCCATGGGAGGCCCGGTCGGGGGTTGGTCTGCGGGGAAAGAATGTTTTGGGGCAGCTGGTGATTGTGGCTCTTTTATGGTGCCACAGTGGAATGGCTGGCTGAGCTAGCTGGGGAAGTGGCTAGACGTCCGGGGTGCCTGAATCTGGGCACCTCCTGAACGTCTAGCCACTGTACTGCGATTCTGCTCCCATGGGGATGTCTAGCCCTCGCAGGAGCAGAATCGGGTGCATCCCTGGGATGTCCGGATGTCTAGACATCCGGATGGCCTGGGGACGCATATGTGTGAATGTGCCTCTATATGTATGTTACCATAAGTCGGTGCATGCCAAGATTTATTGTATTCACATATTATCATGTTATTTTGTTCTTTCCTCTTTAAACCAATTGATTATATGAACCATGTCCCTTTCATTTACAGTATGGATTATAATTGCTTATTTCATGTAAATTTCAGCAATTTGGTCTTTCATGTTCCAACATTGGTCCAATGCATTTTATCCCTCTCATTCACATTATGAATGACAAACTATTTTATGTTTTAATGATGGTTCAATGAGCCTTTAAATTTAATATTTATGTTATTATATCTGTGGTTTTAATTGTTCTAATTGTTTATCCTATTTTTATTTTTATGTGTTTTAAGAAATTATTTTTCTTGCCTCTTGAGGTCCACTGAGGAAGGCAGCCATATCGAAACACGGCCATGCTGGGACATTTCTGAACAAATGGACTATTTTCCACACCTCGCTCCTTTTTGTCTTTGGAGTGGTGGATGTCCATGTAAAGTAAGTGTTATGGTTTGATGGCATCTGGTTGGGGAGCTATATATATATATGAAGGTGGGAGGTTAAGTGGGGGGAGGGGGGTATGTGTGTTTTGAGGTCTGTGCAGTGAGGTTGCTCCTCTGTTAACAGGCCTGATAGTGGTAGAGTCCTTTTTGGTGTGGGATTCTGTAGTGAGGGAGTGAAGGGGCTGGATGGGAAGGAAGGGGTTGGAGAAGGAAGGAATGATGTGGACAATTGAAAAATCTCCAGATATTTGTGAATGGAGGATTTAAAGTTGGCTACTTATAATATGCATGGGCTAAATTCCTATAGAAGGCATCCACTAATGTTTAAGGAACTTTTGCGGTTGAAATGTAATATAGGGTTTATTCAAAAGACGCATTTACTCGTTAAAGATGAATATAAGGTTTCTTACCCCAAATATGGATATAGATATTTTGTGTTGAATGGAAATGCTAAGAAAAATGAGGGAGTGTGTTTTGGGTTTTAATATCTTCTGCCCTACTGCCACATTTGGCGGAGATCTGTAAGGATGGTGAGGGCCAATTTTTGTTTATAAAACTGAATATAAGGGGGCAGAGGTTTTCACTGATAAATATTTACGCCCCCAATATGGGGCAGGTTGAATTTTTTGATATGTTTTTAGACTTAATACTTCAGTTTGTGGAGGGATATGTCATTATAGGTGGTAACTTTAATGTGGTTATTAATCCACCCCTGGATACTTCTAGGGGAGAGAGATTGGGGTCACAATTAAATAGGCAAAAGCTGAAAAAATGGAATAGTGTATTGGAATTAGAGGACCTATGGCGGGATAGACATGGCAGGAAGAGGGACTATTCTTGATTCTTTCTCGAGAATCAATGTATTACTAGTGGATAAAAAATTATAACCTAGAATTAAAGAATGTGATACTGAGGAACATATGCGGTCTGACCATGCACCAGTGTGGGGAGCTCTGTGATGGGGGAATGATTAGTGAAGATGTTAGTTTTGGAAACTGAATGACTCTCTGCTCAATGATTGGGATACACGTTTGGAGATCGAAAATAATTGGAATTTGATGATGATGGTCAACGATCCCCCGAGCTTATATGGGACTTTCTCAAGGCAATAATCAGAGGCAGATTTATAGTGATACGGAGTTATAAAAAGAGGGTAAATAAAAGTAAAACAGAAACATTGATTAAAGTAATTGTTAACTTGAAGGGAGTATATAAACAAGGAAAGTTAGGGAAAGGAGATAAGAAAAGGCTGCATGACATATGCCAGCAATTACACAAGCTCATTTGGAGGAAATACATTTTGGATTGGAGAAAGTGAAACAAAGTTTATTTTGAGTTTGGCAACAAACCTAGCAAATTGTTAGCCAATAAAAAAACTACAAATGAGAGATTATATTAGCAAAATCCAGTATAGTAAAAGGGTTGAACTGTGAAATGAAGAAGATATTAAGAATAGATTGTTGAATCTTATTAATAGACATCAAAGTTAGAAATCAATGAATATTAGATGGAGCAAAACTACCCAGGCTGGCAGAGAAGGAGGATAAAACTCTCTCCAGACCTAGCGTACATGAGGTGGTGGTGTTAAGTGCTGTCGAGTTGGTATCAACTCATGGCAACCCTCTGGATAGTTGTCCTAAACTGTGTTTGGTCTTCAGTCAGGCAGCTCATTGTTGACAGATTGGCACCCATAGCTTCTCTTATTGTATCGCTCCATCTCATTGCTGGCCTACCTCTTTTGTGTTGACCTTCTACCTTGCCAAGCATGATGTCCTTCTCCAATGATCTCTCTCTTCGCATGATGTGTTAAAAGTATGAAAGTCAAAGTCTTTTCATCTGAGCTTCTAAAGGAAGCTTAGGTTTGATTTCCTCTAGTACTGACTGGTTTGTTCTTCGGGCAGTCCATGGTATACACAGTATTCGTTGCCAGCACCATAATTCAAAGGCATCAATTTTCTTTCTGTCTATTTTGTTCACTGTCCAACTTTTGCATCCATATGACGTTATTGAAAATACATTGGCTTGAAAAAGTTCAATCATTGTATAGAGAGAGAGAGACATTCCTGCTCTTGAGAATTTTGTCTAGGTCCTTTATAGCCATTCTGCCAAGAGCAATGCATCGTCTGATTTCTTGACTGCTTGTTGCTTCTTTATTGATAGTTAATCTAAGTAGGTTAAAGTTGTCCACTATTTCAATTTCTTCTCCATCAATGATGAACTTATTTATTTTGCTAATTAGTCAGGATCTTTGTCTTCTTTACATTAACGCTAGAAGCCCCAAAAGGAATTTTACCTAGAAACCCCAAAGTGCGTCAGTTGACGCATTATCATGACGACTGCATTTAGCATGAAATGCAGATGTGAATTAATGTGAACTTACTTATTTGTTAAATACGTGCAGTATGTGATGTCATTACATGACATCATCGTGTGTTTATTGCTTGTAATGTCGGAGTAAAACTGTAAACAGTGATTGATATGCGCCACCTAGTAGGAACATGAATTTATACCTAGAAGCCCCAAAGTACGTCAATTGAGGCATCCAAGACAATTGAGTGCGTCAATTGACGTACTTTGGGGCTTCTAGATATAAATTCATTTTCCCGCTAGGTGGTGCATCTGTCGTTAATTTTCGATGCACATATTTGGACATCTTGACAAAGTCATGGAACATGACTGACATGGTTCTAGCAGTGGCGCTGGTATACAACTTCAAAGATGCATTTGCATCAATTGACGCACTTTGTGGCTTCTAGTGTTAAGGTGCAGCCCCTTTTTAAGATTATGTTCCTTGATCTTGAGAAGCAGATGTTTCAGATAGTCTTCACTTTCGGACAGTAATGTGGTATCATCAGCATAGAAACATAGAAACTTGATGACAGAAAAAGACCACATGGCCTATCTAGTCTGCCCTTCCAAATCAATCACTACAACAGTCCCCCTTTCCCCTTTAGAGATCCTCGGTGTTTGTCCCATGCTTCCTTGAATTCAGATACTGTCCTCATCTCTACCACCTCCATTGGGAGACTATTCCATGGATCCACCACTCTTTCCATAAAGAAATATTTCTGCATATCACTCCTGAATCTATCCCCTTTCACCCTCATCCCATGTCCCCTCATAGCAGAGCTTGCTTTCACTCGAAAGAGACTCTCCTCCTGTGCATTTATGCCATGAAGGTATTTAAACATCTCAATCATACCACCTCTATCCCGCCTTTCCTCTAAGGTGTACATGTTAAGATCCTTAAGTCTTTCCTTATATACTTTATAATGAAGACCACTAACCATTTTAGTAGCCATCCTCTGTACCGACTCCAGCCTGTTTATGTCCCTTTGAAGGTGTAGTCTCCAGAATTGCACACAATACTCCAAATGAGGTCGCACCAGAGACTTATACAGAGGCATTATCACCTCCTTTCTTCTGCTGGCCATTGTTCTCCCTATGCACCCAAGCATCCTTCTTGCTTTCACTGTCGTCTTTTCTACCTGTATGGCTACTTTAAGATCATCAGACACAATCACGCCTAGGTCCTGCTCTTCTTTAGTGGGCAAAAGTACTTCACCCCCTATACTATATTGCTCCCTTGGATTGCTGCAGTCCAAATGCATCACCTTGCATTTTTTAACATTAAATCTCAGCTTCCAAATTCTAGACCATTCTTCAAGCTTAGCTAAATCCCTCCTCATTTTATCTACACTTTCCTGGGTGTCTACTCCATTGCAGATTTTGGTATCATCTGCAAAGAGGCAAACCTTACCCGACAGACCTTCTGCTATATCACTAACAAAGATGTTAAAAAGAATCGGACAAAGGACAGATCCCTGGGGCACACCACTGGTAACCTCCTTCTCCTCAGAGTGAGCTCCATTTACCTGTACCCTTTGTCACTTCCCACTCAACCAATTTTTTACCCAAGCAGTAACTTTAGGGTCCTTCCCTAGGGTGCTCATTTTGTTTATAAGTTGCCTGTGAGGAACAGTTTCAAGGGCTTTACTGAAATCTAAATACACCATATCTAGAGCTCTCCCTTTGTCCAGCTCCCTGGTCACCCAGTCAAAGAAATCAATCAGTTTGTCCGACAAGATCTGCCTCTTGTGAATCCATTCTGCCTCAGATCCTCTAATCCACTGGACTCCAGAAACCTCACTATTTTCTCTTTCAGCAGCATTTCCAATAATTTACTCACCACCGAAGTTAAATTAACTGGCCTGTAGTTTTCAACCATATTCTTACTTCCGCTTTTGTGTAAAGGGACCACATGTGCCTCTCTGCAGTCCTTTGGCACTACTCCCAAGTCCGAGGCATTGAAAAGGTCATTCAGTGGAGCTGCTAGAAGGGTCCCCAAGTTCCCTCAGTATTCTAGGGTGTATTCCATCCGGTCCTATCGCTTTGTCTTCTTTAAGTTTAGCTAGTTTCTCACGAACACAGTCTTCTGAAAATTGTTCAAGATGCCCTTGCTTCTGTCCCTGTTTGTGGGCATCTTCTGAGGTCCTGCTCCTGGTTCCATCTGTGAATACAGAACAGAAATATTTGTTAAACAATTCCACTTTATCCTCATCAGCTTCTACATATTCCTCCCCTTCATCCTTGAGTGAAAATACCACTTTTGCCCTTCCTCTTCTCACTAACATATCTGAAATATGTCTTAACTGATGCAATAAAATGGGGGGATATTTCCTCTTCTTTTTGAATCTTTGCTTTCCTGACTACTTTGCTAGCTTCTTTAAGTTTTTCCAAAGATAGATGCCTTTCTCACGAAGGCCTCCTTCTTTTTTTTCACCTTTTCAGCTACTTCTTTTGAAAACCATAGTGGTCTCCTTTTCCTTTTACCTTTATTTACCATTCTAACAAAAAGGGTTGTTGCCCTTAAAATACCACCTTTCAGTTTTGCCCACTGTTTTTCTACATCCCCCAGCTGTTCCCATCCCGCTATTGACTCCCTGAGGTATTGGCCCATCTTGGCAAAGTTAGTTTTCATAAAGTTTAAGACCCTTGCTTTTGAATAGATTTTAAGAGCCCTATTCCTAATACTGAACCACACCATCTGGTGATCACTGGATGCAAAATGATCTCCCACTATAACATCAGAAACACTTTCATCATTGGTAAGCACCAAGTCCAGTATGCCACTTCACGTGGGGTTCTGTTACCAGTTGCCTGAATAGTTCTCCCTGTAGAGAATCCAGGATCTCTTTACTTCTAGACGATACTGCAGCAGGAATGTGCTAGTCAACATCTGGCATATTGAAATTCCCTATCAGTAGCACTTTCCCTTTCCTGGCAATGCTGTGTATGTCTTCAATTAACTCTCCATCCACCTGTTCCTCCTGTGAGGGAGGTCTGTATGTCACGCCAATGCAAATAGATTTCTCTTTCCCTCTTTCTAGTTTAACCCACAGTACCTCCTCTCTCCCTTTTTAAGCTCTGTAGTTCCAAAGCTTTAATATTATTTCCTGATCGTGTCCCCAGTCTAGTCCCGAAACCTCTGAGTTCCGTATCTCATACAGCAGCTTGGAGACTGAGAAAACTCCTCTTTTTGATGACATCACTGGTATATCCATTCCGGATCCGCCTCCTGTCACCAGTTACCTCAGTCTCCAAGCAGCTGGATGGATGGTGAGCCCGGGGCTCCGGACTCACTGGAGAAACAATTAGGAATAGTTTTAGGGTTATTTTGCTCTAAATTTGCATTTAAAACCATTTCTTTTTTATTTCCTTTAGTTTATTGATTTACATTTATTCCCACAGCCTTTGCTGGTTCCACTTATGGACAATTGGTCCTCTCACGAAGGGGGGGGTCTGTATCTTTAAAAAGTCCAGACCGTGCTCTTGCCTCTTTATTTCTGCCTGCTCCCTTCCCTTCTGTCAGGCCTCTTCAAAGTAGAGCCGGGGGGGGCAAGAGGAGACGTTCCTTTCCCGAGCCGTTCCGGCGCCGTGCAGAGGCTTTGCCTGCCAGAGCGTCCGGATGGCTTGCGGACTTTGCGCGGGACCGGCAGCTGTTCCCCTGTTGCAGTACGGGCAGCTACTCCGGTCCCGCTGAGTTAAAGAACGGAAGCGGCAGCCCTTTTTGTGCTCCGCTGAGGTGAGTCCCTGTGTCAGCGCCGCTACTGCGGTGTGCGAGTTTTGGCGCGAAAAGGCTTTTCGGCCTGCACGGGTGTGCTGCGTTTGTTTTCTCAGGCCTCGAACTCTGCGGCTCCAGTCAGCGGGACCGTCGCGGCCTGTTGCCGTTCGCCGGAACAGTTCGGCCATCGGTGTGCTGGCTTCTGTTTGGCCTTAATCGCCCTTGTTCTCTGATTCTGCCTGTCCTAAACCAAACATAAAAAAAAAAAAAAAAAAGGACACAGAGAAGGCATCCATTTGCTTTTTCCCACTACCCCTTGACAGCCTTTCTTGGGTGCAGTGCAAGGGGATACGGCACGAGGAGGGGGGTAGCATTATGCCCTCCAAACCCCTGTGCATGGTGTGTGGGGGCCAAGAAGGTCACAGACGCGGGAGTCTGTAAGGCCTGCCTGAGAGACGCTGCTGGCACTGATATGCAAGCTGAGGGACTTTCTCTTTCAACCTCTGAGCCCTCGGGTTTGCCAGCTTCTGGGGGGACGCAGGAAGAGCCGGTTGCGGGGCCCTCCTCGGCCCCAGATATTCCCCCTTCCCCAGTGGCCTGGCCTTCTCAAATCGCCTCCATTTTCTCGCCGGATTTTCTCCTCTTGCTGCAGCGTTCAGTGCAGGACGGTTCCACGCCGCTCGGGGGTCTGCCAATCGGAGGCCCTCTCAAGCGGTCCGCTCCCCAAAGTCAGGGGGAGTCCTGCTCCCGCGGGGCTAAGAGGCCGCGGGGGGAAGGGGATGTCACAGACCTTTCCTTGGCTTCCGAGGCTCCGCTGTCAGATGATGAAGTCCTCAGCCTGGTAGGTGAGGACCTAGAGGAGGGCGAGATTCCCGAGGAGGAGGACCAGGCTAGAGTGGTCCGCGTTTTTCGCAGGGATGAGTTGCCAGCGCTTATTGCTGCTGAGTCGCTCAAGGTGCTCAATATCTCGGTCCCTGGGGCGGCGGAGGAAGACGCTCTTGAGGATCCTTTGCTGCAGGTCTTCAGACGTAGTCAGAAGGTCTTCCCGGTCCATAGAGTGTTCACCGAAATGATACAGGAGGAGTGGAGCACTCCTGAGGCCCCTTTTCGGGGTGCCCGGGTTATGGGCCGCTTATATCCTTTGTCCGAAAAGGACAAGGAGGTGTTTAAGCCCCCCAAAGTGGATGCGGCTGTCTCGGCAGTCACCAAAAAGACCACTATCCCTGTGGAGGGCAGCGCGGCTCTCAAGGATGCCCAGCACAAGAAATTGGATGTCCTACTGCGACAGGTTTTTGACGTGAATGCCCTCTCCCTTCAGGCGGCTATCTGTGGAGCTTGGGTAGCCCGGGCCTGTCTCCATTGGTCCCAACGTATGTGTGCGGGGTCAGCTCTCGAGGGGGCGCAGGAGGCAGCCCGTCTGGAGTCAGGGGCGGCCTACTTGGCCGATATTCAATATGACCTGATGCGCGGTTTATCTAAGAGCATGGCTTCGGCGGTTGCGGCCCGGCGTTACCTATGGCTCCGCAATTGGTCGGCTGAAGCCTCCTCCAAAGCTCGCCTGAGCAAACTACCCTTTAAGGGGCGACTGCTCTTTGGAGAGGACTTGGAGAAACTGGTCAAGGACCTCGGGGAGTCTAAGGGGGGCAGGCTGCCAGAGGACCGGCCTAAGCAAGGCCGTCAGAATCAGCCCGGCAAGGGGCAGCAGCGCGAATTTCGCCGCTTCCGCTCCCAGAGGTTCTCTTCTTTTCCACGCGGACGTTTTCCCGGTAGGAGACAAGGCTTCCGAGGGTTTCGTGGAGCTGGCAGGGGCTTCGGAGCTGCCTCCATGCCCTCCTTCGCCTCCAAGAAGACACAATGAGATGAGGGGGGTCCAGGCGCCCGTCGTTCCCGTGGGGGGGCGCTTGCAGGAGTTTTATTCTGCCTGGACCCAAATCACTTCCGATCAGTGGGTGCTCGAAGTCATTCGGGAGGGCTACGCGCTCGAATTCCAAAAGCCGGTGCGCGACTCCTTCGTGCAGTCCCCGGGCCGGTCACTCGCCAAACGCGCAGCCCTTCGAGAGACGGTACAAAAGCTGTTGGATCTCGGGGCGATTGTGCCAGTCCCTCCGGACCAGTGCGGCAGCGGTCGATACTCCATCTATTTCATCGTGCAAAAGAAAGGCGGGGGATTTTGCCTGATCCTCGATCTCAAGGGGGTGAACCGCTGTCTTCGGGTGACGCATTTTCACATGGAAACCCTGCGCTCGGTGGCGGTAGCAGTGCAGAAAGGAGAGTTTCTCACTTCCTTGGATCTGGCGGAGGCGTACCTTCACATTCCCATTCCCATTCGTCCCGAGCATCACCGGTTCCTCCGTTTCGCTGTTCCCTTCGGTCACTTTCAGTTCCGAGCGTTGCCCTTCGGTCTGGCAACGGCTCCTCGGGTCTTCACGAAAGTTATGGTGGTGGTGGCAGCGGCTTTACGGAAGGAAGGGATCCTTGTCCATCCCTATCTGGACGACTGGTTGATCAGGGCGAAAACTCGCGCAGAAAGTGTCTTGGCCACGGCCCGAGTGGTGGCCTTCCTGGAGAGCCTCGGCTGGATTGTCAATGCGTCCAAAAGTCAGCTGGTGCCGTCACAGGATCTGGAGTACCTGGGGGCGCGATTCGACACCCGAGTGGGGACGGATCTTTCTGACGGATCTGCGGGCGCAGAGCCTTCGCCGCCGCGTTCGCGGGTTTCTGGAGTGCAGGGCACCTTCGGCGTGGCGTTACCTGCAGTTGCTGGGGACCATGGCGGCTACGTTGGAGACGGTGCAGTGGGCGAGGGCGCACATGCGTCCCTTGCAGGCGGCGCTCCTTCGCCGCTGGTCGCACCAGCGGGATCCTCTGGCTATGAGACTGCCCTGCTCGGAGGAGGTTCGGCTGGCCCTGCGCTGGTGGCTGCATCCCGATTCGCTCCAGCACGGAAAGTCTCTGGAGACTCCCCCGTGGGTAGCTCTGATGACGGATGCCAGTCTCAGCGGTTGGGGAGCCCATTGTCAAGGTCAATTTGCCCAGGGGAGTTGGACTGCTCTGGAGCAGTCGTGGTCGATCAACAGGTTGGAGTTGCGAGCAGTGTTCCTCGCATTACGGGCGTTCCGCACGAGCCTCGGGGGAACGGCCGTTCGGGTCTTTTCCAACAACGCGACCGCGGTAGCCTACGTCAACAAGCAGGGCAGAACATCCAGTGCGACTCTGGAAGAGGAGGCCGGCGGCCTATGCGCCTGGGCGGAGGCAAATCTCCTGGATCTGTCGGCAGTTCACGTGGCCGGAGTGGACAATGTGCAGGCCGATTTCCTCAGCCGGGTGCGGGTGGACCCGGGGGAGTGGGTTTTGCATCCCGAGGTCTTCCAGATGCTCGTCTGCAGATGGGGGACGCCGGTCATGGACCTCATGGCGACCTTCGACTCTGCCAAGACGAGTCGTTTTTTCAGCAGGCGCAGGGAGAGAATGTCGGAAGGCCTCGACGCTCTCATTCAGGTCTGGCCCCTGGGGCAGCTTCTATACGTGTTTCCGCCGTGGGTTCTCATCGGCAGGGTGATCCAACGGATAGAAAGGTTCAGCGGGCAGGTCATTCTCATTGCCCCGAATTGGCCGCGCCGGCCTTGGTACGGGGACTTGGTGCGGCTGCTGGTGGCGAAGCCATGGAGGCTCCCCGCCCGTCCCGATCTCCTGACCCAGGGGCCCCTCTGCATGCCTCATCTGGAACGATTCTCGCTTACGGCCTGGCTCTTGAGAGGGCGTGCCTGCGGGCCCGAGGGTACTCGGCAGCAGTGATTGCTACTATGTTGAAGGCCCGCAGGACGTCGACATCCTTGGCTTATGTCAGGGTGTGGCAAGTCTTTGAGGATTGGTGCGCGGACCGGGGTTGCACGGCTCTGAACGCCTCCATTTCCCAGATTTTGGATTTTTTGCAGAATGGTTTCGATAAAGGACTGGCGGCGGCCTCTCTGAGAGTACAAGTGGCCGCATTGGCGTGTTACCGGGGCAGTCGGCGGGCAGGCACTTGCGTCTCAGAAAGACATTAAGCACTTCTTGAAAGCAGGGTCCCTCCTGCGGCCTCCGTGCCGAGTGATCGTTCCCAGATGGCATCTGCCGCTCGTCTTGCACGCTCTGGAGCGAGAGCCTTTTGAGCCTCTGGCACGAGTGACTCTGAAGGACCTTACGCTGAAGGTGGTGTTTCTGGTAGCGATCTGTTCCGCTCGTAGGGTCTCCGAGATCCAAGCGTTCTCTTGTAGGGCGCCCTACCTCTCCTTTTATGCGTCTCGGGTAGTGTTGCGGACGGTGCCCGCATTTCTCCCGAAGGTTGTCTCTCCGTTTCATGTCAGTCAGGATGTTTCTTTGCCGGTGTTTCCTCGGGCGGGTCAGCAGGAGTCTGCTCCGCAGTTGCATCGGCTGGATGTTGGTAGAGCCTTACGGCAGTACCTCAAGCAGACAGAATCGTTTCGGAAGACGGAGAGGCTTTTTGTGCTGTTCGCGGGACGGAGGAAGGGAGAAGCGGCGTCGAAAGCTTCCATTTCTCGGTGGATCAAAGAAGCAATTGCGACGGCCTACCTCCTGGGCGGTAAGCCAGTGCCGCCTGGGTTGAAAGCGCATTCCACCAGGGCACAGGCCGCCTCGTGGGCGGAGAGGCGATCGGTGGCGCCGGCTGAGATCTGTAAGGCGGCGACCTGGTCCTCTTTGAATACCTTTATCAAGCACTATCGGTTGGATGTGCTACGACAGGGTGAGACCTGTTTTGGAACGGCTGTGCTTCAGGCCGCGCTTCAGGGCCCCTCCCGTCTCTAAAGTTTCTTTTTACTGCTCTGGTACTGACCCAGAGATTTCGGGACTAGACTGGGGACACGATCAGGAAGGTGAAATTAGTCTTACCTGCTAATTGTAGTTCCTGGAGTGGACACAGTCTAGTCCCGTATCCCTCCCGAGTCCTTCTGTGGTTTTCAGCGCCTGAAGCTAACAGAGGCTGATCACAGGTAAGTTCGGTAAGAGTTTTGACCGTCCTATGTGGTTTCTTCGAGGGATACTTGTTACTCCTCTGCCTCACCCGTTTTTCTACGGGGCTTTTTTCTTATCTATCTTGCTCTCTCTATCTTTACTTCTGTCTGTGGAGGCAGGAGTGGTCTGATTATTCTTAAAGATACTTGTTGGGTTGGCCACTTGGGTCTACCGTTTTAGATAATTGCTATTTTTTGATTAGTTGGTTCTTACTTGTGGCTCCGGGGAGTCTGCTTTGTCAATAGGTAACTGGTGACAGGAGGCGGATCCGGAATGGATATACCAGTGATGTCATCAAAAAGAGGAGTTTTCTCAGTCTCCAAGCTGCTGTATGAGATACGGAACTCAGAGGTTTCGGGACTAGACTGTGTCCACTCCAGGAACTACAATTAGCAGGTAAGACTAATTTCACCTTTTTTTACATATAGTGCCACTCCTTCTTACCCTGTCCTTTCTGAATAAAGTATAGCCTGGTATAGTTGCATCCCAGTCATGGTTTTCTGTGAACAATGTTTCTGTAACTGCCACTAAATGATTTGTTCTGCATATAAATTAAACAGGTAGGGGAAAGGTATGCAGCATTGTCATACACCCCTGCTGATCTTAAACCATTCTGTTTCTCCTTGTTCTGTTCAAATTGTTGCTTTTTTCTTGGGTCTATATTGGGGGATTATTGTGGTCTATACCAGTTGTTTGTTTATATTGCTGTAAGGCTGTCTTGGCAGCTCTTATTTTTCTTGTTCTTTATTGTACATTTAATTCTGTTTCAGAATCTTCTCTGGAATGTTGTAATAAAATTGACAAATTGTTGCTTCTTGATCAATGTAAAGGTTGTGCAAGAGAACGATCAAATTTTCTGGTATACCCATGCGTCTTAATGTGGCCCAGAGTTTCTCATGTTTTATACATTCAAAAGCTTTGCTGTAGTCTTTAAAATGCATATAGATATCCTTTAGGTATTCTTTGGTCTTTTCAAGGCTCCATCTCACATCTGCAGTGATGTCTCTCGTTCCTTGCCCTTCCCTGAACCCTGCTTGCACTTCAGGTAGTTCTCATTCCAGCTTTGGTTGTAGTTTCTGCTGAATAATTTTCAGCGGAATCTTGCTGGCATGTGGGATCAGAGTGACTATGCGATAATTTCCACTGTCAGTTGGATCATCTTTCTTTAGTATTCATATAAACACAGCTCTTTTCCAGTCAGTTGGCCATGATGTCTTCCAAATTTCCTGGCAGAGCCTTGTAAATATGGTAACTGTTGCATCAGATTGCTGTAATACTTCTGTGGAAATGCCATCAATGCTTGATGCTTTGTTCTTTGATAAGGCTTTCAATGCTGCTTCAACTTCTTCTTTCATCACCAAATGCCTTTACTTGGTTTGCAGCTTGTGCTGTGAGGGCTTGTGTGCATCAGTGATGCTGAGGGCTAAGCTATCAGTAGCTTAACTACTGGCAGGGTCTCCCAAGATAGGTAGGTCTCAGCTGAGTTGCTAGACCAAGACAAGCCATCCACCCGGGCAGCAGCAGAATAGGATGGTGTTGGCATTGGAGGATCACGTTTCTGTGACAACGGCAACAACACTAAATTTAAACTGCGCAGGAGAAAACCAAATGGATAGTCACAACAAAACAAATTGCACTATAATGCTGGAATATCAGACCCCCAGGTTGAAAAGCATTGAACTGGCTACTGGGGAGGAGCTGAAGCCTTTTAAAGTAAAGCCAGCATTTATGATGTGGTTAGATCAAAGCCCTCGGGACATCTGACTGCTGATGTAGCTGCGCATGAAATGAGAGTTGGAAACTGCAAAGATGTCTTACATATTGGGACATGGAATGTACGAAGCATGAACCAACGGAAGTTGGAGGTGGTCAAGAATGAAATGGAACGTGTACAACTCGATCTGTTGGGTGTCAGCGAACTGAAATGGGCTAGCATCGGGCACTTTGCATCAGATGATCACATGGTCTACTATACTGGAAATGAAAGACAAAGAAATGGTGTTGCATTTATAATAAAGAAGAAACTTGCAAGAACTATAATGAAATACAATGCAGTCAGCAAACGCTTAATCTCTATTCGTCTACGAGGAATGCCTGTCAACACAACTATAATTCAAGTATATGCCCCAACAACAGCTGCAGAAGAGAATGAAATTGAAGAGTTCTATGAATAAGCACAAGCTGAAATTGACAGAACATGCAAACAGGGTATTCTGATAGTCATGAGTGACTGTAATGCAAAAGTTGGCAACAAAGAAGAAGGCAAAATGGTTGGAAAATATGGACTTGGCAACAGAAATGAAGCTGGAGAAAGAATGATAGAATTCTGCAAGACCATGTCAAACACCTTCTTCCAGCAACACAAGCAGCGACTGTACACATGGACTTTACCAAATGGATTGTACAAAAATCAAATTGACTACATCTGTGGAAGTCAACGATGGAAAAGCTCTATAACATCAATGAAGACAAAACCTGGAGTTGACTGCGGTACAAATCACCAATTAGTATGCAAACTCTTGCTAAAGTTGAAAAATAGCAAGCTACTCATGAATGTAGCAAAATATGACCTTGAGAATATACCACCGGAATTTAAAGATTGCCTGCAAAATCGATTTGCTACTTTAGATACAAATGACAGAGCTCCAGAAGAGTTAAGGGATGACATCAAGAAGGTTGTGTTGGAAGAAAGTGAGAAATCTCTACAAAAGGTGGAAAAGCAAAAACAGCCAAAATGGATGACCGAACAAACTCTGAAAATTGCCCAGAAACGCAGAGAAGCTAAAGCCAAAAGAGAGAGAGAGAGAGGCAATTGCAGAACTCAACAGAGATTTCCAACGTGCAGCAAGACAAGACAAGGAGAAGTACTACAATGATGCATGCAAGAGGAGAAGCAAAAACTATTAGAGGGAGAACAAGATTGGCTTTTTCCTAAAGCTGCGAGAGTTAAAGAAAAAATTCCAGCCTCAAATTGGAATGTTACAAGATGCTCAAGGATCTATGTTGAATGATGCAGAGAAGATCAAGAAAAGGTGGAAAGAATATATAGAGTTATTATATGATAAAGATCAAGAGGACCAACAGCTGTTTCAAGCTGTACCTTATGAGGTGTTAATGGTTATAAAATCTCTACTGGCCAACAAAGTCCTGGGTTTGGAAGGCTTTCTAAAGGTTCTATAAAATGTTTGCAAACCATATTGCAGAGATTCTTACCACAGGACCAGCCCAGGGATTCTGCCACCCCAGGCAGGAGCCCCAGCCGTACCACCCTACTTAGCCACACCCTGCTGATTCTGTCTTCTTGGGGAGGGGTCTGGCGGTGGTGGAGGCAGTTTAAAAGTGATGGCTTTGTGCCATCACTTTGGTGCCTGCGGCAGGCCATGTGATTTGGTACACATGGTCTGCTGCTCCTGCTCACTTTCGACTGGAAGTTGCATCAGGTGGGCAGGGTCAGAAGTGTCAGGCCATGGTTCTCGCACCACATTCATCTAAGTAGCGGCACAAAGCTGCTGTGCCGCCCACCAAGGTCTGCAGCCCTAGGAGGACGCCTAGCTCACCTAGTGGACAGTCCGGCCCCGCCTTACCCAGATGTATAATGTATTTTTGGAAGCACTGCTTATGCCCTCCTCAATGAGGATGGCAGAGTTGACGATACTTCATAAGAAGAGCAAAGATCCAGGACTTACGGATTCTATCATCATATTTCTTTATTAGGCACAGATTTAAAGATGTCATCCAGGGTATTGGCCAGTCATCTTTTAGTACACCTGTCTGAATTAGTTAAAGGGAATAAATCGACAGGCCTCAGATAATATACAAAAGGTCTTAAACTTTTTGGGGGTCATTCTGTACTCTGTTTAGCAGGTCTGAATGTCCATTCCGGAAATCCAGACTCGCTAAATGGCCGGGCAGCCTGCCGGGGATAGAGCTCCCTGTACGAACAGGTGATTTGTACAGGGAGCTCTGTTTGTGGAAGGGATGGGGGCCGGACAGAGGCGGAACAAGGGTGGGTGGTGGGCGGAGAGTGACCCCGGAAGTACAGGGCCGATTCTGAGGTTGGCCCTGTACGTCTGGGGTTGGCCATGGAGACAGGGGACTTATTCCACCTCAGTGGTGGAATAAGTCCCCCTGGACATCGGGGGACCGTGGCACCGGGTGGTGACGAGAGATGAGGGGGTGCAGGGGGATCCCCGCAGCACCACCCTGGCCATGGGAGCCCATATTGGGGGTTGGGCTGCGGGGAAAGGACATTTTCGTTGGCAGCTGGGGATCGTGGCTCATGAATGAAGCTGCGGTGCCATGGCGAAGGGCCAGCATGGCACTGTGGCTCCATTCAGAAGCCTGACTGTGCTAGATGGGAATCAGCAGGATGTGTGGCTGATTAGAATTGGGGCACGGCATGCACATCCAGCCGGTAGACCCGATTCTGATTCTGCAGGGGCTAGACATGCCTGCAGGATCAGAATCGGGTCTACCTCTTTACGCCCCGATTCTGATTGGTTATACAGGGGCTGGACGGCCAATACAGAATCTGCCTCTATGTAGATGGGGCAGACGTCTCGCTAACCTTTACTCTCACTCACGGTTGATGCCAAAAAAGCCTTCAACAGGTTTATTTTGGCCCTTCCTGTTTCAAGTTATGGAAAAATGAGTTTGGAGGGAATTTTTTGAAATGGGTTCAATTTTTATATAATTCCCCTATTGCATGCTTAAAAATAAATGGGAAGGGGGATAAACAAGTGCTTTTAAGTTATATAGAAGAACATACCCTTTTGCATTTGCTTTTTATATTAGTTATGGAGCCTTTGGCACAGAAAGTAAAGGATAATATGAGGGATGATGGGCTGTGGGAAGGGGGGGCAGAATCATATAAAGTTTCTTTACTTGCCGATGACCTTTTTATTTTTAGTAACCAAGGGAGGAATCCTTGAGGGAGCTGGGGCGGAAATGGAGGCTTATGGGAAGATTTCTGAATTTAAAGTGAATGATCCTAAATTTGAAATCGTAAATGTCTGTTCCTGATTGGAGATGTGTGAATTTAAAAAAGAAATTTCCTTTTAAATGGGCTGTGGGGGTATTAGTTATTTAGGGATAAATTTAGATAAGTTCTTTGAAGCAACTTACCTACTCTTTTGGAAGGAGGTGGGGCAAGACCTCGACCACTGGCAGTTTTTGGGGATGTCATGGTTTGGCAGAATTGCCAGTGATAAAATGATGCTGCTTCTCTGACTCCTATGTTTCTTCCATACTCTCCTGGTACAAGTACTGAGAGTTTCTGGAGACGATCCAGAAAAAGGCATTGGTTTTTATATGACATTATAAGCATCCCAGGGTGGCACTGCAGACTTTTTTTTGGCAGTAGAGAACAGGGTTGATTGGCAGTTCTGCATTTTGCCAGTTATTACAAGGCCACATCCAACAAAAAGGTCAATTCTAGAGTGAAAGTCCGTAGACAAGTCCAGAAATAATCACTCCATCAATTCACGCATAGTTCACCTCAGGTGTATACATATAAAAAATATGAACATAGAAAGAGAAAAGAGTCTCAGAATCCAATGAGGTAGGAACATCGGCACAAGCTGTACACTCTAATGCCTAAACCTTGTGACATCAATGGCTCTGAAAAACTCCTTCCACCGTTTTATCAAATTATAATCAACATCTGTTCACACTATAACCAATTCCGGTAATCTCTCAGAGCATTTCTTGGCTGTAATTTCTCAGGCGAACAACAAGTCGTGCATATAATACCCTTGAAACAAAAAGTCAAACTTATCTTTTCATGGTATTGTGGCTCGCCGCTTCTGTTAAATAGGCTCCCCAATGCCACACACAGGCTGCCTAAGCGTTTCGCTGCAAGCTTCCTCAGGGGATGCACAACCTTCACTTCATAAAGAATGCTGTGAGAGAAAGCAGGCATACAACATCAAATTTCACCACCTTCTGTGAAACACCCTAAAAAGAGGGCCCCCTCCTCCTACGCTAATGAACCCCTAAAAAAAAAATCACATACCACCTTGTAGCCACATCCCGCTGTTATTCCCAGTCTTCACATCGCGAACTTCAAAAGCAGCAATCAAAAAAACGCCACGCATGAGCGTGCTTAAAAACTCAGCCATTACGTCAACAACCAAGAAGCACCACCCACTGCTGCTATGTGATTCACTACAGGGTCATTCACTGCAGAGCAACACTCACTCAACCAAATTGATAACACGAGATCACTTCACGTCCCAACAAAATCTCATCTTCATCCCGATTTAAAAGGAAATAGAACACACTGATTTTGATGTAACCACCCAAAAACATTCATATATTCAAATGTCAGAAAACAGATGATCCCATACTCTGCATGCAAAATCACAGCAAGGACCATTATAAGCAATTGAAATCACCCAACCCTATGTCGGGACGGATCGTGTGAGGTGATCTCGTGTTATCAATCTGGTTGAGTGGGCGTTGCTCTGCAGTGAATGACCCTGTAGTGAATCACATAGCAGCGGTGGGTGGTGCTTCTTGGTTGTTGACGTAATGGCTGAGTTTTTAAGCGTGCGCATTGTGATAATGAGAGCTGTGCTAAGCCAAGGGAAACACAGGATAGTGGGGACTATGTCTTTAAGACAAGAGACAGGCAAGCTTTTCAGAGGGCTAAAGCTACAGCCAAGCAAAAGAAACACATACTTGCTGAGGCTAAGCCACGCCCAAGCCCCAACGTGAGTGCAGGCTTGGACTTTAATGACAACCACCTGTGCGGAGAGAAGGGTGTGGTAGCTAGAAAGCAGTTTTTAAACCTGCTTCAGTGCAGGAGAGAAGAGCAGCGAGAGGAAGGACAAAGGAAGGAGAGAGGAGCAGTTCCAGCAGCAAAGGAATCAACCCTTGTGTAAAAGGTACGCTTGAGCCAGAGACCAGCAGATGTATAGCTGGGGAGGTTGCTGGAGAGGTGGAACAAAGTGCAGTGCAGTGTGTGCAAGAGACAGTTCAGAAAACCCAAGCTGCCAGAAGGGGGGTGGAAGCTGTTACAGACGGACGTAACCAAGACCCAGCCAAAGACAGAGACGGAAAGCTGAACACAGGTGAAGCAGTTAAGCTTTTGTTCCAGGGAAAGAAGCCCCACGCTCCTGATACAGCCAATGCTTACCAGGGAGAGCAGTTCTGGAAAAGACTGTTGAAATTTCTACAGAATAGTAAGTTGGAAAACCTTATTGAAAATCCTGAAAGAGATAAGCAATTTGCAGCACAAGAAGGTATGCAAATTGACACTCTTGAGTCAGATTCAGTGTATGATGAATCACCGATGGATTGTTCTTTATGTATGGGAGAGATTGAAAACTGCTAGAAAGGACTGTAAAAAAGAACCTTTTGAAGAGCAATTTTTCCTTAGCCAGGAAAGTGCAAAAAGCTACCTTAAGCTAAAGAGCTTTGGCTAAGAACAGAGTTTGAATTAAAGCAGCATTATTGGAAAAGGATCAGAATTTACCTTGCTGTTTGAATGAAAGAAAGTTGTAACACAGGTGCTGAGATGTGTACGGAAAACAGCTGCCTTGTTTGAAGAAATACTTCAGTGCTTTAACTTAATGTGTACTTTTGTTCCTGTAAGTTTTCTGTTTTGGAGAATAATCCTTTTGCCTGCGTTGTTTTGAATTTAATGCGTGGAAAGAACCCAAAAAATAAATTTCTTGTTTTTGCCTTAAACAACCCCCAGTGGTCACACACTACTTTGTCTTTAATGAAAAGAACTACAAGTCCGAGGATTCCTTGCTGGAGACAAAATAGCTTTATTTAAGGACAAACATGGCAGCCCTTTGCCTGTGAGCCACTGGCCCAGGCAGGAGGTCATGATAGCATGCATGGTGTTTTTTTGATTGCTGCTTTTGGACTTGGCAATGTGAAGGCTGGGAATAGCAGTGGGATGTGGCTATGAGGTGGTATGTGATTTTCTTTTAGGGGTTCATTAGTCCGAGAGGAGGGGGTCCTCTTTTTTTTTTTTTTTTAGGGTGTTGCTTAGAAGGTGGTGAAATCTGATGATGTATGCCTGTTTACTCTCACAGCATTCTTGATGACGTGAAGGTTGTGCATCCCCTGAGGAAGCGTGCAGTGAAACGCTTAGGCGGCCTTTGTGTGGCGTTGGGGAGCCTGTTCAATAGAGGCGGCGAGCCACGATACTATGAAAAGATAAGTTTGACTTTTTGTTTCAAGGTTATTATATGCATGATTTGTTGTTTGCCTGAGAAATTACATTACAGCCAAGAAATGCTCCAAGAGAATGCAGGAATTGGTTATAATGTGAACAGATCTTGAATATAATTTGATTAAGCGATGGAAGGAGTTTTTCAGAGTCATTGATGTCACGAGGTTTAGGCTTGAGCGTGTACAGCTTGTGCCAATGTTCCTACCTCATTGGATTCTGAGGCTCTTTTCTCCTTCCATTTTCATATTTTTTTTTTTTATATGTATACACCTGATGTGAACTATGTGTGAATTGATGGAGTTACTGTGAGGCAACATGATGAAGAGCTGCCATGGAATGGGTAATAACTGAAGAGAAAGAATAGTTGGAATTAGGGAAGATTTAGGAAGCCTCCTTCCAGGGCTACATGCTTTAGAAACCAGGAAGCAAGCGTACTATAGGACAAATTAAGAATCTCTTTTTGACTTGATCCTCAAGATTTGGACTAAATGGAAGAAAGTTTGGTTCATTCCAATGGGATACTTGTGATTTACACCCCTGAAAAGAAATATTGATTTTCCCCAGGGAGGGCAGATAAGGTCTTCCTGAGATGGGAGGAGGAGATCTAGTGAGTGGGGCAGTTTCTGGTCGATGGGGACATAGTAAATTTTGAGGACTTCTGAGAGGAATATGCAATAAAGGAAACTGGGGTTATTTTCTGCAGATTAACACTATATAAATACTAAAGTAAAGTGTGAGTTTAAAGCTTCACCCACTCTGGTAGAGGAGCTTTTGGGTAGAAGACAAATTAAAGGAGCAATTTCAAAGATTTATAATGATGGTAAAGGGAAACGATAGAAATTCTCCTTCCACAGTAGATGGGAAGAGGATCTAGGGGTTACATGGGATTTACTGTAGAATAATGGGCTATTATTGTGGGTAATCTACACAAGGGAGTTATTGCAAGAAACCTGCTCTAAAATGCTCTAGGTGGTATTATACACCAGTTAAAGTGGTGAAAATTTATGGATAGGACTCTGATCAATGCTGGAAACAGTGTGATGAGAGAAGCACTCTTTACCATATTTGGTGGGAATGTGGAAAAGTTCAGGTTGTTGAAAAGAGGTTTTTCAATTGTTTGCAGAAATTTTAGGATAACTCTCTCCGCCCAGCCCTTGGTGGTGCCTTTGAACTGTGGGCCTCCGAATATGTCTTTGGAAGTGGCACCGTGCCTGAGAATGGGGTGTATAACCACTAGACTGGCCATTGCCCAGGCATGGAAGCAAACTGACCCTTCTAGGATGGAAAATGTCAGATGAAGGCTGGATCACCTTTATATTATGTGTAAACTAACAGCCCTGTCAATATAAAAGGGTTGATGCTTTTTCTAAAGCTTGGAGTAGTTACTCTAAATGGGTAGAATGCCAGGTGACACTGTAAAGCTGATATGTACATGTGCTTGGGGGTGATGATGCAGTCCTATGCTTGTGTATAATAGGGTTAATGTGGGTGGGTGGGTTTGGGTTGTTACGATAGTAATATGATCAGGGCTTAATTTGTAGACAAAAAAGAAGTGGAACTGTGGGCAGGGCAGGAAGTGACCTGTGGGGGTAGAGCCAGGGCCAGGGCCGGAAACGTTTGCATACTTTTGTTTACAGCATTGGTGAAGGCTTAGGCTAGGTCAGCTGTTTGGCAGGCCTAAACTAAACATGTAACTACCTAAATCGTGGCTGAATATTGCCACGATCCAGATAATTATCTGACCTATCCTTGCACCTCCTCTAACATGGAAAGATATGCATAATATCTGGCTATTTAGCCTGATCTTATCTGTATATTTTTTTGAAAAAAACATAGGCTAATTATGCATATGCCAGCAAACGTATAATTACCTTTTGAATGGGGCATATTTATTAATTTGTCTGATAGGGTATAATTATTCATTCACCAATAAAACTCTCCCAACAACAGATACAGAGCAGAAATAGGGTTTTTCACTTTATAACTCAGCATACACAAAAAGCTTCCATTCAAAATCTGGCCTCAAATCAGTGACAATACCCCCAACTCCTTCTACTGTCAAACATTGTGTGTCATAACACAAAACCCTGTAAATGGTCACTCAACGCTGGCACCAAGTCTAAGAATTCAACCCTACCTATGAAAAATCATCAGTGCAAATATTCTAGAACACCAGTAACCTCTAGCCGGAAAAAGAGAATAAGCCGAACTACTACAGAACCAACATGTTAACAGAATCCCTCTTCTCTGCTGCACATGGAAAAAAACAGCCATTACCTAGTAAAGAATAAGAAAGTACAAATTAGAAAAAAAATATGCAGACAAAAATTCAAATGGAAAACCTCCAAAACAGACACTAATGAAAGAAACAGAAATCCATTTCCTCCTCTACCGAACTCTAACAGATGTACATTTTCAAAAGTGACATATTTCATTCTCTAAAAAACTGCCACTCTTTTGTACCTTTGTCTGATCATTTTATTTTTTTAGTTGATTAGTGCTGGTCTCTCTTTTTCCACTTCCTCTTGTTGATTTTCTTCTAAGTCCTTTTCCAGGATCTCATTTCCATTTTCTGTTTCTTCACACTCCCTGCCTTCATCCTTTCCTTCCCTACATCTCTCTCCGACACTGATCCTTCTGCTTCAACTCTTTATTTAGTATTTCGTATATACCGCTTTTCAGTGTTATCAAGGTGGTTCACATTGAACACAACATTTTTACATGGAACGGTTAACCCTTTCGCGTCCACATAATTGTTTTGTAACTGAAATTTGTTTTTCTGTTGTTTTTTTTAAATTAAGATTTGAGCTAAATGATGCAGAATATAAAGGTTTTTTTGAAAATTTTTTATTTCTAAGAAACAATATTTACTGTTGCCATATGGCAACTACGGCCCGGAATGGCTGAAAATGAAAAACAGTCTTCGCATCAGTTTCATTTACTGCTGGGTGTGATAGTTTAAATAACAGCTTTTTCAGATGTCAAGCAGATACACATCACATTTCGCACACAGTGTGCAGATCTTTTGGAAATATAGAATCCGGTGAAAACCTTTGGAGAAAATTTGAAGGTTGCCATATGGCAACAACAGCCATGAAAGGGTTAACATTCTAACTTGTCAGACGGCTGCCTGGGTGAGAATGTTCACAGTCTTGGCAAGTGCATATATCAATATGATTTGCAAGGGATTGTGGGAAATGCAGTCCATTCACACCAACCACAGCCACTCACAATAATTAGTTGTGCTTGAGTGTAAAGCCAATAAGATATTTATTTATGGGGTTATTTCTCCCAACACAGATATGCTTGGTAGCACATAAAACAGAATACTTGCTTTCAGTGTTAAACTTAGAAAAACAAAATCAGGAAAACAACAGATGAACTTGTCAGGCAAACAAAGCAAAAGAATAAAGACCTGGTTGGTAACAAACTGGTCTTTTCTGTAGGCTTTAGCTAATATTTTCTTAGCAGTGTTTCAAACAACAAGAAAAACCCACAAAGAAGGGAAAAACTGTTCTTTTCAGGTTAACTTCTTATATCTTCACACATAGACTCAGAAGTGATTCCCTCAGAGCTCACAAGCAATTAGGTAAGGCTCAATTGCTAGCAGTTATCCAGCTGAAACCCCTTAGCTGGCTTGCTTTCTACTGCGTGGCCCAAAATCCTACTCAGGAGCTTTTCTGAGTAGATTAAAGAACAAGTTTGTATTTCTTTGTGATGGTTGCTGTACTTTGTAACAGTAAATTACCAAAGGAGTTTAGACAGAGAGCAATCCATATATTCACAGCCTGTATCTAAGACCGCTCCCCCTTCTTCAATTTCCAATCTCTTATGCCCTAATACCTTCCTCTTGTATATAGTTGTATCTGTTATGTACTATATTATGTACGTTAACACCATTTTCTGTTAGTTAATTGTTTTAACTCAGTTCCAGTTAAATTTGTTTAATTTATGATACTTTAAGATGTTCTATGTATATCTAAGATGTTCTATGTAAAACAAATTTCGATTTGTTAATAGTTGTTACTTGTACACCGCAACTGATCTCTGGAAGATGCGGTATAAAAATGAATGTTAAATAAATAAATAAATAAATAAATATCATGGATTGGCACAGAGGAATTTCTCAATGAAGCACTTTCAGGAGAATACTTGTTTCCCTGCTGTCTTTCAAGGTTATAGCTAGGGCATAGATCAGTGTTCATACCTGAGCTTCCATTGCTGTTAGAGTTCCTCTCTAAATAGCCTGGCCAGTATGTAGTCCAGTTCTTATGTCCAGCCTTCCAATCCAGATCCCCGGATATTGGATCTCTCTTCACATACCTTCTGGCACGGGTCTTAGGGTCCCTTCCACGTGCAGCCGTCTCCCTCACAGGTACCGTCTGGAGATTCCTAGCCCTGCAGCACCATTCCTCTGGCTTTCCCCAGTCCAATGGGGTATGCTGGCCTTTTGAATGTCTCCCAGTATACGTACTGCTCTGGACTCCTTTAGACCTCCTAAATGCTTTCCTCTTCTTTCTTCCAAAAGGTTCCTTGCCCTCTCTGTCCGTCCGGTTTGGCTTCTGCTTCTGATGATCCTCCAGATGATGAAGATGTCCAAGATGAGGATCTCCAAGCTGATCCTGAGGATGAGGATAATTCTCTGTAGAATAAACTCTACCTTTATTCTGCTTTGATGAGTGCTCCACCCTAGCACAGCGCAGCTGTGCTGAATCAGGCCCTGCCCTTTGAGATGAGTGCTTAGGGATTACCTCATAGCCCTCCTGATTGAACACACGTTTCCCCACTTCAGCTCCTCTAATGGCTGTTGGAAACCTGGTGCATTCTGGGACTGGTAGTCTTTTATGGGAAAATTCTGTTTTCTTATTTCTACCAGAACTGACAGGTTGCTTGTTCAGAGTCACTTCACCTTTTCTATAGCTCCTTCCTGAGCTATGATAAGCTTCCTTATCACAAACTATATACATCCCAAAGTTGAACTGTGTAACATTTCAACAACAACTATTTACATTTGTAGTATAGGAAACTCATTTTAGGGTAGCATACGATAATGTGGGAGGGGTGATTGGCAGATGTTTTGTGTGTTAAGGCTATGTGCCTAGTGGAGTGTCGAAGTATTCAGTGAACAGGTGAGTTTTTAGATTTTTTTTTCAGAAGTCGAAAGTATCTGTAGTTAATCTTAATTTTTATGGGAGTGAGTTCCATAGGGATGGGCTGAAGTATTCAGTCGCTCTTTGGAGTGATGTTTGGGAGGTACTGGTCTTGATGGATGTGGTCGAGAGGTTGTTTTGATGTTGTCTCCATTTCTCTGATCTGCCTTTTACCTAACTATAGATTCCATTCCTATCGCTCTCTCCTTCTTCAGTCTTCAGCCTTCCTCTTTTCACCTTACACCTTCTTACCAGTTTTCCATTTCCTAACCTTACTTCCCTAGTCCTTCCATTCCTCATCTGTCTCATTTCTTCGCAAGCCTCCTATGTCCCCATCTTTCACCCACTTTCTAGTCACCCATTCCACCCTCTGTATGCTTCCCCTCCACAGCCTCATCTACCACCTTCTGCCTCTCATCAGTTCCAGCTTATTGCCTAGCACTTATCCTCTCTAGAGGCTCTTTCTTATGTCTTAACTTCTATCCAGATTTTCATTTCCACTTTCACCTCCCCCATTTCTACTCCCTCTCACCTCCTATGAGGACGACCTGTCCCTTTCCTGTGACTTCCATCCACTCTATAGCCCTCTTTCCTTTTCAACCACCCCCAATCCTTCCCCAAACCCTCCAAGACCCATCAAACCTTTGCCCCTCCCCATATTTCTGCACTTTTTCTTACAACCCTACTCATACCGCTTTACACCGCTCTGATGCCTTGACTGCCTAGGGCAGTATATCAAGAAACAATAAAGATAAAGATACCCAGTCACCTTGTCCCCAATATCCTCCTAATCTCTGATTAATTTCTTAGTCTCCACTTTCTCACCGTACCCAGTCCCTGAGTCCTCACTCACAATCCCATCAAAGCAGAATTCCCACTTACACACCCAATACCCAGCCTATGCTACTCTTTCTGTGGTTTTCTCACCCAATCTTAGATCCTCTACATAAGCACAAGTCCCTTCTCTCCCACATCCCCATGACCCCGGTGCCCACCCACTACCTCCTTCTCTAATACTTTATTAACCCTTCCTTTCCTCCTCCTTACCCCAGCATCCAATTTTATATTCAGCCTTTTCCTGGTTATGACTTTGCTTCTTCCCCAGCCTCTACAATATCTGTTGTCCTCTCCATTTTTGCTACCCCAGCATCTCATTCTTTTTCACACCCTGACCCCACCTTTTGTCACACTAGCTCCTTTCAGTACCAGCCCCCCAGCCCTAAAATTAGTCCCTTTCCAGTCCCAGTCACCCTCCAGTCCCAGTCTCCCTCCAAAATAAGCCCATTTCCATTCCCAGCCCCAGTATCAGCCGATTTCCTGTCCCAGCCCCAATATCATCCAAGTTACATTCTCAGTCCTCCCCCCAGTATCGGCCCATTTCCAGTCCCAGTTTCCCCCAGCCCCAATATCAGCCCATTTCCAGCCCTCCCCCAAAACCAGTAACAGCCCATTTCCAGTCACAGCCCCCCCCCCTCATCCCAGCATTGGCCCTCCTCAAGTACTAGTCTCTCTACCACCATTCTAATGCCTCATTCCCTTTCCAGTCCCCCTCTTCCTCATCCTAATCAGACCCTTTAGTCCCAGGCTCCCACCCCTTCAGAACTGTCCATTAGCCACCTCTTACCCCCACATCACTTGCAGCTAATTACCTACTCTCTACCTCTCCCTGCCTGTTCCTAAGTTAACACAGCCACAGGAGCATTTTTGTTTGTTCCCGTGGCTGTGCTGTACTGAAGCAGCCGGCCATGGCATTTTTAGTAAAGCAGAAAGTGCTTATTTTGCTTTACTAAAAATGCCACGGCCAGGCTGCTTCAGTACAGCACAGCTGTGGGAGCAAATGAAAATGCTCCCACGGCTATGTGAAGTATTAATACAGCTGCAGCAGCACAGAGCAGGAAGAGGAGATGGGATGATGGAATCTATACTTCTGCCCAGGCCTTGACAAATTTAGTTTGTATTGAGGATTCAGTCCAAAATTTTAGGAGCCAGTGACTTTGACCATTTTGCCCCCCCCCCCCTCCATTGCCTCCTTCATCCACTGACGTTCCTCCATTTGCAAACTCATACATGTCTGGGACGGGTAGAAAATTTTGAAGAGAGACTATAGTGTGTATTACTATGGTAGCAGAGACTGTATGAGCCATCTTTAGATAGACATATGTAGAAAGTGTCTGTGTGTGCTTGCATGGTTCAATGGTGGTTTGCCCATGGGATGTGGTGCTGGATGCTTTTGTATGGGTGGGGTGCAGGACTGTGGTGCATGTGCTGCAGAGCTGGGGCGTGTGCGTGTGTGTGTGGTGCAGAGGTAGGGGAAATGTGTGTGTGAATGAGCACTATGTGGTGTGAAGGTGAAGTGCTAGTGTACGTGTGTATATGTGCCTGTGTGTGGGTCTGTGGTATGGAGGTAGGGTGCTCGGGTGTGTGAGTGTGTGTTCTGGGTGAGGGATGCACCTTTTAGCACATTTATACATTGTGCCCTTTTGTCCCTGTAGTCATCCTTTTTAACCTTTTTATCACCTTGCATTCTTCCCTCCCCTTCCAACCCCTCCCCATGCTCTTTTCCCCTTCCAGACTCTCTCCCTAGCACTCCCATTCCATGTCCTCCATTACCCCAACCTCACTTTTTTTTTAAATCTACTGCCCCTTTAAATGTTTGCTGCCTCACTCACACCCCCTCCCCTATAACCTTTTTTTTAGCAGGTCCTTGATCCGACTGTCCTCTAGCTGCCGGCAACCTACTGCCTTCCGTGCTTTCCCCTCCTGTCCTGTCCATGGGGCTCAATCTCCTGCAGGCAGACAGGAGTGGCTTTTGCTGCGATCCCTCCTTCTCGTTTACGCACAGGAGATGGAATCCCCGCAGGCAGCCTGCTGCCTCCGAGCCACATGTCCTCCCCACGAAGATCCAGTTTTCCACGAGCAGAAGAAAAAGAGAGGGATCATGGCAAAAGCTTCTCCTGTCTGTCCTCAGGAGATCGGATCCCTGCAGGCAGATAGAAGGAGCCTCATTTTCTGCCTCCGATTGTTCGTTTGCGTGTGTGTTTTGTGGGGAGGGGGAGGAGAGGGTAAGATAGGATCCCCACAGGTATGTAGCTTTTTTTCAGGCCCTGCTTCTGAGGTTTCAAGAACTGCCAGAACGCTGTTCCACCCCGTTCCAGCACAAATTAAGCCTTCAATATCATTCATGATAGATGATGTGGCGATAATGGGATTTGTTGTTATTCTTACTGTATTTAAAATTAAATTCATGAATAAAGATTAAGTGGGAGAAAAAAAATAAATCTGTTCAGTGTGTGGCAGCAGCCAAAAAAGCAAACAGAATGTTAGGAATTCTTAGGAAAGGAATACAAAATAAAACAAAGAATATCATAATGCCCCTCTATCACTCCGTGGTGTAACCACATCTTGAGTATTGTGTGCAATTCTTGTCTCTGCATCTCTAAAAAGATACAATGGCATTAGAAAAAGTACAGAGAAGGGCAACCAAAATGCTAAAGGTGATGGAACGAATCTTCTATGAGGAAAGGCTAAAGAGGGTAGGCTCTTTAGCTTGGAGAAGAGACATCTGAGGGGAGATAAGATAAAGGTGTATAAAATCCCGAATGGAGTGGAATGGGTAAAGGTGAATCGATTTATTTATTCTTTCATAAAGCACAATGACTAGAGGACATACCATGAAGCTATAAAGAAGTATATTTAAAACAAATAGGAGAAAATGCTTTTTCTCTCAATGTATATTTAAGCTTTGGAATTCATTATCAGGGAATATAGTAAACGCAAACCTAAGAAATACAAATACAACCTACTATGCTTTAATGATCTACTGTTGCCAGTATTACGTAGTAACCTATAACTTACTGTAACCTGTATTATAACAAACACAATTCACTGTGCTTCATTGATATACTGTTGCCAGTATTCTAACTAATAGTACCCACTGTGCTTTAATGCCATACTGTTGCCAGTATACTACAATTGCGATTGAATCTCAACAATATCAATTGTACTATATTAAGCATTATATCGTTACCATTGTCAGTAATGCATTAAGACGCACCTTAATGTTTCCAGTTATACAACTAATTTTATCATAGATCAGACTTTTCTCCTAGCATACCCAACCTAATTGCTTATACTGTTATCAGTAAATACAATTAATTGTTGTAATAACTCATAATTGCTCATACTGCCGTCAGTAACTACAATTGACTGCTGTAATAACTAATATCATCATTACATCTCTACTGTTATCAGTATCAATTCAGATAGGATTGCTCTTACCGTCTTACCATCACACATTATAGGAATACACTGTTATAACCTGAAATAAAGTGTTTAGCCATTTCTAAATATCCCAACCTAACCGAAACTATTACCAGTGGCCACACCCCAACCCACACTGCCCATTGTCAACACACCTAACAAAAGCCCTCACTCCACAACACCCAGCCTAAGTCTGTTACTGTTGTCAGTAAGACAACCAATTACTGTTATCAGTAATATAGGCAATCGATATCAAAATGATATCACCTAACACTTCCAAAACTAGACTACCATTATTCTGCTTCACCATCTCTATCCTAACTATTATAGCACACAGTCTAAATAACAATAACTTTAAAAACATCCTAATCATACACAGCCCAACAAGAAGCAGCCTCTCAACATGGCAACTCTACCCAGAACACCACCCTAAAATAAACCACCATAGACTAATTCACATAAACTACAGCTCACCCTTGCAGTCTAAAAACCTTAACCCAGGAACAACTCCTGATTCATTATCAATATATCTAATTAATGCCAGATCAATGAAAAATAAATTGCCTATATTCACAGATATATTAGACAAACAAAAACCAGACATATTATGTGTAACAGAAACATGGTTAACAGACACAGATACTGTATATTTAAACCAACTGAGCAATAATGATTATGACACCTTTTTTACACACACAACTCACAAAAAAGGTGGTGGAGTACTAATAATGCTAAAAAAGGAGCTAAAAGCAAAAAAACTACAATCTCACTTACCCACGAACATTGATACAATCATTACACAAATTGGCAACCTGAAAGTCTGCCTAATTTATAGACCACCAGACCAACAATCAGAAAACCTGGACCCCTTAATTGAATTCCTAAGCTCCTCCACCGACCAAAATCCAATACTAATGCTTGGTGACTTTAACCTCCCCTCCTTACCAACATCATACACCTCCCTCTTCTTAGAATCCACCACAGATATGGACTTTCACCAAATAGTAAATGCCAGCACACACAGTAAAGGGAACATACTTGACCTGGTCCTTCTACCAGATATACTTTACAAATTTTATAACCCCAACTCCCTCAAATGTACCTCAACTCCCTGGTCAGACCATCATCTCATCAACTTTCAAATTACTATCAATAACATATCAGTTAAACGAACACCAACTACTGCCCCTCCCTACAGATTTAAAAAAATATAACGAAGAGGAGTTTTTAGACATGACAATCCCTAAATTAACTATGTCACCACAAAATCTTGATGTAGCAGTAAAGAACTGGCACAAAGTCATCAACAATGCAGCTGCCAATAAGCAAGCCACGAAGAAAAACACTCACCCTAAAGCTGACCAAGCCCCATGGTACAATAAAACACTAAACCTAATGAAAAGAAACCTAAGGAAAGCGGAATGCAAATGGAGAAAAAACAAAAGCCCCATTAATAAAGATTCATATATCACTCTCCTTAATGCATATAAAGATGCAATTAACAATGCCAAGAAAAAGTACCACTCCTCTATACTCAACAATGCAATAAACAGACCTAGAGAACTATTCTCAATAGCCCAAAGGTTAACAAATAACACACACAACTCCAGCACTGAAATTACAGAAATTTCCCCACAGAACTTGGCCGACTACTACACGAATAAAGTCATGTCCCTCCCCCAGTTACCAAAACCAAACACATACCCCAAACCCATTTTACAGATGAGTGGAAAGATTTCCAACCCCTAACTAAAACTGCACTCAAGAACATTATAACAAATATAAATACAACAACCTCACTCCTCGACCCTTGTCCAGTAACATGGATAAAGAGCTCCTTACCTATACTCTCACAATTCATCCTCCCCATAATAAATCTTTCGCTAAAAAATGGGTACCTACCCCCTTCATTAAAACACGCACAGATTCGCCCAATACTAAAAAACCCCACCCTCAACAAAACATCACCCAAATCCTACAGACCCATATCAAGTATACCGTTCATGGCCAAACTAATCGAAAAAGCAGTACAAATTCAGACCCAAGAATACATTGATAGTTCAGCCCCTCTTGATGATCAACAGTATGGGTTTCGCCCTCACCACGGGGTGGAATCACTACTAACAGTTCTAATCGATACCCTAGTAAGAGGTATTGATAATTCAAAACAGGCATTCCTACTTATATTCATTGACATCTCCGCAGCCTTTGACAGTGTCCACCACTCAACAATGATTAACAAACTAAGACAAATCGGAATACAATCCACAGTTCTTAACTGGTTCTCATCTTATTTAAGTGATCGAACTCAAACGTTAAGAATTGGTAACCTCACCTCAAAAACTTATAACCAAGAACTAGGCCTCCCCCAGGGCTCTGCACTGTCAGCGCTACTATTTAATATCTACCTAAAACACATCTGTCAAATATTTAAAAAATTCAACGTCTATTACCACCTTTATGCGGACGACATAATGATGTATGTCCCATTCACAATTCCTAATATTCCCACACTTCTTATAAATACCTGCCTCAATGAAATAACAAATTGGCTAATTGAAAACAACTTATACATAAATCACACTAAAACGGAAGCCCTAATAGTAACTAAAAATATAACATTCATCCCCCCAACACATATCACATTGCAAAATAACGATATTAAAATAAGTACCGAAATACGTTACCTAGGTGTAATACTAGACAAACACCTCAGTATGGACACGCATATAAGGAATATAACAAAAAAAGTTTACTTTAAACTTAAAGTATTAAAACAGCTCCGCCCCCTACTGCACCTACAGGATTTTCAACGTATAATACAAGCAATAATAACCCCCCATTTTGACTTTGCGAATCTAACCCTAATAGGCGTAACAAAACAAAACCTAAAAAAACTCCAACTAGCACAAAACGCAGCAGCCAGGACTATAATGAATGCCCCACCATTCCATCATATAACACCAATATTAGAGTATCTACACTGGCTCCCGATTCAATGCCGAATACAATATAAAACTCTCCTAACTACCTACAAAGTCCTAAATAATACAGCACCTCCTACATTAAACCTCCTTATCAATAAAGAACCCAATCATAATCTGCAAAGGAGAGACCAAATAAACAAACTAAAAACACCAAAGGAATTCATAAAGGCTAAAAAATCAACGAACATGAAAGCATTCTCCCATGCTGCCCCTATAATTTGGAACAACATTCCATCGGAACTCAGATCATTACCTCAAATTATGGAGTTCAGGAAAAAACTCAAAACATATTTATTCACAACACACTACGGTTCTTTGACAAACTCACCTTTTCAACAAGAAAAAGGATAGATTCACCAGATAACCTAACCAAAGCTGAACTAGTATAAGTACCAAAACCCCAAACCGATGCTTTTGAATCATACATACCTTGTACATAGTTTATAATCCTGTTCCTTGTACATAGTTAAAACTGTTAATTATAAGTTTGATCTGAATTTTCTTTGTAACCTCACATTGTTATATGTAAAAACAGCATTGCCTTGTTTACTGTTGTTCAATGTAAACCACAACTGAACATTGGAAGGTGCGGTATATAAAAACTTGTTAATTAAATTAAATTAAGTAATGTAGCTGGATTTGAAAAGGATTTGGCCAAATTCCTGAAGGAACAGTCTATAAACTGATTTCCAGGAACAAGCAGGAATGGGTACGTCAGTACCGACGGAGCCTGCGCAGGAACGCTCCCCAGCGTCCAAAAAGAAAGCCTTTGGGAGCATCCCACACGCATGCGCGCTGCCTTCCCGCCCATTCACTTCCCTCTCATCAGTTTTCCGTGGAGCCGGCAGGACGTATTCCTGTCACCGCAGAAAATTCTTCTTTTTTATTCTTGTTTTTTGTGATCGTGTCTGCCTTCCCCCGATGCCACCTGTACCGCCGGTGCTTTTCTTTCTTTCTTTCTAAAAATGTCTTCTTTTTTCTAAGAAATTTTTCCTGTTCAGTGCCTGACGGTTTCTAGGCCACTAGGCCTCTATCCTTTCCATTATGGAAAAGCCAGCCACTATCCTTAAGAAATGCTCAAAGTGTGGCGGTACAAATATATTTTTAGACACTCATACTTGGTGTCTAAAATGTTTAGGTCCTGACCATTGCCCACTGCAGTGTCTCTTCTGCTGGAGCTCAAATAGAAGAAGTCTTCAGGATCGAGCACAACTCGATACCCAGTTCACATCAGACTTGATGTCACCAGCCAGAATATCTTCTTTCTCACAGGATCAGGTAATCAAACAAAAGTCTGTTAAGACTAGCCAGTCCTCGAGTGGTAGATCTCCTTCTAAGCATCGAGATGCCTCTGGCGTTGCCCTCGAGGACATTTTGGCAATAAAGCCCTGGCGGGAGTCTTCGGGCTCCAAAGCATTAACGGGGCTTCAGGTTGTTCCCGAGGTTCTTACCTCCATGGACATACCTGGGCCATGCTCGGTGGTTGTGGCCGCTTCGAGCGGTACCGACACCCCGGCATCGGCTATGGTGATTGGATGAGATATTCCTCACCAATGAACGTAGTCTAGCGAATCTCTCAGCTACTTCGGTACCTCTAGAGTCGCTGCAGACTGTTCCCCGACTATCGGTATTGGCTTCGGTACTGGTACCGGTATCGACATCGGCACCTGTGTCGGTACCGTCAATGCTTGCTTCGACAGACTCGCTTCCTTTGATGCCGAGCCTGGAATCGCTCTCTAGCATGGAGGATTCGGTACCAACTCGTCTCGGTACTGACCTCTGGCGATACCGAAGACATCGCTTTAAAGAAAATCCGATGCTTCATCCTTTCAAGTCTTCCGATCCCGATGACTGGGATGAATCCATCGGTACCAAGGCTGAATTTTCAACAATTCTAGCCTTTACCCCTCATTTCAGGGGGTCCTCCTCAGGAGAGATTTCTTTTCAAGCTTTTCTGCTTGATATGGCAAAGTTACTTGCCATTTCTATACCTGGTAAAGAATCCATACCAGGGGATTCAGAAACTCTGCAATTTCTCTGGATTCCAAAGGAGGTGATCATGCTTCCTTTGCATCAGATCTTACAGGATCTACTATTAAGAATGTGGGAAACTCCTTTAACGGTATCCCCACATTCTAAGACACTTGACACTATGTACAAGGTGCCACCTTCTCCAGGTTTTCAAAAGACTCAACTTCCTCATCATTCTATTGTTGTAGAATCAGCAATGAGGCGTATTAAGAGTGCAAAGAAGCACTCCTCTTATCCGCCAGGTCGTGAGTCTAGGACTTTAGATGCCTTTGGACGTCTGCTTCCAGGCATCCATACTTTCAGCAAGAATTATCTCATATATTTTCTATATGGGATTATTTCTTGAAGAGGTCACAAAGAACTTAAAGCTTTTGAACCCTTTTTTTCAAGAACATAAAAGAGCAGACTATTTCTTATTAGTCAGTCGTGCTCAAAATGTCTCTAAGTTCCTTAATCGTGCTTCCCTGGCCTGTTTGGGTCTATTAGCAGAACCTCTGCTATAGCCATAGGGGCAAGACGCATGGCCTGGCTCCAAGCTTCAGACTTGGACAAATGGGTACAAGAAAGGCTGGGAAATACTCCTTGTACTGGTGAAAATCTCTTTAACAAGGATGCTTTATTTCAAGCTAATCAGTTAAACACTGATATTGTTGCTTTCAGAGGATTGTCAAAACCTTTCCTCTATCCCAGCTAGTAAAAAATCTCCTAACAAACTTTATCCTCCTAAGGGAAAAAAGTTTTATCCATCTTCTACCCATCATGCAGATGTTTCCAAAGAAGGGCAACATCATACCAGGCTAAGAAAATCAAAACCTCAACAGGCTCAGCAAACCCAGCAGTCGCAGGGTTTCTGATATTTTATTCATTAAATCTCTTTTTCCTGTTTGAGGTTTAGAACCGCTAACCTACTTCTTATCAACAGAAGCATCTACAGTTCATCTCATCCTTACTGAGATCAGTGATACACTGACTCAATCCTCGGCATGAATCTCTTGCCACAAGAGAAATCCATTCTTTAGCTCCTAGAGCTATTGAGGATAACTATGCCCTACAGGTAATAGGTTTCTCCTCTCCTTTTTGAAGGAAGAAGAGGAGTAACAACTAATAACAAGGTAGGCTATGCCCTTCATCTTGACAGTTTTCCTGTACGAGGATATCTCATAGTTTTGACTGCAAGGGGGCTTTATCTTTTTCAGAGACTTACCAAATTGTAAGTCTTCTCAACTCTGTATTACTTTCTATCCCTCTTAGTCGAGACATTCAGTCTAAGGGGCTTGTTTACAAAGCCGCGGTAGTGGTTCGCGATCGCGATCGCAGCCGCGGCCCCATTGAAATCAATGGGGCCGCGGCTCCGATTACGATTGCAAACCGCTACCGCGGCTTTGTAAACAAGCCCCTAAGAGTGATACTATTCAACTGGAGGGCTTACTTTTTAAGCCCATAGGATTTTCTTCAATACCTACTCCAGTAAGTGGTTTCCATACAGAGCTTTCTTCCCCTTTGCAATCTTCTCAAATATTTCTTTTAAGACAGCTTATCAGACAATAATTGAGTTCTGCCACTGCTAATTATGTCTGTCGGTCCTTTTCCATTCTATAGGACCTAACTTTTCTGCTGCCTTAATAACAAATAATTCCAAGAGAGGTTCCAAAACCTACATGGACAATTTATCATTGCAGGCAACCGGCCTGTCTACTATTCTTAGCCATCTTCAATTTTTCTTTTTGGCTCCAACAGAATAGATTAGGTTGCACACTGGCAATTAAACAGCCAGATCTCTCCTAAGCAACCTACAACATGCTCTCTGCAATTATACAAAAAAGCTCTGCAACTATGGGCCTTTGCCAGAGAGCGTCAGAGCCATTCCTAGTAGGTAACTTCCAGATGGTTAAAAAGGCTTTGCCCAGTTATGCTCCTACATGACTGGTTTTTTCCTACTCTTACCATCTTCCTTAAAATTTCCTTTTAAGGAAAAGGAACCAAGGCTTAGACCACGTGAAAGCATAAAGAATTGCTCAATTCCCTGGGTTGTTCCACATATCCAGTGGAACTCTTACAACAGGGATGCATTCCTTTTCACTGCAGTTGGTCCTTGTCTAGTGCATTCCTTCTAATTCCCAATACTTCATTGAAGCTTATGCTGAACAAAGAACGCATGATACCCATATTGCCCTCATAGAGGGGCAAACATGGTATCCCCTTATATGTATATGACTCTGAAAGATTTGTTACTGTCCATATTAATGCTGTTCCTGCATACCATAGCGTTTTAAATGGACAACCAATTTCTATGGTAATTAGAAACTACCTTCTTTTACCGTAACCTTTCCGGTTACGTTACATCTGAAGCTCTCCATGTAAAGTCATTATCCTAAGTGACATCGCTTAGGGAAGACATTACTGATCTTCAAGAAATTGGAGGCTACACCGCCTACTACAAATGTCTCTTTCTTTCATTTGGATAGAGGGGTCTTAAAGACCCATCCTTTTTCTGCAAACCAGCCAGATTTATCTCCTCTTTTTCCTAGAGCCTTATTCTGCTCCAAGGACAAAGAGCTTCAAACTTTGGCCTACAGAAGCTTTAGCTTCTCCTCCAAAGTCCAACCTCATTAAACTCCCCCAGTTTTTTCTCTGGGATTAGTTCTAGCCATTAAGACTTCTGACCTCTGCCTGTATTGCAAAATTTATTTTCCTCTACTTCACAGTGGGGTAATTTCTTTGAGGATAATGTACTGGCTCTTAACACCAGACCCATATTAGCCTCAACAAATACTTTTGCAATATTTTTGAGTAAAGTCCACATTAGAAAATTGGAATTCAATATTTACTAACATTTATGATCTACACAAGGACTCCCCTCTAGATGCCTTGTTTAGTCAAGCTGTTCCACAGCACACCCTTTTTTAATTCAACTCCTACCCTCCATCCCTTGGATGCCTGAGGTTCTGAGAAATAGCATGGCCCATCTATTAGATTTGCAATATGCTGGGACCTCCTCTAGGCATCTCTAGCTTGGGAGTCCCCATATGTGAAGACTCATTCCTGCTTGTTCCTGGAGATAGCACAGTTACTTACCTGTAACAGGTGATCTCTGGGAACAGCAGGAATAAGTCTTCACAACCCACCCACCTCCCCTAGGAGTTGTGTTCTCTCTCTCTCTCTCTCTCTCTCTCTCATTTGTCTACTTCCCTCTCTCTCATTTGTCTACTTCCCTCCTCCTCCTACAAACCCAACTGATGAGAGGGAAGTGAATGGGCGGGAAGGCAGCGCGCATGCGTGTGGGATGCTCCCAAAGGCTTTCTTTTTGGACGCTGGGGAGTGTTCCCGCACAGGCTCCATCGGTACCGACGTACTGTGACAAAGTGGATAATACAGAGCCCATGGAGGTTAGTGAAAATGAGAAACTTACCTCAGATTTGGCTGAACAGGAAAGCTCAGTACACGGAGAAACAGCTGAGCAGCATATGCCTCCAGCACAAGAAAAGCCAAAAGACATTAGAAGGAATTTTCCCTGTAATAGTTGTGACGCAGGGAGAAACAAAGGCTCATCAGGAGCACCTGAGCCCAAAGTCCCACGTAACGTGCAGGGAAGGGAAGCATATAGGTTCTGGGTTAGAACCAGGAAGGGGCAGTCTTGGAGAGGGCAGACCGGGAGAAGGAAGTCCTGGAGAGGAGAGACTCAGAAGCAGTCCTAGAGAGAGTTCCAGCAGGAGCAGGAGGAGGGGCAGCAACTCAGGAGGACTGAGCAAACAGCCAATGAGCACAGGTCATGCTGAAGGAAGTTTGCCGGTAGAAGGAAATTCTAAGAGTGACTTCAGAGCAAGGAACAGCTGGAGAGGTAGCCAGGAACTTGCTAGCTCGGAGGCAGGCTGGAGAGCCCGGGAGAAAGTCCTCAACAACCCAGAAGCAAAAGCCAGGAACAAGGTAGAAAGATGGGAACCTTGTTTTTCCAAAGAAGGGGTTAAAAGCTCTATATGTTTTAAAGGGTGTGGCCCTGGAAGTAACCAGAAAGCTGAAAGATATCCAGTGTTCTCACTAGGTGGGAAGGGACAAAAACCAGCAAGAAGCCATTCGTATACCAGGCATTCATAGGCCTGGGCTTAAAGAACACTTTGTAGGAAAAGGTATTCGTGTGCCACAGGAAAGTGTGTCAGAAGCCAGCACATGTAATGAGTGTGACTCTGGTAGTATCGGGAATGAACCTGAAGTAATGCACTGGGAAACTAACAGCTATTCTTCAGACCCAATTCCCATGGACTGTACGATATGTTTTTCGGATGACATCATTTCTTTATGTTAACCTTGAAGAAAATAACCTTGTGACATTAACAAAGGAAAAGAAGATATTTTTCTCTGTAGCTGTCTTTTGTTTTGATGCTGTTTGTTGTGTTTGTATTCCTAAGAATATCTGTTTCGGGAAAGGGAATAAAGCCCTGATTTATTTGCTTTACCACTCGATTGAAAGGCTCTATTTTAGTAGAAGAGCAGATTGAAACTCAAAACCCTAGGCAGCCGCCTAAATAGGGTTCACCGGGGCTCTATCACACGGGCCCCATCACAAATGGCGTAGTTGTTGCGGATCATTCAAAAGGAGTGATCAACCACGACGCAGCAGAGGACAGCGCGGAAGGAGCGGACGTTGGCACGCCCGGAAGGACCCAGATACTGCGGCAAAGACAAGCACCTTCTCAAAGTGCGAACCTCCACCTGGCTCAGGTAAAGGGTATGTGGGCACAGGCTGGGAGGATTCAGTGTGAGAAGGAACTGCTTTTAAAAAAAAAA
This sequence comes from Ichthyophis bannanicus, assembly GCA_033557465.1. Lineage (NCBI taxonomy): Eukaryota > Metazoa > Chordata > Amphibia > Gymnophiona > Ichthyophiidae > Ichthyophis > Ichthyophis bannanicus. The sequence continues at coordinate 197,657,670 of CM066039.1, forward strand.
AGGGAAAAAAAGGGAATTTTTTTTTTCCCTTTAGTAGTACCGCACTTGGTGGTTGTGTGTTTGGTTTATTTTCCAGAGTGTGAGCCTGAAAATGGAGGTCCAGGAAGTCTTACGCTGGATGAGCTTACAATTCGACAAACAGAGGGAGCTAGCTCAGCTGAACCAGGAGCAGGCCACTGCAGCCCTACAGGCCCAGCAGAAGCCCCTAACGGACCTGTTGCAAGCTCTACTGGAGGAACCAAGGAAAGAGACAGCACCACAAGAGTACTTCTGTGGGGTAGGCCCACAGAATTGTGGGGTGTGGACATTTGGACAAATGACTAAAAATGATAATTTTGATGATTATGTGGAGTCATTTGAGAGGGTAGCTCTCAATGCACGCTGGCCTAAAGAGCAATGGGCAATCAGACTGGCTTCATCCTTAACAGGAGAAGCTCTGTCGGCTTATAGAGCAATGCCTGCCGCTCTGGCAGCAGAGTATGAAGAGGTAAAAAGAGCAATACGTGACAGGCTAGGCTTAACACCTGCTGTGTATAGACGTATGCTAAGGGCAACTAAGCTTCAAGCAGAGGAAACACCAAAGGCACTATGCCATAGGGTGCGCAGTTTGGTTTTGAAGTGGCTTGAACCAGAGGGAAAAACTCTGGATAGCATAATAGATGCAATTGTGCTGGAACAGTATTATGAGGCAGTTCCTGTAGAGGTGAAAACCTTTTTAACATTACAGAATTGCCAAACTTCAACTGAAGCAGCGCAGTTAACAGAGCGGTTCCTTGAAGCCAAATTGGCTAAAAAGATACCAAGAGGCGCTGAAAGTAAGTTGGGATTGGCTAGTTCTGGAAAGGCAAATAGAGAGCCTCGAATGGGTGCTCGGTATACAAGGGAGTGTTTGCCCAAAAGGGAGGATAGGAATGCTTTGTTAAAATGTTTTAAGTGTGGAAAGCTAGGGCACATGAAGAAAGATTGCATCTACCGAACTGCACTGATAATAAATGATAACAAGCATGTACAAGAGGGATTCTGCATAGATGTGGAGGTGCAAGGAGTCCCGGCAAGAGCCTTGCTTGACTCGGGGGTGGATCAAAGTATGGTCTCCCGAAAGTTCTGGCAAACCATACAGGCCCGAAATGATTTTCCCCTGAGTCAACAAGAAGGAATGACTAGGATAAAGTGTGTGCATGGGGCATCAACCCATTATCCCCTTTATAAACTAAAGGTTAAGGGTTTGGGAACCCAGAAAGAAAACCTAGTGGCTATAATCCCCAAATTACCGTACGATATTGTACTGGGGAGAGATTGGCCTCCTTTCTACAGGGGAATAGAGGAAGGTACACACTTAAAGGGAGGCATGGTTTCCACTCGGTCTCAGGCAAGAGGCTTGGAGATGCAAAGTGAGCTTCCAGAGGAAAATCCTGACCCCATAGGAGAGGAAGAAGAGTAGAGGAGGAGGATAGGATTATAGAGGAGAGCCTAAGCGAGCTTCCCCAGCATGAAGAGTTAATCAGTACTCCTTCTAAAGCTAAAAAGAAAAGTAAAGGCGAAAAGCGCCAAGAAAGACATCATCGGGCGCAATTGAGAGCCGGAGTAGCGGATGGGCAGGGTTTACCCTGGGTACCTGCCGATCTGGTAAAAAAATTCCCGTCCTTTCCGAAGGAACAGAAGGCAGACCCAGTATTAAAACATGCCTTTGAATTTGCCCAGACAGGTAGGGACGTGCTCCCCAGGTTCCTGATAGAGGAAGACATTTTGTATAGGGAGAGCAATAACCCCCATACTGGTGCCATTAGGAAGCAATTAGTGGTCCCCACTACCTTTAAGGCCGTCGTCATGAGACTGGCCCACGACCACCCCATCGGGGGACACAAGGGAGTTCAGGGTACGCTCGATCAGATCCTAGATCATTTCTATTGGCCAGGGGTGTTTAGAGAAACGAAGTGGTTCTGCGAGGCCTGTCCTTCCTGTCAGCGGGTAAGTGCCGCTAAGCCCATAGGAGTTCCTATGATTCAGACCCCTACAATAACTGAACCAGTTCGCCGAAAGGCAATGGACATTGTGGGTCCCCTAATAAAAACCCCCAGAGGATTCCAGTACATCCTCGTAATAATGGACAATGCCACCAGGTTCCCCTGGGCGTTACCTTTGAGAAACATCTCAGCTAAGTTCATAGCCGCAGAACTAGTCAAGCTATTCTGTGAGGTAGGGTTCCCAAGGGAAATGCTGACTGATAGGGGGAGTAATTTCTTGTCAAAATACCTGGCCCAGGTATGGATTGCTTTTGGCATCCACCATATCAAAACCGCCGCGTATCATCCACAGACCAATAGTCTGGTGGAGAGCTTCAATCAGACCCTTAAGCAGCTGTTAAGACGAGGGCTGGATGGACAGATGGCTGACTGGGACATTATGCTCCCGTTTGCCTTATATGCCAGTAGGGAACGTACACAAGCCTCATTAGGAGCTTCCCCTTATGAGCTGATGTTCGGACGTGCCCCATGGGGAGTCCTAGATATTTTAAGGGACCAGTGGGTCGAGCCGGAAGGGGAGGTAATGGGGGTACCTCAGTTCCTTTGTGGGCTCCGGAGTCGCATACAGAGGGCTTCGCGAGTCGCAGAAGGGCATTCGCAAGACAGTCAGCGAAGTCATAAGCGATATTATGACACGGGCAAGAAGCCACGGCAACTGGCCTTTGGCGACAGAGTAGTGGTAATGGTTGCTGACCCTGGGCCAAAGTTCGAGGCCCAGTGGAAAGGTCCTTATACGGTTGTAGAGCGTAAAGGTCCAGTATCATATGTGGTGGAGAACGACAAGGGGCGTCCTCAGATATACCATATAAATGTGCTAAAACCTTGGCAGGAGAGAACGGCAGCAGCTAGCCGCTCCAGTATAAAAGTCAGGAGAAGAGCACTGATTGCGTGCTGTAAGGAACCTTGGCAGGGTAGTGAAGCAGCAGACAACCGATCCAGCAGGAAGGTTAAGTGTCCAGCGGAGATTATGTGCTGTGTGAACGGCTGTTCCCCATCCCGTAATATCTTAAGGGGGGGATATGTGACACAGTGGATAATACAGAGCCCATGGAGGTTAGTGAAAATGAGAAACTTACCTCAGATTTGGCTGAACAGGAAAGCTCAATACACGGAGAAACAGCTGAGCAGCATATGCCTCCAGCACAAGAAAAGCCAAAAGACATTAGAAGGAATTTTCCCTGTAATAGTTGTGACGCAGGGAGAAACAGGCTCATCAGGAGCACCTGAGCCCAAAGTCCCACGTAACGTGCAGGGAAGGGAAGCATATAAGTTCCGGGTTAGAACCAGGAAGGGGCAGTCTTGGAGAGAGCAGACCGGGAGAAGGAAGTCCTGGAGAGGAGAGACTCAGAAGCAGTCCTTGAGAGAGTCCCAGCAGGAGCAGGAGGAGGAGCAGCAACTCAGGAGGACTGAGCAAACAGCCAATGAGCACAGGTCATGCTGAAGGAAGTTTGCCGGTAGAAGGAAATTCTAAGCGTGACTTCAGAGCAAGGAACAGCTGGAGAGGTAACCAGGAACTTGCTAGCTCGGAGGGAGGCTGGAGAGCCCGGGAGAAAGTCCTCAACAACCCAGAAGCAAAAGCCAGGAACAAGGTAGAAAGGTGGGAACCTTGTTTTTCCAAAGAAGGGGTTAAAAGCTCTATATGTTTTAAAGGGCGTGGCCCTGGAAGTAACCAGAAAGCTGAAAGATATCCAGTGTTCTCACTAGGTGGGAAAGGACAGAAAAACCAGCAAGAAGCCATTCGTATACTAGGCATTCATAGGCCTGGGCTTAAAGAACACTTTGTAGGAAAAGGTATTCGTGTGCCACAGGAAAGTGTGTCAGAAGCCAGCACATGTAATGAGTGTGACTCTGGTAGTATCGGGAATGAACCTGAAGTAATGCACTGGGAAACTAACAGCTATTCTTCAGACCCAATTCCCATGGACTGTACAATATGTTTTTCGGATGGCATCATTTCTTTGTTAACCTTGAAGAAAATAACCTTGTGACATTAACAAAGGAAAAGAAGATATTTTTCTCTGTATCCGTCTTTTGTTTTGATGCTGTTTGTTGTGTTTGTATTCCTAAGAATATCTGTTTCGGGAAAGGGAATAAAGCCCTGATTTATTTGCTTTACCACTCAATTGAAAGGCTCTATTTTAGTAGAAGAGCAGATTGAAACTCAAAACCTTAGGCAGTAGCCTAAATAGGTTCACTGGGGCTCTATCACACGGGCCCCATCACAGTACCCATATGTGAAGACTTATTCCTGCTGTTCCCAGAGATCACCTGTTACAGGTAAGTAACTGTGCTTTATTAATGTAACCTGATGTTTTAATAAATATTAAAAAAACACCCTCTCCTGGGGATCCAGGGGCTGCTCCATGGCTGTGAGAAGCAGTCAAGTGGGGGTTTTTTGTCCCTGTAGCTACGGGGAAGGCAGAGAAGGACAGCACAGAACATTTTCTTTCTGGACTGTTTGCTGACATCAGCAGTTGTAGGAATGCTCTTAGAAGGTATTTTAGTGATGGGGAAAGAAATCAAGGTTACTTACTTGTAACGGGAGTTCTCCATGGACAGCAGAATAAGTCAGCCACACCTGGTGACGTCATCCGACGACGCCGAGGACGGGAGTACTCTCTGTCTAGCCCACAAGGGGTTTTCCCTTCTGGGCGGACCCCCTCTCCCCCTGGCCCTACCCCTGGGACCGCCCCTAGCCAGCCACTATGTCCCAAGCTGAGCCAGCAGGTGTTAGGGGCGTAGGTAGGCCAGGAGATGGGCCCCTTGCAGGGGAGGTAAGGTGGGAGTGTGTGGCTGACTTATCCTGCTGTCCATGGAGAACTACTGTTACAGGTAAGTAACCTTGATTTCTCCTAGGACAAGCAGGATGAAGTCATCCACACCTGGTGCCTCCCTAGCTGCAAAGGGCTGAAGTGGAAGGGGCCCTGTCTGTACATAGGAGGACACATGGTGCAGTAACAAGAATTTTATTACGTTCGTAAAGTGGCACGATGCGAGATCACAGTGGCATGGATACAGGCATGTGCAGAACATGTGCAATGGTAATAACATGTGCAGACAATAGCATGTGCAAAAGAAGGGTGCAGAAGACAACATCAGCAACATGTGTGAAACAGGTGCAGAACATGTCCACAGCGTGTGTAAGGTCAACAAAGCATGTGCAGGACAAGCATGTGCAAGGTCAATAACAATAACAATATGCATCAGTAACCATAATCCCATGTGCAAGAAGGCAGTACGCACCCTAAGGGCAGGGTATGAGTGTCTTACGGCGTTTGGCCGTTACAGTCAAAAACGTACAGTCAAAAACTAGGCGCTGGTCCATGGGCCGTCATTAGGACTGCTTGGCCGAAGGCTTGGCTAGACTGCAGGTCGAGGCAGTAGTGTTTTTGTAAGGTCTGTAGGGAGGACCAAGTAGCCATCTTACAGATGTCGGCTACCAGTACCGAGCGCAGGTTGGCAATGGTGGCAGCCAGCGCCCTCAGCTGGTGAGTGCTCTGTGCCAGCTTGGTCCAGGCAGAAAGTGATGCATGAGGAGATCCAAAGGGACAAGGTGCGCTTCGTGACAGGGCGTCCAGGTTTGTTCTGGTCGTAGGAGATGAAGAGTTGCGTGCTGCACTTCTGGCCTGCGGTCATGAGGAGGTAGAAGCGTAGCGCCCTGATGCAATCCACCGTGTGGAGCCGCTCCTCTTCTGGTGAGGAATGGGGTTCCGGGTAGAAGGTGGGGAGCTCAATGGCCTGGTTGATATGGAAAGCTGAGGCTACCTTCGGAACGAATTTCGGATGAGTCCGGAGGGAGGTGCAATCATTGGAGAGCTGCGTGTACAGTGGGTGTGCCACCAGTGCTTCGAGCTCACTGATGCGCCTGGCCGAAGTGATGGCTATAAGGAACAAAGTCTTCCAGGAGACGAACTTCGCGTCTACCGACTGCATGGGTTCGAAGGGAGGCAACGTAAGCTGATTGAGGACAGCGTTGAGGTCCCAGTGTGGTACAGGTTTTCCGACTGGAGGATGGAGATTTGCCAAGCCCTTCATGAAGCGGGCCATGATGGGCAGTTGTGCAACCGAGCTGCTTCCGGAGCGGTCGTGGAGGGCCACGATAGGTGCCAGGTGTACCCGGATGGATTGTGGCTGCAGGCCTTGTTGGGACAGGGAGGCCAGGTATTGCAGAATTTTGGGGTACGGGACATGAGAAGGGATCCAGATTTTGTGCGGAGCACCAGGAGGTGAAGTGGCGCCACTTTAGGCCGTACGATTTTCTTGTTGTGTGGCGGTGTGCAGTGAGGACCACTTCTTCAACTTCCTGGGGCAGGCAGAAGGGGGACAAGGCTACCCGCTGAGCCACCAGGCTGTTAAAGCCAGGGTCTGTAGGTTGTGGTGGAGTGTGTTCCCATCTCCCTAGGAGAGCAAGTCGGGCACCAACGGGAGCCGTATGGGCGGGTGAAGTGGCAATTGCTTGAGGAGCAGAAACCACCCTTGGCGCAGCCAGTGGGGGGCCACCAGGATTGCTTGTGCTGTGTCGGAGATGATGCGCTGGATTGTCATGGAGATCAGGGGAATGGGGGGAAAGGCATACACTTGTGACCACCCCCCACATGACATGTCGAATGCATCCGCTGCGTTGCTGCATGAGGAAGGGCGTTTGGAGCAGAAGGCATTGCATTTTGTGTTCTGCTCTATTGCGAAGAGGTCAATCTTCAGGTGGCCCCATTCCTGGAAGAGTAAACGAGCGATTTGTGGCTTGAGGGACCATTCATGGGGATTGAGCTGCCGGCTGAGCCTGTCCGCTAGCTCGTTCTCTGATCCGGGCAGGTAAGAGGCCCGGAGGAGGCAGCGCTTGGAGATTTTGAAGGCCCAAATCTGAAGGGCCTCTCTGCAGAGGGCTCGGGATCCTGTCCCGCCCTGCTTGTTGACATAGAACATGGCCACCTGGTTGTCTGTCTGGATTAGGTTCTGGAAGGCCTCCAGGGCATAGCGTATGGCTCTGAGCTCGAGCAAGTTGATGTGGCATTGCTGTTCCTGTTCTGTCCAGGCTCCTTGTGTCCGGAGATGTAGGCAATGTGTCCGGAGATGTAGGCAATGTGCCCCCCAACCTACAGGGGAGGCATCGGTGGTGATGGTTAGTTGGTGCACTGGCTGGGCGAGGGGTCTCCCACACAAGAGGTTCCCTTCGTAAGCCCACCACCGGATGGAAGTGATGACAGCTTCGGTCAACGGGATGGTAGTGTTCAAGGGCTGCGAGTGTTGGGACCAATGCGCTCACAGGTGCCACTGTAGGTGATGCATATGGAGCTTTGCTAGAGGAACTGTCTGTGTGGCAGCTGCCATGTGACCCAGGAGGCGGAGAAGTCTCCGAGCGTTGGAGGTCTCCCCTGCTTGTACGTGGTGTACCAGCTCCATGATGGTTTTCTTCCGTTGCTGGGGGAGGAAGGCCTTTGAGTTGGTGTCTATGAGTGCCCCGATGAACTCCAGCCGTTGCGAGAGGCGCAGGTGTGACTTTTGGTAGTTCACCAGAAAACCCAGTGCCGACAGCAGGGCGATAGTCGCACGGGTCACTCTCCTTCCTTGAAGGAAGGGGCTGAGATGAGCCAATCGTCGAGGTAGGGGAAGAGGCAGAATCTCTGTTTGCGGAGGTGCGCCACTGCAGCGGCGACGCACTTCGTGAATACCCATGGAGCCAGGGACAGGCCAAACGGGAGGACCTTGTACTGGAAGTGGTTCCCCATGGCCTGAAATCGCAGGTACTGCCTGTGGTCTGGGTGTATTGGAACATGTGTGTGCACTTCCAGTAGATCCAGGGATGTCGTCCATTCGTTGGGTTGGATAAGAGGGAGGATGGATCCGAGGGAGTGCATCCTGAACTTCTCTTTGGCAATGAATTTGTTGAGCATCCTGAGGTCGAGGATGGGGCGCATGCCTCCAGATTTTTTGGGGACTAGGAACATAAGAACATAAGATATGCCATACTGGGTCAGACCAAGGTCCATCAAGCCCAGTATTCTGTTTCCAACAGTGGCCAATCTAGGTCATATGTACCTAGCAGTTTCCCCAAGAGACACAAGTTCCACAATGAAGTATCTGGAGTAGAAGCCAGAGTTTTGTTCTGCTGTCAGAACGGGCTCAATGGCATTGGAGGATAGAAGGGATTGGATCTCCTCTGCAAGGGCAGGAAGGGGAGTCTCTGATGCCTTGCAGTGGGGGGGGGGGGGGGTCCATATTGCACTGGAGGTGAGAGGAACTTTATGCGGTACCCGTCCTTGATAATCGCTAGCACCCACTTGTCCGTAGTGATAGACCGCCAGGCTGGTAAGAACATGGCCAAGCGTCCCCCCATGGGGGGTTGGCCGTGGGCCTGACATCAAAAGGCTTGGCTGGCTTTCCCCATCCCGGACTGGGAGGGGCTTCTGTTGTTTCCTATCCCTTTGGCGAGGTTTTTGCCGGTAGGAGGACTGCGACAGCTGCGTCTTGTATCGAGGTTGCTGCCGTTTTTGGTAGGAGCTGTATTGACATCTGGAGGAGGAAAAGGAGTAGGGCTTTTGTTGGTAAGTGCCCTTGCGACTGGAACATTCCTGGCCCTCCTCCGCTAGGGTTTTCAGTTTGTGCAGTGGTCTTTCAGTGCGTTGAGGGATTCCCCTGTACAGGGAGCATTGGCGATGCGGTCATGAGTGTCTTCCCGTAGCCCTGAGGCCCTAAGCCATGCCAGGTGGCGGGCGGAGATGGAGGATGCTGCCGTGTGAGCCGCCGTATTGAAAGCGTCGAAGGCCGCCCGCACTTGGTGCTTTGTGAACTCCTGCAGATCTAGGATGGTGAGGCAAGAGACCGCCTGCGTCTCCTGGTTGAGGGTGGTGACGGCTGCCTTTAGTTTCTCCAAGAGGACGTCTTGGTAGAGGGCTTGCTGCAGTTGGTGGGCAGAGACTCTGGCGCACAGCATGGCCCCTTGAAAAACCTTTCTGCCCATGTCATCAAAGAGTTTCAGTTCTTTTCCTGGGGGAAAGTTGGCGTGAGTACGCGTGGACTTTGACCATTTCAGTGCGGACTCCACCACGATGGAGTGGTGGGGAAGCTGGGATTTGTCGAACTCCAGAGAGGCTTGAACTTCCTACTTAGTATCCAGCTTCTGAGATACCAGGAGCCCAGAGGTGGGATTTTTCCAAAGGGCGAGAAGGTTCTCGCGCAGCAGAGGGTGCACCGGGATGGTTGTCGCAGTTTTAGGTGCTTCAAGGAACTTGTGCGCTGCTTGTGTCTCCGGGCGTTGGTCAGATGTGTCGCAGGTGCTAGGCAAGTTCAATGCGCTGGCAACTTTCTGGAGGAACTTAGGGTAGGTGAGATCCTCAGGGCTGGACGACGGTGGATCTGTCAGTGGAGCTAAGGTTTCCAGGTCTGCTGCTGGGGCGGAGGTCTCTGGGGCAGCAGAAAGGGGGCATTCCCCAGAGTTCAGAGTTTTGGACGCTGCCTCTTCCCTGTTGCAGACTGTTCCGCCGGGGGTGGGCATAGAATCAGTTATGGTGCCCCTGGGGGGATCTGGTGATGGGAGACGTGCGCAGGTTTGGGGGAAAAGGTTGGGAGCGATGGCACCTGGCGCAGATGTGGAGGAAGCTTTGGTCCATTGCTGGAAGAGGGTGGAGAGGAAGGTGAGAAAACTGGAATTGTCTTGGAAACCCTCAACTCGTGGCCCCGGAAGGGTGAGCGTGGCGCGGTCCGAAAGTGCATCATGCCCTTGGTGCCCTGGCTGCCCTGGGGGGGGGGCCATCGGTGATACGGGGGGAGAAGGATCGAGGTTCAGGAGGTGCTGAAGTCCAGAGGGGGAGGCATACCTGTCTGCCTGGGAGCCTGAATTCCAGCTGGAAGCAGAAGAGGAGCTGGTCCATCTGTGACGACGGTGCCGGCTCCTGTTGGAGTGGCGGCGATGCTTGTGGCTGCTGACGCTGCTACTGCTGCTGCGGAGTCTTTTGTTGTGCCCAGAATGACGGTGCGGGCCGGATTGGCGCCTCTGCGCCGAGTGGGATCTGCGCCCGTGCTGGGGACATCGGTGCGACAAGCTGCCCCTCCTCCAGTGATGATGACTTCGGCGCTGACCCTTGGCACCATGGAAGGAGGATCTGGGGCCGGATGTGACATCATTCAAGATGGCCGCCCCCCATGGAATCCACGTGTGAGGGAGCTCCCAGTGGTCTGTGAGGCAGCGGGATCACCCCGGCGGGGTCCACTGCAGGAGAGGACGGCTCTGGAGCATCGCAGCTATGGGTGGAGGCCATAGGAGGCACACCTGAAGCTGGAGGTGTCATCAAGGCAGGCAGGGGGGCCGCGGCGAGCATAACCGGGCCCTGACAGTCTTCAGAAGCAGCAGAGCAGGGGAGAGCCGGCGTCGGAGGAAAAAGCTCGCTGAACATATTTTTTCCGGCATTTCCTCGCTCTCGGGGACATTTTAGCACAATGGATACAGTCTTCTACCTTGTGTGAAATGCCCAGACAGCGGATGCAGCAGGAATGAGAGTCTGTGGAGTTCATCTTTCGTGAGCATCGTGGGCACTTCTTAAACCCAGGTTTGGGGGGGAGTGATTGCCATCATTGTTCTCCTGCGGAGGGGGTGAGTTCACCTGGTCTGTGCAGCTTGCCGGCTTTTTCGAGGCAGTTCCAGCTACGTCATCAAAGGCCCCTTCTTGTCCCCTCCTTCTTTTTCCTTTTTGGATAAAGCTGAGCTGAGCTGTTTCGGCGTCTGCCGTCGGCGTCTGCAGTGGGCGTCTCCTAAGGGACGTATCGAAAGGGGCAGGACATGCCCCTTGGGAGCCCCTTAGGAGCAACTTTGGAGCGTGTTTGTGGAGTTTGCCATCATGCCTGGGGGTAAAAGAAAGAAAAAGGCCACTGCAGCGGAGACGACGGAGGGCCCTATGGATAGACATGTGGTGTCGACGCCGGTTCCTGTGAAGCCAGGTACTGTTTTCTCTGTCCCCTCCGTTGAGGGTGCTAGCCTCAGTTCGGTGGAGCGCACTCCACCTTTACTTCCGGGTTTTTTGGAACTTTCAGAAGTGCCTACTCTCCCTTCGGAGCCTCTGGAGGTTGGTGTATTGCCTAGGTCTGTGAGCTGGAAAGAGCCGGTTTCGTCGGTTGAAAGCCCTTCGAGTGCTTCAGTCTCCTTGACGGATATATGGCATGTGGTTAAAAGAACTGAGCGAGTTTTAATGGAGACTGTTCCCTCACTTTGCCACTTCACTAATGATGTTGTTTCTAAGTTTCAGTCTGTAGATTTGCAAGTGAAGAGTTTGTTTTCCAGCTTAGCTACCTTAGATACTCAGGTTAAGGCATTGTCGTCTTTTCAATCAGTTAGTGTCAAGGATAGCTTAGTTTTTTCTCAGAAGTTAGAAAATTTAGAGAACATGCATAGGTGTAAAAATTTACGGTTATTGAACTTTCCCTGTATTTCTTTGCTTTCTCCTCTTATTCTTTTTAAGAAATATTTGAAAGATATATTGCAATTACCTAGTGCGGATTCCTTAACATTACTTAAGTGTTATTATGTTTCTTCTAAGGTAGCTACATATACCAATGACGATGATTTAGCTGTTTTGGAGGAACCTGCTGCGTTTGATCTAACTGCTTTTTTGGAGGACACACAGGACCTTATTTCCACTAGGGCAACTTTGTTAATCACATTGTCCTTGGAGGAGGAAAAGATCTCCATAGCCCATGTTCCCTGTAAAATAGTTATCTCCAAGTTATAATACCCTGTTCAATGTAATTTCAGTTTGTTCAATGTAAACCGCACTGATGCAGAATAGCGCGGTATATAAGAGAATGTCAATAAATAAAATAAATAAATAAATAAGGCTTATTTTCGGAAGAAAGATCTTTTGTTCTGTGGAGAGAAGATTCCCATTTTTCCTGATGTGTCCAGATCAACGCAGCTTCGTAGGAAAGCTTTTCTTGCCTGTAAAACGCGAATCGTCGCTCTTGGTGCTACCTTTTTCCTCCGCTATCCCTGTAAATGTATAATAACTATGGGTCAGGATAAGTTTATTTTTATGTCTTCTACTGACCTAGACCGATGGCTCCTAGAGAGGGAAAAGAGGCATTGAAAGTTTCTTTATCCTCTTTATCCTATCGTTTATATGAATGTTTCTTTGCTGGAGGGAATCTGTAGGTTAGGTTTGGATGTTAGTCAGGGGCTCTTGGTAGTTGACCTGACTTTGTTTTCTTGATTTCTTTTTCTTTTTTGTTATCCCCATGATGTGGGCTGCTGTACTTCGGATGATGATTATTTGTAATGATTATTGATGACTATTTTGTTGCTGTTTTCATGTGTTTTCTGATATTGTATTGTCAGATCATAAAATCCTAATAAATATAAATAAAAAAACAACAACCCAGGTTTGGGCATGGTGCTTGTAGTTTTTGAATGCTTGTAGATGTCTTGATTTTAAAAATAAAAAAGGAGAGTAGAAGATCCGTCTTGTTGGCAAGGCGGAAGACGTAAAAGTGGCTGGCTAGGAGTGGTCCCAGGGTTAGGGCCAGGGGGAAGGGGGGTTCCGCCCAGAAGGGAAAGCCCCTTCTGGGCTAGAGAGAGAGTACTTCCGTCCTCGGCACTGTCGGATGATGTCACCAGGTGTGGCTGACTTCATCCTGCTTGTCCTAGGAGAAAGAGATAGTTGGTGTGTGTAAGAGAGGAGATGTTTGAGAGAGTATTTGCTGACAGGACCCTGGTTTGAGTGGATTTGCTTGAGTGTGAATGTGGGACTGATTGGTTAGAGTGATTGAGAAATGAAGAAGGAGTCTATAAATAAAGACTGTGGGAAGTTGGGCTGGGTTTGTGAAAGTAAGGAGAGAAAATATGTTTGGGATGCTGGTTTGAAAGTAAGGATAGGTTAAGTGGAAAGAAGGGAAGGAAGGAAAGTGGCGTAAGGAAGAGAAAGAGAAAGATTAGAAGAGATTTTGGATTTCCTTAGATTATGGGATTTAAGTAACATAGTATATGACGGCAGATAAAGACCAGCATGGTCCATCTAGTCTGCCCAGCAAGGTGGCAAGAGTAGGTGCAACTGCCGTTCCATGCAGGTCACCCCTCCCCATGCCTCGTTTAGGGATTTACCCACTGATCCATGCAGGTCACCCCTATTTGTTGAGATATAAGAGATAGTTATGTTTATTTTGATTTTATCTTGTTGCTATAAAGGAATCCACTGTGGTTGTCCCATTTCATTTTAAATTCTGTCACTGTATTTGCCCTCGTGATGTGTCCAAGGATAGAACAAAATACATGTGCTTAAAAAGAGGCTTTTATTTACAATGCCAATGGATGCTGCCCACCCGACACAGGCCGTGTTTCGTTTAATAAAACTTCATCAGGGGTAAAGGGCAATAGCGAGTGTCTCATTGGCCAAAACTGTAAAAGTCTCTTCTCGACCACAAAATGGTATGACAAGCCAGAATCTGCACAAGTTTGGATAGTAGATAAGACGATTGGTAGATCGTCCTTCTTTGCGGCACTTTTGAGTGATCTTGTATAACCACGGTTGCAACGCCGTCATTGGTGCATCCTGTCAAGGCTTGTCATACCATTTTGTGGTCGAGAAGAGACTTTTACAGTTTTGGCCAATGAGAGACTCGCTATTGCCCTTTACCCCTGATGAAGTTTTATTAAACGAAACACGGCCTGTGTCGGGTGGGCAGCATCCATTGGTATTGTAAATAAAAGCCTCTTTTTAAGCACATGTATTTTGTTCTATCCTTGGACACATCACGTTCCTCTACTGTGAACTGTTTCTGACGTGACGTTTTGCTCTTAGTTGGACTACTGTATTTGCCCTCACCACTTCCATCGGGAGGGCATTCCAAGCATCCACCACCCTTTCAGTGAAAAAGTATTTCCTGACATTGCCTTTCAGTTTACTCCCTTGCACAGCTTCATGTTATGCTCTCTAGTTTTACAGCTTCCCCGTCTTTGGAAGAGGTTTGGTTGTCCATTTATACTCTAAGTATTTAAAGGTCTGAATCATATCTCCCCTGTTCTTCCTCTCCTCCAGAGTGTACATATTTAGGTCTTCAAGTCTCTTCTCATACGTCTTCTGATGCAGGCTCAAAATCATTTTGGTCGCCTTCCTCTGAACCGTTTTGAGTCTTTTTATATCCTCTGTGAGATATGGCCTCCAAAACTGAACACAATATTCAAAGTGAGGCATCACCAGCGACTTGTACAGTGGCATTAATGCCTCATCCTTTCTGCTGGTAATTCCTCTCTGCATGCAACCCAGCATCCTTCTGGCTTTCGTCACCGCCTTGTCACACTTTTTTGCCACCTTGAGATCTTCAGAAACAATCACTCCAAGGTCCTTCTCCTGGTCCGTGCACAACAACCTCTCGCCCCCTATCGCATACAATTCCCTTGGATTTCTGCTTCTCAAGTGCATGACATATCACTTATTCACATTAAATCTTAACTACCAAGCATTAGACCATTCTTCCAGCTTTTGTAGATCTTTCCTCATGTTATCCACTCCCTCAGGGGAGTCCACTTGGTTGCAAATTTTCATGTCATCTGCAAAAAGGCAGACTTTTTTTTTCCATTCAGTCCTTCAGCAATATCACTCACAAGTACATTGAACAATACCGGTCCCAGGATTGAAGCACACCACTAGTCTTCCTTTCATCCAAGTGAGTTCAGTTTATCATCACCTTCTGTCATCTGTCAGTCATCCAATTTCTGAACCAGTTCACCACCTTGGAACCCATCCTCAAGCATTTAGTTTATTGATAAGCCTACTATGAGGCTTTGCTGAAATCTAGGTAGATCCCATCCATTGCATGCCTTTTATCTAGTTCTCTGGTCACCCAGTCAAAGAACTCAATCAGATTTGTTTGGCATGATCGTCCTTTGGTAAAACCATGTTGCCTCGGATCATGCAACTTTTTTTTTTTTTTTTTTTAGAAAGTCCACTATTCACTCTTTCAGGAGCACCTCCATTATTTTTTCCACCACCAAGGTAAGGCTTACTGGCACAGTGTAGTTTGTCACTTCTTCCCTATTACCACTTTTGTGAAGAGGTACCACATCAGCCCATTTCCAGTCCCGTGGAACTTCTCCTCTCTCCGAGGAACTATTAAAAACATTCTTTAATGGCTCTGTAAGAACCTCTCTGAGTTCTTTCAGTATCCTGGAATGTATCCCTTCCAGTCCCAAGGCCTTGTCCACTTTCAGTTTTGCAAGGTGTTCAAATACATTATCTTCAGTGAATGGTGCGGTATTTACTCCATTCCCATTTGTATATTTGTCAATCACAGGTGGTCCTTCTCCAGGATTTTCTTAGTAAAAACAGACGTATTTGTTTAGCATTTTCACTTTTTCAATGTCACTTTCCACAAATCTATTCCCGGCCCTTGCAATTCCACCTCTGATTTTCCTCCTCTCCCGAATATACTTGAAAAGGTTTTGTCGCCACACTTCACATCTTTAGCCATCTTTTCTTCTGCCTTTGATTTTGCTATCCTTATTTCTCTTTTTGTCTTTTTTGTCTCTTTTAGCTGTATCCTGTATTATTTTCTGTGTTCCTCTGTTTGCAAACTTCTGATTTTTGTCAGCTGTATTTTTTTGCCTTTATTTGAGCAACCACTTCTTTGGAGAACCAAATAGGTTTCCTTTTCCTCTTGTTTTTATTTACTTTCCTTACATATGTATCTGTTGCCCCTTTTATTGTCTCCTTTAGTTTAGCCCACTGCAATTCAACTTCCCTTATCCCCTCTCACCCTGCCAAATCCTCCTTCAGGTACTTGGCCATTTTACTGTCTGTTTTTGAAGTCTAGGACGTTGAGCTTGCTGTGATTGGACTCCACCTTGGCTTTTATCTCAAACCACACCGTGTGATGATCGCTGCTGCTCACATGGGCACCCACCCAGATATGCGACACGCTATCTCTGTTGGCGAGTACTAAATCCAGCATCGAGCTTTCCCTGGTCGGTTCCATCACTATTTGTCTAAGTAGTGCATCTTGGAAGGCATCCACAATTTTTTTACTTCTTTCCAGATTTGCAGAAGGAATACTCCAAGAAAGTAGGAAGGGGGAAGCCAAAGCTACTAAAGTGAAAAGACAGATGAAATTTCCCTTTGAAGGGGAAAATAAAGTGGGTTTAGTAAAGTCCTTTAGAGTGTAGGGAGGGAGAAAAAGTAAGAGGATTATAAGTATAGAACACCAGATAAGTGTTGATTGGTTGAGAAGGGAGTGAAAACAAGTGTCTTTCTCAGTATTGTGAAAAAGAATCATAGGGGTGAGAGAAATGCTGGGAATGTACATGTGGCTGAGAGAAAGTGATAGTGAATGTGACAAGAAAGAACAAGCTTGCTGCAGCACCAAGTAATTGGTATGTATTTTTTATGAAACAGAATAGAAAGTTATACAGGAATTATAGTACAGTTAGTTATAGCATAAGAGTATTTAGGGAAAGCTGTTTTTTTTTTTTTTTTACCTCAGCCTGAAAAGCTGAAGATTTTCCGAAGAACGGTGACCCCTGAGAACTGCACTGTGAGTTCAGCAAGTTCTTCAAGAGGGAAGCAGAACTCCAGGTTTGGGCCCCAACAAATTCCCATCTGGACGGATAAGTACTGTAACCTTGGGTGCACCCACATACATTGAGATATTTGAGTTCAAATATGTAGAGAGACTGAGTATACATTTGCACTACTTACCTAGATAACTTGTATTTGAAACAACAATGCAGAAAATGGACTTAGCTGGTTATGCAACATTGTTTATTGTTTCACATTTTGTTTAACTGTTAAACATTATACCTGGATTTTTTTTTTTTTTTTTTTACAATCTATCATTTGTGTCAAAAAACATTTATTACTTACCACAGTACTTGCCTGGTAATTCAGGTTTCCTTGTATCATCAGGAACGCCTAAGGCACTTATCCATTAGGTTTACTTCAGTTCCTGTCTGTGTACTCTGTGAGTGTTCCAGATAGGACTTAGTATTCTTGTACTCCCCCCATTACACCCAAAGTGGGTTAGATAGGGGTACCATCTCCCCAGCTACTGTGAACACTCCTAAAAAGGGAAAGCCTATGCTATCTTGCCCTGGATGGTGGTGGGCGGGGTTTACATATAGTCATGGAACAGTATAGGGCTTTTTGGGGTTGTGTTGTGGGTTATTGCAGCCAAACTGGGGTCCCAGAGGTACTAGTAAGGGTACCTGAAATTTTTGGACTTTTTAAAAAATTGAATTAAAGAAAACATCCTGATTCAATAAAGATATATTATTTGAGTTTGTGTGTGTGGTACTTTCTGTTTTTCTGGTTGAAGGGCTTTGTGGCTCCAGAGCTTGTTCCCTACCGGCATGGATCCTGTCACCCATCTGGAGATGATCCTGGTAGTGAAGAAAATATCGTCACTCACTAAAAATATAAAGAGAAAAGGGAAGAGCGAGTCTGGCATCGGAGATGAATCTGGGCTCAAGTGAAATTGATGTCCCGGTGGGAGCTGGAAGACATTCTGTTGAGAGAGAGAGAGAAGAAAAGCATCAGTTAGAAAATATCCAACTACAGTACTGGAAGTACTGGGCAGATATCAAGAGACAACTGGATCATGTTCAAGGGACAGAAAAAGGAGGAAAGTCTGGTGGAGGGACTATATCGGAAACTAATGCAGTGTGGAAAGATGTCTGATGAGGAAGAAGTAGTACTGAATGCATTAGAGGAATATTTTGTGGAAAGAAATGGAATGTTTGAGTATGAAAATAATAGACAACCTGACTCCTGCAGAGATGGTGGAAGAAATCAGGCTGAGAAGATAGTTTCCTTGGAAATTGTTCAAGAGTGAGTGCTTCCAGCATATGGAGACAATGAGGTAAAATAGGAAGATGTTCCTGTGAAGACTGCTGATATGATTCCAGAAGCACCTCTTTTGAAAACAGGGGTAGAGGCCGCAGAAAGTGATTATTCTTCCTTAGAGGAACAAAAGAAAGTTTCTCAGACTGAAGTACAAGAAGCCAATTTCACTCCTCCTGAGTCCATGGCTTTAGTAGAAGGCCTAATGGAGGAGTCATGGGAGTCCGCCCACCATGTTGAGCCAATGGATGAATTCCAGTAAGAGGAAAAGTTGGTGGAAGAGGAAATGCATAAAGAGAATATAGATGAGTCATTGGAAGAAGTTCCTGAGACAGTCACTCCAGCTTTTGCAAGGGAGAAAGAGGTAAAAGAGGTTGTGAATTCCTTTGTGGAGAAAGAAGATGGTAGTCTGGAGGAGCCTTGGGTTGGGAATCCAGAGATGGGGGATGCTGGAAAGAAAACTCTGCCAGATGGGAATACCTCCCTTGAAGAAAAGAAGAGAACCCTCATGCTAAAGACACCAGTGGAGATAGCCCTTGGGAATGAAGCCAGAAGAGAAAGGAACGGGAGCATCAATAAAGCAATGGAAGTGCCTCCAGCAGAAACCTCAGACACTGTGGATGGAAGTTCCAAGATACTGGCAGAGGTGATCAGAAGTCAGAATTGCAGAGTCCGTTAAGCTGGACTCTACACAGTTTTTTCCTTCTGTTATTGTTAAGTTTGATAACTGCAAAGAGGTTTGGAGAAGGAAGACCTTGCTCCTGGAGATACTGAGGCTCTGGTTTCCAGCACGAAAGAAGTCCCTTATGATAGGTTATCGAGAGAAGAACCCAGTCTCATGTGATATGTTGTCGACGTGGGTGTATAAATTGAAAGGTATTTTTCACTGAATGATAAGATTTGTGACCAGGATAAAGAAGTAAAAGAAGCATTATAGTTGGCTGGAGCTTATAGATGGGAAGAAAAAGAAGATGGGGTTGGAAAGAGTGGAGAAGAGACATGGTTGGTGGGGTTGCATGTTCTGGAGCTCCTAGGTGTTCCGGTTGGAAAAATAGAAACCACTTAAGGGAAATATATGTTAATGGAAAATGGTGATTAAAAAGTAATTTTTTATCTTGTATAAATCACAAAGGAGAATTGTAATGATTGCTAAAGAATATGAAAAAACATGTTTGTATTGAAGTGGTGTGAAGTATAATTATGCAATTTAGATTGATATGGGAAAAAAAAAGTGATTATGGTGATAATGTATAACGAGTAAAGAAAATGAGATGAAAGAAAAAGTAAATAAAATTTGGTATGATGTTGGGAAGTTTAGGAGAAATGCTGGGGACAGTATTTAATTTTACTTGGCCGAAGGTAACCTGATGGTTTAATAAATATTTTTAAAATAACCCCTCATCTGGGGATCCAGGGGCTGCTCCATGGCTGTGATAAGCAGCCAAGTGGGGGGGGAGGGGGGGGGAAGGGTTCAGTGTCTGCAGCTGCAGGGGGGAGACAGAGAAGGACAGCACAGAAAATTTCATGCTGGATTATTTGCTGACATCAGCAGTTGAAGGAATGCTCTTAGAAGGGAATTTAGAATGTTAGTGATGGGGAAAGAAAGAGATAGTTGGAGTTGGTGTGTGTAAGAGAGGGGATGTTTGAAAGAGTATTTGCTGACAGGATTCTGGTTTGAGTGGATTTGCTTGAGTGTGAATGTGGGACTGATTGGTTTGAGTGATTCAGTAAGGAAGAAGGAGGCTGTAAATGAAAAAGACCATGGGAAGTTGGGCTGAGTTTGTGAAAGTAAGGCGAGAAAATATGTTTGGGAAGCTGATATGAAGGTAAGGATAGGTTAAGTGGAAAGAAGGGAAGGAAGGAAAGTGGTGTAAAGAAGAGAAAGGTAAGGATTAGAAGACATTTTGGATTTCCTTAGATTATGGGGTTTACGTAGGAAGGGGGAAGCCAGAGCTACTAAGGTGAAAGGCAGATGAAATTTCACTTTGAAGGGGAAAATAAAGTGGGTTTAGTAAAGTCCTTTAGAGTATAGGGAGGGAGAAAAAGTAAGAGGATTATAAGAACAGAACACCAGATAAATGTTGAGTGGTCGAGAAGGGAGTGAAAACAAGTGTCTTTCTCAGTGTGAAAGAATCAAAGGGGTGAGAGAAATGCTGGGAATGTACAAGGGGCTAAGAGAAAGTGATAGTGAATGTGACAAGAAAGCGAGGTTACCTGTCACAGGAGTTCTCCGTGGACAGCAGGATAAGTCAGCCACAATAGGTGACATCATCCGATGGCGCCAAGACGGAAGTACTCTCAATAGCTCAGAAGCGCTTAGCCCTTCTGAGCATGGGCCACACCTCCAGGTCTGCCCCTAGCTAGCCACTGTTACTAGTTGAGCCCATTGCTAGGGGCGTGTACCTGGGAGAAGACCGTGACCTTGCAAGGGAGGAGAGCGGGAATGTGTGGCTGACTTATCCTGCTGTCCACGGAGAACTCCTGTTACAGGTAAGTAACCTCGCTTTCTCCTAGGACAAGCAGGATGAGTCAGCCACAATAGGTGCCTTCCAAGCTATGAAGAGCTGAGGTGCAAGGTTCGGTTGAGTGAAGGAGGCAATGCCAGGAGATTGTGCAAAATTGCCTGTTTATTGAGAACAGGGTAGGCAGTGCCTAATATTGCAGTACAGGTAGAGCTTATCAAGACAGTAGTGCAAAAAAAACAACTGCAATTGCGGAGACTGCTGGAGATTAGCAAGCCAGCGCAGAGCATAGTGCAAGGTACAAGTAACAGTGCAAGGTGCAGTAACGGTGTAGAACAATTTCATAGCAACAACAACAGTGCAATTTGGTGCAAGTAACAGTGCAGAATAAACTTCGCATGGCAAAAACACGAGGTCAGTGCTGAAGAGGTAGACAGTTCAGTCCCATGGGCCAGAGCTACAGACTTTGTGTTGATTGGAGGTGTGGGCTGGGTACCCGCTTGCTCCAAGCAGAAGGCGATGCAAGCGGAGATCCAGAGAGACAGGGTCCGTTTGGAGACCAGGTGTCCAGGTTTGTTTGGATCATAGGAGATGAACAGTTGTGTCCCCTTGCGCTGAGGCGCAGTCCTGTGGAGGTAGACGCGGAGGGCCCTGACGCAGTCCAAGGTGTGTAGTCTTTGCTCCTCTGGGGAGGAGTGTGGTTCGGGGTGGAAGCTGGGTAGTTCAATGGACTGGTTGATATGGAAGGCAGAGGCCACTTGGGGCACAAACCTTGGGTGCGTCTGGAGGGAGGCTCTGTCGCTGGTGAACTGGGTGTAGGGTGGGTGCACCACTAGGGCCTTCAGCTCGCTAATCCATCTGGCTGTTGTGATGGCGACTAGGAAGAGAGCCTTCCAGGACACGTGTTTCATGTCAGCCGTGTGCAAGGGCTCGAAGGGAGATAGAGTGAGTTGACCGAGGACGGCGTTGAGGTCCCAGTGAGGGATCGGATCTCTGCGAGGAGGGTGCAGGTTGGTGAGTCCTTTCATAAAGCGGGTGACGATAGGCTGTGCTGCGATGGAAGCGTCCCCGCAGCGGTCGTGGAAGGCTGCAATAGCGGCCAGGTGGACTCGGACTGATTGAGGCTGTAGTCCCTGTTGTGAGAGTTTGGTGAGGTATTGTAGCACCTGCGGAGTGGGACAGGAGAAAAGGTTGAGTTGCAGAGCTGAGCACCAGGAGGTGAAGCGTCTCCATTTCAGACCGTAGGATTTCCTGGTTGACAGGCGTCTGGCCGCAAGCAACACTCGTGTGACCTTGGGCGGAAGGTGGAGTTGTGTCAGGGTAATCCGCTAAGCCTCCACGCTGCTAAGGACAGGGTCCACAGATTGGGGTGCAGGGTGTTGCCGTCGCCCTGGGTGCTGGACCTGGTATTTCAAGTCCAGTTTGCAGCAGGAGGGGAGATCCAGAATTAGGGTTCTGCCATAGTTTGCGGAGGTTTTCGTGGAGCAGGGGATGCACGGTTATAAGTGCAGGAGCCCTCAAAGTCTCTAGGAGCTTCAGTGCTGCCTATGTTTCCGGGCACTGGTCTGAGGGGTGACCGGTAGCAGGGAGGGCCATTGCTGATGCCAGTTTGTGGAGGAATCTGGGATGTGAGGTCCTCTGGGTTAGGAGCGGGGTCTGCTGTCGTGAGGTCTTGTCCTGAAGTTTCAGCAGTGGTAGGGGACTCTGGCACGGTGGGTTCCTCCCCAATGCCGGTAGTGGCCGTGTCGCAGGCGGGCATAGGTGCCGTTTCTGGAGGGACTGCTGGTGGGTCGGGGGCCCCTGGTCCCGATGGGTTTGTTGGGGTAGCTGTGCGAGTCTGTATCCATTGGTTGAGAAAGCCGGAAAGCAAGGTGGAGAATTGTGTGAAGTCGGGGACTCCTTGCTGAAGGAGAGTCGTGGTGGCGGTCCCGCATTGAGCCTTTGGAGAAGGGGAGGCATCCAGGGGGACAGGAGCCATGGAGATTTGTGGTTCGTGATCCTCCTGGGGTGGCAGATCAAGGTCAGAGCTTGAGGGGAGCACATAGCTGTTGTGGAGCGCAGGGCTGTTGTGGAGCTGCTGGAGGGAGATCTCCTGCTTCTGTTACTGATTTTTTCCTCTTCTGTCAGTCCCGTGGTAGTGGTGGAGGGTGCCCTGCTGCTGGAGCTGCTGCTACTGTGGCTGGAACGTCTCCCCTTGCCTTTTTTATGTCTTCCGGGGCCTCTGCTACGTCGGCGCAGACTGGAGCGGTGTCTCCGCGCCAATGGAGAGGCTCTCCGGTGGGAGGAGACAGCAGGCCAGAGGGGAAGGTGGAGACATCGCGGCTGTGGATGGAGGCTGGAGGGGGCACCTCCGGGGCTGCGGAAGAGGCAGGCTGCAACACGGAGTTCCCTGGAGCAGCATGGGCAGCCACGTGGTCAGCCGGAGTTGGAATCGCCAGGCTTCCTACCTCGTGGATGAGGTCCTGAAGGGCATGCCGTCATGATTTTCTGGCCCGGGGAGACATCTTTGCACAGTGAGTGCAGTCTTCAACCCTGTGGGAGACTCCGAGACACCTCAAGCAGCAGTCATGTGAGTCAGTAGAATTCATTTTTCTTGAGCAGCTGGGACATTTTTTAAAAACCCAGTTTAGGCATTTTGATTGTAGATTCTTTCTTCTATTGTTCTTGTAGTTCTTTTAAGTGATCTATTTTGTGTTGGTTGGAGAGTAGGAGAGTCCGTCTTGCTGGCAAGGCGGAAGGACGAAAAGTTGCTAGCTAGGGGTGGACCCGGAGGTGCGGCCTGGTGGCCCATGCTCAGAAGGGCTAAGCCCTTCTGAGCTATTGAGAGTACTTCCGTCTCGGCGCCGTCAGATGACATCACCTATTGTGGCTGACTCATCCTGCTTGTCCTAGGAGAAAGAACAAGCTTGCTGCAGTACCAAGTAATACACTTGCTACAGTTTGGGTTTTTTTTAGTTATATATTTTTTTTTTAGGAAACAGAATAGAAAGTTAGATAGGAATTATAGTACAGTTAGCTATAGTGTAAGAGTATTTAAGGAAAGCTGTAGATTTTTTTTAACCTTTGCCTAAAAAGCTGAAGATTTTCAGAATGGTGACCCCTGAGAATTGCACTGCAAGTTCAGCAAGTTCTTCAAGAGAGAGAAACAGAACTCCAAGTGTGGGCCCCAACGAATTCCCATTTGGATGGATAAGTACTGTAACCTTGGGTGCACCCACATACATTAAGATACCTGAGCTAAAAGATGCAGAAAATGGACATAACTGGTTATGCAGTATTGTTTATTGGTTCATATTTAGTTTAACTATCAATTCACCAGGAACAAGCAGGAAGTCAGTCCTCACATATGGGTGTCGGTTTGCACCGACGAAGCTCGCGCAGAGCATTTCCCCAGCTTTCAAAGAAAGCCTTTGGGAATGCTACCACACATGCTACCGCCCAAGAGTGCCATCTTGCTCAGTCTCCTTTTTTCCATGGAGCCCAATGGATCTGGTCCTCTACTCTCCCAGAAAAAGTTCTTTAATTCCTTCCCTTTGTCTGGTTTGCATACTGGTTCCCGTCCTGCCTTGAGGCAGCACAACCGGTGCCGATCTTGGCTCCCTTTTTTCCCGTGTTTCCTCGAGGTTCCTCCTCAACCGGCCTTCATGCCTTTTTTTGCCCAGGATCCTCTACCCCAACTGGGTGTGCTCCCATCATGACTTCTGGTGGGTTCAAGAAATGCGACCGCTGCAGTCAGACTATCTTAGTCACTGATACTTACGACTGCTGCATCCGCTGCCTGGGCCCAGACCATGACAGTTCCACCTGCGACTGGTGCCAGGCCATGACTCCTAAAACCAACGGAGGCGGTCTGAGTTGCAGGGGAAACTTTTCCTAAGGTCTGACTCTGCCATGGCTTCCCCATCACCGAGCCCCGAAGCCGGTCCTTTGCGAGAAGTTCGGGTGTCCTCAGAGTCCTGAGGTGGCAGCTCCTGCAGTGTGGCCCTGGACCCTCCCAAAAAGAAGAAGAAGGTCCCAAAGGAGGTGCCTCCGATCAAACTTGACAAGGTCCCTCAACGGGACGTGGGTGACTCCAAGCAGCACCCTCAGAAAGCCTTGAATCAAGAATCCTCAGCCGGCGGAGACTGCACCAGGACCGTGAACCTATAGTCCTCCTCGAGGACACACTCTGCGGAGTGCCGGCATCAGACCTGAGGGCTTCGATGTCCATGCCGAGTGCTGCATAGCCATCGGGCCTTGAGTCCCACATGGCAGCCATGGAGCAAAGCCTTTCCTCTATCTTGGCCTTGCAGCGGGCGTTGATTTCAAGCACCCCAGCATCATCGGCCTTAACACTGGGCCCCCTGGCCTTGGGGGAGCCTCATAAGAACATAAGATATGCCATACTGGGTCAGACCAAGGTCCATCAAGCCCAGTATTCTGTTTCCAACAGTGGCCAATCTAGGTCATATGTACCTAGCAGTTTCCCCAAGGGACACAGGTTCCACAATGCTTGTATTGGTTCAAGCATTGATATCCTGGGTCCCTTCTTAATAATGGTTTATGGACCTTTCCTCCAGGAACTTGTCCAAACCTTTTTTAAACCCAGCTACACTAACAGCCTTTACTACATCCTCTGGTAACAAATTCCAGAGTTTGATTACACGTTGAGTGAAAAAATATTTTCTTTTATTAGTCTTAAATAGTTTACCCTGTAGCTTCATTGCATGTCCCCTAGTCTTTCTATATTCTGATAAGGTAAACAATCGATCTACGTTTACCCGTTCCACTCCATTCATTAATTTATAGACTTCCATCATATCTCCCCTCAGCCGTCTCTTTTCCAGGTTAAAGAGCCCTAACCTTTTTAGCCTTTCTTCATAGGAGTATCCTTCCATCCCCTTTACCATTTTGGTGGCTCTTCTCTGAACCTTTTCTAAAATCGCTATATCCTTTTTAAGATACGGCGACCAGAATTGCACACAATATTCAAGTTGCGGTCTCACCATGGAACGAGATAGAGGCATTTGTCGTGAGGGCATCCCCTGGTGACCATTCGAAATATGGGCATGCTCCACGATAGAAATTATTTAGGGAGCGTGATAAAATGTAAGGTCCACGAATGGCGAATGGTCTTACTTATTTCCAGCTTCCTATGAGAGCTCAATAATCAAACCAAGTGTAGGGAAAACAAGGCTTTATTCCCCGTCGGTGCAAGGGTTCAAATAAGACATTGAGAAATCAAAAGAATGTCCTTTGTTTCAAAAGGTACCAGTATTAACAAGCTGACTAATTGTTAAACTCCACAATTAGTGCAAGGGTTAGTCAGAGGAATTCACTTCATTCCAGCACAATAAGACTTAAACAAGCTTCTTCTCAGTTATACCGTGGCTACAGATTCTAGGCTCGTGGCCATGCACAAACCACAATCCATTTCTTCTGGTGGAGGAATGGGAACAGCATTTATATACTCAATTTCCATGGATTCTGCTCCACTACATTCATCATCAGAGTAGTCACTGTCCCTGTCTGCTACAGGTCTACGTGAAGTGTCCCTAGGCTCTTGCCTCCAATATGACTGTGTTTTAAGTTCTCTGGGAATTTTCTGAAACCACCCTGGTTTCTTCTTCCTTGCAAACTGAGTATTTGTTTTAGCAGTGCCTCTAGGTGTTAAGCATTCAGTATCATGAATAAAGCTTTCATACCTGGAGCCTCTGTGGTTTGAATCCGTGGAGCTTTCTCTCCCAGAAACGTTTCTCCTGCAACGGGTTCTCTGCCGATAAGCTCTAGGCAGGGCTGTGCTTTCTGGCAGCTTGGTAAAACCTGGTGTGGATTCAACTTTGTGCTTCAGTAAGAACTTAGATTTGTCAGAAACTGCTTTTCCTTTGGTGCCTGGTAAAACTTGACTAGTATTTCCCAGAGACTGCAGGCTTTCCTCCAAACCTATCTCTCTGGTTCTGTGGATACGTCTCTCTGCTTTTGAATCAGGAACGTTGTGGGAACAGGGAGTGGCACACTCTCTAGCCTTAGTGCTTTCTCCAGCAGACTCCCTCTGAACAGCTGCTCGCTTAGCCTGGCCCTTCTGAACTCCACCTTTGTGAACTCTGTTCCTTTGGGCTTGCTCAGGTAGGCTGCTTTCTCCAAGTCCTTCTCCTTCTCTTAGAGCTGCTCCTTCCCTCAGAGCTGTTCCTTCTCTCTGTCCTCTCCTTTGAGGTGTTCCTCTCAGTAGAGGCGTTCCTCCCAATAGAGGTGTTCCTCCTTTTGCTAGCATTCAGCTTCTGCTTATAAAGGAATCTTTCCTTTGAAACTCCCGGGCTCATTCCCAGGTGCAAATCATTAGCTCTCTTGGGCTCATTAGCTCCTGTATGATCACTCCTGTCCCCTCTTGCTGTGCCTTGAGGTAACTGCACATCTAGATTTCTCTGAGAAACAGGGTTTCTTTTCAGGTTTGCATCTTTATTGATACCCACTTCATGACACATTATAATATCTTTTGTTTTATTTTCCATTCCTTTCCTTATCATACCTAGCATTCTATTTGCTCTCTTGGCCGCCGCTGCACACTGGGCCGAGGGTTTTAACATGGTATCCACAATTACGCCTAAATCTTTTTCCTGGGTGGTAGTTCCTAATGTGGAACCTTGCTTCGTGTAACCATAGTTTGGGTTGTTCTTCCCTAGGTGCATAACCTTGCACTTGTCCACATTAAATTTCATCTGCCATTTTGATGCCCAGTCTTCCAATTTATCAATATCCTCTTGCAATTTTCCACAATCCTCTTGGGTTTTAACAACTTTAAATAGTTTTGTGTCATCTGCAAATTTGATAACCTCACTCGTTATTCCACTTTCCAGGTCATTTATGAATATGTCAAAAAGCAGCGGACCCAGCACAGATCCATGGGGTACACCACTATTCACCTTTCTCCATTGGGAAAATTGGCCATTTAGCCCTACCCTCTGCTTTCTATCTTTCAACCAGTTCCTGATCCACAATAGTACACTGCCTCCTATCCCATGACTCTTTAGTTTTGCCAAAAGTCTCTCATGAGGGACCTTGTCAAAGGCTTTCTGAAAGTCCAGATACACAATATCAACCGACTCACCTTTGTCCACCTGATTATTCACTCCTTCAAAAAACATAACAGATTAGTAAGACAAGATCTTCCTTGTCTAAAGCCATGTTGGCTGTCTCCCATTAGGTCATGACTATCTACATGCTGAGTAATTTTATTCTTTATGATGGTTTCTACCATTTTTCCAGGTACTGACGTCAGGCTCACCGGTCTGTAGTTTCCCGGATCACCCCTGGAACCCTTTTTAAAAATTGGTGTTACATTGGCGATCCTCCAATCTTCAGGTATTAGAGATGATTTTAATGATAGTTCACAGATTACTAATAGCAGGTCTGCAATCTCATATTTCAGTTCTTTCAACACCCTTGGATGTATACCATCCGGCCCAGGTGATTTGCTACTCTTCAGTTTATCTAATAGTTGTAATACATCTTCCCGATGTATCGATATTTCCTTCAATTCTTCCGCACCTTTAAATACCACTTCAGTCATGGGTAACATCCCTACATCTTCCTCAGTAAAGACCGAAGCAAAGAATTCATTCAGTCTCTCCGCTATCGCCTTGTCACCTCTTAGTGCTCCTTTAACCCCTTTATCATCTTTAACCCCTCCAATCATCAAACTTGGCACCTAGCACCACCGGCCTCGGGTAAGTCCTTGGCATCGATCGAGGTCTCATTCATGTTCCTCTGGATTCCGGTCCTCTCCAGCGAGTTTCCAGGGGTCTTATGCCAGGTCTTCTGGGGGGACCCGGTTCCTCAGAGCTGCCCCTGGGGCTGACTCCTTGATGCTCTCGGGCTCCGACTGAGAGGCTGAGGATGCGGTCTCTCTGGAGACCTCCTGACACCGGGACATTCCCTCCAAACTGTCTCCCCTAGAGCCTCGGCACCACTCCCCGCCTGAGGATGTGGCCTTTCATGACTTCGTTCGTGACATGGCCCGGGCTCTTTTGATCCAGATGGAGCCTGAGGAGGACCCGCGCACCGAGGAGCTCGAGATCCTACAATATAAGTCCCCTCCCATGGAGACTCTCTCACGGTGTTCCACCCATCCTCAAGAGATTGCTCCTCCGGATGTGGGAGTCCCCGGCTTTAGTGCTGGTGGTCAGTCGATGCCTGGATGCCATCTATCGCGTTCGGAAGGGCTTCATGTTCTATAAGCCACAACTCCCCCACAACTTGATGGTGGTTGAGTCCTCCATGCAAAAATTGAAGAGTCAAAAAACCTACACTTCAGCTCCCCCTGTGCTACCAGGGCGCCATGCTTGGGTGCCAAATACAGGCATACAAATTGTACATTGGAATGTACTTTAAGTGCCTGATACAGGAACTCTAGGGGTTCTCGGCGGGCCTCACCTAAGAACCTTTGCAAAGGTTCCAGTCTCTAGCAGCAGGCATCCAGGACTGTTCCAAATCCCTCTCCCGGGTCACCTATGACAGGTTCGAGTCTGCAGCCAGGGTTGTAGCTGCTGGCATTGGCGCCCAGCACAAGGCATGGCTACAGACCCTGGACCTGGAGCTGTGGGTATAGGAGAACCTCCTGGATGTCCCCTGCAATAGTGAGAGCCTATTCAGAAAACCGATGTCTGATAAGGCTGCAGAGATTGAGGCCGACGTAGTGACCGAGCAGAGGCTGTCCAAAAAAGACCTCGGCTCTCCCAAGGAAAAAATCCTTGGGGGAAAAACCCTTTTTCCCGAGGAAAAAGGGATACTCCCAGGCTGGCCACTACCAGCCTTATTCGGGGCAGTCTCACCAGTCCTCACAGCCAAAAGGCTATGGGCAGGGACCTAGGAATCCCAAGGCTCCCAAGCCCCAGACACCAGCTCCCACACAACCGGGGGGAAGCTTTTGACTCCCTGGGCTGGGCCTCCTGTCCCCCGGGAGGCCCACCTCAGCCCACAGGGGGTCGACTGGCCTCTTTCACCCACAGATGGGCCAGCCTCACCACAGACCAGTGGGTTCTGCGGATGGTGCAGAAGGGGTATTTCCTCCATCTGCAGCAGAACCTTCCAGACTTCTTCCTAAGAGAGCCACCACAGCCTCTCCTTCACCAGGCCTTGTTCGCCACAGAACTTGCAGGCTTGCTCAGGGACAGGGCGGTGGAAGCAGTATTCCATCACCTCTGGGGAAAGGGGTTCTACTCAAGGTATTTCTTTGTCCCAAAAAGAACAGGTTTTCTCCGGCCAATCCTGGACCTGCGCAACTTGGACAAGTTCCTGGTGAGGAAAACGTTCAAGATGCTCTCTCTTGGGATACTGCTGCCCTACTTCCGCCAGGGAGACTGGCTCTGCTCCTTGGATCTCAAGGATGCTTACACCCTCATCCTAATCCACCCCTCCCACAGGCATTACCTGAGAGTCGTGGTGAGGAGGGGGCAGCACTACCAGTACAGGGTGCTGCTTTTTGGCCTTGCCTTCTCTCCAAGGGTCTTTGCAAAATGCCTGGAGGTCATAACTGCCCATGTCTGCCTCCAAGGGGCCCACGTCTTCCCTTACGTGGATGACTGGCTCATCAGAGGCAGCATACCTCTCGAGGCCAGGCGGGCCACAAGGCTCACTATTTACACCCTGCAGCAGTTGGGGTTCATCACTCGGGTGCATTTTGAGCCAGTGATGTGACTGGTTTAAGATAAA
This sequence comes from Ichthyophis bannanicus, assembly GCA_033557465.1. Lineage (NCBI taxonomy): Eukaryota > Metazoa > Chordata > Amphibia > Gymnophiona > Ichthyophiidae > Ichthyophis > Ichthyophis bannanicus. The sequence goes on from CM066039.1 coordinate 197,687,655, forward strand.
TGCCGGTACTGGCATTTAACTTAATCCAGATATTTGGTGTTGACTGCAGATACAAAGAGCAGTGTTGAATATGCGGATAGTGCCACTGGATATCCCAGACAGCAGCATTTTCTGGTTAGAAGATACTGCTAATCAAATAAGTGCCGTTGAATATCAGACCAATTGTCAAACAGGCATAAATATTCACAGCTTCAATCTAGGTACAATGTTTGCCACTTGACCCTTAGCAGTAATACTGTAAGATTACCAGTACGGTGGCATCATTTCGAATCCCAGCACTGACAGGACAGGAGCATTCCCAACTAGACACTAGTCAGAGGTAGAAATCTAATGTGGAAATGTTTTGCTATTAATGTGTATTCTCATTATAAGATGGGTGAATATGCATGTAGATGTTTGGCCTATCCCAATCATGCCCAAACGATGCCCTCTTGCATTCTTTGCATGGTGTGGATCTCCGTGTAGTAAATAGCCGCTTTCTGGAATTAACCTCCATAGGCACCTAGGTGTGTTTTTCATAAAGTAGGCTTAAAATAGATGCCTATTTATTTAACAGGTTTTTTATACTGCCTTATCATTTAGTCAAAGTGGTTGACATTGTAACTTAAACTTGGTATGTAATGTACATTAAACACGAACATTGATAACTTGGATTCTTCTGAGGCAATGGAGGGTTAAGTGACTTGTGCAAGGCCGCAAGAAGTGCTAGTGGGAATTGAACCCTGGTCTTTTGGTTCCAAAGCCAGTGCTCTAACCATTAGGCCACTCCTCCACTCTATTTGGCTTTCATGCTTAGGCAGCCAATTATAAAATTACCCGATGTTTGGATAGCAGCTGAATGTTGCTGCTCTCCAGATAACTTCTCAGATCACCCTCCCTGCACATCAAACCTACCCCCTTATTAAACAAATACTGTCGAGCAAAGCAATGCATTTTCATATTGGCACATTCTCTTACCTGCAGGAAGTGCGGGCACACACATTCATACAAAGTAAAGTTTAGTATTTAAAGCTATTGGGAGAGGGGGAATATTCAGCAGTGGCAGATAGCTCTTGTGAAGCGTCTAGCCATCGCAGCTGAATTCTAACCCTGCCTATTCAATGCTGGGGCCATATCTGGCCACCACCATTGAAGATCTGGGTGACCACAGAACCTCGAAGCTAACCAAGCAGCGGCGATATCGAACCGCTGCCCAGTTAGCTTCCGCAGGTAAAGATAAGCCAGCCTTTGCCACGCCTGACTTACCCGCTTGTCACTAAACAGGCAGCGACTCAGTATTTCCACTGCTTGGTTAGCAATAAGTGCTGCCTCCACTCTGCTGCACCCCTGAACCCCCACGAGATGTCCTGACGCTAACCGCTTACCATTGGGGCATGTAGCGGCAGCACCCATAGATATCAAGCATAAATATCCCATTCAGCGGCATAAGAATATAAGATATGCCATACTGGGTCAGACCAAGGTCCATCAAGCCCAGTATTCTGTTTCCAACAGTGGCTAATCCAGATCACAAGTACCTAGCAGTTTCCCCAAAAGACACAAGTTCCATAATACTTGTATTGGGGCAAGTAGTGGATTTCCCGGGTCCTCTTTAATAATGGTTTATGGACCTTTCCTCAAGGAGCATGTCTAAACCTTTTTTTAAACCCAGCTACACTAACAGCTGATCTCCAGGAACAAGCAGGAATGAGTCTTCACATATGGGTACGTCAATACCGACGGAGCCTGCACGGGAATGCTCCCCAGCATCCAATCAGAAAGTTTTTGGGAGCATCCCTCGCGCCTGCGCGCTGACTTCCTGCCTTTCCCACTGCCTCTCCTCAGTTTTCGTTTTTCCACGGAGCCAACAGGACGTCCTCCTGTCACCGCAGAAACGTTTTTCTTTAAAATCCTTATTTCTTATTTTCTTGTGGTTGCGGCTGTCTTTCCCGCCGATACCGGTACCGCCGGTGCTTTATTCTTTTCTTTTTCAAACTTAGAGAAATATTTTCTCCTCAGTTTTTTGTTTTAACTTTTTGGTGCCTACCAGGCCTTTTCCAACATGGAGCCTTCTTCCCCTAAGAAGTGCCTTCACTGTGGAAACTTAGTTTTCTTTTTAGACTCCAATGCTTGGTGTCTAACCTGTTTGAGTCCTGACCCTTTTTCCCCTGATACCTCAGGCTATATTATTGGGAGAAGACCTTCCCTTTTTCGAGTTTCCCTCGATGCCATTTTTCCTCCTGAGGTGAGGACACCGGTTTATTCTTCTCTCCAGGATCAGGTAACCCACAAACAGTCTGTTAAGACTAGCCAATTCTTGAAGGGTAAGTCTCATGCCCAGCATGATGACGGCTCCGGCCTTGCCCTCAAGACCCCATTGGCAATAAAACCCCGGCGGGAGTCTTCGGGCTCCAAAGCATTTACGGGGTTTCAGGTTGTTCCTGGGGCTCACCCCTCACAAGAACATACCTGAGCCATGCTCGGGGGTGGAATCCGCTTCGAGCGGTACCGATTCCCTGGCATCGGCACCGGTGTCGAGTGTTCCACTCTTCACCAGGGATCGTCATCTGGTATCCTCGGTACCTTCAGGGCCGATTGATATGACCCAGATTGGCTTTCCTGTATCCCAGCCATGCTCGGGGTTGGTACCGGCTTCGAGCGGTACCGATGCCCCGGCATCGGCATTGGTGTCGAGTGTTCCACTCTTCACCTGGGATCGTCATCTGGTATCCTCGGCGCCATGCTCGTGGTTGGTATCGGCTTCGAGCGGTACCGATACCCCGACATCGGCGCCGGTGTCGAGTGTTCCGCTCTTCACCGGGCATCGTCTTTGGACGTCCTCGGTGCCTTCGGAACCGATCGATGCGACTCCGATTCACTTTCCTGTATTGGCATCACCGATACCACCACCAACGTCGGTACCTTCTAGACATGCATCGATGGACTCGTTCGCTTCGATGCCGAGTCTAGAATCGATATCCAGTCTCGATGACTTGGTACCGACGCGTTTCGGAACCGATCCATTCCGTTTCCGACTACGCAGTACCGAGGATATTTACCAAGGCTCTCTGGTTACCTCGGCACCGCTTCAGCAGCCCCCGATTACTGCTTCGATGACATTATCGTCACCGGTACCGGTATCGATGTCGATTCCTGCAGTTCCATCGGTGCCATCGATCCTTTCTATGCCTAGTTTGGAATCGATACCAGGCACTGACAATGCAGTACTAACTGCCTCAAATCAGAACTGTCGGTATCACTGTCCATCTAGCAGGAATCTTTTTCTGCACCAGTCCAGTATGTCTTCTGGTGCTCAAGCTGCTCCTTCAACCTCAGCTTACCCAGGAATAGTTCCTATTGGAGATCCTTCTTTTCAGAAATTTCTCCTTGATATGGCAACCTTTCTTGCCATTCCTATTCCTGGCTTTACTCTGGACCAAGATCCTGCAGATAAGGAAAATATAATGCTTCCTTTACATCATTCTTTGCAGGATCTTCTTCTGGGGATGTGGGAATCACCCTTAAAGGTTCCTTCGCCTTCTACAGCCATGAATGTTCTGTATCAGGTGCCTCCCTCTCCAGGGTTTCAAAAAAAACAACTTCCACATCATTCCATTGTAGTGGAATCAGCAATGAGGAAGGTAAAAAGCAAGAAGAAGCATTCTTCTTATCCGCCAGGTCGTGCATCTAAAGCACTTGATACCTTTGGACGTCAAACCTTCCAAACTTCTATGCTGGCTTCAAGAATTATTTCATATATTTTTTATATGAGTCTGACACTTCAGGAGGTCACAGAGAAATTATCTCTTTTGTCCCCTTTTTTGTCAGAACCTAAGGCCACTGACTATTCCTTGCTTCTTAATCATAGCAGGAATATCTCTTGGTTTCTTTCTCGTGCTTCTCTAGACTCTTTTGAGCTGTTAGCAGATCCTCTGCTATTGCCATTGGAGCACGTCGTACAGCCTGGCTACAAGCTTCAGACTTGAGCAGATGGGCACAACATACACTGGGTAATTCTCCTTGTACTGGAGAAAATCTCTTCAATAGAGAGGCTTTACGTCAGGTTGCTCATTGCTCCACTGACTTCCCTGGTTCTGGAAACCATCCTAAGCCTTCTTTTTCCCCAGGACGTAGGAAATGTCCTACCAAACCTCCTTTCCCTAAGAAAAGAAGGTTTCACCCTTCTCCTGCCCATCCTCCAGATGTACCCAAGCAAGGGACATCTCATCCTAGTCTGAGGTCTCCAGACTCTAACCAGTCTACTCATAAACAGCAACCATAGGTTCCTATATGTTGCAATCTACAGTTAACTTCTTCTTAGCAGAGGTTTATTCTTCAAACTCTACACTGGGTTTCAGTATGCTAAGCTGTTAGGATACTTTTGTCCATGGGTTACAGAATTCTCCCCTTCTTACTACTACGAAGGGAAGTTACAACTATCCCATGATAGTTTTCTGTCCCCACATGGACATCTTTTCCTTCAGCTGACTTACCATATGGTAAGTCACCTTCCAACCCCTTCTCTTCCAGGGTTTCCCCTGCTTGACTTGGTACCATACTGAAACACTTCTCTTTCTTTCCAGTGTAGACTTTTTTGTTATCCTTCAATGCAACTCATCAGACAGGGACGGGAATATCTCCGCTCCCTTTGTCTGTTTTCTCTCTGTTTTTATACAGGAGAATCCCCTCTGCTGTTTTGTTCAGTTGCTGTGCAGGCAGGAGTTCCAGTGATTACTCTAGTGCTCATTGCAAACTACTTTCAACTGTCTTGCATAATACTACTCACTGCAGGTTATCTTCTTCTAGCCATATCCTTCCCTAGGATGTGGCAACACACCTGACTTCAGTCAGTTTTATCTCATAATTCTCCTGCACAATGCTCTCTGCAATCTTCAGAGAAGCTTACTACTATGGGCCCTTGCTACGGAGCATTGGACTTTATCTCTGAGGATTTTTTCCATATAGTAGAAAAAACGTATATAATCATTCCATGACTATATGGGTTCTTTATACCCTCTTGTCTCCTGTTGTGATACAGAAGACAAGCTTTTTCTGCGTGAATGTCCAAGGAGTTCCCAGTCTTGCAGGAATCTACCCCTTTTTCCTTACAGCTTGGCATTATACTTTTCTGCTCCACTTGGACAACGCATACCCTTTTACTATACATGATACCCCTGTGTCCCTTGGCTGGGTCATCCTGGTATCTTAGTCTATGCGTTTTTTTGTCCTTTGGACATGTCAGAGTCCTAAAGTACTCCTGACGTGCTTTTGCCAGACTACTATTATCCTCTGTTTTTCACGCAACCATACTGGTTTTTTCACTGAACTACATTCCTGCACCCCAGAAATAGATTCTCTATATATATCTTCAGGTGGTTTCCACCCCCTTATTATTAGATGAATCTTTTCCCATCACATTCCCCAAGGGCTCAGTTGCAGCATGTATCCTCAGACTTATATTCATGTATGTATATGTCCTATACATACATATTTCTGTAGTCTGTGTGGGCATAAGTCATGCCTATATATATATATATAAATCACACATATCTAGACATATATGAACATATATATAGATATGTCTGTCTCTCCATATATATGTCCTATGGTAATACTTAGTGTCCTATGGACATCTCCCAATGGACACATATATATATATATATGTGTCCATTGGGAGATGTCCATAGGACGCTAAGTATTACCTGCTATCTCCCTAACTGTCTGTGCTATAAAGCCTATCCCTTCTTAAGGGGTCCAGACAGTCCGCTTGCCTATTCTCATACGGCTCAGCAAGTGGGAGCGGTTATACACACAATTATTGCTATGATGTCAACAGCTTCTATTTTTGTTATAAATCTCCCTGTCTATGAAGTATCAAACTTCATTGTCTTCCTATCTCTTGCCAGCTAGGAAAGACAGTGTACATCTTCAGTATTTCTGAGTACACTTCTGTTCTCCCTGGGAATAGGGGCTTTTTTCCATACCCCCTCTTCCCTTCAGGTCTGGGCTAATTCTCCAGATCGGTCAGTCTTCTTCTTTTAGTCCTCAATGTTAATAACTCTGTACCTAAAAGAGTTTTTAGCTTTTTCCCATAAAGCTTTCCATTGAAGACCTGCCGTTCTTCTCCTACCCCAGTTGACACCTGGGTTACCTGCCCATTCCAGGTTTGGAACTTCATCTTCACTGCTATGACGTTACCTTGAGGATTCCGCTACTGCATCTACAGTACACTCCATCACAGTTCTACTTCCTACAATCTAGTAGGTAAGCTCTATATTGTGCTAGTTCATTAAATATTTTAATGATACTTGACATACATTCTAAAGACTCATTTTTTTCTGTAGTCTTTAGATTCGCTGTTCCTCTACAGCTCTTCTCTATTCAACTCCTACCCCCCATCCCTCAGGGGATGCCAGGGATCCAGGTTTGGGAAATGCCGTCCTGTTCCAGGGATACGCATTTTATGGGATCTCCCCTGGCACCCACAGCTAGGGAGTCCCCATATGTGAAGACTCATTCCTGCTTGTTCCTGGAGATAGCACAGTTACTTACCTGTAACAGGTGATCTCAGGGAACAGCAGGAATTAGTCTTCAAACCCACCCACCTCCCCTAGGAGTTGTATCTATCTATCTCCTTTCCTCTTTCTCTCCTTCTGTCTCAGCTATGAAACTCAACTGAGGAGAGGCAGTGGGAAAGGCGGGAAGTCAGCGCGCAGGCGCGAGGGATGCTCCCAAAAGCTTTCTGATTGGATGCTGGGGAGCATTCCCGTGCAGGCTCCGTCGGTACTGACGTACCCATATGTGAAGACTAATTCCTGCTGTTCCCAGAGATCACCTGTTACAGGTAAGTAACTGTGCTTTACTACTCCTCCAGTAATGAATTCCAGAGTTTGATTACATGTTGAGTGAAAAAATATTTTCTCTTATTAGTCTTAAACAGGTTACACTGTAGTTTCATTGCATGTCTCCTAGTCTTTCTACTTTTTCATGGCGTAAACAATCAATCTACGTTCACCTGTTCTACTCCATTAATTAATTAATAGACCTCTATCATATCTCCCCTCAGCCGTCTCTTTTCCAGGTTGAACAGCCCTAACCTTTTAAGCCTCTCCTCATAGGGGTATCCTTCCATCCCCTTTACCATTTTGGTGGCTGTTCTCTGTACTTTTTCTAATTCCGCTTTGTCTTTTTTAAGATACGGTGACCAGAATTGCACAAAATATTCAAGATGCGGTTGCACAATGGAAAGATACAGAGGCATTATAATATCCTTTGTTTTATTCTCCATTCCTTTCCTTATTATTCCTAGCATTCTATTTGCCTTCTTGGCCACCGCTGCACACTGGGTGGAGGGTTTCAACATGTTATCCATGATGCGCCTAAATATTTTAATTGGTTGGTAGATCCTAATGTGGAACCTTGCATTGTGTAACCATAGTTTGGGTTGTTCTTTCCTAAGTGCATAACTTTGCAATTGTCCACATAAAATTTCATCTGCCGTTTGAACGTCCGGTCTTCCAGTTTATCAAGGTCCTCTTGCAATTTTTCACAATCCTCTTGGGTTTTAGCAACTTTGAATAATTTTGTGTCATCTGCAAATTTGATTGCCTCACTCGTTGTTCCCATTTCCAGGTCACTTATGAATATGTTAAAAAGCAGCGGACCCAGCACAGATCCCTGAGAATACTCCACTATTCACCTGTCTCCATTGGAAAAATTGGCCATTTAGCCCTACCCTCTGCTTTCTATCTTTTAACTAGTTCCTAATCCAAAATAGTACACTGCTTCCTATCCCATGACTTTTTAATTTTGCCAAGAGTCTCTCATGAGGGACCTTGTCAAAGGCTTTCTGAAAATCCAGATACACTATATTGACCATCTCACCTTTGTCTACCTGTTTATTCACACCTTCAAAAAATATAACAGATTAGTAAGACAAGACCTTCCTTGGCTAAAGCCATGCTGGCTTTCCCCCATTAAACCATGACTATCTTTATGTTCAGTAATTTTGTTCTTTATAATGGTTTCTACCGTTTTGCCTGGTACTGACGTCAAGCTCACTGGTCTGTAGTTTTCCAGATCACCTCTAGAACCCTTTTTAAAAATTTGCGTTACATTGGCCATTCACAATCTTCAGGTGTTACAGATATGATAGTTCACAGATTACTAATAGTAGGTCTGCAATCTCATATTTCAATTCTTTTAATATTCTCTGATGTATACCATCCAGCCCAGGTGATTTGCTGCTCTTTAGTTTATCAAATAGTTGTAATACATTGTCACAGTTTGTTGATATTTCTTTCAATTCTTTCAATGCATCACCTTTAAATACCATTTCATTCATGGGTAACTTTCCTACAACGTCTTCAGTAAAGACCGAAGCAAATTCATTCATTTTCTCCACTATGGTTTTGTCTCCTTTTAGTGCCCCCTTTACCCCTCTATCATCTAAAGGTCCAACCGACTCTCTCACAGGTTCCTGATCGTCCCTACAGTCTAGTCCCGGAATCTCTGGGGTTGTCAACCTCCTCTAGCAGCTTTGGAGACTGAGAAACCTCTGTGATGTCATCAGTATATAAGGACTGGAACCGCCTCCTTACATCAGTTTTATCAGTCTCCAAAGCAGGTAGAGAGTGGTGAGCCCAAGGAGATTCCGGGGCTCACAAGAGGAACGATTAAGAATTTGAGGAGTTTTCAAAAAAAAAAAAAGGGGGGAAGGCAGAGCAGACAGTGTTTTTTGCCTTTTATTGTTGTCATCGGTTTGCCGGCTGCCCTGAGGTCCTCTGCTTCATTTTTGTTTTAGTTTCTTTTGTTTCCCTTTACCTGGACATAGAGGGGATTTCTCTACCTCAGGGGCAGGATCGCCGGCGGGCTACCGTCCCGGCTGAAGGGGGACTGGAGCCTTGGAGAGGAGACTCAGCGCATGCATAGGTTTGCCTGCCGGCGCTTAAGAGCTCCCGCGGGACTGCTGCTGCTGCAGCTGATTAGAGTCGGTGTTCCGACACCGGCTTGGCAGCTTTCGGCGCTCTGGTGCTTCCTGGCAGGGAAGGGCAGATAAAAGCAGCCCCTATTCGGCGACATCATCTCTGCAGGTAAGAAGTGTTTTGGGCGCGAAACGGCTCGTCTAGCCGGGGCAGGCCGCAGCGCATGTGCAGAGCGTGGGAAACTCGCGGTTTGGAGAGGGGGGCTTGGTCGCGGTGTATCTCAGCAGGGGAGCTTCGTTTTAGGTTCTTTTCTTCAGATTTAGGCCCCGGGCGTCTCTCGGTGGTGGATTTCAAGAAAAAAAAATTTACTTTGTTTCCTTGATTTCGGGGGTGCTTCTGCTCTAATGCCGGTCAGAGCAGCATGCCTGCGAAGCAGCTCTGCCTCCTGTGTGGAGCCCGACGGAGCTCAGTGTCTTCGGATGGTGTGTGTAAGGGGTGTGCTCCGGAGTTGGTGGCGAAGGAGTTACCCCCTGAATCCGAGTTGGGGGGACTGGACATCATTGAGGAGATGGGGGTCCCTCTGCTTCCATCCCTGCCTGTTTCTGAGCCGACGGGTGGAGCGCTGGTGGCGTCCGAGCCCCCGTTGTCCCAGCAACCGGTATCGGGGGGCCTAGCGGCGATTTTTACGCCAGATTTTGTGGCACTTCTGCAAAAAGCCCTGGCTGGCTCTCCAGGGGGGCCGGTGGCGAGTACTTCTGGGGGGACCTGGGGCAGAAGAGGCCCGCTTCCCCTCTGCCAGAGGACTTAGCCGGCAGTGGTGCCAAGAGGCCTAGGCCGGATAGGGATCATTTTGATCAGTCCGTGCTCTTGGACGACGTGCGGTCGGAAGAGGCGGACATGGACCTGGGTGAGCTCGAGGACGGAGAGATTAGAGAGCAGGAGGATCAGGCTAGAGTCATAAGGGTGTTCCGTAGGGAGGAGCTGCCGGCGCTTATCGCGGAATCACTCAAAGCGCTCAATATGCCGGAAGGGGGCCCAGCGGAGGATTCTACCCTGGAGGATCCTCTGCTGCAGGCCGTCCGGAAGATGCAGAAGGCGTTCCCTATCCATCGGGTATTTCGGGAGATGATTCAGGAGGAGTGGGATACGCCTGAAGCCAATCTGAGGGGAGCTAGGGTTCTGGCAAGGCTCTATCCTCTATCAGATCAAGACCGGGAGTTGTTCAAAGCTCCGAGAGTGGATGCGGCGGTGTCGGCGGTAACCAAAAAGACTACCATCCCGGTGGAGGGGTCGGCAGCGCTTAAGGATCCGCAGGACCGTAAGTTGGAGACCTTGCTGAAGCAGGTCTTTGAGGCGAATGCGCTGTCCTTGCAGGCATCTATTTGTGGAGCCTGGGTGGCTCGAGCCTGTTTGAGGTGGGCGCAGAGAGTCCAAGGGGACTGCGTGGAGGAAGTGGCCGAGGAGGCGGCCCGGTTGGAGTTCGGGGCGGCGTATCTGGCCGACGTACATTATGACTTGATCCGCAGTTTGGCAAAGAGTATGGCGTCAGTGGTCGCTGGGCGGCGGTGTCTTTGGCTATGGAATTGGTCAGCTGACGGTCCTTCCAAGGCTAGATTGAGTCGGTTACCTTTTCGCGGCAAGCTCCTTTTTGGAGAGGATTTGAAGAAGTTAGTAAAGGACTTAGGAGAGTCTAAGGCTGGGAGGTTGCCGGAGGACAAGCAGAGGCAGGGCCGTTCTATGCCCGTGTCTCGCGGTTTTCAATGTGATTTTCGCCGTTTCCCTCCCCCGAGGTTGAGGCAAAGTCAGCGAGGCCGTTTCCCTTCTAGGACCTCCGGGTTTCGGGGGTTTCGAGGAGCATCCAGGGGGTTTGCCTCTTCCTCCTCGTCCGCTAGTTTCAAGAAGCCGCAATGAAGTCAGGGGGGTCCAGGAGGAGTTGGTTCCCGTAGGAGGTCAGCTACGGGATTTTTATCCGGCTTGGACCCGACTCACTTCCTATCAGTTAGTGTTAGAGGTGATCCGGGAGGGTTATGTGCTGGAGTTTCAGCGTCCGGTCACCGATTCTTTCGTACGGTCTCCCTGCAACGCGCCAGCGAAGCGCCGGGAGGTGCGGGACACGGTGCGAAGGCTTCTGGCTCTTAAGGCTATTGTCCCGGTTCCTTCCGACCAGTTAGGATGCGGTCGATACTCGATTTACTTCGTAGTGCCGAAAAAGGAGGGCACCTGGTGACCCATTTTGGATTTAAAAAGGCTAAATCGCTGTCTCCGCGTGTCTCATTTTCGGATGGAGACCCTCCGGTCTGTTATTGTAGCGGTACGAAGGGGGGAGTTTGACGTCCCTGGATTTGTCGGAGGCATATCTGCACATTCCGATCCGCCAGGAACATCAGAAATTCCTCAGGTTTGCGGTGCCAATGGGGCATTTTCAGTTTCAAGCTCTTCCGTTCGGCCTGGCCACCGCGCCACGGGCATTCACCAAGGTTTTGGTGGTGGTGGCGGCAGCCTTACAGAAGGAAGGAGTGTTGGTACACCCCTATCTGGACGATTGGTTGATCAGAGCGAAGTCCAGGGAGGAGAGTGTGTCAGCGACGGCCCGGGTGATATCTCTGTTGCAGTCGCTCGGTTGGGTGGTCAATGTAGCAAAGAGCAGGTTGGTTCCGTCTCAGAGCCTGGAGTATCTGGGTGCTCGGTTCGATACGAGCATCGGTCGAGTGTTTCTGCCGAGTCAGCGAGTGCTCGGTCTTCGAGTCTTGGTGCGTCGGTTTCTCAATCGACCGGATCCCACGGCCTGGGATTATCTTCAGTTATTGGGTACGATGGCAGCGACCCTAGAGTTGGTGCCGTGGGCGAGGGCACACATGCGCCCGTTGCAAAGGGCGCTCTTGAGAAGGTGGTCGCATCAGAAAGATCCCCTGTCGCGGAGGTTACGTTGTCCGCTTCAGACGTGCTTGGCGTTGCGTTGGTGGTTGAAGCCGGGGGCTCTCGAATGGGGGATGGCATTGGAAGCACCCGCATGGATTTCCCTAACGACGGATGCCAGTCTAAGCGGCTGGGGGGCCCATTGTCAAGGTCGGCTGGTGCAGGGTCAGTGGTCCCCTCTGGAACAGGAGTGGTCCATCAACAGATTGGAATTGCGAGCGGTTGCGTTGGCTCTCCGGGAGTTGCGTCCATACATTCAGGGAAGAGCCATTCGGGTATTCTCCGACAACGCAACGGCGGTGGCTTACATAAATTGTCAAGGCGGTACCAGCAGCGTGGCGTTGGAAACGGAGGTGGAGAGTTTGTTCGAGTGGGTCGAGCAGAATCTGGAGGCCTTGTCCGCGGCGCACGTCGCGGGAGTGGACAATGTCGAAGCCGATTTTCTCAGTCGGGTGAGAGTGGACCCAGGGGAGTGGGTTCTGCATCCCAAGGTTTTCCAGGAGTTGGTGAAGTGCTGGGGAACGCCGGTAATGGATCTCATGGCGACTTTCCAGTCAGCACAGGTCGGTCGGTTCTTCAGCAGGCGAAGAGAAAGGATGGCGGAGGGTCTGGACGCTCTTATCCAGGAGTGGCCGGAACAGCGGTTGCTGTATGTGTTTCCGCCGTGGGTGTTGATCGGCAGAGTGCTGCAGCGTATAGAGCGCCACAGGGGGCCAGTGCTTCTGATTGCTCCGGATTGGCCGAGACGGCCATGGTACGCGGACCTGGTAAGGCTTTTGGTGGAGGAGCCTTGGCGGCTGCCAGTTCGAAAGGATCTTCTGACTCAGGGACCTCTTTGCATGCCTCAGGTGGATCGGTTCTCGCTTACGGCCTGGCTATTGAGAGGGCTCGGTTAAGGGCGAAGGTTATTCTTCGGCGGTGGTTTCTACTATGCTGAAGGCGCATGGGCAGTCTACTTCTTTGACTTATGTAAGAGTGTGGTGTATCTTTGAGGCTTGGTGTGCAGAGAGGGAGTGCGTTCCCTTGCGGGCGTCCATTCCCCAGGTTCTCGCGTTTTTGCAGGATGGCTTTCAGAAGGGTTTGGCCGCTGCGTCCTTGAAGGTTCAGTTGGCAGCTCTGTCCTGTTATAGAGGAAAGGTTCAAGGCGTGTCGTTGGCTTGTCATCCGGATTTAAAGCGATTCTTGAAGGCCGTAGGGGTACTTAGGCCGCCGCGTCGGCTGGTGGTGCCGGCTTGGGATCTGCCCTTGGTTCTGGAGGCGTTGGGGAGGGCGCCTTTTGAGCCCTTGGCGGAGACTTCTTTGAAGGACCTTACGCTTAAGGTGGTGTTTTTGGTGGCCATTGCTTCGGCAAGGCGCGTTTCGGAGTTGCAGGCGCTATCTTGTAGGTAACCTTTTCTGTCTTTCTCAGATTCTAAGGTGGTTTTGAGACTGGTTCCGTCATTCTTGCCTAAGGTGCTTTTGCCTTTTCATTTGAATCAGGTGGTTTCGTTGCCGGTCTTTGCGTCTACAGGTCCGGGTAAAGTTGCAGCGCGGCTTCATCGCTTGGATGTTCGTAGGGCGTTGAAGTATGTGGCTAGAACAGCGTCTTTCAGAAAGTCCGACAGGCTATTTGTTCTTTTTGCAGGAGCGAGAAAAGGAGAAGCAGCTTCTAAGGGCTCCATTGCTCGCTGGGTTAAGGAAGCGATTGCGTCGGCGTATATTGCGCACGGTAGAACGGTGCCGGAAGGTTTGCGGGCTCATTCCACTAGAGCGCAGGCGGCGTCATGGGTGGAGTGTAGCTTGGTGCCGGCGGCAGAGATCTGTAAAGCGGCGACATGGTCGTCGCTGCATTCTTTTGTAAAGCATTATCGTCTGGATGTGCAGACGGGCAGGGACACCTGTTTTGGATCGGCGGTGCTTCAGGCTGGTCTAGCGGGGCCCTCCCGTTAGTTAGTTTCACTGCTCTGGTACATCCCCAGAGATTCCGGGACTAGACTGTAGGGACAATCAGGAAGTGTAAATTAGTCTTACCTGCTAATTGTAGTTCCTGGAGTAGCTACAGTCTAGTCCCGGTTCCCACCCTTATTCGTGGCCGTGCTTCAGCCTGAAGAGGGAGTTATATTACAGGTGAGTGCTAGTTTTAGTTCTATCAGGCGGCTGCTTCAGGGGTGGACAGCATTTTATCTGGGGGTGGGGGTTTCAGAGTCTCCTTGGCGTGGGGACGGAGTCAGGTGATCTCAGGGCACGCGCAAGGAGGGGTCTGATCTTGCAGGTTGGACGACCCGGAGATTGGTTATAGTCCTGGGTGCAGTTATGTTGGGACTGCAAGGTAGTTCTTACTTGTTTCTCCGGTGAGTCTGCTTTGTCAATAGGTAAACTGATGTAAGGAGGCGGTTCCAGTCCTTATATACTGATGACATCACAGAGGTTTCTCAGTCTCCAAAGCTGCTAGAGGAGGTTGACAACCCCAGAGATTCCGGGACTAGACTGTAGCTACTCCAGGAACTACAATTAGCAGGTAAGACTAATTTACACTTTTTTGCTATGAACGTACTTGACAAAGTTTTTTTTTTATTATGCATTTTTGTTTCCACAGCAAGCTTTTTTTCAACTTCTCCCTTTGCCAGCCTTATCAATGCCTTGCATCTCACTTGCCAGTGCTTATGATGTTTCCAGTTTTCATCATTTGGCTCTTTTTTTCTATTTCCTCAAATGCTTTTTTGACTACAACAGCCTCTTTGACCTCACCTTTAAACCATGCTGGCATTTTTTTTGGACTTCCACTTTTTTTTAAAGTGTGGAATACAGCTGGTCTTGGCTTCTAAGATAGTTAATTTTAAACAATACCCATGGTTGATGTAAATCTTTAACTTTTGCAGCTGCTCCTTTTAGTTTTTTCTTAACTATTTTCCTCATTTTATCATAGTCTCCCTTTTGAAAGTTAAAAGGTAGTACTGTGGATTTTCTTGCCATCCTTTCTCCATTTATTAGTTCAAACGCAATCATGGTGTGATCACTATTGCCAAGTGGCCCCAACACCTTTATCTCTTGCAATCATGTGTTCCACTAAGGACTAGGTCCAAAATGGCTTCCCCTCTTGTCTGTTCATGAACCAGCTGCTCCAAAAAGCAGTCATTTATTTCATCATGAAACTTTAGATCTGCAAACCATGTAAATGCCTTTGAATATCCAACTCCCCCCCCCCCTATGATTTTCAATTGTGCATTTTTACAGGAGTGTTGCAGAAGGGGTAGTGTTGGGATGATCCTGATGAGTTTAATTATCAAAATCTCAGGGAAGGGTGCATATGATTGAAGATTTTGCCTTGAGAACCCAATACCTTTACACTGGGCCTTGCTGCATGCAGGAGTTCAGAGGCTCTGTGTTTTGTTTGTTTTCTGTTTTATTGCCATTGCCATTGCCATTGCTGGCACTGCTGCATGTCCAGGGGAGATGTGGCAGTGGTGCAACAGCAGTGGCAGGGATGGGAGATCGGAGGTCACTACTACAAGGTCTTTATTGTTGACACATTCTTCTACCCTCCAAAGGTTGGCAATTGACTACCTAGCTTGCCATATGGTAAAATCATCCCTATTGGACACCCTCCTCTCCCTTCCTTTGGACTTGGCAGTCCCTCTGGTTTCTTACTGGATTCCATGATTCCCAAGGACCTTCTTTGGTCAAAAGTTTGAATATCATCTCTGCAGCTCCTCTCCTTTACTCCACATGAACTCCTATGCACTTCCGGATAAAGCACTACTTCTGTGGCTCGCTCCTTTACTCCTTCTCAGCACACAGCAAACTCCTTAGATCACTACTGCTGTGAACTGCCACAAGGATCACTGCAGGATCCTGTGTATTCACCAAAGGCTTTCTTCCTCTCTGGTTCCACAGAAAAGTAGAACAGGAGCCTGGACTTTTTCTCCAAGCCACAACTCTTCAAGAGCCAGGAGACATTGTCTGCTGCTTTTGTTCCCAACTTCTTCCATTCTCTCAAGAAGACACTCTGAATCTCCTCATGGACATGTTGATCAATCTTCACCACTGAATCACTCCCACAGGAGAGGGCTATACCACATGGTTCAGTCCACTCCTACTCTCGGGTTTAACTCATTTGCTCTCTACTGGTAGAAACACAGATCTAGTAATGGGTTCAAAGCCTCTTTACAGATACAGTAGAGGACATCTCCTGCATTAAGAGAACCTGAAAGAACTCCCAGAAATCAGCATTAGATACAGTAGAGGATATTTTCTCTTCCCTTCCCTTCTTCTTTCTCTTGTGTTCTCTTGCTCCGTTCTGCCTCTCTCTTCATTTACTTTGTCTCTGCTCTGTTGCCTTCCTCTTCACAGTCGCTGGCCCTAGTTTTTGTTTTGAAAGCAATAACACAGAACTTATATATATATATAATGTATGTACAGGGCTTTTTTGAGAGGGTACTTGGTGGTACTGAGAACCAGCACCTTTTTCATTACCTGTTAAAATTTACCCAGCATCCTGATGTATCAGTGAAAGAACCCTCTGCATATGTGCTGACAGCTTTTTTTTGCTATGAAAAATGCACTGTGTGTAATTTTTTTTTAAGAGAAACACATTATTTGAAAACCAAATTTATTCTTTGACAAACTAATCAGCTTTCTGGCAGGTTGTTATGGTTACTCTAATTTTAGGGCCTCACATACCCTTTGCTTAATCTGTGCCTGGCTAGTGGCCAAAGCATCTTCTTGGCCTTTAAGCTGTAAGGAATTCAAACAAATGTAAACCAAATTCTTTCAACTTCTGGAAATGCCCACAAGTCCCCCCTGCCTCCCAAATCAGTATTTCATGAATGAAGGTGGACATTAGGCCTTTACCAGAACTTTGGGCTGGCCTAAAGGTCCTCAGTGATGTCTCTCAGAGCATCCATGGGTGGGGCTTGATGAGGACTTTCTTCTCCCCTATTTTCCTTGTAGAAGGGTTGTCCTTTGGTCGGTAGCCAGCCTGACCAGTTTTTATCTGACCAGGCTGACTGCTGATACAAGTTCAAAACTGGCAATGTAAAAGGCCGGCTTGAATGTGCCTCTCTTGCTGTTCACTGGCTGTTATAGAACCCAGGAAAGGTAACCAGTAGAACCACAGCTGCTCCATTTGAAGGTGGAAGGGTGCAGCAACCACTCTCCTCTTTGCAGCACCCCCTCCTGTCCCTCACACTGCTGCTTGTTGCCACCAGGATATATGATAGAAAGGCTGCAGACAGCACAGTTCTCTCTTTTCTCCAGAACCAGGTAGATGATGAAAAAGAGAGAGCCACCATGCAAATGAAGGGGCATGAGGTAGGGATGAATTCTGGAGGAGATGCTATGAGAAACTACTAGGTACTTGTGACCTAGATTGGCCACTGTTGGAAACAGGATACTGGGCTTGATGGACCTTGGTGTGACCCATTATGGCATATCTTATGTTCTTATGAGCCAAGAGGGGAGGCAGGCGGGTGAAAGGAGGAGCATGAGGAGGCGGTGAATGCTAAGGATTGAGGCAGAGGGGTGCATGCAGAATGTTGGAAGCTGGAGGAGGGGGTGTGAGATAAGGGTGAAGATAGGAGAATGTGTGTATGGTGGAGGGAGGGGGCGTATCCCTACCTAGAAGTCTGCTGTTCGCTGTAATACAACAGCCAAAAAGTGGATGAGAGTAATGACTTATCATGCCTAGTATCACAGAGATAGAAAGGGAATGACCTTTGATCCAGATCTCTCTCTTTAGCCTCATAATCTTCACTGTTACTAGATCATACTTCTGTTATTTAAGACTCATTCATACTTTTTACCCTTATTTGGTTAAAAGAGGTCTTATCTACCTAATGCAACAATTATCGCTCATTTAAATTATGGGAATGCGCTTCTGATTAGTATTTCCTCTTATTTTCTTAAATAGTGACAGTTTATTCAAAACTGCAATAAAAATAATTTGTCGAGCAAGAAGATTTCATCACGTTACTCTTTGAAAGAACATCACTAGATACCTGTTAAATACAGAATTAAATTCAAGATCACAACAATGGTTTTCAAAATTCTCATAACCAATCAACCACTTATTTATTTAGTCAACTCATTCTCTTTAGATCCTTGAGAGTTTTTAGGTCTGCAGATCAAAACTTTACTCTCTAGTGTGACATTGTTTAGAGTCAACTCTGTAAATGGCCTTCAGTTACAAGCCCCACCTTTGTGGAATTCACTTCCTAGAGAATTGCGAAATAATCGAACATACTCTGATTGTGGTGTTAAGGTAAAGGCTTGATATGTCACAAACTTTTGACAGCTGACTTATCTTTACTACTGAGGTCCAGGTTAGTATTAATGCACCGTATTTATAAGGCCGCCAACTTACATAATTTGCAAGCAAATCATTTGATTGTTTTAGCATTGTCTAGAGATGTCTGTTACAATTTGCAATGTTTTGCAGTATTTGATGTCTGCCCCCCTCTTCTACAAAGATTGTAGCTGTACCTCGCCTTGTCTAAAGTCTTTGAATGATTCTTTGTTAGTAATTCTATTACTGGTGTTGTACTGTTTTATATTTTTTATACTTTTATTGTAAACCACATTGATGTCTTACTCTTAAAGGCTATACATCAAGTATAATAAACCTAAACGTAAGTCTAGTGGCCTTCATTGGATGTATCCATTTCCCTTGGGTTCCTTTCTGGCTTTAGATTAGAAGCTGACCTAAGAGCACCCAGCTTTTTAATACAAAGTGGGTTCCTACTGAGAGAGAAATCTCACTTTCTGTCTTCCTTTTCCTCATCCTGTCCTTGCAAACCATTTCAGAAATGTCCAAACGAGGCACTGGAGCATGTCCAGTTAGCGAGGCTGATCTTGGTCCACAGGGCTATTTTCTTGTTGTAATTCAGTTGTAAGCCTCTTGTTTCCCCAAAACGGGACTACTTGAATAAGAAAAGAAAACACTCTGATGGTGTTTCTGCCTTACCAAAGAATAACACCCTCTCTTCTCCCTCTCCCCCCCACCCCAGCACAGGTGCATAAAAATATCACTGCTTTAAATGGGTGGTGAAGTGACTCCCCCCAAAATAGTATACACAGAGTTAACATAAGAACATAAGATGCGCCATATTGGGTCAGACCAAGGGTCCATCAAGCCCAATATCCTGTTTCCAACAGTGGCCAATCCAGGTCATAAGCACCTGTCAGGTTTCCAAAAAGGTGCACAGATTCCACATTGCTTATCCTGGGGTAAGCAGTGGATTTTCCTGGTCCTCTTTAATAATAACTGGAGGTTAGAACTAAGGCCCAAGGAGATAGTGACTCAATCCAAAGTGATAAAGGGTTGGGTGAGTCAAAGACTGGAACTGTAGCATAGGGAAGATAAAGTGACCTGTCTTGAAGTCGGCCAAACTATTGAGCCCATCAATTATTATATATAAATCCCACCACTTCAATATAAATGATACTAATTTTGGTCGGACCTATTTTTACCTAAAGGTACTTAAATAAATTCTCATTATTTATATGGTCTGTTTTAATGAGATATTCATATCCCTTCCTTTGTACAACATAGGAAACCTAACATCATGTTGTTGTTAAGTGCCGTTAAATTGATGTTGATAGAGTGGCATCCATAGATGCTGCTGTTATATTGATCCATCTCATTATTGGCCTTCCTCTTTTGCATTGACCTTCAACCTTGTCAAGCATGATTTATTTATTTATTTATTTTATTTAGCATTTCTTATATACCGCCTTTCATGTTATCAAGGCGGTTTACATCGAACAAACTGAAATTACATTGAACAGGGCATTATTTATTTATTTTATTTAATGGTATTTATATACCGCCTTATCATTCAATCAAGGCGGTTTCCACGGCAAACAATCAAGGGGATGGCAAGTGTCTTCATGCAGTGGAGAGTGTGGTATGTGGGTGTAGGTGGGGAAATGATTAGCGTTGGTTTATCTACATTGTGTGCTATTATACATCATGAGCTATTATACATTCTTATATACAGTCTTAGGGTGTTGGGAGGGACTGAGGTTCTGTCATGTCTGTTGGCTCAAGGGGTATGACCATAGTATTCGATGAACAGGGTTGTCTTCAGCTATTTTCGGAAGTCCTTGATTTCTGTGGTTAGTCTCAGTTCATCTGGGAGTGAGTTCCAGATGGATGGAGCAGCCAGGGAGAGTGCTCGTTGTGCAGTGTCTTTGCGGGTCTTGGTGAAGTCTCTTGGAGTGTTTACACGATTGGAGGTGCCTCTTCTTCTTGGCCTTGTGCTTGTGTCAGGTTGTATGAGTGTGTGTAGGCTTATGGCAGAAGAGTGTTGTTTGATCTTGAATATGTTTATGATAGTTTTGTATTTGATGCGTGAGATGATTGGGAGCCAGTGTAGTTCTTTCAGTATGGGTGTGATGTGATCTTGTATTGTAGTACCGGATATAATGCGGGCAGCTGTGTTTTGTGCCAGTTGTAGAGGTCTGAGGGTCTGCTTTGGTAGCCAGGTGTATATTGGATTGCAGAAGTCTAGTAGAGGGGTTATTAGTGCCTGGCAAACGGTGCGAAAGTGCTCTGGGTCGAGGAGGGGCTTGAGTCTTCTGAGTCGCATTCTGTGGTATGCGCTTTTGGTTGTTCTTCCTATATGTGCTTGGAAGTTAAGTTCTTTGTCCAAAATGACTCCGAGGTATTTCACTTCTGATTTTATAGGTATGAGTGCATCTTTTATCTTGATGTCGGGTGGGGGGATAAAGTCCGGGTTTCGCGTGATGATCAGTGCCTCCGTCTTGCTGTAGTTTATTGATAGGTTGTTTTTTTGAAGCCAGTTTGCCATTTGTGTGAGGCATGGCCCTCCCACTCCTCGACCGGCAGCCAATCAGAACCCAGCACCTCCGGACCTCCTCAACATAAAAGAAGCGACTCCCGGCGCGCCCGCGCCTGAGAGCCTCGCCAGAGGGCCTTTTGGCTTGGCCCTTAGGCATGGCACAAAGGCAAACAGAGCAAAAAGAGACACAGCCCCACTGAAAAACCCCACGAATGCATCACAGAAAGCCCCAGCAAGCAGCCAGGAGAGAAGAGCAGCAAACGTAAGTGCAAACCCCAGGACTGAACAAAATCATGCACACAAGTCTGATTCTCCCCCTCGGCCTCATACTCACACTCAATGTTCCCTCTAATTTTCTGTAGGCTGTGTGCGCATAAAATATCAGCTGTGCAGCTTTTGAAGGAAGGTTAAATTTTGTGCGCCACATAACGACACTCAGAGTTATCTACTTTAAAATTTGACTACACGTCAGAATACAGTATGTACATCACATTGATTTTAATCAAATTAAATGAAAATAGACAATTACTAAATGAAGCGGAAAATTTCTAGTAATTACAATCACAACTTTTAAATTTTAAGACATCTGTGTTGTTTTCTATCAGAATCTGAACCATAATTTTTGTGCGCTCTGTTGTAAAGTATGTACGCTCACTCGGTGAGGTGTGTGCGCGCGCACATGCGCACAGCTTAGAGGGAACAGTGCTCACACTACTCATTACACCACTCACACACTACCAACACCCACACACATACACACCATGGCCCCCAACAACTACATGGACATACATAGCCCAACAGCATACCTACAGGGACTCACACGGAACACCCACGACAAGGAGACGAGCAAAGCACAAGCCCAACATCCACTCCAAAACAAAGGAAGCACACAAGACACACAACACCCCAAGATCTATAACAATAGAGCTCATAAATGCCAGATCCATATGCAACAAGATCTATACCCTAGTTGACCACATAGATGACCAACAGCCCGACATACTATGCATCACAGAAACGTGGCTCAGTCCTACTGACAACGTTCTACTCAATCAATTGGTGCCCGACACATACACAGCATACAACTGCCCGCGCACCCACAGGCGAGGAGGAGGGGCCCTCATAATCGCAAAGAACAGCCTAAGATTCAAATCAAGAAGTACCACGGACACCCAACACTCTAACACTATCTCGATCGAGAACAAACACATGGCCATATGTCTCACCTACAGAGCACCCCATTTACCACCTGAAGAACTAGCATCAACCCTTGAGGCAGTCTGCGCAGTCAACTCCAGCCACAAACCCACAATACTCCTAGGAGACTTCAATCTTAAGTCCACTAACAAAAAGGATGCAGAAGCATTTCTCCAAGCAATGAGTTCGCTCCAATTCACGCAAATAATCAACACCCCGACACACAGACATGGCTCTTCACCAGACCTTATCTTCGTACCCAACTACCTAACCTCAAGAGGCCTAATATCAACACCCATCACAACACCAGTGCCATGGTCTGACCATCACTTAATTGAAGTAAACATTATACCACAAGAGGAGAAACTAAACAAATATCCGGACAGCACACCCACACAAAGAAGATTTAAATGCTTCGACAGAGACCAGTTCCTGCAAGACACAATGCAAAATCTAAACTCCGAAACAGATGACCTAGAAGCACTAATCACCAACTGGAACAACACCATATACAACGCTGCCAAAGCAACAGACTATAGACACAGGACATTTCGCTGCAACAAACTACAACACAAGCCATGGTACTCAAAAACTATACGAACCGAAAAGAGAAACCTCAGAAAAATAGAATGGAGATGGAGACAGAACAAGTCACCCGAGACCCAGGACCTATACCTAACAAAGCAAAAACAATACAACGAATGCATCAACCAGACAAAAAGGGAATACCATACAAACATCATACGCAACTCCAACAACAAACCCAGAGAACTATTCGAAATCGTAAAAGCCCTCACCAAGGATCAGAATACCGAAGACAAAGTGCAAATAGACCCACAAAAATTTGCAGACCACATCCAAGAAAAGTTCCACTCTGCAGAACAAACAAGACCCAGCCCAGCCCCAAAGACTAACACACCCTTGAACACCTGGACAACATTCAACACCCCATCCACAGAGCAACTCTCCCACGTCATCACAGCAATCAAGACAAGCACAGCCCCCACAGATCCCTGCCCAGTGCCCTGGATCAAGGCCACCAAATCAAACTTCATCCAAACCATCCACAAAATGGTGCACTCCTCCCTAACCCAAGGGTGCATGCCAAATCAACTGAAGCTCACGACAATAAGACCTATCCCGAAGAAATCCACACTCGACAAGAACAATCCAGCAGCATACAGACCCATCTCCAGCATACCATGTTTAGCAAAAATAATCGAAAAGACTGTACAGCACCAACTACAAGAACACATAGACAACCACACTCCCCTGGACAACAATCAACACGGGTTCCGCCCCAACCATGGGGTAGAAATACTTCTGATATACCTCTTCGACATCGTCCTCCGCCTCATAGACAACACCAAGAAAGGCATCCTAATGATCTTCATAGACATCTCATCTGCATTTGACACAGTTGACCACAACACTCTACTGGATAGACTGCAGAACATCGGTCTACATGCTGCCACCCTGAACTGGTTCCGCTCATACCTGACTTACAGACAATTACAGGTCAAGGTAGGACACAACACATCCCGACCCATAAAAGTCAAACAAGGAGTACCACAGGAATCAGCCCTTTCAGCCCTTCTATTCAACCTATACATCCAGCCAATATGTGTCATCATGAAAGAGCACCACATACAATATACAATCTACGCAGATGACATCATGATCTACACACCCATATCAGTCGACAACCCGGACTACACCAATATAACAAACCCAAGTAATATTATTACTTGGAGATAACTATTTTACAGGGAACATGGGCAATGGAGGGTTAAGTGGCTTGCCCAAGACCACAAGGAGCACCTGTGGGATTAGAAACCCCAGTCCTTCCGGCCCAAGATTGCTGTCCTTTAGTGGGATTTGAACCCCCGACCTTCCGACCTGAGGTAACTTGCCCCAACCACTCTAATAATAACTTGCCCCAACTACTCTGTCTCTTTCTTCGCATAATGTGTCCAAAGTATGGACACTCTAATAATAATGGACACTCTAACAATAATAATAATAATAATGGACACTCTAATAATAACTTGCCCCAACCACTCTAATAATCTCTTTCTTCGCATAATGTGTCCAAAGTATGGAAGTTGAAGTTTTGTCATCTGAGCTTCTAAAGAAAGCTTAGATTTGATCTTATCTAGTATTGACTGATTTGTTCTTCCGGCAGTCCATGGTATATCCAGTAGTCTTTGCCAGCAGCATAATTCAAAGGCATTGACTTTCTTCCTGTCTGGTTTTTTTCACTGTCCAACTGTTGCATCCATTTGTTGTTGTTGTTGTTGTTAAGTGCCGTTGAGTCGGTGTCGACTCATGGCAACTCTCTGGATAGTTGTCCTAAATTGTTTTTGGTCTGCAGTGAGGTGGCTCATTGTTGACAGACTGGTACCCGTAGCTGCTGTTTATTGTATCGATCCATCTCATTGCTGACCTTCCTATTTTGCATTGACCTTCTATCTTGCCAAGTATGATGTCTTTCTCTAATGATCTCTCTCTTTACATGATGTGTCCAAAGTATGAAAGTCAAAGTCTTGTCATCTGAGCTTCTAAAGAAAGGTTTGATCTCCTCTAGTACCAACTAGTTTCTTCTTCTGGCAGTCCATGGTATATGCAGTGTTCACCGCCACATCATAATTCAAAGGCATCAGTTTCTTCCTGTCTATCTTTTTCACTGTCCAGCTTTCACATTCATATGATGTTATTTAAAATACCATGGTTTGAACGAATCAAATCTTTGTATGGAGAGAGACATCTCTGCTCTTGAGAATCTTATCTAGGTCTTTCAAAGCTATTCTGCCAAGAGCAATGCGTCGTCTGATTTCTTGACTGCTTATTGCTTCTTTATTGATAGTTGATCCAAGTAGGTTAAAGTTGTCCACGATTTCAATTTCTTCTTCTTCAACGATGAACTTATTGATTTTGCAAGTTGTCATGATCTTTGTCGTCTTTACGTTAAGGTGCAGGCCCATTTTAAGACTATGTTGAGAAGCAAATGTTTCAGATCATGTTCACTTTCAGCCAGTAATGTGGTATCATCAGCATAGCAAAGGTTGAATATGAGTCCACCAATCTTCACACCTCTGTTGTCTTCATACAGTCCTGCTTCTCTGATGATTTGTTCTGCATATAAATTAAACAGGTAGGGGGAAAGTATGCAGCCATGTCGTACACCTTTGCTTATTTTAAACCATTCTGTTTCTCCTTGTTCTGTTCTAACTGTTGTTTCTTGATCAATGTACAGATTGTGCAAGAGAACGATCAGGTGTTCTGGTATACCCATGCTTCTTAATGTGGCACAGATTTTCTCATGGTTTACACAGTCAAAAGCCTTGCTTCAGTCGATAAAGCACAAATAGATATCCTTTTGGTATTCTTTAGACTTTTCAAGGATCCATCTCACATCCGCGATGATGTGTCTCGTTCCTCGCCCTTTCCTGAACCCTGCTTGCACTTCAGGTAGTTCTTGTTCCAGGTATGGTTGTAGTCTCTTTTGAATAATCTTCAGTAGAATATTGTTGGCATGTGGGATCAGTGTGATTGTGCCATAATTTCCACAGTCAGTTGGATCACCTTTCTTTAGTATTGGTATAAACACAGATCTTTTCCAGTCAGTTGGCCATGATGTTGTCTTCCAAATTTCCTCAATCAAAAATTTTTCGTTCAATTCTAACAGAAAAGAGTCCATTCAAAAATTATATAATTTTAATTGTTAATATAGGCTAGAGACAGCCAAATACTCCCATGTAATGGACGGACAACTGGTCTCAGAACTTGTTTCACCATACAGACTAACATCTGCGTAAAGTGAACTATTAGAACATCAAAGACCAGCCCCCAATTTTTTTAGGAATTGCCATTACACTTAACTCTATTCACGCGGGTGTTCCTAATAACAAACTTCCACATCCGGCTGTTATCTATCTCAAAACCGGAGTGTGGTTTCTATGATTGGCACTACCCAAATATTGGGACTGCACAGCTCATTCAACTCCAAAAAGGTTCAATGGAGACGCTATTTCTCAAATGGGTAAGCAAAACAAAAGCAGAACTAAAGTAGTGCATTTCTCCAGTGCCATTCATTCAGGAGCTTCCCACGCTAACCTTGATCTTGATCTCAACGCTCTGCCTGGGCACCACCGAGGCGTTTCACGACTATAGTTTCATCAGGAGATCATTCTCACAGCGATCTAAAAATAAAACACAAAACCCTTTCAAACATATCCCTAACCAATAAAAAAAAACCACTCTTCCCAAAACAGTTAAAATCCCACACTTACATCATTAATGCTGCCCGCGTCTACTTTCTCAATGTGTTCAATTCTTTCAGACGCCGCGCATGCGGAGTACGCGCTTAAGACTGCCATTTAAACCTCCCTATGCGCCACTCAAAAACAGAGGCGGGGACACTCAGTAATACATACCACCCCCAAGGGGTTAAGTTCCCTCCTAGCCTTCCAGATGTTATATATAAGACAGCATTGGTAATTTCTTAATAATTAGAATCAAATTTAATGTTACCATAAGCTTCTATATACAAACTGCCCAATCAATAGCTGTATTTAAACCTGCTGGAATGACGGTGTTTAGCTTGTGTATCCAGCGCTGCTCTTTTATAAGAAGAGTTTTGTCCACCGTCTTCCCCTTTCTTGCCTCCACCACCTGATCTAACACAAAGCAACGAAGTTGGCTAAAGGTATGTCCTTCAGCTATGCAATGTGAGACAATAGGGGCCTCAAGCTTACGACACTTTAACCTGCTCCTATGTTCACGTATTCGAACTTTCAACGAACGAACGAATCGTTTTTCCCACATAGAGTAAACCACAGGGACATTGAATCCCGTAGACTACTGCTTCAGATTCACAAGAGGTACAGTACCGCAAAGGATAATCAATATCATGATAGGTGTAAATAGAGATTTCCAATGTGATCTCACAAATATCACAATTACCACACTTAGTATGGCCACCTTGTCTCTGGGTAGGTATCACAGGAGCTAATACTGCGGGACTCAACCACTCTTTTAGGTTCCGCCCTCTCTGCCACACACACCGTACCTGTTTATCCTGCAGCCCAGGGACAGCCCGCAAAACATTCCGATGTCGGTATAAAATGCGTTGTATGGAATAGCTCAATGGGGAGAAACCGGTCACTAAATTGATCCTATCGGGATTCCACATGATTTTTTTAGACTCCAGTCGTTGATTTAATAACAAACTTCTATGGTTATACAGGGCACGATAATATGCCCTTTTCACTATCCTCAGTGGATATCCTCTCACTACAAATCTCTATTTACACCTATCATGATATTGATTATCCTTTGCGGTACTGTACCTCTTGTGAATCTGAAGCAGTAGTCTACGGGATTCAATGTCCCTGTGGTTTACTCTATGTGGGAAAAACGATTCGTTCGTTCATTGAAAGCCGATTTTGTTCTTCCTCTAATAGTTTCTGCTTCTATTTCCTTGCATGTGTCATTGTAGTACTTTTCCTTGTCCTTTCTTGCACGTTGGAAATCTCTGAGTTCTGTGATTGTCTTTCTTTCTCCTCTGGCTTTAGTTTCTCTGTGTTTCTGGGCAATTTTCAGAGTTTCTTCCGTCATCCATTTTGGTCGTTTTTGCTTTTTCACCTTTTGTAGAGATTTCTCGCTTTCTTCCAACACAACCTTCTTGATGTCATTCCATAACTCTTCTGGAGCTCTGTCATTTGTATCTAAAGCAGCAAATCAATTTTGCAGGCAGTCTCAAGGTCATATTTTGCTACATTCATGAGTGGCTTGCTCTTTTTCAACTTTAGCTTGAGTCTTTGTTGATGTTATAGAGCATTTCCATCGTTGACTTCCACAGATGTAGTCAATTTGATTTTTATACAACCCATTGGATGAAGTCCATGTATACAGTCACTGCTTGTGTTGCTGGAAGAAGGTGTTTGAGATTGTTAATTTTACAGAATTCTATCGGTCTTTCTCCAGCTTTATTTCTGTTGCCAATTCCATATTTTCCAACCACATTGCCTTCTTCTTTGTTGCCAACTTTTGTGTTCCAGTCACCCATGACTATCAGGATATCCTGTTTGCATGTTCTGTCAATTTCAGCTTGTACTTGTTCATAGAACTCATCAATTTCATCCTTTTCTGCAGCTGTTGTTGGGGCATATACTTGAATTTTATATTTGTGTTGATGGGCGTTACTTGTAGACAAATAGAGATTAAGCATTCACTGACTGCATTGTATTTCATTACAGTTCTTGCAAGTTTCTTCTTTATTATAAATTGTGATGCTGCAGACCCTCTGAGAGGGGAAGAAAATGTTTTAAACGCAGGAAAAGTCAAGCACAACCTGCAATATCGCGAGGAACCACATAGGGGGAGCAGGAGGGACCTCCGAGGAACAGAGGAACCACACCTCCTAGGTCATGAGGTAATGCCAGCCAGCTTCCAATCAAGAAAGAGAGGAGTGCCTCTTAAAGGGATTTTGGAAGGTTGGAAGGCAGAATTAGAATTAGATTCAGAGCAGCGAGAACCGGATTCAGAACGGAGAGAATCAGGAGCAGAACAGCCTGGGAAAGGAGAACAGGCTGGGAAAGTGGTACAGCCCTGGAAAGGAGGATATCCTGAGGAGACAGGGCAGCCCTGGAGAACGGCACAGGCAGGACGGCCTGGGAAAGGAGGACTGCCAGGAGAACCAGCATAACCAGCAGGTTGGGCAGGACATCCGAGTGAATGGGCTAGATATCCAGAAGGAGCAGTAATCCCTGAACCATGGTTCCGCAGGAGGCAGCAGCAGCCTCAGAGGTTTGAAGAAAGGAGTCCCCGTGGAGAAGGTGGGACAACTCCAGCCAGAGGGAGTGTTTGTTGTACAGAGAGGCAAAGGCGTGGCTGTGACTGTGGTCTAAAGCCAACAGCAAGACGGTTGGAGAGCTCAAGGCCTATTGCTCAGGCCAGGCAGGATCCCAACTGGAGCAGGCCTCAAACCTCACCTGGAGCTGAGAAGCCGAGAAGAAAAGGTAACCCATATTTAACTAAAAGCAGGGTACAAACTGCTGGTATATGGGGAATACAGGGAGCACAGGAATATTATCCTTGTGAGAATGCTTATGAGATAAGGTGTAAGAAACACGCACCAACTAAGAGACTTGTTAGTGACCAAGCTTTACAGAAAGCTAAGACAAAACACTTGCAAAAGGAAGACAGTTACCAGTATTTGAGGGCGCAGGACTGATGCCCTGTATTCAACCCTGAGCATTGGGAGGTTGTGCAGAAGATATTTAAAAAGCCTTATTACAACTTACCAACAAATAATGACTTAAGCTCAGAGGCTTCAGAAGGGGAACCGATGCAGGTGGAATTTGCATCAGACACTGAGATGGACTGTAGCTTCTGTAAGACAGGAAGCTTGGAGTCCTTACTAAGCAACTAAGCTAGGTCTTGGGAATTGAGACTGTTTGTTTGCCTGATATTCCATTTACTGTGAAGATAACAGTTTTCCTTTACTGCTTTCTTTTTCTTTAACCTGAAGCAAGGAATTTGTGTTTGACGTTTTTGTGTCCAAGCATATGAACCTTTTTGCATGAAAGGGGAAATAAATGCCTTTTGTTTTCCCTCCACTCGGACCTTTTGTTTTCTGTGGGATTTTGGTAACAAAGGACGCTACCAGGGCTGAAAGTCCCTGGGCCCTGTAAGTTATTGGCCAAATCCAACCTTAAATATTTTTATGTCCCACCTACCTCGCTCCAGTACGCTGCCAAGGTAGGCCCTGTGACAAAATGCAACACCATTTCTTCTTTGTCTTTCATTTTCAGCATAGTAGACCATGTGATCATCTGATGCAAAGTGCCCGATGTCAGTCGATTTTAGTTCACTGACACCCAGCAGATCAAGTTGTACATGTTCCATTTCATTCTTGACCTCCTCCATCTTCGCTTGGTTCATGCTTTTGTACATTCCATGTCCCAATATGTAAGACATCTTTACAGCTTCTGACTCTCATTTCATGCGCAGCTACATCAGCAATCAACGTCCCGAAGGCTTTGATCCAAGCACATCATAAATGCTGGCTTTACTCTGAAAAGTCTTCAGCTCCTCCCCAGTAGCTAGTTGAGTGCCTTCCGACCTGGGGGTCTCATCTTCCAGCATTATAGTGCAATTTGTTTTGTTGTGACTATCCATTGGGTTTTCATGGCAAGATACAGAAGAAGATTGCTAGGCCTTTGCTCCATGCAGTTTAAGTTTAGTGTTGTTGCCGTTGTCACAGAAATGTGATCTTCCGCTGCCAACACTGTCCCATTTTGCTGCTGCCCAGATGGGTGGTTTGTCTTGGTCTGGCACCTCAGCTGAGACCTGTCCATCTTGGGAGACCCTGCCAGTAGTTAAACTACCGATAGCTTAGCCCTCAGCATCACTGTTACACACAAGCCCTCACAGCACGACAAGCTGCAAACCAAGTCAGGGGCATCCATTTGACGTTATTGAAAATACTATGGCTTGGACAAGTCAAATTTTTGTATAAAGACAGTTCTCCAGGAACAAGCAGGAAGTCAGTCCTCACTTATAGGTGATGTCGGCACTGATGGAGCCCGCACGGAGCAATTCCCCTGCTTTCAAAGAAAGCCTTTGGGATTGCTGTCACGTATGCGTGGTCCTCTTCCCGCCCAATGGTGCCATCTTGCTCAGTCTCTCTTTTTCCGCGGAGCCCTTCGGATGCACGTCCTCGTCCCTCGGAAAAAGTGTTTAGTTTTCCGGCCTCTGGCCTGCTGTTTTCTGGTTGCACCGGTCCTCTACCCATCCTCCCCCTTGCTCCTATCTCTTTTGAGCAAAGGGGACATTTTTTTTCCTAATTTTTGTTGTCAATGGGTTTCACTTAGCCCCACTCAGCGTTCCTGAGAGTCGGACAAGGAGCGGCCTCGTAAGGTACCTTGAACAGACTTGGAGGCCCTAGGCGATGGCGTCAGGTCTCCCGAGGGTCATCCCAGCGAGGACCCCCTCTCCTCCTCGACGCCCAACCCAGTGACCCCATTGTCTGTGTCACAGGGCCCCATGCCCATGTGGGAGTCCTGTATGCTGGCACTAGAATGTAACATTTCTGTGTTCATAGTTTCCCAGTAGGCGCTCGTATCCAGCTTCGCTGCTGCATGCCTAGAGACTGAGGTTCCTTCAAGAGGGACACTGAAATCCACTCTGGAAACCCCCGAGAGCCATGGGCCTCATGAGGGTCCTCTGCATTGGTCTCGTTCGCCTTCCTGTTCCTCGGGGGCGAGATACTCCAGGGGCTCCAGCTCCAAACTGGCCTCAGTCTCTGGGCGAGGTGACCAGCTGGAATCTAACTCCTCTTCCGAATTTTCGGGCTGGGAGTCGGATGGGAATACTTCCCCTGAGACCCATACCCATCGGGACCTCCCGTCAGACCAGTCGCCGCCCGCCTTTCAGTGGCATTTGCCACCCAAGGACACCTCCTTCTCGGTGTTCGTCCGGGATATTTATTTATTTATTTTTATTTATTTATTAACAGTTCTTATATACCGCACTATTAGCCATCAGCGCGGTTTACATTGAACAGAAACATCCGACAATTTACATATGTCTGGTCATTACATTTAACAGGAAGTAGAACTTGGATAAACGGGTTAACTATATACATTGGTGATTCATCTGATAATGGACAAGGTCAACTATATACATAGGTGGTACAACAATACATGAAACTGCTTGTTATTTACATTGTGGGGTAAGCCTGTTGCGTGGGTCTGCCTGTTTGACTGCTTCTGCTACTCGCTTGGGAGTTATGTTCGGAGCTGTCATTGAGATATTTAAGGAAGAGGAAATGTTTTAACGCTTTTCTGAACTGGCTCAAGTTGGGGATTGCTCTGATTTGTGCTGGTAAAGCGTTCCATAGAGTTGGGGCGCAGAGTTGGAAGGCTCTGTTGGCTGTTGATCTGGTGCATCTTGTGGTTTCATTTGGGATGACTAGCATGTTCAACTCTGCGGTTCTTCGTGGCCTGTTTGGTGCAAGTGGTTGGATGAGGTTAGATAGAGAGGATGAGGTAAGCCCCTTATCAGCTTTGAACGTTAGCAGTAAAGTCTTGAAACTGATCCTTGCTTGAATGGGGAGCCAGTGTAACTGTCTTAGGAGGGGAGTCACGTGGTCTCTCCTGGATGCCCCAAAGAGTACCCGCGCTGCACTGTTCATAGCCAGTTGCAGGGGGTTCAGGGTGGACCGTGGGAGTCCTTGCAGTATGGAGTTTGAGAAGTCGAAATGGGGAATTATAAGGGCTTGATAAATGGTGCGGAAATCATCCGGTTCGAGTAGCGTTCGAGTAGCGATATGGCACGGGCTCTCAACCTGGCTACCCAGGTGGAGGAGGAACCTCGAGCTGAAGAGCTCAATATCTTGCAGTACCAGTCCCCTCCTCAGGAATCTCTTGCTGTCCCAGTTCCTCCCATTTTGTCCAGGCTGCTACTCCGCATGTGGGAGACCCCTGCATCGGTCCCCATCATGAGCAAGCACCTCGATGCAATGTACAGGTCCAGCGTGGCCCTGGGTTCAGGAAAACCCAACTGCCCCACACTTACATGGTGGTGGAGTCGGCCATGAGAAAACAAAAAAGCCTGAAGTCACATTCTTCGGTTCCACCGAGCAGGGAGTCAAGAGCCCTCGACACCCTAGGCCGCAAGGCCTATCAAGGGTCCATGCTCTCATGCCATATTCAGGCATACCAATTGTACACGGGCATGTTTTTACGTGACCTAGCCAAGGAACTTGGGGGCTTCTCCACGGGCCTCCCGGGCGAACCCCTCAACAGGTTCCGGACCCTCCTCAAGTCCATTGCGGAGTGCTCAAAACACCTCTCCCACGCCGCCTACGACAGATTCTAGTCTTCGGCTCAAGTCACAGCTGCTGGCATCGGGGTCCGGTGCCAGGCATAGCTCCAGTCCTCGGACTTGGAGCAGTGGGTCCAGGAAAAGCTCCTAGACATACCCTGCCTTGTTGAACAGCTCTTCGGTAAACCGATGGAGGATAAGGCCGCCGAAATTGAGAGACGGAGTTTGTCACCCGTACCCATCTCTCACGCAAGACCTCCTCCATTCCTCGAAAGAAACAGCAAACTAAGAAGCCGTTCTTTCCATGGAAGGGCCTACCCTACCGAGGCTATCCACCATACTCACCCACTCCTACGCTGACCACCACGACGCAGGGAAAGCCTGGGCCACATGGTCATCGGAAACTGAAAGGGCCCAAGGCCCATACCCTGGCTCCACCTCAGCCCGCCCAGGGGTTCTGACACCAGCAGCATAGCCTTTCACCCCCTGGCAGCGCCGGAGCCAGTGGGGGGATGCCTGCCCTCCTTCACCCCTCAGCGGGGATCCATCTCGTCAGACACTTGGGTCCTCAGAGTATTCCAGGACAGCTCTGTCTCTGTTTGGACAGGCTTCCCCCTCCCTTCTTCCCAGTGGAGCCTTCTCGACTCCCTGCACACCAGTCCTTCCTACAGCAGGAGTTGGACAACCTCCTCGCCCAGCGAGTGATCGAGAGGGTACCGACGCATCTCCGAGGTCGGGGCTTCCATTCCCGGTACTTCCTCATCCCGAAGAAGACGGGGGGCCCATGGCCCATCCTCGACCTCCGAAAACTAAACAAGTTTCTGGTGCGGGAGAAGTTCAAAATGCTATCTCTTGACATCCTGTTGCCCTTCCTCCAGCAGGGCAACTGGCTATGCTGTTTGGATCTCAGAGACGCTTACACCCACATTCTGTTTCACCCCCAGCACAGGCAGTTCTTGTGCTTCAGGCTGCAAGGGGAGCATTACCAATACAGGGTGCCCCCCTTCGGACTCGCATCTGCTCTGCGAGTCTTCACAAAGTGCCTCTCTGTGGCCGCCGCCTCCCTCAGACGGCAGGGCGTACCGGTCTTCCCTTACCTCGATGACTGGCTCGTCACGGGGCCCTCGGCCGTTGAAGCCCGCCTTGCAGCATCATGCACAATCCTCCTCCTCGAGTGCCTGGGATTCTTGGTCAACCATCCCAAGTCCCACCTCGAGCCGGCACAGGCCTTGGAGTTTATCGGCGCACGCTTCAACACTCAGCAGGCGATCGCTTTTCTGCCGGCAGACCGTGCAGCTCACCTCCGAGCATTGGCGACCCAGGTCCAGAGCAACACTCGGGTCATGGCGCGGACTATGTTGCACCTCCTGGGACACATGGCCTCCACCGTCCATGTGGTCCCACATGCCCGCCTGCACATGCGGACGGCCCAGTGGTGCCTCAGCACTCAGTGGAGCCCAGCCTCTGGTCACCTCAGGGACCCCATTCAGGTCTCCCTCAACCTTCACAGGGTCTTAGACTGATGGCAGGACCTCCACAACCTTCGTCGGGGACTGCCCTTCCAAACCCAGCAGCAAGAACTAGTGCTGACAATGGACGCTTCACTGTTGGGATGGGGAGCCCACTGCCGTGCACTGTGCACGCAGGGGCAATGGTCACCCAAAGAGTCTCAACAGCATATCAACTTGCTCGAGCTTCGGGTAGTCTGATGGGCCTTGAGGGCCTTCGAGGATCATCTCCAGGGAAAGTCAGTACTCGTGCAGACCAACAATCGATTAGCGATGTTCTTTATCAACAAGGAAGGGGGCACGGGATCACACCTCCTCTGCTGGGAAGCGGTCCTCCTTTGCTCCTTCAGCTTCTGTCGAGGGATAACCCTACGAGCAGTCTACCACCCGGACCATGAGAACATCCTCATGAACAAACTCAGCAGGATCCTCTACCCTCACGAATGGTGGCTGGACCCGGAGGTGACCAACTGGCTGTTCCATCGGTGGGGGACCCCGACCATGGACCTGTTCGCCAGCCTGGTGAATACATAGCTCCCCTGCTTTTGCGACCCAGTCCCACACCCGAGCAGGAAGCCGCGGGATGCGTTCTTCTTGAGCTGGACCTCAGGATTTCTCTACGCATTCTCTCCCACTCCTCGCATTGCGAGGATGCTCCATAAAGCTCAGTGGGAATGAGCGTCGATGATACTCGTCGCTCCTTCGTGGCCTCGGCAACCGTGGTTCCCACTCCTGCTCCGGCTCGTGTCTGAGCCTCCAATTCCCCTGGGCTGTGCCCCAAGCCTGCTAATACAGGATGAGGGGCAGGTGCTACACCCAAACTTGGCCTCATTGTCCCTCGCAGCCTGGCGGCTGAACGGGTCACCCTAGCCACACTAGACCTCCCAGAGGAGGTTGAGGAGGTGGTCCTCACGTCGAGGAAGGACTCGAGAAGACGAGCAGCCCTTGGTCTCCCGTTTCATGCGGGGCCTCTTGCTGTCCAAACCTCCCATCCAGCCGCCTCCTGCGGAATGGGATCTGAACATAATGGTCATGAAGCTTATGCATTCACCCTTCGAGCCAATGGCGACATGCTCACTTCGGCACCTGTCCTGGAAGGTGGTCTTTCTGGTGGCTTTGACCTTGGCCTGCCGAGTCAGTGAACTCCAGGCTTTCAAGACTGAAGCCCCTTACACCAAGTTCTATAGGAACAGGGTGGTCCTCTGTACCCACCCCAAGTTCCTGCCGAAGGTTGTCTCGGATTTTCATCTCAATCAGGAGATAGTCTTGCCTACCAGGCATTGGTGGTTTTGCATACATTCAACTGCAAGAGGACTCTTGCCTTCTATCTGCAGTGCACTCAGCCCCATCGCAAGTCTGGCCGGCTTTTCGTGACCTACAATCCCAATCGCCTGGGGCAGACAGTCACAAATCGCACCCTCTCCATTTGGGTGGCGGACTGCATCGCCTTCACTCACGCAAAGGCGGGCACCATGCTGAATCAGCGGGTCACCGCACAGAGCGTCCGAGTCAAGGCGGCTTCGGTGGCTTAGTGGCACTGAGTGCAGCGATCAGTCATCTGCCGGGCTGCGATCTGGGCTTCGGCGAACACTTTCGCCTTGCACTACTGCCTGGAGAGGGAGTCTGACCGGCTCTTTGTGACCTACAATCCCAATAGTCCGGGGCAGGCAGTCACCAAATGCATCCTCTCAGCTTGGGTGGTGGACTGCATCACTTTTGCCCATGCAAAGGTGGGCGCCCCGCTAGATCATTGAGTCACCGCACACAGGGTCTGGGCCAATGTGGCCTCGGTGGCCTAGTTACGCTCCATGCCCCTGATGGACATCTGCTGGGCGGCGACCTGGTCTTCCACGAATACCTTCACTGCTCACTACTGCCTGGAGAGGAAGTCCCGCTGGGACAGCGCCTTCGGCCAGGCTGTACTCCATAATCTGTTCGGGGTATAAGCAACTCCTGCCCTCTGACCCTTCTTCACGTCTACCGAGGGCTTCGCCCCGAGGACTTGGGCTCCTTTGGGCTTCAGCTTCTGCTCACAGCCTCGCGGAGGCATTTTTTGGTTACAGGTTCGGTAGCCTGTAGCTGGGGAGTCCCATAAGTGAGGACTGACTTCCTGCTTGTTCCTGGAGAAAGCGTGATTACTCACCTATAACAGGTGTTCTCTAGGGACAGCAGGAATCAGTCCTCACTACCCTCCCGCCTCCCCTGATGAGTTGCTAGATTTTTGTCCTTCCCTTGCCATCTGCTTGGTAGGGCTCGAGCTAAGGGACCTGACTGAGCAAGATGGCACCCTTGGTCGGGAAGAGGACCACGCATACGTGGCAGCAATCCCAAAGGCTTTCTTTGAAATCTGGGGAATTGCTCTGCATGGGCTCCGTCAGGGCCGAAGTCACCCATAAGTGAGGACTGATTCCTGTTGTCCCTGAAGAACACCTGTTACAGGTGAATAACTACGCTACATCTCTGCTCTTGAGAATCTTGTCTAGGTCCTTCATAGCCATTCTGCCAAGAGTACTGCCTCATTGGATTTCTAGACTCTTTACTGATTATTGATCCAAGCAGGTTAAAGTTATCAATTATTTCAATTTCTTCTCTATCTTCACTTTCAGCTAGTATTGTGGTGTCCTCAGCATTGAATGTATTATCAAAGAACAAAGCACTGGGCATTGATGGCATTCACATTGAAGTACTACAGCAATCGGATGCTGGGTTTAAAAAAGGTTTGTACAAGTTCCTGGAGGAAAGGGCCATAAAACATTATTAAATGGGATGCAGGAAATCCACTGCTTGCCACAATATAAGCATTGTGGAACCTGTGTCCTTTGGGGAAACTGCTAGGTATTTGTGACCTAGATTGGCCACTGTTGGAAACAGAATACTGGGCTTGATGGATCTTGGTCTGACCCAGTATGGCATATCTTATGTTCTTACGTTACCATACTTACAGGGCTCTGCCAGGAAATTTGGAAGACAACATCATGGTCAACTGACTGGAAAAGATCTGCATTCATACCAGTACTGAAGAAAGGTGATCTGACTGACTCTGGAAATTTATTTATTTAAACTTATTTTTATACTGCCTTTCTACTATTCAAAGCGGTTTACAATTAACCAACAATTGAACAGGATCATAAGGTACGCTGTTGTACAAGGAACTGGAACAATATAACAAAATAACAGTATAACTACATAACAATAAGTGCATTGAACTTTGAGCTTTTTCCAGTGTTGTAGGTGAGAGATAGTATTCAACATCAGATCATTGATACAGTGTATGTGTGCAGTGTATTGGATTGAAGGATTTTTAACAGAAAGGATTTGTGGTGTTTGAGTCTCTAGGTCTGAGGATATGTTGTATTCTTCTTTGAAGTGGTGCATTTTTAATTTCTTCCTGAATTCAGACAGGTCTGAGAGTCCTCTTACAGTTGGCGGTAAGTTGTTTCATAAGGATGGGATGAATAAGATGAATGCTCTATTTCAGGTGGACTGCTTGCTCTTTGTCTTCTGATTTGGGATGGAGAGTAGATTGAGGGTGGAGTTTCTTTGTAGTCTTTCATTCTTTGTCTTTGAGAAAAGGGTCTGGAGACATGTGGCAGATTCCTTGTGAAGGATTTTGAATATTGTGATAAGAACTTTCTATCTGATTTTGGCTGAGATGGGAAGCCAATGAAGTTGTATTAGTATTGGGGGGGGGGGGGGGGGGTTTTATCGGTGAGGGACTCCAGATATTATTCGAGCTGAAGGGTTTTGGGCCATCTGTAATGTGTGTAGAGTTTAAGTATGCCTTGAAAGATTTATTTATTTATTTGTGTGCTCTTATATACCGCCCTTTGAAGAGATCAAGGGCAGTTTACAAATAACCGGAACAAAAACGATTACATTAACTATATTATATTAACATATTTAACATAGGAGCATTTACACAGGATGATGTGAGGTGAAAGATGATATTACAATAGTCTAGCACAGGTGTAGTCATTGCCTGGCATATGGTTCGGAATAGTTCTGGGGGGAGTAGTGGGTGGAGATGCTTTAGGATTCTTAGTTTGTGGTAGAGGGAGGTGGTTATTCTTTTTATGTGAGGTTGAAAGATCAGATGCCCAGATATTTTATTTTGGTTTTGACTTTAAATGTTACGTTGTCTATTTTCAGTGTTGATGGAGGGGCAAAAGTTGGGTTAGTGGTTAAGTAAAGCACTTCAGTCTTCTCTTGGTTGATGAAATTATCACACAATCGCTCTGATCTCACATGCCAGCAAGCTTCTACTCAAGATCATGCAACAAAGACTACAACCACACCTAGAATGAGAACTGCTTGAAGTGCAAGCAGGGTTCAGGAAAGGGCGAGGAACAAGAGACATCATTGCAGATGTGAGATGGATCTTTAGAAAAACAAAAGAATACCAAAAGGATATCTATATGTGTTTTATTAGCTACAGCAAGGCTTTTGACTGTGTAAATCATGAGAAACTCTGAGCCACATTAAGAAGTATGGGTGCTAGTTCTCTTGCACAACCTTTACATTGATCAAGAAGCAACAGTTTGAATGGAACAAGGAGAAACAGAATAGTTTAAAATTAGTAAAGGTGTATGACAAGGCTGCATACTTTCCCCCTATCTGTTTAATTTATATGCAGAAATACATCATCAGAGAAACAGGACTGTATGAAGACAACCGAGGTGTG
Source organism: Ichthyophis bannanicus (assembly GCA_033557465.1). Classification (NCBI taxonomy): domain Eukaryota; kingdom Metazoa; phylum Chordata; class Amphibia; order Gymnophiona; family Ichthyophiidae; genus Ichthyophis; species Ichthyophis bannanicus. The sequence continues at coordinate 197,726,473 of CM066039.1, forward strand.
AAGATTGGTGGAAGACTCATCAATAGCCTTTGCTATGCTGATGATACCACAATACTAGCTGAAAGTGAAGAAGATCTGAAATATTTGCTTCTCAAAATCAAGGAACATAGTCTTAAAATGGGCCTGCACCTAACATACTGTGTCAATATAAAATCACTAAATCAAAAGTACAAACTTATCTCAGTAGTTGTCCATTAATTCCAACACAGTGCTGCATTTCGAACAATAGCTTGTAGACCTGGTTGTTCCTCGGGTAAAATTCTTGCAAATCGTCATCCAAATGCTGGGACATTGAGTGGATTAAAAGAACATTTAAGACCAGACTTACTGAACATTGTTCAAGACTGACTGGAACAACCTTGTCACCAATGGGGCAAATTGTTTAGATTATGAACATTCTTTTAATCAATTAAAATGGTGAGCCATCAAGTATATACCTGCACATTGGAAGGAAGGGGATGGAGATGTACTACTGACCAAGTGCGAGCTGCACTGGATCTTTATGCTAAACATGCTTCAGTCTAATGGTATGAATGTGGAAGTAGATGGTGGCAGTATGAATAATGATGTGATTTGCCATCAGTGTGCATGTGATATGGAGAATAAGAAGACCATATGTTAAGAGAAGCTTAGATTGGATGCTATGGGGGTCATTTTAAATGCCTTAGTTGACATTTAGACCTCCGAAAACGTGCATGTGAACATCCAAATCACGGAAACGTCCCTGGAGCCATTTTACATGTGGCAGGGGAGACATCCTGCAGGGACATCCAAGTAGGCAGGGGGCGTGGTGGAGTTGTGTCTGGTGTGATACAATGGACTTAGAGGTCCCTGCTTGATTTCAGAAAAGTCCGGAGACATCTGCAACCTTGTCTACGTTTAGGCCTGTTCCAGCCATGAATAGGCATCAAGAGCAAGCTCGTCTTAGCAGTAAAACATTGTAGAGAAGATGGCACTCCATCATCCAGAGGGTGTAGAGAAGATGGCACTCCATCATCTACGTATAATGACAAAAAAGAGATTAAATGCAAGAACGATACCATCAACTATAGCCAACAATATTGACACATTAATCATAAAAACCAACATATTTAGAATTTGCCTAATATATAGACCCCCTGATCAAAAAGCAGATAGCCTAGATTCACTAATTGAATTCCTAGGATCATCTACAGAACAAAATCCCATAATCATGCTTGGAGATTTCAACCTCCCCTCACTTCCAGCATCAGAATCCAACTTGTTCCTAGAATCCATATCAGACATGGACTTTCACCAAATAATCAATACAACAACACATATAAAGGGAGGCTCGCTTGACCTTATTCTCCTCCCAAACACACTCTTCCAGCTATTCAACCCAGATTCCATAGAATGCTCACAAATACCTTGGTCTGATCATTACATTATCAAAACAAACTTCACATTCCACACCAATAACACTAAAAATAACACACGAAGTGATCCCACTACAAAATTCAGAAAATTTAATGAAACTGAATTCTTGGATACAACAATACCCTACCTCTCATCATCCCCAACGAATCTAGATGAAGCTGTCAAAAACTGGCATGACATAATCAACAATGCAGCCAAACTTGATCAACGAATTAAAAAGCCCACTAACTTAAAAATAAAACACCATGGTTCAACAACACGCTAAAACAAATGAAAAAAGAACAAAGAAAAATAGAGCACAAATGGCGCAAAACCAAATCAATCATCAACAAGGAAATATATAACAACTATCTTACAAAATACAAGGATACTTTAGATAGCACAAAAAAAATCTTATTACGCGGCAATCTTATCAAAATCGTATAACAGACCACGAGAACTATTCTCCATTGTTAGAAATCTAACTAATAATCCCCAAATATCTAACAATGAAATCACTGATATTTCGGTACAAACCCTAGCCAATCACTATCAAAACAAATCTACACAACCTATAATGACTCTAGACAATATCAATATGGTTCATCATTGCTCAGATGAATGGTCAGACTTCCATCCTATATCAAAAGATTCACTAAAGAATATCATTTCCAATCTCAACACCACAACTTCCTTTCTTGATCTATGCCCAGTAACATGGATAAAAAGTACACTTCCAATACTTCTATCATACATTCTCCCCATAGTCTACCTCTCGTTACTTCAAGGACACCTCCCATCCACGCTCAAACATGCACAAATCCGCCCAATTCTCAAAAACAACATGCTTGACAAAACATCACCAAAATCATACAGACCCATCTCAAGTATCCCTTTTTTGGCTAAAATAATAGAAAAAGTGGTACAAATCCAGACACAAGAATACCTAGATTCATCCTACCCACTTGATGAGCACCAATATGGATTTAGACCTAAACACGGAGTTGAAACACTCTTAACAGTCTTAACTGACGTACTACTGAGAGGGATTGACAATCATAAACAAGCATTTATACTCTTATTTATTGACATTTCGGCAGCATTTGATAGTGTTCATCACACTATAATGCTTAATAACCTGAAACAAATAGGAATAAATGCCACTGTACAGAAATGGTTCACCTCTTATCTAAACAATAGAACGCAAAATGTAAGAATAGGCAACCAAACATCAAACATATATAAACAAGAAATTGGACACCCACAAGGCTCTGCGCTATCAGCCCTCCTGTTCAATATTTACATAAAACCAGTCTACAATATTTTAAAAAAATTCAGAGTATACTATCATCTATATGCAGATGATATTATGATGTACATCCCATTTACAATCCCTAACTTACCAATAAAACTACTATCAGATTGTTTCAATGAAATAACAACCTGGCTAAAAGCTCAAAACCTTCACATTAATCATTCAAAAACAGAAGTTCTAATTGTAACAAAAAACCAATCATATATCCCTCCAACCCACATAACAATACAAAATCATGACATTAAAATAAAAAACGAAATAAGATACCTAGGTGTTATAGTAGACACACATCTGACGATGAATACTCATATCAGAAACACCATAAAGAAAATATATTTTAAACTCAAAATCCTTAAACAACTTCGCCCATTAGTACACCTACAAGACTTCATTAATATAATCCAGGCTACAATAACCCCGCACTTTGATTTTGCCAACCTAATTCTTTTAGGAATAACGAAACAAAACATCAAAAGAATCCAACTAGCACAAAACGCCGCAGCTAGAATTATAATGAAAGCACACTCATTTCAGCACATAACACCAATACTAGCTTCCCTTCACTGGTTGCCAATTCAAAGCAGGATAATATATAAAACTACAATAACTACATTTAAAGCCTTAAATCACATGGCTCCAATCCCACTAAGCAACCTAATCAGTATGGAATCTCAAAAAACTACGCACAGAAAAGGACACTCCAATAAACTAAAATCTCCTAATGATTTCATAAAAGCAAATAAATTAACTAATAACAGAGCTTTTTCTCATGCTGCCCCATCCACATGGAATTCCCTTCCGGAGGACCTACGAACTATAAACGAAATTATGGAACTCCGCAAAAAACTAAAAACCTATCTATTCTCCAAACACTACGGCAACATAGATAATCCCTCGATATACTCAGATAAAGGCTAGAATCACCTGACTGAGTAATACCAAATCCAACAACTTAACAGAAAATACACTGAACTAAAAACACTATGATTCAACCCTAAAGTGCCTACAACTTGTATGTGTATATAGTTTATTGTACATAGTTTATAAGCCAGTTTTATGCTGTTATGTATTAGCTCATGCTGTTAACCATTATATTGTTTATTGTTACAAAATGTTCGATGTAAAACCAAGCTCTTGCTTTGTGGATTTTGTTTTATTGTGAACCGCAACTGAACTCTGGAAGATGCGGGATATAAATGATTGTTAAATAAATAAATAAAAATAAAATCTCCAGTACTCTGCACAATCAGTGATAGCGGCAGTGGGATTTCCCTGGTTCTAGCTCATTTCTCTAACCATTAGGCTATTCCTACATGCCTTCAGTCTGGCACACTATTCCGAGGAGGTCTATGTAAATGGCCCCGCAGTTGTCCATATCAGGCACATCCACCTTTGTGAAATTGTGCCTGGACTTGGACATGACTACTTCTTTTTGGATATTCTGGCTTGCATGTCCCAGATTGCACTTGGACGTCAAATTGTAAAATGTACTTTTTTGTTTCAACTGATACTGGCCACGGATAGATATGCTCAGAGTGCCTGGATGAGGATTTTCAAGAGTTTTCCCTGAGGCAGAACCAGGTCTGCAGGCCATTGTTCAAAACTCAGCGCTGTGTTGGTATTAATGAACAACTGCTGAGAAGTTTGTAATTTTGATCTAATGATTTTATATAGGCACAATCTGTTAGGATTCATTTAAACAGCATATAACTTCTGCGAAGAATAATATTGCTGTTTATGCAATGGACAGCAAACTTCTGTGCTAAACTTGCCTTAGGGAAACTCTGTGCCAGAGCTTTAGTGCTGGGCTCTATTGCAGGGTTTCTGCACTGAATCTAGACTCTAGTAACAGAAATAAGAATTAGAACTGAAGGAGAGGAAGGTAAAGTGAGTTGCCCTTATAGTCATACAGAGAATCAGTGTCGGAGCCAGGATTAGACCCAGGAGTCCTCTTGGCATGCCTCGCATCATGCTTTGCTTACCACATCACACCTCCCTTTCTCAGTGTCCAGGAGAAGGGGCACCTCACTGTCTAAAAGCAGTGCTAAGAATGTGTAAAAATAAAGGATCCTGGGGAGCCTGGTGTTGAGAGAATGGGTTCTTGCCACCACAGTCGCTCTGACAGTGCCAGGTGGTCAACCAGGGATTCCAGCAAGAAAAACCTCAGTGTCCCTGGAGCCTGCTGTGGCTCTCTGTGGTTTCTTGCTCCTGGCCCACTGAAACTTCCTCCTCCTCCTCCTCACTCCTTGTCTGCCTATTTCTGTTTTGTCAATATTTTTCATTTCAGTTTTATAGTTTTATTTTGAATGTTCCATAGCCAAAAGAAGATCTTTATTCCTCTCTTCTGTAGGCCTTTCAAAATAAACAGAACAGCGCACAGGAGCTGAGATAGGCATTCAGGACTCTACTGGGCAAATGAAGGAGTGGGTGCAGGCGGCCAAGTGAATAGGAGGCCTAACTGGTCTTTTTGGTGCTCCTGAAACTTGCGTGCAACTGCACACATTAGCTTTACTTTGTCATTCTCTTATTGCCACCCTTTTAGCTTCTGAATTTGGTATGTCAAAGCAATCTTTAGGATGAATGTTCTTTAAAAGTTCGTTTTGCATCTCCGCACTCCTGGCTTGTGCTACATCTTTTGTGGGGTGTAATCCCCAGAGGTGTATAGGGGAAATATTTGGGATTTTTTTTTGTATTTTGTTTCATTAAGACGGTTCTTTTAGGGAGATTGCTCTCTAGATCCAGTTGAACACCAGCTGTACCGGCGTCTGAGAGGCCTGTTCTGGTGACGTCAGGAAAGGGGCCTATAAGAGCCTGTGCCCTTGGGATCATGGTGAAATTGCTGCCCAGATCCATTTGAACATAGTTGTACTAGCGTCTGAGAGGGCACCTCCAGTGATGTCAGGAAAGGGGATCTATAAGATCCTGTGCCCCTCCTTGGGATGTGGCTGCGGGCACGTGCCTGTGAGTATGTGCTCTGAATGGATAGGATCTGCCCCTTTGGAACCCTTTCGGAGCACGAAGGAGCCTGAGGAGCTTGGAAAAGAGTTTGAATAGGACTTGGTGCTGTGAAGTATGTAGGGCCAAAATGGAAGTGTAGAGGAGGAATGGCAGAGAAGATGTCTGCAAAAGTGATCGGGCCCATGAATCCACATATTAAGATTGCCTCGGAACAACCAGAAATGGCATCTTATTTATTTATTTATTACAATTTCTTATATACCGCGCTATTCGGTATCAGCGCGGTTTACATCATAACACAACGACCATAACAACAAGCTGTCTGGTTTTACATCGAACAGGAGTGCAAACTTGGATAACGGGTTAACTATATACATGAGATATTTACACGGAACAAGGTTAGGTAACAATCACATAACGAATGTAAGGGACCTTTCTAGAGTGGGTCATTTCTTCAGAGGGGATATCTAGGTTCAATTGCTGGTTGGGTAGTATTGGAGGAAAAGGTGGTATTTGAATGCCTTCCTGAACTGATATAGGTCGGTAATGGCCCTAATGTCAGGGGGTAGAGCATTCCAGCATTTGGGGACATAGAAACTGAACGCCCTGTTTGTGGTTGTCATGTTGCACTTTGTCAATGCCTTTGGGGTTGTTAGAAGGTTTACAGCTGTTGCTCTTCTGGATCTGTTGGGGGGGACAATGTGAATAAGTTCTGTGAGTGAGGAGGATGAAATACCTTTGATTGCCTTAAATGATAGGAGTAGGGTTTTAAAGATGATATTCCCATGGATAAGTAGCCAGTGAAGCTGTTTGAGAATGGGAGTCACGTGGTCACTTCTGGAGGCTCCGTAGAGGACCCTTGCTGCGGCATTCATCTTCTATGAGTACTGACTCTCCTTTGGACTCTCCCGCATTGGGTTTGACTCTACCCGGCTGTCCTGAGACTTTGGTTAAGACCAATGAAAATTCAGCTGATCGAGGTGGGTTGACGCTGGTCTTGGCCTCCTTACCACCTCTGACCAACAAAATTATTTCTCCCTTGGGGGGGTTATCCCCCTTCCCCAAGACTATAGTATTACAATCAAAAGACGCTTTGGTTTCTGCCCCAGTACCTAAGGACACAGTCTTTAAAGATGTTTGAGATATTGTATCCTGAATGGAAGTTAATTAAATAATTCCTGTAAGCTATTTTCCATTTTCTCCTCTGACACAGTTTCTAAGCTTTTCAAGCATGACTCCAGATTGTAAGTATAGAAAAAAGGTGTGACAGATTGGATTCCCAATGTGGGATGCTCCAATCTGCCACTGCTTCTTGAGTAAAAGATTCCCTAGTGATTCATAGACAATTGGAGAATATTGAAAACTCAGCTAGAGGGAATAATCTTCGATTTTTGAAAATTTTCAATAACTAGGTAGTTAACACCTTTGATTTTGTTTCAAAAATATCTTAAAGAAATTTTACTTATTGTATAACCTGAGTTGATATTGTTGTCAAACATTTATTATTTGTCAAGTGCGTCTGTAGCTTTTGAGAAAGAGGGTGAGATGGATCAGCGATCACCTGTAGATAGCTTAGGTCTGTCAGCATTTCTCAAGTCATCTGTTGAGAACATACCCACTCATGCTACTCTGCTAGTATGATTTTCTTTCGAAGCTGATAAGCATAGAATTATGAAATTATATTTCTAGAAGAAAAATGTTTCTCTCTGTGGGTAGCAAAACTGTTTTTCCTAATATGAGCAGAGCCACCTAGATGAGACGGAAGACATTTTTGAGGCTGAAACCTAAGGAAAATAAGGTTTTAGCCCTGGAGGCTTCATAGAAACATGGCAGCAGAAAAAGATGACATGGCCTATCTAGTCTGCCCTTCCATATCAACTACAATATTCCCCTTTTTTCCTTTATGCATGTGTGTGCCTTTTCCATGCTGACAGCTCTTTAGCTACACCATTTTTTTTTTACATGCTATCACGTCATTACTGACTCCTGGTGACCTAGGAGCCCCTGGATTTTCTTGGCAAGTTATCACCCGAAGTAGATTGTCAGGCCTTTACTTCTGAGACAATGGAGAGTAAAGTGATTTGCCCAAAGTGTACCAGTGGGAATCAAACCCAGATCTCCTGGGTGTTAGGATGTTGCTCTAACCACTGCGCTACTCCTCCACAAAAAATATTTATTTTATTTAGTTCACACCTTTCCAGTAGTAATTCAAGGCAAGTTACAATCTGAGGTATAGTAGGTATTTCCCTATCCCCAGAGAATTTATAATCTAAGTTTGTAGCTGAGGCAATTGGGGGGGGGGTGTAGGGGGGAGAGGTTAAGTGACTTGAACCCTGATTTCTTTGGACATAGGCTACTGCTCTAACCACTAGGCTACTCCTTCGAGATCCTCTGTGTTTGTCCCATGCTTTTTTGAATTCAGATACTGTCCTCCAGGGCCGGCCCGTCCATTGAGCAAGAATGTTTTTTGCACAGGGCTCCGCGTTTCAGGGGGCCCCGCGCAAAGAACATTCTGCTTTTCTTTTTAAAATTACATTTAAAAAAAAACCCTGTCTCTGGCTGCGGCTGCTGCCGCTGCCGCGTCCGTCGCAGCAGCGGCAGAATGGAGTGTCCCGCGGGGCCCCTTCTCCTCGTTGAGCCCTCTGCAAGGGCTTTCAGATTCGCGAAGGGAGAGTGCTCCCTCGCGTCTCTGTAAAGCCCGCAGGGGCTAATGGGAAATTTCCCATCAGCCACTTTAGACGCGAGGGGCTGATGGGAAATTTCCCATTAGCCCCTGCGGGCTTTACAGAGACGTGAGGGAGCACTCTCCCTTCGCGAATCTGAAAGCTCTTGCAGAGGGCTCAACGAGGAGAGGGGGCCCCGCGGGACACTCCATTCTGCCGCTGCTGCGACGGACGCGGCAGCGGCAGCAGCTAGAGCCAGGTTTTTTTTTTAAAATTTGCCAGAAGGGAAGGGAAGGGAAGGGGAGGGGGGGGTAAGACTGGTAATGGGCTTGGGGGGCTGATGGAGGCTGTCTGGAAATGGGTGATGGGGGGTTAGGACTGGAAATGGGCTGGGGGGGGTGTTAGGACTGGAAATGGGCTGGGGGGGGGTTAGGACTGCTAATGGGCTGGGGCTGAGGGTGGCTGACTGGAAATGGTCTGGGGGGGTAGGACTGGAAATGGGCTGGGGGGGGGTTAATACTGGTAATGGGCTGGGGGCTGATGGAGGCTGTCTGGAAATGGGGTGATGGGGGGGTTAGAATTGGAAATGGGCGGGGGGGGTTAAGACTGGTAATGGGCTGGGGGGCTGATGGAGGCTGTCTGGAAATGGGGTGATGGGGGTTAGGACTGGAAATGGGGTGATGGGGGGTTAGGACTGGAAATGGGCTGGGGGGGGTTAGGACTGGAAATGGGCTGGGGGGGTTAAGACTGGTAATGGGCTGGGGGTTGATGGAGGCTGACTGGAAATGGGGTGATGGGGGATTAGGACTGGAAATGGGCTGGGGGGGTGGTTAAGACTGGTAATGGGCTGTGGGCTGATGGGGGCTGTCTGGAAATAGGGTGATGGGGGGTTAGGATTGCTAATGGGCTATGGGGGGGTTAGGACTGCTAATGGGCTATGGGGGCGCGAGGACAGGAAATGGGTTGATGGGGAGGGGTTAGGACTTGAGGTGGGCTGATGTGGTTAGGACTGGTAATGGGCTGTGGGCTGATGGGGGGGGGTTAGGACTGGCAATGGGCTATGGGGGGCTGACTGGAAATGGGCTGATGGGGTTAAGACTGGAAGTGGGCTGATGGGGGGGTTAGGACTGGTAATGGGTTATAGGGGGGGCTTAAACTGAAAATGGGTTGATGGGGGGCTAGGACTGGTACTGGGTTGGGGGATTGCTATGACTGGAAATGGACTGAGTGGACGGGGAGGCTTGAACTGCAAATAGCTGATGGGGAGGGAGCTTGGAATGGAAATGGGCTGTGAGGGAAGGGAGCTAGGACTGAAAATGGGCTGATGGAGCAGCTAGGATAGGACTGGAAATGGGCTGTTGGGGGGAGCTAAGATTGGAAATGGGCTGTGGCGGGGGCTTGAATTGAAATGGACTCATGGAGGGGCTAGAACTGGAAGTAGGCTCATGGGGGGCTTGGACTGGAATTGGGCTGAGTGGAGGGGAGCTAGGATTTGACATGGGCTGATGGTGGGGCTAGGAAATGACTAGAAATGGGCTGATGGGGGGCTAGGATTGGAAATGAGCTGATGAAGGGACTCAGACTGAAATGGATGGGGGAGCTAGGACTGGAAATGGGTTGATGGGGGGCTAGGACTGGAAATGGGCTGATGCAGGGACTAGAAGGGAATGGATGCTGGGTGAGACTGGAACTAGAAGGGAGCTGATGTTGGGGGAGGATTAGAATGGGATGGGGCTGGGAGAGTAAAATGGAGAGGGGAAAAATATTTTGTGTGGGAGGGATGAAAAATCTACAATTGGCCGGGTATTGGGAGAGTAAGTGGGGATTGAGGATGGAGGGGTAAAATTTGTGTGGATGAAATAAGAATGAGGAAAGAGCAAAAGGAGAAAGATTAGTATGTTAAAGCAGATGTAGAGAGAGAGGATGGAAAGAAACTAGAAGAGAGAAGAAAGGACAAATGGACAGCAGACGATGGAGAGTTAGCAGAAAACATGAAGAAACCAGAAGAAAGTGGCTGGAGCAATTGCAACTGAAAAAAAATGCACAAAAGGTAGAAAGATATCTCTTTATTTTGAATTTATTAACTGGAATATGAAAGCTCTGGGAAATGTGCATCGTTAACGTCTGCGCTTTGTTTGGTACAAGAGGAAATTGATTTATAGTTTTTTTTCTACAGTGTTGTTGTACATTCCAAGTTTGGCTTTTGGGGTTCCCAGTTTAATTATTGCCTTCCTGTTTCTAAATTGCGATTCCTTGTTTGGTGATGGTCTATGTTCTGCATGTGTAACTGAGCTGAGGTATTCTGTTTATGTAATTCCTATTTGACATTGCCACTTGTTCTCTTTCCCCAGTATTCTCTGAAATGTACTGGTTTAATATTTGCAGTGTTTCCTTTTGATAGGTAGGGTCTGGTGCTTTGTGAGTCCTGGTAATGCTGTCAGGATACAGCGGGTTTGCTATGGGTTCTAAATGGGCAGCGTTTGTAGTAGTTCCTAATGTGCCTGGCGGTTGGCACTGGATTATAGTAATGTAGAAATCTTTTAGTCTTTCTTTATCCATACACTCATTAAGAGACATGTTTACTAAAAGTTAGTGTTTGGTAACATTATGCAAATATGTATGCAAATAAGGCCACTTATGCAAATGAGGCCCCACACCGAGTCTCCGCACATGGCCCCGCACCCCCCTTGGGCCGCCCCTGCTGTCCTCATCTCTACCACCTCCACTAGGAAACTATTTCATGCATTTACCACTCTTTCTGTAAAGAAATATTTCCGCATATTACTCCTGAGTCTATCCCCTTTCACCCTCATCCCATGCCCCCTCGTAGCAGAGCTTGCTTTCAATCGAAAGAGACTCTCCCCCTGTGCATTTATGCCACGGAGGTATTTAAACATCTCTTTCATATCTCCTCTATCCCACCTTCCTCTAAAGCAGGGGTCTCAAACTCAAATTGCTTTGAGGGCCAAATGAGGACTTGTAGAGTAACCCGGGGGCCGCACAAGACGCAGGCCTCATTTGCATAAGGGCATCATTTGCATAAATATTTGCATAATGTTACCATACACTAACTTTTAGTAAACATGCCTCTTAATGAGTGTATGGATAAAGAAAGACTAAAAGATTTCTACATTACTATAAACCAGTGCCAACCGCCAGGCACATTAGGAACTACTAGAAACACTGCTCATTTAGAACCCATAGCAAACCTGCCGTGTCCTAACAGCACTACCAGGACTCACAAAGCACCATACCCTAACTATCAAAAGGCAACACTGCAAATATTAAATCAACACATTTCAGAGAATAACAATACATGACCTACTCGGGAAAGAGAACAAGTGGCAATGTCAAATAGGAATTACATAAACAGAATACCTCAGCTCAGTTACACATGCAGAACATACACCATCACCAAACAAGGAATCACAATTTAGAAACAGGAAGACAATTAAACTGGGAACCCCAAAAGCCAAACTTAGAATGTACAACACTGTAGAAATAAAACTATACATTGATTTCCTCTTGTATTAAATAAAGTGCAGACGTTAAAGATGCACATTTCCAAGAGCTGACATATTTCAGTTAATAAATTCAAAATAAAGAGATATTTTTCTACCTTTTGTGCATTTTTTTTTCAGTTGCAATTGTTCCATTCACTTTCTTCTGGTTTCTTTGTGTCTTCTGCTAACTCTCCATCGTCTGCTGTCCATTTGTCCTTTCTTCTTTCCTAGTTTTTTTCCATTCTCTCTACATCTGCTTTAACATACTAATCATTCTCCTTTTGGTCTTTCCTCATTCCTATTTCATCCACTCAAATTTTACCCCTCCATCCTCAATCCCCACTTACTCTCCCAATACCCGGCCAATTGTAGATTTTTCTTCCCTCCCACACAAAATATATTTCCCCTCTCCATTTCACTCTCCCAGCCCCATCCCATTCTAATCGTCCCCCAACATCAACTCCCTTCTAGCTCCTGCCCCACCCAGCATCCGCTCCCTTCTAGTCCCCGCATCATCAGCCCATTTCCAGTCCTAGCTCCCTCCCCTCACAGCCCATTTCCTTTCCAAGCCCCCCTCCCCATCAGCCCATTTCCATTCCAAGCCCCCTTCCACTCAGCCCATTACCATTCCAAGACCCTGTCCCCATCAGCTATTTGCAGTTCAAGCTCCCCCTTCTACTCGGCCCATTTCCAGTCATAGCACCCCCCCCAGTCCATTACCAGTTCTAGCCCCCCCCCTAGCCCATTATCGGTCCTAAGCCCCCCAACAGCCCACTTCCAGGCCTAACCCTTCCATCGCCCTATCTTCATTCTTAGCCCCCCCATAACCCCATTTCAGTCTTAGCCCCCCAATCAGACCACCTCCAGTCCTAACCCCCATCTGTCCATTACCAGTCCTAACCCCCATCACCCCATTTTCAGTACTACCCCCCCCAGCCACACATCAAGTCCTGCTCCCCCCCAGCCACACATCAAGTCCTGCTCCCCCCCCCATCAAGTCCTGCCCCCCCCCACATCAAGTCCTGCTCCCCCCCCTGTCCTGCTCCCCCCATCAAGTCCTGCTCCCTCCCTCCCTCCCTCCCCCCCCCCCCGGGAAAATTACACCTTTAAAAAAAACCAGCTTCTGCTGCTGCTGACGCCGCTGGGGTTGAGGTCTATAGAAGGTTTATCTCCAGTCCCCAGTGCTGCTCTCCCCCCCCCCCTTCCTTCCTTCCTTCCTTCCTTCCGTCCGGCTTGCCTGCCAGTTCTCCGCTGCGGCTTTGACTTTCAGAGCCGCGAAGGGATAGCTTCACCCCCGTGACTCTGTTCAGCCGGCTGGGGAAGATGGGAAATTTCCCATCTGCCCCAGCGGGCTGAACAGAGTCGCGAGGGAGAAGCTCTCCCTTCGCGGCTCTGAAAGGCGAAGCCGAAGCGGAGAACTGGCAGGTAAGCAGGAAGGAAGGGGGGGGGGGAGCGGAGCCCGCGGGACTTGCGATATTGCTGCTATTGCCGGCCACGGCAGCGGCGGCAGCAGCAGCAGAAGCCGGGGTGTTTTTTTTTTCCCCCTATGCATCGCGGGCCGCACAAAGGTCTCTCGCGGGCCGCATGTTTGAGACCCCTGCTCTAAAGTATACATATTAAGATCTTTAAGTCTGTCCTCAACTGCTTTATAACGAAGATCACTAACCATTTTAGTAGCCACCCTCTGTATTGACTCCAGCCTGTTTATATCCTTTTGAAGGTGTGGCCTCCACAATTGCACACAATACTCCAACTGAGATCGTACCAGACACTTATATAGAGGCACTATCACCTCCTTTTTTCTGCTGCCCATTCCTCTCTCTGTGCACCCAAGCATCCCTCTGGCTTTTGCCATTGCCTTTTTTACCTGTTTAGCTACTTTAAGATTGTCAGACACAATCATGCCCAAGTCCCGTTCTTCTTTTGTGGACAGAAGTACTTCACCCCCTACACTGTACTGCTCCCTTGGATTTTTACAGCCCATATACATGACTCTGCATTTTTTAACATTAAATCTCAGCTGCCAAATTCTAGACCATTCTTCAAGCTTAGCTAGATCCTTCCTCATGTTGTCTTCTCCTTCCTGTCTACGCTATTGCAGATTTTGATATCGTCTGCAAACAGGCAAACCTTACCCGACAGCCCTTCTGCTATATCACTAACAAAGATGTTAAAAAGAATCAGACCAAGGACAAATCCCTGCGGCACACCACAAGTAACATACATCTCTTCAAAGTGAGCTCCATTTACCTGTATTCTTTGTCACCTCCCACTCAGCCAATTTCTAGCTCAATGAGTAACTTTAGGGTCCATCCTTAGGGTGCTCAGTTTGTTTATAAATCGCCTTTACGGAATGGTGTCAAAGGCTTTACTGAAATCTAAATACACCACATCTAGGGCTCTCCCTCGGTCCAGCTCCCTGGTCACCCAGTCAAAGAAATCAATCAGATTTATCTGACAAGACCTGCCTCTGGTAAACACATGCTGCCTTGAATCCTGTAATGCATTGGACTCCTGAAACCTCACTATTCTCTCTTTTAGCAGCGTTTCCAATAATTTACTCACCACAGCGGTTAGACTAACTGGCCTGTAGTTTTCAACCTCATCCTTACTTCTGTTTTTGTGTAAAGGGACCGCATGCGCCTTTCTACAGCCCTCTTATAAAACATCCTCATCAGCTTCTACATATTCCGCCTCTGACAATACCACTTTTGCCCTTCCTCCTCTTGCTAACATATCTGAAAAAGGTCTTATCCCCCATTTTATTGCATTGGCTATTTCTTCTTCTTTTTGTATCTTTGCTTTCCTGACTACTTTGCTAGCATAAAGTACGGTGCATACAAGTCCTATTTAATAAAATACATGTGTAAATCATGACTGCACCTCTGATCCACCAAACTCCACCCTGAACACACCTATACCTAAGTCACACAGAAGTATATGCATTCTTGTCATCACATGTACTTTTACATATGGGTTAATTTTCTAAGAGGCCTTTTATGTGTACACACTGACATATATGCATGAAAAAGCCTTTCTAAAATTACCCTCTTATTGTTGGTTTTAATTTATTTTCTGTGTATGAATTTTATGTGACACTCAGCTTACTGATTTTGTTGTATACACTAGTGTAATCATTGATTTTTTTGGTGATGTGGAGGCCAATTCCTTTCAGGCAATGCAGCCCCTGTGTGTCCAATCAGAAGCGGAGCATACAGAGGTAGACCTGATTCTGATCCCGTGGGGGCTATTCATGTAGGATCAGAATTGGGTCTGTGGCCTGGACATGCAGGCTGGGCCACGATTCTGATCGGCTTGCATGCCCAGCCATATACCTGGCTACCTCAGCCAAGCTCCTGAATGGAGCCGCAGTGCCATGATGTCCCATCGCCATGGCACCGTGGCTCCATTCAAGAGCTGTGAACCCCCTCCCATCAACCAAGCTCTTTATTCCCCACAGCCTGACTCCCGATCTGGCCTTCCAAGGCTTGAGTCGGGCTGCAGGGAACCCCCTCCTCCCCTCACCTGCATCCCTGTGTCCCGCGCCCTGATTCCCCTCCGTCCAGGGGGACTTTTCCACCTTCGTCTAGATTTGAGGCCCTCGCTCTGCTTCTGGAACACCCCCTCCTGCCCCCATCTAGGCCTCCACGTACAAACCTGCTGTTTGTATGGGGAGGCTATTGCCTGGGCCAGCAGGGGGACAGACCCTCCCTCCACTGGCTAACAGGGTCTTTAAAAGCAAGTGCGACTAAGGACTTCGCCAAAGGGCCCTTTGGTGTGGAACACAATCGTGACTGCTCATAAGCTGTGGACCCCTAAGCAAACTAGTAATTTGCTAACCTAATCAGCAGCTTGCCTCCACTGGAACTGCAGGCGATGTCAGCACAAAACTGAGCTAACTATATAATGGCGTGTCAATCACTTCGCTGCCACTGGTAACCATTTTGTACTTGCTCTACTTCGTAGATCAATACTTATTGTATCAGTGCTTAAGAAGGTTCTAAGTTTAAATTCTTTGCTTTATCAATTTCTGTATCAATATCATTGCTCCAAAAATGGTAGACAGTTCTTAGTTATTCTGTATCCATAATTGTCACACCCCCTGAGCCTGCTCAGAAGACCTCTATCCATTGTCTGGCTCTGTTTCATGCTACTGAAGTTTCTATCTCCGTGCACTCTTCCTACAACTTACTACGACACTCAAAGCGTAGGGCTCAGCTACCAGCACAGCTCTATCTAGCCCTTCTCCAGAACTACAGCTGCCCCTTAACCTTCTTCAAAGTTAGAACTCACACCGATAGTGCTATTCGCCTTCTGTATATTAGCCACCCTCCTGGCCCCTTCCAACACACTCCTGGCCCATCTCATTCTACCCTCATATCCCATATATACTACTCTACACACTTTACAACCAGGGTATCAAATTTGCCCCACAACCACGCAAAAAAACAACGTAGATTAATTCACATTAACACAACCAACACCAGCGCTCCTCAACACAAGCTGATTCCCTCACCACACTACATAGACAACAGATAAATGCACGCTCCTTGAGAAACAAGATTCCATTAATCAGAGATACATCCTCACTGATGAATCCCCGGATTTTCTCTGCATCACAGAGACTTGGCTCACTGAGCACGACTCCATACTTCTAAACCAACTCAACACAAATGGTTACTCCATGTTCAACTGCCTTAGAGACACCAAAAGGGGTGGTGGAGTACTCTTAATCACAAAATCAAGCCTCAATCTCTTTACCTGTTTATGCACAAATTGCAATGGCATAGACTTGATAAAAATTGAGAACAAGCATCTAGCATTATGCCTCCTCTACAGACCACCTACTAATAACCACATCAACCTCACCACCATACTGGAATCAGCCTGTACATCTCCATTGAAGAAACCCCACTTCGTCCTTGGAAATTTCAACTTAGCATTCCTCACTTCACAACAATCCAATGACTTTCTTAAATTTATGGAAGACATGGGCTTCATACAAATAGTAAAACAACCTACCCATTCAAAAGGTAAAATATTAGATCTGATTTTTCATTCCAAGATCACTTATCTCTCACCCTCACTTCAGATTCCCATCCTTGACACAGGTACCGTGGTCAGACCACTACATCCTATGTATGATCCTCCCAATAAGCATCTCCTCTAAAAAAGTCCACCTGCTCAACTTACAAAATACCACACTTTAAAATTTTTACAACGATGCCTTTCTCTTAGAGGTTACTCCTAAACTCATCTCCCCTATGCGGGATCTCGAGGACACTATAAAAAATTGGTCTGCAATAATCAACAAAGCTGCAAGGCCCAGCTACCCTAACAAGGGTCCCATCAAAAAAACATCTGAACAACGGTATACCCAAGAATTATGTAATCTCAAAAAAACACTCCGTAGGCTTGAGAAGAAATGGAGGTCTTCCAAAACCCTTACAAATAAGGAATGTTACAATTCAGCATTAAAAACCTATAAAGAGGAGATCTACAATGCAAAAAGACACTATCACTCCTCCATTCTAAACAAGGCCATCAATCGTCCTAGGGAGCTCTTCAAACTTGTAAAATCCCTAACCAAATCCCACATGAATCTGACAAACATTGCCCCCATCAAGCCACAGACTATAGCAGACTATCTCGCATCCAAATTAAAAAAACAAAAACAATTCTACCCCACTCATCCTTAACGATCACCAACCCCACTCAAATTAGATGGTCAGCTTTCTGTCTTACAAAAGAAAAACAACTTCTTGAAACAATAACTAAGATTAACACCACAACCTCATACCTTGACCCATATCCAGTCTCCTGGATAAAGGCTTCTAAATCGGAACTGGCGCTGGTAATACTCAATATCATAAACCAATCCCTCTCCAAAGGAATTATGCCAGATTCTCTTAAGTTATCCATAATTCGCCCGCTACTCAAGAAAACATCTCTCAACAAAGATGACCGTACTTCATACTGCCCAATAGGCAGCATACTATTCCTAGCAAAAGTAATTGAAAAAGTAGTTCAAATTCAATTACAGGAATTCATTGAACTTGACTCCCCCCTAGATACACACCAATACATTTTCTGCCCATTTCACGATGTTGAAACCCTCCTCTTGGTATTATTCAACACCCTCATCTGCGGTCTGGACAACCCAAATCAAGCCTTCATCATGATTTTCCTAGACATCTCATCCGCCTTTGACAACGTAGACCACACCCATCCTCCTGTCAAGACTAGCTCAATTAGGTATCACTGGTACACCTCTAAATTGGTTCAAATCGTAAATATCCAATCTATTCCAATTTGTAAAGATCGACCAGGAATCCTCAACATCATTTCCCCAAGATCAGGGTATTCCACAAGGCTCTGCTCTCTCAGCTCTACTATTTAACCTATACCTCCAACCCATCTGCTCAATTTTCAAGAAGCACAACATCAAATATGACATCTATGCATACGATATAATGGTCTATGCTCCAATCGACATAAAAAATCCTCAATACCACAGCATTATTAACTGCATAACCAAAGCAGAATCATGGCTCAACTCAAACAACATGCAAATAAATTTCAATAAAACTGAAATTGTATTCACAACTAGGAATCAGAACTTCACACCTCCCCCTACCTTTAAACTTCATAACATCGACCCCCCAGTCAAACAGGAGGTTAAATAGCTAGGAATCATCATCGACGGAACTCTCATTATGGCTGCCCAAATCAAACAAACGGCCAGGACAATATTCTTTAAACTACAAACTGTGCAACACCTCAGTCCAATTCTGGAAGCACATGACTTTCGAACTGTGGTCCAAGCTCTGATTACCCCTCACTTGGATTACTGCAACAGGTTATTATAAGGCATCCCTAAAAAAAAATCTCTCCACACACTCCAACTTGCACAAAATGTAACCACTAGGATCATTGTGAAAGCAAACCTTACTGAGCACATCACCCCAATACTCTGTAGCCTCCATTGGCTCCCCATTGCCACCAGAGTGAGATACAAAATGTTAGTTACAACATTTAAATTACATAACAGCATTGCCCCTTCCCACCTAACTATCCTTATACATGCACAAGCTGATAGCAGACTCGGAAGAAAATGTACAAAGGACCTCTTAGCCACTCCCCCCTCAAGCTAACCAATCTACTAGCAATAAAGTCTTCATGTACTCCAATCCCTCACTTTGGAACTCTCTCCCTGACTATATTAGATCAATCAAGGATCTTCAAACCTTTTGCAAACAGCTAAAAACTCTACTGTTCATGGAATATTACAATGCCTCTTCATATTCTATCCCTTCTTCCCCCTACACTACACAGCTGTCATGTTACCACTGTATAGGTAACAAACTATCATATATAGTTTTCCTGTATCATAGTTATTGATTTTGTTCTCTGTAACCAATTTTTTGGGGAATTTTTGTTCATTGTAAACAGCCCTTGATCGATGGAAGGGGCGGTATATAAGAAAGGTTTAAATAAATAAATAAATAGCCAGGGATGGACATCCTAATAGACCTTCCTTACTTTGTTTTTGTTTTGGTTCATTGTGCACAGTGATAGGATTAAGAAATTGGGACCACAAGTACTATGAATGCAAAATAAAGTTGAAACTTTTAAAACAACATTTTTTCTTTAAATTTTGTGATTGTAAACCCTTAAAAACAAACCAATAAACAGTCACTTTATTTTGTGTTCTTGGTTTATTGTACGACGTGTTTGAATATTGTTTCATATTGTCCAACAAAAAAGCAGAGAAAAACCACAGCCACACCAAGGACATCTTCACAACCACAAAATTTTATTGAGGGACCCAACTTGGCCAAGTTTTGGCATCAAAACCTGCGCCAGGGGTCAGTCAATATGTTGGTCAGCTTCAACTTGACAAAAGAACAAATAATGTTGTAAAACAAACAATGATCAGAACAAAGGTTGGTCAAAAGTACAGTAGTGCCTTAATGTCAGGCCTGATGCTGTTTTTGCTGTGAAAGGAAATGTGTTTCGGCCACATGCTCCTTTACTCTCCTGCAGAACCAGCAGCTCCTTTCAGAGCAAATGACATGTTCAGGAAAACTGGTTGTGGTTTGTTTTTCCCTCTCTTTGCCCAGGAATCTGTTTTATTCAAACCATTCCAGTGGAATTTTGAGACAATTTCCTTCCCTCCATCTTCCAAAGCATGCCTGAAAACAAGCAACTCCTCCAAGCTGAACACCACAGAAAATATAAAAAAATAAAATTTGCTCCCCAAAGTCCATGTTTGTACACTGGGCTGGAAGAGGCTGAAGCAGCACTTCTCCTATGCAAGCAAAACCGGGCGACATACATAGTAACATAGTAAATGACGGCAGATAAAGACCAGCATGGTCCATCCAGTCTGCCCAGCAAGATACGGCAAGAGTAGGTGCACCTGTCGCTCTGTGCAGGCCACCCCTCCCCATGTCTTTGTTTAGGGGTGGACCCACCACTCCATGTAGGACACCCCTATTTGTTGAGAAGTTAGATGGTTCAGTTTATTTTGTTTTTATCCTGTTGCTGTAAAGGGATCTGCTGTGCTTGTCCCATGCTGTTTTGAATTCCGTCACTGTGTTTGCCCCCACCACTTCCATCGGGAGAGCATTCCAAGCATCCACCACCCTTTTAGTGAAAAAATATTTCCTGACATTGCCTTTCAATTTTCCACCTTGCAGCTTCATGTTATGCCCTCTAGTTTTGCAGCTTCCCAGTCTTTGGAAGAGGTTTGTTTGTTCATCGTTCCTTTTTAAGTATTTAAAGGTCTGAATCATATCTCCTCTATCCCTTCTCTCCTCCAAAGTGTACATATTTAGGTCTTCAAGACATATTATAGCCTCCGTCTGTAATATATAAGCTTATTAATGGATATATAATGCTTATGTGGATATTGTGGAGGCAGGCATTGACACAGCAAAACAGGGGACAAGACAGGTGAGGGATCAATGGCGGCCCTACAAATATTGACTTTTTGAAGTTTGACACTGAGGCTAAATTAAAATAAATAGGAGAGGTCCTGCAGCTGCAGAGCTGACTTTTATTAAAGTGGAGAGAAGCTTAGCGTGGGCTGACAGCACAAGGACATGTTAATTACAAATAGTAGGTTCTAGTAAAATCACCAATGCCTTGGCAGCCACTTGAGATCCATGGAAAAGGTTTGGAATAAACGCAGAGGATCCCTATATAGCAAGAGGCTGAAAATACAGAGCATTTCTGCTCAAAGCAAAAGTTAAATGACTCACACTTCATAAAAAGGTATGGGGTGGATAACCTGCACTGGGCGGCAGCTGGAACCCTGAATAAAGGCATGGGGGGGGGGGGTAACCTGCACAGAGCGGCAGGTAGAACCCTAAACAAAGGCTCAGAGGGGTGTAACCTGCAAGGAAAGGCAGGACCACCCTAGCCACCCTACTGGGCAGACTAGGTGGGCCATGCTGGTCTTTATCTGCCATCATTTACTATATAACCATGTTATGAATGGGACGAAGAAAGAGTGGCACATAGGACAGCTGGAGATTTTATTTGGCTGCACAAATAAAGGCAAAAACCACAGCTTTCACAAAATTCAGAGGTTTGCAAACCGAGGAACACAGAAAAGAATACAGGATAAAGCTAAAAGAGACAAAAAGAGAAATAAGGATAGTAAAAGCCAAGGCAAAAGAAAAGATGACTAAAGATCTGAAGCATGTTGACAAAACTTTTTTCTGGTATATTTGGGAGAATAGGAAGATGGTGGAATTGCAAGACTCAAAGGTGCTGAGAACAGATTCCTGGAAAGTGACATTGAAAAAGCGAAAATGCTAAACAAATACTTCTGTTCTGTTTTTACTAAATAATATCTTGGAGAAGGATCACCTATGATTGACAGATATACAAATGAGAATGGAGTAGATACCACACCATTCTCAGAAGATGATGTGTTTGAACTTGCAAAAATGAAAGCGGACAGGCCATGAGACCGGATGGTATACATCCCAGGATACTGAGAGAGCTCAGAGAGGTTCTTGCAGGGCTGTTAAAGGATGTTTTTAATAGATCCTTGGAGACAGGAGAAGTTCCACAAGGCTGGAGAAGGGCTGATGTGGTACCTCTTCACAGAAGTGGTAATAGGGAAGAAGTGACAAACTACAGGACAGTAAGCATTACCTCGGTGGCGGAAAACATAATGGAGGTGCTACTAAAAGAGCGAATAGTGGACTTTCTTGAAACCGATAGGTTGCATGATTCGAGGCAACATGGTTTTACCAAAGGACGATCATGACAAACAGATTTGATTGAGTTCTTTGACTGGGTGACTAGAGAACTAGATCAAGGGCATGTGATGGATGTGATCTACCTCGATTTCAACAAAGCCTTTGATATCGTTCCTTATAGGAGGCTTATCAATAAACTGAACAGCCTGGGGATGGGTTTCAAGATGGTGAACTGGATCAGAAATTGGTCGACTGACAGACGACAGAAGGTGATGGTAAACGGAACTCACTTGGATGAAAGGAAGGTAATTAGTGGTGTGCCCCAGGGATCGGTCCTGGGACCAGTACTTTTCAATGTATTTGTGAGTGATATTGCTGAAGGGCTGGATGGCAAAGTCTGGTTTTTGCAGATGACATGCAAATTTACAACCAAGTGGACTCCCCTGAGGGAGTGGATAACATGAGGAAAGATCTACAAAAGCTGGAAGAATGGTCTAATGCTTGGCAGTCAAGATTTAATGTGAAGAAGTGGCAGTATCATGCACTTGGGATGCAGAAATCCAAGGGAATCATATGCGATAGAGGGAGAGAAGATGGTGTGCATGGATCAGGAGAAGGACCTCAGAATGATTGTTTCTGAGGATCTCAAGGTGGCCAAAGATAGAAGGATGCTGGATTGCATACAGAGAGGCATTACCAGCAGAGAGGAGGATGTATTAATGCCACTGTACAAGTTTCTGGTGAGGCCTCACTTGGAGTATTGTGTTCTGTTTTGGAGACCGTATCTCACAAAGGTTATAAAAAGACTGGAAACAGTTCAGAGGAGGGCGACCCAAATCATTTGGAGCCTGCACCAGAAGATGTACAAGAAGAGACTTGAAGACCTGAATATGTATGTGCTAGAGGAGAGGAGGAACAGGGGAGATATGATACAGCTCTTTAAATACTTAGAGTACCCTAATTAACAAACAAACCTTTTTCAAAGATGGGGAAGCTGTAAAACTAGAGGGCATTACATGAAGCTGCAAGGGAGTAAACTGAAAGGCAACGTCAGGAAATACTTTTCACGAAAGGGTTTTGGATGCTTGGAATGCCCTCCTGATGGAAGTGGTGGGGGCAAATACAGTGACGGAATTCAAAATGGTATGGGACAGACACAGTGTATCCCTTTATAGCAAGAGGATAAAATCAAAATCAACTGTTTCTTATATCTCAACAAATTGGGGTGACCTGCACAGAGCGGAGGGTACATGCCTAAACAAAGGCATGGGGAGGGGTGTTCTGCATGGAACGGCGGGTGCACCTACTCTTGCCAACTTGCTGGGCAAACTAGATGGGCCATGCTGTTCTTTATCTGTCATCATATTCTATGTTACTACGTTCTTGCTTAACCATTCCACTGTGACTTTTGCTTTGTGCTTAGGCAAATCATCTTCCCAGTCCCAGGTTTTCCTCCAGGGTCCACCTGTACTTTGCACCATCTGTCTTTCCTTTGATTGTCACAAGCCTTCCTGTCTCCACTGCTGCAAAGAATCCTCACAACATAATGCTGTCACCACCATTCATTACTTACAGATGATTTATTTATTTGTTGCACGCATTTGACATACTGCCAAATGACCAGAAGGCTGTCATAGTGGGGAAGAGAGAAGAAAGAGCGACCAAAGGGAGGGAATTACAATATCATAGGAGCTAGAGAGAGGGGTGGAGAAGAAAGGCGATGCAGGCAGAACCCTGAGGGACTAGGTCAGGGAGGGGGGGTGGGGATCTGAGGGAAGATCTTAGCAGGGTGCTGTACAGTGTTTGTTTTATACCAGACAACATCCCTTAACAGTGACACTAAAAGAAATTTCACTTTGGTCTTTTCAGACCTGAAAACCTCTCCCACATGTGTGCAGTGTCTCCCAGGTGCTTCTTTACAAACAAATGCCACCCATCATGAGGGTAATTTTATAACAGGTTATAGAAGTTGAGAGGGCAAGTAAGCACCTATTTCATGAAGACACATAGGTGCCTATGTTTGTTTATGAAATATTAGCACAAACCATGCAGACGCTGTGACTGAAAAGATGTTTCAGTGGCAAATGTATGCAGGTAAAGTAGACATGTAGGTTTGTATTTTATAACCTATGTGCATACTTTACAATTTCACCCACACTCCACCACAGAATATGCCTACTCATGCTTTGCATTGCTTGTACACACATGCCCCATGGGGTAATTTTATGCCTGAACAAGAGGATTTATGCACAGGAAGTGTTTATAAAATTACCCCCCTCCCCCCCCCCCCCGGCATTTTTTTCAGCAGTGGTTTCCTTCTTGCATAGTGAGTTGCCTGGAGAAATTCCTAGTTCTATTCTGTACCCATTGATCATAGAGATTTTATGGGTGCAAAATATTACCTCATGGAACTGAAGGTGCAAGGTTTATATCGGTGTCCATCCCAGCCTATATACACCCCAGAATTCATCAGTGTTATCTGCCTGCAGGCATCAAAGCTAATAATGATCACTGGTAGGGCTGTCAGGATTTGTGTGTGCTGGGAGGTTCAAAGAGGTGTCATGGTTTGTGTTCTGCAAAATCGGGAGAGACATTAATTGTGCTTTATTGTTCAGAAGGGGTGTCGGGGTTCCTGCTGCTGCTGGATCTCAAAGCTGAAGTCCTCTGCATTAACTGGCACCTGCAAGGGAAATTGGAGACACTTCTCTGATAGAAGCTGCTCCCCCACACCCGGACAATGTATTTTTGTCTGGCATTCAGGCTGTTCATGCGTGTGACACTCATTTTCTTTTCCATGCCAGAGGCAAAGCAATCCAAATACCATCTGGCAAGATGACATAGATCTCTGTCATTTGTACAATGCTGCTAGGCATATATAACACTGTACACATATATGTTACGAGACAGTCCCTGCTCCACTGAGCTTACAGTCTATTGAAGACAAACAGAACAAATAGGGGACTAGGGTAATTAGGGAAATGGTTAAGAAATGCATGCGTGTTGAACAGGAGAATAAGGTGGATCAGGATCCAAAAGCACCTCGAAGAGGTAGGTTTTTAGTCTAGATTTGAATGGGACCAGAAATTAAGCCTGACCTACCAACTCAGGTAGTCTGTTCCAGGCATATGGTGCCCTTATTTACATATAATGGTTTCAAAGAAGAAAATATGTCAGCCAATCTGAGAGAAACCGGTTCATTAAAGCATACTTAACTTTCCCTTTAGCCAGCCAATATCAATGAATCAGGAAGCAGCTGAGTTATTAATGGTAGTAGAATAGAATACTTTATAGACCAACCCATCTGTACACCGAAACAAGATTTGTGGTATTAGTACCACATTTTTAGAGGTAGAGGCTGGTAGTGCATTGGTGCTAAACTCATGAGCCGGCCAGGTAAGACTGACTCCAGCAGAGCATTCTTGCATCTGTACAGTGCTTCCTGGAAGCTGCCACAGTCTCATTTTCTAAGAAATCCCTGACAGGGGCAAAGGCAACTAGTCAGTGACTGTGCTGTAGAGGATGTACCACTGGCGGCCATGCAGAGGTTTAGTAAAGATAAAGTTGTGACTATGACTGGATATTTTAGGGGGTGAGCACAGGGATATATATAGCTTGCCTCCTCTAGGACTGGAGGTTTCAGGATGGGTACAGGGAGGCAGAGCCTGTCACCTCTGGGACTGGAGGGCTTAATGGATGGGTGCACTGATATAGAATTTGTAATCTTTTGAAGAAAGTTTCTAGGTCCTAGGGTTTGATTGTTAATTGTTTTCTAAGAACTGGGCTCCTGTCAGTTTCCTGGAATCATATTGGTTGATCTGAATTTTCTTTTTTTATATCAATGTGCAACCCCCAAAGCATAACCACTTCCCTCAGCCTGTCTTCCTGTGGAAACCCTCTCTGCAGCTGGTCTAGTTGTACCTACAGCCTGATACATTCACACAAATGCAACCGTGCTTCCCACAAACGTGTCTGCTGCCCTGCAGATGAGCTTCCTGGCAACGTATGGGGAGTAGTCACTACCCACAATATTACATTTTTCAGTAAACCCTCAGCCCTAATAAACAAGCCTGTTTCCTGCAATCTGCTGAGTGGTGAGGAGAAAGGAAAAGGGTCATTTAATGCGGTCACCATACAACAGGACCTGTGAAAGGTTCACTTCAGAAAGCACTAATGCATCCCATTCCAGCACCTCCTGCTGTTTCAGTACTGAGACCCTGGCCATCTACAGCTTTGACAGTGCATCTCCTGTTGATGTCATATTCTGCTCTATTGGACTGGTAACATGCAACATAAAACCTCCAAAAAGCCCAGCCTAATCTCTGTCTCTCTAGGCTAGCTGTGAATTCAGCTATTCGCTGCCTGGGAGCAGTATATCTCTTCTGGTCACCAGCAGTCCCACACAGGGTCAAAGTCGGCACCTTCCTGTATTGCTGATACGTTGCATTCCAGGCAGCTGAGAGCAAAGGGCAGCCCCATTTACCAAGCAAACAAGCCTGGAAAGGTGTTTGCAGCTCTCTCTCGCTCCTTTCCTATCATACTTCTTGGTTTCCCCTTCCTTATCAGATGGAGGAAACACTTTGCACATGTGTTGCCAAAGTAACACATAAAGGGGATAATTTTTTAAAGGCTTTTCCATAATGTGGGGGATCAGAAGGTGCAGCAGAACCAACACACACCAGTCTACACTCTATATATTGAATATTGGTGAATAAAGAATTGCCTAAAAAAGGCATTTCCATGCATAAAGCCAGTTTAACATGTGAAAAGGGCTTTAATACAATTGCACATAGCCATTCCTGGGGATGTCTGCGCAGAAGCAGGACCATGGTGATCTTGAGGTGGACAACCATGGGCTGGCCTCTCTATGTGGTGTGGCAGAGGAGCTGCTCGAGCTTCTGGCTACCTTATCACAGCATTACCTGGTAACTCCATGCTCATCTGTGAGGTCCAGGAATTGGGCCCTGGGCTTGTAGATCCTCTGCTATGGATGGCTTCTGGTGGCTCTCCTGAGCTCCTAGCAAGCCTCTTGCAGCAAAGCCAGCCCAATAGATCCATGGTGCCTATCTCCCACCGCCACCATCCAGTAACGCTCACCTCCAGCACTGCAAATATACCTTAGCACACTCCCACACAAACCCACTGCCCCAGCCATTCACACACACACACCAGGGCTACAGGACCATTGATACAGCAAGGGTCAAGGTGTGCACATGGAGTGTGAAATTTCCATAGCTTGGTGGGGGCACGGTGTCTGGTAGTTGAAAGGGAACTTGGAAGAGGGTGGTTGGTTTCATATAGGCACAGAAGAGAATTCAGGGACAGAAAAACTAGCTCCAAAGTCACCTACCTGGAGACAGACAGCAGTCAATCTAGTAACTCACAAACCAGACTCCTCCAATCTCCAATGCCACAGACAGTTCCAAATGACAGCAAAGTCATGTGCTTATTCTTGCTTTATGGTAGGTACAAATTGGCATATTTGGACATCCCACTCTGCATGTCTTCCAGCGTTTGTGGAATACCTTGTGGATATACACATGCAGACACCACCCATGCCATGCCTGGAAACACCATCAGCATGCCCTCACCGGAGATGTGCAAAACTCCACATGCCCTGCCTGGACATATTCATCTTACAGCATTTCTAAAATAGCTTATTACACGTCTGCAGCTTCTACAACTTTGGAATGGAGGCAGCATGGCAAACCACACGGTTTTTAGGTAAGTTTGTTGCACTGCCGCGGAAGTGTGGGCCTGGTAGGGGTGGGGGGAATGTATTGCAGCACACTGTGGGGAGGACACCAGCCACAAGGGGAGGTGCCTGCCCTAGGGGCTGAGGGAGCTAGGAATACCACTGCTTTCCATATGCAAAATTGAGCTAAAGCTGAAAAAGAGAAAGTCACTCATGAATGTAGAATTTAAAGACTGCCTGCAAAATCAATTGGCAAATCAACAATCCAACTCCTCTAGCCCTTGAAATGAAGGACCAATATGCAGCCCTGGAAGTGGAAGAGGTGAAAACATCCCAGGAAAGGGAACAACCAGAGCTCAAGCACCCCAAAGTTGCAGACTTGGTGACCACAAGGAAATGAAGGGTAGTGATAGTTGGTGACTTTCTTCTGAGGGATACTGAGGTGTCCCTCTCCCGACCAGACTTGATGTCCAGAGAGATGTGCAATCTGCCAGGTGCCAAAATTCAAGATGTTAAGAAGAGTTTGCCGAGACCCATCAAGCCTATCCGATGTTGCTCATCTATGTCGGCACAAATGATATTGCCAGGTATCCCTCTGAGTGTATCAAAACTGACTTCATGGCTCTGGGACATAGGGTAAAGCAGATAGGTGTGCAGGCAGTGTTCTCTTCAATCTTCCCTATTGAGGGTAAAGGCCGAGGCAGAAAAGCTCACATTTAGAGATGAATGCGTGACTGCATGGATGGTGTCATCAAGAGTGATTTGGTTTCCAGAACCATGGGATAATTTTTCAAGGGCTGCAGAGCGGATATAGCATCCACCTCTCCAAGAAGGGTCAAAGTGTGTTCTGCAGCAGACTGGCTAACCTACTGGAGAAGGCTTTAAACTAGATTGGTTGGGGATGGGTGTAGAAAGCCCCCAGGTAAGTAAGAACATAAGAAATGCCATACTGGATCAGAACAACGTCTATCAAGACTACTAACCTGTTTCCAACAGTGGCCAATCCAAGTCACAAGTACCTAGCAGTTTCCCAAAAAGACACACAGGTTCCACAATGCTTGTATTGGAGCAAGAAGTGGATTCCCCGGGTCCTCTTTAATACTCGTAATGGTTTATGGACCTTTCCTCCAGGAACTTGTCCAAACCTTTTTTAAACCCAGCTACACTAACAGCTTTTACTACATCCTCCGGTAACAAATTCCAGAGTTGGATTATGCGTTGAGTGAAAAAATATTTTCTCTTATTAGTCTTAAACGAGTTAATGGTAGCATCATTGGTCTTTCTACTTTTTGATGGCGTAAAGAATTGATCTACGTTTATCCGTTCCACTCCATTCATTAATTTATAGACCTCTATCATATCTCCCCTCGATTGTCTCTTTTCCAGGTTGAAAAGCCCTAACCTTTTAAGCCTCTCCTCACAGAGGTATCCTTTCATCCCCTTTACCATTTTGGTGGCTCTTCTCTGTACCTTTTCTAATTCCGCTATATCCTTGTTAAGATATGGTGACCAGAATTGCACACAATATTCAAGGTGCGGTCACACCATAGAACGATACAGAGGCATTATAATATCCTTTGTTATCTCCAGGAACAAGCAGGAATGAGTCTTCACAAATGGGTACGTTGGTACCGACGGAGTCTGCGTGGGAACGCTCCCCAGCGTCCAATCAGAACGCTTTTGGAAGCATCCCAACATGCCTGCGTGATGCCTTCCTGCCTTTCCCAACTGCCTCTCCTCAGTTTTCGTTTTTCCGCGGAGCCGACAGGACGTCCTTCTGTCACCGCAGAAAATTCTTCTTTTATTTTTTAGTTTTCTTGTGGTCACGGCTGCCTTCCCTGACGCCACCGGTACCGCCGGTGTTTCTTTTCTTTTTTCTTCAACTTATTCCTGTTAGGGAATATTTTTTCCTCTTAGTGCCTGATGGGTTTTTTTCCCGGCCTGCTAGGCCTACCCCTTTTTTCCTCATGGAAGTGCCAGCCACTATTCCTAAGAAATGTTCAAACTGTGGCGGTATAAAATTTATTTTAGACACTCATAATTGGTGTCTACCCTGCTTGAGTCCTGACCATTTTCCTCTGGAGTGTCCCTCCTGTAACAATATAGTGGGAAGAAGTCTTCAGCATCGAGTTCCCCTCGATACGCGGTCCCCATCCAACTTCAGGGCACCGACCACCCCTTCTTCTTCACAGGATCAGGTAACCCAAAACCAGTCTGTTAAGACTAGCCAGTCCTCGAGTGGTAGATCTCATGCACAGCATAGAGATGCCTCTGGCCTTGCCCTCGAGAACACACTGGCTTTAAAACCCCGGTGGGAGTCTTCAGCCTCCAAATCCTGTGTGGGGTTTCAGGTTGTTCCTGAGGTTCACCCCTCTCCGAACATACCTGAGCCATGCTCGGTGGTGGCATCCGCTTAGAGCGGTACCGATACCTCGGCATTGGCAATGGTGTTGGATGAAACATTCCTCACCAAGGATCGTAGTCTGGCGTCCTCGGTACCTACGGGGCCATTGGATATGCTGCAGATCGATCTTCCAGTATTGGTATCGATCCCGGTACCGGTACCGGTATCGACGTCTGTACCCTCCAGATGTGCATCGATAGACTCGCTTCCTTCGATGCCGAGTCTGGAATCGATCTCCAGTCTGGAGGACTGGGTACCGACTCGCCTTGGTACCGACACCAGACGGTACCGAAGGCACGGTTCCGATGATCCATGTCGGGCACTCTCGGTTCTTTCGATACCGTTAGAGCCGTCACCGGCTGGCCTTCTTCCACCGGTATTGGATACGGTACCGGAGTCGGTACCGGTATCCATTTTACCATCGCTGTCGGTACCTTCCATGCTTCTTTCATCAGTCTCGCTTCCCTCGGTACCGAGTCTGGAATAGATCCCTGGCATGGACGATGCGCTGCCGACTGTTGCTGGTCCCGATCTCCTACGGTACCAACAACCATCCTCTAAGGATCCCATACTCCACCCTTTAGGATCTTCTACTCTAAAATTGGATAGATCCCTGGCTGCCAATGCTAGTTCTTCAACAGATCTAGCCTGTCCTCCTCTTCCAAGAGGATTTCCCTCTGGGGATTTTTTCTTTTCAAGCTTTTCTGTTGGATATGGCAAAATCACTTGCCATTTCTATACCTGGACAGGATCCTACACAAGGGAATACAGAATCCCTATATATTCCTGGGACTGCAAAGGAGAACATCATGCTTCCTTTGCATCAGTCCTTGCAGAATCCCCTCTTACGAATGTGGGATGCTCCTTTAACGGTACCCCAACCTTCTAGGGCAACTGATCTTCTATATCAGGTGCCCCCCTCTCCAAGTTTTCAAAGGACTCAACTTCCTCATCATTCCATTGTTGTAGAATCAGCAATGAGGCGTATTAAGAGTACTAAAAAGCACTCTTCTTATCTGCCAGGTCGTGAGTCTAAGACTTTAGATGCCTTTGGACGTCAAACCTTCCAGGCATCCATGCTTTCATCAAGAATTCTCTCATATATTTTCTATATGGGATTATCTCTTGAAGAGGTCACAAAGAAATTACTGTTTTGACTCCTTTTCTTCAAGAGCCCAAAAGAGCAGACTATTCCTTACTGGTTAGTCATGCTCAAAATATCTCTAGGTTCCTTACTCGTGCTTCCCTAGACTCCTTTGAGTCTGTTAGCAGAACTTCTGCTATAGCTATAGGGGCACGACGTAAAGCCTGACTCCAAGTTTCAGACTTGGACAAATGGGCACAAGAAAGACTGGGAAATACTCCTTGCACTGGAGAAAATCTCTTTAACAAGGAGTCTTTACTCCAAGTTGCTCAGTTAAACCACTGACATTCCTGTTTCCAGAGGCTGTTCTACGCCTTCCTCTTTCCCAGTTGGTAGGAAATGTCCTACCAAACTTTCTTCCCCTAGGGGGAAAAAGTTTTATACATCTTCTGCCCATCATACAGATGTTCCCAAACAGGGGAAACATCACCCTGGTCTAAAGAAACCACAACCTCAATAGGTTCAGCAAACCCAGCAGTCGCAGGGTTTCAGATAGATCATCATTACCTCTCCTGGTTGGTGGTTAGACTTGCAGTCTGCTTCTTTTCACTTGAAGCATCTGCACTAATTTCTTCCTAACTTTTCCTGGATCTCTCTTCACGAGACATCTTTTCTTTTACTCTAAGAGTCTTTATGATGATCATGCCCATAGT
This sequence comes from Ichthyophis bannanicus, assembly GCA_033557465.1. NCBI lineage: Eukaryota > Metazoa > Chordata > Amphibia > Gymnophiona > Ichthyophiidae > Ichthyophis > Ichthyophis bannanicus. The sequence goes on from CM066039.1 coordinate 197,758,399, forward strand.
TAACAGGTTTCTCTTCCTCTTCTGGGAAAAGAGAAATGACAACTATCAATAAGACAGTTTTGTCCTGTACTAGCATGTATCATCTTACCTTTCAGAGACTTACTGCATAGTCAGTCTCCTTCAACTCTGTTTTACCTCCCTCTTACTACAACATTCGGTTTGTAAGAGTGGCTCTATTACACTGGTAAGCCCCTATGGTCCTCTACCTATTCCACAGGGGGATTCTCCCTTCCAGAGTTGTCTCCCCCTTTTATTTATTTATTTATTTATTTAGCTGTATTACCTTAGGGCAGCTCATCAGACAATAGGAAGTCTTACCACTCCTATTATGTCTGTTGTTTCTTTTTCCCAATCTAAAAAAAAAAGGGGAAAAGAAATTTTTTTCCGCTGCCCTGGTAGTTGCTGCAGATGCAGCAATTCCTAATGGTTAAGCCACTGGTCTGTTCACCACACAACCAGGGTTTCTCCTCCACTAGCAATCCTAGCCTCAGTGCTAAACCCCAAACAGGTTACCAACCTTGTTTGGAAACCCTATTATCACAGACTGGTTGGTTAACTTCTATTCTTCGCCCCCTTGTCCTTGTCAGAATAGTTTGTTACCCACTGGCTTTAAACAGCCAGTTTTTTCTTCTTACCAACCTGCAGCATGCTCTCTGCAACTCTACAGAGTAGCTTTGCACTATGGGCCCTTGCTAGAGAGCATTAGTATCTTGCCTAGCAGATAACCCCAGATGGTTAGGAGGGGTTCACCCAGTCATGTTCTCATGACTGGTAGGTGTCCCTACCTTACCATCTCATCTGAAATCTCTTTTGAGACATAAGACACAGGCCTTTCATCACGTGAAAACCTAAAGAATGGCAAATTCCCTGGTTTGGCCCATATCTCCTTTGGACTTCTCGCCAGAGATAGTTTTCTTTCAGTGGCAGCTCAAGGACGCCTGATACTCATCTTGCCCTTATAAGCGGGTCACTATGGTATCTTATTCCACTGGCGCCCTCTATCCATTCACCATAATGTAGTTCTGGAGAGATCTGGACTTGCTGCCTGCAGACTGACGTTATCCTCTGCATTTTTCACGTAGGCCATCCTGGTTATTCAAGAGCTCGAATTCTGAAAGGAATCTAGACTCCTTCTTGTCAGGGAGACCTTTCCTCTGACTCTGTCAGTCATAACCAGGGAAAGAAGATTCTCTATCCATCTATTCAAGCAGGTATCACCCTTCTTGCTATTAGATGAATCTTTCTCTCTCCCCATATTCCTAGGGGGATCTAGTTATATAGGCATCTCTCCATCCACATACCTGGAGACATGTGTCTATATGCCTATATATAACCTTTCAGGGTTAGGTACCTCTGAAGCTCTCCATGTACCTTTTTTCTTTCCTAATTGACACCATTTAGGAAAGACATTGCGGAACTTCAGTTAATCTAAAGCTTAACACTTCCTAAGTCTGTCCTTACTTTCTTATCAGATACAGGGGTCTCCATACCCTTTCTTTCCTACATGGACTAATTCCAGTGCCAGTCCAGATGGGTCAGACTCATTTTCCTTTTGGTCCTAGGATTGTACTGTTCTTGGGCCAAAAGAGCTTAAGCTTTGTCTAATAGTACCTTCTGCGTTTTCCGCTGAAGCCCTACCTCTTTATACTACCCCAGTTTCCCCTGGGGCTTTTTCTCACCCTGAAGGGTTCTGGCCTCCATTTGTTTTTTTTTTTTTCTACAGTTATTACCTCGGTGAGGTACTCCTTGAGGATCTTCTACTGGCTCTTCTAAGAGATCCATATGAACCTCAATAGACTTTTTACAATGCCACCAAGGGAGGCCCATATTAGAATTTTGCACCCAATATTTTACAACTAAATGCCCTCTATACAGGGTCTTTCTCTAGAAGTCCTGTTCTAGTCCAGCTGTTCCACAGCACCTTTTCTGTAATTCAACTCCTACCCTCCATCCCCAGGATGCCTGAGGTTCTGAGGAGTAGCATGGCTCTTTCTAGATTCGCAACATGCTAGGACTCCCTCTGGGCATCTCAGCTTGGGAGTCCCCATATGTGAAGACTCATTCCTGCTTGTTCCTGGAGATAGCAGTTACTTACCTGTAACAGGTGATCTCTGGGAACAGCAGGAATAAGTCTTCACAACCCACCCACCTCCCCTAGGAGTTGCATTTCTCTATCTCTATCTTTCCCTTCCTTGCTCTCTCTCTCTCTTTGACTCAGCTTTAAAATTTAACTGAGGAGAGGCAGTTGGGAAAGGCGGGAAGGCAGCACGCAGGCGTGTTGGGATGCTTCCAAAAGCGTTCTGATTGGACGCTGGGGAGCGTTCCCGCGCAGACTCCATCGGTACCGACGTACCCATATGTGAAGACTTATTCCTGCTGTTCCCAGAGATCACCTGTTACAGGTAAGTACATGCAATGTGTGCCTTCGAGTCAGTCCTGACTCCTGGCGACCCAGAAGCTCCTGGGTTTTCTTGGCAGTGTCACCGGAAGTAGATTGCCAGGCCTTTCTTCCGAGGCAATGGAGAGTTAAGTGACTTGCCCAAGGCCACAAGGAGTGCTAGTGGGAATTGAACCCTGGTTGCTTGGTTATCACGCCAGTGTTCTAACCACTAGGCTACTCCTCCACTCACAGGTAAGTAACTGTGCTTTATTCTCCATTCCTTTCCTTATGATTCCTAGCATTTTATTTGCCTTCTTGTCCAGTGCTGCACATTGGGCAGATGGTTTCAACGTGTTATCCATGATGATGCCTAAATCTTTTTCCTGTGTGGTGGTTCCTAAAATGGAACCTTGAATCATGTAACCATAGCTTGGGTTGTTCTTTCCTAGGTGCATAACTTTGCACTTGTCCACATTAAATTTCGTCTGCCATTTGAACATCCAATCTTCCAATTTATCAAGGTCTTCTTGCAATTGTTCACAATCCTCTTGGGTTTTAACAACTTTGAATAATTTTGTGTCATCTGCAAATCTGACTACCTCACTTGTTATTCCCATTTCCAGTTCATTTATGAATGTTAAAAAGTGCGGACCCAGCACAGATCACCGAGGTACTCCACTATTCACCTTTCTCCATTGGGAAAATTGGCCATTCAGCCCTACCCTCTGCTTTCTATCCTTTTTTTTATTATTTAAAGACTTTAGCATAGTTTACAAAGAAAACTCCAGTACAATCCAGTCCCGGTGTACTCACAAGGTGATTAACACAAGATCCTCAATTAGTACAATTGCCATAATACAGCCTCATATTTTTCTTTTTTGTGTAACCCCATAACTCTACTTACCAGCCTATTCAACATTATAATCACAGGCATAGACAAAATCCATCAAGGTTTTGTGCTCATCTTCTTAGACATCGCCGCTGCGTTCGACTCGGTGAGTCACGAAATTCTCCTGGGAAGGTTGAAAGAGAAGGGCATCTGCAACACTGCGCTAGGGTGGTGTAAATCCTATCTGGAAGCAAGATGGCAATACGTGAAGTCTGGATCAGAGGAATCAAAACACTTCCATCAAAAACAAGGTGTACCTCAAGGCTCCTCCTTGTCCTCCCTACTATTCAATATTTACATGCAGCCCATCTGCAACATCATAAGATCATTTAACGTGAGCTGTTTGATATATGCAGATGACATTCTTTTATACATGCCGTTCTCCACAGCCCAAATGGACCTAGCACCACTAATAGACTGTTTCAATGCTGTCTCAGCGTGGCTTCAATCACAGAATCTACGCATTCAACATAAAAAGACGGAGGTTCTTTTCATCTCCAGAGACCCCAACTTTACTCCTCCATCCCATGTCAGTGTTAAGGAAGCGGACTTACTAACCAAAGAAACAATAAGATACCTTGGAGTTACGTTGGACCAACGCCTGGATATGAAACACCACATAAACAACATTGTCAAAGCTGTATACTTCAAAATCCGCACACTCGGGCATCTGCGCTCCCTGCTGGACCCAGATGACTTCCGGACCATATACCAAGCGCTAATCCTGCCTCACTTCGACTTTGCAAACGCCATCTTACAAGGGCTCCCTCAATCCACACTGGCCCCATTACAGCTGGCCATGAATGCTGCAGCAAGGGTCCTACACGGAGCCGCCAGAAGTGACCACGTGACCCCCATTCTCAAACAACTTCACTGGTTACCTATCCATGGGAGAATCATCTTTAAAACCCTACTCCTAGCATTCAAGGCAATCAAAGGTATTTCATCCCCTTCACTCACAGATCTTATTCACATGGTGCCCCCCAACAGATCCAGAAGAGCAATAGCCATAAACCTACTAGTAACACCAAAGGCATAGTCAAAGTGCAACATATCAACCACAAACAGGGCGTTCAGTTACTATGTACCTAAATGCTGGAATGCTCTACCCCCTGACATTAGGGCTATTGCCGACCTATCGCAGTTCAGGAAGGCACTCAAATACCATCTTTTCATCCAATGCTACCCAACCACCAATGGCACCTAGACATCCCCTCTGAAGAGATGACCCACTTTAGAAACAACCCTCACTTTCATTATGATATTTTTACTCATTGCCATGTAAATATCTCATGTATATAATTGACCCGTTATCCAAGTTACTCTTTACCATGTAAATATCTCATGTATATAGTGACCCCTGTTATCCAAGTTTGGACCCCTGTTCGATGTAAAACCAAACAGCTTGTTGTTATGGTCGTTGTGTTATAATGTAAACCGCGCTGATGCCAAATAGCGCGGTATATAAGAAATTGTAATAAATAAATAATATCCTAAAATTTCCCTCTCAACTATATCCCTCTCCCCCTGTCCCCCCATTCCTCCCCCCTTCCCTCCCCTTTCTCCTCCCCATCCCCTTTCCCCCTCTTCCCACTCATTCCTTCCCTTCCCCTGCTACAGATTCAGTAAGATAAGGGAGCATCCCTCCATCTTGATAATATTAGCGAGGAGGATAGTGAGCATTCAAAACGGGGAATAACTCTCCTTTTACACTGCTGTCTAAGTCATGTATGGTGCAGCCTGTGAACTGTATTTTAACACAAAAGGTTCCCATACTTGTTCAAATTGGGGCAGGTACATTCTCCCAACAGCTACCCCGCGTTCCATTGTGTATAGATCCTACATCCATTCCAGCCATTGTGATAATGCCGGAGGCGATACCTGCTTCCAGGCGGATGCCAATGTCAGCTGAGCTGCATTCAACTGTGACCAATTTAGCGCTAACTGGGAGAGTCATCCTCGAGGGACCTTTCTCCCAAAAAGAAAAATACTTAAATCCCAGGGGATACTCAGACCAAACATTTGTTTTATTCGATACTATATCCCCCTCCAAAAGCCCTGAATTCTGGGGCAGAGCCACCACACATGTGCCAAGGTGCCTCTCCCACTGCAGTCAGATGCCCCCAGAAAGGCTTGGGCTACTCGTGCAGGCGTCATGTGCCACCCATATATTAATTTATAATTAGTTTCCCGAGCATTGATAGCCACTGAGCTCCTCCAGAGTCTGCCCTCTATCTGCTCCCATTGTTGTTCAGTGTATGAGAGGTGCAGATCTTGTGTCCACTGGGCTCTGTGCTTACCCTCCCTAAAGTGTCGCCTCTGCAACTCTGCGTATAACGTCGCAATAAGGCCTTTAGTGCTAGTATGTTCCCACAAAGACGCTCAACATCAGTAAGGTCTCGGGCAACTTGCTGCTTGACATCCCGGCTCCCCACCCAGTGCGCCACTTGTACATAATGATAAACATGGTGCTCTGGTATATCAAATTCCTCCTGCAATTCTCAAAAGGGGCAGAGGACACCATCCTCAAATAGTTGGCCCACGCAACTGAGTTCCTTATGCCCCCACTGTCAAAAGGGCAGTTCACTCATACCCGGCAGAAAGGCTTTGTTGTGAACTATTGGCGCTAGCGGGGACAATAATGCCCCCCTTGGCTAAAAATAGTGATCCCAGCAGTGAAGGGTGGGGGTTATATATGGATTATCAGTACACACACCCCTTCGCAACAGCACAGAGCCATAACCGATCACCTAGCTCATGCCCTCCCGCCAAGTCCATCTCCATTTTCACCCAACACTTGGAGCTAGCAGAGTTCATCCACTCCACCCCTGCATGGCATTGTGCTGCCGCGTAATACCATAAAAGATTGGGCACCCCCATCCTCCCTCCCCGAATGAGCACACAGTATCCAGCAGGCGATTTGAGGTCATTTAGATTGCTATATGAATTTCATTATCAATGTTTGCCAAGACTCCAAAGCCCCCCGGGGCAACGGTATGGGGAGCACTTGAAAAAGATATAGGAAATGTGGAACTACCACCATTTTTGTTACCGCAATTTGACTGAACCATGATAGTATCAAATCTGTCCAGGACTCCAAATCCTTTCTGACCTGCTGGAGCAAGGGCCCAAAGTTCGCTCGGTATAACGCGTACCTATCTACCGTAAGATATGCTCCCAGATAGCAAAGAGCTTTATCCACCAATCGAAAAGGAAGGTGTGCCCTCAACTGTGTGCACACCGGTTCCTCAACTCCCACATTCAAGATTTCTGATTTAGTGTAGTTAATCTTAAACCCCGAAACCTGCAAAAAAGCCGCAAAAATTTGCATTACACAAGGAAGGGTGACTCCCGGTTCAGTTAGGGGCAGTATAATATCATCTGCAAAAAGTGCTATTTTATACTCATGGGAGCCCACTCTTACTCCAGTGACCTTAGGGCGTTCGTGAAAGCATTGCAAACAGGAGTGGGAACAGAGGGCATCCATGCCTGGTACCCCTTTCCAAATCAAAGCTCTTTGACTGACCCCCATTAACTCGAATGTTAGCTCGGCGTCCCTGATAGAGACTGGGCACCCACCTCAAAAAATGGGGCCCGAATCCCATTTTATCCATAATACTCCACAGAAAGCCCCAACTAACCTTATCGAATGCCTTCTCGGCGTCGACACCCACCAAGAGCTGGCTGAGGGTCATGCCGCATAGCATGTATCACTTGCAACATCTATCAAACATTATCAGCTGCCTGGCGGCCTGGCACAAAGCCAACCTGATCGGGGTGCACTAGGCTAGGGAAAACCTGGTTTAGCCGAGCAGCCAACACAGAGGCCAATATTTTAACATCTGTATTTAACAGGGAGATGGGGTGATAAAAAGCCGCCTCTTGGTTTGGCTTACCCGGCTTAGGTATTACTGTAATGATGGCCTCTAGTTGCGTTAAAAGCAGCGACGATCCTTGCAACATCTCATTAAAGAGCACAACCAAAGTGGGCGCCAGCTGAGCCATATATTTTTTATAATATTCCGAGGGGAACCCATCACTACCAGGAACCTTTCCAGTCGCCAAACGGCAGATGGCCCTCTCCACCTCCTGCACCATAACTTCATCCTTCAGGTGTTCCCGATCCAGGTCTGTCAATTGTGGCAAGGAGATATCTCAAAGATAGCTAGCCATTTGGGCAGGGTCAGAGGGCTCCACTTTATACAGGCGCCCAAGTATTCTGCGAACACTGTGAATATCTCCCCGGATTCCACCCATAAGACCCCCATCAAGTCCCGAACCTCACGCACTATTCGCGAGGCTTGCTGTTTTCAGAGCCTAAGGGGAAGGTAGCACACAACTTTATTCCCTTGCTCATAAAAAGTCTGACGCAATCTGTGTCGCATATTATCTAAATCCTTTTGTACATAAGCATTCAGTTGAGCTTGGATCTTATGCCATTGATGCCAAACATGCTTAGAGTCAGTCCGCGCATGTTCTAACTGGAGGTGCCAGGCTTCTGCTTCCAAACGTTGACATTCCTGTGTCCAAACCCTCTTAGCTTGGGCCGCTTCAGCTATGAGGTGTCCTCGGGCTGTTGCCTTAAAAGTGTCCCAAACCACCGGCAACGCAATTTCTTCTGTGGCATTCAATTCAAAATACTCTTGTTTGATCCGGCCATGGTCTGGCATGGCCGGGTTCAGGCGGAAACAATTTCCATCCAACATCCACGTCTGCCCCCTATTCCCTCTAAGGGCATAAGGAAGGGTAACCCAGCAAGGAGCATGATCCAACCACATTATAGTTCCATGGCCCGCCTCCACCTCCCTATCCATGAGGCACTAATCAAGCAAAAAGTAGTCTATTCGCGTATAAACCTGATGGACTGGTGAGTAATAAGCATAACCTTTTTCCCCTCGGTGAGTGTCTCTCCAAACATCCTGTAGGCCCAAATCAGTCATAAACGCCTGAAACACTCGACTTATTTCACTTCCTTCCTGGGTATTCTTACTTGTGGAATCTATTTATTTTATTTATTTATTTAACAGTTTTTCTATACCGCCTTTTCATTTAATCAAGGCTGTTTACAAACTTTAACTTTTAACTTTTGCATAGAACTTGCAAATTAAACAGTAACATCATAACTTCAAATTAAACAGTATCTTGTAACATCAGCTAAACTTAAGAAACATCTTGAAATTGTAATGAAAGAGATGACTGGTATAGATGGTATAGTTTGTGTGAATCTGGTTGTTGAGTGGTTAGTGTGATTGTGTGTCTTCGTTGTATTGTTCTATGAATAGTGTGGTTTTGAGCAACTTCCAGAAGTCTTTTAAATCAGTTGTTGATCTTATATGTTCTGGGAGGACATTCCAGATAGTTGAGGCAGCAAGAGAGAAAGCTTGCATGGAAGTGGATTTGTTAGTTCTTGTGAATAGACTGAGGGTTGGTATAGTGTTTTTGGTGCTGTATTGGTCTGGTCTTGTGCTTGCTTTGGTTCCGATGAGTTCTTGTAGAATTCCTGCTGACATGTTTCTAATTTTGACGATGGTGAGTGCTGATTTGTATTTTGCCCTTGAAGAGATTGGTAGCCAGTGTAGATCATGTAGTATAGGCGTTATATGGTCATGTACTGAAGCGCCAGCAATAATCCGAGCAGCGGTGTTCTGGACTATTTGAAGGGGACGAGTGGATTGGTTAGGTAGATCTTGGAAGAGGATATTGCAGTAGTCCAGCACAGGTGTAATGATGACTTGGCATACTGTGCAGAAATGTTCTTTGTTGAGGAGAGGTTTTAATCTCCGGAGCATTGCTAGTTTGAAGAAGGCTGATTTAGAGACCGTGTTGATGTGAGGTTGGAGGGTAAGTTGTTTGTTTAGAATCACTCCAAGAACTTCATCTCTTATTGGGATTGGAGTATTTGAGATGTTGATAGAGGTGGGAGGAGTGAATGTTGAGTCCCTTGTGATAATTGCTTCAGATTTTTTTTATGTTGATGTTTAAGTTGCTGCTGGTGAGCCAGGTCATTATTTCGTGAATGCAGGTTGATATAGTGGTATAGTCTGGGGCATCTAGATGGATTGGGGTATATGCCATAATGTTATCGGCATATATGACATATTGTATTTTGTGTTTGTTGAATACTTTGCATATGGGCTGAATATAGATATTGAAGAGGAGCACGGAAAGTGATGAGCCTTGTGGAACTCCTTGAGTTGAACGGAAGGGTGCCGAGGTGAGGTTACAGGATGTTACTCTTTGCTGTCTGCCTTCTAGGTATGATTGGAACCATTTGAAGGTATTGTCTTGGATGCCAATCTCCGTAAGGCGCTTCAATAGGATGTGATTGGAGACTGTGTCGAAGGTGGATGATATGTCAATAAAAATTAGTAGGAAGCCCTTCTTTATGTTGTCTATTCCTTTGGTTATGTTGTTGAATAGGTGTATGAGAAGTGTCTCAACACCGTGGTTAGGACGGAATCCATGCTGGTGGGGATCCAGTGGTGCATATTCGTCAATATAGTCTTGGAGCTGTCTCTGAACGATTTTTTCAATTATTTTTGCCAGGAATGGTAGGCTAGATATTGGGCGATAGACTGAAGGGTCGGTGCTGTTAGTTGCTATGGTTTTAAGAATAGGGCGGATAGTAGATTGTTTGAGTGCTTTTGGCATGTAGCCCTGAGTGAAAGAGGTACTTACTCTCTTTTAGATGTATCTGTTGAATTCTTCTTTGGTGGATTTGATCCAGTTCACTGGGCATGGGTCCAGTGGAGATGTGGTGGTGTTTAGAGCAGTGATAGTTTGTTCTATTTATTTAGTTGATGGAATGCTGAAGTTCTTCCATTGATTGGTAGTTGTGGAGCGATCATCTTTAGATTGTGTTTCCATAAGGGAGATGTTTGTATGAGTTGTGGTGGGACTGTTTTTTGATATTAGATAGTCAGCAAGGGTTTGGGGATGCCTCTGATTTTCATCTTTCATGGTTGGCTTATTTGTGAGAGTCCGAACGATGTTGAAGAGTTCCTTGGGTTTGTTACAAGCTTTTAGAACAAGGTTTATGTGGTATTGTTGTTTATGTTTGTTTATTATATTATTATATTCTTTTTGCATCTCCTGGTATTACATCAATGTGGTTTCTGATTTGTTCTGTCTCCAGCGGCATTCCAGCTGTTGTAATCTTCTTTTGGCTTCTCTTATTGTATTGGAATACCATGGAGTTGATATGGGCCTGTTTTTGTTGTTGTTTGAGCTCTTTCGCAGTGGGAGTTGGGATGCGGCAAGGATGGTGGTATTCTATGTGTTGATGGCTTTGTCCAAGTCGGTAAAATATTGGGGTAGGGATTGTACAGTGCCTTTTAGGAAGTGATCTTTGTTATAAGCTTTGAAGCGTCTTATTGGCTGTTCAGTTTTACAAGCTTTCTGTTGAATGTTGTGTTGTAACTCGAATAGTATAGCATGGTGATCAGACAATGGTATTGGTGTAGTTTTAGGTGGTGTAATGATACCTTTATCTAGGGTATTAGCTGGTATGAATATGCGGTCTGGTGTAGAGCCAGAGCAATGGGATGGACCTGATATTATTTGCTTGGGTTGAATGGATTCCATTGCTTTCTGGAAAGCAATTTCAAGCGTTGTGGAAGCAGATGAGAGGTTTAGGTCTCCTAGAACAATGAGAGTCTTGTGTGGGGAGTTGGCTGCATATATCATTTACAGTATGTTGGAAGTGTCCTCTGTTGGGGCGTTGGGGTCGGTAGATCAGGCAGATGGATAGATGTTTATTTTCAGTGCTGATGAAGTTGCAGTGTTCCGAGCTTTAGATGTATACATCTTGAGCCTTAGGTCTGATCGTGCGATAATTAATACTCTTCCTCCTCGTTTGTGTGTTCTTGAACAGTTGTATGCTGTAAAAGTCGGTGGTGTTATTTGATTCAGTATCACTTGGTCTGTATTCTTGAGCCATGATTCAGTGATACATAGGATGTCAATGTTATTATCATGGATGTGATCTGTAATGGTATTTGTTTGTTACATATTGATCTTGCGTTTACCAGAGCTATAGTTATTCGGTTGGTATGAGGAGAGTGTGATTGAGATATGGATGTATCTGGAGATGGTTCTGATTGGATGTATCTTGCTGTGATGTTTGTAGGAAGCATACATGTGAATAGGTTGGTATATAGTAGGGAGGTATGATTTGGGGAAGCTTGTAAGGCTGTAAAGTAGGTAGAGTAGTAATAAGCATTGGTTTGGTGTGAGCATAGTATAAGAATTAGTATGAGAGCATATATCTGTTGTAAGAATGTCCTTTTTTTCATTTGATGTGTGCACAGGAGTTTTTTGGTCTTGTGCTCAGGGAGAGCATAATGTGTTTGTTGTTCCATGATAGTGTCCTCTTTGTGTAGTGGTCTACTCACCGCTACTGGTATCTTGTGTACTGATTGGAGCAGTAGTAATGGAATCTTGATTGTTGGTCAGTTTATCAATGTTGCTGTTGGCTTGAGACTTGGTAGCTTTATGCAGTGTGTATTGGTTCCTGATACAGGGCTCGCACCTAAGGGCCACACCAAAGGGCTCTCTGGCGAGGCCTTCAGGCGTGGGCCCGCCTTGGGGCGCCTGTGAATTTCAAAGTTTTGTTGAAAGGCACCTGATTGGCCTTGTGGAGTTGGCCGGGGAGGAGTGATCCTGCTCAACTCCCCAATGCTTCTCAGGGCAGCCCCGATGGACCGGCTGTGTCGACGGTGTTTCTTTCTTTGCACCTCAGGGCTCCTGAGAATTTCAAAATTTTGTTGCAGGGCACCTGATTGGCCTTGTGGAGTTGGCCCGGGAGGAGCGATCCTTCCTGCTCAACTCCCCGACGCTTCTCAGGGCAGCCCCGATAGACTGGCTGTGTCGACGGTGTTTCTTTCTTCGCGCCTTGGGTGCTGTGAATTTCAACGTTTTCAAGAATTTCTAAGTGGGGTATCATATGGGCATTGCAGTGCCCACCTAAAAGCACGTGCCCCTTCATGAATTCTGAAAGCATAGCTTTCAACTGCGCAAAAAACTGCACCTGACCCCCAGTGGGTGCATATATATTAGCCAGGGTGAGAAGAACCTCCCAAGGCGAACATTTATGATGATCCATCGTCCCATCTTGTCCTTCTACACGTTTTCCACCCTTACGGGCAGAATCTGATGAAACATTATGGCCACCCTGCATTTCTTCTGGCCATGTTCATCTGATGCCACCCACACCTTGGAGTAGGGCTTGCACTTCAACCAACTCTGATAGGTGCAGCGAAGGTGTGTCTCTTGCAGGAACACTATATTACCCCTCAAGGTCCGCAACTCTTTAAATAATAATGAACGTTTTTGGGGTGAGTTAAGGCCTTTTACATTAAAGGAGATAACTTTCAGCATACTATACCATCCTCTCTTCACCCCTCTCCCCAAAGAGTCATGTTCCCCGCATATCCTAAAAGGGCTTCAGACCCAGTCACAGATATAACTAAAGTCATCAATGGGTGTCTCCCTCCAAGCTTCCTCTCATATGGAGTCTCCACCTTCTCCCCTCCCCTCTTTTCCTCTCTCAAATCCCCTCCCTTATCCTCTCCCCCTTACCCTCCCTGAGCACCCCTCTCCACCTCCTTCTCCCATGACCCACCCACCCTCCCACACCATCTTATCCAGTCGTCTGCCTGCTCGGTAGTTTAACTACTGGCAGGGTCTCCCAAGATGGACAGGTCTCAGCTCAGGTGCCAGACCAAGACAAACCACCCATCTGGGCAGCAGCAGAATGGGATAGTGTTGACGGCGGAGGATCACATTTCTGTGACAACGGCAACAACACCAAACTTAAACTGCGCGGAGGAAAGGCCCAGCAATCAACTTCTGTATCTTGCCATGAAAACCCAATGGATAGTTACAACAAAACAAATTGTGCTATAGTGCTGGAAGATGAGACCCCAGGTCATAAGGCACTCAACTAGCTACTGGGGAACAGCTGAAGACTTATCAGAGTAAAGCCAGCATTTATGATGTGGTTGGATAAAAGCCCTCGGGACATCTGACTGCTGATGTAGCTGCGCATGAAATGAGAGTCAGAAGCTGTAAAGATGTCTTACACATTGGAACATGGAACGTACGAAGCATGAACCAAGGGAAGTTGGAGATGGTCAAGAATGAAATGGAACGTGTACAGCTTGATCTGTTGGGTGTCAGCGAACTGAAATGGACTGGCATCGGGCACTTTGCATCAGATGGTCTACTATGCTGGAAATGAAAGACAAAGAAGAAATGGTGTTGCATTTGTAATAAAGAAGAAACTTGCAAGAACTGTAATGAAATACAATGCAGTCAGCGAACGCTTAATCTCTATTCGTCTACAAGAAATGCCTATCAACACAACTATAATTCAAGTATATGCCCCAACAACAGCTGCAGAAGAGAATGACATTGAAGAGTTCTATGAACAAGTACAAGCTGAAACTGACAGAACATGTAAACAGGATATCCTGATAGTCATGGGTGACTGGAACGCAAAAGTTGGCAACAAAGAAGAAGGCAAAGTAGTTGGAAAATATGGACTTGGCAACAGAAATGAAGCTGGAGAAAGACTGATAGAATTCTGCAAGACCAACGATCTATTCATCTCAAACACCTTCTTCCAGCAACACAAGCGGCGACTGTACACATGGACTTCACCCAATGGATTGTATAAAAATAAAATTGACTACATCTGTGGAAGTCAACGATGGAAAAGCTCTGTAACATCAATAAAGACAAAACCTGGAGCTGACTGTGGTGCAGATCATCAACTACTAGTATGCAAACTCAAGCTAAAGTTGAAAAAGAGCAAACCACTCATGAATGCAGCAAAATATGACCTTGAGAATATACCACTGGAATTTAAAGACTGCCTGCAAAATCGATTTGCTGCTTTAGAAACAAATGACAGAGCTCCAGAAGAGTTATGGAATGACATCAAGAAGGTTGTATTGGAAGAAAGAGAGAAGACTCTACAAAAGGTGAAAAAGCAAAAACGGCCAAAATGGATGACGGAAGAAACTCTGAAAATTGCCCAGAAACACAGAGAAGCTAAAGCCAGAGGAGAAAGAAAGAATCACAGAATTCAACAGAAATTTCCAACATGCAGCAAGACAGGACAAGGAAAAGTACTACAATGACACATGCAAGGAAATAGAAGCAGAAACTATTAGAGGAAGAACAAGATCAGCTTTCCTAAAGCTACGAGAGTTAAAGAAAAAGTTCCAGCCTCAAACTGGAATGTTGCAAGATGCTCAAGGTTCTATATTGAATGATGCTGAGAAGATCAAGAAAAGGTGGAAGGAATATACAGAGTTTTTTTATATGATAAAGATCAAGTGGACCAACAGCCGTTTCAACCTGTACCATATGATCGGGAACCATTGGTGATGAAAGAAGAAGTTGAAGCAGCATTGAAAGCCTTATCAAAGAACAAAGCATCAGGCATTGATACCACTCCCATAGAAGTATTACAGCAATCTGATGCAGCTGTTACCGTACTTACAAGGCTCTGCCAAGAAATATGGAAGACAACATCATGGCCAATTGACTGGAAAAGATCTGTGTTTTATACCAATACTAAAGAAAGATGATCCAACTGATTGTGGAAATTATCGCACAATCGCTCTGATCCCACATGCCAGCAAGATTCTACTGAAGATTATTCAAAAGAGACTACAACCATACCTGGAACAAGAACTACCTGAAGTGCAAGCAGGGTTCAGGAAAGGGCGAGGAACGAGACACATCATTGCGGATGTGAGATGGATCCTTGAAAAGACTAAAGAATATCAAAAGGATATCTATTTGTGCTTTATCGACTATAGCAAGGCTTTTGACTGTGTAAACCATGAGAAACTCTGGACCACATTAAGAAGCATGGGTATACCAGAACACCTGATCGTTCTCTTGCACAATCTGTACATTGATCAAGAAGCAACAGTTCGAACGGAACAAGGAGAAGCAGAATGGTTTAAAATAAGCAAAGGTGTAAGACAAGGCTGCATACTTTCCCCCGACCTGTTTAATTTATATGCAGAACAAATCATCAGAGAAGCAGGATTGTATGAAGACAACAGAGGTGTGAAGATTGGTGGAAGACTCATCAACAACCTTCGCTATGCTGATGATACCACATTACTGGCTGAAAGTGAAGATGATCTGAAACTTTTGCTTCTCACAATCAAAGAACATAGTCTCAAAATGGGTCTGCACCTTAATGTAAAGAAGACAAAGATCATGACAACTGGTATAATCAACAGGTTCATCATTGAAGGAGAAGAAATTGAAATCGTGAACAACTTTAACCTACTTGGATCAACTATCAACAAAGAAGCAACAAGCAGTCAAGAAATCAGACGACGCATTGCTCTTGGCAGAATAGCTATGAAAGACCTAGATAAGATTCTCAAGAGCAGAGATGTCTCTCTCCATACAAAAATTTGACTTGTTCAAGCCATGGTATTTTCAATAACATCGTATGGATGTGAAAGCTGGACAGTGAAAAAGATAGACAGGAAGAAAACTGATGTCTTTGAATTATGGTGCTGGCGGCGAATACTGTGTATACCATGGACTGCCTGAAGAAGAAACCAGTCGGTACTAGAGGAGATCAAACCTAAGCTTTCTTTAGAAGCTCAGATGACAAGACTTCGACTTTCATACTTTGGACACATCATGCGAAGAGAGAGATCATTAGAGAAAGACATCATGCTTGGCAAGATAGGTCAACGCAAAAGAGGAAGGTCAGCAATGAGATGGATCGATTACAATAACAGCAGCTACGGGTACCAGTCTGTCAACAATGAGCCGCCTGGCTGAAGACTGAACACAATTTAGGATAGCTATCCAGAGGGTCGCCATGAGTCGACTCCGACTCGACGGCACTTAAGAACAACAACTTTGCCAAGATGGGACAATACATCAAGGAGATATTAGTGGGATGGGAACAGCAGGGGGATATAGAAAAGCAATGGGCAAAACTGAAAAGGATACTTTAAGGATAACAAACATTTTTGTTAGAAAGGTAAATAAATGTAAAAGGAAAAGGAGGTCACTATGGCTCTCAAGAAATGGAGTGGTTAGAGCAACTGCCTAATATCCAGAAGATCAAAGGTTCAGTTCCTACTGGCACTACTTGTGACATTAGGCAAGTCATTTTACCCTCCACTGCCTTGGAAGAAAAGGCCTGGCAATCTACTTTCAGTGATACATTGCCAATAAAACCCAGAGGTAGCTGTCAATACTGACTTAATGGCACTAAAAGAAAAATGGTTCTCAAAAGACGTAGCTGAAAAGGTGAAGAAAAAGAGGGTGGCCTTCATAAACTATAAGAGATCACAGAAAGAGGAAAACAAGCATCAATATTTGGAAAAGCTTAGAGAAGTTAGAAAAGTAGTCAGAAAAGCAAAGATACATAAAGAAGAAATAGCCAATGCAATAAAATGGGGAGGAAGTGCAAAGTGATATTGTCAAACTCCAGGGTCAAGGGGAGAAATATATAGAAGCCGATGAGGATAAAGCGGAATTGCTTAACAAATATTTTTATTCTGTGTTCACACATGAAGGGCCAGGAGCAGGACCTCAAAAAAACACCCACCTATAGGAACAGAAGGGAAGGGCAACTTGAATAATTTTCAGAAGACTGTGTTTGTGAGGAACTAGATAAACTAAGAGTAGACAAAATGATGGGACCGGATGGGGTATATCCGAGAATATTGACAGAACTTGTGGACATTCTAGCGGCTCCACTAACAGACCTTTTCAATACTTGTTTAGAATCATGAGTGGTCCCAGAGGACTGGTCCTGTTACACAAAAGCAGAAGTAAGGATGAGGTTCAGAACTACAGGCCGGTTAGTCTGACCTCTGTGGTGAATAAATTAATGGAAACGCTGTTATAACATAGGATAGTGAGTCCAGTGGATTGCAGGATCCAAGGCAGTATGGGCTTACCAGAGGCAGGTCTTGTCAGACAAAACTAATTGATTTCTTTGGGTGACTAGAGAGAGCCCTAGATGGTGGTGTATTTAACAGATTTTTTATACTGCTTTATCATCTCAGTCAAAGCAGTTTACATAGTAACTTAAACTTGGTAATGTAATTAAATAGGGACATTGATAACTTGGATTTTTCTGAGGCAGTGTGGGGTTTAGTGACTAGCTCAAGGCCACAAGGAGTGCTAGTGGGAATTGAACCCTGGTCTCATGGTTCCCAAGCCAGTGCTCTAACCATTAGGCTACTCCTCCACTTAGATTTCAGTAAAGCCTTTGACACCATTCTGCACAGGCAACTTATAAATATATTGAGCACCCTAGGAATGGACCCTAAAGTGGCTGACTGGGTTAGAAATTGATTGAGTGGGAAGCGATAAAGTATATAGGTAAATGGAGCTTACTCTGAGAAGGATGTTACCAAGAGTGTGCTGCAAGGATCTGTCCTTGGTGTGATTCTTTTTAATATCTTTGTTAGTGATATTGCAGAAGAGGCTGTCTGGTAAGGTTTGCCTCTTTGCGGATGATGCTAAAATCTGCAATAGACACCCAGGAAAGAGTAGATAAAATTAGGAGGGATCTAGTTAAGCTTGAAGAATAGTCTCAAATTTGGCTGCTGAGATTTAATACTAAAAAATGCAGGGTCATGCATTTGGGCTGTAAAAATCCAAGGGAGTGGTAGTGTAGGGGGCGAAGTACTTCTGTCCATGAAAGAAGAGCAGGACCTAGACGTGATTGTTTCTGATGATCTTAAAGTGACTAAACAGGTAGAAAAGGTGATGGTGAAAGCCAGAAGGATGCTTGGGTGCATAGGGAGAGGAATGGCCATCAGAAAAAAGGAGGCCCCTCTGTGTAAGTCTCTGGTGCGACCTCATTTGCAGTATTTTGTACAATTCTGGAGACCACACCTTCAAAGGATATAAACAGGATGGAATCAGTGGAGAAGGTGGCTACTAAAATGGTTAGTGTTCTTCATTATAAAGCATGGGGACAGATTTAAAGATCTCAATATGTATAGTTAGAGGAAAGGCGAGATAGAGGAGATACAATATAGATGTTTAAATACCTCCGTAGCATAAATGCACAAGAATAGAGGCACTTTTGATTGAAAGTAAACTCTGCAATGAGGGGACATAGGATGAGGGTGAGAGGGATAGACTCAGGAGTAATATGCAGAAATATTTCATTATGGAAAGAGTGACAGATGTGTGGCATAGTCTCCCAGTGGCGGTAGTAGAGACGAGGACAGTATCTGAATTCAAGAAAGCATGGGACAAACACAAAAGATCTCTAAAGGAAAAAAGAGGACTAGAGTAGTTGATAAGGAAGGGCAGACTATATAGGCCCGATGGTTTTTTTCTGCTGTCATGTTTCTATATTTCTTTGTATACATATGACAGAGCACCAGAAGAGTTATGGGATGACATCAAAGTTGGTTTGAAGAAAGTGAAAAGTCTCTGCAAAAGGTGAAAAAAAACATATCAGCCAAAATGGATAACCGAAGAAACTTTGAAAATTGCTCAGAAACGCAGAGAAACTAAAGCAGAGAAGAGAGATAGTCATAGAACTTAACAGATTTCTAATGTGCAGCAAAATGAGATAAAGAGAAGTACTACAATGCCACATGCAAGGAAATAAAATCAGAAAGTATTAGAAGAACAAGAACAGCTTTCCTGAAGTTACAAGAGTTAAAGAGAAAATTCCAGCCTCAAATTGGAATGCTTTTTTCAGGTATATTCAGGAGAAAAAGATCAGAAGTGAAATTACAAGACTCTAAAGTGCTGAGAACGGATTCATGGAAAGTGATGTTGAAAAAGTGAAAATGCTAAACAAATATTTCTGTTTTTACTAAAGAAAATCCTGGAGAAGGACTACCACTGATTGACAAATATATAAATGGAAATGGAGTAGATACTACACCCTTCACAGACAATGATGTGTTTGAACAGCTTGCAAAACTGAAAGTGGACAAAGCCATAGGACCGGATAAGATACATCCCAGGATACTGAAAGAACTCAGAGAGGTTCTTGCAGGGCCTTTAAAGGATATTTTTAATGGATCCTTGGAGACAGGAGATGTTCCCCAGGACTGAAAAGGGCCAATGTAGTACCTCTTCACTAAAGTGACAATAGGGAAGAAGTGGCAAACTAGGCCAGTAAGCCTTACTTCGGTGGTGGGAAAAGTAATGGAAGCACTCCTGAAAGAGAGAATAGTGGACTTTCTCAAAACCAATAGGTTACATGATCTGAGGCAACATGGTTTTACCAAAGGACGATCATGCCAAACAAATCTGATTGAGTTCTTTGACGGGTGACCAGAGAACTAGATCAATGGCATGCGATGGATGTGATCTACCTAGATTTTAGCAAAGCCTTTAATATTATTCCTTATAGGAGGCTTATCAGTAATCTGAATAGCCTAGGGATGAGTCCCAAGGTGGTGAACTGGATCAGAAATTGGTTGACTAATAGTTGACAAAAGGTGATGATAAACGGAACTCACTCAGATGGAAGGAAGGTGATTAGTGGCGTGCCCCAGGGATTGGTCTTGGGACCGGTACTGTTCAATGTATTTGTGAGTGATATTGCTGAAGGACTGAATGGAAAAGTCTGTCTTTTTGCAGATGACACAAAACTTTGCAACAGTGTGGACTATCCTGGGGGAGTGGATAGCATGAGGAAAAATCTGCAAGAATGGTCTAATGCTTGGCAGTTAAGATTTAATGTGAAGAAGTGCAGTGTCATGCACTATGGATGCAGAAATCCAAGGGAATTGTATGAGATAGGGGGCACTGACCAGGCGAAAGGACCTCGGAGTGATTGTTTATGAGGATTTCAAAGTGGCAAAACAATGTGCCAAAGCCAGAAGGAAGCTGGGATGCATACAGAAATGAATTTCCAGCAGAAAGGAAGAAGTGCTAATGCCACTGTAGAAGTTGCTGGTGAGGCCTTGCTTGGAATATTGTGTTCAGTTTTGGAGACCATATTTCAGAAAGGATATAAAAAGACTGGAAATGGTTCAGAGGAAGGTGACCAAAATGATTTGGAGCCTGCGCCAGAAGATGAATGAGAAGAGACTGGAAGACCTAAATATGTATACACTAGAAAAGAGGAGGGACAGGGGAGATATGATACAGACCTTTAAATATTTAAAAAAGCATTAATGAACAAACAAACCTTTTTCAAAGATGGGGAAGCTGTAAAACTAGAGGGCATGAGGTTGCAAGGGGGTAAACTGAAAGGCAATGTCAGGAAATACTTTTTACTAAAAGGGTGGTGGATGCTTGGCATGCCCTCCCGATGGAAGTGGTTGGGGCAAATACAGTGACAGAATTCAAAATGGCATGGGGCAGACACAGTGGATCCCTGTATAGCAACAGATAAAATAAAAATAAATGTAGCTATCTCTTATCTCACAAATAGGGGTGACCTGCACGGAGCGGTGGGGCACCTCTAAACAAAGCTCTGGGGAGGGGTTACCTGCATGGAATGGCAGGTGCGCCTACTCTTGCTACCTTGCTGGGCAGACTAGATAGACCATGTTGGTCTTTATCTGCCGTCATACACTATGTTACTATGTAAAGGACGCTCAAGGATCCATGTTGAATGATGCTGAGAAGATCAAGGAAAGGTAAAAATAATGCATAAGAGTTATTATACTATAAAAATCAAGCAGATCAACAGCTGTTTCAACTTATACCTTATGACCAGGAACTGTTGGTGATGAAAGAAGTTGTTGAAGCAACACCAAAAGCATTATCAAGAAAAAAGCACCTGGCATTGATGGCATTTCCATTGAAGTATTAAAGCAGTCAGATGTAGCTGTTACAATACTTACAAGGCTCTGCCAGGAAATTTGGAAAAAAAAGATCATGGTGAGGTGGATAGCCGTGCAGCGGGCCTGAATCTGGGCACGTCCGTGACGTCTAAGCCCTGTGTCCTGATTCTGCTCCTGTGGGAGCTCCCGCAAATGCAGAATCGGGACCAGATCCGGGTCGTCCAGATTTTGGATGTCTGGATGTCCTGGACATGCCCTGATCAGAATTGGCATCATTGGGGGGAGGGGTGTAAAGTGTGGTTCTCTTGGCATTCAGTCATTCTGGCCTCATTTCCTCTATGCACTCCAATCCTTATCCTCCCACCTTCTTGCATGCTCTCTTCCTCCTCCACACACCCTCTCCCTCCCCACCTCTCCTACGTTCTCTCTCTCTCTCTCTCTCCACCCTCCTCCTGCCTAGTCTCATTCCCTCCTCCTTCTACTCTGGCCCACTGCCCATGCTGCCCTCCACTTCATTCTCCTAGCTTCTGCCTTTCTAAAAAAAATTACTCCAAGAGATCCTCAGCCTTCCACAAAGCAGCCGAGGCTCTATCCATTCTTCTGTCGGTGGGGATGAGGTCTCCTCTGGCATCCGTCCCCACTGCGGCCTTGCACATTTCTTTTAACGGCAGGGGATGGAGTCCGTGCCAGATCCACTTCTATTCAGGCTGAAGCTGCAGCCCTGCCAGCATCTGTGGCCCTGCTCCAATCTCCTCTCTGTAAGGGATGGGGTCCCCATCAGCATCTGCTGTCATTTGGAATGCATAGGGTTGTTTGGCAAGTGCAAACAATCCTAGTGTATGGACAGACAGAGACAAACAAATGGCTGGACCATCCCCAATAGATACCATTATTGGCCTAAATCTGCCTAAAAAGGAAGTGGAATTATTGTAGTCACTGGTTTGGAACACTACAGAAAAGTTTACTAATACACCTAACGTAGTATATGAGGACAGATAAAGATCAGTATGGTCCATCTAGTCTGCCCAGAAAGGTGGCTAGAGTGGTTCTAACGGCCTCTCGGTGCAGGTCACCTCCCTCCATGCCTGTGTTTAGGGTTGTACCCACCTGTTCAATTATTTAGCTTAGTGAAAGGCATCATGGGACAGACTCAATGCTGTGGTTGTGCCAGGTGCTGATAGGATGGGGCTGATACCTGACAACACAGCAGTGCCAAAGAGAAGTATTTCGGGGCTGACACCCATCATCAAGACTGTGCCAGAGACACACAGCATGAGGCTGAAATCTGGCACCATGTTTGTGCCAGGACAGACACGATGGGGATTAGACATGGTACCACAGCTATACCACAGACAGGTAGGAAGAGGCTGAAATCTAGCATCAAGACTGTGCCATAGAAAGATAGGATGAGGCTGAACCTCAGCACTGCAGCTGTGTCCAGGGACAGGCAGGATGGAACTAAGACGTGGCACCATAGCTGTACTGGGGAAAGGCAGAATGGACTCACTTTATCCAGAATAAAATCCTACGTAGCTTTCAGTTCAGTAGATGAGGAACTACTAAATCTCAAACTATGTCAAAAGAAATTTTGAATCTCTAAAATTTTGTGTCTCAGTATAAACTTGAAAGAGGAAAGTCAGCCATCTCCCCTCCCGAAAACCAAGCGTCAGCCTCTGCCTCGGCTCATGTCATCCTCCTGAGGGAGCATGTGATCTCCAGGAAGAAGCTGCCAGCAGGAAGAATACGTTTAGTAATTTTGGAAATCTTAATCTTCCTCCTCCCCCGTGCGCTCTTCTAGCCTCTTGTAACTGACTCAGCAGAGATGCCTGAAGCCCCTTGTAATCCTCTGATCAGAGGTCTTGTTGCCAGGGCTTCTGTGGTAGGGTGTTGGGGGGGGGGGGACAGACGTAGGGAGCTGCAGGGAGAAAGTAGCCAGCACAATGTGAAAACGTCTGGAGCTAATCCCTGAGGTGGAAGCTCATAGTTAGGAGATCACATGGCAGGGGGAGGGGAGCAGGAAAAGGAGGGGGAGTGGGCTCCTATTCTCTCAGCTGCTCTGGTCAGTCCATGCCAGGCTGCACGTCCCCAACTGGCACAGGCAGCTGTGAGGCGCCAGGATTACCATTCACAGAAAGCCTGGGAAAAACAGAAACACAGTTTGGAGAACGGCATAAGAATGAGCACCATAGACTCTGAAAACAAGAGAGAGTAAGGGTGATGGAGAGAGAAAAAAGTAATGTGAAATGGGCAGAGAGGGAGACCGGCAAAACCTTGAAAAAAAGAACATATGCAGCAAAACTGCCATACCATAGTGTCATTAATTCGGGGACTCAATGGGCAACAATCCTATCTATGAGAAAGTAGCTCTGCAAAAATTGAAACAGACCCTAGAACACCCATATACCACCTACTAGGAAAAGGACGCATGGCACTGATCCCGATCCCACCAAAGAAGCAACATGCTAGCAGACTCCCTGGTCTCACCTCAGTCACACATGCAAAACAGTAAGGGACCACAAGATAGATACAGATGACCCCAAGAAGCCAGGCTCCACCTGCAGTGCAAAGAGAGAAGAGCTGCACATTTCCAAAGCTGAGATAGAAAAGCAAACACTTCCCACAGATGAAGAGGTTATGATCACCTGGGACATTCCCATTCTGACGGATAAGAAACTGGATGCGAGGAAAACCGGCATAGTGTAAAAGAGAAAAATATCTGAACGGCATTGATAATAGAGGTGGCAGTTCCAAGTGATTATTCTGTGAATTGCGTGGAGAGGCAAAAGATCCTCAAGTACCAAGAAATGCAGTCAGAGACCAAGAAAATGTGGCAAAAAGATACAGAAATATTTCCCATTGTATTGGCAGCCACAGGCTTGATAAAGAAGAATTTCCAAGCGCATCTTGACAAATTATCCATACTTGTTACATTTTACGAACTCCAGAAGGAAGCTCTCTTTAGCACGATGCAAGTACTACGCCAAGCATTAGCAGTAAGTTTGAGAGACTGAGATCGTACTCCACATACCCTGACTTAGAAATGAGGATCATGACTGTCATGGTATGCACAAAACGAAACCAAAATGTAAAAAACACCCTTATTAAACAACACTAATCACTAAAATTTCAAAAAAGAATTCTAAATAATTTCTTAAACACACATTTATTACAATGTTTTATAAGGCATATATGACCTCAGGATGGTCTCACCCCTACATGTGGCGAAACTAATCACCATAGGGTTAAAGCAGACGCTCACATCATAGGTCTCTAGCCTTTTTTTTTCTATCCCTTTTATATATTGCACAACTCCCACATCTACTAATTATAATTTAACCAATCAACATCAAAAAAAGTACTTTTAAGGATTCTTCCAATAAATAGAAACACAAACACAATAGTGGTAAAGCGTCTGCACTCTCACATGGACCTGAAATTCATGGACCGTCAATTCATTATAGATCCAGGGGTTCAGCACATGTCAGTATCCAAACGCTCAGTTAAACCGCAGCTGCCATACCGCAATAGCCAAACAACCAAAAGGTGTCTGCCGTTGCGGCAGAGATTATCCGTACCTCAACAAAAGCTTTAACCCTATGGTGATTAGTTTCGCCACATGTAGGGGCGAGGTCATCCTGAGGTCATATGCCTTATAAAACATTGTAATAAATGTGTGTTTAAGAAATTATTTAAAATTCTTTTTTGAAATTTCAGTGATTAGTGTTGTTTACTAAGGGCGTTTTTTACATTTTGGTTTAGTTTGCCCTTAGGCAGTTGTGTTTCATTAATGCACAAAACTAACCCATTTGGAGAAACTGCCCGAATGAACAACTAGCAGGAAAAATTCAGTCTAATCCTGGGGGAAGCAGAAGAGCCAGGAACTAGTGTGGCAAACTACTTTGTATCCTGTGACCAGCCCAGAAACACACCAGCACCTTACATACCCTGGGAATTGTGTTTGTTATTTTGTTTCTGTATTTTGTAATTATTTTCTCTTTTACCACTTTAGGACAAATTTTCACTTGGGCACAACGTTGCAATCTGCAGAAATCCAGTCAGTTTTATAGTACAAAGTGCCCATGTATATTGAGGGGATTATTTGACATTTTCATGTGCAAAAGCAACCACTTACACAAGTAAATTGCATCCACTTTGTAAAAGGCCATTTTTGAAAGGGCCTTTTTTACACCTGGATGTCCATATCACACTTTTATGGCAATCAGGGATATGGCCGTGGTGGCACCAAAATATACATATATATCCCCCGATTTCATATAGAGAATGCAAGTGTAAGAGTAAAATTGTCCACATCTGGATTTATACCTGCTTGCAGACACGCATAGCAGAAAACAAAAGTGCTCTTTTTGCCCTTTCCTCTACAAGAAATTTAATGGGGCTATCCCCCTTCATCCCCAATGTTTACTACCCTCTTTTAATCACTGAGGGAAAGATAGAGGCCTCTGTAGTTAACCATGTGTTCCTGCACTTCCTTCTTTGATATAAAACGCACATCCAGAACGAGGGGCAGAGAGATTTCGACTTCACATCAGACTTACATATGTCTACCCTTTCCTCTAAAATTGACAAAGATTTGCAGACATTTTCACTTGTACAGGGTGGCCCAAAAACAGTGAGAACATCTCGTAGCATATAAGTTATTTAAAAATTCAAAAACACAGATGTAAACGATTGACAAATTTAAAAAAAAAAAAGATGGCGACCAGAAATTGTCGAAATAAAGACGTCGTATAGCTAAAAAAGGTAAATAAGTAAACTACTTAAGCTTTTAATTTACGAGATGTTCTCACTTTTTTTGGGCCACCCTGTATATTGCCGCAACCACATAAACGACCTTTCTAAAATGTGCCTTTGACTTATTATGAGGCTAAAAGTGTGCACATACACTTAAGTAGAGCTGAATGATGGCGTAAAGTCTGCATGCCACATATGTATTTCAGAGGAGTTTCAGACTGGTTTCTGAAGCATTCTAAGATCACTGAAGAGTGGAGGAGTTGCCTAATGGTTAGAGCACTGGCTTGGGAAACCGAAAGACCAGGTTTTGATTCCCACTAGTACTCCTTGGGCAAGTCAATTAACCCTCCATTGCCTTGGAAGAAAGGCCTGACAATCTACTTCTGTTCACACTGCCAAGAAAACCCGGGAGCTGCTGGGTCGCCAGGAGTCAGCATTGACTTGAAGGCATACATTGCATTTGCATTTTGCAAGATCACTGAGGGTAGCTAATTTTCAGTCTCATTATCAAATTAGTGAAACTCCATTACCACCTCCCCAGTTTCCATCTGCTTGCGGCATGATTGTCATAGAATAAAGGTTCTGACTGAATGGGAAAGTGATCTATAGTTCCTTTTTGCCTTGCATCCTTGCAAAATAATAATAATAATAAAAAAATCCACACAGAAAATACTAGGCAAGGAGACAAAACAAGAAAGCAAATGATTACTTCGGGACCATTTAATTGTGTGTACTTTGTACGTTATCTAATTATTTATTTATATATATAATATATAATATAATATAATATATGTATAAGATAGGCAGTAACTTTACAGAAACACTTTCAAAATAATTTCTACAGCTTTTCTCTTCACATCTGTAAAATATTTAGATACAAGGTTAAAAAAAATTTACAAACTCTTGAAAAGCAACAGAAAAGGTCTTCTGTCCACTGAGAACAGATCTTTTGTAAGTATTAAATTAAAAGTACACGCAATATAATCTGTGCTTAAATAAGGCATGAGAGCACAAAGTTTCATTTGTTTTTTCCTTATTTTTCCTATTTTATTTTTTTATATGCTTAATACTGAATGCCCCTCTCCTTTTACCATGAAATAAAATGCAAAACTAGAAAAATGGATACAGCAAGGCGGCAGCTGGCAGAAAAGGAGGGGAATGAGATGGTGGAGGCACAAAGCTATTCCACTTTAGTGATTAGTAAGACCTCTCTTATAATCAAACCGTTGACTAAATCAGTCTTGACAGGCTGATCCATCTCTGGTTTTATTGCCTACCTGCAGTTCCCATTCTCCATGGAAGGAAGGAAAGAAAGAAACTATTGGGGGGTGGGAGGTATATTTAAAAGCATTTACACAGTTTGCAGAGCTACAAACCGTGTAAATGTCTCTCAGCGGGATATTCAGCGGCTCTAACATGGTTAATGCTGCTGAATATCCGCAGGCGCCGCTGCTACATGCCCCCATACTAACTGATTAGCATGGGGCGTGCCAGGGCATTACCCCTCGATAACTGGGCAGCAGTGATATTGAGTTGCTGTCCAGTTATCGACATGGTGAAAGTCAGGTGCAATAAAGGCTAGCTTAATCTTCGCCACAGAAACTAACTGGGCAGCAGCTGAGTATCACCGCTACCTGATTAGCTTCCTGGCAATCCGGCCAACCCGAATATTCTGTATCGGGGCTCACCGCATTTGATCATCCAGCCACCACCGCTGAATATCCTCCCCTATGAGTCCCAACATGCAGTAGGACAAAACAAGAATTGGCTCAGCCTGCTGGGATTGACCTTGATTGGACAGTGATCTTCCTTACAAACGGTAGGTTTTACCAGTTGGCTCCATTTTTTGCTGCAATGGGGCAGATCCTGTCCTGGTTTTAACCCCTTCTGTGCATGAGATTTGTAGTTCCTAATTTTTTTGGAGGGAAATAGAAGTCACAGTATACAAAGGTGGATAAAAGAGGTGTATGAGCCAGGACTAGACCAACTTGAGTCAACTGACGACCTTATGTATCACTCCAGATCTTCTGTCACTCTTATTTCTAGGCAGGCATTGCCTTTTCCATATATTCCTGCTTTATGTAAATTAAGCTAGGGGAATGTTAAACTCTGTCCTCCAGGTTATGGAATTCCACAATGAATATGCATTCAATCTATTTGCATAAAACGGAGGCAGTGCATGTAGGTAAATAGATCTCATGCATATTTATTGTGGAAAATTTGAAAGGTTACATGAACAGGTTGATCTAATCCTGATCTTGCCCCACCCATTTCATGCATGGAGGTTTAGTTCTGATTGTTTAAGAAAAATCAATGGGACAGCCAAAATCCCCACCTGTAGTGGAAATGTAAAGCAAAAATGAAGACTGGTATAAAAATTCCTTAATGGAAATGGGTAAGCTGGCAGCTCTGTAGATATTATGGTGCAATCAGTGATGGATTCTGGTGTTTGCAGCCTCTAGGCACTGTTAGTAACCCTGCTTCTATCCTCTTTCTAGAAAGGTCAGGCATGATCTGAGACAGGTGTCCATGGTAGTGCCTCAATATCCTGGCCTGCAGAGAAAGAATCTCCCTAGCCCTGTGCATAACTGCAAAAAAAACAAAGTTACTTACCTGTAGCAGGTATACTTTGTGGGCAGCAGGATACAAGGTCTCACAGATAGATGATGTCAAACAAAGGAACACATGTGGGAAAGAGCCTTCCAGGCTTAGAAAAATTTAGAAGCTTTTGAAAGGCCCTATCATACATGTGTGCAAGCTCATGTTCCATGTTGTCATACACGACCTACTCAGTCTTTGAAAAGCTTAGTTTGTAGACAACTCCTAGAGTAGGTGGGTGGGTATGTGAGGACTTGCATCCTGCTGTCCAGGGAGAATACCTGTTACAGGTTAAGTAACTTTATTTTCTCCAAGGAGAAACAGGACAGCAAGTCCTCACCGCTTTCAACAGAAAAAAGGGGAAAAACATATATGAAAGATACCAATAGGCAGAAACATCAAAACCTGCTTTTGGTGACGATGAGTCTTTTTTGATTTACAGATTTTTTTTTGTTTTCAAAGGCAGCTTAGCAAGAAAATAAGACCTTGGGAGGATGGAGTTGGATTCTAAGGAGTTTATTTATCTTATTCGCAGTTTCCATGTGGAAAGTCCAGTATTAACATATGGAAATAGTGTTTTGGAAAGGACTACATTTATATATGAATGTCCATAATATGTAAAAATTTCAAGGGGGTGTGTCGGGCTTGTGGCTAGAGTGTGGCCTGACCAGATCAAAAAATCTACCTAAGTAATCCCCATTTCACATAGGGCAAGGGATTTATAGCTGCTTCGTGGCACATTTTAGTTTTTAAAAAGTGTTTGTTTTGGTCACTCCTTTGCAGTTCTTAATCCCCCACTGCTTATGTTCCCCTCCAGACTGAACTCAATTAAAAATAGCGGGTTCTTTAATTAATTGACAGATATACACGTGTTCCTGCACATCTTTACATGTACTTTAGAATAGGTTTCACATTTGGCAGAGCCTTTTCTAAAATATCACTGGCATTGTGGACATGCTGACCTCGATGCCTCAATTCCGATCTCCACATACTATCTAAAATTTGCCGTCACACCTCAGTTTGGAAGATAGACTGGCCAAATCTACTATTATGTTGGGAATCCATTTCCAAACAAGATAAGATAACACTTATATATGAATGTCCGGATAACACTTATAGCTTAAACGAAATGACGATCCAAGCTCTTATGCCCAAATACCTCCACATGTATATAGTTGCATATGTTATGATCTTTTTTACACTGTTCGACACTACACTACGTTAGTTAACTTGTTACACACGGTTCTAGCTTAAATATTACTGTTTGTTTATTAAACTGTGTTTGTTTAATTTATGATGTTCTATGTAAAAGTTATGACGTTCTATGTAAAACAAACTGCGCTTTGTTAATTGTTGTTAATTGTACACCGCAACTGAACTTTGGAAGATGCGGTATATAAATGTTAAATAAATAAAAAAATAAAATAAGATGTGATTGTATGGACTGAAGTCTGTGTCACAGCCAGGGATGGATTGCTCTACTGGGCAGTTGGGTATGCCCTGGTGGACTGTTTGGATTGGTCATGTGGCTTCAGCAGTAACACTCCTGGGAATCGGAAATAGGTTGAGGGGGCAAACAAGACAGATGTCTAAAACAGTGTTCCCAGTGAACTACACAGGTGCACAGACCCGACGTCCCTAGATGCATAGCATCCTTCCCATGCACATTTCACTCTCCTCCCACTTCGGCATAATCCCTGGAAATAAATAAAACCTGCTTTGAGGCAGCAGACAGGTCCCATCCCATTGGATTGCATAGGGAAGTGAAGTGTGCTAGCCTTTCTTGCAAGATTAACAGTGTCTGTCGGGCCAAGAAGTTTATAATTGCTCATGTTGATGGGCGGGCTGAAAGAAAGCCTGGAACACGTCATCTCCCTGTGCTTGATAGCCTACTGCTTTAAGGACGTTTTTATTTAAATTTTGGAGAGGGGAGAGAGGGAGGGAGGGAGAAAGAAGCCAGAGGCTCAAAACTGGGGAATAGAAGATGGCACTGCCAAGATCTGGCAAAGATCGAGATACTGTGCACTATAGAGGGAGGTAAATGGGTGAAAGAAGGGCTGAGAGGAAAGATGAAGCAATGAGCACTGACAGAGGGGGGACACTTGAGAGGAAGGGACAGAGGGGCCCTGGGGCAAGGAGAGAGGAAGCACCGGGATAATAATGTTGGTAGAATGGGGTTAAGAACAAGGAAGACAGAAAGCTCGGAGGGCTAACTTAACTGAGAAACCATGAAGTCGAGTGATGAAAGAAAGAGATGGAGGAACAGAACAGAGCTGCTTAGAATAGTAAGATGTGTAAGACTTCATGAGAGATGCAGAAGAAAGAGGAAATTGGTGACAGGAAGAGGAAGGAAAAAGATAAGAAGTGGCATAAAAGTGATAAAATAGGTGATAGAAATGTAGGGGAGGGAGAAATGGATAAAGGAGAAGAGACATAGGAGGAAAGAAGACCCAGAAAGAGGACTCGAGGGAAAAAGAGTGACAGAATGAAGGAGAGAAGAGGGTGAAAACAGCAAGATAAGAAAAAAGAACAAAGGTAGAAACAATAATATTCTTAATTGAAATCAGATTGTGATTTTACTGAATTACAATGACTGGATATTGGATATAAATGTCTTTATAATATTTTAAATACTGCACTGCTCTTTTCTTGATTATTCTTTCTGTTCCACAATTCAGCAAATGCTATTGTTCATTTCAGGGAGGGGACCACAGACCCTGCAAAAAGAGTTAAAAATGTCCAACCAAAGAAGAGAGAGACTAGGAGCAAAGTAATTAGAAAAATAAAATGTCCAGATGCGAGAGGCAGTAAACTTTTTATTTTCATTTTGGTGTTTGGAAAATGTAGCTTTAGCAATTTGGATTTCTGATGTCTTTGTGTTTTGGTCAGTACAGGAGAAAATGCCTTTCTTTCTGTTTGTGTTTATCCAACTTTGCATTGCATGCAAAATCTGATTTCTTAAGTTCTCATTTGAATTTCATCTGTACATATCAAATTCGTGGACCCTTATTCTGCATGGAATGAGGATCTGTCTGTGTTCTGCATGTGGGACCAAACTGAAGGATTCTGCTAGCCTGTAGTTCAGGGCTAGTGCAAGGCTATCGAGCAACCTAGGTGAACCTTCCTCCACGCCTGCCACAACCTACCTCCTCCTGTCACAACTACCTCCTGGCAGATTACTAGATTTTTGGGGTAGTCAAAAGGCGGTGGGCAGGTAGTTTAAATTCCTTCCCTTTGCTGGAAGTCTTACTCCAGTGCTTCCCCTGGCAACTCAGCCTCTGTACCTGGCAAGAGGATCTAATAGTGTGTCAGTTTCCTCTGCCATGTGGGGCTAGTCTTGTGGTTTAAGCCACAAGGTTATGGGATCTCGGGGCTGATGTTACGAGATTGATCCCACAGCACAGATGAAACTGTGCTTGTAGGTTTCTTCTTGCCAACCTGGGAGGGGTGGGCGGAGTGCTGGAGTAGAGCCTCTGAGAGAGGGAGGAAATTTAAAAATACCTGACTGCTGCCTTTTTGTACCTCCCAGAGCCCTGGTACTGTAGGTGACAGTTTAGTTTGCCTACACATTGCATTGCAATGGAAGCACTGGCCCTTCTTAGTTTCTGTGTAAGCATCTGTAGCACTCGGACTTCTTCTTTTTTCAACTGGAGATGTATTGGTGTCCTAGGGCCTGGCATAATATTTTAATGCTGCCTTTATATAGGTAGGGTTGGATGGCTGTTGCTGTTTGAGTTCTGGGTGTTAGTGCTGGTTTTGTGTGAGAGACTAATGTGGTTTTTTTCTTGATCTATGAGAAGTCCTAGTAATCTTTGGATACCTCCAAATGGAGCAACCCATCGATAAAAATTCAGAAAGACTACATTCTGAGGTCTTTTTTCTTGTGTTTAATTTCTTATGCTAGTGTGATTTTAATTATTTCAGTGTTCACTGGTGTGTGTCATGGTTAGTTTCATTGATTTCTATTTTCTTTGGGAGATTTAAGGGGAAATATTTAGTTTTTCGTTCTGCAGTTTTGTCAAGATCATTATGCCAGTGTTTTCCCAGTACAGTGTAGTGTTTACATAGCTTGCCTTTCATTGGATGAGCTGTGCTATCTTCTTGTGCCTTTCTGTATTCAGACCTGTTGACATCAGCAAGTTTCATCCAACTATAAGATGGGAAAATGTTTATTGATGCAGATTCTGAGATCTCGGTGTTATTTGATACCTCATAGGCTGGAAGAAAGGCAGGAGAGGGGGGACATGATAGAGATGTTTAAATACTTCCAGAGCAGTAATGCAGGGGAGAAGAGTTTCTTTCAGTTGAAAGAAAGCCCTGCAAAGAGGGGTCATAAGATGAAGGTGAAAAGGGACAGACTCAGGAGTAATTTGAGGAAATATTTTTTTATGGAAAGAGTGACAGATGCGCGCAATATCCTTCCAGTGGAGGTAGCAGAGAGAGTATATCTGAATTCAAGGAACATGCTGTAGGGCAAACACAGAGAGAGAATCTCTCAAGGAAAAAGAGGGCTGTAAAGCTTAGTAATGATATGGAAGGGCAGATTGGATAGGCTCTATGGTCTTTATCTGTTGTCATTTTACTATGTTCCCATGTATGAAAAAGAAATCCTCCGGGCTGATATTTTCCTACAGTCCACCTCTGGTCGCAGATCTGCAAATCCTCATAGAGGCCAACTTCAAGTGAACTACTGAGGCAGTAATGTCTCGGACATTGTGGGGATAATTTTATAACAGGTCGCCTAGGTTAGGAGGATAAGAAAGAGCTGGAATTCCCTCTCAGTTGATATCAAGCTTGAACTCTATTTCAGTTTTAAAGCTGCACTAAAATCATATCTTTTTAAACTAGCTTATAAGCTGTCTTCTTAGCCCCTGTGCACTTTGGCTGTTCTAGGCTCTGCTGACCTCCCCTATTTATCCTGCCTCTCGTTCCCCTTATCTTTTCTATATGATTTTAATTGGAGTTCCTTTCCTTTTCACTTTACTTGTTATTTAATTGTAAACCACTCTGGAGTACTGAAGGGCGATATATCAAGCTTTTAATAAACCATAAACCATATTTGATAAAAATACATAAGTATCTGTATGTCTTTATAAAATACTCAGGGTAGCAGAAGTTGTAACTAGATTGAAGCCATAGACATTTACACTAGTTTTTGAGCTGGTGTAGATGTAGGCATGTAGAATCTGCATGACTGAATGTATTTTATAAAGAATACATATACTTGTGCAACTTTGCCCTTGCTTCACCCAAACTCTGTCCAGGAACATGTTTTGTAACTGTGCATACCTTTATGCAAACAGCTCATAAGCTAATTTTATAAAAACCCTTTTATAAGCATAAACGAGGTTTATGCATAGGAAATTACCCTTTATGAGTTTGGACCTGCTTGAGCATAAATGAAGGAGGAGTCTGTTAGCCAACCGGATAGAGTACATTTGGCAAATGCAGTCCCCAGTTATTGGGGTCAAAAGAAGCAAAATGTTGGGTGGATTTTAAGACTTATTTGCAATCCGAAAAATGGGAAGGATGATTGATTTGATAAGGCGGAATGTACTTTTTCAAGTACATTTCATAGCAAGAAACCTGTGAGCAAGTCAGTTGGGCCATTAGATGATAGAGGGGTAAAAGCAGAGCTAAGGGAAGACAAGGCCATAGCGGAGAGACTGAATGAATTCTTTGCTTTGCTCTTTACTGAAGATGAAGATGCCTGAAATGGTATTTAAAGGTGATATATCAGAAGAAAGAAATATTGATAAACTGAAGAGTAGCAAATCACCTGGACCGGATGGTATACATCCAAGTGTGTTGAAAGAACTGAAATATGAGTTTGCAGACCTACTATTAGTAATCTCTGAACTATCATTAAAATCATCTGTAGTACCTGAAGATTGAATAATGTTCAAATGTAACATCAGTTTTTAAAAAGGGTTCCAGGAGTGATCTGGGAAACTAGAGAAACAGTTGCGTATCAAGTTGCTTGAAGTAGTCCAATTCCTCCTGATCTGCAAAATGTTTCCCCACCAAGAATTTCTTCAAAGGTCCGAAGAAATGAAAATCCGAAGAGGTTAAGTCCGGACATTGCATACAGCCATAAGACGGAAAAGGCCGGGATGATTACGCGAAGGAGTTAAACTTCTGCATGACGGCGCAAGACCCCACATGTCAAAACAAACCAATCTGTGGTTGACACAGCGGAAGTGGGAGGTCCTGCTACATCCTCCGTATAGTCCGGACATAGCCCCTTCTTATTTTCATTTGTTCGGACCTTTGAAGAAATTCTTGGCGGGGAAACACTTTGTGGATCAGGAGGAATTGCAAGGCACCGTTATGGACTACTTCAAGCAACTTGACACGCAACTGTACCGTGAAGGGATGTTCAAACTAGTGTCACGCTGGGATAAATGTCTCAATTTTTACGGCGATTATGTGGAGAAGTAAACAAAAGTATGTAGTTTTTGGTGGAATGTATTGAATAATTTCTTTAAATACAAATGTTAGTGTAATTTTGGCCTATACCTTTAATATCGGACACCCCTCGTATATTAGAGTTGATTTGGAGTGAAGTGGGTCTGCTAGTCTCCCTCGAAGTATTTTCATAAGATCTTTTATAGAATATTGATTATTTTTAACTAAGATTTAGTTAATTTCCTTTGTATAGGGAATTGTTAAGTGATTGGAGTATTATAGGGGGTGACTAGGAGCGTTGCTTTTGGTTACAGTAGTAACCCTTAGTGCGGATGTTTGCGTTAGAAACTGTCCAGATAATGCCAGATGATCTCAGCGCCTATCTAGTTAGTGGTGATTTTCAGTCCATTTATTTATTTATTTATTTTGGAATACTTGACACTGTGCAATATAATGTCAAAGTGGTTTGCAAAACAAATAAATTACACAGAATAAATGAAATCCAATCATAAAACAGTAAAAAGAGGAAGGAAAGGAATAAAGGTAACAGAAACAACTAGTGAATAATACAGACACATTAGGGAAAACTAGACATTATGGGGTAGATTCAGTGCCCCAAATAGCGGGGTTGTATGTCCGAGTTGTATGTACAACCCGTGCCCAGCTGCTGCTGCTCCCAATTCCGTCCTGTTCGCTCTCCGCACGTACAAGCGGGGAGAGCTGGATGGGGCGGGAGAGGGTGGCATGTAGATGGAGCGGGGGCGGATTGAGGTACCAAGACATACAGAAGCCATTCCGGTCAGGCCTCTGTACGTCTGGCGGTGGCAATTTAGATGCCCTCAGAGATGGAATAGGTGCCGCGCTCTGGTGTGATCGAGCCTTGCAGCTTTCCAAAAAAACAGGGACACCGCAGGGGAGCCCTCGCCACTTGATCTTGATCCTGGCTGCCCCCACCGAGGATCGGGTGGCGGGGAAAAAGGGCCTTTAATAGCGTGCAGACAATTGCTGCTTGATCAGGACATGCTGGTGCCAAGGCGACGGGATGCCACGGCACAGGCACACTGGCAGGACTGCGGAGGGACTGGCTGTGCAAATCCCTGGACGCCCCCTGCATCAGAATGGAGGGCATGCCGAGCTAACCAAGTGCCCTGATTCTGCAACCGCGAGAATGTATAGCTCCCCTGGTCGCAGAATCAGGTTCAGATATATGCCCCGTCCATTTTCTGAACATCCCAGTGGCCCGGACGTGCCCTGTACTGAATCTGCCTCTATGAGGAGGAATTACTACTCAGCTGTTCCCCAAATGTCAAAGTGGAGAAAAAGGTTTTAAGGGCTGATTTAAATTTACTGTAATTGGATTCTGCATGGAGTTCCAGAGGGAAGAAACAGCCAAATAAAGGGCATAATACTGTGTCATGGAAAGAAGTGCCTGGTTAGTTGGAGAGAGGTAAAGGATTTTGACATATTGGGAATGAGTAGGATGGGAGGAGAAAAGAACAAGGTGAGAGGAGAGATAAAAGGAGAACCCGGTGTAGAAAGCCTTATGTGCTATGAGCAGAATTTTGAATTTAATTGAATAAGTGGCCATATAAAGATAAATCATGAAAAAGGCTGCCCTAATTTTATGTGTTTTTTTTGCCATCCAGATAGCGGCTGAATATCGCTGCTATCCAGCTAGCAATGGCGGTCGGTGCTGAAACCATATATATAGCAAGGATATCTGGATTCCAGTGCTGGATATCTGATTTCAGTTTTAAACGCCATGGCCAGTGCTTAAAAAAAATGCCGACCATGGAGTTTGAATACTGACTCAAAAGTTCTTCCTGGACAGACAAAGATTTTGCATTCAGGATCCAATCTACATGGGCTCCCCAGCCCACTTTGGATAAATCTGTGGTGGACTTGATATGTGTGGGAGGATTTCTTTTGCCAGACTGTATTGAGCCATCCACCAGAACAGAGAATCCTGTAGAGATCTGCTGATCCAGACTACATTCCATAATCACTGAGTGACTTGGGGGAATGTATCTCTATATGAAAGTATGCTTCCTTTAGGTCCAGAGCACAACTAGTCTCCCCTTTGACAACAGGGGAATCAAGGTGCCCAGGGAAAGCATACTAAATGTCTTCAAAACTAGGAACTTATTCAGGGCCCTTAGGTCTAGGACAGGAGGGAATCTACCTGGTTTTTTGCACTTGGTATAAAATGCCTACCCTCTTCCCTGGTGGAACAGGTTTGCCTGCATTGGTCTTTAACAGGGAAGAGAGCTAACTATTTCCTAATGCTTAGAGTTGGACCACAGTACTCTCAGTGGCTAATTTCATCGAATATTAAATAAGGGAGTCTATATCCTTGTCAGCAATGAGCCGCCTGACTGAAAACCGAACACAATTTAGGACAACTATCCAGAGGGTTGCTATGAGTCGACACTGACTCGACAGCACTTAACAACAACATATCCTTGCCAAATGATTTTCAGAACTCAATGGTCTGAGGTTATAAGGGGACAGTGGTTAATGTAAAACCTAAGCCTCCCTGGAAGGCTGTCTGGCAGTGATACTAGAATCCTTTTTATTTCCTCATGGAGGCATTCAAAACCCTGTCCCAGGTTTTGGCTGAGGAGCAGGCTATGGTTTTTGGGCTCTGCTATTTAGGACAAGGAGTATACCTATGCTTTTGAGAGTAGTAGGCCCCTCTTTTGCCACCTTATTTCCCCACTCATATACCCTCCTGGAAGAAGAGGAGGCTAGGTGAAGGTGGACTGGAAGAGAGATTTGAGCATTTCACAGTGCTCCTTAATGAGAGAAGCTGCCTCATTTCCCTTATCTCCAGAAAGATTCTATCCATAGAAAAGCATGTCAGCAAGCCTTTCTTGTATATCAGAGCAAAGGTTTGAGGCCAGCTTCCATGGGAGTCTACAGGGCTCAATACCCATTGCAGAGGCTCTTGATGCCTTCTCAAAAGCATCAATCTCACCATATGCTTTCTACACTCCTTCCCTTGCCCACAAGTGAGCGGAGTTGGGCAGACATGTCCTAAGGTAGAGAGTCTGCAAATGCCTCAGTCTTGTACAAGATGTTTCTCATAAACTGTTCCATAAAGAACTGGTAAGAAGACGGCATATCATTCTGAAAAATCTTTCTCCCAAGAGAATCCAAAATCCTAACAGTCCTCCTTCAGGGCACCAGAGTAGGACTTGGAGCTCTTGGTTCTCTTGATAGAGAAGATTTGACTACCACACGATGGTGTGGAATTTGCTGCTTCCCAAACTAGAAGTCTTCTGGACTTTATACATAGAGAGCCCGATTAGCAAAGGGGCACATCCGGGCAGTCCAGACGTTCCCAAGCAAGACGGACCCGTTAGGACCCGATTCTGGACCGCAGGAACAAAATGTTCCCGTGGTACACAGAATCGGGCCCAAGGACAACCCAGTGGGCACGTGGCTAAGACCCGCCTCATCCCTGCCACCTGACACATGGCTGGCCAGTCGAGGCCTGGATCAGGTGGCAGAGATCCCCGTGCCCAAATACCCCGCCAGTCACTGATTATTCTACCTCAAAAGTAGAATAATCAGCACATCCCTTCTGAGCCACCACCCGCTGGCTCTCCCCGTCCTGCGGCACTAGCCGTGTGGGCAGAGCAGGAGGGGGAATAGGGGCCAGATGGCTCGCCGAGCTGCACGTCCTGCTGGGACATGCAGCCCCACAACCCATGACTCTGAATGAGGCACAGAGTTCACTATATTTACTGGATATAAGGGAGGAGGGTCTCCCACATTCTCATCTGTGCATCCTTAAGGATTCTGAGTATGGGCATTTTTACTACTTTGGTGGGGGTAAGGCATTTTGAAGAATTGGAGGATATTGTGTGTGTCTGTCCTATATTCCTCCTCAATCTCCAACTTAAACGTAACTGTATCATCCATTTTCTTAATAAAATCATTGGCAAGGTCCTTTGTAGGAGCTTTCTCCTTTCAAGGGAAATATTGGAATCTGAAGGCAAGCCAATGTAGCCTTCTTCTTCAGAGAACTCCACAAGCTCTTACTCAGAATCCCATGCACACTCCAATTTAGACCCAGAAATATATTCCAGGGGAGAAGTCTGAACCTGGCGAGAACCAAGTGCCTCATTGGAAATATTCCTCTTTCAAGGGTGTATAGATACTGGTGTACATCTGTGCCCCAGGAAATGTTTCCTCCCTTGATGCAGTGGTGATGGATGCTGATGCAGTTGACACCAACTTCGACATCCTTTGAGGCCTCAGCATCAATGAATCACCCCCAGGGACAGCATTGGTTCTGAGGAGTGGCTGCAAATCCTATGCATTGATGACAACGTCAAAGCCAAGGCATTGCATTAAATAAGGATTCAAGTAAACCTCTTGATGATCTTCTTATTGAGTACCTCCTTGAAGGCTTCTGATGCCAACATCAAAGAGGGAGCAGTAGTAAGGCCATGTTTTGAGTCACCTAAGGAGTATCAGTGACCTGGTCTTGGGTCCTAGGAGGTTGAATGGATCTCTGGTCCAAAGGCACTTTGAGGATATGCCAATACCTTAGAGCTCTCAACACTGCACTCCAACAGGGCTCAACGCCGATGTTTCTCAGTCTACCCTAGATGTTTGATATCAAGTGCCATCGGTGTTGATGAAGTTAAGGATGAATCCTGTCTCTTATTAGGGCAAAAGTTGATGTTTATTCTCAGTGGCCTCTATCAGCATTCAGTGTTTGAAGGTGATCAATGCATTCTTGACATCGACACATCCCCAACATCCGGTTTAGCTACTGGACCCCTCAAGAATGATGCTGACGATGCCAATGTCAATGAAGTGGACTTTGATGCACCAAAGATCTTTTCACTCTGCTCTTCACAGCTCCAGATCTCTCTCTTTTGTCATTAGTGAGCACAAATGACATTGAGAGGGTTTGTGATTGGGCTCAAAGCACTACAAGAATCAGTTACGGGTGTCCGCACTAGACATTATCTTGTTGATCACCCACACTTTTTAGAGCTACTGGGGACTTTTTTCTACATCATGTCAATGAAAAAACATAGCTGCTGCAAAATCAAATGATTTTAGTTTTAGTGAAAAAAAACACCCAGTCTAGGCACCCAGTATCCAAAGAAAGGGTAGCCTGAGTCATACAAACAGCTCCACAGAAAAACAAGACTAATGAGGTCTCATGTGACAACATAAAATGGGAAACTGAGTGCATATTTGATGGGGCCTTTCAAAAGCTTCCAAAATTTTTCTAAGGTGGAAAGGCTTTTTTTTATCAGGCTCTATCGGATGACATCACCTATCTGTGAGAAAGCATAGTTGCTTACCTGTAATGGGGGTTCTCTGTAGACAGCAGAGGTATGCAGCCAGACTCGATTGGTGATGTCTGATGACAGCACCAAAGCTGGATCTCCCCTAGCTCAGAGAAGTCCCACTTCATTGTCCTGTTTTCTGTCCGTCACAGAGCAGTTGATTAATGCGGTGAAGTTTACTGTGAGAGTCCCCTGGCATGATGCAAAAGTTCATTGTGCCATCTCGTTGAGGATCATATGATTTGCTTCCTTTTTCTACTTGTCTCTTTTCGTCTTGTCTATTTCTTTTTTTATTATAGAGGGGATGGCGGGTGGGTGAATGTGGCTGCATACCCCTGCGGTTTACAGAGAACCCCCGTTACAGGTACGCAACTATGCTTTCTCTGGAGACAAGCAGGGGGATGTAGGTACACTTGACTGGTGAGTCCAGAGATGAGGGCCGCTCATTGGTGTGATGCTGATTGCAGTCCAGGATGGAATTCGGGAGGTAGAAGGAGATTATGCAAAGAGGTTTCGGAGGACAGCACGGCCGAAAGTGAGGTCCCTGGCTGACTGTAGTGCTTTACGAAAGAATGTACTGACGATCAGCTAGCAGCTCTGCAGATGTCCTGAGGAGGAATGGAGGCTATGTTGGCAACTATAGCCACTGTGGTATGGAGGCGGTGGGTGTCTACCCGATCTGGAGGCGTGCGACCCACCTGTGTGTAACAAAAGGTTATACGGTCTGCGATACAGGAAGAGATGGTTTGCTTTGCTGTGGGCTTCCCTAAGTTATTGAGTTAAAAGTCACAAAGAGCTGAGAGACTTGATGAACTTGCTGTGTGGCCTGAAGGTAGTAAAGCAAAGCCCGACAGCAGTCCAAGGAGTGCAGGGCATACTCTGGCGGGTCCAGCTGTGCTGCCAGGAAGAAGGTGGGAAGCATGATGGACTGATTGAAATGAAAACTTGAGATTACTTTAGGAACAAATTTTGGATGGGTATGGAGAAGAACCTTGTCATGCAGAAACTGCATATACAGAGGATAGTGAACAAGGGCTTGCAGTTTGCTGACTCGCCTGATGGATGTGACGCCAATAAGGAAGACAGTTTTCCAGGTGAGAAGCTTCAGGGAAGTCAATCGAAGGGTTTCAAACGGTGACTTCATAACTTCAGAGAGGTCCCACACTGGAGCAGGGGGCTTAAGCGGAGGTTTGGTGTTTATCAAGCCCTTCATGAACTGAGTCACCAGAGGGTGCACGGAGATGGTTTGCCATTCTAATGTTTATGGGTGGCTGCAATGGCTGAGAGATGGTAGTGAACTGAAGAGGTCTGGAGACTGGAGTCAGATAGGTGCAGCAGGTATGTAAGGATGTGGTTGAAGGAACATGACTCGGGGTCAAGTTCCTGCAGTCTGGCCCATTGGGAGAAGCGGAGCCACTTCTTCTAGTATGAGCGCTGGGTGGAGGGTCTGCACAAGGCCTGAAGGATGGCTTGAACAGCAGCTGGAAGAGCGTTCTGATTGGCTGTTAGCTGCTCAGTATCCATGCAGCTGGGGCAAGTGTTTGTAGATTGGGATAAAGGAGGCAACTGCCTTGTTGTGTGAGAAGGAAGGGGTGAGGCTTCGACAGCCAAGGGCCCTGCTTCACCATCATGAGTATGTGTGGTTACCAAACCTGTCTAGGACATTGTGGTGCTATGAGAATCAGAAAGGCCTTGTCCATCCAGGCTTTGAGGAGGGTACGAAGTTTAAATGGAGAGGGAGGGAACACATACAGCAGGTAGTGTTCCCAGGAGACAAGGAATGCATCGGAAGCCCATTTGTGAGGGCTGGGACAAATGGAGCAGAAGAGGGAACATCTTGCATTGTCATCTGAAGCAAAGAGGTCCACTGTCTGCATCCCCCATTCTTGAAAGATGGGCGCCAGGTTGTTTGAATCTAGCAACCATTCATGCAGATCTAGATGGCAGCTCAGAGAATCTGCCAGCTGGTTTTGCAATCCAGGGAGATACACTGCATGGAGGGATACTCTGATGGACTGAGCAAAGAGCCAGAGGTGGGCTGCCTCGCGGCAAAGTCGAAGAGATCTGGATCTTCCCTGCTTATTGATGACCTGGTTGTCCATCTGCTCTAGGAGGGACTTCTTGAAGACCCAAATGCGAAATACACTGAGCGCATAGAAGACTGTTCAGAGTTCTAGCAGGCTGATTTGTAGGAAGGATTCTGCTAGAGACCATCTTCTTTGGGTGGTGAGGTGTTGTAGGTGTGCTCCCCAGCCCAAGTGAGAAGCATCTGTGGCAGAATAAGTTGGTGTGGTGGGTCTAGAAAGGACCTGCCACCCATGAGGCTGTTGGGAGTGGCCCACCAACAGAGGGACTGATGCAGGTGGTTCTGAGTGGAGCCCGACAAAGGCAGGCACCCGACGCTGCAGAGACTGCATATGCTGATTACAGTTGAGCTTGAGATGCCACTGGAGAGGGCACATGTAGAGGTGAGCCAAGTGCATGACATGTACTGAAGCTGCCATGTGCCCTAGAAGTTGGAGGATGGTTTGGGCTCTGAAGCCGCAAGAGCTGGGAACTGAGCTGCCGGACAGTCATTCTATTGTCTGGTAAGAAGGCTCGGGCTGCCGTGTTATCTATCCAGGCTCCGATGAAGTCGAGAATTTGATGAGGCTCCCATTCAGATTTCTGAAAGTTGATAATGAAGCCGAAGGTCTGCAGGAGATTGGCTGTTGTGCAAACTGAGGCCAGAGTTGAAGCTTTGTCGGGCCCCGAGATGAGCCAGTCATCCAGGTAGAGGCACATCTGCTGCTACCCCGAGGCACTTGGTGAAAACTCACAAAGTGGAGGAAAGTCTGAAAGGCAGGACCTTATACTGATAGTGGTCTGTCTTGAAGCGGAACTGAAGTTATTTCCAATGACAAGGATGAATAGGAATATGGGTATAGGTATCTTTCAAATCCAGAGAGGTGAGTCAGTTTTTCTTTTGCAACAGCGGGAGAATGGTAGCAAAAGAAGTCATCTTAAACTTTCCTCTTTTGATGTAGAGATCGAGTTCCCAGAGGTCGAGGATCATCCAGAGGCCTCCAGACTTTCTGAGAATAAGGAAGAACCAGGAGTAAAATCCCAGGTTGCATTACTGCACTGGCACGGGCACTATGGCGCAGCAAGGCTGTGATCTCCTCCTCCAGGAGAGGGAGGTGGTTCGCAGGGAGGTTGTTGGGCGGGGGCGGCCATGGCAGAGGATGAGCCGCAAAGTTGAATTTGTAGCTCATTGTAATGATGCTGAGAATCCAGCAGTCTGTGGTGATTGAATGCCAGGCCTTCAGGAACTGCTAGGTGGCTCCTACTAGTAGACACTCAAAAGCTGGGGACTGCCTTGGCTGGGAGCGCCGAGGGGGGCTGCTGCAGGCTGTTTCCTTTCACACTGTCTGGGTTGCTGCCCGTAACTCGTGGCTGGCTGGCATTGAACTGGAACTCTAGAATAAGACTGAAACTGCCACCGGGGGTAGAACTGCTGGAAGTACTGGTAATGATATGCCCGTTGGTATTGAGGGTAGGTATTTATTTATTTATTTAAACTTTTTTAT
The DNA here is from genome assembly GCA_033557465.1 of Ichthyophis bannanicus. NCBI lineage: Eukaryota > Metazoa > Chordata > Amphibia > Gymnophiona > Ichthyophiidae > Ichthyophis > Ichthyophis bannanicus. Next base: position 197,802,084 of record CM066039.1, read on the forward strand.
GTACCACTTTTCAAGCTATCAAAGCGGTTTACAGAAAACATTGGGAGGGGGGATTTGGGAATATAAGAACTTTATAACTTACATGGCCAACTTATTTACAGGTTCTCTGGGGGTAGGTCATGGGGTGGGTTTGAGTTGTGGATGGGGTGGGTGATTGTGGGATGGGGGAATGGGAGGTTTAGAGGTAAGGGCTTTAGGTGTCGGTTCCAAATATTCGTAAAAGAGAAGAGTTTTTAGTTTCTTTTGAAATTCGGTTGGGTCGTTGATGGCTCTTAGGCTGGTTGGGAGGGCATTCCAGTTGTGGGTCTGTAGATTGAGAATGTTCTGTTGCAGGTAGCCTGGGAGCTTTTGGTTTTGCAGATTGGTATGTTGAGTAGGGTTTGGTGCATCTGTCTTCTTGTTCTTGTATCTGGGTTCTTGGAGGGTTTGTAAGTATTCTGATAATTGATTGTGAATTGCCTTGAATGTGTTCATGATTGTTTTGTACTTGATCCATGCTAGGATTGGGAGCCAGTGTAGTGTCTTAAGGGTGGGTGTGATGTGGTATTGTCTTTGTGTTCTGGTGACTAGACCAGCTGCAGTGTTTTGGGCTAGTTGTAGAGGTTGTAATGAATGTTTTGGGAGTCCATGGAGGATTGAGTTACAATTGTCGAAGTGCGGAGTTATTAGTGAGGGACATACTGTTCTGAAGTGGTCGGTGGCTGGCAAGGAGCAGGGTTTGTGGAGGGTCCTAATTTTGTGGTATACTGTTGAGATAGTTTTTTTGATGTGGGGTTGGAAGTTTATTCGTTGGTTCAGTGTGACTCCCAGGTATTTGACTTCTGGTTTTACTTTTATTTCATTTTGTCGATTGTGATGGTTCCTGGAGGTATGTAGGTTGGGTCATTCAGTTTTGTTGTAGTTAATCGTGAGTTTGTGGTTGGTTAGCCACCATGTTATTGCCTTGAAGTACTCTTTGATTGTTGTGAGGACTGTTTTTTTTGTGGAGGGGGCATATAACATCAGCTCATCTGTGTAGAGGTGTTAAAATATGTTGTGTTGCTTTATGAGGTTACAGATTGGTTGCAGGTAGAGGTTGAATAGGAGTGCAGATAGTGAGGAGCCTTGAGGTATTCCTTGAAGGCAATTGAACTTGAGTGATGTTTGGGTATGGTCTGTAAGGTAGGAGCAGAATCATGCTAGAGGAGCTTTTGATATTCCAATTTTCTTAAGGCTTTCAATGAGTTTGTTATGATTTATGGAGTCAAATGCAGCTGTCTATAAATATCAGTGTGCTTTTTCCAATCCTTTGATTAGGGTGTGTGAGTTGAGTAGGGTTTCTACACTATGAACAGATCTAAACCCATGCTGCTATGGATCAAGGGGGGCAGATGTGTTGATGTATTCCTGTAGTTGAAGTTGTACAGATTTTTCCAATTATTTTGGCTAGAAAGGGTAGACTTGCGGTTGGTCTGTTGGAGCTTGGGAGGGTGGCATTGAGGGAGGAGTTTTTTAGGATAGGCCTTATGGAGGAGGTTTTGAGATCAGTGGGCATGTGATCTTGAGTGAGAGATGAGTTGATAATGTTGAGTATGGTAGGGGAGAGCTTACTGTATGTTTAGCCATCTTGACCCGTGATATTGGATATGGCTCAAGTGAGGAGGTGGTGGTGTTGATAGCTGTAAGGGTATGTTCTAGTTGTTTGGTTCTAAATAGGTTAAAGGTTGTCCATCTCTGTGGTGGATGATTGTTACTTGGTGGTGGGATCAGGTTGTTGTTTTTTTCTGAAGGAAGAGTGCTATGTCTTTAGGTCCCATTTTTGCATTTTGTTGAGGTGGGTCACGAGTGAGAGATTTAGCTATGTCGAATAGCTCTCTGGGACAGTTTAATGATTTTATGATTAGGTTTGTATGGTATTCTTTTTCGTGTTTGTTTATGAGGTTGTTGTACTCCATTTGTTTGGATAAATATATGGTGAGTAGGTGTGGATCTTTTAAGTGTCTTCATTGTCGTTTGATTTGTCTTAGGTTGCATTTGGTTTGCCTTATTTCGGAGGACTACCAGGGAGCTTGTTGTTTTCTTGTGCTGCTGTTCCACTGTGATGCTATGGTGAATGGAGCTATGATTTCACTCCAGTTGTTAACCAGTTCCGTTAGATCAGTGGAGTTGATGTGCAGTCTTGGGATTTATTTATTCTTTATTTTATTTATTTGGCAGTTTTTTAATATCACTTTATTTTTAGTTTATTTTACATTAAACTTGGTAATATACATTAAACAGGGACATTGACAACTTGGATTTTTCTGAGACAATGGAGGGTTAAGTGACTTGCCCAAGCCCACAAGAAGTGCTAGTGGGAATCGAGCGCTGGTCTCTTAGTTCCCAAGCCAATGCTCTAACCACTGGTCTAGGAATGCTTGTTTATCGAATTTCTCGAATCTTCTAGTGTTGTGGGGCTATTTATCCTTGCTATCTGTGGAGGGATGTTGCGGTAGTTCAAATGAGATCAGCTGCACAAGGATTCAAATTGCATGTAACTTGTTAGTTGTAACCATGTCTATGTAAATTTTATTGTTTGATGTAAACCACCTTGATACCACTGAAAGGTGGTATATAAGAAATGTCAAAGAAAAAAATCATATGGTGATCCGACTATGGAGGTGGGGTTACTTTGATTGTGATGGGGGGTTACTTGACGTGAGCTGAGTGGGTGCAAAGAGAAGGTCAAGGATGTTCCCTTTTTGGTGGGTGGGAATATTGATTAGTTGGGTGAGGCCTATCATGTCCATGGCTTGCAGGAATGAGCTGGTTTGGCTGGTGGGGGCTGAGGAGAGGTTTAGGTTGCTGAGCAGGATAAATGGTTTATTCTTTGCTATGTGTGCGCAAGCTGTTTCTAGAAAAATGGAAAGGTCTTCTGTGTTGGTGTTTGGTGAGCGGTATGTAAGGTATATTGCCCAGTTCTTGTTCTCAATTACCAGGATATTTGAGTTATCAGTTGAAGTGAATGTAGTGGTGGTGAAGTTCAATTCTGTTGCTTATGATGAAGACACCTCTGCCTCTCCTGTTTTTTCTTGGGCAGTTGTGGAGGTAGTGGGAAGAACGGGTTATCTGGTTGAGTAGGACATTATCTGAATTTGTGAACCATGATTCGATGATGCATATGATTTCTATGTTTTGTTCTTGTATATGGTCAGCTATTGTGTGGATTTTGTTCCTGGTAGAGCATGAATTGATAAAACTACATGATATCATCAGGGTGAGCTTAGTGATGAGGTGTAGGGGTGCTGGAGTCTTGTTGGGTCTGATGTATATGAGTCGGTCTTGCTTCCTGAAGCCAGTGTGAGGAGAAGGGTTGTCAGCTGTAAGTTGTCTCTGGTTGAATATGATGGGTATGATCCCGCTGTGTGGAAATGCTTTTACCGGGTTGGTCTTTAGGCTGAGTAAGATTAATAGGACGGTGATGGAGATAGTGAGTCTCATTTTTGTAGCTGTCTAGTGTGTCTTTGTCGTATTGCTTACTTGATTGGAGAGGTCGCAAAAGGAATGAAGGAGAGATTCTGGGACTTAGCTCCTGTGATCTGGTTTTGTCCATTCTTTAGTCTGCTCTGATGCCACACCCAGTGGCCCTTTGGTGTCTTTTTATGTGTCCCTTGTGCGGTGTTGGGTGATGATGCCCCTGATATGTGGAGCATAGCATCATGTTGCAGAGAGGACTGTTGTTCGTTTGTGGCGGCGAGGGCTTCTATGTGTGAAACGGAGCAATCGGATGCTGGTGCAGTGAGTTTTGCTGCCAATTAGGGGAGGGGCTCAGGTTGCTTGACTTGACAGAAGGTGTGAGGTGCGAGGACGCATATCTGGGGCTTACCTCCCTTGGACTGGTTGTTAGATGGTAGCTGCAACAGATGTTTTGGTCCACTCTTGTGGACAATAGGATGATTGGGTAGACTCTTGCGGCTGAGTGGAGAGCTCCCTTACTGTGGAAGAGTGATTTTTTTACTTCTGAGACCGCTTCCTTCACTTTGGGCCAAAAGAGACTGCGTAGAGAGTCACGTAGGTCCTCCTGGAGGCCCAAGACTCAGAGCCATGCCATTCGTCGGGCATAGATGGATGTGGCTGTGAATCTTGCTCCTGAGTCAAAGGCGTCATAGGTGGCATGAATGATATGGTATAGGGACTCTTGCAGATTATATTGGAGGTGATGCTTATCCTCTATTGTGAACATGGCCGAGTCCTCTAGTTGCAAAAGAAGATCATGGTGGTATTTGAGAATTTGGACCTGATGGATCAGAGTTTTCATTGCTAATACTCCACTTTGAAAATATTTCCTGCCAATTGAGTCCAGGGTCCACTGGTCCTTCCCTGGCAGGGTCTGGGCACTGGATTTGGTAGCCTTGGATTTTGTTTAGCACAGCCTCAGAAACGAAAGACTGATAAGGATGCTGAAAATCTGGAGCAGGAAGCACTTTCTATTTGAGGTCGAGACATCTGGAGGTGGCATGCACTGAAGCAGGTGTCTTCCAAACGGATGCAAGAAGGTCCTGCAGGATCTGGGGAAGTGGGAACACCAGGACCTCTTAGGGGGTGCTGCAAGCATGTAGGATAGATTGAAAGTCTCTCTTATTGGTAGGGGTCTGTGATTCACTGAGCGTGAGTGCTCATGATATCTTCTGTAGAAAATTTGGATAGGAGAAATCATCAGTATGCTGTTCCACGATGAAGTGGTCTGGGGAAGGTACCACATCGATATCCCCTCAGAGTGAGGACTCAGGGTCCCAGCAGTGGTAGTATGACGTGCTGACTGAAGAGTAGGCGTCTTCTCATAGGAGTTGGGGTGCCCACCATTCAGTAAGCAGTGGAGGGTCCTGATGGGTAGAAGCTGGTTGTGCGAACATAGTGTCTTCCAGGGAGGGGGGTGTGGACCATGGATGGGGTGGTCCCCAGCAGGGCCGCGCTATCTTGGATGAGGGGGGATAAGAATGGCATGGAGGCTGCTTGGGATCTCCCCTGTTTAGATTTGTGAAGTCCAGTGGAATCTTCACCTGCCTTCCGCTTATGTGTACGCAGGACCTTTGGACTACTGGAGCCACCAGGAGGGTTGCTCCAGGTGTGCTTGGATTTGGACTTATGCTTGGTTCCTCCAGCAGGGGGGGCCAGCTCTTCGGGAGAGACCCACAGATTCTGGGTTAGGCGGAGATGGGGTAGAGCCTCTGGCCTGTGGTTTAAGGCTCTGGGCTATTGGCAGCCCCTTCTGTCCCTATCATGCCTTGTCTGGGCCCGATGGAACTGGGGCAGGAGAAGAAGCAGGCATTGCCATAAGAATAAGAGAACAGTTATATTGGGCGCACTGAGTAAGGAATGTTTGCTCAGGCACTGTGGAGCTGCTGCTGTTTTGTTTTTTAAACTGTTTCTGGCTCTGTCTGTTTCCTGTGGGTTGTTTTTTTTTTTGTATGTTCAGCGACGGAGTTCTGATGTTCTGGAGCGACAAAGAAATGTTAGTTTCTTTACTGCTGTTTTATTAGTGAGCCGAAGGGAGCGTGTGCTGGGCAGCCTGAGAAGGAGTTGTACTTTTGCAGCCTGTGAGCCACGCAACGGCTTGAAGAGAGTTGCCGAGTTTTTGTTTTTTTGCAGAAAGTGGTCTGCCACGATGTGCCATGGTGTGGAAACACTTGTGGCCTGAAAAAACAATGAAAACAAAGAAAGAGATTAAGCCCTTTGACGAGAGGGGAGAGCCACGGCTGCCTGTAACTGCAGTAAGAGAAGATGAGAGAGTGGGACAATGAAGTGAAAAGGTGTGCGCAGGCTCAGAAGTCCTTTGGACTTCTCTGAGCTAGGAGAGAGTCAGTACTGGTGCTGTCATCAGACATCACCAATCCAGTGTGTCTGCATCCCCCTGCTTGTCTCCGGAGAACCTGAGATCCTGTTTTGTTCTCGGAAAACTCTATTTCCCTTGGTTGATATGCACCATCCAGCAGAGTATGTGATGGGATGCTGTGGCCTGGACCCGTCTTTGTCAGCTTTGGAACATTGCAGCCCCTAGAATTTTGCTTAGGCCTAAGTAAAGGAGGTTCAAAACAGGACAATTTCAGTCTTTCCCACATACTGTAGAAACATTTGGTGTCCTGGCTTACACAGGAATAGAAAGAGGGACTAAAAATATTGTAGCCTTTCAACTCCTGCCTTCCTGAAATATGTCATGAATGGCTTCATCCAAGGATGTTAAACACCAGTTCTTGTGGGCCACAAACCAGCTTGGTTTTCAGGGTGTCCCTAATGAATATTCATGAGATATATTTACATGCACTGCTCCTATTGTATGTAAATATATCTCATGCATACTCATTAGGGATATCCTGACTGGTTTGCAGTCCTCCAGGACTGGAATTTGACACTCTTGGCTTACTCAGTTGGATCAATGACCTCTGGTAATGCGAATCTCTATGTGGCAGCCCCACTATGGCTATGCTGCCATGAGTGCACCCAATCTTGGTTGATCTTGGGAGCTAAGCAGGGTCTGGCCTAGACATGGTTAGTAACTGGATGGGAGATCATCGTGGAATAGCAGGTGCTGTAGTCTTCTGTGTAGAAGAAAGGCCTAGCAATCTACTTCCAGTCAATTCTTGCCAAGAAAACTCGGGATAATCACAACAGCGTTACCAGGAGTCAACATCAACTCAACAGCACTTCTGCTCTTCTCATCCTGTAGAAGTAGCCCCTAGCTCTTTAGCACTTGGCTAAACCTAGCTTCCCACATCCCTTAATCTTTGATTTCTTATCTCCCTTTTCTAGCAGGTCCCATTACTCTTTTTTGACTACTGCTGTTCTGTTCTTCAAGTCAAGTTATTAGAAAAACCTTTATTTTTTTCCTGTGCTGATACTTTGAAAAGGAAAAATGATCTAAGAAAAAAGAAATGTATAAGAAGGAAATCCTTCACAGCCACAATAGCAAATTTAACAAAGACTTCTCACTTTCCCTCGTATGGGATGAGCTAAAACTTGTTTCCTGGTCTCTTTGTGTTCCACCTTTGCCTTGCATGATTTTTGCATGAATTATAATAAGGACAGTCCATTCCACTGTTCTTTTAGTTCCCTAGGCAGGAAACAGCTTTCCCTTCATTCTTAAGAATATTTAAGCTTGTATTACTTGAATTGAAGACTTGTTAGAAAACAGAGTTTATTTTCCTTATTTTCTTGGTTGATTGTTGATGGCAGATTTTGGCCAATCTTTCACGTATCTTGGATTCTCCAGGGTTGCCATGCAGCCTTGCTTTCTCAGAAGTCACCTTGCTTCACTTCCAGCTTCCTTTCCATATTCCTGGAATCTCCCACCTCCCTCCACATTCCCCCATAGTCCTGGAGCCTATGGAGAGATCACAGAACTGGGTCCAGCATTCCTTACTTTCTGAATTTGAACCATCTAGCCTTTCATGCAGCTTCCCAATACTTCTCTGTCAGTCTGGTGCAGTCCTCGCTGTCATTTTTGGGTAGTTCCTGGTTGTTTTTAAGGCATAAAATGTTCCGCTTCCAGGATAACAGGGTCTGGAAAGGAGGGGCTCTTTATGACACTGGCCCAAGTGCGGACACTGCTTAATGATAGGGAGGGCATCACTTCTGGTTTGGGGAAGTGCTGTGAACACCAGTAGCGTCATGCAGTGCCAAGGGGCCATCAGTGCTATGATGTGCCAAGAGAGCAGTAGGGAAATCTGGCACGTTATACAGAGTTTTCTTCCCCTTCCTTCGCAATCTCTCACCCTTGGGGTAGCGGGAATCATCTCCGGAGCTTTTCACATCTGGAAGAAGAAGATGAAATGAACCATATGAGAGCCACATCAGAAAGAATTCACAGATGTTTACTAAATAATACCCCCTAAAACTTCCTTGAAAACAAATAATTTGGCAGCAGAGGGAAGATAGGTGGTTGTCCTGAGGTCAACCCAGCAGGGAGACATGATGCTAGTAAATGATGTATCAGTAAGCTTACATGTATGCTACTGCTACACTCATCAATTCAAAAAGTCATCGGAAATATTGTCCCTGCTACTAAATCAATACTTAATTGTCGGGCTAAACATACTGGAACAGCGAGAGAAATAACTCCCTGCTCAAAAGTATGTAACACCCGTTTTTTTGAAAACTTTTTTGTATAAAGAGAGATGCTACACTCATGGTACAACTTGGTTAAGCAAAGTTCTGCAGAAGGCAGTATAATGTGATTTATTTATGTAATACATTTATATACCACTGTATACAACTTTTCTGGTCAAAAATCCAATCAAAGTGATGCTGATGCACATTAAGGAAAGTAAATACCCATAACATTGCAAAAAGTTAAAACATAATTATAAACAGCAAAAAGCGTAGTTACTCACCTGTAACAGGTGTTCTCCAGGAGCAGCAGGAATCAGTCCTCACTTATGGGTGACGTCGGCGCCGACGGAGCCCTCGCGGAGCAATTTTCCCCAGCTTTCAAAGAAAGCCTTTGGGAATTGCAGCGCGCATGCGCGGTAGTCTTCCCGCCCGAAGGTGCCATCTTAGCCAGTCAGATGACATAGCTAAAAGACAGCATAAAAAGTTGCAAAAAGAACATAAGCAGACGATTGCAACTCCAAGGGGAGGAGGGAGGGTAGTGAGGACTGATTCCTGCTGCTCCTGGAGAACACCTGTTACAGGTGAGTAACTACGCTTTCTCCAGGACCAAGCAGGAAGTCAGTCCTCACTTATGGGACTCCCAAGCTCAAGGCTACCGGAGACCCTAAGCACAAAAATGAGCTCCCTCTAGCTCAGCAGCACAGAAGGAAAGAATCTTCGCTGAATTATCACCCACCGGTAGCCCACATCCGGGATGGAGGGTAGGAGTTGCTCAGACCTCAAAGAGATTACGGAGGACTGCCTGTCCGAAAGCACTGTCCCTACGGGACTCCCTCTCGAGACAGTAATGGACCGCAAAAGTCTGGCTCGAAGACCAAGTAGCGGCCCGGCAGATGTCTGCCAGCGGAACAGAGCGGAGGTAAGCCACTGACGTGGCCTTTGCCCGAACGCAATGAGCCGTGACTCGACTTTCTAAGGCGAGTCCGGCTGCCCCATAAGCCCAAGAGATACAGTCCGCAACCCAGATGGACAGAGTACGCTTGGAGACCGGGAGCCCCAATTTATTGGGGTCAAAGGACACAAAAAGCTGCGCAGCTTTACGGTGCTCCCGCGTACGGTCAAGGTAGAAGTTCAACGCCCTTCTACAGTCCAGGGTATGGAGGACCGTCTCAGCTCGGCTGGAGTGTGGTCTGGGAAAGAAGGTTGGAAGTACCACCTCCTGATTCAAGTGAAAAGGGGAGACCACTTTAGGCAGAAACTTTGGGTGAGTCCGTAGGACTACCCTATTCTTGTAGAACCGAGTGTAGGGGGGATCAGACACGAGGGCCTGTAATTCACTTACGCGCCTAGCGGAAGTGAGGGCTATCAAGAACAGCGTTTTCCAAGACAGAAAACGGAGAGAGCAGGTAGCCATAGGTTCAAAAGGCGGACAGGTGATCCGCTGTAAAACCACATTCAGGTCCCAGTCAGGCGCTGGCGGGCGCAGAGGTGGTTTAAGTAGTAGGAGACCTCGGAGAAACCTCGCTACGAGAGGGTCGTTGGAGAGAGGTCTGCCGTCCACCGGCACATGATGTGCGGAAAGAGCACTGAGGTGAACTTTGACGGAGTTGGACTTAAGTCCCAGATTAGAGAGGTGTAGCAAGTACTGTAAGATCACCGACACCGGGCAGGAGAAGGGATCCTGAGACTGTTGGGTACACCAGACTGCAAAGCGACGCCATTTAAGGGCGTAGCATTTGCGGGTAGAAGGCCGTCGCGAAGCCAAGACGACCTCCTCCACCTCTGCCGGCAAGAGGAGAGGAGCAAGGACTACCCTCTCAGCAGCCAGGCCATGAGGTTGAGAGACCTGAGGTTGGGGTGCAGTAGGGACCCCTGATCCTGGGTGAGGAGATCCGGTTGCACCCCCAGAGGGATTGGATCCTCCACCGCCAGTTGCAGCAAGAGCGGAAACCACGGCTGCCTGGGCCAGCGAGGGGCCACCAGGATCATGAAAGCTTTGTCTCGGAGAACCTTGAAAAGGGTCCGAGAGACTAACGGGATGGGAGGGAAAGCGTACAGAAGGCTCCCCGACCATGAGATCAGAAAGGCGTCCGCCGCCACCCGAAGGGGGTGAGGCTGACGAGAGCAGAAGCGAGGAAGCTGCCGGTTGTGAGGACTGGCAAAGAGATCCACTGTGGGGAGGCCCCACCTGAGGAAGAGCTTCTGAACGATCAAGGGGTCCAGACGCCACTCGTGCGGCTGGAGGACCCTGCTGAGTTTGTCCGCCAGGCAATTTTCTTGGCCCGGGAGATAAACTGCCTTGAGGAGAATGCCGTGACTGACGGCCCAAGAGCAGAGCTTCTGTGCCTCCCGGCAGAGGAGGAAGGAGCCCGTGCCCCCCTGCTTGTTCACGTAGAACATGGCAACTTGATTGTCCGTCTGGACAAGGACGGACTGTTGGGAGGTCAGGTGGGAGAAGGCCTTGAGAGCTAGGCGGATCGCCCTGAGCTCCAGGAAGTTGATCTGCTGAGCAGACTCCCACTTGGTCCAGAGGCCCTGAGTACGTGCCTCTTGGCAATGGGCTCCCCAGCCCAGGAGGGATGCATCGGTGGTCAGCACCCGGGTCGGCTGAGGTGACTGGAAAGGCATTCCCAATACCAGGTTCGGCTGCCGGAGCCACCACCGGATAGACGAGACCAGCGGCTCGGAGACGCGCACCAGGTCTGCTAGGCCGCCCGTGGCCTGTCGCCACTGCTGGCGGAGACACCACTGAGCAGGCCGCATATTCAGGCGGGCATTGGGGGTCACATGGACGGTGGAAGCCATATGGCCGAGCAGTCTCAGGAAGCGCCTGGCGGAGACCAGGGGCTGGCTGCGAAAGCGGTCGGCTAGGTCCATGAGCCGCTGAGCCCTGTCGAGCGGTAGGTACGCTCGCGCCTGAGGGGTGTGCAGCCTTGCGCCGATGAACTCGAGATCCTGTGAGGGGAGCAAAGTGGACTTTGCGAAGTTGATGACAAAGCCCAAGTGCTGCAGCAGAGTCACCGTGCGGCACGTGGCGGTGGTGACCTCCCGAGCGGATGCTGCTCTGATGAGCCAGTCGTCGAGGTACGGAAAAACATAGAGGCCGTGAAGCCGGAGATGGGCCGCCACGACCGCGAGACATTTTGTGAAGACTCGCGGTGCGGAGGACAGGCCGAAGGGCAGTACTCTGTACTGGTAATGATTTCCTGCCACCACAAACCTTAGGTATTGGCGGTGGCTTGGGTGGATGAGGATGTGCGTGTAAGCATCCTTTAGATCCAAGGAGCATAGCCAATCTCCCTGCTGGAGGTAGGGCAGAAGGATTCCAAGGGTAAGCATTTTGAACTTCTCCCGCACAAGGAACTTGTTGAGGTTGCGCAAGTCCAGGATGGGTCGGAGGCCTCCTGTTCTCTTTGGTATCAGAAAATACCTTGAATAGAAGCCCTGACCTCTCAGGTGGTGTGGCACCGGTTCCACCGCCTGATCCTGCAGAAGACCTGCCAACTCCTGAAGGAGCAACTCCCTGTGCAGAGGGGGGCGCGGAGGCTCTCCCGGAAAATAGGAGGGAGGGACCTGATGGAAGTGGAGAAGGTAGCCCTCTCGCACGACCTGAAGCACCCAGGCATCTGCGGTGATGCTGGACCACCTGTCGGCGAAGTGAACCAGCCGGCCTCCGGTGCTGGGGGGAACCAGCGGGGGGGGAGAGGCTATGCTGAGCGAGTCAAAAACCCCCACCCTGCTGAGCAGGGGCTGGTGGCGCAGGCTTGGGGGCTTGCTGCCTACGGGACCCGTTACCCCGTCCCTTGGCCTGCTGTCCCTGTTGGGGAGCTGCAGGGGCCTGATAATGGGGGTATTGTTTGTAGGCAGCCGCCTTCCTCGGGTAAAAGGTCTTTTTTCCCGAGCCCTTCTTTTTCTGGGAAGGGGCGGAGGTCTTCCTAGAAAGCCTGGTCCTGGTGAGAGTCTCAGTCTCAATTTGTGCAGCCTTTTCCGCCATGGGCTTGCCAAAGAGGTTTTCGCCTCGGCAGGGGACATCGACCAACTTGTCCTGTACCCAGGGCTCAAGGTCGGACGACTGAAGCCAAGCCTGTCGGCGGGCACCGATGCCGGCTGCGGCTACTCGAGCCGAGGCTTCAAAGCCATCATAGGCTGCTCGGGACATGAACTTTGAGCATTCCCGAATACCTGTGGACAAGGCTAGGAACCTCCGCAAGGGTTCCTCGGACAAACCAGCGGAGAAGCCGGCTAGCTCTTTAGCCAGATCCCTGAGATACATGCCCATGTAGAGCTGGTAAGTCTGGACACGACAGGCGAGCATAGAGCCCTGGAAGCACTTTTTGCCAAGGCCATCCAGGTTACGGGCCTCCCTTCCAGGAGGCACCGAGGAGTGCATCTTCTGGCTCTTAAGACGATGCATGGCCGATTCCACTACCATGGAATGGTGTGGCAACTGCGCCTTTTGAAAGCCAGGGCTCTTGCGGACTCGATAGATAGAATCGACCCGCTTGCTCAGGACCGGCGAGGAGGCCGGACTCTCCCACATGCGGAAGAGTAGTCGTTCCAGCATAGGAGGAACCGGCACAGTAAAGTGCTCCCTCGCGGGAGAGTCATACTGGAGGGCGTCGAGCTCTTCGGCTCGAGGCTCCTCCTCGGGGTCCGCAGGGAAGGCCAAAGCCTTGGCCATATCCCTAACGAAATCCGAGAACCGGGCATCCTCCGGGGGGGACTGCTTCCGAGGCTCGGACTCCGGAGAGTCCGATGGGACACACCGAGTCCGGAAAGAATCAGGTGACTCTTCCTCCTCCGACTCCCAGACCGACTCCGACGAGGACTCGGTGGGGTCGGCTCGGGCAGGGTGCGGCGCCAGCCGCCCCGACGCCGAGGGAGTCGGCGGTGGCGACCTCGGTCCCGAACGGGAGGCCGAGGGCGACCTCGACCGAGGATCGACTCGAGTTCTCATCGACTCGAGGATCGGCTCGGTCTCCGGGGTCGACTTGGACGTCGACGTCCCGGCGGTCGGGGCAGCGACGCCAGCGAAGCCAGCGAGCAGTGCCCGCTGCTGGTCCATGAAGGCAGACAATCTGCTCTCCAAGGCCGTCAACCTGAGTCCGAGCTCAGGCGACCCAGCAGCCCCCGACTCGGGCCCCGACGGCGTCGGGCCCGACGTCGGCTGACGCGGAGGCGAGTCCAGAAGGACAACAGGACTTACCCGGGCAGGCATCTCCGACTCCAGGCGAGGTCGCTTCGGGAGGTGTTCCTTCTCCAAGGACCCGGGGCGGCTGTCGGGGCTATGCGACCTGGCCCTCGCGGAGCCAGGAGCGTCCACCGACGCCGCCCTCGCGGGTTTCGCCTTCCGTCGATGGTCCCCGGAGGGAGAACCCCGGTCGGAGGAGCTCCGTCGACGGTCCGAACTGGAGCCTTTCGACAGTGAGGCCTCCGACGAGGTCCGGGTACGGCTGGGGTCAGCGAAGATTCTTTCGCGCTGATGCCGCCGACTTCTCAACGCCTTCGAGGACAGTTTGCTGCAGGGCCCACAGATCAGTTCCTCGTGATCTGGGCCCAGGCAGCGGAGGCAAAGGTCGTGTGAGTCGGTGAGTGACATGTTTCGGTCACACCGACCACACCGCTTAAAGCCACTGGCAGCCATCGGGGGAAAAAGGGCCCCTGCGAGGTCAAAGGACCGGGCTGCCAGGGAAAAAACGAAAACGAAAGCTGACTAAGTCAGAAAAACCGAAAAACCGTTAGAGGACTCGAGACCGGCGTCGCGAGTCCGGGCGGGGAAAAACGACCGGCGTCGAACCGAAAGAAAAAAGGATAAATACAGAGGAAAATCAACTTTTTCGCGGGGACAAGACGGGGACGTCTGTAGGGCTCCGCGGAAAAAAGAAGACTGGCTAAGATGGCACCTTCGGGCGGGAAGACTACCGCGCATGCGCGCTGCAATTCCCAAAGGCTTTCTTTGAAAGCTGGGGAAAATTGCTCCGCGAGGGCTCCGTCGGCGCCGACGTCACCCATAAGTGAGGACTGACTTCCTGCTTGGTCCTGGAGAACAAATCAGCTACAATTTAAAAAACTGGTCAACAATTTTATATTGAGCCCAAACTGTTTTTCCTTTATTTTCTGATTGGACCTTAAAGGGCACAAGTTCATGGTTTACTAATCTAACTACATCACGGTCCAGTATTAGCATAACCTGAAATTGTAAGAAGCAATAAAAAGACAGTAATGATTGGTGACATCACAATTGTGTCCTGCAGTCCTATAGTGCACTAGAAAGCTGATTTGGAGTGATCTTGGCCTTTTAGGCTTTCCAACATATGGAATGCTGGAAAAATTATATAAAAGGGATAAACATCTGTCCATTTGCAAAATTACTCTCCAAAAAAAAGGAACTGAAATTCACCAAAACTGGCATCTAGGAAGAAAATGGGAATGCATTAATTAAGTTCAAAAATCAGATTATCAGGCCCATATTTTCAAAGCCTCGCCTTAGGGGTGGCCCAAGGGGGGTGCGGGACCATGTGTGGAGACTCAGTGTGGGGCCTCGTTTGCATAATGGGCCACATTTGCATAAATGTTTGCATAATGTTGCCATACACTAACTTTTAGTAAACATGCCTCTTAATGACTGTATGGATAAAGAAAGACTAAAAGATTTCTACATTACTATAATCCAGTGCCAACCACCAAGCACATTAGGAACTACTACAAACACTGCCCATTTAGAACCCATAGCAAACCCGCCATATCATAACAGCACTACCAGGACTCACAAAGCACCATACTCTACCTATCAAAAGGCAACACTGCAAATATTAAACCAATACATTTCAGAGAATAACAATACATGACCTACTGGGGAAAGAGAACAAGTGGCAATGTCAAATAGGAATTACATAAACAAAATACCTCAGCTCAGTTACACATGCAGAACATAGACCATCACCAAACAAGGAATCACAATTTAGAAACAGGAAGACAAACTGGGAATGTACAACAACACTGTAGAAATAAAACTATAAATTAATTTCCTCTTGTACTAAACAAAGCGCAGACGTTAATGATGCACATTTCCCAGAGCTGACATATTCCAGTTAATAAATTCACAATAAAGAGATATTATTCTACCTTTTGTGCATTTTTTTTCAGTTGCAATTGCTCCAGCCACTTTCTTCTGGCTTCTTCGTGTCTTCTGCTAACGCTCCATCGTCTGCTGTCCATTTTTCCTTTCTTCTCTCCTAGTTTTTTTTCCATTCTCTCTCTACATATGCTTTAACATACTGATCTTTCTCCTTTTGCTCTTTCCTCATTCCTATTTCATCCACTCAAATTTTACCCTCCATCCTCAATCCCCACTTACTCTCCCAATACCCAGCCAATTGTAGATTTGTCTTCCCTCCCACACAAAATATTTTTCCCCTCTCCATTTCACTCCCAGCTCCATCCCATTCTAATCCTCCCCCAACATCAGCTCCCTTCTAGTTCCAGCCCCACCCAGCATCCACTCCCTTCTAGTCCCCACATCAGCCCATTTCCAATCCTTTCCTAGCCACACCATCAGCCCATTTCCAGTCCTAGCTCCCCCATCCATTTCCAGTCCTATCCGAGTCCCTCCATCAGCTCATTTCCAATCCCAGCCCCCCCAGCCCATTTCTAGTCCTTTCCTAGCCCCACCATCAGCTCATGTCAAATCCTAGCTCCCCTCCACTCAGCCCATTTCTATTTCAAGCCCCCATCCCCATCAACTATTTGCAGTTCAAGTCCCCCTTGCACTCAGCCCATTTCCAGTCCTAGCAACTCCCTAGCCCATTATCAGTCCTAGCCCCCCATAGCCCATTACTAGTCCTAGTCCCCCCATACCCATTACCAGTCCTAACCCCCCATCAGCCCACTTCCAGTCTTAGGCCCCCCCATAGCCCATTACCAGTCCTACCCCCCCCATCAGCCCACTTCCAGTCTTAGCCCCCTCCCATAGCCCATTACCAGTCCTAACCCATCAGCCCACCTCCAGTCCTAACCCCCCATCAGCCCATTTCCAGTCCTAGCCCCCCCATAGCCCACCTCCAGTCCTACCCCCCCCCATCAGCCCATTTCCAGTCCTAGCCCCCCATAGCTCATTACTAGTCCTAACCCCCCCCATAGCTCATTACTAGTCCTAACCCCCCCCCCCATCAACCCACTTCCAGTCTTAGGCCCCCCCATAGCCCATTACCAGTCTTAGCCCCCCCATAGCCCATTACCAGCCCTAACTCATCAGCCCACTTCCAGTCCTAACCCCCATCAGCCCATTTCCAGTCTTAGGCCCCCCATAGCCCATTATCAGTCCTAAACCCCCCATCAGCCCATTTACAGTCCTAACCCCCCCATCAGCCCATTACCAGTCCTAACCCCCCATAGCCCATTATCAGGCCTAACCACCCCATCAGCCCACTTTCATTCTTAGCCCCCCCCCCCCAAAGCCCATTACCAGTCCTAACCTCCCTCCCCCCATTATCCCAGTTAGATTTAAAAAAAAACACAATCCGGCTGCTGCAGAATCGAGCGTCTCGCGGGGCCTCCCTGCCCGGCAGAGTCCTCCCTGCAGCATCAGCTCCCAAAGCACGGGCTTTTCAGAGCTGCGAAGGGAGTTTCCTTTTCTCGCAGCTCTGTTAATCCCACTGGCGGGCTTAACAGAGTCGCGAGAGAGAAGCTCTCCCTTTGCGGCTCTGACAGCCGACGCTGAGGCAACTGATGCTGCAGGGAGGACTCTGCCGGGCAGGGGGGGCCCCGCGAGACACTTGATTCTGCCACTGCCACGGCGGCAGCAGCAGCAGCCGGATTGTGTTTTATAAATCTAGCTGGGCTAATGCAGAATGTTTTTTGCGTGGGGCCCCCTGAAACGCGGGGCCCTGTGCAAAAACATTCTTGCTCAATGGACGGGCCGGCCCTGCCTCCCCTCCTAATAAAATCCCAACTGCTTTCTGTGAGAAACTGATAGAACTGTAGAATGTTGACCACTGCTCCATTTCAAAAGTTCACCCAAAACCCACCCAGTAGTTACTTCCCCCAAAATTCCAAAGTGACACACACGTGCCACTCCACCCCTACATCTGCCCACATGCACATCTCAAATTCCCAAACATCTCCATTTACTTGCCGCTCTTCCATATGCATGCAGATACTCCAGCGTATCTCCACCCACCTGTTTACTCCCCCACCCCTACTCCATACATTTCTACACTCACAGCCAACATAATCCTATACTTACACACATAAGAACATAAGATATGCCATACTGGGTCAGACCAAGGTCCATCAAGCCCAGTAACCTGTTTCCAACAGTGGCCAATCTAGGTCATACGTACCTAGCAGTTTCCCCAAAAGACACAGGTTCCACAATGCTTGTACTGGGTCAAGCATTGATATCCTGGGTCCCCTTTAATAATGGTTTATGGACCTTTCCTCCAGGAACTTGCCCAAACATTTTTTAAACCCGGCTACACTAATAGCCTTTACTACATCCTCCGGTAACAAATTCCAGAGTTTGATTACATGTTGAGTGAAAAAATAAAGCACAGTTACTTACCTGTAACAGGTGATCTCTGGGAACAGCAGGAATTAGTCCTCACTTATGGGTACGTCGGAACCGACGGAGCCTGCGCGGGAAAGCTCCCCAGCTTCCCAGAAAGGAAGCTTTTGGGGCCTCCCACTGCACATGCGCGCTACCTTCCCGCCTTCCTGACCAGCTCTCCTCAGTTCGAGTTTATAGCTGAGACAATAGAGAGAGGAAAGGAAGATAGATAGAAGATACAACTCCTAGGGGAGGTGGGTGGGTTGTGAGGACTAATTCCTGCTGTTCCCAGAGATCACCTGTTACAGGTAAGTAACTGTGCTATCTCCAGGAACAAGCAGGAATAAGTCCTCACTTATGGGGACTCCCTAGCTAAGATGCCTGGGAGATCCCCTCCCAAGGGTTCACCATCTTCGTATGGATCTCAGGCATCCATCCAGGGAAGGTGGGCAGGAGTTGTTCAAGTATGGAACAGGTGTTTGAGGACAGCCTGACCAAACAAGGCATCCCGGCGGGAGTCCTTGTCCAAACAGTAATGGGCTGTGAAGGTATGAACCGAGGCCCAGGTGGCTGCTCGACAGATCTGATCTATGGATACAGAGTGAAGATGAGCCATAGAAGTGGCCATGGCTCTCACATTGTGAGCTGTGACATGGCCTTCCAGAGAAATGTTTTTACTCTGGTAAGCAAAGGAAATGCACTGAGCAATCCAATTGGAAAGTGTACGTTTAGAGACTGGAAGTCCCAAATGAGAAGGATCAAAAGCCACGAAAAGCTGGGAAGACTTTCGATGTGGCTGAGTCCTGTTGAGGTAAAAGGCAAGAGCTCTTTTACAATCTAGAGTATGAAGGTTCCTCTCTGCACTGGATGCATGAGGAGCCGGAAAAAAAGACAGGTAGATATACCTCTTGATTAAGATGAAAAGGCGAGACCACTTTGGGCATAAAGTGGGGATTCGTCCTAAGGACCACCTTATCATGATGAAACCTGGTATAAGGTGGATGAGCCACTAAGGCCTGTAGTTCACTGATGCGGCGAGCCGAAGTGACTGCAATAAGGAAAAGGACCTTCCAAGAAAGAAATTTCAAGGAGGTAGAAACCAACGGTTCAAAAGGTGGCTTCATAAGCTGACCTAGAACTAGGTTCAAATCCCATGCTACCGGAGGAGGCCGGATGGGAGGTTTAGTTAGAGTCAGGCCTCTCATGAACCTTGCAATAAGAGGATGAGAGGAGACAGGTTGTCCATTTATAGGTTTTAAAGATGCTGCAATAGCACTCAAATGGACTCGTACTGAATTCGTCTTAAGGCCTGCATTAGAAAGATGCAGGAGATAGTCTAATAGAGAATTCAAAGGAAGTGCTAGAGGGTCAAGACCCTGTTGAGCACACCAAATGGAAAAGCGTTTCCATTTGAAAGCATAGGAATGCCTCGTGGAGGGTTTCCTAGAGGCATGAAGGATATCTTTCACTGGTTGAGAAAGATTGAAGTCATGAAGGCTTAGGCCTTCAGTAACCAAGCTCTGAGGTGTAGGGACTTGGGGTTTGGGTGCCACAAAGTCCCCTCCTCCTGAGACAGAAGGTCTGGCGCAGCTCCCAGGTCCAGGGAGGGTCCCTGGGAGAGATGCAGAAGTAGAGGGAACCACACTTGGCGTGGCCAGCGTGGAGCTATGAGGATCATCGATCCGTGATCCCTCTGGAGTTTGAACAGAGTCTTGGGAATCAAAGGAATGGGTGGAAAGGCATATAGGAATTCCTGACCCCAATGCAGGAGAAAGGCGTCGTTGGCCTGAGCTCCCTGACACGGAGTCCTGGAACAGAACCGGGGAAGTTTGGCATTCCACGGACTTGCAAAGAGGTCTATGTCCGGGGTTCCCCATTCCTGAAAGATTCTGCGTATCTGGTCCATATTGTGGTAAGGAGGGTGCAGCCCAGCTAGAGAAAACTGAAAAAAAGAAGGATTTTTCTTCTTTGCGGGGGATGGGTGCACAAAACCACATACTCCATACTAGAAGCCCTGAAAGGAACCTAGGGGGCAGAGCTAAGGGTAACCAATCACAGACCACAGGACAACCCTGCATAGGAGTAGGAGGTCCAAGTGGGAGGAGCCAGGAAGGGAGTTGCCCTGCTCAGCAGTTAACAGAGAGAAAACAAACACAAGAAGGAGAGCCAGTTTGAGTTTGGAAGGGGCTGTGAGAAGAAGGTCCAGGAGGAGTGCAAGAGCAAGCACAAGTGGCAGCTGCAGTTCAAGGCCTAGCCCAGGTTCGAGTCCAGTTCCCAGGAGGCACAGACAGGAAAGATCTGGGGCCAAGCTGAGGAGAACCTTTGCAGCCAAGGAGAGCAGCAAAAGGAGGAACCATTATAGAGGCAGCCAAGAAAGGTACGCAGGAAACAAGCATTGCCAGCAGGATAGTTCTTGCTCTGACTCAGAGGAGACTTTCATACCCCTGAAGGCTCAGCACAGCAAGAAATATCTCACCAGGGAGGTTAAACAGGAGAGACCCCCAAGAGACCGGCCTGGAGAAGGCAAGGCCAGGCAGTGGGAGAGACTGTTTAATCTTGTGAAGACTCTTAAGGAAAAGACACCAGAGCACTTTCAGGAAGCACCCAGCTGTAGCTCAATAGAGAGCATGGAGGTAGGCCCTGAGGAAAGTGTTATTGATTCTGAGGTCTCTGAGATGGAATGCGAGCTGTGCACTAAGATACACTAGTAATGTGAGCTAGAAACAGTGGAACATAAAAAGGGCTGTTGTAACTTAAAGACAGTTTCAGAAGCTGGAAGAGAGGAGTAAGCCCGAAGGTAAAGGGTTAAGAATTTCTCCTAGGAAGCTGAAACTGCAGGAACTCAGTGAAGGCCCAAACAGCTGAAGCTGTTTGTGTGTGGCAACAGCAGGGTTGAAGCTGATAACCCATTCACTGTGTGAAGAGTTCTACAAATGTTTTTCTTATAAATGTTAAGCAGTTGCAGTAAGGAAAAGAAACTGCTATGAGTTTGTTCCAGGTTACACTGTTTTGGACATTTTGATTTCTGGAGAAGTTATCCTGTATTTTCTTTTGTCTGGTAAAAAGTTATGCTTGAAGAATTTTATGTTCACCACTTACCAGCCTGGAAACCGAATAAAATCTCCTGTGCGTTTTATTAACCACTTGGCTCTTCCTTTCGGACACAACTACACAAAAATCCTAGAAAGGGATATCAGATGGCCAGCCGTCCCTACTAGGCAACCGCCTGGTAGGGGCGCGAGCGTCACAATATGTAGGGACCATTCGTGTGGAAGCAGAACTCGACTGAGTGTCTGCCTGAGAGTTTTGAACCCCTGAAAGATACACTGCCAGAAGATGAATTTGATGCTGTCTGGCGAAGGCCCATAATCTGAGAGCTTCGTTGCAAAGCGACAGAGAGCCTGTCCCTCCTTGTTTGTTTATGTAGAACATGGCCACCTGATTGTCTGTATGGACTTGGACGGTCAGGTTGACAAGGAGGGTATGGAAGACTTTGAGGGCAAAGAAGATTGCTCGCAGTTCCAGGAGATTGATGTGAAGGGTGGTCTCTTGTGGAGACCAAGCACCCTGAGTGGAGAGGTGTTGAAGATGGGCTCCCCACCCTCTTTGGGAGGCATCTGTTGTGAGGGTTGCTTGGGGCAACAAAGGTTGGAAGGGGGCCCCCAACAACAGATTCTTGGTGGACATCCACCATTGGAGGGACCAAAACAGACGCTTTGAGGTGAGTATTTGGTCGGAGAGCGCTCCTGATGCCTGAGTCCACTGGGTGGCCAAGGTCCATTGAGCTGCTCTCATATGAAGACGAGCGTAGGGCACCACGTGTACCGTGGAGGCCATGTGGCCCAGAAGTCGCAGCATTTCTCTGGCTGTCAAGTGACCGCTGGACTGAGCTTGGGAGGCCAAGCACACCAGACGTTGGCCCCAGACTTGAGGTAGGTAGGCCCTTGCAGTGGCGGTGTCCAACTGGGCCCCTATGAATTCCAGAGACTGAGTAGGGATAAGTTGAGACTTGGGAAGGTTTACCACCAGTCCCAGATACTGCAGAATGTGCCTTGTGCGGTCCAGGGAAATCTGGGCCTCTGACTGAGATGGAGCTCGGATGAGCCAGTCGTCCAGATATGGGAATACAAAAATTCCCAGACCTCTTAGAAAGGCGGCAACAACTGCCATGCATTTGGTGAACACTCTTGGAGCAGAGGCTAGACCGAAGGGAAGTACTCTGTACTGGAAATGTTTTCCCTGAAACAGAAATCTTAGATATTTTCTGTGGGATGGGTGGATGAGTATATGTGTGTACGTATCCTTGAGATCTAGAGAACAAAGCCAATCCTGACTCTGAAGGTATGGAAGGAGAATGCCTAGAGAAAGCATTTTGAATTTCTCCTTGTACAGAAATTTGTTCAATTCTCTCAGATCTAGGATAGGTCTGAATTCCCCTGTCTTCTTTGGTATGAGAAAATAAGGGGAGTAGAATCCTGTCCCTTGTTGAAGAAGAGGAACCTCTTCTATTGCCCCTTGGGCAAGGAGAGAAGAGACTTCCTGACCCAACAGGCCCAGGAGAGATGGGGGAGAATTGAAGTGCCTCACCATGGTATATGGAGGAAGGTTGGAAAAATGAAGTTTGTAGCCCTCTCTGATGATAGAGAGGGTCCATTGCTCTGATGTAATTTGCCCCCATCTGGGAGCAAAGTGAGCTAACCTTCCGGGAATGGTGAGGGGCTCTGGTTGTTCTAGAGCCAGAAAGGTTAAGTTCTCTAGGGGCAAGTCAAAACCCCTGAGGGGGTTGAGCCTGCTGAGGAGTGGTAGACACTGCAGGCTTTGACCTTGCCTGTTTAGGCTGCTGACGTTTAGCAGCAAAGCGAGGCTGAGAAGATTGTTGGCCAGTATTTGTGGAAAATCTGGCCTTCTTGTAGTAAGGCCTCTTGAAAGACTTTTTCTTGGCAGAAGTAGAGGTAGACTTAGAAAGTCTATCTAAGGTAGCATTTTCTGCGTCCATTTGAGTGGCTTTAATTTGCCAGTCTTTACCAAATAAGTTCTCACCTGTACAGGGCAGATTCCGTAAGCCATCTAGGACCCAGGGTTCTAGGTCAGAGGCCTGGAGCCAAGCAAGTCGTCGGGCTGCAATGGCAATGTCCAAAGCTCTACCGGCACCCTCAAAGGAATCAAAGGCTGCTCTGTTGGAGAACTTAGAAACATCTAGAAGCTGTTTCACTAAAGAAATGAACTCCTCCTTTCTATCTTCAGGGATAAAGGGGGCAAAATGCTTTACCTTTAGGGCAAGTTCCCTTAGAAACATGCCCATATACAGACTGTATGAATTAATCCTGGCTATAAGCATACTAGCCTGGAAGATTTTCCTACCAAAAGAGTCTAGGGTCTTACATTCTCGCCCTGGAGGGGTAGAAGAGTGCCTTTTGGTACTCTTAATCTTTTTCAGCGCAGACTTCACCACAATGGAATGGTGAGGCAGCTGAGTTTTTTGAAAACCAGGAGGAGGGACCCGGTACATGGTGTCCAACCTACGAGAATGAGGAGACAATGTTAGAGGAGCCTCCCATAAGTCCATCAAGTGTTCTTGAAGGATTTCATGGATAGGCAGGGTAACTGCCTCTTTAGGAACCTTAGGGTATCCTAAAATATCCAATTTCTTTGATCTAGGTTCTTTCTCAGAGGATGTAGTAATAGAAAGTCCTTTAGCTTCTTCTATAATGAAGTCTTGAAAGGACAAATCCTCTGGTGGAGACATTCTCCTCTTTGGGGAAGAAGGCTCTTCAGGAAGAACAAGAGAGCTCATCAGAGGAGTCAAAATCCTCAGAGGAATCAGAGTATCCTCTATTCGCTTCCAACGCACGATACGCATACCGGTCGGTATCGACATCGGGCGTACCGGGCATGGGATCGGTATCGGGTGAAAACCCGGATCCGGCATGCACCGATCTGCGTTTGGAAGACGATGGCCTCGGTTCCGGTATGGAAGCCAGTACCGGAACCGGACCCGGAACCGCTGGATGCGGTACCGAGGGCGACGCAGCCTTAATGAAAGCCAGGATGGCCTGCTGCATGGTCTGAACAGTATTGTCCATAGACGCCACTGCTGCCTGGATGTCGGTACCGGCATGGGCCGGTACCCCAGAGCAGTCTAACAGGTGATCGGTCGAGGCCGTGCCATCGATGTCAACCTGTAACCCCATAGATGGTGCTTTGGAAGCCAGAGCTTCCCGCCGGGGTTGTTTGGCTGGGGCATGGTCCTCAGATTCAAAATTGAGAGCCTCTCGATGCTTTGAAGGAGATTTGCTCTTTGAGGACCTGCCCGAAGAAGGTTTGGTTACCTGAGATCCATCCGGAGAGGAAGACCTGGATGACTGTGATGCTGGATTATCTGAAGCAAACAGCACATGGAATTTGTTGGCCCGGTTCTGCAAACCACGTTTAGACATCTGGGAGCAGGATGGGCAGTCCGGAATGGAGTGGTCAGGCCCCAAACATTTAAGACACCAGTCATGGGTGTCTGTAACAGAAATAACAGCACTACACTTGGTACACTTCTTGAAACCAGGAGCTGGTTTCTCCATGAGGAGATTTTGTGTAGGCCTGAGGCCTAACAGAAGTCACCAAGTTGTGCTAAAAAAATAAAAGCTTTTTTTTTTTTTTTTTTATAAGAAAGAAAAGAAGAGAGACCGGCGGTACCGGTTTCGGTATGGGGAAGGCAGGTACGCGGTCTAAAGAAAGAAACTAAAATAACAATTTCTTCAGCGGTGACAGGAACACGACCTGCTGGCTCTGCAGAAAAAGAGAAACTGAGGAGAGCTG
Organism: Ichthyophis bannanicus; assembly: GCA_033557465.1. Taxonomy (NCBI): domain Eukaryota; kingdom Metazoa; phylum Chordata; class Amphibia; order Gymnophiona; family Ichthyophiidae; genus Ichthyophis; species Ichthyophis bannanicus. The sequence goes on from CM066039.1 coordinate 197,826,505, forward strand.
GTCAGGAAGGCGGGAAGGCAGCGCGCATGTGCAGTGGGAGGCCCCAAAAGCTTCCTTTCTGGGAAGCTGGGGAGCTTTCCCGCGCAGGCTCCGTCGGTTCCAACGTACCCATAAGTGAGGACTTATTCCTGCTTGTTCCTGGAGATCATCACATACACACACCCCTACACCTCAAACAGTCCTACACATGCACACAGCAGGCCAGCTTTAGTGCTGATAGCATTCTGTGAGACCACAGGGAAGTTCTGGGATGCTTCAAGCAGCAACTTCACTTGCAAGTCACAGAGATACCCCTAAAGCTGGCCTATCTCTAAAGCTGACCCTGCACACATACATCCCCCCCCTCTCAAATCTCAACTACACCCTCTGCAAATATTTTACATCCCTCTATTTTTCCTAGACACACTTCAACTACAAACACACCCTTCTAGAAATCTATATTGGAAAGCATCCCAAAGTCATGCCTCTACATGTTTTTCTTACTTGTTAGTTATGTAGGAGGGATGACAGCGGGCACCCTAGCACTGACCTGCATGTGTGCTCATTCAGTTCCAGGCCCTTGGTGTGGCAACGCTCAGCATTACGCTTGCAGGTGCACTCGCAGGTCTGTGGGTCCTGCTGCTTACGTCTGTCCGGACACCCGCTGCAGGGGGACCTAGTGATAGGGAGTGCAGAATGCAGACATTGTCAGCCTTTTTGCGTGTGTTACAAACATTCAGGGTACAGCCCAGGACCCTTTGCCCAACGGCTGTTGCAGACCTAGTAGGATGCTGTGACTTCGCTAGTGTGTATTGCCATTCCTCCTAGTGCTGGGCGTCAAGGACAATCTGTGTGCCACATTTCTTATGTTCTAGAAGAAGTGCCTGTCTCTTCTCAGCAATCTAGAACAGCTGTAAGTTCCAGAACAAGATCATTTCTCTTCTAGAAGTTCTAGAACAAATGGCTAAGTTAACTCTGCTGGATGAATCTGCAGCCGTGGAGCAAGAGGAGTGGTAGGGGAAGCACAGCCATATAGAAAACAATAATTACTAAACACCAAAACGCAGGAAGACCACCACTCCCTTTTCATGAAAATATCCTAAGACAGAGGCACAAGAGGGAAAAGTAAGTGATGCTCCATCATCAGTAAGAGAATAAGAAAGAGGTTCAGTTTGTACACTCATGCAGGTTAGTAACTACTGCAATTGCTTGCTACATAAATCCCTGACTCTCAACAAGCTGCAGACGTCTCAGGAAATCTGGGAAGAGCCATCATACCTGGTATCTTTCTGGCCCTTCATGGGAGGATTTGCAGGAAGAAAGGTCTGTTAAGGATTTTTCTCCCTGTTTCTGCTACTTCTCCTGATGTGGTATTATAACATCCTGCTGGCAATTCTGCAATATGTTTATGACATCATTGCAGGGTGGGATCCAGGGGCAGCAGGGTTCCATTTTTCTTTTGCCAGCCTCCATGGGGGTGGCATGGGAGTTCGAACAGAAGGAAGAAGAGCTGTGATGTCATTTCACTTAGGATTTCTTTTTACCGTTTCTTTTTTCCAGGAGACGTCTGCAGCGCTTTGAAGTCTGCCCAAGGGAGGAGTGGTGAACACCAAGGGAGTGTGGTGGAAAAGATTATCTGGGCACTGCTTTTTTATTGGTTCTCAAAAGGAGAGTCCTTGTGGCTATAGAACCTGAGTCCGTACAGGCTCCTGGTGAGTGTCTTTCCTTTCTTCCGTTTTCGCTTGGGTCTGTTCTCTCTCTTTCCCCCGAGGCGTTCCTGCCTGTGGAAAAAAAGCTGTCTCTTTTCAAGAGGAATGAGACATCTACAGAAGGGACCTTGAAAGTTCAGTTACTATAATATCTTTGTATACATTGGGTCTAAGGAAAGATGTCAGCCTGCAAAGAAATCACTTTTCTCCAGGGCTGACATGGCTAGAATTCTGCACAGAGGACAAGGGATGTACACAGTGCATTTTTCCTAGTAAAAAAGGTACTGGTCCTTGTGTATAGGGCTCTTTTATTAATACATGAAGACCACAGGTCAATTTTAGCAGGCAATGAAAAAGATGCTGGTACTCAGAACCACCAAGCATTCCCTCAAAAAAAAAAGCCCTGGATGCACCTAACTTGTCTGACAGCATAGACATCTTCACCCAGGTTCTCACAGAGGCATCTGGGAGGAGAGGTGCTGATTTTGTGGAGACCCAGATGCATTGTATAGACTCCTTGACTTTAGAACTGATGGAAACTCTAGCCAGGTATGAGACTGCCAGAGACCCAGAGATGAGTGATGTATTAGAAACACTCCCTGACCTCCCAGCACACTGAAGGAATAGATAGATGCAGATGCTCCATCATCAGTAAGAGAATAAGGAAGAGGTTCAGCTCGTACATCCATGCAGGTTAGCAACTGGACACCTGTCTCTGAACACCACAAGGAAACTAAGTCCCAGAGGCAAGCATAGCAAACACAGCCCATGTGAAATGATGTTCTTTTATTTCAGACAGCATTGCCTGTCTAAAAGTACTTTGCAGCCATGCAGAGAAGAAATGCATCACCAGAGCAGTGCCGTAACTATGGATGGAGTGAAAGGGCCAGCTTCCAGGGCTGCAAGGATTATAAAAAACAAAATTACTTACTTGTAGCATGTGTTCTCTGAGGAGAGCAAGATTTGGGTTCTCACAAATAGGTGACATCAACAGATGGCGCCCAGGATGGAAAGAGGAAAACAAAGCTCTCGAACACTGAAGAGCTTTCTAGAGCAGCCCACCACCACACATGTGCCTGCAGGCATGTGCTAGTGTCATCATGAAGGGCCATCTCAGTTTTAAGCTATAAAGTTGGAAGAAGTCAACTCTTCAGGGAGGTGGGTGGGTCCTGTGAGGACTCATATTCTGCTGTCCTTGTTGAACACTCGCTACAGGTATGTAACTTTGTTTCTTTAAGGACAAGTAGGATATTTCATCTTCAGAAATTGAAATCCCATGTTGGACTTTAACAAAAACAAAAAAAAAGGATACAGAAAAAAAAGAATGTTTATAGGCAATAAGGCTTGTGTTCTTGCTATTAGAAAGTCAATTTGATTGTTTTTCTCTGTCTTTTTCTATGAAGGCAACCTGGAAATAATTCAAAGGGCTCTGGGGGTGTTGAAGATGGATTCTATACCTCAAAGAAATTCCTCAAGATGGACTAGCCAAATCTACTGTCACATTAGGAATCCTTCTCTGAACAGTAATGAGATGTGAATGTGCTGACTGTTGTCCATGTTGCAGCTTTGCAAATCTGTTCTGTGAAGGCCGAAACAAAAATCTGGGTGAACTTTGGAAGCTCTTTAGTCTGTTTGCTTTCATTCCAAAGTGTTCAAGGCATGTTCACCATGTGGCTTGGACAAAAAAATCTTGGAAAGACACCACCTTAGCAGGGAATTTAGTGCAAAATTATAATTTTCATAGCTCCTTACTGGATAAGACAAGTCCTTTGGGAGTTGTCCATCAAGGATCTGATCAGGTTGGGGATTTCCCAAACCCTAATCGCTCAAAATCAAGGAACCCTCTCGCAGCCCGGCATCAGGTCTCTGGCTCTCACAGCCTGAATTTTGAAAGGAGAACACTGAGTTTACTGAATTTGCTTGAGAATGTCTCTTAAATTCTTCTGGCTTCAAGGAGGGACGCCACTAGAAAATATAGTTTTAAGTTGAAAAAGTTTGCTATCTGGTGTGATGAAAAGGCCCTAGACCCCTTAACTACTCCACACAAAAACTGCTTGAATACCTTCTGTCTCTGAGAGACTCGAAATCAACTCTGTTAGGGTTTGTCAATGCACTTGGTGAGGTGGACTCATCTCTTTACAACCTTTAGTTATTAAATTTATGAAAGGTTTGTTTCTTTTGAATCCTTCCTTCAAGCCTCCTGTTATGTCCTGGGACCTCAGTGTTGTACCAACCCTGCTGATGAATATTCCCTTTGAGCCATTAGACTCCAGTGAAGGTCTTGCTTTTGGTTGCATTCACTTTGGTATGCAGAGTCTGAGCTCCAGGCCTTAGTCTGATCCACCCTAGGCAAGATATTTCAATAATAGGAGGTTCCTCAATCTCTTGTGAGTTTTAGAAGTGGTTATGAGAAAAATCCCATACAAGATGGCCTAGTGCCACATCCTTACAGTTTCATAGCACAGGAGTTGTGATTCCGTTCCTCCATACTGTAATTCTGTTACTCCATACTTGTTTTTGTAGTACATTTCTTCTTGATTGGTTGAACTAGGTTTATTTTATTGGACAACTGATCTCTGAAAATGTTTAGCACATTCCAGGCCACCCATAGCTCTAGGAAACTTACCTAATGAAACTTCTGAGTAGATCATGGATTTTGGGTGTCAAGGCTGGTGCTACCACTAGGTGAACTAAGTGGTTGCCTAGGGTGCCGGCCTGCTGAGGTCACCCACTGCCGCCACCCCTCTCCAGGGCCTGTGATGCAGTGCTGTGATGCAAACTGTGATGCAGTGCTTACTAATACTCTGGTGCTGCATCGCGGTTTCCTACTCTTCACAATGTGCCATTTCCAACCCTCTCTGAAATCAGAACGGCATCGGAGGGGGGCGGAAACTGCACACTGTGAAGAGTAGAATACTGTGATGCAGCGCCAAAATGTTAGTAAGCGCTGCTTCACAGTTTGAGGGCTATTACCATCACTGAAGGCCTTGGAGAGGGGTGGCAGTGGCAGCAATGGGGGTGGGGAGCACAGGGGGCGGCAGCCCACCTAGGACATCTCCAATCCTTGCACCAGCCCTGTTGGGTAGAAGCCCCTCTACAAGAGCTCCCTAAATCAGTTTGGACAAATCCATGGAGAAAACATAGTTACTCACCTGTAACAGGTGATCTCCGGGAACAGCAGGAATTTAGTCCTCACATATGGGTATCATCGGTACCGACGGACCCTGCGTGGGAACGCTCCCCAGCATCCAATTAGGAAGCTTTTGGGAGCATCCCACAGCGCCTGCGTGCTGCCTTCCCGCCTTTCCCAACTGCCTCTCTCCAGTTGAGTTTAAAACTGAGACAAAAAGAGAGAGAGGGGGAAAGAGAAAGAGATAGAGAGATACAACTCCTAGGGGAGGTGGGTGGGTTGTGAGGACTAAATTCCTGCTGTTCCTGGAGATCACCTGTTACAGGTGAGTAACTATGCTATCTCCAGGAACAAGCAGGAATGTAGTCCTCACATATGGGGACTCCCTAGCTTTAGATGCCAGGGAGAGACCCCAGAAGTTGTGTGCCCCTGTGAGAGGGCTCCACTTCCCCCCATGGATCTCTGGCATCCAACCAGGGATGGTGGGTAGGAGTTGATTAGGTATGGAACAGGTGTTGGAGAACAGCCTGACCAAACAAGGCATCCCAGCGGGAGTCCTTGTCCAAGCAGTAATGGGCTGTGAAGTAGTGAACTGAGGCCCAGGTGGCTGCTCGACAGATGTCGTCGATAGACACAGAGTGCAGATGAGCCATTGAAGCTGCCATGGCTCTCACATTGTGAGCTGTGACATGGCCCTCCAGAGGAAGATTCTTACTCTGATAGGCAAAGGAAATACACTGAGCAATCCAGTTAGACAGTGTTCTCTTGGAGATTGGTAGTCCCAAATGAGAAGGATCAAAAGCAACAAAGAGTTGAGAGGACTTTCTATGTTGCTGTGTTCTTTGTAAGTAAAAAGCTAAAGCTCTTTTACAGTCCAAAGTATGAAGATTTCTTTCTGCATTAGATGCATGAGGCCTTGGAAAAAACAGGCAGGTAGACCGCCTGGTTTAGATGAAAAGGCGAGACCACCTTTGGCATAAAGTGTGGATGAGTCCTAAGGACTACCTTGTCATGATGGAACCTTGTATAAGGTGGATCAGCTACTAGTGCCTGCAACTCACTGATGCGACATGCTGATGTGATTGCAATGAGAAAAATAACTTTCCAAGAAAGAAATTTCAATGAGCTAGTAGCTAAGGGTTCGAAAGGTGGCTTCATAAGCTGACCAAGAACCAGGTTTAAGTCCCATGCCACAGGTGGTGGCCTAATGGGAGGCTTAGTTAGAAGAAGGCCTCTCATAAATCTTGCTACAAGAGGATGGGAGGAAATAGGTTGTCCATTTAGAGGCTTGAAAGAAGCTGCAATAGCACTCAAATGGACTCTTACTGAGTTAGTCTTAAGTCCTGCATTGGATAAATGAAGGAGATACTCCAGTAATGATTCCAAAGGTATTGCAAGGGGGTTAAGACCCTTCTGCGAGCACCATATGGTAAACCTTTTCCACTTGAAAGCATAAGATCATCTTGTGGAAGGCTTCCTGGAAGCATAAAGGATATCCTTTACTTGCTGAGGGAGGTTAAGATCATGAAGATCTAGGCCTTCAGCAACCAAGCCCTGAGATGCAGAGACTGGGGATTGGGATGCCATAACATTCCGTCCTTCTGGGATAGGAGATCTGGAGCAGACCCTAACTCCAGGGAGGGAGCTTGAGAGAGATGTAGAAGCAGAGGGTACCACATTTGCCTTGGCCAATGTGGAGCTATGAGAATCATACGGCCTCTGTCTCTCTGAAGCTTGAACAGGGTTTTGGGAATCAGGGGAATGGGTGGAAAGGCATATAGGAAGTCTTGACCCCAGTGAAGGAGGAAAGCATCCCTGACCTGAGAGCCCTGAGCCGGAATTCTGGAACAGAACCGGGGAAGTTTGGCATTCAACGGACTTGCAAAGAGGTTTATGTCCGGGGTTCTCCAAATTTGAACAATCTTGGCCACCTGGTCTGCATGTAGAGACCATTCGTGTGGAAGCAGAACTCGACTGTGTCTGTCTGCCCAAGAGTTTTGTATGCCTGGAAGATACACTGCCAGGAGATGAATCTGATGCTCTCTGGCGAGGGCCCATAGTCGCAAAGCTTCGTTGCAAAGCAACAGAGAGCCTGTTCCACCCTGCTTGTTCACGTAGAACATGGCTTCTTGATTGTCCGTATGAATGAGGACTGTCTTGTAGCTGAGCAGGGTGTGCAACACTCGAAGAGCAAGGAAGATTGCACTGAGCTCCAAGAGATTGATGTGTAAATGAGTCTTCTGTGGAGTCCAGGTGCCTTGGGTGGAGAGGTCTTGCAGTTGAGCTCCCCAACCCATTGGTGAAGCATCTGTTGTGAGAGTTGCCTGGGGTAAGGGTTGTTGAAATGGGGACCCCAGCAACAGGTTCTGAGTGGACCGCCACCAGTGGAGGGACAAAATAAGGCGATTTGTGTTTGCTATTTTGTCTGATGGGCACCCTGATGCCTGGGTCCACTGAGTGGATAAAGTCCACTGGGCTGCTCTCATATGGAGGCGAGCATAAGGAACCACATGCACGGTAGATGCCATGTGGCCTAGTAGTTGTAGCATTTCTCGGGCAGTGAGATGAGGCTTTAGCACTGCTTGAGAAGCTAACTGCACCATGCGAAGGCAACGGGCCTGGGGAAGATAGGCCCTTGCTTTTCTGGTATCCAGCAAAGTTCCTATGAACTCTAGAGGCTGAGTGGGAGTTAGACTGGATTTTGGGATGTTTATGACAAGACCCAAATACTGAAGGACACGCATTGTGCAAGATAGAGAAGTCCTGGCCTCTGACTCTGATGGGGCTCCAATGAGCCAGTAGCCTAAGTAAGGGAAGACAAATATCCCTAGAGTGCGGAGAAATGCTGCTATTACAGCCATGCATTTTGTGAACACTCTTGGTACTGAGGCCAGGCCAAAGGAAGCACCCTGTATTGGTAGTGCTTTCCTTGAAAAAGGAACGGAAGGAACTTTCTGTGAGTTGGATGGATGAGAACATGGGTGTACGCATCCTTGAGATCTAGAGAACAAAGCCAATCCTGACTCTGAAGGTATGGCAGCAGAGTTCCTAGAGAAATCATCTTGAATTTCTCTTTGAACAGGAATTTGTTCAATTCTCTGAGGTCCAAAATAGGTCTGTATCCCCCTGTTTTCTTTGGGATACGGAAATAGGGGGAGTAAAACCCTGTACCCTGTTGATGAATGGGTACTTCTTCTATTGCCCCTTGGGCAAGAAGCATAGTGACCTCTTGATCTAACAAGTTGATGAGAGAGGTCTGAGAATTGAACTGTTTTACCATTGTGGGAGGGGGCATGCACAGAAAGTGCAGCTTGTACCCCTCTCTTATAATGGAGAGTGTCCAATGCTCTGCTGTTATCTGCTCCCATCTAGGGGCAAAGTGACATAGCCTTCCTGGCCCTCAACGGACCACAGCCTTCCACCATTCCAGGAAGGTTAAGTTCTCTAGATGAAAGTCAAAGGCCTTGTGGAGGCTGAGACTGCTGAGACGGTTGAGGTTTAGCAGTCTTTGCTTTCCTTTGTTTAGGTGCTACTGACCTTTCCGGGTAGGCTGACCTGCATGACGTCACTGTTGGGAATAAGAGGGATAAAACCTCTTCTTTTTTGAGAAGAAAGGCTTTTTGAAAGATTTCTTCCTCGCAGGATCAGCTGTGGCTTTGGATAGCCTATCCAAAGTGGAGTTGTCAGCATCTAATTCACTGGCTTTTTCTTGCCAATTTTTGCCAGATTCTCACCTGTACAAGGGATATTGCCCAGTTTGTCCTGCACCCAGAGCTCCAAATCGGATACCTGGAGCCAGGCAATTCTACGTTCACCTAAGGCAATGGCAGAGGTTCTGCTTATGCAATCAAAAAGGTCAAAAGCTGCATGGTTGACAAACTTAGAAACATCCTGGGCATGTTTGACCAGTGTGAGAAAGTCCTGCCTTCTATCCTCAGGGAGAAGAGGACTCAAAACCTCTAAATTTATTTATTTATTTACATTCTCTTATATACTGCGCTATTCTGCATCAGTGCGGTTTACATTGAACAAACTGAAATTACATTGAACAGGGCATTATAACTTGGAGATAACTATTTTACAGGGAACACGGGCTATGGAGGGTTAAGTGGCTTGCCCAAGACCACAAGGAGCACCTGTGGGACTTCTTTAAGGAACATTCCCATATATAAAATATAGGAACTGATCCTGGCAGAAAGCATGGAAGCCTGGAAAGTACGACATCCAAAGGCATCCAAAGTTCTACACTCACGTCCTGGAGGATTAGAGGCATGTCTCTTTGCACTCCTGATCCTTCTCATAGCTGATTCCACTACAGTAGAGTGGTGAGGAAGCTGAGTTTTCTGGAAGCCAGGACAAGGAGGGACTCGATACATGGTATCCAGTCTGCGAGAGTGAGGAGAGGTGGTGAGAGGTGTCTCCCACATTCTCAACATGAGATCATGTAAAATCTCATGGATAGGCAAGGTAGCTGCCTCCTTAGGAGCTTTGGGATATTGTAAATTCTCCAGCTCCTTAGCTCTGGGCTCTGTTTCAGGAGCCACAGTAATGGACAAACCACGAGCCACCTCCCTGATAAAGTCCTGAAAGGAGATGTCCTCTGGAGGAGACATCCTACGTTTAGGAGAGGAAGGCTCCTCCGGGAGAAGTATTCCGGTACCGACAGAGCTATCAGAATCCTCAGAGTCCTCTGAGGATTCGAAGTATCTTCTGTCCAGATGCTCTTGAAGAGCCCGATACCCGAACCAACCAAAGTCAGTACCGGGGGGAATCGGTACTGGGGTATCGGTACCCGAAGGCATCGCATGACTGGGTACCGGCAAAGCCAACACCGATGTCAATGCTATCGGTACTGGTACCGATTGAACTGTCTGACGCGGTTCTGAGGGCGTCGATGCCACAATGAGAGCCGCCAGACTGTGTTCAATAGCCAGGAACCTCAGGTCTATCGACGCTGCCGATGCCTGGGTATCGGTACCGGACGCAGCCGGTACCCCAGAGCATGGCACCAGTAGTTCTGCCGAGGTCGAGGCCTCGAACATCCTGGAGCCCCGATAATGCTTTGGAAGCTGAAGCCTCCCGCTGGGGCAATTTTGCCGGTACAGAACCCTCAAGGGCAACGCCAGAGGCATCTCGATGCTTGGAAGGAGATCTACCCTTTGAGGACCGGCTGGACTTATGTTTAGTTACCTGAGATCCATGGGAGGAAGACGAAGCCCTGGAAGACGTCGATGCCACCGAAGCTGCATCGGAGGGAAAAAGGGCGCTGAGCTTGGCAGCTCAGTTTTGTCGACCCCCTCTTGGACATCATGGCACAAGCCATACTCTCGGAGATGGAGTGGTCAGGACCTAAACATTTAAGACACCACTCATGGGTGTCGGTGACGGAGATGGTACTGCCACACTTGGTGCATTTTTTAAAACCCGAGGCGGGTTTCTCCATGATGGAGGAAATTTTGGGCCTAAGGCCCAAAATGGCGCGTGCACCTGAAAAGAAAAGTTTGGAAAAAAAGAATACTAATATAGATAGATATATAGATAGATAGATAGATAATTTTTTTTTTTTTTTTTTTTAAAGAAAGAAAGAAGAACCAACGGTACCGGTAAAGCGTTGAGGAAGGCAGACGTGACCACAAAAAGAAGAATAAGGGAAAACATTTTCTGCGGTGACAGGAACACAACCTGCTGGCTCCGCGGAAAACGAAGAACTGGAGAGAGACAGTTGGGAAAGGCGGGAAGGCAGCACGCAGGCGCTGTGGGATGCTCCCAAAAGCTTCCTAATTGGACGCTGCGGAGCGTTCCCGCGCAGGCTCCGTCGGTACCGACGATACCCATATGTGAGGACTACATTCCTGCTTGTTCCTGGAGATGACAATTTTTTGAGGAATATGGAACGGTATGTCCTTGGACAAATTTGATTGATTCAGCCACCAAGTGAGGGAATTCCTGAGAGGCTGGGTAATTCAGACAGTGTCTTGTAAGCTTTGAGCAGCCTGAGTCCACCATGAGCATTAGGTTCACTGGACAGTGGAAGCCATGAAGCCTAATAGTCTTAGTATGCTGGCCATACCAAGCCATAAGCGCATCCATCCCTAGGGTGTTCAATTTGTTTATAAGTCACCTATGCAGAACGGTATCAAATGTTTTACTGAAATGTAAGTACACCACATCTAGGGCTCTCCGTCAGTCCAATTCCCTGGTCACCCAGTCAAAGAAATCAATCAGATTTGTCTGACAAGACCTGTCTCTGCTAAACCCATGCTGCCTTGAATCCTGCAATCTATTGGACTCCAGAAACTCCAAAAGTCATGCGTCTTTATTATGAATCTGATATATCTCTTATGACTTGAATGTATCTGAATGCGAGACAGCATAGCCAAGTCCTCTTTTTGTAGAAAAGAGATTGAAGTGCCTAGGAAAACCATCTTGAACTTTTCCTTCTCATAAAATTTGTTCAAGGTCCTTAGGACTAGGATGAGGTAGAGTCCTCCTGTTTTATATGGGATCAGGAAGTACTTGCAATAAAATCCCCACTGTCTTTCTCTTAATGGAATGGATTCAGTTGCATTGGTCTCTGAGAGGGAGGAGAATTCCTTTATAAGTCTATCCTGCTGATGTGAATTTGACCATGACACTCTCAGTGGGTAATCTAGTGGGCTCTTGAACAGACGTAATCGCATCGGCGCATAGTCCTTCCACCTCCTGCCTAACCCGGATTTTCCATGCCGGGGTCATATGCGGCCCCAGCATCGAAAATCCGGGTGTCGCTGCACAGTCAGGTAGCCGCAGGAGCTACCCATGTAGCACTGATTTTCGATGCTACATGGTTAGCCCCAGCGCCTTAAAGATAGGCAGTGTTTTCCCACGCCTATCTTTAAGGCACAGAGCGCTAACCATGTAGCATCGAAAATCGGTGCTACATGGATAGTGTCATGGCCCGCCTCTGCTCCACCCTAGAATGCTCCAACACTCTCCATTGCTATGCGGATAGCATCTGGGCGCATTAGGGACATATCCAGGATTTTCAAAGGGCACTACCCATGTAGGTGCCGTTCAAAAATCCCAGATAAGGCATTTACACAGATAATTAGGGAAGTTACCTATGTAAAGGCCTTCGAAAATCAGGCTCCAAGTGTCTGAGGTTTGATTTGGTCAATGGCTTACATAAGATCTTAGCCTCCCTCCAACAGAAGGTTCTCCTGCACAGATACTGGAATACTTTCTGAATCCAGTCAAACCTTGTAGATTTTGGGTCCTTGACTGTACAAGATGAAAGTAAGGTCCTTAACTGATGTGATAGGGCTGAGGAAACCGGGAAGGATAACACTTCTTCAGTTGAAAGAAGTGACTTCCGAGTGTCCCACTTTGATATTGTGGATGTGAAGGGGTGTGTCCTGAGTATCTGAGAGGGTCTGAGGTGTTGCACAATAGTTTTTTATTTGATCCACTCTTTCTTTGACCTTATCATTAAAGAGATTATCTTCCTTGTAGTGCACATCAGTAAGCCTTATCAACATGTCCTATCTAAAGTTTGTGGTCCACAAACATGAGAATCTGTGGGCACCAATTCCCATTGGAGAGACTCTCAATATTGATTCAAAAACATTGTAGGTGGATCTGATCAGATGTTTTCCACACTCTATATCCTTGTTCACTAGTGATTTAAGATTGTGTTGTTTCTCTTGAGAAAGAACTCAGACAGATGTACTTTGCATAAAATGATTCACATGTATTGGCCCATGACGAGGTGGAAGGCAGCTGTGTAGAAAGTGAGGAATGTAAAATGCATTCTTCCCAAGAAAATCCAGGGTATGAGCATCTATCCCCTGCAAGACTGAAGAGAAGGGTTCTTATCCTTCTGGCCTTCTTAAGAGTGGATTCGACCACCATTGATTGGTGTAGTAGCTGTAGTTTTTCACATCCAGCAGCCTTCTGAAATATATACCTACAGTCCACTTTCTTATTGCCAAGATACACAAAGAGGGAGTATCCAATATTCTCATCTGTGCATGTTTGAGGATTTTGTGAACAGGCATTGCTAAATCCTTTGGGGAGAGAGGGGTGAGGTTGAGAAATAAAAGGATGTCCGGTATCGTTACCCTGGATTCTTCCTCCTGCTCTAACTGAATCGGTATGGTCTTCAAAATTTCCTTTACAAAATGATGACCCCAGGATTCTTCAGACTCCACAAAAGGCTTCAGAACCCTGCCCTGTTGAGGCATTCCAACAGGGGCTCTACAGGTCAAACAACGATAAGGATTTGAGGGTTTATTTTTATTAAATTGATAGCTCTCTGACTGGGAGCTCTTAAAAAGGTTCTGGTATATTTTTAAAGAAAAGTTACATTCTTTTTGGTGGTTTAGTGGCAATACTTTCTTTAGCAGAGTAGGTTTTAAACTCTAGTAACCTTCTCAGCTTTTGGGAACTGCTGACACCTAATCAGGTCTTAGTTTCCTCCCACCCACCCCTAGTGAGCAGTCTTGCTTTATAGGGCACCTCCCCATTTAACAAAGCACAGGGACTTGGAACAGCACATTTTGAATATAATTAAAGAGATGTAACTGCTTTTTCTCTGAAAGGACAGCTGGGAAACTGGCTGGTACTTTGGTAGATCTCTCTCTTTTGCTTTAACAGATACCTAAGCTCCATGGACAGAACAATGGCTGGGAAAAATCATATCGCTAAAGCTGTTGCCCCCATTACAGCTTCTGCCTCTGTCCAGACAGAGGTCCCAATGCCAGTTGAAGGACTGGTTCCATGTGCAGGGTGTCTGCATGCTGAAGCTCTGAGAAAACAAGTGGAGGAACTCAGAGAGGAGGAGGTGAGGCTGAGGAGCATTCAAGACAGTGAGAAGTACATTGATGAGATGCTTCTTGAAACACCCAAGCTCTCTAGCAGAGGAGAAGATGGGTGCCAACAGAATGACGAAGGTTGGACACAAGTCACCAGGGCCTGCAGAATCACCCATCCAACTTCTCCAGCCCTTGAACTGGAGAACCATTATGCAGCCCTGGAAGAGGATGAGGTGAAAGTATCCCTGGAAAGGGAAGAACCAGAGTTCAAGTACCCCAAAGTTGCAGAATCAGTGACCACAAGGAAGCGAAGGATACTGGTGGTTGGTGACTCTCTTCTGAGGGGTACTGAGGTGTCCATCTGCCGACCAGACTTGATGTCCAGAGAGTTATGCTGTCTGCCTGGTGCCAAAATCCAACATGTTATGGAGAGTTTGCCGAGACTCATCAAGCCCACTGACTATTACCCAATGTTGCTAATCCATGTTGGAACAAATGATACTGCCAGGTATCCCTCTGAGCGTATCAAAAGAGACTTCATGGCTCTGGGACAGAGGGTGAAGCAGTTAGGTGCACAGGTGGTGTTCTCTTCAATCCTCCCTGTTGAGGGTAAAGGCCAAGACAGAGAGGCTCGCATCCTGGAGATGAATGTATGGCTGCGTGAATGGTGTCATCGAGAGTGTTTTGATTTCCTAGACCATGGGATGCTGTTCCAAGGGTTGCAGAGCAGAAATGGCATCCATCTGTCCAAGAAAGGTCAACGCGTCTTCAGTAGGGCTCACTCTGAGGAGAAGGATGTTATCAGTGGTGTGCTCCAGAGATCTGTCCTTGGTCCGATTCTTTTTAACATCTTTGTTAGTGATATAGTGGAAGGGCTGTCAGGTAAGGTTTGCCTTTTTGCGGATGATACCAAAATCCACAATAGAGTAGACACCGAGGAAGGTGTAGATAACATGAGGAGGGATCTAGCTAAGCTTGAAGAATGGTCTAGAATCTGGCAGCTGGGATTTAATGTTAAAAAATGTAAGGCCATGCATTTGGGCTGCAGCAATCCAAGGGAGCAATATAGTATAGGGGGCGAAGTACTTTTCTCCACTAAAGAACAGCGGGACCTGGGCGTGGTTGTGTCTGATGATCTTAAAGTAGCTAAACAGGTACAAAAGGCGACGGCAAAAGCTAGAAGGATGCTTGGGTGCATACGGAGAGGAATGGCTAGCAGAAAAAAGGAGGTGATAGTGCCTCTGTGTAAGTCTTTGGTGTGACCTCATTTGGAGTATAGTGTGCAATTCTGGAGACCGCACCTTCAAAAGAATGTGAACAGGATGGAGTCGGTGCAGAGGGTGGCTACTAAAATGATTAGTGGTCTTCATTATAAAGCATATGAGGACAGACTTAAGGATCTTAATATGTACACCTTAGAGAAAAGGCGGGATAGAAGTGATATGATTGAGATGTTTAAATACCCCTGTGGCATAAATGTTCAGGGGGAGAGCCTCTTTCACTTGAAAGCAAGTTCTGCTACGAGGGGACATGGGATGAGGGTGAAGGGGGATAGATTCAGGAGTGATTTGCGGAAATATTTCTTTATGGAAAGAGTGGTGGATCCATGGAATAGTCTTCCAGTGGAAGTGGTAGAGATGAGGACAGTAACTGAATTTAAAAAAGCATGGGACAAACACAGAGGATCTCTAAAGGAAAAAAGGGGACTGTTGTAGTTGTTGATATAGAAGGACAGACTAGATAGGCCATGTGGTCTTTTTCTGTTGTCATATTTCTATGTTTCTAATACTGCTCTGGTGAAGTCTGAGTCTGTATCTAGCTAGTGGGAAAGGCCTTCATGAGGACATCCCTTGTTTATTGGGGTCTAAACTTCCATGTTAAACAGTGTCTTGGTGGAGCTTCCTCCAACAATATACTTATATATCAGCAACAGGGCATCTGGTATCGAGACTCTTTGATGTCTCGGCATCAGTACTGTGCCTCTAGGATAGGCTCAATCTGCCTTTGCATCAGTGTTGATACAATTGATACTGATGCATCAGGCACTCAAACGTCTCCTGCATTCTGCAGTCCATCTTCTCCCGGAAATTTGCTAATGCGAAGTGTGACTTGGCTGTAGGTCAAGAGATGATATCTCTCGAGTTA
Source organism: Ichthyophis bannanicus (assembly GCA_033557465.1). Classification (NCBI taxonomy): domain Eukaryota; kingdom Metazoa; phylum Chordata; class Amphibia; order Gymnophiona; family Ichthyophiidae; genus Ichthyophis; species Ichthyophis bannanicus. Next base: position 197,842,260 of record CM066039.1, read on the forward strand.
GTTGAGGATGGATCCTGGACCTTTAGAGACTGTCACATACCATCAGATGCTATTGAGGATAACTAGTCCATTTTGCAGGGGTATTTCGATGGAACACATTATTTTATTTATAATCATCTAATATACTGCCTATTGAATTAAAGGACATCACGGCAGTTTACAAAATAAAATTGCCAGCTGGTTAAAACAAAACAAAGAGGAGAAAGTAACAATAATTAAAGAAGAAAAAAAAGAGACAGAGGAGATAAAAGACAGAAGGTGCATCACCCCTTATTCTTCAAGATCTCTGTCAAAACCAGCTGAAATAGCGATCAATATTATACTTCTTAAATTTAGGAAATTAGTTCTCTTGTCAGATATAAAGGTGGAGAGAATTCCAAAGAAGCAGTCTCAAGTAACAAAACACAGAATCACTAGAGACATTTAGGTTGCAAGCAGGAGAGGGGTGAAGTTAAAAAAAAAAAAAAGGAGGGGGTGTCATAGTATAGAGTCTGGTTGACCAGTATGAGGATCTTAAACTTTAGGTGCATTGAAACTGGAAGCTTATACTGTGACTGAAGAAGAAAGGAAATATGGTCGAATTGATGGTCCCGAAGAGGAGCTCTACCGCGATTGACTGAATAAGTTGAAGGTGTTTGAGAATTCTGTGGGAGACCATAGAAAAGGGAATTGTAATAGTTGAGGCAAGCTATAATGAGGGCCAGAACCCAATGTTTGAGCTGATCAACAGAGAAGAAAGCTTTAACAGAGGAAAGAGCAAAAAGGATGTCAACAACAGCAGCAATCTGAAATTTTAAAAAAGAAATTAAGTATGATACCCAAGGTGCAGATTCAGTTTAGGAAAGGGAGGCAAGAACCAGAGATGATGGGACACATGGATATGGGAGACTGAAGATTAGGGGAAAGAGTGACTTTGCACCACATGGTTTTATGGAAAAGTTTGTTAATCTTCAACTAAACATCAGTTTCAGGGAGATAGGACTACAGGGGAGAGATTTGATGTAAAGGATAATTTAAGTGTCTTCTGCATGGATATAGGAATCGTAGCAAATCGATTACGTAAGAAGAGAAAGAGGAGCATGAAGATATTAAAAAGGACTGTGCCAAGCAGAGAGCCCTCAGGGTACCAGAAGAGATAGGGATGGGAGCAGATAAAGAGCCATTATGGGAAATCGAAAGGAGTGGTGAATTAAAAAAAGAGGAGAATGAAGGAGTAAAGAATAATCAATTAAGCCAAAAGTGGGGGGCAGATAAAGAACAACAAGAATTACAGAATTACATTGGCCCAAGATTGATCTGATCTCATTCATTCATACTGTAACTGGTGTGGAGGCTAGCCAGGGACGATTGCTTCAAAAAATCATGGAAAGAAGCCAGGTCTGTCAGATTGAGCATGGACTTCCTCAGAAGTGAGACTACTACAGCATGCTTCCAAGTTTCCAGTACATAGCCAGAAGAGAGACTACTATGGAGCAAAGGAAAAATACTGGGCAGAAGCATTTGGGCAAGTTTAACAATCAGAAAAGCTGGCAAGTGGTCCAAGGACAATGAAGAACGGCAAGTGGAGAAGAGTGCACATAGGAGGGACAGCAAATGGAATGCTGACCAGAGAGAGGTAAGAGCAGGAGATGAGTTTGGGCTGGAAGAGAAAGAGGTGGCAAGAGGGAAAGAAAAGGAATACGAGGAGGGAGATAGGAATAAAGGGGGAGAAATTTAGAAGTGGGAGAAACCAAAGAAGGGACTGGGGTGGAAGCAGCAAGACAAGAATTGCAGAGATTTACAACTACAAAAGCTAGCAAACTGATCTGCACTGAAAAAAGGAGGTGGCAGTAGGAGGGGATGAAACACAAAGGAGCAAGATACGAAGATGTGGATGTTGGTAGAGCCTTTAATGGTGATGGTCAGAGACCCCGACGCGTTTCGGCGTGGGACGCCTTCTTCAGGGGGTACAAAGCTTAAAAACAGGGGAATAGCACATATTGTTAAATTAAAAATATAAATAATTAGTGAAATGAATAATACAACAAACAATACATGGAAAACATAAACAATTAGATTAATACCATATATACATTAAAAAATAATAACAAGTAAATCATTGCAATTGCCAAAGTGATTACCCTTATAACTGTGTAAACTGATATAGAGCAGTGTACATTAACTATGAGTCTTTTTAAAATAGTTATGGGGATCACACAAATATACATTAAAAACTCTCTAAAAGATTATTAGGGAGACGCAGGACATGAGGATTGAAACCAAAGGATCAGGCAGACCAATAGATAATAATTGGTGTATGTAATAAACATGTGTTGAAAATGAAAATGAACAATAATAATAATAATAATAAATGCATAAAAGGGATGATACTGTGTTAAAAAATACAAAATGATGATAAACCAACTGAACATGTAAAAGTGTAAAAATTGGTAAAATGGTAAAATACAAATATTGAATTGAGTCTATAGCAAATAGATATTAAACTACAAATTACTGCTGTTAAAGCATAATAGTACTTGCAGAGAAAAGGAGGGATGAAGATAATATAATAATGATAATATAAAAAATAAAATTAAAATATATATAAACGGACGAAAAGTGATGATAATAATAATGGTGATAGTGCATAGATAAAAAACTATCCCTTTGAGCATTCAAAGGATATTATTGATCCTTATAGTGTAATTAGGATGTTAGAATACTCAATAGGACCACTAACCTGAGTCGATTTATTAGTTTGTTTGCATCATGTTCAAGAATTGTTCAATGAACTGTTGATTGAAATATGAACCATTGGCAAAAACCAAGAAACAAACAGGACAAAAAGAGATTAGACTAATTAGGCTATGAAGGTTTTCATGTATATGTCATGTGAATCTATGTAAAATTGTGTTCATGGAAACATATGATATATTAAATACATAATTATCATGAGGTAGTATGAAAAAACAATTGAGATTGATCTATTCTTGTGATGCTCTTGACTGTTGCAATGCCCTTTACTTAAAATTGATGGTACTAAGGGACAGTGTAAACGAAAATGGTAGGAACTGAAAATTATCTGTTGGACCTTTAGTTAATTCATCTTTATCTAGATGTGTGATATATTGCTATGGAAAAATGCAGTGGAAATTACTGTGCCTTACATAACGTTGTAAGGAGGACCAGTTGGATAAATAGCCAAGAAATTCCCTTGTCTAATAGGACCGTCACCTTATTGAACAGTAAAACCATACTGGACAATCAACTTGAAGCGATGACTATTTAAAACAGCATATAAATATATAAAATTGAATCGATGATGGTGTTAATATATGCACCACTTATATTAATCTCCCTATAGTGCTTGTAAACATGAAATGTAGAAGGTAATCATAATGTTTAAAATCAATTAACTACTCGTAAAAAACGGGAGACTTGTGGGGAGGAATGGCACATGATGACTAGTATTAGCAATTAGCAATACTTATTTTGAGTCTACACCGGCAGGACGCCGTAACGATAGATGTTGAAAACAGTACTTTATAACGTGATAAACCTGAACTTATTGTAAACCGTTTAAAAGGATCATGGTGCTGTGGAGTTATAATACATAAAAATTATGTTATATGATTATAAATGAATGAAATACATGTAAACTGACCCAGACTCAAAAGGTGCGTTGATCGTGTCGTCTTAATGTAGGGCAAGAGGAGCCACTATTCTAATCGTAGAGGAAAAAACAGATTGTGTTATATTTAAAATAAACTGTTTATGAGACTGAAACTACACTTAATAAAGGCGGGAAATTACCCGACAGTACTAGTTAAAAATGAGAATATTAATGACTTGAAAACATTTAATGTGAAAAAGTAAAAAGGTAAAACCGGCAGTACTCATTAAGACTACAGGAGTCCTGTGTAATCGCTATGTAAGAATAACACCGCTGTACTAAGCTTAAAACCAAGGCACGATCCAGAACTGACGATAATATAAAACATCCGCCGATGATATTGTACCATAAGGTTGTAAACAGAAGCCAGACAACATACCTGAAAAAATGAATTTCCTGCCGCCAGCAGTAGAGGAGAGCTTTGAAGAGCGCTTGTGAGAAGCCAGATTTTAAACGTCAAATTCCCGCCAAAATCGGGAGAGGTTACTAAGTGGGGAGGAGCTTATTTGACAGGACTCATCAACCGAAATTTAAAGTTCCATATGAAGTTCTATGTTTTAAGATTAACTACCATGCCAGAAAATATCATAAAAACGATGCTGATGCAAGATATTGTTCATGCTTGCCAACCAATTTATATGATAAGCTTCCTTGGTGAACACTGCTATATTTATAAACAGTGATATTTAAGATGTGGTGAATAATGTCCGAATAGTGAATAAAGCTATCAAAAATATGAGTGGCTTGCTGATAAGCATAAATATGGTCACTGGATAGATAAATTGAAGTATCTATAGAAACACAGAGAGGTCTACCTCTTGATTAAGTCCGTTAGGTTCCAGACTGTTGAACTCATAAATGAACCTTTGTTCAAGTTTTAAAAGGGCCTTGTTGATGTCTCCACCTCTCCAATGTAGTGTAACTTTTTTCAGGACCAAGAACTTTAAATCGCTAATTTTGTGACCTGTTGTGACCCAGTGTGTTACCAGAGGTTTATCTACAATTTTTCTTGAAATACTGCTCCTATGCTCAATAATGCGCGTGCGCACTTCTCTCGTAGTCTTACCGATATATACCAAATTACAGGGACATAACACCAGATATATAACATTGGACGTTTTACAATTTGTGTAGTTGTGTAAATATACTTTATGTAATGTTGTGGGATGAATAAAGCTGTTTTTGACTGTAATGGTGTGAAGGCAAACTGAACAGTTTCCGCAACTGAAGTGACCTTTAATCTTAGGTGGAGGGTTGCACCTTGTGAGAGCTGACGTGACTAATAAATTGGAAAGATTGGGATTCCTTTTATACGCTATCATTAAGCGTTTAGTAGTAGAAAATTGTGGTAAAGAGGTGAGTAAATGCCATTCTTCTCTTAGAATATTGATGATTGGTTTAGAAAGTTGAGTATATGTAAGAGCACAAACAATCTTGTCTGCTTTTTTTTGTCGATCTTTCTTTTGCAATAGAATAGAGCGTTCTGTCATGCATGCTCTAACATATGCTTTTTTGATACATTTAGAAGAATAGCCTCTGTCTTTAAATCTATTATGCATCCTGACTGCTTGTTGTTCGAAATCTGCATCTGATGTGCATAGTCTTTTGATCCGAAGGAATTGGCTGATTGGTAGATTGTGTTTAAGTGAGGGGTTATGGTAACTATCAAATTTCAATAAAGTGTTACGGTCTGTTGGTTTTTGGAAAAGATCTGTAGAAAATCCATTAGTATCTTTTTTAATCATGATGTCCAAATATGAGATTTTATCTGCACTGAAATGCCCCTCAAACTGTAAGTTAGGGTCCAAATTATTTAACCATGCGAAAAAATGTTGTAATAGTTGTTCTGTGCCTTCCCAGATGATGAGGATGTCATCAATGTACCGCTTCCATAGTTTGATATTAGATTGATATGGATGTCGTGTCATGAATTGTTTCTCAAATTGAGCAACGTACAAGTTGGCAACGTCTGGTGCCATGGATGACCCCATGGCAACTCCTTTTATTTGTTTATAATAAATACCCCTAAAGTTGAAATAATTCTCAGTCATAGCCAATGTGGCTAATTGTGTGAGAAAAAAGGTTGGGATACGGATGGGTTTAGGCCTTAAAAGGAGAGTGTCAGTTAACACTTCTAAAGCTGCTTGTTGTGGTATATTCGTATATAACGAATTAATGTCTAATGTGACCAGCAGAAGATCATTGTTATATCCTTCAAAATCTTGCAAGATATTGATGATATGTGTGGAGTCGTGTACGTATGACGGAATAATTGGAACGAAAGGTCTTAATAATACGTCTAAAAACTTGGAAAGAGGTTCAAGCAGAGAACCTATGGCGGACACTATTGGTCGTCCTGGCGGATTAACGAGTGTTTTATGAATTTTTGGTACCATATATATTGTTGGTATGACCGGATGAGAAACTTTAAGGAAATTGATCTCATGAGTAGTGAGATAACCAGCTTCTTTGCCAATATAGAGTAAGGTGTCAATTTTCTGCTGTATGACTGATGTTGGATCATCAAAGATTTTCTCATAGAATGCTGTATTGTTTAATTGGCGCATTGTTTCTTTATTATTATCATCACTTTTCGTCCGTTTATATATATATTTTAATTTTATTTTTTATATTATCATTATTATATTATCTTCATCCCTCCTTTTCTCTGCAAGTACTATTATGCTTTAACAGCAGTAATTTGTAGTTTAATATCTATTTGCTATAGACTCAATTCAATATTTGTATTTTACCATTTTACCAATTTTTACACTTTTACATGTTCAGTTGGTTTATCATCATTTTGTATTTTTTAACACAGTATCATCCCTTTTATGCATTTATTATTATTATTATTATTGTTCATTTTCATTTTCAACACATGTTTATTACATACACCAATTATTATCTATTGGTCTGCCTGATCCTTTGGTTTCAATCCTCATGTCCTGCGTCTCCCTAATAATCTTTTAGAGAGTTTTTAATGTATATTTGTGTGATCCCCATAACTATTTTAAAAAGACTCATAGTTAATGTACACTGCTCTATATCAGTTTACACAGTTATAAGGGTAATCACTTTGGCAATTGCAATGATTTACTTGTTATTATTTTTTAATGTATATATGGTATTAATCTAATTGTTTATGTTTTCCATGTATTGTTTGTTGTATTATTCATTTCACTAATTATTTATATTTTTAATTTAACAATATGTGCTATTCCCCTGTTTTTAAGCTTTGTACCCCCTGAAGAAGGCGTCCCACGCCGAAACGCGTCGGGGTCTCTGACCATCACCATTAAAGGCTCTACCAACATCCACATCTTCGTATCTTGCTCCTTTGTGTTTCCTAGCTGGTAGCGCAAGACACTCTGCTCCTTCTTGTGTTTTTTTTTAGTAGGAGGGGATGAGACATCTAGAGGGGCAAGATGATCCAGGATCTGGAAGTTTCTTTGATTTGCTAGAAGAGGAGTTAATAACATTGATAAAAAGGGTCTCTTGGCCAGCTGAATTACCTTTTTGTAGTCAACAGGTGGGATTTGCACTGGTTAAAGAGGGTTTGAGTACAGTGCTTGTGCCAGGCGTGTTCAGAGTGATGATAGTGGCATTTAAGGAGCATTAGGCCTGCATAGTACCAAGAGCTATAGCAGGAAGCAGAAAGGCCGGTTGAGCACTTGGGGGGGGGGGGGCTAATCTATTGAGAGCAGTAGGTAGAGAAGAAGACTAAGTGCATGTTGAGCATCCAAGGAGACACCAGGAGGACAGAGAGGATGGTCAGAAATATATTGGGCTAGAGTAACAAGATTATACTGAGAATAGCAATTTGAGAGTTTAGGGAAGGGGGAGCATTCAAGGATAAAAAGAATGAAATGATGGTCAGAACAGGAAAGAGGGAGAGATGAGAAACTCTGCAAGAGGTTGGAGGCATATGAGGGCAAAAATAAGGCCCAGGGTGTGACCCAACTAGCGAGTCGGGAAAGGAACTAACCAAGAAAAATTGAGGCTAAAGAGTGAAAATCAAAAGAGGTATCAGGCATGGAAGAACCTAGAATGAGAAATGATAACCTATTCATTATCGCCAGTCTTGGCAATAGAGCTACATTAGGAGAGGAAGGATGGTAAACAACTATAAGAGAAAAATAAAGAGTTGGTAGAGATCCTGGTAAGCAGAGACTCAGAGAAAGTTAGAGAACAGATGGAAACAGCACTAGTTAGAGATGGAAATTAAGGATGGCGACCCCACCTCCTTGCGGTCGCGGTGAATCAAAGTAAAGCTGGGAGGGCAAGTGTATTTGAGAAAGGCAGACTTCTGAGCCTGATGCAAGTTTCAGTGAGACAAAGAATGCTGTGAGACTTGTAAACAAACAGGTTGGAAAGTAAAGCAGTGTGCATTAATGCACGGAGTATGGGAAATAAGATCCCCAATGTTGGGGCTTTAATGGAAGAGACTGACTTGAATTTAGTGCTGGTTGCAGAGACATGGTTCACGGACAACCATGACTGGGATGTAATTATATCGGGCTGTACTTTATTCAGGAAGGACAGGGTAGGAAGAAGGGAAGGAGGAGTGGAATTATATGTAAAAAAATCATATTAAAGCTACAGAAATACAGGGCTTACAAGGGAAGGAGGAGGCACTATGGCTTAAGCTAGAAAGAGGGAATGGGGGAATCCATTTGCACTGGTGTGATATACAGATCTTCACAGACAAAAGAAGTGGACAGAGATTTGTTGAAGACATTTGTAGTATTGCCATGAAAGGTGAAGTGTTACTGATAGATGATTTCAATATGCCGAATGTTGATTGGCACATCCCTGCTGCAGTGTCATCTAGAAATAAGGAGATCCTGGATTCTCTACAGGGAGAATTATTCCAGCAGCTGTAACAGAACCCACACGTGAAGGGGCCATACTGGACCTGGTGCTTACCAATAGGGAAAGTGCTTGTGATGTTATAGTGGGAGATCATCTCGCATCCAGTGATCACCAGATGGCATGGTTCAGTATTAGGACTAGGGCTGATAAATTCCATTCAAAAGTGAGGGTCCTAGACTTTAGGAAAACTAGCTTTGCCAAGATGGGACAATACCTCAAAGAGTCGTTAGCAGGATGGGAACAGCTGGGAGATGTAGAAAAGCAATAGGTATATTTTAAGGTGAACAAACGTTTTTGTTAGTAAAGTAAATACATGTAAAAGGAAAATGAGGCCACTGTAGTTCTCAAAAGAAGTAGCTGAAAAGATGAAGAAAAAAAGAGGGAAGCCTTCATAAAATACAACCGATCAGTGAAGGGGAGGAATGTGTAGAAGCTGATGAAGATAAAGCAGAATCGCCTAACAAATATTTTTGTGATTTATTTATTTATTTGAGAACTTTTCTATACCACCCCTTCCAGAGATCAAGGGCAGTTTACAATCAACAACAGATACATTAAACTTTAAGCAAGGATATAACAATTGAAATACTCAGAACATATTTGCAATATTTACAGGTATTCAATCATACCTGTAATGTGAACTGTGCATAAAATATTTACAGTGCAAGTATTTACAGTAACTACAGGTATTATATTACAGTCTATGTATACAAAGAGATGTTTTGTATGTATAATAATAATAGTGCACTGTAGATTTCCTATGATGTTAAGAGTCTTGTGTGGTGAGGGTATAATGTGAGGTTTAATGGAATGTTTGGGACTTAGCGGAATATTTCATAGTTACGATGGATATATTTTGTGCTGTTCTGTTAGGTTGCCAAAATGTTCGGAGAATAGCTGGGTTTTAATTTCATTACGGAATATTTGTAGATCATTGATGGCCTTTAGTTTTTCAGGGAGTGAATTCCAGAGAATAGGAGCAAAGTAAGAGAAAGCCCTATTACTGGTAGAACAGTTAGTTTTACGGAATTCAGAATGTACTATTATGTTATTTTGGGTACATTCTCTTCAAGCTCTGTCATCAGAAGAAATGTTAATCAGAGATGTGAGGTAAGATGGGGCTATGTTTCTCAGAATCTTAAATGTGATTACGAGAGATTTGTATTTAATGCGACTTTAAGACTGGTAGCCAATGTAGGTAGTATCGTAATGGGGTAATGTGATCCGAAACTGAGGTTTTGTAGATAATACGGGCAGCAACATTGTTCTGTTTTCATACATGAAGGGCCAGGAGCAGGACCTCAGAAAACATCCACAAATAAGAACAGTAATGAAGGGGATCTTGAAGATTTTCAGAAGACTGTGTTCGTGAGGAACTAGCTAAATTAAAAGTAGACAAAGTAATGGGGCTGGACAGGATGCATCCCAGAGTACTGAAGGAACTTGAGGAAGTTCTAGCGGCTCCACTGTCTGACCTTTTCAATACTTCTTTAGAGTTGGGAGTGGTCCGAGAGGGCTGGAGAAAGGCGCATATGGTCCCTTTACACAATGGCGGAAGTAAGGATGAGATTGAGAACTACAGGCCAGTTAGTCTGACCTCTGTGGTGAGTAAATTAATGGCCACGCTGCTAAAACAAAGGATAGTGAGTTTTCTGGAGTCCAATGGATTGCAGGATCCAAGGCAGCATGGTTTTACTAGGGCAGGTTTTGACAGACAAATCTAATTAAATTTTTTGACTGGGCAACCAGAGAGTTGGGCTGAGGCAGAGTCCTAGATGTGATGTACTTAGATTTCAGTAAAGCCTTTGACACTATTCCGCACAAACGACTTATAAATAAACTGAGCATCCTAGGACTAAAGTGATGACTGGGTTAAAAATTGGTTGACTGGGAAGCGACAAAGGGTACAGGTAAATGGAGCTTACTCTGAGGAGAAGGATGTAACCAGTGGTGTACTGCAGAGATATGCCCTTGTCTTGATTCTTTTTAACATTTTTATTAATGATATTGTGGAGGGGCTGTCAGGTAAGGTTTGCCTCGTTGTAGATGATACCAAAATCTGCAAAAGTAGACCGTAACATGAGGAAGGATCTAGCTAAGCTTGAAGAATGGTCAAAAACTTGGCAGCTGAGATTTAATGCTAAAAAAGCAGGGTCATGCATTTGGGCTGCAAAAATCCAAGGGAGTGATACAGTATAGGGGGTGAAGTACTTCTGTCCATGAAAGAAGAATGGGACCTGGGCATGATTGTTTCTGATGATCTTAAGGTGATTAAACAGGTGGAAAAGGTGATGGCAAAAGCCAGAAGGATGCTTGGGTGCATAGAGAGAGGAATGGCCAGCAGAAAAAAAGGAGGTGATAGTGCCTCTGTATATGTGAGATCTTATTTGGAGTATTGTGTGCAATTCTGGAGACCACACCTTTAAAAGTATAAAAACAGGATGGAGTCGGTGCAGAAGGTGGCTACCAAAATGGTCAGAGGACTTTGTCATAAATCCTTTGGGGACAGACTTAAAGATCTCAATATGTATACTTTGGAGGAAAGGTGGGAGAAAGGAGATATGATAGAGATGTTTAAATACATCCAGGGCATAAATGCACAGGAGGAGAGAAAGTAAGCTCTGCAATGATGGAGCATCTTTATCTTTATTTACATTTAATATACCGCCCTTGTCGAAACGTGAGGGCGGTTTACAATAAAAGCAAAGTACAATAAAAACCATTAAAAGGAAAAGAAATCCATTAAAATAGAGAGAAGATAGACCAAAGAGGTCACAGGACAAAGCAAACAATAAACAATCAGACAAACCATGGGTAACAAAACCAGACAAAAACCAAACAAATGGACAGGACTACTAGGAGGGGAGATCAAATGCCTGTTTGAACAAGTGGGTTTTCAAGGAGCTTTTGAAGAGTTGATAGGAAGGCTGTAGGCGAAGAGGGGCAGGAAGAGAGTTCCAAAGCGAGGGGCCCAAGAAAAAGAAAGCAGCGTGACGGGTTCGTTCAAGGTGAGCTCGTGAAGGTGGGGGGAGAAACATACGGTTAGCATGCAGCGACCGTAGTTGCCGATAAGGGGTGTGAAGAGAGACCAGGTTTGCTAAATACTGCGGATTGGAAGTGTGAATGACTTTATGTACTAGAATAAGAACTTTGTATCTAAACCGAAAGGACAGAGGAAGCCAATGAAGGTGGAGCAGAAGGGGAGTAACATGATCCGATTTCCGAGCAAAAGTGACAAGACGAGCGGCTGTATTTTGCAGGAGTTGAAGACGTTTGAGTTGGTACGCGGGGAGATTAGCATAAACTATGTTACAATAGTCCAGTCTGGACATAACTAGTGCAAGCACTAAAGTGGTAAGTGAGTTAGAGGGCAGGATTGAACGGACTGAACGAATCTGTCGAAGTGTAAAGAAAGAACGACGAGATAGGTTAGATATGTGCTCATGAAAAGATAGGGAGGAGTCTAAGATTACCCCCAAATACCGGAGGGAAGTAGTAAGCGGAATAAGGGTGGAGTTTATATGAGGCGCAATGTCCGGGCAGGGAGAGCTCAAAGACACCCACATTGCAGAAGATTTGGCGGGATTCAGGATAGACTCAGGAGTAATATACAGAAATATTTCTTTATGGAAAGAGGGGTAGATGCATGGAACAGTCTCCCAGTGGAGGTAGTAGAGATGGGAACGGTATTTGAATTCAAGAAAGCATGAAACCAATACAGAAGATCTCTAAAAGAAAAAAAGGGACTATAGTAGTTAATATGGAAAGGCAGACTGGAAAGGCCATTTGGTCTTTTTTCTGCTGTCCTGTTTCTTGGAATGCAGGGAATGCATGTGCAAGAGACCAAGGTAGATCCTGGGGGACGACAAGGAAGAGCAGACCAGAATCAAGAGAGCGGGATCATGAAGGCTTACCAGGGATGAGAAGTGGCAGTAGTCTGGGTCCTCAGAGAACTTTGCAGCCAAGGATGATCATTTCCCTCTGCCCCCAGAATCATACTCTTGTGAAGTAGCTGAAAAGATGCTGCTTCATAGAATGGTCCTTAACATCTATGTCCCTTAATGCTTATACCATAGCATCATAATACCTTGATGCCTATGAACAGGACTTTCTTTGGCTTCTCGCTTCTGCTGTTGTCTACAATATTGTGTGAATTAGCTACCCTTTGTTGTTATGTGATCTATCAATACTTGATACTGAGCGTGAGCGATGCATTCCCAATGTCAATGAATCTCCTGCATATGATGCAATTCTATGGACTTTCGGAGTCCATAACTCTGATGCTGATGCACTTGGTCTGGACTCTTAACAGGTCAATGAGCTTTTTACCTGGAGATTGGAGGATCGCCAATGTAACGCCAATTTTTAAAAAGAGTTCCAGGGCTGATCCGGGAAACTACAGACTGGTGAGCCTGATGTCTGTCAGTACCAGGAAAAATGGTAGAAACCATCATAAAGAACAAAATTACTCAGCATATAGATAGTCATGGCCTAATAGGAGACAGCCAACATGGCTTTAGACAAGGAAGATCTTGTCTTACTAATCTGTTATATTTTTTGAAGGTGTGAATAAACAGGTGGACAACGGTGAGTCGGTTGATATAGTGTATCTGGACTTTCAGAAAGCCTTTGACAAAGTCCCTCATCAGAGACTATTGGCAAAACTAAAGAGTCATGGGATAGGAGGCAGTGTACTATTGTGGATCAGGAACTGGTTAAAAGATAGAAAGCAGAGGGTAGGGCTAAATGGCCAATTTTCCCAATGGAGAAAGGTGAATAGTGGTGTACCCCAGGGATCTGTGCTGGGTCCGCTGCTTTTTGACATATTCATAAATGACCTGGAAAAGGGAATAATGAGTGAGGTTATCAAATTTGCAGATAACACAAAACTATTTAAAGTTGTTAAAACCCAAGAGGATTGTGGAAAATTGCAAGAGGATCTTGATAAATTGGAAGACTGGGCATCAAAATGGCAGATGAAATTTAATGTGAACAAGTGCAAAGTTATGCACCTAGGGAAGAACAACCCAAACTATGGTTACACGATGCAAGGTTCCACATTAGGAACCACCACCCAGGAAAATAATTTTGGCGTCATTGTGGATAACATGTTAAAACCCTTGGTCCAGTTTGCAGCAGCGGCCAAGAGAGCAAATAGAATGCTAGGTATCATAAGGAAAGGAATGGAAAATAAACAAAAAAATATTATAATGCCTTTATATCATTCCATAGTGAGACCGCACCTTGAATATTGTGTGCAATTCTGGTCACCATATCTTAAAAAGGATATAGCGTTATTAGAAAAGGTTCAGAGAAGAGCCACCAAAATGGTAAAGGGGATGGAAGGATACTCCTATGAAGAAAGGCTAAAAAGGTTAGGGCTCTTTAACCTGGAAAAGAGATGGTTGAGGGGAGATATGATAGAAGTCTATAAATTAATGAACGGAGTGGAACGGGTGAACGTAGATCGATTGTTTACGTTATCAGAATATAGAAAGACTAGGGGACATGAAATGAAGCTACAGGGTAAACTATTTTAGACTAATAAAAGAAAAGATTTTTTCACTCAGCGTGTAATCAAACTCTGGAATTTGTTACCGGAGGATGTAGTAAAGGCTGTTAGTGTAGCTGGGTTTAAAAAAGGTTTGGACAAGTTCCTGGAGGAAAGGTCCATAAACCATTATTAAGATGGACCCAGGATATCAATGCTTGACCCAATACAAGCATTGTGGAACCTGTGTCTTTTGGGGAGACTGCTAGGTACGTATGACCTAGATTGGCCACTGTTGGAAACAGGATACTGGGCTTGATGGACCTTGGTCTGACCCAGTATGGCATATCTTATGTTCTTATGTTTTTCTTCCATTCTTGGGAGTCTCTGGAGACCTCTCAGACTCATCTTCTGGCAGCTGTGCACAAAGTGATTTTGTCATCAGGTCCCAGATATCTCACTTAGATCATTGGTGTCTGTATCAGACATTGCCTTAGGACATTGCTTACATTTTCTGAAGCCGCTCAGAGCTCCTTTTCTTTGGGACAACAGTTGAAAAACAGGGCAGTGAAATCAAAATCCCAATCGATGTTGCTTGATGCAGTGATACCATGCAGGCTGCGTCAAAAATGAAAGAAACTTGAAATGAATGAGAAAACTTAAACTAAGAAGTCTGATGAGAGAAGAGATGGATTTTTTTTTAGACGTTAACTTCATGAAAACAAGAAAGGACCAGCAAAAACTTTACCTCAGATGCCAGAACGTAACAGAAAAGCGTCCTTCAGGCTCCACAGAAAAAGAGATACTAAGGTGGTCCCACACAGCGACGCCAACGCAGTGAGCTGCTCTGGAAAGCTTTTCAGTGTCAGAGAGCTTTGTTTACAATTCTCCATCCAGGGCTCCGTCTGATGATACCACTCATTTGCGAGGATGAAGTCACCTGCTTGTCCTCTCAGAAATTACTAAAATGCAAGTAGGCTTGATAGTGGATGAAAAGCAAAAAAGAATTTTGCTGTTCTCCTATCAGCTAGGTTGGAGGGAAAAAGGGAAAAGAGTGAAAAAGGATTAGAGATTAGAGTAGAGAGGGTAGAGGGAGGAGTGGACATCAGGATAGGAGTAGGAGTGTGAATATATTTGCCTGCTGTGTCCAATTTATAGCTCTGCCCCACAGAGAGAAGATGGAGGATTACAGGGATATGTAGGGAGGATGGAGAGGCAAAGGGTCTACAGGAAAGAAAAAGTCAGATGGGGCTGGTTAGGTGGAAATGAAAGTAAAAGACTTGTTGGTTCTTGGCCTCATAAAGCATAGGAAGTTGAAGAGTGAGGGTCAGAGAGGGAAGAGAAAGGAGTAAGTGAATAGAAGGATAACTGAGAAGGAGCTTACCTTGCTGCCTTTAACTTTGCAGTTTTCTTTGGTCTGTAACACAAATTATTAGAAATTTCAGTTACTAGGATATTCCACCCACGTTAGAGCCTGGCACAGAATCAGACTCAATACAGAGAGGAAAATCCTCATCCGCATGTCCCTGGAGCGCATAGGGCTCACCACTAAGTATAAGGCAGAGCTAGAGGCTGAATCATCCTGCATATATTCAGTCTGAATGCCCAGCTAACTTGCATATTCCAGTTCTCTTGCTAACAGTTGCCAGGCTCTGAAATTAGCTGCACACTTGGTTATGGTATTTTATATGCATTAGAGCCTAGACATCCTAGAAATCACTGGTTTAAAACCAGTCTTGCTAATATAAACAATAATCCATAAACTGAGGGATGAAGCATGATCAGATAGTAAGAACATAAGAAATGCAATGCAATGCTGTGTCAGACCAAAGGTCCATCCATCCCAGTATATTGTTTCCAACAGTGGCCAATCCAGGTCACAAGTACCTGGCAAGTTCCCAAAAGGTACACAGATTCCATGCTGCTTGTCCCGTGGGTAAGCAGTGGATTTCCCCAGTCCAATTTAATAATGTTTTATGGACTTTTCTTCCAAGAACTCATCCAAACCGCTTTTAAATCCAGCTACCCTAACAGTTTTTACTACATTCTCTGGTAATGAATTGCAGAATTTGATTACGTGTAGAGTTAAAAAATATTTTCTCCTATTAGTCCTAAATGTGCTACACTGTAGCTTCATTGCACGTCCTCTAGTCTTTCAACTTTTTGAAGGGGTAAAAAAAAACAGCCTACATTTACCCCTTCCACTCCATTATTTCATAGACCTCTATCGCATCATCTCCCCTCAGTCCTGGTATTCCTATTGTGGACATAGGGTCGCCACCTGATCCAGTTCTGAATTTTCCCTTGGTGCCCAGAGTTTCAAATCAGAAGTATGGATCCAAGAATGGAATGCGGCAAAACCAGGCTTGGATTTGAAGTCGTCTTGGCATGAGCATGCAACCCCTACTATGATTTCTATCACATTCATCTCAGGTCCCTTTAAGGACTTGGTAGTTCCCTCTTCATTCACTAAGGGCCTCCTGCTGATGTTCTAGTCGGTTGGGAAAGCCTTCGAGCAGACTGCAAGATGGGTTCCTTTTTAAAAACTAGATTAGTGAGAAAATCTAAAGAGATCTTCAGTATTTTAATTGTCTGAGTAAAGCTTGCAAAAGGGGCAAGAAGTTGCAGAGATCCTGGAACTGACAAGAGGAGGAAGAAAGCACCACCCCCCCTTATGGAGTGTCAGTTGCGACAGAGCAATAAGACTTAACACAGTAGAACAAAGAGGGCTTAATGCAGAGAAGTGTGCAGCTGTTAGTGCATAATTTTCTGCACTAGTGCGGGCAACAAACGTAGGAAGGGATTTAATGTGAGCAGAACCACTGCACAGATACCTGCGCTAACAGCAGTGCACAGCGTATTTAAATTCATTCATATATAGGATAATGAAGCAATTAGCTATGCTGTGCAGATGCAGAGAAATGTGCAGAAGAGCCGAAGGCTGAGTTCATTGCCTAGACTTTAGCACAAGGTCTGAGGAGCCGTCAAGGGTTAGCTCACAGGTCTGTGGTCAGTGCTGGTGAGGAATCTATGCCTGGTTCTGGAGTGCACAGCCTCCACAACCTTTTTTCTGGCTTTACTGAAAAGAGTTCTGGGACATGTACTGGAACGGTGTTATGCACACGTGCTGGAATGCTATCTGGCACATAACAGCAGCATTATTCTGTGCAGAATACTAGTGTTTATGAACGCCAATATTATTTGGAGCAGAATATTGCTGTTGTGCACTGCACAGCATACTAGTACATGCGAACACGTGCCAAATTGGATTTTTGTGTGTGTGAGATATAGGTGTTGATAACACAGACCTCCGTATGCATGTGTCCTTGCTCTCCTAGTTTAGCGCAGATCTTTTGCGCACAGCTCATCTGCACGTGCTGTCTGTTGCATTAGAAAACCTTGCACAAGTGCTTTGGCTCTGGGCTGTAGTGCAGGGTTTCTGCATCAAGCCCAGAGACTGAAAAAGTTACCTGTCCACACTGAACTGAATTGGCTATTTCTCTTTCTGGTACTAGAGTGAACTGACAAAGTCTAAGTGCTACAATAAAAGCTTAGTCACAGGAAGTGTGCTGACTGAATTTTCTTTCTGAGCTGTTACCTTGAGAACCTTAATAAGGCCGGTGTATTATTTTTTAATGCATCTTTGATTCAGTAAAAGTTAGTCTCTTGCATATACACATGAGAATGAAATGTACTGCACATATAAAATAAATTGCAGTATAAGAGGCATATGCAATTAAGGTTCCTGTGTTATCTTACAAAATTTGCAGGCAGATTAAGAACCCAAGTAATATATGTCTTGTGCCTCCTGCCTGCTTGGATAAAAAGAAGCCAGGTCTGGCAGGAAGTTATAAGCATAGATGATCTTTAGCTGCAAAATAGTGAAAGGAAAGCCAGAGATCAAATGGTTTCCATGGCACTGCACCAGGAAGTACATTTGGCAGAGTAGATGGGGCTTATGATTAGGACTGTACTAAGCTAGAAATGTGCCCTACGTGACTAACGAATCTGTCGCCCCCCTCCACCCAGTGACGTCCGGTAACTCACTCTTTTTGAGCTTTCTGAAATCCCAGTGATGATATTGGCGCTCCTTCTGTACTTGCACCCTGTGTGGCTTTAGTGCTCACAAAGCCCTTGATACAGCCCTGCTTATGATACTTATCCACTGTCATAGTCTGTGTTTATGTGATCAGCCCTTCTAGGCAGATCTGGATCAGCGGGCAATTCTCTGTGGAATGCTGGAGTACAAATAGGCTCGGCAATGGGGGAAGAGTTTTATATCCCTCCCAGCTGTGCAGGGAGTGTGACGATAACACCTTTTTAACATGGTCTCCACATTAGGTGTCCTTTTACATCACTTCTACCCCATCCCTAATAATATTAGCTGAATTTTAGCAGCAGGGAAATTTTAGCTGCACCTGTGCTGTACAAATATATATTTACAAATGCCCTCCTCCTCAGAGTATGCAGGCATGACATCCCTACTGACAAAGGGGAAGACAGGGGCATAGGCATCGTAAAGAGGTGGGCCACATGAGCCCTGGCTCTTCCAAAAATCACAGTGGCAAGCAGCAGGCTGCCTGCAGGGATCCCATCTCCTGTGGTCAGAACAGGAAGGGTCTCTTCCTACGAGGTGGAGCTTGGGGTGAGGTTAGGGCGGACCTTGGTCCCCCTCAAAATAAAAGGTCTTCCACTGCCCCTAGGTAGGGGACTGATGGAAGACAGCAGAGAGAGTCATCATGCTGAACAATGCACATACCCCTTCTTAGTATTATCGTCAGCAGTCTATATAATCTTTAATATCATCCATTAGTTGGTACACACACACTAGTTTCATGAAATATAAGGCAGTATGAATATGGGCCCATATTTAAAGAAGAAATCTTTCAGAATTATTTAGGTCCCTTCTTTGGGCAGTCTCATAGTTTTCTTTTAACTAAAATGTCCCTCTAGTCCTCCCCACATCTTATCCTTGTAAGAATATCTCCCATTTATTGGCTATACAAGCTTGACCACCTGCTGGAGATTATTATGCCTTATCCAAGTCATTTTATTTTCTTCCTCTTTAATTTTCTACCCTTACAGCTAGATAAGAATAAAGGTTTCTATAGTTAAACCAATACCTATATCCCTCCCCCCCCCCCAGCCTTTCCTTTGCCATCTGCTTTGGTTAACTCTTCTGTGATGTCATGGTGCGTACCTGCATTCACATTCACTGTGCTGTATAAACGGCATCTCCACTATCTGGGTGTTCATGAATTTCGTCTTCATTATCTAAAGATGGGAGAAAAAAAAATAAAGAGAAGGATGAGCTAACTGTACAAGAATATACTTGCGAATGCAGATCTGTGGATGTAGACAGGAGAGTTGATGGAGGGGAAGTGAGTTTATACTTCATCTGGCTGTAGATTTGGGAGGGAAAGACTGCGGGGTATCAGTATGTAGGGTGGGGACAACTCTTATATCATGAACTCTTAGAGCTAGCAGTTGGAAGTTGGTAGTGGAGGGGATTTGAAGTGGCACAATGGTTGCTGGGTTTATAGTACTATTGTGAGTTCATATTGTGGTTTGTTAACTGGTTAAAAGATAGGAAACAGATAGGACTAAACGGTCAGTTTTCCCAAGGGAGAAAGATGAATTGTGGCATGGACTGCTGCTTTTTAACATATTTATAAATGCTCTGGAAAAGGGAGTGACCAAAGAGGTGATTACATTTGCAGATGATACAAAAATATTCAAAACTGTTAAATCACGAGTGGACTGTGAGGAGTTGCTGGTGGACCTGGTGAGATTGGGCAGATAAAATTTAATGTGGACAAGCGCAAAGTAATGCACACAGGGAAAAATAATCTTAGCTATAGGTGCACAATGCTGAGTTCTATGTTAGGAGCAGGGCCAGCCCAGCCCAGCCATTAGACAAGACTATAGTTTTATAGGATTGTTGTTAGAGGAGTGTTGTTCAGATGATCATAGCTGTTGAGTTTAATTATCAAAATCTTGGAGCGGTGGGGGGCATAAGGCTGAAGATGTGCCTAGCGCGCTAATAACTCTCACCAGCTCTGGGGCCAGCCCTGATAAGGAGTCACCATTCAGGAAAAAGATTTTGGATTCATTGTGGACGACATGTTGAAATCCTCAGCTCAGAGTGCAGAGAATCAAAAAAGCAAATAGTATGTTAGGGATTGACGGCATCAGATTAAGCAGCACTTTTCTTCCGATTCTCTTGTTTCCTTTAAAGTTTTTCTGAATATGAAAGGGAAGGACAAAGCCACACCATGTGGGGTCTCCAGCACCCTTATTTGGTCTGACAAATTTGTGCATGAGCTCTGCAGTTGAACGGCAGTCCAGGGCTGCTCTAGGAGGAATTTTGGGAGTAGAGAGAGCAGCATGTCCTCCGAGCAGAGAAATCTGTAGCACAGTGATGCCAAGGTGAACTATCCCAAAGAGTGAGATTTACCAATGCAGAGAGTGAGATTGAAGACCGAAGAGTGAGATTTTTTTTAGATGATACATCCAGGTTATAAATCTAAAAAAATGTAAATGTAATATTGCTTTGCAAATGAAGAAAAAAAAAGATGCATAAAATGATATTTGCTTTTCTTTGGAGTCTCTGAAAGGATACAGATATAGTGAAGGCAATATGGATAAATTCTCTGGACTGAAAAGCGAAGTTACTTACCTGTAACGGGAGTTCTCCGTGGACAGCAGGATGCGTCAGCCACGCCTAGTCTTTCTTCTTCCGCCTTGCCAGCAAGTCGGATCTGCTCTCCAGCATTATTATTACTACGATACAACATGCCTAAACCAGGCTTTAAAAAGTGCTCTTACTGCAAGAAGAAGATGAGCAGCACGGACACACATGACTTGTGTATCGAATGCTTGGGAACCGGACACACGATCGAAGACTGCCTTCAATGTGCCTGAATTTCTCCTCGGGCCAGGAAGCACAGAGAATACAAGCTTAAGGAGCACCTGGCCACATCTGCACACAACTCCAACCTGAACCCGGCACGGGATGTGCCCAACAGGGCCTCCATCCCCGGCTGTGGTACTTCCAACCCGGCTCCTCCGCCGGCATCAGCCAAACTCACATCTGCTCCTTCTTTGCCCCCCCCCCCCCCAAGACGGCCACAGCAACAACCGGGACTCCCGACCTCTGCCAGACATCCAGAGCTGCAATCGGGGCCCCAGAACAGGTTAATCCTCCTTTGGCCGCCCCCTGCACGCTGGATCAGGCCTCGCATCATGGTGTAGCAGCAGAGCGCAGACAAACCAATGATACCAGGAGTCTGTTCAGAAGGTCCAAATCATTTATTTGTGCACAAGTCTCAAGCAGAATCAAATTCAAAATGGCTGAGCAATGGTTTCTAGCAAAACAACAACTTTTATAGACTTCTTCTCCATTCTAGACATAGGCAAACTTTTCATTGGTCCCGGTAACCCCTCGTACACCTTCTATTGGTTCCGGTACCGATATGGCTATCCAATGATGTCCCTCGACTGGGCTCCGCACCTGCTTACCCCCCTTTCAGTCTCATTTACAATGGTCAGTTCACCAATTTTGATACTTCTCTCCTCCAAGATCACTTAGCTAGCTAGAACATGTGGGAAAGCAGGGCACTGTAACCTTTCTTTCAGCAAAGTTAATTAATTTCATAGAAGCTGTGCTATCCTATCAATACCAATTAGACTTGTTTTTCTATATTTTCTAAGTTTTGATTCTGCTTAGCTATACTAAACTGTGTTCAATTAGGTTTCAGTTCTATGGTAGCAGCATTTTTGGGGGATGTGCAATTCCTCTGGGCCTCTCCACAGGCTTCATTTACAGGTCAAGCTATTTAGGCCTGTCCGCTTATTTCAGACACCATGGATCATAGGCCTTCGCCTACCACAATGGCACCCCTAGCATGGCTGCTGGCTCCGCTCACACTCCCTCCATTGGCCGGAATCGAGTCAGCCCGCGTAAATCACGTCATCACGGGGAGAGATGCGCTGACGTCGACCTTCTGCGACGGCTCTCCGACGTAGAGATCCTGCGACGTCTAAACCATGCAGCTGCTTCCTCTCCCCTCGGTGCCGAACGTCTCAGCGCTGAACGGCTGTCTCTCGGCACTGCTCCACGCAGCGCGCAGGCTTCACAGCACCCATACTTGTAAGTACCCGGAAAAGGGATGAAGGAGGAGGCAACGCACAGGAAGATGATCTTAGATTTATCTGGGCCCTTACGTTTTACTTCTCATAGGCTTGTCTCTCATGAAAGCAGTGATCAGGATAGGGTGCACTGGTACTGAGGCTCCAGTGCTTGAGATAAGAGGGCCTTAATGAGTGAGAGTGAGAAAGTCTTCAAATAAGCATGACACCCTGGTTTTAGCAATATGTCCTGGGCCAGACGAAGGCCCATCAAACTGTATCCTGTTTCCACAGTGGCCTGTTCAAGTCACAAGTACCTGTCAGGTTCCCAAAAAGGTACACAGGTTCTTATTCCGGGGTAAGCAATGGATTTCCCTGGTCCTCTTTAATAATGGTTTATGGACTTTTCCGCCAGGAACTTGTCCAAAGCTTTTTTAAAAATAGCTACACTAAAAGCTTTTACTACATCCTCCGGTAATAAATTCCAGAGTTTGATTGCATATTGAGTGAAAGAATATTTTCTTCTATTAATCTTAAATGGGCTACATTTTAATTTCATTGTGTGTCCCCTAGTCTTTCACCCACTGACTTCTTCACCCAAGGTGTCCAAGCAGAAGGAGTGAGCAGAGGCTGACTGAGCCCAAGGTTGGGTCCCAGTACAGCATGGGTGCTGCATTTCTGTGTAACCAAATATGCTGCAACCTGCAGATAGCAGCCATCCCAGCCAGGCAGGCTTGACCTCCAGAAAACTGCAACAAGGAAGAACATCACAGGCAGAGGAGGTTTGTGAAGAGAAAAAATAGCCAAGAGACAGAAGAGTTGGTTTCCAAAAGAGAGGTAACCTCCTTTTCTGTAGATTTATAGAAAATAAACAGTACCCAAGGCAGTAAGAAGAAACCTGACATCCAGCCACCTCTGGTAGTGTGGTTTGATATTTTGTGTCCAAAACTGAAATTTTATTTATTTATTTATTTATTTATTTACAGTTTCTTTTATACCGCGCTATTTGACATCAGTGTGGTTTACAATGAACATAAAACTACACGTCTCAAAAATTGATCTGTGCTTACAATGAACAGGACAATAAACTGGGTATACATTAAACAGGTTTCATGAACAGTGAAAACAAAGAACATGAGAACTATGTACAAAGCAACTAATACACTAACTAATACACTAAGGGGGAGATTTTTGATAGATGAAGGTGATTGTGGCCTCTTAGTTAAGAAGCTTCAAGGAGAGGAGTATGAAAACTCAGTACCCAGCTAGGGCCTGACTGGAAGAAGATTGCTGGTGAATGGATAATTAAGAAGACCACTGGAAAGGAAATTTAGTCCAAAAGACTTTACTCAACTGCTTATTTCCCTGTCTTATCTCCTATTTTGTGCCTGAAATAATGATTTAACCTATTTATTTTTGGGGTTGCCATTATGAAGATGTTTTACTTCATTTTACCCTTTTGCATATTTTTGTCTTTTTGCCTGGCATCTTGTAATTCTGTGTCAGTTGAAGCCTTAAGCTTTGCTCCCCCTTATTTAACTGGGAGAGACACAACAGAGAAGGGGGGTCATGAATAAGGTGGAAACGATAACTGGGAATGGTTGCTTATCTGTTTGAATAGGGGGTGAGGGGGCAAATGTATGGCACATTTAAAACAGTGAAGCGGCAGTTCAGTGCTGCGGCAGGCTTTAAAATGCTTGCGCGCATGCATGCAGTTATGGCCTGCTGCTCCTGCCCGCCTCCAACAGGAAGTTGCGTTGGAAGGGGGGGGGGGCAGGCCATGAGCATGCATGTGTGCGGGCACTTTAGGGCTCAATGCACCGAAATGGTGGCTGGACTGATGTGCTGAAGCAGTGGCTGAACTGCCACTTCAGCGCCTCCCCTCCCTCGGTGGGAAAACAAATGCTATGGGGTGGCATGGCGAGCTGGTTGGCACCACAACTGGGGGTGGGGGGAGGGAGCATGGTACGGAGGGCCTTTCTAGCTATCTAGGGCGGCAGAAACTCTAGGGCCGGTCCTGCTCTATACACAAGTAAGATGTGCATCTGTTGTTGAAGAATGTAGTCAAGGCATCTAGCAGAGCTGGGTTTAAAAAGGTTTTAGACAAGTTCCTTAAGGGAAAGTACATAAACCATTATTAGGGAAAACGGACTGGACTTAGCTCACATCTTTTTTTGGATGTTCAAGGCAAGTTACATTCAGGTACAGTAAGTATTTTCCTGTCCACAGAGTGCTCACAATCTAAGTTTTTACCTGAGGCAACGGAGGGTTAAATGACTAGCCCAAAATCACAAGGAGCAGCAGTGGGATTTCAACCTAATTTCCCTGGTGCTAGCTTGCTGTGCTCACCACTAGGCTGCTCCTCCACTCCACTAGCCCTGTTGACTTGGGGAAACCATGGCTTATTCCTTGAAGTTAGTTTGAAGGAATGGCATTTACTCTTTGGGATCCTGCTGGGTGCTTATGGCCTGGACTGACCACTGTCAGAGACAGGATGCTGGGCTTGATGGATCTTTGGTCTGACTCAGTATGAGGGAAGAAGAAGGATCTCTCTGTAAACAAGTAATGTGAGAATGCAGAAGAAGACAATCAAGGGAGAATGACCACAGCTGGCACATTCAATTGTTCCTCAATTGGTATTTCTTAATGAGCCAACTCAGCTGAGGCAAACTATGCTTGCGTCAGGGGTCTACAAAATTAACTTTAAGAAACAGTTACAATGAATAAAACACATAAAATGATAATACAAAAATTATATATACAGAATATGCAAAGGAATAAAACTATAAAATACTGAACAGAAGCTTTGATCACATACAAAAAGGGTAACAAAAACATTGGAGTGGAGGAGTGGCCTAGTGGTTGGGGCAAGGTACTTCAGGCCGGAAGGTCAGGGGTTCAAATCCCACTAGAGGACAGCAACCTTGGGCCGGAAGGACTGGGGTTTCTAGTCCCACAGGTGCTCCTTGTGGTCTTGGGCAAGCCACTTAACCCTCCATAGCCCATGTTCCCTGTAAAATAGTTATCTCCAAGTTATAATGCCCTGTTCAATGTAATTTCAGTTCAGTTTGTTCATTGTAAACCGCACTGATGCAGAATAGCGCGGTATATAAGAGAATGTAAATAAAGAAATATAAAAACAGCAAACCACATATATGCATTCAGAGACATTAAGAGCCCGATATTCAACTATACCAATTTTGGAAGGGTTATGTACCTCATCAGTGCATAGCCCTCCCCGCCAACCCCTAAACCGGATATTCCATGCCGCAGCAACAAAATTGAATATCCGGTGATTGCCACAAAAGCCGGAAGCTGCCAATGCTAACTAGGCAGCAGCAATATTGGATGCTGCCTGGTTAGCGATCTGCGCCATAAAGATAGGTGAGGGTTTTCCTCGCCTATCTTTAAGGCACAGATCGCTAACCAGGCAGCATCCAATACTGCTGCTGCCCGGTTAGTGCCATTCTCCACCTCCCCTTTGCCCCAGAACGCCCCCAACACACCTTGATGCTAACCGGATAGCATCAGGGTGCATAGCGAACACAAGAGGGGATACTTAATGGCACTAACCATGTAAGTGTCGTTGAATATCCCCAACTAAGGCATCTGCACGGTTTATTGAGCTGTAAACCGAGTAGATGCCTTTCAAAAATTGGGCCCTAAATAATCACTGTGTGACCTAGGACTCGTAAACATGAAAATGTATATAAAAATCACATGCATATATCTAATAATATTTAAAAGGCACTGTGATCAACCTGAAATTGTGTATATTCCTATCAAAGGCTCATGAAAATACATAGGGGCCAAGTCCTGCCCA
The DNA here is from genome assembly GCA_033557465.1 of Ichthyophis bannanicus. Classification (NCBI taxonomy): domain Eukaryota; kingdom Metazoa; phylum Chordata; class Amphibia; order Gymnophiona; family Ichthyophiidae; genus Ichthyophis; species Ichthyophis bannanicus. The sequence continues at coordinate 197,868,231 of CM066039.1, forward strand.
CCAACTCGTCAGAGGAGTGATTCTGAATAAAGACCTCAATAGTATTTACAGTTACCACATGTACAGCATTTTCAGTATACTCTGAGTGCGCGGTATGGTAAGACAATTTTTTAAGACTCTATTTGTATTTTCGCAGAGAAATTAGTTGCAATTTCTAAGCCTCTCTTATATGATGTGTAAAAAGATAAAAGGCTGCCACCAGGCTACAATTAAGTACAACAACAATCGAACCCCAAACAAGTCTCATTCCAAATTACAAAAAAATTATTTTTTATAAAAATGTTTGTGTAGAACCAATACTTCACACTGTATGCCAAGTCAGGCCAGGCTACAGTTGGCAGTCGTGAAGTTATGGTAATTAGTGTCAATTTTGTCATCAGATTAATAATCTCAGACTTTTATCATGCCAGCTCTGGTTTTTAACATGGGGTAAAAAGATTATTACAGGATTGTATCTGGCAGCCGTGCAGCCATGGTTATTAATGCTGACTTGGTCGGCAGATTATGAATTGTGTAAGCACACTAACTGACCAGATGGCTACATTATGGCTGCTGGCATTAACCTTTAAAAAGGAGATAGAGCAGCTTTTAAACTAGATAATAGGGGAAAGCTGACAGTTGCCTAAGAGCGCATGGTTCGGAAGAATGTATCCTTGAAGGATACTACCAAAAGCAGAGAGGTTCCAAAAAAGAGTAAAGTAGCCCAAATGCCCTCGAGAATAGAGCAGACAGAGCCTAAAGATCCCAAATTACCCATGCCTACCAATAGCCAGATTAATATGAATAAAATACAGTCTCTAAAATGCTTGTATGCAAATGCTAGAAGTCTAAAAAATAAGATGGGGAGAGTTAGAATATATAGAACTAAATGAGAGGTTAGATATGATTGGAATCTCAGAGACATGGTGGAAGGAGGACAACCAGTGGGACACTGTGATACCTAGGTACAAACTATATCGTAATGACAGAGCTGATCAAATTGGTTGAGGGGTTGCGCTCTATGTTAGAGAGGCCATTGAGTCAGAAAAGGATTAAAGTTTTGCAGGAAACAAAATTCGATGTAGAATCTCTATGGATTGAAATTCCATGTAAAAAGGGGAAGGCGATGGCAGTGGGGATGTACTATCGACCACCTGGCCAGAATGAACAAATGGATGATGAAATGCTCAAAGAAATCAGGGAAGCTAACAAAAGTTACAGCACAGTAATAGTAATGGGTGATTTCAATTACCCCGGTATCGACTGGGTCAGTGTCACGGCAGGACATGCTAGATGAAATAAATGACTGCTTCTTGGAGCAGCTGGTTCATGAACCAACAAGAGGGGAAGCCATATAGGACCTAGTCCTTAGTGGAACACCAGTCTGGTGCAAGAGATAAGGGTGTTGGGGCCACTTAGCAATAGTGATCATAGCATGATCGCATTTGATTTAATTAGTGGAGGAGGGAGGGTAAGGAAATCCACAGTACTACCTTTTAACTTTCGAAAGGGAGACTATGATAAAATGGGGAAAATAGTTAAGAAAAAACTAAAAGGAGCAGTTGCAAAGGTTAAGCTTGGGTGTTGTTGAAAAATACTATCTTGGAAGCCCAGAACAGCTGTATTCCATGCGTTAAGAAAAGTGGAAGGAAGTCAAAAAAACTGCCAGCATGGTTTAAAGGTGAGGTCAGAGAGGCTGTTGTTGCCAAAAAAACATCTTTCATGAAATGGAAAAAGGAGCCAAATGACAAAAACTGGAAACAGCACAAGCACTGGCAAGTTAAATGCAAGGCATTGATAAGGCAGGCAAAGGGAGAATTTGAGAAGAAGCTTGCGGCAGAAGCAAAAACGTGTAATAAAGGCTTTTTCAAGTACATTCGTAGCAAAAAACCTGTGAGAGAGTCAGTTGGTCCATTAGATGATAGAGGGGTTAAAGGGGCACTAATAGGCGATAAGGCGATAGCGGAGAGATTGAATGAATTCTTTGCTTCAGTCTTTACTGAGGAAGATGTAGGGATGTTACCCATGACTGAAGTGGTATTTAAAGGTGCAGAAGAATTGAAGGAAATATCGATACCTCTGGAAGGTGTATTACAACTATTTGATAAACTGAAGAGTAGCAAATCATCTGGACTGGATAATATACACCCAAGGGTTTTGAAAGAACTGAAATATGAGATTGCAGACCTGCTATTAGTAATCTGTGAACTATCATTAAAATCATCTGTAATACCTGAAGATTGGAGGATGGCCAACGTAATGCCAATTTTTAAAAAAGGTTCCAGGGGTGATCCGGGAAACTACAGACCGGTGAGCCTGACGTCAGTACCGGGAAAAATGTAGAAACCATCATAAAGAACAAAATTGCTGAACATGTAGATAGTCATGTCTTAATGGGAGACAGCCAACATGGCTTTAGACAAGGAAGATCTTGTCTTACTAATCTGTTATGTTTTTTTGAAGGTGTGAATAAACAGGTAGACAAAGGTGAGTCGGTTGATATAGTGTATTTGGACTTTCAGAAAGCCTTTGACAAGGATAGGAGGTAGTGTACTATTGTGGATCAGTAACTGGTTAAAAGATAGAAAGCAGGGGGAGTGGTTTCTTCCAAGATGGCGGCGTAAGCTTTTCCTTACTCACTATGCCTAAACGCAAAGGCAAGCACAAGGCTTTGCCCGCAGAGCCGGTTCCTGCCGTTACCTCTGGTCCGATGGACCACTTTGTTTCATTGTTGGAGCAGAAGAAAGGGGAGATTCGAGTGGGCGCTGCGACACCGGGTGAGGTAGATCTGGAGTTTCTTGCCCTGGAGGTGTCTCTCTCCCCGGATGATCGACCGCCTCCTCTGCGTCTGTCCTCCCCGGAATCTCCTCTCGCGAGTGGTGATTCAGCCTATCCGGAAGGTGTTGGGGCTGTCTTGCCGATGCGGGCTTCGCTGGATCAGAGTTCCGGAACAGCCTCCTTGACATCGGGGGCTGTGGATGAGACTGGCCGGCAGATTTCGGAGGCAGAGGCGCAATTACATCAGCAGGGGGTTTCAGCAGCTGGGAGTTCTTCAACTTCAGTTTTACCTTGATTTAATCCTTTGCAGCGTCCGAAGGAGTTCTCTCTGGAGTCTATCTGGGATGCGATTTCCCAGCTTTCGATAGCCATTTTTCAACAGATGACCTTGTCTTCCTAGCGTCTTGAGAAGTTGGAGAGTGCCATAGATGGAACTAAGGGAGATTTGACGGTGATAGCAGAGAAGATGAATGCTGGTGAACAAAAACTTTCTCAATTTTCGGTACTAACTGAGTCTATTGTGAAAGATAATGTAGCAATTCGTGGGAAATTAGAAACGCTGGAAAACGCCGTTCGGGCATCTAATATACGTCTGTTAAATTTTCCTGTGGTTAGTGGGGTTTCTCCGGTGGATTCGTTTCGAAAATATTTACAGGAGACTTTATCTGTGCCTGAAAACTTGATGCCACCAGTTGTTAAAGCGTATTTTCTTCCTGTGGCTAAGCGGGGGGGGGGGGGGGGGGGGTTACGGTTGACTTGGGGTCTTTCAAAGCAGATACTCTTGATGTATCATTTTTGTTACAGTCGCCCAAGGAAACTGATATAAAGGTTTCTACTCTATTGGTCACTTTTGCACTTTCTTCTGATCGGGATTGGGTGTTGAAGTTATATTTTAGGAAATGTTCTGCATTGTTTATGGGGAAGAAAATCGCCATATTTCCCGATGTCTCCAGAGAGACCCAAAAGAGGCGGAAGGCCTTTTTGCTTTTAAGGTCTGGAGTGCTTTCTATTGGGGCTACAATGATACTTCGATTTCCATGTAAATGTATAGTCTATTTTCAGGATAATAAGTATGCATTTGTTCAACCGGAAGATTTATCTATGTTTATTTCCTCTCACCTGCTGACCTCATCACCTATGGGATAACTGATCGTCATATGAAATATGCTCCGAGCTACGCCCCCCTCTTGTTTTTTTTTTCTGAATTATATTGTTTCTTAGATATGGTTTGAGGCTTTACCTAGCCTCATTCACCTATTTTCCTACCCTTCCCTTGACTTGTGGGCTAATTAACCCTGTGTATAATATTTTCTTTTTTTCCTGTGATTAATTGTATGGAGTTTTAATGTTTTTCCTTTTGTACACAGTGGTGTTATTCTGTACAAACTTTGCTTGATAATTTTGTAAATTTGCATAAATATAAAATTTAAAAAAAAAATAGAAAGCAGAGGGTTAAATGGCTAAATGGCCAATTTTCCCAATGGAGAAAGGTGAATGGTGGTGTACCCAAGGGATCTGTGCTGGGTTCGCTGCTTTTTGACATATTCATAAATGATCTGGAAAAGGGAATAATGAGTGAGGTTATCAAATTTGCAAATGACACAAAGCTAAAGTTGTTAAAACCCATGAGGATTGAGGAAAATTGCAAGAGGATCTTGATAAATTGGAAGACTGGGCATCCAAATAGTAGATGAAATTTAATGTGGACAAGTGCAAAGTTATGCACCTAGGGAAAAACAATCCAAACTATGGTTACAAGATGCAAGGTTCCACATTAGGAACCACCACCCAGGAAAAAGATTTAGGTGCCATTGTGGATAACATGTTAAAACCCTCCGCCCAGCGTGCAGCAACGGCCAAGAGAGCAAATAGAATGCTAGGTATCATAAGGAAAGGAATGGAAAATAAAACAATGGATATTATAATGCCTCTCTATGATTCCATGGTGCAACCGCACATTGAATATTGTGTGCAATTCTGGTCGCTGTATCTTAAAAAGGATATAGCATTATTAGAAAAGGTTCAGAGAAGAGCCACCAAAATGGTAAAGGGGATGGAAGGATACCCCTATGAAGAAAGGCTAAAAGGATTAGGGCTCTTTAACCTGGAAAAGAGACGGCTGAGGGGAGTTATGATAGAAGTCTATAAATTAATGAACGGAGTGGAACGAGTAAACGTAGATCGACTGTTTATGTTATCAGAATATAGAAAGACTAGGGGACATGCAATGAAGCTACAGGGTAAACTATTTAAGACAAATAAGAGAAAATATTTTTTCACTTAATGTGTAATCAAACTCTGGAATTTGTTACCGGAGGATGTATTAAAGGCTGTTAGTGTAGCTGGGTTTAAAAAGGTTTTGGACAAGTTCCTGGAAGAAAGGTCCATAAACCATTATTAAAAAGGGATCCAGGATATCAATGCTTGACCCAATACAAGCATTGCGGAACCTGTGTCTTTTGGGGAAACTGCTAGGTACGTATGACCTAGATTGGCCACTGTTGGAAACAGGATACTGGGCTTGATGGACCTTGGTCTGACCCAGTATGGCATATCTTATGTTCTTATGTAAGTCTGGTGTGGGTGTTTATTGTTAGTCCTCCTTTGAATTTGGGATTTTTAAAGGATTGGATACCTGGCAGTACTTTGTAAATATAGGGCCAGATAATCAGTGGAGGTGGTTAGCACAATTACAGAACCTGGCCATCACTGCTGAACACTAAACTCAGATATTGAATGCCGGAGTTATACCTGGGTCAGCCACGGAAGCCAGAAGCTAACTGGGTAGTGGCAATATTCAGCCTCTGCCTGGTTAGCTTCGGCAGCAAAGGTTAGGACAGCTTTTGCCATAACTGACTTTTACTGCTGAGGGATAACTGGACAGAACCTGAATATCTGCCCAGTTATCACCAGGTACTGCCCATAGAACGCCCAGAATGGCCTGATGCTAATTGCATAGCATCGGGGCATATAGCGGCAGTTCCTGGGGATATTCAGAGGCACTAACCAGTTTAGAGCCGCTGAATATCCCGTTAAGGGACATTAACATGGTTTGCTGGTCTGCAAACTGTGTAAATGCCTTTGAATATTGGGCCCAGCCATCACTGTGACAAAAGAGTACCCTTGTGACATTCTCAATCAAGGAGGTTAAGTGTGATTAAGACTTTTGAAGATAGCATATTAAATAAAAGGTTGTAGCTCTCCCCCCCTTTTTTTCCCCTTTTGCTTCTCCAGCTCCTCCTCTCCCTTACCTCCCTTTTTTGTCCTCCTTTCCTTCCCTCTTCCTTTCCCAACACCCTCCCTATCCACCAATTTTTTCCTTCTGGAATAGGTATGTATAAAATACTTTTTAGTTCTTTAAGGTGCTTTTTGATGCGACCTGTTACTGGTGATTTATTTACACTTTATCCTTTTATTCAGTTTTTAAAGAAGTTTTGTTATTTATTTATATATGTATTTTTTTATTTAGGCAATTTTTGCACTTCTTTTTATGACCCTTTGATAGAAAAGCATTGCTACTCACCTGTAATAGCTGATCTCCTGGAACAGCAGGAATCAGTCTTCACTTATGGGTATCGTCGGTACCAACGGAGCCCGCGTGGGAACGTTCCCCAGCGTCCAATTGGAAAGCTTTTGGAAGCAATCCACTGTGCCTGCGCATCTGCCTTCCCAAGTCCTCTCCTCAGTTGAGTTTGTAGCTGAGAGATCGAGGAAAAAAAAGAGTATACCCTACAACTTCTAGGATTGTGAAGACTGGTTCCTGCTGTTCCCGGAGATAGCATAGTTACTCACCTGTAACAGGTGATCTCCAGGAACAGCAGGAATTTAGTCTTCACATATGCGTATTGTCGGTACCGACGGAGCCTGCGTGGGAACGCTCCCCAGCGTCCAATAGGAAGCTTTTGGGAGCATCCACAGCGCCTGTGTGCTGCCTTCCCGCCTTTCCCAACTGTCCCTCTCCAGTTGAGTTTAAAGCTGAGACAAAAGAGAGAGAGAAAGAGAGAGAGATACAACTCCTAGGGGAGGTGGGTGGGTTGTGAAGACTAAATTCCTGCTGTTCCTGGAGATCATCTGTTACAGGTGAGTAACTATGCTATCTGCAGGAACAAGCAGGAATGTAGTCTTCACATATGGGGACTCCCTAGCTGCAGATGCCAGGGAGATGGCCCCAGAAAGTTGTGTGCCCTTGTGAAAGGGCTCCACTTCCCCCCATGGATCTCTGGCATCTACCAGGGATGGTAGGTAGGAGTTGCTAAGAATGGAACAGGTGTTGATGAACAGCCTGACCAAACAAGGCATCCCGGAGGGAGTCCTTGTCCAAGCAGTAATGGGCTGTGAAGGTATGAACCGAAGCCCAAGTAGCTGCTCGACAGATGTCGTCGATAGACACAGAGTGAAGACAAGCCATTGAGGCTGCCATGTATGAAGGTTCCTTTCCGCATTTGAGGCGTGAGGCCTTGGAAAGAATACAGGAAGGTAAACCGCCTGGTTTAGATGAAAAGGCAATACCACCTTTGGCATAAAGTGTGGATGAGTCCTAAGGACTACCTTGTCATGATGGAACCTTGTATAAGAAGGATCAGCCACCAAAGCTTGCAATTCACTGATGCGACGTGCTGATGTGATTGCAATGAGAAAGATGACTTTCCAGGAAAGGAATTTCAAAGAGGTAGTGGCTAATGGTTCAAAGGGCGGTTTCATGAGCTGCCCAAGAACCAGATTTAAGTCCCATGCCACCGGTGGTGGCTTAATGGGAGGCTTAGTAAAAAGAAGGCCTCTCATAAATCTCGCTATGAGAGGAAATAGGTTGTCCATTTACAGGCTTAAAAGAAGCTGCACTAGCACTCAAATGAACTCTCACTGAATTGGTCTTAAGCCCTGCATTTGATAAATGAAGGAGATACTCCAGTAATGATTCCAGAGGTATCGCCAGAGGGTTAAGACCCTTCTGCGAGCACCATATGGTAAACTTAAATGCGTAAGAGCGTCTTGTGGAAGGCTTCCTGGAAGCATAAAGGATATCCTTTACCTGCTGGGAAAGGTTAAGACCGTGAAGTTCTAGGCTTTTAGCAACCAGGCCCTGAGATGCAGAGACTGGGGATTGGGATGCCACAGCATCCCATTCTCTTGAGAAAGGAGATCTGGAGCAGATCCTAACTCCAGAGGCGGAGCTTGAGAGAGATGTAGGAGCAGAGGGTACCACATTTGCCTTGGCCAACGTGGAGCTATGAGAATCATATGACCTCTGTCTCTCTGAAACTTGAACAGGGTTTTGGGAATTAGGGGAATGGGTGGAAAGGCATACAGGAAGCCCTGACCCCAATGGAAGAGGAAAGCATCCGTGGCCTGACAACCCTGAGCCGGAATTCTGGAACAGAACCGGGGAAGTTTGGCATTCAGCAGACTTGCAAAGAGGTCTATGTCCGGGGTTCTCCAAATCTGAAAAACTTTGGTCACCTGGTCTGCATGGAGAGACCATTCGTGTGGAAGCAGAACTCGACTGAGTCTGTCTGCCCAAGAGTTTTGAACGCCTGGAAGATACACCGCAAGGAGATGAATCTGATGCTCTCTAGTGAGGGCCCATAGTCACAAAGCTTCGTTGCAGAGCAACAGAGAGCCTGTTCCGCCCTGCTTGTTCACAAAGAACATGGCTACTTGATTGTCCGTTTGAACTAGGACTGTCTTGTAGCTGAGCTGGGTGTGGAATACTTGAAGAGCAAGGAAGATTGCTCTGAGTTCCAGGAGATTGATGTGGAGATAGGCCTCCTGTGGAGTCCAGGTACCCTGGGTGCAGAGGCCTTGCAGGTGGGTTCCCCAACCCACCTGTGAAGCATCTGTTGTTAGAGTGGCTTGGGGTGGGGGTTGCTAAAAAGGAGACCCCACCAAAAGGTTTTGGGGTGACTGCCACCATTGGAGGGACAAAATAAGGCGATCTGAGTTTGCTATTTTTTCTGACAGGCAACCTGACACCTGAGTCCACTGAGTGGATAAGGTCAACTGGGCTGCCCTCATATGGAGGCGAGCATAAGGAACCACATGCACAGTGGATGCCATGTGGCCTAGCAACTGTAACATTTCCCGAGCAGTGAGGTGAGGTTTTAGCACTGCTTAGGAAGCTAACTGCACAATGCGAAGGCAGCAGGGCTGTGGAAGGAAGGCCCTTGTCTGTCTGGTATCCAGCAGCGCTCCTATAAACTCTAGGGATTGAGTGGGAGCAAGGTTGGATTTTGGGAAGTTTATGACAAGTCCCAAATACTGAAGGATGCGCATTGTGCGAGAGAGAGCAACCCTGGCCTCTGGCTCTGAAGGGGCTCGAATGAGCCAGTCGTCTAAGTAAGGGAAGACGAATATTCCCAGGGTGCGAAGAAATGCTGCCACCACAGCCATGCATTTTGTGAACACCCTTGGTGCAGAGGCCAGGCCAAAAGGAAGAACCCTGTATTGGTAGTGCTTCCCTTGAAACAGAAAGCGAAGGAACTTTCGGTGAGCTGGATGGATGAGAACATGAGTGTACGCATCCTTGAGATCTAGAGAACAAACCCAATCCTGACTCTGAAGGTACGGCAGCAAAGTTCCCAGAGAAATCATTTTGAACTCCTCTTTGAACAGGAATTTGTTTAATTCTCTGTGGTCTAAAATGGGTCTGTGTCCTCCTGTTTTCTTTGGAATAAGGAAATAGGGGGAGTAAAACCCTGTACCCCGTTGGGGAATGGGCACCTCTTCTATTGCCCCTTGAGCAAGGAGCATAGTGACCTCTTCACCTAACTGGTCATTGAGAGAGGTCTGAGAATTGAACTGTCTTACTATTGTAGTAGGGGGCATGCTGAGGAAATGAAGCTTCTACCCCTTTCTTACAATAGAAGAGCCCAATTTTCCACTGTTATCTGACCCCATCTGGGGGCAAAATGACATAACCTTCCTGGAATGTTGGAGGGTTCTGGGCCGTTCAGGGCCAGGAAGGCAAAGTTCTCTAGATCGGAGTCAAAGCCCCTGTGGAGGCTGAGTCTGCTGAGCCGGTTGAGGGTTAGCTGCTTTTGGCTTCCTTTGCCTAGGTTGTTGCTGCTGTCCTTTTTGGGCAGACTGACCTAAACGATGTCCCTGCTGGGTATAGGAGGGACAGAACTTTTTCTTCTTGCTGAAGAATGTTTTCTTAGAGGATTTTTTCCTTGCATGATCAGCTGTAGATTTAGACAATCTATACAAAGTGATATTGTCATTATCTATCTCATTAGCTTTTTCCTGCCAATTCTTGCCAAAGAGATTCTCTCCTGTGCAAGGAATATTCCCTAATTTGTCCTGTACCCAAATTTCCAAGTCAGATGCCTGGAGCCAGGCAATCCTACATGCACCTATGGCAATGGCAGAGGTTCTGCTTATGCATTCAAAGCAGTCAAAGGCTGCACGATTCACAAACTTGGAAACATCCTGAGCATGTTTGACAAGGGCGAGATAATCTTGCCTTTTATCATCAGGAAGGAGAGGGCTCATAAGCTCTAAATCTCCTGTGACCTCTTTAAGGAACATTCCCATATACAAGATATAGGAACTGATCCTAGCAGAAAGCATAGAAGCCTGGAAGGATCGACGTCCAAAAGCGTCACGAGTCCTACACTCACGTCCTGGAGGATTAGATGCATGCCTTTTTGCACTCTTTATCTGTCTCATGGCTGATTGGAATGGAATGGTGTGGTAATTGAGTCTTCTGAAATGCAGGACAAGGAGGAACTCAATACATGGTGTCGCGTCTTCGAGAGTGAGGAGATGTGGTCGGAGGTGTTTCCCACATCCTTAACATAAGATCATGCAAGATCTCATGAATAGGTAAGGTAGCTGCCTCCTTGGGAGCTTTAGGGTATTGTAGGATTTCTAATTCCTTTGCCCTAGGCTCTTTTTCAGGAGCCACTGTGATGGAAAGACCTTGGGCCACATCTCGGATAAAATCCTGAAAGGACATATCCTCTGGTGGAGACATCCTACGCTGAGGAGAAGAGGAATCCTCAGGAAGAAGCACTCTGGTATCGGCAGAACTTTCAGAGTCTTCAGACTCATCCGAGGATTTGAAGTATCTCCAATCTGGGTGATCGTGCAAGGCACGGTACCGGTACTGATCGAAGTCGGCATCGGAACGGTCCGGTACCGATTTGTTGATACCGGATAGAGACGCATGACTCGGTCCCGGTAAAACACCTGCCGATGTCGATGCAGTCGGTGCCGGTACTGGAGTCGGTGACGGTACCGGTTGAAATGTCTGAAGCAGTCTCAGAGGCATCGAGGCCGTGAGAAGAGCCGCCAGACTGCATTCAATAGCCAAGAATCTGGTCTATCGACGCTACCGATGCTTGGGTGTCGGTACCGGATGAAGTGGCCGGAACCCCAGAGCATGGCATCAGTAGTTCTGCCAAGGTTGAAGCCTCGAACATCCTGGAGCCCCATTAGTGCTTTGGAAGCCGAAGCCTCCCGCCGGGGTAATTTTGCCAGTGAAAGTCCCTCAAGGGCAACGCCAGAGGCATCTCGATGTTTAGAAGGAGATCTACCCTTTGAGGACCGGCTAGATTTATGTTTAGTTACCTGAGATCCATGGGAGGAAGACGAAGCCCTGGAAGACGTCAATGCCACGGAAGCTGCATCAGAGGTAAAAAGTGTGCTAAGTTTAGAAGCTCGGTTTTGCCGGCCCCTTTTCGACATCATTCCACAGGCAACACACTCTGAAATAGAGTGGTCAGGACCTAAACATTTGAGGCACCACTCATGGGTGTCGGTGACGGAGATGGTACCACCACGCTTAGAACACTTTTTAAAACCCAAAGTGGGTTTTTCCATTCTGAAGGAAAAGGTTGGGCCTAGTGCCCAAAATGGCGCGTGGCACCTGAGGAGAAAATTACTGTAAAGACTCCAGAAAGAAAGGGGTTTTTTTTGGGGGGGGGGGGGTTTGAAAAAAAAAGAAAAGAAGAACCAGCGGTACCAGTGTAGCGTCGAGGGAAGGTAGACGCGACCACAAAAAAGAAGAATAAGAAGGGAATTTTTTCTGCAGTGACAGGAAGTGCGACCTGTTGGCTCCGCGGAAAACGAAGAACTAGAGAGGGACGAAGGCAGGAAGGCAGCACGCAGGCGCTGTGGGATGTTCCCAAAAGCTTCCTATTGGACGCTGTGGAGCATTCCTGTGTAGGCTCCGTCGTTACCGACAATACCCATATGTGAAGACTACATTCCTGCTTGTTCCTGGAGATCACTTGTTACAGGTGATTAACAATGCTATCTCCAGGAACAAGCAGGTATGTAGTCTTCATATATGGGACTCGCTAGCTCCAGGATATCAGACTGGAAGTAGCAACAGTGGTATCCACGAGGCTAAGACTAGAGCCGAGAAAGTGTGGATACAAAGTAGCCCCATTAGACTCAATGGAAGTTCCTTATCGTCCCTCCAGTCTAGTCCCGAACCTCTGGAGTTGTGTACGTCCTCCCGCAGCTTGGAGACTGAGCATGTCACACTTTTGTTGACACCAGCATAAGTATTCCAGGGACCGCCTCCTTGCTCCAGTTCTCAGTCTCCAAGCAGCGGAAGGAGGTGTGAGTCCAGAGGCTCGGGACTCACTGCACGAATCATTAAGTAGGATTTAGTTAGGGACTTGTTAAAAAAAAAACAAAAAAAAAAACAAACCTGATAAGGGGCTACTGTCCCTTTAAATCGGCAAATTTTAGATTTCACACACATTTTGAAAAAGTATGTGATGGAAGGCTGCCCCCCTTCTCCCCCCTCTCTGAAATAATTTGGCTGAACGGAGAAGAGTGTGGGAGTTGCGTTAGGGGCCTCCGGTTTCTGATCCCCCACGGTGGGTGAGGAGCTGTCGAGGACCGCTGCTCGGGCCGCGCTTAACGGGAGAACGAGCAGAGCATCGGCAGTGGGGTTTCTTCGGCCCTGTGCAAGCCAATTGTGCTAGATGCTCGGAGATCGCTGAGCGGATCGGAGGAGAGCAGGGCAGGTGAGAGTGGGGCTGCTGGCTCCGGTGAGGTAAGCAGCGCAAGTGGTAGTGGAAGGCAGAGTTTTAATTTGTCAGAGTTTGGGAGTTCCGGCGGCCATTCTAGGGCCGCGTGGTTTTTGCGCCGGAGCCGAGAGCAGTGACATTTACAGTTCTTCAGTTCTTCTGCAGGTTTAGAACGTGAGGGAAGTCTGTGGTTTTTGGATAAGCAGTGCAGGGGAGAATTAGTGTTGGAATTGATTAAGGAATTTTGGTGTTAAAAACAAAACAAACCGAAAAAACCCTTTAAACTAGAAAGAGCTGTTTAAGATTTTGGTGTGGTACATGGTACATAGCAATTTATGCCTTCTAGGCCTCGCTGCCTCCTGTGTGGGGTCCAGAGTGGGTCCGTTTTGGAGGCGGGTGTGTGCAGAGGTTGTGCGCACAAGGCATCGCTGTCAGTCATGGCTGAGCACAGTGGGGCAGAGATTGCAAAAGAGGTTTTGGGGACAACGGAGTCCCTTGACGCCCCTGTGTTGCCTCAGGAGCCGGTGCCAGGCCCGTCATCGGCACCAGATGTTCTTTTGTCCCAAACCTCTATGCAGGGAGGTTTGGGGGCAATATTTTCTCAGCAGTTTATGGTGCTACTCCAGCAGGCTCTTGGCGGAGCCGGGACTAACATAGCAGGATCTGGGGAGGAGGAAACTCCAGGGTCCATGCGACGGGGGACTGCACTAGATATTGGGAAGGGTGGCGTCCCAGTTAAAAAGTCTAGACTGTCGGCTGACAGAACTGACCTAGACTTGACCCTGGAGGAGCAGTCCGGGGTCTTAGAAGACTTGGACATAGACCCAGATTTGGAGGAAGGAGAGTTAAACGAACCGGAGGTCCAGGCGAGGGTTGTCCGGGTATTCTGGAGGGAGGAGCTTTCAGCGCTGATTACAGAGACGATGAAGGCCTTGAATATGCCGGCCGCAGAACAGGGAGTGGATGCCTCTTTAGAGGATCCATTATTACAAGCAATACGGAAGTCTCAGTGGGCATTTCCGATTCATAGAGTATTTAAAGAAATGATACAGGAAGAGTGGGATACGCCGGAGGCCAGCCTCAAGGGTTCCAGAGTGTTGACCTGGTTGTACCCGTTGCAAGAGCCAGATAAGGAACTATTTAAATCTCCTAAGGTTGATGCAGCCGTTTTGTCGGTTACTAAAAAGACTACCATCCTGGTAGAGGGAAGTGCAGCACTTAAAGATATGCAGGATAGTAGGTTAGACACGCTACTGCGGCAGATGTTTGAGGTTAATGCTCTTTCCATGCAAGCTTTGATTTGTGGAGCTTGGGTGGCAAGGGCGTGCCTGAGATGGTCCCAAAGGATTAAGGGATTACAGGTAGAAGAGGCGGTTGAAGAGGCGGCTCGGATGGAATCAGGAGCTGCATATTTACCGGATAGTCAGTATGATCTTATACGAGGTCGGGTAAAGAGTATGGCGTCGGTAGTGGCCGCACGGAGATCCCTGTGGCTCCGTAATTGGGCGGCAGATGTGGCATCTAAAGCACGGCTAGGAAAGCTCCCCTTTAGGGGCAAACTTCTCTTTGGGGAAGATCTGGAGAAGTTAGTAAAAGATTTAGGAGAGTCAAAGGGGGCAGGTTGCCGGAAGATAAACAGAAGCAGGGGCGTACTGTGGCGCCGTCCAGGAGTCAACAGCGAGAGTTTCGGCGTTTTCGTCAGTCAAGATTTGGTCAATTTCAGAGAGGGCGTTTTCAGTACAGAGCCTCGGGGTTTCGAGGGTTTAGGGGAGCAGGCAGAGGTTTTGGTGCCTCCTCCTCCCCAAACATTAAGAAACCTCAATGAAGCGAGGGGGGTCCAGGCTGGAATAGTACCCATGGGAGGTCGCTTAAGGGAGTTCTTTCCAGCATGGGCCCAAATTACTTCAGATCAGTGGGTGTTGGAAATCATGCAGAGAGGTTATGCACTCGAATTTCAACGTCCAGTGAGAGATGCTTTTGTACAATCTCCCTGCAGGGCATGATCGAAGCTGGTGGAAGTGCGGGAAACTTTGGAAAGGTTGCTAGCACTAAAGGCGGTGGTGCCAGTACCGAAGGACCAATACGGCTACGGTCGGTACTCCACCTATTTCGTGGTGCCAAAAAAAGAGGGCACCTTGAGGCCGATCCTGGACCTCAAAAGAGTAAACAGATGTCTGAAGGTTTCGCACTTTCACATGGAAATACTGCGATCAGTCATAGTGGCGGTTCGGCAGGGAGAGTATCTCATGGCTCTAGATCTTTCGGAGGCGTATCTACACATACTGATCAGAGTAGAACATCAAAGGTTTCTTCGGTTTGCGGTGTCCATGGGACATTTTCAGTTCCAAGCAATGCCGTTTGGATTGGCAACAGCACCAAGGATATTCACCAAGGCCATGATGGTGGCGGCGGTGGCTTTACGAAAGGAAGGAGTGTTGGTTCACCCTTACCTGGATCACTGGCTGATCCAAGCGAAGTCGAAGGATGAGATCGTGGTTGCTACCCGACGAGTGATGCAATTTCTGCAGTCTCTAGGATGGGTAGTAAATCTAGCAAAGAGCAAGTTACAATCATCGCAGGAGTTGGAATATCTGGGGGCTCGATTCGACACGAACAAGGGCAGAGTGTACCTGCCGCAGGTCAGAATCAACAAATTAAGGCGCTTGGTTCACGCCTTCCTGGACAGAAGGGCTCCCTCAGCATGGCAGTATTTACAAATATTGGGGACGATGGTGGCCACGCTAGAAGTGGTCCCGTGGGCCAGAGCTCACATGAGGCCGCTGCAGAGGTCTCTGCTCAGGAGATGGTCACATCAGTCCGATCAGTTGTCCAAAAAGATGGTCTGTCCTCCGGAGGTGAGACAGTCTCTACAGTGGTAGTTGCTTCCAGGTTGTCTAGAAAAGGGGATGCCTCTACAGTCACCAGATTGGAGGGGATTGACGACGGATGCAAGCATGTTCGGCTGGGGAGTGCACTTCGAGGGGCAGTATGCTCAGGGTCAGTGGTAGAGTTGAGAGCCGTCACTCTAGCTCTGAAGACCCTTCAGTGGTGGCTGAGGGGGAGTGCAATCCGAGTATTTTCGGACAACGCCACAGCGGTGGCTTACATCAATCGTCAAGGCGGCACAGGCAGCGTGACTCTCAAAGAGGAAGCGGATGAGCTACTCAGTTGGGCCTAGTCGCATCTGGAAGCATTATCGGCAGCGCATGTAGCGGGAGTGGACAATGTGACAGCCGATTTTTTGAGTCGAGTCAAGGTGGACCCAGGGGAATGGGTACTCCATCAGGAAGTGTTTGACTTGCTGGTACAATGCTGGGGACCTCCGATAATGGATCTCATGGCAAAGTGCGCATCAGCAAAGGTAGACAGATTCTTCAGCAGAAGAAGAGAAAGGATGTCAGAAGGTTTGGATGCCCTGATACAAAGGTGGCCGGAGGAGCACCTTCTATACATATTCCCACCTTGAGTGCTAATAGGGCAAGTCCTACAATGCATAGAGCGGCACAAAGGACACATAGTCCTGGTGGCACCAGATTGGTCAAGGAGGCCTTGGTATGCCGACTTAATGTGGCTTCTAGTGGAGCCTCCGTGGAAACTACCGGTCAGGAGGGACCTGCTTACGCAGGGTCCGTCAACTATGCCTCAGGTGGATCAGTTCTTGCTTACTGCTTGGCTCTTGAAAGGGCAAGGTTAAGAGCCAAGGGGTACTCGATGGCGGTGATTGCGATGTTGTTAAGATCTAGGTGGAGATCCACTTTGTTGGCGTACATCCGGGTTTGGCAGATATTTGAGTCATGGTGCGAAGACAGGCGGATTAAAGCTTTAGGGGCCTCGGTGCTGCAAGTGTTGTTGTTTTTGCAGGATGAATTCAATAAGGGTCTAGCGGCAGCTTCTCTTGTTTTCGAGGGAAGGTACAAGGGATGGCACTGGGTTCGCATCCAGATGTGAAAAGATTTTTGAGAGCAGCTCACTGTTGAGACCTCCACGCAGAATTTCGGTTCCGGTCTGGGATCTGAATGTAGTGCTGGAGGCGCTGGTACGGGACCCGTTTGAGCCCTTAGCTAAGGCAACATTGAAGGACCGTACTCTTAAGGTGGTGTTTTTGGTAGCTATCTCTTCAGCTAGGAGGATTTCAGAGTTGCAGGCATTGTCATGTAGAGAGCCTTTTTTGGTCTTTGATGTCAACAAAGTGGTGTTGCGGATGGTTCCCTCTTTCTTACCTAAGGTAGTGTCGGCATTTCACGTGAATCAGGTGGTGTCGTTGCCGGTGTTTAAAAAGGCAGGTAAAGACAAGGATAGAGGCCGACTGCATCGGTTAGATGTTAGCAGAGCCTTGAGAAACTATTTGCAGAGAACAGCTTCGTTCCTCAAGACCGACAGATTGTTCGTGTTGTTTGGGGGTCCGAAGCGAGGTGAGCAGGCGTCTAAGTCGTCTATTGCTAGGTGGATTAAGGAAACTATCGCTTCAGCCTATCTGTTGAAGGGAAAAGTGGTACCAAATGGCTTGAAAGCTCATTCGACTAGGGCACAGGCTGCTTCCTGGGCGGAGTTTAGTTTGGTGCCGGCAGTGGAAATCTGTAGAGCAGCGACTTGGTCGTCATTGCATACTTTTGTCAAGCATTACAGGATTGATGTTCAAGCGGAGGGAGACGCTAGGTTTGGATCAGCGGTGCTCCAGGCTGGTCTGGCAGGCCCCTCCCGTTAAGGTGTTTACTGCTCTGTTACATCTCCAGAAGTTCGGGACTAGACTGGAGGGACGATAAGGAAAGTGAAATTAGACTTACCTGCTAATTGTTGTTCTTTAAGGAACTCCAGTCTAGTCCCGCATCCCTCCCTGATATTGCCTGCTGAAGGGCACCCTGAAGCAAAGGAAATAGTATTGGGGGTCCGTGAGAGCGCCTCGTGGGTCGGTGTTTCAGGTAGGGAATGGGAAATGGGGGATGCAGTTTCCTCTGTATTAGTGAACAGGCACAAGGAAAGGTTATAACTCCTTTTTTTTTTTCAAAATTCTGTTTATTAAGCATGCCAAGATACAAATAACAACCAACAATCAACAGGTACCATTTTCACTTTTACAATAGGAAAACGCAGCCCAGGCGGGGCTGTTTCTTGTCCACCACCCAGGCCCCAACCTAAACAGAACATTAACAACACTAAAGGACGCTAAGTTTATTACACCCCCCTCCCCCTCCCCCCTCCTCCCCCCCTCCCCCCCCTCTCCCCGCGGGAAGCACAGCAACGACGGCAACTCAAATCCAGTCCGTCGTACGGGGATGTAGGTCTCTAAGTATCATTATCCCACCTTAAGCACTTCGCTGCGTACCTTGGGGCCCAAACGTTGAATATAGGGCAACCAAGTTAGTAAGAAGGGGGTCCAGGTCCGGGGGTGCCGCACGGCCGCTCTCCGCTCCATGAGCATGAGCTGATGCAGGCTATTGCGCCACTCACAAAAAGTGGGGGCCGTCGGCTCCCTCCAATGGCCAAGAACGGGGCCCTTTCCCACCAGACAGGCTTTTCGCACCAACACCCTCTCCCATCTACCCTTCGGGTGGAGTGGTCCCAGCTGATCCAGCACTACCAGAGTCCCGGACCAACATACCCGTTGACCCAGTATCCCACTCAGATAGTTCTCAATAGCTCGCCAATACCGCCGAATAAGTGGGCAGCCCCACCACATATGACCCAGATCGGCCAGAGTGCACGGACACTTGGGACATCCGCCATGAGGGGCAAGGCGGCTCCGAAATGCCCGCCGTGGGGAAAAGTGGGCCCGAAGAATGCATTTAAATTGTACCTCTCGCCAGCGGGCACCGGTCACTAGCGGCGCGATCCTACCCAGGGCCGCCCGGACAGACCCACCAGCAACCCCTCCACCCAATTCTCTCGCCCAGAGGCTTTCAACCCTGGAATCATCCGGGGGCGTATCCAACAAATCCAGGCGCTTTTTCAACCCAGCAATTGACGGCGGAGTATCCTCCCCCAGCGCAAAAAACTCCAAAATACGCCTCGAATGCTCTACCGTTAGTTCCCTCCGTGGCAGAGATCCAATATAATGGGAGATCTGCGCATGCGCAAACGTCAAGGGTCCCGCGGACCACTCGTATTCCCTACACAATACCTCCAACGCCTTACAGCATCCAGCGGGGTCCACCACCTGCCCTAAGCGGCGCACTCCCGCACGCCCCCACATACGAAAGGGGGCCGAGTCTGACCCAGGCAAGAAGCAGGCATTTCCCTGAATAGGCAACCAACAAGAGGCCCCCGCGTCACTGCCCCAATACTTATTCAGCTGCTGCCAGGTCCGGCGGGCTGCCTGTAGTAATAGACTGTTCAATAATCGAGTCGGCAGGATCGCACCTGGCAAATGCAAGACCGCTTCCAAGGAATGAGGCGCCGCAAAGGCCGCCTCGAGGCCCTGCGGGGTATAAGTCTCCGTGTCCCCCAACCAGTCACTCAGATGGCGGGCCTGACATGCCAAGGCGTATTTCCACAGGTCCGGAACCCCCACACCCCCGGACCTCCAGCCCCCCTGTAATCGCACCAGCGGGATACGGGCCCTGAGACCTTTCCAGAGAAATCTCCGAATTTCACGCTCCAAGCGTGCCAAGTCACGCTTCAGGAGCCACACCGGGAGCATCTGTAACCAATAAAGTATGCGTGGGAAGACCACCATTCCCAGGGCAGCCACCCGGCCTAACAAAGACAGAGGGAGGGGGGCCCAAGCCCGTAACTGCGTGCGGACCTTGGAGAGGATACGCTCAAGGTTGGTCGGGTATAACAAAGTCAATTTCCGAGTTAGCACGATACCCAGGTAGATAATAGAGTCCGCGGCCCATCGGAGCGGGAAGGGCCCCAGCCAACTCTCTCGCAACGTGCCCCCCATGTCTAGGGCTTCCGATTTGGTCATATTTATGCGCAGGCCCGCGAAGCGTCCATACAACGCTAGCTCCTCAAGCAGCCTTGGGAGTGACTGCTGGGGAGAAGACAGGTGGACCAAGAGATCGTCGGCAAAAGCGGCCAGCTTGAAACCACTGGAGCCGATCCGAATCCCACCGATCGCAGGGGATCCCTCAATTGACCGAATCAGCGGGTCCAGGGATAACACAAAGAGTAAAGGAGAAAGCGGGCAACCCTGTCGCGTACCGCGTTCCAGACGAAATGAATCCGAGTAGACCCCGTTACAAAAGATCCCCGCGGTGGGATCCGTGTAGAGCAGGTCCACCATCCGGCAAAAAGGGGCACCAAGCCCATACCGGGGCAGCAGAAACTGCAAGTACTCCCATTGAACCTGATCAAACGCCTTTTCGGCATCGAAGCTAATTACCAGTGACGGGAGTCCGTATTCCCGGACCCATTCTAAGGAGGCTAGCAACTTCCGTAGGTTCCGCATGGCGTAGCGCCCTTTTACAAAGCCGACCTGGGATTCATGGAGCAAGTCACCCAGTACTAATGCCAACCGATCCGCCAGCACTTTCGCAAAAATTTTCAGGTCGAAGTTCAATAAGGAGATGGGCCGATAGGAAGCCGCCTGAGTGTGATCCTTCCCGGGTTTGGGAATTAGGGAGATGTGTGCGTGGTTAGCGCCCCATGCGAAATGCCCCTGTGCCACCCGTTGGTGGTAGACCGCCACTAAGATTGGGGGTAAGCTATCACCCAAGAGCTTGTAAAACTCGGCTCCAAAGCCGTCCGGTCCTGGGGCCTTACAACAAGCCGCCCGCTGTACTACACGCTGGACTTCCTCCAGCTCCACCGGCGCATCCAATCCGGCCCGCTGCACTGCGGATAATTGCGGCAGCGACAGCCCTTGTATATACTGCCGCATAGCTTCCGGGTCTCCCCCCCTCCGGGCATACAATTTCTGGAAAAAGGAACGAAACACTCGGGCGATACCCGCTTTATCCCTGTGCAAGGCTCCCTGGTCATCCCGTAGCGCCGCCACTAGTCGGTGGCCCCGGTGGCCGCGCAGGCAACGCGCTAGGAGTTTCCCGGGCCTATCACCGAACCGAAAAAGCTGGTAGCGGTAATACATGTAGGATTTCTTGGCTCGCTGGTGAAGTAACTCATTTAAAGACGTCTGTAGCTCCCAAAGTCGTCGCCGGTTCGCCACACCAGGAGCACCCGCACATCGTCGCCGAGCACGCACTACTTGCTTCTCCAGCTGGACAATTTGCCGCACCAGTAACCTCCGCTTCCTAGCCACATACGCAATAATGTCCCCCCGTAACACGACTTTGGCTGTTTCCCAAAGCAGCTCCGGCCTGTCCTGATGCTGCTCATTGTGCAGAATAAATTCCTGCCAGCGCTCAACAAGGTAAGGCCGAAATTCCACGTCCTGGTACAGACCCAAGGGAAACCGCCACACCCTATTTGACATGTCTGGGTCCCCCCCACCCAGCTCAATCCAGACCGGAGCGTGGTCAGACACCGCCGAGGGACCAATCTGCGCATCCTCCACCCGTGAGAACATTTGTTCCGCCACAAAAACATAATCTAAACGAGCACTGGTACCATGCGCTCTCGACTGATGGGTGAAATCTCTCTCCTCCGGGTGGAGTAGGCGCCACGGGTCCACCAAGCTCAGCCGTCGACAGAAACCTCGGAGAGCCTTCATAGTCGGGATACGCGAGTGTACCTCCCCCCCACCCGACACATCAAGTCGGTGTCCAGGACCCCATTGAAGTCACCAGCAAGAATAAGGGGGACATCAGGCAATTGCTCCACGTGAGACGCTAGAGAGTCATAAAACACCCGACTCAATGCATTGGGGCTGTACACACAGCCCAGTACCACCGGCCGTCCCTCCAGGCGGCCATAAACCAAAATGTATCGGCCCTCCGGGTCAGAATACTCCTGGAGTAGCTCAAACCGGGTCTGTTTGCTGATCAGTATGACCACTCCACCCTTGCGTCCCACAGCTGGGGCCCCCCAACACTGCCCCACCCACAGCCTTTGCAGTTTGGCGTGCTCATCTGCCGTCTGGTGGGTTTCTTGTAGCATGGCTATATCACATTTCAACCTGGCCAAGTTCTGCAGCACCTTATATCGCTTAATGGGACTGCCTACACCACAGATATTCCAAGAAATAATCTTCAGGGCGGGTTATAAGGGATCAGGCAATTTATAGCAGCCATAAAAGAACTGAGAGGCGGGGCCCCCCCAGCCTGGGGCCCCCCCACCGTGCCTATTACCTCCCCGTATAAGGTACTATCGCACCTCTCCAAGGGTTGCTGTGCCCCCCGCGGTCCCCCAGAGTACCCCTCATCCCTGACCCACCCCTCCTCCCTACCCGTCCAACCCCTCCCCCCCTCCAACCCACTGAACCCCACCCCCTCCCTATCCCCCCTCCACCTCCCACTCTTAACCACTAATCTCCCTCCCATCTCCAACCGGGTCACTTAAATGCGTGGGGACCCCCCCCCTCTCAAAAAAAACCATCCTCCTCAGTGGGTTAAGGCCCCTTCCAGGCTCACCCCCCTGCAAACATACCGGGTAGGCACCCCCGGGAGGCACCCTCCAGCCCAACCAACCTGCCTTTTGTGCGGGCACCGTCCAACCTTTGGAGGACCCCACCCCCCACTCATCCCATTCAGCAGACATCCATAAGCCAAGCATTCCCCGACAAATTACACACACACCCCGTCCCCCAAGCATCTCCCGCAGGCAAACATGGTGGGCCCTCCGCTTTCTCTCCCATTCACGTTATACCCCACACTCTCCCTCAGCTAACAGCACCCGCCCCCTGTCCCCCCCCCAGTGAGCTCACAACATATTAACAAACTAGAACAAGCACACAGTTGTTACCAAAATAAACTGGTGAGGAACAGGTCCATATCACAAGGCAAGTCCACTCCTCTCTCGGAATAGGATAAACAATCCAGATGGGGCTGAAGCAGAGCAAGAGACCCGAGGCCGCCCGACCATGCCATCAGGCCCCGGCCCCTGCAGGAGCAACTGTTCGGGGTCCCCCTGCATTGTGGGGACAGTGATCGCTAGGTCTACTGCACTGTCGCAGGTCAGAGGCTGCTGTCACCGCATGGGGGCCCAAAGACCGTCCAATGATGGGGCCGAGGCCTATACCGACAACGGTAAGGGCCCACGCACAAACAAGACTCCGTCTTGGGCCTCACGGCTCCCCCAGTAGATAGTAGATCTCGAGTCCATAGGCAGGGGTAAATCCACTCACTGGTCGGCCAGGCGAGACTCCTCTCCAGATAGCAACTGCTCCACGTATGGCCGGGCTGCCGCCGCCGATTCGAAGGCACGATGTGAGCCCTGGGAGAGCACATGGAGTTTGGCGGGGTATTGCACACTGAACCGCACCCCAGCTTCGAGGAGCCGTTGGCATAGCGGGGCATAAGCTTTGCGGCGTTGACTCAAGGCAGCTGAGTAATCTTGGGTGATCCGGAGCTTCGCCGCCTCCCATTCAATAACACCTCGCTGTCTGGCTGCACGGAGCACCGCATCTTTCTGGGTGTAGCACAGGAATTTGGCAAGGACCACCCTGGGCCGGTGATTTCCAGATTGCGGCTTGGGCCCTACTCTGTGGGCTCTCTCGACCACCATCGGCCCGCTCGGATCTCCTCCGCTGTATAGAAATGCTGCCAGATTCGCCACATATCCACGCAGCTCCTTCTCCGGAACGGCTTCTGGAATCCCTAAGAGCCGTAGATTGTTTCGTCGCGACCTGTTTTCAAGGTCATCCAGCTTCGCCTCGTGGGCTGCGGAGGCCTTTTGTAGCACCAGCAGCTCCCGTTTTAGATCTTCCACGCCCTCCTCCGCTTGAGAGAGGCGATTTTCGGCTTCTTGCATCCGCTACCCCATCACCCCGAAAGAGTTCTGGAGCGCGTCCATTTTTGCGTGCAGCGCTTCGAACTGAGAGGCCAGGGCTTTGGTAACCGCTGCTGTAATGTCCTCGGTCAGGGTAGGTGAGGCCGCGGTAGTGGGCTTAGGGGGAGACTCCGCCATCTTTGGAGCACCGGTGAGTCGTTCTTTGTCCCGCCGCCCCGCCTTAGCTGTAGCCGCCATCTCCTCCCGCTACCTTCCACTAGCTGCCCAGTAGGTCTTTCTCGTACCGCCAACAAATTCGGCTTCAGGCCACTGGTATACACGGCAATAGTGCACGGTTCATGAGAGGGGGGCCCGGAGCCCAAGCTTCGTGCGTCCGCTTAGGCTCACCGCATCACGTGACCTCCTCGGTTATAACTCCTTTAATTGATAACACTGTTTAGCAGTTATTAACAGGTAAATTGTTCTTATAGTTAGTTTAAAAAAGTTTAAATGTTTATATTTACTTAAATATTGCTCGGGTGAGTCTGCTTTGTCAATAGGATACTGGAGCAAGGAGGCGGTCCCTAGAATATTTATGCTGGTGTCATCAAAAGTGTGACATGCTCAGTCTCCAAGCTGCGGGAGGACGTACACAACTCCAGAGGTTCGGGACTAGACTGGAGTTCCTTAAGGAACAACAATTAGCAGGTAAGTCTAATTTTACCTTAGCAAGACCATCGCCAGGGAAGTCTGGTGCCAGGAGAAGTCTGGGACGGAGGGTTGGAGTTGCAGTTAAGTCCCAAAATGGTGCTGGAAGACAGCTTGGCCAAAGACAGTATCCTGACGGGAGTCTCTGTCAAATTAGTAGTGTGCAACGAAGGTATGGAGGACCAGGTAGCTGCTTGACAGATTTTGTCAATGGAGATAGAACAAAAGTTGAAATTGAGGTTGCCATGGCTCACACGTTGTGAGTGGTGACATGACCCTCAAGGGAGAGTGCTGCTTGAGCGCAGGCAAAAGAAATACAGTCTGCAATCCAGATAAATAGGGCTCTCACGGACCCCCAATACTATTTCCTTTGCTTCAGGCAATCTAGAGTGTGTAAAGCTGCTTCAGCCCTAGAGGCATGCGGTCTGGGGAAGAAGACCGGTAGTATCACCGATTGGTTGAGGTGGAAGGGAGAGACCACCTTCAGAAGGAAGTGTGGATGAATACAAAGAACCACCTTTCTTGGAACCGGGTGTACGGTGGAACCGGGTGTACGGAGGATCTGACACTAAAGCCTGCAGTTCACTGATGCAGCGAGCTGAGGTGAGGGCGATAAGGAAGATTACCTTCCAAGACAAGAACTTTAAAGAAGTGGCAACTAAAGGCTCAAAAGGAGGCTTTAGAAGTTGTGCTAGGACCACGTTGAGGTCCCAGACCTCCAGTGGTGGTTTGATCAGTGGTTTGGACAGCAGGAGACTCCGCATAAATCTTTGCACCAAGCAGTGCAAAGAAATAGGATGCCTGTCCACCAGCCTATGACAGGCTGGGTGGCACTCAGATGAACTCTGAGTTAGTCTTCAGACCTGCCGAGAACAAGTTGAGGAGATATTGTAGACAGAGGAGTCAACGTGTTTTGGGGTACACCAGAGTGAACCTTTACCATTTGAAGACATAAGAACATCTGGTGGATGGCTTGCGAGATGCAAGTAGGAGGTCCTTAAACTGTTGTGGAAAGTTGATGTCAGCCAAGATTATGCTTTCAGCAGCCACACCGGGAGATGGAGGGCTTGTGGAATGGGATGGAGAAGCGTCCAGTGATCCTGAGAAAGGAAGTTGGGTGCATATCCCAGGCTGAGAGGTGGAGTCTGTGCCATATGAATCAGCAGAGGAAACCATTGCTGATGGGGCCAATAAGGTGCTATTTGGATTATGGAGCCCCTGTCAACCTGCAGCTTGAACAGTGACTTGGGTATTAAGGGGATGGGTGGGAATGCATAAAGTAGGCCCTTTCCCCAATCGAGAAGGAAGGCATCCATTGCCTGGCTTTGCCGGGAGGGAAGTCTCGAGCAAAACAGTGGATGTTGTGAATTCTCCTAGGTAACGAACAGATCTATTCTGGGGGTCTCCCACATGTGGAAGATTCAAAATGACATTTACCAATTTAAAGTCCACTCATGTGGACACAGGATATAGCTGATTCTATCCGCAAGGAGATTGAGTTCACCCGGGAGATACACCACCCTGAGATGGATGCGGTGTGCAATGGAGAAGAACCAGAGATGAAGGGCTTCCTGGCAGAATGTATAGGAATTCGTTCCTCCCTGCTTGTTCATATAGAACATAGCCACTGGTTGTCCGTTCAGACTAAGACTTGTTTGCCTGAAAGTTGGAGTTAACAAACCCAAAGGGCATTCGTGTGAGCACATAATTCCAGGAGGTTGATATGCAACTGAGATTCCTGTTGTGTCCACTGCTCCTGTGTGGTGAGACTATCCAGATATGCTCCACACCCGCGTTTGGTAGCATCCGTTGTAAGGGTGCATTGAGGTGGAGGCATCTGAAAAGGTGACCCTCCGAGCAAGTTTTGAGGGGAACACCACCACTGAAGGGAATTTACAAGTAGAGGGGTAATGCAGATCTTGTCTGAGAGACGCCCGGTTGCTTGGGTCCATTGAGACAACAAAGTCCATTGGGCTTGCCGCATGTGCAGGTAGGCATTGGTGATGGCATGGAAGGTTGAGGCCATGCGGCCCAGGAGGTGCAGCATTTCTCGAGCTATCACAGCACGGTGACCCTTTATGCTGTTGGCCAGCTTGGTGAGGCAGACAGAGCGATTCTGTGGAAGGAAAGCTTGGGTCTGATGAGCGTCCAGAAGTGCTCCAATGATTTAAAGCCGCTGGGATGGGACCAGGTAAGATTTTGTAAATTTTAGGATAAATCCCAGATCTTGGAGAACAGTGATGGTGTGATGAAGAAATAGTTTTAACTCTTGTAGGGATTCTCACCTGATTAGCCAGTCATCTAAGTAGGGGAAGACGAAGACCCCCAAAGTACAAAGGTAGGCGGCAACCACTGCCATGTATTTTGTGAACACTCAAGGTGCAGAGGCTAACCTGAAGAGAAGCACCTGATATTGGTAGTGGATTTGCTGGAACCAAAAACACAGATACTGTCTGTATTGAGGGTGGATCAGCAAATGTTATGTATGCCTCCTGGAGGTCTAGAGAACATAGCCAGTCATTCCTCTGAAAGTAGGGCAGAAGTGTACCGAGGGAAATAATTCTGACTTTTTCTCAAACGAGGAATTTATTTAAGTTTCTTAGATTTAGAATGGCCCTGAACCCTCCTGTTTTCTTGGGGATAAGAAAGTAAGGAGAGTAGAAGCCCCTGCCCTGTTGGGTGGGTGAAATTCTTTCTATGGCCCCCTGAGCTAACAGGGCGGACACCTCGACTGATAGGAAATTTGTCTGCAAGGGGTTGTGGGATAATCCCTTGTGGAAGTGGTTGCGGGCAAGCTTTCAAAATGAAGCAGATAGCTCCTTTGGACAATGTTTTGAGTCCACTGCTCTGATGTGATGAGGTGCCACCTGTGGGCATAGGAACAGAGTCTGCCTGTTATGTGTAGGGGTGGGGTACCCTGCAGAGTCAAAGAAGCTATGCTGTCTAGGACGGAATCAAAAACCAGGTGGCTATGCAGCAGGATGTGGCTTAGGCATCTCAGGCTTTTTGGGCTGGTGAGGGCCCTGCTGTTGCTGCTGAGGTTGGTAAGCAGCTGCAGGTGGATAAGAAGGATAATATCTTTTCTTCTTAGGATAGAAAGACTTCTTTGAATTAGTCTTTAGAACATAAGAACATAAGATATGCCATACTGGGTCAGACCAAGGTCCATCAAGCCCAGTATTCTGTTTCCAACAGTGGCCAATCTAGGTCATATGTACCTCTCCTAGAGGAGTCTGACGTCTTCTGGAAATGTAATTGAGAGTGAGATCATCTTTTTCAATTTCTCCGGCCTTCTCTCTCCAACCCTTTCAAAAAAGGTTCTCTCCAGAGTAGGGGATATTGGCCAATTTATCCTGAACCCATTGCTCAAGGTCAGATGCCTGGAACCAGGCCATTCTGCGAGTACTAATGCAGATTGCTGAAGCTCTGCTGGATGACTCAAAGGCATCAAAAGATCCTCTGGTACGAAATTTGGATGTATTCTGATTTTGCCTGATTAAGGCTTGGAATGGATCATGTTTGTCATCAGGAAAGATACGGGCAATGTTCTCTAGATTTCTGGAGATATCCTTGAGATACATGCCCATATAGAGCGTGTGGGAAGTAATCCTAACATAGTAATATAGTTGATGATGGCAGATAAAGACCAGTATAGTCCATCTAGTCTGCCCATGCAGGTCACCCTTCCCCATGCCTATGTTTAGGGGTGTACCCATTGCTCTGTGTAAGTCACTCCTATTTGTTGGGATATAATAGTGCGGTATATAAGAATTGTTAATAAATAAATAAATAAGAGATGGTTATGTTATCCTAGAAGTGAGCATGCATGTCTGAAAGCACTGACGGCCAAAGGCATCAAGAGTTCTGGAGTCCTTGCCCAGAGACATGGAAGAATGATTCTTAGAACTCTTGATGCGCCGTATCGCTGATTCAACCACCATGGAGTGATGTGGTAGTTGAAGCTTTTGAAAGCCTGGGCTTGGTGGAACTCGGTGCATGGTATCGAGTCATTTGCTGATAAGTGGAACCGTTAGCGGGGCCTCCCACATACATAGCATTAGATCCTACAGGATACAATGCACTGATAACGTGGCCAACTCTTTGGACATGGAGGTATATTAGAGGATTTCCAACTCCTGTCCTCAGTTCAGTCTCCAATGCCACAGTAATCTGCAGGCCTGCTGCCATGTCCTCTATCGGGGACCGATGCCGCTCAAGAGGAGGGGATGGATTGGAAGAGAGATCCCAGGTTACCCTGGCATCCTCCGATGCATCATCAGAATTGGAGGAGGTAGAGTATGATTCTGACAGAAAGTCAAAGTATCAATGGTCCCGTGCCAATG
Organism: Ichthyophis bannanicus; assembly: GCA_033557465.1. Taxonomy (NCBI): domain Eukaryota; kingdom Metazoa; phylum Chordata; class Amphibia; order Gymnophiona; family Ichthyophiidae; genus Ichthyophis; species Ichthyophis bannanicus. The sequence continues at coordinate 197,896,789 of CM066039.1, forward strand.
TTGAGACCAAATGCCCGATGCTGATACCGATGATCAGTCAGTTTGGCAGTGGGAACTTGTTGGGTACCAACAATGTCTGTAGGTTCCAAAGGAGGCATCAGAGGGAGAGGGTCCTCCGATGCAGGTTTGAGGTCTGGCACTGGGCCCGGATGTATCGGCCATGGGCCGTATCCGATGCCTGCACTGTTGGAGCCGTCAATACCACTGGTACCGAGGCTGCCAGGAGTGCTGCCAAGCTCCTCTCAATAGCCAAGATGTGCTGGTCGAGGGAGGAGGCTGATACTTGGGTGGAATCATGCACAGGGCTTTGAGCCACTGTCCCAAAGCATGGAACCAGTAGCTTTCCAGAGGTAGAGGCCTCGGGAGCGTCCTGGAGCCCCTTTAGTGCTTTGGAGGGTTGGTCCTCCCACTGGGGCTATTTGACAGGCCAATCTGCATCAGATGCACCTTTCGGTGAATCCTGATGATGATGAGGGGACTTACTTCGAGCATTGGCATCAATTTTCGATGCCGATGACTTAGACTTAGTCTTATGTTTTGACTTTGAGGAGACCTGAGAACCAAGAGAGGAGGCTGACGTCCTCGACAATGCAGAAGCAACAGAAATTTAGTCCGGGGTAGAGAACCATACTGTCTGGCTCTGTTCTTCAGTCCTCTTTTTGTCACTTGTTGGCACAAAGGACAATCATTCGGTAAATGGTCTGGGCCCAAACATTTTAAACACCAGTCATTTTTATCAGTGACTGATATTTTACCAGAGCACTTGGTACATTTTTTGAAGCCACTGATGTGTTTTTTTATTGTGGCAGGAAAAGATAGGCCTTGGTCTAATTTGGTAGTAGAAACCACCAAAACTAGAAAAAATGAAAAAAAAAAAATAAAAATATAGTAGAACAAAAAGAAAGGTACCGGCGTCGGCGGAAAGGCAGAGCACAGATTTAAACCAAAAAATCATGTTTTTCATTGGTGATAGGAAGAAAACAACCCGCAGGCTCCGTGGAAAATGAAGAACTGAGGAGAGGACTTGGAAAGATGGAAAGGCAGATGTGCAGGCGCAATGGATTGCTCCCAAAAGCTTTCCATTTGGATGCTGGGGAGCATTCCTATGCGGGCTCCGTCAGTATAGATGATACCCATATTTAAAGACTGCTCTCCTGCTTGTACCTGGAGATTATACACAATTTCAGGTTGGTCACACAGTGCCTTTTAAATGTTATTAGATATATTATAGTTACTCACCTGTAACAGGTGTTCTCCAAGGACAGCAGGAATCAGTCCTCACATATGGGTGATGTTGATGCAGACAGAGCCCTTGTGGAAGCATCTCCCCAGCTTTCAGAGAAAGCCTTTGGGAGATGTTACCATGCATACGTGATCCCCTTCCCTCCCAAGGGTGCCATCTTGCTAAGTCAGGTGCCATAGCTAGTGTTGGGGACAATGCCTAAACAAAGCACTGATAAGCTAAGCACTGTCTAAACATCATTTAAACAATTGGTACAAAAAGGTGGCTATAAGATCCATGGGTCATTGATGCGATAAGGGCTTTAATCCCAGAGTCATATTTTAATGTTTTGGGTGCCCAGAGTCTGAGACCCGTATAGCCGCCATAAGTAATAATAGTCAATCGTTATGTTTGTACATACAAGTTGAGAGATACATATCACTTTCAGGTATAGGTTCAGAGTACACGACATAATTATTGACATAGCTAGAGTCCCACCAAGAAGATGGCAAAAATAAACAGCAACTCCCAAGGGAGGAGGGAGGGTTGTGAGGACTGATTCCTGCTGTCCCTGGAGAACACCTTTTACAAGTGAGTAACTATGCTTTCTCCAGGAACAAGCAGGAAGTCAGTCCTCACATATGGGACTCCCTAGTTCCAGGCTATCAAGGACCAGTAGAAAATCATGGCCCAGCTGTGAGCAGCCGCAAGCAAATCTGAGGACAGACTCTGAGGACCCCCAGCGTCCAGGGAGAACCGAGGCTCCAGTAGCCTGAACAAGAAAGGATGGAGGGCAGGAGAACAGCCTGGCCAAAGGCACTGTCCTGTTGGGACTCCCTCTCCAAGCAGTAATGGGCTGCAAAAGTGTGGACGGAAGACCAGATGACAGTGCGTGGATTTCGGCCAAAGGCACCAACCGGAGGTTCACGACCGAGGTTGCCATCGCCCTGACATTGTGCACCATGACTTGGCACTCCAGGGGTATTCTGGCCTGGCTATGAGTGAAGGTGTGGGAGGGAAAGCATACAGCAGACCCTCTGATCAAGGGAGCAGGAATGCATTTGCTGCTATCCGGGCCGGATGCGGGTGAGGGCCACCGAAACATGGTACTGAGTGTTGGTCGGGCTGGCAAAGAGGTCCAGGCTCAGAGTACCCCACAGCCAGAACAGCTGCTGCGCCACCCTGGGGTCTAGGCACCACTTGTGTGGCTGGAGGACCCTGCTCAGCCTGTCCGCCAGAGTGTTGTCCTGGCACGGAAGGCATACCACTCTGAGGAGCATGCCCTGTCTGATCGCATACGAGCAGAGGGCCACTGCCTCCTGGCTTGTGCCTCCCTGCTTGTTCAGGTAGAACATTGTCACCCAGTTGTCCGTCTGGACGAGTACTGACTGGTGCTGCAAGCGGTGCTGGAAGGCCTTCAGCGCAAGGAGTTCCCGCAGATTGATCTGCTGTTGACTTTCCTCGGGGGACCAGAGCCCCTGGGTGTGCACATCCTCACAGTAGGCTCCCCGGCCCATCCGGAAAGCATCTGTTGTGAGCAGCCTCTGGGGGTTCGGGGGCTGGAAGGGCATGCCCCGTGCATCCTGTCACCGGTTGAGTGACTCTGCCAGCTGACAGGACACCGATACTCTGTCCCGAAGTCAGCCGGTGGTCTGGGTCCACTGTGAGTGGAGACACCATTGAGCCGCCCGCATGTAGAGGCGGGCGTTGGGGACCACATGGACCATGGAGGCCATGTGGCCGAGGAGGCGAAGCATCGATCGCGCCGACATGGTGCGGTAGCATTGGATTTCTGCTGCTAGGGCCATGAGGCGATCCACCCTGTTGTGGGGCAGGAAGGCCCTGGCCTGAAGAGTGTCCAAGCGAGCCCCTAGGAACTCCAAGTCCTGTGTTGGGGTGAGGTGGGAGTTTGGGTGATTTACTACGAATCCCAAGTATTGTAAGATCTGGATAGTTTGGCCCATGGCCTGCAGCGCCTCTGAGGCCGTGTCCCCTCTTACTAGTCAGTTGTCGAGGTAAGGGAAGATGAAGGCCCCCTGGAGACAAAGATGTGCGGCATCACTGCTAGGCATTTTATGAAGACTCTCGGCGCATTGGCTAGGCCGAAGGAAAGTACCCTGTACTGGTAGTGGTTGCCCCCAACCATAAATCTAAGGTACTGTCTGTGACTGGGATGGATAAGGATGTGGGAATAAGCATCCTTTAAGTCCAAAGAGCATAGCCTCCCTGCTGGGGGTAGGGCAGCAATATTCCAAGGGAGAGCATCTTGAATTTCTGCTGCACCAGGAGTTTGTTGAGGTTTCTCAGGTCCAGGAGGGGTCTTAGTCCTCCTGTTCATTTTCGGACCAGGAAGTACCTGGAGTAAAACCCCTTTCATCTCAGGTGCAGAGGAACGGGCTCCACAGCCCTATCCCTGAGAAGGCCTAGCAGTTATTGCTCCAGCAGGGCCTGGTGCAAGGGAGACCGAGGCAGCTCCCCAGGGAAGAAGGGTAGAGGTAGCTGGTCTAGGTGGAGGAGGTAGCCCTCCCCTATCACCTGAAGTGCCCATGAGTCGGTGGTGATGGAAGCCCACCTGTGGGCGAAATGGACCAGGTGACCTGCTATGGGCAGCTGACCCCCCCCCCCCCCCCGGTGGGAGAGAGGCTATGCAGGGGGCATCAAAACCCCGACCTAGGTTGGGCTGGGACCAGTGCCTGAGGTTTGGGGCTTGCGAGGGCCCTGGCCTGCCCCCTTAGGCTGATGACTCTGCTGAGGAGTCTGGATGGCCAGATAAGGAGACTAGCCTCCGTAGGGCTGACCTTTCCTATGGAAAGGGGGCTTCTTCCCCTAAGGCTACTTCCTTGGAATAGTTGAGGTTTTCCTCGAGAGTAGAGTCCGAGTCACATATTCAGTCTCAATCTCAGCCACCTTGTCCTCCATAGGCTTACCAAAGAGCTGTTCCCCAAGACATGGGACATTGAGGAGTTTCTCCTGTACCCATTGTTCGGGGTCGGAGGACTGGAGCCAGGCCTTGCGTTGAGTGCCGATGTCCGCTGCAGCCACCCTTGCGCTGATCTCAAAGTCATCGTAGGTGGCTTAAGACAAGTACTTAGAGCACTCGCCAACAGACTTGATAAGTGTCTGGAAGCATCAGAGGTGCTCTCCATCAAGACCAGCTGCGAAGCCCCCGAGTTCCTTTGCAAGGTCCTGGAGGAACATGCCAATATAGAGTTGGTATGTCTGAATGCGGCATGCCAGCATTGAGCCCTGATAACATTTCTGCCCAAGGGCGCTGAGAACTCGAGACTCCCTGCCCAGGAGCACTGACCAGTGTGTCTTCAGGCTCTTCTGTTGGCACATGGCTAACTCAACCACCATTGAGGTGTGAGGGAGTTGCACCTTACGGACCCCCGGGCTACGTTGGACCCAGCACATTGTGTCCAAGCGGCGGCTAATGATGGGCACAGACGCTGGGAGGTCCCACATTTGGAGGAGCCGGTTGAGGATGGAAGGAACCTGGACCGTCAAGGTCTCAGGTGTTCCTCCTCCGAATCCATTGTGAGGGAGAGAGCCAGAGCCATGTCCCGAATAAACTTGAGGAATGAGGTGTCCTCGGGTGGGATCCGGCATTTGGTTGGCAGTGGAGACGGGTCCGATGGGAGGTCTCAGTGGACACGAGACTCCGGGGACATCTATACATCGGATTCCCAATCTGAGTAATCTGAGGAAGACTTGAGGCTTGGCGGCTCCATGAGCGTTGCTGGCTCCGGTCTTCAGAGCTTCAAGGCCGAGGTATGGCCAGAGCCAGTGGCACTCACCCGCAAAGACCTCGCCCCTGAGGCATGGAAGCAGGATCAAGACCCTCGCCGAGGATCTACCCGATGTGTCTGGCTCTCAGAGATCGCATTGAAGCTACAGGGTAAACTATTTAAGACTAATAAAAGAAAATATTTTTTCACTCAATGTGTAATCAAACTCTGGAATTTGTTACTGGAGGATGTAGTAAAGGCTGTTAGTGTAGCAGGGTTTTAAAAAGGTTTGGACAAGTTCCTGGAGGAAAGGTCCATAAACCATTATTAAGAAGGGACCCAGGATATCAATGCTTGACCCAGTACAAGCATTGCGGAACCTATGTCTTTTGGGGAAACTGCTAGGTACGTATGACCTAGATTGGCCACTGTTGGAAACAGGATACTGGGCTTGATGGACCTTGGTCTGACCCAGTATGGCATATCTTATGTTCTTATGTTATATTGGTGGTCCAGGAAGTCCTTGGTGCTGAGGTCCCTGTGGTCTCAGCATGAGCACCGGTGGAGCCGGGCATTGGCACCTGCTTTGATGCGATTAATGCAGAAACCCTGCATTTAAGGGCCAACATGTGGGCTTCCCACTCCAGAGCAGCCATGGACACCAACGCTGGGGTCATCGGGTCTGGTGTTGAGGAGAAAAAGGGGTCCTTGATGGGATGGCCTTCGGGGGACTGTGGGCCGTTGCCGGAGGCCTCGGGTTCAATCCGAGATACTTTTGAGGCTGCTCCCGCTTCGAGTCTTCGGAAGCCCGCCAAAAGCTGAGGGACCGTGCCAAGGATTTCCTGGGCTTTTCCGCCTCCCAGGATGAGGCTCTCGAAGTCTTCTTTTTCTTCTTACGTGCTTGCTCCAGGAACCCCTGCTCGGAGTGCCTGCGAGGCTGCTTAGGGGCCATGGGGGCCTTCTGTCACTCCGAGGAGTCGTGCAGGGCCTTGGCACGCGGGGCTGCCGGAGATACCGGGTTAGAGTCTGCCTTATGGAAGAGGTCGTCCTACCGATGGCTCTGGATGGCCTTTGAAGACATTTTCTTACATAAGGAGCATTCCCCCGGGTCATGGTTGGTGCCCAGACACCAGAGGCAACAGTCATGATGTCGGTGAGACATATGTCTTTTGAGCACAGATCACATTTTTTTAAAAACCAGTGGCCATTGGGGCAAAAAGGACCTCCACGAGGTCAAAGACCCTTGGCATGGCCAGCGGTTGGAAAAGGGCAATATGGTCCATCTAGTCTGCCTAGTAAGGTGGCTAGAGTAGTGTAACTGTCGCTCCATGCAGATCACCCCCCCAGGCTTGTGTTTAGGGTTGTATGTGCTGCTCCATGCAGATCACCACTCCCCCCCCCCATGCCTGTGTTTAGGGCTGTATGTGCCACTCTATGCAGGTCATCCCCCTCTATGCCTGTGTTTAAGGTTGTATCCACCACGCCATGCAGGTCACTCTCTCTCTTTGCCTTTGTTTAGGGATGTACCCGCTGCTCTGTGTAGGTCATGCCGCCTCTATTTATTGAAGTATAAAAGATATTTAAGTGTGTCTGTCTGGTGCCATTTTGAATTCCGTCACTGTATTTGCCCCCACCACTTCCATCGGGACGGCATTCCAAGCATCCACCACCCTTTCAGTGAAAAAGTGTTTCCTGATGTTGCTGTTAAGTTTACTGCCTTGCAGCTTCATCATATGCCTTTTAGTTTTACAGCTTCCTCTTCTTTGAAAAAGGTTTGTTTCTTCATTAATACTCTTTAAGTATTTAAAGGTCTGTATCATATCTCCCGTCCTGCCTCTCCTCCAGGGTATAAATAGTCAAGTCTCTTCTCATACGTCTTCTGATGCAGGCTCCAAATCATTTTGGTCACCTTCCTCTGAACCATTTCAAGTCTTTTTATATCCTTTGTGAGATCTGGTCTCCAAAATTGAATAAAATATTCCAAGTGAAGCCTTATCAATAACTTGTGCAGGGGCATTAATACCTCCTCCTTTCTGCTGGTTATTCCTCTCTGTATGCAGCCCAGTATCTTTCTGGGTTTTCATGTTTTCTTTATATTTTCATCTTATATTATTTTTATATTATATATTTTTTGTATTAGCATTTTATGTGTTTTATGTTTATTCATTGTAACTATTTTTTATTGTTAATTTTGTAGACCCCTGACGCAGGTGTGGTTTTCCGTAACTCAGCCGAGTCAGGTCTAAAATAACTATCCATTGAGGAACCATTGAGTGTCTCAGCTGTGGTCATTCTCCATTGGTTGTCTGTCTTCTACATTTTCACCTGACCCAGTATGACATATATGGAGGGTAATTTTATAAAATTGTCTATCATCCCTATTTTATAAAGTTATTTTATCAAGTCAAGTAGAGGCATACTTAACTTTATAAAATAAGGGTGTAAGTTTATTTTATTTATATTCTTTTATACACTGTGCTATTCTGCATCAGTGCGGTTTACATTGAACAAACTGAAATTACATTGAACAGGGCATTATAACTTGGAGATAACTATTTTACAGGGAACATGGGCTATGGAGGGTTAAGTGGCTTGCCCAAGACCACAAGGAGCACCTGTGGGACTAGAAACCCCAGTCCTTCCGGCCCAAGGTTGCTGTCCTCTAGTGGGATTTGAACCCCCGACCTTTCAGCCTGAGGTACCTTGCCCCAACCACTAGGCCACTCCTCCACTCCTAGTAATGGGATATGCCTGGCAAATCTAAGCACGATCGGTTCACCAACCTTGGGCCAATGTAAATGCTCACACCTTGACTATAGTATTTTATATGCGTAGATCTGCACTCCACCTATGCTCCACCCCTGTGCTCACCCACAATGAAAGTACATCCATCAACCTGATGTGCATACTTACGGAATAGCAACCAGCTAATGTGCACGTGGAATTCCCATTCATGCATGTAAATCACTGAATATATGAATATACTGATTTATGAGAATTGATGGTGCATGTGTTTATGTGGCTCCTCATAAAATTACTGGGCAGATAAGTAAGGGGAAGAGTAGAAACCTTGCTGATCTGCCACCACCATACAAAAGATGGGACTTGTCCCCATGGCTACAGGCAGGGCCTTCCTGCTTCTCCTGCGCTTGTTAACAGGTGACTCTTATTTTCACACATAATATTTCCTTATTGCTCCTCTCCAGGCATTAAAGATGTGATCACACAAAAATTCAGTCGGTCACTGAACGATAAAACACACTCAAAAACAATAAAAATATCGTTCACTCTCAATGGTATTGATGGATCAGAAAATATATTGCACGAGGTCTCAGTGGAAAAAAACACTGCTGGCTTTAGGTTCACACCTTATTTATTTATTTATTTAACAGCTTTTATATACCGCACTTTTATCATCAGCGCAGTTTACATTTTAACAACTTTGTACTTAAGCATAAAACATATGTCAAGTTTACAGGTAACAGGATATGAAACATGGATAACTGGGGTTAACATAAATAACAGATATTTACAACTATTTACAATAGATTCTCAAATGTTTTGCGTTCTGAAGGTGGGGGTCTGTGAGGTTTTGATCTGGAACAGGTAGTGAATTTTCAGGAATTTATTCGGCTAGCCATGATCATTGGTTTGTGTTGGAGGGGTAGGGGAGCCAGTACATTGTGAGAAGTGTTGTATGAAGAGGTGTGTTTTTAGAGATTTTCTGAATTGAGATAGGTCTTGTTGTGATCTGATGCTAGGTGGCAGCGCGTTCCAGCATCTGGGGGCGAAGGATGAGAATGCTCTTGAAGTAGTTGTCTGGGTGAGTTTTGTGAGGTCTTTTGGGACCGTTAGCATGTTATCTGTTATGGATCGTCTAGATCTGGTGTTCATTGTGTGATGCAGGAGGTCGGACAATGAGGATGGTGATATTTGATGGAAAGCTTTGAAGGTCAAAACGAGGGCTTTATTTAGAATCCTGCATGATATTGGGAGCCAGTGAAGTTCGAATAGGATGGGAGTAATATGTTGACTCCTTGAGGCTCCATAAAGGACCCTGGCCGCTGTATTCATGGCCAGTTGAAGTGGATTCAGCGTGCTCTTGGGTAGGCCATGTAGTACGATATTTGCGTAGTCGAAGTGAGGAGTGACTAATGCCTGGAAAGTTGTGCGGAAGTAGCATGGTTCAAGCATAGGTCTGAGGTGTCGGAGTGTCCTGATCTTATGGTAGATGGCTTTTACAGTATTTTTTATATGTTCTTTGAATTCAAGCCGCTGGTCAAGTATGACACCCAGGTAACGTATTGAGGTTTTGAGTGGTAGATCGGCATCTCTTGTTCTTAGAGTTGGTGGAGGAGAGAAATCTTTGTTCCTTGTGACGATCAGGACTTCTGTTTTTTTTTAATTAATCCGGAGATTTTGTGTGAGCAGCCAGTCTGAGATTGAATTGAAGCAGGTGATTAATGTAGTGTAGTCGGGTTTTAGCACGTTGATTGGAGTGAATAGAAGCACATCATCCGCGTAGATGAGACATGATATTCCGAATGAGCGGGAGATGTTGCAGATGGGCTGCATATATATGTTAAATAGCAGGGCTGAGAGGGAGTTTATGTTTGGAGCAGGTTTTGGGTGGTAGTCAGGGTAAATCCTTGGATCAGACGCTAATTAAGCGGGAACAACGATTGATCTTTTGGTTAAACACATTATCCCCGCGGGGATTAAATGGACAGATTGATTGGCAGGCTTGTGTGTAATTGAATAGGACTTTGGATTCGCTGTGGGGTAAGTGATTTCTAGTAAGGTAATTGGAATGCCTGGGAGTGTTTGATTAAGTGGTTTGGCGGTGGGTATGCTCACTATTGGGGGGTTTAAAAATGGAGTAGGGCGAAGGTATCCCGCATGCGCGGCGTTTTCTACTGGCAACCGCAATTTGTCAACCGGTGTTGAAGGGAGTGTTAACGTGGGCAGCATTTGTGGTAAGAAAGGCCTGGGTTATGGGTACATTTGGTATTGTCTAGTGTAGTGGGGGTGATGGCTCATGAGGGTTTGTTTTATATTCTTTTTATAGTGTCTTTTACCGGTCCCCTGAAGAAACCAACTTGAAACGTCTGGCTGGTACCGGGACTGTACGTTGGGATCATTAGTGATTTTGAAGATCTGAACCAGTCCTTCTTGAAGTTGAGTGAAATATTTTGAGATTCACTATTGTAAGGACTGTGTTTTGATTTATTTGCAGTTTGAGAGGTCATTGATGTAATATAACACAAATGCGGCTATAAGGTGTGAACCTAAAACCAGCAGTGTTTTTTTCCACTGAGACCTCATGCAATATATTTTCTGATCCATCAATACCATTGAGAGTGAACGATATTTTTATTGTATTAAAGATGTGATGTCAGAGGCAATAAAACTTGAGAGGGCCTCCTTCTGAGCAATGCTAAAGTCACCTTGGTCCCTTCATGATATGCTCACAATAGGTTGAAGGACTGACATGTGGCCGCTTTATAGTCTCTCATCCTTTGCTGCAGCATTTTTCCTGTCCTGTTATGGACTGTCTCCTGCCCTGTGCAATAATATTATCCCTGCTTTCTCATATGACATCTGGCATCCCATGTGGCCTCCTCTACCACACAGATTTCTCCTGTCCCTTGCACCCCATCTCATAAGAACATAAGATAAGCCATACTGGGCCAGACCAAGGTCCATCAAGCCCAGTATCCTGTTTCCAACCTAGCAGGATCCCCTCTAATAATGGTTTATGGACCTTTCCTCCAGGAACTTGTCCATTTTTAAACCCAGCTACACTAACAGCTTTTACTACATCTTCTGGTAATGAATTCCAGAGTTTGATTACGTGTTGAGTGAAAAAATATTGTCTCTTATTAGCCTTATATGGGTTACACTGTAGCTTCATTACATGTCCCCTAGTCTTTCTACATTTATGTTTACCCATTCCAATCCATTCATTCATTTATAGACCTCTGTCATATCATATCATATCATGGCACTGCTTCGCACCTCTCCCCCTCATGGTGCTGTCTCCATTCTTCCATTTCCTCCCCTTTGTCATTTTACTGCTTCCAGTCTTGCATCCCCTCTCCCCTTGTGGTATTGCCGCCATTCTTACACACCCTCCTCCCCCCACTTGCAGTGCTGCTTCCTGCCTTACAGTTTAAATCCTCACATCATCTCTCTCCCCTTGCAGCACTGGCTCCAGCTTCCAGCCTCTCATCCCCAAACATCAAGCTGCTGCCTCTCCCTCCCTTTACCTGCATGACCACGATGTGCATTTTGATGGGGACACAGTGCAGCTCTTCATCCACACAGCAACCAGCACAGCGAAGAAGTGGCACACAGGACGGCAGAAAAATATGCTCCACCTCCTCTGGGTATTCAGTAATGATTTCCACCAGCTGTTCTTTGAGCTGACAGTAACTGCGATTATACACTTCCATCCACTTTATCACTGTAAAGGAGTGAACAAGGGCACAGGAAAGCAGAACATGTTATTTTTTTCCCAAGGAGAGAGCAGGAATGTCATCCTACTAAATGTAGAAGATGGGATTCTCAGAAGGAATAAATTGCAAGGGAAAAGAGAAAGTAAGAATAAGTATTATGTCAACCCATAAAATCAAATAAGTTAAAAGAAAAATTAAGAACGCTTGGTACAGATGATCCCTTACTTTTTAATTTTTTGTAACTTAGGGAGCTATGTTGGAAATCCTATTTGTGCTTTGGATGTCTGAAAATGGACATAGAGATGTCTCCAGAGCCATTTTAGAAGCCAAGACTATGGACATCCCCAGAGTAAGGATGTCCAAATCTGAACAGGTGCATGTTAGAGGTGTTCCCAGCAACCTGAAAGTCACTGCCTGATCTCAGAAACATCCGGAGTCATGTCTAAGTTTAGACCTGCTCCAGGCACAAATAAGCATCAGGAAAATACTTGTTTGGCTAAAAAACATCCAGGGGGGTGTAGAGAAGATAGCACACCATCAGCACAATTACAATGAAAGCAGCGGTGGGATTTGAACCCTGGTTTCCCTGGTCCTAACTCACTATGCTAGCTATTAGGCTATTCCTAGACATTCTGGTTTAGAGTACTATTCTGGGGATGTCTTTCTAAATGCCCCTGCAGATGTCCATATCGGGTATGCCCATGTTTTTGAAATCATGTCTGCAAATGGAGGTGCCTGCTTTTTTTTCAGATCTTGTGGCTTTGTCGTCCCAGATTGCACCTGAATGTCCTTTTTGAAATGCCCCTCTTAATGTTTATTAACTTTATCAACACAGCTGCAGATAAACAACCACTCTAAGGAATAGTACATGAGATCTAGAATAAAGATGTACAAAATCAAAATCAACTGTCTACTTAAATCACCTCTTTAAACAATTCAACCCCGTCCTACCAAAACTACCCCTCAGCACCCATCCCCATCCCCAATCCTCTACCTTTCTCCTATAAATTGGTTGGTAGTCCTCCTTCCTGCTAACTGTATCTCTCTCAATCAAGTCTCCACCACACTCAGCTCACACTTGGAACTCGTTTCCAATGCTTTTCCTATATGATCTCCATGCTCCTCCACGTAATGATATTAATCAACTCACACTATGTAAAATGCCCAGCATTGTGTGGAATCCCCTCATATCAGGGAGTCTATCCAGTTTCCATCCTGCTGCAATCTCAAACCAAGCAACTATAATGCATTGTTTCAGGAGACCCAAACTGCTTATCCAACCCAGGGCAGCTACCAACAGTAGGAATATCTTAGAATCCTGGGGAATATTTATCCCCAAAGTTTCCTCCATGATAGCATTGCATCCCTCCCAATATGCAGATATACCAGGATATAACTACTGCATGTGAAAGTATGTCCTTGACTGTCCGCATCCTTGTCAACATTTAGCCAAAACCTTTTTATTCATTCTGTTCTTCTTCACAAGAGTTAGATACCATCTAAATAGCACCCAAAATCCATTTTCTACAAGGATAGATGCAATCAAGATTGTAGAGATATTCCTAAAGATCACTTTCTATTCCTCCTTCTCTAAAGGGGCACCTAAATCTTCCTTCCATTTAACCAAATGTCTAGGTCTAGCTTGAGGTAAATCAACAAGCAATATATATGGTTGAGAAATTAAGCCCCTTTTCCACTTAACCCCAAGCAAAGAGCCTCAAACGGTGCCTTATTCGTTGACAATTTGCTCAATATTTTTCTTGTTCCTAGGTAGTGCTTCAGCTGAATACACCCATATTGGTCTTGCGTGCTTAAGTTGTATCTATCCCAAGAACTTCAAAAAGTCAGCAGCTCCCCCTGGTCAAATAACTGGCCATGTCTAGTAAGTCCACTTCTTTAAAAACAAACAAACAAGAATTAAGGCCTGGAGGGATACCGATTAGATTTTATCAGATTTAATGCCAGTATCTCCTTGAAGTGCAACAGTCGGGGGACTAAGGAATACCACAAACTCAGCATGTGTTTTAAATTAGGACTGGATAGGTAACCTTTATTCCTCACACTCTTGGGGGCCCCTCTAAATTCCAATTGCCACTAGATGACTGCTCAAATATTACCCTCTCCTTTTCAAGCTCCTTTAGCCAGTCAAGTATTGCTCTAAGCTGGCCAGCGAAGTAATACTTTTTTGAAATCCAGTAGAGCCATACCCCTATGCTCCTTGGGCAAATATGCACTGATCTCTCTATTCTTGGTAGATTATACCTCCAGAGAAAATTAGGGCAATCAGCTGTAGTGCTTAAATATTTGCAAGGCATTCAGTGACAGTAACTGGACTGTAGTTGCCGCTGACTTTCCCTGCTGAGTGGTGCAAATTGGCTAAGCCTTGGCACTTATCCAGTTTGCCCGATTTTCAGCCGGGACTTAACCGTGTTACAATTTAGGACAGCTTTGTATACGGCCCAACTAATCCTGTTAAGTTCCGGCTGAAAATCAGGCAAATTGGACAAGTGCTGAGACTTAGCCAGTCTGTGTTGTGCTGACCCCCCCCCCCCCACCTCATTCAATCCATGGATTGTCCCTGCACTAACCATTCAGTGCCAGGGCAGGCTGTGGAGATATTCAGTGACTCCATCCGCATAGTACTGTTGAATATCTCAGTCAGTGCCCTCATCCAGCCGGCCTATCTCTGGCTGTCCAGCTGGTTAAGAGCTTTGAATATCAACCATAAATGTCTTTCTCTTCAAAATTCTACATGTCTCTTCAGGAATTGCAATAGGTAAGGTCTGGAACAAGTAAAAAAAACGTAGGCAGGGCCATCATTTTAATATTTGCTATGTGTTCCACCTGGACCAAGGATCTAAATCCTGCCTTAAGTTCTCCAAAAGGAGTTTATAATTTATTTCAGGGGCTGCAGAATGCCTCTCTGATTGGGGTGGGGGGATCAAGCTCTGCCTTGACTCTGCCCCAAGCTCCACCCTAACCCTGCCCCTAGCACCACCACTGCCTTCCCCTCAGGGATCCAATCTCTTGTGGGCAGAAGAGAAGGGAATGTCTGCAATCATAGCAGATTCCTATCTGCCCATGGGAGATTGAATCCTTGTGAACAGGAGGGTATGAACATTGCCACAGGAGATCAGATACCCTCAGGCAGACAGAAGGCCTTCTACCATGTTCATGGGGATCCAATCCTGTCCTCTAGTGGGATTTGAACCCCTGAGACCTTCTGGCCTGAGGTACCTTGCCCCAACCACTAGGCCACTCCTCCCTCAAAGTTTTGGTGTGCTATTTGAAACAGTTTAGAGTGATAAACTTTGATCTGAATCCCTACCTATTTGTTGCTCACTTTAACCCACCAAAATCTGAAACTGCTCTGAAGTTGTTCTTCCTGCTTATTTGTGAGCCTTATTTTTAAAATCTCAGATTTTTCCATGTTGATTCTGAACCTCGATAATCTGCCATATTCACCCATTGCCCATATTAACAAAGGGAGCATAATATTAGGATGGCTGACCAAAAATAAAACATTATCTGCAAATAAGGAGATTCTATAATCAATTCCATCTACACTCGAGCTGCCAATGGCTCAATAGAGATTGCAAATAAAAGCAAAGATAATGGGCAATCTTGTCAGGTACCTTTCCATAGATTTAAAAATTCAAAATACCCCCCCTATTTAAAATACCCTATTTTTGTAAGTCTTTAGGAGTGCTGTACATAGCTCTAATCCACCCCAGAAATGTTGGCCCACAGCCCATCTTTTCCACAGTTTTAAACATAAACTCAATCAAATGCCTTTTCATTGTCAACTGACATAATAGAGAGGGGAGATTTTATTTTTGAACCGACTATATCAGATTTAGTATTTTTCTATTATCTGCTGTTCGTCATCCTGGAATAAAGTCAGCCTGGTCTCTATGGATCAATTGTGTAATGACCCTATTCAATCTAAATGCCAACATCTTCACTAAGATTTTCCAAATTTGGAAGAGAGATGGTTCTAAAAGACATACAACAAGGGATCATTTCCTTCCTTGGGTATTACTGTAACACCGTGATCATTATACAAAGCCACTAAAGGATTGACCAATTGATCCCCAAAGGTTTTATAAAATTTTGCTAAGAGGTCATCTAATCCTGGAGATTTGTCATTCTTTGAAGATCTTATGGCCTTCCAAACTTCTTCCCCTATGATCATTCTGTCCAGCCTATCCCCTCTTATCAATCAAAAGGGACACTCAGAGTAACTGAATCCAGACAGCTATCAATGTCTCTCTCAGCCCTGACACTTAGGGCCAAAGGTGGTGGAAAGTCTTTTATTTGGGGGGGGGGGGGCCCACACACCACCCCAAGCTCTGCCCTAACTCTGCCCCAAGCTCTACCCAGTGGGCAGAGACCTCTCCTGTTCTGACCATGGGACATTGGATTCCTGCAGACTTAACAGGAAGAGTCTTTGCCGCAACTGCAGCTTCTCTTCTTCTTCTGCCCACGGAGGATGAGATCCCTGAGAACAGCTTACTGCCTGCTGGCCGCGATCAGGCAAAGACCCTTCCTATCTGCCTGCAGAAATCACCGTGGGCAAAACAGGAAGGGTCTTTGCCAAGATCGTAGCTGGCAGGCAGGAGACTGCTCATGGGGATCCCATCCCCCATGGGAAGAAGAAGAAGAGAAGCCACAATCACGCAAAGACCCTTCCTGTTCTGTCCGCGGCCTCTGCCCACAGGGATGGGATCCCCATGGACAGCCTACTGCCTGCCACAGCTATTTTTATTGGGGCCAGGGACCATGTGGCCCAAACCTTTCCGATGCCTATGCTTGGGGACAGTATATCTCCTCAAAATTTTCCCAAAGAACACTTCCTTGTACCATCAAAATCCTTAACAATATTGCCCAAGGTATCCTCTGATTGCACTTACTGGTATCACGTCTATCAGGCTCTTCAGTTTAGAAGCTAACAATTTCCCTGTCTCGTTGCCCTGTTCAAAGAAGATTTGCTTGGTTTTTAGCATACTAAAATTAATGTACTAACATACAAGGCCTTCAGTTTACCCCATACACCTGTCATTTCTTTCTGGGTGTAATTAGATGGATTTCCTTCATCTGTCTATTCAAACCATTTAAGGTCTAACAGACGGCCTCCTTTTTCCTCAATGCTGCCATAGACATCGGAAAGAGGTGGGCCACACGGGCCCTGGCAGAGCTGACCCAAGGGTTTCTGATGTCCTAGGCAGAAACCCTGGCATTACCCCCCCCCCCAACTGCCTCCACCCCCCTCCAGCTGCCACCCCCTAAGCTGCCACCGATTCCGTCTAAGGAGGGGGAAGCTGGCAGCGGCAGTATTTCCAAAAGCGGAAGCTTTTGCCACTGCTTTTGGAAATACTGTTGCTGCCTGCTCCCCCTCCCCAAATGGAATCGGTGGCAGCTGGGGGGGGGGCGGCCACCCATGTGTGCTGCCACCGCTGCTGCCCACCCATGCTGCTGCTGCTGCCCACCCGGGCCGGCTGCCTAGCTCGCCTAATGGACGGTCCAGCCCTGGGCCCTGGCCTCACCAAAAATCACGGCATGGCTCCCTGCGGGGATCCTATCCCCCAAGGGCAGAAGAAGAAAAGCCCCTCCTTGTCTGCCTGTGGGAGATCAGATCCCCACAGGCAGACAGGAAGGGTCTTTGCTGCGATTGTAGCTTTTCTTCTTCAGCACGTCCGGGATAGGATCCTCGTGGGCAGCCTACTTCCTGCCGGCTGTGATCATTACAAAGAGCCTTCCTGCCTGCCCACAAGGATCACAGGGAGACAAGAAGGGTCTTTGCATTGATTGCAGCTGGCAGGCAGCGGTCTGCCCACAGTGATCTATCCCCAGTGGACGGAAGAAAAGGTGACATTTTACTTACCAGATAATGTCCTTTCCTTGAGTCCTGCTAAACCAGTCCAGACAAGTAGGTTGTGTTCCCTAGTGGCAGTTTGGTGGACACAAAAAACACAATGAAAAGCCTAGGTTTCAATTACATCATTCCTGTGCCTCTATCCGCCTCAGCCACCAGAGATTCCTTCAGTATGTGTCCCAAAGCAAATAGAAGATACAGAGCAAGCCTCACACAACCTCAATGTGGGCAATAATGAGTAAACAACAATAGAAAACTATGTACAGGAAGGTGAAATAGAAGGCTGTCAGTAGAAAATGAGCCTGTAGAGATAAATATAGAATCATGGCAGACCAAAAGGTAACACAGCAGAACAGAACAAATACAGTTTCAAGGGTGGACCCTCGACTGGTCTAGCAGGACTCAAGGAAAGGACATTATCTGATAAGTAAAATGTCATTTTCCATATCATCCTGCTACACCAGTCCAGACAAATAGGATATACAAAAGCTACAATACCACTGAGCAGGAAGAAGATACAGCAGTTTGCAAACTTCTTGAGCCGAAGGCCGGATCCGCCTGCGCGTGGTCATCCAATTGGTAATGCTTGATAAAAGTGGAAAATGATGCCCATGTTGTAGCCTGACAAATGTCTGCAGGGCCTACTGAGCTCTGCTCCACCCATGAGGATGCTTGCGCTCAGGTAGATTGGGCACGCAGACCGTCCAGAACAGCTCGGTTCCATCACACATACGCTGAGGCAATAACCTCCAGCACCCCAAAGTCAACTTGGCTGCCGCCTCACCCTTGTGCAGGCCAGCAAACAGCACAAAAAGATGGTCTGACTTCCAAAATGAATTTGTAACCTTCAAGTACCGGAGAAGCACCCTCTGGACATCCACAAGATGAATATCCTTATCCTTCCCCCGGCACTGCTCCTTAGAGGACGAGGGCAGGCAAACCAGCTGGTTCATGTGAAAGGGAGACAGTAATTTAAGCAAGAATTAAGGCACAGGCTGAATGGAAATGGTCTCGGTTGAAAAAGACAGATAAGGATCTTGGCAAGACGAAGCCTGCAGCTCAGAGATCCACCTTGCAGAATGGCAACCAAGATTACAGTCTTGAGCCGTCAAATCCTTTAAGGTAGCATGATTCAACGGCTCAAAGGGGGCCATCATTAAGGCCCTGAGCACCAGAGACATATCCCAGGAAAGGATCACAGACTGAAGGAGAGGTTACAGTCGTCGAACCCCTTGGAGAAAATGGGAGACATCTGAGTGCAAGGCCAAGGACTTGCCCACCACTTGACCACAAAAACAGGGCAAAGCTGCCATCTGAACCTTCAGGGAACTATGTGAGAGGGCTTTCTCTAGGCCATCCTGCAGAAAGACCAACAGAGAGGACACTTGGCAACCTCAGGAGCCAAGTACCGTGCGTCGTACCAGCGCTCAAAGAGGCACCATATCCGTATGCATACTAGTTTGGTAGACCTCTTCTGGGCACCAAGTATGGTAGAGATTACTGCTGAAGAGCAACTCTTACACGCTGGCAGTCTCTTTTCAAGAGCCATGCCATAAGCGAGAAGGGAGCCGGGCCCTCCAGGACAATCAGTCTCTGCCGCAATAGCCCCCAAAATGGAGGCAGCTGAAGAGGAGGTGCTTGAAGGAGTCATATCAGGTCTCTGAACCATGTTCTCCGTGGCCAATCTGGTGCTACCAGAACAATCCTGCTCATGTGGCTCTCTGTATGCCAAATCACACTCCCCACCAGGGGCCATGGAGGAAACACGTACAGCAGCCTCTGACTGGGCCAAGACTGGGTTAGGGCATTGACGCCCTTGGATCCCATCTCCATGTGGCGACTGAAGAAGCAGCACACTTTGGCATTGGAGTGGGTCACCATCAGATCCACTTTGGGGCAGTCCCAGCAGCACAGAATCAACTAAAATGCCTCTTGACTCAACTCCCACTCACTGGGATTCAGAGTGCACCAGCTGAGGAAGTCCGCTTCCACATCTCCAAAGCCATTCTGGTGTTTCTTGTGCTGCCATGCTGATTGACATTAGCCACTGCTGTGGCATTGCCTGAAAACACTCGAATTGCTCAGCCCTCGACCAGGGGCTGTAAATGCAGAAGAACCAACTTGATGGCCCTCACCTCAAGGCCACACCACTTCCCTGCACCTCCAACGGTCCTAAGCCGTAGAGTCTCGGCAATGGGCTCCCCAGCCCAAAAGACTGGCATCCGTTGTCAGCAGGATCTAGGAGAAATCGTCCAGCAGTATGCCCTCAGAAGACAGGGTTGCCACCATCACTATAGGCTGGACCTCACTGGCAACATGAGAGTAAGTCTACACGCAAACTCCTGAGAACTCGGAGACCATTGAGTCAACAAAGACCGATGGAGTGGCCACATGTGAGCATGTGCCCATGAGACCATCTCTATGGTCGTCGCCATCAATCTGAGGAGCTGAAGGTAATTCGAAACTCTGAGGGCCTGTTGCGCACAGAATATCACCAGGCAATTCAACAGTCTTCTGATTTTGTCTTCTGACAGGAAAACACTGCTCACTTGAGTGTTGAAACGTACACCCAGAAACTCCCAAGGCCTGGGAAGGTAAAAGCTGGCTTTTTTCCTGAATGATCACCCAGCTGAGACTTTCCAAAAAAGGACATCACCCGAGACGCTTCTGACAGGGAACGAGCTCAGATGAGCCAGTCATCTAGATAGGGATGGACACGGATCACATGGTGCCACAGCTGCCACCACCATGACCTTTGAGAACATCCTTGGGGCGGTGGAGACCCCAAAAGGAAGGGCAGAGAAATGATAGTGAGAGCCAGCACTGCAAAATGCAGATACTTCTGCTGATCCGCCCGGATCTGCCGGGATAAGAAAATACACCTCAGCCTGATCCAGAGAAGTCAAGTTTTCCCCTCAGTGCACTGCTTGAATCACAGAGCATAAGTTTCCATCCAAAAGCGCAGGACACGCAAGTGCTCATTGACCCTTTGAGAGGGGTCAATGAGGGCCAGAAGGAACTATCCTTCTATAGCACCATGAAGTAGATGGAGTATCTTGATCTTGCCCTGCTCATCTGGGGGGACAGGCACCACCACCTTTAGGCGAAGCAAATTGTCCAAGATGGTCCGCACCACAGCACCTTTGATCGCAGACCCACAAGGGGAAATGATGAAGGCATCAGGAATTGGCTCCTTGCATTTCAGGATTATAGTCAAATTCAATGGTGTCTAGCACCCAGCGATCCTTGGCAACCTGGGCCCATTCCTGAAAGAAGAGGCAAAACCTGCCGTCCATTGGAGGCATCAGGGAATGGGCCCCCAACCTTCACTGCGTGGCCTGGGAGGGTCCTTTTATGGATGGGTCTTAATCCCTAGGTCCATGTGCTCCACGAAAGGACTAAGAATGAACCCAAGGTCCTGAAGCAGAAGGGAAGAAAGGTTTTCCAGGTCTGTAGTGATGATAGTCCCAAGATCCCCAGGAAGCTGGCCAGTGTGTCCTTGGTGGTCAGATGGAGGCCTACAAGAAAGGGGCACTGGCCCTCTTCACAGGCCCCCTGGCTCTGTCTTCCAGAAGGTGGTAAGATTTTATCTTGCTTAGGTCCTTCACCAGTATCTCCAAATCAGTTCCAAACAGGAGCTTCTCTTTAAAGGTTAGTTGAGTCAACTGAGCTTTGGAGGATGTGTCTGCTGTCCAATGATGGAGTCAAATCCAACATTGTGACACTGTTGTCAAGGCACCATCCATGGCCACCAAGCGCACCAAATCATGCATGGCATCAGAAAGAAAGGCCGTAGCAGACTCCAAGAGAGAAGTAGTATCATCAGGAGGAAGAGACTAAAACCACTGAAGCAGGCCTCGATAATCAAGCTGGCACTTACCCCCAGCTGTAGAATAGCCACCACTATTGCAAACTGGCTCTTCAGAAAGGAATCAACCTGGCAGTCCAGAATATTCTTTAAGGCCGATCTGCCTTCCACGGGAATGATGGTCCATCTGGTAACTGCCGTGACCTATGCATCCACCTTGAGAATGTCAAACTACTTGCAGCGCTCCTCCTTCGGGAGAGCATAGATCTTCTTAAAGACCCTTAACCCTTTAGGCAGGGAGTCAGCTGAGTGCCACTTGGACCGGATCATATCTTTGATCACCTCTGGGAATGGGAAAACAGTAGTGGACTTTCGGCTCATGCTCTGTGCCAGAAGCATCTGTCAAATTCAAGGCAGATGAGACCCTGGAAATTGATGCCGCTAGCTCCTCTTTCCAGAATAGGCAGATCACACTGGCTTCTGCATAGTCTTCTGACGATGAGAGTAGGTCCTCATCCACATCAGAACTTGATACCGATTCATCTGGATCCGAGGCATAATCAACATATCGGTTAGCTCCTAACTGTTCCTCATCTTCAGGAGTGTCCCACTCTGGGGATTCTTAGCCAAAGGTAATTGAACAGGGCTTCGACTTTCAGTCTGCCCAGCACAAGACTGCATCCAGGGGCACCAATAGGCAGCAGGGTCTGAATTTCCACATCAGAAGGACCATGTCTGTTGCAAAAAGGAAAAGAATTCCGGGGAGGATAATTCAGACTCCAGAAGCTCTCTTCTCAGAAAAGGCTCCCTGACACCAGGGGACTTAACTGCCACAGAACCCCTAGAGGATAGTGCCATCCTGCACCTCCTGCCCTGAGGCAAGTAAGGGCAGACTAACTGTATCCCCTGGCTGAGAGGGGGAAAGCATGCCCTCTAGGGGTAACTCAGAAGCTGTCATACAGGAAAGGCAGAGTCCAGAATCCAAGGATGAGACTCCTCACCTACCACAGGTCAAACAACATTTCCTGGAAGAAGACATAGAGAGTTTGGGTAAGTATCACAAGAGTGTATGCCTAGGCTGCATCAGCCCGCAAGCATGCATTAACTGCATTTTTATGTAATGTGCATTAAAGTGCTAGGGAAGAAGCACACATTGGAGCTGCTTGGACAGAATGTGCATTAAGACCGTGCAACCCCCAGGCACACAATAGTCAAAAACGTTACTAACGCATGCAAAAACAGGGGGAAACCCCCATACAGCACCAATGGTTGCTAGCAGTCCACCCCAAATTGTATCTCTCAGAGACGGAACAGGGAGCCTCAGTAAGGACAATGACAAGGTCAAACCTTGGTACTCACCCCCTGAGAGCCTCGGGTGTAGGATCTGTGCCGGGGTCAGCTCTACTCCCCTGGAACTGCTTCACGGGCTGGGTTTATTTTAACAGCAATGTGAAAGGTGGCTTGCAGGTAGATCCCTCTAAGAACCTTCTGCAATCTTCAGGAGAGAGCGGGGGGGGGGGGGCACTGAGGTTGAGTGAGGCTGCTGTACTCTTCCAGATTCTTCCAAATCCTTTCAATTTGTAGCTGCTCAACAGGCCCTAATCAAGATAAGGGCGTAGAACTGAAACAATTTTCCCTCCTATGGCTACCAAAAAGACTGCAGTCTAGTGGAGCTTCCCATGTCACGCTCAAGTGAGAGAGTCACCTTTTTAGGGTTTAAGGTGGTTGTTCACGAGTGTTTAATCAATCTCTTTCCTCTCATTCTTCAAATTTTCTACAGAGAGGAGAAAATCCATCCACTATCTGCTGGAGTCAAAGAAATACTGAAATACTGAAGGGTCCTCTGGTGGCGGAGGCAGATAGAGGCACGGGAGTGATGTCATTGAAACCTGGGCTTCTTTATCTCCACCAACTGCTGGTAGAGGAACACATCTCACTTGTCTAGACTGGTCTAGCAGGACCAGGTGCAGCCCAAAGGTGTTGTGGGGCCATGTGCAGAGACTAATTGCAGGGCATCATTTGTATAAATATTTGCATATCCACTGGGCTTCATTTGTATATTATTTTAAAATGTATATGCTGCCCATCTAAACTTTTAAGTGGCTTTCAAAGGAATCCTTCACAAGCCTCTTTTTTGTCCTAACAATGATTTGGTTAGACACACAGTCACAGAGCAAAAATGTATCGTTAAAGGGAAAGATAGTATCAACCTACCCTTATGAGATGATAACTAACAAGGAGTGTATGCATAGAACTAAAACTCACAAAAAGTATAAAGAAGCCTCAGACCAGGGGGATGGAAAAAGCATCGGGCAGAAGGTACATAAATCTTCACAGACATCTCCGGGCAGACCGATTGTTTCAGGGAAGGCCACTCTGTTACAGTGTTTTTGGATTATTTTTTACAACCAGTGGTGAAAACAGCGAGATCATACATTAAGGACACCACAGATTTTTTGAATAAAGTGTTGAGGTATAATACAGCTTCCCATTCTTGCTTATTGGCGACCTTTGATGTTACGGCACTTTATACAAACATCCCTCAAACACAAGCCCTTCAATTAGTTGATACCTCATTGTGACAGCACCCTCTGATTGATAGAATTCCTATACAATTTTTATTGTCCTTAGCACAAATAGTCCTTCAGAAGAATTATTTTCATTTCCGGAACTCAAATTCATAGGTTTCTATGGGGGCTACTGTTGCCCCCAGTGTTGCAAATTTTTTTTGAAGAGACTTATTTGTAACCAGCCTCTTGGTTTTCTCATGTTGATCTATGGGTACGTTTTATTGATGTTTTTTGTATTAGGAAGGATACTCAAGAGAGCCTTACCCAGTTCACCAATTGGCTCAGTCTTCAAGATCCTAACCTGCAATTTACCATGTCACAGATTTATTTTTTGGATGTCCGAATTGCTTATGAGAATGGTATCTTACACACTTCTGTATATAAGAAACCATTGGATCGCAATCAGCTTTTACATTTTGACAGCCATCGTCCTTTCAAACTGAAACGGGCATTACCAATTGGTCAATTTTTGAGAATTCAGTGTATTTGTTCTTCTGACCAGGACTTTGTAAATCAAGCGAAGATTTTAAAGAGCAAATTACGTGATCATGGATACCCTGAGGAGGTTATTAGAACAGCATATCTGCGAGCAAAATTTGCAAATTGTTATCTACCTCTGACCAAATAGACCACTGCCAAAATGGATAAGCAAGTTGTTGTTTTACAATACTCAGAAAAAGCACAGCAGATAGCACGGAGTATTTCCAAACATTGGCACATTTTGGCTTTATATCAGGTAATCAAAAATGGCCCATTCTTTGCATTTTGTAGACCAAGGAACCCCAGAGACATTTTGGTGCATACTGACTTCTTATATAAAAGACATCATCAGCCTCCGAGTGGCCATCATCAGCCTTGCAATCATTGTTCCATGTGTGAGATCTCTTTGGATTTATCTGAATGGCAAGACCCTCAATCTAACACAGTATTTTTGTTGAGATATGACACAAATTGCCAGTCGATCTGGGTTATCTATGTGATTGTCTGCCCATGTCAGAAGACATATGTGGGCAGAACTTGCTGCAAAGTTAGAGTTCAGCTAATCAAACACAAATCACACCATTGATTCGCCTATGGAACAACACTGCCTGCAGTTTTTTTCATCAGTGGGAGGCCTTGCAATGGTTTATCATCGATACAGTTAATGCATCAATAAGTGGTGACAGACTGAGGAGACTCATGAGACTGGAACAAAAATGGATTTTCACTTTGAATACTGTGTATCCAGCAAGTCTAAATGAGATACTTGATTGGCTGACAGTACGTTAATCTGATTGGAAGAGGTCTGTTTACATAGAAACATAGAAATATGATGACAGAAAAAGACCACATGGCCTATCTAGTCTGTCCTTCCATATCAAAAACTACAACAGTCCCCTTTTTACCTTTAGAGATCCTCTGTGTTTGTCCCATGCTTTTTTGAATTCAGTTACTGTCCTCATCTCTACCACCTCCATTGGGAGACTATTCCATGGATCCACTACTCTTTCCGTAAAGAAATATTTCTACATATCACTCCTGAATCTGTCTCCCTTCACCCTCATCCCATGTCCCCTCGTAGCAGAACCTGCTTTCAATTGAAAGAGGCTCTCTCCCTGGACATTTATGCCACAGAGGTATTTAAACATTTCAATCATATCACCTCTATCCCGCCTTTCCTCTAAGGTGTACATATTAAGATCTTTCAGTCTGTCCTCATATGCTTTATAATGAAGACCACTAATCATTTTAGTAGCCACCCTCTGCACCGACTCCATCCTGTTCACATCCTTTTGAAGGTACGGTCTCCAGAATTGCACACTATACTCCAAATAAGGTTGCACCAAAGACTTATACAGAGGCATTATCACCTCCTTTTTTCTGCTAGCCATTCCTCTCCGTATGCACCCAAGCATCCTTCTAGCTTTTGCCGTCGCCTTTTCTACCTGTTTAGCTACTTTAAGATCATCAGACACAACCACGCCTAGGTCCCGCTCTTCTTTAGTGGACAAAAGTACTTCACCCCCTATACTATATTGCTCCCTTGGATTGTTGCAGCCCAAATGCATGACCTTACATTTTTTAACATTAAATCCCAGCTGCCAAATTCTAGACCATTCTTCAAGCTTAGCTAGATCCCTCCTCATGTTATCTACACCTTCCCGGGTGTCTACTGTATTGCAGATTTTGGTATCATCTGCAAAGAGGCAAACCTTACCCGACAGCCCTTCCACTATATCACTAACAAAGATGTTAAAAAGAATCAGACCAAGGGCAGATCCCTGGGGCACACCAATGGTAATATCCTTCTCCTCAGATTGAGCTCCATTTACTTGTACTCTTTGTCGCCTCCCACCCAACCAGTTTCTAACCCAAGCAGTAACTTTAGGGTCCATCCCTAGGGTGCTCAGTTTGTTTATAAGTCACCTTTATAATCGATTAAGGGGTTTTGATTTCTTATTCTGAGCAACCTGTGAGAAGCTGGCTGTCCTGATGCAGCCCGATTGAAGTTTATGGGCGAAACTCGAGTTGACGCTAGTTCCAGCTCTATTGGAGTGTTAGCATTGCAAATATTGAGGAGCCTGCTTAATTCAGGTAAGTGTTTCTCTGATTTTAAATGCATTTAAAAATCATTAAACACATCTGAAGCCGACGAATGACAACACAGGAGGCGAGTGGTTGTTTGAAGTAATGGTTTACTGCCCGATGCTTTTTCCACCCCCCTGGTCTGAGGCTTCTTTATATTTTTTGTGAGTTTTAGTTCTATGCATACACTCCTTGTTAGTTATCATCTCATAAGGTTAGACTGATACTATCTTTTCCTTTAGCGATGCATTTCTGCTCTGTTACTCTTGTGTGTCTAGCATTGTTTGAGTAAAAGTCTCTGGGGATTTGTTTGGTGTCGTACATCTAACAATGACTTGGGGCATGTTTACTAAAGATTAATGTGTGTTAAGTGCCACTATGCCCATAGACATAAATGAGTGTTGCTGCACTTAGCACACATTCAAATTTGTGAAAGCACATTAACCTTTAGTAAACATGCCTCTTAATGAGTGTCTGCAAACTATTTGCATGTACAGTGAGGATAAGGAAAGGCTACCGTATCAGCTGGTGAGGACTAAAGCCCAGCTCCTTGACTCAGTTCTGCACAGCCATGGGAGTGAAGATCTGCCGGAGCAGTTTCTTTTATCTCTGCCTGTGGGGAAGAGCTTGGGGCAGTGCTTGGCCCCCACCCCAAAGAAAAAGCCCTTCCGCTGCTCCTGAATACTGCCCACATTATTA
Source organism: Ichthyophis bannanicus (assembly GCA_033557465.1). Classification (NCBI taxonomy): domain Eukaryota; kingdom Metazoa; phylum Chordata; class Amphibia; order Gymnophiona; family Ichthyophiidae; genus Ichthyophis; species Ichthyophis bannanicus. The sequence goes on from CM066039.1 coordinate 197,923,714, forward strand.
ACCACCCTCCTATTGTAGCCTTAAACCCATCTCACTCATTGTCAAAGAAATCCTACATTTTCTTCTTTATTTGCTGAACAATTTCCCCTTTCTCTGATAAGTTATCATTAATTCTCTAGAACTTCTTCCCTGAATATCTCCCTCTCGAACACGAGATAAGCCTCACTGGGACATGGTCAGACCATTTGATCCCTCATTCTCCTCCCCATCCACCTCTGACACACAGCTCTTATCAGTCAGGACAATCTGTGAATAAGATCCATGTGGGGCCAGATAAAAAGTATAGTCTCTGGAGCATAGATACATGAGGTACCACACATCCACTAACCCCAAATGGTTTACCACAGGTTCTGTTCACTCTTCTTCCCTGGGAACCCCCTGAATTATCCAATCCTGGCATTCCTATTATCAAAGTGTTTTTCCCCAGTGCACCAATCCATTTCCCCCATGTCTTCAAAGAAAGATCCCTGATTACCATTCAGACCATAAATATTAATGATGTTCTACCCCTCCCCATTAATAATTGCCTATATTACCAAGTACCTGGCACCCCCCCCCCCCCCACCGAGCACCCCCTCCCCGTCCTGTGTAATGTGTTGCACCTGAATTTACAAGTCTTTTGCAAACAATATTCTCCCCCCTCCTTTTTTCTCTTTCAAAATGTTAGAAGCCTGATATGAATAAGGGTTCTTTGCAAAGCGGACCACTCATCTTTCCATAATAAACAAATCTCCTGAATTAAAGAAATACTAGTCCTCAAATGCTCAACCTCCTTAAGTAACATTTTTTGCTTAAAAGGTAAATTCAGATCTTTAATCTTTAGGAGGTTATTTTAAAAGCCTTATTTGCAATTTTCATGTGTATAATCAGGCAGGCACACAAGTAAATGGCATCTACATGTACACAGCCATTTTAAGAAGGACTCAGTGTACACATGGATGCCCTTAATCCATGGAAGGTTCAATGGGGCATGTCAGGGAGTGCAGTTAGGTAGTAGCTGGGGCAGGACAACAATCTACACTTACAGAGATGCCAAGGGTGAATAATCCCAAAGAATGAGATTTATGAATCCTAGAGAGTGAAACTGATGTCCAATGAGTGAAATTGTTTCAGATGATGCATCTCAGGAATAAATATAGAATAGTTTAAATGTAATATAGCTTTGCAAATGAAAAAAAAAACATAAAATGATATTTGGAGGCAACAGAGATAAATTCCTTAGGCTGAAATATTGCTCTCCACTCAGTGGCTAAAAGTATGTGCACCGGTTTCACAGCACCTGTACTTGTAGGTGTGGGGAAAAGGGATGATGGAGGAGGAGGAGGCAGTGCACAGGAAGGTGGAGTCGGATTTCTTCCTCCTGGCTGGGCCATAGTGTTTCTTCTCTTCGGCTTGTCTCTCATGAAAGCAGTGGTCAGGATCAGTGCACGGGCATTGAGGCTCGAATGCTTGAGAGAAGGGGCTCAAAGAGTGTGAGAGTGAGAAAGCCTTCAAACGACTGTGACACACTCCTAATGAGTGAGACTTGGCTTGTCTGCACTTATAGTCCTCATTTCGCCTAGGGAATACATGCTGTGATTTACACCTGCTTCCTGGGACATGTAGCTTTTTAAAACATACACATTTCGGCTAGCCCTATAGAGGAGGGATCGTCCTTAACCTCCCCTAACTTATTTCTCATTCTAAATGTAATGTAAATTTTAAAAAAGCTCCTTCTGTAGTTAACTGGCAGCATTAATACATGTAGGTTTGCAAAATAGGCCACCATTTGACACACGCAAGTTGGTATTTCAGAGCTTCCATGTGAGAAGTGCTGAGTTGCCGCCCTTTGTTTTTCCAATGTGTGGGTTTGTAAAGTGGTCTCTTCAGCTCCATATACGTGTCCTGTATCTCTGTATCTGGTGTTTCCTCAGCTTGCAAACGAGGAGTCATCTTTGACTCTTATCTCTCTTTCTCCACATACATCCAACAGATAACTAAAACCTGTTGTTTCTTTCTCTATAACATCAGCAAAATTCACCCCCTCCTTTCTGAGCTCACTACTAAGACCCTTATGCATTCTTTAGTTGCCTCCCATCTATTGAAAGCTGCTCCTCTCTGTTCTCCCCCTGAATCATCTCTCTCCCCTTTAATCTGTTCAAAATTCAGTTGCCTGGCTAATTTTCCTCCAGTCTCGCTATGCTCACATAACCCCTTTTCTCAAGCTTCCTATTCGTTTCTTCATCCAGTTCAAACTTCTCCTACTGACCTATAAGTACATTCATTCTGAGGCTCCTCACTACCTTTCCTCTTTTACCTCTCACTGCATCTCTCATCAGGAACTCCGCTCTTCTGGCAAATCCCTTTTATCTGTGTCCGTCTCTGCCACTGCCAACTCAAGACTTCATTCATTCTACCTTGCTGCTTTATATGCTGGAACAGACTATCCAAGTCAGTGTCTGGCCCTACTGAAATCCAGGCTATAAACCCACCTCTTCAAGGTTGCTTTTGGATCTTGATCCCCTTTTTCTTCTGCTCAGCAACTATATGTATCTTTATCATTCCCTTTACCCTAGTTGTTAGCTGTTGTGTTGTCTGTTTTGATTAGACTGTAAGTTCTATACAGCAGGGACAGTCTCTTACATGTATTATGTACAGTGCTGCATATGCCTTGTAGTGGTATACAAATGATTAGTAGTAGGAGGAGGTATTTAAGAAAAGTCTCCAAGTTTAGTGGAACCTTTTCAAAAATACCTCTGAAATTGTAAACATCACCATCATGATGTTTTAATTCTGATCTCCACATGTTTTCTAAAAAGTGAAATTAGACCTTACCTGCTAATTTCTTTCCTAGAGTACCTCCAGTCCACTCCAGTCCAGACGCATGGGTTATGCTCATTCACCAGCAGGGGGAGACTAAGAACAGCAAGCTCAAAACCTTTCCCTTAAGTAGCCTGTGCTTCCCCGCAGAGCAAGTATGAACCTCACAGAGCAGTATAACAGAGTCCCAAAACTTCAACAGCTCTACCAGCACAGCAACAAGTCGTGCACCAGAACATCATGCACACTTGGCCATCGAGTATCTCAACTTGTCTTAAAGAAATTTTTTTCCTGGCAAAACCAGACGCCCCCCCCCCAAAGGACCGAAGTCCACAATGGGGAGAGCAAACAGTGCAACAGCACAGCGGAACCCACTAGAACCACAACAAAATGAAGGAAAAACCACTACAACAATCTACTGGCCTGGAGATTGCCTGTTCCAGCTAACAGCATCTCTAGAACAGGCACCAGACCAGAAAGACAGACGTCAAGGTCCCGGAGGATCCTGGACTGGACTGGAGGGACTCCAAGAAAGAAAATTAGCAGGTAAGGTCTAATTTCACCTTCCAATTCATCACTCCAGTGCAGTCCAGACGTGTGGGATGTATTGAAGCAGTACTATCGCGGGGTGAGTAAAGAAATTCCAGTCTGTAACACCCGAGCCCCGAAATCTGTGATCTGACGAGCCAGTGCATTCAGCCAATAATGATGCTTAAAGGAATGGAACGATGACTACATTGCCACCCTGCAAATATACTGTGGTAAAACAAGGCTGAACTCCTCCAAGAAGCCCCTTGGGCCCTGGTAGAATGGGCCCGGAGCTGCGACAAGACCACTTGTCCCTTCAGCAAGTATGCAGATTCAATAGCACCCCAAATTCAATGGGAAATAGATGACTTGGCCATCACCTCGTCCTTGCAAGGCCCACCAAAGAGCATAAAGAGACACACTGAGTGCCGAAAGGCTTCCATCAACTTCAAATACCACTTCAGTGCCTTGCATACATCGAGTAAGCATAAATCCCTAGACTTAGTCGAGTCCAGGTCAATGCCTGATTAAGTTGGAACACTGAAATGACCTTTGGAAAGAAGGAAGGAACCAGATGAAGGATCACCCTTTCCTTTGTGATCACCAAATAAGGCTCCTTGCACAAGAGAGCCTGCAGCTCCAAGATGTGACGTGCCGAGCAAATAGCCACCAGAAATACTACCTTGGGGGCCAAATCCTTCAAGGAGGCTCTTGATAGAGGATCAAATGGGGCTCCCATGAGGGCAGAGAGGACCAAGTTAAGGTCCCAGGAAGGAACCAGGGAACGGCAAGATGCTCAAGTGCTTGATCTCCCGAAGAAAATAGACTACATCTCGGTGAGAGGTAAGAGACACATCCTGTACCCGGCCCCGGAAACATGCCAGAGCCACTACCTAGCTTGAAGGATTTTAATGCCAGACACTTTTTGAGGTCACCCTGCAGGAAAGCCAAAATTTCCAGGAGAGTGGCCCCTAGGGCCGCACATCTCTCTCTTGGCACCAAGCCTCAAAAATGTGCCAGACCCACATTTAGGCCAGGGAAGTAGAACACTTTTGCACCTGCAGCAAGGTATCAACCACCTTGGGGGCATACCCTTTACACCTCAAGCACGCTCTTTCAAGAGCCAAGTCACAAGTGGGAACTGATCCACGTCTGGCATCCGGACAGGGCCCTACATCAGAAGGCCCACCTCCTTAGGAAGGGGGAGAGGCTCCACCACCTGGAGCCACATCAGGTTCACATATCATGGCTGATGCGGCCAATCTGCGGTCACCAACACCACTTGAGCTATGTGAACCTCGACCCACTGAAGGATGCACCCAATCAGTGGCCATGGAAGGAACATTTAGAGAAGTCTGGCTCTGGGCCATGGCTGGACCAGCACATCAAGTCCCTCTGCCATGTGCTCCCTGCACCTGCTGAATAACCTGAGGGGCCTTGGCATTCGCCAACATCACCATCAAGTCCATCATTGGAGCATCTCAGTGCCCCACTATCAGCTGGAATGCCATCTTGGATATGGACCACTCTCCCAGGTTCAAGTGATGACGGCTCAGGTAATCTGCCTGGACATCGTCTGATCCAGCCACATGTGCCGCCAATAGTGAAAGCAGATGGTCCTCTGCCCACTGCAGGAGCGGAATTGCCTCTGCTGCCACCAGCGAGCTCTAAGTACCTCCCTACCAATTGATGTAAGCCATGGTTGTGGCATTGTTGGTCAGCACCCTCGCTGTCTGCCCCCAAACCGTAGGAAGGAAATCCTTCAGGGCCAAATGAACCATGCTGGTTTCCAGGTGATTGATAGACCAGAGGCTCTCCTCTGGAGACCACTGTACATGGGCTACGTGACCCTGGCAATGAGCGCACCCAACCAAGGAGACCTGCATTCATCATTAACACCATCTAGTCCAGGGTCTCGAGGGGCATCCTGGCTGCAAGGTGGGTCGAGTCGAGCCACCAGTCCAAACTCTCTCTTTGGTTCATCCTGGTAGAGCAAATAGAAACGCCATTGATTGCACCTGCATGTGCCTGGAGGGGTTGCATGTGGAGTTGAGCCCAGTGCACTAACTCCAGAACGGCCACCATTGAACCGAGTACCTGTGGATAGTCCCAAGCCTTCAGCCGGGGAATCACCTGCAACCTCTCTACCTGCCCCTGAAGCTTCACTATTCTGCCCTCTGTCAGAAGTACCATCATCTGTTGCTTGTCAAAGTGGCACCCAGGTATTCCAGGGACTGCACGGGGTAGCTGACTCTTGGCACAGCCAGCAAATCACACAGGCTATCAAGGATTTTGCCCGAATCAATTGTCCTGATACGGGTGCACCAGAACACCCTGCTTCAGCAGGACTGCCGCCACCATCACCATCACCTTGGTGAAAACCCAAGAGGCAATGGCCAGCTCAAAAGGGGAGGGCCTGAAACGGAAAATGCCCCTGCGGAACTGTAAAACGCAAAAAGCTATGATGCTCTGGGAATATGCAGATATGCGTCGGAAAGATCTAGGGATGTCATGAATTCTCTTGCTGGATAGCCACAATGATGGACCGCAGTGTCTCCATGCGAAAACGCAGAGGGCCCTATTTATCCCTTTCAGATCCAGAATGGGGTGCCAGGAACCTTCCTTCTTGGGCATGATGAAGTAATTGGAGCAATGCCCCAACCCCCACTCTTCTGGGGGCATGGGCAGCATGGCCTTGGGCCACAGAAAGTGGTCAATCATCTCCTGACTGCCCAGGTCTTGGCAGGGGCTCAACAAGGAGACACAATGAAGGTGTCTGTGAGAGGTCTGGCATACTCGAGGGCATAGCCCTTGTTTATGACCTCCAGGACCCAAGCATGGTAAAATTGGGTTAGGCGACTGCCTATCAACTGCTCCTCCACCGGACCCCCAAATCTTCATTAGGAGGACTTGGTGACACCAGAGCCACCTGTGGCCCCTCCTCTGCCACCCCGACCACCTCCACGAAAGGAGGGGCTTTTGGGAGAAAATGGGCCAGGTGGAACTTCTGTGCCTCATGTCCCCGGCCTCTAGAAGAGGACCCCCAATGCCACCTTGGGCTTGTCCTCCAGGAGCCTCATGACCTTAGTATCTCCCAGGTCCTTTACCAGCTTCTCCAAATCCTCTCCAAACAGCCATAAGAACTGTCTAGCAGCCACCACAGTCGCCATTGACTTTGCCAAAGCCCTAAGCAAGTCATAGAGATCAACAGCCAAGAAGGCAATCCCACACTCCAACTGGGCCACTTCCTCCCAGGCTGCTGCTGAGTGACATCTCCAAAATCTTCTGTGACCAATAACTCCATAAGCCAATCTTGCAGCTCCTTCAAGGCCACCCCTCCTTCCACTGGAATGGTAGTTATCCTGGTGACCGCTGCCACCAGTGCATCGACCCAGGGGAGGCACAAGCACTCCCACTTCTCCAGAGGGATGGAGTAGAGCCTGCCCATGCTCCTACTGACCTGCAGGCTGCATCCAGGACCTTCCACTCCTCATCAACCATAGCCTTGACCGCCCGATGGATGGGAAAGGAGCGATGGGGCTTCTGAATACCCTCAGCGAGTAGATCCTCTGCCTGCTTCATGGGATCCAGCAGTAGATCATCTGTGATCCCCAAAGTTGCTGAGATTTTGACAATGAGAGAGGGGAGCTCATCCCTATGAATTATGCGAATGGCTGAGGAATCCTCCCCAGCAGGGAGCTCCTCTTCTTCTAACTCCTCAGGATCTGGATCCTCCAAATAATCAGATGGACCCTCTAGGGCCGCTAAGGACCTAAAGGACCCCTTTGAGGTGCCATCCTCAAAGTCCAGGGACCTCTCCCAGCATTGGCGCTTCCCCGCTGCCAGGACCAACAGTACCCCCCTGCAAGGAGGGAGACTCCCGATCAGTGGACCCCTCCCCAAGGTCTTGCAGAATTAAAAAGGCCTGATGCAGCAATAACACAAACTCTGGGGAAACAGGGGACTTGCCCCTGCTATTCAAACCCTATACAACCACCCCGGGGGGCTCTGGGGCCACCAGCTGAAAAACAAAAGGAGCTTCTCTGTGCTCCAAGGCAGAAGAATAAGTAGCAGACAAGATGGCAGCCATTCCCCCCAGAATCACGGGTGTACCGGCCTCCCCTGAAGGGCACTCACAGCCAGAAAGCCCCCCCCCCCCCATGGCTGCTTCCAATGCAGCCAGGCTGTCGATTAAGCTCTCTGTGGCAGCCGCTCTCCTTAACAGAGATGTGGCAGAGCCCTGTCAAGGAGAGCAAGCTCCTGCAGCTGCCTCATGCTGCACAGAGGTTCCTCTCCTGGTCAGCCATTTGCATTCCACGTGGGAATCTTCCACACCCTGACTCACTGACTCCTGGAGGTCCTGCTGTGCTGACGCTGCCTCTTCCAATGCTGCCTGCTGATCCTTTCTTTTTTTTATGGATTCAAGCTGGAGCAGAGAGCTCAATCCCGGCCTCCTCCCAAGAATTGGGAAGGATGAGAAGTGGGGAGCAGCTGTCTCCTACTGCCCAGAAGGAATTGGGGAGTGGCTTGAAGAGAGGCTGGGGAGGAATCCAGTGCCACTGGGTTCTGTACACCAAAATCACAGCCCAGCACTTAACTAAGGAAAAGCAACAAACAGCCAGCACAGGTCTATGCTCATCTACCTGCTGGAGACAGCGAGGTTACTTACCTGTAACGGGGGTTCTCCGTGGACAGTAGGATGTCAGCCACACCTGGTGACGTCCTTTGGGTGGCGCCATGCGGAAGTACTCTCCAGAGCTCAGGTTTCTGAGCATGCCCAGGTAGCCCACCTCGCCGGCCCGCCTCTAGCCCGGCCAGTATGTTCCTAGCTAACCTTACCTGGCTAGGGGCGAGCACACTCAGCTGACCTTCTCCAGGGAGGTGGGCAGGATTGTGTGGCTGACTTATCCTGCTGTCCACGGAGAACCCCCGTTACAGGTAAGTAACCTCGCTTTCTCCATGGACCAGCAGTATTGCGTCAGCCACACCTGGTTCCTCCCTAGCTGCGCGGCACGGGCGCACGGAGGTGGAGGAGGGAGGCAAGAGGATAAAGCCTATGGATTCGTTGAGTCTGGGCATAACATTTAATGATAATAACATAGGTGCAGGTGCAGTGGAACACAGGTGCAGTAGAACATAGTGCAATACGTGAGTACAGGTGCGTATAGGTGCAACAGTAATATAGCACATAACCGTAAACTAGCACATGGCAGTGGTACAGCACAGAGCAATAAGACAGTACATAGTGGTAGGATCACCTTTCTCCAAGTGACATAGTGCAAACGTGACATAGTGCAACAACTAGGTGAAACAAGATTCTGTAATCATGAATGTAACAGTCCAAGTTCGTCCGCGTGGTTGGTTGCTCCCGACGCGGTGCCGTGCTCATAGGGGGCAGGGGGTGGTATTAGCTCCTTCCACAGTGGTGGTAAGGACGGCCCTGCCTACTGCGCCGTCCTCCCTCGCTCTGAGGTCTAGACAGTAGTGCTTCTGGAAGGTGTATGGTGATGACCACATAGCTGCTCTGCAGATGTCGGCGAGTGGAACTGAGCGGAGGTTGGCTAAGGAGGTGGCCAACGCTCTGAGTCGGTGCGGTCCAACTTTTGGTGGGGCCTGGTCATCTGGCGTGTCAAGGCAGAAAGAGACACAGTGGGAGAGAGTTCTCTTTGTGATGGGCCCGGAGGCAGTCCAAGGTGTGTAGGCATTGTTCTTCAACTGATGAGTGAGGTTCTGGAAAGAAAGAAGGGAGTTCAATGGATTGATTGACGTGGAAAGCGGAGGGGACCTTGGGAACAAATCGAGGGTTGGTCCTCAGGGAGGCGCGGTCCTGGAGCAGCTGTGTATATGCCACCAGTGCTTGTAGCCCACTGATCCTCCTGGCGGATGTTATGGCAACTAGGAATAGGGTTTTCCAGGATGTGAACTTCATGTTTGCAGTCTGGAGAGGCTTGAAAGGCTCTCGTGTTAAGCGCTGCAGGACAGAGTTGAGGTCCCAGGGTGGGACCGGAGGTCTCACCGGAGGCTTGAGATTGGTTAGTCCTTTCATGAAACGCGAGGTAAGGGGTAGCGTCGCGATGGAGCTTGCTCCGTCTTCTGGGGCATGGAAGGCTGCTATTGCGGAGAGGTGGACCCGGATGGATTGGGTCTTGAGACCGAGGTTGGACAGAAAGTTAAGGTATTGTAGGACTTGTGCAACTGGGCATGTGGTAGGATTGAGGCCACGCGTTGCACACCAAATGCTGAATCTCTTCCATTTGAGGCCATAGGATTTCCTGGTGGAAGGTCTCCTGGCTGCCAGGACCATGTCCTGAACTTCGACTGGCAGATGGAGATCTGAGAGGCTCAACCTTTCAACCTCCAGGCAGTGAGAGCGAGGGCTTTGAGGTTGGGATGTCTCGTGCTGCCCGCATTCTGTGTTAGTAGGTCTGGTCTGAGGGGAAGGCGCGACGGGCTCCCGTGGGCCAGGCGCAGCAGCAGGGTGAACCACATCTGACGAGGCCAGTAAGGAGCAACTAGAATGACGCGTGCCTTGTCTTGGACTATGCGTTGTAGGGTCGCTGGGATGGGGGTTGCTGGGAAGGCATACACCAGAGACCACTCCCCCCAGCACAAGTCGAATGCATCAGCTGCTAGTCTCTTGGCTGACAGATGTCTTGAACAGAATAGGGGGCACTTGGCATTCTGTTCCGTGGCAAAGAGGTCTATGGCCGGAGTTCCCCATAGACGGAAGAGGCTGTTGGTAATTTCTCTGGACAGAGTCCATTTGTGAGGTTGTAGCTGTCTGCTGAGTCCGCGAGAGTGTTCATATCTCCTGGTAGGTAGGAGGCACATAGTGCGCAGTGGTTCTCCAGGGCCAGGGACCATATTGCCAGTGCTTCTTTGCAGAGGGGGCGAGAACCAGTTCCTCCCTGTTTGTTGATGTAGAACATGGCCACTTGGTTGTCCATCTGTATGAGGACGGATTTGCCTCATAGGTGAGGGAGGAAAGCTAGGAGAGCATACCTGATGGCTCTCAGCTCGAGGAGATTGATGTGAAACTGTCGTTCCCTCTGGGACCATGCTCCCTGGGTGCTGAATTGTAGGAGGTGTGCGCCACAGCCAGTGTTGGAGGCATCCGTGGTGAGAATCATCTGGTGTGCAGGTTGATGAATGTTTTTCCCCTTTGAAAGGTTTGAAGGGACTGTCCACCAGCGTGGATGAGTCCTGGTGGTATAGGGGGACATCGGTACTCGGGTAGAGAGGGGTTGGGAGTGTTGGTTACAGTGGGAGCGCAGGTGCCACTGGAGTGGTCGCATCTTCATCCTCATGACCGGCAGGACCGAAGTCGTTGCCGCCATGTGTCCCAAGAGGCACAGGAGGGACTGTGCAGAGAAGTTCTCCGCTGTAGCTGCGCTGGTTGCGAGGGAGGTGATGGTGAGTAGTCTGCGTTCCGGGAGGTAGGCTTTTGACTCCCGGGTGTCAATTACTGCTCCTATGAATTCCAGCTGCTGGGAGGGTTACAGCTGGGACTTGTCATAGTTGATGACAAAGCCCAGGGAGCAGAGCATGGCCATTGCCCTTCCCAGGGAGTCCTGTAGTTCTTGGGCGGAGGGTGCCGTGAAGAGCCAGTCATCCAGGTAGGGAAAGACAGAGATGTTTTGTTTGAGGAGGTGCGCTGCCGCAGCGACTACACATTTTGTGAAGACTCTTGGTGCTGATGAAAGGCTGAAGGGGAGGACTCTGTATTGGTAGTGGTGCCCCAGCATGTGGAAGCGGAGGTACTTTCTGTGCGACTTGTGGATGAGGATGTGAGTGTAGGCTTCTTGCAAATCCAAGGATGCCAACCAATCACCGGTTTGAACAAGGGGAAGGATGGAGTTGAGGGAGTACATCCTGAACTTCACCCTGGTGATGAATTTGTTCAGCTTGCGTAGGTCTAGGATGGGGCGCATCCTGCCCGATCTCTTCGGAATGAGGAAGTATCTGGAGTAAAATCCAGAGTTGATCTCAGTCGTTGGAACCTCCTCTATGGCGTGGGACACAAGGAGGTGGATCAGCTCTGTTGCCATGGGAATTCGGAGGTGTGGAGGGGTGCCACTGGATGGTTTGTTGCGTTGGCAAGGTGGTGCAAAGAAACGAATGCGGTATCCCTTGTGAATGACGCGTAGGACCCAGGGGTCGGAGGAGATCTTCTCCCACTCCTGCAGGAATCGTGACAGGCGGCTCCCTATTTGGGTGGGCGCCAGTCTGGGCCTGTCAAAAGGAGGAACTTCCTTTGCCTGATGGCATGTTGGTGCTCTTCTTCTGTTTGCGAGCCCTCTGAGGCTGGCGCTGGTAGGAAGATCCATGGAAGGAGATGGCTTTGTACTTGGGACCTTGGCACTTTTGGTTGGATGAGTATTTCCTGTTGGAGCTGTAGTTGTTGGAGCTGAAGTAAGGCTTCCGCTAGTAATTGCTCTTTTGAGGGCCACTATGGCGCTCGAAGCCATCCTCTGCCAGGGTCTGAAAGGTAGTGCAGTGTTCCCTCATGTCGTTGACGGTGTCAGCGACCTTTTTTCCGAAGAGTGATTCGCCTGAGCAGGGGGTGTCAGCGAACGCATCGTGGGTGTCGTTGCACAGGCCGGATGCTCTTAGCCATGCCCACTTTCTGGCAGAGATTGCCGTGCCTGTGGTCCTCACGGACGTGTTGAAGAGTCGAAGGCCGTGCTGGCTAGGTGTTTGTTACATTCCGACATGTCTGTGAGAGAGTTAGTAATGGATGCTTGGGCCTCCTTCGGAAGGGACGAGATTGCATTTTTTATGTTTACCATGCAGGCGTCTTGGAAAAGGATGTGCTGAAACTGGTGTGCTGCGATTCTGGCATTAAGCATGGCTCCTTGGAAGACTTTCTTGCCTATGTCATCGAGGAGCTTCTGGTCCCAACCTGGTGGATTGTTGGTGTGGGTGCGGGAGGACTTGATTCTCTTCAAAGCTGAGATCACGATTGATTGGTGCACCAGTTGTGGTATGGTGAAGCCCAGTATGGGTTGGACCTGGTATTTGGAGTCCAGCCTTCTGGGGAATGGGTGGCTGGAGGCCGGGGTCTGCCACACTTTCAGATAGTCATCTCACAGCTTGCAGTGTATTGGTAGTGCGAAGGATGGTTTGGGAGCGGCGAGGTACTTCAGGACCTCGGGATCAGGCTCATCCGTTATGTTCGCATCTGTCAGGGCTAGAGTGCTCGCAACCCTCATCAGGAACTTTGGATAGGTGAGGTCCTCCAGAGGGGGTTGAGCACCTTCTGGTTCTGGGGATTTGGTAGGGTCGTTGGATGCAGAGCCGACCACGGCTTCGATGTCCTGTTCCTCGTCAGTGCTATCTGGGGATGGGTTGACCGGAGTTTCCTGCAGCGGCGGTGTGGACTGTGAAGTGTGGTCTGTGGCCAGTGTGTTTCTTGGGGGGGAATCGGAGCGTGATCGGACCGTGGAGACAGGCTGAGGTGTAGGAGTCGCAGTGGAGGGCGCTTCTGCAGCAGTTGGGTGAGCAGTATCAGGATGGCAGAGGAGCTGCGGCTGCAGGACCTGTCTTGCCTGTTTCTGCTGCTGGAGTCCCTGCTCCTGCTTGTGCTGACAGAAGTGGAGCATCTGCTGTGCTTTTTGTGGCGCCGGGAGGCGTGGTGGTGCTCAGCGCGGTGTCTCTTGCGCTGAGGTTGTTTGGGACTGGAGCTCAGGCTGCTGGAGGAATCCCTGTAGCTTCTGCGCTTTTCGCTGCAATGTTTGTGCTGATCGCCATGTCTGCAATCGGCACCGTAGTTGCCCCCATGGTGTTGGGGGGGGGGGTTAGAACTGGTAATGGGCTTTGGGGGGGGGGTTAAGACTGGTAATGGGCTGTGGGCTGATGGGGGCTGTCGGGTAATGGGCGATGGGGGGGCTAGGACTGGAACGGGGCTGGGGAGTTAAGACTGGAGGTGGGCTGATGGGGTTAGGACTGGTAATGGGCTGTTGGGGGGGTTTAGAACTGGTAATGGGCTTTGGGGGGGTTAAGACTGGTAATGGGCTGTGGGCTGATGGGGGCTGTCTGGTAATGGGCTATGGGGGGGCTAGGACTGGAAATGGGCTGGGGGGGTTAAGACTGGAGGTGGGCTGATGGGGTTAGGACTGGTAATGGGCTGTGGGCTGATGGGGGGGTTAGGACTGGCAATGGGCTATGGGGGGCTGACTGGAAATGGGTTGATGGGGTTAGGACTGGAAGTGGGCTGATGGGGGGTTAGGACTGGTAATGGGTTATAGGGGGGGCTTAAACTGAAAATGGGGTGATGGGGGGTTAGGACTGTAAGTGGGTTGATGGGGGGCTAGGACTGGTATTGGGTTGGGGGGTTGCTAGGACTGGAAATGGGCTGATGGGTGGCTAGGACTGGAAATGGGCTGATGCAAGGACTAGAAGGGAATGGATGCTGGGTGAGGCTGGAACTAGAAGGGAGCTGATGTTGGGGGAGGATTAGAATGGGATGGGGCTGGAAGAGTAAAATGGAGAAGGGAAAAATATTTTGTGTGGGAGGGATAAAAAATCTACAATTGGCCGGGTATTGGGAGAGTAAGTGGGGATTGAGGATGGAGGGGTAAAATTTGAGTGGATGAAATAGGAATGAGGAAAGAGCAAAAGGAGAAAGATTAGTATGTTAAAGCAGATGTAGAGAGAGAATGGAAAAAAACTAGAAGAGAGAAGAAAGGACAAATGGACAGCAGACGATGGAGAGTTAGCAGAAGACACGAAGAAACCAGAAGAAAGTGGCTGGAGCAATTGCAGCTGAAAATAATGCACAAAAGGTAGAAAAATATCTCTTTATTTTGAATTTATTAATTGGAATATGTCAGCTCTGGTAAATGTGCATCATTAACGTCTGTGCTTTGTTTAGTACAAGAGCAAATTAATGTATAGTTTTATTTCTACAGTGTTGTACATTCCAAGTTTGGCTTTTGGGATTCCCAGTTTAATTATTGTCTTCCTGTTTCTAAATTGTGATTACTTGTTTGGTGATGGTCTATGTTCTGCATGTGTAACTGAGCTGAGGTGTTCTGTTTATATAATTCCTATTTGACATTGCCACTTGTTCTCTTTCCCCAGTAGGTCATGTATTGTTGTTCTCTGAAATGTATTGGTTTAATATTTGCAGTGTTGCCTTTTGATTGGTAGAGTATGGTGCTTTGTGAGTCCTGGTAGTGCTGTTAGGATACGGCGGGTTTGCTATGGGTTCTAAATGGGCAGTGTTTGTAGTAGTTCCTAATGTGTCTGGCAGTTGGCACTGGATTATAGTAATGTAGAAATCTTTTAGTCTTTCTTTATCCATACACTCATTAAGAGGCACGTTTACTAAAAGTTAGTATATGGTAACATTATGCAAATATTTATGCAAATGAGGTCCCTTATGCAAATGAGGCCCTGCACCCCCCTTGGGCCGCCCCTGCTGGGGGCCCACAATTTTTGTTGAAGTAGGGCCTCACTCAAGGTAAATCCGGCCCTGGAAGAGCCGGTTGGTGGGCGGTGCCAGAGACGTCAAAGTGATGCATAGCCACAGTGTCTCCCGGGCTTCCTGCTTCTTGGCCAATCAGGCGGCGGTGGGCGGAGCTGGAGGACCTGCTGGAGGACTTCCGGGCGGCACCATCTTTGTGAGCTGCATGGCTGGGTCTGGCTGCCGGGTCGGAGGCTGGGTTTGCCCGGAGGTCTGCGATGCTCTGGGGGGCTTGCAGAGGCAAGGCCGTGGCCGGAGCCAACAACGGAGTAGCTGGGGCGCTGGTAGCAGCCTGGCTGAGGATGGGGACCCCGTTGGGCACATCCTGAGCTGGAACGGTCGTGAAGGAGGCAGATTTACCTGAGGAGGCAAGGTAATCCTTCAGGGCATGTCCTCTATACTTGCGGGCCCTCGGAGACATGCGGCTGCAGTGGCGGCAGTTCTCCACGCTGTGGCCGGAGCCCAAGCAGCGGACACAGAGGTTGTGAGTGTCTGAGTTGCTCATTTTCTTGCTGCAGCATGTGCATTTTTTAAATCCCAGCTTCGGCATGTTGCTGGATGATTCAGGTTGTATTAGATGTTTGAATTGGTGAGAGGAGAGTAAGGTCCGTCTTGCTGGCAAGGCGGAAGAAATTAGACTGGCCAGGCTAGGGGCAGACCAGTGAGGTGGGCTACCTGGGCATGCTCAGAAACCTGAGCTCTGGAGAGTACTTCATCATGGCGCCGCCCGAAGGACGTCACCAAGTGTGGCTGACACAATCCTGCTGGTCCATGGAGAATGAGAAATACTGGCTCTGCAGGGAAGCACAGGCTACTTAAGGGATAAGTTTTGAGCTTGCTGTTCTCAGTCTCCCCCTGCTGGTGGATGAGCATAACCCACGCATCTGGACTGGACTGGACTGGAGAGACGAACTGGAATAGTTCTTTACGTGCAACAATCCTTAACTGGTCTCTGTCCATGTTTCCTTAAATCTCAACCATTCAGCACATTCACCCTCACCACACACAGACAACTGCATATCTGAGACCCTATTCACCATCCCCCATTCTCTGTCTCTTGACTGCCTCCACCCTTATCACCTCCTCCCATATAGAGGAAGTGGCTACATGAAGTGAAGACCCCACAAAGGTTGAATGCAAGTCTATTCTTTTTCAAAAATGTAGACGCATGGCTTCATAAAGCCTTGATAATTAACACGCAGATTTCAAAATTCACTTGTTGCTTGACAGGGAGCCAATGCAAATGCACAAAGTTAGGTATATAATGATCATGGAAGGGACAGCCATTGAACAACAGTGTTCTATATTATTTCAAATGATTTTAACAAATATGTAAGCAAGTAACTCACAATACACAGCATTGCAATAATCAGTATTGCAAAGCACCACTGGTTGCACAACTGTCTGAATAATCTTTGACTCCAACAAATGTTTAATTTTTGGAAGCAGATGAAGCTTATAAGCAGCCGATGCTATTACTGAATGAATTTGAGTATGAAATGTCAATTGCAAGTCGAGTTTAATACCAAGACTCCTGACAATAGACAACAAAGATGGTGAACAACCTTGTACCTTCAAACAAGGTAAATTAGATGGAATTAGAAAGCAAATGACCCACAGAATTACAGTCTTTGACAAATTCAACACAAGTCTGTCACAAATGAACCACTCTTGAACATGTCTAGATAATAAAGAAGGGCCCAATATTCAGTGGCGGTGGATAGCTACTGCCGCTGAACTTTAGAACCAGATAATCAATGACGGGGTCATATCCAGCCACTGGCATTGAATGAATATCTGGGTCAGTTGGATAGCAATGAAGCTAACCGGACAGCAATGATATTCAGCTACTGCTCAGTTATCTTCGGCTTAACGTTCGCTGCTTAGCGATAACTGGGCAGCGGCTCAATATCACTGCTGCCCGATTATTGCTGGGTGCCACCCTTGCACCATGCCCGACACCCCAAGGCTAGCTGGCTAGCATCAGAGCATGCAGTGGTGGCACCATGGATAGTCAGCGGCACTAATCGCGTTAGCGCCCTGATTATCCAGGTCAGCACGATTAACGCAATTAGCAGTTCCGCTAGCCGCATTAATCTCGCTGAATATCAGCCTGAAGATATTAACACTAGAACACCAAAAACGTCCAAGCTGATCAGAAGCACAGTACTAGGGGTGTTTTTAAGTTGCATGCTAGGATACAGTAGGGGGAGGGGGAGGAGAGGTGGATAAGAGCACAGTCACTGCAGATGCTCAGAACGTCACGTGGAACAGTCTCCAAATTGGTCAGGAGCACAGTACTTGAAGTGTTAAGGAAGGAACATTATATGCAGATAGTGTGGGTCCATAGGAAACAGTCTAGTATACAGCCTTCCACCCACTATCTGCCATAGCCTAAAGGCAAAAATGTAATACCTGCATTTAATTATTGTTTAATGAAAAATCAGCCTAAAATTCCTCGTGCTAACAAGCTCTTTTTCATTGGGCTGATTGGCAAGGGGATTTCCTCTCCCCTGAAACCCCAGTGAAAAGAATGTGTCTCTATCCTCAATCCCTTCTCAAGCAACAAAAATTCTCCCCCTCCCTCCCCACATAGTCAGGAATGTGTATTCCCCCATACAGTCACTGACCCTGCATAGGCATCCATTCCCCTCTTCCCCCTTTCCTCCTTCCTTATATAGTTACTAATACCCCCCAATAGGTATCTACCTCCACAGTATCCCTCCCAAAACATTCATATTCCCCAGATACAGTGAATCCCTCATATAGTCATCACTCACCATGGTAGAATGTATTTACTTAATTTGCATTTGATTACCTTCATTATACCATCAGTCTCAAAGGGAGCAACAACCATCAGTCAAAATCATACATTAAAATATTAAACAAAGCAATACACTAAAACAATTGGGGGGGGGGGCATTCAAAGGCATTTACACGGTTTGCAGACCTTGTCAGGGGCAGAGCAGAGGTGGCACCCACTGCTAACCAGGCAGCGGCGATATTGAGCTGCTATTCAATTAGTGACACATGGGTAAAGTAAGGCTGAATATCCCACCCAATAAAGATACAAGCAGGTGAAGAATTCCATCCTTTCAGAAACCTGCCTTGCCATTCTGGAGGGCCTGGGTCTTAGTGAGCAGGAAGGACATCAGAACTCTCCTACCTGCACAGCTAGTGAATGACATCACAGTGAAGCACCCTAGTAGCATCATTGTCCTGTGGCAGTGATGCAGGCAGTAGGTCTCTGGCATTCCTTTTACTCATGAAGACCCAGTTCCAACAGAACGGAGGGGGGATAGGTAGGTGGGTAGGAGGTTCTTTGCCACAAGGGACTTTTACTGCTAGATGGAGAGAGAGTGGAAGGGATGACTATAGGGGGTTATTGGCAATGTATGAGGCAATACCTATCAAGTGGATTACTGCCTTTGTCAGGGAGCAGACTTGACTATGTTGTGGAGGGATGCCTGTTGGGGTTCCTCCCTCTTGGGGTATGATGGTGGTTGGGCGGGGAGATAGAGAAGTGGACACAATCTTTCTCCCAAAATTCTGGGGGAGAGGAATTTTCTCCTACCAACCAGTCCAAGGTGAAAGAGTCAGTTACTCTGCAGGATTTCGAGCCGTGGTTAAAATGGATGTTGAATATTTTTGTGTTAATGTCCACATTAGTACCAAAACCATGGTACTGAAAGCAAGTTTTACCATGTCCTTGATGAAATGTTTGCATGACAGGTTAAGTCTCATTTTAATGTGCATATAAAATTTATTTTTGACCTAGCAGTTTTCTCCTGCTCCTTTGGAGCGAAGGCTGGGATCTGGCACCATGAACCTTTGTTCACAATTATCTGGGATTCTTTCCTCTTCCCAACATATCTAGTCTGGTCATTGCAGTGATGGTCTTGGGTTAGGGACCATGCGTCAGAACTCCTTCTGGCTCCTGCAATCACAAGCCCTGAATGTAGTCACTAGGTCATTGCTTAAAGTTCACTAATATGGCCTTTAAACAATGACCATGACTTCCTCACCTTCCCCTCCCTCCCCCACATCATCCCTAGTCCCCAGTCAATTCAGGAAACAGAATGCCCAAGCTGGAGGCCAAACCAAGCATAGGCAGCAGAATAGGATGGGCCAGTGGGGCCATGGCAGGGATAGACTGGCCAATATTTTGCCCAACACAGCATCACACAAATGGAGAGCTTGCGGACAAGGCTTGAGATTGGTTTGTTTGGTCCCTCCAACCGAAAAGACGTTCTGCTGCCCTGAAATCATAGACTTTTCCATGACAGTGCATAGCATTGCTACTGAACCACCACAACAACCTTTGTAACATTTTTACCAAGATGCATGGCAAAACCTTTTTATTCTGAGGCACCATTGATCATACTAGAATTTTGATTTTTGCCTCCCACACAAACAATAAATATGGTGTGGTGGATTGACTGGTGGCAGGTAAAAACCAGTGGGTCAAATTTAGTTGACTGCAGGCAGCAAGAACTGAAGAAGTGAGGCAGGGGATTGATTACTATGGGTGGGATGATTCAGAGGGTGGCACAAAATTTCCATTCTGACTGGAGAGAGGCAGACACAATACTGTGGATATAGCACAAAACTCATGCACTGCTTTTCACATTCTTATTCACTCGTGGCCGAGCAAGGTAATGATTATCAAGGAGAATAACATGCCCCTCCCCCCCCCCCCACCCCCAGTTAGCTTACCATAGAGACACAGACAGGAGATGACCCTATGTCACTGGCTCCTGGGCATCAAAGGCTAGCCTCAGATAGAAGCGAATGCAAGTCTTCCTTGGATCAGTGACTCTTCTAGTACAGATACTATATAGGGACTGGATTGTGGGCGAAGCTGCTGTTATCAACCTCTCTAGTACAAATGAGAGGTGGATCTCATTGCGTCTTCCAGTACAGATGGAGGGATGAGAAGAAGGAGCTCTTGTAGAAGAATTGAACAGATGTTTTAAAACTGCAAAAGCCCTCAAGATTAGGCTAATCCCTTGCCCTGTTCCCCATCCCTTACCTTTTCCAGCTCTGTGGTTCTCCTCAACCTGGGAATGTGATGGCTAAAAAGAAAAAAAAAATCATGCCGTTTACATTTATAATTACTAAACAAAATGGCTGCTCTCCCTTTGGAGAACTGGCCTGAATAGACATCAGTTTATTAAATAAACAATCTGCTTGAGAAATCAAGGAATGGTGTGCCTGGCCTGGAAAGAGAGCATGGTTTGTACAGAAGGGTCAAGAGAGAGGTCAAGATATCTCTTTGTGTTATAGGCAAAATTTCACCACAGTTTTCTTCCATCATACTTCTGCAAACTAGAGTTCTCTTGACCAGTATGTCTTCACTTTCCAAGGACAGTCTTTCTTAACAGTGTCTGTTTCGGTAGTATAGTATTTATTTGATACAGTTCTGGAAGTGACTTGCTGTATTCTGATAGTCCTGTGGTAAGGTTCTAGGTCTGCCAGACTATAATGCAGTTTTCATGTGAGGACACTCTTGATTTAGCACACTGCATTGTGATATTCCTGTGATGATGACTTCGATTTTGCACACTATTGTGCAATATTCTTGTGCTCCTATGGAAAGGCTGTAAATCAGTGGTTCTCAACCTTTTTTCTACTGTGATATACCTGACAGACTGCAGTCATGTGCACGACACACTGAATGCTACAAATCTGCAGCTGAACAAAAAAAAACCCAAATATTTTATTGTAGTTAAAAATAATACTTGGGCTGGTGGCAACAGTGATCTTTGGAGGGAGGAAGCAGAATTAGGGAATGGTTATAGGGATTTCAAGTACCTGGCTCCTTGCATTGCACTTTCCCCATCCTGCAGGCACACATGGTTGCTAAGGAATGCATGGGATTGTTGTGTGTCAAATATTTGGTGACACACCTCCCAGCTCTTGGTAGCACATCAGTGTGTCCCGATACACTGGTTGAGAGCCACTGTTCTAATTAATCGGATTATAGTATGGTATTCCTGTGATAATACTCTGGATGTGGCACGCTATTGTGAAGCATTCTGCAATTATGTTCTGGATTTTGTACAATATACTGTGGTTTTCCTGTGTTGACACCTGGGTTTGGCATATAAGAACCCTTTGGATTCCCCACTAATCTTCCTAAATATTTAGGAAGTAAGAAATTGGTAGAGTCCATTTGTAAAAGTGCCACTTTGAGAGGCTGCCAGAAAGGATTGTGCTGTAGAGCCCCCAAAGCATGTTGGATTCTCAGGAATCTGGCCACAAACTATCTCTCTTAAGCAATGATACCCTTCCCCACACTCCAGAACTGCAGCATTCTCAGCCTCACTCATCCTCGAGAGTGGAAGACGTCAACTTGGGGATCAAGGATCAAACCAGGGACACAGCACTTTGTAGAGTTGCCAAATGGATCCAGATTCCCCCACAGGGTTGATCCAGTTCAGGATTTACCTCACTGCCTGCAAGGACTTGTAGTTCTGATTTCGCAATTGATTTTTCAAGAAAACCAAGACTGCAAATCACTGCAGGCAATGGGGTAAACCCAGGACTGGATCAACCCTGTTGGGCGAATCTGGAGCCAGTTGGCAACCCTAAGCTCTTGTCACCTGAGCATCCACTGATACCTGACTTCACGTCATAAAGAAAATGAGGTTGCTTGCCCATAGCAGGTGTTCTCCATATAAGCCCCTACGTATGGGTGATATCTCCGATGGAGGCTCATATGGGAAATCCCCAGCTCCTTTTAGACGCTTTTAGAAAGCTTTCCATGCATATGTGCCTGTTCCTACCTGCCACCTCAGTGCCTGACATCTTCAGTTGTGTGAAAAGCTGAGCCGAACAACTCCATGAGGAGAAGGATGAATTGTGAGGACTTATCTTCCTATCTATGGAGAACATCTTCTACAAGTGAGTGACCTTGTTTTCTCTGTGGCCAAGCAGGATAAGTCCTCATGTATGGAATCACTAGATACAGACGTGCCACAAGAAGCTCACATAACATAGCAACTTGCTTTTTTTTTTTGTAGGAAGAAGTTGAAATACCTTATTTTTTGAGGGGGGCAGCCTGCAACAAAAGAAAACTGGGCATAGTAGGGAATGAAATTGGATTCTAAACCTCAAACAGATTTCAAAGAACAGATTGACTGAAACTGCTGTCATGTTGGAAATCCCTCTCTAAGCGGTAGTGAGATGTGAATGTGTGGACCGAAGTCCAGGTCATAGTTTTGCAAATCTCTTCCACAGAGGTTGATCTCAAGTGGGCCACTGACACACAGCCATGCTCAGACATTATGTGCCGTGACATGACCCTCACGTCTAAGATCTGTAAGAGCATAAGTGAAAGAGATACAGTCTGCTAGCCGAATTGAGAGAATTGCTTTTGCTGACAGCAGCCCCCAATCTACTATGGTCAAAAGAAACAAAAAGCAGAGTGAAATTTCTATGGGCTTTAATCTGCCCCAGATAGAAGACCAAAGCTCTCTTGCAGTTCAGTATGTGTCAGCACACTTTCCCCTTTGTGAGTGTGGATTCTTGGAAAAAATGTTGGTAGAATGATTGACTGGTTAAGGTGGAAGTCTGACACCACTTTCGGGAAGGAATTTAGGATGAGTACACAATACCACCCTACTGTGAAAAAACTTAGTGTAAGGTAGATCACTACTAGAGCTTGGATCTCACTAAATATGTGTGCTGAACTTATCGCCACCAAAAAGAGGACCTTCCAGATCAGGAACATCACTCCATAGGTATGTAGTGGCTTGAAAAGAGCTTTCATCAGCTGAGATAAAACTGCGTTGAGATCCTAAGACAGTGCGGGAGGCTTTAGGGTAGGTTTTAATAGAAGCAATCCTTTCATGAAGTGAACAATTAAATACTGTAGAGAGATGGGCTTCTCTTCTACACGATTGTGGTAAAAATTAAGGGGTAGATTCTGTGGGCCAAATAGCAGGGTTGGAAGTTTGGGATGGATGTCCAACCCCTGCTCAGACCCTGGATGCGATTCCCTGCAAAGCGCTCCTCGCATGTACAGAGGGTTGTGTGGGGAGCACTGGATGGGGGCAGGAGGGGGAGGGCATGAGATGGAGGGTGGGCAGAGCGGGGACGGGCTGATTCACCCAGATGTACAGGGCCTATCCTGGCCATGGCCCTGTACGTTTGGTGGGGGGACAGATGGATGTGGAACTTATTTCACCTCGGAAGTAGAATAAGTACCATAGATGGCAGCAATCAGGCCAGGCAGGCCCCACCCCCCAAAGTAGAGAGCAGCGTCAGGTGAGGCCCCTCCACTTGATCCCGGCCTTGCAGACCCCGCTGAGGGTTGGGCAGCAGGGAAAAGACATCACATTCCATTTCGACCAGACTGCTGGGCATCCCAGTGCCATGGTGACAGGATGCCATGGCATGGCACACCAGCAGAAACATTTTATTTATTTATTTATTTAATAGTATTTCTAAACCGCCTTATCTTAATAATCAAGGTGGTATCACAGCAAGCAATCAGGTAAAGTGTGTGTGTTGTACATGCAGTGAGGATAAAACGTAGTTGTGTGAGGGATGTGTTGGGTGCTTGATTTGTTTGAGCTAGGGCAGACTGGATGAGCTAGGGCAGACTGTTTGAGCTAGGGCAGACTGGATGAGCAGGGCTGTTGAACTGGGGCCAGCCTGGGCTGTCTAAGTGCCTGATTCTGTAACCACAGGAATGTCTAGCTCCTGCGGTTGCAGAATCGGGTCCACTTTGGGCACATCCATTTTTTGGATGACCCGATAGCCCGGATGTGCCCTGTGCAGAATTGCCCTCTTAAGAGCCCAATCCAGCGACGTGAATAGTGGGGCTGTATGTCTCAGTGGGACGTGGAGCCCCACTATCCATCTGGCCCATATTCCTGCACACAATCTCCCCGCACGCACACAGCCGCAGTGCGGGGAGATCTGAACAGGGATATCATGGGGGCAGAGAGTGGTTTGGAGTGAGGGCAGGCCAGGCACCCGGACATACAGGGCCGATTCAGGTCACGGCCCTGTGTGTCCGGCGGACAGAAGATGGCCGTGCTGCTTATTCCACCTCAGAGGTGGAATAAGCAGCTGCGATGGTGGTGGACCCGGCCCAGCAGCCCCCCCAGCAGCATAACATCTGCAGAAGGTGGGGCCCCGCCACTTGATTCCAGCCCTGGCAACCCCATCGAGGGTCAGATGGCGGGGAAAGCTGCATTCTGGCCGTGGTGTGCTATCGGAGCTCTTGCTGGGCATCCTGGTGTCATGGCAACAGGACGCCTCGGCACCGACACACCATCAGGAGCATGAGGCGGGCTGGATGGGGTGTTGTGGGACATCCTGCACCGTGGGATAGGGGCATCGCCGGGTCATCTCAGTGCCCGATCCTGCATGCACGGGAGCTTCTTGTTCCTGCGGTGCAGAATCAGGTTCAATCTGGCCTCAAAGGGGCCCATCCTAAGTTTGACCAAAGTGCCCTTTTGGATCTCAGGCTCCACTTGTACTATGGTGGACTTTTACGGAGTTGGATTTGAGCCCAGATTCTGAGAGGTGCAGAAGGTATTCAAGTAGCTTTGGTGTGGATCAGGAGAAGGGATCTAGGGCCTATTCTTCAAACTAGATGCAAACCTCTGCCATTGGAAATCATAGGATCTTCTAGTGGAAACTCTCCTGGAAGCCAAGAGGCAGGTTCAAAGAGTGAAACTAGCTTCTCAATATTCAAACTGTGAGGGCTAGTGATTTGACGTTGGGATGTAGAAGATTCCCCTGATCCTATGAAATCAAGCTCAGAGAGTGGCCCAGACATATCAGTCTTCTGATGGAAATATCCTGGAGAAAACCAAACCAAGGTGGTCTGAGCCAGAAAGGAGCAATGAAAATCATGGTGTCCTTGTCCTCTCAGATATGCAATGAAGCTACAGTGTGACCTATTTAATACTAATAAGAGAAAATATTTTTTCACTCAACGCGTAATCAAACTCTGGAATTCATTACCGGAGGATGTAGTAAAAGCTGTTAGTGTAGCTCAGTTTAAAAAAAGGTTTGGACAAGTTCCTGGAGGAAAGGTCCATAAACCATTATTAAAGGAGATCTGGAAATCCATTGCTTGCCCCAATACAAGCACTGTGGAACCTGTGTCTTTTGGGGAAACTACTAGGTACTTGTGACCTAGACTGGCCACTGTTGGAAACAGAATACTGGGCCTGATGGACCTTGGTCTGACCCAGTATGGCATATCTTATGTTGTTATGTTATGTTCTTATGGAGTTTCAAGAGAATTCTTGCCATCAAAGGAATGGGCAAATACTTATACAGAAGACTCTCCCCGAATGAAAGAGGAAAGCATGAGAGGCTAGGATGCCATATGACCCTACTCTGGGATAGAACTGAAGGACTTATCTGTTCTGGAGAGTGTCAAAGAGGTCCATCGAGGGGGCACCCCTCTCTCAAAAGATACTTGGCACCATCTCCCTGTCCAGAGTGCATTTGTGAGGTTGAAGGACTCAACTCAGTCTATCTGCCAGAGTGTTCTTTCCTGCTATGTATGTGACTCTGCGTATCATCCCGTGAGAGATGGCAGAGTTTACAACCTGAAGGACTCCCAACACAAGAGATACAGCATGAATCTGTTCCTCCTGGATTGCTTGGGTAAACCATGTCAACTTGATTGTCAATTTGAATCATTACAATATGGTTTGCCAGCCAATCTCTAAAAGCTTTTAGAGCATTTGAAATTGCTTTCAGTTCTAGGAAATTGATCTGAAGGAGATTCTTCTGGTTGGACCACAATCCCTGAGTATGGAACCCATTGAGATAGGCCCCCTACCCCAGCACAGTTTGGATAGATCTGTGGTTAGTAACTTTTGGTCAGGGGGCTCCTGAAAAGACAAGGTCTTGACCAGATTCAAGGGGAGCATCCACCAGGAGAAAGACTCCCAAACCCAGATATGGTAACAGATACAATGTCGCTGAGTCTGTGAGTGGCCTGTGTCCACTGCATGCTCACGGTTCACTCAAATTGTCTCAAATGAAGACGTGCAATGAGAGTTATGCAGACTGTGGCCCAACATTTTCAACATTTTTTTTGCTTATATCTGCTGACTTTTTTGGACTTCTACTATGTTCACCAAGCAGGCGAATCTGTCAAGGGGAAGAAAAGCTTTCACCAGAGTTAAGACTAGTATGGTTCCAATAAAACTTTAATTGGCGAGGTGGGCTTAGACTAGAATTTGGATAGTTCATGACAAATCCTAGGAGCTCTAGCACCCAGATGATGATTTACATGTATTCTTGAACTCCTTCTTGAGTGTCACTTTTAACGAACCAATCGTCTTAGTAAGGAAACACAGGCACCTCCAATCTGTGCAGATACACTACAAATGCAGCTAGACATTTGGTGAAAACCTGAGAAGCGGACGTGAGGCCAAAGGGCAAAATGCAGTACTAATACTACTACTGATCATTTGTATAGCGCTAGAAGGCATACACAGTGCAGACACATGTAAAAGATGGTCCCTGCTCATCAGAGCTTACAATCTAAAGAAAGACAACTCAACTGCTGGGAACAAGGATATGTCTAGGGGAATAGTAAGGAAACAGGCAGTTGGAGGGCAGGAGCCTATGCAGATCAGAATCCAGAAGTGGCTTCGAAGAGGTGAGTTTTCAGCCTGGATTTGACGTGCAGACTCAGATAGTTTGTTCCAACCATAAGGCGCAGCAAGGTGGAAGGATCGGTCTGGAGTTGGCAGTAGAAGAGAAGGTCACAGACAGAACTGATCTGCCAGAAGAGCGGAGTTCCCAAGGAGGGATGTAGGGAGAGATAAGAGGAAAGGTAGTGAGGAGCAGCAGAATGAATGCACTTACAGGTCAGTAGAAGAATTTTGAACAGGATATGGAAATGGATAGAAAGGCCCTGACAAAAATATCTTATCTCCCCATTTTATTGCAGTGGCTATTTCCTCTTCTTTTTGTATCATTGCTTTCTTGACTACTTTGCCAGCCTCTCTAAATTTTTCCAAATATAGATGCCTGTCTTCCTCTCTGTGATCTCTTGTATTTCATGAAGGCCTCCCTCTTTTTCTTCACCTTTTCAGCTACTCCTTTCGAAAACCATAGTGGTTTCCTTTTCCTTTTATTTTTATTTACCATTCTAACAAAAAAGTTGGTTACCCTTAAAATATCCCCTTTCAGTTTTGCCCACTGTTTTTCTACATCCCCCAGCTGTTCCCATCCTGCTAATGACTTCTTGAGGTATTGGCGCATCTTGGCAAAGTTAGTCTTCCTAAAGTCTAAGACCCTTGCTTTTGAATGGATTTTATCAGCCCTAGTCCCAATACTGAACCACACCATCTGACGATCACTGGATGCAAGATGATCTCCGACTATAAAGCACAGTTACTTACCTGTAACAGGTGATCTCCGGGAACAGCAGGAATAAGTCTTCACATATGGGTACATCGGTACCGACGGAGTCTACGCGGGAACGCTCCCCAGCGTCCAATTAGAATGCTTTTGGGAGCATCCCATCACGCCTGCATGCTGCCTTCCCGCCTTTCCCAACTGCCTCTCCTCAGTTAAGTTTTAAAGCTGAGACAAAGAGAGAGAAAGAGTGGAAAGATAGGGAGATACAACTCCTAGGGGAGGTGGGAGGGGGGTTGTGAAGACTTATTCCTGCTGTTCCCAGAGATCACCTGTTACAGGTAAGTAACTGTGCTATCTCCAGGAACAAGCAGGAATGAGTCTTCACATATGGGGACTCCCAAGCTAAGATGCCTGGAGGAGTCCCAGCATGTTGCGGATCTGAGAAAGCCATGTTTTTCAACAGAACCTCAGGCATCCTAGGGATGGAGGGTAGGAGTTGAACTAAAAAGATGTGCTGTGGAACAGCTGGACCAAACAGGGCGCCTAGATAGGAGTCCCTGTGCAGGTGATATCTAGTAGTAAATATTGAATTGCAATACAGCAATATGGACCTCACCTGGTGGTATTGTAAAAGGTTATGGAGGTTCATATGGATGTGCTAATATGAACCAGCAGAATATCCCCAAGGGGTACCTCAATGTAAGAAGAGGTAAATAAACTGTGTAAAAGACAGGTTGAGGTCAGAACCTTTAGGGCGAGAAGAAAAAACCCCAGTGGAACTGGGGTAGTTCAATGAGGCAGGACTTTTGCAGGAAACGTGGAAGTCCCTATTAGATAAGACTGAAGCTCTTTTGACCTTAAAGAGACATAGGGGCATGTTTACTAAAATCCCGGTAAAGTGCGGGTGCCATATAAGGAGTGGGCGTTCCGTCCTGAAAAAGGAAAGGCGGAATTTACATATGCGCTAAGGTACGCGGCGCCCATGTGCGCCCCGCACCTTAGCGCATGGGATAGCTGCGCGAGAGGCATAAGTGGCGCGCTGAAGTACAAGACATAGAGCAGAGCCACAGCACAATGGTTAAGACACTGACCAATGGTGCAGGGATCATGGGTTCAATCCCCCACAGTGCCCACTGAAGACAGCTGGCTGAGGTGTTAATTTATGAGGTGCAGAAATACTGGGCAGCAGAAGGCGGCACGCTAATGTTTTTGGAGGCATATTAATACTGGGCGGCATAAGGCGGCGCGCTGATGTTTATGGAGGCATTATAATACTGGGCAGTATAAGTGGCGCGCTGATGTGCAAGAAGAAGAGCAGAGCCACAGCCCAATGGTTAAGACACTAACCAATGGTGCAGGGATCATGGGTTCAATCCCCCACAGTGCCCAATGAAGACAGCTAGCTGAGGCATTACTTTAGGAGCCAGTGTAATATTGGGCAGCAGAAGGCGGTGCGCTGATGGCCATAAGGCGGTGTGCTAATGATTTTGGAGGCATTTTAATGTTGGCAGGCATATGGCGGTGCGCTGATGTATAAGCACAAGAACAGAACCACAGCACAATGGTTAAGGCACTGACCAATGGTGCAGGGATCAGGGGTTCAATCCCCCACAGTGCCCAATGAACAAGACTGGCTGAGGCATAACATATTATGGGGAAGATTGCTTTAGGAGGCATTTTATTTTTATTGTAATTATCATTAATAGCAAACGCACTCTCAAATCGTGTTAACATAAGGTGCCCTATAAGGCACATTTTAAAGTGCACTGTCCGCCAAGGCACCCTAGAATGTTGCTTATAGGGCGCTTTAGAGGGTACCATATGAGGTACCGCAAGTTCAGAGTACTGTTTTTGATGGCAGCACTGTGCAGTTTAAGGAATGCAAAGCATAAGTAGGTGCGCTGACATGCAAGGAGGAGCAGCAGTGGAGCACAATGGTTAAGGCGCTGACTGCTGATACAGGGGTCATGAGTTTGCTCCCCAGGGTGCCTAATACATAAGGCTGGTTGTGGCAGCAGCTTTGCAATGTACATATTTTCTGCTCCAGCACCTTATGTTTATTTTATTAATTGCTGCCAGCAAACACGCCCTCACGTGCCGTAATTGAAGGTGCCGTATAAGGCACCCTATAAGGCACTCCATAGGGCACATGATAAAATGCACTGTCCGCCACGGCACCCTAAAATGTACCCTATAGGGCACCCTATAAGTTGCGTCACAGGAAAATGTACAGTGCCCCTTATATGGACGGAAACCATAAGGTGCCCTATAGGGCGCCCTATAAAGCGACCTCATAAGCACCTTATGGGTACAGTACGCTGAGGGTGTATTTGCTGGCAGCAAAATATGTACAGTAAAAAACAGATAATGCTTTGGACAACCCTATCAAATAACCCCACTGTGGGTCTGAACCCATGCCCTCTGGCGTCACAGGCAGTGACATAACCATTGAGCTACAGCTACTAGCAAGCCCCTGGCTGGCTGCAGAGAGCCTGCACGTCACCACACAGACAGTCTGCTGCAGTCACCAGGATAGGGTTAGCCCACCCATACCCATGATGCACTGCACATGCAAATCAGCTGTCCACAGATGAACACAAGATGGGCAATGCACACCCACAGCACCTCGGCCTGGTAGAGGGAAGTGACCATGTGCACCCACACACCACCTCGGCCTGGTAGGGGGTACTGACCATGTGTTTTACTGGCACAGAGTAGCTACACACCGTCACATTGTGCGGGTACTGTGCCCACCCTGAGGGTGCGGTGAGGCACCCAGGACCAGGTCCACAACACCTTCCATGGCTGAATGAGGCCATGCCGGAGGTCCAAAGCAGTGTTAATGTGTGAGATAGGTAGTTTCTGCACAAACACCTTGGAGATATCTGTCTGTTTCAGTCAGGTGTAGCCCCTATGGACCCCCAGGTGGGCTATGCACCACCACCACCACCACCACCCCCCCCCCCCCCCTCCAGGGCTGAGGGTGGCAAACAGGGTCTCCCATCAATAGATCCACATTCTACCTCCCTGCAAAGGTGGCAGTAAGAGGGGACCATCAACCCAGGTCCTGCTGAGGAACAGACACCCCACAGGGCAATCAATGCAGCTCTATACACATCCATTACACAATAGCAGACAGACATTAGGCCTGGATATGGTGAGCTGCACCCCACCACTATCTGATATTCTCCTGCAGCAAGTCATCAGCCACTGCACCCCGCAAGTTGCTCCATCAAGACACATACCAGCTGCAAACAGTGTGCTAGTTAGTCCACAGTGCATGTTCCCAGTGGAGATGCATGCACC
Organism: Ichthyophis bannanicus; assembly: GCA_033557465.1. Taxonomy (NCBI): domain Eukaryota; kingdom Metazoa; phylum Chordata; class Amphibia; order Gymnophiona; family Ichthyophiidae; genus Ichthyophis; species Ichthyophis bannanicus. The sequence goes on from CM066039.1 coordinate 197,954,165, forward strand.
CAGAACTGGGATGTCAGCATACACAGCAAGCAGTTAAATCAGTGACTGGGCCCCAAAAGGAAACCCATATCTATCACATGAGAAAAATACTATATAGCACTATGGGGGTGCCTAGCCATGCTGTGGTCACTGCACAGTCAGGGTGAGAGTGATTTCTCAGCAGGACATACTGAGGTCACCCTGTCTGTGTAGGTGGTGGCCGGGCACTAAAATGTCCCAGTCAGTGCCCTATGCCCTGTGCAGATGCACCCTGGCCAGGCCACCCTGTCCAGCCTATACCCATGGTACCTTGCTCCTCATTATGCACATTGGCAGCCCAATACTGGCAACATTGCTGGCAGTGTGGGCTGTGGAAGGTGTTTGCAGCCACCACACACTGGATAGACAGACAGCCACCCCCACACCTATGCCAGCATTGTGCTACTATAGAGGAGTCCAGCAGCCATACCCACCACACCAGTCCTGGGCACAGTACAGGCATGGATATGGTACGCAATACTGTTGGGGGTCACTCCTCAGGGTGGTAAACACTGTCAGAGACCAGACCTGCAGCGCACACCGCAGACATCACAATGATTGTTATGGTGGAAATCAATGAGCAAAATGTGCTTAACGTAGGAATTGATATCTGCCAGTTATCATGGGCAACGTTTGATAGCTGTGTTCCATATACCCAGGTGTAGGGTGGCATTGCTAAGGTATGCAACTGCTAGTATTGGGAGATACAGGCAGGGCCCAATGTCCTGCCTCTCCAGGAGGCATTGGCCAATGGGGCCTGTGGGGGTGTGTGTGGGTGTGTCTGGCCCTGTTGGCTGCTGCTTTACGGCAGAGTGTCCCAACTCCAGTCCTGGTGTTCCAACCACTGTTCGGGTTTTCATGCTGTCCCTCATAAATATGCATGAGCTACATCAGCATACCATGGGGGTGGTGCATAGATATGCAGCACAGGCATCTTTATTAGAGGCAGCATGGATCCTGAATGGTGTGGGGCCCTCCAGGACTGCATTTGGGAGACTCTGCTCTAGATAATGCGGCTGTTTATGGTGTCTGTGTTTGGTGTGGTAAAATATAGGCGTGTGAACCATGCGTATGTTCTCAGCAATAAAGGTTTCTCCTTACTATCTCGGTTTAGTTGTAGGAAAATATGTGGACTGGATTGGCAGTAGCCCCAGCTGGGCTTTGAACCTGTGACCTTCTGTTCCTGCACACGCTGTCTGTGTGCACTGCACCACCATGTTGCCACAGATATGCTGTGTTCCCTGGGGAGTCCATGACTGTACATCCGACAGAGCCTGTCTGTTGCGGTGGACGGTGCCAGCCTGCACAGGCCTAGGCCACTGTCTGCTGTGGTTGCAGCCACTGCCCCCTCCACCACCTGTACCCTTCTGCCAACATGCAGACATGTCCTTATCTGGGAAAAAGCATATGACCTGATTGAGTTGTGGCACTCCAGGACTGAATTTGGGGGACTCGGCTGCAGGTAATGCCCATTGTTATTGTTTGTGTGCGGTGTAGGGTAAAATATAGGTGTTGGAACCATGCTTATGTTCTCTGCCATAAAGGAGTGTCTGTACTATCACTGTTTAGTGGTGGGTAAGACTATGGGGACTGGGTTGGCAGGAGCCCCAGCTGGGATTTGAACCTGTGACCCTCTGGTCCTTCAGGCACTGGCTGTGTCCGTTGCACCACACTGTGGCCACAGAGACAGTGCAGTCTCTGGAGATAGGAAACCTGGCCGCACGAGTCAGACACCCTGCTCTGCACAATTTTACTGTGGGCTCGTTTACCTTGTATGGGGACAAAGGTGCAATTAAACCTCAAAAATGACCTCCAAAAAAGGGGAAAAAACCAAAAACAAGCTGGGCAACAGTGATATCAATGGGCAACATGACAAACACTCCCAGGAAAGCTCCATTAAAATGCAGTGCTTTTTGAACGAGTCTACGGAGCGTAGACCCTTCCAAAAATCATTTCTTTTTTCTGGAGCTTTCCTGGGAGTGTTTTTCATGGCTGCCCATTAATATCACTGTTGCCCAGCTGGAGTATAATTTATTTGGAATTTTTTGTGGTCATTTTCATTTTATTTTTGCTATTTTGTTCTGTGCACATGTATCACACTGCTCACGTTTTTCAGGTTTCCCCGGTTTTGCTGTACATTGCTGACGGAAATGGTTTCTCTTCCCTTTAAATCGGCTCTAACGCGAGGGTTTCACTCGCGGTATTTTTTGGGCCGAAATTCAGCCCCGCTCCTGTGCGGGGAGCCTCTCCCCTCCCACTGTCCACCCATTGACCCCGTCCCTCCGCCCTCCGTACGTCTTTCCCCGCCTCTATCGCACATCAGCGCACCGCACACGTGCGCCGGCCCGTTAATGTGACGCGCACATGTGCGCGGCGCTTAAGAGCACTTAAGTGCATCATTAGCGTGCACAATTGTGCGCTGCGCACGTGTGCGCAGTTTAGTAAACATACCCCATAGTTCTTATAGGAGAAGAGGGGCTTTGAAGATCCCTATATCCAAGAAGGACAGAAGTATGAGGCATTGTAGCCTCCTATTTTCTGAAGATTCAGAATGTCCTTCCTAACTGAAGTCACTTAGGAAAAAGAGGATATATGGAGGGCTTCAGATGTACCTAAACTGAAGGTCATGGTGTAAAAATCCTTTACCAGAGGGAAGTGGTTGTTTATGGAGAACCCTAAGTATGCTGGAACAGCATTGCAAGGGATAGTGAATATCTGTCGGTGCCGTGAGGAAATATATATATGAACCTAGGCAGACAGACAGAAAAAGTATATAGATATATATCTACCTACTATCATATATTGCAATATATATAGATATAGATATATAGATAGTGTGGTGAGGAGGAGGCTGCCCAGCATGAAAATAAAGGAGAAAGAAGAACTTTTTCTTCTTCTCGGGGGATGGGTTCACTAGAACACATACATCACAGCAGAATCCCTGAGAGAAACCAAGAGGGTAGTGCTAGGTTTAAGCCAATCCCAGACCTCATGACAACCTCAGGCAAGAGTAGGAGGTACAAGTGGGTGGAGTCAGGAAGGGAGTTGCCCTGCTCAGCGTTTAAGTTTGAGGGAACAAACAAAGTGAGCAGAGGGGCCAGAGAGGCAAGGAACTCCAGAAAGGCCTGGAAAGCCAGAAACTGCAGAGATGCAGGAGAAAGCAAACACAGCAAAACCAGCAACCATGAAAGAAGCAGATACAAAGTGAGTAGCAGCAGAGACAAGAGCAGCCAGCACTGCAGCCCAGGAAGCTACAGGGAAGGTTCCAGGCAAAGGACCAAACAGACTGGTTACAGGGAGAAAGAGAGAAGGTTGGCTATAAGGAAGCTAAGGCAAGAGTGCTTAGACTCACCGGAGGAAGGGTCTATCTGCAGGCAGCAGAAGCCCCAGGAAGGGAAGTGGAGAGCTTACCCTGAGTCACTGTCTAGCTCAGAGACAGAGGGAGTGCCAAGCTGGAGAAGCCTCAGCCAGGAAGGTGATGCAGCCGGACTCCAAGGTAGGAGAGATAAAGCCATAAAGCCTAAACCCTGTGTTACATGCTCTGACTCAGAAGAGAGATTAAAGCCTAGAAAAACCCGGAATAGGAGTAAGGGTTTTGCCAGGGACACTGAACAGGAAAAGCCCAGTGAAATCCTACCACAAGGAGAAAGGGTCATTCAGTGGCATAGGCTATTTAATCTGCTAAAGAATATTAAGGATAAACTGCCAGAACGCTTACAAGCATTGCCAAGTTACAGCTCAGTTGAAAGCATGGAAGTAGCAGGCCAAGAAAGTGACCTTACTTCAGTTTGTTCTGAGATGGACTGTAATGTGTGCATGAAGGCTGAGTAATGGAAGCCTGAGAAAGGAAAGAAGTGAAGCTTGTGTAGATATCTTTATTGCAACACTGGTTACAAGTGTTACCTTAAGAGGAGAAGAATAATCCTGTATTTTGCTTTGACCTGAATGTGTACATTTGCTTTGAAGATTTGTCAACCATTTTGACACAGATGCTAATAAAATTCCTGTGTGCAGATTTGGTCGATGGACACAGAGTTTAGATGAGCCATAGAGGTGGCCATGGCCCTCACATTGTGAGCTGTGACATGGCCCTCCAGAGAAAGGTTCTTACTTTGGTAGGCGAAGGAAATACACTGAGCAATCCAATTGGACAGAGTTCTCTTAGAGACTGTAAGTCCTAAATGAGAAGGATCAAAAGCAACAAAAAGTTGAGAGGACTTTCTATGTTGCTGTGTCCTGTGTAAGTAGAAAGCAAGTGCTCTTTTACAAGCCAGGGTATGAAGATTCCTCTCTGCACTTGATGCATGAGGTCCTGGAAAAAAGACAGGTAAAAAGACCTCCTGGTTCAGATGAAAAGGTGAGACCACTTTAGGCATAAAGTGTGGATTAGTTCTGAGGACTACCTTGTCATGATGGAACCTTGTATAAGGAGGATTAGCCACTAAAGCTTGCAGCTCACTGATACGGCGAGCTGAGGTGACTGCAATGAGAAAAATTACCTTCCAAGAAAGGAATTTTAAGGAGGTAGTGGCTAAGGGTTCAAAGGGTGGCTTCATAAGCTGGCCAAGAACCAGATTCAAGTCCCAGGCCACTGGAGGTGGTCTAATGGGAGGTTTAGTCAAAAGAAGGCCTCTCATGAATCTTGCTATAAGAGGATGAGAGGAAATAGGTTGTCCATTGAGAGGCTTAAGGGATGCTGCAATAGCACTCAAATGGACTCTGATTGAATTTGTTTTAAGGCCTGCATGGGATAAATGCAGCAAATAGTCTAGTAGAGAATGCAAAGGTATTGCAAGAGGGTTGAGACCCTTCTCTGCACACCAAATGGAAAACCTTTTCCATTTAAAAGCATATGAACGTCTGGTGGAAGGCTTTCTGGAAGCATGAAGGATATCCTTCACTTGCTGAGAAAGTTGTAAATCTTGAAGGTCTAGGCCTTCAGCAACCAAGCCCTGAGATGAAGAGACTGAGGATTTGGGTGCCACAAAGTTCCCTCCTCCTGAGAGAGGAGATCTGGAGCAGACCCCAGGTCTAGGGAGGGAGCTTGAGAGAGATGCAGAAGTAGAGAGTACCACACTTGGCGTGGCCAAAGTGGTGCTATGAGGACATAGTCCCTTTGTCTCTCTGAAACTTGAACAGAGTCTTGGGGATTAGGGGAATAGGTGGAAAGGCATAAAGGAAGTCTTGCCCCCAATGAAGGAGGAAGGCATCCCTGGCCTGAACTCCCTGACATGGAATCCTGGAACGGGGAAGTTTGGCATTCCACGGACTTGCAAACAGGTCTATGTCTGGGGTACCCCAAATCCGAAAAATTCTGGCTATCTGGTCCCCATGGAGGGACCATTCGTGTGGAAGCAGAACTCGACTGAGTCTGTCTGCCCAAGAGTTTTGAACTCCTGGAAGATATACTGCCATGAGATGGATTTGATGCTCTCTGGCGAAGGCCCACAATCTCAGAGCTTCGTTGCAAAGCGACAGAGAGCCAGTTCCCCCCTGCTTGTTCACGTAGAACATAGCTACCTGGTTGTCCGTGTGGATGAGGACTGTCTTGTAGCTGAGCAGGGTGTAGAAGACTCTGAGAGCCAGAAAGATTGCTCTGAGCTCTAAGAGGTTGATATGAAGATATGTCTCCTGTGGAGACCAGATGCCCTGGGTCGAGAGGTCTTGTAGATGAGCCCCCCAACCCTTTGGAGAGGCATCTGTTGTAAGGGTTGCTTGGGGTAACACCTGTTGAAAGGGGGACCCCAGCAACAGATTCTGAGTGGACTTCCACCAGTGGAGGGACGAAAATAGGCGACTGGAGGTTGCTATTTTGTCTGACAGGCAACCTGATGCCTGGGTCCATTGGGTGGATAGGGTCCACTGAGCTGCTCTCATGTGAAGGTGAGCATAGGGAACCACATGCACCGTGGATGCCATGTGGCCTAAAAGTTGCAACATCTCTCGAGCAGTTAAATGGGATTTTAACTGAATCTGGGAGGCTAACTGCACCAAGCGTAGGCAACGGGCCTGGGGAAGATAGGCCCTTGCAGTTGTGGTATCCAGTAAGGCCCCTATGAACTCTAGAGACTGAGTAGGGGTAAGATGGGATTTTGGAATGTTGATTACCAGTCCCAGATACTGAAGAACACGCATTGTGCAGGCTAGAGAAGTCTGGGCCTCTGATGAGCTCGGATGAGCCAGTCGTCCAGATATGGGAATATGAATATTCCTAGAGTGTGTAGGAATGCAGCTACTACTGCCATGCATTTTGTGAACACTCTTGGAGCAGAGGCCAGACCGAAAGGAAGCACTTTGTATTGGTAGTGCTTTCCTTTGTACAGGAAGCGAAGGAATCTTCTGTGTGTTGGATGGATGAGAACATGGGTGTACGCATCCTTGAGATCTAGAGAACAAAGCCAGTCCTGACTCTGGAGGTATGGAAGGAGAGTTCTGAGAGAAGTCATCTTGAATTTCTCCTTGCATAGAAACTTGTTCAATTCTCTGAGATCTAATATGGGTCTGTAGCCCCCTGTTTTCTTTGGGATGAGAAAATAGGGGGAGTAGAACCCTGAACCCTGTTGAAGAAGGGGTACTTCTTCTATTGCCCCTTGGGCAAGAAGGGTAGCAATCTCCTGACCTAGAAGGTTGAGGAGAGATGTTGGAGAATTGAACTGTAACAGGTGATCTCTGGGAACAGCAGGAATTAGTCCTCACTTATGGGTACGTCGGAACCGACGGAGCCTGCGCGGGAAAGCTCCCCAGCTTCCCAGGAAGGAAGCTTTTGGGGCCTCCCACTGCACATGCGCGCTGCCTTCCTGCCTTCCTGACCAGCTCTCCTCAGTTCGAGTTTATAGCTGAGACAATAGAGAGAGGAAAGGAAGATAGATAGAAGATACAACTCCTAGGGGAGGTGGGTGGGTTGTGAGGACTAATTCCTGCTGTTCCCAGAGATCACCTGTGACAGGTAAGTAACTGTGCTATCTCCAGGAACAAGCAGGAATAAGTCCTCACTTATGGGGACTCCCTAGCTAAGATGCCTGGGAGATCCCCTTCCAAGGGTTCGCCATCTTCGTATGGATCTCAGGCATCCATCCTGGGAAGGTGGGCAGGAGTTGTTCAAGTATGGAACAGGTGTTTGAGGACAGCCTGACCAAACAAGGCATCCCGGCGGGAGTCCTTGTCCAAGCGGTAATGGGCTGTGAAGGTATGAACCGAGGCCCATGTGGCGGCTCGACAGATCTGATCTATGGATACAGAGTGAAGATGAGCCATAGAAGTGGCCATGGCTCTCACATTGTGAGCTGTGACATGGCCTTCCAGAGAAATATTTTTACTCTGGTAAGCAAAGGAAATACACTTTCCAATTGGATTGCTCAGTGTACGTTTGGAGACTGGAAGTCCCAAATGAGAAGGATCAAAAGCCACGAAAAGCTGGGAAGACTTTTGATGTGGCTGAGTCCTGTTGAGGTAAAAGGCAAGAGCTCTTTTACAATCTAAAGTATGAAGGTTCCTCTCTGCACTGGATGCATGAGGAGTCGGAAAAAAGACAGGTAGATATACCTCTTGATTAAGATGAAAAGGCGAGACCACTTTGGGCATAAAGTGGGGATTCGTCCTAAGGACCACCTTATCATGATTAAACCTGGTATAAGGTGGATGAGCCACTAAGGCCTGTAGTTCACTGATGCGGCGAGCCGAAGTGACTGCAATAAGGAAAAGGACCTTCCAGGAAAGAAATTTCAAGGAGGTAGAAACCAACGGTTCAAAAGGTGGCTTCATAAGCTGACCCAGAACTAGGTTCAAGTCCCATGCTGCCGGAGGAGGTCGGATGGGAGGCTTAGTTAGAGTCAGGCCTCTCATGAACCTTGCAACAAGCGGATGAGAGGAGACAGGTTGTCCATTTATAGGTTTTAAGGATGCTGCAATAGCACTCAAATGGACTCTTACTGAATTCGTCTTAAGGCCTGCATTAGAAAGATGCAGGAGATAGTCTAGTAGAGAATTCAAAGGAAGTGCTAGAGGGTCAAGACCCTGTTGAGCACACCAAATGGAAAAGCGTTTCCATTTGAAAGCATAGGAACGCCTCGTGGAGGGTTTCCTAGAGGCATGAAGGATACCTTTCACTGGTTGAGAAAGATTGAAGTCATGAAGGCTTAGGCCTTCAGTAACCAAGCTCGGAGGTGTAGGGACTTGGGGTTTGGGTGCCACAAAGTCCCCTCTTCCTGAGACAGAAGGTCTGGCACAGCTCCCAGGTCCAGAGAGGGTCCCTGGGAGAGATGCAGAAGTAGAGGGAACCACACTTGGCGTGGCCAGCGTGGAGCTATGAGGATCATCGATCCGTGATCTCTCTGGAGTTTGAACAGAGTCTTGGGAATCAAAAGAATGGGTGGAAAGGCATATAGGAATTCCTGACCCCAATGCAGGAGAAAGGCGTCGTTGGCCTGAGCCTCCTGACACGGATTCCTGGAACAGAACCGGGGAAGTTTGGCATTCCACGGACTTGCAAAGAGGTCTATGTCCGGGGTTCCCCATTCCTGAAAGATTCTGCGTATCTGGTCCATATGTAGGGACCATTCGTGTGGAAGCAGAACTCGACTGAGTCTGTCTGCCCGAGAGTTTTGAACCCCTGGAAGATAGACTGCCAGAAGATGAATTTGATGCTCTCTGGCGAAGGCCCATAATCTGAGAGCTTCGTTGCAAAGCGACAGAGAGCCTGTCCCTCCTTGTTTGTTTATGTAGAACATGGCTACCTGATTGTCTGTCTGGACTAGGACGGTCAGGTTGACTAGGAGGGTATGGAAGACTTTGAGGGCAAAGAAGATTGCTCGCAGTTCCAGGAGGTTGATGTGAAGGGTGGTCTCCTGTGGAGACCAAGTACCCTGAGTGGAGAGGTGTTGTAGATGGGCTCCCCACCCTGTTTGGGAGGCATCTGTTGTGAGGGTTGCTTGGGGCAACAAAGGTTGGAAGGGGGCCCCCAACAACAGATTCTTGGTGGACACCCACCATTGGAGGGACCAAAACAGACGCTTTGAGGTGAGTATTTGGTCGGAGAGTGCTCCTGATGCTTGAGTCCACTGGGTGGCCAAGGTCCATTGAGCTGCTCTCATATGAAGATGAGCGTAGGGCACCACGTGTACCGTGGAGGCCATGTGGCCCAGAAGTCGTAGCATTTCTCTGGCTGTCAAGTGACTGCTGGATTGAGCTTGGGAGGCCAAGCACACCAGACGTTGGCCCCGGACTTGAGGTAGGTAGGCCCTTGCAGTGGTGGTGTCCAACTGGGCCCCTATGAATTCCAGAGACTGAGTAGGGATAAGTTGAGACTTGGGAAGGTTTATCACCAGTCCCAGATACTGCAGAATGTGTCTTGTGCGGTCCAGGGAAATCTGGGCCTCTGACTGAGAGGGAGCTCGGATGAGCCAGTCGTCCAGATATGGGAATACAAAAATTCCCAGACCTCTTAGAAATGCGGCAACAACTGCCATGCATTTGGTGAACACTCTTGGAGCAGAGGCTAGACCGAAGGGAAGTACTCTGTACTGGAAATGTTTTCCCTGAAACAGAAATCTTAGATATTTTCTGTGGGATGGGTGGATGAGTATATGTGTGTACGCATCCTTGAGATCTAGAGAACAAAGCCAATCCTGACTCTGAAGGTATGGAAGGAGAATGCCTAGAGAAAGCATTTTGAATTTCTCCTTGTACAGAAATGTGTTCAATTCTCTCAGATCTAGGATAGGTCTGAATCCCCCTGTCTTCTTTGGTATGAGAAAATAAGGGGAGTAGAATCCTGTCCCTTGTTGAAGAAGAGGAACCTCTTCTATTGCCCCTTGGGCAAGGAGAGAAGAGATTTCCTGACCCAACAGGTCCAGGAGAGATGGGGGAGAATTGAAATGCCTCACCATGGTATGTGGAGGAAGGTTGGAAAAATGAAGTTTGTAGCCCTCTCTGATGATAGAGAGGGTCCAGTGCTCTGATGTAATTTGCCCCCATCTGGGAGCAAAGTGAGCTAACCTTCCGGGAATGGTGAGGGGCTCTGGTTGTTCTAGAGCCAGAAATGTTAAGTTCTCTAGGGGCAAGTCAAAACCCCTGAGGGGGTTGAGCCTGCTGAGGAGTGGTAGACACTGCAGGCTTTGACCTTGCCTGTTTAGGTTGCTGACGTTTAGCAGCAAAGCGAGGCTGAGAAGATTGTTGGCCAGTATTTGTGGAAAATCTGGCTTTCTTGTAGTAAGGCCTCTTGAAAGACTTTTTCTTGGCAGGAGTAGAGGTAGACTTAGAAAGTCTATCCAATGTAGCATTTTCTGCGTCCATTTGAGTGGCTTTAATTTGCCAGTCTTTACCAAATAAGTTCTCACCTGTACAGGGCAGATTCCGTAAGCCATCCAGGACCCAGGGTTCTAGGTCAGAGGCCTGGAGCCAAGCAAGTCGTCGGGCTGCAATAGCAATGCCCAAAGCTCTACCGGCACCCTCAAAGGAATCAAAAGCTGCTCTGTTGGAGAACTTAGAAACATCTAGAAGCTGTTTCACCAGAGAAATGAATCCTCCTTTCTATCCTCAGGGATAAAGGAGGCAAAATGCCGTACCTTTAGGGCAAGTTCCCTTAGAAACATGCCCATATACAGACTGTATGAATTAATCCTGGCTATAAGCATACTAGCCTGGAAAAGTTTCCTACCAAAAGAGTCTAGGGTCTTACATTCTCGCCCTGGAGGGGTAGAAGAGTGCCTTTTGGTACTCTTAATCTTTTTCAGTGCAGACATCACCACAATGGAATGGTGAGGCAACTGAGTCTTTTGAAAACCAGGAGAAGGAGGGACCCGGTACATGGTGTCCAACCTACGAGAATAAGGAGACAACGTTAGAGGAGCCTCCCATAAGTCCATCAAGTGTTCTTGAAGGATTTCATGGATAGGCAGGGTGACTGCCTCTTTAGGAACCTTAGGGTATCCTAAAATATCCAATTTCTTTGACCTAGGTTCTTTTTCAGAGGATGTGGTAATAGAAAGTCCTTTAGCTAGCTCTATAATGAAGTCTTGAAAGGACAAATCCTCTGGTGGAGATATTCTCCTCTTTGGGGAAGAAGGGTCTTCATGAAGAACTAGAGACAGCTCATCAGAGTCCTCAGAGGAGTCAAAATCCTCAGAAGAATCAGAGTATTCTCTATTTGCTTCCAACGCACGATACGCATACCGATCGGTATCGACAACGGGCGTACCGGGTATGGGATCGGTATCGGGTAAAAACCCGTATCCGGCATGCGGAACCGATCTGCGTTTGGAAGTGGATGGTCTCGGTTCCGGTATGGCAGACGATACCGGAACCGGACCCGGTACCGCTGAACGCGGTACCGAGGGTGTCGCAGCTTTAATAAAAGCCAGCATGGCCTGCTGCATGGTCTGAACAGTATTGCTCATAGACGCCACTGCTGACTGGATGTCGGTACCGGTATGGGCCGGTACCCCAGAGCAGTCTAACAGGTGATCAGTCGAGGCCGTGCCATCGATGTCAACCTGTAACCCCATAGATGGTGCTTTGGAAGCCAGAGCTTCCCGCCGGGGTTGTTTGGCTGGGGCAGGATCCTCAGATTCAAAAGTGAGAGCCTCTTGATGCTTTGAAGGAGATTTGCTCTTTGAGGACCTGCCCGAAGAAGGTTTGGTTACCTGAGATCCATCCGGAGAGGAAGACCTGGATGACTGTGATGCTGGATTATCTGAAGCAAACAGCACGTGGAATTTGTTGGCCCGGTTCTGCAAACCACGTTTAGACATCTGGGAGCAGGATGGGCAGTCCGGAATGGAGTGGTCAGGTCCCAAACATTTAAGACACCATTCATGGGTGTCTGTGACAGAAATAACAGCACTACACTTGGTACACTTCTTAAAACCAGGGGCTGGTTTCTCCATGAGGAGAATTTGTGTAGGCCTGAGGCCTAACCGAAGTCACCAAGTTGTGCAAAGATAAAGATTTTTTTTTTTTTTTTTTTAAAGAAAAGAAAAGAGAGACCGGCGGTACCGGTTTCGGTATGGGGAAGGCAGGTACGCGGTCTAAAGAAACAAACTAAAACAATAATTTCTTCAGCGGTGACAGGAACACGACCTGCTGGCTCTGCGGAAAAAGAGAAACTGAGGAGAGCTGGTCAGGAAGGCGGGAAGGCAGCGCGCATGTGCAGTGGGAGGCCCCAAAAGCTTCCTTCCTGGGAAGCTGGGGAGCTTTCCCGCGCAGGCTCCGTCGGTTCCGACGTACCCATAAGTGAGGACTTATTCCTGCTTGTTCCTGGAGATACAGAAAGCGATGCATATAAGACAGCACGTTAATTACAAAAACTGACATATTCCAATCACTAAATTGCAAATAAAATTATTTTTTCTACCTTTGTTGTCTGCCATTTTATTTTTATAACTGAGCTAGTTCTAGTCTCTCTTTTCCATATCCCTTGTATCCATCTTCTCAATGACTCCTTTCCATTTCTTTTCTCTCATCCTATTTTCTTCTCTTCCTTCTCTACGTCTTTTTTCAAAACCAACCTCTACACAAATAAAAACCACACCTTACATCAGCCTTTTCATTACATGCAATAAACTCCTAACAGTGCAAACCTACAAAAGTTGGGCTCCCAAATACTGTATTGCTCCATCCGCCCATTTAAAAGGAAATGCCCCCCTTACCACACACGAGTTCATTGAAAACCATGTTGACTGGTAGAAAAACAGTATATAAAAGATGTTTAATAAGTAAATAAATACTGCCTTTCTACCTGCCCCCGCATATTCAAATTTAACATCTCTGATTTGCTAAGATTCATTTTATACTCTGAGACCAAACCATACTGCTTTATTATTTGTAACTCTAGCAACGACATTACATGATGCCGAATGGCAAACCCAACATCGCTCCTTCTTCACAACTTTCAAACCCCTGATATCACCACACTGCCTAACCATTGCAGCCAAGGGGTCAATAACCAGAGCAAATTAAAGTGGCAAAAGGACATCCCTGCCACGTACCCTGATGCAAACTGATAACCTCCCCATACTGACTATTAACCTACAACTGTGCTCTCGGTCTCTTATACAGAAAGCCAATCCACCTTCTAAAATTCTCCCCCAATCCCACCCTCCTCAGCAACACAAACATAAATCCCCACTCCATGTGGTCAAATGCTTTCTCAACATCAACTGCAAGGAGCATAGCGGGGTCACTCTTCAACCGAGCAGCCCAACTCAGATTGAATATCCACTTAATATTATTGCTTCCATGCCTCCCCAGGATAAATCCAGCTTGACCTTTATGAATCAGCTTCCAAATTACCTTTTTCAACTTTTCCACCAACACCTTGGCAAATATCTTAGTGTCAAGATTGATGAGGGATATCGGTCTGTAGCATCCGCATGCAGCCGCGTCTTTACCTGGTTTGGAAATAAGGGTAGCACCCACCTCAGTCATAAACTTTGGGAGAGCCTCTCCCCCCTCCCCCAGCACTGCATTAAATACCCTGGTTAATGGCAACACCAACACCCTTTTAAACTTTATAAAAAAGTTGCAAACAGTCCATCCAAACCTGGTGCCTTGCCATCTTTTAAAGAAGCTATAGCTCTTTCCTCCTCCCATTACCCAATGACTTGATCCAATACCTTTCTCTCCTCAGTGCTCAACTGTGGCAATCCACAAACATCCAAAAATACCTCAGTTTTCTTCTCTTTCCCAAACACCTCCTGCTTATATAGCTCATGTGGTAACCCCCAAAAAGTGGCATGTATCCCCTTAAAATCAGTAACCAAGACCCTTCTCCTCACCCGAATACTAGTTGTCTGTTATTGTTTAATCTTCTCTTCCAATTTCTGTGCCATTAACCGACTAGCCTTATACCTATATTAAAACTGTGCCTGCTTTAACTTATCTAGCTGATGAGCAAACTCCTGCACCTCCAACTTCCACCTAACTTTCTGAAGCTCCTCTCAAAATTTCCCTCCACTCTTTTCCTGCAACTTAACTTCTAACTCCCGTACCTTCTCCCTCAACTTCCCAATCTTACCTTCCCTGTCTTTCTTAACCTTAGTACCCAAGGCCACTAATTTACCCCATACTACTGCTTTCATACTATCCAATACACATCCCGCTGACACTTTCCAATTATCATTATCCTCAAAATATTCCATCAACCCCTTCTCCAATCCACTGACCTCCTCTCTCCCCTCCAACAAAGATTCATTCAACCTCCATTAACTCATCCTTTCCAAATGCCTACCCAGATCAATTCTAACAATATGGGGGAATGATATGACCATTCAATATTGGAGATCTGCGCATCTTTGACTCTGGGCAGAGAATGTGAGCAGAAAGTGTACCGCATCTTCTGCCCTGCCCTTTTACGCCAAATATTATAATCCTTCAATGGCTTCCCCAATCTTTTTCTATGGAAACCCAAACTAACCCCACACCCTTTTGAGTGATTTAGCCTAGGATTCAACATCATATTAAAATCACTCCCCACTATAAGGGTCTTACCAGCATACTTTTTCAATACCCTCCCCCCAATTGATCACAGAAATTCCTTGCTGCAAATTCGGTGTGCAAACACAAACCAGTATTAATCTGAGCCTTCTGATCTTTACATACCTTGAAAAGAAAAAGCATTTCTGCCAAGTGGTAAGTCCTTTAGCATTTACCAACAATACTATGCATGACATCCCTCATCTAATCCCCTCCCACTCTCCTCCACTAAATCACTCACACCCCCTATACAAACCCCACAATTACCATCCACAGCAGTCAACCCCATCGGAGGAGTAACTCACTCATCCAGATCTGACTTCCATCCCCACCACAACACCATCCCCTTCTTACTCCCGCCCAACCTCAACTGCAGCACCCCTCCACAATCATAGCCAACTCTCACTCATACCACTTCATCCCCGTTCTCTTACCTATCCAAGCATACCTTCCATTAATACACCCCCCATAATCACTTTAATCACCCCTCATCCACACATCCCAGACAAATCACTCACTCCAAGACATCCCAACCAAATGAACAAAGATCACAGTATGCATCAGAAAAAGCTCAACAGTCCCTAAGGTCTCCGCATTCACCTTATCCACTCTCTGCTGCATATTCTTCTACTTCTTGCCCACCATGTGCCATTTCTCCCATGATGGGCCTCTCCCTTCCTTTCCCTCCACTGGACGCTCTACATCACCAAATCCAAGATCCTTCACCACCTTTGCCGCTTCTCTCAGTGTCGCCGCTCTTTTTATTATGCTGTTATGTGTAATTGCCAACCCAAAGGAGAAGAGCCATCAGTACCAAGCATTCACTCGCCTTAGCTGCACAGTAATAACCCAAAACTCCCTCCTCTTTTAAAGTGTGGCTGGTGGGGACTTCCGGTGGCAATGAGCTGGTAAGACGTGTGTTGGCCAGCTCCAGGGGATACCCCAATATTCGGCGATATAACCCCGTTAAGCGGTGCACCAAGCTCCTCGGAGTTTTTGCGACGACCCGCAGATACCACATAGGAGCGGCATTCTAGCTTTGAGCTCAGCGGCGTGGCTCTATGGCCTCCAAAATTACCCGCAAAGAGAAGGGAAGGCCGCCGGAGGGAAAGATGGCGGAAGATGCACCGGCGAGCCCTGTTGCCGGCCTACCACAACTGACGGTAGCTGAAGTGAGTGCGGCTGTGGTGGCTGCCCTGGATGACCGATTTCGGTCACTGGCTGAGCAAATCTCTCAGGTCAATCGGAGCGTCGGAGACTTTCCGGGCCGCATGGACCAAGTGGAGACAAGGGTCTCGGATATCGAAGACTCCCAACGAACATTGCAGGAGCGTGTGACGACCTTGGAGGGTCTGGTCCAACAACAGCATGACAAACTCGATGACCTCGAGAATCGGGGTCGCCGTAAGAACTTACGGTTTGTCGGCATCCCTGAGAGTGTGGGGGACCGCGCGCTGGCTGGGCACTTAGAATCCTGGATCACCCAGACTTTCCCGGACACCGTTGCAGGCCCGATAAAGCTTGAGAGGGTGCACAGATTGGGCCTGCGGAGGGAAGGAGCCCGACGGCCACGTGCAGTCATTGCGCGGTTTTTGGAGTACAGGCAGAAGGAGGATGTTTTGCGGGTGGCCCGCTCTCGGAGGAGGCGACCCGACGGTGATGACCAGATCTTGGTGTTCCAAGACTACTCTGTTCTTGTGAGTCAGCAGCGGCGGGCCTTTTCACCTATCTGTGGGCAGCTAGCAAACCGAGATGTGCGATTTGCGTTGCTATATCCTGCCAAACTTCGCGTGGAGCACCAGGGTGGAGTGAGGTTTCTGGCCACTCCGGAGGAAGCCCGGACATTCTTGGAGCAGCTTGGTGGAGGTGCACCTCCATGAAGATGGTAGCTGTGCGGTTGGGGTGAAGCTTTGGACTGCCTGTGGGCAGAAGGCGTGGGTGGAGGGCGTTTATATGGGGCGAAGTACTATTGTTACTATTGCTGCTATTATTGCTACCACTATTGCTCACTATACACTACTTAATGGCTATTATGCCTCATTTTCTTTAATTCTCGTTGTGTAATTTGCCATTTCCTCATGGACCTGTCTCAGTGCTGGGGTTGAGCAATGGTGGCGGTTTGCCTTGTTGCCTGTCTCCACCTCTTCACTTTTCTTCGCTTTTGTTTTTTAATTCCTCCTTATCCTTCTCCATTCTCTCTTTTGCTTTTTTCTTTTGATCTTTTGATTTTTTGTTTTTTCCTCTCTCGTGGTCTGGCTGACTGTGAATCCTGTACTGTTTTATTGTGCGGGCTGGCAGGTGAGGGGAGGGGGGACCGTGGGTTCCGGGCTGGATTATTGTTATTCTTATTTTTTCTGGTTGCTATATGGCACTCTCCTGGGGGGTGGCCTGACCGCCTTGGGCTGGCCCTTCCCCAAAGGGGTGACTGCATCGGCAGCTGAGGCCGCCATGGCGGATTTTTGGTTTCCTTATGCCTGTGATGTGTGTGTTCCATTTGGTAGGCCTCACTGCCGGCACCAGCCTTGACTGTCTCTGTCCCTCTTGCTTGCAAATGGGTGGGACCCTCCAGGAAGAGCTGGCAGTTAGCTGTTATAGCTCTGGCTGTTTGATGCTTACAGCTAGTTGGGGTCTGTTTTTCTCTTTTCTGAGGGTTTTCTTTTGGGTTCTGTTTTCACTGTTTCTTGTGGGGTTGGGCTAGTCTCTCCCCAACTGTCTTATTATCCTGCCTTGTTGCAGGAATGGGGGAGGCAGTGTATGTCGCTTTTTGGGGGGGGAACGTGAGGGGTATTGGATATAGGGAGGGGTGACCCTGAATGCCACTGGAATGGGGTCCTGGGTGGTAGGAGGCCCGGAGGGGCCGTGGAGGGAGATGTGGTGGGCTGGGGAGGGTTGGGTGGGGGGTAGGGGAAAGGCAAAGACTTGCTGGGGGGGGATGGGGGGGAGGGAAGCTTGGGATGGATGGCTGGGGAGGGGGAGGGGGGGGACTGGACACAGGTGGCATCGCTGCTGCTCAGTTCTTGGTATTGGTGGCGGAGTTGGGAGAGGTGGGAGCCCTAGGCTGGGGGGGCTGCTGCTTCGCTATGGGAGATTTTTTCCTGCTTAGTTTGCACGGGTGGCCCTCTGAATATGGGTAAGCGTGTGCAGCTGGCTTCTTGGAATGTTTGTGGCTTGGGCTCCCCTATCAAGCGATATGGAGTGCTGCAACAACTGCGCTCTAAAAGGGTCGATATAGCCATGTTACAGGAGACGCACCAATCCTCGGAAGAGCATAGTAAGTTAAGTAAGGGGTGGGTGAGTAAGGTGTATGGAGCCGCGGCTGTTGGGAAAAAGCGAGGGGTGGCTATCCTTATTGCAAAATCAGTGGGATGGGTGGAGGAGAGAGTGGAGGTTGACCCTGAGGGACGCTATGTTTTTGTATGGGGAACGTTAGCTGGCCTGCGGGTGGTGTTGGGGTCGGTGTATGCGCCTAATAGTTATGAAGCTCGCTTCTACCAGCAAGTGTCTCGGGTGGTGTCAGCTCTGGGGGACTATCATTTGTTACTGGGGGGTGACTTTAACTCTGTAATGGACGAGGCCATGGATTGTTCTGCGCTGTCGGGCTCCAGGGATCGGCGTAGTGCTCGGTGCATTCGGGGCTGGTGTGACGGGTATGACCTTTTGGATGTGTGGAGGGTTATGCACCCAGGCGACCGTGAGTACACTCATATGTCCCGGGCTCACGGGACGTGGTCGAGAATTGACTACTTCCTACTTTCTGCTGGATTGTTTCGGTTGGTGGACCGAGTAGATATTGGCCCGCCGGTTCTCTCGGATCATGCCATGGTGCTCCTGGGGATCCAGTATCCTGAGCAAGGACGGGGGTGGAACTGGCGGTATCCCTTAGATCTCGGGGGTGATACAGGTTTTGTGCAGTTTCTGCGAGGGAAATGGGAGGAATATGCCTTGCACAATGCTCCACATAGCGATAACCCGGCCCTCTTTTGGGAGGCAGGGAAGGCCGTACTACGCGGTGAGATTATTAGTTATCAAAGTCGACGGCGGAAAGCAATTAACAATCAGATCTTGCAGTTAGAAAAGGAGCTGGCTAAGGCCCGCAGTTGGCATGCACGCTGCCATAGTAGGGAGGCTAAGGCTAAGCTAAAGGAACTACAACTAGAATTGGAGGCTGTGCTCTGCCAGCGTACCCGGAAGTCTTTGCTATATCATAGATTCCGGTTCTACCGGCATGGGAATCGGGCAGGTAGACTCTTGGCTTCGTTGGTCCGGGCAGATGGGGGGCCTCGGCAGGTAGGGGCGCTACGGCATGCCGATGGTACTTTGAAGACTAAGGCGGAGGAGATTGAACAGGTGTTCTGTGAATATTATCAAACTCTATATGCTCGGGAAGGCTCTGGCTCGGGAGGGGGAGGGGAGGAGTTTGTGCGGTCCAGCAATTTACCCAGACTGGCTGAGGATCAGCTGGCGGTTCTGAACGCGCTCATTTCCCCCCAGGAGGTACAGTCTGCGATTCGGGGCTTAAAGAGGGGCCGGGCGCCCGGCTTAGATGGTTATAGAGGCGAATTCTATAAAATCTTAGCGGACAAGGTGGTGATCCCTCTTTCCGAGTACTATGAGGATTTGATCCGTCGGGGCTTGTTCCCCTATGAGGCGAATAAGGCCCTTGTTACCGTCCTGCCTAAGCCGGGAAGGGACCCACTTTTGCCAAGCTCTTACCGGCCTATTTCTTTATTGAATGTTGATATTAAGATTCTAGCCAAGATCATGGCAGAGCGGCTAGCGGGTTTCCTGCCAAGTTTAATTCAAACGGACCAGGTTGGCTTTGTTAGAGGTCTGCACGCGGCCTACAGCTTGCAGAGGGTGCTAGCCTCTATGTGTGCCAGTCGTAGGGATAACAAACGATCGATGTTGATAAGTTTTGACGCTGAGAAAGCCTTTGACAGGGTGGATTGGGGTTTCATGTACCAGGTGTTGGACGCGGTGGGGATTAAAGGCTTTTTCGTTGCGGCAGTACGGTTGCTGTATGCTGACCCTAGGGGAGCGATCTTAGTTAATGGACGTATGTCACCGGAATTTCGGATTCAGAAAGGCACTAGGCAGGGGTGTCCTCTTTCGCCTCTTCTGTTTGTCCTGACATTAGAACCCCTATTGTGTCATATTAGGACCTCCCCGGCTTTTCGGGGGATTTTAGTAGGTAAGGCCGACTTTCGGGTTGCCGCCTTCGCGGACGATCTCTTGATGCACATCGAGAATCTGGAGGACGGCTTACCTGCCCTACTTCAGCTGTTTCATCGCTACGGGGAATTTTCCGGATTTCGTTTAAATTTGGATAAATCTGAGGCATTGCCGCTCGATACCGCTATTTCTCGGGATTGGTCAGGTCCTTTTCCCCTAAAATGGGCGGGAGATCGGTTCAAATACTTGGGTATTTATCTGCCCCGGGATTTGCGCGATCTCTATCGACTAAATGTAACTTTGTTATTGCAGCACTTAACTACTAGGGTACAGAAATGGAAGGATCTGCCTTTGTCGCTGGGAGGCCGTATTGCCCTCTATAAAATGGTACTGTTTCCTAAGTGGTTATACACGTTACAGACCTTACCATTGTTATTGCAATGGTCTGATCTCTTGCTCATGGAAAAACAAATTAACATACTGTTGTGGCGGGGTCGGCGACCTCGGGTACGTCTGGCGGTATTGCAGAGACCGTGGGACGCGGGCGGTATGGGGCTTCCTGACCTTAGACTATATAACCGGGCGTATCTGCTGCGGCATGTTGGGGATTGGATCTGGGGGTTGGGGGATTATACTCCTCTGGAATTGCTCGGCGCTCTCGTCGCCCCGCTACATGTTCGTTATATCTTGCACATGCGATGGGTGACCGGCCTGGACCCACTGGTGTGGACTGTGCTGCTCTGTCCGGTGGTGCGAACCTGGCGGTATTTGTGCGGCAAACTGGGGATATCGGCGTTTTATTCACCCTACTTACCAGTTCGGGGCAACCCCGATTTTTTACCGGGTCTTACGGAAGCCAATTATGTGCAATGGGAGCAGCTGGGAATCTCCACTATTGAGCGGCTTTTGGCCGGAGATGGCGCCCTTGAGCCCTGGGATCGTCTCAGTGTCTTTTATGGTTGGACTAGCAAAGATGTGTTTCCCTATGCTCAGATTCGGAGTTATCTTAACACGCTCCCAGTGGTTTCTTTACATGGCGACATCTGTTCTAGGTTGGAGGAACTTCTGATGGGGGGAGAGTTAGCGCGGAAGGTTTCCAGACTACATCGGGCGCTGTCGAGCCTTGCGACTCCCGGGACTGAGGAGGGGTTGGCGGCGGCGTGGTCTCATGATTTGGGGGTGTCAGTAGCTGGTGAAGGAGTAATGCAAGCCCTGGCGCAGATCCCTTTGGTGTTTGCCTTGGTAGACCATCGGGACATGCAGTATCGGTTGATCCGTTGCTTATATTTTGCACCCAATAGGGCTTGGCGGGCGGGGGTGGCCTCTACAAGTAGCTGCCCGCGCTGTGGCAGTGGTGATGCTACGATGGGACATATGTTTTGGCATTGCACTGTGGTGCAGCATTTTTGGAAGGCGGTTGTTGATTATTTAGACGATTGCTTGGGGGCTGCGCTGGTGAGGAGTCCCGCGCCTTTGGTGTTGGATGTCTGGTCTGGCGATGGTGGGGCTGACTTGGGGCAGACTGAATGGGCGTGGGTACGCCGGGTGTTTGTGGTGGCTCGTATGACTATCTTGCGGAGTTGGTTGGACCCTAGGGGTTCTTTAGTTGGACAATGGCGGACCCGCCTGCATACTCAGATGTGGATGGAGAGACTTCATGCCCGCCATCATCCCAAACGGTGGGAAGTCTTTAGGGTGGGTTGGGGGCCCCACTTGCGGCGTCTCCCGTCTCGTGTGCGGAATAGGATATTGGATGGGAGGGGAGGCTAAGGTGTCAATTCTGTGCAGTGGCAGTGACTTAGGTTGATCAGTCCTTTGGGGGGTGGGAGGGAATGGGAGGGGGTGGGGGGGGGACGGGGGGAGGGCATGGGGGGTGGGGTACTCCGGACAGTGTCTAGGACTGTTGGTTTGCCGTGGCGATGCTGAATGGGAGGTAGACCCGCCACCTTACCCCGGTCCTGGACTCTACTAGTGTGGTATATTTGGGGCAGGGGAGTGGAGGGGCGTGGAGGGACCTGCCTGTGGGTTGGGGGGCTGGTTTCATTTTGTCTATATCCTCAATCTTCATATCCTCTGCTCCTCTGGTGTGGGGGGGGGGGTGTAGCGAATTCTACTGTTAGTGTTAGCGAATTCTACTGTACATGTTTGTGGATCTGAGAGGCCCTCTGATTGGACCTCATAGTTTACATTGTTCATAGTTTATATTGTTACGAGACTATTGTTTACTTTTTCCATGGTGTTCTGTCCTGATTGAAAATGAATAAAAATGATTTTCACTAAAGTGTGGCTGGTGCAAGAGCCACATAAATCACATCTTTGTAGCCCTGCCAGTCAAAAGCACTCACTGCCTGCATTTTTGCAGCAATTTTCTACTTGAATTCATAGTTATGAAAGCAAAGGACAATATCTCTTGGATTTTCTGCCCTTGGCAGACCCAAAATCCAATGTGTATTGTGATGAAGCTGAAGCCATTGAAGCTATAGACTTAGAAAAAAACACTGTTTATTATAAAGCAACTGACTCACAGAAGGTGCAGTTACCTAAAAGTGCGGCTAGAGGGGGCAGGCACAAGGCTGCAGAAGCTAAGCTGACACACCCAGGTTTTGAGAATGCAGGAGCTAATCAGGTACACCTGAGTAGAGAGCCAGGAAGCTCAGTGGAGAAACGGCTTTATAAACAGTGCTCAGAAGGAAGAAAGCAGAGAGGACCTAGAGAGCAAATAGAATGCTAGGTATCATAAGGAAAGGAATGGAAAATAAAACAAAAGATATTATAATGCCTCTATATCGTTCCATGGTGAGACCGTACCTTGAATATTGTGGGCAATTCTGGTCGCCGTATCTTAAAAAGGATATAGCGTTATTAGAAAAGGTTCAGAGAAGAGCCACCAAAATGGTAAAGGGGATGGAAGGATACTCCTATGAAGAAAGGCTAAAAAGGTTAGGGCTCTTTAACCTGGAAAAGAGACGGCTGAGGGGAGATATGATAGAAGTCTATAAATTAATGAACGGAGTGGAACGGGTAAACGTAGATCGATTGTTTACGTTATCAGAATATAGAAAGACTAGGGGACATGCAATGAAGCTACAGGGTAAACTATTTAAGACTAATAAAAGAAAATATTTTTTCACTCAACGTGTAATCAAACTCTGGAATTTGTTACCGGAGGATGTAGTAAAGGCTGTTAGTGTAGCTGGGTTTAAAAAAGGTTTGGACAAGTTCCTGGAGGAAAGGTCCATAAACCCATTATTAAGAAGGGACCCAGGATATCAATGCTTGACCCAGTACAAGCATTGCGGAACCTGTGTCTTTTGGGGAAACTGCTAGGTACGTATGACCTAGATTGGCCACTGTTGGAAACAGGATACTGGGCTTGATGGACCTTGGTCTGACCCAGTATGGCATATCTTATGTTCTTATGTTCTTAACTGAGAGAGGAACTGAGAGAGATTCTCGAGTTCAGAAAGGAACGGAGAGAGGACTACGAGCTGAGAGAGGAGCTGAGAAAGGAGCTGAGAGAGGACCTCAAGCCCAGAGAGGACCACAAGTTTCGAGAGGAACACAAGTTCAGAGAGGAACTGAGAGAGGAACCTAACATACTGAAAGGCAGAGAAGCTTGGAGTACTTACAAGGAAGAGCTAAGTTCCAGGGAGGACAAGCCCGTTCCAGAAAGCTTCAGGAGCCAGTCTTCAGGGAAGACAGTGATAGAAGGAGACTGCCAGGTAGAGGAAATACCAGCAGAGCACGTCTCAAAGATCCAAGGTACAGTTATATTTCCTTTCCAAGATGTGAGCCAGCTCCTAGAAAAGCTTATAACCCAGAGAGCCGTACTGATAGGAAACAAAGCTGGGAAAGGCTTATGAAACCTTTACAGAGAGGCATAGTAAAAAGCCATAACAGTTATTTGCCAAACCAAGACCAGCAAGGCTGGGGAATATTGGAGAGATCTATTGAACTACAACCTGCCTTATCCAGGGAAAGCTCAGGACTAGCTGACAACATGGCTGAACAGGAACCTATGCAAATAGACGTGATAGAACCAGAGCCGTGGCAGTTAGAGCACCCGATGGACTGCTCACTCTGTGTTTCCAAGAGTCTAGAGTCTCTCACAGAATTGTAACCGGCAGGACATGCTTTAACATATCTTTTTGCTTTTGCTAAGCTGAAAGAAGAAGTTTTATATTTGTTTTTCCTCTTGGTGTTGAAAACCTGTTTGAACGCAAAGAACTGTGAAGTGCCTCTAACAGTTACTGACTTTGTAAATATTTTGGCATAAACCCTGAAGTAAGGTACATTCTGTTTTTGTCGTCCTGGAGAATCTTTGCGCAACAAAGGGAATAAAACCATTAGGTTTAACCCTGCACAAGGCTCACAACTATTTCTTTATGAAGTGGCAT
Organism: Ichthyophis bannanicus; assembly: GCA_033557465.1. Classification (NCBI taxonomy): domain Eukaryota; kingdom Metazoa; phylum Chordata; class Amphibia; order Gymnophiona; family Ichthyophiidae; genus Ichthyophis; species Ichthyophis bannanicus. Next base: position 197,978,221 of record CM066039.1, read on the forward strand.
TACAAAGACCATGATGCATCTGGTCTAGAAAAGATTTTCCTTCTTCAACCAACAATAAGTGTCCGCCCTCTCCTTTCTGCACGCTGCCACTAGGAGGGGCTGTGACAGTATGGTTCATTTTTATATCTCCAGCATGGCTCCTGTCTGCCCAGGCTTCGCAGCATTTTGTTGATCTCAGCCATCACCAATTTACAGTCCTCCGCCCCTCCAGCTTCAGGCACTCCTCTGATCTGAAGATTATTTCATCTGCTGATTTTCTAAATCCTTGATTGATTTTTAAAGCCATTTCCTGATGCAACTGCCTCTCCATTTCTAGCTGCCAATTCACCTCTTTAGCCTCCTCCTTCAGCTCTTCCACATGGCCATCATACTCCTCTACTCGTTGTCCCAAATCTTTCAGCTCGGTCCATAACTCCTCTCCCAATGCGCTAATTTTACCACTCACCTCAGCAAAAGCAGTCTTCAGTTCTTCAAACCAGCCATGAATTTCTTTACACAGGGCCCCTAGTAAGAACATCTGCTCCTTTGTATCAGAGTTCCGCAATTCCACATGTGTCAGCCCTGCATGTGGCGCTGAGTCCGCCATGTTGGCCTCTCCCCGCGGCATCAGTTTACCTCTCTGATAGGCATATTCCTTAAGGTCCGCTGTCGTTTTCCTGGTTGCCATCGTCTGCACACCACAGCACCACACAGACCTAACCCAGCAGAAAGGCAACAGAAAGGTAGGATGTCTAAATTATCGCTGTATTTTCATCGGCACAACAGAGCTCTAAGCTAAAGCATCCATCTGGATGCATGACATCACTTTCTCCCCTTCTCTATATGTCTTTGACACAGATTTTTTTCTTTTTATCTATTTTTTCCATCTCTATCCTCTGCCTCTTTATCCTCTCATATCTAGATTTTACCCATCACTCTCCATTTCTCTCACCCTCCAGTCCTTTAGTCTCCCATTTTTTACCTTTCACCTAACTACCACTTTTCCCATTTCCTGTTCTTACTGTAGTGCTCCCATTGCACTTGCTCTCTCTCTCTTCCCTTGTTCCTATACTCTCGCTACCTTTCACCCACTCCCTAGTTTCCTATTTCTATCCTCTATACTCACCCCCTCAACTTCCACCTACCATCCTCTGCCTCTCATCCCTTCACCAGCCCTAGCCTCTTCCCTGTCATTCATTCCCTCCCTGGCTCCCAGTTCATTCTTCAGTCTCTCACCCAATACCCGCACCCCTATTACCTTCTTTCACATCTTCCCAGCTACATTTCTACCTTCTCCTTCAGAGATCCATCCCTTTTCATATATCTCGCTCTCTCGTCCTCCAGATCATTCCCATCAGGTCTCAACCTCCCCCACCTTTCTTCTCTGTTTTCTTACCCACACCCTCCCTCATTTCTATCAATTACTATGTGTTGTCTTCTCCAGATTCTTACTCAGTCTCCTGAGTCCCTGTCATCTCTCATCTCTGGGTCTTTGCTCTGCCTGCCACACTTTCCATCTCCTCTTCCTTACTCTCATTTACCTTCCCCCCCCCCTCGAAGTATCCAGTATCTCCCCTTCCTTTCCCTACCTCTCACCCAGGTATCTGTATCTTTCCATGGTGAGACCGCATCTTGAATATTGTGTGCAATTCTGGTCGCCATATCTTAAAAAGGATATAGCGTTATTAGAAAAGGTACAGAGAAAAGCCACCAAAATGGTAAAGGGGATGGAAGGATACCCCTATGAAGAGAGGCTAACAGGTTAGGGCTCTTCAACTTTGAAAAGAGACAGCTGAGGGGAGATATGATAGAAGTCTATAAATTAATGAACGGAGTGGAACGGGTAAACATAGATCAATTGTTTACACCATCAAAATATAGAAAGACTAGGGGGCAAGCAATGAAGCTGCAGGGTAACCTATTTAAGACTAATAAGAGAAAATATTTTTTCACTCAACATATAATCAAACTCTGGAATTTGCTACTGGAGGATGCAGTAAAAGCTGTCAGTATAGCTGGGTTTAAAAAAGGTTTGGACAGGTTCCTGGAGGAAAGGTCCATAAACCATTATTAAAGTGGACCCAGAATATCCACTGCTTGCCCCAATACAAGCATTGTGGAACCTGTGTCTTTTGGTGGTACTGATAGGTACTTGTGACCTAGATTGGCCACTGTTGGAAACAGGATACTGGGCTTGATGGACCTTGGTCTGACCCAGTATGGCATATCTTATGTTCTTATCTTTCAACCCTTCCCTAAACCCTCCTGATGTGCACCGGAGCATTTAGGTGGTGTGTGCATGTTTGGGGACAGGGTGTATGGAATCCAGTCTCACACTGCCTGTAAAGGTGGTGCTGGGGAGGGGGAGATGGGAATGGGGTTTGGGCTGCTCTCCAGGTGCTTTGCACTGCCTGGTGGTCAGCTAAGGAGGAGGGCAAAGAAAGAGTTGGAAGGAGCCAGCACGTTGTTCCCTCTCAGCTGCAAACAGGATATAAGGCCCAAGAGCAGCAGGATGCCAGTGGTGGGATCTGATACCAGTAAGTTGGTGTGCAGCAACCTGGAGCTACTATTGCAGGCTCCAGCATCAAATCTCATCCAGTCTTGGATTGGGAGTAGCTCAGACAGGGCTTGGCCGTAGATGCTGGATGAAGGATTGATTGAGTCTCCACTTCTCCTGTGCTGTGAATTTGTATGCAACAGCATTCACAGGATATCAGTGCTATCGCAGCAGAGAAATGGAGCGCTAGACAGAGAAAGCGAGATCTCCCATTGCCATCTGTGTAGAGTCAGCGTCATGGGTAAGCTGGAGGGCCAAGCTGGCAGTAGCAATAAGTCAGCATTCAGCACTGGACACACCACATGGCTGTTCAGCAGGGTCATGTGCCGCTACATGCTTGCACATGTATAGGACCAGCCCTGAATGCATTGCAATTGATGGGTGTTTTCCTTTCTTTTTTAATGTTCTTTTGCAAGATTTATTTAAAAACATTTATATAGCGCAACTGTATAAGCATTCTATGTGGTTTAGATCCTTAAAAACACATAAATAAAATACATAGTAACATGGTACATGTCGACAGATAAAGAGCAGTATGGTCCATCTAGTCTGCCCAACAAGGCAGCAAGAGTAGGTGCACCTGATGCTCCGTGCTCGTCACCTCTCCCCATGCTTCTGTTTAGGGGTGTACCCACCGCTCCATGTAGGTCACCCCTATTTGTTGAGATACAAATCACAATAAACTGTCAACCTATCATTACCATCTCTCTGCCCATCCCGGTTCCCTTCCATCACCTGAGGCGGGAAGAGAAAGTTTTAAGAGCTTTCCCAAACCGTCCCTCATCCAAATTCCTGCCTCAATCCAAGGAGAAGTTTATTCCACCACAACGGGCCACCACCCTGAATGCTCTCCCCTTCCACTTCTATTTTGCACTTCTTGATGGTTTGGAACTACCAACAAACTACCTGTCTTGATCTCAGTAAATGGCCCGGATGACACCACCGCAGCATACCCTGCCCATAACTCAGCCCAGAAATAAAAATCACTTAAAGTAAAATTAAGCTGTACCATTCTTGCTAATGTAGGAAAGTTGGCTGCCTCTAGTCCCTTCAGTTATTTTAAGGTCATGATATTAGTTGGCCATCCCTAGTCTCTTCAGATGCTACCATCAATCACTCACCTAAGAAAAAGAAAGAGATATAGAAAAGCGGCAAAGAAAGGATGAGAAAAACATAAACAGGGCTGCTGCCCCCCCCCCCCCAAAGACTATGCCTCTATCCAGCCCGCCATGCCGACCCTCCCCCCATTACGCTGAAGCAGCAGTGGCTGAATTGCTGCTTCAGCGCTGTGTCGAGCCTTAAAGTGCCTGCGCACATATGAGTTCATGGCCTGCTGCTCCTGCCCCCCTCCGATGCAACTTTCTTGGACGGTGGGCAGGAGCAGCAGGTCTGAACTGCGTGGGCATTTTAAAACCCATCACGGGACTGAAGTAGCAGTTCAGCTGCTGCTTCTGGGAGGTTGGGGAGGTGATGCGACCCACCAGGGTCTGCCACTCTAGGCGACCGCCAAGGTTTGCCTAGTGGAAAGGCCGGCCCTGGACACAAATAGAAAAAAGACAGAGACAAAGAATGGTACAGTAAAAGACAGGGAAATAATTTAGCTCATGCCTTTCTCAGAAGCTTAAGATAAGTTACAAACAGGTACGGTAGGGATTTTCCTGTCCCCAGAGGGCTTACAATCTAAGGGCATGTTTACTAAAGTGTGTTAGCTGATAGTGCGAGGTTTATTGGTGGCGCACATTTGAGCTGCACAGTAGCAAGGAGCACACGGCTCAAAGATGACTGTGCTAAAACCCCACGTTAGCTGAGCAGCATGTGAATAGGCAAGGTGAAGTTGGGGAAGGGGCAGAGGCAGGGCAGAGCCAGGGTGTGTGATGGGGCTGATTTGTAGTCATTAGCATGAGTGTAGCTAATGTCAGCCTCTGACGAGGCGCAAGGAACATTCGCCATACTCGCACGCTCTTCCAGAGCAGCATTCTCTAAAATGCTTCCGGTGCCACATGCAGGGCCCAAAAGGCAGGCAGAGCTCCAGAGTCTCAATGCATGGATGAGACAATGGTGCAAAGAAGGTGGTTTTGGATTTGTTAGGAAATGGGCAACTTTCTGGGGAAGGGAAGGGCTCTTCCGAAGGGATGCATTCCACTTTAACTGGGATGGAGCCAGGCTGCTGGCATTAACATTTAAAAAGGAGATAGAGCAGCTTTTAAACCAGATAATAGGGGAAAGTCAACAGTCACCCAAGAGCTCGTGGTTCAGAAGGATGTATCCTTGAAGGATACTAACAAAACAGGGAAGTTAGGACATCCAAACAGAGAGGTTCCAATAAAGATAAAAGTTAACCAGATACCCTTAAGTACAGAGCTGAAAGATTCCAAATTACCCCTATCAACTGATAACCAGATTAATATGATTGAAATACAACCTCAAAAATGCTTGTATGCAAATGCTAGAAGTCTAAAAAATAAGATGGGAGATTTAGAATATGTAGCACTAAATGAGAGCTTAGATATGATTGATATTTCAGAGAACTGGTGGAAGGAGGACAACCAATGGGACACTGTGATACCTGGGTACAAACTGTATCACAATGATAGAGTAGATCAGATTGGTGGAGGGCAATGTTCCCTCTAATTGTCTGTAGGCTGTGTGCGCATAAAATATCAGCTGTGCAGCTTTTGAAGGAAGGTTAAATTTTTGTGCACCACATAATGACACTCGGAGTTATATACTTTAAAATTTGACTACACGTCAGAATACAGTATGTACACCACATTGATTTTAATCAAATTAAATGAAAATAGATGATTACTAAATGAAGCGTAAAATTTCTAGTAATTACAATCACAACTTTTAAATTTTAAGACGTCTGTGTTGTTTTCTATCAGAATCAGAACCGTAATTTTTGTGCGCTCTGTTGTAAAGTATGTGCGCTCGCTTGGCGAGGTGTGCGCACGCGCACACGTGCACAGCTTAGAGGGAACAGTGGTGGAGAGGTTACGCTCTATGTTAGAGAGGGCATTGAGGATTATAGTTTTGCAGTAAACAAAATACACTGTAGAATCTCTATGGATAGAAATTCCATGTAAAACGGGGAAGGCAATGACAGTGGGGGTGTACTATCGACCGCCTGGCCAGAATGAACAGATGGATAATGAAATGCTGAAAGAAATCAAGGAAGCTAACAAAAGTTACAACATAGTAATAATGGGTGATTTCAATTACCTGGGTATTGACTGTGTCAGTGTCACAGCAGGACATGCTAGGGCGATAAAGTTTCTAGATGAAATAAATGACTGCTTCTTGGAGCAGCTGGTTCATGAACCAACAAGAGGGGAAGCTATTTTGGACCTAGTCCTTAGTGGCATGTAGGATCTGGTGCAAGAGATAAGGGTGCTGGGGCCACTTGGCAATAGTGATCATAGCATGAACGCGTTTGATTTAATAAATGAAAGAAGGATGGCAAGGAAATCCACAGTACTCCCATTTAACTTTCAAAAGGGAGACTAAGATAAAATGAGGAAAATAGTTAACAAAAGACTAAAAGAAGCAGCTGCAAATGCTAAAGATTTGCATAAAGTGTGGGCATTGTTTAAAAATACTATCTTGGAAGCTCAGAACAGATGTATTCTACGCTTTAAGAAAAGTGGAAGGAAGGCCAAAAAACTGCCAGCATGGTTTAAAGGCGATGTTAGAGAGGTTGTTGCGGCCAAAAAAAGCATCTTTCAGGAAATGGAAAAAGGAGCCAAATGACAAAAACGGGAAACAACATAAGCATTGACAAGTTAGATGCATGGCATTGATAAGGCAAGCAAAGAGATAATTTGAAAAAAAGCTTTCCGTGGAAGCACAAATGCATAATAAAACCTTTTTCAAGTAGATTCGTAGCAAAAAGCCTGTGAGACAGTCAGTTGGACCATTGGATGATAGAGGAGTAAAAGGGGCGCTAAGTGAGGACAAGGCCATAGCAGAGAGACTGAATGAATTCTTTGCTTAGGTCTTTATTGAAAAAGATTGGGTCATTTCCCAAAAGTCTAAAGCAGACAGCAATAAGACCACTGTTAAAAAACAGTAAGCTGGACCCAGCAAAGATGGAGTCTTATAGGCCAATATCAAGCATCCCGCTACTGGCTAAGATCATCGAGAAGGTTGTAATTATCCACTTCAACAGCATATTGAGGTCAGTGCACCCCTTGACCCCTGCCAACATGGCTTTCGAGAATCTCACGGGGTTGAAACGTTGCTAACCACTCTAATTAGCACCCTAACCATCGGGATGGAGAATATCAAACAAGGTTTTGCACTGATTTTCCTGGACATTGCTGCAGCCTTTAACACTGTTTGTCATGAAGTGCTCCTTTCCTGGCTCAGCGAAAAGGGAGTACAAGGAAAGGCTCTCTCATGGTGTCAGTCCTACTTGACTGATCGATGGCAACATGTCCGTACCGGTCCCTCCACTTCCACACCTTTCCTACAAGAAAAAGGCGTTCCACAGGGATCATCTTTGTCGGCCCTGCTATTCAATATTTACATGCAGCCTTTATGTAATCTTATCCGTTCATTCAACGTAAACTGCCTAATTTATGCCGACGATGTTCTGCTATACACGCCTTTCCTTCTAGACAAACCAGACCTATATCCCCTAACCTCCTGTTTCGATGCAGTTGCAGATTGGTTACATTCACAGAAACTGAGGATAAACTTTAATAAAACGGAGGTCCTCTTCCTCTCAAGAGATTCAACTTTCATACCACCCAGCTCCATCAAGGTCAAGGACGCTGAACTCCTATCGAAGCCTACAATTCGGTACCTCGGAGTAATACTTGACCAACAGCTCAATATGAAAGCTCAGATTAGCAATATGGTCAAATCTGTTTACAATAAAATAAGGTCGCTTCGTCACTTGAGACAGCTGCTTGAACCTAAAGATTTTCGCACTGTATTTCAAGCTCTTGTCACCCCCCATTTTGATTACGCGAACTCCATACTACATGGCCTCCCAAAGAACACTATAAACCCTCTGCAACTGGCCATGAACTCAGCCGCTAGAATTCTACTTGGAGCACATAGGAGGGACCATATAACCCCCATCCTAAAAAACCTTCATTGGCTTCCAATCCAAAGTAGGATTACTTTTAAAGTATTGACGATTACCCACAAAGCCATTAACAAATGTTCCTCTTCTTCACTAACTGACCTCATCCAGCCTACTCCCCCTAACAGGGCAAGAAGATCAGCAGCTATCAACACCTTGATACTCCCAAGGCAGATCACGAAATGCTCACAAACAGCCAGAAGCAGAGCATTTGCGCTGTATGCACCCATGTGCTGGAACGCCCTCCCTCCTGCCATAAGGGCTATCAAGGACCTCTTCCAATTTAGGAAAGCAGTCAAACATCATCTTTTCCTGCAGCACTACGTGGACCAAGATCACATTCCACACCTTGACATGCCCAGTAGTACATACAGACAAAACCCAAGCAACAACCATTCAGGATCAAATCCGAACACACCAGACCCTGCTCCACCTGACAAATAGCACTTCCCTCATCCGAACCATCTACAATTCTCAGATAAGCCAACATATAAATAGTTAGCTACTCCTCAACATAAGTTATGTGTAAATACGCTGTTAAAATACGCTGTTAAAACTGTACATTTCTGTTATATTGTAAGTTAAAAATGTTTCATTTCTGTTATACGGTAAGTTCAGTGTAGATTGTCTTCACTGAACAGTTATCGTTACATGTAAACCGCGCTGATGCTGAATAGTGCGGTATATAAGAAAAATAAATAAATAAAGATGTAGGGAATTTCCCTGTGCCTGAAATGGTATATAAAGGTGATGTATCAGAAGTGAAAGAAAGATCGATAAACCAGGAAGATGAATTACAACTATTTGATAAACTGAAGAGTACCAAATCACCTGGAGTGGATGGTATACATCCAAGGGTATTGAAAGAACTGAAATATGAGACTGCAGACCTACTATTAGTAATCTGTGAACTATCATTAAAATCCATGTAGTACCTGAAGAGTGGAGAATGGCCAATGTAACGCCAATATTTAAAAAGGGTTCCAGGGTGATCCTGGAAACTACAGACCTGTGAGTCTGACATTAGTATCGGGCAAAATGGTAGAAACCATTATAAAGAATAAAATTACTGAACATGTAGATCAATGTTCCCTCTAATTTTCTGTAGGCTGTGTGCGCATAAAATATCAGCTGTGCAGCTTTTGAAAGAAGGTTAAGTTTTTGTGCGCCACATGACGACACTCGGAGTTATATACTTTAAAATTTGACTACACGTCAGAATACAGTATGTACACCACATTGATTTTAATCAAATTAAATGAAAATAGACGATTATTAAATGAAGCGTAAAATTTCTAGTAATTACAATCACAACTATTAAATTTTAAGACGTCTGTGTTTTCTATCAGAATCAGAACCGTAATTTTTGTGCGCTCTGTTGTAAAGTATGTGTGCTCGCTCGGTGAGGTGTGCGCGCGCGCACACGCACACAGCTTAGAGGGAACAGTGATGTTTAATGGGAGAAAGCAAACATGGATTTAGCAAAGGAAAAGTCTTTTCTTACTAATCTGTTATATTTTTTTGAAGGTGTGAATAAACTGGTAGACAAAGGTGAACCAGTTGATATATTGTATCTGGATTTTCAGAAAACCTTTGACAAGGTCTCTCATGAGAGACTCTTGGCGAAATTAAAAAGTCATGGGATTGGAGGCAGTGTAGTATTGTGGATCAGAAACTTATTAAAAGATAGAAGGCAGAGAGTAGGGCTAAATAGCCAATTTTCTCAATAGAGAAAAGCAAATAGTGGAGTACCCCTGGGATCTGTGCTGGGCCCATTGATTTTTAACATATTCAAATGGGAATAACTAGTGAGGTAATCAAATTTGCAGATGACACAAAATTATTCAAAGTTGTTAAAACACAAGAGGATTGTGAAAAATTGCAAGAGGACGTTGATAAAATGGAAGACTGGGCATCCAAATGGCAGATGAAATTTAATGTGGACAAGTGCAGAGTTATGCACCTAGGAAAGAACAACCCAAACTTTGGTTACACGATGCAAGGTTCCACATTAGGAACCACCACCCAGGAAAAAGACTTAGGCATCATCATGGACAATATGTTGAAACCATCTGTGCAGCGTGCAGCAGCCGTCATGAAAGCTAATAGAATGCTAGGAATTATAAGGAAAGGAATGGAGAATAAAACCAGGGATATTACAATGCCTCGGTATCATTCCATGGTTCAATCACACCTTGAATATTGTGTGCATTTCTGGTCTCTGTATCTTAAAAAGGATATAGTGGTATTAGAAAAGGTGCAGAGAAGAGCCACGAAAATGGTAAAGAGGATGGAAGGATACCGCTATGAGGAAATGTTTAAAAGATTAGGGCTCTTCAACTTGGAAAAGAGACGGCTGAGGGGAGATATGATAGAGGTCTATAAATTAATGAATGGAGTGGAATGGGTTAACGTAGATCGGTTGTTTATGCCATCAAAAAGTAGAAAGACTAGAGGACACTCAATGAATCTACAATGTAACCCATTTAAGACTAATAAGAGAAAGTATTTTTTCACTCAATGCATAATCAAACTCTGGAAAACGTTAGCGGAGGATGCAGTAAAAGCCGTTAGTGTAGCTGGGTTTAAAAAAGGTTTGGACAAGTTCCTGGAGGAAAGGATCATAAACCATTATTAAAGAGGACTCGGGAAATCTACTGCTTACCCCAGGATGAGCATTGTGGAAGCTGTGGACTTTGAGTACCTGCCAGATACTTGTGACCTAGATTGGCCACTGTTGGAAACAGGATACTGGGCTTGATGGACCTTGGTCTGACCCAGTATGGCATATCTTATGTTCTCTGGCCGCATGTGTTAGGAAATACGAAGGGCAGAAGCAGGGCAAAAGGAGAAGTGAGCAGAATAATAAGGTACCTGCCTAGAACATTGGTTTGGGTAGGCTACACGGTGCACCTGACATGACAGTGGACCACAACAGCCTGAGAAGCACAAAATCAGAGTCCGCAGCTCAGTGGTCATCCTGCTGGGACAGTGGACAAACATCCACAGACACATCAATAGCTGTCCTGATGGATTGCTGTTCATGTTTGCATATTCAGGGAACAGATATCAGAGGGCACCTGGTGCTATGTGTTGTGGAGGTGTCAGGAGATAGGGCCTGTGCAGGGCCGGCCCATCTATTGTGCGAGAATGCTGTTCGCACAAGGACCCAAACGAACTTCATTCTCACACGGTGCTCTTCATGCTGTGGCTGTGCAGAGGGAACCGGGGATGTCCCCTCCGAGGCCCTAGCTCACCTCTGCACAGCCGCCAGCATGAAGAGCGGTGTTTTCTCTCACACTGGCAGCTATGTTATTGTGAAGCGCACGAGTGCCAGGAAATGCCCTTTAAACTTTCCCTCACAAAGAAAGGGTCCCAATTCCAATCTACATGCCAACAAATAGACTGTGCTACTATTCGTATTGTCAGAGCTTCAATCGAGAGGGGATAGTAAAACAGCTGACCTCCTCGCCGTAGATGCTCCCTTTTTTTTTTTTTTGCTTAATTCTATAAATCCTCTGGCAAAACATTAAAGAGCCACAGCCCCAACAGAATATAGTCACTTATCTGATCATGTACTGAAACGCTGTCAGTCAACAACAATGTGCCATTTTTCGGACCACTCAAAGCTGGCCCTGCATCATTTTTGAGAAGATTTTTGACAGGCTTTCAAACACATCTGATATTCTGACTCCAAAGACTCCAATCAGTGTGTCCACAACAAAATCCAGTCTAAAGTGCTTTTGAGAAAAATGGCGCCTGACATCATGCTTATATTGCTCACTAATTGGTCAACAGACAAGGGAGACCTCACATGCTTAGTCTTTGAGCAAGGGAAAGCCTTCCATCAATAGGAGGGATCCACTCAATTTATTCAGAAAGTATAGACTGAGGCCACAAGATAGGGGAGTACCTCAAGAAGTCACTTGCTGGAAAGGAAATCTAGGGAAGAAGAGAATGGGCAAAACTGAAAAGAGACATTGCAAAGACAAGAAACCTTTTTGTTAGGAAAGTAAACAAAGTTAAGAGGAAAGAGAGTCTACTATGGTTTTCTAAAGAAGAAACTGAAAAGGTGAGGAAAATGGCTAGTGTGTATAAACTACAGAACAAGGAAGACAGGTAACCTATTTAGAAAAGGTAAGGGAAGTTGGGAATGTAGTCAGGAGAGCAAAGATGCAAATGGAAGAAAAACTAGCTAAGATGGTATAACAAGGAGACAAGATTTTTTTACGTACTGTATATTAGTGACAGGAAAGAGTGAAAAAGCATTATGAGACTCAGAGATGAAGCACGGGAATACATACAGATTGATGAGAAAATGTTGACTTGCATAACAAAACATTTGTTTGGTATCTACCGTGGAAGGGCCAAGATTAGGACCACAGAAAACTGACACAAATACAAATGGAAGTAATGTAGACCTCGGTTTTCAGAAAATTGTTTTTCTGAGGAGATAGCTAAATTGAAAATAAAGCAAAAGGCTGGAGGACATCCATACAAATGTATTTAGGGAACTTAGGGGCTTTCTGATGATGCCACTGTTATACCTTTCAATGCTTCTTTAGTGTTAGTAGTAGTTTTGGAGATGTAGACAAAGGCAGATGTGATACCTCTTTCACAAACATAGAAGTCCTAGCTGGCTAATCTGACCTCTGTGGTGAGTAAATTAATAGAATTGCAACTAAAACAGAGGATGGACTGCAGGATCCAAGGCAGCATGGTTTTCTAATAGAGGCAGGCCTTACCAGATGAATCCAATCAATTTTTTTCGCTAGGTGACCAGAGAGTTGCATCAAGTGAGTGTGCTAGATGTGGCATACTTGGATTTCAGCAAGGCCTTTGACACGGGTCCACATAAGTGATTTTTAAATAAACTGGGTGCTTTTGGTATGGGCCCTAAAGTGACTAGGTTAGAAACTCATTGAGTCTGGGATGATAAAGGATAATGAAAATGGGATTCAATCTAAGAAAAAGTGACATAACCAGTAGTGTGCCTTAGGGATCTTTCCTTGGTCTGGCTCTTATCAACATTTTCATAAAATATGGGGAGGGGGGAGATATTCGGCAGTGGTAACTAACAGTTTTAGTGGTTAGCCATCACTACTGAAACTTAAACCCAGATATTCAATGCCAGAGTCATATCCATGCCCCAGCAATGGAAGCATTGGAAAAGAAATAGGCAACAGTAAAGTGAAGGTGACATTGTTTCTGTCACCTTCTGAGACCTTATTTCAAGGACTGGACACAGTTCTGAAGACTGCGTCTAAAAAGGATATAAACTGGTGGAGTTGGTCTAAAGGACAGCTATGGTCTGTATCATAGAACATGTGGGGATAGACTTCAAGATTTAAATACATATGCCCTAAAGGAAAGGCCAGATGGGGAGATAAAACATTTAATCCTCCTGAGCATAAATATCTCCAAGGTATAAATGCACAGGAGGCAGTCCTCTTTCAATGGAAAGGAAGCTCTTGGACAAGGGTCATAGGATGAGGATAAAGGGGGCTACTCGGGAGTATTCTAAGGAAGTATTTCTATACAGAAAGGGTGGTGGTTATATGGAACAGTATTCCAGTCAAAGTGGTACTGCACGCACTGCCTTTATTGTATGGAAATCTCTCTCATGTCTATTCATTGTGGCTATCCTGAAAACCTGACTGACTAGGCATGTTCCAAGAACTGGGTTGAGGATCCCTGGGCTAGAATAAGGGAAGCCATCTTACAAGGTGAGCCAGCAAGGTACTGGCTCAGGGTGCACCACAATAGGCGCACAGGAAATTTTCCTCACTGGCTTGCTTCCAGCAGGCAGCTTGAGTATGGCACAGCTGTGGGAGCAAAAGCAAACTCTCCTGTGGCTGTGCTGACCATTAATACATCCGCAAGAGCAAAACCAAATGCTCCCATGGCTGTTTTAATGTTCAATACAGCAGGGGGAGCATTGTCTTTTGCTCCAGTGACTATGTTGTTGCAGGAAGGAGGGAGGGATGGCTGACACTGGGACTGTGGATGGGGGGAGCAGGAAATGGACTGGGGGGCTGGAAATGGGTGGATACTGGGACTGGGGGGGGACTGGAAATGGGCTGATACTGAGGCTGGTACTGGAAATGGACTGATATTAAGGGTGCGCGGACTGGAATTGGCACTGGGGGCTGATACTGGAGCTGGAGGGATGTACTGGGGCTGGAGGGATGATACTGAAAATGGACTGAGTGGGGCTGGAGGGGACTGGGAATGGGCTAATACTAAGTCTGGGGACATGGTACTGGAAGGGAGCTAATTCTAGGACTGTGATCTTGGGACTGAAATGGGGCTGATGCTGGCAAGTACTAGGATAGGAGTAGGAAAAAGAGGGAGATGCTGAGGAAGTAAGAAGGGAGAGGGGGATAGCTATTGTGGGGAGTGGAGAAGAAGCAAAGTCAACCAAGGGAAGGTTGAGAAGGAAGGGTATAAGAACACATGCTGGGGTAAGAAAGAGGAAATATAAGGTTAATGAATATTGGAGAAGTAAGTAAATAGGTGCACCCTGGGGAAGAAGAGAAGGAGGCAGGAAGGCAGGTCATGGGGCATAGGATGTGGGAAAGCAGAGACTCGGACAGGTAAAGACTCTAAGATTGGGTGAGAAAATGAAGAAAGACTCTTAGATAGGCTGATATTGGGATTTTAAGTGGGGCTTGGGCGGGATTGTGAGTGGGAACTTGGAGTTGCTTGGAGGGAATAGTGGGGACTAAGAAATTGACCAGAGATTAAGAGAGCAGTGGAGTGAGGGATATGAGTAGGGCTGTGAGATCAAGTGCAGAAATATGGGCAGGGGAGAAGGTTTGAAGGACCTGGAGAGTTTGGGAAGGGGTTGGGGACAGTTAAAAAAGACAGAGTGCTATGGATTGGATGAGAGCCATAGGAAGGAACAGATCTTCCTTGAAGCAGGTGAAAGGGGGTAGAAATGAGAGAAGTAAAAGGGGAAATGGAAACCTGGCTGGCAGTAAGACATAAGAAAGAGCCTGGAGGTGGAGTGTTAGGGAATGATCTGGGGTTGGTAAAAGGATGAGAAGCAGAAGGTGGTAAATGAGACTGGGGAGGAGCGAGGGTGGCCCAAGGGTTCCTGCCACCCCATGCAAAAGCCCCTGCTGTGCTGCCCCCCCCCCCTGCTGCTGCTACTGTTACAGCCATTGCCATCACCCTCTCCCACCACCATCCTCCCCCTCCCACCACTGTTGCTATCGCCGTCCCCCAAATCCATCTTCTCATCTTGCGGTGGCAGTGGCCCGACTCTGTTTTGAGCTGCAGCTGCTTTCAAAATGGAGTTGGGCCGTCGCAGCCACCGCAAAATGAGAGGGATGTATTCAGGGGGCAGTGGCAGTCCGACTTTGTTTTGAAAGTGGTGACAGCTCAAAATGGAGTGAGGCCATTGTTGCTGCTGTCTCTTTCAAAACAGAGTCAGGCCACCCATCAGGGTCTGCCGCCCTAGGTAGCTGTCTAGTCCACCCAAGGGATGGCTCAGCCTTGGAAAGGAGGAGAATACAGAGAGAGGAAATGGTGGCTTAGAAAGTGGAGGAAAAGGGAGGGAGGGAGTAAGGATGCTGGCAAGAAAATGAAAAAGATGTGGCAAGGAAGAACTAGGGACGTAAGATTAGTAAATAGAAAGCTGGTAAGTAGGTGAACAGTGAAAAGAGGAAGACTGAAGATCATAGGAAGAAGAAAGGAATGGAATGAAGATATAGTTAGATAAAAGGCAGATGAGAAAAATAGAAGGATCAATGTCAGAGAGAGATGTAGTGAAGGAAAGGATGAAGAAAGCAGTGAGTGTGAAGAAACAGAAAAAGGAAATGGGATCTTGGAAAAGGACTAAAAAGAAAACCAAGAGAAGTAGACAAGAGAGACTGGGACCAACCCATCTGGAAAAATAAGATGATCAAATAAGAAAGGTACAAAAGAGTGTTACTTTTTAGAGAATAAAGTATGTCAGCTTTGAAAATTTGCATTTTTTTATAGTTCATTACAGGAGGAAATGCTTTTCTGTTTCTCTTTCTTCCATGTTTCACAGCTTGGTGTCTGATTTTGGAGTCTTCCATTTAAATTTTTATCTTTTGTAGTTTCTTAGGGCCCAATATTCTAAAGGCATTTACACGGTTTACTGACCTGTTAGTGCCACTGAATATCCCCAATTAACACCGCTAAACACCCCGATGCTGGCCAGTTAGCATTGGGGCGTGTCATGGGCTTTCCGGGGCATCTCCTGGGTGGAGACAGTTACTAACTGGGTAGTGGTGATATAGCACTGCTACCTGGTTAGTGACCTGTGGGTTACATTAGGCGAAGCAAAAGCTGGCCTAGTTCTACCAGCGGGAGTAACCGGGTAGCGGTGCAATATCGTCGCTACCCGGTTAGCTTCTGCGGTGTTGGAGACTGTGCGGTGACCCCAGATATTCAATGCTAGGGTCACATATGACCCCAGGATTGAATATCCAGGGTAGAGCTGTCCCATTGGAATTGTGGGCCCTTGATCTTTAACTGGTAATGGTCTGTGTTTTCCATGTGCAGCCGAGATAAGAGATTCTGTTAACATTTAGGTTCTCTCTAGGAATCTCTGGTAGATCAACTTGTTCTAGAGTATCTGCAGTGCTGATTTCCATAGGTACCGTTGGAGCAATTTGAGTTCTTGATATTGGTGTTGAATAACCATTTGCAGGGTTTTGTGTTATGACGCAGTGTCCAACTGTGGAAGGAGTTAGTGATGTTGTCACTGACGTAAGACTAGAATTTGAATAGAATTTTTTTGTGTGTTGACATGTAAAGTGAAACACCCTACTTCTGCTCTGCATATGTTGTTGTGAGAGTTTTATTGGTGAGTCTGAGAGTGTTCCATATGAATGAATAATTATGCCCTATCATACTGATAATATACTGATAATATCATATACTGATAATATACTGATAATATCATACTGATAATCAAAGGCAAAGGAGTGGAGGAGTAGCCTAGTGGTTGGGGCAAGGTACTTCAGGCCGGAAGGTCGGGGGTTCAAATCCCACTAGAGGACAGCAACCTTGGGCTGGAAGGACTGGGGTTTCTAGTCCCACAGGTGCTCCTTGTGGTCTTGGGCAAGCCACTTAACCCTCCATAGCCCATGTTCCCTGTAAAATAGTTATCTCCAAGTTATAATGCCCTGTTCAATGTAATTTCAGTTTGTTCAATGTAAACCGCACTGATGCAGAATAGCGCGGTATATAAGAGAATTAAATAAATTAAATAAAATAAGGTGTTCACTGGCAAATGCATAATTAGCCTAACTGTGTATTTTAAAAAAATATACAGATGAAGGAGCTTCCGGTGGCAATGAGCTGGTAGGACGCAAGCCGATCAGCTCCGAGGAAACCCCTAATTAAGCATACAGAAACCCCTCTCCAACCTGGGGTGCGCTCCTACCTGGCTCCCGTACGAACCGCGGAGGGTGAGGTGGTAGAGGTGAACCCTACACGAGTCTCTTAACATACCTCGATGGCCTCGAAATTAGGTCGGAAGGAGAAAGGTCGGCCCCCAGAGAACAAGATGGCGGATGAGAGACCGGCCAGCCCTGCTGCTGACACGCACCAGGCCATGGTGGCTGAAGTGAGCGCGGCGGTAGTCAGCGCCCTTGACGACCGATTCCGCTCCTTGGCGGAGCAACTCACCCAGGTCAGCCAAAGTATTGGAGACTTTACGGGGTGCATTGAGCAAGTTGAAGCAAGGGTTTCAGATGTGGAGGATTCGCAGCGCACCTTGCAGGAACGGGTGATGGCTTTGGAGACTATAGCTCAGCAGCAGCGGGAAAAGTTAGACGACCTTGAAAATCGTGGAAGGAGGAAGAACCTGCGCTTCGTGGGCATTGCGGAGTCGGTCTCAGATCGGGAGCTTACTGGTTTTCTGGAGACTTGGATCGTGCAGACTTTCCCTAACGCAGTGACAGGCCCGCTCAAGTTAGAGCGTGTACATAGACTGGGCCAGCGCCAGGATGGAGCATGCAGGCCATGTGCAGTCATCGCCCGTTTTCTGGAATTCCGACAGAAAGAGGAGGTCTTGCGGGCTGCCCGGGGCCGCCGACGGCAGCCGGGGGATGAGTCTCAGATCTTGGTTTTCCAGGACTACTCCATACTAGTGAGTCAGCGCCGCAAGGCCTTTAATGCTGTCTGTGGACAACTGATTAACCGGGACCTGCGCTTCGCTTTGCTATACCCAGCAAAATTGCGGGTTGACTACAATGGACGCCTGAAGTACTTTTCAACCCCAGAGGAGGCACAAGCATTTGTGGAGCAACTTGGGGGCCGTTTGGCCTCATGAGGCAGGCTGGGCCTCGGAATACTGGAGTACCGACATGTGCTTGACAGTGTGTGTGCCGCGATGGAGGCCGGACATGGCCTGCTTTCAGGCTTCTGAGGCAAACAGTGTTCCCTGTGGCTGCCATAGGTTGTCTGCTGGGGAAAGTGCTTCTTTATTACAATCAATGTTGTATGAGCATGGTGTTTTGCATTTTTGCCATTTTTTGTGTTTCTTGGTTCTGTTTGCATGGGTTTGTGTACTGCTGTTATGGTCTGGGCTAGAGGAGTGGGTGGGAAGATAGTGGGAAGCCTTGGATGAGGGAAGTCGACTACTGTTCGGACTTGTGGGAGGTGGGAGGTCTTGTACGAAGGGGGGGGGGTCTGTTTATTTCTATTTGCTGGGGTAGACTCGAATGCCATTGGTACGGGGTCCCAGGTGGTAAGGGACGGAGAAGGTGGACAGGGGAGGTGAGTTAGGGGAGGGGAGGGGAAGGGTATAGGGGGGTAGTCGGGTAGGGGGGGTTAACTGGAGTGATTCGCCAAGGAAGGGGGGAGGGTGGGGGCGGAGATTGAGACTGAGAGGGGCGGGGGGATTGCTGGGTCTGTGGTACTTAGATGTGGGTTTGCTACATGGCACTTACTGGACCTTGAGTTGGGTGGAGGATGGGGGAGGTATGGACCCTAGGCTGGGGGGGTCTGTACCAACTATAAGTAGGCTTTTGGTGTCTATGGTGGTGTGGGGGCCCCCGGATAATGGGTAAGCTCTTGAAATTAGCATCCTGGAATGTGTGTGGCTTGGGATCCCCTATAAAGCGGTATAAGGTGTTGCAGCAGTTTCGGTCCAAGAGGGTGGACATAGCCCTGTTACAAGAAATGCACCAATCCCAGGTGGAGCACGAGAAATTGTGTAAAAGCTGGGTTGGTCGCGTATATGGTGCCCCAGCAGTGGGGAAAAAGAGAGGAGTGGCCATTTTGCTTGCTAAAACGGTGGGCTGGGTTGAAGAACGAGTGGAAGTTGATCCCGAGGGGTGATATGTGTTTGCTTGGGGGACACTAGATGGTATGCGGGTGGTATTGGGGTCTGTTTATGCACCGAATGACTTTGAGGCCCGGTTCTTTCGACAGCTGTCACGAATGTTGACCAACCTGGGGAATTATCATTTGTATTTAGGGGGTGATTTTAACTCTGTTATGGATGACACACTGGATAGGTCACGGGGGGGGGTGGAGTGCGGGACCAGCGGAGCTCCCGAAGCTTGAGAGGGTTGTGTGAGGAGTATGATCTTCTGGATGTTTGGAGGGTATTGCATCCGGGAGACAGAGAATACACGCATCTGTCTAGGGCTCACGGGACATGGTCGAGAATTGACTACTTCCTTATTTCAAGGGCCTTGTTTGGTTGGGCTTCCCGGGTGGACATTGGGCCTCCCGTTCTCTCTGACCATGCCATGGTGGTCCTGGAAATGCAGCAACGGGATAGGGGGACTGGGAGGTTGTGGAGATATCCCTTGGATCTTGGAGGGGATGTAGAGTTTGTGAAATACATACGGGAGCGGTGGGTAGAATATTCGCAGAACAATTCCCAGCATGCGGATAATCCCGCTCTCTTTTGGGAGGCGGGGAAGGCTGTGATGCGGGGGGAAATTATTAGCTATCACTGCCAGAAGCGGAAGAGATTGAATAGTCGTATCTTGCAGTTAGAGAAAGCTTTGGCAAAAGTGCGCCGATGGCATGCCCAAAGTCGAAGTGGGGAGGCTAGGGCACGGCTGCGAGAACTCCAATCTGAGCTGGAGCTATTGCTTGGACAACGGGCTAGGAAATCGATGATGTTTTATAAATTCCAGCTGTATAGGTACGGGAATCGAGCGGGTAAGTTACTGTCAGCGTTGGTGCGAGCAGAGGGGGGCCCCAGACGAGTGGGGGTGCTTCGCCATGAGGATGGTACGGTCCGGTCTGCCGAAGAGGATATAGAATGGATCTTCTGTGATTACTATCAAACCCTGTATGCGCGGGAGGGTGGGGATGAGAGGGGGGGACGGGACTTCCTGGAGGCCTGTGCCTTGCCAAGTGTAACGTTGGATCAACTGCAGGTGCTGAATGCGCCATTGTCGGCGCAGGAGGTGCAGCATGCGATTAAGAGCTTAAAGCGTGGGAAGGCCCCCAGTGTAGATGGCTTGAGGGGGGAGTTCTATAAAATCTTGGACGACAAGGTGGTGATTCCTTTATTGGAATATTACGGGGACTTGATTCACAGGGGTCAGTTTCCTTATGAGGCGAATAAAGCCTTAGTCACTGTGTTGCCCAAACCGGGCCGGGATCCGCTCTTACCTGGTTCTTATCGGCCTATCTCCCTGTTGAATGTGGACATAAAAATTCTCGCAAAGATCATGGCGGAGAGGTTGGCCGGGTTCCTTCCCGCTCTGATACATAGGGATCAGGTTGGCTTTGTGCGGGATAGACACGCGACTTATAGCTTGCAAAGTGTATTAGCTTCCATGTGCGCTAGCAGAAAGGATAACCGTCGTTCTATGCTCATTAGTTTCGATGCCGAAAAGGCTTTCGACAGGGTAGACTGGAGTTTTATGTACCAAGTTTTGGAGAAGGTGGGGATTCAGGGTTTTTTTGTGGAGGTTGTACGGTTGTTGTATGCGGACCCTAAGGGGGCGATTTTGGTAAATGGTCATATGTCTCCCGAATTCGCTATTCGGAAGGGGACCCGACAGGGTTGCCCCCTTTCCCCACTCCTGTTTGTGCTAACATTGGAGCCCTTATTGTGTCAGCTTCGGAACTCACCAGACCTTCTGGGGATACCTGTGGGAAAGACGGAATTTCGGGTCGCAGCTTTTGCCGATGACCTTTTGGTGCATATCGATAAGCCGGAGGAAGGGCTCCCCGCATTGTTGAAGCTCATTCAGGTCTACGGTCATGCTTCCGGCTTTAAGTTAAATTTGGACAATGGGTGGATGATCGATTTAAATACTTGGGGATTTACTTGCCCGTGGACCTGCATGACCTATACCGTATTAATGTCACCATGTTGCTGAAGCACCTGGCAGATAGGGTACAAAAGTGGAAGGAATTACCGCTCTCACTAGGGGGCCGGATTGCATTGTATAAAATGACATTGTTCCCCAAGTGGCTATATGTCCTGCAGACGCTCCCTCTGTTGGTACACCGGAAGGATCTCAGGCTGATGGAAAAACAGATTAATCTTTTGCTCTGGCGGGGGGGGGGCATCCCTGTGTTCGACTGGCGGTGTTACAGCGCCCGTGGAGCAAGGGGGGAATGGGCCTTCCCGATATTAAACTTTATAACCGGGCGTGCCTTCTTCGGCATGTGCGGGACTGGTTATGGGGGTCGGGTGATTATACCCCGCTCGAGATGATTGGAGCCTTGGTTGTGCCTTTGCGCATTCCATACATCTTACATATGAAAGGGGCGAAAGGTCTAGACCTGTGGGTGTGGCTGGTATTGCTCTCTCCCATCGTTCGAGCCTGGCGGTATTTCTGTGGACAACTGGGGTGTTCGGCCTCTTGCTCTCCATACCTTCCCATATGCGGGAACAAAGATTTTGCGCCCGGACTAACTGAGGCAAGCTTTATGCGATGGGATCGGTTGGGAATTACTGCTATAGAATCGTTGCTTACAGGGGAGGGGCTCCTCGAATCCTTTGCCGTATTGAGTGGGCAGTACTCCTGGACGCGTGGGGATGTGTTCCCATATGCTCAGATTCGGAACTATATTCGCACACTGCCTGTGGCCTCATTGAAGGGTGACATATGCTCCCGGATGGAGGAGTCTCTGCTGGGGGGGGATCAGGTGGCTCGAGTGGCTCAGCTACATAAGTCCCTCTCGGGGCTGTTGCCCTCGGGGAGGGAGGACACCTTGGCAGAGGCCTGGACACGGGACCTTGGCGAGCTCTTGACGGGTGAGGAGGTGGTGGCTGCCATAGCGAGTATCCCCCAGTTAACGGTGTCTGTGAATTACCGTGACATGCAATACCGGCTGATCCGTAGGTTATATTTCGCACCAAACCGGGCTTGGAGGGCGGGGATAGTGCCCACGAACTGCTGTCCACGGTGTGGGGCTGCGGATGCCACCCTGGGCCATATGTTTTGGCATTGTTCTGCGGTACGGAGTTTCTGGGGTAAAGTTCCTGGCTATTTGGAGAGGTGCTTGGCCATAGTGCTGCGGTTGGCACCTGTAAATCTAGTGCTTGATATTTGGAGGGAGGAGATCGGGCCTGATATCGATAAGGTACAAGGGGATTGGTTGCGTTTGGTGCTTGTCACAGCCCGCATGACTATACTGCAAACATGGGTGGATCCCAGGGGGCCATTGTATGGGCAATGGAGGGTGCGATTGCATGGTATGTTGTGGTTAGAGCGGTATCGCGCGCGGGGTCACCCACGGCTTTGGGAAACTTTCTTGAAGGGTTGGGGTCCTCATCTTCAGTGTATGCCCGCCAAAGCGAGGAGTCGTGTTTTGGGTGGAGAAGGAGGTTAGAGTCCAGTGGGGGGGTGTAGGTGTAAACCCATTTGATTGTCTTGGGAGGGGGGGGTAGGTGCAATGATGGGGGGGGGGAGTGACAGGGGGGGGTACTCTGAGGTTTAATTTCAATATACAGGACACACAACAGAGATATAATGGGCAACCAGCTGCTCGAGTTTATTGGTTTGAATGCTGGTAGGCGCAGAGAGTGTTCACGGACCGGTTGTATGGTTTGGATGTTTTCTGACTGTTTACGTGGTGCTTATCGGGTGGAGTGTCTTTGATTATCTGTGCCTTGGACTCCCTCCTACCTACCAATGTAGCAATGGGGGGCAGACGGGATTGAGGGGAAGATAGCGGAGGGAGGGATGGGAATGCTGTATATGGTCTATGGGGGGTTCTTTAATCTCTCAACTGCACGTTTTCTTTAATCTCTCAACTGCACGCTGCTTTTAGAGCTTGTATAATGTTCGCTGTTCCATAATGTTTCATTCTGTGTGCTGTTTATTCTTGATGGTCCTATATATGTCAGTCGTATCTCTTGTTACATATGTTTAAAATGAATAAAAAGATTTAAACATAAAAAAAAATATATACAGATAATATCAGGCTTTTAAATTGCAGAATGGCCAGATATTATCTGTATACTTGTAAGGCGTGTTAGGGTAGGAGCAAGGGTAGGCCAGAAAATTATACAGATAGTGGCAATATCCAGCCACTCTTCAGGTAAGTTACACATTTAGTATAGGTCTGTGGAATATAAGACCTAGCCTAAGATGAAATTAGATCTTACCTGGGATGGGAACAGCTGGGAGATGTAGAAAAACAGTGGGCAAAACTGAAAGGGGATATTTTAAGGGCAACCAACCTTTTTGTTAAAATAGTAAATAAAGGTAAAAGGAAAAGGAGACCGCTATGGTTTTCAAAAGAAGTAGCTGAAAAGGTGAAGAAAAAGAGGGAGGCCATCATGAAATACAAGAGATCACAGAAAGAGGAAGACAGGCATCTATATTTGGAAAAACTTAGAGAAGCTAGCAAAGTATCAGGAAAGCAAAGATTCAAAAAGAGGAGGAAATAGCCAATGCAATAAAATGGGGGGATAAGACATTTTTCAGATATGTAAGTGAGAAGAGGAAGGGCAAACATGGTACTGTCAGATTCAAGGGTGAAGGGGAGGAATATTTATTTATTTTATTTACATTCTCTTATATACCGTGCTATTCTGCATCAGTGCGGTTTACATTGAACAAACTGAAATTACATTGAACAGGGCATTATAACTTGGAAATAACTATTTTACAGGGAACATGGGCTATGGAGGGTTAAGTGGCTTGCCCAAGACCACAAGGAGCACCTGTGGGACTAGAAACCCCAGTCCTTCCGGATCAAGGTTGCTGTCCTCTAGTGGGATTTGAACCCCCGACCTTCCGGACTGAAGTACCTTGCCCCAACCACTAGGCCACTCCTCCACTCCTGTATATGTAGAAGCTGATGAGGATAAAGCGGAATTGCTTAACAAATATTTCTGTTTTGTGTTCACAGATGAAGAACCAGGAACGAGACCTCAGAAAACACCCACAAACAGGAACAGAAGTGAGGGGCATCTTGAAGAATTTTCAGAAGACTGTGTTCGTGAGAAACTAGCTAAACTTAAAGTAGATAAAGCAATGGGACCGGATGGGATACACCCTAGAATACTGAGGGAACTTAGGGACATTCTAGCAGCTGCACTGACTGACATTTTCAATGCCTCGTTGGAGTCGGGAGTGGTGCCAAAGGACTGGAGAGAGGCTCATGTGGTCCCTTTACACAAAAGCGGAAGTAAGGATGTGGTTGAAAACTACAGGCCTGTTAGTTTAACTTTGGTGGTGAGTAAATTATTGGAAACGCTGCTGAAAGAGAAAATAGTGAGGTTTCTAAAGTCCAGCAGATTACAGGATCTGAGGCAGCATGGATTCACCAGAGGCAGGTCTTGTCAGACAAATCTGATTGATTTCTTTGACTGGGTGACCAGGGAGTTGCACCGAGGGAGAGCCCCAGATGTGGTGTATTTAGATTTCAGAAAAAGCCTTTGACACTGTTCCTCACAGGCGACTTATAAACAAACTGAGCAGCCTAGGGATGGACCCTAAAGTTACTGCTTGGGTCAGAAATTGGTTGAATGGGAGGCGACAAAAGGTACAGGTAAATGGAGCTTACTCTGAGAAAGAAGTTACCTGTGGTGTTTTGCAGGTATTTGTCCTTATTACGATTCTTTTTAACATCTTTGTTAGTGATATAGCGGAAGGGCTGTCGGATAAGGTTTGCCTCTTTGCAGATGATACCAAAATCTGCAATAGAGTAGACACCTAGGAAGGTGTAGATAACATGAGGAGGGATCTAGCTAAGCTTGAAGAATGGTCTAGAATTTGGCAGCTGGGATTTAATGTTAAAAAATGCCAGGTCATACATTTGGGCTGCAGCAATCCAAGGGAGCAATATAGTGTCACAGCCCCTCCTAGTGGCAGCGTGCAGTAAGGAGAGGGCGGACACTAATTGTTGGTTGAAGGAAAACTTCTTTAGACCAGGTGCATCATGGTCTTTGTAGTCCCACTTCATAAAGAAAATAGTTGTCAGCTTTGGGCAGGGTTAAACATATGCGGTTTTATCCCCTTTGTTGCGCAAAGGTTCTCCAGGAAGACAAAACAGAATGTCCCTTACTTCAGGGTTTATGCCAAAATATTTACAAAGTCAGTAACTGTTACAGGCGCTTCACAGTTCTTTGTATTCAAAACAGGCTTTCAACACCAAGAGGAAAAACAAACTCAAACTTCTTCTTTCAGTTCAACAAAAGCAGAAATGGTAATTTTAAAGTATGTCCTGTTAGTCAGTGCTCTGTGAGGGACTCTACACTCTTGGCAACACAGAGTGAGCAGTCCATCGGGTGCTCTGACAACAACGGGTCTGGTTCAACCAACTCTATTTGCATGGGCTCCTGTTCAGCCGTGGTGTCAGCTAATCCTGAGCTTTCCCTGGATAAGGCAGGTTGTAGTTCAGTAGCTCTATCCAATATTCTCTCCTGAGCTTCCTGGCTCTCTACTCAGGTGTACTTGATTAGCTCCTGCATTATCAAAACCTGGGTGTGTCAGGTTGGCTTCTGTGGCCTCATGCTTGCTCCCTCTAGCTGCACTTTTAGGTAACTGCACCCTCTGTGAGTTAGTTGCTTTATAAGAAACAGTGTTTTTTTTCTAAGTCTATCGCTTCAATGGCTTCAGCTTCATCACAATAGTATAGGGGGGTGAAGTACTTTTGTTCACTAAAGAAGAACGGGACCTCGGTGTGGTTGTGTCTGATGATCTTAAAGTAGATAAACAGGTAGAAAAGGCGACAGCAAAAGCTAGAAGGATGCTTGGGTGCATAGGGAGCAGAATGGCTAGCAGAAAAAGGAGGTGATAGTGCCTCTGTATAAATCTTTGGTGTGACCTCATTTGGAGTATTGTTTGCAATTCGGAGACTGCACCTTCAAAAGGATATAAACAGGATGGAGTCAGTACAGAGGGTGGCTACTAAAATGGTTTGTGGTCTTCATTATAAAGCATATGAGGACAGACTTAAGGATCTTAATATGGACACCTTAGAGGAAAGGTGGAATAGAGGTGATATGATTGAGACGTTTAAATACCTCTGTGGCATAAATGCACAGGGGGAGAGCCTCTTTCGATTGAAAGCAAGTTCTGCTATGAGGGGACATGGGATGGAGGGTGAAAGGGGTAGATTCAGGAGTGATATGTGGAAATATTTCTTTACGGAAAGATGGTGGATCCGTGGAATAGTCTCCCAGTGGAGGTGGTAGAGATGAGGACAGTATCTGAATTCAAAAAAGCACGGGACAAACACAGAGGATCTCTAAAGGAGAAAAGGGGACTGTTGTAGTTGTTGATATGAACGGACAGACTGGATAGGCCATGTGGTCTTTTTCTGTCGTCATTTTTCTATGTTTCTATGATCTTTCCTTTAATCTCACAAAGGAGCAAAGTGTAACAGCAGCTGGTGTCTAAAAAGCTTTATTACTGAGGAACCCCTATGTATTTCAGAAAACCTTCCTTGGGTTTAAAAGCCTCAAAGGGACATAGAAAAACAGAAACATGACGACAGAAAAAGACCACATGGCCTATCTAGTCTGTTCTTCCATATCAACAACTACAACAGTCCCCTTTTTTCCTTTAGAGATCCTCTGTGTTTGTCCCATGCTTCTTTGAATTCAGATACTGTCCTCATCTCTACCACCTCCACTGGGAGACTATTCCATGGATTCACCACTCTTTCTGTAAAGAAATATTTCCGCATATCACTCCTAAATCTATCCCCTTTCACCCTCATCTCTTGTCCCATGACATAACATGAACAAACATCTACAGTAAACACCTTTGTAATAGAATGTGTATTGTCAAATTGAGGCAGCCATGAGGCTCTTACACAAGTGATCAGCCTGACCCTTCCCCCCAAGCCATGAGGCTCTTAATCAGCCTGCTAAGAGAAGACATTAAGATTTCAGTAGACACCCTTCCCCCACTCCAGGTCTGAGCACAATATCCCCTAGCCCAGAAATCAACAGACCAGAGCACACCGGTTTGGACGGGTCACCCAGGTACCTTCCCCAGGGGCTGCTGATGGGTGGACAGGAAATACCTGTGGCAAATGGGATTATAGAATGAGTTTAAAATTGTACTGTATATAAGGCATTGGAGGACGTCCCTCGGGGCTCAAAATTGTACTGTATATAAGGCATTGGAGGACGTCCCTCGGGGCTCAGACTTTTTGTGGAGGGTACCGGCTCTCTGTCTGAACCTGTGTGCATATTAAAGATCCTGTTTGCATTCCAGCCTGTCTGTGAGTTTTCCTTCTGTGGGTGAGTGATTGAATAAGAGCTTTTCACAGCGTTTGCCATAACAAAATGGCAACCTGCCTCATGGATACTCAGCAGTAGATCAATCATCAGGTGTTCACCGTAGATGTTTGTTCATGTTATATGTGGCAAGGACCCCGGAAGCACCCACCTAAGTACTCCCAGTCCCTTAAGGAGAGAAAAGGGGGGGTTCTTTCTGAAAATCCCAAATGCACCAATCCAGGCTTGCACCAATACCAAAATCTGTGAGGCAAAGATACCAAGATGGGTGGGTCCTGGACTGGATTGGGGGGACTCAAGGAAAGATTATTAGCAGGTAAGATCTAATTTCATCTTCCTTATCATCCCTTCAGTCCAGTCCAGATGTGTGGGATGTACCATAGCAGTACCTAACGATGGGCAGGACCCACAAGCCCTGTTTGCAGCATACTGGCTCCAAACTGAGGATCTCTCTGCACCTCCACATCCAATCTGTAATGTGTGAACATATGAAACAAGGACCAGGTCTCTGCCTGACAAATGTCCATGGACGAAACCAAAGCACCCTCCACCCAGGATGACGCCTGGGCCCTAGTCGAATATGCACACAATGCCTTAGGAATAGGCTTACCCTTCAACAGACAGGCAGATGCTAAGGCCTCCTTCACCCAATGAGCTATAGAAACCTTGGTCGCTATTTCTCCTTTATGGGACAGCCCCACAATACAGGTGATCTAACTTGTGAAACAGTTCCATTCTCTTGAGATAATGATGTTAACACCTTGCGCATGTCCAGCAAATGTAACTGCCTATAGGAGGGAGCATCCCCTGTGGCCTGAAAAACTGGCAGTGAGACCAGTTGGCTAAGATGAAAGCTCGATACAACTTTGGGCAAAAAGAAAGGAACAGGTCGTAACACCACTTTCTCTCTGGAAATAAGCAGGAAGGGTTCCCGACAAGAAAGAGTCTGCAATTCTGAAATACACCTAGCTGAACAGATGGTGACCAAAATATACCATCTTCTAGGAAGGTCCTTCAAAGTGGTCTGTGCGAGTGGTTGAAATGGGAATTCTGTCAGTGCTGATAGAATGAGCTTTAGTTCGTATAGAGGAACCACTGGATGAACCAGAGGGTGGACTTGCTTAACTGCTTGAAGAAAACAGGATTGGCCACCAAAGAGACCCTTCTTCGCACCTTGCCCCAATAACATGTCATGGCCGCTACCTGTACTTTCAACGAATTCAAGGCGAGGCCTTTGTCCAACACCTCCGGAATCATGGATGACAAACTCGGTGCCCATTATCTGAGCACCAGCCTTCAAAGACTCACCAGATCCTAATATATGATAAGGAGGTAGAGCGTTTTTTGAGCTTTCAACAAGGTGGCCACCCCAGTGGCCGAGTATCCCTTTCGCATCAAGCACCTTCTCTCAAGAGCCGGGCCGTAAGCAAGAATCGATCCATCTGGAGCATGAGTATCAGACCCTGCAAAATGCCAGGGATGTTCCACCAACAACCTCTTGAGATCTGCATAACATGGCCTCCATGGCCAATCCAGCACAATCAGAATAACCAGCCCCTGGTGCCATTCTATCCACTGCAGCGGGTGACCTATGAGGGGCCATGGGGGAAACACATACAGAAGACCTCTTCGGGGCCATCTCTGAGCTAGCACATCGAGTCCTTTGGACATTTTCTCTCTTCTACTGCTGAAGGCACGATTCACCTTGGCACCTTTGGTTGCCCTTCTCTGTACCTGTTGTAATTCTGCTATATCATTTTGAAATGTAGCTACCAGAAATGCCCTTCGGACATTTGCTCTCTTCTCCTGCTGAAGACACGATTCACCTTGGCACTTCTCCCCACTGCAGAGTCAACTGTGGGGTTCGGAGATCACTCTTACGGATCCAACCGGTGTTGACTGAGAAAGTCTGCTTGAACATTTTCCTTTCCCACTACATTCAACCCTCATAGGTCGAATCTCCTCCCCCAGAGATGGGCTGCCTGTACCTCCCTGGCGATTGATGTAGGCTACTGTAGCTGCATTGTCGGAACATACTCTGACTGCTTTTCTGTGCAACAGTAGAGGAAGGAACTGCGGCACCAGGAACACCGCTCTTATCTCCAACCGGTTGATGTACCAAGCACAACCACAGACCCTGCATTACTTGTGATTTGCAATGAGCTTCCCAGCCCATGAAAGCCCGTCATCAGTAGAATCCAGTCAGGAATATCCAGAGGTATCCTAGCCCAGAGGTTCTCTCTCTGAAGCCACCACTGCAGATGCATCCTGGTGTCATGAAGACAGACCAACCGCCTGAACAACGGATGTCACTGAGGAGACCAGCAAGACAGCAAGGCGTGTTGCAATGGCCGCATGTGAGTCCTGGCCCACTGAACCAATTCAAGAGACATGGCCATGGAGTCCAGAAGCTGCAGGTAATGTCACATCGAGGGAATGTCCAGGTGGAGAAAATGCTTCATCTGTTCCTGGATTTTCAGCATGCGATCTGGAGGCAAGGACACTAGTCCTGTTGCTGTGTCGAAGAGCACCCTCAGATAAACGAGATCCTGGATGGGCTTGAACTTGCTCTTGGCCACGATGAATACCCAAATGAGTTACTGCAGGAAGGCCACAACACACCAGTGGCTTTGGCACTCTCTGATTTTGCTCTGATCAGCCAGTCGTCCAGATAAGGGTGAACCAATATACCCTTCTGATGTAATGCCGCGGCCACTACTACCATGACCTTTATAAAGGTTTGAGGAGACGTAACTAGGCCAAAGTGTAGAGCACATTGGACCCGCAAACCTGAGAAACCTTTGATGCTCGAGTCAAATCGGAATGTGAAAATAGGCTTCCATGAGATCAAAGGCCATGAGGAATTCACCTTTTCTGATGACCAGAATGACCAACCGCAACATTTCCATGCAGAAGTGTGGAACCCTTAGAGCTTGCTTATTCGCTTGAGATCGAGAATGGGATGAAAGGAACCTTTTTTCTCTGGCATCACAAAATAGATGGAGTATCGACCTTGATCTAACTGGTCACATGGCACCGGCACCATGACTTCCAATTGACTAAGGTGTTACAGAGTGTCCTGCACTGCCTGCAGCTTGGCTGGCACTTTGCAAGGTGACAACATGAAGGCATCAGGAAGAGGGTGTCTGAATTCCAGAGAATGTTCTTCGTGAATAATCTTGAGCACCCACTGGTCGGATGTTATGCTGACCCATTCAGAGTAGAAACGCTGCAGCAGACTGCCCACAGATGGAAAAACTGCCTGGGCTGGCCTCATCTCATTGTAGCATTATAGAAGGAGTGGAGGCTCCAGAATAATATCCTCTGCTCGCTCCACTGCTGCCTCAAAAGGACTGCCTATTTGCCACATATCTACCCCCCTGATATGGGGCAAAATGGGTTGCATGGAAGCTGCAGAAGTCATGCGGCTACCCCCTGCCGGCTTCACAGACTTAGGACTATTCTCTGGGAGACAGCCATCTTTATAGAATCTCCGAGATCCTTAAACAACTTGCCCAGACCTTTGCTAAACAACAGCTTACCTCTATAGGGAAGTTTGCTGAGTCAGGTTTTTGAAGAAACATCAGCTGACCAATTACGCAACCAAAGAAACCGTTGAGCCGCAATGACTGAGGCCATGCTCTTGGCCGATGCTCGCACCAAGTCATAGAAGGCATCAACAGGATACGCTGCTTGTCAGGAGACATGGCTGATCCTGCCAAAAACAACCCCATAAAGCCAATGGCCAGAGAGGGAAAGAAGAAGGAAAAAAACTCATCCGGAGACAAATGTCAACGAAATGAAAGAAAACTGCCGCTGCTTTTTGTGGTAGGGAGACTGGCTGCGCTCCTCCGATGGCTCCGGCTGAAAGCAGTACTCTCTTTTTGTTTTTATTTTGGAAAGCCACAGTACCCATAAAACTGGCAAGATGCAGGGATGTTTAGACAGAGCCCGTACCTGACTCAATGGGAGTGCTTTGCCTGCAGATTCACACAAAAACACTGAAGAGAGATGGGGGGGGGGGGGGTAAGGGACCTGGACCACCAGGTCTATGCCCAGTACTAGAACCTAACCGACTCAATGGTCCAGAGGGAGGAGGCAAGACCTATGCTCCCCAAACACCCAGCAAGAGCTTAAGCTATCCATAAGGCACCCGATATAGCCAATTTAGAAGCTAAATCTTATCACCTTGTCCTTTCAGTGGAATCCAGACTATGCAGAAGCTCCTACCCCAGCTGCTAGAGAGTAAGATACTGGTTGTGGAGTCAGTGTGAGGAGCTCTTCTACTGTGATATCACAAACCTGACATGCTCAGTCTCCAGCTGCTGGTAGAGGGATATAACCCACACGTCTGGACTGGACTGGAGGGATAAGGAAATAGATAATGCAATGACCATGCCATCACTGTTTGTATATTCAGCGTGCTATCTATATGGATAGTGACACATAATACACAAATTAAGTTAAATAGGAGGATGGCATTTAACAAGGCAGTGGGCTGAAAATTTATCCCTGAATGTGCTTGCACTGCAAGATTGGACCCAAGTTTGGGGGGAGGGAGGGGTGTGCACAAAAGCAAAAGTTGGCTCAGGGTGCTACAATCCCTTGAGCCGGCCTTGAAAACCAGGGTTCAAATTCCACTGCTGCTCCATGTGATTTTGGGCAAACAGCTTAACCATCCATTGCCTCAGATACAAACTTAGCTTGTAAGCCCTCCAGGGACAGGAAAAAACACCCACTGTACCTGAATATGACTCCCCTTGAACTTCTGAGATAAGGAATGAGCTAAATCCATTTCCTTTTACCACGACCTAGAGGCAAGAACGTTGTTCAGAGCCATGGAGTAAGCCCAACTTTGCTTTGTGCCCCAGCTCTTAGAGCTAATCCTTATCCTGAAGTTACAGATATGACTTGCCTACTTCTCTTAGGCTACATGTTTGTTTTATAACATCTATGTTTATACGTTTCTGTGTTTAAATTCTCAAAAAGTGTAAAGTATGAAAATGAATGGCCATAATCAGTTTTCGTCCCTAAAGTTAGACAAGTATTCTGACAAACAGAAGGAATTAGTGAAAATCTATCAGCACACATGGAGGAAGAAGCAATAGAATTTACAAAACAAGAGAAAATCTCTTTAGAGAGCTGACCAGTGAACAAGGAAAAACAAGGAATGCATAAATCCAGCTGGAAATACAAAAGGTTACTTCAATAATCACATGCAAATCAAAACTAGACACAGGACTGCTTAAGGAGAGGTGAACTAAAACAAAAGATGACAGATTTATTACTTCAGCACAGGACAGTGAACTATATCTAAGATGGTTCACAGCCAGAACAGAAAAAAATGGTAAAATAGACAAATGTAGATTCTGTAGCACAGACATGGAAACAGTTACTCATCTCTTTGCTGGGTGTATGACAAAGCAGCATGGCTTATCCTCTGAAAAATATGCAAATGCTGTATCTTCACCAGGGCTGAAGTCTTGACTATTGACGCTATTGCTCACAAATTTGAAACTTGTGTTAATTCAACTCTTATTTCATGTCTGTTATTATGGGGGTCCTTTTAAAAGGCTTAGACACATGAATGTGGATGTCCTAATCACGGAGATGTCCCTGGGGCCATTTTACAAATGACTTTTTAGGACATCTCTGCTGCAGGGACATCCAAGTAGGCAGGGTTGTGGCAGAGGTGTGTCCAGGGCAATGTTACGGACTTAGACGTCCCCGATCGATTTCAGAACCTTCGGGGGCATCTGCAACTTTGTCCAAGTTTAGACCTGCCCCAGGCATGAATAGACATTGGAAAAGTGCTTCTCTGGGCCCTCAAACATCTGGAGGGTGTAGAGCAGTTGGCACTCCATTATCCTCAGTACTCTCCACTATCGCAATGATATATTATGCTTTATTGGGAAACTTGTTTTATGTTTGAACGGCCGCTGCATGTCTCTTAGATGTCCTCAGCTTCTAACACTATGCCGGGGGGCATCTATGTGGACTGCTCTGCAGACATCCATATCAGGCATGTCCATGTTTACAAAATCGCGCCCAAACTTGGACATGCCTGAGTTTATTCTGGACATTCTGGCTTGGACGTCCCAGATTGCACTTGGACTTCCTTTGCCCAATCTGTGCACACATGTTTTATCATGACACCACTGCCCCAGAAAAGCATCCAGAGAGTGCAGAAATTGTGATCACCTGGAAAATTTCCATTCCGGCCAACATAAGGTTTAGTGCTGCAAAACCAAACACGGTTAGTAAAGGAGAAAAAAACACGAGGATGGCATTTCTAATAAAAGTATCAATACTAAGTGACTAATCTGTACTTTGTATGAAGAAAGAAGATCCTTGAGTAGTAACAGATGCAATCAGAGACCAAGAATATTTAGCAGAAAGACACAGAAATAGTCCCAAATATATTGGGCACCAATGCCTGGATTAAAAATAATTCCTATGTGCACCTTGATATGTTACCTCCAGAAGGAAGTTGTCTCTGGCACAAGGCCATGGTACACAGAAAACCATGACTGGGATATTGTTCGACTGAGCTATAATCTATTCAGGAAGGACAGCATACGAAGAATAGGAGGAGAAGTGATGCTACATATAGAAAATAATATAAAAGCAGCAAAATGGGTAAACGTAGGAATGAGAAAACATAGATCGGTTGTTTACGTCATCAAAGAGTAGAGGACACACAATGAAGCTACAATGCAACCCATTTAAGACTAATAAGAGAAAATATTTTTTTACTCAGTGCATAATCAAACTCTGGAATTCGTTACCGGAAGATGTAGTAAAAGCTGTTAGTGTAGTTGGGTTTAAAAAAGGTTTGGACAAGTTCCTGTAGGAAAGGTCCTTAAACCATTATTAAAGAGGGTCCGGGAAATCTGCTGCTTGCCCCGGGACAAGCATTGTGGAACCTGTGTGCCTCTTTGGGAACATGCCAGGTACTTGTAGCCTGGATTGGTTACTGTTGGAAACAGGATACTGGGCTTTATGGACCTTGGTCTGACCCAATAAGGCATTTCTTATGTTCTTATGTAAAACTGCAAGACATAGGAGCTAAGGAGCCCCGTTATTTCCCCCTCTAAACTGAAAAGAATTAAAAATAGTGACTTCATTAGTTAATTGTGGCATTTAAACATATGGGGGAGGGGAGAAGAAATATTCGGCGTCAGCTATCATCGCTTTAATTTAAAACCGGATATTCAGTGCCAGGCTATATCTGATGATTGGCACTGAATATTAGGTTTGCCCTAATGGAACTTTTGCTATCCCGTCAATGGCAATATTCAGCGGCTGGCCGGACTGCAAAAGCACCTAACGTTAGGACAGGCTTTCGTCTACCCTAACTTTAAGCATTTTAGCTATCTGGTTATTTATTTATTATTTATTTTAGCGTACATTTGTATACCGCTACTTCCAGCGATCAGTAGTGGATTAGATTACATGTTGGAAACTGTCAAATCAGGACAGAAAAATTTGTAGTATATACAAGGTGATTCGTAGGGCGAGCACAACACACAGTAATTAGGTAATTGGGTTTCTTTTCGTAAGGAGGGAGGAGTTATTTACATATGTACATCTTTGGTTAGCAGCTCAATATCGCCACTAACTGCCTAGCTGGTGGTGCCACCCCCTGTCTGGGTTAGGAGTGGATATTCAGCAGCACTAACCACTTTAGTGCCATTGAATAGCCCACTGACTGCATTTTAGCCGGCTAACAAGTATGCTAACTGGCTAAAATGTTTGGAATATTCGCGCCATAGGTTTGCAAAATACCAGATTTCATGGATAAATGCTGGCACTTACACATGTAAGTTGCCATTGATTTTTCCCATGCGTAGATTTGTAAAATGGCTCATCTAGCGCTACGTGTCAGCAAATGCATGTGCACTTCTGCACATCTTTATATGTTGTTTAGAAAAGGCTCCACATTCAGCATACTGCTGGAATTTTGTACGACACAGTCTCGATCTCTCAATTCCAATCTCCATATATTATCTAAAGGTTTCTTTAAATATTAGAGTCCTTCTTTCTGGAACATGGTCTGATATCGAGTATAGTGTTGTTACTCACCTGTAACAGATGATCTCTGGGAACAGCAGGAATTAGTCTTCACGTATGGGCATCGTTGGTACCAACGGAGCCCGCACAGGAATGCTCCCCAGCGTTCAATAGGAAAGACTTCTGGAGCACTCCACTGCACCTGCACGTCTGTCTTCCCACCTTCCCACATTCTCTCCTCAGTTGAGTTTGTAGCTGAGAGATAGAGGAAAAAAATTATACCCTATAACTCCTAGGGGAGGAGGTGGGTTGTGAAGACTGGTTCCTGCTGTTCCCAGAGATCACCTGTTACAGGTGAGTAACAAGGCTATCTCCAGGAACAAGCAGGAATGCAGTCTTCACTTATGGGACTCACTAGCTCCCAGGTACCAGACTAAACAGACAACCACGAGGCTAGAGAGTAGAGTCAGAGGGCCCGATTTTCAACTGGGTGGTGCTATATGCCATGTCGGCGAATAGCCCACCCCCCTTCTGCCTAACCTGGATTTTCAATGCCGGGGTCATATGCGTACCAGGGAGAAGAACTCAACTTAGTTTGTCCGCTAAGACATTGTGTTTGCTCGGAAGGTACACTGCATGCAGGTGAATTTGATGCAGTAAGGCAAAGGACCAGAGAGTAGAGCCTTGCTGCAGAGGGTCCAAGAGCCTGTTCCGCTCTGCTTGTTCAAGTAGAATATGGCTACTTGATTGTCTGTCTGGACTAGAACTGTGCAGTCTTGAAGGTGGTCCTGGAATACTTTGAGAGCACTGTGAATGGCTCTGAGTTCCAGCAGATTTATGTGGAGTTGTGACTCCTGATGAGACCAGAGTCCCTGAGTGGGGAGTGTCCAGATGAGCTCCCCAGCCTAATCTGGATGCATCCATGGTTAGGGTACATTTATGTGCTGGCATCTGAAAAGGTAACCCTACTAGGATGTTTTCTGGGGATTGCCACCACTGGAGAGATGAGATTAGGAGGGAAGAGACTGCTATTTTGTTTCCCAGGTGACCTGAAGCCTAAGACCACTGGGATGCCAGTGTCCACTGTGCTGTGCGCATATGTAGACAAGCATATGGAACAGCGTGCACCATTGATGCCATATGGCCCAGAAGCTATAGCATTTCTCAAGCAGTGAGAAAGTTTTTGAGGCATGCCTGAGATGCTACCTGATTGAGTCGAGCACAGAGGAGTTGGGGCAGAAATGCCCTTGATTGCTGAGTGTCTAGTAGAGCCCCTATAAACTCTAGAGTTTGAGAGGGGCAAGTTGGGACTTTGGAAGATTTATTACAAATTCCAAGTGTTGTAACACCTGAATCATATGCAAGAGGGATAGGCTGGCATCTAGAGAGGTGCTTGCTCGAATGAGCCAGTCGTCTAAGTAAGGGAAGACAAATATCCCTAGAGTCCTTAGGAATGCAGCCATTACTGCCATGCATTTTGTGAAGACTCTTGGGGCAGAGGCGAGGTCAAAAGGCAGGACTCTGTATTGATAATGTCTCCCCTGAAACATGAAGCGCAGGAACTTTCTGTGCTGTGAATGAATAAGTATGTGAGTGTATGCTTCCTTTAGATCTAGAGAACAGAGCCAATCCTGACTCTGGAGAGAGGGGAGAAGAGGCCCTAGGGAGATCATCTTGAACTTCTCCCGTAATAGGTACTTGTTCAGTTCTCTGAGGTCCAGACTGGGCCTGTACCCTCCTGTTTTCTTTGGAATGAGGAAGTATGGAGAATAAAAGTCCATTCCCTGTTGGGATGGTGGAACCTCCTCTATTGCAACCTGCAAGAGAAGGGAGGTGACCTCTTGAAGCAACAGAGTGAGAGGGGGTTGAGAGCGGAACTCTCTTGGAGAAGTCCGGGGGGATAGGCTTTGTAGATGAAGCTTGTACCCCTCCCATACTATGGACAAAGTCCAGTGCTCTGATGTGATAAGATGCCACCTTTGGGCAAAGTGACAGAGTCTGCCAGAGATGTGGACAGGACCTGAAATTTCCAGAGGCAGAGCTGGTATATTCTCTAGAAAGGAGTCAAAGACTGTGGGGAGGCTGGGTCTGCTGAGATGGCTGTGAATTAGGAGTCTGACTTTTTTTTGCTGTTTTGATGGTTGCTGCCCCTTCTGAGGAGCATGATGTTGACACTGAACAGCAAGAGTATAAGAAGGATAGTACTTTTTCTTTTTATTGAAAAAAGCTTTCTTTGCTGCTTTTTTCTAGCTGGGTTTCTAGCTGGATCTAGATAGCCTATTGAGGGTAGTGTTCTCAGATTCTAACTGAGAGGCCTTGTCTTGCCAATCCTTACCAAAAAGGCTTTCACCAGTGCAAGGAATATTACCCAGCTTATCTTGAACCCATTGTTCAAGATCTGATACCTTAAGCCAAGCAATCCTGCGTGCACCGATGCAAATGGGTGAGGTCCTGCTGATGTACTCAAAACAGTCAAAAGATGTCCTGTTAACAAACTTTGAAACATTCGGAGCATGTTTTACAAGGGTGAGATAATCTGCTCTCTTGTCATCAGGGAGAAGAGGAGCCATTAACTCCAAATCCTTAGCCAACTCTCTAAAGAACATACCCATATAGAGTATGTAGGAACTGATCCTGGCCGACAACATGGAGGCCTGAAAACAGCATTGACCAAAGGCATTGAGGTTCTCGATTCCCTGCCTGGAGGGTTTGAGGAATGTGTCTTAGCACTCTTTATTTGATGCATTGCCGATTCCACCACCATGGAATGGTGTGGCAATTGCGTCTTTTGGAAACCGGGACACTCTGGTAACTGGTACATGGTATCGAGTCGCCGGGTATGGGGAGAAATGGTAAGGGATGTCTCCCACATACAAAGCATAAGGTTCTGAAGTATTCGATGGATAGGGAGCATAGCAGCCTTCTTCGGGGCTGCATGGTATTGAAGAATTTCGAGTACTTCGGCCCTAGGCTCTTTCTCTGATGTCACTGTTATGGACAGACCCCTAGCAACATCGCAAATAAAGTCTTGAAGAGACATGTCCTCTGGTGGGGACATGCGACATTGCGGAGACAGAGATGGGTCTTCCGGGATAGTTCTCATGTCCCGGGTATCGACCGAATCAGAATGGAAGACTCAAAGTATCGACAGATAGGGCGCTCCTGCTCCACACAAACTCGGTACCGATCAAAACCAGTAGTTGAGGATTGCAGTACTGGAACCTCGGTACTGGAAATGGATTCAAGGGCCGGCATGGGCAGTAGCATAGAAAGCGGCACAAAAGTCGATGCAGGTTGTATCGGTACAAGAGCCAGTACTGACACCTGCGGAACCGACAGTAAAGGTTTTACTGGTACCGAGGCCGCCAGTAAGGTCGCTAAGCTTTGCTCATTAGCCAGGATACGTTGATCCATGGAGCTTGCCGATGCTTGGGTATTGGTACCGGAATTGCAGGCCACAATCTCAGAGCAAGGCACTAGGAGCTCTCCGGAGGTGGAGGCCTCGGGAGCATCCTGGGACCGCACTAAGTCTTTGGAGGTAAGTTCCACCCGCCGAGGGTGTTTGGCCGGTGTGTCCTCCTCCAGGGCAACGCCTGAGGCATCTCAATGCTTAGAAGGAGATCTACCCTTGGAGGGCTGGTCAGCCTTCGATGAAAACTTAGGTTTCAATATCTGAGATCCCTGGGAGGACGATGAAGCTCTTGATGACATCAAAACTAAAGATACTGCATTGGAGGCAAAGAGGGTGCCCAACTTTGCAGCTCAATTCTGTAGTCCTCTCTTTGTCATCATCCTACAAAGAGGACATTCTGATGGCTGACGATCTGGCCCTAAGCAATTTAAACCCCAGTCATGGGTGTCTGTGGCCGAAATGGTACTGTCACATTGGAACACTTCTTAAAACCACTGGATGGTTTTTCCATTTTGTCTGTGACAAAAGGGAAGGCCTAAGCCTAAGATGGCACTGATGTGCCTGAAGGAAGAAAAGTTCTTTCCCTCACAGAATTTTTTTTTAATTTTCTTTTTAAAGAAAGAAAGAAAAGAGAAAGCACTGACGGGAGTCGGTACCAGCATCAACGGGAAGGCAGACGCAACCACAAAAAAATATGAAAAAAACAAATTTTCTATGGTGACAGGAATTGCTTCTTGTCGGCTCTGCAGAAAATGAAGAAATGAGGAGAGAGAGCTGGAAAGGTGGGAAGGCAGCTATGCAGGCCCAGTGGGATGCTCCCAAAAGCTTTCCTGTTGGACGATGGGGTGCATTCCTACGTGGACTCCATTGGTACCGATGTCACCCATATGTGAAGACTACATTCCTGCTTGTTCCTGGAGATAAAAACAAAAAAGAACATTTTTTAAGTGATGACAGGAAGAAAACAACCTGCTGGCTCCATGGAAAACGAAGAACTGAGAAGAGGATGTGGGAAGGTAGATGTGCAGGCACAGTGGAATGCTCGCAAAGGCTTTCCTATTGGATGCTGGGGAGTGTTCCTGTGCTGGCTCTGTTGGTACTAACAAGGCCCATATGTGAAGATTGCATTCCTGCTTGTTCCTGGAGATATGGGCTGTATCATTATCACCCATGTTGTTGTGTGCCGTCAAGTTGATGCAACTCCTGGCAACCCTGTGGATAGTTCTTATTTGTGTATGTGATCCCTGTTCAAGCTTAACAAGCTTAACAATCCTGAGATGTGTAATGGAGTTTCCAGCACAGGAGCTTCACAAGTTCTCTCCGTCCTCTATGGGATCCTCCCTCATATGCTTCTTGGATGAGAAAAGGGATTTTTTCTCTGTATCTTTCCTCTACAGTTGAGCTCCAGTTCAGGACTCCTTTTTCTCTTGTAACTCCAGTCTTAGAACATACACCACTCATCATCTGCACTTCAATTTACAGGCTGAAAAGTGGTAAAAATCTACCACTTGTACACACATTTCACACACAGATGATCTTAATATCAAGGAAGTCTTTACACTCGTTACAAAATAAACCTCAGCCCCAAGACTGGGCCACAAATACATCCACACAACATCACCAAATCCACCTCCACCACCAGAATATTCTAGTATT
This sequence comes from Ichthyophis bannanicus, assembly GCA_033557465.1. NCBI lineage: Eukaryota > Metazoa > Chordata > Amphibia > Gymnophiona > Ichthyophiidae > Ichthyophis > Ichthyophis bannanicus. The sequence continues at coordinate 198,018,599 of CM066039.1, forward strand.
CCAGGAGTTATCTAGGGATCGGAGGACTACCCAATCCATCCCATAATGGGGATGATGCAACAGGATGGCATGTATCTCCTAAGTGAACTAGGATGGTATGCCCTCACACAGGAGTATGCTGGGCCAGTGAGGATCCTCAAAGAATCCTTACATAATGACTGGAATATGTCAAGGAACGGTCGATGCTGGATCTAGTACTCATCAATGGAAATAGTATGCCTAATGTCTAGATGGGTGCCCATTTGAACAGCAGTTATCCAAGGCAGAGTCCCATCACATCAAACTCAAAGTCCTAGATTTCAAACATGCTGACTTCAGTAAAATGGGTAAGTACCTGAAGGAGGAGCTGGCAAGATGGGAGAAGATAAGGGAAGTGGAAAGGCAGAGGGCTAAACTGAAAGAGGCTATAAAAGGGACAATGGAATAGTAAGGAGGTAGTTGGTAGGGAAGGCTTACTGTATAGATGTGGAGCTTAAAGCCCAGCTGGTGAATCCTTACTCACTGGCATATTCCTTACAAAGTAACATAGTAACATAGTATATGATGACAGATAAAAACCAGTATGGTCCATCTAGTCTGCCCAACCAGTCCATATAGTCTAAGGGTTGGGGGGTGGAAATGGATGATTTGCTCCCCCAGATGGATATGCTATTTACCTCTATTTGGGAATGGGGAATTTATTCCAGGAATGAGGAACTCAATTGGACCAGGGTAGGGTTGGTATCATTTGGGCAAGTGTTGGAAATTGGAAGGATGGTGCTGCACAGCTTTAATAATTTTAAAGAGGAATTTGATTTACAGGAAAGTTATTTTTATGGTCAGGACTAGCCCGTCCACTAGACAGGCTAAGTGGCCACCTAGGGCAACAGACCTCTGTGGGTGCCACAGCACCTGCAGCAAGCCATGTAGTTTGGAAGTTGTGTTGGAGGGGGGTCAGAAACACAAGGCCTGCCTCAGGCTGCTGTCACACTGTTCCCCACCCCGTTGACAGAATTGGGGGCAGTGGGGACAGAAACTCGGCACGGCCAGGGCTTCTGCCTGGGGTGGCAGAAACCCTTGGGCCGGCCCTGTTTATGGGTATTTACCAATGCACCATTATGTAGACACTAGCTTAGAGAGAGTATCCCAGTCCTTGAAGAAAAAGGCTTTTTGACTTGATTTTGATTTAAAAAATTCTTAAGGTGGGGATAATCTCATGGCTCTATGGGCAATTGCTTAAAGAGATAAAAGGAGGGTCAGTTTCAGCCATCATACAGAAATAGAATGATGACTTGGTACGGGACATGGATGAAGATGATTTTTGTGTGAACCTGTATAGATTGTATTGGATAGTAGAGAGTGTGGTGTGCATGAGATTCATTTTAAATGTTTGCACTAGGTTCATATGCATTCTATACCGGCTTTTAAGGTGGTGTGATGTGTGTGGCAACTGTAATGCAAACCAAGGTACTTATTCATATACAGTATAGAAGTATAAAAGTACTGAGAACCTCTGGAAAGAGATGTTTGAAAGATAGCATAGTTACCCACCTCTAACAGGTGTTCTCCGGGGACAGCAGGAATTTGTGACATCGGCACTGACGGAGCCCTCGCGCAAGCATCCCCCCAGCTTTCAAAGAAAGCCTTTGGAAGATGCCACCACACATGCATGGTGCCCTTCCCACCCAAGGGTGCCATCTTGCTCAGTCAGATGACATAACTATAAGACGGCAAAAATAAAATATGGTAAAGGAGCAACTCCGAGGGGAGGAGGGAGGGTAGTGAGGATTGATTCCTGCTGCCCCGGAGAACACCATTACGGGTGAGTAACTATGCTTTCTCCGGGAACAAACAGGAAGTCAGTCCTCACATATGGGACTCCCTAGCTATAGGCTACCATAAGCTCATAGGGGAAAATCCACGATCACCCTCAAGGGGAGCTGTGAGCAGCAGCAATTGAGTCCACAGATACAGACTGCAGTAGGACCCGTGTGTCCGATGGAAACCAATTTATTTTATTTAGACAGATTGTATACCACCTTATCCTTCAATCCAATGCTCTGGTAGCCTGAACACAGAAGGGTTGGAGGGTAGGAGTTGCCTAGACCCCAAAATGTTTATGGAGCATGACCTGGCCAAAGGTGGTGTCTCGTTGGGACTCCCTGTCCAGGCAGTAGTAGCTGTGAAGGTATAGACTGAAGACTGGGTGGCGGTCCAGCAGATGTCCAACATCAGGACGGAGCACAGGTTTGCCACAGAGGCTGCCATGGCCCTGACACTGTGTGCCATGACCCGGCCATCCAGCGTGAGCCCCACATGCTCATAAGCGAGGGCGACGCAGTCTGCCACCCAGGTGGACAGTGTCTGTTTGGTCAACGCTTCCCCCAGCCGACTGAGGTCTTAGAAAACAAAAATCTAAGAAGCTTTCCGGTGGCCCTAGGTACGCTGAATGTAGAAAGGCAGGGCCCTCTTACAGTCCAAGGTGTGAAGGTCAGTCTCTGCCCTACTGGAGTGAGGCTGTGGGAAGAAGGTGGACAGCATCACCTCCTTATTGAGGTGGAAGGAAGATACCACCTTCAGAAGGAATTTGGGGTGTGTGCAAAGCACAACCCTGTTCTTGTAGAACCTGGTATACGGCGCTTCTGCCACTAGGGCTTGGAGCTCACTAACTTTGTGAGCGGAGGTGAGTGCCACCAGGAACATGACCTTCCACAAGAGGTATTTCAGATGGCAGTAGCCAGAGGCTCGAATGGCGGGCAAGTGAGCTGTGCCAATACTACATTGAGGTCCCATTCCTTCGCCGGAGAGCGGACGGGGGGGTTTGGGCAGCAGAAATCCTCTCAAGAAGCAGGTCACCAGAGGCTAGACAGAAAGGGGCTTGCCTTCAACAGGGTAGTGATGCGCCACCAGGGCACTGAGGTGCACTCTAATGGAGTTTGATTTGAGCCCGGATTGTGAGAGATGAAGAAGGTACTGCAGCACCAACTGCACTGGGCAGGAGAATGGGTTCACCCATTGCTCCACGCACCACACCGAGAACCTGTGCCATTTGAAGGCATAAGCTCTTCTGGTGGAGGTCTTACGGGAGGCCAGCAGGGTCTCTTCCATTTTTCCTGAGAGGTTGAAAGGGGCTAAGGTCACCCTTTCAGCAGCCATGCCATCAGTGATAGGGACCCCAGATTGGGGTGCAGGAGAGAGCACTCCTCCTAAGACAAGAGTCCCGGGGGACTCCCCAGTGGGACCAGAGACTCCACTGACATTTGGAGGAGCAGTGGGAACCACAGCTGCTTGGGCCACTGTGGAGACATCAGGATCAGTGAGGCTTTGTTGCAAAGAGCCTTGAGGAGTGTTTTGGCAATCAGTGGCGTGGGTGGAAAGGCATACATGAGACCTTCCGAACACAGAATGAGAAACACATCTGCCGCCATCCAGGATGGGTGGGGCTGCTGGGAACAGAAGCAGGCAACTGGTAGTTGTCCGGGCTGGCAAAGAAGTCCACCCATGGGGTTCCACAGAGCTGGAAGAGCCGGGTGGCTGCTCTGGGGTCCAGTTGCCACTTATGCAGCTGAAGGACCCTGCTCAGTTTGTCCGCCAGGATGTTATCCTGGCCTGGTAGGTATATCGCTTGTAGGAGTATTCCCTGTTGAAATGCATAGGAACAGAGTGTCATCGCTTCACGGAAGAGGGTGCGAGACCCTGTACCCCACTGCTTGTTCACATAGAACATTGCCACCTGATTGTCTGTTTGGATCAGCACCGGCTGGTGCCTCAGACGATGACAGAACGCTCAGAGGGCTAGATATATTGCCCAAAGCTCCAGGAGGTTGATCTGCTGGTTGCCCTCAGCTTGTGACCAGCTGTCCTGGGTGCAGAATTCTTCACAGCGGGCTCCCCAAATCAGCAGGGAGACATCCATTGTCAGGACCTTTAGAGGGCTTGAGGTTTGGAGGGGCATCCCTGCTTGAAGGTGTTGGGGATTTTGCCACCAAGTCAGAGGTTCCGCCAACTGGAGGGTCACTGAGACTCTGTCTTGGAGATAGCCCATGGCTTGTGTCCACTGAGCGGCCCTCATGTGCAGATGAGCATTTGGGGTGACATGGACCGTAGAGGCCATGTGTCCAACTAGGCGCAGTAGAAGCTGAGCTGACACTGAGGGACGGTGTTGCATGTCTACGGCTAGCAGTCTGATGGTCAGCCTGGTCCAGGGGAAGGAAGGCCTTTGCCTGAAGAGTGCCAGCCTTGCTCCTATGAACTCCAGACATAGTGTCAGGAAGAGGTGGGATTTGGGGTAGTTTAACATGAACTCCAGATGTTGCAGGACCTGGATGTTGTATGCCGTGGCCTGCTACACCTCTGTGACTGTGCCTCCTTTTATGAGCCAGTCATCCAAGTAGGGGAAGACAAATACCCCCTGAAGATGGAGGAAGGCGGCCACTACTGCTAGACATTTGGTGAAGACCCTGGGGGCAGAGGACAGGCTGAAGGGTAGTACCTTGTACTGGTAGTGGCCGCCCCCGACCATGAGGCAAAGATACTGCCTGTGGCTGGGGTGAATGTGGGTATAGGCATCCTTCAAATCCAAGGAGCATAGCCAGTCTCCCTGCTGGAGGTAAGGCAGCAATGCCCCAAGGGAGAGCATTTTGAACTTCTCCCTCACCAAGAACTTGTTCAGGTTGTGCAGGTCCACTATGGGCTTTAGGCCCCCTGTTCTTTTTGGCACAAGGAAATACCTGGAGTAGAACCCCTTGAGATGTTAGGGAACTGGTTCTACCGCTTTGTCCTCAAGAAGGCCTGCAAGTTCCTTCAATAGGAGGTTCCTGTGAAGGGGAGACCTGGGGGGCTCTCCTAGAAAGAAAGGAGAAGGTGTCTGAGTCAGATGGAGGAGATAGTCCTCCCTGGCTACCTAGAGTGCCCAGGAATCAATGGAGATAGCTGGCCACCTGTGGGCATACAGGATTAGACATCCCCCTCTGGGCTATTGTCCTCCTTGGGTTAGAGAGGCTATGCCCAAGGAGTCAAAAGCTCCCCCCTGGCTGTGCCAGAGCCGACATCTGGGGCCTGGGTGCCTTCTGCTTACAAGGGCCTTGCCCATGTCTCTTAGCCTGCTGACCCTGCTGGGGAGCCAGGAAGGCATGAAATTGTGGGTATTTTTTGTAAGCAGCCCCTTTCCTCAGGTAAAAGGGCTTTTTACCTGGGCCCTTCCATTGGGGAGGGCAGCGGTCTTTTTGGAGAGCCTGGTCCTTGTCATGAACTCGGTCTCCAACTCAACAGCCTTTTCTGTCATGGGTTTGCCAAAGAGGTTCTCCCCTTGGCATGGGACATTGACCAATTTGTCCTGAACCCATTTCTTGAGGTTGGAAGACTATAGCCAAGCCTGGCGTCAGGCAGCACTTATGTCCACCGCCACTACTCGAATCGCCGACTCAAAGTCATCATAGGCTGCTCGAGAGATAAATTTGGAGCACTCACGGATGGCTTTGGCCAGGTTCTTGAACCGCTGCAGGGATACCTTGGAGAGACTAGCCGAGAACCCAGCAATTTCCTTCGCCAGGTCTCTCAGGTACATGCCTAGGTATAGCTGGTAGGCCTGGATCTGGCCAATGAGCATTGAGCCCTGGTAGCACTTTCTACCGAGGGCATCCAAGATGCAAGCCTCCATACCTGAAGGCACCAAGGAGTGCGTATTTTGGCTCTTCAGTCAAAGCATGGCCGACTCCACCACCATAGAGTTGTGCGGCAACTGCGCCTTTTGGAAGCCCGGGCTCTGGCAGATCTGATACATCGAGTCAAGCCACTTGCTCACAACTGGCACCAATGCCAGTGTTTCCCATATATGGAGCATTAGCCATTCAAGGATGGGTGGAATGGGTACCGTGAGCGATTCCCTCAGAGGGGCCTCATACTGGAGGATTCTAGCTCCTCCATCCGAGGGTTCTCCTACGATTCCGGGAACGCTAGGGCCTTTGACATGTCCCACATGATGTCGAGGAATGCCATGTCCTCGGGCAGGGACTGAAGCCAGGACTCAGAGGGGGGAGAGTCCGAGGGGATGTTGTGGTGGCGACTGGTGTCTGGTGACTCCTTGTCCTCGGTCTCACATTCCGAGTAGTCGGTTGAAGACTCAAGGGAAGGGCGGCCGGTGGGCTCTGGCCCGGAGCGCTGCCCACATCCCTCGGAGGCCCAGCAGCTGGTGTCATGTGTGTTAGCCGGGGAAGACCTCGGGCCCGTTGAACGGGAGCCGGATCGAGACCTTGGCCAAGGATCAACTGAAGGCCATATGGTCTTGAGGATCGGCTTGGTCTCCAGGGACTTCCTCGACATTGATTATCCGGTGGTGTGGATGAAGGAACCAGTAGTACTGGACAACAATGTCCGCCATTCTGGTTTCGAGACCAGAAGGCTCTGCAGCCATTGGCACAGGACCAAGGAACTCAGGCCATCCGACACCGATCTGTGGTCGATTCCTTCCAGGGATCTTAGTAAGCTGTTCCCACGCCAATCCCTCAGATGAGCATCTAGGACTGCGGGACTTAGCTCGGGGCTTACCTGACCTGCCCGAACCATCTAGGGACACTGCTTTTGAGATTTTCTTCTTCTTATGTTCCCTCAAGGGAGATCCCTTTTCTGAGGAGCCACAGTGTTGATCGGGTTCCGCAGGGGCACTCCATGATTCCATGGCTTCAGAGGAGGCCTTGGCTTTCGGAGGCAATGGGGACTCCAGGAAAAATTTATCGTGCTGCTTCTGGCGGCTCTTGAGGGCTTTGGTGCACATAATTTTAGAAAGACCACCTGGTCATGGTCCGTCCCTAGGCAGCATAGGCAACAGTCATGTGTGTCAGTAAGGGACCTGAATTTGGCACACTGCTGACACTTCTTAAACCCACTGGCAGCCATGGGGGAAAAAGGTACCCCAGCGAGGTCAAAGACCCAAGGTGCTGCCAGATGGAAAAAAGGGCGTGAAGGCGCAAAAAAGAAAAATGTTGTACAAACCCGATGCCGAAACAGCGGGCTCAGGTGGAGGGAAAAGTACCAGTGCACAACCGGAGAGAATAAAAATTGAGAAAAAAAAAAGTTTGAAAAAAATATCACCTTTTTCTGGGGAAGCAGACAGACGTCTGAAGGGCTCTATGGAAAAAAGGAGACTGAGCAAAATGGCACCCTTAGGTGGGAAGGGCACCACGCATGCATGGTGGCATCTCCGAAAGGTTTTCTTTGAAAGCTGAGGGGATGCTTCCGCGAGGGCTCCTTCGGTGCCGACGTCACCCATATATGAGGATTGACTTCTTACTTGTTCCCGGAGAAAGCATAGTTACTCACCTGTAACAGGTGATCTCCGGGAACAGCAGGAATTTAGTCTTCACATATGGGTATCGTTGGTACCGACAGAGCCTGTGCAGGAACGCTCCCCAGCATCCAATAGGAAAGCTTTTGGGAGCATCCCACAGCGCCTGCGTGCTGCCTTCCCGCCTTTCCCAACTGTCCCTCTCCAGTTGAGTTTAAAGCTGAGACAAAAGAGAGAGGGAAAGAGAGAAAGAGATAGATAGAGAGATACAACTCCTAGGGGAGGTGGGTGGGTTGTGAAGACTAAATTCCTGCTGTTCCCGGAGATCACCTGTTACAGGTGAGTAACTATGCTATCCCCAGGAACAAGCAGGAATGTAGTCTTCACATATGGGGACTCCCTAGCTGCAGATGCCAGGGAGAAACCCCAGAAGTTGTGTGCCCTTGTGAAAGGGCTCCACTTCCCCCCATGGATCTCTGGCATCCTATCAGGAATGGTGGGTAGGAGTTGATTAAGTATGGAACAGGTGGTGAAGAACAGCCTGACCAAACAAGGCATCCCGGCGGGAGTCCTTGTCTAAGCAGTAATGGGCTGTGAAGGTATGAACCAAAGCCCAAGTAGCTGCTCGGCAGATGTCGTCAATAGACACAGAGTGAAGATGAGCCATAGAGGCTTCCATGGCTCTCACATTGTGAGCTGTGACATGGCCTTCCAGAGGAAGGTATTTACTCTCATAGGCAAAAGATATACACTGTGCAATCCAGTTGGACAGTATTCTTTTGGAGACTGGAAGTCCCAAATGACTAGGATCAAAAGCAACAAAAAGTTGAGAGGACTTCCTATGTTGCTGTGTCCTTTGTAAGTAAAAGGCCAGAGCCCTTTTACAATCCAAAGTATGAAGATTTCTTTCTGCATTTGAGGCATGAGGCCTTGGGAAGAATACAGGAAGGTAAACCGCTTAGTTTAAATGAAAAGGTGACACCACCTTTGGCATAAAGTATGGATGAGTCCTAAAGACTACCTTATCATGATGGAACCTTGTATAAGGAGGATCAGCCACCAATGCTTGCAATTCACTGATGCGACGTGCTGATGTGATTGCAATAAGAAAGATGACCTTCCAGGAAAGGAATTTCAAGGAGGTAGTGGCTAATGGTTCAAAAGGCGGTTTCATAAGCTGCCCAAGAACCAAATTTAAGTCCCATGCCACCGGTGGTGGCTTAATGGGAGGCTTAGTCAAAAGAAGGCCTCTCATAAATCTCGCTATGAGAGGATGAGAGGAAATAGGTTGCCCATTTAGAGGCTTGAAAGAAGCTGCAATAGCACTCAAATGAACTCTCACTGAATTGGTCTTAAGCCCTGCATTAGATAAATGAAGGAGATACTCCAGTAATGATTCCAGAGGTATCGCAAGAGGGTTAAGACCCTTCCGCGAGCACCATATGGTAAGCCTTTTCCACTTGAAAGCATAAGAGCGTCTTGTGGAAGGCTTTCTGGAAGCATAAAGGATATCCTTTACCTGCTGAGAAAGATTAAGACCGTGAAGTTCTAGGCTTTCAGCAACCAGGTCCTGAAATGCAGAGACTGGGGATTGGGATGCCACAGCATCCCATCCTCCTGAGAAAGGAGATCTGGAGCAGATCCTAACTCCAAAGGTGGAGCTTGAGAGAGATGTAGGAGCAGAGGGTACCACATTTGCCGTGGCCAATGTGGAGCTATGAGAATCATATGACCTCTGTCTCTCTGAAGCTTGAACAGGGTTTTGGGAATTAGGGGAATGGGTGGAAAGGCATACAGGACGTCCTGGCCCCAATGGAGGAGGAAAGCACCCCTGGCCTGACAACCCTGAGCTGGAATTCTGGAACAGAACTGGGGAAGTTTGGCATTCAGCGGACTTGCGAAGAGGTCTATGTCCGGGGTTCCCCAAATTTGGAAAATTTTGGCCACCTGGTCTGCATGGAGAGACCATTCGTGTGGAAGCAGAACTCGACTGAGTCTGTCTGCCCAAGAGTTTTGAATGCCTGGAAGATACACCGCAAGGAGATGAATCTGATGCTCTCTGGCGAGGGCCCATAATCGCAAAGCTTCGTTGAGGAGCGACAGAGAGCCTGTTCCGCCCTGCTTGTTCACATAGAACATGGCTACTTGATTGTCCATTTGAACTAGGACTGTCTTGTAGCTGAGCTGGGTGTGGAATACTCGAAGAGCAAGGAAGATTGCTCTGAGTTCCAGGAGATTGATATGTAGATAGGTCTCCTGTGGATTCCAGGTACCTTGGGTAGAGAGGCCTTGCAGATGGGCTCCCCAACCCACCTGTGAGGCATCTGGTGTTAGAGTGGCTTGGGGTGGCTTGCTGAAAATGGGACCCCACCAAAAGGTTTTGGAGTGATTGCCACCATTGGAGGCACAAAATAAGGCAATCTGAGTTTGCTATTTTGTCTGACAGGCAACCTGACGCCTGAGTCCATTGAGTGGATAAAGTCCACAGGGCTGCCCTCATATGGAGGCGAGCATAAGGAACCACATGCACGGTGGATGCCATGTGGCCTAGCAATTGTAACATTTCCCGAGCAGTGAGGTGAGGTTTTAGCACTGCTTGGGAAGCTAACTGCACAATGCGAAGGCAGCGGGGCTGTGGAAGGTAGGCCCTTGTCTGTCTGGTATCCAGCAGAGCTCCTATAAACTCTAGGGACTGAGTGGGAGCAAGGTTGGATTTGGGAAGTTTATGACAAGTCCCAAATACTGAAGGATACACATTGTGCGAGAGAAATAAACCCTGGCCTCTGGCTCTGAAGGGGCTCGAATCAGCCAGTCGTCTAAGTAAGAGAAGACAAATATTTCTAGGGTGCGAAGAAATGCTGCCACCACAGCCATGCATTTTGTGAACACCCTTGGTGCCGAGGCCAGGCCAAAAGGAAGAACCCTGTATTGGTAGTGCTTCCCTTGAAATAGAAAGTGAAGTTACTTTTGATTAGTTTGATGGATGAGAACATGAGTGTACGCATCCTTGAGATCTAGAGAACAAAGCCAATCCTGACTCTGAAGGTATGGCAGCATAGTTCCTAGAGAAATCATTTTGAACTTCTCTTTGAACAGGAATTTGTTCAATTCTCTGAGGTCTAAAATGGGTCTGTGTCCTCCTGTTTTCTTTGGAATAAGGAAATAGGGGGAGTAGAACCCTGTACCCTGTTGGAGAATGGGTACCTCTTCTATTGCCCCTTGGGCAAGAAGCATAGTGACCTCTTGACCTAACTGGTCGTTGAGAGAGGTCTGAGAATTGAACTGTCTTACCATTGTAGGAGGGAGCATGCTGAGGAAATGAAACTTGTACCCCTCTCTTACAATAGAATCCAATTTTCTGCTGTTATCTGCCCCCATCTTGGGGCAAAATGACATAACCTTCCTGGAATGGTGGAAGGCTCTGGGCCATTCAGGGCCAGGAAGGCAAAGTTCTCTAGATAGGAGTCAAAGCCCCTGTGGAGGCTGAGTCTGCTGAGCCGGTTGAGGCTTAGCAGCTTTTGTTTTTCTTTGCCTAGGTTGTTGCTGCTGTCCCTTTTGGGCAGACTGACCTAAATGATGCACCTGCTGGGTATAGGAGGGATAAAACTTCTTCTTCTTACTGAAGAATGGTTTCTTGTAGGATTTTTTCCTTGCATGATCAGCTGTAGATTTAGACAATCTATCCAAAGTGATATTGTCAGCTTCTGTCTCATTAGCTTTTTCCTGCCAATTCTTGCCAAAGAGATTCTCTCCTGTGCAAGGAATATTCCCTAGTTTATCCTGTACCCAATGTTCCAAGTCAGATGCCTGGAGCCAGGCAATCCTATGTGCACCTATGGCAATAGCAGAGGTTCTGCTTATGCACTCAAAGCAGTCAAAGGCTGCACGATTCACAAACTTGGAAACATCCTGAGCATGTTTGACAAGGGCGAGGTAATCCTGCCTCTTATCATCAGGAAGGAGAGGGCTCATAAGTTCTAAATCTCCCATGACCTCCTTAAGGAACATTCCCATATATAATATATAGGAACTGATCCTAGCAGAAAGCATGGAAGCCTGGAAGGTTCGAAGTCCAAAGGCGTCAAGAGTGCTACGCTCACGTCCTGGAGAATTAGATGCATGCCTTTTTGCACTCTTGATCCTTCTCATAGCTGATTCCACCACCATAGAATGGTGTGGTAGCTGAGTCTTCTGAAACCCAGGACAAGGAGGAGCTCGATACATGGTGTCGAGTCTTCAAAAGTGAGGAGATGTGGTTAGAGGTGTTTCCCACATCCTTAACATGAGATCATGCAAGATCTCATGAATAGGTAAGGTAGCTGCCTCCTTGGGAGCTTTAGGGTATTGTAAGATTTCTAATTCCTTTGCCCTAGGCTCTTTTTCAGGAGCCACTGTGATGGAAAGACCTTGAGCCACATCTCGGATAAAATCCTGAAAGGACATATCCTCTGGTGGAGACATCCTACGCTGAGAAGAAGAGGAATCCTCAGGAAGAAGTATTCTGGTATCAGCAGAACTTTCAGAGTCTTCAGACTCATCCGAGGATTCAAAGTATCTCCGATCCGGGTGATAGTGCAAGGCATGGTACCGGACCGGTACCGATCGAAGTTGGCATCGGAGGTGTCCGGTACCGACTTGTCGATACTGGATGGATAAGCATGACTCGGTCCCGGTAGAATACCTGCCGATGTCGATGCAGTCGGTATCAGTACCGGAGTCGGTGCCAGTACCGGTTGAATTGTCTGAAGCGGTTTCAGGTGCATCGAGGCCATGAGAAGAGCTGCCAAACTGCATTCAATAGCCAAGAATCTCTGGTCTATCGACGCTGCCGATGGTTGGATATCGGTACCGGATGAAGCAGCCAGTACCCCAGAGCATGGCACCAGTAGTTCTGCCGAGGTTGAGGTCTCGAGAACATCCTGGAGCCCCGTTAGTGCTTTGGAAGTCGAAGCCTCCCGCCGGGGCAATTTTGCTGGTGAAAGTCCCTCAAGGGCAACGCCAGAGGCATCTCGATGCTTAGAGGGAGATCTACCCTTTGAGGACCGGCTAGATTTATGTTTAATTACGTGAGATCCATTGGAGGAAGACGAAGCCCTGGAAGACGTTGATGCCACAGAGGCTGCATCGGAGGGAAAAAGGGTGCTAAGTTTAGCAGCTCGGTTCTGCCGGCCCCTTTTCGACATCATCCCACAGGCAACACACTCCGAAATAGAGTGGTCAGGACTTAAACATTGAAGGCACCACTCATGGGTGTCGGTGACGGAGATGGTACCGCCAAACTTGGAACACTTTTTAAAACCCGAAGCAGGTCTTTCCATTTTAAAGGAAAAAGTTGGGCCTAGTGCCCAAAATGGCGTGTGGCACCTGAGGAGAAAATAACTGGAAAAGACTCCAGAAGAAAGGTTTTTTTGTTTTGTTTTTTGGAAAAAAAGAAAGAAGAACCAGCGGCACCGGTGTAGCGTCGAAGGAAGGCAGACGCGACCACAAAAAAGAATAGAAGGGAATTATTTTCTGCGGTGACAGGATGTGCGACCTGTCAGCTCCGCAGAAAATGAAGAACTGCAGAGGGACAGTTGGGAAAGGTGGGAAGGCAGCACGCAAGCGCTGTGGGATGCTCCCAAAAACTTTCCTATTGGACGCTGGGGAGCGTTTCTGCGCAGGCTCCGTTTGTACCGACGATACCCATATATGAAGACTACATTCCTGCTTGTTCCTGGAGATTATCAGATATGCTTGGAGTGAAATTATAGTCAACAGCTGAGATATGTCTGCTGAGTCAAGATGATGATTTGCCTTTAAATGCACATCATGAGATCTTGCAAGTGTGAAAGGCCTATTTGACAACTAAGAAACGCATATTGCTGCACTGGCTAGAGACTAGAGCTCTCCAGCTGGAGGGGTGGAAAATACACATGCATGTACTGAGGCAAATGGAAGGCTCTCTGCAATGAGATCTTCTGTGCCTAAGAGGAAACAATTTTTAAAGATTACATTCTTTCATTACAACACTTAGCCCCAAATGGCACCATGATATCCTAAGTGCAATTAAGATATAAATTGGTACTGGAGGAAGGAAGGGGGGTAATCAGGGGCAGGGCTGGAGCCATCATTAGGTGAACTAGGCAGTTGCCTAGAGTGCTGGCCATCCAGGGGCACCTGTTGCCACCCCTCTCCAGGGCCTGCAACAATGGTAATAGCTCAGAAACTGCAATGTAGTGATTACCTAAACTCTCCAGCACTGCATCATGGTTCCTGTTTTCTACAATCTGCTGCTTCCATCCCCCACTGATGCAGACTTCCAGTTTATGCAAATCAGAAGGTAGAAGCAACAGACAATAGAAGGAAGAAACTGCGACACAGCGCTGGAGAGTTTAGGTAAATGCTGCACCACAGTTTCTGAGCCGTTGCCCCTCAGCAGCCATGGCAATGGGGTGCCAGGAAGGAAGGCCCACCTAGGGTGCCTTCAATCCTTGCACTGGCCCTGATCAGGGGAAAGAGCAATGTTGTTAACTCAGGCAGGGGTTCTCAACCCTGTCCTCGGGACCCACCTAGCCAGTGGGGTTTTCAGGATAACCACAATGAATATGTATGAGAGAGATTTGCATACACTGCCTCCATTATATGCAAATGTATCCATGCATATTCATTGTGGTTATCCTGAAAACCCGACTGGCTAGGTGGGTCCCGAGGATAGGGTTGAGAACCCCTGAATTGTACGGTTATTCAATGAGTGTGTGCACTGTTCTTTATTATGTAATTAATGATGTTTGCTTTGGAAAATTAATAAAAAAAGATTTAATATAAAAAAGGGCAACAGATCTTTATGTAAGGAAAGTAAATAAAAGCAAGAAAAAAGGAACCCAACAAGATTTTCCAAAGAAGTGACTGGAAAAATAAAGGCAAAAAAGACAGCGTTTACAGGATACAAAGATCATAAAAAGAGGAACACAGAAAAGAATATCAGATAAATCTGTAAGGGACAAAGAGAGAGATCAGATTGGCAGAAGATCACACAGAAGAAAAAATGGATGAAGATGTGGAGCAAGGTGACAAGACTTTTTCAGCTATATTAGAGAGAGAAGGAAGACTTGATGTGGAACTGCAAGACTCAAAAGTCCTGAGGATCTATGTGTGATAAATGATGAGTAAAAGACGGAAATGGTAAATATGTCTGTTCCATGTTTACAGAAGAAAATGCTGGAGAAAAAGCAGGACTTTTAAAAGATGTCCTTGAAGATGGGAAGGTTCCATGGAATAGGTGAACAGCTGATGTCATCCCTCTTCACAAAAGTTGTAAAAGAGAAGAGGTGGGAAACTACAGACCAGTAAGCCTTATCTTGGTAGCGGGAAAATGAATGAAGACACAGCTGAAGGATAGGATAATTAACTTTTTAGAATCTAATGGCTTGAAACATCTGAAGTAGCCTGGTTTTACCAAAGGAAGATCATGCCAAATGAAGCTGATTGATTTCTTTGACTGTGTGAGCAGAGAACTAGATCCAGGACATGCACTGGATGTGATCTACTTAGATTTCACTAAGGTTTTTGATAATGTTCCTCATATGAGGATTATAAATAAACTGAACATCTCGGGGATGAGTCCCAAAATGGTGAACTGGATCAGATATTGGTTGACTGACAGAATGCACTCAGAAAAAAGAAAGGTGAACAGAGGATTGCTCAGGGATCAGTCCTGGAACAGATTCTGTTCAATGTCTTTGTAAGTAATATCACCAAAGGATTAAAAGGAAAAATGTGCTTTTTTGTAGATGACACGAACATTTGCAACAGAGCACATGCCTTGAAAGGAATAGACAACATGAGAAATGATCTAGAAAAATTAGAAGAATGATCTCATGCTTGGCAGTTAAGATTTAATGTGAAGGGGATCACGTGTTGCCTATGCGAACAGTAGAATGTGACTTGTTGAGTTCTCTGCTGTGCAGAACCAAAATCCTTCATTAAATCCTTAATCAGGTAGCAGATCAAATTGATGCAGGACACAGAGACACGTGAAAAGGATGGGAACTCATTCAGAACTGAAAAAGACAGGGATGGTTGCAATGCAGACCCCCAAAAAATATCATAACAACCTGGCAAAAATGATGGTCATGTACTTCATGAACATCCCAAGATGGCGTCCAGGCCCAAGATGGATCCAATTCGCCCATTCATGCATCTCCAGCATCTGACATGAGTACAGGGGTCTACTAATGCAGAGGCAATTATAAGTTCAATAAAGGCTAGGAATTCTGTGATCAGTGAACAACTAATGCAGATTCAGAGCTTAGAGAATTATCGGGCCAAGGGGGACTGAGCAGCGCAATGCAGCTACAGAGGAGGACTTAATTGTTTTTTTTTAAAAAGAAACTAGAGCACAAGATGCGGTGATAAAGAAGCTCCTTCAGAAACTGACTGACCTAGAAAGCCTCCCATAGGCCTAATTTAAAGACCGTTGGAGTTCTGGAGGGAGAAGAGGCTGAACATATGATTGATTCTGTTGGTAAACTCTTGAGAGAGATTATACAACAGTCCCCACTGCCTAATGACACGATTACTGAGAGAGTGAATCAGGTGCCAGGATGCTGTCCTACAGTGGGCTCCAAAGGCCTCCCTCACTAATATGAAAATGAAAACTCATGAAAACCACAGTGAACAAAGTAAATAATGTTAAACCAATTGGGGGCAAAAATAATAAATGCACACTAACCAAAATGCAGATAGCAACGCTTTATAATGCATAGCTAAACAAACACCAGAGCTGAGGGTGAAGGGAACGGCCTCGGTGAATTGGGGAAACAGAAACAACAAGCACTGTAAGCGCAAACAGTTTACTGAAACGTAAGCCCCACTTTATCAGTCATAGGTCTGCCAACCAGTTTTTGAATTTTATAAATGCATTTAAAAGAATCAAACAACTTAGCTGGTTCTAGCGAAGACTTCAAAACGCCCAATCCTTAGAGCTCGGTAAAGAAATTATCTCTGCTGTGTGGATGTTGACTCAAGCTTCGCCCTCCTTTAAGGCTGCATCAGGACAAATCCCAGAAAAAGCAGAGTGAAATGAACCTCTTACGGAATACCAAACCCGAAAAATTTGGGTTTTTAATGGAAAAAATAGGGGTGTAGTTTAACAAACAAATGCTCTGTTAAAAGAACCAATCATCAGTATGTTTCATTCATGATTAAAACCAACAATGGCAGCTACTCCATGAACTGCCAATGAAAATGTAGTGGGTGAAAATGAAAAAACTTAGTATCCAATGATGATACAAATCAGTCATGGAAAGACCAACAGAAAAAAGCCCTCATTGAATGGCCAATAGGACTGTGGATGAATGAAGACTAGAGAGCTGACATCCAATCCTGGGATTCATTCAACCCCGCTGGCTGTACGGCATCTAGTTTAAAAATCCATTTAACTTCCAGGCAGACTAAACGTTGTCCTGCCCGGCCAGCTTTCCAGTCACCAATGCCAGGGCCTTTTTGGAAGTGTATTTGTGATTTGGTGCCCCAGTAGTGCTGAGATGGCCATTATTTTAAGGAAGGGCTTTCCTGGAAGGGTGATCAGAACCTAGAAGGACAAAATGAGTAGGGCAATAGTGCCAGAGATGGCACTGCAGGGTCTTACATTTTGTCTTCTGAATATATATGCACCAAACAAAGCTCAAATTCAGATCTTGAAAGATATTTTACAGAGTGTGGCTCTGTAGTTAAATCTTCCTGTGGACCTGGGGAGGGGGGGGGGGAGATGGGGGGAGATCTCAATATGATGGCTTAAATAAATAAAGATAGATCTGCAGGAGCAAAATAACTGATAAACTCTCCTGGAGAACCTTTTGTAGATATAATGCAAGAAAGAAATTTAATTGATATTTGCAAGTGGAAACACCTGCAAGACAGATATTATATCTGCTGCCTCTCCACACATAACTCATGTTCCAGGATTACTTTCTCTTGATTGTAAGTTTGTGCCCCAAAATAATAAAGTGTTGGAGTGGAGGAGTAACCTAGCGGTTAGACCAGTGACCAAAGAGACCAGGGTTTGCATCCCACTGGCTCTTCTAAAGGCCTTGGGCAAATCACTTAAACCTCCATTACCTTAGGTGCAAACTTAGATTGTAAACCCTCTGGGGCAGGAAAATACATACTGTATCTGAAAGTAACTTGGCTGGAACTACTTCTATTATTTTATTCACTTGGTCTGATCAAACCTCCCCCTTCCCCCAATTTTAAAATTAAGTTATGGGATCAGAAGGTCATTAGATGCTAGGATATGTGGGATTCGGTCTAGATGATCAGTTATTTGTGAAGGAGATTGAACAGGTTATAGAGTAGTATGTGGGCATAAATGATACTGGGAATGCAGAGCAGAACTATGTGTGGTATGGGATGCTTTCATTTCATTACTCGGAGGTAAATTCATTGAATATGGTGCATGCTGTAAGAAGGAAAAGCAGTAATGACTGCTGGAATTAAAACTGGAACTCAAGGAAATGGAAATGCAACATAAAAGTAGAAAAGATATGGAACTTACTAGCAAAGTGAATGTACTTTAGGGATTAGTTTAGTTTACTTTGACATTTATATTCTGCTTAACCAGACTTAGTTCAATGCGAATTACAAGGCGAGGATCTTAGACTTTAGGAAGACTAACTTTGCGACGATGGGCCAATACCTCAGGGAGTCGTTAGTTGGATGGGAACAGCTGAGGGATGTAGAAAACCAGTGGGAAAAACTGAAAGGGGATATTTTAAGGGCAA
Organism: Ichthyophis bannanicus; assembly: GCA_033557465.1. NCBI lineage: Eukaryota > Metazoa > Chordata > Amphibia > Gymnophiona > Ichthyophiidae > Ichthyophis > Ichthyophis bannanicus. The sequence continues at coordinate 198,036,620 of CM066039.1, forward strand.
CCAACCTTTTTGTTAAAATGGTAAATAAAGGTAAAAGGAAAAGGAGACCGCTATGGTTTTCGAAAGAAGTAGCTGAAAAAGTGAAGAAAAAGAGGGAGGCCTTCATGAAATACAAGAGATCACAGAGAGAGGAAGACAGGCATCTGTATTTGGAAAAACTTAGAGAAGCTAGCAAAGTAGTCAAGAAGGCAAAGATTCAAAAGGAGGAGGAAATAGCCAATGCAATAAAATGGGGGGATAAGACATTTTTCAGATATATTAGTGAGAAGAGGAAGGGCAAGAGTGGTATTGTCAGACTCAAGGGTGCAGGGGAGGAATATGTAGAAGTTGATAAGGATAAAGCGGAATTGCTTAACAAATATTTTTGTTCTGTGTTCACAGATGAAGAAACAGGAACAGGACCTCAGAAAACACCCACAAATAGGAACAGAAGCAAAGGACATCTTGAACAATTTTCAAAAGACTGTGTTCGTGAGAAACTATCTCAACTTAAAGTAGACAAAGCGATGGGACCAGATGGGATACACCCGAGAATACTGAGGGAACTTGGGGACGTTCTAGCAACTCCACTGACTGACCTTTTGAATGCCTCATTGGAGTTGGGAGTGGTGCCAAAGGACTGGAGAGAGGCTCATGTGGTGCCTTTACACAAAAGCGGAAGTAAGGATGTGGTTGAAAACTACAGGCCGGTTAGTTTAACTTCAGTCGTGAGTAAATTATCGGAAACGCTGCTGAAAGAGAAAATAGTGAGGTTTCTGGAGTCCAGCGGATTACAGGATCCGAGGCAGCATGGATTCACCAGAGGCAGGTCTTGCCAGACAAATCTGATTGATTTCTTTGACTGGGTGACCAGGGAGTTGGACCGAGGGAGAGCCCTAGATGTGGTGTATTTAGATTTCAGTAAAGCCTTTGACACTGTTCCTCACAGGCGACTTATAATCAAACTGAGCACCCTAGGGATGGACCCTAAAGTTACTGCTTGGGTTAGAAATTGATTGGGTGGGAGGCGACAAAGAGTACAAGTAAATGGAGCTCACTCTGAGGAGAAGGATGTTATCAGTGGTGTGCCCCAGGGATCTGTCCTTGGTCCGATTCTTTTTAACATCTTTGTTGGTGATATAGCGGAAGGGCTTTCAGGTAAGGCTTGCCTCTTTGCGGATGATACCAAAATCTGCAATAGAGTAGACACCCAGGAAGGGGTAGTTAACATAAGGAGGGATCTAGCTAAGCTTGAAGAATGGTCTAGAATTTGGCAGCTGGGATTTAATGTTAAAAAATGTAAGGTCATGCATTTGGGCTGCAGCAATCCAAGGCAGCAATATAGTATAGGGGGTGAAGTACTTTTGTCCACTAAAGAAGAGCGGGACCTAGGCGTGGTTGTGTCTGATGATCTTAAAGTAGCTAAACAGATAGAAAAGGCGACGGCAAAAGCTAGAAGGATGCTTGGGTGCATACGGAGAGGAATGTCTAGCAGAAAAAAGGAGGTGATAATGCCTCTGTATAAGTCTTTGGTGCGACCTCATTTGGAGTATAGTGTGCAATTCTGGAGATCGCACCTTCAAAAGGATGTGACAGGATGGAGTCGGTGCAGAGGGTGGCTACTAAAATGATTAGTGGTCTTCATTATAAAGCATATGAGGACAGACTGAAGGATCTTAATATGTACACCTTAGAGGAAAGGTGGGATAGAGGTGATATGATTGAGATGTTTAAATACCTACGTGGCATAAATGTTCAGGGAGAGAGCCTCTTTCAATTGAAAGCAAGTTCTGCTACGAGGGGACATGGGATGAGGGTGAAGGGAGATAGATTCAGGAGTGATATGCGGAAATATTTCTTTACGGAAAGAGTAGTGGATCTGTGGAATAGTCTCCCAGTGGAGGTGGTAGAGATGAGGACAGTAACTGAATTCAAAAAAGCATGGGACAAACACAGAGGATCTCTATAGGAAAAAAGGGGACTTTTGTAGTTGTTATGGAAGGACAGACTAGATAGGCCATGTGGTCTTTTTCTGTCGTCATATTTCTATGTTTCTATGAGGAACTTATTAATACAGCAACTTTGCTTAATATTTGATATTATATAAAAAACAATGACTTCATTAATAATTAACATACAGAAGAGCAACTATAAAATTAATTGAAAAAAAATCTACCTCGTATCAAACCAGGCTGTAATATTTGCTAAATAGCCAAGGTTTTAACTTTTTGCGAAACCCTAAATAATTTAATTCAGACCTCAAAATCAATGGCAGGGAATTCCACAAGCTAGGAATGTGCCCTTGACATGTTTTTTTCATGGTAAATAACTCTTCTTGAACTGCAGTGGTTTAGGTAATATTAACTTGTTTCGGTGGTAATACCTGATCTCATAGTGACTCTTTGCTAAAGAGACACGTGGTGACAAATAAGCTGGAGCTAAACCATGTAAACATTTAAACATAAAAATTTAATATCTACCCTAGCACATATTGATAACCAATGAAAGGAAATCAGTACTGGTGCATCCCTGTCATATTTGGTTGCCTTTACTATTATTTTAGCTGCTGTGTGCAATATAGTTTGTAGGCGAAAGAGCACACTTTGTGGTAAACTTATGTAAAAGGAACTACAATAATCTAAACGGGTAAAAATAGTAGCTTGCACCAAACCTTTTAGTTGTTCCTGTGATAGATATTTTCTTACATGATGGATCCTATGAAAGTACAAGAAAGAACTGTGAACTATCTTACCTATTTATGGTTCAAATGTTAAAGCAGAGTCCAGCGCAATTCCCAAACTCTGAACTGACTGTGGTAATTCCAGCTGAATACCTTTAATAACCAGGGCCTGAAGTAGGCGTCAGTATTCTATCTACATTGACCCAAAGTAGTGGTTTGTCAACATCCATTTTTAAATGATTTATTTGTTTTATGTGTTTAAAAGGGTTTTTTTAAATACCTCCTTATCCTAAAATCAAAGCAGTTTACAATATAACAACAAAAACTTTACAGAGAACTTTAGGTCTAGGTAAGGGTGGCATGTGGGAAATACTGATTCAACATCCAGTTCCTCACACTATCTAAATAATCCTTGATCAAATCATAAGCATAAGCTATTGTTGACTGAACTGAAATAATTACTGGACACCTTCTGCATAGATAAAATAAATTAAATTCAAACTTCTCAAGACTTTCTTCAGTAGTGCAAGGAATACATTGAACAAGATTGGAGAAAAAGGGGGACCACAGCATGGGAACCATAAAGATGAATACTCACCACCCCATTTGACTTGAAATGATCTAGATGTCAAAAAGGAACTAAATTATTTCTGTACTGAAAATCGGATCTCATCCAATCTATGCAACAACAAATTATGATCAATTGTATCAAATACTGCTGATAAATCAAATTGAAGTAAAATTGCATTATTTCCCTTATCCAAGATATTCCTCAAATGGTTTATCAAAGCCAATAATAAGGTCTTGGTGCTAAAATTGCTTCTAAAACCCCTTTTGTATCTGGTCCAATATATCAAATGAATCTAAGAATTCCTGAAGTTGGAATGATATCACAGCTTCCAGGAGTTTAGCAAGAAAAGGAATGCTAGCCACTGGGCAATAACTCAAACATAAGGTTTTTATCAACTTTTGATTTTAAGATCAGGGTAAGAATGATCTGACCCAGTTCTTCAGGAAAACAGCCTTGTTCTAAGGCCATATTAATAGCAACATAAGCCACTTCTACCCACTAAAGGTTATCTGCTTAAGACGAAATGCAGGCCAAAGGCCAACTCACAGTATTACTAAATACTGTGAGATTAATACTATGATGGACATAGTAGAATATTTTTTCAAAAGAATGAGAAAAACATGGTATACCTATGGTGGGAAGACTGACAAACTCTTATCTGCACAACTCAAGCAAAGAAGTTCCCAAAATGCTATATTGCAGATCTGTGATCACTTGGGTAGAAATGTACACACTGCACAGGAAATAGAGAAAGCTTTTGTGCAATATTATGAAGAACTGTATATCTCTGAATGTCATGGCATGGAAGGGCAAGGTAATTCCTTTCTGAAAGACAATATAATGAAAAAGCTATTGGATGAACAGAAGGAACTGTTGGACACCCCTATCACTAGCGCAGAGCTATACATGGCGATTAATGCACTCCCAATGATATCACACCTCTTATTACGAGTTTTAAATGGGGCTCTGGAAATTGGGGATTTGCCTAAAACATTTACTCAGGCATTTGTCACTCTTATATGTAAGAGCAGTAAGGACCCTCTTTCATGTAGTGAATATATGATTTCATTGATTAACACAGATACTACGGTTCTAGCTAAAATTTTGGCGACACACCTTGCTCTATTTATTAATGAGGAAGTTGATTTGTAGAGATCAAACTGGGTTCGTAAGTGGCAAAAATGCCTTGGATAACATCCACAGAGTATTAAATGAGGTTCATACCGCTCTGAGCATGGTGAGACGCCAGGGGGCTTCTTGGCATTAGATGCTGAAAAGGCTTTTGATAGGATTGAGTGGACTTATCTATTTAAAGTGTTTGAAGGCCTAAAATTTGGCCCTGTTTTTTGAGGGCCCTTCGTGCATTATATGCAAATTCTATGGCCCACTTTAAAATGAACAGAGGATTATCTAGCTAGCCCCTTTTCATTAAACAGAGATGCAGCAGTGATGCCCATTATCTCCCCTACTATTTGCATTTTCATTAGAACCATTTGCACAAAGCATTCAGGCAAACAGGGATATATAATGCAAAGTATTGGGTGGAACAGAATAGAAAGTGTACTTATATGCAGGTGATGCCCTTTTGATGTTAAGAAATCCTATGTTCTTAATTCCCGAGTTTATGTAAAGGTATTATAGCTACAGCATAGTTTTGGGTTACAAATTGAATGAAATCCATCAAAATGATGCCCATCAATATACTGAAAGAACTTGAAGCATGTATTAGAAGGGATTCCCCCTTTCGTTGGCAGGTGGAACCTATTCAGAGATTATGATTCCACCTAACTTAAAGGATATATACAGGCTTCATTTTTCTCCATTGTTGGAGGAGATAAGGAAAGATTTAGAGTGCTGGAATTTTAATTCTCCCTCCTTATTAACAATTATCAACATTATAAAGATGAATGTGACTCCAAATTTATTGTTTCTAATTGGAATGGTATACTGTGAAGTAGATACTCTAGTATCGCTATGAGGATCATACGACCTCTGTCTCTCTGAAGCTTGAAGAGTGTTTTGGAGATGAGGGGAATAGGTGGGAAGGCATAGAGGAAGTCCTGACCCCAGTGAAGGAGGAAGGCATCCCTTGCCTGGCAATTGTGAGTCGGAATCCTGGAACAGAACCGGGGAAGTTTGGCATTCAGTGGACTTGCAAAGAGGTCTATGTCTGGAGTCCCCCAGATGTGAAATATCTTTGTCACTTGGTCTAGGTGGAGAGACCATTCGTGAGGCAGCAGTACTCAGCTGAGTTTGTTTGCCCGAAGGTTTTGAATGCCTGGAAGATATACCACGAGAAGGTGGATTTGATGCTCTCTGGCGAGGGCCCAAAGTCGTAAAGCCTCATTGCATAACGACAGAGAACCTGTTCCGCCCTGCTTGTTCACATAGAACATGGCTACTTGATTGTCCATTTGGACTAGGACTATCTTGTAGCTGAGCTGGGCATGGAATACTCAAAGAGCTAAATAGACTGCTCTTAATTCTAGGAGGTTTATGTGAAGACAAGCCTCCTGTGGAGTCCAGGTGCCCTGGGTAGAGAGATGATGCAGGCGTGCTCCCCAACCCACCTGTGATGCATCTGTTGTTAGGGTGGCCTGGAATAGGGGTTGTTGGAAAGGAGACCCCACCAAAAGATTCTCCAGTGATTGCCACCATTGAAGGGAGAAAGATCAGTCGATGAGAGTTTGATATCTTGTCTGACAGACGTCCTGTGGCCTGTGTCCACTGTGTGGATAGGGTCCACTGAGCTGCTTGCATGTGGAGGCGAGCATAGGGAACTACGTGAACAGTGGATGACATGTGTCCCAGTAACTGTAGCAGTTCTCGAGCAGTTAGGGAGGATTTCCCACTGCTTGAGAAGCTAGTTGCACTATGCGAAGACACTGGGCCTGTGGAAGGAAAGCCCTTGACTGCCTGGTATCTAAACAGGCTCCTATGAACTCCAGAGACTGGGAAGAAACAAGTTGGGATTTTGGGAAGTTTATTACCAATGCCAAGTATTGGAGGATTCGCATTGTGCGAGACAGTGCAGAGCTGGCCTCTGCAAACGTGGGGGCTTGAATGAGCCAGTCATCCAAGTAAGGGAAGACGAATATCTCTAGGGTTCGCAGGAATGCAGCTACTACTGCCATGCATTTCGTGAAAACTCATGGTGTGGAAGCCAGACCAAAGGGAAGAACCCTGTACTGGAAGGGTTTTCCCTTGAAAAGGAATCGTAAAAAGTTCCTGTGATCTGGATGGATCAGAATGTGAGTATATGCATCCTTTAAGTCTAGAGAGCAAAGCCAATCCTGGCTTTGAAGGTATGGCAGAAGAGTTCCTAGAGAAATCATTTTGAACTTCTCTCGGAACAGGTATTTGTTCAATTCTCTGTGGTCTAGAATGGGTCTGTGTCCCCCTGTTTTCTTTGGAATAAGAAAATAGGGGGAGTAGTACCCTGAACCCTGCTGGAGGATGGGCACTTCCTCTATTGCCGCTTGGGCAAGAAGTGTTGCGACCTCGTGATATAGCAGATTGTCTGCAGAGGTCTGGGAATTGAACTGCCTTAGGACTGTAGGAGGCGGCATGCTGTGAAAATGAAGCTTGTACCCCTCTCCTACAATGGACAGAGTCCAATTTTCTGCTGTTATTTGGTGCCATCTGTTGGCAAAATGGCACAGCCTGCCTGGAATATTTAGGGGTTCTGGACCCCTCAGAGGCAGGAAGACTAAGCTCTCTAGGAAGGAGTCAAAGCCCTTGAGGGGGCTGAACCTGCGGAGCTGGTTGAGCTCTCAGGCCTTTTGGCTTCTTCTGCTGTTTAAATTGTTGTTGTTGTCCCCTTTGGGCAACTTGAACATGAGCTTGGCTTTGCTGGATATAGGATGGATAAAACTTCCTCTTTTTGCTGAAAGAGGATTTTTTATAGGGTTTCTTTTTGGCTGGAGTGGCTGTAGATTTTGACTATCTAAGGTGATATTGTGTCAGCATCTATCTCATTAGCCTTTTCCTGCCAATTCTTGCCAAAGAGGTTTTCTCCTGTGCAAGGGATGTTGCCTAATTTATCCTATACCCAAATATCCAAGTCTGATGCCTGAAGCCAGGCAATCCGTCGTGCACCAATGGCAATAGCAGAGGTTCTGCTGATGCATTCAAAGCAGTCAAAGGCTGCACGATTCACAAACTTGGAGACATCTTGAGCATGCCTGACAAGCGTAAGTAAGTAAGTCTTGTCGTCTGTCATCTGGGAGAAGTGGGCTCATAAACTCCAAATCTCCTGTGACCTCTTTGAGGAACATTCCCATATATAAAATATATGAGCTGATCCTAGCTGAAAGCATGGAAGCCTGAAAAGTTCGATGCCCAAAAGCATCAAGAGTCCTGCATTCACAACCTGGAGGATTGGATGCATGTCTCTTTGCACTTTTCATCCTACGCATGGCTGACTCCACTACCATTGAATGGTGTGGCAGCTGCGTCTTTTGAAATCCAAGACATGATGGAACTCGATACATGGTATCAAGCCTCCTAGAATGAGGAGATGTGGTCAAAGGTGTCTCCCACATTCTGAGCATCAGATCATGAAGAATTTCATGAATAGGCAGAGTGGCTGCCTCCTTTGGAGCCTTAGGATATTGGAGAATTTCAAATTCCTTTGCTCTAGGTTCCTTTTCAGGAGCTACCGTGATTGAAAGGCCTTTGGCAACATCACAAATAAAATCCTGAAAAGGCATGTCCTCCGGAGGCAACATTCTGCGTTGGGGAGAAGAAGAGTCTTCCGGGAGAAAAACTCTGGTACTGGCAGAATTATCAGAATCATCGGAATCGGGGGATTCGAAGTATCTCTGATCATGATGTTCATGTAAGGCACGGTCCCGTTATCGATCGAAGTCGGTACCGAGTTGATCCGGTACCGATCTTTCGATGCCCGGCAAAGACGTCATGGGAAGAATTCCCACCAGGGCCGGTACCGTCGGTGCCGGTACCGGTATCTGTGCCAGTACCGGCGTCGGTGCCAGTGTCAGTACCTGAAGGTAGTTGACAAGTGGAGCGGTGATGTGGATGTTGTCTGAGAAACACCTGATTGCTAGGGTCCATTGAGATGACAGAGTCCATTGGGCTTGCCGTTGTGCAGGTGGGCATAGGGGATGACATGGACTGTGCAGGCTATGTGTACCAAAAGGCACAGCATATCTCAAACTGTCACAGCACTGTGACCCTTTATGCTGTTGGCTAGCTCAATGAGGCGAGCAAAGCGATTCTGTGGAACGAAAGTTCAGGCCTGACGAGTGTCCAGAAGTGCTCCAATGAATTTGAGTTGCTGGGATGGGACCAGGTGCAATTTTTGGAAATTTAGGACGAATCCCAGATCTTGGAGTACAGTGATGGTGCAATGAAGAGATAGTTTTACCTCTTGTGGGGATTCTCCTCTGATTAGCCAGTCATCTAAGCAGGGGAAGACAAAGATCTCCAAAGTACGAAGATAGGCAGCAACCATTGCCATGCATTTTGTGAACACTCAGGGTGGGAAGACTGACCCAAAGGGTAGCACCTGGTATTGGTAGTAGATTTGCTGGAACCGAAAATGCAGATACTGTCTGTGTTGAGGGTGGATCAGCAAATATGTATATGCCTCCTTGAGGTCTAGAGAACATAGCCAGTCATTCCTCTGAAGGTATGGCAGAAGTGCACTGAGGGAAATCATCTTGAATTTTTCTCAAACAAGGAATTTGTTTAGGTTCCTTAGATCTAGAATGGGCCTGAACCCTCCTGTCCTCTTGGGGATAAGAAAGTAAGGAGAGTAGAAGCCCCTGCCCTCCTGGGTAGGGGGAACTCTTTCTACGGCCCCCTGAACTAACAGGGTGGACACCTCAACTGACAGGAGATTTATCTGCAAGATATTTGCAGTATAATCCCTTGTGGAGGTGGCAAGAGCAAGTTTTCTAAATGAAGCAGATAGCCCCTTTGGTTGATGTTGAGAGTCCACTGCTCTGTGATGAGGTGCCACTTGTGGGCATAGGAACAGAGTCTGCCTATTATCTGAAGGGGTGGGGGATCCTGCAGAGGCAGAGTAACTATGCTCTTTAGGAAGGAGTCAAAAAGCAGGTGCTAGTAGTGGCTGTGCAACTGATTGTGGCTTAGGTGTCTTAGGAATTTTGAGCTGGCGAGGGCCCTGCTGTCACTGCTGTTCCTGCTAAGGTTGGTAAGCAGCTGCACGTGGATAAGAAGGATAATATATTTTCTTCTTAGGATAAAAAGACCTTTGGATTAGTCTTTCTCCTAGATGGGTCTGATGCGTTCTGGAGAGTCGTTTGAGAGTGAGATCATCTGTCTCAATCTCTCCTGCCTTCTCTCTCCAACCCTTTCCAAAAAGATTCTCTCCAGAGTAGGGGATATTGGCCAATTTATCCTGAATCCATTGCTCAAGGTCACATGCCTCTAGCCAGGCCATTCTGCAAGCAATGATGCAGACTGCTGCAGCTCTGCTGAATGACTCAAAGGCATCGAAAGATGCCCTGGTTAGAAATTTGGATGTATTCTAATTTTGCCTGATTAAGGCTTGGAATGCATCATGCTTATCATCAGGAAAGATAGGGAAAAGGTTCTTTAGATCCATGGAGATATCCTTGAGATACATTCCCATATACAGCATGTGGGAAATAATCCTAGAAGTGAGCATACATGCCTGAAAACACCAACAGCCAAAGGCATTGAAAGTTCTGGAGTCCTTCCCCGGAGGCATGGAAGAATGATTCTTAGAACTCTTGATGCACCGCATCACCGATATCACCACCATGGAGTAGTGTGGAAGTTGAGGCTTTTGGAAACCAGGGCATGGTGGAATTTGGTACATGGTATTGAGTTGTTTGCTGATTGGCAGAACCATTAGCGGGGCCTCCCACATATACAGCATTAAATCCTGCAGGATACAATGCACTGGTAAAGTGGCCGCCTCTTTGGGCGCCTAAGGGTATTGAAGGATTTCCAATTCTTCAGCCCTCGGTTAACATAAGAACATAAGAACATAAGATATGCCATACTGGGTCAGACCAAGGCCCATCAAGCCCAGTATCCTGTTTCCAAAAGTGGCCAATCTAGGTCATAGGTTCCATCTCCAATGCAGTAATCTGTAGGCCTGCTGCCAGTCCTAAATGAAGTCTTGAAAAGACAAGTCTTCTGGTGGGGACTGAGGCAGCTCATGAGGAGGGGATCAATCGGAAGGAAGATCTCTGGTTACCCTGGAATCCTCCAATGCATCATTGGAATCGGAGGAAGTAGAGTCCGATTCCAACAGAAAGTCAAAGTATTGATGGTCTCTTGCCCAATACCGATACTGATGATCGGTTGGTGCGACATTGGGAACCTGTTGGGTACCAACATTGCCTGTCAGTTCCAAAGGAGGCATCGGAGGGAGAAGTTCCCCTGATGGATGTTTGAGGTCCAGCATCAGTCCCGGAGGTATCAGCTGTGGGCCGGATGCTGATGTCTGCACCACTGGAGCTGTCGATACCAACAGTACCAAGGCTGCCAGGAGTACTACCAAACTACTCTCGATAGCCAGAATGCACTGGTCGAGGGAGGAGTCCGGGTGGAATCCCGCACGGGGCTCTGAGCCACCATCCCATAGCATGAAACCAGTTGCTCTCCAGAGGTCGAGGCCTTGGGAGCATCTTGAAGCCCCTGTTGTGCTTTCGTCTGGTCCTCCCACCAGGGATGTTTGGCAGGCTGGTCGGCATTGGATGCACCCTTCGGTGAATCTCGATGACAATGAAGGGACTTTCCTTGAGAATCGGCATTAAGTTTTGATGCCAATGACTTAGACTTAGTCTTATGTTTGGATTTTGAGGAGACCTGAGAACCAAGAGAGGAGGCCAACATCCTCGATGATGTGGAAGCTACTGAAATAGACTCTGGGGCAAACAGAGAACCATATTGCCTGGATCTGTTCTTTTGGCCTCTTGTCATTTGTAGGCACAACGGACACTCAGTCGGTAAATGGTCTGGTCTGGACCCAAACATTTTAAACATCAGTAATGTTTATCAGTGACTGATATTGTATCAAAAGATTTGATACATTTTTGGAAGCTGCTGATGTGTTTTTCCATCGTAGCTAAAGAAAAGTAGGCCAAGGCCAAATTTGTCAGTAGAAACCACCAAAATTGGAAAAAATTAAAAAGAAAAGCAAGAAAAATATGTTAGAAAGAAAAAATATATTGGGTCCAGCATCAGGAAAGGTACCGGTGTTGACAGAAAGGCAGAGCACAGATTTAAACAAAAAATGACGTTTTTCGGTGGTGACAGAAAGAAAACAAACTGCTGGCTCCATGGAAAATGAAGAACTGAGGAGAAGACTTGGGAAGGCGGGAAGACAGATGCGCAGATGCAGTGGATTGCTCCCAAACGTTTTGCAATTGGACACTGTGGAGCGTTCCTGCGTGGACTCCGTCGGTACCGATGATTCCTGCTTGTTCCTGGAGATTGGGGATTTCTCCACTTGCTTGCATTTGTGGCAACCTGATGTCACCTTCCGGTATGGATTCAGCGAGATTTCACTGGCTGTAAGAAAACAATATGACCCATATCACCGATTTTGTTCAGAATATAGGTTTTCTAACTAGAGCTGATATTTTAGGCAGATGTACTAGTCCCCCAAACATTTCCTCTGTGCTTCAAGTGGAATATTTCTCGCACCCTAATAAAAAAACTGTTTTTGTGTTCCCTCACTCCTTTGGAGTCACTCTTTCATAAAGGATTAAAGGAGACATGGCAAGGATTTACACAATATTTTCTGCAAAAGAGGAAGACATGACATTCTTATATTAGGAGATATGAGAGGAGGCTGTTCACGGGGAGATAACTAATGAACGATGGGAGGTAATATGAAGTAATATTGCAAAGATTTCTGTTTGTACTGTACACTTAGACACGCAGTATAAGATACTGTATCAGGCTTCTCTCATCCCCATCCAGATGCATGCGTTTGCAATGAGTTCTGATGTATGATGGAAAAGTTGTAGTAGGAAGGGAACTTTTAAACATGTCTAGTTGGAATGTCCCAAACTATTGTTTAGTTGTGTCTTTTGCTTAAGTATGGTTTGGTTTTGTCTTCCCTTTTTTGGGCCTTTTTAATATGTTTGTTTTTAAAGAAAATTCTGTTAATTTATGTTTTAATTATGGGCCCTCAAATTCGTCCTGTATTGTTTTTGGTCCTTTTGTTATTTTCCTGTCTATGCCTGTATTCTTTATACTTGCTTTCCTATTTTACTTTGGCGTTCCTTTCTTGTTTGTGCACTACCAACCTTTTATTGTACACCGCTTTATGTTGCGACGAAAAGCGGTTTATCAAATATTAAATAAAGATAAAGATAAAGATTAGATTTCTGGAAGGGAGTTCAAGAAAAAGTGTATGATACTGTATAACCAAGAATGAAATTCCTTTGAGATATACCGTATGCCAGTGCTTTGGGGATGTGAAGCTGATCCATTTGATTTAGTTTTAAATAGAAAAGACTTGGCAAGCTCTTTGCTCCAAGACGTGCATAGAGTGACCACAGCCAAATGGAAGAATCCATCTCCCCCTTCTTCAGAGGAATGGGTTAACAAAGCACAGCAGATAATGGAGCAGGAACACCTGAGGGCTCTGCTGCAAGGCAAATTAGACTATTTTAAGAGACTGTGAACTCTCTGTATACTGCAGATTAACAGCGGGATAAATGGATACAAAGATAATTGATGTGGTAATAGGGAGAGACAGGGCACTTATGTATTATTTTAACCATATTTGGCTGTCTGTGCATCTACATTTCTATGGGTCCTCACTCAAATTGATTATTATTGTTTATATTTTTATGTTTCATTTATTTATTATTGTTCAGGCCACTAATTTATACTTTAACATTCAGCTGTATAAGTAAGAATTTCCTTGGGGTGAACAAAGCAAATGATCTTTTGGAGTGGCTGGGTCAGTAAAGCCTCATAAGATTTTCAGTGTACAGGTATCTGGAAATATTTCACTCTGTAGGAATAAGGGGCTATTTAAAATTACACCAATGGATTTGCTTCCTCCTCTTGCTGCCTTACCTTTGCCTTTATTGCACTGTTTCATCTTTTACTTGTGTCAGGTTGCAAACAGGTGTAACCTGGTATCTGAATGTGAGCTGATTGTAACTATGTATGTGCTGGTTGTGACCTGTTAATTGTTCTTAAGATTTATTTGATAAAATATAAAGAAAAAAAAGATTTAAGGTAAAGAAGTGTGAGTGAGGCACCTGGGGTGCAGAAATCTAAAGCAGCTGTATGTAATAGGGGGTGAGAGGCTGATATGCACAGATCAGGAGCGGGGCCTTAGGGTAATAGTGTCTTAGGATCTCTAAGTGGCGAAACAATGTGACGAGGCAGTGGCCAAAGCCAGAAGAATTCTAGGCTGAATACAGAGAAGTATAACCAGCAGAAAGGAGGAGGTGAGACCTAACTTGGAGTACTGTGTTCAGTTTTGGAGACTACCTCACAGAGGATATAAGAAGGCCTGAATATGTATACTTTAGGGATGGGGGAGATATAATAGAGATGTTTAAAGACTTGAAAGGTATTAATGAACAAAGCTTTTTCAAAGATGGGAAAGTCACAGAACTAGAGGACATGAAATGAACCTGCAAGGAGCTAAACTTAAAAACTAACATCAGAAAATACCTTTTCACAGAAGAGCGGTGGATACCTAAAATGCCTTCCTGATGGAGGTGGTGGGGCAAAAACAGTGACAGAATTCAAACAAACAGACAAATGCAGAGAATCCCTATATAGCATGCAGACTGAATCACAGCAAATGTAAATAACGTTTACACTTCAAAAAATAGAAAGGGGTAACCTTCAGAGAGCAGCAGGTACAATCCTAGCCATCTTGCTGGGCAGATATAGTGGCTTCCAGCCAAGATGCTTACCTTGCAACCAGGAAGTTGCAGGTTCAGTAGGGCATGAAGGCTGTTATCAGAGGAACTGAAACAAATCTCCATAAATCGGGAAGATGTAATACAGACATTTGATAAACTAAAAAGCAGCAAATTACCTGGACCAGATGGCAGGGTGCTGAAAGAACTAAAAATTGAGATTGCAGACCTACTTTATTTAGGCGTCATCATGGATAATATGTTGAAACTCTCCACCCAGTGTGTATAGTCACAGCCAAGAAAGCAACTAGAATGCTAGGAATCATAAGGAAAGTAATAGAGAATAAAACCAAGGATATTATAATACCTCTGCATCATTCCATGGTGTGACCGCACCTTGAATATTGTGTGCAACTCTGGTTGCTATATCTTAAAAAGGATATAGCAGAATTAGAAAAGTTACAGAAAAGAGATACCAAAATGGTAACGGGAATGGAAGGATACCTCTCTGAGAAAAGGCTTAAAAGATTAGGGCTCTTCAACTTGGAAAAGAGACGGCTGCAGAGAGATATGATAGAGGTCTATAAATTAATGAATGGGGTAGAACAGGTAAACGTAGATCGGCTGTTTACTCCATCAAAAATAGAAAGACCAGGGAATACACAATGAAGCTACAATGTAACCCATTTAAAAGTAATAAGAGAAAATATTTTTTCACTCAACGCGTAATCAAACTCTGGAATTTGTTACCCAAGAATGTAGTAAAAGCTGTTGGTGTAGCTGATTTTAAAAAAGGTTTGGGCAAGTTCCTGGAGGAAAGGTCCATAAACCATTATTAAAGAGGACCTGGGAAATCCATTGCTTACCCCAGGACAAACATTATGGAAGCTATGTAGCTTTTTGGGAACCTGCCAGGTACCTGTGACCTGAATTGGTCACTGTTGGAAACAGGATACTGGGCTTGATGGACCTTGGTCTGACCCAGTATGGCATATCTTTTGTTCTTATGACTAGATGCACCATGCTGGTCTTTATCTGTCATCATTTACTATGTCACTGTTTTACATGTGTTATATTTATATCCACTCAATTGTTCTGGTGTTGCACTGCATGTAGAATCTGGCTTTTTGTGGTTTCAGTTAAATTTTTATCTACCTGTTTAAACACAGAAACATGAGGATGGCGGTAGCTTGAGCATTCTGTTTACCTGATGGGAAAGCGCAGGGCTAAAGCTGGTAAGCTGCCCACAGCTTTCAGTCAGTCTGCGGCTGGATTTCCTTCGACCTCTGGAGCAGCAGTCAGCGCTAGTTGGAGGGATTTCAAGCCTGGCTGGAGGTTCACTGGAGCAGGAGTGCTCAGCATTCTCTTCAGGCGTCAATCTTACCCCTCCAGAAATGCAGCGCCCCTTGAAGTTATCCCCAGTTGCTGCGATTCCAGTTGGCTTGGGTTCCAGCGGTGGTTCCAAAGTTGGTTTGCCTGCCGGTGCATGCAGAATGCAGCCAGTAAGTGGCAGGAGAAAATGTGAGCTCTCGCCTGACCAACCCGCAGCGGATAGAGTCCTCAGCGGTGAGGAACCTGGTGAAGAGGAGGACCATCCCCTGGCATGGTGGATATTTCTTTATCTGTGTGTATTCTTTCACCCTCCTCCTCTCCTGTTATTCAGGGCATTGGAGCCCTGCCCAGCCAGTGTGTTGGTTTAGCTGGTGGGAATGCCACCCCAGTAATGGCGTGGCAATGCCCTTCAGAATAAGTTCCACTGTCAGACTGTCCTGTGCTGGAAGATAGTTCTTCAGATAGATTGTCATGTTCGCTGCCTATTCCAATCAACTTTTCCTTTATGTTTTTGGATAAACCTGTTCCTCCTAAAGACATTTCTCTGAAAGACATTTAGGAAACGATTACTCATGTAGAGTTATCCCTTCAGTCTTCCTTAACTAAAGTTTCTGTTTTTTCTAAAGAGGTTGTGGTGAAACTTGTGGAGTATGATACCAAATTAGTGGAGGTTGATACATGTGTTCAGAGATCTGAGTCTTTGGTCTCTGCTATGTAGGCGTCACTTTCCTCTATGCCACAAGATTCCTTGTCAGTACAGCATCAGTTAGAATCTATAGAAAATGCTTCTTGCTCTAAGAATTTATGCTTTTAAATTTTCCACATACATACTTCCTCTCACCGATGATTTTGTTTCTTAAATATTTGAAGGAAATCCTACAGTATCCTGAGGCGGATGCTGTTTGGATTTCTAAGATTTACTATATCCCCAAAGGGACTAAGATATTGGCGAGGGGTGTCAGATGATGAACTTGATCCACTTTTGCCAGCTGATAATCTTGATTTATCAGCGTTCTTGGAATCTTCTATGGATGAAATACCTTCGCAAGCTACCTTAGTACTTTCATTTGTTGCTGAAGTGGATAAAAACTGTATTTTATGTCTACATTTTTCCAAGAAGCATGAAAACATTTGTGGGCAGGTGATCCAGGTATTTCCAGATGTTACTAAAAGTACTCAGAAATGTAGGGAGGCATTTCTGCTGCTTAGACCTAGGATCTTGGTTCTAGGTGCCTCCTTTACGCTTAAATTTCCATAGAAGTGTTTGATATCTTATCGGAGCAGTAGATATGTTTTTCTTGATGTAGATCAACTGGAGAGTTTCTTGCAGGGGAAGGAGTAGTTTATTTTCTTAACTGTGAACATTCTGGCTTAGTTTATATGGTTTGTTATATATATTTTTTAGGGACTAGATGGTTTCTCTTTGTAAGAGCATCCTCCTTAATGTGGACTTAAATTGATATAGTTTCTGTACTGTTTCTTTGTATATTTTGAAAATGCATATAAAATTTTAAAAAAAGGTCAGACAGTGGAACTGCTAGAACTTCCCTAAGTTTCTTCAATATTCTCAGATGTACCCCATCCGGCCACTTCGCTTTGTCTACTTTTAGTTTAGCTAGTTCCTCATGAACACAGTCTTCTGAAAATTGTTCAAGATCTGAGGTCCTGCTCCTGGTCCTTCATCTGCAAACACAGAACAAGATATTTGTTAAGTAACTCTTCTTTATCCTCATAAGCTTCTATTTATTCCTCCCCTTCACCTTTGAGTCTGATGATACCACTTTTGCACTTCCTCCTCTTACTAATATACCTGAAAAAGTATTGTTCCCCCCCCCCCACCCCATTTTACTGCATTGGCTATTTTTTCTTCTATTTATATTTTTGCTTTCCTGACTACTTTCCTAGATTCTCTAAGTCTTTCCAACTATAATTCTTGTCTTTCTCTTTCTGTGATTTCTTGTACTTTGTAAAGGCCACCCTCTTTTTTTCAACTTTTCATCTATTTTTTTGAGAACCACAGTGGCCTCCTTTTCCTTTTACATTTATTTACTTTCCTAACAAAAAAACTGGTTGCCCCTAAAATATGCCTTTTCAGTTTTGCCCATTGCTTTTCCACAACCCCCAGCTGTTCCCATCCTTTTAACAACTCCTTGAGGTACTGTCCTATTTTGGCAAAGTTAGTTTTCCTAAAGTCTAGAACCATCACTTTTGAATGGACTTTATCAGCTCTAGTCCATCGCGTAGTTTGCCTTCTTGTTTTGGGTGGGCAAAAGGTAAGGAAGTCATACTGACAGTGGGGGCAGGGGTACCAGATCACCATTAGTGCCTGCAACATTTGGGGGGCTATTGTTCCCTCATGCCTCCCCCAAACTACACCTATGCTCTAGTCCTAATATTGAGCCATACCATCTGGTGATCACTGGATGTGAGATGATCTCCCTCTATAACATCAGAAACACTTTCCCCATTGGTAAGCACTAGGTCCAGTATGGCCCCTTCATGTGTAGATTCAGTTACCAGTTGCTGGAATAGTTCTTCTTGTAGAGAATATAGGTTTTCCTTAATTCTGGATGACATTGCAGCAGGGATGTGCCAATCAACATCTGGAATATTGAAATCACCTATCCGTAGCACTTCTTGTTTCCTGGCAATACTTATGCCTTCTATTAAATCTCTGTCCACTTCTTCTGCCTGTGAAGGAGATCTGTACATCACAGATTTCCTGTTCCCTCTTTCTAGTTTAGCCCGCAGTGCTTCCTCGTTCCCTCGTAAGCCCTGCAGTTCTGTAGCTTTAATACTATTTTTTACATATAGTACCACTCCTCCTCTTCCTCTCCCTACCCTGCCCTTCCTGAATAAAGTATAGCCCGGTATATTTGCATCCCAGTCATGGTTGTTTGTGAACCATGTCTCTGTAACTACCACTAAATCCAAGTCAGCCTCTTCCATTAAAGCCTCAACATCTGGGATCTTATTTCCTATACTAAGGGCATGTATGTTGCCCCCTTTACCATGGGCATTGATGTTGCCACTTTTACCCATTTCTACCAAAGTATTTAATGTTTTACTTACCTGAGGGCTTTCATTTACCTGGGAGCTTTCTTCTCCCATCCCCAATGAATCTAGTTTAAAGCCCTCTTCAGTAGGCTAGCCAGTCTATTGCAGAAGACAATTTGATCCTGCCACCCTTTAGAAAATCATCCCATGGTCCAGGAAACCAAAACATTTTTGATGACACCATCCACGCAGCTACACATTCATCTCCAGGATGCGAGTTTCTCAGCCTCGGTCTCTACCCTCAACAAAGAGGATTGAAGAGAACACCACATGTGGACCTATCTGCTTCATTCCCTCTCTCAGAGCTATCAAGTCATTCTTGATAAACTTAGAGAGATACTTAACGGTATCATTTGTGCTGACATGGATGAGCAACATCAGATAATAGTCAGTAGGCTTGATGATTCTTGGCAAACTCTCCATAACATCTTGGATTTTCGCACCTGGCAGACAGCATACCTCTCTGGACATTAAATCTGGTCAGCAGATGGACACCTCAGTATCCCTCAGAAGAGAGTCACCAACCACCACTATCTTTCGCTTCCTTGTGGTCACTGATTCTGTAATTTTTTTATTTATATATTTATTTATATACAGGCTTGATATACCGCCCAAAACCGGAGTATCAGAGCGGTGTACAATAAAAGAAAAGCAGCTGCAGGGAAGGTAAAGAGAGAAAAGAACGCCATTTGAAGACAGGAAAGAGCTAGGGAGAGATAGATAGAAAGAAAAGGACAGGGGTTACACAACTAGACAAGTAAACACGGGGGGAGGGGAGTGAGGGGGTGGATTGTGGCAATCGGAACTGACATGATGGTCATGAAGAAACTGGAAGGTCGAAAGCCTGAGAGAAGAGATGGGTCTTAAGGAGAGCTTTGAAGTGCGGGAAAGAAGGCTCAGTGCGGAGCGTGTGAGGGAGGGAATTCCAGAGAGCGGGGGCTAAGAAGAAAAATGCAGAGTGACGGGTGAGTTCGAGATGGGCCTGGGATGGAGAGGGAAGGAAAAGACGGTTGGTATGGGACGATCGGAGAAGACGGGGAGCAGGTTGATGAAAGATAAGATCAGAGAGGTACTGAGGAGTATTAGTGTGGAGAACTCTATGAGTGATGATAAGATACTTGTAAATAAACCTAAATTTGATGGGAAGCCAATGAAGGGAGGAAAGACAGGGAGTGATGTGATCAAAAGGGGAGGAAAAGGTGAGTAGGCAGGCGGCAGTGTTTTGAAGGAGCTGAAGACGACGGAGTTAATAGGACGGAAGGCCAGCGAGGATGGAGTTGCAATAATCCAAATGAGAAGTTACCAGGGAAAGGACTAGAGTGGTGAGGGATTTAGTGGAAAGAAAGGGCCGGAGGGAGCGAATACGGCGGAGATGGAAGAGGCAACTGCGGACAAGGGAAGAAATGTGGGTGAAAGGAGAGGGAGGAATCCAGGGTGACACCCAGGTAACGGAGGGAAGAGACAACAGGGATGGGGAGGTAGGACATCATAGGGGCTAGGCTGGGAGGAGGAGTGGAGAAAGAGAACCAGACGGCAGAGGATTTAGAGGGATTGACACAGAGGAAATTATCAAAGAACCAAGAGGCGATACGATTAAGGCAGGCATTGAGGGCGGAGAGGTCTGGGGAAGCAGAGCTGGTGTGATGGACGAGAAGAATATCATCTGCATAGAAATAAAAAGAGATACCGGACTGTTGAATGAGAAGGGCCAGCGGGGCGAGGAAAACATTGAAAAGTAGAGGGGCGAGGATAGAACCTTGTGGAACACCACTGTGTAGAGGGGAGGGGGCAGAAGTAGAGGAGCCAAAGTGAACTGCGAAGGAGCGGTGAGAAAGAAAAGAGTGAAACCAGCGCAACACAGTGCCGTGGATACCAGAATTGGACAGGCGAGTGAGGAGAGTGCGGTGGTCAATAACGTCAAAAGCGGCAGAGAGATCTAAAGAGACAGCAATAGATAGGTCACCCCGGTCGTGAGAACGGTGGAGGTCACTAAGGAGGGCAAGGATAGTTTCAGTGCTGTGTCCAGGACTAAAACCAGATTGACGAGGGTGAAGATAGAGAGTGGAATCAAGGTGCGCCGAAAGCTGTGTGAAAACCAATTTCTCAAGGACCTTAGAGAGAAAGGGGAGGTTTGAGATGGGTCACCAGTTGGCAGGAAGGCTAGGGTCAAGGGAGGGTTTCTTAAGAAGAGGGCGGACCAGGGCGTGTTTCCAGGAGGTGGGAAAACTACCGGAAGAGAGACTGGTGTTGACTATGGCAAGGATATACGGCAGAAGTTGAAGAGAGGGATCAAGGAGCCAGGAGGAAGGGAGAGGATCGAGTGGGCAGGTTGTTTTGTGGGAAGAGGAGATTGCCTGAAGAAGCTCAGCGGAAGTGACAGGACTGAAGGAGCACCAAGTGTGAGGGAAGGTACTGGAGGGAGGAGGGGAGGGAATGACGGGGGAGGCGGAGAGGGAGGGAGGAGGGGAAAGAGGAGGGGGCAGAGGGGGAAGGAAGAGCGAAGGGACTGGATCTTATTTACAAAGAAGGAAGCAAGGGCCGTCGGACTGAGGGCAGTGGGAGGGGGCGCTGATGAGAAAGGGCAAGTTGAGGGGGAAGACAGAGAGTGAAGGACCCGATACAAGCAACGAGAGGAGTTAGAAGATGCAGTGATGAGATCCGAAAAGTAGGTCTTCTTGGAGTGCTTGAGCAATGGTTCTTCTCTTTTCCTGGAATGTTTCACCTCTTCCACTTCTAGGGCTGCATACTGGTTCAAGGGCTGGGGGCATTGGATTGTTGATTCTGCAGGCTCTGGTGACTCGTGTCCAACTCTCTTCATTCTGCGGCATACCATCTTCACCTCTGTCAGAGAGCTTGGATGCCTCAAGAAGCATCTCATCAATGTACTTCTCATTGTCACAGTTGCTTCTCAGCCTCGCCACCTCTTCTCTGAGCTAGTTACTCTCCTGTAGCAGGTATTCTCCATGGACAGCAGGAATAAGTCCTCGTGTATGGGGTGATATCATCCAATGGACCCTGCACAGGAACACTCCCCAGCTATTTGTGGAAGCTTTTGGGGGGGGTTCCACTGCGCATGAATGCCATCTTCCCGCATGCCACTACGGCACCATTTTAGGACAGACTGATACTATAGCTATAGTATAATACAACTCCCAGGGGAGGTGGGAGGATTGTGAGGACTTATTCCTGCTGTCCATGAAGAACACCTGTTACAGGTGAGCAATTACCTTTTCTCCATGGACAAGCAGGAAAGAAGTCCTCAAATATGAGAGTTCCTAGCTACAGGCTTCTGGAAGCCCATGAGAATGCAGACAAGCCCAACAGGGGCAACAAGTTTGTCTGCTTACTGGCAACAGGCCTTAGTAATTTGAGATACATAACTATGTACAACAGAGGTTGTCATTCTCTGTTCCTTTTTTTTAATAGCTTGAACAGAAAAGAATGGGCCTGGGGGGATGGAGGTGGGTTCTACTCCCCAAACAGATTCCGAAGTATGGATAGGCCGAAGTTGCTGCCCTGTCAGGAATCCCTTTCTAAACAGTAGTGAGATGTGAATGTATGGACAGAAGACCACATTGCAGCCCTGAAGATTTCTTCCATGGAGACCAAGTGCAAGTTAGCCACCAACATGGCTATGGCTCTGACATTGTAAGCTGTAACATGACCATCAAGCCTCAGGCCTCCCTGGACATAAGCAAAAGAGATGCAGTTTGCTAGCCAAATTGAAAGAAAGCATTTGGAGACATCAGCCCCTAGCTTGTCAAAAGAAACAAAAAGCTGGATGGACTTTCTATAGGCCTTTGTCCACTCCAAGTAGAAGGCTAAGGCTCGTTTGCAGTCCAACATGTGCATGCTCTGTGGGCATGAGGACTAGGGAAAATTGTTGGCAGAACAACTGACTGATTAAGATGGAAATCTGATACCACTTTTGGAAGGAATTTAGGATGAGTATGGAGGACCACTCTATTATGATGGAATTTGGTGTAAGGCAGATGAACTATGAGAGCCTGAAGCTCACTCACTGTGTGCTGAAGTGACTGCCACCAGAAACAATACCCTCAGACCAAAATCTTCGGAGGGCAAGAACTGAGTAGCTCAAAGGGAGCTTTCATCAACTGCGCAAGAACCACATTGAGCTCCCATGACAATGCGGCAGGTTTGTAGGGATGCTTCAAAAGAGCAATCTCCATATAAAGCAAACAACTAAAGGCTGTACAGAGATGGACTTTCCTTCTATACCTCAATGATAAGTTCCAATTACACTGAGGTGGACATTGATGGAGATGGATGTAAGTCCAGACTTGGAGAGGTATAGAAGATACTCACACAGTTTTTGTGTGGGACAGGCGAAAGGATCTAGGGCATGGCCTTCACAGCAGACAGCAGACCTCTTCCACTTTCTTGTTGAGGCCCTCCTGGAGGCCAAAAGGACATTGGCACACCGGCCGGCAGTTTGAGCTTGAACAACATTATCCTCTCAACATCCACGCAGTGAGGGACAAGGACTGGTTGTTGGGGTGCAACATCATTCTATTCTCTTGTGAAATCAGATCCAGCACCTGGCCTAGCCATAGTGGGTCTTGACTGGAGAGCTGTAACAGGAGAGGAAACCAAGGCTGTGTGGACCAGTAAGAAGCGATTAGAACCATCATGTCTCCATCTGTTCTGAGCTTCATGAGGGTCTTTGCAATGAGGGATATTGGAGGATACACGTACAGAAGAAGTGGAGCACTCCCTCAATAGATCTGTTTGTGACTACTGAAAATATGCAAGTGAATCAGTTCTGTTCCAGGGTAAGATCATACAGCAGACTAGCCTCGGATGATTTCATTCTACATTGGGGGTAGGGTCTTCTGTACGTGTATCCTCCAATATCCCTCATTGCAAAGACCCTACCCCCGATGTAGGATGAAAGCATCCGAGGCTAGTCTGCTGTATGATCTTACCCTGGAACAGAACTGATTCACTTGCATATTTTGAGGAGTCACAAACAGATCTACTGAGGGAGTGCCCCATTCCCAAAAGATGCAATGCTTGCCTTGTAGGTATGTGGCACTCAAGACCATCCCATGTGCAATGGCATACTTCCACAACCTGACCGTTTCCCAACACAGGAGGTACAAGCCCATTCCTTCCTGCTTGTTGATGTAAAATATTGTCACTTGATTGTCGGTTTGAATCAGAACAATTTGACCAGCCAGTTGATCTCTAAAAGCCTTTCGAAGGTTTGCTACAGTTCTTAACTCCAAGAAGTTGATCTGGTGGAGACTTTCTTGGAAGGACCAATTGCCCTTAGTGTGAAATCCATTGAGATAAGCTTCCCATCCCAGTTTGGATGCATCTGTCATCAAAACTTTTTGCAGTGGGGCAATTTGGAAGGGGAGATCTTTGAGCAAATTGTCCAGTATTGTAATGACTGAACGAGTTGAGTGGTGACATACAGATGAACCCTGAGTCAACCCGTGGCCTGGGTCCACTGAGTCCTCAGAGTCTGCTGAGTCCACTGTGTGGCTAATCTTCTGCCAGCCTCATCATGCTGATTTTACCCCTCTTCTCAAGTCTCTTCATTAGCTTCCTATCCATTTCCACATCCAGTTCAAACTTCTCCTGCTGACCCATAAGTGCATTCACTCTACAGCTCCTCACTACCTTTCCTCTCTTATCTCGCCCTACACTCCTCCTTGGAAACTCTGCTCTTCTGGCAAATTGCTTCTGTCTGTGCCCTATTCTTCTATTGCCAACTCCAGACTTCACTTCTTTCACCTTGCTGTGCCTTATGCCTGGAACAAACTACCTGAGTCTGTATGTCAGGCGCCTTCTCTGACCCTTTTCAAATCCAGGCTAAAAACCCACCTCTTCGCTGCTGCTTTCAGATATTGACTCACCTGATGTTCTTTTTGTTTCCTTACCATTCCCATGTCTACAGCTACTGTGTTGTCTGTCTCGATTAGATTGTAAGCTCCGATGAGCAGGGACCGTCTTTTGCATGTGTCTGTGCAGTGCTGTGTATGTCTTGTAGCGCTATACAAATGTTCAGTAGTAGTAATAGTAGTAGTAATATGGAGACGTGCCAAGGGTGTTACATGTACCGTAGAGACCATATGACCTAGTACAGTCAACATCTAACGAGCCATGATCTGCTGACTCAATTAAGTCTCCCACACTAATGCAGTCAGTCAATTTGTGGAGTCTGTTGTGTGGGAGGCAGGCTCTTACCTGAGTCATGTTGAACAGGCTCCTATGAATTCCAATTGTTGGGTGGGCTGTAGACGGGATTTTGGGTAATTTATTATGAACCCTAGTAGATCCAGCTCCCAAATGGTCAACTGTGTTGATTCTCAAACTCCTTCCAGAGTGGTACTCTTAATCAGCCAATTGTCCAGATAGGGGAAGACAAACACTCCCAGCATCCGGAGGTAAGCTGCTACTACCGCGAGGCATTTTGTGAAAACCCATGGTGCTCAGGCTAGGCCAAAGGGCAACATTCTGTACTGAAAGTGTTGTTCCCCTAGGAGGAATCTGAGATACTTCCTGTGAGTGGACTGTATCTGTATGTCAATCTCCTTTTTGAAGATAAGAAAGCAGGATGCCAAAAGAAATAATTCTGAACTTTTCCTTGACAATGTATCTGTTCAGATCTCTGAGGTCTAGGATGAGCTGGTATCCCCCTGTTTTCTTGGGGATCAGGAAATACCTGGAATAAAATCCGAATCCTCTTTGTTTTGGTGGCATAAGCTTAACTGCAAGATCTGCCAAAAGGATGGTAACTAATTTTCTGAAGCATTTTCTGATGCAGAGGGTCAATGTGATGCATCCTTAGGGGGCAATTTGGAGGTAGGTTGAATAGATGTAATTTGTAACCACTTTGCACAATCTGGAGAACCCACGTGTCCGAGGTTATGAGGGGCAAACGTTCGGCAAGAAGAGTGAGCCTTCCTCTGACTGGAGGACCTTAAATTGCAGTTACTGGTAGAATGGCTATGCTCTGAAAAAACCAGTCAAAACTCTGCCCAGGCTTTGGCTGAGGAGTAGGCTGGTCTTTCTGAGGCTTTTCCCACCATGGTTGTGGTCGAGGAGCCTACTTGGACTGGGAGGTTTGGGACCCAGGAAAGTACCACTGCCTCCAAGAGTAATAGGTCTTTTTCTGGTCCCCTTCCCTGGCAAGGGTGGCCCAAGGGGGGTGCGGGGCCATGTGCGGAGACTCGGTGTGGGGCCTCATTTGCATAAGTGGCCTTATTTGCATAAATATTTGCATAATGCTAACATACACTAACTTTTAGTAAACATGTCTCTTAATGAGTGTATGGATAAAGACAGACTAAAAGATTTCTACATAATCCAGTGCCAACCGCCAGGCACATTAGGAACTACTACAAACACTGCCCATTTAGAACCAATAGCAAACCCGCCGTATCCTAACAGCACTACCAGGACTCACAAAGCACCATACCCTACCTATCAAAAGGCAACACTGCAAATATTAAACCAATACATTTCAGAGAACAACAATACATGACCTACTGGGGAAAGAGAACAAGTGGCAATGTCAAATAGGAATAACATAAACAGAATACCTCAGCTCAGTTACACATGCAGAACATAGACCATCACCAAACAAGGAATCACAATTTAGAAACAGGAAGGCAATAATTAAACTGGGAACCCCAAAAGCCAAACTTGGAATGTACAACAACACTGTAGAAATAAAACTATAAATTAATTTCCTCTTGTACCAAACAAAGCGCAGACGTTAATGATGCACATTTCCCCGAGCTTTCATATTCCAGTTAATAAATTCAAAATAAAGAGATATCTTTCTACCTTTTGTGCATTTTTTTTCAGTTGCAATTGCTCCAGCCACTTTCTTCTGGTTTCTTCATGTTTTCTGCTAACTCTCCATCATCTGCTGTCCATTTGTCCTTTCTTCTCTCTTCTAGTTTTTTTTTCCATTCTCTCTCTCTACATCTCCTTTAACATACTAATCTTTCTCCTTTGCTCTTTCCTCATTCCTATTTCATCCACTCAAATTTTACCCCTCCATCCTCAATCCCCACTTACTCTCCCAATACCCGGCCAATTGTAGATTTTTTATCCCTCCCACACAAAATATTTTTCCCCTCTCCATTTTACTCTCCCAGCCCCATCCCATTCTAATCTTCCCCCAACATCATCTCACTTCTAGTTCCAGCCTCACCCAGCATCCATTCCCTTCTAGTCCCTGCATCAGCCCATTTCCAGTCCTAGCCCCCATCAGCCCATTTCCAGTCCTAGCAACCCCCCAACCCAATACCAGTCCTAGCCCCCCCATCAACCCACTTCCAGTCCTAACCCCATCAACCCATTTCCAGTCAGCCCCCCATAGCCCATTGCCAGTCCTAACACGCCCACAGCCCATTACCAGTCCTAACCCCATCAGCCCACCTCAAGTCCTAACCCCTCCCCATCAGCCCATTTCCTGTCCTAGCCCCCCCATAGCCCATTATCAGTCCTAACCCCCCCATAGCCCATTACCAGACAGCCCCCATCAGCCAACAGCCCATTATCAGTCTTAACCCCCCCATAGCCCATTACCAGTTCTAACCCCCCCCAACAGCCCACAGCCCATTACCAGTCCTAACCCCATCAGCCCACCTCAAGTCCTAACCCCTCTCCATCAGCCCATTTCCTGTCCTAGCCCCCCCATAGCCCATTATCAGTCCTAACCCCCCCAATAGCCCATTACCAGTCCTAACCCCATCAGCCCACCTCCAGTGTTAACCCCCCCCCATCAGCCCATTTCGTCCTAATCCCCATCACCCAATTTTCAGTTTAAGCCCCCCCATACCCCATTACCAGTCCTAACCTCCCCATCAGCCCACTCCCAGTCCTAATCCCACCAGCCCATTTCCAATCCTAATCCCCCATCACCCAATTTTTAGTTTAAGCCCCCCATAGCCCATTAGCAGTCCTAACCCCCCATCAACCCACTTCCAGTCCTAATCCCATCAGCCCATATAAAGACTTAGCTCCCCCATAGCCCATCACCACTCCTAACTCCCCCAGCCCCCCATAGCCCATCACCACTCCTTACCCCCCCATGCCCCCCATAGCCCATCACCACTCCTAACCCCCCCAGCCCCCCCATAGCCCATCACCACTCCTAACCCCCCCAGCCTCCCCATAGCCCATCACCACTCCTAACCCCCCCCAGCCTCCCCATAGCCCATCACCACTCCTAACCCCCCCAGCCCATCAGCACTCCTAACCCCCCAGCCCATCAGCACTCCTAACCCCCCCAGCCCCCCATTCCCCCCCATACCCCATCAGCACTCCTATCCCCCCCAGCCCATCAGCACTCCTAACCCCCCCCCCAGCCTCCCCCCAGCCCAGCCCAGCCCAAATTTTGTTTTTTAAAAAGCTGTCTTCTCCCGCGGCCGGGGCCACCGCGGCAGAAACGAGTGTTCCGCGGGGCCCCCCCGGCCCACCAGAGCCTGCCCTCCCCTGTATCCGCTCTCTCGTACAGCTGCCTGCAGTCTCACGCGCCAGCTTTCAGAGCGCGAAGGGACTAGTTTCCCTTTCACGGCTCTGTTAAGCCCGCGGGGGCTGATGGGAACTTCCCATCAGCCCCCACGGGCTTAACAGAGCAGCGAGGGAGAAACTCTCCCCTCGCGCTCTGAAAGTCGGCGCGTGAGACTGCAGGCAGCTGTACGAGAGAGCGGATCGAGCAGTCCTTGCCATGAGCCACTAAGGAATGATACTGTTCCAATTTCTCTGGAGGGAGATACTGGGACAGATCAGCAAAGTCACATATGCACTAATGTGCTGTTTGTGCTAAAGGAGCCAATCTATGGGACTCTAATAATTCTCATGTTCAGAAAAATGGGACTGTTGATACAGGGATAGTATGGGAGTGAGCAGGGAAAGATTCCTTTTTGGGTGAGAAACAGAGATCATATTTGTAGTCCTGGTACCCAATGCAATTATGTTATGTCATAGCTGTGATGTATAGGTTCAAGGTACCTTTGACAGAATCATGTTTTTGTGACAGAAAGGGAGGGTGTGTGTGTATGCGTGCGTGTGTGTGTGTGTGTGTATGTGTGTGTGGTATAAGTGGTGCACAGGGGGATCTGGTGTGCACATCTGCAATTCAGGGAGGACATGAAAGCCTGGCCAGTACCTGGACCATATGGATGACTGCAGTGTCACCAGGTGCCAGTGTGATTGGGCAGTAAAACTCAGAGACGGTTCACTATAGCTAAATGTCAAAACATATCCCCATCAATGCTAAGGGACCCTCGGAATAAGGGCACTCAACAATGAAAACAGCACTAATACATGCCCATAATGCACATTTTGTGGGACCAATGATGTTGCTGTTGAGCATGTGAAGGGGCCATACTGGATTTGGTGCTTACCAATGGTGAAAGTGTTTCTGATGTTGTAGTGGGAGATCATTTTGCATCCAGTGATCACCAGATGGTGTGGTTCAGTATTAGGACTAGGGCTGTTAGAATCCATTCCAAGGTGAAGATCTTAGACTTTAGGAAGACTAACTTTGTGAAGATGGGCCAATACCTCAGGGAGTCATTAGTGGGATGGGAACAGCTGGGGGATGTAGAACAACAGTGGGCAAAACTGAAAGGGGGTATTTTAAAGGCAACCAACCTTTTTGTTAAAATGGTAAATAAAGGCAAAAGGAACAGGAGACCGCTATGGTTTTCGAAGGAAGTAGCTGAAAAAGTGAAGAAAAAGAGGGAGGCCTTCATGAAATACAAGAGATCACAGAGAAAGGAAGACAGGCATCTGTATTTGGAAAAACTTAGAGAAGCTAGCAAAGTAGTCAAGAAGGCAAAGATTCAAAAGGAGGAGGAAATAGCCAATGCAATAAAATGGGGAGATAAGACATTTTTCAGATATATTAGTGAGAAGAGGAAGGGCAAAAGTGGTATTGTCAGACTCAAGGGTACAGGGGGGGAATATGTAGAAGCTGATAAGGATAAAGCGGAATTGCTTAACAAATATTTTTGTTCTGTGTTCACAGATGAAGAACCAGGAGCAGGACCTCAGAAAACACCCACAAATAAGAACAGAAGCGAGGGACATCTTGAACAATTTTCAGAAGACTGTGTTCGTGAGAAACTAGCTCAACTTAAAGTAGACAAAGCGATGGGACCGGATGGGATACACCCTAGAATACTGAGGGAACTTGGGGACGTTCTAGCAACTCCACTAACTGACCTTTTCAATGCCTCGTTGGAGTCGGGAGTGGTGCCAAAGGACTGGAGAGAGGCTCATGTGGTGCCTTTACACAAAAGCAGAAGTAAGGATGTGGTTGAAAACTACAGGCCGGTTAGTTTAACTTCAGTGGTGAGTAAATTAATGGAAACGCTGTTGAAAGAGAAAATAGTGAGGTTTCTGGAGTCCAGCGGATTACAGGATCCGAGGCAGCATGGATTCACCAGAGGCAGGTCTTGTCAGACAAATCTGATTGATTTCTTTGACTGGGTGACCAGGGAGTTGGACCGAGGGAGAGCTCTAGATGTGGTGTATTTAGATTTCAGTAAAGCCTTTGACACTGTTCCTCACAGGCAACTTATAAACAAACTGAGCACCCTAGGGATGGACCCTAAAGTTACTGCTTGGGTTAGAAATTGGTTGGGTGGGAGGCGACAAAGAGTACAAGTAAATGGAGCTCACTCTGAGGAGAAGGATGTTACCAGTGGTGTGCCCCAGGGATCTGTCCTTGGTCCGATTCTTTTTAACATCTTTGTTAGTGATATAGCAGAAGGGCTGTCGGGTAAGGTTTGCCTCTTTGCGGATGATACCAAAATCTGCAATAAAGTAGACACCCAGGAAGGTGTAGATAACATGAGGAGGGATCTAGCTAAGCTTGAAGAATGGTCTAGAATTTGGCAGCTGGGATTTAATGTTAAAAAATGTAAGGTCATGCATTTGGGCTGCAGCAATCCAAGGGAGCAATACAGCATAGGAGGTGAAGTACTTTTGTCCACTAAAGAAGAGCGGGACCTAGGCGTAGTTGTGTCCGATGATCTTAAAGTAGCTAAACAGGTAGAAAAGGCGACGGCAAAAGCTAGAAGGATGCTTGGGTGCATACGGAGAGGAATGGCTAGCAGAAAAAAGGAGGTGATAATGCCTCTGTATAAGTCTTTGGTGCGACCTCATTTGGAGTATGGTGTGCAATTCTGGAGACCGCACCTTCAAAAGGATGTGAACAGGATGGAGTCGGTGCAGAGGGTTGCTACTAAGATGATTAGTAGTCTTCATTATAAAGCATATGAGGACAGACTTAAGGATCTTAATATGTACACCTTAAAGGAAAGGCGGGATAGAGGTGATATGATTGAGATGTTTAAATACCTCCGTGGCATAAATGTTCAGGGAGAGAGCCTCTTTCAATTGAAAGCAAGTTCTGCGACGAGGGGACATGGGATGAGGGTGAAGGGAGATAGATTCAGGAGTGATATGCGGAAATATTTCTTTACGGAAAGAGTAGTGGATCCGTGGAATAGTCTCCCAGTGGAGGTGGTAGAGATGAGGACAGTAACTGAATTCAAAAAAGCATGGGACCAACACAGAGGATCTCTAAAGGTAAAAAGTGGACTGTTGTAGTTGTTGTTATGGAAGGACAGACTAGATGGGCCTTGTGGTCTTTTTCTGTCATCATGTTTCTATGTTTCTATGTTTCTATGTATTAGTGCTGCTTGCAATGCTGAATGCCCTTATTCTGAGGGTCCCTATTATTGACAGGGATATGTTTTGACATTTAGCTATAGGGAACCTATGCCGATTCCTTCTGGATCATTTTATATAGGGTACTCTAATAAGATCGATACATCATCAGCATAGATGTGGTAAAGTATTACTGCATATATCCCTTTTGCCTTGGACAGTCCCAATTACACCGGAATCACAGAATATTTTATTGTGGTCTTGGAGTGGCTAGGCGCACACAACTTGAGGGTCAACTGTAAGAAGACTGAAGTGCTATTCATCTCCAGAGATCCAACCGTTGTACCCCATCCCACTTACGGTTGAAAGCTGCAGATCTAATAACGAAATATGAGGTACAGTATCTCAGTATTACTCTGAACCAACCATCTGAGTATGGAAGCACACATAAGGTCTATTACTAAGGCAGTATACCATAAAATAAAAACCCTCCATCACCTACGGGCCTTGCTAGAGGCTGATGACTTCAGCAGTGTATTTCAAGCTCTTATCATATACACTTTGATTATGCGAATATCATCCTTCATGGCCTTTCAGCCTGCGCAATCCATCCCCTGCAAATGGCCATGAACATTGCAGCCCGAACCCTGTGTGATGCCTCCAGACATGAACATGTTACTCACATCCTGGAACAAATGTATTGGCTTCCTATAGCTAGCTGCTTAAAGTACAAAGCTCTCCTAATAACACTGAAAGTCCTTCACAACCTCTCAGCTATCTCCCTGGAAGAAATACTACAATGGACCCCGAATAGCAGAAAGAGAAGAGCTAGCACGGCCAATACGCTCACCTGGCAGCACTAAGAAAGAGCTCCCAAGCTGCCAGGAATAGAGCGTTCTCACTCTACACGCTATCACTATGGAACTCCCTCCCTGCCCAGATTTGTGCCATCTCCGACCTATCAACATTCAGAAAAGCATTAAAGACTCACCTCTTCCAACTACATTATGACCGTATAACATAGATTCACTCTGATCCCTCCAGCCTGACAGTAAATGACCATTTAACATAGACTAGCCTTGATTCTGTCTGCTAGATCTCCTGTAAATCGTTACCTGGTAGCCCAAGTTGAAAAACTTGTTTATTTGATAAGGATAACTGTTTAAGTTCATTATCTATTGCTATTATTCTGTTACAACTGTTATATGTAAAACCTGTTCTATGTAAAAGTGTTACTACCTGTTCCTTGTAAACCACGCTGATTTTGAAATAGTGCGGTATATAAAACCAAATAAATAAATAAAATAAATATCAGATATTGCTGGCAGTGTGATAGGGTAGCCATATATCCACTGTGCCTGACACTGGAAGACATGGCTGATGTAGTGCCAACATTCCCCGGATTGTCCCATGCGATCTACATCCCTACCCAGGCCAGGATCAATGACAGCTGCAAGAGTGATGAGTCTGGCTACTTGGTATGATGGCACAGGGATGCCGCCTCCCATGCCCCCATAGCCCTGACCAGGGGAGCAGTGCCACAAAGGTGGCTAGGGGAAGGTAGACAGAGATGCCCCACAGGTAGCGAATGTATGCAGACCGGCATATGCCATGATGGGACAGGTGTAGTTGCTGTGGGAAATGCCAGTAGCCAGATAGGTGGGCCTCAGATGCCATAGCCAGAAGGCCCTACTACTACTACTACCACTGATCATTTGTATGGCACTAGAAGGTGTATGCAGAGCTGCACAGACACGTACACGATGATCTCTGCTCAGCGGAGCTTACAATCTAGTCGAGACAGACAACACAGCAATTTTGGACAGGATACATCCAGGGGGAATGGTCAGGAAACACAAGGGAGCTTAAGTGGATCAGATCCAGCAGCAGCAACGCTGAGGTGAGCGCTTAGTCTGGATTTGATGTACAGACTCAGGTAGTTTGTTCTAGGCATAAGGAGCAGCAAGGTGAAAGGAGCAATGTCTGGATTTGGCAGTAGAAGAGAAGGGCACAGATAGAAGCAATCTGACAGAAGAGCGGAGTTCACGGGGAGGAGTATAGGAAGATATAAGAGGGGAATGGTAGTGCAGAGAAGCAGAATGAGTGCACTTATAGGCCATAGGCACGAAACGGGCATACATTTGTTGCTCAGCAATATTATGCATCCTTTGGGGACCTGCAATGCTAGTTCGGGGTTTGTGGACTTGGTGAGGGTCCATCCCTAGCAGTTGAAGGCGTGTTTGTAGAGATTACCCAGGCAGGAATCACTAGGGCCGGTTCCTAAGGCCACGTACCATTTGATGAAAGGTATGTCTTGAAATACATGTTCACATTTACATTCTGATATACCAAACTGAGGTGCACTGGGCTCACCTAGCACTTTTCGGGGCATAAGGGGGACTGGTATATGGTCTAGGTTGCAGCAGCTGAAATTTCTCATTGGTGTTTATGTCTAGTGTGCATCAGCAAACTACTGTCTGTGGGGAGCAGCTTAGGAGATGCACATTTTTCCAGAGTGGTATGGCATCCACGGGTACATTGAAGGGACAAGCAGGATCCGAAACGTGTAACATTTCAGAATATGGTGGGCATGGGACGTCCAAAACGTTTATCCATGACTGAGGCACGGAGCTGGCTGAATAACGCTTGTACATGCCCGCCGAACACGTCTATCTCTCCGATTCCGGACCCATTGGCATGTCCAGACCCGCGGATGCGGAATTAGGTTCAAAGGGGACCCATTTTTTATTCAGACATGCCCGCAGGCCGGACATTCATGTTACAGACACACGCTCCACCTGGATAGTGTCACTGAATATTGGGGTCAGTGGAATTTAGCAGGTCCATCTAATTGGTTACTTCCTTTTGAATAATTGGTCCTTTTATTCCTTGGTGTGCGAGCATCTTGCATCTCCTTTGTTTTTCTTTTTCATTTAATATTGTGCCAGCCCAATGTGCAGTGTCAATCTAGCTGAGAATATGTTGCTTTCTTTTTTCCTTGTGGCAGCCACCTGACCGGTATTCTGGCTGAGGGAACCCATGGCTCCCTGACTAGAGCTCTGAGCAGGCCCTCCCCCTCCATTTTGGGTGCCTGGGGATAAGGGTGCCAGCTCATCTCTCCTGATCATCCCAACACCACTCCTCCAATAACAAACGTGTAAAAATGCATAACAGGACATCATACTTTTAAATATGAAACTTTACTTTGTATATATGTATGAGCTCATTCTGCATGAAGGTAAAAGAATGTGCTAATAACTGAATTTATGTGGCCGTCAGGATAGTGTAGTTGCTTACCTGTAACAGGGATTCTCCATAGACAGCAGGGGAATGCAGCCACACTTGTTTATGAAGCCCAATGGCTGATCCTTCAGGCAGAGAGCTGTCTCCTAGCTTCTTTACAAAAAAACCCCAAACATTTGGTACTGGACATGTGCAGTAGGTCTCACGCCTCCTGACACTCTGAGCACCATCAGTTTATGCAAAGCAGATCACAAAAAAACAGAAAACAGGGGGACATGGTGGAAGGGAAAAGTGCAGCTGCATTCCCCTGCTGTCTATGGAGAACCCCTATTACAGGTAAGCAACTACGCTTTCTCCGTCATCACGCATGGAAAATGCAGCCACACTTGTTGGTGAATCCAGAGTGGGAGGTTGCCGACGAGGAGTAAATACGTCGTAACTGTTCTTGGAAAGCAGTCCGACAAAGCTCTGGGGAGGTAGTTAATCCGAATAATTAGAGTGCGAAGAGGTTTCATAAGACAGATTGTCTGAAAGTGGTATTTGTAGATGATGAATAGTTCAGACATTAGTGCTTAGTGAAGGTATGGATGTTCGACCAGGTAGCTGCGTTGCATATGTCCATGACAGAGACTGAACGGAGATTGACTTAGTCGAGGCTTTTGCCCTGAGGTGATGAGGGGTAACTCTTCCAGGAGCAGGGCCAGTATGCATTTGATATGCAAAAGCAAAACAGTCTGAAATCCAGATAGAAAGAGTCCTCTTGGAAGCTGGAAAGCCAGGGTTATTTGGATTAAAAGTAACAAAAGGTTGAGAGGTCTTATGGCAATCTCATGTTGCCTGAAGATAATAAAGTAAAACCCTGCGACAATCCAAGGAATGAAGTGTTCTTTCAGATTCAGAAACATGAGGTTTAGGAAAAAAATGCAGGTAGAACTATTGACTGGTTCAAGTGATAGGCAGAAACAACTTTGGGTAAAAATTCAGGACGGGAACGGAGAAAGACCTTAGTAGGTAAAAATTGGGTTGTTGTTGTTGTTAAGTGCCGTCGAGTCGGAGTCGACTCATGGCGACCCTCTGGATAGCTATCCTAAATTGTGTTCGGTCTTCAGTCAGGCGGGTCACTGTTGACAGACTGGTACCCGTAGCTGCTGTTATTGTAGCGATCCATCTCATTGCTGGCCTTCCTCTTTTGCGTTGACCTTCTATCTTGCTAAGCATGATGTCTTTCTCTAATGATCTCTCTCTTCGCATGATGTGTCCGAAGTATGAAAGTCGAAGTCTTGTCATCTGAGCTTCTAAAGAAAGCTTAGGTTTGATCTCCTCTAGTACCGACTGGTTTGTTCTTCGGGCAGTCCATGGTATACACAGTATTCGCCGCCAGCACCATAATTCAAAGGCATCAATTTTCTTCCTGTCTGTCTTTTTCACTGTCCAGCTTTCACATCCATATGATGTTATTGAAAATACCATGGCTTGAACAAGTCGAATCTTTGTATGGAGAGAGACATCTCTGCTCTTGAGAATCTTATCTAGGTCTTTCATAGCCATTCTGCCAAGAGCAATGCGTCGTCTGATTTCTTGACTGCTTGTTGCTTCTTTATTGATAGTTGATCCAAGTAGGTTAAAGTTGTTCACGATTTCAATTTCTTCTCCTTCAACGATGAACCTGTTGATTATGCCAGTTGTCATGATCTTTGTCTTCTTTACATTAAGGTGCAGGCCCATTTTGAGACTATGTTCTTTGATTGTGAGAAGCAAATGTTTCAGATCATCTTCACTTTCAGCCAGTAATGTGGTATCATCAGCATAGCGAAGGTTGTTGATGAGTCTTCCACCAATCTTCACACCTCTGTGGTCTTCATACAGTCCTGCTTCTCTGATGATTTGTTCTGCATATAAATTAAACAGGTAGGGGGAAAGTATGCAGCCTTGTCTTACACCTTTGCTTATTTTAAACCATTCTGTTTCTCCTTGTTCCGTTCGAACTGTTGCTTCTTGATCAATGTACAGATTGCGCAAGAGAACGATCAGGTGTTCTGGTATACCCATGCTTCTTAACGTGGCCCAGAGTTTCTCATGGTTTACACAGTCAAAAGCCTTGCTATAGTCGATAAAGCACAAATAGATATCCTTTTGGTATTCTTTAGTCTTTTCAAGGATCCATCTCACATCCGCAATGATGTCTCTCGTTCCTCGTCCTTTCCTGAACCCTGCTTGCACTTCAGGTAGTTCTTGTTCTAGGTATGGCTGTAGTCTCTTTTGAATAATCTTCAGTAGAATCTTGCTGGCATGTGGGATCAGAGCGATTGTGCGATAATTTCCACAGTCAGTTGGATCACCTTTCTTTAGTATTGGTATAAACACAGATCTTTTCCAGTCAGTTGGCCATGATGTTGTCTTCCATATTTCTTGGCAGAGCCTTGTAAGTACGGTAACAGCTGCATCAGATTGCTGCAATACTTCTATGGGAATGCCATCAATGCCTGGTGCTTTGTTCTTTGATAAGGCTTTCAATGCTGCTTCAACTTCTTCTTTCATCACCAATGGTTCCTGATCATAAGGTATAGGTTGAAACGGCTGTTGGTCCACTTGATCTTTATCATATAAAAACTCTGTATATTCCTTCCACCTTTTCTTGATCTTCTCAGCATCATTCAACATAGAACCTTGAGCATCTTGTAACATTCCAATTCGAGGCTGGAACTTTTTCTTTAGCTCTCGCAGCTTTAGGAAAGCCGATCTTGTTCTTCCTCTAATAGTTTCTGCTTCTATTTCCTTGCAAGTGTCATTGTAGTACTTTTCCTTGTCCTGTCTTGCTGCACGTTGGAAATCTCTGTTGAGTTCTGAGATTGTCTTTCTTTCTCCTTTGGCTTTAGCTTCTCTGCGTTTCTGGGCAATTTTCAGAGTTTCTTCCGTCATCCATTTTGGCCGTTTTTGCTTTTTCACCTTTTGTAGAGACTTCTCGCTTTCTTCCAGCACAACCTTCTTGACGTCATTCCATAACTCTTCCGGAGCTCTGTCATTTGTATCTAAAGCAGCAAATCGATTTTGCAGGCAGTCTTTAAATTCCAGTGGTATATTCTCAAGGTCATATTTTGCTGCATTCATGAGTGGTTTGCTCTTTTTCAACTTTAGCTTGAGTTTGCATACTAGTAGTTGATGATCTGTAGCACAGTCAGCTCCAGGTTTTGTCTTTGTTGATGTTACAGAGCTTTTCCATCGTTGACTTCCACAGATGTAGTCAATTTGATTTTTATACAATCCATTGGGTGAAGTCCATGTGTACAGTCGCCGCTTGTGTTGCTGGAAGAAGGTGTTTGAGATGAATAGATCATTGGTCTTGCAGAATTCTATCAATCTTTCTCCAGCTTCATTTCTGTTGCCAAGTCCATATTTTCCAACTACTTTGCCTTCTTCTTTGTTGCCAACTTTTGCGTTCCAGTCACCCATGACTATCAGGATATCCTGTTTGCATGTTCTGTCAATTTCAGCTTGTACCTGTTCATAGAACTCTTCAATTTCATTCTCTTCTGCAGCTGTTGTTGGGGCATATACTTGAATTATAGTTGTGTTGATAGGCATTCCTCGTAGACGAATAGAGATTAAGCGTTCGCTGACTGCATTGTATTTCATTACAGTTCTTGCAAGTTTCTTCTTTATTATAAATGCAACACCATTTCTTCTTTGTCTTTCATTTCCAGCATAGTAGACCATGTGATCATCTGATGCAAAGTGCCCAATGCCAGTCCATTTCAGTTCGCTGACACCCAACAGATCAAGTTGTACACGTTCCATTTCATTCTTGACCACCTCCAACTTCCCTTGGTTCATGCTTCGTACGTTCCATGTTCCAATGTGTAAGACATCTTTACAGCTTCTGACTCTCATTTCATGCGCAGCTACATCAGCAGTCAGACTTCCCGAGGGCTTTGATCCAACCACATCATAAATGCTGGCTTTACTCTGAAAAGTCTTCAGCTCTTCCCCAGTAGCTAGTTGAGTGCCTTCTGACCTGGGAGTCTCATCTTCCAGCACCATAGCACAATTTGTTTTGTTGTAACTATCCATTGGGTTTTCATGGCAAGATACAGAAGTAGATTGCCGGGCCTTCCTTCCGCGCAGTTTAAGTTTGGTGTTGTTGCCGTTGTCACAGAAATGTGATCCTCCGCCGTCAACACTATCCCATTCTGCTGCTGCCCAGATGGGTGGTTTGTCTTTGTCTGGCACCTCAGCTGAGACCTGTCCATCTTGGGAGACCCTGCCAGTAGTTAAACTACCGATAGTTTAGCTCTCAGCATCACTGATGCACGCAAGCCCTCACAGCACGACAAGCTGCAAACCAAGTGAGAGTACCAAGGCTTGAAGTTTGATTATGCGACGAGCAGATGTTATAGCAATATGGATAATTGTCTTCCAAGCGAAGTGCTTCAGTGACGCCTGGACTAGCAGTTCAAAAGGCACTGCGAAAACAACATTGCTGAGAGAACAACATTTAGGTCCCATGCCGGAATAGGTTGTCGAATTGGAAGCCTGAGGTTCGATAGCTACCACATGAACTTAGAGACCCAAGGATGATGAGCAATAGGTTTGTTTTCAATCTCTCATGGTAGTTGAAAATAGCCATAAGATGCATGCATACTGAGGAGGTCTTGAGCCCACTGTCTGATTGCAACATAAGATAGACCAGAAGGTCAGGCAATGAACAGGAAAAAGGTTGAAGATGGCGATCGGCGCACCATCGGGAGAACTGAGCCCACTTGAAAGCATAATACTTCTTGTTTGAGTCTTTCCTAGATGCCAGAATTATGTGGCAGATGCTGTCAGAGGCAGGAAACTGAAGAGCTAGTTGGGCTTCAACATCCATGCAGTTAGAGAAAGACTGTGCAGATTCAGGTGTAGAAAGTGTCCGTTCTGTTGTGTCAAGTGATGAGGATGACAGCCCAGTAGCAACGGGGCATCGACCATTAGCGAAATCAGCAGAGGATACTTGTCTGGGCCAACTGGGGGGCAAATGAGAATCATGGACGCTTGATCCTGTAGTACTTTTTGAAGCATTCTGGGTATGAGCGGGAAAGGCGGAAAAGCATACTTTAAGCCCTCATGACGCTTCCACCAGCATCATGGTGGAAGCATTGTAGTGCTTGTCTGGGGGAACAGAATCTGGGACATTTGGCATTATCTGCAGAGGCAAAGAAGTCTATCCATGAAGTGCCCCACTTGCGAAAATTTTGTTGTGCCACCGAGCTTAGGGAATCTACTATTTGATTCTGGTTGCCTGGAAGATAGGGCATTTGAATCATGAAGTTGAGGGTAGCTGCAAACGTCCATATCTGAAGAACTTCTCTGTAAAATCACAGGGATCCTGTTCCTCCCTGTTTATTTATATAACACACTGCAACTTCATTATCTGTGCGGATTTGAAGGTTGAAATTTGTTAACCAGCTGGCAAAAGTCTTGAGACTGTAAAAGATGGCTCAGAACTTGAATTGGTTGATGTGTAGCTGACGTTTTTGGGAGACCAGAGACCTTAAGCATGGAGAGAACCGAGATAAGCTCCCTACCCCCGTGGAGAAGCGTTGGTGGTGAGAACTTGTTGTACCGGAGGTAGATGGAGGGAACAATCCTCTGAGAGGTTTGAAGGATAGGTCCACCAGCGAAGAGAAGTCTTTGGAGAGTTTGGAACAGAAACCGTTTTGGAAAGAGGATGAAAGATCAGGTTCCAAGATTTTTTGAGATGCCACTATAGTGATCTCATTCTCCATCTGACATTATGAACTATCTGTTTCACCACAGCCATGTGCCCCAGGAGGCGTAACACTGACCTTGCTGAAACTGTGCTT
Organism: Ichthyophis bannanicus; assembly: GCA_033557465.1. Lineage (NCBI taxonomy): Eukaryota > Metazoa > Chordata > Amphibia > Gymnophiona > Ichthyophiidae > Ichthyophis > Ichthyophis bannanicus. Next base: position 198,076,853 of record CM066039.1, read on the forward strand.
GAAGTCAGAAGGCAATAAAGGTCTGCACTCTTTCCTGAGAAGGTAGGCAGTGGCAGTATGTGTATCCAGATTGGCTCCAAAAAAGCATAGTTGCTGGGTTAAAACAAGGTGAGACTTGCTCTCATTGATGAGGAAGCCTAAGTGCTGAAGAAGCTGGATAGTAACAGTGAGGGTGGTGCTCACCATTTGAGGTGATTTTCCCAAGATCAACCGATTGTTGAAATAGGGGGAAAAAAAGTAGCCATCCTTGCATAGATGAGCAGCCACCACAGCAAGACATTTTGGGCCTGATATTGAATTAGGAGGGCCAAGAGACCCTTCAGCACATAGCCCTTCCCTGCCAACCTCTAACCCCAGATATTCAATGCCAGGGTCATATGCTACCCCAGCATTGAATATCTGGGATTGCCGCACTGCCTCTCAGCTGAAGTCGATAACCAGGCAGCAGCGGTATTGCATGCTGTCCAGTTACTACTGCTATTTGTCATTTGTATAGCGCCACTGGGCATACGTAGTGCTGTAAAGACATGTAAAAGATGGTCCCTGCTCATCAGAGCTTACAATCTAGTCAAGACAGACAACACAACAGTTGAGGACAAGAACATATCTAAGGGAGTGGCAAGGAAACACATAGGAGCCCAAGTGGAACAGGATCCAAAAGCAGTCTCGCCTATCTTGCCTCGCCTATCTTTAAGGCACAGGTCGCTAACCGGGCAGCATACAATATCGCTGCTGCCCGTTATTGATTTTCGCTGCCTCTACTCCTCCCTGGAACCCCCTTGACATGCCCTGATATTAAGAGGTTAGCATCGGGGCATGTATGGGAGAAGAAAGGGAATATTCAGCGGCATTAATCGTGTTAGTGCCATTGAACATCCCAGATAGCAACATTTACACAGTTTACAGAGCTGTAAATCATAGAAACATAGAAACATGACGACAGAAAAAGACCACATGGCCTATCTAGTCTGCCCTTCCATATCAACCACTACAACAGTCCCCTTTTTTCCTTTAGAGATCCTCTGTGCTTATCCCATGCTTCTTTGAATTCAGATACTGTCCTCATCTCTATCACCTCTACTGGAAGACTATTCCACACTTCCACCACTCTTTCCGTAAAGAATGATTTCCGCATATTACTCCTGAATCTACCCCCTTTCACCCTCATCCCATGTCCCCTTGTAGCAGTGCTTGCTTTCAATCGAAAGAGGCACTCCTCCTGTGCATTTATGCCACGGAGGTACTTAAACATCTCAATCATATCACTTCTATTCCTCCTTTCCTCAAAGGTGTACATATTAAGATCCTTAAGTCTGTCCTTATATGCTTTATAATGAAGACCACTAATCATTTTAGTAGCCACCCTCTGTATTGACTTCAGCCTGTTTATATCCGTTTGAAGGCGTGGTCTCCAGAATTGAACACAATACACCGAATGAGGTTGCACCAGAGACTTATACAGAGGCATTAACACCTCCTTTTTTCTGCTGGCCATTCTTCTCCCTATGCACCCAAGCATCCTTCTAGCTTTTGCTGTCGCCTTTTCTATTTAGCTACTTTAAGATCATCAGACACAATCACGCCTAGGTCCCGCTCTTCTTTAGTGGACAAAAGTACTTCACCCCCTATATTATATTACTCCTTTGGATTGCTGCAGCCCAAATGCATGACCTTGCATTTTTTAACATTAAATCTCAGCTGACAAATTCTAGATGATTCTTCAAGCTTAGCTTGATCCCTCCTCATGTTATCTACACCTTTCTGGGTGTCTACTCTATTGCAGATTTTGGTATCATCTACATAGAGGCAAACCTTACCCGACAGTCCTTCCGCTATATCACTAACAAAGATGTTAAAAAGAATCGGACCAAGGATAGATCCCTGGGGCACACCACTGGTAACATCCTTCTCCTCAGAGTGAGCTCCATTTACCTGTACTCTTTGCCACCTCCCACCCAACCAATTTCTAACCCAAGCAGTAACTTTAGGGTCCATCCCTAGGGTGCTAAGTTTGTTTATAAGTCGCCTGTGAGAAATGGTGTCAAAGGCTTTACTGAAATCTAAATACACCACATCTAGGGCTCTTCTTCAGTCCAACTCCCTGGTCACCCAGTCAAAGAAATCAATCAGATTTGTCTGACAAGACCTGCCTCTGGTGAATCCATGCTGCCTCGGATCCTGTAATCCACTGGACTCCAGAAACCTCACTATTTTCTCTTTCAGCAGCCTTTCAAATAATTTACTCACCACCAACGTTAAACTAACCGGCCTGTAGTTTTCAACCACATCCTTACTTCCGCTTTTGTGTAAAGGCACCACATGAGCCTCTCTCCAGTCCTTTGGCACCACTTCCGACTCCAACGAGGCATTGAAAAGGTCAGTCAGTGGAGCTGCTAGAACGTCCCCAAGTTCCCTTCGTATTCTAGGATGTATCCCATCCGGTCCCATCGCTTTGTCTACTTTAAGTTTAGCTAGTTTCTCACGAATACAGTCTTCTGAAAATTGTTCAAGATGCCCCTCATTTCTGTTCCTGTTTGTGTGTGTTTTCTGAGGTTCTGCTCCTGGTTCTTCATCTGTGAACACAGAACAGGAATATTTGTTAAGCAATTCCGTTTTATCCTCATCAGCTTCAACATATTCATCCTCTTCACCCTTGAGTCTGATAATACCACTTCTGCCCTTTCTCTTCTCACTAACATATCTGAAAAATGTCTTATCCCCCCATTTTATTGAATTGGCTATTTCCTCATCTTTTTGAAACTTTGCTTTCCTGACTACTTTGCTAGCTTCTCTAAATTTTTCCAAATATAGAAGCCTCTCCTCCTCTCTCTGTGATCTCTTGTATTTCATTTAAATGCCTATCGAATATCAGGCCCTTTTATGGTTATGGTTATGGTTAGGCATTTGATATACCGCCCTTTACGTATGCATCAGAGCGGTTTACATGTATATACTAACAGGTATTTTTTTATTCCCTTGTCCCCGAAGGGCTCACAATCTAAGTGTACCTGAGGCAATGGAGGGTTAAGTGGCTTGCCCAAGGCCACAAGGAGCCGAGGGGAAGGACTCAAACCTGATAGTAAGTATTGAGGAACATGAAGCGGAGGAATTTCCAATGGGATGGATGGATTGAAATGTGGGCATAAGCATCTTTGAGATCTAGAGATGCAAGTCAGCCGCCCTTTTGAATGAAGGAAAAATGGTGGCCAAGATATTCATCTTGAATTTCTGTTTGGTGAGATAAAGTTTCAGTTGTCTCAGGTTTGAAGATGGGATGAAGTCCTTTGGTCTTCCTCAGGATGAGGAAGAAGGGAGAATAGAAACCGAGGCCATACTGAGAGGGAGGCACGAGCTCCTCCACTCTGGCCTCCAGCAGGGAGTGGAACTCGTTCTGTAGAATGTGAGCATGCTGTTGAAAAGGAGACTGGGGATACAAGTGAGGAACATTTGGAGGAACAGTGGAAAACTGTAATTGGTATCCCAGGTTTACTATGGCCCAGATCCAGCGATCGGAAGTAAGAGGGGCCAGGCATTGCTGAAATGGATTAGGCGATCCCCAACCAGAAGATAGTCAAAAAGTAGGAATCTGCTTGCATTCCCTGGGTATCTAGTGAGGCAAATATGCAGACACAGTCTGATGTGGTGGTGGTGGCCATGCATAAGGCTGACATCATCGCCTAGGGGAGACATTCTTAAAGTAATGATGAGGGTATGGTTTCCTGGAATAAGCAGGTTGAGTTTTGCGATATGGAGGGATCGCCTTGAGAGTGGGAACAAAGAGCTCCTGGACCACAGAGGAATTATCCTTCATTTGAGAGAAGGTAGCATCCAGATTTTGACCAAAAAGAGAATCTCCGGTGCAAGGGACATCCACTAGGCGGTCATTACAGCCTTCACGCAGTCCAGAAGATCAGCCATGCTGTTCTCCTTGCAACAATGGCTACTGATGCTGATTGAGACACCATGTCATAAGCATCATAGGTGGCCTTTAAGAGATGATAGGCTCACTCTTGAATAGCCATATGAGCATTAACTAGGTCATCCTTAAGAACATAAGATATGCTATACTGGGTCAGACCAAGGTCCATCAAGCCCAGTTTCCTGTTTCCAACAGTGGACAATCTAGGTCATAAGTACCTAGCAGTTTCCCCAAAAGACACAGGTTCCACAATGCTTGTATTGGGTCAACCAGTGATATCCTGGATCCCTTTTAATAATGCTTTATGGACCTTTCCTCCAGGAACTTGTCCAAACCTTTTTTAAACCCAGCTACACTAAGAGCTTTTACTACACCCTCTGTTAACAAATTCCAGAGCTTGATTACACGTTGAGTGAAAAAATATTTTCTCTTATTAGTCTTAAATAATTTACCCTGTAGCTTCATTGCATGTCCCCTAGTCTTTCTATATTCTGATGACGTAAACAATCGATCTACGTTTACCCGTTCCACTCCATTCATTAATTTATAGACCTCTATCATATCTCCCATCAGCCGTCTCTTTTCCAGGTTGAAGAGCCCTAAACATTTTAGCCTCTCTTCATAGGGGTATCCTTCCATCCCCTTTACCATTTTGGTGGCTCTTCTCTGTACCTTTTCTAATAACGCTATATCCTTTTTAAGATACGGTGACCAGAATTGCACACAATATTCAAGGTGCAATTGCACCATGGAACGATACAAAGGCATTATAATATCCTTTGTTTTATATTCCATTCCTTTCCTTATGATACCTATTGCTCTCTTGGCCGCCGCAGCATACTGGGCGGAGGGTTTTAACATGTTATCCATGATGACGCCTAAATCTTTTTCCTGGATGGTGGTTCCTAATGTGGAATCTTGCATCGTGTAACCATAGTTTGGGTTGTTCTTTCCTAGGTGCATAACTTTGCACTAGTCCACATTAAATTTTATCTGCCATTTGGATGCCCAGTCTTCCAATTTATCAAGATCCTCTTGCAATTTTCCACAATCCTCATGGGTTTTAACAACTTTAAATAGTTTTGTGTCATCTGCAAATTTGATAACCTCACTCGTTATTCCCTTTTCTAGGTCATTTATGAATATGTCAAAAAGCAACGGACCCAGCACAGATACCTGGGGTACTCCACTATTCACTTTTCTCCATTGGGAAAATTGGCTATTTAGCCCTACCCTCTGCTTTCTATCTTTTAACCAGTTCCTGATCCACAATAGTACACTCCCTCCTATCCCATGACTTTATAGTTTTGCCAAACGTCTCTCAAGAGGGACCTTGTCAAAGGCTTTCTGAAAGTCCAGATAGACAAAGGTGAGTCAGTTGATATAGTGTATCTGTTTATTCACACCTTCAAAAAATAATAACAGATTAATAAGACAAGATCTTCCTTGTCTAAAGCCACGTTGGCTGTCTCCCATTAAGCCATTACTATCTACATGTTCAGTAATTTTATTCTTTATTATGGTTTCTATCATTTTTCCCGGTACTGATGTCAGGCTCACCGGTCTGTAGTTTCCCAGATCACCCCTGGAACCCTTTATAAAAATTGGCGTTACATTGGCCATCCTCCAATCTTCAGGTATTACAGATTATTTTAATGATAGTTCACAGATTACTAATAGCAGGTCTGCAATCTCATATTTCGGTTCTTTCAACACCCTTGGATGTATACCATCCAGTCCAGGTGATTTGCTACTCTTCAGTTTATCAAATAGTTGTAATACATCTTCCCGGTGTATCGATATTTCTTTCAATTCTTCCGCAGTATCACATTTAAATGCGACTTCAGTCATGGGTAACATCCCTACATCTTCTTCAGTAAAGACCGAAGCAAAGAATTTATTCAGTCCCTCCGCTATGGCCTTTTCCCCTCTTAGTGCCCCTTTTACCCCTCTATCATCTAATGGTCCAGCTGACTTTCCCACAGGTTTTTTTGCTACAAATGTACTTCAAAAAGTCTTTATTACACATTTTTGCTTCCACAGTATTTATTTATTTAAACAGATTTGTATACCACCTTATCCTACAATCAAAGTGGTCACATCACAATTGGAGGGTTACATTTAACATAGGGGAACTTAACAACATCTAGACAGTACAATTGGAGGGTTACTTTTATCATAAGGGTAACATTTAGACAGTACGAGGTAATTAACAACGTTATATTATGTTTGTTTGGGGTGAGTGTTTGGGGTGAGTGGGTATTGAGTTGTTGTTATGTCATTACCTTGTATGCCTATTTGGGATGAGTGAGTATCGAATTATCGGCAGTAGATGCATTACCGTTTGTGTGGGGACTGTTTTCTGTCTGCTGATAAGTTTCAATAAAGAGATAAGTTTTGAGGTCCTTTCAGAAGTCTATTGCTCTCAGGCTTGTTGGGAGGGAGTTCCAAAGTGTGGGCGCTAGTAAGGAGGGAGCTCTTTTTGAAGTTGTTTGTTTAGTCTTGTGGAATCCTGCAGGTGTGCCAATCATGTTGTCTTTATTGGTTCTTCTCGGTCTGTTACAGGTATCCTTCATTATCATGTATTGGAGTGCCTCTGCTGAGAGCTCGTGGATGATTTTAAAGATGATTAGGATTATTTTGAATTTTGCTCTGGCCATCATGGGTAGCCAGTGTAGTTGCTGTAAGACTGGGGTGATGTGTTCAGATCTTGGAATGTCTGTAATGATGCGTGCCGCAGTGTTTTGCACCATTTGTAGTGGGTGTAAGGTTTGTTGAGGGAGTCCTTGATATAACGAGTTTCCGTAGTCAAGCAGAGGTGTAATGAGGATACTGGCATACTGTGCGAAAGTGATCCTGGCGGAGTAATGGCTTGAGTTTTCTGATGATCCTTAAGCGTTGATAGGCCTTGTTTGCGGTTTTTGTGATGTGGGATTTCAAATTTAGTGCTCTGTCCATTGTGATGCCCAGATATTTAACCTCATCTTTAACTACTATAAGCTTATCTAAAATGCTGATGGTTTGTGGTGGAGTGAAGGTAGTGTTCCTGGTGATGAACATTGCCTCTATTTTATCGTTGTTTACCATCATATTATTGGCTGTGAACCAGGTGTTCATATCTTCAAGGCATCTGGTTATAGTTGTGATGTTAAGTGCTAGTAGGTTGACTGGGGCATACACCATGATGTCGTCATCGTAAATATGATATTGGAGCTTGTGACTTTTGATGATGTTACATATGGGCTGGATGTAAATATTAAAGAGCATTGATGATAGGGCTGAGCCTTGTGGTATTCCCTGCATGACGGGGAAATGTGATGATTTCTTTTGTGCGCATTTGACTTGTTGCATTCTATTTTCCAAGTATGAAGTAAACCATTTTAGAGTATTTTTGCATAATCCTATTTGCTGCAGGCGTTGCAGTAGTCTGGCGTGTGACACGGTGTCGAAGGCTGCCGAGATGTCCATGAATACAAGCAGGAATCCATTCTTTATGTTGTCAATGCCTTTTAAGAGATTGTCAAAAAGGGAAGTAAGTAGTGTTTCAACTCCGTGTTGGGGTTTAAAACTGTGCTGATGGATGTCCAGTGGGGCATTGATGTCAATATGGTCTTGTAGTTGGTGTTGTACTGTTTTTTTAATGATTTTATGCACGGAAAGGTAGACTGGAGATAGGATGGTATGATTTTGGTACAGAGAGGCTGAGGTTGTTGCCTTTAAGTATCGGTCTTATCATGGCGCGCTTCAGAGTTTGCGGCATGTATCCTTGTTGGAGTGAATCTTTGACGATTTTGTGAATGTGATGGGAGAGCTGGGTTTTAGTGGCTTTGATCCAAGCTACTGGGCAAGGGCGGCCCAAGGGGGGTGCGGGGCCATGTGTGGAGACTCGGTGTGGGGCCTCATTTGCATAAGTGGCCTTATTTGCATAAATATTTGCATAATGTTACCATACACTAACTTTTAGTAAACATGTCTCTTAATGAGGGTATGGATAAAGAAAGACTAAAAGATTTCTACATTACTATAATCCAGTGCCAACCGCCAGGCACATTAGGAACTACTACAAACGCTGCCCATTTAGAACCCATAGCAAACCCGCTATATCCTGACAGCATTACCAGGACTCACAAAGCACCATACCCTACCTATCAAAAGGCAACACTGCAAATATTAAACCAATACATTTCAGAGAATACTGGGGAAAGAGAACAAGTGGCAATGTCAAATAGGAATTACATAAACAGAATACCTCAGCTCAGTTACACATGCAGAACATAGACCATCATCAAACAAGGAATCACAATTTAGAAACAGGAAGGCAATAATTAAACTGGGAACCCCAAAAGCCAAACTTGGAATGTACAACAACACTGTAGAAATAAAACTATAAATTAATTTCCTCTTGTACCAAACAAAGCGCAGACGTTAATGATGCACATTTCCCCGAGCTTTCATATTCCAGTTAATAAATTCAAAATAAAGAGATCTTTCTACCTTTTGTGCATTTTTTTTCAGTTGCAATTGCTCCAGCCACTTTCTTCTGGTTTCTTCATGTTTTCTGCTAACTCTCCATCGTCTGCTGTCCATTTGTTCTTTCTTCTCTCTTCTAGTTTTTTTTTCCATTCTCTCTCTCTACATCTGCTTTAACATACTAATCTTTCTCCTTTTGCTCTTTCCTCATTCCTATTTCATCCACACAAATTTTACCCCTCCATCCTCAATCCCCACTTACTCTCCCAATAACCGGCCAATTGTAGATTTTTCATCCCTCCCACACAAAATATTTTTCCCCTCTCCATTTTACTCTCCCAGCCCCATCCCATTCTAATCCTCCCCCAACATCAGCTCCCTTCTAGTTCCAGTCTCACCCAGCATCCATTCCCTTCTAGTCCCTGCATCAGCCCATTTCCAGTCCTACCCCCCATCAACCCATTTCCGGTCCTAGCTCCCCCATCCATTTTCAGTCTGAGTCCCTTCATCAGCTCATTTCCAATCCTAGCCCCCCATCAGCCCATTTCTAGTCATTTCCTAGCCCCACCATCAGCCCATGTCAAATCCTAGCTTCCCTCCACTCAGCCCAATTCCAGTCCAAGCCCCCCCATGAGCCTACTTCCAGTTCTAGCCCCTCCATGAGTCCATTTCAATTCAAGCCCCCACCACAGCCCATTTCCAATCTTAGCTCCCCCCAACAGCCCATTTCCAGTACCAGTCCTAACCCCCCATCAACCCACTTCCAGTCCTAATCTCCCATCACCATATTTTCAGTTTAAGCCCCCCCTATAACCCATTACCAGTCCTAACCCCCCATCAGCCCACTTCCAGTCTTAACCCCATCAGCCCATTTCCAGTCAGCCCCCCATAGCCCACTGCCAGTCCTAACCCCCTTCCCCATCAGCCCACAGCCCATCACCAGTCCTAACCACATCAGCCCACCTCAAGTCCTAACCCCTCCCCATCAGCCCATGTCCTGTCCTAGCCCCCCCCCATAGCCCATTATCAGTCCTAATCCCCCCATAGCCCATTACCAGTCCTAACCCCCATCACCCCATTTCCAGACAGTCCCCATCAGCCCACAGCCCATTACCAGTCTTAACCCCCCCCCCCAGCCATTACCAGCCCTAACCCCCCATCACCCCATTTCCAGACAGTCCCCATCAGCCCACAGCCCATTACCAGTCTTAACCCCCCCCAGCCCATTACCAGTCCTAACCCCCCCATCACCCCATTTCCAGACAGCCCCCATCAGCCCACAGCCCATTACCAGTCTTAACCCCCCCAGCCCATTACCAGTCTTATCCCCCCCATAGCCCATTACCAGTCCTAACCCCCCCCAACAGCTCACAGCCCATTACCAGTCTTAAACCCCCCCTAGCCCATTACCAGTCCTATCCCCCCATCACCCCATTTCGACAGCCCCCATCAGCCCACAGCCCATTACCAGTCTTAACCCCCCCATAGCCCATTACCAGTCCTAACCCCCCCAACAGCTCACAGTCCATTACCAGTCCTAGCCCCCCCAGCCTATTATCTGTCCTAGCCCCCCCCAGCCCATTACCAGTCTTAACCCCCATCACCCCATTTCCAGACAGCCCCCATCAGCCCACAGCCCATTACCAGACTTAACCCCCCCCAGCCCATTACCAGTCTTAACACCCCCCCAGCCCAGCCCAGCCCAGCCCAGCACCAGTCTTAACACCCCCCCCAGCCCAGCCCAGCCCAGCCCCGCCCAGCACCAGTACCAGTCTTAACAGCCCCCCCCCATCCCATGCCCATCCCCATCCCCATATATCGGCTTATGGCACATTTAAAATTTTAAAAAAAGCCTGGCTCTGGCTGCTGCCGCTGCCGCCGCGGTAGCGGCAGAATTGAGTGTCCCGCGGGGCCCCCTCTCCTCGCTGAGCCTCTCTGCAAGGGCTTTCAGATTCGCGAAGGGAGAGTGTCTCCCTCGCGTCTCTGTTAAGCCCGCAGGGGCTAATGGGAAATTTCCCATCAGCCCCTCGCGTCTAAAGGGGCAGATGGGAAATTTCCCATTAGCCCCTGCGGGCTTAACAGAGACGCGAGGGAGACAGACACTCTCCCTTCGCGAATCTGAAAGCCCTTGCAGAGAGGCTCAGCGAGGAGAGGGGGCCCCGCGGGACACTCCATTTTGCCGCGGAGGCCGCGGCAGCAGCCAGAGCCAGCTTTTTTTTTAAAATATAATTTTAAAAAAAAGCAGAATGTTCTTTGCGCGGGGCCCCCTGAAACACGGGGCCCTGTGCAAAGAACATTCTTGCTCAATGGACGGGCCGGCCCTGCTACTGGGCATGGGTCTGATGGTGAGGTTGTTGTGTTGAGGCCACTCATTATGTCCTCAATTTGGTGTTTTGATGGTATACTGAAGTCTTTCCAGGTTTGATGCTCCTTTATCGTTTCATGGTCATCTGTTTGCAGTGCGATGGATCATGTCAGGGTGTTGTTTTTCAATTTTATGTAGTCTGCTTATTCCTGTGGGTTAAGATGGTGAGTATCATGCTGTGTAGTGTCCTTAGTTAGTGTTTGGACAATTCTAAATAGTTCTTTTGGTTTGTTGACAGATTTCATGATTAGGTTGGTATGGTGTTGCTGTTTATGTTCATTTATTAGATTGTTGTATTCCATTTGCTTGTCTCTGTATTGAATTAGGGAGTCATGTGTCTTGTTTCGCCTCCATTTTCTCTCCAGTTTTCGGAGGGTGCGTTTTGCGTCTCTAATATCACTTGAGTACCAGGGGGTATTGGGTCTCCTGTGTGTTTGTGCTTCTGTACTTGTAGGGGCTGATGCTGCATTTGATATTATGGAGTTCCATTTCTCTATTCCTAGGTCAAGGGTTTCATAATCTTGCTGAAGTTGTGGTTCGAGTTCGTCTATGAATGCTTCTTTTCTTCTCCTGGTTATGGTCTCATTTTCCATGTGTTGGATGAGGTCATTTAGGGTCAATGTGAAATCAATTAGATGGTGATCTGACCAAGGAACCGGTGTAATTGTTGGTGTTGTGGTGTTGCCCTGCTCCACCAAGTGCTTTGGGATAAAAAACATATCCGGAGTTGTACCGTGTTGGTGTGTTGGGGTGTTGATAGCGTGGTAGTATTTTAGTGATTCCATGACTTTTAGGAATGATGCAGCTTCCTTGGTGGAAGTGAAGGTTAGGTTGTAGTCTCCTAGTGCAATGAGGGGTTTGAGTTTTTTGCTATGTGCACATATTGCTTCAAGTATCATAGAGAGATATTCCGTTGTGGTTCCAGGGGGTCTGTAGGTGAGGGAGATGCTAAGGTGTTTGTTGGCTATGATGATTGTGTTGGATTCTATCGTGTTTGCGGTAGAGATTGTTTTGAGTCTGTATTCTTTTCTGGTCAGTATTAGCACTCCTCCACCTCTCTTTTGGGTCCTGATGCAATTAAATGCTGTGCAACTTTCTGGGATGATATGATTTAATATTACCTGTCAGAGTCATCTAGCCAGGTTTCTGTGATACATATTATATCTAGTCTTTTGTCATGTATGAGGTCGAGGATAGTATTTGGTTTGTTCCTGATTGATCTGGAGTTTAGTAGGGCACATTTGATGTTGGTTGTTGTGATTGGGTTAGTGTGTACTCCATCACAGTAAGTTTCTTCTCAAATTCTCTCTTTGCCTCCCTTATCAATGCCTTGCATTTAACATGCCAGTGCTTGTGCTGTTTCCAGTTTTCGTCATTTGGCTCCTTTTTCCATTTCCTGAAAGATGCTTTTTTGGCAACAACAGCCTCTCTGACCTCACCTTTAAATCATGCTGGCAGCTTTTTGGACTTCCTTCCACTTTTCTTAAAGCGTGGAATACAGCTGGTCTGGGCTTCCAAGACAGTATTTTTAAACAACACCCAAGCTTGATGTAAGTCTTTAACCTTTATAACTGCCCCTTTTAGTTTTTTCTTAACTATTTTCCTCATTTTATCATAGTCTCCCTTTCGAAAGTTAAAAGGTAGTACTGTGGATTTCCTTACCATTCCTCCTCCATTAATTAAATCAAATGTGATCATGCTATGATCACTATTGCCAGGTGGCCCCAACATCCTTATCTCTTGCACGAGATCTCGTCTTCCACTAAGGACTAGGTCCAAAATGGCTTCCCCTCTTGTCCGTTCATGAACCAGCTGCTCCAAAAAGCACTCATTTATTTCATCTAGAAACTTTATGCATGTCCTGCCATGACACTGATCTAGTCAATACCGGCGTAATTGAAATCACCCATTATTATTACTGTGCTGTAACTTTTGTTAGCTTCTCTGATTTCTTTGAGCATTTCATCATCCATTTGTTCATGCTGGCCAGGCGGTCAATAGTACACCCCCACTGCCATTGTCTTCCCCTTTTTACATGGAATTTCAATTCATAGAGCTTCTACAGCGAATTTTGTTTCCTGAAAAGCTTTAATTCTTTCTGACTCAATGCCCTTTCTAACATAGAGCGCAACCCCTGCACCAATTTGATCAGTTCTATCATTGTGATATAGTTTGTACCCAGGTATCACAGTGTCCCACTGGTTGTCCTCCTTCCCTATGTCTCTGAAATACCAATCATATCTAACCTCTCATTTAGTGCTATATATTCTAACTCTCCCATCTTATTATTTAGACTTCTAGCATTTGCATACAAGCATTTTAGAGACTGTATTTTATTCATATTAATCTGGCTATCGGCAGGCAGGGGCAATTTGGAATCTTTAAGCTCTGTCTGTTCCGTACTCAAGGGCATTTAGGCTACTTTGGTCTTTTTTTACAGAACCTCTCTGCTGATGTACCCTAACTTCATTCTTTTGGTAGTATCCTTCAAGAATACATTGTTCCGAACCATGCGCTCTTGGGTGACTGTCGGCTCTCCCCTATTATCTAGTTTAAAAGCTGCTCTATCTCCTTTTTAAAGGTTAATGCCAGCAACCTGGTTCCATCCCAGTTAAGGTGAAGCCCATCTCTTTGGAAGAGCCCCTCCTTTCCCCAGAATGTTCTCCAGTTCCTAACAAATCCAAAACCCTCATCCTTGCACCATCGTCTCATCCACGCATTGAGACTCCAGAGCTCTGTCTGTCTTTTTGGTCCTGTACATGGAACGGGAAGCATTTCGGAGAACGCTACCCTGGAAGTTCTGGATTTCAACTTCCTACCTAAAAGCCTAAATTTAGCCTCCAGAACCTCCCTACCACATTTTTCTATGTCAATGGTACCGACATGTACCAAGACAGCAGACTCCTACCCAGCACTATCTAAGACCTTGTCTAGGTGGCGCATGAGGTCCGCTACCTTCGCACCAGGCAGGCATGTTACCTCACGTCTACCAACCACCCTGCTATCTACATGCTTAATGATCGAATCACCAACTATAACGGCTGTCCTAACCCTTCCCTCATGGGCACATGGCCCTGAAGAAACTTCCTCAGTGTGAGAGGGTTTTACATCACCTGGAGGACAGGTCCTAGCTACAGGATCACTTCCTGCCACACCAGAGTGATGCTCTCCTGTCACGTGACCTCTCTCCTCCATGGTAACAAAGATGTTGCCAGTCTGGAGGTGGGACTTCCGGACTATATTCCTGTAGGTCTCATCTATGTACCTCTCTGTCTTCCTTATGTCCTCCAAGTCTGCTACTCTAGCCTCCAGAGATTGGACTCGTTCCCTGAGAACAAAGAGCTCCTTGCACCTAGTGCACATAGAAGACCCCTCACCAACTGGGAGAAAATCATACATGTGACACTCAATGCAAAAGACTGGAAAGCCCCCATCTCGCTACTGGACTGCTGTCTGCATTTTAGTTTTAAGGTTGTGTTTAGATATTTAAGTTCTTTACTTACTAAGGGTTGCTGGGGATATTTATACTAATAAAACTATACCTAATACGTTTAATGTACTTTGTTCACCTGAAGCTTAATTAGTCTCAGGTCCTTAATGTATGTCTGATGAGGATAAATAGCTGCACCTGAGAGTGCAGCTCTGTAGGTGAGCCTTCTCTCCTTGGAGATCTGCGTTGGTGACCTGCTCCATTAAGAAATGATGATAATGCAAAATCTGGAGATGGTGAGCTAAAATTTTCAAAGCCAGCTTGGAAGATTGGTACATTTTTCTTCTCACCGTATCTGAAGGAATGTGGGAAGAGGCTTTAGGGCAGCCTCAGAAATAAGGGAGGCATGGGACAATTGTGGATGGACCAGCCCTCCTGTTAATTTGTACTCGGCATCTAGACGGTGAGAAAAAGATTTGACGGAAAGCGGAGTACACCATGCAGTTTGCTGTAGGTCCTGCAAGACTTCATGAAGGTGAAGTGCAAAGACGTCTTTAGGGGTGGGAATAGACTTAAGGATGGATTGAAAATTCTTTTTAGTTGAAGGCATGTCCCCTTGACCCAACACCAGTACTTTTGTGAGCTTTAGCAGGAATTTGGAATAGGAGTGATCTTCTGGCATTTTGACAGGAGAATTTGAGACTTTTAGCCTTAGATGAGGTGGATGCCTCCTGGACCAGTTCATCATCTGAGTCATATATGGCCGAAGGCTCACCTACAGAGCTTATATCATCTGGTTGATCCCAGGGAATGGCATGTTGCTCTACAGGTTGAGGTACTGGGTTCTGAGAAAAGGACTGTAAGGGACAGCCCAATACATGCTGATTTGTGAGAGGGAAACATTGCTCTGTAGCATGTGTGCTGTCTGCCATTGTAAACTTTGCATTAAAAGCAAAAGGGACTCTTGCAGAGACTGCGAAGAAGAGCCCGGCAATGACTGTCGCTGTGAGATGGGGGGGGTTCCCCAGTAAATGATGGTCCTCCCTAATGCTAGTTTCAGTTGGGGATGATAGAGAGAAGCGACCCGAAGACTGCTTATCCAAACATTCCACCCCAGTTGAAAAAGCAGAAGTAGCAGCTGAGTGTTTTAGCTTGGCCCGCTTCTTACCAGAATCCTGCAGCTTAGGTTTATTCTTTGAGGAGGCGCGGTCCAGAAATATGGCCGATTGCTCTTTGAACTGAGACCGTCGTGGGAGCAGTGCTTTCCCCAACACGATTCAGCGTTTTATCAACAATATGTAATCTCTCCCCTGGCAGTGTACTGCTAGGAGCCGGAGGGGTTGGAGTGGAGGGCGAACTTCTTATGTCCGATAATGGGACCATCTGAGCAGGGTGCTCCAGTATGACGAAAAAAACGCAATGTGCTCAAAAGAAGCAGGAAATTGCTGACGCTGGTTCTCTGAATGCTAAGGAGACCAGTGAAGTGATACTGGCAAGAAAAATGGGATTTAAAAAGAAAATGAGAGAGCCGGCAAGTGTGAAGGACACAGTGTAAAAAAATGGACTGACGGTGCTCAAAGTGTCAGGAGGCCCGAGACCTACTGTGTATGTCCAGTACAGAAAAAAACGTCTTTTTTAAAGAAGCTAGGAAAGAGCTCTTTGTCTGAAGGCTTTGACTGCTGCTCTTTGCCTTCAGAAACTACCACCCTAAGCGACCGCCTAGACTTATCCAATGATAGCACCAGCCCTGGATGTAGTGCACTTAGATTTCTGCAGGGCTTTTAACACTGATCCGCATAGGCAAGTTATAAATAAACTGAGCACCCTTGGTAAAGGCCCTAAAATAGGGATGTGCTTTCATTTTGAAACAAAAGCAACAATACTGAGCCCAGCTACATAATAAGGTGCCCCTATTGCACAATAGGATGCCCCTATTACGCAATAGGGTAAACTATTGTGCAACAGTGCACAAGAGAGTACACTACTAAAAATAACGAAAGGAAGATGGATAAAAATGAAAAATAAAAATAAAGAAACCAAATGAAATTTTTTGCCCTGCACATCCCTAAAAATTACTGAATTAGAAACTGGTTGAGTGAGAAGAGATAAAGGGGAATGGTAAGTGGAGTTCAGCACCATCAATAAGTGAAAAGGTGTTGCCAGAGGTGTGCTGTAGGGATTAATCCTTAGTCAGGTTCTTTTAACATTTTTATAAGTGATATTGTGGGGATGGCGTTTGGCAGTTTAAAAGCAGTGGCTTTGTGCCGCCAGCAAGCCATGTACTTCAGCATACATGGCCTGTCGCTTCTAACCCCCCTCCAACAGTAAGTTGCGTCAGAGGGGGGATCAGAAGCCGCAGGCCATGTGTGCCAAAGCATATGACCTGCTATGGGCACCAAAGCTGTGGCAAAAAACTGCTGTGCTGCCCACCAAAGTTCTTCCACTCTAGGCGACTGCCTAACCCACTTAATGGACTGATCGGCCCTGCTGTGCTGTGCTCTGTTCATCATCAGCTCAGACAGCACTCAGATAGTATTTTGTTTTGCTTTTGTGGTGATGCTGCAGTCAGACTGGACAGAGTGCTGCTGCTTGGGAGCATGAGTATCATTGTCTGATTGGCCTTGCCATCTCTCCCCCCCCCCTAAAGCCCCCCAATTCCCAATGCTGAGAGCAGCTGAGCAGAGCACTGAGCAGCTAGTTTGCCATCGGTTGCTCATGTTCAGTTCATTGGGCCTGCTGGGAGTGCCGGTCTGGTGCTTGCCCTGTGCTATGGAAAGAGAGAGACTGAAAATGCGGCTTTTCACGTTCACATTTTCCCACCACGATGATCGCAGTGGGGAACTCTGAAAATGAAATGCCACGTTTAGCAGCTACCAGTAATCGGATTCCAGGAACAACACAATGGCTGTAGCCTGCTGCTGCTGAAAGACTGAAGCAGGGTGAGGGCAGGGGGATCATAACAGACTAGTGGGGGATGAGGAAGCAGGCAGCAGGCGAGGGTCATGATGATTGAGAAAGAGAGAGAGAGAGGCTGGGGGAAGCAGGGGAGTCATGACGACAGACTGGGGGAAGCAGGGGGTCATGATGATGAGACAGAAACAGGGAGATTGAAGAAAGCAGGGGAGGTCATGAAGAGACTTTTTTTGCTTCACATATCACTAGGCGAAGGTGATATGGGAAGAAAAAATGGAAGTTGCCTCGGGTGCAGCTCTCAAGGGTCACTGGAGCATGGTGGGAGGAGGAGGATGAGTGGGGATACAGCCTTATGTTGGCACTGTGCAGTGGCACATTGAGGTCCTGATTTTATTAAGCTTTCTTTTCCCAAAGAAAATGGGAAAACAGTAAATCAGACTCTAAAAAAGGAACTATGATATACCTTTTTTGAGGGGGGTGGGGGTGGGCGCACACTGTGAACTAGATCTTTGCAGTTGGCCTGGGGAGAGGGGGCTGCAAAAGGGTGCATATTACTCAATTCCAAGAGAGAGATTTAATGCCATTCCTGGATTTCAAATAACCTTATCCTGATGCATTATGGAACTCGAAGCACTGATTTCGATGGGCAGAATAAGGGACTAGAAATCAATATTGCTTTGGGATGTAAGTTCAAAATCAGGACAGCCGAAACAATTTCTCTCCTGCAACACAGTAGTTTTGCAGTTCTGGGGGAAAAGGCTGACCTTACATCATTTTTGTGGGGCTTTGGAATTCTGTGCATTATTCTTGTGGGGATGTAGCATAGTTACTCACCTGTAACAGGTGTTCTCCAGGGACAGCAGGAATCAGTCCTCACATATGGGTTATGTCGGTGCCGACGGAGCCCCCGCAGTAACCTTTCCCACCTTTGGGAGATGTACCATGCATGCATGGTCCCCTTCCCGCCCAAGGGTTCCATCGACTCAGTATTATAACATAGCACAAGATGGCAAAATGAAAGCAACTCCACTGGGAGGAGGGAGGGTTGTGAGGACTGATTCCTGCTTTCCCTGGAGAACACCTGTTACAGGTGAGTAACTGAGCTTTCTCCAGGAACAAGCAAGAAGTCAGTCCTCACATATGGGACTCCCTAGCTACAGGCTACCGAAAAACCTGTAAAAAGCATGGGTGACCAGAAAAAGGAAAGCCTTTAGCAGCAGCAGCAGCAGAGTCAAGTAACCACAGGCCCAAGCGGCCCCAAGTGTCCAGTGAGAAACCAGTTCTCTCGTAATCAGAGGGCAGAAGGTACTCTGGAAGGCAGGAGTTGCCTGCACCCCAAACAAATGACAGAGTACTGCCTGGCCAGAGGCACTGTCTCTAGGGGATTCCCTCTCCAGGCAGTAATGAACTACGAGGGTATGGACTGAGGACCAGATGGCGGCCTGGCAAATGTCCGACAGAGGGACAGAACACAGGTTTACCACAGAACCTTCCATGGCCTTGACGCTGTGCACCATGACTTGGCGCTCCAGCAAGAGCCCAGCCCACTAATAGGCGAGGGTGATGCAGTCTGCCATTCAGGTGGACAGAGTACGCCTGGTCACCGCCTCCCCCAGCCAACTGGGGTCACAGGAGACGAAGAGCTGAGTGGTACTGTAGTGGTCCTTGGTACGCTGCAAGTTGAAGGACAGCGCCCTCTTACAGTCCAGCATATATAGAACAGCCTCCGCCCGTCCCGCGTGAGGCCGCAGAAAGAAGTTGGGCAGCACCATCTCCTGGTTGAGGTGGAATGGGGTCATCACCTTGGGAAGAAACTTAGGGTGTGTGCGAAGCATGACCCTGTTCCCGTAGAATGTGGGGTAGGGCGGATCCGCCACCAAGGCCTGTAGCTCACTGACCCTGCGAGCAGACGTAAGCACCACAAGAACACAACCTTTCAAGAGAGGTACCTGAGATGGCAGGTCACCAAAGGCTCAAAAGGTGGTGCGGTTAGTTGTGAGAGCACCATGATCAGATCCCACTCTGCTGCCAGAGGATGGATGGGAGGCTTAGAAAGCAAGAGTCTCCACAGGAAGTGAGACACAAGTGGCTGAGCAGAGAGGGGCTTGCCCTCAATGAGGTAGTGATGTGCAGTGATTGTGCTAAGGTGCACTCTCACTGAGTTGGACTTCAGTCTTGCTTGGGACAGATGGAGCAGGTATTGCAACACAAGCTATACCATGCAGGAGAACAGGCTGACCCATCGCTCCGTGCACCACAGTGAGAACTGCCTCCACTTGAAGGCATAGGTCTGCCTGGTGGAGGACTTACAGGAGGCCAAGAGGATCTTCTCCACTTTCTCAGGCAGATTGAAGGGAGCCAAGGCTATCCATTCAGCAGCCAGGCCATGAGCGATAGAGTCTCCAGATTGGGGTGTAGGAGAGCACCTCCTCCTGTGAGAGTAGGTTTGGGGCACTCCCCAGGGGAACCGGGGGTGCTGCGGACAGGTGCAGAAGCAGAGGGAACCACAGTTGCCTGGCACATCATGGGGCAACCAGGATCACTGCATCCTTGTCACGTTGAACCATGAACGAGGTCTTGGTTATCAGTGGCATGGGATGAAAGGCCCTTAAACCAAGGGATGAGGAAAGCATCCTCTGTCCCTGGAGGGAGCCTGGAGCAAAAGCGGGGCAGCTGACTGTTGGTCAGACTGGTAAAGAGGTCCATCCGTGGAACTCCCCAAAGCAGGAAAAGCCAACAGGCCACCTAGAGGTCTAGCTTCCACTCATTTTGCTGGAGGATCCTGCTGAGCTTGTCCATCAGGACATTGTTGTGGCCCGGGAGGTACATTGCCCTCAAAGAGCATGCCGTGATGGTTCGCATATGAGCAGAGGCTCACTGTCTCCTGGCAGAGAGTGTATGACCCAGTGCCCCCCTGCTTGTTTATGAAGAACATCGCCACTTGATTGTCCGTCTAGACCAGCACCGCCTGGTGCTGTAGGCAATGGTGGAAGGCATGGAAGGCTAGGAATATGGCCCGAAGCTCCAGGAGGTTACTTTGCTGCTGACTTTATGCCTGCAACCAGCTGCATTGGATGCAGAGGTTCTCTCAGTGGTCTCCCCAGCCCAGCAGGGAGGCATCCATGGTGAGGACCTTCTGGGGAGCAGGCGCGTGGAAGAGCATCCCAGCCCCCAGGTTCTGGAGGATTTGCCACCAACAGAGGGAGGCAACCAGCTGACTGGTCACTGCCAGCCTATGGATTGAGACCACTGGGAGCAGAGGCACCATTGTGCCGCTCTCATGTGCAGGCGGGGATCTGGTGTGACATGAACGGTCGATGCCATGTGACCCAGTAAGAGGAGTAGTAGGAGGGTGAACACGAAGCAACAGCGCTGCATGATTGCCGCCAGTGCCCTGAGGCGGTTGACTCTGTCCAGTGGAAGGAAGTTTCTGGCCTGAAGGATGTCCAGCTGCGCCACTATAAACTACAGATTCTGGGTTGGGAGAAAGTGAGACTTGAGGTGGTTGATCACGAACCCCAGGTGCTGGAGAATGAGGATAGTGCGCTCCATCACCTGCTGCACTTCAGCGGCAATGTACCCTCTTATGAACCAGTTATCCAAATAAGGGAAGATGAACACCCCTGGAGATGAAGGTAGGTCACAACTACCGCCAGGCACTTTGTGATACCCTTGGAGCGGATGCCAAGCTGAAGGATAGGACCCTGTACTGATAGTGACTTCCTCCCACCATGAACCTGAGGTATTGTCTGTGTACACATCCTTCAGGTCTAAGGAGCATAACTAGTCTCCCCACTGGAGGTATGACAGCAGTGTCCCAAGGGAGAGCATCTCCAACTTCTGTTGAGATCCTGCAGGTCTAGTATGGGCCAGAAGCCTCCGGTCCTCTTTGGAACAAGGAAGTAGCGGGAGGAGAACCCCTTGCCTTGGAGATGGATGGGCACTGGTTCTACTGCTCTGTCCCTTAGAAGACCTGCAAGCTCCTTGAAGGACTAGAAAAGGGGACTGTTACTTCTGGAGAGAGATCTGCAATTGTGAGTATATACTTCTGGGAATTTTCTGAAAGGAATTCTTTGTATCAAAGCTAATTAATCTGTGAACCCACTATTTTTTGTTAAATCAGTCAGGGCCTAGTAGCAGCAGTTTAAGTTTAAATTTAAAACACAGAAGAGAACTTTCTGGTTAGGCCTTCTACCTAGGGGGCAAGAGACCTGTGAAACTTTTTCAATAGGTGTTAACACCAGGTGGCAGGTCAAAAGACCATTTTGAAAGACTCCTTCTATCCAAGCAAGGACTGTTAATCAACCAGGAAGTTGGTCACAGCTTACCTCAGCAGCACAGGCATAAATAGCTCAACCAGAGCTCTGTGATCCTCAGTCTTGAAGGACTAGAAAAGGGGACTGTTACTTCTGGAGAGAGATCTGCAATTGTGAGTATCTACTTCTGGGAATTTTCTGAAAGGAATTCTTTGTATCAAAGCTAATTAATCTGTGAACCCACTATTTTTTGTTAAATCAGTCAGGGCCTAGTAGCAGCAGTTTAAGTTTAAATTTAAAACACAGAAGAGAACTTTCTGGTTACATTTCACACCCAGCAGAGAGCTTGTAGTTTAAATTTAATAGTCACTCAGGGCCTAGCATCAGCAAAGTACTTTTAGTTTAAATTTAAAACACAGAAGAGAGCTTTCTGGTTAAATTTGGAACCCAGCAGAGAGCTTGTAGTTTAAATTTAATAGTCACTCAGGGCCTAGCATCAGCAAAGTACTTTTAGTTTAAATTTAAAACACAGAAGAGAGCTTTCTGGTTAAATTTAGAACCCAGCAGAGAGCTTGTAGTTTAAATTTCATAATAAGTTAGAGCCTATCAGCAGCAAAGAGCTATAATTTAAATCAAATCAGAATATAGCTTACCTCAGCAGCACAAGACAGGGTACTGTGTAGCAGCCCAGCTCCAGGTCGAAGGACTGTAGCCAAGCCTGGCACCTGGCACTAATGCCTACCACCAACTCGAAGCCGTCATAGGCTGCCTGAGTCATGAACTTGGAGCACTCTCTGACAGCTGACACCAGGGTCTGAAACCGCTGGAGAGGTTCTTCAGAAAGACCAGCTGAGAACCCGGTAAGTTCCTTCGCCAAGTCTCTCAGGTAATGCCCATATACAGCTGGTATGCCTGGATCTGGCCTATGATTATCAAGCCCTGGTAGCACTTCCTGCCCAGGACATCCATGGCATAGGCCTCCCTACTCGGGGGCACCGAGGAGTGTGTCTTCTGGCTCTTAAGCCAATGCATGGGTAACAGGGGTAACATATGGAAAGCAGTGTCTATAAATGCCCGTAGCATGGGAAATAAGATCCCTGATGTTGAAGCTTTAGTGGGAGTGGCTGACTTAGATTTAGTGGCAGTTACAGAAACATGGTTCACAGAAAACCATGATTGGGATGTAAATATACCTGGCTATACTTTATTCAGAAAGGACAGGGTAGGAAGAAGGGGAGGAGGAGTGGCACTATATGTAAAAACTACTATTAAAGCTTTGGAATTACAGAGCTTAAAAGGGAGAGAGGAGGCATTGTGGGTTAAACTAGAAAGAGGGAAAGAGGGAACAATCTATTTGCATTGGTGTGATATACAGACCTCCCTCACAAGAGGAAGAGGTGGACAGAGATTTAATTGAAGACATACGCAGCATTGCTAGGAAAGGGTAAGTACTACTGATAGGAGATTTCAATATGCCAGATGTTGATTGGCACATTCCTGCTGCAGTATCATCTAGAAGTAAAGAGATCCTGGATTCTCTACAGAGAGAACTATTCAGGCAATTGGTAACAGACCCCACACGTGAAGGGGCCATACTGGACTTGGTGCTTACCAATGGTGAAAGTGTTTCTGATGTTGTAGTGGGAGATCATTTTGCATCCAGTGATCACCAGATGGTGAGGTTCAGTATTAGGACTAGGGCTGTTAGAATCCATTCAAAGGTGAGGATCTTGGACTTTAGGAAGACTAACTTTGCGAAGATGGGCCAATACCTCAGGGAGTTGTTAGTGGGATGGGAACAGCTGGGGGATGTAGAAAAAACCCTGGGCAAAACTGAAAGGGGATATTTTAAGGGCAACCAACTTTTTTGTTAAAATGGTAAATAAAGGTAAAAGGAAAAGGAGACTGCTATGGTTTTCGAAAGAAGTAGCTGAAAAGTGAAGAAAAAGAGGGAGGCCTTCATGAAATAAAAGAGATCACAGAGAGAGGAAGACAGACATCTGTATTTGGAAAAACTTAGAGAAGCTAGCAAAGTAGTCAGGAAGGCAAAGATTCAAAAGGAGGAGGAAATAGCCAACGCAATGAAATGGGGGGATAAGACATTTTTCAGATATATTAGTGAGAAGAGGAAGGGCAAAAGTGGTATTGTCAGACTCAAGGGTGCAGGGGAGGAATATGTAGAAAATGATAAGGATAAAACAGAATTGCTTAACAAATATTTCTGTTCTGTGTTCACAGATGAAGAACCAGGAGCAGGACCTCAGAAAACACCCACAAACAGGAACAGAAGCAAGGGACATCTTGAACAATTTTCAGAAGACTGTGCTCATGAGAAACTAGCTCAACTTAAAGTAGACAAAGCGATGGGACCGGATGGGATACACCCTAGAATACTGAGGGAACTTGAGGATGTTCTAGCAGCTCCACTGACTGACCTTTTCAATGCCTCGTTGTAGTCGGGAGTGGTGCCAAAGAACTGGAGAGAGGCTCATGTGGTGCCTTTACACAAAAGCGTAAGTAAGGATGTGGTTGAAAACTACAGGCCGGTTAGTTTAACTTTGGTGGTGAGTAAATTATTGGAAACACTGCTGAAAGAGAAAATAGTGAGGTTTCTGGAGTCCAGCGGATTACAGGATCCGAGGCAGCACGGATTCACCAGAGGCAGGTCTTGTCAGACAAATCTGATTGATTTCTTTGACTGGGTGACCAGGGAGTTGGACCGAGGGAGAGCCCTAGATGTGGTGTATTTAGATTTCAGTAAAGCCTTTGACACTGTTCCTCACAGGCGACTTATAAACAAACTGAGCACCCTAGGGATGGACCCTAAAGTTACTACTTGGGTTAGAAATTGGTTGAGTGGGAGGCGACAAAGAGTACAAGTAAATGGAGCTCAGTCTGAGGAGAAGAATGTTACCAGTGGTGTGCCCCAGGGATCTGTCCTTGGTCCGATTCTTTTTAACATCTTTGTTAGTGATATAGCGGAAGGGCTGTTGGGTAAGGTTTGCCTCTTTGCAGATGATACCAAAATCTGCAATAGAATAGACACCCAGGAAAGTGTACATAACATGAGGAGGGATCTAGCTAAGCTTGAAGAATGGTCTAGAATTTGGCAGCTGGGATTTAATGTTAAAAAATCTAAGGTCATGCATTTGGGCTGCAGCAATCCAAGGGAGCAATATAGTATAGGGGGTGAAGTACTTTTGTCCACTAAAGAAGAGCGGGACCTAGGCGTGGTTGTGTCTGATGATCTTAAAGTAGCTAAACAGGTAGAAAAGGTGACGGCAAAAGCTAGAAGGATGCTTGGGTGCATAGGGAGATGAATGGCTAGCAGAAAAAAGGAGGTGATAATGCCTTTGTATAAGTCTTTGGTGCGACCTCATTTGGAGTATAGTGTGCAATTCTGGAGACCGCACCTTCAAAAGGATGTGAACAGGATGGAGTCGGTGCAGAGGGTGGCTACTAAAATGATTAGTGGTCTTCATTATAAAGCATATGAGGACAGACTGAAGGATCTTAATATGTACACCTTAGAGGAAAGGCGGGATAGAGGTGATATCATTGAGGTGTTTAAATACCTCTGTGGCATAAATGTTCAGGGAGAGAGCCTCTTTCAATTGAAAGCAAGTTCTGCTATGAGGGGACATGGGATGAGGGTGAAAGGGGATAAATTCAGGAGTGATATGCGGAAATATTTCTTTACGGAAAGAGTAGTGGATCCATGGAATAGTCTCCCAGTGGAGGTGGTAGAGATGAGGATAGTAACTGAATTCAAAAAAGCATGGGACAAACACAGAGGATCTCTAAAGGTAAAAAGGGGACTGTTGTAGTTGTTGATATGGAAGGACAGACTAGATAGTCCATGTGGTCTTTTTCTGTCGTCATATTTCTATGTTTCTATGGCCAACTCCAGCACCATGGAGTTGTGGGACAGTTGTGCTTTTTGGAAGCTGGGGCTCTGACGGACCCAGTACATTGAGTCTAGCTATCTGCTCACAATGGGCCCTGATGCAGGGGTTTCCCACATATGTAGGAGGAGCAGCCTTTCCAGTATCAGGAGAATGGGTACAGCGAGGGCCTCCTTCAAGGGGTGCCTCATACTGGAGGATCTTGAGATCCTCAGTCCGAGTCAGTCTCGAAGGCAAAGACCTTTGCCATGTCCTGCACAAAATCGAGGAAAGCCATATCCTCGGCAGGGATCGGCGACAGGTGTTCTGGGAAGACGGGTCCAAGGGAATGTCTCGTTGGCGATGGGTGTCTGGGGACTCATCGTCCTCGGTCTCCCAATCCGACATAGGCAGTGGAAGTATCAACAGTGGCCCAGGCTCCGGGATTGGGCCCTGAGTCCGACAGTCCTGGTGCTGCAATGGCCCTGCGATCAGAATCACGGGCATCGAGCAGCAAAGATTGCGGTCCTGAGAACCGGGACTGGGACTGAGATCAAGGGGACTTACAAGGCCGATGGCACTCAAGTACTGGCTTGACCTCCAGGGACCCCCTTGAGGTGGAGGGTCCTGTCATCGGGAGTGATGACTCGGAGGAACCAGGCATCAGAGTCCGCTGCTGGGCCATGAAGGCAGACAGGCTGCGCTCCACGGCCACCATTCTGGACGTGAGGCTAGATGACTCCACATTCTTCGGCATGGGCATCAAGAAGCCCGGGCCCGGAGCTGGATCTGCCAGAGGAGCATCTTCAATCAGGATGGCTTCGGCATTCTGAGGCCAGTCGCCCAACGCTGATTGCTCCCATCAGGGTATCTTGGTAGGCTGCTCCCGACCAGCTCCCTTGGCCTCACACTGGGGGCTTCGAGCCCAGGCTACATGGGACTTCCCCACCTTACTGGACTCATTGGCCGACAAGGTCATCGAGGGCTTCTGGATCTTCTTGTGGTCCCCCTCTGGGTTGCTCTGGCTTGAGGCTCCGTGGTCCCGGGGCTCCGAGGCAGCATGGTCTCCCTGAGGTTCCGGAGTCCCTGACAGGGTTTTAGAGCTGGTCTTCTCAGGGGATTCCAAGGCTGGGTCCGCATTAAGGAAGATCGATTCCCACTGCTGTTGACAGCTCTTCAGGGCCTTGGTGGTCATCAGTTTGCAGAGATCGCAGACCAAGGGGTCATGGTCCGAGGCAATGGAGGCAGCAGTCATGTGGATCTGTGCATGATATATTATGGGTGCAGCGGTCACACGGCTTAAAGCCACTGGTCGAGGCCATGGCAGGGAAGACGGTACCCACGAGGTCAAACTCTTTAGGCCCGGCCAGAAAAAAGGTGTGAAGCCACGCTAAATGTAATACTATGGAGAAAAGAAAAAAGAACCCGAGGCGCGACGCAGAGGCAAGTGGCTAGGGAGCAGGAAAGGGAACAGGTATGCGATCAGAGAAAGAAAAAAATGAAAGACAAAAATATTGGCTTTTTCCGAGTGGAACAGACACACGTCCGATGAGCTCCGTGGAAAAAAGGTGACTTGAGTCAAGATGGCGCTGTTTGTCGGGAAGGGGACCACACATGCGTGGTACATCTCCTAAAGGCTTTCTTTGAAAACTGGGGAGAGGTTACCACGAGGGCTTAATCGGCACCGACATCACCCATATGTGAGGACTGACTTCCTGCTAGTTCCCGGAGAAGCTATGTAACATAACCCCTAATCCCCCACAAGAATAATGACTGGAGCTTGGTTTAGCATAGAAGAAAATGCATTTCTTTGTCTAGTTCTCAAGTTTTCACTGTGTACACATAGTGGTTTCTTGAGGTCTCATTTATTTATTTATTTATTTATTTATTTAACTGCATTTATATACCGCTTTTCACCGGGTCATTTCTGTTTTTATCTACCTTTGTTCTATGTGCAACTGAAGTGAGGCATTCCAGGCTGCCATCTTTTCCCAGCAGATCATGGAAGTTCTCACTGCTGCTCTATCCACTGTTTTTCCCTGGATTATACAGTTTTCTGCTCATTCTTTTTGGGAGGTCTGCGATTTTCTTTCTCAGTTTTTGGAAATGTGCATCTCTGATATCTTTTGGATTTTGTACAGTATAGAAATGCATTTCTCCTAGGACAAGCAGGATGTCAGCCACACATGGTGACGTCATCCGACGGCGCCGTTACGGAAGCTCTCATAGCTCAGAACTGAGCATGTGCGAGAGGCCCCACCTCCCCGCCCGCCCCTAGCCCATTCAGTTTTTTCTTTCTTCCGCCTTGCCAAGACGGATATTCAGCTCTCCTAATTAACCTACCTTACTATGCCGGGCTTCAAGAAATGCCCAGACTGCAGCCGCAAGATGAACGCTGCCGACACTCACCGGAGCTGCCTTCGTTGCCTCGGAGCTGCCCATGCCACGGAGGATTGCGCTGCATGTTCTGAAATGTCCCCCAGGGCCGTCAGACACAGGGAGCACGACCTCAAGGATTACCTGGCTGCTAGCTCCGGTTCCAGAATCGCTGCGAAGAAGAAGAAATTCAAGAGCAAAAATTGCGATAATCTGCCAGCCGTGGTCTCTGCTCCGGCACGGGATGCGCCCTGCAGGGCCTCCATCCCCGGCCGTTCTGAGCTGCTCCCCAGCGCCACACGAAGCAAAGAGGCCGATCCGGTGTCTCCGAAGAACCCCGAGACTCCTCCGGTGAGTACTCTCGCAGAGGCAGCAACGCACATGGCTGGCCAAGATGGCGCCGGCATCGTGGCTCCTGGTCACGCCTCCCCACGGCCTTCCATTGGCTCTCCTCCACATGGCTCCGCCTCTGCCTCCTCCCACCCGACCAACCGGAACTCCTCTGACCGCCCCGTCGAGCCCTGCTCCTCCCGACAGCGCGGACCTTCCCCTCTGCCATCAGAGGGTGTCCCCGGCTCCGCCTCTGGCTCCGCCCACCTCAGGAGAGGTACTTCCGACGCTTCCGTCAGCGCAGGGATTCCCCTCCCGCGCGCGCGGACGACCCTTCCTGCTCGCGCCGATGCAGGGATTCACCCTCCCGATCCTGTCATCGGCGCGGCAGACAAAAAAGACGTCGGAGCCATCGGAGCCGCTCTGCGGGAAGCAGGAACTATGAGCAAGCACATGGCTCCAGCAAGAGCAAGGAAAAACGCCGCTGCAACTCAAAAGCGCATAGTGAGCACAGGACCAGCAGAGACTACTCCTCCTGCTCCCACCACAAACACAAGAGGCATCGCAGGAGGCAACATTCTTCCTGCTCGCCCTCTTCTTCCTCCGAAGCCTCCCCCCGCTCCACTACCCCCAGAAAAACTCAATCCGAGTGTTCGGCGGAGGCCAGGACTTCTGAAGCCATCCTGCAGCTCCTCTCCCGGCTCGTGCAACAGACGGCCAACGTCGCAGAGCCGGTACAAGAAATACCACGGGACAAGGAACAGACCAGAGAACCCTCGGCTGCTGCCAGTGAGCCTCACCGCAGTCCTGCACTGCCCCCCCCTAGAGACGCTCCCACCCCAGAGCGCGACGCTTCTTCGGGTGAGGATGGGGTTTTATCCTCCGAGGACAGCGATGCCCAGGAAGCGGGCCTGGGTTCCTCCGCATCTAAGGCCTCGTCCGCACGCACGGACAACCCAGAGGAAACCCAGCGCACCCAACCACCAGAGGATCTCACCTACCCTAAGTTTCTGCGGAAAGTGACAGACCGCCTGCACTTGACCACCGAAGACCCATCCGCGGAAAAGGAGCCTGAGGTTATGAAGTACCTCAGTGCACCCAAGCCAGCGCTTGCCTTGCCGCTGCACAAGAAATTGCAGGACACACACACCGCTGCGTGGCAATCCCCGGCTACCGGACGTGCCTGTCACAAGAGACTCGAGACGAAATATCTCCTACATCCAAGCACAGTCTTTCAGAAGGCGCAGCTGGCTCACCAATCTATCGTGGTTTCATCAGCCTTGAAGAAAGCCAAGTCCTCTCGCAACCAGTCCAATCACCCGCCAGGTCGGGACCCTAAGCTCCTCGACGAAGTGGGCAGAAAGGTGTACCAAGGAGCGATGGTCAATGCCAAGGTGGCGGCCCACCAGTTCCAGCACATTCTATTCCAGGATACCCTGTTGGCCGATCTCAAAGACAGTTTGTCTACACTCCCTAGGGAGAACCATCAGGCGGCCTCAGCCTTGCTACAAGACCTGGCAGAATGCAGCAAGCACTTGATGAGCACTGCGTTCGACGCCTTCGACACTGCCGTCCGGACGGCAGGCACGGCCGTGGCGGCCCGACGCTGGGCTTGGCTCCGGGCGTCCGGTTTGAGAGAGGACACGCACAGCAAAATTGCGGATGCCCCTTGCACAGGTGATGCCTTGTTTGGGGACAAGGTCGCTGACACGGTAAATGACCTCAAGGAACACTGCACCACCTTACAGACACTGGCAGCAGATGGACTCGAGCGGTCCTCCACCTCTCAGAGAGGGAGTACCTACCGCAGGCCTTACTATGCCTCAAAAAAATACGTCCCCACCAAGAGGTGGCAGAACACCAGATACAAGCAACCCTACCACCCCTCCTTTCAGAGGCAACAACCGAGGGACCGCAAACAAAGGAAACCAGCTTCTTCACAAGCCGCAAAGACCACGACCTCCTTTTGACAACCAGCTAGAGGCGGTTCCGCCACATGTGCACCAGAAAGGGCTACCTGTGGGCGGCCGTCTCACTCATTTTCTACAAGCCTGGCAGTCCATCACAACCGACAAATGGGTGCTAAAGATCATCGAGTCGGGCTACCGTCTGAACTTTGCCTTCGCACCCTGTCAGTCGAAGCGACCGGTCAGCGAGACGCCTCCACACCTGGCGACAGCCATGGCAGAACTTCTACAACGCCTGCTTGCCTCCCGGGTGATAGAACCTGTACCCACGGAACAATACAACACTGGGTTCTACTCCCGGTACTTCCTAATTCTCAAGAAGTCCGGTGGCCTACGTCCGATTCTGGATCTCCGCAAGCTCAATCTTGCCCTGACGAAGGAAAAATTCAGGATGTACTCCCTCAATTCAATCCTCCCGCTCATCAAAGCAGGGGACTGGCTGGCCACCCTGGACCTACAGGACGCATACTCACACATCCCTGTTCACAAAGATCACAGGAGATTCCTACGGTTCGTAGTGATGGACCAACACTACCAATACCGGGTTCTGCCCTTCGGATTATCCCCGGCACCCAGGATCTTCACGAAATGTGTGGCTGTGGTAACAGCACACCTTCGCAAGAAAGGCGTCGCCATCTTTCCTTACCTGGACGACTGGCTCCTCTCTGCCCCCTCACCGGCCTGCCTGCGCAACGCAGTGCGCACAACCACAGACACACTGGCCGCGATGGGATTTATCCTCAACAAAGAGAAATCTCGCCTGCAACCGACACAATCAACGGAGTTCATCGGTGCGATCATCAACACCAGTACCTTCAAAGCCTATCTGCCGCAACAGCGGGTAGCGACCATCACATCCCTGGCCAGAAAGATCTCGGCGTCCGGGCAGTCCACGGCGCGCTACATCTTGCGCCTTCTTGGACACATGGCGGCCACCACCTCGGTTCTACCTCTGGCGAGACTCCACATGCGCCCCCTGCAATGGCACCTCCGGGCTCAATGGAAGCAACTGTCCCAGCCTCTGCATGCCCGCATCAATATCACTCTGCAGATCAGGAGAGATCTCCGCTGGTGGACCAAATCGGGCAACCTGTCCACGGGCAGGGATCTCCAGGCACCCAACCATCATATTGTCCTCACCACAGATGCCTCGGCCACGGGTTGGGGGGCCCATCTGCAGCACATCAACACCCAAGGAGCGTGGTCCAGGGCGGAGAAATATCTCCACATCAACCTGCTGGAGCTACGAGCCGTCAAACACGCAATTCAAGCCTTTCGGGACCGACTGACGGGGAAATCTGTCCTCGTCCAGACGGACAACCAGGTCACGATGTTCTACATCAACAAACAAGGGGGCACGGGGTCTCGAGCCCTATGCAAGGAAGCTCTGGATACGTGGTACCTAGCGCTCTCCATCAACTGTTCCCTGCAAGCCACTTATCTGCCCGGAGAACTAAACACAGTAGCAGACAGACTGAGCAGACAACTGCAGCCCCACGAGTGGTCGCTCCACCCAGCAGTCGTGCACCAGTTATTTCTTCGCTGGGGCACTCCGCAGATAGACCTTTTCGCGTCCGAAGTCAACACGAAATGCCACACATTCTGCTCCAAGCTCCCATCCAACAGGAGCCTCGCGACCGACGCGTTTGCAGTGCCATGGGGCAGCTGGACGCTGGCATACGCCTCCCCCCAACGCCACTGATCCCCAAAACTCTGCAGCGGATCATCTCAGAATCAGCCCAACTCATACTGATTACACCTTACTGGCCACGGCAGATGTGGTTTGCCCTACTGCTCCGGTTGGCTCAGGAGCCACCCCTGCGGTTACCGACAAGACCAGACCTGCTCTCTCAGAACGACGGGAAAACTCTACACCCCAACCTTCAGGTCCTAGCCCTGACGGCGTGGAGACTGAAAGGATGAATCTTTCGGCCCTTCATCTATCCCCGGAGGTCCAGCGAATCGTTTTGGCGGCCAAGAGACCGTCCACCCGCAAGTCTTATAACCTCAAATGGAAACGCTTCAGTTTTTGGTGCGCTAATCAAGGCCTCCAGCCTGTTTCCTGCCCGATACCCAAAATATTACTGTATCTCACCCACCTCTTCGACGTGGGACTGAAGCCACAATCTATCAGAGTTCACCTAGCAGCAATTGCATCCCTGCACGATCACGGGAGGTGCGCTAATTCAAGAACTCTAGCAGCACTGCCCATTGTGTCACAATTCATGAAGGGTTTGGTGAACCTTCGGCCCCCGGTTCAGAAACCTGTCCCTGCTTGGGACCTCAACCGGGTGCTACAACAACTCACGCAAGAACCCTTCGAACCACTCCAGTCAGCGGATTACAAGTTCATGTCATGGAAAACGCTTTTTCTCATTGCCATTACCTCGGCCAGACGCATCAGTGAGCTACAAGCGCTCGTGGCGCATCCACCGTATACGCAACTCCACCACAACCGTGCTTCTCTCCGGACGCATCCAAAGTTTTTGCCCAAGGTCGCATCTGAATTCCATGTCAACCAGCCTGTCGAACTACCAGCTTTCTTCCCCGCTCCACACTCCTCCCCGGAGGAGGAGCGCCTGCACTCCCTGGACTGTGTCAGAGCTCTGCGCACCTACATTGACAGGACCTCCGCCATCAGGCAAGGGGCACAACTGTTCGTGTCCTTTGACCCCAACAAGCCTGGACGGCCGGTCGGCAAGCGCACACTGTCCCTCTGGATCTCGGCTTGTGTCGCCTACTGCCTACAGAAGGCAGGTGCACCGGCGGCCGCCAGGGCCGGAGCACACCAACTCCGTGCACTCTCTACCTCACTTGCCGAGCTGCACGAAGTCCCACTACGAGACATCTGCAGGGCCGCCACATGGTCATCACGGCTAACGTTTCAGAAACACTATTGCCTGGACCTCCTGGCGGAATCAGATAGCACATTTGGCCGCACTGTCCTGACAGCAGCTACCAAGGCAGGACCGGCCTCTACCTCCGCCCAACAGGCAACCAGGCCGCCCAGCCTTATCTAAGAATCGTGCCTTACAGATTGTTAATGCTTGTTTGCACGCCCACTTGTTATTGCACAGTATGTGTTGTTTTGCACACGTTTGCACCGTATGTTTTGCACCGTATGTTGTTGTTGCACAACCCACGCGTTACCACGCATTGCCTGCTGCTCTGTTCTCGTGAAATGTCCTAATACTGTACTTAATAGGGTACGTAATATTACCTCAGATGGGGTTGTTCTCGTGCAATATGTTAATGCTTACTTTGGTGTTCTAAAATTCATAGCGCACTTAAATGCTACCCCTGATTGTGCATTTGTTAATGTTCTTAATAAACGTTCTCACACTACATCATGTGCGAGTGTCCTTCTCCTATGCATGCCTCCCTCATACTCCACAACTACTCTACAGCTTGGGAGACACCATGTGTGGCTGACATCCTGCTTGTCCTAGGAGAAAACGGAGTTACTTACCTGTAACAGGAGTTCTCCGTGGACAGCAGGATAAGTCAGCCACACACTCCCACCCGCCTCCCCTGTATGAGGCAGGCCTGCTCCTAGCCTGACGCCTCTCGGCGGATCTAATCACTCACTGAATGGGCTAGGGCGGGCGGGGAGGTGGGGCCTCTCGCACATGCTCAGTTCTGAGCTATGAGAGCTTCCGTAACGGCGCCGTCGGATGACGTCACCATGTGTGGCTGACTTATCCTGCTGTCCACGGAGAACTCCTGTTACAGGTAAGTAACTCCGTTTTCTGTTTCCTCTTTCTTTCGGATGCTATCTGGTTCCTTGGGGCTTCCAGTTTAGCATTTGTCTAGATACTTCTATTTTTAATTTGTGTTCCTTTATTCGGTATTTGGTGAAGGTATGTGACTGAGGTGTGGTAGTCTGCCAGTTTGTAGCTTGTGAGGATCTGCTGCACTTCAGCTTGTGTTTTCCCAGTAGAAAGTATATTAGTGTTAGAGAGCAGTAGCATAACAAGGGTGGGGCAGTGGATGGGGTCTGCTCCGGCTGCTGGCCAGGATGGAGGTGCCGAAATTCCTGGCCCGCATGGCAGTGGTACATGCAGCAAATGTACTCTAACTTCTTTGCTGCTTTGCTGCACGGCCTCTGCTCCAGGCCCAGAGGTTGTTCCCTCCTGGGCTGAAATTCTCATGAGACTTCAGTCTGGGAGGGAACAGTCACCATACCTGGAACAGAGGCAGCCCAGCAAGTCAGCAAAGAAGTAATAGTAAAGGTTTGCTGAGCACATGCACGGGGAGGGGAGGGTGTGGAGAGGGGGGTGTCTGCTCCTGGTGCTTAATATGCCCGGAAGGCCACTGTTACAGAGCCTGATATAATATTTGTATTACTACCACTTGCTTGTTACAGTAGTTGCAGAGGATATCCCCTAAATTATGAGCTCTCTGGAGCATTCTCTATGCTAATCTCTTTCTTACTACCATAATCTATTGGAAAATGCTTCAGAGAGCTCATAACAGAGAGGCTGTCCTATCCTTGCTATTAGATTCGTGGAAACTGCTTCCGTTCTCATCTTGCCATATGTCAAATACAGATCCCTCTAGAGCCCTTATATATAGCTCAATGCACCAAGCAAACAACCTTAATGTGTACAAAAAATGGTACTGGTAACCAGTGCAAGCGACACTGGTGGGCTATAACCCTAGGGAAATTCGAGGGCGGAGTCCATTAAAACTATAACCTAGCCTATTTTGTACAGTTTAAAGTTGTTTGCTTGATATATTCAACTATATATAAGGTCAAGCAACCTCATCTGGCATTCAGATTATCACCTTATTCCTCCTAAAGACCCCTACATTCCTCACAAGGGTTATATTATATCACGGTATGTTCCCCTTCCCTCCCAAGTCGAGGTTTGTAGAAAAGTTGGTAACCCTACCTGTAAGATGTGGAAAACATAAGAAGGGATCTAGCAAATCTTGAAGAATAGTCTAAAGAGTGGCAGCTAAGATTTAATGCTAAAAATGCAAGATCATGTATTTAGGATGCAAAAATTCAAAGGAACGGGGGGGGGGGGGGGAAGATGGGTGTTGATTGTATTTGATCTTAAAGTAGCCAACTAGGTATATAAGGCAACAGAAAAATCCAGAAGTATGCTTGGATGAATAAGGAGAGGAATAGCCAGCAGGAAAAAGGAGGCAATAGTACCTATGTTCTCTGGTACTGGGTCAGACCAAAGGACCATCGAGCCCAGTATCCTGTTCCCGAAAGTGGCCAGTCTAGGTCAAAGCACCTGCCAGGTTCCCAAAAAATAGCCAGATTCCATGCTCCTTATTCCAGGGGTAAGCAATGGATTTCACAGTCCACTATAATAATGGTTTATGGACTTTTCTTCCAAGAACTTGTCCAAACCTCTTTTAAACCCAGCTTCACTAACAGCTTTTACTACATCCTTCGGCAACAAATTCTATGCATTATGCATTAAGTGAAAATTCCCATTACCAGGTCATTTCTGAATACATTAAAAAGCAGCGGGTCCAGCACAGATCCCTGCGGTGCTCCACAATTCACCCTTCTCCATTGAGAAAACTGTCCATTTAGCCCTACTTGCTGTTTTCCATCTTTTAATTAGTTCCCAATCCACAATAGTACACTGTCTCCTATCCTATGACTTTTTAATTTCCTCATGAGTCTTTCATAAGGGACCTTATCAAAGGCTTTCTGAAAATCCAGATACACCATATCAACCAGCCAGGACTGTACCAAGCTAGAAATGTGCCCTGTGTGACTAATGAATCTGGCGCCCCCGCCCCCCCCCCCCCCCCCCCCCGTCACATGCAGTAACTCACTGTTTTTGAGCTTCATGGAAGCCCAGTGATGATATCAGAGCTCCCTTCTGTGCTTGCGCTCTGTGAGGCTGTACCACTCGCACAGCCCTTGATATGGCCCTACAATCAACTTAATTTTTATCGACCTGTTTATTTACACCTTCAAAAAAATGTAACAGATTAGTGTGACAAGACTTCCCTTGGCTAAATTCATGTTGGGTTTGTCCCATTGAACTGTGACTTTCTATATGTTCAATAATTTTGTACTTTCTAATGTTTTCAACCATTTTGCACGGCAGTGACATCAGGCTCATGGATTTGTAGTTTCGTGGATCATCCCTGGAATCCTTTTTAAAAATTGGTGTTACATTGGCTGCTCTCCAATCTTCATATACTATAGAAAATGTTAATGATAGTTTAAAATTTCTAATAGTAAGTCTAAAATTTCATTTTTGAGTTCTTTTAGCACCCTGGTATGTATATTTATTTATTTATTTATTTATTTAACTGTATTTATATCCCGCTTTTCACCGGGTCAAAGCGGTGCAACAAAAAAAGGGGGGGGGGGTAATCAGCCATAGGGTAGGGCCATCACCAGGAGGGCAACATTGATGATTTCAGGAAAGGATGGACATAGACATGGACGAGGTAACATAATTTTGATCATAAGTTCTTGATGAGTGGGTTAGGGGATTGGACAGTTATTTGTGGGAGTATGTTTCTGTTTTGAGATATTCTTGGAATAAGATGGTTTTTAGCTGTTTTTTGAATGACAAGAGATTGCTGTTGTTCTTGATGCTGTTTGGTACAGAATTCCAGAGGGACGGAGCGTAAAGTTCAAAGGCTCTGTTGCAGGTCCGTTGTGTGCATTTGGTTCTTTTGTGAGGGACGGTGAGGGAGTTGCTGGAGGTCTGTCTGTTTGTCTTGCTGTGGGCTGGATGAGACAGGAGGGTGCAGAGCTGGGTGCCTTGTGTTTGGTGGATGGCTTTGTGGGTGAGTAGAATAGCTTTGTATTTAATTCTTGCTTCAAGGGGAAGTATGTGTAGGTCCCTCAGAATTGGGGTGATGTGGTCTCGCTTCTTTGCATTTTGAATGATTCTTGCTGTGGTGTTCAAGGCAGTTTGGAGGGGGTTGGTCTGTGTGGCGGGTAGTCCGTGGTAGATTATGTTGCAGTAGTCCAGATGTGGGAGCGTCATAGCTTGCATTACTGTCCTAAAGTCCTGAGGTTCAAGGAGAGGTCGGAGACATTGTACCGTTTTAGCTTTGTGGAATATAGTTCCGGTGGTTTTAGAGATTTGTTGCTTGAGGGTTAGAGCTTGGTCAATGATAATGCCCAGATATCTTATTTGTGGCTGTATCCGAATTTGTGTGGTTCCCATGTTGAGGTGTGTAGGTGGCTTGAAGTCCGGGTCTTTTGTTACTATGAGAGCTTCGGTTTTCTTTATATTAATAGACAGGTTGTTCTCTTGTAGCCAGTTGGATACATCGGTGAAGCATGCTGTTAGATGTTCATTTGGTTGTAATTGGGGCATAGAGCATTATGTCGTCAGCATATATGTGGAAGTTGATGTTGTGGGTGCGTATGACTGAGCAGAGCGGTCGGAGGTAGATGTTGAAGAGCATGGCTGATAGTGTGGATCCTTGAGGCACTCCTTGATGTTGCTGGAAGGGGGGCGAGGTTGAGGTGCTGGTGCGGATTAATTGCTGTCTGTTAGTTAGGTAGGATTGGAACCATTGGAGTATGGTATCTTTAATCCCAATTGTTTGGAGTCTGCGTAAGAGTATACCATCTGGTCCAGGTGATTTGCTACTCTAGTTTATCAAACTGCTGTATTACATCTTCAATTCTTCTGATACAGCACCTTTAAATATCATTTCTGACTTTGGGAAGTTTCCTATATCTTCTTTAGTAAAGACCACAGCAAAGAATTCATTAAATCTCTCCATTGTGGCCTTGCCCTCCCTTATTGCCCCTTTTACCCCTCTATCATATAATGGTTCAACTGACTCTCTTATAGGATTTTTGCTACCAATATACATCAAAAGGTTTTCCTTCCATGGCAAGTTTCTTTTCAAGTTCTCTCTTTGTCTGCCTTATCAATACCTTACATTTAACTTGCCAGTACTTATATTGCTTCCTGTTTTTGTCATTTGGCTCCTTTTTTCATTTTCTGAAAGATGCTTTCTTGGCTATAACAGCCTCTCTGACTTCACCTTTAAATCATGCATGCTGTTGTTTGGCCTTCCTGTGTGCAATTCTGGAGACTACAACTTCAAAAGGATATAAACAGAATGGAGTCAGTCTAGAGGTTGCTACTAAAATAGTCAGTGGTCTTCATCATACCCAAGAGACCAGGGTTTGATTCCCACTGGCACTCCTTGTGACCTTGGGCAAGTCACTTTATCCTCCATTGTCTCAGAAGAAAAGGCCTGGCAATCTACTCCTGTACCACTGCCAAGAAAACCCAGGGACTGCTGAGTCACCAGGAATCGGCATTGACTTGATGGCACTTAAGAAAAATATGGAGTCACAGTTAAAGATCTAAATATGTATCCTATGGAAGAAAAGTAGGAGAGGAGTAATATGATAAAGATATTTAAATATCTCCAAGGTATAAATGCACAGGAGCTGGGCCTTTCATTGCATCCCAGGATACAGCAAGCAGGGGTCACTCTGGCATAGAAAGCACTTTTTGCCTTATATGGCAGTCTGACCCTAGCTGGTGCATCCCAGGCAGCGCGGGGGCAGCAGAATATGGGCAGTGCTTGTGCTGGGGGGAGGGGTTGGAAGCCACTGGGCATCCAGGTCCCGTCCCCCCCAACAGTGTGCTGATGGCATTGGAGGCTTTCCCTGATGCCTGGATTATCTGACTTGATGTGTCAAACTTCACCTCAGATGACCCTGTTTGTCCAGGACAACATGCCAAACTTGCGCCAACTTCTGAGTATGTGTTTGACTTGCTCTGCCAGTTTAACGCTGACTTTTTGGGCACTGGTTAATTTGCATATTGCATTCCAGTACAAAAAGTCAGTGTTACACTCGCGCTATGAAACCCTGTGCTAGAGCTTTAAGCACTGGGCTGAAGCATGGGGTTTCTGCATCTGCCTGTGAGTGGCCACATATTAGAATGGAGGAATGGCCTAGTGGTTAGCAGAGCAGGCTGAGAACCAGGAAAGCCAGGGTCCAAGTCCTGCTTCTCCCACAGATTTTCCTTGTGACCTTGGGAAAAGCACTTCACTCAGCATTAACTCAGACACAAAACTTGGATTGGAGGCTTTCTGGGGCTGTAACTGAAATATAACTTGACCTGAGCAGGGTTTAGAAAGGTAAGTAACAAAATCCAGCTATCTGCACTCAACTGGAAAACCCAAGAAGCCACACTGAACCTGCAGCGCAGCAACATCTGAGAAAAAGAAACAGAAATGAATTTCCTCCAGTACTATGCAAATTCATAGCGAAAAGACATGCACATTTCCCAAAGCTGAAAGAGAAAATCAAAGAATTCCCATAAATGAATGAGCACAAAAAAAACTCTAATCCTGGCGGAAATAGGAAAAATAGCAGCAAAATGTGCTGTATCCTGTAACCAGGTCAGAAATATAATAGCACAAATTTTCAAATGTCGATGTGTGCTTTCCATCCTGCAGAAACCCAAGTGACTTTCAAACATAAGGTATCCACACTTGTGGT
Organism: Ichthyophis bannanicus; assembly: GCA_033557465.1. Taxonomy (NCBI): domain Eukaryota; kingdom Metazoa; phylum Chordata; class Amphibia; order Gymnophiona; family Ichthyophiidae; genus Ichthyophis; species Ichthyophis bannanicus. Next base: position 198,116,238 of record CM066039.1, read on the forward strand.
TTCTGAAGGTCACCTTGCTGTGTAGCTAAAAATATTCATACACTCAAGCAGTGTTGAATGATGGTATAAAGTCTGCAGGCCACCTACTAGATATGTAAAGGTATATTCAGTGGGAAGGGCACCATATATCCTTAAACAGATAAGTATTTGTTTAAAGTTATATGTATTTTCAGTAGCCGTAAACTTTTAAGTGCTCCTACTGAATATATATATATATATATATATATATATATGTTTAACAGGTAAGCTATCCATTTTAAGTTATACCTGCTATTGATATATCCAGACTTAGGGCTTAAGTTATTAAGTACCAATTCAGCATGTGTTATTTTACAGCGAATCCCTTTTCATGCAATGGGACTTAAGGTTCCTTTTACTAAAGCCCACTAAGGATTTGCAATTAATGTGCCAAGAAATGCAACGTTAATTGCGAAGCCTCCATGTTAGCTGTCAGGGGCGTGACCAATACGTCCCCTCAACTAACATGTGATGGGCCAATCTAACATGCGCTCCACCAAGGCAGGTTCATTTAATAACTCCCAGAGAGGAAAAGTGCAGTTACGTTAAGAGTTGTGTTTCCGCGGAGCACACAACAATTACCCTAGCACTAGCATTAATGCACTTTCCATGCCCACACTCCATCCATTTCCCCCCCCCCCCATCCTGCGATCGATGATTAACGTGCGTTTTAGCATGTTCGTGTATTACCGATGCCTATTGATGGGAGAAGGGATGACAAGTTTATTTCACTGATTTCTTCTTGAGGGGCCTGTGTGCACTCGGGGGATGACATCCCACAGTTTTGCAGACACTGGCCACTGCCACACTGCTGTTATCTAATTAAGTTGTTTTTCTTGTGTAAAAGACAGAAAAATGCATCATAGTGTTACAGTTGTGGTCAACATTACTGGCATCCTTGCAGTTCAACCTTTTAATGTCCAATATATTCGACATATAAATGAATCAAATAAAACTAGACCAAATAAAAATGGAAATAGTAGGAAATAGTATAAAAACTGGGACATTGCCAGGATATGATTATTACCCACTAAACTAAACCTCACTTATTTCCCACTTATATATTAGATCAGCTACTAAGAAATAATACTAACAAATAACAAATTTTTTGTCAGAACTAACACCATGAAGATAATAACATCTTCTCGTGGTGCAAAATTCCTTTTGTTCTTTAAATAGGGACGCAACCCTTAACAATCCCTAAGAGGACATGAACCTCTTAATACAACCAACCGGTAAGGATATCACTCTAGCTTAGAAATTAATCAAGCCACATTTCACTTATCTGATCAGGAGTAGTTTTTCAGATCACAAAATCGGAGTAGACAAACTATTCCGGCTTAAAGTCCAATTCTCAGAGTTCCTTCAAGTATCTGTTGGTGTTTCCTCAAACTTCACCAAACTGTCCATTCAATCCTCAGTGGTCGATACTAAGAAATGCCATCAAACAGCACTCCTCCACATTGTTCCTTCTCCTGAAATTATCAACTGAAAACATTCTTAATTGCAACTTGCCATGTTATGTAAACGGCGGGACATCTCTATACATCGGGTAGATAAAGGAGGGGCAATTGTAATACAAGATTTATTTTATTTATTTAACATTTCTTATATACCGCCTTTCATGATATCAAGGTGGTTTACATTGAACAAACTGAAATTACATTGAACAGGGCATTATAACTTGGAGATAACTATTTTATAGGGAACATGGGCAATGGAGGGTTAAGTGGCTTGCCCAAGACCACAAGGAGCACCTGTGGGACTAGAAACTCCAGTCCTTCTGGCTCAAGTTTGCTGTCCTCTAGTGGGATTTGCACCCGTGACTTTCCGGCCTGAGGTAACTTGCCCCATCCACTAGGCCACTCCACCCTTATGATCGATATACTGCTGTGGTGAATACTCATCTTCAGGATAAAAAATATTACAAAATACTGGGGTTTGATCCTACTGGGGATATTCAGAAAGAAATTACAATGTGTACAACTTATGCTTTACAACATGATTGGATTAAGATAAAAGAACATACGTTTTTGAATAAACAGCATCCAATTCTTCCAATTTTATATATGGTACCTAAAGTACACAAAACTTTGGCAGATCCCCCGGGTCGCCCAATTGTTTCTTGTCGGGGTTCTCTCCTAGAACCTCTTTTGCAGTTCTGTGATTTATTCTTTCGTCCTCTTTTACCGACAATACGCTCTTATGTTAGAGACTCATTTCATTTTTTGTTAATTTTACATCAACAGCAGGAAGATAAAATTAATTGGTTATTTGTGACCTTGGATGTACAAGCGTTGTATACAAATATTAATCAGGAGTCTGCTTTGCAAATGGCGGCCTCAGTTCCTTTTTCATTACCTGATTGGTTAAGAAGTTTGTGCTTCAATTATTAAAAATAGTATTAACAAGGAATTTTTTGAAGGGAATTATTACCAACAGATTCATGGTATAGCGATGGGGGCCACAGTGGTCCAGTCAATTGCAACGTTTTATATGGCCGAGTTTGAGTCATCCTTTATTTACCCTTCAAATTGGTTTACACATATATGGATGTGGACTAGATTTCTTGATGATATCTTTTTCTTCTGGACGGATACCAAAGCAAAATTACAAGATTTTTTTGTTTGGATTAATACTTTATCAGCTGATTTAAAATTTACGCCTAAATATGACAGGGACACTATTGATTTTTTTGGATTTGCGATTAATTAAAGATCAATCTGCAGTACGATCGACCTTATATCAGAGGGAGGTTCAGAGAAATACCTTGTTGCATTACAAGAACTATCATCCGGGACCTCTAAGACGGGGGTTGCCGGTGGGTCAATATATTAGATTACGACGATTGTGCTCAACAATTGATGAATTTAAGAAACAAGCACATGAATTAAAGCTTTGTTTGTGGGAAAGAGGGTACCCCTTCATTATAATTAATAGAGCATATCGGAGAGCACGCTACAACCATGTTGAATGGTGGGATTGCACATTGCAAAATTCACCCCCTGAGTCGACGGATTTGCAATCCTTTGTAGGGGTTTTACCCTATATGCCAAATTCTGCTGAAGTTGTGAAAATTCTTAAAAAACACTGGTCAATTTTATCGCTGCATCCGTGTTTTGAAAAACCCCTAATGATGGCCTTTAAACGGGGTCGTAACATTGCAGATTGGATAGTTCAAAATGCGGAAGAACCTTTTGTATCAGACGTTAAGGGTCACTTTAGTTGTTCTGTGATTTTTGTGCATTGACAATAGAGGGATTGAGATGGGAACATCCCTCACAACATCATTTAATACACAGTACGTTTTATACTACTTGCCTGACTACCTTTGTGATTTATGTATAGCATAGTTACTCACCTGTAACAGGTGATCTCCGGGAACAGCAGGAATTTAGTCCTCACATATGGGTATCATCGGTACCGACGGAGCCTGCGCGGGAACGCTCCCCAGCGTCCAATTAGAAAGCTTTTGGGAGCATCCCACAGCACCTGCGTGCTGCCTTCCCGCCTTTACCAACTGCCTCTCTCCAGTTGAGTTTTAAAGCTGAGGCAAAGAGAGAGAGAGGGAAAGGGAAAGAGATAGATAGAGAGATAGAACTCCTAGGGGAGGTGGGTGGGTTGTGAGGACTAAATTCCTGCTGTTCCCGGAGATCACCTGTTACAGGTGAGTAACTATGCTATCTCCAGGAACAAGCAGGAATGTAGTCATCACATATGGGGACTCCCTAGCTTTAGATGCCAGGGAGAGACCCCAGAAATTGTGTGTCCTTGAGAAGGGCTCCACTTCCCCCCATGGATCTCTGGCATCCTACCAGGGATGGTGGGTAGGAGTTGATTAGGTATGGAACAGGTGTTGAAGAACAGCCTGACCAAACAAGGCATCCCGGCGGGAGTCCTTGTCCAAGCAGTAATGGGCTGTGAAGGTATGAACCGAGGCCCAGGTGGCTGCTCGACAGATGTCGTCAATAGACACAGAGTGTAGATGAGCCACTGAGGCTGCCATGGCTCTCACATTGTGAGCTGTGACATGGCCCTCCAGAGAAAGGTTCTTACTCTGATAGGCGAAGGAAATACACTGAGAAATCCAGTTAGATAGTGTTCTCTTGGAGACTGGAAGTCCCAAATGAGAAGGATCAAAAGCAACAAAGAGTTGAGAGGACTTTCTATGTTGCTGTGTTCTTTGTAAGTAAAAGGCTAAAGCTCTTTTACAGTCCAAGGTATGAAGATTCCTCTCCGCATTTGATGCATGAGTCCTTGGAAAAAACACAGGTAGGTAGACCGCTTGGTTCAGATGAAAAGGCGAGACCACTTTTGGCATAAAGTGTGGATGAGTCCTAAGGACTACCTTGTCATGATGGAACCTTGTATAAGGTGCTACTAGTGCTTGCAACTCACTAATGTGATGTGCTGATGTGATTGCAATAAGAAAGATAACCTTCCAAGAAAGGAATTTCAAGGAGGTAGTAGCTAAAGGTTCGAAAGGTGGCTTCATGAACCAGAACCAGGTTTAAGTCCCATGCCACCGGTGGTGGCCTAATGGGAGGCTTAGTTAGAAGAAGGCCTCTCATAAATCTTGCTATAAGAGGATGAGAGGAAATAGGCTGTCCATTTAGAGACTTAAAGGAAGCTGTAATAGCACTCAAATGGACCCTTACTGAGTTAGTCTTAAGTCCTGCATTGGATAAATGAAGGAGATATTCCAGCAATGATTCCAGAGGTATCGCAAGGGGGTTAAGACCCTTTTGCGAACACCATATGGTAAACCATTTCCACTTGAAAGCATAAGAGCGTCTTGTGGAAGGTTTCCTGGAAGCAAAAAGAATATCTTTTACTTGCTGAGGGAGATTAAGATCATGGAGATCTAGGCCTTCAGCAACCAAGCCCTGAGATGCAGAGACTGGGGATTGGGATGCCATAACATTCCGTTCTCCTGAGATAGGAGATCTGGAGCAGACCCCAACTCCAGGGAGGGAGCTTGAGAGAGATGTACAAGCACAGGGTACCACACTTGCCGTGGCCAATGTGGAGCTATGAGAATCATATGGCCTCTGTCTCTCTGAAGCTTGAACAGGGTTTTGGGAATTAGGGGAATGGGTGGAAAGGCATACAGGAAGTCTTGACCCCAGTAAAGGAGGAAAGCATCCCTGGCCTGAGCCCCCTGAGCCGGAATTCTGGAACAGAACCGGGGAAGTCTGGCATTCCACGGACTTGCAAAGAGGTCTATGTCCGGGGTTCCCCAAATTTGAAAAATCTTGGTCACCTGGTCTGCATGCAGAGACCACTCGTGTGGAAGCAGAACTCAACTGAGTCTGTCTGCCCAAGAGTTTTATATGCCTGGAAGATACACTGCCAGGAGATGAATCTGATGCTCTCTGGCGAGGGCCCATAGTCGCAAAGCGTTGTTGCAAAGCGACAGAGAGCCTGTTCCCCCCTGCTTGTTCACATAGAACATGGCTACTTGATTGTCTGTATGAATGAGGACTGTCTTGTAGCTGAGCAGGGTATGGAACACTCGAAGAGCAAGGAAGATTGCTCTGAGTTCCAAGAGATTGATATGTAGATGAGTCTCCTGTGGAGACCTGGTGCCTTGGGTAGAGAGGTCTTGCAGATGAGCTCCCCAACCCCTCGGAAAAGCATCTGTTGTGAGAGTTGCTTGGGGTAAAGGTTGTTGAAAAGGGGACCCCAGCAACAGGTTTTGAGTGGACTTCCACCACTGGAGGGACAAAATAAGGCGACTTATGTTTGCTATTTTGTCTGACAGGCATCCTGATGCCTGGGTCCACTGGGTGGATAAAGTCCACCGGGCTGCCCTCATATGGAGGCGAGCATAGGGCACCACATGCACGGTGGATGCCATGTGGCCTAGTAGTTGTAACATTTCTCGAGCAGTGAGATGAGACTTTAGCACTGCTTGAGAAGCTAACTGCACCATGCGAAGACAACGGGCCTGGGGGAGGTAGGCCCTTGCCTTTCTGGTATCCAGCAAAGCTCCTATGAACTCCATAGACTGAGTGGGAGTTAGACTGGATTTTGGGATGTTTATTACCAGACCCAAATACTGAAGGACACGCATTGTGCAGGATAGAGATGTCCTGGCCTCTGACTCTTTTGGGGCTCGAATGAGCCAGTCGTCTAAGTAGGGGAAGACGAATATCCCTAGAGTGCGGAGAAATGCTGCTACAACAGCCATGCATTTCGTGAACACTCTTGGTGCTGAGGCCAGGCCAAAAGGAAGCACTCTGTATTGGTAGTGCTTTCCCTGAAAAAGGAACCGAAGGAACCTTCTGTGAATTGGATGGATGAGAACATGGGTGTACGCATCCTTGAGATCTAGAGAACAAAGCCAATCCTGACTCTGAAGGTATGGCAGCAGAGTTCTGAGAGAAATCATCTTGAATTTCTCTTTGACAAGGAATTTGTTCAATTCTCTGAGGTCCAAGATAGGTCTGTATCCCCCTGTTTTCTTTGGAATAAGGAAATAGGGGGAGTAAAACCCCGTACCCTGATGAGGGATGGGTACTTCTTCTATTGTCCCTTGGGCAAGAAGGATAGTGACCTCCTGACCTAACAGGTTGATGAGAGGTGTCGGAGAATTGCACTGCCTTATTATTGTGGGAGGGGGCATGCTTGAAAAATGAAGCTTGTACCCCTCCTTTATGATGGAAAGTGTCCAATGCTCTGCTGTTATCTGCCCCCATCTGGGGGCAAAGTGACATAGCCTTTCTGGCTCTCATGGGACCAGAGCCTTCCACCATTTCAGGAAGGTTAAGTTCTCTAGCTGAAAGTCAAAGGCCTTGTGGAGGCTGAGACTGCTGAGACGGTTGAGGCTTAGCAGTCTTTGCTTTTCTCTGCTTGGGTGGTTGCTGACCTTTCCTGACAAGCTGACCTGTAGAACGTCCCTGCTGAGCATAAGCAGGATAATATCTTTTCTTCTTAGAAAAAAATGGTTTCTTGAACGATTTCTTTCTAGCAGGATCAGCTGTGGACTTGGATAATCTATCCAAGGTAGAGTTGTCAGCATCCAACTCATTGGCCTTTTCTTGCCAATCTCTACCAAACAGGTTCTCACCAGTACAAGGGATATTTCCCAATTTGTCTTGTACCCAGAGCTCCAGATCAGATGCCTGGAGCCAAGCAATTCTACGTGCACCTATGGCAACGGCCGAGGTTCTGCTTATGCACTCCAGGCAGTCAAAGTCTGCACGGTTGCTAAATTTGGAGACATCTTGGGCATGTTTGACCAATGTGAGAAAATCCTGTCTTCTATCCTCAGGAAGAATAGGACTCAAGGCCTCTAAATCATCTGTGATCTCCTTCAGGAACATTCCCATGTAACGACTATAGGAACTGATCCTGGCAGAAAGCATGGAAGCTTGGAAGACACGACGTCCAAAAGCATCCAGGGTTCTGCACTCACGTCCTGGAGGATTAGAGGCATGTCTCTTTGCACTCTTGATCCTTCTCATAGCTGATTCCACTACAATAAAGTGGTGAGGAAGCTGAGTTTTCTGGAAACCAGGACAAGGAGGGGCTCGATACAGAGTATCCAGTCTGCGAGAATGAGGAGAAGTGGTAAGAGGTGTCTCCCACATCCTTAACATGAGATTATGCAAAATCTCATGAATGGGCAAGGTAGCTGCCTCCTTAGGAGTTTTGGGATATTGTAAAATTTCCAACTCCTTAGCTCTTGGCTCTGTTTCAGGGGCCACAGTAATGGACATACCCCAAGCCACCTCCCTGATAAAATCCTGGAAGGAAATATCCTCTGGAGGAGACATCCTGCGCTTAGGGGAGGAGGGCTCCTCTGGGAGAAGCATTCCTGCATCGACAGAACTGTCAGAATCCTCAGATTCTTCTGAGGACTTGAAGTACCGTCTATCCGGATGCTCTTGAAGAGCCCGATACCCGTACCGACCGAAGTCGGAACCGGGAGTAATCGATACCGGGATATCGGTACCTGAGGGCATCGGATGACTGGGAACTGGCAAAGCAGACACCGATGCCGATGTTGATGCTATCGGTACCGGTACCGACACCGGTGCCGGGGCTGGTGCCGGTACTGGCCGGGTTGTCTGTCGTGGTTCCGAGGGCGTCGATGCTGCAAGGAGAGCTGCCAGACTGCGCTCAATAGCCAGGACTCTCTGGTCTATTGATGCTGCCGATGCCTGGATGTCGGTACCGGAGAAGACCGCCGGTACCCCAGAGCATGGCACCAGTAGTTCTGTCGAGGTCGAGGCCTCGAGAACATCCTGGAGCCCCGATAATGCTTTGGAAGCCGAAGCCTCCCGCAGGGGCAATTTTGCCGGTGCAGAATCCTCAAGGGCAACGCCAGAGGCATCTCGATGCTTAGAAGGAGATCTACCCTTTGAGGACTGGCTGGACTTATGTTCAGTTACGAGATCCACGGGAAGAAGAGGAAGCCCTGGAAAACGCTGATGCCACCGAAGCTGCATCAGAGGGAAACAGGGTACTGAGCTTAGCAGCTCGGTTCTTCCGACCTCTTTTAGACATCATGGCGCAGGACATACAATCCGTGATGGAGTGGTCAGGACCTAAACATTTTAGACACCATTCATGGGTGTCGGTGACGGAAATGGTACCGCCACATTTGGTGCACTTTTTGAAACCTGAGGCAGGTTTCTCCATTGTAGGAAAAATTTCTGGGCCTAAGGCCCAAAAAGGCGCATGCACCTGGGAAAAAAATAGGAAAAGTCCTAGTATATATATATATATATATATATTTTTTTTTTTAAAGACAGAAAATAAGAAGAAAAAACTGGCGGTGCCGGTAAAGCGTCGAGGAAGGCAGACGTGACCACAAGAAAGAAAAAAATAAAGAAGAATCTTTCTGCGGTGACAGGAACAACAACCTGCTGGTTCCGCGGAAAAAGAAGAACTGGAGAGAGGCAGTTGGGAAAGGCGGGAAGGCAGCACGCAGGCGCTGTGGGATGCTCCCAAAAGCTTTCTAATTGGACGCTGAGGAGCATTCCTGCGCAGGCTCTGTCGGTACCGATTATACCCATATGTGATGACTACATTCTTGCTTGTTCCTGGAGATTAATATGTCCGTGTAATAAAATCTACATTGGCAGAACTTTAAGAACTATGAAAAAAAGATTACAAGAACATCGTTCGCGAATAACCACTGGGGTAGTGTCGGCTCCGATAGTGTTGCCCTGTCAGGAATATCATCATGAATTTAGTGATTTACGGTGGAGAGTTTTGGACCATGTACCGGCGAAGGTGAGAGGAGGTGATCTGGAATCCCGCCTACAATATCGTGAACAATTTTGGATTTATACCTTGAATTCTTTGACACCAGCGGGTTTGAATTCTTCCTTAGATTGGTGGAGTCTTCTTTGATAAAATAAATGAGAATTTTGAGTTTGAGCCATTTTTTCATTGGTTACTGACCGGATATGTGATTATCGCAGGGATTAAAACGGAAGTAGGTTCTGAGTTTGAATTAGTAGCAACGAAGTTTTGAAGAAGAGCCTAGAGGATCAGCGGCTCGAAACACAACGTTGGGTTACTACAGTGGAACCTCGGTTTTCGTGATTAATCCGTTCAAAAAAGTCTGATTAAACCGAATGTATGAAAACTGAAGCAATATTTCCCATAAGAAATAATGTAAATCCAATTAATCTGTTCCAGACACCCAAAAATATTAACAAAAAATACATTTTATAGAGAATAACTATATTTTTACATACAGAAAACAATGAGAAATAAATATAAATGACTAATGAAATGGATAAATGAACATTTAACATCACTTTTACCTTTATTGAAGACTCTTGTTGGCATATGGAAGACAGTCAATCAGCAAGAGAATCAAAATAAAGAAAATCCCACTTCTGGCCATAAGATGGTGCTCCATTTTCAACTGTACAAAAACCGAGAAAATGTACGAAAACTGGGACAAAATCTTGACGAAAAAAGTCAACGAAAACCGAATCATATGAAAACTAGGGCATACGAAAACCGAGGTTTGACTGTATATCATGGATAACATCATGGCAAGTTGCAATTAAGAATGTTTTCAGCTGATAATTTCAGGAGAAGGAACAATGTGGAGGAGTGCTGTTTGACGGCGTTTCTTAGTATCGACCACTGATGGTTGAATGGACAGTTTGGTGAAGTTTGAGAAAATACCAACAGATACTTGATGGAACTCTGAGAATTGGACTTTAAGCCGGAATAGTTCGTCTACTCCGATTTTGTGATCTGAAAAACTACTCCTGATCAGATAAGTGAAATGTGGCTTGATTAATTTCTAAGTGAGAGTGATATCCTTACCGGTTGGTTGTACTAAGAGGTTCATGCCCTCTTAGGGATTGTTAAGGGTTGCGTCCCTATTTAAAGAATAAAAGGAATTTTGCACCACGAGAAGATGTTATTATCTTCATGGTGTTAGTTCCGACAAAAAATTAGTTATTTGTTAGCATTATTTCTCTTAGTAGCTGATCTAGGATATGATTATTGGCACCTTCATTAACAATTCAAATCAGTTTGAACAAAAGAACCACATTCCCATTGCAGTAAAATTAGATGCACCTATGATCAACTGTCATTACTCACATGACTTGAATCAACCAATGAATGATAACTCTAATTTTTAAAATGGCCACATTTACTCCCTGTTTCATTTTTACAATGATGAAGACACTAGAGCTGCCTGTGACCATCAAACCCCCCCCCCCCCCCCCCCATTATCACCAAACATCAGATTTCAAAGGGGTACAAGCCCATCTCTAAAGAATTTGGGTTTCCTGTGTCTACAGTTCACAATGTTATTAAGAAGTATTTTGCTCATGGATATGTCAAGAACCTCCCAGGATGTGGGGGGAAGAGGAAATTAATCCAAGAAGTCATTGAAGGTTAGTGCAAACTGTTGGAAAAACATTACGTACAAAATTCAAAGAGCTTAAGGATGACCTGGAGCAATCTGGAATGATGGTTTCAACCTGCACCATATGCCACGCACTAAAGAAAGAAGGACTTCATAGTCGAAAGCTAAGGAGGACCGCACTGCTCAAAGACAGACATAGAAAGGCACACTTGATCTTTGCCCAAACCCACTTAGAGAAACCACAATCCTTCTGGGTAAATGTTCTGTGGACAGATGAAACAAAACTTGAGCTCTTTGGTAATGCAGACCAGCAATACATTTACAGGTGAAGAAATTAAGCTTATAAGGAAATAACACCCTTCCTACAGTTAAATATGGAGGAGGTTCCATAATGTTGTGGGGCTGTTTTGCTGCCTCAGGAACTGGAGGCCTGGAACGTATTAAAGGAATCATGAAGTCAGAGGATTACCAAAGTATTATGGAGTGAATCTGCCACTGCCAACTCCAGACTTCGTTCATTCCACCTTGCTGCTCCATATGCCTGGAACAAACTATCTGAGTCAGAGCGTCAGGCCCCCTCTCTAGGCCTATTCAAATCCAGGCTAAAACCCCACCTCCTTGAATCTACTTTTGGATCTTGATGCTCCTTACTCCATTGTCCACTACTTATGTGCATCTTACCAGTTTCACTATGAGCCCTATTCCAGTGGGGACATCTGCACTACGGGAGCCAGACGTTCCTGCACCTGCAGGATCAGGACCTGGGAGACAGCCCGGCGTGCCCCTGCATTGCCGCAAGGATGTCCTCCTCACAGCACAATCTGCCCACTGCCAGGGAGCCTCCATTTCCCTGCCTCCCGGCCCCGACAGGGGCAGCCGGGGCCCGGATTGGGTGGCAGGGACTCACCCTGCTCACTGCCGTGGCTGTTGAGGGATTGGCCAGCCAGCACTTATTCCATCTCTGAGGTGGAATAAGCTAGCTATCCCACTGGCGATCACCGGACGTACAGGGCATTTATCAGAATCAGCCTTTTACGTCCAAACGGTTGGTCCCGCTCATGCTCTGCCCACTCTCTGCCCCAGTGCCACCCCCATCCCCCACAGTGCGCACAGCGCTCTGTGTGTGCAGGGGGCCTGGAGGTGGCATACGGTTCAGGCGACTAGCGGGGCTGGACGTCCCACTGGGATGTACAATCCTGCTAGTTGCCTTGCAGAATCAGGCCCTATGTGTTTTGTCTTGATTAGACTGTAAGCTCTGATGAGCAGGGACTATCTTACATCTAGATGAACAGCGCTGTGTACACCTTGTAGTGCTATTAAAATGATTATTAGTAGTAATAGTAGTAGTACCCAGTGCCAGAATGCTCGGTCTGTGTCAAAGGTCAAAGGTCCTCCAGCAGGACAATGACCCAAAACATACATCCGAAAAGAACAAAAGAATGGTTAAAAAGGAAAAAGTGGACTGTTTTAAACTGGCCTGCAATGAGTACTGATCTCAGTCCAATCAAGAACCTTTGGAAAGAGCTGAAATCTGCCATGGTTGAAAGGAATCCTGGAAACATTCATGAGCTGGAACAAATCACAGTTGAAGAGTGGGAGAAACTACTAGCAGACAGATGTAAGAAACCTATAGATGGCTGCAAGAAATGTATGGAGGCTGTCATCACTGCCAAGGATTGTGCAGCCAAATATTAGTGAAAGGTGACATTAATCTTGTCCAGGTCATATTTTGTTTTTTATCTCAGAAATTACTATGTCTAAGTTGCACAGACATCTTTTTTTGGTGTATACCTTTGAACATACGGGTAAGGGTAAGGTTTGCTTGTCTGAGGATGATACCAAAATCTGCAATAGAGTAGACATCCAGGAAGGAGTTCATAACATGAGGATGGATCTAGCTAAGCTTGAAGAATGGTCTAGAATTTGAAAGCTGAAATTTAATGCTAAAAAGTACAGGGTCATGCAATTTGAGCTGCAAAACTCCAAAGGAGCAGTACAGTGTAGGGGTCGAGGTACTTCTGTGCATGAAAGAAGGGCGGGACCTGGACATAATTGTGTCTGACGATCTTAAAGTAGCTAAAAAAGTAGAAAAGGTAACTATGAGAGCCAGAAGGATGCTTGGGTGTATAGGAAGAGGAATGGTCAGCAGAAAAAAGGAGGTGATAATGCCTCTGTATAAGTCTCTGATGCAGCCTCATTTGGAGTATTATGTGCAATTCTGGAGACCGCACCTTCAAAAAGATATAAACAGGCTGGAGTCAGTACAGAGGGTGGTTATTAAAATGGTTAGTTTTCTGCGTTATAAAGCATATGAGGAGAGACGTAAAGATCTTAATATGTACACCTTAGAGGAAAGGCAGGATAGGGGAGATATGATAGAGATGTTTTAAATACCTTCATGGCATAAATGCACAGGGGGAGAGCCGCTTTCGATTGAAAGCAAGCTCTGCTATGAGGGGACATAGGATGAGGGTGAAAGGTGATAGACTCATGAATAATGTGCCTAAATATTTCTTTACGGAAAGAGTGTTAGATAAGTGGAATAGTCTTCCAATGGAGGTGGTAGAGATGAGGACAGTATCTGAATTCAGAAAAGCATGGGACAAACATAGAGGATCTCTAAAGGAAAAAAAGGGGACTGTTGTAGTTGTTGATATGGAAGGACAGACTAGATAGGCCATGTGGTCTTTTTCTGTTGTCATGTTTCTATGTTTCTATCATGATGACATACAGTTTAAATATTTCCAATTATTTCTCAAGATATTTTATAAAACATACCTAAAATGCAAGGGTGCCAATAATGTTGACCACAACTGTATATCCTTTTGGAAGGAAGATTTTTAAAAGGAGACAGAAATAAAAAGGACAGAAAAAGAGGGAGATGGCGGGTTAAACACTACTACATCGGAGACTCCAGACTAATTCCCAGTCCAGGCTTTTGCTCTTCAGGGGTGGCAGAGGCAGCGTTCATGGCTTCCAGGGTGATATCCGTAACTAGACTCAGAGTATTGGTTATGGGCGTAAGAGATCGCTACACTCTTTGGTCCCTGGGTGAGGACTGCCACTGCCGTTACTTGGCTAGATAGACAGTTAAGCAGGCAGGTTGGGGGAGGAGCTTAAAAATATGGCACAATTCCCTGGTAACTGTCAATGAAGCACCAAAAGCTCAGTCAGAGCCATTTCTGACTGAACAGAAAGCCTAAAGAAGCAGAGGGAAGGTGCCAGGCTATACAATGTATAAACAAGACAGGGTGAATAAGTAACAGGAAGGGCAGGGGTAGAGGCTGCACGAGAGGGCAGAGGACACGGTCAGGCTCTGGCTGTCTGCCTTGTGCGTTTAATCTACAAACCCTGGCAGCAGAACTGCAGGAGTTACAAAACTGTTCAGCACAGGAGAGGCAGGAAAATCAGCTCCATTGGGAAAAGAGACAGGGCAGGATGGGCTCACCCCCCCCCCCCTCAGTTTTTCTCTTCAACTATTTAAAGGTCAGCTTTGATCAGGTTAAATCTATGAAGAGAGGGAGTTGCATGTCCTGGGACAGGGTGATAAGGGAGAAGGGATGGAACGGGTTGAGCAGTGATGGTGGTAGGGACAATGAAGGAGTGGCAATTTGAGAAAAAACAGCATAGAGGAGAATATGGAGGAGACCTATGTTAGAGTAGGAAGAGCATTGCTTATGGAATCTTTTCTATACCCTTCTGTGTGTGGGGGGGTGTGCCGCTTGTGTGTGTGCTTGTGTTTTGCATGTCTGTGCGTGTGCATGCATGTCCACGTGTGTATGCATGTGTGTGTGTGTGTGTGTTTGTATCTGTGTTGTCTCTATATGCATACACATTTTTGTATGTTTTATGTGTGTGTCCCTGATCTGGAAGAGAGAAGAGAGACAGTTAGAAATGGAGTGGTATTCAAACATTACTTTGGTTTGGAAAATAATAAAATGAAACCAAATGTGATAATATATCTAGCCATTAGATGTCACTGTCGACAGATTTCAGTATATGGATTTTACAGCTTAACCACTGCCCCAAGTTAACAGGTATTGCTATGCTTCTCCACCGCCAGGTGACAATACACATATGGGGTCATTCCAAACAGCGGGGATGTACGTCCAGTTTAGACGTACAACCCCTGCTATTCGCTGTTAGCCTATTCTGGCCCGATAGCTCCCCACATGTATAGAGCCTTTGTGTGGGGAGCTCCGGATGGGGCGGGAAGGGGCAGCGACAGGGCAGAGAGTGGGCACAGCAAAGGCGGACCCATGACCCTGCACATACAGGGCCTATTCAAGTCACAGCCCTGTACGTCCGGCGGCGCAAAGATGGATGTCAGACTTATTCCACCCCAGTGGAGATCGGGCCAGGTACCCCTCATCTTCACATGGCATAGAGGCAGGTAGGTCCCTGCCGCCCAATCCTGGCCCTGGCATCTCCCTCTGAGGGTCGGGCGGCGGGGGAAATGCATGCTCACAGTGTCGAGCAGGCTGTGTTCTTGCATGGCGTCCTGGTGCCATGGTGACACCCGGGGCTCCAGCAGGAGTATAGGGAGGGATAGCCGGGTAAATGGATAGACGTTCCCTGCTGCAAAATCGGGGCCCATCCAGGCCGTCCAAGTGCCCCGATTGTGCAACCACTGGAACATATAGCTCCCACGGTTACAGAATCAGATGACTTTGGGGCACGTCCACATTTTGGACATCCAGACAGCTCGGATGGCCCTCAATCTGAATTGGCCTCATAACAACCAGGAACAAGCTACAAGGTTCCATCACTAGTACATAGCAACAATCAAAAAAGCTATATGGTTCAGTCATTAGGTTTCACAGAAGAAATCACAACAAAGTAAATGAGCATACCTCTGAATCTCTAAGGGGGAGGGTGACAGAGGAAGCTAGCAGAACCTACTTTATGGAATTATATCTAACTTCTCTATGTGTGTATATCTATGTACATGTGTATCTGTATCTGTGTTTTTATGTTATGTGCTTGTCTGTTTTTATGTGTGTGTATCATTTTGTGTGTGTGTGTGTGTGTGTATCTGTGTTTTATGTAAGTGCCTGTGGCCAGGAGAGGAAATAAGGACGAAGAGCAGTCTGAAACGTGCAGTTCTCTAACCACCATATTATATCAGCGTTTCATATAGTGCAGCTGCTGGACTATAAAAATCAATTGAGCCACTTTTAGGGAACTTATTTCTATGAAACCCTGGTCTCATCTGGCCCATTTTTGAATCTAATGTCTCTTCTCCGTGCCAAATTTGGTCCTATTCTGTTACATTTTCAGAGAGCTATTTTGCCCCCAAACAAATAGACAAATATTTCCAGCCCTTTATACAAAATTTCTTTACAGCATTCGATTGGGTTGGAAAAAATAAAAAGAAAAAATTATTGTAGAGAGGATAACGATCATAGATGGTGTATGCTCTTTACCACCTCTGTATAATTAAAAGGCAAATCTTAGATAGGATGTGGAGAAAGGGAATTAAAATGTCCAGGTCAGGACATGGAAAACTTCCACCGTATTTTACAAAGGCTCTGTCATACACATGAGCATGGACATGCTATTCCCAATATCCACGCACACCCTGATCCCCTCCTGCCAGCAGCACAAGCGCCTCCCAATTATTCCCCCTGACATCACACTCCCACCCGACATCCCCCCCGTATCTAATCTCCCAACCTTCCCAACATCTGTTTTCCCTAATGATTCCTTCCCCTCCCCCATGGCATCTAATGCCCCCACCCAACTTCCCCCTCCCAACATCAAGATCTGCCTGACTCCCACATACCATTAAGAAATTTCCTCATAGCCCCCTCCCAGCAGACCCTCCCATCACCTACTCCTTGATCCTATTCCCTGCTGTCTAGTGGGAGTGGGAGTGATCCCCAGGTTTCAAAATGACACTGATGATCTCTGGAGGCAATCTTGTGGTACTATTGATAGGAGTCAGATTGCCATGGGCAGGGGCGGGGGATCAAATGCCACAGGGAAGGTCAGGTAGTGAGATCCGATGCCATAGAGGGGTTAGAAAGGGGGAGCAGATGTCACGGTGTGGGTCAAGGGATGTTGGGTGGGGGAGCAGTGTTAGAGGGGATGATCGGAGACGACTGACCTCAGCCTTTACTCCTGCCCCTTCAAGTTGGCCTCGGGGCAGCTGTAAATGACAATCTATAGATTTTTATATATCGACATGGATTCCCCTTGGAAAATGGGGAATACTTGTCAATATTGTCGGCCCACCTAAACCACTTCCTCTCCACATCCTAACCATGCCTTCTTGCTGTCTAGATGTGGTGCAACTCCCCACATGTAAATAGCAGCTTTCTAAAAATTGCTATTTACATTTCTACACATGCAAAAAACGCTATTTATACTTTGGGCTGCTTCTAAAAGGACCCCAAATACTCTTAATAAATATTACATAGTAAATGACGGCAGATAAAGATCAGTATGGTCCATCTAGTCTGCCCAGTAAGATGGCCGGAGTAAGATGGCAGGAGTAGTTGCCACTCTGTGCAGGCCGCCCCTCAGGCCACCCCTCCCCATGTCTTTGTTTAAGGGTGAACCCACCGCTCCATGCAGGACACCCCTATTTGTTGAGAAGCTAGATGGTTCCGTTTATTTAGATTTTATTCTGTTGCTATAAATGGATCCCTTGTGTCTGTCCCATGCCATTTTGAATTCTGTCACTGTATTTGCCCCCACCACCTCCATCGGGAGGGCATTCTAAGCATCCACCACCCTCTCAGTGAAAAAGTATTTCCTGACATTGCCTTTCAATTTACCCCCTTGCAGCTTCATGTTATGCCCTCGCGTTTTACAGCTTCCCCGTCTTTGGAAGAGGTTTGTTTGTTCATCATTTCTCTTTTTATTATTTTTCATTATTTTTGCTTTCTATGCTCGGCATATTTTATATTTTTAAAAAATGTGCTATCTTCCTACCTGCCGACCACAAGCGCTAGTTCTTGATGACCTTCTGTTTCTCGTATAAGACTCTATTAGCAGACTTTGGTCACGTGAGACTCCAGAGAGAGGTGCTCTTTCCCTCTGCTCTCTTTCATGTCTTTTTAGATGAATTTGTTTTTCTGCTTCTCCTGTTTTATGGATGATGGCAGCACTTTTTATTTTTAAATCTGCCTTTTCTGCATTTCGCTTCCCTCGTGTTTCTCTTTCTGCCTCTCCCATCCTGGCTTGTCTCTGCCGGTCTCTGCATCTTTCCTCTCCCTGTCTCTGCATCTCTTCCTTCTGTGCCAGCCTCTGCATGTCTCCCTTTCATTCCCTGTCTCTGCACCTTATCTCTGCCCATCTCTCCCCTCCCTTTCCTCTTTGCTGTTTCTCCCTATCCCTCTGGCCATTTGCAATGGATTGTGACAGAGTCTGCCTATTCAAGGTCAGTGTCACAACAGTTCAATACCTTGGACAAGGCTAGAATGTAATTCAGGACATGTGTGATTACTCAATGTGAGAAAGAAAAGGGAGGGAGAGAGAGACAGACAGACAGACAGAAAGGGGAGACAAGAAGACCAATGAAAGAGGCAGAAATAATGGTGAGGAAAGGAGAAGAGGTGCTTCAGGGGAAGGATATATGAGAGAGAAGGTGGGGAGATAGAGACAGCAGGGAAAGACAGAGGGGAGAGCTGTGCTGGGGAGGCTGGGCAGATAAGCAAGATGCTAAGGAGAAAGCTGTGATGGAGATGGAAGTACCCTCCCCAAAAAATAGCCTTCTAAAGGTGCTACCAGTCTGAGGCTAATACAAAGCATTGTCTGTCCAGCTATTTTAAGTGTTTGTTTCTCATCTCACACAGACAGGCATGAAATAATATACACTCATTGCTAACCATATCAAATACTAACATGTAAGTCTGAAAAGGTGTAAAATTTCCCAAATCTTCTCTAAATAGGTTGGTATGTGGGTATACTACCTTTTACAGTATATGTTATTCAATACTGGAAAACACTGTGTCTACTCCCCCACCCGTCCTTAATGAGAGGGAAATGAACAGTCTTGTTATCTTTCAGAGACCTGGGGGCCAGAAGAGGGGGCAAGCCTTGTAAAATCCAAGTGTAATTACACCTCCTCCTTCATAAACCAAGCCTTTGATTACACAAGGCCTCACCCAGGCACTGAAGAACCAGCTCCTAACTCGGGTACTGCAAAGAGGTAAAACTAACTCCAGTTTGCAAAGTCACGCCAGGCATCAGTACACAACAGCATGCATAGTCTGAAAATATAAAGTGCCTTTCGCCTAAATCAGATATCAAAGTGCTTAAGAACTAGAATACTCTGGAAGAAAAGTCATTGTGCAGCTGTATGCAATAACCAATGGAGAGAGCAGGCCAGCTGGATTTCCACCATCGAGGGACATTTTAATGGCGTGGCCCCATTAATCCCATTACAAGATGCTCACAGAAACATACACACAAAGGGTACTGTGTATCTAGAGTTTCACACAAAGTATGCTGTATATTCATAGACTCGCATCCAGACATGCAAAGCGTGCTATGTACGTAGAGACTCACATAAGCTGGCTGTATATCGTGAGGTTCACAATATGTACCCTGGGCATCCAGAGACTCACACAATGTATACAGAGACTCACATATGTACACCATATATCCAGAGATTCATGGGAGGTATGTTACATATTCAGAGACTCACATAATATACACCATGGGGATTATTTTAGAAGCCCCGTTCATGCTTTTGGATGTCCAAAGCACGGAGACCGTCTCCAGAGCCATTTTAGAAGCCGGCTGTGGGGACATCTGAATCTGAATGGAGGCATGGAGGAGGCATAGCCAGGGCGTTCTCAGGAACCTGGAGGCGTGGTTAGGGCATTCCCAGGGACTAGGACATCCCTGCCTGATCACAGAAATGTCATTGGCGTCAGGCATCAAGCCTAACTTTAGCCCTGCTCTGAGGCACACATAGCGACGAACAAGCATCTGAAAAGTGCTAATTCTAGCTGAAAGCCATCCAGAGGGTATAGAGAGGAAAGCATTCTATCATCTCTACTACTCAGCACAATTTCAACTATAGCTGCCCTGTTCCCAGCCCACTACTCTATCCATTATGCTACCCTAGATGTCTGGATTCTGAAATACGGTTCCAGGATGTCTAAGTAGACACCTTGTAGATGTCCCCATTGGGCACATCCAGGTTTGTAAAATCATGTCTGCACCTGGCTGTGTCTGTGTTTTTTTCAGATGTTCTGGCTTAGACGTCCCAGATTGCACTTGGACGGATCTTCTAAAATTACCCTCCATGTGTCCAGAGACTCATTCGATGTATACTAAAGGCCCAATATTCAGTTGGGTGGGCTATGTACTGCTACAGCGCATAGCCCTGCCCGCCGACCCTTAACCCTGGATATTCAATGCCGGGGTTTCCTCGCCTATCTTTTAGGTGCAGATCACTAACCAGGCAGCATGCAATATCACCGCTACCCTGTTAACAACTGTCTCCATCTCCACTCCGCCCCAGAACGCGCCCAACACGCCCTGATGCTAACTGCACAGAATTAGGGCATGTAGCAGGGTTAGAAGGGTATATTCAATGACACTAACTATGTAAGTGCCGCTGAATACCCCAATTTAGGGCATTTACATGGTTTACTGGGCTGTAAACCATGTAACTGCCTTTCGAATATCGGGCCCTAAATATTCAGAGATTCAATTAATCAATGCTATGAATATAAAGGCTTCCTTGAGATATGCTGCAAATCCAGAGACTCAATCAAGTTACACTATGGGGGTCATTCTGAACCAGGAATAAGCTGCCTGTACTTGCAGAATGTATCTCGCAAAAACGTTCAGAGCCGTATGCTGAATCTTTGCAGCCCTGCATGTACACGGCACTTAAATGGGGATCGCAGAAAGTGGGTGGGAAGGGGTGGAACGGGGTCATGGCCAGCCACGGAGACGTATAAAGCGTATTTCGGTCACACTCATGTATATCCCCAGTTGGTCCCGCCAACATCCAGGTTATACCTGCTGAAATATGGAATAAAGGTAGGAAATTTTCCTGCTCTGCACCTCAATGCAGCCAATAGTGGTGAATGGATGTGAAACCTATGCTGTGCACTGGTGTGTCTGCAGCCTGGAAAACCACAGCATTCAGTGTTATGGAACAGAAAGCAGAGGAGAGGGAGGATGTAAGTCAAAGCAGCAAAAATAAACACCCACACAAATGTATGCAGTAGAGCACTGGTGCTCAATCCAGCTAGGCTGGCATTTGCTGTGTGAGCTAAAGGAGCCTAGCTAGGGTTCCCTAACAATGCCCACGTCCTGGAAATGATACTGGTGACGGAGCCCTAGCACCCCATGTGAAATGTAGAGCCAGCCAGCTGGAATGTTGCACTCCATACAGTGGATTTCTACAGTATGCTCTGTGCAATGTGTACAGTCCCCTGATGCAAATAAGGTCATATGGAAATCCTATCGGAACCCTATATTGGGGATTTTGCACGCCGGTGGCTATATGGTACATATCCTGTGCACAGGTCACTGTTGCGATTGTTTATTCTGCATCAGTGCGGTTTACATTGAACAAACTGAAATTACATTGAACAGGGCATTATAACTTGGAGATAACTATTTTACAGGGAACATGGGCTAAAACATTCAGTGCAGGGCATTCCTTTGGCAGACGGCCGTTTCTGTGGGACTGCAAGTGAGAGCGCCTGTGCATGCATGGTTGGAGGACTGAATAGGGGAGGTCTATATTGCTCATTCACATATCCGGGGAGGTGGGGACAGTTATGTCTGATAGGTACCTGGACCATAGGGCTGTCTGCAGCATCGCCAGCGCATGCTGGCAGGAGTGAACAGGACGGTTCCGCATGCACTTCCCTGTCACTACTCAGGGGACCTAAGAGGGAGGGCATGCAACAGTGCAAAGCACAGTATGCCATCCCCAGGTGCACCAGCATTGGTCTCTACAAATATGCACAGTTATAGGGAGTGTCGATGGTGTCTCCAGGCACGTCTGTGTGGTGCTTGCACTGCTGACTGCTGTCATTCCAATGGCCCTTTAGTAGTGCAGGGGAAATGTTTGAGTAGTTCGCTATGGGGGGCCTGTTCTGCTGGGATTGTGTCCTTATTTAGCATTGTACAGTCATGTTCCTCAGATGTTCACAACGTGCATACATCGGGGGGGGGGGGGGTGGGGGCATCTACTGCCATATGTAGTGCTGCACTGCATCTTGTGCCAGTAGGTTCACTCTCTACCTGTTGTCCTGCTACATCACTGTGCACTGGAATTACTTTGTAGTGGTCTGGGCATGCCACAGACTACTTTCTGTTGTCTAACTTGCATCCACCTATTGGTATTGCCAGCTTTCATTGTCATTCAGCCTCATAAAAGCACTATCCATGCCCACAGCAGCTTAACAGCTGCATGTTTTCAAGGTGACGCGTGGCCATTCACGGGTATATCGTGGAGACAGGCAGGGTCATAGACATCCATCTTTTCAGAATATGGTGAGCACGGGAATGTACAAAGTCATTGTTAGCCTGTACCTATCTTGTACAATGTAGCGCTATGTACGGGCCACGCCTAGCAGGTCTATGTAGGCAATTCTGTACACGCGACTGCGTCTATCCCCACGTGTGTGGAATCGGGTTCTATTCCTGCATGTTTCTATTTGGTCGTGCCTGCTGCCTGCACATGCACATTTTCGGAATTGGCCTCTATGTATCCAGAGACTCTTACAATGCATTTTGCATATCCAGAGACCCAGTCAAGGTACACTGGGTATCCAGAGATTCACACAAGGTATCCTACATAACCAGAAACTCACTTGATGTACACCATATATCCAGAGACTCATGTGATGTATACTGGGTATACAGAGACTCACAAGACATACTGTATACCATGCATCCTGGGTGTTAAAAAAGCTCCAGGATCAACTGTACCTTGAAGCTCCTAGTGTACTCTAGAGTCACATATTGAATAGAGATATGGGCATAAGCAAGAGTGGGAATGGACAGTTCATGAACCATGGTAGAGTTATCCTTCATACGAGTGAGTGTGTCCTCAACGTTTTCACCAAACAAGATATCACCTATACATGGGGAGTCTGCAAGGCAGTCAATGTTAGTCTTTGTGAAGTCCCAAAGAATGAAACCATGCTGTTCTTCTCACTGCTATACCTACTGCTGCTGAATGCAACATGATAAATGGCCCTCAGTAGGTGATAAGCACATTCTGTATAGCAAGGTGTGATTGAGCCAAGTTATCCTTGGTAATATTTGGGATGGTGACCTGATCCAGTAAAGAATGAAGAAAGTGCAAAGATCCACAGCGGAGATGGGAGTATCTGTCCATAAGACCACTTTAAGCCATACACTCCACAGAGCAGGGCTTTATGGAAGAGTGGCCAGAAAAAAGCCATTGCTTAAAGAAAGAAATTAGAAAACACATTTGGAGTTTGCGCAACAGCATGTGACGGACCCCCCTAAACACATGGAAGAAGGTTCTCTGGTCAGATGAGGTGAAAATTGAACTTTTTGGCCATCACGGGAAATGCCATGTGAGGCGCAAACCCAACACTTTCCATCACCCCGAAAACACAAATTCCCACAGTGAAACATGGTGGTGGCAGCATCATGCTGTGGGGATGTTTTTCATCGGCAGGGATAGGAAAACAGATCAGGATTGAAGGAACAATGGATGGCACTAAATAAAGGGCAATTCTTGAGGAAAACCTGTTTCAGTCTGCCAGAGATTTGAGACTGGGACGAAGGTTCACCTTCCAGCAGGACAATGACCCTAAAATTACACTGGAGTGGTTTAAAGGGAAACATTTAAATGTCTTGGAATGGCCTCGTCAAAGCCCAGACCTCAATCCAATTGAGAATCTGTGCCATGACATGAAGATTGCTGTACACCAACACAACCCATCTAACTTGAAGGAATCGGAGCAGTTTTACCTTAAGGAATGGGTGAAAATCCCAGTGGCTAGATGTGCTAAGCTAATAGAGACATACCCCAAGAGACTTGCAGCTGTAATTGCAGCAAAAGGTGGCTCTACAATGTATTGACTTGGGGGGGGGGGAATACCTACGCACACTCCTGATTTCTAGGGGGGGGGGGTGTTGTCTTAATTATTGTTTGTGTCACAATAAAGGATATTTTGCACCTTCCAAGTGGTAGGCATGTTGTGTAAATCACATGGTGCTAACCCCCAAATCTCCATTTAAATCCCAGGTTGTAAAGCGACAAAACAGGACAAACACCGAGGGGATAAATACTTTACCAAGGCATTGTAAATGTTGTGAAGAGGCCTTAACTAAAAAGAGAGACTGCCAGGCAGTGAATTGCAAATCTTTTAGCACCTCGTGAACAGGCAAAGCATGGACATGGATTTTAGGATGGATTTGAAGTCCTTTCTGGTAAAAGGAATCTCCCTTGGACATAAGAACATAAGAAACATACTGGGTAAGACCAATGTCCATCAAGCCCAGTATCCTGTTTCTAACAGTGGCCAATCCAGGTCACAAGTACCTGGCAGGTTCCCAAAAAGGTACACAGGTTCCACAATGTTTGTCCCGGGGCAAGCAGTGGATTTCCACTTGTCCCAACCTTTTTTAAACCCAGCTTTTACTACATCGTCCAGTAGCAAATTCCAGAATTTGATTACGCATTGAGTGAAAAATTATTTTCTCTTATTAGTCTTAAATGGGTTATATTGTAGCTTTATTGCGTGTCCTCTAGTCTTTCTACTTTTTGATAGCATAAACAACCGATCTATGTTAACCCGTTCCACTCCATTCATTAATTTATAGACTTCTATCATATCTCCCCTCAGCTGTCTCTTTTCCAAGTTGAAGAGCACTAACCTTTTAAGCCTTTCCTCTTAGGGATATCCTTCCACCCCTTTTACCATTTTGGTCGCTCTTCACTGTAACTTTTCTAATTCTGCTATTCCTATTTAAGATATGGTGACCAGAATTGCACATAGTTTTCAAGGACTGTATTCCAAGCGATGATTCTTCCTCACTTGGACTTCAACAATGCAATCCTCCAAAGCTTGCCCAAATCACAACTGCTCCCATTACAGCTTGCTCAACACACTGCAGTCAAAGTCCCAACTGGAACATCAAGGAGCTCCCACATCACCCCATCATGAAAGAGCTCCACTGGCTACCTCTACTAGACACAGTTAAATATAAAAACATCATGACAATATTTAAAATCCTTCATGAGCAATCCTCTGACTACCTGCAAACCATAATAGGAAAACTCCCTAGCAAGTGCCAGAGAAGAAGCCTGCAGAGCGCCTCCTCGCATCTCACCCAGACTTCAGTAAATCCATCCAATCAGCATTCTCCTTATATACTCCAGCAATATGCAACTCCGTACCCGTAAAAATTGGAATTACCACAGACATGAAGGTCTTCAGGAAACTGTTAAAAATGCACCTGTTCCGAATACACTTTGAGAGTATAACATAAATACTTAGGGCCCGATATTCAACTGGGCAGGGCTAAGTGCCGTAGCCGCTTTGCCCTGCCTGCCCACCCCCAAACCTCGTATATTCACTTGCGCGGTAACGGAAGTGAATATCCGGGTCAGGCCGCGCTGCCCGGGAGCGCCCTAGGCTAACTGTGCAGCATTGATACTGGATAGGGCTTGGTTAGCCTCGGCGCCCATAACCAAGCAGCTTCTAATATCAATGCTGCATGGTTAGTGCTGGTCCCCATCTCTGCTCTGCCCCTGGCACACCCAGATGCTAGCCACCCAGCATCAGGGTGCGTAGGGGACTTAGTCAGGGATATTCAACAGCACTACCCGTGAATATCCGCTTAGCAGGCATTTACATTTGAAAGCAGTTGAGCTCCAGACGCACAGAAAGAGGAAGATTAGTCCAGCCATCCTCTGCTGGAGCTCCTCCCACCCGCTCTTAACACAGTGAGACAGCTTTAAATTTCTCCTGCTCTAGGCGCACCTGCGTCCGAGGACCTCGCCAGAGGGCCCTTTGGCATGGCCCTTAGGCGGGGTCCATGGGGCGGCGATGAGGGCGACGGACACTGCCATCTACTATCTATATTCCCTACCTCACGACCACCACTTTGTACAAATCCTCAGCCCCTTCATCCCATCTTCCTCAGTCATTCTCGCCAGCTCCTACTCCTGACTTCGATCCTCCTCACCACTCCTGCCATGGTGGCCATACCTCTCTTCTAGGGCCATCGCCCCCACCTCCCTTCCATCCCCACTCACCATCCTCACAAAGTATTGCACACCAGTACCCCCAATACCTAGCAGACCTTATTCACCATCAGCCCACTCCCCACCCCTCCGGTCTGCTCATGGAAATCGTCTTTTTCTCCCGTCCCCTACCCAGGCCCGTCTCGAACGTACCCACCATTCTGCATTCTTCTTTCTAGGTCCCGCACTCTGGAACTCCCTACCACATACCCTCCACACTGAACTCTCATTTCCCTGGTTCAAGGCTATGTTCAAGAACCACCTCTTCCACCTTGCCTTTGACCTCCCTCTCCCCGACCCCTAGGGCTTTTCTCCCTTACTCAATCCCCCCCCTTCCATGTCTGTCTGATGCATCTCTCCTCTTATTTTCTGTCTGTCTCGCCATCTGTTGCTTTACTGTCTAAACAATGGCATTCATTTCTTTCTTTACCTGCAGTCCTATTAATTGTACACCGCTCTGACGCTTTGCTTGGGCGGTATATCAAGCGCTACAATATAAAGATAAATGCCTTTTGAGTATCGAACCCTTAATACCTAGTGCATTCTCAACTCTTGTTATAAACATGACCATCATTTCAGAAGATTCGGGTCCATCTATCCTTCCCTTTCCTTCACCCCCTTAAGTGACTACTATATCCTTACTAATGGTATTAAGTAATATTAACTATTTTTCTAACACTACTGGTTCCCCTGCAATGTTCCCTAGTTCATTATATATCAATAGTCCATTGAATTATTTACTGTTTTTTCTACTGTTTAATGTTTATGGGTTACTTGTATTGCTTACTGTTCATTCTAAGTTATCTTGTTCCATGTAATGTTATGTTGATCCTTGTTAATGTGGTATATAAACTTTTCAAATAAATAAATACATTTCATCTATAGATATTCTACAGTGTATTTTGTTTCCTGCAAAACTTTAATCCAGTGTGAATCAATGCCCTCTCTAACATAGAGCGCAACCCCTCCACCAATTTGATCTACTCTATCATTGCGATATAGTTTGTACCCAGGTATCACAGTATCCCATTTGTTGCCCTCCTTCCACCATGTCTCTGAGATGCCAATCATATGTAACCTTTCATTTAGTGCTATAAAGTCTAACTCTCCCATCTTATTTTTTAGACTTCTAGCATTTGCATACAGGCATTTTAGAGGTTGTATGTTATTCATATTAATCTAGTTATCAGTTGATAGGGGTAATTTGGCATTTTCATCTCCGTCTGTAAAGATAAGGGCATCTGGGTTACTTTTATCTTTATTGGAACCTCTCTGTAACTTCCCTCTTTTGCTACTATTCTTCAAGGGTACATCCTTTCGAACCATGCCCTCTTGGGCGACGGTCGGCTTTCCCCTTTTATCTAGTTTTAAAGCCCCTCTATTTCCTTTTTAAAAGTTAATGGCAGCAGCCTGGTTCCATCCCAGTTAAGGTGGAGCACATCCTTTTGGAAAAGCCCCTTCCTTCCCCAGAATATTGCCCAGTTCCTAACAAATCCAAAACCCTCATCCTTGCACCATCATCTCATCCACGTACTGAGACTCCAGAACTCTGCCTGCTTTTTGCGTTCTGCACATGAAATGATTTCAACTTCCTATCCAAAAGCCTAAATTTGACCTCCAGAACCTCCCTCCCACACTTTCCTATGTCACTGGTACCAACATGTACCAAGACAGCAGGCTCCTCCTCCTCCTCCTTGTCTAGGTGGCACATGAGGCCCACTACCTTCACACCAGGGAGGCATGTTACCAGGTGATCCTCATCTCCACCAGCCACCCAGCTATCTACATGCCTAATGATTAAATTGCCAATTATTATGGTCATCCTAACCCTTCCCTTACGGGCACATGTCCCTAGAGAAACCTCCTTGGTGCAAGAGGGTTTTACATCACCTGGAGGACAGGTCCTAGCTACAGGATCACCTCCTGCCACACCAGTGTGATACTCTCCTTTCATGTGACCTCTCTCCTCCATGGCAACAGAGAGGCTGTCAGACTGGAGGTAGGAGGCAAGTTATACTCGGGTACAGTAGGCATTTCCTTGTCTCTCTGGATGGTTTACAATCTGAGTTTGTACCTGAGGCAGTGGGAGGGTGTAAGTGACCCCTGGTCTTTCTGGTCCCAGGCTGCTGCCCTAACCACTAGGCTACCCCTTCACTCCTTAAACATACAGAGGGTGTAGAGAAGAAAGCACTCCATCACCCCCAGTACTCAGCACAATGTCAACCCCAGCTGCCCCGTTCCTAATTCACTACTTTAACCAACAGGCTATCCTAGACGTCCAGAAACATATAGATGGTGTAGAGAAGAAAGCACCCATCATCCCCAGTACTCAGCACAATGTCAACCCCAGCTGCCCTGTTCCTAACCCACTACTTTAACCAACAGGCTATCCTAGACATCCAGTGAGCTTTGGTGAGTTTTAGAAGGAACTTATGGTAGGAATGGTCATCCTGAGGTTCTGGTTGCTGTAACTGATGGGGGGTGGTGAAGCTTTCATGTCCCTCAGTGTCTTTGTCCTGGTCATGGAGTGTGGAAGGCTCCACAATGGAGCTTAGGTCATCTCAGTGGTCCTAGGAATTGTTGGGCAGTTTGCTAGAGTAAAGCTGATTCTCTGAGGAGGATAGTCTGAGGGAACAGCCTTTCAGATGAGGAGAGGTAAATAGCTGTTGTGTCCCCTAAGGGACAAACCTGCAATGACTGAGGGAACAACAGAGCAGGGGGAGGTGTGGTTTGTTGAAGTAGGTTAGTTGTCTCATAGAGGAACCTTTGAATTAATAGTAGGAGAGATCCTTGCTAACAAGAAGCTGAGGAGAGGGGGATGCCATTAGCTCTGGTTGCTGAATAAACAGCTGAGGTGCCTGAATGGGATAAACCAAAGGTAATCCCATGCAAGTAAACTGGTTGTCTACTGCACCTACTGGTGGCTGAACCAGTGAAGTAAAGCACCTGGACACCTCCTTAACAAGTTTATCACCCTCATAGGGCAGGTTTTCTGAAGCGGCTGTGTGTTTCCATCTGGTGCACTTCTTAGTAGGCTGCAGGCTGCTCTCTGCTTTTTTCCCCACTTAAAGGAGGAGTCAGGGAGGGAGCACAGTCCTGAGCATTATGGCTGGAGCTCCTGAAGCCTTGATGCCACCGGTGTTTTCAGCTCACCCAAACAGCTAGGCTTCTTATCCTTTTAGTTGCTCATGCTCTCTCCCCTGGCGGAATACTTAAGGGACCCAGAGGGGAAGGAGTATTAATAGTGGTATTAGCATCAGCCATGACAGAGGACTGTAGAAAAAATTGTCTGTTTTCAAATTTTTTTTAAGGAAAACTTGATAAATTTAGTGTGTCAGGAGAAAGAGAGAGCACATTCACATCCGACGTTGTGTCGGAGAAAAAAAGACTGGTTTCATGCCAGAGTATCAGGAGACGTGGGAACCTCTGCACATGCTCACTACTTTAAAAAAACCAAAAAGCCCAACAACAACAACCACAAGCTAGGAGAGAGCTTCTGTATACCGGATCAGCCGTCGGGCTTCGCCAGCAAGTGTACCTGCATCTCCCTTGCTTGTCCATGGAGAAAATTGTGTTTCACTCACAGGAATAGGTTTTTGGAAGATGTCCTTGCCTGCCCGAGGGTAAATTTACACACATAAATGTATCTGCAGTGAGAAGAGGTGTTCCTTGAGGGTGGGGCTAGGGAGCAGCTTGCACTTACATACATATTTCTGAATTTTGAAAAGTACATATGGGAGGAGGGGGTTTCCAGGAAAGCTACTTGCATAAATCAGCAGGTGCATGTGCAGGCGGTTTGTCTGAGAAATTTTTCTAAATGAAAGTATGACATAGCTTCACTTTTAAAAATGGGGCAAAGTCTGTGGGTAAAAAATACCAATGCAGGCATTCAGAAAATCATTCTCTTACGGCATAATTTTATAACAAGAGGCCTATGTGACAAGTCCAAAGAGGCACCTATTTTTAGCCTATTTTATAAAGGCAGCATAAGCTCCCTGAACGAGCTCCAGTAGTATGCCAAGGCTAACACACAAATTTACACCTGCTCCAAAGTTGGTGTAAATGTGTTTGTGTACTCTGCACAAGTAGCTACGTATTTTATAAAATGCACACATACATCACAACTTTGCCTCCCCTCTGCCCAAACCAGGACTGGCCCATCCACTAGATGGACTAGGCATTTGCCTAGGGCAGCAGAAGTCAAGGGTGGTGCAACCAGCACAGCCGAATAGCAGAGCAACTGTCAGTGCAAAGCTGGGCCTTGAAGTATCTGCCCACGCTCAAAGCTTGTTGCACCCTGAAAGAGGACGTTTGCATCACAGGGAGCACAGGCCAGAGCTTGCAGATCCCACGCTGTGCTGAGAATTGTGCTACAGATCCCGGGCAGAGGTACGGCGGCAACGGTAATTTGGCAGCAATGACAAGAGACGAGGCAGACCTGGCAGAGGGAAGGGAAGGAGAGATGCTGGACACTGGGAGGAAGGGGAGGGGCTTGGGTAGTGAAGAAGAGATGCTGGACTACAACTTGTTCCTGGCATAATCCAAGGGCCTTTACTCTGTCCTCATCCTTCTTGACCTCTCTGCTGCTTTTGACACTGTTCACCACAATCTTCTCCTCGATACCCTGTCCTCGCTTGGCTTTAGGGGCTCTGTACTATCCTGGTTCTCCTCCTATCTCTCCCATCGCTCTTTCAGTGTGTGTTCTGGTGGCTCCTCCTCCTCTGCTACCCCGCTCCCAATTGGTGTACCCCAAGGATCTGTCTTGGGTCTACTCCTTTTCTCTCTATACCCAATCCCTTGGTGCGCTTATCTCTTCCCCTGACTTTCAGTACCATCTGTATGCTGATGACTTCTAGATCTACCTCTCTACGCCTGAAATCTCTCCAGCAATCCAGACCCGGATCTCTGCCTGCCTTTCTGACATTGCTGCCTGGATGTCTCACCGCCACTTGAAATTGAACATGGCCAAGACTGAACTTCTTATCTTTCCCCCTAAAACCTCCCCTCCTCCTCCTCCTTTCTCAATCTCTGTGGATAACTCTGTACTCCTTCCTGTTTCCTCAGCCCACAATCTGGGGGTTGTCTTTGACTCCTCTCTCTCTTTCTCCACACATATCCATCTGATAGCTAAGACCTGCCATCTCTTTCTCTATAACATCAGCAAAATCCACCCATTCCTTTCTGAACACACTACTAAAACGCTTATCCACTCCTTAATCACCTCCCGTCTTGACTACTGTAATCTACTCCTTACTGGTCTCCCTCTGAATCATCTCTCTCCCCTTCAATCTGTTCAACACTCTGCTGCGTGGCTAATCTTCCGCCAGCCTCGTCATACCCATACCTCCTCTTCTCAAGTCACTTCATTGGCTCCCTATACGTTTCCGCATTCAGTTCAAACTTCTCCTGCTGATCTATAAACAGGGCCGGCCCGTCCATTGAGCGAGAATGTTTTTTGCACAGGGCCCTGCGTTTCAGGGGGCCCGGCGCAAAGAACATTCTGCAAAGGTAAATTTAAAAAAAAAAAAAAGCTGGCTGCTGCCGCCGTCGCAGCGGCAGAATCGAGTGCCGGCGGGGCCCCCCTGCATCCATTCCCTCTCGCGCTGGCTTTCAGATCCACGAAGGGAGAGTTTCCCTTTTACGGCTCTGTTAAGCCTGGCGGGGCCTGGGGCTGATGGGAAACAGGAAACAGCCGGGTTTAACAGAGCCGTGAGGGAGAAACTCTCCCTTTGCGGATCTGAAAGCCAGCGCGAGAGGGAACGGATGCAGGGGGACCCCGCGGACACTCGATCCTGCCGCTGCCATGGCGGCAGCAGCAGCAGCCAGCTTTTCTTTTTTTGTTTAATTTTGCTGATGGGGGGAAGGGGGTTAGGACTGGCTATGGGCTGATGGGGGGGTTAGGACTGGTAATGGGCTATGGGGGGGGCTAAAATGGAAAATGGAGTGATGGGGGGTTAGGACTGGTAATGGGCTATGGGTGGCTAACACTGAAAATGGGGTGATGGGGGAGTTAGGAATGGAAGTGGGCTGATAGAGGGTTAGGACTGTTAATGGGTTATGGGGGGGGTAACACTGAAAATGGGGTGATGGGTGGAGTTAGAACTGGAAGTGGGCTGATAGAGGGTTAGGACTCGTAATGGGCTATGGGGGGGGGGTAAGACTGAAAATGGGGCGATAGGGGGGTTAGGGCTGGAAGTGGGCTGATGGGGGGTTTAGGACTGGTAATGGGTTGGGTTGCTAGGACTGCAAAAGGGCTGAGTGGAAGGGGAGGCTTGAACTGCAAATGGCTGATGAGGACGGGGGCTTGGAATGGAAATGGGCTGAGTGGAGGGGAGCTAGGATTTGACATGAGCTGATGGTGGGGCTAGGAAAGGACTACAAATGGCCTGAAGGGGGGCTGGGATTGGAAATGAGTTGATGGAGGGACTCGGATAGGACTGGAAATGGATGGGGGAGCTAGGACTGGAAATGGGCTGATAGGGGGGCTAGGACTGGAAATGGGCTGATGCGGGGCCTAGAAGGGAGCGGATGCTGGGTGGGGCTGGAACTAGAAGGGAGCTGATGTTGGGGGAGGATTAGAATGGGATGGGGCTGGGAGAGTGAAATGTAGAGGGGAAAAATATTTTGTGTGGGAGGGAAGAAAAATCTACAATTGGCCAGGTATTGGGAGAGTAAGTGGGGACTGAGGATGGAGGGGTAAAATTTGATTGGATGAAATAGGAATGAGGAAAGAGCAAAAGGAGAAAGATTAGTATGTTAAAGCAGATGTAGAGAGAGAATGGAAAAAAACTAGAAGAGAGAAGAAAGGACAAATGGACAGCAGACGATGGAGAGTTAGCAGAAGACACGAAGAAACCAGAAGAAAGTGGCTGGAGCAATTTCAACTGAAAAAAAAAGCCCAAAAGGTAGAAAGACATCTCTTTATTTTGAATTTATTAACTGGAATATGTCAGCTCTGGGAAATGTGCATCATTAATGTCTGCGCTTTGTTTAGTACAAGAGGAAATTAATTTATAGTTTTATTTCTACAGTGTTGTTATACATTCCAAGTTTGGCTTTTGGGGTTCTCAGTTTAATTATTGTCTTCCTGTTTCTAAATTGTGATTCCTTGTTTGGTGATGGTCTATGTCAGCGATGGCGAACCTATGGCACGCGTGCCAGCTGTGGCACGCGAAGGCCTTGCAGCTGGCACGCGGGAAGGTCCGCAAAAAAGAGAAAAAGCTGGCTCTGACTGCTGCCGCGGACGCGGCAAGGGCAGAATGCAGCGTCCCGCGGGGCCCCCTCCGCCCGCTAAGCCCCTCTGCAAGAGCTTTCAGATTCGCGAGGGAGAGCGTCTCCCTCGCGTCTCTTTTAAGCCCGCAGGGGCTAATGGGAAATTTCCCATCAGCCCCTTTAGACGCGAGGGACTGATGGGAAATTTCCCATTAGCCCCTGCGGGCTTAACAGAGACGCGAGGGAGATGCTCTCCCTCGCGAATCTGAAAGCCCTTGCAGAGGGGCTTAGCGGGCGGAGGGGGCCCCGCGGGACATTGCAATCTGCCGCGGCAGCAGCCAGAGCCTGCTTTTTTTTTTTTTTTAAATTTGCCAGAGGGGGGGGGGGTTAGGACTTCTAATGGGCGGGGGGGGGGTTAGGACTGCTAATGGGCTGGGGGGGGGGGAGGACTGCTAAAGGGCGGCGGGCGGGGGCGGGCGGGGTTAGGACTGCTAATGGGCAGGGCAGGGGGGGGTTAGGACTGCTAATAGGGGGGGGGGTTAGGACTGCTAATGGGCGGGCGGGCGGGCGGGGGGGGTTAGGACTGCTAATGGGGGGGGGGGTTAGGACTGCTAATGGGTGGGGGCGGGGGGGGGTTAGGACTGCTAATGGGCGGGCGGGCGGGGTTAGGACTGCTAATGGGCTGGGGGGGTTAGGACTGCTAATGGGCGGGCGGGCGGGCGGTGTAGGACTGCTAATGGGCAGGGGGGGGTTAGGACTGCTAATGGGCGGGCGGGCGGGGTAGGACTGCTAATGGGCTGGGGGGGTTAGGACTGCTAATGGGCTAGGGGGGGGGTTAGGACTGCTAATGGGCGGGCGGGCGGGGTAGGACTGCTAAAGGGCAGGGGGTGGTGAGGACTGCTAAAGGGCGGCGGGCGGGCGGGGGGGGGGGGGTAGGACTGCTAATGGGCGGGGGGGGTAGGACTGCTAATGGGCGTTGGGCTGATGGGGGCTGTCTGGAAATGGGGTGATGGGGGTTAGGACTGGTAATGGGTTATAGGGGGGGCTTAAACTGAAAATGGGGTGATGGGGGTTTAGGACTGGAAGTGGGTTGATGGGGGGGGGCTAGGACTGGTATTGGGTTGGGGGTTTGCTAGGACTGGAAATGGGCTGATGGGGGGCTAGGACTGGAAATGGGCTGATGCAGGGACTAGAAGGGAATGGATGCTGGGTGAGGCTGGAACTAGAAGGGAGATGATGTTGGGGGAGGATTAGAATGGGATGGGGCTGGGAGAGTAAAATGGAGAGGGGAAAAATATTTTGTGTGGGAGGGATAAAAAATCTACAATTGGCCGGGTATTGGGAGAGTAAGTGGGGATTGAGGATGGAGGGGTAAAATTTGAGTGGATGAAATAGGAATGAGGAAAGAGCAAAAGGAGAAAGATTAGTATGTTAAAGCGGATGTAGAGAGAGAGAATGGAAAAAAAAACTAGAAGAGAGAAGAAAGGACAAATGGACAGCAGATGATGGAGAGTTAGCAGAAAACATGAAGAAACCAGAAGAAAGTGGCTGGAGCAATTGCAACTGTGTAACTGAGCTGAGGTATTCTGTTTATGTAATTCCTTTTTGACATTGCCACTTGTTCTCTTTCCCCAGTAGGTCATGTATTGTTATTGTCTGAAATACCATGTAAATATCTCATGTATATCATAATTGACCCCTGTTATACAAGTTACTCCTCACCATGTAAATATCTCATGTATATAGTTACCCCTGTTATCCAAGTTTGATCACCTGTTCGATGTAAAACCAAACAGCATGTTGTTATGGTCGTTGTGTTGTAATGTAAATCCGCGCTGATGCCAAATAGCGCGGTATATAAGAGATTGTAATAAATAATAAATAAATAAATAAATGTATTGGTTTAATATTTGCAGTGTTGCCTTTTGATAGGTATGGTGTGGTGCTTTGTGAGTCCTGGTAGTGCTGTTAGGATACGGCGGGTTTGCTATTGGTTCTAAATGGGCAGTGTTTGTAGTAGTTCCTAATGTGCCTGGCGGTTGGCACTGGATTATAGTAATGTAGAAATCTTTTAGTCTGTCTTTATCCATACACTCATTAAGAGACATGTTTACTAAAAGTTAGTGTATGTTAGCATTATGCAAATATTTATGCAAATTGACGTGCTGGCACTTTGAGGAAATTCTTTGGTTTTGTGCGGCAGTTTGGGCACTCGGGCTCAAAAAGGTTAGCCATCACTGGTCTATGTTCTACCAGTGTAACTGAGCTGAGGTATTCTGTTTATGTAATTCCTATTTGACATTGCCACTTGTTCTCTTTCCCCAGTAGGTCATGTATTGTTGTTCTCTGAAATGTATTGGTTTAATATTTGCAGCGTTTCCTTTTGATAGTTAGGGTATGGTGCTTTGTGAGTCCTGGTGGTGCTGTTACGATACGGCGGGTTTGCTATGGGTTCTAAATGGCATTGGATTAAGCTAAGTACACTTACCTTGCTTATTTTATTATAGCTTGGTTTTGAAGCTTCAAGTGTACTTATGGACATGGGTAAGGACGGCAATAAGTATTGTATTGTCCGGGTTATGGCCTGTCAGGGGTCATTATATTATTGATTAAAAAGGAGGGCTCACCTCGAGAGAGGGAAAGGTTTTCCTCTCACGGTCAGTGATCCAACAAAAAACATTATTAATTTAAAATTGTATGGCACAATTCATCAGTTATTGGTGCTATAGATTAGGGCAGTTCCTATTGAGTGACATAAGTGTGAAATCAAGAGTGTTTTGGATTATATTGGGTTGATTTCTATGGGTATAGTTTAGGGTTAATGGGTTCTAAATGGGCAGTGTTTGTAGTAGTTCCTAATGTGCCTGGCGGTTGGCACTGGATTATAGTAATGTAGAAATCTTTTAGTCTTTCTTTATCCATACACTCATGAAGAGACATGTTTACTAAAAGTTAGTGTATGGTAACATTATGCAAATATTTATGCAAATGAGGCCCCTTATGCAAATGAGGCCAACACCGAGTCTCTGCACATGGCCCCGCACCACCCTTGGGCCGCCCCTGCCTATAAATGCGTTCACTCTGCGACTCCTCTCTACCTTTCTTCTCTTATCTCTCCTTACAACCCCCCTCGGGAACAATGCTCTTCTAGCAAACTGCTTCTATCTGTGCCTTTCTCTTCTACTGTTAAATCCAGACTTCGCTCCTTTCACCTTGCTGCGCCTTACGCCTGGAACAAATTACCTATGTCTGTACGCCAGGCACCTTCTCTAACCCTCTTCAAATCCAGGCTGAAAACTCACCTCTTTGCTGCTGCTTTTGGATCTTGACCCACCTGATCACCTTTTTCTTTCCCCTTGCTTTATCCCTGCCTACACCTTCTGTGTTTGTCTTGACTAGATTGTAAGCTCTGATGAGCAGGGACTGTCTCTTACATCTCTGTGCAGCGCTGCGTACGACTTATAGCGCTATATAAATGCTCAGTACTAGTAGTAGTAGGGAAGGTTTGCCTAAGGTGTCAGACACCCTTGGGCTGGCCCTGACCCAAACTATACTTCTGAGAACAGATCACATAAAAGTAGGCACACACTTTCTATGTGCATACTTCTTTGTATGTATGCAGTCACATAGTTTTATAGAAGCTCTTTTCCAGATCAATTTTAAAAGGGGGCACCTATTTTTAGGCACACAGTGATGTACATAAATGTTGGTTCTGTAATCAGTTACACATGTAAGTAACTACATATGTGGATAAAATAACATCATAAAATATCAATCAGCGTAAACGTATGTGCACTGTTTGCATGGTGCATATTTTCACTGTGGCCATGAAGATGGCTGGAGTTTGAGCAGAGCATGAGTAGTGCGAGCAATTATGTGCACTGATTACAAGAACAAAAATTTACGTGTGTATTTTAAAAGCACAGGCGTGGACATTTACACCAGTCCTAAAGCTGCTGTAATTGTTCACATCTTAACTTAAGGCATGATCTCCGCCATTTACACTAATAGTTTATAAAGAAAAACAGGTATATCCTTATAAAATGACCCTCCTAATGTTTAACTAAATCTTTCAACAACTCTGTCACTTCACAGGTGATAAATTGACGTCATAGTGGAATGGATCCTCAGTAACTGACAGTTCTTGTCAGTCCCTTGATCCACTAGTAGTACCCAAGATAACCCCACATTTGCCAGCATTTTCATGAACGTGCTGACTATTGGTTTTACTGAGATGGAATGGAGGGGATAGTGCCCAAGAGTGGGACAATTGACCCCTACTTATACTTCCATGAGCTCTTCCTCAAAGGCTTAATGGCAGTGGTCTTCATTGTAAGTCTGGGGGACAGTAGCAACTGACATCGACCCTAAGTATGGCACCCCGACTCTCCCCTCAAAACATATTCTCTTTCCATCTTCTCTGGAAGCTTGCTGCCAGCACTACGTCTGTAATAGCTGTTCTGTTTTCTACTTGCACCATACAGCTCTCAGTAAATTTGAACTGCAAGATGTTCAGACATCCAAAGGCAGGACAGAAGAGTGATGGGGAGAGGACGTTTCTCCCCTAATGATCATATAGCAAGTACAATCAGGCTCCAGTTTAGCCCAGGTATTGTGAGCTTTCACAATCTGGCAATTGCCTATGTTGCCTAGGCCTAAAACCAGGATTGGTTCTCATGAGACTGAGAAAACAGTGTGGGACTCAAGATAATGTGTGTTTTAAACCCATATTGTGCCAGAAGAAAACAGAATAGCTGTTCCAGAGATAGTGCTGGAGACCTGAAGGTGACAAGGGTAGGGATGCCAACTGGCTCCAGATGCGCCCGACAAGCTTGATTCATTCTGGGTTCACTCCATTGCATGTAGGGATAAATAGTTCTGATTTCTCTATTGCACTCCATAAGAAATGCAAAACTACAAATCCCTGAAGGCAATGGGGTAAACATAGGATTAGATCAAGCATGTCGGGCGCATCTGGAGCCAGTTGGCAACCCTAGACAAGGGTGGGGACAGGACAGTGGAGACTGATTACATAAGAACATAAGATATGTCATACTGGGTCAGACCAAGGTCCATCAAGCCCAGTATCCTGTTTCCAACAGTGGCCAATCTAGGTCATACGTACCTAGCAGTTTCCCCAAAAGACACAGGTTCCACAATGCTTGCACTGGGTCAAGCATTGATATCCTGGGTCCCTTAATAATGGTTTATGGACATTTTCTCCAGGAACTTGTCCAAACCTTTTTTAAAAACAGCTACACTAACAACCTTTACTACATCCTCCAGTAACGAATTCCAGAGTTTGATTACACGTTGAGTGAAAAAATATTTTATTTTATTAGTCTTAAATAGTTTACCCTGAAGCTTCATTGCATGTCCCCTAGTCTTTCTATATTCTGATAACGTAAACAATCTCTCTACGTTTACCCGTTCCACTCCGTTCATTAATTTATGGACTTCTATCATCTCTCCCCTCAGCCGTCTCTTTTCCAGGTTAAAGAGCTCTAACCTTTTTAGCCTTTCTTCATAGGAGTATCCTTCCATCCCCTTTACCATTTTGGTGGCTCTTCTCTGAACCTTTTCTAATAGCGCTATATCCTTTTTAAGATACGGCGACCAGAATTGCACACAATATTCAAGGTGCGGTCTCACCATGGAACGATATAGAGACATTATAATATCTTTTGTTTTATTTTCCATTCCTTTCCTTATGATACCTAGCATTCTATTTGCTCTCTTGGCTGCATGGCACACTGGGCCGAGGGTTTTAACATGTTATCCACAATGGCGCCTAAATCTTTTTCCTGGGTAGTGGTTCCTAATGTGGAACCTTGCATCGTGTAATCATAGTTTGGGTTGTTCTTCCCTAGGTGCATAACTTTGCACTTGCCATTTTGATGCCCAGTCTTCCAATTTATCAAGATCCTCTTGCAAATTTCCACAATCCTCTTGGGTTTTAACAACTTTAAATAGTTTTGTGTCATCTGCAAATTTGATAACCTCACTCGTTATTCCACTTTCCAGGTCATTTATGAATATGTCAAAAAGCAGCGGATCCAGCACATATCCTTGGGATACACCACTATTCACCTTTCTCCATTGGGAAAACTGGCCATTTAGCCCTACCCTCTGCTTACTGTCTTTTAACCAGTTCCTGATCCACAGTAGTACACTTCCTCCTAGCCCATGACTCTTTAGTTTTGCCAAAAGTCTCTGATGAGGGACCTTGTCAAAGGCTTTCTGAAACTCCAGATACACTATATCAACTGACTCACCTTTGTCCACCTGTTTATTCACACCTTCAAAAAAACATAACAGATTAGTAAGACAAGATCTTCCTTGTCTAAAGCCATGTTGACTGTCTCCCATTAGGCCATGACTATCTACATGCTGAGTCATTTTATTCTTTATGATGGTTTCTACCATTTTTCCCAGTACTGACGTCAGGCTCATCTGTCTGTAGTTTCCCGGATCACCACTGGAACCCTTTTTAAAAATTGGTGCTACATTGGCGATCCTCCAATCTTCAGGTATTAGAGATGATTTTAATTATAGTTTACAGATTACTAATAGCAGGTCTGCAATCTCATATTTCAGGTCTTTCAACATCCTTGGATGTATACCATCCGGACCAGGTGATTTGCTACTCTTCAGTTTATCTTAGTTGTAATACATCTTCCTGATGTATCGATATTTCCTTCAATTCTTCCGCACCTTTAAATACCACTTCAATCATGGGTAACATCCCTATATCTTCCTCAGTAAAGACCAAAGCAAAGAATTCATTCAGTCTCTCCGCTATCGCCTTGTCGCCTCTTAGTACCCCTTTAACCCCTCAGTCATCTAATGGACCAACTGACTCTCTCAAAGGTTTTTTGCTACGAATGTACTTGAAAAAGTCTTTATTTCACATTTTTGCTTCCGCAGCAAGCTTCTTCTCAAATTTTCCCTTTGCCTACCTTATTAATGCCTTGCATTTGACTTGCCAGTCCTTGTGCTCTTTCCAGGTTTTGTCATTTGGCTCTTTTTTCCATTTCCTGAAAGATGCTTTTTTGGCAACAACTGCATCTCTGACCTCACCTTTAAACCATGCTGGCAGTTTTTTGGACTTCCTTCCACTTTTCTTAAAGCGTGGAATACAGCTGGTCTGGGCTTCCAAGATAGTAGTTTTCAACAACACCCAAGCTTGATGTAAGTCTTTAAACTTTGCAACTGCTCCTTTTTAGTTTTTTCTTAACTATTTTCCTCATTTTTTCATAGTCTCCCTTTCAAAAGTTAAAAGATAGTACTGTGGATTTCCTTACTATCCCTCCTCCACTAATTAAATCAAAGGCAATCATGCTATGATCACTAATGCCAAGTGGCCCCAACACTCTTATCTCTTGCACTAGATCTGGTGTTCCGCTAAGGACTAGGTCTAATATGGCTTCCCCTCTGGTCGGTTCATGAACCAGCTGTTCCAAGAAGCAGTCATTTATTTCATCTGGGAACTTTATCTCCCTAGCATGTCCTGCCATGACACTGACCCAGTTGATACCGGGGTAATTGAAATCACCCATTATTATTACTGCGCTGTAACATTTGTTAGCTTCCTTGATTTCTTTGAGCATTTCATCATCTATTTGTTCATTCTGGCCAGGCGGTCGATAGTACACCCCCACTGCCATCGCCATCCTCTTTTTACATGGAATTTCAATCCATAGAGATTCTACTGCAAATTTTGTTTCCTGCAAAACTTTAATCCTTTCTGACTCAATGCCCTCTCTAACATAGAGCGCAACCCCTCCACCACTTTGATCAGCTCTATCATTACGATATAGTTTGTTCCCCAGGTATCACAGTTTCCCACTGGTTGACCTCCTTCCACCATGTCTCTGATATTCCAATCATATCTAACCTCTCATTTAGTGCTATATATCCTAACTCTCCCATCTTATTTTTTAGACTTCTAGCATTTGCATACAAGCATTTTAGAGACTATATTTTATTCATATTAATTTGGCTATTGGTAGACATGGGTAATTTGGGATCTTTAAGCTCTGTCTGCTCCATACTCGAGGGCATTTGGGCTACTTTACTCTTTTTTGGAACCTCTCTGTTTTTGGTAGTATCCTTCAAGGATACATTCTTCCGAACCATCCTCTCTTGGGTGACTGTTGGCTTTCCCCTATTATCTAGTTTAAAAGCTGCTCTATCTCCTTTTTAAAGGTTAATGCCAGCAGTCTGGTTCCATCCCGGTTAAGGTGAAGCCCATCCCTTCGGAAGAGCCCCTCCTTTCCCCAGAATGTTCCCCAGTTCCTAACAAATCCAAAAACCTCATCTCTGCACCATTGTCTCATCCACGCATTGAGACTCCGGAGCTCAGCCTACCTTTTGGGTCCTGCACGTGGAATGGGAAGCATTTCGGAGAATGCTACGCTGGAAGTTCTGGATTTCAACTTCCTACCTAAAAGCCTAAATTTAGCCTCCAGAACCTCTCTACCACATTTTCCTATGTCATTGGTACCGAAATGTACCAAGACAGCAGACTCCTCCCCAGCACTATCTAAGACCTTATCTAAGTGGCGCGTGAGGTCCGCTACCTTCGCACCAGCCAGGCATGTTACCAGGCGATACTCACGTCCACCAGCCACCCAGCTATCTACATGCCTAATGATCGAATCACCAACTATAACGGCTGTTCTAAGCCTTCCCTCATGGGCACATGGCCCAGGAGAAACTTCCTCGGTGTGAGAGGGTTTTACATCACCTGGAGGACAGGTCCTAGTTACAGGATCACTTCCTGCCACATCAGGGTGATGCTCTCCTGTCACGTGACCTCTCTCCTCCATGGGAACAGGGATGCTGCCAGACTGGAGGTGGGAATTCAGGACTATATCCCTGTAGGTCTCGTCTATGTACCTCTCTGTCTTTCTTATGTTTTTCAAGTCTGCTACTCTAGCCGCTAGAGAACAGACTCGTTCCCTG
The DNA here is from genome assembly GCA_033557465.1 of Ichthyophis bannanicus. Taxonomy (NCBI): domain Eukaryota; kingdom Metazoa; phylum Chordata; class Amphibia; order Gymnophiona; family Ichthyophiidae; genus Ichthyophis; species Ichthyophis bannanicus. The sequence goes on from CM066039.1 coordinate 198,158,504, forward strand.
AGAGCAAAGAGCTCCTTGCACCTAGTGCACACGTAAGACCTCTCACCAACTGGGAGAAAATCATACATGTGACACTCAATGCAAAAGACTGGAAAGTCCCCATCTCGCTGCTGGACTACTGTCTGCATCTTAGTTTTAAGCTTGTGTTTAGATCTTTAAGTTCTTTACTTACTAAGGGTTGCTATGGATATTTATACTAATAAAACCGTATCTAATACGTTTAATATACCTTGTTCACCTGAAGCTTAATTAATCTCAGGTCCTTAATGTATAACTGATTTGGGTAAGGAACTTCACCTGGGAATGGTAGGCAGGGATTGCAATTGGCTGGAACAGGGCAACAGGAGCTGAAGAGAGAGAATGTTGGTGGGGGGTGTAGTCAGAGGGAACCAGGTTGAGTTGTATGGTAGGGAGAGAGGTTTCATGAAATGGATAGTGTGGAGGGGTGAAATTTGTTTTGGTTACACAAATCACTCTGAATGAGCCTGAGCAGCTGATGGTATCATGAGGGGGGGGGGGACCTCCCAGGCAACAGTATTATTGAAGGGAGATTCTCCCATTGCCTGAGATGCCAGCCCTTTGTCTGGCAATGATCTTGGCTCTCACACTGAAGTTGTTTCTTTGCTAAAATGTCTCCCGCTTGAAAAAAAGTGAATGCCACTGCTCTATACAGTTCACCTCTATGCCACTGATTCAGTGCATTGAAAGGCATATAATAACAGGAAAAGACCTAATTAAATCCACTTGGATTTTACCATCTATTTGTGGCTTTTAATTACATCAATGGTCATATAAACCTCTATAAATCAAGGTAACATAAATTACCCAAACAAAATTAATATGTGAAAAAATGTCTTCCAAAAAATCCAAAGTGCAATAATCACACCGACAATGGCCAGTGTTTCACCCTACCCTGATGGCTTCACTTCGGGATGGCTTGTGTGACAAATCAGAGTAAATCTACAAAATTGTTTATGAGAAACAAATTGTGCTTCAATCTACATGTTGGCTTCTCTTACACTGTGGCATAAAACCTTTACATGTATTGTCAAAGCAATAGATTTAGGGGTTAAGGTAAAAAAAAAAAAAAAAAGATAAAAGGAGATAATTTACAAAGTAAAAGTAACAGTGGTAAAATAACATTACAATGTAGAGGTCAATAACAAAAGCAAATCCCTGTTTATTCTCTTTGTCCCTGGTAAGGTCATATTTCTTGCTTGATGGCAGAATATCACATATTTTGCTGCTATAGCTGCTGTTTCTCCTATTTCACCCAGGATTGTACTGAGATTTTCCTGCTCATTCTTTTGTGGGAAGTCTCTGATTTTCTCTGTTACATTTTGGGAAATGTAAATGTCTGACATCTTTGTATTCTGCATAGTACTGGAAGAAATGCATTGAAAAATAACATAGCTACTTACCTGTAGCAGGTGTTCTCTATGAACAGCAGAAAAGTCCTCACATATCAGTGATGTCATCTGATGGAGCCCCTGTGCAAGAGCATTTCCAGCTCCTTCTAGAAGCCTTTGGAAGCTCTACCACATATGTTTGCGTCTTCCCGCCTGCCACCATGGCGCCATCTTAGCTTCGATCCAATGAGAAAGCTGAAGGAGGAAAGAGGGTTGTGAGGCTTTTTCCTGCTGTCCATGGAGAACACCTGCTCAGGCGAGTAACTTCGCTTTCTCTGTGGACAAGCAGGAAAAAAGTCCTCACAGATGGGAATCCCTAGCTACAGGCTGCCTTGAACAAAAAAAAGATAATAACATTTCCAATTGGACTAACTAATAATATTTCACTTTTTTTCATAGCAACAAGATTTTTATGCATTTTATGTTGTTTTTTTAAAAACGTCTAAACAGAAAGAAATGAAAGAAATGGGTCTGGGGAGCAGAGTTGAATTCTACTCCCCCAAAAGGTACCGAAGTACTGATTGGCCAAAATTGCTGTTGCATCAAGAATCCCCATCCAAACAGTAGTGAGAGGTGAAAGTGTGAACCAAAGTCTACGTTGCAGCTTTGTATATCTCATCTCCAGGAACAAGCAGGAATGAGTCTTCACATATAGGTATCGTCGGTACCGACGGAGCCTGCGCGGGAACGCTCCCCAGCGTCCAGTAAGAAAGCTTTTGGGAGCATCCCACAGCGCCTGCGCGCTGCCTTCCCGCCTTTCCTAACAGCCTCTCTCCAGTTCTTCTTTTCCGCGGAGCCAGCAGGTCGTGTTCCTGTCACCGCTGAAGAAGTTCTTTATTTTTCTTTATCTCTTTGGTCGCGCGTCTGCCTTCTTCGACGTCGGACCGGTACCGCCGGTCTTTTCTTCTTTCTTCTTTAAAAAAAAAAAAAAACTACCGTTTCCCACTTCTGTGCAATTTTTCCTTTTGGGCCTCAGGCCTAGAACAATTTTCCTCATGGAAAAGCCCGCTTCCGGGTTTAAAAAGTGCACGAAGTGCAGCGGTACTCTTTCTATCACCAACACCCATGACTGGTGTCTAAAATGTTTGGGTCCTGACCACTCTATCACCGATTGTGAGTCCTGTTCCATGATGTCTAAAAGAGGTCGACAGAATCGAGCGGCAAAGCTCAGTACCCTGTTTCCCTCTGATGCAGCTTTGGTGGCATTGACATCTTCCAGGGCTTCTTCTTCCTCCCATGGATCTCAGGTAACCAAACATAAGTCCAGCCGGTCCTCGAAGGGTAGATCTCCCTCTAAGTATCGAGATGCCTCCGGGCTTGCTCTCGAGGATCCTGCACCGGCAAAATTACTCCGGCGGGAAGCTCCGGCTTCCAAAGCTTCATCTATGGGGTCACAGGTTGACATCGATGGCGTGGCCTCGACCGATCACCTGTTGCCATGTTCTGGGGTACCGGTGGTCTCCACTGGTACCGACATCCAGACATTGGTTGCGTCAATGGATCAGAATATTCTGACCATGCAGCGTGCCATCACGGCATTCATACAAGCTGCGACGCCTCCGGTACCACAACAAACTCCGTTGTCGATACCGGTTCCGGCACCGGCACCGATATCGGTTCCGGTGCCGGTACCGATTGCATCGACATCGGCTTCGGTGTCGACTGCAGCGGTACCCTGTCCTGTGATGCCCATCGGTACCGAATCAGTACCGATCACTCCCGATGTCGATACCACTCGGTACGCGTATCGGGCTCTGCAAGAGCATCCAGACAGGCGATACTTCGATTCCTCCGAAGACTCTGATGAATCAGAGGCTTCTGTCGAAGCATTGGTACTCCTTCCTCAGGAGCCCTCTTCTCCAAAAAGAAGAATGTCTCCTCCAGAAGACTTGTCTTTTCAAGACTTCATTAGGGAAGTGGCCAGGGGCCTCTCTATTTCAATGGTCCCTGAACCAGAGCCTAGAGCCAAGAAATTAGATATTTTACAATATCCTAAGGCTCCTAAAGAGGCAGCTACTTTACCAATTCATGAGATCCTTTATGATCACATGTTGGTTATATGGGAGACACCTCTTACTACTTCCCCTCATTCTCGCAGGTTGGACACCATTTACCGTGTTCCTCCCTGTCCTGGCTTTCATAAGACTGAGCTTCCTCACCACTCTATTGTGGTGGAGTCTGCTATGAAAAAGATAAAGAGTGCAAAAAGACACTCATCTAATCCTCCAGGAAGAGAATGCAGAACCTTGGATGCTTTGGCAGCAGAATTTTCCAGGCCAATATGCTTACTGCCAGAATCAACTCCTATAGTCTCTATATGGGGATGTTTCTAAAAGAAGTTACAGATCATCTGCTAACTTTATCTCCTTTTATCTCAGAAGATAAAAGGGAGGAGTTTCTCACCTGGCTTAACATGCCCAGGATGTTTCCAAATTTTCCAACCGTGCAGCCTTTGACTCTTTTGAGTGTGCCAGCAGAACCTCGGCTATTGCCATAGGTGCACGCAGACTTGCTTGGTTACAAGCTTCTGATTTGGAACCCTGGGTCCAGGATGGATTAGGAAATCTTCCTTGTACAGGTGAAAACCTTTTTGGCAAGGATTGGCAAGCAAAGGCCACTCAGATGGATGCTGAAAATTCTGCCTTAGATAGACTTTCAAAGTCTACTTTTGCTCCTGCTAGAAAAAGGTTATTCAAAAAGGCTTTCTTTCCCAAAAAAGGGAAATATTATCCTGGTTATGGTCACCAGGCATCTTCTGCAGGTCGTTTTGCTGCAAAGCATCAGCAACAACCTAAACAAGCCAAGCCTAAGGCTGCAAAGACTGCTACGGCCCAACAGCCTCAGCCTCCTCAGGGCCTTTGACTTACAACTAGAGAACTTAGCCTTTCTGGCTCTAGAACAACCAGAGCCTCTCACCATTCCAGGAAGGTTAGCTCACTTTGCTCCCAGATGGGAACAAATCACAGCAGAGCAATGGACCCTCTCCATCATGAGGGAGGGGTACAAGCTTCATTTCTTAAACCTTCCTCCTCACACCATGGTGAGACAGTTCAATTCTCCAACATCTCTCCTCGACCTTCTGGGTCAGGAGGTTGCTACCCTTCTTGCCCAAAAGGCAATAGAAGAAGTACCCCTTCTTCAACAGGGTTCAGGGTTTTACTCCCCCTATTTTTCTTATCCCAAAGAAAACAGGGGGCTACAGACCCATATTAGATCTCAGAGAATTGAACAAGTTTCTATGCAAGGAGAAATTCAAGATGATTTCTCTTGGTACTCTCCTTCCATACCTTCAGAGTCAGGATTGACTTTGTTCTCTAGATCTCAAGGATGCGTATACCCATGTCCTCATCCATCCAACACACAGAAGGTTCCTTCGGTTCCTTTATCAGGGAAAGCACTACCAATACAGAGTGCTTCCTTTTGGTCTGGCCTCTGCTCCAAGAGTGTTCACAAAATGCATGGCAGTAGTAGCTGCATTTCTACGCACTCTGGGAATATTTGTATTCCCGTATCTGGACGACTGGCTCATCCGCGCTCCATCCCAGTCAGAGGCCCAGGCTTCCCTAGCCTGCACAAGGCGTGTCTTCAGTATCTGGGATTTGTAATAAACATCCCAAAATCATAACTCACCCCTACTCAGTCATTGGAGTTCATAGGGGCCTTGCTGGATACCACAACTGCAAGGGCCTATCTTCCCCAGGCCCGTTGCCTACGCTTGGTGCAGTTAGCCTCTCAAATTCAGTTAAAGTCCCATTTAACTGCTCGAGAGATGTTACAACTGTTAGGCCACATGGCATCCACCGTGCATGTGGTTCCTTACGCTCGCCTTCACATGAGGGCAGCTCAGTGGACTCTGTCCACCCAATGGACCCAGGCATCAGGTTGCCTGTCAGACAAAATAGCAACCTCCAGTCGTCTCTTTTGGTCCCTCCAGTGGTGGAAGTCCACTCAAAATCTGTTGCTGGGGTCACCCTTTCAACAGTTGCTACCCCAAGCAACCCTTACAACAGATGCCTCCCCAAAGGGTTGGGGAGCTCATCTACAAGATCTCTCCACCCAGGGCATCTGGTCTCCACAGGAGACATCTCTACATATCAACCTCTTAGAGCTCAGAGCAATCCTTCTAGCTCTCAGAGTTTTCCACACCCTGCTCAGTCACAAGACAGTCCTCATCCACACGGACAACCAAGTAGCCATGTTCTACGTGAACAAGCAGGGTGGGACTGGCTCTCTGTCGCTTTGCAACGAAGCTTTGAGATTGTGGGCCTTCGCCAGAGAGCATCAAATTCATCTCATGGCAGTGTATCTTCCAGGGGTTCAAAACTCTTGGGCAGACAGACTCAGTCGAGTTCTGCTTCCACACGAATGGTCCCTCCATGGGGACCAGATAGCCAGGATCTTTTGAATTTGGGGAACCCCGGACATAGACCTGTTTGCAAGTCCGTGGAATGCCAAACTTCCCTGGTTCTGTTCCAGGATTCCGTGTCAGGGAGTTCAGGCCAGGGATGCCTTCCTCCTCCACTGGGGGAAAGACTTCCTCTATGCCTTTCCACCCATTCCCCTAATTTCCAAGACACTGTTCAAGCTTCAGAGAGACAAGAGGTCTATGATCCTCATAGCTCCACGTTGGCCACGCCAAGTGTGGTACCCTCTACTTCTTCATCTCTCTCAAACTCCCTCCCTGGACTTGGGATCTGCTCCAGACCTCCTGTCCCAGGAGGAGGGAACGTTGTGGCACCCAAATCCCCAGTCTCTTCATCTCAGAGCCTGGTTGCTGAAGGCCTAGACCTTCAAGATTTGCATCTTTCTCAGCAGGTGAAGGATATCCTTCATGCATCCAGAAAGCCTTCCACTAGATGTTCCTATGCTTTTAAATGGAAAAGGTTTACCATTTGGTGTGCAGAGAAGGGTCTTAACCCTCTTGCAATACCTCTGAATTCTGTACTAGAGTATTTGCTGCATTTTTCCCATGCAGGCCTTAAAACGAATTCAGTAAGAGTCCATTTGAGTGCTATTGCAGCATCCCTTAAGCCTCTCAATGGACATCCTATTTCCTCTCATCCTCTTATTGCAAGATTCATGAGAGGCCTTCTTTTAACTAAACCTCCCATTAGACCACCTCCAGTGGCATGGGATTTGAATTTGGTTCTTGGCCAGCTTATGAAGCCACCCTTTGAACCCTTAGCCACTACCTCCTTGAAATTCCTTTCCTGGAAGGTTATTTTCTCATTGCAGTCACCTCAGCTCGCCGTATCAGTGAGCTGCAAGCCTTGGTGGCTAATCCTCCTTATACAAGGTTCCATCATGACAAGGTAGTCCTCAGGACTAATCCACACTTTATGCCTAAAGTGGTCTCACCTTTTCATCTGAACCAGGAGGTGTATTTACCTGTCTTTTTTCCAGGACCTCATGCATCAAGTGCAGAGAGGAATCTTCATACCCTGGATTGTAAGAGAGCACTTGCTTTTTACTTACAAAGGACACAGCAACATAGAAGGTCCTCTCAACTATTTGTTGCTTTTGATCCCTCTCATTTAGGACTTCCAGTCTCTAAGAGAACTCTGTCCAATTGGATTGCTCATTGCATTTCCTTCGCTTACCAGAGTAAGAACCTTTCTCTGGAGGGCCATGTCACAGCTCACAATGTGAGGGCCATGGCAGCCTCTGTGGCTCATCTAAACTCTGCATCCATCGACCAAATCTGTTGAGCGGCCACCTGGGCCTCGGTTCATACCTTTACAGCCCATTACTGCTTGGACAAGGACTCCCACCGGGATGCCTTGTTTGGTCAGGCTGTTCTCAAACACCTGTTCCATAGCTAATCAACTCCTGCCCTCCATCCCTGGTTGGATGCCTGAGATCCATGGGAGGAGGTAGAGCCCTTCTCAGGGTCTCACAACCTTGGGGATCTCCCAGGCATCTCTAGCTGGGGAGTCCACATATGTGAAGACTCATTCCTGCTTGCTCCTGGAGATAGCACAGTTACTTACCTGTAACAGGTGATCTCTCGGAACAGCAGGAATAAGTCTTCACAACCCACCCACCTCCCCTAGGAGTTGTATCTCTCTATCTTTCCTTTCCTCTCTCTCTTTGTCTCAGCTTAAAACTCGAACTGTGGGATGCTCCCAAAAGCTTTCTTACTGGACGGTGGGGAGCGTTCCCGCGCAAGCTCCGTCGGTACCGACGATACCCATATGTGAAGACTTATTCCTGCTGTTCCCAGAGATCACCTGTTACAGGTAAGTAACTGTGCTTTCTGTGCAAAGAGAGTGAGCCTCACTCCTACAGGAGAGTCCTCCTTTCAGGCTACAGGTAGAGTGACTAAGCTCTACAGAAACAATTCAAAACCACCCCCCCTGGCCTTGGCTGTGGTGCAAGCAGGTCCTTCTGCAATTTCTCTTGCTTGGAACATGCTCAAGGAATCTGCTGGGCCGGGAGTAGAGGGTGCAAAAAAAATACCTTACATTTTTGAGTGTAGAAGATCTTTGGCTGCCACCTTGATACCTCCTGCGATAGGAAAGCAACTCAGACATGTACCTTGAGAAATTCTGAACAGTGATGGCTTATTTTTCTATGAAGCCTGCATTCCCTTCTACCTTGTCTCTGAAGAGATTTTCTCCATGGTTTAGTACATTGGCAAGCTTGTCCTGCATTTATGACTGGAGGTCTGAAACCCAGGCTAGGCAAGTCTCTGGATGCCAATACCTATTAAAGAAGCTGTTTCAAAAATGTTGCAGGTTACTTGGACCATGAATTTTGAGCAGTCTTTGCCATGGCTCACCAGGGAACGATATTGCTTAACCCTTTCCAGGCCGAGCCCAAAACTCTCGGGATCCAAAATTCTGACTAAATATTCCTATCAAATGGTATATAATACATGACCATAGCAGAAGGAAAATCACTATTAGAACATATTGAATAAGATGGGTACAATTTTCCTGAAATATGCAAAAATTAACCCGGCTGCAGAATGTGGATTAAAAATTTAAAGTAGGCCTTCAAATGGTTAAGCCTCTTGAGGGAGAAACTCTGAGATATCATCAAGGCTGTGAATGATGTTTTTCAAAAACATGCCCATGTAGAGCTGGTAAGAACCACACAAGAAGCAAGAAAGGCACTGTGAAAAATATTCCTCCCAAAAGAGTCTGGTGTCCGATCCTCCGTCCCTAAAGGTGCCGAGTGCATCTTAGAACTTCTGGACCTTTTGAGAGTGGATTCAATGACCAGAGAGTGGTGCAGAAGCTGAGGCTTCTTGAATCTGGGAGGCTTCTGAACTCAGTACATCAAGTCAATTTTTCTAGTAACGGGAGGTATAGTGAGGAGGACTTCCCATGCTCTCAACTGTAACCTCTGAAGGACGTGGTGTACAAGTCATGTCACAACTTCCTTGGGGGCCATGGAGTACTGAAGGATCTCCAGTTCTTCTGCCCTGGGCTCATCCTCAGTCTCCAAAGAAAATGGTATGGCCTTTGTCATATCCCATGCAAAATCCTGGAAAGTCATGTTCTCAGGTGGAGACTTGCATCTTTCATGAGGAGGAAAAGGATCATAGGGGAGCTCTGGAGCTGTATCCTCTGACAGATCATCAGATTCCTCATCTGTAAAAGCCTTCTGAATCAGATGCAGAGAGGAAATCAAAGTACTTTTGAGTCTTAGCCTAGTCGACTCTCTTTCCCTTCAGGGAATGGGAGCTCCTCTGGAAGCGCTGATGCACCGATGACATCCTATGCACTGGGGGAACATTAGTCCCTGATGCACTGGAGAGTGATATCGGCCAGGCAGGAACTAATATCGGCGCCCTTTAATGACCCAATGTTGATGCCTCCCCCGGCATCCTGTGCCTTTTGAGGATAGATTCATTGGCTGGAGAAGCCATGACAACATTCATTGAGGCTCCTAGCAAACAATCAAATGGGAATGGAGTTCAATGAGGTAACTCTAGCAGGGTGTGCTGGTGGAGCTTAGGTAGCAGGATCAACTCCCCTCTGTCACTATTGTAAGAGATGGAGGAAAGGGACATCTTTAGCTTTGAAATTTCAGAATAAGGCAGTTCACCTCTATTTACCACAGTTATCTCATTTATATGAAGTTCTGAATAAGGTTGTCTAGCTATAAAATCTCCCCATTGAGCTTGTTGGTGCTCTGGGAACTTGATTGCCAGGTCAGTTCCAGTAAATTCCTCTGATCTCGTGCTGATACCTTAGTGGCTCAAGATTGAAGATAGAGGCATTGCTCTCCTTGTCACTGCAGGCTGGGATATGAAAGGTTGGCTTCTTTCTAATGTAATCTTTGTTGTTTAGCCAAACAAAATTCTTGCCAGGATTTACAGATATAAGGCTGAGGGTTTAACCAAGAAAGGGAATACCTCTCATAGGAAGACAGGAAGGTGCCACAGTACAAAGACAAAGGAAGTCGGCCATTGGAGAGTGTGGAAGCAGAGAGCACCATGGTGCCAAAGTTTGCAGGTAAGAGCCATGGAACTGTTTCAATTCATTGCTGCTGCTGTAGGCCCTGGTGAGGGGCAACAGTGGTGGCAATGAGGGGCGGCTGGCTGGCCAGGGGGACGCAATGGATGAGATTCACCTAGAGTGCCTCATTTCCTTGTGCCAGCCCTAATTATGGGACTCGCAGCACCGATTCCAATGGGCAAAATCAGGGACTACAAATAGCATACTGCATTGAAATGCAAATTTAAAACCAGAACTGGCAAAAAATCTCACTAATGGAACTGGGTAACTTGGCAACTCTGCATCTGAGTCAGGCCAGCTGTACTCCTAATAGGTCTTCCTTCTTGCCTCCCCTCACCAGGCTTTCCACTTTTCTAGGCCTCACAGGATATGACTGAGCAGGGTAAGATAGGGTATTGTCCCTTCCTCTCCCAGGGGTCCACTCTTTTCTTTTTCTTTTTCTCTTTATAGCGTAGTTACTCACCTGTGGCAGGTGTTCTCTGGGAACAGCAGGAATAAGTCCTCACATATGGCTGACATCACCAACGGAGCCCCGCACAGGAATGCTCCCCAGCTGCCATAGGAAGCTTTTGGGATGCTCACCATGCATCAGGGCTGGTGCTACCCAGTAAGCCAGGTAAGCGTGGCAGGAGGGTGCCAGCGGCGGGGGGCGCCGTCGCTAGCTGCCCACCACTTCAAAAAAGAAAGCAGCCGCGGGAACATTTCTCTGTTGCTGCGGCTCTGCTAACTTTTAAACTGCTGGGTTGCAGAGTTTCTAATGGCAAGAATAAGCATTTCCTGTTTCTCGTAAGACAGACGGTAATGAGCTGTGACATGATGTTCCAGGCTCAGACCAGCCTGAGCATAAGCAAAGGAAATGCAGTCCGCAACCCAAAGTGAAAGAGTGCGCTTGGAAATTGCCACACCCAGCCTATTGGGGGCAAATGAGAAAAAGAGCTAAGAGGAACGCCAGTGGGCTTTCGTCCTTTCCAGACAGAAAGCTAGGGCTCTCTTACAATCTAGGGTGTGCAGAGAAGCCACAGCTTTGTGGCATGAGGTCTAAGAAAAAAAGTGGGCAGTACCACCAACTGGTTGAGATGAAAGGCAGAAACGACTTTAGGAAGGAACTTAGGATGAACCTGGAGGACCACCTTATACTGGTGAAATCTCATGTATGGAGGATGCACCACCAGCGCCTGCAATTTGCTAACTCTGCGCGCAGAGGTGACTGACACAAAAACCCCCACCTCTAAGTGAAGAATTTTAGAAAGCTGGAGCTGAGCGGCTCAAAGGGGACAGAGAGGTACTGCCCCATCACCACGTTAAGGTCCCATGCAACAGGCGGGGGTTTGATAGAGGGCTGAGGGAGCAAGAAACTTCTCATGAAGTGGCCTATGAGAGGATGGGTGGAAATGGGTTTACCTTCAGAGCAGTGGTGGTATGCCGCCACCACGCTTAGATGCACTCCCACTGAGTTGGACGAGACCAGAGTTGGAGAGGTAGAGGAGATAAGTCAGCAATGCCTCCAAAGAGCAAAAGAAAGGGTCCAGCTCCTTTTCTAGGCACAAGATGGAAAATCAACACCATTTAAAGGCATAGGTGCAGTGTGTCAAGTCCTTGCACGGAGCGAGGAACACATTCTCCACTTCCACAGGAAGATGAAGCTCTGCGAGAACTATCCACTCAGTATCCACGCTGTGAGGGCTAGGGAATGGATGTTGGGGTGAAAAAGAGACCTGCCATTCTGAGAGACTATATCCAAATCGCAACTGAGACCCAGGGGCTGCGAGACAGACTGAGGATGAGAGGAAACCAGGGTTGCCTGAATGTGATGCAATGAGAATCATGACATGCTTGTCCTCTTGAAGCTTTAATAGGGTTTTGGCCAAGAGTGGGATAGGTAGATAGGCATAAAGCAGATCTTTGCTCCAGACCAGCAGAAAGGTGTCGGAGGCTACCCAACAACTGCTTGGCACCCTGGAGCAAAACAGCAGCACTTGAGTGTTGTCCAGTGTCGCGAAGAGATCTATGCTCGGTGTGCACCACATCTGGAAGATGCAGCTGGCTACCGCCCTGCTGAGGGTCCACTCATGCAGCCACAAGACCCTGCTGAAGTGATCCACCAGGACATTGAGCTTCCCGGGCAGGTACATGGCTCTGAGGACCATGCCCTTGGAGAATGCAAACTTCTAGAGATGTACTGCTTCCCAACAGAGTAGATACGAGCCTGTACCTCCCTGTTTGTTGATGTAGAACATCATGACTTGGTTGTCCATTTGAATGAGGACAATCTGATTGGCCAACTGTTCCTGAAATGCTCAAAGTGTGTTCACATGGCTCAGACTTCCAAGAAGTTGATTTGGTGGAGACTCTCTTGAGCCATCCAAAGGATTGCCCATGCAGGCCATTCAGATATGCACCCCACCCCAGCTTGGAGGAATCCGTGATCAGATTATTATCTAGTTTAAAAGCTGCTCTATCTCCTTTAAAAAGTAGATAGATCAGCTTTTAAACTAGATAATAGGGGAAAGCCGACAGTCGCCCAAGAGCAGATGGTTCAGAAGAATGTATCCTTTAAGGATACTACCAAAAGCAGAGAGGTTCCGAAAAAGAAGTAAAGTAGCCCAAATACCCTCGAGTATGGAGCAGACAGAGCTTAAAGATCCCAAATTATCCATGTTTACCAATAGTCAATAAATATGAACAAAATATAGTCTCTAAAATCCTTGTATGCAAATGCTAGAAGTCTAAAAATTAAGATGGGAGAGTTAGAATATATAGCACTAAATGAGAGGTTAGATATGATTGGAATATCAGAGACATGGTGGAAGGAGGACAACCAGTGGGACACTGTGATACCTGGGTACAAACTATATCGTAATGATAGAGCTGATCAAATTGGTGGAGGGGTTGCGCTCTATGTTAGGGAGGGCATTGAGTCAGAAGGATTAAAGTTTTGCAGGAAACAAAATTTTGTGTAGGATCTCTATGGATTGAAATTCCATGTAAAAAGGAGAAGGTGATGGCAGTGGGGGTGTACTATCAACCGCCTGGCCAGAATGAACAAATGGATGATGAAATGCTCAAAGAAATCAAGGAAGCTAACAAAAGTTACAACACAGTAATAATAATGGACAGCCGGAGACTTGACGCCAATGCATGAAGAACATCCATTATGCCTGCTTTATTTTGGAGGTAGGCAAGGGGAGTTACAGGAACCACGGAGGCCATGTAGTTGAGGAGGCGAAGCATCTGATGTGCTGTCATGGCTGGGCTTCGCCGGATATCATAGGCCACTATGATGAGATGTTGGGCCCGATCCATGGGCAGGAAGGCTGGAGCTCAGGTAGTATCTAGGAGAGCCACAATGAACTCTAGGCGCTGAGAGGGCTGCAGGTGAGACTCTGGGTAGTTGATCACAAAGCCCAGATGTTCCAGCACCTGAATGGTGAGATTCACTGAACCAATTAACCCGGTATCAACTGGGTAATGTCACGGCAGGACATGCTAGGGAGATAAAGTTCCTAGATGAAATAAATGACTGCTTCTTGGAGCAGCTGGTTCATGAACCGACCAGAGGGGAAGCCATATTAGACCTAGTCCTTAGTGGAATACTAGAACTAGTGCAAGAGATAAGGGTATTGGGGCCACTTGGCAATAGTGATCATAGCATGATCGCCTTTGATTTAATTAGTGGAGGAGGGATAGTAAGGAAATCCACAGTACTCTCTTTTAACTTTCGAAAGGGAGACTATGATAAAATGAGGAAAATAGTTAAGAAAAAACTAAAAGGAGCAGTTGCAAAGGTTAAAGACTTACATCAAGCTTGGGGGTTGTTGAAAAATACTATCTTGGAAGCCCAGACCAGCTGTATTCCACGCTTTAAGAAAAGTGGAAGGAAGTCCAAAAAACTGCCAGCATGGTTTAAAGGTGAGGTCAGAGAGGCTGTTGTTGCCAAAAAAGCATCTTTCAGGAAATGGAAAAAAGAGCCAAACGACGAAACCTGGAAAAAGCACAAGGACTGGCAAGTCAAATGCAAGGCATTGATAAGGCAGGCAAAGGGAGAATTTGAGAAGAAGCTTGCTGCGGAAGCAAAAATGCGCAATAAAGACTTTTTCAAGTACATTCGTAGCAAAAATCCTGTGAGAGAGTCAGTTGGTCCATTAGATGATAGAGGGGTTAAAGGGGCACTAAGAGGCGACAAGGCGACAGCGAGAGACTGAATGAATTCTTTGCTTCGGACTTTACTGAGGAAGATGTAGGGATGTTACTCATAACTGAAGTGGTATTGAAAGGTGCGGAAGAATGTAAGGAAATATCGATACATCGGGAAGATGTATTACAACTATTAGATAAACTGAAAAGTAGCAAATCACCTGGGCCGGATGGTATACATCCAAGGGTGTTGAAAGAAATGAAATATGAGATTGCAGACCTGCTATTAGTAATCTGTGAACTATCATTAAAATCATCTCTACTACCTGAAGATTGGAGGATCGCCAATGTAACTCCAATTTTTAAAAAGGGTTCCAGGGGTGATCCGGGAAACTACAGACTGGTGAGCCTGACGTCAGTACCGGGAAAAATGGTAGGATAAAATTACTCAGCATGTAGATAGCCATGGCCTAATGGGAGACGGCCAACATGGCTTTAGACAAGGAAGATCTTGTCTTACTAATCTGTTATGGGTTTTTTTAAGGTGTGAATAAACAGGTGGACAAAGGTGAGTCGGTTGATATAGTGTATCTGGACTTTCAGAAACCCATTGACAAGGTCCCTCATCAGAGACTTTTGGCAAAACTAAACAGTCATTGGATAGGAGGCAGTGTACTACTGTGGATCAGAAACTGGTTAAAAGATAGAAAGCAGAGGGTAGGGCTAAATGGCCAATTTTCCCAATGGAGAAAGGTGAATAGTGGTGTACCCCAGGGATCTGTGCTGGATCCGCTGCTTTTTGACATATTCATAAATGACCTGGAAAGTGGAATAACGAGTGAAGTTATCAAATTTGCAGATGACACAAAACTATCTAAAGTTATTAAAACCCAAGAGGATTGTGGAAAATAGCAAGAGGATCTTGATAAATTGGAAGACTGGGCATCAAAATGGCAGATGAAATTTAATGTGGACAAGTGCAAAGTTATGCACCTAGGGAAGAACAACCCAAACTATGGTTACACGATGCAAGGTTCCACATTAGGAACCACCACCCAGGAAAAAGATTTAGGCGTCATCGTGGATAACATGTTAAAACCCTTGGCCTAGTGTGCGGCGGCGGCCAAGAGAGCATATAGAATGCTAGGTATCATAAGGAAAGGAATGGAAAATAAAACAAAAGATATTATAATGCCTCTATATCATTCCATGGTGAGACCGCACCTTGAATATTGTGTGCAATTCTGGTCGCCGTATCTTAAAAAGGATATAGCTTTATTAGAAAAGATTCAGAGAAGAGCCACCAAAATGGTAAAGGGGATGGAAGGATACTCCTATGAAGAAAGGCTAAAAAGGTTAGGGCTCTTTCACCTGGAAAAAGAGACGGCTGAGGGGAGATATGATAGAAGTCTATAAATTAATGAACGGCGTGGAACGGGTAAACGTAGATCGATTGTTTACGTTATCAGAATATAAAAAGACTAGGGGACATGCAATGAGGCTACAGGGTAAACTATTTAAGACTAATAAAAGAAAATATTTTTTCACTCAACCTGTAATCAAACTCTGGAATTTGTTATCGGGGGATGTAGTAAAGGCTGTTAGTGTAGCTGGGTTTAAAAAGGTTTGGACAAGTTCCCGGAGGAAAGGTCCATATACCAATATTAAGAAGGGACCCAGGATATCAATGCTTGACCCAGTACAAGCATTGTGGAACCTGTGTCTTTTGGGGAAACTGCTAGGTACGTATGACCTAGATTGGCCACTGTTGGAAACAGGATACTGGGCTTGATTGACCTTGGTCTGACCCAGTTATGGCATATCTTATGTTCTTATGTTCTTATGCAATACACTGGTGCGAAGATGGCTGAAAGGAAAGTCCCTGGAACAGGTTCTGAGACTGGAGCTAGAATCCTTGAGCGGTGGGTAGACTACCATCCTGTCCTTGAGACAGCCGGAGACTTGATGCCAATGCATGAAGAACATCCATTGTGCCTGCCTTATTTTGGAGGTAGGCAAGGGGAGTTACAGGAACCGCGGAGGCCATGTAGTTAAGGAGGCGAAGCATCTGATGTGCTGTCATGGCTGGGCTTCGCCGGATATCATAGGCCACTATGATGAGATGTTGGGCCCAATCCATGGGCAGGAAGGCTGGAGCTCGGGTAGTATCTAGGAGAGCCACAATGAACTCTAGGCGCTGAGAGGGCTGCAGGTGAGACTCTGGGTAGTTGATCACAAAGCCCAGATGTTCCAGCACCTGAATGGTGAGATTCACTGAACCTCTTCTGACGTCGTACCCTTTATCAATCAGTCATCAAGGTAGGGGAAGACGAAGACTCCCAGAGTCCACAGGAAAGTGGTAATGACCGCCAGGCATATTTTGGAGACTCTTGGGGAACACGCTAGGTCGAAGGGTAGCACCCAATACTGATAGTATCTCCTGCTGAGCATGAAGAGGAGATACTGCCGATGATGGGGGTGAATGAGAATGTGCCTATAGGCATCTTTGAGATCCAGGGAGCAAAGCCAGTCTTCCCACTGGAGGTAAGGCAAAAACATTCCCAGGGAGACCATTTTGAACTTTTCTTACACCAGGAAGTGGTTGATGTTCCTAAGGTCCAGTATGGGCCGAAAGCCACCGGTTTTCTTAGGAACCAGGAAATAATGGGAGTAGAGCCACTTTTCTGCCTGAGACAGTGGAACCAGTTCAATGGCCAGATTGGCTAGGAGAGTGTGAACCTCCTTTTGGAGAAGCTCCCGGTGGTGAGGATCGAGAGGGTACTCCCCTGGGAAGAACGAGGGAGGAAGTTGGTCAAAGTGCAACCGATAGCTCCCCTGGATAATTTCTTAGCATCCAGAGGTTTGTGGTTACTACTGGCCACCTGTGGGTATAATAGATCAACCCCCCCCCCCTCCACATGCAAAGGAACTGTTCAGGAGATGGTAAGAAGAGCCATGCTCCTCAGGAAGGAGTCAAAAATCCCCATCTGGCTGCAGCTGTGGTGCTGGCTGGGGTTTCGGAATCTTCTGCTAGCTCTGGCTTTGGCCCTTCTGCTGTCCTTGCTGAGGACCCTGGTAGGCCTGGTAGGGAGGATAACTGGGCTAATATCATCTCTTTTTCAGATAGAAGGTTTTCTTCCTGGCAGGGTCCACTGTCTTCCTGGAGAGACGGTTTATTGTCAATTGCTCCCTCTCCAATTCACCAACCTTGTCCTCCATGGGCTTGCCAAAGAGGTTCTCCCCTCAGCAGAGGACATCCGCAAGTTTATTTTGTACCCACTGCTCAAGGTCAGAGCAACCAAACTAGGCAACCAGGCCCAATTCCCACAGTGGCAACCCTGGCCACTGACTGAAAGGTGTCATAGGCTGCCCTGCTTATGTATTTTGAGCAGTCCTTCCCCTTGGCAATGATACTGTGGAAGAGGTCTAGCTGTTCCTCAGACAACAGGGCCGAGAACTTGACTAGGTCCCCCATAATATCCTTCAAGTACACTGCCATATATAGTTGGTAGGAAAGGATATGGTCTATCAAGATGGATCCTTGGTAAAATTTCCTCCAGACCCCATCCAGGGTACAGGCCTTCTACCCTGGAAGGACCAAAGAGTGGGTCTTAGAACTCTTAATCCTCCGCAACCATTGTGGACTCCACAACCATTGAGTTGTGGGGGAGCTGAGGTTTTTCAAACCCAGGGCTCTTTTGAACCCGGTACATGGAGTCCAAATGGCGACTTATGGGAGGTGCCATGAGGGGATTCTCCCACATCCTGAAGAGTTACGTCTGGAGGATACGGTGGACTAGCACTGCAATGCCTTCTTTAGGAGAGGAAGAATACTGTAATATTTCTAACTTCTCCATCCTTGATTCCTATTCAGCCTCAATGGTAAAGGGTAAAGCCTTCTCCATGTCTCGGATGAACTCATGAAACAAGATGTCCTCAGGTGGAGACTTGAGGCACTTGTAGGGCGGCGAGGGATTGGATGGAATATCCTGTGGCACTCGAAGTCCGGGGACTCCTCTTCAGTCTCCCATCCCTGAGACTGAATCAGTGAGGAAGTCAAAGTATTGATGGGCCTCCTCCCAATGCCGACGGCACTTGGAAGGGGTGGATGGAGTCCGGTGCTCCCGATGCCCCCAGTTGTGGCCCTCCAAACCTGAGGCACTCGTGGGGGAAATCCTGGGCACCGACAGCAAGCCAAAGCACCTACCCAAGCCTTCTTCTTCCCTGTCAGGGAGGGCATGGGTTTCAAGGAAGGGCTGCATTTCCACTGGCGTGGTCCACCAATGTCTGTGGGGCCACCAGGTAGCACTAAGGTAATCAAAGGCATTGGGTCCTTCGCAGCCTGCATTCAAGGGCTTGCATACACTCGGCCAGGAATGCTGTCTCTGATATGGCTGGAGCCAGGGCAGCAGTCACAGCCTCTCATGTCAGTTCCCTCATCTGGGATTCTTCGATGGCTACCACCTCGGAAGACTCCCAATAGCCCTCTGGGACTTTGAGAGGCACCTCCTCCCACCGGGCCAGCTTTGGAGGTCACTCCCAGACCTCATTCTTGGAGTCTTGCCGAGGGGAATTGTGATGTGCCCATGGGTTTTTATTTGGCTCTCGGCATCACCCCACGACTTTGATGGGACGGAAGACCAATCCTTCTGGGGGTGGTCCTGTTTGAAGGACAGCCTCTGGTCCAGGCCACTGTGGCCCCTTGGCTCTGAATGAGGTCAGGCACCACATTGAGCTGAGGTCTCAGCGGAGGCCCTTCAGGATGTCAATGTCGATGCCGATGCTGCCGACTCTGAAGACCCAAACTGTGATTCCTGCTGTTTCTCTTGATTTTTGAGCCTTTTGCAAATCATCTGCAGACATAATGTGCAGGTGGAAGGCTCGTGGACAGGCCCGAGGAACTGAATGCACCAATCATGGAGGTCCATCACCGAGATGGTGCGGGCACACCCAGTGCACTTTTTGAACCCACTGGTTGGTTTAGACATACTGGGGAAGACGGTTTCTGCCAAGTCAAAGGACTCCAATGTCCCAGCCGACCAGGGTGGCACACAAGGAAAGACCTGAGCACCAAAAATCCAGAGAAGGAAAAAGTACTGGAAAAAAAACATGGCACTAAGTCACCGATTCTCCTGGAGATGGGCAGGAAGATGAAGATGAAAATCGACGACTGAAAATAGCGAAAAAACAAAAATTAACTGCGAAGATTCGTCACTAATTTCCAAGGTCAGACAGATGTCTGAAAGGCTGACTGAGGTAAGATGGCTCCTTCGGGCAGGAAGACAAAAATGCATGTGTGGTGAGCATCCCAAAAGCTTACTATGGAATCTGGCGAGCATTCCCAAGCGGGACTCCGTCGGTGAAGTTGTCCATATGTGAGGACTTAATTCCTGCTTGGTCCCAGAGAAAATGTTGCTATCTATTTTCCTGGGCTCTGATTTACAATTCAGCTGGTCTTCTTGCCTGTATTAAGGTTAGCATATGTCCCCGATTTTCAGGGATTGTCCCCAATTTTAGAGCTCTCTCCCCAATTCCCATCTGTTAGGCAGCCTCCTGTCCCCAATTCCAGAAATGAGGATAGAGCGAATGGAAAAAAAAAAAGATGTTCAATTTAGTGATTTGAATATGTCCGTTTTTAGAATTTACATCCTTTATTTTTATATTTTGCACAGTACAGAGGAAATGCATCACTGTTTCTATTTCTCTGTTGATTTGTCTGCTTGGAAGTGATATTGTTGTTGTCATGGGATGGATTGGGGGAGGGAGGGGCTGGATAATGACTCCTCTTCTCCATGTCTTGTGCTCAAACCTGGAACTAAGATATTTCTTCCTTCCTCCTCCCCCCCTCCCCCCCCTTTGGATAAGTGTCCTAGATTTGCCAGCAAAAAAGCTGGTAACCTTAGCCTATGTCCCCCAAGAGGCATAGATACCCCATCACAGCAAGAGATAGACACTGCTGGAGAGAGAGAGAGAGAGAGAGAGCACATCAGGGCTGCCACCTCACTCCAGGCTAACTGATTATGCTGATTTGCATGCAGGGAAGATGCCGTTTTGATTTGCTTATGGAAATCAGTGAAAAATATCAGACTACAAACCAATGCATACGCTGAGGCAAATTTGGACTGAATCAGCCTGTTTGTTTAACCCAAGGGAACCCTGGCAGGCAAAGAGAAAGTAGAAGCAATAATAACAAGACACACGGGGCATGTTTACTAAGCTGGGCTAATGGTTATCATGCGCTATTTGTAACTAGGTCCCATGCTATTCAAAGGAACTTAGTCATAAATAGTGCATGCTGTTAACCCAGCTTAGTAAATATGCCCCATAGTATTTGCAGAGGGGTTTGAAGGAGCAGAGCGGATAGGAGGAAGAAAAGACAATAAGCTGGAAGGGATGATCTCACAGAAAAAAATGTAAGCAGATAAAAACCTCTTAAAAATGAATTTAGAGGTAAAATGCAAAAATATTAGATAAGAGTGATAGCTGCCGTATCTCCTTTGGCAGAGAAAGCTGACCTAAGTCTGTGGTTTTCTGGGCAAGTTGCCTAATCTTTCCCAGAACTGAGCTTTCAAAATTCATTGCATGAACCCAATGAACTAATGATCGTGAGTGGGCCAGCAGCAGAGTGGGCCAGGCAGAAGGTCAAAGCCGAGCCCTGCAGCCTAGAAACCCATGTTCCACTCCCCTTACCTCCGACCACAGACTTAATTGCTTAAAATGCAGATTTACTCATCTCTTTATTAAACCATTTCGTTTTTGTACCATAAACCCAGACTTGAAAGATGACGCCATAATTTGTGTGCTGAGCTGAAATCACTATATTGTGGCAGGGCCAAATTGACACTATAATTGGCCCTAGGCAAACATAAATTTGTGGGCTCCCATTCACGGTTTTTATTTCATTTGTTTATTTACTTATTTGTCTATGATCTGCCTAACAGAAAACATTGCTCAAGGCAGGTTACAGTAAAAACATACATAATAAAAACAAACCAAACTTGAAAACATGTAACAGGACCATTTCTGATCTTCCCACTATCCTCAGCTGTTCTCCCCCAGATCATCTCTTCTGAAGTGGCCTGGGGGAAAGCTGAAGGGGCTGGTTCTGGGTGTGGTGAAAGCAGCAAGTTGCAAGTAAGTGCAGGGACTGAGAAAGCGCATGATCACAAGCCCTGTCTCCTGCACTGCACTTCACCCAGCATCAAGAAGGACCATTATGCAGCCTGTAAGTGTACATGGATTTAGTCCCTGCGCTCACTCACAACCTGGTCCCAAATTCAGTACCAGTCCCTGCAGCTTCTAGTGCGGCTTTGGAGAGATAAACGAGGATGATCAAACAGGGAGGGAGAAAAAAAATGCAAGGTGAAAAGAGGTGGATTCAAGAGGCCTAGGGAGGAACTGGATTAGTATCAAAGGAATGTGGGGAGTGGGGTATATCTAATGCTAGAGACGCAGACAATCTGCAGATTACTGATAATTGCATTGCTAATTTAAAGGTTCTTCCAGTCACTGAGATCTCTGAATTAAAATTGCTTGTTGGTAGCCCAGCTCTGGCCCCAAGTATCCCACATCCGTCAGAAGTTTACCATTTTCAGGTGGGAGACTTGGCAGATCTACAAACCCTCTTGACTTTGGGCCCTAAGCATGTACCTGGTTTGCCTGTGCATTAATCCTTCCCTGCAATGTGGTGTAGATACTATCTGCCTGCATCACTAAGAGACATGTTTGCTAAACTGCGCTGTTAGCATGGGAGTAGTGCACGATAAACGTGCCACACTAAATGTTAGTGCGGGGCCTGATGTTAAAACTCCTGCACTAATTGGATAGCTTGCGATTGGGTGGGGACTGGGAGGGTTGGGGGCGGAATATGGGTGTTAAGAACACACTGAGTGTGTGAAGTTTGAGTGCATACTAACCATAAATGTTGCCATTAGCACAGGTGCACTTAATGCCTCCTCGGTGGATGGTGTTGTGTGCACCCACATGCTGTATTGCATTGTGCTCCGTGTTACCAACATACCAATGGCAGGGGGATGGACACATGCTTCCTGAAGTTGGCATGGGGCTCTGCAGTGGATTTGCAACCCAAATGCATACTGTCAACATGCTCTTTAGTAAGCATGCCCCTACATTACAGAAAATCAATTGCAGAGAGGTGTATTCTATTTTGTGCAATAAATAAACGTGCAGACACTTATAAGAAAACCAAGACAGCAGCTAAGAGATACCTGCGTAAAGCTAAGAAATGACTTAAGCTGTGGCAGGGTCCCTTCCCCAGGCAGTGTCTATTTAAAGGGCCACATTCTCTGAAAGAAGAGTGACTCACTCTCTCAACAGAATTCAAATTCAAGATACCCCCCCCCCCTCTTTGAGTTTGCTTTTGGATTCTGATGCCCCTCACTCTCTTGCTCACCACTTATGTGTATCTTACCATACTCTAAGTCCCCAGTTTTGTCTTGATTAGATTATAAGCTCCGATGAGCAGGGATTGTCTTTTATATCAGTAGTCAACAACAGAGCTAGGAATAATATTGCCCTTGTATACTTCATTGGTGAGACACCCCACCAAGGGTACAATATTCAATTTTGGAAGGCCTACATTTGTAAGGGCATTAGAGGATGACAACAATTCAGAAAAAGAACCAACAACACAAACCCTACAAAAGACTCAAAATGTGGTCATATGAAACTAAGGAAAACCAAAAAGGAGAGAATACAAGTCAGTGGGCAGAGAGTGGTCATAAACTGCATCGGACTTCTAAGAAGGCTGGAGTCATCTCACAAAGCAGCCATGGATTTAACCCTTACATCAATGAGCATGGGAAAAGGCAACAGCTTGGTGGAAAAGTGTATGGCTGTTGGATTAACTATAAAACTTGCAAAAAGAATAAAGGAAGACCGTAGATGACAAGGCTTGGAACAGCCGACTTGGTGGTGGCCAGCAGTGTAATGGAATTTAAAGTTACTTGTGTCAAATACAGAGGACAGTGATAGGGACAGGGTTGAGAGGTCGAGGGGAGAGAGAGAGAGAGAGAGAGAGAGAGTGTGTGTGTGTGTGTTGGGGTGGGAGGTGGAGGGGTTGTGCTTATCTTGTCTCAAGTAGTACAGAATCAGAGAGGAAGATAACTGGGCAGACTATATGGGCCAAGTGGTCCTTATCTCCCATTGTCTATTATATAATTATGGTACAGGTGCAGAGTTTTAGAGGGCATAGCCCAGAACAGAGGTATCAAGCATCTATTTACTTTTGCATCTGCACTGAAGCAGGCAAAAACACAGGCACCAGAAATGATGCACAAAGATCAACTACGTAGAATTCACAGATAATGTCATTCCCCAACTCTACTCTGCTCATTTTACCCTGTAACACTGCATGCACTATGACCTATTCATAGAGGGGTAGCAATAATCAGCATGGACATTCACACCAGCCCTAAAGCTGGAGAAATGCTCACACCTAGATTTTTCAAGAACTTGCGAAAATGACAGTATTTTATAATCGATGCACATACTTGAGCACTCTGTAAATGGCCCACCTGAACTCTACCCATGCACTGGCAAAGTTTGCACCATCAAAAAGCATGCATATGTTTACACTTATTAGCATTTTATAAGACGTCATTAATGCACATATGTGGCCATATACACACATTAATAACTAAAATAACCCCCAGTTAGATGCATACCTGGCACCTAAAAATTATGCATCCCTTTATAAAATGACTCCTTTATATGAATGCGATCCATTCAAAGCAATGTACAATTGTATAAAAACATAAAAACAAGCAAATAAAATATCCAGATTAAACAAAGCAAATTAACCAGCCACCCTACTACCAAACAGAGCAATACTTAGGAGTATATTTACTAAAGCACAGTAGTAGGAACGCGGAGTGTAGCTCGGGGCTGACGTATTTGGCCGTGCAGTAGTCAGGAGCATGCAGCCCAAAGGCACCTTCATAGTGCTCTTCCCTTTTGGGGGGAGGGGGGTGAATCATGGATGACTGCCCTCACCTCCCTCCCTTGAAGCTATCAGGACTCAGGGGTGGGTGTCCTATATGGTGGGCCATGGGGTTGTTTCTTGACCCTATGTGATAGAGGTACTGGCTGGCAGGCTGCCAAGAGCATGTGGTTCCCTCCCCCAATATCTGTGCATGATTTACATGCTCTAATGCTCCCATTCCCCCCACATGAGGGACACGCTCCACAATGACTGGGGGTGGGGGAGAGGGGGGAATATCCAAGCTATATAAGAGAAGTGAATCAGAGGGGATTCCCTCTCCATCCACCAGAGGCAGCTTAGGTGAACAGGTACCCTGGATGCCTCAGGGTGAGGGAGGTTCATATACCTATCCTCCATGATGGATACAGCGGACATGCCTGATCCCATACTAGGCCCCCAGCATGGTCAGATGCAACATTTACACACTACCATCCACAGTTAGAGGTGCTACATAGACTCTACATATATTTGCTTTCCTGATTTGCCCTACACCCATATACTAAGGTCCATTGCTCTGAGCTGTGCAGCCATTTGTGTTGTTTCCTGATCATTCCTCTCTATTCTGCACTGACTTGATACTACTGTCTTGTAGGTGGGGGTTGGGGCATAGTTATTACTGTTTTCAGTGGTTCATTTATTGTGAGACACATCCCCTGCATCTACCACAACCACTAGGACCCGGAACAGTAAAAACACATGCTGTTCATGCATTAACCCCATTTTACTCACGGCACTTTAGAAAACATGCCCCTTAATGTCTATTTAGCTTTCAAATCACTTTTACTGCTTCCAAAGTGTATGGCAGAGCTGGAGAGTAGGACAAAGGTGCAGGGAGATAAAGTTCAAAACCGGGATGAGAACCCACCAATTACAGATTTCTTAGCTCTAATCAGGAAAAAGTGATTTATAAATGTATCAATGTAATGAGTTAGAAGTATTGCCAGTTTTCTTCTGTGTGAGCCCAGTGAGTTTGGTGTGTCAGCAGTGCCCCTGTGTGACTGCAGGAAGTTGGGAGTGTTAGCAATGTCCTTCTGAGAGTTCAGTAAAAAAGAGTGCTAGTGGCGTCGCTGTGTGTGAGTGCAGTGAGTTGGGCTGGGAGTATTGGTCGTGCCTCTACATGAAGGCAGTGAAATAGAAGTTTTTGGCAGCCCTGAGATGATGGTGTTCTAGGAGACCTCTCTTTGCCTTCTCTCTCTGGTTTACTTGTTTGCTGGATTTCGTCACCAATTTTCAAGCATTGGATTCTCTCACACAGAATTTCACAACCTGCCTCAGTTAGCCAAGGGCATCTTTTTGGTGTGGGGAAAGGGGCAGGGAGAGAAGATTCTGTGAAATCCTAGAACAGGAATGAAGAACAGGATAAAGACTAGAGAGGTGTGAGCTCTTTTGTCCTTAATAGAAACAACAAAATAGGGCAGAGGCTGGTGATCTTGCTGGGGAAAGCTAATTTCTCTTATGAACATAGGCAAAAAAATTCTAGCCTAGCAGATATACCATAGCAATGAATGGCTGAAGGTTAGGGCAGAGAAGAGGTTCTCAACTTAGTCCTTGGGGACCTCTTTGTTGGTCTGGTTTTCAGGATGTCCATAATTAATGTTTATCAGATAGATCTGCCTACCATGGAAGCAGTGCAGGCAAATCTGTCTCATATATATTCATGGTGGATATCCTGAAACTCACAGGTCAAGTGTTCCCAGAGGACTGGGTTGAGATCCACTGGGCTAGGGCATTTCCCACCTCTCTAGGGACAAGGCTGGGTCTTTCTACTCAACCCCAAAGGTTATGCCTTTAAAGCACAAAGAAGACAGCAAGCCACAACGGGAAATGCAGACCCACCTATGCTATCTGTTTAGGGTTGCCAACTGACTCCAGATGCACCCGACAGGCTTGATCCAGTCCTGGGTTTACCCCATTGCATGCAGGGACTTGCAATCTTGCTTTTCTTATGGAGTGCAATGGAGAAATCAAAACTACATGTCCCTGCAATGTGATGGGATAAACCCAGGACTGGATCAAACCTGTCAGCGCATCTGGAGCCAGTTGGCAACCCTATCTCTGTTTGTTACATGGACAACTGATATATCTCTGGTATACTCCATATAGCTCAATCCATGGAGGCGGCTGGGGTTGTTCCACCTGCCAGCAGCAGGAAATGAATCCAAAACCACAAACTGCTGAAAAGTGCATGAAATAAGAAAACATTTCTGGGCACTGATCTGATTTCTGTTTAATTAATTAATCTACAGAATGTTATATTATATTTATAGATCACTTTCCTTGAATGAGTTCAACCCAAAGCAAATGTCATTCCACAAACAGCATCCATCCAATCTAACCTCTTTCCATTGATCTGCCTAACTGGCTCTTAGTTACACTATCTAGCCTTGTATGTAGCCTTTATTTGAGAGGCCAGGGCCAGGACAGTTTCCTTATTGTTCCTCACACCCTTACCTTTTTGTGTAATAAACAATGCTTACTGCATGTGTCAATCTATCTGTAAAAGCTGGTTCAAGAATGTATTGTTATTGCCTTATAATCATCATGGTTTATTTATTTCACGCTTTTCAACCTAGAAAGCTCAAAGCTTGTTATAGCAGATCAATGTTTACAAAATCCACACTAATAATCAAGCAATCAAAAAATAAATCAGGAAAATAAGAAGCCAGAAAGTAATTTCTTGTTTTAATTAAAGAACAGCCTGCAATGTATTCTTTCTCACATTTCCGACTTGGGGTCCTTTTACTAAATGACATTAACTGGTTAATGTGCGTTTCAGCACGCAGTAACTCAGAAGTCGGCATCGACTTGACAGCACAAAATAACACCAGACTGCAGTGAACTCTTCTAATATGCGGGCATGCCACATACTAGCTGCCAAAATGTATGCTAACTGGCAATTGCACCCTAATACATAGAGAGGGCAGGTTAGGGGAAGAGGGTGGGCATGATGAGCCCATTAGCACCTCTATGGGTATCGTTAGATGCAACTGTGTTAATTGCGCCACACGTTAGCATACCCATTTGGGTGTTAACTACTGGGAACACGCTGGTCATGCTGACAGTTACAGCGGAGGCCTGCACTTAATGTGTATTAAAAATGTGTTGCGTGCAAAACCTTAGCGGGATTTAGTAAAGAGGTCCTTTAGGTTCTTACAGAAAGCTGATCTCCAGATGATCCCCTTTGAACAGAGTGGCTCCCTGTGAGGTATTTATTTTTAGAGAGTTCATCACACCCTTCTCCTGTAATGACCCACAAACATTTTCAGCCTCCTGGCATGGTTCTTTACTCCTTGCTTTTATTATTGGTTTGTGTATTTTCGATCTGACAGGTCTTCCCTGCCATAAGCCTTCATTCACATCAACCTGGGGAGTTTCCCCCTGTTTTATATCCCCTTCCCAACTCATTTGACCCAGTCACTGTAGGAACAGTCCTTGCTGAGGGTGGAGGCACACACTAGCATTCCTTCCAGAAACCTGCAATCACGAGCCACTAGGTGTCATCATTGCCCACTGACTGGGGCTCCCTCCTTGCTAAGGCTAGGAACAAGTGCTGATCTATTCCACTTTATAAACAGATCTGTTCCTCATTGTAAAAATTTCTATGAACCCAATCTGTTCCTCTTTGTAAATAGTTTTGGGAATACCCCGCATTCAACTCATTATTATGTACATAGTTAATAATCCAGGTCCCCGGTGCATTGAAGTGCAATGTTGCCACTCAGCCAACAGGTCAGCCCCCTGTCTCCTTGCTTTAACAAAGCTTGTCTCAGCACAGTACGGTGGTAATAGGACACAGAATATTTAAGGGACTGGAAGTTGCTCTCCTGTAAAGTGACAGCCACACCTGATCCATTCCAGGCGTAGTCAGCAAGTATAACATTTAGGTAGTGGACCATTTTCAGTTGCTTGGCATTAGCCATCATCTCCTGGACAAAGCTAGGCCAAGAATTAGCTAATTATAAAAGAAGGGTCCCCTTAAGGAGAAGTAACCCTCTCATTCTTTGGTCTTTGGTGAGTCTGATTTTGAGCTCTCAGATTTACTGTTCTTAATGTTTCTAGTGAGCCAAAGAGAGTCTAGAGCAGGGATATAACATATACAAGACAGCGTGGCTTTTTAGTCAGCCTAGTGACCCTAAGACATCGGGACTATTTTTGTATTTTTCTGCCACATTCTCCTGGTCTGGTTGCATCTCTATAGGGGTAATGCCCTTTCTTCCTGTCTGTATCCTTTGTTCCTGATCGTAGGAAGACTTTTAGTTCCTGAAAGCTATTTGAAAACTGTATTTAAGAATATAAGATATGCCATACTGGGTCAGACCAAGGTCCATCAAGCCCAGTATCCTGTCTCCAACAGTGGCCAGGAACTTATCCAAACCTTTTTTAAACACAGCTACACTAACAGCTTTTGCTACATCCTCCGGTAACAAATTCCAGAGTTTGATTACACATTGAGTGAAAAAATATTTTCTTTTATTAGTCTTATATAGTTTACCCTGTAGCTTCATTGCATGTCCCCTAGTCTTTTTATTAGTCCAGTAAAAATGTATTACCTTATTTGTTTTAAATTAACCTTTATTTCTGTGCTCTTTAGCGATGTCACAGAAACTCTTCCTTGTACAGTCACCTTTTTCTCCTATTGATGTCACAATACAGTGACTGTCACAATACAGTTTTTTCTAAATATGATCATGTAATTTGTACTAATTATGATGTAATCTAACTATGGGACAATGTTTCTTTTGCATAGGAACTTTAACTAACCCGTTAGAAGAGGAAGCAGGATGAAAACTCTGAAAACTTGGGATCTGGATCTCCATGACCCATTCCTCTTAGTTTAAGGCTCGATATCAGTAAACCCCCAAGATCAATTTCTCTTCCCCGTCTCAAAAAAAACCCCAACAGGTTATCTGGAAACATCTGTATCTTTTGCCATCACTCCCCCACCCTGCACAGCTGCCCTTCTTACCTTGCTGACGAGGCAATGCAGGAAAGCTGCTAAGAGAAAGTGGCAGATCCCAAGCGCAGCTTTCATGGTGCCCAGCTGGGAGAGGAGATAGGGGGCAGAGTCCTGGACTGTCCGGCAGGGACCCAGTCCTAAAGGGCGGATCCAGAGCGCCGGCTGCTGCCGCCCCGGCTCAGGTCCATCCTGGAGCGGAGGTCAGGGGTTGAATCCCGCATCCAGACCCGGAGCAGCAATATCCCAGCGCAAGAGAAATCCGGAGAGCCCGGCCGTAGGTAAATACGCCTCCGGAAACCTTATCACATCCCGCAGAAAACAAGCAGCATCCCCAAACCGTTCTCTTTTGGAAGATCAGCCGCAAAAAATGTCACCAACTTGTTTTTTTCCCAGCCACTTAAAAAGTACCTGGTTGAAACAAAATAAAAAAAAAGCCCATATGCATAACCAATCGGCAAAGAAAAAAAAATAGAACAATTTACAATCAAGTTATTTCCAGTTCTCCGTCAGCAAAGAAACGTGTTTCGCTCTGTTTTTCCAATACGTTCGTGCCCAGTCTGAAGCCGAATCTCGTCTGGCTGGAGCTGGGATGGCAGAGGGAAGAGCGCCTTGTCACAGGTGCACGGAGAAGGAGGGAGGAGAGGCTGCGGCCACCCAGCCGCCTGCACAGTCTCCGCAACTAAACGCCAGAGCCGGAGAGCAGAGGCGGCAGCTCATGTGATGTAGTGGAAGCTGCTCCTGAACTGGGCAAGGGGGAGGGAGGGAAGGAGGGAGGGAGGAGGAGGGGGAGGGTGCTGGGTGCTGCTGCCCTCGTCTGCAGCCAGCTACGCCATGTGCACATTTGCAGAAAATTCTTAGCATTTTCTCTCACCAGTCAAGAGCTGTTTTTTTTTCTTTTTATTGAACAGTAACCCAAACGTTAGTACAGGGAGGTAGAATGGTTAGTTTTGAAATAAAAGTCCCCCATAAGGTATTTGGTGGCACGAACACACTTCAATAAAACATAAAGTGCAGATCTATGTCTAGTAATTCTTTCCTGGAACCTGCACTTCAATATTCAGGAGGAAAAGCTGCGATTGGAGCTCCCCCGCCGCACTTGTAAGCCGACCCCCCACCCCAGATAACCTGATGATCGGACAAACAACTCAGGGAGCTAAAATAAATACCCGTATGCACAGGATACATAGCACCTCCAACACTGTAACACCTTAGTTCATTTTAACTCGCGGCACGGGAAGTCTTCCTTCGTTACTTTTCGGACCTGAGCAGCTTTGGAAATAGTTCTAGGAACTAAGGAAGCAGAAATAAGTTCATTAAAGTCAGTTACAAAAAAATATCTCTCTGTTTTGTTGACTAGGGAGTTTTAAGACCAGCTGGAATTTCGGCAAGGCTTACAGGACCGGGGGCGGGGATAGCAAGAAATGTGGAGGGGCGGACAGCTGCACACCTGAAAGGGAAACAGTGGCCAGAATGTTAAGTGGGATTTTGATGGAATTGCTAACGCCTTTGCGAAAAGGATTTTAGATCCAGTTAGGATCCAAATGCAGCAGTATACTCTAGTTATATTTGCAGTAAGAAGCACATACGGAATTTGGGTATACACACCAGTCGCTTCATCATAATGAGGCAGATGTAATAAGCGCGGGAGCCTTAGCGCACAAGAAAACTGCACAAAGGATTGCCTAGAGATCAGCGCATTGCTTCTTTTAATCCCGTGGCAGTGACGGTATTAACCATTAAACTGAGATGCAAAGAAATGCATACAAACCCGAAGAGTGAGCGTACACTTTTCTAACACCAGGCTTTAGTGTGTGGTCTGAGGACGAGAATTAAAAAGTTAGCAATTCGTTCCTCTGCGACTTTTTATGCCATTTTCTTCGTCTCTTGTCACCAGTATGAAGTACCCATAACTTTATTCTTGTTTTATTAAAGGGAATGACTGGACAACCTAGTGACTAAAATAATAATTTAAAAAAAAGGGCAGGGCAATGAGGAGCTGAGGTGATCCTGTTGCTGAATGTAAGGTTAAGAGGAAGGTGTTCTTCTCTTGACTACAGAAATGTACATATCATACCAATAACATGCACAGGAAATATTTGCCATTCCAGATACACACATCTAATGTGCATTATAATGTATGTGCAGGCAAGGTCCTGGTACAATTACTATGCAAAATACTGATACGCTGCCAAGGCACACCTAATGCCGAGTGTATACATCCTTCCATTGCGACTGGCGCGTTCTCCCATGTTTACGCACATTTGCATTCCATTTGTTTATTGCACTGGGCATTTTTTATTTATTTATTTTCACTTATACGTTAGCAAACCACGTACTACTAGTGGACGTCAGAGCGCACAACTCGAATGCACGGCTTAGTGCATCAGTGTTGTTTAGCACTGCAGAGAGATGGTAGCATGCCTACCCAGGACCTCGAGTCAGTACACTCCTTCATTTCCTGGATTCTAGTACTTTAGATTTTCTATACTTTTTCTGCTGTTCATTTCCCCTGTTGTAATGGGGAAAAGAAAGAAAGTTCAAATAGGTTTTGAGTGGGTGGCCACCGATTACAGGTTGGCGATCTGTCAGAAAATCACAGCAGTTTTTCTTTCCATGTTTTTTCAAATGCTGTTTGACAATTCACTTGTCCTCCTTGGCCTTGAATCCTTTATTGCATCCAATTCTTTATTTTCTTATTTAATCCGTCGTTCCGAGATAGCTCAATGCGGGTTACAGCAAGCATATATAAAACAGCCAGTCTATATAACATAGATAGAGAGTCAAATAATGTATCAATGGACATCAGGAAACAGAAAGAAATTAAAGAACATGTACAAGAATATGTAGATTTTTTTGCCTCCCCCTCAGCTTTTCTTCATCTTCTACCTATATAATTTTATTTTAAATGGCGTTTTACTTAAATGGTTACAGTATGCATAACACGACCCGATAAAATTCTGGAGCAAAGTACAAATAGCCCTCATCACTGGCGAAGAACAAAAGGTGACTTAAAAAAAGGACGAAGTCAAGAGATCTGTAGAGGGAAATGGCATTGGTTTTCTTTACGACCATGACCAGACTGATTTGGAATACTACTGACTGAGAGATGCTATGGAAATTGCACAAAGAACTCTAATAATCCAAGAAACTGGAAAGCTGGGGGAGTTACATCTGGGGATCTGCTAGGGCAACTTTCTTTTTTTACCTAAAAATTTCAAAAGGAGCCCATAGTTGTGCCCAGGGTTACAGGGGAAAAGCAGGGCCTTTCATTTCAGCGCACACACCCAAGATGCTTTTCCCGGCTGTCAGGAAAGTCCTGGAAGCAGACGGAAATGTTTCTATGTAGCCAAGGAGATGTGCATTAGAATTCTTCTACCAGAACTGAAAAAAAAAATGAAACCTCCGTTTTTCTTTGGCTGTGTTTCAGCTTCCCAGCCTTTTCCAGATTTCAAGGATATTTCTGATGGGCAAAGGGTACAAACCTTCAGCTGGGGTTTTAGGCTGACAGCTCTAGTCCTCATCTCCCTCCTTCCTTCATTGACCATATGGGCACGTGTTAATAATTAACTGCAGAGTGGCCTGCTTCAATGGAAAAGAAAAAAGAAAGGGATATAGGGAGTACAACAAAGGCAGAAAGAAAGATAAAAAGGACAAAGCGAAAGAAAGTACAGAGACCAAGAAAAAGAAAAAGAAATGCAAAAAGCATAAAGTGGAAGAGAAAAATGGAAGAGAATTATAGAACAAAAAAAGAATAAAGAAAAAAAACAGCAGCATTAAAAGACAGAGAGGGCAAACAAGAAATGCACAAGAGACCAGCTTCCTGACAAATTGTTTCTGAATAGACCATTATATTAGCATTTCTACATTTTCTCCATGCAAGCCCAATTTTAAGTTAATGGTAAAAGTGGGCTTTTTGCAAACCAGCTGACTTGGTTCTCTGACTCCTGCAAATATAATCCAGGCAATTTGACCACAAGGGGGAGACTTAACTCAAACTATGGAAGAGGCTTCACAAGTCCCTGAAATTTACACAGCTGCAGGAACTGGAATCTGTTCTGTGACTGTTGTTGTTGTTGTTAAGTGCCGTCGAGTCGGAGTCGACTCATGGCGACCCTCTGGATAGCTATCCTAAATTGTGTTCGGTCTCCAGTCAGGCGGCTCATTGTTGACAGACTGGTACCCGTAGCTGCTGTTATTGTATCGCCCTTTAATTCCAGGAAAACCTCTGCATCTGTCACTATGTGTCCAGTATGTAATTTTCAGAAAAAATGAGGATACTAAAACAAAACCATCTATTACCTGACTGGGGGGGATTACTTCTTTCCAACCAAGTAACTTTATTAGTTGTATACTAGTCAAAGGGTGACGAAGAGAGAGATATTTATGCTAAAAGTGCAAAGAGAATTACCTGAGGCATTACAGTGACTGCTTCACAGATCACTGCTGGAAGGAAGCTCACATGGGAGGCCCCAGCTGGCAATGACAGGAAGCTCACCCTACTGGTATTAACACGACACGAGGGGGAGGAAGCTCACATTGCTAGTACTGGCCGGTACAAAAAGGAGGCTCATCCTGTTTGCACAGACATGTCACCGCTGTGGTCTTCTTTACCAATGGTGGCCTAGGAATGTATGGATTTGAGAACCACTAGAGGCAATAATAGGGTTGTATCAGAACTTGCCTTCTATATATAGGAGTGAAAGCATTTGGGGAGATGGTATTATAAGATTCATTCTCTGCCCCAGGAAATCTACAGAGCTCGTCCCAGTCTGTGACTGCCAATGCAATTTATATGAATAGATGTGGTGCTGGTTAACCTTAGTGGCCAGTTAAACTTTCACTAGACAAATCTCTATGGATTGTCTCCATGAAACTGCAGCTCAGGCAGGGCCAGCTTAGCCTAGGTGGCTACCGAGTGCAACAGCTTCTGGGAGATGGTGAAAACCAGCTGCAATCAAAGCAAAATGTAAAGGGTTCACTTTTACCCACAGGTATACTGAGCAATTTGCAAATAATCCATTTACCCAGATAAATGGTTTTTGTAATTGTTTTCACTGAAGGTAATTTTATATGGGTGATTTATGTCAAAATAACAAAAAGGCACCTAATTTGGAGGTAATGAGAGATCCAATGAATATTTTGGCAGCATGCACAAAAGGAAGGGATTAATTTTAGCAATGCTAACATCACGCTTTTAGCAGTGCTTTGTATGTGTGTAGAGAAGGAACGCAAGGCATAAAAGACCACCCTGACATTATAAGCCGAGGGAACCATAAGGATGAGAGTATCATCCATAGAGACAGAAAAAGAGGGAAGAGGGGAAGTTGGTGTGGGAGGAAAGGCAATGGATTCCATCTTGGTCATAAGGTGAGGGTAGGACATCAGACAGAAATGTCAGTCAAGCAGGTGAAATTTTTAGTGTAAAGAGGTAGTGTAAACAGAAATGGTCAGAGCAACAAGGGAACAAATGTAGAAAGACAAAATAGGAGGACCTAGGACTGATCCTTTCAGGTACACAGAATAGCAGTGGAAGAATCACCACCAATACGATGGGAGAGATAAGAACTTGCATATTTTATATACTGGTAAAGTTGTATGCTGGATGAATTTAATAGTGATGTAAATCACTTCAAGAGTTTTGCTAGAGGTGATTAATAAGTCTTTGTAAGTCTAAATAAATAAATAAACAAACAAACGAGATAACAGGACCTGAAATCCAATTGACTACAGTGTGTCAAGGAGTAGATACAATAGTTCTCAGCAGTGTCAAAAGCAGCAGATAGGTCAATGAGGATGAAGGTACGGCCATAAGGAGGCTGCTGTAGACTTTGGTAAGCACAATTTCTGTGGAACAGATCTAGAACAATTTGGGATGGGAAAAAAAACTCAAGACAGTGAACATGAATGGTGTATTTGAGAATTCTGAATATGGAAGGAGGAGAGAGATGGCATCAAAGTTAGGAAGTTTGATGGAATATCAATAGTGTAAGTTCCAGTGAGGTGTCCACAAGTGAAATATTGCTGAGGGCCCTCGATTGTAGCAGTGGTGTGTCACCCTCTTCGTGCGGCAGCCCCCGCAGCATGTGGCTCCTCCCATGTGGAGGCAGCAGCAAACTTACTTTCTCATCTTGCTGCACTGCCTCCACTCTTGTAAGTTTGGTGCAGGCCCAGTGGCTATTCCCCGCCAGGCCAAAGTCTCACAGTGCAGCTATTATCACAAAACATTGGCCAGGCAGGGAACAGTCATCAGGCCTGTGCCAAAGTTACAAGAGCGGAAGCAGTGCGGCAAAATGAGAAAGTATGTTTGCCATGCCCCCTTTCTACCTGGACTGCCCCCCTCCCCACATTGTAGGGACTGCTTGTGCGGAATTTGCGCCACTGTGGAGTATACTGCCATGCAACTATCCCTATATGAATAAATGTCCCTATATGAGCAGATGACAGCACACAGATTTCAAAGGAGCATGCTCTAGGAGCTCCTTGAAAGTATGCATACATTCCATATTTTAGAACAACAATACATCTATATAGTGGCACTTTTACCCATTGGCCTTTACACCTGCTTTGAGTCATGCATAACTCTCAGCTAATTTCTCATTTGGACCTGGATTTAGAGGCATGCTTGAGAGAGGAATAGTGCTTGCATTTCTGGCATTTAAAACCTCCTTCCTGGGAAGAAAGCTAGCTTTCCAGAGATGGCTCCCTAATTAGCTGCTTTTGCACAAGCAGGCTTACAAACAGATGTGGAGGCTCAAAAAATCTGCCACTTAAACATATAAGTTGCAAAATCATTTCTATTCATGAATATAATGTTATTTGTTCATATAAACCCTCTAGGGATGCTGTCTTTTCTGCTGTGAACTGCACCAAGCTTATGTGTTTCATTGGTATTGCTATACAGACTTTATAAAGCATTCAGTGTTCACCAAGTCTTTTGTGAAAAACCTGTATACTTTAAAAAGAGTTGGCTTAGGTGTCTGTTTCCCTACCTAGATGACCTATACAAAGCTATTCTTCACATGTGGCATGGAGGAGTAGCCTGGGGGTTGAGGCAAAGGCCTGATAGCCAGAATGGCTAGGGTTCAAATCCCACTGACCACACCTTGGGCATGTTATTCAACCCCCTGTTGCCTTAGGTACAAACTTAGATTGCAAAGCCTCAAGGGGCAGGGAAATTACTATATCTGGATCTAACTCACTTTCAACTACTACTGGAAGAAATGCCATACTGGGTCAGACCAAGGTCCATCAAACCCAGTATCCTGTTTTCAACATTGGCCAATCCAGATCACAAGTACCTGGCAGGTTCCCAAAAGGTATACGGGTTCCACAATGCTCATCCCATAGAGGGAGGAGTGGCCTAGTGGTTGGGGCAAGGTACCTCAGGCCAGAAGGTCAGGGGTTCAAATCCCACTAGAGAACAGCAACCTTGGGCCAGAAGGACTGGGGTTTCTAGTCAAACAGGTACTCCTTGTGGTCTTGGGCAAGCCACTCAACCCTCCATTGCCCATGTTCTCTGTAAAGTAGCTATCTCCAAGTTATACCGTATTTTCGCGCATATAATGCGCACCTGCATATAACACGCACCCGCATATAAAGCGCAATTTTCTGACTGTCCCGCATTGATTTTCTCACATAATGCGCACGCGCATATAACGCGCATGTGTCGATTGCACTGAGGTGTATAAAAACTTTGCGATCTCTTCTATTATAATCCAGTCATCATGCCAGGAATTAAGCGCAAGTCTTATACTGCGGACTTCAAGCTGAAAGTTGTGGCAAGAGCAGAAGAAACAAGTAACAGAGCAGCAGCAAGAGAATTTGATGTTGGTGAGTCATCTGTTCGTGACTGGAGAAAGGAGAGAACGGCGCTAGAGGAGATGAACCCGCGAAAACGTGCGCGTCGAGGTCCAAAAGAAAAGTGGCCAGAGCTAGAGAGTGACTTAAACAAGTGGATTCTGTCTAGAAGGGAGCAAAATCAAGCTGTCTCAACTATCCCAATTAAATTCAAAGCAAAACTGCTGGCCAATGAAAGAGGAATTTCAAGTTTCCACGCTAGTTTCAACTGGATTTGCAAATTTATGAAGAGGAATGGTCTTTCCGTGCGAATAAGAACAACTGTAGGCCAGAGGATTCCGGATGACTGGGAACAAAAGATGGCGGATTTCAGCACATTTGTCAGCAAAGAAATTTCTGAGTTCGGCATTTCGGCAACGGATGTTATTAACATGGATGAGGTTCCTGTGTCTTTTGACATTCCACCAACCAGGACTGTAGCTGCTTCGGGTTCAAAAACTGTCGCAATAACAACAACTGGACACGAGAGGGCTTGCTTCACTGTAGTCCTGGGTTGCACAGCTAATGGGCATAAATTGAAGCCGATGGTTATTTTCAAGCGAGTAACCATGCCCCGCGAAAAATTTTCACAAGGTATTGTTGTCCACTGTAACAAAAAGAGGTGGATGGACTCTGAGGTCATGAAAATATGGATTGATAAATGTTATCGGGCCAGGCCTGGAGGTTTCTTTTCTAAAAGGTCTTTGTTGATCTTCGATTCCATGGCTGCCCATAAAGAAACAAATGTGCAAAATTATATTAATTCGGCAGGTGCCCATATCGCAGTGATACCGGGTGGTCTTACTTGCAAACTGCAGCCGCTAGATATAGCTGTTAATCACCCCTTCAAAACGTTCATCAGACGAGAGTGGGATAATTGGATGCAGCATGGAATCCATGAATTCACTCCATCGGGACGATTAAAGAGGGCTACATTAATGGAAATCTGCAATTGTTTGTGTTCTGCTTGGGACAAAATATCCCCTGAAACCATCAGAAATGGATTCCGAAAAGCAGGGATTGTTTATAAGAACGAGGATGGGGTGCGCAGTGATGACGAAGATGACGATGAAAACGTCGAAAGTAGTGACGATGAAAGTGCATATGTTACGGAAGAGCGTCTTCAGACGGTTTTAAATTATTTCAATGATGATGTTGATGAGGGGAGTGATTTCGAAGGTTTTATGGAATCGGATGATGAAAAGTAATTAAATATATTTTTGTACCAAGATATTCTTGTGGTGCCTCTTTTTTGGGATCAGCTACTTGCAATAAAGTTTTGGTATAGTGCGCCCTCGAAAATACCACGCGGGAGGGTTGCGCGGTAAGTAAAAAAGTGTATAACGCGTGCGGTATATGCGCGAAAATACGGTAATGCCCTGTTCAATGTAATTTCAGTTTGTTCAATGTAAAATCACCTTGAAAGGCAGTATATAAGAAATGTTAAATAAAATAAAATCCTGGGGTAAGCTGTGGATTTCCTGGGCCCTCTTTAATAATGCTTTATGGACCTTTTCTCCAGGAACTTGTCCAAACCTTTTTTAAATCCAGCTACACTAACAGCTTTTACTACATCCTCCAGTAACAAATTCCAGAGTTTGATTACAGGTTGAGTAAAATATATTTTCTGTTATTAGTTTTAAATGGATTACATTGTAGCTTCATTGTGTGTCCTCTAATTTTTCTACTTTTTGATGGTGTAAACAACCAGTCTACGTTTACCTGTTCCACTCCATTCATTAATTTATAGACCTCTATCATATCTCCCCTCAGCCATCTCTTTTCCAAGAACCCCAACCTTTTAAGCCTCTAGTCATAGGGGTATCCTTCCATCTCCTTTACCATTTTTGTTGCTTTTCTCTGTACCTTTTCTAATTCTGCTATATCCTTTTTAAGATATGGTGACCAGAACTGCATACAACATTCAAGGTGCAATCGCAGCATGGAACAATACAGAGGCATTATAGTATCCTTGGTTTTATTCTCCATTCCTTTCCTTATGATTCCTAATTTTCTATTTGCTTTCATGGCCACTAATGTACACTGGGTGGAGGGTTTCAATGTATTATCCATGATGATGCCTAAATCATTTTTCCTGGGTGGTGGTTTCTAAGGTGGTATCTTGCTTCATGCAACCATAGTTTGGGTTGCTAACCATAGCTTAGCATTTGTCCACATTAAATTTCATCTGCCATGTGGATTGCCAGTCTTCCATTTATCAAAGTCCTCTTGCAATTTTTCACAATCCTCTTGCATTTTAACTTCTTTGAATATTTTTGTGTCATCTGCAAATTTGATCACTTTGCTCGTTATTCCTATTTTCAGGTCATTTATGAATATTTTAAAAAGCAGCAGACCCAGTACAGAACCCTAGGGTACTCCACTATTCACCCTTCTCCATTGAGAAAATTGGCCATTTAGCCCTACTCTCTGCTTTCTATCTTTTAACCAGTTCCTGATCCACAATAGTACACTGCCTCCAATCCCATGATTTTAATTTGGTCAAGAGTCTCTCATGAGGAACCTTGTCAAAGGCGTTCTAAAAAGTCAGATATATTATATCAACTGGCTCACCTTTGTCTACCTGTTTATTCACACCTTCAAAAAAATATAACAGATTAGTAAGATAAGACTTTCCTTGGCTAAATCCATGTGGCTTTCTCCCATTACATAGTAACATAGTAAATGACGGCAGATAAAGACCAGCATGGTCCATCTAGTCTGCCCAGCAAGATGGCAAGAGTAGGTGGCACCTGTCACTCTGTGCAGGCCACCCCTCCCCATGTCTTTGTTTAGGGGTAAGCCCACCACTCCATGTAGGACACCCCTATTTGTTGAGACGTTATATGGTTCAGAAGTTAGATGGTACTGTTTATTTTGTTTTTATCCTATTGCTGTAAAGGGATCCACTGTGTTTGTCCCATGCTGTTTTGAATTCCGTCACCGTGTTTGCCCCCACCACTTCCTTCGGGAGGGCATTTCAAGCATCCACCACCCTTTCAGTGAAACATTTTTTCCTCATATTGCCTTTCAATTTACCACCTTGCAGCTTCATGTTATGCCCTCTAGTTTTACAGCTTCCCCGTCTTTGGGTTTGTTTGTTCATCATTTCTCTTTAAGTATTTAAAGGTCTGAATCATATCTCCCCTGTCCCTCCTCTCCTCCAAAGTGTACATATTTAGGTCTTCAAGTCTCTTCTCATAAGGCTTCTGACGCAGGCTCCAAATCATTTTGGTCGCTTTCCTCTGAACAGTTTCCAGTCTTTTTACGTCTTTTGCAAGATATGGTCTCCAAAACTGAACACAGTATTCCAAGTGAGGCCTCACCATTGACTTATACAGTAGCATAAGTCCCTCTTCCTTTCTGCTGGTAATCCCTCTTTGTATGCAGCCCAACATCCTCCTGGCTTTTGCCACCGCCTTGTCGCACTGTTTTGCCACCTTGAGATCATCAGAGATAATCACACCAAGGTCTTTCTCCTGAACCGTGCATACCAACCTCGCACCCCCTATCTTGTACATTTCCCTTGGATTTCTGCTACCCAAGTGCATGACACTGCACTTTTTCGCATTAAATCGTAGTTGCCAAGCATTAGACCAGTCTTCCAGCTTTTGTAGATCTTTCCTCATGTTAACCACTCCCTCGGGGGAGTCCACTCTTGCAAATTTTTGTATCGTCTGCAAAAAGACAGACTTTTCCATTCAGTCCTTCAGCAATATCACTCACAAATACATTGAACAGTGCTGGACCCAGGACCGAACCCTGGGGCATCCCGCTAATTACCTTCCTCTCATCCGAGTGAGCTCCATGTACAATCACCTTCTGTCGTCTGTCAGTCAACCAGTTTCTAATCCAGTTTACCATCTTGGGACCCATCCCCAAGCTACTGAGCTTGTTGACAAGCCTCCTATGAGGAACAGTATCAAAGGCTTTGCTGAAATCCAGGTAGATGACATCCATCGCATGCCCCTGATCTAGTTCCTTGGTCATGCAGTCAAAGAACTCAATCAGATTTGTTTGGCAAGACCGTCCTTCGGTAAAACCATGTTGCCTCGGATCTTGCATCCTGTTGGTTTTGAGAAAGTTCACTATTCGCTATTTCAGGAGCACCTCCATTACTTTTCCCGCCACCGAGGTAAGGCTCACAGGCCTGTAGTTTGACACTTCTTCCCTGTCACCACTTTTGTGTAGAGGTACGACATCAGCCATTCTCCAGTCCTGAGGAACCTCTCCTGTTTCCAAGGATCTGTTGAAGACATCCTTTAGCGGTCCTGCAAGAACCTCTCTGAGCTCTTTCAGTATCCTAGGATGTATCCCATCTGGTCCCATGGCTTTGTCCACTTTCAGTTTAGCAAGTTGTTCTAACACCTCGTCTTCTGTGAATGGTGTGGTATCTACTTCATTCCCATTTTTATATTTGGGAGTCACAGCTGGTCCATCTCCAGGATCTTCTTTAGTAAAAACAGAGCAGAAGTATTTATTTAGCAATTCCGCTTTTTCAGTGTCACTTTCCACTAGTCCTTTCCCAGCACTTTTGAGTCCTGCAATTCCAACTCTGATCTTCTTCCTTACCCGAATATACCTGAAGAAAGTTTTGTTGCTACCCTTAACATCTTTAGCCATCCTTTCCTCTGCCTTTGATTTTGCTATCCTTATTACTCTTTTAGACTCTTTGAGTTGAATCCTGTATTCATTTCTGTGTTCTTCTGTTTGCAAGCTTTTGAATTTTGCGAAAGTTGCGTTTTTTGCCTTTATTTGAGCAGCCACCTCTTTGGAAAACCAAATAAGTTTCCTTCTCCTCTTGTTTTTATTTACTTTTCCTACATATTTATCTGTTGCCCCATTTATTGCCTTCTTGAGTTTAGCCCATAGCAATTCCACTTCCTTTATCTCCTTCCACCCCGTCATCTCCTCCTTTAAGTACTCTGCCATTTTATTGAAGTCAGTGTATTTGAAGTTTAGGACTTTGAGCTTGCTATGATTGGCCTGTACCATGGCTTTAATCTCAAACCACACCATGTGATGGTCGCTGTTGCTCACAGGGGCACTCACGCAGACATCTGACACACTATCACTGTTGGTGAGCACTACATCCAGTGTTGAGCTTTCCCTGGTTGGTTCCATCACCATTTGTCTAAATAATGCGTCTTGGAGAGCATCCACAATCTTTTTGCTTCTTTCCAGACGTGCAGAAGGAGTAATCCAATCCACATCAGGTAGATTAAAGTCACCCAATATGATCGCTTCCCCCTTTGCTGCTATCTTGGCAATATATTTAATCAATTCGTTATCTCTCTCTTCAATTTGAGTCGGAGGTCTGTAGACTACAGCAATATGGATGACAGCGCCATCTCCTCTTTCCAACGCAATCCAGAGCGCTTCTTCTTTTCCCCATGTTCCCTGCATTTCAGTAGCTTTAATATTGCTTTTCACAGCACAATTTTATGGTCAATTCAATGGAGCAAATTATCTGTTGAGCTGTAAATGAAAACTATTGCTCCAATAAAATCTCCAGAACTCTAATCCATAACACGTTCCCAGTCATTAAATAGGTAATTTAAAAATTGTTGTTAAAAGCAACGGGTCTCAAACTTCGAAGAGCTACGGTCTTCATATGGCATCGACCAAATGCTCTATTTTGCATCAATGACTCCTACTGTTGCTTGTTAGTCAACTTATAACTTCAAAAAAGGAACTTATAACTTCAAAAAGAGAAGGATATGTGCTTATCTTAAATCTGCCCAACGCCAGTCTCAGCGCTGCTACGTTTCACTGCCAAGCTGTTTCGTCAGGGGCTAAGGTTCCTGAACTCATCCTCATTTTACTTATTCCAAATATCGAATTCTTCTCCAAATGTTCTTAAATTCTTTACGCTATAAAAAGGGAATCACACATTAGTTCTCTGTTGTCTCAGTGAAGCTTATATTCATATATCTGTTATGCAACAATATAACCAGAAGAGTTTTACCGTGAACTTCATTGCAGGTCTCGTTCCATTTTCCAAACTGTTTGGTTCTGACAACGCCGCGCATGCGGACTACCTGCTGGGCGGGCTTTATATCGAATTCAAACTTCCTGCTCAGGTTTAAACACATAGATTCCAATCTATTTGTGTATTGAGCCCCCCTGGTCTCACGGACTGTAAAATAAAGATCCATCTTTGTTCCTTTATTATCAATGATTGATCTCTGGATTTCCCCTCTGATCCCGTCATACTCCTATCTATACAGAAGCATCTTAGATCTTCAAATTTATGATTTTCCTGGAGACAATGTTCCACTATCGGTGCTGCCAACGTCTTACACTTCAACCTGCTACGGTTCCGCCAGTCTAATTTTAAAAGGTCGAGAAGTCTTTCTAATATATAGTAGCCGACAAGGGCACTCTATAGCATATACTACATAAGCAGTATTACACGTTGAATAGTGACTTAACCGATAGGTTCTTCCATGATAGCTAAACGATGTAGTTTCCCAAGTCACATCACACATTTGACAGGACCCGCATCGAAAATGACCCACTGGTCGATTCAAAGAACTATGCTCTGTAGATCGCAATTTTGTGGGACTCAAAACTTCCTTGAAATTTTGGTGCCGCTGCCAAACGCACCGTATTCTCATATCCTTAAGCATCGGGATACTTTGAAGCACATTCGTGTGTTTTTTTAGAATCCCCTGAATGCGATTGTTAAATGGGGAATGTCTCGTCACAAGATTGATGACCTCCTCCTCAGAGTGGGGTGTATGAGGTGTCATTAAATATTCCCGATTGTTGAACAGGGCTCTTTTGTATGCCCGTTCCACTATATGTCGGGGATACCCCCTGTCATAAAATTTTGTTTTCAGTCTCTTCGCTTGACATTTAAAATCCTGCGTGCTTGAACAGTTCCTCCTATACCAGAGGAACTGCGAAAAAGGGAGCCCGTTTTTTAACCCTTTTAACCCTATTTAATGACTGGGAACAT
This sequence comes from Ichthyophis bannanicus, assembly GCA_033557465.1. Taxonomy (NCBI): domain Eukaryota; kingdom Metazoa; phylum Chordata; class Amphibia; order Gymnophiona; family Ichthyophiidae; genus Ichthyophis; species Ichthyophis bannanicus. The sequence continues at coordinate 198,202,275 of CM066039.1, forward strand.
GTTATGGATTAGACTTCTGGAGATTTTATTGGAGCAATAGTTTTCATTTACAGCTTAATATTGCTTTTGACATACAAGGCTACTCCACCTCCTTTTCCATTTTCTCTGTCTCTTCTGAATAGATTGTAGCCAGCTATGGCTATATCCCAATCATGCGATTCATTAAACCATGTTTCTGTAATGGCCACAATGTCCAAATTCGTTTCCACCATTAAGGCTTCCAGGTCTGGAATTTTGTTGGCTAAGCTTCGAGCATTTGTGCTCATTGCTTTCCAGCATTTTCCTGGCTTGTATGTATTTTGCATTGATTTTGTTCTGCCTACTTCTTCCCACATGCTTTTGATGTGTGGTTTAAAAGTGTGGCTGTTCCTGATGGTGTTCTGCTTTTGCTGGGGGTGGCATGCAGATGTTGACTTTCCACATCTGTCACCCCCTTTTCCTAGTTTAAATGCATATCCACATACTGCCTGAATTTTTCACTTAGGATTCTTTTCCCTGCAACAGAGAGATGTAGTCCATCAGCACAGTATAGTCTCTTGTTGGTCCATCTGTTGTCCCAGTTGCCAATAAATCTGAATCCTTCTTGTTTGCACCAGCTCTGGAGCCATGTATTAAAGCTGTTAATACGATGCAGCCTTTTTGTCCCCTTACCAAGAACAGGTAGAACGTCTGAGAATGCAACAGTGTTAACAACGCGCTTGAGTTTCTCTCCCAGAGATTGGAAGTCCTTTTGGGCTGTGGAGGCACTGTTCCTAGCCAGGTCGTTTGTGCCTAAGTGGATAATAACATCAAGCTTGGAGTGTTCACTTTTTGCGCTAAGTAATTCAACAATTTGGTTTGTATTCCTGCTGGCTGAAGAGCCTGGTAGGCACATGACTATCTTCTCTCCTTTGAACTGTGTTCCCAAGTTAGTGCCTCTGATGATGGAATCTCCAAGTAGTAGTAGTTTTCTGTTTGGTGAGGTTTTCTTCATATTTGGTGCTTTAGCAGGGGATTGGGCATTGTCTGACTCATTTAAGAGCTCTTCAGTTTCTTTGGATTGGGCATCCTCATTAGCCAAGGCAGAGAAGGCATTATGCAGGGATATCTCTTGATGTACAGGATATCTCTGTGTTATAGGTCGCAGTCTACCAGAACCCACTGTGATCCATTTGTTCCTAGAGCATTTGATTCTTTGTGGGAGCGGTGGTGGACTTTGTTCAGTTTGTATCCTAGAAGAGGTGCGCTTCATTGCAGCCAGTTCCTCCCTCAGTAGAGACACTTCTTTATGCATGGCAGCTAGGTCTTTCCTTAGTAGAGTCAGTTCTTCATGCATGGCAGCTGACTTTAGGCATATAGGACAAGCTTTTAGGCTCCAAATGATTTGTCTTTGAATGAAAGTACCGCAGTTATTGCACTGAATACAAGACATGTTATTTATGCAGTCCCAGAAGAGGAAGAAGAAGAAGAAGAAGACAGATGAAGAAGATGTGGCTTTTAACCCAGGTTAGGAATGATAGATGGCACGTATGTGACCACTATATAGGTAATGTAGCCCCTGGGGTGGGTGGGGCGAGGGGTAGGGTGGGCGGGAACCTAAGTGTCTCTGGCCAGTAGGCTGTTCCTGAACTGTGGGCACGGGAACCCACCACTAAGGACAAAGGGACACATGCAGCACAGGAAATGGAGGTCCACAACACTAACTTAGCAGGGGGGGGGGGTGGTCCCTCAGGGCAGGGTAAGAGAAAGTTTAAAACTTAAACCTCTACAGCAATGGAGTGGGTAAGGGAACCCAATACTAAGAACAGATAGAAAGCTATGTGGAGACAAACAGATGCACAGTTATTTGGAAAACAAAGACTCACAGTTATGCAGCAAAACTCAGTAAAAATCACCTTTTGGGAGAGCTCTGGAAGCACTCCACTTCTTAGGGAGCAGAAAGGCAATGCATATTTCATTAGACCATAACTATCCACATGTTCAGTAATTTTATTCTTTATAACGGTTTTTACCATTTTGCTTGGTACTGACCATCAGGCTCGTTGGTCTGTTGTTTCCTGGATCACCCATGGAATATTTTTAAATTTTTTTTAATAAAATAAAGTATAAAAGTATGATCTCCGATTATACATGATACTGGATTGTTCTGGAAAAGGAGGAGGGTGTATCCTTGTGGCTTGAAAATTAATTGAAGGTGGTGTACAGATGAAGGTTTACCAAGGGTACCTAATATCCTTTCACTGTCCTTCAGCTCAAGCCAGTCTGGCAGTAGCCAGAGATAGAAAAGAAGGAAGTTGGAAAGGATAAAACTTACAATTTACATGTGCTACAGTAGAGTCTGTAATCATTTTTATATCTGCCAAAAGGTTACATTATACTTACCACTTAATGTCCTTTCCTTGAGTCTTGCTAGACCAGTCCAGAAAAGTGGGCTATGTCCCCCTATCCAGAGACAGAGGAAACTTCCAGAGGGAGAACCACCAGAGGAAGCCTTCAGTAACAGTTGTATTGAAGCATATGGTGAAGAACCGCAGAATTCACACAACCTCACTGAAGGCAACACAGTTCAGCAGAACTATAACCATAATTAGGTATAGGACCAGCTTTAAGAGAAGGCTTGTCAGAAGGGTATGAACCTGCAGGGCCAATCACAGAGAAGAGCAGATCAAGCAGTTATCTAGGACAGGTCCTGGACTGGTCTAGCAGGACTCAAGGAATGGACATTATCTGGTAAGTAAATGTCATCTTACATATCGTCCTGCTAGACCAGTCCAGACAAGTGGGACATAACAAAGTTATGCCACCACTGGATGGAAAGAAGACACAGCAGCTTTCAAGACCTGTGAGCCAAAGGCCATGCCAGCCTGAGCATGGACATCGAAGCAATAGTGTTTGACAGAAGTGAAAAGTGATGCCTACGTTGCCACCTGACAAATCTCTAAGGGGGGCTACTGAACTATGCTCCACTCATGAGTGGAATGCGCACACAAACCCTCCAGAAGCACACTAGATACACAGAGTGTCACCACTCACCCTCCCAGAGGCATTTAGCGTGGGCAAGGCAAGTGGGTAGTTGTGTTTCTTAGACTGTGAACTTTAAATGGAGGTTTGGAAAGGCCTCCTGGGTAATGTAGTCCTACAGTAGTAAGAATGAGTCCAAGTTGTGCACGAGTGGTTCAGGTTAAATTAGGATTTATTGCCCCTCCCGGGGTTGGATGTTGATGACCATGAACAAAGAATATATTTACAAAGAAACCATATTCCTGATGTGAACAAAAATAGGCAACTTAAATAATGCTTATCTTCAGCTGTTACGGAATCAAAAAGAATAAAACAGTTTCCCTCCAAAATACTTCTTTTGGCTGTTTTTCTTCCTTCAGCAAAATCCAGTATTATTAACAAAGGGACTGCACATTGTCTGCCACCATATAAGAGCAGTCCATAAACACTTCGGACTCAGGGGGTTGATAAGGGTCCCACTGCATAAGATCACCTTCTTCCTTAAGGTCTCTTAGAGAGGGTTCTTCTGCCTGCCACGCAAACCTCTCCGTTCCAATTACAGGGTTCCCTTCCCCCAACCTGCTCTGTGAGTCTGGGTGTTTGGCTTCCTGTGCACACAGCCCTCTGTAATTAAAAGGATACACGTTTCCCTCTTCTGTTTGGCTACAGGGAATTCTGTGTCTGCCTTTAGAATTGCTTTCTCCCAGGAATCTCCCTTGGCTACAAAAGGGTTGGTAAACCTTTTCTCTCCCCTTTGATAAAAACTTGGTATCAGGGAAATAAGCTTTACCTGCAGGCTGTCTGTTGTAAGCACAGCGTGGTTGTCTTTTCTGGTTCCCAGAATAAACGTCTCTGCTTTTTGGATAGTAAAAATCCCCAGTGCTTTTTGTAGTTGAGCACTGCTCCCTGGGAACTGGACTTGAATATCTTCCCCAGCTCTCTTCCTCTGAGAAGTTCCTCCGAGTGGAATTGGGATTTCTTTCCCTTCTCTCAGCCACAGACCTTGGCTGCCCTCGGAGTATCTATCTTTCTCTGGTTTTCTCCTTCTTTCAGCTTTCTCCACGCTTGCTGTGCTGCCTTTTCCTTCTGTCTCCGTATCTGAGACTACGTCCGTCTCTTTCTCCTTCCCCTTCTCCTTTTCTGTCCTATATTTAACTAAAGGCTTTTTATCTAAGTTTCTTTCTCCGTTGTGCTGAGCCACACCTCCCACCAGGTGTTCCCCCTTCCCTGATGAGGCAGGAGCTAGCTCAGGGGATGGGCGTTCCCTAACACTCTGTGACGTTCTTTGTTTAGGGTTTCCATGCCAACCCTCCATGCTTGTTTCAGCACTGACAGTTCTGGTTTCACTTTGTAGTGAATCCTCTGTCTCCATCGGTTCTGAACCCTGTACTTCACGACAAGAGGCAATTGCCTCCTTGATCCAGCATCCCAAGGTAAACTAAATGACTGCGGTACTTCACCCAGCCCCCAACCATCATGAATAGATGACCTTTCTTGTAAAGAGAGTTAGCAACCTCCAAGCATTGGAGAGACACGCTCCAGACATCTACCAAGTAAAGGACCTCGTCCTTTCCGTGGCACTGCTCCTTTTTAAAGGAGGGCAACAGACTATCTGATTCCCCTGTAAGGCAGATACCACTTTGGGTAAGAAGGAAGGAGCAGGATTAATGCACATGGCCTCCCTCGAGAATGATCTCTGCATGACAAGGCTTGCAGCTCGGAGCTACATCTCGCCAAACATACAGCAACCAGAAAGATAGTCTTGAGGGTCAGAACTTCAAGCGTAGTCCACTTCAAGGGCTCAAAAAGGCTCTGACATCAAGGCCTGGAGCACCAGGCAAAGATCCCAGGGAACAACACGTAAACACAGGGGGCAATGCAGATTTCATATCTCCAAGAGGAAATGAGAAAAAGATCAAGATGTAAGGCAACAGACCACCACGCCATTGGCCTCCTGAAGCAGGAAGGCTGCCACCTGAGCCTTCAAAGAACAAAGTCCTTTATTCAGACCCTCCTGAGAAAGACAAGCAAGGACATAAGTCCGCCCTCTCAGGTCAGGCCTGATTCTGATGGCAGCAATCTCAAGATACCAGATTGCGCATATAGACCAGGTTGGAAAATCTTCTCCTAGCCTTAAGGAGTGTGGAACTACAGCGGGAGAGTATCTCGTATGCTCTATGAGGTGGCTTTCAAGGCCTAAGCTGGACGCAAGAATTGAGCTGGGTCATCAAAATAACTGGTCCTTGATGTAATGGCCCCTGAGTTGGGGCTAGTTGCAGAAGAGCACCATGCAGAAGCCTCATCGGGTCCCCAAACCATGATCTCTGGGATCCACCCGGAACACAGAGCCTGCATGCTGCTCTGTGTGTCGAAGCTCACGATCCACCAGCGACCATGGAGGAAACACGCACAGCAGGCCACACATCAGCCAGGACTGAGATAGAGTGTCGACATCCTCAGAGTTTGTCTCTCTGCCGTGACTTAAAACACAGTTGGCTTTGGCATTAGAGCAAGTTGTCATCAGATCTATCTTGGTACGCCCTGGCAAAGCCCTGTGCAGGAACACTCCCTAGCTTCTAATGGAAGCTTTTGGGAGGCTCCACTGCACCTGCATTCCTCTTTCCCACCTGCTGCTGCTGCAGCATCATCTTGAATCAGTCTGATAACATAGCTGTAGCTAAAACCAACTCTTCAGGGAGGTGGGAAGGTTGTGAGGACTAATTCCTGCTGTCCACAGAAAAACTCCTGTTACAGGTGAGTAACCACCTTTTCTCTGTAGACAAGCAGGAGGCCACCAAGAGCCCAGCAGAGGCAAAATTCAACTGCAGCATGGTCAGAGGTCTTAATGGTTAAGGAACCAACTATGTACAATGGCAATGATTCTCTCTTCCCTTTTTTTGGTAGCTTGGACAGAATAGAATGGGCCTAGGGGGGATGGAGTTGGATTCTAATCTCCAAAGAGATTCCAAAGTACAGATCGGCTGAAGTTGCTGTTGCATTGGGAATTCCCATCCAGACAGTAGTGAGATGTGATCGTGTGGACTAAGACCACGTTCAAGCTCTGCAGATCTCTTCCATGGAGACTTGCATAAGTTGGCCACAGATGCAGCCATAGCTCTAACATTGTGAGCTGTGACATCACCATCAAGGCTTAGGCCTGCCTAGGCATAAGCAAAAAGATGCAGTCTGCAGGCCAAATCGAAAGAGAACATTTGAAAATGGCAGCCCCTAGCTTATTAGGGTCAAAAGAAACAAAAAGCTGGATGGACTTTCTATGGACTTTTATCCACTCCAAGTAGAAGGCTAAGGCTCGCTTGCAGTCCAACATGTGCAATGCAGTTTCCACTTTGTGGGTATGAGGTCTCAGGAAAAATGCTGGAAGATCAACTGACTGATTAAGGTAGAAATCCGATACTGCTTTTGGAAGGAATTTAGATGAGTATGAAGAACCATTCTATTATGATAGAATTTGGTGTAAGGTGGATGAACCACTAGGGCATGAAACTCACTCACTCTGCATGCTAAAGTGACCACCACCAGAAACAATACCTTCCAGGTCAAGAACTCATTTAGCAGCTCAAAGGTAGCTTTCAATAGCTGCACAACAACCACACTGAGATCCAAGACACTGTGAGAGGTTTGTAGTGAGGCTTCAAGAGAAGCAACCCCTGCATAAAGTGAACAACTAAAGGCTGTACCGAGATAGACTTTCCTTCCACACCTCGATGGTTTGCTCCAATTGCACTGAGGTGGACCTTGATGGAGTTGGACTTAAGTCCAAACTCGGAGAACTATAGAAGATATTTAAGTCGTTTTTGTGTGGAACAGATGAAAGGACATGGCCTTCACACCAGAACCAAACTTCTTCAATTTGCAGGAGTTTCTCATAGAAGCCCTCCTGGAGGCCAAAAGGACTTTGGTTGCACTGTCCAGCAGTTTGAGTTGAGACAACATTAGCCTCTCAACATCCACACCGAGAGGGTCAAGGACCAGATGTTGGGGTACAACATCGTCCTGCCCTCTTGTGATATCAGATCTGGTGCATGGCCCAGCTGTAGTGGCTCCAGACTGGGGAGTTGCAGCAGAAGGGGAAACCAAGGCTGTCTGGGCCAGTAGGGAGCAATGAGAATCATTGTGCCGCCATCTGTTCTGAGCTCTAGGAGGGTCTTTGCAATGAGACATATTAGAGGATAAACGTATAGAAGACCCTTTCCCCAGTGCAGGAGGAAAGCATCCAATGTCAGTCTTCTGTGTGATCTTACTCTGGAGCAGAACTGATCCACCTGGGCATTCTGCGGGGTGATGAACAGAGCTATTGAGGGGGTGCCCCACTCTCGGAAGATGTGAGTCACTACTTCCCTGTCCAGCATCCACTCGTGCGGCTGGAGAACTTGACTCAGTCTGTCTCCCAGAGTGTTTTGCTTGCCTGGCAGATACGTGGCTCTCAATTCCATCCGGTGTGTGATGGCAAACTTCCACAGCCTGACCGCTTCCCAACACAGAGGTACGAACACGTTCCTCCCTGCTTGTTGATGTGGAATATGACAACTTGACTGTCGGTCTGAATCAGAACAATTTGGTTGGCCTGTTGATCTTGGAAAGCCTTAAGAGCATTTGTTACTGCTCTTAGTTCCACGAAGTTGATCTAATGGAGACTTTCTTGGATGGACCAATTACTCTGAGTGTGTAACCCATTGAGATGAGCTCCACATCCCAGCTTGGATGCGTTTGTCATCAGAACTCTCTGGGTTAGAGCAATTTGGAAAGGAAGACCCTTGAACAGATTGTAGTGGACTGCCCACCAGTGCAATGACTGAATGAGAGGGGTGGTGACACAGATGATCCCTAAGTCAACCCATGGCCTGGGTCCACTGAGTCCTCACTAAGGCTGCCTCATCTGGAGGTGTGCCAAGGGTGTGACATGCACTGTAGAGGCCATATGGCTTAGTACGGTCAACATCTTGAGAGCTGTCACCTGCTGACTCAGTTAAGTTTCCTGCACCAGTGCTATTAGTCTGTGCAGATGGTCGTGCAGAAGAAAAGCTGTCGCTTAAGTCATGTTGAGCAGGGCTCCAATGAATTACAACTGCTGGGTGTGTTGAAGGTGAGACTTTAGGTAATTTATAATGGACCCTAGTAGTTCCAACACCCAAATGGTCAATTGTGTTGCTTGAACCTCTTCCAGAGAGGTATTCTTGATCAGCCAATCGTCCAGATAGGGGAAGACAAACACTCTCAGCATCTGGTGGTAAGAAGCTACTACAGCAAGGCATTTTGTGAAGACATGGGGTGCTGAGGCTAGGCCAAATGGGAACACTTGGTATTGGAAGTGTTGTTACTGATGGTCACGTGATGACGGTGCTCTAAGCGGATGCCACAGTGCTGAGCTCCACTCCAGCCCCCATGAAAACCAGCTAAAAAAATGAGCTACACAGCCACAGACCCAACCCAGCCTCATCGGAACATTGGGGGAACCTTGTGGGCGGCCGCACCGACAGAGAAATTCCTGGGAGGGGATGCTGGCAAAGACAGTAAAAGCCATAAAGGAGAAGGCCCCAGAGCAGAAAATGGCAGAAAACATGTCAGTACAGATGGTGGCCCTGAATGGGGAGGCAGTGTGGGAGCTCACCAGTACTATAACAGAGGCCTTAGCAGATAAAATCACCAGACTGCAGAGCTCCGTGGATGATAACAAGGAATGCCTGGAGGCCCAAACAGCCAGTATCCAGGAGGTGAAAGACCGGATGGAGTGCCAGGAGCAGAGCACAGTGACACTGCTGGTCAGGGTGATCGCATTAGAGCAGGCCTGACAGGCACTGGAAGACCAAGTTGATGACCTAGAAAACCATAGCAGATGTAATAATATTAGACTGATTGGTGTACCAGAAGACGCTTCAAAGGAAGAATTATGGAATATAATTAAGGTCTGGCTATCGCAACAACTGGGCCTGCAACTACAAGGGGCTTAAATGAGGGCAGAAAGCGTAGTTACTCACCTGTAACAGGTGTTCTCCAGGAGCAGCAGGAATCAGTCCTCACATATGGGTGACGTCGCCGCTGATGGAGCCCTCGTGCGGAGCATTTCCCCAGCTTTCAAAGAAAGCCTTTAGGAATGCAGCATACATGCACGGTCCCCTTCCCGCCCAAGGGTGCCATCTTGCTCAGTCTGATGACATAGCTAAAAGACAGCAAAAATCTAAATGAAATATATGACTGCAACTCCAGGGGAGGAGGGAGGGTCGTGAGGACTGATTCCTGCTGCTCCTGGAGAACATCTGTTACAGGTAAGTAACTACTCTTTCTCCAGGACCAAGCAGGAAGTCAGTCCTCACATATGGGACTCCCCAGCTCTAGGCTACCGTGAACCCAGAGCTGAAAAATGGCTCCCTCTGAAGAGCCTCAGCATCCATGATAAGAATTTTCTCTGAGACGCACCCCGTACGGTAGCCGAACACAAGGGCCGGAGGGTAGGAGTTGCCTAAACCTCAAAGAGATTACGGAGTACTGCCTGGCCGAAAACACTGTCCTGCCGGGACTCTCTCTCCAGGCAGTAATGGGCTGCAAAAGTCTGGCTTGAAGACCAAGTTGCGGCCCGGCAGATGTCTGCCAACAGAACAGAGCAGAGATGAGTTACTGATGTGGCCTTCGCCCTGACATGGAGGGCAGTGACCCGACCCTGCAGGGGGAGGTCGGCTGCCCTGTACGCCCAGGCGATGCAATCTGCTACCCAAGTGGACAACGTACACTTGGAGACAGGTAACCCCATCTTATTAGGGTCAAATGAGACGAAGAGCTGAGTAGCCCTTCGATGCTCCCGCGTACGTTCTAAGTAAAAGGACAATGCCCTCTTACAGTCCAGGGTATGCAAGACTGTTTCAGCCCAGCTGGCATGCGGCCGTGGAAAAAAGGTCAGAAGAACCACCTCCTGAATGAGGTGCAAAGAGGAGACTACCTTCGGGAGGAACTTAGGATGGGTCCTTAGGACCACCCTGTTCCTATAGAACCATGTGTATGATCTATCAGAAACCAACTTGTAGTTCACTCACGCGTCTGGCTGAGGTAAGAGCCACCAGGAAAAGCGCTTTCCAGGAGAGGAAGCGCAAAGGGCAAGTAGCCATCGGCTCAAACGGTGGGCGAGTAAGTTGCTGCAAGACCACATTCAAATCCCAATCGCCGGTGGGCGAACCGGAGGCTTGAGTAGAAGCAGACCTCTGAGAAATCTGGACACCAAGGGGTGAAATGACAGAGACTGTCCTTCCACCGTTGCGTGGTGTGCTGACAAAGCACTGAGGTGGACCCGAACAGAGTTAGACTTGAGGCCTAGGTCTGAAAGGTGAAGGAGATACTGCAGTACTACTGGTACAAGGCAAGAGAAAGGATCTTCATTGTGCTGAGCACACCACACTGTAAACCTACAGCACTTGAGGGCATCGGACTTTCTGGTGGATTGCTTCCTAGAGGCCAATACTACCTCCTCAACCTCCTTAGAGAGACATAAGGGGGCTAGCACTATCCTTTCAGCAGCCAGGCCATCAGATTGAGAGACCTGAGATTGGGGTGCAGCAGAGACCCCTGCTCTTGAGACAGGAGATCGTGTTGCAGCCCCAGAGGGAACAGAGCTTCCACCGCTAACTGCAGGAGACGTGGAAACCACAGTTGCCTCGGCCATTTGGGGGCTACCAGAATCACTGAGGTCTTGTCCCAGAGGATCTTGAACAACGTTCAGGCCACCAAAGGCATGGGAGGAAACGCATACAGTAGGCCTGTAGACCAAGAGATCAGAAAAGCATCTGCTGCCATCCTCAGGGGATGCGGCTGTCTGAAACAAAACCTGGGCAGCTGATGATTTAGTGGACTGGCAAAGAGATCGATGGATGGAAGTCCCCAGCGGAGGAAGATCTGCTGGACCACCAATGGATTCAACTGCCATTCATGAGGCTGGAGAATCCAATTTAGTTTGTCTGCTACGAAGTTCTCCTGCCCAAGTAGATAAACTGCTTTGAGAAACATGTTCTGTTTGACCGCAAAAGAGCAAAGGACCAGTGCCTCCTGACATAGGAGTCTGGACCCTGTGCCCCCCTTGTTTGTTTGCGTAGAACATTGCCACCTGATTGTCTGAACTAAGACAGACTGATGAGAGAGAGCATGGCAGAAGGTTTGCAGAGCTAAGCAGATTGCTCACAGCTCCAAAATGCTGTTCTGCTGTGTGGCCTCCTGAGGGGTCCACAGGCCCTGAGTACATGCGCCCTGGCAATGTGCCCCCCAACCCCGCAAGGAAGCATCTGTCGTCAGCACCCTTGTGTGTGCTGGGGACTGAAAAGGTACACCCTTGAGAAGGTTTGGCATCTGTAGCCACCATTGCAAGGAGTTCAGAAGTCTTCTGGACACCTTTACCCTGTCTCAGAGATCGCCTGTGGCTTGTGTCCACTGTTCTCTGAGACATCATTGAGCCGTCCGCATGTGCAGGCGGGCATTTGGAGTCACATGTACCGTAGAGGCCATGTGGCCCAGGAGACGCAAGTATTGCCTGGCGGAAACACAAGATTGCTTTGGAACTGGTAGGCCAAGTCCATAAGCCTTTGGGCTCTGTCCTTTGGAAAGTAAGCTCTTGCCTGAAGGGTGTCCAATCTGGCCCCTATAAACTCTAGGTTCTGAGAGGGGAGCAAAGTGGACTTTGCGTAGTTTATGACAAAGCCCAGATGCTGAAGAAGAGTGACAGTATACATTGTGGCCTCTCTGGCCTCCTGGACTGATTGGCCTCTGATTAGCCAGTCATCCAGATAAGAGAATACAAAAACTTCCTGATTCCTGAGAAAAGCCGCCACCACCGCCAGGCATTTGGTGAAAACCCAGGGGGCAGAGGTTAGGCCAAATGGAAGCACTTTGTACTGAAAATGGTTTCCTCCCACCACAAATCTGAGATATTGTCTGTGGTCTGGATGGATGAGGATGTGAGTGTAAGCATCCTTTAGATCTAAGGAGCATAGCCAGTCTCCCTGCTGGAAGTAGGGAAGTAGTATCCCAAGGGTAAGCATCTTGAACTTTTCCCTCTCCAGAAACTTGTTAATATTTCACAAGTCTAGAATAGGCCTCCTGTTCTCTTTGGTACTAGGAAGTACCTGGAGTAGAAGCCTTGCCCTTCCAGGTGGTGTGGCACCGGTTCCACCGCCTGTTCCTTTAGAAGACTTTGCAACTCTTGAAGGAGGAGGGCTCTGTGTAGAGGGAGTCTTGGAGGCTTCCTTGGATAGTAGGAGGGGGGAGCTGATGGAAATGGAGCATATAGCCCTTCTTGACTATGCTCAGTACCCAGGTATCCCCTGTGATGACTGACCACCTGTAGGCGTACAGGATCAGCTGACCTCCTGTGCTGAGTGGAGCTACCTGCGGAGGAGAGGCTATGCTGTGGGAGTCAAAAACACCCTCCCTGCTGTGCAGGAGCTGGGGTTGGCAGCTTGGGAGTTTTCTGCCTACGGGGCCCATGCCTCTGCCCCCTGGCCTGCTGACCCTGCTGGGGAGCTAGAGAGGCCTGATATTGAGGGTAGGTTTTGTAGGCAGCACCCTTCCTCGGGTAAAAGGGCTTCTTCCCCAAGCCCTTCTTTTTCTGAGAAGGGGCAGAAGTCTTTCTGGACAGCCTTGTCCTGGTGAGAGTCTCCATCTCGATTTCTGCAGCCTTTTCAGTCATGGGCTTACCGAATAGGTTGTCACCTCGGCAAGGGACATCGACCAACTTATCCTGTACCCATAACTCCAGGTCCAATGACTGTAGCCAGGCCTGATGGCGTGCACCGATGCCGGCTGCGGCTACCCGGGCCGAAGCCTCAAAGCCATCATAGGCTGCTCGAGAGATAAACTTTGAGCACTCTCGGATCCCTGTAGATAAGGCCTTGAACCTCTGCAAGGGTCCCTTGGAGAGGCCAGCTGAGAACCCGGCAATTTCTTTTGCCAGATCCCGTAGGTACATGCCCATGTACAGCTGGTAGGTCTGGACACGGCAAGATAGCATAGAGCCCTAGAAGCACTTTCTACCAAGGGCATCCAGGTTCCAGGCCTCCCAACCAGGAGGCACCGAGGAGTGGATCTTTTGACTTTTCAGTCTGTGCATGGCCGATTCCACAACCATGGAGTTGTGCAGCAGCTGTGCCTTCTGGAACCCAGGGCTCTTACGGACTCGATAAATGGAATCGACCCGTTTGCTAAGGAGCGCTTCCCACATGTCGGAAGACACGGACACGGACACGGAACCGGTACAGTAAAGGCTTCCTTCGGAGGAAAGTCATACTGGAGGGCATCGAGCTCTTCGGCTCTAGGCTCCTCCTCGGTCTCCGCAGGGAATGCCAAAGCCTTGGCCATGTCCTGGATGAAGTCCGAGAATTGGGTATCCTCCGGGGGGGGGGACCTTCTCCGAGGCTCGGACTCCAGTGAGTCCGACGGGATGCACCAGGTCCAGAAGGTGTCAGGGGACTCCTCGTCCTCCGTCTCCCACACCGACTCCTCCAAGGAGGAGTCAAGTGGCTCCAGCCGTGTGGGCCTTGTTGCCACCCGCCCTGACACCGAGGGCACCGGCGTTGACGACCTTGGCCTCACACGGGAGGTCGAGGGAGACCTTGGCCGAGGATCGACTTGAGACTTGATGGACTCGAGGATTGGCTCGGCCTCCGGGGTCGACTTGGACGATGAAGTCCTGGTGGTCGGGGCAGATGCACCTTTCAGACCGCTGATCAGTATCCACTGCTGCTCCATGAAGGCAGCCAGGCTGCTCTCCAGGGCCATCAGCCTGAGTCCAAGCTCAGAGACTCAGCAGCCCCCAATTCGGGCCCCAACGATGTCGGGCCCGATGTCATTTCTCCCGGAGGAGAGTCTACGAGGACAAGAGATGTTACCTGACTCGGGGACTCTGGCTCCAAGCGAGGCAGTTTGGTTGGCTGCTCTGACTCCGAGAGCCCGGGGCAGTGGTCAGGGCTGTGCGACCTGGCCCTCGAGGATCAAGGTGCCTCCACTGACGCTGCCCTCACGAACCTCTTCTTCCTATTGTGCTCCCGGGTGGGAGACCCCGTTTCAGAGGACCCATGATGGTGCTCGGGCTCAGACTCCCGAGATGTGGAGGCCTCTGATGAAGTCCGGGCCCGGCCGGATGCAGACTCTGAAAAAATTCTTTCACATTGGTGCTGACGGCTCCGAAGCGCCTTAGACGACATCTTGCCACACGGGCCACAGATCAGCCGGTCATGATTGGGCTCGAGGCATCGGAGGCAGCAGTCATGTGTGTCAGTGAGAGACATAAGTTTCTTACACCGATCACACTTTTTAAACCCACTGGCAGCCATCGGGGGAAAAAGGGCCCCTGCAAGGTCAAAAGACAGGGCTGCCAGTTAAAAAAGAAAAAAAAGAGCGCAAGCGCTTGTCACAAAGGACAAAAAACGAAAAATAAACCCTGGACTCGATACCGGTGTATCGAGCCGAGGCGGGATGGGGAACCGGCGTCGAACTGGACAAGAAACGCGAAAAATCGCAGAAAAATCAACTTTTTACCGGGTGACATGAACTACGTCCATTGGGCTCCGTGGAAAAAGAAAGACTGAGCAAGATGGCACCCTTGGGTGGGAAGGGGACCGTGCATGCGGGCTGCATTCCCAAAGGCTTTCTTTGAAAGCTGGGGAAATGCTCCGCATGAGGGCTCCTTTGGCGCCGATGTCACCCATATGTGAGGACTGACTTCCTGCTTGGTCCTGGAGAATGAGTGCACCGGGTGGGAGTGCACAGACCGGCAACTGACAGGCCAAGATCGGCGATTGTGAGGATCTTTATCTTTATCTTTATATCTTTATCTTTATTAAAACACTTGATAGACCGCCCAGGCCAGAGCATCAGGGCGGTGTACAATCATAAAAATGACAGCCACTGGAAAAGAAGGAAGAAAGGAACGCCAAAAATAACAGGACAGAAAGAGAGACAGTAAAAAACAGAGAGAGGACAACAAGAGCGCAAGAAGGGCAAAAGGGAAATGAGGGGAGGAGGGCGGAAGAACAGGGAAAATTTAAGGGGGATGGGAGGCGCAACTAGGGGGATAAAACACCATCAGTAGGGGGGAGAGCACAGGAAAATTAAGGGGGATGGGAGGCGTAACTAGAGGGAAGAGCACCATCAGTAGGGAGGGGGAGATCGAAAGCCTGACAGAAAAGGTGTGTCTTAAGAAGGGCCTTGAAACGAGTGTAGGACAGTTCGGTGCGGAGTGGGAGGGGAAGAGAATTCCAAAGAGCAGGACCTAAGAAAAAGAAAGCGGAGTGACGAGTGGATTCGAGACGGGCCTGTGTAGATGAGGGAAGGAAGAGACGATTGCCGTGGGATGAACGAAGGAGGCGGGGAGAGGGCTGAAGATGAATGATATTGGCTAAGTACTGGGGGGTATCAGAGTGGAGAGCCTTGTGAGCAAGGATAAGTAGTTTGAACATAAACCGGAATTTGATTGGGAGCCAGTGTAAGGAAAACAGACACGGTGATATATGGGAACGAAAAGGGGACGAGGTGACAAGACGGGCAGCAGCATTCTGAACAAGTTGGAGATGACGGAGTTGGTAAGATGGAAGGCCGGCATAGATAACGTTACAATAGTCGAGACGAGAGATAACCAAAGACAGGACAAGAGTGACAACACAGGATAAGGGAAGAAAGGAACGAACGAACTTAATACGGCGTAAGTGAAAAAAGGAAGAGCGAACAACGGAGGAGATATGTTCATGAAAAGAGAGGGACGGGTCTAGGGTAACACGCAGGTAACGAAGGGTAGGGGCAGAAGGGATGGAGTGGGAGCCTATGACAGGTAGTACCGTGGGGGGTGGGAGACCAAAGGTAATCCAGAGAGCAGCAGATTTAGCGGGGTTAGCATGCATGAAGTTTGACTCAAACCAGGAGGCGATAGAAGACAAGCAGAGGTTGAGTGGAGCAAGGTCCGGGGAGGAGGGAGAAGTGTGGTGAACCAGGAGGATGTCGTCGGCATATATGTAGAAGGAAAGAGCAGATTGTTGGATTAACAGGGCTAAAGGAGCAAGAAAAGCATTGAAAAGCAGAGGAGCGAGAATGGAACCCTGGGTGACGCCACAGGTGGCGGGGGTAGGGGGGGATGCTGAGGTACCGGAGTGGACTGAGAAGGTACGGCAAGAGAGGAAAGAGTGAAACCACCGGAGGACAGTACCATGGATACCAAAGTCAGACAGACGAGAAAGGAGGGTGCGGTGATCGACTACATCAAACGCAGAGGACAGATCCAGAGAGACCACAAGAGAAATATCACCACGATCGTAAGAGCGGTGAAGTTCGGAGAGCAAGGCTGTGAGGACGGTTTCGGTACTGTGACTGGTGCGGAAACCAGATCTTCAGCTTCAGGGAGAAACACAGGCT
Organism: Ichthyophis bannanicus; assembly: GCA_033557465.1. Taxonomy (NCBI): domain Eukaryota; kingdom Metazoa; phylum Chordata; class Amphibia; order Gymnophiona; family Ichthyophiidae; genus Ichthyophis; species Ichthyophis bannanicus. Next base: position 198,218,649 of record CM066039.1, read on the forward strand.
CATGACTCTGTACTGGAGGAAGCGTATCCTGGAATATAAGGGGAAGTCAGTATTGCTTTTTAATGACTCCTCAGCAAAGCTTGCGGAAAGCTGGAGAGCCATGACCCCCTACTGTTCAAATCTGGCACGCCAGGATATCTGGTTCGCCCTACAGTTCCCCGCCCGGATCCGGGTCACTTATGAGAATCGGATCCAACAGCTGGAGTCTGTAGCAGTGCTTAAGGCGTTTGTAGAGAATCTGCCAGCTGAGTGATTACGAACGGGACACAGTGATGGATTGCTAAGCTCTGTTGGTGGTTAAAGTTATGTGGCTCTTGGCACTAGGTGCAAGCGGACCTACTTTACAATGGACCTGGAGGGATGCACATATGTTCAAGGCATTGGCCATGAGGACAGGCGAGCAGCGTAACGGACTCGGATGATGTGCCAGGGCCTGCCTCTACATGATACCTCCTCACACAGTTCCACACTTGACAGATGGACAACTACCCCCAGAGCGGAATGTGGTGGAGTAAGCAGAGAACATGAGGAGCAGAGATATCGCCATGCTACTTGAGCATCAAGGGGTGAGAGCATATCCTGTCTCAGAAGATACCATAGGGGGTGGCTCTATTAAAAGGTCTGTGAGATGTCTGATTGCTGGGGGGAGTGTGTGAGCATTGACACATGTGAGAATGATTGGTGCAGGTACAGTGAGCATAGGTGGGTTTGGTGCTGGGGGGGAAATATTGAGAAGAACGAGGAGGGAGCGGGGAGCACTGGAAAGGTTTTAAGGATGCACAGTAGGGGAGCTGTGCAGGGGGGATAAGGGGGGGGAGCAGAGGGGGGAGCAGAGGGGGGAGGGAGGGATCAAGAAGACCAGGGGAGTCGGGGAAGAGCGAGGGGGAGGGTCAGTGGGGAGGACACTTCACACCACAATCACGACTATTGGCAGAAAAGGCGGGCAGCGACACTCAGTTGGGAAGTGTTGCGAGCTTGTGTACGGACTAGCCGAACACTGACTGGGACACCCATAACACGCTCAGGTATTGGATAATCCAAAATTGACCATACTGACCCTAAATGTGGCAAGCATCCATTCACCAGTTAAGAGGACAAAACTACTAAACCACCTCTGTAAGGAGCAAATGGATATCATATTTCTCCAAGGGACCCACCTAACAGAGAGGGAACACAAAAAACTACACAGAGGATAGGTGGGGGCGGCCTCCTACAATGGCAGGCAGAGGGGGGTGGCCATCTTGCTGCATAAAAGCTTGGTTTTCGTACACCATTGCAGCATAGTGGACCCAGACAGATGCTTTCACATAATGGAAGGGGGGGGGGGGGGACGGGGACTCTGGAGGCAGAGAGTGGTGCTATGCAACATCTATGCACCTAACAGATATTAGCATGGGTTCTTTTCCAAAGTCATGGCTCACCTAGCGAGATTCGAAGGGTAGCAGACTATCATTGGAGTGGATTTTAACTTACCTCGTAACACTATGGAGGACTGCAGGCCCTGCAGAGCTAACATAAAAAACCTGGAGAAAAAGGGTGTTAACTTCCTTCTGGAGAAATTGGGGTTCATCAATACCTGGAGGACTTTGCACCCGGGAGAGCTAGACTTCACCTTTTATTCAGCATCTCACAATAGCTATGTGCACTTAGACTATCTCTTAATACCTATCAATATGCTTTGGGGGCTAGACAAAGTAGAAATCAAAGACTCTGGCCTCTTGGATCACAACTCTGCGTGAATGGAGGTCCAAGTGCAGAGAGGGGGGGAGAAGGAGGGGAATAGGACATGGTGCATGAATCTGACATTGATCGGAGACCCTGAGTTTCACACTCATTGGAAGACAGTGTGGCAGCAGTATTGGGAGGCAAATGGAAACGATGAGGTAGATAACAGGACCCAATGGGAAGCAGCCAAAGCTACGATGAGGGAGAAATAATCGCCTATGTTGACGCCGGAAAAGATCTGGAGATGAAAAGCTTCTAGACCTCTCCAGACAGCTCTATACTTTCTGGAAGCAACATATGTGGATGCTTGGTGAAGCGGAGAGAATGAAGTACATAGAGGTACAAAAGGCTCTTAATGACCTGCTCAACCGAAGAGCAGAAGGGGATATCCACATGTATAAATACCAATTCCATAAGTGGGGCAATAAAGCAGGGAAGCTTTTGGCCAAATTAGTGAGCCCCGCAAAGGGGAAGGGAATGATCAACTGCATATGAGACTCTAGAGGGGGGAGAACACCGCACAACGAAGGGAATCCTTCAACAGTTCTATGAGTATTACAGTGCACTACATGGGGAAGGACCAAGGGATGTGGTAAAACAAGAGGCATTTTTTAAAGGCCTGACCTTCCAGAACTGGGAGAGGAGGAGAGGCAAGCGTTCAAAGCCCCTTTCACAGCATAAGAAGTAACTGAAGTAGTGCAAATGCTGAAGCTGGCAATAGTACCGGGCCCAGATGGGCTAGGGGCAGAGTTTACAAAATACTGGGGGAGGACATGGTGGCCCCATTCCTAGCACAGTTCCAAGAGACCCTAGACCGGGAGGACGTGGGAAGGTGCTGCAACTTGGCCACGGTAGTGGTGCTGCCCAAACCGAGGCAGGACTTCATCCTGGTAGGTTCTTACTGACCCATATCGCTGTTAAACCAGGATGTGAAGATGATAGCAACTATGATGGCCCGCCGCCTAGGCAGTTACCTGCCCCAGCTGACAAATCCTGACCAGATGGGCTTTTCCTGGGGTGATATGCCTGTGCCAGCACCCTAAGAGCCCTAACGGTGTTATATGCGGCCAAAAACAGGACATACAACACGGCTATTATAAGCCTCGACACTGAGAAAGCGTTTGGTAACATATCTTGGGACTACATTTTATAGGTGATCGACCAGTTCAGGATACGGGGGACCTTTTTGGAGTGGATGCATTTACTATACAATGACCTGAAGATGCAGATTTTGATGAATGAGCACCTCTCGGAGGCACTGCCACTCAGGTGGGGCATGCGCCAAGGATGCCCTTTGTTCCTGTTAATTTTCGTTCTAACCCTAGAACCACTGGCACAATGGATACAGCAGACCACGGACTGGGAGGGGATACGTATAGGAAAGGAGGAGGCCAAGACAAACCTGTATGCAGATGACATGCTTCTTTTCTTAAATAATACAAGTTGAGACATAGGCCAGTTAATAGGTACCATAGAGGGAGGAGTGGCTCAATGGTTGGGACAGGTTACCTCAGGCCAGAGTGTAGGGGATTCAATTCCTGCATGGGGACAAGTAACCTCAGGCTGGAGGACTCCTTGTGGCCACTTAACCCTCCATTGCCTTAGGTACACTTAGATTGTGAGCCCTTTGGGGACAAGGGGATACAAAGTATCTATTCATATATATATATGTGTGTGTGTGTGTGTGTAAACCGCTCTGATGTGCATAGTAAAAGGGGGTATATCAAGTGCCTAAACCATAAACTAGTTTGGGTCATTCTCTGGGCTATGAATTAACTGGGGGAAGTCCGAGGCATGCTAGCAGAGTGGAACAGTGCATGCAGGGGCCAGGCAAATTTCCCCTTGTTATGGGGGGGGGGAGGGGGTGAATATCTAAAGTACTTGGGTATTTATCTACACACAGATCCCAGAAAGGTGTACCAGAAGAATATGAGGGATAAATTGGAAAGCATTCCGGTGAAAGGTAGCATTAGTGAAAATGGTCATGCTCCCACAATTGCTCTGTCCTTTACAGATGATAACACTAGACAACCCGACATACTCTCCCATCCGCCATGATGACACAACTCGATACGACCTCCCTATCTGTCTTTTGACATAACCATATCCACTGCTACAATTACTCAATATGTATATAGTTATCCCTGTTTAAACCCAAGTTGTGCTACCTGTTCTCTGTAAGTTTCAATGTACGTTCAGCCTGCATTGTACAATTTACTGTTACTTGTAAACTGCACTGATTCTAAAGAGCGCGGTATAAAAAAAGATTTAAATAAATAAATAAAATAAATACCTCTCTGAGTGCAAGGCAAAGAGGACCGACTACTGGCGCACACTTACAACTTTTCTATGGAGAGGGAAGGGGGCAAGAATCAGCTATCACACACACTGACGTGGAACAGAGAGAGGGGGGAGGAGTCTGTCTTCCAAATCTATGGCTATATAACATGGCCTCCTTGCTGATATGGATACATGGTCTACAGATGTAGGATAGGGGTTAAACACCACCAGATCTCTTTGATGGGGAGTGTGCGTCTTACAGCTGAATGAGCTTGCTGCAATGCACCAGGACAGGGGGCAACAGAGCAGCGGGTGGCAATAGGTTCCTAGGAGCCCTGCAGAAGGCCTGGGACTGGTGGTGATACAAAATGGGGGGAGGGGCTGAAGGTAAGTCCCCATTCTGATGCATGGTGGGGAGTCCAGAGTTCCCCCCAGGCATGGAACATGGTGTGTTTCAAGACAGCAGGGGTTGTAAATTTCTTGGCCAACTTGTGGAACTACGGAGAGGCAGGCTTCCATCATTTGTGGATATGCAGAAAAAGTGGCAGCTGCCAAAACCACATTTTTTTTTGCATATCTACAGTATCATCACTATGCCATAGGGGGCAGGGGAGAAGGGCAAAGACTTAGCAAATTTACAGCTCTAGATAAAGCTTTTCTTGCCACCACAAAGAAGCATAATAAGATATCACACTGGTACGGCCTGGTAAGCAACGACACTGAGGAAGCTGGTGCCTGCCTGGACCACTGATTTGGGAGAACCGGTCAAAGATGCGGACTTACAGGGCTTTTTGTGAAAATACCACGACTCACTGTAGACATAGTACTACAAGAGTCTCAGCTTAAACTTCTACATGGAGAATACATATCAAGAGCATGTGGCATACAAATGAAACTGTGGAAAACCTCTGAATGCTTGCACTACCAGATAGGGCAGGAAACACTGGTGCACACATTTCTGGAATGTCACAGGCTAACAGCATATTGGAAGGACATTTTAGGGAATATCCACAGGGTCTTGGGATGCGAAGTGGAGTGACTTACACAGTCCTATTATTGGGGTGGAAGAGCCACTGTGGGACAAAGGGGTGTGACCCATGGGAAGGAAATTTGCACAGGTGGTCCTCCTGCTAGCCAGAAAGGTAATACTGGTACACTGGATAGAGCCTGAAGCACCGAGGTCCGGGCAGTGGACGGTAAGAATGCTGAAATGGCTGAGTGGACATCACGTGCTTCCCAAGAAAAGCATTTGATGGCGAGGTGAAACTACGCCCAGCTGTGGGCTGTTTTCTGTGAGGGATCGGCCTCTCTGAGGGGAATGGATGTGGAGTGATCTGGGGTGGGGGGAAGGTGCGGGGGTAGGGGGTGGGGAAGGGAAAGGGATCAGGGGCCAAGGGGGAAAAGGGGCTATAGCGCATGGATATCCAGGAGAGCTTCCCGGCCTAGTTTGGACAAAAAGACCTTGCTTAAGATGATGGCAGAGAGCCCCGCCCAAGTACAGCCGGAGGGCAGTACAGCTAGTGGCATAGAATTATATAACGGGGGTCACCGGATATGGCTGAACTATAGCAGTACAATGTTTGCACTCATGTGCTTTGTGGCTGAGTTGATATAATGTAATTTTGATTTTCTTTTTTCTTGTTATCTGTTTATTTGATATGCCATAGCCCAAATAAAAAGTATTTACAAGAAAAAAAGGAAGTGCTGTTCCCCCAGGACAAATTGGAGATACCTCCCGTGAACAGGATGTATCGGTATGTGGGCATACACATCCTTCAGATCCAGGGAGCATAGCAAATCTCTTTTTTGAAGGTAAGGGAGCAGGGTATCTAGAGAAATCATTCTAAACTTTTTTTTTTACCAAGTACAAGTTCAGATCTCTTAGGTCTAGGATGGGACAGTATCCCCCTATTTTCTTGGCGATCAGGAAGTACCTGGAATAAACCCCCCGACCTCTTTGCTCTGGTGGCACAAGATTGATTGCGAGATCTGACAAGAGGCTGGTGATTTCTCTCTGATGCAGTTCCTGATGCAGAGAGTAGAGATGATGTACCCTTGAGGGGCAATTTGGTGGTAGTTCCAATAAATGAAGCCTTTGACAAAGTCCCTCATGAGAGACTCTTGGCCAAATTAAAAAGTCAAGGGATTGGAGGCAATGTATTATTGTGGATCAGGAACTGATTAAAAGATAGAAAGCAGACAGTAGGGCTAAATAGCCAATTTTCTCAATGGAGAAAGGTGAATAATGGAGTACCCAAGGATCTGTGCTGGGCCCGCTGCTTTTTAACATTTTCATAAATGACATGGAAATGGGACTAACGAGTGAGGTGAACAAATTTGCAGATGACACAAGATTATTCAAAGTTGTTAAAATGCAAGAGGATTGTGAAAAATTGCAAGAGGACCTTGATAAATTGGAAGACTGGACGTCCAAATGGCAGATAAAATTTAATGTGGACAAGTGCAAAGTTATGCACCTAGGAAAGAAAAACCCAAACTATGAATACACAATGTAAGGTTCCATATTAGGAACCACCACCCAGGAAAAAGATTTAGGAGTCAAGAAAGCAAATAGAATGCTAGGAATCACAAGGAAAGGAATGGAGAATAAAACCAAGGATATTATAATGCCTCTATATTGTTCCATGGTGCGACTGCATCTTGAATATTGTGTCGCCATTATCTTAAAAAGGATATAGAAGAATTAGAAAAGGTACAGAGAAGAGCCACCAAAATGGTAAAGGCGATGGAACGCTACCTCTATGAGGAAAGGCTTAAAAGCTTAGGGCTCTTCAACTTGAAAAGAGACGAGTGAGGGGAGATATTATAGAAGTCTATAAATTAATGAATGGAGTGGAACAGGTAAACGTGGATCGGTTGTTTACACCATTAAAAAGTAGAAAGACTAGGGGACACATAATGAAGCTACAAGGTAACCCATTTAAGACTAATAAAAGAAAATATTTTTCCACTCAACGTGTAATCAAACTCTGGAATTCGTTACTGGAGAATGTAGTGAAGGCTGTTAGTGTAGCTGGGTTTTAAAAAAGGTTTGGACAAGTTCCTAGAGGAAAGGTTCATAAACCATTATTAAAGAAGACCCGGGAAATCCACTGCTTGCCCTGGGACAAGCATTGTGGAACCTGTGTGCCTTTTTGGAAACCTGGATTGGCCACTGTTGGAAGCAGGATTCTGGGCTTTATGGACCTTGGTCTGACCCAGTATGGCATTTCTTATGTTCTTATGAAGTTTGTTACTGCTTTGGATGATCTGTAGGACCCATACGTCTGAGGTCACAAGGAGCCACTTTTGCACAAAAAGAGTAAGCCTGCAGGGTTTCCTACCACAGTTATCGGAAGAGTGGCTATGGTCCAAAGGAACCAGTCAAAACCCCACCCCAGGTTTTGGCTAAGGAGCCGGTTGGGCCTTCTGGGGCTTCTCTCTATGCTGCTGCTGGCGGGAGCATTTGGGTTGGGAGGTCTGGGGTCCAGGGAAGTACTTAAGCCTGTGAGGGTAGCAGGTCTTTTTCTGGCTCCCCCCTTGTACCTCCTACCTTTGGAGGCCAGCTCAGATATACACCTGGAGAGTCTAGTGAGCATGACATGTTGCTTCTCAATATAGCTGGCCTTCTCTTCGACCTGTTCTCTGAAGAGATTTTCACCCCGACACGGGACATCCGTCAGCTTGTTTTGCACGGATTGTTCTAGGTCCGAGGATTGGAGCCAGGTGAGCCTCTGGGTGCCAATACCTATGGCAGCATTTCTGGATGCTGTTTTGAAGATGTCATAGGTAGCTCACACTAAGAACAGTCTTTGCCATGGGCCACCAGGGCACGATACTGCTCCAACTTTTCTGGAGGCAGAAAATGGGCTAGGTCAGCCAGTTCACACATGATGTTCTTCCAGAACATACCCTTGTAGAGCTGGTAAGAGGTCACGCGGATAGCTAGCATGGAACTCTGGAAACACCTCCTTCCTACAGAGCTCAATGTCCTAGCCTCCCTCCTTGGGGGAGCCAAGGAGTCAGTCTTGATACTCTTGATTCTCTTTAAGGTAGATTCAACCACCAAGGAATGGTGCTGAAGCTGAGGCTTCTCGAATCCAGGAGTCTTCTGAACTCTGTACATAGAGTCAAGCCATCTATTAACCGGAGGTAAAGCGAGGGGGTTCTCCCACATTCTCATCTGTACTCTCTGCAGGATGTGGGGTCATTGGCAATGTCACAGTCTCCTTAGGGGCTGAGGAATACTGTACAATCTCCAATTCTTCTGCCCTGGGCCCATCCTCAGTCTCCAAAGAAACAGTATGGCCTTGGCCATGTCCCTCACAAACACCTGAAAGGTCATGCCCTCTGGAAAGGACTTATGCCACTCATGAGGTGGAGAAGGGTCTGATGGAAGCTCAGGGGACCTGCACTCTGACAAGTCTTCTGATTCCACATCAGTCACCCAGTCTTCTGAATCAGACTCAGAGAGGAAGTCAAAATACTTCTGACGTTTTGCCTGGATCTCTCTCCTGCCTCGAGGGGATCGGGAGCTCCTTCTGGAAAGATGATGCACCAATGCCTTTCTAGATTTCAAGAATGCATCAGACCCCGAGACGCTAGGGAGGGATATCAGCCAGGCAGGTACTGGTGTCAGAGTCCTTCGATGCCCCAATGCCTATCCCGCAGGTAGGGCATGCGTCTCTAGGCACACAGCAGCCAATGTCGATACTGCCGCTGTCGAGGCTCTGGCATGTTGCACCACCAGCAGTGCTGCGATGCCTTCCTTGAATGCTTGCAGAAGGTACTTCTCCACCATGTGGTCAACTCTGGCAATGAGGTGTGCTGATAGACGCTAACAGGCGTCTTTCCATCCAGAAGAAGAGGAGAGTCTCTCCCGGGCCACTCCGGCATTCTTTGTGCCCACTCATCAATTGACATACACCACTGTGTGGCCTAATCCAAGAAAACTCAGATCACTTTGCCTTTGTCCAGGGCCCAACAGTGCAGGAGTGCCAAACAATGTTCCTCACTTTGAGGGGGGAACAAGATTGCTGCAGGCAGGTGTGTGCTGTAATAAGCGTTTTTATGATGGGCAAAAGGAAGGCTAAATGGGGCCCTAAGCCCTCTCAGGCACTGGTGGCATCTTCCCCCTTACCTGCTGGGACTTTAGATCCTTTTCTCACTCACACCATACAGCGGCTAGGAACACCAGCGATAGAGAGCCCCATTGGTTGCTTGATGGAGCGGGAGCGTTTATCAACCAGTTCAGGGCCTGAGATCATGTTGCTGGAGCAGTGGCATCTGCCTAAGGCAGCCTCACTGGGTGGTGCTTCTGCGTGCATGGCAGAGCCGGTTCAGTCCCAGAGTGGTGAGCTGTCGGATGCTGGAGGGTTGGCAGCAGAGCTGAGTGTAGTGGGAGGTTGCTCATCTGGGTCAGCGCTCCAGTGGCGGGAGGCTCAGTTGTTTGCCCAGCCTCGTCTGGTGTTCTCCCGATGGCCCTGCAGACTTCAGATGCTGGACTGGGTATGTTTGGAGCTCCTAGTTTCTTTGTCCTTGTACACCCAGAAGTTTTTACCTTGGATCTGGACAGTCATAGCCAGCCTTGGTGAAATGTTGTTCCCGCAGGTTCAGACTCTGGCTGCTCAAGTACAAGAGAATAAACAACAATTACAGCAGCATATGGAAGCAATCTCCTCCTTACAAACTTTAACAGTTGATATGGAAGCTAAGGCAGCTGATATGGAGGAAACTGCCATTGCTTTTCGTGAAGACCCTTTTGCTTTTCCACGTTCATCTGTTATAAGTGCTAGGGGATTGTTTAAGCTTTATCTATCTGAAGTGCTTGGTATATTGATTGACTCTCACCCACCGGTGGCTAAGATTTATTATCTTCCCACTGGTAGAAGATCTTCTGGAGGTGTAGGGATCTCTGGCATTCAACCAGTGGATTCAGTTGATATTTCTATGCTGTTGGAATCATCGGACATTGAGACCTTTAGTCCTGTTACTATGTTAGTGACCTTTTCACTCCCATCAGACCGGGATTGGTTTCTTTGGGTTTATTTTTGTAAAAGGGCTATTGCTTTCAAGGGTTTAATTTCCAGGTTTTTCTGGACTTTTCCCAGGCAACACAATGGCAGAGGAAGGAATTCCTTCTTCTCTGTCCAGGTGTCGAGCAACTGGGTGGACAATTTTTTTTTTAATTTCCTTGCAAATGCTTGGTTAAATATCAGTTTATTTCATATTTTTTTAACCGTCTCAGCTGCTGGCGCTTTTGGATTCTCATAGGGCTAGTATGGGTGTGGATTCTCCCACTGTGTGAAAGTATTATACAATCCTGGTTAACGCCTGCCTTTTTTTTCCCCCTATGTTTCTGGTGTATATTGTATTTTTCCTCTCTGTATGGTGGGCAAACAATTTCTTTGTTTTGGTTTTCCTGTAAATGTTTTTGTATTTTCTTTTTGTCCTCTCTTTTCCCTGAGTATTCTTTTTGAAATGCTTGATATTGTGTTAAAATGAGAAATATTAAATTAAAAAAAATATTCCTCACCTCAAGGCGGTTGATGAGTCATGTTGACTCACAGCTGTTCCAATTGCCCTGCACTGTTCAGGTCTCATAATAAACTCCCCAGCCAAACCTGCTGGTATCTGATGGCAGAAGAAGTCACATATGATCATCCAATGGCATACTGTTCCTCAGGTGCTGCAGCTGCTGCCACCTCTGCAGGCTGGAGACCACCTCCAACTGGAGGGCCATCTGACCTTGAACTCCAGAGAGCTGGGAAACACTGAGAAAGCATGGACTTTTGAAGAGGTTTCATGAGCATACACCCAAGGTCACAGGTCTATTGCCGCTGTCATCAAGCCAAGAAGCTCAAGAGAACCCAACTCTGGGAACTACTGAGACCGGGAGGATGCCATCTGGGCCAGCAACTTGTGCAGTCTTTCTTCTGGCAGGAAGACTCTCCCTAACCTAGCATTGAAGGCACTTCTAGGCATTCCAGAAAATGGGAAGATCCCACTTGGCTCTTCCTCGATTAATTACCCAACCAAGACTCTCTAAGAACAGCACCACTCAGGCCAAAACCAGAGTTGCTTCAGACTTAACTCAGATGATTCAGTCTTCTGGATATGGGTGTGCACAGATCCCCTGGTGCCTAAGCGTGGAGGCCATCACCATTATCACTCTCGAGGATGCTCTTGAAGCGGTGGATAGGTCAAAGGGGTGAGTGGCAAGCTGAAATGAGCCAGAAATGGCAAAACAAAGACAGTGCAGTCGATCCTCCCAGCTAGGGACATGGAAGTAAGCCTCGTCCAAGAATAGAGGTGCAAGGAACTCTCTGCAGTGTACCGTCTGAATCACTGACTGAAGGGACCCCCCACAGAAGGAAAAAGGTGTTCAGGCAAGCGTTGACTCACTTGAGGTTGAAGACCTGCTGAAATAACCTTCTTTCTTTGCAGCACGAAGAAATGGAACATCTACACTGGCCCTAGTGGCCGGCAGGGCTGTACTGAGCCAAAATTGCATCCTGTGCTACTTGTACGTCGGGCGCACCCCACCTCACCCATACCTCCATGACTCCATCCAGCCACTGTCTGCCCTTGTTCTGCTGCTGCCGCCCTGTTTTCTCCACAGCAGCACCAGCAGAGCAGACCTAACTTTAAAATAAAAAGAAAAAAACCCCTCCAAAACCACATGGGTCTTTCGACTCTGCGCTTTAAAAAGATCTGATCCCTCCCTGCTCTGACATTGCATCAGAGGAGAGAGGGACCAGAGCTGCGGAAAGACCCACGTGGTTTTTTTTTAAGTTTTATTTTAAGTCTGCTCAGCTGCTACTGTGCCACTGCCGCTGAGAGAACAAAAAGTGGCGGTGGCAGGGCAACAGCATGCAGCCAAAATACACCCCCTAAGCCTTTACGCCTTGTGCGGCTGCATCGCTCATTCAGGGCTAGGTATGGTGCTGGTGGCCGGGGGAACTAAACCACCACCCATAAACAGAGGAGTCTGTCCAGAGTACACAGAACTGCTGGCAACATTGGCTGAAGGTGCACTTAGGCAGTGTGTTGCATCGCGCTCCAAATATGCATGGACAAGACCATGCGCACTAAATCTGCACAGCAGGGCCATGCGCACTAGTGCTGCATGGAGAAGAGCACATGTGCACACTGTGTGAACAAGCTGCACACACTGGGGCCATGCACACAGGCACCGTGCACCACCAGAATACCAGGAAAGCGCGGAAGAGGTGTGACAAAGAGCAACACGTGCAAACGACGTGCATAGACATTTAGTCAAGGTGGGAAAGCACCGGCTCTGAATCCAATGGATACCCTGAGCGGCCCAAGCCCAACTTAGCACCCCTGCAATGGATGAAATCGGGACCTTGCCATAAAAATTAAAAAAGGCTTAGCCTTTAGTACTCACCCCCCCGGGAGCCCATGGTAGGTAAATACCATGCCGGATTCAGTGCTATTCACCCATTGCCAGACGTGCATTCGCATACCTCTGAAGAGTTCTGTTCAATCTTTGGGGGAAAACAGGGGGAAGGAAGAGGAGGGAGAGGGCACTGAGTTTATGTGCATGGCTAAAACATCCTTCAAGTTCCTTTCCTTCTAATCTTCAAACTGCTCAATTTGTCCTTAATAAGATAGGGGCAGGGAGCTCAATCATTTTCCTTCCTCCTATGGCATCCGAAAAGGACACCGGTTTTAAGGGTGACCTTAGTGGAGCCTACCACGTCATGCTTCAGTGAGAAATCCACCCCCAGGGATGGTTGTTCATGGACGAAATTAATCTTTCCACTCAATTCTTTCTTGTATTTCCTCAGATTTTTTTCAGAGAGCTGAAAAGATGCATCCACCATCTGCTGGAGACAGAGAATTACCGAAGGCTCTCTCTGGTGGTTCTGGCTGATATGGCATGATAATGTCATAAATGGCAGTTTCCTCCTTCTCCACATCTGCTGATAGGGGGACATAACTCACTTGTCTGGATTGGTCTAGCAGGACGATATGGAAATGGGAATTAGGTTAAGAATAAGCATCTTTGTCTTTGAGAGAAAAGCAATTGAAGGCAGTACCAACAAGACAAACATTTCTAATTTGAAAGACAAGTTAATGGTACTAAAGGTTAGGGTTGCCAAATGGCTCTAGATGTGCCCAACAGGTTCGATCCAGTCCTGGGTTTATCTCATTGCATGTAGGGATATGTAGTTCTGATTTCTCCATTGCACATCATAAGAAAAGGAAAACTACAAGTAACTGCATGCAATGGGATAAACCTGTCAGGCGCATCTGGAGCCAGTTGGCAACCTTACTAAAGGTGTCAGATTTATTGTGATTCTAGCAGAGAGCTTCTGATAGAAAAAGTTATAAACGTATGGAGATTTTCATTAACTTTCATTTTGAAATGTGAAACTGTTGCCACAGGGCTACCTGCAATGTGGCAAAGCATAACAGAGTGGAGAAAGCCGCTGTGCACCTCATCAGAGCTCTGTCCAAGAGGCCTCCAGCCCTAGTAACTTGTTGCTTGCTTTCAGAGCAGTATGCTCTTATTACTATTACACTGCACCTGTCAGCAGCCACTGAGTTTGAGTACGGAACTGAAGACTTTTCACCAGTATACGCGATGCCATTTGTAACACCGCCAAGCACAGCTGCTTGCAAGAGAGCAGCATGATTCTGGAAGTGATACAGGACATCACCACCTGCTACAGTATAAGGACAGCAAATCCTCAGCTGTGGCAGTATCCATCAGTCTGTGAAGGATCAGAACACACACAGCCTTAGATGCCACATGGGAAAGAGCTTTCAACTCTTTCAGTGTCAATCAGCTGCAGCTGCTGCAAGCTCTGGTGTATCAGAAGCCTAATGGAGAAACATTCTTCTTGATATAAGCAGCTGTGCTTTATCTAACACGCTGGAACTCTATTACTTAAAGAGCAAATGTGGTCCTAGTTTTTTTTAACTTTGTTAGGTCTAGGTTCTTATTCTGTATCCAGGCAAATCATCATATGGCTTCATAGGAGGTTAGGGATTTTTTAAAATAATTGATACAATTATTTGAGTGACTGAAATGATGGGGTTTAAGAGACTCTGGTGCTGCCTTCCAGGTTCAGTAGGCTCTGCATGAATCTTAGGAAGGATACAGTTCTCCAGGGAAGATGCAGGAATGCTTCTGGCTGACAGCTCCCATGCTGGAAATACTCTAAAATGGCTCAGGCAAAAAGTCTTTGGCCTTCTTGAGCATGCATGGGATCTCCTGTGCTGGACCTTGCTCCCTCCTCCCTTGTAGTCTTTCATCTGTCAGCCTTGCCACATGCATACTGCAGCTCTTCTCACACTCACACACACACGCATATACAGTTGTGGTCAACATTATAGGCACCCTTATATTTTAGGTATGTTGCATACAATATCTTAGGAAATAATTGGAAGTATTCCAACTGTATGTCATCATAATATTTTAATAGTATGTTCAAAGGTACTGTATACTACTACAACAACAACAACAACAAAAAGATGGATGTAGATGTAATCATTTATGAGAAAAGAAAATATGACCTGGACAGGTTTAATAGCACCTAGGGTTGCCAACTGGCTCCACATGCACCCGACAGGCTTGATCCAGTCCTGGATTTGTCCCATTGCATGCAGGGACTTGTAGTCTTGCTTTTCTTATGGAGTGTAATAAAAAAATCAGAACTCCATATCCCTGCATACAATGGGGTAAACCCAGGACTGGATTACACCCGCTGGGCACATCTGGAGCCAGTTGGCAAACCTAATGGCACCCTTAACTAATATTTGGTTGCACAACCCTTGGCAGTGATGACAGCCTCCAAACGTTTTTTGTAGCTATCTGTAAGTTTCTTACATCTGTCTGCTGGTAGTTTCCCACTCTTCATCTGTGATTTATCCTGCTAATGAATGCTTCCAAGATTCCTTTTACCAATGGCAGATTTCAGCTCTTTCCAAAGGTTCTTTATTGGATTGAGATCAGGACTCATTGCTGTCATTTAAAACAGTCCATTTGTTCCTTTTTAACCATTCTGTTGTGTTTTTGGATGTATGTTTTGGGTCATTGTTCTGCTGGAGGAACCATAACCTTTGACCCAGACCTATCTTTCTGACACTAGGTAGCACATTTTGCTCCAAAATACCTTGGCAGTCCTCTGACTTCATGATTTCTTTAATATGTTCCAGGCCCCTAGTTCTTGAGGCAGCAAAACAGCTCTACAACATTATGGAACCTCCACCATATTTAACTGTAGGAAGGGTGCTTTTTTTCCTTATAAGCTTCATTTCTTCACCTGTAAATGTATCGCTGGCCTGCATTGCCAAAGAGCTCATGTTTGGCTTCATCTGTCCACAGAATATTTTCCCAGAAGGATAGTGGTTTCTCATGATGGGTTTGGACAAAAATCAGGCATGCCTTTTTATGTCTGTCTTTGAGCAGTGGGGTCCTTCTTGGTCTTTGTCCATGAAGTCCTTCTTTGTTTAGTGTGCGGTGTATGGTACAGGCTGAAACCAACACTCAGCCTTAAGCTCTTTGGATGTTGTAGGTCAGCGATGGCGAACCTATGGCACGCGTGCCAGCTGTGGCACGCGAAGGCCTTGCAGCTGGCACGCGGGCAATAGGTCCGCAAAAAAAAGAAAAAAGCTGTCTCTGACTGCTGCCGCGGACGCGGCAAGGGCAGAATGCAGCGTCCCGCGGGGCCCCCTCCGCCCGCTAAGCCCCTCTGCAAGAGCTTTCAGATTCGCGAGGGAGAGCGTCTCCCTCGCGTCTCTGTTAAGCCCGCAGGGGCTAATGGGAAATTTCCCATCAGCCCCTTTAGACGCGAGGGACTGATGGGAAATTTCCCCTTAGCCACGGCGGGCTTAACCGAGTTGCGAGGGAGACGCACTCCCTCGCGGATCTGACTGCCCTTGCAGAGGGGCTTAGCGGGCGGAGGGGGCCCCGCGGGACATTGTAATCTGCCGCGGCAGCAGCCAGAGCCTGCTTTTTTTTTTTTAAAAAAAAATTTGCCGGGGGGGGGGGGGTTAGGACTGCTAATGGGCAGGAGGAGGGGGGGTTAGGACTGCTAATGGGCAGGGGGGGTGTTAGGACTGCTAATGGGCAGGGGGGGGTGTTAGGACTGCTAATGGGCAGGAGGGGGGGTTAGGACTGCTAATGGGCAGGAGGGGGGGTTAGGACTGCTAATGGGGCAGGAGAGGGGGGGGTTAGGACTGCTAATGGGCAGGAGGGGGGGTGGTGTTAGGACTGCTAATGGGCAGGAGGGGGGGTTAGGACTGCTAATGGGCAGGAGGGGGGGGGGTGTTAGGACTGCTAATGGGCAGGGGGGTTTAGGACTGCTAATGGGCAGGAGGGGGGGGTTAGGACTGCTAATGGGCAGGAGGAGGGGGGGTGTTAGGACTGCTAATGGGCGGGGCGGGGGGGTTTAGGACTGCTAATGGGCTGGGGGGGTTAGGACTGCTAATGGGCGGGCGGGCGGGGGGGGGGGTAGGACTGCTAATGGCCTGGGGGGGGTAGGACTGCTAATGGGCTGTGGGCTGATGGGGGCTGTCTGGAAATGGGGTGATGGGGGTTTAGGGCTGGAAGTGAGTTGATGGGGGGGGGGCTAGGACTGGTATTGGGTTGGGGGGTTGCTAGGACTGGAAATGGGCTGATGCAGGGACTAGAAGGGAATGGATTCTGGGTGAGGCTGGAACTAGAAGGGAGAGCTGATGTTGGGGGAGGATTAGAATGGATGGGGCTGGGAGAGTAATCTGGAGAGGGGAAAAATATTTTGTGTGGGAGGGATAAAAAATCTACAATTGGCGGGTATTGGGAGAGTAAGTGGGGATTGAGGATGGAGGGGTAAAATTTGAGTGGATGAAATAGGAATGAGGAAAGAGCAAAAGGAGAAAGATTAGTATGTTAAAGCGGATGTAGAGAGAGAGAATGGAAAAAAAACTAGAAGAGAGAGAGAAAGGACAAATGGACAGCAGATGATGGAGAGTTAGCAGAAAACATGAAGAAACCAGAAGAAAGTGGCTGGAGCAATTGCAACTGAGCTGAGGTATTCTGTTTATGTAATTCCTTTTTGACATTGCCACTTGTTCTCTTTCCCCAGTAGGTCATGTATTGTTATTGTCTGAAATGTATTGGTTTAATATTTGCAGTGTTGCCTTTTGATAGGTATGGTGTGGTGCTTTGTGAGTCCTGGTAGTGCTGTTAGGATACGGCGGGTTTGCTATTGGTTCTAAATGGGCAGTGTTTGTAGTAGTTCCTAATGTGCCTGGCGGTTGGCACTGGATTATAGTAATGTAGAATCTTTTAGTCTGTCTTTATCCATACACTCATTAAGAGACATGTTTACTAAAAGTTAGTGTATGTTAGCATTATGCAAATATTTATGCAAATTGACGTGCTGGCACTTTGAGGAAATTCTTTGGTTTTGTGCGGCAGTTTGGGCACTCGGGCTCAAAAAGGTTAGCCATCACTGTTGTAGGTGATGTTTTTCCAACAGTTTGCACTAACCTTCAAAGACTTCTTGGATTAATTTTCTTCTTCCTACCACATCCTGGGAGGTTCTTGATAGTTCCATGAGTAGAAAACCTCTTAATAACATTGCAAACTGTAGACACAGGAATCCCAAGTTCTTTGGAGATGGCCTTGTACCCCTTTGAAGTTTGATGATAATGACCTTTCTAACAATCTCAGGCAGTTCTCTTGTCGTCACCATTGTGAAAATGGAACAGGGAGTGAAAGTAGCCATTTTAAACATTGGAGCCATTGTTCATTGGTTGAGTCAAGTCATGTGAGTACTGACAATTGATCACAGGTTCGTCTAATTTTACTGTAGTGGGAATGTGGTTCTTCTGTTTAAACTGATTTGAATTGTTTACAATGGTGCCAATAATCACATCCTCGCAATGGCCCAGTTTTCATGCTATTTACTACGGTATTTCCTTTTTTAATTGCTTTTGTTGTATTTATTTTATGTGTCAAATATGTGTGCATATATAGTCCAAAGCCATTTCACTGGCCACTTGTTTTAGGAGATATTGGACATTAAGAGACCGATTCTGTATTGGCTGTCCAGCCCCTGTACGACTGATCAGATAGGGTGTACAGAGGAAGACCCAATTCTGATCCCACTGGGGTTATTTTATTTATTTATTTAACCAGTTTTGTATACCACCTTATCCTTCAATCAAAGTGGTTGACAAGACAACTAAGGACTTACATGTTGAGGGCATGGGAAGATCAAATGCAATACATTACAATATAAATACAGTACAAACAGTAAATTATAATATTATCTTATAGTGAAATTGGATATACAAGTTGATCAGTTTAAGTTATTTGACCAAATGATTCTATGAATAAATAAGTCTTTAAAGATATGCGAAAGTCTTTGATGTCTTCCTGAACTCTTAATTCTTCAGGAATAGAATTCCATACCTCTGGTGCCATGAAGGAAAATGCTCTTTTAGAGGTCATCTGTTTTGATCTATTGAAGTTTAAAGGTGTACTAAGCTTATTGGCGTTTTGAGATCGTCTAGGTCTTAGGCTCTTGTCTTTGGATATTATATGCTGTAGAATATCTGCTGAAGATTGGTGAAAGATTTTGAAAATAATCGTTAGGTTTTTGTACTTTGCTCTTGCAATAATTGGAAGGAAATGTAACTGTTTAAGGACAGGAATTATGTGATCAAATTTTGTAGAGCCAGTAATTATACGTGCAGTAGTATTTTGAACTAATTAAAGAGGATGGATAGCGTTTTTAGGAAGACCTTGATACAAGACGTTTCCAAAATAAAGTAGAGGTGTTATGACAGCTTGACATACCGTGCGAAAGTGATTTGTATTTAATATTGGTTTTAGTCTTCTTATAATCTTTTAAGCGATGGTATGCTTTAGCTGCAATTTTGTTTATATGAGATTTTAAGTTTAAATATTTATCTAAGGTTATACCTAAATATCTTACTTCATCTTTAATTTTTATTTTTTTATTTAATAGGTTAATTTCACTTGGTAGTTTTAAGGACTGACAATTCGATATGAACAATGTTTCCGTTTTGTCAGAATTTATTTTTAAATTGTTGTTATTGAGCCAATTATTCATATCATTCAAACAGCTATTAATTTTTGTTGTATGAAAGGTATTTTGATCAATTGAAGTATAAATCATAATGTCATCAGCGTATAAATGATAATCAATTTCATGATGTTTAATAATTTGACATATGAGTTGAATATAGATATTAAAGAGGATAGATGATAAAGCAGAACCTTGCGGAATACCTTGTACAATCATGAATTGTGAGGATTTTTTGTCCCCATTTTTTACTAATCATGAACGATTGGTTAGGTAAGAAGCGAAACATTTTATTGTTTTGTTGGATAAACCAATATTTCGTAGACGTTGCAGCATTATTGAGTGAGACACAGTATCAAATGCTGCTGAGACATTGATGAAGATTAATAGACATAATTTGTTTTTGTCAAGACCTGTTATAAGATTATTAAAGAGAGAAATTAGTAGCGTTTCTACATTGTGATTTGGTTTAAAGCCATGCTGATGTATATTCAGTGGGGCATGTAAGTCAATGTGATCTTGCAGTTGTTTTTGTACTACTTTTTCTATAATTTTTGATATAAAAGGTAAACTTGAAATAGGACGGTATGACTTGGGGTCAGTGATGTCTAGTGATTTACCTTTATAGATTGGTCGAATAATAGCTTTCTTTAGTATAGATGGTAAGTGTCCTTGTTTTAAAGAGTTGATGATATTTACAATGTGAAAACTAATTTGATTTTTAGTACTTTTAATCCATTCCACTGGACATGGGTCAGCTGGGGAAGTTGTTGTATTAATTGTGCTTATTATATTTTCAATTTGTTTTGAAGTTGGTATAGAAAAATCCTTCCAGACTTTTGTGAATTAGATGCAAGGTTTCATCCAAAATTGGTTAGATGTGCCTGCAGGATCAGAATTGGGTCTACGACCTGGACATGCCGGCCTGGCCCCTATTCTGATCGGCTGCACACCCAGCCCATATATTTGGCTAACTCAGCCAGACTCCTGAATGGAGTCGCAGTGCCATGGCATCCCATCGCCATGGCAGCATGGCTCCATTCAGGAGCTGCAATCCCCAGCCAATAGCGACACCGTCCTTTCCCCTCAGCCCGATCCAACCCCCAATCTGGCCTCCCATGGTCAGGGTCAAGCTGTGGGGATCTCCCTGCACCCCCTCACCTTCTGTTTCTGCCCAGCGCCGCAGTTCCCCGACATCCAGGGGGACTTATTCCACCTCCGAGTTGGAATAAGTCCCCCTTCTCTGTGGCTGACCTCGGATGTACAGGGTCGATCTCAAAATTGGCCCTGTACATCCGGGGTCATTCTCCACTGTCTGTTCTGCTTCCTGCCTTCCACGAACAGAGCTCCCCATACAAATCACCTGTTCATACATGGAGCTCTGTCCCCAACAGGCTGTCCAGCCATTTAGTTGGTCTGGACATCTGGATCGGATGTCCAGACCTGTTAAACAGAGTTCAGAATGACTCCCTAATGGGTTGAACTGCAAAGGTGCTAATAATGTCGACCATAACTGTGTATGTGTGTGTGTGTGTATCAAAAAAGAACAAAGGAAAAGAGATTGAGCGACTGTGTGACCTCACTTTCAACAGCATCCTCTACCCAAAATGGATCCATCAACTTGGCTGGGAGTTTTCTTATTGAAGTTGGTCCATCTTTCTACCTTCCAAAAGCCTGATTTTGCAACCATGGGAGAAGGCTTTTGGGTGGGAAAAATTTACAAGCTAAAACTGACAATGGTCCCAAGTCACCCACCTCAAAGATGCACCACAGTGATAAAGAGGTCTACCAAAAGTACAAAACTGGACAGGGAACAGAATTCTGGACCTTTTGTCCTCCATGAACCAGGAGTGCCACCTGCCTCACCAGCATGGTAGTCTCATTCCTCCCAAAGCGGACACAAAGAAAACCAACAAGGCTCCTGCTGGACTGGCTCTTGCTCCACACTCTGAGATAGGCTGAGCCAACACACTCCTATCATCCACAGGGATGACAACAAGCACCAAGCAGACCTCAGAGCAGTTAAAAGCAAAATAAAAGGACTGTTAAAGGGGCAGTATAAGTTTGGGGCCTCCACATACTGATGGCCAGTTTCATCCCCAAGAAGAAAGAAACAGCCCATAGCAGAACAACATCCTTGTAGCTGGACCCTACTACCCCCACTCTGATAATGTTTTTTTAACAGCAAGACATCTTCCAAGCAAAGAGCAATACACTGTTCCATTCTGGCTCTGCACTCAAAAACTCCAGTGCCCTATCCTCTCCCCTCCCCCCAGGCCATCAACTCAGGGTGTGTACACCACATTGCTATACAACTGTTCCAGCAGGTCATACAGGAAAATGTCATATTTCTCTGATCCAATGCTGTTTCTCCCTCCCCCTTCTCCACAGCAAGATTCACACCTGAACTTTGTGGAGGCTTTCCTAAACTCCTACCAAATACAAAGTTCACCGCTTCTGGAGTGTGACTGGAGGACTCAACAGATCTATTCCATTGCTGACTTTTCCGATGATGCAGAGTCGCTTTGCAGCCCATCTGAATCATAGGAGCTCCAAGACTTCATTTCCAAAGAATGGCCTAAGAAACAGAATACCTTTGTCTTCATCTCATGAACCTGAGGGGCTGAAGGAGGACTCCTCCTACCAGATTTTCTTGCAGACACTAACTAAAGCTTTTACCCTAGCCTTACCTGTAGCCCTGAAAAACAAACAATATTTTAATATAATATTACAATCAATTAATACTTCCAGAGAAATGACAGCCCTACCAGTTCATGTAATCATCCAGGATCTTCAAATAAACATCTGGCAAAATCCCATGTACTCTCAGGAGACCTGTAAGTGCCTAGACCTCAAGTATAAGGTCCACTCAGAACTGGGCATGAGTATTACCTACTCCCACATCAGTTTCTGATAGTAGAAGCCAGGGCTGGCCCCAGAGATTATTCAAGCTGTTGGCGCTCTAGGCAAATGTTAAGTTTTATGCCCTCCCTTGAGTGTTTAGCTTTGACTGCCTTGTTCTTTGCTGTCCCCACAGAAGCTGCTGCTCTAGGCAACTGCCTAGTTTGCCTATGGTTGGGGTGGCCCTGGCAGAAGCCATCTTTAGGAGAGCCATAGGTACCAAACGTCACACCAATATTCCATCTATAAAGGATCAGAAGAGCCTCAAGGTAACAAAGCAGAAAGTGTTCCGTAGAGCTCACACAACAGCTAAAGATGATGCATTACCATCACTCTGTGATTCAGAAGACCTTCACGCTTTTAAAGTCCCCACTCAATAAATACTATATGCATATGATGCTGCTATTTCAGTTTGAAGAAAGAGTAGCTACTCACCAATAGCAGGTGTCCTCCATAGAAAGCAGGAAAAGAGTAGTTACTCACCGTAACAGGTGTTCTCCAGGAGCAGCAGGAATCAGTCCTCACATATGGGTGACGTCGGCACCGACGGAGCCCTCGTGCGGAGCATTTCCCCAGCTTTCAAAGAAAGCCTTTGGGAATGCAGCATGCATGCGGGGTCCCCTTCCCGCCCAAGGGTGCCATCTTGCTCAGTCTGATGACATAGCTAAAAGACAGCAAAAATCAAAATGAAATATATGACTGCAACTCCAGGGGAAGAGGGAGGGTCGTGAGGACTGATTCCTGCTGCTCCTGGAGAACACCTGTTACAGGTGAGGAACTACTCTTTCTCTAGGACCAAGCAGGAAGTCAGTCCTCAAATATGGGACTCCCCAGCCCTAGGCTACCGGGAACCCAAAGCTGAAAAAATGGCTCCCTCTTAAGAGCCTCAGCATTCGTGATAAGAATATCCTCTGAGAACGCCCCCATACGGTAGCCCAACACAAGGGCCGGAGGGTAGGAGTTGCCTAAACCTCAAAGAGATTACGGAGTACCGCCTGTCCGAAAGCACTGTCCCTGCGGGACTCTCTCTCCAGGCAGTAATGAGCTGCAAAAGTCTGGCTTGAAGACCAAGTTGCAGCCCGGCAGATGTCTGCCAACGGAACAGAGTGGAGATGAGCTACTGACGCGGCTTTCGCCCTAACACGGTGGCCCGTGACGCGACCCTGCAAGGGGAGGTCGGCTGCCTTATACGCCCAGGCGATACAATCTGCTACCCAAGTGGACAACGTACATTTGGAGACAGTTAACCCCATCTTATTAGGGTCAAAGGAGACGAAGAGCTGAATAGCCCTTCGATGCCCCCACGTACATTCTATGTAAAAGGACAATGCCCTCCTACAGTCCAGGGTATGCAAGACTGTTTCAGCCCGGCTGGTATGCGGCCTGGGAAAAAAGGTCGGAAGAACCATCTCCTGGTTGAGGTGGAAAGAGGAGACCACTTTTGGAAGGTACTTGGGATGGGTCCGGAGGACCACCCTGTTCCTATAGAACCGCGTGTGCGGTCTATCAGAAACCTGAGCTTGTAGTTCACTCACACATCTGGCCGAGGTAAGAGCCACCAGGAAGAGCGCTTTCCAGGAGAGGAAGTGTAAATGACAAGTAGCCATCGGCTCAAACGGTGGGCGAGTAAGTTGCTGCACGACCATGTTCAAATCCCACTCAGTTGCCGGTGGACGAACCGGAGGCTTGAGAAGAAGCAGACCTCTGAGAAATCGGGACACCAAGGGGTGAACTGACAGAGACTGTCCTTCCACCGGTGAATGGTGCACTGATAAAGCACTGAGGTGGAACCGAACAGAGTTAGACTTAAGGCCTAGGTCTGAAAGGTGAAGTAGATACTGCAGTACTACTGGCACAAGGCAAGAGAAAGGGTCTTCATTGTGCTGAGCACACCATACCATAAACCTACGCCACTTGAGAGCACAGGATTTTCTAGTGGACTGTCTCCTGGAGGCCAATACCACCTCCTCAACCTCCTTAGGTAGGAGTAAAGGAGCTAGGACTACCCTTTCAGCAGCCAGGTCATCAAATTGAGGGACCTGAGATTGGGGTGCAGAAGGGAACCCTGCTCTTGAGACAGGAGATCGTGTTGCAACCCCAGAGGGAAAGGAGTTTCCACTGCTAACTGCAGCAGAAGTGGAAACCAGGGCTGCCTCAGCCGTCTCGGGGTTACAAGAATCACCGAGGCCTTGTCCCGGAGAATCTTGAACAGAGTTCGGGCCACCAGGGGTGTGGGAGGAAACGCATACAGGAGGCCCGTAGACTAAGAGATCAGAAATGCATCTGCTGCCATCCTCAGGGGATGCGGCTGTCTGGAGCAGAACCTGGGCAGCTGACGGTTCAGAAGCCTGGCAAAGAGATTGATGGATGGAAGCCCCCAGCGGAAGAAGATCTGCTGGAGCACCACTGGATTCAACTGCCATTCGTGAGGCTGGAGAATCCTGCTTAGCCTGTCTGCTAGGAAGTTCTCCTGAACAGGTAGATAAACTGATTTGAGAAACATGCCCTGTTTGACTGCAAAGGAGCAAAGGGCCATTGCCTCCTGACATAGGGCCCTGGACACTGTGCCCACTTGTTTGTTCACGTAGAACATTGCCATCTGATTGTCTGTCTGAACTAGGACAGATTGGTGAGAGAGGGCATGAGAAAAAGTTTGCAGAGTTAAGCAGATTGCTCGCAAGCTCCAAAAGATTGATTTGCCATGTGGCCTCTCGAGGAGACCACAGGCCTTGAGTGCAGGTGCTCTGGCAATGTGCACCCCAGCCCTTTAAGGAAGCATCGGTCGTCAGCACCCTTGTGTGTGCTGGAGCCTGGAAAGGTACCCCCCTGAGAAGGTTTGGGAGATGTAGCCACCACTGTAAGGAGTCTAAAAATGGTATGGACACCTTTACTCTGTCTCGGAGGTCGCCTGTGGCCTGCGTCCACTGATCTCTGAGGCACCATTGAGCAGCCCGCATGTGCAGATGGGCATTCAGAGTCACATGTACAGTGGATGCCATGTGGCCCAGTAGCTGCAGGTAGTGCCTGGCGGAAACATGAGAATTGCTTTGGAACTGGGTGGCCAAGTCCATTAGTCTGTGGGCCCTGTCTTCGGGAAAGTAAGCTCTTGCCTGAAGGTGTCTAATCTTGCCCCTATAAACTCTAGGTTCTGAGAGGGGAGCAAAGTGGACTTTGCATAGTTTATGACAAAGCCCAGATGCTGAAGAAGCGAGACAGTGCGAAGAGTGGCCTGTCCGGCCTCCTGGAGAGACTGGCCCCTGATGAGCCAGTTGTCCAGGTATGGGAAGACAAAAATTCCCTGATTCCTGAGATAAGCCACCACCACCGCCAGGCATTTAGTGAAAACCCTGGGGGCAGAGGTTAGGCCAAAGGGAAGTACCCTGTACTGAAAATGGTTTCCTCCCACCACAAATCTGAGATATTGTCTGTGGTCTGGATGAATGAAGATGTGAGTATAAGCATCCTTTAGGTCTAAGGAGCATAGCCAGTCTCCCTGCTGGAGGTAGGGCAGCAGTATCCCAAGGGTAAGCATCATGAATTTTTCCTTCTCCAGAAACTTGTTTAGGTTTCACAAGTCTAGGATAGGCCGGAGGCCTCCTGTCCTTTTTGGTACCAGGAAGTACCTGGAGTAGAAGCCTCGCCCTTCCAGGTGTTGAGGCACTGGCTCCACCGCCTGTTCCTTTAGAAGACTTGCCAACTCCTGAAGGAGGAGGTTCCTGTAAAGAGGGAGCCTTGGAGGTTCCCCTGGATAGTAGGAGGTGGGTAGCTGATGAAAGTGGAGCATGTAGCCCTTCTGGACTATGCTCATTACCCAGGTATCCCCTGTGATGGCTGGCCACCTGTAGGCGTACAGGGTCAGCTGACCCCCAGTGCTGAGTGGAGCCACCGGCGGAGGAGAGGCTATGCTGTGGGAGTCAAAACCCCGCTCCCTGCTGTGCAGGAGCCGGAGCTGGCGGCTTGGCTGTCTTCTGCCTACAGGGCCCATACCCCTGCCCCTTGGGCTGCTGGCCCTGTTGGGGAGCTGGAGAGGCCTGATACTGAGGGTAGGTTTTGTAGGCAGTACCCTTCCTTGGGAAAAAGGGCTTCTTTCCTGAGCCCTTCTTTTTTGAGAAGGGGCAGAAATCTTTCTGGACAGCCTTGTCCTGGTGAGAGTCTCAGACTCGATTTCTGCAGCCTTTTCAGTCATGGGGTTACTGAATAGGTTGTCACCCCGGCATGGGACATCGACCAACTTGTCCTGCACCCATGACTCCAGGTCCGATGACTGTAGCCAGGCCTGATGGCATGCACCGATGTCGGCTGCGGATACCCGGGCCGAAGCCTTGAAGCCATCATAGGCTGCTCGAGAGATAAACTTCGAGCACTCTCGGATCCATGTAGACAAGGCTTTGAACCTCTGCAAGGGGTCCTCAGAGAGGCCAGCTGAGAACCCGGTAATCTCCTTTGTCAGGTCCCGTAAGTACATGCCCATGTACAGCTGGTAAGTCTGGACACGACAAGATAGCATAGAGCCCTGGAAGCACTTTCTACCGAAGGCATCCAGGTTCCGGGCCTCCCGGCTGGGAGGCACCGAGGAATGCATCTTTTGACTCTTCTGGCGGTGCATGGCCGATTCCACAACCATGGAATTGTGCGGTAGCTGCGCCTTCTGGAACCCAGGGCTTTTTACGGACTCGATAAATGGAATCGACCCATTTGCTAAGAACTGGCGCTGAGGCCGGTGCCTCCCACATATGGAAGAGCAGCCATTCCAGCATCGGAGGAACCTGTACAGTAAAGGCTTCCTTCAGAGGAAAATCATACTGGAGGGCATGGAGCTCCTCGGCTTGAAGCTCCACCTCGGCATCCGCAGGGAATGCCAAAGCCTTGGCCATGTCCCTCACGAAGTCCGAGAACCGGGTATCCTCCGGTGGGGACCTTCTCCGAGGCTCGGACTCCGGGGAGTCCAAAGGGACGCACCGGGTCCGGAAGGTGTCAGGAGACTCCTCATCCTCCGTCTCCCATGCCGACTCCTCTGAGGAGGAGTCGAGCGGCTCCGGCCGTGTGGGCCTCGGTGCCACCTGCCCCGATGCTGAGGGCACCGGCGTCGACGACCTCGGCCCCGCAAGGGAGGTCGAGGGGGACCTTGGCCGAGGATCGACTCGAGATTTGATGGACTCGAGGATCGGCTGGGCCTCCGGGGTCGACTTAGACGTCAAGGTCCCGGTGGTCAGGGCAGATGCACCGGTCAGACCGGCAATCAGCACTCGCTGCTGTTCTATGAAGGCAACCAAGCTGCTCTCCAAGGCCGTCAGCCTGAGTCTGAGCTCAGGCGACTCAGCAGCCCTCGACTCGTGCCCTGACGGCATCGGGCCCGACGTCAGTTTTCCCAGAGGAGAGTCCATGAGGACAACAGAACTTACATGACTCGGGGACTCCGGCTCCATGCGATGTAGTTTGGACAGTCTCTCCGACTCCGAGTGCCCGAGGCGGCGGTCAGGGCTACGCGACCTGGCCCTCGGGGACTCAGGGGTCTCCACCGATCCCGCCCTCATGAGCTTCTTCTTCCTTTTGTGCTCCCGGGTGGGAGACCCCCTTTCAGAGGAACCACGACGGCGCTCGAGGTCAGACTCCCGAGATGTCGAGGCCTCTGACGAAGTCCGGGCCCGGCCGGACGCGGACTCTGAGAAAATTCTTTCACGTTGATGCTGATGGCTCCAAAGTGCCTTTGACGACATTTTGCCACACGGGCCACAGATCAGCGGGTCATGATCGGGCCCAAGGTATCAGAGGCAGCAATCATGTGTGTCGGTGAGAGACATAGGTTTCTTGCACCGATCACATTTTTTTAACCTGCTGGCAGCCATCAGGGGAAAAAGGGCCCTTGCAAGGTCAAAAGACCGGGCTGCCAGTGAAAATCCTAAAAAAGGCACAAATGCTAGTCACGAAGGACAAAAGCCGAAAATAGAAGTTCCGGACTTGATACCGGTGTACCGAGCCCAGGCGGGAAGGGGAACCGGCATCGAACCGGATAAGAAAAAACGAAAATCGCAGAAAAAAATCTACTTTTCCCAGGTGACACGAACTCACGTCCGTTGGGCTCTGCGGAAAAAGAAAGACTGAGCAAGATGGCACCCTTGGGCGGGAAGGGGACCTCGCATGCGCGCTGCATTCCCAAAGGCTTTCTTTGAAAGCTGGGGTAAGTATGCTTTCTCCGTGGATAAGCATGGAAAAAAGTCCTCACATATGGGAATCCCTACCTATAGGCTGCCTTGAACAAAAAAGGGGATGACAACATGCCCAACTGAGGCTAAAAAACAGTATTTTTTTTGTTGGCAACTGGCTTTTTACGCAGTTTTTTCCTTTATTTTTTAAAGATAGCCTGAACAGAAAGAAACGGGTCTGGGGTGGGGGAGGAGGGGTGAAGCTGCACTTTACTCCCCGAAATGATTCTGCAGTTCTGATTGGCCAAATCTGTTGTCGTGTTGGGAATCCCCATCCAGATAATAGTGAGATGTGAAACTGTGGACCGAAGTCCAAGCTGCGGCTTTGCATGTCTCTTCCATGGAGACTGAGCACAAGCGGACCACCAACACAGCCATGGCTCTGACACTAGGAGCCATGACATGACCCTCAAGGCTTAGGCCTGCCTGGGCATAAATGAAAGATATGCAGTCTATGAGCCAAATTGATAAAGCGCATTTGGAGACAGCAGACCCTAGTCTACTGGGGTAAAAAGAAACAAATAGCTGGATGGACTTTCTATGGACTTTCGTCCACTCCATAGAAAACTAAGGGTCCCATATTCAAAAGGCATTTACATGGTTTACAGCCCCGAAAACTATGTAAATACCACTCAGCGGGATATTCAACAGCACTAACACGGTTAGTGCCGCTGAATATCCCTGATCTCCCCTACACGCCCCGATGCTAACTGGTTAGCATTGGGGAGTGTCGTGGGGGGCAACAGAGGCCAACCGTGTAGCGGCGATATTGCACTACTACCCAGTTAGCTTCTACGGGTAAAAGATAGGCGCTATAGGGGAGGAAGTGATGTCATCTACCTAGATGGAAGCTTGAGTGTGAGCTCTGGAGCTTGGCCTGGTGTTCGTCGAAAACTCTCCACCCAGACGGGTAAAAAGTGCAAGCAGGGAGAGGCAATCCTTGGTGCAAGGTAGCAGGAAGTAGATGACAATGAGAAAGAAAGCGGCAGACCTCAGGGAATTTGCGTATGCCGGTGGGCATGCAGATGGCGCAGAGCATAAGATGGTGGCCGCGAGCTCTGTGGGAGGAGAAACTTCAGATCGGGAGCAGAAAGGAGGAAAGCGTGCTGAGACAGAAGTCGGTGAAATGGTGGTGCAAAAAATGACAAGAGAGGAACTGAAAGCGTGGTTCGCTAAGCTGAAGGAAGAATTGGCGGCAGTTAAAACCAAGGTGGGAGAAGTATGTGGAGAGCTCAGAGAGGAAGTGGGGGAACTGGCACAAAAAATGGAAGAACATGAACACTAGAAAGGGCAGATGCAGCAACAGAATGCAGCGGAGAGATCCCAAAGAGACTTTGAAAATTGGAAGGAGCAGCTTCTGTATAAGATAGAGGACTTAGAGAATCGCACTAGGAGACATAATTTGAGAATACGGGGGATCCCCGAGGACCCTGAGTTCCAGGACAGCAGGAAAGTCGTGGAGATAGTCTGCAAGGTGGTCCTGCAGGAGGACAATGCGGAGGAGGTGGTCACAGTGGCATTGGATCGAGCTCACCAGGCATTGGGCCCAAACAGACTAAACAGGCCCAGCAACCTGGTAATTTGCATTAAAGACTTTGAAGTCAAAGAGAGGATCACAGCACGGATGTGTACGATGAGGGACTTTACATGGCAAGGATAGAAAGTTGAAATATTTGCAGACCTGGCTGCAGGGACATTGCAAAGGAGAAGAGAGATACAGCCTATTACACGCACTTTGAGGAAGGAGAAAGTGAACTACAGGTGGTTATATCCATTTGGTCTGTTTTTCAACAAAGGCGACAAGAGCTGGAGAGTGTGAATCCCTACCTATAGGCTGACTTGAAGCAGAAGCAAAATGAGCACTGGAGGAAGCAGGATTTACGGAGACCCCAAAAGAACAGCAAGGGGCAACCTGGGGAACCAGGAGGTGGAAATCAGGGAAGCTCCAAGAGGGGGAGAGACAATTTGATCAAGGCAGCTCCTATTTGAAGGATGGCAAGCAAGTGAGACATGGAAATAAAACAGGGTCTGGCGCAGGAAGTAGGAGGTGGAGGAAGTGCCATGGATATGGAAGATTATATTTGAGTAAAGGAGGGGGAAGGGGAGTAAAGCGGGTGGATGGGGTGAATTGTTCAATGGTTTTCAGTTGTAACAGTTGTAAGAGTTTCAATGCCAAGTTAATGTTATGAAAAAATGAATATATAATATGTTAAGAAGTATGGAAGGGATTGCTTAGACTGGGTACTAAAGGTAATACAACACGGAGGAGGATGGTAAAATCACTGATAGGGAGGGGGAAGGGAAGGGAGGGACGGGCAGCTCCGGAACAAGAGGGTGGTGTCTGGGGGGAGAGGGGTGAACGGGTGGCTCTAGATAGATGAGCACTACTCTAAAGGAGACCTTTTTGCTCTGGTGATAGAGCCGCTAGCAGAACAGGTGAGAAAAGCAAGGAGACATCAAAGGAATATTAATGGAACCTTGGGAATCAAAGATTTCGCTCTTTGTGGATGATGTTATCTTTACGGTGAGAGAACCCTTAATCACTCTACCGGTTCTCATTGAATGAAATCAGGAAGTACAATGCAGTGGCGGGTTACAAAATAAATCTTTAGTAAAACAGAGATTATTGGTTTCAAACTCACTGAAGAGCTAGCTAAACGCTTGCAGGAAGGATTCCTGTTTAAATGGGTTAAGAAATCATATAGATATTTGGAGATCCAAATGGGGAGTAATATTCAGCACTTATGAGAATGGAATTATGCACCACTGTTAAGGGAGGTGAAGAAAGATTTCAGAAATGGAAGGGCCTATTTCTTTCCTGACTCGGGAGAATAGCAGTTATAAAAATGAATGTGCTTCCAAGGTTTCTGTTTTTGTTTAGCTCACTCCCGGGTATGGTCCCTTGCACAAATTTGAGGCAAGTCCAAAATTTAATATTGGATTTTATTTGGGCTGGGAAAGCACTACGAGTATCTCGGTACACAATGTTTCTTAGTAAGGAGGAAGGGGGGCTTGGGAGTTCCTTGTGTGGAGAAATATTATATAGCATCACAACTTCGAGCTCTGTAGATATGGAAGGGGATGGGAGAGATGCCCATATAGGCACAAATGGAACAAGAGGGACATAAGGGGCCTAGTCTGGAAGCATGGATATGGGATTCTATGGCCAGAAAGGAGGACGGAAAGGATGGGAACCCCTTCAGGGCATTCACAAAGGCTACGTGGTTGAGAGTCAAGGCGAAACTCATGGATGGGAAAGATTACACCTGCATAAGCTTACACATTATTTACAGTCTATGGGAATATGGGAAGACCTGGCCAGGGAGGATACAGGGTTTGAGAAACTAATGAGGACTATGAGGTCCAGGAAGGGAATGATAGCAAAGGTATATGCAGAATAAATGGCAACGGAGAAGGGATTGACTAAAGGTCAACGAAAGTGGGAACAAACCTTCGGAGGGTATTGGGATAAAAAGCACTAGCAAAATATATATTTGTGCTCTAGAAGGTTAGCACTGGGAACAGCCTATTTGGAAAACAGTCTGAAAGTCCGGTATCATATGTATTGGGCACCTTGAAAATTAAAGGTGATAAATAAAGAAGCTACTGGGGAGTGTTGGAGGAAATGTGGAGAAAAAGGTGATCTAGGGCATACAATATGGGACTGCCTAAAGGTACAAAAAATGCAGCAAGAGCTAGAGTAGAGGATATATGAACTGATTAAAGTGAGGATACCACTGAAGCGTACAATGGCAATACTAAATTAAATGCAGGAAGAAGGGGATAGGAACTGACAGATGTTCATAGGATACTGTATAGGAGCAGCAAGAGGGGAGATTATGGCACAATGGAGGAAGGAGGAAGTGCCTACCCTACAAGATATAATGAGAAGAGTGGAGAAGCTATGGTATATGTGTGAAATAGTAGCATATAAACAACACAAAATCAAACAATTCAGGGAAATTTGGAGATGGTATATGGAATGGAGGAATGAACAGAAGAGGGAACAACAGTGAAGAAGAGGTGTAGAGAATAGGGGGAAGAGGGAGGGAGAAGGGGAGAGGGGGAAATGATGCGGAGGGTTTGAACATGAAAGACATAGGTTAAGATACTATGTGACTAAAAAATATGGGGTTGAGTGTACCTGTGCTGAACCATGTATGTTTGAAGGTTTGATGTTTTGAATGAATAAAAATATAATTACAAAAAAAAAAAAAGATAGGCGTTGCAAAAGCTGGCCTATCTTTACCTGTAGAAGCTAACCGGACAGCGGTGCAATATCGCCACTACCCGGCTAGCCTCTGCGGCTTCGGGACATGTGCGGTGACCCTAGATATTCAATGCCGGAGTCACATATGACCCTGGCATTGAATATCTAGGGTTAGAGGACAGCGGCGATGGCTAGACGCTGTACTCGCGCCTAGCCATCCTAACTCAATAGTGGATCCTAAGGCTCTTTTACAGTCCAACATATGCCGTACAGCTTCCCCTTTGTGAGAATGGGGTTTTGGGAAAAATGTTGAAAGGACAACTGACTGGTTAAGATAAAATTCTGTATCCACCTTCGGAAGAAACTTGGGATGAGTATGAAGTATCACTCTGTTGCGAAAAACCTTTGTGTAAGGTGTATGAACTACTGGAGCCTGAAGCTTGCTCACTTGGCATTCTGAAATGACCACCAATAGAAATAAAACCTTCCAGGTCAAGAATTTCAGAGGACAAGTATTAAGCAGCTTGAAAGGGGCTTTCATCAGCTGCATTAGAACAATGTTGAGGTCCCAAGACACTGCAGAGGGTGTATAGGAAGGTTTGAGAAGAAGTAAGCCCTGTGTAAAGTGAACAACTAAGGGCTGTACTGAGATGGGTTTATACTCTACACCACAATGATGAGCTCCAGTTGTCCAGTTGCCCTGAGGTGGATTTGAATCCATACTCTGAAAGAGTGCAGAAAGTATTTAAGCAGTGTTTGCATGGAACAGATGAAAGGATCTATGGAGCATGCTTCATATCAGACAGCAAACCTCTTCCACTTGAAACATTAAGACCTTCTCGCCGAGGTCCTCCTGGATGCCAAAAGGATACTTGTGACACCAGCTGACATATTGAGAGTAGATAAAGTTAGTCTCTCAACATCCAATTTGTGAGCGCTAGAGACTTGATGTTAAGATGCAACATCATTGCGTTCTGAGATATCAGCTCTGTTGCTTGCCCCAGACACATTGGATCCCGAATGGAAAGTTCCAAAAGTAGAGGGGACCATGGCTGTTGGTGCCAATAAGGAGTGATGATAATCATCGTGAGTTTGTCTTTTTTGAGTTTCGGGAGGATCTTGGAAATGAGAGGTATTGGAGGATATGCCTACAGAAGACCCTCCCCCCAATCGAGGAAAAAAGCATCTGAGGCTAGTTTTTTGTGTGACTCTACTCTGGAGCAGAGCTGAGAGACCTAGGCATTCAGAGGAGTGGTGAAAAGATTTATTGAGGAAGTGCCCCACTTCTGAAAGATGTGGACCGCCACTTCCCTTGTCCAAGGTCCATTCTTGAGGTTGATGGTCTCTGCTCTTTCTCTCTGCCAAAGTGTTTTCTTCCCAGGTAGGTAAGTGGCCCTCAAGTCCATCCCATGAGAGATGGCAAAGTTTCACAATCTGACCATTTCCCAACACAGGAGTTAAGACCCCGTTTCTCCCTACTTTTTGACGTAAAATATGACAACTTGATTGTCAGTTTGAATTAGAACAATTTGGTTGTATAAATGATTTTTGAAAGCACTTAGAGAGTTTGCTACTGCTCATAGTTCCAAGAAGTTAATCTTATATAGATTTTCTTTGAGGGACCAATTCCCCTGGGTGTGAAACCCATAGAGATGAGTCTCCCATCCCAGTTTGGATGCATCTGTCTTCAGGAGTTTTTGATGTGAAGTTTGGAAAGGTAGACCTTTGGAGAGATTTTCATGCATCATCCACCTGGTCAGAGACTGAATGAGTGGGGAAGTGACAGACAGAACATCTGAGTCTTCCTATGACTTGAGTCAACTGGGTACTGTTGCGAGCACTACCCTGGCGGTAAGTAGCGGTCAGGGCAGGTTGGACATAACTATATAGGAAGGAGATTGGCCAGTAATCCAGAGGCCCAATTGGCTTTTGGTCCTGTTAGTTTCCTGGATCCTAATCTTCCAAAGAATTCAACTGCACAAGTGGTGGGAAAATAAAGGCTTTTATTTCCCCTTCTCGCAAGGGTTCAAAGGATTGGGCAATAACAACAACGCAAATGTCCTTAATTCAGGCAAGAAAAAGTAAAACAAAAGTTTAAAGCAAAACTGTTACTTTCACAGTAGCGCTGGTATTCAGACAAATAAGAATGTTCTAGGCAGCAACACATACAGCTTACAAGCCTGGTAAAGATTCTAGGCTTCCCGTGGTACAGTACGTACAGTCCATTTCTGTATCTGAAATGTCATTTGCCAGTTCCCCTTGCATTGGCTCATAGGCGGAAGCCTCTGACTCTGAGTCCCTGGGTTCAGGTAGGTTATAGTCAGGCTTCTTATATAGCTCTTCTAGCACAGCCCAATGTTCTGGGTAACTCGTAGGGCGTCGGCTATGTGCTGTTTTATATTGAGGAAACTCCTCTCTCCTTAGAGGTTTTATGGCAGCTTTATAAAAACATTTATTATTCAAACCTTTCTTATCAGGTAAACTTTTCCTATAGCTTGTATGATAAAAAGCTTTACCTGGGGAATTTGGTTTCTCTGTTTCCAGTGAAGGTTGAGGCCTGCACCAGTTTCTCCGTTGGCTTGCCTGTACAGCACGGCTTAGGTCTTCAGGCTGTGACCCTGTTGGTTTTGGACAACAGTTGCAGCAATGCCTTTGCCACTCTGGGCAAACAGCTTTTACTCCTCTGTGAGCTGAGACCTTCCCAGGTTCCTTCTTAGCTCTCAGGCAATCACCTTTCACTCTGGGTGATCTTCTGGCAGTGGAATATTCAGGTTTGCACTCTAACCTCTTTTCCTCTGTCTTGCCTTCCTTCCTGCTGCCTCCTTTCCAGCCGTCTCTCCAGCTGCCTTCACTGGCTGCTTCTTTTCCAGCCTTCACTCCAGCTGCTTCTCCTTCTGCTGCCACTCCTTCCGCTGCCTTTCCCGCTGCTCTCCCCCTCCAGTCTTCCACACCCTCCTTAAGAAGTCCTTCTGTGCTCAAGGATTGGAAGCTGGCTGGCATTACCTCATGACCAGTGGGGCGTGGTTCCACAGTCACTCTGGAGTCACTCTTGCTCCCTCTATCTGGTTCCTCCAGATATTGCAGCTTGTATGTACCTTTTTCTTTATTTAAAGCTTTTTCCTTTCTCTCAACCAGGTCTGCTGGGTGACAGTACTTAAGATCTATTGAGCTTGCCTCATATGGAGACATACCAAGGGTGTTCCATGAACTGTTAAGGCCATGTGGCTTAGTCTCAACATCGCACTAGCTGATATCTGCTGACTCATTTGAGTCTCCCAAAATATTGCTACTACTCTGGATAGTCTGTCATGTGGGAGAAAAGCCCTCGCCTGAGTCATGTCAAGCAGAGGAGTGAAGATGGGATATGGGGTAATTGATTATGAACCCTACTAGCTACAAGACCTGAATGGTGGTTCACAAAGATTCCAGCGTTTATTCTGGAGTGGTGCTCTTGAGCAGCCAATTGTCCAAAAAGGGAAGAATGTATGCTCCCAGCCTGCGTAGAAGTGCTGCTACCACAGCAAAGCATTTTGTGAATACCTAAAGAGCTGACACGAGGCAAAAGGGCACTATGCAGTTCTGGAAATGCCGCTTCTCTACAATGAATCTGAGATACTTTCTGTGACTGGGATGTATCTGAATGTGGGTATATGCATCCTTTAGATCCAGAGAACATAGTCTCCTTTCTGACGATAAGGAAGCAGGGTGCCTAGAGAAATCATCCTGTATTTTTCTTTGACCAAATATTTGTTCAGGTTTCTTAGATGTAGGAAGGACAGTATCCTCCTATCTTCTTGGTGACCAGGAAGTATCTCAAGTATAATCCATGCTCTTCCTGCTGTGGTAGAATGGGCTCAATCACAGACTTATTTTGAATGGTGGAAATTTCCTGAAGAAGCAATTCCTGATGTTTAGGGTTTAGAGATTGAACCCCTGGAAAGGGGGGGGGGCAATTTGGAGAAAAGTTTGAATAGATGTGGTTTGTAGCCAAGTGTCAGAGGTATAAGAGGCCACCTCTGGGAAAGTATAGCTATTCATCTGTAGCAGAGGTTCTCCATGGATAGCAGGAATAAGTCCTCATGCATGGGTGACATCACCAATGGAGCCCAACATGGGAACACTCCCCAGGCTTCTACTAGAAGCTTCTGGGAGGCTCCACCGTGCATGCGCACCTGCCTTCCCACCTGCCGCAGTGCCATCTTCTCCAATAGAATATCAAAGCAATAGCCAGAAAACAACTCCTTGGGGAGGTGGAAGGGTTGTGAGGACTTATTCCTACAGACCTCAGAGTAGGCCTGAAGAGGTCATGGATCTCCCATGGATGTCTGGTATCGAATTCTGGGACAGAAGGTAGGAGTTGTTCTAAGTCTGAAAGAGATGCTAGAGAACAGCGTGGCCAAACACTGCATCCCGGCGGGAGTCCTTGTCCAGAGTAGTGAGCAGCAAAGGTATGGATCGAAGACCAAGTTGCTGCTGTGCAAATTTTGTCAATAGCTACAGAACGTAAATTTGCCATCAAAGTAGCCATGACTCAAACATTATGGGCAGTGACATGACCCTCGAGGGAGAGTTCTGTTGCATCATAAGCAAAAGTGATGCAGTCTGCTATCCACTTGGAGAGAGTATGTTTGGAGACTGGTAACCCAGATGACTAGGGTCAAAGGAGATGAACAGTTGAGAAATCTTTCGGTGCTCTCGAGTCCTCTGAAGATAAAATGCTAAGGCACATTTACAATCTAGAGAGTGGAGGGTTACCTCTGCCCTAGATGAATGTAGTCTAGGGAAAAACACAGGAAGGTAAACCGAATGGTTTAAATGGAAAGGTGAGACCACCTTTGGCATGAAGTGAAGATGAGTCCTTAGGACTACCTTATGATGGTGAAACCATGTGTAAGGCGGGTCGGCCACCAAGGCCTGAAGCTCACTAATGTGCCTTGCTGAAGTGAGGGCAATGAGGAAGATGACCTTCCATGTCACAAACTTAAGTGATGTAGTGGCTAAAGGTTCAAAGGGCGATTTGAGAAGTTGCGCTAGAACAACACTGAGGTTCCATGCCACTGGTGGTGGTTTAATGGGAAGCTTGATTAGTAGAAGACCCTTCATGAAGTGTGCTATGGGTGGCCGAGAGGAAATGGGTTGTCCATCTAAGGGAATGTGAGAGGCCACAATTGCACTTAGGTGTACTCTTACCGAATTGGTTTTGAGTCCAGATAAAGAAAGGTGGAGAAGATACTGAAGCAGTGCCTCCACCGAAGCTGAGAAGGGATTAAGATTCTTCTGAGAACACCAGAAAGAAAACCTATGTCATTTAAAAGCATAAGACCGTCTGGTGTATGGCTTTTGCGACGCTCCTGCCCGGGCCCGAGAGCTTACAGGCAGGAGTGGCCTTGTAATGTCCCTGAGGAATGAAGCTTGTACTGGCCCCTGGGAATTCTGGGACTTGTAGTGTGCTTGTATTTCCTTCAGGATTAAATTGTAGTCGTGACACGAATGTTAAGGCTGCAAGAAATTTATTGTTGTGGGGATATTTTCCAGCGCATCAAAATTCAAGGGTACATAACGCAAAAGGTGCAACTTCAACCCAAACAGCTGAAACCAGGAACATAGGAAGTACAACTGAAATTAAGTTAGCTTCTACTTGGCTCTTCACAATCACAGCAGCTTTAACTCAGCAGTGCCTCATGTGGTCTTTCAGAATTATTGCAGCACCAAACAAACAGCTGTTCCTTCCACAGTGTGGCTTCTCAAAACAACAAATGAAAACAATTTGTAAACCTTTTAGCTTGGCAGCAAGTACAGCCAACTCCCTGTATTTTTTTCATACAGTGTTCAAGGGTTTCTTACATTGCTGTCTTCTTTGAGGCAGATTGAGCAATCCATTGGAGAAGGGTCCGCTTCTAAGGCAGGCAGGTAATTATCTACTTGCATGCATTCATCAGAGCTAAGGCTATCGCTGTCTCTGTCAGGCCTGCTAAGCTTCCCTGACCTCAGTTCCAGAAACTCTTGAAACTGTTTTAAAAGCAATTCAGCCTGTAACTGCTCTTTATCCGTGTGAAAGTCTTTGGTAAGGGTGACACCCTTCTCCCACTTGCTATCAGCTTCTGCACCTGGGTTTACCTTGTGAAGGTTAGCACAAATAAAAGGTTTCTCTAGTAAAGCATTAAAAGTAGAAAAGTCAGCTTTACCTTTAGCGGGGTTTGAATAAGAACTGGCACCTTTCCTCCAGACGTCTCTCTGGTTCAAGAACTCAGCAGCCTTACTGCTATTTCCTCTGCTCTGTGAATTTCTCTTTGAAAAGCTTTCTTCCTGCTTCACTTCCTTGCTTCTGTAGCCTTGTTTGCTACCAGACCAGATACCTTCTTTCCAGGTGCTGAATTTGCTAGCCTTCCCACGCCCAGGCTCTACCTTGTAGTAAGGTTCTTTCTCAGAGTGTGCTTGGCTCCAAGGTTTACTGCTCCACGGTTCTGCCTTGCTCCAGGGTTCTAGCGTTTTCCTCCTTCCTTTTCCCTCTTTTTCTCTGTCCTCCCCCTCCTTTTCTCTTTTCCTCCTCTCCTCTTCCCTCTCTGCTTGGGGATTTAAAAGAGCTTCATTTCCCGGCACGCCCTGACCTTCCCCTGAGCGTGCCCAATCAGTGCAGAAGCCTGTCTCCTCCCCTGAGCTGGGGCGTGTCCTGTGCTCAGCAGAGAGCTGTGTTTTTTCCAACTCTGCATTGGAAATCCTGTGTGCTAGTGCTGTTTCATTACTTCTACCAGGATTTTCCCCTATCTCCATCTCTTCTGGAGGGCATTCCTCACCACACTTTCTAGAAGCTAAAAGGATGTCCTCAACCTCCTGGCAAAGGTTAATATTTTGAAAGGCTATGCATTCAGCAGCCATGCTGTGAGATGGAGAGACTGCAGATTGGGACTGAGCAGCGTCCCCTCCTCCTGAGAGAGGAGATTTGGAGCAGATCCCAGTTCTATGGGTTGAGTCTGAGACAGATGTAGCAGGAGAGGGTACCACGGTTGACATGGCCAGTATGGGGCTATGAGTATCATGAAGCCCCTGTCCACCTGGAGTTTGAAAAGAGTCTTGGAAATTAGGAGAATGGAAGGGAAGGCATAAAGGAATCCATGTCCCCAGTGGAGGTGAAAAGCATCCACATGTTGGCTGTCCAACGCAGGAGTCCTGGTGCAGAAGCGAGGGAGCTTGGCATTCTGAGGAGTGGCGAAAAGGTCTATCTCTGAAGTCCCCCAGGTCTGAAAGATGTAGGATACTGTGTCTACATGAAGGATTTGTGGTAAGGATCTGACTTAATACATCACTTGGAGGTGAATGTGATGATGTATGGCAAAGGACCAGAGATGTACAGCTTCCTTTCAGAGGGACCAAGAACATGTTCTGCCTTGCTTGTTCATGTAGAACATGGCTACTTGGTTGTCGGTTTGGATTAGAACTCTTTGATAATGTAAGCGGTCCTGGAATACCTTGAGAACATTGAAGATTGCTCGGAGCTCCAGTAGATTTATCTGGAGTTATGACTCTTGTTGTGACCAGAGGCCCTGAATGGAAAGAGATCCCAAATGGGCTCCCCAGCACAGTTTGGAAGCATCCATCGTCAGGGTGCATTGATGTGCAGGAATCTGAAAAGGTGACCCTACCATAAGATTTTCTGGGGAACACCACCACTAGGGAGATGTGACCAGAGGGGTAGAGACTTTTATCTTGTCCCTGAGGTGACCTGAGGCTTGAGTCCACTGGGATTCCAGAGCCCATTGGGCTGTGCGCATGTGCAGACAGGCCCATTGATGCCATATGGCCCAGAAGCTGTAGCATTTCTTGAGCAGTGAGATAGTCCTTGAGACATGATTGAGATGCTAGCTGATTGAGATGAGTGCAGCGGAGTTGGGGCAGAAATGCCCTTGACTGCTGAGTATTTAAGAGAGCCCCTATGAACTCCAGAGCTTGAGAGGGGACGAGTTGAGACTTTGAAGTTTATGACAAATCCCAAGTGTTGTAATACCTGCAAGGTGCGTGAGAGAGAGAGAGGCTGGCCTCTTGAGCTGTGCTTGCTCTTATGAGACAGTCGTCTAAGTAAGGGAAGACAAATATTCCTAGAGTCCTTAGAAATGCAGCTACTACTGCCATACACTTTGTGAAGACTCGGGGCAGAGGCGAGCCCGAAAGGTAGGACTCTGTATTGATAGTGTCTTCCCTGAAACATGACATGCAGGAACTTTCTATGTTCTGGATGAATAAGAATATGTGTGTACGCTTCTTTTAGATCTAAAGAACAGAGCCAGTCCTGACTCTGGAGATAGGGAAGAAGGGTCCCCAGGGAGACCACCTTGAACTTTCCCTGTACGAGACACTTGTCTAGGTCCCTGAGGTCCAGAATGGGCCTGTATCCCCCTGTTTTCTTTGGAATGAGAAAGTAGGGAGAATAGAAGCCCATTCCCTGCTGGGATGTTGGAACCTCTTCTATGGCACCCTGCAGTAGAAGAGAAGTGACTTCTCGCAGAAGCAGAGCAGTTAGAGAGGGCTGAGAATGGAACTCTCTTAGTGAGGTCGGGGGGGGGGGGGGGGTTGGAGTAGGCTTTGCAGATGAAGTCTGTATCCCTCCCGTACTGTTGTTAATGTCCACTGCTCAGAGGTGATGAGATGCCATCTATGGGCATACGAGTAATGACAGAGCCTGTTGGGAATGTGAATAGGGTCAGGATTCTTCAGAGGCAGGCCAGCTATGTTCTCTAGAAAGGAGTCAAAAACCCGGAGCAGCCTGAGCCTGCTGAGGTGGCTGAGACTTAGGAGTCTGAGCCTTCTTTTGATGTTTTGGAGGCTGTTGTCCCTTTTGAGGAGCATGATGCTGACATTGAGCGGCAGGAGTATAAGAAGCACAATACTTCTTCTTTTTATTAAAGACTTTTTTTGCTGCTGCCTTCTTTTTAGCTGGGTTGGCAGTAGATTTAGAGATCCTATTCAGGATAGTGTCCTGCCAATCTTTCTGGCAAAGATTGTCCTGCCAATCTTTGCCAAAAAGGTTCTCACTGGTGCAAGGGATATTACCCAGCTTATCTTGAACCCATTGTTCAAGATCCGATGCTTGGAGCCATGCAATCCTGTGTGCACTGATGCAGATAGATGTAGTTCTGCTGATGCACTCAAAGCAATTAAAAGTTGCCCTGTTGACAAACTTTGAGACGTTCTGAGCATGCTTTACAAGGGTAAGATAATCTGCCCTCCTGTCAACTGGGAGAAGAGAAGCCATTGACTCCAAATCCTTAGTTA
Source organism: Ichthyophis bannanicus (assembly GCA_033557465.1). Taxonomy (NCBI): domain Eukaryota; kingdom Metazoa; phylum Chordata; class Amphibia; order Gymnophiona; family Ichthyophiidae; genus Ichthyophis; species Ichthyophis bannanicus. The sequence goes on from CM066039.1 coordinate 198,260,306, forward strand.
CCTCCTTGAGGAAAACCCTATATAGAGTATGTAAGAACTGATTCTCGCTGAAAGCATGGATGCTTGGAAACAACGTTGACCAAAGGCATTGAGGGTTCTCGATTCCCTACCCAAAGGGTTAGAGGAATGTGTATTCATGCTTTTGATTCGACGCATTGCCGATTCCACCACCATGGAATGGTGCAGCAATTGAGTCTTTTGAAAACCAGGACACTCCGGTACCCGGTACATGGTATCGAGCCGGCGGGTATGTAGAGAAATAGTAAGAAGTGTCTCCCACATACGATGCATGAGGTTGTGGAGTATACAATGAATAGGAAGCGTAGCTGCTTCTTTTGGAGCTATTGGGTATTGAAGAATTTCCAATTCTTCAGCCCTAGGCTCTTTCTCCGATGTTACTGTTATGGACAGACCCCTGGCAATGTTACGAATAAAGTCTTGGAAAGGCATGTCCTCTGGTGGGGACATGCGATGTTGTGGAGATGGGGATGGGTCCTCCGGTAGAGTTTGAAAGTCTCGAGTATCGGCCAATTCATCGCCTGAGGAATCAGAATCCGAAGACTCGAAGTATCTACGGGCAGGGTTCCCACTCCATGAGAACTCGGTACCAGTTGAAGCTGGTACTTGGAATTTGTGTAGCTGGAACATTGGTATCGGAAATGGATTTGAGGGCTGGCATGGGCGGTAGCATGGAAAGTGGCAGGAAAGTTGATGCATTCTGTATCGGTGCCGGCACCAACATCTGCATAACCGACTGTAAGGGTTTCACTGGAACCGAGGCTGCCAGTAAGGCCTCTAAGCTCCGCTCGATGGCAAGGATGTGCTGATCCATGGAGCTTGCCGATGCTTGGGTATCGTTACCAAAATTGCAGGCCATGATCCCTGAGCATGGCACCAGGAGCTCTCTCCGGAGGTAGAGGCCTTGGGAGCATCCTGGGACCCCACGATGGCTTTGGAGGAAAGGTCCTCCCACCGAGATTGTTTGGCCGGTTTGTCCCCCTCCAGGGCAACACTTGAGGCATCTCAATGCTTAGAAGGGGATCTACCCTTGGGGGGGGGGGGCCAATCTTCGATGAAGATTTATGTTTCGATATCTGAGATCTGTGGGAGGAAGATGAAACTCTCGATGATGTCGATTATAGAGAGATGGCGTCGGAGGCAAAGAGAGTGCCCAACTTTGCAGCTCGATTCTGCAGGCTACTCTTAGTCATCTTCCTGCAGAGAGGACATTCTGACAGTTGGTGATCAAGCCCTAGGCATTTTAGACACCAGTCATGGGTGTCAGTGGCCGAGATAGTACCGCCACACTTGGAACATTTCTTAAAACTACTAGATGGTTTTTCCATTGTGTCGGAGACAAATGGAAGGCCTAGGCCTAAGATTGTGTCGATGCGCCTGAAGAAAGTGGAACTTTCTTCTTCACAATTTTTTTTTTTTTAAAAAAGAAGAAAGAAAGAACTGACGATGAGTCGGTACCAGCACTGACGGGAAGGCAGACGCAAACCACAAAAATATGAAAACAGGAATTTTCTGCGGTGACAGGATTTGCTTCCTGTTGGCTCCACAGAAAATGAAGAACTGAGGAGGGAGAGCTGGAAAAGCGGGAAGGCAGCTACGCAAGCACAGTGGGATGCTCCCAAAAGCTTTCCTATTGGACCTGGGGAGCATTCTTGTTTGGGCTCTGTTGGTGTCGACGTCACCCATATGTGAAGACTACATTCCAGCTTGTTCCTGGAGATATTCCAACTACCCCAGCCAACCCAACAGCCAATCATCCCAACTAGACCCAGTAGTTCATTGTATAGTGTTGTTAAGTACCCTCATGCTAAATGTAATCCTCCATAATGTAGTTAAGTACCCTCATATTAATTGTAACCCACCATGTGCTGTCTAACCCTCAATAATGTAGTTAAGTACCTTCATTCTATTGTATGTGCTGTCTAACCCTCCATAATGTAGTTAAGTACCCTCATGCTAACTGTAACCCACCATGTGCTGTCTAAATGTTGTTATACCCTCATGTTAAATGTACCCTCCAATGTGCTGTAACCACTTTGATTGTAGGATAAGGTGGTATACTAATCTGTCTAAATAAATAAATAAAATATTCAGTGGCACAAAACTGCTATCTGCGGCTGCATATCCTGCTGTATATGCCCCCCCCCCCCTCAAATCTATTTCTCGTAGCTCATTTCCAGAGATAAACAATGGCTTTCCCAAGTCTACTTGGCTGACAATTTTTTTTGTTCTGTTCCACAGGAACTTGTCCAAATTTCTTTTTAACCGCACAGTGTTAGTCGCTTTGACCATGTCCTCTGGCAACAGATGCTAAAGCTTAATTATGCTGTGCATGAAACAAAGCTTTCCATGATTGTTTTCAATCTGCTAGTGCTGTTGAAAGGTTGAACAACCATTCACTATTTTGGGAATGAACCTATGATTAGAAACAGAAAATGATGTGACAGAAATGATATTGTGTCAATGTGCAGTTCTATATTGTGAAGGTCCTTTTCAGAGGAAAGTACTACATAAAACTCAAACACTGGTTACAGGACTGATATTTTTGGATGTCTAGATTTCTTTTCTGAAAAGGGGTTCATGTTTCCTTAACAACTATGGAGCAAGTGGCATGCGTGATTTGCATGCCTGAATTGTGGAGGGTTCTGGAGGCCTCACTAATGCCTTCACATTTCCTATACCAATGAATATTCTCAGCAATGTACTAGAAAAACTGGTTTATCTTTGTCAATCACACACGTTTACAAAGTAGATCACAGGAGCTTTGTCTGATAATGACTTCATTCATCTCCCCAGAAGCAAATGGAAAGATCTCTTCCCTACACTGAGCTCTGTTCAGAGGACTTCTTGCCCTTGGTATGTTATTTAATTTGGGACATGTCATAAGAAAAGCTATAGGATCATTAATCTGTTAGCAGTTAAATATGAAGTGACAAGTCAGTTATAAATCCATCAGGACCTTGTGTCTTACTAACTCAACCACTGATAGATGAAATGAAGACAATATACAACCTTCCCTTTATTTTTTGCACAGGATCTATCCTTTGCAGAAATACAGGCAGCTACTGCCTCTCCTTATCCTACCACAATAACAGATGAAGGCAAGAGCAAATGATTGTTGTCTAAGGCAAAATGCACAATTTGACAGATTTCTGAAAAGCTGAATTCAATAACTGGCTACGGGTTACTGTTATTAAGAGCTCGGGCCACGTTTCCTCTATCAGTTCTTCTTTTTATACACATCCTCAACATAGCTGTTGTAATGCTGCTGCTGAGCAATTGACATATCAACAGGAACTACTGCCCTGCATGAGAATGCTGTGAACAGTTCTGTTATTAAGAAAAAGGACATGATCCTGGATCATATCAAAACATAGGTTAGATAAATAATCTTGAGATTTCTTTTATTGACCTGGGAGGGAGAAACAGGATATCCTTCCTTCCCACCACTCAGGTCACTCACATTAGATTTGCTTTTCACTGGATAAGTTCTTCCCTTTTTGAAAATTCTATTTCTAGCATATGTTTTCAGCATGAATACCTGGCTCTGGGAAATCCTTTAATCATTTACCCTGAAAACACTCCCATTTCCATTTGAACAAAAGTTTTCTGCATATCTCAGCTATTTGTAGCAGTACAAACCAAATACAACAATTTTGATCCCTAGGACTTCATTTAGGATTACTGAAGAAAGCAAAATCTGTAGCTAAAAGCTAATGAGATGCTCCTTCATTATTATTCCCTGGGGGTAATTTTATACACTCTTTTTTGCAGATAAAAAAATCTTCAATAAATTACCCCCAGGTTGTAAACATAAAAGTATATGCGATGACAAAACTGCGCTTTTACATGAAATGCACATTGGCATTTTCTTGGGTGAAGTTTGGGAAGAGTGTGAGCAGAGTTGCAAAGCATGTGTATTCTTTATAAAATATGTGCAGTCACACGGATAGTATGTTTCTAAATTTATGCCAGCTCTTGAGCTGATGTAAATGTCTGCAGCTTCAATCTAGCAATAATTTCTGCTGGTTTACCACAAGTATTAGAAATAGGCTTCTTCTTATTCTCTTAACCTAGGCAACCTGCTATAAAACTAACCTCTTTTTTTTGTTTTATACTATTTTAGTCTGGTTTATGTAGGTTTTTTGATAGCTATTGTATGTATTAGAATGTTTTAACTGAAATTGTGTACTCCTTTGAGACTAATCTTGATTAGATCCAGGGCTTTTTTTGAGGGGGTACTCGGTGGTACTGAGTACTGGCATATTTTTCATTGCCTGTTAAAATTGATCTATTGTCCTCATGGATTAATGAAAGAATCCTGCATATGAGTACTGGCACTTTTTTTGCTGGGAAAATTGCACCGATTAGATCAAATGGAGGTAACTTGGAATAAATAAATAAATGTGCAAGGCTCACATAATTTTGTCTATCATATTGCTATCATCTTTTATCTGTCTTTTTATGGTTTTAGGTTTTCAGTAAGCTTTTCTGGAAAATTTGAATATCAGAAGCTATGTGGAACTCATATTTGCATACCTACAGGTGTATCTATAATAGGTTAAAGCAACAGAGCCCAACACAGAGGCCATGTCACACAGAATATGGATGTGTCTCAAACCAGTCTGTCGCCCAGAATGTCTTCCCTAATTTTATCACACTCAGATGCACCCGAAGAGCCAGGCACAGTCCCATTCATTCACACAACTGACAGCTGTACTAGGTTGCCGGAAGCAAAAGCACTTTAGTGCAACAAGATTTCCTTTAGAGGCATCATTTCTAATTTCTTTCAGGGTGATGGTTTATTCAGCAGAGAGGTGATGAGAGCTCACTTCAGTAATGCACAAACTAACTGTTCTCAGGACTGGCATGTTGCCACCTGGCAATGCCTTTTTAGTCAATGCCAAATATCAGAAGTACGCAGCAGGAGAAGGCAAACCATGGGATTCAGCAGCCTCTCTCCCCGTTATTTTTCCACACGGTCACTCCTGTGCCTTATTCTTTGCTTCTCTGCAAATTCTGCATGCTTCTGGCGAAGAATCTCATGTTGCTTCTTCATACCATTAGCCCTGAGTAGGAAAAATAGGCAGAGAGCAAAGCAAAGATGAAACAAGACAATGTATGAGGCCATTGACCCAGCACAGATGTTACAAAAGCATGTCACTATAATACAGGAAGAGAGGGAAGCTCCATGCCTCCCATGTGACTCTCTCCCTATAATCATTTGATGTGAGATAAAATACATGCTGTAGTATCACACAGATGAGCAATTGCACTCATGTTCCCCCTGACAGCAGAAATGCAGCAGAAATAAAGACAAGAAGAACCCCATACTGTCATTATGATCTCTTTTTTTCTAAGTTTTTTTCCTAGTGTATAGCACATCAAGCAAGCAAGAGCTACTGCTATAGTATGGGCTGCTGATATGGCACTCTTGAAAAATGGCTAATACTTCCAACACACAGTGGAAACAGCATAGCTCATGTAAATAGAGCCATATCAGGGGCCTTTAGTCTTTTTCATAGACTAATCACTGCCCCTCCAAGGCAAACAAGGAACACAGAACTGGAGCCCCATTAGGCGACAATTACATCTTGGAACATCAAACAGGGGCAAGGTAGCCAAGCCTTGATTGCATAAAATATCCATTCATCGATCTTTCTGTAATCATGAATAGCCTGAACAAAAACACAGGTGAGTTGTGGGCCAGACTCAAATCTTAAGATATCAGTAAAGGCTGTGAAACAGTACTGGGAAGCACTTTAAAATCCAGCAGTCATCTCAGACAGGTGCTCACACACGCCATTGCTTTCCTTTTCTCACACACAGTGTTTTTAGCACCTGTATACTCTGTATGCTTGCACTTCAGAGGACAGAGCTGCTAGCCTTCCCCTAGCTGTGTTGGTTTGCTTACTGTGTGAAGGTCTCATTGAGTAGGGCTATAATGCAACCCTATAGACATCCCTCTTCTGGGCCCTACTGTCAAAACACAAATTGTCAGAATCCACTCTGGCAATATTATAGTGAAGGGGGGCATATTAACACTGCCTTTAATGAAATAGAGGAAACAGCGAGACTGCTTACCTGTAATGGGGGTTACTACATGGACAGCAGGGGAATAAAGCCACAAGTTTGGTCAATGCCATTTACGTTGCTCAAATCCAGACCTTCTGCTGTCCTGCAAAGCTCAGAAGAGTCTCATGACCCTTCTGAGTATGCATGGCAGCTCCCACACCACTAACTATGCTCTTTCCGCCTCAATCCATACTATAGCTTAGAAGTTGAGATGAGAGATTGAAGGGTGGGATTGTGTAGCTCCATTCCCCTGCTGTCCATGGAGAACCCTTATTACAAGTAAGCAATCTCCCTTTCTCCATGGGCAAGCCAGGGAATGGATCCATGTGCATGGGTGATTCCAAAGCTGAGGATCAGGTTGTATGAATGAATCGCCTAAGGAGGAATTGCTAGATGGAGTCAGGCAAAAGGATTCTTCAGTACCAATTGTCCAAAAGCACTAAATTCAAGCTATAATGCCTGATGAAGGTATGGACAGACGTTCATGTTACAGCTTTGCAAACATCTGTAATGAAAGTGACTCTGAGATTCACCACTGTGATCAATTTGGAATGCAGTCAGCGAACTGTTATACATCCTAGCACAGGCTCACTGGCTTTCACATTGCAGAATTCAATGCATTCCACTATCCATCTGGAGAGGTTGTTCAAAAAGGCATATTTTCCCAAGAAGGGAAGATATTATCCTGTTTATGGTCAACAGACATCTTCTGCAGGTCGTTTTGCTGCAAAGCGTCAACAACCTAAACAGGCCAAGCCTAAGGCTGCAAGGGCTACAGTAGCCCAACAGCCTCAGCCTCCTCAGGGCCTTTGACTTGCAGCTAGAGAACTTAGCCTTTCTGGCTCTAAAAGTACCAGAGCCTCTCACCATTCCAGGAAGGTTAGCTCACTTTGCTCCCAGATGGGAGCAAATCACAGCAGAGCAGTGGACCCTTTCCATCATAAGGGAAGGGTACAAACTTCATTTCTCAAACCTTCCTCCTTACACCATGGTGAGACAGTTCAATTCTCCAACATCTCTCCTCGACCTTCTGGGTCAGGAAATTTCTACCCTTCTTGCCCAAGGGGCAATAGAAGAAGTACCTCTTCTTCAACAGGGCTCAGGGTTCTACTCCCCCTACTTTCAAATTCCAAAGAAAATAGGGGGCTACAGACCCATATTAGATCTCAGAGAATTGAACAAATTCCTATGCAAAGGGAAATTCAAGATGATTTCTCTAGGTACTCTCCTTCCATTCCTTCAGAGTCAGGATTGGCTTTGTTCTCTAGATCTCAAGGATGCGTATACCCATATACTCATCCACCCAGCACACAGAAGGTTCCTTCGGTTCCTTTATCAGGGAAAGCACTACCAATACAGGGTGCTTCCCTTTGGTCTGGCCTCTGCTCCAAGAGTGTTCACAAAATGCATGGCAGTAATAGCTGCATTTCTACGCACTCTGGGAATATTCGTATTCCCATATGTGGACGACTGGCTCATCCGAGCTTCATCCCAATCAGAGGCCCAGACTTTCCTAGCCTCCACAATGCGTGTTCTGCAGTATCTGGGACTGGTGGTAAACATTCCAAAGTCCCAACTCACCCCTACTCAGTCTCTAGAGTTCATAGGGGCCTTGCTGGATACCACAACTGCAAGGGCCTATCTTCCCCAGGCCCGTTGCCTACACTTAGTGCAGTTAGCCTCTCAGATTCAGTTAAAAACCCATCTAACTGCTCGAGAGATGTTACAACTGCTAGGCCACATGGCATCCACTGTGCATGTGGTCCCTTATGCTCGCCTTCACATGAGAGCAGCTCAATGGACTTTGTCCACCCAGTGGACCCAGGCATCAAGGGGTCTGTCAGACAAAATAGCAACCTCCAGGCGCCTCTTTTGGTCTCTCCAGTGGTGGAAGTCCACTCAAAATCTGTTGCTGGGGTCCCCCTTCCAACAGTTGTTACCCCAAGCAATCCTTACAACAGATGCCTCTCCAAAGGGTTGGGGAGCTCATCTTCAAGACCTCTCCACCCAGGGCATTTGGTCCCCACAGGAGACCTCCCTACATATCAACATCTTAGAGCTCAGAGCAATCTTCTTAGCTCTCAGAGTCTTCCATACCCTGCTCAGCTACAAGACAGTCCTCATTCACATGGACAACCAAGTAGCCATGTTCTATGTGAACAAGCAGGGAGGGACTGGCTCTCTGACGCTTTGCAACGAAGCTCTGAGATTGTGGGCCTTTGCCAGAGAGCATCAAATCCATTTTCTGGCAGTATACCTTCCAGGAGTTCAAAACTCTTGGGCAGACAGACTCAGTCGAGTTCTGCTTCCACACGAATCGTCCCTTCATATGGACCAGATAGTCAGAATCTTTCAAATTTGGGGAACCCCGGACATAGACCTTTTTGCAAGTCCGTGGAATGCCAAACTAGCGTAGTTACTCACCTGTAACAGGTGTTCTCCAGGAGCAGCAGGAATCAGTCCTCACATATGGGTGACGTCGGCGCCGACGGAGCCCTCACGGAGCAATTTTCCCCAGCTTTCAAAGAAAGCCTTTGGGAATTGCAGCGCACATGCACGGTCCTCTTCCCGCCCAAGGGTGCCATCTTGCTCAGTCAGATGACATAGCTAAAAGACAGCAAAAAATTATCAAAAAACGAAAGCATAAAACTGCAACTCCAAGGGGAGGAGGGAGGGTTGTGTGGACTGATTACTGCTGCTCCTGGAGAACACCTGTTACAGGTGAGTAACTACGCTTTCTCCAGGACCAAGCAGGAAGTCAGTCCTCACATATGGGACTCCCAAGCTTAAGGCTACCGGAGACCCCAAGCACAAAAATGAGCTCCCTCTAGCTCAGCAGCACAGAAGGAAGGAATCTTCTCTGAATACGTCTCCAACCGGTAGCCCAACATCCGGGATGGAGGGTAGGAGTTGCCTATACCTCGAAGAGGTTACGGAGGACTGCCTGTCCGAAAGCACTGCCCCTGCGGGACTCCCTCTCTAGGCAGTAATGGGCTGCAAAAGTCTGGCTTGAAGACCAAGTAGCGGCCCGGCAGATGTCTGCCAATGAAACAGAGCGGAGGTAAGCCACTGACGTAGCCTTCGCCCGAACACGATGAGCGGTGACTCTACCTTCCAGCACGAGGCCCGCAGCCTCGTAAGCCCAAGCGATGCAATCCGCAATCCAGATGGACAGAGTACGCTTGGAGACAGGGAGCCCCAACTTGTTGGGGTCATAAGACACGAAGAGCTGAACAGCCTTTCGGTGCTCCCGCGTACGGTCAAGGTAGAAGTTCAGCGCCCTCCTACAGTCCAGGGTATGCAGGACCATTTCAGCTCGGCTGGAGTGTGGCCTGGGAAAGTAGGTTGGAAGTACCACCTCCTGGTTGATGCGAAAAGGGGAAACCACTTTGGGAAGAAATTTAGGGTGAGTCCGTAGGGCTACCCGGTTCTTGTAGAACCTAGTGTAAGGAGGATCAGATACTAGGGCCTGTAGCTCACTAACGCGTCTAGCAGAAGTGAGGGCCACCAAGAACAAGGTTTTCCAGGAAAGAAAACGAAGAGGGCAGGTAGCCATAGGCTCAAAAGGCGGACAGGTAAGCCGCTGTAAAACCACATTGAGATCCCAGTTCGGGGCTGGTGGGCGCAAAGGTGGTTTAAGGAGAAGGAGGCCTCTGAGAAAACGAGCCACCAGAGGGTGGCTGGAAAGAAGTCCACCCTCCACCGGCACGTGATGCGCAGAAATAGCACTGAGGTGGACCTTGACCGAGTTGGACTTGAGGCCAAGATTAGAAAGAGAAAGCAAGTACTGCAAGACCACTGATGCCGAACAGGAGAAGGGGTCTTGAGACTGCTGAGTACACCAGACGGAGAACCGACGCCACTTAAGAGCATAGGACTTCCGGGTGGAAGGTCTCCTGGAGGCCAAGACGACCTCTTCCACATCTGGAGGCAGCTGGAGGGGAGCAAGGACTACCCTTTCAGCAGCCAGGCCATCAGATGAAGGGACCGGAGGTTGGGGTGCAGGAGCGTCCCCTGATCTTGCGACAGGAGGTCGGGCTGAAATCCCAGTGGAAGAGGAGTGTCTACCGCTAGCTGCATCAGAAGCGGGAACCAAGGTTGCCTCGGCCACCGGGGAGCCACTAGGATCATCGATGCCTTGTCTCTGAGAACTTTGAAGAGCGTCCGAGACACCAGAGGCATGGGTGGAAAGGCATACAAGAGGCCTGTGGACCATGGAATCAGAAAGGCATCCGCCGCCACCCGGAGAGGATGCGGCTGTCGAGAGCAGAATCTGGGAAGCTGCCGGTTCAGAGGACTGGCGAACAGATCCAGGGTGGGGAGGCCCCACCGTAGAAAGATCCGCTGAACCACAAGCGGATCCAACCTCCACTCGTGTGGCTGGAGGACCCTGCTCAGTTTGTCTGCCAGGTAGTTCTCTTGACCCGGGAGATAGAAAGCTTTGAGGACGATGTTGCGGTGGACGGCCCAAGAGCAGAGCTTCTGTGCTTCCTGACAGAGAAGGAAGGAGCCGGTTCCGCCTTGCTTGTTCACATAGAACATGGCAACCTGATTGTCTGTCTGGACAAGTACTGCTTGGTGAGAAATCAGGTGAGAGAAGGCTTTGAGCGCTAGGCGGATGGCTCTGAGCTCCAGGAAGTTGATCTGCTGAGCGGACTCCCAAGGAGTCCAGAGCCCCTGAGTACAAGTCCCTTGGCAATGTGCTCCCCAGCCCTGGAGAGAAGCATCGGTCGTCAGGACCTGAGAATGCGCAGGAGTTTGAAAGGTCACTCCGAGCAGTAGGTTCGGCAGGTGAAGCCACCATCGCAGAGAGGAGACCAGCTGGTCGGAGATCCGTACGGAGTCCGCTAGGCTCCCAGTGGCCTGATGCCATTGATTGCGAAGGCACCATTGAGCAGGCCGCATGTTCAGGCGGGCATAGGGGGTTACATGGACCGTGGAAGCCATATGGCCGAGCAGTCTCAGAAATCGCCTGGCCGAGACCAGGGAATTGCTGTGAAAGCGGCTGGCGAGATCCATGAGCCTTTGGGCCCTGTCTAGAGGCAGGAAGGCCCGCGCTTGAAGAGTGTCCAACCGGGCACCGATGAATTCTAGATCTTGAGAGGGGAGCAAAGTGGACTTCGCGAAGTTTATGACAAAACCCAAGTGCTGGAGCAGAGCTACGGTGCGATGAGTAGCCTGAGTGGCTTCTTGGGCAGACTGGGCCCTGATGAGCCAGTCGTCCAGGTATGGGAACACAAAGAGACCCTGAAGCCTCAGATAGGCCGCCACCACTGCTAGGCATTTGGTGAACACTCTGGGGGCGGAGGAGAGGCCGAAAGGCAGTACTCTGTACTGGTAATGGCGTCCGTCCACCACAAACCTTAGGTATTGTCTGTGGTCTGGATGAATAAGGATATGAGTATACGCATCCTTCAGATCTAAGGAGCATAGCCAGTCTCCCTGCTGGAGGTAGGGCAGCAGGATTCCAAGGGTAAGCATTTTGAACTTTTCCTTTGCAAGGAACTTGTTGAGGTTTCGCAAGTCCAGGATGGGTCGGAGGCCTCCTGTTCTTTTTGGAACCAGGAAGTACCTGGAGTAAAACCCCTGACCCTTCAGGTGGTGGGGCACTGGTTCCACGGCTCGGTCCCGAACAAGACTTGCTAACTCCTGAAGAAGTAAATCCCTGTGCAGAGGGAGTCTGGAAGGCTCCCCTGGAAAGTAGGAGGGAGGCACCTGGTGAAAATGAAGAAGATAGCCTTTTTAAACTATCTGAAGCACCCAGGTATCTGTGGTGATGTTGGACCACCTGTGGGCAAAGTGGACCAGCCGGCCTCCTGTGCTGAGAGAATCCAGCTGAGGGGGAGAGGCTATGCTGAGAGAGTCAAAAACCCCCACCCTGCTGAGCAGGGGCCGGTGGTGCAGGCTTGGGGGCTTGCTGCCTACGGGACCCATTACCTCGTCCCTTGGCCTGCTTTCCCTGCGGGGGAGCTGGGGAGGCCTGATACTGAGGGTAGTATTTATAGGCAGCCGCCTTCCTCGGGTAAAAGGGCTTTTTCCCCGAGGCCTTCTTCTTTTGAGAAGGGGCAGAGGTTTTCCTCGAGAGACGAGTTCTGGTGAGAGTCTCTGTCTCGATTTGTGCAGCCTTTTCATCCATGGGCTTGCCAAAGAGGTTGTCACCTCGGCAGGGGACATCGACCAACTTGTCCTGCACCCAGGGCTCGAGGTCGGACGACTGGAGCCAAGCCTGGCGGCGTCCACCGATGCCGGCAGCGGCTACTCGAGCCGAAGCCTCAAAACCATCATAGGCTGCTCGAGAAATAAACTTGGAGCACTCCCGAATACCAGTAGACAAGGATTGGAACCTCTGCAAAGGTTCATCGGAGAGACCAGCAGAGAACCCGGCTATTTATTTAGCCAGGTCTCGGAGATACATGCCCATGTAGAGCTGGTACGTCTGGACTCGACAAGCAAGCATAGAGCCCTGAAAACACTTCCTACCGAGGGCATCCAGGCTTCGGGCTTCCCTACCAGGGGGCACCGTGGAGTGCATCTTCTGACTCTTCAGTCTATGCATGGCCGATTCCACCACCATGGAATGGTGCGGTAGTTGTGCCTTTTGGAACCCGGGGCTCTTGCGGACTCGATAAATGGAATCGACCCGCTTGCTCAATACCGGCGACGACGCCGGGCTCTCCCACATGCGGAAGAGAAGCCGTTCCAGCATGGGAGGAACCGGTACAATAAAGGCCTCCTTCGGGGGAGAGTCATATTGGAGGGCATCGAGTTCTTCGACTCGAGGCTCCTCCTCGGGATCCGCAGGGAAGGCCAAGGCTTTGGCCATATCCCTCACGAAGTCCGAGAACCGGGTATCCTCCGGGGGGACCGTCTCCGAGGTTCGGACTCGGGGGAGTCCGATGGGACACACCGAGTCCGAAAGGAACCAGGTGACTCTTCGTCCTCAGATTCCCAGGCCGACTCCTCGGAGAAGGAGTCGACCGGCTCCGGTCGGGCGGGCACTGAAGCCATCCGCCCCGACGCCGAGGGAGTCGGCGTCGACGACCTCGGTCCCGAAAGGGAGGCCGAAGGAGACTGCGACCGAGGATCGACTCGAGCCCTCATGGACTCGAGGATCGGCTCGGTCTCCGGGGTCGACTTGGAGGTCGACGTCCCGGCGGTCAGGGCTGAAGCGCCAGCGAGGCCAGCGATCAATGCCCGCTGCTGGTCCATGAAGGCAGCCAAGCTGACCTCCAAGGCCGTCAACCTGAGTCCGAGCTCAGGAGACCCAGCAGCCCCCGACTCGGGCCCCGACGGCGTCGGGCCCGACGTCGGGTCCTTCGGAGGAGAGTCTACGAGGACAACAGTACTCACGTGAGCGGGCAAGTCCTCCTCGAGTCGAGGATGTTTCGACGGCCTCTCCGACTCCAAGGACCCGGGACGGGAATCGGGGCTATGCGACCTGGCCCTCGAGGAACCAGGAGCATCCACCGAACCCGCCCTCGCGGGTTTCTTCTTCCGATGATGATCCTGGGTAGGAGACCCCCTTTCAGAGGAACTTCGACGATGCTCAGGACCAGAGTCCCGAGACGTCGAAGCCTCTGACGAAGTCCGAGCCCGGCCGGAGTCAGAGAAGATACGCTCCCGCTGGTGCTGCCGACTCCTCAACACTTTTGAGGACATCTTGCCGCATGGCCCGCAGATCATGGCGTTATGATCCGGGCCTAGGCAGCGGAGGCAGAAGTCGTGAGTGTCTGTAAGAGACATGAGTTTCTTACAGAGGTCACACTTTTTGAAGCCACTGGCCGCCATAGGGGGAAAAAGGGCCCCTGCGAGGTCGAATGACCGGGCAGCCAGGGAAAAGAAAAAAGTTCGAAGTCTGTCACGAAGGACAAGAAAAACCGAAAAAGAACGGACGGACTCGTAACCGGCGTCGCGAGTCCGGGCGGGAAAAGAACCGGCGTCGAACTGAAGAAAACTGAAGAAAATAGAGAAAAATCAACTTTTCTGCGGGGGATTCACAGGCAACGTCTGTAGGGCTCCGCGGAAAAAAGAAGACTGAGCAAGATGGCACCCTTGGGCGGGAAGAGGACTGCGCATGCGCGCTGAAATTCCCAAAGGCTTTCTTTGAAAGCTGGGGAAAATTGCTCTGCGAGGGCTCCGTCGGCGCCGACGTCACCCATATGTGAGGACTGACTTCCTGCTTGGTCCTGGAGAATCCCCGATTCTGTTCCAGAATTCCGTGTCAGGGAGTTCAGGCCAGGGATGCCTTCCTCCTTCATTGGGGTCAAGACTTCCTGTACGCCTTTCCACCCATTCCCCTAATTCCCAAGACCCTGTTCAAGCTTCAGAGAGATCGAGGGACTATGATCCTCATAGCTCCACGTGGGCCACGCCAAGTGTGGTACCCTCTACTTCTGCATCTCTCTCAAGCTCCCTCCCTGGACTTGGGGTCTGCTCCAGATCTCCTGTCTCAGGAGGGGGGAACATTGTGGCACCCAAACCCCCAATCTCTCCATCTCAGGGCTTGGTTGCTGAAGGCTTAGACCTTCAAGATTGGCATCTTTCTCAGCAAGTAAGGGACATCCTTCATGCTTCCAGAAAGCCTTCTACTAGACGTTCCTATGCTTTTAAATAGAAAAGGTTTACCATTTGGTGTGCTGAGAAGGGTATTAACCCTCTAGCAATACCTTTGAATTCTTTTCTAGAGTATCTCCTGCATCTTTCCCATGCAGGCCTCAAAACAAATTCAGTAAGGGTCCATTTGAGTGCTATTGCAGCATCTCTCAAGCCTCTCAATGGACAACCTGTCTCCTCTCATCCTCTTATTGCAAGATTCATGAGAGGTCTTCTTTTAATTAAACCTCCCATTAGACCACCTCCAGTGGCATGGGACTTGAATCTGGTTCTTGGTCAGCTCATGAAGCCACCCTTTGAACCCTTAGCCACTACCTCCTTGAAGTTTCTTTCCTGGAAGGTTATCTTTCTTATTGCAGTCACCTCAGCTCGCAGCATCAGTGAACTGCAGGCCTTAGTGGCTAATCCACCTTATACAAGGTTCCATTATGATAAGGTAGTCCTTAGGACCAATCCACACTTTATGCCTAAAGTGGTCTCACCTTTTCATCTTAACCAAGAGGTATATTTATCTGTCTTTTTTCCAGGTCCTCATGCATCAAGTGCAGAGAGGAATCTTCATACCCTGGATTGTAAGAGGGCTCTTGCTTTTTACTTACAAAGGACACAGCAACATAGAAAGTCTTCTCAACTCTTTGTTGCTTTTGATCCCTCTCATTTGGGACTTCCAGTCTCTAAGAGGACACTGTCCAATTGGATTGCTCAGTGTATTTCTTTCGCCCACCAGAGTAAGAACCTTTCTCTGGAGGGCCATGTCACAGCTCATAATGTGAGGGCCATGGCAACCTCTATGGCTCATCTAAATTCTGTGTCCATCGACCAGATCTGTCGAGCGGCCACCTGGGCCTCGGTTCATACCTTCACAGCCCATTACTGTTTGGACAAGGACTCCCGTCGGGATGCCTTGTTTGGTCAGGCTGTTCTCAAACACCTGTTCCATGCTTAATAAACTCCTACTCTCCATCCCTGGTTGGATGCCTGAGATCCATGGAAGAAGGTAGAGCCCTTCTCAGGGTCTCACAACCTTGGGGATCTCCCAGGCATCTCCATCTGGGGAGTCCCCATATGTGAAGACTCATTCCTGCTTGTTCCTGGAGATAGCACAGTTACTTACCTGTAACAGGTGATCTCTGGGAACAGCAGGAATAAGTCTTCACAACCCACCCACCTCCCCTAGGAGTTGTATCTCTCTATCTGTCTTTCCTTTCCTCTCTCTCTTTGTCTCAGCTTAAAACTCGAACTGGAGAGAGGCGGTTAGGAAAGGCGGGAAGGCAGCGCGCAGGCGCTGTGGGATGCTCCCAAAAGCTTTCCTTTTTTGGGATGCTGGGGAGCGTTCCCGCGCAGGCTCCGTCGGTACCGACATACCCATATGTGAAGACTTATTCCTGCTGTTCCCAGAGATCACCTGTTACAGGTAAGTAACTGTGCTTTCTCCACTGAGCTTCCTGGCTCTCTACTCAGGTGTACCTGATTAGCTCCTGCATTCTCAAAACCTGGGTGTGTCAGCTTAGCTTCTGCAGCCTCGTGCCTGCTCCCTCTAGCTGCACCTTTAGGGAACTGCACCCTCTGTGAGTCAGTTGCTGTATAATAAACAGTGTTTTTTCCTAAGTCTATAGCTTCAATGGCTTCAGCTTCATCACAGTACGTATGACCTAGATTGGCCACTGTTGGAAACAGGATACTGGGCTTGATGGACCTTGGTCTGACCCAGTATGGCATATCTTATGTTCTTATGTTTTTATGTTCTAAGGAGATCCTATGGGAAGGTAGGTCACGTTGGTCAGCAGGCTTGTGGTACTACTGCTATGAAGCCCAGAGTGAAGGAACTTTGGGGAAGAAGAGAACTGTTTCTCTACTACTGCTGTGAAGCCCAAAGTAAAAGAACTTTGGGGAAGGGGAGAACTATTTTTCTAATGCTGTTGTGGAGCCCAGAGTGAAGGAACTTTGCGGGAGGGGAGAACTGTGTCTCTGCTACCACTGCTGTGAACTTCCTCTAAATAAAGCATTTTCCTTTAACCCTCTTCCTGGCTCCATGGGGGTTTGTGTCCTGACCCGCTCGCAGTGGTGGGATTCTTCTTAACCGAAGATCAGAAGAACATCCCATGTCCCTCTGGGGCTCAGAACTCCACCCTGTGGAAGAGCGGTTTTGGTATACAGCTAAAGGGAAAAGCCCTGCCAGAGTTAGGGCACACTTTCTGCATAGTTAGTGCCGGACAGGCAGGAGTTTTTTTCTTTCTCTCTTCTCCTACCCAGATGGGTGGGAACTGATAGAACCACAATGGAGAGATTACTCCAATCCCTGGTGGAAGAACAGCAGCAACAACAGCAACACCAGCAGCAACAGTAGCAGATGCTATAAGAATTCTTGCAGATGCAAAGGACCCAGCAACAGCAATTATTACAAAAGTCTCTGGAATTACAACAAAGCTCACTTGCACAAATGTCCTAAATACTCCAAGGATGGCAACCACACCTGCCAGTGCCACCCCTGCTGAAAATTGTGGAGAGCGAAGACCTGGACTCCTTCCTGATAAATTTAAAATGAACCACCCAACTGACTGGATGGCCAGAAGGGATGTGGACTATTTACCTAGGGAACCTGTTGACAGGAAGCTGCCAAACTACCTACCAAGAGGCCAACCTGGATGGAAGGGACCCTTATGCGTCAGTAAAAAGTGCTATACTGAAGGAAGCGGGTTGTATGCTAGAAGCCTATCGCCAATGGTTCCCTACAGAGAACCCCCAAAGTTTCTTCTACAGGCTGAAGGCGGTCGTCCTGCTCAAGCAATTTTTAGAAAGCTTGCCTTCCCCATGAGACAGTGGGTGTGCCAGTTTGCCAAACTGACCCTGGACAGTGCCATAGAGATAGCAGAAGGCTTTTATGAAGCACAGTCTGTAGCTGAGACACCCAGGATGAAGGGGACAAGGCCGGCCAGGTCCCAAGGGGGCCAGATATCGAGACCAGAACCCTTGAGGACCACTGTAGCAAGGACTCCACACTCCCCAGCCACCCGAGCAGCCGAGGCCGGCTATCTGACCTACTTCAGGTACAGAGGAAAAGGTCACTATGCCCGCAAGTGCCCCATAGAAATGGGGGACTCATGGTCACATATGTTACGGTCTCACATGACTGCGGTATTGTGGAAGCATCCCTAATGAGCCACGGGTTGTTTGTCATACCAGTGGAACTGGAGGGTGCTCATCTGTAAGCCCTCATGGACTCAGGAAGCATAAAGACCCTTGTCAGCAGGGACACCAGGACCAGACATCAAATTAATTATGAGAACCTTGTAACTCTAAGTTGTGTCCATGGTGATCAGCGAGCCTATCCGATGATGCAAGTGGAGCTAAAAACAGCCACCGGAACAGAGATCCTGGAAGCAGTGGTCGTTCTTCACCTGGTCTATTCAGTGGTTTTAAGCCAGGACGACCCTAAATTCATGGACGTCTGGGACTGGAGGAAAGGCAGCCTTGAAGAGGTGACCAAGGAGAACTTCCCAGAACTTTTCCCCCTAGAAGACCCAGATTTGTTTGTCGAGAAACTCAAGAGCCCCAGGTCCTGGAGGCAATGTCAGTGGGAAATGGCCTGCCATAATGCAAATATAGGGGCAGCTATGAATGAGAGCTCTGTCGAGGAGAGGAGTACCCCAGAGGACACTACAGACGAGTCTCAGAGGAACCTAGCATCCCAATGGGAGGCCATGGGGGACGAGTACCACCCACAGGCATGGGCTGATATAGGAAACCCGGGCCAGTTTAAAAGAGCCCAGAGGACGATAACACCCTTAAGAATGCCCGGGACCAAGTTCACGAGTTAGAAGGGACCCTAGTAGACAGCCTGGACCCTTCCCTGATGGCTTCTCCCTACTTTTTAGCACAACAAGACCTCCTTTATAGGGTTAACCAGAGAACAATACAGGAAGAAGAGCTGGAACAATTAGTGGTTTCCCAAGCCTATCACTGGCAGATAATGGAGTTTGCTCATAGTCATCCCTTGGGGGGGCACCTGATGATGGACAAGAACCAAGAGTGGATCCTGGCTCCATTTTACTGGCTGGGGCTTTACAAAAAGGTGCAGCTCTTTTGCCAGTCGTGCCCTATCTGCCAACTTCACAGTCTGATAAGGGTTAGACCTGCTCTCCTTGTGCCAATGCACGTTGTCGAGACCCCATTTGAAAGGGTTGCGGTGGATTTTGTGGGACCATTGGAGCATACTCCCAAGGGAAATAGATTCAACCTGGTGGTCATGGACTATGCTATGCGGTACCCGTAAGCAATAGCTGTGTGGAATACAAGGGCCATTACATTAGCCAATGCTCTTTGGGAATTGCTTTCCCAATTGGGGATCCCAGCTGAAATCCTCATAGACCAACGAACACCATTTGTCTCTCATGTAATAAAACAATTGTGCAACCTATTGAAAGTCAAGACCTTGAAGACGTTGGTATATCATCCCCAAACTGATGGCCTGGTTGAACGCTTCAATAAAACATTAAAACAGATGTTGAAGAAGTTTGTGACTGAACAGGGGAAAGACTGGGATCTATTACTCCCCTGCCTTCTGCTTGCTATCAGAGAAGTACCCCAGATCTCGACCGGGTTTTTCCCCTTTGAGTTGCTGTATGGTCGACAACCCTAAGGGATCATGCAATTACTGCAAGAGACCTGGAAAGAGGAGCCCAACCCCGGCCAGAATCTAGTGGATTACATCCTGCAAATGCCATAAAGAAAGTGGGAGCATCAGCCAGACAGCACCTGGAGAAAGCCCAGGAAAGCCAAGTCTGGGCCTATAATTGGAGGAAAGTGCAGCAGACCTTCCAGCCTGGGGACTGGGTGTTGCTATTACTCCTGGTCTTGGAGAGTAAACTGTTTTGTAAATGGCAGGGCCCATATGAAGTCGGTGAACAGATGGGGCCCGTCAATGACAGGGTTGCGAAACTGGATAAAAGGAAAAAGCTGGCGATCAGCCATGTCAATCTTCTGAAGAAGTGGACTCCGGCCCTAGCAACGATAGCCCAACTTGGATGCATCCGTGGTGAGGACATGCCGAACTGGTGGGGCCTGCAATGGCAGACCAGCCCTCAGTTTGCGTTGGTCCTACCACCAAGTCAGGGAGGCTGCCAAGGCAGGAGTGATCTGGATACGGTCCTCCAGGTGCTGTTGCCTGTGCCCACTGAGCACTGAGCGTCCATTGGGCCTGCAGCATGCATAGGTGGGCAAAGGGGGTCATGTGAATAGTGGATGCCATGTGCCCCAAGAGGCGGAACATCTGTTGGGCAGTTGTGGAGGCGGTGCCCTGCACCTCCCTCACTAGGGCAGCAAGGCGCTGGGCCCATCCCAGATGTAGGAATGCCCTTGCCCATGTGGATTCGAGCAGGGCCCGGATGAACTCCATGCATTGGGTTGAGACGAGGTGGATCTTGCGGAAGTTCACCACAAACCCTGGGTGCTGCTGCAGCTCCAACATGTGCTGAGTGGCATTGCGTGCTTTGCCTGGAGTGCCAGCCAACATGAGCCAGTTGTCCAAGTAGGGGAACCCAAAGATTCCGAGGAACAGGAGCCGAGTGACCACGACCGCTAGGCACTTTGAGAATACCCTCGGGGTGGAGATGAAGCCAAAGGGAAGCACCCTGTACTGGTAGTGGTGGCCTCCCATGACAAAACTGAGGTACTGATGGTGCCTCAGATGGATCAGGATGTGGATATAGGCATCTTTGAGATCCAAGGAGCATAGCCAATCTTCTTGGAGGAGGTAGGGCAGCAAAGTTTCAAGGGATACCATTTTGAACTTTTCCTTGACCAGGAAGCCGTTGAGGTCCTGAAGGTCCAGGATAGGCCTGAAGCCCCCTGTCTTCTTGGGAATCAGGAAGTAGCGGGAGTAGAACCCCCGTCCCTGCAGATGAGGCAGGATGAGCTCAACCACCGGATTCTTGAGCAATGACTTGCGCTCTTTCAAGAGGGGCTCCCTGTGCAAGGGGTCCATTGGTAATTCCCCTGTGAATGAGAAGGGAGGCAGCTGGGAAAAATGAAGGAGGTAGCCCTCTGTGACGACTTGCAGCACCCAGGTGTCCATGCAAAGTGGATGAGCCTTCCCCTAATGAACCCTGGGCCCGTAACCTCCTGAGGGTGGGAGGCTATGCCTAAGGAGTCAAAAACTCCCCCCAGTCTGTGGCTGAGCCGCTGTTTGTGGCTTGGGAGTTTTGAGCTTATTGGGGCCATGCTGCCTGCTGCCCTTGAGGGGGAGCAGGGTAGGCCTGGAACTTAGGGTAGTCTCTGTAAGCCTTCTTTGTCTTCAGGTGGAAGGACTTTTTCCACGAAGCCTTCTGGCAGGAAGGATCTGACACTTTCTTGGACAACCTGGTCCTTGTCATGAATTCCTTCTCCAACTCATCAGCCTTGTCAGTCATGGGCTTTCCAAAGAGGTTATGGTCTCGGCAGGGGACATCAGCTAGCTTGTCTTGCACCCATTGCTCCATGTCAGAGGACTGCAGTTAGGCAAGACGGCGGGCACTAATGCCCACCGCGACCACACAAGCAACTGACTTAAAGCCGTCGAAGGCTGCCCGAGTCTGAAATTTGGAGCATTCCTTGACTGAGGAAACCAGGGTCCAAAAGCATTCAAGGGGCTCTCCTGATAGACCAGCCGAGAACCCGGTGAGCTCCTTCGCCAGGTCTCTCAAGTACATGCCCATGTACAGCTGGTAGGCCTGGATCTGGGCTGTGAGCATCAAGTCCTAGAAGCACATCCTACCAAATGCATCCATGGTATGGGCTTCCCTGCCAGGGGGCACCGAGGAGTGCATCTTCTGACTCCACCACCATGGAATTGTGTGGAAACTGTGCCTTCTGAAATCCTGGGCTCTTGCCAACTTGATACTGGGAATCAAGTCAATGGTTCGTAATCGGCACCGTAGCTGATTTTTCCCAAATCTTGAGCAACAGGCACTCTAGGATGGGGGGCACAGGCACCGTCAGTGCCTCCCGAGGAAGAGCCTCATACTGGAGGATCTCCAGGTCCTCAGCACGAGGCTCGTCATCCAGCACTGTCACAAAGGCGAGTGCCTGGAACATCTCCCTCACGAACTTGAGGAAAGCTAAGTCCTCTGGGGGGACCTCTGCTGATGGTGAGGTGGAGAAAGGTCAGAGGGGATGTCCCAGTGGAGCACTGTGTTGGGGGATTCCTCGTCAGTCTCCCAGTCTGACTCTAAACCCAAGGAGTCAACGAGCACTCCTTGGTCACCGGACTGACTCCTGATGCTGATCTGATGGTGTCGTGTTGGTCATCGAGGTCTCGACGCTGATTGAGTGAGGTGCTCTAGGATGGGAGGGGCCTTCTCTGGTGAAGTCCTCAGTGAGGAGGTCTCCATGTGGGGTGCCGACAAACCTGAGGGACCAGTTGTTGGGTCCCGCTGTGACTTGAGGAACACAATGAAGCTATGTTCAAGGTCAGCCATGTGGGCCTCTATTCCAGAGGACTCTGCAGCTGATCCGGACCCCGATGGTGTCGGGGCCGGAGCCGACTCCCTGGCCGGAGAGTTCCAGATAGTGATGGAGTTGGGTCGCCGCTCCTTCGAGGCCGCAGGGTACCATTCCCTTTGGGGTTGCTTCGACAGGCGCTCCTGTCCGTCATCCTCCAAGTTGTGTCACATGCTCTGAGGCCATCGAGGAGGATTTATCACCCAATGCCAGGTCGGTTCTCGGCACCAACTTAGAGGGGGTCACTGACGCAGGTGGGAGGTCTTCCGAGGATGACTCTGACACCTGATGCCCCCTGGGCTCCAAATGAGCCCAGGCACACAACGTTGTGTCGCCTGGTGTCAGCATCGAAGGAAGGGATTCCGCCCCCTAAGCCAAACCAGAGCCAGATCAGCCAAATAGTCTCTCTTGCTGCCTTTCACATTCCCTTCAGATTTTGGCCAACATGAGGAGGAAAAGCGGACAGGAAGACCCATTGTGGCCTGCCCCGAGGAACTTAATGCAGGTGCTATGGCGGTCCATAGGGGAAATAGTGTGATTGCACTTAGCACACTGCTTAAAACCGCTGGTCGAGGACTTCCGGTGATGCGGTGAGAGCGAGTGGACGGGTTCGGCTCGCGCTCCGACCACCCCCCCTTCCAAACCGGCATTTTTGAGCCTTGTTTGAACCTTAAAACGGCTGCCTGTACTCGCTTTAGATCCCGGGACCCTACCTGCAACTCCGAGGTGAGCGAGGGGCGCGCGGGGATGGCAGCTGCGCTCCGTACAGGGAAGAGGGAGAAAGACCGGGGAGCTGCTCCCACAAAAATGGCGGACAGCAGAGGAGGCCCCAGTTCTCTGGAATCCCCGGCCCGGGTAGAGGAGATTTCGGCGGCGGTGGCAGCAGCTTTGGAGCGGCAATTTACCACGCTGCGTGACAAACTGGATGCCGTGCAGGAATCGGTGGCGTCATTTGGAACTCGATTGCAGGAGGCGGAGGAGCGAGTGGGGCGCGTGGAGGATGAGGCCGCTGCACTGAAGCACGAGGTAGCAGGCCTCCAGACTCGAATCCAGCAGCAGGAAGAAAAAATGGACGATTTAGAGAACCGATCCCGCCGCAACAATTTGCGGGTGCTAGGCATACCGGAATCAGTGCTGGACAAGGATCTGCAGTCCTATGTGGAGACGCTTTTTACCTCCTTGTTAGAGGAGTCGAAAGTTGGGGGTACTCCTCAGATTGAGCGGGCACATAGAGTGGGCAGCAAAGCCGAGGGAGCCCGTAGATCACGTGTGGTCCTGGTTAAATTGCTCCATTTCCCGCAGAAGGAGGCAATTCTTCGCACGGCCCGTCTGAAGGATCCCGTGGTGGCCGACAACATCAGACTACGGATAGCACAGGATTATTCTGTTTTATTGAGCCAACGGCGTAGAGCCTATGCACCCGTATGCCAAAAACTGATAGATCACAAGATCAAATTCTCCGTCCAATACCCAGCTCGGCTGCATATCTACAATGCGGGCTCCCACAAAGTGTTTGAGTCAGCGGATGCAGCACGGCCCTATGTGGACAGTCTTCTCCAGAGCGAAACAGCGGGCTGAGGATTTTTGGTTTTTCACTCGGTAATGACAAGGCAAAAGGGCTGAGTTATTGTCCTGGACAATGTGAGACGGGACAGTGATCTTAACTGGCGGGTTGCCATTTATCTTCCTGTCTGGGAGAACTGCACTGGTACTGGAGGACTTTAACAGCCCAGACTGGTGAGTTTCCAGCTGGCCTGTAAGTGCACCTGTTCAGTGAAGGGGCCCTCTCTGGTGGGGGGGGGGGGGGGCAGAATCTGAGAGGTCCCTGGTCGATGAATGTACCTGATTTAGGGGTATCGCTGTACCAGATGGGGGGAGAGGAGGGTGATAGATAATGTTACTGTGGGGTGGGGGGTGGTGGAACGCATCACTAGGGATGTCAATAGGAATGAGAGAAGGAATGTTACTGGTGGGAGTTCTGATCTCGGGGAGGGTGGGTAGGGGTTGGGGGGGGCGGGAGCTGGGGATGGGGGAGGGGGGAGGGAGGAGGGGGGGGAGGGGGGGACTAGCATCTGCACCGGCCCTCAGTTCCATGGGCTACCCTATCATGCGAGGTTGGGTGAGGGGAGGGGGCTCCAGGCTGGGAGAGCCCTATCCCTACTGTTGTGGATTGCCTTGAGATGGAGCATTGACACTGCCCCGCCACACTGAAAATAGTGACCTGGAATGTGTGTGGTCTGGGGAACCCTATCAAGCGTTATAAAATTTTACGCGCCCTCGCCAGACAACAATGTGATATTGCTCTATTACAAGAGACCCACCAGACGGCCGTCGAGCACGCCAAGTTGTGTAGGGACTGGGTGGGGCAGGTGTGGGGCTCCCCGGCATTGGGGAAAAAAAAGGGGGGTGGCTATTTTGATCCATAAGCGGGTACGCTGTGGGGGAGGTTGAGGTCCGGGACCCCCGCGGGCGTTTCTTGTTATTGCAGTGTACTTTGGACGGACGGCCGATAATCCTGGGGGCGGTCTATGGCCCGAATACCTTAGATCCGCACTTCTATGTGCAACTGGCTGCTAGAATAGAGCGGCTCCCAGAACGTCCCTTGCTTTTAGGAGGGGATTTTAAACGGGGTCCTCGATATTGACTTGGACACGTCCCGGGGGGGAGAGGCACGTGATCGAGGGCCCGTAACCCGGGTGTTGAAGCGTTTTCTGACCCGTTTGGGTCTGGTGGACCCGTGGAGGGTGTTACACCCTTTCGAGAAGGACTTTACACACCAATCACGGGCCCACGGTTCTAGCTCTCGCATTGACTTCCTCCTGTTAACTAGTGGAGTATTTGCTACAGTAGGGGACGCGCAGATTGGGCCGTTGGAAATTTCTGACCATGCATTGGTGTGGCTAGAACTGAATTGGGGTGGAGAGGTGAATAGATCGAGGATCTGGTGCTTCCCGCCGGACCTGTACAAAGATGCCCAATTCCATAAGTTTTTGGAAAAACGTTGGAAGGAGTTTGAAGACGATCACAGATGTCACAAAGAAGACCCGGAATTAGTGTGGGAAACAGCCAAGGTAGTCTTCCGTGGGGACATTATAGGGTTCGCGGCACGCAAACGTCGAATGATGGCGGACCAGATCCTTAGGCTGGAGAAACGGGTGTCAATGCTTCGGAGACGGCAGGCTCGGGCCCCAGCCGCCGGGACGCAGAGGGAGCTGTGGGAAGCTCGAGTAGCTCTTAATGAGCTTCTACATCAGCGGGCTAAAAAGTCTATTTTATACTACCGATTTCGGTTGCACTGTTATGGGGACAAGCCGGGGCGATTGCTGGCCCGTTGTTTAAGAGGTTCCCGAGGATCGCACACTGTAGCAGCCTTGCGGAATAGCCAGGGGGGATTATCTCGAAACAGTGCAGATATTGTCCGAGAGTTTAGGGCATTTTTCACTGGGCTTTACGCCACTGCAGGTGGTTCCCCATCGGAGATATCGGAATACTTACAACGGTTGCCCTTACCGCGGCTTACCGAAGAGCAGAGCCTGCAATTGGGTCGCCCGGTGACGCTGGACGAGGTCCAGAAGGCCATTACCTCTGCGAGCTGTTTTAAATCTCCAGGCCCAGACGGCCTGGGGGCCGAGTTTTACAAATTGCTTAATGGCTTTCTTAGCCCGGCCCTTGTGGCGGTGTATGCACAGCGGGTCGCACAGGGAGGGTTTCAGTGGGGTGAAAACCAGGCCCATATCTCCCTGATCCCAAAGCCGGTAAAGATCCCGCCCTGGCCTCGTCTTATCGCCCGATCTCGTTATTAAATTTTGATACCAAGCTCTTTGCCAAGATTATGGCAGATCGCCTGGCAGAACATCTGGACTATTTGGTGCACGATTCCCAGGTGGGCTTCGTGCGGGGACGCCATACTGTACGGAATCTTCGGAAAATTTTAACCTCGCTGGAATGGGTGCAGGACCGGCGGCTGCAGTCCCTGCTTGTCAGTTTCGACGCGGAGAAAGCTTTTGACAGAGTGGATTGGGGCTATCTCAGACAGTTGCTACCTTGGTATGGCCTTGGGGCCTCATTTTGTGCCATGGTGGAAAGTTTATATGCGAACCCTTCAGCCCGTATCATTTGTAATGGTGTGGTATCGGAGGCCTTTCCGCTGGAGCGCGGAACGCGGCAGGGTTGCCCCCTCTCCCCTCTCCTATTTGTGCTATCTCTCGATCCGTTGATCCGTGTCGTAGAATCTTCCCCTCGGATCCAGGGGTGATGATCGGTTCTCAAACCTTTAAAGTATCGGCTTTCGCCGATGACCTTTTAGTCCATCTTGTTAATCCCCGCGAATCGCTGTCCCATCTGCTGTGTGAATTTGAGACTTTCGGTCGGTTCGCTGGATTTCGTATTAACGCAGCTAAATCTGAGGCTTTGGACGTATCAGGACAGCTGCGAGGGGGCTGGGTGGGGGCCTTCCCACTCCGTTGGGCCGATGCCCACTTCACCTATTTGGGCGTCCGACTGACTTGCAACCCCAGCACCCTCTATAGATGTAACTTAGAATGGATGCTAGATCGCCTACGTACGCAACTGCAGGCATGGGGACCATTGCCGCTTTCCCTAACAGGGCGGGTAGCGGCAATCCAACTAGTGGTTCTTCCCCGCCTATTATACTGGCTGCAGACTTTACCTGTGTGGCTGCTGCGCCGCGATCTGCGTCGGTTAGAGACTTTGTTAAAGACATTTTTATGGCACGGGGCACGCGCCCGCATACCCATGATACGCTTAATGGGGAAGTGGAAGGAGGGGGGGATGGGATTGCCAGACGTGGGTGCCTATGCCTTGGCCTGCCAGGCCCGACACCTAGGGGACTGGCTGGGGGGACTGCGGTATATACTCCTACGCTTTTGGAGGAGGAGTATGTTGCCCCTCTATCGTTGTTGGGGGCCTTACATCTGGAGTCTAAGGATCTACCGCAACGTCTTTCACGTAGTGTCCTGTTTCGTTCGGCCCAACGGACCTGGCGGTACCTGAATGGCCTATGGCAGACGTCCTGGACTGTCTCTAGCTGGCTCCCCCTGCAAGGTAATATGCATTTTACCCCGGGGTCTTGTTCCCGGGATTTTCGAGACTGGAGGAGGAGGGGTATCCGGAATGTAGGCCATCTCGTTGACCCCGTAGGGAGATGCAAATCCTTTGCTGTACTTAGCCGTGAATACGAATTGCCTTCGCGACATCTCTTCGCATTTTTGCAGGTTTCTCATTATATCTCCTCCCTCCCCAGAGAGGCGGTGAAGTCCGAGCGCTCGCTGCAGCTGGTGGGATTCTTTGCGTTGGAGGAAGACTCCCCCCCGACTATTGCGGATTACAAGCGCAGGCTGGCCAGTGTCCGGCCCAGTGCGGATTACGGGGGGGTGGAAGCGGCGTGGGGAGCGGAGTTGGGGTGGGCCGTCTATCCTGATACCATTCGCACTGCTTTGCGGCGGATTGTTGATATAGCGGAGGGGGCGAAATGGCGGGAGCTCCAATTCCGTTGCTTAACTAGAGCCCACTTCTCACCCCGGCGAGCACTCCGTAGCCATCTGACAGATGATGGGAGCTGTCCACGTTGCCGGGCGCCCCTTGCACACTTACTACATATGTGGTGGTCTTGTCCGTATGTCCAACCATACTGGGGCAGGATCGGTGCCTTTGTAGGTGGATTGGTACAGCAGCGGATGCGGTGGACGGGAGCATTTGTGGTCTTGGACCGGTTGGGGCCCCCCTGCCCTACTCAGAAATGGACACGTTTGCTCATGCGTAAGGCCTGTCTGGTGGGTAAGGGCCCAATTTTGCGCCTGTGGCGAGAGCAGACTCCCCCTACATTCGGGGAATGGCGCAATTGCTTCCATCAGTTTATGCTAACAGAACGGTGGAGAGCGCGGGGCAGTGTCAAAAGCTGGACATCCTTTCTCTTGGTATGGGGCCCCTACATTGATACCTTGGGGGCCCGATGTCGTAATGAAATTCTTCAGGTCGGTAGGTGAGTGCGGGTGAATGGTGAGATGCAGTGGGGCGAACATGGGGTAGGTTCTGTGCTATTGTAAGGGGTGCTAGAGGGTAGGGGTGGGGGGGAGGGGGAGGAAGGGGGGGGGGGAATAGGGTGGAGGGATGGGGGAGGGGGGAGAGGGGAAATAATTGTAAAACCTGTAATCATCATTTCCTCATGTTACTCCAGGTGGGGATGAGAGTCCACCCCTCTGGAGGTGTGTTGCCTGTTGGTTTCTGTTTATGTTTGGTGATTCTTAAATAAAGTTTACAAAAAAAAAAACCGCTGGTCGAGGACATAGCAGGGAAAACGAGGCCCGTGAGATCAATTTCAGACATCTTGACCAAGTAGGCCACGAGAAAAAAATCCCATGCGCCAAAAAAAGGGAAAAATGAAAGAAAAAGATGTACAAGCAAAAAGCTGGACACAGAGGTGAAGACTCAGGCAAGGATGGTGATCAATTTGAGCATTCAACAGAGAAAAAAAAACGAGTAAGGGTCGAAAAAACTACTTTGTATTGGGGTGCACAGAACGGACGTTGACAGGGCTCCACGGATAAAGACAGACTCAGGCAAGATGGCAGCTTTGAGCGGGAAGGTGGCTGCACATGCACGGTGTAGCTTCCAAAAGCTTTCTTTGAAAGCTGGGGAGTCGATCCACATGGGCTCCATTGGCACCTATGTCACCCATATGTGAGGACTGACTTCCTGTTTGTTCCCGGAGAAACAATTTAAACCCTGCTCTCTCCTCACCTAGGAAAGAACAACCCAAACTATGGTTACACAATGCAAGGTTCCACCTTAGAAACCACCACCCAGGAAAAAAGACTTAGGCGTCATCATGGATAATATGTTGAAACCCTCCGCCCCGTGTGCAGCGCGGCCATGAAAGCAAAGAGAATGCTAGAAATCATAAGGAAAAGAACGGAGAATAAAACAAAGGATATTATAATGCCTCTGTATCATTCCATGGTTCGACCGCACCTTGAATATTGTGTGCAATTCTGGTCACTATATCATAAAAAGGATATAGCTGAATTAGAAAAGGTACAAAGAAGAGCGGCAAAAATGGTAAAGGGACTGGAAGGATACCGCTATGAGGAGCGGCTTAAAAGGTTGGGGCTCTTCAACTTGGAAAAGATATGGCTGAGGGGAGATATGATAGAGGTCTATAAATTAACAAATGGAGTGGAACAGGTAAATGTAGATCGGTTGTTTACACCATCAAAAAGTAGAAAGACTAGGGGACACACTATGAAACTACAATGCAACCCATTTAAGAGTAAGTAGTAAGCAAAAATATTTTTTAACTCAACACATAATCAAACTCTGGAAATCGTTACCGGAGGATGTAGTAAGAGCTGTTAGTGTAGCTGGATTTAAAAATGGTTTGGACAAGTTTCTGGAGGAAAGATCCATAAACCATTATTAAAGAGGACCCAGGAAATCCACTGCTTGCTATGTGCTTCTTTGGGAACCTGCCAGGTACTTGTGGCCTGGAATGGCCACTGTTGGAAACAGAATACTGGGCTTGATGGACCTTGGTATGAACCAGTAAGACATTTCTTATGTTCTTATGCTGGGGCTGTAGGATTTCTAGGTTAATCTTTAAAGCCTGCCTTCTGACGTGCCATCCAAGCCTCTTTCCGAGTGGTAATCCAGGCCGTTATTCTACCTATTAAGGAGAGCCCAAATGCAAACAGCCGCCGGTATCTGATGTTCTCGCTCCGCAAAAAGCCGGTGACCTCCCATAATGCACACCAATGCTGCAGAGTAATAAGAGGAAAGATCATTGAAAACATGCACTGTGCCATTTTCCCACTGCTAGGCCTTCACTTTGGGCATCTACATAATTTCCTCTTTCAAAGAGTAAGAATGCAAACATGCAATAATATGCCTTGGCTGCAATGCTCTCTGCTCTTGACTCTGATGCACTCTCTCCACCAATATTTTTGGAACCTGCTTGTGAGTGCCCAGTAGAAGCTGCCTATTTGTTTTTTGCACCAAAATAGAGAAGCTGGCACTGCTTCTGATATAATTGTTGATAATCTTCATTTACAGTGGTCAGGGCCACAGCATACCCCTCCATGTGTTGTTCCACCTCAGTGACTTGTAAGCCCAAGTCTTACAAATCTTGCTGTAGCGTAGTGACAGCATCTTTGATGCTGTAGTTCACCTCCCCAACCTCTTTTTTTAAATTATTCTTTGAGCACCGAGAACCAAGTGTGTAACTCTTTCCACAGCCCAGCCAACTGCAGCTCCTCTTTGCTTTGCTCCTCATCTGATGCACTTTCTTCAAACAGCACCATATTGCCCCTGCACCCTGCGAACACATACAGCAAGTGAAACTCTTCCATGACATCCCACCTCGGCAGGGAAACAGGAGCACTGTGATAAGGACCAGGTATGCGATTTGGGAACTTTATTCTCAATAAACCATTAGCCACAAATAACTGGCCCAAACTCTGATGGAGCTCAGCACATTGCAACAATACTCTAGCACAGATGTCACTTCTTCCTGAATTTGACATCGCTTTTGGAGTCATCACCTAAAGTAGGTACTGAAAGAACCACTCTGGTAGCTTTGCTGTGAGTAGCCTAATGGTTAAAGTAACAGGCTAGAACTAAGGAAGCTAGGGTTCAAATTCCACTGCTGCTCCTTGTGATCTCGAGCAAGTCACTTAACCCTGCATTACCTCAGGTACAAACTTAGGGGTATGTTTACTAAACTGTCCTAACGTGCGCTCTCCCACGTTATCGCACGATAAGGCGCCTTATCGCGCGCTAAGGCGCAAACAAGCGCTGAAGGCGGAGAAAGGCTCCCGGAGGGCGGAGGAAGGCTCCTCAGGGGCGGAGAGAGCGGGTCAATGGGTGGAGAGTGGGAGGGGAGAGGGAGGGGAGAGGCTCCCTGCACACTAACGCTGTGAAATCCGAGGCTGAAAACTAACGCCAGTGAAACCCTGGCGTTAGAGCTGATTTAAAGGGAAAAGAAGGTTCCGGTGATGCGGTGAGAGCGAGTGGTCGTGTTCGGCTCGCGCTCCGACCGCCCCCCTGCCTAAACCGGCTTTTTAGAGCCTTGCATAAGCCCTAAACCGACAGACCGCGACTGCCCCAGACTCCGGTCCCCTACCTGCAACTTTGGAGGTGAGCGGGCAGCAAACGGGGATGGCAGCCGCACTTCGAGCGGGGAAGAAAGAGCGGGACCGTGGAACTGCTACTAATAAAATGGCGGATAGCGGGGGAGGGCCCGGCTCTCCGGCTTCCCCGGCACGGGTGGAAGAGATCTCAGCAGCTGTGGCAGCGGCCCTGGAGGTGCAATTTACAGCAAGAGACCCACCAGACGGCTGCAGAGCATGCCAAGTTGCGCAGAGATTGGGTGGGGCAGGTGTGGGGTTCCCCTGCATTGGGGAAAAGAGGGGGGGTAGCCATTTTGATTCATAAAAGAGTGCGTTGTACTGTGGATGCCGAATTTCGAGATCCGAACGGGCGTTTCTTGCTATTACAGTGCATTCTTGAAGGCCGGCCGGTAATCTTGGGGACGGTGTATGGCCCGAATACATTAGATTCGCATTTCTATGCGCACTTGGCTTCCAGAGTAGAGCGGCTTCCGGAACTCCCCCTGCTTTTAGGGGGCGATTTTAATGGTGTTCTAGATATTGACCTGGATACGTCCCGGGGTGGAGAGGCACGAGAGTGTGGGCCAGTAACACGGGTGTTGAAGCATTTTCAGACCCGCTTGGGGCTGGTAGACCCGTGGAGGGTGTTACACCCCTTAGAGAAAGACTTTACGCACCAATCCCGAGCACACGGTTCCAGTTCCCGTATTGACTTTCTATTGCTATCTAATGGGGCGTTTGCTAATGTGGGGGACGCACAGATTGGGCCGCTGGAAATTTCAGACCACGCATTGGTGTGGCTGGAACTGTGTTGGGGGGGGGAGGCGGATAGATCGCAGATTTGGCGGTTCCCGCCAGACTTGTATAAAGATGCCCAGTTTCATAAGTTTTTGGAAAAACGTTGGAAGGAGTTTGAGGAAGATCACCGATGTCACCGGGAGGACCTGGAATTGGTGTGGGAAACGGCCAAAGTAGTCCTCCGCGGGGATATTATTGGGTTCGCGGCGCGCAAACGTCGAATGCTGGCGGACCGGATACTCAGACTGGAGAAACGCGTGTCCCTGCTGAGGAGACAGCTTGCTCGGGCCCCGTCCACTGGGATTACGAAGGAGTTGTGGGAAGCCCGTGTAGATCTTAACGAGCTGTTACATCAGCGGGCCAAGAAGTCTATTCTGTATTACCGATTTCGGTTGCAATGTTATGGGGACAAGCCGGGGCGGTTGCTGGCCCGTTGTTTGCGAGGTCCCCATGGATCACAAGCCGTGGCAGCATTGCGGAATGGTCAGGGGAGGATACATAGGAATAGTACGGACATTGTCCGAGAATTCCGGACATTCTTTTCTAGGCTTTATTCGGCAGAAAGTGGCTCCCCGTCGGAGATACAGGAATACCTACAGCGGTTGAATTTGCCGAAGCTCACAGAAGAGCAGAGCATTCAACTAGGGCGCCCGGTGACATTGGACGAGGTGCAGAGGGCCATTTCATCAGCTAGCTGTTTTAAATCTCCAGGACCAGACGGCCTAGGGACCGAGTTTTATAAACTGCTCAGTGATTATATTAGTCCGGCCCTAGCGGCGGTGTATGCGCAGCGGGTCGCACAGGGGGGTTTTCGGTGGGGTGTCAACCAAGCTCATATCGCCCTGATTCCGAAGCCAGGTAAGGATCCGGTCCTATCGCCCCATTTCGTTATTGAACTTTGATATCAAGCTATTTGCCAAGATTGTGGCGGACCGCCTGGCGGGACACCTTGACTACTTGGTACATGATTCCCAGGTTGGCTTCGTGCGGGGTCGACATATAGTGCGGAACCTTCGCAAAATTTTAACCTCGCTGGAATGGGTGCATGACCAGCAATTGCCATCTCTGCTTGTTAGCTTCGATGCGGAGAAAGCTTTTGACAGAGTGGATTGGTGCTATCTCAGAAAGTTGTTGCCTTGGTATGGCTTAGGTGCATCTTTTTGTGCCATGGTGGATAGCTTATATGCGAACCCCACGGCCCGCATACTTTGTAACGGAGTCGTGTCGGAAGCCTTCCCGCTGGAGCGGGTACGAGGCAGGGTTGTCCTCTTTCCCCTCTCTTATTTGTGCTGTCCTTAGATCCGTTGATTCGTGCAGTGGAGCAGTCCCCAGAGATACGAGGGGTGAAGATAGGCTCTCAAACCTTTAAAGTATCGGCCTTTGCCGATGATCTTTTGGTCCACCTTGTATCTCCAGAGGACTTGCTATCCAATTTGCTACGTGAATTTGCGACATTCAGCTGGTTTGCTGGTTTGCGTATTAATGGGGATAAATCTGAGGCCTTAGATGTTTCTGGGAAGCTGAGACGGAACTGGGTGGGGGCCTTCCCACTTCGTTGGGCAGATAACTACTTTACATATCTGGGCATACGTCTGACTTGTCACCCCCGCGACCTCTATAGATGTAATTTAGAATGGATGTTAGACCGAGTGCGCACGCAATTACAGGCGTGGGGGCCTTTACCGCTTTCCCTTTCGGGGCGGGTGGCGGCGATTAAGCTGGTGGTTCTACCCCGTCTGTTATATTGGCTGCAGACTTTGCCAGTGTGGCTGCTGCGCCGAGATTTGCAACGCCTTGAGGTTATACTTCGGACCTTTTTGTGGCGGGGGGCACGAGCCCGCATACCCATGATACGGTTAATGGGGAAGTGGAGGGAGGGGGGATGGGCTCTCCGGACGTGGGCGCATATGCCTTGGCATGCCAGGCCCGTCATCTTGGTGACTGGCTAGGTGGGACTGCGGTTTATACTCCTACGCTCCTGGAGGAGGATTATGCGGCTCCTCTGTCGTTGTTGGGGGCTTTACATATGGAGTCTAAAGATCTGCCGCCGCGTCTTATGCGCAGTGTCTTGTTTCGTTCGGCTCAGCGGACCTGGCGATACTTGAATGGCCTCTGGAAGACATCTTGGACCGTATCTAGCTGGCTCCCTTTGCAGGGCAATGTGCATTTTATTCCCGGCTCCGGCTCCCGGGATTTTCAGGACTGGAGGAGGAGGGGTATTCGGAATGTAAGCCATCTTGTTGACCCCGAGGGGGAGATGCAAATCCTTCCCCTCTCTTAGTCGAGAATATGAGTTGCCTTCCAGGCACTTCTTTGCATTTCTGCAGGTCTCCCATTATGTTTCTTCCCTTCCCCGAGAGGCATTGATGTCTGAGCGTTCGATGCAGCTAGTGGGATTTTTTGCGTTGGGGGAGGAAACCCCTCCGACTATTGCGGATTACAAACGTCGACTGGATAGTGTTCGGCCTCTCGCGGAGTACGGGGGTGTGGAGGCGGCGTGGGGAGCTGAATTGGGATGGGAAGTATATCCCAATACTATTCGTACAGCCTTGAGGCGGATTGTTGACATAGCGGAAGGGGCGCGATGGCGGGAGGTACAATTCCGCTGTCTAACTAGAGCCCATTTTTCGCCTCGGAGAGCCCTACGAAGCCATCTGACCGATGACGGTAGTTGCCCGCGTTGCCGGGCGCCTCTCGCACATTTATTGCATATGTGGTGGTCCTGTCCGTACGTACAATCATATTGGGGCAAGATTAGTGCCTTTGTCGGTGGTTTGGTTCAGCAGAGATTGAGGTGGACTGGAGCGTTCGTGGTTTTGGATCGGATGGATCCCCCCTGCCCTACACAGAAATGGACGCGCTTGTTCATGCATAAGGCCTGTCTGGTGGGTAAGGGCCCAATCCTGCGTCTGTGGCGAGAGCAGACTTCCCCTACATTCGGAGAATGGCGTAATTGCTTCCACCAGCTCATGTTGACGGAACGGTGGAGTGCGCGGGGCAGTGTCAAACGCTGGACATCTTTTCTCTTGGTATGGGGCCCCTATATTGATACTCTAGGGACTCGCTGTTGTAACGAAATTCTACATATTGGTAGTTGAGAGTGGTGGGGGGGCAAGCAGTGGAGGGGTTGCCAATGGGGTATAGGCTGGGGTGGTAGAGTGCCTGGGCTGTGTTGGGGGGGGGTGAGTTGGGGGGTGGGGATGGGGGGAAGAGGGAAAGTAACTGTAAAAACTGTAATCATCATTTGTGTGTGTTTACTCCAGTTGGGGATGAGAGTCCACCCCTCTGGAGGTTTGTTGCCTGTTGGTTTCTGTTTTTGGTTGGTGATTATTAAATAAAGTTTATAAAAAAAAAAGGGAAAAGAAACCATTTCCGTCAGCAATGTACAGCAAAACCAGGGAAACCTACAAAAAAGTGATGTGTGATACATGTGCACGGAACAAAAGGGCAAAGAAACAGTGAAAATGACCAGAAGAAAATGTAAAAAAACATAACCAAGCTGGGCAATAGTGATATCAATGGGAAACATCAAAAAACACCCCCAAGAAAGCTCCAAAAAAAAGATATGAATTTTGGAAGGGTCTATGCTCTGTCCCCATACAAGGTGAATGAGCCCACAGTGAAATTGCGCTGATCAGGGTTTTCCTCTCCATTGGACAGGTTTCCTATGGTGTGCACATGTTCCACAACAGCAGGGCGGGCATGTCGGAATGGGCAACTGGACAGATGCTGGAAAAGGGGACACAGAGGGCTGCAGGCGGCACATGCTGTGGTACAGCTGGGGCACAGTGCGGACTAGGGTAATGCCTAGCTGGCCCATAGGAATGCTGAAACAGTAGAGCAGCCAGACAGCAACTGCTGAGGGCCCAACATGGGCAAGAGTGTGCTTCCCATGGTGTCACAGGGAATAGTACCCAGCAGGTACCCCCAATGGCACGGAACATTGGCAGGCGGTGCTGGGGGAAAGCGTGGACAGCTATGCAGGCACCCCTACCCCAGAACCTGCACCATAGGCAGCCGCCTACCCGCACACTGGATGGCCTGAGACTGCGCAGCACCAGCACCACCAGCAGAAGGGCATGTCAGCATGGTGACAGACGGGTACTGGTGGTGGAGGGGGCAGTGGCAGCTGCCCAGAGCAGACCATGGCCTAGCCCTGTTTAGGTGGGTGCCGTGCACTGCAACAGACAGGCTCTGTCTGACAAACAGTCATGGTATCTCTAGGGAATGCACTATCTCTGTAGCAACACGGTGGTGCAGTGAACACAGCCAGTGTGTTCAGGAGCAGAAGGTCACAGGTTCAAGTCCCAGCTGTGGTTCCTGCCAACCCAGTCCCCATATTTTACCCACTACTAAAACATGCTAATACAGACAGAGCCTTTATTGCAGATAACAGAAACATGCCCAATAAACCTACATTTTACCCTACAGAGCACAGACACCATAAACATGCACATTACCTAGAGCAGAGTCTCCCAAATCAGTCCTGGAGGGCCAAACACCATTCAGGTTCCATGCTGCCTCTAATAAACACGGCTGTGCTGCATGTCTATGCACCGCCCCCATGGTATGCAGATGTATCTCATGCATATTCATTAGGGACAGCATGAAAACCCGAACAGTGTTTGGCCCAACAGGACTGGAGTTGGGAACCTCTGCCCTAGAGCAGTGGCCAACAGGGGCAGACACACCCTCACCCACAGGCTCCATTATCCAAAGCCTCCTGGAGAGGCAGGATATTGGGCCCTGCGTGCATCTCCCAATACTAGCACTTGCATACCTTAGCAATGCCACCCTAAACCTGGGAATATTGTACACACCTATCAAACGGTTGCTATGATTACTGGCAGATAGCAATTCCTAAGTTAAGCACAATTTGCTGATTGAGCAGCATCATAGCAACCTTTCTGCTGTCTGTGGAGTGTGCTTCAGGTCTGATGTCTGACAGTGTTTACCACCCTGGGGAGTGACCCCAACAGTATTGTGTACCATAGCCATGCCTGCACTGTGCCCAGGACTGGTGCGGTGGCCAGGGCTGCCAAGAGCCTCTATATTTTCACAATGCTGGCATAGGTGTGGGAGCGTGTGTTTGTCTATCCAGTGTGGGGT
Source organism: Ichthyophis bannanicus (assembly GCA_033557465.1). Taxonomy (NCBI): domain Eukaryota; kingdom Metazoa; phylum Chordata; class Amphibia; order Gymnophiona; family Ichthyophiidae; genus Ichthyophis; species Ichthyophis bannanicus. The sequence goes on from CM066039.1 coordinate 198,297,517, forward strand.
GTCTGCCAACACCTTCCTCAGCCCACACTGTTGCCAGTGTAAGCCTGCCAATGTGCATAATGAGGAGCAAGGTACCATGGGTATAGCCCGGACAGGGTGGCCTGGCCAGGATGCATCTGCACAGGGCATAGGGCAATGGCTCGGACATTGTAGTGCCTGACAACCACCTGCACGGACAGGGTGCCACAGCATGTCCTGCTGGGAGGCCACTCTCACCCTGACTGAGCAGTGACCACGGCATGGCTAGGTTCCCCCATAGTGCTATATAGTGTTTCTCTCATGTGATGTTTGTGGTTCCCTTTTGGGGCCCAATCACTGACTTATCTGCTTGGTGTGTATGCTGACATTCCAGTTCTGGGTACATGCATCTCGTCCAGAAACATGCACTATGAACTAGCTAGCAGACTGTCTGCAGCTAGTATGTGTCTGGATGGAACATCTTGCAGGGTGCAGCAGCTGGAGGCTTGCTGCTGGAGAATGTCAGATAGTGGTGGTGGGCAGCTGAGCATTTCCAGGCCTATCTGCCTTGCCTTATGGGTGTGTACAGATCTGCATTGCCTGCCCTGTATGGGGTTGGGGTTGATGGTCCTCTCTACTGCCACCATTGCGGGGAGGTAGAGTGTGGCTCTGTTGGTGGGAGATCCTGTTTCCCACCCTGAGCCACAGAGAGTGGGTTGGGTGGTGGTACATAATCCACCTATGGGTCCAAATACCCCCCCCCTTCACCTACATCATGTGACCATGGTACCAACACAGGATATGCACTATTTTGGGTGCATCATAGCCCATAAGGGCTAGACATGACTGAGAAATACAGATGTGTCTACAGGAACTACCTATCACACACACTAGCACTGATGGGGACCTGCAGCATAGCCTATTTCAGCCATGAAAGGTGCTGTGGACCTGGTGCTAGGTGCCCCACCTCATCCTCAGGGTGAGCACAGTACCCGCACAATGTGACGGTCTGTAACTACTCTGTGCCAGTAACATACACGGTCAGTACCCCCTACCAGGCTGAGGTGCTGTGGGGGTGCACACGGTCAGTTCCCCCTACCAGGCCGAGGTGCTGTGGGGGTGCATACCCCATCTTGTGATCATCTGTAGACTGCTGATTTGCATGTGCAGTGCATCATGGGTACGGGTGGGTTAACCCTATCCTGGTAACCACAGCAGACTGTTTGTGTGGTGACATGCAGTCCTTCTGTAGCCAGCCAGGGCCTTGTTAGTAGCTGTAGCCCACTGGTTACTTCACTGCCTGTGGAGCCAGAGGTCATGGGTTCAAACCCACAGTGGAGTTATTTGATAGGGCTATCCAGAGCATTGTCAATTTTTAATGTACATTAGTGCTGCCAGCAAAAACACCCTCAGAGTACTGTAACCATAAGGTGCCTCAGAAGGCGTTTTATACCCTATAAAGTGCCTTCTGAGGCACCTTATGGTTACAGTCCATATAAGGTGCCTTATAAGTTGTCCTATGGAGCGCCTTATAGGGTGCCCTATAGGGGACATTATAGGGTGCCGTGGCAGACAGTGCACTTTATAATGTGCCCTATGGAGTGCCTTATAGGGTGCCTTATGTGGCACCTTAGGTTATGGCACGTGAGGGTGTGTTTGCTGGCAGCAATAATTAAAATACAAATAAAATGCCTCAAGAAACTATACTTACATGTCAAAGCTGATGCCTCAGCCAGCCTTATGCATTAGGCACACCAGGGGATCAAACTCATGACCCCTGTATCATCAGTCAGTGTATTAACCATTGTACTACACCTCTGTTTCTGTGTTTGCATGTCTTAAGATTACCGCGCGTTAACGCGCTTAGCGGTGCTTAGCGGCGCTTAGCCCGTTAATGTGTGCAGCATATCAAAACAAGTAAACTTATCTATGACTAAAGGAGAATAACCCCGGAGAAAAAAGACCCCCCGCAGGCAACTCCGAGACTGTAAAATATGTAGAGGCCATGCCTTCTTCCCCAAAAAGTACAGAAAGGAAGGAAAAGGAACCCCCCAAAACAACACAGAATTATATCGCTTCACGCGACCCGCATCCCCCACGGCAAGCTGCCTGCCAAGGGGACATGCACTGAAGAACACTGAAGCATACCCACGCCCCGAACAGAGACATGACTCACCTGTTACGAAATCGCTACTTCAGGCGAACGCCAGCCCCATATCGGGAGGGATACGGGACTAGGCTGGTTCCACTCCAGGAACAACAATTAGCAGGTAAGACTAATTTCACCTTCCTGATCGTGTCCCCAGCCTAGTCCCGGAACCTCTGGGTCAGTACCAGAGCAGTGAACCACCTACACACGGGAGGGACCTGGAAGAACAGCCTGAAGTACTGCAGATCCAAAAGAGGACTCCGCCGTCCTCTGCACATCCAGCCGATAGTGCTTCGCAAAAGAGTGCAACGTCGTCCACGTCGCAGCCTTACAGATCTCTTCTGGAGAAATTGACCGGAATTCCGCCCAGGAAGCCGCCTGAGCTCTTGTAGAATGGGTCCGCAAGCCTTCCGGGACCCTTTTACCGCACAACACGTAGGCCGACGAGATAGCTTCCTTGATCAAGCGCGCAATGGACGCCTTCGACGCCGCTTCCCCGTGGCGCGGCCCCGCAAGGAGAACAAAGAGCCGATCCGATTTCCGAAACAACTCTGTCCGGCGTAAATACTTTTTCAAAGCTCGTCGGACATCCAACAGATATAGACCCCGGGACGCTGCCCCTCTATCCTCGGAAAACACCGGAAGAGATATTTCCTGATTCACATGGAAGGCCGAGACCACCTTAGGCAGAAAAGCCGGGACAGTCCTCAAAACCACTTTAGTCGGAAAGAAGGAAAGATAAGGCTCCCTGCAGGAAAGGGCCTGCAGCTCAGACACTCGCCTTGCCGAACAAATCGCCACCAAAAAGACCACCTTCAGAGTGAGGTCCTTGAGCGTCGCCCGAGCCAGCGGCTCAAAGGGAGGCAGTCGCAATGCATTCAAGACCAAGGGAAGATGCCACTTAGGAAAAATCTGCTGCGAGGGCGGCCGAAGAAGAGACACCGCTCTGAGAAAACGCTTCACATCTCGATGACACCCCAACGCGACCCCTATAACAGGCCAATGCCGCCACCTGAACTCGTAACGATGCCGCTGCAAGGCCTTTGTCGAAGCCATCCTGTAGAAAATCCAAGATCTGGGAAACAGAAGCTTTCAAAGCCGCGCACATCCGTGCTCCGCACCATGCCTCAAAGATTCGCCACACACGCACGTAGGCCAAGGACGTGGACCGCTTCCGGGACTTCAAGAGCGTGGCTATAACTGCCGACGAGTAACTATGGCCTTCAGCCGAGCCCTCTCAAGAGCCAAGCCGTAAGCGAGAATCGGTCCACATGCGGCATTACGAGAGGACCCTGTGTCAGAAGATCCGGACGGCAAGGGAGCCGCCAGGGTTTTGCTACCAGAAGCTGCACAAGGTCCCCGTACCAGGGGCGCCGCGGCCAGTCTGGCGCTATGAGAATCACGTGTCCGCGGAACCTCTCTATGCGCTGCAGCACCCTCCCTATCAGCACCCAGGGAGGAAAGACATACAACAGCTGTCCCGTCGGCCAGGTCTGCATCAGCGCATCGAGGCCCTCCGACATCCGCTCCCGCCGTCTGCTGAAGAAGCGGTTGGCTTTGCGAAGGTTGCCATGAGGTCCATGACCGGACAGCCCCACCTGCGAGTGACCATTTCGAACACTTCGGGATGCAGAACCCATTCGCCCGGGTCCACCTCCACCCTACTGAGGAAGTCGGCCTGTACATTGTCTACCCCGGCCACATGTGCTGCCGACAGATCCGAGAGGTGCGCCTCCGCCCACGCGCACAGGGATTCAGCTTCGGCCTCTAGCGCCACACTGCTGGTGCCGCCCTGCTTGTTGATGTAGGCCACCGCCGTCGCATTGTCGGACAACACCCGGATCGCCTTCCCCTCGAGGAGCGACCCCAACTCCTGCAAGGCCAGAGCCACCGCCCGGAGCTCCAACCGGTTGATGGGCCAAGCCCGCTCCTGCAGACTCCAACGTCCCTGCACGAACGTGCCCTGGCAGTGAGTTCCCCAGCCCAGCAAGCTGGCATCTGTCATCACCGCCAACCAGTCCGGAGCCTCCAACGACCTCCCCCGCTCCAGCGACTCGGGGCGCAACCACCAGCGCAGGGAGCTCCTCACGTCCTCCGGGCAAACAAGTCGTCGGGACAACGGATCCCGCTGATGCGACCAGCGCCGGAGCAATACTCTTTGCAGAGGCCGCATGTGCGCTCTTGCCCAAGGCACTGTCTCGATCGCAGCCGCCATGGTTCCCAGTAACTGAAGGTACCGCCACATGGAGGGGGCCTTGAGCTCCAAAAAACTCCTTACGAGCCTGCGAAGACTCTGAGCTCTTTGACTTGTCAGAAACACTCTTCCTGCCTGAGTATCGAAACGTGCTCCCAGGTACTCGAGACTCTGAGCAGGGCGCAAGTGGCTCTTCGTCAAGTTGACAATCCACCCGAGGCTTTCCAAGAACGCTATCACACGGGCCGTAACCCTTTCGCTCTCGTAAGAACATAAGAACATAAGATATGCCATACTGGGTCAGACCAAGGTCCATCAAGCCCAGTATTCTGTTTCCAACAGTGGCCAATCTAGGTCATACGTACCTAGCAGTTTCCCCAAGGGACACAGGTTCCACTATGCTTGTATTGGTTCAAGCATTGATATCCTGGGTCCCTTCTTAATAATGGTTTATGGACCTTTCCTCCAGGAACTTGTCCAAACCTTTTTTAAACCCAGCTACACTAACAGCCTTTACTACATCCTCCGGTAACAAATTCCAGAGTTTGATTACACGTTGAGTGAAAAAATATTTTCTTTTATTAGTCTTAAATAGTTTACCCTGTAGCTTCATTGCATGTCCCCTAGTCTTTCTATAGTCTGATAAGGTAAACAATCGATCTACGTTTACCCGTTCCACTCCGTTCATTAATTTATAGACTTCTGTCATATCTCCCCTCAGCCGTCTCTTTTCCAGGTTAAAGAGCCCCAACCTTTTTAGCCTTTCTTCATAGGAGTAGCCTTCCATCCCCTTTACCATTTTGGTGGCTCTTCTCTGAACCTTTTCTAAAATTGCTATATCCTTTTTTAAGATACGGCGACCAGAATTGCACACAATATTCAAGGTGCGGTCTCACCATGGAACGATATAGAGGCATTATAATATCTTTTGTTTTATTTTCCATTCCTTCCTTTCCTTATCATACCTAGCATTCTATTTGCTCTCTTGGCCGCCGCTGCACACTGGGCCGAGGGTTTTAACATGGTATCCACAATGACGCCTAAATCTTTTTCCTGGGTGGTGGTTCCTAATGTGGAACCTTGCATCGTCCAAATAAGGATGTACCAATATCCCTTCCTTGCGCAGGGCCGCTGCGACCACCACCATCACCTTGGTGAACACCCTCGGCGCCGTCGCTAAGCCGAACGGAAGAGCTTGGAACTGAAAATGACCGAATGGAACCGCGCATCTCAGAAACTTGTGGTGTTCTGCCCTCACCCGGATATGCAGATACACCTCTGACAAGTCTAGGGACGAGAGAAACTCGCCCTTCTGTACAGCCACGATAACGGAATGAAGAGTTTCCATGTGGAAATGCGACACCTTCAGACGACGGTTGACGCCTTTGAGATCGAGAATCGGTCGAATCCCGCCGTCCTTTTTCGGGACCACGAAGTAAATAGAGTACCGACCGCAACCGCGTTGGTCTTTGGGAACTGGAACAATTGCTCGGAGGTCTAGGAGTCGTTGAACCGTCTTCCACAGCGCCGCACACTTTGCAACGGACTTGCCGGGAGACAGCACAAAGGAGTCCCACACCGGACTCGAGAACTCCAGAGCATAGCCTTCTCGAATTATCTCCAGAACCCATTGATCGGTTGTAATGTGGGCCCAGGCAGGATAGAACTCCCGTAGCCGCCCCCCTACCGGTAGTGGAGGCGCCTGGGCCCCCCTCACTTCATTGTGGCTTCTTGAAACTAGCGGAGGAGGCGGAGGAGGGACCAAAGCCCCTGCCCGCCCCCCTGAAGCATTGAAATGTTTGCGTCCGGTACGAAAGCCGCCCTCGCGACCCGGACCCGAAACACTGGGAACGAAACCGTCGAAAATCCCGGGATTGCCCGCGTCCCCCTGGCGCACCCCGGGATGGCTTAGGCTTATCCTCGGGCAGTCTGCCCCCCTTGGTCTCCCCGAGGTCCTTCACAAGCTTCTCCAAATCCTCTCCAAAGAGCAAACGCCCCTTAAAGGGGAGCTTACTGAGCCGAGCCTTAGAGGAGCTATCCGCCGCCCAATTGCGGAGCCACAGGTATCGCCGTGCAGCGACTGCCGAGGCCATACTCTTAGAGAGGCCCCGCATAAGGTCATAGTGAACATCCGCCAGGTAGGCTGCCCCTGACTCCAAGCGGGCAGCTTCCCCTGCCAGCGGACTCGGCTGATCCTGTTGCACCTGCTGTGCCCAGCGAAGACAGGCTCTAGTGACCCACGCTCCACAAACGGCAGCTTGAAGGGAAATAGCATTGATGTCAAAGACCTGCCGCAATAAAACGTCCAGCTTCCGGTCCTGAACATCCTTGAGGGCCGCACTGCCCTCAACAGGAATCGTCGTCTTCTTGGTCACCGCAGAAACAGCAGCGTCCACCTTCGGTGATTTGAAGACCTCCTTATCCTTATCCAATAACGGGTACAGACGACCCATTATCCGAGCACCTTTCAAGGGCGCCTCCGGGAGGTTCCATTCCTCCTGAATCATCTCTTGGAAAACCCTGTGCACTGGGAACGCTGTTTGGGTCCTACGAAACACCTGCAAGAGAGGGTCTTCCAGAGGCTCATCCCCGGCAGCCCCAGGCACGGGCATGTTGAGTGCCTTTAGCGTCTCGGTAATAAGAGCAGGGAGTTCCTCCCTCCGGAACACTCTAACCACCCGAGCCTGTTCCTCCCTCTCAGAGATCTCTCCCTCTTCAAGCTCTTCCGCCAATAGCATACTGCGCTCCTCCTCATCCGTAAGAGGCGCTTCCGAAACCTCCAAGGGGTCCTGCAGGGTACCCTCAAGGTGAGATCTCTTATCTGCACACAGAGAAGTCACCGAGGGGGGGGCGCCGGGCGTTTCCTAGCCCCACTGCGCTCAGGAGAAAGACTCCGCTGAGCAGGACCGCCCAACACCGCCTGCTGCAGAAGAGCCACAAACTGCGGAGAAAAAATGGCTGAGAGGTCTGCAGGGAGCACCGCAGGCGCAGAGGGAGAGGGAGAGGGTCCCCCTGAGGAGGGCCCCGGCGTAGGATCCTCCTGAACTAAGTCAGGGGCCATAGGAAGAGAGGGTTCGGAAGCGCCCTCAGCGGCACCCGACAGAACCCCCGAATCCAGCCGTGAGCTTTCCGCTTGTCCCGCGCAGGCTTTACAAACCCCCGCGCTGGAGAACTTTTTAGAACCGCATACCACGCACTGTGGTTTGGAGGGCATCGCAACCACCAGCCCAAGCGGATGCCCGTCCACAGAAACTCTAAGGGAACGCAGTCCAGGCCCACTAGAGCCTGCCCAGAAAAAATGCTGAAGCAGTCCAAACTGCTCGTCCCCCCAAAAGATCAGGAGGGCACAAGTAGGCTGGCGCTTTCCTCTCCCGATGTCTATTATTTATTTATTTTGTTTAAAACGCCGCGGAAAGGGAGTGCGAAAAGCAAAAATGAAGCCGGGGCGCACGCGGCCGCCGCGCGACTAGACCACCACGCTGCTGGGCCGCCCGTCAAAAGCGCGCCAAAAAGTGCCCCGTGAGGAAAAAACAGGCCGCGCGTCTCAAACGCTTACCTCCGGCGTCGGGAAGCGCTGCCCGCTATTGTCCAGTGTCCAGCCTCGACGTAGACCAGGAGGGCAGAAGCGGCTCCGGTAAAGGTCTTCCTGCTAGCTCAAAGGTAAGATCAGAGCTGTCGCGGCGTAGCTGTGCCCAAGCGCGCTAGCAGGCAAAACCTCTGCGTGGCGCCGTCAGCCCTTGTAGAGGAAGCCTGCCCCCGCTATCCCACAACTGCTACTGCCTGACTGAAGGACCGCGGAGGCCGGTAAATGCAGGACTCAACCCAGCCCCAGCACACAGCGGGAGGGGATGAGAGAGAGAGAGGAACCAGCAGAAAAGTAAGAAAATAGGGGGAGAGAATCCGGCCTGCTGTAATCTGACAGTCTTCAGAGGCTTAAGGGCACAGGACACTGACCAGCCAAAACTATCACCCCAAATAAAAAAGAAAAACTACACTAAGTCTGGTGATCCTTAATGGTTTCTCAAATGAGCCCGGACCCCCGGGCTCCCATCTATCCAGCTGCTTGGAGACTGAGGTAACTGGTGACAGGGGGCGGACACCGAGGAGATATACTGGTGATGTCACAGAAAAAGAGGAGTTTCTCAGTCTCCAAGCTGCTGGATAAGATGGGCAACCCAGAGGTTCCGGGACTAGGCTGGGGACACGATCAGGAATCCCGTTTTGCTACTTTAAGACTGAAACGCCCACTCCTTTTATGGCAGCCTGCACACTATCGCTGGGCGCACATTAAGACGGTTTAGTAAACATACCCCTAAGATTGTAATACCTTCTGTATCCAAAAGTAACTTGCTATGAAAATGCATGCGCTAAATTCAATTTTCTTCAGAAATATGTATGAAGCTTTCTTGGGGTCAAATATTACGATATTTCCTGATTTTCCTAGGCACACATGGTCCAGAAGACAGAGGTTCTTGGCTTTGTGTCCAAGAGCTTTAGTTTTAGGAGCTGATTTTGTCCTAAAATTTCTTTATCAATTATCAGATGTAGGGGTAAAGGTTTTCTTTTCCTTAACCCCAAGCTGTTTTCTTTGTTTTTGTCAGCACAGGAAGTAGGCAAAGTGGTTCTTGGAGTAACCATGGAATAGCGCATATCAGCTGCCTTATGATTCCACTAGTGCTTCCTTCTTTTTTAAAATTTCCTTTATTAATTTTTTTCTTGGCTCCCTATAGTCTGTGAGCTACTTTGGATTACTATTTATAGGATATTCCTTTGAGTTTTTTTTATTTCCTCCATTCAATTATGGTAAATATAAAAAGCAATAAAAAGAAAACAAAGAGCAAAAGGGATCAGCCAGCCAGGATTCACCTATATACAATGAAAGAGTGAATCACAATCTCATCTCATTTTGACATACATACCGGCCTCTCTCTTTGGACTCATTGTACACTTTTGTCAAGAGACGGTCTCTTTCATCCATGAAGTTAGTGTGCAGCTCTTTTACCTTCCTGCAAAATAAAGGAAAGTTCTATCACGGCCCGCCTGGCAAATTTAGGAGTGAGTTTAGATATCATCCACACCTATTACACAGAGATTCAATTACAGTCCGCTAAGATTAGCTACATGCCAGATTATGCAGAATTAAGAATGCAATTTTATAAGTGACTTGAGCATGTAAATCAGTTTTCACACGATCAGACAGGGGAGTTAGGGCATCCCAACAGAAGGGTTCCAATAAAGCATTGTTACTCACTTGTAACAGGTGATCTCCAAGAACAGCAATGTCTTCACATATGGGTGACGTCGGTACCAACGAAGCCCATGCGGGAATGCTCCCCAGTGTCCAATCGGAAAGCCTTTGGTAGCAATCCACTGCGACTGCACATCTGTCTTCCCGCCTTTCCAACTTCTCTCCTCAGTTGAGTTTGAAGTTGAGAGATAGAGGAAAAAAGAGTATACCCTACAACTCCTAGGGAAGAGGGTGGGTTGTGAAGACTGATTTCTGCTGTTCCTGGAGATCACCTGTTACAGGTGAGTAAAGCATAGTTACTCACCTGTAACAGGTGATCTCCGGGAACAGCAGGAATTGAGTCTTCACATACAGGTATCGTCGGTACTGACGGAGCCTGTGTGGGAATGCTACCCAGCGTCCAATAGGAAAGCTTTTGGGAGCATCCCACTGCGCCTGCGTCGCTGCCTTCCCGCCTTTCCAACTCTCCCTCTTCAGTTGAGTTTATAGCTGAGGCAAAGGAGAGAAGGAGAGAAGGAGAGAGAGAGAGAGAGAGAGAGAGAGAGAGAGAGAGAGAAAGATAACTCCTAGGGGAGGTGGGTGGGTTGTGAAGACTCAATTCCTGCTGTTCCCGGAGATCACCTGTTACACTATCTCCAGGAACAAGCAGGAATGTAGTCTTCACATATGGGGACTCCCCAGCTGAGAGATGCCAGGGAGATGACTCCAGAGCTGCGAAACCCAGGTTGAGATGGGTCTTGCTTCCTCCCATGGATCTCTGGCATCAAAACCCGGGACGGCAGGTAGGAGTTGTTCTAAGTTTGAAAGAGATGCTGGAGAACAGCCTAGCCAAACGAGGCATCCCGACGGGAGTCCTTGTCTAAGCAGTAGTGGACTGCAAAAGTATGTACCAAAGCACAAATGACTGCCCTGCAAATGTCATCAATAGACACTGAGCGAAGGTTAGCCATAGAGGCTGCCACTGCTCTCACATTATGAGCTGTGACATGACCTTCGAGAGAAAGTCCTTTACTCTCATATGCAAAGGATATGCAATTTGCAATCCATTTAGACATAGTTTGCTTGGAAACTGGTAATCCAAGATGACTAGAGTCAAAGGCAACAAAAAGCTGGGAAGCCTTTCTATGTTGCTTAGTTCTCTGAAGGTAAAAAGCCAAGGCTCTTTTATAATCCAGAGTATGAAGATTCCTTTCTGCACTGGAGGCATGAGGCCTAAGGAAGAATACAAGAAGGTCTTGAAGGACTAGAAAAAGGGAACTGCTACTTCTGGATACGTGCCATAGAGACGGTAAGAGAGGGGGAGGAGTGCTCGCCGCCACCAAGTCGGGCCTCCAGTTCCTCCTGAGAAACGCGACCAGCACGCCACTCCTTGATGCAATCACGATAGCAAACAAGAGCTGTGCCATCAACCTCCTATACAGGGCCCCATCAGCAGACCCAGATGCTCTCTCAGCAGTAATGGACCTTGCATCCAATACTCAGAACCCACACACCCCGAACTGGATTCTAGGAGACTTCAATCTACCTTCCCTGCAAGACTCCCACACTTCAGCGTTTCTCGAAGCACTTAAGAACCTAGGCTATAAACAACTGATCAAGGAACCTACCCATGTAAAAGGAGGCATCCTGGATCTGATATTCGCTCCCCAGGCAACTCTCAACTCATCCATGTCCCCTGAGATATCAATTACTGCAGTTCCCTGGTCTGACCACAAGCTGATCATATTCCAAATTCCCATGCCCACACACAACCACAAGGAAGCCAGAACAGTCCGCCACCACTCCAAGGCTCCAACGCGAAGATTTCAGACGTTCAACAAGGAACTGATACTAAGCACAGCGCACCCACTACTCACCTCGACAGCACACGATCCTGAAGTTCTGGTCTCTGAATGGAATGAAACATTCAGCTCACTTGCACTGTCTGCCATCCACCAAACCTCCTGGGAAGCGGGCATCCGCACCCTGGTACTCTGCTGAGCTGAAATCCTCTCTCACCCTCCTAAGGAAACTGGAGAGACGCTGGCGCCGCTCACACACAGCTGACGATCAAAGAGCATATATCTCCCACCTGACAGCGCACCGCGAAGCGATAACAGCAAACATGCGGCGCTTCCACACGGACATGCTAAAACGATCTTTGAGCAAACCACACGACCTGTTCGCCCTTGTCAAGGACCTGACAAAGGAGCTAGCCGCTGAGCAAACAACCAGGATCCACCCTCAAGAATTTGCGAACTACTTACTATCCAAGCTATGCCAGACCAGCATCACCCCAGCACCTGAAGTATCCTTCAAACTGAGCTATCAAACTCCTCTCACCATCTTCTCCACACCTCCCAAGCAGAGTATTGAGGATACCATAGCAGCAATCAACACGACCACGGCTCAAACTGACCCCTGCCCTGCATTCTGGATTTGAGACCTACGATCTAACCTTAGCCCCACTATAGCCAAAATCATGGACCAATCCTTTGCAGCAGGTACATTCCTGCAATCCCTAAAGCGCACGTCCATAAGACCTTTACTAAAGAACAGCAAGCTTGACCCCCAGAAGGCAGACTCATACAGACCGATATCGAGCATACCTTTGCTAGAAAAAATAATTGAGAAGGAAGTCCAGATGCAAATTCAAGAACACATCAAAACCTCTGCACCACTGGACCCTTGCCAGCACGGCTTCAAGAGAGGCCCATGGAGTTGAAACACTCCTTACCACACTCATCAACAACATAATAACAGGAATCGACAACATTCGTCAGGGGGTTGTCCTCATCTTCTTGGACATTGCAGCTGCGTTTGACTCGGTAAGCCATGAGCTTCTGCTGGAGCATCTCAGGGAAAAGGGGATCACTGATAAAGCACTGGACTGGTGCAAGTCCTACCTTTCTGACAGATGGCAGCATGTGCGTTCCGGGGCAACTTCATCAGATCCCTTCCACCAGAAGCAGGGTGTCCCACAGGGTTCCTCCCTCTCGGCCCTGATGTTCAATGTATACATGCAGCCTATATGCAACCTGATCCGGTCTTTCAGTGTCAATTGCTTGATATACGCAGATGACGTGTTGCTATACATGCCTTTCTCAACGGAGAACCCAGACCTCTCGCCACTAACAAATTGCTTTAACGCTGTATCCGACTGGCTCCAAACCCAAAACCTCAGGATCCAACACAAAAAAACGGAAGTACTCTTCATTACGAGGAATCTAAACTTCTCCACACCACCATTTTTAAGTGTCAGGGAAGCAGATCTCCAGACCAAACCCACGATCAGATACCTCGGCATCACTTTAGACCAGAGGATGGATATGAAGCTACACATAAGCAATATAGTTAAGGCAGTGTACCATAAGATATGATCCCTCAGACCTCTACGAGCCTTGCTGGAACCAGAAGACTTTAGGACAATTTACCAGGCGCTGATCATACCACATTTTGATTATGCTAACGTGATCTTACATGAGCTCCCCCAGACCACTCTAAACCCACTGCAACTTGCAATGAACACTGCAGCGAGGGTCTTATACGGAGCATCCAGGAATGACCATGTGACGCCCATACTGAAGCACCTCCACTGGCTCCCGATACATAGCAGACTCAAGTACAAAACCCTACTGCTGACATTCAAAGCCATTCACGGGCTGTCATCTTCATCATTATCTGAATTGATCCAGACCACTCCCACTAACAGGTCCAGAAGATCAGTAGCACTCAATACACTGACAGTCCCAAAGTCAATAACTCAATGTACCCAGTCAACAGCAAGCAGAGCCTTCAAATTCTATGCGCCCAGATGCTGGAATACCCTGCCTCCCAACATCCGTGCAATTCCTGACCTATTCCAGTTCAGGAAGGCCTTGAAGCACCACCTCTTCCTCCTGCACTACCCGATAGACAATGCCATATCAGCCCCTGCCATATCAGCCCCATCCACAGGTCAAACACAAAACTCCCACGACTAGACAAAATGATGCGAACCCCACCTTGTTACAAGATTGTAAATAGTTACCCCCTGTTATCCAATTTTAAACCCCTGTTCATTGTAAACACAAAGTACCCATGGAAATATGTAGTTCTATGTTCATTGTAAACCGCACTGATGTTAAATAGTGCGGTATAAAAGAGACTGGAAATAAAATAAATAAATAAATAAATAAAATAAACAACATAAGCACTGGCAAGTTAGATGGAAGGCATTGATAGGGCAGGCAAAGAGAGAATTTGAAAAAAGGCTTGCCATGGAAACAAAAACGCTTAATAAAAACCTTTTTCAAGTACATTTGTACCAAAAAACCTGTGAGAGAGTCAGTTGGACCACTGGATGATAGAGGGGGTAAAAGGGGCACTAAGTGAGGACAAGGCCATAGCGGAGAGGCCAAAAGAATTATTTTCTTCTATCTTTACTGAAGAAGATGTAGGGAAGTTACCCATGCCTGTAATGGTATATGAAGGTGATGTATTGGAAGAACTGAAAGAAATATCGATAAATCAGGAAAATGTATTACAACTATTTGATAAACTGAAGAGTAGCAAATCACCTGGACCGAATGCTATACATCCAAGGATGCCGATCTACTATTAGTAATCTGTGAACTCTCATTAAAATCATTGATTATGCAATTTATTTGGGATGGAAAGCATCCCAAGGTAGCAAGGGAGACGCTATATCAAGTAAGAGAGGAAGGAGGGTTGGGAGTACCATGTTTGATGAAATATTTCGAAGCAGCACAATTGAGAGCCTTGTTTGCCTGGCAGGAAGGGGTAGAGGTTTTAAGCTGGGTACAAATGGAATCAGGGGGAGAAGAGCAAAAGGAGAGGAGAATTTGGGATCCAGGGGGATGGAGAAAGTGTATAGGGCATGAAAATCCATTTCGGGAGCTTATGTTCCAAGTTTGGAGAAAGTGGAAAGGGTTTCTTTTGGGGGGAAAAAGTATTCAAAATGTACACTTATTCGTGCAATAGGAAATAAGGGGCTGGGGGTGGATGTTAAGGTGATACAAAGTTGGAGAGAAAAAGGGCTAGATCGATTAGGACAATGGATGCGGAAAGAAGGGGGAATTAAAAAATTTGAAGAGTTACAACATTAATATAAATTAGAGAAAAAGGATCAATATGCATATATACAAATGTGGTATTTTTTAAATTGTAAAGAGGTAAAAGTGGAAATGGAAAGTGAACCTATAAAATTTGAAGAGATGATGGGGAAACAGTGGACACAGAAAGGGGTAATTTCAAAGCTTTATAAAATGCTCTTACAAAAGGGGAGAGAAAAAATGAAATGGCAACAGAGGTGGGAAGAGGATATTTCGGGAGTTTGGAATGATGAATGTTGGTTGGATGTACATATATGTATGAACACACCAGTTGGCCAGAGGTACCCCTATGCTAGAAAATAGTTTAAAGGTGAGGTTCAGGATGTATTGGACACCAACAAAAATACAGGCAATATTTCCTGAAAGTCCGAGCGAATGCTGGAAGAAGTGTGGTGGGAGAGGGGATCTGATGCATATGATGTCCAAAAGTGAAGGATTATTGGGGGAAGATAGGATGTTTGTGTGAAGAAATTACGGGAATATTAATAGAATTAACACCAGCAATGGTACTGCTCAATGAGGGGGAGGTAGAAGGAGAAGGAGATCAAGGGAGGTTTATTGGGTATGTTATTCTGGCAGCACATATGAGTCTCTTATGAAGGTGGAAAAATGTTGATGTACCTGCACTAAAGGAAGTGGTGTGTAAGTTGGAACAGCTGTGGGGTTTTTGTGTGATTGAAGAACATCAAAGGCATAGAATTAGTAAATATAAAAAAGTGTGGCAGTGGTATGAAAAGTGGAGAAGGAAGAGAGTGGAACAAATATGTGGAGATGAGTTAAAGGGGTAGGGAGCTGAAGGGGGTAAGGGTGAGGGAGGGGGGAGATGAGAGGGTTATCTAATTGTAATTATAAAGTAAGGTAGGAGTCAAGGTTTAGGTTGATGTTATTTATTATAATGATTGTATATTTATGTAGGAGTGGAGGTGGAAATGGATATATATATTTGTTAAAAGAAAAGTAATGGCCTGTAACATGTGTAAATGTTTGAAAAATAATAATAAAAATTATAAATTAAAAAAAATCATTTGTAGTACTGGAAGATTGGAGAATGGCCAATATAAGGCCAATTTTTTAAAAGGGTTCCTTTTTATTGGAGGCGATTTGGACAGCAATATCTTCATTGGGTAATGTAATGGTACAGCAAACTAATAAGACTGCATCACAGGTAGTTTCTAATTCAGCTCAGGTGTCTTGTAATGCTACTGAACTTGCCGCGGTTAAAGAAACCATGAAGTCTTTGCAGTTGGAGGTTCAGAAACATGAAAACTATTACTCACTTTTAGTAAAGTATTTGACTGCCATTAAGACTAAAGCTGAGTTCCTGGAGAATTAAGCTCATTCATTAAATTTACACTTGGTTAATTTTCCACGTTTATCATTAATCTTCGCAAGGGACATGCTGAAACAATATATGATTGAGACATTGGGCATTTTGAATGAAAATCTACCGCCATTATCTAAGGTGTATTATGATCCTCCCAGGAAGAGAGGTCCTGCTGGGTCTCAGCAGACCTCTCTCCCTGGATTACAACATGCTGATATAGTGAATATTTCAGAAATCCTGGAATCCTCGGATAGTGGTTCGACTGTACCAGCTACTTTGTTAATAACTTTATCCTCTGATCGAGATTAGCTCCTTGTTATATTTTCGGAAGTGCTCAATACTCTTTAAAGGGCTACAAGTCTATATGCATCCTGATCTTGCCCATGATACTGAAAAAAGACGCTGGGAGTTCTTATTGTTCAAGGTGGCGGTGGAACAGCTGGGGGGGGGGTAGGGGGGTAATTTTTTTTTTTAATTTCCATGTAAATACCTTATTAGGCTGCAGTCTGAACATTTTGTTTTCTTTGATCTCCCCCAGCTGGGTGCCTTCATGAGCGCTCGACTACCAGCTTCTCAGGATATTGTATAGATGTTAATCGCAGCATTTTGTTTAACTTGCAAACTAAGTAGTTTTTATTTGCTTTCCTCTCGTATTTGGTAGTATTTTCCCCTACATCTTGGACCTCACTGTTGTTGGGCTAGTGGGATTTGGATAATGGAATGTATTTCTTTTGTGATTATGTATATTGATTTCCTTTTATTCTAAATTTACCTTGCCCTGCCCTTTTCTGTTTACAAGTGCTATGCTTGGCATTTATTTGTAAATCTCATAAATATAAAAAAAAAATTAAAAAAGGGTACCTGAGGTGATCCGGGAAAGTGTAGTTACTCCCTGTAACAGGTGTTCTCCAGGGACAGCAGGAATTAGTCCTCACATATGAGTGACGTTGGCACCGACGGAGCCCACGTGGTAACCTCTCCCCTGCTTTCAAAGAAAGCCTTTGGGAGATGTACTATGCATGCGTGGTCCCCTTCCCACCCAAGGGTGCCATTTTGCCTCAGTATATCATAGCACAAGATGGCAAAAGGAAAAGCAACTCCACGGGGATGGAAGGTTGTGAGGACTGATTCCTGCTGTCCCTGGAGAAACCTGCTACAAGTGAGTAACCACGCTTTCTCTGGGAATAAGCAGAAAGTCAGTCCTCACATATGGGACTCCCTAGCTACAGGCTACTGAAAAACCTGTAAAAAGCTCATGAGTGACTAGAAAAAAGGGGGGAACCATGAGCAGCAGCAATGAGTCGAGAGATAACAGACTTCTGAGCGGTCCAGGTGCCCAGCGAGTAGCCTGAATACACCAAAGGGCCGGAGGACAGGAGTTGTCTATATCCCAACAAATGAGGGAGTACTGCCTGGCTGAAGATGCTGTCCTGATGGGACTCTTTCTCCAGGCAGTGGTGAGCTGTAAAAGTGTGGACTGAGGACCAGGTGGTGGCCCGGCAGATTTCCGACAAGGGAATGGAGCGCAAGTTCAAGTTCGCTACAGAGACCAACATGGCCTGAACGCTGTGTGCCGTGACACGGCACTCCAGCGAGATACCAGCCTGCTCATATGAGAAGGCAATGCAGTCAGCGACCCAGTTGGACAGTGTCCGCTTAGAGACCACAGCTCCCAACTGACTTGGGTCATAGGAAACAAAAAGCTGAGAAGCATGACGGTGCTCCTGGGTGTGCTGAAAAAAGGCAACTGCCCGCTTACACTCCAGTGTGTGGAGAACTGACTCCACCTTGGTGGCGTGAGGCCGGGAAGAAGGTGGGAAGCACCACCTGCTAGTTGAGATGGAACACAGATAACACCTTGGGTAGAAACTTGGGGTGCATGCAGAACACGACCCTGTTCTTGTAGAACCTAGTGTATGGTGGTTCTGCCACCAACACCAGAAGCTCACTGACCTTGTGGACAGAGGTGAGCGCCACAAGAAACACCACCTTCCAGGAGATACTTGAGGTGCAGGAGTCGAGAGACTCAAAGGATGGCACAGTGAGCTTGGAGAACATTACGTTAAGGTCCCATTCTGTTGCTGCAGTCAGACAGGCAACTTTGACAGGAGGAGCCCCCTCAGGAAGTGAGACATAAGGGATTGAGCAGAGAGGAGTTTGCCCTCAATTAGATGGTGGTGCACCGCGAGAGCGCTGAGGTGCACTCTTACTGAGTTAGACTTCAGCCTTGCCTGGGACAGGTGAAATAGGTACTGCAGCATTAGCTGGACGGAGCAGGAGAAAGGGTTGACACTATGCTCCATGCACCAGACCTCCACCATTTAAAGGCATACGCCCGATGGGTGGTGGTTTTGCGGGAAGCGAGGAGGACCTCCTCCAATAGAGAAGTTGATAGGGGCCAGGGCTACCCTTTCAGCAGCCAGGCTGTGAGTGTCAGGGACCCCAGGTTGGGGTGCAGGAGAGAGCCCTCCTAATGAGTCAGTAGGCCTGGATTGCACCCCAGGGGAACTGGGAGTGATGTGGCTAGGCAGAAGAGCAGGGGAAACCACGGCTGCCTGGCCCATCATGGGGCTACCAGGATCACTGTGGCCCTGTTGCACTGGACTTTGAACAGGGCCTTGGCGATTAGTAGTGTGGGCAGGAAGGCATAAAGGAGGCCCTCTGCCCAAGAGATCAGAAATGCATCCGCCACCACCCAGGAGGAGTGCAGCTGCCAGGAACAGAAGTGGGGCAGTTGTGCATTGGCCGACTGGCAAAGAGGTCCAACCTTGGGAGCCGCCAGCACTGGAACAGCTGGCTGGTCACCCTGGGGGACAAACAACACCAGTCAGAAGACGTGGCAGAAAAGGGTAATAAAAACCTTTATTGTCCAGGGGTTAAGTGGTGCCAACACCCGACACTGGCCATGTTTCATAAGAAACTTCTTCAGGGGTATGGCTCAACTACAATTAAAAACATGAACTGGTGAAACCAAACAATATAAAATATAAAACGTGAAGATGAATCAGTGGAATAAAATCTAACAATTAACATCAATACTGCTAAAACTATAATGCAAAAAATAGAATGTGTAACTAAACAAATATAAACAGTAAATGATGAATTTTAAATTAAAAACAATTAGACAGCAACCATATACATAAAATGCATAAAAAATACACCAGAATGCATACAGATAAAAACAAAACAATAAATAAATAATTATGATGCATAAAAAGTATAGTATTGCACAATAAATAACATTATAAATACATAGACACTATTAGAAAATAATTAAAAGAATAATAGAATAATAAATATTAAAAAGATACAGGAGAGAACTGATAATAACAAGTAAAAACCAGAAGTGTGATATTTAAAATTGTAACTATATTAAAACTGTTAACATATCTAATGATATTACTGAGGAGGAACTACAGAGCAGGAAAAACAAGGAGGAGCAGGATAGGGCCAGTGGCAAAAGGGTAGGAATACAACACCTACCACTAAAACCATGCGTGGTCTCAATGAACCCTTCTAAGGATGGAATCCTAAGACTCATGTACCTTAGAAAAACATAAATAATGGTAAATACCATATAAAACCACATAAAAAACTTATGGCATATACTGAGAAAGAAAACTTCTGTGTATAAACACTGTAAAGATTGTGACAACATTGCAAGAAAAATTCAATAATATGGGAATCCACCTATTGGACATTCCAATGTGAATAAAAAACATACAGTATGAGAAAACAGTTCTGCGGTGTGTCCACCGATGTTGACCGAACCTTTTTACAACCTTAGACAACTCCGTAATTTCTGTATGCTTAATGAATAAAACAGCTACCAAACTAATTTGCACAAACTAAACAAATCTAGCCTTATAAAAGAAAGAGTTTAAAAAATAAAAGTAAGTGTGACATGTGCACACACGACAAATGCACCTTCAGAACACGCAAACCGTTATGCAAATCAAAATGAGCCAATATGAACTCATGTCCACAGCTAGAGTTATATAAGCCTAAAGAGCTTAAAAAAATTAAAAGGGGATAAGGCATATGCGCACACTGCGAATGCTTGCACATGCATGTGAAGAGACTAATCCGATATAAAAATGAAACAAAAGCATCTTAAGAATAATAAAAGGTTAGAATAACAACCCCGCAATGTGGAATAAAAAATAAAAACATGACATAATGCATAAGTACAATCCCGATTCTTCTTATAAAAAATTGCGTGCTATAATAAATACAGCCTGGTCACCTCACATAAGATTTAAACAGTAAACAATAAACCGAAAAGGGTTTTATATAAATGTTGAACTGCAAAGAATTCAAAACTTACAATTGAGGAGATATTGAAACGAAGCGCTTGTCACGGACAAACCAAAAAAACGCTGAAGCATGCGCATTAAAAGCTTTCCAGGGGCGGAGCCACAACCGGAAGTGACAAAGGCAAAATAACCAGCGCAAAATCTAAAGAATATGTCTAATATGCGAATTGCCATAAGAACAATAAATAGTGTGTACCTATGACTATTATGAAAAAACTAAATTGGGTATGTCGTGTGTACATTTTATAATTACCTTAGCACTGTATACAATGCGATTGAACTTATTTATAAAATGATACGAGGCTAAGAATGGGAGGAGTAAAGAGATAATTCTAATAAAAAGTTTCTATTTATATAAATATAAAAAGAAAATAATTATGAAACCAGCCAACATATGCAACTAAAACTCCCAACCATAACAATTGTTTCTACTATGTCTACTATATGTCTAATATGCGAATTGCCATAAGAACAATAAATAGTGTGTACCTATGACTATTATGAAAAAACTAGATTGGGTATGTCGTGTGTACATTTTATAATTACCTTAGCACCGTATACAATGCGATTGAACTTATTTATAAAATGATACGAGGCTAAGAATGGGAGGAGTAAAGAGATAATTCTAATAAAAAGGTTATATTTATATAAATATAAAAAGAAAATAATTATGAAACCAGCCAACATATGCAACTAAAACCCCCAACCATAACAATTGTTTCTACTATACCAAGATGCTACAATGTAAGTAGGAATGAAATAAAAAAACATGAACAACAGAAAAACAAACCACAAGGAATAGCCAAACAACCGTGCCAATCAAAATCAAAAACATATAGAACCATAAAGTAAAAACCATTTTCCTTTTTGTTATGACCATAGGAACGTAATGATCACAAAAACACCAAAAGATCTTTATCAAGATTAAGACCATGCGGAACCATGGAATTGAGAAGAAATATATACTTCTGTTCTAACCGTAAAGTGGTCTTTTCCAAATCTCCCTCTCCAGTTTTGTTGTACCTTTTTTATCACAAAAACTTAATATCAGTTATTTTATGTCCCATCTGAAGCCAGTGAGATACTAGAGGTTTATCTTCCAACTTCCTTCTTATGCAGCTCTTGTGCTCAACAATCCTGGTGCGTACACTTTGGTTGGTTTTCCCCACATAAAGTTTCTTGCACGGGCATTGGATCACATAAATCACATTGGGTGTCTCACAATTTGCAAAATCCTTAATATAAAACTTTTTTTGTGTGACGGGATGAATGAAAAAATTCCGAACTGGAAGGGTATGTAAACAAATGGAGCAACGGCCACATTGATATTGTCCTTTATATTGTGATAGTATTCTACGTTCTGTAAGAGCCGAAGGAACAAGCAGGCTACGAAGATTGATGTTCCTTTTGTGTGCGACTATAAACTTAGTATCTTGAAATCCTGGGAGAGACTGTATAAGATGCCACTCTTTCTTAAGAATTCCAATGATCTTATGTGATTGCAAGGAGTACAAAAGCGGACACACCAGACTGATTTGTTCTTTTTTAGGTTGTAATCTTAAAAGTGTTTCACGAGGGGTGTCACGTGCCCTTACATATGCCTTTTGAATGTAACGGCTAGGGTACTGTCGCGTTGCAAATCTTGCTGTCATGTCTTTGGCTTGTTGTTCAAATTCGTGTTGCATTGTACATATTCTCTTTGCCCTAAGGAATTGGCCAACCGGAAGATTATTTTTTAAGGCGGGATTATGAAAACTAGTGTAGTGCAATAATTGGTTTCTATCACTGGGTTTTCTGTATAACGTTGTAATAAGTCTATGTCCATCCCTTTTCACTAAAAGATCAAGGTATGGTATCTGATTGAAATCGTAAGTCAGTTGAAATCGTAAATGTATGTCTAACGCATTAATCCATACATTGAATTCAGATAAACGTTCTACCGATCCCTTCCAAAGTATGAAAATATCATCTATGTATCGAATCCATAGAAGGACCTCCTTTTGAAATGAGTGTTGTTTCAAAAATTGTTCTTCAAAATGAAACATATACAGTATAAATTTGCAATATCAGGTGCCATGGAAGACCCCATGGCCACCCCTTAATTTGCTGATAAAATAATTCTCTAAAACAAAAGAAATTCTTGCACAATGCAATTTCAGCCAAGGATAACAAAAACGTGGTAGGAATCCTCCTATTGTCTTGTCTCATAATGAGAAATTGCTCAATAATCCTCAAAGCTTCTATTTGGGGAATGTTTGTGTAGAGCGATTCTACATCCAGCGTTACCAACAACACATCCGAATCTAAACTTTGAAAAGAAGAGAAAATCTCTATAGCATGAGAGGAATCCCGCACATATGACCACATTTGTGACAAACGGGCGTAAAAAAATGTCAATAAATTGGGAAAGGGGCTCCAAAAGTGATCCTATGGCCGATATGATTGGGCGGCCGGGTGGATTCTCCATAGACTTATAAATTTTTGGTATTATATATATAGTTGGGATGATAGGTTTATCTACTATCAAAAACTGTTTTTCTTTCTCAGTGATATACCCTATTTCAAAAGCAGACAAAACTAAATTGTCAATGGTGACTTTAAGTTTGTCCGTTGGATCATCGTCTAATCTAAGGTAAAAAGATTTATCACTGAGCTGTCTGTTAACCTCATGTATGTATTGATGTTTATCTAAAACAACCACTGCTCCCCCTTTATCAGCGGGTTTGATAATAATACTGG
This sequence comes from Ichthyophis bannanicus, assembly GCA_033557465.1. Classification (NCBI taxonomy): domain Eukaryota; kingdom Metazoa; phylum Chordata; class Amphibia; order Gymnophiona; family Ichthyophiidae; genus Ichthyophis; species Ichthyophis bannanicus. The sequence goes on from CM066039.1 coordinate 198,320,538, forward strand.
AATTCTTTTGTAAAGATACTAAGGCATGTTTTTCGCCCACTGTAAGGTTATGAAAGGGTAATTTTCCATCATCTACAATCTTTGCTACTTGCTGTGTAACAACACGCTCAAAGGCCTCAATTAGCGAATCTGATTGTGCAGGAGGGATCCAACATGATTTTTTCTTAACAATAGAAATATTGGGCACATTTTGAACTTGATTCTAAAAAAAATGCCGAATACGTATCTTCCTAAAAAATTTGTACAGATCCACATGAACTTGCAACAGATCATATCTATGGATAGGGACAAAGGACAACCCTTTATTCAATAATGACACTTCATCAGGGGTGAGGGGGTATTTAGAAATATTTATAACATTTTGGTTCAAAACCTCCTCTCGTGGGAGTGGTCTGTTGACCATTGACCCCTCCCTCGTCCACGACCCCGTCCTCGTCCCTGACCCCTGAATTGATTGTATTCGTATTTCCTGTCCAATTGTTGATTTGGACCTTTTTCTGGAGTGTGGGGCGGAGGGCGTTACCGGGAAGATTTCTGACCACCCCCTTTCCATAAAAGCGTGTTGTTACACAGCAAGTAGCAAAGATTGTAGATGATGAAAAATTACCCTTTCATAACCTAACAGTGGGCGAAAAACGTGCCTTAGTATCTTTACAAAAGAATTCCAGTATTATTATCAAACCCGCTGATAAAGGGGGAGCAGTGGTTGTTTTAGATAAACATCAATACATACATGAGGTTAACAGACAGCTCAGTAATAAATCTTTTTACCTTAGATTAGACGATGATCCAACGGACAAACTTAAAGTCGCCATTGACAATTTAGTTTTGTCTGCTTTTGAAATAGGGTATATCACTGAGAAAGAAAAACAGTTTTTGATAGTAGATAAACCTATCATCCCAACTATCTATATAATACCAAAAGTTCATAAGTCTATGGAGAATCCACCCGGCCGCCCAATCATATTGGCCATAGGATCACTTTTGGAGCCCCTTTCCCAATTTATTGACATTTTTTTACGCCCGTTTGTCACACAAATGTGGTCATATGTGTGGGATTCCTCTCATGCTATAGAGATTTTCTCTTCTTTTCAAAGTTTAGATTCGGATGTGTTGTTGGTAACGCTGGATGTAGAATCGCTCTACACAAACATTCCCCAAATAGAAGCTTTGAGGATTATTGAGCAATTTCTCATTATGAGACAAGACAATAGGAGGATTCCTACCACGTTTTTGTTATCCTTGGCTGAAATTGCATTGTGCAAGAATTTCTTTTGTTTTAGAGAATTATTTTATCAGCAAATTAAGGGGGTGGCCATGGGGTCTTCCATGGCACCTGATATTGCAAATTTATACTGTATATGTTTCATTTTGAAGAACAATTTTTGAAACAACACTCATTTCAAAAGGAGGTCCTTCTATGGATTCGATACATAGATGATATTTTCATACTTTGGAAGGGATCGGTAGAACGTTTATCTGAATTCAATGTATGGATTAATGCGTTAGACATACATTTACGATTTCAACTGACTTACGATTTCAATCAGATACCATACCTTGATCTTTTAGTGAAAAGGGATGGACATAGACTTATTACAACTTTATACAGAAAACCCAGTGATAGAAACCAATTATTGCACTACACTAGTTTTCATAATCCCGCCTTAAAAAATAATCTTCCGGTTGGCCAATTCCTTAGGGCAAAGAGAATATGTACAATGCAACACGAATTTGAACAACAAGCCAAAGACATGATGATAGCAAGATTTGCAACGCGACAGTACCCTAGCCGTTACATTCAAAAGGCATATGTAAGGGCACGTGACACCCCTCGAGAAACACTTTTAAGATTACAACCTAAAAAAGAACAAATCAGTCTGGTGTGTCCGCTTTTGTACTCCTTGCAATCACATAAGATCATTGGAATTCTTAAGAAAGAGTGGCATCTTATACAGTCTCTCCCAGGATTTCAAGATACTAAGTTTATAGTCGCACACAAAAGGAACATCAATCTTCGTAACCTGCTTGTTCCTTCGGCTCTTACAGAACGTAGAACACTATCACAATATAAAGGACAATATCAATGTGGCCGTTGCTCCATTTGTTTACATACCCTTCCAGTTCGGAATTTTTTCATTCATCCCGTCACACAAAAAAAGTTTTATATTAAGGATTTTGCAAATTGTGAGACACCCAATGTGATTTATGTGATCCAATGCCCGTGCAAGAAACTTTATGTGGGGAAATCCAACCGAAGTGTACGCACCAGGATTGTTGAGCACAAGAGCTGCATAAGAAGGAAGTTGGAAGATAAACCTCTAGTATCTCACTGGCTTCAGATGGGACATAAAATAACTGATATTAAGTTTTTTGTGATAAAAAAGGTACAACAAAACTGGAGAGGTGGAGATTTGGAAAAGACCATTTTACGGTTAGAACAGAAGTATATATTTCTTCTCAATTCCATGGTTCCGCATGGTCTTAATCTTGATAAAGATCTTTCGGTGTTTTTGTGATCATTACATTCCTATGGTCATAACAAAAAGGAAAATGGTTTTTACTTTATGGTTCTATATGTTTTTGATTTTGATTGGCACGGTTGTTTGGCTATTCCTTGTGGTTTGTTTTTCTGTTGTTCATGGTTTTTTATTTCATTCCTACTTACACTGTAGCGTCTTGGTATAGTAGAAACAATTGTTATGGTTGGGAGTTTTAGTTGCATATGTTGGCTGGTTTCATAATTATTTTCTTTTTATATTTATATAAATATAACCTTTTTATTAGAATTATCTCTTTACTCCTCCCATTCTTAGCCTCGTATCATTTTATAAATAAGTTCAATCGCATTGTATACGGTGCTAAGGTAATTATAAAATGTACACACGACATACCCAATCTAGTTTTTTCATAATAGTCATAGGTACACACTATTTATTGTTCTTATGGCAATTCGCATATTAGACATATAGTAGACATAGTAGAAACAATTGTTATGGTTGGGAGTTTTAGTTGCATATGTTGGCTGGTTTCATAATTATTTTCTTTTTATATTTATATAAATAGAAACTTTTTATTAGAATTATCTCTTTACTCCTCCCATTCTTAGCCTCGTATCATTTTATAAATAAGTTCAATCGCATTGTATACGGTGCTAAGGTAATTATAAAATGTACACACGACATACCCAATTTAGTTTTTTCATAATAGTCATAGGTACACACTATTTATTGTTCTTATGGCAATTCGCATATTAGACATATTTTTAGATTTTGCGCTGGTTATTTTGCCTTTGTCACTTCCGGTTGTGGCTCCGCCCCTGGAAAGTTTTTAATGCGCATGCTTCAGCGTTTTTTTGGTTTGTCCGTGACAAGCGCTTCGTTTCAATATCTCCTCAATTGTAAGTTTTGAATTCTTTGCAGTTCAACATTTATATAAAACCCTTTTCGGTTTATTGTTTACTGTTTAAATCTTATGTGAGGTGACCAGGCTGTATTTATTATAGCACGCAATTTTTTATAAGAAGAATTGGTATTGTACTTATGCATTATGTCATGTTTTTATTTTTTATTCCACATTGCGGGGTTGTTATTCTAACCTTTTATTATTCTTAAGATGCTTTTGTTTCATTTTTATATCGGATTAGTCTCTTCACATGCATGTGCAAGCATTCGCAGTGTGCGCATATGCCTTATCCCCTTTTAATTTTTTTAGGCTCTTTAGGCTTATATAACTCTAGCTGTGGATATGAGTTCATATTGGCTCATTTTGATTTGCATAACGGTTTGCGTGTTCTGAAGGTACATTTGTCGTGTGTGCACATGTCACACTTACTTTTATTTTTTAAACTCTTTCTTTTATAAGGCTAGATTTGTTTAGTTTGTGCAAATTAGTTTGGTAGCTGTTTTATTCATTAAGCATACAGAAATTACGGAGTTGTCTAAGGTTGTAAAAAGGTTCGGTCAACATCGGTGGACACACCGCAGAACTGTTTTCTCATACTGTATGTTTTTTATTCACATTGGAATGTCCAATAGGTGGATTCCCATATTATTGAATTTTTCTTGCAATGTTGTCACAATCTTTACAGTGTTTATACACAGAAGTTTTCTTTCTCAGTATATGCCATAGGTTTTTTATGTGGTTTTATATGGTATTTACCATTATTTATGTTTTTCTAAGGTACATGAGTCTTAGGATTCCATCCTTAGAAGGGTTCATTGAGACCACGCATGGTTTTAGTGGTAGGTGTTGTATTCCTACCTTTTTGCCACTGGTCCTATCCTGCTCCTCCTTGTTTTTCCTGCTCTGTAGTTCCTCCTCAGTAATATCATTAGATATGTTAACAGTTTTAATATAGTTACAATTTTAAATATCACACTTCTGGTTTTTACTTGTTATTATCAGTTCTCTCCTGTATCTTTTTAATATTTATTATTCTATTATTCTTTTAATTATTTTCTAATAGTGTCTATGTATTTATAATGTTATTTATTGTGCAATACTATACTTTTTATGCATCATAATTATTTATTTATTGTTTTGTTTTTATCTGTATGCATTCTGGCGTATTTGTTATGCATTTTATGTATATGGTTGCTGTCTAATTGTTTTTAATTTAAAATTCATCATTTACTGTTTATATTTGTTTAGTTACACATTCTATTTTTTGCATTATAGTTTTAGCAGTATTGATGTTAATTGTTAGATTTTATTCCACTGATTCATCTTCACGTTTTATATTTTTTATTGTTTGGTTTCACCAATTCATGTTTTTAATTGTAGTTGAGCCATACCCCTGAAGAAGTTTCTTACGAAACACGGCCAGTGTCGGGTGTTGGCACCACTTAACCCCTGGACAATAAAGGTTTTTATTACCCTTTTCTGCCACGTCTTCTGACTGGTGTTGTTTGTCTGCCTGGTGTGGCAGGTGCTGTTCTCTTGTTGGACCTGGTCACCCTGGGGTCCAGCCTCCACTCATGCGGCTGGAGCATCCGACTGAGCTGGTCCGCCAGGGTGTTGTCCTGGCGTGGGAGTAAGCTGCCCGCAGGAAAATCCCATTGCTGCTGGCATACGAGAAGAGGCTCACTGCTTCCTGGCAAAGCAGGGCAGAACCCGTGCCCCCCTGCTTCTTTATGTAGAACATCACCACCTGGTTGTCGGTCTGAACCAGCACTGCCTGGTGCTGCTGGTGGTGGTGAAAAGCCCAGAGGCCTAAGGCTATGGTTTGGAGCTCCAGGAGATTGATCTGTTGGAGACTCCCTGTTGGTGAGTGCAGAAGTTGTCACAATGTGCTCCCCACCCCTGCTTGGAGGCATCCGTAGTGAGGATCCTTTGCGGTGCGGGGGGCTGGAAGGGCATCCTGGCCAGCAGACACTAGAGGTTTTGCCACCAGTTGAGAAAGAGAGCCAGAGGACAGGTGATGAGCACCCTGTCCCGCAAGCGTCCAGTGGCCTGGGACTACTATGAACAGAGGGGCCACTGGGCCATCCGCATCCGCAAGTGGGTATCTGGAGTGACATGCACCGTGGATGTCATATGCCCCAGCAGACGGAGCATGAGGCGGGCCAACACCAAGCAATAGCTCTGTGTGCTTGCAGCAAGCACTTGGGGGGCGTAAGGCCCTGTCCCAAAGGAGAAGGGCCCTGGCTTGGACGGTGTCCAGCCAAACCCCTATGAACTCCAGGTCCTGGGTTGGCTGGAGATGGGACTTTGGGTAGTTTATGATGAAGCTGAGGCGCTCCAGCAGGAGGATGGTGCATGCTGTCACCTTTTACAAGTCAGTCGTCCAGATAGGGGAAGACGAATACCCGCTAGATTCTGAGGTGGGCTGCGACCACTGCCAGGCACTTGGTGAATACACTTGAGGTGGAGGCCAGGCTGAAGGGCAGCATTCTGTACTGATAATGTTCCCCCCCAACCATGAAGCGGAGGTACTGCCTGTGTAGGGGGTTAATGAGGATGTGTATGTATGCATCCTTTAAGTCCAAGGAGCATAGACAGTCTTCCTGCTGGAGGTATGGCAGCAACTTTCCAAGAAAGAGCATTTTGAACTTTTCCCTCACCAGGAATCTATTGAGGTCCCTCAGGTCGAGGATGGGGGCGGAACCCTCCGGTCCTTTTTGGTAGCAGGAAGTAGCGAGAGTAGAACCCTGCACCTCTGAGGTGGGCGGGGACGGGTGGTCCTCTAGAAGGTCTACGAGTTCCTGCTGTGGCAGGTCCTGGTGGAGGGGAGTCCTGGTGGGCTCTCCTGGGAAGAATAGTGGGGGTCTCTGGTGGAGGTGTAGGAGATAACCCTTTCTCACCACATGAAGGGCCCATGTATCAGTGGTAATGGAGGGCCACCTGTGGACAAAGGGCACGAGACACTCCCCTGTGTGCTACAGGGCTGTGCCTCCTGGGGGAACAGAGGCTATGCCCAAGGAGTCAAAAGCCCCCTCCAGTTTGGCACGGGCTTGGGTTTAGGAGTCTTAGGCCTACATGGGCCATGCCCTTGTCCCTTGAACTGCTGGCCATGTTGGGGAACTGGGAAGACCTGGTATTCAGGGTAGTTTCCATAAGCCTTCCTCTTCTTTGGTTATGAGGGCTTTCTACCCGAGGCCTTCCTCTGGGAAGAGTCAGCGGTCTTCTTGGAGAGCCTGGTTATAGTCAGGAATTTGGACTCCAGCTCGGTGGTCTTGTCTGTCATGGCTTTGCCAAAGAGGTTCTCTCCACAGCAAGGGACATCAACTAATTTGTCCTGGATCCATTGCTCCAGGTCGAAGGACTGTAGCCAAGCCTGGCGTGGGGCATTAATGCCCACCGTAGCTACTCTAGCCGCCAACTCGAAACCATCGTAGGCCGCTCGAGTAATAAACGGAACATTCCCTGACTGCCGAGACCAGGGTCTGGAACCACTAGAGGTGTTCCTTCAAGAGACCAGCTGAAAACCCAGCGAGCTCCTTCGCCAGGTTTCAAAGGTACATGCCCATGTACAAATGGTAAGCCTGGATCCGGCTAATAAGCATGCGGAGGAGCAGCCATTCTAAAATGGGGGGGAAAAGGTACCATAAGCCTATTTTGGGGGGGTCTTGTGCTGGAGGATCTTGAGGTCTTCCGTGTGAGTGTCCTCCTCCGACTCGGTGGCGAATGTGGGGACTGGTGCCTCGACTCTGGAGGGGCGGGTCTGAGAGCACATCACGATGATGGCAGGTATCTAGGGACTCATTGTCCTTGGTCTCCCAATCCAAATCTGGCTCAGAGGAGGAGCTGGGGATCCTCCAGGACTCAGGGTGTTGGTCCCACCCCGAGGACCTCAGGGCCATGGTGGCCTGATGCTAAGAGCTGAGGGCACTGAGCGGTGAGGACCACAGTCCCGAGGACTGGAACCAGGAGCACAGCCGAGGCATCTCTCTAGGCTGGTGGCGCTCAAGGATCGGCTCAACCTTCGGGAAGTCCCTCCCGGTAGAGGGCCTGGTGGTTGGGAGTGATGACTCGGAGGAACCGGGCATCAGAGCCTGCTGCTGAGCCATGAAGGCAGACAAATTGCTCCAAGGCCACCATTCTTGCCTCAAGGCCAGATGGCTCTGCAGCCTTTGGTGCGGGCACCGAGGACTTCGTGCCTGGCGCCGGTTCCGTTGAGGGGGAGTCCTTGACCAGGATAGCGCCTTGGGGTGCGAGATAGATCCTGGGGCATTGACGGCTCCCGGCAAGGCAACTTGGACAGCTGCTCCTTGCCGTTGCCCTCAGTTCTCGTCAAGGGCTGCAGGACCCAGGGCCCATGAGATTTTCCCACTTTCCCCGACTCATTGCCTGACTGGGTCTTCGAGGTTTTCCGGCCATTCTTGGCATGATCCTCGATGCAGAAGCTCCGGCTGGAGGTTTCGTGGCCCCAGGGCTCTGAGGATGCATGGTTTTCGTGGTTGCTCGAGGTCCTAGAAGGTGTCTTGGAGCAAGCTCTTGGGGATGACTCCGGTGCTGAGTCGGTCTTCTGAAAAATCGACTCTCGCTGCTGCTGACGTTTCCTGAGGGCCTTAGGGGTCATCTGTTTACAGAGACTGCAGAACAAAGCATCGTGGTCCCGCCCAAGGCATTGAAGGCAGCAGTCGAGCAGATCCATACGTTAAATATTATGAACGCAGCGGTCACATGGCTTGAAGCCACAGGCCAAGGCCTTGGTGAGGAAGATGGCACATGCGAGGTCAAATTCACTGGGCCTGGCCAGGAAAAATGTGTGAACCTACACCAATTGAAAAAGTAAAAAAAAAGAAAAGCAAAAAGAACCAGATGGCACGATGCCAAGGCAAGCAGGCTTGGGGTTTGGAAAAGGTACCAATATGCTACCGGAGAAAGCAAAAAAAGAAGACAAAAATCAACTTTTTCCAGGGGAACAGACATATGTCCGATGGGCTCCGCGGAAAAAAGAGAATGAGGCAATATGGCACCCTTGGGCAGGAAAGGGACCATGCATGGTACATCTCTGAAAGGCTTTCTTTGAAAGCTGGGGTAGAGGTTACTATGCGGGCTCTATCGGCGCCAACGTCACCCATAAGTGAGGACTGACTTCCTACTACAGACCGGTGAGCCTGATGTCAGTACTGGGTAAAATGATAGAAACCATTATAAAGAATAAAATTACTAAACATGTAGTTAGTAATGGATTAATGGGAGAAAGTCAACATGGATTTAGCCAAGGAAAGTCTTGTCTTACTAATTGGTTATATTTTTTGGAAGGTGTGAATAAACTGGTAGACAAAGGTAGCCAGTTGATACAATGTATCTGGATTTTCAGAAAGCCTTTGACAAAGTCCCTCATGAGAAACTCTTGGCAAAATTAAAAAGTCATGGGATTGGAGGCAGTGTAGTATTGCGTATCAGGAACTGGTTAAAAGATAGAAAGCAGAGAGGAGGGCTAAACAGTAATTACACTTACCTAGTAATTGTAGTTCCTTGAGTGACGAGAGTTTAGTCCTCCACCTCTGGGTAGTGCACCTCCTCCTGCAGCTTGGAGACTGGACCAATCAAAACTTGTCCTTACTAGAAGTAGCTTGCTGGAACTCCTCCTCAGCCCCAGTGAACTATTGACAAAGCAGACTCAACAGAGCAACATAAGAACATAACATAAGAACATAAGATATGCCATACTGGGTCAGACCAAGGTCCATCAAGCCCAGTATTCTGTTTCCAACAGTGGCCAATCTAGGTCATATGTACCTAGCAGTTTCCCCAAGAGACACAAGTTCCACAATGCTTGTACTGGGTCAAGCATTGATATCTTCGGTCACTTCTTAATAATGGTTTATGGACCTTTCCTCCAGGAACCTGTCCAAACCTTTTTTAAACCCAGCTACACTAACAGCCTTTACTACATCCTCCGGTAACAAATTCCAGAGTTTGATTACACGTTGAGTGAAAAAATATTTCTTTTTATTAGTCTTAAATAGTTTACCCTGTAGCTTCATTGCATGTCCCCTAGTCTTTCTATATTCTGATAATGTAAACAATCGATCTACGTTTACCCGTTCCACTCCGTTCATTAATTTATAGACTTCTATCATATCTCCCCTCAGCCGTCTCTTTTCCAGGTTAAAGAGCCCTAACCTTTTTAGCCTTTCTTCATAGGAGTATCCTTCCATTCCCTTTACCATTTTGGTGGCTCTTCTCTGAACCTTTTCTAAAATCGCTATATCCTTTTTAAGATACGGCGACAAGAATTGTACACAATATTCAAGGTGCGGTCTCACCATGGAACGATTAAGAGGCATTATAATATCTTTTGTTTTATTTTCCATTCCTTTCCTTATCATACCTAGCATTCTATTTGCTCTCTTGGCCGCCACTGCACACTGGGCCGAGGGTTTTAACATGGTATCCACAATGACGCCTAAATCTTTTTCCTGGGTGGTGGTTCCTAATGTGGAACCTTGCATCGTGTAACCATAGTGTGGGTTGTTCTTCCCTAGGTGCATAACCTTGCACTTATCCACATTAAATTTCATCTGCCATTTTGATGCCCAGTCTTCCAATTTATCAAGATCCTCTGGCAATTTTTCACAATCCTCTTGGGTTTTAACAACTTTAAATAGTTTTGTGTCATCTGCAAATTTGATAACCTCACTCGTTATTCCACTTTCCAGGTCATTTATGAATATGTCAAAAAGCAGCGGACCCAGCACAGATCCCTGGGGTACACCACTATTCACCTTTCTCCATTGGGAAAATTGGCCATTTAGCCCTACCCTCTGCTTTCTATCTTTTAACCAGTTCCTGATCCACAATAGTACACTGCCTCCTATCCCATGACTCTTTAGTTTTGCCAAAAGTCTCTCATGAGGGACCTTGTCAAAGGCTTTCTGAAAGTCCAGATACACAATATCAACCGACTCACCTTTGTCCACCTGTTTATTCACTCCTTCAAAAAAACATAACAGATTAGTAAGACAAGATCTTCCTTGTCTAAAGCCATGTTGGCTGTCTCCCATTAGGTTGTGACTATCTACATGCTGAGTAATTTTATTCTTTATGATGGTTTCTACCATTTTTCCCGGTACTGACGTCAGGCTCACCGGTCTGTAGTTTCCCGGATCACCCCTGGAACCCTTTTTAAAAATTGGTGTTACATTGGCGATCCTCCAATCTTCAGGTATTAGAGATGATTTTAATGATAGTTCACAGATTACTGATAGCAGTTCTGCAATCTCATATTTCAGTTCTTTCAACACCCTTGGATGTATACCATCCGGCCCAGGTGATTTGCTACTCTTCAGTTTATCTAATAGTTGTAAGACATCTTCCCGATGTATCGATATTTCCTTCAATTCTTCCGCACCTTTAAATACCACTTTAAATAACCTGCTCCCTTATACTCTACTGCCAATAGCCAGCATACTGTAGAACTATACTGCTGCTAGCAATCAAACATCTCTAAGAACCTATTACCAGCCATTACAATACTGTTGTCAGTAAGGACTTATTACCAGCCATTACAATACTGTTGTCAGTAAGGACTTATTACCGGCCATTACAATACTGTTGTCAGTAAGGACTTATTACCAGCCATTACAATACTGTTGTCAGTACTAATTAGTCTCTCACACGCTATTATACTGTTATTTGCAAATCAATAATCTTTATACTGTTGTCAGTACTAATTAGCACATTGTACTACTGCTGTCTGTATTCCTCTATACTGTTGCCAGTAACAATTAGTCATTGCACTGTTGCTAGCAATTGCTGGTCACTGCACTGCTGCTAGTCATTGCACTGTTGCTATTTAATCTAAAATGTATAAGGTCCTGTTATCACTCACTACCCTCCTTACCTTTGGGCTCCCCTGCCTCACAAACGCCCTCAACCACGATACCAGCTACATACCAATACTACATACATTTGGAAGGAGATGGTATGAATTCCCCCACTACACAACGGCAAAACGCAACCACACATCCCACTCCCATCTACTTAGCATTCCTCTACAAGTCATCAACAAAACACAAACTGAGAAGCTCCATCGCCAACACCTCCTAAAATGTGCATTGATAAATGCCAGATCCATACGATCAAAATGGCCTGCAGCCATGGACTTGATTCCTCAATACAATCTCGACATCCTGATGGTCACGGAATCATGGCTATCTGATTGTGACAACATCCTCCTGAATCAGATGCTGCCTCCTGGATTTGACCTCTACACATGCCACAGGTCCACTCAAAAAGGAGGCGGAACGCTCATCCTCGCCAAAACAGATCTTAATTTCAAGCTATGCAACTCCTCCAGCTCAACCCACCTCGACTCCCTCACTATATCTAATGAACTCTGCTCAATCAACCTGCTTTATCGAGCACCCTCCCCATCACCGGATGACCTTCCAACAATAATCGAACTCGCGTGCGCAACATCCACCTCACGCTCTCCAAATTGGGTAGTTGGTGATTTCAACCTCCCATCTCTCCATGACAGCCACTCAGAAGCATTTCTAGACGCACTAGGGGATCTAGGCTACAAACAATACGTCGACTCTCCCACCCACACTAAAGGAGGTAAACTAGACCTCATTTTCGCACCCCATTTCAACACCTTAACACACCAAGCCCTTGAACTGTCAGTTATACCAGTACCATGGTCTGATCACAACCTTATTCGATTCAATATACCCACCTCTACCTCTCACATGAGCCAAATATCATCTAACTCACCTGGAACCCACGCAACCCGTTTTCAACCTCTCAACCGTGACAAGGTCCTAGATAACCTTCAACCACTCTTGACTAACACCTCCCTCAACTTAGATGACCTGATATCCAAATGGGACGAGAACCTCAGAGCCGCCTCATGTCCAGTGCACAAGGATAAGAAAATAAGAAAACGAGAACACGCGCCATGGTTCTCTACTGACCTTCGTACATCTCTCATCCACTTACGCAAACTTGAAAGACAGTGGCGCCGAACCCACTCACCAGAGGCCCTTGAAACATATAACTCACACTTAACTACCCACCGTGAGAAGGTAACACTGAGTAAGAAGCTCTACCACACAAACTTATTGAAACGCTCCATCAATAAACCTCATGCACTATTCAAGTTAGTAAAATCCATAACAAGAGAGCCAGTTTCAGCCCAACCTGCAATGCCGCAGCCACAGGACTACGCAAACTACCTGCAATCAAAAATGATTAAGGCCAGCACGAGCATAAATACCAACAACCCCTCTACATCACCTAAGGCATCTCAAATAACTCCATTTTGCAACTCCAATACTATATCAACTAGTGAAATTGAGAAAATTGTCGCCTCCATCAATCCTAGCACGGCACCTAATGACCCATGTCCAGCCAACTGGATCAAAGATCTGCGACATGATCTAAGCCAAATCCTGTGCAAAATACTGAACCAGTCCTTTCTAACAGGCTCATTCCCCCAGAGTCTTAAACACACCTCTATCAAGCCCCTACTAAAAAACAGTAAGCTCGATCCATCCAAAGTTGAATCATTTAGGCCAATCTCAAGCATCCCCCAGCTTGCAAAAATCATCGAGAAAGCTGCCCAACAACAGCTCCAGCATCATATTGACACAGAAGCACCACTAGACAAATCACAACATGGATTCAGAGAAGCACATGGAGTCGACACAATCCTTACAACCCTATTCAATGACCTGATCACAGGAATAAACAGCATCAAACAAGGATTTGTCCTCATCTTTTTAGACATTTCCGCCGCCTTCAATTCTGTGAACCACGATATACTGCTGCAACGTTTGAGAGAGAAGGGGATTCGAAGCACAGCATTGGAATGGTGTAGATCCTACCTTTCCAATAGGTGGCAACAAGTTAAAACAGGCCAGGAATCCTCAGAGCCTTTCCTACAGTCTCAAGGTGTACCTCAAGGATCCTCCCTATCGGCATTAATGTTCAATATATATATGCAGCCGATATGTGAATTGATCAGATCCTTCAACGTGCAATGCCTGGCATACGTAGATGACATCCTCATATACATGCCGTTCAAAACTGACCAACCAGTGTTTACACCAATAATCAATTGTTTCGGAGCAGTAGCTGAATGGCTGCTGACTCAAAACTTAAGAATAAATCATAGCAAAACTGATGTCCTATTTGTTACAAGGAATCGTAAGTTCGTACCTCCTCCGTCGCTGCTGGTCAACAACATAGAACTGACGTCCAAACCCTCAATCCGATACCTCGGCATCACATTAGATCAACACCTAGAGATGACAATGCATGTGAAGAATGTGACAAAGAGTATATCATAAGATCAGAACGCTACGCCACCTCCGCCCCCTACTTGACTATACTGATTACCGATCAACCTTCCAGGCACTAGTCCTCCCACATCTAGATTTTGCGAACATCATCCTCCACGGGCTCTCTCAATCAACCTTAAATCCACTTCGTCTGGCTATGAATGCAGCTGCAAGAGTCCTCTCTGGGTCACCAAGATCCGCTCACATAACGCCTATCATGAAAGACCTACACTGGCTACCTCTACAAGCCAGACTCTCATATAAGTCACTAGTCCTGACCTTCAAAGCCATGAATAACTACCCACCGACACCAATCAGCAAACTAATCCATAACACCCTCGAAAATAGAAACAGAAGGACTACAGCTATGAACACCTTAATAGTTCCCAAGATGATGACATCATGTACTAAAGCTACATCAAACAGAGCTTTCTCAATATTCGCACCCATGAATTGGAATATACTTCCCCATGAAATCCGCGGCATCAAAAGCCTATTACAATTCCGAAAAGCCGTGAAGCATCACTTATTCACAAAATACTACCCAGAAGTGATCATGGACACTCACACAACCAACAGGCCTCCCACTTACACCAAACACCTTAGCAACTTAATACAACCAGAAAATGGTTAGACTCCACGATAGTTCACATTACTACTGTTGACCCGTGCCACTTACATGAATACACGTACAATATCCATTTGAGTTTAAATATAGTATATAGTAAAAGCATATATATAGTATAATGTTGACTGTACATAGTTATCCCTGTTATTCCATGTTATATATTCCCTTGTTCTCTGTAAACTCAATGTTACCTGTATGCATTGCAGTATATTTTGTTCGATGTACACCGCGCTGATTTTAATAGCGCGGTATAGAAGAGATGTTAAATAAATAAATAAAATAAATAAATAAATAAACTTCAGTCATGGGTAACATCCCTACATCTTCCTCAGTAAAGACCGAAGCAAAGAATTCATTCAGTCTCTCCGCTATCGCCATGTCGCCTCTTAGTGCTCCTTTAACCCCTTTATCATCTAATGGACCAACTGACTCTCTCACAGGTTTTTTGCTACGAATGTACTTGAAAAGTAGCTAACCTCTTATAACTAATTCAACCTCTTAGCTAAATATGACCTTTCTCCGAAACTGGAAAGGATGAAATTTCCCTCAAGAAAGGCTCCCCCCTCCTGCCGAGCCACTGACAGCCAGCGAGAGAAGAAACCTCCCCAACAGAGTAAGCGCAAGAACTGGCTGAAATTGAGACACCACTCACCTTTAATATCGCCTCTTAGGACTGAATGCGTGCCGCGCCCACTAATAACCCCAAGGGTGGGAATGAGGACTAAACTGTCGTCACTCAAGGAACTACAATTACCAGGTAAGTGTAATTACTATTTCTATATCATTCCACCAGTTTAGTCCTCCACCTTTGGGATGTAGCAGAGCAGCATTAACGGGAGGGAGCCTGCCAGCCGGCACGCAACACTGCTGAACCAAAACAGGCATCCCTCACCGCCAGCACGTCCAGGCGATAGTGTTTACTGAAAGTATGCAACGAAGACCACGTCGCCGCTTTACAAATTTCCACCGGCGGAACTAGGCTGTGCTCCGCCCAGGACACCGCCTGCGCCCTAATAGAATGCGCCCTCAGCCCTACCGGAGCTGGGCGCCCCTGTAACATATAAGCAGAGACAATCGCCTCTTTAATCCATCTGGAAATAGATGCTTTTGCCGCAGCTTCACCTTTCCTGGAACCCCCAAACAGAACAAACAAGCGATCGGACTTGTGGAAGGACTCGGTGACCGCCAAATATCGATGCAAAACTCTCTTAATGTCTAAGCGACTAAGACCCCGGTCAGACGACTGCTCCTCTGCCACCTGCAAGACGGGCAGCGACACCGTCTGACTCACATGAAAGGGGGAAGCCACCTTGGGCAGAAAGGAGGGCACCAGCCTGAGAACCACTTTCTGGGAAGAGAAGCATAAAAAGGGTTCCCTACACGATAGTGCCTGTAGCTCCGAAATACGCCTAGCCGAACAAATAGCTACCAAAAATACCGCCTTAAGAGTTAGATCTTTCATTGAAGCTTGAGACAAGGGCTCAAAGGGGGCCCTAACAAGCGCCCGTAACACTAAGTTGAGATCCCATGGTGGAACAGAAATCCGACGCGCCGGATGGAGCTTGGAGACGGCCTTAAGAAACCGCACGACGTCGATGTGCGCTCCCAGAGCTATGCCTTGCACCTTACCTCTGTAACAGGCTAAGGCCGCCAACTGCACTCTTAAAGAACTAGCAGCCAGCCCCTTATCGAAACCATCTTGCAAAAAATCCAATGCTACTGGAATAGACGCTATGGCCACGCAGATCTGATGTCTCGAACACCAGTCCTCGAAGACCCGCCAGACGTGCACGTAAGCAAGCGAAGTTGAACGTTTACACATCTGAAGCAAGGTCACTACCACCGATTTGGAATAACCCTTCTTTCTTAGCTGCGCCCTTTCAATGGCCAAGCCGTAAGCGAGAACCTCTCCACTCGAGGCATCAGAAGCAGCCCCTGTATTAGCAGATCTTGGGACAACGGGAGGCACCATGGAGCACCGTCTAACAACCTCATGAGATTGGCATACCACGGGCGCCTGGGCCAATCCGGCGCTATCAATAACACCCTCCCCCGGTGCGCCTCGATGCGCTGAATCACTCAGCCAATGAGCGCCCATGGGGGAAACACGTAGAGGAGACCTATTGATGGCCAGGGACGCAGAAGAGCATCGATCCCCTCCGACATGGGTTCCCATCTTCTGCTGAAGAACTGATTCACCTTTGCCGATTGAAAAGTGGCCATGAGATCCATGACTGGGGTTTCCCATCGAAGAAATAGCTGCTCGAAAACTGTGGGATGCAGCTCCCATTCCCCTGCGTCCACTTGAACTCTGCTGAGAAAATCCGCCTTCACATTGTCTTTTCCGGCGATGTGCGCCGCCGATATTGCCTGCAACCGCGGCTCTATCCAGGAGAATAGCATCTGGGACTCCTCCTCCAAGGCCGCGCTCCCGGTACCGCCCTGTCGATTTATGTAAGCCACGGTCGCCGCATTGTCGGAGAGGACGCGCACTGCGCGGTGCGTTACTTGAGCTTCGAAGCTTTGAAGAGCCAGAAACACCGCTCTCAGCTCTAAACGGTTGATCGACCAGCTGCTCTCCCCCGGAGACCAAAGATCCTGAGCAAAGTCTACTCCGCAATGCGCTCCCCAGCCCGCCAGGCTTGCATCCATCAAGAGTGGGATCCACCGCAGCTGCTCCAAAGGCATCCCCGCTCCTAAGCATTCCGGACGCATCTACCACTGTAGATCCCTCCGGATCTGCAGTGGGCAAGGGAGACGTTTGCTCAATGCATCGGACTGATTGGACCAGCGGTGAAGCAAGGCCTGCTGCAGCGACCTCATGTGAAACCTGGCCCAAGGCACCACCTCCAACGTTGCCGCCATAGTTCCCAGCACTTGGAGATATTTCCACGCCGAAGGAGCTGCGAGATTCCAGAAGGTGCGCACCAGATTGCGAAGAGCCAGGGCCCTCCGCTCCGTCAGGAATACTGAGCCCTTCTGAGTATCGAACTGCACTCCCAAGTACTCCAGAACTTGAGTCGGGGATAGATGGCTCTTGACTGGATTGACCACCCAGCCTAACGACTGGAGGAGAGCTACAACTTTTTCCGTGGCCTTCACACTCTCGGCCCGGGACTTCGCTCGAATCAACCAATCGTCTAGATACGGATGGACTGACACTCCTTCTTGCCACAGCGCCACTGCCACCACCACCATTATTTTGGTGAACACCCGCGGCGCCGGCGCCAATCCAAAGGGAAGGGCCTGGAACTGGTAATGTCCCCAGGGTAGCGCAAAACGTAGAAACCTCTGATGGGATTCTCTGATGGGAATATGGAGATAGGCCTCTGAAAGATCGAAAGACGTCAAGAACTCCCCTTGTCGCACCGCCACAATAACCGAGCGAAGCGTTTCCATCCGAAAATGCGGCACTCAGAGATAGCGATTTACCCCTTTGAGGTCCAGAATGGGCCGAAGGGAACCATCCTTCTTTGGCACCATGAAATAAATGGAATAACGACCCATGCCATATTCCGCTGCCGGGAGGGAACAACCGCTCCCAACAGCAGAAGATGGTCTAACATCTGCTTCACCTGGAGCGCTTTCCGAAGACCTCTGCAGGGGGAAAGCACAAATGAGTCCAAGGCCGGCCTCGCGAGATCTAAGGCGTATCCGTCGCGGATGATCTCCAAGACCCACTGATCGGAAGTTATGTGGGTCCAGGCAGAAAGAAAACCTCGAAGCCAACCTCCTATCATTTGAATTTCTGTCCGGACCCGCTGCCCTTCATTGTGACTTCCGAGACGCTGCGGGAGCCGCCCCTGCAAATCCTCTACTTGCACCCCAGAACCCCCGAAAACCCTGGGTTCTAGACACAAATTTTCCTCTTTGGGAGCCTGCAAAGCGGGGCGACCGAAACCTCCGAAAATTTCTAAATTACCCCTGAAAGGCCGCAGAAGGTTTTCCGCGCTTAGGCTTATCCTCCGGCAGTCTGCCACCTTTATATTCTCCCAAATCCTTAACTAACTTATCCAGATCTTCACCAAACAACAGTCTTCCCTTAAAAGGAAGCTTGCCGAGCCGAGACTTGGAAGATCCGTCAGCCGCCCAATTTTTAAGCCAGAGGGATTTTTGTGCCGCTACTAAAGAAGCCATACTATTGGATAAAGCTCTGATAAGATCGTAGTGCACATCGGCCAGATACACCGAACCAGATTCCAAACGCTGTAGCTCACGCACCTCGTCAATCTCCAACGACGCAGATTGTCTGAGGTGCTGGACCCAGAGAAGACAGGCTCTGGCCACCCAAGCCCCACAGGTGGAGGCCTGTAAGGCAACCACATTTGCCTCAAAGGACTGCTTTAAGAGCCCATCCATCTTCCTATCTGGCGCCTCCTTCAAAGCAGCACTGCCTTCCACCGGTATTGTGGTCTTCTTAGTGACCGCCGAGACCGCAGCATCAACCTTCGGAGAACGGAATTTCTCCTTGTCCGTATCCGCCAGGGGATATAGCTTATTCATGATCCGTATTCCCTTAAGACTGGATTCAGGACAATCCCACTCATGCTGAATCATCTGATCTATGCCCTTGTGGATAGGAAAAACCACTTGCGCCTGATGAACAGCTTGAATCATGGGATCCGCGCCATCCTCTTCCACGACCGGTTGCTCCGCAGCTAGCCTAAGTGTCTGAAGAGCCTCCGTAATCAGGGCCGGAAACTCTTCCTTTCGAAACACTCGTATGATCCTCGCCTGATCCTCAGGCTCGAGAATCTCCCCTTCCTCTAAATCATCCATTTCCGCGTCCAAATCAAACTCATCCTCCTCTCCCTCCTCTCCCTCCTGCCAGACCGCCTCAGTCAGGAAAGGATCAGTATGCCGTGGCCTCTTGGCCGCTTTCAGCACTAAGTGCTCGCGCTCCGACATCCCGGAGCGCGCAGCCGAGGAAGAGATAGGCTGGGACCCGAAACCCAGTCCCTGACGCCTGCGACAAAATGCCTGATGCATCAATAAAACAAATTCCAGAGAAAAATCCTCCATCTGTAAAGACACTCCCAGATCCGTCGGAGCACCAGAAATTGCTTCTGGAGAGGAAACTGAACGGCCTGCTACCGCCGTGTCCCCCTCAGCTCCCGCAGGAGCTCCTTGTGAAGCGGAAGCCATGGAACTTTCCAATTGCTGTTCCATATTGACCGAAACTGATGTACAGCGTTGGCAGACACCTGTTTCAGCACTAGTGCTCTTACGAGTGCCACAGATGATACACTGGGAACTTGAAGCCATGGACCCCAAAACTGAGAGGGAGCCTAAAATCCCCGGGCTCTGAGTAACTAGCGGGCTTCAGGCAAGGACCAAACTATCCGAAAGAGAGAATCCTGCCCTGCCCAGGACCTGTAACCTTAGGATATTGTAAAATGTAGCTATTTATTAAAAACTTCTTTTCCTTTTTTTTTTTTTTTTACGTGCTGCTACCGACAGACTAGAATCCCCAAGGCAGAAGCACCTCCTGAGTCCCTCTCAGACTCTTAAAAGCCCGAAAGTAAAGCAAAGACAAAGTGCTCAAAAAGGAAAGAAAAACAAACCCCAAATCAAAGAACTTAAAGAAATTAAAGAAACTAATTAAAGAAATACCTTGAAAGAGGGACCCAGGCCGCGGCCCGGATGAAACCGCCGCTCCGGAGCCCAGTATAGAGACAGCGTGCTTTAACAATGCTGACAGTACCGCGGGCACAAAATGGCCGCGGCTCCCCACAGAAGATTTTGGCGCGCTGAAAAGAAGCGGCCCGGCAGCCCGAACGGACACAGAACCCTGTTGATGGGCAGGCACTCCTGAATCGCTCTCTTCCCCAAGGCAAAGCACAGCGGGAAAGACAAAAGCAGCCGTGCGGTTTAAAACCGGCCAGCCAGTTTCGTCCCCGAACGAGGAGACAGGAGCCTGAGGCTAACTCCGACAACGCTGCTAAAACTGAACAGGTACTTGGCCCAGCGTTGTGCTGCACAAGGAGCTCTGCCCCGAGACGTCCTGGGACAGAGATCCTTAAATCAGAAAGATAGAGCTTAACCGGGCTGTGGCTAGACAGGGGAGGGAAGCCTCCAAGGACCTCACCCTGCTCCGTTAATATTATCTCCCGCTTTTTTTTTTTTTAAAGTGATATCCCTTATAAATTTTAGTAATTCCTAGCCTCTAGAAACTACAGCCAATGAGAGAAGTTAATAATTCAGATCAAGAAAACTTTAGCTAACTATACTGCTCCTTATCTGTTTCTCCAGTGAGCCCAGCACCTAGGCTCACTATGTCCTCCTGCTGCATGAAGACTGGACACACTGGGCCTGAGGAGGAGTTCCAGCAAGCTACTTCTAGTAAGGACAAGTTTTGATTGGTCCAGTCTCCAAGCTTCAGGAGGAGGTGCACTACCCAGAGGTGGAGGACTAAACTGGAGGAACGATAAGGAAATGGCCAATTTTCTCAATGGAGAAAGGTGAATAGAGGAGTGCTCCAGGGATCTGCTGGGCCAGATGTTTTCTGACATATTCATAAATGACCTGGAAATGGGAATAATGAGTGAGGTGATCAAATTTGCAGATGACACAAAATTATTCAAAGTTGTTAAAACACAAGAGGATTGTGAAAAATTGCAAGAGGACCTTTATAAACTGGAAGACCGGACATTCAAATGGCAGATGGAATTTAATGTGGACAAGTGCAAAGTTATGCACCTATGAAAGAACAACCCAAATTATGGTTATATGATGCAAGGTGCAACCTTAGAAACCACCACCTAGGAAAAAGTCTTAGGCGTCATCGTGGATAATATGTTGAAACCCTCCGTCCAGTGTGCAGTGGTGGCCAAGAAAGCAAATAGAATGCTAGGAATCATAAGGAAAGGAATGGAGAATAAAACATAGGATATTATAATGCCTCTGTATTGTTCCATGGTGCGACCGATTCTTGAGTATTGTGTGCAGTTCTGGTAGCCATATCTTAAAAAGGATATAGCAGGATTAGTAAAGGTACAGAGAAGAGCCACCAAAATGGTAAAGGGGATGGAAGGATACCCCGATGAGGAGAAGCTTAAAAGGCTGTGTCTCTTCAACTTGGAAAAAGCGATTGAGGGGGGATATGATAGAGGCCTATAAATTAATGAATGGGGTGGAACGGGTAAACATAGCTGTTTACACCATCGAAAAGTAGAAAGACACACAAAGAAGCTACAATGTAACCCATTTTTTTTACTCAACATGTAATCAAACTATGGAATTTGTTACCGGAGGATTTAGTAAAAGGTGTTACTGTAGCTGGGTTTAAAAAATGTTGAAACAAATTCCTGGAGGAAAATCCATAAACCATTATTAAAGAAGACCCGGGAAATCCACTGCTTACCCCGAGATGAGCATTGTGGAACCTCTGTGCTCTTTTGAGATCCTGCCAAGTACTTGTGACCTGGATTGGCCACTGTTGGAAACAAGATACTGGGCTTGATGGACCTTGGTCTGACCCATTATAGCATTTCTTATGTTCTGATGTTATGTTCTTATGTTCCCAATGTGTGCATCACAGCCAACAGCTTTCCTCAGCACATCTTGAAATAACAAAATTGTGTCATAAGCACTCAAATATGAAATCATACATGAAAACCATGAAAATAATTTCTTAAAAAACAGAGCTTCAGGTTGATCTGAGAGATAGTGTTTGCAGTTATGTCAGTCCAGAGCAGCGGATTTGACACATTTCGTTCCCCTACTCGCTAGCGAGAGTACAGAACGGTCTGAAAGATGAGAGAAAACCTCATGGAAATTGCTAGCATGTGCTTTCTATTTTCCTATTAGTGTGTAGGAATAATTTCAAAAGAAAGCTAAAAAAAAAGACTCCAACAAAAATAAAACACATGGTGGGAAAAGTGAGCAGGAATATTAGTAATGTCATTTCTTATAGAAATTCAAAACAGATTTAGACTTGCCACTCCAGGTATGTCATACTGAAGACACATAAGGAGCTCCTTTTAGCCACCACTTTTTCTCTTCTCACTTTTCTCTTCCAACTTTCCCAAGTTCAGCAAATGTGGTGATTTTTAGTTCGTTAATAAGGAGGAGCCAATAGCATTTCTGTCACATCTGCAACTAGACCTCAACTCCAACTCTGCAGTATACCTCACCCCCACTATTATAACACAGAGAACCACAGATGGTTCTACCAAAATACCTCACTGCTGTCCTGCAGCATCCCAAGGTTAGTGCAAGGAGATGAGGTGCCTTATGCGAACCTCATCCCTTGCGCTCCCTTGCTCCTGCTCCTGTCCCATCCCCAGCCCCCATTGCCACCCCTCTCTGGAATCTGCAGTGATGACAATGACCTCAAACAGCCTTGCAGCGCTACCTTAAACCTCCAGCATTGGAGAGGGCTGAAGTCAAACAGCCTCGCCGCGCTGGAGGTTTAAGGTAAGCGTCGTTGGGCTGTTTGAAGCCTTTGCCGCTGCTGCAGGTCCTGGAGGGGGGTGGAAGTGGTGGAAATGAGCTTCCCCTGGACCACTGGCACTCTAGGCAGCCACTTAGTTCATTAATAGTCACCCCAGCCCTGCAGCACCCCCTGCTATTATTGTACTGGGAGTTCTCCTCACGTGGTTCTGCTAGTACACCTTACTCTTGGGAAAATTCTGTGCACAAAAATAAAAAATTCCATACACTGTAACATTTTACAAAATTAGGCATCGTTTATTTGTTAAATAACACAATACAATCACAGTCTTTGAATATAATGGAAAGCTCATCACACATGCGCGTCTGTTCCTGCCTGCTGCTGCCATGCCTGCATACCTCAGTCATGCAAGAAGCTAAGCCAGATAACTCCAAGGGGAGGAGGGAGGGGTATGAGGATTTATCCTGCTGTCTACAGAGAACACTTGCAACAGGTAACGTCATCTTCTCCACTGATGAGTAGGATAAGTCCTCACGTTTGGGAATCACTAGCTATAGGCTGCCCTAAACTAAAAGAAAGGGGTAAACAAATGCTGCAAGTAGCTGACATATAATGTATGCGATAATATGTAGCAAAAAAAGGTTTTTTAGACTGTTTTTTTTTTGTCCTTTTTTTTTTGGAGGGCAACCTGAACTAAAGAAAACTGGGCTTGGGAGGGAATTAGAAATGTAAACCCTCACTTGGTTTGCAGCTTGTCGTGCTGTGAGGGCTTGTGTGCATCAGTGATGCTGAGAGCTAAACTATCGGTAGTTTAACTACTGGCAGGGTCTCCCAAGATGGACAGGTCTCAGCTGAGGTGCCAGACCAAGACAAACCACCCATCTGGGGAGCAGCAGAATGGGATAGTGTTGACGGCGGAGGATCATATTTCTGTGACAACGGCAACAACACCAAACTTAAACTGCGCGGAAGAAAGGCCCGGCAATCTACTTCTGTATCTTGCCATGAAAACCCAATGGATAGTTACAACAAAACAAATTGTGCTATAGTGCTGGAAGATGAGACCCCCAGGTCGGAAGGCACTCAACTAGCTACTGGGGAAGAGCTGAAGACTTCTCAGAGTAAAGCCAGCATTTATGATGTGGTTGGATCAAAGCCCTCGGGACGTCTGACTGCTGATGTAGCTGCGCATGAAATGAGAGTCAGAAGCTGTAAAGATGTCTTACGCATTGGAACATGGAACATACGAAGCATGAACCAAGAGAAGTTGGAGGTGGTCAAGAATGAAATGGAACGTGTACAACTTGATCTGTTGGGTGTCAGCGAACTGAAATGGACTGGTATCGGGCACTTTGCATCAGATGATCACATGGTCTACTATGCTGGAAATGAAAGACAAAGAAGAAATGGTGTTGCATTTATAATAAAGAAGAAACTTGCAAGAACTGTAATGAAATACAATGCAGTCAGCGAACGCTTAATCTCTATTCGTCTACGAGGAATGCCTATCAACACAACTATAATTCAAGTATATGCCCCAACAACAGCTGCAGAAGAGAATGAAATTGAAGACTTCTATGAACAAGTACAAGCTGAAATTGACAGAACATGCAAACAGGATATCCTGATAGTCATGGGTGACTGGAACACAAAAGTTGGCAACAAAGAAGAAGGCAAAGTAGTTGGAAAATATGGACTTGGCAACAGAAATGAAGCTGGAGAAAGACTGATAGAATTCTGCAAGACCAACGATCTATTCATCTCAAACACCTTCTTCCAGCAACACAAGCGGCGACTGTACACATGGACTTCACCCAATGGATTGTATAAAAATCAAATTGACTACATCTGTGGAAGTCAACAATGGAAAAGTTCTATAACATCAACAAAGACAAAATCTGGAGCTGACTGTGGTACAGATCATCAACTACTAGTATGTAAACTCAAGCTAAAGTTGAAAAAGAGCAAACCATTCATGAATGCAACAAAATATGACCTTGAGAATATACCACTGGAATTTAAAGACTGCCTGCAAAATCGATTTGCTGCTTTAGATACAAATGACAGAGCTCCAGTAGAGTTATGCATAAAAAGTTATAGTTAGGGCAACCATTCAGCTGAATATCGATACTGCCTGGTTAATCCACTGTTCCAAGTCCCCCCACCCCCAACTCCGGAATATCCCGAAGCTAAGCGTTTAGTGTCAGGGCATTTAGTGGCCCAAACTGGGCATATTCAGCAGTACTAACCCAGCAAGTGCCACTGAACATCCCAGTGAGCAGTATTTATGTGGTTTGCAGGTTTGCAAACCGCTTTAATGCATTGAATATCCCCCCATAATAATTAACAGAAGAACATAAAGAGAAGCCTTCTTATGAACAATTTTATAAATCATAAATAATACTTTAAACCAGAAAAATAGGCAACCAATGGAAATCTTTGGGTGCTACTTTAATATGATTGTAAACTTTAGCACGTGAAATAATACAAGCTGCTGTATTCTGTACATGCTGCAACCTCTGCAATTGACTTTTACGGAGATCAGTTTAAAGGGAACTACAGTAATCTAGAAATGTAACTAGAGCGTGTATAACTGTAAGCAGAGCCTTCCCATGTAAATAAGGTCGTAAGTCTTTGGCAGTCCCACTAGTCAAAGGTTATTCATCCTCTAGTGCTTTTTTTCTTGCTCGTCGAGCTTCTCCTCGTAAGCCACAACCTTTATTTTAAGCACTTCCAATTCAGTATGCAAGGCTTGTGCAGAGTCTTCAGCTTTAGAAATGCGTCACTCTGTTTCCACCAGCCACAAGTCTGCAAAGTCACGGCCACATTGTCAAGATGCCCTGAAATTTGCACACCAAGGCATTCACTACCTCACCAGTGACCTCCATGACCAGAGATTCAGCCTTTCTCACCAGAGAGTGTAAGCCAGCCTGCGTGTCCACCATCTTCAAATCCACTGGCTCCATCCTCTCTCTCTCCTTCTGCACTTTAGAGGACATAGTGCTTATTTAGTGGCCTTCTGATGACACACTGTGCTGGAAAAGGCAAACTCTGTGGCTCTGCTTACAATAAGGAAGGTTAAAAGCAGCTGATATTAAGGGAGAGAGGGGGGTGAGCCCAGAGCCCAAGATTTTCACATCCTCTCAAGCTCACCATGTCACGTGACCTTGGGCAGGTCACTTAACCCCCCTTTGTCTCAGAAAAATCCAAGTTAGCAATGTCCCTCTTTAATGCACATTACCATATTTAAGTTACAATGTAAACTGCTTTAACTGAAGGATGAAGCTGTATAAAAAACCTGTTAAGTACAAATAAATAAGTTATCTTAAACTTGTTGCTATCTGGTTGTTGTTGAAGGGTTTGGGGTTAGTGCAGCTTTGTTCACAAGAAGAAAAGTACTATGGTATGACTCTTACATAGTAACATAGTTACATAGTAAATGACGGAAGATAAAGACCAGTATGGTCCATCTAGTCGAGGCAGTGGGAGCGCATTCCAGCAGGAGCCTCCAGACCATAAAAGCGGCGTCCCTGCTCCAAGGGAGCCGCTGCCTGGCCACATCACCGCCGAAGCTCCTGCCCAATCGGGGCAGTGGGAGCGCATTCCAGCAGCAGCCTCCAGACCATAAAAGCGGCGTCCCTGCTCCGAGGGAGCTGCTGCCTGGCCACATCACCGCCGACTTTCCAGCAGCAGCCTCCAGACCATAAAAGCGGCGTCCCTGCTCCGAGGGAGCTGCTGCCTGGCCACATCACCGCCGAAGCTCCTGCCCAATCGGGGCAGTGGGAGCGCATTCCAGCAGCAGCCTCCAGACCATAAAAGCGGCGTCCTTGCTCTGAGGGAGCCGCTGCCTGGCCACATCACCGCCGAAGCTCCTGCCCAATCGAGGAAGTGGGAGCGCTTTCCAGCAGCAGCCTCCAGACCATAAAAGCGGCGTCACTGCAGGGCGCGCCCGCGCCTGAGAGCCTCGCCAGAGGGCCCTTTGGCATGGCCCTTAGGCGCGGCACAGAGGCACACATAAACAGCAACGACCCAAACGAAAAATCTCTCCAACTAGACTACACCAGGCAAGAACTGTGGAAATAAAATGGCGAGTCGAAAACCACCACAACAACCAGCAAAATACACCAACCCATAATGGCAGCGAAAATATAACAACGACTACAACCTCTCGGACAAAGGATCCCACCACTCCATAAAACTAGCACTGAAAACCAACACGGCCTCTAAACACCAAGGCACTCTCACAGACCATGCCACCCTTCTTAGCCCCCATCTACCTCCTAACTCCTCTCCCAACCCTCTACCCCTCTCCCACAGACACACTCAATTCTCCTAGGACAAGCAGGATGAGTCAGCCACAATTGGTGACGTCATCCGACGGCGCCGAGACGGAAGTACTCTCCATAGCTCAGAAGGGCTTTGCCCTTCTGAGCATGAGCCAACTGGCCCCACCCCCGGCCCGCCCCTAGCTAACCAGTTTCACTTCTTCCGCCTTGCCAGCAAGACGGACTTTTCTACTCTCCAAAAATTTTTTAACTAGAGAATCTTAATCCACCTAATCGTATGTATATAACAGTTTCTACTATGTTCAGAGCCTTCCTTCCGGATATGGCTCAGCCGAACTTATATTCCTGTGGGCCATGTGCTCCCAGTCTCTTCCTATGAAATATTCTCTTCTGTTCATTCAGTTTAAACTTGCGTTTCTCACTTGCATGTATATTGCTAGCCATCTTGCATTCTACTTGTCTGAGCCTGTCTCAGATTGCTAGGTTTAATGTTCCAAGCTCCTTCGGAGCGGGTCCCGACGGGACTTAGACTCACATCTTGGAAATCTTCCTGTTTGCGTTCTTATTCTTACCAGTATATATATTGCAGTATTGCAGTTAAACTTGCACTAACTCTCTGTCCAAGCTTCTCTCTGTTTGCTATGGCTATGCTTATGCTCCTTACCAGGCGCTCTCAGCGGACGGCGTAACATCTGCTCCCCAGCTAGGCCGCAGCTCAGGGTGTGCCTAAGGGCCTCCACCCCAGCCACAGGCTTGAAGATCCTCCGGGTGAAAAAGCCATCACGGCTGCCGCTCAGGTTGTGCCTCAGGGCCTCCAACCCCAGCCGCAGGCCTGTAGATCCTCCGGGTGAAAAAGCCCTCGCGGCTGCCGCTCAGGTTGTGCCTAAGGGCCTCCAACCCCAGCCGCAGGCCTGAAGATCTTCCGGCGTGGGTGATCCATCGGGGCTCAAAGTGCCTCCGGTCCTGTTCCTGAGATTCCTCCCCTCCGGCCGGCCACGAGGGTCCTATGGCGGCGGCCATATTGCCTTACATCACAGGCCAGGCCCCTCCCCCTGAGGCGCCATTGGTCGGCGCTGATCCTGGCATTTGGGAGGAGGAGCCTCGCGCCGACGGACTGTTCGGTGCTGATGTCGGCTCTGACCTAAGCATCTCGCCGTGCTCCGGAGGAGGAGCCTGCGCCAACGGACTGCCTGCCGCTGACGTCGGTGCTTACATCACAGGCCAGGCCCCTCCCCCTGAGGCGCCATTGGTCGGCGCTGATCCTGGCAATTGGGAGGAGGAGCCTCGCGCCGACGGACTGTTCGGCGCTGATGTGGGCTCTGACCCAAGCATCTCGGCATGCTCCGGAGGAGGAGCCTGAGCCGACGGACTGCCTGGCACTGACGTCGGCGCTGATACAAGCATCTTCGCGTGCTCCGGAGGAGAAGCCGTGCGCCGAAGGACTGCCCGGCGATGATGGCGCTGATCCAAACATCTTGCCGTGCTCCGGACGAGGAGCCATGCGCTGACGGACTGCCCGCTAATGTATCAACAGGGTCGGCGTGTAGGCTTCGCAAGGACAGCGCCGACACACTGGGCCACAGCATAACTCAGTGCACAGACAGAATCTTCACCTTAAGGTCTCTCCGACGGTACAGCAACGGCATGGAGCAGGCTGCTCCCCGTGCAAGGAAATCAGAGTGTTTGCTGTCTCTGCTGTAAGCCCGACAGACGCCTCTGCGCCGGCTCAATCACCCGCTCCGCGCTGGTCACTACACTGAAGCTGTCACATGTGGTGCAACCTTTCACTAACACAAGGAAATCATGAGCACTATGTCTCGGCACCTCTGATGCTGCAGGGGCCATGACTTCGTTTCTCGAGCGGACACATTTATATCATACTAAACCCTGAGCGCTATGTCAGCATCTCCATGCTTGCCATACTGGTCAGACCAAGGCCCATCAGGCCCAGTATTCTGTTCCAACAGTGGCCTATCCAGGTCATATGTACCTAGCAGTTCCCCAAGGGGCACAGGTTCCACAATGCGTGTATTGGTTCAAGCATTGATATCCTGGGGCCCTTCTTAATGGCTTAGGGACCTCCTCCAGGAACTTGTCCTAACCTACACTACAGCCTTTACCACATCCTCCGGTAACAAATTCCAGAGTTGATTACACGTTGTCTATCCACTGCTGTGTGATCCCAGGCTAGCAGGAATCAGCAGTGGCCTGTGATAGTGCCCTCGCTATCCATGGGGCCTGCTCTCCCCTACGGCAAGCAGGTCTTCTGAAACAGCAGTGTAACATATGGTTAAGCCACTGACTGATGGTGCAGGGGACATGGGTTCAGTCCCCCACGGTGCCTGCTGCAGAAGGCTGACTGAGGCAGTACCTATCAACCTCACACTTCACCGAGGCTCTCAAAGGATGCAAAGACACTACGTCAGCCTGAACAGAGCTACAGCACAATGTTTAAGATACTGACCAATGGTGCAAGAATCAGGGTTTCAATCCCCCACCGTGCCCAATGAAGAAGGCTCACTGAGGCAGTGTGTATTATGGGAATGAGTGCTGCATGGGGAAAATTTATTTTGGAGTAGCCTAAGGGTTAAGGTCACGGACCTAGCAACCCTGAGGCGGGCACAGTGTGGTGCGGTGAACACAGGCAGTGTGTTCTGGATCCAAAAGTGAGCAGTTCAAATCCGAGCTGGGGCACCTGCAACCCTACTGGTAATTGGCGACCGTATCCCCAGGGATTCCATCAATGCCGTGCCACCCAATACCTTCGGCTGCTCGTGAACGCCCCGCTGCTCGTGAACACCCCGAGCCTCTCAGCTACTATGGGGCAACCAGATCCCAGCCACGTCGCAAATGCAACCATGGCAGCCAGACTCCAGTCATGTCACGATTGGGACCATCATCCTAACTGCCAGCCCTGGCCATCCTACCTGCTACCACCCCTGGCCAGCCGGCTCCCCGGCTTGCAGGATCCCCTTCAGGGAAGGGCTGATACTTTAAGAATGACATGGGAATACGTTACCACCTACCAGGCAATTAAAGGACCTAGATACTTCCCCAGTGGATCGCACTCTGGGACTCCATCTGCATCTCCTCCCAAAGAGGTCCCGACTACAGGCTCTATCAGACCCCCAGTCAGGACACGCCTGCTGCACCCCTCTCGGCACTGTAGATCGCAACACGATGCACCCAAGCCTCTGCTTGGGCCCCTGGGCGAGCCACTATCCCCAGGAACAAGCAGGAGTGAGTCTTCACATGCGGCTATCGTCGCTACCGACGGAGCCTGCCCGGGAACGCGCCCCAGCGTCCAAAGGGAAAGTTTCCGAGTGCCTGCCTGACTTAGACAAACAAGTGAGCTCCCTCCTGCCAGGGATAGGGAGCGAATATCTTGCCCTTAGGCAGACCATCCCATACAGGACTGCAGTGCTTGCTGGCCTGCCCTACGGATCGAACTTGCTCTGGCAACCAGAGACAGCTTTGTCAATCTAGTCAGCTACGGTGAGATACACTCCCCGTCACTCCTAAAGAATGCTTGCAGGTCCACCTACAGCTGCACCTCCTAGAAGATCAGGAAGCTCGAATGACTACAGGGCATGACCAGCCATTCTTAAGCTCATACCGCATCGGGGAATGTTGGAAACAACAGTCACAGCATACAGAGAACATACAGAAGACAACCCTCATCTCTGTGGCAGCACGGTGATGCACCACTCACAGTGGGTTCATAAGCTTAAGGTCGTGGGCTCAGCCCCAGCTGGGGCAGGAACCGCCAGTGTGAGTGACCACAGTGTGGTGCAGTGGACAGAGCCAGTACTTCTAAGACCAGAGGGTCACAGGTTCAAATCCCAGCTGGAACTCAGGCCAGCCCAGTCCCCATAATTTCAATAAGGCCTGCAGCTATCAGACAGAGCAGAACCTCAGAACTGTGGTTAAACTCGGTCCGATGGTGCAGGGATCAGGGGTTCTACCCCCCTCAGGACCCAATTAACATGGCCAGCTGAGGTGTCATTAACAGGAGGCTCATTGCGGACCTCGCATCTTCTAGTCATCCGCAGATTCCACCTAAGGGTCAGAGCTTGGCACAATTTTGCCCGCAGAGGCCTGCCTCCGCTCCTTCAAGGTTGAGGTGGCTAACAGATCGCTGCCCACCAACATGGGGGAAACACCTTCCACGTCTCCGTCTCCGCACGGCTTCATTGCTGCCAAGGAGCAGCTATTCCCCGAATTGGGCCCTCGTCACAGAACGCCCAGTCGGGCTACTGCCGAATTGGGCCCTCGTCACAGAACGCCCAGTCGGGCTACTGCCGAGACAGTCCACGTATTAATGGACCCTACTAAGCATCCAGGCCCTATCAAGGAGCGCGTAAGGGCACGGAGACAGACTCTAGGCCAGCCTTGTGAACGCCAGATTGGCTTCTTACGTCATGATCAACCCAAGGGCAGCACTTAATTGCGTGCACAAATCTGATTTTAGCCACCTATGCGCACCAGGGAAAATGCGCCACGATCACAGGTTCCGACCTGGGCAGGGAGATGCAAACCATCACCCCACTACGCCGTATAGCGGTGCCTAAGGCCCTACACTAAGGCCCTTGGTTGTATGAGATGATAGGATACCACAGTCAGTCTCCGGACCGACCACGGCCCCAAACACAAAAAAAACAACAAAAAAAAACAAAACAAAAAAACAAACCACATTCCGTGGGCTGACCACGAATTGATCACTCACCTCGTGGCATGCACGAAGTGCAACTGTTGCGAGGGGCACTACCTACCCTCCCTCAGGCACCAGCGTGCTTCACTCCCTGATAGCAGCACACACACACTCACACCATGCATAGCCTGATCCTGTCGACAGATTGAATCCTCGTCGACAGACTATGATCATAGGATATGCCGTGGGCAGGCTGTTCTCCTAAAGTGGCAAATCGAGGTCACCATCACCTAAGAGTTACCACATAAGCGCATAATGTAGCCGTCATCACCTAATAGCATGATGTAGTCGTCATCTCCTAGGGGTTACCACATGGCATGGTATAGGCTGTGGGCCCTAGCTTCCCGTAGACCCACCTATGAATCAAGCAATGCCCCTTCGTCGTATCGATGCTTCTTTCACGCCACCCTCAACTCCCACCTACATGCCACCCCACGCTTGCTTACAGTGACCAACTCTCTAATACTCCGTAGTGAGGCTCCGATCTACACTACCCTCGTGGCTACTGGCCTGAAGCCCCACTGTACTTGACCGCCTATGATCCGCACACTTCGCATCGCAGCGGTTGCATATGCGTGCTCCATCATCTGGAGGTTACCCACTATCGGCATGCTTCACAACCGTGTTACCCACTATCGGCATGCTTCACAACCGCCATCATACTATCGGCATGCTTCACAACCGCAGCTGTTTCGTTTGCATGCCCACAGGCTCTTCCTAAAACATGCCAACTGCAAACCCACATGCTCTAGCTGTGACACGCAGGACTGCGCGCTGGCCCTGTTGCGGTTACCTCAGCCTCGTCCTCCCCCCATCCACCACAGCGCTTGGCAGCTTGGGAGGCACCAATTGTGGCTGACTCATCCTGCTTGTCCTAGGAGAAAACGGAGTTACTTACCTGTAACTGGAGTTCTCCGGGGACAGCAGGATAAGTCAGCCACACATCCCACCCTCCTCCCCTGGTAGGGGAAGGACTAGTCCTCAGGAACTGGCGCCTGCCTCTAGCGGCTAAGACTCAGCTAGTGACGAACTGGTTAGCTAGGGGCGGGCCGGGGGTGGGGCCAGTTGGCTCATGCTCAGAAAGGCAAAGCCCTTCTGAGCTATGGAGAGTACTTCCGTCTCGGCGCCGTCGGACGACGTCACCAATTGTGGCTGACTTATCCTGCTGTCCCCAGAGAACTCCAGTTACAGGTAAGTAACTCCGTTTAACCTACGCTGGCCTCACACCACAATAATCCAACCCACAAACACCTACTACCCCGCACAGAACCACTCCCGCACACGGCATACACCAACCCACATCCCCAACCCCCCAAACCCCACCACCTCTCCATCTCATTAATAAACGCACGCTCAGTCAGGAACAAGTACCACATGCTCCAAGACCTAATCACAACTAAGAAGATTGACATCCTATGTGTAACAGAAACCTGGCTAACAGATAGCGACACAGTGGTAATGAACCAGCTAACCCCAAAAGGATACAACCTCCACCACTGCTCCCGAACACACGCCAAAGAAGGAGGTGTAGCCATCATAGCAAAAGCCAACCTCCACCTCAGGATCCATTCCTCGGAAACCACCAATGAAGCAGACATACTCACCCTCACCAATAAACACCTTTCAATATGCCTAATCTACCGTGCACCCACCACAAACACCGACCTACCAAAGATACTACAACTCATATCTGAGAGCGCCAACTCCACAAAAGAGCAAATAATCCTAGGAGACTTCAATCTCCCATCACTTCAAAAGGAACAAGCAGAAACCTTCTCCACCGCCATGACTGCAATGAACCTGATACAGATCATACAAGAACCAACACACGAAAAAGGAAATACACTGGACCTCATATTCCTAAACTCCCAAACTGCCTCCTCATACAAGAACCCGGAGATCACACCCGTACCATGGTCTGACCACTACCTCATCAACATATCCCACACCTACCAACATATGAACAACAAAGAGGATGGGCACCACGCTAGACGATTTAAAGCATTTATCAAAGAGGACTTCCTAGCACAAACTCTACCTAAACTCCAAACAAACTCCAATAACATCGATGACCTACTTCTCAACTGGAACACCACAATCTCCACAGCGTCCAGCGCACCGACAAACAAAGTCACCACTAGACCTACCTCCGCAGAAGCCCGATGGTTCACTCCCAGTCTCCGAAAACTAAAAACCAAACTCAGAAGAACAGAAAGAAAATGGAGAAAAACCAAAAATGAAAATGACAAAACAAAATACCTATACGAACTCAATGCATATCACTCAGAAACCGACAAAGCAAAAAAACCCTACCATGCAAAAATCATAAACACATCCATAAATAAACCTCGAGAACTCTTTCAGATTGTCAAGAAACTGACAAAAGCACCTAATAACTCTGATCAGCTACCGAATATTCCACCAGAGATATTAGCCCAACAATACAAACAACTTCAACAACCACAGAATCCCCATTGGACCACTGAGGCAACCACTACAAACCACCGCCCCATCATATACAGAGACTGGAGTACCTTCAAAGCTTCCACAACAGATGAGATATCATCCACCATCTCCCGTCTAAACACCACCACCTCCCCACTGGACCCCTGCCCCACCGACTGAATAAAGAAATCCAAAGAAGACCTGAGCACACCGCTAACCCATATTGTCAATGAATCCTTCTCCCAAGGACGCATGCCAGACATCCTCAAAACCATAATCATCTGACCAACCCTAAAAAAGCACAACCTAGATCCTCTAGACCCCACATCCTACAGACCGATAGCAAGCCTCCCTTTCATCGCTAAGATAATCGAGAAGGTAGTCCAGCAGCAGCTTCAAGAACACCTAGACATCAACAACATACTGGACCCGCAACAACACGGCTTCCGCCCACTACATGGAGTCGAGACCCTCATGACCACACTGATGAACACCCTCATCATAGGAACCCAAGCAAAACACTCCGGATACGCCATGATCTTCCTTGATATATCAGCAGCCTTCGACACCATCTCCCACAACATTCTCATACGCAGACTCCAAACAATTGGGATCAAAGATACCGTACTTCAATGGTTTCAATCCTACCTGACTAATAGACAACAACTGATCCGCACCAGCACCTCAACCTCGCCCCCCTTCCAGCAACACCAAGGAGTGCCCCAAGGATCCACACTATCAGCAATGCTCTTCAACATCTACCTGAGACCACTCTGCTCAGTCATACGTTCCCACATCATCAACTTCCACATATATGCTGACGACATCATGCTTTACGCCCCAATTACAACCACAAACCCAACAAATGAACATCTATCAGCATGCTTCACCGAAGTATCCAACTGGCTACAAGAAAACAACCTATCCATTAACATAAAGAAAACCGAAGCTCTCATACACACCTCAACATAGGAACCACACAAATTCAAATACAGCCACAAATAAGATATCTAGGCATTATCATTGACCAAGCTCTTACCCTCAAGCAACAAATTACTAAAACCACCGGAGCTATATTCCACAAAGCTAAAACAGTGCAACGTCTCAGGCCTCTCCTCGAACCTCAAGACTTCAGGACAGTAATGCAAGCTATGACACTCCCACATCTGGACTACTGCAACATAATCTACCATGGACTACCATCCACACAGACCAACCCCCTCCGAACTGCCTTGAACACCACAGCAAGAATCATTCAGAGAGCAAAGAAACGCGACCACATCACCCCAATTCTGAGGGACCTACACATACTTCCCCTTGAGGCAAGAATTAAATACAAATCCATTCTACTCACTCACAAAGCCATCCACCAAACACAGAACACCCAGCTTCTCAACCTGCTGCCTCGTCCAGCCCATGGCAAAACAACCAGACAGACCTCCAGCAACTCCCTCACTATCCCTCACAAAAGAACCAAATGCTCACAACGGACATGCAACAGAGCCTTTGAACTTTACGCTCCCTCCCTATGGAATTCTCTACCGAGCCACATCAGGAGCAATGGTGACCTCCTCTCATTCAGAAAACAGCTAAAAACCAGCCTATTCCAAGAATATCTCAAAACAAACTCTCACCAATAACTACACCAATCCATGAACTTATGATCAAAAAACTATGCTGCGTTGTCTATGTCTAAAGTCCATCTTATGTCAAAATCATCAATGTTGCCCACCTGGTGACGGCCCCACCCATACAACTGATTATCCCCCCCCCCCTTATATGTTCACCGCTTTGACACGGTGAAAAGCGGGATATAAATACAGTTAAATAAATAATAAATAAATAAATAAATCTAGTCTGCCCATTAGATAGTTACGTTTATGTTGATTTTATCCAGTTGCTGTAAAGGGATCCACTGTGTCTATCCCATGCCATTTTGAATTCTGTCACTGTATTTGCCCCCACCACTTCCATCGGGAGGGCATTCCAAGCATCCACCACCCTTTCAGTGAAAAAGTATTTCCTGACATTGCCTTTCAATTTACCCCCTTGCAGCTTCATGTTATGCCCTCTAGTTTTACAGCTTCCCCGTCTTTGGAAGAGGTTTGTTTGTTCATTATTTCTCTTTAAGTATTTAAAGGTCTGAATCATATCTCCCCTATCCCTCCTCTCCTCCAGAGTGTACATATTTAGGCCTTCAAGTCTCTTCTCATAAGGCTTCTGATGCAGGCTGCAAATCATTTTTGTCGCCTTCCTCTGAACAGTTTCCAGTCTTTTTACATCATTTGCAAGATATGGTCTCCAAAACTGAACACGGCATTCCAAGTGAGGCCTCACCAGTGACTTATACAGTGGCATTAGTACCTCTTCCTTTCTGCTTTGTATGCAACCCAACATCCTCCTGGCTTTTGCCACTGCCATGTCGCACTGTTTTGCCACCTTGAGATCCTCAGAAATAATCACACCAAGGTCCTTCTCCTGGTCCATGCACACCAACCTCTCACCCCCTATCGCGTACATTTCCTTTGGATTTCTGCTTCCCAAGTGCATGACACTGCACTTCTTCGCATTAAATCTTAACTGCCAAGCATTATACCATTCTTCCAGCTTTTGTAGATCTTTCCTCATGTTACCCACTCCCTTAGGGGAGTCTATTTTGTTGCAAATTTTCGTGTCATCTGCAAAAAGACAGACTTTTCCATTCAGTCCTTCAGCAATATTGCTCACAAATACATTAAACAGTGCCGGGCAGAGGACCGAACCCTGGGGCACCCTGCTAATCACTCTCCTTTCATCCGAGTGAGCTCCATTTACCATCACCTTCTGTCATCTGTCAGTCAACCAATTTCTGATCCAGTTCACCACCTTGGGACCCATCCCCAAACTACTGAGTTTATTGATAAGCCTCCTATGAGGAACAATATCAAAGGCTTTGCTGAAATCCAAGTCGATGACATCCATCGCATGCCCCTGGTCTAGTTCACTGGTCACCCAGTCAAAGAACTCAATCAGATTTGTTTGGCAAGATCGTCCTTCGGTAAAACCATGTTACCTCAGATCATGCAACCTGTTGGTTTTGAGAAAGTCCACTATTTGCTCTTTCAGGAGCGCCTCCATTACTTTTCCCGCCACCGAGGTAAGGCTCAAGGGCTTGTAGTTTGTCACTTCTTCCCTGTCACCACTTTTGTGAAGAGGTACCACATCAGCCATTCTCCAGTCCTGAGGAACTTCTCCTGTTTCCAAGGATCTGTTGAAACCATCCTTTAACGGCCCTGCAAGAACCTCTCTGAGCTCTTTCAGTATCCTGGGATGTATCCCATCCGGTCCCATGGTGTTGTCCACTTTCAGTTTTGCAAGTTGTTCTAACACATCATCTTCTGTGAATGGTGCGATATCTACTTCATTCCCATTTTTACATTTGGGAGTCACAGGTGGTCCTTCTCCAGGATTTTCTGTAGTAAAAACAGAGCACAAGTATTTGTTTAGCAATTTCGCTTTTTCAATGTCACTTTCCACGAGTCCATTCCCGGCACTTCTGAGTCCTGCAATTCCACCTCTGATTTTCCTCCTTTCTCGAATATACCTGAAAAAAGTTTTGTCACCACGCTTCACATCTTTAGCCATCTTTTCCTCTGCCTTTGATTTTGCTTGCCTTATTTCTCTTTTTGTCTCTTTTAGTTTGATCCTGTATTCCTTTCTGTGTTCCTCTGTTTGCAAGCTTTTGAAAGCTGTGTTTTTTGCCTTTATTTGTGCAGCCACTTCTTTGGAGAACCAAATAGGTTTCCTTCTCCCCTTGTTTTTATTTACTTTCCTTACATATTTATCTATTGCTGCTTTTATTGCCACTTTTAGTTTAGCCCATTTCAATTCCACCTTACTTATCCCCTCCTACCCTGCCAACCCCTCCTTCAGGTACTTGGCCATTTTACTGAACTCAGTGTTTTTGAAGTTTAGGAGTTTCAGCTTGCTATGACTGCTATGGCGTGGAGGAGTGGCCTAGTGGTTGGGGCAAGGTACTTCAGGCCAGACGATCAGGGGTTCAAATCCCACTAGAGGACAGCAACCTTGGGCCAGAAGGACTGGGGTTTCTAGTCCCACAGGTGCTCCTTGTGGTCTTGGGCAAGCCACTTAACCCTCCATAGCCCATGTTCCCTATAAAATAGTTATCTCCAAGTTATAATGCCCTGTTCAATGTAATTTCAGTTTGTTCAATGTATACCACACTGATGCAGAATAGCACAGTATATATGTAAGAGAATATAAAATAAAGAAATGATTGGACTGCCTCTTGGCTTTTATCTCAAACCACACTGTGTGATGATCGCTGCTGCTCACAGGGGCACCCACCCAGACATTTGACATGCTATCACCGTTGGTGAGCACTAAATCCAGCATTGAGCTTTCCCTGGTTGGTTCCATCCCCATTTGTCTAAGTAACGCATCTTGGAAAGCATCCACAATTTTTTTTGCTTCTTTCAAGATTTGCAGAAGGAGTAATCCAATCCACATTGGGTAGATTAAAGTCATCCAATATAGCATAGTTACTCACCTGTAACAGGTGATCTCCAGGAACAGCAGGAATTTAGTCCTCACATATGGGTATTATCGGTACCGACGGAGCCTGTGCAGGAACGCTCCCCAACGTCCAATAGGAACGTTTTTGGGAGCATCCCTCAGCACATGCGCGCTGCCTTCCCACCTGTCCAACTGTCCCTCTTCAGTTAAGTTTGTAGCTGAGTGAAAGGATAGAGGGAGAGAGGAAAGAGACAAAGAGATAGAGAGACAACTCCTAGGGGAGGTGCGTGGGTTGTGAGGACTAAATTCCTGCTGTTCCCGGAGATCACCTGTTACAGGTGAGTAACTACGCTATCTCTAGGAACAAGCAGGAATGTAGCCTCACATATGGGGACTCCCTAGCTGAAGATGCCAGGGAGATAGCCCCAGGAAGGTGCCACCCTAGAAGGTGGGAATCCTTCCTCCCATAGATCTCTGGCATCCCACCAGGGTTAGTGGGTAGGAGTTGGTTTAGGTTTGAAAGAGA
The DNA here is from genome assembly GCA_033557465.1 of Ichthyophis bannanicus. Taxonomy (NCBI): domain Eukaryota; kingdom Metazoa; phylum Chordata; class Amphibia; order Gymnophiona; family Ichthyophiidae; genus Ichthyophis; species Ichthyophis bannanicus. The sequence goes on from CM066039.1 coordinate 198,359,786, forward strand.
TTTTGAAGAACAGCTTGGCCAAAGAATGCATCCCAACGGGAGGCTTTATCCAGGCAGTAGTGGGCTGTGAAGGTGTGTACCGAAGCCCAGGTGGCTGCTCAACAAATGTCATCAATAGACACAGAGTGGAGATTAGCCATAGAAGCTGCCATGGCTCTCACATTATGAGCTGTGACATAGTGCTGAAGAGGAAGACCCTTACTCTCATAAGCAAAGGATATGCATTGGGCAATCCATTTAGATAAAATTATTTTGGAGACTGGAAGTCCCAAATGACTAGGGTCAAAAGCTATAAAAAGTTGTGAGGACTTTCTATGTTGCTGTGTTCTTTGTATGTAAAAGGATAAGGCCCTTTTACAATCCAAAGTATGAAGGTTTCTTTCTGCATTAGAGGCATGAGGCCTCGGAAAAAATACAGGAAGATAAATTGATTGATTTAAATGAAAAGGCGAAAGCACCTTTGGCATAAAACGTGGATGAGTTCGAAGAACAACCTTATCATGATGAAACCTAGTATAAGGAGGATCAGCCACTAAAGCTTGGAATTCACTAATGCGACGGGCAGAGGTGATTGCAATTAGGAAGATGACCTTCCAGGTCAAAGACCTAAGGGCTGTAGTGGCCAAAGGTTCAAAAGGCGGCTTCATGAGCTGCCCGAGAACTAGATTTACAAGTTTGTAGCCAGGCAATCCGTCGTGCACCAATGGCAATAGCAGAGGTTCTGCTGATGCATTCGAAGCAGTCAAAGGCTGCACGATTAACAAACTTGGAGACATCTTGAGCATGCTTAACTAGAGCAAGAAAATCTTGTCTCTTGTCATCTGGAAGAAATGGGCTCATAAGTTCCAAGTCTCCTGTGACTTCCTTGAGGAACATTCCCATATATATTATTATTTTTTTTTTTTATTTAACAAGAGCTTATATACCGCTACCTTCCAGAAAGATCAGGTGCGGTTTACAATAGAACAATTTTAAACAGGGTAAAACATTCTGTTTTTTACATGGAACATAGGAAACTGTAGTATACATTACAATGAACCTTTTAAACAAGGTAAACATAAACATAAACTTTGGTTATACATTAACAATTCTACTTGTGATATATCAACTATGTACAGATCAAATAACTATAAGCAAAGGTTTGATTCTCCATTGATTTAAATTAGTATTACATGTTTAATTTCCTATTATATATAGGGTAAGGTTTGAAGAAAGAATGGTTCTTTAGATGTCTTATTGATAGTGATAGGCTTATTTGAAAGTTAAAATAAACTTATTTTAGGTATAATTATATGCGAAGAATGCAGGATGTGGTAGAGTGTTACTCCAAGATAATTTTGTTCTGTGGATAAGATATATGAACTGATCCTAGCTGAAAGCATGGAAGCTTGAAAAGTTCTGCGCCCAAAAGCATCCAGAGTCCTGCATTCACAACCTGGAGGACTGTATGCATGCCTCTTTGCACTTTTCATCCTATGCATTGCTGATTCCACTACCATTGAATGGTGTGGCAGCTAAGTTTTCTGAAATCCAGGACATGGCGGAACTCGATACATAGTATCAAGTCTCCTAGAGTGAGGAGAAGTAGTCAGAGGTGTCTCCCACATTCTGAGCATCAAACTATGCAGAATTTCATGGATAGCAGAGTGGCTGCCTCCTTAGGAGCTTTAGGATATTGGAGAACTTCCAATTCCTTTGCTCTGGGTTCCTCCTCAGGAGTTACTGTGATTGAAAGACCTTTGGCCATATCATGGATGAAATCCTGAAATGACATGTCCTCTGGAGGTGACATTCTGCGTTAGGGAGAAGAGGGATCTTTGGGCGGGAAGGGGACCGCGCATGCGTGGGTGTATTCCCAAAGGCTTTCTTAGAAAGCTGGGGAAATGCTCCGCATGGGGGCTCCATCGACATCGATGTCACCCATATGTGAGGACTGACTTCCTGCTTGGTCCTGGAGAATAGATCCTGTCGGCTCCGCGGAAAACAAAGAACTGAAGAGTTGGAAAGGCGGGAAGGCAGCGTGCATGTGCTGAGGGATGCTCCCAAAAGCATTCCTATTGGATGCTGGGAAGCGTTCCCACGCAGGCTCTGTCGGTACCGACAATACCCATATGTGAGGACTACATTCCTGCTTGTTCCTGGAGATGATCACGTCCCCCTTTGTGCTGTCTTGGCAATATCTATAATCAATTCATTATCTATTTTTTCTATTTGAGTCGGAGGTCTGTAGACTACAGCAGTATGAATGACAGTGTCATCTCCTCTTTCCAACACAATCCAGAGCACTTCTTCTTTTCCCCATGCCCCCTGCATTTCAGTAGCTTTAATATTGCTTTTGACATACAAGGCTACTCCGCCTCCTTTTCCATTTTCTCTGTCTCTTCTGAATAGCTTATAGCCAGCTATGGCTATTGTCACCCAGCAGACCTGGTTGAGAGAAGGGAAAGTGTTTTAAATGAAGGAAAAAGTGCAAATAAGCCGCAATATCTGGAGGAACCAGGTAGAGGGAGCCAGAGAGACTCCAGAGCCACTATAGAACCACGCCCCACTGAGCATGATGTAATGCCAGCCAGCTTCCAATCCAGGTGCACAGAGGAACTTCTTAAGGAGGCTCTAGAAGACAGGAAGGGGAGCAGAGGGAGCAGAGGTGGCAAGGGCAGCAAGAGCGGCGGTGACAAGACCGGTAGTGGCAAGAGAGGAAGTGGCAGCAGATGGAAAGGCAACTGTGAAGACAGTTGGAATGACGGCTGGAGAGGAAACAGCAAGAGTAAATGCAGCAGGACTGTGTACAGCTGGAAGCAAGGCAAGACAGAGGGAAGGTTGGAATGCAAACCTGAATATTCCCTTGCCAAAAGATCACCTAAAGGGAAAGGTGATGGTCTGAGAGCTAAGGAGGAACCGGAGGAGGTTTCAGCTCCTAGAGAGGTAAAAGCTGTTTGTCCAGAGCGGTCAAGGCATTACTGCAGTTGTTGTCCAGAATCCACAGGGTCACAGCAGGAAGCCCTAAGACGTACTAAACAGGCCAGCCAAAGGAGAGACTGGTATAGGCCTCAACCTTCGCTGGAGTCCAAGAGGCCAAGCTCCCAAGGTAAAGCTTTTATTGAATCAAGATATAGAAAAAGCTTGTATGATAAGAAAGGCTTGGATAATAGATGTTTGTATAAGACTGCCACAAAAGCTACAAAGAGAGAGAACTTTCCTCCATGTAGAATAGCACGAAGCCGATGCCCTAAGAATAATCCAGAACATTGGGCTGTGCTGGAAAAGCTATACAGAGAGCCTGAGTATAGGATACCTGAACCCAGGGACTCAGAGTCCGAGGTGTCCACCTACGAGCAAATGCAAGTGGACCTGGCCATTGAGGCTTCGGATAACGAAATGGATTGCACATATTGTACTAGTGGAAGCCTGGAGTCTGTGCCAGACTTGTATGCTGCATGAGTTATTGCCTAGAATATTATTTGAATGAAGCCCAGCGCTAATGTGAAGATAACAGTGTGTCTTTAAGCTTTTTGTTTCACTTTTCTTACCTGAATGAAGGACTTTTGCGTTTGTTGTTAACCAATCCTTTGGACCCTAGCGTAAAGGGAAATAAACGCCTTTATTTTCCCACCACTTGTGCATATGTTTCTTTGAAGATTAGGACCAGGAAACAAATAAGGCCAAAAGTGAAGTAGGCCGCAGGATTACTGGCCAATCTTCTCCCCATAATTTTTATGTCCGAGCGCTGCTTATACGCCAGGGCGGTGCTCGCGACACTATATCCCAATCATGCGATTCATTAAACTATGTTTCTGTAATGGCCACAATGTCCAAGTCCATTTCCACCATTAGGGCTTCCAGGTCCGGAACTTTGTTGGCTAAGCTTCGAGCATTTGTGCTCATTGCTTTCCAGCACTTAACTGGCTTGCATGTATTTTGCATTGATTTTGTTCTGCCCACTTCTTCCCACTTGTCATTGATGTGTGGTTTAAAAGTGTGGCTATTTCTGATGTTATTCTACTTTTGCTGGGAGTGACGTCCTGAACTTCTCCTTCCCCATCCGTCACCCCCTTTGTGCTACTGCTATTCTATACATAGTTATGAGGGCAGATAAAGACCAGTATAGTCTATTTGTCTGCCCAGTAAGGTGGCTAGAGTGAGGATGCACGCAGCTCCAGGCAGGACAGTCCCCCTTTAGGCCTTTGTTTAGGGTTGTACCCAAATGACATATGGGTCATTTTTTTTTATGCCTCAGGGGGCATGTGCGTCCATCCCCCTGTTGTTAGCACAATATAACCATGCAACACTGTGCTAACCGGCATGCAGGTAAAATTAATGCCACCCATTGGTGGTGTTAAGGGAACCCATGCTAACAGCAACAGCCACCATTAACATGGGTGTCTGGGACAGGCTGCGATAGCAAAGCACTGTCAACACCTACGTTCCATTCCTAACTCATTCAATCACCGCCCAAATTGCATGCTAATTGGTCAACGTGGAATTTTTAGCGTGCCACACTTACCACGCACTAAATCCCAAACTAATGGTTAGCACACATTAGTAAACAAGCCCCTAAATCCAGCTACATATTTTACAAGTAAGCGGATAATTTGAAAAACATCCCTCTGTCTTATCCCAATTTTAAACAAGTCTAAGTCCAGAGAAGCTATATCTGAAAACTGATAGCTGATGCTGAAATTTAAATAAATATATTAACATGCAGTATGACATTTTAATTATACATTCACCTAACCATTGGAAAGTTTAACTTCTTTGTTAGTGATATTGTGGAAGGACTGTCGGGTAAAGTTTGCTTGTTGGCGGATGACACCAAAATCTGCAATAGAGTAGACACACAGGAAGGAGTCGATAACATGAGGAGGGATCTTGATAAGCTTGAAGAATGGTCTAGAATTTGGCAGCTGAAATTTAGTGCTAAAAAAATATAGGGTCATGCATTTGGGCTGCAAAAATCCAAAGGAGCTGTACAATGTAGGGGGTGAGGTACTTCTGTACACAAAAGAAGAGTGGGACCTGGGCGTAATTGTGTCTGATGATCTTAAAGTAGCTAAACAGGTAGAAAAGATGACTGCAAAAGCCAGAAGGATGCTTGGGTATATAGGGAGAGGAATGGCCAGCAGAAAAAAGGAAGTGATAATGCCTCTGTATAAGTCTCTGGTGCAACCTCATTTGGAGTAATGTGTGCAGTTCTGGAGACTGCACCTTCAAAAGGATATAAGCAGGTTGGAGTCTGTGCAGAGGGTGGCTACTAAAATGGTTAGTGATCTTCATTATGAAGTATATGAGGACAGACTTAAAGATCTTAATATGTATACTTTAGAGGAAAGGCGGGATAGGAGCGATATGACAGAGACATTTAAATACCTCCATGGCATAAATGCACAGGAGGGTCTCTTTCAATTGAAGGCAAGCTCTGCTACAAGGGGACATAGGATGAGAGTGAAAGGGAATAGATCCAGGAGTAATATGCAGAAATATTTCTTTACAGAAAGAGGGTTAGATGTGTGGAATAGTCTGCCAGTGAAGGTGGTGGACAAAAAGACAGTATCTGAATTCAAAAAAGCATGGGACAAACACAGAGGATATCTAAATGTAAAAAGGGAACTATTGTAGTTGATATGAAAGGGCAGACTAGATAGGCCAGGTGGTCTTTTTCTGCCGTCATGTTAAGTACCAAATACTCCAAAGATGAAAAAAGAATGGCTTAATAGTGCACCAATTTTTTTCCTCACCATTAAAATGAATCTAACCAGACTCCCTATATCTTAACTTCTTTATTATCTGCTTTTTACAGCTGTTGTGAGCTTTTTTCTGGGATGTTGCCAAAAGAAATAGCTATAGCGAAATCAAATGATTCGACTTTTTGAAGTAAAAGCCAGGATGGGTCGTCAAACACTGAAAAATGTGAAGGAGAATATGGAAAAAAACAATAAAGCTTAAAAGATAGTTGAATATTAATAATATAGGTGATTTCAATATGCTGGATGTTGATTGGGACATCTCTGCTGCAGTGTCATCTAGGAGCAAGGACATCCTGGATTCTCTACAGGGAGAACTATTCCAGCAACTGGTAACAGAACCCTCATGGGACAGGACCATACTGGACCTGGTGCTTACGAATGGGGAGAATGTTTCTGATGTTATAGTGGGTAATCATCGTTTCCAGTGATCACTGTCCTAAACTTTAGAACAAATAACTTTGTCAAGAAGGGGGAATAACTCAAGGAACCGTTAGCTAGATGGGAACAAGGGGGATTCAGAAAAGCAATGGGCAAAACTGAAAGGGTATATTTTAAGGGCAATAAATCTTTTTTGCTAGGAAAGTAAATAAATGTAAAGGAAAAGGAGGCCTCTATAGTTCTCAAAAGAAGTAGCTAAAAAGGCAAGGAAAAAGAGGGCGGCCTTCATAAAATTCAAGAGATTGCAGAAAGAGGAAGACAAGCAACAATATTGAGAAAACTAAGAGAAGCTGGGAAAGTAGTCAGGAAAGCAAAGATACAAATGGAAGAAAAAATAGCCAATACAGCCAAATGGGGGGACAAGACATTTTTTAGATACTGTATGTTAGTGACAAGAAGAAGTGCAAAAGTGGTATTGTCAGACTCAAGAGTGAAGGGGAGGAATACGTAGAAGCTGATGAGGATAATGTGGAATTGCTAAACAAATATGTCTGCTCTGTGCTCATAGATGAAAAGCCATGAATGGGACCTCAGAAAACACACACAAATAGGAATGGAAATGAGGCAGATTTTGAATGATTTGTTGATGAGGAAGTAGCTAAACTAAAAATAGACAAACAATAGGGCGAGATGGAATACCTCCAAGAGTAGTGAAAGAGCTTAAGAAGTTCTGGTTTTCTGACCTTCTCAATGCTTTTTTAGAGTAGGGAGTGCTTTCAGAGGAGCATATGATCCTTCTAAAAGAAAGTGGAAGGAGGAGGTTGAGAACTACAGGACAATTAGGTTGAGTGGAAGGGCTGCTAAAACAGAGGATTGTGAAGTTTCTGGAATCCAATGAATTGCAGAATCCTTGGTAGTGTGCCTCATATTTATTTAAAAGTATTTATATCCCGCTTTATCCTTGAATCAAAGCGGATTTCACTGCAAACCAATCAAGTAGGGTAGTGCGTAGGTGTCGGCATGCAGTGGCTGTGAATTTAGTGTTCAGGAGTGTGTGGATAGGTAAATCTTGATTTGGGGTGCAATATATACAGGTTGAGCTATCTACATTGGGTTATATACAATTTACTGAGAGTAATAGGATGTATTGATGTTGTGGATGTCATTTCTTGTGCAACTCGTTTTGTGGTGTGGTTAGGGTGGATTGGTGGTCTTCATTGAATTGTTCAATGAATAGGGTGGTTTTGAGTAGCTTCCGGAAAAGAGTAGTTACTCACCTGTAACAGGTGTTCTCCAGGAGCAGCAGGAATCAGTCCTCACATATGGGTGACATCGACGTCGATGGAGTCCTTGCGGAGCATTTCCCCAGTTTTCCATGAAAGCCTTTGGGAATGCAGGCACACATGCGTGGTTCCCTTCCCGCCTAAAGGTGCCATCTTGTTCAGTCAAATGACATAGCTAAAAACAGCACACAAAAATGTAAAAATAAACTATGTACAACTGCAACTCCCAGGGGAGGAGGGAGGGTTGTGAGGACTGATTCCTGCTGCTCCTGGAGAACACCTGTTACAGGTGAGTAACTACTCTTTCTCCAGGACCAAGCAGGAAGTCAGTCCTCACATATGGGTGACTCCCTAGCTCTGGGCTACCAGGAACCCAGGCTGAACAAGAGAACTCCCTCTAGTCTCAGCATCAAAGAAAGGCTTTTCACTGACAGAATCTCCACCGATAGCCCAACAGAGGGCAGGAGGGCAGGAGTTGCCTAAACCTCAAAGAGATTCCAGAGTACTGCCTGGCCAAAAGCACTGTCCCTTGTAATGGGGAAAAGATATCATGTGATAGAAAAACAGAGGAACCTATGAGCAATAGGGCTGTTTCTAGCAAGAAGGAAGATATCAGGACACCCAGTTGCCAAGAGCAACACAAATATTCCCAGCCACGAGGGAAAGAACCCCGCACAGCTGATAAGCAATCCCCAGCTCATAGCTCTAATAGCTTTCACCTGGGAGGGGGAAGGGCTGGATTAGAGCCTCAGCAAACGTATAAGGGACGTTCACTAGAGTTAGTGAGCAGCAGTGGCAGTAGGAGGAGCAGGAGCTTTGGCTTTGGTAGCTCCAGAGAAAGCAGCTCAGAGAATTCAGAGAAGCCAGCAACAGGAAGCAGGAAAGACGTGGTGAATCAGAACCAGCTGGAGTCTGTGTGCAAGCTGAGGTCTGAATCTGGAAAGCAACGTCTGCCCTGGGCTGGTAGGAAAACATACGTGTGTGACTCTGATTCTGAATGGGAAAGAGAAAGGCAGCTAACAGCTGATAGAGTTAATTGGAGGAGAAAGGCACAGAAACCTTTTAACCAAACCTCAAAACCTATTCCTTATGGTGAAGGCATTCACAAGGAGAAAGTACCAGTCAGGATAACTGGAAAGTATTTGCAAGCTTCAAGAAAGGGAGAATATACGGTGCCAGACATTTGTATGTTGGAAGAGGATGCTGAGCAGCCTGAACGTAGAGAAAAGCCTCTAAGGTTTAAACCCCTTCTAAAAGGAGCAGTGCACAGACTTTCTCTTGCCTCAAACCCTGAAGGTAGGCCAATTAGCCAATGTAAAGCTGGATATAAGACTTTCTCACGTAGGAGTTATAAGGGACATAACTCTCATTACAATTATATGCCAAGATATGGTGATACAGACTCTTACCTGCTAGAGGAGATAGTAGGGAGGTCACGGGAGCTGGCAGAGGAGAATAATCTGCCAACACTCTATAGGCAGCAGCAGAGTGGTACAGATGATAGTCAGATTGAATCAATGATAATTGATCCACCAGAAACAGAATTATCTGACAATCAGATGGACTGTTCATTGGCTGTATTAAGTGATGTGGTTTCACTGTGCTGAAGAGATACAGTTGTGGAAATAATTTAACTGCCTGTTTAAAAGTACAAGACTTTACTTTATCCTATCCTTTTTGCCAGAGTGTATGGCTTATGTTTCTTTATTACCTGTGTTTGGAGTCCGTCCCCGGGAGGGGAAATAAAACCCTGTCTTGACCTTAACCATTCGTGCCTCAACTACCTTATTGAAAAGGAGCCCAACTACAACCTTTCAATAAAAGGTCCCCCTGCAGCCCAACCAGTACGCTAACGCTACAGACGGCCCAGGGTGTGACACCCTACGGGACTCCCTTTCCAGACATTTTTGCAAAAGTCTGGCTTGAAGACCAAGTAGCAGCCCTGCAGATGTCTACCAACGGTACAGAGCGGAGATGAGCCACTGAGGCAGCCATTGCTCTGACACGATGGGCCGTGACCCGACCCTGCAAAGGAAGGTCAGCCGCCCTGTAAGCCCAGGTGATACAGTCAGCCACCCAGATGGACAAGGTACGCTTGGACACAGCCAACCCCAATTTATTAGGGTCAAAAGATATGAAGAGCTGAGTAGCCCTTCTGTGCCCCTGCGTACGATCAAGGTAGAAGGATAAGGCCCTCCTACAGTCCAGGGTATGCAGAAATGCTTCAGCCTGGCTTGCATGAGGCCTAGGGAAGAATGTTGGAAGAACCACCTCCTGGTTGAGGTGGAAAGAGGAGACAACTTTAGGGAGGAACTTTGGATGAGTCCAGAGGACTACCCCGTTCTTATAGAATCTGGTGTAAGGCCTGTCACAGACTAGGGCCTGAAGCTCACTCACTCGTCTAGCCGAGGTTAGGGCTACCAAGAAGAGTGTCTTCCAGGACAGGAAGCGTAGAGGACAAGTAGCCATCGGCTCAAAGGGTGGGCGAGTCAGTTGCTGCAAAGACCACATTCAACTCCCACTCAGGAGCAGGAGGACGGATTGGAGGCTTGAGCAAGAGCAAGCCTCTGAGAAACCGGGAAACCAAGGGGTGGACCGATAGAAAGTGTCCTTCCACCAGTGAGTGGTGAGCTGCTAGAGCTGAGAGGTGGCCCTGAACAGAATTGGACTTAAGTCCTTGATTTGATAAGTGCAGTAAGTACTGAAGCACTACTGGTACAGTACAGGAGAAGGGATCCTCTGTACGTAGGTGACACCACACGGAAAACCTTTTCCATTTAAGAGCATAGGTTTTCCTAGTGGACTGTTTTCTAGGGGCTAGGACAACCTCCTCAACTTCCTGAGGGAGGCCCCAGGGAGCCAAAACTACCCTTGCAGCCTCAATGCCATCAAATTGAGAGCTTTGAGATTGGGGTGAAGAAGGGAACCCTGATCCTGAGAGAGAAGGTCGGGTTGCAACCCCAGAGGCAGTGGGGGATCCATTGCCAGCTGAAGCAGAAGTGGAAACCAAGGCCGTCTCGGCCACCTGGGAGCCACCAGCAGGACCGAGGCCTTGTCCTGAAGAATCTTGAACAGAGTTCGGGCCACCAAGGGCGTGGGAGGAAACGCATACAGGAGGCCCTGAGACCAGGGAATCAGGAAAGCATTTGCTGCCACCCGCAGAGGATGCGGCTGCCTGGAGCAGAACTTTGGCAGCTGTTTGTTCAGAGGACTGGCAAACAGATCTATGGATGGAAGCCATGCCTTTGGACTGTTTTTTGAGAAAGTCCTGAGGGCCAACAGAATAGCCCTGAGTTCTAGTAGATTGATTTGCTGTGCGGCTTCCCAGGAAGACCACAGGCCCTGGGTGCACTTGCCTAGACAATGAGCTCCCCAGCCCTGCAAGGAAGCATCCGTGGTCAACACCACTGTGAACCCAGGATTCTGAAAAGGCACCCCCTGCAGCAGATTGGGTGGATGCAGCCACCAACTGAGGGATTTCAGAAATTGTCTGGACACCCTTATCCTGTCTCGGAGACTGCCAGTGGACTCTGACCACTGAGTCCGAAGGCACCACTGTGCAGGCCTCATATGGAGCCTGGCATTGGGGGTCACATGTACTGTCGAAGCCATGTGGCCTAGCAGTCTCAGGCAGAGTCTGGCAGAGACCAATGACCTGCTGAGAAACCGGCTTGCCAAGTTTATCAGTCTTTGGGCTCTGTCTTCTGGCAAGAATGCCTTTGCCAGCAGAGAGTCCAACCTTGCCCCTATGAACTCCAAGGCTTTGAAGAAGAGCAATAGTTCTGAGGGTGGCTTGTCTGGCCTCCTGGCACGTCTGACCCCTGATGAGCCAGTCGTCCAGATAGGGGAAGACAAAGATACCCTGATTTCTCAGGTAGGCCGCCACCACTGCCAGGCATTTGGTAAAGACCCTGGGAGCGGAGGTAAGGCCAAAAGGTAGTACTCTATACTGATAATGGTTTCCTCCCACAATGAACCTGAGGTACTTTCTGTGGTCTGGATGAATGAGGATGTGAGTATATGCATCCTTTAGATCTAAGGAGCATAGCCAATCTCCCTGCTGGAGGTAGGGCAGAAGGGTTCCAAGAGTAAGCATCTTGAACTTCTCCTTCTCTAGGAACTTGTTGAGGTTTCGGAGATCTAGAATAGGTCGAAGGCCACCGGTTCTTTTGGGTACTAGGTAATACCTGGAGTATAACCCTCGACCTTGTAAGTGGGGAGGCACAGGCTCCACTGCCCTGTCCACCAACAGACATTGTAGCTCCTGAAGGAGAAGATCTGTGTGCAGGGGAGGCCTTGGAGGCTCCCCTGGAAAGTATGGAGGAGGCAGTTGTTGGAAGTGTAGTGCATAGCCCCTGTGGACTATTCTTAACACCCAACTGTCTCCAGTGATGAGTGGCTACTGGTGGGCAAACAGAGCTAGGCGACCTCCTGTGCAGGGTTGGGAGAGCAGGGACGGAGAGGCTATGCCTAAGGAGTCAAAAAACCCCACCCTGCTGAGTGGGAGCAGGGGCCGGAGGCTTGGTGGTCCTCTGCCTATGGGGCCCATTACCCTGCCCCTTGGCTTGCTGACCCTGAGGGGCAGCTTGGGCAGCCTGGTACTGTGGGTACTGTTTGTAGGCAGTGCCCTTCCTCGGGTAAAAGGGCTTTTTACCCGAGCCCTTCTTCTTGTGAGAAGGGGCAGAAGTCTTTCTAGACAGCCTTGTCCTTGTGGGGTGCTCGGTCTTGAGCTGTGCGGCCTTCTCGGTCATGGGCTTGCCAAAAAGGTTCTCACCTCGGCAAGGGACATCGACCAACTTGTCCTGAACCCATGGCTCGAGGTCCGATGACTGCAGCCATGCCTGGCATCGAGCCGCGAAGCCGGCTGCCACAACACGGGCCGAAGCCTCGAAGCCATCGTAGGCAGCGCGGGACATAAACTTGGAGCATTCCCGGATCCCCAAGGACATGGACTTGAACCTCTGCAAGGGTTCACCGGAGAGACCAGCAGAGAACCCGGCCAGCTCCTTGACCAGGTCTCGCAAGTACATGCCCATGTACAGCTGGTAAGACTGGACATGGCAAGCAAGCATCGAGCCCTGGAAGCACTTTCTACCAAAACCATTGAGGTTTCGGGCCTCCCTGCCAGGGGGCACCGCGGAGTGCATCTTCTGACTTTTCAGGCGATGCATGGCCGATTCCACCACCATGGAATGGTGTGGTATCTGCGCCTTCTGAAAGCCAGGACTCTTCCGGAGTCGATAGATCGTATCGACCCGCTTGCTTAAAACCGGCGCCGAGGTCGGTGCCTCCCACATCCGGAAGAGGAGCCGTTCCAGCATCGGAGGAACCGGGACAGTAAAGGCCTCCTTCGGAGGAGAGTCGTACTGCAGGGCCTCGAGCTCCTCGGCTCGAGGTTCGCCCTCGGGGTCCGCAGGGATAGCCAACACAGTGGCCATATCCCGGACGAACTCCGAGAACCGGGTATCCTCCGGAGGGGATCTACTCCGGGGTTCAGACTGCGGTGAGTCCGATGGGACGCACCGAGTCTTGAAGGTGTCGGGGGACTCCTCGTCCTCCGTCTCCCATGCGGACTCGTCCGATGAGGAATCGGGGTCTGACCTCACGGGGCCTGCGAGCACCCGCCCCGACGCCGAAGGCACCGACATCGACGCCCTCGGTCCCGAACGGGAGGTCGAGGGAGATCGCGACTGAGGTCGACCTCGAGCCTTCATGGCCTCGAGTATCGGCTCGGTCTCCGGGGTCGACTTCGATGTCCTGGTGGTCAGGTCATATGCGCCAGACAGGCTGGCCATCAGTGCCCGCTGCTGTTCCATGAAGGCAGACAATCTGCTCTCCAAGGCTGTCAACCTTAGACCCAGCTCAGGAGACTCAGCAGCTCCCGACTCGGGCCCCGGCAGCGCCGGGCCCGACGTCGGCTCCCTGGGAGGAGAATCCATGAGGACTACAGGGCTTACGTGTCCAGCAGACTCCGGCTCCAGTCGAGGGACTTTGGAAGGCTTCTCCTGTTCCACGGGCCCGGGGCGACGGTCGGGGGTCTGAGACTTAGCTCTCGAGGAGCCAGGGACCTCTTCCAATGACGCCCTCGTGAGCCGCTTCTTCCTCTTGTGTTCCCGGTCGGGGGACCCCCTGTCCGAGGAGCCACGACGGTGCTCGGGATCCGACTCTCGAGATGTCGAGGCCTCAGACGAAGTCCGGGCCCGGCCGGAGGCCGAGTCAGAAAAAAGCCTTTCCTTTTGGTGCTGACGACTTCGCAGTGCCTTGGAAGACATTTTCCCACATGGTCCACACGTCTTAGGGTCGTGATCAGGACCGAGGCACCGAAGGCAGCAGTCGTGTGTGTCGGTGAGAGACATCAGTTTCTTACACCGATCACACTTCTTAAAACCGCTGGAAGCCATCGGGGAAAAAAGAGTCCCCGCGAGGTCAAAGGACCGGCTTTCCAGGGAAAAGGAAAAAAGGGCGCGAACGTCAGCCACTAAGGGCAAAAAACGAAAAAAGAAGATCGGGCTCGATACCGGTGTACCGAACCCGGCAGGAGGGGAACCGACGTCAAATCGGAGAAGAAAAATAGCGAAGAATCACAAAAAATCAAACAATTTTCCGGGATGACTAGGACTCACGTCCGATGGGCTTCACGGAAACTGAGAGACTGAGCAAGATGGCACCTTTAGGCGGGAAGGGAACCGCGCATGCGTGCCTGCATTCCCAAAGGTTTTCATGGAAAGCTGGGGAAATGCTCCGCAAGGGCTCCATCGACGTCGATGTCACCCATATGTGAGGACTGACTTCCTGCTTGGTCCTGGAGAAAGAGTAGTTACTCACCTGTAACAGGTGTTCTCCAGGAGCAGCAGGAATCAGTCCTCACATATGGGTGACGTCGGCGCCGACGGAGCCCTCGCGGAGCAATTTCCCCAGCTTTCAAAGAAAGCCTTTGGGAATTGCAGCGCGCATGCGCGGTCCCCTTCCCGCCCAAGGGTGCCATCTTGCTCAGTCTGATGACATAGCTAAAAGACAGCAAAAAATTAGCAAAAACGAAAGGATATGACTGCAACTCCAAGGGGAGGAGGGAGGGTTGTGAGGAATGATTCCTGCTGCTCCTGGAGAACACCTGTTACAGGTGAGTAACTACTCTTTCTCCAGGACCAAGCAGGAAGTCAGTCCTCACATATGGGACTCCCTAGCTTAAGGCTACCGGAGACCTCAAGCAGAAAAATGAGCTCCCTCTAGCTCAGTAGCACAGAAAGAAGGAATCTTCTCGTAAAACGCCCCCGACCGGTAGCCCAACACCAGGGCCGGAGGGTAGGTGTTGCCTAAACCTCAAAGAGATTATGGAGGACTGCCTGACCGAAAGCACTGTCCCTGCGGGACTCCCTCTCCAGGCAGTAATGGCCCGCAAAAGTCTGGCTTGAAGACCAAGTAGCGGCCCGGCAGATGGCTGCCAACGGAACAGAGCGGAGATGAGCCACTGACACAGCCTTTGCCCTAACACGATGAGCCGTGACCCGACCCTCCAATGAGAGGCCGGCCGCCCCATAAGCCCAAGCGATACAGTCAGCAACCCATATGGACAAAGTACGCTTGGAGACAGGTAGCCCCAACTTATTGGGGTCAAAAGAAACGAAGAGCTGAACAGCCCTTCTATGCTCTTGCATACGGTCAAGGTAGAAGGATAAAGCCCTCCTACAGTCCAGGGTATGCAGGACCATTTCAGCCCGGCAGGTGTGCGGCCTGGGAAAGAAGGTCGGAAGAACCACCTCCTGGTTGAGATGAAAAGTAGAAACCACTTTTGGAAGAAACTTAGGTTGAGTCAGTAAGACGACCCTATTCCTGTAGAACCTAGTGTAAGGAGGATCAGACACTAGGGCTTGCAGTTCACTAATGCGCCTAGCAGAGGTAAGGGCTACCAAGAACAAGGTTTTCCAGGAAAGAAAACAAAGAGGGCAGGTAGCCATAGGTTCAAATGGCGGACAGGTAATCTGCTGCAAGACCACATTCAGATCTCACTAAGGGGCTGGTGGGCGTAAAGGAGGCTTAAGGAGAAGGAGGCCTCTGAGAAAACGAGCCACCAAAGGGTGGTGGGAAAGAGGCCTGCCATCCACCGGTGCGTGATGCGCAGAGAGAGCACTGAGATGGACCCTGACAGAGTTGGACTTAAGGCCCAGAATGGAGAGGTAAAGCAAATATCGCAAGACCACTGCTATCAAGCAGGAGAAGGGATTCTCAGACTGCTGAGCACACCAAATGGAGAACCGATGCCACTTAAGAGCGTAGGACTTCCGGGTGGAAGGCCTCCTCGAGGCCAAGACAACCTCTTCCACCTCCCGAGGCAGCTGGAGGGGAGCAAGGACTACCCTTTCAGCAGCCAGGCCATCAGATGAAGGGACCGGAGGTTGGGGTGTAGGAGAGACCCCTGATCCTGTGTCAGGAGATCGGGCTGAAACCCCAGAGGAAGAGGAGTGTCCACCGCCAGCTACATTAGAAGCGGGAACCAAGGTTGTCTCGGCAACCGGGGAGCCACTAGGATCATCGAGGCTCTGTCTCTGAGAACTTTGAAGAGCGTTCGAGACACTAGCGGCATGGGAGGAAAGGCATACAAGAGGCCTGTGGACCATGGAATCAGAAAAGCATCCACCGCTACTCTGAGAGGATGCGGTTGTCAAGAGCAGAATCTGGGAAGTTGCCGGTTCAGAGGACTGGCAAACAGATCCATGGTGGGGAGGCCCCACTTGAGAAAGATCCGCTGAACCACCAATGGATCCAACCTCCACTCGTGTGGTTGGAGGATCCTGCTTAGCTTGTCTGCCAGGTAATTTTCCTGACCTGGGAGATGGACCGCTTTGAGGAGGATGCCGTGGTGGACGGCCCAAGAGCACAGTTTTCGTGCCTCCTGACAGAGAAGGAAGGAGCCTGTTCCTCCTTGTTTGTTCACGTAGAACATTGCAACTTGATTGTCCGTCTGGACCAGCACAGACTGGTGAGAAGTGAGGTGGGAGAAGGCTCTCAGAGCTAGGCGGATGGCTCTGAGCTCCAGGAGGTTTATCTGCTGAGCAGACTCCCAAGGAGTCCAGAGGCCTTGAGTACATGTCCCTTGGCAATGTGCTCCCCAACCCAGGAGAGAAGCATCGGTTGTTAGCACCTGAGAAGGCGGAGGAGATTGAAAATCCACTCCCAGCAGCAGGTTTGGCAGATGAAGCCACCACCGCAGAGAAAAGACCAGCAGGTCGGATACCTGTACTGAGTCCGCCAGGCTCCCCGTGGCCTGATGCCATTGAGTGCGAAGGCACCACTGAGCCGGTCGCATGTTCAGGCGGGCATTGGGGGTCAAATGGACCGTGGAAGCCATATGGCCGAGCAGTCTCAGAAATTGCCTGGCAGATACCAGGGAATTGCTGTGAAAGTGGCTGGCGAGATACATGAGCCTGTGTGCTCTGTCTAGAGGCAGGAAGGCCCGCGCCTGAAGTGTGCTCAACCTTGCGCCGATGAATTCGAGATCTTGAGAGGGGAGCAAAGTGGACTTTGCGAAGTTTATGACAAAGCCCAAGTGCTGGAGCAGTTACAGTGCGATGAGTGGCCTGAGTGGCCTCTTGGGAAGACTGGGCCCTGATGAGCCAGTCGTCTAGGTATGGAAACACAAAGAGGCCTTGAAGCGGTAGATAGGCCGCCACCACTGCTAGGCAATTGGTGAACACCCTGGGGGCGGAGGATAGGCCAAAGGGCAGCACTCTGTACTGGTAATGATTTCCTCCCACAACAAACCTGAGATATTGTCTGTGGTCTGGATGAATAAGGATGTGAGTATAGGCATCCTTTAGATCTAAGGAGCATAGCCAGTCTCCCTGCTGGAGGTAGGGCAGCAGGATCCCAAGGGTAAGCATCTTGAACTTTTCCCTTGCCAGGAACTTGTTGAGGTTTTGCAAGTCCAGGATGGGTCTGAGGCCTCCTGTTCTTTTTGGTATCTGAAAGTACCTGGAATAAAAGCCGTGACCTCGCAGGTGGTGGGGCACCGGTTCCACAGCCTGTTCCTGAAGAAGACTTGCTAACTCCTGAAGGAGTAAGTCCCTGTGCATAGGGAGTCTTGGAGGCTCCCCTGGAAAGTAGGAGGGAGGTACCTGGTGAAAGTGTAGAAGATAGCCTTTCTGAACTATATGAAGCACCCAGGTATCTGAGGTGATGGTTGACCACCTGTGGGCAAAGTGGATCAGCCGGCCTCCTGTGCTGAGAGAAATCAGCGGAGGGGAAGAGGCTATGCTGATGAAGTAAAAAAAACCCACCCTGCTGAGCAGGGGCCGGTGTTGTGGGCTTGGGGGCCTGCTGCCTACGGGACCCATTACCCTGTCCCTTGGCCTGCTGACCCTTTTGGGGAGCTTATGAGGCCTGATACTGAGGGTAGTGTTTATAGGCAGCCGCCTTCCTCGGGTAAAAGGGCTTTTTCCCCGAGCCCTTCTTCTTCTGAGAAGGGGCAGAGGTTTTTCTGGACACCTAGTTCTGGTCAGAGTCTCGGTCTCGATCTGTGCAGCCTTTTCAGCCATGGGTTTGCCAAAGAGGTTTTCACCTCTGCAGGGGACATCGACCAACCTGTCCTGTACCCATGGCTCGAGGTCGGATGACTAAAGCCAAGCCTGTCGGCGGGCACCGATGCCGGCTCTGGCCACTCAAGCCGATGCTTCGAAGCCATTGTAGGCTGCTCGAGAGATAAACTTTGAGCACTCTCAAATACCAGTGGACAAGGCTTGGAACCTCTGCAAAGGTTCCTCGGAGAGACCAGCAGAGAACCCGGCAATTTCTTTTGCCAGATCTCAGAGATACATGCCCATATAGAGCTGGTAGGTCTGGACTCGACAAGCAAGCATAGAGCCCTGGAAGCACTTCCTACCGAAGGCATCCAGGTTGCGGGCCTCCCGGCCGGGAGGCACCAAGGAGTGCATCTTCTGACTCTTGAGTCGATGCATGGCCGATTCCACCACCATGGAATGGGGCGGCAGTTGTGCCTTTTGGAACCCGGGGCTCTTGCGGACTTGATAAATGGAATCGACCCGCTTGCTTGACACCGGCACCGATGCCGGGCTCTCCCACATGCGGAAGAGAAGTCGTTCCAGCATCGGAGGAACCGGTACAGTAAAGGCCTCTTTCGGGGGAGAGTCATACTGGAGGGCATCGAGCTCTTCGGCTCGAGGCGCCTCCTCGGGGAATGCCAAGGCCTTGGCCATATCCCGCACGATGTCCGAGAACCGGATGTCCTCCGGGGGGGGGACCGTCTCCGAGGTTCGGACTCGGGTGAGTCCGATGGGACACACCGAGTCCGAAAAGTACCAGGTGACTCTTCGTCCTCCGTTTCCCAGGCTGACTCCTCGGAGGAGGAATCGAGCGGCTCCGGTCGGGCGGGAACCGATGCCCTCTGCCCCGACGCCGAGGGTGTCGGCGTCGATGACCTCAGTCCCGAACGGGAGGCCGAGGGAGACCGCGACCGAGGATCGACTCGAGCTCGCATGGACTCGAGGATCACCTCGGTCTCCGGGGTCGACTTGGACGTCGACGTCCCGGTGGTCGGGGCAGATGCACTGGCGAGGCCAGCTTTCAATGCCCGCTGCTGGTCCATGAAGGCAGTCAAACTGCTCTCCAAGGCCGTCAACCTGAGTCCAAGCTCAGGAGACCCAGCAGCCCCCGACTCGGGCCCCGACGGCGTCGGGCCCGACGTCGGCTCCTTCGGAGGCGAGTCCACGAGGACTACAGTACTCACGTGTCCAGGCGACTCCATTTCGAGACGAGGATGTTTCGAAGACCTCACCGACTCCGAGGACCCGGGACGGCTATCGGGGCTATGCGAGCTGGCCCTCAAGGAACCAGGAGCGTCCACCGACGCCGCCCTCGCGGGTTTTTTCTTCCTATGATGTTCCCGGGCAGGAGACCCCCGCTCAGAGGAACTCCGACGATGCTCAGGACCGGAGTCCCAGGACGTCGAAGCCTCTGATGAGGTCCGGGCCCGGCCGGACGCGGAGTCAGAGAAGATTCGTTCTCTTTGATGCTGCCGACTCCTTAACGCTTTTGAAGACTTCTTGCTACACGGACCGCAGATCATCGGGTCATGATCGGGTCCAAGGCAGCGGAGGCAGCAGTCGTGTGTGTTGGTAAGAGACATGAGTTTCTTACACCGATCACACTTTTTAAACCTGCTGGCAGCCATCGGGGGAAAAAGGGCCCCTGCGAGGTTAAAAGACAGGGCTGCCAGTGAAAAATAAAAAATGGCGCGAACGCTTGTCACGAAGGACAAAAAACCGAAAAATAAAGAACGGACCCGATACTGGCGTAGCGGGTCCGGGCGGGAAAAGGATTCGGCGTCGAACCGAGAAAAGAATAAGAAATAAAATCAACTTTTTCTGCGGCGATCACAAACAGCGTCTGTAGGGCTCTGCGGAATAAAGAAGACTGAGCAAGATGGCACCCTTGGGCGGGAAGGGGACCGCGCATGCGCGCTGCAATTCCCAAAGGCTTTCTTTGAAAGCTGGGGAAATTGCTCCGCGAGGGCTCCGTCGGCGCCGACGTCACCCATATGTGAGGACTGACTTCCTGCTTGGTCCTGGAGAATGGTCAGGACCCAAACAGGTTAAACACCAGCTTTTGGAGTCTAAGAATAAAGCTGTACCGCCACAGCTTAAACATTTCTTAGAGAAAGAGGCTGGCGGTTCCATGAGGGACATGGACAGGCCTAGAAGGCCTAAAAATTTAAGACAGAAGAAAAAATATACCCTGAAGGGAAAAATTTACAGAAAAAGAAAAAAGAAACACCGGCGGTACCGGTGTAGTCGGGGAGACAGCCGCGACCACAAGAAACAAAAGAATTAAAAGAAGAATTTTCTGCGGTGACAGGAGGACGTCCTGCTGGCTCCGCGGAAAAACGAAAACTGAGGAGAGACAGTTGGAAAGGTGGGAAGGCAGCATGCAGGCGCTGAGGGATGCTCCCAAAAGCTTTCTGATTGGACGCTGGGGAGCGTTCCCGCGCAGGCTCTGTCGGTACTGACGTACCCATGTGAAGACTCATTCCTGCTTGTTCCTGGAGATATATTAGTAGGAAGCCCTGCTTTATCTTGTCTATTCCTTTGATTATGTTATTGAATAGATGTATGAGTAGTGTCTCAACACCATGTTTTTGACGGAATCCGTGCTGGTGGGGATCTAGTGGGGCGAATTCATCAATGTGATCTTGGAGCTGTCTCTGTACAATTTTTTCAGTTATTTTAGCCAGGAATGGAAGGCTGGATATTTGGGCGGTAGGTTGATGGGTCGGTAATGTTGGATGAGGTAGATTTAGGAATGGGGTGGATAGTAGATTGTTTGAGGGCTTTTGGCATGTAGCCATGGGTGAGAGAGGTGCTCACTATCTTTTGGATGAATATGCCGAGTTCTTCTTTGGTGGATTTAATCCAAGTTAACGGGCAGGGGTCAGATGGAGAGGTGGTGGTGTTTAGTGCAGTGATGGTTTGTTCTATTTGTTTTTTTGATGGAATGCTGAAGTTCTTCCATTGATTGGTAGTTGCAGAGTCATCTGTTGCTGGTGTATCCATAAGGGGGATGTACTTATGTTGTGTGTTGGTGCTGTTCTTGGCTGTTAGGTAATCAGCAAAGGTTTGCGGGTGTATTTTACTTTCATCTTTCATTGTTATTTATTTATTTATTTATATTTCTTATATACCGCGCTATTATAATCAGTGCGGTTTACATTTGAAACAGAACATACAAGAATGTAAGCAAGTTACATCAAGTTTTTTACATTGAACAGGGAATGTAAACATGGAGTAAAAACGAGGGAGAAACTATGTACATATAAAATTATAATGCTCTTACAGATAAATAAATATGACCTTTGTCTAGAGGGTTGGCTAGATGGTCATTCGTTAGGGTATGAACGATGTTGAAGAGTTCTTTAGGTTTATTACAGGCTTTTAGTACAAGGTTTGTGTGGTATTGTTTGTTTGTTTGTTTATTAGGTTATTGTAATCTTTTTACATCTCCTGGTATTGTTTCAGTGTAGTTTCTGATTTGTTGCATCTCCAGCAATGTTCCAGTTGTCTTAGTTTTCTTTTGGATTGTCTTATTGTGTTACAGTACCATGGTGTAGATCTGGACCTGTTTTTGTTGTGGTGTGAGTTCATACGAGGTGTTAGTTGTGACGCAGCAGATATGGTGGTATTCCATGAGTCGATGGCTTTGTCCAGGTCGGTGAAATCTTGGGGTAGGGACTGCATGGTATCTTTGAGGAATTGCTCTTTGTTGAAGGCTTTGAAGTGTCTTGTTGGCTGTTCCATTTTCCGGGCTGCCTGAACGGTATTGAGGTAGAGTTCAAATGATATGGCATGGTGATCTGACCATGGTATTAGTGTAGTTTTAGGTGGTGTTATGAGATCTTTATCTAGGGTGGAACGAATATGCGGTCTGGTGTGGAGCCAGAGCGATGTGCTGGGCCCGATAAGATTTGCTTGAGTTGAATGGATTCCATTGTTTTGTGAAATGCAAGTTCAGTTGTTGTTGAGGCAGATGTGAGGTTTACGTCTCCTAGCACAATGAGAGTCTTGTGTGGTGAGTTAGCTGATTAATTTCTTTGACTGGATGACCAGAGAGTTCGACCAAGGGAAAAAGCTATATGTGGTGTACATGTAGGCAACTTATAAATAAATTGAGTGCTCTAGGGATGGACCCTAAAGTGACTGACTGGGTTAGAAACTGGTTGATTGCGAGACAACAAAGGGTACTGGTAAACTGAGTTCACTCTAAGGATAAAGACATTACCAGTGGTGTGCCGCAGGGATCGGTACTTGGTATGATTCTTTTTAACATTTTTGTAAGTAATATTGCAAAAGATCTGTTGAGTGTGGTTTGCTTCTCAAAATCTGCAATAGGGTAGATACCCACAAAGGTGTGGATTTATTTAGCAATTGTATTTATTTAGCAATGCTTATATACCGCTTTTCACCAGGTCAACGTGGTTTACGTTCAGGTACGGTAGATATCAGTTAATGCTAAAAAATACAGAGTCATGCATTTAGGCTGCAAAAATCCAAGGGAGTGGTACAGTATAGAAGGGAAAGCAAAATTAGCCATCTGTAACAGGGGACAGCAGGAATCAGTCCTCACATATGGGTGATGTCAGCGCTGATGGAGCTCTCACGGAAGCATCACTCTAGCTTTCAAAGAAAGCCTTTGGGAGATGCATCATGCATGTGTGGTCCCCTTCCTGTCTAAGAGTGTCATCTTGCCTCAGACTAATGACATAGCTAAGACAGTAAAATAATAAAATACGGTAAAGAAGCAACTACAAGGGAAGGAGGGAAGGTTATGAGGACTGATTCCTGCTGTCCCCAGTGAACTCCTGTTACAGGTGAGTAACTATGTTTTCTCCAGGAACAAGCAGGAAGTCAGTCCTCACATATGGGACTCCCGAGCTACAGGCTACTGAGAACCTGTAAAAACTGCCATGGCAACCAGAGAAGGTGAGCCGTGAGCTGCAGCAGTTGAGTCCCAACTGAGAGATTCTTGCAAGACCCAAGTGTCCGGCGGAAAACCAGCACTCTGGTAGTCTGAACACAGAAGGGTCAGAGGGCAAGATTTGCCTACACCCCGAATAGATAACAGGAGTACGATCTGGCTGAAGGCATTGTCCCATTGGGACTCCCTCTCCAGGCAATGGTGAGCAGCAAAGATGTGGACTGAAGACCAGGTAGTGGCCCGGTAGATTTCCATCACAGGTACGGAACGCAGATTTACCACAGAGGTAGCCATGGCCCTGATGTGGTGCGCCATGACTTGCTGGTCTAATGAGATCCCACTCTGCTCACAGGCAAGGGTAATGCAGTCCGCCACCCAAGTGAACAGAGTTTGCTTGGTCACTGGAAGCCCCAGTCAACTGGGGTCATAGGAGACAAAAGGTTGAGGTGCTTTGCGGTAGCCCTGAGTCTGTTGAAAATAGAAGGACAGAGCCCTCTTGCAATCCAGAGTATGGAGAATAGTCTCCGCCTTGCTGGCGTGAGGCCTCGGGAAGAAGGTGGGGAGCAGCACCTCCTGAATGAGGTAGAAGGGGGATACCACCTTTGGCAGAAACTTGAGGTGTGTGCAGAGCACCGCCCTGTTCTTGTAGAACCTCGTGCAGGGAGGCTCTGCCACCAGAGCCTGGAGCTTGCTGACATGCAAGCTGACTTGAGTGTCATGAGAAAGACAACCTTCCAAGAGAGGTACAAAAAGTGGCAGGTAGTCAAGGGCTCAAACGGCGACTTAGTGAGCTGTGAGAGCACCATGTTGAGATCCCACTCCATTGGAGGTGGGCAGATGGGGGGCTTAGACAATGAGGCTCCGCAGAAAATGAGAAATGAGGGGCTGAGCCGAGAGCGGCTTTCCCTCAACATAGTGGTGGTGCACTGTGATAGCACTCAGGTGCACCGTGACTGAGTTGCACTTCAGTCCCACCTGGGACAGGTGGAGTAGGTACTGGAGTACCAGTTGCACCAAGCAGGAGAATGGGTTCACCCATCTCTCAGTGCACCACACTGAATAATGGCGCCACTTAAAAGTATATGCCTGTCTCGTGGAGGCGTTGCAGGGGGCAAGAAGGATCTCCTCCATGTCTTGTGGGAGGTCAAAGGGAGTGAGAAGTACCCTTTCAGCAGCCAGGCCATGAGTGATAGGGACCCCAGGTTGGGGTGCAGGAGAGAGCCCTCCTCCTGTAACAGAAGTCCTGAGGCATAGCCCAAGGAAATCAGAAATGCCACTGACAGGCGGAGAAGTAGCGGGAACCAAGGTTATCTGGACCACCTGGGGGCTATCAATATCAGTGGTGCCCTGTCGCTCTGGATCTTGAAGAGGATCTTGGTGACCAGCGGTGTTCGCGGGAAGGCACAGAGAAGGCCTTTCATCCATGGAATAAGGAACGCATCCGCCGCTACCCGGGATGGGTGCAGCTGGCGGGAACATAAGCTGAGCAACTGTGTGCTGTTCAGGTTAGCAAACAGGTCCACTAGGGGGACACCCCAGAGGTGGAAATGCTGGGAGGCCACTCTGAGGTCCAGATGCCACTCGTGTGGCTGGAGAATTCTGCTCAGCTTGTCTGCCAGGACATTCTGCTGGCCCGGGAGGTAGACCACAGACAGGAGCATCTTGTTGCATGTTGCATGTTGCATATGAGCAAGGGGCAACCGCCTCCTGGCAGAGGGAGTATGACCCCCCTGCCTCCCTGCTTGTTCACATAGAACATTGCAACTGCCTTGTGTGTGGAGGTCCTTGCAGTGAGCTTCCCAACCCAGCAGGGAGGCATCTGTGGTTAGGACCTCTGGGGGGTGGGTGACGGGAGAGATGCCACCAGTCGAGGGAGTCCACCAGGTGGCGGGTCACTCTTATCCTGTTTCAAAGCCTGCCCTTGGCTTGTGTCCACTGGGAGTGGAGGCACCACTGAGCAACCCTCATATGTAGGCGAGCGTACAGGGCACATGGACCATGGAGGCCATCTGGCCCCGCAGGCAGAGGAGAAGACAGGCGGGCATTGACCGGTGGTGCTGCACCTCTGTGGTTAGTGCCCTGAGGCGATTTGAACTCTTCAAAGGGAAGAAGGCCTTGGTCTGGAGGGTGTCTAGCTGAGACCCTATGAATCTAGGCATTGAGCTGGGAAGAGGTGGGACTTGGGGTAGCTGATGATGAACTCCAGGTGCTGCAGGGTGTGGATAGTGCACTCGGTGGCGTGGTGTACATCTGGATATGTGCCTCCCCTTATGAGATGGTCATACAGGTAGGGAAAGATGAAGACTGCTTGGAGACGAAGGCAGGCTGTGACCACCGCTAGACACTTGCTGAAGACCTTTGGCAATGATGCCAGCCCAAAGGTTAGCACCCTGTATTGGTAGTGACCTCCTCCTGCAACGAACTATAGGTATTTGTGGTGGCTGGATGGATCAGGATGTGAGTATAACCATCCTTCAAGTCTAAGGAACATAGCCAGTTTCCCTAATGGACATACAGCAGCAGTGTTCCAAGGGAGAGCATCTTGAACTTCTCCCTCTCCAGGAATTTGTTCAGGTCCCGCGGGTCTAGGATGGGCCCTGTCTGCTTGGAAATGAGGAAATATCTGGAGTAGAAGCCTTTGTCCCAAAAGTAGTTTGGGAACAGGCTATACTGCCTTGTCCTTAAAGAGGCCTGCAAGCTCTGTGAGGAGCAGAGCCTGGTGAAGGAGAGGCCTGACAGGCTCTCCTGGAAAGCAAGAGGATGGCGTCTGTTGCAGGTGGAGAAGGTAACCCTCCCCGACAACTTGCAGTACTCAGGCATCAGTAGTGATGGAGGACCAATTGCAGACAAACAGAGCCAGACATCCCCCTGTGGGCTGTAGGGGACCTCCTGGGGGAGAGGAGGTCATACCCAAGGAGTCAAAAACTCCCTCCAGACTGGGCCGGGGCTGGCGCCTGGGTCTTGGTGGTCTTCTGCTTGCAGAGGCCGCTCCCTTGACCCTTGTGCTGCTGGCCTTACTATGGAGCAGAGAAGGCTTTGAACTGTGGGGCATTGTCAACCCCCCCTTTTTCCTCGGGAAGAAGGGCTTCTTCCCCGGTGCCTTCTTACGGAGATGCACCGAGGTTTTTTTAGAGTCTGGTTCTTCTCAGGAACTTGGTCTCTATTTCAGCCTTTTGTCTGCCATGGGTTTCCTGAAGATTCTCTCCGATACAGGGTACATCAATAAGTTTGTCCTGAACCCACTGCTTGAGGTCAGATGACTGCAGCCAGGCCTGGCATCGGGCCATGATGCCCAAGACTGCTACTCTGACTGAGGACTCGAAGCCATCATATACTGCTTGAGATAAAAACTTTGAGCACTCCTTGACCGCTAAGGCTAGTGACTTGAATCGCTGGAGAGGTTCCCTGTTGAGGCTTGCTGAGAAATCAGCGAGCTCCCTTGCCAGCTCCTTGAGATATATGCCAATGTACAATTGGTAGGATTGAGTACACAACGAGCAGAAGCAAATGATGACCCAGTGACTTTAGGTTGCTTAAGATTACTTTATTGAAGGTCCCCAACGCGTTTCTGCTTACGCCTTTCTCAAGGGGAGAGATGCTTACAAAGAAAAGACAAATATATTAAAATACATACATAAAAAACATCTCTAAAAGGCAACCGGAACACATTTACATACTGTTAAAATACATAACAAAATTAACTTTAAAATTAAAATAAAAGTAAAACTGTTAAAAACATAACTATGCATGAAGAACTTAAATGTAACACTTATATTGAATTATTAAAATGATTAAAAACCATGAATGACATATTAAAACACCATCGAAAAATAGACGCAGGGCAGCAAGGAACTCATTCAAACGCAGGTATATTAATCATGTGAAAGCTACTCACTGAAACGTGCACCGAAGTGCCGTTCAAAATGAAGAGACGCTGAGGTCTTTAGTGAGGTTGTAATATGCCACTATATAAACGGAAACAGATCACCTTAAATTAGAAAACCTTAAAATAGAAATGATGCTATGAATAAAAGTCTTTTACAAATACTTCAAAGGACAGTGCATTCTAAATACCTGTGTTGACTGCACGATCAGAGTTAACCTTTCTAAGGGAAACTTGTAGAGTTAGCAATAGCGGGATGCTGTACAAGCAACAGCAAAGAACACACAAACGTGAAAAATGAATAATTATATTTTGTAATTGTTGCTATTTTGGCAAGAATCAAAAAGTATTTTTACTTACTGCTGACGGCAATAGCTGTGCAAGGTACGTTCTTCTAAATGGATCGGAATCCTGCTCTAAGTGCTATTTTTGAAGACGCTAATTTTCGCGCCAAAAGGGGCGTGGCCATCATCATCCAATCAATGAAGGGATATTTAGGAGTGTATAGAGGGATATTTAGGAGTGTATAGAGGAAAGACAATATTTAATACTAAGAAATATACTTAATAACAGGAATATATTAAATAGAAAATTACCTAAATAAGTATAACTCGGCAAGGAAGACATGCTGAAGCCTTGTAGTACACACGGGAGTCCCGGCAAGGAGACCGACGGACACCTGTCAAATGCAGGGGAAGTGTGTAAAAAAAAGGGAGGTAAAAAAGATTGTGTACAATGTAAACCCATATTAAATGTTAGATACAAATGTGTCCTTGTGGGTACCACCTCGGAGTACTGACATACTGAAACACAACACGACTTGCCGCGGAAAACGGCAGCCACCTGTTAAAGGCAGAGAAAGTGTGTGAAGCACAGCTAGTGTATAAAGTAAAGTAAAACTTGGCATAAAAAATGGTTCTTGAATATCAAGGACCGTTACAAATGTATTATAAAAATGAATGAACTATAAACATCATGCAGAGAAATACTTTACTTATAAAACAATACTCAAAAAACACACTCCTTCTATTGCCCTCTTTGCTTTAGTTGAACCAATCAGACGGAATATTTAAAAAGTTTTTGAAAAACGTAGAATATGGAAAAAGGTTGATCCTCCTTCAAAATAATGAAACAATTTTAGTAAACCTTTTGGGACAAATATCAATAAATAAATAATTAAAAAATTTTAATAAAAGGAGTATGTATAAAGGAAAAAACGTCGAGCAAATGTAGATTAAAAAATGTAATCCACTTAAAGGAATAAAAGGTGTGAATAATTCGAAATGTGAGGGCTTTATGGTAAGTGGGATAAGTAGTGAATTATATTATAGTTAGTATCTTATTACTAAATAAAACTCGATGTATTAATAAAAAAATTCGATGTATTGACAAAAAATTAAAATGAAAAATCGGGGTTAAAAAGATAAAAGGATAATATTCATAAATAACTAAATAGATAAAACAAATAATAACTATGAAATGTACAATAAATAAATAACAAATAATGATGTAGCACCACTTAAAACGTTTGGATGCCACGGGCGAGACTAAGATACTTGATGTGGATAACGTGTGGGCAGGTATTTATCTCCATTTTCATTGAAATGTATGTGCCTATCAATGCTGTAGAATAAAAACATAGCTATACTAGCAAAACTCTCTCTTAATTATGACTGTGGTTAGTGTGTTAAGTTGTGAGTTTATGTTAGGGTAAATATTTAAACGAAGCTCGATGTAGTGATTAAAAATTAAAATTTGAAAATTCTAGTCTAAAAAAATAATAATAAAAAGGTAATATTTATAATTTGCTAAAAGGGTAAAACGTAACAATAAATAATTGAATGAATAATGTTGTAGCATCGCTTAAAACTTCTAGATGCCTTTTATCTTTTTAACCCCGATTTTTCATTTTAATGTTTTTGTCAATACATCAAATTTTTTTATTAATACATCGAGTTTTATTTAGTAATAAGATACTAACTATAATATAATTCACTACTTATCCCACTTACCATAAAGCCCTCACATTTCAAATTATTCACACCTTTTATTCCTTTAAGTGGATTACATTTTTTAATCTACATTTGCTCGACGCTTTTTCCTTTATACATACTCATTTTATTAATATTTTTTAATTATTTATTTATTGATATTTGTCCCAAAAGGTTTACTAAAATTGTTTCATTATTTTGAAGAAGGATCAACCTTTTTCCATATTCTACGTTTTTCAAGAACTTTTTAAATATTCCGTCTGATTGGTTCAACTAAAGCAAAGAGGGCAATAGAAGGAGTGTGTTTTTTGAGTATTGTTTTATAAGTAAAGTATTTCTCTGCATGATGTTTATAGTTCATTCATTTTTATAATACATTTGTAACGGTCCTTGATATTCAAGAATCATTTTTATGCCAAGTTTTACTTTACTTTATACACTAGCTGTGCTTCACACACTTTCTCTGCCTTTAACAGGTGGCTGCCGTTTTCCGCGGCAAGTCGTGTTGTGTTTCAGTATGTCAGTAATCCGAGGTGGTACCCACAAGGACACATTTGTATCTAACATTTAATATGGGTTTACATTGTACACAATCTTTTTTACCTCCCTTTTTTTACACACTTCCCCCGCATTTGGCAGGTGTCCGTCGGTCTCCTTGCCGGGACTCCCGTGTGTACTAGAAGGCTTCAGCATGTCTTCCTTGCCGAGTTATACTTATTTTGGTAATTTTCTATTTAATATATTCCTGTAATTAAGTATATTTCTTAGTATTAAATATTGTCTTTCCTCTATACACTCCTAAATATCCCTCTATACACTCCTAAATATCCCTTCATTGATTGGATTATGATGGCCACGCCCCTTTTGGCGCGAAAATTAGCATCTTCAAAAATAGCACTTAGAGCAGGATTCCGATCCATTTAGAAGAATGTACCTTGCACAGCTATTGCCGTCAGCAGTAAGTAAAAATACTTTTTGATTCTTGCCAAAATAGCAACAATTACAAAATATAATTATTCATTTTTCACGTTTGTGTGTTCTTTGCAGTTGCTTGTACAGCATCCCGCTATTGCTAACTCTACAAGTTTCCCTTAGAAAGGTTAACTCTGATCGTGCAGTCAACACAGGTATTTAGAATGCACTGTCCTTTGAAGTATTTGTAAAAGACTTTTATTCATAGCATCATTTCTATTTTAAGGTTTTCTAATTTAAGGTGATCTGTTTCCGTTTATATAGTGGCACATTACAACCTCACTAAAGACCTCAGCGTCTCTTCATTTTGAACGGCACTTCGGTGCACGTTTCAGTGAGTAGCTTTCACATGATTAATATACCTGCGTTTGAATGAGTTCCTTGCTGCCCTGCGTCTATTTTTCGATGGTGTTTTAATATGTCATTTCATGGTTTTTAATCATTTTAATAATTCAATATGAGTGTTACATTTAAGTTCTTCATGCATAGTTATGTTTTTAACAGTTTTACTTTTATTTTAATTTTAAAGTTAATTTTGTTATGTATTTTAACAGTATGTAAATGTGTTCCAGTTGCCTTTTAGAGATGTTTTTTATGTATGTATTTTAATATATTTGTCTTTTCTTTGTAAGCATCTCTCCCCTTGAGAAAGGCGTAAGCCAAAACGCGTCGGAGACCTTCAATAAAGTAACAGGTGATCTCTGGGAACAGCAGGAATTAGTCTTCACATATGGGTACGTCGGTACCGACGGAGCCTGCACGGGAATGCTGCCCAACTTCCAATCAGAAAGCTTTTGGCAGCATCCCTCGCGCCTGCGCAGTGACTTCCCACCTTCTCCACAGCCTCTCTTCAGTTGAGTTTCAGAGCTGAGACAAAGGCGAGGAGAGAAAAGGAAGAAGATAAAAAAGATGCAATTCCTAGGGGAGGTGGGAGGGTTGTGAAGACTAATTCCTGCTGTTCCCAGAGATCACCTGTTACAGGTAAGTAACTGTGCTATCTCCAGGAACAAGCAGGAATGAGTCTTCACATATGGGGACTCCCTAGCTGGAGATGCCGGGGGAGATCCCATAAAAATGCAAGTGCCTGGATCAGGGGTGCATTTTGACTCCAGGAATCCCCGGCATCCAATGTGGGATGGAGGGTAGGAGTTGACAATAAAGGAGCTGTGAGGAAAGAACAGCATAGCCAAGGACTAGAGGGTTGTACAAACTACAGGAGTCCTTGGTAGACATAATGAGTAGCATCAAAAGACATTTAATGTACACTTAAAATATGCAGCTTACCTACTGTATTGTAGGAAGTAGAAAGCATGATGGAGTCTACTGGATAAGCAGTAGCAGAATCTTCAAGGTGACCTCTCAGCAGTGAGGATGAAGGTCCAGACCTGGAGGTAGTAGATGATCCAGGTGTCAACTGGGTAGGATTTGACGTCAGGTCTTCAATGGAAAGCTTTATGGGAAAAGCTGAAAACTCCTTTAGGCATAAGGTCATTAACATTGAGGACTAAAGGAAGAAGACTGACGGAGTTGGACAACTAGCCCAGTCCTGGCGGGAAGAGGGGAACTGGAAAAAATCCCCTATTCCCATGGAAAACAGTTGTGTACTCAAGATAAAGAGGTACACTGTTTTTCCTAGCTGGCGAGAGATAGAAACATAGAAATATGACGACAGAAAAAGACCACATGGCCTATCTAGTCTGTCCTTCCATAACAACTACAACAGTCCACTTTTTGCCTTTAGAGATCCTCTGTGTTGGTCCCATGCTTTCTTGAATTCAGTTACTGTCCTCATCTCTACCACCTCCACTGGGAGACTATTCCACGGATCCACTACTCTTTCCGTAAAGAAATATTTCCGCATATCACTCCTGAATATAGAAACATAGAAATATGACGACAGAAAAAGACCACATGGCCTATCTAGTCTGTCCTTCCATAACAACTACAAAGGATGGGTGTTTCCCTGGCCGGGAATCGAACCCGGGCCGCAGCAGTGAGAGTGCTGAATCCTGACCACCAGGGAAGAAGATAGGAAAAATATTGAAGCTTGATGCTTCATGGACTTAAAGGAAAAATGGAGATGTTAGCACCAAAGAGGGTATTGGTGCCTAACAGTTTCTGCATCGTAAGATGGCATGGGACGTAGGGCGACAGACTGTCTAAAACCTCTAGGAGGTAAAACATGTAGTCTAGACAGTAAGGGTGATAGTGTGTAAGACAGATCAACCCTTAAGAGGCCCCTTATCAAACACATATATATATAGGGATATATACATGTGGCTGGAAAATATATGTATATATTTATATATATATATATATATATACATATACATATATAAATATGTTCAGATGTGTATATTAGGATATGGGTGGTGAAATATATCAAATATATATAGAGATATAGATATGATATACCTGAAGATATGTAAATTTGTGGGGCTTGATTTAGCACCCCCAGAGCAATGATATAGGTATGTAGACATATATGGAGATGCTACATACAAGGCAACAGGTTGAAGATACACGTTTACCACCCAGCCCCATAATTGTACATGGGGAATATAAAAGAAAAAGATTCTGTGCTCTACAAGAGGGTGAACCCACTTGGGATATGAATAGAGAATCTATTTTCATGGATTGCAGAAAGGCAATCTAAGCAGATAACCGTGATGTTCGCGTGAGAACAGATGAACATATGAATCTGTAAAGAACAAGGCGGGAGTTCCACAGAACACTGACATGGTAGATGTGGAAAAACGCAGGGAAGATACCAGAGGGACCTATGGAAGGACCCAGAGGTAGCATGCGTAAACAGAAGCCTTGGATTTTCACACAGAATAACTGATATCTCGTGTTAACACCCCAGGCTAGAGGGGGTGTGGAGAACCCTCACAGGCATAGGAAGGGTTTATAAGTTTTTCCCTACTAATAGAGAAACTTCAGAGACAAGGTCAATGCTCTATAGCAAGGCCCTCATAGTAGAAAGCTTCTCTGAAGACTGCAGAGAGCATTGTGCAGGAGAGTTATGAGATAAACTGACTGAAGTCAGGTGTGTTGCCATATCCTAGGAGAGGAGATGGGTAGAATAATATGAGAAAGCCTAAACGAGTAGGAGGATCCAAGATAGTTTGGAATCACTACTGAGGCTAGACAAAATTTTGAACAAGGGACTGGAACTTGGAAAAAGTTCCAGTAATACAAGTACTGTAACTCCTGCAGGCAGAGCTGCTGACAGAAACAGCAGAGAGATTGTCCTGTGCTGAATAAAGAAAAACAGACAAGAAAAGAGAGGAGATATCTCTTCTCCCTGTCTGGGGAACGAGCTTGGCAGAGAAGCTGTTCAGTATGGTAACCCTTAAGTGATTGGAGGGTGACGTACCCATAGGGTAAGTCAACTGAAGGAAAAAATGTCCAGTTGGGATAGAAACTATCAGGGGATAGTTGCAACTGCTCTTCTAGAGAGTAAGAAGAGGAGAAGTGAATAAACTTCTAATATGTAGAAGTGAAGTGTAAGTTACAATTCTCGGCCCCTATGGTTGCTGGGAATGCTGAGACTGGCCAGAACTGGAGGACTTCTGACTAGGCTGAGGCGTCCCCTGTT
This sequence comes from Ichthyophis bannanicus, assembly GCA_033557465.1. Taxonomy (NCBI): domain Eukaryota; kingdom Metazoa; phylum Chordata; class Amphibia; order Gymnophiona; family Ichthyophiidae; genus Ichthyophis; species Ichthyophis bannanicus. The sequence goes on from CM066039.1 coordinate 198,393,118, forward strand.
TAGGTACAGCCGAATGATGGGCAGGAGATGAATGAAACTTTCTTTTCTTAGGGAAAGAAGGTTTGGTAGGACATTTCCTACTCTTTGAAAAAGGAGGTGGCTTAGAATGGTTTTTAGTGGAAGGAGAGTCAGTGGAGCATTGAGCAACCTGACGTAAAGCCTCCTTATTGAAGAGACCTTCTCCTGTACAAGGAGAATGAGCCAGTATAGTTTGTGCCCATCTGCTCAAGTCTGAAGCTTCAAGCCAGGCTCTGCGACGTGCTGCAATGGCAATAGCAGAGGATCTGCTAATGGACTCAAAAGAGTCTATAGAAGCACGAGATAGGAACCAAGATATATTCCGGCTGTGATTGATGAGCAAGGAATAATCCGTAACCTTGGGCTCTGGTAAAAAAGGGGTCAAAAGAGACAATTTCTCTGTGACTTCCTGGAGTGTTAGACTCATATGAAAAATATATGAAAGAACTCTGGAGGCCAGCATAGAGTTTTGGAAGGCTTGACGACCAAAAGCATCGAGTGTTCTTGAAGAACGACCCGGCGGATAAGAAGAATGCTTCTTCTTGCTCTTAACTTTCCTCAGTGCCGATTCCACTACAAGGGAACGATGAGAAAGTTGAGGCTTTTGGAACCCTGGAGAGGGTGGCACCCGGTACCGAACCTCAATGTCTGTAGAGACTGGAGGAAGTCGTAAGGGCGATTTCCAGACCCTGAGAAGGAGATCCTGCAGAGCAGGATGTAAAGGAAACTTTATATTTTCTATTTGTGCCGGTGAGCCATGAGTAGGAGCACAACCAGGGATAGAAATATTAAGAAAGGTTGCCATATCCCGGAGAAAAGCCTGAAAAGACTGATCTCCTATGGGAACCATCCCTGGTAAGGCTAAAGAAAGAGCCTGAGCACCAGAGGAGGTACAGGGTACTGCACCAACGCCAGGTATCGGTTCCAAAGTAGGTATCGGTGCAAGAATAGGCATTGATACTGATACAGGATTAGCAGATGAAGTAGCCATCGGGAACTGCTGCAGTGGTACCGAGATCATGAGGGAGTTATGGCTATGATCTTCGGAACTGCCTATCTGGAAACGACAGGAGTCGGTTCCGGGACGCGTCGGTACGCAGTCCTCGAGACTAGATATCGGCTCAAGACTCGGCATCGAAGTAAGCGATACTATTGATGCATGTTGCGAAGGTGCCGACGCCGATGGCAGTATCGGCGATGCCGATACCACTAAGGCAGACTGGGTTACATCGATCGATACCGACGGTACCGAGGATACCCGATGAGCACCTCTTGCAAAGGGTAAGGTGGTCCACCTCGATGCCGATGCCAGGGTATCGGAACCAATCGACGCCGGTACCGTCCCGGAGCATGGCTGAGATTGAGGGAAGTCAATGCGGTGCGTATCGATCGGTCCCGAAGGTACCGAGGATGCCCGATGACGATCCCTGGTGAAGAGTGGAATACTCGACACCGGTGCCGATGCCGGAGGCTCGGTACCGCTCGAAGCGGATACCACCCCCGTGCATGGCTCAGGTATGTTCTGTGAGGGGTGAGCCCCAGGAACATCCTGAAACCCCTTTAATGCTTTGGAGCCCGAAGACTCCCGCAGGGGTAATGCCAATGGGTTCTTGAGGGTAAGGCCGGAGCCGTCACCATGCTGGGCATGGGACATACCACTCAAGCATTGGCTAGTCTTAACAGACTGTTTTTGGGTTACCTGATCCTGTGAAGTAGAGAAACCGGGTACCCTCACTGCCGAGGAAAAAACGGTATCGAGGGAAACTCTAAATACTGAAGGTTTCCTCACAAAATTATCTCCTGACAAGTCAGGGGAAAAGGGTCAGGACCCACACAGTTGAGACACCAACTATTGGTGTCTAAAAAGAAACAAGTGTTTCGACATCGTATGCACTTCTTAGGAAAAGAAGGCTCCATAATGAAAAAGGCCTGGTAGGCCCAAGAAGTTAAGGTAAAAAAACTGAAGAAAGGTTTCTCAGAATTTAGCCAAAAATCCACCGGCGATACCGGTGGTAGCGGGAAATACAGCCGCGACCACAAGAAAACAAAAAACTAAGGTAATTAAAGCAATTAAAAAGAAAAGTTTCTGCGGTGACAGGAGGACGTCCTGCCGGCTCCGCGGAAAAACTAAAACTGAAGAGAGGCTGTGGAGAAGGCGGGAAGTCACTGCGCAGGCGCGAGGGATGCTGCCAAAAGCTTTCTGATTGGAAGCTGGGCAGCATTCCCGTGCAGGCTCCGTCGGTACCGACGTACCCATATGTGAAGACTCATTCCTGCTTGTTCCTGGAGATAGTAATCTTAAGCAACCTAAAGCCACTGGGTCATCATTTGCTTCTGCTCGTTGTGTACTCTACCACTGTCTGCAGGAGCCCTGCTCTCTTGTGCCCTGCAATTGGTAGGATGGGCATGCAAGCATCGAGCCCTGAAAGGCCTTTTGGCTGAGGGTGTCGAGGGTCCAGACCTCCCTGCCAGGGGGCACCGAGAAATGGATCTTTTGGTTTTTGAGTCCGCGCATGGCGGATTCAACAACCATCGAGTTGTAGGAAAGTTGGGTTTTCTGGAACCCGGGGCTTCAGCGCACTCGGTACATGGAGTCAAGCCTTCTGCTTACTATAGGGCACTGATGCCGGTGTGTCCCACATATGAAGGAGGAGGCACTCGAGGATTGGAGGGACGGACACTGTGAGGGCCTCCTTTGGGAGGGCCTCATACTGGAGAATCTCCAGTTCCCATGAGCAGGGGTCCTCCTCCACTTTGGTCTCGAAGGTGACCGCCTTAGCCATGTCTCACATAAACCCGAAGAAAGCAATGTCCTCAGGCGACGAACGGCGCCGGGACACCAGGGCAGATGGGTCCGAGGGCATATCTTGGTGTCGCCGATTGTCCGTGGACTGCTCGTCTTCGATCTTCCAATCTGACTTGAAGTCCAAGGAAGAGTCTGAGGCTCCATGGTTCCTGCGGTCGAGGCCCGGGCTCTGGGGCCTGCCGCCTCCGGAAGACCTGCAGTCTGAGCTGCAGACACTGGCCAGAGAGGACTGGTGCCTCGAGGAACAGGACTGGGATCTCATCCTCTGCCAATGGGTCTCTCGAGGCCGATGGCGCTTGAGGATCGATTCGACTTCCGGGGAAGCCCTCAATTTCGAGAGTACAGTCGTCAAGGCAGATGAGCCGGAGGAACTGGATATGAACACCCGCTGCTAGGCCATGAGGGCAGAGATACTGTGCTCCAAGGCTGCTATCCTGATCTCCATGCCAGTTGGCTGTGCAGGCTTCAACGCAGGCACCGAGTGTTTCAGGCCCGGTGTCGGTTCTATTTATTTATTTATTTTATTTATTTATTTTAGCTGTATTTATATCACGCTTTTCACCGGGTCAAAGCGGTCAATTGGGGGATACATTTAACATGAGGGGATATGAGACACATACGCTAATACTTACAGGGAACATGGGCAATGAAGGGTTAAGTGGCTTGCCCAAGACCACAAGGAGTGCCTATAGGACTAGAAATCCCAGTCCCTCCGGACTGAGATTGCTGTCCCCAGGTGGGACTTGAACTCCCGGCCCTCCGGCCTGAAGTACCTTGTCCTAACCACTAGACCACTCCTCCCTCCATCTATCGAGGGAGAGTCCTCGATGAGAATGGCCTCAAGTGTCTGAGACCAGTCGCTGGCTGCCACTGACTCCTTCCATGGTAGCTTGTGAGGCTGCTCCTGCTCCGATCCCTCGAACTCACACCTGTGGCTGCAGGGCCTGGAATGGGATTTCCCCAATTTCCCAGACCTGTCCTCTGAGGTGGTCTTCAAGGGTTTTGACTTCTTGCATTTCACCTCCAGGGATTTTCCCTTAGAGGATCCACGGCAGTGGGACTCCGAGGCAGCCCGGACAGCACAGGACACCAAGATACCGGAGGTGGCCCTGGAGCACGGTGTCGCCAGAGACTCCGGCACAGAGTCGGACTTGTGAAAGATCTTTTCCTGCTGCAGCTGACAGCTCTTGATGGCTTTTGTAGTCATCGCCTTGCAAAGTTTGCAGTCCAAGCTGTCATGGTCTGGCCCAAGGCAATGGAAACAGCAGTCAAGTGGATTGGTGAGGGACATCATTTCACCACACTGATCACATTTCTTAAAACTGTTGGAGGCCATCAGGGATAAAGGGACCCTGCCACCTGGGCATGGGTCCGAGGCCTGCAGCCAAAAATGGGTGCAAAGCACCGGTCGAGGAACACCTCAAGAAAACCAAAAGAAAAAAGAGAACAAACCCGAGGAGCGACTCCAAGGCGAGCTGGCTTTGGGGCGGGAAAGGGACCAGTTCGCCTACCGGATAAAACAAGACAAAAGAGACAATTTTTCCGGGGGAAACTGGACAGATGTCTGAAGGGCTCCATGGAAAAAAGGAGACTGAGACAAGATGGCACCCTTGGGTTGGAAGGGGACCATGCATGTATGGTGCATCTCCCAAAGGCTTTCTTTGAAAACTGGGGAGATGCTTCCACGAGGCCTCCATCAGCACTGACGTCACCCATAAGTGAGGACTGACTTCCTGCTTATTCCCAGAGAAATACTAAAATATCTCAATATGTATACTTTGGAAGAAAGATGGGAGAGGGGAGATATGATAGAGATGTTTAAATACCTCCATGGCATAAATGCACAGGAGGAGAGACTCTTTTAATTAAAAGAACTCTGGAACAAAGACGCATAGGATGAAGGTGAAAGGGGACAGACTCAGGAGTTATTTGAGGAAATATTTCTTTATGGAAAGAGTGATGGATGCATGGAAGAGCCTCCTAGTGAAGGTGGTAAAGACGAGGACTGTATATGAATTCAAAAAAGCATGGCACAAACACAGACAATCTCTAAGGAAAACATAAGAACATAAGAACATAACATAAGGAATTAGAGAGATTAGTAGCTGGTATAGATGGGGAGACTGGATAAGCCCTATGGTCTTTATCTGCAGTCATTTTTCTGTGTTACTCTATAACACCATCCATTAGATCTGCAGCAACATGGTTTTTGTAGGCGCCATGGGGAAGAAACTCTTATGACCACAATGTTACAAGGGCCGCAAAACCAAGTACTAGATTTGTGATAAAATTCCTAGATATTTCCACTGCTTTTGACTCAGTGTGTCATGAGCTTTTGCTCTGGTGCTTAGAATCTACAGAGATAGGCTTGATAAAGTTACAGTTAGCTTTACTTGATATACCACCTATTATAAACAATATCTAGATGGTTAACAATTTAAAATGTAAAATAAAACACACGGTTAAAAGAGTGAAAAAGACAAGGTAAAAAAAAAAGGAAGGAGGCCTAGATTAAAAACCAGCGGCATATTTATTAATACAAGCTACATAATGGAGGAAGGAGAGGAAGCACATAACACAGGACAAAAGTGAATATGTGAAATTGCTGAGTCATGGCCATGGGTGTACCAGCTATACGAAGAGGCATCAATAATTATGAGGAGTTTGCAGATGGAAAAGCATGAGTGAAAAAGTAGCTTTTAAGAAGAGATTTGAAACAAGTGATGGAGAGTTGACGTTGAAGGTCAAGGGAAAGGGCCAGCACGAGGCGTGGGATTCCGAGGCAGCCCGGGCAGCGCAGGGCACCAAGGTACCGGAGGTGGAATGTTGCTTGCACATGGCCCTGCACTGACCTGGCTGGCTTGATGTGGAGCCAGTGAGGACCGAAGCATGGCTCTCCGACTCACTTCTGCACAGCCATGGGAGTAAAGACCTGCTAGATTGGTTTCTTTTTTCTCCCACACCTGTGTTGTTTGCTGTCAGCGTGGGTCACTATGTAGTGGTTAAACAGGGGTATTTCCTCTATGTAGTGACCCACGCCAGTAGCAAATAACTTAACACAGCCGTGGGAGAAAAAAAAACCGCTCTAGCAGGTCCTTACTCCTGGGGCTGTGCAGAAGTGAGTTGGGGAGCTGGGCTTCAGTTCTCACCGGCTCCTCCTCAAGCCAGCCAGGCCAGTGCGGGGCCCCCCGAGGTGTGGGGCCATGTGTGTGTATGTATGTGTGAGTGTGTGAGTGAGGGAGAAGGGGGAGAGCGGGAGCCACTGGTACTGGGACTGCTACTGGGGTTAGAATAGGAAATGGGCTAATGGGAGATGGAGGGACTTAAACTGGAGGAATACTGATACTGGGGGGCCAGGACTGGAGGGTTGATGGTAGGGGATGGGGAGCCTGGGATTTGAAGGGAGATTATGCTGGGAGGGATTGGGACTAGAGGAGGACTGATATTTGAAGGGGGGGGGCTAGAACTGGAAATGGGCTGATACTGGGGGATGGGAAGCCTGGGATTGGAAGATAGATGTTGCTGGAAGGGGTTGGAACTGGAGGAGGACTGATACTGGGGAGGGGGGGGGGGCTAGGACTGGAAAAGAGCTGATACTGGAAGATGAAGGGACTGGAAGGCAGCTGATGTAGCAGGGACAGACTGGAGGAGGACTGATACATGGGGGCTAGGAATGGAAATGGACTGATGCTGGGGGATGGGGGGACTGGAAGGGAGCTGATGTTGGGAGGGACTGAGACTGGAGGAGAACTGATACTGGGGGGCTAGGACTAGAAATGGACTGATACTGGAAGATGAAGGGACTGGAAGGCAGCTGATGTTGGGAGGGACTAGGACTGGAGGAGGACTGATACTGGGGAGCTAGGACTGGAAATGGACATGCTGAGGGATGGGGGGGAGTGGAAGGGAGCTGATGTTGGGAGGGACTGGGACTGGAGGAGAACTGATACTGGGGGGATAGGACTAGAAAAGGACTGATACTGGAGGAGGGGAGAATGAGACTGGAAGGGAGCGGATGATGGGAAGGCCGGAATTGGAAGGGGGTGGGGCTGGGGAGAGAAAAAAAGAAACTGGGGGAGTGAGGATTGAGAGAGGAACAGATATTTTGTGTGGGACAGAAGAAAAAAGATCATATGGAGGGAAGAATTGAAAGAGAGGGGCATAAAATGAATGCTGGGGTAAGAAGGAGGAAAGGCAGAGTTAATGAATATTTAAGTAGGAAGTAACTGGGTACTGGAAGGGATCTAGGAGGCACAGAGGGGAATAAGATGCTAGCAAAGGAGTGAGATGAGAAATGGGGGAGCTGGGCTGGAGGTTAGAAGAGTAGATGGAAAGTTGCTAGGTGAAAAGTCAAAAGAGGATTGAGGACAGAGGGTTGAAATTAAGTGGATGAATGAGTAAAAAAGAAATGGAGTTAAGAACAAAAAGCGAAAGATTAGTATGTCAGTGGTGGATGTAGAAAGAAAATGGAAAAAAAATAGGAGAAGAGAAGAAAGGACATGAGCTTTAAACAATGGAGAGTTAGCAGAAGAATGCAGAAGAGAGACTGGGGCAATTGCAATTGAAAAATAAAATGGCCAAACAAAAGGAAGAAAGAAAACGTATTTTATTTTGAATTTATTAACTGGAATATTTCCACTCTGGGAAATGTGCTTTGATGTCTTTGCGCTTTGTTCAGTATAAGAGGAAATTAATTTCATCGTTTAATTTTTCCAGTGTTGTGGTGCATTCAAAGTTTGGCTTTTGGGGTTCCCAGCACTGTTCCCTCTAAGCTGTGTGCGTGTGCGCGCGCACACACCTCACCGAGCGAGCGCACATACTTTACAACAGAGCGCACAAAAATTACGGTTCTGATTCTGATAGAAAACACCACAGACGTCTTAAAATTTAAAAGTTGTTATGTATTTACGGTTTTCACAAGTTCTACAATGTTTTCTAGTGCAATCAATGTGGTGTACATACTGTATTCTGATGTGTAGTCAAATTTTAAAGTATATAACTCTGAGTGTCGTTATGTGGCGCACAAAAACTTAACCTTCCTTCAAAAGCTGCACAGCTGATATTTTATGCGCACACAGCCTACAGAAAATTAGAGGGAACATTGGTTCCCAGTTCAATTATTGTCTTCATATTTTTACATCGTGATCCCTTGTTTTGTATTTTTTGACGGCCTGTCTATTTTGCGTGTATGACAGAACTGTGCTATTCTGTTAATCTAATTTCTGTGTAGTATACCCACTTATTCTCTTTTACCAGTAAAATGTATTGGTTTAATATTTGTAGGGTTAGGTGCTCTGTGAGTCCTGGTAGTGCTGTTATAATATTGCAGGTTTGCTATGGGTTCTAAATGAGCAAGGTTTTGTAGTAATGTACCTGGCAGTTGGCACTGGAGGATAGTAATGGAGAAATATGGTAGCCTTTCTTTATCCTCACTGTACATGCAAATGGTTTTCAGATATTCATTAAGAGGCATGTTTAATAAAGGTTAATGCGCTTTTCACAAATTTGAATGTGTGCTAAGTGCAGCAACACCTATTTATGTCTATGGATATAGTGGCACTTAACACACATTAATGTTTAGTAAACATGCCCCTAAGTCATTATTAGAACAAAAATGAGGCCTGTGAAGGACTCCTTTGAAAGACACTTAAAATTTTAGATGGGCAGCATATACATTTTAAAATAAAATAAATTAGATTTATACAAATGTGGCCCAGTGGATATGCAAATATTTATGCAAATGAGGCCCTGCTATTAGTCTCCGCAACAACCTTGGGTCACCCCTGTTAAGGGGGAGAGATTTCCACAAAGTGGGAGCAGCAACCCTATACGAAGAGGATCCAGCAGAAGAGAAATGGATCTGGCAGAAATTAGGAATAACTAGAAGATGCTGTGTGGCTGAATGAAGAACGCGTAAAGACGTATGGGGAATTAGGAACCTATGGAGGAAAGGGGGATTACCAGAGTGAACAGCATGAAAAGTAAGGGTAAGAAGTTTAAATTTGATATGGTAGTTGATGGCAAGCCAATGCTCGATGATGAAAAAAGGGGTAACACTGTCATACTTCCTAGTGCCACGTAGAAGTTTGATAGCAGTATTTTGGATTAACTATAAGTGTTGTATTTGGTAGTGAGGGAGTCTAAGAAGAAGTAAGAACATAAAAACATAAAGTGTAGTTACTCACCTGTAAAAGGTGATCTCCGGGAACAGCAGGAATTGAGTCTTCACATATGGGTGACGTCGGTACCGACGGAGCCCGTGCGGGAACGCTCCCCAGCGTCCAATAGGAAAGCCTGTGGGGGCATCCCACTGCGTCTGCATAGTTGCCTTCCTGCTCTCCCTCCTCAGTTAAGTTTGTAGCTGAGATAAAAGGAGAGAAGGAGAAGAAGAGGAAAAGTACAACTCGTAGGGGAGGAGGGTGGGCTGTGAAGACTCAATTCCTGCTGTTCCCAGAAATCACCTGTTACAGGTGAGTAACTACGCTATCTCCAGGAACAAGCAGGAATGTAGTCTTCACATATAGGACTCCCTAGTTTGGAGATGCCAGAGAGATGACCTCAGAGCGAGCTGTGGAACACAGGCATAAGTACTGGGTCATGTATCCTCCAAGGATGTCTGGTATTGAAACTCGGGTCGGAGGGGAGCAGTTGATCTAAGTCTGAAAGAGATGCTGGAGAACAGCTTGGCCAAATGAGGCATCCTGGTGGAAGTCCTTGTCCAGGCAATAGTGAGCAGCAAAAGTATGGACAGAGGACCAGGTTGCTGCTTTGCATATCTCATCAGTCGCTACAGAGCGCAGATTTGCCATGGAGGTAGCCATTATGTGCAGTGACGTGACACTCCAGAGAGAGTCCTGCACTGTCGTAAGCAAAAGAGATACAATCTGCTATCCATCTCGAGAGAGTTTGCTTGGATACTGGTAGACCTAGGTGACTGGAGTCAAAAGCAATGAAAAGTTGGGAAGCTTTTCTGTGCTCCTGAGTTCTCTGGAGATAAAAGGCCAAATCACATTTGCAATCCAGAGTATGAAGGGTTACTTCTGCCCTAGAAGAATGAGGTCTAGGGAAAAAAACAGGGAGGTACACCGAATGGTTTAAGTGAGAAGGCGAGTCCACCTTTGGCATAAAGTGAGGATGAGTCCTAAGGACTACCTTATCATGGTGAAATCGTGTATAAAGAGGATCAGCCACCAAAGCCTGAAGCTCACTGATGTGCCTTGCTGAAGTGAGGGCAATAATGAAGGTGACCTTCCAGGTAAGAAACTTCTGAGAAGTAGAGGCTAGGAGTTCAAAGGGTGGCTTCATAAGCTGTCCTAAACAATATTAAGGTCCCATGCCACCGTGGGTGGCTTAATGGGAGGCTTAGTTAATAGTAGACCTCTCATGAAGCATGCTACAAGTGGCTGACCATCTAAGGGCATGTGAGAAGCCGCAATGCCACTTAGGTGGACTCTTACTGAATTGGTTTTAAGTCCAGAAGAAGAGAGGTGGTGAAGATATTCAAGTAATGCTTCCACCGGAGCTGAAAAGGGGTTGGGATCCCTTTTTGAACAGCAGAGAAAGAAAGCGTAGTTACTCACCTGTAACAGGTGTTCTCCGGGGACAGCAGGAATCGGTCCTTACATATGGGTGACGTCGACGCCGACGAAGCCCGTGCGGAGCAAATCCCAAGCTTTCAAAGAAAGCCTTTGGGAGTTGCTACCACGCATGCGTGGTCCCCTTCCCGCCCAAGGGTGCCATCTTGCTCAGTCAAAGACATAGCTAAAAAGACGGCAAAGTAATGAGAGAAAACAAAAATAATTGGACTGCAACTCTAAGGGGAGGAGGGAGGGTTGTGAGGACTGATTCCTGCTGTCCCTGGAGAACACCTGTTACAGGTGAGTAACTACACTTTCTCTGGGAACAAGCAGAAAGTCAGTTCTCACATATGGGACTCCCCAGCTACAGGCTACCTGAAACCTATAGCCCAAACAAGGCTCCTTCTTCGAGAGCCGCAAGCAGCCGCAATGAAACCCTAACAAGGGAAGTAGCACTCCGGTAGCCTGAACACTGAGGAGTCAGAGGGCAAGAGTTGCCTAGACCTCAAACAGATGTCCGCCAATGGAACAGAGCGTAGGTGAGACACTGATGCCACCATGGCCCTGACCCTATGAGCCGTAACACGACCCTCCAGCGGAAGACCCGCTGCCTCATAAGTTCGGGCAATACATTCTGCCACCCAAGTGGACAACGTACGCTTTGTCACCACCTTCCCCAGTTTACTGGGGTCGTAGGAAACAAAAAGCTGGGAGGCTTTGCGGTGAGTTTGCGTACGCTGGATGTAGAAGGACAGGGCCCTTTTACAGTCCAGGGTATGGAGGACCATCTCTGCCCGACTGGCATGCGGCCTGAGAAAGAAGGTAGGAAGAACCAACTCCTGGTTGAGGTGAAACGAAGAGACCACCTTCGGAAGGAATTTGGGATGTGTGCGAAGCATCACCCTATTCTTGTAGAACCTGGTATAAGGCCTCTCCACTATGAGAACCTGGAGCTCACTGACTCTCTGGGCGGAAGTGAGTGCAACCAAGAATACCACTTTCCAGGAGAGATACCAGAGTTGGCACGTGGCCAACAGCTTAAAAGGCGGCCTGGTAATCTGCCCTAAAACGACATTAAGGTCCCATTTGGTCGCTGGAGGATGGACCGGGTGTTTCAACAAGAGCAGGCCCTTTAGAAACCGGGATACCATTGGGTGAGCCGAGAGAGACTTCTCGTCCACGGGAAAGTGGTTCGCCGCTAGGGCACTGAGGTGCACTCTGACGGAATTGGACAAGGCCCAACTTGGAAAGGTGGAGAAGGTACCTCAATACCACCACCACTGGGCAAGAAAAGGGGTCCACCTTTTGCCCAGCACACCAGACAGCAAATCTGCGCCACTTAAATGCGTATGTCCGTCTAATAGACAGCCTACGTGAAGCCAGCAAGACCTCCTCCACCTCCTGCGGAAGGAGGAGTGGGGCGAGATTCACCCTCTCAGCAGCCATACCATCAGCGAAAGGGAGCTGAGGTTGGGATGCAAGAGAGAGCCCCCCTCCTGGGAGAGGAGACGTGGAGATGACCCCAGGAGAACTGGGGTCTCCACCGCTAGCTGCAGGAGAAGCGGGAACCACGGTTGCCGGGGACACCATGGGGCTATCAGAATAACAACAGCTCTGTCTCGAAGGATCTTGAACAGAGTCTTTGCAATCAGAGGCATTGGGGGAAAAGCATACAGAAGACCTCCCGACCATGAGATTAGAAAGGCATCGGCGGCCAGCCTGGATGGATGTGGCTGCCTCGAGCAGAAATGTGGAAGCTGGTGATTGTCTGGACTCACGAATAAGTTCATCACCGGTTCCCCCCAGGCCTGGAAAAGCCTGTTGGCCACCGCCCGGTCCAGCTGCCACTTGTGCGGCTGGAGGATCCTGCTGAGCCTGTCGGCCAGCCAGTTGTCCTGGCCCAGCAGGTAAACTGCCTTGAGGAGAATCCCATGCCGGGTTGCAAAAGAGCACAGGTCCAGGGCCTCCTGACAGAGGGCACACAATCCCGTGCCCCCTGTTTGTTCACATAGAACATAGCCACCTGGTTGTGTGTTTGGGCCAGGACTGACCTGTGGACCAGATCCTGCCCGAAAACCCTCAGGGCGAGGTGGCTGGCCCGGAGTTCCAACAAGTTGATCTGTTGGGCACTCTCCTCCGGGGACCACACTCCCTGTGTGCAGAACCGCTGGCAATGGGCCCCCCAGCCCAGTAAGGAGGCATCTGTGGTGAGGACCCTTGAATGCGGAAGGACCTGAAAAGGCATACCTGCCCTCAAGTGCTGGGGTGAGAACCACCAGGCTAGGGACCATACCAGCCACCTGGTCACCTTGATCCTGTCCTGTACATGCCCAATGGCCTGGGACCATTGGTCTCTGAGGCACCACTGCGCAGTTTGCATGTGGAGGCGGGCATCTGGAGTGACATGGACCATGGAGGTCATGTGCCCAAGGAGGCGCAGCAGCTGCCTCGCTGACACTGTAGGAGCTGTGGCTCACTTTCCCTGTGAGGGCTATAAGCCTGTCTGCTCTGTCTGCAGGCAAGAAGGCCTTCGACTGCAGGGTATTGAGCCTTGCCCCAATGAAGTCTAGCTCCTGAGACGGACAGAGACTGGACTTGGGGTAGTTGATTACAAACCCCAAGTCCTGCAGGACTTGGATGGTGCGGGCTGTGGCCTGCTGCACCTCTACGGCTGACGTGCCCCTGATGAGCCAGTCGTCGAGATAGGGGAAGACAAAAACCCTTTGAAGCCTGAGGAAGGCGGCGACCACCACCAGGTACTTTGTGAACACCCTGGGGGCCGAAGCAAGGCCAAAGGGAAGCACTCATATTCATAAATGACCTGGAAAAGGGAATAACGAGTGAGGTTATCAAATTTGCAGATGACACAAAACTATGAAGTAATTAGACCTTACCTGCTAATTAGTGTTCCTGAAGGACTGGGTTGTGCTCCTCTTCTAGCAGCTTGGAGACTGAGTACATCATTCTTTGATCCCTCAGGATATATAGTCACTGGCACCACCCACCAGCCTCAGTATCCTGTTAACAAAGCAGACCTAATGGAGAGACAACTAAGCAAACATAACTATCAACTTTTGAACCAAAAAATTCCCCTCCCCCTCCCAGGAAGGTACTTCCCAACCCTCCCTTCGAAGAGGAGGCTTACCTGACCATGGCCTGGCCCCACCGAAAGCCAAGTCAAATTTCAATTGTGATATCAGCGCCACGTAACTGCCTCTGCCACTTCGGCACCGAAAACTGAAAGAAAACTTCTGCCAAGCCAACCAACCTTCCAACTTCTTTGGATCGGAAAACTTCTCATCTCATTCCGGGTGGGATCAAGGACTAGACTGGAGATCCTTCAGGAACACTAATTAGCAGGTAAGGTCTAATTACTTCTTCCTAAGCGTCTCTCCAGTCTAGTCCCTTTCTTCTGGGATGTAACAGAGCAGTTCAAGCATGGGAGGGGCCTGCCAAACCAGACCGAAGTACCGCTCTCCCAAAACCAGCATCCGCTTCCGCTTGAACATCCAAACGGTAGTGCTTGGCAAAAGTATGCAAGGAGGACCAAGTAGCCGCCCTACAAATCTCCGAAGGATGAACCAAACTATACTCCGGTAGTCTGAGCTCGTGTGGAATGAGCCCGGAAACCCGGCAGAAGCTGCTGACCTCTCAGGAGAGAAGCAGAAGCAATGGCCTCCCTGATCCACCTTGAAATTGAAGCTTTTGCCGCCGCTTCTCCTCTGCGCAGCCCCCCAAAAAGCACAAACAACCTCTCTGATTTGCAGAACGCCTTCAGGTAACGCCTCAAAATCCTACGCACATCCAACCTCATAAATGTGCGTCACTCTCTTCTTGCCCTCCACCGACAAAGGACGGAAGAAAACCCAATTGATTCACATGGAACGGGGAAACCACCTTGGGCAAGAACGAAGGAATCGTCCTCAAAACCACCTTATCTTTGAAGAAAATGAGGAAGGGCAGGGAACAGGACAAAGCTTGCAACTCAGACACCCGCCTGGTCGAACAAATTGCCACCAGAAAAACCATCTTGAGAGTCAAATCCTTTAATGAGGCAAGATGCACTGGTTCATAAGGTTCTCCCACCAGGGAATCCAAAACCAGGTTAAGATCCCAAGGCGGGACAGTTGCCCTTCTTTGCAGCCTCAAACGTCTCACCGCCTTAAGGAAATGGACTACATCAGTATGCTAGCCTAACAGCTTCCCCAATACCTTACCTCTGTGTGCGAGCTGAACTCGCAAGGAACTGGCTGCCAGACCTTTCTGAAAACCATCCTGCAGGAACTCCAATACCTCAGGGATGGAAGCTGATAACGGTCTCTTCTGCTGCTCCTCACACCAATTCTCAAAAATTCGCCAAACTCTTACATACGCTAGACAGGTAGAGCGCTTGCGCACCTTCAGCAAGGTTGAGGTCACTGCCCCAGAATATCCTCTCTTGAGCAGCCTTGCCCTCTCAATAGCCAGGCCGTAAGCAAGAACCGACCCACCTGCGGCATTCTCACCGGCCCCTGAGAGAGTAGATCCTCTCTTACTGGCAGACGCCATGGCCTGTCCGCCAACAGACGCATCAGATCGGCATACCATGGTCTTCTTGGCCAATCCGGTGCTATCAGAACCACTAAGCCCTGATGTGCCTCTATTCTTTGCAGAACTCTGCCTATGAGCACCCACGGAGGAAATACATACAGCAAGTCCTCCGCAGGCCACCTTTGAACTAGGGCGTCCGGGCCCTCTGACATTCTCTCCTTCCGTCTGCTGAAGAATCGGCTGACTTTGGCCGACTCCCAGCGCGCCATCAGATCCATGACCGGAGGACCCCACCTGCATTCCACCTGATAGAAAACTTCCTGGCAGAGTACCCACTCGCCGTGATCCATCTTGTACCGGCTAAGGTAGTCGGCTGTAACATTTTCCACTCCGGCCACATGTTGAGCCGACAAGGCTAACAGATGAGCCTCGGCCCACTCTAAGAGGCTTTCCGCTTCTTCTTCCAACAACAGACTGCTGGTGCCTCCCTGCCTGTTGATGTAAGCTACCGCTGTCACGTTGTCTGAAAGGACTCTGACAGCCCTTCTGCGCACCCAAAACTGGAATGCTTTGAGAGCTAGGGTCACCGCCCTCAATTCTAACCTGTTGATGGGCCACTGGGATTCCTGAGCACTCCAGAGCCCCTGGGCAAATCTCCCCTCACAGTGGGCTCCCCAGCCGGACAAACTTGCATCCGTCATTACCTGCACCCACTGCAGGGGTTCGAGGGGCATTCCGTTCTCTAGAGCCCCCGGGGAGAGCCACCACTGAAGAGCCTCCTTGGTTGCCAAGGAAGATCTCATCCTTCGCCTCAGGCAGCAGATTGCCTTGAGCCATCCCTGACACTAGTCCACAAACCTTGCCACCTACTGGAGGCAATTCAGGGAACATCACTCTACTGATCTCCACACTGTTCACATCCAGTATTCATCAATCAAAATGGAAGGAGAAAAGAGCCTCAGAATCCAGGGAGGTTAGGGCAATGGCATACAATATCTACACCTAAGCCCAGTCCTCTGCACATCAATGGCTCTTAAAAACTCCTCCCATTCAATTTTTCAATTACAATTCAAAATCAGTTCAATTTCAATTCCAATTGGTAACTGGTACCTGCAGTCTCTCAAAGCATATGGCACCAACAATGCAGTTTCTCAACATTTCATGACTGTGTTTGCTCCAGTCTCTCAAAATATGGCATGCATATAGTGCCCTTCAAACCAAAACCACTTATCTTTCCAAATCACCGCCTTTGTCTGGGCTCCTGAAATCACTGTCGTTATACTGGCTCCCCAATGCCTCACACAAGGCTGGCTGAGAGTTTCGCAATGTGCTTCCTCAGGGGATACATGATCTACATTCAGATCAGCATACTCATTTTATTCAGATGCTGTGAGAGAAAGCAGGAAAAACATGTAAATAAACTTGAATACCTTCTGTGAAAAACAAAGCAGAACCACTCCACACCCTCTTGTTAGCCCCAAGAGAAAACATATTCACCATCATATAGCCATATCACTCTACTTTTCCGGACCTTCAAAATTTTGAAAATCAACTGCGGCGGGTAAAAAATGCCATGCATGCGCTCCTTTATGGACAAACCTTATTACTAGGTCATTGACAAAAAATGCCCACCTATCACAGCCACAATCTTGATTGGCCCGACAACAAATCCTCCTCAAAACTCCCAAACACAGCTACAAAATCCCCTTTCATAGTCCCTCCCAGAAAAAAAATTAGATTAAATTAAATTAAACCCCAACGGTATCATAAAATTTCCTTATCCTGTTGTTAACATCATTCAAACCACCCATTTGACCCAATCCACAGGGCCCTAACTCAAACAGAACACTCAACTATGAAGATCCAAAATGTCAGAAGAAACAATCAACCCCTCCCCAAGCCCATTGGCTGCAATGTGCAACCAATCACAGCCATCACCCCAATTCTTACCCTCCTCCATCTAATGTATCCACCATACACTAGCCAATACACTCCTCCATCAATGACAAACACCCCAATTGATCTGGGCATTTAACCCTCCAGGGTATACTGTACCCAAATGGAAAATCCACTGTTGCTCACATATTAAAAGGGATTAATCCCTACTCCGATTTGCATGACCCTGAAACACCTGATCAATACAAAAACATTTGAGGTCTGAAAAAACATGTCCCGAATCCAAGCAATGTTGAACTAGTGGAGCCTCCCACCGTTTACATTTCAACCTGCTTTTGTGCTTACTCATTCTAAGCTTGAGGGACCATATTGTCTTTCCCACATAGCTCATACCACAAGGGCATCATATGAAATAAACCACATAACTGGAATTGCATGTAGTACTACACTGTAAAGTATACTGCTGACCATTATACGGAAAACTACTAACTTCTTCAGACACTTCACAAATTGAGCATTCTCCGCAGACCCAGTGTCCTACCGGACCCTGTGGAGTTTGCTTATGAGATTTCAACACTGCAACTCTTTTAAATTGCAATTCCTAGACTACACACACCGTGGCTTCTGTCCTCTCAATCCAGGAATGACCTGCGTAACCTCAAAGCATTTCTGAATGATACATTGTAAATGGTAACTCAAAGGGGAAAACGTCACAAAATTTATGTACTCAAAATCATCCGAGGTGGCACCCTTCTCCAGACATTGAAGCAACAAATCCCTATTATTATATTTTGCTCTTTTATAAGCACAATCAATAAATGATTATGAATATCGCCTGATGGTAAAATCCCCATTAAGGGTGTGGGATTATGCAACAAACTCATTGATATCTGAACAATTTCATCGAAACCTGATGAATTGGGAGAAGGTAACCCTTCCAACAACCTTCGAGGGTGAGCACTTGAAAAGTGTAAAAAAGTGTTTCTATCCGTGTTTTTTTTAAAGACAGAAGTACCCCAACCAACTAACTGCTTAAACACCTGAACATCCAGAAAAGTGATCTCCTTCTCATGGAAATTCAAAGTAAACTGGATGTTAGGGTGTCGATCATTAAGCCATCGATGGAAGTGCTATGTTACTACTAAGTACTACATGCAATTCCAGTTATGTGGTTTATTTCATAAGATGCCCTTGTGGTATGGACTATCTGGAAAAGACAATACGGTCCCTCAAACTTAGAATGAGTGAACACAAAAACCGGTTGAAATGTAAACGGCGGGAGGCTCCAGTAGTTCAACATTGCTTGGATTTGGGACATGTTTTTTCAGACCTTAAGTGTTTTTGTAATGATCAGGTGTTTCGGGGACATGGAAATCAGAGTAGGGATCAATCCCTTTTAATATGTGAGCAACAGGGGATTTTCCGTTTGGGTACGATGTACCCTGGAGGGTTAAATGCCCAGATCAATAGGGGCATTTGTCATTGATGGAGGAGTGTATTGGCTAGTGTATGGTGGATACATTGGGTCAAGGAGAGTAAGAAGTAGGGTGATGACTGTGATTGGTTGCACATTAAAACACAGACACATAGAAAAATGACCACATGACCTATCTAGTCTGTCCTTCCATATCAACAACTACAACAGTTCCCTTTTTTCCTTTAGAGATCCTCTGTGTTTGTCCCATGCTTTTTTTGAATTCAGATACTATCCTCATCTCTACCACCTCCACTGGGAGACTATTCCACGGATCCACCACTCTTTCTGTAAAAAACTATTTCTGCATATCACTCCTGAATCTATCCCCTTTCACCCTCATCCCATGTCACCTCATAGCAGAACTTGCTTTCAATTGAAAGAGGCTCTCCCCCTGTGCATTTATGCCACGGAGGTATTTAAACTCAATCCCACCTTTCCTCTAAGGTGTACATATTAAGATCCTTAAGTCTGTCCTCATATGCTTTATAATGAAGACCACTAACCATTTTAGTAGCCACCCTCTGTACCGACTCCATCCTGTTTATATCCTTTTGAAGGTTCGGTCTCCAGAATTGCACACAATACTCCAAATGAGGTCGCACCAAAGACTTATACAGAGGCACTATCACCTCCTTTTTTCTGCTAGCCATTCCTCTCCATATGCACCCAAGCATCCTTCTAGCTTTTCCTGTCGCATTTTCTACCTGTTTAGCTACCTTAAGATCATCAGACACAACCACACCTAGGTCCCACTCTTCTTTAGTGGACAAAAGTACTTCACCCCCTATACTATATTGCTCCCATGGATTGCTGCAGCCCAAATGCATGACCTAGCATTTTTTAACATTAAATCCCAGCTGCCAAATTCTAGACCATTCTTCAAGGTTAGCTAGATCCCTCCTCGTGTTATCTACACCTTCCTGGGTGTTTATTGCAGATTTTGATATCATCCGCAAAGAGGCAAACCTTACCCGACAGCCCTTCTGCTATATCACTAACAAAGATGTTGAAAAGAATCGGACCAAGGACAGATCCCTGGGGCACACCACTGATAACTTCCTTCTCCTCAGAGTGAGCTCCATTTACCTGTAGACTTTGTCGCCTCACACTCAACCAATTTCTATCCCAAGCAGTAACTTTAGGGTCCATCCCTAGGGTGCTCAGTTTGTTTATAAGTCGCCTGTGAGGAACGGCTGGTGTCAAATGCTTTACTGAAATCTAAACACACCACATCTAGGGCTCTCCTTGGTCCAACTCCCTGGTCACCCAGTCAAAGAAACCAATCAGATTTGTCTGACAAGACCTGCCTCTGGTGAATCCATGCTGCCTTGGATCCTGTAATCTGCTGGACTCCAGAAACCTCACTATTTTCCCTTTCAGCAGCGTTTCCAATAATTTACTCAGCACTGAAGTTAAACTATCTGGCCTGTAGTTTTCAACCACATCCTTACTTCCGCTTTTGTGTAAAGGCACCACATGAGCCTCTCTGCAGTCCTTTGGCACCACTCCCGACTCCAGTGAGGCATTGAAAAGGTCAGTCAGTGGAGCTGCTAGAACATCCCCCTCAGTATTCTAGGTCCCATTGCTTTGTCTACTTTAAGATTAGCTAGCTTCTCACGAACACAGTCTTCTGAAAATTGTTCAAGATGCCCCTCACTTCTGTTCCTGTTTGTGGGTGTTTTCTGAGGTCCTGTTCATGGTTCATCTGTGAACACAGAACAGAAATATTTGTTAAGCAATTCCGCTTTATCCTCAACAGCTTCTACATATTCCTCCCCTTTACCCTTGAGTCTGACAATACCACTTTTGCCCTTCCTCTTCTCATTAATATATCTGAAAAATGTCTTATCCCCCCATTTTACTGCATTGGCTATTTCCTCCTCTTTTGAATCTTTGCTTTCCTGACTACTTTGCTAGTTTCTCTTTTTTTCCAAATATAGATGCCTGTCTTCCTCTCTCTGTGATCTCTTGTATTTTATGAAGGCCTCCCTCTTTTTCTTCACCTTTTCAGCTACTTCTTTCAAAAGCCATAGCGGTCTCCTTTTCCTTTTACCTTTATTTACCATTTTAACAAAAAGGTTAGTTGCCCTTAAAATATCCCCTTTCAGTTTTGAGCACTGGTTTTCTACATCCCCAGCTGTTCCCATCCCGCTAACGACTCCCTGAGGTATTGGCCCATCTTGGCAAAGTTAGTTTTCCTAAAGTCTAAGACCCTTGCTTTTGAATGGATTCTAACAGCCCTAGTCCTAATACTGAACCACACCATCTGGTGATCACTGGATGCAAAATGATCTCCCACTATAACATCAGAAACACTTGCACCATTGGTAAGTACCAAGTCCAGTATGGCCCCTTCATATTTGGGGTCTGTTACCAATTGCCTGAAGAGTTCTTCCTGTAGAGAATCCAGGATCTCCTTATTTCTAGATGATACTGCAGCAGGAATGTGCCAATCAACATCTGGCATATTGAAATCCCCTATCAGTAGCACTTCCCCATTCCTAGCAATGCTGCGTGCGCATGTCTTCAATTAACTCTCTGTCCATCTCTTCCTCTTGTGAGGGAGGTCTGTATATCACGCCAATGCAAATAGATTTCTCTTTCCCTCTTTCTAGTTTAACCCACAGTGCCTCCTCTCTCCCTTTTAAGCTTTGTAATTCCAAAGCTTGTCACGCCCATAGCCCCTTACATGTGTATGGAGGGGCATGCTTGTTAGATAAAGTTCCCCAATTAAGCAATGTTCCAGACTGGCTATCTTACAAAGGATTATGGTACTGGTAGTCCAGTCATGCGGTGCTTGCCTTTGAGGTAAATGAAGACAATGTAGTTGGCTCAAGTGTAAGGCAGTAACAGAATATTTATTTATGAGGTAAATTCAGATGCACACAGATTCTACTTGGTAACACCTTAGGATGTATTCTCCAGGATTTTATATTCAAAATAATAATACAACTGAAAGGTAAAGCAAGTAGCTTGTAAAGTCCATTAACAACAGAAAGTCTCTCTCTCAGCCACTGCTGACAAAGCTGCTCAGCCGTGCTGCCTTAAAGGAAACCAACAAAAGTAAAAGCTTCTTCACAAAACAAAAACAGCTTTTCTTTTCCCATTCAAAGCACTTTGTATCCAACGTGTGCATAGCCTGAGCTGTGTGCTGCTCTGATACCAGCTGGCTAACAAGCTCCAATCAACACCTCTTTTCCTTCTCTGCACAAGTATTTACACAAACCTCTAGTGTCAGTTACTAGAACGTTTCCTTTTGATGTTTGATCCCACTTTCAGGATTTCTCTGTGCTAGCAACCTTGCATAAAGAACAGTCCATGAGATTATCATCCTCCTCTGTAATTATAGCCTGTTCTTCTATTTGCATTGGCTCTATATCAGGAGGTGGATCAGAGGGCTTTATTAACTGACCTTCATTAGGACAGGAACTGTGTCTAAACACTTTGCCTTGCTTTAGGTTAAACAAACGCTCATAGTTCATACCTGGGTTAAAGCTGGCATTAGGCTGTCCTCTCAAATATTCTGGCCAGTATGCATTGGAGCTTTTATAACCTGTCCTCCAGTCTATATTCCTGGACCTCAGGGCATCTACTCCATACCTCTTCTTAGAGTTCCCAGCTGAAGTTCTCCAAGCCTTTGGATTTCCCCAATTCCTTGAAGCTGGCTTCTCTCAGGAATCTCTCCAAGAACCTGAACCTCTCAGAGCTCCTCTTTCCTTGCTTTCACGCTTGCCTTCAAGCCTCCTCTCAGGATTGCCTCCTCGCTCTCCTCGTCTTCCAGGCTTAAGCTTCCCTTGTCGTCTTCTGTCCTCTGCATATTCTGTTCTAGTTTTAAAGTTCCCAGTTTCCAACCCCTCCTTTGCACTCCCCAGGTGTTGGTGGTTGAAGTCTCTTCTGGCAGCTGAGTAATTAGGAGTGACGTAAGGGTTTCTGAATCTGGGCTCATACTCCTGCACCTCATCTCCACTAGGGGCTCTCTGCAGGCCACTGCAGCCTGGAATAACCTGTCTTTTTGGTAAATATGCAGTTTTATTTCTGTAACCTGCCAAAACAGGTCCCTTGATTAGGGTAAATTCCCTTCCTTTATCAGTATTCTCTAGGCTCTGGGCAGCTTCCTCATCACAAGCTTTAATATTATTGTTTTACATATAATGCCACTTCTCCTCCCCTTCTTCCTACCCTGTCCTTTCTGAATTTAGTATAGCCTGGTATAGTTACATCCCTGTCATGGTTTTCTGTCAACCAAGTTTCTGTAACTGCCACTAAATCCAAGTCAGCCACTCCCACCAAAGCTTCAACATCAGGGATCTTATTTCCCATGCTACGGGCATTTATACACACTGCTTTCCATATGTTACCCCTTTTACCCATTTATATCAAGGTATTTAATATTTCACTTACCTGGGGGCTTTCTTCACTCATCCCCAACAAATCTAGTTTAAAGCCCTCTTCAGTAGATTAATCAGTCTACTACTGAAGAAGCGTCGACCTTTCTTGGACAGGTGGACACCATCTCTGCTCTGCAACCCTTGGAACAGCATCCCAAGGTCCAGGAAACCAAAACGCTCTTGATGACACCATCCACGCAGCCAAGCATTCATCTCCAGGATGCGAGCCTCTCTGCCTTGGCCTTTACCATCAACAGGGAGGATTGAAGAGAAAGAGAAATTAGACTTACCTGCTAATTGTTGTTCCTTGAGGAACTCCAGTCCAGTCCCTCACCGCTGGGTAGTGCACCTCCTCCAGCAGCATGGAGACTGGGCATGTCAGAACTCTGGCACATATACCGGTGGTACTTCCCACCAGCTTCCAGTGACCTATTGACAAAGCAGACTCAAAGGAGCAACACATAAGTAGCCATAACAAGAACGAAATATAACCTTAAGGCTTTGTAGCAACTCAACTGACCCCCTGAAAGAACAGGATAACTTCTCCACCTCCCCTCCAAGGAAATAGCATGAAAGCCGTAAAAGCGCAAAGAATGCAGAACAGAACAAACAGATAGATAAATACCTTATCTTTAGAGAAGAGTAGGTACTTACTGTAATGTTTCTCTTCATCTGGACGGGCTTCCCCTAAAACTCACGAGACCCCGACCAAACAATGAACCCGGGTGGGAATCAGGACTGGACTGGAGTTCCTCAAGGAACAACAATTAGCAGGTAAGTCTAATTTCTCTTTCCTTATCGTCCCTCCATTCCAGTCCCTCACCACTGGGATGTAACAGAGCAGTACACTAATGGGAGAAACCTGCCCAACCGGACCACAAAACCGCTGATCCGAAACAGGCATCCCCCGCCCCTTGAACATCAAGTCGGTAATGCCTACTGAAGGTGTGTAAGGAAGACCACGTAGCCACCTTACAAATTTCAACTGGTGGCACTAAACCATGTTCCGCCCAGGATGTAGCCTGAGCCCTTGTGGAATGAGCCCGGAAGCCCAACAGCACTTGTCAACCTAACAAAATATAGGTTGATGCTATCATCTCTCTGATCCACCTAGAAATAGATGCCTTGGACGCTGCTTCACCTTTACGTGGGTCTCCAAACAGAACAAACAAATGCTCAGATTTATGAAAGGACTCCGAAGCCCTCAAATAATGACCGAGCACTCTCTTTATGTCAAGCAAGCACAAACTACGGCCCGCCACAGTGTCATCTACTGATCTCAACACTGGTAAGGACACGGACTGGTTGACGTGAAATGGTGAGACCACTTTTGGAAGAAATGATGGCACTGGACACAAGGCTCCCTGCAAGACAATGCCTGTAATTCGGAAACTCGCCGTGCCGAACAGATGGCCACCAGGAATACTGTCTTCAAAGTCAGATCCTTAACCAAGGCTTGCTTTAGAGGTTCAAATGGTTGCTTAGTCAACGCTCCCAACACCAAGTTGAGATCCCACGGAGGAATCAACATTCTTCGTGGAGGCCGCAAACAAGAAACCACTTTCATGAAACGCAAAACATCCGGATGAGCTCCTAAGGAAAAACCTTGAATCTTACCCTCAATAACAAGCAATAGCTGCCAACTGTACCCTCAACGAACTGGCTGCCAAGCCTTTATCAAAACCATCTTGAAGGAAATTCAAAACCATCGGAAGTGACACCCTGGACAGCCGCACCTGCTTAACCGCACACCAGTCTTCAAAAATACGCCAGATCCGAACATAAGCTAAGGAAGTAGACCGTTTCCTGGCCAAAGGTAAAGTAGCAATCACTGCCGAAGAGTAACCTTTTTTCCTCAACCGAGCCCTTTCACTGGCCAAGCCGTAAGCGAGAATTGAGCCACCTGAGGCATATGAAGAGGACCCTGCAACAGGAGATCCTCTCGAATCGGTAATTGCTAGGGTTGTCCGTCAAGAAGCCTCACCTGGTCTCTGTACCACAGGCGACACGGACAATCCGGAGCGATCAATATCACGGCTCCCTGATGTGCTTTGATGCACTGAATCACCCGACCTATGAGCACCCAAGGAGGAAACACATACAGGAGACCCTGCGAGGGCCACTGCTGAAGCAAACCATCGATCCCCTCGGACATCCTTTCTCTTCTCTGGCTGAAAGATCGACTGACCTTGGCTGTCTAAAAAGTCACCATGAGATCCATTATGGGCATCCCCCACTTGGCAACCACCTGTGCAAAAATATCCGGATGTAGTTCCCACTCCCCAGGATCCACTCAAACCCGGCTGAGGTAATCCACCATCACATTGTCCGTTCCTGCTATGTGTGCTGCCGACAGAGCTAGCAGCCAAAGCTCTACCCAACCGAACAGGGCTTCCGCTTCCTTCTCCAGTGCTACGCTGCCTGTACCCCCTTGACGACTGAGGTACACCACCGCGGCAGCGTTGTCTGATAATACACGAACCGTGTGACCCTGCAATATGGACTCGAACGCCTTTAGTGCCAGCACTACTGCTCGCAACTCCAGACGATTGATCGACCACTGAGCTTCTTGTGCGCTCCATTCCCCCTGCGTGAATAGCCCCTCGCAATGAGCTCCCCAGCCCACCAGAATGGCGTCCATCAACACGGGAACCCGTTGTGGCTGTTCCAAAAGCATGCCCGCCGCCAGCTTCTCCGGACTTAACCACCACTGAAGAGATGTCCGAACCCTCACGGGACAAGGCAAACGTTTGTTCAGAGAGTCTCTCTGGTGAGACCAGTGACGGAATAGAGACCTCTGCAAGGGCCGCATGTGTGCCCTGGCCCAAGGCACGACCTCCAAGGTAGCCGCCATCGTTCCTAGCACCCGAAGATACTGCCAAGCCTTCGGTGCCAGCTGTTCCAAAAAACTGTGCACTAAGGACTTCAGCCCTCGAACACGAGATTCCAGCAGAAACAACGCTCCCACCCACGTGTCGAACCGAATTCCCAGATACTCCAGGTTCTGAAACGGTACCAACCGGCTCTTGGCTACATTGACCACCAAACCGAGACTCTGCAGGAACTGCACCACTCTGGCCGTGGTTCTTACGCTCTCAGCCCAGGACTTTGCACGAATCAACCAGTTGTCGAGGTAAGGGTGAACGAGCACACCCTCTCTGCGAAGAAATGCTGTCACTACCACCATTACTTTGGTGAACATACACAGTGCTGTTGCCAAGCCGAACGGTAAGGTTTGGAACTGAAAATGACCCCATGGGACTGAAAACTGCGAAAACGTTTGATGATCTGGTCTGATTGGAATGTGTAAATAAGCTTCGGTGAGATCGAACGATGTCAAGAACGCTCCCTGACGAACTGCTACAATTACCAACCGCAATGTTTCCATGCGGAAATGTGACACTCGAAGACAGAGGTTCACGCCCTTGAGGTTGGGAATCAGGTGAAAAGCCCCATCTTTCTTCGGAACCACGAAATAAATCGAATATCGACCACAACCGCATTGATCTAGAGGCACTAAGAAAAAGGTCCCTAACTGCCTCAGGTGTGACAAAGTCGCCTGAACAGCCAACTCTTTGCTCCGTCCACTGCAAGGAGATAGAACAAAGGAGTCGAGAACTGGCCAAGGAAACTTGAGAGTATAGCCCTCTCGAATGACCTCCAACACCCACTGATCAGATGTTATCTGGACCCAGGCAGGAAGAAATTCCCGAAGTCGACCCCTTATGGGCTGAATCCCTGCCTGAGTCCCCCTCGCTTCATTGCGCCTTTTTGAAACCGGCGGGGGGGGGGGGGGAATAGTGAATCCTCTGTCCGCCCCACGGAATCCTCTAAAACTTTGGCCCCGAAAGGGATATCATCCTCTTTGAAAAGTTCCTATACGTGATGTCCAAAACCACCTAAAATCCTGAGACTGGTCCCTTGCCACTGTTCCAGCTCATCCCGGCCTTGGTTTGTCTTCCAGTAATCAACCTCCTTTTGAAACCCCCAAATCTTTGACCAGCTTGTCAAGATCTTCACCACACAGCAGTTTTCCTTTAAAAGGAAGCTTACTGAGCTTTGACTTGGAGGAGCTATCCGCCGCCCAATTTCGCAGCCAAATATACCGACGCGCCGCACCAAGGAGGACATACTATTTGCCAAACTTCTGATCAGGTCATAGTGAACATCCACTAAGTAAGCAGCTTCGGACTCCAATCTTGTCAAATCTGCTACCTGATCCTGTGAAGGCTCTCCCGCCTGCTGCAAATGCTGAGACCAGCAAAGACAAGCCCTCGCCACCCATGCTCCACAAATAGAGGCCTGCAACAAAAGCGCATTGGCCTCAAAGGCCTGTTTTACCAATGAGTCCACCTTTATGTCTTGAGCATCTTTCAAGGCCATGCTACCTTCCACTGGAATTGTAGTCTTTTTCGTGACCACCGAAACTGCTGCATACACTCGAGGAGAACGAAACATCTCTCGTTCTTGGTCAGGTAAGGGATAGAAATGAGACATAGACCTTATGCCCCTAAGACCTGCCTCCGGCAAGTCCCACTCATCCTGAATCATCTGCTTCACCACCTTGTGCACCAGAAAGACCGCTTGAGCTTTCTGTACAGCCTGAATCAGAGGATCTTCTATACTCTCTTCCTCTAATGGCGCGACCAGGGAGAGATTAAGAGCCTGAAGTGATTCCGTGATAAGAGCCGTTAGCTCCTCTCTCCTAAAAACTTGTATAATTCTGGCCTGATCTTCAGGCTCCTGAATCTCACCTTCCTCCAGTTCTTCCATAGGACATTCTAGCTCCATATCCAACTCGTCCCCCTATAACCAATTCGCCACCAGCGGATGCTTGTCCAGCGTGCAAGCTCTCTTACCTAGCCTCGCTTCTACGCCTACAGATTTTTCTACAGCTGTTCGGACCCCCCCCCGGACCCAAAAACGGAGACGTCCGGAACAGCTCCCTGATGACAAAGGCAGTAAGCCTGATGTAACATAAGCACAAAGTCCGGGGAAAAGTCACTCATAACTGAGGCACTCACCCCCTGAGGGATCACAGGACTCGGTCGCGATGAGCTTGACGCCTGCGGCAAAGACGGAGCCTCTAGAAGAGCGCCTACCTCCTTAGCTCCACCAGCCCCCTGCAGTACCGTGAGGGGCACATCCTTAAACTTGTCCTGTAACTCCTGTTCCATATTAAGCGCTTCTGCCGCACAACCGTGACACATGCTGTTGTCCAAAACAGTCCCTCGACGGGTACCACACACTACACACTGCAGACGCATGGGCATTAGACTCTGCAACCCCCCAAAAAAATACAGAGATTGCCAACAACTCAATGTTTAAGAAAAAGGATCACAGCAGCAGTTTCTTCCAGGACTGACCTTTCTTTTTTTTTTCCCAAAACACTGTATCTGCCTTAATAAACAATCTTATCTGCCCCAAACAGAGAAAAAAGGAACATCACCCCACTTTCCTACTGCAAATCCCTGTTCAGGAGCCCCCTGTCAGAGAAACAGAACTTCAGAAAAAAACTGCGGGGAAAGAGTAGTTACTCACCTGTAACAGGTGTTCTCCAGGAGCTGCAGGAATCAGTCCTCACATATGGGTGACGTCGGTGCCGACGGAGCCCCCATGCGGAACATTTCCCCAGCTTTCAAAGAAAGCCTTTGGGAATGCAGGCACGCATGCGCGGTCCCCTTCCCGCCCAAAGGTGCCATCTTGCTCAGCCAAATGACATAGCTAAAAGACAGCACGAAAAAAGAAAATGAACTATATACAACTGCAACTCCAAGGGGAGAAGGGAGGGTCGTGAGGACTGATTCCTGCTGCTCCTGGAGAACACCTGTAACAGGTGAGTAACTACTCTTTCTCCAGGACCAAGCAGGAAGTCAGTCCTCACATATGGGTGACTCCCTAGCTCTGGGCTACCAGGAACCCAGGCTGAAAAATAGAGCTCCCTCTAGAGCTTCAGCAACTGTGAGAGAATCTTCTCGGAGACCACACCTGAACGGTAGCCCAACACCAGGGCCAGAGGGTAGGAGTTGCCTAAACCTCAAAGAGATTACGGAGTACCGCTTGCCCGAAAGCACTGTCCCTACAGGACTCCCAATCGAGGCAGTAGTGGTCCGCAAAGTCTGGCTTGAAGACCAAGTAGTGGCCCGGCAGATGTCTGCCAACGGAACAGAACGGAAGTGAGCTACTGATGCGGCCTTCGCCCTGACCCGGTGGGCCGTGACTCAACCCTCCAGGGAGAGGCCGGCTGCCCTGTATGCTCAGGCGATACAGTCTGCCACCCAGATGGACAACGCACGCTTAGTGACAGGCAACCCCAATTTATTAGGGTCAAAGGAAATGAAGAGCTGAGAAGCCCTTCTATGCCCCTGCGTACGTTCTAGGTAAAAGGACAGCGCCCTTCTACAATCCAGGGTATGCAAGACAGTTTCGGCCCTACTGGCGTGCGGCCTGGGAAAGAACGTCGGAAGTACCACCTCCTGATTGAGGTGGAAGGAGGAGACTACCTTGGGAAGGAACTTAGGATGAGTCCTCAAGACTACCCTATTCTTATAGAACCTGGTTTACAGCCTATCTGAGACCAGGGCCTGAAGCTCACTCACACGTCTAGCCGAGGTGAGTGCCACAAGAAACAACACTTTCCAGTATAGGAAACGTAAGTGGCTGGTAGCCATCGGCTCAAAAAGTGGGAGAGTCAGTTGTTGCAAGACCAGATTGAGATCCCACTCAGTGGCCGGTGGACGAATAGGAGGCTTGAGCAGAAGCAGGCCTCTGAGGAAGTGAGACACCAGAGGGTGGCCCAAGAGGGACAGTCCATCCACCGGTGAGTGGTGAGCTGAGAGGGCACTGAGGTGGACCCGGACAGAGTTGGACTGAAGTCCCAGGCTGGACAGGTGGAGCAGGTATTGCAGTACCACCGGGACCGAGCAGGAGAAGGGATCCTCCTGCTGTTGAGAACGCCAAGTGGAAAACCTACGCCACTTCAGAACATAGGCCTTCCGAGTGGAATGCTTCCTGGAGGCCAACACCACCTCTTCAACCTCCTTTGGTAGGAGCAAGGGAGCAAGGATTAGCCTTTCAGCAGCCAGGCCATCAAATTGAGGGACTTGAGGTTGGGATGCAAGAGGGACCCCTGATCCTGAGTCAGAAGGTTGGGTTGCAGCCCTAGAGGAAGTGGAGCATCCACCGCCAACTGCAGAAGAAGAGGGAACCACGGTTGCCTGGGCCACCTGGGGGCTATCAGGATCATCGTGGCTCAGTCCTGCTGGGTTTTGAAGAGAGTTCGGGCCACCAGAGGTGTAGGAGGAAACGCATATAGCAGGCCTTCTGACCAGGAGATCAGGAATGCATCTGCCGCCGCCATCAGAGGATGCGGTTGTCTGGAACAGAACTTGGATAGTTGCTTGTTCAGCAGACTGGCAAAAAGATCCATGGTTGGAAGTCCCCATTTCAGAAAGATCTGTTGGACTACCTGAGGATCCAACTGCCACTCCTGAGGCTGCAGGAGTCTGCTTAGCCTGTCCGCCAGGTAGTTTTCCTGGCCTGGGAGGTAGACCGCCCTGAGGGTCATGCCCTGATTGACAGCCCAGGAGCAGAGAGCTTCTGTTTCCAGGCACAAGAGTCGGGATCCTGTGCCTCCCTGCTTGTTCACGTAGAACATAGCCACCTGGTTGTCCATCTGAACTAGGACAGACTGGTGAGAGAGGACCCGAGAGAAAGTCCGTAAGGCTAGTCGAATGGCTCTCAATTCCAACAGGTTGATCTGCTGGGCGGCCTCCCACGGAGACCACAGGCCTTGGGTGCAGGCCCCCTGGCAATGTGCCCCCCAGCCTTGCAGGGAAGCATCGGTTGTCAGTACCCGAGTGTGTGGGGAGGCTCGAAAAGGAACTCCCCTGAGCAGGTTTGGGAGATGCCTCCACCAATGTAGGGAGTCCACCAAGGGTTTGGACACCTTTATCCTGTCTGACAACTTCCCTGTGGCCTGTACCCACAGTGCCCTGAGGCACCACTGAGCTGGCCTCATGTGCAGACGGGCATTTTGGGTGACATGCACTGTGGAAGCCATGTGACCTAAGAGCTGGCGGAAGTGTCTGGCAGAGACCAGAGAGTTCGCCTGAAACTGGCCGGCCAACTTCATCAGCCTGTGAGCTCTGTCTGTAGGTAAATAGGCCTTTGCATGGATGGTATCCAACCTCGCCCCTATGAACTCCACGTCCTCTGAGGGGACTAAAGTGGACTTTGGGAAGTTTATAACAAACCCCAGGTGCTGAAGCAGGGATATGGTTCTGAAGGTGGCCTGCCTGGCCTCTTGTGGAGACTGGCCTCTGATAAGCCAGTTGTCCAGGTAAGGGAACACAAAGATCCCCTGGTTCCTGAGGTAGGCCACAACCACTGCCAGGCACTTTGTAAAAACCCTGGGGGCGGAGGTGAGGCCAAAGGGAAGCACTCTGTACTGGAAGTGGTTCCCTCCCACCACAAATCTGAGGTATTGCCTGTGACTTGGATGGATGAGGATGTGAGTATAAGCATCCTTCAGGTCTAAGGAGCATAGCCAATCTCCCTGCTGGAGGTAGGGCAGCAAGATTCCAAGGGTAAGCATCTTGAACTTTTCCCTCTCCAGAAACTTGTTCAGATTTCTCAGGTCTAGGATGGATCTGAGGCCTCCTGTTCTTTTTGGTACCAGGAAGTACCTCGAGTAGAAGCCTTGCCCTTCCAGGTGGTGAGGAACCGGTTGCACCGCCTGTTCCTGTAGCAGACCTTGCAACTCCTGAAGGAGTAAGTTTCTGTGCAGAGGGGGTCTTGGAGGCTCCCCTGGAAAGTAGGAGGGAGGTATCTGGGTGAAGTGGAGCAGATAGCCCCTTTCGATGATGCTTAACACCCAAGTATCCCCTGTGATTGCTGGCCACCTGTCTGCGTACAGGGTCAGCCGACCTCCTGTGCCCTGAAGAGGAGGAGAGGCTATGCTGGCATAGTCAAAAACCCCTCCCTGCTGAGCAGGAGCTGGAGTAGGAGGCTTGGGAGCCTTCTGCCTATGGGGCCCATGACCCTGCCCCTTGGCCTGCTGGCCCTGTTGGGGAGCTGCAAACGCCTGGTAGTGAGGGTAGGTTTTGTAGGCAGTGGTTCTCCTCGGGTAGAAGGCCTTTTTCCCTGAGCCCTTCTTCTTCTGAGAAGGGGCAGAGGTTTTCCTGGACAGCCTCGTCCGGGTAAGAGTCTCGGTCTCGAGTTCTGCAGCCTTCTCAGCCATGGGCTTGCCAAAGAGGTTTTCACCTCGACAGGGGACATCGACCAACTTGTCCTGTACTCATGGCTCGAGGTCTGAGGATTGTAGCCAGGCCTGGCGGCGTGCACCGATGCTGGCCCCTGCTACTCGGGCCGAAGCCTCAAATCCATCATAGGCTGCTCGAGAAATAAATTTCGAGCACTCTCGAATACCAGAAGACAAGGCCTTGAACCTCTGCAAGGGTTCCTCGGACAGACCAGCAGAGAACCCGGCAATCTCCTTTGCCAGGTCTCGAAGGTACATGCCCATGTACAGCTGGTAGATCTGGACGCGGCAAGCAAGCATAGAGCCCTGGAAGCACTTTCTACCAAGGGCATCCAGGTTCCAGGCTTCCCTGCCGGGAGGCACCGAGGAGTGCATCTTCTGACTCTTCAGGCGATGCATGGCCAATTCCACAACCATGGAGTGGTGCGGTAGCTGCGCCTTTTGGAACCCAGGGCACTTGCGGACTCGATAGATGGAATTGACCCGCTTGCTTAGAACCGGCATCGAGGCCGGCGCCTCCCACATGCGGAAGAGCAACTGCTCCAGCTTCGGAGGAACCGGTACAGTAAAGGCCTCCTTGGGAGGAGAGTCATACTGCAGGGCCTCGAGCTCCTTGGCTCGAGGCTCCTCCTCAGGGTCTGCCGGAAGGCCAAGGCTTTGGCCATGTCCCGCACGAAATCCGAGAACTGGGTATCCTCCGGGGGGGGGGGGGGAGGACCTTGTCCGAGGCTTGAATCCCGGTGAGTCCGAAGGGACGCACCGAGTCCGGAAGGTGTCCGGGGACTCCTCTTCCTCAGTCTCCCACGCCGATTCCTGCAAGGAGGAATCGAGCGGCTCTGAGTGAGTGGGCACCGACGCCATCCGCCCCGACGCCGAGGGTACCGGCGTTGACAACCTCGGTCCCGAACTGGAGGCCGAGGGTGACCTCGGCCGAGGATCGATTCGAGTTCGCATGGTCTCAAGGATCGGCTCAGCCTCCGGGGTCGACTTGGACGTCGAGTTCCCGGTGGTTGGGGCAGATGCGCCGTGAGGCCGGCGATCAGCACCAGCTGCTGCTCCATGAAGGCAGACAATCTGCTCTCCAAGGCCGTCAACCTGAGTCCGAGCTCAGGAGACCCAGCAGCCTCTGACTCGGGCCCGACGTTGGCTCTCCCGGAGGAGAGTCCACGAGGACTACAGTACTCACGTGACTCGGGGCCTCCAACTCCACACGAGGATGCTTTGCAGGCCTCTCTGACTCCAAAGACCCGGGACGGCGAACGAGGGGCCAAGAGCGTCCACTGATGCCGTCCTCGTGGGTTTCTTCTTCCTTCGGTGCTCCCTCGAGGGGGACTCCCTCTCAGAGGAGCCCCGACGATGCTCGGGGTCAGACTCCCGAGACGTCGAGGCCTCTGACGAAGTCCGGACCCGTCCAGATGCAGAGTCGGAGAAGATCCTCTCATGCTGGTGCTGACGGCTCCTCAATGCCTTCAAGGACATTTTGCCATAGGGACTACAGACCTTAGGATCGTGGTCAGGCCCCAGGCACCGGAGGCAGCAGTCATGTGTGTCGGTGAGAGACATCAGTTTCTTGCACCGATCACACTTGCACCGATCACACTTCTTAAAGCCACTGGCAGCCATCGGGGGCAAAAGGGCCCCTGCAAGATTAAAAAAATCGGGCTGCCAGGGAAAAGAAAAATTGGTGCAAACGCAGTCTCTAAGGACAAAAACCGAAAAAAAGAGATCCGGGCTCGGCACCGGTGTACCAAGTCCAGGCGGGAAAGGAAACCGACGTCGAATCGAAGAAAAAATTTGTCTCAATGCAGGAAAATCCACTTTTTCCACGGGTGACAAGGACACACGTCTGTAGGGCTCCGCGGAAAAAATAAGACTGAGCAAGATGGCACCTTTGGGCGGGAAGGGGACCACGCATGGGTGCCGGCATTCGCAAAGGCTTTCTTTGAAAGCTGGGGAAATGTTCCGCATGGGGGCTCCATCGGCGCCGACGTCACCCATATGTGAGGACTGACTTCCTGCTTGGTCCTGGAGAAAAACAGGGACCGCTAAAAAAAGACGCGTCTAAAATCGAGCAGCCGGACTCCACACGAGGGAACAGGCCTCGCCCGGCAAAAAACGTGATTGGGCACTCACCTGCATGAAAAATGCTCTCCCCAATGCTCCAGAGCAATTTTACCTTGAAGAAACTACTTTGCTGACAGGAAACCTCCTCCCGAGAGCACAGGAAGGCTCTGAGACAGCAGAAATTATGCCGACGGCTCCCCACCCATCAAAACGCTGCAGGGCCGATCGGCAGACAGAGCAGACAGAAAGCAACTCCCCACCGTCCCGACTAGGAAGGGAGTGAGGCAGGGCACAGCAGAAGCAAAGATTGAAGTGAAGAATAGAGCAGGAATCCTCTCCACTGCCCCCTTTACCTGCCCTGATCGGCTCTGGGTTTTTTTGGGGTTTTTTTTTTTAAACTTAATTTAACATCTACAACCCAAGGAAAAGAATAGTCTAAGAAAACAAAACCTCAAATTTCACTATAAAAACTAACTAAAACCACTTATATGCTCCTCTTAGTGAACCCAGTACCTAGGCTCACTACCTCTCGCTGCATGGAGACTGAGCAAACTGGAAGCTGGTGGGAGGTGCCACCAGTATATGTGCCAGAGTTCTGACATGCCCAGTCTCCATGCTGCGAGAGGAGGTGCACTAACCAGCGGTGAGGGACTGGACTGCAGGGACGATAAGGAACACCACCTGTGCACCTATCTGCTTCAGCCTCTGTCCCAGAGCCATGAAGTCATTTTTGATACGCTGAGAGGGATACCTGGCAGTATCATTTGTTCCGACATGGATTAGCAACATTGGGCTTGGAGGGGGTTGATTGTTTCTTCTGGCTTTTTGGATCTTCATAGTTGAGAGTTCTGTCTGAGTTAGGGCCCTGTGAATTGGGTCTATTGGGTGGTTTGAATGATGTTAACAACAGGATAAGGGAATTTTATGATATCGCTGGGATTTAATTCAATTTAATCCAATTTTTTTCAAGATCGCGGCTTGTGGTAGGTGAGGATATTTTTGTCAATGACCTAGTAATAAGGTTTTTCCATAAAGGAGCACATGCGTGGCATTTTTTATCCGCTGCAGTTGATTTTGAAAATATTGAAGGTCCGGAGAAGAAGTATGATATGGCTATATGATGATGAATATGTTTTCTCTTGGGGTTAACAGGAGGGTGTTGAGTGGTTTTGCTTTGTTTTTCACAGAAGGTATTCAGGTTTGTTTACATGTTTTTCCTGCTTTCTCTCACTGCATCTGAATAAAATGAGTATGCTGATTTGAATGTAGATGATTTATCCCCTGAGGAAGCGCATTGCGAAATGTTCAACTGGCCTTGTGTGAGGCGTTGGGGAACTTGGATAATGACAGTGATTTGGGAAGCCCAAACAACAGCGATGATCTGGTAAAATAAGTGGTTTTGGTTTGAAGGGCACTACATGTATGCCATATTTTGAGAGATTGGAGCAAACACAGTCATGAAATGTTGAGAAACTGCATTGTTGGTGCCATATGCTTTGAGAGACTGCAGGTACCAGTTATCAATAAGAATTGAAATTGAATTGATTTTGAATTGTAATTGAAAAATTGAATGGGAGGAGTTTTTTTAGAGCTGTTGATGTTCAGACGACTGGTCTTAGGCTTAGATATTGTATGCCATTGCCCTAACCTCCCTGGATTCTGAGGCTCTTTTCTCCTTCCATTTTGATTGATATATACAGGATGTAAACAGTGTGGAGATCAGTAGAGTGATGTTCCCTGTATTGGTTCAGTGATTCACACTCTGGAATTGGCCTTATGTTGGGTTATGTACCTACTGGAGGCAGACAATGGATGAACCATTTAGGTCTTTCTCTACCATGATGTTATGATGTTACACAAAGAACATGGCAGAAATACACTACCTAATATCACAGCAGATTATAAACATTGTAGCCTGTAGCTTATGAAATGGCTAAAAGCTTTTCTTTCCCAAACATCTCTTGTCATCTGGGGAAAGTTGTCTATATGTGAAGTTTTAAGGCACATAAGTAGCCAGCAAAAGGCAGAGGTTCCCCATTTTTCTTTTATTGTCACCAGAAAAGCTTTGCTATGCTGTTTTACTTTAGTGATGATATAAAACTAAAAGACAAAAAAAAAAGATAATCTGAACCAGGTTTTGGATAGCTCTTATGCCAAATACTAAACAAAAAAGCTTTTAAGAAGAAAAGAATTATAACTTTCAGCTTTTCAAAGAAACTATTTTTTTCTTATGTTTAAATATGAATCTTTGAAGTGATGTTTATTTTTATGGAAATTCGTGGGCACATGACACACTTAGGGGCATGTTTACTAGAGCACACTGCTGGATAGCATGGAGTTCAGTGTGTACCAAGTACACTGTGATAAAAAGTACTGCATATTGAAAATGTGGCCATGCTAAAATTCTCAGACTACCTGAGCAGCACGGGTTGGGATGGAGAATGGGCAATTCTTAGGTAGAGCATCAGCATCGTGGGTAACATGGGCGTTATTGGCGCATGCTCCTTGTTAATGTGACTCTTAGCATGGGTGCACTTAATGTCACCTCAATGGGTGGCATTAACTGCATCTGTGCAGATCGAACCAAAGGCAATAAGCGTGGGAGTGGTGCAATAACTGTGCTAGTAACATGGGGACAT
Source organism: Ichthyophis bannanicus (assembly GCA_033557465.1). Lineage (NCBI taxonomy): Eukaryota > Metazoa > Chordata > Amphibia > Gymnophiona > Ichthyophiidae > Ichthyophis > Ichthyophis bannanicus. Next base: position 198,429,775 of record CM066039.1, read on the forward strand.
GCCAGGCATGCCTCCATTTACTAGCACGGCTTGAGCAACATCTCCATCTTGTTTTTGGGGCTATTCACACCCTAGTGGTGCATTGCTTAGTAAACATGCCCCTTAGTGAAATATTTATTTTTATAAAGAAGCAGTGATTGGTGATCATAAGATAAGGCAAGAGAGAATGGTAGAATATAATTAATATTCAGTAACTTGGGTATAAACTGGATTAACAATTACAAATCACACGAAGTTTACTGTCCTAGCCTTGTCTCCAATTGCCTTCTTGACCACATAAAAAACACATCACTTTACATTCTTGTTTCTTCACCTCTAGTAATAGCTGGATCTAGAATAATAGGAGGTGCTGTACAACAGAAATGGAGAGCATCACTGTGTTTCTTGTAAGCCAGGCCCTAGAACCTAAAGATCTGGTTTAAATGAAATCATAAAGGCATTTATTCTTCACAGCTACTACTCTTCTCATTCCTTTCCTCATTTGCTTTTCTTGTGTTCCCTTTTTCTTTGTTTTGTCACATCCCTTTGTCTCCAATGTTCCCTGCTTCTCAGGCTATGTTGCCACATAAATATGTCCTCTTTCTCCTTTTTTCCCTACTGCTCCTTCTGTTGCTCAAGTTGCCTTATCTCTCTTTTTTACCTCTACTCTACCTTATTCTGCATCTTATGGGCATGAGAATTTGTTGGGCTTTCTGTACCAAAGGACAAATACCAAAGATTGCACAACAGAAGACTGCATGTGTGATGGTCCCACTTATCCCCTGATCTCTGCAAAAGCAGTAAGAATGCTATCATATAAGCAGGGCCTGCAGACTCTGTGAGCCTCATAGGGGCTTCGCTTCAGAAGTTGGCTGTAGGGGTAGATCACATGTATCAGGCCGCAGATCTTTAGCACTTAGTCATGCAAACTGAATCCTAACCTGCTTACATGTCACAACCAGCTGAACCACAGAAAACTTAAATATATGTATAAAAAGCCTCTTCCAGAACAACTCATTCTTCAATAAACAAACCTTAGCAGTGTTCCTAGCTTCATATTAACAAGCAATAAAATAGTGTTTCTAATTCAGTATGAAAATAATTAATTTGCAGGCATTTTTAGTGCAATTCTAGTCGTGTATAAGCGGAATTCTTTGCAGGGTGCGATAATCTTTTACAAGATAAACAGAAGAACTACTCAAAGGGCTACAGATGTGGGTGGAATCAATAACATCCCAGTAAGAATCAAGGAGCCAATTTATTAGAAGATGCCTATGGGTAAAAGACTGGATGTGTGAATCTTAGCAGAGAGGATGAAGAACTCCCATGACCACTTTGAAATGCATTACTCTTGATATCTTCAGTCCCTGAACAGTGTTTTTACAGGATAAGTGCTTAAAGATGCTGTTCCCTGCTGAATGGCTGATAAAAAAGCAAGGAATCTCAAGCACTTGTTTTCAAAGGGAGAGTATGGAGGATTCTTTAAAAGTCTCTCATTAGCAGTTGCATGCCTCTCCAGCACTGGGGCACTCCACAGTACACTTAGATAATAAGCATGACAGTGAATCCACCTCCCCCCCCCCCACCCCCGCCCCCGCCCCATCAAAAGACATGAATGGCTATTCTCTCATACATCTAATTGGTTACTGCATAATGAAGCTTTGGTATGAAGAAATTACAAATGTAACCAATGGTATCGGCTTAATTAAGGCATTAATTAATATCATGGAATAAAATGATGGGCAGCTTTGCAGCAAGGTGAATGCTGTTGAAAGGCATCTCTTGGGCCTCTGTTTAATTGCAAATCATATAGTGAGCAGGTGACACAAAGGAAGGGGAAGAGGTGTAAAACAGCTAATTAAGGGAGAGCCCCTGAGCAAGACAGGGAAAAGGTGCCGTTTGGAACTGTCTTTCACTCAAGGAATATTTTTTTTTTAAAAATGTGCTTTCAGTTGCATTGTTGAGATAATGTTCCAAGAGGCGACAGAAACAAATTGTTTATTGAATGCAAGTCAACTTCTTGCTTCTAGCACATGAATGAAACAAATACAAAGAAGCAGGAAAAAGAGATTGTATCACTCTCTCGCACTAAGTGCAACAGCACTGTAAATTCTTTCAATACTAGTACCTCCCTCACCCATTACAGGAGTCACATTTTTGGACTGTATGAGGTTGTGCTGCACTGGCAACCAGTACCATTCTGGGGCTTGCAACAGCAATTAGCTAATATGAGGGAGGACGTTTTGTCTTTCCATGGGACAAGATACAGCTTGATAAAGAATCTCCTTTTTGGTGGGAGATGACGCCAGGAACTTAACAGTAGGGTCAGTGCTGACACTGCACCTAGGCTGCACACTGACGCAATCAAATGACCAGAAAAGAGGGGACAGCTAAACTGCAGAAAAATCCAAACATCCTCTTCCCCACGTTGTTCATAGGAAAGACCTTACTGAAAGCAACACTTTTATTCATATGGTAATTGTAACTCCCAGAGCTGGTGTTTAGAAATATCACCTGTTGCTTCCGGGTCAGGTACACAATGCTCATAATTTGGTTATGCCTGGACTCCCAGAACCATGTGTCAAAGGCAGGGAACTGCTGCGTCAAACACAGTGGCAAAAGATGGAGATCCGAGCCTAAAGAAATATGGCAGCAAGTTAATGTACTTGTTGCTCCATTCTAATTCTGGTCTAAATATGTGTCTCATTTTTCCAGGACTCTCCGTTTTCCTATCAGAATGACAGAAACTGCTCCAAGAATGGTTTGGAGATCCTTTCTTTGATGGGGTATGTTGGCTCATGTGTGTACATGTACCTTTGGGTGGCCTCGATGCAAAAACCCTGTTCTAGAGCCCAGTGCTAAAGCTCTAATGAAGAGCTTCCAAATGCATGTTTAGCACAGACATTTTGTGCAGCAATGATGTAAGCAAACAGTATGCAAATGAGCTGCGCATAAAAAGTATCCATTAAATTGGGAGAGCAAGCCAGGCATATGCATGCAGGTATAGCGTAGTTACTCACCTGTAACAGGTGATCTCCAGGAACAGCAGACCATAGCCCCTGAGTTGAGAGATTGTCCAGATGAACTCCCCAGCTCAATTTGGACGCCTCCGTCGTCAGGGTACATTGATGTGCTGGCATCTGAAAAGGTGACGCTACCAGGAGGTTTTCTGGGGATTGCCACCATTGCAGAGATGAGATTAGGTGGGTAGAGACCATTATTTTGTTTCCCAGGTGTCCCCGATGCCTGAGACCACTGGGAAGCCAGTGTCCATTGAACTCCGCGTATATGTAGACAAGCATATGGAACAACATGTACCGTTGATGCCATATGACCCAGAAGTTGTAGCATTTATCGAGCAGTGAGAAAGTTCTTGAGGCATGCTTGAGATGCTAACTGATTGAGTCGAGCGCAGCGGAGTTCGGGCAGAAATGCCTTTGATTGCTGAGTGTCTAGCAGAACCCCTATAAACTAGAGTTTGAGAGGGGACGAAATGGGACTTTGGAAGATTTATTACAAATCCCAAGTGTTGCAGCACCAGCATGGTGAGCGAGATGGAAAGGCTGGTCTCTAGAGAGGTGTTTGCCCAAATGAGCCAGTCATCTAAGTAAGGGAAGACAAATATCCTGAGAGTCCTTTGGAATGCGGCTACTACCGCCATGCATTTAGTGAAGACTCTTGGAGCAGAGACAAGGCTGAAAAGCAGGACTCTGTATTGATAATGTCTCTCTTGGAACAAAAAGCACAGGAACTTTCTGTGCTGTGAGTGAATAAGTATGTGAGTATATGCCTCCTTTAGATCTAGAGAACAGAGCCAATCTTGACTGGCGATAGAGGAGAAGGGCCCCTAGGGAGATCATTTTGAACTTATTCTGTAGTAGGTACTTGTTCAGTTCTCTGAGATCCAGAATGGGCCTGTACCCTCCTGTTTTCTTCGGAATGAAGAAGTATGGAGAATAAAAGCCCATTCCCTGCTGGGATGGTGGAACCTCCTCTATTGCACCCTGTGAGAGAACGGAGGTGACCTCTTGCAGCAACAGAGCAGTGGGGGGGGTAGATTTCGTAGATGAAGCTTGTACCCCTCCCGTACTATGGACAGTGTCCACTGCTCTGATGTGATAAGATGCCACCTGTGGGCAAAATGACAGAGTCTGCCGGGGATGTGGACGGGATCTGGAATTTCCAGAGGCAGAATGGCTATGTTCTCCAGAAAGGAGTCAAAGACCCTGAGAAGGCTGGGTCTGCTGAGGTGCCCATGACTTAGGAATCTGAGCCTTCTTTTGCTGCTTTGATGGCTGCTGCCCCTTCTGAGGAGCATGGTGTTGACACTGTACAGCAGGTATGTAAGAAGGATAGTACTTATTATTATTATTGAAAAAAGCTTTCTTTGCTGCTTTTTTCCTAGCTGGGTTGGCAGTAGATCTAGATAACCTATTAAGAGCGGTGTTCTCGGATTCTAACTGAGAGGCCTTGTCCTGCCAATCCTTGCCAAAAAAGGTTTTCACCCGTGCAAGAGATATTACCCAGCTTATCTTGAACCCATTGCTCAAGATTCAATGCTTGGAGCCAAGCAATCCTGCATGCACTGATGCAGATGGATGAAGCTCTGCTGATGCCCTCAAAACAGTCAAAGGTTGCCCTGTTAACAAACTTTGAAACATTCTGAGCGTGCTTTACAAGGGTGAGATAATCTGCTCTCTTGTCATAAGGGAGAAGAGGAGCCATTAACTCCAAATCCTTAGCCACCTCTCTAAGGAACATGCCCATATAGAGTATGTAGGAACTGATCCTGGCCGATAACATGGAGGCCTGAAAACAACGTCAACCAAAGGCATCTAGGGTTCTCGATTCCCTACCTGGAGGGTTTGAGAAATGTATCTTAGCACACTTTATTTGATGCATTGCCAATTCCACCACCATGGAATGGTGCGGCAACTGTGTCTTTTGAAAACCAGGACACTCCGGTACCCGGTACATGGTATCGCGTTGTCGGGAATGTGGAGAGATAGTAAGGGGTGTCTCCCACATATGAAGCATAAGGTTGTGAAGTATGTGATGGATAGGGGCTGTAGGGTATTGAAGATTTTCAAGTTCTTCGGCTCTAGGCTCTTTCTCCAATGTCACTGTTATGGACAAATCTCGAGCAACATCGTGAAAAAAGTCTTGAAAAGATATGTCCTCTGGAGGGGACATGCATTGTTGTGGAGATGGAGATGGGTCTTCCGGGATAGTTCTCATGTCCTGGGTATCGGCCGATTCATCATCCGACAAATCGGAATCTGAAGACTCAAAGTATCGACAGGCAGGGTGCTCCCGCTCTGCATGTACTTGGTACCGATCAAAACTGGTAGCTGAGGCTTGTGGTGCTGGAACCTCGGTACCAGAAACAGATTTGAGGGCCGGCATGGGCGGTACATGGTAAGCGGCAAAAAAGTTGATGCAGGTTGTGTCGGTACTGGAGCCAGTATCATTGCCTGTGGAATCGACCTTAAAGGTTTTACTGGTACCGAGGCCACCAGTAAGGCTGCTAAGGTCCGCTTGATGACCAGGATACGTTGATCTATGGAGCTTGCCGATGCTTGGGTATTGGTACCGGAATTGCGGGCCATGATCCCTTGGCAACAGGAGCTCTCCAGAGGTGGAGCATTCTGGGACCCCACTAAGGCTTTGGAGGAAAGGTCCTCCCACTGGGGTTGTTTGCTTAGAAGGAGATCTACCCTTGGAGGGCCAGCCAGTCTTCAATGAAGACTTAGGTTTGATACCTGAGATCCTTGGGAGGAAGTTGAAGCTCTTGATGATATCGATGCTAAAGAAACGGCATTGGAGGCAAAGAGGGTGCCTAGCTTTGCAGCTTGATTCTGTAGGCCTCTCTTTGTCATCTTCCTACAAAGAGTACATTCTGATGGTTGATGATTTGGTTCTAAGCATTTTAGACATCAGTCATGGGTGTCTGTGGCCGAAATGGTACTGCCACATTTGGAAAATTTCTTAAAACCACTGGATGGTTTTTCCATTTTATCTGTGACAAAAAGGGGAGGCCTAAATGGCTTCGATGCGCCTGAAGGAAAGAACTAATTCTTTCCCTCACGGAAGATTTTTTTTTTTTGAAGAAAGAAAGAAAGCACAGACGGGGGTCGGTACCAGCGTCGACGGGAAAGCAGAAGCAACCACAAAAAATAAGAAAGGACGAATTTTCTGTGGTGACAGGAATTGCTTCTGCAGAAAACGAAGAACTGAGGAGGGAGAGCTGGAAAGGTGGGAAGGCAGCTATGCAGGCACAGTGGGATGCTTCTAAAAGCTTTCCTATTGGACGTTGGGAGGGTTCCCGCGCGGGCTCCATCAGTACTGATGTCACTCATATGTGAAGACTACATTCCTGCTTATTCCTGGAGATCTGCGTTAGCAGCACCTACTGTATATCCTGTACATAAAAGGTACTTGTGCGCATGTGCTGGAATGCTATGTGGCACATAGAGCAATGTCATTCTGCACATGCACATACATTATTCCAGCATACTTCCCCTGCCATTTCTTTCAGGACTCACTTCAACAAATCCAAAAAAAAAGCTGCAGGGGTTGTCTGCTCAAGAAACAGGCATAAATTCCTCCTCAGCAATAGCCTCAGACCTCTTGAGTGAACCCTTACATCTCTCCGACCTGGCATTAAAGTTTGAGCACTATGCTCTGCCTTCTGTTCTTCTGTGCACTTCTCTGCATCTGTGCTGCATAGCTAGTTGTTTAATTACCATCTGTTTTTAATGGAATTAAATGTGTTGTACACTGTCACTGGTGTAGGCATCTGTGAGGTGATTACATTTGTGGTAAATTCCTTTTGACATTCTGTGCCCACACTACTGCAGAAAATTGTGCATAAATACCGTGCAGATGCCTGCGCTAATGGCAGCATACTTTTATGCATCGGTCTGTGTTTGCTAATTTACATTACCTCACATTAATTAATAGTTAAATTCCTTTCTCACCCTCTCAATAAAGCTTTTTCTGATATAAGATTAGGGTAGTACCTTGACTACCAGTTCCAGAGAATCCTACAATAGCTGCCACTCACGGCAACATTCATGCTATTACTTAAGATTGAGACTGCCCTGAAAAGACAATGTTGATTATAATAGGAAAACTGAAGGTTTATGTTAAGAATTTACTTTAAAGTGGTCATCATCGTATTCATTGTTGTGGGAAAGATTTAAAGTTATTAAAATGTCTACAAAACCACAAATGAATTATATGCTGAAAGGTGATTTTATCACTGTACTGTGTAAATAATATGCACACACTATTCCCTAATCTGAAACGGTGATTTTTTAAAAAAAATTTATTCTTATCAAATTTTATACGTATGAATTCAATAAGTGACCAACACCTTGCATATCAATAAACGCATCACTTATCTCAATGTTAATTAAACAACAGTACTAACATCCCAGACTAAACTTCAGCTATCCCTCTCCTACCCCACATCCGGCACCTTAATCTTCATTTCTTAAACCTGCAATTAAACAAGGTTTTTCTCCCACACTTAATCAAACACTTCTTTCTTATACTTCAAAAACGTTGTTAATTCGCTCATCCAGTAAACATAATCAAATTTCCTTAGAACCATATCTTCCCTTGGTAAAGAAGCCTCCTTCCAATGGCATACCACCACCATGCACACTGCCGCATTCAACAAAACCTGCCAGTTTCGCCAAATATATCTCCATTTCCTCCAGAGCTATATTCAGCAGCATAAATACAGGATCAAGCATAACAGGAATCTCAATCATCTCTTGGAAGAAGTTGATTATCCATTGCCATATTGTTTGCACTCGCAAGCAACCCCACTACATATGGTACATATCTCCATTCTGTCCACAGCCCTGCCAGCACAAGGGACTAAGCCCTGAGACATCGTTACTGATCTGAAGGAGTGCCAAATACATTTGATGCACCACTTTGTACCCATTTTCTTGTATCAAAGCTGAGACCGATGTCTTGACAGTACACATCAAAGAGTTACTCAGTTGTAACAACAGGTGATCTCCGGGAACAGCAGGAATCAGTCTTCACATATGAATGACATCAGTATCGATGGAGCCCTCTCTTCAGTTGAGTTTGTAGCTCAGAGAAAGAGAAAAAATAAAGCAACCCTACAACTCCTAGTGGAGGAGGGTGGGTTTTGAAGACTGATTCCTGCTGTTCTTGGAGATCACCTGTTACAGGTGAGTAACTATGCTATCTCCAGGAACAAGCAGGAATGCAGTCTTCAGATATGGGACTCACTAGCTCCCAGGTACCAGACTGGCATGGGGGGGGGGGGAGGGAGCAGTGTGATCCCTGTGGCTAAAGCTTAGAACCAAAGACTGCTGACATGATGTGGCCCTTTGGACTCAATTCTAGGAGGCTATACCACCTTTAATGATAGTCTGGTAACTTTTAAAGTCCGGTGCAAAAGTATAAACAGAGGACCAGGTAGCTGCCCGATAAATCTCCTCAATGGATAGTGAGTGGAGATTGGCTATGGAGGTTGCCACATCCCGCATATTCTGAACAGTAACATGATCCTCTAGGGAGAGTCCTGCTTGTGCATAAGCAAATGAAATGCAATCCGCTATCCATCTGGATAGGGTCCATTTTGTCACCAGTAGCCCAAGGTGACTGGGATCAAAGGAAATGAATAATTGCGAGGACTTTCTGTGAGCTTTAACTCTATCCAAGTAATAAGCTAGCGCTCACTTGCAGTCTAAGATGTGTAGCACTGCTTCAGCCTGAGACACATGTGGTCTTGGAAAGCAAATCAGTAGGATTACCGGCTGGTTTAGATGGAAAGGGGAGATCACCTTCGGAAGGAAATGCGGATGGGTACGGAGAACCACCTTGTCATGGTGGAACTGGGTGTACAGCAGATCCGCCACCAGAGACTGCAGTTCACTGATATGGCAAGCTGACGTGATGGCAATGAGGAAGATTACCTTCCAAAATAGGAACTTCAGTGAAGAGGTGGCTAACGGCTCAAAAGGAGCCTTTAGAAGTTGAGCAAGAACCACGTTAAGGTCCCAGCCCATCAGAGGCAACTTAATGGGTGGTTTGGACAGTAGGAGACTCAGCATGAAGCATGCTACTAAGTGGTGTGAGGAGATAGGCTGTCCATCCAGTGGTTTGTGAGAGACCGCAATGGCACTGAGAAGAATGCTCTCTGAGTTAGTCTCAAGACCTGCCAAGGACAGGTGGAAGAGATATTGTAAAAGGAACTCTACCGGGTAAGCAAAGGGGTCAATGCTCTTTGGGGAGCACCAAAGGGCAAACAGTTGCCACTTGAAGGCATAAGATCGCCTGGTGGAAACCTTGTGTGATGCAAGAAGGATATTTTTGACTCCTGTTTTTTATTTATTTATTTGCAAAACTTTTATATACCGCCAATTCCTAAGATCAGTGGCGGTTTACATCAAACAATATCAAAAAATACATGGAACAATGAAGTATTATATAACAGATACATAGAACTGTAATCAACTATATACAGGTAGCATAACAGTAATTAGAACTATTTACAAGTAATTACTCCTGACTCCTGTGTCAGGTTGAGGTCAGTGAGCACTATCCCTTCAGCAGCCATGCTGTGAGGTGAAGAGAGTGTAGATTGGGATGGAGGAGCATCCTTTGGTCCTGGGAGAGGAGTTTGGGTGCACATCCGAGTCTGAGGAGTTGCGTCTGCGCAAGGCGAAGAAGCAGAGGAAACCATGGTTGACGGGGCCAAAGAGGGTCTATAAGGATCATGGAATCCTTGTCGGCCTGTAGCTTGGACAGCGTTTTGAGTATCAGGGGGATGGGAGGAAATGCATAGAGCACACCCTGTCCCCAATGCAAAAAGAAGGTGTCTGGGACCTTTCAGTGTAGGGACAGAAGCCTGGAGCAGAAAAGTGAAAGCTGTGAGTTCTGCAGAGTGGCAAAAAGATCTATGAGTGGGGTTTCCCATGTTCGGAAAATTGGTGTAGGGTCCACTCATGTGGACGAAGGATACAGCTTAGCCTGTCCGCAAGGACATTGAGCTCACCTGGGAGGTACACCACTCTGAGGTGAATGCGGTGTGTGATAGCAAAGCACCACAGGTGACACACTTTCTCGCAAAGGGGATAAGATCCTGTCTTCCCCTGTTTGTTCATGTAGAACATGGCAACCTGGTTGTCCATCCTGACTAAGACATATTGCCCCGAAAGTTGGGGTTGAAAAACCTGAAGGGTATTTGTTAGTGCCCATAATTCTAGGAGGTTGATCTGCAGAGAAGATTCCCGTGTCCACAGTCCCTGTGTAGTTAGGTCATTCCAATGAGCTCCCCAATCCAGCTTGGAGGCATCCATAGATTACCTTAGCAGCACAGGAGGTATGTTTATGTTTATGTTTATTCAGATTTGATATACCGCTCAGGCCCAAAGGCATTAGAGTGGTTTACAATACTATATCATTCAAGGAAATATCTTGAGGTGAACAAAGTCCATTAAACGCATTAGGTATAGTTTATTAATAAAAAGATCTCCAGCAAACCTAAGTAAGTAAACAACTTAAATACCTAAACATAACCTTAAAACTAAGATGCAGACAGCAGTCCAGCAGCGAGATGGGGGCTTTCTAGTCTTTTGCATTGAGTGTCACATGTAAGATTTTCTCCCAGTTGGTGAGGGGTCTTACGTGTGCACTAGGTGCAAGGAGCCTCTTTGCTCTCAGGAACGAGTCCGGTCTCTAGAGGCTAGAACAGCAGACTTGGAGGACATAAGGAAGACAAAGAGGTACACAGACAAGACCTACAGGGATGTAGTACTGAAGTCCCACCTCTAGTATGGCAGCATCCCTGTTGCCATGCAGGAGAGCATCACCATGGTGTGGCAGGAAGTGATCCTGTAGCTAGGACCTGTCCTTCAGGTGATGTAAAATACTCTCGCACCAAGGAGGTTTCTCCAGTGCCATGTGCCCACGAGGGAAGGGTCAGAACAGCCATTATAGTTGATGATTAGATTATTAGGCATATAGATAGCTAGGTGGCTGGTGGACATGAGGATCATCTAGTAACATGCCTGCCTGTTGCGAAGATAGCACACCTCACGCGCAATCTAGACAAGGTCTTAGATAGTGCTGGGGAGGTGTCTGCTGTCTTGGTACATGTCGGTACCAATGACATAGGAAAGTGTGGTAGGGAGGTTCTGGAGGCCAAATTAAGGCTTTTAGGTAAGAAGTTGAAATCCAGAACTCCCAGGGTAGCATTCTCCAAAATGCTTCTCGTTCCATGTGCAGGACCCAAAAGGCAGGCAGAGCTCTGGAGTCTCAATGCGTGGATGAGACGATGGTGCAAGGAAGAGGGTTTTGGATTTATTAGGAACTGGGGAACATTTTGAGGAAAGGAGGGGCTTTTCCGAAGGGATGAGCCCCATCTTAACAGGGATGGAACCAGGCTGCTGGCATTAACCTTTTAAACTAGATAATAGGGGAAAGCCAATAGTCACCCAAGAGCACATGGTTTGGAACAATGTATCCTTGAAGTATGCTAGCAAAAGACTGAAGTTAGGACATATTGACAGAGGTTCCAATACAGACAAAAATAACCCAAATGCCCTTAAGTACAGAGCAGATAGAGCTTAAAGATTCCAACTTACCCCTGATACCGAAAACCAGATTAATATGAATAAAATACAGTCTCTAAAATGATTGTTTGCAAATGCTAGAAGTCTAAAAAATAAGATGGGAGAGTTAGAATATATAGCATTAAATGAGAGGTTAGATATGATTGGTATCTCAGAGACATGGTGGAAGGAGGACAACCAGTGCAACACTGTGATACCTGGGTACAATTTTTTTCATAATGATAGAGCTGATCAAAATGGTGGAGGGGCTGCACTCTATGTTAGAGAGGGCAATGAGTCACTAATTCCATGTAAAAAGGACAAGGGGAAGGTGATGGCAGTGGGGGTGTACTATCGACTGCCTGGCCAGGGTGAACAAATGGATAATGAAATGCTCAAAGAAATCAGGGAAGCTAACAAAAATTACAGCACAATAATAATAATGAGTGATTTCAATTACCCCAGGATTGACTGTGTCTGTGTCACGGCAGGACATGCAAGGGAGATAAAATTTCTAGATGAAATAAATGACTGCTTCTTGGAGCAGCTGGATCATGAACTGACCAGAGGGGAAGCCATTTTGGACTTAGTCCTTAGTGGAACACAAGATTTGTTGCAAGAGATAAGAGTGTTGGGGCCACTTGGCAAGAGTGATTAAGAGTAGTTACTCACCTGTAACAGGTGTTCTCCAGGAGCAGCAGGAATCAGTCCTCACATATGGGTGTCATCGGCGCCGATGAAGCCCCAGCGGAGCATTTCCCCAGCTTTCCATGAAAGCCTTTGGGAATGCTGGCACGCATGCGCAGTTCCCTTCCCGCCTAAAGGTGCCATCTTACCTCAGTCAAATGACATAGCTAAGAAGAGCACACAAAAATGTAAAAACACAAACTATGTACAACTGCAACTCCAAGGGGAGGAGGGAGGGTTGTGAGGACTGATTCCTGCTGCTCCTGGAGAACACCTGTTACAGGTGAGTAACTACTCTTTCTCCAGGACCAAGCAGGAAGTCAGTCCTCACATATGGGTGACTCCCTAGCTCTGGGCTACCGAGGAACCCAGGCTGAACAAGAGAACTCCCTTTAGTCCCAGCAGCAAAGAAAGGCTTTTCAAGGACACAACCTCCACCGGTAGCCCAACAGAGGGCAGGAGTTGCCTAAACCTCAAAGAGATTCCGGAGTACTGCTTGGCCAAAAGCACTGTCCCTACGGGACTCCCTTTCCAGACAGTAGTGGGCTGCAAAGGTCTGGCTTGAAAACCAAGTTGCAGCCCTGCAGATGTCTACCAAGGGCACAGAGTGGAGATGAGCCACTGAGGCAGCCATTGCCCTGACACGTTGGGCCGTGACCCTACCCTGCAAAGGAAGGTCAGCCGCCTTGTAAGCCCAGATAGCGTAGTTACTCACCTGTAACAGGTGTTCTCCAGGAGCAGCAGGAATCAGTCCTCACATATGGGTGACGTCGACGCCGACGGAGCCCTCGCGGAGCAATTTTCCCCAGCTTTCAAAGAAAGCCTTTGGGAATTGCAGCGCGCATGCGCGGTCCTCTTCCCGCCCAAGGGTGCCATCTTGCTCAGTCAGATGACATAGCTAAAAGACAGCAAAAATTAGCAAAAACGAAAGCACATAACTGCAACTCCAAGGGGAGGAGGGAGGGTTGTGAGGACTGATTCCTGCTGCTCCCGGAGAACACCTGTTACAGGTGAGTAACTACGCTTTCTCCAGGACCAAGCAGGAAGTCAGTCCTCACATATGGGACTCCAAAGCTTAAGGCTACCGGAGACCCTAAGCACAAAAATGAGCTCCCTCTAGCTCAGCAGCACAGAAGGAAGGAATCTTCTCTGAATATGTCTCCAACCGGTAGCCCAACATCCGGGACGGAGGGTAGGAGTTGCCTATACCTCAAAGAGGTTACGGAGGACTGCCTGTCCGAAAGCACTGTCCCTGCGGGACTCCCTCTCCAGGCAGTAATGGGCTGCAAAAGTCTGGCTTGAAGACCAAGTAGCGGCCCGGCAGATGTCTGCCAATGGAACAGAGCGGAGGTAAGCCACCGACGTAGCCTTCGCCCGAACACGATGAGCTGTGACTCTACCTTCCAGCACGAGGCCGGCTGCCTCATAAGCCCAAGCGATACAGTCCGCAATCCAGATGGACAGAGTACGCTTGGAGACAGGGAGCCCCAACTTGTTGGGGTCATAAGACACGAAGAGCTGAACAGTCCTTCGGTGCTCCCGCGTACGGTCAAGGTAGAAGGTCAACGCCCCTCTACAGTCCAGGGTATGCAGGACCATTTCAGCTCGGCTGGAGTGTGGCCTGGGAAAGTAGGTCGGAAGTATCACCTCCTGGTTGATGTGAAAAGGGGAAACCACTTTGGGAAGAAACTTAGGGTGAGTCCGTAGGACTACCCGGTTCTTGTAGAACCTAGTGTAAGGAGGATCGGAAACCAGGGCCTGCAGCTCACTAACGCGTCTAGCAGAAGTGAGGGCTACCAAGAACAAGGTTTTCCATGAAAGAAAACGCAGCGGACAAGTAGCCATAGGCTCAAAAGGCGGACAGGTAATACGCTGCAAAACCACATTAAGATCCCAGTCCGGGGCCGGCGGGCGCAAAGGTGGCTTAAGGAGAAGGAGGCCTCCGAGAAACCGAGCCACCAGAGGGTGGCTGGAAAGAGGTCTACCATCCACAGGCCTGTGATGCGCAGAAAGAGCACTGAGGTGGACCTTGACCGAGTTGGACTTGTCCAAGGTTAGAGAGAGAGAGCAAGTATTGCAAGACCACTGATGCTGAACAGGAGAAAGGATCTTGAGACTGCTGAGTGCACCAGACGGAGAACCGACGCCACTTGAGAGCGTAGGCCTTTCGGGTGGAGGGCCTCCTGGAGGCCAAGACGACCTCCTCCACATCTGGAGGTAGCTGCAGAGGAGCAAGGACTACCCTTTCAGCAGCCAGGCCATCAGATGAAGGGACCGGAGATTGAGGTGTAGGAGAGTCCCCTGATCCTGCGACAGGAGGTCGGGCTGAAATCCCAGTGGAAGAGGAGTGTCTACCGCTAGCTGCATCAGAAGCGGGAACCAAGGTTGTCTCGGCCACCGGGGAGCCACTAGGATCATCGATGCTTTGTCTCTGAGAACCTTGAAGAGCGTCCGAGACACCAGTGGCATGGGAGGAAAGGCATACAAGAGGCCGGTGGACCATGGAATTAGAAACGCATCCGCCGCTACCCAGAGAGGATGCGTTTGTCGAGAGCAGAATCTGGGCAGCTGCCGGTTCAGAGGACTGGCAAACAGATCCATGGTGGGGAGGCCCCACTTGAGAAAGATCCGCTGAACCACCAGCGGGTCCAACCTCCACTCGTGTGGCTGGAGGATCCTGCTGAGCTTGTTGGCCAGGTAATTTTCTTGACCTGGGAGATAGACAGCCCTGAGGAGGATGCCCTGGCGTACTGCCCAAGAGCATAGCCGTTGCGCCTCCCGACAGAGGAGGAAAGAGCCTGTTCCGCCTTGTTTGTTTACATAGAACATGGCAACCTGGTTGTCCGTCTGTATCAGCAGCGACTGGTGGGACACCAGGTGAGAGAAGGCTTTGAGCGCTAGACGGATGGCTCTGAGCTCCAGGAAGTTTATCTGTTGAGCAGACTCCCAAGGAGTCCAGAGTCCTTGAGTACATGACCTTTGGCAATGTGCTCCCCAACCCAGGAGGGAAGCATGGGTCGTTAGGACCTGAGAATGCAGAGGGGGCTGAAAAGCCACTCCTAGCACTAGGTTGGGTAGATGAAGCCACCATTGTAGAGAGGAGACCAGCTGGTCGGAGATCTGCACAGAGTCCGCTAGGCTCCCCGTGGCCTGATGCCATTGATTGCGAAGGCACCACTGAGCAGGACGCATGTTCAGTCGGGCATTGGGGGTCACATGGACCGTGGAAGCCATATGGCCGAGCAGTCGCAGAAAGTGCCTGGCGGAGACCAGCGCATTGCTGTGAAAGTGGCTGGCGAGATCCATGAGCTGCTTGGCCCTGTCCAGAGGACGGAAGGCCCGCGCCTGAAGCGTGTCCAACCTGGCGCCTATGAACTCGAGATTTTGAGAGGGGAGCAAAGTGGACTTTGCGAAGTTTATGACAAAACCCAAGTGCTGGAGTAGAGCCACAGTGCGATGAGTCGCTTGAGCGGCCTCTGGTGAAGATGGGGCTCTGATGAGCCGGTCGTCCAGGTATGGGAACACAAACAGACCTTGGAGTCTCAGATAGGCCGCCACCACTGCGAGGCATTTGGTGAACACCCTGGGTGCGGAGGATAGGCCAAAGGGCAGCACTCTGTACTGGTAATGATTTCCTCCCACAACAAACCTGAGATATTGTCTGTGGTCCGGATGAATGAGGATATGAGTATATGCATCTTTCAGATCCAAGGAGCATAGCCAGTCTCCCTGCTGGAGGTAGGGCAGCAGGATTCCAAGGGTAAGCATCTTGAACTTTTCCTTTGCAAGGAACTTGTTGAGGTTTTGCAAGTCCAGGATGGGTCTGAGGCCTCCTGTTCTTTTTGGAATCAGGAAGTACCTGGAGTAAAACCCTTGGCCCCTCAGGTGGTGGGGCACCGGTTCCACGGTTTGTTCCTGAACAAGACTTGCTAACTCCTGAAGGAGTAAGTCCCTGTGCAAAGGTAGTCTGGGAGGCTCCCCTGGAAAGTAGGAGGGAGGTACCTGGTGAAAGTGAAGAAGATAGCCCTTTTGAACTATGTGAAGTACCCATGTATCTGTGGTGATGGTGGACCACCTTTGGGCAAAATGGACCAGCCGGCCTCCTGTGCTGAGAGAAACCAGCTGAGGGGGAGAGGCTATGCTGATGAAGTCAAAACCCCCACCCTGCTGAGCAGGGGCCGGTGGTGCAGGCTTGGGGGCTTGCTGCCTACGGGACCCATTACCCCGTCCCTTGGCCTGCTTTCCCTGTGGGGGAGCTGCTGAGGCCTGATACTGAGGGTAGTATTTATAGGCAGCACCCTTCCTCGGGTAAAAGGGCTTTTTCCCCGAGGCCTTCTTCTTTTGAGAAGGGGCAGAGGTCTTCCTTGAGAGACGAGTCTTGGTGAGAGTCTCCGTCTCGATTTGTGCAGCCTTCTCATCCATGGGCTTGCCAAAGAGGTTATCACCTCGGCAGGGGACAT
Organism: Ichthyophis bannanicus; assembly: GCA_033557465.1. Classification (NCBI taxonomy): domain Eukaryota; kingdom Metazoa; phylum Chordata; class Amphibia; order Gymnophiona; family Ichthyophiidae; genus Ichthyophis; species Ichthyophis bannanicus. The sequence continues at coordinate 198,446,507 of CM066039.1, forward strand.
CGACCAACTTGTCCTGTACCCAGGGCTCGAGGTCAGACGTCTGAAGCCAAGCCTGGCGGCGTCCACCGATGCCGGCCGCAGCTACTCGAGCCGAAGCCTCAAAACCATCATAGGCTGCTCGAGATATAAACTTGGAGCACTCCCGAATACCAGTAGACAAGGTTTGGAACCTCTGCAAAGGTTCGTCGGAGAGACCAGCAGAGAACCCGGCTATTTCCTTAGCCAGGTCTCGGAGATACATGCCCATGTAGAGCTGGTAAGTCTGGACTCGACAAGCAAGCATAGAGCCCTGGAAGCACTTCCTACCGAGGGCATCCAGGCTTCGGGCTTCCCTACCAGGGGGCACCGAGGAGTGCATTTTTTGACTTTTAAGTCTATGCATGGCCGATTCCACCACCATGGAATGGTGCGGTAGTTGTGCCTTTTGGAACCCGGGGCTCTTGCAGACTCGATAAATGGAATCGACCCGCTTGCTTAATACCGGCGACGACGCCGGGCTCTCCCACATGCGGAAGAGAAGTCGTTCCAGCATCGGAGGAACCAGTACAATAAAGGCCTCCTTCGGGGGAGAGTCATATTGGAGGGCATCGAGTTCTTCGACTCGAGGCTCCTCCTCGGGATCCGCGGGGAAGGCCAAGGCCTTGGCTATATCCCTCACGAAGTCCGAGAACCGGGTATCCTCCGGGGGGGACCGTCTCCGAGGTTCAGACTCGGGGGAGTCCAAAGGGACACACCGAGTCCGAAAGGAACCAGGTGACTCTTCGTCCTCAGATTCCCAGGCCGACTCCTCAGAGGAGGAGTCGAGCGGCTCCGGTCGGGCGGGCACTGATGCTATCCGCTCCGACGCCGAGGGAGTCAGCGTCGACGACCTCGGTCCCGAACAGGAGGCCGAAGGAGACCTCGACTGAGGATCGACTCGAGCCCTCATGGACTCGAGGATCGGCTCTGTCTCCGGGGTCGATTTGGAGGTCGACGTCCCGGCGGTCAGGGCAGAAACACCGGCGAGGCCAGCGATCAATACCCGCTGCTGGTCCATGAAGGCAGTCAGACTGCTCTCCAAGGCCGTCAACCTGAGTTCGAGCTCAGGAGACCCAGCAGCCCCCGACTCGGGTCCCGACGGCGTCGGGCCCGACGTCGGGTCCTTCGGAGGTGAGTCAACGAGGACAACAGTACTCACGTGAGCAGGCAAGTCCACCTCGAGTCGAGGATGTTTTGACGGCCTCTCCATCTCCGAGGACCCGGGACGGGAATCGGGGCTATGCGACCTGGCCCTCGAGGAACCAGGAGCGTCCACCGATCCCGCCCTCGCGGGTTTCTTCTTCCGATGAAGTTTCCGGGTAGGAGACCCCCTTTCAGAGGAACTTCGACGATGCTCAGGACCAGAGTCCCGAGACGTCGAAGCCTCTGACGAGGTCCGAGCCCGGCCGGAGTCAGAGAAGATACGCTCCGGCTGATGCTGCCGACTCCTCAACACTTTTGAGGACATTTTGCCGCATGGCCCACAGATCATGGAGTCATGATCTGGTCCGAGGCAGCGGAGGCAGAAGTCATGAGTGTCTGTAAGAGACATGAGTTTCTTACAGAGATCACACTTTTTAAAGCCGCTGGCAGCCATCGGGGGAAAAAGGGCCCCTGCGAGGTCGAATGACCGGGCTGCCAGGGAAAAAGGAAAAAGGCGCGAAATCTGTCACGAAGGACAAAAAACCGAAAAATAAGGAACGGACTCGCCACTGGCGTCGCGAGTCCGGGCGGGAAAAGAACCGGCGTCGAACCGAAGAAAAAAGAAAAAATTGAGAAAAAAATCAACTTTTCGGCGGGGATTCACAGACAACGTCTGTAGGGCTCCGCGGAAAAAAGAAGACTGAGCAAGATGGCACCCTTGGGCGGGAGGAGGACCGCGCATGCGCGCTGCAATTCCCAAAGGCTTTCTTTGAAAGCTGGGGAAAATTGCTCAGCGAGGGCTCCGTCGGCGCCGATGTCACCCATATGTAAGGACTGACTTCCTGCTTGGTCCTGGAGAAAGACAAGGTACGCTTGGACACAGCTAACCCCAACTTATTGGGGTCAAAGGATATGAAGAGCTGAGTTGCCCTTCTATGCCCCTGCGTACGGTCAAGGTAGAAGGATAAGGCCCTCCTACAGTCCAGGGTATGCAGGACTGCTTCAGCCTGGCTTGCATGAGGCCTAGGGAAGAATGTTGGAAGAACCACCTCCTGATTGAGGTGGAAAGAGGAGACAACCTTAGGGAGGAACTTGGGATGAGTCCTGAGGACTACCCTGTTCCTATAAATCCTGGTGCAAGGCCTATCACAGACCAGGGCCTGAAGCTCACTCACTCGCCTAGCCGAGGTAAGGGCTATCAGGAAGAGTGCCTTCCAGGAGAGGAAGCGCAGTGGACAAGTAGCCATCGGCTCAAAGGGTGGGCGAGTCAGTTGCTGCAAGACCACATTCAGCTCCCACTCAGGAGCAGGAGGACGGATGGGGGGCTTGAGCAAAAGCAAGCCCCTGAGAAAGCGGGACACCAAGGGGTGACCTGACAAAGAATGTCCCTCCACCAGTGAGTGGTGAGCTGCTAAAGCTGAGAGGTGGACCCGAACAGAATTGGACTTAAGTTCCTGATTGGATAAGTTCAGCAAGTACTGAAGCACTACCGGCACAGTACAGGAGAAAGGATCCTCTGTACGTAGCTGACACCACACAGAAAACCTCTTCCATTTGAGAGCATAGGCTTTCCTAGTGGACTGTTTTCTAGAGGCTAGGACAACCTCCTCAACTTCCTGAGGCAGGCCCCAGGGAGCCAAGACTACCCTTGCAGCCTCCAGGCCATCAAATTGAGAGTCTTGAGATTGGGGTGTAGTAAGGAACCCTGCTCCTGAGAGAGAAGGTCGGGTTGCAACCCCAGAGGCAGTGGGGAATCCACCGCCAGTTGAAGCAGAAGAGGAAACCAAGGCTGTCTCGGCCATCTGGGAGCTACCAGCAGGACCGAGGCCTTGTCCCGAAGAATCTTGAACAGAGTTCGGGCCACCAAGGGCGTGGGAGGAAACGCATACAGGAGGCCCTGAGACCAGGACATCAGAAAAGCATCTGGTGCGATCCTCAAAGGATGTGGTTGCCTGGAGCAGAACTTGGGTAGCTGCTTGTTTAGTGGACTGGCAAAGAGATCTATCCAAGGGAAACCCCACTTCAGGAAGATCTTTTGAACCACCAAGGGATGCAGCTGCCACTGGTGGGGCTGCAGAATCCTGCTCAACCGGTCTGCCAGGCAGTTCTCCTGGCCTGGGAGGTACACCGCCTTGAGAAGCATGTGGTGCTTCAGGGAAAAGGAACAAAGGTCCTGAGTCTCTCGACAAAGGATCTGGGACCCAGTGCCGCCCTGCTTGTTCACAAAAAACATGGCCACCTGGTTGTCTGTTTGAATCAAGACTGAGCGGAGAGCCAGGGCTGGAGAAAAAACTCTGAGCGCCAAGCGGATAGCTCGAAGTTCCAGCAGATTGATCTGTTGGGCTGCCTCCCAGGGAGACCAGAGGCCTTGGGTGCACTTGTCCAGACAATGAGCACCCCAGCCCCTCAGAGAGGCGTCGGTGGTGAGGACCACTGAGTATTCTGGCATTTGGAAGGGCATGCCTTTGAGTAGATTGGGTGGATGTAGCCACCAGCTGAGGGAGGCCAAAAGGGGTTTGGACACCTTTATCTTGTCTCGTAAGTGGCCTATGGCTTGAGACCACTGAGTCCGAAGGCACCACTGTGCAGGCCTCATATGGAGCCTGGCATTGGGAGTCACATGTACTGTCGAAGCCATGTGACCCAGAAGCCTGAGGCAGAGTCTGGCGGAGACCAGGGACTTGTCCAGAAACTGCTTTGCCACGTCCATCAGCCTTTGAGCCCTGTCTTCTGGCAAGAATGCCTTTGCCAGTTGAGAATCCAACCTTGCCCCTATGAACTGCAAGTTCTGGGATGGGAGCAAAGTGGACTTTGCGAAGTTTATGACAAAGCCCACCTTTTGAAGCAGAGCAATGGTGTTGAGGGTGGCTTGTCTGGCCTCCAGGGACGTCTGACCCCTGATGAGCCAGTCGTCCAGATAGGGAAAGACAAAGATGCCTTGATTTCTTAGGTAGGCCGCAACCACTGCCAGGCACTTGGTAAAGACCCTGGGAGCGGAGGATAGGCCAAAAGGTAGTACTCTGTACTGATAATGGTTTCCTCCCACAATGAACCTGAGATACTTTCTGTGGTCTGGATGAATGAGGATGTGAGTGTACGCATCCTTTAGATCTAAGGAGCATAGCCAATCTCCCTGCTGGAGGTAGGGCAGAAGTGTTCCAAGAGTAAGCATCTTGAACTTTTCTTTCTCTAGGAAATTGTTGAGGTTTCTGAGGTCCAGAATGGGTCAAAGGCCACCGGTTCGTTTGGGTATCAGGAAATACCTGGAGTAGAATCCGTGACCTTGCAAGTGGGGAGGCACAGGCTCCATCGCCCTGTCCACCAACAGACCATGAAGCTCTTTTAGAAGGAGGTCTGTGTGCAGGGGAGGCCTTGGAGGCTCCCCTGGAAAATATGGTGGAGGCAGTTGGTGAAAATGGAGGGTATAGCCATTGTGGACTATGTCCAGCACCCAACTGTCCCCGGTGATAAGGGGCCACTGGTGAGCAAAGAGGGCGAGGCGACCTCCTGTGCAGGGTGGGGAGAGCAGTGGAGGAGAGGCTACGCTCAAGGAGTCAAAACCCCCCACCCTGCTGAGTTGGAGCAGGGGCCTGAGGCTTGGGGGTCCTCTGCCTACAGGGCCCATTACCCTGGCCTTGGCTTGCTGACCCTGGGGGGCAGCTTGGGCAGCCTGATACTGAGGGTACTGTTTGTAGGCAGTGCCCTTCCTCGGGTAAAAGGACTTTTTACCCGAGCCCTTCTTCTTATGGCAGAGGTCTTCCTCGACAGCCTTGTCCTGGTAAGGTGCTCTGTCTCGAGCTGAGCAGCCTTCTCGGTCATGGGTTTGCCAAAAAGGTTCTCACCTCGGCAGGGGACATCGACCAACTTGTCCTGAACCCATGGCTCGAGGTCCGATGACTGCAGCCACGCATGGCGTTGAGCCGCAATGCCGGCAGCCGCTACTCGGGCCGAAGCCTCGAAGCCATCGTAGGCGGCACGGGAAATGAACTTTGAGCATTCCCGAATCCCCGAGTACAAGGTCTGAAATCTCTGCAAGGGTTCCCCGGAGAGACCAGCAGAGAAGCCAGCCAGTTCTTTGGCCAGGTCCCGCAAGTACATGCCCATGTACAGCTGGTAAGACTGGACACGGCAAGCAAGCATCGACCCCTACCGATGCCATCGACTTCCTACCGATGCCATCGAGGTTGCGGGCCTCCCTGCTGGGGGGCACCGCAGAATGCATCTTCTGGCTCTTCAGACGATGCATGGCCGATTCCACAACCATGGAATGGTGTGGTAGCTGTGCTTTCTGGAAACCAGGGCTTTTGCGGAGTCGATAAATGGAATCGACTCGCTTACTTAAAACCGGCGCCGAGGTCGGGGCCTCCCACATTCGGAAGAGGAGCCGTTCCAGCATCGGAGGAACCGGGACAGTAAAGGCCTCCTTCGGAGGAGAGTCGTACTGTAGAGCATCGAGCTCCTCGGCTCGAGGCTCTTCCTCGGGATCGGCAGGGATAGCCAAGGCAGCGGCCATATCCTGGATGAACTCCGAGAACCTAGTGTCCTCCGGAGGGGATCTTCTCCGGGGATCAGACTGCGGTGAGTCCGACGGGACGCACCGAGTCTTAAAAGTATCGGGAGATTCCTCGTCCTCCGTCTCCCAGGCGGACTCATCCGAGGAGGAGTCAGGGTCCAACCCTGCAGGGCCCCGAGGCACCCGCCCTGACGCCGGGGGCACTGGCATCGACACCCTCGGTCCCAAACGGGAGGTCAAGGGAGACCTCGACTGAGGACGACTTCGAGCCACGAGGGTCTCAAGTATCGGCTCGGTCTCTGGGGTTGACTTCGAAGTCGACGTCCCGGTGGTCAGGGCAGATGCACCAAACAGGCTGGCCATTAGTGCCCGCTGCTGCTCCATGAAGGCAGACAGTCTGCACTCCAAGGCTGTCATCCTGAGACTCAGCTCAGGAGATGCAGCAGCCACCGACTCGGGCCCCGGCAGAGCCGGGCCCAACGTCGGCTCTCTGGGAGGAGAGCCCACGAAGACTACGGGGCTTACGTGTCCAGCAGACTCCGGCTCCACGCGAGGAACTTTGGCAGGCTTCTCTTGGTCCACGGGCCCGGGACGGCGGTCGGGGGTCTTAGACCTGGCCCTCGAGGGACCAGGGACCTCCTCCGACGCCGCCCTCACGAGCCGCTTCTTCCTCTTACGTTCCCGGTCGGGGGACCTCCTGTCCGAGGAGCTTCGACGGCGCTTGGGATCGGAATCCCGAGATGTCGAGGCCTCAGACGAGGTCTGGGCCCGGCCGGAGGCAGAGTCCGAGAAAAACCTTTCCTTTTGATGCTGTCGACTCTTTAGTGCCTTGGAAGACATCTTCCCACATGGCCCACACGACTTTGGGTCGTGGTCAGGGCCGAGGCACCGAAGGCAGCAGTCGTGTGTGTTGGTGAGAGACATAATTTTCTTACACCGATCACACTTTTTGAAACCACTGGAAGCCATCGGGGAAAAAATAGCCCCAGCGAGGTCAAAAGACCGGCCTTCCAGTGAACTGAAAAATGAAGAAAACGGGCTCGATACCGGTGTACCGAACCCGGCGGGAGGGGAACCGGTGTCGAACCGGAGAAAAAATAGCGAAAATCGCCGAAGAAAAAATTCACTTTTATCCGGGAGAACAGGACACACGTCCGATGGGCTTCTCGGAAAAAAAGAGACTGAGGTAAGATGGCACCTTTAGGCGGGAAGGGAACCATGCATGCATGCCAGCATTCCCAAAGGCTTTCATGGAAAGCTGGGGAAATGCTCCGCTGGGGCTTCATCGGCGCCGATGACACCCATATATGAGGACTGACTTCCTGCTTGGTCCTGGAGAATTGCATGATCGCGTTTGATTTAATAAATGGAAGGAGGACGGCAAGGAAATCCATAGTACCACCTTTTAACTTTCAAAAGGGAGACTATGATAAAATGAGGAAAATAGTTAAGAAAAAACTAAAAGGACAGTTGCAAAGGTTAAAGATTTACATCAAGCATGGGTGTTGTTTAAAAATACTATCTTGGAAGCCCAGAGCAGCTGTATTCCACGCTTTAGGAAAAGTGGAAGGAAGTCCAAAAAACTGCCAGCATTTTATTTATTCATTTTATTTATTTAACAGTCATTATATGCTGCTTTTATACGAAAGCGGTTTACAGTAAACAACAGCACATATCTCTAGATATTTGGTTTAAATTTGAGGTCAGAGAGGCTATTATTGCCATAATAGCATCTTTCAGGAAAAGGAAAAAGGAGCCAAATGACGAAAACTAGAAAAGCACAGTTACTTACCTGTAACAAGTGATCTCTGGGAACAGCAGGAATTAGTCCTCACATATGGGTACGTCGGAACCGACGGAGCCTGCGCGGGAAAGCTCCCCAGCTTCCCAGAAAGGAAGCTTTTGGGGCCTCCCACAGCGCATGCGCGCTGCCTTCCCGCCTTCCTGACCAACTCTCTTCAGTTCGAGTTTAAAGCTGAGACAATAGAGAGAGGAAAGGAAAGAGAGAGAGAGATACAACTCCTAGGGGAGGTGGGTGGGTTGTGAGGACTAATTCCTGCTGTTCCCAGAGATCACCTGTTACAGGTAAGTAACTGTGCTATCTCCAGGAACAAGCAGGAATGAGTCCTCACATATGGGGACTCCCTAGCTAAGATGCCGGGGAGATCCCCCCCTCAAGGGTTCCTCATCTTCCTATGGATCTCAGGCATCCATTCAGGGAAGGTGGGCAGGAGTTGTTTAAGAATGGAACAGGTGTCTGAGGACAGCCTGACCAAACAAGGCATCCCGGCGGGAGTCCTTGTCCAAGCAGTAATGGGCTGTGAAGGTATGAACCGAGGCCCAGGTGGCTGCTCGACAGATCTGATCAATGGATACAGAATGAAGATGAGCCATAGATGTGGCCATGGCTCTGACATTGTGAGCTGTGACATGGCCTTCCAGAGAAAGGTTCTTACTCTGGTAAGCAAAAGATATACACTGAGCAATCCAATTGGACAGTGTTCTTTTTGAGACTGAAAGTCCTAAATGAGAAGGATCAAAAGCAACAAAAAGTTGAGAAGACTTTCGATGTTGCTGTGTCCTGTGGAGGTAAAAGGCAAGAGCTCTTTTACAGTCTAGAGTATGAAGGTTCCGCTCTGCATTTGATGCATGAGGAGCTGGAAAAAAAGACAGGTAAATATACCTCTTGATTAAGATGAAAAGGTGAGACCACTTTAGGCATAAAGTGGGGATTTGTCCTAAGGACTACCTTATCATGATGGAACCTTGTATAAGGTGGATTAGCCACTAAAGCTTGCAGTTCACTGATGCGGCGAGCAGAAGTGATTGCAATAAGGAAAATGACTTTCCAGGAAAGGAATTTTAAGGAGGTAGTGGCTAAGGGTTCAAAGGGTGGCTTCATAAGCTGACCAAGAACCACGTTTAAGTCCCATGCCACCGGAGGAGGCCGAATGGGAGGCTTAGTTAAAGTTAAACCTCTCATGAATCTTGCAATAAGAGGATGAGAGGAAACAGATTGTCCATTGATAGGCTGAAGAGATGCTGCAATAGCACTCAAATAGACCCTTACAGAATTGGTTTTAAGTCCTGCATTGGAAAGATGCAGGAGATATTCGAGTAAAGAATTCAAAGGTAGTGCTAGAGGGTTAAGACCTTTGTCAGCACACCAAATTGAAAATCTTTTCCATTTAAAAGCATAAGAACGCCTGGTGGAAGGTTTCCTAGATGCATGGAGGACATCCTTCACCTGTTGAGAAAGATTCAAGTCTTGAAGGTCTAGGCCTTCAGTAACCAAGCTCTGAGGTGAAGGGACTTGGGGTTTGGGTGCCACAAAGTCCCCTCCTCTTGAGACAGAAGGTCTGGAGCAGCTCCCAGATCCAGGGAGGGTGCCTGGGAGAGATGCAGAAGTACAGGGTGCCACACTTGGCGTGGCCAGCGTGGAGCTATGAGGATCATAGATCCTTGATCCCTCTGAAGTTTGAATAGAGTCTTGGGAATCAAGGGAATGAGTGGAAAGGCATATAGGAAGGCCTGACCCCAATGAAGGAGGAAGGCATCCTTGGCCTGAGCTCCCTGACACGGAATCCTGGAACAGAACCGGGGAGGTTTGGCATTGTACGGACTTGCAAAGAGGTCTATGTCCGGGGTTCCCCATTCCTGAAAGATTCTGAGTACCTGATCCATGTGCAGGGACCATTCGTGTGGAAGCAGAACTCGACTGAGTCTGTCTGCCCAAGAGTTTTGGATTCCTGGGAGGTACACTGCCAGGAGATGGATCCGATGCTCTCTGGCGAAGGCCCACAGTTTTAGAGCTTCATTGCAAAGCGACAGAGAGCCAGTCCCTCCTTGTTTGTTTATGTAGAACATGGCTACTTGATTGTCGGTATGAACAAGAACTGTCATGTTGATGAGGAGGGTATGAAAGACCTTGAGAGCAAGGAAAATTACTCGCAGCTCCAAAAGGTTGATATGAAGGGTGGTCTCCTGTGGAGACCAAGTGCCCTGAGTGGAGAGGTCTTGGAGATGAGCTCCCCAACCTGCTTGGGAGGCATCTGTAGTGAGAGTTGCTTGGGGTAACAAAGGTTGGAAGGGGGCCCCCAACAACAGATTTTGAGTGGATATCCACCATTGGAGAGACCAAAAAAGACGTTTTGAGGTTGCTATTTGGTCTGAGAGAGCTCCTGAGGCTTGTGTCCACTGGGTGGACAGAGTCCATTGAGCTGCTCTCATATGTAGGGTGCATAAGGCACCACATGAACTGTGGATGCCATGTGGCCTAGCAGTTGTAGCATCTCCCTGGCCGTCAAGTGGCTTTTGGACTGAACTTGAGAGGCCAAGTGCACTAGACGGTGGCAACGGGCCTGAGGAAGATAGGGCCTGAGGAAGATAGGCCCTTGCAGTGGTGGTATCTAGCCAGGCCCCTATGAATTCTAGGGACTGAGTAGGGGTGAGTTGAGACTTTGGCAGATTGATGACAAGTCCCAGATACTGCAGTATGCGTCTGGTGTGGTCCAGGGAAGTCTGAGCCTCGGACTGAGATGGAGCTCGGATGAGCCAGTCGTCCAGGTATGGGAAGACAAAGATTCCCAGAGTGCGTAGAAATGCAGCTACTATTGCCATGCATTTGGTAAATACCCTTGGAGCAGAGGCTAGACCGAAGGGAAGGACTCTGTATTGGAAATGTTTTCCCTGGAACAGAAACCGTAGGAATTTTCTGTGGGATGGATGGATGAGTATATGTGTGTACGCATCCTTGAGATCTAGAGAACAAAGCCAGTCCTGACTCTGTAGGTATGGAAGGAGAGTGCCTAGAGAAAGCATCTTGAATTTCTCCTTGTATAGGAATTTGTTCAATTCTCTGAGATCCAGAATGGGTCTGTACCCCCCTGTTTTCTTGGGAATGAGAAAATAAGGGGAGTAAAAACCTGACCCTTGTTGAGGAAGAGGAACCTCTTCTATTGCCTTTTGGGCGAGAAGAGTGGTCACCTCCTGGCCCAACAGGTACTGGAGAGAAGGGGGAGAATTGAATTGTCTCACCATGAAATGGGGAGGAAGGCTGGAGAAATGTAGTTTGTAGCCCTCTTTGATGATAGAGAGGGTCCATGGTTCTGATGTGATTTGTTCCCATCTGGGAGCAAAATGAGCTAACCTTCCTGGAATGGTGAGAGGTTCTGGTTGTTGCAGAGCCAGAAAGGCTACGTTCTCTAGAATCAAGTCAAAAACCCTGAGGGGGTTGGGACTGCTGGATTGTAGCAGCCCCTGTAGACTTTGTTCTGGCCTGTTTAGTTTGCTGACGCTTAGGAGCAAAGCGAACTTGGGAAGATTGCTGGCCAGTATTTGTGGAAAATCTGGTCTTTTTATAGAAAGGTTTCTTAAAAGGTTTTTTCTTGGCAGGGGTAGAGGTAGACTTAGAAAGTCTATCTAAAGCAGCATTCTCTGCATCCATTTGAGTGGCTTTGATTTGCCACTCCTTGCCAAACAGATTTTCACCTGTACAGGGCAGATTGCCCAAGCCTTCTTGTACCCAGGGTTCCAAATCAGAGGCCTGGAGCCAAGCCAGTCTGCGAGCAGCTATGGCAATGCCAGAGGCTCTGCTTGCCCCCTCAAAAGAGTCAAAGGCTGCTCTGTTGGAGAACTTTGAAACATCTTGAGTTTGCTTTAGCAAAAGAAGGAACTCCTCTTGCTTATCCTCTGGGATAAAGGGGAGAAACTGACGTATCTTTAATGCAATCTCTTTCAGAAACATGCCCATATAGAGGCTGTATGAATTGATTCTGGCAATAAGCATGCTAGCTTGGAAGATTTTTCTCCCAAAAGCATCCAGAGTCCTACATTCTCTTCCTGGAGGGGTAGAAGAGTACCTTTTGGTACTCTTTATCTTTTTCATAGCAGACTTCACAACAATAGAGTGGTGAGGAAGCTGAGTCTTTTGAAAACCAGGAGAAGGAGGAACCCGATACATGGTGTCGAAACGTCGAGAATGTGGAGATAGGGTGAGAGGAGCCTCCCATAAGTCCATCATGTGTTTTTGAAGAATTTCATGTATGGGTAAGGTGGCTGCCTCTTTGGGAACCTTAGAGTATCCTAAAATATCCAATTTTTTTGCTCTAGGTTCCTTTTCAGAGGATACAGATATGGAGAGTCCTTTAGCTACTTCAATGATAAAGTCTTGAAAGGACAAATCCTCTGGAGGAGACATTCTCCTTTTTGGAGAAGAGGGCTCCTCAGGAAGAGTAAAGGAGACGTCAGCAGAATCATCTGCTGTATCAGAATCTTCAGAGGATTCAAAGTATCGTCTATTTGCTTCCAGAGATCGATACGCGTACCGATCGGTATCGACATCGGGCGTACCGGGAATCGGAGCGGTATCGAAGAAATCTCCGGAACCGGAGACCGGAACCGGCATGCTACTGGAAGTAGATGCCCTGGGTACCGGTATCGGTTGCGGTACCGGAATCGGAGTCGGAACCGATTGTCGCGGTACCGATGGCAGTGCAGCATTAATGAAAGCCAGTAAGGCCTGCTGCATGGATTGTACCGTAGTACCCATAGTCGCACTCGCCACAACTGCCTGGAAGTCGGTACCGGTATTAGCCGGTACCCCAGAGCAGTCTAACAGGAGATCGGTCGAGGCCGTGCCATCGATGTCTACCTGTAACCCCATAGGAGGAGCTTTGGAAGCCGGAGCTTCCCGCCGGGGTTGTTTGGCTGGGGCAGGGTCCTCAGGGTCAAATGCAAGGGCCTCTCACTGCTTAGAGGGAGATTTGCCTTTTGAGGACTTGCCTGAAGAATGTTTGGTTACCTGAGATCCATCAGGAGAAGAAGACCTGGAGGATGTTGATGCTGGAGTATCGGTAGAAAACAGCATATGAAATTAAGCTGCTCTGTTCTGTAAGCCCCTTTTGGACATCAGAGAGCAGGATGGACAATCCGGAATGGAATGGTCAGGCCCCAAACATTTAAGACACCACTCATGTGTATCTGTAACTGAAATAGTACCGGTACACTTAGTGCATTTTTTAAAACCAGAAGCTGGTTTTTTTCCATGAGGGAGACCTGAGAAGGCCTAGAGGCCTCACAGAAAAAATACACCAAGTGAAGAAAAAGTAATTATTATTATTATTTTTTTAAATAAACGAAAAACGACCGGCGGGTACCGGTCCGGAATCGGGGAAGGCAGACACGCGGTCAAAGAAACAAATTAAAATAACAATTTCTTCAGCGGTGACAGGAACACGACCTGCTGGCTCCGCGGAAAAAGAAGAACTGAAGAGAATTGGTCAGGAAGGCGGGAAGGCAGTGCGCATGCGCTGTGGGAGGCCCCAAAAGCTTCCTTTCTGGGAAGCTTTCCCGCGCAGGCTCCGTCGGTTCCGACGTACCCATATGTGAGGACTCATTCCTGCTTGTTCCTGGAGATCAACATAAACCACTGGCAAGTTAGATGCAAGGAATTGATAAGGCAGACAAAGAGAGAATTTGAGAAGAAACTTGCTGTGGAAGCAAAAACGCCGTTTTCAAGTATATTCAAAGCAAAAACCTGTGAGAGAGTCAGTTGGACCATTAGATGATAGAAGAGTAAAAGGGGCACTAAGAGGGGACAAGGCCAAAGCGGAGAGAATGAATGAATTTTTTGCTTCGGTCTTTACTGAGGAAAATGTAGGGATGCTACCCATGACTGAAATGGTATTTAAAGGTGATGCAGCAGAAGAATTGAAAAAAATATTGATGCACCAGGAAGATGTATTACAACTATTTGATAAACTGAAGAGTAGCAAATCACCTGGACCAGATGTTATACATCCAAGGGTGTTGAAAGAACTGAAAAGCACAGTTACTTACCTGTAACAGGCGATCTCTGGGAACAGCAGGAATAAGTCTTCACATATTGGTACGTCAGTACCGACGGAGTCTGCGCGGGAACACTTCCCAGCGTCCAATCAGAAAGCTTTTGGAAGCATCCCAACAAGCCTGTGTGCTGCCTTCCCGCCTTCCCAACTGCCTCTCCTCAGTTAAGTTTGAAAGCTGAGACAGAGAGAGAGAGCAAGGAAGGGAAAGATAGAGATAGAGAAAATGCAACTCCTAGGGAAGGTGGGTGGGTTGTGAAGACTTATTCCTGCTGTTCCCAGAGATCACCTGTTACAGGTAAGTAACTGTGCTATCTCCAGGAACAAGCAGGAATGAGTCTTCACATATGGGGACTCCCAAGCTCAGATGCCCAGAGGGAGTCCTAGCATGTTGCAAGTCTAGAACGAGCCATGCTATTCTTTAGGACCTCAGGCATCCTGGGGATTGAGGGTAGGAGTTGAATACAGAAAAGGAGCTGTGGAACAGCTGGCTAGAACAGGGTTTCTAAAGGGGAAGACCCTGTATAGAGGGCATTTTGTAGTAAAATATTGTAATCTGGGCCTCCCTTGTTGGCACTGCATAAGTCCACTGAGGTACATATGGATCTGTTAGAAGAGCCAGTGAATGTGCTGAAGGGGTACCTCACTGAGAAGTAGAGGTAATAAAAGTAGAAAAAAACAAGTGGAGGTCAGAACCCTTCAGGGTGAGAAATAGCCCCAGGGGAAAAACTGGGGTAGTATAAGAGGTAGAGCTTCAGCGGAGACGCAGAAGGTAGTATTAAAGAAAGCTTAAGCTGCTTTGGTCCAAAAACAGTACAAACTTAGGACCAAAAGAAAAAATGAGTCTGACCTAACTGGACTGGGGATGGAATCAGTCCATGTAGGGGAGAAAGGGTATGGAGACCCTTGTATCTGATAAGAAAGTAAGGACAGACTCAGGAGCGCTAAGCTTTAGATTAACTGAAGCTCCGGAATGTCTTTCCTAAATGGGGTCAATTAGGAAAGAAAAAAGATACATGGAGAGCTTCAGGAGTACCTAACCTATATGGTAAGGAAAAATTTGTTAATTACCACAGGAAGTGGTTATAAGTGTAGCCCCCTAAGTATGCTGGCATAGCATTGATAGGGGTAGTGCCCATCTGTCAGGATCATATAGGAATGTAAGGATATCTGAACCTAACAGACAGATAGATGAGTATATGGATACATATCTATCTAAAAATATATCTCACTAGATCTATAAATATATATGTTGTGACAATGCAGAGGCTCAGAAACAGAAGAAAAAGGATTTAAAACACCTTCTGTCACCTCATATGTTTAGGGATACAGGACAGGAAGGGGTTAAGATTTCAGCATATGAACCTTCTCTGCAAAGAAGAGCACGGAAAGAACCACACCCTAGCTCTAGGCTAACCCAGAGACCTAGCCAATCAGGGAGGTGGGCGGAGTCAGGCCGGATTGGGCCTCCCTGCACTCATAACCAGGAAGCAGCAGTTAGTGAAGGGAGCGAAAGGGGAACCAAGGAGAGAACCGGAGAAAGGAGGAGGAAAGGAGTTACAAGGACCGGAGGTGGAGTTGAAAGGAGAATTCCTGTGGGTGGTCCAGGAAGAGACCCAGGCAGAGCTCAGCTCCATGAGAGAGACTGGGCGGATCCAGATCCAGGGGGAGATCAGGAGGGGAGAGTGGACTCTGGAAGAGACCCTGAGCCAGACTCAGGATCCTTGGACATAGGCTTGGAGTCAGTGGAGTTCCCCAGAGTTAAAAGCTGCCAGAACCAGGTCAGAGCAAAACCTTTTGAACCTTGTAAAGCAGATAGCTCTGAAGAAAGCCAGTCTCGAGAGAGTGCTAATAGAGTGCTTTCTAGGAGGAACAGGCCTGAACCAAGTTTTGAAAGGAAATCTGGAATTACCAGAGGGAAGTTGGGTTGTAGGAAAGTCCCTATTGAGAAACTGCAAGCATTTCCCTTATACAGACAGCGTGACCAGAGCACTAGCTCAGAAGATAGCACACCTGCCTATCAGCAAAAGACTAATTGGCAGCTACCGGGCAGAGAACTAGGAACAGACCCTGAGGACCAGGCTGTGCTGAGGGATCTCATAAGGCAATACCAGAAGAGACATATCCCTCCCAACCAGAGGCAACTACCTAGGCAAGGCAAGGAGGAAATAAACCCCTTTTATGAGGTGTTAAGAGGTGCTGATAAACCCAAAGCCTTGCAAGTGCCCAGAAGACAGAGAGAGAGTAAATGGAAATAGCTTCAGACTATAATTAAGGAATTAAAAATCTGAAGGCTTATATGTTCCCCAGGACAAAGGGATTTCAGAGAGGCTGGAGGAACCAATGGAGTTAGGGGCTCCCTTATCCAGTAACAGTGATTCTGAGATGGAATGTGGAATGTGTATGAAAGAGTAAAGATCTAGAATTTATCCAGGTTCTATGACTGAGTGCTGTGAAGCCCAAATCGAGATTCTTAGAGTTTGCACAAGAGACAGCAGCGTTCTGCCGGGTGCAATGACTCAAAGCTTCATACCTTGCAGCTGTGTATGAAAGGCAACGTAAAGAAGTGTTCCTGCACAAGAAGCCTGTTATCAAGAGGCCAAGAGAGTGTGGAGATTGCCATTTTATTGAAAGCTGTTAAAGCAAGATAGGAATATTAGAAAGAAAATACAACAGCTAGAAGTTCCTTTATGGAGAGCTGATAGTTGGAAAGCATTGCTAGCGTTCTGGAAATGTTGTTGTATTGATAAAGCTGGAAGAAGCCTAAAAGCATTTAAGTTTGTTACCTGTCCCTGAGAAGAATCAGGAGAACTGACTTTATACTTGGACTTTCATTTGGTACAAAAAGTTACCACTTTACTTTCTGTGTTGGGGGAGTAAATCCTGTGCGGTTCTTTATGCAATACTTTGTGCTATACTTTGTGCAACAATAAAAGTATTCTTTAACTTGAAACCCAACCTTGGCTGTCGTCACTTCGGTCCACAACTACACTAGGACACAGGGCTACAGCACCACCAAGGACTTTAAAATCCCGTGTCTCACTTACCAACTACCTAATATGCCCAGGGCTAGGCAGTGAGGTGTCACAATGTATATATATATATATACACAAATATAGGGTATATATGCATATATCTATAAGAGATATGTATGGGCAGAAGACACACAGATATATATATATATAAATAAATATCTATGAATATGTAGCCATATAGACACATGTCTCCAGGTATGTGGAAGGAGAGATGTCTATAGAAGCTGATCCCCCCTAGGGATATAGGGAGAGAGGAAGATTCATCTGACTGCTTGAATAGATACATAGAAAATTCTCCTTTCCTGGTTATGATTGACAGAGTCAGAGGAAAGGTCTCCCTGACAAGAAGAAGTCTGGATTCTTTTCAGAATTTGAGCTTTTGAATAACCAGGATGGCCTACGTGAAAAATGCAGAGGATAACATCAGTCTGCAGGCAGGAGTCCAGATCTCTCCAGAATTGCAGTATGGAGAATGGATAGAGGATGCCACTGGAGGAAGATACCCTAGTGACCCGCCTATGAGGGCAAGATGGGTATTAGGCGTCCTCTAGCTGCCATTGAAGAAAATTATCTCTGAAGAGAAGACCAAAGGAGATATGGGCCAAGCCAGGGAATTGGCCCTTCTTTAGGTTTTCACGTAATGAAAGGCCTGAGGCTTATGTCTCAAAAGAGATTTAAGATGAGATGGTAAGGGTAGGGAATACCTACCAGTCATGAAAGCATGACTGGGGGAACCCCTTCTAACCATCTGGGGTTATCTGCTAGGCAAGATACTAATGCTCTCTAGCAAGGGCCCATAGTGCAAAGCTACTCTGTAGAGTTGCAGAGAGCATGCTGCAGGTTGGTTAGAAGAAAAAAACTGGCTGTGGAAAGCCAGCAGGTAACCAACTATTCTGCCAAGGACAAGGGGGCGAAGAATAGAAGTTAACCAACCAGGCTGTGATAATAGGGTTTCCCAAACGAGGTTGATAACCTGTTTGGGACTTAGCACTGAGGCTAGAAGGATTGCTAGTGGAGGGGAATCCCTGGTTGTGTGGTGAACAGAACCAGTGGCTTAACCACTAGGAATTGCTGTATCTGCAGCAACTTACCAGGGCAGCAGAGAAAATTTCTTTTCCCTCTCCCTTTTTTAGATTGGGAAAAAGAAACAACAGACATGGTAGGACTTCCTATTGTCTGATGAGCTGCCCTAAGGTAACAAGGGGGGAGACAACTCCGGAAGGGAGAATCCCCCGGTAGAACAGGTAGAGGACCATAGGGGCTTACCAGTGTAAAAGGGTCACTCTTACAAACCAAATGTTATAGTAAGAGGGAGGTAAGACAGAGTTGAAAGAGACCGACTATGGAGGAAGTCTCTGACAGGTGAGATGATACATGCCAGTACAGGAAAACAACTGTCTATTGATAGTCGTTACCTCTCTTTCCTCCAAGAGGAAGAGGAAAACCTGTTAAGTATGGGCATGATCATCATAAAGACTCTTAAAGTTAAAGAAAAGATGTCTCATGAAGAGATATCTAGGAAGGTTAGGATAAATTTAGTGCAGATACTGCAAATGAAAAGAAGCAGACTGCTACTCTAACCACCAACCAAGAGGGGCAATGTGATCTATTTGAAACCCTGCAACTGCTGGGTTTGTTGACCCTGTTGAGGTTGTGGATTCTTCAGACCAGGGTGATGTTTCCCCTGTTTGGGAACATCTGTATGATGGGCAGATGATGGATAAAACCTTCTCCCCCTAGGGGAAGAAAATTTGGCAGGACATTTCCTACCAATTGGGAAAGAAGAAGGCGTAGAACAGACTCTGGAAACAGGAAAGTCAGTGGTTAACTGAGCAACCTGGAGTAAAGACTCCTTGTTAAAGAGATTTTCTCCAGTGCAAGGAGTATTTCCCAGTCTTTCTTGTGCCCATTTCTCCAAGTCTGAAGCTTGGAGCCAGGCTTTACGTCGTGCTCCTATAGCTATAGCAGAAGTCCTGCTAACAGACTCAAAGGAGTCTAGGGAAGCACGAGTAAGAAACCTAGAGATATTTTGAGCATGACTAACCAGTGAGGAATAGTCTGCACTCTTGGGCTCTTGAAGAAAAGGAGTAAAAATATGTAATTTCTTTGTGACCTCCTCAAGAGATAAACCCATATAAAAAATATATGAGAGAATTCTTGCTGAAAGCATAGATGTCTGGAAGGTTTGGCACCCAAAGGCATCTAAAGTCTTAGACTCACGACCTGGCGGATAAGAAGAGTGCTTTTTAGTACTCTTCACCCGCCTCATTGCTGATTCTGCAACAATGGAATGATGAGGAAGTTGAGTCTTTTGAAATCCTGGAGAGGGGGGCACCTGATATAGAAGATCAGTTGCTCTGGAAGGTGGGGGTACCTTTAAAGGAGCTTCCCACATTCGTAGAAGGAGATCCTGCAAGGAATGATGCAAAGGAAGCATGATGTTTTCCTTTGCTCTCCCAGGAATATAGAGGGATCCTGTATTCCCTTGTGTAGGATCCTGTCCAGGAATAGAAATGGCAAGGGATTTTGCCATATCCAGGAGGAAAGCCTGAAAAGAAGGATCCCCAGAGGGAACTTCCTTTGGATAGGCTAGATCTGATGAAGAACTAGCGTTGGCACCGAGGGATCTATCCAAGTTTATAGGAATAGAAGATCCTGAATGATGCAGTATGGGATCCTTATAGGATGGTCGCCGGTTCTGCAGGAGGTCGGGACCAGCGCCAGTTGGTAGCACATCGTCCATGCTAGGGATCGATTCCAAACTCGGTATCGAGGGAAGCGAGCCTGACGAGAGAAGCATGGAAGGCACCGACAGCAATGGTAATGTGAATAGCGGTACCGACTTCAGTACCATATCCGATACCGGTGGATGAAGGCCAGCTGGTGGCAACTCTAACGGTATCAAAGAAACTGAGAGTTTCGGATCCGAATTATCGGAACCGAGCCTTCGGTATCGTCTGGTGTCAGTACCAAGGTGAGTCGGTACCCAGTCCTCCAGACTGGAGATCGATTCCAGACTCGGCATCAAAGGAAGCGAGTCTATCGATGCACATCTGAAGGGTACCGACGTCGGTACTAGTATCGGTACCAGTACCGATACTGGAAGGTCGGTCTGCAGCATATCCAACGGCGCCATAGGTACCGAGGATGCCAGACGACGATCCTTGGTGATGAATGTTTCATCCAACACCATTGCCGATGCCGGGGTATCGGTACCGCTCGAAGCGGATGCCACCACCGGGCATGGCTCAGGTACATTCTGTGAGGGGTGAACCTCAGGAACAACCTGAAACCCCACACGGGCTTTGGAGGCCGAAGACTCCCACGGGGTTTTGAAGCCAGTGGATTCTCGAGGGCAAGGCCGGAGGCATCTCTATGCTGTGCATGAGATCTGCCGCTTGAGGACTGGCTAGTCTTAACAGACTGTTTTTGGGTTACCTGATCCTGTGTAGAAGAAGATATGGTCGGTGCCCTGAAGTTGGATAGGGACCGTGTGTCGAGGGGAACTCGATGTTGAAAACTTCTTCCTACAATACTATTGCAGGAGGGATACTCCAGAGGAAAATGGTCAGGACCCAAGCAGGTTAGACACCAATTGTGAGTGTCTAAAATTAAGTTTGTACCACCACAGTTTGTACATTTCTTGGGGATAGTGGCTGGTGGTTCCATGAAGGAAAGTGGAGAGGCATAGCAGGCCTGAAAAACCGTGAGACACTAAGAAGTAAAAATATTCCTTAAAAAGGAAAAACTTTACAAGAAAAGAAAAAAGAAACACCGGCGGTACCGGTGGCGTCGGGGAAGGCGGTCGCGACCACAAGAAAACTAAAAAATAAAAGAAGAATTTTCTGCAGTGACAGGAGGACGTCCTGCCGGCTCCGCGGAAAAACGAAAACTGAGGAGAGGCAGTTGGAAAGGCAGGAAGGCAGCACGCAGGCGTGTTGGGATGCTTCCAAAAGCTTTCTGATTGGACCCTGGGAAGCGTTCCCGCGCAGACTCCGTCGGTACCGACGTACCCATATGTGAAGACTCATTCCTGCTTGTTCCTGGAGATTATGAGATTGCAGACCTACTATTAATAATTTGTGAACTATCATTAAAATCATCAGAAATACCTGAAGACTGGAGGATGGCCAATGTAATGCCAATATTTAAAAAGGGTTCCAGGGGTAATCTGGGAAACTACAGACCGGTGAGACTGTACAAATGGTAGGAACCATTATAAAGAACAAAAATACTGAACATGTAGATAGTCATGGTTTAATGGGAGACAGCCAACATGGTTTTAGCCAAGGAAGGTCTTGTCGTACTAATCTGTTATGTTTTTTTGAAGGTGTGAATAAACAGGTAGACAAAGTTGAGTCGGTTGATACAGTGTATCTGGATTTTCACAAAGCCTTTGACAAGGTCTCTCATGAGAGACTCTTGGTGAAATTAAATAGTCATGGGATAGGAGGCAGTGTACTATTGTGGATAAGGAATTGGTTAAAAGATCGAAAGCAGAGGGTAGGGCTAAATGGCTGTAGGGGGCCTACCCAATTTTCCCAATGGATAAAAGTGAATACCCCAGGGATCTGTGCTGGGTCCACTGCTTTTTAACATATTCGTAAATGATCTGGAAATGGGAATAACGAGTGAGGCAATCAAATTTGCAGATGACACAGAATTATTCAAAGTTGTTAAAACCCATGAGGATTGTGAAAAATTGCAAGAGGATCTTGATAGATTGGAAGACTGGTCATCCAAATGGCAGATGAAATTTAATGTGCACAAGTGCAAAGTTATGCACCTAGAAAAGAGCAACCCAAACTATGGTTACACGATGCAAGGTTCCACATTAGAAACCACCACCCAGGAAAAAGATTTAGGTATCATCGTGGGTAACATGTTGAAACCCTCCGACCAGTGTGCAGCAGCAGCCAAGAAATCAAATAGAATGCTAGGAACCATAAGGAAAGGAATGGAGAATAAACAAAGGATATTATAATGCCTCTAGATCATTCCATGGTGTGACTGCACCTTGAATATTGTGTGCAGTTCTGGTCACCATATCTTAAAAAGGATATTATAAAAGGTACAGAGAAGAGCCACCATAATGGTAAAGGGGATGGAAGGATACACCTATGAAGAGAGGCTAAAAAGGTTAGGGTTCTTCAACCTAGAAAAGAGGCGCTGAGGGAAGATATGATAAAGGTCTATAAATTATGAATGGAGTGGAACAGGTAAATGTAGATCGATTGTTTACGCCATCAAAATATAGAAAGACTATGGGACATGAAATGAAGCTACAGTGTAACCTATTTAAGACTAATAAGAGAAAATATTTTTTCACTCAACGTGCAATCAAACTCTGGAATTCGTTACCAGAGGATGTAGTAAAAGCTGTTAGTGTAGCCAGGTTTAAAAAAAGGTTTGGACAAGTTCCTAGAGGAAAGGTCCATAAACCATTATTAAAGGGAACCCGGGAAATCCACTGCTTGCCCCAGTACAAGCATTGTGGAACCTGTGTCTTTTGGGGAGACTGCTAGGTACTTGTGACCTAGATTGGCCACTGTTGGAAACAGGATACTGGGCTTGATGGGCCTTGGTCTGACCCAGTATGGCAATTCTTATGTTCTTATCAGAAGAAGTGGAATCAGAGTCTGACAGAAAGTCAAAGTATCGGCGGTCTTGTGTATGACCTCGATGCTTTGTTGATGTCGAGGGTTGATGCCAATACCAATTCCCAGAGATATTGGAATCACGAGCCCTTGGAGTTTTGGCCTATTGGATACCGGTGGTATCGGTTGGTTCTAACAGAGGCATCAGCCACGGGAGCTCCGATGAAGTGGGTTCGAGGGCCAGCATCGGTAACGATACATTTAGCTGTAGGCAGGATACCGAAAGCCTGCACTGTTGGAGCTGTCTATATTGTCTGTACTGAAGCTGCCAGGAATGTGGCCAAACTCCTCTCGAGAGCCAGCATGCGTTGGTCTAGGGAGATGGCTGATGTCTGAGTGGAATCACTGACGGGGCTCTGAGTCACCATCCCAGAGCATGGAACTGGTAGCTCGCTAGAGGTCGATTCCTTGGGAGCATCCCAGAGCCCCTCTTGTGCTTTGGAGGACAGGCCCGCCCACCGGGACTGCTTGGCTGGCTGGTCTGCATCGGAAGCATCCTTAGGGGAATCTCGATGCTTATGCTGTGATTTTCCTCTAGTCTCAGTATCAGTCTTTGATGCCAATTACTTAATAGAAATCTGAGACTTACTTTTATGTTTGGACTTGGAAGAGACCTGAGACCCATGAGAGGAGGTCAATGTTAAAATCCATTCAAAAGCAAGGATCTTAGACTTTAGGAAAACTAACTTTGCCAAGATGGGCCAATACCTCAGGGAATTGTTAGCGGGATGGGAACAGCTGGGGGATGTAGAAAAACAGTGTGCAAAACTAAAAGGGGATATTTTAAGGGCAACCAACCTTTTTGTTAAAATGGTAAATAAAGGTAAAGG
This sequence comes from Ichthyophis bannanicus, assembly GCA_033557465.1. NCBI lineage: Eukaryota > Metazoa > Chordata > Amphibia > Gymnophiona > Ichthyophiidae > Ichthyophis > Ichthyophis bannanicus. Next base: position 198,469,547 of record CM066039.1, read on the forward strand.
GAAAATGAGACCATTATGGTTTTTGAAAGAAGTAGCTGAAAAAGTGAAGAAAAAGAGGGAGGCCTTCATAAAATACAAGCGATCATGGAGAAAAGAAGACAGGCATCTATATTTGGAAAAGCTTAGAGAAGTTAGCAAAGTAGTCAGGAAAGCAAAGATTCAAAAGAGGAGGAAATAGCCAATGCAATAAAATGGGGGATAAGACATTTTTCAGATATGTTAGTGAGAAGAGGAAGGGCAAAAGTGGTATTGTCAGACTCTAGGGTGAAGGGGAGGAATATGTAGAAGCTGATGAGGATAAAGCAGAATTGCTTAACAAATATTTCTGTTCTGTGTTCACAGATGAAGAACCAGGAGCAGGACCTCAGAAAACAACCACAAACAGGAACAGAAGTGAGGGGCATTTTGAACAATTTTCAGAAGACTGTGTTCGTGAGAAACTAGCTAAATTTAAAATAGACAAAGTGATGGGACCGGATGGGATACACCCTAAAATACTGAGGGAACTTTGGGATGTTCTAGCAGCTCCACTGACTGACCTTTTCAATGCCTCGCTGGAGTTGGGAGTGGTGCCAAAGGACTGGAGAGAGGCACATGTGGTCCCTTTACGCAAAAGCGGAAGTAAGGATGTGGTTGAAAACTACAGGCCGGTTAGTTTAACATCTGTGGTAAGGAAATTATTGGAAATGCTGCTGAAAGAGAAAATAGTGAGGTTTCTGAAGTCCAGCGGATTACAGGATCCAAGGCAGCATGGATTCACCAGAGGCAGGTCTTGTCAGGCAAATCTGATTGATTACTTTGATTGGGTGACCAGGGAGTTGGACCGAGGGAGAGCCCTAGATGTGGTGTATTTAGATTTCAGTAAAGCCTTTGACACTATTCCTCACAGGCGACTTATAAACAACACCCTAGGGATGGACCCTAAAGTTACTGCTTCGGTAAGAAATTGGTTGAGTGGGAGGTGACAAAGGGTACAGGAAAATGGAGCTCACTCTGAGGAGAAGTACAAAAGTACAAAAGTCCTCCTCACCATAGCTTCCTCAGTAAGGAAAACCAAGAAGGCAACGAGCAACAGAGCCTTCAGGTACTCTGCCCCTGCCCTATGAAACTCCCTCCCTGATACTATAAGATCAAAAAGTACCTCCAGGACTTTCGTAAACTACTTAAAACCCTCCTCTTCTCAAAATACTACAACTCATCTGCCTCCCCCCCCTCTCTCCCCCTCGAGCCCCCCCTAGTACAAATACCTGCCTGTATTCTGCTCTGTTACAAATACAGTATGTAAATAGTACAGACCTAACCTCATTACATCTCAGTTTATCCAAACTGATTTGTAATATGTATATAGTTTATTGTATTATAGGTTGAAATGTTCTCTGTAACCAGGACCCTGGAAAGTTGTTTAATGTAAACTGCCCCTGATTGATGGAAGGGGCAGTATATAAGAAGTGTTCAAATAAATAAAATAAATAAGGAAGTTACCAGTGGTGTGCCCCAGGGATCTGTCCTTGGTCCGATTCTTTTTAATATCTTTGTTTTGGGTTTTTTTTGGTTTTTTTTTTATTAGGTTTTAATAAGTTTACACCAACTAAAGATAAAGACAATCAGAAAGGAAAATATACCATCATACAAGATCATCACTAAAAGGAAATAAATCTGATATAGACCACATTACTGGGATTCGGCAGTGGAATTACAATAAACCAAAAACAATCAAGTTGAGAAATAAGGCACAAAAGCCCACATAACAGGAGGCAAAATCTCATAACTACACTCCCCTGAAAGACTCACCCTGCCCTTCTGTCTGCGATAAATTTTTCCAAATGAGATAAATCAGTAAAGATATATGAAGCACCATCATCTTTGTTAGTGATATTGGAAAGGCTGTTTGGTAAGGTTTGCCTCTTTGCAGATGATACCAAAATTTTCAATAGAGTAGACACCCAGGAAGGTATAGATAACATGAGGAGGGATCTAGCTAAGCTTGAAGAATGGGCTAGAATTTGGCAGCTGAGATTTAGGGGCTTGTTTACAAAGCCGCGGTAGCGGTTCGCAGTCGTTATCGGAGCCGCGACCCCATTGATTTCAATGGGGCCGCGGCTCCGATAACAACCGCGAACCGCTACTGCAGCTTTGTAAACAAGCCCCTTAATGTTAAAAAATGCAAGGTCATGCATTTGGGCTGCAGCAATCCAAGGGAGCAATATAGTATAGGGGGTGAAGTACTTTTGTCCACTAAAGAAGAGCGGGGCCTAAGCGTGATTGTGTCTAATGATCTTAAAGTAGCTAAACAGATAGAAAAGGTGACGGCAAAAGCTAGAAGGATGCTGGGGTGCAAAGGGAGAGGAATGGCTAGCAGAAGAAAGGAAGTGATAGTGCCTCTGTATAAGTCTTTGATGCAACCTCATTTGGAGTATTGTGTGCAATTCTGGAGACCGCACCTTCAAAAGGATATTTCTGTCGTCTTGTTTCTATGTAATGTTCTCGATGATGTGGAAGCCACTGAAATCGAGTCCGGGGCGAACAGGGATCCATACTGTCTGGCTTTGTTCTTTAGGCCTCTTTGTCATTCGTTAGAAACATAGAAAGACAACGGCAGAAAAAGACCACATGGCATATTTTAATCTGCCCTTGCATATCAACCACTACAACTGTCCCCTTTTTATCTTTAGAGATCCTCTGTGTTTGTCCCATGCTTTTTTGAATTCAGATATTGTCCTTATCTCTATCACCTCCACTGGGAGACTATTCCACAAATCTACCACTCTTTCTGTAAAGAAATATTTCTGCATATTACTCCTGAGTCTATGCCTTTTCACATTCATCCTATGTCCCCTTGTAGCAGAGCTTGCTTTCAATCAAAAGAGGCTCTCCTCCTGTGCATTTATGCCATGGAGGTATTTACATCCAGATGATTCCGACATTCATCAAAGAAGATCCCCCAATAATTAATTTTCTTTTTTTTGTTGGAGCTACCAACCAAGTGAACAAAACCAATTTGTACACCGTTGAGGCTACTCCCTTTTAATTAATTTAATGTCCAAAAATGAACGTTGTACTTAGCTTTGCTGAGCCAGACATGTCACGTTTCGGGTTTAACAAAACTCTTCAACCCTTCTTCAGGTCAGTGTAGTCGTAGCAAATCTATTCCGCCTTTCCTCTAAAGTATACATATTAAGATCCTTAAGTCTGTCCTCATATGCTTTATAACGAAGACCACTAACCATTTTAGTAGCCACCCTCTGCACCCATTTCAACCTGTTTATAATCTTTTGAAGGTGCTGTCTCCAGAATTGCACACAATACTCCAAATGAGGTCACAGCAAAGACTTATACAGAGGCACTATCACCTCCTTCTGCTGGCCATTCCTCTCCCTATGTACCCAAGCATCCTTCTAGTTTTCACCGTTGCCTTTTCTATCTGTTTAGCTACTTTAAGATCATCAGACACAATCACGCCCAGGACAATAATTTGGTAAATGGTAAGGGTCCAAGCATTTTAGATACCAGTCATGTTTATCTGTTACTGATTTGGTACCTGTACATTTGGTATGTTTCTTAAAACCACTAATTGTTTTTTTCCATTTTTAAAAGTGTTCTTCAGAATTGAAGAGGATATGGAGGCCTGAAGTCCTAGTTAGTGGTGAAAAAGGCAGGAAAAGAAAAGAAATAGAAAAATTTAAAAGTAAAAAGAAAATGTTTTCAGGATCAGTGTAGACAGAAAGACAGAGAACAGTATGTCACCAAAAAAGAGAAGTTTTTCGGCGGTGACAGGATTGGACAACCTGCTGGCTCTGAGGAAAACGAAGAACTAAGGAGGAGTTGGAAGGTGGGAAGACAGACTCGCAGGGGCAGTGGAGAGCTCCCAAAGGCTTTCCAATTGGACGCTGGGGAGTGTTGCGTGCAGGCTCTGTAGGTAGCGTTACCCATACGTGAAGACTGTATTCCTGCTTGTCCCTGGACATACACTCTTCTCCACTGATTTTCCTCATATTGCACCCTCAGGTCCTTTTCCCAAGCTTACATAAAGCTTTTCCCCTTTGAAATTTCCAAATAATAGAATTTAGATAGTAACTCCTCCCCCCCCCCCACCCCCAAATTTCCAGCAGGAATGATATAGCAACTTTATCAGGCTTTTGGGTGCTGTCATCCCCCCACACCCCCTTGCCCCATACATGGATGCTTTTACCTATGAGTAAAAGGGGCAGCTGCCCTGAAGCCCTGCACAATGGGAGTCAATCTGCCTATTGGTAAACCTAGCTCCAAGGTTACTTGTTCAGTTTTACTGCTGGTCAGTTTCCATACTTTCTCCTCTTATTTCTCTCAGGTCTGGGCCGTGGCAGTCACACTGCGTGATTTAATTGCGCCAGAATCAACAAGCAAAAAAAAAACCAAGCCAGCAGTCAGTTGCATTCAACCCTTAATCACTGCCAATAGCTCAGTCCTGGTTATGACTTTGTCCAATTTTACTGTATCTTCTCTCTTCAGCAATGGCAAAGTGCATTGCTCCAGCTATCTCCTAGCCTCCTCCTTGTACCTCTTTAGCGTACAAGTATTCATAGAAAATCATCTCGAATCTTGGATAACTTAAGAACTAGGGGACCGATTTTTGAAGGCTTTTACATGGATAACTTCCCTACTTACCCTTGTAAAGGCCTTATCCGGGATTTTCGAAGCGCACCTACACAGGTAGTGCCCTTTGAAAATCCCAGACAGGTCCCTAATGAGCCCAAATGCTATTCACATAGCATCGGGGTGTGTTGGGGGTGTTCCGGGGCAGAGCCGAGGAGGGCCATAGTGCTACCCATGTAGTACCAATTTTCAACGCTACACAGTTAGCGCTCTGCGCCTTAAAGATAGGCATGGGAAATCCTCGCCTGTCTTTAAGGCGCTAGGGCTAACCGTGTAGCATCGAAAATCGGCGCTACACGAGTAGCTCCTGCGGCTTCTTGTCTGTGCGGCAACACCCGGATTTTTGATGCTAGAGCCACATATGACCTCAGCATGGAAAATCCAGGTTAGGCGGGAGGTGGGAAGGCTATGTGCCGATGAGGCACATAGAACTGCCCAACTGAAATTCGGGCCATAGTTGTCCCTTATTGTCTCTTATTTTTATAACCTATTGTTAGCATTGTTTTGCCCTCAACTTGCTATCCCAAACTTGGCTAACTTTGTTATCCATCTCAAAATATATCTGTCTAACCTTCTCCAAACTGAAAGCCAGTTCCTGGATATTGAGTATCCCCAGATTGGCTCTAAGACACTCTATTTCTTTTAAAACCTTCCTTGACTGGGTCTGTTGTCGCCTTTCCTGCACTAGCTTTAGCTGCCTTCACAGACTGAACTCACATTTCATCCTCTGCTTCTTTTGATATGTGGTCAAAGAAATAAACTGGCTCTTTATGGTCATATGTACTGCTAGGTACATATGACCTAGATTGGCCACTGTTTATTGTTTATTATTGTTTATTTCATACTTGTTATACCGCCCCCCATAACATCGGGGCGGTTTACAAAGCCAAAATTAATATCAATTATAGAAAAAGGAGAAATAGAACTACAATAAATGATAGAACAGAGAAGAGAGTAAGGATAGGATAGTTAGATGGAAACATAATACTGGGCTTGATGGACCTTGGTCTGACCCAGTATGGCATACCTTATGTTCTTATGTTTATCACACCTTTAAAGCCATCTCAGATCATTCCCTTAGTCACCTCCACCGCTTCATGAAGCTCAAAGTAATCTACAATTCTCCCCACTATCCAAGGGGGCTTTGTTTAATTATCAGAATTACACCCCACTCACCTCTTGTCCCAGGACCAACTTTAAGCAGACCAGAGCATGGTTTAATTCCACTTCCCTTATCTGAGACACCAGTGTAGCATCTGCCCATAGTATATCGATCCTGCTGAACATCCCATGTGGGTGCGACTAGAAAGAGTAGTTACTCACCTGTAACAGGTGTTCTCCAGAGACAGCAGAAATCAGTCCTCACTTATGGGTGATGTCGGCACCTTAGGAGCCCGTGCGGAGCAATTCTCCAGCTTTCAAAGAAAGCCTTTGGGATTGCAGCCACGCATGCATGGTCTTCTTCCCGCCCAAGGGTGCCATCTTGCTCAGACAGGTCCCTTAACCCGAGCCCTACTAAGCAGATGGGAAAGGAAGGACAAAAATCCAGAAACTCATCAGGGGAGTCCCTGGAGAACACCTGTTACAGGTGAGTAACTATGCTTTCTCCAGGAACAAGCAGGAAGTCAGTCCTCACTTATGGGACTCCCCAGCTACAGGCTACCAAACCTGTAACCAAAAAATGCCTCCGCGAGGTCGTAAGCAGAAGCCGATGCCTGAAGAAGCTTGAGTCCTCGGGTCCTTGGGGCGAAGCCCTCGGTAACTGTGAAGAAGGGTCGGAGGGAAGGAGTTGCTTACAACATGAACAGATTATGGAGTACAGCCTGGCCGAAGGCGCTGTCCCAACGGGACTCCCTCTCCAGGCAGTACTGTGCAGCGAAGGTGTTTGCTAAAGACCAGGTCGCCGCCCAGCAGATGTCCATCAGGGGCACGGAGCGCAGTGAGGCCACCAAGGCCGCTTTGCCCCGAACCCCATGCATGGTGACTCAATGATCTAACGGGGCACCCGCCTTTGTGTGAGCAAAGGCGATGCAGTCCGCCACAAAAATGGAGAGGGTGCGTTTAGTGACTGCCTGCCCCAGTCGATTGGGATCATAGGTCACAAAGAGTTGGCCAGACTTGCGATGAGCCTGGGTGCGCTGCAGATAGAAGGCAGATAGAGCTCTTTTGCAGTTGAGTGTGTGGAGAGCCACCGACGCCTGGTCAGTATGGGGTCTCGGAAAGAAAGTCGGTAAGACTATCTCCTGATTGAGATGGAAGTCTGAAACAATCTTCGACAGGAACTTGGGGTGGGTACGGAGGACCACCCCATTCCTATAGAACCTAGTGTAAGGGGCGTCAACCATGAGAGCCTGGAGTTCACTGACTCGGCGGGCTGAGGTCAGAGCTATCAGGAAGACCACCTTCCAGGATATGTGCCGAAGCAAGCACGTCGCCATCGGCTCAAAGGATAAATGCGTAAGCTGCATGAGCACTATGTTCAGGTCCCATTCCGCCGGGGGAGGCCAAATGGGCGGCTTGGACAGCAACAGATCCTGCATAGAGCTGGAGACCAAGGGCTGCCCAAGAGGGGCTTTCCCTCGACGGGGAGGTGATTCGCCGAGATGGCGCTCAAGTGCAACCTGACTGAGTTTGACTTCAGACCTTCCTTCGAAAGATGGAGGAGGTACTGAAGGACCCACCGAGAGGGGCAAAAGAATGGGTCAATCTGGAGACCAGAGCACCAGACCGAAAAGCATCGCCACTTGAAGGCGTAAGCTCGTCTAGTTGAGGTCTTCCTGGACGCGAGGAGGACCTCCTCCGGGAGACCCAGTGGGGCTAGGGAGACCTGTTCAGCCGCCAGGCTGTGAGGGATAATAAGGCCAGGTTTGGGTGTAGTACCCATCCCTCCTCTTGCATTAGCAGGCCCGGGGTACAGCCCATGGGAAGTGGAGGTTCCGTCGACAGACGGAGCAGGAGCGGGAACCAGGGCTGTCGAGGCCCTGAGGGAGCTTCGAGGATCATCGATGCCTGGTCCCACTGAGCCTTGAGGAGAGTCCTTGCAATGAGAGGAGTGGGAGAGAACGCATACAGCAGGCCAGAGGACCAGCTCAGAAGGAACGCATCCGGGCCCTCCCTGCTCGGGTGCGGCACTGGGCCGCAGAAGCGGGGGAGTTGTGCGTTCAGTGGGCTGGCGAATAGGTCCATGGTCAGGGTCCCCCACCAATGAAACAGCCAGTTGGCCACCCCCAGATCCAGCTGCCAATCGTGAGGGCGGAAGATTCTGCTGAGTCTGTCCGCTAGGACATTCTCCTGACCCAGGAGGTAGACCGCCTTGAGGGTCATCCCCCGACGGAAGGCGAAGGAGCAGAGAAGGACCACTTCCTGGCAGAGGGAGCGTGATCCGGTACCCCCTTCCTTGTTGATGTAGAACATCACCATGCGGTTGTCGGTCGGCACGAGCACCAACCTCCCTCTGAGGTGATCCTTGAGGACCCTCAGGGCCCACCGAACCGCCTGGAGCTCGAGCAGGTTTATCTGCTGTTGAGGCTCCTCGGGAGACCACTGCCCCTGTGTGCATCGTGCACCGCAGTGGGCTCCCCACCCCGGCAGGGAGGCATCCGTTGTCAGCACTATGTTGTGCTGCGGGGTCTGGAAGGGTAACCCCCGGAGGAGGTTGCGGGGGTTTTGCCACCAGCTCAGGGACAGGCAAAGGCTGTGGGAGACCCTTACAGGGTCCCTAATTTGGCCGACAGATAGGCTCCACTGGGTGCTGAGCTGTCCGCATGTGCAGGCAGGTGTGGGGAACCACATGGACAGTAGAGATCATGTGCCCCAGGAGGCACAGCATAGTTCAGGCCATGACCCAAGGGGTGCTCTGGACCTGAGCCGCCAGGGCTCGGAGGCGGTTGGCGGGATCCACTGGTAGAAAAGTGGTTGCCCGCTGAGTATCGAGGTGTGCGCCGATGAATTCTAAGGCCTGCACCAGTTCGAGGTGGGACTTAGGATAGTTGACCAAGAAACCCAGGCACTTGAGCAGGAGGATCATGCGCGACACAACCAGGCAGGTTTCGTCGACCGAGGATCCCGTAATGAGCCAGTTGTCGAGGTAGGGGAAGACCGGTATGCCCTGACGCCTGAGGGAGGTGGCAACCATGGAGAGGCATTTCGTGAAGACCTGCGGGGTGGACGCAAGGCCGAAGGGGAGCACCCTGTATTGGAAGTGCTCTTCCTGCACCCTCAAGCGTAGGTACTGCCTGTGCTGGGGGTGAATCAAAATGTGGGCATAAGCGTCTTTTAGATCCAAGGAGCATAGCCAGTCGCCCTGCCAGAGGAAGGGCAGCAGAACGCTAAGGGATAACATCTTGAACTTCTCCCGCACTAAGAACTTGTTAAGCTTTCGGAGGTCGAGGATGGGCTGCAGACCCCCTATCTTCTTCGGGACGAGGAAGTACCGGGAATAGAAGCCCCGACCTCGGAGGTGCAACGGCACCCTCTCGACCGCCCGCTGGGTGAGGAGGCTGACTAATTCCTGCTGCAGGAAGACCTGATGCGCGGGGAGTCGAGGAGGCTCCGCTGGGGAGAAGGGAGGAGGAGGCCTGTCGAGGCGGAGGCTATAGCCATCTCAGATAACCCAGAGGACACAGGTGTCCGAGGTGATGGAAGCCCACTGAGGGGAGAAAGAGGACAGGCGTTCCCCCACCGGTTGCTGAGTCACCAGAGGGTGAGAGGCTATGCGGCTGGCATCAAAACCCCTGCATGGGTTTGCCACGGAGCCAGAGTTTGGGCCTTGGGCTCTTTTGGCTTGCGGTGACCCTGGCCGGACTTCCCTTGTGCCGGAGTGATTGGTGTAGGAGTGGGTGGGTACGGTGGGTAGCCCCGGTAGGGCAGCCCTTCCTCGGAAAGAAAGGCTTCTTGGCCTGTTGCTTCTTTCGAGGGAGAGTGGAGGTTTTGCGTGAGAGACGGGTCCGGGTGACGAACTCCGTCTATCTCTGCGGCCTTATCCTCCATCGGCTTTCCGAAAAGCTGCTCACCGAGGCAGGGTACATCCAGTAGCTTCTCCTGTACCCAGTGCTCCAAATCTGAGGATTGAAGCCATGCTTGACGACAGGCCCTGATGCTGGTAGCCGCCACCCAAGCCGAGGACTCAAAACCATTGTAGGCAGCGCAGGAGAGATACTTTGAGCAGTCCGCAACTGACTTTAGCGGTGTACCGAACCTATTAAGGAGTTCGCCCTCGAGGTCCGCGGAGATACCTCCGAGCTCCTTGGCCCATGTATAACTGGTATGCCTGAATGCGGCAGGATAGCATGGAACCCTAGTAGGCCTTGCGGCCCAGGGTGTCGAGGGCCCTTGACTCCCTGCCCAGGGGAACCAGAGAGTGAGACCGGACTCTTCTGCTTTCTCATGGCTGACTCCACCACCATGAACGTGTGGGGGAGTTGGGTTTTCCTGAACCCAGGGCCTCTCTGGACCTTGTACATGGTGTCAAGGCACTTACTCACAATAGGGACCGAGGCAGGTGCCTTCAACATGCAGAGCAACAGCCTGGAAAGGATGGGAGGAACCGGGACAGTAAGAGACTCCTGAGGTGGGAACTCATTCTGAAGAATGTCGAGCTCTTCAGTTGAAGGGTCCTCCTCAGCCTGGGTGGCCAGGTTGAGAGCCTGTTCCATATCTGAACAAACACCAGGAAGGAAGTGTCCTCGGGTGGCGAGCGCCGCTGGAATGCAGGCAAGGAGGGGTCTGACGGAAGGTCCCGATGGGCATGGGTTTCTGGGGAGGTATCCCCTTTGGACTCCCAGTCTGAGAGGTCGGAAGAGGATTCCGAACTGGCCTGGTCACCCCGACCAGTGGCCGAGGTCCACTTGGAGCCAAAGGCCCTTGAGGATCTCACCCCTGAGGAACGGGAAGGAGAGCAAGACTGATGCTTAGGACTCTCACGAGGCCCCTGGCTCTTGGGGGTTTCCTGGACTTATTTCAGCGTCCCAACGTGAGAGAGCCGCGGTCTGGGTGCAAATCAGCGAAGCTGGCTGTGAGCGCCTACTGGGAAGCAATGAACGCAGAAACACTGCATTGTAGCGCCAGCATACGGGACTCCCACGTGGGCGTGGGGCCCTGCGACACCAACCCCGGGGTCACCAGGTTGGGCGTTGAGGAGAGGGAGTCCTCGCTGGGACAGCCCTCAGGATACTGGGCGCCATCGCCGGAGGCCTCCATATTTTAACGAGGTACCTTGCAGAGATGCTCCTTGTCTGACTCTCGGGAATGCCGACAGCGACTTCGAGGCCTTTTTCTTCTTGCACCGCTCCACTTCAGGGGACCCTTGGTCGGAGTGCCGCCGAGAGTGCGGGGCTGAAGTGGGGGATCCCACCGGCGGAGAGACAACTGAGGGCGCCACCGGGGAATCAGAGGCGGCCTTCCTGAAAATGTCTGAACTTCTGCTTACGACTGAGCAGGGCTTTGGAGGACATTTTCTTACACAACAAACAGAGCTCTGGATCATGGTCAGTCCCGAGACACCGCAGGCAACAGTCATGGGTGTCCATAAGTGACTTGTTCTTAGAGCACCTATCGCATTTTTTTAATCCGGAGGCCATAGGGGCAAAAATGGCCCTCGCGAGGTCAAAGACACACACAGCCAGCGGTTGGAGGAAAAAAAAGGGCGCGAAACCCATTAAAGACAAAAAAGGAAAAACGTCCCCTAAGTCTCCAACAGATAGAGTAGGGGAAGGACGGGTAGAGGACCAGCGCAACCGGAAAGAGTAGTTACTCACCTGTAACAGGTGTTCTCCAGGAGCAGCAGGAATCAGTCCTCACATATGGGTGTCATCGGCGCCGATGAAGCCCCAGCGGAGCATATCCCCAGCTTTCCAGGAAAGCCTTTGGGAATGCTGGCAAGCATGCGCGGTTCCCTTCCCGCCTAAAGGTGCCATCTTACCTCAGTCAAATGACATAGCTAAGAAGAGCACACAAAAATGTAAAAACACAAACTATGTACAACTGCAACTCCAAGGGGAGGAGGAAGGGTTGTGAGGACTGATTCCTGCTGCTTCTGTAGAACACCTGTTACAGGTGAGTAACTACTCTTTCTCCAGGACCAAGAAGGAAGTCAGTCCTCACATATGGGTGACTCCCTAGCTCTGGGCTACCGAGGAACCCAGGCTGAACAAGAGAACTCCCTCTAGTCCCAGCAGCAAAGAAAGGCTTTTCAAGGACACAACCTCCACCGGTAGCCCAACAGAGGGCAGGAGGGAAGGAGTTGCCTAAACCTCAAAGAGATTCCGGAGTACTGCTTGGCCAAAAGCACTGTCCCTACAGGACTCCCTTTCCAGACAGTAAGGGGCTGCAAAGGTCTGGCTTGAAGACCAAGTTGCAGCCCTGCAGATGTCTACTAAGGGCACAGAGCGGAGATGAGCCACTGAGGCAGCCATTGCCCTGACACGATGGGCCGTGACCCTACCCTGCAAAGGAAGGTCAGCCGCCTTGTAAGCCCAGGTGATACAGTCAGCCACACAGATAGACAAGGTACGCTTGGACACAGCTAACCCCAACTTATTTGGGTCAAAGGATACGAAGAGCTGAGTTGCCCTTCTATGCCCCTGCGTACGGTCAAGGTAGAAGGATAAGGCCCTCCTACAGTCCAGGGTATGCAGGACTGCTTCAGCCTGGCTTGCATGAGGCCTAGGGAAGAATGTTGGAAGAACCACCTCCTGATTGAGGTGGAAAGAGGAGACAACCTTAGGGAGGAACTTGGGATGAGTCCTGAGGACTACCCTGTTCCTATAAATCCTGGTGTAAGGCCTATCACAGACCAGGGCCTGAAGCTCACTTACTCGCCTAGCCGAGGTAAGGGCTATCAGGAAGAGTGTCTTCCAGGAGAGGAAGCGTAGTGGACAAGTAGCCATCGGCTCAAAGGGTGGGCGAGTCAGTTGCTGCAAGACCACATTCAGCTCCCACTCAGGAGCAGGAGGACGGATGGGGGGCTTGAGCAAAAGCAAGCCCCTGAGAAAGCGGGACACCAAGGGGTGACCTGACAAAGAATGTCCCTCCACCAGTGAGTGGTGAGCTGCTAAAGCTGAGAGGTGGACCCGAACAGAATTGGACTTAGGTCCCTGATTGGATAAGTGCAGCAAGTACTGAAGCACTACCGGCACAGTACAGGAGAAAGGATCCTCTGTACGTAGCTGACACCACACAGAAAACCTCTTCCATTTGAGAGCATAGGTTTTCCTAGTGGACTGTTTTCTAGAGGCTAGGACAACCTCCTCAACTTCCTGAGGCAGGCCCCAGGGAGCCAAGACTACCCTTGCAGCCTCCAGGCCATCAAATTGAGAGTCTTGAGATTGGGGTGTAGTAAGGAACCCTGCTCCTGAGAGAGAAGGTCGGGTTGCAACCCCAGAGGCAGTGGGGGATCCACCACCAGTTGAAGCAGAAGAGGAAACCAAGGCTGTCTCGGCCATCTGGGAGCTACCAGCAGGACCGAGGCCTTGTCCCAAAGAATCCTGAACAGAGTTTGGGCCACCAAGGGCGTGGGAGGAAACGCATACAGGAGCCCTGAGACCAGGACATCAGAAAAGCATCTGGTGCGATCCTCAAAGGATGTGGTTGCCTGGAGCAGAACTTGGGTAGCTGCTTGTTTAGTGGACTGGCAAAGAGATCTATCAAAGGGAGACCCCACTTCAGGAAGATCTTTTGAACTACCAAAGGATGCAGCTGCCACTCGTGGGGCTGCAGAATTCTGCTTAACCGGTCGGCCAGTCAGTTCTCCTGGCCTGGGAGGTACACCGCCTTGAGAAGCATGTGGTGCTTCAGGGCAAAGGAACAAAGGTCCCGAGTCTCTCGACAAAGGATCAGGGACCTAGTGCCGCCCTGCTTGTTCACATACAACATGGCCACCTGGTTGACTGTTTGAATCAAGACTGAACAGTGAGCCAGGGCTGGAGAAAAAACTCTGAGAGCCAAGCGGATAGCTCAAAGTTCCAGCAGATTGATCTGTTGGGCTGCCTCCCAGGGAGACCAGAGGCCTTGGGTGCACTTGTCCAGACAATGAGCACCCCAGCCCTTTAGAGAGGCATCGGTGGTGAGGACCACTGAGTATTCTGGCATTTGGAAGGGCATTCCTTTGAGTAGATTGGATGGATGTAGCCACCAGCTGAGGGAGGCCAAAAGGGGTTTGGACACCTTTATCTTGTCTCGTAAGTGGCCCATGGCTTGAAACCACTGAGTCCGAAGGCACCACTGTGAAGCCCTCATATGGAGCATGGCATTGGGAGTCACATGTACTGTCGAAGCCATGTGACCCAGAAGCCTGAGGCAGAGTCTGGCGGAGACCAGGGACCTGTTCAGAACTGCTTTGCCACGTCCATCAGCCTTTGAGCCCTGTCTTCTGGCAAGAATGCATTTGCCAGTTGAGAATCCAACCTTGCCCCTATGAATTCCAAGTTCTGGGAGGGGAGCAAAGTGGACTTTGCAAAGTTTATGACAAAGCCCACCTTTTGAAGCAGAGCAATGGTGTTGAGGGTGGCTTGTCTGGCCTCCAGGGATGTCTGACCCCTGATGAGCCAGTCGTCCAGATAGGGAAAGACAAAGATGCCTTGATTTCTTAGGTAGGCCGCAACCACTGCCAGGCACTTGGTAAAGACCCTGGGAGCGGAGGATAGGCCAAAAGGTAGTACTCTGTACTGATAATGGTTTCCTCCCACAATGAACCTGAGGTACTTTCTGTGGTCTGGATGAATGAGGATGTGAGTGTATGCATCCTTTAGATCTAAGGAGCATAGCCAATCTCCCTGCTGGAGGTAGGGCAGAAGTGTCCCAAGAGTAAGCATCTTGAACTTTTCTTTCTCTAGGAACTTGTTGAGGTTTCTGAGGTCCAGAATGGGTCGAAGGCCACCGGATCGTTTGGGTATCAGGAAATACCTGGAGTAGAATCCGTGACCTTGCAAGTGGAGAGGCACAGGCTCCACCGCCCTGTCCACCAACAGACCATGAAGCTCTTTTAGAAGGAGGTCTGTGTGCAGGGGAGGCCTTGGAGGCTCCCCTGGAAAATATGGTGGTGGCAGTTGGTGAAAATGGAGGGCATAGCCATTGTGGACTATGTCCAGCACCCAACTGTCCTCGGTGATAAGGGGCCACTGATGGGCAAAGAGGGCGAGGCGACCTCCTGTGCACGGTGGGGAGAGCAGTGGAGGAGAGGCTACGCTCAAGGAGTCAAAAACCCCCACCCTGCTGAGTTGGAGCAGGGGCCTGAGGCTTGGGGGTCCTCTGCCTACGGGGCCCATTACCCTGGCCCTTGGCTTGCTGACCCTGGGGGGCAGCTTGGGCAGCCTGATATTGAGGGTACTGTTTGTAGGCAGTGCCCTTCCTCGGGTAAAAGGACTTTTTACCCAAGCCCTTCTTCTTATGTGAAGGGGCAGAGGTCTTCCTTGACAGCCTTGTCCTGGTAAGGTGCTCTGTCTCGAGCTGAGCGGCCTTCTCGGTCACGGGTTTGCCAAAAAGGTTCTCACCTCGGCAGGGGACATCAATCAACTTGTCCTGAACCCATGTCTCGAGGTCCGATGACTGCAGCCACGCCTGGCGTCGAGCCGCGATGCCGGCATCTGCTACTCGAGCCGAAGCCGCGAAGCCATCGTAGGCGGCGCGGGAAATGAACTTCGAGCATTCCCGAATCCCCGAAGACAAGGTCTGAAATCTCTGCAAGGGTTTCCCGGAGAGACCAGCAGAAAAGCCGGCCAGTTCTTTGGCCAGGTCCCGCAAGTACATGCCCATGTACAGCTGGTAAGACTGGACACGGCAAGCAAGCATCGACCCCTGGAAGCACTTCCTACCGATGCCATCGAGGTTGCGGGCCTCCCTGCCGGGGGGCACCGCGGAGTGCATCTTCTGGCTCTTCAGACGATGCATGGCCGATTCCACAACCATGGAATGGTGTGGTAGCTGTGCTTTCTGGAAACCAGGGCTTTTGCGGAGTCGATAAATGGAATCGACTCGCTTACTTAGAACCGGCACCGAGGCCGGGGCCTCCCACATTCGGAAGAGGAGGCGTTCCAGCATCAGAAGAACTGGGACAGTAAAGGCCTCCTTCGGAGGAGAGTCGTACTGTAGAGCATCGAACTCCTCGGCTCGAGGCTCTTCCTCGGGATCGGCAGGGATAGCCAAGGCAGCGGCCATATCCTGGAAGAACTCCGAGAACCTAGTGTCCTCTGGAGGGGATCTACTCCGGGGATCAGACTGCGGTGAGTCCGACGGGATGCACCAAGTCTTAAAAGTATCGGGAGACTCCTCGTCCTCCGTCTCCCAGGCGGACTCGTCCGAGGAGGAGTCAGGGTCTGACCCCGCGGGGCCCCGAGGCACCCGCCCCGACGCCGGGGGCACTGGCGTCGACACCCTCGGTCCCGAACGGGAGGTCGAGAGAGACCTCGACCGAGGACGACTTCGAGCCACGAGGGTCTCGAGTATCGGCTCGGTCTCCGGGGTTGACTTCGAAGTCGACGTCCCGGTGGTCGGGGCAGATGCACCAGACAGGCTGGCCATTAGTGCCCGCTGCTGCTCCATGAAGGCAGAGAGTCTGCACTCCAAGGCTGTCATCCTGAGACTCAGCTCGGGAGACGCAGCAGCCACCGACTCGGGCCCCGGCAGCGCCGGGCCCGACGTCGGCTCTCTGGGAGGAGAGTCCACGAGGACTACGGGGCTTACGTGTCCAGCAGACTCCGGCTCCACGCAAGGAACTTTGGCAGGCTTCTCTTGGTCCACGGGCCCGGGACGGCGGTCGGGGGTCTTAGACCTGGCCCTCGAGGGACCAGGGACCTCCTCCGACGCCGCCCTCGCGACCCGCTTCTTCCTCTTACGTTCCCGGTCGGGGGACCCCCTGTCCGAGGAGCTTCAATGGCGCTCGGGATCGGAATCCCGAGATGTCGAGGTCTCAGACGAGGTCCGGGCCCGGCCGGAGGCAGAGTCCGAGAAAAACCTTTCCTTTTGATGCTGTCGACTCTTTAGTGCCTTGGAAGACATCTTCCCATATGGCCCACACGACTTTGGGTCGTGGTCAGGGCTGAGGCACCGAAGGCAGCAGTCGTGTGTGTCGGTGAGAGACATAATTTTCTTACACCGATCACACTTTTTGAAACCACTGGAAGCCATCGGGGAAAAAACAGCCCCAGCGAGGTCAAAAGACCGGCCTTCCAGTGAAAAATGAAAAAAGGGCGCGAACGCCAGCCACGAAGGGCAAAAACCGAAAAATGAAGAAAACGGGCTCGATACCGGTGTACCGAACCCGGCGGGAGGGGAACTGGCGTCGAACCGGAGAAAAAATAGCGAAAATCGCCAAAGAAAAAAATCACTTTTATCCGGGAGAACAGGACACACATCCGATAGGCTTCTTGGAAAAAAAGAGACTGAGGTAAGATGGCACCTTTAGGCGGGAAGGGAACCGTGCATGTGTGCCAGCATTTCCAAAGGCTTTCATGGAAAGCTGGGGAAATGCTCCGCTGGGGCTTCATCGGCGCTGATGACACCCATATGTGAGGACTGACTTCCTGCTTGGTCCTGGAGAAAAGAAGTTGGCCTGTAGGCCGAAAACGAAATACTTTTTCCAAGAGACAAGGATGTGCCTCCGAAAAGCTCCATGGAAAAAGAGAGACTGAGCAATATGGCACCCTTGGAGGGAAGAGGACCATGCATGCATGGCAGCAATCCCAAAGGCTTTCTTTGAAAGCTGGGGAATTGCTCTGCGCAGGGTCCGTCGGTGCCGACGTCACCCATAAATGAGGACTGACATCCTGCTTGTTCTTGGAGAACGTAAATTGCTTCCTAGCACCATATTTTTGTCTCCATGAATCTATCACCCCCAGATTCTTGGTCATAATTTTAAGTTGCTGTCATGACCCACTGTTCCCCAAACTCTCATTTCTTCTTGAAATGCCCAGTCGGGGGTTAACAGTCAAATTAAAGTCATCGTCTATAATCTTTGGCCCTACCCCAAACTTTTCCAACTTTTTACCAGTTGCCTCAAAAAAGGCCCCTGTCCAGTGTTTGGTGCATAGATATTAACTAGCAATAGCTCAGACCCATCAGTTTCACTAACAGAAATAAATACCACCCCAACAGATCCTTAGTACCCTTATAATTTCCAGCCTATGTTGTGCCAAAATTAATATTACTGCACCTCCTTTTTTGGGTGCCCTCTGTGAGCCACCAGATCTTCATGGGATCACTTCAAATATGTCTCCTGTACCATCAGGACATCCACCCCTATCATGTTTCCCTCCTTCTAAAGAAAGGAATGCTTCTGTCATGAGTTTAGCACCTTTATGTTCAGATCATAACCACCACCTTCCCACCATCCCGGTTAATTAACATCTGTGTCCTCCATTTCCTCCTCCTCTCCCAAACTCCAAGAATCACCTATGTTAACCCCTTCCCCTTCCCCTCCCCATCCATCTCCCTCTCCTACCCGCATCTCCCCCAAATCTTTCCACCCCTTCCCACACCACTATAGTTGCCTCTTGACAGCCATCACCTCCATAGTATAGTGACATTCCCTGTCTAGACAACAGGAGAAACCCATCATTTATACTTCCTATTCCTCTTCTCCTATTTATCTCAACATACATTTATATCACCTCTCCTCCTCCATCCATCCTTACTCTCCCTTCTCATCTCCTTCTACCCACAATCCACCCTTTTATCTTTATCTTTATTCATACACTTCTTATACCGCTCTTTATGATATCAGGGCGGTTTACAATGCTATAAACTACAAGAAAAGGCCAATGGCCAGAAAGGAAAGGAACTACATTTTATGGACAGGACAGAAAAGTAGTCATTCACACCAACCAGGGAAAGAGAAAACAGCAGGGAAGAGGTGGTAGGAGGCAGGTCAAAGGCAAAGAGAAAGAAGTGAGATTTTAGAAGAGCTTTGAACCGGGGGAAGGAGGGTTCGATGCGGAGAATGGATGGGAGAGAGTTCCAGAGGGAGGGACCCAGGAAGAAGAAAGCGGCGGGTGATTTCGAGGTGGGCATTGCTTGGGAGGGCAAGTGAAGATGGTTGATATGAGCTGAGCGGAGACTGTGGGTAGGGTTATGGAAGTGTAGAAGATCAGAAAGGTACCGGTGGGTTTGTGAGTAGATCGCCTTATGCACAGAAATGAGTACCTTATAGCGAATGTGATATTGAAGGGAAGCCAGTGGAGACTGATGAGAAGTGGTGTAACGTGATTGAAAGGGGTTGCATGTGAGAGGATTTAGGCAGCAGTATTCTGGATGAGTTGCAATTGGTGGAGCTGTGATAAGGGAAGACTGGCAAAAACAGAGTTCAAATAATCAAGACGTGACATCACTAAGGAAAGAAGCAGCGTGGTAAGTGAGGAAGGATCCAGAAAGGGACAGAGAGCTCTAATCTGTCTAAGAGAGAAGAAAGAGCGATGCACCAGCAAGGAAATGTGATTGTGAAATGAGAGGGTCATGTCCAAAGTGATCCCAAGATAGCGGAGGGATGTGACCATTGAAACTGGGGAGCCAGAGATAGAAGGGACAGAGGCAGGAATAGGGCCATCAAAGCTGAACCAGATGACGGAAGTCTTTGTAGCACTGAGGTGCAGAAAATTTGATGAGAGCCAGGTAGCAACTGAAGAGAGACAAGAGTTCAGTGGAGTAAGATCAGGAGCCACTGGGGAAGTATGGTGCAGAATAATAATATCATCGGCATAATAATATGCCAACAAGTCCTCTACAACTCTCACATTCAGCCTACTATTCCTGCCCTTAACTCCTTTAAAACTTCAACCAAATCAACTCTTTCATACCCCAAACAAATCCTCCTCTTAACCCATTTCAGCACGCCCCATTGTAAGAGCCACCACTTTCAAACACTCCCCTCCGCCTCCCACCAGATACCAAGCAATTTCAATTCCAATCTATTAACAGGCTCAGGTTCAGGCTACCACAGCCTTCTTAATTCCCTGCTCTTCCTACATGTCTCTGCTTTGCCCATTTATCGCCACTTGAATCCAGGACCCGTGCTACCATTAGGCAAACTAGGCAGTCACCTAGAGCGCCAGCCCTTTGGGGGCACCTATTGCTGCTGCTGCCACCCCTCACCGGGACCTACAGCGGTGGGAATGGCCTGAAACAGCCATGTGGCACTTATCTTAAAACTCTGGCATTGTGGGGCTCTTTGCTTCCACCCCTCCTAACACACAATGCCGACTTCAAGTCTGCATGGGGGTGGAAGTGGCTTCCACCCCCATATATAAGGAAATTGGCATTGGTGGGTGTGGATGTAGATAGCCCGGTGGTGTTGAAGTTTAAGTGTTTTGGGGCTGTTTCAGGTCACTGATGCCCCTGTAGGTTCCGGAGAGGGGTGGCAGCAGTGGCAATGCAGGACGGCGGGGGAGGTGGGGGGGGGCAAGGGTTGAGGTTCACCTAGGGCACCGCCTCTTCTCTCCCACACAATCACCAGACTTAATTAGCACAGTAACATCTATCATCCCAGCTTCCACCATTGCTTTAGTGGTCTCCTCCAAGATGATAGCGTATCATGTCATCCTGTTAATGATAAACACTATCCCAAATAGAAACAGCCATCAATATTTAATATAGTCTCTGAGAAATCGCTTAGTCACAGTCTTAAGTTCACAATGCCATTGCAGCATGGCTGGGGAAAGATCTGCAAATATGGAAACTTGATATCCCTGCCACTCAAAGCGACCTGCTGCTCTCATTCGTGCTGCAATTTTCTCCTTTAGACCATAGTCAAGGACACAAATCACTGTGTTGCGAGGGGCCGGCCTTCTTGCTGACCCCCAGGCCCAATGCGCACTTTCCAATTTGATAGGGCTGACCTGCTCAAAAGTCTTTCCCTCATTCAACAATGATTGGCAGATTGCTACTATTACTGCTGTGCAGTCCTGAAATTCAGGTAACTCTGGCACTCCTTTGATACTTAAACTGTTCCTCTTCATTCGATTCTCTAAGTCCTCAGTTTTCATTATAAGGACTTCTTTTGCTATGGCCATATCCTTCACTCTCTTGCTGATCTGGGTCATTTCCTACTGCACCTCCTTGACTAGGCCTACTGCTTCATCCACTCTCTGGCCCAAGTCCAGCACCTCTATGCACAGCTCATGTACATCTCTCTCAGCTCATTTTTTACTGTGGCGATCTCTGCTTTTATGCCCATAAATCAAGCAAACAGCTTGCCTTTTCTTATTTGTACTGCCATTCTTTCCCTGAGAGAAGATCAACAAGACAGGAGTCTGTAAAAGCCTCTGCATATGGCAGCTCAGAAGCCATGTTGTCCTCCTCGTGGCTGTCGCCACAACTGCTATGATAAGGGAACTCACAGAAGTCTGCCGTTCATTGCTGGTCTTATCCCTTCTAATGTTAAGGAGGTGGTGTCTCCAAAATGCCTGGGGGATGGGGCTTTGTGCTCAAGTGTCCATCCAATGCAGTGGCATCACTTTTTCCTCAATACCAGTGAATCTTTAAAAGTATGCCTGTGGGAGGAGATCCAAGATGATGGCGGTGTGTTAGCCCTGCTCCGGCTGGCTCGCTTCCCTGACGGCGGCTGCTTTTCTTATTTGCCTTCTGGTGATGCTTTCCCCCCTGTCTTTATGGGGAAAAGAAAGAGGAAGGTCAAAGTTTATCCCACGAGCGATTGTTCCTCTGGGCAGCATCCCATAATGAAGTTTGTGATCACCGGAGCCAATGCTGTGTGAGTAGCTGCTGGAGTTGGTGCTGAGGCAGTCCTTTCAGCCTCAGACACAAGTCTGAGTTCCAAGCAACAGATTCCACCAGGTGAGCCTGCGCCACTATGAAGCCCTGTGCAGTTCAAGCCCTCACTTATCGAGTCCTGGTCTGGAGGTGTTGAGCGTGATGCGAGGAAGCTGCCAGTAATAGGTTACATGCTGTCTTGGAGGTGTACGGTGAGCTGCAGAGGGGGGGGGGGGGGGAGTCCCCCGATTGCAGTTAGTGTTGTGAGTGGCATAATGGCGTTGAGAATGGCGTCTGCATCACAAGATCTTTGCACGCAGCAGCCTGGAGGAGCCTCTGGGTCATCCCTCCCAGGGAAAACGAGTGCCTTCATGAAGCCAGCAATGGTCACATTGGATGCAATAGGTCTGCCATTGTTTTGCTAGAGAGGTCAGTGTCCAACTACTGGATATAGTTGAGGAGTCCACTCAAGCTCTTCAGAATAAATTTCAGTTGCAAGAGGAAGCCTGTTCTTAAGCTAAGGCGAAGAGGGAGACTTTAAATGCCCAGGTACAAACTCTTAACTCTCAGAGTGTGTCCTTAATGAAGGACAGCTCTAGTATTCATGGCAAGCAGGAGAAGCTTGAAAACTTAACCAAATGCAAATTCAACCATTTGGAGAAGTTTCCCAAGTCTGCTGTTACTCCCCCTATGGATTTGTTTAAGAAATATCGCTTGGATGTTTTGGGGATGCCTGAGAATGCTCCCCCTCCCACCTCAAAAGTGTATTTCCTTCCAGTTAAAAAGAGAGCTAGTAGTGCTGTGACTGATGGGTAGCAAGAGGACGTTTCCCTAGACACCCTTAACTTGACTCAAGTTTTGTAAGATTCTGCAGTTGAGGGGGTCTCAAAGTGCAACTTTGATGGTCACCTTCATCTTGGGGCCTGATTGGACTTGGACTCTGAGACATTATTTTTGTAATAGAAGATGTTCCTTGGTCAGAAGGTTTGGGTTTTTCCTGATATTTTCTTTGCTACACAAACTAAGAGGCGTCAATTTCTTCTGATGTGCTCTGAAGTGGTCTCCTTGGGTGTTTCCTTTATTTTGAGGTTTCCATGTAAATTTTTGTTGAAATCAGCTAGTGCTAGATATGTATTTTATGAGCCTAAACAATTAGGTTCCTTTTGGGCACTCATAGCCTCTCTGGTTCTTTGGTGTCACAGTTCCATCTGGCTGAAGATCAGCTCTCTCTTAGGATTTTTGGATAGAGTAGTTACTCACCTGTAACAGGTATTCTCCAGGAGCAGCAGGAATCAGTCCTCACATATGGGTGACGTCGGCGTCGACAGAGCCCCCATGCGGAGCATTTCCCCAGCTTTCAAAGAAAGACTTTGGGAATGCATGCACGCATGCGCGGTCCCCTTCCCACCCAAAGGTGGCATCTTTTTCAGTCTAATGACATAGCTAAAAGACAGCACAAAAAACAAATGAACTATAGACAACTGCAACTCCAAGGAGAGGAGGGAGGGTCGTGAGGACTGATTCTTGCTGCTCCTGGAGAACACCTGTTACAGGTGAGTAACTACTCTTTCTCCAGGACCAAGCAGGAAGTCAGTCCTCACATATGGGTGACTCCCTAGCTCTGGGCTACCAGGAACCCAGGCTGAAAAAATTAGAGCTCCCTCTAGAGCCTCAGCAACAGTGAGAGAATCTTCTCGGAGACCACACCTGAACGGTAGCCCAACACCAGGGCCGGAGGGTAGGAGTTGCCTAAACCTCAAAGAGATTACGGAGTACCACTTGCCCGAAAGCACTGTCCCTACGGGACTCCCTCTCGAGGCAGTAGTGGTCCGCAAAAATCTGGCTTGAAGACCAAGTAGCGGCCCGGCAGATGTCTGCCAACGGAACAGAACGGAAGTGAGCTACTCATGCGGCCTTTGCCCTGACCCGGTGGGCCGTGACTCGACCCTCCAGGGAGAGGCCGGCTGCCCTGTACGCCCAGGCGATACAGTCTGCCACCCAAATGGACAACGTACGCTTAGTGACAGGCAACCCCAATTTATTAGGGTCAAAGGAAATGAAGAGCTGAAAAGCCCTTCTATGCCCCTGCGTACGTTCTAGATAAAAGGACAGCGCCCTTCTACAATCCAGGGTATGCAAGACAGTTTCGGCCCTACTGGCGTGCGGCCTGGGAAAGAAAGTCGCAAGTACCACCTCCTGGTTGAGGTGGAAGGAGGACACTACCTTGGGAAGGAACTTAGGATGAGTCCTCAAGACTACCTTGTTCTTATAGAACCTGGTATACGGCCTATCCGAGACCAGGGCCTGGAGTTCACTCATACGCCTGGCCGAGGTGCGTGCCACAAGGTACAACACCTTCCAGGAGAGGAAACGTAAATGGCAGGTTGCCATCGGCTCAAAAGGTGGGCGAGTCAGTTGCTGCAAGACCACATTGAGATCCCACTCTGTGGCCGGTGGACGAATAGGAGGCTTAAGCAGAAGCAGGCCTCTGAGAAAACGAGA
The DNA here is from genome assembly GCA_033557465.1 of Ichthyophis bannanicus. Lineage (NCBI taxonomy): Eukaryota > Metazoa > Chordata > Amphibia > Gymnophiona > Ichthyophiidae > Ichthyophis > Ichthyophis bannanicus. The sequence continues at coordinate 198,493,373 of CM066039.1, forward strand.
CACCAGAGGGTGGCCCAAAAGGGATTGTCCATCCACCGGCGAGTGGTGAGCTGAGAGGGCACTGAGGTGAACCTGGACAGAGTTGAACTGAAGTCCCAGGTTGGAAAGGTGGAGCAGATATTGCAGCACCACCTGGACCGAGCAGAAGAAGGGGTCCTCTTGCTGTTGAGAACACCAAGTAGAGAACCTACGCCACTTCAGAGCATAGGCCTTCCTAGTGGAATGCTTCCTGGAGGCCAACACCATGTCTTCAACCTCCCTTGATAGGAGCAAGGGAGCAAGGACTAGCCTTTCAGCAGCCAGGCCATCAAATTGAGGGATTTGAGGTTGGGATGCAAGAAGGACCCCTGATCCTGAATCAGAAGGTCGGGTTGCAACCCCAGAGGAAGTGGAGCATCCACTGCCAACTGCAGAAGAAGAGGGAACCACGGCTGCCTGGGCCACCTGGGGGCTATCAGGATCACCGTGGCTCGGTCCTGCTGGATTCTGAATAGAGGCCGGGCCACCAGAGGTGTGGGAGGAAAAGCATACAGCAGGCTCTCTGACCAGGGGATCAGGAATACATCTGGCGCTGTTCTCGAGGGATGCGGTCGCCTGGAACAGAACCTGGGTAGTTGCCTGTTCAGCGGACTGGCAAAAAGATCCATGGTCGGAAGTCCCCACTTCAGAAAGATCTGTTGGACTACCAGAGGATCCAACTGCCACTCGTTAGGCTGCAGGAGTCTGCTTAGCCTGTCCGCCAGGTAGTTTTCCTGGCCTGGGAGGTAGACCGCCTTAAGGGTCATGCCCTGATTGACAGCCCAGGAGCAGAGAGCTTGTGCTTCCAGGCACAGGAGTCTGGATCCTGTGCCTCCCTGCTTGTTGACGTAGAACATAGCCACCTGGTTGTCCGTCTGAACCAGGACAGACTGGTGAGACAGGATCTGAGAGAAAGTCTGTAAGGCTAGTCGAATGGCCCGCAATTCCAACAGGTTGATCTGCTGGGCGGCCTCCCACGGAGACCATAGGCCCTGTGTGTAGGCCCTTTGCAGTGTGCCCCCCAGCCTTGCAGGGAAGCATTGGTTGTCAGTACCTGAGTGTGTGGGGAGGCCTGGAAAGGCAGACCCCTGACCAGATTTGGGAGATGCCTCCACCAGCGTAAGGAGTCCACCAAGAGTTTGGACACCCTTATTCTGTCTGACAATTTTCCTGTGGCCTGCAGCCACTGTGCCTTGAGGTGCCACTGAGCCGGCCTCATGTGCAGCTGGGCATGTGGCGTGACATGTGCTGTAGAAGCCATGTGACCTAAGAGCCAGAGGAAGTGTCTGGCCGAGACCAGAGAGTTCGCCTGAAACTGGCCGGCCAACTTTATCAGCCTTGAGCTCTGTCCACAGGCAAATAGGCCTTTGCATGGATGGTATCCAGTCTTGCCCCTATGATCTCCACGTCCTGTGAAGGGACTAACGTGGATTTGGGGAAGTTTATGACGAACCCCAGGTGCTGAAGAAGGGATATGGTTCTGAAGGTGGCCTGCCTGGCCTCTTGTGGAGACTGGCCCCTGATAAGCCAGTTGTCCAGGTAAGGGAACACAAAGATCCCCTGGTTCCTGAGATAGGACGCAACCACCGCCAGGCATTTTGTAAAAATCCTGGGGGCGGAGGTGAGGCCGAAAGGAAGCACTCTGTACTGGAAGTGCTTTCCTCCCACCACAAATCTGAGGAATTGTCTGTGACTTGGGTGGATGAGGATGTGAGTATAAGCATCCTTCAGGTCTAAGGAGCATAGCCAATCTCCCTGCTGGAGGTAGGGCAGCAAGATTCCAAGGGTAAGCATCTTGAACTTTTCCCTCTCCAGAAACTTGTTCAGATTTCTCAGGTCCAGGATGGGACTGAGGCCTCCTGTTCTTTTTGGTACCAGGAAGTACCTTGAGTAGAAGCCTTGCCCTTCCAGGTGGTGAGGCACCGGTTCCACCGCCTGGTCCCTTAGCAGACCTTCCAACTTCTGAAGGAGTAAGTTTCTGTGCAGAGGGGTTCTTGGAGGCTCCCCTGGAAAGTAGGAGGGGGGTATCTGGGTGAAGTGGAGCAGATAGCCCCTTTCGATGATACTTAACACCCAAGTATCCCCTGTGATGGCTGGCTACCTGTCTGCATACAGGGTCAGCCAACATCCTGTGCCCTGGAAAGGAGGAGAGGCTATGCTGGCATAGTCAAAAAACCCCTCCCTGCTGAGCAGGAGCCAGAGTAGGAGGCTTGGGGGCCTTCTGCCTTCAGGGCCCATGACCCTGCCCCTTGGCCTGCTGGCCCTGTTGGGGAGCTGCAGAGGCCTGGAAGTGAGGGTAGGTTTTGTAGGCAGTGGTCTTCCTCGGGTAAAAGGTCTTTTTCCCCGAGCCCTTCTTCTTCTGAGAAGGGGCAGAGGTTTTCCTGGACAGCCTCGTCCGGGTAAGAGTCTCGGTCTTGAGTTCTGCAGCCTTTTCTGCCATGGGCTTGCCAAAGAAGTTTTCACCTCGGCAAGGGACATCGACCAACTTGTCCTGTACCAATGGCTCGAGGTCCGAGGATTGTAGCCAGGCCTGGTGGCGTGCACCGATGCCAGCCCCTTCTACCCGGGCCGAAGCCTCAAATCCATCATAGGCTGCTCGAGATATAAACTATGAGCACTCCCGAATACCAGAAGACAAGGCCTTGAACCTCTGCAAAGGTTCCTCGGACAAACCAGCAGAGAACCCGGCATTCTCCTTTGCCATGTCCCGAAGGTACATGCCCATGTACAGCTGGTAGGTCTGGACACGGCAAGCAAGCATAGAGCCCTGGAAGCACTTTCTACCGAGGGCATCCAGGTTCCGGGCCTCCCTGACTCTTCAGGCGATGCATGGCCAATTCCACAACCATAGAGTGGTGCGGTAGCTGTGCCTTTTGGAACCCGGGGCTCTTGCAGACTCCCACATGCGGAAGAGCAACTGCTCTAGCATCGGAGGAACTGGGACAGTAAAGGCCTCCTTGGGAGGAGAGTCATACTGCAGAGCCTCGAGCTCCTCGGCTCGAAGCTCCTCCTCGGGATCCGCAGGGAATGCCAGTGCCTTGGCCATGTCCCGTACGAAATCCGAGAACCTGGTATCCTCCGGAGGGGACCTTGTCCGAGGCTTGGAATCCCGGTGAGTCCGAAGGGACGCACTGAGTCCGGAAGGTGTCAGGGGACTCCTCCTCTTCCGTTTCCAACACCGATTCCTCCGAGGAGGAATCGAGCGGCTCTGAGTGGGTGGGCACTGACGCCATCCGCCCCGACACCAAGGGAACCAGCATCGACGACCTCGGTTCCGAACAAGAGGCCGAGGGTGACCTCGGCCGAGGATCGACTCGAGTTCGCATGGTCTCGCTATCTCGTATCGCTAAAGTTGTTGCCCCCGTTACAGCTTCTGCTTCGGTCCAGACAGAGGTCCTAATGCCAGTTGAAGGACCGGTTCCATGTGCAGGGTGCCTGCATGCTGAAGCTCTGAGGAAACAAGTGGAGGAACTCAGAGGAGGTGGCGAGGCTGAGAAGCATTCAAGACAGTGAGAAGTACATTGATGAGATGCTTCTTGCAGCAACCAAGCTCTCCAGCACAGGAGAAGATGGGTGCCAATAGAATGTCGATGGTTGGACACAAGTCACCAAGGCCTGCAAAATCACCAATCCAACTTCTCCAGCCCTTGAAATGAAGAAGCATTATGCAGCCCTGGAAGTGGAGGAGGTGAAAGCAGCCCTGGAAAGGGAAGAAGCAGAGTTCAAGTACCCCAAAGTTGCAGAATCAGTGACCAGAAGGAAACGAAGGGTAGTGGTGGTTGGAGACTCTCTTTTGAGGGGTACTGAGGCGTCCATCTGCCGACCAGACTTGATGTCCAGAGAGGTATGCTGTCTGCCTGGTGCCAAAATCCAAGATGTTACGGAGAGTTTGCCGAGACTCATCAAGCCCACTGACTATTACCCAATGTTGCTAATCCATGTTGGAACAAATGATACTGTCAGGTATACCTCGGAACATATCAAAAGTGACTTCATGGCTCTGGGACAGAGGGTGAAGCAGTTAGGTGCACAGGTGGTGTTCTCTTCAATCCTCCCTGTTGAGGGTAAAGGCCAAGGCAGAGAGGCTCGCATCCTGGAGATGAATGCATGGCTGCGTGGATGGTGTCATCGAGAGCGTTTTGGTTTCCTAGACCATGGGATGCTGTTCCAAGGGTTGCAGAGCAGAGATGGCATCCATCTGTCCAAGAAAGGTCAACGCGTCTTCAGTAGTAGACTGGCTAATCTACTGAAGAGGGCTTTAAACTAGATTCGTTGGGGATGGGTGAAGAAAGCCCCCAGGTACGAGAGAGCCCCCAGGTAGGTGATACATTAAATAACTTTATGGAAATGGGTAACAGGGGTAACATATGGAAAGCAGTGTGTATAAATGCCCGTAGCATGGGAAATAAGATCCCTGATGTTGAAGCTTTGGTGGGAGTGGCTGACTTGGATTTAGTGGCAGTTACAGAAACATGGTTCACAGAAAACCATGATTGGGATGTAACTATACCTGGCTATACTTTATTCAGAAAGGACAGGGAAGGAAGTAGGGGAGGAGGAGTAGCACTATATGTAAAAACTACTATTAATGCTTTGGAATTACAGAGCTTAAAAGGGAGAGGGGGGCATTGTGGGTTAAACTAGAAAGAGGGAAAGAGAAATCTATTTACATTGCTGTGATATACAGACCTCCCTCACAAGAGGAAGAGGTGGACAGAGAGTTAATTGAAGACATGCGCAGCATTGCTAGGAAAGGGGAAGTGCTACTGATAGGAGATTTCAATATGCCAGATGTTGATTGGCACATTCCTGCTGCAGTATCATCTAGAAGTAAGGAGATCCTGGATTCTCTACAGGGAGAACTATTCAGGCAATTGGTAACAGACCCCACACGTGAAGGGGCCATACTGGACTTGGTGCTTACCAATGGTGAAAGTGTTTCTGATGTTGTAGTGGGAGATCATTTTGCATCCAGTGATCACCAGATGGTGTGGTTCAGTATTAGGACTAGGGCTGTTAGAATCCATTCCAAGGCGAGGATCTTAGACTTTAGGAAGACTAACTTTGCGAAGATGCGCCAATACCTCAGGGAGTCATTAGTAGGATGGGAACAGCTGAGGGATGTAGAAAAACAGTGGGAAAAACTGAAAGGGGATATTTTAAGGGCAACCAACCTTTTTGTTAAAATGGTAAATAAAGGTAAAAGGAAAAGGAGACCGCTATGGTTTTCGAAAGAAGTAGCTGAAAAAGTGAAGAAAAAGAGGGAGGCCTTCATGAAATACAAGAGATCACAGAGTGAGGAAGACAGGCATCTGTATTTGGAAAAACTTGGAGAAGCTAGCAAAGTAGTCAAGAAGGCAAAGATTCAAAAGGAGGAGGAAATAGCCAATGCAATAAAATGGGGGGATAAGACATTTTTCAGATATATTAGTGAGAAGAGGAAGGGCAAGAGTGGTATTGTCAGACTCAAGGGTGCAGGGGAGGAATATGTAGAAGCTGATAAGGATAAAGCGGAATTGCTTAACAAATATTTTTGTTCTGTGTTCACAGATGAAGAACCAGGAGCAGGACCTCAGAAAACACCCACAAATAGGAACAGAAGCAAAGGACATCTTGAACAACTTTATAAAGACTGTGTTCATGAGAAACTATCTCAACTTAAAGTAGACAAAGCGATGGGACTGGATGGGATACACCCGAGAATACTGAGGGAACTTGGGGACGTTCTAGCAGCTCCACTGATTGACCTTTTCAATGCCTCGTTGGAGTCGGGAGTGGTGCCAAAGGACAGGAGAGAGGCTCATGTGGTGCCTTTACACAAAAGCGGAAGTAAGGATGTGGTTGAAAACTACAGGCCGGTTAGTTTAACTTCGGTGGTGAGTAAATTATTGGAAACGCTGCTTAAAGAGAAAATAGTGAGGTTTCTGGAGTCCAGCGGATTACAGGATCCAAGGCAGCATGGATTCACCAGAGGCAGGTCTTGTCAAACAAATCTGATTGATTTCTTTGACTGGGTGACTAGGGAGTTGGACCGAGGGAGAGCCCTAGATGTGGTGTATTTAGATTTCAGTAAAGCCTTTGACACTGTTCCTCACAGGCGACTTATAAACAAACTGAGCTCCCTAGGGATGGACCCTAAAGTTACTGCTTGGGTTAGAAATTGGTTGGGTGGGAGGCGACAAAGAGTACAAGTAAATGGAGCTCACTCTGAGGAGAAGGATGTTATCAGTGGTGTGCCCCAGGGATCTGTCCTTGGTCCGATTCTTTTTAACATCTTTGTTAGTGATATAGCAGAAGGGCTTTCAGGTAAGGTTTGCCTCTTTGCGAATGATACCAAAATCTGCAATAGAGTAGACACCCAGGAAGGGGTAGATAACATGAGGAGGGATCTAGCTAAGCTTGAAGAATGGTCTAGAATTTGGCAGGTGGGATTTAATGTTAAAAAATGTAAGGTCATACATTTGGACTGCAGCAATCCAAGGGAGCAATATAGTATAGGGGGGTGAAGTACTTTTGTCCACTAAAGAAGAGCAGGACGTAGGCGTGGTAGTGTCTGATGATCTTAAAGTAGCTAAACAGGTAGAAAAGGTGATGGCAAAAGCTAGAAGGATGCTTGGGTGCATACGGAGAGGAATGGCTAGCAGAAAAAAGGAGGTGATAATGCCTCTGTATAAGTCTTTGGTGCAACCTCATTTGGAGTATAGTGTGCAATTCTGGAGACCACACCTTCAAAAGGATGTGAACAGGATGGAGTCGTTGCAGAGGGTGGCTACTAAAATGATTAGTGGTCTTCATTATAAAGCATATGAGGACAGACTGAAGGATCTTAATATGTACACCTTAGAGGAAAGGCGGGATAGAGGTGATATGATTGAGATGTTTAAATACCTCCATGGCATAAATGTTCAGGGAGAGAGCCTCCTTCAATTGAAAGCAAGTTCTGCTACGAGGGGACATGGGATGAGGGTGAAGGGAGATAGATTCAGGAGTGATATGCGGAAATATTTCTTTATGGAAAGAGTAGTGGATCCGTGGAATAGTCTCCCAGTGGAGGTGGTAGAGATGAGGACAGTAACTGAATTCAAAAAAGCATGGGACAAACACAGAGGATCTCTAAAGGTAAAAAGGGGACTGTTGTATTTGTTATGGAAGGACAGACTAGATAGGCCATTGGTCTTTTTCTGTCGTCATATTTTTATGTTTCTATGTTTCTATGTTTCTATGATGTCCCGGTGTTCGGGGCAGATGCGCCGGTGAGACTGGCGATCAGCACCCGCTGCTGTTCCATGAAGGCAGACAATCTGCTCTCCAAGGCCGTCAACCTTGGAGCCTCCGACTCGGGCCCCGATGGCATCGGGCCTGACGTCGGCTCCCCCGGAGGAGAGCCCACGAGGACAACAGTACTCATGTGACTTGGGGCCTCCGACTCCACACGAGGATGCTTTGCAGGCCTCTCCGACTCCGAAGACCCGGGACGGCGATCGGGGCTATGCGACCTGGCCCTGGAGCCAAGAGCATCCACCGATGCCGCCCTCGTGGGTTTCTTCTTCCTTTGGGGCTCCCTCGAGGGGGACTCCCTCTCAGAGGAGCCCCGACGATGCTCGGGGTCAGACTCCCGAGACGTCGAGGCCTCTGACGAAGTCCAGAGCCGTTCTGAGGCAGATTCGAAGAAGATCCTTTCACGCTGGTGCTGACGGCTCCGCAATGCCTTGGACGACATTTTGCCACAGGGGCTACAGACCGTGAAATCATGGTCTGGCCCCAGGCACCGGAAGCAGCAGTCGTGTGTGTCGGTGAGAGACATCAGTTTCTTACACCGATCACACTTCTTAAAGCCACTGGCAGCCATTGGGGGGAAAAAGGGCCCCCGCAAGATCAAAAAATTGGGCTGCCAGGGAAAAGAAAAAAGGCGCGAACGCAGTCTCTAAGGACAAAAACCGAAAAAAGAGATCCGGGCTTGGCACCGGTGTACCTAGTCCAGGCAGGAAAAGAACCGACATCGAACCGAAGAAAAACACTCGACCCAACGCAGAAAGATCAACTTTTTCCACGGGTGACAAGTACAGGCGTCCATAGGGCTCCGCGGAAAAAAGGAGACTGAGCAAGATGGCACCTTTGGGCGGGAAGGGGACCGTGCATGCATTCTCAAAGGCTTTCTTTGAAAGCTGAGGAAATGCTCCTCATGGGGGCTCCGTCAACGCCGACGTCACCCATATGTGAGGACTGACTTCCTGCTTGGTCCTGGAGAAAGATAGGATCACACTGTCTAGTTTATTCTTATTGAATTTCTCACTGTCTGTTTATTTTCTTGCATTTTGTCTTTATTTCAATCTTGCTTTTTTTCCTAGTGGATCTCCTCCTCCTCCTACTTGTGAGTTGATAGAGGGGAGTGCTATATATCTTTTTATTTACTTGATGTATTTTTGAAAAGATTATCAATAAAAAATAAAAAGGTATGCCTATGGTAAATGTGGCATGTAGTAGGAAGGGGTTTTCTTTAAAAGACAGGCTAGATAGCATCACAGCAGTTCAGGGAAAACAAAAGCAACTTTTATTCTGTTCCAGTTTGTTGAACCTCCACAAAGCTGGTTCTCCTGGCCCAGGGCTCGCCCGAGTGTTTCTGCTGCCCTAGGCAGACCCTCTATGCTGCCCCCAGAAGATTATGGTACTGCCATGCCATCGCCCCTCCCGACATCCATCTTCTCACCTTGAGGAGGGGTGGTGACACGGTGATGCCTCCATTGCATCAGGCTTTAAAGTGCCAGTGCTAGCGCATTCATAGCCTGCCACTCCTGCCATGAGCATGTTAGCATGGGCACTTTAAAGCCCGATGTAGCAGAGGCATCACCGTGATCCCCTCCCAAAGGTGAGAAGACAGATGCCGAGAGGGAGGAGTGGCACGGCAGGAGGAGTGGCAATGAACTGCCGTTTCGCTGGGAGGAGGGGGGATGATGCCGCGCAGTGGGGCCTGCTGCCCCAGGTGATCGTTTAGTTTGCCTAGTAGACAGGCCAGCCCTGACAGGCCCTTCCTCCAGCCCCAGTTAAAGTTCCTACCTCAGAACTCCTTTGCATGGCTTATCTTGGAAAGACTTCTGGCTCCACGGACCTCTCCCCCTTCTGCAGTCTGCTGGATCTTTAGCCTCTATCTGTGAGCCACACCCTCCCAGCCCTGAACGCTGGGCTGCAGACTCACTTAAAGGGGATTGTTGATAATTCCTTTGGAGAGGATGGGTAACATTCTACAGACCCCATCACAATGTCCCTCACTGTAGATGGCTATAGCTGTGCTGGTTTCTTTGATTTGGCATGGAGAAATAGGTTCTCCAAGTGTTTGAGGGATAGGAGATGGCAGGTGAGGGGTGGGATTGAGGGATTAATTGAATAATATGTTTTTAAATTGTATATTCAAATTATACAATTGTAAGGTAAAAGATGGCTGAGCAGCTTTTGGAAGGATATATCTTTGAAGGATATTAGCAAAAGAGGGAAGTTAGGACATCCCGACAGGGAGGTTCCAATAAAGATAAGAATAACCCAGATGCCCTTAAGTACAGAGCTGAAAGATTCCAAATTACCCCTATCAACTGATAACCAGATTAATATGAATAAAATACAGCCTCCAAAATGGCTGTAAGCAAATGCTAGAAGTCTAAAAAATAAGATGGGAAAGCTAGAAATATATAGCACTAAATAAAAAGTTAGATATGATTGGCATCTCAGAGACCTGGTAGAAGGAGAACAACCAATGGGATACTGTGATACCCTGGTTCAAGCTATATCGCAATGATAGGGTAGATCAAATTGGTGGAGGGATTGTGCTCTATGTTAAAAAAAAGCACTGAGCCACAAAAGATTAAAGTTTTGCAGGAAACAAAATACACTGTAGAATCTTTATGGTTAGAAATCCCATGTAAGAAGGAAAAGGAGGCTGCTATGGTTCTCAAAAGAGGTAGCTGAAAAGGTGAAGAAAAAGAGGGAGGCCTACATGAAATACAAGAGATCACAGAGAGAGGAAGACAGGCATCTATATTTGGAAAAACTTAGAGAGGCTGGCAAAGTCGTTAATAAAGCAAAGGTACAAAAAGAAGAAGAAATAGCCAATGCAATAAAATGGGGGTGATAAGACATTTTCAGATATGTTAGAGAGAGGAGGAAGGGCAAAAGTGGGATTGTCAGACTGAAGGGTGAAGGGGAGGAATATGTACAGGCTGATGAGAGCGGAATTACTTAACAAATATTTCTGTTCTGGGTTCACAGATGAAGGGCCATGAGCAGGACCACAGACAACACCCACAAATAGAAACAAAAGCGAGGAGCATCTCAAATGATTTTCAGAGGACTGTGTTTGTGAGGAACTAGCTAAACTAAAAGTGGACAAAGCGATGGGACCAGATGGGATACATCCAAAAATACTGAAGGAACTTGGGGATTTTCTAGAAGCTCCACTGACTGACCTTTTCAATGCCTCTTTGGAGTCAGGGGTGGTGCCAGAGGACTGTAGACAGAGGCACATGTGGTCCCTTTACACAAAAGCAGAAGTAAGGATGTGGTTGAAAACTACAGGTCGGTTAGTTTAACCTCGGTGGTGAGGAAATTATTGGAAACGCTGCTGAAAGAGAAAATAGTGAGGTTTCTGGAGTCCAACGGATTGCAGGATCCGAGGCAGCATGGATTCACCAGGCAGGCTTTGTCAGACAAATCTGATTGATTTTTTGACTGGGTGACCAGGGTGTTGGACCGAGGGAGAGCCCTAGATGTGGTGTATTTAGATTTCAGTAAAGCATTTGACACTGTTCCACACAGACAACTTATAAACAAACTAAGTACCCTTGGGATGGATCCTAAAGTTACTGCTTGGGTTAGAAATTGGTTGAATGGGAGGCAACAAAGGGTACAGGTAAATGGAGTTCACTCTGAGCAGAAGGAGGTTACCAGTGGAGTGCCGCAGGGATCTGTCTTGTTCCGATTCTTTTTGACATCTTTGTTAGTGATATTGCGGAAGGGCTGTCGGGTAAGGTTTGCCTCTTTGCGGATGATACCAAAATCTGTAACAGAGTAGACACCCAGGAAGGTGTAGATAACATGGGGAGGGATCTAGCTAAGCTTGAAGAATGGTCTAGAATTTGGCAGCTGAGATTTAATACTAAAAAATGTAGGGTCATTCATTTGGGTTGCAACAATCCAGGGGAGCAGTACAGTATAGGGGGTGACGTATTTCTGTCCATGAAAGAAGAATGGGACCTAGGCATGATTATGTCTGACGATCTCAAAGTAGCTAAACAGGTAAAAAAGATGACAGTGAAAGCTAGAAGGATGCTTGGATGCATAGGGAGAGGAATGGCCAGCAGAGGAAAGGAGATGATAGTGCCTCTGTATAGGTCTTTGGTGCGACCTCATTTGCAGTATTGTGTGCAATTCTGGAGACCGTACCTTCAAAAGGAGATAAAGAGGTTGGAGTTGGTGCAGAAGGTGGCTACTAAAATGGTTAATGGTCTATATTATAATTTATTTATTTATTTACTTATTTATTTAATGTTTCTTTTATACCGCGCTATTTGAAATCAGTGCCATTTACATGTAACACATTTGTCCAGTGCAGGCAGGTCTGCAAGAGACTTACAATGAACAGGGTTCTATATACAGGGCTAACAGGGTAACAATGTACACTTTGGCTATAGCAGGTTATAGGGCAGCTCAGCCTTAACTACAGGGTTAACAGCGTAACTATGTTCATTCTATCTGGCTGTTGCAGGGTGTGCGGACAGTTCATTATTATCTACTGTTAGGGTCTTCTATATACAAGGTGGTAAATTTGAGGGGGAGGGGCTCTCAAGGGCAGGGCTGGAGGTGTATGAGGTGTCTATGCTGAGGGTATTGATCTGGGTCCTGGGTGTGACTGGCTGTGAGATGTCATCTGGTTCAGTATAATACTGGAGGAACAGATGGTGTTTCAGTGCCTTTCTGAATTGGGTGAGGTCACTGGCCGGTGGCAGGGCATTCCAACAGCAGGGTGCATAGAAGGCGAAGGCTCTGTTTCTCATGGACTGAGAGCACTTGGTGATCGCCTTCGGGAGTATAAGAGTATTGGTGGCAGCTGGTCTCCTTACTCTGTTAAGGGGGGTGGTCTGGACGAGATTTGTGAGGGAGGTGGAGGAGTACTTGTTGATGGCTTTGTAGGTCATTGTTAAGATCTTAAAGGAGATCCTGCTTTGTACCGGCAGCCAGTGTAATTGTTTCAGAACTGGGGTGATATGGTCCCTCCTGGATGCTCCATGCAGGATTCTGGCAGCTGCATTCATTGCAAGCTGTAGGGGGTTAAGCGTGCTTTTCAGGAGGCCGTACAGTATTGCGTTGGCATAGTCGAAGTGTGACATTATTAGCGCTTGGTAGACTGTCCGGAAGTCTTCTGGCTCTAGTAACTGTCGCAGGTGGCAAAGCGTCCGGATTTTGTGGTAGATCGCCTTTACCATGTTGCCTATCTGGGCCTTCATGTTGAGCTGTTGATCCAGTGTGACTCCTAGATATCGTATCGTGGGCTTGCTGAGGAGCTCTGCATCGCGTACCTTTAGGGAGGAGGGTGGAGTGAATGCAGGGTTCCTGGTGATGAAGAGGACCTCCGTCTTCTTGAAGTTTATTTTGAACTTCTGCGTGTGTAGCCAATCTGTGACTGCATCAAAGCAGGTGACCAGCGGAGAGAGATCTGGATGCTCAGTCGAGATTGGCATGTATAGCAAGACGTTGTCAGCATAGATCAGGCAATTGATGTTGAAGGATCGGATGAGGTCACAGATGGGTTGCATGTAGACATTGAACAGTAGGGCTCATAAATCATATGAGGACGGACTTAAAGATCTTAATATGTATATTTTAGAGGAAAGGTGGAAAGAGGTGATATAATTAAGACATTTAAATACCTCTGTGGCAAAAATGTACAGGAAGAGAGCCTCTTTTGACTGAAAGCAAGCTCTGCTACGAGGGGACACAGGATGAGGGTGAAAGGGAATAGACTCCGGAGTAATATGCGGAATATTTCTTTATGGAAAGAGTGGCAGAAGTGTGGAATAGTCTCCCAGTGGAGGTGGTAGAGATGAGGACAGTATCTAAATTCAAAAAATCATAGGATAAACACAGAGGCTCTCTAAAGGAAAAAAGGAGACTCTTGTAATGGGTGATATGGAAGGGCACACTAGATAGACCATGTGGTCTTTTTCTGCCGTCATGTTTCTATGTTTTTATGTAAAAAGGGAAAGGCGATGGCAGTGGGGGTGTATTACCGACCGCTTCGCCAGAATGAACAGATGAATTATGAAATGCTAAAATAAATCAGGGAAGCTAACAAAACTTACAACACAGTAATAATGGGTGATTTCAATTACCCCGGTATTGACTGGGTCAGTGTCACAGCAGGATATGCTAGGGAGATAAAGTTTCTAGATGAAATAAATGACTGCTTCTTGGAGTAGCTGGTTCATGAACCGACAAGAGGGGAAGCCATTTTGGACCTAGTGCAAGAGATAAGGTTGTTGGGGCCACATGGCAACAGTGATCATAGCATGATTGCATTTAATTTAATAAATGGAAGTAGGGTGGCAAGGCAATCCACAGTACTATCTTTCAAATTTCAAAAGGGAGATTATGATAAAATGAGAAAATAGTTAAGAAAAAACTAAAAGGAGCAGCTGCAAAGGTTAAAGATTTACATTACACATGGACATTGTTTAAAAATACTATCTTGGAAGCTCAGACCAGATGTATTTCACAATTTAAGAAAAGTGAAAGGAAGGACAAAAACTGCCAGCATTGTTTAAAGGCAAGGTCAAAGAGGCTGTTGTAGCCAACAAAGCATCTTACAGGAAATGGAAAAGAGAGCCAAATGACAAAAATGGGAAACAACATAAGCACTTGCAAGTTAAATGCAAGGCATTGATAAGGCAGGCAAAGAGAGAATTTGAGAAAAAGCTTGCCCTGGAAGCAATAACGCATAATAAAAACTTTTTCAAGTACATTCATAGCAATAAACCTGTGAGAGTCAGTTGGACCATCAGATGATAGAGGGGTAAAAGCGGCGTTAAGGGAGGACAAGGCCATAGCAGAGAGATTGAATGAATTATTTGCTTTACTGAAGAAGATGTATGGAAGTTATGCCTGAAATGGTATTTAAAGGTGATGTATTTGAATAATTGAAAGAAATATTGATAAATCGGGACGATATATTACAACCATTTGATAAACTGAAGAGTGGCGAATCACCTGGACCAGGGTGATCTGGGAAACTATAGACCGGTGAGCCTGACATCTTTACTGAGCAAAATGGTAGAAACCATTATAAAGACTAAAATTACTGAACATGTAGACAGTCATGGTCTAATGGGAGAAAGCCAACATAGATTTAGCCAAGTAAAGTCTTCCCTTTCTAATCTGTTATATTTTTTTGAAGGTGTGAATAAACAGGTAGATCAAGATGAGCTGGTTGATATAGTGTATCTTGATTTTCAGAAAGTCATGGGATTGGAGGCAGTGTACTATTGTTTGTTTATTTATTTATTTAACCATTTTTTCTACCAGTCAAAACGGTTTACATGGAACTGGGTGAATTCAATGAACTTATGCATTCAAATGGGTGACATAAAACTTGTGAATAACAGGAGGTAACAAGAGGCTTAAAATAAGGCATCAAAATTATTTACATAGCATGGGCTAGAGGGGAGTGGGCTGGGGTCTCTGAGGGGGGAGGCAGGGAGGCAGGGTGAGAGAAATTCTGTCTGTTTGTTTGTGAACATTCACGTTGCATTTCTTTCTGCTGAGAGTCAGAACCAAAGTGTGTTTGAAAGAGGTAGGTTTTTAATTTCCTTCGGAAGTCTACAATTGAACTGATGTTTTAGTGTGGGGGGTAGTAAGTTCCAGAGGCTGGGGGTGTAAAGTGTGAATTCTCTAAGGCATGTGCTTTGATTGCTCTTGCAAATATGGGATGGGAGGCTGAGGAGGTTTTGTGTGCTATTCCTTCTTGGCCCGCTGATCTTGGGAGTGTGGATTAGTGTTTGAAGGTGCTCAGAAGAGTGATTGTTTAGTGCCTTGTGTATGGTGGTGAGGACCTTGCATTTGATTCTTGAGGTGATGGGTAGCCAGTGGAGGAGGTTGAGGATTGGAGTGACGTGAGTCTCATTGGATACTTGGCAGATGGTACGTGCTGTAGTGTTCTGGGCAAGTTGTAGTGTAAGAAAAAGCGTGCTTGGGTAGGCCTTGGTATATTGAGTTGCAGTAGTCGGATAGGGGAGTGATGGTGGATTGGCAGACTGAGTGGAATGTTTCCAAAGTTACGAGGGGATCAGAAACTGGTTAAAAGATAGAAAGTAGAGAGTAGGGCTAAATGGACAATTTTCTCAAGGGAGAAGGGTGAATAGTGGAGTAAGCGTAGTTACTCACCTGTAACAGGTGTTCTCCAGGAGCAGCAGGAATCAGTCCTCACATATGGGTGACGTCGGCGCTGACGGAGCCCTCGCGGAGCAATTTTCCCCAGCTTTCAAAGAAAGCCTTTGGGAATTGCAGCGCGCATGCGCGGTCCTCTTCCCGCCCAAGGGTGCCATCTTGCTCAGTCAGATGACATAGCTAAAAGACAGCAAAAAATTAGCAAAAAAACGAAAGCATAGAACTGCAACTCCAAGGGGAGGAGGGAGGGTTGTGAGGACTGATTCCTGCTGCTCCTGGAGAACACCTGTTACAGGTGAGTAACTACGCTTTCTCCAGGACCAAGCAGGAAGTCAGTCCTCACATATGGGACTCCCATGCTTAAGGCTACCGGAGACCCTAAGCACAAAAAGGAGCTCCCTCAAGCCCAGAAGGAAGGAATCTTCTCTGAATACGTCTCCAACCGGTAGCCCAACATCCGGGATGGAGGGTAGGAGTTGCCTATACCTCGAAGAGGTTACGGAGGACTGCCTGTCCGAAAGCACTGTCCCTGCGGGACTCCCTCTCCAGGCAGTAATGGGCTGCAAAAGTCTGGCTTGAAGACCAAGTAGCGGCCCGGCAGATGTCTGCCAGTGGAACAGAGCGGAGGTAAGCCACTGACGTAGCCTTCGCCCGAACACGATGGGCCGTGACTCGACTTTCCAACGAGAGGCCGGCTGCCTCGTAAGCCCAAGCGATACAGTCAGCAATCCAGATGGACAGAGTACGCTTGGAGACAGGGAGCCCCAACTTATTGGGGTCATAAGAGACGAAGAGCTGAACAGCCCTTCTGTGCTCCCGCGTACGGTCAAGGTAGAAGGTTAACGCCCTTCTACAGTCCAGGGTATGCAGGACCATTTCAGCTCGGCTGGAGTGTGGCCTGGGAAAGTAGGTCGGAAGCACCACCTCCTGGTTGATGTGAAAAGGGGAAACCACTTTGGGAAGAAACTTAGGGTGAGTCCGAAGGACTACCCGGTTCTTGTAGAACCTAGTGTACGGAGGATCAGACACCAGGGCTTGCAGCTCACTAACGCGTCTAGCAGAAGTGAGGGCTACCAAGAACAAGGTTTTCCAAGAAAGAAAACGAAGAGGACAGGTAGCCATAGGTTCGAAAGGCGGACAGGTAATCCGCTGTAAAACCACATTGAGATCCCAGTCCGGGGCTGGTGGGCGCAAAGGTGGTTTAAGGAGAAGGAGGCCTCTGAGAAAACGAGCCACCAGAGGGTGGCTAGAAAGAGGTCTGCCATCCACCGGCATGTGATGCGCAGAAAGAGCACTGAGGTGGACCTTGACCGAGTTGGACTTAAGTCCAAGATTGGAGAGGGAAAGCAAGTACTGCAAGACCACTGATGCTGAACAGGAGAAGGGATCTTGAGACTGCTGAGCACACCAGGCGGAGAATCGACGCCACTTAAGAGCGTAGGACTTCCAGGTGGAGGGCCGCCTGGAGGCCAAGACGACCTCCTCCACATCTGGAGGCAGGCAGAGGGGAGCAAGGACTACCCTTTCAGCAGCCAGGCCATCAGATGAAGGGACCGGAGGTTGGGGTGCAGGAGAGTCCCCTGATCCTGTGACAGGAGGTCGGGCTGAAACCCCAGAGGAAGAGGGGTGTCCACCGCCAGCTGCATTAGAAGCGGGAACCAAGGTTGTCTCGGCCACCGGGGAGCCACTAGGATCATCGAGGCTTTGTCTCTGAGAACCTTGAAGAGTGTCCGAGACACCAGCGGCATGGGAGGAAAGGCATATAAGAGGCCTGTGGACCATGGAATCAGAAAAGCATCCGCCGCTACTCTGAGAGGATGCGGTTGTCGAGAGCAGAATCTGGGAAGTTGCCGGTTCAGAGGACTGGCAAACAGATCCATGGTGGGGAGGCCCCACTTGAGAAAGATCCGCTGAACCACCAGCGGATCCAATCTCCACTCGTGTGGCTGGAGGATCCTGCTTAGCTTGTCGGCCAGGTAATTTTCTTGACCTGGGAGATAGACAGCTTTGAGGATGATGCCGTGGTGGAAGGCCCAAGAGCATAGTTTCTGTGCCTCCTGACAGAGAAGGAAGGAGCCTGTTCCGCCTTGTTTGTTCACGTAGAACATCGCAACCTGATTGTCTGTCTGTATCAGCACCGACTGGTGAGAAACCAGGTGAGAGAATGCTTTGAGCGCTAGGCGGATGGCTCTGAGCTCCAGGAAGTTTATCTGCTGAGCAGACTCCCAAGGAGTCCAGAGACCTTGAGTACATGTCCCTTGGCAATGTGCTCCCCAACCGAGGAGAGAAGCATCGGTCGTCAGGACCTGAGAATGCGGAGGGGGCTGAAAAGTCACACCTAGTACTAGGTTTGGCAGATGAAGCCACCATTGTAGAGAAGAGACCAGCTGGTCGGATATCTGTACGGAGTCCGCTAGGCTCCCCGTGGCCTGATGCCATTGTGTGCGAAGGCACCATTGAGCAGGTCGCATGTTCAGGCGGGCATTGGGGGTCACATGGACCGTGGAAGCCATATGGCCGAGCAGTCTCAGAAATTGCCTGGCCGAGACCAGGGCATTGCTGTGAAAGTGGCCGGCGAGATCCATGAGCCGCTTGGCCCTGTCCAGAGGGAGGAAGGCCAGCGCCTGAAGAGTGTCCAACCTGGCGCCGATGAATTCGAGATTTTGAGAGGGGAGCAAAGTGGACTTTGCGAAGTTTATGACAAATCCCAAGTGCTGGAGTAGAGTCACAGTGCGATGAGTGGCCTGAGTGGCCTCTTGGGAAGACTGGGCTCTGATGAGCCAGTCGTCCAGGTAGGGAAACACAAAAAGGCCTTGAAGTCTTAGATAGGCTGCCACCACTGCCAGGCATTTGGTGAACACTCTGGGGGCGGAGGATAGGCCAAAGGGCAGTACTCTGTACTGGTAATGATTTCCTCCCACAACAAACCTGAGAAATTGTCTGTGGTCTGGATGAATAAGGATATGAGTATACGCATCCTTTAGATCCAAGGAGCATAGCCAGTCGCCCTGCTGGAGGTAGGGCAGCAGGATTCCAAGGGTAAGCATCTTGAACTTTTCCTTTGCCAGGAACTTGTTGAGGTTTCGCAAGTCCAGGATGGGTCTGAGGCCTCCTGTTCTTTTTGGTATCAGAAAGTATCTGGAGTAAAACCCTTGACCCTTCAGGTAATGGGGCACCGGTTCCACCGCCTGTTCCTGAAGGAGACTTGCTAACTCCTGAAGGAGTAAGTCCTTGTGCAGAGGGAGTCTTGGAGGCTCCCCTGGAAAGCAGGAGGGAGGTACCTGGTGAAAGTGAAGAAGATAGCCCTTCTGAACTATGTGAAGTACCCAGGTATCTGTGGTGATGTTGGACCACCTTTGGGCAAAGTGGACCAGCCGGCCTCCTGTGCTGAGAGAAACCAGCTGAGGGGGAAAGGATATGCTGATGAAGTCAAAAACCCCCACCCTGCTGAGCAGGGGCCGGTGGTGCAGGCTTGGGGGCTTGCTGCCTACGGGACCCATTACCCCGACCCTTGGCCTGCTTGCCCTGTGGGGGGAGTTGCTGAGGCCTGATACTGAGGGTAGTATTTATAGGCAGCCGCCTTCCTCGGGTAAAAGGGCTTTTTCCCCGAGCCCTTCTTCTTTTGAGAAGGGGCAGAGGTCTTTCTTGAGAGACGAGTCCTGGTGAGAGTCTCGGTCTCGATCTGTGCAGCCTTCTCATCCATGGGCTTGCCAAAGAGGTTTTCACCTCGGCAGGGGACATCGACCAACTTGTCCTGCACCCATGGCTCGAGGTCGGATGTCTGAAGCCAAGCCTGGCGGCGTCCACCGATGCCGGCTGCGGCTACTCGAGCCGATGCCTCAAAACCATCGTAGGCTGCTCGAGAGATAAACTTTGAGCACTCTCGAATACCAGTTGACAAGGTTTGGAACCTCTGCAAAGGTTCGTCGGAGAGACCAGCAGAGAACCCGGCTATTTCTTTAGCCAGGTCCCGGAGATACATGCCCATGTAGAGCTGGTAGGTCTGGACTCGACAAGCAAGCATAGAGCCCTGGAAACACTTCCTACCGAGGGCATCCAGGCTTCGGGCCTCCCTACCGGGGGGCACCGAGGAGTGCATTTTTTGACTCTTAAGTCTATGCATGGCCGATTCCACCACCATGGAATGGTGCGGTAGTTGTGCCTTTTGGAAGCCGGGGCTCTTGCGGACTCGATAAATGGAATCGACCCGCTTGCTTAATACCGGCGACGCCGCTGGGCTCTCCCACATGTGGAAGAGAAGTCGTTCCAGCATCGGAGGAACCGGTACAATGAAGGCCTCCTTCGGGGGAGAGTCATATTGGAGGGCATCGAGTTCTTCGACTCGAGGCTCCTCCTCGGGATCCGCGGGGAAGGCCAAGGACTTGGCCATATCTCGCACGAAGTCCGAGAACCGGGTATCCTCCGGGGGGGACTGTCTCCGATGTTCGGACTCGGGGGAGTCCGATGGGACACACCGAGTCCGAAAGGAACCAGGTGACTCTTCGTCCTCGGATTCCCAGGCCGATTCCTCGGAGGAGGAGTCGAGCGGCTCCGGTCGGGCGGGCATCGATGCCATCCGCCCTGACGCCAAGGGAGTCGGCGTCGACGACCTCGGTCCCGAACGGGAGGCCGAAGGAGACCGCGACTGAGGATCGACTCGAGCCCTCATGGACTCGAGGATCGGCTCAGTCTCCGGGGTCGACTTGGAGGTCGATGTCCCGGCGGTCAGGGCAGAAGCACCGGCGAAGCCAGCGATCAATGCCCGCTGCTGGTCCATGAAGGCAGTCAGACTGCTCTCCAAGGCCGTCAACCTGAGTCCGAGCTCAGGAGACCCAGCAGCCCCCGACTCGGGCCCCGACGGCGTCGGGCCCGACGTCGGCTCCTTCGGAGGCGAATCTACGAGGACAACAGTACTCACGTGAGCGTGCAAGTCCATCTCGAGACGAGGATGTTTTGAAGGTCTCTCCACCTCTGAGGACCCGGGACGGGAATCGGGGCTATGCGACCTGGCCCTCGAGGAACCAGGAGCGTCCACCGATCCCGCCCTCGCGGGTTTCTTCTTCCGATGATGTTCCCGGGTAGGAGACCCCCTTTCAGAGGAACTTCGACGATGCTCAGGACCAGAGTCCCGAGACGTCGAAGCCTCTGACGAGGTCTGAGCCCGGCCGGAGTCAGAGAAGATACGCTCCCGCTGATGCTGCCGACTCCTCAACGCTTTTGAGGACATTTTGCCACACGGACCACAGATCATCGGGTCATGATCGGGTCCGAGGCAGCGGAGGCAGAAGTCGTGTGTGTCTGTAAGAGACATGAGTCTCTTACAGAGGTCACACTTTTTAAATCCGCTGGCAGCTATCGGGGGGAAAAAGGGCCCCTGCGAGGTCGAAAGACCGGGATGCCAGTGAAAAAGTAAAAAGGCGCGAAATCTGTCACGAAGGACAAAAAACCGAAAAATAAAGAACGGACTCGCAACCGGCGTCGCGAGTCCGGGCGGGAAAAGAACCGGTATTGAAACCGCGAGAGAAAAAAAGAAATAAATCAACTTTTCTGCGGGGATTCACAAACAACGTCTGTAGGGCTCCGCGGAAAAAAGAAGACTGAGCAAGATGGCACCCTTGGGCGGGAAGAGGACCGCGCATGCGCGCTGCAATTCCCAAAGGCTTTCTTTGAAAGCTGGGGAAAATTGCTCCGCGAGGGCTCCGTCGGCGCCGACGTCACCCATATGTGAGGACTGACTTCCTGCTTGGTCCTGGAGAACCCGAGGGAACTGTGCTGGGCTCACTGCTTTTTAACATTTTCATAAATGACCTAGAAATAGGAATAACGAGTGAGGTAATCAAATTTGCAGATGACAACAATTATTCAAAGTTGTTAAAACACAAGAGGATTGTGAAAAACTGCAAGAGTAACTTGATAAACTGAAAGACTGGACGTCCAAATGGCAGATGGAATTTAATGTGCACCTAGGAAAGAACATTCCTAACTATGGTTACATAATGCAAGGTTCCACATTAGGAACCACCATCCAGGAAAAGGATTTAGGCGTCATCATGGATAATACATTTAAACCCTCCGCCTAGTGTGCAGCGGTGGCCAAGAAAGCAAATAGAATGCTAGGAATCATAAGGAAAGGAATGGAGAATAAAACCAAGGATATTATAATGCCTCTGTATCGTTCCATGGTGCGACTGCACCTTACCGCCATATCTTAAAAAGGATATAGTGAAATTAGAAAATGTACATAGAAGAGCCACCAGAATGGTAAAGGGTAATAAGTAAGGAGCTAGAGACATGAAGACAATGGATCTGTAAGTCACTAGACATAATACATTTTTTGTTGGAACCAGATAGTTTTCATTTGAGGATCAGAGGGTACATGAAGGGCAGTAGGGAATCAGATGCGAATGGAGATAGGCGGGTAATCCGATATAGAAAGCCGATGTGCTAACAACACTATCTTAAACGTAATATGAAAAGAAATGGGGAGGCAGTGTTATTCATGTAATAGAAGTGTGGCATGATCAAAGTATTTAGCACTGTAGAAGTTTAACAGCAGTATTTTGAATGGTTTGCAATTGTTTTAATTGAAATTGGGAAGTGCCTAATAGTAGTGAGTTAAAGTAGTTACGTTTATGAGCGAGTGAGGTAAGATTTTGAGGGCCTGATTATCAAGAAATGGCTTTACTGCCTTTATTCTTCTTAGCAAGAAAGCATAGTTACTAACCTATAACAGGTGTTCTCCAGGGACAGTAGGAATCCGTCCTCACGTATGGTGACATCAGTGCCAGTGGAGCCCACATGGTAACTTCTCCTCAGCTTTCAAAGAAAGCCTTTGGATGATGTAGCAGACATGTGTGGTCCCCTTCCTGCCCAAGGGTGCCATCTTGCCTCAGTATGATGACATAGCTCAAAGGCAAAAATGACACAAAAAAGCAACTCCACGGGAAGGAGGGAGGGCTTTGTGGACTGATTCCCCGGAGAACACCTGTTATAGGTGAGTAATTACACTTTCTCCGAGAACAATACTTGAAGGTGAAAGAAGCTGATCTACAATCAAAGCCCACAATTCGGTACCTGGGTGTTATATTGGATCAAAACCTTGACATGAAAGCACACATAGCTAACTCTGTCAGAGCTATCTATTTCAAGATCCGCTCCCTCAGACATCTTCGCCCCTTGCTCGAACCAGAGGATTTTCGTACAATTTACCAGGCTCTTATCATACCGCATTTTGATTACGCTAATGCCATTTTACAAGGACTCCCTCAATCCACCCTGAACCCCTTACAGCTCGCAATGAATAGCGCAGCGAGGGTTCTAAATGGGGCATCTAGGAGAGACCATGTGACCCCCCTTTTGAAGCAGTTACACTGGCTTCCCATACAGGCCAGGATCATCTTCAAGACAGTGCTACTGACATTCAAAGCGGTCAATAACCTCTCCTCCTCCTCACTAACCGATGCTGAAATGGCTGCTCTTCCATATGTGGGAGGCACCAGCCTCAGCACCGGTTATTAGCAAGCGGGTCGATTCCATTTATCGAGTACGTAAGAGCCCTGGGTTCCAGAAGGCACAGCTACCGCACAACTCCATGGTTGTGGAATCGGCCATGCACAGGCTGAAAAGTCAAAAGATGCATTCGTCGATACCTCCCGGCCAGGAGGCCCGAAACCTGGATGCCCTCGGTAGAAAGTGTTTCCAGGGCTCTATGCTATCATGCCATGTCCAGACTTACCAGCTGTAGATGGGCATGTACCTACAGGATCTGGCAAAGGTGATTGCTGGGTTCTCGGCTGGCCTCTCCAAGGATCCCTTGCAGAGATTCAAAGCCTTGTCTACAGGGATCCGAGAGTGCTTGAAGTTTATCTCTCGAGCAGCCTATGATGGCTTCGAGGCTTCGGCCTGGGTAACCGCGGCCGGCAGCGGTGCACGCCTTCAGGCCTGGCTACAGTCATCGGACCTGGAGTCATGGGTGCAAGACAAGTTGGTCGACGTCCCCTGCCGAGGTGACAACCTGTTTGGCAAACCCATGACTGAAAAGGCTGCAAAAATCGAGACTGAGACTCTCACTAGGACAAGGCTGTCCAGAAAGACTTCTGCCCCTTCTCAAAAAAAGAAGGGCTCGGGGAAGAAGCCCTTTTTCCCGCGGAAGGGTGCTGCCTACAAAACCTACCCTCAGTATCAGGCCTCTCCAGCTCCCCAACAGGGCCAGCAGGCCAAAGGGAAGGGGCATGGGCCCTGTAGGCAGAAAACCCCCAAGCCGCCAGCCCCAGCTCCTGCACAGCAGGGAGTGGGTTTTTGACTCTCACAGCATAGCCTTTCCTCCACCGGTGACTCCACTCAGTACAGGAGGTCGGCTGACCCTTTACACCTACAGGTGGCCAGCCATCACAGGGGATACCTGGGTACTGAGCAGAAGTGCTGTATGCTCCATTTTCATCAGCTACCCCCCTCCTACTATCCAGGGGAGCCTCCAAGACTTCCTCTGCACAGGGACCTCCCCCTTCAGGAGTTGGCAAGTCTTCTAAAGGAACAGGCGGTGGAACCGGTGGCACACCACCTGGAAGGGCAAGGCTTCTATTCCAGGTACTTCCTGGTACCAAAGAGAACAGGAGGCCTCAGACCTATCCTAGACTTGCGAAATCTGAACAAGTTTCTGGAGAGGGAAAAGTTCAAGATGCTTACCCTTGGAATACTGCTGCCCTACCTCCAGCAGGTAGACTGGCTATGCTCCTTAGATCTAAAGGATGCTTACACTCACATCCTCATCTATCCAGACCACAGACAATATCTCCAATTTGTGGTGGGAGGAAACCACTTTAAGTACAGAGTGCTTTCCTTTGGCCTGACCTCTGCCCCCAGGGTTTTCACCAAATGCCTGGCGGTGGTGGCAGCTTTTCTCAGAAATCAGGGGATTGTTGTCTTCCCCTACATAGACGACTGGCTAATCAGGGGCCAGTCACTCCAAGAGGCCCGACAGGCTACTCTCCGCACTGTCTCTTCAGCATCTGGGCTTTGTCATAAACTGTGCAAAGTCCACTTTGCTCCCCTCTCAGAACCTAGAGTTTATAGGGGCCAGGTTGGACACTCTTCAAGCAAAAGCTTACTTGCCCGAGGACAGGGCCCACAGACTTATGGACTTGGCCAATCAGTTCCAAAGCAATTCTCGTGTTTCCGCCAGGCACTACTTGCGGCTCCTGGGCCACATGGCATCTTTGGTGCATGTGACCCGAATGCCCGTCTGCACATGCGGGCTGCTCAATGGTGCCTCATTCTGGACCTGTGGGATCTAAACAGGTTCCGGGTGAAGGAGAAGTTCAAAATGCTCTCACTTGGAATACTGCTGCCATACCTCCAGTCGGGAGACTGGCTATACTCCTTGGACCTAAAGATGCATACACACACATCCTCATCCATCCCAGCCACAGGCAATATCTCAGGTTCATGGTGGAAGGCAGCCACTACCAGTACAGAGTGCTACCCTTTGGGCTGGTCTCCACACCAAGGGTATTCACCAAGTGCCTGACAGTAGTCGCGGTCTACCTTTGTCTCCACAGGGCCTTTGTTTTCCCCTACCTGGAAGACTGACCCATAAGAAGGCGCACAGCCGATGAGGTGCAACATGCAACGGCGTGTACCATCCTCATCCTGCAGTACTTGGGGTTTGTGATAGACCACCCAAAGTCCCATCTCCTCCTGACACAGTGTCTGGAGTTCATAGGGGCAAGGCTGGACACCATTCAGAGGAAACCGTCCAACACTAAAGCACAATCACCACGTATTATAATACGAACCAGTCCAAAACCGTGGAGATGAAGGAAGAATGGTCTTTATTATTCAATCAAAAGCCATCTTCATCAGGGGCAAAAGATGGCTAATACTCTGTATTAATCTTGTGCTTTTGTGACTTTCTCAGTAACTTTCGCATATGTTTTAGTTAAATTAAGTTTCAACATTGCAATCTAGTTGGCGTGATATAGTACATATCTAAAGTAATTAAATGAAGATATAAACACAAGTTTAATGCTCCTGGCCCTCAATAAAGGTGGCCGGTTTTGAGCTAATCCTAGCGTGCACAGTACTACTGAAGAAGTCTCACATAAATCAGAGCAACAAATATCTGATACAGATTAATGTCGCCTTAACCTTACTTAATTCTCTTGTGCTTGGTCATACAGAAACATAGAAAGTCACAAAAGCACAAGAATAATACAGAGTATTAGCCATCTTTTGCCCCTGATGAAGGCAGCGAAACACGGCCTTTGTCGGGCCAGTGGCTTTTGATTGAATAATAAAGACCATTCTTCCTTCATCTCCACAGTTTTGGACACCATTCAGGCCAGAGCCTTCCTTGCTCGAGACAGGGTCGATCGACTCAGGGCGCTGGCCACTGCTGTGCAGCGCCAACACTCGGTCTGTGCCCGCCTTCTGCTCTGCCTGTTGGGTCACATGGTGTCCAAGGTTCACGTTACCCTGGATGCCCGCCTTCACATGAGAGTGGCCCAATGGGGCCTTTGCTCTCAGTGGACCCAGGCCACAGGCCGGCTGCGGGACAAGATGGTGGTGACCCACCAACTGGCTGACTTCCTCGCCTGGTGGCAAGCCCTCAGCACTTTCAGGCCCGGATGCCCTTCCGGGCCTCTGCTGCTGGGAGGGTCCTCACCACAGATGCCTCCCTGTTAGGCTGGGGAGCCTGTTGCGACGACCTCTGCACTCAAGGTAGTTGGTTGCAAACGGACAGTCTACAGCAGATCAATCTCTTGGAACTTCGGGCCATATTCCTGGCCCTTTTGAGTTTTTCGTGTAGGTGTACAAAAGAGGCAAGAGAGATGGATGATCACATGTGCCTTTATTGTGTCCCCTACGCGTTTCGGCGTATGCCTTCCTCGGGGGGATATACTTAAACATATAAACATAAAACAACATGTTAAATAATTATACAGTAAAAAACATCAACCTCATAAATGATAAAAACATACAGGCATGTATTGTTTACAAAATATAAGCCACTAAAAACCAAATGTAACAACCAAAAGAAAAAACTGTTAAAAACAAGCATTTAACAATGCTAAAAATATAAATAAACAATATAACAAATAAGATAATAAATAAGTAAACAATATGGCAAATAAGATAATAAATAATTAAAAGACGCAGGGCAGAACACACAGAACAAATAGCATGCAAATAATTATATATATATAATAAATAGTAATAAAAATGCTCCTTTGCTTATCCACAGGGCCCCTGGTCCCCCTGAGGTTTGCCCGGGGCTGCTGTCACAGGAGGAGGGCTCTCTCCTGCACCCCATTTTGGAGTCTCTGACGGTAATGGCCTGGCTGCTGGAAGGAAGTGGAGGAGGTCCTCCTGTAGAACCTCCATAAGACGCGCTTATACTTTTAAATGGCACAGATTCTCAGTGTGGTGTGCGGAGCGATGGGTCAACCCATTCTCATGCTCTTTGCAACTCGTGCTGCAATGTTTGCTTCACCTGTCTCAGGCAGGACTGAAGTCCAACTCTGTCAGGGTCCACCTGAGTGCATTTGTGGCGCGCTGCCACCTAATCAAGGGTAAGTCCCTCTCTGTCCAGCCCCGCATGACCCGCTTCCTGCCGGTTCTCTTGTTTTCCAAGCCTCCTGTCTGCTTGCCAGCAGTGGAGTGGGACCTCAGCGTGGCACTGTCGCAGCTCAGCCGCTGGCTACCTGTCACCTATGGTACCTTTCCTGGAAGGTCGTGTTCTTGGTGGCACTCATGTCGGCTCACAGGGTCAGTGAGCTCCAGGCATTGGTGGCAGATCCACCTCACACGAGGTTCTATAAGAACAGGGTCGTGCTCTGCACGCAGCCCATGTTTCTTCTCAAGGTGGTGTTCCCTTTCCACCTCAATCAGGAGGGACCGTCCTTCAAGAGGGCCTTGTCCTTCTACCTGCAGCGTACCCAGGGCCACCTCAAAGCCTCACCGATTTTCGCTCCTATGACCCCAATCGGCTGTGGGTAATGTTGACCAAGCATTCTCTGTCCACGTGGGTGGCAGACTGCATTGCTCTTGCCTATGAGTGGGCTGGGTGCTCGCTGGAGTGTCGAGTCACAGCGCAAGGACCATGGCGGCATCTGTGGCAAAGCTGCATTCCGTTTCTCTGTCAGAAATCTGCTGTGCCACCACCTGGTCCTCAGTCCATGCCTTCGCAGCTTATTACTGCCTGGAGAGGAAGTCCCATAGGGACAGTACCTTTGGCCAGGCAGTACGCTGTCATCTATTCAAGGTGTATTTTATTTTATTTATTTATTTAACAGGTTTTATATATTGCTTTATCATTTCAGTCAAAGCAGTTTACATTGTAACTTAAACTTGGTAATATATATTAAAAAGGACATTGATAACTTGGATTTTTCTGAGGCAATGGAGGGTTAAGTGACTTGCCCAAGGCCACAAGGAGTGCTAGTGGAAATCAAACTCTGGCCTCTTGGTTCCCAAGCCAGTGCTCTACTCATTAGGCTAACCATTAGGCAGTTCCTGCCCTTTGTGTGTTCAGGCTACCAGAGTGCTGGTTTCTTGCTGGACACTTGGGCCGTTCGGCGTCTTTCTCAGGACTCATTGCTGCTGCACATGACTCACCCTTTTCTGGTCACCCGTGGCTTTTACAGGTCTTCGGTAGCCTGTAGCTAGGGAGTCCCATATATGAGGAATGACTTCCTGCTTGTTTATTTATTTATTTACAATTTCTTATATACCTCACTATTCGGTATCAGCGCGGTTTACATGGAACAGAACAATCAGAACGTGTACATAGGTCTGAGTTTACAAATAACAGGATAGTAAAACTTGAATAACCAGGGGAAACTATTTACACACTAGAGTCATAGAATAAATGCACAAGAGAAACTGTGGTCAGTACCCTAGCTAGGGGTGTTCCCTGGCTGAATTAATGTGTTGGTGTAGCTACAAGTAATCAGAGTATGTGATTCAGTGTTCTCTGGGAAGTATTTGAGGAAAAGGTAGTGTTTGAGGGCTTTTCTGAACTGTGTTAAGTTAGTGATCGCTCTGATGTTTGCAGGTAGAGCGTTCCAGAGTCTTGGGGCACAGAATCTGAAGACCCTGTTTGCTGTTGTCGCTGTGCATCTTGTTAATTCTCTCGGAATTATTAGTGTGTTTGTTGCTGTAAATCTTCTTGATCTATTAGGGGTTATGGTTTGGATGAGGTCGGTTAGTGAGGAGGAGGAGAGGTTATTGACCACTTTGAATGTCAGTAGCACTGTCTTGAAGATGATCCTGGCCTGTATGGGAAGCCAGTGTAACTGCTTCAAAAGGGGGGTCACATGGTCTCTCCTAGATGCCCCATTTAGAACCCTCGCTGCGCTATTCATTGCGAGCTGTAAGGGGTTCAGGGTGGATTGAGGAAGTCCTTGTAAAATGGCATTAGCGTAATCAAAATGCGGTATGATAAGAGCCTGGTAAATTGTACGAAAATCCTCTGGTTCGAGCAAGGGGCGAAGATGTCTGAGGGAGCGGATCTTGAAATAGAGGAGGAATCGGAACAGTAAAGGCTTCCTTCGAAGGAAAGTCATACTGGAGGGCATCGAGCTCTTCGGCTCGAAGCTCCTCCTCGACCTCCGCCGGGAATGCCAAAGCCTTGGCCATGTCCCTGACAAAGTCCGAGAACCGGGTATCCTCTGGGGGGGACCTTCTCCGAGGCTCGGACTCCAGGGAGTCCGACGGGATGCACCAGGTCCGGAAGGTGTCAGGAGACTCCTCGTCCTCCGTCTCCCAAGCTGACTCCTCCGAGGAGGAGTCGAGCGGCTCCGGCTGTGTGGGCCTCGATGCAACCCGCCCCAACGCTGAGGGCACCAGCGTCGACGACCTCGGCCCAGCACGGGAGGTCGAGGGAGACCTCGCCGAGGATCGACTCGAGACTTGATGGACTCAAGGATTGGCTCGGCATCCAGGGTCGACTTAGACATCGAGGTCCCGGTGGCCAGGGCAGATGCACCGGTCAGACCGGCGATCAGTACTCACTGCTGCTCCATGAAGGCAGCCAGGCTGCTCTCCAGGGCCTGACGTTGGTTCTCCCGGAGGAGAGTCCATGAGGAGAACAGATGTTACCTGACTCAGGGACTCCGGCTCCAGGCGAGGCAGTTTGGTCGGCTGCTCTGACTCCGAGAGCCCAGGATGGCGGTCAGGGCTACGCAACCTGGCCCTCGAGGATCCAGGTGCCTCAAATGACACTGCCCTCACGAGCTTCTTCTTCCTTTTGTGCTCCAAGGCGGGAGACCCCCTTTCAGAGGACCCATGACAGCCCTCGGGGTCAGACTCCCGAGATGTCGAGGCCTCTGATGAAGTCCAGGCCCAGCCGGATGCGGACTCCGAAAAAATTGTTTCATGTTGATGCTGATGGCTCCGAAGTACCTTCAACGACATCTTGCCACATGGGCCACAGACCAGCAGGTCATGGTCAGGCCCGAGGCATCGGAGGCAGCAGTCATGTGTGTCGGTGAGAGACATAAGTTTCTTACACCGATCACATTTCTTAAACCCGCTGGCAGCCAACGGGGGAAAAAGGGCCCCTGAAAGGTCAAAAGACAGGGCTGCCAGTGAAAATAACAGAAAAGGCGCGAATGCTAGTCACAAAGGACAAAAAATGAAAAAGACGTTCCGGGTTTGATACCGGTGTACCGAGCCGAGGCGGGATATGGAACCGGCATCGAGCCGGATAAAGGGACACAAAAAATCGCAGAAAAATCAACTTTTTACCGGGTGACACGAACTACGTCCGTTGGGCTCTGCGGGAAAAGAAAAACTGAGCAAGACGGCACCCTTGGGCGTGAAGGGGACCGCACATGTGTGCTGCATTCCCAAAGTCTTTCTTTGAAAGCTGGGGAAATGCTCCGCATGAGGGCTCCGTCAGCGCCAACGTCACCCATATGTGAGGACTGACTTCCTGCTTGGTCCTGGAGAAAAACACTTGGCATGGCCTGAACTTAGAAGACTATTAAAACCTAAGCAATAAGCTGCTTTTATTAAAGCAAGTCATTGTGGGCATTCAATATCTGCATCCCTCTCCTGTTCTATGAAACAATCATTATTTGGAAATGGATTGAAACTACGAAAACGATGGATATTTTATTGGCATGAAAACGTGTCCTTAATAAATTCCTTCCATAGTGGAATATAGTATGTTTGTTTATTTTTTACATGTTTTATTTATCAAATTATGAATTTTAGAACATTCTCAAAAGAGGGAAAAGCAAATCAGTGTTGTGATGCACAGATAACACAAATAAATAATCATAATTTACAGAAAACAAAAAGGCAATAAAAACAAATCACATCACAGATACATATGAAACCTGAAAAATTAAAAAAGGAAATCAGGGAAGGAAGAAAAAGCATAGTTACTCACCTATAATAGGTGATTTCCGAGAACAGCAGGAATTTAGTCTTCACATATGGGTGACATTGGTACTGATGGCGCCTGCACGGGAACGCTCCCCCAACATCCAATAGGAAAGCCTTTGGGAGTAGTCCACTGCACCTGTGTGGCTGCCTTCCCACCTTCCCAACTCCCTCTCTTCAGTTGAGTTGTAGCTGAGAAAAAGGAGAGTAAGAGAAGAAAACCCTACAACTCCTATGGGAGGAGGGTGGGTTGTGAAGGCTAAATTCCTGCTATTCCCGGAGATCACCTGTTACAGGTGAGTAACTACACTATCTCCAGAAACAAGCAGGAATGCAGTCTTCTCTTATGGGACTCCCTAGCTTCCATATGCCAGATGAAGTGACCTCAGAACTGGTGGAGGTTTGCCTCGGAGTAGGTTTCAAGAGGTTGTGGATCCCTCATGGATGTTTGGTATCATCAAAGTCTGGGACAGAGGGTAGGAATTGCCCCTAAGTCTGAAAGAGGTGCTGGAGAGCAGCTTGACCAAACATGGCATCCTGGTTTGGTTTGCCATTGAGGTAGCCATGCACGAACATTATGAGCAGTGACATGCCCTTCCAGGGAGAGTCCTGCTTTGTCATACGCAAATGAAATGCAGTCCTCTATCCATCTGGAGAGTGTACGTTTAGATACCAGGAGATCCAGGTGATTAGGGTCAAAGGAAATGAACAACCGCGAGGCTTTACACTGATCTCGAATTCTCGGGAGATAAAAAGCTAACGCACGCTTGCAGTCAAGGGTAGGCAGGACTGCTTCTGCTCTACACACATGCGATTTAGGAAAGAAGACAGGAAGGTAAACTGACTGATTCAAATGAAAAGGAGACACAACTGTTGGCATGCGGGTGAGTCCTAAGGATGACCTTGTCATGGTGAAACCTGGTGTAGGATGGGTCCGCCACCAAAGTCTGAAGCTCACTAATATGTCTAGCAGAAGCGAGGACAATAAAGTGTAGTTACTCACCTGTAACAGGTAATCTCCGGGAACAGCAGGAATTTAGTCTTCACATATGGGTGACTTCGGTACCGATGGAGCTCACATGGGAACGCTCCTCAGCATCCAAAAGGAATGTCTTTGGGAGCATCCAACGGTGCCTGTGTCTCTGCCTTTCCACCTTCTCAACTCTCCCTTCTCAATTGAGTTTGTAGCTGAGAGAAAAGGAGAGAAGAAACCTACAACTTCTAGGGAAGGAGGGTGGGTTGTGAAGACTAAATTCCTGCTGTTCCCGGTGAGTAACTATGCTATCTCTAGGGACAAGCAGGAATATAGTCTACACATATGGGACTCCCTAGCTCCCAGATGCCAGAGAGAATGACCTCAGAACCGATAGGTTTGCCTCAGGGCAGAGTTAAAGAGATCATGGGTCCTTCATGGATGTCTGGTATCGTTTGGATCCAGGACGGAGGGTAAGAGTTGGCCTTAAATCTGAAAAAGGTGCTGGAGCACAACCTGACCAAACATGGCATCCTGACGGGAGTCTTTGTCTAGACAGTAGTGAGTGGCAAAGGTATGTACTGAAGACCAAGTTGCTGCTTTGCAGATTTTGTCAATGGCTACAGAGTGAAGATTTGCCATCGAGGTAGCCATGGCACGAACATTATGGGCAGTGACATGACCTCCAATTGGATCTTAGGAGACATTAACCTACCATCTCTACAAGACAACCAATCTGACGCCTTCATAGATGCCCTAGAAACACTAGGCTATAAGCAAGTCATACAACAATCCACACACATAAAAGGCAACATCCTTGATCTCATATTTGCCCCCTCTATCCGCTCTCAACCAACTTCAGAATATTATTCTAGCAATTTACAGAGGTTCAATGGTCAGATCATAACCTCATTATGTTCCAGATTCCCATTCAAAAGAAGCAATATTCCGATGACAAGAACATAAACAAATATGCAAATACCACATCCAGAAGCTTCCAACCTTTTAACAGGGAACAAATCCTTGAGGAAACCGATGCTCTCTTTAATGATTCTACCCTAAACCTGGAAGAGATTATCACTTCTTGGAACAACAGACTTAACCGCATCTCATCTCGTCCCACCAGAAATAAGTCATTAAGAAGAAAAGCTACAGCACCTTGGTTTACATCTGATCTGAAAGAATCCCTAAAACATTTGCGAAAACTTGAGAAAATGGAGGAGATCACGCAACGATACTAATCAGTCTGCATACATGCAACATCTTGAAACCCACCGCAAAGCTATTTCTGAAAAAATGAGACTATATCATACAGACATCCTTAAACGTGCTATAACAAACCTCACGACCTATTTACCCTTGTTAAGAAATTATCCAAAGAACCCTCACAGGAGCCACCAGTGTGAATCAACCCACAAGCTTATGCCCTTTACTACAATCTAAGTTTATGCTGCCCAAACAAAATTACAATACCACTATCCTGAATGATCATGCACTCCCAGCCCCTTTAGCTTCTTTCTCCACCCCTTCTTTGAAGCTAATTGAAGATATTATCTCATCTCTCACTTATCCACAGCACACACCGATCCTTGTCCAGCTTTTTGGATAAAGGACCTCCGCAAAGAACTTGCTCCAACAATAGCCAAAATCATAAGCCTATCATTTGACACTGGCTCATTCCCTTCTGCCCTCAAACAGACTTCCATCCGACCTCTACTAAAAACCTCAATTAATCCGCAAAAAACAGACTCTTACCGACCCTCTCCAGCATACCCACCCTTGCGAAAATAATCGAAAGATAGTCTACAGACAATTGCAAGACCATATCGACACTGAAGCGCCTCTTGATACCTGTCAACATGGATTCCGGGAATCTTACGGGGGTCGAAACTCTCCTCACCTCACTTCTCAACAGCTAAACTCTGGCATCGACAACATCAAACAAGGCTTTGTTCTCATCTTTTTAGATATGCGGCTGCTTTTGACTCGGTCTGTCACGACATTCTTATGGTCCGCCTAAGAGAGAAGGGCCTCTGTGGAAATGCTCTTGAATGGTGCAACTCTTACCTCTCAGAAAGATGGCAGCAAGTTCGCTCAAATGGTGAAACATCAGAGCCATTTCACCAAGGTCAAGGAGTACCACAAGGTTCCTCTTTGTCATCATTATTTTTCAACATCTAATGCAACCCCTATGCAACATTATCAGGTCCTTCAAAGTCAATTATATGATCTATGCTGATGATGTCCTATTATATATGCCATTTTGCATTGATAAATGAATCTCACCACCATAACCAACTGTTTTAACGCCATCTCAGACTGGCTACTGACTCAAAATCTCAGAATCCAGAACAAGAAAACAGAGGTACTTTTCATTTCAAGAAACCCCAAGTTCACACCACCTTCATTCCTTGAAGTCCAAGATGCTAAGTTGCAAGTAAAACCCACATCCGTTATCTCGGTGTTACCCTGGATCAGAATCTAGACCTGAGACCCACATAGCCAACACTGTAAAGGCCAATTTATTTCAAGATTCGCTCCCTTAGAAACCTTCGCCAACTAATTGATCCAGATGATTTCCGTACTGTCTACCAGCTTTAATTATCCCACATTTGACTTCGCAAATTGTATACTACAGGGGCCCCCCCAATCAACCCTCAACCCGCTTCAAAACTCGCATTAACAGTGCTGCAAGAGTGCTCTTCGGGACACCAAAAAGAGAACATGTAACAACCTCTCCTGAAACAATTACACTGGCTCCCTATCCAAGCGAGAAGCACCTTCAAGACCCTGCTACTAGTCTTCAAAGCTCACAAAGGACCTGCTCCCTCCTCTCTATCAGAGTTGATCCAACCTATCCCCTCCAACAGGCTTAGAAGAATCTCGGAACTAAACATGCTTAAAGTTCCAAAAGAATCCTTAAAATACATCTCTGCAACTGTGAAACCGATCATTCAGCGTATGTGCTCCAAAACTGTGGAATACCCTCCCACCACACATTAGGGCCATCTCTGAATCCCCCAGTTCAAAAAGGCCTTGAAGCATCAACCTTTTCCATCATATACTTTCCAGAGAACACAATAACACAAGTTCATCTAAACAGCTCCAATCCCATCCCTATCTAACATGATACTTTTTCAAGTAATATTACTATCATATGGATATAGTTCAAGTTCTATTATCCTTGTTACTATTACCCTGTTTTCCAAGTTTTTTCTTCCTGTTACATGTAAAAACAGATATATGTATCTTATCTTATCTGATGTTTTGTAGTTCTATGTAAACCGCGCTGATGATGAATAGTGCGGTATATAAAAATGTTAAATAAATAAATAAATAGTCCTGCTTTGTCATAAGCAAATGAGATGCAATCTGCTATCCATTTAGAAAGAGTATGTTTGGATACTGGCAACCCCACGTGACTGGATAAAAGGAGAGGAATAACTGAGAGCCTTTACGGTGCTCAGCTGTTCTTTGAAGATAGAATGCCAAGGCACGTTTGCAGTCAAGGGTATGGAGGGTTGCCTCTGCCCTAGACAAATATGGTCTAATAAAGACAGGAAGGTAGACTGACTGATTAAAATGGAAAGGAGACACCACCTTTGGCATGAAATTGGGGTGAGTCTACCACCAAAACTTGTAGCTCACTAATGCATCTATCTGGAGTGAGTGCAACAACGAAAATGACCTTCCATGTTAGAAACTTTAGCGAGGTAGTGGCTAAGGGTTCAAAGGGCGGCTTGAGAAGTTGCCCTAGAATGACATTTAGATCCCAGGCCACTTGTGATGGTCTTATGGGAGGTTTGGTGAGCAAAAGACCTCTCATGAAGCGCGTCACAAGCAGCTGTGAGGAAATTGGTTGTCCATCCAGGAGATGGTGAGAGGCTGCGATTGCACAGGTGAACTCTTACTGAGTTGGTCTTGAGACTGGAAGAGGATAAATGGAGGAGATACTGGAGAAGTGCCTCCACTGGAGCCGAGAAGAGATTAAGGTCCTTCTGGGAACACCAGACGGAAAATCTATGCCACTTGAAAGCATAAGAACATCTGGTGGATGGATTTCTAGAGGCTAAGAGGATTTTCTTTACTTCCTGAATAAGGTTAAGATCCTGTAATACTAAGCTTTCAGCAGCCATGCCATGAGGTGAAGAGACTGCGGATTGGGATGGAGCAGCGTCCCTTCTTCTTGAGAGAGAAGATCTGGGGCAGATCTGAGATCTAAGGATTGAGTCTGGGCAGATGTAATAGGAGAGGAAACCACAGTTGACATGACCAATGTGGGGCTACAAGTATCATGAGGCCCCTGTCTGCCTGGAGTTTAAAAAGCATCTTGAGAATGAGGGGAATGGGAGGAAAAGCATACAGGAACTCTTGACTTTAGTGGAGGTGAAAAGCATCCACCTCCTGTTTGCCCAACATGGGAATTCTGGTGCAGAAGCGGGGAAGTTTGGCATTCTGTGGAGTCCCCCAGGTCTGAAAAATGAACGATACTGTCTCTGTGTGGAGAGACCATTTGTGGGGAAGGAGGATCTGACTCAATCTGTCTGCTAAGACATTTTGCTGCACTGGGAGATATACCGCTTGGAGGTGTATCTGATGAGTAATGGTAAAGGACCAGAGATGGAGAGACTCTCTGCAGAGAGGCCAAGATCCTGTTCCCCCTTGTTTGTTCACATAGAACATGGCTACCTGATTGTCCATTTGGATCAGCACCCTGTGGGAACTTAAGATTTTATTTATTTAGACAGTTTGGTATACCACCTTATCCTTCAATCAAAGTGGTCACAACACAATTGGGGGATACATTTAACACGAGGGGATATGAGACACATACACTAATACTTACACAGAACATGGGCAATGGTGGGTTAAGTGGCTTGCCCAAGACCACAAGGAGCACCTGTGGAACTAGAAACCCCAGTCCTTCCGGCCCAAGGTTGCTGTTCTCTAGTGGGATTTGAACCCCTGACCTTCTGGCCTGAGGTAACTTGCCCTAACCACTAGGCCACTCCTCCCTGAAAGACTTTGAGAGCATTGTAGATTGCCTGAAGTTCCAGTAAATTTATCTGGAGCTTGGACTCCTCCTCTGTCCAGAGGCCCTGAGTGGAGAGGAACCCTAGATGGGCCCCCCACCTCTGCTTGGAGGCATCCGTTGTCAAGGTACATTGATGTGGAGGCATCTGAAAAGGTGACTCAA
The DNA here is from genome assembly GCA_033557465.1 of Ichthyophis bannanicus. Lineage (NCBI taxonomy): Eukaryota > Metazoa > Chordata > Amphibia > Gymnophiona > Ichthyophiidae > Ichthyophis > Ichthyophis bannanicus. Next base: position 198,530,377 of record CM066039.1, read on the forward strand.
TGAGGATATTCTCTGGGAAACACCACAATAGAAGAGATGTGGCCTGAGGGGCAGACACTGATATTTTATCTGAGAGATGGTCTGAAGCCTGTGTCCTCTGGGAAGCCAAAGCCAATTGGGCTGTGCACATATGCAAGTGTTCATGTGGTATTACATGTACTTTTGAGGCCATATGACCTAGAAGCTGTAGCATCTCTCAGGCAGTGAGATGATCTCTGACATAGATCTGAGATGCAGGCTGAATGAGATGAGAACAGCGGGGCTGAGGTAGAAACACCCTTGTCTGCTGAGTATTTAAGAGAGCTACTATGAACTTTAGTGTTTGATTAGGAGCGAGATGGGACTTTGGAAGATTTATCACAAATCCCAAGTGTTGAAGTACCTGCACGATATGAGAGAGAGACAGTTGAACCTCTTGGGAGGTTCCTGCCTTTATGAGCCACTCGTCTAAGTAAGGGAAAACAAATATCCCTAGAGATCTTAGAAATGTGGCCACGACCGCCATGTACTTTGTGAAGACTCTTGGAGCAGATGTGAGTCTAAATGGTGGGACCCTATACTGATAATGTCTTCCTTGAAACATGAAGCGTAGATATGTCCTGGGTTCTGGATGAATTAGGATATGTGTGTAAGCTTCCTTTAGATCTAGAGAACAGAGCCAGTCCTGACTCTGGAGATAGGGTAGGAGGGTCCTTAGAGAGATCATCTTGAACTTCTCGCAGACAGGAACTTGTATAGGTTTCTGAGGTCTAGGATGGGTCTGTATCCCCTGGTTTTCTTTGGTATGAGAAAGTACGGAGAGTAGAAACCCATTCCTTGTTGGGATGTTGTGACCTCCTCTATGGCACCTCCTGACAGCAGAGAGGTGACCTCTTGTAGCAAAAGAGCAGTGAGAGAAGGCTGATAAGGATATTCCCTCACCATTGTGGAGGGGGGCAGAGTCTGTAAGTGAAGTCTGTACCCCTCTGCCACTATGGTCAGGGTCCAGTGTTCTGAAGTGATTAGATGCCACCTGTGGGCATAGTGACAGAATGTGCCGGCAATGTTGGTGGGGGGGGGGGGGATCTCCAGAGGCAGAGTGGCTATATTCTCTAGGAAAAAGTAAAAAAACAGGCGCAAGTTCAGTCTGCGGACCTGGTTGGTTTTTAGGAGTCTGTGGCTTCTTCTGCTGCTTGGGAGGCTGTTGCCTCTTTTGAGTACCCTGAGGTTGGTACTGCAAAGCAGGGGTGTAAGAAGGGTAACATTTCTTCTTCTTACTAAAGAAAGTCTTCTTGCAGTTGCTTTCTTCTTAGCCAGGTTGGCAGTGGTTCTAGAAAGCCTGTTTAGGGTAGTATTCTCAGACTCCAACTGAGACGCCTTGTCTTGCCAATCTTTGCCAAAAAGGTTTTCACCTGTGCAAGAACTATTCCCCAGTTTATCTTGAACCCATTGTTCAAAATCTGACGCTTGAAGCCAAGCAATCCTGCATGCTCCAATGCAGATTGAGGTGGCCCTACTGGTACACTCGAGGCAGTCAAAAGTTGCCCTGTTTACAAACTTTGACAAGTTTTAGGCATGTTTGACCAATATGAGACAGTCAGCTCTCTCATCATCAGGGAGAAGAGGAGCAATTGACTCAAGATCTCTAGTAACCTCCTTAAGGAACATACCATATAGAGTATGTATGAACTTATCCTGGCTGAAAACATGGAGGCCTGAAAGCATCGAGAGTTCTTGCTTCACTACCAGGAGGGTTTGAAGAATCTGTTTTTGAACTTTTAATTCAACGCATTGCCGATTCCATCAGCATTGAGTGATGAGGCAACTGAATCTTTTGGAATTCAGGAGACTCTGGTACTCAATTCATGGTATTGAGTTGTCGAGTATGGGGAGAGATGGTAAGGGGTGTCTCTCACATCCGGAGCATGAGGTCCTGGAGGATTCAGTGATCCAGAAGGGTAGGAGCAATAGGGTATTGGAGGATTTCTAATTCCTCAGCCCTAGGTTCTTTTCAGATGTTATTGAAAGGGACAGAACCCTGGCCAGGTCCTGAATAAATTTCTGAAAAGACATGTCCTCAGGAGGGGATATGCAGGATTCCGGAGAGGGAGATGGATCCTCCGGTATACTTTGAATCACTCGGGTATCGATCGATTCTTCATTGGATAAATTGGAATTGGAAGATTCAAAGTATCGATGACAGCAATGTCCGCTGAGACCCGGAATTGATCGAAATTGATATCGGATCGGGGAGGTTGTCTGGAAGAGCTACTAGTACCAGGGATGGACTCAAGGGCAGGCATGAATGGCAGCAGTTCAATCGGTACAAACCCCAATGTGGACTGCATCGGTACCATGCGGTGTTGGCGGTACTGTCGGTATGGGTTTGATCGGAACCGACGCCGCTAGTAGGGCCGCCAAGTTGTGCATGATGGCAAGGATACGCTGATCCACAGAGCCTGCCGATGCTTGGGTATCGGTACCGGACATGCGGGCTAACATACCAGAGCATGGCACCAGGAGATCTCCAGAGGCGGAGGCCTCGGGAGCATCCTGGGACCCCTCGATGGCTTTGAAGGAAAGGTCCTCCCGCCGGGGTAGTTTGGCTGGCCAATCCACCTCTAGGGCAAAGCTCAAGGCTTCTCGACTCTTACAAAGAGATTTACCCTTGGGGGATCTGTGTGTCTTCAAAGACTTATGTTTTGATACCTGAGATCCATGAGAGGAAGATGATGCCCTTGATGACGTTGATGCTAAAGACACTGAATCTGAGATAAAGAGTGTGCCTAACTTTGCAGCTCGATTCTGCAGGCCTCTCTTTGTCATCTTCCTATATAAAGGACACTCTGAAGGCTGGTGGTTGGGCCCAAAGCATTTGAGACACCAGTCATGGGTGTCGGTAGCCAAGATGGTACCACCACATTTAGAATATTTCTTAAAACCACTAGCTGGTTTTTCCATTATTCCGAAGCAAATGGTAGGCTTAAGGCCTAAAATGGCGTTGATGCACCCAAGAAAGTTCTAATTGACTTTTTAGAAAAGAAGAAAAGAAAATAAGAGAATAGAAAATAACCTGGCATCGACGGGAAGGCAGATGCAATCACAAAAACAAAAGAAATAAAATAAACAAATTTTCTGCGGTGACAGAATTTGCTTCCTGCTGGCTCCACGGAAAACAAAGAACTGAGGAGGGAGAGTTGGGATGGCAGTGACACAGGCGCAGTGGGATGCTCCCAAAGGCTTTCCTATTGGACGCTGGGGAGCGTTCCCACGGGGGCTCCATTGGTACTGACGTCACCCATATGTGAAGACTACATTCCTGTTGTTCCTGGAGATAGAAAATAACCTTCCATGAAAGGAACTTTAGTAGGATCATAGCCAATGTTTCAAAGGGTGGCTAAAGAAGTTGCGCTAGAATGACATTTTATTTATTTTAATTCTCTTATATACCGTGCTATTCTGCATCAGTGCAGTTTACATTGAACAAACTGAAATTACATTGAACAGGGCATTATAACTTGGAGATAACTATTTTACAGGGAACATGGGCTATGGAGGGTTAAGTGGCTTGCTCAAGACCACAAGGAGCACCTGTGGAACTAGAAACCCCAGTCCTTCCGGCCCAAGGTTGCTGTCCTCTAGTGGGATTTGAACCCCCGACCTTCTGGCCTGAAGTACCTTGCCCCAACCACTAGGCCACTCCTCCAAGTCACTGGAGATGGCTTAATGGGAGGCTTGGTCAGCAGAAGCCCCCTCATAATGCTACTAGCGTTTGTGAGGAGATGATGAGAGGCCGCAATGGCACTAAGGTGAACTCTCATCGAGTTGGTCTTGAGACTTGTTGAGGACAGGTGGAGGAGATATTGGAGGAATGCCTCCACAGGCGAAGAGAAGGGATTGAGATCCTTCTGGGAACATCAGACAGAGAATCTATGCCACTTGAAAGCATAGAAATGTCTGGTGGAGGGTTTCCTGGAAGCCAACAAGATCTCCTTAACCTCTTGAGTGAGGTTAAGGTCTTGTACTGCTATGCTCTCAGCAGTCAAGCTGTGAGACAGAGAGACTGTGGGTTGGGATGGAGCAGTGTCCTGTCTTCCTGGGAGAGGAGATCAGGTGCAGATCGCAATCGTAGAGGCTGAGTCTGAGTCAGAAGTAGCAGTAGAGGGAACCACGGTTTGCGTGGCCAGTGAGGGTCTATGAGAATCGTGAAGCCCTTGTCGGCCTGTAGCTTGAAAAGTGTCTTGGGAATAAGTGATATGGGAGGGAAAGCATAAAGGAGACTCTGACTCCAATGCAGGTGGAAGGCATCCACCTGTTGTTTGCTGGACATCGGAGTCCTGGTGCAGGAGTGAGGAAGCTTGGCATTCTGCGGTGTGGCAAAAAGATCTATGTCGGGAGTTCCTCAAGTCTGAAAGATGTAGGACGTTGTGTCCGGAAGGAGGGACCATGCGTGAGGAAGAAGGATCCGACTCAGCTTGTTTGCCAAGACATTGAGCTGCCCTGGGAGATACACCACTTGGAGGTGTATTTGATGAGAAATGGCAAAGGACCACAGATGGACAGCCTCCTCACAGAGAGGCCAAGAGCCTTTTCTGCCCTGCTTGTTCACACAGAACATGGCCACCTGATTGTCTGTCCTGACTAGGACCCTTTGTGCCCTGAGATGATCTTGAAACACCCTGAGGGCATTTGAGATAGCACAAAGCTCCAGGAGATTGATCTGGAGCCGTGGCTCCTGCATTGTCCAGAAGCCTTGTGTAGAAAGAGTGCCCAAGTGAGCTCCCCAACCCAGTTTGAAGGCATCCATCGTCAAAGTGCATTGATGTCGAGGCATCTGAGAAGGTGACCTGATGAGGAGAACTGATGAGTGCAGGGGGACGAGGAAATTGACTTCTCCAAGTGAAGCTACTCCAGTCTCATCTAGCTTGTTTCTTAAGGATGAAGTTACCCACCTTTTTGAGGATTTTTATGCCTGTTACAGCACTTCATAGGTACAGTGAGGAGATGAGGTTCAAGCTCAAATAATATATTAAATTTGAATATGGAGGGATGTTGTGAGAGGGGCAGTGACTTGGATCTTGTCCCTGAGGTAGCCTGAGACCTGCATACATTGAGAGGCAAGAGTCCACTGGGCTGTCCGCATATGTAGGCGGGCATATGGGACACAACATGTACTGTTGAGGCCATGTTTCCCAGAAGCTGCAGCATTTCTCTGGCAGTCAGATAGGCTTGGCGTAGTACTTGGGAGGTTAGCTCAATGAGACGGGCACAGCAGAGTTGGGGCAGAAATGCCTTGGCCTGCTGTGTGTCCAGTAAAGCTCCTATGAACTCTAGTCTTTGAATTGGAGCGAGCTAGGATTTTGGAAAGTTTATGACAAAACTCAAGTGTTGTAGTACTGTGATGGTACGATGCAAAGAAAGCTGAACCTCTTATCAGCCAGTCGTCTAAGTATGGGAAGATAAATATCCCTAAAGATTGAGATATATGTCTACGACCACCATGCACTTTGTGAAGTCTCTTGGGGTAGAGGTGAGTCCGAAGGGAAGGCCTCTGTATTGATAATGTTTCCCATGAAAGATGAAGCGTAGACATTTCCTGTGTCCTGGATGATGAGGAAATACGTGTACGCTTCTTTTAGATCTAGAGAACAGAGCTAGTCCTAACTCTGGAGGTAGGGAAGAAGAGTCTCATGAGAGATCATTTTGAACTTTTCGCGGACCAGAAACTTGTTGAGGTTTCTAAGGTCCAGGATGGGCCTGTTTCCTCCGGTCTTCTTTGGTATGAGAAAGTACGGAGAGTAGAACCCCATTCCCTGTTCAGATATTGGAACATCTGCTATGATTCCCTGAGACAGAAGAGAGGACACCTCATCCTGTAGGAGAGCAGTGAGTGGGGGTTGTGTGTGATATTCCCCCACAAAAGTCAAGAGGGGCAGAGTTTGCAGATGACATCTGTACCCCTCCTGAACTATGGTTAGTGTCCACTGTTCTGAGATGATAAGGTGCCATATCTGGGTGTAGTGACACAGTCTGCCTGCTAAGTGGAGGCGTGAGGGTCCTCCAGAGGCAGTTTGGCAATGTTCTCTAGAAAAAAGTAAAAAAAAACAGGCGCAGACTGTGGCTGCAGAGCTGGCTGAGATTTAGCCACCTGTGGCTTTTTTTGTAGTTTAGGAGGCTGCTGCCTCTTCTAAGGGCCTTGAGCCTGCTATTGAGAAGCAGGAGGATAAGAAGAGTAGAATTTCTTCTACTTATTGAAGAAAGCTTTCTTTGTAGCTGTCTTCTTTCTAGCATGAACATAAGAACATAAGATATGCCATACTGGGTCAGACCAAGGTCCATCAAGCCCAGTATCCTGTTTCCAACAGTGGCCAATCTAGGTCATATATACCTAGTAGTTTCCCCAAAAGACGCAGGTTCTGCAATGCTTGTATTAGGTCAAGCATTGATATCCTGGGTCCCTTCTTAATAATGGTTTATGGACCTTTCCTCCAGGAACTTGTCCAAACCTTTTTTAAACCCAGCTACACTAACAGCCTTTACTACATCCTCCGGTAACAAATTCCAGAGTTTGATTACACGTTGAGTGAAAAAAATATTTTCTTTTATTAGTCTTAAATAGTTTACCCTGTAGCTTCATTGCATGTCCCCTAGTCTTCCTATATTCTGATAAGGTAAACAATCGATCTACGTTTACCCGTTCCACTCCGTTCATTAATTTATAGACTTCTATCATATCTCCCCTCAGCCGTCTCTTTTCCAGGTTAAAGAGCCCTAACCTTTTTAGCCTTTCTTCATAGGAGTATCCTTCCATCCCCTTTACCATTTTGGTGGCTCTTCTCTGAACCTTTTCTAATAACGCTATATCCTTTTTAAGATACGGCGACCAGAATTGCACACAATATTCAAGGTGCGATCTCACCATGGAACGGTATAGAGGCATTATAATATATTTTGTTTTATTTTCCATTCCTTTCCTTATGATACCTAGCATTCTATTTGCTCTCTTGGCCGCCGCTGCACACTGGGCCGAGGGTTTTAACATGTTATCCACAATGACGCCTAAATCTTTTTCCTGGGTGGTGGTTCCTAATGTGGAACCTTGCATCGTGTAACCATAGTTTGGGTTGTTCTTCCCTAGGTGCATAACTTTGCACTTGTCCACATTAAATTTCATCTGCCATTTTGATGCTCACTCTTCCAATTTATCAAGATCCTCTTGCAATTTTCCACAATCCTCTTGGGTTTTAACAACTTTAAATAGTTTTGTGTCATCTGCAAATTTGATAACCTCACTTGTTATTCCACTTTCCAGGTCATTTATGAATATGTCAAAAAGCAGCGGACCCAGCACAGATCCCTGGGGTACACCACTATTCACCTTTCTCCATTGGGAAAATTGGCCATTTAGTCCAACTCTCTGCTTTCTATCCTTTAACCAGTTCCTGATCCACAGTAGTACACTGCCTCCTATCCCATGACTCTTTAGTTTTGCCAAAAGTCTCTGATGAGGGACCTTGTCAAAGGCTTTCTGAAAGTCCAGAAACACTATATCAACCGACTCACCTTTGTCCACCTGTTTATTCACACTTTCAAAAAACATTACAGATTATTAAGACAAGATCTTCCTTGTCTAAAGCCATGTTGGCTGTCTCCCATTAGGCCATGACTATCTACATGCTGAGTAATTTTATTCTTTATGATGGTTTCTACCATTTTTCCCGGTACTGACGTGAGGCTCATCGGTCTGTAGTTTCCCGGATCACCCCTCGTACCCTTATTAAAAATTGGTGTTACATTGGCGGTCCGCCAATCTTCAGGTATTAGAGATGATTTTAATGATAGTTCACAGATTACTAATAGCAGGTCTGCAATCTCATATTTCAGTTCTTTCAACACCCTTGGATGTACACCATCCGGCCCAGGTGATTTGCTACTCTTCATTTTATCTAATAGTTGTGATACATCTTCCTGATGTATCGATATTTCCTTCAATTCTTCCGCACCGTTAAATACCACTTCAGCCATGGGTAACATCCCTACATCTTCCTCAGTAAAGACCGAAGCAAAGAATTCATTCAGTCTCTCTGCTATCGCCTTGTCGCCTCTTAGTGCCTCTTTAACTCCTCTATCATCTAATGGTCCAACTGACTCTCTCACAGGTTTTTTGCTATGAATGTACTTGAAAAAATCTTTATTTCGCGTTTTTGCTTCCGCAGCAAGCTTCTTCTCAAATTCTCTCTTTGCCTTCTTTATCAATGCCTTGCATTTGACCTGCCAGTGCTTGTGCTGTTTCCAGGTTTCATCGTTTGGCTCTTTTTTCCATTTCCTGAAAGATGCTTTCTTGGCAACAACAGCCTCTCTGACCTCACCTTTAAACCATGCTGGCAGTTTTTTGGACTTCCTTCCACTTTTCTTAAAGCATGGAATACAGCTGGTCTGGACTTCCAAGATAGTATTTTTCAACAACACCAAGCTTGATGTAAGTCTTTAACCTTTGCAACTGCTCCTTTTAGTTTTTTCTTAACTATTTTCCGCATTTTATCATAGCCTCCCTTTCGAAAGTTAAAAGGTAGTACTGTGGATTTCCTTACTATCCCTCCTCCACTAATTAGCTGTTGTTCTAGACAGCCTGTTGTCCTCCACATGGTTAGCTGTTGTTCTAGACAGCCTGTTTAGAGTGGTATTTTCTGACATTAACTGAGAAACCTTATTCTGCCAGTCCTTGCCAAAGAGGTTCTCCTCCATGCAAGGTATATTGCCCAGCTTATCTTGAACCCACTGCTCAAGATCTGAGGCCTGACGCCATGCAATTCTGCATGCACTGATAAAAATTGTTGTGGCTCTGCTTGTGCATTCAAATGCATCAAAGGTTGCCCTATTGACAAACTTTAATACATTTTGGGTATGTCTAACTAGAGCAAGATAGTCATCTCTCTTATCATCTGGGAGTAGAGGGGCCATGTCCTTAAGGTCCCTGGTAACCTCCTTGAGGAACATACCCATGTAGAGTATATAGGAGTTAATCCTGGCTAAAAGCATGGAAGCCTAGAAACATTGATGAGGGGGAGGAGTGGCTCAGTGGTTGGGACAGGTTACCTCAGGCCAGAAGACCAGGGGTTCAATTCCCACAAGGGGACAAGCAATCTCAGGCCGGAGGGACTGGGGTCTCTAGTCCCATGGCCACTCCCTTGTGGCCTTGGGCAAGCCACTTAACCCTTCATTGCCTCAGGTACACTTAGATTGTGAGTCCTTTGGGGACAAGGGAATAAAAAATACCTTTTGGTATACATGTAAACTGCACTGATTCTAAAGAGCATGGTATAAAAAAGAAATAAATAAATTGATGCCCAAAGGCATCAAGGGTTCTCGATTCCCTTTGCAGTGGGTAGAGGAATGAGTTCTAGAACTCTTGATTCAGCACATGGAAGCCAGGACACTCCAGTACTCGATACATGGTATCGAGACCTCCAGTATGAGGAGAGATCATGAGGGGGGTCTCCCACATCCAGAGCATCAGGTCATGGAGGATGTGGTGCACCGGCAGGGTGGCTGCCTCCCTGAGAGCTTTTGGGTATTGGAGGATTTCCAATTCCTCCGCCCTGGGCTCTCTCAGATGTCACTGTCATGGAGAGACCCCTAGCTAGGTCATGAATGAATTCTTGGAAGGACATGTCCTTAGGAGGCGACATGTGTCGTTCTGGAGGCGAGGAGGGTTCCAAAGGCAGGCCCCGGGTCCCCCGGGAGTCGAGTGACTCCTCATCCAAAACAGGGGAGATAGAATCGGAGGACTCAAAGTATTGGCTGGAACGGTGTTCGCCTTCTGCCAGATGTTGATACCGATATGTGTCAGTATCGGGTTTGGGGAACCGTTTGGGTCGAGCCCTGGTATTGGTGATGGACTCAAGGGAAGGCATGGGTGTATTGGTATCGACGGCCTGGTTCCTAAGGACAAAGGTTTGATGGGGACCGAAGCTGCATAAAGAGCTGCCAAGCTCTGCTCGATGTCCAGTATACGCTGGTCTATTGAAGTCACCAATGTTAGGTATCAGTGATGGATACTTGCACCACCGTCCCAGAGCATGACATCAGTAGCTCTCCAGAGGTTGAAGCCTCGGGAGCATCCTGGAGCCCCTTGATGGCTTTGGAGGGCAGATCCTCCCACCGGATCTCTTTGGCAGGCCGATCCCTCTCCAGCACAATGTCTGAGGCACTGGGGATGAGATCTACCTCTGGAGGAATTTTCTGTCTGAGGAAGACTTGTGCTTGGATACCTGAGATCTATGCGAGGAGGATGAGGCTCTCGATAAAGTCGATGCCAAAGATACGGCGCCAAAGCAAAAAGAGTTCCAAACTTAGAGGTTCTGCAGGCCTCTCTTTATCATCTTTTTACAAAGGGAACATTTTGTTGGCTGGTGGTCAGACCTGAGGCATTTCAAGCGCCAGTCATGTGTGTCAGTTGCCAAGTTGATACTGCCACATTTTGAATATTTCTTGAAACCATTGGTTGGTTTCTCCATACTGTTGGTGGACAGTATGGTAGGCTTAAGGCCTAAGATGGCGTTGATGTGCCTGAATTTTTTTTTAATTAGTAAAAGAAAAGATAAAAGAAAGAATAAGGGAACTGGTGGTGTCAAGATGGTGCCAGCGTCGACGGGAAGACAGACGCTAACCACAAAAAACAAAAAAAGAGAATTTTCTACAGTCACAGGATTTGCTTGCTGTTGGCTCTGCGGAAAACAAAGAACTGAAGAGAGGGAGTTGGGAAGGCAGCCACGCAGGCACAGTGGAGTACTCCCGAAGGCTTTCCTATTGGACACTAGGGAGCGTTTCCGCACGGACTGCATCGCTACCAACGTAACCATATGTGAAGATTACATTCCTGCTTGTTCCTGGAGATAAAGATTTAGGCATCATCGTGTCTAATACCAATGTGCAGTGGCGGCGGCCAAGAAAGCAAATAGAATGCTAGGAATCATGAGGAAAGGAATGAAAAATAAAACATTATAATGCCTCTGTATCGTTCCATGGTGCAACCGCACCTTGAATATTGTGTGCAATTCTGGTCACCATATGTTAAAAAGGATATAGCAGAATTAGAAAAGGTGCAGAGAAGAGCAACCAAAATGGTAAAGGGGATGGAAGGATACCTCTATGAAAATGAAAGAAACCTAAAAATGCTCAATAACCCTGTACTAATGTCCATATGGGACTAGATAGTAGGAAACGTGATGGTAGGTGGGAAAAAAGTGAAAAGAAATCACGAGAAGATGTACTTGTAGAGATACTCACAGGAGAGACAGAAAAATATGTCCTTGGGATTCTGCAGAAAGAGAAGAATTGAGGGCAACATGGTAACAGGCAGGAAAGCGCATGCATGCACAATGGAGCTTCCAAGAGCTTTTAGAAGGAGCTGGGAATGCTCCCACACGGGTCTCCATTAGATGACATCACCCATATGCTAGGACTTTTTTCCTGCTTGTTCACGGAGAAAGCACAGTTACTTACCTGTAACAGGTGATCTCTGGGAACAGCAGGAATAAGTCTTCACATATGGGTATCGTCAGTACCGACGGAGCCTGCGCGGGAACGCTCCCCAGCGTCCAGTAAGAAAGCTTTTGGGAGCATCCCACAGCGCCTGTGCGCTGCCTTCCCGCCTTTCCCAACCGCCTCTCTCCAGTTCGAGTTTTAAAGCTGAGACAAAGAGAGAGAGAGGAAAGGAAAGATAGATAGAGAGATACAACTCCTAGGGGAGGTGGGTGGGTTGTGAAGACTTATTCCTGCTGTTCCCAGAGATCACCTGTTAGAGGTAAGTAACTGTGCTATCTCCAGGAACAAGCAGGAATGAGTCTTTCCTCACCACAGTCTTCACATATGGGGACTCCCTAGCTGCAGATGCCAGGGAGAGACCCCATGGTTGTGTGCCCTTGCAGAGGGCTCCACTTCTCCCCCAAGGATCTCTGGCATCCAACCAGGGTAGGTGGGTAGGAGTTGATTAGGAATGGAACAGGTGTTTGAGGACAGCCTGACCAAACGAGGCATCCCGGCGGGAGTCCTTGTCCAAACAGTAATGGGCTGTGAAGGTGTGAACCAAGGCCCAGGTGGCCGCTCGACAGATCTGATCGATGGACACTGAGTTTAGATGAGCCATTGAGGCTGCCATGGCTCTCACATTGTGAGCTGTGACATGGCCCTCCAGAGAAAGGTTCTTACTCTGGTAGGCAAAAGAAATACACTGAGCAATCCAGCTGGATAGTGTTCTCTTAGAGACTGGAAGTCCTAAATGAGAAGGATCAAAAGCAACAAAGAGTTGAGAAGACTTTCTATGTTGCTGTGTTCTTTGTAAGTAGAAAGCGAGAGCTCTCCTACAATCCAAGGTATGAAGATTCCTCTCTGCATTTGATACATGAGGTCCTGGAAAAAAGACAGGTAAATATACCTCCTGGTTCAGATGAAAAGGCGAGACCACTTTAGGCATAAAGTGTGGATTGGTCCTGAGGACTACCTTATCATGATGGAACCTTGTATAAGGTGGATTAGCCACCAAAGCTTGCAGCTCACTGATGCGGCGTGCTGAGGTGACTGCAATGAGAAAAACAACTTTCCAAGAAAGAAATTTCAAGGAGGTGGTGGCTAAAGGTTCAAAGGGTGGCTTCATAAGCTGGCCAAGAACCAGGTTTAAGTCCCATGCCACTGGAGGTGGTCTAATGGGAGGCTTAGTTAAAAGAAGGCCTCTCATGAATCTTGCTATAAGAGGGTGAGAGGAGATAGGTTGCCCATTGAGAGGCTTGAGGGACGCTGCAATAGCACTCAAATGGACTCTTACTGAATTCGTTTTTAGGCCTGCTTGGGATAGATGCAGGAGATACTCTAGTAGAGAATTCAGAGGTATTGCAAGAGGGTTTAGACCCTTCTCTGAACACCAAATGGTAAATCTTTTCCATTTGAAAGCATAGGAACGTCGAGTAGAAGGCTTCCTAGAGGCATGAATAACATCTCTGACTTGTTGAGAGAGATGAAAATCTTGAAGGTCTAGGCCCTCAGCAACCAAGCCCTGAGATGGAGCGACTGGGGGTTTGGGTGCCACAATGTTCCGTCTTCCTGGGACAGGAGGTCTGGTGCAGAGCCTAAGTCCAGAGAAGGAGTTTGAGAGAGATGCAGAAGTAGAGGGTACCACATTTGGCGTGGCCAATGTGGTGCTATGAGGATCATGGTCCCTCGATCTCTCTAAAGCTTGAATAGTGTTTTGGGAATTAGGGGAATTGGTGGAAAGGCATAAAGGAAGTCTTCACCCCAGTGAAGGAGGAAGGCATCCTTGGCCAGAACTACCTGACACAGAATTCTGGAACAGAATCGGGGAAGTTTGGCATTCCACGGACTTGCAAAGAGGTCTATGTCCAGGGTTCCCCAAATTCGAAAAATCCTGGCTACCTGGTCCATGTGGAGGGACCACTCGTGTGGGAGCAGAACTCGACTGAGTCTGTCCGCCCAAGAGTTTTGAATACCTGGAAGATATACTGCCAGAAGATGGATGTGATGCTCTCTGGCGAAGGCCCACAGTCGCAAAGCTTCGTTGCAAAGCGACAGAGAGCCAGTCCCTCCCTGCTTGTTTACATAGAACATGGCTACTTGATTGTCCGTATGGATAAGGACTGTCCTGTAGCTGAGCAGGGAATGGAACACTCTGAGAGCTAAGAATATTGCTCTGAGTTCCAAGAGATTGATATGCAGAGAAGTCTCCTGTGGAGACCAGATGCCCTGGGTGGAGAGATCTTGCAGATGAGCTCCCCAACCCTTTGGAGAAGCATCTGTTGTGAGAGTTGCTTGGGGTAACGGTTGCTGAAAAGGGGACCCCAGCAACAGGTTCTGAGAGGACTTCCACCACTGGAGAGACCAAAATAGACGACTGGAGCTTGCTATTTTGTCTGACAGGCAACCTGATGCCTGAGTCCATTGGGTGGACAAAGTCCATTGAGCTGCTCTCATGTGAAAGCGAGCATATGGAACCACATGCACGGTGGATGCCATGTGGCCTAATAGTTGTAACATCTCTCGAGCAGTTAATTGGGACTTTAACTGAATCTGGGAGGCTAACTGCACCAGACGTAGGCAACGGGCCTGAGGAAGATAGGCCCTTGCAGTTGTGGTATCCAGCAAGGCCCCTATGAACTCCAGAGACTGAGTAGGGGTGAGATTGGATTTTGGGATGTTTATTACTAGTCCCAAATACTGAAGGATACGCATTGTGCAGGTTAGACAAGTCTGGGCCTCTGACTGGGATGAGGCTCGAATGAGCCAGTCGTCCAGATATGGGAATACGAATATTCCTAGAGTGCGGAGAAATGCAGCTACTACTGCCATGCATTTCGTGAACACCCTTGGTGCAGAGGCCAGACCAAAAGGAATCACCCTGTATTGGTAGTGCTTTCCTTGAAAGAAGAACCGAAGGAACCTTCTGTGTGTGTGATGGATGAGGACATGGGTGTACACATCCTTGAGATCTAGAGAACAAAGCCAATCCTGACTCTGGAGGTATGGAAGCAGAGCCCCTAGAGAAATCATTTTGAATTTCTCCTTGAATAGAAACTTGTTCAATTCTCTGAGATCTAATATGGGTCTGTAGCCCCCTGTTTTCTTTGGGATAAGAAAATAAGGGGAGTAGAACCCTGAGCCCTGTTGAAGAAGAGGTACTTCTTCTATTGCCCCTTGGGCAAGAAGGGTAACAATCTCCTGACCTAGAAGGTTGAGGAGAGATGTTGGAGAATTGAAATGTTTCACCATGGTGTGAGGAGGAAGGTTTAGAAAGTGAAGCTTCTACCCCTCCTTTATGATGGAGAGGATCCATTGCTCTGCTGTGATTTGCTCCCATCTGGGAGCAAAGTAAGTCAACCTTCCTGGAATGGTGAGGGGCTCTGGGTTTCCCAGAGCTAGAAAGGCTAAGTTCTCTAGTTGCAAGTCAAAGGCCTTGAGGAGGCTGAGGCTGCTGGGCTGTGGTAGGCTTGGCAGCCTTTGACTTGGCCTGTTTAGGTGGTTGCTGACGTTTTGCAGCAAAACGACCTGCAGAAGATGTCTGCCCATGAGCAGGATAATATCTTCCCTTTTTAGAAAAAGATGTCTTTTTGAACAATCTTTTCTTAACAGGGGCAGAGGTAGACTTTGAAAGTCGATCCAAAGCAGAGTTCTCAGCATCCATCTGAGTGGCCTTTGCTTGCCAATTCCTGCCAAACAGGTTTTCACCTGTACAAGGAAGGTTTCCCAACTCATCCTGGACCCAGAGTTCCAAATCAGAGGCTTGTAACCAAGCAATTCTGCGTGCACCTATGGCAATAGCCGTGGCTCTGCTTACACACTCAAAAGAGTCAAAGGCTGCACGGTTGGAGAATTTGGAAACATCTTGGGCATGTTTGAGCCAAGTGAGAAATTCCTGCCTTTTATCTTCTGAAATAAAAGGAGCTAAAGTCTGCAGATGATCTGTGACTTCTTTTAGAAACATCCCCATATAGAGACTATAGGAGTTGATTCTGGCAGCAAGCATATTGGCCTGGAAAATCCTTCGGCCAAAAGCATCTAGAGACCTACATTCACGTCCTGGAGGGTTAGATGAGTGCACTCTTTATTTTCTTCATAGCAGACTCAACCACAATAGAGTGGTGAGGAAGCTGAGTCTTATGAAAACCAGGACAGGGAGGGACACAGTACATGGTGTCTAACCTGCGAGAATGAGGAGAGGTGGTGAGAGGAGTCTCCCACATGCCCAACATGAGATCATAGAGAATCTCATGGATAGGTAGAGTAGCTGCTTCCTTAGGAGCCTTAGGATATTGCAAAATATCTAATTGCTTGGCTCTAGGCTCTGACTCAGAGGCCACTGTAATGGAGAGGCCTCTAGCCACTTCCCTAATGAAGTCTTGAAAAGACAAATCCTCTGGAGGAGACATTCTTCGTTTTGGAGAATCAGGCTCCTGAGGAAGAAGCACCGGTGCATCGACAGAAACCTCCGACTCATCAGAGTCTTCGGAGGAATCGAAGTATCACCTGTCCGGTTGCTCCTGTAAAGCCCGATACGCATACCGAGTGGGATCGACATCGGGAGTAAGCGGTACCGGTTCGGTACCGATGGGCATCGTAGGACAGGGTACCGTTGCAGCCGACACCAAAGCCGATGTCGATGCAATCGGTACCGGCACCGGGAACGGTACCGATGCCGGAGTCGGCACCAGCAACGGAGATTGTTGCGGTACTGAAGGCGTCGAGGCCTGCATAAATGCCGTAAGGGTGCGCTGTATGGATAGAATTTTCTGATCCATCGACGTCACCAGAGTCTGGATGTCGGTACCAGTGGAGGCCACCGGTACCCCAGAACACGGCAACAGGTGATCGATCGAGGCCGCGCCATCGATGTCAACCTGTGACCCCATAGGTAATGCTTTGGAAGCCGGAACTTCCCGCCAGGGTAATTTTGCCGGAGCAGAATCCTCGAGGGCAAGCCCGGAGGCATCTCGATGCTTGGAGGGAGATTTGCCCTTCGAGGACCGGATAGATTTATGTTTGGTTACCTGAGATCCATGGGAGTGAGAAGAAGCCCTGGAAGACGTCGATGCCACCGAGGCTGCATCAGAGGGAAACAGGGTACTGAGCTTGGCTGCTCGGTTCTGCCGACCTCTTTTAGACATCATGGTGCAGGACACACAATCCGTGATGGAATGGTCAGGACCCAAACATTTAAGACACCAATCATAGGTGTCGGTGACAGAAATAGTACCGCCACATTTTGTGCACTTTTTAAACCCGGAAGCGGGCTTCTCCATGAGGAGAAAATATTTAGGCCTAAGGCCCAAACTGAAAATGCACAGTTGAAGAAAATAAAAGTTTTTTTTTTTTTTTTTTAAGAAAGAAAGAAAAGAAAAGACCGGCGGTACCGGTCTGACGTTGAAGGCAGATGCGACACAGAAAAATAAAGAAAAAAATAAAGAACTTCTTCTGCGGTGACAGGAACACGACCTGCTGGCTCCGCGGAAAAGAAGAAAGGCGGTTGGGAAAGGTGGGAAGGCAGCGTGCAGGCGCTGTGGGATGCTCCCAAAAGCTTTCTTACTGGACGCTGGGGAGCGTTCCCGCGCAGGCTCCGTCGGTACCGATGATACCCATATGTGAAGACTCATTCCTGCTTGTTCCTGGAGATCATTCTTTACCAAAGCAGTGGAGGAGGAGGAGGAGCCTAATTGTTAGAGCACTGGCTTGAGAGCCAAGAGACCAGGATTTGATGCCTACTAGCACTCTTTGTGGCCTTGGGCAAGTCACTTAACCCTCCACTGCCTCAGAAAAATCCAAGTTATCAAAGTCCCTATATAATGTATATTCCAAGTTTAAGTTACAATGTAAACCAGTTTGACTAAAATGATAAAACAGTAGAAAAACAGCTAAATAAAAGCATTAATCACCATTTTTGGACTGACTGCCCCTATTAGCTCTTATGGATAACTTGAAAGAGAACAGGAAGAGGGCTATTACCACCAACTGATTCTCTATTCTCTGCCGAGTTTCACAAAAGAGACAAAGCCCACTCTTTTCTTAATATGAAGAAACTTACCAGTTTATAGATTATTTTATTTTGGTCTATTAGTTTCTTCCTCTTTCTTTGGGCTCAGTCATTACCAGCTTTATTAGGACTATGGCGTGATAAGTTTCATTTGTAACTCTCCAAGGGTTTCTGCTTCCCTTCTCTTTTAGCCCAATCTTAGCAAAGATCTTTGAGAAAGAGGCACAGCGCCAAATCCAAGACCACATCGACTCCGCAGCCCCTCTAGACTATTCTCAACACGGTTTCAGAGAATTCCACGGCGTCGAGACACTGCTTACCACCCTCTTCAATGATATTCTCAATACCATAGACAACATCCGACAAGGCGTCGTGCTAATCTTCTTGGATATAGCAGCAGCGTTTGACTCGGTAAATCACGAGATTCTCCTCGGTCGACTGGAAGGAAAAGGCATTTGCAACTCAGCACTTGAATGGTGTAAATCATACCTCGACACCAGAATGCAATACGTCAAATCCGCAACAGGAGAATCAAAACTCTTCCATCAAAGACAAGGCGTTCCGCAGGGGTCCTCACTCTCATCCCTCTTGTTCAACGTCTATATGCAGCCTATCTGCAATATCATCAGGTCCTTCAATGTGAAATGTATGATATACGCTGACGATATCCTACTCTACATGCCATTTTCCACAATGCAAATGGACTTACTGCCTATAACAAACTGCTTCGATGCAGTATCACAATGGCTCCTGTCACAGAACCTCCGCATTCAGCATAAGAAAACTGAGGTTCTCTTATCACAAGAGACCCAACTTCACCCCACCACCACATATAAGTGTCAAGGGAGCTGACCTAGGCACCAAGGATACAATAAAATACCTCGGAGTCACACTAGACCATAGGCTCGACATGAAATCACACATAAACAATATCGTAAAATCTGTATACTTCAAAATACGCACTCTTAGACACCTGCGTCCCCTACTAGACCACGAAGACTTCAGAACCATCTACCAAGCACTGATACTGCCGCACTTCGACTTCGCCAATTCCATTCTACAAGGACTCCCACAATCCACAATAAGCTCCTTGCAACTCGCAATGAACACCGCTGCCAGGGTTCTTCTAGGAGCGGCCAGAAGTGAACACATTACACCTATCCTCAAAGAGCTCCATTGGCTCCCTATACACGGAAGACTTACATTCAAAACCCTCCTTCTCACATTCAAGGCCTTAAATGGTTTATCGTCCACATCACTTACCAAACTCATCCAATCCGTCCCATCAAATAGAAATAGGAGACATGCAGCATTAAACTCACTAACAACCCCAAAGGCTATAACACGTGCAGCCTATCAACATCAAACAGAGCTTTCATGTTTAGCGCACCAAAATACTGGAATGCTCTCCCACCTGATCTCCGCGCCATAACCGACCTAACCCAGTTCAGAAAGGCCCTTAAACTGCACCTTTTCATCAAATACTACCCTACATGAACCGTAACATAACAGCCTCACCCTAGTATAATCCACAATATCCCTCTTGTTCCAAGCATCACTGCTAATTTTATGTAAATAGTTCGAGCATGCTATCTAGCTAATAGATTATATACTCCATGTAAATAGTTCTCCCATGTTATCCAAGTTGATACTCCTGTTATATGTAATACCAAACAGCCTGTTGTTCTGGTTCCTTTCTGTTATTTGTAAACCGCGCTGATGTCAAAGAGTGCGGTATATAAGAAGTTGAAATAAAATAAATAAATAAATCTGGATTCTGGTATTCTTACTCCCTGGGTCTGTCCAATAAACATTACTAGTTCCAATAGCTGGGACTTCCTCTCTCCATCTTCACAGCTCTGAACACCCCCCAAAAAGTGGGGCTCTCACTGATATTAAGCCATCAGACTGGGTATTAAAATTCACTTTATCTGTGTAACATTGACTAGGTTTATTATTACCATCTCAGGCCATTTTGGAAAGTAGTGTATTCCAGCTGCTTCCTAAAACCTTCTGTCTAATATTATTTTTAAAAATATTTCTTGAAAACAACAATAAAACAGTATCAATGTGTTGTTGAACTTTTATTTTAGTGGGTTATCACTTGGGTACATAAGAACATAAGATATGCCGTACTGGGTCAGACCAAGATCCATCAAGCCCAGTATCCTGTTTCCAACAGTGGCCAATCTAGGTCATTCGTACCTAGCAGTTTCCCCAAAAGACACAGGTTCCACAATGCTTGTACTGGGTCAAGCATTGATATCCTGGGTCCCTTCTTAATAATGGTTTATGGACCTTTCCTCCAGGAATTTGTCCAAACCTTTTTTAAACCCAGCTACACTAACAGCCTTTACTACATCCTTCGGTAACAAATTCCAGAGTTTGATTACACATTGAGTGAAAAAATATATTTTTTATTAGTCTTAAATAGTTTACCCTGTAGCTTCATTGCATGTCCCCTAGTCTTTCTATATTCTGATAACATAAACAATCGATCTACGTTTACCCGTTCCACTCCATTCATTAATTTATAGACTTTTATCATATCTCCCCTCAGCCATCTCTTTTCCAGGTTAAAGAGCCCTAACCTTTTTAGCCTTTCTTCATAGGAGTATCCTTCCATCCCCTTTATCATTTTGGTGGCTCTTCTCTGAACCTTTTCTAATAACGCTATATCCTTTTTAAGATACGGCGACCAGAATTGCACACAATATTCAAGGTGCGGTCTCACCATGGAACGATATAGAAGCATTATAATATCTTTTGTTTTATTTTCCATTCCTTTCCTTATGATACCTAGCTCTCTTGGCCGCCGCTGAACACTGGGCCGAGGGTTTTAACATGTTATCCACAATGACGCCTAAATCTGGGTACTCTGCTTGGACAAAAATATGCTGGAATATTTTCTTCCAATATGTTGTGACAGACATGGAAACATGGAAAGAGAGGCTAAGAGTTTCCACATATCCATACCTGAAACCGACGTAATGAACCATTAGGCTGCCCAGCATAATTAGGATGCAGTACCAAACCAGCCTTTTGTTCCTTTTGCTTGTATTCTCTGTGTCTGCAGAAGAAAATTCCATTGAGGAAGATGAAGTAGAAAATTGCTGCCAGTATCTTGTGTTTTCTGCTGTCTCAGAGCTGTGAAACAAGAGAGGAAAGGTGAGCAGTCAAACTAATATATGCTTCTGTGGGACAATCTTGAGGGCTGCATTGTCTACTGGCTGAAAGCTGTGAAACAACAGTGGGAAGGAAAGAAGAGGGAGTGTACATGGTACATCTGTTAACCATCAATATCTCTAGGGCCCGATACTCAAAGGCATTTACACAGTTTACAGACCTGTGAACCGTGTAAATGCCGTTGAACGGCATATTCAGTGGCACTAACCTACCCCCGATTAATGCCTGTGTTAGTGCCGCTGAATATTCTTGATTAATGCTGCCACAGGCGTGTCGTGGGCGTTCTGGGGATGGCACCAGTTGCTAACTGGGCAGCGGATATATTGCACCGTTGATGGTTAGCAATCACGGGTAAAAGAGAGGCACAGCGAAAGCTGGCCTATCTTTACCCATGGGAGCTAATCAGACAGTGCTCAATATCACTGCTGCCCAGTTAGCTTCTGTGGGCTTGTGGGCTGTGTGGCGACCTCAGATATTCAATGCTGGGGCCACATATGACCCCAGCATAAAATATCCAGGGTTAAAATTTGGCAGTGATGGCTATGTGCCCTAGCAGTGCACAGCCGTCCCAAAAGAATATTGGGCCCCTAATTTATATACTATGGAGAAGGAGAACAGGAACTGTTGAGAAGAGAAAGGTACAGGAAAGATAAATGATCCATCAGAAAAGATCAGAGTGACAGATGAGATAGCCTTTGGAGAAGGCAGTTATCTACTGCTATTCATGCAAAGAGAAGTCATGTCACACCAAGGCATCTTACAGATTCCCGGCATTTCATTCAGCTAAATACAAAAACATTCAAAACTCTGCACCATTATTATTAATTTCTAATTTTTGTTTTTAAAAGCACTGCCTTAGATCTGAGAAATGGCATTTCAGCTGCAGAAAGCATGACAAAAGTAAAGGAAGATGATGATGAGAGTTGGCAATGGAGTTCTGGGAATCCATCCCTGAGAGTACAAGAAATTGTATTTATTTATTTAAATGGTTTTTCTATACCGCCCCTTCCAGAGATCATGGGCGGTTTGCATTTAAACAAACCAGATACATGGAACAGTTATTACAAACCACTGAAATGTAATGGGACAATTTAATAAGCGGCACTAGAAAGCAGTTAGTCATGGGGGTCAGGGGGATTAGCAAGGACAACAGCTATGCTCCTATCATTAGACTGTCATTACTAGATATGTTAGGTCAGTGCTGCCATGGACTTTCAAGCAACTTGTGCTATTTTAGGTCCTGCCACTGATATGCTCTGCTCATCAACAGGAGCATACAATCAGTCAGAGATTATGGCCTCCCAAAGTGGCATTATGCCCTCAAATAGCCAACAAGTTGAGAAATGCCTCACCAAGACAGGTTA
The DNA here is from genome assembly GCA_033557465.1 of Ichthyophis bannanicus. Lineage (NCBI taxonomy): Eukaryota > Metazoa > Chordata > Amphibia > Gymnophiona > Ichthyophiidae > Ichthyophis > Ichthyophis bannanicus. The sequence continues at coordinate 198,552,439 of CM066039.1, forward strand.
GGGAGGTGAGGTAGCTGGTTAGGGAGGTGAGGTAGCTGGATTGGCTACCTTACCTCCCTAGCATTGGAAGACTGGGCATCCAAATGTCAGAAGAAATTTAATGTGGACAAGTGCAAAGTTATGCACTTAGGGAAGAACAACTCAAACTACAATTACACGATGCAAGGAATCACCATCCAGGAAAAGGATTTAGACATCATTGTGGATAATACCCAGGGGCGGCTCAAGGCAATCTGCTGCCTGAGATGAAGGATGAGATGTGTGGTGAGGAAAGCACTGCTGAACATAGAGATACACAGGGAAATGAGTCCTATCACTTTAATTCAGAAAGTATCAAGGGTTTCCCTAGTAACCAAGAGTCTCTGACTCAGAACCTAGTCATCCCTAAGCCCCGCCCACAGCAGCACGTCAGGGAGAAGCTTGACCCTAATCACATGTGCTGGGAGCAAGGTGTGGCTCAGGAAGAAGGAAAGTTTAAAAAGCTGACTTTCAGAAACACAGATAGAGACGGAGAGGGAGAAAGAGACGGAGAAGGAGAAAAGGGAGCTGGAAGTGAAGCAGCAAGAACAAGGAACGCAAAGAGGGAAGCGAGAGCAAGTGAGAGAGTGCTTGCAGAGCATGAAAGACAGTGTGAAGGAAACACTGGAAGCCGGAGAGAACTGATGAGAGATTGCCAAGCACAGCTGAGAGAGTAAGGAAAGAGAGGCTGGTGCAAGCAAACGAAGCTGCTGCAAACGGAAGACAGCATGACTGGCTTGCAGGGCAGAGAGAGATTCTGAATACCTCTGAAACCAGGCAAGTGTGTCCTTCTCAGTTCTTAACTAGTAAAAGTTTGGGAGAATTAGCTTTAGAGTTAAAAGCTGATTCCAGCAACAAGCCAAACCCCAGGATAAAGAGAGACTGTTTATCTAAGTATCAAGTAGCTCATATAGCAGACGAGCTAGTGCAGAAACAAGCCTTGCTTAAGAAATTGAGTGAACTGATTAAGAAAGAGAATAGCAAGCTCTCCCCTCAGATGTCTTTGGATGTGTGTGAGAATGATAGCGTTGAAGATATGGAGATAACAGATATGGAAGACAGTTCCTTTGAAATGCAATGTGCTGTATGTCAAGCCTCTGACGTAGAAGAGAGCTGAGCCAGAAAGCCATTGAGTGTATGCCTGCTTAGGAAGCAGCCTGAATTGTGAAGACGTCACAACCGAAGAAAACAGCTGAGTGCTAAACTCAACTTATAAGGTTGAAAGCTGATACTAATGTTCAAGGGACATTTAAAGAGTTGTTTTGCTGCAAGAGTTTTGTTCCTGTAAAGAAGAGAAACATTTAAGAATTTAAAAGTTTTGGAATAAGTGGCATTTTGATTTACAAGCAAAGTTGTGCCTGTTTCTTTGCATTTTTGAAATACAAGCAAAGTTGTTCCTATTTCTTTTGAAGCTGTAGCGTGGGATTAAAAATCCTTTATTTGATTTTTCCACTTGTGTCCTGTGTATGAAGGAACCCCTGATTACATTAAATAAATTTTCTCTGTCTTATGCCTAACCCTCGGATCACAACTCCTTTGCTTTAAGATAGGACTACAATTCCCAGCAGCCCTCCTGGCAGCCATTTTGAGGGAAACTTATTTTAAAGCCAAAAAGGCGACCTCACCTGGTATCAGTTACTTACCTGGCCAGGCGGGGGCGACAGATGGCAGGGCTTTTTCAAAACTCCAATCGGACTGAACCAATCCAAAAAGCCAATTAGATTATATGGAGGAAATGCAAGATGTTTGCACACCAAGGAACTAAAAGAGAGCAAGAACCACAGCACAGTTTATAAAAACTAAATTATAACTCATTTTTATTTTGTTGTTATAAACTGCGTTATGGTTCTTGCGTTTTCTTTTTCAACATATATTTTGCATCCACAGAACCCCCTTCAACAGTGGGTGCAGAGCAGAACCAGGATATTCACTCACAGCTCAATATCTTTTATTTTTTTTTAAATTCTTTATTTTCGTTTTATAACAACAAAGGAAAGGAAGATATACAGCTAAAAGACCGATACATACATAGAATGAGATACATACACCAAAGTAAACCCCTACCACCCCCCTCCCCCCTGCTTCTTCTCTAGAAAACTAATCATTCCCGAAACGGGCGTGTACTGACATTATTGTGTTACAAAACCAAACGGTGATCTGAAACATGATGAGTGTACATTAAACAGACATGTCGGAGCAATGAGCAGATTGTACATAATCATTGAGCATCTGCCATTTAGACAAGCGAGAGTGAGTTTGGGTATGGGGAATAGCTCTCCGAGATATCTGCTCATATTTACTATATAAGCAGACAAGGTTCCACCATTCATTGACAGTAAGTCGAGAGCTATCCTTCCAATTCCTCGTAATTAAACATATAGCTATACCCAGCATGAAATCAAGGAGAAAGCGACCCTTCTTAGGAAGAGAGGGGACCTCCGCCACTGAGCAGAGTCCCACAATCTTCCAAGAAAGAGGCTCGTGGAGGTGTAAGATAAATTGAATACGACCCCAGACCCGCCCCCAGTAAACCTGTAGTTGAGGACATTCATAAATAACATGAGCGAGGGTTCCCACAGCAGTATGACAAGACCAACACTGGTCCCTAGCAGTTGTGTTCCATTTGGCTATTTTTTCTGGAGTATAAAAGCATCTATGTGCAAAAAAGAAGAGAGTTTGGGTAACTGAGGCAGATCGGGAAACCCGCACTACTTTGCTCCAGAAAACGCTCCATTGCACAGGGGTTAAAGTGGTTTGCAGTTCGCGCTCCCAGGCTTGTTGGGCTCTACAAGTAGCAGTATCTGTACCCTGACATAATAGTTTATAAAAGTTAGAGGCTACCCCATGTGTACTACTAATAGAGTGAATTAGGTCTAATAGCCCGTCCTCAGTAGAGACAGAGGGCGGCAGGATTCGAGCACTTTTGAGGCAGTGTTGAAGCTGCATCAGTTGAAAGTGATGTTTCGCTGGTAACGCAAATTCCTTTTGTAAATCAGAAAAGGTTTTCCAACGAGCTGCAGAGAAGAGCTGTTGGGGTGTCCAGATCCCCCTAGAGTACCAGGGTTTCCATGCTATCGTTCTATTTAGGACTTGAATTCTGGGGTTATTCCACAGCGGGAGTCCGTCCTGAGGACATACGTTTGGGCCCAGTGATAGAATGAGAGTATTAAAGGCCGCAAGAGTATCAACAATCATTGGGGGATGGCGGGTGTCTACTTGATGGGACATACCGGGGAGATGGATCAACGGAATTGGGTTACTAAGCTCCTCTTCTATGTCAAGCCAAACTGGTCTGCTGTCTGTCGAGGCATCTAGCCATCGGGCACCTTGTTTAAGTAAGAAGGCTTGATGATATCTGAGAAAATCAGGAAAGCGGGTACCCCCTAGTTCCTTCGCAGACTGTAGTTTTTGTTTAGCTATCCTTGGTGGTTTGCCCTGCCAGAGATAGCGGACGAGAAGGCCCTCAATATCTTTGTAGGTGTGTAGCGGGAGTAAGCATGGCAGCATTTCTAAAATATAGTTCACTTTGGGGACTATCATCATTTTCACAGTTTCTAGGCGGCCCCACCATGTAAGGATAAGGGAGACCAACGATTTGTGAGCTCACGGACTTTGGAGACTACCTCTTTGGCATTAAAACTAATAGTGTCTTCTAAAGGAGAACAGTAATGGACCCCAAGATATTTCACCATGCGGGATTGCCAAAGGAAAGGAAAGGCCTGCATGTCAGCCTCATGTACCCAGCGGTTCAGTGGGAATGCTACGGATTTGGTCCAGTTTATTTTATAGCCCGATAATTGCGAGTATCCATCAATCAGATCCAAGACAGCTGGAACCGAATCAAGGGATACGAAAAGCATAAGGTCATCTGCATATGCAGAGAGTTTAATCTCTCTGTGACTGAAGGGGACACCTCGAATACGTGCAGACTGTCTAATAAGGAGGGCGAGGGGTTCAAGAGCGAGATCAAAGAGCATTGGTGATAGGGGGCAACCTTGACGTGTGCCTCTTTGGAGATTAAAAGGCTGAGACTTAATAGCATTTACACAAATACTGGCAACGGGTTGATAATACATGACTTGGAGGTATCGGAGGAAGCCCTCCCCAAAGCCATACCATCGGAGAACTGCAAATAAAAAGGGCCATTCTAGGCGATCAAAGGCTTTTTCAGCATCTAGGGAAAGACCCACCCAGGGGTGGTCCAAGTTGGCAGCACTGGATAGCACATGGCACAAGGTCCGAGCATTGTCAGCGGTGGATCGGCCGGGTATAAAACCGCATTGGTCGGGATGCATTCAGGTGGCCATCCTGTCAGATAGCCCGCAGGCCAAGATTGTTGCGAAGATCTTATAATCGGCATTAAGTAGGGAGATTGGACGATAGTTGGCGGTTAGCAGCGGGTCTCTGCCTTCTTTCTCAAATACTACCACATTAGCTGCAGAAAAGGATCCCAAAGAGGATGAATCTACCGCAAGGGCAGTAAAATAGAGTTTTAAGTAGGGAACTAAATCTGCACTGAACGTTCTGTAGAATTCGGTCGGGAGACCATCAGGCCCGGCGGCTCGACCCGAGGCTGTGCGTTTCAGGGCAAATTGGATCTCTGAAGTAGAGAAAGGTTCATCTAGCGCATCCCTATCAGCTTCAGAAAGGGTCGGCCGCTGAATACCAGAAAACAATCGCTCGAAGGTCTCTGATGAGAATTCACATTCAGATTGATAGAGACGGGTATAGAAATCCCGAAAGAGTTCTACGATATCGGAGTCTGTGGTCAGTATGCCCCCTCCCTGTGGGGCTCGAAGGGCCGCTACGCGTTTGGCTTCTTTTTGACCTTTCAAGGCGTTGGCTAAAAGTCGACCGGCTCGGTTACTTTCACGGTAGTATGTCCCTCGTTGAAGCTCAATACTCTTAGAAGCTGCAGTTGAGAGGATTGCATTATATTGAAAACGGAGACGCTGTAAGCGAACTAAGACGCATGGATCAGTACGGGAAGTTAGAACTCGTTTCGCCTGCTTTGATTTGTTGGTCTAGTATAAGTAGCTGCTGTTTGCGTTGTTTCCGCAGGCGAATTTGATAACCAGTGATCGTTGCACGAATGGCCGCTTTGAAACCCTCCCACCAAGCCCAATTTGCAGTATCCTGGGGTAAATTAAAATGGAAGTAATCCTGTATGGCTGCTCGAATTTCTAACTGGAACTCTGGCTGAGTTAATAGGGCTCTATCAAAGAACCAGGCCCCCGAATTCCCTTGGGGTGCAGTAGTGTGTAATTGAAAAGAAATAGCAGCATGATCTGAAATATGTTGGGAGTGAATCTTTGCAGTGTCCACCTGAGGGACTAACAGTTTTGATATGAGAAAGAAATCTATACGAGACTGGGATTTATGAGGGGAAGAAAAGAAGGTAAAGTCAAGCTCATTGGGGTGTAGTAACCTCCATAGATCAACTAAAGCAAGATCTTTGATCACAGAGGTAAGCGTAGTGTGACTCTTGGGGGGACCACTTGTCCTAGGTGGCTGTTTGTCAATCAGGGGATCAAGAACTAAATTGAAATCCCCCCCTATTATCAATGAAGTATTAGCAGAGGCCTGCGCAACCTGAGCAATGGTAGCAAAAAAGGCAGGGTCATCCACATTAGGAGCATAAAGGCATATACATGTAACTTCAAGGTTACCTATCTTGAGGTGAACTCTGGACCATCTACCTGCTGTATCTGAGCTAGTCGCAATAATAGTAGCATGCAGAGATTTCCTAACCAGTATGGCAACCCCACATTTCTTAGAAACGGATGGAGAATAGGCGGCCACCATGTAAGGTTTAATATTGAGTTTAAGAGTTTCCTTCGAATTTAAATGCGTTTCTTGGAGGAAAATCAGATCCGCAGCTTCATGACTTAGATAGCTTAGGATTTTCTTCCGTTTTATCGGATTATTGATTCCTTTTACGTTCAATGATAAAATCTTACATGGTGCCATCGATCGGTAATAGACATTTTAGATAAGGGCGCTTGAAAACATACAACATAATCAGAATCTGTATAACAATGATATAATCACCGAGTCTGCTGACTAATACACCCCATATTGAAAAGTATGTACCAAAGTAACTTAGAGAAGAAGCAAAACCCCCAATGAAAATGGCGACCATATGTCTGCGGGAGGAGGCCCTAGAGAGGAAGATAGAGACATAAAAAAAGAAAAAAAAAACACCAGAGTCCATAATTAACACTGTCTCTGATACTCATCGAGGCTACGATGGGTAGATGGAGTCGGGTCACAGATATCATCAAGATAAGGCAACCAACCGCCCTCGGCAGACTTTTGCTGAGCCGCGGCAAATCCAATATGGCAGGCACAGCGGATATGAGAATACTGGCAGGAATATTCTGGAAGTCAACGCATCAAGTCGGCTTCTTTAGCATCTAAAAACTCCGCTAGTAGATCAGGGTCCTCAAATGTTCTTGTCTGATTGTGAAGCGTGACTCGGAGCTTGGCCGGGTACATCAGGCCATAGCGTGCTTGTAGTTGTTGAAGCCTCGGCCGGAATTCCAGAAAGCGCTTTCGGCGGTCGACCGTGGGTTTAGCCAAGTCAGGATAGAAGGAGATCTTATGGCTCTCAAACTCCATATGGCCCTTTGCCCGAGAGGCACTGAGAATTTGCTCCACATGTTGATATCTCAAAAGTCGAAAGATGATAGGCCGCGGGGTCTTCCTGTTGAGCGTTATGTTTGTGGGTACACGATGAGCGCGATCGATCTCCAATTCTTTGGTAAAGGTGATTTGGAGCAAGGAAGGGAGGGTTTTATATAAAAACTCCTTCATGTCTCCCGATTCCGCTCCCTCCGGTATGCCCACGAGTCGTAGGTTGTTGCGGCGCGCTCTATTATTGCCATCTTCCACTTCTTTCTGCAAGGCCCGCACCTGACGTTCAACTTTGTCGAGTTTGGACAGCCGGACCGCGTGGGAGTCTAATATGCTCTCCATTTTGTCCTGACGCGAAGAGAGCCCCTCTAGCCTGCCTTGTAATACACCAAGATCTTCCCGCAGCGCTCGAAGTGCTTCACCGTTTGACTGCACGAGGTCCTTAACCCCTCTAATCTCTGCGAGGATTTCCTGCTGCATTTCGGGGCCCTCGCGCAAAGCCAGCCCCTTCTGCGGGGACGGGGGTTCAGTTTTGGAGCGTTTGCCGTGAGAAGCCGCTGGAGATCCAAATTCCAGGCGCGTAGGTTTGGTCCCCGCCATCTCACCAATGTGCCCCGGCAAGATCAGAGCAGAAATTCAAGTATGTCCGGTGTTAATTCAGGATTCTGAGTAGGCCTCTCGGGAGCCTCAGCGTTATGCGACCATCCCGCTGGACATCGGGCTCCGCCCCCCACAGCTCAATATCTTAAAAAAAGAAAGAAAAAGAAATCTGATTCTGATCTTCTCACTAACAACAACAACAAACATTTTCCAGTACTAGGCATACTGTATTGTGAACTAATTCAAAATCCTACAACGAAGTCACTGAGTATCTATAGAGCAAATCTACCATACCATACCATACCATACCATACCATACCATATCAGCACCAACTTCCAAAACTCACACAAAACTCACATCCAAAAAAAGCGTCACTGTAAATACTACAGAGGGCCTGGAACATCCATACACCTATTTGAAAAGCTGAACAAGTCAAATTACTACAGTACAGTATAGATTTTTATGTACAAACTCCATGATAACAGAACACCTAGCCTCAGTCACACACTCAGAACACAGACCCTCATCAAGTACAGAATAGGTGACTTACAATCTAAAGTAAAAATAAAAATATGTAGACAACATTTAAACTGAAACCCCAAGAAGCTAGACTCCGCATGCAGTGTGACATCAGATAAAGCGTAGTTACTCACCTGTAACAGGTGATCTCCGGGAACAGCAGGATTTAGTCTTCACATATGGGTAACGTCGGCACCGATGGAGCCCGCGTGGGAAAGTTCCACAGCGTCCAATAGGAAAGCCCTTGGGAGCATCCCACTGTGCCTGCATAGCTGCCTTCCCGCCTTTCCCACTCTCTCTCCTCAGTTGAGTTTGTAGCTGAAATAAAAGGAGAGAATGAGAAGAAGAGGAAAAAGTACTACTCTTAGGTGAGGAGGGTGGGTTGTGAAGACTAAATTCCTGCTGTTCCCGGAGATCACCTGTTACAGGTGAGTAACTACATTATCTCTAGGAAAAAGCAGGAATGTAGTCTTCACAAATGGGACTCCCTAGCTCGGAGATGCCAGAGAGATGACCTCAGAGTAGGCTGTGGAATCAAAGGTATAACTAAGGAGGTCATGTATCCTCCAAGGATGTCTGGTATCAAAACCTGGGACGGAGGGTAGGAGCTGAATTAAGTCAGAAAAAATGCTGAGGAACAGCTTGGCCAAACAAGGCATCCCGGCGGGAGTCCTTGTCCAGGCAATAGTGAGCAGCAAAAGTGTGGGCAGAAGACCAAGTAGCTGCTTTACATATCTCATCAATGGCTACAGAGCATAGATTTGCCATAGAGGTAGCCATGGCCTGAACATTATATGCAGTGACTTGATCCTCGAGAGAGTGACCTGCAGTTTCGTAAGCAAAGGAGAAGCAATCTGCTATCCATCTGGATAGAGTTCGCTTGGATACTAGCAACCCCAGATGACTCGAGTCAAAGGCGATGAAAAGTTAGAAAGCTTTTCTGTGCTCTCGAGTTCTCTGGAGAGAAAAAGCCAAAGCACTTTTGCAATCTAGAGTGTGAAGGGTTGCTTCTGCCCTAGAGGAATGAGGTCTAGGGAAAAAAAACAGGGAGGTAAACTGACTGATTTAAATGGAAGGGCGAGACCACCTTTGGCATAAAGTGGGGATGAGTCTTAAGGACTAACTTATCATGGTGAAATTGTGTATAAGGAGGGTCAGCCACCAAGGTCTAGGGCTCACTAATGCATCTTGCTGAAGTGAGGGCAATAAGGAAAGTGACCTTCCAGGTGGGAAACTTCATAAAAGTGGTGGCCAGAGGTTCAAAGGACGGCTTGAGAAGCTGTCCTAAAACAACATTAAGATCCCATGCCAATGGAGGTGGCTTAATGGGAGGTTTAATCAATAGAAGACACCTTATGAAGCATGCTACAAGCGGCTGAGATGGGCTGACCATTCCTGTTTTGTGAGAAGCCACAATTGCACTTAGGTGCACTCTTACCAAATTAGTTTTGAGTCCAGAAGAAGACAGGTGGAGAAGGTATTCAAGTAATGCATCCACCGGAGCTTAGAAGGGGTTAACAAATGGATGATGAAATGCTCAAAGAAATCAAGGAAGCTAGCAAAAGTTACAGTGCAGTAATAATAATGGGTGATTTCAATTACCCCGGCATCGACTGGGTCAGTGTCACAACAGGACATGCTAGGGAGATAAAGTTCCTAGATGAAATAAATGACTGCTTCTTGGAGCAGCTGGTTCATGAACCAACCAGAGGGGAAGCAATATTAGACCTAGTCCTTAGTGGAACACCAGATGTAGTGCAAGAGATAAGGGTGTTGGGGCCACTTGGCAATAGTGATCATAGCATGATCACCTTTGATTTAATTAGTGGAGGAGGGATAGTAAGGAAATCCACAGTACTACCCTTTAACTTTCGAAAGGGAGACTATGATAAAATGAGGAAAACAGTTAAGAAAAAACTAAAAGGAGCAGTTGCAAAGGTTAAAGACGTACATCAAGCTTGGGTGTTGTTGAAAAATACTATCTTGGAAGCCCAGACCAGCTGTATTCCACGCTTTAAGAAAAGTGGAAGGAAGTCCAAAAAACTGCCAGCATGGTTTAAAGGTGAGGTCAGAGAGGCTGTTGTTGCCAAAAAAGCATCTTTCAGGAAATGGAAAAAAGAGCCAAACGATGAAACCTGGAAACAGCACAAGCACTGGCAAGTCAAATGCAAGGCATTGATAAGGCAGGCAAAGAGAGAATTTGAGAAGAAGCTGGCTGCGGAAGCAAAAAACGCGAAATAAAGACCTTTTCAAGTACATTCGTAGCAAAAAAACCTGTGAGAGAGTCAGTTGGACCATTAGATGATAAAGAGGTTAAAGGAGCACTAAGAGGCGACAAGGCGATAGCGGAGAGACTGAATGAATTCTTTGCTTCGGTCTTTACTGAGGAAGATGTAGGGATGTTACCCATGACTGAAGTGGTATTTAAAGGTGTGGAAGAATTGAAGGAAATATCGATACATCGGGAAGATGTCTTACAACTATTAGATAAACTGAAGAGTAGCAAATCACCTGGGCCGGATGGTATACATCCAAGGGTGTTGAAAGAACTGAAATTTGAGATTGCAGACCTGCTATCAGTAATCTGTGAACTATCATTAAAATCATCTCCAATACCTGAGGATTGGAGGATCGCCAATGTAACACCAATTTTTGAAAAGGGTTCGAGGGGTGATCCGGGAAACTACAGACCGGTGAGCCTGACATCAGTACCGGGAAAAATTGTAGAAACCATCATAAAGAATAAAATTACTCAGCATGTAGATAGTCACGACCTAATGGGAGACAGCCAACATGGCTTTAGACAAGGAAGATCTTGTCTTACTAATCTGTTATGTTTTTTTGAAGGAGTGAATAAACAGGTGGACAAAGGTGAGTCGGTTGATATTGTGTATCTGGACTTTCAGAAAGCCTTTGACAAAGTCCCTCATGAGAGACTTTTGGCAAAACTAAAGAGTCATGGGATAGGAGGCAGTGTACTACTGTGGATCAGGAACTGGTTAAAAGATAGAAAGCAGAGGGTAGGGCTAAATGGCCAATTTTCCCAATGGAGAAAGGTGAATAGTGGTGTACCCCAGGGATCTGTGCTGGGTCTGCTGCTTTTTGACATATTCATAAATGACCTGGAAAGTGGAATAACAAGTGAGGTTATCAAATTTGCAGATGACACAAAACTATTTAAAGTTGTTAAAACCCAGGAGGATTGTGGAAAATTGCAAGAGGATCTTGATAAATTGGAAGACTGGGCATCAAAATGGCAGATGAAATTTAATGTGGAGAAGTGCAAGGTTATGCACCTAGGGAAGAACAACCCAAACTATGGTTACACGATGCAAGGTTCCACATTAGGAACCACCACCCAGGAAAAAGATTTAGGCGTCATTGTGGATACCTTATTAAAAACCCTCGGCCCAGTGTGCAGCGGCGGCCAAGAGAGCAAATAGAATGCTAGGTATGATAAGGAAAGGAATGGAAAATAAAACAAAAGATATTATAATGCCTCTATATCGTTCCAGGTGAGACCGCACCTTGATATTGTGTGCAATTCTGGTCGCCGTATCTTAAAAAGGATTATAGCGATTTTAGAAAAGGTTCAGAGAAGAGCCACCAAAATGGTAAAGGGGATGGAAGGCTACTCCTATGAAGAAAGGCTAAAAAGGTTGGGGCTCTTTAGCCTGGAGAAGAGACGGCTGAGGGGAGATATGATAGAAGTCTATAAATTAATGAACGGAGTGGAACGGGTAAACGTAGATCGATTGTTTACCTTATCAGAATATGGAAAGACTAGGGGACATGCAATGAAGCTACAGGGTAAACTATTTAAGACTAATAAAAGAAAATATTTTTTCACTCAACGTGTAATCAAACTCTGGAATTTGTTACCGGAGGATGTAGTAAAGGCTGTTAGTGTAGCTGGGTTTAAAAAAGGTTTGGACAAGTTCCTGGAGGAAAGGTCCATAAACCATTATTAAGAAGGGACCCAGGATATCAATGCTTGAACCAGTACAAGCATTGTGGAACCTGTGTCCCTTGGGGAAACTGCTAGGTACGTATGACCTAGATTGGCCACTGTTGGAAACAGAATGCTGGGCTTGATGGACCTTGGTCTGACCCAGTATGGCTCTATCCTCCCAGCCTATCCCCCTGGTATCATCACTCCGCTACCTAGGCGTTATTCTTGATTCCAACCTTACTTTCAAGGACCATATCTCCTCAATTGTACAGCGCTCCTTTTTCTCTCTTCGCCAACTCAGAGCAGTCCGTCCCTGTCTCTCTCGCCTCTGCCCTTACCACTCTCCTGCTTACCCTTGTGCTGTCTCGTCTCTGACTACTGTAATGTTTCTTTTTTTCGCCGGCCTATCCCAGTCCCAATGTCCCGTCTCCAACGTCGTCCAAAATGCTGCCATCCGTTTGTTGACCCATGCATCACGCTTCGCCACGTTACTCCCCATCTCTACCAGCATCACTGGTTACCTATCTCTTTCCGCATTCGGTATAAACTTCTCATTCTCACATTCAAAGTTATCCACACCGGCACTCCCCTCTACCTGGCGAATCAGATACAATTCCGTACCTCTCACCGTCTCCTCCGTTCCATACACATAAACCGTATGGGTCCTCCCCTCCCCCGCACATGCTCGTCTAGAACAAAACCGCTCCTCTGCATTCTATTTTTTGGCTCCAAGTCTCTGGAACTCACTCCCCCCCTCCCTCCGTGCAGAAGACTCATACCCCTCATTTAAAACCCAACTCAAAACCCACCTTTTTTCTGCCTTGCGTTTGATCCCCCTCCCTAGCCTATTTCTTACCCCCCTCCTTCCCTCCATGTCTCTCGTGAATGTCTGCTCCCCCTTACCTCTCCGCCTTGATAGTATGCGTGTAATGCTCTTTCCTATTTTAAACTTCTACTCTGCTCCCAGCTTTCTTTTCTTTCTCTCCTCACTTTTCTCACATTTAATGGCGTTCTTTTCCTTTTTCTTTTCTGCAGCCAAGAGCTTGTTTTAATTAACTTGCTTGATTTTAGCTATTGTAAACCGCTCAGACGCCTATGGTATTGAGCGGTATAACAAGTTTAAATAAACATAAACATAAACATAAACATATCTTATGTTCTTATGTTCTAAGATCCCTTCAGAACACCACAGAGAAAATCTATGCCACTTGAAGGCGTAGGAGCTTCTGGTGAAAGGCTTCCTACAAGCTAAGAGGATATTTTTTACCTGTTGAGAGAGGTTGATGTCCTGGCAGGCTATGCCTTCAGCAGCCATGCTGTAAGATGTAGGGACTGCGGATAGGGATGCAGCAGTGTCCCATCCCCCTGCGAGAGGAGATTTGGAGCAGACCCCAAATCTACTGGCTGAGATTGAGACAGACGAAGAAGAAGAGGATATCATGGTTGTTGTGGCCAACTCGGGGCTACAAAAATCATGTATCCCCTGAATGGGAGGGAAGGCATTTGGAAGCCTTGACACCAGTGAAGATGAAAGGCATCTATCTGCTGGATGTTCTGTGCAAGCGTCCTGGAGCAGAAACGTGGAAGCTTGGATTTCCAAGGACTTGAAAACAGGTCTATATTTGGAGTTCCCCAGATCTGAAAAATGTGAGTGACCTTGTCTGCATGGAGAGACCACTTGTGGGGTAGCAGAACTCGACTGAGCTTTTCTGCCAAGACATTCTGCTTGCCTGGAAGATACACCTCAAGTAGGTGAATGTGATGCTGCATTGCAAAAGACCACAGATGCAGGGCTTCGGGCAAAGGTTCCAAGAGCCTGTTCCGCCCTGCTTGTTCAAGTAGAACGTGGCTATTCGATTGCCTGTCTGGACTAGAACTGTCCGGAAGCGGAGATGGTCTTGGAACACCTTCAAAGCATTGTGGATGGCTCTGAGTTCCAGCAGATATATGTGGAGTTGTGACTCCTGATGAGACCAAAGTCCCTGAGTGGAGAGATTGTCCAGATGAGCTCCCCAGCCCAATTTGGACACGTCCGCCATCAGGGTACATTGATGTGGAGGCATCTGAAAAGGTGACTCTACGAGAAAGCACAGTTACTTACCTGTAACAGGTGATCTCTGGGAACAGCAGGAATTAGTCTTCACATATGGGTACGTCGGTACCGACGGAGCCTGCACGGGAATGCTGCCCAGCTTTCAATCAGAAAGCTTTTGGCAGCATCCCTCGCGCCTGCGCAGTGACTTCCCGCCTTCTCCACAGCCTCTCTTCAGTTGAGTTTCAGAGCTGAGTCAAAGGCGAGGAGAGAAAAGGAAAAAAATAAAAAAGATGCAACTCCTAGGGGAGATGGGAGGTTGTGAAGACTAATTCCTGCTGTTCCCAGAGATCACCTGTTACAGGTAAGTAACTGTGCTATCTCCAGGAACAAGCAGGAATGAGTCTTCACATATGGGGACTCCCTAGCTGGAGATGCCAGGGGGAGATCCCATAAAAATGCAAGTGCCTGGATCAGGGGTGCATTTTGTCTCCAGGAATCCCCGGCATCCAATGTGGGATGGAGGGTAGGAGTTGATAATAAAGGAGCTGTGAGGAAAGAAACAGCATAGTCAAGGACTAGAGGGTTCTACAGACTACAGGAGTCCTTAGTAGATATGATGAGTAGCATTAAAAGACATTTAATGTACACTTAAAATATGCAGCTTACCTACTGTATTGTAGGAAGTAGAAAGCATGATGGAGTGTACTGGATAAGCAGTGGCGGAATCTTCAAGGTGACCTCTCAGTAGTGAGGATGAAGGTCCAGACCTGGAGGTAGTAGATGATCCAGGTGTCAACTGGGTAGGAGTAGACGTCAGGTCTTCAATGGAAAGCTTTATGGGAAAAGCTGAAAACTCCTTTAGGCATCATTAACATTGAGGACTAAAGGAAGAAGACTGACGGAGTTGGAGAACTAGCCCAGTCTTGGTGGGACGAGGGGGACTGGAAAACCCCTATTCCCACGGAAAACAGTTGTGTACTCGAAGATAAAGATGTACACTGTTTTTCCTAGCTGGCGAGAGATAGGAAAAATATTGAAGCTTGATGCTTCAAGGACATAAAGAAAAAATGGAAGATGTTAGCACCAAAGTGGTTATTGGTGCCTAACAGTTTCTGTTTCGTAATATGGTATGGGACATAGGGCGACAGACTGTCTAAAACCTCTAGGAGGTAAATGATGTAGTATAGACAGTAAGGGTGATAGTGTATAAGACAGACCAACCCTTTAGAAGCCCCCCATCAAACACATATACATAGGGATATATATATGTGGCTGGAATATATATGTATATATTCATATATATATATATATATATATATATATATATATATATATATATATATATATATAAATATGTCCACATGTGTATATTAGGATATGGGTGGTGAAATATATATATCAAATATATATATATGCAGAGATATGATATACCTAGATATATGTAAATTTGTGGGGCATGGTTTAGCACCACCAGAGTAATGATATAGGTATGTAGACATATATGGAGATGCTATATACAAGACAAGAGATTGAAGATACATGTCTATCACCCAGCCCCATAATTGTACATGGGGAATATAAAAGAAAAAGATTCTGCGTTCTACAAGAGGGGGTGCCCACTTGGGATATCTATAGAGAATCTATTTTCGTGGGTTGAGGGATGCAAGAAGGCAATCCAATGAGATAACCGTAATGTTCGCGTGAGAACAGATGAAGATATGAATCTGTAAGGAACAAGGCGGGAGTTCCACAGAACACTGACATGGTAGATGCATTGGATTTTCACGCAGAAGAACTGATATCTCGTGTTAACACCCCAAGCTAGAGGGGGTGTGGAGAACCCTCACAGGTATAGGAAGGGTTTATAAGTTTTTCTCTAATAATAGAGGAACTTCAGAGACAAGGTCAATGCTCTATAGCAAGGCCCTCATAGTAGAAAGCTTCTCTGAAGACTGCAGAGAGCATTGCGCAGGAGAGCTATGAGATAAACTGACTGAAAGTCAGGTATGTTGCCATATCCTAGGAAAAGAGATGGTTAGAATAATGTGAGAAAGCCTAAACGAGTAGGAGGATCCAAGATAGCTTGGAATCACTACTGAGGCTAGACAAAATTTTGAACAAGGGACTGGAACTTGGAAAAGTCCCAGTAATACAATTACTGTAACTCCTGCAGGCAGAGCTGCTGACGGAAACAGCAGAGAGATTGTCCTGTGCTGAAAAAAGAAAAACAGACAAGAAAAAAGAGGGGATATCTCTTCTCCCTGTCTGGGGAACAAGCTTGCCAGAGAAGCAGTTCAGTATGGTAGCCCTCAAGTTGTTGGAGGGTGACGTACCCATGGGGTACGTCAACTGAAGGAAAAAATGTTCAGTTGGGATAGAAACTATCAGGTGATAGTTGCAACTGCTCTTCTAGAGAGTAAGAAGAGGAGAAGTGTGTAGTTCCTGAACAAAATAATTTTTTTTTTTGACAGGTTAGTACACTGAAAAAGAAAAGCACAGTGAAGAAACTTCTAAGATGTAGAAGTAAAGTGTAAGTTACAATTCCCGGTCGCTATGATTGCTGGGAATGCGGAGACTGGCCAGAACTGGAGGACTTCAGACTAGGTTGAGGCGTCCCTTGTTTAGGTACAGCCGAATGATGGGCAGGAGATGAATAAAACTTTCTTTTCTTAGGGAAAGAAGGTTTGGTAGGACATTTCCTACTATTTGAAGAAGGAGGTGGCGTAGAATGGTTTCTAGTGGAAGAAGAGTCAGTGGAGCATTGAGCAACCTGACGTAAAGCCTCCTTATTAAAACGACCTTCGCCTGTACAAGGAGAATGAGCTAGTATAGTTTGTGCCCGTTTACTCAAGTCTGAAGCCTCAAGCCAGGCTCTGCGACGTGCTGCAATGGCAATAGCAGAGGATCTGCTAACGGACTCAAAAGAATCTATAGAAGCACGAGACAGGAACCAGGATATATTCCGGCTGTGATTGATGAGCAAGGAATAATCAGTAGCCTTGGGTTCTGGTAAAAAAGGGGTCAAGAGAGACAATTTCTCTGTGACTTCCTGGAGTGTTAGACTCATGTGAAAAATATATGAGAGAACTCTGGAAGCCAGCATAGAGTTTTAGAAGGCCTGACGGCCAAAAGCATCGAGTGTTCTTGAAGAACGACCTGACGGAAAAGAAGAATGCTTCTTCTTGCTCTTAACTTTCCTCAGTGCCGATTCCACTACAAGGGAACGATGAGAAAGTTGAGGCTTTTGGAACCCTGGAGAGGGTGGCACTCGGTACCGAACTTCAATGTCTGTAGAAACTGGAGGAAGTCGTAAGGGCGATTTCCAAACCCTGAGAAGGAGATCCTGCAGAGCAGGATGTAAAGGAAAGTTTATATTTTCCATTTGTGCCGGTGAGCCATGAGTAGGATCACAACCAGGGATAGAAATATTAAGAAAGGTTGCCATATCCCGGAGAAAAGCCTGGAAAGACTGATCTCCTATGGGAACCATCCCTGGTAAGGCTAAAGAAAGAGCCTGAGCATCAGAGGACGTACAGGGTACTGCACCAATGCCAGGTATCGGTTCCAAACTAGGCATCGGTGCAGGAACAGGCATCAACATCGATACTGATAAAGGACTAGCAGGTGAAGTAGTCATCGGGAACTGCTGTAGTGGTACCGAGATCATGAGGGAGTTTTGGCTAGGATCTTCGGAACTGCCTATCTGGAAACAACAGGAGTCGGTTCCGGGACGCGACGGTACGCAGTCCTCGAGACTCGATATCGACTCAAGACTCGGCATCGAAGAGAGCGAGACTATCGATGCATGTCTCGACAGTTCCAACGCCGGTGGCAGTATCGGCGATGCCGATACCACTAAGGCAGCCTGGGTTACATCGATTGATACCGACGGTACCAAGGATACCCGATGAGCACCTATCCATCCCGATGCCGATGCTAGGGTATTGGAACCGATCGATGCCGGTACCGTCCCGGAGCATGGCTGAGATTGAGGGAAGTCAATGCAGTGCGTATCGATCGGTCCCGAAGGTACCGAGGATGCCCGATGACGATCCCTGGTGAAGAGTGAAATACTCGACACCGGTGCCGATGCCAGAGGCTCGGTACCGCTCGAAGCGGATACCACCCCCGCGCATGGCTCAGGCATGATCTGTGAGGGGTGAGCCCCAGGAACATCCTGAAACCCCTTTAATGCTTTGGAGCCCGAAGACTCCCGCAGGGGTAATGCCAAAGGATTCTTGAGGGTAAGGCCGGAGCCGTCACCATGCTGGGCATGGGACATACCACTCAAGCATTGACTAGTCTTAATAGACTGTTTTTGGGTTACCTGATCCTGTGAAGTAGAGAAACCGGGTACCCTCACTGCCGAAGAAAAAATGGTATCGAGGGAAACTCTAAATACTGAAGGATTCCTCACAAAATTATATCCTGACAAGTCAGGGGAAAAAGGGTCAGGACCCACACAGTTGAGACACCAACTATTGGTGTCTAAAAAGAAACAGGTGTTTCCACATCGGATGCACTTCTTAGGAAAAGAAGGCTCCATAATGAAAAGGCCTAGTAGGCCTAAGAAGTTAAGGCAAAAAAACTGAAGAAAAGTTTTACAGAATTTAGTCAAAAAACCACCGGCGGTACCGTTGGTAGCGGGAAATACAGCCGCGACCACAAGAAAACAAAAAAACTAAGTAATTAAAGCAATTAAAAAGAAAAGTTTCTGTGGTGACAGGAGGACGTCCTGCCGGCTCCGCGGAAAAACGAAAACTGAAGAGAGGCTGTGGAGAAGGCGGGAAGTCACTGTGCAGGCACGAGGGATGCTGCCAAAAGCTTTCTGATTGAAAGCTGGGCAGCATTCCCGTGCAGGCTCCGTCGGTACCGACGTACCCATATGTGAAGACTCATTCCTGCTTGTTCCTGGAGATGGTTTTCTGAGGATTGCCACCACTGGAGAGAGGCAATTAGATGTGTGGAGACCATTATTTTGTCTCACAGGTGACCTGACGCCTGAGACCACTGGGAAGCCAGGGTCCATTGAGCTGTGCACATATGTAGACGAGCATATGGAACAACATGTACAGTTGATGCCATATGACGCAGAAGTTGCAGCATTTCTCGAGCAGTGAGAAAGTTCTTGAGGCATGCCTGAGATGCAAGCTGATTCAGTCAAGCGCAGCGGGCTTGGGGCAGAAAAGCCCTTGATTGTTGAGTGTCTAGGAGAGCCCCTATGAACTCTAGAGTTTGAGAAGGAACAAGTTGGGACTTTGGAAGATTTATTACAAATCCCAAGTGTTGCAGCACCTGCATGGTGCGTGAGAGGGAAAGATTGGCCTCTAGAGAGGTGCTTGCTCGAATGAGCCAGTCGTCTAAGTAAGAGAAGACAAATATCTCTAGAGTCCTTAGAAAAGTGGCAGAGGCGAGGCTGAAAGGCAGGACTTTGTATTGATAATGTCTCCCTTGGAACAGAAAGCGCAGAAACTTTCTGTGTTGTGCGTGAATAAGTATGTGAGTATATGCCTCCTTTAGATCTAGAGAACAGAGCCAATCCTGACTTTGGAGATAGGGCAGAAGAGTACCTAGGGAGATCATTTTGAACGTCTCCCATAGTAGATACTTGTTCAGTTCTCTGAGGTCAAGAATGGGCCTGTATCCTCCTGTTTTCTTTGGAATAAGGAAGTATGGAAAATAAAAGCCCAGTCCCTGCTGGGAGAGTGGTACCTACTCTATAGCACCCTGTGAGAGAAGGAATGTGACCTCTTGTAACAACAGATCGGTGAGAGGGGGTTGAGAACAGAACTCTCTTGGAGAAGTCCAGGGGGGTAGACTTTGTAGATGAAGTTTGTACCCCTCCCTTATTATTGAGAGAATCCACTGCTCTGATGTTACAAGATGTCACCTGTGTGCAAAGTGACAAAGTCTGCCGGGGATGGGGATGGGATCTGGAATCTCCAGAGGCAGAATGGCTATGTTCTCCAGAAAAGAGTCAAAGACCCTGGGAATGTTGGGTCTGCTGTGACTTAGGAGTCTGAGCCTTCCTATGTTGTTTTGGTGGCTGCTGCCCTTTCTGGGGAGCATGGATTGGGCACTGCACTGCAGGGTTGTAAGAAG
This sequence comes from Ichthyophis bannanicus, assembly GCA_033557465.1. Taxonomy (NCBI): domain Eukaryota; kingdom Metazoa; phylum Chordata; class Amphibia; order Gymnophiona; family Ichthyophiidae; genus Ichthyophis; species Ichthyophis bannanicus. The sequence continues at coordinate 198,572,302 of CM066039.1, forward strand.
GGTAGTATTTCTTGTTGTTGTTGTTGAAAAAAGCCTTCTTTGATGTCTTTTTTCTAGCTGGGTTGGCAGTAGATCTAGATAGTCTATTAAGAGTGGTGATCTCAGATTCTAGTTGAGAAGCCTTGTACTGCCAATCCTTGCCAAAAAGGTTTTCAGCAGTGCAAGGGATATTACTCAGCTTATCTTGAATCCACTGTTCAAGATCAGATGCATGAAGCCAAGCAATCCTGCGTGCACTGATGCATATAGCTAAAGTTCTGCTGATACATTCAAAACAGTCAAAAGTTGCCCTGTTAACAAACTTTGAAACATTTAGGGCATGCTTTACAAGGGTGAGATAATCAGCTCTCTTATCATCCGGGAGAAGAGGAGCCATCAACTCCAAATCCCTAGCACCTCCCTGAGGAACATACCCATACAGAGTATGTAGGAACTGATTCTGGCCAATAACATGGAGGCCTGAAAACAATGACGACCAAAAGCATCGAGGGTTCTTGATTCCCACCCTGGTGGGTTCGAGGAATGTGTCTTAGCAGTTTTGATTTGATGCATTGCCGATTCCACCACCATGGAATGGTGTGGTAATTGCGTTTTTTGAAAGCCAGGGCACTCCTGTACTTGGTACATTGTATCGAGTTGTCGAGTATGTGGAGAGATTGTTAGGGGTGTCTCCCACATACGAAGCATTAGGTCATGAAGTATGCGATGGATAGGGAGAGTAGCAGCTTCTTTTGGGGCTGCAGGGTATTGAAGGATTTCAAGTTCCCCAGTCCTCAGCTCAGACCCCAAGCAACATCGCAAATAAAGTCTTGGAAAAACATGTCCTCCAGAGGGGACATGTGACGTTGTGGAGATGGTGATGGTTCTTCTGGGAGAGTTCTCATTTCCCAGGTACCAGTCGATTCGTCGTACGATGAATCGGAGTCCGAAGACTCAAAGTATTGACGGGCAGAGTGTTCGTGCTCTGCACATACCAGATACCATTCAAAACCGCTAGCTGAAGCTTGCATGCCGGTGCCTCAGTACCAGAAATGGACTCGATGGCCGGCATGGGTGGTAGCATGGTAAGCAACAAAAAAGTCGATGCAGGCTCTCTCGGTACTGTAGCCGGTACCGATGACTGAGGAATCAACTGTAAAGGCTTTACCGGTATGGAGGCCGCCAGTAAGGCCGCTAAGCTCCACTCGATGGCCAGGATACGTTGATCTATGGAGCTTGCCGATGCTTGGGTATCGGTACCGGAATTGCAGGCCACGATCCCTGAGCATGGCACCAGGAGCTCTCCGGAGGGGGAGGCTTCGGGAGCACCCTGGGACCCCACTAAGGCCTTGGAGGAAAGGTCCTCCCACTGGGTTTGTTTGGCCGGTGTATCCCCTTCCAGGGCAATGCCCGAGGCATCTCGATGCTTAGAAGGAGATCTACCCTTGGAAGGCCAGTCAGTCTTCGATGAAGACTTAGGTTTCGATACCAGAGATCCTTGAGAGGAAGATGAAGCTCTCGATGACATCAATGCTAAAGACACTGCATCGGAGGCAAAGAGGGTGCCCAGTTTTGCAGCTCGATTCTGTAGGCCTCTCTTTGTCATCTTCCTACAGAGAGGGCATTGTGACGGTTGATGATCCGGTCCTAAACACTTTAGACACCAGTCATGGGTGTTTGTGGCCGAAATTGTACTGCCACATTTGGAACACTTCTTAAAACCATTGGATGGTTTTTCCATTTTGTCTGTGACAAAAGGGAGAGGCCTAAGCCTAAGATGGTGTCGATGCCCCTGAAGGAAGAAAGTTTTCTTCCCTCACTGATTTTTAAAGAAAAGAAAGAAAGCACTGATGGAGTAGGTACCAGCGTCGACGGGAAGGCAGACGCAACCACAAAAAATAAGAAAAAAAACAAATTTTCTGCGGTGACAGGAATTGCTTCTTGTCGGCTCCGCGGAAAACGAAGAACTGAGGAGGGAGAGTGGGAAAGGCGGGAAGGCAGCTACGCAGGCACAATGGGATGCTCCAAAGGGCTTTCCTATTGGACACTGGGGAGCATTCCCGCGCGGGCTCCATCGGTGCCGACGTTACCTATATGTGAAGACTACATTCCTGCTTGTTCCTGGAGACATAAGAGATGTAGTTCCCCCATACTGTGTAAAATATAAAGATAGCACAAAGTCTAATCATTAAAATGAAATAAAATTATTTTTTCTACTTTGTTGCCTGACCATTTTATTCTCTGATCATGCTGGTCCCAATCTGAGGCTTCTGCTTTCAAGTTTTCTCTTAGCTCGCTTTCTGTGGTCTATGGTCCATCTGCCATTTCTTATCTCTTCTTTTGTTTTCTTCACTTCTTTCCATCAGCCTATTTCCAGTCCTAGTAACCCTTCCCAGTATCAGCCCCTTTCCAGTCCTCCCTCCCGGTACCTTCCAATGTCAACTTGCATTCCCATGACTGCCACTGGTGTCCATTCCCTTCCAGTCCCTCTCCTTCCCCACTGTCCAGCCCCTTCTAATCCAAATACCATGGCAGCCCCTCTCAGTATCCACTCCCTTCCAGTCCCATTCTCCCATACCCCCGCATCAGCCCATTTGTATCCCTAGCCCCCTAGTTTTCTTCCAGGGCTAGCAGCTCTATCCTCCCCTCCCCACCATCAGCCTATTTCCAGTTGAGCCCCCCCCCCAATCTGATAATTTCTAGTGCTAGTCTCCCAACCCTATTACCAGTGCTAGCCTCCCCTATTCAGCTCATTACCAGTCCTAGCCTCCACTAATTAGCCCATTTCCAGTCCTAGCCTCACCCCGAGCAGCTCATTTCCAATGCTAGCCTCCCATCAGTCCATTACCAATGCTAGCTCCCTAATCATCCCATTATCAGTCCCAGCCTCCCCCCTCGATCAGTCTATTCCTAGTCCTAGCCTTCCCTAATCAATCCATTACCAGTCTTAGCCCCCCCTGATCTGCCCATTACCAGTGCTAGCCCCCCAATCAGCCCATTATAATCCTAACCCACAATGTCTCTCCCCTTTGTCCAGCATTTATTCTCCGTCTCTCCCTTTGTCTAGTATATCCCCCTGTCTCTTCCCTTTGGCCGGCACTTGCCCCCCTGTCTCTCGCCTTTGTCTAGTACTTGTCCCCCTGTCTCCCACTTTGTCCAGTATTTGCCCCCCTGTCTCTCCTTGTCCTCTTCCTGTTCCCACTCCGTCCACCTGCACTTCTCATCCGGCAGTGGCGGCGGTGGCGAGGGCACTCTGGTTGTTTTTATTTTAAATTTTAAACAACTGGAGTGCCGCCGCCGCCACCGCACAAATCAGCCTGATTGCTTGCAGGGTTGCTGCAAGTGATCAGGCTGATTTGTCCAACACCGGTGGCACTCTGGCTCTGTTTTAATTTAAGATTTTGCAGCCTAAAATTAAAACAGAGCCGGAGTGCCGCCCCCAATGGAGTGCTGCCTGAGGACATCGCCTCAGGTGGCCTAATGGAAGAACCGCCCCTGATAATACCAATGTGCAGCAGTGGCCAAGAAAGCAAACAGACTGCTAGGAATCATAAGGAAAGGAAAGAGTAGTAACAGGTGTTCTCCGTGGACAGCAGGAAAAAGTCTTCATGTATGGGTGACATCACCGATGGAGCCCCACACGGGAATGCTCCCCAGCTTCCATTGGAAGCTTTTGGGAGGCTCCACCACACATGCACGCCTGCCTTCCCACCTGTCATGGTACCATCTTCTCCAGTAAAATATTAGAGCTGTAGCCAGAAAAAAATAACTCCTCGGGGAAAAGGGAGGGCTGTGAGGACTTATTCCTGCTGTCCACAGAAAACAACTGCTACAGGTGAATAACTACACTTTCTCCGTGGACAAGCAGGAAGTAAATCCTCACATATGGGACTCCCAAGCTACTGGCTACCGAAAAACAAGGAAGCTAAAAGCCCAACAGGGCAACATAACTGGAGAAACAACAATAACAGCGTGTGTAGTCTCTTTAGGGGCTCGTCTGATTCAGCATCTTCAGCTTACATCTTCACCGAGGGAGTAACGTTTTGGTAGCCTAGATGGACAGAAGGCCAGTGGGAAAGAGTTGGAGTCTAATTCCCAAAGAGATGCCGGAGTATGGCTTGGCCGAAGTTGCTGTCATGTCGGGAATCCTCATCTGGACAGTAATGAGCTGTGAATGTGTGGACCGAAGACCACATTGCAGCCCTGCAGATCTCCTCCATGGAAACTGAGCGCAAGTTGGCCACCGACGCTGCCATGGCTCGTACACTGTGAGCCGTGACACAACCATTGAGGCTCAGGCCTGCCTGGGCATAAGAAAAAGAGATGCAGTCAGCTAGCCAAATCGACAGAGTGTGTTTGGAAATGGCAGCTCCCAGCTTGCTGTGATAAAAAGAAACAAATAGCTGGGTGGACTTATGGTGCATCTTCATTCACTCTAGGTAGAAGGCTGAGGCTTGCTTACAGTCCAACATGTGTAGTGCCATCTCCCCTCTGTTGGTGTGAGGCCTGGGGAAGAAAGTCAGTAGAATGACCGACTGATGGAGGTGGAAGGCAGACACCACCTTTGGTAGGAAACACAGTTGCATGCGCAAGACCACCTATTGTGATGGAACCTGGTGTATGGTAGGTGAGCCACCAGTGCCTGGAGTTCATTGACACGGCATGCCAAAGTGACTGCAACCAGGAACAAGACCTTCCAGGTCAGGAACTTCAGAGGGCAGGAAGCGAGCGGCTCAAACGGCACAGACAAGAGCTGTGTCAAAACCACATTAAGGTCCCAAGCCATCACCGGGGCCTTGAAGGGAGGCTTAGATTGGAGCAAGCCCCGCAAGAAGTGAGTGACCAAGGGCTGAGCAGAGATGGGCTGCCCATATGAGCTGCGATGGTAGGCCCCAATCACGCTTAGGTGGACCCTGACAGAATTGCACTTGAGACCGGACCCTGAGAGGTGCAGGAGGCTGATGTTGCAAAAAAAGCATCTTTCAGGAAATGGAAAAAGGAGCCAAATGACAAAAACGAGAAAAAACATAAACATTAGCAAGATAGATGCAAGGCACTGATAACGCAGGCAAAGAGAGATTTTGAAAAAAAGCTTGCCGTGGAAGCAAAAATGCGAAATAAAAACTTTTCAACTACATTTGTTGCAAAAAACCTGTGAGAGAATCAGTTGGACCATTAGATAATAGAGGGGTAAAAGGGGCACTAAGGGAGGACAAGGCCATAGTGGAGAGACTGAATGAATTTTCTGCTTCATTCTTTACTGATGAAGATGAAGGGAAGTTACCCATGCCTAAAATGGTATTTAAAGGTGATGTATTGGAAGAATTGAAAGAAATATAGATAAACCAGGAAGATGTATTACAACTATTTGATAAACTAAAGAGTAACAAATCACGTAGCCTGGATAGTATACATCCATGGGTGTTGAAAGAACTGAAATACAATACTGTAGACCTACTATTTGTAATCTGTGAACTATCATTAAAATAACCTGTAGTACCTAAAGACTGGAGAACGGCCAGTGTAATGACAATTTTTAAAAAGAGTTCCAGAGGGGATCTAGGAAACTACCGACTGGTGAGCCTGACATAAGTACCAGGCTAAATGGTAGAAACCATTATAAAGAGTAAAATTACTGGACATGTAGATAGTCATGGTTTAACAGGAGAAAGCCAACATAGATTTAGCCAAAGAAAGTATTGTCTTACTAATCTGTTATATATTTTTAAAGATGTGAATAAACAGATAGACAAAGGTGAGCCGGTTGATATAGTGCATCTGGATTTTCAGGAAGCTTTTGACAAGGTCCCTCATGAGAAACTCTTGGCGAAATTAAAAAGTCATGGGATAGGAGGCAGTGTACTATTGTGGATCAGGAACTGGTTAAAAGATAGAAAGCAAAGAGTAGGGCTAAATGGCCAATTTTTCTCAATGGAGAATGGTGAATAGTGGAGTACATACTGGTCTTTATCTGCCGTCATTTACTATGTTACCCCAGGAATCTGTGCTGGGCCCGCTGCTTTTTAATAAATGACCTGGAAATTATTCAAAATTGTTAAAACACAAGAGAACTGTGAAAAACTGCAAGAGGATCTTCATAAATTGGAAGACTGGATGTTCAAACAGCAGATGAAATTTAATGTGGAAAAGTGCAAAGTTATGCACCTAGGAAAGAACAAACCAAAGTACAGTTACATGATGCAAGGTTCCACGTTAGGAACCACCTCCCAGGAAAAAGATTTAAGCATCATCGTGGATAAAGCATGGTTACTCACCTGTAACAGGTGTTCTCCAGGAGCAGCAGGAATCAGTCCTCACTTATGTGTAACATCACTGATGGAGCCCTCATGCAAGAACCATCTCCAGCTTCCACAGAAATCCTTTAGGAGATCCAGCATGCATGTGTAGTTGCCTTCAAATGGCACAGAATACAGCAGCCAGAATAATTAACGGTTCCACTAATCATGACAACCAGCCTCCATGCCCTCTTATCCCGTGATACCAGCAACAGACCTAGAAGATTATCCACCTCAAACACCCTCAATACCCCAAGAAACTTTGCTAAATCACGCAAATGTACATCACAACGAGCAATTTCTTGGCTGCCCCTTTGATTTGGAACTCTCTCTCCCCTGATTTACGTGCAATTGATGTTTAAGTGACTTTCGTAAGCAATTAAAAACTTTACTTTTTATTGAGCACTATGGATCAACAAATGACTAAGATATCATCTATTGTATATGTTTTATAAATAATCCACTATTTTGTTAACCCTTGTTATTTTTCCTACATTACCATATGTTGTCATGTCTATACTGTTTGTTTCCCTTGTTTATACCTTGTATTTCTTGTGACCGCTTTGATTGAAGGAAAAGGTGGTATAAAAAACTTGTTAAATAAATAAATAAATAAATAAATAAATAACTTAAATGACCCAAAAAGAAAAAAACAACTTCACGGGGAAGAGGGAGGGAAATGAGGACGATTCCTGCTGCTCCCAGAGAACATCTGTTACAGGCGAGTAAGCATGCTTTCTCCAGGATCAAGGAGGAAGTCAATCCTCACTTATGGGACTCCCATAGCTAAAGGTTACCGAAAAAATCTATAAAATGCACAACAGGGCAACCAGAAAAAATGAACCGTGAAGAACAGCGGAAAGACGCTGTAAGGTTCTAAGTGTCGACATATGGCTCCAGCATCAAGCAAGAGAATGACTCTCCGGTAGCCTGGACAGACAGAAGTGCCAGAGGGAAGAAGTTGCATTACGTCCCAAAAAGTGCCAGAGTACGGCTTGGCCAAAGGTGCTGTCATGCTGGGAATCCACATCCAGGCAGTAATGGGCTGTGAAGATGTGGACAGAAGACCACGTTGTAGCCCTACAGATCTCCAGCAAGGAGACCAAGCGCAGATTAACAACAGCGGCTGCCATGGTGTGGACATTATGCGCCGTAACATGGCGCTCTAAGGAAAGTCCAGCCTGGACGTAGGCAAAGGAGATGCAGTCAGCCACTCAAATGGAAAGGGTGTGCTTAGAAACTGCCACGCCCAGCTGGTTTGGATCATAAGAAACGAAGAGCTGGGAGGAATGACAATGGGCTTTCGTTCATTCCAGATAGAGAGCCAACATCCTCTTACAATTCAGGGTATGGAGAGAAGCCTCTGCACTGTTTGCATGAGGCCTGGGAAAGAAGGTCGGAAATACCACTGACTTGTTGAGATGAAGAGGCGAAACCACCTAAAGCAGAAATTTACGATGAGTATGGAGGATTACTCTGTTTTTATAGAACCTGGCATAGGGCATGTGCGCCACCAGCACCTGCAGTTCGCTGACTATGTGCACCAAAGTAAGCGCCACCAAGAAAATGATCTTCCAGGACAGAAACTTGAGAGGGCAGGTGGCCAGCAGCTCAAAAGGTGAAGTGAGAAGTTGCCTAAGGACAACATTAAGGTGCCACCCACCGGTAGCGGTTAGATCAGTGGACACAATAGCAAAAGGCCCCCAATGAAGCGGCTAATGAGGGGGTGAGCGGAAAGGGACCAACCACCTATCGCATGATGGTAGGCCGCCAGAGCACTAAGATATACTCGAACTGAGTTAGACTTCAAGCCAGCATGAGAACGGTGGAAAAGGTACCCTAGAACCTGCTCCACTGAGCAGAAGAAAGGGCTAAGAACTATGTCCGCACACCAGACAGAGAATCTTTCCATTTGAAGGCATAGGCCCGTCTGGTGGAATCCTTGCGGGATGCAAGGAAGATATTCTCCACATTCTTAGGCAGGTAAAACTGAGCAAGAGCTACCCCTTCAGCATCCAAGCCATGAGGGCTAAGGACTTGAGATTGGAAGATTGAGAGAGCAGATCCGGGGCATGCCCGAGGTGAAAATGGGGTGCCTGGGAGATGCAAAGCAAAAGGAATACAATGGTTGCCTGGGCCAGCGTGGGGCATTGAGTATCATGGTGGCCCTGTCTGTCTGGACCTTGAAAAGTGTCTTGGCCACCAAGAGAGTTGCTGGGTAAGCATAAAGCAAGCCCTTGCCCCAGTTCAGGAGGAATGCATCGGAGGCCACCCGATTATGACAGGGAACTCTGAGCAGAACAGCGGCAGTTGAGCATTGTGAGGAGTGGCAAAAAGGTTAATGGACAGAGTGCCCCACTTCTGGAAGATGTTGCGGGCTACTTGTAGATTGAGAGTCCACTCATGCAGCTTCAGCACTCTGCTGAGCCTGTCTGCCAATGTGTTGTCCTGACCCAGGTGTTAGACTGCCCGGAGAAACATGCTGTGCTTGCTGGAAAATCTGCAAAGTCGAATGGCCTACCAGCAGAAGGTATGAGCCCATGCCGCCCTGCTTGTTGATGTAGAACATCGCCACCTGGTTGTCTGTGTAGTTGTCTGTTGTACCTGGTTGGACAGCTGATGCTGGAAGACTCAAAGGTCATTCGCTACAGAGTGTCCACTGCACCTGCTGCATCTGAAGCCGGGCCGACGGGATTATGTGGACTGTGGAGCCCATGTGGCCTAGGAGGCAAAGAATTTGGCGAGCCGAGATTGTTGAGCAACTTTGGATATCCTTGGACATAACAATGAGGCGCTGGGCACAGTCCGAGAGAAGGAAGGCTCTGGCCACCGTGGTATTGAGGAGAGCCCCCAATGAACTCAAGGTACTGAGCTGGCTGCTGGTGGGACTTTGGGTAGTTGATGACAAAACCCAGCTACTCCAGCACCTGGATGGTGCGTTGTGTGGATAGATGGACCTCATCAGGTGTTCCGGCTCTGACCAGCCAGTCGTCCAGACAGGAGAAGACCCTTGGGGTGGACACTGTCCAAAAGGTAGAATCCTGTATTGACAGTGATGTCCGCTTATGAAGCGGAAGTATTGCCGGTGCAGGGGGTGAATGAGAATGGGGTATAGGCATCTTTTATATCTAAGGAGCATAGCCAATCTTTCTGCTGGAGGTAGGGCAGCAACGCTCCAAGGAATACAATCTTGAACTTCTTGCGCACTAGAAAGCAAATGAGATTGTGGAGATCCAGAATGGGATGGAATCCACCCATTTTCTTTGGAAGCAGGAAGTAGCAGGAGTAGAATCCCTTTCCCGTTTGGGATGGTGGAACAATCTCCAATGCTCTTTCCTGTAAAAGAGCCTTGAGCTTATGATGAAGAAGTTTGCGATGGGAAGGTTCCAAAGGATACTCCCTTGGAAAGAACTGGGTTGGGGTCTGATTGAAGTGCAGGAAGTAGCCCTACTTTACCACTTAAAGAGCCCAGGCATCGGTGGTTATACTCGGCCAACAATGGGCAAAAGCAAAGAGACACTCCCGAATATGCTGCGGAACTGGACCAGAAAAGCGAAGAACAGCTGTGGTCCTGGAGTCAAAAGACCCTCCCCTTTGGGCCGATGCTACTTTTGGCCTGGGTTCTTAGCCTGCTGCGGCTGCTGGTAGGAATGGTACAGGACGTAAGTTCCATAAGCTTTCTTCTTCAGGTAGAAGGACTTTTTTCCTGAGGTCGTCTGTCGGGAAGGATCAGCAGTCTCCTCGAAAGCCTGTTCATGGTGACCTGTTCAGTCTCCAACTCTGCGGCCTTCTTTGTCATGGGTTTGCTGAAGAGGTTCTCTTCCTGACACGGGACATCGACCAACTTGTCCTGAACCATTGCTCCGACGACTGTAGCCATGCGAGGCAACAGGCACCATTGCCCACCGCAGCCACTCTAGTCACAGACTTAAAGCCATCATAGGCTACACGAGTTACATATTTTGAGCATTCCTTGACCAGAGAAACCAAGTTCTGGAAGCGCTGAAGATGGCCACAAGATAAGCCAGCTGAGAACTTGGTGAGCTCCACCGCCAGGTCTCTCAAGTACATGCCCATGTACAGTTGGTATGTTTGGATACAAGACACAACCATGGAATTGTGAGGCAGTTGTGTTTTTTCAAACTCCGGGCTTTTGCAGACCTAATATATGGAATCGAGATGCCTGCTCACAACTGGCACCATAACCGTGGTCTTCCACATTCTCAATAGCAACCTTTCAAGGACAGGGTGCACCAGGACGGTGATAGCTTCTTTCAGAGGAGTTAGGTACTGGAGAATCTCCAGCTCCTCCACATGAGGTTCCTCCTCAGCCTCAATGGTGAAGGATAAAACCTTCCCTGTGTCCCTGATGAACACCAAGAAGGCGAGGTCCTCAGGAGGGGATCTCATATGTTCATATTGGGGCAAGGGATCCAAAGGGACATCTCGGTGTTGTACCATCTCTAGGGATTCCTCCTTGGTCTCCCACTCAGAGTCCGACAGGAACTCAAAGTATGGATGGGAATGGGACCCACGTCACCCCAGTGGCAGAGTCGAGGGTGACCTCGGTGCCCTACAGTCTGTGCCTGAAACACTCAATTGGGAGATCCGCTGCACTGAGCGGGACCGAGAACAGTAATGAGAACCGGAGGGGACAGTATGTTTCTCAAGAATTAGCTGGACCTCCACCAGTGAGGCAAACACGGTGGATGGTGCTGTCACCAGCCCCGAGGAACCGGAGGTGGCTAGTTCCCAAGGCTTGTATTGAATCATAAAGGCAGTCAGGCTGTGCTCGAGAGTCAACACCACTCCGATACCGGAGGCACACTCTTCGGTGTCGATGCCAATTCCTTTAGCAGGGACTCCTTGATAGTAACAGGCTCAGGAGTCCCGTGTTGGCCCATCGAGGCCACGGGAGACATCCCCTCCTGCCAGGGCAGTTCAAAGGCCGCTCCAGGCCTTCGCCCTTGGAGTTACATCAAGGGTTTTGATTGCGACGTCCATGGGTCTTCACCCTGGACTCAGCATCACCCTTCGACAATGACTGTGATGGAGTCTGTTCCTTCTGGGGATGCTCCCCTTCAAGGGAGAGTCTCTGGTCCAGAGCCCCGTGACCTCATTCCCCACACAAGAGCTTGTTCTCCACGAAAGGCTGAGTTCTCAGCAGCGTCCCTCAAGGGCATTGATTCTGAGGTAGATGCCAAGGTCAACACCAAAGTCTTGTAGAAGAACAGCAATTCCCAATGTTTTTCATGGTTCTTCAGCCCCTTGCGCATAATCTGCATGCAGAGAGAGCATGAAGAGGGTTTGTGGTCAGGCCTGAGGCATTGAAGGCACCAGTTATGGCGGTCCATGATGGAAATGGTCCGGCCACATTTGGCACACTTCTTAAAGCCGATGTGTGTGGACACATCGGGAAAGACAGCTTCTGCCAGGTCAAAAGACTCCAATGCCATGACTTGAAGGGCATGAAAAAAAGCCCGCACGCTGAAAATAAAGAAAAGAAAAAGAAATCAAAACCCTAAAAATGAAGCAGCACTGAGGCATCAATGATACTGGGAGACACAGGAAGGTAAAAAAAGAGGAAAAAGGAGTACTGAGAGGCAAGAAACGACCTACAGGGTAAAAAACATTTCTCTGGGATACAGATGTCTGGAGGGCTCTGAGGAAAAAAGAAGACCAAGGTAAGATGGCTCTGTTTGGGTGGGAAGGCAACCACACATGCGTGCTAGATCTCCCAAAGGCTTTCTGTGAAAGATGAGGAGGGTTTCTGTGCAAGGGCTCCATCCTCCATAAGTGAGGACTGACTTCCTTCCATGGTGCGACCATACCTTGAATGTTGTGTGCAATTCTGATAACCATATCTTAAAAATAATATACTGTAGCAGAATTCGAAAAGGTACAGAGAAGAGCCACCAACATGTTAAAGGGGATGGAATGATACCCCTATACAGAAAGGCTTAAAAGGTTAGGGCTTTTCAACTTGGAAAAGAGACGATTGAGGGGAGATATGATAGAGGTCTATAAATTAATGAATGGGGTAGAGCGGTTAAATGTAGATCAGTTGTTTACACCATCAAAAAGTAGAAAGATTAGGGGACATGCAAAGACGCTACAATGTAACCCCCATTTAAGACTAATCAGAGAAAATATTTTTTACTCAATGCGAAATCAAACTCTGGAATTCGTTACCGAAGTCTATAGTAAAAGCTGGCTGGATTTAAAAAAGGTTGGACAAGTTCCCGGAGGAAAGGTCTATAAACCATTATTAAAGAGGACGCAGGAAAACCACCGTTTTCCCCAGGACAAGCATTGTGGTACCTGTGTACTTTTTTTGGGAACCTGCCAGGTACTTGTGACCTGGATTGACCACTGTTGGAAACTGGGGGCTTGATGGACCTTGGTCTGACCCAGTATGGCATTTCTTATGTTCTAGCAACTTGTCTATGGCACTGGAGAAGGGATCCAGGCCCCGCTCAGTGCACCAGGAAGAGAACCTCCACCATTTAAACGTGTAAGACCTGCATGTTGAAGCTTTGTGGGAGTCCAGAAGAACCTCTGTAACATTTTTCGGCAGGTTGAGCTCTGCGAGGACTAACTGCTCAACATCCATGCTGTGACAGCCAGGGACCAGACGCTGGGGAGCCCAACCATAGAAGCTCCCACTGAGAGAGCTGGAGCAGCAGGGGGAACCATGGCTGCCTGGGCAAATATGGGATGATGAGGATCATTGCACCTCTGTCAGCCTGAAGATTCAGCAAGGTCATCACGATAAGCAGAATAGGAGGGTATGCATATACCAGGCCCCCCCCCCCTCCCCAGTGTAGGAGGAAGGCATACTATGCCAGACGGCCTCTGGGCATGACCCTGGAGAAGCACTGATCCATGTGGGCGTTGCACAGAGTGACAAACAGATCTATCAGGGGTACCCCACTCTCAAAAGATGCGGCCCACAATCTCCCTGTTGAGGGTCCACTGGTGCAGCTGGAGGATGCAGCTCAGTTGGTCTACGAGGGAACTGAGCTCCCCGGGCAGATAAGTAGCTCTGAGCTCCATCCCATGAGCAATGGTGAGCTTCCACAAATGGATCGCTTCCCCACACAGAATATAAGAACATGTTAGTATAAGTGGATTTAAAAAAAGATTTGGACAAGTTCTTGAAGGAAAGGTCCATAAACCACCTCTACTTTTTTTAATCATGTGATGTTTGCTATCGTGTAAAAGTAGTTCATCAAATTTACAATGAGTGAAAAAACTGAACAGCGCATTTGCATTAAGTTCTGCCAGAAACTTGGAGATTCATGCAAAGAGACTTATGACAAGTTACAGCAAGTATATGGCGATGAATGCATGAGTCATGCTTGAGTTTATGACTGGTACAAATGTTTCCAAGAGAGCCGCCAAAGTGCTGACAGTGACAAACATTCTGGAAGGCCATCCACGAGCAAGAATAAAGACAAATTTGAAGCAGTGCGTACCACAATATGCTCAAATCGTCAATTGACTATCTGAGAGCTTGCTGAGGACATAGACCTCAGTTCAGGTCAGTATAGTCCATTCTTACTGCTGATATGGGGATGAGACATGTGTCTGCAAAATTCATGCCAAAATTCCTGTCCCCTGACCAAAAAGAAGATCAACTGTCTGCAGCCAGGGAGTTGTTGGAATGCGTTGAAAATAAAGCGTAGTTACTCACCTGTAACAGGTGTTCTCCAGGAGCAGCAGGAATCAGTCCTCACTTATGGGTGACGTCGGCGCCGACGGAGCCCTCGCGGAGCAATTTTCCCCAGCTTTCAAAGAAAGCCTTTGGGAATTGCAGCGCGCATGCGCGGTCCTCCTCCCCGCCCAAGGGTGCCATCTTAGCCAGTCAGATGACATAGCTAAAAAAGACAGCATAAAAATTTGCAAAAAAAACCTAAATCAGACGTTTGCAACTCCAAGGGGAGGAGGGAGGGTTGTGAGGACTGCTTCCTGCTGCTCCTGGAGAACACCTGTTACAGGTGAGTAACTACGCTTTCTCCAGGACCAAGCAGGAAGTCAGTCCTCACTTATGGGACTCCCAAGCTTAAGGCTACCGGAGACCCTAAGCACAAAAATGAGCTCCCTCTAGCTCAGCAGCACAGAAGGAAAGAATCTTCGCTGATTATTACCCACCGGTAGCCCACATCCGGGATGGAGGGTAGGAGTTGCTCAGACCTCAAAGAGATTACGGAGGACTGCCTGTCCTAAAGCACTGTCCCTGCGGGACTCCCTCTCGAGACAGTAATGGACTTGCAAAAGTCTGGCTCGAAAGACCAAGTAGCGGCCCGGCAGATGTCTGCCAGCGGAACAGAGCGGAGGTAAGCCACTGACGTGGCCTTTGCCCGAACGCAATGAGCCGTGACTCGACCTTCCAAGGAGAGTCCGGCTGCCCCATAAGCCCAAGTGATACAGTCCGCAACCCAGATGGACAGTGTACGCTTGGAGACCGGGAGCCCCAATTTATTGGGGTCAAAAGATACAAAAAGCTGAGCAGCTTTACGGTGCTCCCGTGTATGGTCAAGGTAGAAGTTCAATGCCCTTCTACAGTCCAGGGTATGGAGGACCGTTTCAGCTCGGCTGGAGTGCGGTCTGGGAAAGAAGGTTGGAAGTACCACCTCCTGATTGATATGAAAAGGGATACCACTTTTGGAAGAAATTTTGGGTGAGTCCTTAGGACTACCCTATTTTTGTAGAACCGAGTGTAAAGGGGGATCAGACACGAGGGCCTGCAATTCACTTACGCGGCTAGCGGAAAGTGAGGGCTATCAAGAACAGTGTTTTCCAAGAAAGAAAACGGAGAGAACAGGTAGCCATAGGTTCAAAAGGCGGACAGGTGATTCCGCTCTGTAAAACCACATTCAGGTCCCAGTCAGGCGCGGGCGGGCGCAGAGGTGGTTTAAGTAGAAGGAGACCTCTGAGAAACCTCGCTACGAGAGGGTTCGTTGGAGAGAGGTCTGCCGTCCACCGCACATGATGTGCTGAAAGAGCACTGAGGTGAACCTTGACGGAGTTGGACTTAAGTCCCAGATTAGAGAGGTAAAGCAAGTACTGCAAGACCACCGACACCGGGCAGGAGAAGGGATCCTGAGACTGTCGGGAACACCAACGGAAAAAAACGACGCCATTTAAGGGCGTAGCATTTGCGGGTAGAAGGTCGTCGCGAAGCTAGGACGACCTCCGCCACCTCTGCCGGCAGGAGAAGGGGAGCGAGGACTACCCTCTCAGCAGCCAGGCCATGAGGTTGAGAGACCTGAGGTTGGGGTGTAGCAGAGACCCCTGATCCTGAGTGAGGAGATCCGGTTTGTAACCCCAGAGGCAATGGATCCTCCACCGCTAATTGCAGCAGGAGCGGAAACCACGGCTGTCTGGGCCAGCGAGGGGCCACCAGGATCATGAAGGCTTTGTCTCGGAGAACCTTGAAAAGAGTCCGAGAGACTAGCGGGATGGGAGGGAAAGCGTACAGAAGGCTCCCCGACCATGATAGTAGAAAAGCGTCCGCTGCAACCCGAAGGGGGTGTGGTTGACGAGAGCAGAAGCGAGGAAGTTGCCGGTTGTGAGGACTGGGCAAAGAGATCCCCACCGTGGGGAGGCCCCACTTTAGAAAGAGCTTCTGAACTACCAAGGATCCAGATGCCACTCGTGCGGCTGGAGGATCCTGCTGATTTGTCCGCCAGGTAATTCTCTTGGCCTGGGAGATATAACTGCCTTGAGGAGAATGCCGTGACAGACGGCCCAGAGCAAGCTTCTGTGCCTCCCGGCAGAGGAAGGAGCCCGTGCCCCCCTGCTTGTTCACGTTAACATGGCAACTTGATTGTCCGTCTGGACAAGGACGGACTGGTGAGAAGTCAGGTGGGAGAAGGCCTTGAGAGCCAGGCGGATCGCCCTGAGCTCCAGGAAGTTGATCTGCTGAGCAGACTCCCACGTGGTCCAGAGGCCCTGAGTACGTGCCCCTTGGCAATGCGCTCCCCAGCCCAGAGGGATGCATCTGTTGTCAGCACCCGGGCCGGCTGAGGTGACTGGAAAGGCATTCCGAATATCAGGTTCGGCTGCTGAAGCCACCACCGAGAGACGAGATCAGCGGCTCAGAGAGGCGCACTAGGTCTGCTAGGCCGCCTGTGGCTTGTCGCCACTGCTGGCGGAGACACCATTGAGCAGGCCGCATATTCAGGCGGGCATTGGGGGTCACATGGACGGTGGAAGCCATATGGCCGAGTAGTCTCAGGAAGCGCCTGGCGGAGACCAGGGGCTGGCTGCGAAAACGGTCGGCTAGGTCCATGAGCCGTTGAGCCCTGTCGAGCGGTAGGTACGCTCGTGCCTGAGGAGTGTGCAGCCTTGCGCCGATGAACTCGAGATCCTGTGAGGGGAGCAAAGTGGACTTTGCGAAGTTTTATAACAAAGCCCAAGTACTGCAGAGAGTCACCGTGCGGCGTGCGGCGTTGGTGACCTCCGGAGCGGACCGCTGCTCTGATGAGCCAGTCGTCGAGGTACGGAAAGACATATATGGCCGTGAAGCCGGAGATGGGCCGCCACCACCGCGAGACATTTTGTGAAGACTCGCGGTGCGGAGGACAGGCCAAAGGCAGTACTCTGTACTGGTAATGATTTCCTGCCACCACAAACCTTAGGTATTGGCGGTGGCTTTGGGTGGATGAGGATGTGGCGTGTGCATCCTTTAGATCCAAGGAGCATAGCCAATCTCCCTGCTGGAGGTAGGGCAGAAGGATTCCAAGGGTAAGCATTTTGAACTTCTCTCGCACAAGGAACTTGTTGAGGTTGCGCAAGTCCAGGATGGGTCTGAGGCCTCCTGTTCTCTTTGGTATTAGAAAATACCTGGAATAAAAGCCTTGACCTTTTAGGTGGTGGAGTACCGGTTCCACCGCCTGTTCCTGTAGAAGACCTGCTAACTCCTGAAGGAGTAATTCCCTGTGCAGAGGGGGTCGTGGAGGTTCTCCCGGAAAATAGGAGGGAGGGACCTGGTGGAAGTGGAGAAGATAGCCTTCTCGCACGACTTGAAGCACCCAGGCATCTGAGGTGATGCTGGACCACCTGTGGGCGAAGGTGAACCAGCCGGCCTCCGGTGCTGGGAGGAACCAGCGGGGGGGGAGGCTATGCTAAGTCAAAAACGCCCCACCCTGCTGAGCAGGGGCTGGTGGTGCAGGCTTGGGGCTTGCTGCCTACGGGACCCGTTTACCCCGTCCCTTGGCCTGCTGGCCCTGTTGGGGAGCTGCAGGGGCCTGAAAATGGGGGTATTGTTTGTAGGCGCAGCCGCCTTCCTCGGGTAAAAGGACTTTTTTTCCCGAGCCCTTCTTTTTCTGGGAAGGGGCGGAGGTCTTCCTAGAAAGCCTGGTCCTGGTGAGAGTCTCCGTCTCAATCTGTGCAGCCTTTTCAGCCATGGGCTTGCCAAAGAGGTTTTCGCCTCGGCAGGGGACATCGACACTTGTCCTGCACCCAGGTCTCAAGGTCAGACACTGAAGCCAAGCTGTCGGCGGCCCGATGCCGGCTGCAGCCACTCGAGCCGATGCTTCCAAACGCCATCATAGGCTGCTCGGGACATGAATTTTGAGCATTCCGAATGCCAGTGGACAAGGCCAGGAACCTCCGCAAGGGTTCCTCGGACAACACCAGCGGAGAATCCGGCTAGCTCTTTAGCCAGGTCTCGGAGATACATGCCCATGTATAGCTGGTAGGTCTGGACCACGACACGCAAGCATAGAGCCCTGGAAACACTTCTTACCAAGGCCATCCAGGTTACGGGCCTCCCTGCCGGAGGCACCGAGGAGTGCATCTTCTGGCTCTTAAGACGATGCATGGCCGATTCCACTACCATGGAATGGTGGGTAGTTGTGCTTTTTTGGAAGCCAGGGCTCTTGCGGACTCGATAGATAGAATCGACCCGCTTGCTCAGGACCGCGAGAGTGTCCGGACTCTCCCCACATGCGGAAGAGTAGTCGTTTCCAGCATAGGAGGAACCGGTACAGTAAAGTGTTCCCTTGCGGGAGAGTCATACTGGAGGGCGTCGAGCTCTTCGGCTCGAGGCTCCTCCTCGGGGTCCGCAGGGAAGGCCAAAGCCTTGGCCATATCCCTGACGAAGTCCGAGAACCGGGCATCCTCCGGGGGGGACTGCTTCCGAGGTTCGGACTCCGGTGAGTCCGAGGGGACACACCGAGTCCGGAAAGAATCAGGCGACTCTTCCTCTTCAGACTCCCAGACCGACTCCACCGAGGACTCGGTGGGGTCGGCCCGGGCAGGGCGCGGCGCCTGCCGCCCCGACGCCGAGGGAGTCGGCGTCGGCGACCTCGGTCCCGAACGGGAGGCCGAGGGTGACCTCGACCGAGGATCGACTCGAGTTCGCATCGACTCGAGGATCGGCTCGGTCTCCGGGTCGACTTGGACGTCGACGTCCCGGCGGTCGGGGCAGCGACGCCAGCGAAGCAGCCAGCGAGCAGTGCCCGCCTGCTGGTCCATGAAGGCAGACAGTCTGCTCTCCAAGGCCGTCAACCTGAGTCCGAGCTCAGGTGACCCAGCAGCCCCCGACTCGGGCCCGACGTCGGCTGTCGCGGAGGCGAGTCCAGGAGGACCACAGGACTTACCCGAGCAGGCAGCTCCGACTCCAGGCGAGTCGCTTCGGGAGGTGCTCCTTCTCCAAGACCCGGGGCGGCTATCGGGGCTATGCGACCTGGCCCTCGCGGAGCCAGGAGCGTCCACCGATGCCGCCCTCGCGGTTTTCACCTGACGTCGCTGGTCCCCGGAGGGAGAACCCCTGTCGGAGGAACTCCGGCGACGGTCCGAGCTGGAACCTTTGGACGCAGAGGCCTCCGACGAGGTCCCGGGTACGGCTGGGGTCAGCGAAGATCCTATCCCGCTGATGCCGCCGACTTCTCAACGCTTTGGAGGACATTTTGCCGCAGGGCCCACAGATCATTTCTTCATGATCCGGGCCCAGGCAGCGGAGGCAAAAGTCGTGGGTGTCAGTTAGTGACATATTCGGTCACACTGACCACACCGCTTGAAACCACTGGCAGCCATCGGGGGGAAAAAGGGCCCCGGCGAGGTCAAAGGACCCGGGCTGCCAGGGAAAAACCGAAAACGAAAACTGACTAAGTCAGAAAAACGAAAAGAAGAAGAGGACTCTGACCGCGTCGCGAGTCCGGGCGGGAAAAAAGACCGGCGTTCAAACCGAAGGAAAAAGAATAAAATTATGAAGAAATATCAACTTTTTCGCGGGACAAGACGGGGACGTCTGTAGGGCTCCGCGGAAAAAAGAAGACTGGCTAAGATGGCACCCTTGGGCGGGAAGAGGACCGCGCATGCGCGCTGCAATTCCCAAAGGCTTTCTTTGAAAGCTGGGGAAAATTGCTCCGCGAGGGCTCCGTCGGCGCCGACGTCACCCATAAGTGAGGACTGACTTCCTGCTTGGTCCTGGAGAACTCAGATTTCATCAAAAAGATTATTACTGGTGATGAATCATGGGTTTCTGGTTATAACCTGGAAACTAAAGCTTAATCCTCACAATGGAAGACCCCAGACTCTCCAAGTCCCAAGAAAGCCTGTCAGGTGAGGAGCAATGTCAAGGTCATGCTCACCATTTTCTTTGATTACCAGGGTATTGTTTATCATGAATATGCTTCAAAAGGCAAACCATCAATAAGGAGTATGTTTATGTTTATGTTTATTCAGATTTGATATACCGCTCAGGCCCAAAGGCATTAGAGTGGTTTACAATACTATATCATTCAAGGAAATAGGAAAAGAACGCCATTTATATGATAGGACAGAATAAAGAACAGAGACAGTCATACAGGTAAGAAAAGGAGATATACACGGAACAGCCAGTTACCATAATATATAAGCACGAACAATCCAGCCGAAGCCATCAGTGTAACTTCCAGCAACAGACGCCACGGACTAATGCCTAAGGGCCACGCCAAAGTAGAACATCCAAATTTATTTTAAAAAGCTTATATACCGCCAATTGCTAAAGCATCCATGGCGGTGTACAAAGGCATAAAATCAACATCATGACAAACATCAATTTCATATACCCCCAAATAAAAAAATAAAATAAACACCCCAACCCATAAAAGTTCTGACTCGTTTGAGAGATGCAGTTCGTCGTAAGAGGCCAGAGTTGCACAGAAATGGTGAATGGTTGCTTCATCATGATAACACCCCAGCTCACACATCGCATCTTGTCCAGTAGTTCTTGGCCAAACACCAAATCAAGCAAGTCCATCTACCTCCAAACTCACATGACCTTGCACCCTATGACTTTTTCTTGTTTCCAAAACTGAAATTACCACTAAAAGGAAGGATATTCAATGACTTAAGAGGCCATTAAGCAAAATTTGACACAGCAACTTCACAGCATAACGAAAGAGGCATTTCAAAATTGTTTCCAGCAGTGGCAGGAAGACTGGAGGAAGTGTGTTTTATCAGAAGGGAACTACTTTGAAGGAGACTGAGTCCAATAACTGTCAGTGTTATACTTCTTGTATTATTGTACAAGTCTCATACTTTTTGATCATACCTTGTATGGCAAAGCACCGTCAGCATCCCCTTGGCCATCACATGATGCCTCTGCTGGGTATCGTGGATCAGGGCTGTAAGCCTACTACTACTACTACTATTGAACATTTGTATAGTGTTACAAGGCATACGCAGCGCTGCACAGATACATGTAAAAGGTGGTCTCTGCTCATCGGAACTTACAATCTAGTCGAGACAGATAACACAGTAGCTGTAGACATGGGATTCAGCTAGGGGAAATGGTAAGAAAACACAATGGACATCAGGTGAATCAAGATCCAAAAGCAGTAGCAAAGAGGTGAGTTTACAGCCTGGATTTGAAAAGGGTCAGAGAAGGTGCCTGATGTACAGACTCAGGTAGTTTGTTCCAGTCATAACGAGCAGCAAGGTGAAAGGAGCAAAGTCTGGAGTTGGCAATAGTAGAGAAGGGCAAAGACAGGAGTGATTTGTCAGAAAAGTGGCGTTTCCAAGGAGGGGTGTAGGGAGAAATAAGAGAGGAGAGATGCACTTATAGGTCAGCAGGAGAAGTTTGAACTGGATGCGGAAACGGATAGGAAGCCAATGAAGAGACAAGAAGAGGAGTAATATGAGTATGACGAGGCTGGTGGAAGATTAGCTGTGCAGCAGAGTGTTGAACAGATTGAAGGGGAGAGAGATGACTCATAGGGAGACCAGCAAGAAGCAGGTTACTATAGTCTAAAAGGGAGGTGACTAAGGAGTGGATAAGTATCTTAATAGTGTGTTCAGAAAGGAATGGGTGAATTTTGTTGATGTTGTAGAGAAAGGAACGGCAGGCTTTAGCTATCAGTTGGATGTGGGTGGAGAAGGAGAGAGAAGAGTCAAAGACAACCCCAAGGTTGTGAGCTGAGGAGACAGGGAGGAATAAAGAGTTATTCACAGAGACTGAGAAAGGAGGAAGGGGAGAAGAAGTGATCCATTGGAAGAAAAGTCCTAGCAGTGTTGAGGAGGGCCCCATGAACTCCAGCTGTTGGGAGGGTTGGAGGTGAAACTTGTGGTAGTTGACCATGAATCTCAACCGCTCAAGCACCTGGATGATCAGCTGAGCCAACCGCTATACCCCATCCGGAGAGGAGCTCTTTATAAGCCAGTCGTCTAAGTAGGGGAAGACGAATACCCCCAGAGTCCAAAGGTAAGCAGCCACCACCATGAGACACTTCGTGAAGATTAGGGGTGCCAATGCCAAAGCAAAGGAAAGCACTCAGTACTGGAAGTGCCTATCCCCCCAGGACGAATCTGAGATTTCTGTGAGCGGGGTGGATCAGTATGCCCTTGAGATCCAGGGAGCATAGTCGATTGTCAATTTACAGATAAGGGAGCAGAGTCTCCAGCAAAACCATCTTGAACGTTTCTTGCACCAGGTAGGTGTTGAGGTCTTGAAGGTCCAGGATGGGCTGAAACCCCCCCCCCCCCCACACCCCACCTTCTTGGGGACCAGAAAGAACCTGGATTAGAAGCCCCACTCATCCTGAGCTGGATGCACCGGCTCAATGGCCAGATCGGTTAGCAGGGCGGAGACCTCTCCTTATAGCAGGCTGAGATGAAAGGGGTCTAGGGAATACTCCCTCAGCTTGGCAGCTTGCAGCATGTAACCTCTTTGGACTATCTACAGCACCCAAGCGTCTGAGGTGATAAGAGGTCATCTATGGGAAACAGGATGAGCCATCCCCCCACTAGAGGGCTATGTTTCGCAGGAACCAGTTAAAACCCCATCCCTGATTTGGGTTGAGGGTCTGGCTGTGCCTTCTGAGGCTTCTCTCAGTGTTGCTGGCAAGGAGCCTGCACCTTTGGCTGCGAGCTCTGGGGGCTCAGAGATACTGGTGCTTATGCTGGTAGTACGTTTTGTTGCCTTCGTACTTCTTACGAGAAGGGACAGCAGTCTTCCTCGAAAGCCTGGTGAACATGTTATGCTGCATCTCAATCTCACCAGCCTTAGCCTCCGCCTGTGTCCCAAAGAGGTTGTCTCCCCGGCAAGGCACGTCCGCCAGCTTATCCATCGCTTACCTACCGCTCCAGGTCCGAGGACTAGGCCAGGTGAGCCAGCGAACCTAATGCCCACCACCACAGCCTTGCAGGTCGACTCGATGACCTCATAGGTCACTGAGGGCATATACTTGGAACAGTCCTTGCCATGGCCCACCAAGGTGCAAAAAGAGTCCAGGCACTCAGGGGAGATGAGTGGGCCAAAATCAGCCAGATTCTGCATGATGTCCTTCAGGAACATGGTCATGTACAGCTGGTACGAAAGGACCCTGGCCACCAGCATGGTGCTCTGGAAATACCGCCTGCCAAAGGAGTCCAAGGTCCTCGCCACCCTGCCTTAAGGCAATGAGGAATGGGTCTTACTGCTCTTGATCCTTCTCATGGCAGATTCCACCACCAGAGAGTGGTGCAGGAGTTGAGACTTCTCAAATCCCAGGGCCCTTTGGACCCAGTACATTGAGTCCAGCTGTCTGTTGACCAATTGAACTATAAGGGGGTTCTCCCACATCCTCATCTGCAGCCTCTATAGGATCTGGTGCACCAGCACCATCACAGTCTCCTTCAGGGCTGAAGGGTACTGGAGGATCTCCAGTTTCTCCACCCTAGGATCATCCTCGGGCTCCAAGGGGAAGGGGATGGCCTTGGCCATATCTCTCATGAAGTCCTGGAAGGACATGTTCTCCAGAGGCAATTTCTGCCATTCATACTGTCATGAGGTAGACAGCACAAAACCTGGAATATTAAAGAGTAGTGCAGAGGAAGAGCTTACTTGTCATGAGCTAGACAGCACTAAGCCTGAAACATTAAAGAACAATGCAAGGGAAGAGCCTACCTGTCATGAGTTAGATAGCACAGACCCTGAGAGATTAGAAAGTAAAAAGAAAGAAGAGCTTACCTTACAGCCACAGATGCAGTTGCAGCATTCACAATGCAGAGAGGCAGGGAAAAGGAAAACAAACCTTCCACATGGTTTTAGTGACGCAGTAAGAATTGAGGGTTCCAATCAGGCTCACCTGGACCCAGACTCACGTTCTACGTTAGATGAGCAGAGAGATAAAAACAGGTGGGAAATCCCACAGAGAGGAGGCGAGCTGGAACTAGGAAGGAGGGAAGGAAGGAAGCTGGAGCCTGGACTAGGGCTGGAGCAGGAGTTTGAGTTTGAGGAGGAAAGCAGAGACCAAAGGAAGTCTGACTGCAGTTCCAGGCAGGCTTGGAGAGAAGGTGAGACCAGAACTCCAAAGCAGTTACAGAAAGACACGTTGCCTTGGAGAACCAGGGCTGAAGAAAGGCAGGCTGATAAACCCAGGAGAGCTAAGAAAGACAGTAGCAAAGTCTTCCCAGCCAGAGGGGTCCTCGTACCGAGGCAAACAGCCAAGCCAACAGAGGGCGGAGGTCACGTCCAGAGAAGCTCACTGAAGGCAGGAAGTGAGTTTCCTTCAGCTAAGCACAGTAACCGGTGTTCCCAAAGAAGAGCAGGCCGCAGGGCAGAGAGAAAGCCTTGGCTAGAAGCAGAAGAGTTTGAAACCATCTTCTCCACAGGAAGAGATAAGTACTCTATCTTTGGTAAAGGGAGAGAAGGGGGTCTCCGTGGGAAAAGCCAGGCTTACAACAGGCTAGTGAACTCTTATTGGCCTAAGCCGTGGGAAGAAATCCCCAGCACAGCTCCTGCTATCTGGGACACCCAAAAGCAGCTCCAACTCACAGCAACTGAGGTTTCCCCAGGGCAAGGCTCGGAGAGCAGCTTCACAGGGGCTCAGTGTCCATACACAGGACCCGGTCCTGGCCCTATGCAGTGGGAGAGCTATAGCCCAGAAAACATCCCTGAGCCCATGGAATGTGCTTTATGTGTGGCTGATAACATAGAGTCTCTCTGTTAAGAAAAGGAGCAGGAAAGAAAGTGTATTTTTGCACATTGTAAATGTGATGGACTTTATCTGCTGGAAAGAAGCATAATTATTATTTGTTAAGTCCTCTACACCGGTGAAGCAACCGTTCTTTTATGTTGTCCTTATTCTATGACATCCTCAAGGGAAAGGGAATAAAACCCAACCTTAATTTTCACTCTGGACACGACTGCAGTGTCATTATTTCCACAACTTCAGGCTATGCCCAGGTCTAGGCAACCGCCTAAGACCGGCACAGTCTCACAAATGGCATAGTTCTTGGATACCAGAAAAAGAGGACACCGTGCAAGAGGGACGGAGTCACCAGCGCCAGAGGACGCAACCAGGACGGCGGCGAAACAAGCCCAGACAATTTCCCTTGCTCTCCCAGAAAGTCCCTTGCTCTCATAGGCAAAGGATATGCAATCTGCAATCCATTTAGACAGAGTTCGCTTGGAAATTGGTAATCCAAGATGACTGGAGTCAAAGGCAAAAAAAGCTGAGAAGCCTTTCTATGTTGCTTAGTTCTCTGAAGATAAAAGGCTAAAGCTCTTTTACAATCCAGAGTGTGACGATTCCTTTCTGCATCAGAGGCATGAGGCCTAGGGAAGAATACAGAAAGGTAAACCGACTGGTTTAAATGAAAAGGCGAAACCACCTTTGGCATAAAGTGAGGGTGAGTCCTAAGAACTACTTTATCATGGTGGAACCTTGTATAAGGAGGATCAGCCACTAAAGCTTGTAGCTCACTGATGCGTCTTGCAGAAGTGAGAGCAATTAGGAAGATTACCTTCCAAGAACGAAACTTCAGAGATGTAGTGGCTAAGGGTTCGAAGGGCGGTTTCATGAGCTGCCCAAGGACAAGATTCAAATCCCATGCCACAGGTGGTGGCTTAATGGGAGATTTAGTTAAAAGTAGACCTCTCATAAACCGCGCTACAAGCGGTTGAGAGGAGACAGGTTGTCCATCCAAGGGCTTGTGGAAAGCTGCAGTGATGCTAAGGTGGACCCTTACTGAATTGGTCTTTAGACCAGAGGATGATAAATGGAGGAGATACTCTAGTAACACCTCCACTGGAACTGAAAAGGGATTAAGTTCCTTTTTTGAACACCATATAGAAATCCTTCTCCACTTGAAGGCGTAGGCCCACCTTGTGGAAGGTTTTCTTGAAGCCAAAAGGATATCTTTAATCTGTTGAGAAAGGTTGATATCCTGGAATTCTAGGCTCTCAGCAGCCACACCCTGAGGTGTAGGGACTGAGGATTTGGGTGTAATAGTGTTCCATTCTTCTGGGAAAGAAGATCTGAAGCACATCCCAGCTCCAGAGGCTTGGCTTGAGAGAGACACAGAAGCAGTGGATACCACGTCTGTTGCGGCCAGCGTGGGGCTATGAGGATCATATGGCCCCTGTCTCCCTGAAGCTTGAATAGAGTTTTGGGAATGAGGGGAATGGGAGGGTAGGCATAGAGGAAGTCCTGACCCCAATGGAGACGGAAGGCATCCTTTGCATGACAGTTATGAGCCAGAATTCTGGAACAGAACCAGGGAAGTTTGGCATTCTGAGGACTTGCAAAGAGGTCTATATCTGGAGTTCCCCAGATCTGAAAGATTCGAGCAATTTGCTCTGGATGAAGAGACCACTCATGTGGCAGCAATACTCGACTGAGTTTATCTGCCAAGAGATTTTGTGTGCCTGGAAGATACACCGCTAGTAGGTGGATATGAAGATCTCTGGCGAAGGCCCAGAGGCGTAGAGCTTCGTTGCACAGTGCCTGAGAACTTGTCCCACCCTGCTTGTTCACGTAGAACATGGCTACTTGATTGTCGATCTGGACAAGAACCATCTTGAAGCTCAGGCGGTCCTGAAATACTTGAAGAGCATAGAAGATGGCTCTGAGTTCCAGGAGGTTTATGTAAAGACAAGCCTCCTGCTCGGTCCAGAGACTTTGAGTGGAGAGATTGTCCAAGTGAGCCCCCCAACCTAACTTGGACGCATCTGTCATCAAGGTGGCTTGGTGCAGTGGCTGCTGAAAAGGAGACCTTACAAGAAGGTTTTTCAGCAACTGCCACCACTGTAGGGACAAAATTAGGCATGTAGAGTTTCTGATTTTGTCTCCCAGGCGGCCCGACGCCGGTGTCCACTGAGAGGTTAGGGTCCACTGGGCTGCCCTCATGTGTAGGCGAGCATAGGGAACCACATGGACAGTGGATGCCATATGCCCCAGCAGCTGAAGCATTTCTCAAGCAGTTAGAAGGATTTTCATAGCTGCTTGAGAGGTCAGCTGGAGTATTCGAACACAACGTGGTTGTGGCAGGAAAGCCTTTGACTGCCTTGTGTCAAGAAGAGCCCCTATGAACTCTAGGGACTGAGAAGGGGTGAGATGAGATTTTGGGAGGTTTATGACCAGTCCCAGGTACTGCAGGATTTGCATTGTACAGGAGAGAGCAGAGCTGGCTTCTGCAGCTGTTGATGCTCGGATGAGCCATTCGTCCAAGTAGGGGAAGACAAATATCCCCAGAGTTCTCTTGTGATCTGTATGAATGAGGATATGTGTATATGCATCCTTTAGATCTAGAGAACATAGCCAATCCTGACTCTGAATGTAAGGAAGAAGTGTTCTGAGAGAGATCATCTTGAATTTTTCTCGAAACAGATACTTGTTCAACTCTCTGAGGTCCAGTATGGGCCTGTATCCCCCTGTCTTCTATGGAATGAGGAAGTAGGGGAAGTAGAAACCTATGCCCTGTTGGGACATAGGTACCTCTTCTATTGCTCCTTGCGCAAGTAGTGAGGTGACCTCTTGACACAAGAGAGTGGTGAAGGGGCCCCGAGAATTGAACTGTCTTGTGATGGTGGGAGGGGGCATATTGTGGAAATGGAGTTTGTACCCCTCTGTTACAATGGAGAGAGTCCACTGCTCTGATGTTATCTGTTGCCATCTTTTGGCAAAATGACAGAGTCTGCCTGGGATGGTGAGAGGCTCTGGACCCTTTAGAGGTAGGATGACTAAATTCTCTAAGAAGGAGTCAAAGCCCCTGAGGAGGCTGTGTCTGCTGAGCTGGTTGAGCTCTGGGGACTTGGGCCTTCTTCTGTTGTTTGGGTTGCTGCTGCTCCTTTTGGGGAGCATGAACTGGGCAGTGGACAGCTTGGGTGTAAGATGGATAAAATTTATTTTTCTTGTTGAAAAGGGGTTTCTTAGCTGTCTTTTTCTTAGCTGGGTTGGCTGTGGTCCTTGATAGTCTGTTCAAGGTGGTGTTTTTGGACTCAAGCTGAGAAGCTTTGTCCTGCCGATCCTTACCAAAGAGGTTTTCTCCTTTGCAAGGAATATTTCCCAGCTTGTCTTGCACCCATTGTTCTAAATCAGATGCTTGTAACCAGGCAATGCGACGTGCACCGATGGAGATAGCAGAGGTTCTGCTAATGCACTCAAAGCAATCAAAGGTTGCACGGTTCATGAACTTAGAAACGTTCTGGGCATGTTTGACCAGAGTGAGGAAGTTTGCCCTCTTGTCTTCAGGAAGAAGTGGAGCCATGAGCTCCAAATCTCTTCTAACCTCCCGAAGAAACATACCCATATAAAGTATGTAAGAGCTTATTCTAGCCGATAGCATCGAGGACTGAAAGCATCGATGCCCAAAGGCATTGAGCGTTCTCGAGCCACGACCTGGAGTATTGGATGAATGCGTCTTAGCACTCTTGATCCTATGCATTGCCGATTCCACCACCATGGAATGGTGTGGTAATTGTGTTTTTTGCATACCGGGACACTGCGGTACCCGGTACATTGTATCAAGTCTCCTAGAATGTGGAGACCCCATTAAAGGCGTTTCCCACATCCTAAGCATGAGATCATGCAAAATTCGGTGAATGGGAAGGGTAGCAGCCTCCTTAGGAGCTGCCGGATACTGAAGAATTTTCAATTCTTCAGCTCTCAGTTCCTTCTCAGGGGTCACGGTGATCGAGAGTCCCCTTGCTACATCCCGTATGAAGTCCTGAAAGGACATGTCCTCCAGAGGAGACATCCGATGCTGTGGTGAAGGAGAGGATCCTCCGGAAGAACCACTCCGGTACCAACAGAGTCCTCGGAATCGGAGGACTCGAAGTATTGTCAGGCCAGATGCTCTCGTATTGCTTGTCGGCGGTATCGATCGAAGTCGGCATCGGAATGCCTTGATACTGGGCCCTCGATGCCAGAGAACGATTCCAGGGTCGGCATGGGAGGAAGCATGGAGAGAGGCGCATCGGTCGATGCAGGTACATTTGGTACCAATATCGGTAGGACAACTGCGTCGATTGTAGCGCTTTTAGCGGTACCGAGGCTGCTAATAAAGCCGCAATACTGCGCTCGATGGCCAGGATACGTTGATCCATGGAGCCCACCGATGTCTGGATGTCAGAACCGGAAGAGCAGGCCACGACATCAGAACATGGCACCAACAGTTCTCCGGAGGTGGAAGCTTCGAGAACATCCTGGAACCCCGTTAATGCTTTGGAGGCAGGGGCCTCCTGCCGGGGTTGTTTGGCCGGTGTGTTTTCCTCGAGGGCAACGCTAGTAGCATCTCGATGCTTAGAAAGAGATCTACCCTTGGAAGACCTGGGTTTAGTTTATTTATTTATTTATTTATAGTCTCTTTTATACCGCGCTATTCAGCATCAGCGCGGTTTACAGTAAACAATGAACACACACATTTCCAATAGTACTTTGTGTTTACATATGAACAGGAAATTCAACTTGGCTAACAGGGGAACTATATACAATAACAATATATACAATTCACAAACTAGTCATGTGCTCGTATGGTTTCACAGTGGAGATTTGGGTGGTTTCAGCAGTTGGTACTGAGCTTCTATTGGTTTCCGGGTAATGTAGGAGGAAGAGGTAGTGTTTCACGGCTTTTCTGAATTGGAATATGTCTGTGATTGTTCGGATGTTGTGAGGGAGGTTATTCCAGATCATTGGTGCATAAAATTTGTAGGCCCTGCTGGATGTTGACTTGGTGCATTGAGTTATTGATCTTGGGACTATCAAGGTGTTTTGTGCTACTGACCTTCTGTCCCTATTGTGGGGTGTCATCTGGATTAGCTCTGTTAGTGATGCTGACGAGAGACCTTTGGTGGCTTTGAAGGTGAGTAGCAAGGTCTTAAATGTAATTCTACCTTGAATCGGGAGCCAGTGGAGTTGTTTCATAATGGGTGAGACATGGTCTTTCCTGGATGCTCCGTGTAGAACTCTTGCTGCGGTGTTCATTGCCATTTGCAGTGGGTTTAGAGTGGTTTGGGGGAGTCCCTGCAGTATTGCATTCGCATAATCGAAATGCGGGATGATTAGTGCCTGATAGATAGTCCTGAAATCATCTGGCTCAAGCAGAGATCGCAGGTATCTAAGGGATCTGATTTTATGATATACTGCCCTTACAGTGTTACTTATATGTGCCTGCATATTTAGGTTCTGGTCTAGTGTGACGCCGAGGTACCTGATCGCGGATTTGATCTGGAGGTCTGCGTCCTTCACTTTTAGTACTGCCGGCGCAGTGAAGTTACGGTTCCTTGTAATGAACATCACCTCCGTCTTCTTGTGTTGAATCCGGAGGTTTTGGGATTGTAGCCAATTGGATATTTCATTTATGCAGCATGTTATTGATGAGAGGTCGGGGTTTTCTGTTGCAAAAGGCGTATATCATGCAGTTAACGTTGAAAGACCGGATCAGGTTGCAGATAGGTTGCATGTAAATATTGAACAGCAAGGCGGAGAGGGAGGATCCTTGTGGGACACCTTGGCTTTGGTGGAATGGATCTGATGATGTGTCTCTGGATCGTACCTGCTGCCATCTGTCCGAGAGGTAGGACCTGCACCACTCGAGTGCTTTACCGGAGATTCCTTTCTCGTTGAGGCGTTCTAGGAGGCGCTCATGGCTCACGGAATCAAATGCTGCCGCGATGTCAAGGAGGACAAGGACAAAGCCTTGGCGGGTATTGTTGATGCCTGATATTATGCTGCTGAAGAGTATGGTAAGAAGGGTTTCAACTCCGTGGGCTTCTCTAAATCCGTGTTGGCATGGATCCAGTGGTGCATTGGAATCAATGTGATCTTGTATTTGTCTCTGAACTTCCTTTTCCATTATTTTTGCTAGCATTGGTATGCTTGCTATCGGTCTGTAGGATTCCGGTTTCTGTTGGTCGAGTTTGTTGTTTTTTAGTAGAGGTCTTATTGATGTGTGTTTGAGGGTGCATGGGAAAGCACCCGTTGTGAACGATTGTTCCATGAGTCTGGATATGAGGGGACTGAGGTCAGTCCGTAGTTCTTTGATCCAGAAAGCCGGGCATGGATCAGATTGTGCAGTAGTCGTATTGATGGCTGTTATGGTGTCTTCGATGCGTTGTTTGGATGGAGTCGTGAAGGTAGTGAGTGGTGTTTGATTGTAAGGCTGAAGGATAGTGCTGGACGCAGGGTTGTTGTTTGACAGAGTTTGGTTTGTAGATAGTCCGCATATGTTTGAGGATGGATTCCGTTTGCTTGTTCTGATGCACGTTCTGTTGTAAGTCGCTTAACGAGGGCAAACAGGTCACGAGGTTTGTTGAGGGATCTCTTTAAAGTGTCGGCGTGGTAACGTCTCATGGCTTCTGTCACTGCGGTACGGTGCGCTGTGAGTTGTAAGTTGTATGCACTTTGGTCTACTTCTGAGCGTGAGCGGCGCCAGCGTCTCTCAAGTTTTCTTAGTGTCGCGAGTGAGGCTTTCAACTCAGTAGAGTACCAGGCTGCTGTGTGTCGTTTCCCTTGAGATTTGTTATTTGATGGGCGAACAGCGATTGAGCTGAGTATCTCATTCCAGTTGGAGACTAGTTTGTCTGGGTTGTGTGCTGGTGAGGTTATTAGTGGGATTGCTGATTTCAGGATTAGTTACCTGAGATCCATGGGAGGAAGATGAAGCCCTGGATGACGTTGATGCAATGGACATTGCATCCGAGGCAAAGAGGGTGCCGAATTTTGCAGCTCTGTTCTGCAGGCCTCTCTTGGTCATCTTTCTACAAAGGAGACACTCCGATGGCAAATGGTCAGGATCTAAACATTTAAGACACCAATCATGGGTGTCGGTAGCAGAAATGGTACCGCTACATTTTGAACATTTTTTGAAACCACTAGATGGTTTCTCCATTTTGGAAGAAAAGAGGGCCTAGTGCCCAAAATTGCACCTGGCACCAAGGGACAGACCCTCAAAAAAGAAGTTCTTCTTTTTTTTTTTTAAAGAAGAAAAGAAATAAGAAAATAAAGAAGGCACCGGTGGTACCAGTATAGGCGTCGAGGAAGGTAGACACGACCACAAAAGAAGATTTTCTGCGGTGACAGGGTTTGCTGCCTGTCGGCTCCGCAGAAAATGAAAAACTGAAGAGTTGGAAAGGCGGGAAGGCAGTGATGCAGGTGCAGTGGGATGCTCCCAAAAGCTTTCCTATTGAATGCTGGGGAGCGTCCGACGATACCAATATGTGAAGACTACATTTCTGCTTGCTCCTGGAGATGCCCATATCCTCCGGCGGGGACCGTCTCTGAGGTTCTGAGACTGGGGAATCAGAAGGGACGTTGCGATGGCGACAGGTATTGGGAGATGTCTCCCAGTCGGAGTACTCTGAGGAGGACTCATAGGTGGGCTGCCCAGTGGGCTTCATGGTCCTTGAGGTCCCACGGTTGTCACCCGGAAAACTGGCTGGGGATGACCGAGCTCCTGTCGAACAGGACGCCGAACATGACCGGCCGAGGATCGACTTGAGGCCACAAGACCTCGAGGATAGGCTCGGCTTCCAGGGAGGTCTTAGACATCGTGCCCGGTGGTCGGGGCTTATGAACCAGATGCACTGGACAACAGTGCCCGCTGCTGGCCGATGAAGGCAGACAAACTGCGCTCCAAGGCCGCCATCCTGGACTGCAGCCCAGAAGGCTCCGCAGCCTTGGACGCGGGCCCCGAGGCACTCAGGCCCGATGCTGGCTCCCCCAAGGGGGAATCCTCAATGAGGATAGTGTTTGGGGACTGAGGCCGGTCCGTGGCTGGGTCCTTCTGACGGACCTTGGCAGGTCTCTCCTTTTCCGACGCCTCGGACAAGCACGTCGGACTGTGGGACCAGGCCCGGGAGGTTCCAGGCCGGTCGGAACCATCCAAGGACACTGCCTTCGAGGGTTTCTTCTTCTTCCTGTGCTCCCTCGAGGGAGACCCCCTTCTCCAAGGACCCACTACAACAGTCAGGTTCAGAAAGTTCCTCCCGAGATGTTGGGGCCTTGGATGAGGCCCTGGCCTTCAGAGGCATAGGGGATTCAGGGAAGAACTTATCATGCTGCTGCTGGTGGCTCTTCAGGGACTTGCTGGACACCTGTTTGCAAAGGCCGCAAGCCGCCGGGTCGTGGTCCGGCCCGAGACAACGGAGGCAGCAGTCATGTGTGTCGGTTAAAAACATTATTTTAAAGCACTGATCACACTTTTTAACACCACTGGTAGCCATGGTGGAAAAAAGTACCCCTGCGAGGTCGAAGACCCTCCGGGCTGCCAGGGGGGAAAAAAGGCGCGAAGACGCCGGAAAATAAAGAAAAAAAAATGAAGTACCGAATTTGAAAGCTGGGGGGATGCTTCCATGAGGGCTCCATCGGTGCTGACGTCACCCATATGTGAGGACTGACTTCCTGCTTGTTCCCAGAGAATCAGTCCTCACATATGGGTGACATCGGCGTCAACAGAGCTCGTGCGGAGCATTTCCCCAGCTTTCAAAGAAAGCCTTTGGGAATTCTACCAAGCATGCATGGTCCCCTTCCCGCCCAAGGGTGCCATCTTGCTCAGTCAGTGACATAGCTAAGACGTCAGTAAAAAAATTAAGCAAGGTAGGGAAGGCAACTCCTAGGGGAGGAGGGAGGGTTGTGAGTGCTGATTCCTGCTGTTCCCGGAGAACACCTGTTACAGGTGAGTAACTACGCATTCTAAAGGAACAAGCAGGAAGTCAGTCCTCACATATGGGACTCCCTAGCTCCAGGCTGCCGAGGACCGAACCACGACAGCACCAATGGCAGCCAATCGGGTAGCCATGAGTTGCAGAAGGTGAGTCCCCGCTGAGAGACTCTGCAAGACTCTAGCGTCCAGAAGCACTATCACTCCAGTAGCCTAAACACAGAAGGATTGGAGGGCAGGAGTTGCCTACACCCTGAAAATATTATGGAGTATTGCCTGGCCGAAGGCACTGTCCCTGTGGGACTCGCTTTCCAGGCAGTAGTGAGCTGCAAACATGTGAATTGAAGACCATGAGGTGGTTCTGCAGATCTCTGTCACAGAGCAAAGGTTGGGTACTGATGTAGCCATTGCCCTCACGTGATGCTCTGTGATCTGGTGTTCTAGGGAGAGGCCTGCTCGCTCATAGGCAAGGGCAATACAGTCTGCCATCCATGTGGACAAAGTACGCTTGGTCACGGGAAGCCCCAGTCTGCTGGGGTCACAGGACACGAAAAGCTGAGGTGCTTTAAGGTGGCCCCGGGTCTTCTATAAATAGAAGGACAGGGCCTGTTTGCAGTCCAGTGTATAGAGTATGAGCTCCTCTTTGCCGGCGTGAGGTCACTGAAAGAAGGTGGGAAGTACAACCTCTTGGTTGAGGTGGAATGGCGATACCACCTTCGGGAGGAACGTGGGGTGAGTGAGGAGCACCACCCTGTTCTTGAAGAACCTGGTGTATGGAGGGTCTGCCACCAGGGCTTGGAGTTCATTCATCCTGCAAGCTGAGGTTAAGGCCACTAAGAAGGTTACCTTCCAGGACAGGTACCACAAGTGGCACATGGCCAGAGGGGCTCAAACAGTGGTCTGGTAAGATGGGAGAGCACCAAGTTGATGTCCCACTCGACTGCCGGGAGCAGAGAGGGGTCTTCAACAGTAGAAGGTCCCATAGAAACCGTGAGACTAGGGGATGGCTTGAGAGGGGTTTGCCCTCAACCGGGTAGTGGTGAGCAGCTATAGCGCTCAAGTGTACCCTGACGGCATTAGATTTCAGCCTGGCGTGGGACAGGTGCACCAGGTACTGGAGTACCAGCTGTATGGGGCAGGAGAAGGGATTCTCCTTCCTGTCCACACACCAGAGGGCAAACCTGCACCACTTAAAGGCATAGGCCCTTTTGGTAGAGGGCTTTCTGGAGGCCAGCAGGATCTCTTCAACCTCTGCTGGCAGGATGAGAGGGGCCAGAGCTGCCCTCTCAGCAGCCAGGTCATTAGCGTCAGTGACCCCACATTGGGGTGCAAGAGAGAGCCCTCCTCCTGAGTCAGGTCTGGAGCTCAGCCTAGGGGGAGTGGAATTGCCGCCGAAAGAGAGAGCAGCAGAGGAAACCAGGGTTGCCTGGGCCACCTGGGGGGCAATCAGTATCACCGATGCCCTCTTGCTCTGGATTTTGTCCATCCAGTGGTCTGTGAGAAGCACAATGGCACTAAGGTGAATTCTCACTGAGTTTGTCTACCTGTCAAGGATAAGTAGAGGAGATATTGTAGAAGTGACTCCACTGAGCAAGAAAAGGGGTCAAGGTCCTTTTGAGAACACCAAAGGGCAAACCTATGCCATCTGAATGCATAAGACCATCTGGTGGAATCTTTACGTAATACAAGAAGGACATCCTTGACCGCCTGAGGTAGGTTGAGGTCGGTGAGCATTAGCCTTTCAGCAGCCATGCTGTCAGGTGTAGGGAGTGAAGAATGGAATGGAGAAGCATCCCGTGGTCCTGAGAGAGGAGGTCAGGTGCACATCCCAGGCTGAGAGGCTGAGTCTGCGCAAGGCAAAGCAGAGGAAACCACGGTTGATGGGACTAGAAGAGAGCTATGAGAATCATCAAGCCCTTGTCAGCTTGCAGCTTGAATAGTGTCTTGGGTATCAAGGGGATGGGTGGGTATGCATAGAGTAGCCCCTGTCACCAATGGAGAAGGAAGGCATCTGGAGCCTGTCAGTGTAGAGACAGAATCCTGGAGCAGAAGCAAGGAAGCTCCATGTTTTGTGGAGTGGTAAAGAGATCTATGAGTGGTGTTTCCCATGTCTGAAAGATCCGAGCAGCCTTCTCTCGATGCAAGGTCCATTTGTGCGGACAAAGGATACGGCTTAATTTGTCTGCTAGGACATTGAGTTCAACTCAGGGGGTACACTGCTCTCAGGTGGATGTGGTGAGAGATGGCAAAAGACCATAGGTGAATCACCTCTTTGTAGAGGGGATGAGATCCCGTTCCCCCATTTGTTTATGTAAAACATCACAAGCTGGTTGTCTATTCAGACTAGAACGGTTGCTCCACTAGCTGGCGCTGAAAAACCCAAAGAGCATTTGTCAGTGTCCATAGCTCTAGCAGGTTGATCTGCAGGGCAGATTCCTGTGTGTCCACAGTCCCTGTGTGGTCTGGTCATTCATATGAGCCCCCCAACCCAGTTTAGAAGCATCTGTCATCAGGGTGCATTGAGGTGGAGGCATCTGAAAAGGTAACCCAATGAATAGATATTGTGGGAGATACCATCACTGAAGGGACATGATAAGTTGAGGTGTGATGTGGATCTTGTCCCTGAGACAACTTTTCACTTGCATCCACTAGGAAGACAGAGTCCACTACACTTGATGAACGTGTAATCAAGTGTAGGGGATGACATGGACCATGGAGGTCATGTGTCGCAATAGTTGTAGCATGTCCAAAACTGTTACATTGTTCTGATGTTGTACCCTTTTTGCTAGCTCGATGAGAAAGGCACAAAGTTCCTCTGGGAGGAAAGCTCGGGCTTGTTGAGTATCTAGGAGTACTCCGATGAACTCCAGTCATTGGGTCGGAGCGAGAGGATTGTGTTGAGTGTATGGGGAACAGGGGTGAATTACTGGAAGAAAGGGGAAAAGGTGGATGAACTGGAGAGGTGTAAGGAGAAGATAGGTCATGTGAGTGTCAGAGTGGGAGTGAATGGTGCGTGGTGTGTATGGTGCATTAAGGTATGGGTGCTGGGATGGGGGAAGAGGGGTTTGAGGAAGGAATGGGTAGGAGTGGAAGAGCCAGACAACCTCCTAATCTGCTGAAGGAGCTTGGGAAAGATATATGGAATGGCCAGGGGTTAAGCTGGGCGGCTCTAGGCAAGATAATGGATCAACACTGGGGTGGAAGGCCACTTGGATGTGTTAAAATATGGCTGCCTTGAAGTGGGCAACCCTTAAAGTTGATGGCTTTCATTGCCCAATAAAAAGGGAAAGGGTCTTGACATATTTGAGGAAGATGTGGGTGGATGTGGCCTTCTTTCAGGAGACTCATTAAAGTAGTAGAGAACATATGAAATTATGGAAGCAATGGATGCGAAAGTTGGAGTTTGCAGCTTATAACAGGCATATGGGTATGGCCATTGTGATCCAAAAGCACTTGGCATTTGGAACACACCGAGTGATTAAAGATCCTGAAAGGAGTTACGTTGTGTGGGTGGGAGCCTTGCAAGGGCAAAAGGTAGTCTTGTTAAATATGTATGCTCTCAGTGTGTATCAGCATGGATTTTTTTCTACTTTGATAGCCAAAATTGCAGAATTTTCAGATTATGCAGATTGTAGTGGGGGCCTTCAATACCATTGCTGATCCTTTAGCTGACTGCATCCTCCCAAAAAAAGTTTAAAGATCGGGCAGAGGGGTAGCTGACTGATGTGTGGAGAACAAGGAATCCCACTGCTGGGGAATACACTTTGTACTCCCCCAACCTCCCTCACTCCACATAAAATGTACTCCCACATAGATAAGTTCTTGATATATAAAACTTTGTTTGGGAAGGTGAACTCTGCTTTAATAGAAGAATCCTTGGTCTCTGATCACTCTGAGGTAATCACAGAGATCTGATAGGGGGAACAGCATGGGGATTTTATGTGAAGAATGAATCTGATCTCAGTTCAAGCTAAAGGCTTTAGACAGTACCTACAAAATGCCTGAACAGACTATGTTAAGAAAAACCCAACTGAAGATGTGGATCATTTAACGTACTGGAATGCCATGAAGGCAGTGCTTTGGGGACATATTGCATATGCCCAAGGAAATAAAAATAAAATTGATCAGGAGTTATTCCCTAAGGTGAGGAAGTTAAAAAAATTAAGAGGAGCTCGCACTCTTTGGACCAAAGAAGGGCAGAAACAAATAGCATAGTTACTCATCTGTAACAGGTGTTCTCCGGGGACAGCAGGAATCAGTCCTCACATATGGGTGATGTCAGTGCCGACGGAGCCCTCGTGCGGAGCAAATCCCCAGCTTTCAGAGAAAGCCTTTGGGAATTGCATCACGCATGCGCAGTTCCCTTCTCGCCCAAGGGTGCCATCTTGCTCAGTCAAATGACATAGCTAAAAAGACAGCAAAAAGAAAAATATATAATAATAGGACTGCAACTCCAAGGGGAGGAGGGAGGGTCATGAGGACTGATTCCTGCTGTCCCTGGAGAACACCTGTTACAGGTGAGTAACTACTCTTTCTCTGGGAACAAGCAGGAAGTCAGTCCTCACATATGGGACTCCCCAGTTATAGGCTACCGAGAACCCACAGCTGAAAAATAGGCTCCCTCTACAAGAGCCGCAAGCAGCCACAATAGGAATCTAACTGAGAGAGTAGCACTCTGGTAGCCTGACACAAAAGGGTCAGAGGGCAGGAGTTGCCTAGACCTCGAAAAGGTTACGGAGTACAGCCTGGCCAAAAACAGTGTCCCGTCGGGACTCCCTATCCAGGCAGTAATGGCCAGCGAAAGTCTGACCCGAGGACCAGGTGGCGGCCCGGCAGATGTCTGCCAACGGAACAGAGCGGAAATGAGCCACTGATGCTGCCATGGCCCTGACCCGGTGGGCCGTGACACGACCCTCCAACGGAAGCTTGGCCGCCCTGTATGCCCAGGCTATACAGTCTGTCACCCAAATGGACAGCGTATGCTTTGAGACAGCCATCCCCAGTTTACTGGGGTCATAGGATACGAAGAGCTGAGAAGTCCTTCTATGGCCCTGCGTACGCTGAATATAGAAGTCCATCGCCCTCTTACAGTCCAGGGTATGCAGAACTGCCTCTGCCCGACTGGCATGCGGCCTGGGGAAAAGGGTAGGGAGAACTACCTCCTGGTTGAGGTGGCATGAAGAGACCACTTTCGGAAAGCCTGTCGGACACAAGGGCCCAAAGCTCACTCACCCGTCGAGCCGACGTGAACACCATCAAGAGCACTACTTTCCAAGAAAGGTAGCATAGATGGCAGATTGCCATCAGCTCAAAAGGAGGGCGAGTAAGCTGCCCTAAAACTACATTCAAATCCCATTCGGCCGCCGGAGGGCGGACCGGAGGCTTCAGCAGAAGTAGACCTCTCAAGAACCTAGTAACTAGGGGATGAGCAGAGAGAGGCTTTCCCTCCACCAGAAAATGGTTTGCTGCGAGAGCACTGAGGTGAACTCTGATGGAGTTGGACTTAAGGCCCAAATCCGAAAGGTGGAGAAGGTACTGTAAGATCACTGTAACCTGGCAGGAGAAAGGATTTACAGTCTGGTCCTTGCACCAAGTCACAAACCTACGCCACTTGAAGGCATAGGTTCGTCTAGTTGAAGGCCTCCTTGAGGCCAGCAAGACCTCTTCCACAGCTTTTGGAAGGAGGAGCAGTGCGAACACTACCCTTTCAGCAGCCATGCCATTAGGTTCAGGGAGCTGAGATTGGGGTGCTGGAGGGTGCCCTCCTCCTGGGATAGGAGGGTTGGGGAGGACCCCAGGGGAATGGGGGCCTCCACCGCTAGCTGAAGCGGGAACCAGGGTTGTCTCGACCACCTGGGGGCTACCAGGATGACTGAGGCCTTGTCCTGGAGGATCTTGAATAGAGTCTTGGCCACCAGAGGCGTCGGAGGAAACACATAGAGTAGGCCCACAGACCATGACATGAGAAATGTGTCGGCAGATATCCTGTGTGGGTGCGGCTGCCAGGAGCAGAACCGGGGCAACTGGTGATTGACCGGACTTGCAAACAAGTCCATTGTTGGCTGTCCCCAGGTCTGAAAAAGCTAATGGACTACTTCCTTGTCCAGCTGCCACTCGTGGGGCTGGAGAATTCTGCTTAGCCTGTCGGCCAAGCAGTTGTCCTGGCCCGGCAGGTAGACTACCCGCAGGTGAATGCCATGTCGGACTGCAAAGGAGCACAGATCCAGAGTTTCTTGACACAGTAGGCAGGACCCCGTACCGCCCTGTTTGTTCACGTAGAACATGGCTACTTGGTTGTCAGTCTGTACCAAGACAGGATGGGGAGCCAAAGTTCACCAGAACACATCCAGAGCTAGGCGTATGGCACGGAGCTCCAAGAGATTGATTTGTTGTGTTCTCTTGTTTGGAGACCACACCCCCTGAGTACAAATCCCCTGGCAATGGGCTCCCCAGCCCAGAAAAGATGCATCCGTGGTCAGGATCCTCGTGTGTCGAGAAGCCTGGAAAGGCATCCCCGCTTCCAAGTGGAATGGTTAAAGCCACCAGTCCAGGAACAGTGCTTGTCATCTGGACACAGTGACTCTGTCTCGGAGGCTGCCTGTGGCCTGTGTCCACTGGTTTCTGAGGCACCACTGAGCAGTTCGAATGTGGAGGCAGGCATCTGGTGTTACATGGACCATGGAGGCCATGTGCCCGAGGAGACACAGAAGGTGCCCTGCTGACACTTGGGATCTGCGACTCACATGGCGTGCCAGGGCCAGAAGCCTTTGTGCCCTATCTGCCGGTAAGTAGGCCCTCGCCTAAAGAGTATCGAGTCTTGCCCCACTGAACTCTAGCTGTTGAGTGGGAACAAGACTGGACTTGGGGTAATTGATCACAAACCCCAGATGCTGGAGCACGTGAATGGTGCGGGAGGTGGCCTGGTGGACCTCTCTGTCTGAAGTGGCTCTGATGAGGCAGTCGTCTAGGTAGGGGAAGACAAAAACCCCTTGGAGTCTGAGAAAGGCGGCCACCACCACCAGGCATTTTGTGAATACTCTGGGGGCAGAGGCCAGGCCAAAGGGAAATACCCTATATTGATAATGATTGCCCCCTACCACAAAGCGTAGATACTGCCTGTGGTCTGGGTGTATTAGGATGTGTGTATACACTTCCTTTAGGTCTAAGGAGCATAGCCAATCTTCCTGGTGGAGGAAAGGCAGAAATATTCCAAGTGAGAGCATCTTGAACTTCTTCCTTACCAGGAATTTGTTAAAGTTGCGCAAGTCGAGGATGGGTCTGAGTCCTCCTGTGCTTTTTGGTACCAGAAAGTACCTGGAATAGAAGCCTTTCCCCTGCAGGTGGTGGGGCACCGGTTCTACCGCCTGATCCTTTAGAAGACCTGCTAACTCCTTCAGAAGAAGGTCTCGGTGAAGAGGAGACCTAAGTGGATCCCCTGGAAAATAAGGAGGAGGTACTTGGGTTAGATGGAGGAGATAGCCCTGATGGACTATCTGCAGGACTCAGGTATCGGTGGTAATGGCTGTCCATTTGTGTGCATACAGGGCAGCCTTCCTCCTGTGCACTGCCTTTCTCCTGTGAGCAGAGGGGCCATGCTGTTTGAGTCAAAAGCCGCTACCAGAATGGGCCGGAGCTGATGTCTGGGGTTTGGGGGCTTTTTGCTTACCCGGGCCATGCCCCTGTCCCTTGGCCTGCTGCCCCTATTGGAGAGCCGGGGAGGACTGAAATGGGGGGCAGCTTCAGTAAGCAGCACCCTTCCTCGGGTAAAAGGGCTTCTCTCCCGAGCCCTTCTTCTTAGAAGGGGCAGAGGTCTTCTTTGAGAGCCGTGTCCTCGTCATGTACTCGGACTCGATCTCAGCAGCCTTGTCGGTCATGGGTTTACCTTGCCCCAACCACTAGGCTACTCCTCCTCAGTTTGCCAAAGAGGTTCTCTCCCTGGCGGGGGACATTGATCAACTTGTCCTGAATCCATTGCTCGAGGTCAGACGACTGTAGCCCTGCTTGGCGGCGTGCACCAATGCCCGCCGCAGCTAACTGGGCTGCTTGAGTCATGAACTTCGAGCACTCATGGACGCCAGTGGACAGGCTCTTGAAGCGCTGCAAAGGTCCCTCAGAGAGACCAGCCGAGAACCCAGTGAGTTCCTTCGCCAGGTCCCTCAGGTACATGCCCATGTACAGCTGGTAGGCCTGGATTCAGCATGTCAGCATAGAACCCTGGAAGCACTTCTTGCCGAGGGCGTCCAAGTTGCAGGCCTCCCTGCCAGGAGGCACCGAGGAGTGCGTCTTCTGGCTCTTCAGCCTGCGATTGGCCGATTCCACAACCATGGAGTTGTGCGGCAATTGTGCTTTTTGAAACCCAGGGCTCTTATGAACTCGATACATGGAATAGATCCATTTGCTGATCATGGGCGCCCACGCCGGTGTCTCCCACATGTGGAGCATCAGCTGTTCCATGATTGGAGGCATGGGTACAGTAAGGGCTTCCCGAGGGGGAGAGTCATACTGGAGGATCTCGAGCTCCTCGGCTCGAGGATCCTCCTCGGACTCTGCGGGGAATGCCAAGGCCTTTGATATATCCCGCACAAAGTCCAAGAGCCTAATGTCCTCCAGGGGGGACTTTCTCTGAAGTTCGGACACCGGGGAATCAGACATGACTTCCCTGTGCCGGTAGGTGTCCGGGGACTCTTCTTCCTCCGTCTCCCAGCCCGATGCATCTGAGGAGGAATCGAGGGGCTCCGGCATTGAGAGCCTTGGCTTCGACCACCCCGACCTCGGCTCCAAGCGGGAGGATGAGATGGACCTTGGACGAGGATCGAATCGAGTCCGCATGGTCTCAAGGATCAGCTCAGCCTCTGGGGTCGACTTCAATGTTGGTGGCCTGGTAGTCGGGGTAGAAGAACCAGTGAGACCGGCCATCAGTTCCCACTGCTGCTCCATGAAGGCAGACATGCTGCGCTCCAGGGCCACCATTCTGAGACCGAGTTCAGAAGGCTCCACAGCCACTGGGTCGGGTCCCGACGCCGTCGGACCTGACACCGGTTCCCCTGGGGGGAGTCCTTGACGAGGACAGTTGTTACCTGCCTCAGCTGCTCCGGGTCCCTTCGAGGAAGTTTTGCTGGACGCTCCAGACTCCGCGACCGGTCCCAGGAGGGGCCTGGCTGTTCAGAGCCATCCAACGACACCGCCTTTGAGGCCTTCTTCTTCCTTCGATGTTCCAGTGAGGGAGACACCCTCTCTGAGGAACCTCTATGTCTCTCGGGCTCGGATTGTTTTCCCCGAGACGTAGAGACCTCAGATGAGGTCCGGGCCTGCGAAGGTACGGACTCAGAAAAAATCCTATCATGCTGCTGCTGGTGGCTTCTCAGGCCCACAGACCTTCGAGGACATCTTCCTGCATGGACCACAGAACTTCGGGTTGTGGTCAGGCCTGAGGCACCGGAGACAGCAGTCATGTGTGTCGGTGAGGGACATTAACTTTGTACACTGATCACACTTTTTAAACCCGCTGGCAGCCTTCAGAGGAAAAAGGGTCCCTACAAGGTCGAAGACCGGGCTGCCAGTGAAAAGAAAAAAACAGCGCGACGCTAGTCACTAAGGACAAAAAACGAAAAATCAAGCCGAACTCGATACCGGTGTACCGAGCCAAAGGCGGGAAGGGGAACCGATGTCGAACCGGCAAAGAAAGAAATAAATTTTCTCACTTTACAAACTTTTCCCACGGTGACTTTTGGACCACATCCATTGGGCTCCGCGGAAAAAAGGAGACTGCGCAAGATGGCACCCTTGGGCGGGAAGGGGACTGTGCATACGTGATGCAATTCCCAAAGGCTTTCTCTGAAAGCTGGGAATTTGCTCCGCACGAGGGCTCCGTCGGCGCCGACGCCACCCATATGTGAGGACTGACTTCCTGCATGTTTCCGGAGAAAATGGAGGTTCGCAAAGAAAGCACAGTTACTTACCTGTAACAGGTGATCTCCGGAACAGCAGGAATTAGTCTTCACATATGGGGTACGTCGGCGCCGACGGAGCCCGCACGGAAATGCTCCCCAGCATCCAATCAGAAAGCCTTTGGGAGCATCCCTCGCGCCTGCGCGGTGACTTCCCGCCTTTCCCACTGCCTCTCCCCAGTTGAGTTTCATAGCTGAGACAGAAGGAGAGAAAGAGGAAAGGAAATAGATAGATACAACTCCTAGGGGAGGTGGGTGGGTTGTGAAGACTAATTCCTGCTGTTCCGGAGATCACCTGTTACAGGTAAGTAACTGTGCTATCTCCAGGAACAAGCAGAAATGAGTCTTCACATATGGGGACTCCCTAGCTGTGGGTGCCAGGGGAGATCCCATAAAATGCGAATCCCTGGAACAGGACGGCATTTCCCAAACCTGGATCTCCGGCATCCCCTGGGGGATGGAGGGTAGGAGTTGAATAGAGCAGAGCTGTAGAGGAACAGCGAATCTAAAGACTACAGGGAAAAAAGTCTTTAGAAGGTATGTCAAGTATCATCAAAATATTTAATGAACTAGCACAATATAGAGCTTACCTACTGGATGTAGGAAGTAGACTGTAGATGCAGTAGCGGAATCTTCAAGGTGACTCCACAGCAGTGAGGAAGAAGTTCCAATCTGGAATGGGCAGGTGACCCAGGTGTCAACCGG
This sequence comes from Ichthyophis bannanicus, assembly GCA_033557465.1. Taxonomy (NCBI): domain Eukaryota; kingdom Metazoa; phylum Chordata; class Amphibia; order Gymnophiona; family Ichthyophiidae; genus Ichthyophis; species Ichthyophis bannanicus. The sequence continues at coordinate 198,616,586 of CM066039.1, forward strand.
GGCAGGAGAAGATCGTCAGGTCTCCAATGAAAAACTTTATGGAAAAAGCTGAGAAATCATTTAGGTACAGAGTCATAAACATTGAGGACTAAAAGAAGAAGACTGACCGATCTGGAAAATTAGCCCAGTCCGGAAGGGAAGAGAGGGTATGTAAAAAAGCCCCTATTCCCAAGGAGAACAGAAGTGTACTCAGGAACACTGAAGATGTACACTGTCCTTCCTAGTTGATAAGCGATAGGAAGACATTGAAGTCTGAGACTGCACAGATAGGGAGATGTATAACAAAAATAGAAGCTGTTGACGTCACAGCAGTAATGGTTAGTATAACCCGTCCCAGTCACTGAGCCGTATGAATACATACATATCTATATCTATGAGAATATATGTATGTAGACAAGTAGTTTTTTTTTTTTTATACATATATATCTACATATAGACATGTAGATAGATATATGTATAGATAGAGGTGGGATGGCTGACGCCCACCCAGGGTACAAAAACATGTATGCCCACATACAGAAAAATAATTTTTCAGAATACATGCCTGCAACTGAGCCACAGAAAAAAACATTCACATGGGGAATGTGATCCAATAATAGGGGGTGAAACCCACCTGAAGAAATATAGAGAATCGATTTCTGTGGAGCAGGAATGTAGGTCAGTGGACGAACCAGTATGGTTGCGTGAAAAACAGAGGATAACAGCAGTCTGGCAAGAGTACGTCAGCAGTACTTTGGGACTCTGATACGTCCAAAGGACAAGAAGAACCCATAGATGAAGATACCAGAGTGACCCAGCCAAGGGGTTCAGGGGTATCATGTACGATAAAGGAGTATGCGTTGTCCAAGTGGAGTAGAAAAACATGATGCCAAACTGTAAGGAACAGGAGCATATTCCGGTCAGATTGGGAACTCCGTGGACATTCACGCAGAAAAGCTTGTCTGCTGTATATGAAAGACCCTCAGAGACAAAGGTCAATGCTCTGTAGTAAGGGCCCAGAGTAGAAGCTTCTCTGAAGGTTGCCGAGAGCATTGTACAGGAGAATGATAAGATAAAACTGACAGAAGTCAGGCGTGCTGCCACATCCGAGGAAAGGATATGGCTAGAAGAAAATAAGCTGCAGTGAATAGAATTATGCAAGATAGTTGCAAGCAGCTTGCAAAGAGCATTAAAGCAATCACTGGAACTCCTGCATATACAGCAACTGAACAAAACAACAGAGGGGATTCTCCTGTAGAAAACAGAGAGAAAACAGACAAAGGCAGCGGAGAGAATCTCCGTCCCTGTCCGATGAGTTGTTCAGAGCACGCAGTGAAGGAAAAACAAACAGGCTACACTGGAAGAAAAAAAGTGTTTCAGTATGGCACCAACTCAAGCAGGGGAAACCCTGGAAGAGAGGGGGTTGGAAAGTGACTTACCATAGGGTAAGGCAGCTGAAGGAAAAGATGTCCATATGGGGACGGAAACTATCATGGGATAGTTGTGACCTCCCTTCGTGGTAGTAAGAAGGGGAGAATTCTGCAACCCATGGACAAAAGTATCCGAGAGCATAGCATACTGGAAAAGAAACCAGTGTAGAGTTTGAAGAATAAACTTCTGCTAAGGGGAAGTTAACTGTAGATTGCAATACACAGGAACCTATGGTTGCTGGTTATGAGCAGACTGGGTAGAGTCTGGAGACTTCAGACTAGGATGAGACGTCCCTTGCTTGGGTACACCGGGAGGATGGGCAGAAGAAGGATTAAACTTTCTCTTCTTCGGGAAAGAAGGTTTGTTAGGATATTTCCCACGTCCTGGGGAAAAAGAAGGCTTAGGATGGTTTCCAGAACTAGGAAAGTCAGTGGAGCAATGAGCAACCTGACGTAAAGCTTCTCTATTGAAAAGATTGTCTCCAGTACAAGGAGAATTACCCAGTGTATGTTTTGCCCATCTGTTCAAGTCTGAAGCCTGCAGCCAGGCTGTACGACGTGCTCCAATGGCAATAGCAGAGGATCTGCTAACAGACTCAAAAGAGTCTAGAGAAGCACGAGAAAGGAACCAAGAGATATTCCTGCTATGATTAAGAAGCAAGGAATAGTCAGAGGCCTTGGGTTCTGACAAAAAAGGAGACAAAAGAGATAACTTCTCTGTGACCTCCTGAAGTGTGAGACTCATATAAAAAATATATGAAATAATTCTTGAAGCCAACATAGAAGTTTGGAAGGTTTGACGTCCAAAGGCATCAAGTGCTTTAGATGCACGACCTGGTGGGAAAGAAGAATGCTTCTTCTTGCTTCTGACCTTCCTCATTGCTGATTCCACTACAATGGAATGATGCGGAGGTTGGCTTTTCTGAAACTCCGGAGAGGGAGGCACCTGATACAGAACATTCATGGCTGTAGAAGGCGCAGGAACCTTTAAAGGTGATTCCCAAATCCTCAGAAGAAGGTCCTGCAAAGACTGATGCAAAGGAAGCCTTATGGTTTCCTTTTCTGCAGGATCTTGGTCAAGAGTAGGACCAGGAATAGGAATGGCAAGAAAGGCTGTCATGTCAAGGAGAAATTTCTGAAAATAAGGATCTCCCAGAGGAACTATTCCTGGGTAGGCTGAGGTTGAATGAGCAGTGTGAACACCAGAAGACCTACTGGACTGGTGCATAAAAAGAATCCTGCTAGATGGAGAACGATACTGACAGTTCTGATTCGAGGAAGTTAGTACTGCGTCGTCGGTTCCCGGTATCGATTCCAAGCTAGGCATAGAAAGGATCGATGGCACCGATGGAACTGCAGGAAACGACGTCGACACCGGTACCGGCATCGGGGACGGTAATGCCATCGTAGCAGGCATCGGAGGTTGCCAAAGCAGTACCGAGGTAACCAGAGAGCTTTGGTGATTATCCCCGGTACTGCGTAGTCGGAGGCGACATGGATCGGCTCTGAAACGCGTCGGGACCAAGTCATCTAGACTGGATATGGATTCCAGACTGGGCATTGAACCGAGTGTTGGTGGTGGAATCGGCGATGCCGCTACCTGAAGGTCAATCGGAATCGTATCGATCAGTACCGAAGGCACCGAGGACGACGCACGGTGAAGAGAGGAACACTCGACACCGGTGCCGATGTCGGGGTATCGGTACCGCTCGAAGCCGGTACCCCCCCCAAGCATGGCGTAGATAGAGGAAAGCCCATCCGGGGCGCATCGGTCGGCCCCGAAGGTACCCAGGACACCAGATGACGATCCCCGGTGAAGAGTGGAACACTCAACACCGATGCCGACGCCGGGGCATCGTTACCGCTCGACGCCGGTATCAACCCCGCGGTTGGCTGGGATACAGGAAATCTAGACCGGGTCATATCGATCGGCCCTGAAGGCACCGAGGACGATTCCTGGTGAAGAGCGGAGCAATCGACACCCGTGCCGATGCCAGGGGATCGGCACCGCTCGAAGCCGGCACCACCCCCGCGCATGGCTGGGAAGCAGGAAAACCAGTCTGGGTCGGGTCGATCGGTCCCGAAGGTACCGAGGACACCAGACGACGACCCCTGGTGAAGAGTGGAGCACTCGACACCGGTGCCGATGCCAGGGGAGCGGTACCGCTCGAAGCCGGTACCAACCATGCGCATGGTGGGGACGCAGGAAAGCCAGGCTGGGTCGTGTCGATCGGCCCCGAAGGTACCGAGGACACCAGCTGATGATCCTCGGTGAAAAGTGGAGCACTCGACACCGGTGCCGATGCCGGGGGATCGGTACCGCTCGAAGCGGATACCACCCCCGAGCATGGCTCAGGTATGTTCTGTGAGGAGTGAACCCCAGGAACAACCTGAAACCCCGTAAATGCTTTGGAGCCCGAAGACTCCCGCCGGGGTCTTACTGCCAATGGGGTCTTGAGGGCAAGGCCGGAGCCGTCATCATGCTGGGCATGAGACCTACCCATCAAGAATTGGCTAGTCTTAACAGACTGTTTGTGGGTTACCTGATCCTGGAGAGAAGAATAAACCCGCCTCCTCACCTCAGGAGTAAAAACGGCATCGAGAGATACCCGAAAAAGGGAAGGTCTTCTCCCGATACTAAAGCCCGATGGACCAGGGGAAAAGGGGTCAGGACCCAAACAGGTTAGACACCAGGCACTGGAGTCTAAAAAGAAAACTAAGTTTCCGCAGTGAAGGCACTTCTTAGGGGAAGAAGGCTCCATGTTGGAAAGGCCTGTTAGGCCTCAAAAAGATAAAAGAAAAAACTGAGGAGAAGTTATTTCTCTAAGTTGGAAAAGAAAAGAATAAGGCACCGGCGGTACCGGTATCGGCGGGAAAGACAGCCGCGACCACAGGAAAACAAGAAATTAAGGATTTTAAAGAAAAATGTTTCTGCGGTGACAGGAGGTACGTCCTGTTGGCTCCGCGGAAAAACGAAAACTGGGGAGAGGCAGTGGGAAAGGCGGGAAGTCACCGCGCAGGCGCGAGGGATGCTCCCAAAGGCTTTCTGATTGGATGCTGGGGAGCATTTCCGTGCGGGCTCCGTCGGCGCCGACATACCCCATATGTGAAGACTCATTCCTGCTTGTTCCTGGAGATATAGTGTGCTGTTAAGTTACAGTGCCTAAAATAATATCGAAATGTATAAATATAAACTATATAAATGGAGTAACTGAGCAGATAAATTATTAGTTAATCTAGTTTGACCTAATGGGTCAAAATTTTATATGAATAAAATAAAAGACCCCTCTGGAAAGATTCTCACCCAGACAGAGAGTAAGAATGGTTACTCACCTGTAACAGATGTTCTCCAGGAGCAGCAGGAATCAGTCCTCACATATGGGTGACGTTGGCGCCGACGGAGCCCTCGTGCGGAGCATTTCCCCAGCTTTCAAGGAAAGCTTTTGGGAATGCAGCGTGCATGCGCTGTCCCCTTCCCGCCCAAGGGTGCCATCTTACTCAGTCTGATGGCATAGCTAAAAGACAGCAAAAAAAAATCAAAATGAATGATATGACTGCAACTCCAGGGGAGGAGGGAGGGTCGTGAGGACTGATTCCTGCTGTTCCTGGAGAACACCTGTTACAGGTGAGTAACCACGCTTTCTCCAGGACTAAGCAGGAAGTCAGTCCTCACATATGGGACTCCCCAGCTCTAGGCTACTAGGAACCCAAAGCTGAAAAATGGCTCCCTCTCAAGAGCCTCAGCATCCGTGATAAGAATATCCTCTGAGAACGCCCCCGTATGGTAGCCCAACACAAGGGCCGGAGGGTAGGAGTTGCCTAAAATTTAAATTAAATAGTCACTCAGGGCCTAGCATCAGCAAAGTACTTTTAGTTTAAATTTAAAACACAGAAGAGAACTTTCTAGTTAAATTTAGAACCCAGCAGAGAGCTTGTAGTTTAAATTTCATAAGTTAGAGCCTAGCAGCAGCAAAGAGCTATAATTTAAATCAAATCAGAATATAGCTTACCTCAGCAGCACAAGACAGGGTACTGTGTAGCAGCCCTCTTTTAATAAGTGTTATTTCCCTCCCTCCCCAACACCCACCCACCCCTGGGATAATCGTAGTTTTATAGGTATTTACACATATTAAAAGACAGGAGGTGCTCTCAGGTGAAGCTCGTTACCCAAATCAGTCATATACTAAGGACCTGAGATTAATTAAGCTTCAGGCGAACAAGGTATATTAAACGTATCAGGTACAGTTTTATTAGTATAAATATCCATAGCAACCCTTAGTAAGTAAAGAACTTAAAGATCTAAACACAAACTTAAAACTAAGATGCAGACAGCAGTCCAGCAGCGAGATGGGGGCTTTCCAGTCTTTTGCATTGAGTGTCACATGTATGATTTTCTCCCAGTTGGTGAGAGGTCTTACGTGTGCACTAGGTGCAAGGAGCTCTTTGCTCTCAGGGAACGAGTCCATTCTCTAGTGGCTAGAGTAGCAGACTTGGAAAACATAAGAAAGACAGAGAGGTACATAGACGAGACCTACAGGGATATAGTCCTGAAGACCCACCTCCAGTCTGGCAGCATCCCTGTTGCTATAGAGGAGAGAGGTCACGTGACAGGAGAGCATCACCCTGGTGTGGCAGGAAGTGATCCTGTAACTAGGACCTGTCCTCCAGGTGATGTAAAACCCTCTCGCACCAAGGAAGTTTCTCCAGGGCCATGTGCCCATGAGGGAAGGGTTAGGACAGCCGTTATAGTTGGTGATTCGATCATTAGGTATGTAGATAGCTGGGTGGCTGGTGGACATGAGGATCGCCTGGTAACATGCCTGCCTGGTGCGAAGGTAGCGGACCTCACGCGCCACCTAGATAAGGTCTTAGATAGTGCTGGGGAGGAGTCTGCTGTCTTGGTACATGTCGGTACCAATGACTTAGGAATATGTGGTAGGGAGGTTCTGGAGGCTAAATTTAGGCTTTTAGGTAGGAAGTTGAAATCCAGAACTTCCAGGGTAGTGTTCTCCGAAATGCTTCCCGTTCCACTCGCAGGACCCAAAAGGCAGGCAGAGCTCCGGAGTCTCAATGCGTGGATGAGACAATGGTGCAGGGATGAGGGTTTTGGATTTGTTAGGACTGGGGAACATTCTGGGAAAGGAGGGGCTCTTCCGAAGGGATGGGCTTCACCTTAACCGGGATGGAACCAGGCTGCTGGCATTAACCTTTAAAAAGGAGATAGAGCAGCTTTTAAACTAGATAATAGGGGAAAGAAGACAGTCGCCCAAGAGCGCATGGTTCGGAAGAATGTATCCTTGAAGGATACTACCAAAAGCAGAAAGGTTCCAAAAAAGAGTAAAGTAGCCCAAATGCCCTCGAGTATGGAGGAGATAGAGCGTAAAGATCCCAAATTACCCATGTCTACCAATAGCCAAATTAATATGAATAAAATACAGTCTATAAAATGCTTGTATGCAAATGCTAGACGTCTAAAAAATAAGATGGGAGAGTTAGAATATATAGCACTAAATGAGAGATTAGATATGATTGGAATATCAGAGACATGGTGGAAGGAGGGCAAATAGTGGGACACTGTGATACCTGGGTACAATCTATATCGTAATGACAGAGCTGATCAAATTGGTGGAGGGGTTGTGCTCTATGTTAGAGAGGGCATTGAATCAGAAAGGATTAAAGTTTTGCAGGAAACAAAATTTGCTGTAGAATCTCTATGGATTCAAACTCCATGTAAAAAGGGGAAGGCGATGGCAGTGGGGGTGTACTATCGACCGCCTGGCCAGAATGAATAAATGGATGATGAAATGCTCAAAGAAATCAAGGAAGCTAACAAAAGTTACAGCGCAGTAATAATAGTGGGTGATTTCAATTACCCCGGTATCGACTGGGTCAGTGTCACGGCAGGACATGCTAGGGAGATAAAGTTCCTAGATGAAATAAATGACTGCTTCTTGGAGCAGCTGGTTCATGAACCGACCAGAGGGGAAGCCATAGTAGACCTAGTCCTTAGTGGAACACCAGTTCTAGTGCAAGAGATAAGGGTGTTGGGGCCACTTGGCAATAGTGATCATAGCATGAGCGCCTTTGTTTTAATTAGTGGAGGAGGGATAGTAAGGAAATCCACAGTACTACCTTTTAACGTTCCAAAGGGAGACTATGATAAAATGAGGAAAATAGATAAGAAAAACTAAAAGGAGCAGTTGCAAAGGTTAAAGACTTACATCAAGCTTGGGTGTTGTTGAAAAATACTATCTTGGAAGCCCAGACCAGCTGTATTCCATGCTTTAAGAAAAGTGGAAGGAAGTCCAAAAAACTGCCTGCATGGTTTAAAGGGGAGGTCAGAGAGGCTGTTGTTGCCAAAAAAGCATCTATCAGGAAATGGGAAAAAGAACCAAATGACGAAACCTAGAAACAGCACAAGCACTGGCAAGTCAAATGCAAGGCATTGATAAGGCAGGCAAAGGGAGAATTTGAGAAGGAGCTTGCTGCGGAAGCAAAAACGCGAAATAAAGACTTTTTCAAGTACATTCGTAGTAAAAAACCTGTGAGAGAGTCAGTTGGTCCATTAGATGATAGAGGGGTTAAAGGGGCACTAAGAGGTGACAAGGCGATAGCGGAGAGACTGAATGAATTCTTTGCTTCGGTCTTTACTGAGGAAGATGTAGGGATGTTACCCATGACTGAAGTGGTATTTAAAGGTGCGGAAGAATTGAAGGAAATATCGATACAATGGGAAGATGTATTACAACTATTAGATAAACTGTAGAGTAGCAAATCAGCTGGGCTGGGTGGTATACATCCAAGGGTGTTGAAAGAACTGAAATATGAGATTGTAGACCTGCTATTAGTAATCTGTGAACTATCATTAAAATCATCTCTAATACCTGAAGATTGGAGGATCGCCAATGTAGCACCAATTTTTCAAAAAGGGTTCCAGGGGTGATCAGGGAAACTACAGACCGGTGAGCCTCACGTCAGTACCGGGAAAAATGGTAGAAACCATCAAAAAGAATAAAATTACTCAGCATGTAGATAACCATGACCTAATGGGAGACAGCCAACATGGCTTTAGACAAGGAAGATCTTGTCTTACTAATCTGTTATGTTTTTTTGAAGGTGTGAATAAACAGGTGGACAAAGGTGAGTCGGTTGATATAGTGTATCTATAGTGTATCTGGACTTTCAGAAAGCCTTTGACAAGGTCCCTCATCAGAGACCTTTGGCAAAACTAAAGAGTCATGGGATAGGAAGCAGTGTACTACTGTGGATCAGGAACTGGTTAAAAGATCGAAAGCAGAGGGTAGGGCTAAATGGCCAATTTTCCCAATGGAGAAAGGTGAATAGTGGTGTACCCCAGGGATCTGTGCTGGGACCGCTACTATTTGACATATTCATAAATGACCTGGAAAGTGGAATAACGAGTGAGGTTATCAAATTTGCAGATGACACAAAACTATTTAAAGTTGTTAAAACCCAAGAGGATTGTGGAAAATTGCAAGAGGATCTTGATAAATTGGAAGACTGGGCATCAAAATAGCAGATGAAATTTAATGTGGACAAGTGCAAAGTTATGCACCTAGGGAAGAACAACCCAAACTATGGTTACACGATGCAAGGTTCCACATTGGGAACCACCACTCAGGAAAAAGATTTGGGCGTCATTGTGGATAACATGTTGAAACCCTCCGCCCAGTGTGCAGCGGCGGCCAAGAGAGCAAATAGAATGCTAGGTATCATAAGGAAAGGAATGGAAAATAAAACAAAAGATATTATAATGCCTCTATATCGTGAGACCGCACCTTTAATATTGTGTGTAATTCTGGTCGCCATATCTTAAAAAGGATATAGCAATATTAGAAAAGGTTCAGAGAAGAGCCACCAAAATGGTAAAGGGGATGGAAGGATACTCCTATGAAGAAAGGCTAAAAAGGTTAGGACTCTTTAAGCTGGAAAAGAGACGGCTGAGGGGAGATATGATAGAAGTCTATAAATTAATGAACGGAGTGGAACGGGTAAACGTAGATCAATTGTTTACATTATCAGAATATAGAAAGACTAGGGGACATGCAATGAAGCTACAAGGTAACTATTTAAGACTAATAAAAGAAAATATTTTTTCACTCAACGTGTAATCAAACTCTGGTATTTGTTACCGGAGGATGTAGTAAAGGCTGTTAGTATAGCTGGGTTTAAAAAAGGTTTGGACAAGTTCCTGGAGGAAAGGTCCATAAACCATTATTAAGAAGGGACCCAGGATATCAATGCTTGACCCAGTACAAGCATTGCGGAACCTGTGTCTTTTGGGGAAACTGCTAGGTACGTATGACCTAGATTGGCCACTGTTGGAAACAGGATACTGGGCTTGATGGACCTTGGTCTGACCCAGTATGGCATATCTTATGTTCTTATATCGATGGATGGAAGACCCCAGCAGACGAAATTCTGCTGGACCACCAATGGATTCAACTGCCATTCGTGAGGCTGGAGAATCCTGCTTAGTTTGTCTGCTAGGAAATTCTCCTGACCAGGTAGATAAACTGCTTTGAGGAATATGCCCTGTTTGACTGCAAAGGAGCAAAGGGCCAATGCCTCCTGACTAAGAAGCTTGGACCCCGTGCCCCCTTGTTTGTTCACAAAGAACATTGCTACTTGGTTGTCTGTCTGAACTAATACAGACTGGTGAGAGAGGGCATGAGAAAAAGCTTGCAGAGCTAAATGTATTGCTCGCAGCTCCAAAAGATTGATTTGCTGCGTGGCCTCCCGAGGAGATCAGAGTCCTTGAGTGCACGCGCCCTGGCAATGTGCACCCCAGCCCTTTAAGGAAGCATCGGTCGTCAGCACCCTTGTGTCTGCTGGAGCTTGAAAAGGCACCCCCCTGAGAAGGTTTGGGAGATGCAACCATCACCGTAGGGAGTCCCAAAGTGGTTTGGACACCCTTACTCTGTCTCGGAGGTCGCCTGTGGCCTGTGTCCACTGATCTCTGAGGCACCATTGAGCAGCCTGCATGTGCAGACGGGTATTCAGAGTCACATGTACAGTGGATGCCATGGCGGAGACATGAGAATTGCTTTGGAACTGATTGGCCAAGTTCATCAGTCTGTAGGCCCTGTCTTCGGGCAAGTAAGCTGTTGCCTGAAGGGAGTCCAGTCTTGCCCCTATAAACTCTAGGTTCTGAGAGGGGAGCAAAGTGAACTTTGTGAACTTTATGACAAAGCCTAGATGCTGAAGAAGAGAGACAGTGCGAAGAGTGGCCTGTCGAGCCTCTTGGAGAGACTGGCCCCTGATGAGCCAGTCGTCCAGGTATGGGAATACAAAAATTCCCTGACTTCTGAGATAAGCCGCCACCACCGCCAGGCATTTGGTGAAAACCCTGGGGGCAGAGGTTAGGCAAAGGGAAGTACCCTGTACTGAAAATTGTTTCCTCCCACTATAAATCTGAGATATCGTCTGTGGTCTGGATGAATGAGGATGAGAGTATAAGTATCCTTTAGGTCTAAGGAGCATAGCCAGTCTCCCTGCTGGAGGTAGGGCAGCAGTATCCCAAGGGTAAGCATCTTGAACTTTTCCCTCTCCAGAAACTTGTTTAGGTTTTGCAAGTCTAGGATAGGCTTGAGGCCTCCTGTTCTCTTTGGTAGCAGAAAGTACCTGGAGTAGAAGCCTTGCCCTTCCAGGTGCTGAGGCACCGGTTCCACTGCCTGTTCTTTCAGAAGACTTGCCAGCTCCTGCAGGAGGAGGTTCCTGTGCAGAGGGGGTCTTGGAGGCTCCCCTGGATAGTAGGAGGGGCGTAGCTAGTGGAAGTGGAGCATATAGTCCTTCTGGACTATGCTTAGCACCCAGGTATCTCCTGTGATGGCTGGCCACCTGTCGGCGTACAGGGTCAGCCGACCCCCAGTGCTGAGCGGAGCTACCGGCGGAGGAGAGGCTATGCTGTGGGAGTCCAAACCCCGCTCCCTCCTGTGCAGGAGCCGGAGCTGGCGGCTTGGGGGTCTTCTGCCTACGAGGCCCATGTCCCTGCCCCTTGGCCTGCTGGCCCTGTTGGGGAGCTGGAGAGGCCTGATATTGAGGGAAGGATTTGTAGGCAGCACCCTTTCTCGGGAAAAAGGGCTTTTTTCCTGAGCCCTTCTTTTTTTGAGAAGGGGCAGAAGTCTTCCTGGACAGCCTTGTCCTGGTGAGAGTCTCGATTTCTGCAGCCTTTTCAGTCATGGGTTTACCGAACAGGTTATCACCTTGGCAGGGGACATCGACCAACCTGTCCTGCACCCATGACTTCAGGTCTGATGACTGTAGCCAGGCCTGACGGCGTGCACAGATGCTGGCTGCGGCTACCCAGGCCAAAGCCTCGAAGCCATCATAGGCTGCTCGAGAGATAACCTTCGAGCACTCTCGGATCCCTGTTGATAAGGCTTTGAATCTCTGCAAGGGTTCCTCGGAGAGGCCAGCTGAGAACCCCGCAATCGCCTTTGCCAGGTCCCGTAAGTATATGCCCATGTACAGCTGGTAAGTCTGGACACGGCAAGATAGCATAGAGCCCTGGAAGCACTTTCTACCGAGGGCATCCAGGTTCCGGGCCTCCTGGCCAGGGGGCACCGAGGAGTGCATCTTCTGACTCTTCAGGCGGTGCATGGACGATTCCACAACCATGGAATTGTGCGGTAGCTGCGCCTTTTGGAACCCAGGGCTCTTACGGACTCGATAAATGGAATCGACCCATTTGCTAAGAACCGGCGCTGAGGCCGGTGCCTCCCACATACGGAAGAGCAGCCGTTCCAGCATTGGGAGAACCAGTACAGTAAAGGCTTCCTTCAGAGGAAAATCATACTGGAGGGCATCAAGCTCCTCGGCTCAAGGCTCCTCCTTGGCATCCGCAGGGAATGCCAAAGCCTTGGCCATGTCCCTCACGAAATCCAAGAACCGGGTATCCTCCGGGGGTGATCTTCTCCAAGGCTCGGACTCCGTGGAGTCTGAAGGGACACACCGGGTCCAGAAGGTATCAGGAGGCTCCTCATCCTCTGTCTCCCACGCCAACTCCTCTGAGGAGGAGTCGAGCGGCTCCGGCTGTGTGGGCCTCGGTGCCACCCGCCCTGACGCTGAAGGCACCGGCATCGACGATCTCGGCCCCGCACGGGACGTCGAGGGGGACCTTGACCGAGGATCGACTCGAGACTTGATTGACTCGAGGATCGGCTCTGTCTCTGGGGTTGACTTAGATGTCGAGGTCCCGGTGGTCGGGGCAGATGCACCAGTCAGACCTGCGATCAGCACCCGCTGCTGTTCCATGAAGGCAGCCAGGCTGCTCTCCAAGGCTGTCAGCCTGAGTCCAAGCTCAGGAGACTCAGCAGCCCTCGACTTGAGCCCCAACGGCGTCGGGCCTGACATCGGTTCTCCCGGAGGAGCGTCCACGAGGACAACAGCACTTACGTGACCCGGGGACTTTGGATCCAAGCGAGGTACTTTGGACAGCCTCTCCGACTCCGAGAGCCCGGGGCAGCGGTCAGGTCTACGCAACCTGGCCCCCGAGGGCCCAGGAGCCTCCACCAACACCGCCCTCACAAGCTTCTTCTTCCTTTTGTGCTCCAAGGTGGGAGACTCCCTCTAAGAGGAACCCCGACGTCACTCGAGGTCAGACTCCCGAGATGTTGAGGCCTCTGACAAAGTCCGGGCCCGGCCGGACACGGAGTCAGAGAAAATTCTCTCACGTTGATGCTGATGGCTCCGAAGTGCCTTCGAGGACATTTTGCCGCATGGGCCGCAGACCAGCGGGTCATGGTTGGGCCCAAAGCATTGGAGGCAGCAGTCATGTGTGTCGGTGAGAGACATAAGTTTCTTGCACCGATCACACTTCTTGAACCCGCTGGCAGCCATCGGGGGAAAAAGGGCTCCTGCAAGGTCAAAGGACCGGGCTGCCAGTGAAAACACAAAAAAGGTGCGAACGCTAGTCATGAAGGACAAAAAACAAAAAAAGAAAATCCGGGCTCGATACCGGCGAACCGAGCCCAGGCGAGAAGGGGAACCAGCGTCGAACCGGATAAGAAAACGCGAAAATCACAGAAGAAAATCCACTTTTACCAGGTGACATGAACTCAGTCCGTTGGGCTCCGCAGAAAAAGAAAGACTGAGCAAGATGGCACCCTTGGGTGGGAAGGGGACCGCGCATGCGCGCTGCATTCCCAAAAGCTTTCCTTGAAAGCTGGGGAAATGCTCCGCACGAGGGCTCTGTCAGCGCCGACATCTCCCTATGTGAGGACTGACTTCCTGCTTGGTCCTGGAGAATACTAAATACCTTTGTGCAGTTCAATGAGGGTGAATTGCAAGAGAAGTAAAGGGCTTCTTTTCAATCCATACAGTACCAAGGAGAAGAGAGGAGCAACTCTTAGCCCTTAATAGGCCTGTGTCAAAGGAGGAAATAAAAAGGGTTATTATGCAGGTGAAACCAGCAGATATTGCAAGGCCGGATGGGTTGGGGGAGAATTTTAAGTGATTTGTGGCACCATCTTTGAAAAGGGTGCAGGGCTATTGATAGAAAAGGGGGAAAGGGTGCTGGAGAACTATGCGTACATAGTATTATTCCCAAAGCCGGGGAAATTTCAGGAGATGGTGAGCACATAACACCTGATCTCCCTCATTAACCAAGACCTGAAAATTGCCATCAGTGTGGCACATAGGCTGAGTGTGATTCTTTCAGATCTAATATACCCAGATCAGATGTAGATATGGGTCGACAATCATGCTGAAGGCTCTCACAGTCTTACAGGCTTCTAAGAGAAAGGGGGAAGACTGAGAAAGCATTTGATAAAATCCTTTGGGGGTTATATATTTTGGTTATTCCATGAGTATGGAATACGGGGTTAAATAAAGCTGCTACAACCATTGCAGTATTGTAAACCCACCGCCCAGTTACTGGGCAATGACAAACAATCCATAAGTTTTGAGTTGGGAGAGGGTACCTGCCAGGAATGCCCTCTATCACCGTTGTTATTTGTAATAATGCTGGAGCCCCTGGCAATAAAATTAAAAGAAGCTAACAGTTCAAGGGTATACGGATAGGCGATCAGGTACGTGCCTCAATTTGTTTGCTGATGATATGCTATTTGTTGACAGGGTGAAGAAGTCATTGCCAGAGGCAGTGAAAATTATTGAATAATTTGGACAAATTTGTGGGCTAAAAGTCATTTATGACAAATCAGAAGCTTTTGAGTCCTATGTGGAAAATAGAAAGAGGAAGGTGGGAAAATTTTCCATTGCCTTGGACTAAAGGAGATATTAAACATCTGAATATCTTCCTAAACAACAATATGAAGAAGGTCTATCACAAAAATATAACTGAGAAGCTGTTGTAATTAAAAACGTTGTGTGATAGATGGCAGGAGTTACCACTGTCCCTAATTGGAATTTACTTCCTCATCAGCATTTTCCCCTCTTCCTGGAAGTGTGCCTTTGTCAAAGCACTTCTGAAAGATTCCAGGCTTGACCCTGATCTCCCAGCTAATTTCCATCCCATTTCAAATCTTCTATTCCTCACTAAGGTAACAGAAAAGTTGGTTTTCCATCACCTATCTTCTTTTATCTAAACAGTTAATATCCTGCATCCTAAGCAGTCCAGTTTTTGGCCATTTCATAGCACAGAAACAGTACAGGCTGCTTTGTCTAATGACATCCTATCCTGCCTAGAGGGTGGAAAAAAGATCCTCATCTCAGTTTCCTTGCTATTTCTAATTCTGTTCTGGATTGGTTTCATTCTAATTTACAAGATTGCACTTTTCGGGTCTCTTGGTTTTCTTCACTTTCTGTCCCTCAATCTATTCACAGGATTCTGTGTTGGGTTCTATTCTTTTCAACATTTTTCTTGCTCCTCTGGCTTTTTAAATTCAATCTCTAGATATAACCTTTTTTATTTGCGCTGAGGATGTACAGCTTCTCTTTCGCCTTCCAGTTTACTCCTCTGTAATGATCTCTAGCATATCCCACAAATTTGACTGTTTTGCCGATTGGTTGGCTTCACAGGTCTTAAACTTAATACTACAAAGACTGCAGCTTTGCCTTTTTAAATGCTATTTCCCCTTCACTACCTGTATTCCCATCAATACATGGTACTCCTATTCCATTTCAAAATATCAAAAACTCTTGGAATACTTTTTAATAGTCATCTTTCCTTTTCACAATATACTCGTATTTCTTGCGTTATACAAAAATGTTTTTTTATTCTTAAACAGATTTCTTCTATTAGAACATATCTTGATTTCAAATCCTCCCATTCGCTTGCACTTTCTCTGGTTATAACTCATCTTGATTATGCTAATTCCCTTCTTTTTGAACTTCCTCAATACCAGATACGACGTTTGCAGCTAATTCAAAATATGGTCATCAAACTTCTGTATGGTGTTAATAGTGTTACTCCTCTTTTCATCACTGAACATTGGCTTCCTGTTGTTTACCGTATCAAATTCAAACTTCTCTTACTTTTCTTGTCCTTCATTCTGGTAACCCTTCTTTTTTACATACATTTTTGGTCTCCTATGGGCTCGATATTCAGCGGTGGCGGCTAGCACAAGTACAGCACCTAGCTGTCGCCGCTGAGGAATTAACCCGGATATTCAATGCCGGGGCCATATCCGACCACCAGCACCAAATATCCAGGTTTGCTGCACAACTGTGCATGGCACAGAAGCTAATGAACAACCAGTTGTTCTTTGATTTGCGTGATTTGTTGCTCCTGTAGTGTTGTACAGAAGCTAACGAGGCAGTGGCAATATTCAGCCACTGCCTGGTTAGCTTCGACGGCTAAAGACAGAATTTATATATGAAGTAGCTTGCTCTGTATTACTGAACCTTCCAGAGGGAAGGATTCCCTTTGGGATCTGTGTTTCACAAACGTTTGCATGCAGCATATGGATGCCAGATATGTTCCCCATCAGAGACACTTCACAGTGACTGCAAAGCCTCCATAAAACATCACCGAAGGGCTTAATTACAAATCCTTCTCTTTATTCTACTGTAATCATGTATCATGTTGTGGAAAAACATTAAAATTGTTCTTTTTACAAAAAGTGACAAGTGTGAACGAAACATCTGAAAACAGCCTGTGTACATCCAGTGTCTTTCAGTTCATTTATGCCCCCCCACACTTCAAAACTGTTCCGCATTAAGAACGGATGAAGAGATGAGAGATTTCAGACCTGCTCAGTTTGCCTTCAAAGTACAGTTCCCTTTTCATGTGGTCTGTCAAACCTTTGGCATCTTGTATACATTTTTGCCCTTGTCATTGTTTTAGAAATATTTTTCCATGTCCTGTATTGGACAACAAGCTCCTCATTCCTGAAGCGCTATAAAACAAGGGTTTTATTAGTGGGCTGCATGGAGCTAAAGCTATGACATATGCTCCCCATCAGTTTGTCTTTGGTGCCTGTTAAATGTTTTGTGTAGGACTATCTTCTGTTGGGAATGCATTAGCTGCTCTATGATAGGTGCACTCTGAAGCCCCCCATCTCTTATCACTTATTTGAGAGCAATAAGACACCTGGTAGCATCATCCAGCAAATTAGATTATAGGTGCTCCATGGCCAGAAGTCAGTGTGGGATTTTGTCCCCACTATCACTATCTCTTGCTGGTGTGTGTTGCAACCAACAACTTGCTACTGTTGCTAAAACTTGGGTCTTGAACGTTTTACTTAGGGAAAGTGTCTCCAAGTGTGTTAGTTTTGCACATATCATGACAGAAATGAACCTCACTCTTAAGCCAGGGTATATGGCTCACAGATCAATGCAAGAACCCTAAGCTAGAGCCCAGTGCTAAAACTCTAGTGCAGTATTTCCCAACCCAAGTTTAACCCAGAGGTTTTGCTCAGCGATGCTGTAAGCAAACAGCATGCAAATAAACGGGTCACAAAAAGACTGCATGAAACAAGGACAACAAGCCAGGCAATTGTGCTGGCATGCTTGTAAACATCTCCCTTCCTGTCAATGCATGGGGTAGGACTGGCTTTCATACTGCAGGAAGGGAGATTAAAAAAAAAAAGAAAACAAGCTGATCTCCTGCCTGATTTCCATCCAAAAGAAATAATTGGTGGTTCTAATTGGTTCTAACTCTCCCTGCCAAAAAAAATTCATTGGTGGCCCTAGTGGGCCCTGACACTTCCATTCCCCTGCCCAAACAGCCAAGCCCAATCATTGGTGGTCCTAGTTGGCCTTAATATCCCCCAACCACCTGAACCCCCAAAATGGGCAGGGCAAATGGGCAGGGCATCTCAGACATTGGGAGGTAGGAGCATAGCCCCATTGCTCCTGCCTCCGCACCACTATCTTTTCAAATGGCAGCACCTGGCCCCATGCTGTGTATCCTTGGATGCACCAAGTGGGGTTAGTCTGCCAAATAAGGCAAATATTTGCCTTATTTTGCAGATTGATTTTTCCCAGTGCGCCCCAGGATGCACTCTGAAGGGTCAGGTACTGCCATTTGCAAAGATAGCATGGAGGCAGGAGTGTATGGACTTCATTCCTGCTTCCCGACCTGGAGGTACTGGGGGGGGGGGGGTAGGGAGAAGGTCCGGCCCATTTTGGGGGGTATCAGGGCCCATTAGGGCCACCAATGGTTTGGTTAGGCAGTTCAGGAGGAGTGGAGGGGGGTCAGGGCCCACTAAGGCCAATGGTTTTGTTTGGTGGAGTGGGCATTGAGGAATCTGCGAAGATCAATATACCCATGTATCTCAAGGAAGATTTACCCCATCTGTATAGAAAGGTATCCTATAACTGTTTTTACAACTTGGAAGAAATATATTAGTGGGTTATCTAAGGTGACGTATAATACTTCTGTTCAGATGAGTGTCTTGCTCCCAAGCCTGAGGCTGATGTAGATACAAAAAGAGTAAAAACTGCACTAGATATTAGCGCATTTTTTTACAATAGGAGCAATTTAGTATGCAGCGATTTGCAGTGGTTTTGCATCAGTTTTCCCACGCAAAGCTTTCTTTCTGCATTGGAAAAAGTGTAGTTACTCACCTGTAACAGGAGTTCTCCGCGACAGCAGGAATCAATCCTCACATATGGGTGACATCGGCGCTGACAGAGCCCTCGCAGAAACATTCCCCCCAGCTTTCAAAGAAAGCCTTTGGTAGATGCCACCACGCATGCGTGGTGCCCTTTCTGCCCAAGGGTGCCATCATGCTCAGTCAGATGACATAACTAAAAAACGGCAAAAAGAAAAGATGGTAAAGAAGCAACTCCAAGGGAAGGAAGGAGGGTTGTGAGGACTGATTCCTGCTGTCACCGGAGAACACCTGTTACAGGTGAGTAACTACGCTTTCTCCGGGAACAAGCAGGAAGTCAGTCCTCACATATTGGACTCCCTAGCTACAGGCTACCTAAAGCCTGTAAGGAAAAAACAAGATCGCCCTCCAGGGGAGCCATGAGCAGCAGCAATTGAGTCCACAGATACAGACTACCATAGGACCCGTGTATCTGATGGGATCCAATGCTCCAGTAGCCTGAAGCAGAAGGGTCGGAGGGTAGGAGTTGCCTAGACCCTGAAAAGATTACAGAGCATGGCCTAGCCGAAGGCACTGTCCCTTTGGGACTCCCTGTACCAACAAAAAAAGCAGTGTGCTACGCACACCAGAAGCCCAAGTCCAAAAACGTAGCACCAAGAAGGAATAACTTAAAAAGATATTTTATTTCTGTCAGAAAATTGCGTGCCAAAGACCCTACACCGGCCGTGTTTTGTCACTACTTCCTCAGGGGTATTGGCATACTATAAACATCAAACAAACATGATTAAAACACATATAACTACCCATAAAACACATGTATAACAACCAATAAATATATTAAATATATTAAAAAGAGGGGGGAAGGAACTTAATATGATATTGTTATACATACATATTAAAATATAATAAATACATGCATACTACAAAGATAAATATCATTAAAAACTGAATAAAAAAATAAGACAAACGATAAGACAACAATAATACTGTAAATCATGCAAATACCTATTTTGGCTGTCTTGTATAATACTTGCTATATTACTTGGATAATTTGATGGTTGTGCGGATTATGCACAAACATGTATGCTAAAACATAAAAATAAATACGATAAAAAAGCAATAAATAAGCCAAACATGAGAAATGTGAAAACAAAAAGGATTAAATCATAACACATTATGCAGATAAAATAAATGAGTAAAAAGATAAAAAGATGACCGGAAGCAGGAGTGAACCAATAGGAGTGAACAACCAAAAGTAAATAACCTTATTCAAAAAGGCTAAAACAACCCTTAGGCATCTATATCACCAGGAGTGATATACCTATAAGTGGGTAATATATATTGTCCTAGATGGAAAACCACATGATAAAAAATGATAAAAATTATAAGTAATAAAAATAAAAATGTATAAATAGTAAAATGATAAAAATATAAAAAGATCAAAGGATAAAAGGATAAAAAGGGGTACCTCCATATGTGTATATACTTTTTAAGTATTGAAATACGTGTGCAGAGGCTATGGCATTTCCAATTCACAACGGATTATATATGAATGTGTGCTATACTTATAAATACTTAGTCTCCACCAGTATATCTGTTTAGCCCCTAAGCTTCTTTGAGAGCTGTACTGTCATTGTCCAGTCAATATTCCATGCAACCTACTATGTGGCCGTGCAACTATAGGACAACCCAATACAACCTAAGAAGAAATTAGACCTTACCTGCTAATTGTCTTTCCTTGAGTTCTCTCCGGGCCAGTCCAGAACATGAGGGTAGTCAATCTTCCTCCTCTAGCAGCTGAGGACTGAAAAACTGATTCTTGTTGCCAAGGTTACCCAGCTCCCCCTTGGTGTCAGAACTCAGTCTTATGGTATCAAAGCAGTAAACGCACACATCCCCTACACCAAAATAAAAACCGATGGCTACTACTAAGAACTGTTCGAGCAAAAACCTGCAAGAGTATCGCAGAAGGCTTCTTATCGTGTCTCTAAATTAATTTTTTTTTTTATTCTGTTTTCAATTATATGCAAAACCTCCAACACAGAGGAGCTCTTTGACCTGTTCACTAACGACCGAAAACCCGAAAAAACCAGACCGCTCACAGAAAATATCAATATACATGGGGTGGGTCCTGGACTGGCCCGGAGAGAACTCAAGGAAAGACAATTAGCAGGTAAGGTCTAATTTCTTCTTCCTATTCGTCTCTCCGGGCCAGTCCAGAACATGAGGGTAGTACCAAAGCAGTACCTAAACCCGGGAGGGACCTGTGAGCCCCGCAACAATGGCCGAGGCCCCCACCCTCGCATCCTGACGAGCCTGTACATCCAACCGATAGTGTTGGGTAAATGAATGAAGGGAAGACCAAGAGGCAGCTCGACAAATATCCACCGGTGGCACCAAGGCCGATTCCGCCCAGGACGCAGCCTGACCCCTGGTAGAATGAGCACGGAGTCCAACCGGAACCGGTTTGCCCCTGGACTCGTAAGCCACACGAATAGCATGCTTCACCCATCTAGCTATTGAAGCCTTGGTGGCTGCCTTTCCCCTGGATGGACCCCCAAACAGGACGAACAACCTATCTGATTTTCGAAAAGATTCCGTCTCCTTAAGGTAACGGCGGAGGACACGACCCATGTCCAATTTTCGGAGAGACCGATCTAACCGATCCGCCCCCGACGCAGCGAAGGTGGGAAGCGAGACCGGCTGATTCACGTGAAAAACGGAAACTACTTTAGGTAGAAAAGACGGCACCGTCCGCAAGACCACTTTTTCCGCTGAAAATTGAAGAAACGGCTCCCTACACAAAAGCGCCTGCAAATCCAAAATTCTCCTCGCCGAACATAATGCCACCAAAAAAGGCCATCTTCCAAGACAACTCCCGGACACTACTTGACACACGAAGTTCAAAAGGAGGTTCCGTTAAAGCTTCCAACACCAAATTCAAATCCCAAGGGGGTATGACTGGCCTAACCGGCGGCCGAAGAAGTCTAGCCGCTCTAAGAAATCGCAGAATATTGGGATGAGCAGAGAGAGACTTCCCATGAATCGATCCTCTATAAATGGCCAGAGCCGCCAACTGTACTTTGAGCGTGCTAAGCGCCAGACCTTTCTCCAGACCGCACTGCAGAAATGCCAGAATCTCTGGTAGGAACGCTCTTCCGGGCCGAAGCGTGCGTTCCGCACACCACGCTTCAAAGACGCGCCAAACCCGAATGTACGCTAGCGAGGTGGACCGTCTTCTGGACTGCAACACTGTGGCTATTACTGCCCTCGAATAGCCCTTCTGGTGCAAGCGCTCCCTCTCAAGAGCCAAGCCGTAAGCAAGAACCGATCCGCCTGAGGCATTAGGATAGGTCCTTGATGAACCAAGTCTACTCGTTCGGGAAACCGCCAGGGCGGCTCCACCAGAAGACCCATCAGATCTGCGTACCACGGCCGTCTGGCCCAATCCGGAGCAATGAGGATCAACAGACCCTCGTGTCTCGCTATCCGCTGGAGGACTCGCCCCACCAACGGCCATGGGGGAAACACGTAGAGAAGCTGACCCAACGGCCAGGGCTGAACCAGACCGTCGAGCCCTTCCGACATGTGCTCTCGGCATCTGCTGAAAAACCGTGCTGCTTTGGCATTGCCGAGGGTCGCCATAAGATCCATGACCGGTTGACCCCAGCGCCTCGTGATGTCGTGAAAAAACGGCTGCATTGAGTTCCCATTCTCCGGGATCCAGCTCGTGCCGGCTGAGATAATCGGCCTGAACGTTGTCTTTTCCGGCCACATGAGCCGCCGAAATCGCCTCGAGATGAAGCTCTGCCCATCGGAATAAGAGCTGACTCTCCTCCAAGAGGGAGACACTGCCAGTGCCCCCCTGACGATTGATGTAGGACACCGTCACCAAGTTGTCGGAGAAAACGCGCACCGCCTTCCCTTCGAGTAGGCTGGCGCACTGCAGGAGCGCTAGACGCACCGCCCGCAGTTCCAGCCTGTTGATCGACCAAAGACTCTCTTCCGCCGTCCAGGCTCCTTGCGCAATCTGTGCCAAACAATGCGCCCCCCAACCGGACAGACTGGCATCCGTAGTGAGTAAGACCCACTCCGGCAGATCTAGCGGAACCCCCGCTCGCAGATGTCGCGGAACTAACCACCAACAAAGACTGACGCGCACCAGCTCCGGACAGCTCAAGTGGTGTGAAAGAGGGTGATACTGAGGGGACCACCGCGAGAGCAGAGCCTGCTGCAGGGGTCGCATATGCGCTCGAGCCCAAGGAACGAGATCTAAAGCTGCCGCCATCGTTCCCAGCAATTGCAAGTACCGCCAAGCCTTTGGGGCCTTGATGCGCAAAAACGCCGACACTTGTGCCAAAATCTTCCGAACTCTTTCCGGAGGTAGAAGGACGACTCCTCTCGCCGTATCAAAGAAGGCCCCTAGGTAAGTCAACTGTCTCACCGGTTCCAACCGACTTTTTGCCTGGTTGACCACCCAACCGAGACCCTCGAGGAATGCTACCACACATGCTGTGGCCCTGACAGACTCCTCCCGTGACGCCACACGGATCAGGTAAGGATGCACCTGAATTCCTTCGTTCCGGAGTGCTGCTGCCGCCACCACCATCACCTTGGTAAAGGCGCGAGGTGCCGTTGCCAGACCGAAGGGTAACGCCCGGAACTGAAAATGACCCATAGGAACCGCAAACCGCAGAAACCGCTGATGGTCTGTCCTTATCGGAATGTGCAAATAGGCCTCCGTGAGATCTATGGAGGACAGCACCTCCCCCGGACGAACCGAGCGTATAACCGAACGTAATGTCTCCATTCGAAAATGAGGAACGCGTAAACACCTGTTGACATGTTTTAAATCCAGGATTGGACGAAAAGAACCCTCCTTCTTGGGAACTACAAAATATATCGAGTATCGACCGAATCCGTATTGGTCGGGAGGCACTGGAACCACTGCTTGGAGCCGCAACAAACGCTGCAACGTGTCTTGGACCGCTGTCCGCTTTGCGAGAGGCCCGCACGGAGAGAAAACAAAGGCGTCCGCCAAAGCCTGCTCGAACTCGAGAGCATAGCCCTCTGTGATAACTTGGAGAACCCACCGGTCGGTAGTAATGGCAGCCCAAGCGGAGGCAAAATCCTGCAACCGCCCCCCTACCGGAATCTCCCCCTGGGACAGCCTCGCGTCATTGCGGCTTTCTCGCTGAGGCTGGGGAGGTGACAAAAAAACCTCTGCTGGAACTCCGGGCTCTGCGAAAGGACTGTCCCCTCGCAACAAAACGGCCGCGCTGATAAGGAGCAAAGCGAGCTTCCCGAAATCTGCGAAATTCACGCCCCTGACCTCTCTGGAACAAACTCGGCTTGGCCGTTCGTGGACGATCTTCGGGAAGACGACCCCCCTTGGAGTCTCCTAAATCTTTCACAATCTTCTCTAAAGCCTCCCCAAAGAGCAGCTTACCCTTATACGGAAGCTTACTGAGGCATGCCTTGGACGAAGCATCCGCAGACCAATTCCTTAACCAAAGGAACCGCCGAGCCGCGATCACAGAAGCCATGGATTTTGCTGAAATCTGAACCAAATCATAAAAGGCATCCGCCAAATAAGACGCCGCCGTCTCGAGTTTCGCTCCCTCCATCGAAGGAGTAGCTTCACCCTCCTGACTGGGGCTCATCTGAATCCACCGGATAGAGGCTCTGGACACATACGCCCCACACACCGATGCCTGAAGCGCTAGCGCACTGGAATCAAACGCTTGCTTCAAAAGCGCCTCTAACCTGCGATCCTGAATATCTTTAAGGGCCGTGGCCCCTTCCACTGGTATCGTGGTCTTCTTGGTGACCGCGGAAACCAGCGCATCTACCTTAGGCATCCGCAATAACTCTTTCTCCTCCTGGGGCACGGGATACAAACGCGCCAAGGCTCTAGCTCCACGCAAGGACGCTTCCGGGCATTCCCACTCAGATTCGATCATCTGTTTAATCACCCTGTGAAAAGGAAAACAGCGTTGTTCGGCCTTGAAACCTTGTAACAAGGGATCCTCTAAAGGTTCTTGCTGCACCACAGGTGGTGCTAAATTAAGCGCTGCCAGAGATTGTACAATTAAAGCCGTCAGCTCCTCCTTCCTAAACA
This sequence comes from Ichthyophis bannanicus, assembly GCA_033557465.1. Taxonomy (NCBI): domain Eukaryota; kingdom Metazoa; phylum Chordata; class Amphibia; order Gymnophiona; family Ichthyophiidae; genus Ichthyophis; species Ichthyophis bannanicus. The sequence continues at coordinate 198,641,095 of CM066039.1, forward strand.
CTCGTTGTAAATCTACAACACTATTATGATGTGGGCAAAAACTACTATTATTATTAACTACCTATAGTGTATGATATAATGACTTACTGTTATATTGATGGCTGGTAGAATGAGTATAATAACTAGGTAAGAATAACGGGTTTTTATTAGTAACATAGTGGGATAGTGGGTTTTAATTTTAATATAATGATATCTAATACATACAATATATAGTGGTAGGTAGATTGTAAGAACAAAGTATGTATAGTTGTTAACTAGAACACCATTAGAAATAAGTGGTTCCATTATTTATACAGCACAGCAGTTCCCATTTTTATATATTTTTTAAATATATTTTTATATATTATATATTTTATATATTTATTTCAATATAACAGTAAGTCATTATATCATACACTATAGGTAGTTAATAATAGTAGTAGTTTTTGCCCACATCATAATAGTGTTGTAGATTTACAACACTATTTACAATCGAACACCATTAGAAATAAGTGGTTCCATTATTTATACAGCACAGCGGTTCCCATTTTTATATATTTTTATATATTATATATTATATATTTTATATTTTATATATTTATTTCAATATAACAGTAAGTCATTATATCATACACTATAGGTAGTTAATAATAGTAGTAGTTTTTGCCCACATCATAATAGTGTTGTAGATTTACAACGAGCGTTTCAATTATTGTCTTATAGCTAAAGAAGTTACAATGTAATCTGTTAATAACCATTACAAGGATAATGCTTTCATAACTGGCATAGCAAGTAAAGGGAGCGTACATCATTTTAATTATAACAATGAGAAGTCCTCTAAAGTATAATTTGATAGTTCAAATTCACTGCTGCAATAACAATAGTCTAATTCCATTTAAGGTATAAGAGCATAGTTTTCATAGTTGGTAGAAAATCCCACTGGCCCCTTATATTATCAATCAGTTTGTTTTTATATTAAGACCTATGAGGGTAAAATTTCAGCCCATGCGATCGTGAGTGAATCAAATAGGTACATTGGTAATTGGATTGCCTGGCAACGAATGACGTCATTTTTCCCGTGGCTGGAAGGTTTTAGAAGGGCGTATGAGCCGGCGTCCCAAATAATTGCAAAATTTGAGAAGCAATGTGGATTTGAGCTTGAGGCAGTGCGAGACGGCAGTTGGAAAGTTTTTAGGAGGGCATATGAGCCAGTGGCCAAAAGAATTGCAGAAATTGATAAGCGATTTGTACTTGTGTTTGAGGCAGCGCGAGACGGCGCTAGAAGAGCAACAAAGGTAATAGTCATGGATTATCCCACACGAGTATTTTCACTGAATATAAATTAAGCAAAAGGTTTTACGATCATATATGTAGCTGCAATATTTGAGCGAAGAGTATGATAGGATAGTTAGTAGCACAGCGTATATAAAGTAACATTGCCCCCCTAAAATTTAAAATTTATAAATTAGAAATGAAAGCGCTGGGGATTTCATTATGAGATAAGCACAATCGCTATTAGGTTGTATTGGGTTGTGCTATAGTTGCACGGCCACACAGTAGGTTGCATGGAATATTGACTGGACAATGACAGTACAGCTCTCAAAGAAGCTTAGGGGCTAAACAGGTATACTGGTGGAGACTAAGGGGTATGTTTACTAAACTGCGGTAACGTTACATACCGCTCGTTATGTAACGTTAACGATCGTTAGGTAATGTTAACGCGCGGTATGTAACGTTAAATGGAAATTACACTTACCTGGTAATTGATGTTCCTTGAGGGAGTACAGTTCAGTCCTCCACCACTGGGTAGTGCACCTCCTCCTGCAACATGGAGACTGGACAAGTCAAACTTGTGACATCACCGGGTATATCCTGCTGGTCTTCTCCCATGATCCCCCAGTGACCTACTGTCAAAGCAGACTCAAAGGAGCAAACAAACAACCAGTTAAAGTACTAAATACAAAGCTATGCTCAAACTTCAACTTTAAAATCACAGGGCCCCAAAAAGAAAGGCCGAAAACACCCTCCTCCGTGCCCCTGTCCCCCTGCGCACCAAACAGCGGAAGACAGAGAGCTAGAAGGAAGGAGAACTAAGGAAGAGTATAGGCAGAAAAGGTTGCTCTCGCGATTACCTGCCAATCAGAGCCCGTTGCCGACTCTAGGATCCGAAAGCATACTCGGAACTGACGCCTCGCGTCTGAAACATCCATCCCCGGGCGGGAATGAGGACTGAACTGTACTCCCTCAAGGAACATCAATTACCAGGTAAGTGTAATTTCCATTTCCTTATCTGTCCTACAGTTCAGTCCTCCACCACTGGGATGTACCAGAGCAGTAATCATTGGGAGGGACCTATCCAGTCGGCTCGGCCCCTAAACGAACAGAGCAGGCACCGACCCCAGCCCGCTCCTCACATCAACAGGCGGTAAGCCAACCAGGAAGACACGACTGAGAGCCCACTTGGATCCTCCTCACTGGTGAAAATAGCACAGAACTCTGCCCCAAGCAGCGCTAGTGCTTCAGAAAGACAAACTCGCCATCGCAAACACACTGAACGCCCTAGAAACAGACCTACTGAGAAGGCTACCGGAGCTCCGCCTGAAAAATCCGCTTGAGCTCCCCCTTGGCTCTCGCCCCCACCAGGGTGTCAAGTGTTAGCAACCGCTGCTCTCCCGCAGAACCCGCCTCAACGGAGGGACAGGCAGCGAAGAGACCTCCCAGAAAGCGACGGAACCTCACCTAAGGTCCAAGGAACGCAGGTTACAAGCAAAGTGTTCTTGCGTAAGTCCCAAACCGACAACTAAACAGGCACAGCCGGATTCCACGAGGGAGAACGGAACCGAGGTCCATCCAGACAGAGGTGGGAAGCAAAATGAGGGAAATGGAAAAACCACCAGCGTCAAACACCCTATTTGTCACACCTCTTAAGGGCTTTATTCTTAGCAACACAAAGTAGCTCTACAGCTATGTCCTGGACCAGTTGGAGTCTTTTTAATTGAGAATGTGGAATGCAGCTAAGCAATGAGTTGCAATAAACCAAGCGTGATCCACCAAGGGCATATAAGAGGGTGTCAAGTGCCCCAGAGTCCAGCGTTGTTTCAGAAGATGTGGAGTCTTACATGGTGTGACAAAAAAGAAAGAAGACTCTGGTAGCCACGCCCACGACGCAATGCCAGTAGGCCAACTGCTTACATCACCTGGATATGCCCTCCGGAATTGGAGGAACCATGCAGAAGTAGCAATCGCCGACGTGATCCATGGGCCCTCTCCAGATCATTGGAACCGCAAAAGACTTTGATGGTCTTTTCCCATCCATCCACAGCCTGAGATCTGCTACACATGTATTGCAGCATATGTGTGGCGCCTAGCTTTTATCCTGATCTTTTATTCTGCAGCCAAAATATAAATTGTAGGCTTTCTGAACCGCCACAGTCATATGCCATTTTTGTGATGTAAAAGTCACATCACCACAACTAGAGCAGAAATTATCTGCATGATTAACACCAGGACGAGGAATCGCCAAATATGCTGTGAGTGACCTATCGGTATAAAATAAATGTCTTTTTTTTTTTTTTTTTACTGTCAAGCGAGGCAAATTGAAGTAGTGACTGCATCAACTGGTTTTGGACAGTTATTTCGATTGGTTGCAAGTAAAGATTATGCAAGCTCACGCAAATGTTGCAGAATACACTGGTAATGGTCCCCACTGACTAATGAAGAGCACATATCTTAGCAACCAGACCCAGTCGGCCATTTTCCCTATGACCTCTGAAAGGCATAGAATGGACCGGGCCACGGCCCCGTACCAATGCGTTGACGCTATCCAGTAGCCTCATATGTCCTCTGCTAAACATCGACCCGTCGCCGCAGACTGACAGGTCGCCATGAGGTCCAATATGGGCTGACCACATCTGAGCACACGTGGCGCGCACACCACCTGATGCAATCTCACTCCTCCGGCAAACACTCGGACCCCGCTAAGGACATTCGCCACCACAGTGTCCCCACCGAAACGCAGGCCGCCAAGGCTTCAACCGCGCACGCTGTCCCTTCGCTCGGGCCACCCTGACCACCCGACCGACTCCACCCTGCCGATCGAAATAGGCCACCATCCCGGAGATCTCAGACAGCACCTACAGCGCTCGATCCGCTACCGTGTCCATGAACACCTGCCACGGCTGACGTACCGCGTACCGTTCCAGTCAGACGATGGAACACTGGGCGTGCTGCATACACTAAAACGCCTTGTACATAAAGGATCCCCAAAATGTAGCTGAGTCTAACCACGCTCCGGCCAAGCTCCCGGAAGAAAGGGACAGAACCTTATAAAAAAGAAGTGGGGACAATTAGGAAGACTTTCCTGTTTGATTATTCTCTTTTTTTTTTTTTTTTTTTCCTTTTGACAACTCCATAAGGGCCACAAGGCACACAACCGAACAGGGCATTGTCCAGAGAATGCAAGGCCCCTCCTCCAGGCTGACTCCACAGCCTAAACCGGCAGACACCTTGGCTGATGCCGAGCAGCGCGGAAGCCAACTTGTAAGCCCAGCATATGAAGTATGCCTACTAGTACAGCATTCCACAATGGAGGGACATGTAACCGGACGGCTTTGAATATGAACCTACAGATATCCCGCGCTTGCTCCAAGACAAGCACTGTGCAGCCTACTGGTCTTCTCGGAGCACCGCCACGACCCGAAGACCTAAACCGGCCAGCAAAAGACGACGTACGCTGGGCCCGAAGGAACCGAATGGATCCCAGCACTCCCTGTATCGTTAGGATCGGAGCCTCCCCCCAAGGACTCAGCCCTGGCTGGAACCGGCTGAGCATAACTCCAGGCCCTGCGGCGAGCCCCCACGAAGAAGTGGGACGCAACGATGCCTTGAGGAAAGGGAAGGCCCAATGGGTGAAGCAAGTTGCTAGCCGACCAAGGGAGTAAACCCCACACGCGCACCTCAACGGAAGTTCGGAAAGAACCGAGGATTCTGGTCCCACAGGTGCGCCTGCTAGCCTTTAACAACATACACCTCCGCAGGTACAAAAAACTTAAATTGTGAGCACCTTCAGGGGTAAGGGGAATAGACGACAGCCTCCGACTGTTGACCACCTTGTCTTGCACAACAGACAGCAGCACCCCACCAAACAAATGATTGGGAATATATGACCTCAGAACCCCAAGATAGAGGTAAAACAGTAGAATGTGCAGTGGACGTGAATTTCCAGATCTGCCAGCCCCCCTGCCCACATTGAGAAGAGGCAGAGAAGAACTGGACCGGCGGATCTGGAGGGGTGCCTCCTGGACAGCCGGGCCACCGAAGGGAAAGCTGATGACTGAGGCCCAAACTCCTCAGGATGGCCCCGTCTTGCATTGGCAACCCCGCTCACGATATCCCAAGCGATCTCTGTCATTGCTGCTACAATCACCTGAGCATGAGATCACAGACGGAACACGGACATGCAGACGCACTCAAGGAGAGTGCACCTAAGAAGCATGAGCCTATCCAACATCCAGTACCACATGTCCAGGTGTCCCACTCCTGTCACCCAAAACACAGGACGCTTAAACCTAGGTGACCGTCATAGCAAAGACAGGGAGGCCTGACTGCCGCTATCAACCCTTCCAGGACCCTGGAACACTAAGCCCCGGACTGTGCCATCCAGCAACACTTCTCACGATCCCCAGCAGGGGCCTTTCCCCAGATGGCCCAGATGGGCAGTGTTCCCGCCAAATGGGCAAGCTGCGCTCTGATAACATAGTGCAGAAAACCAAATCAAAGTGTCCTAACCTAGCTAATTTTTGTCTAATAGTGATCATTCATAATATCAGCCAGGCTCAATCATAACATTAGTATTAATGATCTCTAAAGATTGAAGAGTTACTAATGTAACACTAATTGTTTTTTTTTTTTTTTGTTTGTATGTTTTTTTAAAGAGCTTCAAAGGCGATCTTGGAAACTACAGACCAATGAATCTGAGTTCAGTGCCAGTTAAATGATAGAACTTGTTCTGAAAAGCAGCACCAAGCTGTCTTTTCAAAGGGTTAATAAACATGTGAGTAAGCCAAATGATATGTATCTGGATGTTTTAGAAGGTACTTGACAAAGCCCCTTATGAACTTCTCCTGAGGAAGGAGATGATGTGCTATTATAGAATGGGAAATGGATCAAAAACAGGAACACAATAGGACTAAATGGCCAGTTTTCTCACAGGAGACCCGTAAATAGTGGAATGTCTCGGGATCTGCACTGGAACTGGCATCTGGTAACATCTACTGCACTGAAATGATCTGGAAAAGAGATCAGCAAGCATGGCGATCAAATTTGCAGATGGCACAACGACATTTAGAGGCTGTCTGCACAATTTCCAAGCGTATAAACATGGAAATAGCATCCTTATGTAAATGACAATTTCAGAAAGGGCTCAATTTGTAGGTGGTTATGCCGCCGATGACCCTGAATGGCCAAATCCTAGCACGGAAACCTGCTGCTGACAGACGTCGCTAACTGCCAGAATGCAGACAAAGGTAAAGGCACCCCCCAAGAAGTAAAAACCCAAACCAATCACATTGCATTCAAAGAACTATAAAATATCATGAAATTAAAAGGAAATTAAAATTAAATTAAAATTAAAAGTAACAGCAAAAGGAAGTCCTTACCTGGGTGTAGCCGCGTGGAACAGCGTTGTCTGCTCAAACGCGGGGCTGCTCCGCTCTCCGCCACGAGGCCTCAGCCCTGCCGAGAAAATGGCGCCAATCCGAAGCAGGCCCGTTTGGCGCCAAACACCACAGAGGCGGCAAGAGCTCAGAGCCCCTCCATGCGGACTCGAGAGACTCCCTTGTGGCGTCGGGATGCAGCAGTTACCCCGCTGTAGCTGTGGGGTGAAGAGCTGTCCAGACACGCTGCTGCCTCGCGCCACCAGAAGTAGCAGACGCTGCGAGCCCCGGCCCACCGGCTAAAGAACTTCGAACGGCCTGAGGCTCCCGCCGCGATGGGAATCTGCCGCATGGACACTGCCAAAATGCAGGTGTTCCACAGAGCTCTCCCCCGTACAGTCCTGGGGGAGAGATCATCACTGGGCACAGAGACCGAAGAATCCCAAGCAGAGAGGCTAGCTGGCAGCGTGAACTTTGAAAAGGGACAGAACCCCCCTTTACACTAAGGCAGACTAGGTGAAAATAAATAAAGTAAATGAAATTAAATGAAAATGAATTCAATTTACAGGATTACACCTAAAGAAGGGCAAAAGAAATGCAAGGTAAATCAAATCCTGACTAACTGCTCCTAAACTGCTTCTCAAGTGAGCCCAGCACCTAGGCTCACTACGTCCTCATGCTGCATGGAGACTGGACACACTGGGGGATCATGGGAGAAGACCAGCAGGATATACCCGGTGATGTCACAAGTTTGACTTGTCCAGTCTCCATGTTGCAGGAGGAGGTGCACTACTCAGTGGTGGAGGACTGAACTGTAGGACCGATAAGGAATGCGCGTTAACGTTACTTAACGATCGTTAATGTCCCCAGCTGCGGTAAACACCACAGAAGGTGGAGGGAGGGCGGAGAGAAGGGGTCAATGGGTGGGGAGTGGGCGGGGAGAGGCTCCTTTCACACTAACGTGCTGAACTGAAGGGCTAAATCCTACCGCGAATGAAAACCTGCCGTTAGATGCACATGTGCAGGAGAGAGAAACCATTTCAGTGTCTGCAATGTACAGCATAGGCAGGGAGCCCAAGAAATGTGATAGTAGTGCTCCATTTTCAGCAACACCATAGTGCCAAAGTATGAAAGGCCACTATGGCAATGGTGCAAATGGGGCATAGGGGGCTGCAGGCGGGACATGTAGCATGGGCAGCTGGGGCACAGGGTTGACCAGGCAGGCGCCTAGATGGCACATAGGAACATAGAAACTGGAAATCAGCAAGACAGCAGCTGACCAGGGCCAAACACAATCCACCTATATCTACCTGGTTCACCCTAGCCAATAGTTGCTAGGGCACTGACCTGACATCCCCCCATCCATCCCGCCCCCATGTGGAAGGGACATAATATTGGTAGGCAGTGATGGGGGGGATGTGAGGATGTCAATGTATGCCCCCCCCCACCCCGGAACCCGCTCCCTACCTGCACAGTGGATGCCCTGGGACTGCGCACTACCAGCACCGACAGCATATGATCATGTCAGCATGGCAGGGGTGTGTGTGCCCGTGCTGGAGGGGGCAGTGCCACCTGCCTGCAGTGGACCTAGGCCATGCCCTGCATCACTACGTGGTGTGCAGTGCAACATAAAAGGTCTGGCTGAGGAAAAGTACAGGTAGCCCCAGGGACTACCTTGCATCTGTGGCAACAGTGTGGTGCAGTACATCCAGCCAGTGTGTCCAGAAGCAGAGGGTCACAGGTTGAAGTCCCAGATGTGCTTCCTGCAGAGCATGTCCCTATATTTTACCTACAATGCAGATACAACAGCAACATGTGCAAAGTCCAAAGCAGCAGCGAACAGGGGTACAAACACCCACTCACACAGGCTCCACAATCCAAAGATGCATGGAGAGTCAGGCTGTTGGCCCCAGCATTGAGCTGCAGTTATCACCAGAGCACTACTACTACCTCCTGCACAGTTTAGCAATGTCGGCATTGTGATCAGGTCCAGTATGGCGGGCAGGGTTGCCAACCACCCCTATCTTTGCACAATGCTGCAATAGGAGTGAGTGTGTGTGTATATCTATCCATTGTTCTATGGCTGCCCACCCTTCACTGGGCCCAAAATGTCCCACTGTGACCAGCGTTAGGCTGAATATGTGCATAATGAGGAGCAAGGTATTGAGGGTATGGCCCGGACAGGGCTGATTGGCCAGGATGCAGCTTCACAGGGTGTGGGGCAATGGCTGGGACACTGTAGTGCCCGACCACCACCTGCATGGACAGGGTGGCCACAGCATGGCATACTGGGAGGGCACTCACTCTGACCGAGCAGTGACCATGGTAGGTCTAGGTTCCCACATAGCACTCTACACTATCTGCCTCCAGTCATATATTTGTGTTCCCAGTGCTGGGGTCCCAATCACTGAGATGCCTGCTTGCTGCACATAGTTCCTCTGTGAGCATGCACTCTGGACTGGCTGGTGGGCTGTCTGCAGTTAGACTGTGCATGGTCAGAACACCTATAAGGTACTGTCTGACTGTGCTGTCTGCTGGTGACTGGCAGACAGTGGTGTGAGGCACTTGGGGCTTTCCAGACCTAACCCCAGCATTGCTGCTAGTCTGCCACTGCCCCAGTCACAGGTATGGCTCTGGCCCACCAACCCTGGAAGGCTGTCTAATACAAGCAGGATGGAGGTTGCTTCCCCGGGGCAGGGGCATCTGTTTTTTACCTAAGAAAAGGGTGATGTGGGCCCTTTGGGGTATGTAGTGTATACCACTGTAACCTATAAAGGCACTGCTACACAAACCTCATGCATATCTAGAAACCCCTCTGCCCTGATAACAGCTGCCCATGTCAGCCAGACCCTAACAAGGGGTACACACTAATCTGGGTGGTGTCTGGTCCCAGAGGGCCACATGTGACTGCAGGATACAGATGGACACTGAATTACCTTCGGCTGCACTGCAAGGAACACCTGTCACACACTGGTAGTGATGGGGATGTACAGCAGGACCTATCTCTAGCACCACATGTACTAGGACCTAGTGCTGGGCACCCATCCTATCCCTCAGGGTGAACACAGAACCTGCACAATGGCATGGTCTGTAGCTACTCTGTGCCAGTATCACGAACTGTCAGTTCGTCTTTCCAAGCTGAGGTACTGGAGAGTGCAGACCCCATTTGGTGATCAGCTGTAGACTGCTATTCAGCATGTGCATTGCATCATGGGTACTGGTGGGGTTACCCTATCCTGGCACTCAGAGCAGACAGTTTGCGCGGTGATCTGCAGTCCTTCTGTACCCAGCCATTGCTGTGACATACACCATGGAGGTATAGCCTACTGGTTAATACAATGCCATTCTTGGCAGTGTTCATGGGTTCAGTTCCTCATTGTTCCCTCCTCTCATGCCTGTCCTACTCAAATAGTGTGCATGCTTGTAAAAGTCATATTTTTGGAGATCTGTGCTGCCAGCCCATAATACCCTCGCCACAATTGCCAACATTCCCTCGGTCCATCTATCTGCGCCGGTCAGCTGTGTATTGTCCTGTCTGCCTGTGCAGGCTGCCACCCCATGTCCTGCACTGCTACCCTTTCCTGCATTGCGCCTCATCGTGCTTGCCTCACCTGTGCCTGATCTGCATGGCACTACCACTCGTCTGTCCACCCATCATTGTAACTATCCTGCCACCTCCGCCTCCGCTGGGGGTCACGTATTCCCATCGTCTGCCACCAACTGTCCTTCCAGTACTTTACATTGCCAACACCCTGTGCTGTGGTAAAGCTGCTCCTACCATGTTTGTCATCAGTACTGGCAGCCACATGGGATGCCCGCAGATATGGCAGGTCCAGCGGCTCCCAGATCCCCCTCCTTCACTCACCTGTTCATTGACTTTCCTGGGTGCTCTATCCAGTGTTAGGGCTACATCTGTCTCTGTACCTCACAGGTCATGCATGTCACCCTGAGGCACCTTGTAGCTCCTAGGGCACACTAACCTAGGACACTGTAACCTTGTTAGGCCACCTTAGCCTATGGTTCCATAGCCCAGGGTGCCTTCTACGGTGCCTTGTTCAGGAGTGCCTAATACAGCGCTTAGCCTAGGGAGCCCTATAGGGCGCCTTACGAGGCACCTTATAAGGCACTTTACAAGGCACCTGATAAGACACCTTATAAGGCACCTTACTAAGCACCTGATAAGGCACCTTATAAGGCACCTTACTAGGCCTTGTAACGTGCCTTGTAACGCTCGTTAGTCTAAGGCGCCTTGTAACACTCGTTAGCTGATACAGCTTGCTGTAACGATGCAACACCCACGCCTTTATATGGGCATCTGTACCTTTACCGCAGAACCTAACGTGAATGACATTACCGCAGTTTAGTAAACATACCTCTAAGTATTTATAAGTATAGCACATATTCATATATAATCCATTGTGAATTGGAAATGCCATAGCCTATGCACACGTATTTCAATATTTAAAAAGTATATACACATATGGAGGTACCTCTTTTTATCCTTTTATCCTTTGATCTTTTTATCTTTTCATCATTTTACCATTTATATATTTATATTTTTATTACTTATAATTTTTATCATTTTTCATCATGTGGTTTTCCATCTAGGACAATATATGTTACCCACTTATAGGTATATCACTCCTGGTGATATAGATGCCTAAGGGTTGTTTTAGCCTTTTTGAATAAGGTTATTTACTTTTGGTTGTTCACTCCTATTGGTTCACTCCTGCTTCCGGTCATCTTTTTATCTTTTTACTCATTTATTTTATCTGCATAATGTGCTATGATTTAATCCTTTTTGTTTTCACATTTCTCATGTTTGGCTTATTTATTGCTTTTTTATCGTATTTATTTTTATGTTTTAGCATACATGTTTGTGCATAATCGGCACAACCATCAAATTATCCAAGTAACATAGCAAGTATTATACAAGACAGCCAAAATAGGTATTTGCATGATTTACAGTATTATTGTTGTCTCATCGTTTGTCTTATTTGTTTATTCAGTTTTTAATGATAATTATCTTTGTAGTATGCATGTATTTATTATACTTTAATATGTATGTATAACGATATCATATTAAGTTCCTTCCCCCCTCTTTTTAATATATTTAATATATTTATTGGTTGTTATACATGTGTTTTATGGGTAGTTATATGTGTTTTAATCATGTTTGTTTGATGTTTATAGTATGCCAATACCCCTGAGGAAGTAGTGACGAAACACGGCCTGTGTATGGTCTTTGGCACGCAATTTTCAGACAGAAATAAAATATCTTTTTAAGCTATTCCTTCTTGGTGCTACGTTTTTGGACTTGGGCCACTGGGACTCCCTGCCAGGCAGTAATGAGCTGCGAAGATATGGGCTGAAGACCAGTTGGCGGCCCGGCAGATGTCCAGCATTGGGACGGAGTGCAGGTTTGCCACAGAGGCCACCGTGGCCCTGACACTGTGTGCTGTGACGCGGCCATTCAGCATGAGCCCAGCCCGCCACCCAGGTGGACAGTGTTCACTCCTGCAATTGGAGGACCCTGCTCAATATGTCCGCCAGGGTGTTGTCCTGGCCTGATAGGTACATAGCCCGAAAGAGTATTCCCTGATGAATTGCACAGGAGCAGAGTGTCATCGCTTCACAGCAGAGGGTGCGAGACCCCATGCACTCCTGCTTGTTCACGTAGAACATTACCACTTGATTGTCCATTTGAATCAGCACCGACTGGAGCCTCAGGCATTGGCAAAATGCTCGGAGAGCTAGATATATTACCCAAAGCTCCAAGAGGTTGATCTGTTGGTTGCCCTCGGCTTGTAACCAGCTGCTCTGGATGCAAAGTTCTTCACAGTGGGCTCCCCATCCCAGCAGGGAGGCATCCGTTGTGAGGACCCTTTGTGGACTTGGAGTTTGGAAGGGCATCCCTGCTTGAAGGTGTTGTGGGTTTTGCCATAAAGTCAGAGATTCTGCCAACTGGTGGGTCACTGAGACTCTGTCCTGGAGGTGGCCAGTGGCTTGTGTCCACTGGTCTCGAAGGCACCATTGGGCAATCCTCATATGTAGATGGGAATCTGGAGTGACATGGACCGTGGAGGCCATGTGGCCGAGTAGGCGCAACAGGAACCAAGCCGACACCAAGGGATGGTGTTGCACTTCTGCGACCAATTCCCTGAGATGGTCGGCCTGATCCAGGAGGAGGAAGGCCTTTGTCTGAACCGTGTCCTGCGTTTGCCCCTATGAACTCTAGATATTGTGTCGGGAGAAGGTAGGACTAGGGGTAGTTTATCACAAACCTCAGGTGTTGCAGGATATGGATGGTGCGTGCTGTAACTTTCTGCACCTCAGCAGCCATGCCTCCTTTTATAAGCCAGTCGTCCAGATAGGAGAAGAAAAATACCCCTTGGAGACAGAGGTAGGCGGCTACTACTGCCAGGCATTTGGTTAAGACCCTGGTGGCGGATGCCAGGCCAAATGATAGTACCCTGTACTGGTAGTGGCCTCCCCCCATCATGAAGTGAAGATACTGCCTGTGGTTGGGTGAATGAGGATGTGGGTATAAGCATCCTTCAGATCCAAGAAGTATTGCCAATCTCCCTGCTGGAAGTAAGGCAGCAATGTTCCAAGGGAGAACATCTTGAACTTCTCCCTCACCAGGAACTTGTTCAAGTTGTGAAGGTCAAGAATGGGCCTTAGGCCCCTTGTTCTTTTTGGCATGAGGAAATACCTGGAGTAGAACCCTTTGCCCCTGAGATGCTGGGGTACTAGTTCTACCCCTTTGTCCTAGAGTTCCTGCAGTAGGAGGTCCCTGTGAAGGGGAGACCTTGGATGCTCTTCCAGAAAGGAATCATGTATATATCTCTGATTGTTTGTTTGTCAGTTATATGTCATCACTACCTTGTTCAATGTAAACCACTATGATTCTTGATATGGCGGTATAAGAATCACATAAATAAATAAATAAATAAATAAATAAAGGGGGAGGTGTCTGTACCAGGTGAAGGAGGTAGCCCTCCTTGACCACCTGAAGCACCCAGGCATCAGTGGTGATAGTTGGCCATCTGTGGGCACAGTGGATCAGATGTTCCCCTGTGGGCTGCTGTCCTCCTTGAGGTGGAGAGGCTATGCCCATGGAGTCAAAGGCTCCCCCCGGGCTGGGCCGGAACTGACGCCTGGGGCTTGGGAGCCTTCTGCTTACGAGGCCCTTGCCCATGTCCCTTGGCCTGCTGACCCTGCTGGGGAGCTGTGGAGTCCTGAAATTATGGGTAATTTTTGTAAGGCGCCCCCTTCCTCGGGTAAAAGGACTTTTTGCCTGAGCCCTTCTGTCCGGGAGGGCCAGCGGTCTTTTTGGAGAGCCTGGTCCTCATCACAAACTCGATCTCCAACTCGGCAGCCTTTTCCATCATGGGTTTGCCAAAGAGGTTCTCCCCTTGGCATGGGACATCAAACAGTTTGTCCTGAACATATTGCTTGAGGTCAGAAGACTGTAGCCAAGCCTAGCGTCGGGCATCAATGCCCGCCACAGCTACTCTAACCGCCGACTTGAAGCCATCATAGGCTGCTCGAGTCATGAATTTGGAGCCCTCACGGACAGCTTTGGCCAGGTTCTTGAACTGCTGCAGGTGTTCCTCAGAGAGACCAGCCGAGAACCCGGCAATTTCCTTCGCCAGGTCTCTCAGGTACATGCCCATGTACAGCTGGTAGGCCTGGATCCGGACGAGGAGCATCGAGCCCTGGTAGCACTTTATGCCAAGGGCATCCAAGGTGCATGTCTCCTTACCTTGGGGCACCGAGAAGTGCGTCTTCTGGCACTTCAGTTGATGCATGGCCGATTCTACCACCATAAAGTTATGTGGCAGCTGTGACTTCTGGAAGCCAGGTCTTCAGCAGATCCAACACATTGAGTCAAGACACTTCCTCATGATGGGCACCGGTGCCGGTGTTTCCCACTTATGGAGCATTAATCATTCCAGGATGGGTGGAATGGGCACCATAAGCGATTCTCTCAGTGGGGCCTTGTATTGGAGGATTTCTAGTTCCTCGGTCCGCAGATCCTCCTCCGATTCCATTGGGAATGCTAGAGCCTTTGACATGTCCCGTACGAAGTTGAGGAACGCCATGTCCTCGGGCAGGGACCGACGCTGGAATGAGAAGTTGATGATTCTGAGGGGATGTCGCAGTGGTGACGGGTGTCCGAGGACTCCTCATTCTAGGTCTCCCATTCCGAGTAGTCGGTCAAAGACTCGAGGGAAGGGTGGCTCGTGGGATCCGGGCCTGAGCCCTGCCCATGTCCCTCGGAGGCCCCTTAGCTGGTGTCATGGGCGCTAGCTGGGGAAGACCTCGGTCCCGTGGCATGGGACTCAGATCTAGACCTCGGCCGAGAATCAACTTGAGGCCGTATGGTCTCAAGGATCAGCTTGGCCTCCTGGGACATCCTCAATGTCGAAGGCCCGGTGGTCTGTGCGGAGGAACCCGTTGTACCAGACCAGCAACGCTGCTAGTCCATGAAGACAGACAGGCTGTGCTCCAGGGCCGCCATTCTGGTTTCTAGTCTGGAAGGCACTGCAGTTGTTGGCCCAGGCACTGAGGAACTCGGGCCCAGCGCCGGTTCCCCCAAGGAGGTCCTCAATGAGGATGGGCTCGGGCATCTGAAGCCAATCTTCGTGCAATTCCTTGGTGGGCCGCTCCCACTCTGAGCCTTCCAAGAAGCGTTGTGGACTGCAAGACCTGGCTCGGGGCTTACCCGACCTTCCGGTACCTTCCAGGGACACCACCTTTGAGGGTTTCTTCTTCTTGTGTTCCCTCCAAAATGACTGCGAGACTACTAAGAGATCACAGCATTACAATAGCCCATAAACCAACCGTGATCCCAAGAAGAATCCTGTCAAAACCAAAAGGTTTAGAAACTGCTAACACCTAATCAGGAGTTAGTGGGCTTGATTTCCTGAGTGCAGCTGAGGCCTGCATAAAAGGCTCCAGTGCCTTGCCCTGTTGAGGCTTTCCTAACCAGGGCTCTACAGATCAACAAACAGTAAGGATTTGAGGGTTTGTTTGTTTGTTTTTATTATATTACATTGCTAGCTCTCTGACTGGGAGCTCTTAAAAGGGTTTTTTGTATATTTTTTTAAAGCAAGGTTACTTTCTTTTTGGTGCTTTAGGGGAACTTTCCTTGAGCACAATAGGTTGCTGAACTCTAGTAACCTCCTCAGGTTTAGAAACTGCTAACACCTAATCAGGAGTTAGTTCTCTCCCTACCCACCCTGACTCCCACCCACCCCTAGTGAGCAGTCTTGCTTTATAGGGCACCTCCCCCTTTAACAAATCACAGAGAATTGGACCAGCACATTTTGAATATAATTAAAGAGATTTAACTGCTTTTTCTCTGAAAGGACAGCTGCGAAACCGGCTGGTACTTGGTAGATCTCTCTCTTTTGCTTTAACAGATACCTAAGCTCCACGAACAGAACAATGGCTGGGAAAAATCGTATTGCTAAAGCTGTTGCCCCCGTTACAGCTTCTGCCTCGGTCCAGACAGAAGTCCTAATGCCAGTTGAAGGACCAGTTCCATGTGCAGGGTGCCTGCATGCTGAAGCTCTAAGGAAACAAGTGGAGGAACTCAGAGAGGAGGTGGCGAGGCTGAGGAGCATTCAAGACAGTGAGAAGTACATTGATGAGATGCTTCTTGCAGCAACCAAGCTCTCCAGCACAGGAGAAGATGGGTGCCAACATAATGTTGATGGTTGGACACAAGTCACCAGGGCCTGCAAAATCACCAATCCAACATCTCCAGCCCTTGAATTGAAGAACCATTATGCAGCCCTGGAAGTGGAGGAGGTGAAAGCATCCTTGAAAAGGGAAGAACCAGAGTTCAAGTACCCCAAAGTTGCAGAATCAGTGACCAGAAGGAAACGAAGGGTAGTGGTGGTTGGAGACTTTCTTCTGAGGGGTATTGAGGCGTCCATCTGCTGACCAGACTTGATGTCCAGAGAGGTATGCTGTCTGCCTGGTGCCAAAATCCAAGATGTTACAGAGAGTTTTCCGAGACTCATCAAGCCCACTGACTATTACCCAATGTTGCTAATCCATGTTGGAACAAATGATACTGCCAGGTATACCTCAGAACGTATCAAAAGTGACTTCATGGATCTGGGACAGAGGGTGAAGCAGTTAGGTGCACAGGTGGTGTTCTCTTCAATCCTCCCTTTTGAGGGTAAAGGCCAAGGCAGAGAGGCTTGCATCCTGGAGATGAATGCATGGCTGCGTGGATGGTGTCATCGAGAGCGTTTTGGTTTCCTAGACCATGGGATGCTGTTCCAAGGGTTGCAGAGCAGAGATGGCATCCATCTGTCCAAGAAAGGTCAACGCATCTTCGGTAGTAGACTGGCTAATCTACTAAAGAGGGCTTTAAACTAGACTCGCTGGGGATAGGTGAAGAAAGCCCCCAGGTAAGTGAAAGCCCCCAGGTAGGTGATACATTAAATACCTTTATGGAAATGGGTAACAGGGGTAATATATGGAAAGCAGTGTGTATAAATGCCCGTAGCATGGGAAATAAGATCCCTGATGTTGAAGCTTTGGTGGGAGTGGCTGACTTGGATTTAGTGGCAGTTACAGAAACATGGTTCAGAGAAAACCATGACTGGGATGTAACTATACCTGGCTATACTTTATTCAGAAAGGACAGGGTAGGAAGAAGGGGAGGAGGAGGAGTGGCACTATATGTAAAAACTACTATTAAAGCTTTGGAATTACAGAGCTTAAAAGGGAGAGAGGAGGCATTGTGGGTTAAACTAGAAAGAGGGAAAGAGAAATCTATTTGCATTGGTGTGATATACAGACCTCTCTCACAAGAGGAAGAGGTGGACAGAGAGTTAATTGAAGACATACGCAGCATTGCTAGGAAAGGGGAAGTGCTACTGATAGGAGATTTCAATATGCCAGATGTTGATTGGCACATTCCTGCTGCAGTATCATCTAGAAGTAAGGAGATCCTGGATTCTCTACAGGGAGAACTATTCAGGCAATTGGTAACAGACCCCACACGTGAAGGGGCCATACTGGACTTGGTGCTTACCAATGGTGAAAGTGTTTCTGATGTTGTAGTGGGAGATCATCTTGCATCCAGTGATCACCAGATGGTGTGGTTCAGTATTAGGACTAGGGCTGTTAGAATCCATTCCAAGGTGAGGATCTTAGACTTTAGGAAGACTAACTTTGCGAAGATGGGCCAATACCTCAGGGAGTCGTTAGTGGGATGGGAACAGCTGGGGGATGTAGAAAAACAGTGGGCAAAACTGAAAGGGGATATTTTAAGGGCAACCAATCTTTTTGTTAAAATGGTAAATAAAGGCAAAAGGAAAAGGAGACCGCTATGGTTTTCTAAGGAAGTAGCTGAAAAAGTGAAGAAAAAGAGGGAAGTTGTCATGAAATACAAGAGATCACAGAGAGAGGAAGACAGGCATCTGTATTTGGAAAACCTTAGAGAAGCTAGCAAAGTAGTCAAGAAGGCAAAGATTCAAAAGGAGGAGGAAATAGCCAATGCAATAAAATGGGGAGATAAGACATTTTTCAGATATATTAGTGAGAAGAGGAAAGGCAAAAGTGGTATTGTCAGACTCAAGGGTGCAGGGGGGGGGAAATATGTAGAAGCTGATGAGGATAAAGCGGAATTGCTTAACAAATATTTTTGTTCTGTGTTCACAGATGAAGAACCAGGAGCAGGACCTCAGAAAACACCCACAAATAGGAACAGAAGCAAGGGACATCTTGAACAATTTTCAGAAGACTGTGTTCGTGAGAAACTAGCTCAACTTAAAGTAGACAAAGCAATGGGACCGGATGGGATACACCCTAGAATACTGAGGGAACTTGGGGACGTTCTAGCAGCTCCACTGACTGACCTTTTCAATGCCTCGTTGGAGTTGGGAGTGGTGCCAAAGGACTGGAGAGAGGCTCATGTGGTGCCTTTACACAAAAGCGGAAGTAAGGATGTGGTTGAAAACTACAGGCCGGTTAGTTTAACTTCGGTGGTGAGTAAATTATTGGAAACGCTGCTGAAAGAGAAAATAATGAGGTTTCTGGAGTCCAGCGGATTACAGGATCCGAGGCAGCATGGATTCTCCAGAGGCAGGTCTTGTCAGACAAATCTGATTGATTTCTTTGACTGGGTGACCAGGGAGTTGGACCGAGGGAGAGCTCTAGATGTGGTGTATTTAGATTTCAGTAAAGCCTTTGACACTGTTCCTCACAGGCAACTTATAAACAAACTGAGCACCCTAGGGATGGACCCTAAAGTTACTGCTTGGGTTAGAAATTGGTTGGGTGGGAGGTGACAAAGAGTACAAGTAAATGGAGCTCACTTTGAGGAGAAGGATGTTACCAGTGGTGTGCCCCAGGGATCTGTCCTTGGTCCGATTCTTTTTAACATCTTTGTTAGTGATATAGCGGAAGGGCTGTCGGGTAAGGTTTGCCTCTTTGCAGATGATACCAAAATCTGCAATAGAATAGACTCCCAGGAAGGTGTAGATAACATGAGGAGGGATCTAGCTAAGCTTGGTCTAGAATTTGGCAGCTGGGATTTAATGTTAAAAAATGTAAGGTCATGCATTTGGGCTGCAGCAATCCAAGGGAGCAATACAGTATAGGAGGTGAAGTACTTTTGTCCACTAAAGAAGAGCGGGACCTAGGCGTGGTTGTGTCTGATGATCTTAAAGTAGCTAAACAGGTAGAAAAGGCGACGGCAAAAGCTAGAAGGATGCTTGGGTGCATACGGAGAGGAATGGCTAGCAGAAAAAAGGAGGTGATAATGCCTCTGTATAAGTCTTTGGTGCGACCTCATTTGGAGTATAGTGTGCAATTCTGGAGACCGCACCTTCAAAAGGATGTGAACAGGATGGAGTCGGTGCAGAGGGTGGCTACTAAAATGATTAGTGGGCTTCATTATAAAGCATATGAGGACAGACTTAAGGATCTTAATATGTACACCTTAGAGGAAAGGCGGGATAGTGGTGATATGATTGAGATGTTTAAATACCTCTGTGGCATAAATGTTCAGGGAGAGAGCCTCTTTCAATTGAAAGCAAGTTCTGCTACGAGGGGACATGGGATGAGGGTGAAGGGAGATAGATTCAGGAGTGATATGCGGAAATATTTCTTTACGGAAAGAGTAGTGGATCCATGGAATAGTCTCCCAGTGGAGGTGGTAGAGATGAGGACAGTAACTGAATTCAAAAAAGCATGGGACCAACACAGAGGATCTCTAAAGGTAAAAAGTGGACTGTTGTAGTTGTTGATATGGAAGGACAGACTAGATAGGCCATGTGATCTTTTTCTGTCATCATGTTTCTATGTTTCTATGTTTCTAAAAGAACAACCAGAGAAAGATGAAAGGACAAATGTTGTGTACAAAATTCAATGTGGTGACTACATGAACACCAACTAGCCAGCAAAAGTCATGATCCACTTTCCTTGGTTTCAATCCATGAAGAGGCAGAAGGGCACAAATTCAACTGGAACACAACTGAAATCACAGCACAAGCACCAAAAAAAAAGAGAGAGAATTTTTGGAAGCCTGTTTTTCTACCACAAACTTGATAAACAGACATATCGACATAGATATGATCTACCAATCCCTGCAGACCAAAGAGCTGAGGTACCGCCAATAATACCCGGGAACAGCAACCACACCCCGACAACCCTCAGGGAAACCAACCAATCAATCCCTGTGAACGAAAGTGCTAAGTCACCACCAACCCCAATATAAGTATAAACACATTACCATCTGGAATCCCGCACTGACGATGTCCCCTCAAATGGTGACGAAATGTCTGCAATGAAACCATCAAGTTCAGAGAACAATCCAACATCATGATCACCACCATGAGCTGCCAATATTCCAAAAACCATTTCTTCTCACATTATTTATCACTGACAAAACGATCAAGATGTGAATGGATTCAGGAGCTGTGAACACCATTTTGGTTGTGGTGGGGGAGGGAAGGCAAATGAAACAATGTCCCCCCCTTCCCCCATACTTTTCCTGCTGATTTCTTACTTTAAGTTTACACATAAGGGCAATTTTAAAACCACTTGCATACATAAAACAGAAGTTTATTTATAACTTTAAAATACATCATTCAAGCATCATACATGAATGCACAGAAAAATGTTGCATCATAATAATAAGACAATAACTAATTACGCTGAACAAAAAAACAAGAAAGACAATTATAAGTCCACAAAAACGAGGGAGGCAAGAAAATAAATAAACCAAGTGTGGACCACCTATTAGAGGCCCTCACCCCAAAGAAAATGAAATATTTTGAAAAGGCAAGAGACTTATGCATCAGCTGGATGGGCAGATATTCCAGTTTAATTACATCCTCCCTAGACATCAAAAACTTGAGAAGCTGTTTAGGACCAAAAAATATGAAGGGCTCGATTTTTGAAGGCCTTCACAGGGTAACTTCCCTAATTACCCATGTAAAGGCCTTATCCAGGATTTTCGAAAGGCACCTACACAGATAGTGCCACTGTTCCCTCTAAGCTGTGCGCGTGTGCGCGCACACACATCTTGCCGAGCGAGCGCACATACTTTACAACAGAGCGCACAAATATTACGGTTCTGATTCTGATAGAAAACAACACAGACGTTTTAAAATTTAAAAGTTGTTGTGTATTTACGGTTTTCACAAGTTCTACAATACTTTCTAGTGCAATCAATATGGTGTACATACTGTATTCTGACGTGTAGTCAAATTTTAAAGTATTTAACTCCGAGTGTCGTTATGTGGCACACAAAAATTTAACCTTCCTTCAAAAGCTGCACAGCTGATATTTTATGCGCACACAGCCTACAGAAAATTAGAGGGAACATTCGAAAATCTCGGACAAGTCCCTAACACGCCCAGATTCTATACGGGTATGTTAGGGGCGTTCTGGGGTGGAGGAAAGGGCTACACAGGTAGCTACACAGGTAGCACACAGGGCTACACAGGTAGCAGAGATTTTCAATGCTACCCGCATAGCCTCTGCACCTTAAAAATAGGCGAGGAACCTCGCCTATCTTTAAGGCATAGAGGCTATGTGAGTAGCATTGAAAATCTCTGCTACCCATGTAACATCTGCGGCTGCCAGGGCATCCAGGCTAACCCGGATTTTCACTTCTGCCGCCGTGGAAGTGAAAATCCAGGTTAAGGAGGTTGGCAGGCAGACTATGCGCCGCTGCAGCACATAGCATGCCTTTCTCAAAATCGGGCCCAAAGTATTTATCTATCTCCAGGAACAAGCAGGAATGCAGTCTGGGTGACGTCCCGACGGGGCCCGAGTGGGAACGCTCCTCATCATCCAACAGGAAAGCATTTGGGAGCTCTCCTCTGCGCCTGCATGCCTGCCTTCCTGTCTTCCCAACTTATCTCCTCGGTTCTTTGTTTTCCACAGAGCCAGTAGGATGCACCATCTTTTCACCACTAAAAAGCTCTCTTTTTTGGTCCCCTTCGGGGTATGTCATGCTTTTGCCTTCCCGTCGATGTCGGTACCAAGTCAGACACCGGTTCCGATATATCTTTTTACTTTCATTTTCTCTTTTCTATTGATTCTCACTGTGGTTCTCACTTCTGGCCTAGGCCTCTAGGCCACCACAGCCTTCTCTTCACTCTTCAAAGACAATTATTTCAGGCGTGGAAAAGCCAGTCAGTGATTTTAAAAAATGTACCAAGTGTGCCGGTACCATTTTGGCCAATGATAAACATGACCGGTGTTTAAAATGTTTGGGTTCTGATCATGAACCCATTTCTTGTCCTTTGAGCCAGCAAATGACAAAGAGAGGCCTCAAGAACTGAGCCAGGCAGTTTGGATTGTTGTTTGCCTTGGACTCATTTTCAGTGGCTTCCACTTCACTGAAGGCATTGACTTCTTTTCATGGGTCTCAGGCTTCTTCAAGTCCAATTACAAAAGTTAAAATCCATGGCCGTTTCCAAATCTTTGGCATCAAAAATTAGAAAGAAAATTATTTTTGTAAACCGCTTTGTGTAACCTGAAAAGAGGGTATAGTAAATAAACTAAACCATAAACCATCAATTGAACATAAACATATCCGTTGAACATTCTTTTGGGTTTTACCTTCAATTTCTTCAAGTCCTTGTCCATTAACACACTAAATTTCCAAATCCACTCCATTGCAGCAGGGAACAACCACAATCACTCTTTGGCCTGGTCCGCTTTCACATCAGGCAAGCAGGCAAAAAAGTATTTTAACTACTTGGGCTTGCTAAAAGAAAGCAGCTTACTGTGGTAAGTAAGCCTCATGCTTGTTGGGGACTGCATGGTGAATTTCAAGCCATGCCAGTGCAACTCCATGCAATAAGGGTTTATTGCATGCTGTTCTGCTGCCACCGCTGATGAGAAGTCTTGGAATAGAAGCAACTTTGGGTCTTTGCAGTTCAACTCCCCTTTCCCTTGATATTTCAGCATCAGCTTTTCTTTATCAGCATTGTTTATGATGCAAGCGATCAGTACCCTGGGCACTTCATTCTGACCTCTCAGTGACCCAATTCTATGTGCATGTTCCATTGCCAACAGGACTTCAGAATCCAACCACCCAAAGGCCTTTGGGAGCCATATCACCATAAATTCACACAAGCCACTTTCTTTCACCTCCTCCAGGAGGCTAAAGATCTTTCATCCTCCCTCTGTTCTTCTGATCTCCCATGTGCTCCACCAGCTTTTGGGAAAGTTCCTCTAGTGTGCACAGCTGGGCCTCCACCTCTGTCACCCGATCATCTTGCACTGAAATCCTGTTTTCTGCACTTTGCAGTCTCGCAACTTGAGAATTTAAGTTCTCCTTTAATTCTTATATTGAAGAATGAATTTTTGAGTGTTTATCTTCCAATACCACTGTAAGTTGCAGGTTGGTTCCCTCATCATCTCTTTGTGCAGCCGTCATCTTTGCATCAGGGGATCACAGCTTATTCTATAATGCTTTTCCAGTCCGGATCAGCATTCCCCACTTTGACTAGCTAGGTCCAACCAACAGTTGTCATACCCACTTACTCCACAACCCAGATCTGCTTTCTTGACCAGTATGAATCCAAATAAGTGGATTTTCAAAAGGTTGTTGGTGTTAACTCCCTGGGAGTTCTCTTCCTGGGTGTCCATTTACACTGAGCTCATCACCCTCTCCCCCCCTCTCTTCCCCCTTCCCACTGCTTTTTCACAGCCTTTTCACTTTCTTCAAGCACACCTTTCTTGATCAGGGGTAGCCCAAGGGGGGTGGGGGCCATGTGTGGAGACTCATTATGGGACCTCGTTTGCATAAGGAGCCTCATTTGCATAAATATTAGCATAATGTTAACATGCCTCTAAATGAGCGTCTGGATAAAGAAAGACTACCAGATTTTTACATTACTATACTCCAGTGCCAAACGCCAGGCACATTAGGAAGTGCTATAAATAATGACCATTTAGAACCCATAGCAACCCCATCGTATCATAACAGCACTACCAGGACTCACAAAGCACCAAACCCTACCTATCAAAAGGCAACACTGAAAATATTAAACCAATACATCTCAGAGAATACCAATACATCTCCTACTGGGGAAAGAGAACAAGTGGCACTGTCAAATAGAAATTACATGAACAAAATATCTTGGCTCGGTTACATATGCAGAACATAGACCGTCAGCAAACAAAGAACAAGGAATCACAATTTAGAAATTGGAAGACAATAATTAAATTGAGAATCCCTAAAGCCAAACTTGGAATGTATGTCTGGGTGAGTGCCCCTGTGAGCAACAGTGATCATCACACGGTGTGGTTTGAGATAAAAGCCAAGGTGCAGTCCAATCATAGCAAGCTCAAAGTCCTAAACTTCAAAAACACTGACTTCAACAAAATGGTCAAGTACCTAAAGGAGGAGCTGACAGGGTGGAAGGGGATAAGGGAAGTGGAATTGCAATGGGCTAAACTAAAAGAGGCAATAAAAGGGGCAACAGATAAATATGTAAGAAAAGTAAATAAAAACAAGAGGAGAAAGAAACCTATTTGGTTTTCCAAAGAAGTGGCTGCTCAAATAAGGGCAAAAAACACAGCTTTCGCAAAATTCAAAAGCTTGCAAACAGAAGAACACAGAAATGATTACAGGACCAAACTCAAGGAGACAAAAAGAGAAATAAGGATAGCAAAATCAAAGGCAGAGGAAAAAATGGCTAAAGATGTTAAGCGCGGTGACAAAACTTTCTTCAGGTATATTCGGGAAAGGAAGAAGATCAGAGGTGGAATTGCAGGGCTCAGAAGTGCTGGGAACGGACTCGTGGAAAATGACATTGATAAAGCGAAATTACTAAACAAATACTTCTGCTCTGTTTTTACTAAAGAAAATCCTGGAGAAGGACCACTTGTCACTCCCAAATATAAAAATGGGAATGAGGTAGATACCACACCATTCAGAGAGGATGAGGTGTTAGAACAACTTGCAAAACTGAAAGTAGACAAGGCCATGGGACCAGATGGGATACACCCCAGGATACTGAAAGAGCTCAGAGAGGTTCTTGCAGGGCCATTAAAGGATGTTTTCAATAGATCCTTGGAAACAGGAGAGGTTCCTCAGGACTGGAGAATGGATGATGTCGTACCTCTACACAAAAGTGGTGACAGGGAAGAAGTGTCAAACTACAGGCTCGTGAGCCTTACCTCGGTGGTGGGAAAGATAATGGAGATGCTCTTGAAAGAGCGAATAGTGAACTTTCTCAAAACCAGCGGGTTACAAGATCCAAGGCAACATGGTTTTACCGAGGGACGATCTTGCCAAACAAATCTGATTGAGTTTGACTGGGTGACCAGAGAACTGGATCAAGGACATGCGATGGATGTCATCTACCTGGATTTCAGCAAAGCCTTTGATACTGTCCCTCATAGGAGACTTATCAATAAACTCAGTAGTTTGGGGATGGGTCCCAAGGTGGTAAACTGGATCAAAAACTGGTTGACTGACAGACGACAGAAGGTGATGGTAAATGGAGCTCACTCGGATGAAAGGAAGGTGATTAGCGGGGTGCCGCAGGGTTTGGTCCTGGGCCCGGCACTGTTCAATGTATTTGTGAGTGATATTGCTGAAGGACTGAATGGAAACATCTGTCTTTTTGCAGATAACACGAAAATTTGCAACAGAGTGGACTCCCCCGAGGGAGTGCTGAACATGAGGAGGGATCTGCAAAAGCTGGAGGAATGGTCTGATGCTTGGCAATTGAGATTTAATATGAAGAAATGCAGTGTCATGCACTTGGGTAGCAGAAATCCAAAGGAAATGTACATGATAGGGGGGAGAGGTTGGTGTGCACGGAGCAGGAGAAAGACCTCGATGTGATTATTTCTGTAGATCTCAAGGTGGCAAAACAGTGCGACAAGGCAGGGGCAAAAGCCAGGAGGATGTTGGGCTGCATTTGGAGAGGAATTACCAGCAGAAAGGAAGGGGTACTAGTGCCACTGTATAAGTCTCTGGTGAGGCCTCACTTGGAATACTGTGTTCAGTTTTGGAGACCGTATCTTGCAAAGGATGTAAAAAGAATGGAAGCTGTTCAGCGGAAGGTGACTAAAATGATTTGGAGCCTGCGTCAGAAGCCTTATGAGGAGAGACTTGAAGACCTAAATATGTACACTTTGGAGGAGAGGAGGGATAGGGGAGATATGATTCAGACCTTTAAATACTTAAAGAGAAATAATGAACAAACAAACCTCTTCCAGAGACGGAGAAGCTGTAAAACTAGAGGACATGACATGAAGCTGCAAGGTGGTAAATTGAGAGGCAATGTCAGGAAATACTTTTTTACTGAGAGGGTGGTGGATGCTTGGAATGCCCTCCCGACTGAGGTGGTGGGGGCAAACACAGTGACAGAATTCAAAGTGGCCTGGGATCGACACAGTGGATCACTTTACAGCAAAAAGATTAAATCAAAATAAACTGAACCATCTAATTTCTCAACAAATAGGGGTGTCCTACATGGAGCAATGGGGGGAGGAACAGTGGGTTCACCCCTAAACAAAGAAACAAAGATATGGGGAGGGATGCACCTGCTCCTGGTGGGTACACCACTAAGCAAAGACATGGGTAGGGGTGCACCTACTCCTGCCATATTGCTGGGCAGACTAGATGGACCACGCTGGTCTTTATCTGCCGTCATTTACTATGTTACTATGTTACAACAGCACTGTAGAAATAAAACTATAAAACGTAGTTACTCACCTGTAACAGGTGATCTCAGAGAACAGCAGGAATTCAGTCTTCACATATGGGTAACATCGATACTGATGGACCCCGCGCGGGAACGCTCCCCAGTGTCCAATAGGAAAGCTTTTGGGAGCATCCCACTGTGCCTGCGTAGCTGCCTTCCCGCTTTCCAGCTCTCCCTCCTCAGTTGAGTGTGTAGCTGAGATAAAAGGAGAGAAGGAGAAGAAGAGGAAAAAGTACAACTTCTAGGTGAGGAGGGTGGGTTGTGAAGACTAAATTCCTGCTGTTCCTGGAGATCACCTGTTACAGGTGAGTAACTACGCTATCTCCAGGAACAAGCAGGAATGTAGTATTCACATATGGGACTCCCTAGCTCGGAGATGCCAGAGAGATGACCTCAGAGTGAGCTGTGGATCATAGGCATAACTAAGTAGATCATATATCCTCCAAGGGTGTCTGGTATCAAAACTCGGGACAGAGGGTAGGAGTTGATCTAAGTCTTAAAGAGACGCTGGAGAACAGCTTGACCAAACAAGGCATCCCGGCAGGAGTCCTTGTCCAGGCAATAGTGAGCTGCAAAAGTGTGAACAGAAGACCAAGTTGCTGCTTTGCATATCTCATCAATCGCTACAGAGAGTAGATTTGCCATAGAGGTAGCCATGGCCCGAACATTATGTGCAGTGACATGATCTTCGAGAGAGAGTCCTGCACTTTCATAAGCAAAGGAAATGCAATCCGCTATCCATCTGGAGAGAGTTCGCTTGGATACTGGCAACCTGAGGTGACTCGAGTCAAAGGTGATGAAAAGCTGGGAAGCTTTTCTGTGCTCTTGAGTTCTCTGGAGATGAAAAGCCAAAGCACGTTTGCAATCCAGAGTGTGAAGGGTTGCTTCTGCCCTAGAGGAATGAGGTCTAGGGAAAAGACAGGGAAGTAAACAGATTAGTTTAAATGGAAGGGTGAGGGAGAGCGGGTGAGCAGTTTGCCTGGTGCCCCGAGCAGCGGGGGAGAGCGGGTGAGCAGTTTGCCTGGTGCCCCGAGCAGCGGAGGAGGAGGAGCATCGTTACCCCGCCCCCCCCCCGGACCTTTAAAACCTCTGGGTCCACCGCGTTGTGTTGGAGAGCGGGTGAGCAGTTTGCCTGGTGCCCCGAGCAGCGGAGGAGGAGGAGCGTCGTTACCCCGCCCCCCCGGGACCTTTAAAACCTCTGGGTCCACCGCGGATGCACCCCTTTGGAGCCCCTTCGGAGCAACTAGGAGGAATAGGAGGAGGCTTAACTCATGGGTAAGCGACGGAAGAAGGTCTTTACAGCAATGAGTACCCAAAAGGCCCCTAAGATCGTAGGCCCGATGGATGTTCATGTGCAGAAAGCTCCTACGGATTGTGAGCTGCTGGACTTGACCCATGGGTCTGTAAGTACTGCCTCTGACCTATCTCCTATTGCGCAGGGTTCTACCCTACCCAGCCAGGAAGTTGTGTTAGACGGGGTGGCCTCTCCCAGGAGTGAGGCCTTGGGAGTAGGCCCCTCTGTAGTGGGTTTGGATGTTTCTTTGTTTAGGAAGGATGAGAGCTCTGGGAATGTGCTTCCAACTGTATTGGATTTTCCTGTTTCTGTTCCACCGGTTGTTTCCCCTAATGAGGTGTCTTTGAGAGATGTTTGGGAGATGGTGGCCCGCATGGAAGTTTCCCTGCGTGCTTCTCTCTCCCAAGTATCACAGTTTTCTAAAGAGGTTGTACAGAGGCTGGGTATCCATCAGGAAACTATAGTTAGGCATAACACTGCTTTGAATAAAGTAACAGGTCAGGTTTCTGCTATGGAAGCTGTCATTTCTTCTTCGATTAGAGATAACCTTACTATTCACCATCAAATGGAGTCCCTTGAAAATGCTGTGCGTGCTAAAAATCTGAGATTTTTGAATTTCCCGCAAACTCATTACTTGTCTCCTATTATTTTGTTGTATAAGTATTTTAAAGAGGTTCTCCTAATTGATGATGAAGTTTCTATAAAATTTTCTTCTGTGTATTAAGTTCCTATACTTGCTTCTGCAGGGACCTCCTCTCCCATTGCTGAGGGCACTGTTCCCTCTAAGCTGTGCGCGTGTGCGCGCGCACACACCTCGCCAAGTGAGCGCACATACTTTAGAACAGAGCGCACAAAAATTACGGTTCTGATTCTGATAGAAAACAACACAGACGTCTTAAAATTTAAAAGTTGTTGTGTATTTACAATTTTCACAAGTTCTACAATATTTTCTAGTGCAATCAATGTGGTGTACATACTGTATTCTGACGTGTAGTCAAATTTTAAAGTATATAACTCTGAGTGTCGTTATGTGGCGCACAAAAATTTAACCTTCCTTCAAAAGCTGCACAGCTGATATTTTATGTGCACACAGTCTACAGAAAGTTAGAGGGAACATTGGCTGAGGGTGTTGAGAAAGGTTTGGTGGCTCAGTCGTTAGACGTTTCCGCTTTTTTGGAATCCTCTACCGACGAGATTACTAAACGTGCCACTTTGGTGGTATCTTTTGTTTCTTTGGATGATAAGAACTTGGTTTTGCGTTCATATTTTCCAAAGAAGGATTGCTTGTTTTGTGGATCTACTGTGCAGGTGTTTCCTGACGTTTCTAGAATTACCCAAGTTAGGCGTAAAGGTTTTTTGGCATTAAAGTCTCGCACCCTCACAATTGGGGCTTCTTTTTTGTTAAAGTACCCCTGTAAATGTATAGTGTTATATGAACAGGTTAAGTATGTTTTTATGGAGCCGGACCAGTTGAAACTGTTCTTGCTTAGTAAGGAAAGTGTTTAGATAATTGTGTTGTTCTTCCTGCCTATGTACTAGGGTTATATGTCTGTAGTCGGGGCCCAGTATTTCTTTGTAATAATGTTCTTGGGCTTTTCTTTTGTTTTTGCTGTCTGCTCTCCCTTAATGTGGACTTGATTGTAATTCTTTTTCATTTTTGAAATAAAGTAGTTGAAACTTGAAAAAAAAAATGGAAGGGTGAGATGACCTTCGGCATAAAGCGAGGATGAGTATTAAGGGCTACCTTATCATGGTGCAATCGTGTATAAGGCGGGTCAGCCACCAAAGCCTGGAGCTCACTAATGCTGAAGTGAGGGCAATATGGAAGGTGACCTTCCAGGTTAGAAACTTCAGAGAAGTAGTGGCTAGAGGTTCAAAGAGCGGCTTAAAAAGCTGTCCTAGAACAACATTAAGATCCCATGCCACTGAAGGGGGCTTATTGGGAGGTTTAGTTAATAGAAGAACCCTCATGAAGCGTGCTACAAGCAGCTGAGAAGAGATGGGCTGACTCTCTAAAGGCATATGAGAGGCTGCAATTGCACTTAGGTGTACTCTTACTGAATTGGATTTGAGTCCAGAAGAGAGGTAGAGAAGATATTCAAGTAATGTATCCACCAGGGATGAGAAGGGGTTAAGATCCCTCTCAGAACACCAGAGAGAGAATCTATGCCACTTGAAGACGTAGGAGCGCCTAGTGGAAGGCTTCCTAGAAGCTAAAAGGATATCTTTTACCTGTTGAGAGAGGTTAATGTCCTGGAAGGCTATGCCTTCAGCAGCCATGCTGTAAGATGTAGGGACTGCGGATTGGGATGCAGCAGCGTCCCGTCCTCCTGCAAGAGGAGATCTGGAGCAGACCCTAGATCTATGGGCTTGAGACAGACGTAGAAGGAGAGGATACTACAGTTGTCATAGCCAACGTGGGGCTATGAGTATCATGTAGTCCCTGTTTCTCTGGAGTTTGAAAAGAGTTTTGGGAATTAGGGGAATTCGAGGGAAGGCATATAGGAAGCCTTGACCCCAGTGAAGGTGAAAAGCATCTACCTGCTGGTTGTTCTGTGCAGATGTCCTGGAGTAGAAGCGGGGACGCTTGGCATTCTGAGAACTTGCGAACAGGTCTATATCTTGGATTCCCCAGATCTGAAAAATGTGAGCGACCTGGTCTGCATGGAGAGACCACTCATGGGGTAGAAGGACTCGACTCAGTTTGTCCGCCAAGACACTGTGCTTGCCTGGAAGATACACCACAAGTAGGTGAATATGATGCTGTATGGCAAAAGACCACAGGTGCAGGGCTTCACTGCAAAGAGTGCAAGAGTCTGTTCTGCCGTGCTTGTTCAAGTAGAACATGGCTATTTGATTGTCCATCTGGACTAGAACTTATGGAATCAAAGATGATCCTGGAACATCTTGAGAGCATTGTGGATAGCTCTGAGTTCCAGCAGATTTATGTGGAATTGTGACTCCTGATGAGACCAAAGTCCCTGAGTTGAGAGATTGTCCAGATGAGCTCCCCAGCCCAATTTGGATGTATCCGTTGTCAGGGTACATTGATGTGGAGGCATCTGAAAAAGTGTCCCTACTAGAAGGTTTTCTGGGGATTGCCACCACTGGAGAGATGAGATTAGGCGGGTGGAGACCATTATTCTGTCTCCCAGGTGATCCGATGCCTGAGACCACTGGGAAGCCAGTGTCCATTGAGCTCCATGCATATGTAGACAAGCATATGGAACAACATGTACTGTTGATGCCATATGACCCAGAAGTTGCAGCATTTCTCGAGCAGTAAGAAGGTTTTTGAGGCATGCCTGAGATGCAAGCTGATTGAGTCGAGCGCAGCAGGCTTGGGGCAGAAAAGCCTTTGATTGCTGAGTGTCTAGGAGAGCCCCTATGAACTCTAGAGATTGAGAGGGAATGAGTTGGGACTTTGGAAGATTTATTACAAATCCCAAGTGTTGCAGCACTTGCATTGTGTGCGAGAGGGAAAGATTGACCTCTAGAGAGGTGCTTGGTTGAATGAGTCAGTCGTCTAAGTAAGGGAAGAAAAATCTCCCTAGAGTCCTTAGGAATGTGGCTACTACCGCCATGCATTTTGTAAAGACTCTTGGGGCAGAGGCGAGGCCAAAAGGCAGGACTCTGTATTGATAATGTGTCCCTTGAAACAGGAAGTAGAAGAACTTCCTGTGCTGTGAGTGAATAAGTATGTGAGTATATGCCTCCTTTAGTTCTAGAGAACAGAGCAAATCCTGACTCTGGAGAAAGAGGAGAAGAGTACCTAGGGAGATCAATTTGAATTTCTCCCTTAGTAGGTACTTGTTCAGTTCTCTGAGGTCCAGAATGGGCCTGTATCCTCCTGTTTTCTTTGGAATAAGGAAGTATGGAGACTAAAAGCCCAATCCCTGCTGGGAGAGTGGAACCTCCTCTATTGCGCCTTGAGAGAGAAGGGAGGTGACCTCTTGCAACAACAAAGCGGTGAGAGGGGGTGGAGAACAGAACTCACTTGGAGGAGTCTGGTGTGGGGGGGGGGTAGACTTCATAGATGAAGCTTGTACCCCTCCCGTACTATGGAGAGAGTCCACTGCTCTGATGTTATAAGATGCTACCTGTGGGCAAAGTGACAAAGTCTGCCGGGAATGTGGATGGGATCTGGAATCTCCAGAGGCAGAATGGCTATGTTCTCCAGAAAGGAGTCAAAGACCCTGAGGAGGCTGGGTCTGCTGAGGTGGCTGTGACTTAGGAGTCTGAGCCTTCCTTTGTTGTTTTGGTGGCTGCTGCCCCTTCTGGGGAACATGGAGTGGACACTGTACCGCAGGGGTGTAAGAAGGGTAGTACTTCTTCTTAATGAAAAAAGCTTTCTTTGCTGTCTTTTTCTTAGCTGGTTTGACAGTAGATCTAGATAGTCTATTAAGTGGTGTTCTCAGATTCTAGCTGAGAGGCCTTGTCCTGCCAATCCTTGCCAAAAAGGTTTACACCAGTGCAAGGGATATTACCCAGCTTATCTTGAACCCATTGTTCAAGATCAGATGCTTGGAGCCAAGCAATCCTACGTGCACCGATGCATATAGCTGAAGTTCTGCTGATGCGCTCAAAACAGTGAAAAGTTGCCCTGTTAATAAACTTTGAAACATTTTGAGCATGCTTTACAAGGGTGAGATAATCTTCTCTCTTGTCATGCTCTCTTGTCATCAGGGAGAAGAGGAGCCATCAACTCCAAATCCCTAGCCACCTCCCTAAGGAACATACCCATACAGAGTATGTAGGAACTGATCCTGGCCAATAACATGGAAGCCTGAAAACAACATCAACCAAAGGCATCGAGGGTTCTCGATTCCCTGTCTGGAGGGTTCGAGGAATGTGTCTTAGCACTCTTTATTCGACACATTGCCGATTCCACTACCATGGAATGGTGCGGTAATTGCGTCTTTTGAAAGCCGGGACACTCCGGTACCCAGTACATGGTATCGAGTTGTCAAGTATATGTAGAGATGGTTAGGGGTGTCTCCCACATATGAAGCATAAGGTTGTGAAGTATGCGATGAATAGGGAGAATAGCAGCTTCCCTTGGGGCAGTAGGATATTGAAGGATTTCAAGTTCTTCAGCTCTAGGTTCTTTCTCTGAAATCACCGTTATGGACAGACCCCGAGCAACATCGCGAATAAAGTCTTGGAAAGACACGTCCTCCGGAGGGGACATGTGATGTTGTGGAAACGGAGATGGGTCTTCCAGGAGAGTCCTCAAAGTATCGATGGGCAGGGTGTGCCCGTTCTGCACGTACTCGATACCATTCAAAGCCGGTAGCTGAAGCTTGCGGTGCCGACACCTTGGTACTGGAAATGGATTTGAGGACCGGTATAGGCGGTAGCATGGTAAGCGGAAAAAAAGTCAATGCAGGCTCTTTCGGTACAGTAGCTGGTACCAATATCTGAGGGATCGACTGTAAAGGCTTTACTGGTACGGAGGCCGCCACTAAGGCTGCTAAGCTCTGCTTGATGGCCAGGATACATTGATCCATGGAGCTTGCCGATGATTGGGTATTGGTATTGTGGGCCACAATCCTTGAGCATGGCACCAGGAGCTCTCGGGAGATGGAGGCTTCGGGAGCATCCTGAGACCTCACTAAGGCTTTGGAGGCAAGGTCCTCCCGCCAGGGTTGTTTGGCCAGTGTGTCCCCCTCCAGGGCAACGCCTGAGGCATCTCGATGCTTAGAAGGAGATCTACCCTTGGAGGGCCAGTCAGTCTTCGATGAAGACCTAGGTTTCGATACCTGGATCCTTGGGAGGAAGATGAAGCTCTCGACAAGACACTGCATTGGAGGCAAAGAGGGTGCCCAGCTTTGCAGATCGATTCTGTAGGCCTCTCTTTGTCATCTTCCTACAGTTGATGATCTGGTCCCAAACATTTTAGACACCAGTCTTGGGTGTCCATGGCCGAAATTGTACTGCCACATTTGGAACACTTCTTAAAACCACTGGATGGTTTTTCCATCTTGTCTGTGACAAAAGGGAAGACCTAAGCCTAAGATGGCGTTGATGCGCCTGAAGGAAGAAAAGATTCTTTCCCTCACTGAAGATTTTTTTTTTTTTTAGAAAGAAAAAAGAAAGAAAGCACCAACAGGGCCGGTACCAGCATCAACAGAAAGGTAGACGCAACCACAAAAAATAAGAAAAAAGCAAATTTTCTGTGGTGACAGGAATTGCTTCTTGTCAGCTCAGCGGAAAACGAAGAACTGAGGAGGGAAAGCTGGAAAGACGGGAAGGCAGCTACACAGGCGGCGTGAGATGCTCCCAAAAGCTTTCCTATTGGACGTTGGGGACCATTCCCACACGGGCTCCGTCGGTACCGACATTACCCATATGTGAAGACTACATTCCTGCTTGTTCCTGGAGATATTAATTTCCTCTTTTACTAAACAAAAACGCAAAGATGTTAGTGATACACATTTCCTAGAGCTGATATATTCCAGTTAATAAATTCAAAATTAAAAAGTATTTTTCTATCTTTTGTTTTTTGGGCATTTTATTTTTCAATTGCAATTGCTCCAGTCACTTTCTTCTGTCTTCTGCTAATTCTCCATTGTCTGCTGTCTATTTGTCCTTTCTTGTCTCTTCTAGATTTTTTCCATTCTCTCTTCTACATCTGCTTTTACATACTGATCTTTCTCCTTTTGCGCTTTCCTCCATTTCTTTCTTTATTCCTTTATCATCCACTCAAATTTCACCCTTCCATCCTCAATCCCCACTTACTCTGCCAATACCCAGCCACTCATAGATTTTTCTTTCCTCCCACACAAAATATCTTTCCCCCCTCTATTCTTATTCCCCCAGCCCCATCCCCTTCTAGTCCTCCCCCAACATCAGCTCCCTTCTAGTTCCAGCCTCACCAGGCATAAGCTCCCTTCTAGTTACATTCTCCCATCCCCCCACACTCAGACCATTTCTAGTCCTAGCCCCCCCCCAATCAGCTCATTTCCAGTCCTAGCCCCTCCAATCAGCCTATTCCAGCCCCCATCAGCCTATTTCCAGTCCAAGCTCCCAGAGGTGTGGGAGGAAATGCATACATGAGGTTCCCTAACCACAAGAGGAGAAAGGCATCGGCCACCACCTGGCAGGGGTGGAGTTGAGGGCTGAAGAACTGGGGCAGCTGGGCATTGGCTGGGCTGGTGAAGAGGTCCATGCTGGGAGTTCCCCATCGCCGGAAGAGCCTGAGTGCTACCTTGGGGTCCAGATGCCACTCGTGTGGCTGAAGGACCCTGCTCAGCCTGTCTGCCAGGATGCTGTCCTGGCCCGGGAGATAGACAGCCCTGAGGAGCATCCCTTGGCAAAGGAGCAGAGGGCCACAGCTTTCTGACAGAGGGAGTAGGAGCCCATGCTGCCCTGCTTGCTCACATAGAACATCGTGACTTGGTTGTCCGTCTGTATGAGCACCGACTGGTGCCGTAGGCGGTGTCTGAAGACTCTCAGAATAAGGAAAATGGCTCAGAGCTCGAGCAGATTGATCTGCTGCTGGTACTCCTCAAAGGACCAAGCCCCTTAGGTGCGCAGTTCCACACAGTGGGCACCACAGCCCATCAGGGAAGCATCTGTTGTAAAGATCCTGTGGGAGCTTGGGGGCTGGAACGGCATCCCCGCCTGCAGGTGAGGGACTCTGCGAGCTGGTGGGAGACGGAGACCTTCTCCTGAAGCCTCCCCATGGCCTGGGTCCACTGGGAGCAGAGGCACCACTCAGCCGCCTGCATGTGGAAGCATGTGTTGGAGACTACATGGACCGTGGAGGCCATGTGGCCCAGGAGGCAGAGGAGCACTCGAGCTGACATAGCACAGCGCCTCTGCACCTCGGCCGCAAGGGCCATGAGGCGGTCCACCCTGTCGAGGGGAAGGAAATCCCTGGCCTGCATGGAGTCCAAGCAGGCCCTGATGAACTCGAGAGCCTGCATCGGAATGAGGTTGGAGTTTGGGTGATTTATCACGAAGCCCAGGTACTGTAATACCTGAATAGTACGGTTGGTGGCCTGTCTGGCCTCTGAGGCAGTGTCCCCCTTGTCAAGCTAGTCGTCGAGGAAGAGGAAGACGAAGGCCCCGTGGAGGCAGAGATAGGCTGCCACCATGGCCAGGCACTTGGTGAAGACTCTCGGGGCGGAGGCGAGGCCGAAGGGGAGCGCCCTGTACTGGTACTGGTCGCCTCCTACCATGAACCTGTGACTTTGTTGGATCAGGATGTGGGTATAAGCATTCTTCAGATCCAAGGAGCATAGGTACTTCAGGCCGGAAGGTCGGGGGTTCAAATCCCACTAGAGGACAGCAACCTTGGGCCGGAAGGACTGGGGTTTCTAGTCCCACAGCTGCTCCTTGTGGTCTTGGGCAAGCCACTTAACCCTCCATAGCCCATGTTCCCTGTAAAATAGTTATCTCCAAGTTATAATGCCCTGTTCAATGTAATTTCAGTTTGTTCAATGTAAACCGCACTGATGCAGAATAGCGCGGTATATAAGAGAATGTAAATAAATAAATAGCCAATCTCCCTGCTGGAGGTAGGGCAGCAATACTCCAATGGAGAGCATCTTGAACTTTCCCCGCACTAGAAACTTGTTGAGGTTTCTCAGATCCAAGATGGGCCTCGGGCCCCCTATTCTCTTGGGGACCAGGAAGTACCTGGAGTAAAACCCCTTGCCCTTCGCATGGTGTGGGACGGGCTCCACAGATCTGTCCTTCAGCAGGTCCTGGAGCTCTTGCCAGGAAAGAAGAGTGGAGGGGCCTGATCGAGGTGGAGGTGGTAGCCCTCCTTGACCACCTGCAGGGCCCAGACATCAGTGGTAATGGAGGCCCACTAGTGGGTGAAGTGAACCAGGTGCCCCCCTGTCGGGAGCTGATCCTCCAGCGGAAGAGAGGCTATGCCCATGGTGTCAAAATGCCGACCCTGGCTGGGCTAGGGCTGGTGGCTGGGGTTTTGGGCCCTTGGGCTTGCGCAGGGTCTGGCCTGTTCCTTTGTCGTGAGGACCCTGCTGAGGGGTCTGGGCATCAGGGTATGGGGGGTATCCCAGTAAGGCTGGCCCTTCCAGAAAAAAGGGGATTTCTTGCCCTGCGGCTTATTCGGAGGCAAGGTGGAAGTTTTCTTCAAGAGCGGGTACGGGTGACAGTCTTGATTTCAGCCGCTTTGTCCTCCATAGGTTTACCGAAGTGCTGGTCACCAAGACAGAGGACATCAAGAAACTTCTCTTGTACCCACTGCTCGAGATCTGACGATTGGAGCCAGGCCTGGCATCGAGTGCTGATGCCAGCAGCCGCCAGCCTCGCACTGGACTCGAAGCGGTTGTAGGCGGTTTGAGACAAGTAAATGGAGCACTCTAAAGACACCCAGTCAATAATACGTGGTTCAGAATTAGAAGGATACTTTTATTCAATAATTCAACAACCTGCGAGCCCGACACAGGCCGTGTTTCGTTTTCACTTCCTCAGGGGATTCAGGCGTGCTGCATACAAATGAACATAAACAACACAATACATACAAATAAAATAATGATAATAACATATGAAATCATACAAAAACATCATGAATATGTAAAAACCAGTTAAGAACTAATAGAAATAAAACTAGAAAAATAAATAAACGTTCATAAACAGAATCATGTAAAAACACATGTGAATAATATAAAACCATGTATATAAAACAACCATTTAAAAATTAAGAAATCAAAATCTAAAAAACATATTGCCATAAGTGAAGATTATTGAAAGGGTGTGTGAAATTTTATGTAACTAATATAGAACCCATTGCACTATGTGTAACCACTATAGTGTTATTATCACATTCATAATAGACTAGTAGGAGCAAAAGGAGTGAGTCAGTAGAAAAAGTTGTCTATGGACACAGTAGAAACAATCAAGAGCAGCTCATAAAAATTCACTAAAATTATAAAATATAAAACCATAAATACATAAATAATTAAGATACTAACTATAGCATTATAAATACACCATTACCACACTTATAATGAACTCATAAAAACAAGAAGAGAGTCTATAAAAACCAATCTGTCTCAACCATCTGTGCACCCGGTAAACCTCAATAGGGGTTGCTCATGATAAAATTATAAACTGTAAGACCATAAATACATAAATACTTAAGATTCTGACTACAATATCATAACATATAAATACTTAAAAATCATACCTAAACACATTCTAAAATATTTATAGCATAAGCACCATACCCGTTCTTACGATCAATATTCACGGCTCAAACTTGATTCTTTGTAAGAGCCAAACAGGCGTCTTCTCTATAGTTAAAAACAAAAAAATCTCATCATCATCAAACTCTTCCTCAAACTATAATGTAAAATCCCTCATGGGGCATTACAACTGATCAAATGTCTTGCATACTGAGGCGAGGTATAATGCATATCATCTATCCCTCTAAAATTGCCCAATCGCCCATATTACTTGGATCGAGAACGCGGGGGATTAAATAGAAACATCTATTACATTTTATTAAATCTATTCCATACCAAAAAAATTTTTTATTTAGATCACTATCCTTATTTTGGATTAGATTAAATTTAGCATGGCACGTTCAATCGTTATCAGATACTCTTTCTGTCATGCGTGAAAAAACTTTCCTCATCATTATTCGGTGAGATCTCACCAAATTCATTACTTCCTAAAAACTCTATACATATAATAATTAATATAATATCTAAAACGGGGGCAAAAAGTTCAAATATTACTAGAGGACTTCTTAACTGCGCCCAAGGAGAGAACATTCTCATTATCATAATCATTATGACAAGACATGTGAACAATCAGTTACACTATACAATCAGTTACACAAGACTCTGCGCGGGGGCACCGAAGAGTGTGACTTCGGGCTTTTTTGCCGGCACATGGCCGACTCGACCAGCATAGACATGTGGGGGGCTGCACCTTACGGAAAACTGGGCCCCGCTGGACCTGGAACATTGTATCCAGCTGATGGCTGATAATGGGAACCAACACAAGGGTCTCCCACATCCTAAGGAGGAGCCAGGTAAAGCACAGTTACTTACCTGTAACAGGTGACCTCAGGAAACAGCAGGAATTAGTCTTCACATGTGGGTACGTCGGCGCCGACGGAGCCCGCACGGGAATGCTCCCCAGCATCCAATCAGAAAGCTTTTGAGAGCATCCCTCGCGCCTGCGCGGTGACTTCCCGCCTTTCCCACTGCCTCTCCCCAGTTGTTTCATAGCTGAGACAGAAGGAGAGGAAGAGGAAAGGAAATAGATAGATACA
The DNA here is from genome assembly GCA_033557465.1 of Ichthyophis bannanicus. Classification (NCBI taxonomy): domain Eukaryota; kingdom Metazoa; phylum Chordata; class Amphibia; order Gymnophiona; family Ichthyophiidae; genus Ichthyophis; species Ichthyophis bannanicus. The sequence goes on from CM066039.1 coordinate 198,680,497, forward strand.
ACTCCTAGGGGAGGTGGGAGGGTTGTGAAGACTAATTCCTGCTGTTCCCTGAGATCACCTGTTACAGGTAAGTAACTGTGCTATCTCCAGGAACAAGCAGGAATGAGTCTTCACATGTGGGGACTCCCTAGCTGAGGGTGCCACGGGAGATCCCATAAAATGCGTATCCCTGGACAGGGCGGCATTTTCCCAACCTGGATCCCCGGCATCCCCTGAGGGATGGGGGGTAGGAGTTGAGGAGAGAAGAGTTGCATAGGAACAACAAAAAACTAAAGACCACAGGGGAGATGAGTCTTTACAATGCATGTCAGGTATCATTAAAACATTTAATGAACTAGTACCATATAGAGCTTACCTACTGGATAGCAGGAAGTAGAACTGTGATGGAAGGTACTGTAGACGCAGTAGCGGAATCTTCAAGGAAACTTCACAGCAGTGAGGATGAAGTTCCAAATCTGGAATGGGCAGGTGACCCAGGCGTCAACTGGAGCAGGAGAAGAACGGCAGGTCTTCAATGGAAAGCTTTATGTGAAAAGCTGAGAACTCTTTTAGGCACAGAGTTATTAACATTGAGGATTAAAAGAAGAAGACTGACCGATCTGGAACTAGCCAGGTCCGGAAGGGAAGAGAGGGTATGGAAAAAAAACCTTTTCCCAGGGAAAACAGGAGGGTACTCCGGAACACCGAAGATGTACACTGTCTTTCCTAGCCAATAAGAAATAGGAAGACAATGAAGTTTGATACCTCATAGATAAGGAGGTGTATAACAAAAATAGAAGCTGTTGACGCCACAGCAATAATGGTGAGTATAACCGGACCCAGTCACCGAGCCGTATGATAATAGGCAAGCGGACTGTCTGGACCCCTTAGAAAGTGAAAAAAACTTTAGTACGAACAGTTAGGGAGATAGTGGGTAATACACAGGGTGCTATGACCATCTCCCAAAAAGCGCATACCTATATATATATATATATGTAGATATATATATATATAAACTATATACATAGCAATACAGATGTGAATAGATATGTCTAGACAAGTGTGACATATATAGCTATATATAGATATAGATGGCATGGTTTATGCCCACCCAGGGCACAAAAAACATGTATGCATAGGACACATACATACATGAAAACAATACTGCCTGCAACTGGGCCACAGAAGAAACATCCACATGGGAAATGTGATGCGAAAAACTGCATCTAATAGTGGGGGGCGAAAACCACCCGAGGAGTATAGAGAAGCTATTTCTGTGGTACAGGGATGCAGATCAGTGGAATTAGCAGTATAGTTGCGTGAAGAACAGAGGACAATATCAGTCTGGGGAGAGCACGTCAGGATAACTTTAGGCTGCCGATGCGTCCCAAGGACAGAAAACGCATATACCAAGATACCAGGATGACCCAGCCGAGGGACTCAGGGGTATCATGTACAGTAAAAGAGTATGCGTTGTCCAAGTGGAGCAGAAACATAATGCCAAGCTGTAAGGAGAAAAGGGGATTCCTGCCAGATTGGGAGCTCCTTGGACATTCACGCAGAACAAACTTGTCTTCTGCATCACAACGGAAGACAAGAGGGTATAATTATCTAGATAGCCATGGAATGACTATATAAGCCTCTTCTATTATATGGAAGACCCTCAGAGACAAAGTCCAATGCTCTATGGCAAGGGCCCATAGTGGGAAGCCTCTCTGACGATTGCAGAGAGCATCGTGCAGGAGATGGGACTGACAGAAGTCGACAGGTTGCCACATCCTCGACAAGGACATGGCCAGGAGAAGATAACCTGCAGTGAGTGTCAGCACGCAGATGGTTGAGAGCAGCGTGCCGAAGCATTAAAGTACACACTGGAACTCCTGCACGCACAGCAACTGAACAAGATAACAGAGGGGATTCTCCCGTATGAAACAGGGAGAAGACAGACAAAGGGAGCGGGGATATTCCGGCCCTGTCTGAGGAGTTGTCCAGAACATGCGTTGAAGGATAACAGGAAGCCTACACTGAAAAGAAAGAGAGAGAGACGTTCCAGTATGGTACCGACTCAAGCAGGGGAAACCCTGGAAGAGAGGGGTGGAAGGTGACGTACCATATGGTAAGTCAGCAGAAGGAAAGAATGTCCATGTGGGGACAGAAGCTATCATGGGATAGTGGTGATCTCCCTTTATAGCAATAAGAAAGGGAGAATACTGTGACCCATGGACAAAAGCATACTGAAAAGAAAACCCAGTGTAGAGTTGGAAGAAAAACTTCTGGTAAGAAGAAGTTAATTGTAGACTGCAGCATACAGGAGCCTATGGCTGCCGGTGATGATTATCCTGGTGAGAGCCTGGGAACTTCAGACCAGGATGAGATGTCCCTTGCTTGGGGACATCTGGAGGATGGGCAGAAGGAGGATGAAACTTTCTTTTCCTAGGGAAAGAAGGTTTGGTAGGACATTTCCTACATCCTGGGGAACAAGAAGGCTTAGGATGGTTTCCAGAACCAGGAAAGTCAGTGGAGCACTGAGCAACCCGACGTAAAGCCTCGATATTGAAAAGATTTTCTCCAGTACACGGAGAATTACCCAGTGTATGTTGTGCCCATCTGCTCAGGTCTGAAGCCTGCAGCCAGGCTGTACGACGTGCTCCAACGGCAATAGCAGAGGATCTGCTAACAGACTCAAAAGAGTCTAGAGAAGCACGAGAAAGAAACCAAGAGATATTCCTGCTATGGTTAAGAAGCAAGGAATAGTCAGAGGCCTTAGGTTCTGACAAAAAAAGAGACAAAAGAGATAATTTCTCTGTGACTTCCCGAAGTGTTAGACTCATATAAAAGATATATGAAATAATCCTGGAAGCCAACATGGAAGTTAGGAAGGTTTGACGCCCAAAGGCATCAAGTGCTTTAGATGCACGACCTGGAGGAGAAGAAGAATGCTTCTTCTTGCTTCTGACCTTCCTCATTGCCGATTCCACTACAATGGAATGATGCGGAAGTTGGTTCTTCTGAAACCCCGGAGAGGGGGGCACCTGATACAGAACATGCATGGCTGTAGAAGGTGCAGGAACCTTTAAAGGCGACTGCCAAATCCCCAGAAGAAGGTCCTGCAAAGAAGGATGTAAAGGAAGCATCATGGTTGCTTTTTCTGCAGGACCTTGGTTAAGAGTAGGGCCAGGAATAGGAATGGCAAGAAAGTCTGCCATGTCAAGGAGAAATTCCTGAAAAGAAGGAACTCCCAGAGGAACTATTCCTGGGTAGGCTGAGGTTGAATGATCAGCTTGAGCACCAGAAGACCTATCGGACCGGTGCACCAAAGGAATCCTGCTAGATGGAGAATGATACCGACAGTTCCGATTCGAGGCAGTTAGTACTGCATCGTCGGTTCCCGGTATCGATTCCAAACTAGGCATAGAAAGGATCGATGGCACCAATGGAACTGCAGGAGTCAACATCGATACCGACACCGGCATCGGGGACGGCAATGCCCTCGGAGCCGGCAGCGGCGGCTGCCGAAGTGATACCGAGGCAACCAGAGAGCTTTGATACCGACAGTTCCGATTCGAGGCAGTTAGTACTGCATCGTCGGTTCCCGGTATCGATTCCAAGCAAGGCATCGAAAGGATCGAAGGCACCGATGGAACTACAGGAGTCGACATCGGTACCGTACTGCGTAGCCGGAAGGGACAAGGATCGGTTCCGAAAACCGTCGGAACCAAGTCATCCAGACTGGATATCGATTCTAGACTGGGCATCGAACCGAGCGAGGTTATCGACGCCCGTCTAGAGGGCACCGACGTCGGTGGTGGTGTCGGCGATGCCGATCCCGGAAAGTTAATCGGAATCGCATCGATCGGCGCCAAAGGCGCCGATGACATCCGAAGACGCCACTCGGCGAAGAGAGGAACACTCGACACCGGCGCCGATATCGGGGCATAGGTACCGCCCGAAGTCGGTACCCCCTCCGAGCATGGTGTAGCAAGAGGAAAAACCATCTGAGGCGTATCGCTCGGCCCCGAGGCCCAGGATACCCGACGCCGAGCCCCGGTGGAGAGTGGAACACTCGACACCGATGCCGATGCCCCGCTCGAAGCCGGAACCAATCTCGCGGCTGGCTGGGACAGAGGAAAGTCAGTCTGGGTCGTATCGATCGAAGGCACCGAGGACCCCAGATGACGATCCCTAGTGACAAACGGAGCGCTCGGCACCGGCATCGATGCCGGGGAATCGGCCCCGTCCGAAGCCGGCACTAACCCCGCTTGTGGCTGGGATGCAGGAAGGCCAGTCTGGGTCGAATCGATCGGTCCCGAAGGCACCGAGGACACCAGTTGACGATCCTTGGCGAAGAGTGGAACACTCGACGCCGGCGCCAATGCCGGGGAATAGGCACCGCTCGAAGCGGATACCTCCCCCGAGCATGGCTCAGGTATGTTCTGTGAGGAACGAACCCCAGGAACAACCTGAAACCCCGTGAATGCTTTGGAGCCCGAAGACTCTCGCCAGGGTTTTATCGCCAAAGGGGTCTTGAGGGGAAGGCCGGAGCCGTCGTCATGCTGGGCATGAGACTTACCCCTCAAGAATTGGCTAGTCTTAACAGACTGTTTGCGGGTTACCTGATTCCTGGGGAGAAGAAGAAATCGATGTCCTCACCTCAGGAGGAAAAACAGCATCGAGGGATACCCGAAAAAGAGAGGGTCTTCTCCCAACCCTAGGTCAGTACCCAAACAGGATACACACCAAGTGGTGGAGTCTAAAAAGAAGACTAAGTCTCCACAGTGGAGGCACTTCTTAGGGGAAGAAGGCTCCATGCTGGAAAGGCCTGGAAGGCCTCAGAAGGGAGGAGAAAAAGACCTCGAAGTGGTTAAAAGAAAAAAACAAGGCACCGGCGGTGCCAGTATCGGCGGGAAAACGGCCGCGACCACAAGAAAACAAAAAAATAAGGATTTAAGAGAAAAGGTTTCTGCGGTGATAGGAGGTACGTCCTGCCGGCTCCGCGGAAAAACGAAAACTGGGGAGAGGCAGTGGGAAAGGCGGGAAGTCACCGCGCAGGCGCGAGGGATGCTCTCAAAAGCTTTCTGACTGGATGCTGGGGAGCATTCCCGTGCGGGCTCCGTCGGCGCCGACGTACCCACATGTGAAGACTCATTCCTGCTTGTTCCTGGAGATGGATGGAGGAGATGGGGACCATCAAGGTCTCCTTGGTGGTGCCTCGTACTGGAGGATGTCAAGTTCCTCTGTATGAGGGTCCTCCTCCACTCCATTGTGAGGGAGAGCACCTGAGCCCTCTCCCTGATGAACTCAATGAAAGAGGTGTCCTCAGGTGGGGATCAGCACTTAGCAGCCAGAGGAGACAGGTCCAAGGGGAAGTCTCAGTGGGCTCCAGTCTCCGGGGATGTCTCGATGTCAGACTCCCAGTCGGAGTACTCCAAGGAGGACTCAAAGCCCACCGGCTGCAGGAACACTAGCAGTTTTAGTCTTGGGTTCTTCGAGGCCGGGGCATGACTGGAGCCAAAGGCACTCGCCTGCAAAGACCTCACTCCCAAAGAGCAGGAGCGAGAATGAGACCCTCACAGAGGATCTGACCGAGGTGTCTGGCTCTCAGCGATTGCTTCGATGGCCCGGGAAGCCATCAAGGTCGAGGTCCCTGCGGTCTCGGTGGGGCCGGGTCACACCCACTGGGAGGCAATGAATGCAGAAAAGCTGCGCTCCAGGGCCAACATTTGCTTCCAACTCGGGGTAGCAGCCACTGACGCTGACGCTGGGATGACCGGGTCAGGCGTTGAGGAGGAGAAGGGGTACTCGATGGGACAGCTCTCAGGAGACCGAGGTTCATCACCGGAGGCCATGACATCTGTTCTGGACACCTTTCGGGGACGCTCCCGCTCTGACTCTGACTCCTCAAGATCTCGCTGGGGGCTGAGGAACCAGGCACGGGACTTTCAGTGATTGTCCGCATCTCCAGAAGAGGCCCTCAAGGTCTTCTTCTTCTTCTTACACTCTTGCTCTAGAGTACCTTGTTCAGAGTGCCTGCGGGTCCGCTGGGAGGCCATGGGAGCCTTGTGTGGCTTGGAGGAGCCATGCAGGGCCATTGTGCGTGAGGCTACTGGGCATACCGGGGTTGAGTCTGCCTTGTGGAAAATGTCATTCTGCTTAAAGCGACAGCTCTGTATGGCTTTTGGGGACATTTTCTTGCACAAGGGGCATTCCTCTGAGTCGTGGTCAGCGCTTAGACATCGGAGGCAACAATTATGCATGTCGGTGATGGACATATTTTTTGAACACCGATCACATTTTTTAAAGCCGGTGGTCATTGGGGAGAAAAGGATACCCGTGAGGTCAAAATCCCTTGCTGCGGCCAGCGGTTGAAAGCGCTGAAAGCAAAAATACAACAAAAAGCAAAAAGTTGAGGTCCGAATGCACAGCAGCTGGCCCCAAGGTGGAAGGCGCCGGTGCAAGCCAGAAAAGTACAAAAAGTACAAGTTAAAGAAACTTTTTTTCTGGGGGGGACAAAAGGAACGTCTGTAAGGCTCCACGGAAAAGGGAAGACTGACCAAGATGGCACCCTTGGGCGGGAAGGGGACCACACTTGCATGGTGGCATCTCCCAAAGGCTTTCTTTGAAAGCTGGGGAGTTGCTTCTCCAAGGACTCCATCGGTGCCAAAGTCACCAATATGTGAGGACCGACTTTCTGCTTGTTCCTGGAGAAACATTATATCAACTGGCTCACCTTTATCTGCCTGTTTATTCACACCATCAAAAAATAGATTAGCAAGACAAGACTTTCCTTGGCTAAATCCATATTGGCTTTCTCCCAATCATGACGATCTACATGTTATTCTTTATAATGGTTTCCACCATTTTTCCTGGTACTGACTTCAGGCTCAACCGTCTGGAATTTCATGGATCATCCCAGAACCCTTTTTAAAAATTGGCATTATATTGGCCATTCTCCAACCTTCAGGTACTACAGATAATTTTAATGATAGTTCACAAATTACTAATAGTAGATCTGCAATCTCATATTTCAGTTCTTTCAACACTCTTGGATGTATATCATCCGGTCCAGGTGATTTGCTACTCTTCAGTTTATCAAATAGCTGTAATATATCTTCATGGGGTGATGTGGGCTGTGGAGGCCATGTGCCCGAGGAGGCGCAGGAGAAGCCGGGCAGGCACTGAGGGCTGGTACTGTACGTCCTGAGCTAGAGACCTGAGATGATTGGCTCAGTCCCTTGGCAACAAAGCCTTCTACTGGAGGGTGTCAATCTTTGCCCCAATAAACTCCAGACACTGTGTTGGATGGAGGTGAGACTTGGGGTAGTTTATGACAAAGCCCAAGTGTTGTAGAACCTGGATGGTGCATGCAGTGGCCTGCTGCACCTCTAAGGCTGTGCCTCCCTTTATGAGCCAGTCGTCCAGGTAGGGAATGATGAAGAGCCCCTGGAGCCGGAGGAAAGCGGCTATGACTGCCAGGCATTTTGTGAATATTCTTCAGGCAGAGGCTAGGCTGAAGGGGAGCACCCTGTACTGAAAATTCCTGCCCCCAACTACGAATCGCAGGTACTGCCTGTGGTTGGGGTGGATGAGGATGTGGGTATAAGCATCCTTGAGGTATAAGGAGCACAGCCAATCTCCCTGCTGGAGGTAGGACAGCAAAGTTCCAAGGGAGAGCATCTTGAACTTCTCCCTCACCAGGAATTTGTTGAGGTTGCTCAGGTCGAGGATGGGCCTTAGGCCCCTTGTCCTCTTTGGCACAAGGAAGTATCTGGAGTAGAACCCTTTGCCCTTGAGGTGGTGGGGCACTGGTTCCACCGCTTTGTCCTCGAGAAGACCTGCCTTCAGAAGATGGTCCCGGTGGAGGGGAGACCTGAAGGGCTCTCCCAGGAAATAAGGGGGAGGTGTCTGAGTCAGGTGGAGGAGGTAACCCTGCCTGACTAACGTTAGTGCCCAGGAATCAGTGGTGATGGTCACCCACCTCTGGGCATAGAGACCAGACATCCCCTGTGGGCTGCTGATTCCCCCCTGGCTAGGCCGGAGCCGGCGCCTGGGTTTTTGGAGCCTTCTGCTTACGTGGGCCGTGCCCATGTCCCTTGGCCTGCTGACCCTGTTGGGGAGCTCTGATAAGGTGGGTAGTTTCTGTAAGCAGCTCCCTTCCTCGGGTAGAAGGGCTTTTTGCCCGAGCCCTTCCGTCGGGGAAGGACAGCAGTCTTTTTAGAGAGCCTGGTCCTTGTCATGAACTCAGTCTCCAACTTGGCAGCCTTGTCGGTCATGGGTTTGTCAAAGAGTTTCTCTCCATGGCAGGGGACATCGATGAATTTGTCCTGAACCCACTGCTTGAGGTCAGATGACTGTAGCCAAGCTTGGCGGCGTGTACCGATGCCAACTGCCACTACTCGAGCTGCCAACTCAAACCCGTCAAAGGCCACCTGAGACATGAATTTGGAGCATTCATGGACTGCTTTAAACAGGTTCTTGAACTGCTGCAAAGATTCCTCAGAGAGATCAGCTGAGAACCCGGTGAGTTCCTTCGCCAGGTCTCTCAGGTACAAGTCCATGTACAGCTGGTAAGCCTGGATGCAGCCGATGAGCATCGAGTCCTGGTAGCACTTCCTGCAGAGGGCATCCAGGGTGCGGGCCTCCCTGCCAGGGGGCACCGAGGAGTGGGTCTTCTGACTTTTCAGTCGAGGCATGACTGACTCCACCATCATGGAGTTATGCCGCAGTTTATTTATTTACAGTCTCTTTTATACCGCGCTATTCAACATCAGTGCGGTTTACATGAAACAGAATGACTAGCACAGTGCAGCAAGCTGATCTGTGTTTACAAAGAACAGGTACTACAACTTGGATAAAACTGGGGTAACTATTTACATCTAGGCGACACGTTATGTCGTGTCAAAAGTAATCCTAATCATGGATGGCTTGCGGGGTATGTTGCTGTGTTTGTACTAGATGGGGAGGGGGCTATTGGTGACGTTGCTGTGGCTGTACTAGATGGGGAGGGGGCTATTGGAGCACTGTCTTCCGGGTAGTATTTGAGGAAGAGTTGGTGCTTTAATGCCTTCCTAAACTGGGTTAGGTCAGGGATTGCCCGGATGCTGGGTGGTAGGGTGTTCCAGCATCTGGGTGCATAGAATCTGAAAGCCCTTTTTGCTGTTGCATGGGTGCATTGGGTTATTTCCTTCGGGATTACCAATGTGTTGACTGCTGCAGATCTTCTGGACCTATTGGGGGACATGGTTTGGATAAGCTCTGCTAGTGATGTGGAGGAGAGCCCATTGATGGCCTTGAAAGTCAGCAGTAGGGTTTTGAAAGTGAGTCTGCCATGTAGAGGGAACCAGTGGAGGTGCTTCAAGATGGCCGTAACATGATCGCCCCTAGAAGTCCCATGTAGGACTCTCGCCGCGGCATTCATCGTGAGTTGGAGAGGGTTCAGGGTGGATTGTGGGAGCCCTTGTAGGACTGCATTAGTGTAATCAAAGTGCGGTATAATCAATGCTTGATAGATTGTCCGGAAGTCGCCTGGCTCTAATAGGAAGCGTAAGTGCCTGAGTGTTCGGATTTTGAGGTAAATTGCTCTTGCTTTGTTGCTTATGTGCACCTTCATGTCCAGTCATTGGTCTAACGTGACTCCAAGGTATCGGATTGTGGATTTGGTTTGTAGCGCTCCTTCCTTAACCTTTAAGTGGGGTGGCGGGGTGAAGTTTTGGTTCCTCGTAATGAAAAGGACCTCTGTTTTCTTGTGCTGTATTCGGAGGTTTTGAGATTCAAGCCAGTTGGATACTGCGTCAAAGCAGTCTGTCAGTGGGGAGAGGTCCATCTGCTCTGTTGAGAATGGCATGTAGAGCAGTACATCATCTGCATATATCAAGCAGTTGACATTGAATGATTGGATGAGGTTACAGATGGGCTGCATGTATATGTTGAACATCAGGGCGGAAAGGGAGGATCCTTGTGGCACGCCTTGCCTCTGGTGGAAAGGTTTTGATGTTGAGGCCCCGGATCGTACGTGCTGCCATCTGTCAGACAAGTATGACTTGCACCATTCTAGTGCTGTGTCACGGATACCCTTCTCCTTGAGGCGTCCCAGGAGAAGCTCGTGGCTTACTGAGTCAAAAGCAGCAGCTATATCCATGAAGATGAGGACAAACCCTTGATGGATGTTATCAATTCCAGCAATTAGGTTACTGTAGAGGGTGGTGAGGAGTGTTTCGACACCATGGGACTCTCTAAATCCGTGTTGGCAGGGGTCCAGCGGAGCGGCGGTTTCGATGTGCTCTTGTATTTGTCTTTGGACTTCTTTTTCAATTATCTTGGCCAGAAGTGGTATACTGGATATAGGTCTGTACGAGTCCACCTTCTGGGGGTCGAGCTTGCTGTTTTCAGTAGAGGCCTGATGGACGTATGTTTGAGGCATTGGGGGAACGAGCCTGTTGCGAATGATAGGTTCATGAGCCTGGCTATGAACGGGCTGAAATCGCAGCGTAGCTCTTTTATCCAGAAGGCGGAGCAGGGGTCGGTTTGTGCCGTAGTGGTGTTGATCACAGCGAAAGTGTCTTCGATGTACTTCTTGGGTGAAATGGAGAAGATTGTCAGGGGAGTTAGGTAGGTTTGTTCGTGTACGGTGGTGGGTGCTGAGGGCTTATTGATCTGGCATAGCTTTGATTGCAGGTAGTTCGCGAATTCTTGAGGGTGGATCTCGCTTGGTTGGTCAGGGACTGGCTCCTTTGTTAGAAACATAGAAACATAGAAATATAATGACAGAAAAAGACCACATGGCCTATCTAGTCTGTCCTTCCATATCAACAACTACAACAGTCCCCTTTTTACCTTTAGAGATCCTCTGTGTTTGTCCCATGCTTTTTTGAATTCAGTTACTGTCCTCATCTCTACCACCTCCACTGGGAGACTATTCCACGGATCCACTACTCTTTCCGTAAAGAAATATTTCCGCATATCACTCCTGAATCTATCTCCCATCACCTTCATCTCATGTCCCCTCGTAGCAGAACTTGCTTTCAATTGAAAGAGGCTCTCTCCCTGAACATTTATGCCACAGAGGTATTTAAACATCTCAATCATATCACCACTATCCCGCCTTTCCTCTAAGGTGTACATATTAAGATCCTTTAGTCTGTCCTCATATGCTTTATAATGAAGCCCACTAATCATTTTAGTAGCCACCCTCTGCACCGACTCCATCCTGTTCACATCCTTTTGAAGGTGCGGTCTCCAGAATTGCACACTATACTCCAAATGAGGTCGCACCAAAGACTTATACAGAGGCATTATCACCTCCTTTTTTCTGCTAGCCATTCCTCTCCGTATGCACCCAAGCATCCTTTTAGCTTTTGCCGTCGCCATAGAAACATAGGTTAGGTTCTTGACTAGATTAAACAAGTCATGCGGTTTGTTTAGTGATCGTTTTAGGGTGTCCGTGTGGAATTGTCTGATTTTCTCTGTTATTGCTTCACGGTGTTTTATCAGGTGAAGGTTATATGCCCTCTGATCTTCTGCGGAGTGAGATCGATGCCAGTGTCTTTCCAGCTTCCTTAGGAGGGTGAGTGATGATCCCAGATCAGTGGAGTACCAGGCTGCGGTGGCTCGTTTCCTTGGAGGTTTGTTAGATGGTGGACGTTGGGCAATGGCAATAAGGTTATTATTCCAGTCGGAGATCAGAACATCGAGGTTGGGTGCTGTCGAGGCGAGGAGTGGGCGGGTTTTACTCAGAATAAAGTCTTTGTTGAATGGTCGGAACCTTCGAGGTGGTGCTGCTCTGGCTTCTGGCATTCTTCTGGCGGTTGTTGGGTAAGGGTATTTGGAATATGATTAGTTTGTGATCCGACCAGGGTACTGCAGGGTATTGCAGTAATGGACATCATGGGGACGTGGTTTGAGTCAAATGTTGTCTGTGGGGCGAATACCAGGTCTAATATGTTTCCTTTCACGTGGGTAGGTTCACTGACTAGTTGCTTGTATCCTAGTTCCTCCAGGGCTTCGAGGAAGGCTGACGCCTGAGTATCTTGCAGGGCTGGCAGATTGAAGTTGCCTAGTACCCAGCTTGGTATGCAAGTGCTCTGGACATTGGAAGCTAGATCAATTATTGTTGCAAGATCATCAGGGGAGGTTGATGGGGCTCTGTAGAGAAGTTTGATGGAGCAGTGCTTGTTTGCTATAGTGATTGTATCGAGGTGTGTTGTGCTAGTGGCGTTAATCAGGTGGAAATGGAGGTCTTTCTTGGTGAGGATGAGTACTCCTCCCCCTCTTTTGTTGTCTCTATGGCAGGTGTGTATTGAGAAATCGGTAGGAAGGAGTTGGTTGAGGAGGACATTGTCATCACTGGATAGCCATGTCTCTGTGATCAGGAGTATGTCGAGGTCATGGAGTCATATCAGGTCTGAGATAACTGGCCATTTCTTGCAGATTGAGCGAGCGTTTATGAGGGCACATTTTAGGTTTTGGGGGAGGGCGCTTTCTTCTTTCTTATTATGTTGAAGTGCGACATGTAGTAAGTGGGGGTGGAGAGTGCGAGTATCTTCCTTTGTCTTGTAGAAGGGAGCACTTGACCATCTCCTCCCATGGCTCAGTAGGATTGGTATGTGCTTGTGGGTAGGAGATAAGGCCGTAATGCTACTGAGCCATCTGGAGAGGAGGTAGCAGCCAATTATGGCAATGAGGGAGGGGGCCATTCTTGGTATCTACCCTGTTGTGTGTGGCCAAGGGATTCGTCTGGGCTGGCAGGTGAACAGAGAAGTAGTTTGAGCTATGACAGGCAGGTACACAGGTGTGCAGTTATAACAGGCAAGCAGGCAGGTACACAGGCTGAGCTAACCACAGGCAAGTACCACAGGTATGTAGTTACAACAGGCACATCATATACTATCATAGCCAGGTATCACCGGTACGCATCTGCAATAAACAACGTTTGTATTATCCCGGACAAGTATTGTAGGCATGCACAGGTAGGTATTATGGGCAGAGACAGATAAGTTCACTGTTGGGTTCATTTAAGTACTGTCATCGGCTAGGTCCATGTGTTATATAAAGGCTTAGATTACCTATTTTGCTGAAGGAAGTTAAGCTCCGTTGAGGATTTGTCTGCGTTGAGGGGTGGTGATGGCGCCCTTGCATTACGTTTGATTGTGTCTCTGGAGCTCATTCTGGTCGCGGGCCTGGTTTCTGTGGGATCACCGTGGGGGTCCTGTTAGAGGTCCATGCCTAAGGGCCACGCCAAAGGGCCCTTTGGCGAGGCCCTCAGGCGTGGGCCCGCCAGGCGGCGCTCCCTTTTATGGTCCTCTGGGCTGCCCCAATTGGGCAGGCAGGCTTCTGGGCGGCTGCGGGCTGGGCTGCCCCAATTGGGCAGGCAGGCTTCTGAGCGGCTGTGGGCTTGGCTGCCCCAATTGGGCAGGCAGGCTTCTGGGCGGCTGCGGGCTGGGCTGCCCCGATTGGGCAGGCAGGCTTCTGGGCGGCTGCGGGCTGGGCTGCCCCGATTGGGCAGACAGGCTTCTGGGCGGCTGCGGGCTGGGCTGCCCTGATTGGGCAGGCAGGCTTCTGGGCAGCTGCAGGCTGCCCCCGGCGTGCTCGATCCTGCCTGGGAGAGCAGTGGCTGGGCTGGAGCAGTGGGGAGGCCAAAGAGGAGTTCTTGCTGGATGGCGCTCCCTTTTATGGTCCTCTGGGCTGCCCCAATTGGGCAGGCAGGCCTCTGGGTGGCTGCGGGCTGGGCTGCCCTGATTGGGCAGGAAGGCTTCTGGGTGGCTGCGGGCTGGGCTGCCCCGATTGGGCAGGCAGGCTTCTGGGTGGCTGCGAGCTGGGCTGCCCCGATTGGGCAGGCAGGCTTCTGGGCTGCCTCGATTGGGCAGGCAGGCTTCTGGGCAGCTGCGGGCTGGGCTGCCCTGATTGGGCAGGCAGGCTTCTGGGTGGCTGCGGGCTGGGCTGCCCCGATTGAGCAAGCAGGCTTCTGGGCAGCTGCGGGCTGGGCTGCCCCGATTGGGCAGGCTGCCCCCGGCGTGCTTGATCCCACCTGGGAGAGCAGTGGCTGGGCCGGGGCAGTGGGGAGGCCAAAGTTGTGACTTCTGGAAACCCTGGCTCCGGCAGACTCAATATATCGAGTCGAGCCGTTTACTCACCACCGGCACCAAAGCCGGTGTCTCCCACATTCGGAGCATCAGCCATTCCAGGATTGGAGTAATGGGCATTGTAAGTGATTCCCGCAGAGAAGCCTTATGAGGATTCCCAGTTCATCCGCCTGAGGATCCTCCTCCAACTTGGTCGGGAATGCCAGGGCTGTCCTTGACAAAATCAAGGAAGCCCATATCCTTGGGTGGAGACCTCCGTCAAGGCTCCCAGACGGGAGAGTCAGATGGGACATCGCAGTGGCGACGGGTATCGGGGGACTAATCTCCATCTCCCACTCGGAGTAATCCATTGAGGACTTGTAGGAGGGCTGCTCCGCGGGCTTCGAGGCTCCCAAAGCCCTGCGGCCGGCACACAGCAGACTTACCGGGGATGACTGTGGTCCTGTCGAGCGGGACTCAGAATGCAACCTTGGCCAAGGATCAACTCGAGGCCGAAGGACTTCGAGGATGAGCTCGGCCTCCGGGGACGTCTTGGACGTTGAGGGCCCCGGGGTCGGGGCAGATGAACCGGTCGTGCCGGTCCATGAAGGCATACAAACTGCGCTCCAGGGCCGCCATTCTGGACTACAGGCCTGAAGACTCCGCAGCCTTCAGCGTGGGTACTGAGGGACTCGGCCCGATGCCAGCTCCCTCAAAGGGGAATCCTCGACGAGGATAGTGCCTGGGGACCGAGGCTGATCCACGGTTGGATCCTTCCAGAGGACCTTTGGAGGCTACTCCTTCTCTGATGCCTCGGACGAACGTCTCGGACTGCAGGACTGGGTCCGGGGAGCCCCTGGCCAGTCTGAACTATCCAAGGACGCAGCCTTCGAGGGTTTCTTCTTCTTCCTGGGTTCCCTCGAGGGAGACCCCCTTTCTGAGGACCCATGACGAGGCTCGGGTTTGGACGATTTCGCCCGAGATGTCGGGGCCTCAGACGATGCCCTGGCCTTCGGAGGCACCTCAGACTCGGGGAAAAACCTATCGTGCTGCTGCTGGCGGCTCTTGAGGGCTTTACTGGACATCCTCTTGCAGAGACCGCAAGCTGCTGGGTCATGATCTGGCCCCAGGCAGTGGAGACAGGAGTTGTGTGTGCCAAACAACATAATTTTAGAGCACCAATCACACTTCTTGAAGCCACTGGTAGCTATGGGGGAAAAGCGTATCCCTGTGAGGTCGAAGACTCTCCGGGGCTGCCAGCAGAAGAAAAAAGGCGCGAAGATGCCAGGAAAAGAAAAGAACGAAAAACTACAAAAAACAGGCCAAACTCGACGCCGAAGCAACGAGGTCGGCAGGCGGGAAGAGAACCGGTGGGATACCGGAAGCGAGTATGAAACTCGGAGAGAAAAAAATCAACTTTTTCCAGGGACAAGTCATTCAAGTGTCTGAAGGGCTCCGCTCATAGGTGAGGGCGATACAGTCCGTCACCCAGGTAGACAGTGTATGTTTTGTCACCGCCTCCCCCAGACAACTGGGGTTGTAGGAGACAAAGAGCTGAGCAGCTATGCAGTGATCCCTCGTGCATTGGATGTAGAAGGACAAGGCCCTCTTGCAGTCCAGAGTGTGAAGGACCATCTCACCCCTACTGGTGCGAGGTCTTAGAAAAAAGGCGGGAAGTACCACATCCTGTTTGAGATGGAAGGACAATACCACCTTCAGAAGAAATTTAGGGTGTGTGCGGAGCACCACCCTATTTTTGTAGAACCTGGTATAAGGCGCCTCCGCCACCAAGGCCTGAAGCTTGTTAACACTGCGAGCGAAGGTGAGTGCAACCAGGAATTCCACCTTCCACAAAAGGTATTATAGGTGACAAGTGGCCAGGGGCTCGAATGGTGAGCGAGTGAGCTGTCCCAAAACCACATTAAGGTCCCATTTGGTTGCCAGAAGGTGGACCGGGGGCTTTGATAAGAGCAGACCCCTCAGAAAGTGGGTTACCAGCGGCTGGACTGAAAGGGGTTTGCCATCCACCGGGTGGTGGTGCATCGCCAGGGCACTGAGGTGTACCCGGACAGAGTTAGATTTAAGCCTGGATTGCGATAGGTGGAGAAGGTACTGTAACACCAGCCCCACCGGGCAGAAGAACTGGTCAGTCCCATGCTTGGCACATCAGGTTGAAAACCTGTGCCATTTGAGAGCATAAGCTTGCCTAGTTGAGGCCTTGCGAGAGACCAGCAGGATCTCCTCTACCTCACCAAGAGGTTGAAAGGGGCTAGGGTCACCCTTTCAGCAGCCATGGAAGTATAGTTAATGGTGGATTAAGCCTGATTGTGTCTTGGCCAATTCGGCAACAATCATTACCACTTTCTGCTATTTAACTACAATGGTGAGAGACATATAGAAGTATTCAATACTTGTAGAGTGTTGTCCTGTTACTCTTGAGATGCGAATGGCCAAACTGAGGAATTGCCTGTTTTAAATATTTATTAATTTAAACATTCTTATTTTTCCAAGATCGAGTTTACATGGATTTTGATAAGAGAGAGAAAATGTATTTGCATGTTTTTAAAATTTATAAATACAATCTATTTATTGTAGAGCCAACTGATGCAATTACATTGAAGGCATTTTGGGACTAGAAATTCAACAGGTTGTGGTTGGGTAGTGCTTATGGAGGAATCTGGCTTTTATTTCTTACTTTGATATTCATTATTTATAATTCCAATAGCATCTGACATGACTTTGTGACTGGCAATGTGAAATTCTATTTTGCTATCTGTTTGCTGAGAAGAGAAACAAGGTAAATGCTAAGATTTATTTATTTTGTTTATATTCTTTAGGATGATGAGGATACATTATTTTTGTTTAATTTCAGATTTATCACATGACCCTTGAAGCAGACAGTCACTGAAAAATGGCCATTTAGATTCTCCAAGAGTAAAGTGTGTCCCTATTTAGCTTGAGTGTTTCTGTATATGTATATATGTTTTTAGATTTCATATTGAAGTTCCTTTTGCTATTACATTTGTGGTGGTATTGGTTTCTGTATACACGAGAACATACCTTTACAGAGAGAATGATACCACCTGAGAACTATTTAGGTTGAATATTTGTGACTGTTTTCTGGAGGACTGGTACTTCTGCACATTAGTGTTATTAGTGGACAAGGGAGCTGAGGAAATGAGCTGTGGGATATTATTACTCTGACATAAATATTTGCATACATCACCATAAACTGAGGAATATTTTCAGTAGGAGCTGCAGTGGGAATGCTGGTGAGGGAGGGGGCAGCGTGTGTACTAAACAATAATATTTCTTCATACGTTATGAAAATATCATTGACTTCGAACAGTTTTGATTTCTTCCACATTCTTGCTCACATTCTCTACTCTTTCTTCTCCTATCCCCTCTCTTCCTATCTTCTATGTGCTCTCTCCATTTTCCCTTCCCTTCTCCACTGTTCCCCCAACCCAAGGTCCTCAATCCAGGCCTGTGATACTAAAGTGGTTAATCACATCATTAATTTCAGTGAACATACCATGGGAAATTGCAAAATAGGCTTTCCGTACAAGCTCTCAGAGCACAGGGATCTGCTGTTTATTTTTAATGCAGGAAATCACTAATGGAATTAATGAGAAGAAATGGAAAATGTTTAAATGAGAGGACCAGAGGGCCTCAATCCAGAGGCATTGAGGCCTGAAACTCTACCATGAATAAACAAATGTTCTCAATGACTGAAAGACAAACAGAAGCTCTGGTGAAGGAGAGGATAAGTCAGTGGTATGGGGATGAAAGTTTTCTACATCTCCCATTTTTTCAGCATCCTCATGCTGAACTTGCACTTTCCATGTCAAAAGGGAATCAAAACAAACTCTTGATTTTGAACAGGACAGCCTCTTTTCCTCATTTCCATTTGCTCCGATTCACAGTGGTTGGATCAATGTCCCATTAATTTCTTAACCTTGCGCCTTCACTTGTTGGTATCTTTCATTTCAATCATTTTATTTATTTCACTTAATATAGAGAGGTTGTTTACCTGTAATGGTGGTCCTCCATGAACAGCACGATAAATCAGCTACACATATGGGTGTTGTCATCCTTGACAACACCAGGTGGAATTGCTCTCCCAGAGATCAGAAGAGTTTTAGGAACTCTTCTGAGTATGTGCGAGTGACCCCTCCTGTGTGAGCATAATCCCTCTCACTCTCCAGTCAAGTACAGAGCTAAAGAGAAACAAAGGCAAGGACAGTGCTTCAACCAAAATGGGGAGATGGGAGGGTCTGTGTGGCTGATTTATCCTACTGTTCATGGAGAACCACCATTACAGGTAAGCAACTTCTCTTTCTCCATGAACAAACAGGATATAATCAGCCACACATATGGGTGAGTCTTGAGCTGAGGGTGAAAGGTTTGTGTTTTGGATTAGTGAGGGTCCACCCTTGAACCCGGGAAGTTGAGCTGAGGTAGGATGAAGCTAGTTGAAACTGTGGGGAACCCCCCGGTTTGAACTGTGCTCTGTAAGGAGGGCAATGAATGGAGGCCTGAGAAGGGGAGAAGGTGCATGTAAAGGCATGCAAACAGAACCACATGCACTGAGGCTGCCATGTTTCCCAACAAGTGCAGGATATTGCGTGCTGAGGACTGCGGAGAAGCCAGCAGCTGGGTTGTGAAATGTTGCAAGGTGGTTATTCTGCTGGGAGGAAAGTAAGCTCGTACTGTAGTTGCGTTGTAGCGAGTGCCGATGAAGACCAGAATCTGACAAGGTTCGTACCTGGACTTTTGGAAGGTGATGATGATGAAGCCGAGTTGCTGTAGGAGCAAGACTGTTGCATGGACCTGAGATGAGCCAGTCATCCAGAGAAGGGTAAATACACCGGCATTGTTGGTGTAGGGGCACCTCAGCAACTGCCAGACATGTCGTGAAGACTCATGAAGCTGAAGAGGGTCTGAAGGGTAACACTCTGCACTGGTAATGTTTTGACTTGAAGCGAAAACTGAGCGTAGTTAAGGTCAAGACGTCAAGCCGTGGCATGTCCTGAGGCCAGCATGTTCCAGACTGACACAAGGTATTTCCCATGATGCGGGTATATGGTGTAGACGTGGTTGAGATGTAGACTTCAGGCAAAGAGGTGTTGCAGGACAGCTTGGCTAAAGGCAAGGTCAGTGCTTTGTAGTGCTTTGCAAAAGTGTGAAAAGATGACCATGTAGCAGTTTTGCAGATATCTTAAAGTGGAATTACAGCCAAGACAGCAATGAAAGCTGCTGTAGCAAGAAGGCAGTGGGGATCCAACCACCAGGAAGAGGTGAGATCCGTCTGAAGGTAACAAAAAAGAAATACAGTCAGCGATGCAGGATGAGATGGTGCGTTTAGATGCAGGTATGCCTGGGTTGTCAGGATGAAGACTGACAAAGTTGTTTGGTAGCTTGCAGATAATACAGCAAAGCTCGTTTGCAATGCAATGGTGGTAGTGCTTGTTCAGGTTAATCCAGCTGTGCTGCTGGGAAGAAAGCAGGAAGCACTATGTAGTGGTCAAGGTAAAAACTGGATACCAGCTTTGGAAGAAACTAGGATGGGTACATAGCAGTACCTTATCATAAAGGAATTGCGTGTATGGAAGATAATGTATAATATTACTCTATCACATCTATGCCGACGATGTACTACTGTACACCCCATTCCTCATTGGCAAGCCTGACTACTCATCCATAGTAGAATGCTTCAATGCAGTCTCAGATTGGCTCACATCCCACAACTTGATGGTCAACACAAAAGGTCTGAGGTCCTATTCATATCCAAAGACCCCACATTCACCCCGCCATCATCTCTCAAGATGAAAGACTTCGAACTCATAACCAAACAAGAAGTTCGCTATCTGGGAATAACAATCGACCAATGCCTGAGCTGGGAGACCCACATTCAAAACATCGCCAAAGCAGTCTACCATAAGTTGAGAACCCTCTGGCACTTATGTCCTCTCCTCGAGTCTGCAGACTTCCGCTCGGTTGCTCAAGCCCTCATCCTCCCTCACTTAGACTATTCCAACATCATCTTCCATGGTATGTCGAAGCACACCCTCCAACCACTACAACTCGCCATGAACACATCTGCCCGTACAATCCATTCTACATCTAGATATGACATCACTCAGTCGCCTGACCTACAAAGCACTACTACTCACCTTCAAGGCCCTGCACGGAATGTTGGCAACCTCTCTCACAGAACTCATACAATGAATGCCAGAGACCAGATCCAGGAGAACATGCATGGTAAACTCTCTCGTTACCCCTTCAGCAGTAAGATCTTGTACCCAATCAGCCAAGAATCGTGCTTTTTCTCTATTTGCACCAACTCAATGGACGCATTACCCCCAATGATACGAGCCATCCCAGATCTCACATCTTTTAGAAAGACTTTGAAGACATACCTTTTCCAACTAGCCTATAACCAGCCACCCTAAATCAGTCCTGTAAGCAGTCGATAGCTCCTGCCGAACATTTAGCTTTAGTGGAACTTTCCTTGAGCACAGTAGGTTGCTGAACTCTAGTAACCTCCTTAGTTTTGGAAACTGCTAGCACCTAATCAGGAGTTAGTGGGCCTGATTACCTGAGAGCAGCTGAGGCCTGCATAAAAGGCTCCAGTGCCCTGCCCTGTTGAGGCTTTCCTAACAAGGGCTCTACAGATCAACCAACAATACCTAAGCTCCACGAACAGAACAATGGCTGGGAAAAATCGTATCGCTAAAGCTGTTGCCCCCGTTACAGCCTCTGCCTCGGTCCAGACAGAGGTCCTAATGCCAGTTGAAGGACCAGTTCCATGTGCAGGGTGCCTGCATGCTGAAGCTCTGAGGAAACAAGTGGAGGAACTCAGAGAGGAGGTGGCGAGGCTGAGGAGCATTCAAGACAGTGAGAAGTACATTGATGAGATGCTTCTTGCAGCAACCAAGCTCTCCAGCACAGGAGAAGATGGGTGCCAACAGAATGTGGATGGTTGGACACAAGTCACCAGAGCCTGCAAAATCACCAATCCAACTTCTCCAGCCCTTGAATTGAAGAACCATTATGCAGCCCTGGAAGTGGAGGAGGTGAAAGCATCCCTGGAAAGGGAAGAACCAGAGCTCAAGTACCCCAAAGTTGCAGAATCAGTGACCACAAGGAAACGAAGGGTAGTGGTGGTTGGAGACTCTCTTCTGAGGGGTACTGAGGCATCCATCTGCCGACCAGACTTGATGTCCAGAGAGGTATGCTGTCTGCCTGGTGCCAAAATCCAAGATGTTATGGAGAGTTTGCCGAGACTCATCAAGCCCACTGACAATTACCCAATGTTGCTAATCCATGTTGGAACAAATGATACTGCCAGGTATACCTCGGAACGTATCAAAAGTGACTTCATGGCTCTGGGACAGAGGGTGAAGCAGTTAGGTGCACAGGTGGTGTTCTCTTCAATCCTCCCTGTTGAGGGTAAAGGCCAAGGCAGAGAGGTTCACATCCTGGAGATGAATGCATGGTTGCGTGGATGGTGTCATTAAGAGCGTTTTGGTTTCCTAGACCATGGGATGCTGTTCCAAGGATTGCAGAGCAGAGATGGCATCCATCTGTCCAAGAAAGGTCAACGCGTCTTCGGTAGTAGACTGGCTAATCTACTGAAGAGGGCTTTAAACTAGATTCGTTGGGGATGGGTGAAGAAAGCCCCCAGGTAAGTGAAAGCCCCCAGGTAGGTGATACATTAAATACCTTTATGGAAATGGGTAACAGGGGTAACATATGGAAAGCAGTGTGTATAAATGCCCGTAGCATGGGAAATAAGATCCCTGATGTTGAAGCTATGGTGGGAGTGGCTGACTTGGATTTAGTGGCAGTTACAGAAACATGGTTCACAGAAAACCATGATTGGGATGTAACTATACCTGGCTATATTTTATTCAGAAAGGACAGGGTCACCAAGTGAAGACGCGCTCCGGTGGTGTGCGGATGGTGTGGAACGCTGATTCCTGGTTTTTTTTGTTTCTAGTAGCTTTATTTCTTCTACAATGGGGAAGAGGAAAGGGTAAGTCACTTACCCTGAAGAGAAGCTTCTCCCTAACCAGCCGCCCATTACCAATTTCGTGACCGTTGGCGCAACACAACAATCTGCCGGGGAGTTATTCGGAGCTGACCAGAAGGCGGTCTTTTCGACGTCAGACGCGAGTCTGAGCCCCGAGCAGCGCGCTCCTCCAGATGAGCCTTCTTTGCTGCTTGCTGACTTAGCACACCGACTGGTGCAGAATCCTAAGGGGGTTGCTGCTTTACAGTCGTCTTCGGGGGTGTTGCTGAGCTCACGGGAACCATTGGCTGGTGTTGGAGCTGGGGAAGCTACTACCACAATTGCACCAGTCGTTGAGGCTGGAGCTCTGATTACCCCAGCGTCCTCCGGGGCGGGAGCTGCTGTTCCGGGGAGTATGGGGAGCTTGGCAGGATCCACGGCCTTCAGTCCCCTGGTGAAACCAGCTGTGGTAACTTTGGATTCCATCTGGACTGCGATAACATCGCTGGAACACTCTGTCTCCAATCGGTTAAACATTGTGGAGAAAATTGCCAAGGAGTCATGGATGAGGTTGGAACAGCAGGAACGAACTAGTAAGGACTCTATCCAAACACTTGGAAATTTAACTGGACAAAATTCAAATATTTCGTCGCAGTGCTCCTCCTTTGTTAAGGACAGCGCTGCTATTCATGTTAAGTTGGAGAGGTTAGAAAACTTCTCCAAACATTTGAATCTACGTTTTGTTAATTTTCCAGTGTCTACAATTGTTTCCCTGGTAGAGTTATTTAAAAAATACTTGTTGGAGATTTTGGGGATGCCTGAAGCTGCCCTCCCTCCCACCTCAAAAATTTATTATTTACCTATAAAGAAACGTGTATCGTCTAGCGTTGTTGATATTGAGGAGGGTGTTCAGAGGGAAAGTTTGGATGTTCTGAATCTCTCCCACGTGCTGGAATCTTCTAATGAGGAGGTTATGACGAGGGCGACTCTTATGGTGGGGTTTTTACTGGAACCTGATAAAGTGTGGACCTTAAAGTTATTTTTTAGGAATTCTGATAAGCTTTTCTTTGGTCAAAAAGTTTGGGTTTTCCCTGATGTTTCATATGTGACTCAGGGGAAACGGAAAGTGTTTATGTCCATGCGTCCTGAGGTAATTTCGTTGGGATATTCTTTTTTGTTAAGGTTTCCATGTAAATGTTTGATTAAATCTGTTTCGTCTAGATTTATTTTCTATGACCCAAATCAGTTATGTGCTTTTTTGGATGCTAGGGTTGTTCCGGACTTAGTCGCAAGCCCAGTGGAACCTGATTAGATCGTCTCATTGGGAACGCTGTACTGTTTTGCGTCTCTCGGTGAATTTTCTTAGGGAAATGTTTCCTGTGGATATCATCACTGCCTTTGTTAATTATTATCTCTCCCCCCTGCATTTGTGGGCTATAGTGTTAGATGTACTTAGAATATTGTACTTATTCTTTATAAAGGTGATGTTATATTTTGTATTTGTTTTACTTAAGTACATCTTTCCGTTTTCTTTCAAGTATGTAATCTATTGCTTGATGTAATTATTAAAATTTCAAAATTAAAAATTAAAAAAAAAAAAAAAAGGACAGGGTAGGAAGAAGGGGAGGAGGAGTGGCACTATATGTAAAAAGTACTATTAAAGCTTTGGAATTACAGAGCTTAAAAGGGAGAGAGGAGGCATTGTGGGTTAAACTAGAAAGAAGGAAAGAGGGAAAAATCTATTTGCATTGGTGTGATATACAGACCTCCCTCACAAGAGGAAGAGGTGGACAGAGAGTTAATTGAAGACATACGCAGCATTGCTAGGAAAGGGGAAGTGCTACTGATAGGAGATTTCAATATGCCAGATGTTGACTGGCACATTCCTGCTGCAGTATCATCTAGAAGTAAGGAGATCCTGGATGCTCTACAGGGAGAACTATTCAGGCAATTGGTAACAGACCCCACACGTGAAGGGGCCATACTGGACTTGGTGCTTACCAATGGTGAAAGTGTTTCTGATGTTCTAGTGGGAGATTATTTTGCATCCAGTGATCACAAGATGGTGTGGTTCAGTATTAGGACTAGGGCTGTTAGAATCCATTCAAAGGTGAGGATCTTAGACTTTAGGAAGATTAACTTTGCGAAGATGGACCAATACCTCAGAGAGTCGTTAGTGGGATGGGAACAGCTGGGGGATGTAGAAAAACAGTGGGCAAAACTGAAAGGGGATATTTTAAGGGCAACCAACCTTTTTGTTAAAATGGTAAATAAAGGTAAAAGGAAAAGGAGACCGCTATGGTTTTCAAAAGAAGTAGCTGGAAAAGTGAAGAAAAAGAGGGAGGCCTTCATGAGATACAAGAGATCACAGAGAGAGGAAGACAGGCATCTGTATTTGGAAAAACTTAGAGAAGCTAGCAAAGTAGTCAAGAAGGCAAAGATTCAGAAAGAGGAGGAAATAGCCAATGCAATAAAATGGGGGGATAAGACATTTTCAGATATATTAGTGAGAAGAGGAAGGGCAAAAGTGATATTGTCAGACTCAAGGGTGCAGGGGAGGAATATGTAGAAGCTGATAAGGATAAAGCGGAATTGCTTAACAAATATTTTTGTTCTGTGTTCACAGATGAAGAACCAGGAGCAGGACCTCAGAAAACACCCACAAATAGGAACAGAAGCGAGGGACATCTTGAACAATTTTCAGAAGACTGTGTTCGTGAGAAACTAGCTCAACTTAAAGTAGACAAAGCGATGGGACCGGATTGGATACACCCTAGAATACTGAGAGAACTTGGGGACATTCTAGCAACTCCACTGACTGACCTTTTCAATGCCTCGTTGGAGTCGGGAGTGGTGGAAAAGGACTGGAGAGAGGCTCATGTGGTGCCTTTACACAAAAGCGGAAGTAAGGATGTGGTTGAAAACTACAGGCCGGTTAGCTTAACTTTGGAAACGCTGCTGAAAGAGAAAATAGTGAGGTTTACAGGATCCGAGGCAGCATGGATTCACCAGAAGCAGGTCTTGTCAGAGAAATCTGATTGATTTCTTTGACTGGGTGACCAGGGAGTTGGACCGAGGGAGAGCTCTAGATGTGGTGTATTTAGATTTCAGTAAAGCCTTTGACACTGTTCCTCACAGGTGACTAATAAACAAACTGAGCACCCTAGGGATGAACCCTAAAGTTACTGCTTGGGTTAGAAATTGGTTGGGTGGGAAGCGACAAAGAGTACAAGTAAATGGAGCTCACTCTGAGGAGAAGGATGTTACCAGTGGTGTGCCCCAGGGATCTGTCCTTGGTCCAATTCTTTTTAACATCTTTGTTAGTGATATAGTGGAAGGGCTGTCAGGTAAGTTTTGCCTCTTTGCGGATGACACCAAAATCTGCAATAGAGTAGACACCCAGGAAGGTGTAGATAACATGAGGAGGGATCTAGCTAAGCTTGAAGAATGGTCTAGAATTTGGCAGCTGGGATTTAATGTTAAAAAATGTAAGGTCATGCATTTGGGCTGCAGCAATCCAAGGGAGCAATATAGTATAGGGGGTGAAGTACTTTTGTCCACTAAAGAAGAGCGGGACCTAGGCATGGTTGTGTCTGATGATCTTAAAGTAGCTAAACAGGTAGAAAAGGCGACGGCAAAAGCTAGAAGGATGCTTGGGTGCATACGGAGAGGAATGGCTAGCAGAAAAAAGGAGGTGATACTGCCTCTCTATAAGTCTTTGGTGCGACCTCATTTGGAGTATAGTGTGCAATTCTGGAGACCGCACCTTCAAAAGGATGTGAAGAGGATGTAGTCGGTGCAGAGGGCGGCTACTAAAATGATTAGTGGTCTTCATTATAAAGCATATGAGGACAGACTGAAGGATCTTAATTGGTACACCTTAGAGGAAAGGCGGGATAGAGGTGATATGATTGAGATGTTTAAATACCTCCGTGGCATAAATGTTCAGGGAGAGAGCCTCTTTCAACTGAAAGCAAGTTCTGCTATGAGGGGACATGGGATGAGGGTGAAGGGAGATAGATTCAGGAGTGATATGCGGAAATATTTCTTTACGGAAAGAGTAGTAGATCCGTGGAATAGTCTCCCAGTGGAGGTGGTAGAGATGAGGACAGTAACTGAATTCAAAAAAGCATGGGACAAACACAGAGGATCTCTAAAGGTAAAAAGGGGACTGTTGTAGTTGTTGATATGGAAGGACAGACTAGATAGGCCATGTGGTGTTTTTCCGTCATCATATTTCTATGTTTCTATGTTTCTATTTCTAAATACCAAGCTGATGTAAATTGCAATTTAATGTTCATTCTTAACCATGTACCTTAATGCCAACATATTGCAAATATGTTCACAGTTATTCCAACTTAATGCTGACTTAATGTAAATATGTTCTTAGTTATGCCAACTTGATGTAAATTTGTTATATGTAACCCGTTCGATGTAAACTAGTTTATTGTTCATGTGTTATATGTAAACCATGTTTATGTGTTATATGTAAACCACACTGATCCAAAATAGTGCGGTATATAAAAATAAATACATAAATAAATAAATAAACTTGGAGCTCACTGACATGTCTGGCCGAGAGATCATGACGAGAAAAATAGTTTAACAAGTAAGATGTTGTAACGAAGCAGACCCCAGAGGGTCAAAAGGGGCTTTCATGAGAACTGAGAGAACTACAGTGAGATTCCATGACAGAGCAGGTGGCTTCTGAGGAGGTTTACTGTTCATGAGGTCCTTCATGAAGCAAGACACGAGAAGATGCATGGAAATTGGCTTGGCTTTCTCATGACGATGGGAGGCAGCAATGGCAGAGGGATGGAAATTGAACTGACGAAGTTTGCAGTCCAGAGTCAGACGGATAAAGTAGATAAGCGTTGAAGGGCATCATGATGCCTGAAGTAAAGTCTGGACTTCAGTTGGCATGGAATGAGAAAGATCTACTAGCTCATCAATTTCTAAGCGGCTAGAGTCAGTGAACATAGGTCGGGGTGAAGATGACTATCCTGCTGTGTCAGGAGGAAGGGATGAAATAGTAGCTACCAGGAACCGTGGTGAGCCATGTCAGGAACATGCGGGTACCAAATTCATCTGAGCCATTGAGGGGCAATGAGGCTTAGCGATGCTTTGTCTGCATGGACCTTAAGCAGTGCCTCAACAGTATCTAGAGAATCCAGTTATGGTTGGAGTCTCTAGGGGTAAAGGGTCCCTATGCAGAAAGTCTGTGTTACGACAACTGTGAGGCCCATGGTACCCAAAGATAGAGGAATGATGTGCCCAAGGGAGAGTCCCGGGACAAACGCCTCCTTATTGTTGTGTTGGCAGAGTAGAATACATGCCATCTTTGCTTCGTTTCTTTTCTTTCTTTCTTTTTTATAGCCTGTTGTCGCACTGAAGCAGCAGTGGGAGAAAAGCCAACCTAATAATTAGTTTGTCCATTTCTTGGAAAATGCCAGCCTCAGTCTTCTGCTGTTGGACTGCGGGATTAAAGCTGGCAGGCACTGTGAAGCGGAGTTTCACTTCACGCTAAGGGTGACTGCAAGGTGCAGTATGTCTGTGCAATTGAAGTCCTTTGAGTGAGGAAGCTAGAATCCCCGATGTGTCGGAGAAATGAAGCATAGGGTCAACCTATGAGCCAGCACAGTGCAGATCTGGTCCTTGATGAATTGGAGAGTCTGTGAGGGAAAATTTTTCTTTTTTTTCCTTTTTTATTCTGGTTTTGGGTTTTTTTGTTTTTTTTATCTGGCGGGAAGTGCATCTAGTCATGCAACCATTGCCCTAGGGGTATAAACTGCCCCAGAGAGTAGCAAGCAGGGCAGTTCCCTCAGCTGGACTTGGCAGGAACAGGATATGAAAGGCCATGAGAACAGCTGATAGAGCCCTGTTTCTATAAGTTTTGTTAGTAAGGAATCCCCGTGGGTATTGGTATTGAGCCCTCAAGGGAGTTGCAGTGTCCAGAATAAAAAACAACCTCTGGTCTGAAAGTAGATCGCAGAAGGTAGAATCCTCGGAAAAACGTCCCCCTTGTTACCTCAGTCAAGTCTCATATAGGGCTATGTTGAGATGGATCTCCTGTCACGGAAAAACAGCCTTGCGTGCCTGCTATGGGCCCCCTAGGAGTTTGCTTCAGCTGAGTGAAAAGAATTTGTTCTCATGGAAAAGAAACATCCCTTGGTTGCCTAGACTGGACCCCCATGGGAGTTTGCGCTGTTAGAATTTGTAGAAACATTTTTCTCTGACAGAAAAACCGCCCATGGGTGTCTAGTCTGGGCCCCCTTGGAAGTTAGCGCTTAAATGAGTGAAACAAGGAAAAACTACTGTCCGTGAAAAACATCCCACGGGTGCCTAGTATGGGACCCCTTGGGACTTGAAGGCGCATCGAAGTGTCTTCTCAGAAAAAAAACATCCCGGAAGCACCAGGACTGAGTAACTTGAGAACTGTATCAGATGATCATGGGGTAAGATAAAGCAAAAAGTAGAAAAAACCTTTAAAATAAAGAAGTAAAAGGGAGGAGAAACAAATTCTGTCCTGCTTGGCAGGGCAGTTGAAGAAGACTGGAGAGTGTGAGGGATTACACTCACATGGGAGATGTCACTCGTACAAGCTCAGAAGAGTTCACAAAACTCTTCTGAGCTCTGGGAGAGCAATACCGCCTGGTGCTGTCAAGAATGACAACACCCATATGTGTGGCTGATTAAATCCTGCTTGTTCATGGAGAAACCACTATTAACAATAAAAATTAACAATCCTTTCAATTTGCTTTCACTTTGCCATTTTCTCTGTGTCCACTGGAAGATGAAAGCATTCCCAAAACATATGAATAATTTAAATCACTTGTTACCATTGCCTCACATAGATTAGCCATCCAAAATCCCCAAAACACTTATCCCATCCATGATGACATCAAGAGTTATAAACTAGAAGAGACGGAGAACAGAACAGAATGAAAGGCAAATAAAAAGAAAAGTAGAAAATATAGTCCTCCTTTTAAACAAGTTGTACAGCTGCATCATTTTATAAAATCTATTTAGCGCATGTAAAACAGGTTTACACATGGAAAACCCATTGTTTCAAGTAAATGAGCTCTTATAAAATTAGGTCACACCTAAAATTATGCATGGTGCAAGCCAGTGCGTACTTGCACTATAGGTGTGTACAGGGGCAGAGTTTCAGTGGAACATGGGCAGAGTTGCAATTTACATGTGCATTTTATAAAATACATATCTATGCATATAAAGTATGTGCTAACATTTATTCCTGCTTGAAAGTAAGAGTACCTGATACCTGGGTATAAACTATATTGCAATGATAGAGTAGATCAAACTGGTGGAGGGGATGCGCTCTATGTTAGAAAGGGCATTTAGTCACATAGGATTAAAGTTTTGCAGGAAACAACATTCACGGTAGAATCTCTATGTATAGAAGTTCCATGTAAAAAGCATAAGGTGATGGCAGTGGGAGTGTACTATCGACCACCTTGCCAGAATGAACAGATGGATGATGAAAAGCTAAAAGAAATCAGAGAAGCTAACAAAAGTTACCACACAGTTATAATTGGTGATTTCAAATACTACAGTATCGACTGGGTCAATATCACAGCAGGACATGCTATAAAGATAAAGTTTCTAGATGAAATAAATGACTACTTCTTGCAACAGCTGTTTCATGAAATGACAAGTGGGGAAGCTATTTTGGACCTAGTCCTTAGTGAAACAGGATCTGGTGCAAGAGATAAGGGTGTTGGGGCCACTTGGCAATAATGATCATAGCATGGTCGCGTTTGATTTAATAAATGGAGGAAGGACGGCAAGGAAATCCACCGTACTACCTTTTAACTTTCAAAAGGGAGACTATGATAAAATGAGGAAAATAGTTAAGAAAAAACTAAAAGGAGCAGCTGCAAAGGTTAAAGATGTATATTAAGCAAGGCATTGTTTAAAAGTACTATCTTGGAAGCCCAGACCAGATGTTTTCCATGCTTTAAGAAAAGTGGAAGGAAGGCCTAAAAACTGCCAGCATAGTTTAAAGGTGAGGTCAGAGAGGCTGTTGTTGCCAAAAAATCATCTTTCAGAAATGGAAAAAGGAGCCTAATAACGAACACCAGAGACAACATAAGCATTGGCAAGTTAGATGCAAGGCACTGATAAGGCAGGCAAAGAGAGAATTTGAAAAAAAGTTTGCCATGAAAGTAACAATGCATAAACACTTTTTCAAGTACATTTGTAGCAAAAAACCTGTGAGAGTGTCAGTTGGACCACTGGATGACAGAGGGGTAAAAGGGGCGCTAAGGGAGGACAAGGCCATAGCAGAGAGACTGAACCTATTCTTTGCTTCGGTCTTTACTGAGGAAGATACCCATGCCTGAAATGGTATATAAAGGTGATGCAGCAGAAGAATTGAAAGAAATCGATAAACTGAGAGGATGTATTACAACTGTTTGATAAACTGAAGAGTATCAAATCACCTGGATCGAATGGCATATATCCAAGGCAGTTGAAAGAACTGAAATATGAGATTGCAGACCTACTATTACTAATCTGTGAACTATCATTAAAATCATCTGTAGTACCTGAGGCTTGGAGAGTGGCCAATGTAACTCCATTTTTTAAAAAGGTGCGATCCAGGAAACTACAGACCGGTGAGCCTGACATCAGAACTGGGCAAAATGGCAGAAACCATTATAAAGAATAAAATTACTGAACATGTAGATAGCAATGGTTTAATGGGAGAAAGCCAACATGGATTCAGCCAAGGAAAGACGTTTCTTACTAATCTGTTATATTTTTTTGAAGGTGTGAGTAAACAGGTAAACAAAGGTATGCCAGTTGATGTGGAGCCCGATTCACGTAGGGGGACGTCTGGTATGTCCGGACGGTCCCAAGCAAGATGGGCCCATTTGGATCCGATTCTGGACCATGGGAATGTTTTGTTCCCACTGTCCAGAATCTGTCCCATGGATGGCCCAGCGTGTCCTTGCTTGCCAGAGGAGACATCTTCCCCACAAGCTCCGTTAGCTGCCCCGGCTCAGCCCC
Source organism: Ichthyophis bannanicus (assembly GCA_033557465.1). Taxonomy (NCBI): domain Eukaryota; kingdom Metazoa; phylum Chordata; class Amphibia; order Gymnophiona; family Ichthyophiidae; genus Ichthyophis; species Ichthyophis bannanicus. Next base: position 198,711,577 of record CM066039.1, read on the forward strand.
CCCTCATCCCTGCTGCATGACCCATGGCTGGCCTGCCGGGGCCTGGATCAGGTGGCCTGCCGGGCCTGGATCCCCTCGCACCCAGCAGCGGCAGGGGATTCCCGAGTCGGTGCAGCTTACTCCACCTTTGAGGTGGAATAAGCAGCACATCCCCTTTTCCCAAGCAGGACATACAGGGCCGTGACCTGAATCGGCCCTGTACGTCCTGCCCCTGCTCTGCCCTGATCCCGCCCCCCCCCCCCCGCCATCTCTCCCTGTCCTGATGCTCAGGACATATGGGGAGAGCCAGAGGGGGAATCAGGCCCGGATGGCTTGTGGAGTTGCACGTCCCGGCAGGACGTGCATCCCCACAACCTGTGTCCCAGAATTGGGCCCATAGTGTATCTGGATTTTCAGAAAGCCTCTGACAAGGTCCCTCTAGACAGACTCTTGGCGAAATTAAAAAGTCATGGGATTGGAAGCAGTGTACTATTGTGGATCAGGAAGTGGTTAAGATCTGAGAATCATCAGCGTAAAGATGGTACTGAAAACCATGGAAGGAGGTCATTTCTTTATATTATTCTGCTTTAATGTTGTATATTGCTATTTAATCGCTTAATGCTTGTCAGAGTGGTATATTAGATGAATAAAATGACTGGTCCAGCTTGTCCAGATATCAGGGTTCTTGGAACTTGAATGAGCAGTCATAGATGGCCGAGGTTGGGAAGCTGCAGAGGAAACACATACCAGGGGACATTTACTTTCTGTTCTCTGGGAGTTGGCAACATCCTCGGAAGGCTACATCAGTTTAGAACAGGTCTACTCTTATCAGTAGCATTAAATCAGAACAACAGAAGGAGGGCCAAACAACAGTCAGCTTGGTTAAAAGGTGAGGTGAAAGAAGCCATTGGAGCCAAAAACATCTTTCAAAAATGGAAAAAGGAACCAAATGAAGAATATAGGAAACAGCATAAGCACTAGCAAGTTAAAGGAAATGCACTGATAAGGAAGACAAAAAAAGAATTTAAAAAGAAGTTTGCCATAGAGACAAAAATTCACAATAAAATCTTTTTTCAGGTACATATAAAGCAATAAGGCGGGGAAGCCTATCAGTTCTACAAAGAAGAATATAGTGGAGTGGAGGAGTGGCCTAGTGGTTGGGGCAAGGTACTTCAGGCCGGAAGGTCGGGGGTTCAAATCCCACTAGAGGACAGCAACATTGGGCCGGAAGGACTGGGGTTTCTAGTTCCACAGGTGCTCCTTGTGGTCTTGGGCAAGCCACTTAACCCTCTATAGCCCATGTTCCCTGTAAAATAGTTATCTCCTGTTCAATGTAATTTCAGTTTGTTCAATGTAAACCGCGCTGATGCTGAATAGCATGGTATATAAGAGAATGTAAATAAAATAAATAATAAATAAATAACAGATCCTCAGACATAGAGACTCACCCACCATAAATCCGTACTGCAAAAACCCCACAATGCAATTCAACAAACATAAATAATGTAATAAGGACTCAATTAGATAACCATAAAAACACTGTAAATAGCTCATGGTTAATAATACCAAACATTATACAGTTAAAATTTTTATTTTTTTCTACTGTTCCAGTTCTCTGTAAAACATTGCACCTTATCATCATGTTAATCTGTTGTTAAATTGTAAACTGCTTTTAATTGTGAAAAGGCGGTATAAAAATAAGTTTAAGTAAAATAAGATAAAATAAAATAGATAAATGAAGTAAAGAGTAGGGCAAGATGGCCAGTTTTCTTGATGGCGAAAGGTGAACAGTGGAGTACCCCAAGGATCTGTGCTGGGCCCACTGCATGTTAACATATCCATAAATGACCTGGAAATAGGAATAATGAGCGAGGTGATCAAATTTGCAAATGACACAAAATTATTCAAAGTTGTTAAAACACAAGAGGATTGTGAAAAATTGCAAGACCTTAAAAAATTGGAAGACTGGATGTCCATATGGCAGATGAAATTTAATGTGGACAAGTGCAAAGTTATGCACCTAGGAAAGAACAACACGATGCAAGGTACCAAGTTAGAAACCACCAGCCAGGAAAAAGATTTACTCAAAAAAACCTCAAATGTCGTACTATGAACTTCCAATGATGGATCACTAGCTTTCACGAGGTCTCAGTAGAATATAACACTGCTGGCATAAGGTTCTCACCGTATAGCCGCATATGTGTTGTATTACATCAACGACCTCTCAAGCTTCAAGGTAATTGAAGCACAGTCCTTCCAATATAATATCATAAACCACAAATAGTAGATACTCAGCTTCAGGAAGGACTGGTCCTACTCTTTGCCAGAATTAAATGATCCCGACGTACAGTCCCGGTACCAGCCAGACGTTTCAAATCTAGTTTCTTCAGGGGACCGATAAACTACACTACAAAAGAACAAACAAACACTAATAAGAACCATCACCTCCATTACTAAAAACTAACTGTTTTACTATTAAAATATTTGACCAACGGGCCTCCTACCTGAGATGCTGCCCACGTTTAGTTTACAATAGACTCCTCTGGACTCATGTCCGTAGCAAAAAACGCCGCGCATGCATTGAGCAGGTACTACCTCCATTTTTAAATCCCTCTAAGAGGGCGGGCCCTCAAAAAAAAAAAATGCCTACCTAAATCTGCGCTCTACATAGAAAGTGCTACCCAGTCTCAGCGTGCTTGCTTAGTTTAGCAAAATTAGCTATTTATCGGAATTATTTCGTGTTTCAAGGGGTACTGTACCAACAGATTTCAGGGGTTGCTATGGGCGCTACATGCGCCCCTTCTATAGCAAACTTTTACATGGAACTTTTTGAGGAATGGTGGGTGGCCTCGTCTCAGTATTCTGTCTATATTAAGTTGTGGAAAAGGTTTATAGATGACGTCTTTTTGGTGTGGCAAGGAACAGTAGAAAAATTGGAAGAATTTATTTTATGGCTTAATGGCTGTGATGTCAATATTAAATTTACATTCACGTATCATTCTACCACATTACATTATCTTGACGTTTGTGTAACGCGAACAGCGGAAGGCTGGACAACCAAGGTTTTTAAAAAAACCGACGGATTGGGTTACTTTTTTACAATACACCAGTATGCACCCACCGCGTTTAAAATCGGGTCTTCCATTTTCTCAATTCCTGCGGTACCGCCGAAATTGTTCGGATAAGGCTGATTTTAAGCAGAAAGCTCAGGGTTTACAGCATAATTTCCTCCAGTGCGGTTACCCTAAGCCGATAGTACAGCGGGCATACACTAGGGCTCTTTATAATCACCGAGCATTATTACTGGAGACAGAGTCTAGGAAAACTCAGAATGAATACGATGACACATATGTGAATTTTATCTCGCGGTATTCTCCCCTTAGTGGGGAACTTCAGAAGGTCTTTCGGAGACATAGTAACATCTTGGCGACAGTGCCCGGTTTGGACCGGAAAACAGTTCGGTGTGTGTGGCAGAGAGATCACAATTTAAAGGATCTTCTCAGTCCGGCTGTGATTTCCTCTGATGGGGGAGAGAGGAGGTGAACAACGAGTGGTGGGCATTCCGCGTGCAGGTCCTGTGATATTTGTGATATAACAATGAGTCAAGACACTTTTGTACATCAGGGTGTTTCCTTACGTATTCGGAGCACGACCTCCTGTGAGTCGCGACAAGTTGTTTATGCAGTTATCTGTCCCTGTGGTCTCTGTTATGTTGGAAAGACCACCCGCCCGTTTCGAGTACGAATGCGTGAACATCGCAGCCGTATAAATCGTAAATGTGTAGAAGCGCCGATGGTTCAACATTGCCTGGAGAAATCTCATATCTTTGAACAGTTGCGCTGTCTATGTTTAGAACAGGTGGTATGTGGTAGCCAGGGTAAGACTCTAGATCAGACACTTATTAAACGGGAACAACGGTTGATTTTTAGATTAAACACTTTATACCCAACGGGGTTGAATGGGCAGATAGACTGGCACGCTTGTATGTGATTTTGAGAATGAGACTGGGTAGCACTTTCTATGTAGAGCGCAGATTTAGGTAGGCATTTTTTTTTTTTGAGGGCCCGCCCTCTTAGAGGGATTTAAAAATGGAGGTAGTACCTGCTCAACGCATGCGCGGCGTTTTTTGCTACGGACATGAGTCCAGAGGAGTCTATTGTAAACTAAACGTGGGCAGCATCTCAGGTAGGAGGCCCGTTGGTCAAATATTTTAATAGTAAAACAGTTAATTTTTAGTAATGGAGGTGATGGTTCTTATTAGTGTTTGTTTGTTCTTTTGTAGTGTAGTTTATCGGTCCCCTGAAGAAACTAGATTTGAAACGTCTGGCTGGTACCGGGACTGTACGTCGGGATCATTTAATTCTGGCAAAGAGTAGGACCAGTCCTTCCTGAAGCTGAGTATCTACTATATGTGGTTTATGATATTATATTGGAAGGACTGTGCTTCAATTACCTTGAAGCTTGAGAGGTCGTTGATGTAATACAACACATATGCGGCTATACGGTGAGAACCTTATGCCAGCAGTGTTATATTCTACTGAGACCTCGTGAAAGCTAGTGATCCATCATTGGAAGTTCATAGTACGACATTTGTGGTTTTTTTGAGAGTATCTAGTCGTCTAGTGACCTGTGGTATTTTTGTGTGAGGAAAAAGATTTAGGCATCATCATGGATAATATGTTGAAACCCTCCACTCAGTGTGCAGCGAAAGCCAAGAAAGCAAACAGAATGCTAGGAATCATAAGGAAAGGAATGGAGAAAAAAAACAAAGGATATTATAATGCCTCTATATTGTTCCATGGTGCAACTGCACCTTGAATATTGTGTGCAATTCTGGTCGCCATATCTTGCAAAGGATATATTTAAATTAGAAAAGATACAAAGAAGAGCGACAAAAATGGAAAAAGGGCATGGAAGGATACCCCTATGAGGAGAGGCTTAAAGGTTGGGGCTCTTCAACTTGGAAAAGAGACGGCTGAGGGGGGATATGATAGGGGTCTATAAATTAATGAATGGAGTGGAACAGGTAAACATAGATCAGTTGTTTATGCCATCAAAAAGTAGAAAGAATAGAGGACATGCAATGAAGCTACAATGCCACCCATTTTTAGACTAATAAGAGAAAATATTTTTTTACTAAACGCATAATCAAACTCTGGAATTCATTACTGCTGGATGTAATAAAAGCTGTTAGTGTAGCTGGGTTTAAAAAAAGGTTTGGACAAGTTGCTGGTGGAGAGGTCCATAAACAATTACACAGGTCTGCGACTAAAAAGCTGTTTGATTATTTTCATCTAATTTCCATGTATTTTGGTGTGCTGAAAACAAATAAAATATTGAAAAAACTCCTAGACGTCATGATTTGCCACAACATGCAAAATTGTCTTCAAATTTATCAAATTTTTTCAAATTACTATTAATTAATTCAAATTACTATTAATTAATTCAGATAAGTGCATTTAAGATATAAAATGCCAAAAAAACCTTAAAGGGGTTGTCCGAGTTATGTAAAAAAAAATATAGCACTGTAAATCTGATGGTCAGCAATATATACATAAGCTAAGCAAGTTTTAAGTCCGTGCTTCTAATGGTAGAAGGGGTTAATCTTTCCTGAAGAATCCAGTGGGAGGGAGACACAGGGCAGATAGCAGCAGCTCCAGTCAGTGCGGGGGGGGGGGGGGGGCGTTGCCAGCACTGTGACGTCTCGTGTACAGACACAGAGCTGCTCTCTCCTGCATGCCACACTTGTGCATGAATAATCATCAGGTTCTTGGTTCTAGGCTGTTCACACTTTTTCATCGCAATTCGTGTTAGCTCGTCATTCTTCAACCGTTATGTTATGGCTCCGCGAAAGTGTATTAATTCGCCAGACAGTTTCTATTTCATCTGTGGTGAATATACAGTGTTGAAGCAACAGCAGAATATTACAGACTTTGTGAAAAAAATATACTTTGGACTAAAAATTGGAGATCAAGATAAAGTCTGGGCGCCTCATAAAGTGTGCAAACGGTGTGTTGAGGACCTCCAAAACTGGTTCAAGGGTAAGAAAAAATCTTTCCATTATGGGATTCCTATGGTATGGCAAGAGCAAAAGAACCATAGTGAAGACTGTTACTTTTGTTTATGCGATGTGAAAAAATTTAATTCCAAATGGAAGCATTCCATTTCATACCCCAATCTTCACTCGGCAATTCGTCCCATCCCCCATGGCACAGATATACCAGTACCCAAGCCCCCTGCTACCTTGGAAGAGATACCTAGCTCCGATGAAGGTGAAGTCATACCTGAACCAGATGACGAATCAAGTTCTGACTTTGAAGATGATACAAGACCAACATTGTTTTCTCAGGAGGAGATGAATGATTTGATAAGAGACTTGAATCTTCCCATAGATGCCGCTGAGTTACTCGGATCAAGGCTGAAAAGCAGGAATTTATTGTTGCCAGGAGTGTCATCTTCATGGTTCAGACATCGTGAAAAGGAGCTTGTTCCTTACTTCGCCCAGGAAGACAAGTTGGTTTATTGCATCAATGTCGAAGGTCTGATGGGTCAATTTAAAATCCAATATGATTCAGAGCAATGGCGTCTTTTTATAGATTCTTCAAAAAGAAGTCTCAAAGCAGTTTTACTCCACAACGGTTTTTATGCTTCCATACCTGTAGGTCATTCCGTACACTTGAAGGAAACCTACGAGAACTTGGATTTGGTTCTTCGTAAACTTAAATATGAAGACCATGGTTGGCAAGTGTGTGGGGACTTGAAGGTCTTGTGCATGCTGCTCGGGCAACAAGCTGGATATACCAAATATCCTTGTTTTCTGTGTCTATGGGACAGTCGAGACCGACAAAATCACTGGACCAAGAAGAGTTGGCAGCCGAGGGTGCTAACAGTCGGTGAAAAAAATGTCCTCCGAGAGACTTTCGTACCTTCCCATAAAGTTCTTCTACCACCTCTCCACATAAAATTGGGATTGATGAAGCAATTCGTAAAATCACTTCCAAGAGATGGAGAATGCTTCAAATACTTGGTCACCAAGTTTCCAGGCTTGTCGGAGGCAAAACTGAAGGAAGGTGTGTTCGTCGGACCAGACATTAGAAGGCTTATAGTTGATCAAGAGTTTGTCAATACCATGACGGATCCTCAAAAAGAAGGGTGGATTGCATTTAAAGAAGTCGTACAGAAATTTTTAGGCAATAACAAAGATCCTCACTACAAAAAGATCATCAGACAAATGCTGAAAGCATTTCAAGCTTTAGGTTGCCTGATGAGTTTGAAAGTGCATTTCCTCCAGTCCCACCTTGACTACTTTCCTGAAAATTTGGGAGCTGTGAGTGAGGAACAAGGTGAATGATTCCACCAAGACATGAAAAAGATGGAAAGGAGATACCAGGGAAAATGGAGCATTACAATGATGGCAGACTACTGTTGGATGCTTCAGAGAGACATTCCAGATGCTACTCACAAGCGTAAATGCACCAAGAGGAGCCTCACAAGGAAGAAGAATCGAGTTTAGTGTGTGTAGGTGAGCTCATTTCATTTCAAAAAAGGATTTTCATGAAAATATTGTAATAAAACTTTAATTTTATAAGTCTATTTCCATTTATTTTGAGGTATTGCCTTATTTAACATAGTTACCTAAATTGTCACGAAACGTGATGTCCTATGACAAAATGGAGGTCATTTTCGGATTCAGCGCACCAAAAAATATAAAGATTATGTGGAATAACCAAAACAGCTCTCGAAAAAAAATTTAAAGAGGACCGGGGAAATCCACTGCTTGCCGCAGGACAAGCACTGTGGAACCTGTTTGCCTCTTTGGGAATCTGCCAGCTACTTGTGGCCTGGATTGGCCACTGTTGGAAACAGCATATTGGGCTTGATGGACCTTGGTCTGACCAGTAAGGCATTTCTTAGGTTCTTATGTAGTATTATCTGGGCATTCTATCTAGGTGCGATTACTGCAGGATTTGTAATAATAATTTATAAAGACACATTAACACATGTGCCTTTATAAAATAGGTGCCTTTTTTATTTCCAAATCTAGGCATGTGTTTATAAAATTATACCATACATGGATAATTATCCACATATATTGTGGCTTCCATTTTCAGTACCCTAGCTTGAACACATAGTAACATAGTCCCTTCGGGGGCAAGGGAAGTATATATTGCACCTGAATGAACACCGCTTTGACCCGATGAAAAAAAGTGGTATATAAGCATTGCTAAATAAATAAATAAATAAATAAAATGACGGCAGATAAAGATCAGAATGGTCCATTCAGTCTGCCCAGCAAGGCAGCAAGAGTAGGTGCACCTGCCGCACCGTGCAGGTCATCTCTCCCCATGCCTTTGTTTAGGGGTATACCCACCACTCCATGTAGGTCACCCCTATTTGCTGAGATATAAGAGATAATTATGTTTATTTTGATTTTAAATCTTGATGCTATATAGAGATCCACAGTGTCTGTCCCAATGAATTCTGTTACTGTATTTGCCCCCACCACTTCCATCGGGAGAGCATTCCAAGCATCCACCTCCCTTTCAGTGAAAAAGTATTTCCTTGACATTGCCTTTCAGTTTACCCCCTTGCAGCTTCACATTATGCCCTCTAATTTTACAGCTTCCCCATCTTTGGAAGAGGTTTGTTTGTTCATTAAGACTCTTTAAGTATTTAAAGGTCTGAGTCATATTTCTCCTGTCCCTCCTCTCCTCCAGAGTGTACATATTTAGGTCTTCAAGTCTCTTCTCATACGTTTTTTGATGCAGGTTCCAAATTATTTTGGTCACCTTCCTCTGAACTGTTTCCAGTCTTTTTATATCCTTTGCAAGATATGGTCTCCAAAACTGAACACAATATTTCAAGTGAGGCCTCACCAGCAACTTGTACAGTGGCATTAGTACCTCTTCCTTTCTGCTGGTAATTCATCTCTGTATGCAACACAGCATTCCTTCTGGCTTTTGCCACCGCCTTGTCATACTGTTTCGCCATATTGAGATCCTCAGAAAGAATCACTCTGAGGTCTTTCTCCTGGTCCATGCACACCAATCTCTCGCCCCCTATCGCATACAATTCTATTGGATTTCTGATTCCCAAGTGCATGACACTGATCTTCTTCACATTAAATCATAACTGCCAAGCATTAGACCATTCTTCCAGCTTTTGTAGATCTTTCCTTATGTTATCCACTCCCTCAGGGAGTTGCAAATATTCGTGTCATCTGCAAAAAGACAGACTTTTCCATTCAGTCCTTCAGCAATATTATTCACAAATACATTGAACAGTACCGGTCCCAGGACCAAACCCTGGGGTACACCGCTAATCACCTTCCTTTCATCTGAGTGAGTTCCGTTTACCATCATCTTTTGTCATCTGTCAGTCAACCAATTTCTGATCCAGTTCACCACCTTGGGACCCATCCCCAAGCTGTTTAGTTTACTGATAAGCCTCCTATGAGGAACAGTATCAAAGGCTTTGCTGAAATCTAGGTAGATCACATCAATCACATGCACTTGATCTAGTTCTCTGGTCGCCCAGTCAAACAACTCAATCAGATTTGTTTGGCAAGATTGTCCTTTGGTAAAACCATTTCGCCTCGGATCATGCAATCTGTTGGTTTCCACTATTCACTCTTTCAGGAGCGCCTCCATTACTTTTCCCGCCACTGAGGTAAGGCCTACTGGCCTGTAGTTTGACACTTCTTCCCTATTACCACTTTTGTGAAGAGGTACCACATCAGCCCTCTCCAGTCCTGTGGAACTTCTCCTGTCTCCAAGGATATATTAAAAACATCCTTTAACGGCCCTGCATAGACCTCTCTGAGCTCTTTCAGTATCCTGGGATGCATCCCATCCGGTCCTATGACCTTGTCTACTTCCAGTTTTGCAAGCTGTTCTAATACATCATCTTCTGTGAATAGTGTAGTATCTACTCCATTCCCATTTGTATATTTATCAATTACAGGTGGTCCTTCTCCAGAATTTTCTTTAGTAAAAACAGAATAGAAGTATTTGTTTAACATTTTCGCTTTTTCAATGTCACTTTCCACAAATCCGTTCCTGGCACTTTTGAGTCCTGCAATTCCACCTCTGATTTTCCTACTCTCCCGAATATACCTGAAAAACGTTTTGTCTCCACACTTCACATCTTTAGTCATTTGCCTTTATTTTTGCTATTCTTATTTCTCTTTTTGTCTCTTTTAGCTTTATCCTGAATTCTTTTCTGTGTTTCTCTGTTTGCAAACTTCTGAATTTTGAGAAAGCCCTGTTTTTTACCTTTATTTGTGCAGCTACTTCTTTGGAGAACCAAATAGGTTTCCTTTTCCTCTTGTTTTTATTTACTTACCTTACATATGTATCTGTTGTCCCTTTTATTGCCTCCTTTAGTTTAGCCCACTGCAATTCCACTTCCCTTATCCCCTCCCTTCCTGCCAACTCCTCCTTCAGACATTTGGCCATTTTACTGAAGTCAGTGTTTTTGAAGTCTAGGACTTTGAGCTTGCTGTGAGTGGACTCTGCCTTGGCTTTTATTTCAAACCACTCCATGTGATGATCGTGCTACTCATATGGGCACCCACCCAGAAATTCGACCCGCTATCTCCGTTGGTGAGTACTAAATTCAGTATCAAGCTTTCTTTGATCGGTTCCATCAACATTTGTCTAAATAATGCATCTTGGAAGGCATCCACAATTTTTTTACTTCTTTCCAGATTTGCAGAAGGAATACTTCAATCCACATCGGGTAGATCAAAGTCACCCAATATGATCACGTCCCCCTTCATGGCTATCTTTGCAATATCAATAATCAATTCGTTATCCATTTTTTGGTTTGAGTTGGAGGCGTGTAGACTACATCAGTATGGATGATAGTACCATCTCCTCTTTCCAACACAATCCACAGTGCTTCTTCTTTTCCCCATGTCCCCTGCATTTCAGCAGCTTTAATATTGCTTTTGACATATAGGGCTACTCCCTCTCCTTTTCTACCCTCTCTATCTCTTCTAAATAGATTATCGCCAGCTATGGCTATATCCCATTCATGCGACTCGTTAAACCATGTTTCTGTAATGCCCACAATGTCCAAGTCCATTTCCACCATTAGGGCTTCCAGGTCAGGAACTTTGTTGGCTAGGCTTCAAGTATTTGTGCTCATTGCTTTCCAGCATTTGTTGATTGGCTTGTTTTTATTTTGCATGGATTTTGTTTACATGCCTCTTCCCACTTGGTATTGATGTGTGGGTTAATACTGCTGCTGTTTCCAATGTTATTATGGTTTTGCTGGGAGTGACGTCCTGAACTTGTTCTTTTCCATCCGTCACCCCCTTTCCCTAGTTTAATTGCCTGTCCACATATTTCTACTCAAAATACTCTTTGTGTGTTTGTTGGATTGCTGAAACTTGACTCCAGTAAGAATATGCAAGGCAATGTTGTTGGGCCAAAGGGCAGTACACAGTACAAGAGGTTGTGTTTCCCTATTACAAATCTGAGATACTTCCTGTGACTTCAATGTGTATCTATTTGAATGTTAGCTTCCTTCATATCCAGGGAGCATAGCCAATCTCTTTTATTGTATGAAGTGGATGAAAGTGCCTAAGGAAACCATCTTAAATTTTATCTTACAAGAAATTTGTCCGATCCATAAAGTGGCATTTTACAATTGAAGTCCAAGTGCAATCTGAGACATCCAGTAAAGAACGTCTGCAAAAAAAGCAGGCACATCTAAGTTCTGGTACGATTTCACAAACATGGGCATGGCTGATATAGACGTCTGCGGGGATGTCTAAATACGCGTTCCTGGAATAATATTCCAGACCATGGACATCTAGGAATAGCCTAATGGTTAGAGTACTAGGCTAGGACCAGGGAAGCCAAGGTTTGAATCCCACTGCTGCTATCATTGTGACTGTGCAGAGTACTGGGGATGGTGGAGTGCCATCTTCTCTACACCCTCTGGATGGTTTAAGGCCAAAACAAGCATTTCCCGATGCTTATTTAAGCCTGGAACAGGTATAACTCAGATGCTACTCCGGATGTCCAGGACACTTCAGAGATCAGGTGGTGATGTCCAGGTTCTTGGGAATGCTCGGCCATGCATCCACCACACCACCATTCAGACCTGGACGTCCTTGTGCTGGGGGTGTCCACAGACCCAGTTTATAAAGTGCCACTGGAGATGTCTTTGTGCTTTGGACGTCTCTACACCTGTTTTCAAACATCCAAAGCATGAATAGGGCTTTTAAAATTGCCCCCATAGTCTAAGTTGAGACAAAGTCCCCCTGTTTTCTTTGGGATCAGAAAATACTTGAAAGGGGAATGCTCAGGAAGTGTAATAACAACCACTATTACAACTTTCTTGCTCTCACTACTCTCCATCAGTTAGGACCAATGCTGATGCTTTCTCTTCTTCACTTGATGGTACCAGAGTCCTTCAATGCTGGTACTGATGAAGCAGAATCTTTTGTTTTGTTTTGTTTTTTTTATTTAAAAGGATTTATATACCGCTTTATCCTGAAATCAAAGTGGATTACATATCAAACAAATCAGGTGTCAGGGTGCTTGGGTACCCATCAAACAAATCAAGTTTCAGGGTGCTTGGGTGTGGGCATGCAGTGATAAATGGATAAGTGTGTGTGTGAGTGGTGTGAAGATGATTGCATGGTGAGAGCTATATACAGTGTGGGCTGTGTACAGGAAATATTTACATTTTTACATTTGTTTTTGTGGTGAGCTATATACAGTGTGAGCTGTGTACAATAAATATTTATATTTTTACATTTTGTTGGGCTGAGAGTTTGTTTAGACAGTTCATGTTATGTCCTTGTAGGGTTCTGTGAAGAGCGTAGTTTTGAGCATCTTCTGTAAGCCTTTGAGGTCTTTTTGTTGATTTCTGGGGGTTTCGGTGATTAGGATAATTGGTGGTCATCATTGAATTGTTCAATGAATAGGGTGGTTTTTAGTAGTTTCCTGAATTCTTTTATATCTGTTGTTGATTTTAGTTTATCTGGGAGGACATTCCAGATAGCAGGGGCAGCAAGAGAGAAGGCTCTCATGGATGTGGCTTTGTTGGTTCTTGTAAATAGAGTGGGTGTTGGTATATTATTTTTGGTGCTATTTCTGTCTGGTCTTTTGCTTGTTTTGGTTCCGATGAGTTCATGTAGTATTTCTGCTGACATGTTGTTTTTAATTTTGAAGATAGTGCTGCTTTATATTTTGCACGTGATGATATCAGTAGCATTGAATGAGATTTTGACAATGGTCTGTTCCGATGGTCTCTATTAATACTCAATCTTGATATGGATTGATGTTTCTTCTATGTTGATGCATAACCAATGTCTAGTGCAGCTTCAGAGTCCTTGCAGGCAGATGTTACTAATGCCATATGATTGGACTTAGATGAAACAAAGAACTTTTCCTTCAAAATTTGATAGTCATCAAACACCGTGCCTTAAGCCTTAGGTATCATGTTTAGATAGGGGACACAACCAGGGATATCACTAGTGATGTAAATTCTGCCCAAGTAGCCCCTGCAGTGCAGGGGACACCCAAGGAATATGGAGACAACATACAGCTGCTCCCAGATCTTGTAAGGTGGGCTCTCCTCACTCAGGAGGGTCCTTTCTAAAACTGTTAATTGGGGAAGCCACAGTTTCAACTTCTGCCACTGGATATCATGTTTGGATCCACGGTATTCCATGCACAAATTATGTGCCAATCTCTGAAACCGTGCAAGTGCATTCCATACACTTCTTGAAGTCACTGGGGATCTTTCAGTCTTTGGAACATCGGAAATAAAATAGCCAAAGCAATGCAAATGGCTTGAAGCTAAAAGTTTTGTCCATTTCCATTCTATAAATGGATACTGGTGTGAGTCATGGCCATGCCAAAAATTAAGAAAACTTTAAAAATGACTGAAAACCCTACCTAAGGGATCTCTAAGAGGAGGAAAAGGAAAACTTAGGTGACCCAATGTGAAAAATGTTTTAAACAAACTTATACATCATAGAATTTATTTATTTATTTATTTTTCTATACCGCGCTCTTTGGTATCAGCTCGGTTTACAAATAACATTAGTTTTGTTCAGACACGGTAAACGCCCATGCTGGACTTACAGAAAACAAGGTTATTCAACTTGGATTAACTGGGGAAACTATATACATGCTCTGGGTTAAAGGTATTTTACAGCTTTTAGGTAGTTATATACATATTCAAGTTGGGGTTTGAATGTGCTATCGTGGCACACAGGGTGTATGTATAGTAGGAAGTTTGGTGTGTGTGTCTTGGTGACTGCAGTTAGGTGGTTGCTGTGTGATACCATAATGCTGCAGGAAGAGGTGATGTTTCAGTGCCTTCCTGAACTGTGTAAGGTCCGTAATTGCTCGAATGTCAGGCGGTAGCGCATTCCAGTATGATGGGGCATAGAACATGAAGGCCCTCTTTCTTGTTGCTTGCAGGGATTTTGTAATCTTGCTAGGGATACATAGGGTATTGGCTGAGACCGATCTTCTAGTTCTATTTGAGGGAGTGGGAAGAATGAGATCTGAGATGGACGTGGAGGTGAATCTGTTGATAGCCTTGAAGGTCATTAGTAGGATCTTGAAGATGAGTCTACAGTAGATTGGAAGCCAGTGTAGATGCTTCAAGATTGGTGTTATGTGCTCCCTCATGGTAGCACCGTGTAGTGTTCTGGCTGCAGCATTCATAGCCAGCTGGAGTGGGTACAGCGTGTTTTTCGGTAGACCCTGTGGGATGGCATTGGCAAAGTCAAAGTGGGGGATGACTAAGGCCTGGAAGATTGTCCTAAAGACATCTGGTTCCAGGAGGGGGCGTAGGTGACGGATTGTCCAGATCTTGAAGTATACTGCCTTGACGGTGTTGCCTATATGTGTTTTCATATCCAACTGTTGATCGAGTGTTATGCCCAAGTAGCGGATTGTGTGCTTGCTTTGGAGTTCGGTGCCTCTTACTTTTAGTGTTGCTGGCGGAACAAATGACTGGTCCCTGGTAATGAATAGAGCCTCTGTTTTCTTGAAATTTATCCTGAGGTTTTGGGATTGAAGCCAGTCAGTTATGGCATCGAAGCAATTGGTTAATGTTCAGAAATCTGGCTGGTTGGTTATAAATGGCATGTATAGTAACACATCATCAGCGTATATAAGGCATGAGATGCCGAAGGAACGGGTGAGTGTGCAGAGGGGCTGCATATATATGTTGAAAAACAGCGCTGAAAGTGCGGAACCTTGCAGAACTCCCTGTTTCTGCTGGAATGGTTTAGATGTCGAAAGCCCTGTCCTCACATGTTGCCATTTGTCTGAGAGATAAGATTTACACCATTTCAAGGCTGTGTCTTAGATCCCTTTCTCTGCCAGGCGTGCCAAGAGCAGTTCGTGGTCGACAGAGTCGAAGGCTGCTGCGATGTCTAAGAAGATTAGGGCATATCCTCTTTTGGCGTTGTCTATGCCAGTGATTAAGGTGTTGAAGAGTATAGTCAGGAGCGTCTCAGGGGCGACAATCAGGGGTTAGTGGGCCTGTTTCCTGAGTGCAATTGAAGCCTGCATAAAAAGGCTGCTTTGCCCTGCCCTTTTGAGGCTTTCTTAACCAGGGCTCCACACATCAAACAGTAAGTAAGGTTTTGAGGGTTTCTTTGGTTTTTCTTTGTTACATTGCTAGCTCTCTGACTGGGAGCTCTTAAAAGGGTTTTGTGTATATTTTTTAAAGCAAGTTTAATTTCATTTTTGCTGTTTTAGGGGAACTGTACTTGAGCACAGTAGTATTGCTGAACTCTGTAACCCCCTCAGGTTCAGGAACTGCTAACACCTAATCAGGTGTTAGTTCCCTCCCTACCCACCCCGACTCCCACCCACCCCTAGTGAGCAGTCTTGCTTTATAGGGCACCTCCCCCTTTAACAAATCACAGTGAATTGGACCAGCACATTTTGAATATAATTAAAGAGATTTAACTGCTTTTTCTCTGAAAGGACAGCTGCGAAACCAGCTAGTACTTCGTAGATCTCTCTTTTGCTTTAACAGATACCTAAGCTCCACAAACAGAACAATGGCTGGGAAAAATCGTATTGCTAAAGCTGTTGCCCCCGTTACAGCTTCTGCCTCGGTCCAGACAGAGGTCCTATTGCCAGTTGAAGAACCGGTTCCATGTGCAGGGTGCCTGCATGCTGAAG
Organism: Ichthyophis bannanicus; assembly: GCA_033557465.1. Taxonomy (NCBI): domain Eukaryota; kingdom Metazoa; phylum Chordata; class Amphibia; order Gymnophiona; family Ichthyophiidae; genus Ichthyophis; species Ichthyophis bannanicus. Next base: position 198,727,731 of record CM066039.1, read on the forward strand.
CTCTGAGGAAACAAGTGGAAGAACTCAGAGAGGAGGTGGCGAGGCTGAGGAGTATTCAAGACAGTGAGAAGTACATTGATGAGATGCTGCTTGCAGCAACCAGGCTCTCCAGCACAGGAGAAGATGGGTGCCAACAGAATGTCGATGGTTGGACAAAAGTCACCAGAGCCTGCAAAATCACCAATCCAAACTTCTCCAGCCCTTGAATTGAAGAACCATTATGCAGCCCTGGAAGTGGAGGAGGTGAAAAGCATCCCTGGAAAGGGAAGAACCAGAGTTCAAGTACCCATAGTTGGCAGAATCAGTGACCAGAAGGAAACGAAGGGTAGTGGTTGGTTGGAGACTCTCTTCTGAGGGGTACTGAGGCGTCCATCTGCCGACCAGACTTGATGTCAGAGAGGGGTATGCTGTCTGCCTGGTGCCAAGATCCAAAATGTTACGGAGAGTTTGCCGAGACTCATCAAAGCCCCAATGACTATTACCCAATGTTGCTAATCCATGTTGGAACAAATGATACTGTCAGGTATACTTCGGAACGTATCAAAAGTGACTTCCATGGCTCTGGGGACAGAGGGTGAAGCAGGTAGGTGCACAGGTGGTGTTCTCTTCAATCCTCCCTGTTGAGGGTAAAGGCCAAGGCAGAGAGGCTCGCATCCTGGAGATAATGCATGGCTGCGTGGATGGTGTCTTCGAGACGCGTTTTGGTTTCCTAGACCATGGGATGCTGTTCCCAAAGGGTTGCAGAGCAGAGATGGCATCCATCTGTCCAAGAAAGGTCAACACATCTTGGTAGTAGACTGGCTAATCTACTGAAGAGGGCTTTAAACTAGATTCGTTGGGGATGGGTGAAGAAAAAACCCAAAAGGTAAGTGAAAGCCCCCAGGTAGTGATACATCAAATACCTTTATGGAAATGGGTAACAGGGGTAACATATGGAAAGCAGGTGTATTAATGCCCGTAGCATGGGAAATAAGATCTCTGAAGTTGAAGCTTTGGTGGGAGTGGCTGACTTAGATTTAGTGGCAGTACAGAAACATGGTTCACAGAAAACCATGACTGGGACTGTAACTATACCTGGCTATACTTATTCAGAAAGGACCAGGGTAGGAAGAAGGGGAGAGGAGTAGCACTATACGTTAAAAACTACTATTAAAGCTTTGGAATTACAGAGCTTAAAAGGGAGAGAGGAGGCATTGTGGGTTAAACTAGAAGAGGGAGGAAAGAAATCTTTTGCATTGGTGTGATATACAGACCTCCCTCACAAGAGGAAGAGGTGGACAGAGAGTTAATTGAAGACATACGCAGCATTGCTAGGAAAAGGGGAAGGATACTGCTAGGAGATTTCAATATGCCAGATGTTGATTGGCAAATTCCTGCTGCAGTATCATCTAGGAGTAAGGAGATCCTGGATTTCTCTACAGGGGAGAACATTCAGGCAAATTAGTAACAGACCCCACACGTGAAGGGGCCATACTGGACTTGGTGCTTACCAATGGGTGAAAGTGTTTCTGATGTTGTAGTGGGAGATCATTTTGCATCCAGTGATCACCAGATGGTTGTGGTTCAGTATTAGGACTAGGGCTGTTAGAATCCATTCAAGGTGAAAGATCTTAGACTTTAGGAAGGGACCTAACTTTGCGAAGATGGGCCAATGCCTCAGGGAGTCGTTAGTGGGATGGGAACAGCTGGGGGATGTAGAACAACAGTGGGCAAAACTGAAAGGGGGGTATTTTAAAGGCAACCAACCTTTTTGTTTTAAAATGGTAAACAAAGGCAAAAGGAACAGGAGACCGCTATGGTTTTTCGAAGGAAGTAGCTGAAAAAAGTGAAGAAAAAAAAGAGGGAGGCCTTCATTAAATACAAGAGATCACAGAGAGAAGAAGACAGGCATCTGTATTTGGAAAAACTTAGAGAAGCTAGCAAAGTAGTCAAGAAGGCAAAGATTCAAAAGGAGGAGGAAATAGCCAATGCAATAAAATGGGGGGGATAAGACATTTTTCAGATATATTAGTGAGAAGAGGAAGGGCAAAAGTGATATTGTCAGAATCAAGGGGTACAGGGGGGGAATATGTAGAAGCTGATAAGGATTAAAGCGGATTGGCTTAACAAATATTTTTGTTCTGTGTTCACCGATGAAGAACCAGGAGCAGGACCTCAGAAAAACACCCACAAATAAGAACAGAAGCGAGGGACATCTTGAACAATTTTTCAGAAGACTGTGTTCGTGAGAAAACTAGCTCAACTCAAAGTAGACAAAGCGATGGGACCGGATGGGAACACACCTAGAATACTGAGGGAACCTGGGGGACGTTCTAGCAACTCCACTGACTGACCTTTTCAATGCCTCATTGGAGTCGGGAGTGGTGCCAAAGGGACTGGAGAGAGGCTAGTCATGTGGTGCCTTACACAAAAGCGGAAATAAGGATGTGGTTGAAAATACAGGCGGTTAGTTTAACTTCAGTGGTGAGTAAATTAATGGAAACGCTGTTGAAAGAGAAAATAGTGAGGTTTCTGGAGTCAGCGGATTACAGGATCCGAGGCAGCATGGGATTCACCAGAGGCAGGTCTTGTCAGACAAATCTGATTGATTCTTTGACTGGGTGACCAGGGAGTTGGACCCGAGGGAGAGCTCTAGATGTGGTGATTTAGATTTCAGTAAAAGCCTTTGACACTGTTCCTCACAGGCGACTTATAAACAAACTGAGCACCCTAGGGATGGACCCTAAAGTTACTGCTTGGGTTTAGAAATTGGTTGGGGTGGGAGGCGACAAAGAGTACAAGTAAATGGAGCTCACTCTGAGGAGAGGATGTTACCAGTGGTGTGCCCCAGGGATCTGTCCTTGGTCCGATTCTTTTTAACATCTTTGTTAGTGATATAGCGGAAGGGCTGTCGGGGTAAGGTTTGCCTCTTTGAGGATGATACCAAAATCTGCAATTAAAGTAGACACCCAGGAAGGTGTAGATAACATGAGGAGGGATCTAGCTAAGCTTGAAGAATGGTCTAGAATTTGGCAGCTGGGATTAATGTTAAAAAAATGTAAGGTCATGCATTTGGGCTGCAGCAATCCAAGGGAGCAATACAGCATAGGAGGTGAAGTACTTTTGTCCACTAAAGACGAGCGGGACCTAGGCGTAGTTGTGTCCGATGATCTTAAAGTAGCTAAACAGGTAGAAAAGGCGACGGCAAAATCTAGAAGGATGCTAGGCTGCATACGGAGAGGAATGGCTAGCAGAAAAAAAAGGAGGTGATAATGCCTTGTATAAGTCTTTGGTGCGACCTCATTTGGAGTATGGTGTGCAATTCTGGAGACCCGCACCTTCAGAAGGATGGAACAGGATGGAGTCAGTGCAGAGGGTTGCTACTAAGATGATTAGTGGTCTTCATTATAGGCATATGAGGACAGACTTGAGGATCTTAATATGTACACCTTAGAGGAAAGGCGGGATAGAGGTGATATGATTGAGATGTTTAAATACCCTCCGTGGCATAAATGTTCAGGAGAGAGCCTCTTTCAATTGAAAGCAGTTCTGCGATGAGGGGACATGGGATGAGGGTGAAGGGAGATAGATTCAGGAGTGATATGCGGAATATTTCTTTACGGAATGTGTAGTGGATACGTGTAATAGTCTCCCAGTGGAGGTGGTAGAGATGAGGACAGTAACTGAATTCAAAAAAGCATGGGACCAACACAGAGGATCTCTAAAGGTAAAAAGTGGACTGTTGTAGTTGTTGTTATGGAAGGACAGACTAGATGGGCCTTGTGGTCTTTTTCTGTCATCATGTTTCTATGTTTCTATGTTCTATGTCTCCACGCCATGCGCTTCTCTGAATCCATGTTGACATGGGTCTAATGGGGCAGTGTCGTCAATATGGTCCTGAATTTGCTGTTGGACGAGTTTTTCGATTATCTTGGCCAATAGTGGGATGCTCGCAATTGGCCTGTATGAGTCCACCTTCTGGGTGTCCAGTTTGCAGCTTTTTAGGAGTGGTCTAATGGACGTTTGCTTTAGGCATTGTGGGAATTCTCCTGTAGCAAAGGAGAGTTTGATGAGTATGGCTAAGAATGGGCTAAATTCCTTGCGCAGTGTCTTTATCCAAAACACTGGGCAGGGATCATTTGGTGCTGTAGTGGTATTAATTGCGTTGATAGTGTCTTCAACGTTCTTCGCTGTTGGTATTGAGAAGGTGGATAGAGGTGATGGGAGCAGTGGACCTTCCACAGGGTTAGATGATGCCGTTTTGCCAGTCTTAATTATCTTTGATAGTAAGTAGTCCGCGTATTCTTGTGGATCTGGTATGCATTGTTGTATAGGGAAGGTTCCTTTGTAAGGGTCCTTACTAGGTTGAATAGATCCTTCGGTTTGTTTAGAGAGCGCTGCAGTATCTCCGCATGGTATCGTCTCATTGTCTCAGCTACTTTCGCACGATGCTTCTTCAGGTGTGAAGTGTGTCAAGATTAGCAGTGGTACGTGAGCGACGCTATCTTCTTTCAAGTTTCCTTAGGTGACTGAGGGATATCCGTAGCTCGAGAGAGTACCATCGGGATGTCTTTCTTTTTCTTGGCGTTACATCACCATTTGGTTTGTTAGCAATGGAGTGTAGACTCTTGTTCCAAGCGGAGAGCATTTCCTCGAGCTTGGTCTCTGTAATGTCGAACAGGGGTAAGGTTTTGTTAAGTATCTCTTCCTTGTTGAAGTGACGGAATCTTGCTTTTGGGCAGGCATTGGTAGTGGACTGACATCTTGCTTGAGTCTGCTGGATGGGCAGCCGGAGTTTTATTAGGCTATGGTCAGACCATGGGACTGACAAGAAGGATATGGGGGGGAGGAGTGGTCTAGTGGTTAGGACAAGGTACTTCAGGCCGGAGGGCCGTGGGTTCAAGTCCCACCTGGGGACAGCAATCTCAGGCCGGAGGGACTGGGATTTCTAGTCCTATAGGCACTCCTTGTGGTCTTGGGCAAGTCACTTAACCCTCCATTGCCCATGTTCCCTGTAAGTATTAGCGTATGTGTCTCATATCCCCTCGTGTTAAATGTATCCCCCAATTGACCGCTTTGACCCGGTGAAAAGCGGGATATAAATACAGCTAAATAAATAAATAAAAAAATAAATAAGATGTCCAGTGTCTGGCTGTCAAGCCAGATGTCTGGCTTGTAGCTGACTGTGGGGCGAAAATCAAGTCTAGCCTGTTTCCTTTTGTGTGAGTGGGCTCGTTGATCACTTGCTCGTATCCCAGCTGGCTGAAGGCATTCAAGAGGGAGCTGGCATGATCATCTGGGAGGGCTGGGAGGTTAAAATATCCCATGAGCCAGTTTGGTGTATGTGGTCTTTTGGTGTTGCAGGCCAGGTCGATTAATGTTGAGAGGTCGTCTGGAGTATTTGATGGAGCTCTGTAAATTAAGTTGATGGAGATGTGCTTATTTGCTAGAGTGATGAAGTCGAGATGTGTAGTACTGTTGGCCTCCGTCTGTTGGAATTGTAGGTCGGTTCTCGTGAGTGCAAGAGTTCCTCCCCCCCTGCAATTGGTTCTGTGGCAGGTGTGGATTGAGAAGTTGGGTGGTGTAAGTTGGTTCAGGATAACTGTGTCTGTGTCTGTGAGCCATGTCTCCGTGATCAATAGGATGTCTAGCTTGTGGATGGATATTAGGTCGGAGATGATTGGTCCTTTCTTCCGGACTGAGCGGGTGTTGATGAGGGCGCAGTTCAGGTAGTTGGGTTGAGGGCCTTTTTAGGCAGGGATTTCTTGGAATGCTGAAGTGATATGTAGATTAGGTGTGGGCTGTTGTTGTGTTTGTGTTCTGACTCGAAGTGTCAAGATGTGTCTGCCCATCTTCTGCCGGGGCCCCTTCGGGTTGGTATTGGGTTTCCAGTGGCAGTGAGAGTGAGTGCAGTATGGAGGTAAAAGCATGATGTTACAGTTAGGGAGGGTGCCATTCCAGGGGGCTTGTTTTGCGGGGTCCTGTGGTTGAAACACGGCAGGAGCTGTGTGGTTGGGTGGGTATTGTTCTGCTGAATGCCTTGCTTAGGGTGGCTGTCTGCTGTTATGTGTCACTAAGTGTGCAGGTATGTGGCTGTTTAGTATATTATAGTGCACTGCTTTGAGGCTCGCACTGGTGGCACTTCTAGAACAGCTCCACGACAATTCAAGAGTAATATGGTAGTGGTTCTGTGGCAGTTCTATGGCAGGTTAAGGAGTGGTGTAATTAGAGTTAGCTTTCATACATTTCAGGTGGCGGATCTATGACAGTTCTATGGTGGATCAGAAGTGACGTGAGTAGATGTATTTCTCAAGCAAATTCAATTCTAATACATTGGCTATCAGATCTAACGATTAAAATGTTTCAGAGATGAAAATGATATCCGAAGGGCTCAGTGGAAAAAATGAAACTGAGGTGATCGTGTGTTACAACACTGACATGGGAAGTCCTGCATATGTGCAGTGATCTGCTCTAGTCTAGAAAGCTCTGAGAGTTTGTTTACATAGGTTTGTCCCAGGCTCTGTTAGATGACATCACTCATATCCTACTTGTTCATGGAGGAATAATTTGATAATGTTTTAAGGACTGGTAAGCACGGCTTGACAGGTAGACCTTATTTTGGCTTATGAATCAAATACTGCTTTAAAGAGTTATGGAGGAATATTCAAAGTGATTAAACGCGGTTAGCAAACTTGCTAACTGCGTTAATCGCCTTGACCAGGATATTCAGCGACACTAACACAGTTAGCGCCACTGAATATCCGTGGGTGCCGTTGCTGCATGACCCAATGCTAGCTGACTAGCATCGGAGCATTTCAGAGGAATCCTCAGTTAAATATACTTCCTGTAAGCTGGCTGTGCTGCTGCTAGATTCCTTTTGTTTTCCTGCTATGCTGTAGAATTTTTCCTGTTCTTGCCCTCCCTTGTTTGATTGTGGTTTAATATTAATATTGATTTTGTTTTCTGGATGATATTTCTTATTTCTTTTAATTATTTTTCTTTATTTCCTGTATTCTCCCTGGGAACATTATTGTAAATTTCATAAAGATTAAATTTAAAAAAAATCTTCTGAAGACTAGCACATTAGGAACTAATCCGATTTTACATTGCAGAGAAGTGATCATGAGAAGGCTCTCTGCACATTTTTGTCATTTTATAATGTTATTTGTTGGGGATTTTATGTATATTATTTTACTGTTTATATTTCTGGTTTTCATATGTTTTTCTATTCTTTGTGTTAATTACATAATTTTATGGCCTGATTTTTTATGTAATTTCACTCTTAATCACTGGTGCCATGCAGTTCCTCTCATTTCAAAACAACTAGGCGGGCTTGGGGCAAAGAGCAGAAAACAGGAAGACATAAATAGGGCAAGGCAACAGCTGAGGCAGTATGATTCACAGCCTTTGAGAGTCTTGATGGCCAGTTACTGACAATCATTACAGCAAAACAATAACTGAATACAACTGGAGCGGAAGAGTGCAAAAGCAGGGGAAAAAAATGGGCCACTGGAATCTGAAACGTACAATCGCCCAACAGGTACATAAAGGCAATCACGATCATGGTGGCTTGACATTAAAAAAGCAAGATCCTGGTGAGCTATTCAGACACAGAGAAGGAAATAGAGCCAATATGTGCTGAATAAAGGCCAGCTGAGAGGAACTCTGCATTTCCTGCCCTTCAAAACATCTTTGTTAACACAGACTAGCAGAGGCTCAAACACATAGTAGGATCATACTATGATCCCTACCCCAACAAATACACAGCCGTGTCCCTCTGAGGAAGGTGGGGGACCTGCAGTCATCTCTTTCCTGCGTGGAAATGCTTCATATAATAATAAGCAGGGGTTCCTGAACAAAGTGGGGGTGAAAAGAACTGCACTAAAATGCTTCTCTTATCACTGATTTTCCAATTACACATAAAAGGAATCTGTTTGACTAAAGAAACTAATGTCAAGATTGAAGCTTTGGAATGCAATGCTAAAGATTCACAGAGTATCATTGATAATTTGATGAAAGATAAAATAGTACTACACCGGAAGATGGAACAATTTGAAAACCAGTTTGTCATTTGAATCTTAGGATTTTGAATTTTCCAAAACTTATCAATTTTGATTCTTTTAAAAAATATCTTATGGAAGTTTTGGAATTTCCATAAGCTGTTTTGCCTTCAGCCAATAAAATATATTTTCTTCTAACTAGATTAAAGAAACAAGGGGAGGGAGGAAAGGTCCATAAACCATTATTAAAAAGGGACCCAGGATATCAATGCTTGACCCAATACAAGCATTGTGGAACCTGTGTCTTTTGGGGATACTGCTAGGTACGCATGACCTAGATTGGCCACTGTTGGAAAAAGGATACTGGGCTTGATGGACCTTGGTCTGACCCAGTATGCAATATCTTATGTTCTTATGAGTGTACTGCTTTAGATATATCAGCATTGCTAGTATCTTCTATGGTGGAAGTCACAGAAAGAAAATAAGAACAGAAGATATGCCATACTGGGTCAGACCAAGGTCCATCAAGCCCAGTATCCTGTTTCCAACAGTGGCCAATCTAGCCATACGTACCTAGCAGTTTCCCCAAAAGACACAGGTTCCACAATGCTTGTATTGGGTCAAGCAGTGATATCCTGGGTCCCTTCTTAATAATGGTTTATGGACCTTTCCTCCAGGAACTTGTCCAAAACTTTCTTAAACCCAGTTACACTAACAGCCTTTACTACATCCTCCGGTAACAAATTCCAGAGTTTGATTACGCGTTGAGTGAAATTTTTTTTTCTTTTGTTAGTCTTAAATAGTTTACCCTGTAGCTTCATTGCATGCCCCCTAGTCTTTCTATATTCTCATAACGTAAACAATCGATCTACGTTTACCCATTCCACTCCATTCATTAATTTATAGACTTCTATCATATCTCCCCTCAGCCGTCTCTTTTCCAGGTTAAAGAGCCCTAACCTTTTTAGCTTTTCTTCATAGGAGTATTCTTCCATCCCCTTTACCATTTTGGTGGCTCTCCTCTGAACCTTTTCTAATAACGCTATATCCTTTTTAAGATATGGCGACCAGAATTGCACACAATATTCAAGGTGCGGTCTCACCATGGAACGATATAGAGGCATTATAATATCTTTTGTTTTATTTTCCATTCCTTTCCTTATGATACCTAGCATTCTATTTGCTACCTTGGCCGCTGCTGCACACTGGGCCAAGGGTTTTAACATATTATCCACAATGACGCCTAAATCTTTTTCCTTGGTGGTGGTTCCTAATGTGGAACCTTTCATCTTGTAACCATAGTTTGGGTTGTTCTTCCCTAGGTGCATAACTTTGCACTTGTCCACATTAAATTTCATCTGCCATTTTGATGCCCAGTCTTCCAATTTATCAAGATCCTCTTGCAATTTTCCACAATCCTCTTGGGTTTTAACAACTTTAAATAGTTTTGTGTCATCTGCAAATTTGATAACCTCACTCGTTATTCCCTTTTCCAGGTCATTTATGAATATGTCAAAAAGCAGCGGATCTAGCACAGACCCCTGGGGTACACCACTATTCACCTTTCTCCATTGGGAAAATTGGCCATTTAGCCCTACTCTCTGCTTTCTATCTTTTAACCAGTTCCTGATCCAGAATAGTACACTTCCTCCTAACCCATGACTCTTTAGTTTTGCCAAAAGTCTCTGATGAGGGACCTTGTCAAAGGCTTTCTGAAAGTCCAAATACACTATATCAACCGACTCACCTTTGTCCACCTGTTTATTCACACCTTCAAAAACACATAACAGATTAGTAAGACAAGATCTACCTTGTCTAAAGCCATGTTGGCTGCCTCCCATTAGGCCATGACTATCTAAATGCTGAGTAATTTTGTTCTTTATAATGGTTTCTACCATTTTTCCTGGTACTGACGTCAGGCTCACCGGTCTGTAATTTCCCGGATCACCCCTGGAACCCTTTTTAAAAATTGGCGTTACATTGGCGATCCTCCAATCTTCAGGTATTACAGATGATTTTAATGAAAGTTCACAGATTACTCATAGCAGGTCTGCAATCTCATATTTCAGTTCTTTCAACACCCTTGGATATATACCATCCGGCCCAGGTAATTTGCTACTGTTCAGTTTATCTAATAGTTGAAATACATCTTCCCGATGTATCGATATTTCCTTCAATTCTTCCGCACCTTTAAATACCGCTTTAGTCATGGGTAACATCCCTACAGCTTCCTCAGTAAAGACCGAAGCAAAGAATTAATCCAGTCTCTCTGCTCTGCCTTGTCGCCTCTTAGTGCCCCTTTAACCCCTTTATCATCTAATGGACCAACTGACTCTCTCACAGGTTTTTTGCTAGGAATGTACTTGAAAAAGTCTTTATTTCGTGTTTTTGCTTCCGCAGTAAGCTTCTTCTCAAATTCTCCCTTTGCCTGCCTTATCAATGCCCTGCATTTAACTTGCCAGTGCTTGTGCTGCTTCCAGGTTTCGTCGTTTGGCTCTTTTTTTCCATTTCCTGAAAGATGCTTTTTTGGCAACAACAGTCTCTCTGACCTCACCTTTAAACCATGCTGGCAGTTTTTTGGACTTCCTTCCACTTTTCTTAAAGCGTGGAATACAGCTGGTCTGGGCTCCCAAGATAGTATTTTTCAACAACACCCAAGCTTGATTTATTTATTTATTTATTTAATTCTCTTATATACCACGCTATTCTGCATCAGTGCGGTTTACATTGAACAAACTGAAATTACATTGAACAGGGCTTTATAACTTGGAGATAACTATTTTACAGGGAACATGGGCTATGGAGGTTTAAGTGGCTTGCCCAGGACCACAAGGAGCACCTGTGGGACTAGAAACCCCAGTCCTTCCGGCCCAAGGTTGCTGTCCTCTAGTGGGATTTGAACCCCTGACCTTCTGGCCTGAAGTACCTTGCCCCAACCACTAGGCCACTCCTCCACTCCATGATGTAAGTCTTTAACCTTTGCAACTGCTCCTTTTAGTTTTTTCTTAACTATTTTCCTCATTTTATCATAGTCTCCCTTTCGAAAGTTAAAAGGTAGTACTGTGGATTTCCTTACTATCCCTCCTCCACTAAACAAATCAAATGCGATCATGCTATGATCACTATTGCCAAGTGGCCCCAACACCCTTAACTCTTGCACTAGATCTGGTGTTCCACTAAGGACTAGGTCCAATATGGCTTCCCCTCTGGTCAGTTCATGAACCAGCTGCTCCAAGAAGCAGTCATTTATTTCATCTAGGAACTTTATCTCCCTAGCATGTCCTGCTGTGACACTGACACAGTCGATACTGGGGTAATTGAAATCTCCCATTATTATTACTGTGCTGTAACTTTTGTTAGCTTCCTTGATTACTTTGAGCATTTCATCATCCATTCATTCATTCTGGCCAGGTGGTCGATAGTACACCCCCCACTGCCATCGCCTTACCCTTTTTACATGGAATTTCAATCCATAGAGATTCTACAGCAAATTTTGTTTCCTGCAAAACTTTAATCCTTTCTGACTCAATGCCCTCTCTAACATAGAGCGCAACCCCTCCACCAATTTGATCAGCTCTATCATTACGATATAGTTTGTACCCAGATATCACTGTGTCCCACTGCTTGTCCTCCTTCCACCATGTCTCTGAGATTCCAATTATATCTAACCTTTCATTTAGTGCTATATATTCTAACTCTCCTATCTTATTTTTTAGACTTCTAGCATTTGCATACAAGCATTTTAGAGACTGTATTTTATTCATATTAATCTGGCTATTGCTAGGCATGGGTAATTTGGGATCTTTAAGCTCTGTCTGCTCCATACTCGAAGGCATTTGGGCTACTTTACTCTTTTTTGGAACCTCTCTGCTTTTGGTAGTATCCTTCAAGGATACATTTTTCCGAATCATGCGCTCTTGTGCGACTGTTGGCTTTCCCCTATTATCTAGTTTAAAAGCTGCTATCTCCTTTTTAAAGGTTAATGCCAGCAGCCTGGTTCCATCCCGGTTAAGGTAAAGCCCATCTCTTCGGAAGAGCCCCTCCTTTCACCAGAATGTTCCCCAGTTCCTAACAAATCCAAAACCCTCATCCTTGCACCACTGTCTCATCCACGCATTCAGACTCCGGAGCTCTGCCTGCCTTTTGGGTCCTGCGAGTGGAACGGGAAGCATTTTAGAGAATGTTACCCTGGAAGTTCTGGATTTCAACTTCCTACCTAAAAACCTAAATTTAGCTTCCAGAACCTCCCTACCACATTTTCCTATGTCATTGGTACCGACATGTACCAAGACAGCAGACTCCTCCCCAGCACTATCTAAGACCTTATCTAGGTGGCGCGTGAGGTCCGCTACCTTTGCACCAGGCAGGCATGTTACCAGGCGATCCTGATGTCCACCAGCCACCCAGCTATCTGCATGCCTAATGATCGAATCACCAACTATAACGGCTGTCCTAACCCTTCCCTCATGGGCACATGGCCCTAGAGAAACTTCCTCGGTGCAAGAGGGTTTTACATCACCTGGAGGACAGGTCCTAGTTACAGGATCACTCCCTGCTGCACCAGGGTGATGCTCTCCTGTCACATGACCTCTCTCCTCCATGGCAACAGGGATGCTACCAGACTGGAGGTGGGACTTCAGGACTATATCCGTCTATGTACATCTCTATCTTTCTTATGTCTTCCAAGTCTGCTATTCTAGCCTCTAGAGAATGGACTCGTTCCCTGAGAGCAAAGAGCTCCTTGCACCTAGTGCACACATAAGACCTCTCACCAACTGGGAGAAAATCATACATGTGACACTCAATGCAAAAGACTGGAAAGCCCCCATCTTGCTGCTGGACTGCTGTCTGTATCTTAGTTTTAAGCTTGTGTTTAGATCTTTAAGTTCTTTACTTACTAAGGGTTGCTATGGATATACAACTGTACCTAATACATTTAATATACCTTGTTCACCTGAAGCTTAATTAATCTCAGGTCCTTAATGTATGCCTGATTTTGATAACGAGCTGCACCTAAGAGCACCTCCTTTCCTTTAAGATGTGTAAGCACCTATAAAGCTACGATTATCCCAGGGGTGGGTGGGTGTTGGGGAGGTAGGGAGGGAAATAACACTTATTAAAAGAGGGCTGCTACACAGTACCCTGTCCTATGCTGCTGAGGTAAGCTGTGACCAACTTCCTGATGATTAACAGTCCTTGCTTGGATAGGAGTCTTTCAAAATGGCCTTTTGACCTGCCACCTGGTGTTAACACCTATTGAAAAGGTTTCACAGGTCTCTTGCTCCCTAAATAGAAGGCCTCTTTGTAAAGGTCTCTAGAAGACTTTATTTGTTGCTCAAAAAGTACTGACCCTGTTTTGCCTTTTATGCTAAGTTATATTTATTTATTTATTACAGTTGCTTGTTGCTTATATACCGCACTATTTGGTATCAGCGCGGTTTACAATATAACAAAACGACCAAAACAATCTGTTTGGTTTTACAAGGAACAGGAGTACCAACTTGGCTAACAGGGTTGAACTATATACACGAGATAATAATTACAACAACAGGGTTGAAATATATATATGAGATAATAAATAATAAAGGCTGGGAATATAAGAACACTAGGGATGGGTGTTTTCTTAGGTGGGGTTGCATGGCTTTGATGTAGGCAGTTGCATGGCTTTGATGTAGTGATGGGAGATTGAAATCACCCATAATCCAGATAGGAGTATTAGGGTTGTGGGCGTTAGCAGCAAGGTCAATAATTGTGGGGAGGTCCTCAGGAGATGAAGACGGAGTTCTGTATAATAGACTGATAGTGCACTGCTGGTTTTTGATGGATAGACAGTCCAGGTTACTTGTACTAGAAGAGTCGGTTATGTGGAAATGAAGATCTGATTTGGTGAGTATTAGTACTCCACCTCCTTTCTTGTTTTCTCTGTGTCTTGTATGTAAGGAGAAGTTAGGTGGTAAGAGTTGGTTGAGGAGGACGTTATCCTCCGAAGATAGCCAGGTTTCCGTGATCATAAGTAGGTCCAGGTCATAAAGGGAAATCATGTCTAGGACAACAGGCCATTTCTTGCGTATGGAACGCGAATTTATCATGGCACATTTTAGGTTATGGCAGATCTTGAGTTTCTCCTGGTTGGGTGTCCTGGATAGTTGGAGTGGTATGTGTATAAGGTGGGAGCGGCGCGTGTAAGTGTCGCTTCCTGGGTGGGAGAACTGGAGCCCAGACCATCTTTTTCCATAGTTGCTCAAGATGGGGATATGGTTCTGAGATTGAAAGAGTGCATTGGAAGTTCCCAGCCAATGTGTAAGGAGATACAGGCTAATAAGGGCCAGGAATTGAGAAGCCATATTGGGTGTATGAGAGTGTGTGATTGTGATATGGTGATGAAGCAACTCTCACAGCAATTTACATAGCAACAGTGGGACGAGAAGTAATGCACTACTGAGGAGCATTATGCAGTATGATACATGCAGTAAGGGGGTAGTGAAGTCATACAATTGCACATGCAGACATGCAGTAATGGGGTGGTTAAGTCATACAATACACAATAAGTAAGCACATAATAGCAGTAGGTGCGGGTATTCTAACAGATTAAACATTAGAACAATGCCGTACTGGTACAGACATGAGAGGATTTGCTAAGGAGATCGTACTCTAACAAGTTAAATGCAAAAGTGAAAGCTCCCACGAAGGAACAGGCTGGTAATGAAGTGTAAGGTTATTATGATTAGTACCTCGGAAGGTTAAGGTTGTGACCCTGGGTAGAATATTTCTCTTGGGTGGTGCTGTGGTTCAAGGTTGCAGTGCTCCGTCGTCGTATGTAGCTGGGGTGAACTTGTCGCTGGTTCACAATTTCTTGTTTTGAGGAACGATATCTGGCGCTAGGTGTACTTCGGATTAGTGTAGCCTTTCGCCCTGGTCAACGCCTAAGGGCCACGCCAAAGGTATATGTGGGCTATCCAGGTAGGGAGAGCTAGCTGGAGATACCTCTTCTTTAGGTGGGTAGTTTGTTCGTGTCCATGCTCATCGGAGAGGTCTGGTATGGAGAGCTTGCTTGCTTGTGGTTTTTGGGTTAGGCGGCAGGAGGTTGTGTGTTTCCGGGTGTCGGACGGTCGGGTCACTGGTGCGCTTGTGTGGAATATTTTGAGTCGCCTATCGTGCTCCGCCAAAGGGCCCTCTGGCGAGGCCCTCAGGCGCGGGCCCGCCAGTCGCGGGCGCGCCTGATGGCGTGAAGCTTTAAATTGCTGAGCTGTGCCCCGATTGGGCCGCGGTGGTCCGTAGGCCCCTCCCGCTGCTGGTGGCTCGATCCCCGGGAAGGGGAGAGCTGCTGGTGGTGGCGGGGGCTCAAGAGGGTCGGCACCTGATGGCGCGAAGCTTTAAATTGCTGAGCTGTGCCCCGATTGGGCCGCGGTGGTCCGTAGGCCCCTCCCGCTGCTGGTGGCTCGATCCCCGGGAAGGGGAGAGCTGCTGGTGGTGGCGGGGGCTCAAGAGGGTCGGCGCCTGATGGCGCGAAGCTTTAAATTGCTGAGCTGTGCCCCGATTGGGCCGCGGTGGTCTGTAGGCCCCTCCCACTGCTGGTGGCTCGATCCCCGGGAAGGGATTTGATTTAAATTACAGCTCTTTGCTGCTGCTAGGCTCTGACTTATTATGAAATTTAAACTACAAGCTCTCTGCTGGGTTCTAAATTTAACCAGAAAGCTCTCTTCTGTGTTTTAAATTGAAACTAAAAGTACTTGGCTGATACTAGGCCCTGAGTGACTATTAAATTTAAACTACCAGCTCTCTGCTGGATTCTAAATTTAACCAGAAAGCTCTCTTCTGTGTTTTAAATTTGAACTAAAAGTACTTTGCTGATACTAGGCCTTGAGTGACTATTAAATGCAAACTACAAGCTCTCTGCTGGGTATGAAATCTAACCAGAAAGTTCTCTTCTGTGTTTTAAATTTAAACTTAAACCGCTGCTACAAGGCCCTGACTGATTTAACAAAAAACACTGGGTTCACAGATTAATTAACTTTAATCCAAAGAAGTTCCTTCAGAAAATTCCCAGAAGTATATACTCACAATTGCAGATCTCTCTCCAGAAGTAGTAGTCCCTTTTTCTAGTCCTTCAAGACTACATTGTTGGTTAGTTTGATTTCTGAACAAGATTTGAGATTTAAGATGATGAAAAATATGACATTTTACTTACGAGTTAATGTCCTTTCCTTGAGTCCAGCTAGACCAGTCCAGACAAGTGGGTTGTGTTCCCCTACCAGTAGACTGGGGGAGACAAAGAACCAATGAAAAGCCCAGGTTTCAATGACATCACTCCTATGCCTCTATTTGCCTCAGCCAGCAGAGGTTCCATCAGTGTTCATTCCAAAGCAAATGGGAGAAACATGGCAAGCCTCACATAATCTCAATTGTGAGCAACAATGAGTAATCAACAGTAAAGAACTATGTACAGGAAAGCATAAACATAAAGCTGTCAGAAGAAGATGTACCTACAGAGCCAAGTGGAAAAAAAATCATAGCGGACCCAAGGGTACCGTAGCAAAAGAACAGAGCAAATATGGTTTTAGGGGTGGCCCTGGACTGGTCTAGCAGGATTCAAGGAAAGGACACTAACTGGTAAGTAAAATGTCTTCTTCCATATCGTCCTGCTAGATCAGCCCAGACAAGTGGGATGTACCAAAGCTACAACAACACTGGGTGGGAAAAAGACACAGCAGTTCACAAAACCCTTAAGCCAAGCCTTTTCCGCCCGTGCGTGGACATCCAAGCGGTAATGCTTGACAAAAGTGGAAAGTAGGCCTTTTCCGCCCATGCGTGGACATCCAAGCAGTAATGCTTGAAAAAAGTGGAAAGAAATGCTGATGTTGCTGCCCTACCAATGTCTGTAGGGACTACTAAGCTCCACTCCACCCAAGCAGATGCCTGTGCTCTGGCAGAATGGGTGTGCAAACCCTCCGGAACTGGCTGGTTCTGCAACAGATACATGGAGGCAATGGCTTCCTTAATCCAATGCCCCAAAGTTGACTTGGTAACCATTTCACCCTTGCGCGGGACAGCAAACAGCAAAAAAAGAGGTCAGACTTACGAAAGGAATTCATAACCTCCAAGTATCAAAGGAGTGCCCTCCAGACATCCACCATGCAAAAATCTTTATCCTTACCCCAACACTGCTCCTTCAGGAAGGAGGGCAGGCAGACCACCTGGTTCATGTGAAAGGAAGAATGCCCCTTAGGCAAAACGTGAAGGCACAGGCCGAATGGAAACAGCCTCCTTCGAAAAAGACAGATAAGGGTCTTGGCAAGACAGAGCCTGCAGCTGGGAAATCTGCCTTACAGAACAAATCACGACCAAGAAGACCATCTTGAACATCTAAGGCAGCACTCTTCAGCAGCTCAAAGGGTGCCACCATCAGGGCCCTGAGCACCAGACACAGATCCCAAGAAGGAATCACAGACTAGAGGGGGGGTGCAGACGTTAAACCCCTTGGAGAAAACGTGAACCGTCAGGGTGCAAGGCCGGAGACTTTCCCACCACCAGAACCTGGAAAGAGGCCAGAGCTGCCACCTGACCTTTCAGAGAGCTAAGGGAAAGGCCCTTCTCTAGGCCACAGGACAAAAAGCAAGGTGAATAAAGCCCCATAGACGGTGGGTACCATCCCAACATCAGTGAGGATTTTTTCACCTCGCTCTTTGTCCTGTTTCCTGGTAGTCTGTGAGAGTGTGTGTGTTTTTTGTTTGAATGGTACCTTCTCCAGGCCATCCTGTAGAAAAGTCATCAGGGACGACATCTTGGTCGCTTCAGGAGCCAACTGCCAAGTGTCATACCAGCACTCAAAGAGGCACCATATCCGTATCTATGCTAGCTTGGCAAACATCCTCCAGGCACCGAGCAGAGTAGAGACCACTACTGGAGAGTAGCCCTTATGCACTAGCCATCTCCTTTCAAGAGCCATGCCGTAAGCGAGAAAGCAGCCAAGTCCTCCAGGACGATGGGTCCCTGCCACAATAACCTCAAGATGGGGGCAACCAAAGAGGAGGTACCTGCAGGAGCCACATCAGGTCTCCAAACCATGCTCTACTTGGCCAAACCAGCATCACCAGAACAATCATGCCTGGGTGAATCACACACTGCACCAGAGGCCATGGCAAAAACACATACAGCAGTCGCTGATTTGGCCAAGGCTGGGTCAGGGCGTCAACATCTTCAGATCCTGTCTCCATATGGTGACTGAAGAAGTGGAAAAATTTGGCAATGGAGCAGGTCGCCATGAGATCCATTTCAGGATGACCCCAGTGGCGCAGAATCAACTGAAATGCCTCCTGACTCAACTCCCACTCTCAATCATCCAAAGAGTGCCAGCTGAAGAAGTCTGATTCAATATTGTCCTCCACAGCAATGTGCTGGGCTAACAATGCTAGGAGGTTCTTCTCCACCCAGGCAAATGGGAGAGCCATCTCCAGAGCTACTCCAGCGCTCCTTGTGCTGCCTTGCCAACTGACATAAGCCACCTCGACCAGGGGCTGGAAACACAGAGGAGCCAATCTGACAGTCCTTGCTTTGAAGCATATGATGGGCCACACTGTTTTCCTGTGGTTCCAACAGCCCTGGGCCATTTAGTAATGGGCTCCCCAGCCCAGGAGACTGGCATCCGTCATCAGCAGGATCCAGGAGAAATTTCCTGTGGTATGCCCTTTCTCAGATGATTTATTTATTTATTTATGTATTTGCATATATTTTTATACCGCCCCTTCCAGAGATCAGGGCAGTTTACATCGTAATGATAAACTAGAACAATTATATGGAACAATGTTTTAGAACTTTATACAAAGAACAAGGTAATTGAGGTGTTGCCTCAAACTATTTACATAAAGCGGTACTGGAATAGACCACTTTAAACTATTTACAGAGAAAGTTTACAGTATAGTGGGATTGGTGTACTTCTTACTGGTAACAGAGAATGAATTACATCAATTCAATATTAGATTAGTTTCCGTGAAGAGAAAGTAGGGGGGTGGGGGAGGGCATTAAGGAAGGAGAAACGTAGGAGGGGAGAGGTGGAATAATGAGATATAATGCACTAGGTGTTGGTGTACTGTTCTCTAAATAGGTGCGTTTTTAGCTGTTTGCGAAATAATTGAAGGTCATTGTTTCCTCTTAATGTGTCCGGAAGGTTATTCCATTGTAGGGGTGCTACGTATGTAAATGCCCTGTTGCTCGTAGATTGTTTGGTAATGCATATAGTGTGTGGTACTTTTAGTATGTTTTGGTTGGGAGTTCTTCTGCTTCTATTCGGTGGTTGTACTTTGATGAGTGTGGAAAGGTGCGAGGGGGCTATGTTGTGTATTAGTTTGAACGTCGTCATTATTATCTTGTATTGAACTCTAGCTGAAATTGGGAGCCAATAGAGCTGCTGCCACCACTGCAGACTGGCCTTCATCATCAGTGGGAGCGGAAGCCTGCGCTTGAACTCCTGAGAACTTGGGGACCACCGAGTCAAAAATGACCGCTGAAGCAGTTGCATGTGAGCATGAGCCCGCAGCACCAACTCTATAGTTGCTGCCATCAATCCGAAGAGCTGAAGATAATCCCAGATTCTGGGAGCCTGTGGTGCACAGAACAGCGTCAGGCAATCCAAAAGTCTTTTGACTTTCTTCTCTGGCAACAAAATTCTGCCCACTTGAGTATCGAAACATGCTCCCAGAAATTCCAGCAACTGGGAATCAATGTTCCCTCTAATTTTCTGTAGGCTGTGTGCGCATAAAATATCAGCTGTGCAACTTTTGAAGGAAGGTTAAATTTTTGTGCGCCACATAACGACACTCGGATTTATATACTTTAAAATTTGACTACACGGCAGAATACAGTATGTACACCACATTGATTTTAATCAAATTAAATGAAAATAGACGATTACTAAATGAAGTGGAAAATTTCTAGTAATTACAATCACAACTTTTAAATTTTACTACATCTGTGTTGTTTTCTATCAGAATCAGAACTGTAATTTTTGTGCGCTCTGTTGTAAAGTATGTGCGCTTGCTCAGCGAGGTGTGTGCCCGCGCACACACGTGCACAACTTAGAGGGAACAGTGCTGGGAATGCAACAACTGGCTCTTTCCCGACTGATCACCCAGCCGAGGTTTTCCAAAAAGGAGTCCACTCAGGATGCCACCTGAGATGCTTCTGAAAGGGAACGGGCTCAGAGGAGCCAGTCATCATGTTAGGGATGGACACAGATTCCTTGGTGCCACAGTGTCACAGCCACCACCACTATGACCTGGAGAACGTCCTTTGGGTGGTGAATAGCCCAAATGGGAGGGCGGTGAACTAATAGTGCGAGCCAAGCATGGCAAAACACAGATACTTATGCTGATCCACCTGGATTGGGATATGAAATACATCTCGTCCAGATCCAGAGAAGGCAAGAACTCCCTTTGTCCCACTGCTTGACTCACAAAGTGCAAGGTTTCCATCCAGAGGCATAGGACAGGCAAGTGCTCATTGACTCCTTTGAGGACCAGATGCGGCAAGAAGGGACCATCCTTTTTTTTTTGGCTCCACGAAATAAATGGAGTATCTGCCCTTGCCCCATTCGTCAGGGGGGATAAGCACCATCACCTTCAGGCATAGCAACTTGTCGAAGGTGGTCCGCACAGTGGCACCTTTGATCGCAGACCCACAAGGGGAAATGATGAAAGCATCTGAAATTGGCTCTTTGTATTTCAGGACACAGCCAAGCTGAATGTCGTCCAGCACCCAATGATTCTTGGTAACCTGGGCCCATTCCTGAAAGAAAAGGTGAGGCCTATCTCCAATCTAAGGAACCAGGGAATGGGCCCGCAAACCTTAACTGTGCAGCTCAGGAGGGTCCGTCTCTGGAAGGGACCGAGTACCTGGCCCCACATGCTCCACGAAAGGACTGAGAACAAGCCCAAGGCCCAGAAGCAGAGGAAAAGATGGTTTTCTAGGTCAGTAACGACAAGAGTCCTGAAATCTCCCAGAATACGGCCAGTATGCCCTTGGTGGAAGGGTGGAGACTTCCAAGAAAGGGGCACCAGCCCGCTTTACAGGCCCCTTGGACTTGTCTTCCGGAAGTTAGTAAGACCTACTATTAGTAACCTGTGAACTATCACTAAAATCATCTGTAGTACTGGAACATTGGAGAATGGCCAATGTAATACCAATTTTTAAAAAGGGTTCTAGGGGTGATATAAGAAACCACAGACTGGGGAAGCCTGACGTCAGTCCTGGGCAAAATGGTAGAAACCATTATAAAGAATAAAATTAGTGAACATGTAAATAGTCAGGTTTAATGGGAGAAAACCAACATGGATTTAGCCAAGGAAAGTCTTGTCTCACAATCTCTTATATTTTTTTGAAGGTGTGAATAAAGGTAAGCCGGTTGATCTGGATTTTCAGAAAACCTTTGACATGGTCTCTTGGTGAAATTAAAAAGTCATGGGACAGGAGGCAGTACACTATTGTGGATCAGGAAGTGGATAAAAGATAGAAAGCAGAGAGTAGGGCTAAATGGCCAATTTTCTCGATGAATAGTGGAGTACCCCAGGGATCTGTGTTGGGCCCCTGCTTTTCAACATATTCATAAATGACCTGGGAATAGGAATAACAAGTGAGGTGATCAAATTTGCAGATGACACAAAATTATTCAAAGTTGTTGAAACACAAGCAGAGTCATTCTGAGGCACGAATCTTCTTCCCGGTCCTGTTTACCTGCCCCGCGTCTTGTATGGGGAAGGTAGACAGGGGCAAGAAAGGGGTGGATTGGGGGTGGCCTCAGGGCGGGCAGTGGATGGTTGTCGGCCCCAGATGTACAGGGCCGGTTCTAATGTCGGCACTGTACATATGGGGCTGGCGATTTGCATGAGGAACTTATTCCACCTCTGAGGTAGAATAAGTTCCCTTAATTGCCAGGGATCGGCAGGCCTGGGGCGTGGATGGGGTGGGGGGGGGGGGCCGAGAACATTACCCGCAGCTTGACCCTGGCCTTAGGAGGCCAAATCGGGGGTCGGGCTGTGGGGAATCAGCTTCAGGAGCAGGCAGCTGGGGATCACGGCTCTTCAATGGAGCCATGTTGCCATAGCAACTGGACGCCATAGCGCTGTGGCTCCATTGAAGAGCCCTGACTGAGTTAGCTGGGGAAGGCCTGTACGTGCAGGCCGGATGGAGTCAGGGTCCCGGCATGCACATAAAGGCCTGTTTGCAATTCTGATCCCACGGGTCTAGACGTGCCTCGCGGGATCAGAATCGCGACTCCCTCTGTGCGTCTGGTTCCAGACGGACACACAGAGGGCCAGGACATGCGGGATGGAATCGGGCCCAAGAAGATTGTGAAAAATTGCAAGAGGACCTTGATAAATTGGAAGACTGAAAGTCCAAATGGCAGATGAAATTTAATGTGGACAAGTGCAAAGTTATGCATCTAGGAAAGAACAATCCAAACTACGGTTATACGATGCAAGGTTCCACATTAGAAGCCACCACCCAGGAAAAAGATTTAGGCATCATGGTCGATAATAGTTTGAAACCCTCTGCACAGTATGCAGCGGTAGCCAAGAAAGCAAATAGAATGCTAGGAATCATAAGGAAATGAATAGGAAATAAAACCATGGATATTATAATGCCTCTGTATCACTCCATGGTGTGACTACACTTTGAATATGGTGTGCAATTCTGGTCACCATATCTTAAAAAGCATATAGCAGAATTGGAAAAGGTACAGAGAAGAGCCACCAAAATGGTAAAGGGGATGGAAGGATACCCCTATGAGGAAAGGCTTAAAAGGTTAGGGCTCTTCCACTTGGAAAAGAAATGGCTGAGGGGGGATATGATAGAGGTCTATAAATGAATGGAGTGGAACGGATAAACGTAGATCAGCTGTTTACACCATCAAAAAGTAGAAAGACTAGCAGACACACAATGAAGTTACAATGTAACCCATTTAAGACTAATAAGAGAAAATATTTTTTCACTCAATGTGTAGTCAGAATCTGGAATTTGTTACCGGAGGATGTAGTAAAGGCTGTTAGTGTAGCTGGGTTTAAAAAAGGTTTGGACAAGTTCCTGGAGGAAAGGTCCATAAACCATTATTAAAGAGGACCCAAGAAATCCACTGGTTACACCAGGACAAGAAGCATTGTGGAACCTTTGTACCTTTTTGTGAACCTGCCAGGTACTTGTGACCTAGATTGGCCACTGCTGGAAACAGGATACTGTGCTTAATGGACATTGGTATGACCCAGTATGGCATTTCTTATGTTCTTATCTCATGTTGCAAGGGCTCGTGTGCATCAGTGAAACAGGATACTGGGCTTGATGGATGTTGGTCTGACTCAGGATGGCATCTCTTTTGCTCTTAATATTTTGTCTTGTCCAGGTCCTTCACCAGCTTCTTCAAATCGGCTCCAAATAGAAGCTTCTCAATAAAGGTTAATTGGGACAACCAGGCTTTGGAAGTGGTGTCCGCTGCCCAGTGCCAGAGCTAATGCAACACTGTGACACCATCATCGGGGCACCATCCTTGGCCGCCAAGTGTACCAGGTCATACATGGCATCAGAAAGGAAGACTGTAGCCAACTTCTAAAGAGGGGTAGTATCATCCGGCAGAAGAGAAATCAGGCTGGTATATACTGACAGCTGCAGAATAGTAGCCGCCATGGTGAACTGGCTCCTCAGCAATGGATCGACCTTACGGTCCAGAGAATCCACTAAGGCCGATCCGCCTTCCACAGGAATGGTGGTCCATCTGCACATCCACCTTGGTTATGTCAAACCACTCAACACATTCCTCCTCCAAGAGACTGGAGATCTTCTTTCACACCCTTAACCCTTTAAGCAGGGAGTCGGGAGAATCCCACTCTGATCAGATCATATTCTTGATCACATCCAGGAATGGGAAGACAGAAGTGAATTTTCATACCCTTTGAAGGAGCGGGTGTACCTTCTGCTGCTGCTTCATGCCGGAAGCATCCATCCAATTCAAAGCAAATGAGACCCTGGTAATCAATGTCACTGGCTCCTCCTTCCAAGATAGGCAGATCACTCTAGCCTCTGCACAATCCTCTGAAGGTAAGAGTACTTCTTCATCCACATCAGAGCCCAGTACCAAGTCATCTGAATCCAAATCATAGTCAAAATCTAGGACAGCTCCTAGCTGTTTCCCATCTCCAGTGGGGTGCCCTTCGCTGGGGATGCTTAGCCAAAGATAACTGAACAGGGTTTCCACTCTCAGCCTGCCCCTCAAAAGACTGCACCTAGGAACACCCAGAGGCTGCAGTGTCTGAATTTCCAAGCCAGAAGGACCAGACCTGCTGCAAAAAAGAAAAGAATTCTGGGGAGGACAATCCAGAGTCCGGAAGCTCTCCTCTCAGACATGACTTCCCAACGCCAGGGGGCACAGCTGCCACAGACCCCGTAGAGCAGTGATCTCCAACTGCAGTCCTGGAGGACTGCAAACCAGTCAGATTTTCAGGATATCCCTAATGAATATACAAAATATAAATTTGAATAGAATGGCGGCAGTACATGCAAATATATTTAATGCATATTCATTGGGGATCTCCTGAAAACCTGACCGGTTTGTGGCCCTCCAGAACTGGAGTTGGAGACCCCTGCCCTAGGGAATGATGAGCAGCTGACAGCATGGTCGCCGGAGCCTCTGGCCGGCTGAATATCCTTACCATTAGTGCCATCCATCACCTCCTGCCCTGAGGCAAGCAAGGTTGGACTCATTGTATCCCCCAGCTAGGAGGGGAAAAGCAGGTCCTCAAGGGATGACTCAAAAGATACCATGCAAGCAGAGTCCAGAATCCAGGGATGAGGCACCTTGCTGCCACAGGTCAAACAATGTTTTCTGGAAGACGATATAGAAAGTTTGGCAAGTATCATAATAGCACACAACGGGGTTGTGGTGCTCAAAGGCGTGTGGTAAATGCGCTTTAATACAACACATGTTACAGCACTAGAGAAGGAGCATGCATTGGAGCCACTTGGGCAGAACCTGCGTTAGGACCGCATGACCACCAGGCACACAATAGGTAAAAATGCTATTAATACGTGCAGAAAACAGTGAGAAACCTCCACATTGTACCAATGATCACCAGTGGTCCACCCCGAATTGCATCCCAGGAAGACAGAATCGGGAGCTCCTAACAATGACGAAATCAAGCCTTGGTACTCAACCCTGAGAGCCCCGGGCAGAAGATCCGTGCTGGATTCAGCTCTATTCCCCTGAAACTGAGTTACTGGCTGGCTGTGCAGCACTGTGTTTAAAGTGGCTGGCAGAAAGATCCCTATGAGAGCCTTCTTCAATCTTTGGGAGAGAGCAGGGGTACAGAAGAGGAGGGAGGGGGTGCTGAGGTTGTGCAAGGCTGCTGCATTCTTCCAGATCCTTCCAATTTTGTGGCTGCTCAACAGGCTTTCATCATGATAGCAGCGAGGAGCTGAACCAATTTTCCCTCTTCTTTTGGCTACCAAAAAGACTGCAGTCTAATGGAGCCTCCCACTTCGCACTCAAGTGAGAGAGTCACCTTTGTTTCTCAAGGTGGTTGATCACAAGCACTTATTCAATCTTTTCCTCTCAATCCTCAAATTTTCTTCAGAGGAGAAAATCCACCCACCATCTGCTGGAGACAAAGAAATACTGAAGGGACCTCTGGTGGTTGAGGCAAATAGAGGCATAGGAGTGATGTCATTAAAACCTGGGCTATTCATTGGTTCTTTGTCTCCACCAATCTGCTGGGAGGGGAACACAACCCACTTGTCTGGATTGGTCTAGCAGGACGATATGGAAGTTATTTTTGGGACAACTGGTTAGGATTTTTACTGACATTGCAAGAACTACCCAGGAACGCCATAAATTGTTCCTGGCTATGTGACAAGAAGCAGTGACTTTTAGTGCAATTGTTTTCTCTATTATCCATGTAAGCGTGTAGTGAAATATGCTGAGCTGAGATACGGGTTTTCAGCCAGATTGGCTGCGGCCCTTTCTTGACCTGAAAAAACTTGTGGGCCATGATTCTCCTTCATTTGAATTGGAAGTTGGAGACACTGGACATTAAGAAAAAGCTGGGTTGTTTGTGCCTATTGCTATTCTTTCTTTAATTTCCTCCCCTCCCACCCCCCGATTGTGAACTAATAGGAGTAGAAATAACCAATAATGTATATCCGATATGTCAATACTTAGTGTACTGTTCAAAAACAATTTATTTTTATCTCTTCTCCGTGTTACCTTTACAAGTGGATACTTGTTAAATATTGTTAAATCTGCATAAATAAAAAGAAAAAGTCATCTGGCATCATGCTGTACTGAGCAGGTTATGGACTCATCTGCCTAGTGAAGCATGAGAAGGACCAAAGTTTAATTATGGGAGCAATTCTGAGTAATTTGCATAGTTGCACAGTACATGCATGCTTTGTATGCAATCTTCAGAGAAGCTAGCTGGGTAGTTTGCTTTGGAATATTAGCTAGCATAAAGTATATATGCTGAAAGTACTTAAGTGCAGTTTGTTCAGGCAGCTGAAAGGAGGGAAAATAGTATGCATACTTTTGAAAATCGAAAGTATGCACATGATTTTCCTCCTCCAACTTAAAACATCTACAGGAACGCCTCCTCGCAACCTCACTAAAGATATGTGCACTGTGGAAGCCTGCATACACTTTAGCTAGGCTGATGTGCAGGACATTTTTCAGACATGGCAATTTACCCAGGTAAATGGCTTTGAAAATTGTCCTCCATATGCAAACACAGCATTCAACAGACAGATTCACCAGCGACTGCACAAAAAACAAAAACATAAGATGTGTTATAGTGGGTCAGACCAAAGGTCCATTGACCCTAGCATCCTATCTCCAACAGTGGCTTATCAAAGCCACAAATACCCAGCTAAATCTCAGAAAGTAGAGCTAAATATGCCCTGAGGCATAGCTGCCACTAGAATTCTTTAGAAAAAAAAGCAACATCCATAGAGAATACAAGTTCTGCTCTTGGATACTAGGGGTTGCGCTCACTACTCCCTCATTGTCTTGCTGCATCTTTATGTTGACTGCTAGGAAGCTGGTTCCATCTGCCAGAGCAGCACTGTGGACATACAGATGTAGCTAGGCAATGTTCCACTTTCTAATTTCCAACAGCAGGTTTGTATCCATCACCTCTTTCTTTTCTTTCTGACACTGTGGTTATTAAACTTGTGAGGATTAAATAACATCACAAAAAATAAAGAAAATGAAGTCCACCCAGCTGTGTGGGAGACAGCAGGGTCCAGCACAGCTGTGAAAGGCCAACATCTTTCTGCACTGCGGAGGAGGACAACAATCTTCTTTCTATGTAGCCTTTAGAGCTCTACTGGCAAAGGAGAGAGGAGGCTGGACACTTTGATTGCAGAAGGCAGGCCTAGGGAGTAGAATAAAGCAAAGTTGCTTATCTGTAACAGGTGTTGTCTGAGAACATCAGCAGGGTCAGTGCAAGGAATGGAGGTACCCTAGGCGAGAGCTCCATCCTGCTGCCTCCTCATGGCCCACCCATTGCCACCCCTCTCTGGGGCCTGCAGTGGCAAAAATGGACCCCAAACTGCAATGCAGCGCTTACCTGTACATGCCAGCGCTGCATCGCAGTTTCCTTTGCTTTGTATTGTCCACTTCTGCCCCTTTCTAGTGCATAAACTGGAAGTCTGAGCTGGAGGGGGACAGAAGTGGACGATACAAAGCAAAGGAAATCGCAACACAGTGTCGACATGTGCAAGCAAGCACTGCATCGCAGTTTGGGGTCCACTGCCGCTGCTGCTAGCCCCAGAGAGAGGTGGTAGCAGTGGCAATAGTTGCCCCCAGAGGGCCTGCACTCTAGGCGACCACCTTGTTCGCCAAAGGTAGCGCAGGCCTTGGACAGCAGGATATCAGTTCTCAAAAGTGAGGTGATATCATTTGATGGAGCCTGGGTTTGAAAGAATCTAAACAATACTCTCAGGGCTTTCTAGAATGCTGCACCACATATGCGCAGGACTTTCTGATCAGCATCATCATTCAGGGCCACCAGTTCTATTTAAGGCTATTATCAGGAGAGGTCAACTCCTACTACTACTGCTATTATTAATCATTTATACAGTGCTACAAGCCATACGCAGCGCTGTACAGACATATATAGAAGATAGTCTCTGCTCATAGAAATTACAATCTAGTTAAGACAGACAGCACAATGCAATACAAAAGAAAAAAGGAGTTCAATACAGAAGACACAACAGAACAAGAGATTAGGATCCAAAAGCAGCCTCAAAGAGGTAAGCCTTTAGCATGGATTTGAAAAGAGAGAGAGATGAGACTTGACGTAAAGATACCGGAAGTTTGTTCCAGGCATAAGGAGCAGCAAAGTGAAAAGATTGAAATCTAAAGTTTGCAGTAGAAAAAAAAGGCATAGAGAGAAGGAGACCAGAGAAGGAGCAGAGTTCACGAGGAGGGGTGTAGGGAGAGAGGATAGAAAGGTAATGAGGGGCAGTAGAGTGAATGCATTTATAGGTTAGAAGGAGAAGTTTGAAATGGATACAGAAACGGAAGGGAAGCCAGTGAAATGATTTCAGAAGAGGGTTTATGTGAGTGTATCGGGGCTGGCAGAAGATGAGCCGCACAACAGAGTTCTGAATAGATTGATGATTCTGAGGAAGACCAGCAAGGAGGAGGTTGCAGTAGTCAAGGCGGGAGGTAACTAAAGAGTGAACAAGAGTTTTGGTTGTGTGTTAAGATAGGAAGTGGTGAATTTTGTTAATGTTATAGAGAAAGAAATGACAGGTTTAGCAATCTGTTGAATATGTGTAGAAAAGGAAAGGGAAGAGTCAAAGATGACCCCAAGTTTGTAGGCTGAGGAAAAAGGAGGAGGAAGAGTATTGTCAACAGTGATAGAGAAAGGAGGAAGGGGGAGGAGGGTTTGGGGGAAAGATAAGAAGTTTGGTTTTAGCAATGTTCAGTTTCAGACAATGGTGATGTCCAGGCAGTGATGTCAGTGATCCAGGCAGTGATGTCAGATAAGCAAGCAGAGATATGAGCTTGGAGTGTAAGAGAAATGTCAGGTGAAGATAAATAGATTTGAGAGTCAACAGCATAAAAATGATACAGAAAGCCATGGGAAAAGATAAGGGCACCAAGGGACTCGGTGTAGAGCGAAAAAAGGAGAGGGCCCAAAACAGACCCTTGGGTACACCAACTGAAAGAGGGATGACAGTAGAGGAGGAACCACCAGAACAAACACTGAAAGAGCGTTTGGAGAGGTAAGAAGAGAACCAAGATAGCACAGAGCCCCTAAAACCAGGAAAGGATAATGTGTCGAGGAGGAAGAGGTGGTCAACAGTATCAAACGCAGAAGAAAGGTCAAGAACAATGAGAATTGAGTAAAGGCCTTTGGACTTAGCCAGGAACAAGTCACTGGAGACTTTGGCAAGAGCCATTTCAGTAGAATGAAATGGACGAAAACTAGATTGAAGAGAATCAAGGAGGGCACAAGAGGAGAGAAATTCAAGGCAGCAGAAGAGAACTGCACATTCAAGAAATTTAGAAATGAATGGGAGAAGGGAGATGGGTTGGTAATTAGAAAAACCAGTATGGTCAAGTGAAGGTTTCCTAAGGAGAGGAGTGATCACAGCATGCTTGAAGGCTGCAGGGAAAGTTCCAGTGGAGAGTGAAAGGTTGAGAATATGTGAGATGGAAGGGATGTCGGAGGAGGAGACGGAGCTGAGGAGATGGGTGGGGATAGGATCAGAAGAACAGGTAGTAGGTTTAGAAGAAGAAGAGAGGTTTCTTCTTCAGAGATATTAGAAAATGATGAAAGGGTGGTAGAAGTTGAGGAAAAAAGTTGTAATGGAGAAGGGGAAGAGGGGGTAAAGCGTAGTTACTCACCTGTAACAGGTGTTCTCCAGGGACAGCAGGAATCAGTCCTCACTTTGGGATTGCTGCCACGCATGCGTGGTCCTCTTCCCGCCCAAGGGTGCCATCTTGCTCAGTCAGGTCCCTTAGCTCCAGTGGGGCGCCCGCCCTTGCATGGGCAAAAGCGATGCAGTCTGCCACCCAAACAGAGAGGGTGCATTTGGTAAATTTATTTATTTTATTTTTATTTATTTATTTAGAAGGATTTAGTATACCGCTTTATCATTAAATCAGAGCGGTTTGGCAAATCAAACAATCAATAATAATGTGTGGTCTGTAGCATGCAGTGGGAGAACTAAGAAGAGTGGTGTGTGGTGCAGTGTGTCAGATTTTATCGGTGAGCTATTTACATAATGAGCAGTATACATATATACAATAATGGAGCCGTGTGAAAGGTGCACTAGGATCATGATCCTGTATTGTCTTGAATGCCTGCCCTATTGGGATCATAGGTCACGAAGAGCTGGCCAGACTTGCGATGAGTCTGGGTACGCTGCAAGTAAAAGGCGAGAGCCCGTCTGCAGTCAAGGGTATGGAGAGCCGTCGATGCCTGGTTGGCGTGGGGCCTCGGAAAAAAGTCGGCAGGACTATCTCCTGGTTAAGATGGAAGTCCAAGACGACTTTAGGCAGGAATTTGGGGTGGGTACAGAGGACCACCCTGTTTTGATAGAACCTGGTGTAAGAGGCATCAGCCATGAGAGTCTGGAGTTCACTGACTCGGTGGGCCGAGGTCAGCACCACCAGGAAGGCCACCATCCAGGACAGGTGCCGGAGCGAGCACGTCGCCA
This sequence comes from Ichthyophis bannanicus, assembly GCA_033557465.1. Classification (NCBI taxonomy): domain Eukaryota; kingdom Metazoa; phylum Chordata; class Amphibia; order Gymnophiona; family Ichthyophiidae; genus Ichthyophis; species Ichthyophis bannanicus. Next base: position 198,758,414 of record CM066039.1, read on the forward strand.
TTGGCTCGAAAGGTGAACAGGTGAGCTGCATGAGCACCACATTCAGGACCCATTCCACCGGGGGAGGGCGGATGGGTGGCTTGGAAGCAAAAGACCCTGCATAAAGCGAGAGACTAACGGCTGCCCCGAGAGGGGCTTTCCCTCGATGGGGAGGTGATTCTCCAAGATGGCGCTCAAGTGTACCCTGACAGAGCTCAACTTCAACCCTTTCTTCGAGAGATGGAGGTGGTACTGGAGGATCCATCAAATGGGGCACAAGAACAGGTCGATCTGGAGCCCAGAGCACCAGACCGAGAAGCGCTTCCACTTGAAGGCGTAGGCTCGTCTAGTGGAGTCCTTTCTCGAGGCGAGGAAGACTTCCTCGACCTCCTCTGGAAGAGCCAGTGAGGCTAGGGAAACCCGTTCAGCCGCCAGGCCGTGAGAGATAAGGAGGCTAGGTTCGGGTGCTGCACCCTCCCCTCTTCCTGTGTCAGCAGACCTGGAGCAGAGCCCAGGGGAACAGAAGGTTCCGTTGACAGCCGCAGCAGGAGTGGGAGACAAGGCTGCCGAGGCCACAAGGGGGCTACGAGGATCAACGATGCCTGATCCCGCTGAGCCTTGAAAAGGGTCCTTGCAATGAGAGGGAAGGGCGGGAATGCATAGAACAGGCTAGATGACCAGTCCAGAAGGAATACATCGGGGCTCTTTCTGCTCGGGTGTGGTACCAGCCCACAAAAGCGGGGGAGCTGCGTGTTCTGGGGACTGGCGAAGAGGTCTATTGCCAGCATCCCCCAGCGGAGAAACAGCCAGCCCGCTACTCCTGGATCTAGCCGCCATTTGTGGGGGCGAAGAATTCTGCTGAGTCTGTCCGCCAGGACATTCTCCTGACCCGGAAGATAGATTGCCTTGAGGGACATCTTCTGTTGGACAGTGAAGGAGCAGATGTGGACCACTTCCTGGCAGAGGGAGCGCGATCCCGTGCCTCCCTCCTTGTTGATGTAGAACATCGCCACCCGGTTGTTGGTCTGATGAGAACAGACCTCCCTCTGAGGTGGTCCTCAAAGACCCTCAGGGCCCACTGAATCGCCCGGAGTTCGAGCAAGTTTATCTGCTGCTGAGACTCCTCGGGCAACCACTGCCCCTGTGTGCACAGCAGCTTGCAGAGGGCTCCCCACCCTAACAGGGAAGTGTCTGTCGTCGGCACCGCATCATGCTGCGGGGTCTGGAAGGGCAATCCCCGCAGGAGCTTGCGGGGGTTTTGCCACTAACTGAGGGACAGACGGAGGTCGGGAAGAACTCTGACAGGGTCCCGGAGGTGACCGAGGGACTGGTTCCACTGGGCACTGAGACACCACTGAGCTGTCTGCATGTGCAGGTGGGCATGGGGGACCACATGCACGGTAGAGGCCATGTGGCCCAGGAGGCGTAGCATGGTCCGAGCGGTGACCTGGGAAGTGCTTTGATCATGGGCTGCTAGAGCTTGGAGGCGCTCAGCGCGATCCGCTGGTAAGAAGGTGGTTGCTTGCTGAGTATCGAGGTGTGCCCTGATGAACTCGAGTGCCTGACCAAAAAACCCAAGCTCTCCAACAGAAGGATGGTACGCGACATTGCTCGCCGGACTTCCTCAACTGAGGAGCCCGTGAAGATCCAGTTGTCGAGGTAGGGAAAGATCAGCAGGCCCTGACGCTGGAGATGGGCAATGACCACGACGAGGCACTTTGTAAAGACTCGTGGGGCAAACACAAGGCTGAAGGGCAGTACCCTATACTGGAAGTGTACTCCCTGCACCCTGAAGTGCAGATACTGCCTGTGCTGGGGGTGGATTAAGATGTGGGCGTAAGCGTCCTTTAGATCCAAGGAGCATAGCCAGTTGCCCTGATGGAGGAAGGGCAGCAGAACGCCAAGGGATAACATCTTGAACTTCTCCCGCACCAAGAACTTGTTCAACTTGCGGAGGTCGAGGACGGGCCGCAGACCCCCCCCACCCCCCCGTCTTTTTCGGGACGAGGAAGTACCGGAAGTAGAAGCCTCGACCTTAAAGGTGTGGAGGGACCTTCTCAACTGCTCACTGGGCAAGGAGAGAGTAATTCCCGCTGCAGCAGAAGCTGGTGCGCAGGGAGTCAAGGAGGCTCCGCCAGGGCGAAGGGAGGTGGAAGCCTGTAGAAGCGAAGGCGATAGCCGTCTCGGACGACCTGGAGAACCCAGGTGTCCGAGGTAATGAAGGCCCATGATGGGGAAAAATGGGACAGGCATCCCCCTACTGGCTGCTGCATCGCCAGAGGGCGAGGGGCTATGCCAATGTCATCAAAACCCCTGAGCGGGTTCTGAGGGAGCTGGAGTTTGGGCTTTCGGTCCTTTCGGCTTACGATGCCCCTAACCGGATTTACCCTGCAGCGGGGTGGTCGGCGTGGGGGTAGCTGGGTATGGCAGATGTCCCCGGTACTGGAAGCCCTTCCGAGGAAAGAAGGGTTTCTTGGCTGGTTGTTTCTTTCGGGGCAGAGTGGAGGTCTTGCGTGACAGATGGGTTCTGGTGACGAACTCCGTCTCTATCTCTGCGGCTTTATCCTCCATCGGCTCACCGAAAAGCTGCTCGCTGAGGCAGGGCACGTCTAGGAGTTTCTCCTGCACCCACTGCTCCAAATCCAAGAATTGGAGCGATGTCTGGCGGCGGGCCCCGATGCCCGTGTCCGCCTCCTGAGCCGATGACTCGAACCCATCGTAGGCGGCTCGGGAGAGGTATTTAGAGCAGTCTGCAACGGATTTCAGCAGCGTGCTGAATCTGTTGAGGGGCTCACCCTCGAGGTCCGCAGAGAACCCTCCGAGCTCCTTGGCTAGATCACGACAGAACATACCGATGTACAGTTGGTATGCTTGAGTGCGACAAGACAGCATGGAGCCTTGGTAGGCCTTGTGGCCCAGGGCATCCAGGGCTCTCGACTCTAGGCAGGGTGGCACTGACGAGTGTGATTTATGGCTCTTTTGCTTCCTCATGGCCAACTCCACCACCATAGAGGTGTGGGGGAGTTGGGTCTTCCTGAAGTCCAGCCCACTTTGAACCCTGTACATCGTGTCAAGGTGCTTGCTCATGATGGGGACCGAGGCAGGGGCCTCCCACATACGGAGCAGCAGCCAAGATAGAATAAGAGGACCCAGCACAGTGAGGGATTCCCTGGGTGGGGATTCATACTGAAGAGTATCGCATTCTTCAGCATGAGGTTCTTCCTCGGCCTGAGTGGCCAGGTTAAGGGCCCATGCCATGTCCCAAACGAACAACAGGAAGGAGGTGTCCTCAGGTGGTGAGCGCTGCTGGAACGCGGGCGGGGGCGGGTCTAACGGAAGATCCCGATGGGCATGGGTTTCTGGGGAGGTGTCCCCATCGGACTCCCACTCCAAGAAATCGGTTGAGGAGTCCAAGCCGGGTAGATCACCCTGTCCAATGGCCGGTGCCCGCTTGGAGCCGGAGACCTTGGAAGATCTCACCTCCGAGGAACGGGAGGGCGAGCAAGACTGACGTCGAGGACCCTCACGAGGCCCGCGGCTCTCGGGGGTTTCCTGGACAGATTTAGGTGTCCCACGTGAGGGACCCATGGTCTCTAGGCAAGGGTCAGCATAGCTGGCCATGAGCGTCTGCTGGGAAGCAATGAACACAGAAACACTGTTCCAGCGCCAGCATGTGGGACTCCCACACGGGCGTGGGGCCCTGTGATTTATTTATTATTTATTTTAATTCTCTTATATACCGCGCTATTCTGCATCAGTGCAGTTTACATTGAACAAACTGAAATTACATTGAACAGGGCATTATAACTTGGAGATAACCATTTTACAGGGAACATGGGCTATGGAGGGTTAAGTGGCTTGCCCAAGACCACAAGGAGCACCTGTGGGACTAGAAACCCCAGTCCTTCCGGTCCAAGGTTGCTGTCCTCTAGTGGGATTTGAACCCCCGACCTTCCAGCCTGAAGTACCTTGCCCCAACCACTAGGCCACTCCTCCACTCCAATCCCGGGGTCACCGGGTCGGGCATCGAGGAGGAGAGGGGTCCTCACTGGGACAGCCCTCAGGAGACCGGGCGCCTTTGCTGGAGGCCTCCGCTTCTGTGCAGGGTACCTTGGGGGCTGCTCCCTGTCCGACTCTCGGGAACACCGAACGGGGCCGAGCGTGGAAGCGTGTACGCTTGTCGGGAGCCCCCGACAGCGACTTTGAGGCCTTCTTTTTGCGCCGCTCCACCTCAGGGGATCCCTGGTTGGAGTGCCGCCGAGAGCGCAGGGCCGCAGGGGTGACCCCACCGGGGGAGAGATGACCGAGGGTGCCCCCAGGGATTCCAAGGCAGCCTTTCGGAAAATGTCTTCGGACTTCTGCTTATAGCTGAGCAGGGTCTTAGAGGACATTTTTTTGTAGAGCAAACAGAGCTCCGGATCATGGTCGGCTCTGAGGCACCGCAGACAACAGTCGTGAGTGTCCATAAGTGACATGTTCCTAGAGCATCTATCGCATTTTTTGAAGTCAGTGGCCATGGGGGCAAAAATGGTCCCTGCGAGGTCGAAGACCCACGCGGCCAGCGGTTAGAGGAGAAAAAGGGTGCAAAGCCCGAAAAAAAAAATGAAAAAAATAGACTATCCCCATAAGCTCTAAAAATGTAGAGCAGGGGAGGATGGGTAGAGGACTGGTGCAACCGGAAAACAGAAAGGCCTGTAGGCCCAAAAATGAGAACTTTTTCTGAGGGATGAGGATGTGTGTTTGAAGGGCTCTGCGGAAAAAGGGAGACTGAGCAAGATGGCACCCTTGGGTGGGAAGAGGAGCATGCATGTGTGGCAGCAATCCCAAAGGCTTTCTTTGAAAACTGGGGAATTGCTCCGCGCGGGCTCCATCGGGGCCGACATTACCCATAAGTGAGGAATGACTTCCTGCTTGTTCCAGGAGAAAGGAGAATTAGTAGGGAACTGAAGAGTAATCTTATGGACTTTGTTGTGGAAATAGTCGGCTAGGGTTTGGGCAGAGAGAGAAAGAGGGATTGGAGGCAGTGGTGCCTTAAGAAGGGAATTGAGAGTAGAAAAGAGATGGCCAGGGTTAGAGGAAAGACAGTCAAATGAATAAATTAGTTTTGCTTAGCAAGAGTGAAGGCAGACTGGAAAGAAGTAAGCATGAATTGAAGTGAAGGAAGTCAGAAAGGAGTGGGATTTGAGCCAAGTACGTTCAGCTGAGTGGGCGCAGGAGCGTAGATAGCAGGTATTTGAAGACAGCCTGGGCTGCGGTGAAGTGTGTCTCACAGGATATGCTATGGGCAGAACAAGAGTATGCAGAATAGAGGAAAGAGTGGTGTTATAGGAAACTATGGCCTCATCAACAGACTTAGAGGACAAAGTGGGAGAAAGAAGAGAAGAGACAGTAGTGGATAGAGTCAGTAGATCAATAGCATGAAGATTCCTAAAAAGATAGGGCGAGACTGAGGTGGGGAGTGATGAAGAGTGAAACTTAAGAGGTGGTGGTCAGGTAAGGGAAGAATTGAGGTGCGGAAATAAGAAGGTAAACAATAAGAATAGAAAATGAGGTTGAGGCAGTGACCAAGCTGATGAGTGGGGGCAGAAGAGCAAAGCTGGAGTTTGAAAGAGGAGGTAAGGAAAAGGAGCTTAGACTCAGAGGCTAGAAGGGTTATCGATATGAAAATTAAAATCACCAAGAACAAGACATGGGGAGGAGGAATCAAGGAATAAGGACAGCCAAGAGTCAAAATCAGTGAGGAAGGTAGAAGTGGACTTGTGAGGAAGCCTATAGATAACACTGATCCGGAGAAGAAGGGGATTAAAAAGATGGGTGGAAAGGCCTTCAAAGGAGGGAAAGGAATGGGACTAAGGAAGAAGGAGAGGTTGAAATTGTCAAGAAGGAGAAAGCAGAAGCCCAACACCACCACCGCGGCCTTTGGCATGAGGAGTGTGGGAGAATTGGTAACCGCCATGAGAGAGGGCAGCAACTGAAGCAGTGTCCTCAAGGAGAAGCCCGATTTCAGTAAGGACAAGGAGATGGAAAGCATGAGAGATAAAGAGATCATAAGTAAAGGGAAGTTTGTTAGAAATGGAATGAGCATTCGATAAAGCACAAGAGAAGGGGAGAGAAGAGGGGGAAAGGAGAGGGATATGGATGAGATTGGAGTGGTAGACAGAGAAAAATAAAGGGGGGCCAGGGTTGAGATTTAAATCACCAGAAGACAGAAAGAGTAGGAGAAGAAGAGAGCGAGGGAGAAAGGAGACAACACAGCTGAAATGAGGATGAGGTTGTTTTTAGAGAGGAAGGAGAAAGATGAATCAGGGGAAGGAGAAGGTGAAGCTCAAGAGCAGCTCTTAATGGTCTAAGACAGAGGTTCCCAACTCCAGTCCTGGAGGGCCAAACACCATTTAGGTTTTCAGGCTGTCCCTAATAAATATGCATGAGATGCATTTGCATGCACTACCCCATTGTATTCAAATGTATCTCATGCATATTCATTAGGGACAGCCTGATAACCTGAATGGTGTTTGGCCCTCCAGGACTGGAGTTGGGAACCTCTGGTCTAAGAATACCCCCAACAATAATGTTTTTTCAAGATTCAAGAGGTTGTGAACCATCCATGATTATAACAGTTTGCCATATGGTCATGTCTAGTTCAGGTCATGGTATTATATCTAGGAGCAGGTCCTTAAGGACTGTCCAAGAATCCGAGCCCATCCAAGCCCATCCAAAGCATTGATAAGGCAGGCAAAGCGGGAATTTGAGAAGAAACTTGCTACGGAAGCAAAAACATGAAATAAAGACTTTTATTTATTTTATTTATTTATTTTATTTTATTTATTTAGCTGTATTTATATCCCGCTTTTCACTGTGTCAAAGCGGTCAATTGGGGGATACATTTAACACGTGGGGATATGAGACACATACACTAATACTTACAGGGAACATGGGCAGTAGAGGGTTAAGTGGCTTGCCCAAGACCACAAGGGGTGCCTATAGGACTAGAAATCCCAGTCCCTCCGGCCTGAGATTGCTGTCCCCAGGTGGGACTTGAACTCCCGGCCCTCCGGCCTGAAGTACCTTGTCCTAACCACTAGACCACTCCTCCCTACATTTTCAAGTACATTCGTAGCAAAAGGCCTGTGAGAGAGTCAATTGGACCATTAGATGATAGAGGGGTAAAAGGGGCAGTAAGAGGAAACAAGGCTATAGCAGAGAGACTGAATGAATTCTTTGCTTCAGTCTTTACTGAGGAAGATGTAGGGATGTTACCCAAGACTGAAGTGGTATTTAAAGGTGATACTGCAGAGGAATTGAGAGAAATATTGCTACACCGGGAAGATATATTACAACTATTTGATAAACTGAATAGTAGCAAATCACCTGGACCGGATGGTATACATCCCAGAGTGTTGAAAGAACTGAAATATGAGATTGCAGACCTGCTATTGGTAATCTGTGAACTTTCATTAAAATCATCTGTAATACCTGAAGATTGGAGGGTCACCAACGTAACACCAATTTTTAAAAAGGGTTCCAGGGGTGACCCAGGAAATTACAGACCGGTGAGCCTGACGTCAGTACCAGGGAAAATGGTAGAAACCATCATAAAGAACAAAATTACACAGCATGTAGATAGTCATGGCCTAATGGGAGACAGCCAACATGGCTTTAGACAAGGAAGATCTTGTCTTACTAATCTGATATGTTTTTTTGAAGGTGTGAATAAACAGGTAGACAAAGGTGAGTCGGTTGATATTGTGTATCTGGACTTTCAGAAAGCTTTTGACAAAGTCTCCCATGAGAGACTTTTGGCAAGCTAAAGAGTCATGGGATAGGAGGCAGTGTACTACTGTGGATCGGGAACTGGTTAAAAGATAGAAAGCAGAGGGTAGGGCTAAATGGCCAATTTTCCCAATGGAGAAAGGTGAATAGTGGTGTACCCCAGGGATCTGTGCTGGGTCCGCTGCTTTTTGACATATTCATAAATGACCTGGAAAAGGGAATAACTAGTGAGGTTATCAAATTTGCAGATGACACAAAACTGTTTAAAGTTGTTAAAACCCAAGAGGATTGTGGAAAACTGCAGGAGGATCTGGATAAATTGGAAGACTGGGCATCCAAATGGCAGATGAAATTTAATGTGGACAAGTACAAAGTTATGCACCTAGGAAAGAGCAACCCACACTATAGTTACACGATGCAAGGCTCCACATTAGAAACCACCACCCAGGAAAAAGATTTAGGAGTCATCGTGGATAACATGTTAAAACCCTCCGCCCAGTGTGCAGCGGCGGCCAAGAAAGCAAATAGAATGCTAGGTATCATAAGGAAAGGGATGGAGAATAAAACAAAGGATGTTATAATGCCTCTGTATTGCTCCATGGTACGACCGCACCTTGAATATTGTGTGCAATTCTGGTCACCGTATCTTAAAAAGGACATAGCGTTATTAGAAAAAGTACAGAGAAGAGCCACCAAATTGGTGAAGGGGATGGAAGGCTACTCCTATGAAGAGAGGCTAAGAAGGTTAGGGCTCTTTAGCCTGGAGAAGAGACGGCTGAGTGGAGATATGATCAATGTTCCCTCTACTTTTCTGTAGGCTGTGTGCGCATAAAATATCAGCTGTGTGCAGCTTTTGAAGGAAGGTTAAATTTTTGTGCGCCACATAACGACACTCGGAATTATATACTTTAAAATTTGACTACACGTCAGAATACAGTATGTACACCACATTGATTTTAATCAAATTAAATGAAATAGACGATTACTAAATGAAGCGGGAAACTTCTAGTAATTACAATCATAACTTAACTTTTAAGATGTCTGTGTTGTTTTCTATCAGAATCAGAGCCGTAATTTTTGTGCGCTCTGTTGTAAAGTATGTGCGCTCGCTTGGCGAGGTGTGTGCGCGCGCACAGCTTAGAGGGAACAGTGGATATGATAGAGGTCTATAAATTAATGAATGGAGTGGAACGGATAAACGTGGATCAATTATTTACGCTATCAGAGTATAGAAAGACTAGGGGACATGTAATGAAGCTACAGGGTAAACTATTTAAGACAAATAAGAGAAAATATTTTTTCACTCAACGTGTAATCAAACTCTGGAATCTGTTACCGGAGGATGTAGTAAGGGCTGTTAGTATAGCTGGGTTTAAAAAAGGTTTGGACAAGTTCCTGGAGGAAATGTTCATAAACCACTATTAAAAAGGGACCCAGGATATCAATGCTTGACCCAGTACAAGCATTTTGGAACCTGTGTCTTTTGGGGATATTGCTAGGTACTGTGATACAGTGGATAAAACAGAGCGTATGCAAGTTCAGGAAAGTGAAGAGCTTACCTCTGATTCAGCTGTAGGAATGGATGCAGGGCATAGGAAAACAGCTGAGCAGAAAACGCCGTTACTACAAGAAAAGCCAAAAGCTCATCAAGAGCACCTGTCCCCTAGTTCTGACGTTACGTGCAGGGCTAGGAACCATATAAGGGAGAGTTTTAGGCAGGGTAGGAGGTGCTACCAGGGGAACTGCCAGGACACCTGCAAAGGAAGTTGCAGAGGGCAGCTGGGAAAGGAAGCTGCAATCCAGGAGCCAGGAAGTGGCAGCAGTTCAGGAAGACGCTATCCACAGTCACAGAGCACAGGTCAGCTCAGAGGGAATTTACCCAGAGGAGGGAACCTCAGATGTAGCTGTAAGCTAAAGAACAGCTGGGAGCCTGACACAGAGTTTCTTAACTCACAGCCTGACTGGGAAGCCGGGGAAAGGAGCTACTACAACCCCCGAGCTAAGCATAGCACCAAGGTACAGAGAAGGGAACCTTCTGCTTTTAAAGAGAGGTTTAAAGCACATGGCTATTGTAAGGGGCGTAGCCCAGTGAATAATGCTTTAAGGGAGAGATATCCTAAACTCCCACTTTATGAAGAGGATCAGCAGAGAGCTTTCCTCAGACCAGGAGATTACAACCCTGGGTTTATAGAAGCTTTTGCAGGAAGCAATAGTGATCTCTCACAAGAGGTTGGGCCAGACTCCTATATAGGGGAAGAAGCTAACTCAGACGGTTTGGGAAGTGAGTCTGAGGGGATGGTCTGGGAGAGTAACAGCCACCTTTCAGAGCCCATACCAATGGACTGTAATATATGCTGCAAGAATAACCACACTGCTTTGTGTTAACCTTTTCGGAAGGAAAAATACTTTGTGAAGAATAACAAAGGAAGGAAGTTTTTGTTACCATTTTTGTGCACTGCTGTGTTTAAGTTTTGTCCTTGAAGAATGTCCGTGCGGGACGGGGAATAAAACCCATGCTTTATTTTCCTTACCACTGACCACAAGACTCTGTTTTTCATAGCAAGAGCAGGGTAAATTTCTACAACCCTAGGCAACCGCCTAATTAGGGTTTTAAAGGGCTCCGACATACGGGCCCCATCACAAAATGGCGTAGTTGGCAGGATTCATTATTGAGGATACAAAACTGCAGCGCAGCAAGCTACAGCGTGGAAAGAGCGGACGGCGCCACACCCGGAGAGGATCCAGTTCCTGCAAGGAAAAATCAAGCACCTTCCCAAAGTGAGACCCTCCACCTGGCTCAGGTAAAGCGTATTTGGGCACAGGCTGGGAGGATTCCTGGTGAGAAGGGAGGGCTTGTAAAAGAAAGAGGAGAAGGAAATTTTCTTTCTCTTGTTTTTGTGCGGTACGGCACTTGGTTGTGTTTTTCTGTTTTCCAGGATCCAAGGCGTGGAAAGATGGATGTACAGGAAGTCCTGAGGTGGATGAGTCTGCAATTTGACAAACAGAGAGCTGGCTCAGCTCAGTCAGGAGCAGGCCATCGCAGCACTGAAGGACCAGCAAAAGCCTCTGACAGACTTACTGCAAGATTTTCTGGAAGAGCCGAAGACAAAGACAGCACTACCAGCATCCTGTGGGGTAGGCCCACAGAGTTGTGGGATGTGGACTGTTGGACAAATGAGTAAAACTGATAACTTTGATTACTTTGTTGAAACCTTTGAGAGGGTAGCTCTCAATTCGAACTGGCCAAAGGAGCAATGGGCCGTTAGACTGGCTTCAGCTTTAACTGGGGAAGCACAGTCGGCTTATAGAGCCATGCCCACCGCGTTGGCAGTGGAATATGAGGAAGTTAAACGAGCAGTACGAGATAGGCTAGGCCTAACTCCAGCAGTCTACCGACGTATGCTCAGGTCCACTAAAATTCAAGCTGAGGAAACACCCAAGGCATTGCGCTATAGAGTGCAGGGTTTAGTTTTAAAATGGCTTGAACCAGAAGGAAAACCCATAGAAAGCATAATAGACCAAATTGTGCTTGAGCAGTTCTATGAGGCAGTACCTGTAGAGGTACAAACCTTTTTGACACTGCAGAATTGCAGAACCTCCATAGAAGCAGCACTGCTAACAGAACGGTTCTTTGAAGCCGAATTGGCTAAAAAGGCCAGTGCTGAGAGTAAGTTGGGGTTGACCAATTCTGTAAGAGATACCAGAGAACCTCATAGGAACATGAGGTATACAAATGAATCTCTGTATAAAAAAGAGGATAGGAATGTATTTCCAAAGTGTTTTAAGTGTGGTAAGACAGGGCACTTAAAAAAAGATTGCATTCAGCGCACTGCGCTAATTATAAATGATGATAAACATGTATCAGCAGGCTTTCGTGTGGATGTAGAGGTACAGGAGGTACCGGCAACGGCCTTGCTTGACTCGGGGGCAGATCAAAGTATGATCTCCCAGAGGTTCTGGAAGATCATACAGGCCAAAAATGATTTTTCCCCGAGCCATACCAAGGGCATGGCAAAAATAAGATGTATCCACGGGTCTTCCACATGTTATCCACTGTATCGGATAAAGATACAAGGGTTAGGGGTACGGAGGAAAACCCTAGTGGCCGTGATCCCTAAACTACCTTTTGACCTGGTGTTAGGTCGGGACTGGCCCCCGTTGGACAAAGGGCTAAGGGAAGGCTTGGTCTTTGAAAAGAGTAGGTCCCAGGGGTACCCCGAGAAAGTAGCAACGAAAGAGAAGCAGGTATTAGCGCCCGGTAGTAAAGGAGAGGCTATGGTAACTTTAATTCCAGAACCCTTATTTGCAAAAACCCCGAAGGGAGCTCCCGACCAAAAAACCCCGGTGGGGACAGAAACACCTAATAAAGAAGGTTTCGTATTAAAATTCTGTAAGATGTCCCCGGATGCGCAAAGTCCGCAAAAAGCAACTGCGGCCTCAGCGGGGTTTGACCTCTTTAGCGCAGTAGAGGGGGTGGTTCCTAAGAAGGGGAAAGCTTTAATTGATACAGGGTTGCAAATTCAGGTGCCCACAGGGTGCTACGGGCGGATAGCTCCCCGATCCGGACTGGCATCGAAGCATTTTATCGATGTCGGGGCAGGGGTTATTGACCCCGACTACAGGGGAGGGGTTAAGGTGTTGCTTTTTAATTTTGGGGAAAAGGATTTTGAAATAAAGATAGGAGACAGGATTGCCCAGATTGTTTGCGAACGGTTTGGGTCTCCAGAGGTGAAGGAGGTGTCTCAATTAACCCCTACCAGTCGTGGAAGTGGGGGATTTGGCTCCACAGGGCAGAGGGAGGTACAAGGGCTCACCGCCACTTCAGATGGAAAATTAGAAGATGACTTAGGCCCCCAGATTGAGGACTGTAAGGTGGATTCTGCACCGAGAATAGGCACGGAACTATCTCTGCAACAGCAGAACCAGCTGGCCCAGTTATTGGCGCGCTTTAAGGACGTCCTCACACCCCTCCCAGGGGAAACCACACTAGTCGCGCATGAAATTCTTACACCCCCGGGAAAATCGTGCGACAGCGGCCTTACCGCTTACCGGAGGCCCGCAAGAGAGAAGTCATCTCCCAAGTTCAGGACATGTTACGTATGGGCATCGTGGAGGAGTCCAAGAGTCCATGGTGTAGCCCAGTGGTCCTGGTCCCTAAGCCCGATGGCAGCCTTCGATTTTGCATCGACTTTAGGCAGGTCAATGCTATATCTCTCTTCGATGCGTATCCCATGCCACGGATCGAAGAATTGTTAGACCGACTGGGGCAGGCCAGGTACCTGACCACCCTTGACCTCACCAAGGGATACTGGCAGATACCGTTGACCCGGGCCTCCAGACCCAAGACGGCATTTAGTACGCTGCTTGGCTTGTTTCAATTTCGGCGCATGCCCTTTGGCCTGCATGGCGCCGCGGCAACGTGCCAACGGCTCGTTGACCAGGTCCTCCGTCCTCACCAAAGTTACGCGGTGGCCTACATGGACGACATAGTCATCCATAGTACCATCTGGGCACAACATCTCCCACGGGTCGAAGCTGTGTTGAAAGCTTTACGGCAAGCCGGGCTGACCTTGAACCCGGGAAAATGTCTGTTCGCGGGAACAGAGGTTAAATACTTGGGGCACTTGGTGGGAAAGGGGACGGTCCGGCCCTTGCGCAATAAAATAGAAAGCGTGCAGAATTTTCAGCGCCCACAAAACAAGAAACAACTTAGAAGTTTCTTAGGCTTAATAGGGTATTACAGACGCTTCATACCCAGGTTCGCGGAAGAAAGCGCTGTATTGACTAATATGTTGAGAAAGAATACACCCAACAATTTACATTGGACACTAGATGCGGAGAATGCCTTCACACTACTAAAGGGGAAGTTATGTAAGGCTCCGGTCCTGTATGGGGTAGACTTTGGACGCACGTTCATACTTCAGACAGACGCCTCAGAGTCTGGCTTGGGAGCTGTCCTCTCCCAAGAGTTCGAGGGCACTGAACACCCCGTTCTATATCTAAGTAGAAAACTGTCAAGAGCTGAGGGCAACTACTCGACTATCAAGAAGGAATGCCTAGCTATTAAATGGGCTATAGAGGCGCTCAGGTTTTATCTTACTGGTCGGCATTTTGTGCTGATTACCGACCACGCACCTCTGAAATGGTTGGGTACCATGCGTAATCACAATCCTCGTCTCACCCGATGGCACCTAGCATTGCAGGCATTTAACTTTACCATACACCACAGAGCCGGCAAGTTACACTTAAATGCGGATGCTTTGTCCCGTATTCCGGGCTGTGTGCACAGAAGTTCCCCATCCCAGAATATCTTAAGAGGGGGGATATGTGATACAGTGGATAAAACAGAGCGTATGCAAGTTCAGGAAAGTGAAGAGCTTACCTCTGATTCAGCTGTAGGAATGGATGCAGGGCATAGGAAAACAGCTGAGCAGAAAACGCCGTTACTACAAGAAAAGCCAAAAGCTCATCAAGAGCACCTGTCCCCTAGTTCTGACGTTACGTGCAGGGCTAGGAACCATATAAGGGAGAGTTTTAGGCAGGGTAGGAGGTGCTACCAGGGGAACTGCCAGGACACTTGCAAAGGAAGTTGCAGAGGGCAGCTGGGAAAGGAAGCTGCAATCCAGGAGCCAGGAAGTGGCAGCAGTTCAGGAAGACGCTATCCACAGTCACAGAGCACAGGTCAGCTCAGAGGGAGTTTACCCAGAGGAGGGAACCTCAGACATAGCTGTAAGCTAAAGAACAGCTGGGAGCCTGACACAGAGTTTCTTAACTCACAGCCTGACTGGGAAGCCGGGGAAAGGAGCTACTACAACCCCCGAGCTAAGCATAGCACCAAGGTACAGAGAAGGGAACCTTCTGCTTTTAAAGGGAGGTTTAAAGCACATGGCTATTGTAAAGGGCGTAGCCCAATGAATAATGCTGTAAGGGAGAGATATCCTAAACTCCCACTTTATGAAGAGGATCAGCAGAGAGCTTTCCTCAGACCAGGAGATTACAACCCTGGGTTTATAGAAGCTTTTGCAGGAAGCAATAGTGATCTCTCACAAGAGGTTGGGCCAGACTCCTATATAGGGGAAGAAGCTAACTCAGACGGTTTGGGAAGTGAGTCTGAGGGGATGGTCTGGGAGAGTAACAGCCACCTTTCAGAGCCCATACCAATGGACTGTAATATATGCTGCAAGAATAACCACACTGCTTTGTGTTAACCTTTTTGGAAGGAAAAATACTTTGTGAAGAATAACAAAGAAAGGAAGTTTTTGTTACCATTTTTGTGCACTGCTGTGTTTAAGTTTTGTCCTTGAAGAATGTCCGTGCGGGACGGGGAATAAAACCCATGCTTTATTTTCCTTACCACTGACCACAAGACTCTGTTTTTCATAGCAAGAGCAAGGTAAATTTCTACAACCCTAGGCAACCGCCTAATTAGGGTTTTAAAGGGCTCCGACATACGGGCCCCATCACAGTACGTATGACCTAGATTGGCCACTGTTGGAAACAGGATACTGTGCTTGATGGACCTCGGTCTGACCCAGTATGGCATGTCTTATGTTCTTATGTAGGTGTTGTTGAACAAAAGCGTAGGGACCTATTCGTAGGGGTCCAATCACAGTCATAGGAATGGAAAACAATGGCAAGAATATCATCACTTAAAAGGATGTTATCTTGGTAACCAAAAGCTTGAAGTGCTCCGGCTCCATTCACCACCTTTTCCTCTATCTCCTACTGCTGTTGCTGTAGTTGCTGCTTACCTAGGGCAGGTGGATAGGCTTTGTGAGGACTAATATCCTGCTATCCTCAGAGAACACCTGTTACTGATAAGCACTTTTGCTTTTTCTGAATATAAGCAGGATATGAATTCTTCGCAAGTGGGAATTCTTAACTACCGGTTCTTTTAAAACAGAAGAGAAAACAAGTGAGAATAATGCCATCAGGCAACAAACATGTTTCTTCTGACAAAAGGCCTTTGCTAAATGTTTTCTTATGAAAGCAACCTGAAAAGAATAAAAATGAGCACTAGGAAGATGGAGTTTGATTCTGAACCTCAAACAGATTCCATTGGATAGATTTGCAAAGTCTACCGTCATGTTGGGAATCTCTCTCCAAACAATAACAAGATGGAATGTGTGTCTGACGTCCACCTGACAGCTTAGCAAGATCTCTTCCATGAAGGCTGACTTTAGGTATACTACTGATACTATCATAGCTCTGAGCTTTGACATGCCCATCCAAGGTCAGGCTTGCTTGGGCATGAGTGAAAGAGATGTTTATGTTTATTAAAACCTTACTACACTGCTTCCCATGTTAGTACTGAAGCAGTTTATATTGTAAAATAATAGATATATGAAAGGAACTACAATATGAATAGGAAAGTAATGCACATAGAAAGAAAAGTGAGATAAAAATAACATTAAAGCAACACTAAAACAAGATAAGACATGACATGATAGAGATCCTCTCACCCACTTCACCCTAAAGGGAGACCCTATAATTAGTGGTAGCAGTAGTAGTAGCAGTAGCAGTAAAAGGCTCGCTAAAAAAAAAAGTGTTTCAAATAGTGTCTTAAAATTTTAATGAGAAATTTCTGTGCAAATTTAAGTTGGAAAGGAGTTCCACAAGGAAGGAGCAAACAAATTAAAAGCTATGTGCCATGATGCTTACAGTCGTGCATAAGAGACAGGGGGAATGACCAGTAGATTTATTTATTTTATTTATTTATTTAACAAGATTTCTATACCGCCTTTCATAGTATCAAAGCGGTTTACATTACAACTTCAACAGAACATTACAGAGAACTCATTTAGAAACGTAGGAAAGGGTACATGCAGGACATGCTAGGCGCATAACTTATTTACAGTTGATATATTTGGGAATTTAGGTGTACATTGTTACTGTGAGTATTGGAAGTCTTCTTTGAAGTGTTCCGAGAACAGGAAAGTTTTTAGATGTTTCCTGAAATCTTTAATGTCCTTGGTTGTCCTTATTTTCTCTGGCAGGGAGTTCCAGATGGTAGGTGCTGCAAGTGAGAGAGCCCTCTTTGACGTTGTCTTGTTGGCTTTAGTGAAAGAGCGAGGAGTTGGGATTTATTTTTATTTATTTATTTAACAGCTTTTCTATACCGCCTTTATCCAAGGCGGTTTACATCAAACAACATAACAACAATTACAAAGGAATTGCTTTACATTAAACAGGGGCATGTAACTTGGAGATAAATGGGGGGGGGGGGGATAAACTATTTACATGTAGAAATAACTTCTTTTTTGTGTAGTGATGGCTGATTTATCTTTTCTGGTCTTCTGTGTGGCATGTTAGAGTTTGGTTTATGTTTTGTCATCAAGTCCGTAGTATTCTCTGAACAGATGTGTTTTTACTTGTTTTCTTAAATCGTTGAGTGATTTAGCTGATCTTTTTTTTTATATATATACTTTATTTATAAACACCAGTAAACAAACAAACAGTAAGAACAAAAGGCAAAAGCCGAGCAGTGGTTGTTTCTGATCCCCCACTCAGAGTACAATCAAACATACCGGTGCATTTTTCAGAGAATCTCCCTCCCCCCCACTCCCACCCCCTCCCCTTCCCTCCCGCATACTCACCATCCAGCCCCACATTAGAATGATTCCCGGGAGCTCCACACGGATCCACTAACTCCCAGCCCACTCTTTCACGGCCATTACAGACCCATTTGCAACACTTCGTTACGAGTACCAGGGCTCAGAATTTGGATATAAGGGTCCCATAGCCTCTGAAATGCCGGCCACAGTCTATGGCTACCCCGAGCACACCTATACTCCAGGAGCATCAATTGATGAAACGTGTTTCGCCATTCCCAAAAAGAAGGTGGGTGTCTATCCCGCCACCCACGCAGAAGGGGGCCCTTACCCACCAGACAAGCCTTGCGCACCAGCAAACGTTCCCATTTCCCCTTGGGCTGGGTGGGGCGTAGTTTGTCCAATGCCACTAGGGAACCATCCCAACACACCTGTTGCCCCAGCAGTCCAATCATAAAGGAACAAATTTTTGCCCAGTAAGGACGTATGAGGCGACACCCCCACCACATGTGTAGCAATGTCGCCAGGGGCTCAGAACACCGCGGGCATCATCCATCTGAGGTAATACGGCAGCGGAGGGCCCGCCGAGGGGAAATATGTACCCGTGTTATACTTTTGAATTGTATTTCCCTCCAGCGGACCCCCACCGCCAAATCTACTATATGCTGTAACGCGCCCAACACCGTACTGGGAGGGACCTCACAACCCATTTCCGCCGCCCAAGCTAGTTCCACGGAGCGGTAGTCGGATACCGGCCGAAAGGGGGCCACCCTATTTCGCAGCCCTCTAATAGACGGCGGGTCTGCACCCCCCAGCTCAAAGAACTCTATAATTTGCGCCGAGCGCTCTGCCCGAAGTTCCATTACTGGCAGCGAGGCCACATAGTGAGAGATCTGTAGGTATGCAAAAAGATGACCAGACTTCAACTCATATTCCCCGCGCAAGGACTGGAACTGTTTGCATGTCTCCAAGGGTCCAACCACATGGCCTACATTACAGATGCCCTTCTGGGCCCATTCTCGAAACATTCCAGAATCAGTCCCTGGGGTAAACTGCGCATTGCCCTGCAACAGCAGCCAACTAGAGACCCGCCAATTCCTACCCCAATACGCATTCAACCGCCGCCAGGTCCGCCAGACTGAACCCAGCACCACACTCTCACCTACACTACCCCAACTCAGCCGGTTCTCGTGATGCAACAGCGCCAGCAGAGAATTTGGTGCTGCAAGCGCCTCCTCAAAGGCCCTCGGGGTGTAAACTTCAGTGCCCCGCAACCAGTCTCCCAGATGTCGCGACTGGCAAGCCAGGGCATAAGCCTCCAAATCCGGGAGCCCCATCCCTCCCTGTTTCCATTTACCCACCAACCGACTGAAGGGAATACGCGCTCTCTTGCCGTTCCACAGAAAACCCCGAAGTACACGTTCGACCTGCCGAAGATCGCATCTCAACACCCACACTGGAAGGGTCTGCATCCAGTAGAGTATCCTCGGCAAGATGACCATCTTGATCGCCGCTATTCGCCCCGACAGAGATAGGGGAAGGGATCTCCACGCCAACAATTGTTCCCGCAGCCTGCCCAGAATCCATTCAAAGTTGCATCGATAGAGCCGGGAAGGCTGACTAGTAAGCCGGATGCCTAAATACTTAAAGTATTCCACTGCCCATCGGAGAGGGAAAGCCCCCTGCCACCCGCCTCTCAGTTGCCCCGACACGTCTAAGGCCTCGGACTTCTCCATATTAATAGTTAAACCCGCAAACCGTCCGAAGATTTGAAACTCCCGTAGCAATGAGGCTAATGAATCCCGAGGTGCTGACAGATGCACCAGCAGGTCGTCCGCAAAGGCGGATATTTTAAACTCATGTGGGCCCAGGCGGATTCCCCGTATCTCACGAGATTGCTCCACTCTCCGTATAAGGGGATCCAATGATAACACAAATAAAAGAGGAGACAAGGGACAGCCCTGCCGAGTACCCCGGCGTAAGTTAAAGGTCTCCGACAACACCCCATTACAATAAATGGCTGCAGATGGTTCGGCATACAGGCTGTGAACCATTTTGCAAAAGGTATTCCCTAGCCCATAGCATGGGAGTAGGTGATGGAGATATTGCCAATCCACTCTATCGAAAGCTTTCTCTGCGTCAAAGCTCACTAGTAACGACTGTATCTGTCTGCGCTGCACCCATTCCAACGAGGAAAGAATTTTACGAAGGTTACGTACTGCATGTCGATTTTGCACAAATCCAACTTGCGATTCATGAACTAGCTGACCTAGCACTCCCGCCAAACAATCAGCCAAAATCTTGGCCAATATCTTAATATCAAAATTGAGCAAGGAGATGGGACGATAAGACGCCGCCTGCAAAGGGTCCTTCCCTGGTTTGGGGAAGAGGGTAATATACGCCTGGTTCCCTCCCCATTTAAAGCCGCCCTGCTTGGATCGTTTAGTGTGGAGGGCCACCAATGCAGGAGAGATACAGTCATTAAGGATCTTATAAAACTCCGCCCCAGCCCGTCCGGCCCCGGTGATTTATAACAACTCGCCTTAGCAATAACCTTTTGCACCTCTTGGATAGTCAGCGGTTGATCTAGCACTGCCCTCTCTGTCTCGCTTAACTGCGGCAGGTCCAAATCCTTCAAATATTGCACCATCCGTGCGGGAGATCCCGCCTCGGCTGTATAGAGTGTCTGGAAAAAGGAACGAAAAACACGGGCTATCTGCGGGCTTTCCCTGTGAAGTATCCCCTGATCGTCCCTAAGTGCTGTAATCAATCTTGAACTGCGGGGGCCCCGCAAACAGCGGGCCAATAGCTTGCCCGGTTTATCCCCTTGACGATACAATTGGTACCGGTAATACATAACAGATTTCATCGCTCGCTGATGTAAAAGCTCATTTAAGGCCGTCTGGGCCTCCCACAGCTGTTTCTGAAGCGCCAAGCTAAGAGCACCCGCATGTCGTCTTCGAAGCTTCGTAACTAACTTCTCGAGGCGGATAATATGTTCGACCCGTAGTCTCCATTTCCGAGCCATGTAGCCGATAATATCTCCCCGTAGGATGACTTTTGCAGTCTCCCACACCAGTTCGGGATCATCTAGATGCCCTCTGTGGTCGAACTCAAATTCCTGCCAGCGCTGGGTCAGAAACTGACGAAACTGGGTGTCTTTATAAAGCTCTAATGGAAACCGCCAGATTCGCGCCCCGGGGCTGTCTCCTACCCACCGCAGCTCGAGCCAAACCAGAGCGTGATCCAATATCTCCATGGGGCCAATCTGCGCCGCATCAACAGTGGCGAACAAACCTTTTGTAATCAACAAATAGTCAATCCGTGCGCTGGAGCCATGCGCACGAGACTGATGGGTATAATCCCTTTCGTCGGGGTGCAAGAGCCTCCAGGGATCAACCAGCCCCAGGCGAGCACACAAACGCAGCAGTGCTCGAGCCGACTGAAATCGTTCTCTGGGTCCCCCACCACTCGAGGTATCTAAAGCAACATCCATCACTCCGTTGAAGTCACCTCCCAGAATCAAAGGTATCTCAGGCAATTGCTCTACCTGGGAGGCTAAGCGAGAATACAGGGCAGAATCCGGTACATTGGGGCTATAAAGATTCCCCAAAATAGCGGGCTGCCCACCAATGTTCCCTCTAATTTTCTGTAGGCTGTGTGCGCATAATATATCAGCTGTGTGTGGCTTTTGAAGGAAGGTTAAATTTTTGTGCGCCACATAATGACACTCGGAGTTATATACTTTAAAATTTAACTACACGTCAGAATACAGTATGTACACCACATTGATTTTAATCAAATTAAATGAAAATAGACGATTACTAAATGAAGCGGGAAATTTCTAGTAATTACAATCATAACTTTTAAATTTTAAGACATCTGTGTTGTTTTCTATCAGAATCAGACCCGTAATTTTTGTGCGCTCTGTTGTAAAGTATGTGCGCTCTCTCAGCGAGGTGTGTGCGCACGCACACGCGCACAGCTTAGAGGGAACAGTGCTGCCCACCTAGTAGGCCATGCAACAAAATAAAGCGCCCCGTGGGATCCACTATTTCTTTTGTAACATCAAATCGGACATTTTTGTGTATTAGCACCACCACTCCACCTTTCTTACCCGTAGCCGGGGCCCCCCAGACCTGCCCCACCCAGTCCCGGTGGAGTTTACGGTGCTCTTCCGCTGTCTGGTGGGTTTCCTGAAGCAAAGCTATATCGGCTCGTTGCCGGGCCAGGGCCTGCAAGATTTTAGATCTCTTGATTGGGCTCCCCAGGCCGCAGACATTCCAAGAAATTATTTTCAGGTTAACAGAATGGTCGATAAGTACTGCAACCACTTATTTATTGTTGTCCCCGAGGGGGCCCCCCCAGCCTGGAGCACCCTCCACCGTATATTCTGATTGCTCACCCAGTACAGAACCTGTCTATCCCAGATGTGACTATACCCTTCCCCCCCGTCTTCTCCCAGCCTCTCCCCCTCCCATCCCTCTTCCTCTCTCTATCTTCCACTGACCCAATGGGCCAAGGAGAACCTCGCCTAGAGATCAATTAGATGCGTGCGGTCTTCCCTGCCCCCAATGCCCCGGTAGGAATCCCCGCTGCACCCAATGTTGCTGTTATTACAACGGTTTGTGGCTTGGGCTGCACGGAACAAACATACTGGCAGCCCTGCGTTAGTTAACTGGGAGATTCCCCTACAAGCTGGGATCCGCTGGGGGGCTTCTGGAGAAGCCCCCCGGAGGGTCCCCCCCCCACAGCCCGGAACGTCCCCAGGGACCGCAGCTGCCCGATCTCACCCTCCAGGGCTCCAACAACTCCCACTCGGACGGTGGGGGGCTCTCCCCGCCTACTCTCCTCGCCCCCTATGTCCCTACCCACTCAGCCCCATGGTGAAGGGGGGGTCCCCGCCCGTGAGACAGAGGTCGCCCGGGCCGCAGATCTCTTACGTTCCTCTGATTGCGCCCGGCATACCTACATCAAGCACAGGAGTACTTGGGGCTATTAAACAAAGGCCAGTGCCCCCACCCCACAAGGGCGGGAGGGCTTCACCTAGTACTCTGCCTACCCCCGCTTCCCCCACGGGCCCGAGGAACCATCCCACCTCCCCCACTGTGCTATACCCACGCACGTGCACCATACAAGTACTAAAACACACCAAAAATAATTAAAAAAAAAAAAAAGAGAGAACCCCCATGAAAAAACATGAATTAAGTGAACACAACAAATATCAAACCCTTCAAGTCCCTGTGTCTGGGCAGGCCATAGAAGCATCTCACGGGACGCTCAGAACCTTAACCGTTAGAAGTCCCCGTGGAGTAGGTATCCAAAGTCACAGCTGCAGGCCAGCCACCCCGAGCTCTTCGCAGGCCTCTTCTTCCCCAGCACGTGGTGTTAGGGTCTTTACACAAGGCTATCTCAGGGTGGGCCTCCAGACACAGTTAATTGCAGTGGCAGTTTTCAGGGTCTGCTATTATCTATTCAGGGTAAATATGCACTGTCCGATGAAAGTCGGGCCAACGCGGATAGTAAGCTACACTCGCAGCCGCCAGCAACTGTCACTCTCCTTTCTCCAGCGTTTCAATGTAAGGCCCAGCCTCCGCGGCGGATTCAAAGGACCGATGGCTCCCTGCATGAAACACGTGCAACCTGGCAGAGTATTGCACAGAGAACTTGACATGTAAGGCAATAAGCCGTTGGCAAAGGGGGGCATAGGCTCAGCGTTTTTGGCTTAACGCCACAGAATAATCTTGAGCGATGCGGATTTTCATATTCTCGTGTGTGAGCTTCCTCCTTCTGCCGCGCGGCTCGAAGTATGGCTTCTTTTTGGGGAAAGGAGAGAAATTTCACAAGAACCACTCGAGGCCGCTGGTCGCGGGGCTGCTTAGCTCCCACTCGATGTGCTCGTTCGATCCGCAATCTACCGCCTGCTTCAATGCCTTCGAAGAGCTGGGGGAGTAAGGTTTCTAGGTATTGAACGAGATCCTTATCTGCGATCGAGTTGGCAATGCCCATCACCCTCAAGTTGTTGCGCCTGGAGCGATTTTCCAAATCGTCCATTTTCAGTTCGTGGGCTTGTATCTGAGATTTCAATAGCACTAGATCCTGTGTAAGAGTCCCCAGACTATCTTCCGCTTTACTGATGCGGTCCTCCGCTTCTTGGAGCCTACTTCCCAGGGCCCCGACAGAGGCTTGCAGGTTATCCATTTTGTCATGTAGTGCTGTAAATTGCACCGATAATGCTTCTGCTACAGCTGCGGAGACCTCCTCCACAAATACTGGGGACGTTGGCGATTTGGGCATGGGAAGGTTGTCGGCCATTTTAGCTGCCGGGATGGCCCGTTCCTTCTCCCTCCGTGCAGTTTTTACCGCAGATGCCATCGCTCTTTTCGTCCCCCGAACACAGCTCGAAACTCAGTGAACTACCGTGCCCAAGCGGTACAATCGCTGGCCAGTTTTCGGTGCTCAAAATGGCTTTAAAATCACGGTTTGGGCCAGGGAAGACCGGAGCGCTAGCAGTGGCAACCTGCTGCTCTCACTGCATCACGTGATCTCCGATTTAGCTGATCTTATGTTGTCCGGAAGAGTGTTCCATATTGATGGAGCATACAGGGAGAATGCTCTTTTGCTGGATTGTTTCTCTTTTGTTTTCTCTTTTGGGTTTATTGTTGGGATTTGCATTTAGGAGCTCTTGTAAGGACTCAGCTAATGTTTCATTTCTGATTTTGAATATGGTTAATGCAGTTTTGTATTTGGCTCTTGTAGAGTGGGTGTTATGTGTTCATGTTTGGCTGATCCTGTTATGAGCCGGGCAGCAGTGTTCTGGACTAGTTGAAGTGGTCTTGTGGATTGAGCTGGGAGACCTTGGAAGAAGGAATTGTAGTAGTCAAGAATGGGGGTAATGACAGCTTGGCAAACTATACAGAAGTGTTCCTGGTTTAGGAGGGGTTTTAGTCTGCAGATGATGGCCAGTTTGTAGGACGCATTCCTGGTGGTTCTGTTGATATGTGGTTATAGATTTAGGGCTCGGTCCAGGGTCACACCTAGGTATCGAACCTTTTCCTTTGTTGTGATTGGAGTATCTTGTAGGATGATGGAAGCTGGGGGGATGAAAGAGGTATCACGTGACATGAATAGTGCTTCGGATTTCTTGAAGTTAACAAAGTAGATTGTTTGAGGAGAGCCAGTTGTTCATTTCATGTAAGCAGGCTGTGATTGTTGTATAATCTGGTTTGTCAAGGAGGATTGGTGTGTAGATCATAATGTCATACGCATAGATAGCATAGAGGATCTTGTGCTTTTTGAAGATGTTGCAGATTGGCTGTATGTATATGTTGAACAGCTGATAGGGAGGACCCTTGCAGGACTCCCTGAGTGACGTGAATTGGCGTGGAGGTGGTAGACCCAACTCTGACCGTTTGTTGTCTGTGAGTTAGATAGGACTGGAACCAGTTGAGGGTGGTGTTAAGAAGACCAATACTGGCTAGATGTTCTAATAGAATGCTATGATTTACAGTGTCGAATGCTGAGGAAATGTAGATAAAAACGAGTAAAAAGCCTGTTTTTATATTATCGATGCCTCTGAGAAGTGTGTCCAGTAAGTGAGTGAGGAGAGTCTTAACACTGTGGAAGGGGTGGAAACCATGTTGGTGAGGATCAAGTTGGGCATGTGTGTCAATGTGATCTTGTAGCTGTTTCTGTCCTTCCTTTTCAATTATCTTGGATAGGAAGGGAAGGCTGGAGATTGGGTGGTATGATGCAGGGTCTAAGCTGTTTGTTGAAGTGTTTTTTTGGATGGGGCGGATAGTAGCTTGCTTGAAGGCATGAGGCATATATCCGCGAGATAGAGAATTGCTTACTATGTTGTGGATGTAGCTGATGACCTCTTCTTTGGTTGACTTGATCCATGCTACTGGGCAAGGATCTGTTGGAGCCGTGCTGGTGTTTACTGCTGTTATGGTCTGGAGAGTCTCTTCCAAAGTGGGGATATGGAATTCCCTCCATTCTTGAATGGGGTTGGGATTTGCCTTTGAGGTATTGTGGATGTTATGGGGAGGTGTCATCGGGGTTGGTTTATTCTTGTTGATGAGATAGAAAAGGTTTGAGGTTGTATGGAGCTCTCATCTTTATTTGAAGGGTCTTTTGCGAGTTTGCGGATGATTTCAAATAGCTCTCTGGATTTGTTGCATGATTTTAATATTAAGTTTGTGTGGTATTCTTGTTTCTGATTATTAATTAGATTATTGTATTCCTTTTGCATTGTTTGGTATTGAGTTAGGTTTGAATGTGATCGATCAAGTCTCCATTTTCTTTCCAGTTGACGGAGTTTTCTCTTTGTTTCTCGTATTGATGCTGAGTACCATGGGGCAGATTTGGGTCTTGTCTCCTTTTGCTGTGTGTAGGAGGGTTTAGGGACTTTGCTGCTTTGTTGACTGTAGTGTTTCAGGCATTGATGGCATCATCCAGGTCAGTGAAATTCGTGGGGAGATGAGGGAGAGTGTCGTTTAAAAACTGGACTTTGTTGAATCCTTTAAATTTCCTTATTGGGTGAGGTTCGGTTTGTGGTTTTTCTTGTGGGGGGAGATGGATCTTGAAATGTATTGCATGGTGGTCTGACCATGGAATCGGTGTGACTTGAAGGTCTGTTATTTTGCCTTGTGAGAGGATATTCTTTGGGATGAAGATGAGATCAGGAGTGGAGCTGGACCTGTGTCAGGGATCCTTGAGGATTTGGCCAAATTTGAGTAAGTCCATTGCATTAAGGAAGGCTGCTTTTTCATTAGTGTGGGCGGATGTTAGATTTAGGTCCCCAAATACGATGAGTGGTTTGAGGGGAGAGATGGCTGAGCAAACAGCTTTGATAATATTCTTAAAGACTGCATTAGGGGGTCGGTAGGTGAGGCAGATAGTAAAGTGTTTGTTTTCTAGTGTGAGTAAGTTGCAATGTTTGGAGCTGGTGGATCTGCAAGGTTTGAGATGGAGGTCTGTTCTTGCAAGAATTAGGACCCCGCCGCCTCTTTTGTGTGTGCGTGGGCAGTTAAATGCAGTGTAATTTTGTGGTGTGATTTGGTTTAGAATTACTTGGTCTGTGGTTTTTACCATGATTCAGTGATACAGAGAATATCACAGTAGTGGTATTGTAAGTGGTCTAAGATGGTGTTATGTTTATTTCTAATGGATCGGGCGTTAATTAGCCCAGTGTTTAAGGGTGTGTTTGATATGGGTGGAGTTTGGTGATTGGTGTTGTGGGTGGTGGTTCGTATTCTTATTAATCTGTGGGTTCTGCTGTTTGTATGCTTGTGTGTGTTCTGCCATAGTTGTGCTGGACTGGGTATGTGTAAAGGGGATAGGTTTAGGACTATGGTGGGTAGATTTGTAATATATGCTGTTGTTGAAGGGCAGCCAAATAGGATCAGGATGAGAAAGAGGGTGTATAGTGTTCTGGTGGCTGTCATAGCTTTATGATTAGTTATCTGTGGTGAGATTGTAGAGTTCCAAGGGTGGTGTGCACCATAGGTGTATCGTGGTACTTACAGTCATGGTTGTTCTAGAGCAGGGGTCTCAAACTCCAGTCCTGGAGGGCCGCAAACCAGTCAGGTTTTCAGGGTATCCCTAAAGAATATGCATGAGATATATTTGCATGCACTGCCCCCATTGTATGCAAATATATTTCATGCATATTCATTAGATATACTCTGAAAACCTGATGGTTTGCGGCCCTCCAGGACTGGAGTTTGAGACCCTGTTCTAGAGGGAGTTTTGGGTTGCTGGGTACTGTGCTGAGTTCTCCGTGGGATGAGGAAGGAAATTGTTGCTTGAAGGACGGCAGGCTTGAGCGCAGAAAGGTTGTCTGTATGATCTTCTTTGTTTTGGGGCAGTTTGCTGTCTGTTCTTTCGTGGAATATAGCCTGAGGTGCTTTCAGTTCCACGCCTAAGGGCCATGCCAAAGGGCCCTCTGGTGAGGCCCTCAGGCGCGGGCCCACCAGGTGCGGGCGTGCTGGGAGGCGCTCCTATTTAAATGTTGCTGGTTGGGCCCTGATTGGCCTTCTGATGGAGAGCGGGAGGGGTTTCAGCTTCCCACTCTCTGTCCAGACAACGATCAGGGCTCGAGGAGCCGGGGGAGCAGTCTTTGTGCGCCAGGAGGCACTCCTGTTTAAATGTTGCCAGTCGGGCCCTGATTGGCCTTCTGATGGAGAGCGGGAGGGGTTTCAGCCTCCCGCTGTCTGTCCGGACGACGATCGGGGCTCGGAGGAGCCGGGGAGCAGTCTTTAGATGACTGCTCTGTGATGGGATAGTACAAGAAGGACAATAGGTGGTTTGCAAAGTAGAAAGATATAGCGGGAAACCTTCGTAGAAAGTCTTGTGTGTGAGAATCAGAACCGGAAAGGAACAGGCAGTTAATGGTACTGAAAAAGTAGTGCGGTAACATGATTATATTTAGAGCATTGTTTAGTAGACAAATGGCAGAATACTGAATTAGCTGTAGTTTCTAGATATTGGTGGATCTAAGGCCTTAGTAAATGGCATTACAATCTGCTATCCAATTAGATAGTGTGTGATTGGCAACAGCAGTCCCAGGTTTATTGGGGGTCAAAGAAAACAAAAAGCTAGATAGACTTTCTGGAGATAATTTTATAAAGGATTTTTTTGTGAGTATATGCCAGTATATGTGCATAAAACACCTCCTATAAACTTACCTCACATGTAAAAGTCTACATGATGCAATTAGGTGCAAACCTTTACATGACTTTAGACTAGGCATATTCAGGGGAGAAATTTGGGGGAGGTGCGCAGGTGGAATTGTGATTTACATGTGTACTTCATGTGCTAACATTTATGCTTTCTCCTAAGCAGGTGTAAATGTCCATGGTTCAATCTAGCTATGATTTCTTCTAGCTTACTCCTAATATTTATAAAGGCATAAAGGCACATAGGCACCTGTTATAAAATTACCTTCTCTAAGAGTTTTAGTCTGCTCCAAGTACTATAGAAGGTTAAGGCTCTTTTGCAATCCAAGGTGTGCACGGCAAGTTTACCTGAATGGACATGTGACCTAGAAAAAAACGTTGGAAGGATGATTGACAAGCTAATGTGGAATTTAGGATGCATGCAAAGAACTACTTATTATCATAACGTCTTCTGAAAAGTAGCTAAGTTACTAAAGGCTTGTAGCTTATCGACTCTGCATGCCAAAATGACAGCCACCAAAAATAAGGCCTTCCAGATTAGGTAACTTCAATTCACAGGAGCCTAGTGACTCAAAGCAAGCTTTCATCAGCAGGGTTAGAAACACATTCAGGTTGAAAAACACCGCAGAAGGCTTAATAGGGAGCATCAATAAATACAAGCCTTCTATAAAACAAACTAAGGCCTGCAGAGAGATGAATTTACCTTCTACAAGGTGGTGATATGCGCCAACTGCATCCTAACAGAGTTGGTTTTTAAGCCCGATTTCAACAGTTATAGAAGGTATTCAAGTATCTTTTGTAGGGGGCAGGAAAACAGATCTATGGCTTGTCCATCACAGTGAACAGCAAACTTCTTCCTTTTAAGACTATAAGATCCTCTGGTGGAATCCCTACTAACAGAAAGAAAAATTTCAGAGATACCTTCAGGCAGATTCAGGAACGCGAATGTTGTCCTCTCAACAACCAGGCTGTGAGAGCTGGGGACCCAATGCTGGGATGTATCAGAGTTTCCTAATTTTGCATGATGAGGGTTAGAGAAGAGCCCATTCTGATAAATTCCCTGAGGGACAACTCCCACAGGAGCGGGAACCAACTCTGTCTCAGCTAATGAGGAACTATGAGTATCTTAGTACCCTGATCTCACTTGAGTTTTAAAACTACTTTTGCTACAAGAGGTATCGGAAGATATGCATACAGAAGGTCCTTCCACCAACTTAGGAGGAAGGCATCTGATGTTAGTTTGCTATAGTCCAAATGGAACAGAACCTTTAGAGGGGACAGAAATTGATTTATCACAGCCATCCTCCACCCACAGTTTGCTACCTCTGGCCAGGACCACTCAAGCAGTTGTAAGATTCAATTCTGCTAGGTTGCGGTCCTTGACTGCCAGGGTGGCTCTGAGGATTATCCCATGAGAGATGGTCCAGTTCCACATTCAGATAATTTCCCAACACAGAAGGTATAACTCTGTTCCACCCTGCATGTTCACATATTACATGCTATCTGATTTCCCATATGGACGATAACAATTTATTTATTTATTTATTCAAATTTGTTAATAATTTTAAAAAATGCCCAAAGCAAATTACAACCATAAAAATGCAACTCAAGAAATAAAATCACTCCAACAGAACATGAACATACCTCAAACCTTATCTAACACTAAGATCACATCTAAGCTATACAATGCCATAAATTTGTTGGTCAGCTGATCTCTAAAAGCCTTTAAAGCATTTCAAATTGTCCTTAGCTGTAGGAAATTCATTTGGTGAAGTTTCTTCTGAGCAGACCATAGCCCTGGGTATGGAGCCCTTCTATAAGAACTCCCAAGCTCTGCTTGGATGCATACATAAGAACTACCATACTAAGTCAAATCAAAGGTCCATCAATTCCACTGTCCTGTTTCCAACAGTGATTAGTGCAGGTCGCAAGTACCTGACATATCCCAAAAGTAGCTAAATTCCATGCTACTTATATCCAGTGTTAAACAGTAGTTTTCCCCTGATGTCCAAATCTGGTGTCGCTAAGATAAAATTTTACTTACCAGAATTACTCTTCCTGGAGTCCTGCTAGACCAGTCCAGACAAGTGAGTTGTGTCCCCCTGCCAGCAAATGTGGAGACAGAGAATAAACTAGAACTTCCACTGACATCATCACTGCTACTTGAGCTGGTGTAGCTAGGGGCATACTTCAGTATTTGTACCCAAGCATATGGTCAAGAACCTGACCTCACATGACTTTATTGGGGCTAACAGAGATAGAACATATAGCACTCATTTCAAAATCTTGGTACTAAAAGCCACATCTGCCCTGGCGTGGATCTCCAAGAGGTAATGCCTGACAAAGATAGAGAGGGATGACCAATTTGCAGCCCTATAAATGTCAATGGGAGTGACAGAACTGCGCTTTGCCAGGTAGACCTGTGCCTGAGTGCAGTGCACCCACAATCCTTCTGGAACAGTTCGATTATACAGAAGATACACTGAGGACACTGCCTCCTTTATCCAATGGGCCAAGCTAGCCTTAGAAGCCACTTTACCTTTGTGCTTTCAGAAAGAATTAGAGACCTTCAGATATCTGAGAAGCACCCTATGGATATCAACTAAATGTAGATCCTTGTCCTTCACTGTACATTGTTCCACTGAAAAGGAAGAAAGACAAATCACCTGATTGACATGAAAAGCAGACACTACATTAGACAAGAACAAAGGGTCTGGCCAGATGGAAATGGATTCTTCTGAAAAGGACAGATAAAGATCTCTAATGAGAAAACCACTAGCTCTGAAATCAGACATGAGAAACAGATGACGATCAAAAAGATGGGCTTTAGGTACAAATTCTTAAGCATAGCCCGTTTCAACAGCTCGAAGGGAGCAGACATTAGAGCCTAAAGAATGAGGCTCAAATATCACAGTGGAACAACCAACCACAGAGGAGGAGGATGCAAGTGCCGCATCCCTTAAGTGAAGCATGCAACATCCGGGTACAAAGCAATTCAGCAACCAGCTATCGGCCTTCAAAAAACATATTAATATTGCAACCTGAGCTCTCGAACTGAGACAGACCCTTATCAAAACCATCCTGCATGAAGGTAAGCAAGGATGGTAATTCTACCTTTTAGGGAGCTAAGTGGCACTCACAAAATCAAACCTCAAAAAGACAGCAGATCCACACATAGGATAAGCAAGTGGAACCACGTTGCACCTTCAAGAGAGTGAAAACCAAGCCATAAGTGAGAAGGGAGGGAGTTTAACTGCAGCGTGTGAGGAGGAGTGGAGCCCCTATCATCGGGCTCTGTGACTGCCGGGACTGAGCCTGCTTTGCTGCCGCTGACGCTCACCTGCTCTGATCGGGCAGGCACGCCCGGGGCAGCCTGCAGCTGCTGGGGCCTGACGGCCTTTAAAATCGGTTCCTGGAGTTCTTACCGGTGGAGTTTAACTGCAGCGTGTGAGGAGGAGTGGAGCCCCTATCATCGGGCTCTGTGACTGCTGAGACTGAGCCTGCTTTGTTGCCGCTGACGTTTACCTGCTCTGATCGGGCAGGCACGCCCGGGGCAGCCTGCAGCTGCTGGGACCTTTCCATCTATAAAAGTGACTACGCTCCCTCCGTGATCGCGGAGCGTGTTCGCGGGGCGTGTATTTTAAGGGGCGTGTTTAAAGGGGCAAGATCTGCCCCTTTGACGCCCCTTCGACGTCACTATGACGGCGCTTTGTGTCTCAGCATGTATTTGGAGGGAGGAAGGGCTTGCCTGTTGAGAGGTATGTTTGTATAGAGCTCCGTATTGTTTTATTTCCTTTTTGTTGTATGGGGTTGAGCAGTTAAGGTTGCTTACTCTTATTGCCTGCACTATTATGGGTAAACGGAAAGCCAAGGTATTAAACAAGCCACAACCGGCTGCTTTATAAGAAGCTAAACCGGTTGGTCCATTAGACAGACATTTTGCCCCCCTCCCTCTGGCACAGTCCTCTCCCGAGGGTGTCTCTTTGAGCTCCGGAGGGAGAACTCCCCCTCTTTGCCCAGGTTTGGAGAGTATGGTTAAGTCTGGGGGCCTCGTGGGGCAGGAGCGGGAAACTGTGACCTCTGTAACTTTTCCTAATCCTGTTAAGT
Source organism: Ichthyophis bannanicus (assembly GCA_033557465.1). NCBI lineage: Eukaryota > Metazoa > Chordata > Amphibia > Gymnophiona > Ichthyophiidae > Ichthyophis > Ichthyophis bannanicus. The sequence continues at coordinate 198,790,503 of CM066039.1, forward strand.
CAACAGTCTTGGAGGGAGCCATGGATCTCCCTGCCTTGTCCCCTGATGCTGAGATAACCCTGAGAGATCTTTGGGGGGCGTTGAAAAGTATTGATTCTAAGGTTTCCCTTGTCGTTAATTCCCTTTCTACATTTTCTCAGGAGGCTGCCATGTCTATTTGGCAGCTCGATGAGAAAATTACTTTGACGGATCTGAAGGTTAGCAAATTAGAATCTCAGGTGCTCCCATTGCAATCCATTAATGTGGTTGGGATCAAAGATTCTTTGCTTTTACATTCAAAATTGGAAGCCCTTGAGAATTCTTCCTGGATGTATAACTTGCGTTTCCTTAATTTTCCCTTTTCATCTCTTTTGTCGGCTAAAATTCTTCTAGATAAATACCTTAAGGAAGTGTTATCTATTCTGATCCAATTGATGTTACTCAAATTTATTATGTGCCCTCTGGATCCAAAAAGGTTAGTCTCGCAGAGGGGGCGTTGGATGAGATTGTTCCATCTATGTCTAATCTGATTGCCTTCCTCGAGGATTCCCTAGATATAATCACTCAAAGGTCCACATTACTGGTATCCTTTTCGTCTATTTTAGTGAAGCAACGTATTCTTAAAGCCTTTTTCAAAGCAAGGGCTACGAAGTTCTGTGGTCAATTGATTAATGTTTTTCCCGATGTTACGTGTAGCACCCAATTCCGCCGGTGGCAATTTTTGACTCTTAAGCCCCGTGTTTTGGCATTGGGCGCTACGTTTTTCTTACGCTTCCCATGTAAGTGTGTAATCAACTACGAGGGGGCTTCTTATGTCTTTGTAGATGTTTCCCATTTGGAAAAATTTCTCTCTGATAGGCAGAGTAGAGCGGGGGAGGGTCCAGTTTAAGTAAAATAGCCTCCAGTTTTTGGGTCTTATTTGGCCTTGTTTTCCTTATACCATGTTTCCTTTTTTTGATACAGTTAAGCTCCCGTAATGTGGGCTATTATAAGTGTCCCTTGCTAATTATTTTCTTTGTCCAATTTTTTGGCTGTATTGATTCTTGCTATTTTGTTGCTGGTTGCGAGTGTACACTGCTTTTTCCTTTCTTGTTTTGGTTGTTGTAATGACTAAAATCACAATAAAAAAAAAGAGAAGGGAGCTGAATTGTCCAAAAGGATGTGCCCCTGACACAACAGGCCCCAGACTTGTGGGAGGCACAGGGGCGGCCCTTCCAGGAGCCGCATCAGATCTACATATCAGGACCTCCATGGCCAATCCAGCACCTCCAGAATCACTAGGCTTGGGTGGAGCTGTATCTGTCAAATTACCTGCACTATAAGGAGCCATGGCAGAACATGTACAGGAGAGGCTTCTGAGCCCAAGGTTGTATCAGGGCATTAATGCCTTTGCAGCCAAACTCCTTGCGGCAAACTGAAGAATCTTCCACCTTGGCACTGTCCCAGAAGCCATCAAATCTATCCAGGGATGGCCCCACCAGTCCAGGACCACTGGAACGCTGACGGGGCTAACTCTCACTCCCGAGGATCGAGGGTGAGGACTAAGATAATCTACTTCTACACCATTCATAATGAGAATGTACTGTGCCGAAAAAGCATGAGAAGATTCCGCTCTGCCCATGGAAACAAGACAGCCAGTTCTAGGGCTACTCCCATGAATTTGGTGTCTCCCTGTTTGTTGACATATGCCACAACTGTGGCACTGTCCGAGAAGACCCAGACTACTCAGCCCCTAACCTGGTGATGAAAATGCCAGAGAGCCAAGCCAATGGCACGTACTATGAGGATATTTAATGGGTTATGCATCCCTGAGCCAACTGGCCCTCACAATGAGTCCCCTAGCTTGAACAGGCTGGCATCCCAAATCAAGATGAGCCACTGAGGATTGTCTAGGGACATACCATTTTCAGACTGGCCACCAAAGCAGGCCAGACATTATAGATGGCAGAAGGAGGAGCATAATCTTGAAGTCTTGCAAGTGAGGTGACAAACGGGACAGCAATGCCCTTTGGAGCAGTCTCATATGAGCCCTTGCCCAAGGGACTAACTCTAAGTGGCCGCCATCGAACCCAGGAAGATAGTCCCAAATTGGAAGGTCATCAGCTGCGCAAGAAACTTTACTGTTCTCTTGGCAGTCATAAAGACTCTGCCTGCGTGGGTGTCTAAAAGGGCCCTTAGATACTCCAATAACTTGAAGGACTGCTGAGAGAGGAGCTGCTACTGTTGGGAGGGAATCTGGACTGGTAAGTGTTTACCTGCTCAGAAATTCTCACGTTCTTCTCACTCAAAGCTCCCTACTGACCGCTTTGACCTGGTGAAAAGTGATATAGAAGTCTAGCTAAATAAATAAATACATATATACTGCATGGTGATATACCAATCTGTCTAGAAACCTCCTCAACCCGCCCTCTGTTAAAAAATTCCCACCTTGACCCCGCCTCCTACAGACCCATAGCAAGTCTACCATTCATAGCCAAAGCAATCGAGAAGACCGTCCAAAACCAACTGCAAGAATACCTTGACATCCATACTCTGCTTGATCCACAATAACATGGATTCCAACTGTACCATGGAGTGAAAACCCTCTTCTGTCCTCTTGAACAACCTCATAAAAGGAATTCAGAACACTCACTAAGTTTTCATAGTCATATTCCTCGATATCTCAGAAGCCTTTGACACCATCAACCATAACATCCTCCTACAACATCTACATTCAATAGGAATATGAAATGCCATATTAAAATGGTTCCAAGCCAACCTACACAACTGGCTCCAACAGATAAGGATTGGCTCACTATCATCAACCCCATACCCCCAAACTCAATGTGTCCATCAAGGATACACCCTCTTAGCACTTCTCTTCAATATCTACATGCAACCACTCTGCACCATTATCCAATCACACAACATCTACGTAGACGACATCATGCTATATGCACCATTCAACATGAACAAACCCTCATACCACAAGCTACAACAGAGCTTCACAAACGTCTCACAGTGTTTGCCCACAAACCACCAATCCATAAACCTAAATAAACCCTAATCCTTATTTGTTACCAAAAACAAATCATTCATCCCACCCTCATCCATCACTCTCAACCACACAGAAATCCAAGTCAAACCTGAAGTGAAATACCTGGGCATTACCCTCAATCATCACCTCACCCTGAAGAAACAAATAAGGAACACAGCAAGATCAATCTACTACAAAACCCAAACCTCCAGCACCTCCGCCCTCTCCTCTCGCCACCAGATTTCCGCTCGGCCCTACAGGCTCTCATGATGCCACATATTGACTACTGCAACTCAATATACCATAGACTACCAAAATCAACGCTCCTTCCACTGCAAACAGCCCTCCCACAACAGTTCGGATCATCCAGGGTGCCTCCAGACACAACCACATCACCCCCATCCTCAAACACCTTCATTGGCTCCCACTGCAGGGCAGAATATAATACAAAATTATCCTTACAACATGTTGTTGTTGTTGTTAAGTGCCATCGAGTTGGAGTCAACTCATGGCGACCCTCTGGATAGCTATCCTAAATTGTGTTCGGTCTTCAGTCAGGCGGCTCATTGTTGACAGACTGGTACCCGTAGCTGCTGTTATTGTATCGATCCATCTCATTGCTGGCCTTCCTCTTTTGCGTTGACCTTCTATCTTGCCAAGCATGATGTCTTTCTCTAATGATCTCTCTCTTTGCATGATGTGTCCCCTTACGACATACAAAACCCTCAACCACCAATCATCCCCCTACCTTCAAACCTGCAGACAAACAGATCACGAAGATCCTCCACAAAGAACATTCTCGCCATCCCCCAAGCAATAAGAAAAAGCACCCAGCAAGTATACCCCAAATCCTTTGAGCTCTATGCTCCCACATCCTGGAACTCCCTCCCTGACTCCAGAAGAAACATCAAAGACCTCTGCACCTTGCACAAACTCCTCAAAAACCATCTATTTACCCTCCCACTTTGGACCCACCTCCACTTAACTCCCCCCCAAACACTTCCTCCACTTTGAAGAACACACTGGGCCCGATTCTGAAAAGCGACTAGCAGGGCTGGACGTCCCAGTGGGTCATCCAGTCCCGCAATCTGCCAGCACCGTATTCCGCCTCATGTTCCCTGCATGCGCGGAGCCACTGTGCGAGGTGTGCTCTATGGGGCGGCACGGGGGCAGAGAGTGGGCGGAGCAGAGGCAGACCAGGAACCAGGACATACAGGATAGATTCATGTCATAGCCCTATACATCTGGCGGTCTCCAGGAGGATGCCCAGCTTATTGCACCTCAGAGCTGGACTAAGTGCTGAGAGCCCATGTGATTGGCCATAGCAGCACTCCAACTGACATGACGCCATGGAAGGTGAGGCCCCACCGCCCAATCCCATCCTTGGCGGACCCCGCCAAGGGTCAGGTGGTGGGGAAATGAGGTCTGGTTGCGAGTCGGACCTCTGGTGCTCCTGCTGGGCATCCTAGTGCCATAGCAACGGGACGCCAAGGCTCCAGCACACCAGCAGGAGAATGGGACAGGCTGGCTGTGTTGCAGGATGGATGTCTCCCATGGCGGATCGAGGGGCATGTCAGGCTGTCTCAGTGCCCGATCCTGCAACTGTGGGAATGTCTAGCTCTTGCAGTGCAGAACCGGGTACAAACAGAGCCCAGACAGTGCTTGGACGTCCGAAAGGCCCTGACATGCCCCTGTTGGAATCGGGCTCACTGTATATAGTAAAGGCAGCAAGTACCTGCCTAAACTTATGATAATAAGTTTCTGTTCTTTAACCCTTATCGTACAAAGTTAATGTTCCATGTAAACGTTGTTTAACCTGTTCAAAGTTTTATGTACACCACTTTGACCTCCGTGAAATGCGGTATAAAAGTTTGTTCAAATAAATAAATAAAAGTGAATGCTTTAGGTTAAGCTGATAAAATCTGTGTATATTTATATTTCTGGGTTTATTACATCAGGGTATAGTTTAACAAACTTTCAGTTAAATTACAGGGAATTAGGGTATACTGTAGTTTCACAGGTAGAATTTCAGTGAAATTAAAGTCAGTTACGGTATGGTTTTAATAGACACACTCTCAGAGTAACTAAAATCATTTAGGGTATAGTTTTAACAGACAGACTCTCAGTGTTTATTTCCCACCTCCCCTCCCACCAACTCCCACCCACCTCTCCCCAACCCCCACCCACCCCAGGCACAATCTTTGATTTATAGGCTCTTGAGCTAGTAAAAAGGAACAGAGGGAAAGTTTGCACTTCTAGGTTTAACTGGTTATCTTCATAAACAGGTTCTTAGACCATACTGTTGTTGTTAAGTACCATCAAGTCACTGTAGACTCATGGCGACCCTCTGGATAGTTGTCCTAAACCAGGGATCTCTAACTCCAGTCTCGGAGGGCACCAGTCAGGTTTTGGGGATATCACTAATGAATATGCATGAGATATATTTGCATGCACTGCCCCCACTGCATTAGAATTTCTCTCTTGCATATTCATTACACAAACAAGCTCCCAAACCCACCAGTCTGGAGAAAAACAAAAATCCTTCTCTTCACACTTACAGACCAAAAACCCTTCTCCCAACATACAATTCAAAAACAGAATTTTAATGTATATAAATCACTTACTATGAACTTAATCCCAACTACAATCAGCAGAGACTCAGTAGTGAGTAGGCAAACAGACTAAACAATGGGTAGGAGAAAAGCCTCAGATAACTTAACCTCCCTCTATGTGGCTACTCAAAGCATAGGGGAACAAACAGCTCCACATCATAGGCTGAAAAAACTCCTCCCATCAACAAATTCAAAAATGTTTTTATTATAAAATACATAAAAACCTCTAAACAACATCTAAACAACATCTACAGCAGAAGGTACCCCAGGGCGCCCTGAAAGTAACAATCACTCGAATGGTATTATAACACCAATTATATAGGAGCTATTTAAACCGGAATCACAGACCAATACAATGGCCACCTATAAAGGAATAAAGGAGCAGTCACAAAACTTCTCAATTTTTCACAATCCTCTTGTGTTTAAACAACTTTGAATAATTTTGTTTCATCTGCAGATTTGATCACCTCACTCGTTATTCTAATTTCCAGGTAATTTATTTATGTTTTAAAAAGCAGTGAGCCCATCACAGATGCTTAGCGGTACTCTACTAGTCACCTTTCTACATTGAAAAAATTGTCCATTTAGCCCTACTCTCTGTTTTCTATCTTTAAACCAGTTCCTGATTAATAAATAGTACACTGCCTCCTATCCCATGACTTTTTAATTTTGTCAAAAGTCTCTCATGAGGGATCTTGTCAAAGGCTTTCTGAAAATCCAGATACACTATATCCACCAGCTTACCTTTATCTACCTATTTATTCACATCTTAAAAAAAAATATAACACATTAGTGAGTCCCTCAAACTTATTAGGTATATCTGTATTGATTCAAATATCCCTATTTCCCTAATAACTTTCAGTAACTGAACAACTTTAAATAGCTAAGCAAATCATTATAACCAGCAGCAAGATGGGGGCTATCCAGTTTTATGCACAGAGTGTCACATGAATGATTATCACCAGGCTAGTGAGCACTGTTCCCTCTAAGCTGTGCGCGTGTGCGCGCGCACACACCTCGCCGAGCGAGCGCACATACTTTACAACAGAGCGCACAAAAATTACGGCTCTGATTCTGATAGAAACCAACACAGATGTCTTAAAACTTAAAAGTTATGATTGTAATTACTAGAAATTTCCTGCTTCATTTAGTAATCGTCTATTTACATTTTATTTGATTAAAATCAATATGGTGTACATACTGTATTCTGACGTGTGGTCAAATTTTAAAGTATATAACTCCGAGTGTCGTTATGTGGTGCACAAAAATTTAACCTTCCTTCAAAAGCTGCACACAGCTGATATTTTATGCGCACACAGCCTACAGAAAATTAGAGGGAACATTGCTAGTGAGAAGTCTTATGCAAACTCCTTGCTCCCAGGGAATGAGTCTGATCTCTGGAGGCTAGAGTAGCAGACTTGGAGTAGTTGAGGCAGACAGAGAGGTAAATAGATGAGACCTTCAGGGATATACTGTAGAAGTTTAGTCCCACCTCCAGTTTGGCAGCCTCTCTTGTGCCATGGTGGTCACCTAAGAGTATCACCTCAGTGTGGCAGAAAGTGGTCCTGTAGCAGTGACTAGATCTGTCCTCTAAGTGATGCAATATCCTCTGGCACCGAGGATGTGACTCTAGGAATATGTGCCCATGAGGAAAGGGTGAGGGTGACCGTTATAGTTGATGATTCAATCATTAGGCATGTAGATAGCTGGGTGGCCGGTAGACATGAGGATCACCTGGTATCTTGCCTGCCTGGTGCGGTGCTGAACCTTACACACCACCTAGATAAGGTTTTAGCTAGTGCTGGGAAAGTGCCTGCTGTCTTGGTAACAATGACATAGGACAGTGTAGGAGAGGGGCACTGGAAGCAAATTTGGGTTTTTATGTAGAAAGTTGAAATCCAGAACTTCCAGGGTAGCATTTTCAGAAATGATTCCCATTCAACGTACAAGACGAAAGAGGCAGTTAGAACTCCGGCGTTTCAATGCGTGGATGAGACAACAGTGCAAGGAAAAGCATTTTAGATTTGTTAGGAAATGGGCAACATTCTGGGGAAGGGGGGCGCTTTTCTGAAAGGATGGGCTCCACCTTAACCAGGGTGGAACCAGGCTGCTGGCATTAACCAAAGCATAGGCGTGGCCTCTGCTGACACACAGAGATTATACAATTCTATGATATGCGCATGTGAGATTGCCAGTCTAGGTGTGGAAAGTTGTACCTGCTCTCAGGCAGGTGTAACTGCCACACCTAAGGGTTCCAGCATATTCATAAACCCTTATTTTATAAAGCAAAGCATGCATTCACTTTATCAAATAGGCCTGAACTGCCCATACCAAACCGCATATTGCCTGCTTGAGATTAAACAAAATTACCCTCTTAATGTGGAACCTAGTATCGTGTTGCTATATTTTGAGTTATTCTTTCCTATGTACATCACTTTGCATTTATCCACATTAAATTTCATCTGCCATTTGGAAACCCAGTTTCCCACTCTTGCAAGATCACTTGAAATTTGACACAACCCACATGCTATTTAACAAGTTTGAATAATTTGGTGTCATCTGAAAATTTAATGACCGCACTTATTCTCATTTCCTGATTTATAAATATGATAAAAAGCACCAGTCCCAGTACAGATCTCTGGGGTTCTTCACTATTTGTCTTCCTTCATCGAAAAAATAGCCATTTAACCCATCTCTCTGTTTTCTCTTTTATCTAGTTTCTTATCCACAATAGGACATTTCCTCTTATTCCATAGCTTTTTAGTTTCCTCGGGAGTATTTCATGAGGTGTTTTATCAAGGGGTTTCTGAAAATCCAGATACACTACAAGGCATATTTCAGCTCAGGAGTTCTCAATGTTTTCAGGATAAACACAATGAATATGCATGAAAGATTTGCATATGATGCAGGTAGTGCACACAAATCTCTTTCATGCATATTCAATACAGTTATTGTGAAAATCTGACTGACTAGGTTTGTCCTGAGGACTGTGTTGAAAACCGCTGTTTTAGATAGCACATGGAGATTGGAATAGAGATGTCTAGGTCATGACAAATACAGTGCCACCGGTACTTTAGAAAAGGCTCTACCAAACATACAGGGGATCATTCTGTGCCATTAACAACGGGATGTACGTCCAGGCAGGACATACATCCCAACTGTTCATCCCCCTGCTGCTCCCGGCACTAAGGCTCCCCATATGAACAGCACTGTTGTACAGGGAGCCTTAGACGGGGGCAGTCCGGAAGCAGATCGAGGGCGGGACATGGGCGGGCCGTGACCCTGGATGTACAGGGCCGATTCCGAGATCAGCCCTATATGTCCATGGCCTTCAAGGTAGAATAAGTCCCCCTGGACGGTGGGGGATCGCAGCGTGGGACTCATAAGAGCAGGTGAGGGGGTTCCCCGCAGCAGGACTCAGGCCTTGGAAGGCCAGATCGGGGGTGGGTCTGTGGGGAAAGAGGTGTCTTTTCTGGGCTGGAGATTGCAGCTCCTGAATGGAGCCAGTGTGCCATGGTGATGGGACACCATGGCACTACATCTCCATTCAGAAGCTTGGTTGTGTAGCCGAGTATGTAGCTGGGCATGCAGCCGATTAGAATTGGGGCCAGCCTACACATCCTGACCGGTAGATCCGATTCTGATTCCGTGGGATCAAAATCGGGTGCTACCACCGCACGCCCCAATTCTGCCTGGCCGCACAGGGGCTGGACAGCCAGAATAGAATTGGCCTCAGAGCCTTTTCTAAAATATTGAGGAGGAGAAAGGAGATGCAGGAGTGTACATGTACGTGCCAATATGTGGAGCTAAAGGAGTCATTTTAGACTTAGAGCAATTCCTACCCTCCGTCCCGGGTTTCGATGCCAGACATCCATGTGTGATACATTACATCTTTAGGTATCCCTTTGAAAATCCACAGCTGATTCTGAGGTCATCTTTCTGGCATCTTCTAGCTAGGGAGTCCCATATGTGAAGACTACATTTTTGCTTGTTCCTGAAGATAGTGTAGTTACTCACCTGTAACAGGTGATCTCCGGGAACAGCAGGAATTTAGTCTTCACAACTCACCCTCCTCCCCTAGGAGTTGTAGCTCTTCTTTTCTTTCTTTCCTTTTATCTCAGCTACAAACTCAACTGAGGAGGGAGAGTTGGAAAGGTGGGAAGGCAGCTATGCAGGTACAGTGGGATGCTCACAAAAGCTTTCCTATTGGACGCTGGGGAGCATTCCTACGTGGGCTCTGTCGGTACTAACATCACCCATATGTGAAAACTAAATTCCTGCTGTTCCCGGAGATGACCTGTTACAGGTGAGTAACTATGCTTTATTGACAGTTGATCCAAGTAGGTTAAAGTTGTCCACTATTTTGATTTCTTCTCCATCAATGAAAAACTTATTGATTTTACCATTAATTATGATCTTTGTCTTCTTTACATTAAGGTGCAGGCCCATTTTAAGACTATGTTCCTTGATCTTGAGAAGCAAATGTTTAGATTTGAAAAATGTGAGAGACTTTGTCTACATGAAGAGACCACTCGTGGGGAAGAAGGTTTCGACTTAGTCTGCTAAGATATTGTGCTTTCCCAGGAGATACACTGCATGGAGATGACTGTGATGATGTATGGCAAAGGACCAGAGATGTAGAGCCTTGCTGCGGAGGGTCCAAGAGCCTGTTCCGCCCTGCTTGTTCACATAGAACATGGCCACTTGATTGTCGGTTTGGACTAGGACTCTGCGGCAACGAAGATGGTCCTGGAAGACTTTGAGAACATTGAGAATGGCTCTGAGTTCCATCATATTTATGTGGAATTGTGACTCCTGCTGAGACCAGAACCCTTGAGTGGAGAGAGATTCCAGATGAGCTCCCCAGCCCAGTCTGGATGCATCCGTCGTCAGTGTACATTGATGTGCTGGCATCTGAAAAGGTGAACCTATAAGGAGATTTTCTGGAGATCGCCACCACTGGAGAGATGAGATCAAAAGGATAGAGACCATTATTTTGTCCCCCAGGCGACCTGATGCTTGAGACCTCTGGGATGCTAGTGTCCACTGGGCTGTGTGCATGTGTAAGCAGGCATATGGAACAACATGCACCTTTGATGTCATATGACCCAGAAGCTGTAGCATTTCTTGAGCAGTAAGAATGTTCTTGAGGCATGCTTGAGATGCTAACTGACTGAGTCGAGCACAACGTAGCTTGGGCAGAAATGCCCTTGATTGCTGTGTGTTAAGGAGGGCCCCTATGAACTCTAGTTTGAGAGGGAACGAGTTGGGACTGGAAGATTTATGACAAATCCCAAGTGTTGTAACACCTGCATGGTGCGTGAGAGGAATAGACTGTCTTCTTGAGAGGTGCTTGCCCGTATGAGCCAGTCTTCTAAGTAAGGGAAGACAAATATCCCTAGAACCCTTAAGAATGCAGATACTACTGCCATGCATTTTGTGAAGACTCTTGGGGCAGAGGCGAGGCCAAAAGGCAGGACTCTGTATTGATAATGTCTTCCTTGGAACATGAAGCACAAGAACTTTCTGTGCTCTGGATGAATAAGAATGTGAGTGTACGCTTCCTTTAGAACATAGTCAATCCTGACTGGAGTTAGGGAAGAAGGGTCCCTAGGGAGATCATTTTGAATTTCTCCCATAGGAGGTGCTTGTTCAGTTCCCTGGGGTCCAGAATGGGCCTGTATCCTCCTGTTTTCTTTGGGATGAGAAAGTATGGAGAATAAAAGCCCATTCCCTGCTGGGATTGTGGAACCTCTTCTATTGCACTTTGCAGGAGAAGGGAGGGGACCTCTTGTAGCAACAGAGCAGTGAGAGGGGGCTGAGAATGGAACTTTCTTGGTGAAGTCTGGGAGAGTAGACTTTGTAGATGAAGTTTGTATCCCTCCCATACTATGGACGTTGTCCACTGTTCCAAGGTGATGAGATGCCACCTGTGGGCATAGTGACAGAGTCTGCCAGGAATGTGGACAGGGCTGGGACTCTCCAGAGGCAGGATAGCTATGTTCTCTAGAAAGGAGTCAAAATCCCGGAGCAGTCTGGGTCTGCTGAGGTGGCTGTGACTTGGGAATCTGAGCCTTTTTTTGATGCTTTGGAGGCTGTTGCCCCTTCTGAGGAGCATGATGGTGACACTGAACAGCAGGGGTATAAGAAGGATAGTACCTCTTCTTTTTATTGAAGAAAGCTTTCTTTGCTGCTTTCTTCTTAGCTGAGTTGGCAGTAGATCTAGCTAGCCTATTGAAGGTAGTGTTCTCAGATTCCAACTGAGAGGTGTTGTCCTGCTAATCCTTGCCAAAAAAGGTTCTCACTGGTGCAAGGAATATTACCCAGCTTATCCTGAACCCAATATTCAAGATCCGATGCTTGGAGCCAAGCAATCCTGCGTGCAGTGATGCAGATGGATGAAGTCCTGCTGATGCATTCAAAGCAATCAAACGTTGCTCTGTTAAGAAACTTTGAAACATTCTGAGCATGTTTCACAAGGGTGAGATAACCTGCCCTCTTGTAATCGGGGAGAAGAGGAGCCATTAACTCCAAATCCTTAGCCACCTTTCTAAGGAACATACCCATATAGAATATGTAGGAACTAATCCTGGCTGATAGCATGGAGGCCTGAAAACAACATCGACCAAAAGTGTCGAGGGTTCTCAATTTCTTATCCGGAGGGTTTGAGGAATGTGTTTTCGCACTCTTGATCCAATGCATTGCCAATTCTACTAGCATAGAATGGTGCAGCAATTGTGTCTTTTGGAAACTGTGACTCTCCGTTACCTGGTACATGGTATCGAGCCGTCAGGTATGGGGAGAAATGGTTAGAGGTGTCTCCCACATTCGAAGCATGAGGTCATGAAGTATCCAATGGATAGGGAGCATAGCCGCCTCTTTTTGGAGCTGTGGGGTATTGAAGAATTTCCAATTCTTCGGCCCTAGGCTCTTTCTCCGAAGTCACTGTTATGGATGGACCCCTAGCAACATCGCAAATAAAGTCTTGAAAAGACATGTCCTCTGGTGGAGACATGTGATGTTGTGGGGACGGAGATGGGTCCTCTGGAATAGTTCGCATGTCTCAGATATCGGCCGATTCATCATCCAATAAATTGGAATCTGAAGACTTGAAGTATCGCCGTGCAGGGTATTCCCGCTCCACACAAACTCGGTACCGGTCGGAGCCGGTATCTGGAATCTGTGTGGTTGGAACCTCAGTACCGGAAATGGATTCAAGGGCCGGTATGGGCGGTAGCATGGAAAGCGGCAAAGAAGTCAATGCAGGTTGTATTGGTACCGAAGACAGTACCGACGCCTGTGGAACCGACTGTAAAGGTTTTACTGGAACCAAGGCCACCAGTAAGGCAGCTAAGATCCTCTTGGTGACAAGGATACGCTGATCCATGGACCTTGCTGATATCTGGGTATCGGTACCTGAATTGTGGGCCACGATCCCTGAGTATGGCACCAGGAACTCTCTGGAAATAGAGGCCTCGGGAGCATCCTGGGGCCCCACTAAGGCTTTGGAGGGAAGGTCCTCTTGTCGGGGTTGTTTGGCTGGTGTGTCCCCCTCCAGGGCAACAACCGCAGCATCTCAATGCTTAGAAGGAGATCTACTTTTGGGGGGGGCGGCCAGCCTTTGATGAAGATTTAGGTTTTGATACCTGAGATCCTTGCGAGGAAGATGAAGCTCTCAATGACGTCGATGTTAAAGAGACAGCGTTGGACACAAAGGGAGTGCCCAGCTTTGCAGCTCAATTCTGTAGGCCCCTCTTCATCATCTTTCTACAGAGAGAACATTCTGATGGCTGATGATCTGGCCCTAAGTATTTTAGACACCAGTCATGGGTATCTGTTGCCGAGATGGTACTGCCACACTTAGAACACTTCTTAACACCAATAGATGTTTTTTCCATTGTGTCTGTGACAAAATGGAAGGCCTAGGCCTAAGATGGCATTGATTCACCTGAAGAAAAGAAGAAATTATTTTCTTCACAGATTTTTTTTAAGAGAAAGAAGAAAGAAAGAAAGTACCAACGGAGGTCGGTACAAGCATCAATGGGAAGGCAGACACGAACCACAAAAACATGAAAAACCTGGAATTTTCTGTGGTGACAGGAAGTGCTCCCTGTTGGCTCCACGGAAAACGAAGAACTGAGGAGGGAGAGCTGGAAAGGCAGGAAGGCAGCTATGCAGGCACAGTGGGATGCTCCCAAAAGCTTTCCTATTGGACACTGGGGAGCGTTCCCGCATGGGCTCCGTCGGTACTGACGTCACCCATATGTGAAGATTACATTCCTGCTTGTTCCTGGAGATAGAAGCAACAAGCAATCAAGAAATCTGATGACGCATTGCTCTTGGCAGAATGGCTATGAAGGACCTAGACAAGATTCTCAAGAGCAGAGATGTCTCTATACATACAAAGATTCAACTTGTTCAAGCCAGGGTATTTTCAATAACGTCATATGGATGCGAAGGTTGGACAGTGAAAAAGATACAGGAAGAAAATTGATGCCTTTGAATTATGGTGCTAGCGACGAATACTGCATATACCATGGGCTGCCTGAAGAAGAAACCAGTCAGTACTAGAGAAGATCAAACCTAAGCTTTCTTTAGAAGCTCAGATGACGACTTCGACTTTCATACTTTGGACACATCAAGTGAAGAGAGAGATCATTAGAGAAAGACATCATGCTTGGCAAGGTAGAAGACCGGCAATGAGATGAATCGATACAATAACAGCAGCTATGGGTGCCAGTGTGTCAACAATGAGCTGCCTGACTGAAGACCAAACATAATTTAGGACAACTATCCAGAGGGTCGCCATGAGTCGACACCGACTCGACGGCACTTAATGACAAATGTCGTTACTTAAATGTGGAAGTTGGTACTTCACAACTTTGATGTATAAGCCCAAATCACTAACTTGAACAACACCATTTACAATGCCGCTAAAGCAACAGATCATAAACCCAGGAAACGTCGCTGCAACAAATTACAGCACAAACCATGGTACTCAAAAGCCATATGAAGCGAAAAGAGGGAACTCAGAAAATTAGAACGGAAATGGAGAAAAAACAAATCACCCGAGACCCAGGAACTATACCAAACAAAGCAAAAACAATACAACAAACACATCAACCAAACTAAGAGAGAATACCACACAAACATTATACGCAACTCTAACAACAAATCTAGAGAGTTATTTGAAATCGTGAAAACACTCACCAAGGAACAGAAAACAGAAGACGAAGTGCAAACAGACCCTCAAAAATTTGCCGACCACATACAAGAAAAATTCCATTCAACAGAACAGACAAGACCCAGCCCAGCCACAAAGCACAACACCCCCCCGAAAACTTGGGACACATTCAGTACCCCATCAAAAGAGCAGCTATCCCAAATCATCACAGCACTCAACACCAGCACAGCTCCTACAGACCCCTGCCCAGTGACTTGGATCAAGGCCACCAAACTTCATCCACACCATACACAACATGGTGCACAGCTCCCTAACACAAGGACTCATGCCAAAGCAACTAAAGCTCTCCACAATAAGACCTATCCCGAAGAAATCCACACTTGACAAGAACAACCCAGCGGCATACAGACCTATATCCAGCATACCCCTACTAGCAAAAATAATTGAAAAAACAGTACAGCACCAACTGCAAGAGCACATCGACGAACACGCTCCACTGGACAACAACCAACACGGTTTTCGCCCCAACCATGGGGTGGAAACACTTCTGATATATCTCTTCGACAGCATTCTCCGCCTCATAGACAAGACCAAGTAAGGAATCATAATGATCTTCATAGACATCTCATCAGCATTCGACACAGTGGATCACAAAAAGCTACTAAACAGACTACAGGACATTGGGCTACAAGGTCCCACCCTGAAATGGTTCCAATCATACCTCACTGACAGACAGATACAAGTCAAGGTAGGCCAGAACACCTCCCGTCCCATAAAAGTACTGCAAGGAGTACCACAAGGATCGGCATTATCTTCACTCGTATTCAACATCTACATCCAGCCAATATGTGACATCATGAAAGAGCACAACATACAATATACAGTCTACGCAGATGACATCATGATATACACCCCTATATCAGTTGACAACCCGGACTACTCCAAAATAACAAACTGTCTCATACAAATGACAAGCTGGTTTCAAATAACAACCTCTCTATAAACTATAACAAAACCGAGGCACTAATAATCACGCGAAACTCGGACTTTGTTCCTCTACCCGACATCAAGATAAAGGACACAACCATACCTGTCAAAACAGAAGTAAAGTACCTCGGAGTGACCCTGGACAAGGAGCTGAACCTCCAATCACACATAAGCAAAACCACCAAAAGCGTATTTATTTATTTATTTATTTAACATTTCTTCTATACCGCGCTATTAAAATCAGCGCGGTGTACAATGAACAAAACATACTGCAATGCATACAGGCAACATTGAGTTTACAAAGAACAGGGAAAAATAACACATGGGATAACCGGGATAACTATGTACAGTTTAACTTTAAACTATATACATTGACTATATGTAATATTCTAAACTCGTTTGTATATTGTAAGTGATTTCATGTGGATGGTGAAGGTAAATGGTTATCGTGTGGGCTAACCATTTTCTGGTTGTATTAGGGTGCTAAGGTGTCTGGAGTATGTGGGAAGCTTGCTAGATGTGTGAGTGTCCGGGATGACTTCTGGGTAACATTTTGTGAACAGATGGTGTTTTAAGGCTTTTCGGAATAGTATTAGGCTTTTGATGCCACGGATTTCATGGGGAAGTGTATTCCAGTTTAGAGGAGCGAATACTGAGAAAGCTCTGTTTGAAGTAGCCTTAATACACGATGTCATCATCCTAGGAACTATTAAGGTGTTCATAGCAGTAGGCCTCCTGTTTCTATTTTCGAGGGTGCTGTGAATTAGCTTGCTGATTGGAGTAGGTGGGTAGTTATTCAAGGCTTTGAAGGTAAGTACTAGTGACTTATAGTGGAGTCTGGCTTGTAGAGGTAGCCAGTGCAGATCTTTCATGATAGGCATTATGTGTGCAGATCTTGGTGACCCAGAGAGGACTCTTGCAGCTGCATTCATAGCCAGGCAAAGCGGATTTAAAGTTGATTGAGAGATCCCATGGAGGATGATGTTCGCAAAATCTAGGTAAGGGAGGACTAATGCCTGGAAGGTTGATCGGTAGTCAGTATAATCAAGTAGGGGGCGGAGGTGGCATAGTGTTCTGATCTTATGATATATAGTCTTTGTCACATTCTTCACGTGCGTTGTCATATCCAGGTGCTGGTCCAGTGTGATGTCGAGATATCGGATTGTGGGTTTGGACTTCAATTCAATGTTGTTGACCAGTAGCGATGGAGGAGGTGTGAACTTACGATTCCTTGTAACAAAAAGAACGTCAGTTTTGCTGTGATTGATTCGTAGGTTTTGTGTCAGCAGCCATTCAGCTACTGCTCCGAAACAATTGATTATTGGGGAGAACACTGGTTGGTCAATTTTGAACGGCATGTATAGGAGGATGTCATCTGCGTATGCCAGGCATTGTATGTTGAAAGATCGGATCAATTCACATATCGGCTGCATATATATATTGAACATCAGTGCCGATAAGGAAGATCCTTGAGGTACACCTTGGGACTGTAGGAATGGTTCAGAGGATTCATGGCCTGTTTTGACTTGTTGCCACCTGTTGGAAAGGTAGGATTTACACCATTCTAGTGCTGTGCTTCGAATCCCCTTTTCTATCAGGCGTTGCAGAAGTATATCATGATTCACAGAGTCGAAGGCGGCGGAGATGTCTAGGAAGATGAGGACAAATCCTTGTTGTATGCTGTTTATTCCAGTGACCAGATCATTGAATAGTGTTGTAAGGATTGTGTCGACTCCATGTGCTTCCCTGAAGCCATGTTGTGATTGGTCTAGTGGTGCTTCCATGTCGATATGATGCTGGATCTGTTGTTGAGCAGCTTTCTCGATGATTTTTGCGAGCTGGGGTATGCTCGAGATTGGTCTAAATGATTCCACTTTGGATGGGTCAAGTTTACTGTTTTTCAGTAGGGGCCTGATAGAGGTGTGTTTCAGACTCTGGGGGAATGAGCCTGTTAGAAAAGACTGGTTCAGTATCTTGCACAAGATTTGGCTTAGATCATGTCGCAGATCTTTGATCCAGCTGGCTGGGCATGGGTCGTTAGGTGCCGTGCTAGGATTGATGGAAGCAATAATGTTCTCAATCTCACTAGTTGATACCGTATTGAAATTGCATAATGGTGTTATTTGGGATGCCTTAGGTGATACAGAGGAGTTGCTGATATTTATGTTTGTGCTGGTCTTAATCATTTTTGATTGCAGGTAGTTTGCGTAGTCCTGTGGCTGAGGCATTGCAGGTTGGACTGAAACTGGCTCTCCTGTTATAGATTTTACTAACCTGAACAGTGCATGTGGTTTATTGATGGAGCGTTTCAATAATTTTGTGTGGTAGAGTTTCCTACTCTGTGTTATCTTCCCGCGGTGGGTAGTTAAGTGTGAATTATATGCTGCAAGGGCCTCTGGGGAGTGGGTTCTTCGCCACTGTCTCTCAAGTTTGCGTAGTTGGTGGAGAGATGTACGAAGGTCCGTAGAGAACCATGGCGCGTGTTCTCGTTTTCTTGTTTTCTTATCTTTGTGCGAAGGACATGAGGCTGCTCTGAGGTTCTCATCCCATTTGGATATAAGGTCGTCTAAGTTGAGGGAGGTGTTGGTCATAAGTGGCTGAAGATTTTCTAGGACAGCATCACGGTTGAGAGGTTGAAAGCGGACTGTGTGGGTCCCAGGTGTGTAAGATGGCATTTGGCTCTTGTGAGAAGTATAGGTGGGTATATTGAATTGGATAAGATTGTGATCTGACCATGGCACTGGTGTCACCGACAGTGCAAGGGCTTGGTGTGTTAAGGTGTTGAAATGAGGTGCGAAAATGAGGTCTAGTTTACCTCCCTTGGTGTGAGTGGGTGAGTCGACGTATTGTTTGTAGCCTAGATCCTCTAGTGCATCTAGAAACGCTGCTGAATGGCTATCATGGGAGGTTGAAATCACCAACTAACCAAATTGGAGAGCGTGAAGTGGATGTTGTGCATGCAAGCTCAATTATTGTTGGAAGTTCATCTGGTAATGGGGAGGGTGCTCGATAGAAAAGGTTGATTGTGCAGAGCTCATTAGATATGGTGAGGGAGTCAAGGTGGGTTGAGCTGGAGGAGTTGCATAGCTTGAAATTTAGATCTGCTTTGGCGAGAATGAGCATTCCGCCTCCTTTCTGAGTGGATATGTGGCATGTGTATAGATCAAATCCTGGTGGCAGCATCTGATTCAGGAGGATGTTGTCACAATCAGATAGCCATGTTTCCGTGACCATCAGGATGTCGAGATTGTATAGTGGAATCAGGTCAATGGCTGCAGGCCATTTTGATCGTACTGATCTGGCATTTATCAACGCACATTTCAGTAGGCGTTGGCGAGGGTGTTGTTTCTCAGCTTGTGTCTTGTTTATGGCTTGTAGAGGAATGTTAAGTAGATGGGAGTGGGATGTATGGTTGCTTTTTGCCGTTGTGTGGTGGGGGAATTCATACCATCTCCTTCCAATTGTATGTAGTATTGGTAAAAGCGTATACCACAGAATGAGACTCATCAGACCACTGAAGCCCCTCCTTGCCCCTGAGCACTTCCGCACAGTCTGCCAGGCACTAATAACCCCACTACTAGACTTCTGCAATCCAATCTACCTGGGACTAACAAAACAAACAATCAAACCACTGCACTAGTACAAAACACATCGGCCCGCATAATAGCTGGCACTGCAAGACAAGAACATATCACACCCATACTGAAAGAACTACACTGGCTCCCAATCAACTCACACATCAAATACAAAACCATCATAAACATATTCAAGATCAAACAGCACTCCTCAGCCACCAGCCTACACACACTCATAAAACCTGTCACAAGCACACGACCAAGAAGAAGAGGCACCTCCAACCGAGTGAACACCCCAAAAGAATTCACCAAGACACGCAAAGACACTGCAGAACGAGCACTCTCGCTGGCCGCACCAACTATCTGGAACTCCCTCCCAGACGAGCTGAGACTAACAACTGACGTCAAAGACTTTCGCAAACAGCTGAAGACAACTCTATTCCTTGAACACTATGGACACGTCACATAACTTACTAATCAAGCTAGAACAATGGATACACCCACACCCTGATCATTGTATATAGAATGTATAATAGCTCAACATGTATAATAGCGCACATTATAGTAAGATCAACCAAATCAAAGACACACCACCTCAAACACACTACACGCACCACTGCATGAGAACACATGAACACATTTGATTGTTTGCTGTGGAGACCACCTTGATTGAAGGAGAAGGCGGTATAGAAATAATGTTAAATAAAATAAATAAGTGCTAGTACTTACACATGTGCGTGGGCCATTTTGCAAACCTATGTATATAAATGCCACTAATCAACTGCAGAGTCTGCTATCTTTATCTGAGAAGGGACAAACAATGGGATATTATTTATTTACTTAACAACTTTTATATACCGCGCTATTTATTATCAGTGCGGTTTACATTTAACAAAGGTTGCTCAATTCAGTTGAAACTGTCTTGCGCTTACATTGTAACAGGGGATAAAACTTGGATCAATACAGGGTAACTATATACATATTAACATAGAGCATAAGATTATGATTTGGCCGGTAATGTCACGAAAAACGAAAGACGGGGCAGCTATTTGTTGAGACCTCTTTGTTTGTGTGGTGAATGGGGAGTTTGTGGGGTTAGTAGATGATTGATCGGGGGCGGAGTGGATGCTTGTGCAAAGTGTAGCAGGAATATGAGGTGCTTGATTGCCTTCCGGAACTGAATGAGGTCTTTGATTGATCTTATTTCAGGTGGGAGATCATTCCAGCATTTTGGGGCGTAGAAGGTGAAAGCTCATCTCCTAGTTGTTTGGGTGCACTTAATGGAGTCTTTAGGGATGATCAAAGTGTTGTCTGTTATTGTCCTCCTCATTCTGTTTTTCGGCATAGGGGTGATGAGGTCAATGAGTGCCGTGGGGGCTATATTATTAAGAAGGATAACCCTCTTAGTCCCTACTGTAATGGGCTGACCGAAACAAGCACTTTTTAAAAACATAAATGCTAGAGAGCAGATGTAAATCTCCATGTGGCAATTTTTGTCATAAACATGCATTTCCTATATGAAAAGGGGAATATACATGTAGGCTACTAACTACCAACACCCCTAACATGCCAACATTGATTTAGCCAAGGAAGATCTTGTCTTATTAATCTGTTATATTTTTCTGAACATGTGAATAAACAGGTAGATAAAGGTGAGCCAGTCGATATAGTAACATAGTAAATGACGGCATATAAAGACCAGTATGGTCCATCTAATCTGCCCAGTAAGATGGCAAGAGTAGGTGCACCTGCCGCTCTGTACAGACCCCCCCCCCATGTCTTTGTTTAGGGGTGAACCCACCGCTCCATGTAGGACACCCCTATTTGTTGGAAAATTAGATGGTTACGTTTATTTTGATATGTATCTGAATTTTCAGAAAGCCTTTGACAAGGTCCCTCATGAAGGACTCTTGGTGAAATTAAAAAGTCCTGGGATAGGAGACAGTGTACAATTGTAGATCAGGAACTTGTTAAAAGATAGAAAGCAGAGAATTCTACTATTACTACTACTACTGCTACTTATCATTTGTATAGCGCTACAAGGTGCACACAGTACTGTACAGACACATGTAAAGGACGGTCCCTGCTCATCATTGCTTACAATCTAATCAAGACAGACAACACAACAGCTGAGGACAAGGATATATCTAGGGGAATGGTAAGGAAACACATAGGAGACTAAACAGATCAGGATCCAAAAGAGCCTCGAAGAGGTGAATTTTCAGCCTGGATTTGAAAAGGGCCAGAGATGAAGCCTGAAGCACAGACTCAAGTAGTTTGTAACAGGCATAAGGAGCAGCAAAGATGGAAGGCTTGAAGTCTGAAGTTGGCAGTAGAAGGGAAGGGCACAGACAGAAGGGTTCTGCTAGAAGAGTGGAGTTCCTGAGGAGGGGTGTAGGGAGAGATAAGAAAGGAAAAGTAACGAGGAGTAGCAGAATGAGTGCACTTATAGGTCAGTAGGAGAAGTCTGAACTGGATACAGAAATTAATAGGGAGTCAGTGAAGAGATTTGAGAAGAGGGGTTATATGAACATATGTGGCTGGTGGAAGATTAGCTGCGCAGCTGAGTTTTGAACAGATCGAAGGGGAGAGAGATGATTCAGAGGGAGACCAGCAAGGAGGAGGTTGCAATAGTCTAGATGGGAGGTGACTAAAGCGTAGTTACTCACTTGTAACAATGTGTTCTCCGGGGACAGCAGGAATCAGTCCTCACATATGGGTGATGTCAACGCCGACGGAGCCCATGCGGAGCAAATCCCCAGCTTTCAAAGAAAGCCTTTGGAAATTGCCACTACGCATGCGTAGTCTCCTTCCTGCCCAAGGGTGCCATCTTGCTCAGTCAAATGACATAGCTAAAAAGATGGCAAATAAAGAAAAATAATAGGACTGCAACTCCAAGGGGAGGAGGGAGGGTTGTGAGGACTGATTCCTGCTGTCCCCGGAGAACATCTGTTACAGGTGAGCAACTACTCTTTCTCCGGGAACAAGCAGGAAGTCAGTCCTCACATATGGGACTCCCCAGTTACAGGCTATCT
The DNA here is from genome assembly GCA_033557465.1 of Ichthyophis bannanicus. Lineage (NCBI taxonomy): Eukaryota > Metazoa > Chordata > Amphibia > Gymnophiona > Ichthyophiidae > Ichthyophis > Ichthyophis bannanicus. Next base: position 198,812,891 of record CM066039.1, read on the forward strand.
TGAACCTATAGCCCAAAAAAGGCTCCCTCATCAAGAGCTGTAAGCAGCCTCAATGAAACCCTAACCAGGGAAGTAGCACTCCAGTAGCCTGAACACAGAAGGGTCGGAAGGTAGGAGTTGCCTACACCTTGAAAAGGTTACGGAGTACAGCCTGGCTGAAGGCACTGTCCCATCAGGACTACCTATCCAAGCAATAATGAGCTGCGAAGGTATGAACCGAAGACCAGGTGGCGCCCCGGCAGATGTCCGCCAGAGGAACAGAGCACAGGTGAGCTACTGATGCCACTTTGGCCCTGACCCTATGAGCCATAACACGGCTCTCCAACGGAAGCCTTGCTTCCTCATAAGCCCCGGCAATACAGCGTATGCTTGGCCACTGCCTCCCCAGCTTACTGGGGTCGTAGGAAACAAAAAGCTGAGAGGCTTTCCAGTGACCTTGAGTACATTGAATGTAGATGGATAGAGCCCTCTTACAGTCCAAGGTATGGAGGACCGCCTCTGCCCGACTGGCATGCGACCTGGGAAAGAAGGTAGGAAGAACTACGTCTTAGTTGAGGTGAAACGAGGAGACCACCTTCGGAAGGAACTTGGGGTGCGTGCGAAGCACCACCCTATTTTTGTAGAACCTGGTATAAGGCCTCTCCACCACGAGGGCCTGGAGCTCACTCGCCCTCTGGGCAGAAGTGAGCGCAACCAAGACGACCACTTTCCAGGAGAGGTAACGGAGATGGCACGTGGCCAGCGGTTCAAAGGGCGGCCAGGTGAGCTGCCCCAACACTACATTGAGGTCTCATTCGATCGCCGGGGAACAGATTGGGGGCTTCGACAGGAGCAGGCCCTTTAAAAACTGGGACACCACTGGATGAACAGAGAGAGGCTTTCCGTCCACAGGATAGTGGTTAGCCGTTAGGGCACTAAGATGCACTCTGACGGAGTTGGACTTAAGCCCCATCTTGGAGAGGTGGAAAAGGTATTGCAACACCATAACCACCAGGCAAGAAAAAGAGTCCACCGCTTGCCCAGTGCACCAAAGCGCAAACCTGCGCCACTTAAAAGCATACGCCTGTCTAGTAGATGGCCTGTGCGAAGCCAGCAAGACCTCCTCTACGTCCTTCGGAAGGAGGAGTGAGGTGAGAGTCACCCTCTCAGCAGCCACGCCATCAGCGAAAGGGAGCTGAGGTTGAGGTGCAAGAGAGCACCCCCTTCCTGGGAAAGAAGCCACAGAGATGAACCCAAGGGAATGGGGGTCTCCACCGCTAGCTGCAGGAGAAGTGGGAACCATGGTTGACTGCGCCACCGAGGAGCTATCAGGATGACAAAAGCTTTGTCACGAAGGATCTTGAACAGAGTCTGGGTGATCAGAGGCGTCGGGGGGAAAGCATACAGAAGACCCACCAACCATGAGACTAGAAAGGTGTCGGCTGACACCCTGACCGGGTGCGGCTGTCTTGAGCAGAAAACTGGTGGTTGTCCGGGCTTGCAAACAAGTCCATCACTGGTTTCCCCCAGGTCTGGAAAAGTCTGCTGGCCACCACCCGGTCCAGCTGCCACTCATGCAGCTGGAGCAGTCTGTCAGCCAGCCAGTTGTCCTGGCCTGGCAGGTATACCGCCTTGAGGAGAATCCCCTGCCGGGTTGCAAAAGAGCACAGGTTCAGGGCCTCCTGACAGAGGGTACGGGATCCCGTACCCCCTGTTTGTTCACATAGAACATGGCTACTTGGTTGTCCGTTTGGATTAGGACAGTCCTGTGGCCCAGGTACTGCCTGAAAACCTTCAGGGCGAGACTGATTGCATGCAGCTCCAACAGGTTGATCTGTTCGGCACTCTCGTCTGGGGACCAAACTCCCTGAGTGCAGTACCTCTGGCAATAGGCTCCCCAGTCCAGCAAGGAGGCATCTGTGGCGAGGACCCTCGAGTGATGAGGGGCCTGGAAGGGCATACCCACCTCCAGGTGATGGGGCGCAAGCCACCAGGTCAGGAACTGTACCAGGCGCCTGGTCACTCTGATCCTGTCCTAGATATGTCCTATGGCCTGGGACCACTAGTCCCTGAGGCACCACTATGCAGTTTGCATGTGGAGGCGGGCATCTGGAGTGACATGGACCACAGAGGCCATGTGCCCAAGAAGGCACAGCAGTTGCCTTGCTGGCACTGAGGAGCGGTGACTCATGTGCTCGGCTAGGGCCATAAGCCTGCTTGTCCTGTCCGCAGGCAGAAGGGCCATCGACTGAAGGGTGTTGATCCTTGCCCCAATGAATTCGAGCTCTTGCGTCGGGCAAAAGTTGGATTTGGGGTAGTTGATAACAAACCCCAAGTGCTGCAGGACCTGGATGGTATGAGCTGTGGCTTGCTGCATCTCGGTGGCTGAAGTGCCCCTGATGAGCCAGTCGTCGAGATAGGGAAAAATGAAGATCCCGTGAAACCTGAGGAAGGCGGCGACCACCGCCAGGCACTTTGTGAATACCCTGGGGAGCCGAAGTCAGGCCAAAGGGAAGCACCCTGTATTGGTAATGGTTGCCCCCTACCACAAAGCGTAGGTATTGCCTATGGCTTGGGTGGATAGGATGTGTGTATAGGCATCCTTTAGGTCTAAGGAGCACAGCCAGTCTCCCTGGCGGAGGTAAGGCAGCAATATTCCAAGGGAGAGCATCTTGAACTTCTCCCTCACCAGGAATTTGTTGAGGTTGCACAGGTTGAGGATGGGCCTTAGGCCCCCTGTCCTTTTTGGTATGAGGAAGTACCTGGAGTAGAAGCCCTTGCCCTGGAGGTGGTGAGGCACAGGTTCCACCACATGATTCTTGAGAAGACCTGCCAACTTCTTCAGAAGAACGTCCTGGTGAAAGGGAGACCTGATAGGCTCTCCTGGGAAATAATGATGGGGCACTTGGGCTAGATGGAGGAGATAGCCCTCCCTGACCACTTGTAATGCCCAGGAATTGGTGTTGATGGTTCCCCACCTGTAGGCATACAAGGCGAGCCGGCCTCCTGTGGGTTGTCTGGTTCCGGCTGGGAGAGAGGCCATGCTGCAGGAGTCAAAACCCCCCACCAGGCTGGGCCGGGGCCAGAGCCTGGGGTTTGGGGCCCTTCTGCTTAAGCGGACCATGCCCCTGTCCCTTGGCCTGCTGCCCCTGTTGGGGAGCTGGGGAGGCCTGGTAAGGGGGGTAGTTTCGGTAAGCAGGGGACTTCCTCAGGTAAAAGGACTTTTTACCCAAACACTTCTTACGGGAAGGGGTAGAGGTCTTCTTAGAGAGCCGTGTCCTCATCATGAACTCGGTCTCCAGCTCTGCGGCCTTGTCGGTCATGGGTTTGCTAAAGAGATTCTCTCCTTGGCATGGGACATCAACCAACTTGTCCTGAACCCATTGCTCGAGGTCGAATGATTGCAGCCAAGCTTGGTGGCATGCACCGATGCCTGCCACGGCTACCCGGACCGCCGACTCGAACCCGTCATAGGCCGCCCGAGACATAAACTTGGAGCATTCACGGACAGCTTTGGACAGGCCCTTGAAGCGCTGCAAAGGCTCCTCAGAGAGTCCAGCCGAGAACCCAGCGAGCTCCTTCACCAGGTCCCTCAGCTACATGCCCATGTACAGCTGGTATGCCTGGATCTGACAATTCAGCATCATGCCCTGGAAACAATTCCTACCGGGGGGCACCGAGGAGTGCATCTCTGACTCTTCAGTCGACATATGGCTGACTCCACAACCATGGAGTTGTGCAGCAGTTGCAATTTTTGGAACCCTGGGCTCCAGCGGACTCGATACATCGAGTTGAGCCGTTTGCTGATTACCAGTGTCGACGCCGGCGTCTCCCACATGCGGAGCATAAATTGTTCCAGGATCGGAGGAACGGGTACCGTGAGGACCTCCCGAGGGGGAGCCTCATACTGGAGGATCTCGAGCTCGTAGGCTCGAGAATCCTCCTTGGACTCCGCGGGGAAAGCCAAAGCCTTGGACATATCCCGCACAAAGTCCAAAAAACCCATATCCTCTGGTGGGGACCTTCTCTGAGGTTCAGATACCGGGGAATCAGAAGGGACATCCCGATGCTGTTGGGTGTCTGGGGACTCCTCGTCCTCAGTCTCCCAAGCAGAGTCCTCTGAGGAGGACTCGTGGAGCTCCTTGGGCATCGAGGGTCCCGGTGCCATCCGCCCCGATGCCTGCAGGCTCGGCGGCGATGACCTCGACCCCGACGAGCAGGAGGCCGAGTGCGACCTCGGCCAAGGATCAACTTGAGCTCAGAAGGTCTCGAGGATCAGCTCGGCCTCCAGGGTCGACTTCAACATTGAGGGCCCAGTAGTCAGGGCGGAGGAACCAGATATGCCGGACATCAGCGCCCGCTTCTGTTCAATGAAGGCAGTAAAACTGCGCTTCAAAGCCGCCATCCTGGACTCCAGTCTGGGAGGCTCCACAGCCTCTGGCTTGGGTTCCAACCTGCTCAGCCCTGCAGCTGATTTCCCCAGAGCGGAGTCCTCGACAAGGACAGTCGGTACTTGCCTAAGCTGATCCGCTTCTCTATGAGGAACCTTGGCCGGGCGCTCCTTCTCCGACGTCCCGGGCAAGCACTCAGGGCTCCGCGACCGGCCCCGAGAGGAGCCCAGTCGTTCGGAACCATCCAGAGACGCCGCCTTCAAGGTTTTCTTCCTTCTCTTGTGTTCCCTCGAGGGAGCCCCCTTCTCTGAGGAACCCCGTCGATGCTCGGGTTCAGAGTGCTCCTCCCGAGACGTGGAGGCCTCAGACGAGGTCCTGGCTCTTGGAGGCACAGGGAAGTCAGGAAAAATCTTATCATGCTGCTGCTGGCAGCTCCTCAAAGCCTTAGAGGACATCCTCTTACACAGACCACAGACTGTCGGGTCATGGTTTGGGCCGAGGCACCGAAGGCAGCAGTCATGCGTATCGGTGAGGAACATAATTTTCCCACACTGATCGCATTTCTTGAACCCGCTGGTAGCCATTGGGGGAAAAAGGATCCCAGCAAGGTCGAAGACCCTTCGGGCTGCCAGCGAGGGAAAAAAGGGTGCAAAGACACCTCAAAAAGAAAAAGTGAAACAAAACTCAAAGGAATTGACCCGATACCGAGGTACTGTACCACTATTGTATATAGTTAACCAGGATATCCTTTATCAGATAACCCTGCATTGTATTTAGTTTCCCTATTTCGCCAAGTTATTCTTCCTGTTAAATGTAATGACCAGACATATGTAAACTGTCGGATGTTTTCTGTTCAATGTAAACCGCGCTGATGTCTAATAGTGCGGTATATAAGAATTGTTAATAAATAAAAATAAATAAATAATACTGAGGCTGGAGGTGGGAAGGGTGCCGGTGTTGGACCAGTGAAGCCAAAAGGCACGAAGAAAAAAATCAACTTTTCCCAGGACACTACAGACTACGTCCAATGGGCTCTGCGGAAAAAAGGAGATTGAGCAAGATGGCACTCTTGGGCGGGAAGGGGACCACACATGTGTGGTGGCAATTCCCAAAGCCTTCTTTGAAAGCTGTGGATTTGCTCCACTTGGGCTCCATCGGCATCAACGTCACCCATATGTGAGGACTGACTTCCTGTTTGTTCCCGGAGAAAGAGTGCATAAGTGTCTTAATAGTGTTTGTAGAAAGGAAAGGATGAATTTTGCCACTGTTAAAGAGAAAGAAGCAACAAGTTTTAGCTGTCTGTTGGATGTGTGCAGAGAAAGAGCGCAGAGTCAACGATGACTCCAAAGTTGCAAGCTGAGGAAACAGGGAGGAGTGTAGTGTTATCCACAGAAATAGAGTAGGGAAGAAGAGGGAGGTGGGTTTAGGGGGAAAGATAAGGAGCTCAGTTTTGGCCATGTTAATTTTCAGATAGCAGTGAGACATCCAGGCAGCAATGTTGGATAAGCAGGCAGAGACCGGGCCTGGATTCCTGGAGAGATTTCAGGCACAGAAAGGTAGATCTGACAGTCATCAGCATAAAGATGGTACTGACAACCATGGGAGGAAATAGGTGCACCAAGAGACTGAGTGTAGAGAGAGAAAGCGTAATTATTCACCTGTAACAGGTGATCTCTGGGAACAGCAGGAATTTAGTCTTCACATATGGGTGACATCAGTACCGACGGAGTCCGTGAGGGAACACTCCCCAGTATCCAATAAGAAAGCATTTGGGAGCATCCCAATGCGCCTGCATCACTGTCTTCCTGTCTTCCCAGCTCTCCCTCCTCAGTTGAGTTTGTAGCTGAGAGAAAAGGAGAGAAGAGGTTGTGAAGACTAAATTCCTGCTGTTCCCAGAGATCACCTGTTACAGGTAACTACACTATCTCCAGGAACAAGCAGGAATGTAGTCTTCACATATGGGACTCCCTAGCTCCCAGATGCCAGAGAAAATGACCTCAGAACCAGTAGGTTTGCCTCAGGGCAGGCTTCAGGAGGTAATGAATCCTCTATGGATGTCTGGTATCGTTCCAGAATGGAGGGTAGGAATTGTCCTAAGTCTGAAAGAGATGCTGGAGAACAGCTTGACCAAACATGGCATCCCGGCAGGAGTCCTTGTCTAAATAGTAATGAGCAGCAAAGCTATGGACCGAACACCAAGTTGCTGCTTTGCAGATTTCATCAATGGCTACAGAGCGTAGGTTTGCCATCGAGGTAGCCATGGCATGAACATTATGGGCAGTGACATGACCTTCAAGGGATAGTCCTGCTTTGTCATAAGCAAATGAGATGCAATCTGCTATCCATTTAGAGAGAGTACGTTTGGATACTGGCAACCCCAAGTGAATGGGATCAAAGGAGAGGAGTAACTAAGAGCCTTTATGGTGCTCAGCTGTCCTTTGAAGTTAGAACGCCAAGGCATGTTTACAGTCAAGGGTATGGAGTATTGCCTCTGCTCTAGACAAATGTGGTCTAGGAATAAAGACACGAAGGTAGACTGACTGATTCAAATGGAAAGAATACACCACCTTCAGCATAAAATGGGAGTGAGTCCTTAGCACAACTTTGTCATGGTGGAACCATGTGTAAGGTGGGTCTGCCAACAAAGCCTGTAGCTCACTAAAGCGCCTAGCCGAAGTGAGTGCAATGAGGAAGATGACCTTCCATGTCAGAAACGTTAGTGAGGTAGTAGCTAAGGGCTCAAAGGGCGGCTTGAGAAGTTGCCCTAGAACGACATTGAGATCCCAGGCCACTGGAGGTGGCATAATGGGAGATTCGGTGAGCAAGAGTCCTCTCATGAAGCATGCCACAAACGGCTGTGAGGAAATTGGTTGTCCATTGAGGAGATTGTGAGAGGCTGCTATGGCACTTACGTGAACTCTTACTGAGTTGGTTTTGAGACTGGAAGAGGATAGATGGAGGAGATACTGGAGGAGCACCACCACTGGAGCTGAGAAGGGATTAAGGTCCTTCTGAGAACACCAGATGGAGAATTTACGCCCCTTGAAAGCATAAGAACATCTGGTGGATGACTTTCTAGAGGCTAAAAGGATCTCCTTTAATTCCTGAGTAAGGTTGAGATGCTGCAATACTATGCTTTCAGCAGTCATGCCGTGAGGTGGAGAGACTGCGGATTGGGATGGAGCAGCGTCCCCTCCTCTTGAGAGAGGAGATCTGGAGCAGAACCAAGATCTAGGGATTGAGTCTGAGACAGACACAGTAGGAGAGGAAACCATGGTTGACGTGGCTAATGTGGGGCTACGAGTATCATGAAGCCCCTGTCTGCCTGGAGCTTGAAAGGCACCTTGGGAATGAGGAGAATGGGAGGAAAAGCATACAGGAACCCGACCCCAGTGGAGGTGAAAAGCATCCACCTCCTGGTTGCCCGAAATGGGAGACCTGGTGCAGAAGCGAGGAAGTTTGGCATTCTGCGGAGTGGCAAACAAGTCTATCTCTGGGGTCCCCCAGGTCTGAAAAATGAAGGATGCTGTCCTTCTGAAGAGACTATTCATGGGAAGAAGGGTCTGATGCAATCTGTCTGCCAAGACATTTTGCTCCCCTGGAAGATATACCACTTGGAGGTTTATCCCACCCCCCCTCTTGCCCCTTTACTCTCCTCCTCCCCCATCCCCCTTGTAACATCCCTGCGTTATCTAGGCGTAACCCTCGATTCATCATTGTCCTTTAAAGCCCATATCTCCTCCGTTGTCCAACGTTGTTTTTCCACCCTCAGACAACTTCGCTCCATCTGCCCTTTCCTTTCCTCCTCGTCTATGACTACCCTTCTTCTTTCTCTTGTTGTCACTTGCCTCGATTACTGCAATGTCTCCCTGGCCGGTCTTCCTCAATCCCAACTGCAACGTTTACAGAGAGTTCACAACACTGCTGCCCGCATTCTCACTTGTTCCTCCCGCTTTGATCACATCACCCCCCTTCTCATACGTCTACATTGGCTTCCTATTCCCTTTCGCATTCAGTATAAGATTCTAACCTTCACCCACAAATCCATTCACACTGGCACCCCTCGCTACCTTGCTGATCTGATCCACCTCCACACTCCTCACCGCTCTCTCCGTTCCATTCATGCTAATCGTCTGACCTTACCCTCACACTCTCAAGCCCACCTCGAATCCACACGCTCCTCTGCCTTCTACTTCCTTGGACCCCGCCTCTGGAATTCGCTTCCCCCGGACCTCCGCCTGGAACCCTCCTTGAAGACCTTTAAGGCCCGCCTGAAAACTCACCTTTAATGTTCAGCCTTTGACCTTCCCCCACCACCTTCCCCTCTTTCCCCACCCCCCGGTGATTTCTCTCTGTCTATCATGACTCTTGACCTCTCCCTACTTTTTGAACCTTTTTTTGTCTGTCCTATCATTTAAGTGGCGTTCTTTTCCTCTTTCCTAGCAGCTTTTGTATACTTTGTACACCGCTCAGATGCTGACGCATTGAGTGGTATATTAAGCTCCTAATAAAGATAAAGATAAAGATGAGAGGACCAGAGATGGAGAGCCTCTCTGCAGAGGGGCCAAGATCATGTTCCCCCTTGTTTGTTCAGATAGAACATGGCTACCTGATTGTCCATTTGGACCAGGACCCTCTGGAAGCTTAGATGCATCTGAAAGACCTTGAGGACGTTGAAGATTGCCCGGAGTTCCAATAATTTATCTGGAGCTTGGACTCCTCCTCCGTCCAGAGGACTTGAGTGGAGAGGGACCCCTGTTTGGAGGCATCTGTTGTCAGGGTACATTGATGTGGAGGCATCTGAAAAGGTGACCCGATGCGGAGATTCTCTGGGGAACACCACCATAGGAGTGATGTGGACAGAGGGACAGACACTAAAAGATGGTCTGAGACCTGTGTCCACTGGGAAGCCAGAGCCCATTAGGCTGTATGCATATGCAGGCGTGCGTGTGGCACTACATGTACTGTTGAGGCCATATATCGTAGAAGCTGTAGCATCTCTCGGGCAGTAAGATGGTCTCTGACACAGGCCTGAGATGCCAGCTGAGTGAGATGAGAACAGCGGGGCTGAGGTAGAAACACCCATGACTGTTGAGTATTAAGAGAGCTCCTATGAACTTCAGTGTTTGAGTAAGAGCAAGATGGGATTTTGGAAGATTTATCACAAATCCCAAATGTTGAAGTACCTTCATGGTACGAGAGAGAGAGACAGGTGAACGTCTTGGGAGGTTCCTGCCCTTATGAACCAGTCATCTAAGTAAGGGGAGACAAATATCCCTAGAGATCTTAGAAATGCGGCCATGATTGTCATGCACTTTGTGAAGACTCTCGGGGCAGAGGCAAGTCCGAATGGCAGGACTCTGTACTGATAATGTTTCCTTGAATCATGAAGCATAGATATTTCCTGTGTTCTGGATGAATTAGGATATGTGTGTATGCTTCCTTGAGATCTAGACAACAGAGCCAGTTCTGACTCTGGAGATAGGGTAGGAGGGTCCCTAGAGAGACTATTTTGAACTTTTTGCAGACAAGAAACTTGTTTAGGTTTCTGAGGTCCAGAATGGGTTTGTATCCGCCAGTTTTCTTTGGTATGAGAAAGTACTGAGAGTAGAAACCCATTCCTTGTTGGGATGATGGGTCCTCCCCTATGGCACCTCCTGACAGCAAAGAGGTGACCTTTTATAGCAAAAGAGCAGTGAGAGGAGGCTGAGAAGGATATTCCCTCACCATTGTGGAGGGGTGCAGAGTACATAGGTGAAGCTTGTACTCCTCTGCCACTATGGTCAGGGTTCAGTGCTCTGATGTGATTAGATGCCACCTGCAGGCATAGTGACAGAGTCTGCCAGCAATGTTGAGTGAAAGGAGGTCTCCAGAGGCAGAGTAGTATGTCCTCCAGGAAAAAGTAAAAAACCAGGCACAGGTTGAGTCTGTGCAGCTGGCTGGTTTTTGGAGTCTGTGGCTTGTTTTGCTGCTTAGGAGGCTGATTCCTCTTTTGAGTAGCCTGGGGTTGGTACTGCGAAGCAGGGGTGTAAGAAGGGCAAAACGTCTTCTTCTTATTGAAGAAAGTCTTTTTTGCAGCTGCTTTCTTCTTAGCCGGGTTGGCAGTGGTTCTAGAAAAACTGTTTAGAGTGGTATTCTCAGACTCCAATTGAGACACCTTGTCTTGCCAGTCTTTGCCAAAAAGGTTTTCACCTATGCAAGGAATATTACCCAGTTTATTTTGAACCCATTGTTCAAGATCTAATGCTTGAAGTCAAGCAATCCTGCGTGCTCCAATGCAGACTGAGTTGGCCCTACTGGTACACTCAAAGCAGTCAAAAGTTGCCCTATTGACAAACTTTGACACATTCTGGGCATGTTTGACCAATGTAAGATAATCAGCTGTCTTATCATCAAGAAGAAGAGGAGCCATAGATTCAAGATCTCTAGTAAACTCCCTAAGGAACATACCCATAAAGAGTATGCATGAACTTATCCTGGCTGAAAGCATAAAGGCCTGATAACACTGACGCCCAAAAGTATCGCGGGTCCTCAACTCTCTACCAGGAGGGTTCAAAGAATAAGTCTTTGAACTTTTAATTCAACGCATTGCCGATTCCACCACCATTGAATGATAAGGCAACTGAGTCTTTTGGAATCCAGGAGATTCTGGTACTCGATACATGGTATCGAGTTGTCGAGTATGGGGAAAGATGGTAACGGGCATCTCCCACATCCGGATAATGAGGTCCTGGAGGATACGGTGAACTGGAAGTGTGGCAGCCTCTTTAGGAGCTGTAGAGTATTGGAAGATTTCGAATTCCTCAGCCCTAGGTTCTTTTTCAGATGTTACTGTAATGGACAGGCCTCTGGCCAGGTCCTGAATAAACTCTTGAAAAGACATGTCCTCGGTGGGGGGAGGGGGGGGGGACATATGGCATTCCAGATAGGGAGAAGGATGCTCTGGTATACTTTGCATCGCTCGAGTAGCGATCGATTCCTCATCGGAAGAATCGGAATCTGACGATTCAAAGTATTGACGAGAGCGATGCCCGTGCTCCGCTAAGGCCTGGTACCGATCAAAATCAGTGGCGGATCAGGGAGGTTGCCTGGAAGAGCCACCGGTACCAGGGATGGACTCAAGGGCAGGCAGTGGTGGAAGTGGTTTGATGGGCATAAACACCGATGCAGACTGCATCGGTACCATGGACAGTGCCGGTGTCGGCGGTACCGTCAGTAAGGGCTTGATTGAAACCGAGGGCACTAGTAGAGCCACCAAGCTGCACTCGATGGCGAGGGCCTGGATGTGTTGGTGCAGCATTGGCCATGGCCACTCATTGGACAGGTGGTGCAAAGGATCGGGACACACCAGGGGCTGGTGATCTTAGTTGCGCCCAATTGGCCGAGGAATAAATGATATGAGGATTTGGTCCATCTGGCGGCAATTCACTTTGATGCCTCCTGGCCAGGCCCAACCTGTTCGTGCAAGGTCCAGTAGTAATGCCATAAGTGGATCGATTCTCACTTACAGCCTGGCTCTTCAGAGGGCTAGATTGAGAAACTGCGGCTACTTGGCATTGGTCATTTCTACTCTATTGAAGGCCAGGAAGCGCTCTACCTCCTTATCGTATGTGCGGATATGGAGAGTGTTCGAGGACTGGTGCACGGACCATGCCTGTTGTCCCTTATCAGCGCTGGTCCCAGAGGTTTTAGCATTTCTGCAGGCGGGCCTAGAAAAGAGTCTAGCTTGTGGTTCGCTCCAGGTGCAAGTGGTGGCATTGAACTTCTATTGGGGCAGAGTCCAGAGGGTGTCCCTGGCAACTCATCCGGACATAGTGCGTTTCTTGCAAGCGGTGAAGCAGGTCTGCGCGCCGTTGAGGTCCATGGTCCCTCCATGGGATTTGAATCTTGTCCTGTCTACACTGACTGAGGAGCCTTTTGAATCACTTTGGATGTGCACCTTGAAGGATTTGACTCTGAAGACAGTTTTTCTGGTAGGCATTTGTTCGGCCAGGCAGATTTCCGAGTTACAGGAGTTATCGAGAGCTTTCTTCACTTTTTCCAGGGAGAAGGTGGTACTGCTGCCGTTGCCTTCATTTCTGCCCAAGGTGATTGGACCATTAGAAGATCATGGGATAAAGAGGGAGGACGAGGCTATAGTGGAGAGATTACATGAATTCTTTGCTTTGGTCTTTACCGAGGAAGATGTAAAAGAACTCCCCATGGCAGAAATAGTATTCAGTGGTAATGATTCAGAAGAACTGACATAAATCTCAGTGAACAGGGAATATATAATAGGCCAAGTCGACAAACTAAAGAGCAGCAAATCACCTGGATTATATGGCATACACCCCAGAGTGCTGAAAGAACTCAAAAATGATATTGCAGATATACTATTATTAATCTGTGATCTTAAATTAAAATTGTTTTTGGTACCTGAAGACTGAAGTGTGGCCAACAGAACGTTGGTGTTTAAAAAGGGATCCAAGGGTAATCTGGGAAACTACAGCCTGATGAGACTGATGTCAATGGTGGCCAAATGTAGTAGAAAGTATTATAAAGAACAAATTTTCTGCAGGGTCACCTCCATCTCATCTTTCCCCTCTTCAATCCCATATCCTTCCCTCACCTTTGTTTTCCCTTTCTTCCTTTTCTAAAATCACCGAGGACGAAACTGCAAATCTTCTCTCCTCCTCCAAACTGACTACTTGCTCTTCTGATCTCATCCCCACCTGTCTGCCATGTCTCCTGCGGCCTCCTCCGCCATTGTGTTATCATCCTCCTCTGACTTCAGAGAAGCTGTCCCATCCCAAAGATCCTCCAAACGTTTTTCAGCTGGGACTGGGCTCCTCCTCCTTGTGCCAGACAGACATACCTGAGATGCTGCACTTCCTTGATCTCCCGTGACCCCCCTGGGAGCTTGAAGATCCCTGCTGCTTCATGCAAAACGTTTTATACATGAGAAGGACAAACATGGGGGGAAAACCCCCTGGACAAACCTACCTGTGCAGCCTCCCTGGAGGTGGAAGGCTGAGGAGACCTACCTCTGCCAACTTGGGCCTCCAGGATTGGCAGGGTGGCTGAACCCTCCCCCAAGGTGCCTGCCAGCACTCCAGGGGAGCCTTCCCCCCAGCCACTGAGGGAGAGAGCTCGGACCCCTCCGAAGTCTTCTCCTTGTAATCTGTCCATGAGTGCTCCTCCAGCAATCCCTCTGCCGACTCGCAACTTCTTGAAAAGCCCGCCACTGAAATGGAGCTTTTGCGCAGTCTGCAGGCTAAGCAAGGGGTTTTAGAGGGCATCAATTTCCCAGTGCAGTGAAACCCCCCTCAGAAAATCACTGGCCTGCAGAAGATCCTAAAACTGCAGGATTTGCCCTGCTAGCTTGCCCCCTGCTGTCCACTCTGCATGGTATTAGTTGGCTATTATATACTTATTGTCTCCTTTTCTTTACAGTAACCAGCTCAAGCGAAGAAAACAACAAAACACAATTGCAACAGAAGCACCCCCACATCCGGTCCCAAGCCAATCCCCTGGAAGATAAGGCCTCCGCTGCAGTACCACCTAAAATGGTGTAATTTCCAGACTTTGCAGTCCAACCCGAGGCACATGCGGTCCCCGGCCCCATCGGCAGTTGTCCCCGCTCAGCCCCGGTGAACCGCAATGAAAAAAATATATATATAAAGCGAAAGGAAAGGAAACCGCTACTCCGAATCACACCGAGGAAACTGTTGCTCCTTTCTCTCACCCCAGCTGATGTCCAGGCCATGCGTTCAGCCCTGCACACAGCAGCGGGAGAATAGGACAGATCTCTGATGTCACAGATCACAGTGGCTCCTCACCCACTGAAGGGATCAGGGACCACTGTCCCTACCTGATCTCCTGTCCAATAGAGTTCCCTTCCTGCTGGCCAATGAGCTCCTCTGGGTTTGCCTGCTGCTTTTTTTTCCCAATTCTTTATTGGATTGCCAAAAGCAGGACACTGAGCCCCAACTAAACAGTGAGGCTATTCCTGTCCATGTTCCCTTTTACTGTTTCTTTTTTTCTCTTTTACCTTTTTTCCCAATGTCTCCTACTTGTTCCTCCAGTGAGCCCAACTGGTGGGAGTTACCCTTCTCCAGCTGCTTGGAGACTGAATATTGAGGCTGGTAGGCAGTGCCAGCTGGTTATGAAGGGATGCCACTGTATTCATGATCAGTCTCCAAGCTGCTGGTTGAGGGTGACAACCGACAAGTCGGGACTGGACTGGAGGTACGATAAGGAATTACTGTTAATATTTCATCATTTGTCCTTCCATTCTGGCTAAGAGGATGGTAGCATAGCTCCACCACTGTTCTCTTTCTCTTCAAATATGGGATTTCTATCTATAAAGATTTCACAGTGCATTCTGTTTCCTGCAGAACTTTTATTCTGTTTGAGTTACTGTTCTCTTTAACATACAGCACCATCTTCTCCACCAATTTGATCTACACCTTATCATGGCAATATAATTTGTACCTTGGTATCACAGTGTTCCATCGTTTATCCTCTTCTTCCACTAGGTGTCTGTGATGCCCATTATATCTACCACTTCATTTTCTGCAATACATTTTAGTTCTTCCATTTTATTTGTAAGGTTTCTAGCATCTGTATACAACCATTTGAAATATGTTAACCTTCTTAGTGGCCGATAGGGATATTCTGCAATTTTTGAACTCTATCTGCTCCTTATTTAAGGGAACCTGGACTACTTTTGCCTTTATTGCAACTTCTCCATTAGCCCTAACTTCCCTATTATGACAGTATGTTTTAAAGATGCTTTATTCCAAATTATGTGCTCCTGAGCTACTGTCATCTTTCCTACAAGTTCTAGTTTAAAAGTTGCTCTTTCATCCAGCCCCACCGTGGGATATTGTGAATGCTCTGTTCCTGTTTGCTGCATTTACTTCTTGATTTGGACCCCGGTCTCAGCTGCTTTGCACTAGCCTGTGACGTGTGGCTGCAAGGGCTATTTTATCTAGCCCCACCATGGATGCAGCCATGGGTACGTGCTCTGAAGGGGCGTATCCAAAGGGGCAGAATCTGCCCCTTTGGAGCCCTTTCGGAGCACGAAGGAGGAGTAAGGAAGTTGCTTGCTCTCGGCATGGGGAAATGAAAAAAAGAAAACTTTTGCTCTCCCGGTGGTGAAAGCTGTTGAAGTTGTTGGTCCTCTTGACACTCATTTTGGAGTTATGGAGAAAGTTCCTGCAATTTCCGTCACTGGGAAGGAGACTCCAGCAGCGAGTACTGTCTCTTCCTCCTCCTTGACTTCGTTGGGTTTTACTCCTCCCAACCTGAGTATTAGTTCTGTTAATGCTCTCCCTGCTCTACATAAGAAGGGTGGGGGAACATAGGGACCTATTCCCCTGCCGGATTCTTTCCTACGTTTGGAATCTCCCTCTGACTCTAAATTTGTTTTACCTAAACCAGTTAGTTTCTTAGAAGTTTCTGAGAAACCTGAACCTTCGCAAAATATTTCACTTAAAGATATATGGGAAGTGGTGAAATGGACTGAATTATCTTTGCAATCTTCTCTTTCTTATATTTCTACTTTCTCTGAGGAGGTGGTGGCTGCTCTTGATGAGCATGAGGTTAAAATTTCTTTATGTGATAATCGATGTTCTAAACTTGAATCTCAGACATCATTGTTCCAGTCTGCCCTTGCCTCCTCAGTATAAGATTCTCTTGCTTTGCGTCATCAGAATGAATTTGTGAGAATGCTTTTCGTTCAAAATATTTGAGGTTTGTGAATTTTCCTTGTACTCATTTCTTGTCCTCTGGGATTTTGTTTTCCAAATATCTTAAGGATATCCTATTGCACCCTGATCCTGATTCAATTAAAATTTCAAAAATGTATTATTTGCCTAAGAGTGTGAAGGGGGCACTTAAGGATGTTTGCTTGGATGGGCAGGAGATGGATCAATTAAGTGGGCCAAGCCTTGATTTGTCTGCTTATTTAGAGATGTCATTAGAGGAAATTCCTCAAGAGCAACTCTTTTGGTGACTTTTCTAATGGAGTCAGACAAAGACCTGGTCTTAAAGCTCTATTTTAAAAAAAAGCAGGAGAAATACTTTAGTCAGACTATACAGATTTTTCCTGATGTATCACGGGTCACTCAGAAGCGTAGGAAAGCCTTCCTGGAGCTGCGAACTCGGGTTCTGGCTCTGGGGGCCTCTTTTTATTTAAAGTTTCCCTGTAAATGTAATTTGGTTTATTAAGGAGTGAGGTATGTCTTTTTTGAGCCTTCTCAATTGGAGATTTCTTGCAGGGTAAGGGTTGAAATATTATAATTTGTTTCTTTTTTTTGGATTTTATTTCCTTTGCTGCTCAGGATATGATAAAAGGGGTTAAGTACTTTGTTTAGGGGTGATTCTGTTTTATTGGGGCTCTCTGTTGATGTGGACTGTTTATTATGTACAGATGTATTATGGCATTTGTATATTGTTTTTCCTTTTTTTATTGTAAAAGTATAAAAATAAAATTAAAAAAAAAAGTTGCTCTCTCTCCTTTGTAAACCTTAGGGTCAACAGTAAGGTTTCAGCCTGGTTAAGGTGGAAAGCATCTTTTCAGACTAGGTTCCTCCTTCACCAAAATGTTGCCCATTTCCTAACAAATCTAAATCTCTCTTCCTTAAACCACTGTCTCATCCACACATTAAAGAACTGATTCTATAAAGAACGCATAGAAGGTTATGTGCTATCTATGTGCTTAAGTCCTTATTCTAGAAGACTTATGTGCGAGAAGGTGACATTTTACTTACCAGATAATGTCCTTTACTTGAGTCCTGCTAGACCAGTCAGACAAGTGGGTTGTGTTTCCCTACCAGCAGATTGATGGAGACAAAGAACTAATGAAAAGCCCAGCTTTCAATGACATCACTTTCATGCCTCTATTCACTTCAGCCACCAGAGGTATCTTCAGTATCTGTCCCAAAGCATATAGTCAAACACAAAAATAGAGCAGATTAATCTATCAACATGAGCTAAACTATGCAAATATAGATGAATTAATGTTGGAAGGATAGCCTTGAGGATAGAGAAACAACCTCTCGTAGCTTAGCTTCCGTTTTACTCAAGTATTTTTAAAAGCTCAAAAAGAGCGTGAAAATGTAGGTAAAAAACACCATGTGATGGTGTGCCCTACACCCCTACAATAACAAAAACTCCCAACTAAATTCAAAAAATGTAAAACATCTTCAAAATTGTCACCAAAATCTGACTTATTAAAAAAGACAGCACTCATTCACAAAAGCAGCACTTATCTGTTGCTGTCCATGTAAATGTGAAATCGTTGTGAGTTGAAGTCGTTTTTTCCAAATTTCAAGAGCAATCTTGAAATTTGGAAAAAAACGACTTCAACTCACAACGATTTCACATTTACATGGACAGCAAAAGATAAGTGCTGCTTTTGTGAATGAGTGCTGTCTTTTTGAATAAGTCAGATTTTGGTGACAATTTTGACGATGTTTTACATTTTTTGAATTTAGTTGGGAGTTTTTGTTATTGTAGGGGTGTAGGGCACACCGTCACATGGTGTTTTTTACTTACATTTTCACGCTCTTTTGGAGCCTTTAAAAATACTTGAGTAAAACGGAAGCTAAGCTACGAGAGGTTGTTTCTCTATCCTCAAGGCTATCCTTCCAACATTAATTCTTCTATATTTGCATAGTTTAGCTCATGTCGATAGATTAATCTGCTCTATTTTTGTGTTTGACTTTAATTACATAGAGTAATAGTTATTTTGAATTTTTGCCAAAGCATATAGTAACATAGTATATGATGGCAGATACAGACCAGTATGGTCCATCTAGTCTGTCCAGCAAGGTGGCAAAAGCAGATGCATCTGCCACTCGATGCAGGTCACCCATACCCATGCCTTCGTTTAGGGGTGTACCTACTGCTCCGTGCAAGTCACCCTTATTTGTTGAGATATAAGAGATAGTTAAGTTTATTTAGATTTTATCCTGTTACTATAAAGGGATCCACTTTGTCTGTCCCATGCCACTTTGAATTCTGTCACTGTATTTGCCCTCACCACTTCCATCGGGAGGGCGTTCCAAGCATCCATCATCCTTTCAGTGAAAAAGTATTTTCTGACGTTGCCTTTCAGTTTACCCCCTTGCAGCTTCATGTTATACCCTTTAGTTTTACAGTTTCTCCATCTTTGAAAAAGGTTTGTTTGTTCATTAATACCCTTTAAGTATTTAAAGGTCTGTATCATACTTCCCCTGTCCCTCCTCTCCTCCAGAGTGTACATATTAAGGTCTTCAAGTCTCTTCTCATACCTCTTCTGGTGCAGGATCCAAATCATTTTAGTCACCTTCCTCTGAACCATTTCAAATCTTTTTATATCCTTTGTGAGATATGATCTCCAAACATGAACACAATACTCCAAGTGAGGCCTCACCAGCAACTTGTACAGTGGCATTAACACCTCCTCTTTTCTGCTGGTAATTTCTCTCATGCAATCCAGCATCCTTCTGGCTTTGGCCACTGCCTTGTCACACTGTTTTGCCACCTTCAGATCCTCAGAAACAATCACTCCGGGGTCCTTCTCCTAGTCCATGCACACCAACCTTTGGCCCCCTATCTCATATTATTCTCTTGGCTTTCTGCATCCCAAATGAATGACACTGTACTTCTTCACATTAAATCTTAACTGCCAAGTATTAGACCATTCTTCCAGCTTTTGTAGATTATGACAGAACATGGCAAGCCTCACACAACCTCAACATGAGCAACTATGAGTAATCAACAGTAGAGAACTATGTGCAGGAAAGCATAAACAGAAGGCTGTCAGTCGAAGATGAACCTGCAGAACCAAGTATATAAATCATAATGGACCCAACAGTACCACCGCAAAAAAACCGAGTAAACACAGTTTCAGGGATGGGTCTGTGGGATGTACCAAAGCTACACCTCCACTAAGCAGGAAGAAGACATAGCAGCTCGCAAAACTTAGAGTTAAAGGCTGTGTCCACCCAAACATGGACATCTAAGCGGTAATACTTGACAAAAGTATAAAGTGATCCCCACATTGCCACCCGACAAATGTCTGCCGGGGCTACACTGAGCTCTGTTCCACTGAGGACATTAGCGCTCAGGTAAAATGGGCACACAAACCTTCTGAAACCAGCTGGTTCTGCAACAGATACGCCAAGGCAATGACTTCCTTAATCCAGTGTCCCAATATAGACTTAGCCGCCACTTCACCTTTGGTGGGCCAGAAAACAGCACAAAAAGATGGTCTGAAAAACTGCATGTGTGAACAAGAAAACTCCTTCATGCCCATGAGGTAATCTACAAGCATCAGTGTATGCCAAGAATGTACATTCCTAGAACTGAAGGAGGGCTAGGCCTCATAGAAATTGATTACACTTATAAAGCAACTAACATTGGCCTCCAGGCCTAGCTAACAGCATCATCAGATCCAAATACACAAAAAGCGCTGAAATATGAA
The DNA here is from genome assembly GCA_033557465.1 of Ichthyophis bannanicus. Taxonomy (NCBI): domain Eukaryota; kingdom Metazoa; phylum Chordata; class Amphibia; order Gymnophiona; family Ichthyophiidae; genus Ichthyophis; species Ichthyophis bannanicus. The sequence goes on from CM066039.1 coordinate 198,832,715, forward strand.
AGTAAAAATACAGAATCTGTCTCCATCATCAAACTTGGACAAGCATTCCGACGATTAGAAGGAATGAGTGAGAATCCACATGTACACACAGGAAATGAAGCAATGGAATTTGAAAAACAAGAGAAAAAGCTCTCCAAAGAATTAGATCAGCAAATGAGGAAAAGCAAGTGGCAAATGCACAAATACAGTGGGAAATACAAAGTGTTACTTCAGGAATCCTTTGTCGATCAAAAACGGACACATGAATGGATAAGGAGATGTGAAATGAAACTGAAGGATAAGAGATTGATAGTTGCAGTACAGGACAGATGATTATTGATGAGATGATTTACAGTGATCATGGACAAAACTGGCAGAACAGACATATGATGATTCTGTAAGAAAGACCTGGAAACAGTGACTCACCTCATAGCTGGCTGTGAAGTTCTGATGGCAGAAAATTTCTATACAGAAAGGCACAAAAAAGTAGCACGCCTCATACACTGGAAACTCTGTAAATACTATGACATCACTGTGCCTGAAAAGCACTGGGATCATGACTCTAAGAGAATTACAGAGAATGAAGAGGTTATGATGGATAAGAAATTGGATGCGAGGCACTCAACATAGTGGTAATGGAGCAAACACCAGAACAGCATTGATAATAAAGGTGTTGGTTCTGAGTGATTATTCTGTGAATTGTGTGGAGAGGCAAAAGATCCTGAAGTACCAGGAAATGCAGTCAGAGACCAAGAAAATGTGGCAGAAAGATACAGAAATATTTCCCTTGATATTGGGAGCCACAGGCTTGATAAATAAGAATTTCCAAGCACATCTTATAGTACATGTTACATCTTACAAACTCCATAAGGAAGCTAGCTCTCTTTGGCATGATGCAAGTACTATGCTGAGCATTAGCAGTAAATTTAAGAGACTAAGAACATACTTCACATACCCTGGAGTTAGGTTAATGACTATCATGGTATGTGCAAAACTAAACCATTTGGAGAAAATGCCCCGAAGATCCTTATCCTTCCCCTAACAATGCTCCTTAGAGGAAGAGGGCAGGCAAACCACCTGGTTCACATGAAAGGGAGAAATCACCTTAGGTAAGATGGAAGGCACAGGCTGAATGGAAATGGTCTCCTTAGGAAAAGATAGGTAAGGATCTCAGAAAGACAGAGCCTGCAGCTTGGAAATTTGCCTTGCGGAACAGATCGCAACCAAGAAGACCATCTTGAACGTCAAATCCTTCAGAGTAACATGCCTCAATGGCTCAAAGAGGGCCAACATCAGGAACCTGAGCACCAGACACAGATCCCAGGAAAGGACCACAGACCAGAGGGGAGGATGCAGATGCCGAATCCACTGAAGAAAGTGCAAAACATCCGGGTATAAGGCTAGAGATTTAGCAGCCACAGGACCTCTGGAAGAGGCCAAAGCTGCCACCTGAACCTTCAGGAAACTAAGAGAAATCCAGACCGTCCTGCAGAAAGGCCAACAGAGATAGCACCTAGGCTGCCTCAGGAGCTAAATGTCATGCGTTGTACCATCACTCAAAGAAGCAACAGACCCATATGTATGCCAGGTTGATAGACCTCCACCGAGCTCTGAGCAGAGTGGAAACTACCACTGGAGAGTAGCCCTTACATGCTAGTCATCTCCTTTCAAGAGCTATGCCATAAGCGAGAGGGGAGTCAGGTTCTCCAGGATGATCAGTCCCCGATGCAATAGACCCCAAGATGGAAGCTAACGAAGAGGTGGTGCTTGCAGGAGCCGCATCAGACCTCTGAACCACGCACTCCTCGAACAATGTGGTGCCACCAGAATAATCCTTCCCGGGAAGTGCCTTATACGTCGAATCATATGCCCCACTAGGGGCCATGAAGGAAACACATACAGCAGGCACTGACATGGCTAAGGCTGAGCCAGGCCATCAATGTCCTTGGATCCCATCTTGCGCAGCAATTGAAGAAGTGGCACACTTGGCATTGGAGCGGGTTGCCATCAGATCCATCTTGGGGTGGCCCCAGCGGCACAGAATCAACTGAAACGCCACCTGACTCAACTCCCACTTTTCTGGATCCAGAGAGTGCCGGCTGAGAAGTCCGCTTCCACATTGTCCACCCCAGCAATGTGCTGAGCTGAGACAGCTAAGAGGTTCTTCTTTGTCCAGGCAAACAGAAGAGAAATCACCACGGTTACCCCGGCATTCCTTGGGGTGCCCAACTGGTCGTGGCAATGAGCGCTCCAGCCCAAGAGACTGGCATCCATTGTCAGAAGGATCCATGAGTAATCGCCCAGCGGCATGCTCTTCATCAGAAGACTGAGCTGCTGCCATCATTGGGAGTGGAAGTCTGAGCTCTAACTCCTGAGAACTTGGGGACCGCCAAGTCAGCAAGGACCGTTGGAGTAACCAAATATGAGCATGCACTCATGGCACCATCTCGATTGTTGCAGCCATCAATCCGAGGAGCTGAAGATAATCCTGGATTCTGGGAGCCTGCTGAGACCACAATAGTGCCAGGCAGTCCAACAACCTTTTAACTGTCTCCTCAGGCAGGAAGACTCTGCCCACCTGAATATCAAAATGTGCTCCCACAAACTCCAGGGTCTGGGAAGGCAAAAACTGGCTCTTTCCATGATTGTTCACCCAGCTAAGGCTTTCCAATGAGGACACCACTCGGATCACTACCCAAACCTCCTCTGAAAGAGAACAGGCTTGGACAAGCTAGTCATCCAGCTATGGGTGCACACAAATCCCTTGATGCCATAGCACCGCAGCCACCACCACGACCTTGGAGAACATCTTTGGGGCAATGGAGAGTCTGAATGGGAAGGTGGTGAACTAAAAGTGCAAGACAAACACAGCAAATGCAGATACCTTGCTGGTCCTCCCAGATCGGGATATGAAAATACGCCTTGGCCAAATCCAGAGATGCCAGAAACTCCCCTTGGTGCACCACTTGAAATACGGATTGCAAAGTTTCCAACCGGAAGCACAGGATGGCACAGGTGCTCATTGACACCTTTGAAGTGCAGAATGGGTCAGAATGATCAATCCTTTTTCGGCCTGCAAAATAGATGGAATACCTACTCTTGCCCCCATCACCTGGGGGAATGGGCACCACTGCCTTCAGGAGTAACAACTTGTTCAAGATTATCTGCACAGTGGCTCTTCTGTTTGCAGAACCACAAGGGGAGATGATGAAAGCATCCACGATCAGCTCTTTGCATTCCAAGACAAAGCTATACTGAATGGTGTCTAACACCCAGCAATCTTTGGTGACCCAAGCCCATTCCTGAAGAAGAGGCAAAGACTGCTCCCAACCGAAGGAACTAGAGAATGGGCCTCCAAACCTTCACTGCACAGCCTAGGAGGTCCTCCTCTGGAAGGGACCAAGGCCCTGGGCCTACGTGCTCCGTGAAAGGACTGAGAATGCGCCTGAAGGCTTTTTAGGTCAGTAGTGATGGGAGACCCGAGACCCCCAGGAGTCTGACCAGCGCGCTTGCGAGGAGTGGGCAAAGACTGACAGAAAATGGGCTCCTGCCCACTTCATAGGCCTCCCGGACCTGTCCTCTGGAAAGCAGTAAGATTTTGTCTCACCCAGGTCATTCACCTGCTTCTCCAAAATGGCCCCAAAAGAAGTTTCCCTTTAAAGAACAGTCGGGTCAACTAGGTTTTGGAGGATGTGTCTGCTGCCCAGTGTCAAAGCCAAATCCAATGTCGTTGTCACCATTGATAGGTCATACATGGCACCCAAAGGAAGGCCATAGCTGAATCTAAAAGGGGCTAGTATCATCCAGCAGAAGAGGCTGAATCCACTGGAGCAGTGCTTGAGATGTCAGGCCTGCACATATCGCCAACTGAAGAATAGTCCACCACAGTGAACTAGTTCTTCAACCACGGATCCACCTTGCAGTCCAGATTATCCTTTAAGGCCGATCCGCCTTCCACAGGAATGGTGATACACCTGGTAACAGCCATGGCCTGCGCATCCACCTTGGGAATATCAAACCACACAACGCACTTAATCTCTGGGAGAGCATACATCTTCCTATACTCCCTTTAGCCCCTTAGGTGGGGAGTCGGGGGAATACCACTGCAATCGAATCATGTCCTTGATCACCTCTGGGAACGAGGAGACAGTAGTGGATTTTCGCATCCCTTGTAGGAGTGCATGTATGCACCTTCAGCTCCTGTTCCATACCTGGAGCATCCGCCAAGCTCACGGTGGATGAGACCCTGGCAATCAATGCCACCAGTTCCTCCTTGCGGAACAAGCAGATCACATCGGCCTCTTTACAGTCCTCCGAAGACGAGAGTACCTTTTTGCCAACATCAGAGCCCAGAACCGAGACATCTGAATCCAAGTCATAGTTGCTCTCCATCTCCAGGGGGCATCCTTCGCTGGGGATGCTTAGCCATAGGCAATCAAATAGGACTTCCACTCTGAACCTGCCCCTCATGAGACTGTGCTCAGGAGGAACCCAGAGGCAGCAGGGTCTGAATTTCCATGCCAGAATGACCAAGTCTGTTGTAAAAAAGGAACAGAATTCCAGGGAGAACGGAAATGACCTCCCTTCACCAGGGGTCATAGCTACTGTTGATCCCTTAGAGGACGGGGAGCGGCCTACAGCACAATTGCCGAAAACTCCGGCCGGCTGGTTATTCTTACGCACAGCTCCATCCGCCTCCTCCTGCCCTGAGACAGGCAAGGCTGGACTAACTGCATCCCTCTGCTAAGAGGGGGGAAAAAGCAAGTTCTCCAGGGATGATTCAGAAGCTATTGTGCAAGAAAGAGTAGTTACTCACCTGTAACAGGTGTTCTCCAGGAGCAGCAGGAATCAGTCCTCACATATGGGTGACGTCGGCGCCGACGGAGCCCTCGTGCGGAGCATTTCCCCAGCTTTCAAAGAAAGCCTTTGGGAATTGCAGCGCGCATGCGCGGTCCCCTTCCCGCCCAAGGGTGCCATCTTGCTCAGTCTGATGACATAGCTAAAAGACAGCAATAAATTAGCAAAAACAAATCATATGACTGCAACTCCAAGGGGAGGAGGGAGGGTTGTGAGGACTGATTCTTGCTGCTCCTGGAGAACACCTGTAACAGGTGAGTAACTACTCTTTCTCCAGGACCAAGCAGGAAGTCAGTCCTCACATATGGGACTCCCCAGCTTAAGGCTACCGGAGACCTCAAGCCGAAAAAATGAGCTCCCTCGAGCTCGACAGCATGTAAGGAAGGAATCTTCTCTGAGAACGCCCCCGACCGGTAGCCCAACACCAGGGCCAGAGGGTAGGAGTTGCCTAAACCCCAAAGAGATTATGGAGTACTGCCTGTCCGAAAGCACTGTCCCTGCGGGACTCCTTCTCAAGGCAGTAATGGGCCGCAAAAGTCTGCCTTGAAGACCAAGTAGCGGCCCGGCAGATGTCTGCCAACGGAACAGAGCGGAGATGAGCCACTGACGCAGCCTTCGCCCTGACACGATGAGCCGTGACTTGACCCTCCAACGAGAGGCCGGCTGCCCCATAAGCCCAGGCGATACAGTCAGCGACCCACATGGACAAAGTATGCTTGGAGACAGGGAGCCCCAACTTATTGGGGTCAAAAGAAATGAAGAGCTGAACAGCCCTCTGATGCTCCCGCGTACGGTCAAGGTAGAAGGACAACGCCCTCCTACAGTCCAGGGTATGCAAGACCATCTCAGCCCGGTTGGCATGCGGCCTAGGAAAGAAAGTCAGAAGAACCACCTCCTGATTGAGATGAAAAGGTGAGACAACCTTAGGAAGAAACTTAGGGTGAGTCCGTAAGACTACCCTATTCCTGTAGAACCTAGTGTAAGGAGGATCAGACACTAGTGCCTGAAGTTCACTCACTCGCCTAGCAGAGGTAAGAGCTACCAGAAATAAGGTTTTCCAGGAGAGAAAACGGAGAGGACAGGTAGCCATAGGTTCAAAAGGCGGACAAGTAATCCGCTGTAAGACCACATTCAGATCCCACTCAGGGGCCGGTGGACACAAAGGAGGCTTAAGCAGAAGGAGGCCTCTGAGAAAACGAGCCACCAAAGGGTGGTTGGAAAAAGGCCTACCGTCCACCGGCGAGTGGTGTGCTGAGAGAGCACTAAGGTGAACTCTGACAGAGTTAGACTTAAGGCCCAGATTGGAGAGGAAAAGCAAATATTGCAATACTACCGCTACCAAGCACGAGAAGGGATTCTCGCTGTGCTGAGCACACCATGCGAAGAATCTACGCCACTTAAGAGCGTAGGATTTCCTGGTGGACTGTTGCCTAGAGGCCAAGACCACATCTTCCACCTCTCGAGGCAGTAGTAGGGGAGCCAGGACTACCCTTTCAGCAGCCAGGCCATCAGATGAAGGGACTGGAGGTTGGGGTGCAAGAGAGTTCCCTGATCCTGAGACAGGAGATCGTGTTGAAACCCCAGAGGAAGAGGGGTGTCCACCGCTAGCTGCAGCAGAAGCGGGAACCACGGTTGCCTCGGCCACCAGGGGGCTATCAGGATCAATGAAGCCCCATCCTTGAGGACTTTGAACAGCGTTCTGGACACTAGTGGCGTGGGAGGAAACGCATACAGTAGGCCTGTGGACCACGAGATCAGAAACGCATCCGCTGCTACTCTGAGAGGATGCGGTTGTCTGAAGCAAAATCTCAGGAGTTGCCGGTTCAGAGGACTGGCGAAAAGATCCATGGTGGGGAGGCCCCACCTGAGAAAGACCTGCTGAACCACCAACGGGTTCAACCTCCATTCGTGTGGTTGCAGGATCCTGCTCAGTCTGTCTGCCAGGTAATTTTCTTGACCTGGGAGGTAGACAGCCTTGAGAAGGATTCCGTGATTGACAGCCCAAGAGCACAGCCGTTGTGCCTCCTGACATAGAAGGAAGGAGCCTGTGCCTCCTTGTTTGTTCACGTAGAACATGGCAACTTGATTGTCCGTCTGGACCAGTACAGACTGGTGAGAGGCGAGGTGGGAGAAGGCTCTCAGAGCTAGGCGTATCGCCCGTAGCTCCAGGATGTTTATCTGTTAAGCAGCCTCCCAAGGGGTCCAGAGACCCTGAGTACATGTCCCTTGGCAATGTGCTCCCCAACCGAGAAGAGAAGCATCTGTCGTCAGCACTTGAGAATGCGGAGGGGATTGAAAAACCACTCCGAGTACCAGATTCGGAAGATGAAGCCACCATTGCAGAGAGGAGACTAGCAGGTCCGATATTTTGACTGAGTCCGCTAGGCTCCCCGTGGTCTGATGCCACTGAGTGCGAAGGCTCCACTGAGCAGGCCGCATGTGCAGGCGGACATTGGGGGTGACATGAACCGTGGAAGCCATATGGCCGAGTAGTCTCAGGAATTGCCTGGCAGAGACCAGGGAATTGCTGCGAAACTGCCTGGCCAGATCCATCAGCCTGTGGCCTCTGTCCATAGGCAGAAAAGCCTTCGCTTGAAGAGTGTCTAGTCTGGCTCCTATGAATTCCAAGTTCTGGGACGGCAGCAAAGTTGAGAAGTTTATGACAAACCCCAAGTGCTGAAGCAGAGCCACAGTGCGAAGGGTGGCATGATTGGTCTCCTGGGAAGATTGGCCCCTTATGAGCCAGTCGTCCAGGTACGGAAACACATAAAGACCTTGAAGCCTCAGGTAGGCCACCACCACTGCCAGGCACTTGGTGAACACCCTGGGAGCGGAGGACAGGCCAAAGGATAGTACTCTGTACTGATAGTGGTTTCCCCCCACAACAAACCTGAGATATTGTCTGTGGTCTGGATGAATAAGGATGTGAGTATACGCATCCTTTAGATCTAAGGAGCATAGCCAGTCTCCCTGCTGGAGGTAGGGCAGCAGGATTCCAAGGGTAAGCATCTTGAACTTTTCCCTCTCCAGGAACTTGTTGAGGTTGCGCAAGTCTAGGATGGGTCTGAGGCCTCCTGTTCTTTTTGGTACCAGAAAGTACCTGGAATAAAAGCCGTGATCTCTCAGGTGATGGGGCACCGGTTCCACAGCCTGATCCTTTAGCAGACTTGCTAACTCCTGAAGGAGTAGGTCCCTGTGCAGAGGGAGTCTTGTAGGCTCCCCTGGAAAATAGGAGGGAGGTACCTGGTGAAAATGGAGAAGATAGCCCTTTTGGACTATATGAAGAACCCAGGTATCTGATGTGACGGCTGACCACCTGTGGGCAAAGTGGGCCTCCTGTGCTGAGAGAAGCCAGCTGAGGAGAAGAGGCTATGCTTTCTGAGTCAAAAACCCCCACCCTGCTGAGCAGGGGCCGGTGTTGGTGACTTGGGGGCCTTCTGCCTACGGGGCCTATGACCCTGCCCCTTGGCCTGCTGACCCTGTTGGGGAGCTGCAGAGTGACTTCCTCGGGTAAAAGGTCTTTTTTCCCGAGCCCTTCTTTTTCTGAGAAGGGGCAGAGGTTTTTCTGGACAGCCTAGTCCTGATGAGAGTCTCTGTCTCGAGCTCAGCAGCCTTTTCAGCCATGGGTTTGCCGAAAAGGTTTTCACCCCGGCAGGGGACATAGACCAACTTGTCCTGTACCCATGGCTCGAGGTCGGATGACTGTAGCCAAGCCTGTCGGCGGGCACCGATGCCGGCACCAGCTACTCGGGCCGAAGCCTCGAAGCCATCGTAGGCTGCTCGAGAGATAAACTTCGAGCACTCCCGAATACCAGTGGACAAGGCCTGGATCCTCTGCAAAGGTTCCTCGGAGAGACCAGCAGAGAACCTGGCAATCTCCTTTGCCAGGTCTCGGAGGTACATGCCCATGTAGAGCTGGTATGTCTGGACACGGCAAGCAAGCATAGAGCCCTGGAAGCACTTCTTACCGAGGGCATCCAGGTTCCAGGCCTCCCGGCCAGGAGGCACCGAGGAGTGCATCTTCTGACTTTTCAGTCGATGCATGGCCGATTCCACAACCATGGAGTGGTGCGGTAATTGTGCCTTTTGGAACCCAGGGCTCTTGCGGACTCGATAGATTGAATCGACCCGCTTGCTTAACACCGGCGTCGAGGCCGGGGTCTCCCACATGCGGAAGAGCAGCCGCTCCAGCATCGGAGGAACCGAAACAGTAAAGGCCTCCTTCGGGGGAGAGTCATACTGGAGGGCCTCGAGCTCCTCGGCTCGAGGCTCCTCCTCGGGATCCGCGGGGAAGGCCACGGCCTTGGCCATATCTTGCACGGTCCGAGAATCGGGTATCCTCCGGTGGGGATCGTCTCCGAGGTTCGGACTCCGGCGAGTCCGATGGGACACACCGAGTCCGAAAAGTATCGGGTGACTCTTCGTCCTCCGTCTCCCAGCCCGACTCCTCGGAGGAGGAATCGAGCGGCTCCGGTCGGGCGGGCACCGATGCCCTCCGCCCCGATGCCGAGGCCGGCGTCGACGACCTCGGTCCCGAACGGGAGGCCGAGGGAGACCGTGGCCGAGGATCGACTCGAGCCCGCATGGACTTGAGGATCGGCTCGGCCTCCGGGGTCGACTTGGACGTCGAGGTCCCGGTGGTCGGGGCGGATGCACCGGTGAGACCGGCGATCTATGCCCGCTGCTGTTCCATGAAGGCAGCGAAGCTGCTCTCCAAGGCCGTCAACATGAGTCCGAGCTCAGGAGACCCAGCAGCCCCCGACTCGTGCCCCGACGGCATTGGGCCTGACGTAGGCTCCCTTGGAGGAGAGTCCACGAGGACAACAGCACTTACGTGTCCAGGAGACTCCATCTCGACACGAGGATGCGGGGCTATGCAACCTGGCCCTCGAGGAACCAGGAGCGTCCACCGACGCCGCCCTCGCGGGTTTCTTCTTCCTGCAATGTTCCCGCGAAGGAGACCCCCGCTCAGAGGAACCCCGACGCTGCTTGGGGCCGGAGTCCCGAGACTTCGAGGCCTCTGACGAGGTCCGGGCCCATCCGGACGCGGAGTCAGAAAAGATCCTATCCTTTTGGTGCTGCCGACTCCTCAACGCCTTCGAGGACATTTTGCCACACGGACCACAGATCATCAGGTCATGATCGGGTCCGAGGCAGCGGAGGCAGCAGTCATGTGTGTCGGTAAGAGACATAAGTTTCTTACACCGATCACACTTCTTAAACCCGCTGGTAGCCATCGGGGGAAAAAGGGCCCCTGCGAGGTCAAAAGACCGGGCTACCAGGGAAAAAAGAAAAAAGGCGCGAACGCTAGTCACAAAGGACAAAAACCGAAAAAGAGAGAAAGGACTCGATACCGGCGTATCGGTCCGAGCGGGAAAAGGATCCGGCGTCGAACCGGAGAAAAAAGAGAAAAAACAGGGAAAATCAACTTTTTCCTCGGGGAAAAACGAACTACGTCCGTTGGGCTCCACGGAAAAAAAAAGACTGAGCAAGATGGCACCCTTGGGCGGGAAGGGGACCGCGCATGCGTGCTGCAATTCCCAAAGGCTTTCTTTGAAAGCTGGGGAAATGCTCCGCACGAGGGCTCCGTCGGCGCCAACGTCACCCTTATGTGAGGACTGACTTCCTGCTTGGTCCTGGAGAAGAGCAGAGTCCAGAAGGCATACCTCGCTTGCTGCATGTTTTCCTGGAAGAAGACAAAGAGTTAAGGCAAGTGCAATAGCAATGCGCACTAAGGCCATGGCAGCTGTAAGGTACGCAATAACAGTGCTTGTACAGCAACACATGAAATGGGGGTTTGCATAGGAATGCATGTTGGAAATGCTTGGGCAGAGCGCATGCTAGGACCACACAACTGCCAGTGCACAATAGTAAAAAGTGCTAGCAATGTGTGCAGAAAATGGCGGGAAACCCCCATGCCATGCCAACAGTCACAAGTGTTTCACCCTGAATTGTGCCCCCAAATGGATGGAATCAGGAGCCCTCAACAAGGACAATGTCGTGGTGAGGCCTTGGTACTCACCCCCTGAAAGCCCCAGGCAGAGAATTCATGCCAAGCTCAGATCTTCTCCCCTGTAACTCTTTCTCTTGCTTTTCAGACACTGTGTTTTAAGGTAGCTGGCAGACAGATCCCTCTGAGTCTTCTGGGATCTTCGGGAGAGAGCAGAGGGGACAGAGGAGGAGGGAGGGGGCATTGAGATCATGTGAGGCTGCTGAACTCTTTCCATCCTTCTAATTTTCTAGCTGCTCAACAGGCTCTTACGATAACAGCGCGGAGCTGAACCAATTTTCCATCTTCCTATGGCTACCAAAAAGACCACAGTCTAGTGGAACCTCCCACATCGTGCTCAAGTTGAAAGCCACCCTCAAGCTGGTCATTCACAAGCATTTAAATCATCTTTTCCTCTCAATTATTCAGATTTTCTTCAGAATGGAGAAAATTCATCTACGATCTGATGGAGACAAAAGCATATTGAAAAGACTTCTGGTGGCTGAGGCAAATAGAGGCATGGGAGTGATGTCATTGAAACCCGGGCTTTTCATTGGTTCTTTGTCTCCACCAATCTGCTGGTAGGGGAACACAACCCACTTGTCTGGACTAGTCCAGTAGGACGATATGGAATAGGCCCTTACATGTTGTCACGCCCTCCTCCCCTTTATAGGCGGTTGCCTGGAAGAGGGGGGACGTGACCACAAATTTATAGATCCTTGTAAGTGCTGATGTCTGGGTTCCGTGTAGTTGTTGGCCAAGACGCGGACAGCCAAGGTTAATTGGGGTAACAATAACTTTATTGTTAGCACAGGAATTTCGTATCTACTACCCCTAAATAACAGAAACAAAATGTGGACACTTTTCCAAACCAAATAAAGTCAAAGATGTAACAAAGTCCACCTGATACTTCTCAGGGTTGTCAGTTCCAAACAAGTTATCCAAACTTCTTTCCAGTTCTGAACAAGGTCTGTTCTTCACACTAGAAGCTTTACTTTCATGTAACAACTTTACTTTGCAGATAACTCAATAGCATTGCGTTTACTTTCCACAGCTGCTTAATGAGGTTGAGTTTTACACTTAGGCAGTACGCTGCCTCTCCCCGTGTAAAAGCTCAATTGCATGAAGTTGGACTTCTCCAGCACTTATCACATGCACAAGGTTATACAGTTTTCACTCCTTATGACAGTAAGCACACTCTGTCTCCATATCAGAATAACTGCTATCTATTACAGCTGTCTCAGTTTGCATTGGTTCTACTTCTGAGTCTGATAGGTCCTGGTTATAGTCAGGGTTTTGCAGAGCAACTGGCTTCCACTGCTCTAGTAAGCTTTTAAGCTGTTTCCATTTAGAATCCTTTTTACTTCTTGGTATATGTGAGGAATTAAAATTACCAGCTTCCTTTAAAACTGAATTAATGGAAAAAGGGCTCACCTTTCTTCTGGTAGGTCTGGCTTTCCCAGTTTGATTAAAAGGCAAGTATTTGTCCTGATACTGCTTCACTATCTCCCGTGTGGCAAACTGCTCAGCAGGGTCTGGCTCTAGCCTCCATCTCCGTAGCACACAATCAGCTGTTTGCTTACGAGCAGCTGGGCTATTCTCAGAGCTTGAGCTAGAGACACGCTGCCTGCCCTGGGAACGTTTCTGCAGCTTTTCACCTGGAACTTTACTTGTGATACGAATGTGACGAGATTGGGAAAGAATGTGGAGAGAAGTGATAGTGAAACTGGGCTTGGGAGTTACTTTAGGTCGAGGAGTGATAATGGGACTGAGCCTGGGGTTACTTTAGGTCAAAATTTCTGAGCAGGTAGCAACTTTGGCAGGATAAAACTGGATGAGTGACTCAGCAGCTGCCATTTTTTCAGCTGCTGGTCACAAGCACACAATTATCTCTAACCAATCCTGATCTGAGCATACAACAGGTTAACCTATGGCATGCAGGCAAGTTTGAATCTGTGTTAACCTATGGCATGCTGCCAGCACAAGTCTGACTCTGTGTTAACCTATGGCATGCAGGCAAGTTTGAATCTGTGTTAACCTATGGCATGCTGCCAGCACAAGTCTGATTCTGTGTTAACCTATGGCATGCAGCCAGCATTAGTCTGATTCTGTGTTAACCTATGGCATGCAGCCAGCACAAGTCTGACTCTGTGTTAGCCTATGGCATGCAGCCAGCATTAGTCTGATTAGAATACTTAACAGGGGATTTTTCAGCAAGCCTCTGGGATTTTCATCAGACAGACGGGACAGACGTGTCTCTGTAGTATCCCGGATTTCCTTCAGGCAATCGCTGATCCCCCGACTTTGCTGGAGTGCGGTTTTACAATACCCGGTGATGTATTGATACCTTATCTTTTACTTATTATTCTAAAAGGACTTAAACTTAATAAAACTCATATTGTATTTACTAAAGTGTCTGTCTAGTCTGTGAGCTAGTCAATGACAGGGTTAACTCATACTGTATTTGCCAGAATATTTGTGCCTGGTCAGTGAGCTAAGTGAGTGACAGGGTCAGAGGAAAAGCGTAGAATTTGGCAATACATAATTGGTACCAGAAGTGGGGTAGCCAGTGGTTCTTGCAGTGCACGGCAGGAATCATTAGCTAGCCAGGAATCACTAGCTAGTCAGAAAATGTTTTGTAGAAAAAATAGATCCAAAGAGCTGCTCGTGGTAGAGATCCCCGGCTGGACCGAGGCTCCCTTCGATGTAGTAGCACAGAAATTGTTACATAATGGGTTGGCAGAGTCCTGGGATAGTAAGCTTAAGGAGGCAACCCCCGCCGATGTGGAGAGAGTACTCGGCGGGCTCCCCGGTAAGCTGGGTGATGCAGGGACCCTAGGAAGACAGACCTGGGTGTTGTTAGCAGCATATAGGAAGGTTTATAATCAAGCGCTGGATGCCCAGCGCAGAGTAAATTTAGCGGAGCAAAAATTAATAGAAGCAGAAGGTCGGGTGGTGGTATTAGAATGTCATCAGAAATTATTAAAAGATAAGCTCGACCACTACCAGGGAGTGGCAGAGAAAGCTGCAGTGAAAATAGCACAAAATAAATACAGGAAGCGAAAGGGGAGGGTAAATAAGGAAAAGATTTATAAGGCTGTAGCAGCTGCCACTGCCGAATGGGATTTGGATAATTGGGACGGAGACATTTGGGACTCCACGTCTTCGGACGACTGGGATGATTGTCCCGGGGGTCTCTCATGCCCTGACCCTGAAATTGACCCTCCCAGAGCCCCATCCTATAGACGAGCCCAACCTGTACATCGTAGGCAGGAGAAAACAGAGTTAGGGCCAGATAGGCGTCCTGTCTTAGGAAACAACGGACAGCCAATCCCTCGGTTAGGTGCAGATGGGCAGCCTCTGATAAATGATCAGGGGCAACCTATATTGCTAGATGAACCAGTGCCCCACACACGAATGAGAACTACAGTAGAGGATTTTTCCCAGGCTGAGGTGGATGATATTTTAGCCCGGTTTAGGCAGCAGTCTGGAGAAGGGGACTTGCAATGGTTAGTACGAATTTATGATACTGGGGGAAAGGTGGTAAATCTTGATGCCCAAGACATAGGGAGATTTATTACCCTCAGTAGGGAGCCTGTTATTCAGCGGGCTATTAGACAATATTTTGGGGATCATGAAAATATAACCACACAAAATCTATTTCAAATTTTGGTAGCTGGTTATATGGACAAATACCCAAATGAAAGTGATATCCCGATTAGTGAGAAAACATGGTTCACGCTGCGGGATGGGATAGAAAGGTTAAAGCAGGAGGCCATGCGGTCCGCCCTACCTATAATTGATAGATTAGATGATTACACAGAAGTTTTGGTAACCCCAGGTATGCGAAATCGATTGATCAAAACAGCCCCTCCTGCTTATAAATCTGTCATGATGACTTTATTATTGTCCATGACAGAACAACCGATAGCTACAGTGCTAAGCAGGATGAAGGATTTGCAGGACATGGGAAATTGGGGTGGTGAACCTAAAGATGCAGTGAAAACGTCAGGGGGTGTGAATACCGGAGGGAAGGCCCAAGGGGGGGCTCCCAGGGTCTCCCGAAAAGAGATGTTCCTGGCATTGCTAAAAGCAGGGGTGCCTAAAGAACAAATTGATGGGAAGGAAACAAATCATTTGTGGCAATTGTACAAGAGAAAAGTATTGTCAGCTAAAACAGTAGAGCGGCAGGGGCAGAAAAAGAAGCTAGTTCCTTCTTGGGAAGATTTTCAACAAATCTATCCTTGGAAGGAAATGGCAACAGCAGTGGCTAATCAAGTGAGGGAGACACTAACACCCACCGCTCCACTACTGGATTTAAATGATTTTGATGAATAGGGGGGGAGCCAAGCCCCGGTGTGGGTCCGCCGGGACGAAAGACCCTATGTCCCGCTGGAAATACATTGGAAAGGGGGAAATGTACAGCGAGTGCCAGCTTTAGTGGACACCGGGGCGGAGGCTACCTTGATTCAGGGAAATCCAAATAAATTTAAAGGACCCCGGGTAAAAATTTCAGGACTGGGGGGAAGATCATTGAGGGAGTACAAACTAAAGTAACCTTAAAGATAGGAAACCTACCCTTGCGGAAGTATTCCGTTTTAATAGTGCCCGTATCTGAACATATTATTGGGATAGATGTTTTACGGGGAATGACCCTTCATTTAAAGGAAGGAAGATTTGCTTTTGGAGTAAAGCAAAATCAGGTAGTTCAAATGAACGTTGTGACAGTAGGAAAATTGAAAATGCCCCCAGTGCACATACCACCACCTATTAAGCTGGTGGCAATGAAACAATATCGAATCCCTGGGGGGCATACAGAAATTGGGGAGACCATAAGGGATTTAGTCACAGCGGGTGTCCTACGCCCTGCACTACGGCGTGGAACAATCCTGTCTGGCCGGTGAAAAGAGTGATGGATCTTGGCGAATGACTGTAGATTATAGAGAATTAAATAAACAAACTCCTCCTCTTACTGCCGCTGTGCCAGACACGATAACACTCATAGAAGAAATACAATCACGGCAGGGGCAGTGGTATGCGGTGATAGATTTGGCTAATGCATTCTTCACAATACCAATCGAAAAACGGGCACAGGACCAATTTGCATTTAGTTGGATGGGGAGGCAATATACCTTTACCAGATTGCCACAGGGATGGTTCATAGTCCCACTATATGCCATAGGATTGTAGCAGAACATTTAGCTGAATATAAATGCCCCCCAGAAGTAAGTTATTCTCATTATATTGATGATATACTGATCCAGGGGGAGACGGAGCAACAAGTAGCTGAGACATTAAACGCATTAATGACACATTTAAAGGGGAAGGGATGGGAAATTAATCCCGATAAAGTACAGGGCCCGTCCCAAACAGTAAAGTTTTTAGGCATACAATGGAATTGTGGACATAGGGAAATAACGCCCAAAGCCAGACAAAAAATATTAGACTTTGCTATACCAAAGACAAAAGCGGAAGCGCAATCATATATTGGGCTGTTCGGGTTTTGGCGACAACACATTCCACATTTAGGACAATTACTAGCTCCATTGTATAAGGTTACCCGGAAAAAGTATGAATATCATGGGGAGAGGAGCAGCAAAATGCTTTTGAACAAGCCAAGGAGGCTATTCAAAAGGCAGTGGATTTGTGGCCTCTCCTACCTGGTGAGGTGGAATTACATGTGTCAGTGCAAGATCAGTATTGTAACTGGTCCTTATGGCAAAAACAAGGGGGAAAACGGGTTCCGTTAGGATTTTGGAGTAGGAAACTCCCCGAAGCAGGGGAAAAATATACCCCTCTAGAAAGACAGCTGCAGGCATGTTACTGGGCATTAGTAGACACCGAGCAACTGACAATAGGACATGAAGTGTTACTTAGGTCCCAAATTCCAATTATGCAGTGGGTTCTATCTAATCCTAAATCAAATCGTATAGGTCATGCTCAGGAGCAAACAATTATTAAGTGGAAGTGGTATATAAGTCAAAGGGCTAAAGCCGGTGAAACTGGGGTCGCCACTCTGCATGAAAAGGTGGCGACGTCCCCTTCCTCTGCAGAACCAGCACAGAAATCTGTAGAAATAGAAGAATCCCCTGTTAAATGGGGAAAAGCATATGACCAATTAACAGAGAAACAAAAGAAACATGCCTGGTTCACTGATGGTTCTGCAAAATATATAGGTGGTCGGCGACATTGGAAGAGTGTAGCGTTTAATCCTATTGCCAATAAAACAATAGTTATAGAGGGGGAAGGGAAGAGCAGCCAATTTGCAGAATTATATGCCGTGTTTTTAGCATTAAAACAAGAATTAGGAAATGAATGCCATTTATATACCGATTCGTGGTCAGTTGCCAACGGATTAGCCACATGGCTGCCTGGATGGAAGCAGCATGACTGGAAAATCCATGGTAAGGAATTATGGGGAAAAGAAGTATGGCAGGATATAGAAAGTATGCTAACAAATACTCAATGTACGGTTTTTCATGTAGATGCACATATGCCCCTTGACTCACTTGAACGTTTGTTTAATTCTCAAGCAGATGCAGCAGCCTCCGTTTCTGTGGTGGGAGCTTCAGAAGCTTCTCTTCCTAGTGACAGCGAACGGAAAGCATGGCTCCAGGGCACTGCCCTCTGGCACACCAGGAAAGTGGGCATTTGGGAGAAAAAGCCACCTACAGGTGGGCACAAAGCAGGGGGCTGCCCTTAACACTTGATATTATAAAGCAGGTAATCTTGGAATGCCCTATCTGTCAGCATAGTCAGAAGAGGGCAGTTCCACATACAGTAATGGGGCATATTGGACGAGGACAGCTACCTGGCAAATCTGGCAGATGGATTTCATCGGCCCTCTTCCGGAAAGCCTAGGCTGTAAGTATGTTTGTACTGCAGTTGACACATATTCAGGATTAATGGTAGGCTTCCCTTGTCGTTCTGCTACTCAGTGGAGTACCATAAGAACCATTGAAATGATTACCCAATACTATGGAGTGCCCTTGCAAATTCAAACTGATAATGGTACACACTTTACTGGGCAACAAGTAAAGGACTATGCTGCCCAATATAATATAGAATGGATCTATCATGTCCCCTATCATCCACAGGCAGCTGGCCTGGTAGAGAGGATGAATGGATTATTAAAAGAAGCACTAAGAAAGTTAAATATATCAGATCCTACCAAATATGGACAGTGGAGAGATCATATAAGTGAAGCATTGCAAAAGCTTAACAATAGGCCGATCACAGATTCTATGACCCCCCTGATGCGATGTTAACTCCTAATTTACAAATACAGACAATCCAATTGACTCTATTATTTATTGGAAGGTCAATCCTGCGGCCCAGGCCCCATATCGTAGTTCCCCATCAGCAGCGGGCCTTGATTATTTTCGATAGAAACCTTGATTATCGCCCCGAATACCGTAGGGACTGTATCAACGGGAATTGGATGCCAAATTCCTAAAAATCATTATGGCCAGATAGTTACTGGATCGAACCTTGCCCTGCGAGGAGTTATCACAATAGGGGGAGTAATTGATGCTGATTATCTGGGGGAGATCAAAGTATTATTATTAAATTTAGGGAAGCAACCCTTGGTAATAGCTATTAAAGAACGAATTGCTCAGTTATTATCATCCCGATATTTTTTGCACCGGTGGAGGAAGGAAATGCCCCTACCGAACTTACCTTACGGGGAGATAAGGGATTTGGTTCAACCAATATGGTTAATGTTGGTGCAAAATATGGATCCAAAATGCCCAAGGACCGCCATCACCGGGGAGGTGATTGCAGTAGGAAAAAGACAAAATCCTTCTGGTGATGCGTCCTGGGCAAGAAAGTTGGGAATATATACCTGAAGATAAATGTTATTTACGAGAGTAATTCTTTTTCTTTTACCAGATCCTTACTCGTGGCATCTTTTTATATTGGTGTTTAGTCATCCTCATAGACGCGTGGACTCCAGGAGTGCCCCTTGTGCCCAGCAACTCCTCTTTTGGGAAATGGGCATGGCGAAATGCGACTGAAAGTCGACAACAAGATAATTTTACATGCAGCAGGGGGCAGCGTTGTCACATAATCAATATAACATATGATGGACATATGTGGGCAGGACCTCCCATTTCCACAACCAACCCTTATCGACCTGTCTACGCCTTACATGAAGGGACTGGGATGATTAACATTACCTCTGAGGTGAATGTTAGTTGTTGCAATCGTCCTTCGTCGCTCATATTTGCCCCTAACCGGGACTGGGCACAGCAACTACGTAATTGCAGCAATGAACCCAGGGGGCTTATCGATATAACTTCCCAATAGCCAACATGACAGTATTAGTATGCGTGAATGCCACGCCCATTGTGAATCGTACATGGTGGTCATCCTACATAGTATTTATTAACATGAAGGCTTCCAAAATTGATCCTGGACATGTAAAGAGAGTTCCTTCCACCTGTATTATGGTGGGACGAGAAGCACGAAAAACGATTATTTACTCAGAAATAATTTTTCCTGTTATACCACCATGTCCCCTAAGACGAGTGAAACGAGCTTGGTAGACACAATGTTAGGCGGCATTGGGACTGTGACTGGAACTTTAAATAGTTTTGATATAGAAACATTAGCCAATCGCCTACACAATGCTGGGGCAGGGATTAATGATGCCCTGACATTACAGGCAAAATGGCTACCCACTTTATGGCATCCTGCACAAATACAGGCAGGTGTATCTACAGATATGATAAATCTATTTGCTAAATTGACTCAATTTAATCAGCCGGTTGACAAAAATATAACCCAATTTGCCAATTGGACCACTTGTACTTACGAAGTACTATGCAATACATGCAAAAAATGAATTATCAAACGCAATTAATGCAGGAAATGAATATGTTTGGAAACAATTATTGAACCTGACTACCGAATGGATTTATTTAAATGCACCTAAAGTACGATGTAATAACACTGCATGTGTAGGACATATTATTGTTTATAATGTAACTACTTCCACTACTATGTGTAAATATGTTGTATTGCCTTTATTACTAGGCCCTCCAGATTCCCCCTATTATTGGGTTCCAGAATTGTATGGGGAATACATTGACCACAATAATCAAACACATGATCTTTCTCTTTGTGATACAACGCTAGAGGGAAAAATCTGTAAACTCCAATCAAATGTTCATGAACCTTGTTTATTACAAAATAGTATGAATGTGTGTAAATTTAACATTCTGCCATCCACCTATGAATGGATGGTAGAAATAGCCCCTCAAGAAATCTGCCTAGTTACTTCACACGCTGTTATACCTGATATGATAACCCCATTTATTGGTTTGTTTACAAAATGTGTCAGTTCTTACATGGCATAATGAGACCTTTCTTCTAACCTCCGAGCACTATATAACTACTCGGGAGATATGGTCCATACAACCCTTATCAGTACCCAATTGGGATTTCAATTTGACCAAATTACAAACCATATTAAATAACTCGAAACTTATACATGATCATATTACCATGGTTAACTAAAACAATTGCTGCACATCAGGTGCAGACTGTTGTGGTAGCTGATCAACTAGTACATATTGGTACATCGGTTGCTACTGCAACTACTCACCATTGGTATGATATATTTTTTGGATATTCGCCGTCAGCAACGGCCGCTCTAAATTTATTAATTCATCCAGTATTGGTTTTGGTTATAGTTGTGACTTTTCTGTCCTGTTTTAACTGCTATATCGCCTACCGACTATTCTGTAAAACCCGGAAGATACGGGTTGCGTCATATGCCCATGCTCAGTTCCATTAAGGACCGAATGTGATACGAATGTGACGAGATTGGGAAAGAATGTGGAGAGAAGTGATAGTGAAACTGGGCTTGGGAGTTACTTTAGGTCGAGGAGTGATAATGGGACTGAGCCTGGGGTTACTTTAGGTCAAAATTTCTGAGCAGGTAGCAACTTTGGCAGGATAACACTGGATGAGTGACTCAGCAGCTGCCATTTTTTCAGCTGCTGGTCACAAGCACACAATTATCTCTAACCAATCCTGATCTGAGCATACAACAGGTTAACCTATGGCATGCAGGCAAGTTTGAATCTGTGTTAACCTATGGCATGCTGCCAGCACCAGTCTGACTCTGTGTTAACCTATGGCATGCAGGCAAGTTTGAATCTGTGTTAACCTATGGCATGCTGCCAGCACAAGTCTGATTCTGTGTTAACCTATGGCATGCAGCCAGCATTAGTCTGATTCTGTGTTAACCTATGGCAGTGATGGCTAACCTTTTTGAGCCCGAGTGCCCAAACTGCCGCACAAAACCAAAGAATTTCCTCAAAGTGCCAGCACGTCAATTAAAGCCCCATTTGCATAAGGTGCTTCATTTGCATAAATATTTGCATAATGTTACCATACACTAACTTTTAGTAACATGCCTCTTAATGAGTATATGGATAAAGAAAGACTAAAAGGTTTCTACATTACTATAATCCAGTACCAACCGCCAGGCACATTAGGAACTACTACAAACGCTGCCCATTTAGAACCCATAGCAAACCCGCCGTATCCTAACAGCACTACCAGGACTCACAAAGCACCATACTCTACCTATCAAAAGGCAACACTGCAAATATTAAACCAATACATCTCAGAGAACAACAATACATGACCTACTGGTGAAAGAACAAGTGGCAATGTCAAATAGGAATTATATAAACAGAATACCTCAGCTCAGTTACACATGCAGAACAGACCATCACCAAACAAGGAATCACAATTTAGAAACAGGAAGACAATAATTAAACTGGGAACCCCAAAAGCCAAACTTGGAATATACAACAACACTGTAGAAATAAAACTATATATTAATTTCCTCTTGTACTAAACAAAGCGCAAAAATTAATGATGCACATTTCCCAGAGCTGACATATTCCAGTTAATAAATTCAATAAAGAGATATTTTTCTACCTTTTGTGCATTTTTTTTCAGTTGCAATTGTTCCAGCCACTTTCTTCTGGTTTCTTCGTGTCTTCTGCTAACTCTCCATCTGCTGTCCATTTGTCCTTTCTTCTGTCTTCTTGTTTTTTTTTTTCCATTCTCTCTCTACATCTGCTTTAACATACTAATCTTTCTCCTTTGGCTCTTTCCTCATTCCTATTTCATCTACTCAAAATTACCCCTCCATCCTCAATCCCCACTTACTCTCCCAATACCCGGCCAATTGTAGATTTTTTATCCCTCCCACACAAAATATTTTTCCCCTCTCTCCATTTTACTCTCCCAGCCCCATCCCATTCTAATCCTCCCACCAACACCAGCTCCCTTCTAGTTCCAGCCTCACCCAGCATCCATTCCCTTCTAGTCCCTGCATCAGCCCATTCCAGTCCTAAGCAGCCCCCCAACCCAATACCAGTCCTATCCCCCCCTCATCAACCCACTTCCAGTCCTAACCCCCCATCACCCAATTTTCAGTTTAAGCCCCCCCCCTATAACCCATTACCAGTCCTAACCCCCCACTTCCAGTCAGCCCCCCATAGCCCATTGCCAGTCCTAACCCCCCCATCAGCCCACAGTCCATTACCAGTCCTAACCCCATCAGCCCACCTCAAGTCCTAACCCCTCCCCATCAGCCCATTTCTTGTCCCAGCCCCCCCATAGCCCATTATCAGTCCTAAACCCCCCCATAGCCCATTACCAGTCCTAACCCCATCAGACCACCTCCATGTTAACCCCCCATCAGCCCATTTCCAGTCCTAACCCCACCCAACAGCCCACCTCAAGTCCTAACCCCTCCCCATCAGCCCATTACCAGTCCTAACCCCCCCTAGCCCATTAGCAGTCCTAACCCCCCCCTCTAGCCCATTAGCAGTCCTAACCCCCCCCCATAGCCCATTACCAGTCCTAACCCCCATCACCCCATTTCCAGACAGCCCCCATCAGCCCACAGCCCATTAGCAGTCCTAACCCCCCTAGCCCATTAGCAGTCCTAACCCCCCCTCCTAGCCCATTAGCAGTCCTAACCCCCCCCCTAGCCATTAGCAGTCCTAACCCCCCCCTACTAGCCCATTTGCAGTCCTAACCCCCCCCAGCCCATTAGCAGTCCTAACCCCCCCCCTAGCCCATTAGCAGTCCTAACCCCCCCTCCTAGCACAGTAGCAGTCATAACCCCCCCCACCCCATTATCAGTACTAACCCCCCCCTAGCCCATTAGCAGTCCTAACCCCCCCAGCCCATTAGCATTCCTAACCCCCCCCCCTAGCCCATTAGCAGTCCTAACCCCCCCCAGCCCATTAGCAGTCCTAACCCCCCTCTCTAGCCCATTAGCAGTCCTAACCCCCCCCCATAGCCATTACCAGTGCTAACCCCCCATCACCCCATTTCCAGACAGCCCCCATCAGCCCACAGCCCATTAGCAGTCCTAACCCCCCCTAGCCCATTAGCAGTCCTAACCCCCCCCTCCTAGCCCATTAGCAGTCCTAACCCCCCCCAGCCCATTAGCAGTCCAAACCCCCCCCAGCCCATTAGCAGTCCTAACCCCCCCCCCCTGCCCATTAGCAGTCCTAACCCCCCATCACCCCATTTCCAGACAGCCCCCATCAGCCCACAGCCCATTAGCAGTCCTAACCCCCCCTAGCCCATTAGCAGTCCTAACCCCCCCCCCTCCTAGCCCATTAGCAGTCCTAACCCCCCCCCCGCCCATTAGCAGTCCAAACCCCCCCCCCCCCAGCCCATTAGCAGTCCTAACCCCCCCCCCCCCGGCAAATTTAAAAACAGAAAAAGCGGGCTCTGGCTGCTGCCGCGGACGCGGCAGCATGCAGTGTCCCGCGGGGCCCCCTCCGCCCGCTAAGCCCCTCTGCAAGGGCTTTCAGATTCGCGAGGGAGACAGCGTCTCCCTCGCGTCTCTTGTTAAGCCCGCAGGGGCTAATGGGAAATTTCCCATCAGTCCCTCGCGTCTAAAGGGGCTGATGGGAAATTTCCCATTAACCCCTACGGCTTAACAGAGACGCGAGGGAGACGCTGTCTCCCTCGCGAATCTGAAAGCCCTTGCAGAGGGGCTTAGCGGGCGGAGGGGGGCCCCGCGGGACACTGCATGCTGCCGCGTCCGCGGCAGCAGCCAGAGCCCACTTTTTCTTTTTTTGCGGACCTTCACGCGTGCCAGCTGCAAGGCCTTCGCGTGCCACAGCTGGCACGCGTGCCATAGGTTCGCCATCGCTGACCTATGGCATGCAGCCAGCACAAGTCTGACTCTGTGTTAGCCTATGGCATGCAGCCAGCATTAGTCTGATTAGAATACTTAACAGGGGGATTTTTCAGCAAGCCTCTGGGATTTTTCATCAGACAGACGGGACAGACGTGTCTCTGTAGTATCCCGGATTTCCTTCAGGCAATCGCTGATCCCCCGACTTTGCTGGAGTGCGGTTTTACAATACCCGGTGATGTATTGATACCTTATCTTTTACTTATTATTCTAAAAGGACTTAAACTTAATAAAACTCATATTGTATTTACTAAAGTGTCTGTCTAGTCTGTGAGCTAGTCAATGACAGGGTTAACTCATACTGTATTTGCCAGAATATTTGTGCCTGGTCAGTGAGCTAAGTGAGTGACAGGGTCAGAGGAAAAGCGTAGAATTTGGCAATACATTACTCCAGCCTAATCTCCCACCTGTATCCACAGCTTCCAGAGAAGACTCCGGGGAAGAACTCCTGTCTCTCCTGGGTAAGGTTTCCAGCCTCTCCCCTCGAGGTTTAAAGTTACTTCTGACCTGCTTCTCTCTGCTGCTTGGCCCGTGGTAATTCCTCTCCTTTACAGGAAGCTTTCTCAGATGCTTTTCCAGAGACCTTTCTTTCTCTAAGCAGTCTTGCTGGCAACTCCCCAAGCACCGTGTGCTACCTTGGTAATGGTTGCTCCTTCCTTTGCTTCCTCGGTTCCTCAGGTCTCCCTCTGGATCTGAATCCGAACCAGAACCTGAGCCAGAGTCCAAAACTCTGTCTACTTCTTTCCTCGTTCCTTTCTCTCTCCCTTTTCCTTTTCCTTCTCCTCTCCCTCTATCTGAATCTCCTTCCTGGTTAAGAGCATGGGGCTGCCCTATCAGCTTTAACTCCGCCCCCTTGCCTCTTACGTCAGCTCCCGGGGTTGTCATGGAGCTGGGGTGTGGCTCTCTCACTGACTTTCTATGCAGAGAGTTTCTCTGGGCTGCAGCTTTAACCCTTTCCCTGCCTGTATTGCTGTCTGCTTTTGGGGAAAGAAGCTGTTTCAAACCCCTATTTTCTGGTGTTTAAGCCCTCTGCATCATCACAATGTGCACTTTAGGCAGTCACTATACTGTATGTTAGTGTTATGTCCCATTATGCGCACTTTCGGTTTGGGTGGGCACATGGGTGCAGCTTAGACAGAGCATAAGCAAGGCCTAAATTTACGCATGTAAGTTATAAAATACTGGAGAGCCAAATTCAAAGGGATTTATGTGGTTTGCAGACCTGGGTTAGTGCTGCTGAATATCCCCTGTTAACCTGGTTAAATGCCCCATCGCTAACCAGTTAAGAGACAGGCATTCCTGTGGCAGCATTATTAGCCAGCTGGTTAGCTCCAGTATTCAGCTTCTAACTGGTCAGCTAAACCACATACAGTAAGCTAGGACAGATAAAAGTTTGCCCTAACTTTAATCAGTTTTACAACATGGTTAGTGGCTGAATATTGCTGCTAAGCAGATTGTAAAACCTCAATCCAGGCAAACCAGATATTCAAAGCCAGGCACTGGATACACACAGGTGCAGACTATCCTGTTTTAATTTAAAAGTTTTGACGGCCAACAGCTTTTAGCATACTGGTCTCAGCTGCTAAAAATGCCTCCCACTATAACTTATGCACCTAAAATCTATTCGTGGGCATTTACACCAAGTCTATGGTCTATGGTATATACGATTTGGTGCACGTATCTTAGCACTTATGCCCCTATTATATAAAGTACCCTCATTCCTTAATTTATAGAATAGGTCCCACATACATGCATGGTAATGTGCATTAACTGAGTGGGAGTTTATAGAATTACTCTCAAGAGTCCAGAGCTCTGCCTGCCTCTTGGGTCCTGTGCATGGAACAGGGAGTATTTCTGAGAATGCTACTCTAGAGGTTATATTTCTGAGAATGCTACTCTAGAGGTTCTGGATTTCAACTTTCTTCGTAAAAACCTAATTTGTATTCCAGAACCTCCCTCCCACACTTTCCTATGTCCTTGGTACCAAGACAGCTGGTTCCTCCCCAGAAATATCTAAAATCCTATCTATGTGGTGCATGATGTCTGCCACCTTCTTACCAGACAGGCATGTAACCAAGCAATTCTCACATCTACCAGTTACTGAGTTGTCTACATGCCTAATGATTGAACCACCAACTACAACAGCCATTCTATCCCTTCCTTCCTGGGCACATGCTTATGGAGACAGATCCTTGATGCAAGACGATACTGCATTCCCTAGAGGGCAGGATGTGGCTACAGGCTGACTTCCTGCCACACAAAGGTGATTCTCTCCTTTCAAGTGAAATATCTCCTCCATGGAGCATAGAGGTCGTCTGACTGGAGGTGGCATGTCTCTATTATGTCCCTGAAAGTTTCCTCTATACACTTCCTTGTCTGCCTTAGCTCCTTCAAGTTTGCTACTCTAACCTCCAGTCTTGTTCCCTGAGAGCTAGAAGCTCTTTGCACCAAGTACACACATACAACCGCTTACCAACTAGAAGACAGTCATGCATGTAGCAATCAGTGCAAAAAGCTGTACAAACAATTTGAGATTTGGGAATTTGGAAGGGGATTTATATCAACCATAACAGACAGTTTCTGAGTTGTTTAGTGACTTGGATGGCTTCTTGCAAGCTCTGAGTGGATGAAGTGTGAGTGTAAGCTCCACTGGGTTTGCTATTCATTTGTATTCATGTTGAGATATGTGCTTGGAAGTTATCAGTACTAATGAAACCATGATTTTCAACAACCTTATCATGGCCCAAGCAAGTGTCTGCTGACTCCTGACTTCTTCCACGAAAAATACCAAGGCTATGATATTTTCTTATGGAAGAAAAGCTTTCACCAGAGTTGTGTCTAGTAGAGCTCCTATGAATTCCAAATGAAGTGATGGGCCCAGTGGGTCTGAGGCCCCTATTCAAGATGTGCTCTTATCCAGTCAATCTCCAGAATGGGGAACATTTGCACCCACAGTTTTCATAAAAGCACCACTATTACTTATAGGCATTTTGTGAATAGTTATGGAGAGGACAGTAGGCCAGAGGACAATATATGATATTGTAGGTGGTGTTACCCTAGTACATGAAAGTGATACCTTCTGTGACTAGGCATTCTTTAGATTGATGCAGCATAGACAGTTCTTTTTTGAGGAAAAGGGATTGTTTAAGGCCATTATGTTTAAGATGGGAAAATTGCTCTGTTTTCTTTCGGATCAGGAAATACTTTGTATAAAACCCTCGCCCTATTTTCCTATGTGGAACAGATTTGATTGTATTGGTCTATAAAAGGAGCTGAGTTCCTTTAAATATATATCCTGATGCTGAGAATTTGACCATGATACTCTCTGTGGATAATCTGGAGGGATTTCCAATTGACATAGCCTGTATCTGTTCCATATAAGACTGTGAACCCAAGAATCCACAGTTATATTGTACCATAAGAACATAAGATATGCCATACTGGGTCAGACCAAGGTCCATTAAGCCCAGTATCCTGTTTCCAACAGTGGCCAATCTAGGTCATAAGTATCTAGCAGTCTCTCCAAAAGACACAGGTTCCTTAATGCTTGTATTGGGTCAAGCAGTGATATCCTGGGTCCCTTTTAATAATGGTTTATGGACCTTTCGTCCAAGAATTTGTCCAAACCTTTTTTAAACCCAGCTACACTAACAGCTTTTACTACATCCTCCCGTAACAAATTCCAGAGTTTGATTGCACGTTGAGTGAAAAAACATCTTCTCTTATTAGTCTTAAATAGGTTACCCGGTAGCTTCATTGCATGTCCCCTAGTCTTTTTATATTCTGATGGTTTACCAATGGCCTTATGAGGAAAGGCTAAAGAGGATAAGACTCTTCAGGTTAGAGATGAGGCAGTTGCGTGGAGATACAATAGAGGTATATAAAATCCTGAATGGAATGGGTAAGCACGCATCAATTGTTTAATCTTTCAAAAAGTACAAAGACTACAGGACACACCATGAAGTTAGAAAATAGAACATATAGACAAAGAAAGTATTTTTTTCTCTCAATGCATAGTTAAACTTTGGAACTCACTGCCAGTGGGTATGATAAAAGCAGCTAGCATAGCTGGGTTTAAATAAAGGTAGACCCAGAGAAAGCCACTGCTTATCCTTTGGAAAAGTAGCATGGAATTTGGCTACATTTGGGATTATGCCACGTACATGTGGCCTGGATTGAACACTGTTGGTAAAAGGATAACAGGCTTGAAGAATCTTTGATCTGACGCAGTATGGTAATTTTTATGTTCTGCTTGCAACAGGTAGGTTTTCTGGAATAGCTACATTCAACCAGATCTACTCAAAGCCCTACATCAGGTTTTCGTTGAGGAGCTATTTATGACTTTGAAATCCTCTGCTGTCTGGGATGACAGCGGGGGTTCTGCTGCTGGTTATCGGAGTGATGGAATAGAGGATAATACTTCTTGTGAGAACAGAACTGTTGCCTTGGTGTTCCATTCAAATAGGGCCTGATATTCAGTGCGCAGTGGTCAATATTTTTAAAGTGCCAGCCACTGCAGGCAAAAATGAAACCAGGTATTCAGCGGAGATGCCCAGATAGTAGCCTCCATTGAATATCCAGTATCAGTGGCAATTGCCACTGATAACCAGACAGCAGTGATATTGAGCCATTATCTGGATAGCCAGATTGCATAAATTTAGGCTTCCTTTTTTTGCAGACTGAATATCGCTGCTAATTGGACAAGTCCTTGCACTGCATTAGCTCTATCCACGAACTGCCCTGGCACTTTCCAGACAGTGTCATGGTAGTTAGATATTCAGCGGCATTATGCACTATTCAGATAGTGCCTCTGACTATCCCTTTCTGAGGGTTTCTTCAGTTATCAGGTTCTGCTAACGGGATAAACTCTTTTGAATATCACCCAATAGTTCCTAGCAGGTGTGGAGGGTAGGTTGGAAGTTGTTAGAGAGATGGTCTGAAGTATTTAACCGTGATCCTTTATCTGATCCACTGCTTCTTTAACGTTATCTCCAAATAGATTGTCTCCATTACAGAATACTGTATGTCTGCAAGCTTTTCTTGTACATTGTAACAAATGACCAAGATTGCAGCCATACGAGTCTGTGGGCACAGATGCCCATTGCAGAAACACTTAATGCTGTCCCAAATCCCTTGGTGCAATAGCAAGGTTGCTCTGGCCATGTATTTTCCACACTCCTAATCCATGGTCACTAGTGGTCTATAGTTGCTGCACTTATCCTCAGGGAAGAATTGTGACAGACCTTTTACCTTGCACAGAATGTTTTGCATGTATTGGCTCATGAAGAGCTGGTAAAAAGCGATACGGAAGGTGAACATAGCATTCTGAAAAACCTTTTTTCCAGGATGATCAAGGGTACTGATATCCCTGTCTGGGAGTGTTGAGTAGGTTCTTGGCCTCTTGGTCTTCTTGTGAACAGATTTGACTATAACAGAATGATATAGTAAGATTAAATTAGACTTACCTGCTAATTGTAGTTCCTGGAGTAACTCCAGTCTAGTCCCGGAATCTCTGGGGTTGTCAACCTCATCCAGCAGCTTTGAAGACTGAGAAACCTCTGTGATGTCACCGGTATATAAGGGCTGGCACCGCCTCCTCACACTAGTTTACCTATTGACAAAGCAGAACTCACCAGAGCAACAAGTAAGCAATTACATTGCAGAAACACACTGCCTTTCTAAACTGAAACGGCCGGCTGGCCCCATGAGGCCCACGCCCCGCAGGCTCTACCTGCCTTGAGATCCCCCGACCATTACTCCGAAGCCCTGGAAAAACCCATTACCACCCCCTTTTTTAGGTGACAATGTATTGTAGCCTACCCCAGGACCCCAAGAGAACCAAAATATCTGCTTACCCGTAATAGAGATCCTGCTTCAGGCCCTCGCATCTCCACGATACCAGGCGGGACACGGGACTAGACTGGAGTTACTCCAGGAACTACAATTAGCAGGTAAGTCTAATTTAATCTTCCTGATCGTCCCTCCAGTCTAGTCCTGGAATCTCTGGGGACGTACCAGAGCAGTAACTATGAACCATGGGAGGGGCCTGCGAGACCGGCCTGAAGCACCGCCGATCCAAAACAGGAATCCCTATCCACCTGCACATCCAGACGGTAATGTCGTACAAAAGTATGCAGGGATGACCAAGTCGCCGCTCTACAGATCTCCACCGCCGGCACCAATCTACATTCCGCCCAAGACGCCGCTTGCGCTCTGGTCGAATGAGCCCGCAAACCGTCCGGCACCACGCAACCACACAACATATATGCCGATGCAATGGCTTCTTTCACCCATCGAGCAATCGAACCTTTAGAAGCCGCCTCACCTTTCCGGGCCCCCATGAACAACACAAAAAGCCTGTCCGATTTACGAAAAGACGCCGTTCGTGCAACATACTTCTTCAGTGCCCGGCGAATATCCAACCGATGAAGCCGTTCCGCCGCCTGATTCTTACCCTTGACGCGAAATACCGAAAACGAGAGCACTTGGTTCAAATGAAAGGCGGAAACCACCTTAGGCAAGAACGAAGGAACTGGTCTTAATACCACCTTAGAATCGAAGATAGACAAAAAGGGCTCTCGGCACGACAGCGCTTGTAACTCTGAAACTCGCCGAGCCGAGGCGATAGCTATCAAAAACACCACCTTCAACGTAAGATCTTTCAATGAAGCCTCCCCTAATGGTTCAAAAGGAGCTTTACCTAATGCCTCCAAAACCAAAGGCAGATCCCAAGCTGGGACTATGGGCTTATGTGGAGGACGCAGAAGAGTCACTGCCTTCAAGAAACGTTTAATATCCGCATGACCCCCAAAGAGCCTCCGTTTACCTTCCCCCTATAACAGGACAAGGCCGCCACTTGCACCTTGAGCGAAGCTTTATCTTTATCTTTATTAAAACACTTGATAGACCGCCCAGGCCGAAGCATCAGGGCGGTGTACAATAACAAAATGACAGCCGCTGGAAATGAAGAAAGAAAGGAACACCAACAATAATAGGACAGAGAGAGACAGTAAAACAGGTAGAAAACAGAGAGGGCCCAAGGAAGGACAAGGGAAGAGGGAGGGGGAGAGGGGGAAGGAACACGGGAAAATCAAGGGGGATGGAGGGCACGACTAGGGTATGAGGCACCATCAGCAGGGGGGGGGAAGATCAAAAGCTTGGCAGAAAAGGTGTGTCTTGAGGAGGGCCTTGAAACGGGTGTAGGACAGTTCGGTGCGGAGCGGGAGGGGAAGAGAGTTCCAGAGGGCGGGACCTAAGAAAAAGAAGGCGGAATGACGGGTGGATTCGAGGTGGGCCTGTGTGGGTGGAGGAAGGAAGAGACGATTGCCGTGAGATGAACGAAGGAGGCGGGGAGAGGGCTGAAGATGAATAATGTCGGCTAAATACTGGGGGGTATCAGAGTGAAGAGCCCTGTGGGCGAGGATGAGTAGTTTGAAGATAAACCGGAGTTTAACTGGGAGCCAGTGTAAGGAGAGGAGACACGGGGACACATGCGAACGAATAGAGGACGAGGTAACAAGACGGGCAGCAGCATTCTGAACAAGTTGGAGACGACGGAGTTGAAAAGATGGAAGGCCGGCATAGATGACGTTACAGTAGTCTAGACGAGAGATAACCAAAGACAGAACGAGAGTAATGACAGAGGACGGGGGGAGAAAGGAACGAACGGCCTTGACACGACGTAGGTGGAAGAAGGATGAACGAATAACAGAGGAGATGTGTTCGTGAAAGGAGAGGGATGGGTCTAGGGTAACGCCCAGGTAATGGAGGGTGGGTACCAAAGGGATGGAATGAGAGCCCATGACAGGCAGCAACGTGGGGGGTGGAAGGCTAAAGGTGATCCAAAGTGCGGAGGATTTTGCGGGATTGGCGTGCAGAAAGTTGGATTCAAACCAAGAGGCGACAGAAGACAGGCAAAGATTGAGCGGACCAAGGTTAGGGGAAGAGGGAGAGGTGTGATGGACCAGAAGGATGTCGTCAGCGTATATGTAGAAGGAGAGAGCAGATTGTTGAATTAGCAGAGCTAAAGGAGCAAGAAAAGCATTGAAAAGTAGGGGAGCGAGAATGGAGCCCTGGGGGACGCCACAGGTAGAGGGGGAAGGGGGAGAGGCTGAGGAACCGGAGTGGACTGAGAAAGTACGGCCAGATAGAAAAGAGCGGAACCACCGGAGGACAGTGCCGTGAATACCAAAGTCAGACAAACGAGACAGAAGAGTGCGGTGATCGACTACATCGAACGCAGAGGCCCTTTTGAAAACCATCCTGCAAGAACGACAAAATCTGAGGAATTGACGCCCTTAGAGGAACAAAGTTCCTTTCCGTACACCAAGCTTCAAATACGCGCCATATTCTGACATAAGCCAAGGAAGTAGACCTGCGCCGCGCTTCCAGCAAAGTAGCTATCACTGCCGCCGAATAACCTCTGGCTCTCAACCGCGCCCTTTCAAGAGCCAGGCCGTAAGCGAGAATCGATCCACCTGCGGCATGCATAGTGGGCCCTGGGTGAGAAGATCCCTGCGAACGGGAAGTTTCCAGAGCTTCCCCACCAAGAGCCTGACGAGGTCCGCATACCACGGCCTTCTTGGCCAATCCGGAGCAATTAGCACCACTTGCCCCTTGTGTCGCTTTATGCGCTGAAGAACCCGGCCGATCAACACCCACGGCGGGAACACATACAGAAGCTGATCCTCCGGCCACCTCTGAATGAGAGCATTCAGCCCTTCCGACATTCGCTCTTTTCGGCGGCTGAAGAACCGCTTGACTCTCGCAGACCGAAACGTCGCCATTAAGTCCATTACCGGCGTGCCCCAACGCCACACCAACAGTGCAAAGACGTCCGGGTGCAAGACCCACTCCCCCGGGTCCACCTTTACGCGACTTAGGAAATCGGCCTCCACATTGTCCACGCCCGCGACATGCGCCGCTGACAAGGCCACCAGGTTCCTCTCGGCCCATTCGAACAAACCTTCCACTTCGGCCTCCAGCGCTAAGCTGCTGGTGCACCCCTGTCGATTTATGTAGGCCACTGCCGTCGCGTTGTCCGAGAACACCCAAATGGCCTTTCCCTGAAGAAAGGGGCGCAACTCCTGGAGAGCCAGCGCCACGGCCCGCAACTCCAGCCTGTTGATCGACCACGCCTTCTCCACGTCAGACCACTGACCTTGAACCAGATGACCTTGACAATGGGCTCCCCAGCCGTACAGACTGGCATCCGTTGTTAGTGAGACCCACGTCGGAGCTTCCAACGACATCCCTGCCACCAGATTCTCCGGCCGCAGCCACCAATGAAGTGCTAGCCGCGTCGGTGGCGGACAAGGCAACCTCTGTGACAGCGCACCCTCCTGAAGCGACCATCTTCTCAAAAGAGCCCGCTGTAGGTCTCATGTGAGCCCTCGCCCAGGGAACCACTTCCAGGGTCGCCGCCATAGTTCCTAACACCTGCAGGTACTCCCAGGCGGTGGGACATCGTAGACCGAGAAAGCGACGCACTAACTGCCTGAGACTCAGTGCCCGCTGCTGAGGCAGAAACACGCGACCCACGCTCGTATCGAAACGCGCTCCGAGGTACTCCAGGTTCTGAGACGGCTCTAACTTGCTCTTTGTGGCATTGACCACCCAACCGAGATTCTGCAACAGAGCTATCACCCTGGCTGTAGCCGAAACACTTTCCTCTCTGGACTTTGCCCTGATCAACCAATCGTCCAGCTATGGGTGAACCAATATGCCGTCCTTGCGCAATGCCGCCGCCGCCACCACCACCATCACCTTGGTGAACGTTCGTGATGCCGTTGCCAAACCAAACAGGAGCGCCTGAAACTGGAAATGTCCCATCGGCAATGCAAACCTGAGAAACTTCTGATGCTCCCGTCGTATCGGAATATGAAGATATGCCTCCGATAGGTCCAGGGATGTCAGAAACTCGCCTTTTCTCACCACTACAATGACTGACCTGAGGGTCTCCAACCGAAAATGAGACACCCGCAGACAACGATTTACCCTTTTTAAATCTAGGATGGGCCTCCAAGTCCCTTCTTTCTTCGGAACCATGAAATAAATTGAGTATCGACCGCACTCTAACTGATTGGCAGGAACCGGAACAATTGCCTTGAGGTCGAGCAGCCTTTGCACCGTATCCTGCACTGCCTGGCGCTCCACCGGAGCCTTGCATGGGGAGCGACCGAACGAGTCGGAGACCGGCCGGTGCAACTCTAGCGCATAGCCCTCCCGAATCACCTCCAGCACCCACTGATCTGACGTGAGTTGGACCCAGGCAGGGTAAAAATCCCACAGCCGACCTCCCATGGGAATCAACTCCGCCCGGGCCCCCCTGACTTCATTGGGACTTCTTGAAGGAAGAGGACGAGGACGTAGCCGCAAAACCTCTGTACGTAGCCGCAAAACCACAGTACTACCTTTTAACTTTCGAAAGGGAGACTATGATAAAATGAGGAAAACAGTTAAGAAAAAACTAAAAGGAGCAGTTGTGAAGGTTAAAGACGTACATCAGCTTGGGTGTTGTTGAAAAATACTATCTTGGAAGCCCAGACCAGCTGTATTCCACGCTTTAAGAAAAGTGGACGGAAGTCCAAAAAACTGCCAGCATGGTTTAAAGGTGAGGTCAGAGAGGCTGTTGTTGCCAAAAAAGCATCTTTCAGGAAATGGAAAAAAGAGCCAAACGACAAAACCTGGAAACAGCACAAACACTGGCAAGTCAAATGCAAGGCATTGATAAGGCAGGCAAAGAGAGAATTTGAGAAGAAGCTTGCTGCGGAAGCAAAAACGCGAAATAAAGACCTTTTCAAGTACATTTGTAGCAAAAAACCTGTGAGAGAGTCAGTTGGTCCATTAGATGATAAAGGGGTTAAAGGAGCACTAAGAGGCGACAAGGCGATAGCGGAGAGACTGAATGAATTCTTTGCTTCGGTCTTTACTGAGGAAGATGTAGGGATGTTACCCATGACTGAAGTGGTATTTAAAGGTGCGGAAGAATTGAAGGAAATATCAATACATCGGGAAGATGTCTTACAACTATTAGATAACTGAAGAGTAGCAAATCACCTGGGCCGGATGGTATACATCCAAGGGTGTTGAAAGAACTGAAATATGAGATTGCAGACCTGCTATCAGTAATCTGTGAACTATCATTAAAATCATCTCTAATACCTGAAGATTGGAGGATCGCCAATGTAACACCAATTTTTAAAAAGGGTTCCAGGGGTGATCCGGGAAACTACAGACCGGTGAGCCTGACGTCAGTACCGGGAAAAATGGTAGAAACCATCATAAAGAATAAAATTACTCAGCATGTAGATAGTCACAACCTAATGGGAGACAGCCAACATGGCTTTAGACAAGGAAGATCTTGTCTTACTAATCTGTTGTTTTTTTGAAGGAGTGAATAAACAGGTGGACAAAGGTGAGTCGGTTGATATTGTGTATCTGGACTTTCAGAAAGCCTTTGACAAGGTCCCTCATCAGAGACTTTTGGCAAAACTAAAGAGTCATGGGATAGCAGGCAGTGTACTATTGTGGATCAGGAACTGGTTAAAAGATAGAAAGCAGAGGGTAGGGCTAAATGGCCAATTTTCCCAATGGAGAAAGGTGAATAGTAGTGTACCCCAGGGATCTGTGCAGGGTCCGCTGCTTTTTGACATATTCATAAATGACATGGAAAGTGGAATAACGAGTGAGGTTATCAAATTTGCAGATGACACAAAACTATTTAAAGTTGTTAAAACCCAAGAGGATTGTGAAAAATTGCAAGAGGATCTTGATAAATTGGAAGACTGGGCATCAAAATGGCAGATGAAATTTAATGTGGACAAGTGCAAGGTTATGCACCTAGGGAAGAACAACCCAAACTATGGTTACACGATGCAAGGTTCCACATTAGGAACCACCACCCAGGAAAAAGATTTAGGCGTCATTGTGGATACCATGTTAAAACCCTCGGCCCAGTGTGCAGCGGCGGCCAAGAGAGCAAATAGAATGCTAGGTATGATAAGGAAAGGAATGGAAAATAAAACAAAAGATATTATAATGCCTCTATATCGTTCCATGGTGAGACTGCACCTTGAATATTGTGTGCAATTCTGGTCGCCGTATCTTAAAAAGGATATAGCGATTTTAGAAAAGGTACAGAGAAGAGCCACCAAAATGGTAAAGGGGATGGAAGGATACTCCTATGAAGAGAGGCTAAAAAGGTTAGGGCTCTTTAACCTGGAAAAGAGACGGCTGAGGGGAGATATGATAGAAGTCTATAAATTAATGAACGGAGTGGAACGGGTAAACGTAGATTGATTGTTTACCTTATCAGAATATAGAAAGACTAGGGGACATGCAATGAAGCTACAGGGTAAACTATTTAAGACTAATAAAAGAAAATATTTTTTTCACTCAACGTGTAATCAAACTCTGGAATTTGTTACCGGAGGATGTAGTAAAGGCTGTTAGTGTAGCTGGGTTTAAAAAAGGTTTGGACAAGTTCCTGGAGGAAATGTCCATAAACCATTATTAAGAAGTGACCGAAGATATCAATGCTTGATCCAGTACAAGCATTGTGGAACTTGTGTCTCTTGGGGAAACTGCTAGGTACATATGACCTAGATTGGCCACTGTTGGAAACAGAATACTGGGCTTGATGGACCTTGGTCTGACCCAGTATGGCATATCTTATGTTCTTATGTTCTCATGGCTCCTCGAAACCCCCGAAACCCCTGGGACCTCCCAGGAAATCGACCCCGCTGATATTGCCCTCCCCTGGAGGAACTAAATCGGCGAAAGTCCCGCTGCTGCCCCCGAGTCCCAGGGACAGCCCGGCTCTGCTTCTGTTTATCCTCTGGTAACCTGCCACCCTTAAACTCACCTAGATCTTTCACCAGCTTTTCCAAATCCTCTCCAAAAAGTAGCTTTCCCCGGAAGCGAAGCCTACTCAACCGCGTCTTGGACGACCCATCCGCCGCCCAATTACGCAGCCAAAGACACCTACGTCCTGCCACGACCGAAGCCATACTCTTCGCTAGCCCCCTGATCAAATCATAATGAAGGTCAGCAAGATACGCCGCCCCGGATTCTAACCGGGACGCCTCCTCGGAGGCTGCCTCCGAGTGATCGCTCTGAACCCGCTGCGCCCACCGCAAGCAGGCCCTGGCTACCCAGGCCCCACAAATAGACGCCTGCAAGGACAGAGCATTCGCTTCAAAAATCTGCTTCAGCAAAGTCTCTAATTTGCGGTCCTGCGCATCCTTAAGTGCTGCAGCACCCTCCACCGGGATAGTCGTTTTCTTGGTCACCGCCAACACGGCCGCGTCCACCCTCGGCGCCTTAAACAATTCCCGGTCCTGATCCGAGAGAGGATACAGCCGTGCCATAACTCTAGAACCTTTCAAGGAGGCCTCTGGCATATCCCATTCCTCCTGTATCATTTCCTTAAACACCCTATGCACCGGGAAGACCCTCTGAGTCTTCCGAATAGCCTGCAGCAGAGGATCCTCAAGGGCCGAATCCTCCAGTGGCCCCGCTTCAGGCATATTAAGAGCTCGGAGAGATTCCGCAATGAGTGCCGGAAGCTCCTCTCTACGAAATACTCTATAACCACTCGCGCCTGATCTTCCTGTTCCCTAATCTCACCTTCTTCTAAATCCTGCATGTCCCCATCCATGTCCGCGTCCTCAGACACGATAGACGGCTCCAGAATTTCTTTAGCTACCCTAGCTCGTTTGGCACATATACGAGACGCTGCCGCCGATAAAGGCGACTCCGGCCTCTTTCGTCCGAGCTCAACTCCCGAGGGACCTGCTACAGGGGCTCCTTGAGAACCAGCCAGTCTTTTGAAGCAGTGCCATGAAGTCTGTTGAAAAAATTGATGCGAAATCGCCCGCTAAAGGCTGCTGAGCGGTCTGCCGGGCTGGCGTTGAAGGAGCACCAAGCTCCGGGCCTAGAGCAGGTAGGGATGGGTCAGCTAATTCAATACCCTCCCCCAAAACATCCTGCCGCTCCGCTTCAGCATGAGGCACTAAATCCCTGGCCTCCAATTCAGGGGCGCAGCCCTTACACACACCGTCCTGAGATACTGAGCTCCTCTTAGCCCCACACAAGAGGCAGAGCTGCTTTGAAGGCATCGGGCACTGGAACCAACACCCACAAAAGTAAAATTTTTTTTTTTTTACTTCAGCTGTTGCAGAGAGGCTTCCCCCGCTAAACCCTGAAGAAACTATCAAAAAACGAGGCTTCTAACCTGAGATATAACGCGCCAAAGCGAAGAAGTTTCAAACGGCGATTCTCCCGCTCAGCGCACACGTGGTCTGGCCTGCTAGTGAAAGGAAAGCCGTTTCCTGCCGAAAACAGTTGCTTACCTCCCGACCCGATGACGGATCGCCTGCCAGCTCTAAGACCTGACTTCTCACTTCCTCTGCAGCTCCGATTCACTGGCCGGCATTCGGGCCCGTAGAAAAGTCAGCTGCAGCTGCACCGGAGAGCTCCCAGCGC
The DNA here is from genome assembly GCA_033557465.1 of Ichthyophis bannanicus. Lineage (NCBI taxonomy): Eukaryota > Metazoa > Chordata > Amphibia > Gymnophiona > Ichthyophiidae > Ichthyophis > Ichthyophis bannanicus. The sequence goes on from CM066039.1 coordinate 198,871,276, forward strand.
CGGCAGGCAAAGCCTCTGCACGCGCTGCTCTCAGCAGTGAGTCAGCTCCTGTCCCTGACCACCGGGACAGTAACTGACTGCAGATCCTCTGCCCAAGTGCACAGAACTGCCCGGTCTGGCTCACAACTGCTCCCCCGGAGGAATTAAAAGGGAAGAGAAGGCTAGAGGATCTCAGGGCAAGTGGAAAGCATAGCTAAACTGCAGGCAGATAAAATATGCTTTCCTCCCCTGCTGTATATCTTAGAATCCTTTCTTTTTTTTTTCTGCTATAATCTAAACCCTTTCCTTAATTGTTCCTCCAGTGAGCCCCGAAATCTCTGGGCTCACCACCCCTTCAGCTGCTTTGGAGACTGATAAACTGGTGTGAGGGGGCGGTGCCAGCCCTTATATACCGGTGACATCACAGAAGTTTCTCAGTCTCCAAAGCTGCTGGATGAGGTTGACAACCCCAGAGATTCCGGGACTAGATTGGAGGGACGATCAGGAACTGTTGCTTTTTGAATAAATATGTATACTCTAGAGGAGAGGAGAGGAGGGACGGGGAGATATTATATAGACCTTTATTTATTTATTTAACGTTTTTGTTTTTTTTATTCCGCTTGATCATTAATTCAGAGCGGTTTACATATAACATAATAAACAAAACAAAACATTTACATAGAACAAGGTTGTTAAACTTTAAATACTTAAAGGGTATTAATGAGCAAACAAAACTTTTTCAAAGAAGGGGATAAAATGAAGCTGCAAGGAGGTAAACTTAAAAGCAACGTCAGGAAATACTTTTTCACTGAAAGGGTGGTGGATATTTGAAATGCTCTCCCGATAGAGGTGGTGGGGGCAAATACAATGACGGAATTCAAAATAGCAAGGGACAGACACAGAGGATCCCTTTATAGCAAGAGGAAAAATCAAAATAAACGTAACTATTTTTTATACTTCAACAAATAGAGAGGGGTGACCTGCATGGAGCAGTGGGTGCACTTTAGCCATTTTACTGAGCAGACTAGATGGACCATGCTGGTTTTTATCTGCTGTCATATACTATTTTACTATGTTATGTTACTATGAATCTGGGAGCCTTGTAGATTCTGCCACTGAAGCACTGGAAGCACAGAAAGGGGTGATCTCCCACATTCTCATCTACACATCCTTAAGTATCCTGTGAACAGCCACTGCCACACGTTCCTTGGAGGTGGGTAGGGTTGCCAACCGGCCGGTTTTCAGCCGGCCTGGCCGGTTTTTCCATGGCCAGGCCGGCTGCCGGCAGAGATGTCAAACCGGCCGTTGAAAAGCCGGTTTTTTGCTCTGGCCGCAAGATCGGGAGCGGCCAGAGCAAAAAACCGGCTTTCCTCCCGAAGTCCGCGGCGCGAATGCGAACGCGAACGCGATTCCCCATAATAGTGCAGCCGTTGCTTCTGCTTTGTACAGAGCAGCGGCTGCACTACACTTACTTTGAAAAGTAAAGAAACTGTATGAGGAGCCCTCCGGTCATGGCAGAGCCCGAGGAAGTGATGTCATGGGGGCGGGTTCCTCACAGGCTGTCTTTCCTTTCAAATTAACTTTATTGCAGCTAAAGTTAATTTGAAAAGGAAAGACAGCCCGTGAGGAGCCCGCCCCCATGACATCACTTCCTCGGGCTCTGCGATGACCGGAGGGCTTCTCACACAGTTTCTTTACTTTTCAAAGTAAGTGTATTGCAGCCGCTGCTCTGTACAAAGCAGAAGCAGCGGCTTGGGCAGGGCAGGGCAGGGGTGTGAGTGAACCAGCAGTGGAGGGGGGGTGATGGTATGATTAAACCAGCAGGAGGGAGGGAGGGAGGGAGGGAGTTGGTGTGAGTGACCCAGCAGGAGGGGGTGAGTGAGTGACAGGGGGGTGGGTGAGTGAACCAGCAGTGGAAAGGGGGGTGGAGTGAGTGAACCAGCAGTGGAGGGGGTGTGTGAGTGAATCAGCATGGGAGGGGGGTTGGTGTGAACCAGCAGGGGAGCGGGGTTGGTGTGAGTGAACCAGCAGGGGAGGGGGGGTGATGGTGTGAGTGAGTGAGTGACACGGGGGTGGTAAGTGAACCAGCAGGGAGGGGGTGAGTGAGTGAACCAGCACTGAGGGGGGGGTGTGAGTGAACCAGCACTGAGGGGGGGTGTGAGTGAATCCTCGGTAATTTTTGTGGGTGGGGCTGGGGGCGGGGCTGGGGGCGGGGCAGGGGCGGGACTGGGGGAGGAGAATGGGTGGAGCATGGCGAGCCACAGGTGTCGGGTTTTTCTCGGTGAAAAAGTTGGCAACCCTAGAGGTGGGGGTGGGGTGTCAAGAAATTTGAGCATATCCAACATTTCTGACCCGCGTTTTCCTCTTTCTCTAACTGAAATGGAATGATCTCAGCCATTTCCTTTACAAAATCTATGGGGCTTTTCCTTTCCTGTGGAGGAGAGGGGTCCGAAGAGAGACCAGTTGACTCTTCCTAATCTGCAAGTAAAACTCCAGGACTGTGCAGACTCCAAGTCAAAGAAATATTCTGCTGAGGATGTTTGAACATAATCCTAGCTAGCAGTCAGGGCTCTTGCAGGGACTTCCACTGAGGGTCTCTAGGCCTCACCTAAGTTTCCTTCCCCAGTGCCCTGGATAACAATGGGACAGTGCTGCTTACTGCTGTGCTGTATTGTGTACTGCCTTGTATGCTACCTGTCTTTGCTTGCTTTCCTTTAGATTTTACCCTGCTGCTGTGTGTTCCTGCTCCAAGCGTTGTCCAAACTCCACCTCCCGACTGTGACGTGGGCGTGTGGATCGCGCTCACGTAGGCTCCCAGGTATCCTGCATCCTTTAAAGCTTGGACCCGCGGCGTCCCGTGCTCCTTAGGCGAGCTCCTTGGGGCGGCGACGGGGGCCCCCGCCAGTCTGGGCTCTCAGCCAGTTTCCCCGTGATACCTATATTTGCTCTGTCCCCGTTCGGTGGTCTGCTCTGTGCCTTACTTGTCCAGTCGCTGTTCACATTCACCTCTCTCACCGTCTATCAGGCCTCTCTTCTGCCTCTGACGGTATCCTCTTTACCCTTGCCTGCCTCTTGTGCTTTTCGCCCAATGGCTTGTGCTTTTCGCCCAATGGCCGCTATCCCTGTTTGGTGGGGTCATCGTCCCCCTCCGTTTCCTGCATCTCTGCCTCGTGGCTCGACCTCTCGCAATCTCCACAATCTTCTTCCCTGTCGGTCGAGCCCTTCCCCTCTTCGTCCTCCTCTGCCCGCCGCCCCTTGTGCACCCTTCCTGATGGTCTCTTTGGCTCTTTTAAATTGCCGTTCTTTGCGTTCCAAGACACATTTGGTTCATGATCTCATCGTTCAGCATTCGCTTGATGCTCTCTTCCTCACGGAGTCTTGGCTCCGTGAGGGGGAGGATGGTATTCTTCACTGGTGTCTTCCCCCTGACTACACCGCTTTCCATGCTTCTCGGCTACGCCGCACGGGGGGCGGTGTAGCTGTTATTCACCGTTCATCCTTTTCTCTCTCCCTTATTTCCCCTCCCCCTCGTTACCCCGAGTCTCTTCTCTTCCGCACTACTTCCTCTCCCCCTGTATATTTCCTTCTATTGTACGCTCCGCCTTCCCTATCGGCTGATTCTTGGAATTCTTTCCTTCTTTCCCTTTCAGAAACCGTTCTGCTGTCCCCCCACCTGGTTATATTAGGGGATTTCAACGTTCATTTAGATCCTCCAACGAGACAGCGTGACAAAACTCTTGCCGCCTTATTTACTGACCTCTCCTTCACCCAGCATGTGGCCTTTCCTACTCATGCCTCTGGACACACCCTTGATCTGATCCTGTCCTCTGATTTGTCCTCATTCTCACCATGCCACCTTACCTCCTTATCTCTTCCTTGGTCCGACCACGTATGTATCCTTTTTTCTGTTCCTCTTCCCCCTCCATCCGTCCCTTCTTCAATCCCTCCTCCCCCTTCTCAGCGTTTGGGACGACGTCTTACCCCTGCCACCATCCAGCTTTTTCCCCCTGCTGAATCTATTTTCCCCCCTGATTTCCCTACCCTTTCCGTGGATCAGCAGGCAACTTTCTGGTTTTCTTGTTTGTCTTCCACCCTTGACTCTGTTGCACCCCTCCGTCCTATTACTTCCCATCCCCCTTCCCATCACTCCTGGTTCCACCCAGGCCTCTACCTGCAACGCTCCCACCTTCGTTGCGCGTTACGGCTCTGGCACAAGCACCCTTCAGCAGTTTCTCTTTCAGCTTTTCGCAACGCTCACAAGTTATACTATTCCATGATATCGGAAGCAAAAAGATCTTTCTACTCCGGTCTGGTTACCATGTCCTCCAATTCCTCCCGTTGGCTTTATCAAGTCTTGAACTCCCTTTCCTCGGCTTCCACCTCCTCCCCTCTTCCTTTCCCGTCTGCTGCTCCTAGCCCTACAACTCTTGCGTCCTTCTTCTCTAATAAGATTCTGACCCTCCGTTCTACCTTCGATACTTGTCTGTTACCCCTCTCTCCACCCATTACCCCAACTGTCCCAGCTGCCTGTTGCTCTCCAGTGCCCACCCATACCTACCCCCATGTTTGGCATACATTTCGCTCAGTCACTTCTGCCGAGTTTTCTAATGCTATTCTGACTTCTCATAAAACCACCTGTCTGCTTGATCCCTTACCCTCCACTTGGCTTTCTGACCCTGCTCTCACACTTCTTCCTTTCGCTCTCACCATTGTAAATTCTAGCCTCTCATCTGGTTGTTTCCCTTCCCCCTGGAAACATGCACTGGTTCGCCCCATACTGAAAAAACCTACTCTTGACCCTGCTGTTCTTGCCAACTGGCGGCCGGTTTCAAACCTCCCCTTCCTCCCAAAGATCTCGAGAAACTTGTCTTCCACCAACTCTCTGCACACCTCGAGGCTACCATTTCCCTGCACCCCTGGCAATGTGGGTTCAGATCGGGTCATAGCACAGAAACCATTATCATAGCCCTCCTCAATGAGTTGCACCAGTCCCACGATAGGGGTGACATTGCCATGGCTGTCTCTTTAGACCTTTCCGCAGCCTTTGACGTCATCGACCACCGCACTCTTCTCTCCCGCCTATCTGATCTTGGAATACAGGGCTCAGTGTATCAATGGTTCCGGTCTTTTCTTTCTTCTCGTTCTTTTGCTGTTACCTAGGCTCTACTTCTTCTACTTCTCTTCCCCTGCACTGCGGTGTCCCACAAGGTTCTATTCTCGCACCGCTTCTGTTCAATATCTTCTTGGCTCCCCTTGCTCTTCTCATACAGCAATCTGGTCTGTCTGCTTATTTTTTTGCTGATGATATTTTCCTGGTCCACCATACGTCTTCCCTGGCCCCAGATCTTTCACCTCTCAACGATTGTCTTACTTCTGTTGCTGATTGGTTCCGTGATAATTTTCTCATCGTCAATCCTTCTAAATCTGCAGCTATTTGGTTCACCTTTGGCGCCCCTTCCCCCACCTTGGCACCGTCCATGTCTCAATCGTCTATCCCTTTAGTTCCCACCCTTCGCTATCTTGGCGTTACCCTGGATTCTGCACTTTCCTTTCACCATCACATTTCTGGGGTCGTGCGCAGTTCATTCTATCATCTTCGTAGGATTCGGGCCGTTCGCTCCCTACTCCCACTTGCTTCCCTCACAACCCTGGTCCTTACCTTGGTGATCACTCGGCTTGATTATTGTAATTCCCTTCTTGCAGGCCTCCCTCAGTACCAACTCCATAGGTTACAATTGGTCCAGAGCACTGCTGCTCGCCTTCTTACTTTCTCCTCCCACCGGGATCATATCACTCCCTGCCTTCTTTCCCTTCACTGGCTTCCTGTCAAGGTCCGTTATGTTTACAAGCTCCTCATCACTACTCACAGGGCCCTTTATACTAACACCCCGCAGTATTTATCCGACCTCATTTTCCTTCAGCCTACCCCCCGTCTGCTCCGCTCTGCACACGGGAATCGTCTTTTCTTGCCATCCCCTACCCAGGCCCACCTTGAATCGACCCGTCACGCCGCTTTTTTCTTTGTAGGCCCCGCCCTGTGGAACTCTCTCCCACATCCCATACGTACTGAATTATCTTTCTCCCGTTTCAAAGCTCTCCTTAAGACCTATCTTTTCTGTCAGGCCTTTGACCTTCCCTTTCCCCCGGCTCCCCCCAGTTAGTTCATCATACCTCCCACCAGTGTGCTCCTGTCTCACACTTTCCATCATTCGTTCCCCATCCCTTTTTACCTTACTTTCTTCCCTCCCCCCCCCCCCATCCCACTGTACACTAGGTCGTTTTGTCTTGTCCTGTTGTCTGATTTACCGTTTATCATCTGTTGTCCTGCATGTTGTTTTGTTCGACCCTTTCTCTCTCTGTTTCTTTCTTTCTCTTTTCTATCCACATATTGGCGTTCTTTTCTTTTTCCTTTAAGCAGTATTATTTTGTTTTTATTGTACACCGCCTTAACACCCCGGTATTAGGCGGTATATCAAATCTGTTGATTAAAGATAAAGATAAAGAATACCTCTTTGGATCTCACCATTATTTCTATACCTCCAGGCAATGCCAGTGTCTCCAAGATGGACTGCATCTCCATTTGCATTGATGCAATCAATTCCTGGATAGGGCACAGAGAAAGATGACAATACATTGTTTTCTGGATCTTCCTTCTGAACTCCTCCTTGAAGACTGCTGACGCTTTGGCTGGATAGCTTGCAGGACGAGTAGTATCTTAATTCTGGATCACTTGAGGTGTATCAATGGCTGGACCCCACACCTTTGAAGACCATTATATAGAAACATGACAGCAGAAAAAGACCACATGGCCTATCTAGTCTGTCCTTCCATATCACCCATTACAAGAGTCTCCTTTTTTACCGTTAGAGAGCCTCTGTGTCCCATGCTTTTTTGAAATTAGATACTGTCCTCATCTCTACAACTGTCCACTGGGAGAATATTCCATGCATCTACCACTCTTTCTGTAAAAAAATATTTCCACATATTACTCCTGAGTCTATCCCCTTTCACTCTCATCCTGTGTCCCCTCGTAGCAGAGCTTGCTTTCAAATTGAAAGAGGTTCTCCTCCTGTGCATTTATGCCACGGAGGTATTTAAACATCTCAATCATATCACTTCTGCCCCGCCTTTCCTCTAAAGTAAACATATTAAGCTCATTAAGTCTGACCTCATATGCTTTATAACGAAGACCATTAACCAATTTAGTAGCCACCCTCTGTACCGACTCCAACCTGTTTATATCCTTTGAACATGCAGTCTCCATAATTGCACACAGTACAAATGAGGTCACACCAAAGATTTATACAGAGGCACTAACACCTCTTTTCTTCTGCTGGGCACTTGGATGATTGCCTATCCTAAAAGATTCTCTAGATGTTCACATTGAGAATGATCAATGCACTCTTGATGTCGATGAATCCCTGGTATCTGGTGCAACTCCATCATCTTATGGGGTCGATGCCTCTGATGCCAATCCATTGTGAGATGTCAAAGAGTTTATTCTTATGTTTGATGGTCACAGGTATCATCTTTGGCAGACAGTAGAACTAGTGGTGTTGTTTTGGCCCACGGCACAAGCACAAACTATGCATGTCCATGCTGGATACTGTCTTGTCGCACTGCCAGCACATTTTGAAGCTACAGGGGGCCTGATGTTTCTGGGACATCAGGTAAAAAATATTTATGGCAAAATCAAACAATGCAATGCATACCCAACAACGCAATGCATTGTGGATGGAATAGATAACAATTATGTAGTGAAGGAACTTAAAGCAGTTCTGGTGGCTTCAATATGGCGTAGTTACTCACCTGTAGCAGATGTTCTCTGGGATCAGCAGGAATCGGTCATCACATATGGGTGACATCACCAATGCAACCCACGTGGGAACACTCCCCAGCTTCCATAGGAAGTTTCTGGGAGATCGACCACACATGCGTGCCTGTCTTCCTGCCTGAAGGAGCCATCTTACATCAATATGATGACATAGCTTAATTAACTCAGTTGTGAAACAAGGTCTCAGACATATCCGGTACTGCTTTCCAACTCACATCCTGGAAAGGAAAGTACCTTATCGCATCAATGACCTTATGGATTTCACAATGAATGAGCCTGTCTTATTAGTCAACTATATCATGCTTCAATCTACTCAACCAACTGGTACTTAAATGATATTAGTGCTGGACTCCTTCACTATGTTAAACCTCTTTTCTTGATCCCGACGCTTGCCTCAGGTACCACTCCCGCGTTTCACATTTTATGGTTCCTCAGGGGATCCTATTACTGATCTCACAACGATATTGCCGCTTATGCTGCCAACGTTCAACTTTTAAACAACGGCCCTCTTCTTCAAATACTTTGTCAATCTCTCACCCGGGCCGAGAGAAACGTCTTCCCCAACATAGTATTCAGAGCCTGGAACACTTCATTCCAAAACTCTTGTATTCTTGGGCAAAGCCACCATATATGGAAAAAAGTTCCTCGGCCTCCACACTCCCGCCAACATAGCCCACTGGTCTTCCCATACATTTTTTGAATTATATCTGGTGTCAGATACCACCTATACATGATCTTATAGTTATGTTCAATTAAATTACTGGCCAGGAGACCTTTATACCTCTGGGCAAAAATCCCAGTCCAGACTTGCTCCGACAACACCAGACCCAGGTGTGTTTCCCATTTCTTTTGAAATTATTCTTTTTCATTCTTAGGCCTGTCCATAATGTCATATATTTGGGTGATGATTCCCTTTATCTTATCTTTCAATGTTTTGCAAAGGTTTGTGCTAAGGACCATGTGGCCGCCTTGCAAATGTCCACAACGGAAGTTGCTCTGAGATTATTAATTGAAGTCACCTCAGCTTGGAATTAGTGAGCGCTGATTTTCCCTTGTAGATGACAATTGGCCCATATATAACAATATGCAATGCAGTCAGAGCCAGGTCAAGGGTGTACATTTTGAGGATGCTGTGCCCAGGTTATTAGGGTTGTGAGTTACAGTGAGGAGTCATTGGTGCCTTGTAGATAATATAGAAGCGTTTGTCTGCAGTTCAAGGTGTGGAATGAAAGCTCTACTTGATTGCTATGAGGATCAGGGAAGATGTCCCATAGAATTATGGGTTGATTAAAGTGGAATACGGAGATGACCTGTGGAAGGAACTGGTATGAATATGGAGCACTGTATCAGGATCTGGAGCTCACTGACTCTTCTATAGATATATGAAAGATAGTTTTCCAGGTAAGGTGTTCGAGAAAAAGGAGGCCCAGCCATTCAAAGGGGCTTTTCATGAGGAAGGCCAGGATGACGTTAAGATCCAAAGCTGGGGTGATGTTTTCATGAGGGGTTTCATGTCCATGAGGCTTCTCATGAACTTTCCTCCATTTTTTGGTGGATGCGGAAGAAGTTGGAATAAAATCCCTGGCACCCTCCCAGCAGGGTGAAACTTCCTCTATTAACTTGTTCTTTAATAGCAAGTTGATTTCCTTGACTAAGACAGCAATGTGCTGGTTAGAGATCTTTGAAGCAAAGGATGGACTGACATTTAGAGGAAATTTGGAAAAATGCATCTCGTATCTGCAATTTATTATGGTGAAGACCCACTGATTTGTGGTTATTCCTTGCCACACCTCTCTGAAATGTTGTAGTATGCCTCCCACTATAGTAAAAAATTAGGGATAGGCTTCATAAAGATGATCAAGCAAACTGTCTGTTGTTTTCACAGTCTGCTGCTGCATGTATGAGAAGATTTAGCATTGGGCCGGAGCTCTAGGATAGGCTTGGCAGCATTGATGCAGGTAAAATTGCTAGTAATACAGTTGATTTCTGGGGTTTTGGGAAGGTTAGTCTGGTGACTGGGAAGATAGTTTCTGCACAATATATTTATTTATTTAACAGGTTTTATATACCGCTTTATCATTTCAATCAAAGCAGTTTACATTGAAACTTAAACTTGGTAATGTACATTAAATAGGGACATTGATAACTTGGATTTTTCTGAGGCAATGGAGGGTTAAGTGACTTGCCCAAGGCCACAAGGAGTGCTAGTGGGAATTGACAATGTAACAATGGTCCTTTACTTGAGAGACTGCATCCTTGACTTTGTCTCCAAAAAGGCTATCACTCAGGCAGCATGGTCTTCATTGAGGCCTGATGTTCTAAGCCATGTATTTTGCCTTGCACTTATTGCTATTGCTGAGTACGAGCTGCTGTATCATATGCATCATAGGTGGATTGTATGAGGTGACAAGCAGATTCATGTAGAGTGAGAAGCAATTGGGATATCTGGTCTTGTTGGGGTGATGATGGTGTCTGGTGTAGGTCATCAAGCTGTTGCAGCACGGGAGTGATGGTAATGCAAAATTTGTAGCAGCTGAGCCACTATTTTCAAATTTAGCATGGCTCCTTGATAGATTTTTTCCCCATGGTGTCTAAAGTCTGATCTTTCCTGGCTGGGGTATGCAATTGCAACTTGGAGGCTTTGGTTCATCAGAGGGCTGCTTTGGAGGCAACAAACTGATGAGGCAGTTGTGGTTGATCATGCTCAGTTGCTGGGCACACTTTGTACTTTAGTTCAAGGCCAATGGAAGTCAGCTGAATGGAGAGAGATATTTTCCAAAATGACATTTGGAGGTCCTGGAGAATATGATGGACTGACATTGCTATTATTTCTTTAGGTGCGCCATAGGATAGAATGAAAGTCTTTTTTGTTGCCCGGAGTCTGGGTGGTACCTATATCTTTTCCAGGAAGCTAGGTTAGGAATATTCTTTGACTATCTCATCGACAGTTGGTTCTTGTGGAGGTGACAGAGGGGGCTCAGAGGGGGAGGTGGGTAGTTTCTGCTGCAACCAATTCCCAAGTAAAGCTATGGAACAAATGGGATTAATCCAAGAATCAGGGAGATTTATAGGGTTACGGAGATTAGTACTAACAGTATGGAGACAGAGACGATTTCAGGCAAGTCTGCTGGTGACTTGTTACCTGGTGATGAAGGTGGTGTTCAAGGAAAGGGGAGAGGGGGCAGGTTGTGTAGTTGTGTTTCCAGCTTGCATTATGGCTGCACTACACTTCTGAAAAAATCCTACAAACATCCTGAATGAATCATTGGAGGAGCTTCATCAGAGTTTTTGCTGGCTAGCTGGAGGTAAAGTATTTTGTTGGCTGGCTGCAGCAAGATCCTGTGAAGCTCAAGCTGTGGAGGGTTTTGGGGACAAAAGGGACATCCATCTACAATGTACATTTGGCAGGTACCCCCCCCCCCCCTCCGTGTAGTATGGGAAAATATCTCTTCCCCACCTCCCAGGGCTTTGGCTTGCTTTGTGTTCTATGGCTTTGTCCCTACCTTTATGTGTGGCACGAGATAATTCTTCATAGTCTGCCTGAGGCTGGGTGGCCCTGAGGGAACTTGATTTCTGTCTGTCAGTGCTGTGATCAGTGCACCTGGGAGAAGGCTGCATCTGAATTCTTTGTTGATAACATACAGTGGAGCAAGGGACTGCTCGGCTGATGCTCTCAGGGGTGTATTTTATAAAGACACACAGGCACCTATATGCCTTTATAAAATATTAGCACAAATCTGGTAGAAATACTGGCTAGATTGAAACCATGGACACTGATGTCTGCTCAAGAGCATGCATAAACATTAGCGTGTAACATACATGTGTAAATTGCAATTCTACTCAAATTCTTCCCTGAACATACTATTCTAAAGTCAAGTTGACTACTAGTCGTCGTCATCCCTGGTATCACCCAGGTCTCTTCCTCCATTGCTCATATCTTCATCGTGCAGAGCGCCGCTGGTACAAGCATCCCTCCCCGGACTTGCTGGACTATTTTCACTACTGCACCATCACTACCGTCTCCTCCTTCATTCCGCCAAACAAGATTACTTTTCCAACCTCATCTCCTCCTCTGCTAACTCCTCGCGTCAGCTCTACTCAGTTCTCCGCTCTCTCTCTGCCTCCCATTCCCTTGCCTCCTCCCCTCCTTCCCCTATTACCCCTGATCCTGCTTTTCTGGCCTCGCACTTCACCACTAACGTGCACTCCCTTCGTCTCCTTTTCCCCACCTGTCTTCCCCCTCTCTCTCCCCCTCCTCCTCTAACTCCCCACCCACCTCTACGGCCCCTCCTCTCTCCCATCTTTGGTCTTCATTTCAGCCCATTACCCTCCCAGAACTGTCCAAGGCCCTCACTTCTATCTGAAAGACCTCCTGTACTTCTGACCCTATTCCCTCCCGCTGGCTCCTAGAGCCCTCCCTAGCTCTCTCACCACAGATCCTCTCTATCTTTAACTCAAGCCTCCTATCTGGTACTTTTCCCTCTCTGTGGAAGCACGCTTTGATTCGTCCCATTCTAAAGAAGGGCTCCCTAGACCCCTCCTTACCTGCTAACTGGTGTCCCATCTCTAATCACCCATTTCTCTCAAAGCTCCTGGAAAAACTAGTCTTTGCCCAACTCTCCTCCCATCTCGAAGCCTCTCTAGCCCTTCACCCCCGACAGTCTGGTTTCCATCCTGGCCACAGCACAGAATCCATCCTTCTTTCTCTCCTCAATGAATTGCATGTCACACATGACCGAGGTTACTTCTCAATTGCTGTTTCTCTTGATCTGTCTGCCGCTTTCAACCTAGCTGATCACCGCACTCTTCTCACATGTCTCCGTAGCGTTGGCCTCTCTGGCTCGGTTCTTCTTTGGTTTCGTTCCTTCCTCACCAATAGGTCCTTCTCGGTTCTCTCAGGGTCTGTTTCCTCCCCCCAACCCCCCTTCATTGTGGTGTCCCACAGGGTTCCGTCCTGGCCCCACTCTTGTTCAATATTTTCCTAGTCCCCCCCCTTACCCTTCTAGTTCAGCAATATGGTATCTCCGCATATTACTACGCGGATGATATCATCCTCCTTCACCACACAGATTCAACAGCACCAGATATTGGCCCCCTTAATGCCTGCCTGTCCTGTGTGGCCTCCTGGCTGTCCACAAACTTCCTGCATGTTAATCGCTCCAAAACCATGGTCATCTGGTTTACCTCCAGCAACCCGCCCCCCCCCCCTTGTCCCCCTTCTTTCCTCCTCCCCATTCCTGTCGTCTCATCTTTGCGCTACCTCGGTGTCACCCTCAATTCGTCCCTTTCATTCAAAGAACACATCTCATCTGTAGCCCAGCACTCTTTACATACTCTAAGGCAACTTTGCACAGTCCATCCCTTCCTTTCTGTCCCCTCTCTGACCACGTTGCTCCTGTCCCTTGTCATGTCACGTCTGGATTACTGCAATATTTCCCTGGCCAGCCTCCCCCAAACCCAACTGCGCAGACTCCAGCTCGTCCAGACTAAAGCCACACGTATCCTGACTCACGCCACCCGTGCAGATCACATTACACCACTTCTCATTTGCTTGCACTGGCTCCCCATTCCCTTCAGAATTCAGTATAAAATCCTCATCTTCATTCATAAATCAATCCACACCGGTACACCACTACCTCTCTGATTTGGTCCATCTCCACACACCCCACCGACTCCTCAGGTCCATCCATTCCAATCGCATGTCTCTTCCGTCCCCATCCCAAGCCCATCTGGAATCCACTCGTTCCTCCGCTTTCTTTTTCCTTGGCCCCCGGCTCTGGAACTCGCTCCCGTCAGAGAGGTGTGAAGATTGGTGGAAGACTCATCAACAACCTTCGCTATGCTGATGATACCACATTACTGGCTGAAAGTGAAGATGATCTGAAACATTTGCTTCTCACAATCAAAGAACATAGTCTCAAAATGGGCCTGCACCTTAATGTAAAGAAGACAAAGATCATGACAATTGGCATAATCAACAGGTTCATCGTTGAAGGAGAAGAAATTGAAATCGTGAACAACTTTAACCTACTTGGATCAATTATCAATAAAGAAGCAACAAGCAGTCAAGAAATCAGACGACGCATTGCTCTTGGCAGAATGGCTATGAAAGACCTAGATAAGATTCTCAACAGCAGAGATGTCTCTCTCCATACAAAGATTTGACTTGTTCAAGACATGGTATTTTCAATAACATCATATGGATGTGAAAGCTGGACAGTGAAAAAGATAGGAAGAAAATTGATGCCTTTGAATTATGATGTTGGCGGCAAATACTGTGTATACCATGGACTGCCCGAAGAACAAACCAGTCGGTACTAGAGGAGATCAAACCTAAGCTTTCTTTAGAAGCTCAGATGACAAGACTTCGACTTTCATACTTTGGACACATCATGTGAAGAGAGAGATCATTAGAGAAAGACATCATGCTTGGCAAGATAGAAGGTAAACGCAAAAGAGGAAGGCCAGCAATGAGATGGATCGATACAATAACAGCAGCCACGGGTACCAGTTTGTCAACAATGAGCCGCCTGACTCAAGACCGAACACAATTTAGGATAGCTATCCAGATGGTCGCCATGAGTCGACTCTGACTCAACGGCACTTAACAACAACATAGTCCCTCTTTTTAATGTTAATTTGTTTTTATAGAAGGAGAAGAGAATTGCAACTACACAGTCATGTGGATGACATAGAATGGCTAGAGGGAGGATCTTGCCTTAGAGCGGGAACTCCCACACAGACTCTGAGGAGCCAAAAAGGCTTCTCGGAGCTAGAGAAGAGTTCTCCAGTACACAGACTCTATTGATGATGCTACTATCTAGTATTCCTGCATCTTCCCTGCTTGCCTACAGAGAATGATGGAACTGGAGCTGATCTAAGGCATCTTGCAGATGGTGTCACAAATACTATGATAGTGGAGAGGTCCCAGTGGACTTCTCTTCTTAAGCTTCCTGAGAGATATCACTAGTAGGTCACATGGCCATGTACAGTTTCACAAAGTTTTGCATCCCAAGAATCTGAATTACTAGAGGAAGAATGGTCACATTCCAACAAATACATATATAATTCATGCATTATAGTGGCAAACATATGTAAGAACAGCATAGAAGACAGCAGAACAAAAACAATTGGCTTAGGGGGAGTGATTCAAGATGGCCGCGGCAAGACTTGTGTAGGTGTAACGCGTTTCTGCTATGGGTAAAAGGAAAGCTAAGGGTGGCAAAAAGCCCTCTGAAGCCCCCGTGGCTGTACCTCTGGTTTCCTCTGGTCCTTTGGATCCTTTCCTGGTTCGCACACCACACACAGCCAGCAATACGCCGGCGACATTATACCCAGCTGTCTGCCCCTCGGAGCTGGATAGCTCGTCGAGCAGTTTCGGGTTTGTTCAACAGTCGCCGGAGCAGCAGCGTGAAGCAAAGATCTTGGTGCTGGAGTCTTCAAGCTCGGAGGACGTGGTTCCAACGACGATTGCGCCATTGGATCCTCGAGGGCGGTCTTCTGAGCTGTTGCCAGGGTGAGGTGATTCTCTTCCGGGTCTTTTTTCCAGCCCTCAGAAGCACGCGTCTAAAGCTGTGGATTTAGTTCCCAGTGGGATGTCTTCTTCGGGGAAGCCTTCACGAATTCTGACTCCGACTATGGATGTACCATCAGGCTCTTCAGTCTTTCTGTTACCACGACCTGCTGTTTTCACTTTGGAATCGATTTGGTCAGCGATACAGCAGATGGATCAATCCTTATCATCTCAGATACAATCTATTTTGGCTCAAGTTCAGTCCAATGTTTCCCTGATGCAGCAGCAGACGGGAGACCTCTTGGATGTGCGGGGGTCTGTTTCCTTATTGGAAGCAAGAGCCGAACGTATTGAGAACTCTGAAGCTGCTTTGGTTAAAGACACTATGGGAATGAAATTATGTTTGGAACATTTGGAGAACTTTTCCAGATACCAGAATTTGAGACTTGTTAATTTTCCTAAGTCTGTGTATGTTACTCCTAAAGAAATGTTTAAACAATATTTGGTGGAAGTGTATGGGGCACCTATCGAGTCACACCCCCCTGTATCTAAGATATATTATTTACCAACTGGTCGGAGATCTTCAGGGGAGGGGGTTATTCCTGGGGTTCAACAGGCCGATTCTCTGGATGTTTCCGCTATGTTGGAAACTTCGGTTGAAGAAGCCTGTAGCCCTTCTACGTTTTTGGTAACTTTTTCATTATCCCATGACAGGGACTGGTTTTTGAAGATGTTTTTCTGCAAACGTTTGATTAAATTTAGAGGATTTATGGTTCAGGTTTATCCCGACCTATGTAAAGAAACACAGAGACGGAGATGTGAGTTTCTTTTGCTACGTTCAGGGATACAGCAGTTGGGTGGTCAGTTTTTCCTAAAGTTTCCATGCAAATGTTCGGTTAAGTTACAGGCAATTTCCTATGTTTTTTATAACCCATCCCAACTATCGGCGTTTTTGAGCTCCCGGAGGCCTCCTGTAGTAGAGACAGTTAATGCTGCATTAATGGATTAATACTGATTGGCTTCTTGCTTTCGGCTCTACTTTTTTTTTCCCTTCAGATATGGTGTATAGTTTTTCCTTTCACTCTCCTCTAATTGAGGGCTAGTGGGTTGCAGTCATTGTTGTGTTAATTCCTTTGTGCTTTGCCTTTCTGTTTTGTATTACTGACTGCTGCTCTTTTCTATCAGTATATTTATATATGCTTGATTTTTTGTAAAATTTATAAATACAAAATAATAAAAAAAATAAAAAAACAAAAACAATTGGCTTATGCAGTCTTCCCAGTTATTACTGAAATTAGATGATCAGTGAGAGTGGGATACAGTAATGAGTTGCATATATTTAGGGCGAGCCTGATTATCCATGGCAGTGGTTTATGCTGCCATGCAGAAGGCCCGGTTTAAATTCCTGAGACTGGTACTGGTTCTTGGGAAAGCTGGGGCAGCTTCAAAGACAGAATTCATGAACTTCAGAGCAGGAAGAGGGAACTCAGCTATTATAAAATGGCAACACTAAGAGCGTAATTCCACAATGTGCATGTCCGGCCCACGGACACGTCTAAATCAAAAACAGGCCCCCTTGAACCTAATTACGCATCCATGAGTCTGGAAATGCCCGCAGGCCCAGAATCGGGAAGATAGACATGTTCAGTTTGCACATGCAAGCACTATCCACCTGACCCGGTGCCTCGGACACGGATAAATGTTTTGGACATCCTCGTGCCCACCATAGTCTGAAAATTTACACATTTTGGATCCTGCCTGTCCACATATTTCTGTACGTCAATGTCTGTTCTTCTTTTATTTTTTCAGTACCTAGTACAAATTGAAACAGGGACGGAGAATGAAAGGAAGAAAGGTAGGAGTGTATAAAGGGATGCACATCCTTCACATGGTACATGAGGCAAACATAACAAAGCTGATAGTTCTCTGCTTACCTGCACCCTTTGAAACCGAATCCGCGTATTCCTCCCACAGAGGAGGGCTGTCTGTTGAGTTGACTATCATACTGTCTTCGACTGTGCTCCCTGCTTAGCACTCTGTAGGCTTCATTCAGCTTTACAAACTCGGTGTGCAGACTGGGATTGCTAGGGTCACTGTCTGGATGGAGCTGCAAAAGAGCAGACAGTGATATTAGCAACTGAGTGATTATTTGATTTTGATAATGCTCATGCATGCGAGAAAAACTTGATAAGAACAATGGTTCTTGAACTCATCATTCATGGCCTTTTGGCAGGTGACAAGAATAAGACTGATGTCTTCCAGTTGTTCATATGTCATCAATAAATAAACTTGGTGCTACCCAATATACAGTTATGGTTAACATTATTGGCACCTTACATTTTAGGTATTTTGTGTACAATATCGTGAGAAATTTATTGTAAATATTCCAACTCTATGTCATCATAATAGTATGTTCAAAGATACACAACAAAAAAAGATGTCTGTGCAATGCAGATGTAGTAATTTCTGAGAAAAAAAACAAAATATGACCTAGACAGGATTAATGGCACCCTTCACTAATATTTGGTTGCACAATCTTTGGCAGTAATGACAGCCTCCAAACGTTTCTTGTAGGCATCTATAACTTTCATATATCTGTCTGCTGGTAGTTTCTACCATTCTTCAACTGCAATTTCTTCCAGCTCATGAATGTTTTCAGGATTCCTTTTATCAATGGCAGATTTCAGCTCCTTCCAAATGTTCTTGATTGGACTGAGATCAGGACTCATTGCTGGCCAGTTTAAAACTTTCCATTTTTTCCTTTTTAACCATTCATTTGTACTTTTGGATGTATGTTTTGAGTCATTGTCCTGCTGGAGAACCCATGACCTTCGACCCAGGCCTAGCCTTTTGACACTAAGTAGCACATTTTGCTCCAAAATACCTTGGTAGTCCTCTGACTTAAATTATTTCTTTAATACATTCCAGGCCTCCAGTTCCTCAGGCAGCAAAACAGCCTTACAATGTTATGGAACTGCTACCATACTGAACTATAGGAAAAGTGTTTTTTCTTTATAAGCTTCAATTCTTCAATTTGCATTGCAAAAGAGTTCTAGTTTGGTTTCAGCTGTCCACAGAACATTGTCCCAGAAGGACCGTGGTTTCTCAAGGTAGGTTTGGGCAAAGATCAGACGTGTCTTTTTATGTCTGTCTTTGAGAAGTGGGATCCTCCTTGGTCTTCACCCAGGAAGTCCTTCTCTATTTAGTGCGCAGTGTATCGTGTGGGTTGAAACCACCACTCTAGATTGTTCCAGGTCAGCCATTAGCTATTTGGATGTTGTTTGTGGGTTTTTCCAACAGTTCTCACTAACCTTCGAAGACTTCTTGGATTAATTTTCCTCTTCCCACCACGTCCTGGGAGGTTCTTGCGTTCCATGAACAGAAAACGTCTTAACAACATTGCGAACTGTAGACACATGAATCCCAAGGTCTTTGGAGGTGGCCTTGTACTCCTTTGAAGTTTGATGATAATGGCTTTTCTGATGGTCTTCACCATTGTGAAAATGGAACAGGGCGTGAATGTGGCCATTTTAAACATTAGAGCCATCATTAATCGGTTGATTCAAGTCATGTGAGTACTGACAATTAATCACAGGTGCATCTAATTTGACTGCAATGGGGATGTGCTTCTTCTGTTCAAACTGATTTGAATTATTTATAAGGGTGCCAATAATAATCATGTCCTATTTCTCACCTAAAATGCAAATCTGTTTATCCACAGAAAATATTAACCAAAAATGATAAACCTAATTTCCCTATCTAACCTAATACTCAAATTCCAAAAAAAAATTTATTTTTTTTTGTTGGAGTGTATGCCATGAAGCGAACTCCTTCTCGCAGCATAATACTCCTTTTATTCTGTTTTAAAAGGGGACCTTCCCCAATAAACCCTCAAAGGACATAAAGGTTTTACCTGAGGGAAAACCAAATCAGTTGTAAAGACCGGATTGTATAAGTACTCAACCGGTGATCAGTCATCCAGTGCACTCTTATCACGGAGAAATACCAAAGAGTTAGCGTTCTCCAACAGCTCTCCCATGACGCAACCAGAAACTCTCCAAACTTTCTTGCGTCATTGCAATCACGCCACAGGTGTATAAAGAACCATCTCTGGATCCAAATATGCCATTAACCTTCTCAAACTCCGCTCTTCTAACAGCTGAAATGGCTACGACTCCATTCAATCTGCACACCCAATCTTCATAACGCCATAATCCATCCTTATTTCATTCGTGTTGACACAATGTTGTGTTTCTGGTCATAGAAACTCCTGACCCTTCTTTAAAACCCATGAACGTTTCTGAGTTAGCAGTCTCTCACTTCTTCCAATTAAAGCCACTAAAGGGTCACCTGACCCTCTACTCCTCCAGGGCACTGGCTGTCCTACTATCCAATCACACAACTCTTACAATAGACTCCACCAGTCCAATGATAAATTTAGACCCTCTGGTATTATTAATTGTAATAGATATATCCATAGTTGCTCCCGATATTGTAGATGATATACCCAATCACCTCCCTGTGGATTTTCAACTACCCGATCCACTACCCGCCAGCGTAAATCTTGAAATGAATGTTGTTGCTCTGCACAATGTAGAGCTACTGGCGCGGTTAAAACTTTAGTAGTAATCCTGGAGCGATGCTCCTGCAAACGCTTCCGAATGGGTCTCGTTGTTCGACCCACATAAACTTTATTGCAGGGGCATACTAAAATGTATACTACAAAAGTGGATATGCAATTAGTGAAATGTCCACTATAAAACACTCGTCCCGTGAGCGGGTACTCCCAATGATCCCCTTCCAAAGTAGTTGTACAAAAATCACATGTAGAGCATGCAAAATGCCCCTTGACATTAGGCGGTGAGGAGGTCCGGAAAACATTTACCACACAGTCTGCAATGTTGCAACCTCTTTGAAATGCTAACATTAATGATTTTTCAAAACAGGAATGTAATGCCAACAATGACCAATGGCATTTCAGAATTGTCATGACAGAAGTGCTATTAGGCATAAATGGCAGAATGCCGACATAAGGTCTGTCCTTTCTGTTAACCTTTTCTCCTTGTTGATGAACCCCTATCTCACCACACCATTCAGCATGGTTGTATCTTGCTCTTGTATAGGCCCTATTAATAATCTTCAGTGAATAACCACGGGTTCTCAAATGTACTTTAAGATCCTTAGCCTGTTTCTTAAACTCCGCAGCTGTGGAACATAATCTTCGTAACCGGATAAATTGACCCACGGGTAACCCTCTACGGAGGGACCCTTGATGATAACTTTGAAAGTGTAACAAAGTGTTCCTTTGCACCTCCTTTCTATATAATGTGAACTGTAATTGTGGATCCTGTTTGTGCAACCAAAGATCCAAAAATTCAATTGATTGTGATATTTGGGCACAAACTGAATGTCTGGGTCCAACATGTTAATCCATTCATAAAACTCAGTCAGCTGCTGTTCAGAGTGAGTCCACAAAAAGAACACATTGTCTAAAAATCTGGACCACATTCGTATATACTTGAACCAGACTGATGGATAAATGAAGCGCTGTTCAAACTGTGCCATATACAAAGTTGCTATTGATGGGGTCACAGTAGCTCCCATCGCTACCCCATGAATTTGTTGACAAAATTGATTTTCAAACTGAAATTTTTTTTTTGTCAGAACTATTTCTAACAGTTGGAGTAGAAATTCTTTAGGCAAACGTACTGGTAAACGTACCAGCAACTGGACTGCCATTTGTAATGCCGCTTCCTGGTTAATATTTGTATATAAAGCCTTAACGTCCATCATTACGAGATACCACTCTGCCATGTCTTCATGATGTTGTTGCAATCTAGACAAAAAATGAAACGAATCCCGAATATAAGAGGGCACTTCCACCAACAGTGGGCGAAAAAACATGTTGCAAAACTGTGACAATGGTTCAAGAATGGATCCTCGACAAGATACTTTAGGATGCCCCGAAGGATCCTCCATACTTTTGTGAATCTTAGGGACCATGTAAAGAAAAGGTATCAACGGGTTCTTTTTATTAAAAAATTGAAATTCTTTTTGTGTTATCCATCTTTTATCCAAAGCTACCTCTGGTTAATGTTTAATCAAATTTTGTAAGCGAGGAGTGGGGTTAGCATCTAATATTCTATAATATTTGATGTCTGATAAATGAAATACCACTCTCTCTTTATAACGTGATTGATCTTGGATGACAGTTGCTCCACCTTTATCAGCTCGATGAATACAAATCTCCTCTTTGTCCCGCAATGATGATAAAGCTTCCCTCTGTGCCTTAGTCAGATTTGAAAATGGAGCTGATAATCTTGTTTCCAATAAAGATAAATCCCGCAACACCAAATGTTGAAACGTGTCTATCGCAGAATCTACTGGACCCGGCAGTAACCATCGAGAAGGGTTCTTACAGATGGAGTCATCCACTATTGACCCTACAGAAGTATTTTTATGAAAAAAAATGTAACACCTGCAATTTCCGAAAAAAAACAATGTAATGCTATCCGCATTTTAAATAGGTCATACCGTGATGAAGGCACAAATGATAAACCTAGCTCTAATGTCTGCTTTTGTGTCTCCGTAAGAGCATGTGAAGACAAATTAATCACTGTTGTCTGATGTATGACCTTGTGGTGGGTCCCCTTCGACCCTCCCCTTGAGGCATGGGCCGGTGTGAATGAGGGCAGCCCCTGTAAAAAATCTGCTGTGATCCTAATCCCCTAGAGGATTCCCTAAACTCTGGAATACTATGGCCCGAAGACCCACTACTATCCTCATCTGTTGTATCCTCAAACGTTTCTTCAAACCCTTCATTTCCCGTAAATGACGGTGCCAAGTATATACTTGGTCCTTTTCATAATCAGTAGTGTACCGTACAAATTTTTTGATCTTTAATTGTTTCACTGAATCTTTAAATTGAGCCAACTGTGTTTCATATTCTTTCCACTCAGATGTAAATTTTTCCAAAGACATAGTTTGTTTTAATTCGGCTTCCAGCGGGGTTATCTTCCCTTTGACCGCTGTTTCCTCCACTGTTAATCTTTCTATCAGCAATGCTATGAGGTCCAAACTGCATTTATTTAAAATGCTATTCCATGTCAAATAGAAAGTCTTATCCTCCTGAAACATATGTGGAGGTTTCAGCAGTCTCAATCCCCTAGGAATCATTCTTTGTTTCAAGTATTGAGCGATGGTGGCAGCATGTAATTGCACTCTTATCAATTTTTTATGTAAATTCTGAAAATCCATCCAAGATGAAGACGTATCACTTCGAGGCACAGGAGAATCATCATCAAACAGTAAAGGTCTCTGTACCAACTTGTTTAGAGTCTCATCCGAGAAAGCATATGTGGACATATTAGAGAGTGTTTCAGGATTCTCAGACGCCATCTCACAACCAGTCATTCAAGTAACTATTTCTCACCTAAAACCCAAATTTGTTTATCCACAGAAATTATTAACCAAAAATGATAAACCTAATTGCCCTATCTAACCTAATACTCAAATTCCAAAAAAATATTTTTTTTTTGTCGGAGTGTATGCCATGAAGGGAACTCCTTCTCGCAGCATAATACTCCTTTTATTCTGTTTTAAAAGGGGACTTTCCCCAATAAACCCTCAAAGGACATAAAAGTTTTACCTGAGGGAAAACCAAATCAGCTGTAAAGACCAGATTGTATAAGTACTCAACCAGCGATCAGTCATCCAGTGCACTCTTATCACGGAGAAATACCAAAGAGTTAGCGTTCTCCACCAGCTCTCCTGTGACACAACCAGAAACTCTCTAAACTTTCTTGCGTCACTGCAATCACGCCACAGGTGTATAAAGAACCATCTCTGGATCCAATACATGCCTAGTTAAAATTGTGGCAGTCTGTGAGCAGAGCGGGGGTCGTCCCGGCAGCTATTCGATTAGTGGTGATATTCAGCCATTAACCAGATAGCTAAACTGCATAAAGTTGGGATAGGTCAATGGCTATCCTAACTTTATGCACTTTTTTCTATCAGGTTAGTGGCTAAATATCACTGCTGACTGGATAGCAATCACTCTGTCTGGCAAAACCAGATATTCAGTGCTGGACAGGCTCCAGTGCTGAAAAACAGAATTTAATTAATGCAGCAGTGGCCAGGCACTTTAAGAGCACCTGGCTGCCACCGCGGAATATCGGTCCCATAGAAAACAATGGCAGATGAAGACCATAAGGCCTATCCATTCTGCCCATCCATAGGAACTATTAAGTTTTACAATCCCTTCCTCACCTCCGAGATCCTTTATATTTGTCCCATATTTTCTTAGATTCAGATACAGTTCTAGTCTCCACTACCTCCACTGGGAGGCTATTTCATGCATCCACCACCTTTTCCGTAAAGAAATATTCCCTCAGATTATTCCTGAATCTATCGCACTTTCATCTTCATCCTATGATTTCTCGTTACAGAGCTTCCTTTCAACTGGAGGAGGGTCACCTCCTGTGCATTTATACCATGGAATTATTTAAATGTTTCTATCATATCACCCCTCTCCTGCTTTTCCTCCAAAGTATACATTTTGAGATCTTTAAGTCTATCCCCATATGCTTTATGACGAAGACCACCGACCATTTTAGTAGACACCCTATGGATCAACTCCATCCTATTATATCCTTTTGAAGGTGTGGTCTCTACTATCATACACAATACTCCATGATTGTGCATGGGGATTGGCACTTACATGCGGAATATAGGTAGTTGCTATTCTGTAAATACGTGCATTGGAGTGATGCTGCATAGTTTTGGAGTAACACAGGGGCGGAGCATAGGCAGAGTGAATATTTACATGCATAAGTCATAGAATGCTATCATGCATTTCCTACAAATCTAGTTGCAGACATTTACACCAAGTCTAGATTTGGTGTATGTATCTCACCACTTATGTCCCTATTCAATAAAGTAAAAGTATGAAGATCTAACTCATCTCCATCAATGTCTGAATAAAGTCTCTAAATGCCTAGCCTGTAATCAGCGGCACTCACACAGTGAATGCCACTGCTG
The DNA here is from genome assembly GCA_033557465.1 of Ichthyophis bannanicus. Taxonomy (NCBI): domain Eukaryota; kingdom Metazoa; phylum Chordata; class Amphibia; order Gymnophiona; family Ichthyophiidae; genus Ichthyophis; species Ichthyophis bannanicus. The sequence goes on from CM066039.1 coordinate 198,895,641, forward strand.
CATGCCCAGATGCTAGCCAGCTAGCATTGGGCATTCTGGGAGCAAAGCGGAGGGAGCACCGAGCAATAACTGGGCAATGGCAATATTGAGCCACTGCCCAGTTACTCTAACCAGCTAAAGTTAGGACAGTTGAATGGCTGTCCTAACTTTAAGCAGTTTTACAATCCAGCCAGCAGCAGAATATTGCTGATGACCCAACTGCAAGATTGTAATCCGACAGCCCATATATAGCCCAGGATTGAATATCTGGGGTAAAGTTAAAGTGGCAATGGCCAGCCACTTTAACTGTGCTAGCCGCCGCTGCAGAAAATCCCACAGATATATCCAAAGCATCCACTACCTGGTTCACAGGCAGTTCTTTCCTTCCTTCTATTGCTCCTATCTAAGAAGGCATATTTGTTCAGATGCAGCCTGTAGGATGCTGCGAGCGGGTCAGGACACAAACCCCCACGGAGCCAGGTGGAGGGTTAAAGGAAAATATTTTATTTACAAGGAGTTCACAGCAGTGGCAGCAGAGACACAGTTCTCCCTTCCCCCAAAGTTCCTTCACTCTGGGCTCCACAACAACAGTATAGAAAGCGTAGTTACTCAACTGTAACAGGTATTCTCCGGGGACAGCAGAATTAGTCCTCACATATGAGTGATGCCAGCACCGACAAAGCCCTCGTAGAAGCATCCCCCCAGCTTTCAAAGAAAGCCTTTGGAAGATGCCATCACGAATGTGTGGTCCCCTTCCCGCCCAAGGGTGCCATCTTGCTCAGTCAGATGACATAGCTAAAAGATGACATAAATAAAAGATGGTAAAGGAGCAACTACAAGGGGAGGAGGGAGGGTTGTGAGGACTGATTCCTGCTGTCCCCGGAGAACACCTGTTACAGGTGAGTAACTATGGTTTCTCTGGGAACAAGCAAGAAGTCAGTCCTCACATATGGGACTCCACAGCTACAGGCTACCGATAGCCCATAGCAAAACAGGGCTCCCTCATAGGGAGCCACAAGCAGCAGCAATTGAGTCTGTATCCACAGACCACAGTAGGACACTTGTGTCCAATGAAACCAGCACTCCGGTAGCCTGAACACAGAAGGGTCGGAGGGTGGGAGTTGCCTAAACCCCGAAAAAGGTTACAGAGCACAGCCTCGCTAAAGGCACTGTCCTATCGGGACTCTCTTTCCAGGAAGTAATGGGCTGCAAAGGTTTGGACTGAAGACCATGTGGCAGCCCATCAGATGTCCACCATCGGGACAGAGCGCAAGTTTGCCACCGAGGCTGCCATGGTTCTGACACAGTGCGCCGTGATGCGGCCTTCGAGTGGGAGCCACGTCTGCTCATAAGCGAGGGCGATACAGTCTGCCACCCATGTGGACAGTGTATGCTTGGTCACCGCCTCCCCAAGTCTACTGGGGTCATAGGAGATGAAAAGCTGAGTAGCTTTGCGGTGGCCCTGAGTGTGCTGGATATAGAAGGACAGAGCCCTCTTACAGTTCAAGGTGTGAAGGACTGTCTCTGCCCAACTGGAGTGAGGTCTTGGAAAGAAGGTAGGGAGCACCACTTCTTGGATGAGTTGAAAGGGTGACACTACCTTTGGCAGGAATTTGGGGTGCGTGCAAAGCACCACTCTGTTCTTGTAGAACCTGGTATAAGGCGCCTCTGCCACAAGGGCCTGAAGCTCGCTAACTCTGCGAACAGACATAAGCGCGACCAGGAAAGCCACCTTCCAAGAGAGGTAGTGGAGGTGGCTGGCAGGTAGCTAGAGGTACGAAGGGCGGGCGAGTGAGCTGCCCCAACACCACATTGAGGTCCCATTCGCTTCAGAGAGGGTGAACCGGGGGCTTCGATAAAACCAGGCCCTGAAGAAAACAGGGAGTCGGTAGGGCCGTTGGCATACTGTCACGCCAGGATCCGTGATGATATCGTGGTAGGCGAGGTGGGTGCATCCTGGAACGTGGGAGAACACATCCTTATTCCTCTGGACCAGCTGTTCTAAGTCCCCCTTCTGGGTAATTGCCAGGTGTCCTCCAAACGGAACTTTGCCTGGATCAGAGGACCGCTGATCAACGGGCCCAAAACTCCTCTTCATAGACCATCGTTGCTAGGGCCGTAGTCCACTTCTTCAGAAGACTGACGTGGTAGATCACCAGCTTTTTCCTTTTACCAGTTGTGCAACCTTGTAATTGATGGGCCCCATCTGTTCAATGACTTCAAATGGGTCCTGCCATTTACAAAACAGTTTACTCTCTGAGACTGGGAGAAACAGCAGCACCCGGTCCCCGGGCTGGAAGGTGCGCTGCACTGCCCTCCAATTACAGGCCCAGACTCTGCTCTCCTGGGCTTTCTCCAAGTGCTGTCTGGCTGATGCTGCCACTTTCTTTATGCATTCCTACATTTGCAGGGCGTAATCCACTAGATTTCGGCTTGGACTGGGTTCCTCTTCCCAGGTCTCTTGCAGTATCTGCATGATCCCTCGGGGTTATCGACCATATAGCAACTCAAAGGGGGGAAACCCAGTCAAGCTCTGGGGGACTTCCCTGATAGCAAACAAAACAGATCCCAGTCTTTCCCCGCCTCATTCATGAACTTCTTCAACATCTGTTTAAATGTTTTATTGAAGCATTCGACCAGGCCATCAGTTTGGGGATGATATACCGACGTCCACAAGGTCTTGACCTTCAATAGGTTGCACAATTGTTTTATTATGCGAGACAAATGGTGTTCCTTGGTCTGTGAGGATTTCAGCTGGGATCCCCAGTTGGGAAAACAACTACCAAAGAGCATTGGCTAATGTAGTGGATAGTGGTCAGTATAAGAAGCTCTAAGCGGTAGAGGAGTTGAAGTGAATTAGTTTGTTACACCCTCCATGCCTGTCTTGTCCCTTTGGGCTCACTCACTAAGTTTAGAATTTGTTATAGCCCCCCAGGGTTTTGGTGGCTTTTGATATTTAGAAGTATGTGTTTTTCTTTTGAGCGATCTTCTATAAGGGCTATAGCTAAGAGGTGGTTTTTCTGCTTGTGTTTTTTCTCTTGGGATATAAATGTAGCTATTATTCTGAATGTTTTAAAGGTGTGGATTAACAATGTAAAAACATATGTTACAACCTGGTATGCTTCTGCAACATTTGTCTATCACAGTGTGCTATATTGTCAATATGTCTTCCTTTAAGATAGTCTCACTGAATGTTAAGGTCAATAACAATCCCGTTAAGAGAAAAAAGATATTTTTATATGGGTGCAAGAACATAAGAACATAAGATCATAAGATATGCCATACTGGGTCAGACCAAGGTCCATCAAGCCCAGTATTCTGTTTCCAACAGTGGCCAATCTAGGTCATATGTACCTAGCAGTTTCCCCAGCAAGGAAAGTGCTGACATCCTATTTCTGCAAGAGACACATTTGAATGTGAAGGAGTCTTTAAAATTAAATATGAAACCCTTTTCACTAGTGGCTTTTTCAGCTGCCAATCATACAAAAAACTGGATAGCCATCCTAGTAAGGAAATCTTTATCCCCCACTTTAATACAAACCAGATCTGACACTGAAGGGAGGTGGGCAATGGTTGTTCTTAAGTTAAGATCTACTGAACTGGCCTTAATCAATATCTATGCCGCTAACATAGATTGCCCTATTTTTTTTAGTTCCATTATGGCTTTGGCGCAAGAGGTGTCCAGATATCCGACTATTGTGGGGGGAGACTTCAACCTCATGCTAGACCCCTTGTTAGACAGGAGTCCAGTGAGAACTAATAAGGTCCCCAAAGCACACCCTGTTCTTTTGTCTCTAATACAAGAATTAGGCCTGGTAGACATATAGCAGTTGCAACACCCTGTTGACAAATACACTTTTTTTCTCCCCCTCATAACTTGGTATCACGCATAGACTTTTTCCTAGTCTCTAAAGGACTATGTTCTAGAATCAGTGAATCCAATATTCATGCGGCTCATATTTCTGATCATGCCGCAATCTCATTCTCCCTATTGGACTCAACAAGCTGCCTATCTCATTCATGCTGGTATTTTGATAGAACTCTTCTTGGTAGTCAGGAGTTCTGAGAGGCCATCCTGATGGCTATAGAGGAGTATTTTCAGTTTAATTTGCTTCAGGACACCTTGGGTTGGACGTGGTGGGAAGGATTCAAAGCTAATATGCGGGCCACCATAACCAGTTTTGCTATACGGCAGGCCAAGCAATGTAAAGCAGAACTTGAAACTTTGGATAAGCAGATTAAAGCGGGGGAACGCCTCATAGGTCAGAAAACTGATCCTAACATTCTGATATGGCTTAGATTCAGATATAATTTGATTTTGACTACTGAGTCTCCACAGAACATTCAAGTGCAGAAAGGGCGGTATTATTTGGAAGGTAACAGGGCTGGTCGGTTATTAGCTAACTCGTTAAAAGGTCATAAGGAAGCTTCTCGCATTGCTGCTTTGAGAGATCCTCAGGGGCAACAATTGATTGTCTAGGACTCTGAAATTGCAGAAACCTTTTGCCAATTTTATGCTAAGCTATACTCCTCAGAGATAGAATTTTCTGAGGAAGGTTTTGATAGATTACTGGCCAATATACAGAGGCCGGTGTTGGATCAAGAAATAGCTGCACATCTAGATAGGCAGATTACGGTCATGGAAATTATCCAGGGTATTAACTCTATGCAAGTGGGCAAGGCTACTGGACCAGATGGCCTTCCGGTTGAATTCTATAAAACCTTTTCCAAAGTGCTGGGCCCATATCTTCAACAATATTATAGGCTTCTTTTAGAAATGGAGGCCCAGACTGGAGCATTCGCCTCTGCGAATATCGTAGTTCTTGAAAAACCTGGGAGAGACCCTCAGATGGTTAGTAATTACCACCCAATTTTGTTACTAAATGCAGATTTAGTAACTGGCCCTCTCCTGAAGAAGCCCACCCTCGATCCCACCTCCCCCACCAACTGGCGGCCAGTCACCAATCTCCCTTTTCTATCCAAAGTCCTCGAGAAACTTGTCTTTTCCCAACTGGCCACTCACCTCGATTCCACTTTTTCCCCTCCACCCTCGTCAATCCGGCTTCCGTGCAGGCCACAGTACCGAAACCATCCTCACAGCACTGCTTTCTGAACTTCACCATGCACACGACTATGGTGATTTCTCTCTTGTGGTGTCTTTGGATCTGTCCTCTGCTTTTGATGTTGTTGACCACCACACTCTCTTGTCCCGTCTGTCTGATTTCGGTGTGCATGGCACCGTTCTGCAGTGGTTTCGCTCCTTTCTTTCCTCCTGTACTTTCTCGGTTCATTCCGGCCCTTCCGCCTCCCCCCCATCCCCCTCGATCTGTGGTGTTCCCCAGGGTTCTATCCTCGCCAATGTTCCCTCTAATTTTTTGTAGGCTGTGTGCGCATAAAATATCAGCTGAGTTCAGCTTTTGAAGGGAAGTTAAATTTTTGTGCGCCACATAACGACATTCTGAGTTATATACTTTAAAATTTGACTACACGTCAGAATACAGTATGCATACCACATTGATTTTAATCAAATTAAATGAAAATAGACGATTACTAAATGAAGCGGAAAATTTCTAGTAATTACAATCATAACTTTTAAATTTTAAGACGTCTGTGTTGTTTTCTATCAGAATCAGAGCCGTAATTTTTGTGCGCTCTGTTGTAAAGTATGTGAGCTCGCTCGGCGAGGTGTGTGGGTGCGCACACGCGCACAGCTTAGAGGGAACAGTGATCCTCGCCCCCCTACTTTTCAACATCTTCCTTGCTCCTTTAGCTTTGCTCATCCAACAGTCCGGCATTTCCGTTTACATCTAGGCTGATGACATTCTTTTGGTCCACCACACCTCCTCTTCTTCGCCTGATCTCGTCCCAATTAATCGTTGTCTCTCCTCCATTGCCTCCTGGTTTGAGTCAAACTTTCTACATGCTAATCCTGCTAAATCCTCTGCAATCTGGTTTTCCTTTGGACTCCCCCCTCCCAGTTTGTCACCTGTTATGGCTTCCCACTCCATCCCCCTGGCACCGACCCTCCGTTATCTGGGCGTTACCTTAGACTCGTACCTCTCTTTTCATAAACATATTTCCTCTGTTATACATACCTCCTTCTTCCATCTGTGTCGTATCAGGGCCGTTCGATCACTTCTTCCCCCGTCATCTGTTGTCACTCTCGTCCTGTCTCTGGTGATCACACGTTTAGACTATTGTAATGCTATCTATGCAGGCCTCCCCTCTTCCCAGCTCCGCCGTCTTCAATTAATTCAGAATACCGCCGCCCGTCTCATCACTTCTTCCCCTGCACGTTCTCACATGTCTCCTTGTCTTCTCACCCTTCATTGGCTTCCGATTAAGTTCAGGTTTGTCTTTAAGTTGCTCATCATCACACATAGGGCTCTTCAAACTAACACTCCCCAGTACCTGGCCGACATCATCCATCTTCAGCCCTCTCCACACCTTCTTCGATTGGCCCACGGTAATCGTCTCTTTCTTCCTCCCCCTGCCCAGGCCCATTTGGAACTTACCCGCCACTCCGCCTTTTTCTTCTTAGGTCCCGCCTTGTGGAATTCACTCCCCCTATCTCTCCGTACCGAACTGTCCTATCCCCGCTTTAAGACACTCCTCAAAACCCATCTCTTTTGTCAGGCCTTCGACCTCCCTCCCCCTGTCGATGGTGCCTCATCCCCCAGTCGCGCCCCCCACCCTCCATGATATCTCCCCATACGTCCTCTTTTACCTTCCCTTCTCCCTCCCTTCCCCCATCCTCTCGTCCCTCTTTGGGCCTTTTCTGTCCTCTACCTGATTTTGACTGTCTCTCCCTGTCCTATTATCATTTGGCGTTCTTTTTTTACTTTGTTTTCAGTAGCCTACCCTTTTGTATTGTACACCGCCCTGACGCTTCGACCTGGGCGGTTTATCAAATGATGCGAATAAAGATAAAGATAAAGATTACAAAATATTTGCTGCCACGTTAGCTGGTCATCTTTCCAAATTGATTCCATCTTTGATTCACCAAGATCAATGTGGCTTCACCGAGGGATGCTCTACAGCCGACAATGCCAGAGTCTTTTGTCATGTTTTGGAAGGTACAGAAGGAGTAGAGGGCCCACTGGTGGAATTATCGTTAGATGCAGAGAAAGCGTTTGATCGACTGGAGTGGTCTTTTTTATTTGCCGTCTTGAAGTGGTTTGGTTTTGGTGAGGGTTTCCTTAAATTAATTAAACAAATGTATGCGAGACCAAGTGCTAATATTTCTGTGAATGCAACTCAGTCTAAAGACTTTTTTTTAGGGCGTGGCACCCGTCAGGGTTGCCCCCTTTCACCTATCCTTTTCAATCTGGCCTTGGAACCTTTGGCCCTTTTGTTAAGGCAAAGCTTTGCTGTTAAAGGTGTGCCCATAGCTGACATGGAAATTAAACTTTCTGCCTACACTGATGATCTACTGTTGTTCACCATGCCCAGTTCTATTCTGTCTATTCTAGAGTTGATAGACCAATATGCAAAATTATCAGGCTACAAAATTAATTGGTCAAAGTCTGTAGTGTTCCCTTTAAATTCTAGAGTTTGTAGTGCGGATTTGGAAGATTATCCTTTTGTGTGGGAATCCAAAATGGTAAAATACTTAGGAGTTCACTATTGTCATCCACTTAGTGAAACTCTGCAATATAATGAAGGGGAGCTCCTTTCCACGGTACGAAATATGACTGCGAAATGGTCGCCGGTCTATCTTGGTGGGGTTGTCTTGAAGCGATAAAAATGACTATCACTCCTAAAGTGAACTATGTGTTAGAGATGTTGCCAGCTTTCCTTTTGGGTAAGACATATCGTCAAGTTGAAAGGACTCTTGTCCAATTTCTATGGAAAAATAAACCACCTAGAATTGCTCTCAAGAAGCTTAAATCTAAAAAGGAGGAGGGGGGTGTGAACTTCCCTGATTTTCAGGCCTACCACTGCGCTTTTTTGCTAAAACAGGGTTCGCTCCCTTCACCTTGAACCTCCTCCCTGGCATGGTATCTTCTTAGAGGTTGAAGTCTCATAGGGTTATAGCAGACACCCAAAGTGCTTTCCAGCAGTTAGCGAGTGTAATTCCTAGGGAAGAATGCTTGTCAAAACTTATCCCCATCTGGTACAGTCCTTTTTTAAAAATTCATCAAAGTCCGTTTGCATGGAAACAATGGTTTAGCAGGGGCATTTGGTCTATAGGTCAATTGATATTGGAAGGCAGGTGGAAGCCCTTTATATGTTTACAGCGTGAGTTTGATCTGCCTAAATCCTTATACTTTCAGTGAATTCAGCTGAGACATTGCATAGAGAAATCCCTTACTGATATCAAATCTTTACCTGAAGAATGGGGGTTACTGAATATCATAGGTACAGGTGTGGCTTCTTACTACTATAAATTGGTTACCCATCACCCCACCCCACAGTCCATTGGTGCTCAACAGGTATGGGAACATGACACAGGGGAGACTCTTTCTCCGGAATCGTGGGTGAAATTCTTGGGTAACCTAATTAGTCTCTCAGTCTGCTTCTATCTCCCAAGCTCTATATTTCTTTGCACACAGAGCTCATTTTACCCTGATAAAGGTTGCCAAGTGGGATAAATCAGTTGGAAATAAATGCTGGTCTTGTCAGAGTGATGTTGGCACTTTAAAACATGTGGTATATGACTGCCCTAATGTTCAGTCCTATTGGATCTCGATTTGGAACTGAATCCAAGAGGTCTTGGGATTCAGGGCCACTCTCTCTTGGTCAATTATAGTTTTCCAGTCAACAATTGGCATCTCGTCATTACAGAGGGATTGTCATTTCTTATATGACTTATGATGGGAGTGGCACTGCATCTCATTATTGCCAACTGGAAACATATGACAGATCTCAATTGGCAAGAATGGTGGAATCGTCTATGCTTATGTTGTAAATATGAACAAATGCCATGTTATGGTACAACTCCCAAGCATTCAACCCTGATTAAGTGGAAACCCCTACATAATTATATTTCAAAAGTGCGTTATGGTGTAAATTAAGGGATAATTAGTTAATCAATCATGCTTCAATATGGTAGAGGGCTACTTTGGTTATGTCCAATGTTCCCAATAAGCTGCGCTGGGTCCGCCGGCAACATGGACACAGGGTCTAACACACGCTGCAGCACCCTCGCAATGTTCACTTTAATCTGTGCTGGCATTCCCGCCAGTGGGGGGAGGGGTGGCGCGTCGATCGCACTGCACTCCCCCCTCCCCCCGCCGGCAGGAATGTTGCCGGCGGACCCAGCACAGCTTAGAGGGAACATTGGTTATGTCATAGCCCTTGTAAGCCTCTTTCTTTTCTTTTTATAGTCTCTTTCTATGATGCTTGCATAGTGAAGGGAGGGTTAATGTTAGGGTAGGCTGTTAAGGCCTTTTTGGGTTTTTTTACTCTTATGTTTAAAGAGAAATATCACTTTAATTGTAACTTTTTGATTTTTTTGTTGTAATTTGTTTGAAAAAGTAAATAAAAAAGTTTAAAAAAAATTAATCAGGAAGGAGTCCAGGTCTTTGCCCTCCACCATTTTCGAAAGGGGTGGCACTGGCAGGTGTGACTACCATCTTTGGAGTATTTGGGATGTCTGTGCGAGTGAGCTTTGTTGTAGTTCCAAAGATGTTTGTAGTAATTGCTGTTGCTGGGTGCTTTGCACCTGTAAGAACTCTTGTAGCATCTCCTGCTATTGATGTTGTTGCTGATGTCTTTCCACCAGGGCCTGAAGTAATCTCTCCATTCTGGTTCTATCAGTTCCCACCAATCCGGGTAGGAGAAGGGGGAAAGAAAAAAACTCCTGTCTGTCCGGCACTAACTATACAGAAAGTGTGCCAACTCTGGCAGGGCTTGCTTGCCCCTTTAGACGTATACCAAAACCCCTCTTACATGGGGTGGAGGTCTGAGTCCCGCAGGGACACAGGGAGTTCTTCTGTCCTTCAGTTAAGAAGAATCCCACCACTGTCACCATATGTAGAACTCTGCAAGTGGATCAGGACACAAACCCCCAAGGAGCCAGGCGGAGGTTTAAAGAAAAATGCTTTATTTACAGGGAGCTCACAGCAGTGGTAGCAGAGGCACAGATCTCCCCTCCCCCAAAAGTTCCTTCTTCTGGGCTCCACAACAGAAGTAGAGAAACAGTTCTCCCCTCCCCCAAAGTTCTTTCACTCTGGGCTTCACAGCAGTAGCAGAGAAACAGTTCTCCCCTCCCCCCAAAGTTCTTTCACTCTGGGCTTCACAGCAGTAGTAACACAAGCCTGCTGACCAATGTGGAAACATCCCAACTCTTACTTTCCTCTAGGATCTCCTTAGAGGTAGGTGGACACTCCATACTATGGAACACCTCGGGCTCTTCTCTCTCCCTCTTTGTCTCTTCCCTCCCAGTTAAAAAGGCTGTCCCCGGCCACACCCTTCCCAGGTATATTCAAGCCGGGTTCCTAAAAGATGCTCGGCTTCTGGTGCTTAAAGGGGCATGTCCTTAGTCTTGCTGGAGGTATATTAGTATGGGGGATGGGGAGCTTCTCATACACCCCATCACACAGCCACGCAGCCATACTTTAAATAACTTGGAGTCTTCCTTGATAATGAACTCACATTTAGACAACAGATTAGTTCAGTTGTTAAAAGTTCCTTTTTAGCTCTAAGACAATTTTGAGCACTGCACCCTTTTTGGAGCTTCCTGTACAACAGACTATAGCACTTGCATGCATTATTTCCTGCATCGACTATTGTAATCGCATCATATACTATGTTAAACTATCCAGAATCAGCAGTTTGGATCCCCTGTGGAGCATGTAAATTTGACCATGTCACCTCACTCTTATAATCAGCAACATTGGCTTCCAGTTATTTATCAGATTCAATATAATATTCTTATACTAACACACAAGGCCCTCCACACGAACATCACAGAATATCTGGCTTCACTCATATCATTACATCCTGCAGCCAGAGTTCTCCAAGCTATCCATGGTAACCACCTCAACATACCTCCTGTTTCTCGGGCTAAGCTTGAGAGCACTTGTTGTTCTACTTTCTTTTTCGTAGCCCAAATATTATGGAACTCTCTTACCTTTACATCTGTGGTCTGAGTTGTCCTATAGCAGTTTCAAGGCAGAAGTAAAAACATACCTATTCAACTCAGCCTTTGAGGGGTAGTAATGTGGAACGGCGGTGGACTGCGGGCACCCTTTGTCTGCAGATCATTTTCTTTTAACTTTTACTCTTCTTTCTTGTTATAATTGTAGTCATTTTTCCTTACTTTGAATTGATTTTACTTTTGCACATCACTTTGCTATTTGTTTAAAGCAATTAATTAAATATATATAAACCATAATTTATAGAATAGGTGTCAAATACGTGCATGACAATGGCTTCCCTTCACTAAGAACTCAGTCTTTATATACACAGCCCAAATTTTAATAGTTTCATTGTACTATTAATGACTTCTCTTTCTAGCATATGAATTTAGAGGGTAATTTTACAACAGGTAACCTAGATGTGAAAGTCACAGATACACAGGCACTTATGTGCCTTTATAAAATACTTGCATAAATATGGTAGAAATAGTGGCTGGATTGAAGCATTGGACATTTATGCTTGCTCAACAGCACGTGTAAACGTTAGCACATAAAGTACACATGTACACTGCAACTATACCCTTGTTCTGCTCAAACTCCTCTCCTGAACATGTCAACTCTAAAGTTATTTACAAGTACATGCCTAATTGCACTGCATAATTTTACACATGAGGTAATTTTATAAGAGGCCTATTAGGCATAAAAGGTTATCTCCATGTTGGCTTCCAACCATTTGTTAATGACAAAAAGAGTGTGATAATAAGCTACCCTATATACTGAGAGGTCAGAATCAAGCAGGTCGTTTGAGCATTTGGTGTTTTCTAGAGTGATTTCCATGCTTACAATAGAAGGCTTTAAATCACAACTCAACCATTGTCTCCCACCAATGGAATGTAAAGTCTTTCCAGACTCTTCATCTTTGGAGATCCTGAGATGCTATCATTCCCCCTTCTTGTATTTAGAGGGCAAGCATCTCCCCAAGAATAGTGTAAATTTGCAGGATTCTCACATCCTCACCTTCTGTCATTAAGATAATTCTAATTTTATTGACTGAAAGTGTTGGCTATCAGGCAGCAGAGAAAGTGCAAGTGAGGGGCCTCTGTCAAGATATAGCAAAATTCCTCATAGAATTAGTAAACATGTGGCTCTTTCTCTAAAGGAAAAAAAAGGAGACTCTTGGATATGGAAGGGCAGACTAGATAGACCATATGGTCTTTTTCTGCCGTCATGTTTTTATGTTTCTTGTATTCCAGGCATTCTCTCCTAGACATCCACTTACAGTAGCTGAGTGCCATATCCTTAGCTTCATTCTCTTCCCTGACATGGCAAGTTTTTATCACCGTGCTTTGCAAAATACCTGGGAATGCAGGGTCGTTTTTTCAATGGGTAAAACACTGACTTGGCATGAGGTGGCTCTGAGGCCAGAGAAACTTGATACAAGGTGAAATCTACGTAATAAAGACTGTTCTTTTTGAATGTGCCAAAAATGTTATGATGGTCCAAAGTGCAGCAAAAATCAAAGCAAACCGTGAAAATTCAGAAGTGAAAAGAGGAAGCTGTCAAGAGATCTGGAATCTTTGGCCTTGCAGCTGATTGGGCTTTGGATGGAGAGCTATTTGGAAATGTGATAAGTAAATGTGATTAAGGCCCAAACCCTGGCAGATCACTAAGCAAGCAAACTAAACCAACATGTGGCTACAAAACCCACTCAATGCCTGGGCGCAGCCCCCCCCCCCGCGCCACAACTCAACATGGCGTCGAGCGAAAACCGAGTCAGTGATTGGAACAATTTCCGAAAAATCGAAGACCAGCAAATTATGAACATAATCACTAACATTAACACCACAACCTCCCCCACTGGATCCCTGCCCTGCTGCATGGGTCAAGGCAGCGAAACTAGAGATTGCCCAACACGTCTCCCATAAAGTAAACCAATCACTCCAACAAGGAACCATGCCCACGCAACTTAAGCAATCCATCATAAGACCGATACTAAAAAACAAAACACTCAATAAGGACGACCCAGCATCCTACCGCCCAATATCCAGCATATCCCTCCTAGCAAAGATTATTGAAAAGGCAGTCCTACAGCAACTGCAAGACCACCTGGACGACAACGAAACCCTAGATGATCATCAATACGGCTTCAGGCAACATCACGGGGTTGAAACCCTGCTTATTGCACTACTGGACAACCTACTCAAAGGCCTAGAAGACAAAAAGAAAATGTTTATTCTCATATTTATTGACATTTCAGCGGCATTCGATACAGTACACCATGGAACCCTCCTGAACAGAATTGAAGCAATAGGAATATCGGGAACCCCCCTAAAATGGTTCTCATCATATATAACAAACAGAATGCAACAGGTCCAGTTCAACGATGAAAAAGCAGAGGCGTTCCCCCAAACCCAAGGCATACCTCAAGGCTCAGCTTTTTCCTCACTTCTCTTCAATGTATACATGCAACCAATTTGCGAAATTTTCCAGAAGCACAAAATCGACTACCACATATATGCAGACGATATTATGCTGTATACACAAATTGACGCAAATAATCCAAATTACATCCAACTAGAAGAATGCATAAGCGAGATGCAAACCTGGCTACAACGAAACAACATGGCTATAAACCATAAAAAAACTGAAGTGATGTACATCTCAAGAAAACCGGATTTCAACCTGCCTGCAACAGTCACCCTGTGCAACAATACCTACCACACGAAGAAAGAAATAAAATATCTAGGGGTAACGCTCGACAGCGACCTAAAGATGGAAAAACACCTCCGCATAGTAAACAGGGCTATCTTCCACAAACTAAGAGTCCTGCAACCACTACGGAACATCATTGAATCTCATGATTTCAGGACAGTAGCTCAAGCTCTTATCACACCTCACTTCGACTACTGCAATGCCATTTTACAGGGCCTACCAAAGAAAACCCTGAACATACTGCAAATGGCGCAAAACGTGGCGGCTAGAATCATCATGAAAAAAGGTTTTGCTGAACACATCACGCCAGTGTTAATCGAACTACACTGGCTCCCCATTGTAGCTCGCATAAAATACAAAACCCTAATAACCACATTCAAACTCATCCATAACACAGCACCATCTTTCCTCTCCAACCCAATCAACACACAACCTCCCAACAGAAGCAGAAGAACCACCAATTTGAATACCCTTTGCGTACCAAAAAGTATAAGATCTGTCAAAACCGGTACAAGTAACAGAGCATACTCCTACACAGCGCCCGCACTCTGGAACCAACTCCCGCCTGAGCTATGCTCTAACAACTACCTGATGGACTTTAGGAAAAAACTCAAGACTTACCTATTTCAGATTCACTATAACATGATCTAGACAATGAGAACTAACCCTTGCCACCCACAGAACTAAAGATGTACATATGTGTAAAAATGTATATATGTAATTAATTTCCTCCCATCTTATGGAAGGAAAATCAAGTTACCTAACTGCTGTGTGTCGTGCTTATCCTGTAAATCACTTTGTATATATTTACAATTTTTCTGTCCTGATCAGACAGCTCCGACATGTAATCTAATCCGCTCCTGATCGCTGGAAGTAGCGGTATACAAATGTACGCTAAATAAAATAAATAAATAAATAAATAAACCTGGTAGGTGACTCCAGGAGAAGGAAACTTGACAGAACTCTTGCAATCCAGGAGACCACCTACATGGGCTGCAGGTCAGAGATGAAGTCAGATTCTGCTAACTTTAAAGTGAAGAATGGTCAGCTGGGGAGAGATAAACTTCTGACCCGGGAGACACAGATCTCCACTTTCTGTCATAATATTGCTGTAAACCTTGACTAATGTGTTTCTCAGTTGCTTTAGGAATTTAATGCTGCTAATTCTGACGGCGCGCAGAACAAGACAGGATCTACAACTGAATGTTTCATCTGCTGTTTGCAATAGTCTGTCAACACAGAGCCTGGACAGTGGAAGAATGTGTTTGGTTGTTTTATGAAAGAAAATCATATGCCATAAAAGAGATTGGAGTAACTTACACTGATGCTACCTGTACTAATCTCCCTTTTCTCCCCCCCCCCCCCTCCACACAGAACAGGTACAGCATAGGCAGTGGTATTGTAAAAATCCCTCTCCCTCTTACACACACACAGCTCAGTTAAGGAATCAGTACAGCAATAACTATCACTGCTCTACCACAGAACAAAATCAGCATGGCAGCTGAACATATCCTCCTGGAAGCACAATCTTGGTTTAGGACATCAAGAAGTACAAAAGTGGCATAATTTTCACTGTTCCTCAGCTGCAGCAGAAATCCAGAATCAGCAGTGAATGGTTGCTAAGCTATTTAATCTTAGTCAACTCTGATGCAAAATTAAGACTACTCTGACTTCAGCTATCAAATTCCAATATGCTGACAAATGGACCTTCTGGCAATTGTTAATATCTTTACTGAAGCATATGAGAAGATGGGATTAAAGTTTAAAATTCAGAAGACAAAGATCCTCCTAAACAGTCAATAAGCTATCACCAGCTTTTGGCAAAACCAGATCCATAATGCAACTCTGAAGAATGTTGAGCACTACCCATACCTTAGAAGCCATCTCTCATTTAAGATTCATATTGCACATGCCTCTAATGTGCACATTCAGTCTTCATTTGCTTCACAAAACGGATGCACAATTTATTTGGTTTTATATACTACACTATTTAGAAATCAGTGTGCTTTACAATGAACAAAGAGCATTCATTACATAGAATAAGAACATAAGATATGCCATACTGGGTCAGACCAAGGTCCATCAAGCCCAGTATCCTGTTTCCAACAGTGGCCAATCTAGGTCATACGTACTTAGCAGTATCCCCAATGCTTGTATTGGGTCAAGCATTGATATCCTGGGTCCCTTTTTAATAATGGTTTATGGACCTTTCCTCCAGGAACTTGTCCAAACCTTTTTTAAACCCAGCGACACTAACAGCCCTTACTACATCCTCCGGTAACAAATTCCAGAGTTTGATTACACGTTGAGTGAAAAAGTATTTTCTCTTATTTGTCTTAAATAGTTTACCCTGTAGCTTCATTACATGTCCCCTAGTCTTTTTATATTCTGATGATGTAAATAATCGATCTACGTTTACCCATTCCACTCCATTCATTAACTTATAAATCTCTATCAAACCTCCCCTCAGCCGTCTCTTTTCCAGTTTGAAGAGCCCTAACCTTTGTAGCCTCTCTTCATAGGAGTAGCCTTCCATCCCCTTTACCATTTTGGTGTCTCTTCTCTGTACCGTTTTGTAGTTAACATACATTAATTATATAAGTAAACCTGCAGTAACTGCCAAGCCTCTGAGGTTATTATAGAAGGAATTCCTGGCAGCTGGGGGAAGGCACTATTGTATATTTGTGATGCAACTGCCAATGCAGAATGCAGTTAACTACAATTCTGAAGGTGTAACATTATCATATCTTAGGTGAGAACTATCATCTCCTAGAATGGTCTAATTGTCTCCCATTTCTTTGGAACGCCTCAGGAGCCATTCTATATATGAGGTGCGATCAAAAAGTATCAAGACTTGTACAATAACACAAGCAGTATAACACTGACAGTTATTGTACTCAGTCTCCTTCAAAGTAGTCCCCTTCCGATAAAACACAATTCCTCCAGCGTTCTTGCTACTGCTAGAAACAATTTTGACATGCCTCTTTCATTATGCTGTGAAGCTGCTGTGTCTAATTTGCTTAATGGTCTCCAAGTTGTTGAATTTCCTTCCTTTCAGTGGTAATTTCAGTTTTGGAAACAAGAAAAAGTCACAGGGTGCGAGGTCAGGTGAGTATGGAGGCTGACAGACTTGCTCAATTTAGTGTTTGGCCAAGATGTGATGCGTGAGCAGGAGCATTATCGTAATGAAGCAACCATTCACCATTCCTGTGCAACTCTGGCCTCTTACTATGAACTGCATCTATCAAACAAGTCAGAACTTGGATGCAGTACTGCTTACTGATGTTCTGGCTTTTTGGAGCATACTCATGATGAACAATACCCTGGTAATCAAAGAAAACTATGAGCATGACCTTGGCATTGCTCCTCTCCAATAAGATTAGAGAACAGCAACAGCGAACATTAAAGAGTTTCTAAAGATAACAGAAAATTAGATTAGAACAGGGGAAGTCAACTTGGGTAGTAATTGGGGCGAACTATTTAATATTCTGTCCCAGGTCTCTAACCACACCCTCAATTCACTTTTCCATCTGCCTTGGTCTGACCATTTTATAATAAGAATGTCCACCAACAGAATCAAAACACACTTCAGCCCATTATTCACCGATATACAAAATATTTGACAAGGATTCTTTCCTTTCTGAAGTAGCTTCCCTCATGCACACTCAAACTCACAATCTAATTGATGCCATAGAAAACTGGATTTCAACAATAAGAAAGGCAGCTATGCTCCCTTCTCTCCCTACGAGATCTCATAGAAAACAGTCGGAGAAATGGTATACTAAAAATCTTTACACCCTCAAGAAATCCCTACATAAACTACAAAAGAAAATGGAGAGTCAACAAAACCCAGAAAATAGAGAACAATACAACACAAAACTAAATGCCTATAAGAGAGACCACCATACTATCATACTCAAAGCAGCTATCAATCGCCCCAGGGAACTTTTTGATATAGTAAAATCTTTAACCAAATCACATACAAACCTAAAACACTGTCCAGATATAGCGCCCAATCATAGCAGACCACCTGGCAACAAAGCTAAAGAGCAAAAACGCTCCTACTAGTATTGAGTTCCAGCAAGCACCCAACTCTTGGCACACCTTCTACCTCATAAAGGAAAAGCAGCTTCTAGAAACCATCACCAAAATCAACACCACCACTTCACACCTAGACCCCTGCCCAGTATCCTGGATAAAGGCGGTTAAAGCAGAACTAGCACCGGTGATTCTAAACACTGTGAATCAATCCCTCATTCAAGGCATTTTGCCTGAAGCTCTTAAACTATCTATCATTCGCCCATTACTAAAAAACAATACCCTTAATAGAAGTGAGCCTTCTTCGTACAGACCTATATCTGGTATCCCATTCATTGAGAAGATTATAAAATCGTTCAAGTACATCTTCAAGACTACATAGACACTAATGCCCTACTTAATACTCACCAGTATGGTTTCCATCCTTATCATGGAGTGGAAACCCTACTCCTAGACTTATTCAACACCCTTATCTGTGGTCTTGATAACCCGAATCAAGCCTATATCATGATCTTCTTGGATGTCTCCGCCGCATTTGACAATGTTGACCAGACTAGCCTCCTGCATAGGCTAGCTCACCTAGGAGTTGCTGGAATTGCCCTAAAATGGTTCCAGTCCTACATCTCAAACCGCTCACTATATGTCAAAATTAACCAAGATTCCTCCTCCATCTTCCCACAAGAACAAGGAATTCCCCAAGATTTTGCCCTCTCTGCTCTACTGTTTAAGTTATATCTGCAACCAATTTGCGACATATTCATCAAACATAAAATCAATTTTCACATTTACGCAGATGATATAATGGTTTATGCTCCAGTCGACATAAAAAACCCACAGTTTAACAACATCACTGACTGTATATATGCAGCTGAATCATGGCTGAACAAAAACAACTTACAAATTAATTTTAAAAAAAACAGAGATTCTATTCACTAAAGAAATCAGAATTTTACTCATCCAATTACCTTCAGACTTCACAATATAGACTTGCCTATCAAACACGTAGTGGCAGTTATAGAAACCTGGTTCACAGAAAATCATGACTGGGATGTAACTATACCAGGTTATACTTTATTCAGGAAGGACAGGGTAGGAAGAAGGGGAGGAGGAGTGGCACTATATGTAAAAAATAATATTAAAGCTTTGGAATTACAGAGCTTAAAAGGGAGAGAGGAGGCACTGTGGGTTAAACTATAAAGAGGGAAAGAGAAATCTATTTGCATTGGCGTGATATACAGACCTCCCTCACAAGAGGAAGAGGTGGAAAGAGTTAATTGAAAACATACGGAGCATTGCTAGGAATGGGGAAGTGCTACTGAAAGGGGATTTCAATATACCAGATGTTGACTGGCACATTCCTGCTGCAGTATCATCTAGAAGTAAGGAGATCCTGGATTCTCTACAGGGAGAACTATTCAAGCAATTGGTAACAGACCCCACACGTGAAGGGGCCATCCTGGACTTGGTGCTTACCAATAGCGAAAGTGTTTCTGATGTTATAGTGGGAGATCATTTTGCATCCAGTGATCACCAGATGGTGTGGTTCAATATTAGGACTAGGCCTGTTAGAATCCATTCAAAAGCAAGGGTCTTAGCCTTTAGGAAAACTAACTTTGCCAAGATGGGCCAATACCTCAGGGAGTCTTTAGCAGGATGGGAACAACTGGGGGATGTAGAAAAACAATGGGCAAAACTGAAAGGGGAATATATCAAGGGCAACCAACCTTTTTGTTAAAATAGTAAATAAAGGTAAAACGAAAAGGAGACTGCTATGGCTTTCGAAAGAAGTAGCTGAAAAGGTGAAGAAAAATAGGGAGGCCTTCATGAAATACAAGAGATCACAGAGAGAGGGAGACAGGCATTTATATTTGGAAAAACTTAGAGAAGCTAGCAAAGTAGTCAGGAAAGCAAAGATTCAAAAAGAGGAGGAAATAGCCAATGCAATAAAATGGGGGGATAAGACATTTTTCAGATATGTTAGTGAGAAGAGGAAGGGCAAAAGTCAGACTCAAGGGCGAAGGGGAGGAATATATAGAAGCTGATGAGGAATAAAGTGGAATTGCTTAACAAATATTTCTGTTCTGTGTTCACAGATGAAGAACCAGGAACAGGACCTCAGAAAAACACCCACAAACAGGAACAGAAGCAAGGGGCATCTTGAACAATTTTCAGAAGACTGTGTTCGTGAGAAACTAACTAAACTTAAAGTAGACAAAGTGATGGGACCAGATGGGATACACCCTAGAATACTGAGGGAACTTGGGGACATTCTAGCAGCTCCACTGACTGACCTTTTCAATGCCTCGTTGGAGTCGGGAGTGGTACCAAAGGACTTGAGAGAGGCTCATGTGGTGCCTTTACACAAAAGCGGAAGTAAGGATGTGGTTAAAAACTACAGGCCGGTTAGTTTAACTTCGGTTGCGAGTAAATTATTGGAAACGCTGCTGAAAGAGAAAATAGTGAGGTTTCTGGAGTCCAGTGGATTACAGGATCCAAGGCAGCATGGATTCACCAGAGGCAGGTCTTGTCAGACAAATCTGATTGATTTCTTTGACAAGGTGACCAGGGAGTTGGACAGAGGGAGAGCCCTAGATGTGGTGTATTTAGATTTCAGTAAAGCCTTTGACACGTTCCTCACAGGCGACTTATAAACAAACTGAGCACCCTAGGGATGGACCCTAAAGTTATTGCTTGGGTTAGAAATTGGTTGAGTGGGAGGCGACAGCGAGTACAGGTAAATGGAGCTCACTCTGAGGAGAAGGAATTTACCAGTGGTGTGCCCCAGGGATCTGTCCTTGGTACGATTCTTTTTAACATCTTTGTTAGTGATATAGCGGACGGGGTGTCAGGTAAGGTTTGCCTCTATTCGGATGATACCAAAATCTGCAATAGAGTAGACAACCAGGAAGGTGTAGATAACATGAGGAGGGATCTAGCTAAGCTTGAAGAATGGTCTAGAATTTGGCAGCTGGGATTTGATGTTAAAAAATGCAAGGTCATGCTTTTGGGCTGCAGCAATCCAAGAGAGCGATATAGTATAGGGGGTGAAGTACTTTTTTCCACTAAAGAAGAGCAGGACCTAGGTGTGGTTGTGCCTGATGATCTTAAAGTAGCTAAACAGGTAGAAAAGGAGACAGCAAAAGCTAGAAGGATGCTTGGGTGCATATGGAGAGGAAAGGCTAGCAGAAAAAAGGAGGTGATAATGCCTCTGTATAAGTCTTTGGTGCAACCTCATTTGGAGTATTGTGTGCAATTCTGGAGACCGCACCTTCAAAAGGATATAAACAGGATGGAGCCAGTACAGAGGGTGGCTACTAAAATGGTTAGTGGTCTTCATTATAAAGCATATGAGGACAGACTTAAGGATCTTAATATGTACACCTTAGAGGAAAGGCAGGATAGTGGTGATATGATTGAGACGTTTAAATACCTCTGTGGCATAAATGCACAGGGGGAGAGCCTCTTTCGATTGAATGCAAATTCTGCTATGAGGGGACATGGGATGAGGGTGCAAGGGGATAGATTCAGGAGTGATATGCGGAAATATTTCTTTATGGAAAGAGTGGTGGATCCGTGAAATAGTCTCCCAGTGGAGGTGGTAGAGATGAGGACAGTATCTGAATTCAAAAAAGCATGGGACAAACACAGAGGATCTCTAAAGGATAAAAGGGGACTCTTGTAGTTGTTGATATGGAAGTACAGACTAGAGAAGCCATGTGGTCATTTTTTTGTTTCTATATTTCTAGTAAAACACCGGTGAGAGAGCCAGTTGGACCATTAGATGATAGAGTGGTAAAAAAAAGTACTAAGGGAGGATAAGGAGAGAATGAATGAATTCTTTGCTTCCATCTTTACTGAAGATGATGCAGGAAATTTACCCATGCCAGAAATGATATTTAAAGGTGATGTATCAGAGGAATTAGAACAAATCTCAATAAATCCGGAAAATGTATTATAGCTATTTGATAAACTAAAGAGCAGCAAATCACCTGGACCGGATGGCATACATCCAAGAGTGCTGAAAAAACTGAAATATGAGATTGCAGACCTACTATTAGTAATCTGTAAACTATCCTTAAAATCATCTGTAGTACCTGAGGATTGAAGAGTGGCCAATGTAACGCTTATTCTTAGAAAGGGTTCCAGGGGTGATCAGGGAAACTACAGATCGGTGAGCTTGACATCTGTACCGGGCAAAATGGTAGAAACCATTATAAAGAACAAAATTACTGAATATTTGGATTGTCATGGCTTAATGACAGGAAGCCAACATGGATTTAGCCATGGAAAGTCTTGTCTCACTATCTGTTATATTTTTTTTGAAGGTGTGAATAAACAGGTAGATAAAGGTGAGCTGGTTGATATAGTGTATCTGGATTTTCAGAAAGCCTTTGACAAGGTCCCTCATGAGAGACTCTTGTAGAAACTAAAAAGTCATGGGATAGGAGGCAGTCTATTATTGTGGATTAGGAACTGGTTAAAAGATAGAAAACAAAGAGTAGGACTAAATGGACAATTTTCTCAATGGAGAAAGGTGAATAGTGGAGTACCCCAGGGCATAGGCATCAAGTGAGCCATATGGGCCCTGGCCCCACCAAAAGTCATGGCATGGCAGGAAGTAAGCTGTCGGCGGGGATCCCATCCCCCATGGCAGAAGAAGAAAAACTCCTTCATGTCTGCCTGTGGGAGATTGGATTCCCCGCAAGCAAACAAGAAGTGTCTTTCCTGCCTGCCTGTGTGCAGAAGAAGAGAAGCCGCAATCGCAGCAAGGGTCTTTGCAATGATCATGGCCATCAGGCAGCAGTCTGCCTGTGGGGATCCCATCCCCCACGGACAGAAGGAAAGCCACAATCGCGGCAAGGACCCTTCGTCTCTGCTCACAGGGCAAGGCTTGGACGGAGCTAGGATGAAGCTTGAGGCGGTGCTTGGGTCCCCCAAAGAATAAGCCCTTCCGCTGTCCCTGCCCCAGGGATCCATGCTGGGCCCACTGTTTTTCTAACATATTTATAAATGACTTGGAAATGGGAATAACGAGTGAGGTGATCAAATTTGCAGATGACACAAAATTATTCAAAGTTGTTAAAACGCAAGAGGATTGTGAAATATTGCAAGAGGATCTTGAAATTTGGGAGACTGGGCTTCCAAATGGCAGATGAAATTTAATGTGCAGTGGACAAGTGCAAAATTATAGACTTAGGGGCCAATTCCATTACATGCACGTCTTGGCCACGGGCACATTCAAATCGTAAACGTGCCCGATTTAAGTGGGATTCCACATTAGACGCACACGTGTTTTTGGAATAAGGACATACACGTTTTTGGCACTGCACGAACAAAGCACTATAGAGTATGTGACACAGCTATACGCAGCAAATGGCTTTGTAAATCCCTGTGTGCACCATATTCTGAGATTTTAAATGTTCATGAACCCGCCCATTCCTGCAATAGACCTGCACACAGCCACGCCTCCATGTAAAATGTGCATCGGGTAGGGTGCTCCACGCACTGACAGTGTTGTGCTGATGCAAAACACACATGAATACTGATGATTCAGTTATGGTGATGCAGACTAGACTATCTATACTAGTCTGTCGCATGCCCAGAAGACTGCAAAGATAGCTCTGTGCGCTCTATGATAGTTTAAAAGCAGGTAGAAAGTGATGTGTTTGACATGACATACCTCTCATCACAACATACATGTTAGTGGAAGTCATCCTTAGTTATGCTTGCATTGGTCATCTTAGAAAACAGTCTGTGCAATGCTCAGTATGGCCCAGAGGAAATCAGAAGAGGGTCTCCATAGCAAAATGTCAGAACATATCCCTGTCACTAAGGGACCCGCAGAATGGGTCTATTCAGTTGAAGTTCACTGTATAAGTTGAAATTTACTGTAAACTGCCATGACTGAACGAAGAGGTGGCATAGATAAATTGTATATAGCTCACCACGCATTCAAATGTAAAAATTTCCTGTACACAGTTCACACTGTATATAGCTCACCATGCAATCAACTTCACACCACTCACATACACACGCCTCCATTTATCACCGCATGCCCACACCCAAGCACCCGCCATTTGATTTGTTTGTAGTGTAATCCGCTTTGATTTCAGGAGAAAGCGGTATATAAATCCTTTTAAATAAATAAACAAATATTCAACAGTGCAAACAGTGCTAATAAATGACCAAAAGCACCATCCTTCTCTCTACAATTGTACACCTTTCTAGAGACCTATAATGGTGTCCCTAAGCATGTCTTAGTGCTGCTTGCACTGTTGACTGCCTTCATTCTGAAGGGCCCTTATTAGTGACAGGGATATGTTGTGACATTTTGCTATAGAGAACCTCTTCTGATTTAACCTCCTTGATCACACTGACACCTGGTGACGATGCGGTCATCCCTACGGTCTAGGTACCGGTCAGACATTCATGTCCCCATAGATAATGGATGAACACAACTGATCCTCCTGTGCAACACTCAGACCACGCACACACATACACCCTCTCACTTGCAGTCACAACTACCATCCTCTGCAAAAACCATACACAAATGCTGTGAGACCATGATGGTGTGGCGTCTCGGGACTCCACAGCTGATTTGCATTTTTCAGGCAAATACGATTCTATTCCCTACTACCTCACATACCATCCCCATATCTACATTCACATTGTTCCAGACACTGGAATTGTTAGGGAAGCTGAGAATAGCCCCTTTGGCACAAGTAGCAAATGTCAGCAGAACCACAATAAAGTGGATTAGGATCCAAAAGCAGCTTGGTCCGCTTAGTCTTCTGCTCTCCAACTACGTGTTTCCTTATCATTCCCCTCGACACATCCTAGTCCCTAGCTATTGTGTTGTCTGTCTAGACTATATTGTAAGCTCTAATGAGGAGGGACCATCTCTTACGTGTCTCTGTGCAGTACTGCGTCCGCCTTGTAGTGCTTTACAAATGATCAGCACTAGTAGTAGACACCTCTGTATTGATTGTTGGTGAGGCATGATCATGTCGCTTTTTTTCTGATGGTTATACCTCTCCTTATTTATCCCAGTATCCCTCTGGCTCTAGCTAATTTTTTCATACTTTTTTGCTTCCTTGAGATCATCAGGTTCTATCACCTCAAGATCTCTCCCTGGGATGGTCCCCAAATAAATTATTGCACTCTTTTGCACTGATTTTCAGTTAACAAGTAGTTGACCCTCTTTGAGCTTTTCTAGATTACTTTTCATTCTGTTCATTCACTCAAGGATAACCCACTCTGTTGCTAATTTTTGTGTCATTCAGAAAAGGACAAACATTTCCTTCTAAGTCCTCCAGAATATCACTAACAAAGATATTGCAGAGAATCAATCCCAGGACCAGTCTCTGAGGAACTCTGCTAATCATTGCTGTCTACTCAAAGTGAATTCCTTCATGCGGTAACCTTGCTGCATAAGATCTATACCAAATCTCATCAGAGTGACCACTACAATGGAAGTACGATGGGAAGGAAGAAGAAAGATACATATTGACTGCACATTGCCCAGGACTAAAAGGTACCCAACTTCAGCTCAAATATTAGGGCAAAAGATGGTGGTAACCAATAGACTAGCTACTCACCTGTAACAGGTGTTCTCCAGGAGCAGCAGGAATCAGTCCTCACATATGGGTGTCATCGACGCCGATGAAGCCCCAGCGGAGCATTTCCCCAGCTTTCCATGAAAGTCTTTGGGAATGCAGGCACGCATGCGCGGTTCCCTTCCCGCCTAAAGGTGCCATCTTACCTCAGTCAAATGACATAGCTAAGAACAGCACACAAAAATGAAAAATAAACTATGTACAACTGCAACTCCCAGGGGAGAGGGGAGGAGGGAGGGTTGTGAGGACTGATTCCTACTGCTCCTGGAGAACACCTGTTACAGGTGAGTAACTACTCTTTCTCCAGGACCAAGCAGGAAGTGAGTCCTCACATATGGGTGACTCCCTAGCTCTGGGCTACCGAGGAACCCAGGCTGAACAAGAGAACTCCCTCTAGTCCCAGCATCAAAGAAAGGCTTTTCACTGACACAACCTCCACTGGTAGCCCAACAGAGGGCAGGAGGGCAGGAGTTGCATAAACCTCAAAGAGATTCCGGAGTACTGCCTGGCCAAAAGCACTGTCCCTACGGGACTCCCTCTCCAGACAGTAATGGGCCGCAAAATCTGGCTTGAAGACCAAGTTGCAGCCCTGCAGATGTCTACCAACGGTACAGAGCGGAGATGAGCCACTGAGGCAGCCATTGCTCTGACACGGTGGGCCGTGACCCGACCCTGCAAAGGAAGGTCAGCCGCCTTGTAAACCCAGGTGATACAGTCAGCCACCCAGATGGACAAGGTACGCTTGGACACAGCTAACCCTAAATTATTAGGGTCAAAAGATATGAAGAGCTGAGTAGCCCTTCTGTGCCCTTGCGTACGGTCAAGGTAGAAGGATAAGGCCCTCCTACAGTCCAGGGTATGCAGAACTGCTTCAGCCTGGCTTGCATGAGGCCTAGGGAAGAATGTTGGAAGAACCACCTCCTGGTTGAGGTGGAAAGAGGAGACAACCTTTGGGAGGAACTTTGGATGAGTCCTGAGGACTACCCTGTTCCTATAAATTCTGGTGTAAGGCCTATCACAGACCAGGGCCTGAAGCTCACTCACTCGCGTAGCCGAGGTAAGGGCTATCAGGAAGAGTGTCTTCCAGGACAGGAAGCGTAGTGGACAAGTAGCCATCGGCTCAAAAGGTGGGCGAGTCAGTTGTTGCAAGACCACATTCAACTCCCACTCAGGGGCAAGAGGATGGATTGGAGGCTTGAGCAAGAGCAAGCCTCTGAGAAACCGGGACACCAAAGGGTGAACCGACAGAGAGTGTCCTTCCACCAGAGAGTGGTGAGCTGCTAGAGCTGAGAGGTGGACCCGAACAGAATTGGACTTAAGACCTTGATTGGATAAGTGCAGTAAGTACTGAAGCACTACTGGTACAGTACAGGAGAAAGGATCCTCTGTACGTAACTGACACCACACTGAAAACCTTTTCCATTTAAGAGCATAGGTTTTCCTAGTGGATTGTTTCCTAGAGGCTAGGAGAACTTCCTCAACCTCCTGAGGTAGGCCCCAGGGAGCCAAAACTACCCTTGCAGCCTCCATGCCATCAAATTGAGAGCTTTGAGATTGGGGTGCAGAAGGGAACCCTGATCCTGAGAGAGAAGGTCAGGTTGCAACCCCAGAGGCAGAGGGGGTTCCACTGCCAATTGAAGTAGAAGTGGAAACCAGGGCTGTCTGGGCCACCTGGGAGCCACCAGCAGGACTGAGGCCTTGTCCTGAAGAATCTTGAACAGAGTTCGGGCCACCAAGGGCGTGGGAGGAAACGCATACAGGAGGCCCCGAGACCAGGGAAACAGAAAAGCATCTGCTGCTACCCGCAGAGGATGCGGTTGCCTGGAGCAGAGGTTTGGCAGCTGTCTGTTCAGAGGACTGGCAAACAGGTCTATGGATGGAAGTCCCCATTTTATGAAAATCTTTTGAACTACCAAAGGATGGAGCTGCCACTCGTGGGGTTGCAGAATCCTGCTCAACCTGTCCGCCCGGTAGTTCTCCTGGCCGGGTAGATATACTGCTTTGAGGAGCATGTTGTGTCTGAGAGCAAACAAGCAAAGGTCCTGTGCCTCCTGACAGAGGAGCCTGGATCCAGTTCCGCCCTGCTTGTTCACATAGAACATGGCTACCTGGTTGTCTGTTTGAACTAGGACAGACTGATGAGCCAGGGTTTGAGAAAAGCCTTGAGGGCTAACCAAATAGCTCTGAGTTCCAGAAGATTGATTTGCTGTGCAGATTCCCAGGGAGACCACAGGCCCTGGGTGCACTTGCCCAGAAAATGAGCTCCCCAGCCTTGCAGGGAGGCATCCGTTGTCGAGACCACTGTGAACGCAGGACTCTGAAAAGGTACCCCTTCCAACAGATTGGGTGGGTGTAGCCACCATGAGAGGGAGTGCAGAAAGTGTCTGGACACCTTTATCATGTCTTTGAGGTTGCCTGTGGCCTGTGACCACTGAGTCCACAGGCACCACTGAGCAGGCCTTATGAGAAGCCTGGCATTGGGGGTCACATGTACTGTCGAAGCCATGTGGCCAAGAAGCCTCAGGCAGAGTCTGGCAGAGACTAGTGACCTGCTGAGAAACTGGTTTGCTAAGTTTATCAGTCTTTGGGCTCTGTCTTCTGGCAAGAATGCCTTTGCCAGCAGAGAGTCCAACCTCGCCCCTATGAACTCCAAGTTCTGGGAGGGGAGCAAAGTGGACTTTGCGAAGTTTATTACAAACCCTAAGCTTTGCAGAAGAGCAATAGTTCTGAGGGTGGCTTGTCTGACCTCCTGGCATGTCAGACCCCTGATGAGCCAGTCGTCCAGATAGGGGAAGACAAAGATTCCCTGATTTCTCAGGTAGGCCGCCACGACTGCCAGGCATTTGGTAAAGAACCTGGGAGCAGAGGTAAGGCCAAAAGGCAGTACTCTGTACTGGTAATGGTTTCCTCCCACAATGAACCTGAGGTACTTTCTGTGGTCTGGATGAATGAGTATATGGGTATACGCATCTTTTAGATCTAAGGGGTCTGTTTACTAAAGGCCGGTGTTGTGCGGTCCGCGGTACCGAGCGGGTGCCGTATAAGGAGTGGGCGTTCCGTCGTGAAGAACAGAAGCTGTGATTGACAGATGCGCTAAGGTGCGCGGCGCCCGTGTGGTTAGTGCCCTGTGACATTACGGCGTTTGATCTGTGCACATAGATCACACTGCTCACGGTTTTTGGGCTTCCACTATTGTGCTGCACATTGCTGACGGAAACGGTTTCTTTTCCCTGCACAGCACCTCTAACGCGAGTGTTTCACTGGCGGTAAATTTCTTTGCAGATTCGGGCACGCTCCTGTGCGGCGAGTCTCTCCCCTCCCACATTCCGCCCACTGACCCCGTCTCTCCGCCCCTAGGGGGCCTTCCTCCGCCCTCATTTCGCCTTGGCACGCCTCTTTCGCACATTACCGCCCCGCAAATGTGCGCGTTGTCGGCGCACGCTTGCGGGACCCGTTAATGTGCCGCGCACTCGTACGGGGCGCTTAAGAGCACTTAAATACATCTTTTAGAGCGCTCATGTGCGCCCCGTACATGTGCGCCGTTTAGTAAACAGACCCCTAAGGAGCATAGCCAATCTCCCTGCTGGAGGTAGGGCAGGAGCGTTCCAAGAGTAAGCATCTTGAACTTTTCCTTCTCCAAGAACTTGTTGAGGTTTCTGAGATCCAGAATAGGTCGAAGACCCCCGGTTCTTTTGGGTACCAGGAAATACCTGGAGTAGAACCCTTGACCTTGTAAGGGGGAGGCACAGGCTCCACCGCTCTGTCTACCAACAGACCTTGTAGCTCCTGAAGGAGAAAATCTGTATGCAGGGGAGGCCTTGGAGGCTCCCCTGGAAAGTATGGAGGAGGCAGTTGCTGGAAGTGTAGTGCATAGCCCTTCTGGACTATGCTTAACACCCAACTGTCTCCAGTGATGAGTGGCCACTTGTGGGCAAACAGAGCGAGGCGACCTCCTGTGCAGGGTTGGGAGAGCAGGGACGGAAAGACTATGCTTAAGGAGTCAAAAACCCCCATCCTACTGAGTGGGAGCAGGGGCCGGAGGCTTGGGGGCCCTCTGCCTATAGGGCCCATTACCCTGCCCCTTGGCCTGCTGACCCTGAGGGGCAGCTTGGGCAGCCTGATATTGTGGGTACTGTTTGTAGGCAGTTCCCTTCCTCGGGTAAAAGGGCTTTTTACCCGAGCCCTTCTTCTTGTGAGAAGGGGCAGAGGTCTTCCTAGACAGCCTTATCCTTGTAAGGTGCTCAGTCTCGAGCTGTGCGGCCTTCTCGGCCATGGGCTTGCCAAAAAGGTTCTCACCTCGGCAAGGGACATCGACCAACTTGTCCTGAACCCATGGCTCGAGGTCCAATGACTGCAGCCATGCCTGGCGTCGAGCCGCGATGCCGGATGCTGCAACTTGAGCCGAAGCCTCGAAGCCATCGTAGGCAGCGCGGGACATAAACTTGGAGCAGTCCCGAATCCCCGAGGACAAGGACTTGAATCTCTGCAAGGGCTCCCCGGAGAGACCAGCAGAGAACCCGGCCAACTCCTTGGCCAGGTCTCGCAAGTACATGCCCATGTACAGCTGGTAAGACTGGACACGGCAAGCAAGCATCGAGCCCTGGAAGCACTTTCTACCAACACCATCGAGGTTTCGGGCCTCCCTGCCGGGGGGCACCGCAGAGTGCATCTTCTGACTCTTCAGGTGATGCATGGCCGATTCCACAACCATGGAATGGTGTGGTAGCTGCGCTCTCTGAAAGCCAGGGCTCTTCCGGAGTCGATAGATCGAGTCGACCCGCTTGCTTAAAACCAGCGCCGAGGCCAGTGCCTCCCACATCTGGAAGAGGAGCCGTTCCAGCATCGGAGGAACCGGGACAGTAAAGGCCTCCTTCGGAGGAGAGTCGTACTACAGGGCCTCGAGCTCCTCGGCTCGTGGCTCTTCCTCGGGGTACGCCGGGATAGCCAACGCGGTGGCTATATCCCGGACAAACTCCGAGAACCGGGTATCCTCCGGAGGGGATCTACTCCGGGGTTCAGACTGTGGTGAGTCCGACGGGATGCACCAAGTCTTGAATGTGTCGGGGGACTCCTCATCCTCCGTCTCCCAGGCGGACTCATCCGACGAGGAGTCAGGATCCGATCCCGTGGGGCCCGGGAGCACCCGCCCGGACGATGGAGGCACCGGTGTCGACGCCCTTGGTCCCGAATGGGAGGTCGAGGGAGACCGCCATCATGGTCTCGAGTATCGGCTCGGTCTCCGGGGTCGACTTCGATGTCGATGTCCCGGTGGTCAGGGCAGATGCGCCAGACAGGCTGGCCATCAGTGCCCGCTGCTGCTCCATGAAGGCAGACAGTCTGCACTCCAAGGCTGTCATCCTGAGACTCAGCTCGGGAGACGCAGCAGCCACCGACTCGGGCCCCAGCGGCACCGGGCCCGACGTCGGCTCCCTGGGAGGAGCATCCTCGAGGACTACAGGGCTTACGTGTCCAGCAGACTCTGGCTCCACGCGAGGAACTATGGCAGGCTTCTCTTGTTCCACGGGCCCAGGGCGATGGTCGGAGAAAAGCCTTTCTTTCTGCTGCTGGCGACTTCGCAGTGCCTTGGAAGACATCTTCCCACATGGTCCACACGTCTTAGGGTCGTGATCAGGACCGAGGCACCGAAGGTAGCAGTCGTGTGTGTCGGTGAGAGACATCAACTTCTTACACCGATCACACTTTTTAAAACCGTTGGAAGCCATCGGGGAAAAAAGAGTCCCCGCGAGGTCAAAGGACCGGCCTTCCAGGGAAAAAACAAAAAAGGGCATGAACGCCAGCCACGAAGGGCAAAAAACGAAAAAGAAGAAACGGGCTCGATACCGGTGTCCCGAACCCGGCGGGAGGGGAACCGGCGTCGAACCGGAGAAGAAAAATTAGCGAGAATCGCCGAAAAAATCAAACTTTTATCTGGGATGACAGGACACACGTCCGGTGGGCTTCTCGGAAAAAGAGAGACTGAAGTAAGATGGCACCTTTAGGCAGGAAGGGAACCGCGCATGCGTGCCTGCATTCCCAAAGGCTTTCATGGAAAGCTGGGGAAATGCTCCGCTGGGGCTTCATCGGCGTCGATGACACCCATATGTAAGGGCTGACTTCCTGCTTGGTCCTGGAGAAAGCACAGATACTTTAGATAAAGAAAAGATAACATCCCCCGTTCAGTAATAGGACATGGTGAATCTCTTCATGGACTTAATGCAGCAGAAAATAAAAAAGTTCATAGAACTATGTTTACATGAACTGAACTCCAGAAGATAACAAGGAGAATATACTGCTACTTTTATGCTATAAACCTGGTACGGGAATTAAATTTACAAAACGTCTGTCAAAAATTAGAAGGAGGAGGAAATTATAAACATCAGAAAGAGGCTCCCTGGCACAATGCAGAGAACAGCATTACCAGTAACTTTGAGAAATTGAGATAATTTCTAACATAGCCTGGCATAGGAGTGAGATTCATCCCTATCATGGCAAGTCCACAATTGACCTATTTGGAGACATTACCTAGAGTAAATTCCATTTACTACCATCCTCTGTTGTCTATCTCTCTTCCAGTTTCTAATTCGATCCTCCACCTTGGGACCTACTCCCAGGTTACTCAGTTTATTCATGAACCACACTGAGTCACTTAATCAAAGAAATTATATCAAAAAAATATGCTTAATCTGCCCCTGATAAAGTCATACTACCTCAAATCCTGCATCCCACTTATTGTAGGTAGTTTACTATCCTTTCTTTTATATAGACTCTCAATTAATTTTCATACCACCAAGATAAAATTAACTGGTCTGCAGTTTCCAATCTTTTCTCTGTTACCATTTTTATGAAAAGGGATAGGGACTACATCTATTCTTCTCCAGCTTCCAGAGAATGCAAGGAAAGAAAGGACTATCTGAGCTAACCAGAGCAAAGTGCAATCCTTCTCAACTATTTACATACAAACAATTAATCTCAGAGGCAGAGAAAACTGTGTCAGAGAGGACTCAAGTGTCCCACACAAGGGCTGGGTTTTTTCTTATGAATGGGGAATCGTCAGGCGAAGAGCACAAACATGTGTCCTTCTGATAACACACTGCATTACTTGCAGTCCAGTAGTTAGCTTAACTTATTAGGTCCTCAGTTACTCTTTTGGTCACAAAGATAATTCATTATATTGATATAATTTTAAAGTTTTCCCATGAAAACTTGGATGGAGCTTGCACTGAGACAGGGTTTTTTACCAAATCCTTCCTTTGAAGCAGGCATTTTTGCCAAAACAGCCATGTCAGGAATTCAGGTTTAATTTTGAACTGCTTCTGTTCTATATTTTCTGTTTCATGTATATCAAAGATTTGTATCGTTGTACTGTGTTTTATGTTCTTGCCTTATGATATTTTTAAAAAGGCCTTGTATTAAGTTTTTGTTTGATTTAAAACAATTTCTCTGGGTTTGGTATAATCACTTATTTCAGGGGTATTCGAGTGTTTGTCACATCGATTTTTTATAGCAGGTCATATGGTCAGAAATTCATGCATGCGTGGGCTACATAAATATTTTAGCCTGCTATGGTATGATTTGTATTCTTTAAAATCTGTGAATCTCTTCTGACATTGTGACTTCATATCCACCAAAGAGCTCTGCAGTGCTTCAAAATCATGTATGCTAGTTAAGTAGGTAAAGACATTTTTTTGCTAAAAATCTCAAGTGGGCCACATCTGGCCTGCAAGCCACATGTTGGAGGCCCCTGACATATGTTTTTCAGGTTGGTATGCCTCTTTGTTTTCTACCATTGGCATTTGGCATTTGGTATGTCAAATGCCAAAAGTAAATTAAATGCTTCTTAAAAATGGCAAGTAGAAAACGTATGATCTGGGAGTGGAATCCTAGGTCCTCTAACCTCTGAAGCACTCCCAGTTCAAAAGCAGCCAGGAATGGAAACCAGCCCTGCAGATCTAAGAAAAAGACATTTGTGGTGGTAATGAAACCTAGAGTTCTTGACCTCTACCCCAATCCTTGTGCAAGCCTGAACCAGGAATAAAATCCAGATCTACTAGCTGATAATGTCAAGTACAACCATTAGGCAGTGGTGATTTTCTGCCAGATAGTGGAACCTTTTTGAACTTGCTTCTTTTTCCTCACTGCCACAGGACTCCAAGGTGGAGGCAACCACTAGTCCTGTCTTGGCACCTTTTTTCTTTTTAAGAAAATTGTCATTTCCAAAGTGGTGTGCCGAGAGATGAAGTGAGGAGGAGGAGGCACTGGAGACTGCAAGGGTGTCAAAAAGAGGTACATCACCTGCGCCCAGAAGGCCAATCCAAATTTAAAATTGCTCCCAATGCTGCAGTCTGTCAATTAGCTGAGCCAGCAGCACTGAAAACAACAAAGATAGCACTACTGAAAAAACAAACTAGTGCCACAGAGCCACAATTCCTGAGTTCTCTGAGGTCTTGCTACATCTCACCTCATTGCAACAAGAAGTTGCATCAAAAAGACACGGCCTAACCAGCTCACTACCGCAGGAGCAGAAAATGGAGGGAAAATGTTGGAATTCAGGAGGGATGTATTGAGGGAGAGGGGAACTTGCCGGGCTATGAGGGGGATTAAAGAAAAGAGGTGAGATGCTGGACCATGGGGACAGAAGAAAGAGAAAGTGAAGATGCTAGACGAGAGAGTGTGGTGGGGGTGGGTTGAAGAGGGAGAACAAGGAGATGCTGAATCATGAATTGGGGAGGGGGTAGGAACAGGGAGATAGGAAAGAGAAAGGGGGGATGCTTGACTGGGGGGAGAGGGAAAGAGATGAGAACACTGAGAAGCTAAATAATGGGAGGAGGAGGAGGAAAGAGAAAATGGAGATGATGAACCATGTAGTGGGTGTAGGAGGGGGGATAGAGGTGGGGGATAGGGAAGAGAACAGCGAGATGCTGGATCATTGAGTTGAGAAAGAGAAAAGAAAATTACGGGAGAGAAAGGGAAGAAAATGGAGACATGCTGAATCACAGAATGAAGTAGGGTGCAGGGACAGGGAAGAGTACAGGGAGATGCTGGACCATGGAAGGGGGAGAAGTGGGAAATAGGAAGGCGGAGGAGTGGGAAATAGGAAGGCAGCAGGGAGATGGCAAGGGTAGACAGATGCTGGGGACGAGGATGAGAGAAGGGTATAGATACTAAGCAAAGGAGGCTGAATACTGGGGTCTGGGAGAAGGGTGCTAGGGGCTGAAAAATAGACTAGGAATAGGATAAGTGGGGCTAGGGAAAGGGTAAATAGGAAGAAGAGCTAGGAAGGATGTAAAAGAAGTAGATGGAAAGCTGGTAGATGCTGAAAGGTTAAAAGAGGGAGACGAAGATAAAAAGGAGGGGTGAAATTTTAATTTATAGAGGCAAAAAAAGAAAGATGGAGGAAAAAGATGAAACAGAAAGATCACTGTCAAAGACAGATGTATAGGAGGAATGGAAGAAGACTCGAGGAGAAACAGAAATTGGACAGAAAACCCTTGAAAGAGTTAAGAGGAAAAAATAGGGGAAAGCAGAAAACAGAGACTGGAACAAAACAATTGGGAAAAATAAAATGTCAATACAACAAATGTAGAAAAATGCATTTTATTTTTAATTTAGTAAACTGAAATATGCCCACTTTTGAAAATGTGTATCTCTGATGTCTCTGTATCGATCCAGCTAAAAGAAAAGGCTGTGAACTTCACAAACAATCAGAAAGCCTGAATAAATTATTTTAAAAATTATACTGAAAAATTGCAGTTTAGCATTTTGTGTGAAACAATTTGTGGACCTTGGTGTCGATGACTTTGTATTTTCATCACTACAGAAGGAAATCATCCCTCCAAGTTCTGCAAATCATGTAGACTGACTTTTTGGTGGTTCAGTTTTTGTCTACATATTTCTATTTCTGTTTGTGGTCCCTCCTTCGGTATTTGTAGAAGGTCTGCCTGCTCTGCATGGGTGACCAAAGTGAGGGATTTGGTAGCGTGGTTTGTGTGTAGAAAGCGTAGTTACTCACCTATAACAGGTGATCTCCGGGAACAGCAGGAATTTAGTCTTCACAAATGGGTATCGTCGGTACCGATGGAGCCTGCAAGGGAACGCTCCCCAGCGTCCAATAGGAAAGCTTTTGGGAGCATCCCACAGCACCTGTGTGCTGCCTTCCCGCCTTTCCCACTCTCCTTCGTCAGTTGAGTTTATAGCTGAGACAAAAGGAGAGAAGGAGAGAAAGAGAGAGAGAGAGAGACAACTCCTAGGGGAGGTGGGTGGGTTGTGAAGACTAAATTCCTGCTGTTCCCGGAGATCACCTGTTACATGTGAGTAACTACGCTATCTCCAGGAACAAGCAGGAATGTAGTCTTTGCATATGGGGACTCCCCAGCTAAGAGATGCCAGGGAGATGGCCCCAGGAAGCTGCAAACCCATGGTGAGAATGGGTCATGCTTCCTCCCATGGATCTCTAGCATCCAAACCTGGACGGTGGGTAGGAGTTGCATTAAGTCTGAAAGAGATGCTGAAGAACAGCTTGGCCAAACAAGGCATCCGACGGGAGTCCTTGTCTAAACAGTAGTGGGCTGTAAAGGTGTGCACTGAAGCCCAAGTTGCTGCTCTGCAGATGTCGTCTATAGACACAGAATGAAGGTTAGCCATAGAAGCTGCCATGGCTCTCACATTGTGAGCTGTGACATGGCCTTCGAGAGAAAACCCTTTACTCTCATAAGTGAAGGATATGCACAGTGCAATCCAGTTAGAGAGAGTTCTTTTGGAAACTGGAAGTCCCAAATGACTAGAATCAAAAGCAACAAAAAGTTGAGAAGTTTTTCTATGTTGCTGAGTTCTTTGCAGTTAAAAGGCTAAGGCTCTTTTGCAGTCTAAGGTATGAAGATTCCTTTCTGCATTGGAGGCATGAGGCCTCGGAAAGAATACAGGAAGGTAAATTGCCTGGTTTAAGTGGAAAAGCGAGACCACCTTTGGCATAAAGTGAGGATGAGTCCTAAGAACAACCTTATCATGGTGAAATCTTGTATAAGGAGGATCAGCCACTAAAGCTTGTAATTCACTAATGCATCGTGCAGACTTGATTGCAATTAGGAAGATGACCTTCCATGAAAGGAGTTTTAGAGCTGTAGTGGCTAAAGGCTCAAAGGACGGTTTCATGAGCTGCCCGAGAACAGGGTTCAGATTCCATGCCACCGGTGGTGGTCTAATGGGAGGTTTTGTTAGTAGAAGACCTCTCATAAATCTTGCTATAAGTGGGTGAGAGGAAATAGGCTGTCCATTTAGAGGCTTGTAAGAGGCTGCAATAGCACTAAGATGGACTCTTACTGAATTGGTCTTAAGACCAGAATCTGATAAATGAAGGAGATACTCCAGTAACGATTCCAAAGGTATCGCAAGAGGGTTAAGTCCCTTTTGAGAACACCATATAGTAAACCGTTTCCACTTGAAGGCGTATGATCGCCTTGTGGAGGGTTTTCTGGAAGCCTGAAGGATATCCTTTACCTGTTGAGAAAGGTTGAGATGCTGAAGTTCTAGGCTTTCAGTAACCAGGCCCTGAGATGCAGGGACTGGGGATTCAGGTGCCATAGCGTCCCGTTCTCCTGGGATAGAAGATCTGGAGCGCATCCCAACTCCAGAGGTGTAGCCTGAGAGAGATGTAGAAGCAGAGGATACCACGACTGCCATGGCCAACGTGGAGCTATGAGTATCATATGACCTCTGTCTCTCTGAAGCTTGAACAGTGTTTTGGGGATGAGGGGAATGGGTGGGGAGGTATAGAGGAAGTACTGACCCCAATGAAGAAGGAAAGTTTTACGCCAGAATTCTGGAACAGAACCGGGGAAGTTTGGCATTCTGTGGACTTGCAAAGAGGTCTATGTCTGGGGTTCCCCAGATTTTGAATACTCGGGCAATCTGGTCCGGGTGGAGGGACCATTCATGTGGCAGCAGTACTCGGCTGAGTTTGTCTGCCCAAAGGTTTTGAATGCCTGGAAGATATACCACTAGGAGGTGAATTTGATGCTCTCTGGCGAGGGCCCATAGTAATAAAGCTTTGTTGCATAACGACAGAGAGCCTGTTCCACCCTGCTTGTTCACATAGAACATGGCTACTTGTCTGTCTGGACTAGGACTGTCTTGTAGCTGAGCTGGGCTTGGAATACTTGGAGAGCAAGGAAGATTGCCCTGAGTTCTAGGAGGTTTATGTGAAGACAAGCCTCCTCTGGGGTCCAGAGACCCTGGGTGGAGAGATCATGCAGGTGGGCCCCCCATCCCAACTGGGATGCATCTGTTGTTAGAGTGGCCTGGAACAGGGGCTGATGGAAAGGAGAGCCTATGAGAAGGTTTTCCAGCGATTGCCACCATTGGAGGGACAAAATAAGACGTTCTGAGTTTCTTATTTTTTCCGACAGGCGACCTGAGGCTTGTGTCCACTGGGAGGATAGGGTCCACTGGGCTGCTCGCATGTGAAGATGAGCATAGGGAACCACATGTACAGTGGATGCCATATGTCCCAGTAGCTGAAGCATTTCCTGAGCAGTTAGGGAGGTTTTTAATGCTGCTTGGGAAGCTAGCTGCACTATTTGAAGACAGCGGGGCTGTGGAAGGAAAGCCCTTGATTGTCTGGTATCTAGGCGAGCTCCTATGAATTCTAGGGACTGAGAAGGAGCGAGATGGGATTTTGGAAGGTTTATGACCAATCCCAAGTAATGCAAAACTCTCATTGTGCGAGTAAGAGCAGAGCTGGCTTCTGGAGCTGTGGGTGCTCGAATGAGCCAGTCGTCCAAGTAAGGGAAGACGAATATCCCCAGAGTCCATAGGAATGCAGCTACTACTGCCATGCATTTTGTGAAAACTCTTGAGGCAGAAGCCAGACCGAAGGGAAGAACCCTGTATTGGAAGTGTCTTCCCTGGAAAAGGAATCGAAAGAACTTCCTGTGATCTGGATGGATGAGTATATGAGTATAAGTATACTTTAGATCTAGAGAACATAGCCAATCCTGACTCTGAAGGTATGGCAGAAGTGTTCCGAGAGAGATCATTTTGAATTTTTCTTGGAACAGATATTTGTTCAATTCTCTGAGGTCCAAAATAGGTCTATGTTCCCCTGTTTTCTTTGGGATGAGAGAATAGGGGGAGTAGAACCCTGTACCCTGTTGAGGTATGGGTACTTCTATTGCTCCCTGGCCAAGAAGTATTGTGACCTCCTGACTCAGAAGATTGGCGACAGGGGTTTGAGAATTGAACTGTCTTATGATTGTAGGAGGGGGCATGCTGTGAAAATGAAGTCTGTACCCCTCTCGTACAATGGACAGAGTCCAGTGTTCTGATGTTATTTGGTGCCATCTGGTGGCAAACTGACATAATCTGCAGGGGATGGTAGAGGGTTCTGGACCCTGCAGGGGCAGGAAGGCTAAATTCTCTAGAAAAGAGTCAAAGACCCTGAGGAGGCTGAGCCTGCTGAGCTGGCTGAGCTCTTGGGACTTTTGGTTTCTTCTGTTGTCTAGTTTGTTGCCGTTGTCCCTTTAGGGCAGCATGGACTGGACAGTGACCCTGCTGGGTATAAGAAGAATAAAACTTCTTTTTCTTGTTGAAAAAGGGTTTTTTACTAGATCTTTTCTTTGCTGGATTGTCTGTTGACTTTGACAACCTGTCCAAGGTAATATTGTCAGAGTCAATCTCATTAGCTTTTTCTTGCTAATTCTTGCCAAAGAGATTTTCTCCTGTGCAAGGAATGTTTCCCAGTTTATCTTGTACCCAAATTTCCAAGTCTGATGCCTGAAGCCAGGCAATACGACGTGCACCAATGGAGATAGCAGAGGTTCTGCTGATGCATTCAAAGCAATCAAAGGCTGCACGGTTGACAAACTTGGAAACATCTTGGGCATGTTTGACCAGAGCAAGAAAATCCTGTCTTTTATCATCAGGAAGAAGGGGGCTCATAAGCTCCAAGTCTCCTGTAACCTCTTTGAGGAACATCCCCATATATAGGATGTATGAGCTGACTCTAGCAGAGAGCATGGAACCTTGGAAGCATTGACACCCAAAAGCATCGAGAGTCCTGGACTCGTGGCCTGGAGGATTGAAGAATGTCTTTTTTGCACTCTTTATCCTGCACATGGCCGATTCCACTACCATTGAATGGTGCAGTAACTGAGTCTTCTGAAAGCCAGGACAAAGTGGAACTCGGTACATGGTATCCAGTCTGCGAGAGTGTGGAGATGTGGTTAAAGGAATCTCCCACATTCTCAGCATGAGATCATGCAGGATCTTATGAATGGGCAAAGTAGCTGCCTCTTTAGGAGTTTTAGGGTATTGAAAAATCTCTAACTCTTCTGCCCTAGGCTCTTTCTCAGGAGCCACTGTGATTGCAAGGCCTCGAGCCACATCACAAATAAAATCCTGGAAGGACATATCCTCTGGAGGAGACATTCTATGCTGGGGAGAAGGAGATGGATCCTCCGGAAGAAGTGCTCTGGTATCGGCAGAGTCATCGGACTCATTGGAATCGGAAGATTCAAAATATCCCTGATCCCGATGTTCATGCAAGGCACGGTACAGGTATCGATCGAAGTCAGTATAGAGGTGTCTTGGTACCGATCCTTCGAAACCGGGGATGGACTCAGGACTCAGCATGGGAGATATACCTGCCGAGGCCGGTGCCGATGGTACTGGTACTGATGTCGGTACCAGTGCCTGTTGAACAGTCTGAAGCGGTTTCAATGATACCGAAGCCATTAGAAGAGCCGCTAGACTGCATTCAATAGCGAGAAATCTTTGATCTATCGCTCCTGCCGATGCTTGGGTGTTGGTACTGGTAGAAGCAGCCGGGACCCCAGAGCATGGCACCAGTAGTTCTGCCGAGGTGGAAGTCTCAAGAACATCCTGGAGCTCCATTAGTGCTTTGGAAGCTGAAGCCTCCCGCCGGGGCTGTTTTATTTATTTATTATTTATTTATTAACATTTCTTATAAACCACACTATTTGCCATCAGCGTGGTTTACATTGAACAGAAACATCCGACAACTTTCATATGTCTGGTCATTACATTTAACAGGAAGTAGAACTTGGAGAAACAGGGTAACTATATACATAGGTAGTTCAAATGAAAAGGGAACATGGTCAACTATATACAACATAGGTGGTACAATAATACAGGATGCTGCTTGCTATTTACATTGTGGGGTATACCTGTT
The DNA here is from genome assembly GCA_033557465.1 of Ichthyophis bannanicus. Classification (NCBI taxonomy): domain Eukaryota; kingdom Metazoa; phylum Chordata; class Amphibia; order Gymnophiona; family Ichthyophiidae; genus Ichthyophis; species Ichthyophis bannanicus. The sequence continues at coordinate 198,936,254 of CM066039.1, forward strand.
GCGAGGGTCTGCCTGTTTGACTATTACTACTATTGTTGTGGTGCTCACTATTCGAGTGGTGATTATGTTCGGAGTTGTTAGTGAGATATTTAAGGAAGAGGAAGTGTTTTAGTGCCTTTCTGAACTGGCTCAAGTTGGGGATTGCTCTGATATGTGCTGGTAAGGTGTTCCATAGAGTTGGGGCGCAGAGTCGGAAGGCTCTGTTGGCTGTTGATTTGGTGCATCTTGTGGTTTCTTTTGGGATAACTAGCATGTTCAACTCTGCGGTTCTTCGTGGTCTGTTTGGTGTAAGTGGTTGGATGAGTTCAGAAAGAGAAGAGGAGGTGAGCCCCTTGCCAGCTTTGAAAGTTAGCAGTAAGGTCTTAAAACTGATCCTTGCTTGAATGGGGAGCCAGTGTAACTGTTTTAGGAGGGGTGTCACGTGGTCTCTCCTGGATGCCCCAAAGAGTACCAGCGCTGCACTGTTCATAGCCAGTTGCAAGGGGTTCAGGGTGGACCGGGGGAGCCCTTGTAGTATGGAGTTTGAAAAATCGAAATGGGGAATTATCAGGGCTTGATAAATGGTGCGGAAATCATCCGGTTCAAGTAGCGTGCGTAGGTGTCTGAGGGATCTGATTTTAAAGTAGATGGCCTTTACGGTATTGGCTATGTGGTTCTTCATGTCAAGGTTTTGGTCCAACGTTACTCCAAGGTAACGTATCGCAGGTTTCACTTGTAGCTCAGCATCCCTTACCTTAACACAGCTCAGTGGGATGAAATTTACATTCCTCGAGACGAAAAGAACTTCCGTCTTTTTGTGTTGGATTCACAGATTTTGTGACAGGAGTCACTCCGATATGGTGTCGAAGCAGTTAGTCAGAGGGGTGAGGTCTAGGCTATCCAATGATATTGGCATGTATAATAGCACATCGTCTGCATATATCATGTAACTGACATTGAAGGATCTAATGATGTTGCAGATGGGTTGGATGTATATATTAAACATCAAGGATGATAGGGAGGATCCTTGAGGCACACCTTGACTTTGTTGGAAAGGTTCCGATGTAGCCCCGTCAGCTCGGACATGCTGCCATCTTCCGGACAGGTAAGATCTGCACCATTCAAGCGCTGTTCCGCAGATACCTTTTTCTCTTAGCCGGCAGATGAGAATTTCGTGGCTTACAGAGTCAAAAGCTGCTGCTATATCTAAAAAGATGAGAGTGAAACCATGTCTTATGTTATCGACGCCTGAGATGATATTGTTGAAGAGGGCTGTGAGTAGTGTTTCCATTCCATGTGACTCTCTGAATCCATGTTGGGCTGGATCCAGTGGGGCAGAAGTGTCTATGTAATCCTGTAATTGCCTGTGTACTATTTTTTCAATGATTTTTGCAAGCATCGGTATGCTAGATATGGCCCTGTAAGACTACCTTTTGAGGATCAAGTTTGGTGTTTTTTAAAAGAGGTCTGACAGAGGTCTGCTTGAGAGTAGGTGGGAAAGATCCAGTGGTAAAGGATTTTGCCGGTGAACTTTCCTCAAGGGCAATGCCGATGGCATCTCGATACTTTGAAGAAGATCTACCCTTTGAGGGCCGGCTAGTCTTTGCAGACTTATGTTTAGTTACCTGAGATCCATGGGAGGAAGATGAAGCCCTGGAAGACGTTGATGCAACGGACACCGCATCTGTGGCAAAAAGGGTACCGAGTTTTGCAACTCTATTCTGCAGGCCCCTTTTGGTCATCTTTCTACAGGAGAGACACTCCAATAAGAGTGGTCAGGTCCCAAACATTTGAGACACCAGTCATGGGTGTCAGTGACGGATATGGTACCGCCACACTTAGAACATTTTTTAAAACCAGTGGCTGGTTTTTCCATTGTAAAAGAAAAATGGGCCTAGTGCCCAAAATGGCGCCTAGCACCGAGAGGAAAAAGACTTCTGAAGAAGTACTTCAGAAAAGATATACTTTTTTTTTTTTTTTTTTTAGTAAAGAAGAAAAGAGAACCGGCGGTACCGGTAGGCGTCGAGTGAAGGCAGACGCAACCACAAAAAACAAAGAAGTAAAAAAGAATTTTCTGAGGAGACAGGGTATGCAACCTGTCGGCTCCGCGGAAAATGAAAAACTGATGAAGGAGAGAGGGAAAGGCAGGAAGGCAGCACGCAGGCGCTGTGGGATGCTGCCAAAAGCTTTCCTATTGGACGCTGGGGAGCGTTCCTGCGCAGGCTCCATCGGTACCGACGATACCCATATGTGAAAACTACATTCCTGCTTGTTCCTGGAGATAATTGTACCAGTCCTACTTCTTCTGTTTTCCCAGTAAAAAAATGTATTGCAGAAGGGCTGTCGGGTAAGGTTTGCCTGTTTGCAGAGGATACCAAAACCAGCAATAGAGTAGACATCCAAGAAGGAGTAGATAACATGAGTAGGGATCTAGCTAAGCTTGAAGAATGGTCAAGAATTTGGCTTTAATACTAAAAAATGCAGGGTCATGCATTTGGGCTGCAAAAATCTGAGGGAGCGGTACAGTGTAGGGGGTGAAGTACTTCTGTCCACCAAAGAAGAGCACGCCCTGGGTGTGATGTGTCTGATGTCCTCAAGTAGCTAAACGGATAGAAAAGGTGATGGCAAAAGCCAGAAGGATGCTTGAGTACATAGGGAGAGCAATGGCCAGCAGAAAAAAGGAGATGATAGTGCCTATGTATAAGTCTCTGGTGCAACATCATTTGGAGTACTGTGTGCAATTCTGGAGACCACACCTTCAAAAGGATATAAACAGGTTGGAGTTAGTGCAGCGGGTGGCTACTAAAATGGTTAGTGGTCTTCATTATAAAGCATATGAGAACAGAGTTAAAGATCTTAATATGTATACTTTAGAGGAAAGGCGGGATAGAAGAGATATGATAGAGATATTAAAATACCTCCATGGCATAAATGCACAGAAGAGTCTCTTTCGATTGAAAACAAGCTCTGCTATGAGGGGGCATAGAATAAAGGTGAAAGGGGATAGACTCAGGAGTAATATACGGAAATATTTTTTTTATGGAAAGAGTGGAAGATGCGTGGAATAGTCTCCCAGTGGAGGTGGCAGAGATTAGGATAGTATCTGAATTCATAAAAGCAAGGGACAAACAACGAGGATCTCTAAAGGAAAAAAGTGGCTATTGTAGTTGATATGGAAGGGCAGACTACATAGGACATGTGGTATTTTCTGCCGTCATGTTTCTATGTATTGATGTTCTAGAGCCTAGTTTAATACTTTAGTGTTAACTTTTCATAGGAAGGGTTAGTGCTACTCTTGTATAGCTGGTTTGTTTAGGCTCTGGGTGTTCTTTTTGCAATGATTTGTAATACTTCATAATGAAACTGACAGTTGGCACTGGAGGGAAATTGTGTTGCTCTTATTGAGGTGACACCAATATTAAATACATGTTTTTACAGGATCATTCTTGAAAAGGGTGAGGGGTCATAATTATTGCTTTAGTAATCAAAATCTTGGGTAGAGGTTCTAAGTTCTTTAACCCTAATTCTTTTAAGTACCTAGTAATATTGTTTCCCAGTGGTCATAGGTACTGTCCATTACCTCTCTTCTTGCCCATCTTTCTGGTTTCCTTCTCGCACTCTGCTGCCTGATCCCAACTGACAACAGGAAAGGAGAGGCACGGGAGGTCAGGTGCTTCTCTAACCCCTTCTTCCAGTCACTGTCATTCTCTTCCAGCATGAAGTAGAAACTTGTAGAGTTGTGAATCGCATGGGCAGGAGACACCAGTGGCAGGAAAAGCAGGTTAGAGAAGTACTGGGGCTACTGCACCACCATCTCTGCACTTTATTTTTATTTATTTAGCTGGATTTATATACCGCCTTTCTCCAGGTCAAAGCAGTGTACAAGAAACAAATTATATAGGGTGGTTACACTGAAATAGTATTACTATATACAGCATGCAATGATGAATTAGGGGAGGGGGATTGGATGACTATATACAAATTGAGGCTTTAGGGGAGGACTAAATAGGGTGGGGAGGGTTTGAGGGGGTGTTAGAAGAGAGGTTACACGAGGGAACTGAAGAGTTCAGAGAAGAGGTGTGTCTTTAGGTGCTTATAAAAGTGTTGAGGTTGGAGATGATTCTTAGGGAGTCCAGTAGCTTATTCCAGAGTGATGGTGCATAGAGCTGGAATGCACATCCACAGGCCTGATGGTTGTGTTTGGTCTTGGCATGCGGAATGGTCAGAGTGTTCATTGTGGAGGTGCGTCTGGATCTGACTGGTGGTGGGGTTTCCAGAAGTGTGCGGAGGTGGGGGGGGGGGGTCAGAGTGTTTGGCTTTGTGGGTTAGGATGAGGGTTTTGTATGTTATGCGGCTTTGTAGCAGCAGCCTGTGTAGGTGCTTGAGTATGGGCGTGATATGGTCATGTCTTGATGTTCCTTGAATGATGCGTGCTATTGTGTGGAGAGCAGTACATAGAGGCAGGAGTATGGTTTGCGGGAGGCCCTGGTAGATTGCATTGCAGGACTATGGCCTGCATTACCGTGCAGAAATCTGTTAGTTCAAGTAGTGGTTGGAAGCACTGCATGGTCTTTGCTTTGTAGTATAGTGCTCTGGTTACTTTGCTTATATGGGCTTGAAGGTGAGGTGCCGGCTGAGGGTGATTCAGAGGTATCTGATTTCATTTGGGTCTTGATTTCTGTGTTGTTCAAGGTTATTGTTTGGGGGGGGGGGTGAATGTTTTGTCCTTTGTTATAAGTAGCGCTTTCATTTTCTTGTAGTTGATTGCTAGGTTGTTGTTGTTCAGCCAGTCAGACTGCAGTGAAGCATTTTTGATGTGCGGAGTAGGAGGGTTGGTGTATGTTGACTGGGCCGTAGATCATGATGTCATCTGCATAGACATGGAAGTTGACGTTGTGGGATCTGATGAGCGTACAGAAAGGTTGAAGTTAAATAGTACTGCAGAGAGGGTGGATCCCTGGGGTACTCCTTGTGTTTGTTTGTATGGGATGGAGGTGTCTAATTCGACCTTTATCTGTTGATGTCGGCCTGACAGGTAGGATTGGAACCATAGGAGGACCGTGCCTTGCATTCCAGCAGAACAGAGACATTGCAAGAGAATGTTGTGGTTCATGGTGTCAAATGCTGAGGATATGTCCAGGAAGATCAGTAGGAATCCTTGTTTGGAGTTCTGTATTCCCTTTGTCAGTGTGTCAACAAGGATAGTTAGCAGGGTTTCAACTACATGAGATAGGCGGAATCCGTGTTGTGGGACGAGTAGGTTGTTCTTGTCCTTATGTCATCTGGGACTAGACCACCAAGGAAGGTAGCAAAAGGCCAGAGAAGATATTAGGAGAGGGAGGGTGAAATGTAAACACTGGCCATGGGCAGTGGAGACTCACTGTATGTACTGGGAGATAAAATATTTTGTTTAGTTTTCCACTATTTGATGAATAACGATACATATTGAATGGATTCTGATATAACACAAGAGGCAAGGAGGCTTGCTCTCTCTTCTCTCCATTTCTGGATTCATCCACTAGAACAGGGAAGTCAGACTACTGAACTCCTAACACCATCTCATTCCAGCTGAAGCTGCAATTGTGTTTAATTGGAAAATAACATAGCAGTGAGAACCAGAACAAAAATCCAAGAATAACAGTGCATGGTAGAAAAGATGCCTCTGGGCAGTGGCACAATCCCGAGCCCCTCGCAGCGTGGGTGGCAAACCATAACATTTTTAATCCAACAACTTCCCTTTCATACAGAGATAGATTAAAAAGCTTGGCTTTGCACAATGAGACATCATCTCCTTCCTGCCTCCACCTTGGCATGAGTATTGGAAGGACAGTTTACTTCAAGGGAGAACCCTAGACGTAGTCTACTTAGATTTCAGTAAAGCCTTTGACACCATTCCACACAGGTGATTTATAAATAAATTGAGCACCCTGACTCGCTTAGAAATTGGTTGAGTGGGAGGTGACAAAGGGTACAGATAAATGGAGCTCACTCTGAGGAGAAGGATATTGCCAGTGGTGTGCTGCAGGGATCTGTCCTTGGTCTGATTTTTTAAAACATTTTTGTTAGTGATATTGCAGAAGAGTTGTCGGGTAAGGTTTGCCTCTTTGCAGATGACACCAAAATTTGCAATAGAATAGACACCCAGGAAGGAAAAGATAACAAGAGGAGGAATCTAGTTAAGCTTGAAGAATGGTCAAATTTGGCAGTTGAGATTTAACGCTAAAAAATGCAGGTCATGCATTTGGGCTGCAAAAATCCAAGGAAGTGGTATAGTATAAGGGGTGAAATATTTCTGTCCATGAAAGAAGAGCGGGACCTGGGCATGATGTTTCTGATGATCTTAAAGTGGTTAAACAAGTAGAAAAGATGGCAGCAAAAGCCAGAAGGATGCTTGGGTGCATAGGGAGAGAAATGACCAGCAGAAAAAAGGAGGTGATAGTACTTTGTATAAGTCTTTGGTGAAACCTCATTTGGAGAATTGTATGCAGTTCTGGAGATCACACCTTCAAAAAGAGTCAGTGGAGAGGGTGGCCACCAAAATGGTCAGTGGTCTTTGTATAAACCATATGGGGACAGACTTAAAGGTCTCAATATGCATACTTTAAAGGAAAAGCGGGATAGAGGAGATATGATAGAGATGTTTAAATAGCTCCGTGGCATAAATGCACAGGAGGAGAGCCTCTTTCATTTGAAAGTAAGCTCTGCAACAAGGGGACATAGGATGAGATTGAAAGGGGATAGACTCAGGAGTAATATGCAAAAATATTTCTTTACGGAAAGAGTGGTAGATGGGTGAAATAGTCTCCCAGTGGCGGTAGTAGAGACCAGGACCTTATCTGAATTCAAGAAAGCATGGGACAAATACAGAAGATCTCTAAACAAAAAAGGGACTATGGTAGTTGATATGAAAGGACAGACTAGAAAGGCCATATGGTCTTTTTCTGCCATCATGTTTCTATGGATGGATCCAGAGAAAAGTAGTTATCTTATTTGTTTTAATTAAATCTTGTCTCTATTTCTGCAATGCAGAAGTAATGACGACTCATACTTATCAAACTAAATTCAGTCAAGAATTTAGGAAGGCTGGACTGCATAGTTGACTTTGACATGTATGGAATAGTGCTCTATTCTGGGTTCATTTATGTCCCTGAAGTGAATATTCTAAGCCCTGCAGAAACTTGTTGGCTCTCTGTTTTACAGTGCAGATTCATTATTCATTGGCATTACTTCAAAGGTCTGGAATTAAACTTATATTCAGCAAAATATGAAAGGGCTCAGCTTTAATGTGTGGTTTCCATTTTAGAACCTTGTGGAAGAGGCTGACTTGGATTTAGTAGTAGGCATTGAGGCATGGTTCATACAAAACCATAACTCGCACATAATTATACTGAGCTGTAATTTATTTAGGTAGAACAGCATAGGAAGAAAAAGAGGAGTGGCACCATATATGTTATGATGATGATGTCCTTATGTATATGCCATTCTCAACAGAACTCCTTGACCTCTCCCCACTAATCAAGTGCTTTGACGCGGTCACAGACTGGTTAAAATCACAAATGCTTAAGATACATTTTAAAAAGACAGAAGTCCTCTTCGTGACCAGAAACCCTGCATTCACCTCACCAGGGTCCATCAAGGTGCGTGACGCCGAGCTCCTCTGCAAGACTACAGTTAGATACCTAGGGGTTACGCTCGACCAACATCTCAATATGAAGGCTCATATCAGCAACGTAGCGAAATCTGTCTATCATAAAATCCGGACCCTTCGTCATCTGCGTCAACTGCTAGAACCAGATGACTTTCGATCAGTCTTTCAGGCCTTAATAATGCCCCACCTGGACTACGCCAATGCTATCCTACATGGCCTACCAATGAGCACGATCAACCCCTTACAATTGGCCATGAACTCAGCTGCAAGAATCCTTTATGGAGCCTCCAAGAGAACCCACATCACTCCTATACTGAAACAGCTACATTGGCTCCCTATGCAGTCCAGGATCTCTTTTAAGATCCTAACTATGACTCACAAAGCAATCAATAACAACTCTGCATCTTCTATCACCGACCTGATTTCAATTACACCCCCTAATCGAGCAAGGAGATCAACTGCCTCCAACTCCCTTGTACTACCTAAGGCAATCACGAAGTGCTCTCAAGTCACCAGATCCAGAGCCTTCTCTTACTTTGCACCATCATGTTGGAATGCCCTACCAACAGGCATCAGAACCATCAGTGACCTCTCCCAATTCAGGAAGGCACTGAAGCATCACCTGTTCCTGCAGCACTACAATGTTTCAGACACCTTCTCATACCAACCTACCTCTACACCCCAGGCCAACACATTAAACTCATGCACTCCATAGTCTTAACGCGCAGAGCTGCAATCTCACCTTGCTTCTCCTCTCATTAAGAAACATTAGCTGCATTTAGCTGCTTTGTACATAGTTGCTTTTTGTACATAGTTTTATTATGTTCTCTGTTTATGAAACCTGTTTAATGTATACCCAGTTCATTGTCCTGTTCATTGTAAGCACTGATCAATTTTTGTGACGTGTAGTTTCTGTTCATTGTAAACCGCACTGATGTCAAATAGCGCGGTATAAAAGAAACTGTAAATAAATAAATAAATATATCAAAAATAATATTAAAGCAACAGAAATGCAGGGCTTATGGCGATAATAAGACAACACTAGGGGTTAATCTGGAAATAGGGACTGGAACTTCCATTTATATTGGGGTCATATACAGACCATCTTCACAGCCAGAAGTGGATAGAGATTTAATTGAAGACATTCATAGTATTGCTATGAAAGGAGAAATGCTGGGGGGAGGTGGGGAGGGGGTCATGTGATTACAGAGGCTTGAGCGAATGCCCAGATGTTTAGCTCCTACAAACTCCCCCCAAAAAACTACAATTTTGGCCTCCCACCGATGGACATGAGCACAGTGTTCCAACAACCGAATTAAGAACGCTGATGGAAAGAACAGGAGTGGGCCAAGTGCGCTCTGGGATCCAAATGGTTGGAAAAAAACATGAAAGTTGGAAAAGATCAGAGTAAAATCTTGGAGACCAAGATGGCAGCTGAAACTGCGCAGGCAGCGATAGCACTACAGGCTGGGATGAACTGAGAAATAACAAAGAATATTACCATTGTCCTGGATGACAAATTATCAAAACTGCATTCTTCAATTGACGAGATAAAGGAAGGGCTACATAGCCAGAATACCCGCATGCAGCAGACAGAGCAGAGACTCTCAGCACAGAAGAACCGCATAGTGGCTGTGGAGGACCAGCTCCAGAGGCTGGATGGGCAGAGTAAGATTCTTTCCAATCGGGCGGAGGACCAAGAAAACCGCAGACGCAAGAATAATATCTGCATTGTGGGAGTCCCAGAATCAGTAAAAGACAGTGAGCTTGTCGAGTTTGTAAGCCTCTGGATCCCGAAGCACTTGGGTATGAAGGCCTCTGCACTGCCGATTCAAGTGGAGAGAGCCCACAGGTTCGGAATGAAGGAGGGGGGAGATCAGTGTCTTTGGCAGTGATTGCCAGGATTCTGAACTTTACTGACCAAAGCTGGTTAATTGCTCTTTTTCATGCAAAGCAGTAACTTCACTTCGAGGATCACAAACTCTTGTTTTTTCAGGACTAATCAGCTCATATAGCTGAAAGCCGGCAAATAATGGTACCCCACTGCTCATGCTATACTGAAGAGGAATCTGCTTTTCCTGCAGTTTAGAATGTGGGTGTGGTTGACATACCAGAAGAAATCTCTCCAATATGACTCCCCGCAGGCCCTGAAGGCCTTTCTGGATGCCATGCCACAGAAGAAGTGAAGGGAGCAGTGATGGTAGTTGGACTTGGTAAGAAATGGAGGGACTAGGGGAGAGGGAAGTGGGGCTTGTGTGAGAGCAACACAAACTGCTATGTGGGAGAGAGACAGTGAGAGATGGTCTGACACGCGAGGAATAACATTGACAAGGATGATGAAATGTGTTTGTCACTGATTGGAACATTCAGATGCTTGGGGTGCAGTTGGATCCCAGGTTTGTTTTCTTCTACTATTATCAGCAAGGCACTGACTAGGCCAGATAGGCGACCGGCATCTGGCAATGGAGCAGTGAAAATGGTGGATGTGTACAAGAGCCTCTCATGAGGAAAACATGACAAGATCTTCTTGGTGCCTGTTTTGGAGTGCCTGGGCTGTGCTACTTGCATATGCTCTCATAAAGCAAGGTCCCAGGGAGCAAGACCGACCTTACTACTACAATTAGTGCCCATGGGGGGGGGGGAGGGGTTGGCATGGTACATTGTCCATTTGGGTGAGACTGAACTCGTGGAAGAGCCTAGGGGACAATGATGAAAGGGGCTCCACGATGCCATGGTCAATCGGCGTAAGGAAGCTGATGCTCAAGCAGGGATGGAAACTGTGTCTTTTGGGGAAACTGCTAGGTATGTATGACCTAGATTGGCCACTGTTAGAAACAGGATACTGGGCTTGATGGACCTTGGTCTGACCCAGTATGGCATATCTTATGTTCTTATGATGAGAATGTTGAGGAAGCAATTCTGACATTACTGGAAGCCTGCTTTAATTAGTAATAGCAGCGCTTCTGTTCTTAAATGTTCATCGAGTTTGATGATACAAAGTGTTTAAAGGGTTATGCTAAAAGAAAAACAAAATCAAGTGGTAAAGGTAATGGTAAATGCGCTTCTGTGATTGTAATAGAGGGGAATGCAACTGGGTGAAGCCGGGGATTTGATGTTACTGTTCTGCCAGTTATTGAGGAGGCTATGGGGGACTGTTTTGATTGGGGAGGGAGTAGGTGTCACCAGTAAGAAGGAGGAAGGGTGGGAAAGCGTAGTTACTCACCTGTAACAGGTGTTCTCTAGGGACAGCAGGAATCAGTCCTAACATATGGGTGATGTCGGCGCCGACGGAGCCCTCGTGCGGAGCAATTCCCCAGCTTTCAAAGAAAGCCTTTGGGATTGCATCACACATGCGCGGTCCCCTTCCCGCCCAAGGGTGCCATCTTGCTCAGTCTAATGACATAGCTAAAAAGACAGCAAAAAGAGTAAAAGCAATAATAGGATTGCAACTCCATGGGAGGAGGGAGGGTCGTGAGAACTGATTCCTGCTGTCCATGGAGAACATCTGTTACAGGTGAGTAACTACGCTTTCTCCAGGAACAAGCAGGAAGTCAGTCCTCACATATGGGACTCCCTAGCTATAGGCTACTGAGAACCCATAGCTGAAAAATGACTCCCTCTAGCAGAGCCGCAGCAGCAGTGATAGGATTTCTCTCCGAGAACACAACCCCCCGGTAGCCTGACACCAAAGGGTCGGAGGGTAGGAGTTGCCTAAACCTCGAATAGGTTACGGAGTACCGCCTGACCGAAAACACTGTCCCGCCGGGACTCTCTCTCCAGGCAGTAGTGGGCTGCAAAAGTCTGGCTTGAAGACCAAGCTGCAGCCCGGACTTGCCACAACGGAACAGAGCGGTGATTAGCCACTGAGGCGGCCTTAGCCCTAACCGAGTGGGCTGTGATTCGGCCCTGCTACTGAAGGTCAGCTGCCCTGTACGCCCAGGCGATGCAGTCTGCCACCCAGGTGTGCTTGGAGACAGGGAGACCCAGTTTACTAGGGTCATAAGAGACGAAGAGCTGAGAAGCTCTCCGATGTCCCCGCGTATGCACCAGGTAGAAGGCGAGCAACCTCTTACAGTCCAGGGTATGCAGAACTGCTTCTGCCCTGCAGGTATGCGGCCTGGGAAAGAAGGTTGGAAGAACCACCTCTTGGTTGAGGTGAAACGAGGAAACCACTTTTGGAAGGAACTTGGGGTGAGTACGCAGTACCAACCTGTTGTTATAAAACCGTGTATATGGTTTATCCGATACTAAAGCTTGTAGCTCGCTCACACGGCGGGCAGACGTGAGTGCCACTAGGAAGAGTGCTTTCCAGGAAAGAAAGCGGAGAGGACAGGTGGACATTGGTTCAAAAGGTGGGCAAGTGAGCCACTGCAGAACCACATTTAAGTCCCACTCCGTCGCTGGTGGGCGAATCGGAGGCTTCAAGAGTAGGAGGCCTCTGAGGAATCGGGATACCAAGGGGTGAGCTGAAAGAGGTTGCCCATCCACTGGTTAGCTGATAGCGCACTCAGGTGGATCCTGACAGAGTTAGATTTGAGGCCTAACTCCTAGAGGTGGAGCAAGTATTGTAATACCTGAGGCACTTGGCAAGTGAACGGGTTCTCCTTATTCTGGGTACACCAGCTTTCAAACCTACGCCACTTGAATGCGTAGGATTGTCTGGTGCACTGTTCCCTCTAAGCTGTGCGCGTGTGCGCGCGCACACACCTCGCCGAGCGAGCGCACATACTTTACAACAGAGCGCACAAAAATTACGGCTCTGATTCTGATAGAAAACAACACAGACGTCTTAAAATTTAAAAGTTATGATTGTAATTACTAGAAATTTCCCGCTTCATTTAATAATCGTCTATTTTCATTTAATTTGATTAAAATCAATGTGGTGTGCATATTGTATTCTGACATGTAGTCAAATTTTAAAGTATATAACTCCGAGTGTCGTTATGTGGCGCACAAAAATTTAACCTTCCTTCAAAAGCTGCACAGCTGATATTTTATGCGCACACAGCCTACAGAAAATTAGAGGGAACATTGGTCTGGTGGATTGCTTCCTAGAGGCTAGCAACACCTCCTCAACTTCCTTGGGAAGGAGTAGAGGAGCAAGTACTACCCTCTCAGCAGCCAGGCCATTAAGTTGAGGGACCTGAGATTGCGGTGTAGCAAGGAACCCTGTTCCTGGGTCAAGAGGTTGGGCTGCAGCCCTAGTGGGAGTGGAGTGTCGACCGCCAGTTGAAGGAGAAGAGGGAACCAAGGCTGTCTGGGCCACCTGGGGGCTACCAGGATGACCGAGGCCTTGTCCCGAAGAATCTTGAACAGGGTGCGTGCCACCAGGGGCGTGGGTGGGAAGGCATAGAGAAGGCCCTGTGCCCACGAGATCAGGAAAACATCTGCCACCACGCTCATCGGATGTGGCTGCCTGGAGCAGAACCGGGGCAACTGATGGTTTGGCGGACTGGCAAAGAGATCCATGGATGGGAGACCCCAACGGTGGAAGATCCGCTGGGTTATATCCCGGTCCAGCTGCCATTCGTGAGGCTGGAGAATCCTGCTCAACTTGTCGGCCAGGAGGTTCTCCTGACCTGGCAGATAAACGGCCTTTAGGGACATGTGATGTGCCACTGCAAAAGAGCAGAGGTCCAGAGTTTCCTGGCATAGGATGCGAGATCCTGTACCCCCTTGTTTGTTGATGTAGAACATCGCTACCTGATTGTCTGTCTGTATCAGCACTGACTGTTGTGCAAGCAGATGATAGAAGGCCTGAAGAGCTAGGCAGATGGCTCAAAGCTCTAGAAGATTGATCTGAAGTGTGGCCTCTCGGGAGGACCATAGACCCTGAGTGCAGGAACCCTGGCAATGGGCACCCCAGCCCAGCAAGGAGGCATCTGTTGTTAGCACTCTGGTGTGAGAAGGAGGTTGGAAAGGTACTCCCTGAAGTAAGTTTGGGGGATGAAGCCACCATTGCAAGGCTGACACCAGTAGCTTGGAAATTGCTACTCTGTCTCTGAGGTGGCCTGTGGCTACTGGTCTCTGAGGCTCCATTGCGCTGTGCGCATGTGGAACCGAGCATATGGAGTCACATGCACCGTGGAGGCCATGTGGCCCAGGAGGCGCAGGAAGACCCTTGCGGAGACTTGAGGCCTGCGTTGGACCTGCTGTACCAAGTCCAGCAGCCGCCTTGCCCTGTCCAGCGGTAGGTAAGCCTTTGCCTGAAGAGTGTCCAGTTTTGCCCCATGAACTCCAAGTTCTGAGTGGTGAGTAAAGTGGACTTTTCGTGATTTTTAACAAACCCTAGGTGCTGGAGCAGGGTGACTGTGCGAGCAGTGGCCTGCTGTGCTTCCTGTGCCGATTGGCCCCTGATGAGCCAGTCGTCTAGGTATGGAAAGACGAAGACACCCTGGCTTCTGAGGAAGGCCGCCACCACTGCTAGGCATTTGGTAAATACTCTGGGGGCAGCAGCTAGGCCAAAGGGAAGCACCTTGTACTGGAAGTGGTTTCCTCCGACCACAAACCTGAGGTATTGCCTGTGGTCTGGATGTATGAGGATGTGAGTATAAGCATCCTTTAAATCTAAGGAGCATAGCAAGTCTCCCTGGTGGAGGTAAGGCAGTAGGATCCCAAGGGAAAGCATCTTGAACTTTTCCCTCACCAGGAACTTGTTCAGATTTCGCAAGTCTAGGATGGGGCGAAGGCCTCCTTTTCTTTTTGGTATGAGGAAATACCTGGAGTAGAAGCCTTGCCCCTGCAGGTGGTGGGGCACCGGTTCCACCACCTGATCCCTCAGCAGACTTGTCAACTCCTGCAGGAGGAGGTTCCTGTGCAGAGGGGGAGAGGCTCTCCTGGGAAAAAGGAGGAGGGCACCTGGTTGAAATGAAGTAGACAGCTCTTTTGGACTACTTGCAAAACCCAGGCGTCGGTAGTAATGGCTTGCCACCTGTGGGTGTACAGGGCCAGCCTCCCTCCTGTGCAGGGCCAAACCACTGGTGGGACAGGAGCTATGCACTGGGAGTCAAAAACCCCCTCCCGGCTGGGTAGGAGCTGGAGACGGAGGCTTGAGGGTCTTCGGCTTACGTGGGCCATGCCCCTGTCCCCTGGCCTGCTGCCCCTGCTGGGGAGCTGGGGTGGCCTGGTAAGTGGCGTAGTTTCTGTAAGCTGCACCCTTCCTCAGGAAAAAGGGCTTTTTCCCCGAGGCCTTCTTCTTGTGAGAAGGTGCAGATGTCTTCTTCGAACACCTTGTCCGGGTCAAGTACTTGGACTCAAGTTCTGCAGCTTTCTCAGTCACGGGTATGCCAAAGAGGTTGTCTCCTCGGCACGGGACTTCGACCAACTTGTCCTGAACCCATGGCTTTAGGTCCAACGACATGAGCCAGGCCTGACAGCATGCACCGATGCCGGCCGCGGCTACTCGGGCCGAAGCCTCGAAGCCGTCGTAAGCTGCTCAAGACATGAACTTCGAGCACTCTCTGATCCCCATGGAAAAGGCCATGAAGCGCTGCAAGGGTTCCTCAGACAGGCCAGTCGAGAACCCGGCAATCTCCTTTGCCAGGTCCCGCAAGTACATGCCCATGTACAGCTGGTAAGTTTGGACACGGCATGACAGCATCAAGCCCTGGTAGCACTTTCTGCCGAGGGCGTCCAGGTTCTGGGCCTCCCGACCAGGAGGCACCAAGGAGTGCATCTTTTGGCTTTGCAGCCGGTGCATGGCCAATTCCACAACCATGGAGTTGTGCAGCAGTTGCGCTTTTTGGAACCCAGGACTCTTGCGGACTCAATAGATGGAATCGACCCGCTTGCTGAGTACTGGCATCGAGGCCGGAGATTCCCACATGCGCAGCATCAGCCATTCTAACAATGGAAGCACATCGGGGGAGAGTCATACTGGAGGGCATCAAGCTCCTTGGCTCGAGGCTCCTCCTCGGCTTCCGCAGGGAATGCCAAAGCCTTGGACATGTCCCTAATGAAGTCCGAGAACCGAGTGTCCTCCGGGGGGGACCTAGTCTGAGGTTCCGAACCTGGCAAGTCCGATGGGATACACCGGGTCTGGAAGGTTTCTGGGGAGTCTTCCTCCTCCGTCTCCCACACCGAGTCCTCCGAGGAAGACTCGATGGGCTCCGGCCTCGAGGGTTTCGGGCCCGACCGCCCCGACGCCAAGGGCACCGGCGTCGACAACCTCGGTCCCGAACAGGAGGTCGAGTGGGACCTTTGCCGAGGATTGACTCGAGACCTGATCAACTCGAGGATTGGCTCAGCCTCCGGCGTCGACTTAGACATCGACGTCTCGGTGGTCGGGGCGGATGGACCAGCAAGACCGGCCATCAATGCCCGCTGCTGCTCCATGAAGGCAGCCATGCTGCTCTCCAGGGCCGCCAACCTGAGACCGAGCTCAGAAGGCTCCGCAGCTCACGGCTCGGGCCCTGACACCGGCTCTCCCTGAGGAGAGTCCACGAGGACAACAGAAGTTACCTTGTCCGACGTCTCCAGCTCCCTACGAGGTTGTTTAGCAGGCCACTCCGACTCTAAGGACCTGGGGCGGCGGTCCGGGCTCCGCGGCCTGGAACCCGAGGGCCCAAGCCGATCAGAGGCATCCAGCGATGCCACCTTCACGGATTTCTTTTTCTTCCGGTGTTCCCTGGAGGGAGACCCCCACTCAGAGGAGCCACGACGGTGTTCGGGCTCCGATTCCCGAGATGTCGAGGCTCTGACGAGGTGCGGGCTCGGCCGGAGGTAGACTCGGAAAAAATCCTGTCATGCTGCTGCTGCCTACTCCTCAAAGACTTCAAGGACATTTTACCACACGGCCCACAGACCACCGGGTCATGGTCAGGGCCGAGGCAACGGAGGCAGCAGTCGTGTGTGTCGGTGAGAGACATCAGCATGTTACACCGATTACACTTTTTAAACCCTCTGGCAGCCATCTGGGGAAAAAGGGCCCCTGCGAGGTCAAACAACCGGGCTGCCAGTGAAAAATAAAAAGAGTGCGAACGCTAGTCATGAAGGACAAAAATGAAAAATAAGACCGGACTCAATACCAGTGTACGAAGGTGAGGCGGGAAGGGGAACCGGTGTCGAACCGAGAAGCTGAAAAGAATTTTATCAACTTTTCCACTTTTTCTATGGTGGAAACAGGACTACGTCCGTTGGGCTCTGCGGAAAAAAGAAGACTGAGCAAGATGGCACCCTTGGGCGTGAAGGGGACCGCGCATGTGTGATGCAATCCCAAAGGCTTTCTTTGAAAGCTGGGGAATTGCTCCATACGAGGGCTCCGTCAGTGCTGACGTCACCCATATATGAGGACTGACTTCCTGCTTGTTCCTGGAGAAAGAGTGGCTTGGGCTGGGAGGAGGGGAAGGAGGTACTGGGAGGAGGGAGGGGAAGTGTGTTGTTAGTGAGGGAGTGGGACTAAACAGGGATGTGCATGTGCCAAGTGTATGTGAGTTGAGAGAGAGTAAGTGTTGACTGCATTGGAGAGCTGTAGCCACTGCAATAAGGCTAGTGGGGTATGGAGAGATGAGGAATGTTAATTTACCAGAGACAGGGATATGGCTGGGAGATCCCTGTTTGGGAAAGGCTTTGCAAATGACGTTTGACAGGAGGCTGGTATCTTGGGAAAATGGCTGAGCTTAAGGTAGTCACATGGAATGTCTGGGGCTTGCATTCTCCTGTGAAGCATACAAATGTCCTAAAGGCCCTGAGGAGTCAAAATGCTCATGTTGACCTCTTGCAGGAGATGCATCTGACTGCTTTGGTGCACAGTAAACCTCAAAGAGATTGGGTGGGTAAAGTATATACTTCTGCCTACAGTATAATAGTAGACAGTGGTGGGTAGCTGTGCTCATAGGCAAGCATGTGCCCTTTGTGCTACATAAGACTGTGGTTGATACTGATGGCTGCTATTATTGGTGATGGGGGAGCTTTTTGTGAGGAAATATGTATTAGGAAGTATATATGGGTCAAACATCTACAACCAAAAATTCTTTACCACAGTGTTGAGTGAACAGGGGAATGCTGCTAGGTATCAGCTTATGTTAGGGGGAGACTTCAACATAGTGATGGACCATGTCTTAGATCACCAGTCTGCAAAGCCCTCTCTGAAGGTAAAAAAGGGGGCAGTGGCTGCTTACGCTGTTCAAGAGAGCCTGGTGATGGTGGAGGATTCAGAGGGTGGAGCATCTGGTGTGTCTCCACTATTGCAGATGACAGAAAACTTGGCTTTTCTTCCAGGCTAGGGACAGTCTGTGTTTCAGAACTCGAAGGCAAGAGGCTGCAGGGACTTACAGCAGTTACTTCAACTGTAGGAGAGAGATTTCCCCTCTTAAGGTTTAAGGTTTAATAATTTGATAAAAACCGCCTTTCAAAGCAATCAAGGCGGTGTACAATAATAAAATACATAAAAAGTCATAAAATACATAAATCACATAATACGTATAGACAGTACATAGTACATAAAAACTGTGACCAATGGTTAAACAGATAAAAAGTCATAAAATGTATAAATCACAAAATACATATAAACAATACATAGTACATAAAAACGATGGCCATAGCCAGAAAAGGAAAAAAGAAATGTTCATATTTTTTAAAGGACAGAAGAGTGAAAGTAGGGGAGCACAGGACAGGAAAACAAAAGGCAGATAGATACAGTGGAAAAGAACTCACACAAATGGGGGAGGGAACATTAAAGGCTATGGAGAACAGATGGGGTTTTGAGATTTTTGCTTAAAGATAGAGAATTGTGGTTCCAGACGGAGGGAGGAGGAAGGGTGGGAGTTCCAGTGTGCGGGGCCAGCGAAGTAGAATGCAGATGAGCGTGTGAATTGGAGATGGGCATGGGAGGGGGAGGGAAGAACAAGACGATTAAGGTGAAAAGAACGGGGTGTGTACCGAGGGGAGTGGAAGGATAGAAGGTCGGACAGGTAGGATGGAGTACCAGTGTGATAAACCTTGTGAAGGAGGGTCAATAGCTTAAACTGTGAACGAAAAGAAACAGGCAGCCAGTGAAGATTGAAAAGCAAGGGAGTAACGTGATCTCGAAGGGTGGAGTATGTGACAAGACTGTGCAGCAGTGTTCGATCCTTTGAAGCGCACCACCTGATTTCTTAGGAAGACCAAGGAAGAGAGCATTAGAAAAATCCACCCGTGACATGACTAAGGATAATACCAGTGTCGACAGAGCGGAGGAAGAGAGAAAAGGACGAATTGACCGAATTTGTCGAAGAAAGAAAAAAGAAGTTTTGGTGATATGGGAGATATGAGAACGAAAGGAAAGATCTGAGTCAAAGTGAACACCTAGATATTTAAATGTGGAGACCAATGGGACAGGGGAATTGGAAAAAAAAAGAAGGGGCCAAAGTGGGGGGGGGGGGGGTCACCATAAGTAAAACCAGATGGCAAGAGTCTTAGTAAGATTAAGATGGAGACAATTAGTGGTAAAGCCAGTTTGCAACAGAGGAAAGACAGGAATTCTTAGGGGTGAGGTCAGGACAGGAAGAGGAGGTGTGATGGAGCAGGAGGATATCATCGGCGTAGAAAAAAGCTGAAAGACCTGACTGTTGAATAAGAAGAGCTAGAGGGGCAAGAAAGAGATTAAAGAGAAGAGGGGCAAGAACGGAACCCTGGGGAACCCCACAAGGAAGGGGCTGTGGATCGGAGGAGGAGGCCGTAGACGAAGAAGAGAGGACTGTGCAGGGAGCGAGAGGAGAGAAAAGAGTGAAAACAAATGGTGAACAGTGCCGCAAAGACCAGCTTCCCGGAGCCGGTGAAGAAGAAGAGAGTGATCGACTAAATCAAACGCCGCTGAAAGATCCAAGGCAACCGCCACCGAAATATCACCTCGATGTGAGCTACGTGAAGTGCATTGGTGAAAGCAAGAGAACGGTGTCGACACTGTGCCCTGAGCGAAAAACTGATTGACGAGGGTGGAAGAAAAATTAATAGAGTCCAAGATGGTGTGAAAGTTGTGCGAAAACAAATTCTCTAAGAGCTTAGATAGAAAAGGGAGATTAGAGACAGGACGATAGTTAGATGGAAGGGAAGGGTCAAGAGAAGGATTTTCAGAGAGGGCGAACCAAAGCATGCTTCCATGATTTAGGAAAAGTCCCAGTAGAAAGACTAGAATTAAACATAGTGAGGATAAAAGGAAGGACAACCCAGGGAGGAGTGAGGAGCCAAGAAGAAGGAATAGGATCAAGCGGGCAAGTGGTCTTCGAGAAGAGAGGAGATCAGATGATGAAGTTCAGGTGCAGTGATGAGGGAGAAGTGGCCCAGAAGTGAGAAAGTTGAGAAAACCGGCGGAGGTGAAGGAAGAGGAGGACGAGCGGCGATAGGAGACTGACAGGAAGGCAAGGAGTCTCTCAAGGCAGCAACCATTGAAGTGAAAAAAGAGGCCAGTGTAGTGGGCGAAGGAGAGGACTGGACAGAAGGAGTTGATGCAGGAGTGTGTAGAGAGATAAGGGGAGCGAAAGTGGAATATAAATGACGGTTTGGTTGGGGGGTGTAAATAAAATGGCATTAGAAAAGAACTCCGTTGGCAGTGTTGAAGTTGAGTGCGGTAGAAAGAGTGGTGGTGGGTTTTGAATATGGATAGATTAGCGGGGGAAGGATCCTTGCGCCAAAGTCGCTCGGCCCTTCGAAGATGTCTGCGTAAGAGCGCACAGACCACCATGGAACCAGGGGTGAGAGGGACGTCGACGGGAGTGACAAGGACGAATGGGGGGCTAAGAGGTCAAGTGTAGCATTAAGAGAAGCGATCCAGAGTGAAGTTTGAGTTTTAGGTGAAAGGAGTGAAAAATCGTTTGGCAGAAGCTCGGAAGCAGGAGGAAACCTTTGTAAAGTGAGAGGGGTGAGGGCTCGGGAAGGACGCTTAGGGGAAGATGAAGAGGAAGAGACTGGAACCGGGGAAGGAGAAACTGCTAGGAAAGAGCAGGACAAGGTAAGATAGAACTGATCCGTCCATGGAAGAGGTGTGGCAGTTAAAGCTGATAAAGTTAAAGAAGAAGAAACGGGGGATAGAAACAAGTCAAGGGTGTGACCAGCTTGGTGAGTGTGGGAATGGTGACATGCTGAGTTAGGGAAAGATCCTGGAGAAATGAGAGAAAAGAAAGCTCTCTGATGAGAGGGAGAATCCATGTGAAGATTAAAGTCGCCTGCTATGATTAAGTGAGGATAAGCTAAAAGAAACATCCGTGATTGTTACGCAGGAGAGCATCCCATAATGGGAGACGAAAGCGCAGGAGGGGCATAGATAAGAAGAAGGTGAATAAAGGGAAGTATGGAGGCGAAGAAGAAGCGCTTCAGGTAGTGCAAGAAGGGGGGAGAAGAGGGAGGTGTAGGATAAGGGGAAGGATGAAGGATAGCTGCTACACCACCACCAGATCGTCCTAAACGAGGGACAAAAGCTGCAGAGAAGCCAGGAGGGAGACAACGTGCGAGGAGGGCGTCCTCTCCGTCACGGAGCCAAGTCTCCGTGAGGAGAGTGATTCCAGGGGAAGAGCGAGAGACACGATCTTGAAGAAGAAGGGATTGTCCTAAGAGACCTACAATTAAGGAGGCCAATAGAAAAGGAAGTCTGGGAGGGATCATGGGGTACAGAGAGAGGAGAAGATGAAGACGAGAGAGAAAGAGGGCAGGGACATAAATTAGCAGCACAACGGGAACGGTAGGTGGGACGTTTGACAGGGCCGCCTGCCCCAAAGTACAGGGATAGGGGCCATAGGACAAGAAGAAAAAACAGAACGGAGAGGGACTGTAGAAGGAGGGTACTGCTGGAGAAAGTAGTCCAGGAACTGACCTGAATGATGGGAAGGAGCAGAAAGGCAGGGAGTGTAACTCACCAAGTCGAGGAATATTGAGAAGAACGAGAAGTAGGACTAATCCAACTAAAAGAATATGGAGGGGGCCCTCGCTGCCGGAGCGGCCCCAAGGAGCGCCCCTAAGGAGCACGTCGTGCTCCTTAGGTGCGCTCCTTCGGTGCGCGCCCCTGTCGCGCGCCGCGGCGACGAGCGCCGCAGGCGCCGCGAATTTATAGTGCAAGGCAGGGTACCTAGCAGGACGCGACCGCGTTCACGCGGCCGCGAGGAGACCGGAAGGGGAGGACCCCTTAGGAGAGCAGGAAACTGTCGGCCCGATTTGGTAGGGCAATGGCTGAGGAGACAGAAGACAGCAGGTAACCAATAGAGAGCCAAAACACCAGCAGACATATAAACAACACACTGACACTTTCGACCAGGTTAAGCGGAAGTGGGGAAAGCATCGCTACTCACTTGTAACAGGTGATCTCCGGGAACAGCAGGAATTGAGTCTTCACATATGGGTGATGTCGGTACCGCATCCAATAGGAAAGCTTTTGGGAGCATCCTACTGTGCCTGCGTAGCTGCTTTCCCACCTTTCCAACTCTCCCTCCTCAGTTGAGTTTGTAACCGAGATAAAAAGAGAGAAGGAGAGAGAGAAAGAAATACAACTCCTAGGGGAGGAGGGTGGGTTGTGAAGACTCAATTCCTGCTGTTCCCGGAGATCACCTGTTATAGATGAGTAACTACGCTATCTCTAGGAAGAAGCAGGAACGTAGTCTTCACATATGGGACTCCCTAGCTTGGTGATGCCAGGGAGATGACCACAGAGAGAACTGTGAAACATAGGCCTAATTAGGTCATGTAACCTCCAAGGATGTCTTGTATCGAAACTCGGGACGGGGGGGTAGGAGTTGATCTAAGTCTGAAAGAGATGCTGGAGAACAGCCTGACCAAACGAGGCATCCTGGCAGGAGTCCTTGTCTAAACAATAATGGGCCGCAAAGGTGTGGACAGAGGACCAGGTGGCTGCTTTGCATATTTCATCAATCGCCATTGAGCGTAGATTTGCCATGGAGGCAGCCATTGCTCGCACATTGTGTGCTGTGACATGACCTTCAAGGGAAAGTTCTGCACTCTCATATGCAAAAGATATAGTCTGCATTCCATTTGGAGAGTGTTCTCTTGGCAACTGGTAGACCCAGATGACTGGAATCAAAAGCAACAAAAAGCTGTGAAGTTTTCCTGTGCTGCCTAGTTCTCTGTAGATAAAGGGCCAAGGCACGTTTGCAGTCCAGAGTATGTAGGCTTTCTTCTGCACTAGAGGAATGAGGTCTAGGGAAGAAAACAGGAAGGTAAACCGACTGGTTTAAATGAAAAGGCGAAACCACCTTTGGCATAAAGTGAGGATGAGTCCTAAGGACTACTTTATCATGGTGATATCATGATGCGTCTTGCAGAAGTGAGAGAAATTAGAAAGGTGACTTTCCAAGAAAGAAACTTTAGAGATGTAGTGGCTAGGGGTTTGATGGTGGCTTCATAAACTGTCCAAGGACAACATTGAGGTCCCATGCCACTGGTGGTGGCCTAATGGGAGGCTTAGTTAAGAGTAGGCCCTCATGAAGCACACTACAAGCGGTTGAGAGGAGACAAGTTGTCCATCTAAGGGCATGTGAGATGCCGCAATGGCACTTAGGTGGACCCTTACCGAATTGGTTTTGAGTACAGAGGACGAGAGGTGGAGGAGATACTCAAGTAACGCTTCCACAGGAATGGAAAAAGGATTAAGATCCTTATTTGAACACCAGATTGAAAACCTTCACCACTTGGAGGCGTAAGAATGCCTTGTGGAAGGTTTCCTTGAAGCCAATAGGTTGATGTCCCGGAGTTCTAAGCCCTCAGCAGCCATGCTGTCAGATGCAAGGACTGTGGGTTTGGATGCTGCAGCATCTCGTTCTCCTGAGATAGGAGATCCGGAGCACATCCCAATTCCAGTGGTTTGGCTTGAGAGAGACGTAGAAGTAGTGGATACCACGTTTGTCGTGGCCAACGCGGGGCTATGAGGATCAGGTAGCCCCTGTCTCTCTGGAGTTTGAAAAGAGTCTTGGGGATAAGGAGAATAGGAGAGTAGGCATATAGGAAGTCCTGACCCCAGTGGAGGTGGAAAACATCCATCGCCTGACTGTTCTGAGCAGATGTTCTGGAACAGAAGCAGGGACGTTTGGCATTCTGAGGACTTGCAAATAGGTCTATATCTGGGGTTCCCCAGATTTGAAAAATTAGAGTAATCTGATCCGCATGGAGAGACCATTTGTGAGGCAGTAGTACTCGACTGAGTTTGTCTGCCAGGAGATTTTGATTGCCAGGGAGATATACCGCTAGTAGGTGGATCTGATGGCGTATGGCGAAAGACCATAGATGTAGGGCTTTGTTGCACAACACTTGAGAACTTGTTCCACTTTGCTTGTTCACATAGAACATGGCTACCTGATTGTCCGCTTGGACTAGAGCTGTGTGGGAGCGAAAGTGGTCTTGGAACACCCTGAGAGCATTGTGATGGCTCTGAGTTCTAATAGATTTATGTGATGTCGTGACTCTTTCTGAGTCCAAATACCCTGAGTAGAGAAATTGTCCATATGAGCACCCCAACCCAATTTGGACGCATCTGTCGTCAGGGTAGATTGGTGTGGAGGCCTATGAAAAGGTGACCCTACGAGAAGGTTTTCTGGTGATTGCCACCATTGGAGAGACGAAATGAGACGTGCAGAGATCATGATTCTGTCCCCAGACGACCTGATGCTTGAGTCCACTGCGAAGTCAGGGTCCATTGAGCTGCACGCATATGCAGACGAGTATAGGGAACCACATGTACAGTGGAAGCCATATGGCCCAGCAGTTGAAGCATTTCTCGAGCAGTTAGGAAAGCTTTCATACATGCCTGAGAAGCTAGCTGAACGATTCAAGCGTGGTGGGCCTGTGGTAGAAAAGCCCTCGACTGCTGCGTGTCTAGGAGAGCCCCTATGAACTCTAAGGTTTGAGAAGGGGTCAGTTGGGATTTTGAAAGATTTATTACAAATCCCAAGTGTTGAAGAACCTGCATTGCGCGGGAGAGAGCAGAGCTGGCCTCTAGAGCTGTCGTTGCTCGGATGAGTCAGTCGTCTAAGTAAGGGAAGACAAATATCCCTAGAGATCTTAGGAATGCCACCACCACTGCCATGCATTTTTATTTATTTATTTATTTATTTATTTAGACAGTTTTGTATACCGCCTTATCCTTCAATCAAAGCGGTCACAACACAATTGGGGGATACGTTTAACACGCGGGGATATGAGACACATACAGTAATACTTACAGGGAACATGGGCAATGGAGGGTTAAGTGGCTTGCCCAAGACCACAAGGAGCATCTGTGGGACTAGACCACAAGGAGCATCTGTGGGACTAGAAACCCCAGTCCTTCCGGCCCAAGGTTGCTGTCCTCTAGTGGGATTTGAACCTCCGACCTTCCGGCCTGAAGTACCTTGCCCCAACTACTAGGCTACTCCTCCCTCCCTTTGTAAAGACTCTTGGGGCAGAGGCCAGGCCAAAGGGTAGAACCCTGTATTGGTAATATTTTCCTTGAAAGAGAAATCGTAGAAACCTCCTGTGTTCTGCGTGAATAAGAATATGGGTATATGCATCCTTTAGATCTAGAGAACAAAGCCAGTCCTGACTCTGGAGATAAGGGAGAAGAGTTCCGAGAGAGATCATCTTGAATTTCTCTCAGAGCAGATACTTGTTCAATTCTCTGAGGTCCAGTTTGGGCCTGTATCCTCCTGTCTTCTTTAGGATAAGGAAGTAGGGGGAGTAGAAGCCCAGACATTGCTGAGAGAGTGGTACCTCCTCTATTGCACCCTGAGCGAGAAGGGTGGTAATCTCTTGGACCAAGAGAGTGGTGAGAGGAGACCGAGAGCTGAACTCTTGGAGTAGATGGAGGGGACAAACTTTGTACCCCTCTGCTACTATGGAGAGAGTCCAATGTTCTGATGTTATCTGGTGCCCCCTTTGGGCAAAGTAACATAGTCTTTATCTTTATTTGTGAGGCTCGTGCATAAGCATCAGAGCGGTGTACAATAAACCACAGGCTGCTAGAAGAGACAAAGAGAGAAAAGAACACCATTAATTATAGGAAAGAAAAGATATAGGCAGGGGGAAGGAAGAGAAAAGGAAGACAGGCAAAAGCATCACACACCAGTTTGTAGAGAGAGAAGGGATGAGGAAGGGGGAGGAGAGGAGAGGTTAGGGGCTGTGGGGGGTGTTATGTCCGTCATAGAACCTGTAGCCGGGGAGGGAGTTTGGACGTTCTGGGTAGGAAGGAAGGTCAAAGGCCTGACGGAAGAGGTGGGTCTTAAGAAGGGCTTTGAATCGTGGGAAAGATAGCTTGGTGCGGAGTGAGTGTGGGAGTGAGTTCCAAAGGGCTGGGTTTAGGAAAAAGAAGGCTGAACGGCGGGTGAGTTCAAGGTGGGCTTGGGATGGTGACGGAAGGAAGAGACGGTTACGATGTGTGGAACAGAGGAGGCGAGGAGTGGGCTGAAAGTGGATGAGATCAGCAAGATACTGGGGTGTACTCGTGTGAAGGACTCTGTGGATGATGATGAGCAGCTTATAGATGAACCGGACCTTAATGGGAAGCCAGTGGAGGTCGAGGAGGAGAGGAGTGACGTGGGCAAACAAGGATGAGTGAGTGATGAGGTGGGTGGCGGTGTTTTGAATAAGCTGGAGGCAACGTAGCTGATATTGCGGAAGGCCTGTGAGAACTGAATTGCAATAATCCAGGCGGGAAATCACGAGAGATAGGACAAGAGTAGTGAGCGTGGAGGGGGAAGAGAAAACCAGACGGCACGGATTTTGCGAAGATGGAAAAAGGAACTACGGGCGAGCACAGAAATGTGGCGATGGAAGGAAAGCGAGGGATCCAGGGTGACACCGAGTTAACAGAGGGTGGGGATGAGAGGGATGGGAGAGGCAGAGAGAGTGGGAGCCAGAGGATGTCAGTGATGATATGGATTAATTAAAGTACGTTGTCTACCCCACATTTGAGTGTGTCTAAGAGGACCAGTAGTAAGGATTCAACACCATGGAATGGGTGGAATCCAAATTGTTCATCTAGGGAAGCATAGATGTCTATTAAGTCCTGTAGTTGCTTTTGATTCCAGTCACCTAGGTCTACCAGTTTCCAAGAGAACACTCTCCAAATGGATTACAGACTGTATATCTTTTGTATATGAGAGTGCAGAACTTTCCCTTGAAGGTCATGTCACAGCACACAATGTGCGAGCAATGGCTGCCTCCATGGCAAATCTACGCTCAGTGGCGATTGATGAAATATGCAAAGCAGCCACCTGGTCCTCTGTCCACACCTTTGCGGCCCATTACTGTTTAGACAAGGACTCCCGCCGGGATGCCTCATTTGGCCAGGCTGTTCTCCAGCATCTCTTTCAGACTTAGATCAACTCCTACCCCCCGTCCCGAGTTTCGATACCAGACATCCTTGGAGGATACATGACCTAATTAGGCTTATGTTTCACAGCTCTCTCTGTGGTCATCTCCCTGGCATCTCCAAGCTAGGGAGTCCCATATGTGAAGACTATGTTCCTGCTTCTTCCTAGAGATAGCGTAGTTACTCATCTTGTAGGGATTAGGGATATGTTCCTGATTCATACCACTTGATGGCCCTTGTAAATATCTGCTCTAATAAAAATATATGTCAACCAGGCTGCTATATGGTGGGCAGAAAGAAAGCAGGCCAGCATAAGAAGAAACCATATAAGAAAAAACAATTCTCAGCAATGCATGTTCCTGAGCTGGAAGGTCCAGGAATAGTCATGCAGGGTCTTGTACAAAGCACGTACACAGGAAACCACAAGCTGACATGGACGAAGAATATGCTGAGCCCATCAGCCCTGAAGAAAGCAGGTGGTTGACAGTTGGTAGGTATGGTGCAAGAGCAGACAAGAGAGGGAACCTAAGTGGGTATCAAAACAGGAACAAGGGGGACAGAAAGGAAATAACAGGAAACAGATGGTAAGAAAAGATAAGATACAAGGAGAAATAGATTTGGAAACTGTGCACATACACGGAAGTAAGAAAATGTATATAAGTAGCAAGAATATTGTACTAGGGGGGAGGAGAAATTCTGGAGGTGCCTAGTGCCCAATAGAAGCACTCCTCTCTATTGCCTGTATTGTCCATCGGTTACCTAATAAACAGAGATTCTGATAGCACCTGTACCGACTTTTGGATCTGGGCATTACAGGAAATTAGTAATAATTAGTGATTGGTCTTTTGTGGGTAACAGGGCCTCACAATCTGTAACAGGTGATCTCCGGAAACAGCAGGAATTGAGTCTTCACAACCCACCCTCCTCCCCTAGGAGTTGTATTTCTCTCTCTCTGTCTCTCTCCTTTTCTCCTTTTATCTCAGCTACAAACTAAAATGAGGAGGGAGAGTTGGAAAGGTGGGAAAGCAGCTACGCAGGCGCAGTAGGATGCTCCCAAAAGCTTTCCTATTGGACGCTGGGGAGCGTTCCAGCACGGGCTCCATCGGTACCGACATCACTCACTTCCGCTTAACCTGGTTGAAAGAGGGGAAATCTCTCTCCTACAGTTGGAGTAACTGCCCTGGCGTGGATGTCCAACTGGTAATGATTGTCAAAAGTTGAAAGGGATGACCAAGTCGCAGCCCTACAAATATCAATAGGGATGACCGAACTGTGCTCTGCCCAGGAAGAGCCTGAGCCAGAGTCTGAGTCGAATGAACTTGCAGCTTCTCTGAGGCCATACGATTCTGCAAAAGATAGGCTGAAGACATTGCCTCCTTTATCCAACGGACCAAGGTAGCTTTAGAAGCCGCTTCACCCTTACGTGGGCCTGCAATAAACACAAATGTATCCAATTTTCTGAAAGAATTAGCGAGCTTCAGATACCAGAGAAGCTCCCTACGTACATCAAGTAAATGAATATCCTTGTCTCTCCCTCTATACTCATCCACTGAAAGACAAGAAAGGCAGACCACCTGATTGACATGAAAGGCAGAAACCACCTTAGGCAAGAAGGAAGAGACTGTATGAATAGACATTGCTACCTCTGAGGAGAAACATAGAAACATAACGGCAGAAAAAGACCACATGGCCTATCTAGTCTGCCCTTCCATATCAACTATAATAGTCCCCTTTTTTCCATAGAAACATGAAGGCAGAAAAAAGAAGCAAAGATCTCTACATGAGAGAGCCTGCAACTCCGAAATGCAATGCACCGAACAGATAGTGACAAAAATAGTCTTGAGGAAAAGATCCTTAAGAGTAGCCCATTTCAAAGGTTTGAAGAGCACAGACAACAGGGTCCAAAGAATAAGACCCAAATCCCACAGTGGGAAGTCGACGACAGAGGATGTCATAAATGATGCACTTCCCTAAGAAAACAGGCCACTTTCGGCTGCAAAGCCAGGGAGCCACCGGCTACTGGCCTTCAAAAACATGACATGGCCATAACTTGTATCCTCAAGGAACTGAGAGACAGACCCTTCCCAAACTGTCCTGTGGGAAGGAGAGCAAGGAAGGCAAATCCACTTTTTCTGGGGCTAAGTTGTATTTCTGACAACAGACCTCAAAAAGACACCATACCCACACGTAAGAAAGACAGGTAAAAATGCACTTCGCCTTCAAGAGAGTTGAAACCACTGGCAGTGAATAGCCCTTGTGGGATAAGCACCGCCTCTCAAAGGCCAAGCCATAAGCAAGAAGAAAGCCAGGTCATCCAGTAGGACAGGCCCCTGGTACAACAGGCCCTGGGACATGAGGGACACACAGGGGTGGACCCTCCAGGAGTCGCATCAGATCCACAAACCAAGGCCTCCGTGGCCAATCTGGTGCCACCAGAATTGCCAGGCCTAGATGATGCTCTATCTGGCAAAGCACTCACCCCTTCAGAGGCCACAGCCAAAACACATACAAAAGAGACTTCTGAGGCCAAGGCTGAACCAGGGCATTGATGCCCTTGGAACTCAGCTTCTTGTGGCAACTGAAGAATCTTTCCACTTTGGCAAATCATCGGGTCACCATCAGATCCAGCCAAAGACAGCCCCACCAGTCCAGAATCCACTGGAATGCAGATCGGGTAGCTCCCACTCCCCGGGATCGAAGATATGATGACTGAGAAAATCTGCCTCTACACTGTCCACTCCTGCAATGTGCTGTGCGGAGAGTGCTAGCAGATTCCATTCTGGCCAAGGAAACAAGAGGGTCCTTTTCCAGGGCCATTGCCACACATTTGGTAATGCAATTGCTAACTCCAGACTTCACTCCTTTCACCTTGCTGCACCCTATGCCTGGAACAAACTACCTGAGTCTGTACGTCAGGTGCCTTCTCTGATCCTTTTCAAATCCAGGCTGAAAACTCACCTCTTCGCTGCTGCTTTTGGATCTTGACTCACCTGATCTCCTTGTGTTTCCTTACCATTGCCCCTAGATGTATCCCTGTCTACACAGACTGTGTTGTCTGTCTCGACTGGAATGTAAGCTCTGATGAGCAGGGACTATCTCTTACATGTCTATGCAGCACTGTGTACATCTTGTAGCACTATACAAATGCTCAGCAGTAGTAGTAGTAATGGGCTGGTTGTTGACATATGCCACCATCATGGCACTGTCCGAGAAGACCTGGACCACTCAGCCCATGACCATTTGCCAAAGGTGCCACAGGGTTAAATGAATGGCACATGCTTTAAGGATATTGATGGGCCATGCCAATTCACACCTAAACCAGTAGCCCATGAGCCGACTGACACCGGCAATGAGCTCCCACCCGAACAGACTTGCATCTGACATCACAATGAGCCACTGAAAATCGTCCACTGGACAGACTGGCTGTGATAGGCATCAGTGGCACCCCTCTCACATGGTTCTCCTCATACCTCTCAGGCTGCCACCACAGGTCAAGATAAAGAACAGAACCTCCAAACCTTTCCAAATCCACCAAGGGGTACCGCAGGGCTCCGCACTATCAGCCCTCTTATTCAACAGATATATTCAACCGGTTTGCAAAAATATACAAAACAGAAATTAGACCTTACCTGCTAATTGTCTTTCCTGGAGATCTCTCCGGGCCAGTCCAGGAACAAGAGGGTTGTCAATCTTCTCCAGCAACTGAGGACTGAAAACTGAAGTTTTGTAGATCTGGTATCTGGCTCCCCCTGCTGGCCAACCCTCAGTCTATTCTTATCTAAGCAGTTGAAGAACATAAGCTCAAAGAAAAAAGACATATGTTGAACCTATGTACTTATCAAGCAGTGACCAAGAACATATATTGTACCTATGTATATAAGTAAGTTATGCAACGTTACTTTTTGGTTTTTTTTTTAATCGCTGTTCAAGTGCACCTAACAAAAAAACCACCTCGAGGAAGCCCCAGAGACCACCCTGAGGCTAACGCAGTGAAACGCAACGAATGAAGTAAACGCAACTCTCGCTGTCCTGAAGACCGACTGACCAATACACGAAGCCACGCACCTCCCCTAGGCACTCGCGTCACTATGAAAATCTGGCAAATGACACGGGTGGGTCCTGGACTGGCCCGGAGAGATCTCCAGGAAAGACAATTAGCAGGTAAGGTCTAATTTCTGTTTCCTTCTCGTCTCTCCGGGCCAGTCCAGGAACAAGAGGGAAGTACCAGAGCAGTATCTAACCACGGGAGGGACCCGCCAGGCCCGCTATGACGGCCGAAGCCCCCACATTTGCGTCTGCCCGGGCCCCAATATCCAATCTGTAATGCTTAGCAAACATGTGGAGCGATGACCACGTAGCCGCCCGACAAATATCAGCAGGTGGAACCAAAGCATATTCGGCCCAAGAAGTCGCTTGGCTCCGAGTAGAATGAGCTCGAAGCCCTTCTGGAGGTGGCTTTCCATCTGCTTGATATGCCGCCACTATCGCCTGCTTTACCCATCTAGTAATTGAGGCCTTGGAAGCTGCCTCCCCCTTCCGAGGCCCTCCAAACAGCACAAATAATCTTTCTGTTCTGCGAAAATGTTTAGTCCTCCGAAGGTATCTCTTGAGCAATCTACCCAAATCCAAGTTTTCCAAAACAGCATCAATAGGGAGACCGTCCACGTTTCTAAAAGTGGGAAGCGAAATAGCTTTATTTATATGGAAAGTGGATACCACCTTCGGAAGAAACGAAGGCACCGTCCGCAAGAGGACCCTTTCCTCCGAAAATTGCAGATACGGAGCCCTACAGGAAAGAGCTTGGAGATCCGAAATGCGCCTAGCCGAACACAAGGCCACCAGGAAGGCAACCTTCCAAGAGAGCTCTCTGAGTGAAATGTCCTTAGCCGGATGAAAAGGAGGTCGCGCCAAAGCCTCAAGAACTAGGTTCAAATCCCAAGGTGGAACCACCGGACAAAGAGGCGGACGAATATTCCGTATCGCCCGCAGGAACCGAAGAACATCTGGATGAGCCGACAGCCGAGCCCCTTTCACAGAGCCCCGAAAACATGAAAGGGTCGCTAAATGAACCCTGAGGGTACTAAGGGCTAACCCCTTATCCAGCCCATCCTGCAGGAAGGCCAATACGTGTGGTACCGAGGTGCCGCGCGGACGGAGGTTCCGAGCTGCACACCAAGTCTCAAAAACTCGCCAAACTCGGACATAAGCCAGGGACGTGGACCTTCTTCTGGCCTGCAACATAGTAGCCACAACCGAAGCCGAATACCCTCTACGTATTAACCTGTGCCTTTCAAGAGCCAAGCCGTAAGAGAGAAGCGATCCACATCTGGCATGAGCAGAGGCCCCTGAACCAACAGGTTCGCTCGCGAGGGCAGCTTCCAGGGACTGTCTATGAGAAGGCGAACTAGATCTGCATACCATACTCTCCTGGGCCAATCTGGCGCAATGAGAATTACTCGACCGCAATGACGCGCTATCCGTTGAACGACTCTGCCCACCATTGGCCATGGCAGAAACACATAAAGAAGTCCCCTGCACGGCCACGGCTGAGCTAGGCCGTCGAGACCCTCCGACATGCGCTCCCTGCGCCTGCTGAAAAACCGATGCGCTTTGGCATTGTCGAAGGTGGCCATCAGGTCCATCACCAGTTGACCCCACCTGAGGGTCAAGTCGTGAAAAACTGCGGTGTTCAACTCCCATTCTCCGGGATCCACCACGTGCCGGCTGAGGAAGTCCGCTGTCACATTGTCTCGACCTGCTACATGCGCCGCCGACAGAGCAACCAGATGCTCCTCTGCACAGGACATCAGCTGCTGACTCTCCTCCAGCAACACTGCACTCCCTGTTCCGCCTTGCCGGTTGATATAGGAGACCGTTACCGCATTGTCGGAGAACACTTGCACTGCTTTTCCCTCGAGAAGAGGAAGAAACTCTCGAAGTGCCAACGAAACCGCTCTGAGCTCCAACAGGTTGATGGAACAATCCTTTAACTCTGGTGGCCAAACCCCTTGAGCAAAAGTCGCCTGACAATGAGCCCCCCAGCCCACGAGGCTGGCATCCATAGTTACTAGCACCCAGTCCGGCTGGTGTAAGGGAACTCCAGCTCGCAAGTGAACGGGATCCAACCACCACTGAAGACTTATGGTGACATTGGGTAACCTGGGCAACTTGCAGTCCAGAGGATGCTCCTGAGGAGACCACCGGGAAAGCAAGGCCTGTTGCAACGGCCGCATGTGGGCCCTTGCCCATAGGACAAGATCCAAAGCTGCCGCCATGGACCCCAGGAGCTGCAGATAATGCCACGCTGTCGGTGCTTGGAGATGCAAGAAGTTTCGCACTTGCGACAAAATCTTCTGCACTCTGCCCTCCGGCAGAAAAACCGCCCCTAAAGCGGTATCGAAAATTGCTCCCAAGTACAGGAGGCGCGTGACCGGCTGCAACTGACTCTTGGCTTGGTTTATCACCCAACCCAGTTGCTTCAGAAGGTTCACCACCCTCGCCGTAGCCGAAAGAGAGTCCGACACGGATGGTGCCCGAATTAGCCACTCATCGAGATAGGGATGTACGAGAACGCCCTCCCTTCTTAAAGCTGCTGCTACCACCACCATCACTTTCATGAAGGTGTGCGGCGCTGTCGCCAGGCCAAACGGTAAAGCTTGAAACTGGAAATGTCCCATGTGCACCGCAAAGCGTAGAAATTTCTGGTGCTCTGATCTTATGGGGATATGAAGATAAGCCTCCGTGAGATCTATGGACGTTAAGACCTCATTCGGTTGCACTGACTGAATAACCGACCGAAGTGTCTCCATGCGGAAATGCGGAACTCTTAAGCAGCAGTTCACGTTCTTTAGATCCAGAATAGGTCGAAAAGACCCCTCCTCCTTGGGCACCACAAAATAAATGGAGTATCGACCAAACCCTAACTGGTTTGGAGGAACCGGAACAACCGCCTGCAGACGTAACAACCGCCGAAGGGTATCCGCAACCGCTGCTTGATTTTCCACTGAACCACATGGAGACACCACGAAAGCATCCACTAGCGGATGAGCGAATTCGAGAGAATATCCATCGCGGATAATTTCGATGACCCACTGGTCGGAAGTTATGGTGGCCCAGGCAGCAAGGAAGGCTTGAAGCCGTCCCCCCACCAGGAGTTCCGCCTGGACCAACCACACTTCATTGGGGTTTCTTTGCAGTATTTTGCTGGGCTCCGAAATAACCTCTTCCGAAGCCTCGCGCCCCATGAAAAGACTGACCCCTGGCCGCAACGCGACCCCTCTGGTACGGGGCAAAACGGGAACCTCTGAATCTGCGAAAATCCCGAGACGCACCCCTGTGCAAATTGCTAGGCTTTTGAGATTTTGGCCGGTCCTCTGGAAGTCGACCGCCTTTAGAATCGCCAAGATCCTTGACAATCTTCTCCAACGCTGCCCCAAACAGCAGCGAACCCTTATATGGTAGCTTACTGAGCCACGCCTTGGAAGAGGTGTCCGCCGCCCAATTTCTCAACCAAAGAAACCTCCTAGCCGCAACTACTGTTGCCATGGACTTTGCCGAAATCCGCACAAGATCGTAGAAGATATCTGCAAGGTAAGCTGCTGCCGACTCTAGTTTTGCGCCTTCGTCCTGCTCCGATCGGGGGAGAGAGTCCCCCTGGATCCAACGAATGGAGGCCCGGGAGACAAACGCTCCACAGATAGCTGCTCGCAGCGACAGTGCACAAGATTCAAAAGCCTGTTTTAACAAGGTTTCCAATTTCCTATCCTGCAAATCCTTGAGAGCCGCGCCGCCCTCCACAGGAATAGTCGTTTTCTTGGTGACCGCTGAGATGAAGGCATCCACCTTAGGCATCTTCAGTAACTCTTGTTCCTCTTGCGGCAAAGGATACAACCGGCCGATAGCCCGTGCTCCTCTCAAAGAAGCCTCCGGACATTCCCACTCAGATTCTACCATCTGTTTCATGACTCTGTGCACAGGGAAACACCTCTACTCCGTCTTACAGCCCTGGAGAAGAGGATCCTCTAAAGGCTCTTCCTGAGCCGCTGGCAAAGTAATATTCAAGGCTGATAAAGTCTGGGCAATAAGCGGTCCTAACTACTCCTTTCTAAAAACCCTAAACAGATTGGGATCCTTGCTGGATCCGAACTCAGCCTCATCCAAATCGGCAGCCCATTCCATACCGGAATCGGAGAGGAGTTTGCCCTCCTCCAGTCCTGGGAGCCCCGAGACATGCTGAATAGCCTTATCTGCACTAATCTCCGGGCCGTGTGCTACTCTAGAGGAACCTTCACCTGGATCCAAATGGGAAGGCTTATTCTCTAAGCTTTGCCCGGCTCAAGGGACAGAGCCCTTCAACTGAGCTTGTTGCCACTTTAAACAATAAGCCTGATGGAGAGCCAAAATAAAATAAGCAGAAAAAACAGATTCTAACCCTTTGTGAGCTTCAGACAGAGAAGGGGGAGGAGCTTCCCCCACCTGTTCTTGTCTTTTCGACTTGGCTCTCCTTTTAACGGGCTTTTCCTGAGGAGCTGATAGAACGGGAGCTGTAACTTGTCACGCAGCAGACCCTCTGGGAACAGAAGAAAATGTTTTAAACACAGAAAAAGTCGGGCACAAGCTGCAATATTTCGAGGAACCAGATAGAGGGAGCAAGAGGGACCTCCGAGAGACTGAGGAACCACGTCCCATAGGTCGTGAGGTAATGCCAGCCAGCCTCCAATCAAGGAAGAGAGGAGTACCTCTTAAAGAGAGTCTGGAAGACTGGGGAGGAGAAGAGGCAGGATCAGCACAAGAGGCAGGACCGGAAGGACGGACAGAACGGACAGATCCAGGAGAAAGGGTTCTCCTCAGAGATAAGGAGAGAGGAGAAGGTGTGCTCTTCAAGGAAGAGAGGTGCAGGAAGAAGGCCAGTTCTGGAAAAGGAAGGGCTGAAGCAGTAGCCCCTGGACAGGAGTTTGGCAGAAGGCAGAAGCAGCCGCTGTGGCATGAAGAGAGGAGCAACCGAGGAGAAGGAGAGACAGCTCCATCAAGAGTGAGTGCTCTTCGTCCAGAGAGGCAAAGGCATTGCTGTGACTACAGTATAAAGCCAACTGAAGTACGGCTGGGGAACCTAAGGCCTATTGCTCAGGCAAGTCAGAATCCCAGCCGAGGCAGGCCTCAACCCTCACCTGGAGTAGAAAAGCCAAAGATAAAAGGTAACCCATATTTTACTCGAAGCAGGTTTCAGAGTGCTGGTATATGGGGAGGGCAAGGAGCAGAGGAATACTGTCCATATAAAACTGCCTATGATACAAGGTACAAGAAACGTTTACCAAATAAGAGACTTTTTAATGAGAAAGGTTTGCATGAAGCTAATGTAAAGCCCTTGCAGAAGGAGGAGTGTTCTCAGTATAGGAGAGCACAGGACCGACGCCCCACGCTTAACCCTGAGCATTGGGAGGTCATACAAAAGTTATATAAGAAGCCTGACTACAATTTGCCAGAAACTACTGACTCAGTTTCAGAGGCTTCCGAATTGGAACCGATGCAAGTGGAATTTGCTAAAGAGCTTTCAGATACAGAAATGGACTGTAATTACTGCATGACAGGAAGCCTGGAGTCCTTGCCTAGCGTATAAGCTATAACTTGTGGAATAGAAAATGTTTGTTTTTGTACACCACTCTATGAAGATAACAGTTTTGCTTTAAACTCATGTTTTACTTTTTCTTCTAACCTGAAGTAAGGACACTTGTGTTGATGTTATTGCCCAACCATTTGAACCTTTGCAAGAAGGGGAAATAAATGCCTTTGTTTTCCCTCCACTCTGACCTTTGTGTTCTTTGAGATTTGGTAACAAGGAGGCTACCAGGCTAAAAGTCCCTGGGCCCTGTGAAACACTTGCCAAACTCAACCTTATATATTTTTGTGTCCAACCTACCTTGGTCTATTACCCTGCCAAGGTGGTGCACGTGACATAAAATGGCGTAGTTGGCAGGATGCTTGTTTGGAACATACATCCGCACAAGAAAAAAGAAAAATAAAACTCCTGAGTTAAAAAAAAGAAGTAAAGCCCGGACTGAACTGCTGGAAAAACAAGACCCGGAGCGGATCAGCTATAAAAACCGGATCGGAGGGAGAAAACCCGAAGTGAAGTAACTGAAATCCGGAGGGGATGGTGAAAATCCTGAAGAGAAAATCCTGTTGCCAACACTGAAGCAGAGGAGCTGCAGAGCGGGACAGCAACTAACATTCCAGGGCTGACTCAACACTAATGTCAGGTAAAACGTAAATAGGCCTGAATAAGTGTTGGATGTCAAGGGAAGTTTGAAAAAAAAAAGAAAAAAAAAGGGATAGAAAGAGAGTTTTAGGAGAGCCACACTTGGTTTTTTTCTCTTTGTCTCTTTATACAGGCGCGTCATGTCAAAGAGTGACCCACCACCGACCACCTGAAGTACCACTAGTTCCGATGCCCATAATTTCGGACCCGGTAAGGAGACTTGCCATGGACATAGTAGGACCCCTCATCAAAACGCCAAGAGGATTCCAGTATATCCTTGTAATTATCGACCAGGCCACCCACTTTTCATGGGCGGTTCCCCTGAGAAATATTTCAGCCAAGTCGATTGCCGTGGAACTAGTCAAATTATTCTGCGAGATAGGATTCCCGCAGGAGGTCTTGACGGACAGAGGTAGTAACTTCCTGTCAAAATACCTCGCTCAGGTTTGGGACGCTTTTGGCATCCACCACATAAAGACCGCCGCCTACCACCCCCAATGTAATGGTTTGGTGGAGCGATTAAACCAGAGCATAAAACAAATGCTTCGACGAGCGTTAGGTGTACAAATGACGGAGTGGGACACCATGTTGCCTTTCATCTTATATGCTTGTAGGGAAAGAAAACAGAATTCCTTGGGTACCTCCCCTTATGAACTCATGTATGGATGACCACCCAGAGGCCTATTAGATGTCTTACAGGAACAGTGGATTGAACCAGTTGAGGCGGAAATAGGTGTACCCCTGTTCTTGAAGAACTTAAGGACGTGCCTGGAACGGACCTCCCGGTTCGCAGGTGAGAATCTGAAAGAAAGTCAACAAAAACAAAAACGATACTATGATCGGCATGCAAAACCCCGACAATTAAAGGCCGGAGAGAAGGTGATGGTCCTAGTATCAGGCGCTACCCCCAAATTTGAAGCCCGGTGGAAGGGGCCTCATACTATAGTTAAGCCCATAGGATCAACTTCCTACTTGGTCCAAGATGCCAAAGGACATACACAAATCTATCATGTTAATATTCTTCGGCCCTGGCATGAGCGGTCAGTTTTCATAGCGTCTGCTGACAACATACTCCGCCCTAAAGGGATACAAGCGGACGACAGTCGATGGAAGTATAGGATCAGTCAGCTGCAGAAGAGCGTGGTATCACGTATTACGTGCTGCGTAGAAGAGGCTTCACCAGCCCGTAATATTTTAAGAAGGGGGATGTGTCACGCAGAAAAACACAGAAAAAGTCGGGCACAAGCTGCAATATTTCGAGGAACCAGATAGAGGGAGCAAGAGGGACCTCCGAGAGACTGAGGAACCATGCCCCATAGGTCGTGAGGTAATGCCAGCCAGCCTCCAATCAAGGAAGAGAGGAGTACCTCTTAAAGAGAGTCTGGAAGACTGGGGAGGAGAAGAGGCAGGATCAGCAGAAGAGGCAGGACCGGAAGGACGGACAGATCCAGGAGAAAGGGTTCTCCTCAGAGATAAGGAGAGAGAAGAAGGTGTGCTCTTCAAGGAAGAGAGGTGCAGGAAGAAGGCCAGTTCTGGAAAAGGAAGGGCTGAAGCAGTAGCCCCTGGACAGGAGTTTGGCAGAAGGCAGCAGCAGCCGCTGTGGCATGAAGAGAGGAGCAACCGAGGAGAAGGAGAGACAGCTCCATCAAGAGTGAGTGCTCTTCGTCCAGAGAAGCGAAGGCATTGCTGTGACTACAGTATAAAGCCAACTGAAGGACGGCTGAGGAACCTAAGGCCTATTGCTCAGGCAAGTCAGAATCCCAGCCGAGGCAGGCCTCAACCCTTACCTGAGGTAGAAAAGCCAAAGATAAAAGGTAACCCATATTTTACTCGAAGCAGGTTTCAGAGTGCTGGTATATGGGGAGGGCAGGGAGCAGAGGAATACTGTCCATATAAAACTGCCTATGATACAAGGTACAAGAAACGTTTACCAAATAAGAGACTTTTTAATGAGAAAGGTTTGCATGAAGCTAATGTAAAGCCCTTGCAGAAGGAGGAGTGTTCTCAGTATTGTCGGCGCGCCCCCGTGTGGCCAGGCGGTTGTCTAGGGCTACAGGGGAGGCGCCGATTGTCCTTTGTTGAAATTAGCCCGATAGCATGTAGTTGTGTCCCCGAAAGGATTAGAGCCAAGTGCAAAGGTCGCAGGAATATTTCTTTATTTTTAGAAACAAGGATTTCCCAACCAGTTCAATTCTTTGACATGAATTGATTGAAGTTGACCAAAACAAAATTCAGGATACTTCTCCAAATAACAGCACACAAGCCTATTATACAGTCCTTGGCTTGATACAGCTTTCAAACTTGCTTTCTGATAAAACTCTATTTTCAGCAGTATTCTGTTTCCTGGTCTCCAGGAGGCGCTATACAACCTTCTGTTACTTCACAGTAGGTGTAGCAAAACTTCCTGGCCCACCTAGATACTTTCACAAGCAATAGAATTCTTTTCCAATTATAACACAAACATTCAGCACAGCTTCTTCCCAAGCAGCTTTAAACAGGACAGCTACTTTTAAAAGCACAGCTAAAAGGTAATGGGCTTTAAAAAATGTCCTTGTAAAAGAACTTCTGGTTCCTTCCAGATACCAAACTTCCTTCAGTTCTTTTACTTAGCACGAGGTAACACAGATGCATTCAGTAATCAAAACCAGCTGGGTTTCTTTCTGCTTTCAAACCCTATTTGGTTCCTTTATACTTTTTTAGCACAGATTGCACAGCTTATTTCCATGTCTGAGACATTGTCTAAATCCACAGTGTCTCCCAAGTCCATATCCTCCACACTAGACTCTTCTTGGTAACTGTTTCCCCTGGTATCTTCCTGAGAAGCCTCACTAGCTTGCACAGCCTTTAGGAGCTTCTCCCAGGTACCCTTAACAGTGTGTGAGCTTGTGGGGGAAGGGCAGGAAAAACCCTCTTTGTCTAATAAGCCTTTCAAACGTTGTAAAGGGCTCACCTTATTAGTGCTGCTTTTCCTCCTTATAGATTCCTTACTAGGAGAAGAGTTGAGCCATGAACTCTTGGAGAATATTTCCTCCTCTGAGGACTCCTCCCCTGAGCTTTCCACTGGCCTTGTCAGCTCTTTGCTCCTGGTTCTCAATTGCTTCTGTGCAAGGGGTTTCCAGGGGTTTCTTGTCCTTCCTTCCTGGAACCCTCGTGTCCTCTGTGTCTGTGTCCTCTCTCTCTCATACGGGTCCTCCTTCTCTCTCCCCTTCTCTCTCTCCTTCTCTGTCGTGTGAGTGCAGCTTCTGTTCCTAAATGTTTGGGGCTGTCCTATCCCCTTTGACTCCGCCCCCAAACCACTCCCTTCTCCTCCCTCTATCTCCATGGGAACAGGGCATGTGCTTAGGTCTGCACTTCTCTGTGAGAAATCTTTACCTTTAGTGTTGGTGTTAACCCTTTCAGTGCCTGCAGTTTTATGGGTAAAAGAAAAAAAAGGCAGTTTTCCCTTTTTTTTTCTGCCCTCAGCGGCTGCTTCTCCACCACAGTATAGGAGAGCACAGGACCGACGCCCCACGCTTAACCCTGAGCATTGGGAGGTCATACAAAAGTTATATAAGAAGCCTGACTACAATTTGCCAGAAACTACTGACTCAGTTTCAGAGGCTTCTGAATTGGGACCGATGCAAGTGGAATTTGCTAAAGAGCTTTCAGATACAGAAATGGACTGTAATTACTGCATGACAGGAAGCCTGGAGTCCTTGCCTAGCGTATAAGCTATAACTTGTGGAATAGAAAATGTTTGTTTTTGTACACCACTCTGTGAAGATAACAGTTTTGCTTTAAACTCATGTTTTACTTTTTCTTCTAACCTGAAGTAAGGACACTTGTGTTGATGTTATTGCCCAACCATTTGAACCTTTGCAAGAAGGGGAAATAAATGCCTTTGTTTTCCCTCCATTCTGATCTTTGTGTTCTTTGAGATTTGGTAACAAGGAGGCTACCAGGCTAAAAGTCCCTGGGCCCTGTGAAACACTTGCCAAACTCAACCTTATATATTTTTGTGTCCAACCTACCTTGGTCTATTACCCTGCCAAAGTGGTGCACGTGACAAACTGTAATGGCTGACGTTCCCGCCAATTCTAAACTGCCCTGAGGGCATCCCTCTGAGGTACTTTCCATGACCGCCCAAAAGGCAGAAACCAAAAACAAAGTACCCCAAAACCGAGCTATAAATGACTCTCTGAAAAGAAAAAGACAGCAACTGATAAATTGACCCGGCACAGTAGCACTCAGCGCGAGAAAAGAGGAAACGCCTACAACAAAGAAAAAACCGGCGACAATCACGTTCTGCCCGACAAGATTAAGAAGCGTTTAACATACCTGAAACAAAGCTCGGAAGTATTACTTCTGCCAAGTTACTCTCCCCCACTGCTAGTGGTCGAGGAAACTTAAGCCCAAGGTCGGCAGGATGGCTTCTGGGGCTCCCAGCACCTCTCTGCTTCCTCTAACGGTAACCGGAGCTGCTGAGTAAGGCAGGCTCTGCCTCGGCAGCTCCGTTTTTCAATTAAAGTAATCAAACCAATTTGTGGAGGTGAACCCTGCTAGGGCTCTTCCCTCATAATCACTGCCTGACAGCAAAATAAAGAAAAGAAAAGAAAAATCTCTACACTCTAAGAGCTTTCTCGGGAGCCAGTCAGGATTCCGTCCCTTCCAGCTGCTGAGGACTGAAAGACTGAGGGTTGGCCAGCAGGGGGAGCCAGATACCAGATCTACAAAACTTCAGTTTTCAGTCCTCAGTTGCTGGAGAAGATTGACAACCCTCTTGTTCCTGGACTGGCCCGGAGAGACGAGAAGGAAACCACAACATACACTACCACTTCTATGCAGATGACTTGATGGTCTATACCTCATTCGACTCAAGAAAACTTGACTACTCCACCATCACCAACTGCATGATATCAATCTCAGAATGGTTCACAAACCACAATCAATCAACTATAATAAATCCGAAGCCTTGACAATCAAAGACTCTGCATACAAACCACCAGATAACCTCAACATAGGAAACCGGTCAATCCCTGTAAGGAAAGAAGTAAAATACCCGGGAGTGCTCCTTGATCAGAGGCTCAACTTTCAAGTGCACATTAAGAAGACCACCGCCAAAGCATAGTATAAAATGAAGATCTTGCAAAACTTACGCCCTCTATTAGATCACAACCACTTCCACACCGTATGCCAGGCCATGATCACACTGCAACTGGATTACTGCAACCTGCTTCTACAACGATTACCCAAAAGTACCACCCAGATCCTACAAATAGCACAAAACACTGCGGCTTGGCTAATAATAGGTACAAAAATATATAACCACATCACTCCAACATTACACTCTCTTCATTGGCTCCCCATCCGATCACGCATATGCTACAAATCGATTCTAATGATCTTCAAGACCCTACAAGGCCAGTCTGCTGAATGTCTAAGTGACCTGATCCAAAAAAAACCCTGACACCAGATTGAGGAGGAACCTACATCAAAACACACTATCAACCATTTCTATCAAGACCAGCACCTCGCAAACAGCAACCCAGCGAGTGTTCAGATTCTACAGCCTACATCTTAGGAATTCACTCCCTGCCCACCTAAGAGCTATCTCAGACACAGCTGACTTCAGAAAAGAAT
Organism: Ichthyophis bannanicus; assembly: GCA_033557465.1. Classification (NCBI taxonomy): domain Eukaryota; kingdom Metazoa; phylum Chordata; class Amphibia; order Gymnophiona; family Ichthyophiidae; genus Ichthyophis; species Ichthyophis bannanicus. Next base: position 198,979,016 of record CM066039.1, read on the forward strand.
TGAAGGCTCACCTGTTCATAGAGCACTATGGCAAAATACCAAATACGCAGAATTAAACCACAAACCTATGCTTGCCACTACTTTGTAAATAGTTATACAATGTTACACAGTTAACTAGCTACAGTCTAGGGAAGTTACTATTTGTTGTAAATAGTTCAGAAGAACATGTTCATTGCAAAACCTTCAGTTCAATGTAAACCGCCTTGATAAACTTGAAAGGCGGTATATAAATAATGTCAAATAAATAAATGCCTTTCTCAGATTGGTAGGTTGAGGCCAGGATGGACACTGTGGATGGCAGAAGGGGAAGAATAATCTCGAAGTTCTGCGAGCAAGGTGACTAATGTAAGAGAAGTGCTCTTTGGAGGGGCCCCAAATGAGCCCTTTCCCAAGGGACAATTTCAGAGTGGCTGCCATAAAGCTCAGCAGCTGAAGATAGTCCCAAAACCTGAAAGCTTGCTGCTGCCGGAAGGCCATCAGCTGTGCTAGAAACTTGGCCATTCTCTTGCTGATCAAGAAGGCCCTGCTGGTGCGGGTGTTGAAAAGGGCTCAGAGATATTCCAGTGACTGAGAGGATCCTAGATGGCACGTGCTCTGACTATCCATCTGAGGCTTTCCAGACCTGGATCACTCACACTGTTACCTGGACTGCTTCCAACTGCAACCTGACCCTAACCAGCCGGTCATCGAAATAAGGATATACACATATACCCTCTCACCATATGGCTGCAGCAGCAACCACTATGATCTTGGGGAAATTTCTCAGCAATGTTGCAAAGCCAAAGAGCACAGCAGGGAAATGAAAGTGATTGCCCGGAACGACAAAGTGCAGAAATCTTTACCAGTCTTCCTGAATGGAAATGTGAAAATAAGCTTCTGCCAGATCCAGAGAGGTGAGTCACTCCCCACTGGGAACTGCTTGAATAATTGACTGCAGCGTCTCCATCTGGAATAGAGAGACCCTCTGGCTCCTTTCACATCGAGAATGAGCCTGAAGGACCTGTCCTTCTTGGGTATGATGAAAATAGAAGAAATACCTTCCACTGACTCTTAGGGAGGAGGGATGGGTGCAATGGCCTTGAAGCACACCAACCTCTCCATAGTGGGCCGAACCACAGCCCTCTTGGCTTTGGCACCACAGGAAGACAACGAAGGTGTCTAAAATGGGTTCCTTGTGTTCTAGGACATAACAATGTTGAATAATTTTGAGCACCCAACAATCAGTGGTAACTCTAGCCCATTCTTGGGGAAAAAGATGGAGATGACTGCCCACTGGGCCCTTGCTCATGTTTGCATTGGATGGAAGGGTTTGCCCCTCGAGGAGGAAAGGTTGTTTGGGTTCAGGGTTCCACGAAAGAGCTGAAGCCTGGCTCAAGAACTGGGAAAGATCAAGACTGGCTTCACTAGCCAGTATGACCTGGAGATGATGGAACCTTGAAGAGGAGAATGAAAACAAAGAAGGTACCTACTTCAAAGTTCCTCTGTGCCTATCCTTCAGGAGATGCTGGGGGCTTGGATTCTGCCAAGTCCTTCACAGGCTTTTAAAGGTCCTTGCCAACAGGAGCTTCCTAATTTGAGATTAAACGAAATAATCACCTACATGAAATAACTTCATGGTTTGAGCAAAATAAATTGGCTTTGAATTCAAGAAAAACAAGCTATCTGGATTTCCTTTCGGGGAAAACCATTACCTTTACCCCAAAAATAAATTCCAGTTGAAGTTAGAGATAAAATGAAATTGCTTGGGGTAATCTGGGCAAAAAATTGTCCCTTGATTCCCATATAAGGAGTTTATATGCTGTTCTTCGCAGGATCAAATCCCTAAAACACTTTTTGGATTCTAGGGCCCTCAAAATACTTTTACAAGCACTCGTAATAAGACATTTAGATCACTATAATTTGTTACTAAGCGACCCTCCTCAAAACCAATTGAAAAGGCTTCAACCTTTTCAGAATATAGCTGTAAAGGTATTCTACGGCACATAGAAAAGAGATCATGTCTCACCATTCCTTAAGGAGCAACACTGGCTCCCTGTGGCTAGTCATGTTGACTAAGATCCTTCTCATGACCACCGGGTTTCTTATTCTGGGCTCCCTATTGATATAGGTGCTCTTCTGATTCCATATGCCCCACAATGGACCCTGAGATCTTCCCAGGCCAATTACCTGATATTTTGCCAAATAAAACAAGGTTCTAGTTAACTTTTTTTCAGAACAGCGCATTCAGTTATTTAGATGCCCAGCTCTGGAATGTACTTTTTCATGATCTAAAACTTGAGAGCTTGTACAAAAAATATAAGAAGGGCCTTAAAACTTGTTGTTTTTTACCAAAGACTTCTGTTAATTTGTCATGACCCTAATTGCCTATCATATCCATCCTTTGATATGGATTTTATGTATCGTGATTATACTGTATGTTTGTTTTAGGTAAAAACTGTTTTATTCATTCCCTCCTCTCGTGCAATTTATAATTGGTTTTAGTTATGTGGTTTTAGTGAATTAGCTCCAGCTTTCTCTTTTGATGTAAACCACTATACCATATCTTTTAAATATATAAATAAATGGTGAGCTTGGACAACTGGGACTTAGAAGCTGTGTCCGCTGCCAAAAATAGCAGCCAAATCCACCTCCTCACCACTGTGGCAACTGCAGTTTCCTTAGCTGTTAGCCATACCAAGTCATACATGGTATTGGCCAGGTAAGTCACAGCCAATTCCATCCAAGCTTAAGTCTCATCCTCCAGAAAGAGTAGTTACTCACATGTAACAGGTGTTCTCCAGGAGCAGCAGGAATCAGTCCTCACATATGGGTGACGTCGGCGTCGACAGACCCCCCCCCATGCGGAGCATTTCCCCAGCTTTCAAAGAAAGCCTTTGGGAATGCAGGCACGCATGCGTGGTCTCCTTCCCACCCAAAGGTGCCATCTTGCTCAGTCTGATGACATAGCTAAAGACAGCACAAAAAGAAAATGAACTATATACAACTGCAACTCCAAGTGGAGGAGGGAGGGTCATGAGGACTGATTCCTGCTGCTCCTAGAGAACACCTGTTACAGGTGAGTAACTACTCTTTCTTCAGGACCAAGCAGGAAGTCAGTCCTCACATATGGGTGACTCTCTAGCTCTGGGCTACCAGGAACCCAGGCTGAAAAATAGAGCTCCCTCTAGAGCCTCAGCAACACTGAGAGAATCTTCTCTGAGACCATACCTGAACGGTAGACCAACACCAGGGCCAGAGGGTAGGAGTTGCCTAAACCTCAAAGAGATTATGGAGTACCGCTTGCCCGAAAGCACTGTCCCTATGGGACTCCCTCTCGAGGCAGTAGTGGTTCGCAAAAGTCTGGCTTGAAGACCAAGTAGCGGCCCGGCAGATGTCTGCCAACGGAACAGAACGGAAGTGAGCTACTGATGCAGCCTTCGCCCTGACCCGGTGGGTCGTGACTCGACCCTCCAGGGAGAGGCCAGCTGCCCTGTACGCCCAGGCGATACAGTCTGCCACCCAGATGGACAACGCACGCTTAGTGATAGGCAACCCCAATTTATTAGGGTCAAAGGAAATGAAGAGCTGAGAAGCCCTTCTATGTCCCTGCGTACGTTCAAGGTAAAAGGACAGCGCCCTTCTACAATCCAGGGTATGCAAGACAGTCTCTGCCCTACTGGCGTGTGGCCTGGGAAAGAAACGTTGGAAGTACCACCTCCTGGTTGAGATGGAAGGAGGACACTACCTTGGGAAGGAGCTTAGGATGAGTCCTCAAGACTACCCTGTTCTTACAGAATCTGGTATACGGCCTATCCGAGACCAAGGCCTGAAGTTCACTCACCCGCCTAGCCGAGGTGAGTGCCACAAGGAACAACACCTTCCAGGAGAGGAAACGTAAATGGAAGGTTGCCATCGGCTCAAAAGGTGGGCGAGTCAGCTGCTGCAAGACCACATTAAGATCACACTCAGTGGCCGGTGGATGAATAGGAGGCTTAAGGAAAAGCAGAACTCTGAGAAAGCGAGACACCAGAGGGTGGCCTGAGAGAGATTGCCCATCCACTGGCGAGTGGTGAGCTGAGAGGGCACTGAGGTGAACCCGGACAGAGCTGGACTGAAGTCCTAGGTTGGAAAGGTGGAGCAGGTATTGTAGCACCACCTGGACCGAGCAGGAGAAGGGGTCCTCTTGCTGTTGAGAACACCAAGTGGAGAACCTACGCCATTTCAGAGCATAGGCCTTCCTAGTGGAATGCTTCCTGGAGGCCAACACTACCTCTTCAACCTCCTTTGGTAGGAGCAAGGGAGCAAGGACTACCCTTTCAGCAGCCAGGCCATCAAATTGAGGGATTTGAGGTTGGGATGCAAGAGGGACCCCTGATCCTGAGTCAGAAGGTCAGGTTGCAGTCCACCGCCAACTGCAGAAGAAGAGGGAACCACGGCTGCCTGGGCCACCTGGGGGCTATCAGGATCACCGTGGCCCGGTCCTGCTGGATTTTGAAGAGAGTCCGGGCCACCAGAGGTGTGGGAGGAAAAGCATACAGCAGGCCTTCTGACCAGGGGATCAGGAATGCATCTGCCGCAGTCCGCAGAGGGTACGGTTTTCTGGAACAGAACTTGGGTAGTTGCCTGTTCAGCGGACTGGCAAAAAGATCCATGGTCGGAAGTCCCCACTTCAGAAAGATCTGCTGAACTACCAGAGGATCCAACTGCCACTCGTGAGGTTGCAGGAGTCTGCTTAGCCTGTCCGCCAGGTAGTTTTCCTGGTCTGGGAGGTAGACCGTCCTGAGGGTCATGTCCTGCTTGATAGCCCAGGAGCAGAGAGCTTGTGCTTCCAGGCACAGGAGTCTGGATCCTGTGCCTCCCTGCTTGTTGACGTAGAACATAGCCACCTGGTTGTCCGTCTGAACTAGGAAAGACTGGTGAGACAGGATCTGAGAGAAAGTCTGTAAGGCTAGTCGAATGGCTCTCAATTCCAACAGGTTGATCTGCTGGGCGACCTCCCATGGAGACCATAGGCCTTGGGTGCAGGCCCCCTGGCAGTGTGCCCCCCAGCCCTGCAGGGAAGCATCGGTTGTCAGTACCTGAGTGTGTGGGGAGGCCTGAAAAGGAACACCCCTGGCCAGATTTGGGAGATGCCTCCACCAGCGTAAGGAGTCCACCAAGAGTTTGGACACCTTTATTTTGTCTGACAATTTCCCTGTGGCCTGTTGCCACTGTGCCCTGAGGTACCACTGAGCCGGCCTCATGTGCAGACGGGAATTTGGGGTGACATGCACCGTGGAAGCCATGTGACCTAAGAGCCGGAGGAAAAGTCTGGCGGAGACCTGAGAGTTCGCCCGAAACTGGCCGGCCAACTTTATCAGCCTGTGAGCTCTGTCCACAGGCAAATAGGCCTTTGCATGGGTGGTATCCAATCTTGCCCCTATGAACTCCACGTCCTGCGAGGGGACTAAAGTGGACTTGGGGAAGTTTATCACGAACCCCAGGTGCTGAAGCAGGGATATGGTTCTGAAGGTGGCCTGCCTGGCCTCTTGTGGAGACTGGCCCCTGATAAGCCAGTCGTCCAGGTAAGGGAACACAAAGATCCCCTGGTTCCTGAGGTAGGTAGCAACCACAGCCAGGCATTTTGTAAAAACCCTGGGGGCGGAGGTGAGGCCAAAAGGAAGCACTCTGTACTGGAAGTGTCTTCCTCCCACCACAAATCTGAGGAATTGTCTGTGACTTGGATGGATGAGGATGTGAGTATAAGCATCCTTCAGGTCTAAGGAGCATAGCCAATCTCCCTGCTGGAGGTAGGGCAGTAAGATTCCAAGGGTAAGCATCTTGAACTTTTCCCTCTCCAGAAACTTGTTCAGATTTCTCAGGTCCAGGATGGATCTGAGGCCTCCTGTTCTTTTTGGTACCAGGAAGTACCTCGAGTAGAAGCCTTGCCCTTCCAGGTGGTGAGGCACTGGTTCCACCGCCTGGTCCCTTAGCAGACCTTCTAACTCCTGAAGGAGTAAGTTTCTGTGCAGAGGGGGTCTTGGAGGCTCCCCTGGAAAGTAGGAGGAGGTATCTGGGTGAAGTGGAGCAGATAGCCCCTTTTGATGATGCTTAACACCCAAGTATCCCCTGTGATGGCTGGCCACCTGTCTGCGTACAGGGTCAGCCGGCCTCCTGTGCCCTGGAGAGGAGGAGAGGCTATGCTGGCATAGTCAAAAACTCCCTCCATGCTAAGCAGGAGCCAGAGTAGGAGGCTTGGGAGCCTTCTGCCTATGGGGCCCATGACCCTGCCCCTTGGCATGCTGGCCCTGTTGGGGAGCTGCAGAGGCCTGGTAGTGAGGGTAGGTTTTCTAGGTAGCGGTCTTCCTTGGGTAAAAGGTCTTTTTCCCCGAGCCCTTCTTCTTCTGAGAAGGGGCAGAGGTTTTACTGGACAGCCTTGTCCGGGTAAGAGTCTCGGTCTCGAGTTCTGAAGCCTTTTCGGCCATGGGCTTGCCAAAGAGGTTTTCACCTCGGCAAGAGACATCGACCAACTTGTCCTGTACCCATGGCTCGAGGTCCGAGGATTGTAGCCAGGCCTGGCGGCGTGCACCAATGCCGGCCCCTGCTGCCCGGGCCGAAGCCTCAAATCCATCGTAGGCTGCTCGAGATATAAACTTTGAGCACTCTCGAATACCAGAAGACAAGGCCTTGAACCTCTGCAAAGGTTCCTCGGACAAACCAGCAGAGAACTCAGCAATCTCCTTTGCCAGGTCTCGAAGGTACATGCCCATGTACAGCTGGTAGGTCTGGACACGGCAAGCAAGCATAGAGCCCTGGAAGCACTTTCTACCGAGGGCATCCAGGTTCCTGGCTTCCCTGCCGGGAGGCACCGAGGAGTGCATTTTCTGACTCTTCAGGCAATGCATGGCCGATTCCACAACCATGGAGTGGTGTGGTAGCTGTGCCTTTTGAAACCCGGAGCTCTTGCGGACTCGATAGATGGAATCGACCCGCTTGCTTAGAACTGGCATCAAGGCCGGCGCTTCCCACATGCGGAAGAGCAACCGCTCCAGTATCGGAGGAACCGGGGCAGTAAAGGCCTCCTTGGGAGGAGAGGCAGTCACAAGGAGCAAAAGACGTATAGTGGTCAAAGATGATTTTATTGAAAAGGACCCCAACGCGTTTCGGCTAACGCCTTCCTCAGGGGGCATACAGCTTGAACAACAAAATAATTAAAACAATTAAACACAACATAAAGTAAATAAATAAAAACACTTGAAACAACGTTTATCAATGTCAAACATATACATATGAGAAAATCATAATCGAGAATGCATTACATTGATGAACCAAAAGATAAAAAATGAGTAAAAACGCAGGGCAGCAAGAAAGGATAAAAAACCTATATTACTTAGAAAACATAATAAGTAGAGACTTATAAAGGAAATAAATACTTACAAGGGTTGTTTGTATAGTTGAACACATACAGGATGTGATATAAGATGAATGTTATAATACTTCAAAGACAAATGGTATATGAAAATTAGAACCAAAGACTGCTTATTGGTTCTAATTTTCATATACCATTTGTCTTTGAAGTATTATAACATTCATCTTATATCACATCCTGTATGTGTTCAACTATACAAACAACCCTTGTAAGTATTTATGCCCCTGAGGAAGGCGTTTGCCGAAACACGTTGGGGTCCTTTTCAATAAAATCATCTTTGACCTCTATACGTCTTTTGCTCCTTGTGACTCCCTGGACGTTACTGCAAGAGCGCAAGCTCTTTTCTGTGTTCTCTCCTTGGGAGGAGAGTCATACTGCAGAGCCTCGAGCTCCTCGGCCAGGCAATGCCAGTGCTTTGGCCATATCCCTTACGAAATCCGAGAACCTGGTATCCTCTGGGGGGGGACCTTGTCCGAGGCTCGGATCCCGGTGAGTCCAAAGGGATGCACCGAGTCCGGAAGGTGTCAGGGGACTCCTCCTCATCCGTTTCCCACGCCGATTCCTTCGAGGAGGAATCGAGTGGCTCCGAGTGTGCAGGCACCGACGCCATCCGCCCCAACACCAAGGGAACCGGCGTCGACGACCTCGGTCCCGAACAGGAGGCCGAGGGTGACCTTGGTCGAGGATCGGCTCGAGTTCGCATGGTCTCGAGAATCGGCTCGGCCTCCGGGGTCGACTTGGACGTCGATGTCCCGGTGGTTGGGGCAGATGCACCGGTGAGACCAGCGATCAGCACCCGCTGCTGCTCCATGAAGGCAGACAATCTGCTCTCGAAGGCCGTCAACCTGAGTCTGAGCTCAGGAGACCCAGCAGCCTCCGACTCGGGCCCCGATGTCGGCTCCCCCGGAGGAGAGTCCACAAGGACTACAGTACTCACGTGACTCGGGGCCTCCGACTCCACACGAGGATGCTTTGCAGGCCTCTCCGACTCCGAAGACCCGGGACGGCGATTGGGGCTATGCGACCTGGCCCTCGAGGAGCCAAGAGTGTCCACCGATGCCGCCCTCGCGGGTTTCTTCTTCCTTCGATGCTCCCTCGTGGGGGACTCCCTTTCAGAGGAGCCCCGACGATGCTCGGGGTCAGACTCCTGATATGTCCAGGCCTCTGACTTAGTCCGGACCCGTCCAGAGGCAGATTCTGAGAAAATCCTCTCACGCTGGTGCTGACGGCTCCGTAATGCCTTGGAAGACATTTTGCCACAGGGACTACAGACCACAGAATCATGGTCTGGCCCTAGGCACCGGATGCAGCAGTCGTGTGTGTCGGTGAGAGACATCAGTTTCTTGCACCGATCACACTTCTTAAAGCCACTGGCAGCCATTGGGGGAAAAAGGGCCCCTGCAAAATAAAAAAATTGGGCTGCCAGGGAAAAGAAAAAAGGTGCGAACGCAGTCTCTAAGGACAAAAACCGAAAAAAGAGATCCGGGCTCGGCACCGGTGTACCGAGTCCAGGCGGGAAAGGAACAGACGTCGAACCGAAGAAAAAACTCGACCCAACGCAGAAAAATCAACTTTTTTCACGGGTGACAAGGACAGGCACCCGAAGGGCTCCGCGGAAAAAAGAAGACTGAGCAAGATGGCACCTTTGGGCGAGAAGGGGACCGCGCATGCGTGCCTGCATTCCCAAAGGCTTTCTTTGAAAGCTGGGGAAATGCTCCACATGGGGGCTCCATCGACACCGACGTCACCCATATGTGAGGACTGACTTCCTGCTTGGTCCTGGAGAAGAAGCTGTACCCATTGAAGAAGGGCCCAAGCAGTCGAGCCTCCACAAATCATTGCCTGAAGGATAAGGGAAGAGGCCAAGAAACCAGTCTTGAGCAATGCTTCCACCTGGTCTCTAAGAATGGCTCCACTCTCTACAGGGATGGTAGTATGCCTTGTGATAGCAGTCACATGTAATTCTAACTTCAGAAAGCGCAGCCATTTTTCAAGATCTTGCTGAGGAAAAGCATACAGTTTGCCCATAACTGCTGTGCTCTTCTACAGGGAAGCCAGCAAGTTCCACTCTGCAGATGTCATGCTCTTAAGGACTTGTGGAGGCAGAAAGGCCTTAGGGACTTTACAAACCCCCTACAGGATGGGATGTCCTCATGTCTTCTCGTTGCTAGAGGGAACATCTGAAATCTGCAGTGAGAAGGCCACCTGAGAAATCAAGGCCGACAACTCATCCCTCCTGAATAGACAGATTATGTGGAAGTTTAGTTTAGTCTTCCTGATCCTCCTCTGGAGGAAAGCCCTCGCCATTCTCTGGCTCCTCTCCTAAGCTAACCTCCAACTGCTCCTGAAACAGTGAGAAATGGGAATCTTCCTCCGACAAGGTCATTTCCTAGGAACACCAGGGGCCTGGACTCGGCTGCCCTTTCCAAGGAACTTGACCCAGACAGAACTGAAGGTTGCAGTGCTTGTCTTTGTGCTGCCAGAAAGATCATGCTTTTTGGAAGAAGGAGAAGTCTGACTCAGCAGGCCCTGAACTTCAAAGAGTTAAGCCCCTGGACACTCCCTTGGCCACTAATAATGGGTTCATAGTCCCAGAACCAGTCTAGCAGTCTAGGGGAGGAGAAAGGGGAGGGGAGGGTACGCTCAGGAGTAGCTGAGGGCCATTCCAAAATCAGATCTGGTGTGCTTTGATTTGCAAGCACCACCTCTGATGGTGCTCTCTGGTCCTCAGTGCAGCACTAGCAAGGGTGATCCATAAGTCCAGGATGGTGTTTGCCACAGACCAAGCAGTGCTTCTTAAGGGCTGACATGCATCCTGGTACATACTCCTGGGAGGCAAGATTGAATGGACCAAAATGTGTAACTCTACAAGTGTAACCCTGCACATGGAAACTTGCACATGCAAAACATACATGTATAGCTTGCATGTGCATGTGGTGGCACAATGCCTTACACGTGTACGGCCGCAAGGCAATGAAAAAGATGAAATAAACACCCCATACACCAGAAACTCAGACCTAATGAGAGAACTCTGCACTGGCAAAAGGTTGGGCTGCTCCCCACAGCTGTGGCTGTGAACACAAGTACCACAAAGGCAAGAAAAAACAGCACTTAGCCCCAAGGAGCCCAGGACCAAAGACAGTACTCAGCCCAGGCTACTCCCTAATGCTTAGCTTTCCTTGAACATACCTGCCTTCTTCTGCTTGGAGGCTTTTCTGGGAGAACAGGGGGAGGGGCAAAAGGCTGTGTGAAGGCGGAGTCTTAATCTGGCTTATAACAGGGCTCTCAACCAGCCAGGAACACTGACAGGGAGGATGGCCCTTTCTTCCTCTTATATGCGGGAAGCTCCAGCAGGGTACCGAAGGATACACTCTGGAGGCACCCACTGTCAAGTTCCACAGGATCCATGGTGTTCCTTGGGATGGCTGCCCAGTTGCTATCAGAAATCTAAGATGAGCTGCACCAGTCCTGCATCCACCATCTGCTGGAGAGAGAGAAATACTGAAGTATGCCCTAGATGCACCAGCTCAACTAGCAGGGATGATGTCACTGGAAGTTTCTAATTTGTTCTGTCTCCACCTCTGCTGGTTGTGGAACCTAGCCCACTTGTCTGGATTGGTCTAGCAGGATAATCTGGAAAACTAGCTTTGTCAAGATGGAGGACTACCTCAAAGAGTAGTTAGCCAAAAAGCAATAGGCAAAACTGAAAGGGGACAGTTTAAGGACAATGTAAAAAGAAAAGGAGGTGATTATGATTCTCGAAAGAAGTAGCTGAGAAGGTAAAGAAAAAGATGGCCTTCATAAATACAAGAAATCACAGAAAGAGGAAGACAAGCAACAACATTGAGAAGTTAAGAAATGTTTTGAAAGTGGTCAGGAGAGGAAAGATGCATTTGGAAGAAATAATAGCCAATGCAGGAAAATGGGTTCACAACACGTTTTTTAAATATGTTAGTAAAAGGAGGAAGTTCCAAAGTGGTATTGTCAGATTCAAGGGTGAAGGGGAGGAACATGTAGAAGCTGATGAGAATAAAGCAGAATTGCTTAACAAATATAGTATTTCTATTCTGTGTTTACAGATCAAAGGCCGGGAGGTGTGACCTCAGAAAACACACAAATAGGAATGGAAATGACGTGGATCTTAAAAAGATTTTCAGAAAACTGCGCTTGTGAGAAGCTAGCTAAACTAAAAGAAGACAAAGCAATAATACTGAAAAAACTTAGGTAAGTTCTGGTAGTTCTGCTCTGACCTTTTCAATCTTGATTTTTATTCCATGTTTTCGTATACTGCCTTTAGGCACCATTAAAGCTGCTTACAAATTCTAATTAAGTAGGTTACTATATTACAGCAGAAAGGAAACACCATTTTTATAGGACAGCAGCAGAAAAGCAAAAAAACAGTATAGAGATTGGTGCTGGGAGTCCCTGCCCAAATACAGATTGAAAGAGATAGTTTTTCAGTTTAGCATGAAAACTCCTGTATGATGATTCAGTACATAAAAAGGATGGTAAGGCAGAGAGAGATGTGATGAAAAAGAAAGCCGAAGCATATCTGTCTGAAGTGACTGATGGGATGCAGAAACGATTCTCCTGAGCTGAGCATAACACATGAGCAGATACATAAGGAATAGTAAAAGAGGTTAAGTAAGAGGGGGTGTGAGTACAGAAAGCTTTGTGTGCAAGAACCAATATCTTGAACTGGATCCTTTGGGGAAGGGTAAGCCAATGAAATTGAATGAACAATGCGGATATATGATCATATTTGGTAGCATGTCCCAGAAGACGATTCACAGTATTTTGAATTGTCTGCAGTCATTTCAATGCTTCTTTAGAGTTGGGGAGTAGTCCTAAAGGACTAGAGAAGGAAGTGTGTGGTCTGACCTCTGTGGTGAGTAAATTAATGGAAACACTGCAAAAACAGAGAAAGTGAGATTTCTGGAATCCAAAGGATTGCAGGATTTGAGGCAGCATGGTTTTACTAGAGGCAGGTTTTGTCAGATTTGATTAATTTCTTTGCCTGAGTGACCAGAGAGTTGAACCGAGAGAGAGCGCTAGATGTGGTGTATTTAGATTTCAGCAAAGCTTTTGACACAGTTCCACACAGGTGACTTATAAATAAATTGAGTGCCATAGCAAAGGACCCTAAAGTGATCAAATGGGTTAGAACTGGTTGAGAAGGGGGCAATAAAAGATATTGACAAATGGAGTTCATTCTTAGGATAAGGACATTACCAGTGGTGTGCCGTAGGGATCAGTCCTTAGTCTGAGTGATACTGCAGAAGGGCAGACAATTGAGGTTTGTCTCTTTGCAGATGATACCAAAATATGCAAGAGAGTAGAAACTCAGGAGGGTGCGATAACATAAAGGAGGGATCTAGTGAAGCTTGTAGAATGGTCAAGAATATGGCAGCTAAGATTTAATGCTAAAAGTGCAGGGCCATGCATGTGCTCACAGTCTGCCACTCCTGCCCCCCTCTGATGCAACTTCCTGCCACTCCTGCTCTCTCCAAACAGGAAGTTGCGTTGGAGGGGGACAGGAGTGGCATTGCCGACCATGAACGTCTAGTGCAGGCACTTTAAAGCCGATACAGTGGAGGCATTACCGTATCACCCCCCTCCCCCAGGCAAGATGATGGCTGCCGAGAGGGGGCAGCATGGCAGGCCGGGTGGCGCTGCAATCCTCGGAGAGAAGCAGCAGGGAGGGTCTGCCTAGGGTGGCAGAAATCCTCGGGCCAGCTCTGACAGGATTGGACAGCAGGAAAGAGGAGGTGATAATCTCTCTGTAGAAGTCTCTGCTGAGACCACATTTGAAATACTGTGTGCAATTCTGAAGACCGTACCTTGAAAGGAATACAAGAAGATGAACTCTGTGCAGAGGGCAGCTTCCAAAATGATCAGTATGATTTTCTCCCAGTTGGTGAGGGGTCGTACGTGTGCACTAGGTGCAAGGAGCTCTTTGCTCTCAGGGAATGAGTCTGATCTCTGGAGGCTAGAGTAGCAGACTTGGAGGACATAAGAAAAACAGAGAGATACATAGACAAGACCTACAGGGATGTAGTATTAAAGTCCAACCTCCAGTCTGGCATCATCCATGTTGCCATGGAGGAGAGAGGTCATGTGACAGGACAGCATAACCCTGGTGTGGCAGAAAATTATCCTGTAGCTAGGACCTGTCCTCCAGGTGATGTAAAACCATCTCGCACCGAAGAGGTTTCTCCAGGGCCATGTGCCCATGAGGGAAGGGTTAGGACAGCCGTTATAGTTGGTGATTCGATCATTAGGTATGTAGATAGCTGGATGGCTGGTGGATGTAAGGATCGCCTGGTAACATGCCTGCCTGGTGCGAAGGTAGCGGACCTCACGCACCACCTAGACAAGGTCTTAGATAGTGCTGGGGAGGAGTCTGCTGTCTTGATACATGTCGGTAGCAATAACATAGGGAAGTGTGGTAGGCAGGTTCTGGAGGCTAAATTTAGGCTTTTAGGTAGCAAATTGAAATCTAGAACTTCCAGGGTAGCATTCTCCGAAATGCTTCCTGTTCCATGCGCAGGATCCAAAAGGCAGGTAGAGATCTGGAGTCTCAATGCGTGGATGAGACAATGGTGCAAGGAAGAGGGTTTTGGATTTGTTAGGAACTGGGGAACATTCTGGGGAAAGGAGGGGCTTTTCCAAATGGATGAGCTCCACCTTAACTGGGATGGAACCAGGCTGCTGGCATTAACCTTTAAAAAGAAGATAGAGCAGTTTTTAAACTACATAATAGGGGAAAGCCAACAAGTCGCCCAGGAGTGCATGGTTTTGAACAATGAAAGAGCTCAGAGAGGTTCTTGCAGGGTCGTTAAAAGGATGTTTTTAATAGATCCTTGGAGATGGGAGAAGTTCCACAGGACTGGAGAAGGGCTGATGTGGTACCTCCTCACATAAGTGGTAACAGGGAAGCGGTGACAAACTACAGGCCAGCAAGCCTTACCTCAATGGTGGAAAAGTAATGGAGACACTCCTGAAAGAGTGAATAATGAACTTTCTCGAAACCAACAGATTGCATGACTCAAGACAACATGGTTTTACCGAAGGACAATCTTGCCAAACAAATCTGATTGAGTTCTTTGACTGGGTGACCAGAGAACTAGATCAAGGGCATGCGATGGTTGTGATCTACCTAGATTTCAGCAAAGTCCTTGATACTTTTCCTCATAGGAGCTTTTCAATAAACTCAATAGCTTGAGGATGGGTCCCAAGGTGGTGAACTGGATCAGAAATTGGTTGACTGACAGATGACAGAAGGTGATGGTAAACGGAACTTACTCAGATGAAAGAAAGGTGATTAGCGTGTTCCCCAGGGTTCGGTCCTGGGGCTGGTACTGTTCAATGTTTTTGTGAGTGATATTGCAAAAGGACTGAATGGAAAAGTCTGTCTTTTTGCAGATGACACGAAAATTTGCAAAAGAGTGGACTCCCCTGAGGGAGTGGAGAACATGAGGAAAGATCTACAAAAACTGGAAGAATGGTCTAATGCTTGGCAGTTAAGATTTAATGTGAAGAAGTGCAGTGTCATGCACTTTGGAAGCAGAAATTGTATGAGATTTAATACAAGCAGGGAACTGTATGAGATAGGGGGCGAGAGGTTGGTGTGCAAGGACCAGGAGAAGGACCTTAGAGTGATTGTTTCTGAGGATCTCAAGGTGGCGAAACAATGTGACAAGGCGGTAGCAAAAGCCAGAAAAATGCTGGGTTGCATACAAAGAGGAATTACCAGCAGAAAAGAAGAGGTACTAATGCTACTGTACAAGTCACTGGTGAGGCCTCACTTGGAATATTGTGTTCAGTTTTGGAGACCGTATCTCACAAAGGATATAAAAAGACTGGAAAGGGTTCAGAGGAAGGCGACCAAAATAATTTGGAGCGTGCATCAGGAGACGTATGAGAGGAGACTTGAAGACCTAAATATGTACACTCTGGAGGAGAGGAGGGACAGGGGAGATATGATTCAGACCTTTAAATACTTAGAGTATTAATGAACAAACAAACCTCTTCCAAAGAAGGGGAAGCTGTAAAACTAGAGGGAAAAACATGAAGCTGCAAGGGGGTAAACTGACAGGCAATGTCAGGAAAGCGTAACAGGTGATCTCCGGGAACAGCAGGAATTAAGTCTTCGCATATGGGTATCGGTACCGACGGAGCCTGCGCGGGAACGTTCCCCAGCATCCAACAGGAAAACATTTGTAGCATCCCACTGCACCTGCATCGCTGCCTTCCCAACTCTCCCTCTTCAGTTGAGTTTATAGCTGAGACAAAGGAGAGAAGGAGATAAAGAGAGAGAGAGAAAGACAACTCCAAGGGGATGTGGGTGGGTTGTGAAGACTCAATTCCTGCTGTTCCCAGAGATCACCTGTTACAGGTGAGTAACTACGCTATCTCCAAGAACAAGCAGGAATGTAGTCTTCACATATGGGGACTCCCCAGCTGAGCGATACCAGGGAGATGACCCCAGAAAGCTGCGAAACCCAGGTTGAGATGGGTCATGCTTCCTCCCATGGATCTCTGGCATCGAAACCCGGGATGGCGGGTAGGAGTTGTGCTAAGTCTGAAAGAGATACTGGAGAAAAGCCTGGCCAAACGAGGCATCCCGATGGGAATCCTTGTCTAAGCAGTAGTGGGCTGCAAAAGTGTGTACTGAAGCCCAAGTAGCTTCTCTACAGATGTCGTCAATGAGCACAGAACGAAGGTTAGCCATAGAGGCTGCCATTGCTCTCACATTGTGAGCTGTGACATGAACTTCAAGAGAAAGTCCCTTACTCTCAAATGCAAAAGATATGCAATTCGCAATCCATTTAGACAAAGTTCGCTTGGAAACTGGTAGTCCAAAATGACTAGAATCAAAGGCAACAAAAAGCTGAGAAGACCTTCTATGTTGCTTAGTTCTCTGAAGGTAAAAAGCCAAAGCTCTTTTACAATCTAGAGTGTGTAGATTCCTTTCTGCATTGGAGGCATGAGGCCAAGGATGGAATACAGGAATAAATGAAAAGGCGATACCACCTTTGGCATAAAGTGAGGGTGAGTCCTAAGGACTACTTCATCATGGTGGAACCTTGTATAAGGAGGATCAGCCACTAAAGGCTGGAGCTCACTGATGCATCTAGCAGAAGTGTGAGCAATCAGGAAGATCACTTTCCAAGCAAGAAATTTAAGCGATGTAGTGGCTAAGGGTTCGAAGGGCAGTTTCATGAGATGCCCAAGGACAAGATTCAAATCCCATGCCATGGGTGGTGGCTTAATGGGAGGTTTTGTTAAAAGTAGACCCCTCATAAATCTTGCTACAAGTGGTTGAGAGGAAACAGGTTGTCCATCCAAGGGCTTGTGGAAAGCTGCAATGGCACTAAGATGGACTCTTACTGAATTGGTTTTAAGACCAGAGGATGACAAATGGAGGAGATACTCCAGTAATGCCTCCACTGGCACTGAAAAGGAATTAAGATCCTTTTTTGAACACCAAATAGAGAACCTTTTCCACTTAAAGGTGTAAGCTTGCCTCGTGTAAGGTTTCCTTGAAGACAAAAGGATATCCTTTACCTGTTGAGATAGGTTGATATCCTGGAATTCTAGGATCTCAGGAGCCACGTCCTGAGGTGTAGAGACTGAGGATTCGGGTGCAATAGCATCCCGTTCTCTTGGGAAAGAAGATCTGGAGCACATCCCAACTCCAGAGGTTTGGCTCGAGAGAAACGTAGAAGCAGAGGATACCACAGTTGTCGTGGCCAGCATGGGGCTATGAGGATCATATGGCCCCTGTCTCTCTGAAGCTTGAAGAGCGTTTTGGGGATGACGGGAATGGGTGGGAAGGCATAGAGGAAGTCCTGACCCCAGTGGAGGTGGAAGGCATCCCTTGCCTGAGAATTCTGAGCTGGTATTCTGGAACAGAACCGGGGAAGTTTGGCATTTTGTGGATTTGCAAAGAGGTCTATATATGGAGTTCCCCAGATCTGAAAAATTCAAGCAATTTGCTCTGGATGAAGAGACCACTTGTATGGCAGCAGTACTCGATTGAGTTTGTCTGCCAAGAGATTTTGTGTGCCTGGAAGATACACCACTAGAAAGTGGATTTGAAGATTCTTGGCAAAGGCCCAGAAGCATAGAGCTTTGTTGCACAAGGCTTGAGACCCCTTCCCACCCTGTTTGTTCACAAAGAACATGGCTATTTGATTGTCTGTCTGTACCAGAACTGTCTTGAGCTGAGGTGGGTTTGGAACACTTGAAGAGAATAAAAGATGGCTCTGAGTTCCAGGATGTTTATGTGAAGACAAGCCTCTTGGTGGGTCCATAAACCCTGGGTGGAGAGAAGGTCCAAGTGAGCTCCCCAGCCTGACTGGAACGCATCTGTCGTCAAGGTGGCTTGATGTAGTGGCTTCTGGAAGGGAGAGCCTATGAGAAGGTTTTTCAGTGATTGCCACCACTGTAGGGACAAAATGAGACGTGTCGAGTTTCTGATTTTGTACGATAGGCGACCCGAGGCCTGTGTCCACTGAGATGATAGGGTCCACTGAGCTGCCCACATGTGAAGGTGAGCATAGGGAACCACATGGACAGTGGATGCCATATGCCCCAGCAGCTGAAGCATCTCTCGAGTAGTTAGGAAAGTTTTCATAGCTGCTTGAGAAGCCAGCTGGAGTATTTGATGACAACGTGGCTGTGGCAGGAAAGCCTTTGACTGCCTTGTGTCGAGAAGAGCCCCTATGAACTCTAGGGACTGAGACGGGGTGAGATGGGATTTTGGGAGGTTTATGACCAGTCCCAAGTACTGCAGAATTTGTATCATGTGGGATAGAGCGAAGCTGGCTTCTCGAACTGTTGATGCTCGGATGAGCCAGTCGTCTAAGTAAGGGAAGACGAATATCCCCAGAGTTCTGAGGAATGCTGCTACTACTGCCATGCATTTTGTGAAGACTCTTGAGGCAGAAGCCAGTCCAAAGGGAAGAACCCTGTAGTGGTAATGTCTTCCTTGAAAAAAGGAATCGAAGAAACCTCCTGTGATCTGTATGGATGAGAATATGCGTGTATGCATCCTTTAGATCTAGAGAACATAGCCAATCCTGACTCTGAATGTAGGGAAGAAGTGTTCCGAGGGAGATCATTTTTAATTTTTCTTGGAACAGATACTTGTTCAACTCTGAGGTCCAGTATGGGCTTGAATCCCCCTGTTTTCTTTGGGATGAGGAAGTAGGGGGAATAGAAACCCATGTCTTTTTGGGATATGGGTACCTCTTCTATTGCTCCTTGAGCAAGTAGAGAAGTAACCTCCTGACCACTGTTCCCTCTAAGCTGTGCGCGTGTGCGCGCGCACACACCTCACCGAGCGAGCGCACAAACTTTACAACAGAGCACACAAAAATTACGGTTCTGATTCTGATAGAAAACAACACAGACGTCTTAAAATTTAAAAGTTCTTATGTATTTACGGTTTTTCACAAGTTCTACAATGTTTTCTAGTGCAAATCAATGTGCTGTACATACTGTATTCTGATGTGTAGTCAAATTTTAAAGTATATAACTCCGAGTGTCGTTATGTGGCGCACAAAAATTTAACCTTCCTTCAAAAGCTGCACAGCTGATATTTTATGCGCACACAGCCTACAGAAAATTAGAGGGAACATTGCTCCTGACACAAGAAAGTGGTGGTAGGGCCCTGAGAATTGAACTGTCTTGTGATGGTGGGAGGGGGTATACTGTGAAAATGGAGTTAGTTCCCCTCTCATACAATGGAAAGAGTCCAGTTTTCTGATATTATTTGTTGTCATCTTCTGGCAAAATGACAGAGTCTGCTGGGGATGGTGAGAGGTTCTGGACCTTTCAGGGGCAGGATAACTAAGTTCTCTGGGAAGGAGTCAAAGCCCCTGAGGTTCTGCTAATGCATTCAAAACAGTCAAAGGTTGCACGATTCATGAACTTAGACACATTCTGGGCATGTTTGACCAGGGTGAGGAAATCTGTCCTTTTATCATCAGGGAGAAGTGGAACCATAAGCTCTAGATCCATTGTCACCTCCTTGAGAAACATTCCCATGTAGAGAATGTAAGAGCTGATCCTGGCTGATAACATCAAGGATTGAAAGCATCTATACGCAAAGGCATCGAGTGTCCTCAATTCACAGCCTGGAGGATTGGAAGAATGTGTTTTAGCACTCTTAATCCTATGCATTGCCGATTCCACTACCATTGAATGGTGTGGTAATTGTGTCTTCTGAAAACCAGGGCATTATGGAACTCGGTACATGGTATCGAGTCTCCGCGAGTGTGGGGACACCGTTAAAGGAGCTTCCCACATTCTTAGCATGAGATCATGTAAGATTCGGTGAATGGGAAGGGTAGCTGCTTCCTTAGGAGCTGTCGGATATTAAAGAATTTCTAATTCTTCTGCTCTCGGTTCCTTCTCAGGAGTCACCGTGATTGAAAGTCCACGGGCTACATCACGTATGAAATCCTGAAAGGACATGTCCTCTGGAGGAGACATCCTACATTGAGGAGAAGGAGATGGATCCTCCGGTAGAATCACCCCAGTACCAGTAGAGTCATTGGAATTGGAGGACTCGAAATATCTCCGCGCCGGGTGTTCATACATTGCTTGATGCCGGTATCGATCGAAGTCGGTGTCGGACTGTTTTGATACTGGGCCCTTGATACCGGATATCGATTCAAGAGCCAGCATGGGGAGAAGCACATTGGTTAAAGCAGGTACAGTCAGTACCAATACCGACGACTGCAGAACCGTCTGGAGCGGTCTTAGCAGTACCGAGGCTGCTAAGAGGGCTGCTAGACTGTGCTCGATGGCTAGGATTCATTGATCCTGGAAGTCGGTACCAGAGGAAGTGGCTACAACACCAGAGCATGACACCAGGAGTTCCCCCGTGGTGGAAGCCTCTGGAACATCCTGGAGCCCCATTAGTGCTTTGGAGGCCAGAGTCTCCCGCTGGGGCTGTTTTGCCAGTATGTTTTCCTCGAGGGCAACGCTAGTAGCATCTCGATGCTTCAAAGGAGATCTACCCTTTGAGGACCGGCCGGTCTTGGAAGACCTGAGTTTAGTTACCTGAGATCCATGGGAGGAAGATGAGGACCTGGAAGATGTCAATGCAATGGACATCGCATCTGCAGCAAAGAGGGTGCAGGGTTTTGCAGCTCTGTTCTGCAGGCCTCTCTTGGTCATCTTTCTACAAAGGAGACACTCCGATGGTACACGGTCAGGACCTAAACATTTAAGACACCAGTCATGGGTGTCGGTAGCAGAAAAGGTACCGCTACACTTTGAACATTTTTTGAAACCACTAGTTGGTTTCTCCATTTTAGAAGAAAAGAGGGCCTAGTACCCAAAATAGTGTCTGGCACCTAGAGGGGACAGACCCTCCAAAAAGAAGAAATGTTTTTCTTTCTTTTTTTTTTTAGAGAAAAGAAGTAAAGAAATTAAGAAAATACCAGTGGTACCGGTATAGGCGTCGACGGTTAAGGCAGACGTGACCATAAAAGAAAATTTTCTGCGGTGACGAGGTTTGCTGTCTGTTGGCCCCGCAGAAAATGAAAAACTGAAGAGGGAGAGTTGGAAAGGCGGGAAGGCAGCAACGCAGGCGCAGTGGGATGCTCCCAAAAGCTTTCCTATTGGACGCTGGGGAGCGTTCCTACACGGGCTTCGTCGGTACAGACGATACCCATATGTGAAGACTACATTCCTGCTTATTCCTGGAGATATAGTTTTTCACTGAATGGGTGGTGGATGCTTAGAATGCCCTCCCGATGGAAGTGGTGGGGGTAAAGACAGTGACAGAATTCAAAATGGCATGGGACAGATACTGTGGATCCCTTTATAGCAACAGGATAGAATCAAAATAAACATAACTATTTCAAGAGATAAGGGGTGACCTACACGGAGTGGTTGGTACACCCCTAAACAAAAGATATGCGGAGGGGTGACCTGCATGGAGCGGCAGGTGCACCTGCTCTTGCCGCCTTGGTGGGCAGACTAGATGGATCATACTGGTCTTTATCTGCCATCATATACTATGTTACTATACTACTATGTATCCTTGAAGGATACTAGCCAAAGATTGAAGTTAGAGCATATCAGCAGAGAGGTACCAATAAAGACAAAAGTGGTCCAAATGCCCTTGAGTACAGAGCAGACAGAGCTTAAAGATTCCAACTTACCCCTGCCTACTGATAGCCAGATTAATATGAATAAAATACAGCCTCTAAATGCTTGTATGAAAACGTCAGAAGTCTAAAAAATAAGTTGGGAGAGTTAGAATATATAGCACTAAATGAGAGGTTAGATATGATTGGCATCTCAGAGACATGATGGAAGGAGGGCAACCAGTGAGATACTGTGATACCTGGGTACAAACTATATCGTAATGATAGAGAAGATCCAATTGGTGGTGGTATGTTAGAGAGAACATTGAGACACAAAGGATTAAAGTTTTGCAGGAAACAAAATTCACTGTAGAATCTCTATAGATTAAAATTCCATGTAAAAAAGGGAAGGGGAAGGCGATGGCAGTGGGGGTGTACTATCGACCGCCTGGCCAGAATGAACAAGTGGATGATGAAATGCTCAAAGAAATCAAGGAAGCTAACAAAAGTTATAGTACAGTAATAATAATGGGTGATTTCAATTAGCCTGGTATCGACTGGGTCAGTGCATGGCAGGACATACTAGGGAGATAAAGTTTCTAGATAAAGTAAATGACTGCTTTTGGAGCAGCTAGTTCATGAACCAACCAGAGGGAAAACCATTTTGGACCTAGTCCTTAGTGAAACACAAGATCTGGTGCAAGAGATAAGGGTGTTGGGGCCACTTGGCAATAATGATCATAGCATGATTGTGTTTGATTTAATAAATAGAGGACAGACGGAAAAGAAATCCACAGTACTACCTTTTGACTTTAAAAGGGAGACTATGATAAAATGAGGAAAATAGTTAAGAAAAAACTAAAAGGAGCAGTTGCAAAGGTTAAAGATTTACATCAAGCATGGGTGTGGTTTAAAAATACTATCTTAGAAGCCCAGACCAGCTGTATTCCACAATTTAAGAAAAGTGAAACGAAGTCCAAAAAACTGCCAGCATGGTTTAAAGGTGAGGTCAGAGAGACTGTTGCTGCCAAAAAAGCATCCTTCAGGAAACGGGAAAAAGGAGTCAAATGACGAAAACTGGAAACAACCCAAGCACTGGCAAGTTAGATGGAAGGCATTGATAAGGCAGACAAAGAAGAATTTGAGAAGCAGCTTACTGTGGAAGCAAAAACGTGTAAAAAAGACTTATTCAAGTACATTCATAGAAAAAAAAAAACCGTGAGAGAGTCAGTTGGACCATTAGATGATAGAGGGGTAAAAGGAGCACTAAGAGGGTACAAGGTCATAGCGGAGAGGCTGAATAAATTCTTTGCTTCAGTCTTTACTGAGGAAGATGTAGGGATGGTACCCATAACTGAAATTTAAAGGTGATGCCACGAAAGAATTGAAAAAAATATTGATACACCAGGAAGATGTATTACAACTATTTGATAAACTGAACAGTAGTAAATCACCTGGACCGGATGGTAACACCCAAGAGTGTTGAAAGAACTGAAATATGAGATTGCAGACCTACTATTAGTAATCTGTGAACTACCATTAAAATTATCTGTAATACCTGAAGATTGGAGGATGCCAAAGTAACACCAATTTTTAAAAAGGGTTCCAGGGGTGATCCAGGAAACTACAGACTAGTGAGCCTGACATCAGTACCGGGAAAAATGGTAGAAACCATTATAAAGAACAAAATTACTGAACATGTAGATAGTCATGTCTTAATGGGAGACAGCAAAAATGGCTTTAGCCAAGGAAGGCCTTGTCTTACTAATCTGTTATGTTTTTTTGAAGGTGTGAATAAACAGATAGACAAAGGTGAGTCAGTTGATATAGTGTATCTGAATTTTGAGAAAGCCTTTGACAAGGTCCCTCATGAGAGACTTTTGGCAAAATTAAAAAGTCACGGGATAGGAGGCAATGTAGTATTGTGGAACAGGAACTGGTTAAAAGATAGAAAGCAGAGGGTAGGGCTAAATGGCCAATTTTCCCAATGGAGAAAGGTGAATAGTGGAGTACCCCAGGGATCTGTGCTAGGTCTGCTGCTTTTTAACATATTCGTAAATGACCTGGAAATGAGAACCTGTGTCTTTTAGGGAAACTACTACATACTTGTGACCTAGATTTGCCACTGTTGGAAACAGGATACTGGGCTTGATGGACCTTGGTCTGACTCAGTATGGCATATCTAATGTTCTTATGTTCTCAGTGGTCTTCACCATTAAGCATACGGGGACAACTTTAAAGATCTCAATGGGCCTGATTCCGTCCTGGACATAGATTTCCTTTGTACGTCCGGTCTGAACTGGATGTACAGAGGGGACACGTCTAGCCCGGCGGGATCTGAATTGCGAACAGGCCTGCACATGCAGGACTATCCCCGGCTAACTCGGTCAAGACTCTTCTATTAAAGAGCTGTGATGCTGGCCGCAGGAGAACAAATGCTTATTCCCCGCAGCCCAAGCCCAATCTGGCCTCCTAAGGCCATGGTCGGGCTGTGGATAAGGTCCTCCAGCCCTCCCTGCCCCAACCGCGCCCCGGCGTTTAAATAATATCACGTCCAAGGAAGTTATTCCACCTCAGGGGTGGAATAACTTCCCTGCACATGTCGCCAGGCTCGGACATACAGGGCCGACATTAGAAAAAAGGTGGGAGAGGGGAGACATGGTAGAGATATTTAAATGCCTCTGTGGCATAAAGGCACAGGAGGAGAGATGCTTTCAATTGAAAGAAAGCTCTAGAATGGGGAGGCATAGGATGAAGGTGAAAAAAGATAGACTCAGGAGTGAATTGAGGAAAAATGTCCTTACGAAAGAATGGTGGATGTTTGGTACAGCCTTCTCAGTTGCAGTGGTAGAAACGAGGACTGTATCTGGATTCAAGAAAACATGGCACAAGTATAAAAGAATCTCTGAAGGCAAAGAAGGAACTGTAGAGCTTAGTAGCTGGTATGGAAGGGCAGACTGAACAGGCCATATATGGTGTTTATCTATCATCATTGTTCTATATTTCTATTAAGAAGGATAAATAAGAAAATGCTGTTCAGCAAGATGGCGAGAACAAGAGTTAGGAGTTGGATTAAAGACGAGCTAAACACTAGGTAACAACAAATATACTGCTTAGCCTTTTCCACATCCTATCCATTGTGAGTACAGGCACAAATTTAATTCTCTCTTTATAGGTAATCTTATATTGATTTGTGAAAACCTGGTGAATTCTCTGATAAGTCAAGTTCAGCAAACTTAGTTTTCCCACAACACCATTTCTGTAGTTGTGTGTGTGGAGTAAATGCTTGGAAAAAGCACCATTTAAATTTCTCATATGCTGCCTCATCAACAGCAGCAGCTGTATTTTGTACCTCCTTTTTCCTTTTATTTGACCTGTCATTGCTTTAATCTGGTCTTTCCTGCCATCGGCACATGACCGCTAGTTCCCATTATTATGTATGTGCTCTGTGCATCAAGGAAATAAGTGCACATCAATTTCCATTAGGAAATCTGAACATGAGTTTCTGGAGGCTTTGCCAGTGTAAGTCAGATGTCTCCAACAGGGCAAGCCCTGGCCTTGAATGTGGTGTTACCATCTTCCTGAAAATACATCCCCCTCACCCTAGATCCTCATTAAGACAAGCTGTCCTGAAAATATGAACCCCCCCCCCCTAAAAAAAGGCATTGAATAAAAGCAGCTAGATGCTCCCCCTTGCAGTTCTCTCAGTGAACAGAAACCAACTGCTGTGCACAAGGAAGATAAATGCTTAAGGATCTCCTGACACTCGTTTTAAAGTCTTTGCACATATTTCTGTCACGCTACAAAGATCTACACTGCATGTTCAGTTTATTATTGTACTGACTAATTTTAAATTCCTCAGTTGCTGCACAGAGAAAATTGACTGATAAAGTTGACATTATCTTTTCCCTGCTGGTGACTGCGTCAAGTCACAATCAAACACCACTGTCTGATGTCATAAACCAGATAAACAGTGTTTATGCCGAATAATCCATTTTCAGTGAATAACAATCCAGAGTAAGTCAAAGGGAGTTTTAACTGGTGACCCAAGTAGGTAGACAGTGGAAGTCACAAAAGAGCCATATGCTGACAGTACTTCATCACACAGTCAACTAGAGACTTCTGCTGTATTCAAGACCCAGATCTTGCTGGCAAACGTACACTGCATGGACCACATTGTACTGGTGAAAAACACTGGGATCGAGTTCAAAATGAACCTCTTCTAGAACAGACTCCACCAGACCATGAAAGACATCATAGGCACGAAGCAGCTGTCTCAACAACGGTCTGGTGCACTGAGGTTCTACTTTAATTCAGCTTTGCAGGAATGATGAATTGGATCAACTCAAGATGCTCACATGTTGACCCAGAAGTATTGATTTCTGATTTGCTTTCACTATCTCAAAATCAAGCTTATAAATTTGTCCACATGTGCTGCAATGCATGTGAAAAAGTCCCAAGGATAGCATAAGCTCCCCTAAATACAGTTTCAGTTTGGTGCCACTCAGCTGCAGGGGTGCCTTTGGTGCCAATCTCATTTTGTCTTTCAAGCACATGACATTACATATTGTTTCAGAATCCAGCTGACAAGGTTGTACCATATTATTTGGTCTGAAATTGAAACCATTTTTGCCTACATAGCACCATGGCACTCTTGAGAAAACTGCATCAGTACTGATTAGTCTGCAACATCTTACTCTATCTCTTCCAACTTATGCAGCTTACTTGCTGTGTTCAGCTTCCTGCTTAATAGGCATACCCTTGCAAAATGATTTGGGCCATCACACAGCCAACAGCTGTTCCCATATGCTAGACAGTGTTCTTTCACTTGCTTATGTGCATTGGCACAGTACTTACATGCAGCAGATTTGGTTGATGATAAGTTACTCTGCTCTTGCTTGTTGCCAATCCATCCATCAGCCTGCAGGTCCTGTCCTATAGTTCTCAGATGCAGGCAAGCAATATTATGCATCTCTTCTTCAAACTAAATTTAACTGCACCTATATTTTCATCTTTGACCACTGCAGTTAGTACACCCTCTTCAGTATCGTCAACCTATTCCCTTGTAGAGGATTTGGCCTACTATTTTTCCAAAGGACTACTAATATTCAGAAAGAATCCCAATATAATAGATCTTCTGTAACACTCATTTTGGGTCTGGTTGATCATTCTGCACAGAATAATACACTATCAACAATTTGTTGCTCATTTAATTTGCCTACATTATTTAGTTGAGATAAGGCAATTTCATCTATAAATTTATTTATTTATTTAATTTATTTATACACATTTATATACTGCATCTTCCAGAGTTCAGTTGCGGTTTACAGTGAACAACAATTAACAAAGCAAGTTTGTTTTACATAAATATGACTTCATCAGGTTTAGTCTCTCTTGCTGCCACTCTGTTAAACGTTATAGGCCTGATATTCAGCAGTGGCAGCTAGCGCAATTACAGTGGCTAGCTGTCGCCACTGAACGCTAAAACCAGATATTCAATGCTGGGACCATATCTGGCCACCAGCATTGAATATAAGGGTTGGCTGGCGAAGCAGGAAGCTAACTGGGCAGAGTCAGTATTCAGCTGCTGCCCGGTTAGCTTTGGCAGGAAAAGCTAGGACAATCTTTAATGTGCCTATCTTTTGCCACCGAGGGATAACTGGGCAGCAGTTGAATGGTTATCCCTGGGTGCAGCCCTCAGAACACCATAATGCTAACTGGTTAGCATCCCATGTGCCAAGTGGTGGCGCCGAACCGTTTCAGTGCCGTTGAATATCGGGCTGACTATATTGCAGGTCTGCAAACAATGTAAATGCTTTTGAATATCGGGCCCTACAATTTTAGAGCTGCTTCCAATTATTTTATTATTACAATCGCTGGTCTTACTATGGGAAACACTGTCCCAGTTTGGAAGCAAGCAAAACGTCTCTCTAGATCCCATTATTGATGCTAATTACAGAATTATTTCTAAAATCTCTTATTTGTCCAATGTCACTGAAAGAGGAGCTGTAATATAACTTACTAATTTAATTGAAAAGTCACTAGTTCTGCACCCAAAACAGGTTGCATTCTGAAATGGAGCCTTTATTGCTTTACTCATTTTCATCACATCAGCTTCAATGTCCAGCAGGGCCGTATCAAGCTATAACTGTGCCCTGTGCAACTAGAGAACCTGATGCACCCTCCCTCCCCCCAATGACACATCAAACTTTTATCAGTTGAGCTCGTCTTGCAGTTGGGGGTGGGGGGGGGGCAGCTGGAAGGCTCCTGCTCATATGCACATGTCCCTCCTTCCTTCCCTCCCTCCCAGCCACAGTTGTGGTCAACATTATTGGCACCCTTGCAGTTCAACCCCTTAATGTTCAATATCTCCTAAAAAAAAGTGGCCAGCGAAATGGCTTTGGACTCTATATGCCAGTGGTTCTCTGGGACCCCCAGGCTAGTCAGGTTTTCAGGATATCCACAATGAATATGCATGAGATAGATCTGCATACAATGGAAGCAATGTATGAAGATCTATCTCATGCATAATCATTGTGGATATCCTGAAAACCTGACTGGCCTGGTGGTCTCAAAGGACTGGGTTGAGAACCACTGCTATATGCACACACATTGATACATAAAAGAATCAAATAAAACAAGACTAATTAAAAAAGGAAATAGTATAAAAACTGGGACAATGCCAGGACATGATTACTGGCACACAAGAGAGCTGCCTGAGACCATCAGAAAAGCCATAATCAAACACCAAACTTCAAAGGGGTAAAGGCCATTTTCAAAGACCTTGGGATTCCTGTGTCTACAGTTTGCAATGTTATTAAAATGTTTTCTGCTCATTGAACTGTCAAGAACCTCCCAGGAAATGGTGAGAAGAGGAAAATTAATCCAAGAAGTCTTTGAAGGTTAGTGTAAACTGTTGAAAAATACCACGTACAACATCCAAAGAGCTTATGGCTGACCTGGAGCAATCTGAAGTGGTGGTTTCAACCCGTACCATACGCCACGCACTAAACAATGAAGGATTTCATGGGCGAAGGTCAAGGAGGACCACACTGCTCAAAGACAGATCTAAAAAGGCATGCTTGATCTTTGTCCAAACCCACATTGAGAAACCACATTCCTTCTGGGAAAATGTTCTGTGGACAGATGAAACCAAAACTTGAGCTCTTTGGCAATGCAGACCAGCAATACATTCACAGATGAAGAAATGAAGCTTATAAAGGAAAAAAATATTCTTCCTACAATTAAATATGGTAGAGGTTCCATAATGTTGTGGAGCTGTTTTGCTGCCTCAGGAACTGGAGGCTTGGAACGTATTAAAGGAATCATGAAGTCAGAGGACTACCAAGGTATTTTGGAGTGAAATGTGCTACCTAGTGTGAGAAAGCTAGGTCTGGGTCAAAGGTTATGGGTCCTCCAACAGGACAATGGCCCAAACCATACATCCAAAAGTACAAAAGAATGGTTATAAAGGAAAAAATGGCTAGCAATGAGTCCTGATCTCTATCCAATTGAGAACCTTTGGAAAGAGCTGAAATCTACCATTAGTAAAAGGATTTCTGGGAACATTCATGAGCTCAAACAAATTGCAATTGAAGAGTAGGATAAACTACCAGCAGACTGATGTATGAAACTTATAGATGGCTACAAGAAACATTTGTAGGCCCTCATCACTGCCAAGGGTTGTACAACCAATTATTAGTGAAGGGTGCCATTAACCCTGTCCAGGTCATAGTTTGTTTGTCTCTCAGAAATTACTACATCTAAGTTGTACAGACATCTTTTTTTTTTGTTGTATACCTTTGAACATACTATTAAAATATTATGATGACATTCAGTTGGAATATTTCCAGTTATTTCTCAAGATATTATACACAACATATCTAAAATGCAAGAGTGCCAATAATGTTGACCACAACTGTACCAATGCCCAGGAACTTGCTGCTGCCTGCCGATCTGCACTTGCTGGATAGGGAAAGGAGACACTCCAACTCCTCTATAGCCCAACTGACCTTATAACAGCAGAAGATTATGCCATGATTCCACAGATTGCAGTGGAGCTGCATGGCTGGCAGGGATCCCCAGGACCCAAATATCAGTTTCTGCAGGGCCAGGGCCGGGGCCAGATGGAGCAGCAGGAGCTTATGCCGCTTGCGGCTCCCCACCGCTCTACCTGGATTTCAATGCCGGCAGTGCAAACACATTCTTTATGCATCCTTGCGGCCCAGCATCATGTATTGATGCTAATCTCATGCATCGCAGGATTTTTGTCAAGAAATGCTGGACCACAAGGATGCATTTAGAACGTGCTTCAACTTCCAGCACGGAAGTCCAGGTAGAGCAGTGGGGAGCCACGGCATACGCTCCTGCTGCTCCACCCAGCACCGGCCCTGCAGAATCTGATTTTTGGGACCTGGGGATCCCTGCCAGCCAGGTCGCTCCACTGTGAGGACAAGACTTACACTACACTGTGTTGCACTGCACTGACTTCTCCCCTGCCCCCAGTAGAGCTGCACAGCATGGCTCAGTGGCTCACCTAGAAAAGTAAACTTTGGGCAACTCTCCTATTTTCCCAAACCTCGTGGCTCAGGGCTCCTGCAAAAGGCTGAGACCTTCATTTCCAGTGGGGGCACTGCCAGCATGCTTCCAATTCCGGTCCATGTTCAAATGCGCCCCTACTTTTTTGCACCCTGTGTGGCGCTGATGTGGAGTTCCCCACAGATCAATTCTGACCTTGCTTCTGTTTATCTTCATCACTCCCCACCTTACGTCGATCATTTGTAATCATTTGCTACTATTATGCCATAACACAGTGGCTTATGAACAACAAACTAAAACTTAATCCTCAAAGGTCTAATGCTATGTGGATCACATATAATAGTGAACAACCAGATCATGCTCCTATACTATCAGGTTACCCACTTGTATTCCAAAAGACTACAATGAGCTAAGTTTACCAAATTTCTGCAGTTATACAATCCTGTTATTTTGCTCTACAACAGATTCGTAGTATTTGTTCACTCTTAGTCATCAAACACCTGCATTCATTCATATGGTAGTAATGTCACAAACAGACTACTGCAACTTGCTTTCTAATTGTCTTAAAACTACAACTACAAAAAAGGCTTTAGCTCTTGCAAAGTATAGTTATTCAATAACTTTAAAAAAACTGAAATTCAATAAAGTGACCCCATTATACTGTACATAACAGAACAATAGTTTCCTGTCTCATATCATATTCAGTTTAAGTCCTTAGTGCTTACATTCAAATTATTATCAAAGGTACCCTGGAATATCTTCCTTATTGATACCGTACACTATATCCAAAGACGTTATGTTCCTTAAATGAAAACTTGCTTGTTGGCCCAAGTTTGTTTCAAATTCATTATGAAGTAACCCATCATACAGTCTTTCCTTGCTTGGCCCCCTACCTTATAGATCGCTCTACCTCATTATCTAAAAATGGAAAGTTCTCTTGAAAAGGTTTTAAACAGGAAATGCCTGTTTCCCATCAGCACCAGCGGGCTTAACAGAGCCGCGAGAGAGAAACTCTCCCTTCGCGGCTCTGAAAACTGACACCGAGGGGAGTGATTCAGGGAGGGCTCTGCCAGGCAGGTGGGGGGGGGGGGCGAGGAACACTTGATTCTGCCGCTGCCATGGCGGCAACGGCAACAGCAGCCAGTTTTTTATTTTTTAATTTACCTGGGCTGATGGGGGGGAGGGGTTAGGACTGGTTATGGGCTATGGACTGATGGGGGGGTTAGGACTGGTAATGGGCTATCTGGGGGGCTAAGACTGAAAATGGGGTGATGGGGGGTTAGTACTGTAAGTGGGCTGATGTGGGGCTTAGGACTGGTAATGGGCTATGGGGTGGCTAGGACTGGTAATGGGCTGGGGAGTTGCTAGGACTGGAAATAGGCTGAGTGGAAGGGGGGCTTGAACTGCAAATAGCTGATGGGGACAGGGGCTTGGAATGGAAATGGGCTGAGTGGAAGGGGGGCTTGAACTGCAAATAGCTGATGGGGAGGGGGAGGGGGGCTTGGAATGGAAATGGGCTGTGAAGGGAGGGAGCTAGGACTGGAAATGGGCTGAGTGGAGGGGGGAGCTAGGACAGGAAATGGGCTGATAGAGGGGCTAGGATAGGACTGGAAATGGGGGTGCTAAGATTGGAAATGGGCTGTGGTGGGGGCTTGAATTGAAATGGACTCATGGAGGGGCTAGAACTGGAAGTAGGCTCATGGGGGGCTTGGATTGGAAATAGGCTGAGTGGAGGGGAGCTAGGATTTGACATGGGCTGATGGTGGGGCTAGGAAAGGACTAGAAATGGGCTGATGGGGGGCTGGGATTGGAAATGAGTTGATGGAGGGACTCGGATAGGACTGGAAATGGATGGGGGAGCTAGGACTGGAAATGGGCTGATGGTGGGGCTAGGATAGGACTGGAAATGGGCTGATGGGGGGCTAGGACTGGAAATGGGCTGATGCGGGGACTAGAAGGGAGCGGATGCTGGGTGGGGCTGGAACTAGAAGGGAGCTTATGTTGGGGGAGGATTAGAATGGGATGGGGCTGGGAGAGTGAAATGGAGAGGGGAAAAATATTTTGTATGGGAGGGAAGAAAAATCTACAATTGGCCGGGTATTAGGAAAGAAAGTGGGGACTGAGGATGGAGGGATACAATTTGAGTGGGTGAAATAGGAATGAGGAAAGAGCAAAAGGAGAAAGATTAGTATTTTAAAGCAGATGTAGAGAGAGAATGGAAAAAAACTAGGAGAGAAGAAAGGACAAATGGACAGCAGACGATGGAGAGTTAGCAGAAGACACGAAGAAACCAGAAGAAAGTGGCTGGAGCAATTGCAACTGAAAATAAATGCACAAAATGTAGAAAAATATCTCTTTATTTTGAATTTATTAACTGGAATATGTCAGCTCTGGGAAATGTGCATCATTAATGTCTGTGCTTTGTTTAGTACAAGAGGAAATTAATTTATAGTTTTATTTCTACAGTGTTGTTGTACATTCCAAGTTTGGCTTTTGGGGTTCCCAGTTTAATTATTGTCTTCCTGTTTCTAAATTATGATTCCTTGTTTGGTGATGGTCTATTTTCTGCATGTGTAACCGAGCTGAGGTATTCTGTTTATGTAATTCCTATTTGACATTGCCACTTGTTCTCTTTCCCCAGTAGGTCATGTATTGTTATTCTCTGAAATGTATTGGTTTAATATTTGCAGTGTTGCCTTTTGATAGGTAGAGTATGGTGCTTTGTGAGTCCTGGTAGTGCTGTTACGATACGGCGGGTTCGCTATGGGTTCTAAATGGGTAGTGTTTGTAGTAGTTCCTAATGTGCCTGGTGGTTGGCACTGGATTATAGTAATGTAGAAATCTTTCAGTCTTTCTTTATCCATACACTCATTAAGAGGCATGTTTACTAAAGGTTAGTGTATGATAATATTATGCAGATATTTATGCAAATGAGGCCCCGCACCGAGTCTCCGCACATGACCCCGCACCCCCCTTTGACCGCCCCTGCTTGAGTTGGTAGGTTATGCCTCTTTATCATAGTCAAGTCCTGCCTAAAAACACATCTGATTGAGGCTGCTTTCAAATCTTAAACCTTGGCTTCTTTATCACACCCTTGTTGATTTTAACAATGCTTACTGTAATAAATGTATTTCCTCTTCTTTGTCTTGTCTGTGTCCACTAGACTGTAAGCACTTGAGAGAAAGGACTCTCTGTTATGCGTATCTCTAGAGCATCTACCGGTAACTTGAATCACCACAATTGTTACAAACTACTATATCACAAAATACAATGTAACATTCAGCTTTAAAAGGCCCTTCTCTAAATCATATTTAAACAACTGGTAATAGCTACATGGGTAAACAATCAGCATCAATTTGTGCAATTATATAATTTTTCTCATTAGTCTATTTAACCTTTATTGTACAAAATCATATTTATAATACAATCTATATTTTCATACATCTAAAACTTTGCAATCAAATTACCATACCTTAAAACAACTTGCACATCAATCAGGATTTCAACTAAACACATATAGCCAATCTGGACTATCTGTAACACCCACGAGTCCAAGGTGATGAGAGGCCAGCTATGGGCAAAGTGGACGACCCCCCCTCTCCCGACTCCCCTTCCCCCAAACAAGAGGTTTCCCTCTGTTGCAAGGGGTAGATTGGCTACACTCCACAGGAATCAGTCAAAACTCCATCCCCCGGCTGGGGCTGTGGAGTGGGCAGGGATTTCTGAGGCTTCTCTCATCGCTGCTGGCGAGGGGCCTTCGCCTTTTGCTGCAAGCTTTGAGGGCTTGGAAAGTACCTCCACTTACACTGGTAGTAAGACTTCTTTGGCCTCTGGTACCTCTTGCGAGAGGGTTCAGAAGTCTTCCTCGAGAGCCTGGTGAGGGTGATGTGCTGCTTTTCTATATAATCAGCCTTGGCCTCCACCTGCTCTCTGAAGAGGTTCTCCCCTCTGCACAGCACATCTGCCAGCTTGTTTTGGACAGACTGCTCCAAGTCTGAGGACTGGAGCGAGGCGAGCCAGTGGTCCCCAATGCCCACTGTCACTGCCCTGCAGACTGACTTAAAGGCATCACAGGTTGCCCGGGCCACATACTTGGAGCAGTCCTTGCCACAGCCCACCAGGACATGGTAGGCGTCCGGCTGCTCTGGGGGCATGAAGGAGCCCAGCTCAGCAGGGACCAGCACAATGTCCTTTAGGAACATGCTCATGTACAGTTGGTATGACAGGACCTTGGGCACCAGCATGGAGCTCTGGAAGCATTGCCGGCCAAAGGAATCCAGTGTCCATGCCTCCCTACCTGGGGGCATTGAGGAGTGAGCCTTACTGCTTTGAATTCTTTTCAGAGCAGACTCCACCATCAGAGAGTGGTGTGGAAGTTGAGGCTTCTCAAAACCAGGGGCCATCTGGACCCAGTACATTGAGTCCAACCTCCTGCTGACAGTGGGTATCATGAGGGGGTTCTCCAACATTCTCATCTGCGGCCTCTGTAAGATCCAGTGCACTGGCACCGTCACCACTTCTTTAGGGGCCAAGGGATACTGGAGGATCCTCCACCTTCAACTCATCCTCCAGGGAAAAGGGGATGGCCTTGACCATATTCCTGACAAAGTCCTGAAAGGACATATCCTCAAGAGAAGACTTCCAATGTTCATGAGGAGCAGAGGGGTCTGACGGAAATTCAGGAGACCTGGTATCAAACAGGATCTCTGATTCCACGTTGGTGCCCAGCCATCTGAGCCCATCTCTGAGAGGAAGTATCATTGGAACTCCTCCTGGCGCTCCCTCCAACTATGTGGGAAGGGGGAGTGTCAACAAGATCAATGCGGCATCGAGTATTTCTTGGATTTCACCGGGACATCAGATCTGACACACTCGATAGTGAAATAGCTGTGGGAACTGGCATTGACTCCAACTGATGCTCCGATGCTGCTGCATTTTCAGGCAACACATGGGTCTTGAGTATTGGTTCGACGATGTGTTGTGACCATTCCATTGGCACCATGGGCCAGACTGTTGATGCGCCAGCATTGCCACCATGCGGGCCTCAAGGGTCCAGAGTTGTTCCTCAAGGACTGCTGCTTCCGAAGGCTTTAGGGCTGGAACAACTTCGGCTACTGTCTCTAGTATCACCTCAGGGGCCTCAGGCCCATGAACATTGGGTAATGCGTGGTGTTCCTCCAGCATTGTGGGGCAGATTACTCCTGCCTGGGCACCTTACTGGGCTGTTCCTAGCCATTGCTCCTGGTGTCACATCAGGAAGGGCTCTTATGCCGACGCACATGGGCTTTAGCCCTGTGCTCGGACAGGTCCCCCTTCGATGTTGATGGGGTAAGTTCCTTCTTCGGTTCGATGTGCAGGTCTATGGACTGCCGCCACTCCAGGCCACCACAGCCCCTGTGCTCCAAGTGAGCTCGAGCACCCCTTGATATCGACACCTTGGTGTGCTCTAGTGGGGCCATTGGGACCGATGCTGGAGCCAACAATGTGGACTCACGAGTGCTGCCCAAAGAGGGACTCTCACTGCTTTTCCCAAATCTTCAGGCCCCTTTTCATCATGTGCAGGAACAGATTGCAAAAGGAGGGCTAATAATTGGGGCCCATGCACTGAAAGTCCCAATTGTGCTTCTCCACGACCAAAATGGTCCAGGCACATTTGGGACACTTCTTGAAACCACTGGCCGGCTTCTGAGATATGACTGGGAAAAATGGCTGTGGTGAGATCAAAAGGCTTGATCATGCCAGCTGCAGGAAAACAAAGGAGAAACCCAAAAAGGGTACCAATATCAAGAGGAAGCATCGGAACTGGGCAAAACTGATGGTTGGGGGGCCGATGCTACCAATGGCAGATGAAAAATTCAAGTGAAAAAGACTCCAAGGGCAGAAAAAGAAAGATACATTTACCACGGTAGTACAAACATGTCTTAGGGACTCAGTGGAAAAAGAAGACTGGGGAAGATGGTACCATTGCAGGCAAGAAGGTCGGCGCACATGCATGGTGGAGCCTCCCAAAAGCTTCCAATAGAAGCTGGGGAGTGTTCCCATGTGAGGCTCTGTCAGTGACATCACCCATATGTGAGGACTTACTTCCTGCTTGTCCACAAAGAAAAGATTCTTTAAGCGAGATCCTTAAAAGTGGCCCATTTTAGGGGCTCTAAAGGAGCAGGCAACAGGGTCTGAAGAAAAAGATCCAAATCCCATGGTGAATGCAAGGGGAGCCATACGTGATGCTCCCCCCCCCCTTAAGGAAGTGTACAACATCCGTATAACTTACTCATGCGTGCAGCAGAACACAGTTGCATCTGTATGATCATGAGCTCCAGGTGCACCAGAAAAGAAGGAGTTAGCACTAAAAAACAAACAAACATACGATGCTGAACCAGATGACAGACTATGCTACAGAAAGGTTGGGCTGCCCCCCACAGTAATTGCTGACAAAAGCAGGCACAACAAAATAAGTCAAGGACTATACTTAACCCAGTGGATCCTAGGACCGAGGATGGTGCTGGACTCAGGAGGCTCTCAAGTACTCTGCACTTTCCTCACATACCTTCATTCCTTCTGATCACTGCTCTGAGGGGCTGGGGGACAGAGGGGAAGAGGAGATGTGTGAAGTCAGGGTCTTGATCCATCTGAATCTCAGGCTCTCAACCGGTCAGGGAAGATGACTTTCCTCCATGAGGGAAATTCCAGTAGGGTACCCTTAGATACAGTGAGAAGACAGCTGCCAGAGCTCTATTAGGTCCATGGCACCCCTGGAGACAGGAGCTAATCCATTTCCAAAACTGAGCTATACTGATCTTGCATCCACCATCACCTGGAGACAGAAAAATACTGGGGGGAGGGGGGGGCGGAGGTTGGTGCCAAGATGACGGACTGCTGAGTTTGTTTGAGTCATCAAAAAAGAATACTGCCTTCCCCAACAACCATCACCATTTTTTTGTCGGGTATAAACCGCAAGGCAGAGAGGACACACCTCTAAACCTTACGCAGTACATGCCCCTTTTTTTATTTATTTAATGTCCAAACTTGCATTCAGCAATTATAAAACCGAAAGTAAATCCACACTTATCTGCTCAAGCACGACGTGCACGTTTCGAAGCATCAGGCTTCTGCTTCAAGTGTACCAGTGAGAAAGTAGTGTGCCCTTTCTTTCCTCCTC
This sequence comes from Ichthyophis bannanicus, assembly GCA_033557465.1. Lineage (NCBI taxonomy): Eukaryota > Metazoa > Chordata > Amphibia > Gymnophiona > Ichthyophiidae > Ichthyophis > Ichthyophis bannanicus. Next base: position 199,016,211 of record CM066039.1, read on the forward strand.
AAAACAACCTCAGAAAACAACGGTTAACAGCAGAGAGGACTGACTGGAAAGGAATATAATAGAAGAATATGAGAAAAAATATGGGTTTGCCCTCAACAGTTTTTGTGAATTAAAAGTTTTGAGTAAATAGAAGAACAACGAATGGAATAATAGCCCTGGAGAACAACATCGTTAATATCCCCTTGAAGAACCCAACAGGAGAAACGCCAGAGCGCTTGCAGAGGCGTTGGGGTGTTCTATTTTCATCGTATGTCAAAGGGGCTTTGAACAAGCACCGTTCTGCCTCAGATAAGTAGAATGGCGTTGTGTTCTGGTTTTAAATGAATTTCAGTTGATAATAACATTTAGAAACACTTAGAAAGCAAAAAGAAACTTTGTTTAAGAAAATAATCCCGGTCATTGATGTAAACGAACACCACATTGGGTGAATTACCATACCCATTAGTAAGGTGTGAAAGACAAGTATCGTTTATCTGAGACCGGTGGTGAAGAGTTAGAAGCATTTAGGTTGAAAAGAAAAAAAAGTACTAGAGTGGATTTTTTTATAATTGGTATTGGTTAGTAGTTCACTCTTTCATTGGATCTGACCTCAGTATTTGTTTTGCACATAGGCGAGGGCAAAAAGGTCCGCCATCCAGGTGGACAGCGTATGCTTGGTCACTGCCTCCAAGCCTACTAGAGTCGTAGGAGATGAAAAGATGGGAAGCTTTGCAGTGGCCCTGAGTGTGTTGGATATAGAAGGACAAAGCTCTCTTACAGTCCAAGGTGAGAAGGACCAACTCCGCCCAACTGGAGTGAGGTCTTGGAAAGAAAGTAGGGAGCACTACTTCCTGGTTGAGATGAAGGGAGATACTACCTTCGGAAGGAATTGGGGTGCGTGTGAAGCACCACTCTGTTGTTGTACAACCTGGTATAAGGCGCCTCCGTCACTAGGGCCTGAAGCTCGCTAACTCCGCGAGTGGAGGTGAGTGCAACCAGGAACGCCACCTTCCAAGAGAGGTAGCGAAGGTGGCAGGTAGCCAGAGGCTCAAACAGTGGGAGAGTGAGCTGCCCCAATTCCAGTAAAAAGCATATACCATCTCCAAAGAGCCCAAAACATATGCGCCAAGATGGTCACTAAAGCTAATCTAACAGACCATGTCACCCCAATTCTCCTAGACTTACACTGGCTCCCTATAAACAGCCGAATAAAATACAAAATCCTCCTAACTACATTCAAAATCGTCAACAACATCTCCCCATCACAACTATCCACCCTAATACACCCCCCATCAGATACTAGATCACGCAGACAGAACGCAACCCACTCCCTCAACATAAAAACAAATTTTAGAAAAACTAAAGCGACAACAAGTGACAGGGCTTTCTCCTTCGCTGCCCCCACCCTCTGGAATGAAATACCATTAACACTACGCATGATAAAAGACCTTCACCAATTCAAAAAGAATTAAAAACCTACCTCTTTACAAAACACTTTGAAATCCCCTACCAACAAAGAACCTCACCAATACAATCACAGAAACACATACACTGTACCCAAGACAGAACAAATGACTAACACAGAAAATTTCTCTAACCCCTCACAACACGCTAATGAACCACTCAAACAGTTGACTATTTCACCACTGTAACTAACTAAGATGCGCTCCATGTATATAACTTGTAAATAGTTTGAAAAGCTCTGTTATAGTTAATGTTCAAAATATGTTCAAAATGTTGTTCAAAATATGTTCAAAATATGTTCCCTGTAAGCACACCTGTATATAGTTAAAGCATAATGTTCCTTGTAAATGTATACAGAAGTATACAATTGTTCTGTTTAAAGTTCAATGTAAACCGCCCCTGATCTCTGGAAGGGGCGGTATAGAAAAGACCGTTAAATAAAAAAAAATAAAATAAAAAAATACTATGCTGAGGTCCCATTCGGTTGCCGGAGGGTGAACCAGGGGCTTTGACAGGAGTAGGCCACAAAGAAAACGGGTCACCAAAGGTGGACCGAGAGGGGCTTGCCATCCACCGGGTGGTGGTGTGCCCCCAGTGCGCTAAGGTGCACCCGGACAGAGTTAGACTTGAACCCGGATTGTGAGAGGTGTAGAAGGTACTGTAACACCAGTTCACCATGCAGGAGAATGGGTCAGCCCAGTGCTCGGCGCACCAAGCCGAAAACATGGACTACAAAAGAGGACTACTACTTCAGGAAAGAAATCTGCAATTGTAAGTATTTACTTCTTGGAATTTTTCTAAATCTTAGGGGAAAAGGAATTCTTTAGATTAAAGCTGATTAACCTGTGAACCCAGTGTATGTGTTAAATCAGTCAGGGCCTAGTAGCAGCAAAGAACTTTCAGTTTACATTTAAAACACAGCAGAGAGCTTTCTGGTTAAATTTAGACCCCAAGACTCCCTCTATCCACGCAAGGGCTGTGGTACCCCCCCTGGAAATTGGTCACAGATTACCTTAGAAGCACAGGACAGGGTACTCTGTAGCAGCCAGCTTTTCATAGGTCTTCTTTCCCACCCTCCTTCCCCAACACCCACCCACCCCTAGGATTATCGTAGCTTTATAGTTGCTTAAACCTGTTAAAGGTGTCATATTCACTCTCAGATGCAGCTATTAATCCTCATCAGGAATACATTAAGGACCTGAGATTAATTAAGCTTCAGGTGAATAAAGTACATTAAACATATTAGGTATAGTTTTATTACATATTTTGCAAGATATGGTCTCCAAAACTGAACACAGTATTCCAGGTGAGGCCTCACGAGCGACCTGTACAGTGGCAGAAAGGAAGAGGTACTTATGCCACTGTACAGGTCGCTGGTGAGGCCTCACCTGGAATACTGTGTTCAGTTTTGGAGACCATATCTTGCAAAAGATGTAAAAAGACTGGAAAGTGTTCAGAGGAAGGCGACCAAAATGATTTGGAGCCTGCGTAAGAAAACCTTATGAGAAGAGACTTGAAGACCTAAATATGTACACTTTGGAGGAGAGGAGGGATAGGGGAGATATGATTCAGACCTTTAAATACTTAAAGAGGAACGATGAACAAACAAACCTCTTCCAAAGACGGGGAAGCTGCAAAACTAGAGGGCATAACATGAAGCTGCAAGGTGGAAAATTGAAAGGCAATGTCAGGAAATATTTTTTCACTGAAAGGGTAATGGGTGCTTGGAATGCTCTCCCGATGGAAGTGGTGGGGGCAAACACGGTGACGGAATTCAAAACAGCATGGGACAAGCACAGCAGATCCCTTTACAGCAACAGGATAAAAACAAAATAAACTGAACCATCTAACTTCTCAACAAATAGGGGTGTCCTACATGGAGTGGTGGGTCCACCCCTAAACAAAGACATGGGGAGGGGTGGCCTGCACAGAGCATCAGGTGCACCTACTCTTGCCGTATTGCTGGGCAGACTGGATGGACCATGCTGGTCTTTATCTGCTGTCATTTACTATGTTACTATATTAGTATAAGTATTCCCAGAAACCCTTAGTAAGTAAAGAACTTAAATATCTAAACACAACCTTAAAACTAAAATGCAGACAGCAGTCCAGCAGCGAGATGGGGGCTTTCCGGTCTTTTGCACTCAGTGTCATATGTATGATTTTCTCCCAGTTGGCGAGGGGTCTTACGTGTACACTAGGTGCAAGGAGCTCTTTGCTCTCAGGGAATGAGTCCAATCTCTGGAGGCTAGAGCAGCAGACTTGGAAGACATAAGGAAGACGGAGAGGTACATAGACAAGACCTACAGGAATATAGTCCTGAAGTCCCACCTCTAGACTGGCAGCATCCCTGTTGCAATGGAGGAGAGAGGTCACATGACAGGAGAGAATAACTCTGGTGTGGCAAGAAATGATCCTGTAGCTAGGACCTATCCTCCAGGAGATGTAAAACCCTTTCACACCGAGGAAGTTTCTCCAGGGCCATGTGCCCATGAGGGAAGGGTTAGGACAGCCGTTATAGTTGGTGATTCGGTCATTAGGCACGCAGATAGCTGGGTGGCTGGTGGACGTGAGGATCACCTGGGACCATACCTGCCTGGTGCGAAGGTAGAGGACCTCACGTGCCACCTAGACAAGGTCTTAGATAGTGCTGGGGAAGAGTCTGCTGTCTTGGTACATGTTAGTACCAATGACATAGGAAAATGTGGTAGGGAGGTTCTGGAGGCTAAATTTAAGCTTTTAGGTAGGAGGTTGAAATCCAGAACTTCCAGAGTAGCATTCTCTGAAATGCTTCACGTTCCAAGTGCAGGATCCAAAAGGCAGCCAGAGCTCCGGAGTCTCAATGCGTGGATGAGACGATGGTGCATGGATGAGGATTTTGGATTTGTTAGGAACTGCGGAACATTCGGCATGGGCGTGACCTTAACCGGGATGGAACCAGGCTGCTGGCATTTATCTTTAAAAAGGAGATAGAGCTGCTTTAAACTAGATAATAGGGGAGAGCTGACAGTCGCCCAAGAGCGCATGGTTCAGAAGAATGTATCCATGAAGGATACTCCCAAAAGAATGAAGTTAGGGCATATCAGCAGTGAGGTTCCAATAAAGAAAAAAGTATCCCAAATGCCCTTGAGTATGGAGCATACAGAGCTTAAAGATTCCAACTTACCCCTGCCTACCGACAGACAGATTAATATGAATAAAATACAGTCTCTAAAATGCTTGTATGCTAATGCTAGAAGTCTAAAAAATAAGATGGGAGAGTTAGAATATATAGTACTAAATGAGAGGTTAGATATGATTGGTATCTCAGAGAAATGGTGGAAGGAGGACAACCAGTGGGACACTGTGATACCTGGGTACAAAATATATCGTAATTATAGAGCAGATCAAATAGGTGGTGGGGTTGCACGCTATGTTAGAGAGAGCATTGAGTCACAAAGGATTAAAGTTTTGCAGGAAACAAAATTCCCTGTAGAATCTCTATGGATTGAAATTCCATTTAAAAAGAGGAAGGCGATGGCAGTGGGGGTTTACTATCGACCACCTGGCCAGAATGAACAAATGGATGATGAAATGGTCAAAGAAATCAGGGAAATTAACAAACGTTACAGCACAATAATAATAATGGGCGATTTAAATTACCCCGGTATTGACTGGGTCAGTGTCACAGCAGGACATGCTAGGGAGACAACGTTTCTAGATTGAATAAATGACTTCTTTTTGGAAGAGCTGGTTCATGAACTGACCAGAGGGAAAGCCATTTTGGACCTAGTCCTTAGTGGAAACTCCAGATCTGGTGCAAGAGATAAGGGTGTTGGGGCCACTTGGCAATATGATCATAGCATGATTGCGTTTGATTTAATTAGTGGAGGAGGGATAGAAGGAAATCCACAGTACTACCTTTTAACTTTCGAAAGGGAGACTATGATAAAATGAGGAAAATAGTTAAGAAACAACTAAAAGGAGCAGTTGCAAAGGTTAAAGACTTTCATCAAGTTATTTAAAAATACTATACTGGAAGCCCAGACTAGCTGTATTCCATGCTTTAAGAAAAGTGGAAGGAAGTCCAAAAAACTGCCAGCATGGTTTAAAGGTGAGGTCAGAGAGGCTGTTGTTGCCAAAAAAGCATCTTTCAGGAAATGGAAAAAAGAGCCAAATGACAAAAACTGGAAACAGCACAAGCACTGGCAAGTTAAATGCAAGGTACTGATAAGGCAGGCAAAGAGAGAATTTGAGAAGAATCTTCCTGTGGAAGCAAAAACGCATAAAAAAGACTTATTCAAGTACATTCATAGCAAAAAACCTATGAGAGAGTCAGTTGGACCATTAGATGATAGAGGGGTAAAAGGGGCACTAAGAGGGGACAAGGCCATAGTGGAGAGACTGAAAGAATTCTTTGCGTTGGTCTTAACTGAGGAAGATGTAGGGATGTTAGCCATGACCGAAGTGGTATTTAAAGGTGAGACTGCGGAAGAATTGAAAGAAATATCGATATACCGGGAAGATGTATTACAACTATTTGATAAACTGAAGAGTAGCAAATCACCTGGACCAGATGGTATACATCCAAGGGTGTTGAAAGAACTGAAATATGAGACTGCAGACCTGCTATTAGTAATCTGTGAACTATCATTAAAATCACCTGTAATACCTTAAGATTGTAGGAAGGCCAATGTAACGCCAATTTTTAAAAAGGGTTCCAGGGGTGATACGGGAACTACAGACCGGTGAGCCTGATGTCAGTACCGGGAAAAATGGTAGAAACTATCATAAAGAAGAAAATTACTCAACATGTAGTTAGTCGTGGCTTAATGGGAGACAGCCAACATGGTTTTAGATAAGGAAGATCTTGTCTTACTAATCTGTTCTGTTTTTTTGAAGGTGTGAATAAACAGATAGACAAAGGTGAGTTGGTTGATATACTGTATCTGGACTTTCAGAAAGCCTTAGACAAAGTCCCTCATCAGAGACTTGTGGCAAAACTAAAAAGTCATGGGATAGGAGGCAGTGTAGTATTGTGGATTAGGAACTGGTTAAAAGATAGAAAGCAGAGGGTAGGGCGAAATGGCCAATTTTCTCAATGGAGAAAGATGAATAGTGGAGTATCCCATGGATCTGTGCTGGATCCGCTGCTTTTTGACATATTCATAAATGACCTGGAAAAGGGAATAACGAGTGAGGTTATCAAATTTGCAGATGACACAAAACTATTTAAACTTGCTAAAACCCATGAGGATTGTGGAAAATTGCAAGAGGATCTTGATAAATTGGAAGACTGGGCATCCAAATGTCAGATTAAATTTAATGTGGACAAGTGAAAAGTTATGCACCTAGGAAAGAACAACCCAAACTATGGTTACACGATGCAAGGTTCCACATTAGGAACCACCACCCAGGAAAAAGATTTAGACGTCATCATGGATAACATGTTAAAACCCTCCGCCCAGTGTGCAGCGGCGGCCAAGAGAGCAAATAGAATGCTAGGTATCATAAGGAAAGGAATGAAAAATAAAACAAAGGATATTATAATGCCTCTGTATCGTTCCATGGTGCGATCGCACCTTGTATATTGTGTGCAATTCTGGTCGCCGTATCTTAAAAAGGATATAGCGTTATTAGAAAAGCTACAGAGAAGAGCCACCAAAATGGTAAAGGGGATGGAAGGATACCCCTATGAAGAGAGGCTAAAGAGGTTAGGGCTCTTCAAGCTGGAAAAGAGATGGCTGAGAGAAGATATGATAGAGGTCTACAAATTAATGAATGGAGTGGAACTGATAAACGTAGATCAATTGTTTATGTCATCAGAATATAGAAAGACTAGGGGACATGCAATGAAGCTACAGGGTAAACTATTTAAAACTAATAAGAGAAAATATTTTGTCACTCAACGTGTAATCAAATTCTGGAATTTGTTACCGGAGGATGTAGTAAAAGCTGTTAGTGTAGCTGGGTTTAAAAAAGATTTGGACAAGTTCCTGGAGGAAAGGTCCATAAACCATTATTAAAAGGGACCCAGGATATCACTGCTTGACCCAATACAAGCATTGTGGAACCTGTGTCTTTTGGGGAAACTGCTAGGTACTTAGGACCTAGATTGGCCACTGGGCTTGATGGACCTTGGTCTGACCCAGTATGGCAAATCTTATGTTCTTAATCTGCACCATTTGAAGGCATAAGCCTTCCTAGTAGAAGCCTTGCGAGATGCCAAAAGAATCTCTTCCACCTCAACTGAAAGTGTGAAGGGGGCCAGAGTCGCCCTCTCGGCAACCATGCTGTCAGCGAAAGGGACCCCACATTGGGGTGCAGAAGAGAGCCTCCCTCCTGAGACACGAGTCCCAGAGAGGACTCCAAGGGGATGGGGGTCTCCACCGTCAACCAGAGGAGCAATGGGAACCACGGTTGCGTGGGCCACCAAGGGGCTATCAGGATGAGTGTGGCCCTGTTGAGGAGGGTCCTGAACAAGATTTTGGTGATCAGTGGCGTGGGAGGGAAGGCGTACATGAGGCCTTCTGACAATGAGACAAGGAACACGTCCACTGCCACTCTGGAGGGGTGGGCATGCCGGGAACAGAAGTGGGGCAACTGGAAATTGTCCGCACTGGTGAACCGATCCATCACGGGTTTCCCCCAGATCTGAAAAAGCCAATTGGCTACCCTGGGGTCCAGCTGCCACTTGTGCAGCTGGAGGACTCTGGTTGTCCTGGTCTGGTAAGTACAATGTCCACAGGAGGATACCCTGTTGGAGTGTATGCGAGCAGAGGACCATTGCCTCCCGACAGAGGGCATGAGACCCCGTGCCCCCATTTGTTAACAGAGAACATCGCCACCTGGTTGTCCATCTGGACCAGCATCGGCTGGTGATACAGGTGATGGCAGAAAACTCGCAGGGCTAAATATATGGCCAGCAGCTCCAGGAGATTGATCTGCTGGGTGCTCTCGTCTGGTGACCAGTTGTCCTGGGTGTGGAGCTCCCCGCAGTGGGCTCCCCAGGCGAGCAGAGAGGTGTCTGTGGTGAGGACCCTTGAGGGGCTCGAGGCCTAAAAAGGCATGCCCGCCTCGAGATGCTGGAGAGACTGCCACTAGACCAGGGAGTCTACCAGTTGGTGGGTGACAGAGACTCTGTCTCGGATGCCTCACATGGCCTGAGACTACTGGTTCCGGAGACACCACTGCGCTGCTTCATGTGGAGGCGGGCATCTGGGGTGACATAGAAACATAGAAAAATGACAGAAAAAGACCACATGCCTATCTAGTCTGTCCTTCCATATCAACAACTACAACAGTCCCCTTCCTTCCTTCCTTTAAAGATCTTCTGTGTTTGTCCCATGCTTTTTTTAATTCAGATACTGTCCTCATCTCTACCACCTCCACTGGGAGACTATTCCATGGATCCACCACTCTTTCCGTAAAGAAATATTTCCACATATCACTCCTGAATCTATCCCCTTTCACCCTCATCCCATGGAGGCCATGTGCCCGAGGAGGCGTAGAAGAAGCCGAGTGGGCACTGAGGGACGGTACTGTATCTCCCATGCCAGAGTCCTGAGATGGTTGGCTTGGTCACTAGGTAAGAAGGCCTTCGACTGGAGAGTGTTGAGCTTTGCCTCGATGAACTCCAGACACTGTGCCGGTAAGAGGTGAGACTTGGGGTAGTTTATGACAAAACCCAAGTGCCATAGAACCTGGATGGTGCGTGTGGTGTCCTGCCACATCTCTGAGGCCGTGCCTCCATTTATGAGCCAGTCGTCCAGGTAGGGGAAGACAAAGACCCCCTGGAGACGGAGGAAGGCGGCCACAACTGCCAGGAATTTTGTAAAGACTCTTGGGGCAGAGGCCAAGCTGAATGTAGTACACTGTACTGAAAATGCCTGCCCCCCACTATGAACCGCAGGTACTACCTGTGGATGGGGTGAATTAGGATGTGGGTATAGGCATCCTTGAGGTCTAAGGAGCATAGCCAATCTCCCTGCTGGAGGCAGGGCAGCAATGTTCAAAGGGAGAGCATCTTGAACTTCTCCCTCACCAGGAATTTGTTGAGGTTGCATAGGTCGAAGATGGGCCTTAGGCCCTCTGTTCTTTTTGGCATGAGGAAGTAGTTGGAGTAGAACCCCTTGCCCTTGAGATGGTGGGGTACTGGTTCCACCGCTTTGTCCTTGAGAAGACCTGCCAACTCCTTCAGTAGAAGGTCTTTATTCTTTATCTTTATTTGTAAGGCTTGATATACTGCCCATGCTTGAGCATCAGGGCGGTGTACAATAAAAACATAGGCTGCCAGAAAAGAAAGGAGGAAAAAGAATGCCATTAACTTATAGGAAAGAGAAGACGTAGAGGAAAGAAAGAAACAAAATAGGAAAGAGACAAAGGAAGACATCAAACATAACTAGCCAAATGAATGGGGAGGAGGGGGAAGGAAAGAGAGAAAATGGATTATGAGGAGGGTGTGGTCTGAATGTCCAAGGCCTGGCAGAAAAGGTGGGTCTTAAGGAGGGCTTTGAACCGGGGGAAGGAAGGTTCTGTGTGAAGGGAGTGCGGGAGTAAGTTCCAGAGTGTGGGACTGAGGAAGAAGGTGGCTGATCGGCGAGTGAGCTCGAGGTGGGCCTGGGATGGAGATGGAAAGAAAAGGCAATTACCATGTGCACAACGGAGGAGACAGGGAGCAGGCAGGAGATGAGTGAGATCAGCAAGGTATTGGGGTGTACCGGTGTAGAGGGCTCTGTGGGTGATGATGAGCAGTTTGTAAATGAACCTAACTTTGATAGGTCAATGAAAGTCATAGAGGAGAGGGGTGGCATGATCGAATGGGGTGGAGTTGGTGATGAGACGGGCGGCAGTGTTCTGGACAAGCTGAAGGCATCGCAATTGATAGTATGGGAGTCCTGTAATGGCTGAATTACAATAGTTTAAGCAGGAGATTATGAGGGAAAGAACTAGAGTGGTGAGGGAGGAAGGAGGGAGAGATAATTGAATGGCACGGATTCTATGGAGGTGGAAAAGGGAACTACGGACAAGCGCAGAGATATGGTGGTGGAAGGAAAAGGAGGGATCCAGGGTAACATCGAGATAACAGAGGGTGGAAATGAGTGGGATAGGAAGAGTGGACAGAGTGGGAGATAGCCAGGAAGAAGGAGCACCAAAGGAAAACCAGAGAGCGGCGGACTTGCAGGGATTTGCATGAAGGAAGTTGTTGGTAAACCAAGTAGAGATATGGGCAAGACAGGTATCAAGAGCAGTGAGGTTAGGGGCCAAGGGATTGGTGTGGTACAGAAGCAGGATATCATCTGCATAATAGTAGGCTGAGATTCCCGCCTGCTGGATAAGCAGGGCAAGTGGTGCAAGAAACACATTGAAGAGGAGAGGGGCTAGAACGGAGCCCCGGGGGACACCACAGTGAAGAGGAAGTGATGGAGAGACAGTGGTGCCTGACTGAACTGCAAAAGTGCGGGATGACAGTAAAGAACGGAACCACTGAAAAACGGTGCAGTGAATTCCAAGATCGGACAGACGGGCAAAAAAGGTGCGGTGGTAGATGACATCAATAGCAGAGGAGAGATCCAAAGAGACAGCAATGGAAATGTCACCGTGATCATGGGATTGGTAGATCTCGCTAAGAAGTGTCAGAAGGGTGGTTTCAGTGCTGTGACCGGATCTGAAGCCAGATTGATGGGGTGGAGTGAGAAGGTTGAGTCGAGGTGTGCAGAAAGTTGCGTGAAGATGAGTTTCTCGAAAATTTTCGAAAGGAAAGGGAGGTTGGACACCGGACGCCAGTGTGCTGGGATAGCGGGATCAAGGTTGGGTTTTTTCAAGAGGGAACAGATGAGAGCGTGCTTCCAGGCAGAGGGAAAAGAACCAGAATTTAGACTAGAGTTAATTATGAGTAGAATAAAGGGAAGAAGTGCGAGTGAGGGATCAAGAAGCCAGGATGAGGGAAGAGGATCAAGTGGACATGTAGTCTTGTGGGAGGTGGTGATAGCCTTGGTAAGTTCAGTTGATGTAACAGGCCGGAATGTGTGCCAGGTATGAGGGAAAGTGTGAGATGGGTGGGAGAGAGCACGATTGGGGAGGTGGAGGAAGGAGAGGAGGGGGAGAGGGGAGGAGGACAGGAGCAGAAGGAGGAGCGGAGAGACTGAATCTCGTCAGTGAAGAAAGAGGCAAGACAAGCTGGGCTAGGGGCCTCAGCAGGGGGCACCAATGACGCAGGGGTAGTAGAAGACGAGGAGAGGAGATGTACAACCTGATGGAGACGCCGAGTGGAGTTGGAGGAGGAAGAGATAAGGTTCAAGTAATACGACTGCTTAGTGACACAGATCATTGAGCGATAGAGGTAGTGGCAGTGACGAAAAGTAGCAAGGGAGTCGGGGGAGAGATGTTACGCCAGACACGCTCTGCGCGATGTAGGTAGATGCGCTGCAGATACAGGACTTTTTACCCGAGCCATTCCATCGGGGAGGTGCAGCAATCTTTGAGATCCTGGTCCTTGTTATGAACTTGGTCTCCAGCTCGGCAGCCTTTTCGGTCATGGGTTTGCCAAAAAGGATCTCTCCTTGGCATGGGGCATCGACCAATTTGTCCTGAACCCACTGCTCGAGGTCGGACGACTGTAGCCAAGCTTAGCACCGTGCACCAATGCTCACTGCCGCTACTCAAGCCACCAACTCGAACCCATTATAGGAAGCTCGAGACATGAATTTGGAGCACTCACGGACTGCCTTGGCCATGATCTTGAACCGCTGCAAGGGTTCCTCGGAAAGATCAGTTGAGATCCAGGTGAGTTCCTTCACCAGGTCTCTCAGGTACATGCCCGTGTACAGCTGGTAGGCCTGGAAGCGGTCGATGAGCATTGAGCCCTGATAATACTTTCTGCCGAGGGCATCCAGGGTGCGGGACTTCCTGCCAGGGGGCACCGAGAAGTGCATCTTCTGGCTTTTTAGCCAACGGATGGCCGACTCCACCACCATAGAGTTATGCAGCAGCTGTGACTTTTGGAAGCCTGGGCTCCAGTGGACTCGATACATCGAGTCAAGGCATTTGCTCACCACCGGTACCGACGTTTGTGTCTCCCACATCTGGAGCATCAGCCGTTCCAGGATGAGAGGAATGGGCACTGTGAGCATTTCCCGCGGGGGAGCCTCGTACTGGAGGATTTCCAACTCACCCGCCCGAGGGTCCTCCTCCAACTCTGTAGGGAACGTTAGGGCCTTTGACATATCCTTGACAAAATCAAGGAAGCCCATATCCTCTGACTGTGACTGCCATTGAGGCTCCGAGACGGGAGAGTCGGATGGGACGTCACGATAGTGACGGGTGTCGGAGGACTCCTCATCCTCCGTCTCCCACTCGGAGTAGTCCGTCAAGGACTCGTAGGAGGGCTGCTCCACGGGCCTCGGGGCTCCCGAAGTTCCGTGACTGGTGCCCGGCATATTTGTCGGGGGTGATCGCGGTCCCGATGAGCGGGACTCGGAGCGCGACCTCAGCCAAGGATTGACTCGAGGCCAAAGGACCTCGAGGATCGGCTCAGCCTCCAGGGACATCTTGAACGTTGAGGGCCTGGTGGTCGGGGCTGGTGAACCGGTCGTGCTGGACAACAGCACCCGCTGCTGTTCCATGAAGGCAGACAAACTGCGCTCCAGGGCCATCATTCTGGACTCGGCCAGAAGGCTCTGCAGCCTTTGGTGTGGGCACCAAGGGACTCGGGCCTGACGCCGGAACCCCTGAAGGGGAATCCTTGACAAGGATGGTGTCTGGAGACTGAGGCCAATCCGAGGTTGAGTCCTTTCAGGGGACCTTTGCAGGCCGCTCCTTCTCCAAAGCCTTGGATGAGCGTCTCGGACTGTGGGACTGGGCCCGGGGGGTACCCGCTCCTTCTCCAAAGCCTCGGAAGAGAGTCTCAGGCTGCAAGACTGGGCCTGGGGGGCACCTGGCTGGTCAGAACCGTTCAAGGACGCTGCCTTTGAGGGTTTCTTCTTCTTCCTGAGTTCCCTCGAGGGAGACCCCTTTCTGAGGACCCATAACGGGGCTCAGGTTCAGAAGGTTCCGCCCAAGGTGCCGAGGCCTCTGACGAGGCCCTGGCCTTTGGAGGCACTGGGGACTTGGGGAAAAAAACTTATCGTGCTGCTGCTGGTGGCCCTTAAGGGCCTTGCTGGAAATCCTTTTACAGAGACCGCAGGCTGCCCGGTTGTGATCTGGCCCGAGGCAGCAGAGACAGCAGTCATGTGTGTCAATCAAAGACATAATTTTAGAGCACCAATCACACTTCTTAGAGCCACTGGTAGCCATGGAGAAAAAAAAATACCCCTGCTTGGTCAAAGACTCTCCGGGCTGCCAGTTGGAAAAAAGGCACAAAGATGCCAGAAAAAGAAAGAACAAAAACTGCAAAAATATACCCGAACGACGCTGAGGCAACGAGGTCGGGTGGCGGGAAGAGTACCGATGTGATACCGGAGGCGAGTTTGAAACTTGGAGGCAAAAATCAACTTTTTCCGGGGACAAGCCAGATAAACGTCTGAAGGGCTCCGTGGAAAAAAGAAGACTGAGCAAGATGGCACCCTTGGACGGGAAGGGGACCACGCATGCGTGGTGGCATCTCCCAAAGGCTTTCTTTGAAAGCTGAGGGGATGCTTCCACAAGGGCTCCATCAGTGCTGACATCACCCATATGTGAGGACTGACTTCCTGCTTATTCCTGGAGAAGCTGTATTTGCCCTCCGGAAAGAAGAAACCATTGTCTGAAGATACTGGGTCGTAGCATTTAGAGGTTTTGAACGTTACAGAGTTCTTGGAAACATCTGGCTCAGAGATGGTAATACCATCTACACTGTTGGTGACCTTTGCTCGCAGACCTACAAAGGGAGATGATGAAGGCATCTGGAATCAGTTCTTTGCACTTCAGGACATAGCTGAACTGAATGGTGGTCTAGCACCCAGCAATCCTGGTAACCCGGGTCCCATTCCTGAAAGAAAAGACAAAGCCTGCCTCCAATTGGAGGAACCTGGGAATGGGCCCACAAACCTTCCTTGTGCAGTCTGGTAGGGTCCTCCTCTGGAGGGGTCCAAGTCCCTGGGCCCACATGCTCCATGAAAGGACTGAGAACGACTTTGAAGCCTAGATGCAGAGGGGAAGAAAGGTTTTCAAAGTCAGTAACGCTGAAGTTCCTGAGACCCCTGGGAATCCAGCTAGCACAGCACGAATGGGCGAAAGCTGCCAAGAAAGGGGCACCAGCCCACTTCACAGGCCCTAGGACTTATCTTCCGAAAAGCGGTAAGATTTTGTCTCACCCATGTCTTTCACCAGCTTCTCCAAATCGGTTCCAAACAGAAGCTTCACTTTAAAAGCCAGTTGGGCTTTGGAAGATGAGTCTGCTGCCCAGTGCCTGAGCCAAATCCAACACCATGACACAGTCATCAGACACCATCCCTGGCCGCCAAATGTACCAAGTCATACATGGTGTTGAGAAGGACTTGAAATGGGGTACCAGAGTCCACTGAAAGGGTAAATATGGAGAATGGCTTAGAATTTATTAACAGTCTGAAGCCTGGCAGTTTGGAATTCACTAGCAGTCTGGAGAGATATGTGTACCCAAAACCAAGGCCAAGTTCAGCAGAACGGGACAGAATGTTATTGTTTCTTCTAATTCAGTTGAGCAATATCTTTGTGTTTACTTTAACACGTACATAAAGGAAAAGTGATGCTGAAGCTTGACGTAGAACTGAATTTGTACCATGTAGCAGTGTTCTCTCAGTAAATGAGGTGATCTGGCCTAGCATGGATGAGGGCATTTACAGGAACTGCACAAGTTTGCTGGACTGTGGCCCCCCCCCCCCCCATTAAGGCCTTAAGTAGTACAGTGTTCGACATAATTCTCTGTTTTGTTTTTTATTTGATTCCTCCTTATTTTGAAACCAAAGAACCGAGGTCAGTTATTTGGTAGCCTAGTCAAAAGTAGGCCATGGATAAAGAGATGTCTTTTCTTCACATGGCATCAGAAAGGAAGGTTGTAGCTGACTGCAAAAGAGGGGAAGTACCATAAGGCAGAAAAAACTGAATCCACTGAAGCAGTGTTCGAGACAACAGGCTGGTACATACCACCAGCTGCAGGATAGTAGCCGCCATGGTGAACTGGCTCTGCAACAACAAATCCACTGCAATCCAGAACATCCTTTAATGCTGATCTGCCTTTCACAGAAATGGTGGTGCGTTCTAGTAACTGCTGTGACCTGCGCATCCACCTTGGGAATGCCAAACCACTCAACACACTCCTTATCTGAAAGTGCATAGGTCTTTTAACCCGAGTCCCTTAGGCAGGGTGTCGAGAAAGTCCCACTCTGACTGGATCAAATCTTTGATCATATCTGGGAACGGGAAGATAGTAATGGATTTCCACACTTCTTGAAGGAGTGGGTATACCTTCAGTTCCTGCTCTGTGCCGGAAGCATCCCATCAAATTCAAGGCAGATGAGACCCTGGCAATCAACGTCACCAGCTCCTCCTTCCGGAATAGTTGGATCACTTCGGCCTCTTCACAATCCTCTGAAGGCAAGAGTACTTCATCATCCACATCAGAGCCCAATACCAAGCCAGAATCAAAGTCTCAGAATGGTCTCAGATATTCCACATCTCTAGGGGACGTCCCTCGCTGGGGATATTAGCAAAGGGTAATTGAACATGGCTTCCATTCTCAGCCCACTCCACACAAGACTGGGGGGCACCCAGAGGCCGCAGAGTCTGAATTTTCCCAGCAGAAAGACCAGGCCTGCTGCAAAAAGGAAAATAATTCTGGGGAAGACAATACTGGGTCCAGAAGCTCTCCTCTTGGAGACCCCACTATGACCAGGGAGCACAGCCACCACAGACCCCTTAGAGGATGATGAATGGCTCACAGTACGGTTGCTGGATCCTCTGGTTGGCTGGATATCCTTACCCATAACGCTATCCGTCACCTCCTGCCCTGAGGCAGGTAAGGTCGGACTAACTGCATCTCCTGAATGAGAGAGGGAAAGTAGGCCTCTAGGATCAACTCAGAAGCCGCCAAGCAGGAAGAGCAGAATCTAGCGATGAGGCACCTCGCTTGTCTCAGGTCAAACAACATTTCCTGGAAGAAGACACAGAGAGTTAAAGCAAATATCACAACAGCACGCGCTAAGGCTGCGGCAGCCCAAAGGCGTGCATTTACTGCACTTTTATTGCAATGTGTGTTACGGGCAATAGGGAAGGAGTGCTTGTTGGAGCCACTTGGGCGGACCGCTAGGCACACAATAGGTAAAAATGACAACACGTGCAGAAAACGGCAGGAAACCCTCACACTGTGCTAACAGTCACCAGCGGGCCACCCTGAATTGCATCCCAGGAAGACAGAATCGGGAGCCCCCAACAAGGACAATGACGAGGTCAAGCCTTGGTACTCACCCCCTGAGAGCCACAGGGCGAGAATCTGTTTCGGGCTGAGCTCTACTCCCTTAAAACAGTTTCCCTGCCTTTGCAGCACTGAATGTAGGAAGGCAGATCCCTCTGAGAGCCTTTTACAATCTTTGAGAGAGAGCAGGCAGGACAGAGGAGAAGGGAGGGGGTGATGAGGTCATATGAGGCTGTTGCATTCTTCAAATCCTTCCAATTTTCTGGCTGCTCAACTGACTCTTATCCAGGATAAGTGCGTGGAGCTGAACCAATTTTTCCTCCAGCTATGGCTATCAAAAAAACCGTAGTCTAGTGGAGCCTCCCAAGTTACACTCAAGTGAGAGAGTCACCTTTGCTTCTCAAGGTAGTTGTTCACGAGAGTTTAATCAATCTTTTCCCCTCAGTCCTCAGATTTTCTTCAGAGAGAAAATCCATCCATCATCTGCTGGAGACAAAGAAATACTGTACATAATGAAGAGACCTCTGGTGGCAGAGGCATGGGAGTGATGTCATTGAAAACTGGGCTTTTCATTGGTTCTTTGTCTCCACCAATCTGCTGGTAGGGGAACACGACCCACTTGTCTGGAACTGTCCAGGAGGACAATAAGGAAAGTGTATTTGTTGAATGCTCCAGACTAAAATCAAACCAAACAGGCAAAAAGAGACACTATCCTTTCATTCCCCCCCCCCCCCCCCACTTGGAACCTGCCCTAGTCCATCTCCTGGGAACTTGCCCTATTTCCTCCAACCTCTTATATCACTAGCCATACCTAGTCCTTCAGATTTGTCTCTCAGCTTAGCTCAACAACCACTCTGAATACAGTGCAGTTTGTATCTACGTTTGTATATAGTTCTATTGCAATAACCCCTATATGTCTACATTGTATAGAGTTACACTGCAATATTGCCCTGCATGCCCTTTCAACCCTCGTTTAATGTAACACCTTTGTTATATTGTAAACTGCTTTGATTTAGGAATAAAGCGATATAGATTTCAGTAAAGCCTTCAACACCGTTCCTCACAGGCGACTTATAAACAAACTGAGCACCCTAGGGATGGACGCTAAAGTTACTGCTTGGTTAGAAATTGGTTGAGTGGGAGGTGACAAAGGGTAAAAGGTAAATGGAACTCACTCTGAGGAGAAGGAAGTTACCAGTGGTGTGCCCCAGGGATCTGTCCTTGGTCCGATTCTTTTTAACATCTTTGTTAGTGATATAGCGGAAGGGCTGTCGGGTAAGGTTTGCCTCTTTGCGGATGATAACAAAATCTGCAATAGAGTAGACACCCAGGAAGGAGTAGAAATCATGAGGAGGGATCTAGCTAAGCTTGAAGAATGGTCTAGAATTTGGCAGCTGGGATTTAATGTTAAAAAATACAAGGTCAAACCGCAGCAAGTATAAGTAATACAAACATTGACTTTATCTTGTTTCTTAATTCAACTGAATCTGGGGTGTCCATCTAACCCCACTTATCTATCCCTGTTGCCAATATTTCATCTGTACCTGCCTTTACATTGAAAGTAACCTTTACTGTTGCCAGTATTTCTCAACTGTACCTGCCTTTACATTGAATTTAACCTTTTACTGTTGCCAGTACTTTCAACTGTACCTGCCTTTACATTGAAAGTAACCTTTTACTGTTGCCAGTATTTTTCAACTGTACCTGCCTTTACATTGAAAGTAACCTTTTACTGTTGCCAGTATTTCTCAACTGTACCTGCCTTTACATTGAATTTAACCTTTTACTGTTGCCAGTACTTTCAACTGTACCTACCTTTACATTGAAAGTAACCTTTTACTGTTACCAGTAGTATCAACTGTACCTGTCTTTACATTGAAAGTAACCTTTTACTGCTGCCAGTATTCTCAACTGTACCCACATTTACATTGAAAGTAACCTATTACGGTTGCCAGTATAATACCTCAGCCAAAATGCAACTATTTAACCCTCCCAAATGTAAATTTACATTAATTAGCATCACTATAGCAGTGCTAATAACCCTTGCTCAAAGCCTACATAACAACAATGTTAAAAACATCCCCATCATACACAGTCAAATACGAAACAACCCCCCATCATGGAATCCATACATCGCACATCATCCCAAAATGAACAACCATAGATTAATTCACATAAAACATTCTTCACCCCCTCAGCCAACAAACACTAAGCTATGCAAAAATCTAGAATCATTATCAATAATACTAATTAATGCCAGATCAATGAAAAATAAGTTACCTATATTCACAGAAATACTAGACAATCAAAAACCAGATATACTATGTATAACCGAGACATGGCTATCAGACACAGACAGCGTCTACTTAAATCAACTAAGCAACAATGACTATAACACTTTCTACACACACAGAACTCACAAAAAAGGTGGTGGAGTGCTAATAATGTTAAAAAAAGAACTAAAAGCCAAAAAACTAACATCGAACCTACCCATCAACATAGATACCATCATTGTGAAAATTGGCAACATAACAATCTGCCTAATTTACAGACCACCAAACCAAAGTTGATTTTCTAAGCTCCTCCACTGATCAAAACCCAATTCTAATGCTCGGAGACTTTAACCTCCCCTCCTTACCAGCCTCATATGCCTCCCTCTTCCTAGAATCAACAGTAGATATGGACTTTCACCAAATAATAAATACTAGCACACATGGAAAAGGTAGTATTCTTGACATGGTCTTCTTGCCAAATGTACTCCACCAACTCTATAACCCCACCTCCCTCAATTGCACACCAATCCCATGGTCAGACCATTACCTCATTAACTTTAATATCACAATAAACAACACATCAGTTAAACGAATACCAACTAATGCACCAACCTCAAGATTTAAAAAATACAATGAAGTAGAATTCCTAGACCTCATAATTCCTAACTTATCAACATCACCACTAAACCTAGACGCAGCAGTAACTAAGTGGCACAAAACTATCAATAACGCTGCAACTAAAAAACAAATAATTAAGAAAAACACGCATTCTAAAGTTGGTCAAACCCCCTGGTACAATAAGGATTTAAAACTAATGAAAAAGAATTTAAGGAAAGCTGAATGTAAATGGAGGAAAAATAAGAACACAAATACAAAAGATTTATATCTCACGCCCCTTAACAAGTATAAAGACGCAATAAACAATGCCAAGAAAAACTACCATGCCTCCATCCTAAATAACGCAATAAATAGACCCAGAAAACTTTTCTCAATAGTCCAAAAACTGACAAATAATACTCACAACTCCAGCAACGAAATCACAGACATTACCCCACAGACATTGGCAAACTACTACATGAACAAAACAACATCTCATCCCCCACAACCTAAACCAGTAAATACTTCTCAAACACTTAACACAGACGAATGGTCTGTATTCCAACCCCTAACCAAGGTTGAGCTCAAGAACATTATCACAAACATTAATACAACAACCTCACTACTTGACCCTTGTCCAGTAACCTGGATAAAGAACTCTCTACCTATACTCTCTCAATTCATCCTCCCAATAATAAATCTTTCCTTAAAAAACGGATACCTTCCCCCTACACTAAAACACGCACAGATCCGCCCAATCCTAAAAAACACCACCCTTGACAAATCATCACCAAAATCCTACAGACCCATATCGAGTATTCTGTTTATGGCTAAATTAATTGAAAAAGCCGTACAAATTCAAACACAAGAGTACATTGATAGCTCAGCCCCACTCGATGACCAGCAGTATGGGTTTTGCCCCAGACATGGAGTAGAATCACTCCTAACAGTCCTAATCGATACACTTGTAAGGGGAATTGACAACTCAAAACAAGCATTCTTACTCATATTCATTGATGTCTCCGCAGCCTTCGACAGTGTTCACCATTCAACAATGATTAATAAACTTAGGCAAATAGGTATAAAATCTACTGTTCTAAAATGGTTTACCTCTTATCTAACAGACCGAACTCAAACGGTACAAATCGGTAATCTCACCTCAAAAACATACAACCAAGAACTAGGTCTCCCACAAGGTTCAGCACTGTCAGCGTTACTATTTAACATATACTTAAAACACATCTGTAAAATCTTTAAAAAATTCAATGTCCACTATCACCTATATGCGGACGACATTATGATGTATGTCCCATTCAAAATACCAAATATCCCTATACAACTCATTAACGATTGCCTCAATGAAATAAACACCTGGCTAAACGAAAACAATCTGTACATCAATCACTCAAAAACAGAAGCTCTAATAGTAACCAAAAGCACAACGTTCATTCCCCCCTCACATATTACATTGCAGAATAACGATATCAAACTAAAATCTGAAATACGTTACTTAGGCGTTATACTGGACAAACACCTCAGCATGGACACACATGTAAGAAATATAACAAAAAAAGTATACTTTAAACTGAAAATATTAAAGCAACTCCGCCCCCTAATGCACTTACAGGATTTTCAACGAGTCATACAAGCAATTATAACCCCCCATTTCGACTTTGCAAATCAAATCCTACTTGGAGTAACTAAGCAAGCCTTAAAAAAACTTCAATTAGCACAAAACGCAGCAGCAAGGACCATTACGAAGGCCCCACCTTTCCAACATATAACCCCGATTTTAGAATATTTACACTGGCTCCCGATTCAAAGCAGAATAGAATACAAAACTCTCTTAACCACCTACAAAGCCATAACTAAAACAGCACCCCTGACCATAAATAATCTCATCAAAACAGAACCCACCCCTAATCTCCAAAGGAGGGACCAGTTAAATAAACTAACAACACCAAAAGAATTCATTAGGGCCAAAAAATCCACAAACAAGAAAGCCTTCTCCCATGCAGCCCCCATCTTGTGGAACACAATCCCAATAGAATTAAGACAATTACCTGAAATCATGGAGTTTAGGAAAAAACTTAAAACACACTTATTTACAATGCACTATGGATCCGTGACGAACTCACCTCTCACCTCTCAGCTAGATAAAGGATAATCCTACGCCAGATAAAGCACAGTTACTTACCTGTAACAGGTGATCTCTGGGAACAGCAGGAATTAGTCCTCACATATGGGTACGTCGGTACCGACGGAGCCTGCGTGGAAAAGCTCCCCAGCTTCCCAGAAGGAAAGCTTTTGGGGCCTCCCACTGCGCATGCGCGCTGCCTTCCCGCCTTCCTGACCAACTCTCCTCAGTTCGAGTTTAAAGCTGAGACAATAGAGAGAGGAAAGGAAAGAGAGAGAGAGAGATACAACTCCTAGGGGAGGTGGGTGGGTTGTGAGGACTAATTCCTGCTGTTCCCAGAGATCACCTGTTACAGGTAAGTAACTGTGCTATCTCCAGGAACAAGCAGGAATAAGTCCTCACATATGGGGACTCCCTAGCTGAGATGCCCGGGAGATCCCCTGAAGGGTATGAGACCCTGAAAGGTTCCTCATCTTCCTATGGATCTCAGGCATCCATTCAGGGAAGGTGGGCTGGAGTTGTTCAAGAATGGAACAGGTGTCTGAGGACAGCCTGACCAAACAAGGCATCCCGGCGGGAGTCCTTGTCCAAACAGTAATGGGCTGTAAAGGTATGAACCGAGGCCCAGGTGGCTGCTCGACAGATCTGGTCAATGGACACAGAATTTAGATGAGCCATAGAGGTGGCCATGGCCCTCACATTGTGAGCGGTGACATGGCCCTCCAGAGAAAGGTTCTTACTCTGGTAAGCAAAAGAGATACACTCAGCAATCCAATTGGACAGTGTTCTTTTAGAGACTGGAAGTCCTAAATGAGAAGGATCAAAAGCAACAAAAAGCTGAGAAGACTTTCGATGTTGCTGTGTCCTGTGGAGGTAAAAGGCAAGAGCTCTTTTACAATCTAGAGTATGAAGGTTCCTCTCTGCACTGGATGCATGAGGAGCTAGAAAAAAGACAGGTAAATATACCTCTTGATTAAGATGAAAAGGGGAGACCACTTTAGGCATAAAGTGGGGATTGGTCCTAAGGACCACCTTATCATGATGGAACCTTGTATAAGGTGGATTAGCCACTAGAGCTTGCAGTTCACTGATACGGCGAGCTGAGGTGACTGCAATAAGGAAAATAACCTTCCAGGAAAGAAATTTCAAGGAGGTAGTGGCTAAGGGTTCAAAGGGTGGCTTCATAAGCTGACCAAGAACCAAGTTTAAGTCCCATGCCACCGGAGGAGGTCGAATGGGAGGTTTAGTCAAAGTTAGGCCTCTCATGAATCTTGAGATAAGAGGATGAGAGAAGAAAGGTTGTCCATTGAGAGGTTTAAGAGATGCTGAGATAGCACTCAAATGGACCCTTACTGAATTTGTTTTGAGTCCTGCATTGGAGAGATGCAGGAGATATTCCAAAAGAGAATTCAGGGGGAGTGCTAGAGGGTCAAGACCCTTTTGAGCACACCAAATGGAAAGTCTTTTCCATTTAAAAGCGTAAGAACGCCTAGTGGAAGGTTTCCTAGAGGCATGGAGGATATCCTTCACCTGCTGCGAAAGATTGAAATCTTGAAGGTCTAGGCCTTCAGTAACCAAGCTCTGAGGTGAAGGGACTTGGGGTTTGGGTGCCACAAAGTTCCCTCCTCCTGAGACAGAAGGTCTGGAGCCGCTCCCAAGTCCAGGGAGGGGGCTTGGGAGAGATGCAGAAGTAGAGGGTACCACACTTGGCATGGCCAGCGTGGAGCTATGAGGATCATGGACCCTTGATCCCTTTGAAGTTTGAACAGAGTCTTGGGAATCAAAGGAATGGGTGGAAAGGCATACAGGAAGCCCTGACCCCAATGAAGGAGGAAGGCATCCTTGGCCTGAACTCCCTGACACGGAATTCTGGAACAGAACCGGGGAAGTTTGGCATTCCACGGACTTGCAAAGAGGTCTATGTCCGGGGTTCCCCATTTCTTGAAAATTCTGAGTACCTGATCCATGTGCAGGGACCATTCGTGTGGAAGCAGAACTCGACTGAGTCTGTCTGCCCAAGAGTTTTGGATTCCTGGAAGATATACTGCCAGGATATGGATTTGATGCTCTCTGGCAAAGGCCCATAATCTTAGAGCTTCGTTGCAAAGCGACAGAGAGCCAGTCCCTCCTTGTTTGTTTATGTAAAACATGGCTACTTGATTGTCCGTATGAATAAGGACTGTCCTGTTGCTGAGGAGGGTATGAAAGACTCTGAGAGCTAGAAAGATTGCTCGAAGCTCCAAGTGGTTGATATGAAGGGTGGTCTCCTGTGGAGACCAAGTGCCCTGAGTGGAGAGGTCTTGAAGATGAGCTCCCCAACCTGTTTGGGAGGCATCTGTGGTGAAGGTTGCTTGGGGCAACAATGGTTGGAAGGGGGCCCCCAACAACAGATTTTGAGTGGACATCCACCATTGGAGAGACCAAAAGAGACGTTCGGAGGTTGCTATTTGGTCTGAGAGAGCTCCTGATGCTTGAGTCCACTGGGTGGACAAAGTCCATTGAGCTGCTCTCATATGTAGGCGAGCATAAGGCACCACATGTACTGTGGAGGCCATGTGGCCTAATAGTTGTAGCATCTCCCTGGCAGTCAAGTGGCTTCTGGACTGAGTCTGGGAGGCCAAGTGCACTAGACGTTGGCAACGGGCCTGAGGAAGATAGGCCCTTGCAGTGGTGGTATCCAACCAGGCCCCTATAAATTCCAGGGACTGAGTAGGGGTGAGTTGAGACTTTGGCAGATTGATCCCAAGTCCCAGATACTGCAGAATGCGTCTGGTGCTGTCCAGGGAAGTCTGAGCCTCGGACTGAGATGGAGCTCGGATGAGCCAGTCGTCCAGGTATGGGAAGACAAAATTTCCATGGCTCGTAGAAATGCAGCCACTATTGCCATGCATTTGGTAAACACTCTTTGAGCAGAGGCTAGACCGAAGGGAAGTACTCTGTATTGGAAGTGTTTTCCTTGGAACAGAAACCGTAGGAATTTTCTGTGGGATGGATGGATGAGTATATGAGTGTACGCATCCTTGAGATCTAGAGAACAAAGCCAATCCTGACTCTGTAGGTATGGAAGGAGAGTACCTAGAGAAAGCATCTTGAATTTCTCCTTGCATAGGAATTTGTTCAATTCTCTGAGATCTAGAATGGGTCTGTACTCCACTGTTTTCTTGGGAATGAGAAAATAAGGGGAGTAAAACCCTGACCCCTGTTGAAGAAGAGGAACCTCTTCTATTGCCCTTTGGGCGAGAAGAGTGGTCACCTCCTGACCCAACAGGTTCAGGAGAGATGGGGGAGAATTGAAACATCTCACCATGGTATGGGGAGGAAGGCTGGAGAAATGTAGTTTGTAGCCCTCTCTGATGATAGAGAGGGTCCACTGTTCTGATGTGATTTGCTCCCATCTGGGAGCAAAATGAGTTAACCTTCCTGGAATGGTGAGAGGCTCTGGATGTTTTAGAGCCAGAAAGGTTAAGTTCTCTAGTATTAAGTCAAAAACCCTGAGGGGGTTGGGACTGCTGGGCTGTAGCAGCCCCTGCAGGTTTTGCCCTGGCCTGTTTAGGCTGCTGACGCTTAGGAGCAAAGCGAGCTGCAGAAGATTGTTGGCCAGTATTGGTAGCAAATCTGGCCTTCTTGTAGAAAGGCTTCTTGAAAGATTTTTTCTTGGCAGGAGTAGAGGTAGACTTAGAAAGTCTACCTAAAGCAGCATTTTCTGCATCCATTTGAGTGGCTTTGATTTGCCACTCCTTACCAAACAAATTTTCACCTGTACAGGGCAGATTTCCCAACCCATCCTGGACCCAGGGTTCTAGGTCAGAGGCCTGGAGCCAAGCAATTCTGCGAGCCGCTATGGCAATACCTGAGGCTCTGCTAGCACCCTCAAAGGAGTCAAAGGCTGCTCTGTTGGAGAACTTTGAAATATCTTGGGTATGCTTTAGCAAAAGAAGGAACTCCTCCTTTCTATCCTCTGGGATAAAGGGGAGAAAATGGCGTATTTTCAATGCAATCTCCTTCAGAAACATGCCCATATAGAGGCTGTATGAATTGATTCTGGCAATAAGCATACTTGCTTGGAAGATTTTTCTACCAAAAGCATCCAAAGTCCTACATTCTCTTCCTGGAGGAGTAGAAGAGTGTCTTTTGGTACTCTTTATCCTTTTCATAGCTGACTGCACCACAATACAGTGGTGAGGGAGCTGAGTTTTTTGAAAACCAGGAGAAGGAGGGACACGATACATGGTGTCCAGGCGACGAGAATGTGGAGATAGGGTGAGAGGAGTCTCCCATAAGTCCATCATGTGTTCTTGAAGAATTTCATGAATGGGCAAGGTGACTGCCTCTTTGGGAACCTTAGAGTATCCTAAAATATCTAATTTTTTTGCTCTAGGTTCTTTTTCAGAGGTCACTGAAATAGAGAGACCTTTAGCTACTTCAATGATGAAGTCTTGAAAGGACAAATTCTCTGGAGGAGACATTCTCCTCTTTGGAGAAGAGGGCTCTTCAGGAAGAGTAAGAGATACTTCAGCGGAGTCATCTGATGAATCAGAATCATCAGAAGACTCGAAGTATCGTCTATTTGCTTCCAGGGATCGATAAGCGTATCGACCGGTATCCACATCGGGGGTACCCAGTACCGGATCGGTATCGGGAAAAACCCCGGAACCGGGAACCGGAATCGGTATCCTGGTCAATGTGGATGTCCTGGGTACCGGTATCGGTTGTGGTACCGGAACCGGACTCGGTACCGCTGGCTGCGGTACCGAGGGCGTCGCAGCTCTAATAAAAGCCATAATGGCTTGCTGCATGGATTGAACTGTATGATCCATAGACGCCACGACTGTCTGGATTTCGGTACCGGAAGATTGAGCCGGTATCCCAGAGCAGTCTAACAGGTGATCGGTCGAGGCCGTGCCATCGATGTCAACCTGTAACCCCATAGGAGGAGCTTTGGAAGCCGGAGCTTCCCGCCGGGGTTGTTTGGCTGGGGCAGGGTCCTCAGGGACAAGCCCGGGGGCATCTCGATACTTAGAGGGAGATTTGCCCTTTGAGGACCTGCCAGAGGAATGTTTGGTTACCTGAGATCCATCAGGAGAGGAAGACCTGGAAGATGTCGATGCTGGAGTATCTGTAGAAAACAGCATGTGAAACTTGGCTGCCCGGTTTTGTAAGCCACGTTTAGACATCAAAGAACAGGATGGGCAATCCGGAATGGAGTGGTCAGGCCCCAAACATTTAAGACACCATTCATGGGTGTCTGTGACTGAAATAGTACCGCTGCACTTGGTGCATTTTTTAAAACCAGAGGCTGGTTTCTCCATGAGGGAGAATTCTGTGAAGGCCTAGAGGCCTCACAGGACAAACACACCAAGTAGGGAAAAATAAGATTTTTTTTTTTTAAAGAAATAAAGAAAAAAAGACCGGCGGTACCGGTCTGGAATCGGAGAAGGCAGACACGCGGCCAAAGAAACAAATTAAAATAACAACTTCTTCAGCGGTGACAGGAACACGACCTGCTGGCTCCGCGGAAAAAGAAGAACTGAGGAGAGTTGGTCAGGAAGGCGGGAAGGCAGCGTGCATGCGCAGTGGGAGGCCCCAAAAGCTTTCCTTCTGGGAAGCTGGGGAGCTTTCCCGCGCAGGCTCCGTCGGTACCGACGTACCCATATGTGAGGACTTATTCCTGCTTGTTCCTGGAGATTACATTGTTCAACAAAGGAATGAAGTACTGTACCCCTAAAACAATGTATTGAAGACAAATAACTCTGTATATAGTTTAATCCTGTTTCATTTGTACATAGTTCACTAATTGTTAATTGTTACCTGTAATATCTAAGTTACAAATTGTTATATGTAAAAACAGCTTGCACTGTTTATTGTTGTTCTATGGGAACCGCATCTGATCAATGGAAGGAGCGGTATATAAAAAATCTGTTAATTAAATTAAATTAAATTAAATTAAAGGTCATGCATTTGGGCTTCAGCAATCCAAGGGAGCAATATAGTATAGGGGGTTGTGGTAAGGAGAGCTGTGCAGAGGAAATGGAATGGGAGGAAAATGAGCCCTGTTCCTTTAAATCTGGAGAGAAAGGCAGTTCCCATAGAAACCACAAGCCTCCAAGGCAGAGTATTCCGAGTGCTAAGCTCCGCCCACCTAGTGATGTCAGGGCTAGGTTGAGCACTGATGAGCTACACATGGACAGGAAGAAAGGCGTGGTGCCTGGAAACCAGCAGTTAAAAAGTGTTTCAGTTTTAGAACAAACAGAAAGAGGAACAGAAAGGGAAGAAGGAGCGCAACGAGAAGAGAGGGAAAAAGCACAGCAGAGAGGAACACAGCAGCAGCAAGATGAGCAGGCAGTGTTTGGAGTCTGTCAAGTTCCAGAAACAGTTCAAGTAAGAGGAGCTGATTCTAAAGGGGACAAGCTTGGAAGCAGAGACTTGCTGAGGTTGGTGGATTCTCAGGCAAGAGTAAAGGAGAAACAGAGGGTGTCTGGAACCCAGTGCAGGACACAATTGCCAAGACAAAGAAGTGTTTCCAGATGGGGAAATAGTACAAGACAGCATTTAAACTCTGAAGGTAATAAGAATGTATTTTCTTTATTTCCTAACCAAAGCCATACTGAAGGCATTGTTCAAGAGTTAAGAGACAGTGCTAAACGCTGTATGCCCCTGAACTCTGGAAAGCAAAGCTTTAGTAAACCCAGAACTTATGCCAGTGACTGCCAAACCTCCACTCTAACAGAGCTTGCTAAATTCTTAAAAGGGAGAGAAACTCCGTTGCAAGAGCCTGTGGCTGGAGAGCATAGGGAACAGCTGTTGTTACGTTTGCAGGAGCTGATAAGGCAGGAGAATAACCAGACAGCTGATATTCAAGATAGACGCAGTGAATCTGGAGATGAAATGGATATAGACCTGCTGGAGGAACCTAACGGTTCAGATGTTGAAGAAATGCAATGTTCTCTGTGTCTGGCTAAGAGCATGAATAGCTGTTGAGTATTTGCCTAGCTAAAAGACTGTATCATGAAAGCCATTTAAAGACTTGTGCTGTGCATGGCTTGGAGAAAGGAAGCTGTTTGAAAGTAAATGACAAAGAAGCTAATCTGGAGTACAGATTAAGCTTCAGAAGCCTGTTCCTCACAGGAAGTGGAATACTGATGTTTTAAAAGGAAATCCTGTATTTTCTGTTCAACCTGTTTCACATTCTTATTTTGCCTTATTGGAGAATTATCCAGTTTGAGTTGAGGTTCATTTGAATTCAATGCGGAGGGGAAACCCCGAAATAAAATTCTCTGTTTTGCCTATTCACCGTGTGGTCACACTCCTTGCTCAACAAAACTACATTACCCAGCAGCCTTCCTTGGCAGCCATATTGAAAGTAATCGTAGAGAGTAAGACAGGCGAGTTCACCTGCTCCCAGGCTACCGCCTGGACGGGTGACCTACGACAGGGTGAAGTACTTTTGTCCACTAAAGACGAGCAGGACCTAGGCGTGGTTGTGTCTGATGACCTTAAAGTAGCTAAACAGGAAGAAAAAGTGACAACAAAAGCTAGAAGGATGATTGGGTGCAAAGGGAGAGGAATACCTAGCAGAAAAAAGGAGGTGATAGTGCCTCTGTATAAGTCCTTTGTTGCGACCTCATCTGGAGTATTGTGTGCAATTCTGGAGACCGCACCTTCAAAAGGATATAAGCAGGATGGAGTCAGTACAGAGGGTGGCTACTAAAATGGTTAGTTGTCTGCATTATAAAGCATATGAGGACAGATTTGAGGATCTTAGGATCTTAATATGTACACCTTAGAGGAAAGGCGGGATAGAGGTGATATGATTGAGACGTTTAAATACCTCCATGGCATAAATGCACAGGGGGAGAGCCTCTTTCGATTGAAAGCAAGTTCTGTTATGAGGGGACATGGGATGAGGGTGAAAGGGGATAGATTCAGGAGTGATATACAGAAATATTTCTTTACGGAAAGAGTGGTGGATCTGTGGAATAGTCTCCCAGTGGAGGTGGTAGAGATGAGGACAGTATCTGAATTCAAAAAAGCATGGGACAAACACAGAGGATCTCTAAAGGAAAAAAGGGGACCGTTGTAGTTGTTGATATGGAAGGACAGACTAGATAGGCCATGTGGTCTTTTTCTGTCGTCATTTTTCTGTTTCTATGTTTTAAATAATTAAAAGGTATAGGTAATACCAACTAGTGCTAACAGTTCTCCCTTCACTTGCTGGCAGTGTAGAAAGTGTTCAAATTTCTTTAGCAGAAGGGCATTTATTTTGATTGGAAACAAAGTATTGTGGGTATTGCAAGCTTGTAGGCCTCGGTTCAAGAAACTTAAAATTTTCTAATTGAAGTTTTATTTTGCTTATTGTAGTGGGGAAAATAATCAATGAAGAGATATAAAGGGAAGGAAAAGAGTAATTAAGGGCAGATTACTAAATTTCACTCTCTAGAACTGGACTGTGGCTCTTTGCACACAGAAGAGTTAGCATGGCAGGCTACACATCCACCAGTCACAGCATCAATGCTCTAAATCAGTGTTTCCCAACCCAGTCCTACGGGGCACACCGACCAGTCAGGTTTTCGGGATATCCCTAATGACTATGCATGAGATATATATGCATTAGAGATATCCTGCCAACCTGACTGGTTTGTGGCCCTCCAGGGCTGGATTTAAGATTGTGAGTGGGCAAGGTGCAGATGTCCTAGACATCGAAAGGGTATATAGAATGTGATCCTCGATTCTCACCACCACCAAAAAGTTGTCTAATAGACAATATTTTGGTGGTGGTGAGAATCGAGGAGGAATGTGTCATTGGCAGGATATCTCTAATGCATATATATCTCATGCATAGTCATTAGGGATATCCCGAAAACCTGACTGGCCGGTGTGCCCCGTAGGACTGGGTTGGGAAACACTGCTCTAAATAAGCTAATGCTGAAAGAGTGATACAAAAATTACTTAAGTCTGGATTACAGTAAAAAAGCATCACAGATACTGGAAAGAATAGTGTCTCCTAGACTGATGCGGAAAAAGGTTTAAATAGCAGTGCTTTCAAAATAGCAGTTCTTTCTCTTGCCAGGGGACAATGGGAAACCTTTGCTGCTGCTGCTGCTGCTGCTGCTGCTACAACCTAGTTCTGGGCATGCCGTCTTTCTGTCCATAAGGCTGCTTTCAATCTCTTGCTCAGTATGTTCAATCACAGAGCTCAGATTTAGCTCCCCTGGCAATACTTAAATGCTACTGTTTACATTCCTTTTCAGTTCTCACTGTGCATGGAATTATGACCCACTGAGAAAGGAGATGGATTCTCATAGCACCACACTAAGATTGGTCAACAAACAGAGCTATATATCAGTTGGGAGCTCCTAGCTGGTGCATGAGCTACAAAATCTACATCAACAAAAAAGAAGGACCTTGTCTCTCCACCTGTCCCTTACCTTCTCAGTTCTCTCCCTTCTCTACTGTAACCATATCTCCCCTAAAGCTGGGACATATAATGGGATTAAAAGAATTAACATCAAAGATATAGAGGAAGATCCAAAAAATCACGTTGAAACATGCTGCATTAACAGAAGACCTTAAATTTATATGTTCCAACAATAAATTGAAAGCAGCAGCAGAAGCGCAAAAACTGCAAAGATATGAAGAAAACAGGAAAGAACAATGTAAAAAATAAACTATTTAGAGAGAACCTAAAACAATTCCACAGGGAACTAAGAAAGAGCATTGATACCATATGGTAAAAGCACCGCTAATCAAAGTCGAAACAGACACCTTCTGGAGAAAACTATATGAGGATCCTATAGAGCACAAGAAGAAGCAGAATGGTTACCCTGCATAAGGGAGCATTTAGAAAAATCAAACATCAAACCTATGGAATAGCCTGCAGTAACAATGAAAGAGCTGGAAAGCAGGTTAAAATGAACCCCAAAATGGAAAAGCCCTGGCCCAGATGGTGTGACCAACTTTTGGCTCAAATAGTTAAGCGTAGTTACTCATCGTATCAGTCCTCACATGTGGAGTGATGTCACCGAAGGATCTGGAGTGGGAACACTCCCCAGCTTCCAAAAGAAGCATTTGGGAGGTCAACCACGCATGTGTGCCCATCTTCCCGCCTGAAGGAGCAATCTTACCTCAGTATGATGACATAGCTTAATCAAGCCAAAAAAGAAAACAACTCCATGGGGAGAAGGGAGGGTAGTGAGGACTGATTCCTGCTGTTCCTGGAGAAAACCTGTTACAGATGAGTAACTATGCTTTCTCCGGGACCAAGCAGGAAGTCAGTCTTCACATATTGGATCCCCAGCTACAGGCTACTGAAAAAAACCTGTAAACAGCCCAACAGGGCATCCAGAAAAAAGAACTGAGAACAATAGCATGAGTAATCACTGAAAGGACATCAACAGCAAGTCGACTCTATGGTAGCCTGACAGACAGAAGGGCCAGTGGGAAGGAATTGCCTTAATTCCCAAACAGGTGTCAGAGTACGGCTTGGCTGAGGCTGCTGTCATGTTAGGAATCTCCATCCAGACAGTAATGGGCTGTGAAGGTATGGATTGACCATGTAGCAGCTCTACAGATCACCACCATGGAGACAGAACCCAAGTTGACTATCAAAGCAGCCATAGATTGGATGTTGTAAGCCATGACATGGCGTTCCAAACTCAGACCAGCTTGAGCATAAGCAAAGGAGATGCAGTCCACAAACCAAAGTGAAAGGGTACGCGTCGGGGGGACTGCCATACCCAGCCTATTGGGGTCAAAAGAGACAGGTGGGAGGAATGGTGGTGAGCTTTCATACATTTAAGGTAGAACACCACCGCTCTCTTAATCCAATGTGTGTACAGCAGTCTCAGCCCTGTTGGTGTGAGGTCTGGGAAAAAGGTGGGCAATACCACTGACTGATTAAGGTGAAAGGCAGAAACCACCTTAGGAAGACATTTAGGATGAGTCCGGAGAACCACTCTATTTTGATGAAACCTTGTGCATGAAGGATGCTCCACTAGTGCCTGGAGTTCACTGACTCTGCGCTCAGAGGTGACCACTTCTAAGAAAATGATCTTCCATGTGAGATATTTGAGAGGACAAGAGCTGAGTGGCTCAAAAGGAGCAGAAATCAGCTACCTGAATGCCATGTTGAGATCCCATGCCACAGGTGGGGGCTTAATTGGAGATCAAGAGAGCACGAGGCCTCTCATAAAGCGACTTAGAAGGGGATGTGCAGAAACAGGCTTACTATCCACCCTATGATGGTAGGTTGCCACTGTGCTGAGATGCACTCTCAGAGTTTGATTTGAGGCCCAGGTTGGACAGGTGGAGCTGGTAAGTGAGCAAAGACTCCACCAAACAAGAAAAGGGGTTCAGAGCCTTGTCTGAGCACCACAGAGATAATTTGTGCCATTTAAAAGCGTAGGAATGCCATGTGGAATCCCTGCGAGAAGCCAGGAGGACTTTCTCCACATCAGCTGGTAGATGGAGCTCTAAGAGAACTATGTGCTCTGCTTCCATGCCATAAGAGCTAGGGAGTGGATGATGGACTGAAGAAGAGATCCCCTGTCCTGGGATATCAGATCCAGAGTAGAACAGAGCTGGATTGGTGGCCTCCGAGACAGATGGAGGAGAAGAGGGAACCAGGACTGTCTGGGCCAGTGTGGGGCAATGAAGATCATGGTAGCCTTGTCCTCCTGGAGCTTGAAGAGGGTCCTGGCCACCAGAGGAGTTGGAGGACAGACATAAAGCAGTCCCTCGCCCCAATCCAGCAGAAAAACATTGGAAGCCATTTGACTGCTGCATGGAACCCTGGAGCAGAACTGCAGCAGCTGGACATTATCTGGTGACACAAAGAGGTCTATGCTTGGCAGGGCTGGACCAAGGGTTTCTGCCAACCCAGGCAGAGGTCCCAGCCATGCCGCTTCCCTCCCTGAGCCATGCCGCACCCGTGCTGAGACACGCTACTGCCCCCCACTGCCGCTGATTTTGGCGGCAGGGTCGGGGGTGGCTTGTGTCAGCAGCAGGCCATGTGCTTTGGCACACATGGCCTGCCATTTCTTACCTCCCTCCAACATAACTTCGGGGAATTAGAAATGGCAGGCCATATGTGCCAAAGAATGGGGGGGGGGAGAAGCCAAGCCTAGTCCTTTCCCCCCTGCTGTCAGAATCTGCAGCAGCGTGGTGTGCCTCAGCATGGGGGGGGGGAGGAAGGGCAGTGCGGCTCAGTGCATGGGGGGGGACGGCAAGCCATGTGTGCTGAAGCACATGGCCTTCCACTCTAGGCGACCGCCTAATGGATGGGCCGGCCCTGATGCTCAGCGTGCCCCATATCTGGAAGATGTGGCTGACAACTCGACTGAGGGTCCACTCGTGCATCTGGAGGACTCGGCTGAGTCAAGCCTCCAAGACACTGAGCTCCCCCAGGAGATTAACCACTTGGAGAAGCATGACATGCAAGATGGTGAACTTCCAGAGACACACTGCTTATTGATGTAGAACCTGCTTGTTTATGTAGAACATTGCTACTTGGGTTGTTGGTCTGAATGAGGACAACCTGGTTGATGAGCTGCTCTAGAAAAGCCCTGAGTGCACCGGGGATGGCACGGAGATCCAGGAAGTTGATCTGGTAGAGGCTTTCCCCAGCAGTCTAGAGGCCTTGCGTTTGAAGACCATCCCAGCCCATCTTGAAGGCATCTGTAGTCAGAACCCATTGATGCAGAAGGGCTTGGAAGGGAAGTCCCTGGCACAGATTTTGTGGTTTTAGCCACAAAGAGAGGGCTGCATGAATGGCTAATGGCCATCTTGCTCTGGAGGCAACCCATAACTTGGTACCACTGTGTACACAGACTCCACTATGCTTGCCTCATCAGTAGGGCAAGAGGAGTGACATGAACCATTGAGACCATGTGGCCGAGAATGCACAGCATCCCCTTGGCTGTGGTGAACAGATAGGTCTGTAATTCCCTGGCTAGGTGGACGATTCGTAGGGCTCAATCCTCAGGTAGGTAGGCCCAGGCCACAATAGTATCTAGGAGGGCCCCAACGAACTTCAGGCACTGAACAGGCTACAGATGAAACTTCAGGAAGCTGATGACTAAGCCCAGATGGTCAAGCAGCTGAATGGTGATCCTTGCAGAATGCCAGACCTCGCCCAGCATTCAACCCCTGTTCAACCAGTCATCCAGGTAGGAGAAGACAAAAATTCTCAGTGTCTGGAGGAATGCAGTGACCATCGCCAGACACTTTGTGAAGACCCTCAGGGCGGAAGCAAGGACAAAGGGTAGCACCCAGTACTGATAGTGCTTTCCGATGAGGATGAAGCGAAGATACTGTCGGTGGAGAGAGTGAGTATACACATTGGAGGTAAGGCAGCAATGTTCTCAGGGAGATCATCTTGAACTTTTCTTGCAAGAAGAATTGGTTGAGGTTCCAAAGATTCAATATGGGTCAGAAGCCTCCCGTCTTTTTTGGGAACCAGAAAATAATAGGAATAGAACCCCTTCCTGACTTGAGAAAGAGGAATCAGCTCAATGGCCAGGTCAGCCAAGAGAACATGGACCTCCTTCTGGAGGAGTTCTCGGTAGGAAAGATCAAGGGAATAAAAAGGGGGAGGAAGTTGATCAAGTGCAACAGGTACCCCTTCCGAACTATTTTGAGGGCCCAGGAGTTTGATGTTATCGTTGGTCACCTGTGAGCAAAATGGATCAATCTGCCCGCTACCTGAGGTAGAACTGTGGTGGGAATGGGAAGAGATGCCATGCTCTTTAGGAAAGAGTCAGAATCTTCCTCCAGGCTTTGGTTATGGCACAGGCTGCAACTTCTGGGGCTTGGGGTGACATGCTGACGCTGCCCCTGCTGACAGCCATGATAGGGCTGATATGGTTGGTACACAAAAGGGGAAGTAAGCACAACCTCTGCAGAAATCAAGGAGTCCACAAACAACGAATGAGAGACATGGCCATACACCACTTAAAACAGTAAAACCTTTATTCCAAAGAAATCTTCAAGGTTCGAGATCCAACTTGGCCATGTTTCAGCTATCAGCCTGCATCAGAGGTCTAGAACAAAAATATATACATCAACAACATTAACACAATAATACATTCACAACTGAAGGAAATAAAATTGATAATTAAAATAAAAAAATATATATTTTTTTCTCTTGGTAATTGTATTATGATTTTAGTTTCCTAGTATTGATGTTTTAGGTAATGACCCAAGGTTAGATAAAGAGTACTTTATTTATCATTAATAGTGTTATAGTGAGCTGTTCAGTTTTACATCTGGAGAAACTTAAATCCCTTTCCCTTTTCTTCCCCCTTCCCCTTTTGCTTTTTCTTCCTCTTTCCCTTTTCCTTTGTCATTTATCCCTGCATAGTGTATGATTTCATGATTAGTTTACTGGCGGTATAATGACAATAGATTCACGTTTTGAGTCTTCATCCATTTATTCAGCGATCTCAAAGACAGGTCTTCTTTTTGGAAAGATTATTTTAGTTTTCAACGCCTTACTTAAATATATAAATGACAGATATGTGTGTTGTTTATGTGGATGTTTTATCATGAATTTATTATTCTTTCCTATTAGTGATCTTTCATTGCCTTGAAATTTTATTTTGGTTCAGTGAGGGGATTTCTCTGTTTCCCGTGTTCTATCGCAGTTCGCTGCTTTGAGTTTGAGCACAGGAGAAGTATAGTTGGTCCCTATTAGTTAGTAATGGAAATATCTTATTTATTTATGTGCGCTTATATACCGCCTTTCTGAAATCAAAGCAGTTTACAATGAACTCAAAAACTGTATTACATCAAACAAATGATACATAGAACTTTGCTAACGCGGTGTGCCATAAAATTATACAAACATAATAACTTTAACATAAAGTTTAATGAAGGATTTCCTAAAACTATTTACATATACCATACATATGTGCATATTGATAGATTTAATCACCTTATACTATCCTTCAGCTTAGGATTAATTTTTTAAACCTATTTACATAATGGTATTGCACTATGAGCAAAGTTTACAATGAAACACTGAAAACTTATAGGAGACCTTGGACAACTTGTGTCAAGTAACTACCTCTCCAAAATGCTCTCTAAATAGAAATGTAGCTTGCGGAAAGCATTTGGATCTTTAGTTTCTCTTATGATGTCGGGGAGCGAGTTCCACAATGTTGGTGCATATAGGGAGAATGCTCTCTTGGAAGTTGAAGCATTACTATTCCTGAAGTCCGACGGGACTACCAATACGTTTTTTCTCTACTTCTTCGTGGTCTCATTTCCAGGGTGGTTTGCATGATCAATCTCAAACTTGACATTGATTCATTTTGTAGAGCTTTGAATATTGTGTGAATTGCTTTGAATTTTATTCTGTTGATTATTGGTAACCAATGTAGCTGCTTTAATATTGGAGTAATGTGTTCCCTGATTGGCACCTGTGAAATGACTCTAGCTGCCGTGTTTTGGGCCAACTGAAGATGGCGAATGGATTGTTTAGGGAGACCCATTAGAAAACTGTTACAGAAATCTAAGTGTGGGAAGATCATTGCTTGTATTGTTCTGAAGTCACTTGCTGATAGGAGAGATCTTAGATGTTTTAGCATCTTCAGTTTTGAGTAAATGGCCCTAGTTATATTGCTTATGTGTTTGGAGAAGTTGAGATGCTGGTCTAGAGTGACACCTAAGTATCTCACTTCACTTTTTACCTGAACATAAGAACATAAGATATGCCATACTGGGTCAGACCAAGGTCCATCAAGCCCAGTATCCTGTTTCCAACAGTGGCCAATCTAGGTCATATGCACCTAGCAGTTTCCCCAAAAGACACAGGATTGCATCGTTTATTCTTATGGTTTCCGGTGGGGTGAAGGAGTTGTCTCTCCTTCTGTGTTACATATAATCTTTTTTTCTTTTGTTTTTCACATAGGCAATTGTGAGAAACGTTCTGAGCTTTCTGCCACTGGTAGGATTGCAGTATTTAGAAGTTTTTCTTTCTCTAAGCATTTTTTCCTTTTAATTTATTAACTTTTTAAAAATACTTTTGAGATGAGTTAGTCAACATATCTTTATTGTGATGCACTGACTTGAAGGCACATATCACATCATACTAGTATCAATGATTTCTACCATGATCTGTTCCCTTTGACTTTTTAGGCCTTAATGATGTACTATCTATACTCATTGTTTTACAAAGGAGTCCTTTATATATGTGTTTTCTTATAGGCAATCTTATGTTTCTTTTGTACCGTCACTGGAGACTGTTTACAACTGATTCCCTAGTGGTATTGTATATTATAATTATTTTGTTTTAATTATCAATTTTATTTCCTTCAATTGTGAATTTATTATGTGTTTATGTTGATGGATATATTTTTGTTCTCGACCCCTGATGCAGGTTGACAGTCGAAATTTGGCCTAGTCGAGTCTTGAACCTTGAAGGTTTCTTTGGAATAAAAGTTTTATCGTTTTAAGTGACGTGGTCGTGTCTCTCCTTTGCTGTTGATATAGTGGGTGGCCTGCATAGTACTTCCTCTTCTTGAGACAGAAAGGCTTCTTTCTTTAGGCTTTCTTCTTAGCGGAGTTACCCATCTTACGAGAAGGTCTATTCATTGTTAATTGCTCATGCTCTAGCTGTCCTCCATGGGCTCGCTGAAGAGGTTCTCACCCCGACAGGAAACATCCACTAGCTTGTCCTGCACCCACTGTTCTAAGTCAGAAGACTACAGCCAAGCTAGCCGGTGAGCTCCAATGCCCACCGCGGCCACCCGGGCCACTGGCTCAAAGCCATCATAAGCCGCCCTGGTAATATATTTTGGGCATTCTTTCACCTTGAAAACAAGCCCACAGTAGCGCTCAACCTGTTCCTTCAGAATGAGTCGAGAAATAGGCCAGATTGCCTGCTAGATCCCTGAGTTACATACCCATGCAGAGTTCATAGACCTGAATGTGGGCTACCAACATGGAACGCTGGTAGCACTTTCTCCCAATGCCATCCAAGATCCTGGCCTCCCTCCCTGGGGGCACGGAAGAGTGGGTTTTAGTGTTCTTGATTCTCCGCATGGCCTACTCCATGGCTATAGAAATGTGTCGGAGATGTGATTTCTCAAATCCAGGACTCTTGTGGACTCAATACATGGAGTCCAGCCATCTGTTCATTGGGGGCATGGTGAGGGGAGTCCCAACGTGCACAGCAGCTGCTCAAGCATCCTGTGAACGGGGACTGTAATAGCCTCCTTGGTGAGGGAAGGATACTGGAGGATCTCCAACTCCTCCACCCTGGGCTCCTCAGTCTCGATGGAAAAAGACAAGACCTTGGCCATGTTCCTTACAAATTCATGGAAGGAGATATCCTCTGGTGGGAATTTCCTATGCTCATAAGGTAGAGCGGGATCCAAGAGGATGTTTCAATGGCGCTTGGGCACCGGGGAGTCCTCCTTGGTCTCCCATTCATAGCAATCAGAGTCCGTGAGGAAATCAAAATATCAATATGATTCCTCATGGTGTCATCAGTGAGTGGAGGATGGAGTCAGAGGCTCTGGATGGTCCAACCCAGAGGGGCTCAGGGGGAAACTCCGAGGCACCGAGAGGGACTTTGAATGAATGTCTGAGCTATCTCCCCGGTCAGGGAAAGCGTGGAGCTCCAGGATGGGCTGCACCCCTGATGGGGAAGCCCCCAGCTGGATGAGGCTGAGCTTGGCACCAAGGAACCCAGCGGTAAATCGGGTCTCAAGCCGCTCTTGGCACTAAAGAACCTGAGGATATTGGGTCTTGGGCCGCCAATGACATAGAGGAACCCGAGGGCACTGAGTCCCAAGCAGCCTGTGAGGCCAGGAACGCAATGAAGCTGCATGCGCTTGGCTAGGAGCGTGGTGTTCGAAGGTATGGGAACCGGAACAGCAAACACAGTCTCTGGTGCCGTTACCCTCATTGAGGACTCCACAATGGTGATAGTATCGAGAATCACCCGACAGCCCTCCTAGACCTTGGGAGACAATTCTTCCCCCCAGGGCAGCTTAGGAGGCCGCTCCCAGCCTTTGCCTTCGGAGTCTCGCCAAGGTGGACTGTGATGTCAGTGACTGTGGGACTTCTCAGGTCTCAGTATCCTCCACTGACTTCGACGGGGCAGAAATCTGGTCCTTCTGGGTCATGGTCAGTCTGGTGCACCATGGTCCTTTGGCTCCAAATGAGCTCAGCCCCCGTGCAAAACCAAAGCCTTGGCAGAGGCCTTCAAAGGCATTGATACCGAAGACTCGGAGGACCCAAACAGCGATTCCCACTGTTTTTCTCGCTTCCTGAGCCCCTTGCATGTCATCTGCAACCAGAGAGCACAGGTAGAGGGCACATGGTCGGGTCCAAGGAAATGTAGGCACCAGTTATGGAAATCCATCATGGAGATGGTCCGTCCACACTAGGAACGCTTCTTAAAGCCAATGGCTGACTTTGACATATGGGAGAAGATGGCTTCCCTCAAGTCAAAGGACTCCAACATCCCAGCTGGCCAGGGAGGCACAAAAGAAAAAAACCTGTGCATCACCAAAGAAAAAGAAAAAAAGAACCCGAGAAAAAAACACAGCACTGATGCTCTCAGGGATGGGCAGGAAAATGGTGATGAGCACATGACCACTAAATTACTAATAAAATAGAAAAAAATGTACTGGTAGGTATCGGCGATTTTCCAGGGACAGACAAGCATCTGAGAGGCTCCGCAGAAAAAAGAAGACTTGTGTAAGATGGCTCCTTCGGGCAGGAAGGCGGGCACAGATGTGTGATTGACCTCCCAAAAGCTTTCTTTGGAAGCTGGGGAATGTTCCTGTGCGGGCTCCATCAGTGATGTCACCCCATATGTGAGGACTGACTTCCTGCTTCGTCTTGGAGAAACATCACTTCACCAAGACCCAGCAAACTCCAAAAAACAATCAGGCAGCCGAAGTTAACACCACAATGGCTTATAACAGGAAGACAATTCTGCTTCCAAAGGGGGACCTAAGTAACATTCCTAAAAATTATAATTAAAATTACAGACCAATAACCTGTCTGTCTACAATCTATAAGATGTTTACTGCAATAGATGCAGATAGAATATATGATCATATCAAGTTCAATAACACCATGGCAATAGAGCAAAAAGGATATTTAGATATGGAACCAAAGACTAGTTAATGTTGAATAAGGCCATCATGGCCAGAGCTAAGGAGAGCAGAAATCTCAGTATAGCATGGATTGATTATAAGAAAACATTTGACAGTGTCCCACACTCTTAGATAATAAATTGCCTTGAAATGTATAAAATAAATCCTGGTTTGATAGAGTAAATTAAGTTCACCATGACAGTGTGGCAGACTACACTCTTTTGGAAGTATGAAGCTGGTCAGTACATCATTCAAAACATTAAGATCCAGTGAGGAATATTTCAGGGAGATTCCCTGGTGCCACTTCCATTTTACATGGCGCTTAATCCGATGAGTACTCTCATCAACTCTTTGGGATACAGATTTAGCCTGAATCCTAAAGAAGGTGGCAACCTAAAAACAACATTTCATTTACTATTTGTAAACCATATGAAGCTCTACAGTTCCAGTGACCAACAATTAGCAGAGCAACTCCGTGTGGTGAAAAGCTTTTCTGATGACATCAGGGTGACTTTTGGCCTTGACAAATGCACTACTGTAAGGCAACTTTTTTTTTTTTTAGAGGAAAATTGAGCAAAACAAAAAAACATCTCCCTAGCTGAGGGCTGTGACATCAACAGGAAGGTGTATATAAGCATCTCGGAGTAGAGCAGTGGTTCTCAACTGAGTCCTCTGGAACCCCCAGGCCAGTCAGGTTTTCAGGATATCCATAATGAATATGCATGAGATAGATTTGCATGCACTGCTTCCGTTGTATGCAGATCTATCTCATGCATATTCATTGTGGATATCCTGAAAACCTGACTGGCCTGGTGGTCCCAGAGGACTGGGTTAAGAATCATTGGAGTAGAGGAAGGAACGACTCTCAAACAGAAATTACTGAGAGAAAAAAATCAGTAAAGAATACTATAGGAGATTAAAATCAGTATTGAAAAGTGCTTTTAACATCATGGAATAAGATACGAGCCATCAATCAGTTGGCAATTCCTGTACTCTCATACAGCTTTGAGATTGTGGATTGGCCTCTTAAAGATCTTGAAAAACTGGATGTGTTAACAAGAAAACTCCTCCATGCCCATGAAGTAATTTACAAGTATTGGTGTATGCCAAGACTGTACATCCCTAGAGGTGAAGGAGGGCTAGGCCTCAAAGAGATTGATTACACGTACTGAGCAACTATCATAGGCCTCCAGGCCTACCTAACTGCATCACTGGATACTGTCACAGCCCCTCCCAGTGGCAGTGTGCTGAAGGGTCAGGGCAGACATTTATTATTTGTTGAAGTAGGAAATTCTAACTTAGACCAGGTGCATTATGGTCCTTGTAGTTCCCTTCGTCATAAAGAATAGTTGTGTGAGCCTTGTGCAGGGTTAAATATAAGGTTTTATTCCCTTGATGCGCTAAGGTTCTCCAAGAAGACGACAGAATTCACCTTCATTCAGGGTTTCTACCAAAGTATTTACAAAGTCCAAAAACTGTTATAAGAGCTTCAGTCTTT
This sequence comes from Ichthyophis bannanicus, assembly GCA_033557465.1. Classification (NCBI taxonomy): domain Eukaryota; kingdom Metazoa; phylum Chordata; class Amphibia; order Gymnophiona; family Ichthyophiidae; genus Ichthyophis; species Ichthyophis bannanicus. Next base: position 199,058,614 of record CM066039.1, read on the forward strand.
TCCATTCAAACAGGGTTTTTCAACTCAAACGGGTTAAATAAACATAGAAAGCTTCTTCTTTTCAGCTCAACAAAACAGTAGCATTCTAGAGCATGTATTATGCTATAACTCTGTGAGAGCTTCTATACTCTCAGCTACACAGAGTGTACAGTCCATGGGGTATTCAGGCAGCACTGGTTCTGGTTCTACCAGCTCTATTTGCATATCCTCTGGTTCCGATATGGTTTCTGCTAAGCCTGAGCTTTCCCTAGGCAAAAGTGGTTGTACTTCAGTAGTTCTCTCCAGGGCTTTCCAGCGTGGCTGGACGTGGTTTGGTAAGTAATTAATATGGCTTTTATCTAGGACCATCTGCACAGGTTTGCAAAGCTTTTCCCAGCTTTGTTTCTTATAGCTATGGCTCTCGGGTTTACAAGCCTTTTCTAGGACCTGGTTCACATTTAGGTAAGAAAGTGTGAATGTACCTTTGCTCTCTGAGACGTGCGTTGCTGGTATTCCCTCTACCAGGCACTCTCCTGCTTACTCTGACTTCGCTGAAGACTTCTTTCTGGAGCTTTTTAGCATGGGCTTGTCCTTCCTGGAAGTTGTCCCTTCCCTGTAAGGATTCCAAGCTTAACTGACTTTCCTTTCGTAGTGGAAGCTTTCCCCTTTCTCTCTCCTTAGTAGCAGGGGCTTCTGTTCCTCTCTGTATCTGTGATCCTCCTTCCTCCTGTGGTCGTCTCTCTCTTTGGGGTCCTCTCTGTATTCTCCTAACCAAGCACTGCTTATAAAGCCGTTTCTCTAGTGAGCTTTCTGGCCCACTACTCAGGTGTGTTTGATTAACTATTGCATCATTGCAATCTGGGTGTGTCAGCCTACCTTCTGCAGCCTCATGCCTGCTCCCTCTAGCTGCACTTCTTGGTAACTGCATTCTCTAAATCAGTTTCTTTTAAAGAAACAGAGTTTTCTCCTAACTCCATAGCTTCAGTAGTGTCAGCTCCATCACAATACAAATACGCAAAAAGTGCTAAAATATGAAAGGAAACGTCCTGAATATGTCTCCATCATCAAACTTGAACAAACATTGCGACGACTAGAAAGAGGGAGTGAGACTCCACAAGCATACATAGGGAAGGAAGTAACAGAATTTGCAAAACGAGAAAAAACCTTTCAAAGAATTAGATCAACAAACAAGGAAAAACAATTGGAAAATGCACAAATGCAGTGGGAAATACAGAGCTACTTCAGGAACCCTTTGTTGATCAATTGATCAAGAATGGACACATGAATGGTTAAGAAGAGGTGAACTGAAACTGAAGGATGAGAGATTGATAGCTGCAGCCCATGACAGTGGATTACGGACAAGATGGTTTACAGTGAGCATTGAAAAAAATGACAAAACAGACATATATCAATTCTGTGGGAAACAGTTGGAAACAGTGACTCACCTCATAGCTGGCTGTGAAGTTCTGATGGCAATTTCTACACAGAAAGCGTAGTTACTCACCTGTAGCAGGTGATCTCCAGGAACAGCAGGAATTTAGTCCTCACGTATGGGTGACATCGGTTACTGATGGAGCCCACGCGGGAAGCTCCCCAGCTACCAATAGGAAAGCCTTTGGGAGCAGTCCACTGCACCTGCGCTGCTGCCTTCCTGCTCTTCTAACTGACTCTCCTCAGTTGAGTGTATAGCTGAAAAGAAAGGAGAGTAGAAAGGACAGCGCTCTTCAACTCCTCGGAGAGGTGGGTGGGTTGTGAGGACTAAATTCCTGCTGTTCTCAGAGATCATCTGCTATAGGTGAGTAACTACGCTATCTCCAAGAACAAGCAGGAATGTAGTCCTCACGTATGGGACTCCGTAGCTCCCAGATCTCGTGGGGGTTAGAACTCGGATAGGTTAGTTGTCTTAAATTCCCCGGCATGGAGATCTGGATTAAAGTGGGTGGAGGGTAGGAGTTGTCTTTTGTTCCAAAAAGATGCTGAAGGACCGCTTGGCCAAAGGCCGCATCCTGGCGGAAGTCCTTGTCCAAGCAGTAGTGTGCTGTGAAGGTATGGATGGAGGACCACTTAGAAGCTCGGCAGATTTCAGCGATCAGTACTGCGCATAGATTCACCACCGAGGTGGACATTGCTCGAACGTTGTGTGCAGTGACATGCACAGTGAGGGATAATCCTGCGTTGTTGTAGCAGAAAGCGATGCAGTCCACTATCCATGATGATAAGTGTGTTTCGACACTGGAAGTCCTAAGTGAGCTTGAGCAAAGGCGAGAAAAAGTTCAGAAGACTTCCTGATGGACTCTGTTCATTGTAAATAGAAAGCCAGAGCTCTCTTGCAGACCAGAGTATGCAGAGAGGCTTCTGCATGGGAGGTGTGCGGTCTGGGGAAGAATACTGGAAGGATAACTGACTGATTGATATGGAAGACGGAGACCTCTTTCAGGAGGAAGTGGGGGTGAGTTCCTAGAATCACCTTGTTGTGGGAGGAACGTGTATAGGGGGCGTGGGCCACCAGGTGCCTGCAGCTCACTGACACATCTGGCTGAAGTCAAAGCTGTAAGGAAGAGAACTTTCCAAGAGATGTAGTGGAGCTGAGCAGTAGCTAACAGTTTGAAGGGTGGTTTGAGCAGTTGTGCTAAAATGACATAGAGATCCCATACCATTGGGGGTGGGTGGATGGGTGGCTTGCTAAGCAGGAGACCTCTCATGAACTGTGTGGATCAGAGGAGATGGGTTTACCATTCACTGGGTCATGGAAAGTTGAGATTGCGCTTAGGAGGACTCTTATCGAGGATGATGTGTGGCCCTGAGAAGAGAGGTGCCAGAGGTAGTGAGTAGGGTCGCAATCGATGTCTGAAAAGGATTGAGCACATTTTGTGAACACCATGCATCATATCTGTGCCACTTTAGCGAATATGCCTTTCTCGTGGAAGGTTTGCTGGAATAGAGGAGAATATATTTAACCTCCTTGGAGAGAGGATGATGATGCAATGCTAGGCTTTCAGGAGCCATGCTGCTAGGCAAAGGGATCGAAGGTTGGGATGGAGAAGTGTTCCATCGTTCTGGGAGAGGAGACCCGGTGAGGATTCCAGCGGGATAGGTTGAGTTTGAGAATGCTGAAGGAGAAGGGGGAACTAGGATTGGCGGGCCCAAAGAGGGGCTATGAGAATCATGTATCCCTTGTCCTCTCGGAGTTTGAGAAGTGTTTTCAGGATCAGGGGCCTAGGCAGAAACGCATACAGAAGCCTGCGATTTCAAGGAATGATGAAGGCGTCGTTGGACAGACTGAGGTTTGTTGGCAGCTTTGAGCAAAAGCAGGGAAGTTTGGCATTGCGCTGTGTAGCAAATAGGTCTATCCATGGAGTTCCCCAAGATGCGAACAGGTGGTTGGCCACCATCTGGTCCAGAGCCCATTCCGTGAGGGTGGAGCAGTCTGTTCAGCTTGTCCGCCTGCAGGTTGTCCTGACCTGGACTGTAGATTGCTCTGAGCAGTATGTGATGATGAAGGGCCAGGTCCCAGATCTGGCACATCTCTGTGCAGAGGGGAAGGGTGCCTGTACCCCCTTGTTTGCTGATATAGAACATGGTCACTTGATTGTTTGTTCTTACAAGGACAGAACTGTTGGCAAGAGGATGCTTGAAGACCTGCAGGGCCCTCAACATAGCTCGAAGTTCCAAGTGGTTTACCTGTTTTGCGGACGCGAGGGTAGTTCAGTGACCCTGCATGGAGAGAACGTCTAAGTGAGCTCCCTAGCCGAGTTTAGACTCATCCGTCATTAGGATATGTTGAGGCGGGGGGGGGGGGGCGGAATGGTGATCCTTTGAGGAGATTTCCAGGGGTTGTCCACCACTGGAGTGACTGTGCCATGGGTGGTGAGATGGTGATGGACACATGCAGACCTTTGGTGGCTTGTGTACACTGGGTTGACAGAGTCCACTGTGTCTGGCGCATGTGCAGCCTGGCATTTGGAACTACGTTTACCGTGGAGGCCATGTGGCCCAGCAGCACAAGAAAGGATCATGCTGGAGCCGATTGGCGCCGCCACATGGTCTCTGCTAGGAGTATGAGCCTCTGCATACGGTCCTGTGGGAGAAAAGCCTTGCTTTGGACGGTGTCTAAGATGGCTCCTATGAACTCCAGACTTTGAGTTAGAATCAGTTGTGATTTTGGAAAGTTGATTACAAAACCCAGGGACTGAAGAAGGTTTATGGTTGTGTTGAGCCGAGGAGAGCTCCCCAGAAGAGTCAGCCTTTATGAGCCAATCGTTGAAGTAGGGGAAGACGTAGACACGGTTGATGCGAAGATGAGTTGCTATGATGGCCATGCATTTTGTGAAGACTCTTGGCACTGAGGCAAGGCCGAAGGGTAGCACTCTGTATTGATAATGACTCTCCCGGCAGACTAATCGGAGATACTGCCTGTGAGATGAATGTATTAGAATGTGAGTGTAGGCCTCTTTGAGGTCTAGAGATCAAAGACAGTCATTTTGTTGCAAGTGAGGAAGGAGGGTCCCCAAGGAGATCATCTTGAACTTTTCTTTTACGAGGAACTTGTTGAGATCTCAGAGGTCTAGGATAGGCCTGAGGCCTCCTGATTTCTTTGGAATGAGGAAAGAGGGAGAGTAGAATCCCCTGTGATGTAGGGGAACTGGTTTGCTGGCCCTTTCAGAAAAGAGTGAAGCAACCTCTTGATGTAACAGGGGTCAAGAGTTTTTGGATAGGGTTTGTCCCTTGAAATGATGAGGGGGTAAATTCTCTGAAGCTGAGATGGTATCCCTTGTGTACAATGGACAATGTCCATTTCTCTGAAGTTATTGTCCTCCATTGAGAGATGAACCTCGATAGCCTCCCTGGAATAGAAAGAATGGGACTGGCCATGCTCCCCGCGTGAGAGTCAAAAGGATGATGCAGAGGCAGCTGGTTGAGGCTGAGATGCTTGCTTGGTCAACCGTGGCATTTTGGCTTGCTTAGCTCCCTGTTGCTTATATGGGGAGAGTAGGCTGGCTGGGAGTAGGTTGGGTAGTATCTCCTCTTTTTGGGATAGAAGGCCTTTTTTTGTTTGAGCCTTCTTCTTGGAGGGATCCGAAGTTTTACGTTACAACCTTTTGAGGGTGGTGTCGTCAATTTCAAGTTCTCCCGATTTTTTCCTCCAATTCTTTCCAAAGAGGTTTTCACCTGAACAGGGGACGTTAGCCAACTTGTCGTCGTGTATCCACTGTTCTAAGTCCGATGCCTGGAGCCAAGCCAACCATCTGGCCTCTATGGCTATGGAGGATGTTCTACTATTTGATTCGAAGGCATCGAAAGCAGCCCTGTTGACGAACTTAGAGACATTTTGACTGTGGGTGAGGACTGTCTGAAAAGCAGGGCGCTTCTCTTCAGGGAGGAATGGGAGGAAGCCTTCCCAGTCTTTGCTCAACTCTTTGAGGAACATCCCCATATACAGAATGTATGAGTTGATTCTGCTGGCGAGCATGGAGGACTGGAAGGCGTGCCATGGTTTTTGGCACTCTTTATAGAACACATCACTGATTCTACCACGATGGTGTGGTGTGGGAGTTGCTGCTTCTGGAAGTCAGGGCACTCGGGAACTCTGTATATGGTATCAAGACGTCGACTGATGGGAGCGACAGATAACGGTGTTTCCCACATTCAAAGCATCAGGTAGTAAAGTATGCAGTGCACTGGTAAGATGGTTGCTTTTTTTGGTGCAGTGGGATATTGCAATATCTCAAGTTCTTCCACTCTGGGCTCTGACTCCAAAGCAGCAGGAATGGAGAGACCCACCACCATGTCCTTGATAAATTCTTGGAAAAACATATCTTTGGCGGGGATTTTCTTCTGGTACTGACCTGTGGCGGTGAAGTTTCGGAGATAACATCTCTGAGGTCGTCGAAGTCCAGGGATCTATGATCGGAATCGGAGGATTTGGAGTCAGATTCTGGAGAGTATCGCCAGTGTTTGGAGTAATGGCAGCGATCGATGTCTTCCAGTTCTGCACAGTGCATGGAAGAGGATGGATCTGCCAGAGGCAACAGTGCATGCATCGACATCGATGGAGGACCTGGCATCGAATGAGGTATTGGTACCAAGGAAGGTCTGGGCATCAGAGAAGGCACTGGCATCGGCAAGGGCACTGGCATTGGTGATGGTACCGGCATCGGTGGAATTGCACTGGGGTTTGATGGCAACACTGACATCGGCATCGAGCCGGCTTGCGTTCCTGAAGGCGGTGCCAATATTGGCTGCACTGACATTGGGGCCGATTGATGATAGGTGCACCGAGGCTGCTAGGGTGCATTCTAGAGTTAGCATGCGTTGATGCAACGACATCTCCAGTGCCTGGTTATCAGATGGAGCGGGGTTAGCCGCCACCAGACCTGGGCATGGTGTCGGAGGTTCTGCGGAGGTGGGTGCTTCGGGTACCTCACGACTCCCCACTGAGGCTTTGGAGGAGTCCTCCCGCCGGGGATGCCTTGACCGGTTACTGGAATCAGATGATGTCTGAGATGATTCCCGGTGAGCATGGGAATGCTCCCAGGACCTGTCCCTCGACCGCTCTCTCGATGTCTTTGGCCTACCAGAGTTGTGCTTCGGTTTCTTGCCCTGTTCCTTCTGACTCTCCAAGGGCTCTCAGGGCAACCTTTCTCCTTGGGAGTACAGGAAGGAGAGGACTCCTTCTCACCATTGTCTGGAGTCTTTTGAATGCTTGAAGCTAGAAGAAGCCCTCGAATGTGGAGGCCAGGGAGAGGGTGTCTGCTGGGAAGAGCTCTTCAAACTTCTTGACTCGATTACCAAGACCTCGTTTAGTCATTTACTTGCAGAGTGCGCAGTCTGGGACATGAGCAGGGCCGAGGCACTTGAGGCACCATTCATGTTTGTCAGTTGATATTGTGCTGGAGCACTTTGTACATTTTTTAAAACCACTGGCTGGTTTTTCCATGGTGCCTCAGAGGGTAGGTCTGGTGAGGCTCAGAGGAAAAGGAGAGCTCAGAGAAAAGTCTAAGTGAAAGCGTTTTGTTTTTTTTTTTTAAATTTAATCAAGATAGAAAAAGTAGAAATGAGAATTAGAAGAATAGTGATAAGAAAAAGGTATCGATATTACAGGTGAAGGCAGCAGTTCTTCAGCGGGTACAGGAGTGATCCTGTCGGCTCCGCGGAAAAGAGAGAACTGAGGAGAGTCAATTAGAAGAGCGGCAAGGCAGCAGCGCAGGCACAATGGACTGCTACCAAAGGCTGTCCTATTGGTAGCTGGGGAGCTTCCCGCATGGGCTCCGTTGGTACCTGATGTCACCCATACGTGAGGACTACACTCCTGCTTGTTCCTGGAGATATGCACAATAAAGCAACACGCCTCATCCATTAGAAACTCTGTAAACACTACAACATCACTGTCTCTGAAAAGCACTGGGGTCATGACTCTAAGAGAATTACAGAGAATGAAGAGTTTATGATCACCTGGGCTATTCCCATTCCGACAGGAAACTGAATGCGAGGAAACCCGACATAGTGGTAAAGGAGAAAACCACCAGAATGGCATTGATAGTAGAGGTGTCAGTTCCAAGTGATTATTTGGTGAATCGTGTGGAGAGGCAGAAGATCCTGAAGTACCAAGAAATGCAGTCAAAGACCAAGAAAATGTGGCAGAAAGATACAGAAATATTTCCCATTGTATTGGGAGCCACAGGCTTGATAAAGAAGAATTTCCAAGTACATCTTGACAAATTATCCATACATGTTACATCTTACAAACTACAGAAGGAAGTTATCTTAGGCACAATGCAAGTTCAACACCAAGCATTAGCAGTAAATTTGAGAGACTGAGATCATATTCTTTGACACTACACTGGACACACAGCCTTAATACTCAAATACTCCTGCCAGTCACCCCGCCCATATTATCATATGCTACACTAAGCTGAGTCCTAAAAATATATTGTAAATAGTTGTTGTTGAAAGGTTACACAGTGTCATGAGGTAGCGCTGTCAGAGCCCATGGAAATAGGGAACTCTGAGCAAAACATAGCTGACAGCTCAGATATACACGTGGAAAAAGGTTACCATAGGCAACAGGTACAAGCTGTATCACGAGGTGTAAGGGAACGCCCAAACACGAGGCTAGCTCAGAACTCATTAGGGAATGAGGGGCAGCTGGGTAGAGGCGGAGCCCAAACAAACATCACAAGAAACGCAGTTAAAAATCATTCACCTGAGAATAGCAGAGACACATTGGGAGAAGACACATTGGGAGAGAGAACATTGAGTGAGAGGACATTCAGAAGGAGAGCTGCTGGGGAGAGAAGCCAAAGGAACATTTGGAGAGAAGCCTCACCAGGGAAACACAGAGCTGTTGAATCCAGGAAGGACTGCTTTGAGGAGCAGGGCACAGCTGCCCAGTATCCCCGGGAACCTTGCTACGGAGGGAGCAGAGGTGGTAGTCCGGTGGCCAGGCTGAGGAGAGCCAAGTTACCCAGCACAAGGTACCAAGCAGGGGATAGTTTTTACCCTGAAGAAACTTTTATACCAGGAAAGCAGCTAGCAGAGAAACATAGTGAAAAGCTTTCATACAGACGGAGCTCTGCTCGGCTGAGAGACCAGGAAGAGAGAGTGCCAGAGGGTGGGCGTATTGACCCTAATAGAAGAGGTCTAGAATACAAAGAACTACCTTGCACTTACCAGGAACTGTGTAGCTCTCCTGACGGTGATTACAGTGAATGTGGTAATTACCCATTCCCCTCTAGCTCAGTGGAGGAGGGGAACGCTTTGAGTTACAGGGAGGAACTTTGCAATCACAACGGAAGCTTTACTCCAGGGGAAACTTATTCCGATAGTGAAGAGATGCAATATGAGCCTTATGAGGAGTCTTTGAATTGCAGTGATATGGATTGTACATATACCATGGCTGATGCCATATCCTCCCTATGCTAGAGTGCTGTGAAAACTGTTTATGAAAGAAAACAGGAAGAAGGTGTTTTCATGTGAAGCGGACTGTTTTCTTTTTCCTTCTGTTTGTTACAAAAGCTGAAGTTAAGCCAAGTTTTGTTCCAGTATTTCTTTAATTTGATACCAGATGAATGGTCTGTTTTTCCTTTGTTTCAAATGCTAAAGATCCAATCCCGGACGGGGAATAAAAATCCTGTATTATAACCTTACACTTGGTCTGCAACTACAATTCTTTGACTGGTGTTTAGAGCCACAGGTTCCAGAAGGCATTTCAAAGCCTTCTCACAATACTCTATAGCTACTAGAGTACTACCCCACTGAATTACCTACGCCGCTGGCCTCTGGGGACGTTGGTGGGTGACATTTGGCGTAGTTTTGAGGATTTTTACTTTTGGAATAAAAGGACATTATTAAAGAAAACTGCTGCTGTACCAGGAGACCCTTAGAAGCAAGTTCACTGACGGACCGAACGGTGGAGAGCACAGTGACCTTTCTTGCATGCTGGAATCTACGCAAAGGCTAAGGTAACGTTACCTGGGGCACAAGCGTAGGAGGATTCGGGCAAGAAAGGGGGCGCTGCTGTGCTGCAGGAATAAGGGGTGAAAGAATATAAGTACCGCACTTGGTGGTTTTTTTTTCTTTTCTCCACAGGGTCACAGACAGAGGAATGGATGCCAGAGAAATGATGAGCTGGATGCAACTCCAGTGGGATAAGCAGCTGGAGTTGGCTAGACATATCCAGGAGCAGACGGCCAACATGATAAGAGAGCAGCAGAAGCCACTCTTGGACACTATGAAAGCGTTTTTGGAAAAGCCGCAGAAGCTTAGGACTGAAAACCCCTCTATAGTTCCAGGGGTAGGACTAAGTGCTTGCCATGCATTTTCTTTGGGACAATTGAGTCCACATGATAATATAGATGACTTTATAGATGCCTTTGAGCGAATAGGGGAAGCGTTGAAATGGCCTAGAGAGCAGTGGGCGACCTGCTTTGCGGTATCGCTTACTGGCGAAGCTCTCTCTGCCTACAAGGCAATGCCTGCAACCCTTGCTGCTGACTATGACGAAATAAAAAGAGCAGTCAAGGATAGATTAGGGCTGTCTACTTTACATTACCGGAGAATGTTTAGAGAAGCTTGAATGAAGTCACAGGAGACCCCTAAAGCCTTGCAGCAGAGGCTGAAAAATCTGGCATGGAAATGGTTAACTCCTGAGCGGAGAACCATAGAATCGGTACTGGACACAGTTATCTTGGAACAGTTTCTCCAGGCTGTGCCCACCGAGATGAAAACTTATCTGACCTTACAGAACTGTCAAACTACTGACGAGGCAGCCAGTCTGGCAGAGCGATATTTGGAGGCGCAGATGGCTGACACCTCAGGGCTTGGTGTAATGAAAGCAGCAGGAATGGCAGATTTTAAAAAGGGAAAGTATCCTAAGGGGAAAATGTTTAATGCCAATGTTAAGAATACTAATGGTGATATTTTTCTTACATGTAAGGGGAAATGTTATGTATGCGGGAGAGCAGGCCATTTCCAGAAGGACTGCACCGAGCGGACTGTCCTCCATGGCTGGAACAGACAAGCCAGTGCAAGATGGATTCCTGATACATGTTCAGGTAGAAGGGGTAGAAGCACTGGCACTGCTTGACTCGGGGGCTGACCAGAGCATGATTTCCTGCAGGCTCTGGGAAGCCATTAAGGAGCGCTGTCAGTCAGCCCCGAGTCAAGCAGAGGACCAGGTGCGGATACGATGCGTGCACGGCGCATTGTCACCTTATCCTTTACACACATTATCTGTAAGAGGGTTGGGAGCCACACAACCATTACTGGTAGCCATCGTTCCAAAGTTACCACATCAGATTATTTTGGGGCACGATTGGCCTCCCTTTTGTCAAGAAATAGAAAAGGGTCTTAATAAACTAGGCTATGAGCTCGCACCACCCCCAACAGAGACAACAGGAATGGGCTTAGAAGCATTAACAGCGGGAATCCCTAATCCTCTGTTTGGAAAAACAAAGAAGGCTAGCATTCCATCCCAGGCCCGAGTCACTGAAGCACCTACAGGGAAGCAGAAATTTGTGCTGCAATTTTGCAAGGCCACACCGAAAGCCAAAAGCCCACAAAGAGCTTCCGCGGGGGCAGCCGGATATGACCTCTTCTTCAGTGCTGAGGAGGCAGTGGTCCTAAAAGGGGGAAAAGCCTTGGTTAACACCGGGATACATGTAAAGATTACCGAGGGATGTTATGGCCGTATAGCCCCAAGGTCAGGCCTGGCTGTCAAAAACTTCATAGACATTGGGGCGGGAGTAATAGACCCCGATTATCGAGGCCTGGTAAAAGTCCTTTTTAATTTCGGCAAAACGGACTTTAAAATACAGGAGGGCGACCGCATCGCGCAGTTAGTGTGCGAACGCGTGGGTTTCCCCACGGTAGAAGAGGTTCCAGCATTGACACCTACCACTAGGGGAACAGATGGGTTTGGGTCCACTGGCCAGAGGGAAATTAAGGGTATGACGGCCCTAGCGGAGGAGAGGAGAGAAGAGGATCTCGGGCCTCAGACCTCCGATTGGAAGGAAAGGCCAGAACCTAGGTTGGGCTATCCTCACAGCGTCAACAAGAGTTGACCCAGCTGTTGGGGAGATTTACTGATGTCCTAACGACAAAACCTGGCGAAACCCGTATGGTCGCCCATGAAGTAATTACGACCCCAGGGCGGATCATCAGACAACGGCCCTATCGCATGCCCGAGGCCAAGAAAAATGAAGTAATTAAACAAGTAAAGGAGATGGTCGCTATGGGCATTATTGAGGAGTCCCACAGCCCCTGGTCAAGCCCCATAGTTTTAGTTCCAAAGCCGGATGGGACCCTCAGATTTTGCATTGATTTCCGGCAAGTAAACGAGATCTCCCAGTTTGACGCTTATCCGATGCCCCGCATTGATGATTTACTGGACCGTTTGGGTCAGGCAAAATACTTGACCACTCTAGATCTCACAAAGGGGTACTGGCAGATACCCCTTACACGTGATTCAAAATCTAAAACGGCATTCAGCACCCCTATAGGGTTGTTCCAATTTAGGCGAATGCCGTTTGGGCTGCATGGAGCGGCAGCCACCTGTCAGCGCCTGGTGGATCAGGTGTTGAGGCCTCACCATGATTACGCTCTGGCATATATGGATGACATAGTCATTTACAGCACAACTTGGACCCAACACCTCGCCAGGGTAGAGGCAGTACTCCGGGCGCTACGCAGAGCGGGTTTGACCCTAAACCCAGCGAAATGCGTGTTCGCCAGCGAGGAGGCAAAATATTTGGGCCACATGGTGGGGAGGGGGATAGTTAAACCCTTAGCTAATAAAGTTGAGAGCGTCAGGGATTTCCCCCGACCCATTACAAAAAAACAGGTACGCAGTTTCTTGGGGTTAATCGGCTATTATAGGAGGTTCATACCTCGATTCGCGGAGGAGAGCATTTTGTTCTCGGAAATGCTAAAGAAAAACGCTCCCAACAATGTGAAGTGGACCCCAGAAGCTGAGATCACATTCACCTCCCTTAAAGAGAAGCTGTGCACAGCCCCGGTGCTGCGGGGGATAGACTTTAGTTTACCCTTTGTGGTCCAGACAGACACTTCAGAGAGCGGGTTGGGGGCAGTATTATCTCAAGTGTTTGAGGGGGTGGAGCACCCGGTCACTTATTTAAGCTGAAAACTCTCTAAAGCAGAGAAACTATTCAACAGTTGAAAAAGAGTGCCTGGCCATAAAGTGGGCTATTGAGGCATTAAGATTTTACCTGACCGGTAGGAAATTCCTCCTGGTCACAGATCATGCCCCGCTAAAGTGGCTGAACCAGATGCGGAATAGCAATGCGCGATTAACGAGGTGGCATCTGGCTCTACAGTCATTCAATTTCGTAATCCAGCACAGGGATGGGAAGTTACACGGGAACGCGGATGCGCTCTCCAGAATTACGAGCTGTCCGATTAAAGGTTCGGCAGGATGTAATATTTTAAGGGGGGGATCTGTCATGAGGTAGCGCTGTCAGAGCCCATGGAAATAGGGAACTCTGAGCAAAACATAGCTGACAGCTCAGATATACATGTGGAAAAAGGTTACCATAGGCAACAGGTACAAGCTGTATCACGAGGTGTAAGGGAACGCCCAAACATGAGGCTAGCTCAGAACTCATTAGGGAATGAGGGGCAGCTGGGTAGAGGCGGAGCCCAAACAAACACCACGAGAAACACAGTTAAAAATCACTCACCTGAGAGTAGCAGAGACACATTGGGAGAAGACACATTGGGAGAGAGAACATTGAGTGAGAGGACGTTCAGAAGGAGAGCGGCTGGGGAGAGAAGCCAAAGGAACATTTGGAGAGAAGCCTCACCAGGGAAACACAGAGCTGTTGAATCCAGGAGGGACTGCTTTGAGGAGCAGGGCACAGCTGCCCAGTATCCCCGGGAACCTTGCTACGGAGGGAGCAGAGGTGGTAGTCCGGTGGCCAGGCTGAGGAGAGCCAAGTTACCCAGCACAAGGTACCAAGCAGGGGATAGTTTTTACCCTGAAGAAACTTTTATACCAGGAAAGCAGCTAGCAGAGAAACATAGTGAAAAGCTTTCATACAGACAGAGCTCTGCTCGGCTGAGAGACCAGGAAGAGAGAGTGCCAGAGAGTGGGCGTATTGACCCTAATAGAAGAGGTCTAGAATACAAAGAACTACCTTGCACTTACCAGGAACTGTGTAGCTCTCCTGAAGGTGATTACAGTGAATGTGGTAATTACCCATTCCACTCTAGCTCAGTGGAGGAGGGGAACGCTTTGAGTTACAGGGAGGAACTTTGCAATCACAACGGAAGCTTTACTCCAGGGAAAACTTATTCCGATAGTGAAGAGATGCAATATGAGCCTTATGAGGAGTCTTTGAATTGCAGTGATATGGATTGTACATATACCATGGCTGATGCCATATCCTCCCTATGCTAGAGTGCTGTGAAAACTGTTTATGAAAGAAAACAGGAAAAAGGTGTTTTCATGTGAAACGGACTGTTTTCTTTTTCCTTCTGTTTGTTACAAAAGCTGAAGTTAAGCCAAGTTTTGTTCCAGTATTTCTTTAGTTTGATACCAGATGAATGGTCTGTTTTTCCTTTGTTTCAAATGCTAAAGATCCAATCCCGGACGGGGAATAAAAATCCTGTATTATAACCTTACACTTGGTCTGCAACTACAATTCTTTGACTGGTGTTTAGAACCACAGGTTCCAGAAGGCATTTCAAAGCCTTCTCACAATACTCTATAGCTACTAGAGTACTACCCCACTGAATTACCTACGCCGCAGCATTTACCTATGCCAGGTAAATGCTGGAAAGCAATGAGCACAAATGCTCGAAGCTTAGCCAAAAAAATTCCAGACCTGGAAGCCCTAATGGTGGAAACGGATTTTGACATCGTGGCCGTTACGGAAACATGGTTTAATGAATCGCATGATTGGGATATAGCCATAGCTGGCTATAATTTTTTCAGAAGAGACAGAGAAAATGGAAAAGGAGGAGGAGTAGCCTTGTATGTCAAAAGCAGTATTAAAGCTACTGAAATGCAGGGAACATGGGGAAAAGAAGAAGCGCTCTGGATTGCATTGGAAAGAGGAGATGGCACTGTCATCCATATTGCTGTAGTCTACAGACCTCCGACTCAAATTGAAGAGAGAGATAACGAATTGATTATAGATATTGCCAAGATAGCAGCAAAGGGGGAAGCGATCATATTAGGTGACTTTAATCTACCTGATGTGGATTGGATTACTCCTTCTGCACATCTGGAAAGAAGCAAAAAAATTGTGGATGCTCTCCAAGATGCATTACTTAGACAAATGGTGATGGAACCAACCAGGGAAAGCTCAACGCTGGATGTAGTGCTTACCAACAGTGATAACGTGTCGAATGTCTGCGTGAGTGCCCCTGTGAGCAACAGCGACCATCACACGGTGTGGTTTGAGATAAAAGCCATGGTACAGGCCAATCATAGCAAGCTCAAAGTCCTAAACTTCAAAAACACTGACTTCAATAAAATGGCCGAGTACTTAAAGGAGGAGATGACGGGGTGGAAGAAGATAAGGGAAGTGGAATTGCAATGGACTAAACTAAAGGAAGCAATAAAAGGGGCAACAGATAAATATGTAAGAAAAATAAATAAAAACAAGAGGAGAAGGAAACCTATTTGGTTTTCCAAAGAGGTGGCTGCGCAAATAAAGGCAAAAAACACAGCTTTTTGAAAATTCAAAAGCTTGCAAACAGAAGAACACAGAAATGAATACAGGATCCAACTCAAAGAGTCTAAAAGAGTAATAAGGATAGCAAACATAAGAACATAAGAACATAAGAACATAAGATATGCCATACTGGGTCAGACCAAGGTCCATCAAGCCCAGTATTCTGTTTCCAACAGTGGCCAATCTAGGTCATACGTACCTAGCAGTTTCCCCAAGGGACACAGGTTCCACAATGCTTGTATTGGTTCAAGCATTGATATCCTGGGTCCCTTCTTAATAATGGTTTATGGACCTTTCCTCCAGGAACTTGTCCAAACCTTTTTTAAACCCAGCTACACTAACAGCCTTTACTACATCCTCCGGTAACAAATTCCAGAGTTTGATTACACGTTGAGTGAAAAAAATATTTTCTTTTATTAGTCTTAAATAGTTTACCCTGTAGCTTCATTGCATGTCCCCTAGTCTTTCTATATTCTGATAAGGTAAACAATCGATCTACGTTTACCCGTTCCACTCCGTTCATTAATTTATAGACTTCTATCATATCTCCCCTCAGCCGTCTCTTTTCCAGGTTAAAGAGCCCCAACCTTTTTAGCCTTTCTTCATAGGAGTAGCCTTCCATCCCCTTTACCATTTTGGTGGCTCTTCTCTGAACCTTTTCTAAAATCGCTATATCCTTTTTAAGATACGGCGACCAGAATTGCACACAATATTCAAGGTGCGGTCTCACCATGGAACGATAAAGAGGCATTATAATATCTTTTGTTTTATTTTCCATTCCTTTCCTTATCATACCTAGCATTCTATTTGCTCTCTTGGCCGCCGCTGCACACTGGGCCGAGGGTTTTAACATGGTATCCACAAGGACGCCTAAATCTTTTTCTTGGGTGGTGGTTCCTAATGTGGAACCTTGCATCGTGTAACCATAGTTTGGGTTGTTCTTCCCTAGGTGCATAACCTTGCACTTCTCCACATTAAATTTCATCTGCCATTTTGATGCCCAGTCTTCCAATTTATCAAGATCCTCTTGCAATTTTCCACAATCCTCCTGGGTTTTAACAACTTTAAATAGTTTTGTGTCATCAGCAAATTTGATAACCTCACTCGTTATTCCACTTTCCAGGTCATTTATGAATATGTCAAAAAGCAGCGGACCCAGCACAGATCCCTGGGGTACACCACTATTCACCTTTCTCCATTGGGAAAATTGGCCATTTAGCCCTACCCTCTGCTTTCTATCTTTTAACCAGTTCCTGATCCACAGTAGTACACTGCCTCCTATCCCATGACTCTTTAGTTTTGCCAAAAGTCTCTCATGAGGGACCTTGTCAAAGGCTTTCTGAAAGTCCAGATACACAATATCAACCGACTCACCTTTGTCCACCTGTTTATTCACTCCTTCAAAAAAACATAACAGATTAGTAAGACAAGATCTTCCTTGTCTAAAGCCATGTTGGCTGTCTCCCATTAGGTCATGACTATCTATATGCTGAGTAATTTTATTCTTTATGATGGTTTCTACCATTTTTCCCGGTACTGATGTCAGGCTCACCGGTCTGTAGTTTCCCGGATCACCCCTCGAACCCTTTTTAAAAATTGGTGTTACATTGGCGATCCTCCAATCCTCAGGTATTAGAGATGATTTTAATGATAGTTCACAGATTACTGATAGCAGGTCTGCAATCTCAAATTTCAGTTCTTTCAACACCCTTGGATGTATACCATCCGGCCCAGGTGATTTGCTACTCTTCAGTTTATCTAATAGTTGTAGGACATCTTCCCGATGTATCGATATTTCCTTCAATTCTTCCACACCTTTAAATACCACTTCAGTCGTGGGTAACATCCCTACATCTTCCTCAGTAAAGACCGAAGCAAAGAATTCATTCAGTCTCTCCGCTATCGCCTTGTCGCCTCTTAGTGCTCCTTTAACCCCTTTATCATCTAATGGACCAACTGACTCTCTCACGGGTTTTTTGCTACGAATGTACTTGAAAAGGTCTTTATTTCGCGTTTTTGCTTCCGCAGCAAGCTTCTTCTCAAATTCTCTCTTTGCCTGCCTTATCAATGCCTTGCATTTGACTTGCCAGTGCTTGTGCTGTTTCCAGGTTTCATCATTTGGCTCTTTTTTCCATTTCTTGAAAGATGCTTTTTTGGCAACAACAGCCTCTCTGACCTCAGCTTTAAACCATGCTGGCAATTTTTTGGACTTCCTTCCACTTTTCTTAAAGCGTGGAATACAGCTGGTCTGGGCTTCCAAGATAGTATTTTTCAACAACACCCAAGCTTGATGTACGTCTTTAACCTTTGCAACTGCTCCTTTTAGTTTTTTCTTAACTGTTTTCCTCATTCTATCATAGTCTCCCTTTCGAAAGTTAAGGGGTAGTACTGTGGATTTCCTTACTATCCCTCCTCCACTAATTAAATCAAAGGCGATCATGCTATGATCACTATTGCCAAGTGGCCCCAACACCCTTATCTCTTGCACTACATCTGGTGTTCCACTAAGGACTAGGTCTAATATTGCTTCCCCTCTGGTCGGTTCATGAACCAGCTGCTCCAAGAAGCAGTCATTTATTTCATCTAGGAACTTTATCTCCCTAGCATGTCCTGTTGTGACACTGACCCAGTCGATGCCGGGGTAAATGAAATCACCCATTATTATTACTGCACTGTAACTTTTGCTAGCTTCCTTGATTTCTTTGAGCATTTCATCATCCATTTGTTCATTCTGGCCAGGCGGACGATAGTACACCCCCACTGCCATCGCCTTCCCCTTTTTACATGGAATTTCAATCCATAGAGATTCTACAGCAAATTTTGTTTCTTGCAAAACTTTAATCCTTTCTGACTCAATGCCCTCTCTAACATAGAGCGCAACCCCTCCACCAATTTGATCAGCTCTATCATTTCGATATAGTTTGTACCCAGGTATCACAGTGTCCCACTGGTTGTCCTCCTTCCACCATGTCTCTGATATTCCAATCATATCTAACCTCTCGTTTAGTGCTATATATTCTAACTCTCCCATCTTGTTTTGTAGACTTCTAGCATTTCCATACAAGCATTTTAGAGACTGTATTTTATTCATATTAATTTGGCTATTGGTAGACATGGGTAATTTGGGATCTTTAAGTTCTGTCTTCTCCATACTCGAGGGCATTTGGGCTACTTTACTCTTTTTTGGAACCTCTCTGCTTTTTGTAGTATCCTTCAAGGATACATTCTTCCGAACCATGCGCTCTTGGGCGACTGTCGGCTTTCCCCTATTATCTAGTTTAAAAGCTGCTCTATCTCCTTTTTAAAGGTTAATGCCAGCAGCCTGGTTCCATCCCGGTTAAGGTGAAGCCCATCCCTTCGGAAGAGCCCCTCCTTTCCCCAGAATGTTCCCCAGTTCCTAACAAATCCGAACCCCTCATCTCTGCACCATTGTCTCATCCACGCATTGAGACTCCGGAGCTCTGCCTGCCTATTGGGTCCTGCACGTGGAATGGGAAGCATTTCGGAGAACGCTACCCTGGAAGTTCTGGATTTCAACTTCCTACCTAAAAGCCTAAATTTAGCTTCCAGAACCTCCCTACCACATTTTCCTATGTCATTGGTACCAACATGTACCAAGACAGCAGACTCCTCCCCAGCACTATCTAAGACCTTATCTAGGTGGCGTGTGAGGTCCGCTACCTTCGCACCAGGCAGGCATGTTACCAGGCGATCCTCACGTCCACCAGCCACCCAGCTATCTACATGCCTAATGATCGAATCACCAACTATAACTGCTGTCCTAACCCTTCCCGCATGGGCACTTGGCCCTGGAGAAACCTCCTCGGTGCGAGAGGGGTTTACATCACCTGGAGGACAGGTCCTAGTTACAGGATCACTTCCTGCCACACCAGGGTGATGCTCTCCTGTCACGTGACCTCTCTCCTCCATGGCAACAGGGATGCTGCCAGACTGGAGGTGGGACTTCAGGACTATATCCCTGTAGGTCTCGTCTATGTACCTCTCTGTCTGTCTTATGTTTTCCAAGTCTGCTACTCTAGCCTCTAGAGAACGGACTTGTTCCCTGAGAGCAGAGAGCTCCTTGCACCTAGTGCACACGTAAGACCTCTCACCAGCTGGGAGAAAATCATACATGTGACACTCAATGCAAAAGACTGGAAAGCCCACATCCCGCTGCTGGACTGCTGTCTGCATCTTAGTTTTAAGTTTGTGTTTAGATCTTTAAGTTCTATATGTACTAAAGGGTGCAATGGATATTTATACCACTAAAACTGTACCTAAGAAGTTTAATATACCTTGTTCACCTGAAGCTTAATTAATCTCAGGTCCTTGGTGTATGACTGATTTGGGTAATGAGCTTCACCTGAGAGCACCTCCTGTCTTTTAAGTTGTGCAAGTACCTATAAAGCTGTGATTTTCCCAGGGGAGGGTGGGTGTGGGGAGGGAGGGAGGGATATAACACTTATTAAAAAAGGGCTGCTACACAGTACCTTGTCCTGTGCTGCTGAGGAAAACTATATTCTGATTTGATTTAAATTATAGCTCTTTGCTGCTACTAGGCTCTAACCTATTATGAAATTTAAACTACAAGCTCTCTGCTGGATTCTAAATTTAACCAGAAAGCTCTCTTCTGTGTTTTAATTTGAAACTAAAAAGTACTTTGCTGATGCTAGGCCCTGAGTGACTATGAAATTTAAACTACAGCTGTCTACTGGGTATGAAAGGTAACCAGAAAGTTCTCTTCTGTGTTGTTAAATTGAATCTTAAACTGTTGCTACTAGGCCCTGACTGATTTAACAAAAAAAATAGTGGGTTCACAGATTAATTAGCTTTAAAAGAAAACAATTCCTTTCAGAAAAATTCCCAGAAGTATATACTCACAATTTCAGATTTCTCTCTCCAGAAGTAACAGCCCCCCTTTCCAGTCCGTCAAGACAGGGTCACAGAGCTCTGGTTGAGCTATTTATGCTTGTGCTGATGATGTAAGCAGTGACCTACTTCCTGGGTAATTAACAGTCCTTGCTTGGATAGAAGGAGTCTTTCAAAATGGCCTTTTGAACTGCCAGCTGGTGTTAACACCTATTGAAAAAGCTTCACAGGTTGCTTGCCCACTAGGTAGAAGGCCTCTTTGTAAAGGTCTCTAGAAGACTTTATATGCTGCTCAAGGAGAATTGACCTTGTTTTGCCTCTTGTGCTAAGCTATATTCTGATTTGATTTAAATTATAGCTCTTTGCTGCTACTAGGCTCTAACCTATTATGAAATTTAAACTACAAGCTCTCTGCTGGATTCTAAATTTAACCAGAAAGCTCTCTTCTGTGTTTTAATTTGAAACTAAAAAGTACTTTGCTGATGCTAGGCCCTGAGTGACTATGAAATTTAAACTACAGCTGTCTACTGGGTATGAAAGGTAACCAGAAAGTTCTCTTCTGTGTTGTTAAATTGAATCTTAAACTGTTGCTACTAGGCCCTGACTGATTTAACAAAAAAATAGTGGGTTCACAGATTAATTAGCTTTAAAAGAAAAACAATTCCTTTCAGAAAAATTCCCAGAAGTATATACTCACAATTTCAGATTTCTCTCCAGAAGTAACAGCCCCCCTTTCCAGTCCGTCAAAATCAAAGGCAGAAGAAAAAATGGCTAAAGATGTTAAGGGAGGCAACAAAACTTTCTTCAGGTATATTCAGGAAAGGAAGAAGATCAGAGTTGGAATTGCAGGACTCAGAAGTGCTGGGAAAGGACTCGTGGAAAGTGACACTGAAAAAGCGAAATTGCTAAACAAATACTTCTGCTCTGTTTTTACTAAAGAAGATCCTGGAGATGGACCAGCTGTGACTCCCAAATATAAAAATAGGACTGAAGTAGATACCACACCATTCACAGAAGACGAGGTGTTAGAACAACTTGCTAAACTGAAAGTGGACAAAGCCATGGGACCAGATGGGATACATCCCAGGATACTGAAAGAGCTCAGAGAGGTTCTTGCAGGACCATTAAAGGATGTCTTCAACAGATCCTTGGAAACAGGAGTGGTTCCTCAGGACTGGAGAATGGCTAATGTTGTACCTCTACACAAAAGTGGTGACAGGGAAGAAGTGTCAAATTACAGGCCCGTGAGCCTTAGCTCGGTGGCAGGAAAAGTAATGGAGGCGCTCCTGAAAGAGCGAATAGTGAACTTTCTCAAGACCAACAGGTTGCAAGATCCCAGGCAACATGGTTTTACCGAAAGACGGTCTTGCCAAACAAATCTGATTGAGTTCTTTGATTGGGTGACCAAGGAACTAGATCTGGGGCATGCAATGGATGTCATCTATCTGGATTTCAGCAAAGCCTTTGATACTGTTCCTCATAGGAGGCTTGTCAATAAACTCAGTAGCTTGGGGATGGGTCCCAAGATAGTAAACTGGATTAGAAATTGGTTGACTGACAGACAACAGAGGGTGATGGTACATGGAGCTCACTCGGATGAGAGGAAGGTGATTAGCGGGGTGCCTCAGGGTTCGGTCCTGGGCCCGGCACTGTTCAATATATTTGTGAGTGATATTGCTGAAGGACTGAATGGAAAAGTCTGTCTTTTTGCAGATGACACAAAAATTTGCAACAGAGTGGACTCCCCCGAGATAACATGAGGAAAGATCTACAAAAGCTGGAAGACTGGTCTAATGCTTGGCAACTACGATTTAATGTGAAAAAGTGCAGTGTCATGCACTTGGGTAGCAGAAATCCAAGGGAAAAGTACACAATAGGGGGTGAGAGGTTGGTATGCACGGTTCAGGAGAAAGACCTTGGTGTGATTATCTCTGATGATCTCAAGGTGGCAAAACAGTGCGACAAGGCGGTGGCAAAAGCCAGGAGGATGTTGGGCTGCATTCAAAGAGGGATTACCAGCAGAAAGGAAGAGGTACTTATGCCACTGTACAAGTCACTGGTAAGGCCTCACTTGGAATACTGTGTTCAGTTTTGGAGGCCATATCTTGCAAAAGATGTAAAAAGACTGGAAACTGTTCAGAGAAAGGCGACCAAAATGATTTGGAGCCTGCGTCAGAAGCCTTATGAGAAGAGACTTGAAGACCTAAATATGTACACTTTGGAGGAGAGGAGGGACAGGGGAGATATGATTCAGACCTTTAAATACTTAAAGAGAAATGATGAACAAACAAACCTCTTCCAAAGACGGGGAAGCTGTAAAACTAGAGGGCATAACATGAAGCTGCAAGGTGGTAAATTGAAAGGCAATGTCAGGAAATATTTCTTCACTGAAAGGGTGGTGGATGCTTGGAATGCCCTCCCGATGGAAGTGGTGAGGGCAAACACGGTGATGGAATTCAAAACGGCATGGGACAAACACAGTGGATCCCTTTACAGCAACAGGATAAAAGCAAAATAAACAGTACCATCTAACTTCTGAACTATCTAGCATCTGAACAAATAAGGGTGTCCTACATGGAGTGGTGGGTTCACCCCTAAACAGAAACAAAAACATGGGGAGGGGTGGCCTGCACAGAGCGACAGGTGCACCTACTCTTGCCATCTTGCTGGGCAGACTAGATGGACCATGCTGGTCTTTATCTGCCGTCACTTACTATGTTACTATGCCGCTGGCCTCTGGGGACGTTGTTGGGTGACAACAGTTTAAATTGTGATATATACAATTGTATTGTTAGCTGTTCCATGAAAAACTGCTGTTGTGTTTAGCAGTTCCATGTAAAATTGTTGTGTTCAATGTAAACCGCTTAGATAAAACTGAAAGGCGGAATATAAGAAATGATAGATAAATAAATATTCCATATATCCTGGCTTAGAAATCAGGTTCATGATTGTCATGTTATGCACAAAACTAACTCAACCTATCAAAATCCCTTAGTAATCACCCAAGTTACATTAATTTATAACACAGGTACACTAAAATAAAAAATTTTTTAAACTGCCTCTAATGTTTCAATTGATTTTTACGTTTTTTGGTGCGCTGAATCCAAATCTGGTAACCAATTTGCTCCATCACGTACAGATTTTTTGCTACATTGGGTTAGCAGTTTGAGGTGAACGTTTCAGATTGAGTGCGATCGAGATAAAAGTTTCTTGGATGAATTCTTTATACTAATTGTTTAGTAGTTATTCAAATAAGAATAAAGAAAACTGTAACAAGGCAGCACATAAGAATAGAGTAATGTCAACAAAACACACTGTGATGGTAGCAAAATTGTCTGCACTTAAAACAGCCACATACATGTGCACAAACATTGAGCATATAAGAGCGAGGTTAGACACAAAGCATAGCAAAGAAATGTGCAAAAAATGTTGTACAGGTATGTATGTAAGAATAGAAAACGCAAACCGCACCATTGCAATACATGAAGACAAACACCCAATGGTGTGAAAATAAAATTCTAATAAATGAGATCTGACACTGTGGTAATAACTAGCAAATTTTTATTTCAAAGTTTAGTAAAACCACGATATTTGTCAACACAGTTTAGATTTTAAAGTCATTCTTGGGTCAATCAATCTCCTGGTTGGCCCGTTTCTTCTTCCCCCGAATGCTTCTCTTGGTGCGCTGCTTGGCGTATTTTTCATCTGGGGTTTCCCGCAACAGCAACCAGCAGAAATCAGCCACCATAGTGGTGTTCCATCTTCCTTGGTACCTTCTCTCTGCGTCCTTGATGTCCTGGTGAAACCTTTCACCTTGTTCTTCACTGTACGCCCCCAAGTTTTCGGGAAAGTAGTTCACATGGGAGTGCAAGAAATGGACTTTCAGGCTCATGTTACAGCCTTGTTCTTTGAAGGCATTGAGCATCCTGGCAACAATATCCTTATAGTTCTCATCCCGCCTGTTCCCCAAGAATTTGAGAACAACATCCTTGAAGGAATCCCAGACTTCTTTTTCCTTCTCAGACATCGTTTCAGCGAATGCTCCATCTGAAATGAGTTTCCTTATATCAGGGCCAACAAACACTCCTTCCTTTAGCTTTGCTTCAGAAAGTCGGGGGAACTTTGAGCAAAGGTACCGAAAGCACTCACCATCTTTTGGAAGGGACTTGATGAATTGCTTAATGAGACCCAACTTAATGTGGAGAGGTGGTAATAGAATTTTATCACGAGGTACCAAGCTCTCATGAAGAACATTTTTCTCACCGGCTCTCAAATACTCCTGAATTGGCCAGTCTTTTTTCCCCCAGTGTAGGTCGCGGGCCCGGCTATCCCACAAGCAAAGGAAGCAGGGATATTTGGTGAAACCGGATTGCTGCCCTAATAGCATGGATAGAATTTTAAAGTCTCCACAGATCATCCACTTATGCTCATCATAACGAATCTTCTGAAGAATCAGGGCCAAATTCTCGTATTTTTCTTGGAGAATAACAGAGTGAGCAATAGGAACTGAAGCGAATGTGTTGCCATTATGAAGAAGAACACCTTTTATGCTGTCTTTTGACGAATCAATGAACAGCCGCCATTCAGCAGGATCATACTTGAGTTTAAACTTTTCCATCACTCCGTATATATCGTTGCAAAATACCAAATCTTCCTCTTTGCTGAAATACTTCAAAAATTGTGTCTCGCGGTTGCGGTACCAATAAAAAGTTGTTCCTGGTGACAATAGATTTTTCTGTTTAAGCCGAGAACCTAGCAGTTGGGCAGCATCTTTTGGGAGTCCTAAATCCCGGACTAAATCATTCAATTCAGCTTGAGAGAAAAGTTCAGGTTTCGGATCTGGTTCAGTTTCAAACTCGGAAGTACTGGACTCATCGGGAAAAGCCATCTGATGAGTCTCATCATGATCAGAACCGTCCACACAAATATGATCCAAAGATTTTGGTGGTTCAGGCACAGGTACTTCGTTGCTATGAGGCATAGGCCTAATTGCTGAGGGAAGGTTGGGGTAACTTATTACGTTCTTATTTTTTAAGTTGTATCCCTTCACAATGCAAGAGCAAAAATAGCAGTCACTGCTGTGGTCTCTTTGTTCACGCCACATCATAGGTATTCCGAAACGAAATGCTTGTTTTTTACCTTTCATCCATAAGCGTAGATCTTCCTCACATGTCTTGCACACTTTGTGAGGAGCCCACGGTTTGTCTTGATCGCCTAACTTCAAACCGAAATAGGCGAAATATACTTTTTTAATAAATGCAGAAATGTTCCTCTGCCGCTTTTTCACGGTATATTCCCCACAAATAAAACAAAAACTGTCCGGAGAGTTGACGCAACCTCTGGCTCTGTGAGCCATCACAAATACACAGCACTGCAAACTACAACTGTAGTGAACCACTTCGGAATAAAGCTGGATTACGACTGAGCAAACAAAAGGTAATAATGAACTTGCAAGAAACTGAAATTTGACAGGAACGTTCATGTCGCAACCACCGTGTTTGAGCGAGCGAACGAGGCGAGGCGAACAGGAAAGAACATGCGCCAGCGCGAGTACTGGATTTAGCCCCCCGCCTCCCAATTGTCCTGTTAATGTATAAAATGAATACAAAACACTCTAAAATATCATGAGGGAGTGTTTCTAGTTAACCATTACAACCTCTATTTTGGGCCAAGAAAATAAACTGCAGTCGGCTAAAAAGAAATTATGTGAACATTCCTTATATGGGTAAGAAATCTAATTTTGCAAGAAAACGTGACGTGATGGAACATTTTGGCTATTTTTCCTGGATTCAGCACCCCAAAATCTATAGGAATCAGTTGCAAAACTGGAGGCAGTTTTTTGGTAGTGTACCTGTGTAATTTATCAATAATATACAACCTACTCACAACCACTCAATATAGCTCATAAGGACCTCAGATTTTGCTCACCCCTACATTTGGCGAATTTCATCATCATAGGGAAATGGCAGACACTGATATCATGGGTCCTATGGCTTTTTATTTCTTTTTATATTATATTAAATATTCAATATTAAATTAACCACCAATATCCCAATCCAAAAAAGTACTTTTTGAGATTCATACCACACATAAAGCACATAAAACACTATAACACTATAACACGTTCCACTTCAATATCTACCATAAAAGAAAAGTGTCTGCTCTATTTATGTTTCAGTAGTGCCCGAACCACTTCAACACTACTATACATACATATGATGTTTTGACTTTCACCAACTCAATTCCACTGTAATGGAATACACGCCATGCTCCCAATGCACATGCAGATGCTAAGCTCCAAACAAAAATTTTCAAGCTCCTGTAAAAAACAGAGTTACACTCTCAAAAGCAAGCAGCACCGCATAGCATTCAAAGCGAGCAATCTGGCACTTATCTGTAAAGAGTCAGACGTCGACACATCCAAGCAGCTAACAGCAGCCTACTATTGTATAAAACACAATAGCCATCATCCAACAAAAGCTTTTGTTTCACCCTCAGGCTTCATCAGGGAACAAGACTACGTTCGACACACCACACGCTGAGGATTTTATCCCGACATCCACGATGTCTCCAGCATCATACTCAACCACAGCGCCTGATGTCACAAATTTTAAACTGCTTTACCACCAATCAGTTCATCCGCTGCCATTCTGACCTCACACAATCAACAAACTTTATTCCACATCACTATACTGACACCTACAACCGACATAAATAATTAATAAAAGAAGAAGAGGCAAGAAGGAGCTCCATGTAGTCCTAGTCCAGCCTAAATAAAAAAGTCCAATCAATTTTATCATTTAACCCATGTGGGTCCAAGGTGTTTAGCATGTAGATCCATTTCTGCTCCTTCTGCAGTAACAAAAGTCCTCTGTCACCTCTACGGATATTCTGAAGTATCAATTCCAGAACTGTGCATTGAAAATCTTCAAATTTGTGATTAAACCTTATACAGTGTTGTACTAACAGACTCTCAATTTTTGCTTTAAAAATACTATACTTATATTCTGCCATACGTGTCCTTAAGGGACGTGTAGTTTTTCCTACATATAACTTTGAACAAGGGCACCATAGAGCATACACTACAAAAGCAGTGTTGCAATCGGTGTTCTGACACAATTTATATGTTTTAGATGAATAAGCTGTACAGATCTTCTTTGACAAAAGTTTACAAAAAGAACAATGGCCGCATTGTGCATGTTGAAAGGTTTCTCTTTGAATTTGCTGACGAGGGACCGCCGAGCACAGGCAGTCACTCAGATTCCTCCCCCTCTGATATGCCACACGAAGTGAACTCCCAGCAAATTTTGGATGTGTCATCAATAAACAAAACTAACCCATGCACAAAACTAACCCATTTGAAGAAACTGCCCCCAGTGACAATCCACAAGCACACACAGTTAAGGAAGCAACAGAATTTGCAAAACAAGAGAAAAAACTCTTCAAAAAACTAAAGGAACAAGGAAAACTAAGTGGCAAATGCACAAATACAGTGGGAACTGCAAAGTGTAACTCCAGGAACCCTTTGTCGATCAAGAACGGATACACGAATGGTTAAGGAGAGATGAATTGAAAGTGAAGGGTGAGAGATTGGTTGGGGCAAGGTACTTCAGGCCGGAAGGTCGGGGGTTCAAATCCCACTAGAGGACAGCAACCTTGGGCCGGAAGGACTGGGGTTTCTAGTCCCACAGGTGCTCCTTGTGGTCTTGGGCAAGCCACTTAACCCTCCATAGCCCATGTTCCCTGTAAAATAGTTATCTCCAAGTTATAATGCCCTGTTCAATGTAATTTCAGTTTGTTCAATGTAAACCGCACTGATGCAGAATAGCACGGTATATAAGAGAATGTAAATAAATAAATAAATAAATAAATTGCAGCCAGGACAGCGAATTACAGATGAGATGGTTTACAGTGAGCAATGAAAAAAATGGCAAAACAGACAAATGTCGATTCTGTAAGAAAGACCTGGAAACAGCAACTCACCAGGTGGCTGTGAAGTTCTGATGGCACAAAATTTCTATACAGAAAGACAACAAAGTAGCACGCCTCATATATTGGAAACTCTGCAAACAATGCAACATCACTGTGCCTGAAAATCATCGGGATCATGACCCCCAAAAGAATTTCAGAGAATGATGAGGTTATAATCAGCTGGGACATTCCCATTTGGATGGATAAGAAACTGGATGTGAGGAAACCCAACATAGTGGTTAGAGAAGGAAGACACCAGAACAGAATTGATAATAGAGGTGTCGGTTCCAAGTGGCTATTCTGCGAATCATGTGGAGAGGATCTTGAAGTACCAAGAAATACAGTCAGAGACCAAGAAAATGTGGCAGAAAGATACAGAAATATTTCCCATCATATTAGGAGCCACAGGCTTGATAAAGAAGAATTTCCAAGCACATCTTGACAAACTAGCTATACATGTTCCATCTTACTAACTCCAGATGGAAGCTCTCTTTGGAACAATGCAAGTACTACGCTATTCTTCCTCCACAAGCTTCATAATCCATATGTGCTGATTCAGACAGTCATTTAACAACGTTTCATATCAGTAAGCAAGAGGACATCCCAGAGTTCTTAACAGTTCTGTCAAGAAGTGGTCAGGATTTGAGATTAGCTGTAAACAACCACATAAAGCTACAAGCCTCCTGTATTCCAGATCTCCCAAACCTATTAGCAGACTGGCTAAGCAGAGTGTTTCATCCCCATGAATGGTCTCTCAATTTTTCTCTGCTGCTCTCCCTACTTCAGGAGTGAGAAATTCCTCAAACAGACCTTTTTGCCAATGAAGAGAACACAAAGTTTCTTCCATTGAACCACTGGAAAGTTCCAAATGCTTTAGCTGCTCAGTGGCCATGGATGTTTCTCTATTACCAATTATTTTAAGAGTTCTTTACAAACTGCAGTGAAGCTGAGCCACTATGATTCTAGTAGTATCCTACTGGCCTTCACAGAACTTGTTTCCCCTTCTTTGGAAATTCGCAATCCTCCAGCTCAGCAGCTCTCCCAGGAGGGAGAAGCCTGCCAACACCTCCAGGGCCGCCCACGATGCCTCGGCTCGCTCCTGCTGCCCAATCGGGGCAGCCCGGAGCACTTTAAAAAGAGCGTCGGCCCCATCGCAGACCCTCTCCGACTCAGCAGCTCTCCCAGGAGGGAGAAGCCCGCCAACACCTCCAGGGCCGCCCATGACACCTCGGCTCGCTCCTGCTGCCCAATCGGGGCAGCCCGGAGCACTTTAAAAAGAGCGCCGGCCCCATCGCAGACCCTCTCCGACTCAGCAGCTCTCCCAGGAGGGAGAAGCCCGCCAACACCTCCAGGGCCGCCCATGACACCTCGGCTCGCTCCTGCTGCCCAATCGGGGCAGCCCGGAGCACTTTAAAAAGAGCGCCGCAAGGCGCACCCACGCCGGCGGGCCCGCGCCTGAGGGCCTCGCCAGAGGGCCCTTTGGCGTGAGCCCCTCTGAACCCGGAGCATATCCAACCCAGCAGACCCGGACTATTAACCCTGACATCCTCGAAGGATCGCTCCACCGTCTCCATAGCTGATGCATCTCTACTGAGCAAAAAGGAAGAACACGCTCCGGACCACGAGGTAGACCATTGATTTTAAAAGGACTCTCCTTATAATCCTATAACCTGAAACTGAACCCTGAACTGCTATCTTAAGCCCCTGTAACCCATATTGCCTTTGCAGGAGCTCCCTATATACTCCTCCTACCCATTGAACACCCTGTTGTAACGTTGTTGCCAATCCCTAATTAACCTCCCTCGTTAGTCCTGCCTGATTTGTCATAGTGCTGTTACATTGCTTATACATTGCTATTATATGGTTCTGCCCTGACTGATACACTGCTGATACATTGATGATACATTGTTGTTACATTGATG
The DNA here is from genome assembly GCA_033557465.1 of Ichthyophis bannanicus. Taxonomy (NCBI): domain Eukaryota; kingdom Metazoa; phylum Chordata; class Amphibia; order Gymnophiona; family Ichthyophiidae; genus Ichthyophis; species Ichthyophis bannanicus. The sequence continues at coordinate 199,088,552 of CM066039.1, forward strand.
ATACATTGTTAATACATTGCTGCCCCAACTGATACATTGTTAATATACTGCTGTTACATGGTTCTACCCTAACTAGCACACCGCTGTTATACTGTTACATCATCCACCCCCACAACATTGACCTGAACCTGCCTTCAGTGTTTTGATCTTTGTAACCCTCTACCTAGACTTGCCGGCCCCGTGCCTAGAGTAAGTTTCCTTCATAGGCCACCCTGAAAATGCACCAAACTCTGGTTCTAACCCTTATCCTCTTTACCTCCTGGTCCCCCAATCTATCACATGCCTTTAACCTTGGCACCAATCACATCCCGATCCTCTACAACAATGGGAGAAGATGGTCTGAAATCCCCCACCACCCCACGACAAGAATCAATACATCCCATCCTCATCTACTTCACATCCCCTTGCAGAACCTTAAGAAGAACCAAACCAAAAAATACAATCACCAACATGTACTCAAGTGTGCACTTATAAATGCTAGATCAATACGCTTGAAATGGCCTGTAACCAATGACCTGATCTCCCATCATGACCTCGATATCCTAATGATAACTGAGACATGGCTGTCTGACTGTGACAACGTTCTCATCAACCAGATGTCAGCACCAGGTTTCTCTATCTATGCCTGCCATAGGGCCAACCAGAAGGGAGGCGGTACACTCATCCTCGCCAAATCTGAACTTCAATTCAAACTATGCAACACCTCCAGCACAACCCACCTAGACATGCTCACTATAGCAAATGAACACTGTACAATCAACCTACTATACCGAGCACCAACATCTTCACCTGATGACCTTCCAATAATAATTGACCTCGCTTGTAACTCAAATAACCCACGATCCCCAAGCTGGTTAATAGGAGATTTTAACTTGCCTTCCCTACAAGATGCACATGCATCAGCCTTCCTTGAAGCAATGCACGACATGGGCTACGAGCAGCTCATCAACTCCCCTACCCACAGTAAGGGGAGCAAACTGGACTTGATCTTCGCTCCCCAGACCGATATCAACTCAACCCTTCGCCTTGTGATCTCCATAACTCCAGTACCCTGGTCTGACCATAACCTACTCACATTTCACATACTCACCAACTACTACAGCAATAGCGGTAACAAAGCACAGGCCCCTCCTAGAACCACAACACCACGCTTTCGGCCCCTCATTAAGGACGAAGTCCTCGAGGAGGTCTTACCTCGCCTTACCATTGTATCCCTTGAACCAGATGTATTGGTATCCAACTGGAATGATGCTCTCAGAACCGCCGCCTGCCTCCCAGACACTAACAAGAAAGCAAAGAAACGAGAACACGCACCATGGTACTCTGAAGACCTGAGAGCATCGCTCCTCCACCTACGCAAGCTCGAGAGACAGTGGCGCCAAATCCGGACCTCCAAGGCTCTCTGCGCATACTCTTCACACCTACAAACACATCGAGCAAAGACGATGGAAAAAAGAAAACATTACCATTCACATATACTGAAGCGGTTGATGAACAAACCACATGACCTGTTCAATATTGTGAAATCCTTAACAGGTGACCCAGCACCTGTTCAACCACCCATGCCCCAGCCACAGGACTACTCCAACTATCTACAGTCGAAAATGATCCAGACTAACATGAATACAATCCCTATAACCCTCTCCACCCCACACGAAACTTCCCATCCAGCCCCTCTGCTTAAGTTCTGTGAGGTATCCAATAAAGAGATCCAAGACATCATCTCCTCTATTAACCTCACCACTGCTCCCAATGACCCCTGTCCAGCCAGCTGGATTAAAGAGCTGCGCCATGACCTCAGTCCCGCCTTAAGCAGAATTCTGAACCAATCCTTCTCAACAAGATCCTTCCCACAAAGCCTAAAGCATACATCAATCCGTCCACTGTTGAAGAACAGCAGACTCGACCCTTCTAAAGTCGAATCTTTTAGACCAATCTCGAGCATCCCCCTGCTTGCCAAAATCATTGAGAAGGTAGTCCAGCGACAGATTCAACAGCACATTGACACTGAAGTACCACTTGACCCATCCCAACACGGCTTCATGGAAGCACATGGTGTTGACACCATCCTCACAACCCTCTTTAACAACCTAGTCACAGGAATTGACAACATCCACCAAGGATTTGTCCTCATCTTTATGGACATCGCTGCCGCTTTTGACTCGGTGAACCATGAGATACTACTCCGGCTCAAGGAAAAAGGGATTCAAGACTCAGCGCTAGCATGGTGTAAATCTTATCTGGCCAACAGATGGCAACAAGTCAGAACAGGCTCCACCACCTCAGAGCCATTTCCGCTGAAACAAGGTGTGCCTCAGGGTTCGTCCCTATCTGCACTGATGTTTAACATCTACATGCAGCCAATCTGTGCCCTAATCCGCTCTTTCAATGTTCAATGTCTTGCCTATGCAGATGACATCCTGATGTACATTCCGTTCAAGAATGATCAACCAGACTTCTCACCAATACTAAGATGCTTTGATGCAGTTGCAGACTGGCTCCTATCACAGAACTTACGGATTAACCACAGCAAAACTGATGTCCTATTTGTTACAAGAAATCAGAAGTTCACGCCACCTTCCTCCTTACAAGTCAACAATGCTGAGTTGAAAACCAAATCCACAATTCGCTATCTTGGCATTACACTCGACCAACGGCTCGACATGTCAGCTCATGTGAAAAACACCACGAAAGCAATTTACCACAAGATACGGACACTAAGACATCTCCGCCCCTTACTTGACTTCACTGACTACCGAACAATCTTCCAAGCCTTGGTACTCCCACATCTCGACTTCGCTAATATCATCCTCCATGGTCTTCCTCAGTCAACACTACACCCACTATGACTCGCCATGAACTCAGCTGCGAGGGTACTTGTAGGACTAGCGAAGTCAATCCACATAACACCAGTCTTGATGAACCTCCACTGGTTACCTCTGCAGGCTAGAACCCAATACAAGGCTCTAGTCCTGACCTTCAAAGCCCTAAAGAACCAGCCTCCCACGCCCATCAGTAAACTTATCCACAGCACGCCGGTCAACAGAAAGCACAGTTACTTACCTGTAACAGGTGATCTCTGGGAACAGCAGGAATTAGTCCTCACATATGGGTACGTCGGCACCGACGGAGCCCGCGCGGGAAAGCCCCCCAGCTTCCTAGAATGGAAGCTTTTGGGACCTCCCACTGCACATGCGCACTGCCTTCCCGCCTTCCTGAACAGCTCTCCTCAGTTTCGAGTTTATAGCTGAGTCAATAGAGAGAGGACAGGAAGATAGATAGATAAAAGATACAACTCCTAGGGGAGGTGGGTGGGTTGTGAGGACTAATTCCTGCTGTTCCCAGAGATCACCTGTTACAGGTAAGTAACTGTGCTATCTCCAGGAACAAGCAGGAATAAGTCCTCACATATGGGGACTCCCTAGCTTAGATGCGTGGGATCCCCTGTCAAGGTTCGCCATCTTCGTATGGATCTCAGGCATCCATCCTGGGAAGGTGGGCAGGAGTTGTCTAAGAATGGAACAGGTGTTTGAGGACAGCCTGGCCAAACAAGGCATCCCGGCGGGAGTCTTTGTCCAAACAGTAATGGGCTGTGAAGGTATGAACCGAGGCCCAGGTAGCGGCTCGACAGATCTGATCAATGGAAACAGAGTGCAGATGAGCCATAGAAGTTGCCATGGCTCTCACATTGTGAGCTGTGACATGGCCTTCCAGAGAAATGTTTTACTCTGGTAAGCAAAGGAAATACACTGAGCAATCCAATTGGAAAGTGTACGCTTGGAGACTGGAAGTCCCAAATGTGAAGGATCAAAAGCCACGAAAAGTTGAGAAGACTTTCGATGTGGCTGAGTCCTATTAAGGTAAAAGGCTAGAGCTCTTTTACAATCCAGAGTATGAAGGTTCCTCTCTGCACTGGAGGCATGAGGAGCCGGAAAAAATACAGGTAGATATACCTCTTGATTAAGATGAAAAGGCGAGACCACTTTAGGCATAAAGTGGGGATTCGTCCTAAGGACCACCTTGTCATGATGAAATCTTGTATAAGGTGGATTAGCCACTAGAGCCTGCAGTTCGCTGATGCGACGAGCGGAAGTGACTGCAATTAGGAATAATACCTTCCAGGAAAGTAATTTTAGAAAATAACGGCTCAAAAGGTGGCTTCATAAGCTGACCAAGCACTAGATTCAAATCCCATGCGACCGGGGGGGGTCTGATGGGAGGTTTAGTGAGGGTCAGGCCTCTCATGAATCTTGCAACAAGAGGATGAGAGGAGATAGGTTGTCCATTTACAGGTTTCAGGGATGCTGAAATAGCACTTAAATGGACTCTTACAGAATTCGTCTTAAGGCCTGCATTGGAAAGATGCAGGAGATAGTCTAAGAGGGAATTCAAAGGAAGTGCCAGAGGGTCAAGGCCCTGCTGAGCACACCAAATGGAAAAAACGTTTCCATTTGAAAGCATAAGACCGCCTCGTGGAAGGTTTCCTAGAGGCATGAAGGATATCTTTCACAGGTTGAGAAGATTAAAGTCTTGAAGACTTAAGCCTTCAGTAACCAAGCTCGGAGATGTAGGGATTTGGGGGTTTTGGGTGCCACAAAGTCCCGTCCTCCTGAGACAGAAGGTCTGGTGCAGCTCCTAAGTCCAGGGAGGATCCCTGGGAGAGCTGTAGAAGCAGAGGGAACCACACTTGGCGTGGCCAGCGTGGAGCTATGAGGATCATAGAGCCGTGATCTCTCTGGAGTTTGAACAGAGTCTTGGGAATCAACGGATTGGTGGAACGGCATATCGGCCTGCCTGACCCCAATGGAGGAGAAAGGCGTCCGTGGCCTGAGCTTCCTGACATGGAGTCCTGGAACAGAACCGGGGAAGTTTGGCATTCCACGGACTTGCAAAGAGGTCTATGTCCGGGGTCCCCCATTCCTGAAAGATTCTGGTTATCTGGTCCACGTGTAGGGACCACTCGTGTGGCAGCAGAACTCGACTGAGCCTGTCTGCTCGAGAGTTTTGAACTCCTGGAAGGTACACTGCTAGCAGATGAATTTGGTGCTCTCTGGCGAAGGCCCATAATCTGAGAGCTTCGTTGCAAAGCGACAGAGAGCCGTTCCTCCTTGTTTGTTTATGTAAAACATGGCCACCTGATTGTCTGTCTGAACCAGGACAGTCAGGTTGGCAAGGAGGGTATGGAAGACCTTGAGGGCAAGGTAAATTGCTCGCAGTTCCAGGAGGTTGATATGAAGGGTGGCCTCCTGTGGAGACCAAGTGCCCTGAGTGGAGAGAGTTAGCAGATGGGCTCCCCACCCCAATTGGGAGGCATCTGTTGTGAGGGTTGCTTGGGGTAGCAAGGGCTGAAAGGGAGCCCCCAGCAACAGATTCTTGGTGGATATCCACCAATGGAGGGACCAAGACAGACGGTTTGAGGTTTGTATTTGGTCTGAGAGTGCTCCCGACGCCTGAGTCCACTGGGTGGCCAGGGTCCATTGAGCTGCTCTCATATGAAGACGAGCATAGGGCACCACATGTACTGTGGAGGCCATATGGCCCAGGAGGCGTAGCATTTCCCTGGCTGTCAAGTGAGTACTGGACTGGGCTTGGGAGGCCAAGCTCAGCAGACGCTGACCCCGAACCAGTGGAAGGTAGGCTCTTGCAGTGGTGGTGTCCAACCGGGCCCCTATGAATTCTAGAGACTGAGTAGGGCTGAGTTGAGACTTGGGAAGGTTTACCACCAGTCCCAGATACTGCAGAAGGTTCCTTGTGCGGTCTAGGGAAATCTGGGCCTGCGACTGAGTTGGAGCTCGAATGAGCCAGTCGTCCAGATATGGGAATACGAAAATCCCCATGCTTCTGAGAAATGCGGCTACGACTGCCATGCATTTGGTAAAGACTCTTGGGGCAGAGGCGAGACCGAAGGGAAGTACTCTGTATTGGTAATGACTTCCCCTGAACAGAAAGCGAAGATATTTTCTGTGGGAGGGATGGATGAGTAGATGTGTATACGCATCCCGCAGGTCTAGAGAACAAAGCCAGTCCTGACTCTGAAGGTATGGAAGGAGAATGCCCAAAGAGAGCATTTTGAATTTCTCCTTGTACAGAAATTTGTTCAATTCTCTCAGATCTAGGATTGGTCTGAATCCCCCTGTCTTCTTTGGAATGAGAAAATAGGGGGAGTAGAAACCTGACCCCTGTTGATGAAGAGGAACCTCTTCTATGGCCCCTTGGGCAAGCAGAGAAGAGATCTCCTGATCCAACAGGGCTAGGAGAGGAGATGGAGAATTGAAGGGTCTCACCATGTGATGAGGAGGAAGGCTGGAGAAATGAAGTTTGTAACCCTCCCGGATGATAGAGAGGGTCCATTGCTCTGTGGTGATCTGTTCCCATCTGGGAGCAAAGTGAGCTAACCTTCCAGGTATGGTGAGAGGTTCTGGTTGGTCCAGAACCAGGAATGGCAAGTTCTCTAGGGGCAAGTCAAAACCCCTGAGGGGGTGGAGCCTGTTGAGCTGCAGTAGCTGCTGCAGGCTTTGCTCTTGCTTGTTTCGTTTGCTGACGTTTAGCCGCAAAACGAGGTTGAGAAGATTGCTGGCCAGTATTGGAAGCATATCTGGCCTTCTTATAATAAGGCCTCTTGAAAGACTTCTTCTTAGTGGGAGTAGAAGTGGACTTAGAAAGTCTCTCTAAGGTGGCATTTTCAGCGTCCATTTGAGTGGCCTTAACCTGCCACTCTGCACCGAATAAGTTCTCACCTGTACAGGGCAGATTCCGTAAGCCATCTAGAACCCAGGGTTCCAGATCAGAAGCCTGGAGCCAGGCCAGACGTCTGGCTGCGATAGCAATGCCAGAAGCTCTGCTGGCTCCTTCGAAGGAATCAAAGGCAGCTCTGTTGGAGAACTTAGAAACATCTAAAAGTTGTTTCACAACAGAAAGGAAGTCCTCCTGTTTATCCTCAGGGATAAGGGAGGCAAAATGCCGTACTTTCTTGGCAAGTTCCCCTAGGAACATGCCCATATAGAGGCTGTAGGAATTAATCCTGGCTATAAGCATACTAGCCTGGAAGATTTTCCTACCAAAAGAGTCTAGTGTCTTACATTCCCTTCCTGGAGGTGTAGAAGAGTGCCTTTTAGTACTCTTGATCTTTTTCATTGCAGACTTTACCACAATGGAGTGGTGAGGCAATTGAGTTTTCTGAAAACCAGGAGAAGGAGGGACCCGATACATGGTGTCCAACCTACGGGAATAAGGAGACAGAGTTAAAGGGTTCTCCCAGAAATCCATCAATTGTTCCTGAAGGATTTCATGGATAGGCAGAGTAACTGCTTCTTTAGGAGACTTAGAGTATCCTAAAATATCCAATCTTTTTGACCTTGGTTCCCTTTCAGAGGAGGTAGTGATAGAAAGGCCTTTAGCCATTTCTAAAATAAAGTCCTGAAAGGACAAATCCTCTGGAGGAGACATTCTCCTTTTTGGAGAAGAAGGTTCCTCAGGAAGGTCAAGGGAGAGCTCTGCAGACTCATCAGAGGAGACAAAATCCTCAGAGGAATCGGTGTATTCTCTAGTTTCCTCCAACGCACGATACGCATACCGATCGGTATCGACATCGGGCGTACCGGGTATGGAAGCGGTATGGAGCGAAAGCCCATACGGTACCGATTTGCGTTTAGAAGAGGAAGGCCTGGGTTCCGGCATGGCGGACGATACCGGAACCGGGCCCGGAACCGCTGGAAGCGGTACCGATGGCGTTGCAGCTTTAATGAAAGCCATGACGGCCTGCTGCATGGATTGGACAGTATTGCCCATAGACGCCACGGCTGCCTGGATGTCGGTACCGGTATGGGCCGGTAACCCAGAGCAGTCCAACAGGTGATCTGTCGAGGCCGTGCCATCGATGTCAACCTGTAGCCCCTGTATTGGCGTTTTGGAAGGTAGGGCTTCCCGCCGGGGCTGTTTGGCTGGGGCAGGGTCCTCAAAACTAAGAGCCTCTCGATGCTTTGAAGGAGATTTGCTCTTTGAGGACTTGCCCACAGAAGGTTTGGTTACCTGAGATCCATCCGGGGATGATGACCTGGATGACTGTGATGTTGGATTCTCTGAAGCAAACAGCACATGGAATTTGTTGGCCCGGTTCTGCAGCCCACGCTTAGACATTTGGGAGCAGGAAGGGCAGTCCGGAATGGAGTGGTCAGGCCCCAAACATTTAAGACACCATTCATGGGTGTCTGTGACTGATATTACAGCAGTACACTTGGTACACTTCTTAAATCCAGGGGCTGGCTTCTCCATGTGGAGAATTAAAGTAGGCCTGAAGGCCTAACTGAAGTGACCAAGTGCTGAAAAAATAATAAAAGAAAATAATTTTTTAAGAAAGAAAAAGGAAGACCGGCGATACCGGTATCGGTATGGGAAGGCAGGTACGCGGTCTAAAGAAACAAAACAAAAAACTACAATTTCTTCAGCGGTGACAGGATACACGACCTGCTGGCTCCGCGGAAAAAGAGAAACTGAGGAGAGCTGTTCAGGAAGGCGGGAAGGCAGTGCGCATGTGCAGTGGGAGGTCCCAAAAGCTTCCATTCTAGGAAGCTGGGGGGCTTTCCCGCGCGGGCTCCGTCGGTGCCGACGTACCCATATGTGAGGACTTATTCCTGCTTGTTCCTGGAGATATAGGAGATCCACATTGATGAATATGCTTGAAGTCCCAAAGATGCTGACAAAATGCACGAAGATAACTGCCAGTAGGGCTTTCTCCATATTCGCACCCAGGGCCTGGAATGCCCTCCCTACTGAAATCCGAGCCATCACAAATCTAACGTTATTTAGAAAAGCCCTCAAACACCACCTCTTCCTGAAACACTACGCAGAAACTAATTCTGGAAAACACATAGCCATTCCCCCTCCCTTCCCAAACCTCCCCATTGCTCAGCCCCCCAAGGAGAATGGTTAATCAGTTCTCCCACCACCTCTACCCTGACTCCTGAGCATATGCCTTGGTAAAGACTCTTACATTTCTCGGATTCCCTTATGTCTCGGATAAAAGTTCCTACATAAAAATGTACTATATTTGTAATTAGTTCCCCCCGTTACTTCCATGTTTTACTTCCCCTGTTCATTGTAAACTCAATGTTCCTGTTGCATTGTAGTATATTTTGTTCAACTGTACACCACACTGATTATAATAGCGCTGTATATAAGAAATATAAATAAATAAATAAATAATAAATAACATAAGATATGCCATAATGGGTCAGACCAGAGGTCCATCAAGCCCAGGATTCTGTTTCCAACATTGGCCAATCCAGGTTACAAGTACCTGTCAGGTTTCTAAAAGATTATATAGATTCCATGCTGCTTGTGCAATGAGTAAGCAGTTGATTTCCCTGGTCATTTTTAATAATGGTTTATGGACTTTTCATCCAAAAACTTGTCTATACCTCTTTTAAATCCAGCTACACTAACAGCTTTTACTACATCCTCTGGTATTGAATTGCAGAGTTTGATTACACATTGACTGAAAAAAATATTTTCTTCAATTAGTCTTAAATGTGCTATATTGTAACTTCATTGCATGTCCCCTAGTCTTTCTACTTTTTGAAGGGATAAACAACATTTACCTGCTCTACTCCATTCATTATTTTATAGACCTCTATCATATCCTTGCAAGCTACGCCAGTTCCCAGAGATGATAATGCAGCAAGAAGGCCATCTCTTTCACACAGATTTGAAGTCTCAGCATAGAAACTGAAAGTCCTTAATAGCTGCCAAAAAAACTTCTACCAAATGCATCTATGACTTTAGGTGGAAAAGATTTTCAGTCTGGTGTGTCAATAAGAGCCATGATTCCATCTTGTGCCCTCCTCCCACAATACTGCAGTATCTTTACTATTTATATTGCCTTGGTCTTTGAACTTCATTCATAAAAGTACATCTCAGTGCCTTGTTTGCTTAACATGACTTGGCAGATAACCTTCCAGTGGCACAATCTTGTATCCTTTCCCTTCTCATGAAAGGCCTTTGTGCCAGTCCACCTCTACAAAAGCCCCACATTCTTTAGAATTTGAATTTAATGTTTTCTGCTCTTATGAAATCCCCTTTTGAACATCTGCTTTAATAAAATTCCTTACATGGAAAGTACTCTTCCTACGAGCCTTCAGCTAGAAGAGTAAATGAGCTTCAGGCTTTAGTGACGTATGAGCCAGCTCCATCACCATAAGGTCATACTTTGGACACATCCTGAGTTCTTGCCTAAAGTGGTCTGTGCTTCCCATTTCAATGAAGAAATTGTCCAAGCAATATTTGAATCTTCATGAAAAAGCCCATCATACTTTAGTAGTAGTAGTAGAGGCCTGGATCATCTGAGGTGAAGTGTCCAACTTCCCCTCAGATGATCCAGACATTGGGGAAAGCCCCCGATTGCCTTCAAAATACTGTCGAGGGGCCAGTGCCCCTGACAGAAACCAAATCCCTGGAGGCACAGCAGCCCTAATTCCCCCCCCCCCCACCCACCCACCCACCCAATTAAAACTAATATGCAATGAATCTACAATGTAATCCATTTAAGACTAATCAGAGAAAATATTTTTTCACTCAATGCATCATCAAACTCTGGAATTCGTTACTAGAGATGTAGTAAAAGCTGTCAGGGTAGCTGAGTTTAAAAGAGGTTTGGACAAGTTCCTAGAGGAAAGGTCCATAAACCACTATTAAAGAGGATCCGGGAAATCCACTGCTTACCCCGGCACAAGCATTGTGGAACCTATGTACTTTCTCCACTGCTTACCCCGGCACAAGCATTGTGGAACCTATGTACTTTTTTGGGAACCTGCTAGGTACATGTGACCTGGATTGGCCACTGTTGGAAACAGGATACTGGGCTCGATGGACCTTGGTCTGACCCGGAATGGCATTTCTTATGTTCTTATACAAATTGTTTCCCTGGGAGAGCATGCCAAACATGCGCTGACTTCTGTACGCATGTATTTGGCTTGATCTCCCAGTTTAATGCTGCCATTTGTGCCACAGTTTAACATGTGACTAATTTGTATATATGCCCCTTTCTGCATGCTGGCACTGGTCACAGGCTATTTGTGCGCTGCATAAAGGCATTCAGAGTTGATAGCGTGCGACTTCAGAGCCGGTTTTCTGCATTGGCCCATAAGAGAGGTATATGCAAGACTACTAAGCTGTTCTTCTCCTTTGATCCTAGCAAGCCTAGCTTAGCAGTTGCCAAAAGAACTCTGGCAAACTGGCTTACCTCGTATATGGCTCCTTTTTGTCCAACAGAAAAGACTGTACCACGTAACCAACAGAGACCCAGTCCAGACGTGGTAATGCAAAAAAGCCTTTATTTCAAGTTCTTAGCCAAGGGTACAAAACAACACCTCCACCAGGGGCGTGTCCGCCAAACCTTAACCCAATATAGGCCATATTTCAGCTATGCCTTCTTCAGGGAATCTTTTGGCATACAAATTGGAAGCTTGCCTCTCAACTAGCCCCTTCTCTAATGGCTTGTAAACTGCTGCTGCACTGAATTCAATCGGTGACCTCCAGTAGCCCGATGGAGGTCACCGATTGAATTCAGTGCAGCAGCAGTTTACAAGCTTCCAATTTGCACCCCAAAAGATCCCCTGAAGAAGGCATAGCCGAAACATGGCCTGTGTTGGGTTAAGGTTTTGCGGACACGCCCCTGGTGGAGGTGTTTTGTACCCCTGGCTAAGAACTTTAAATAAAGGCTTTTTTACATTACCATGTCTGGACTGGGTCTTGGTACTTAAAGATTTTCTCCCTCTCAACACGATTCACAGAGTATTCGCTTGGAACTGACACCTCTATAATCAATATGTTCTAATGTTTTTCTCCTTTACCACTATATCTGGCTTCCTGGCATTCAACTTTTTATCGGTCAGAGTGGCAGTACCCTAGGTGATCACAACCTCTTCACTCTCTGTAATTTTTTTAGGGTCATGGTCCCAGTGTTTTTCAGGCATAGTGTAGTGTTTAAAGAGTTTACCAATGGATGACGCGTGCTACTTTATTGTGCCTTTCTGTATAGAAATTTTTCAGCCATCATAACTTCACAACCAGCTATTACGTGAGTCACTGTTTCCAGCTGTTTCCCATAGAATTGACATACAGTATGTCTGTTTAATGCATGCTGTAAACCATCTCATCTTTAATCCACTGTCCTGAGCTGCAACTATCATCCTTTCATCCTTTGGTTTCAGTTCACCTCTCCTTAACCATTCATGTGTCCGTTATTGATCGGCAAAGGGTTCCCTTCTGTATCTGTACATTTGCCACTTGCTTTTCCTCGTTTGCTGATCTTTGAAGAGTTTTTTTCTCTTGCAAATTCTGTTCCTTCCCTGTTTAGGCTCGTGGATTCTCACTCTTTTCCTTCTACTCATCAGAATGTTTGTACAAGTGTGATGATGGAGACAGATTCAGGACGTTTACTTTCATATTTTAACACTTTTTATGTTTTTGGATCTGATGATGCAGTTAAGTAGACCTGGAGACCTATGATAGTAGCTCTGTATGTGTAATCAATCCCTATGAGGCCTAGCCCTCATTCAGCTCTAGGGATGTACAGTCTCAGCATACACTGATTCTTGTAAAATACTCATGGGCATAGAGGAGTTTTCTTGTTCACCATCCAGTTTTTCAAGATTTTTAAGAAGCCAATCCACAATCCCAAAGCTGTATGAGAATACAACAATAGCAAGCTGATTGTTGGCTTGTATCATATTCCATGATGTTAAATCACTTTTCAGCAATGATTTTAGTCTCCTGTACTATTCTTCGCTGATTATTTTCTCTCAGTAATTTCTGCTTGAGTATTGTTCCTTCCTCTACTCTGAGATACTTATACATACCTTCCAGCTTGAGCTCCTTGATGTCACAGCCCTCAGCCAGGGAGATGTTTTTGTTTTGCTCAATTTTTCTCTAAAACAAATGTTGCCTTAGTACATTTGTCAAGGCCAAAAGTCATCCTGATGTCATCAGAAAAGCTTTTCACCACACTGAGTTGCTCTGCTAATTGTTGGTTGCTGGAACTGTAGAGCTTCATATCGTCTACAAATAGTAAAGGAGATGTTTCTGGGTTGCCACCTTCTTTAGGATTCAGGCTAAATCCGTATCCCAAAGAGTTGAAGAGAGTATTCATTGGATTAAGCACCACACAATCAGAAGTGGCAACAGGGAATCTCCCTGAAATGTTCCTCGCCGAATCTTTATGTTAGGAATGATGTACCGACCATCTACATATTTAAAAAAAAGAGTGGTTTGCCACATTGTCATGATCAAAGTAATGCACTCTATCAAACCAGGATTTATTTTATACATTTCAAGCCAATTTATTATCGAAGAGTGTGCGACACTGTCAAAAGCTTTCTTATAAACAATCCATGCTATACTGCTTTTCTTAGGGCTGGCCATGATGGCCTTATTCAACAATTGGTCTTTGGTTCCATATGCTCTCCTCTTATTGTCCTTTTGCTCTATTGCCATGATGTTACTGGACTTGATATGATCATATAATCTGTCTGCATCTATTGCAGTGTACAGCTTATAGATTGTAGGTAGACAAGTTATTGGTCTATAATTTTTGGGAATGTTACTTGGGTTACCCTTTAGAAGAAGAAATGTCCTTCATGTATTATGCCATTGTGGTATTAAGTCTGGCTGCTTAAACAATTGATTTTTGCAGTTCACCAGGTCTTGGTGGAATGATGTTAACTGTTTGAGCCAAAAGTTGGTTACTCCATCTGGGCCAGGGCTCTTGCATTTTGGGGCTCATTTTAGCCTGTTTTCTACTGTAGCTCTTTAGTTGTTACTACAGGCCATTCCATGGGTTTGATGTTTGCTTTTTCTAACTGCTCCTCTATAAAAGGTAACCATTCTGCTTCTCGATTGTGCTCTATAGGATCCTCATATAGTTTTCTCCAGAAGGTTTCTGTTTTGGCTTTGGTCGGTGGTGCTTTTACCATATTAATACTCTTTCCCGATTCGAGTTCTCTCTAAATAGTTTATTTTGATATATTTTCTTTCTATTTTGTTCATATATTCAGTTTTTGCACTTCTGCTGTTTCTTTCAATTTATTTTTGGAACATATAAATTTCAGATCTTCTTCTGTTAATGCAGTATGATTCAATGGCTATCAGGGATACCTCTGTATTCAATGATTGTATTTTTCCTTCAATGCGCTTTTTCCAAGGAGGAATTGTTATTGTTCCCTTTTTCTTCTGGCCCTGCACTTTAGTTGGTAGCATTCTTGCAGTAATAATTTTAGCTGCACAATATTGTATTTTATTTATTTTGGTGATGTCAATAAATGGTCTCTATACTGGATATGCCTTGTTTATTTTAATTCTCATACTTCTAACCTTAGGTGTTAAATTTAACTTGGGTAATATTTCCCTTGCCTGGAGCCCAGCATATTCATCTTTTTTCATATGGACTAGGAGTTCAATCTTGAATTCTTCCACTTCTGGGTCTTTTCTCCTCCCTTTCTCCCTCCTCTTCAGTTGATTTGTTGACCCGTCCTTTATTCCTCTCCCTCTCCTGCAGTTCCAGATCTCTCAGCTCCATCTCCCCCTCAACTGCTCTTTCTTTTTCTGCATATTCCTTTCTTTTGGTACTCTCACCTAAGTCTCCTCCTCCTCCCCTGTAGTTCTTTTTCCATGGAAGCCCTTAGTTGCTTCAAAATGTTATCATTCACATACTTCTTTACTTTGATCTGTGAAATTAAAGATCTCAAATTTGCATCCGTTGCTTTTTACAGTTTTTCAAGAGACAATTTTCCTCTCTCTTCCAGTTTTTGGCGAATTCTCTTTAATATACCCTCTTCATTTAAATATAGGGATTGTAGCATACAAATTGCAGGGGGCAATTTCTCCAAATGTGTGAGTTTTGCACATACCATGACAGTCATGAACCTCCAGTCTCTCAAATTTACTGCTAATGCTCGGCATAGTATTTGCATTGTGCCAGAGGGCCTCCCTCTAGAGTTCATAAGACATTGCATGAATGGGTAATTTATCAAGGTGTGCTTGGAAATTCCTCTTAATTAGGCCTGTGGCACCCAATATGATGGGAAATAAAAATAGCATGGTGAGGATTATCTGATACTGCGTCAGAATGAAAGGGATGCCTACTGCCAGATTTGATCTGAGAGTCTACCACTGAAGGTGAGGCCGAGATAAGAGTTAGGAACATTGATTCTACTGGAATTGAAAATCCCATTCTGGTCTCCAAATTTTTATTTTTATTTTTTTTCGATTTTCAATGTTAATTTTTAGTAGTAGCCCAAGGCAAGTTACATTCAGGTAAGTATTTTCCTGTCCTTGGAGGACTTACAATCTAAGCTTGCACCTGAGGCACAGCAAGAAGCAGCAGTGGGATTCTTTTTTTTTATTTCAATGTTTATTCAACCAAACAATCAACATATAACAGCATTTAAACCCCACAACATTTTACCCCATTTTCTGCCCCCTCCTCCTCCTCCCAGCAAAAATAATCCCTTCCCCTACTTCTACCCTAATCACATTTCACATAAATCCCTTCCCCCTCCTCCTCCCTCTCCCCTCCCCCAAGACACACCATAACTCCCCCCAATCTGTTTCAAACTTATCCATCCTCTCCCTCCTCGCCGCTGTTAACCTTTCCATGAGCACTATATACCGCAGTCTCCCCTCATACGTCTCCAGACCAGGCACCTCCTTTTGTTTCCATGCTGCTGCTAGTTCACATCTAGCTGCACATATACAGGCCATTACCATTCTCCCCCTCATTCTTTGTTGTCCTTCCCCTCCCCCATGATAATAACCATACACCCAGTGTCATATCCACCTGTACCCCCAGCTTCTGCTGAATCCACTTCTTAATCCCACCCCAGTACACCTGAATCTTAGGACACCCCCACCAGATATGCCAGAAGGACCCCACCTCCCCACAGTACCGCCAACACCATGGTGCAACCCCTGGATATATTCTGTGCAATCTCTCTGGTGTATAATGCCACCTAAACAAAATTTTATAACAGTTTTCCCGTATACTACTTGACCATGACACCTTCTTCACCTGATCCCACACCCGCTTCCAATCTGTGCTTGTCATCATCTTTCCTATATCCTGCTCCCACACTTCCATGTACCAAAATTTCCCTTCCTGTTGTCCCCTTACTCCCTTATATAATGCTGAAATCAGCCTTTTCGTGCCTGTCTTCCCATACCACACCTCCTCCATTATGGAAACATCCCTTACCAACCTGGCTTTCCCCAAAACTCCCTTTAAGAAAGAACCCACCTGCAAGTATGCAAACCTGTCCTTATCTTCCAAGCCATACTCCCTCCGCAGTGCCTCAAAATCCTGCAACTCTCCTTCCTCTACCAACTGATAGTAACATTCCAACCCCTTGCGACTCCACTCATCAAAGCATCCTCTTTCGCAGCCCAGTTGAAAGGATTTCCACCCTCTCCACGGTGTCATCAACGAGAACCCACTCCCCCTATTTTTAATATCCTTTGCACGCACCTTATCCCATACCCCTGCCACATGCCTCATAGCTGGTGTACCTATTCCCATTTCCCTCCGCTCCGCCCTAGGTGCCCATAGCCATGCTTCCAACCTTCCACCCTTAACCCTTGCCCTTTCTAGCCTCATCCAGGGTTTCATCCCCTTACTAGATCTCCAGTCCATCACATGTCTTACTTGAGCCACTCTGTAATAATCCTCCAAGTAAGGAACACCTAACCCACCCTCTTCTTTAGGGGCATACATAACCTCCCTCACTATCCTACTACTACTACTACTTAGCACTTATATAGCGCCACGCACACAACGCTGCACAGTTAGCCTACAAGAGGTGGCTAACATACAAGAGATAGTCCCTGCCCATCAGAACCATGCTTATCGGAGCTTACAATCTAGATAGAACAGAACAGAGCATTAGTCAGTTCAGTGGAGGATACGGTGTGGTAGAGTTAGGTACAGCTTGGTCTATGGTTTGGTCATAAATATAAATGGGAGTTAGGGTAGGATGAGGATGGAACTCAGGATCTGAATGCAACGGTGAAGAGGTGGGTCTTCAACCTGGATTTGAAGAGGGCCAGGGAGGGCGCCTGGCGCACAGACGCAGGAAGGCTATTCCAGGCGTGTGGTGCAGCAAGGTGAAAGGAGTGCAATCGGGAGTTCGCAGTGCGGGTGAAAGGCATTGAAAGAAGCGATTTGTTAGCGGAGCGCAAGTTTCGTGAGGGGACATAGGGAGAGATAAGAGATATGAGGTATTGAGGGGCCATAGAGTGAATGCACTTATAGGTCAGCAAGAGAAGCTTGAATTGGATGCGGAATTGGACAGGGAGCCAGTGAAGTGACTTGAGGAGAGGAATAATGTGGGCATGGCGAAGCTGGCAGAAGATTAGTCGAGCAGCGTGATTTTGTATAGATTGGAGGGAAAGGAGGTGGCTCACGGGGAGACCAGCGAGAAGTAGGTTGCAGTAATCGAGACGAGAGGAGATCAAGGAGTGGACAAGCGTTTTGGTAGTATGTTCAGAGAGGAAGGGGCGGAATTTGCTAATGTTGTAGAGGAAAAAGCGGCAGGTCTTAGCTACAAGCTGGATATGGGCGGAGAAGGAGAGAGAGGCGTCAAAGATGACTCCCAGGTTGCGGGCCAAGGGAACAGGAAGAATAGTACATCCATCCACATGGACTGAGAGGGGAGGAAGTGTGAGGGAGGAGTTGGGTGGAAAGACAAGGAGTTCAGTCTTGGCCATGTTCAGTTTCAATCGGCGATGAGACATCCAGGCAGTGATGTCCGAGAGACAAGCAGAGATCTTGGACTGGGTTGCCTTGGAGGTTTCCTTTTCCAGATATATTGAAAAAACTTTCTTTGCAACGCCCTCATCACACCCTCCGGGATACCTACTGGAAGAGCCTGAAATAGGTATAGCAATCTTGGTAAAATATTCATTTTAACCCCCGCTATCCTCCCTAGCCAAGAGGTTTCATACCTCATCCACCCCTCCAGGTCTTTATTAATTTCTCCAACAATTCTCGGATAATTGACTTTATACAATTCCTCATACCTCGCCGGGTATCTGCACCCCCAGATAACTCAAGGATCTCCTAACCCATCTGAAGGGATAGTCCCTTTTCAGTTGCTCTTCCACCTCCTTAGCTCCCTTAACCTTCAGCACTTCCATCTTATCAACATTCATTTTGAATCCCGACACCCCCAAAAACCTTTCCACCTCCCTCATCACCTCCAGTAAAGACACCTGTGGCTTGCTAATATACAGTAAGATATCATCCGCATATAAGGAACTCTTATGATGAACTCTCCCCCTTTCCAATCCATGGATCTTGTCATTTGCCCTTATCCTTTCCGCTAATGGCTCTACCACCATTGCAAATAGCAAGGGTGACATCGGGCACCCCTGCCTAGTTCCTTGCCATAACCCAAAGTCCCTTGAATAACTCCCATTAATTTTAACTCGTGCTCGTGGCCCTGAATATAAGCCCCTTATCCATTTTTCAAAATTCGGCCCACACCCCATTTTCTTCAGCACCCTCATTAGAAATTCACAGTGTACCCTATCAAAGGCCTTCTCAGCATCAACTGACATCAAGAGAAAAGTCTTCTTTCCCCTGCTCCACCTCCCATACCACCCCTACCACCCTTTTGATATTATCCGCTGTTTGCCTCCCCATAATAAACCCCTCTTGATCCTCCTTTATCACTCCTGTTAACCACGGGGCCAACCTTCCCGCCAATATCTTAACATCAACATTAAGTAGTGAAATTGGATGGTATGAACTACAACTCATCGGATCTTTCCCTGGCTTTGGTAAAATGGTAATCCCTGCTGTCAACATAAACGGGGACAGTTCCCCCCCCCTTTCCTCCAGCACTCCATTAAAAACCCTACCGAGAATACCCCCTATCTCGCCCACAAATATCTTATAGAAGCTCCCTGGTATCCCATCTAAGCCCGAGGCCTTCCCACCCACCAGACCTTTTACCGTCCTCCCCACCTCTTCTCCCATAATTTTACCTTCCAGACCCTCTTGCGCACAACAAGTCAACCCCCTCCAAATATCTTTGAATCTGATCATCCCCTATCCCTCCCTCCCTTCTATACAAGTCCTGATAAAACAGCCAAAATTTCTCTCTAATATCCTTTTGGCAAAACTAAAGAGTCATGGGATAGGAGGCAGTGTACTATTGTGGATCAGGAACTGGTTAAAAGATAGAAAGCAGAGGGTAGGGCTAAATGGCCAATTTTCCCAATGGAGAAAGGTGAATAGTGGTGTACCCCAGGAATCTGTGCTGGGTCCGCTGCTTCTTGACATACTCATAAATGACCTGGAAAAGGGAATAACGAGTGAGGTTATCAAACTTGCAGATGGCACAAAACTATTTAAAGTTGTTAAAATACAAGAGGATTGTGGAAACTTGCAAGAGGATCTTGATAAATTGGAAGACTGGGCATCAAAATGGCAGATGAAATTTAATGTGGACAAGTGCAAAGTTATGCACCTAGGGAAGAACAACCCAAACTATGGTTACACGATGCAAGGTTCCACACATAAGGAACCACTACCCAGGAAAAAGATTTAGGCGTCATTGTGGATAACATGTTAAAACCCTCGGCCCAGTATGCAGCGGTGGCCAAGAGAGCAAATAGAATGCTAGGTATCATAAGGAAAGGAATGGAAAATAAAACAAAAGATATTATAATGCCTCTATATCGTTCCATGGTGAGACCGCACCTTGAATATTGTGTGCAATTCTGGTCACCTTATCTTAAAAAGGATATAGCGTTATTAGAAAAGGTTCAGAGAAGAGCCACCAAAATGGTAAAGGGGATGGAAGGATACTCTTATGAAGAAAGGCTAAAAAGGTTAGGGCTCTTTAACCTGGAAAAGAGACGGCTGAGGGGAGATATGATAGAAGTCTATAAATTAATGAACGGAGTGGAACGGGTAAACGTAGATAGCACAGTTACTTACCTGTAACAGGTGATCTCTGGGAACAGCAGGAATTAGTCCTCACATATGGGTACGTCGGAACCGACGGAGCCTGCGCGGGAAAGCTCCCCAGCTTTCCTGAAAGGAAGCTTTTGGGGCCTCCCACTGCACATGCGCGCTGCCTTCCCGCCTTCCTGACCAGCTCTCCTCAGTTCGAGTTTATAGCTGAGACAATAGAGAGAGGAAAGGAAGATAGATAGATAGAAGATACAACTCCTAGGGGAGGTGGGTGGGTTGTGAGGACTAATTCCTGCTGTTCCCAGAGATCACCTGTTACAGGTAAGTAACTGTGCTATCTCCAGGAACAAGCAGGAATAAGTCCTCACATATGGGGACTCCCTAGCTAAGATGCCTGGGAGATCCCGTTCCAAGGGTTCGCCATCTTCGTATGGATCTCAGGCATCCATCCTGGGAAGGTGGGCAGGAGTTGTTCAAGTATGGAACAGGTGTTTGAGGACAGCCTGACCAAACAAGGCATCCCGGCGGGAGTCCTTGTCCAAGCAGTAATGGGCTGTGAAGGTATGAACCGAGGCCCATGTGGCGGCTCGACAGATCTGATCTATGGAGACAGAGTGAAGATGAGCCATAGAAGTGGCCATGGCTCTCACATTGTGAGCTGTGACATGGCCTTCCAGAGAAACGTTTTTACTCTGGTAAGCAAAGGAAATACACTGAGCAATCCAATTGGAAAGTGTACGTTTGGAGACTGGACGTCCCAAATGAGAAGGATCAAAAGCCACGAAAAGCTGGGAAGACTTTCGATGTGGCTGAGTCCTGTTGAGGTAAAAGGCAAGAGCTCTTTTGCAATCTAAAGTATGAAGGTTCCTCTCTGCACTGGATGCATGAGGAGCCGGAAAAAAGACAGGTAGATATACCTCTTGATTAAGATGAAAAGGCGAAACCACTTTGGGCATAAAGTGGGGGTTCGTCCTAAGGACCACCTTATCATGATGAAATCTAGTATAAGGTGGATTAGCCACTAAAGCCTGCAGTTCACTGATGCGGCGAGCTGAAGTGACTGCAATGAGGAAAACTACCTTCCATGAAAGAAATTTCAAGGAGGTGGAGTGTAAAGGCTCAAAAGGTGGCTTTATAAGCTGACCTAGAACTAGGTTCAAGTCCCATGCTACCGGAGGAGGTCGGATGGGAGGCTTAGTTAGAGTCAGGCCTCTCATGAATCTTGCAACAAGCGGATGAGAGGAGACAGGTTGTCCATTTATAGGTTTTAAGGATGCTGCGATAGCACTCAAATGGACTCTTACTGAATTTGTCTTAAGGCCTGCATTAGAAAGATGCAGGAGATAGTCTAGTAGAGAATTCAAAGGAAGTGCTAGAGGGTCAAGACCCTGTTGAGCACACCAAATGGAAAAGCGTTTCCATTTGAAAGCATAGGAACGCCTCATGGAGGGTTTCCTAGAGGCATGCAGGATATCTTTCACTGGTTGAGAAAGATTGAAGTCATGAAGGCTTAGGCCTTCAGTAACCAAGCTCTGAGGTGTAGGGACTTGGGGTTTGGGTGCCACAAAGTCCCCTCCTCCTGAGACAGAAGGTCTGGCGCAGCTCCCAGGTCCAGGGAGGGTCCCTGGGAGAGATGCAGAAGTAGAGGGAATCACACTTGGCGTGGCCAGCGTGGAGCTATGAGGATCATGGATCCGTGATCCCTCTGGAGTTTGAACAGAGTCTTGGGAATCAAAGGAATGGGTGGAAAGGCATATAGGAATTCCTGACCCCAATGCAGGAGGAAGGCGTCGTTGGCCTGAGCTTCCTGACACGGAGTCCTGGAACAGAACCGGGGAAGTTTGGCATTCCACGGACTTGCAAAGAGGTCTATGTCCGGGGTTCCCCATTCCTGAAAGATTTTGCCTATCTGGTCCATATGTAGGGACCATTCGTGTGGGAGCAGAACTCGACTGAGTCTGTCTGCCCGAGAGTTTTGAACCCCTGGAAGATATACTGCCAGAAGATGAATTTGATGCTCTCTGGCGAAGGCCCATAATCTGAGAGCTTCATTGTAATGCGACAGAGAGCCTGTCCCTCCTTGTTTGTTTACGTAGAACATGGCCACCTGATTGTCTGTCTGAACTAGGACGGTCAGGTTGACAAGGAGGGTATGGAAGACTTTGAGGGCAAAGAAGATTGCTCGCAGTTCCAGGAGGTTGATGTGAAGGGCGGTCTCCTGCGGAGACCAAGTACCCTGAGTGGAGAGGGATTGTAGATGGGCTCCCCACCCTGTTTGGGAGGCATCTGTTGTGAGGGTTGCTTGGGGCAACAAAGGTTGGAAGGGGGCCCCCAACAACAGATTCTTGGTGGACATCCACCATTGGAGGGACCAAAACAGACGTTTTGAGGTGAGTATTTGGTCGGAGAGCGCTCCTGATGCTTGAGTCCACTGGGTGGCCAAGGTCCATTGAGCTGCTCTCATATGAAGACGAGCATAGGGCACCACGTGTACCGTGGAGGCCATGTGGCCCAGAAGTCGCAGCATTTCTCTGGCTGTCGTGACTGCTGGACTGAGCTTGGGAGGCCAAGCACAGCAGACGTTGGCCCCGGACTTGAGGCAGGTAGGCCCTTGCAGTGGTGGTGTCCAACTGGGCCCCTATGAATTCTAGAGACTGAGTAGGGGTAAGTTGAGACTTGGGAAGGTTTACCACCAGTCCCAGATACTGCAGAAGGTGCCTTGTGCGGTCCAGGGAAATCTGGGCCTCTGACTGAGATGGAGCTCGGATGAGCCAGTCGTCCAGATATGGGAATACAAAAATTCCCAGACCTCTTAGAAATGCGGCAACAACTGCCATGCATTTGGTGAACACTCTTGGAGCAGAGGCTAGACCGAAGGGAAGTACTCTGTACTGGAAATGTTTTCCCTGAAACAGAAATCTTAGATATTTTCTGTGGGATGGGTGGATGAGTATATGTGTGTACGCATCCTTGAGATCTAGAGAACAAAGCCAATCCTGACTCTGAAGGTATGGAAGGAGAATGCCTAGAGAAAGCATTTTGAATTTCTCCTTGTACAGAAATCTGTTCAATTCTCTCAGATCTAGGATAGGCCTGAATCCCCCTGTCTTCTTTGTTATGAGAAAATAAGGGGAGTAGAATCCTGTCCCTTGTTGAAGAAGAGGAACCTCTTCTATTGCCCCTTGGGCAAGGAGAGAAGAGACCTCCTGATCCAACAGGTCCAGGAGAAATGGGGGAGAATTGAAGTGCCTCACCATGGTATATGGAGGAAGGTTGGAAAAATGAAGTTTGTAGCCCTCTCTGATGATAGAGAGGGTCCATTGCTCTGATGTGATTTGCTCCCATCTGGGAGCAAAGTGAGCTAACCTTCCGGGAATGGTGAGGGGCTCTGGTTGTTCTAGAGCCAGAAATGTTAAGTTCTCTAGGGGCAAGTCAAAACCCCTGAGGGGGTTGAGCCTGCTGAGGAGTGGTAGACACTGCAGGCTTTGACTTTGCCTGTTTAGGTTGCTGACGTTTAGTAGCAAAGCGAGGCTGAGAAGATTGTTGGCCAGTATTTGTGGAAAATCTGGCCTTCTTGTAGTAAGGCCTCTTGAAAGACTTTTTCTTGGCAGGAGCAGAGGTAGACTTAGAAAGTCTATCCAAGGTAGCATTTTCTGCATCCATTTGGGTGGCTTTAATTTGCCAGTCCTTACCAAATAAGTTCTCACCTGTACAGGGCAGATTCCATAAGCCATCCAGGACCCAGGGTTCTAGGTCAGAGGCCTGGAGCCAAGCAAGTCGTCGGGCTGCAATAGCAATGCCTGAAGCTCTACCGGCACCCTCAAAGGAATCAAAAGCTGCTCTGTTGGAGAACTTAGAAACATCTAAAAGCTGTTTCACCAGAGAAATGAACTCCTCTTTTCTATCCTCAGGGATAAAGGAGGCAAAAGGTCGTATCTTTAGGGCAAGTTCTCTAAGAAACATGCCCATATACAGACTGTAAGAATTAATCCTGGCTATAAGCATAGTAGCCTGGAAAAGTTTCTTGCCAAAAGAGTCTAGGGTCTTACATTCTCGTCCTGGAGGGGTAGAAGAGTGCCTTTTGGTACTCTTAATCTTTTTCAGTGCAGACTTCACCACAATGGAATGGTGAGGCAACTGAGTCTTTTGAAAACCAGGAGAAGGAGGGACCCGGTACATGGTGTCCAGCCTACGAGAATAAGGAGACAACGTTAGAGGAGCCTCCCATAAGTCCATCAAGTGTTCTTGAAGGATTTCATGGATAGGCAGGGTGACTGCCTCTTTAGGAACCTTGGGGTATCCTAAAATATCCAATTTCTTTGATCTAGGTTCTTTTCTGAGGATGTGGTAATAGAAAGTCCTTTAGCTAATTCAATAATGAATTCTTGAAAGGACAAATCCTCTGGTGGAGACATTCTCCTCTTTGGGGAAGAGGGGTCTTCATGAAGAACTAGAGACAGCTCATCAGAGTCCTCAGAGGAGTTGAAATCCTCTGAGGAATCAGAGTATTCTCTATTTGCTTCCAACGCACGATACGCATACCGATCGGTATCGACATCGGGCGTACCGGGTATGGGATCGGTATCGGGTAAAAACCCGGATCCGGCATGCGGAACCGATCTGCGTTTGGAAGTCGATGGTCTCGGTTCTGGTATGGGAGACGATACCGGAACCGGACCCGGTATCGCTGAACGCGATACCGAGGGCATCGCAGCATTGATAAAAGCCAGCATGGCCTGCTGCATGGTCTGAACAGTATTGCTCATAGACGCCACTGCTGCCTGGATGTCGGTACCGGTATGGGCCGGTACCCCAGAGCAGTCCAACAGATGATCAGTCGAGGCTGTGCCATCGATGTCAACCTGTAACCCCATAGATGGTGCTTTGGAAGCCAGAGCTTCCCGCCGGGGTTGTTTGGCTGGGGCAGGATCCTCAGACTCAAAAGAGAGAGCCTCTTGATGCTTTGAAGGAGATTTGCTCTTTGAGGACCTGCCCACAGAGGGTTTGGTTACCTGAGATCCATCCGGAGAGGAAGACCTGGATGACTGTGATGCTGGATTATCAGAAGCAAACAGCACATGGAATTTGTTGGCCCGGTTCTGCAACCCACGTTTAGACATCTGGGAGCAGGATGGGCAGTCCGGAAAGGAGTGGTCAGGTCCCAAACACTTAAGACACCATTCATGGGTGTCTGTGACTGAAATAACAGCACTACACTTGGTACACTTCTTAAAACCAGGGGCTGGTTTCTCCATGAGGAGAATTTGTGTAGGCCTGAGGCCTAACCGAAGTCAACAAGTTGTGCAGAAAAAAGGGGGTTTTTTTGTTTTTTTTTAAAGAAAAGAAAAGAGAGACCGGCGGTACCGGTTTCGGTATGGGGAAGGCAGGTACGCGGTCTAAAGAAACAAACTAAAACAATAATTTCTTCAGCGGTGACAGGAACACGACCTGCTGGCTCCGCGGAAAAAGAGAAACTGAGGAGAGCTGGTCAGGAAGGCGGGAAGGCAGCGCGCATGTGCAGTGGGAGGCCCCAAAAGCTTCCTTTCAGGGAAGCTGGGGAGCTTTCCCGCGCAGGCTCCGTCGGTTCTGACGTACCCATATGTGAGGACTTATTCCTGCTTGTTCCTGGAGATCGATTGTTTACATTATCAGAATATAGAAAGACTAGGGGACATACAATGAAGCCACAGGGTAAACTATTTAAGACTAATAAAAGAGAATATTTTTTCACTCAACGTGTAATCAAACTCTGGAATTTGTTACCGAAGGATGTAGTAAAGGCTGTTAGTGTAGCTGGGTTTAAAAAAGGTTTGGACAAGTTCCTGAAGGAAAGGTCCATAAACCATTATTAAGAATATCTTATGTTTTATTTTCCATTCCTTTCCTTATGATACCTAGCATTCTATTTGCTCTCTTGGCCGCCGCTGCATACTGGGCCGAGGGTTTTAACATGTTATCCACAATGACGCCTAAATCTTATGTTCTTTTGCTCCCTACATATCAGCCCTCTGTCCCCCTTTATCTGATATATCAACAAAGCTACCTTTCTCTGCCGCAACCTATGTGCTAACAACTTACCGGATTTATTACCAAATTCATAATACTTCTGTTTTACTTGTCACAATGCAAATGCGATTTGCTCCACCTATAACGCTTGCAACTCGCCCCGCAAACTTTCCACCTCCCTCCTCGCCCCATCCTCTGACACTGCAGCTCTGCCTCTTTAAGCAATTTACCCAGCTCTTCCTCCTTCTGTTGCCTAGCCTTTTTCCTTTTTGCTCCCCACATTATGAATCTTCCCCTAATAAAAGCTTTCAGCCCTTCTCACAACATCACTTCTGACACCTCCCCGGTATCATTAAAGGAAAGATATTCTTTTATAGCCCGCCTAATATCTTCCACAACCTCCTTACTCTTAAGTAAACTCTCATTCAGTCGCAAGAATTTGGTCCCCCCTTGCCTCTGCCCTCTAATTCCCACCTCCACCACCCCATGATCCGTCCATACGATAGGCTCTATGTTGCCATCAGTGACCTCCAAAATCCACTCCTTATCCACCAATATCATGTCAATCCTGCTCCAGCTATCACGAAGTGCCGAGAAAAAGGTGTACTCCCTCCCCTTGGGGTGCAATTCTCTCCAGGAGTCTACCAAATGATACTATCGCATCAATTGTCTTAATCCTCTTCTATTCCTCCCCCCTCCTTCTAACCCACCCAAAGCCCTATCAACCCCTGGGTTTAACACTACATTGAAATCCCCCCCAACCATGAGCTTCCCTTGAATTTCCACCTCCAGCAACTGTCGCATCCCTTTCCAAAAGGAGATCTGATTACCATTAGGCCCATACACCGACACAATAACAATATCCTCTGTTCCCATCTGCCCTTTTATCCCCACTATTCTCCATTCTAAATCCTTAAAGCTGCCTTTCACTTGAATCCCCGATCCCTCCCTCACCAATACAGCAACCCCCCCTTTCTTTGTCCCATCTTTATTAAAACTGGTCCGAAATCACCTATTTTTAATCCGCCCTATATCCAGTCTCCTCAGATGTGTTTCTTGTACTAGCACTACATCCCAGTGATTCTTCTGTGCCTCCCTATACAACGGGCTCCATTTTCCTGGAGAGTTCAAACCCTTAACATTTATTGACCCTATCCGCAACATATTCCTATTCCCTTTCTCCCCCCTCCCATTTTCCCTCTATTATGATGTGTCTCGCCCCCTTCCCTTCCCCTCCCTCTTTCTCCTTACTCCCCCTTCCCCTTTCCCCCTCCCCCGCCACCTACCCCCCTCTCACCCTT
This sequence comes from Ichthyophis bannanicus, assembly GCA_033557465.1. Lineage (NCBI taxonomy): Eukaryota > Metazoa > Chordata > Amphibia > Gymnophiona > Ichthyophiidae > Ichthyophis > Ichthyophis bannanicus. Next base: position 199,115,825 of record CM066039.1, read on the forward strand.
CTCCCCTCCCTTCTGCCCTTCCGTATGTGACCTGTCCTATCCCATTACCTTTCTCCATCCCCTATCCCCGTCCTATGCAATTCAGACACCTCCTTCCCCCCTCCTTTACTCCAGAAATCTCTCATCCCCCCCACCACCCACCTTTCAGCCCCATTCCCCACACCCTACCCATTCCCTCCCTCACCACCACCATTAACCCCCTCCCCTTCCCTCCCCCCACTACATTAACTCCCCCCTTTATGCCCTATAAGTCCAGTGTCTCAGAGGCCCCTATTGCCCCAGGCCTGGTGACCACCTCCTCTCTCTCCATCTCTGGTCAGCTGTCTCACGTCTCCTCTTCAAAACCGGCGATGTCCTCTTCTCTTGCAACAGTCTTTTTAGTCTCTTTCCCTTCTCCGCCACTCGCTGCCAATGCGAGGTTGCTGGTATCTTGCTATCCACACCTTTACCCGTCATGGTCCCTGCTCTCTCCGATGTCCTAGGTAGGTTCTCGCATCCCAGTTCTTGCAATACAGCCCATGTTTCATCCGCTAGTTTCACCCTCCAGGACACCTCATTTATAATCATCAAAAGTCCAAATGTGAACATCCATCTATACTGCAGCCCTTTTCCTCTCAAGTAGGCTGTAACCTCCTTCAAGTTTCTCCGCCTTTCCAATGTGCCCCTGGAGAAGTCATTAAATATCTCCACTTCACAGCTCTCCCACGCGATCCACCCGTATTTCCAGGCTATAGACAAAATTTTTTCTTTTATGGGGTAGCTGCTCATACACATAATGATGTCTCTTGCTTGCTTCTCCCTCCTAGGTCCCACACTTTGGTGCGCTCACTTAATCCCCACTATTGCCGCTCGGCCTTCCTCCTCCTCCTCCATTCTCAATATATGTGCACATAAACGTTGCACTACCCCCACACAGTCTTTATGTGCCTCTGTCTCTGGCACCCCCCGAATTCGTAGATTGCTCCGTCGGGCTCGATCCTCCATCTCTTCCAGCTTCTCACGCATATCCTCCTGTTGGGCCTTTATTATGCACTGTTCAGCTGCCATTTCCCGAATTGTTCCTTCACACTGCTCCACGTGGCCTTCCAGGTCCTCCACTCTCTGTCCTAAACCACTCACGTCTTTTTGTATGGTGATCAGCGTTTCTTTCAAGTCCCTTCTCATCGCTTTCAGCTCCGCATGCATTTTCACTTTGAACGCTTACAACCATGCTCTAATATTCAGCCCTTCACTGTGTCTCATATCCAGGCCCTCCTCCTCCTCTGAGCTCCCCGGAGCACCAGCCTCCTCCAGGCCTCCCAACTCCTCCACCACTGCCATCTCTTTCCGAACTTATGCGGACTGAAAACCCACCAGTTTCTTCTGCGCTGACATTGCAACGGAGTGTGCCTGTCTCCCGTCCACTTTGTTAGGTGGGGATTACCTTTTATATCTCTAGTTATGCGGGAATCGGACGGAGCTTGGCTACACACCCGCCATCAGCTCTATGACGTCCCCGGAAGTCCTGGTCTCCACATTTTTAATCAAGCAAATGAGACAACATGTACAGCGGCAGATGTGTGTCCCAGCATTTAGAGGTACACTTTCTCTCACTGTGAACCTGGGTGCAGCTTGCACTACATGCACATGGGATCTGGATTCTGTTGTGCAGGAGGAAACCCTGGATTGCAGATTACCCAAAACTACTCCTAAAAAAGCATGATATTGGTAAGAGAGAGGTTGGATTTCTGAAAGTTGATGAGAAATCTCAGAGCCGAAGCTCAATTTGTAGTCTGTAGAAGGTGATCCAAAATACTTGGCCAATTTAATCACACCTTACTTTCCTACATGATCCCTCTGCTATCATTACCATAACCAATGTGTTGTTCCTCCTTGATCTTCCACTCATTTTCTGATAACTTATTAAACAGCCTTTTCTCAGCAGACCCATCTCATAGGAGGAGTAGTCTAGTGGTTAGGGCAGTAGTCTGGTCTAGCAAGACCAGAGTTAAATTCCCACTTGTGAATCTTGTGGTCTTGGGAAAGTCACTTAACCCTCCAATGCCTTAGGTACAACCTTAGATTATAAGTCCTCTGGGGACAGTATCTGATTGGAACTCGCTTTGAACTACTACTGGAAAGGCGTGAGCTAAATGCTAATTAATAAATAATAAAATAAAATAAAATAAAATGACAGTCTCCTCCAATTTACTTAAGAAAAGAGGTTCCAAAAGGTTTTGAAGACATACTTATTTGAATTAGCCTACATTAGGCCACATGTTAGAAAATTAGATCTACATTCTCCAACAACATGACTGGAGCAATGGAAGCGACTGCCTAGCAACAATACTTTTTTTCCCCTTCTTTCTCTCTTAAGGTTGAATACCAGACATATTTTGAAAATAACCTTTGATGAACTCTTCAAATAGCTTTTTGCATAGAAAGCATAGTTATTCACCTGTACCAGGTGGACAGCAGGAAACGTCCTCACATATGGGTGATGTCATCTAATGGAACCCCATGCTGTAGCATTCCCAGCACCTTCTAGAAGCTTTTGAAAGCTGCACCTCACATGCATGTGCTTCTTCCCTGCTGCCACAGTGCCATCTTATCTTCAGTCCTTATAAAAGCTGAGAAGGATACAATTTCAAGGGAGGACGGAGGGTAGTTAGGATTTTTCCTGCTATTCATGGACAACACCTGCTACAGGTGAGTAACTACACTTTCTCTGTAGACAAGCAGGAAAAGAAGTCCTTATATACGGGAATCCCTAGCTACAGGCCTTCTTGAACAAATAAAGAGGATAATAACATGCCAAAGTGGGCTAACCAATAATATCTTCCTTTTTTGATGGCTACAGGCCTTTTTTTGCATTTTGTGTTGGTTTTGGTTTTTGGGGTTTCATTTCTTTAAGACAGCCTGAACAGAAAGAAAAGGGTCTAGGGAGGATGGAGTTGAATTCTACTCCCCAAAAAGATTCTGCAGGAGTGATTGGCCAAATCTGCTGTCATGTCCATAATCCCCATTCAGAACAGTAGTGAGAAGTGAAAGTGTGAACTGAAGTCCATGTTGCAGCTTTGCAAATCTCTTCCATGGAGATTGAGTGCATGTGGGCCACCAACACAGCCATAGCTCTGACACTATGAGTCATGACATGACTCTCAGGGCATAGGCTTGCCTGGACATAAATCAAAGAGGTGCAGCCTGCGAGCCAAATTGACAAGATATAAGAACATAAGATATGCCATACTGGGTCAAACCAAGGTCCATAAAGCCCAGTATCCTGTTTCCAACAGTGGCCAATCTAGGTCATACTTACCTAGCAGTTTCCCCAAAAGACACAGGTTCAGATGCATTTGGAGACAGCAGCCCCTAGATTGCTAGGGTCAAAAGCAACAAAAAGCTGGATGGACTTTCTAGGGGCTTTTGTCTACTTCAAATAGAAAGCTAAGGCTCATTTACAATCATGAGTTAAGATGAAATTTTGAAACCACCTTCAGAACAACATAAAAACCTAAGAAATGCCATACTGGGTCAGACAGAGGTCCATCAAGCAAAGTATCCTGTTCAATGTTACTTGTTTTTGTTCTATGTTACTTGTTCATTGTAATCCTTGTTCATTGTAAATCTTAAAATTGTTATATGTAAACCGCATTGACCTTAGGAAATGCAGTATATAAAAAATGTCTAATAAATAAACAATGGCCAATCCAGGACACAAGTATCTGGCAGGTTCCCAAAATGTCACACAGGCTCCACAATACTTGTCCTGGGGAAGCAGTGGATGTCTCAGGGCAAGCAGCGGATTTCTGGGTCCTCTTTAATAATGGTTTATGGGGGAGGAAGTGAGGTCACCGACCGAGATGGCCACCTGAACGCTGAGTTCTCATCAAGATGACGGGAATTATAGCGAACAATAGCGCACCGGGTTCTCCACTATCAGCAGTGAAGGTGGAAAGCACTACAGCAAGTATGAGCATGTCAGTGAGAAAGAAATTAGAACGCTACTGATCCCCATATGCGAATAAATCACAGCAGCAGGGGACAGAGAGGGGCGAGCAGGCCGACACGGAGACGGATGAGAAGCCGGAGTATGTGGAGAAACGATGCACACGGGGCGATTTATGGTGATGGTGTAAAGAGATAAAAAGAGAGGTCATAGCGATCAAAACCAATATGAAGGAGGTGATGGCTGAGTTCCGTGGAGATTTGCAGACCCTGGGACAGCAAGTAGAGCACCTCGAGGAATACGCGGAGGAGGCAGAAATGGTGGTGAAGAAAACACAGGAAAAGTTACAAGCGTGGCAGAAGGAGCAAGAAAATCTGAGGGATAAGATTGAGGACCTCAAGAATCGCTCCCGACGCTGAAACATTAGAATTCGTGGGGTCCCTGAGGAGGAGCAATTTAAACAGGCAAGCCAGGTAGTAAAGGACATTTGTATGGACTTGCTGAAGGAGGGTGAGCAGGAGGCTGAGCTGGGCAAGCCTACCATAGTGTTGGAGAGAGCGCAGAGGCCATTGGGGACCCCCCCAGGCTCCAAGCCTAGAGATGTAGTGGCATGTCTTGCTAGTTACCAACAGAAAGAAGAGATAATGAGAGCAGCTGCAAAAAAAAGGCAAGATGGCATGGAAAAATCATGTGATTGAGATTTATCAAGATCTGGCACCATCTACACTGCGATGTGGCTAGTGACTTTGTATTTAAAGCAGGAGCAGCTTAAATATAAATGGCTCTTTCCTTTTAGCCTACAATTTGAAGTGCAGGGGCTGGTGAAGTGAGCACGGACAGTAACAGAGGCATGGGCTTTGCTGGGGAAAGCTGGTGCGCTTAATCTATCTTCTTCTCTTCAGATTAGCCCTCAGGGACCACTGGGAGATCGAGTAGATCAACCAGAGCACTTGAAGTGGCAACGCATCCCAGAGAAGGGCCAGCATTTGCGACGCCTTTCTAAAGGATCTCAACAGCCGGTAGGTGACAGGCCCAGTACGTCCACATCAGTATCTTGACTTTCTGGAGAAGAAGACAAGATAGAGTTCTTGCTGGCTAATGCTTGGAAAGTTGTTAATCTTAAGGAGAGGGAGTGAAGGAGCGGAGAAGCGATTTAGTTGAATAAAGGCCCCCTTCATTCCTCTGTATAGATGAGATGATGTCTATGATAAGATAATAATGGGTAATTAGCTTACAATTACAGTTATAGTATCTTCGGAGATGTGACAGAAGTTATGTTCCCTAAAGTTCAGGAAAAGTTCTTAGTACTGTGAAGAGAGAACGGAGAGGTGGGAGAGTGATCTTCCAAGAATTTGAGACCTTCCTTTCCCTCTGTATAGATGAGATGATATTTGTGAAACTTAATAATGGTGGGTTATGGGTTATATGTTCATACTTGCAGTTAAAGGTTATAATTGCTGTTGGGGTACTGAATATCGGGGAGGGGGATAGATATTGGGAGACCTGGGGTTATAGCTAGGAAGTCCCGGGAGGTGAGTCAGGTCCTCAAGTATAGGAGGCGCAGAGAAGGAGTTCTGCAGGGCAATGGGTATTGGGAGGGAAGGGGAAGGAGAGAGGGGAGGAGGGTTCAAGGGAGAGGGGGAGGAATAAGGGTTCTGATAGTGGATAGGGAGAGAGGTGGGAGGGACAGTTTGGGAGATGGTTGGCTCTTAGGGTTGGGACTTTAAACATTAGGGGGCTGAATACACCACAAAAATGTAAATCTCTATTTCAGGACGTGCAACGCTGGCAATGGCAGGTGATCTTTTTGCAGGAAACACATTTGTTCCCGAATGATGAGCGGTTGCTTCGACATGGGGCATACAGCCAAATTTTTTTAATCGAGAAGGGAAACATAAAAAGGCAGGAGTGGCGATTATGATTAGGGGCGATGTTCCCTTTCAATTAGGAGGGATGGTGAAGGGTTTTATGGGTCGAGGTTTATTAGTCTGGGGGGAACTATAAGACCAGAAAATTACTTTTCTAAATGTGTATGGCCCTAGTGAACTATTGCTGTGTTTTGGGAAGAATTGGCAGTGTGGTTAGAGAATAAGGTGCATGGGGCATTATTAGTGGGAGGGGATTTTAATGAGGTGCTTGATCATGGGAAGGACAGGACACAGGGTCTAGAAAGTGGGGAGAAAGGAGGGCGGTGGCGACTTAGGGAAATGATGAAATGATATGGCCTTTTACATTGGAGCTATAGCCGCATAGATTTGCTAGGAGATTCAAGCTGGTTACAATCAGTCAATTTGGTGAGGATTGAACCTATTACATGGACGGATCATGGTCCACTTTGGGAAGAATTTGCAGGAATCATAGATAGGGAAGGGCGCACGTTTTGGCACCTAAATGAAAGTTTGTTGTGAAATAAAGCGGTGGTACAAAGCTTAGAAGAGGCCATTGCGGAGTACTTGCAATTTAATGATTCTGTGGAGGTTTCTATGAGAATATTATGGGATGGGCTGAAGGCAGTCCTCCGGGGAGAAATTACTTCAATGGGCAGCACGGAAAAAAAAGGGATAGACAAGAGAAAGAAGATAGATTGCTAAGTAGCATTAAGGAATTAGAGCAGCTTCATAAGGTGGCGGGGGGGAAAGAAACTTAGGGCCCAACTTGAACAAGCTCGCACGGAGCTAGCTGCGCTACAGTTGGAAACAGTGCACTATCATCTACAGTGAGTGAATCAACATTATTATGAATTTAATTATAAAGTGGGCACGCTGTTAGCCATGAAGTTGAAAGATCAAGAGCTGTGATCCACTATTGTGAAAATCAAGAGTCCAGGGGACCAGCTTCTGTTTAGGCCTAAAGAAATCTAAGCGCAATTTATACAATATTATCAGGATTTATAAAAAAGTGACAACTTAGGCTTGGGGACAGCAGCAGAGGAATATTTGGAATGAAGGGGGGGAAATTTAAACCATATTACGGAGAGAGATAGGGAAACATTAGATCAAGCTATCAGTTTAGAGGAGATTATCAAGGTTATTAAGGGACTGCCTCCTCTTAAGTCCCCAGGCCTGGATGGACTCCCAGCGAGTTTTTATAAGCAGATGGTTGTCTCATTGGTGCTGGTGCTACAGTGGTTGTTTAATGGGGTTCTGGAAGGAAGCCCACTGGCACCTTCTATGCAACAGGCGGGAATATCAGTTTTAGCAAAGCCAGGTAAAGATCCTGCACTATGTGGCTCTTATAGGCCTATCTCCCTTTTAAATACAGATGGGAAGATTTTGGCAAAAATATTGGTGAACCGGCTAGGGGTATACTGCCAGGACTGGTGCAATCTGACCAGACCGGATTTATTAAGGGCCGGCATACGGGTGACAATATTAGACGAGCCATACAGGCGATCTGGCAGCAAAAAAAGGAAAGCAGGATATGTTGCTCCTTGCCATTGATGCTGAGAAAGCATTTGACAGGGTGGAGTTTCCTGTCTGCGGTATTGCAGAAAGTTGGGGTAGGACCTGGGCTGATAGCATGGATAAAGGCATTGTACGCAAATCCAGAAACTACGGTAAAAATTAACGGACGTTACTCAGAGTTTTTTAGCCTGGAGAGGGGAACAAGGCAGGGGTGCCCCTTATTGCCTCTCCTATTTGCCGTAGTCATGGAACTATTGGCTGAAAGGATATGAAGAAATCCTGATGCCACAGGGCTGCAGATTGGCCCAGAAGAACATAAACTGGCTTTATTTGCTGATGATATCTTGTTGTTTGTGACTCGTCCACTGTTGGCTATACCGGTGTTTCTTAATGAGTTAAAACACTTTGCGATGGTATCGGGATTTAAAATTAATTGGGTTAAAACTGAGGCGTTTACTATTAATATGTCGGAGGCATTGATTAGACAATTACAGGGCAACTATCCATTTCGATAAGCCCCCCGGTCAGTTAGATAATAAGGGGTCCAACTTACCAGGGATCCTGAGAAATTGTATGGGGTAAACTATCCAACATTGCTAGCACAGGTCGAAAGAGATCTAGAGAAATGGAATAAAGAAGAAATATCTTGGATTGGAAGGACAGCAGCCATTAAGATGACGATCTTGCCTCGTTTGTTTTATTTTTTCCAGGTTCTTCCACTTCGGGAGGGTGTCTTTCAACGTTGGGCGACTCGAGGTTTAGACACTTTTGAGAAAATAGTTGAATCAGAGGGAATAAAATCTTTTAAAAGTTGGAAGAGGAATATGAGTTGGGAACACGGGATTATTTTGCTTATATGTAGGTGATTTCCTTTTTGACACAATGGAAATATCAGGAGTGGATCGAGGAGGGGTTCAATGATATTGAAGCCTTATGGCTGGGGCACCATCAGTCTAGAGCAGAGGTTCCCAACTCCAGTCCTGGAGGGCCAAACACCATTAGGGTTTTAAAGGATGTCCCTAATAAATATGCATGAGATGCATTTGCATGCACTGCCCCCATTGTATTCAAATGTATCTCATGCATATTCATTAGGGACAGCCTGAAAACCTGAATGGTGTTTGGCCCTCCAGGACTGGAGTTGGGAACCTCTGGTCTAGAGGGTTGATTCGCCTGCTATATGCCAGCCTGCATGTCTCACGGGAGGTGGGAGAGAAATTTAATTATATGAAAGAATGGGAAAAGGATCTAGGGGTTTATTAGGAGGAGGAAGAATGGCAGTCCATATGTTTAGGGGCTGCAAAATCAGTTTTATGCATGACAGTTAAGGAGAATGCCTATAAATTGTTGATGAGATGGTATTATACCCCGACAAGGCTTCAGCAGAAATTTCCAGAGGCATCGGACCGCTGCTGGCGAGGCTGTGGGGCTAAAGGTACCTTTTTACATATGTGGTGAGAATGCCCGACGATTGAGGCATATTGGGTAGAAGTAAAGGGGTGCATACAGAACATTTTTGGGGTGGTGCTGGAGGTATCCCCCCAGCACTGTTCCCTCTAAGCTGTGCACGTGTGCGTGCGCACACACCTCGCCGAGTGAGCGCACATACTTTACAACAGAACGCACAAAAATTACGGTTCTGATTCTGATAGAAAACAACACAGACGTCTTAAAATTTAAAAGCTGTTGTGTATTTACGGTTTTCACAAGTTTTACAATATTTTCTAGTGCAATCAATGTGGTGTACATACTGTATTCTGACGTGTAGTCAAATTTTAAAGTATATAACTCCGAGTGTCGTTATGTGGCGCACAAAAATTTAACCTTCCTTCAAAAGCTGCATAGCTAATATTTTATGCGCACACAGCCTACAGAACATTAGAGGGAACATTGCCCCCCAGTTCTTTCTACTGGGAGTATGGCCAGAAGATTTACAATACAGATGGTGTAGACCAATAAGAGCATGTATTATAGCAGCACGATGTGAGATTGCTTGGAATTGGAAGCACAAGCAACACCCGGAGTTAGAGAACTGGATCTCTCAGCTCCAGAAAATAATCCTTATGGAACGACTGACAGCATTTCGTAGAAACAAAGGGAGAACTTTTGATCAACAATGGAGACCACTACTGAACTATATACGGACACTCTGAATCTTGGGGGACAGGGAAAAGGGGAGGGGGGTATGGGATATGTACATGGAAATTTATTGGAAGTTATGTCTCCTCATGCGAGGATCGACGGATGTACGAGTTATGTTGGATGTAAAATCTAATTATTAAAAAAATATATAAAAAATATAATGGTTTATGGACCTCTCCTCCATGACCTTTTTTAAATCCAGCTACACTAACAGTTTTTACTACATCATCTGGTAACTTGGGATGAGTTCTAAGTACCACTCTGTTATGAAAAGGTTTTGTGTAAGGTGGATGAACTACAAGAGCCTGGAGCTCACTCTGCATGTTGAAGTGACAGCCACCAGAACCCCCAGGTCACGAATTTCAGTGAACGGGTAGTGAATGGCTCAAAAGGAGCTTTCCTTAGTTGCGTTAAAACCACGTTGAGATCCCAAGACAAAGCGGATTGCTTATCAGGAAGTCTGAGAAAAAGCAAGCCCAGCATGAAGCGAACAACTGATTTTACAGAGATGGGCTTACCCCTCAACACCTCAGTGATACACTCCACTTGAACTGAAATTAATCCGTACTGAGATGGATTTGAAATCAGACTCTGAAAGATGCAGAAAGTATTCAAGCAGTGTTTGTGCAGGATAGGCGAAAGGATCTATGGCGTGTGTCTCACATCCAACAGCAAATCTCTTCCATATGAAAGCATAAGACCTTCTTACTGAGGCCCGCCTGGTAGGGCCGGCCCGTCCATTGAGCGAGAATGTTTTTTGCACAGGGCCCCGCGTTTCAGGGGGCCCCACGCAAAAAACATTCTGATCTAAAAGTAAAATTTAAAAAAAAAAAAAAAAAGCTGTCTGCTGCCGCTGCCGGGGCCGTCGCGGCAGAATCGAGTGTGCCGCGGGCCCCCCCCTGCCCAGCAGAGCCTGCCCTCCCCTGTATCACCTCTCTTTACAGCTGCAGTCACACGCGCCGGCTTTCAGAGCACGAGGGGAGAGTTTCTCCCTCGCTGCTCTGTTAAGCCCGCGGGGGCTGATGGGAAGTTCCCATCAGCCCCCGCGGGCTTAACAGAGCCGCGAAAGGGAAACTAGTTCCTTCGCGCTCTGAAAGCCAGCGCGTGTGACTGCAGCTGCAAAGAGAGAAGTGATATAGGGGTGGGCAAGCTCTGCTGGGCAGGGGGGGCCCCGCGGCACACTCGATTCTGCCGCGGCGGCCCCGGTCGCGGCAGCTGACTGATTTTTTTAAAAAATTTTCCCGTGGGGGGGGGGGGGGGGGGGGGGGGGGTTAGGAGTGGTGATGGGCTATGGGGGGGCGGGGGGGGGGTTAGGAGTGGTGATGGGCTATGGGGGAGCTAAGTCTGTAGATGGGCTGATGGAATTAGGAATGGAAGTGGGTTAATGGGGGGTTAGAACTGTAAATGGGATATGGGGGGCTTAAACTAAAAATTGGGTGCTGCGAGATTAGGACTGGAAATGGGCGGGTGGGATTAGGACTGGGAGTGGGCTGATGGGGAGGTTAGGACTGGTAATGGGGTATGGGGGGGCTTAAACTGAAAATTGGGTGATGGGGGATTAGGACTGGAAATGGGCTGGTGGGATTAGGACTGGGAGTGGGCTATGGGGGGCTAGGACTGGTAATGGGTTGGGGGGTTGCTAGGACTGAAATGGGCTGGGGGGATTAAGACTGGAGGTGGGCTAATGGGGTTAGGACTGGTAATGGGCTGTGGGCTGTTGGGGGGGGGATAGGACTGGTAATGGGCTATGGGGGGCTAGGACAGGATATGGGCTGATGGGGAGGGGTTAGGACTTGAGGTGGGCTGTTGGGTGGGGTTAGGACTGGTAATGGGCTATGGGGGGCTAGGACTGGAAATGGGCTGATGGGGGGGTTAAGACTGGAGGTGGGCTGATGGGGTTAGGACTGGTACATAAGAACATAAGATATGCCATACTGGGTTAGACCAAGGTCCATCAAGCCCAGTATTCTGTTTCCAACAGTGGCCAATCTAGGTCATATGTACCTAGCAGTTTCCCCAAGAGACACAAGTTCCACAATGCTTGTACTGGGTCAAGTATTGATATCTTCGGTCACTTCTTAATAATGGTTTATGGACCTTTCCTCCAGGAACTTGTCCAAACCTTTTTTAAACCCAGCTACACTACCAGCCTTTACTACATCCTCCGGTAACAAATTCCAGAGTTTGATTACATGTTGAGTGAAAAAATATTTTCTTTTATTAGTCTTAAATAGTTTACCCTGTAGCTTCATTGCATATCCCCTAGTCTTTCTATATTCTGATAAGGTAAACAATCGATCTACGTTTACCCGTTCCACTCCGTTCATTAATTTATAGACTTCTATCATATCTCCCCTCAGCCGTCTCTTTTCCAGGTTAAAGAGCCCTAACCTTTTTAGCCTTTCTTCATAGGAGTATCCTTCCATCCCCTTTACCATTTTGGTGGCTCTTCTCTGTACCTTTTCTAAAATCGCTATGTCCTTTTTAAGATACGGCGACCAGAATTGCACACAATATTCAAGGTGGTAATGGGCTGTGGGCTGTTGGGGTGGTTAGGACTGGTAATGGGCTATGGGGGGGCTAGGACTGGAGGGCTGATGGGGGGGTTAACACTGGAGGTGGGCTGATGGGGTTAGGACTGGTAATGGACTGTGGGCTGAGGGTGGGTTAGGACTGGTAATGGGCTATGGGGGGTTAGGACTGATAATGGGCTATGGGGGGGCTAGGACAGGAAATGGGCTGATGTGGAGGGGTTAGGACTTGAGGTGGGCTGTTGGGTGGGGTTAGGACTGGTAATGGGCTATGGGGGGCTAGGACTGGAAATGGGCTGATGGGGGGTTAAGATTGGAGGTGGGTTGATGGGGTTAGGACTGGTAATGGGCTGTGGGCTGTTGGGGGGGTTAGGACTGGTAATGGGTTATGGGGGGGGTTAAGACTGGTAATGGGCTGTTGGCTGATGGGGGCTGTCTGGTAATGGGCTATGGGGGGGTTAGGACTGATAATGGGCTATGGGGGGCCCAGGACAGGCCATGGGCTGCTGGGGCGGGGTTAGGACTTGAGGTGGGCTGATGCGGAGAGGCCGGGTCATGGGCTGTGGGCTGATGGGGGGGTTTAGGACTGGCAATGGGCTATGGGGGCTGACTGGAAATGGGTTGATGGGGTTAGGACTGGAAGTGGGCTGATGGGGGGTTAGGACTGGTAATGGGTTATAGGGGGGCTTAAACTGAAAATGGGGTGATGGGGGGTTAGGACTGGAAGTGGGTTGATGGGGGGGCTAGGACTGGTATTGGGTTGGGGGGTTGCTAGGACTGGAAATGGGCTGATGGGGGGCTAGGACTGGAAATGGGCTGATGCAGGGACTAGAAGGGAATGGATGCTGGGTGAGGCTGGAACTAGAAGGGAGCTGATGTTGGGGGAGGATTAGAATGGGATGGGGCTGGCTTTTGGGATTCCCAGTTTAATTATTGTCTTCCTGTTTCTAAATTGTGATTCCTTGTTTGGTGATGGTCTATGTTCTGCATGTGTAACTGAGCTGAGGTATTCTGTTTATGTAATTCCTATTTGACATTGCCACTTGTTCTCTTTCCCCAGTAGGTCATGTATTGTTGTTCTCTGAAATGTATTGGTTTAATATTTGCATGTTTCCTTTTGATAGGTAGGGTATGGTGCTTTGTGAGTCCTGGTAGTGCTGTTAGGATATGGCGGGTTTGCTATGGGTTCTAAATGGGCAGTGTTTGTAGTAGTTCCTAATGTGTCTGGTGGTTGGCACTGGATTATAGTAATGTAGAAATCTTTTAGTCTTTCTTTATCCATACACTCATTAAGAGGCATGTTTACTAAAAGTTAGTATATGGTAACATTATGCAAATATTTATGCAAATGAGGCCCCTTATGCAAATGAGGCCCTGCACTGAGTCTCCGCACATGGCCCCGCACCCCCCTTGGGCCGCCCCTGCCGCCTGGATGCCAAAAGGACAGTGACACCAACTGGCAGATTGGGAGCATACAAAGCCTCTTAACATCCAAGCTGTGAGGGCTAAGGAAATCATGTTGCGATAACACATTGTTATGCTTTCCTGCAATATCAAATATGGTGCTTGCCCTAGATAACCCTGTCCCTCCCTGCTTGCTGATGCAGAACACAGTGACATGATTTTCGGTTTGAATGAGAACAAGTTGGTTGGATAACTGATCTTTGAAAGCCCTTAGAGCATTGGCCATCGCTTATAGTTCCAAACAATTGATCTAATGGAGACTCTCTTGGAGAGACCAAAGGCCCTGAATGTGAAACCCATTGCGATGAGCTCCCCATTCCAGTCTGGAAGCATCCTTGGCCAGTAGATTTTGATGGTGAGAAATTTGGAAAGGTGGAACTTTGGAAAACTTTTCTTGAACTGTCCACCAGGTCAGAGACTGAGTCAGTGGGATAGTGACTGACAGAATGTCTTTGAAATTTTCTGTGGCCTGAGACCACTGGGAATTTAAAGTCCAATGAGCTTGTCTCATTAGGAGATATGCCAAGGGTGTTACATGAACTCTCATGGCCATGTGACCCAAAAATCTCAACATGGCACGAGCTGACTTCTGCTGACTCAACAGAGTCTCTTGCACAATTGCTGTCAATCTGGACAATCTATCATGTGGAAGAAAAACTCTCGTTTGAGTCATGTCGAACAGAGTTCCACTGAATTCCAATTGTTGGGAGGGGCAAAGACAGAACTTGGGATAATTGATTACAAACCCAAGTAGTTCCAACACCCGAATGATGATTCGTGTGGATTCCAGAGTTCCTTCTGGAGTGGTGCTCTTGAGCAGCCAATCATCCAAGTCGGGTAAAACATACACTCCCAATCTGCATAGAAATGCTGCTATGACAGCAAGGCATTTTGTGAATATGTGAGATGCTGACGCGAGGCTAAAGGGCAATACGCAGTATTGGAAGGGTCGATCTCCTACAACGAATCTTAGATACTTCCTGTGATTGGGATGTATCTGGATCCAGAGATCATAGACAATCGCCTTTTTGTAGACAGGGGAGCAGGGTGCCTAGAGAAATAATCCTGAACCTTTCTTTGACCAAATATTTGTTCAGGTCTAGGATGGGGCAGTAACCTCCCATCTTTTTGGTGAACAGGAAATACCTCAAGTAAAATCCCTGCCCTGCTGGAATAGGCTCATAAGCTCCCATGATGCAGCCGCAAAGCTCTCACTAACAAGTATTCAGATAATATCCTAAAAGAATAAGCCTTCATACATACTTTGCCATTGATCATATCATTCCCCTCCCTGTAGATTGCATGCGTTATTAACAATCTACTATTCCTATGTAATCCTAAATTATGTTCTATTAATTATTGTTCTCTGTGTTCCAGTTATTTTCCCTGTAAACCATCTTGATAATTTTGAAAGGTGGCATAAAAAAGATGTTAAATAAATAAATCATTCTGTAGAGCAGCGGCTTTCTGAAGAAATAATTCCTGATGCTGACAGTTTAGAGACTGAACACTTAGAGGGCAATTTTGGAGGAGAGGCAATTTGTAGCTTCTTTAGATAACACTGGTCAACAAATTTTTACAAAAGTCATGTTACTGAAATAAAAATAGTCATTTCTTATCAATTTTTATATGCTGAACACAAATATGACAGTGAAATTGCAAAGTTGGCTCTAGCTTTTTTGTAATCTACAAGAATTAATGTTTACATCACGAAATGCATGTCAATAGTAAATATAATAGGCCTTCGGTTAATACCTGTAAAAAACAAGTCATAGACTACTTCTTAGATTTTTTCGCCTGTCTCTTGTACAGCTGTTCAGGAGCTTCTCTGGGGAGTGTCCAGCAGTAGTCAGCCAGCATTGTAGTGGACCATTTTCCCTGGTATCTTTGCTCCATCGTTGCGATATCCTGGTGAAAATGTTCGCCCTGTTCATCACTAACCATATCACAGTTTTCAGGAAAGAAACCGAGATGGGAATCAAGGAAATGGATCTTTAGAGACATATTGCAGCCAAGTTTCTGATACTGCATCAGCATGTCTTCCACTAGTTCCTTGTAGTTTTCTGCCCTGACATTCCCGAGAAAGTTTGTTGACACTAGGCAAAAAGCATTCCATGCTTGTTTCGAATCACCCTGCAGCAAGTTGTTGAATCGGTCATCTTTGAAGAGCTCTCGAATCTGAGGACCCACAAAAACTCCCTCTTTAATCTTTGCTTCGCTGAGTCGAGGGAATTTTTCATGCAGGTATCGGAAAGCTGGCGAAGTGCGGACCATGGCTTTCACAAAGTTTTTCATCAAACCTAGTTTGATGTGAAGGGGTGGTAGCAGGATTTTGTGAGCCTCAACCAGAGCTGGGTGCTGGATATTCTTCTCTCCAACTGTTACATTTTGTCTGCGATTCCATTCCTTCCGCAAGTAGTGCCAATCCCTTACTCGGCTATCCCACTCACATAAGAAACACATATATTTTATATATCCCTGCTGCAGTCCCATTAAAAGGGCAACTACCTTCAAGTCACCACAGAGGTGCTAGCTGTATGTTTATTTATTTGATATACCGCCCTACTTTATCAATCAGAGTGATTTACAATTCACAAATAATTAGAAACAGGCACAGGGCCAGAAAGGAGGAAAGGAAGTTACAATTATTGATATAATAGAACAAGAAAAAGGATACAGGACTATATGTAGGAGACAGGATCAGACAAGAGGGGAGGGAAGATCATAGGCCAAGGAAAAGAGGTGGGTTTTTAGGTCTTGCTTGAAGGTGGCGTGATGGGGTTCTAACCAGAGGGAGGTGCAGAGTGAATTCCAGAGTGCGGGGCCGATGAAAAAGAAAGCAGAGGAGCAGGTGGATGGAAGGTGAGCGAGGGAGGGGGAAGGGAGATTAAGGCAGTTAAGGTGGAAGGAGCGGGGAGTGTGTCTGGGGGGTGTGGAATGTAATAAGGTCTGCCAGGTATTGTGGAATACTAGTGTGAAGAGCCCTGTGAACTAGAGAAAGTAACTGCCATGGCTCTCACATTGTGAGCTATGACATGGCCCTCCAGAGAAATGTTCCTACTCTGGTAGGCGAAAGAAATACACTGAGCAATGCAGTTGGACAGTGTTCTCTTAGAGACTGGAAGTCCTAAATGAGAAGGATCAAAAGCAACAAAGAGTTGAGAAGACTTTCTATGTTGCTGTGTTCTTTGTAAGTAAAAAGCGAGAGCTCTCTTACAATCCAAGTGTGGTGACGAAGCAGGGTTAAACCCTGGAGAAAATAGGAGAAATCAGTCTTTTTCCCCTGAAGCAAAGAGCAGTTCAGGAAGGGAAAGGGTTAAACCTCCAACAAATGTGAAAAACTCTATGCACCGAAAGCTAGAGAGGGAGCCACACCTCAGCTCCATGGTGACTAAGGGAGCTGACATGGGAAGCAGAGGGGCGGAGTCAAAGCCCATAGGACAGCCCCAAACACTTAAGCAGGAAGAAACAGTTAGTGAGAGAGACGTGGAGAGAAACAGGAAAAACCACGGGAGGAGCAGCAAAGAGAAGTGGGAGAGAAGAAGGAATAATCCTCGAGAGGAAAGTCTGGAAAGCTTGTCCAGGAGTCAGAGGAGTTCTTCTCATGAGTCTTCTGTAGAAGCTGTCCTGAAAGGTGGGAGAATAGGCAGAAGCAAAGGCCCTATTGGAAAGCTGCATAAGGATTCTTATTGCAGGCAGCATGTCTGTAGCTCCAGTTCCGAGAGAAGCCCAGCTGATAGAAAGCAATTAGCTGACCAGAAGCTTGGGAGACAGGAGTCCGAGCCAGACCCTGCTGGGAAGCATGGTACAAGAGTCCAGGTGAAGCAGTCTGATGACAAGTGGTTGCCTTTAGCACTACCAGAGAAGTCAAGGAGTGCTCGGAAAAAGATGAGCCCTCTTGAAACCTTTAAATCTGTGTTAAAGGAGAGTGGTCTCCTTGGTTCTTCCCCTATACCTCAGTTTAAGGAAGAGTCTCGCTGGAGACAGCTTAAAAACCTGTTAGAGAAATGGCAGCCTACTGTTGAGAACCCTGAGAATAGGCAAGTTGTATCAGACTCGGAGGAAGAGGCTATGCAGGTTGAAGAAGCCCCTTTAGAAAGTGAATGTTCTGATATGGAGACAACAAAAATCGTATATAGTCACTTCATTGAGCTTTTATAGCCATATAAGAATTATCCGTTTATAAGCTCAATAATAAACCCTGAGTTCAGTATTCTTTTCAATCGCTATAGGAAAGCCAGTTAACAGGATGCAACGAGGTCTCAGATTTTCATGAGGCGTTTAATCAGCCAGACTTGCTGGAATGAAAAGTGCCTTCTGCAACATCAACGACCTCCATTAAGTATGCATCCACATGGCTTTTCATAATTTAAGAATATCTTACTATAAGAATATATATTTTTTTAATTCAATGATATTACTCTTCTATTTATAGTATAGTATCTCCCGTGTCATCAGATAGTTACTGCACTCTATTTAAGACTTAGCGCATGTCATAATGGTCCATCAAGATAATCAAAATTCATAGTCCTCTAATCAAAATTTTCTCTTGAAAAAGACAGCGCTTATCTGTTGTCATTGGTGCAAAGCTAGTAATGATGTCAAATTGAAGAAGTTCGAAAAAGATGTTCCCGACGTCTAACCGTGAAGCGCTCACTCGTTTCACTCTTCGTTTCTTCAGGGGAGTCGTGCTTCAGACATCTAACCACTTTTTTAACTGCACGGACTAGAAAAGATTATATAATTCATACTAGCTTCTACATACCGAACTCTCATGCAATTATAATAATGCTCTATCAAGAACTGTAAGAAACCAGTTGTTACCTTTATTCATTCAGCAAATGCTTAAATCTTTCTATGGTGCTTGAAAAAACGCCGCGCATGCGGGTTGTCTCTTTCCCCCACTTATATAGAAAACATGGGAGGTGTCTATATCGGTTTTCTTTAAAGGGACTCACTGTCCTAATTCAATTAACTAAATGCCAATCTACCTGGGCATTTAACCCTTTAGGTGAAACTGTTGGTAGGGAAAATATCTAGCGTTGTTCTCGATAAAGAAGTTGTTGTTCTCTTGTACGACCCTTCATCCCACTTACCACTTGTTCAATACTAAAACAACGGAGCTCAGAAAAACTATGTTGAAATTGAAGGCAATGTTCAACCATAGGTGCCTCTCTTCGTTGGCACTTTAATCTGCTACGATGTTCTTGCATACGTGTTTGTAATGAACGAATGGTTTTACCCACATATAACAATTGGCAAGGGCAAAATATCCCATACACCACATAAACGGACTGACAAGTAGTAGAACTTGTTAACCTATAATTTCTTCCTTCATAAGAAAATGAGGATGCTTCTAGTGTGACCGGGCAAATATTACACCCAGCACATTTACAGTGACCTTGGTCTCGTGAAATGTTTCTAGGAATAGATGATCGTAATTCTGTAGGACTAAGTATTTCCTTAAAGTTGCGTTGCCTTTTCCAGACACACCGAATACGTTTGTCTTCCAATCCCTTAGTATGTTGTAACACATTACCATGGCGTTTCATAATGCCTTGTATTTTATAACTCAAAGGGGAATAAGCTGTTATAAGATTAATACATGTATCATCTATATTCGTTCTATGTGGTGAGTCTGCAAGTAAGACCTCCCGATGGTTATATAAAGCACGTTTATATGCTTGAGATATAACAGACTGTGGATAACCCTGAGCTTTAAATTTTCTTTTCAGACTCTCTGCCTGTTTGGTATACTCCGAGGTTTCTGAACAATTTCGACGGTAACGAAGAAATTGTGAAAACGGAAAACCATTTTTGAGATTAGTAGGGTGCGCACTAGAATAGTGTAAAAGAGAATTATGATCTCTGGGTTTACAGAAGACTGATGTATTCCAGACCCCTTCTCCTTTAATCACTAAGACATCCAAATATGTAATGCGTATTGTGTCCCATTCATATGTGAAGGTTATATTTTGATCCCTCTCATTTAGCCATGATATAAAGGCTGTCAATTCTATTTCTTGACCCTCCCAGAACATAAAGACGTCATCTATATAACGCCGCCATAATCTGATATGGTGGTTAGGGGGCTCCGTGAAAATCCATTGGCGCTCAAAATCTTCCATATAAAGATTTGCGATGGAAGGGGCACAAGTAGCGCCCATGGAGACAGACTGTGCTTATTGCCAAAGGGAGTAAAGCTGCTAATGTTTTATGCTAATGTTATAAGTGCTGGAAGAAGCCTGAAACTTGGCTTGAGGGATTAACACTGGGAAAGGCAATAAGATGCTAGAAGTGTGAAGCCTAGCCAGTTTGGCAACTTCGAATGAAGAGAATGCTATTGTTTTACTGATTGTTATACAAATGCAACAGTTGGTCTAATGAAGAGAAAGAGCTGTTGATGATTTTGATTGGATGCCTCAACTAACCCAAGGATAAGCAAAGTGAAATTGCAACTGGAAGAAGGCTTTTGGAAAGTTGTTTGAAGCAATCGTGCATGGAAGTATAACACATAGACTTTGCTGTATCAGTTGACTTTATTTCTGTATGGAGAAGAATCCTTTATTCTTTATGTTCAGTAGGGGTAGTAGAAAAATACCTGTGCAACAATAAAACTTATTGTTACCCTTAAATCCTTGGCTGTTTTCGTCTTGACCACAACTACATGGAACATAAGACCCGCAGCACTTATAGGGATACACAAATGTGGTCCATCCTCTTCTACTAGGCATCTGCCTATACAAAGGAGAGGACGTGACACCAAGGTATGAAGATTCCTCTCTGCATTTGATGCATGAGGTCCTGGAAAAAAGACAGGTAAATATACCTCTTGGTTCAGATGAAAAGGCGAGACCACTTTAGGCATAAAGTGTGGATAGGTCCTGAGGACTACCTTATCATGATGGAACCTTGTATAAGGTGGATTAGCCACCAAAGCTTGCAACTCACTGATGCGGCGTGCTGAGGTGACTGCAATGAGAAAAAAAAATTTCCAAGAAAGAAATTTCAAGGAGGTGGTGGCTAAAGGTTCAAAGGGTGGCTTCATAAGCTGGCCAAGAACCAGGTTTAAGTCCCATGCCACTGGAGGTGGTCTAATGGGAGGTTTAGTTAAAAGAAGGCCTCTCATGAATCTTGCTATAAGAGGGTGAGAAGAAATAGGTTGTCCATTAAGAGGCTTGAGGGACGCTGCAATAGCACTCAAATGGACTCTTACTGAATTTGTTTTCAGGCCTGCATGAGATAGATGCAGGAGATACTCTAGTAGAGAATTCAGAGGTATTGCAAGAGGGTTTAGACCCTTCTCTGAACACCAAATGGTACATCTTTTCCATTTGAAAGCATAGGAACGTCTAGTAGAAGGCTTTCTAGAGGCATGAATAACATCTCTGACTTGCTGAGAGAGATGAAAATCTTGAAGGTCTAGGCCCTCAGCAACCAAGCCCTGAGATGGAGCGACTGGCGGTTTGGGTGCCACAACGTTCCCTCTTCCTGGGACAGAAGGTCTGGCGCAGAGACCAAGTCCAGGGAAGGAGCTTGAGAGAGATGCAGAAGTAGAGGGTACCACACTTGGCATGGCCAATGTGGTACTATGAGGATCATGGTCCCTCGATCTCTCTGAAGCTTGAATAGTGTTTTGGGAATTAGGGGAATTGGTGGAAAGGCATAAAGGAAGTCCTGACCCCAGTGAAGGAGGAAGGCATCCTTGGCCTGAACTCCCTGACACGGAATTCTGGAACAGAACTGGGGAAGTTTGGCATTCCACGGACTTGCAAAGAGGTCTATGTCCGGGGTTTCACAAATTCGAAAAATCCTGGCTACCTGGTCCATGTGGAGGGACCACTCGTGTGGGAGCAGAACTCGACTGAGTCTGTCCGCCCAAGAGTTTTGAATGCCTGGAAGATATACTGCCAGAAGATGGATGTGATGCTCTCTGGCGAAGGCCCACAGTCGCAAAGCTTCGTTGCAAAGCGACAGAGAGCCAGTCCCGCCCTGCTTGTTTACATAGAACATGGCTACTTGGTTGTCTGTATGGATGAGGACTATCCTGTAGCTGAGCAGGGAATGGAACACTCCGAGAGCTAAGAATATTGCTCTGAGTTCCAAGAGATTGATATGCAGAGAAGTCTCCTGTGGAGACCAGATGCCCTGGGTGGAGAGATCCTGCAGATGAGCTCCCCAACCCATTGGAGAAGCATCTGTTGTCAGAGTTGCTTGGGGTAGCGACTGCTGAAAAGGGGACCCCAGCAACAGATTTGGAGGGCACTTCCACCATTGGAGAGACCAAAATAGGCGACTGGAGTTTGCTATTTTGTCTGACAGGCAACCTGATGCCTGAGTCCATTGGGTGGACAAAGTCCATTGAGCTGCCCTCATGTGAAGGCGAGCATATGGAACCACATGCACGGTGGATGCCATGTGGCCTAATAGTTGTAACATTTCTCGAGCAGTTAAATGGGACTTTAACTGTATCTGGGAGGCTAACTGCACCAAGCATAGGCAACGGGCCTGAGGAAGATAGGCCCTTGCAGTTGTGGTATCCAGCAAGGCCCCTATAAACTCCAAAGACTGAGTAGGGGTGAGATGGGATTTTGGGATATTTATTACCAGTCCCAAATACTGAAGGACACGCATTGTGCAGGTTAGACAAATCTGGGCCTCTGACTGGGATGGAGCTCGAATGAGCCAGTCGTCCAGATATGGGAAAATGAATATTCCTAGAGTGCGTAGAAATGCAGCTACTACTGCCATGCATTTCGTGAACACCCTTGGTGCAGAGGCCAGACCGAAAGGAAGCACCCTGTATTGGTAGTGCTTTCCTTGAAAAAGGAACCGAAGGAACCTTCTGTGTGTTGGATGGATGAGGACATGGGTGTACGCATCCTTGATCTAGTGAACAAAGCCAGTCCTGACTCTGAAGGTATGGCAACAGAGTACCGAGAGAAATCATCTTGAATTTCTCTTTGAATAGAAACTTGTTCAATTCTCTGAGATCTAATATGGGTCTGTAGCCCCCTGTTTTCTTTGGAATAAGAAAATAAGGGGAGTAGAACCCTGAGCCCTGTTGAAGAAGGGGTACTTCTTCTATTGCCCTTTGGGCAAGAAGGGTAGCAATCTCCTGACCCAGAAGGTTGAGGAGAGATGTTGGAGAATTGAACTGTTTCACCATGGTGTGGCGAGGAAGGTTTAAGAAATGAAGCTTGTACCCTTCCCTTATAATGGAGAGGGTCCATTGCTCTGCTGTGATTTGCTCCCATCTGGGAGCAAAGTAAGCTAACCTTCCTGGAATGGTGAGGGGCTCTGGTTCTTCCAGAGCCAGAAAGGCTAAGTTCTCTAGTTGCAAGTCAAAGGCCCTGAGGAGGCTGAGGCTGCTGGGCCGTGGGAGGCCTGGCAGCCTTTGCCTTGGCCTGTTTAGGTGGTTGTTGACGCTTTGCAGCAAAACGACCTGCAGAAGATGCCTGCTGACCATAAGCAGGATAGTATCTTCCTTTTTTAGAAAAAGGTGTCTTTTTGAACAATCTTTTCTTAGCAGGAGCAGAGGTAGACTTTGAAAGTCGATCCAAAGCAGAGTTCTCAGCATCCATCTGAGTGGCCTTTGCTTTCCAATCCCTGCCAAAAAGGTTTTCACCTGTACAAGGAAGATTTCCCAGTTCATCTTGGACCCAGAGTTCCAAACCAGAGGCTTGTAACCAAGCAATTCTGCGTGCACCTATGGCAATAGCCGAGGCTCTGCTTACACACTCAAAAAGAGTCAAAGGCTGCACGGTTGGAAAATTTGGAAACATCTTGGGCATGTTTAAGCCAAGTGAGAAATTCCTGCCTTTTATCTTCTGAAATAAAAGGGGCTAAAGTCTGCAGATGATCTGTGACTTCTTTTAGAAACATCCCCATATAGAGACTATAGGAGTTGATTCTGGCAGCAAGCATATTGGCTTGGAAAACCCTTCAGCCAAAAGCATCAAGGGTCCTGCATTCACGTCCTGGAGGATTAGATGAGTGTCTCTTTGCACTCTTTATTTTCCTCATGGCAGACTCTACCACAATAGAGTGGTGAGGAAGCTGAGACTTATGAAAGCCAGGACAAGGAGGGACACGGTACATGGTGTCTAATCTACGAGAATGAGGAGAGGTGGTAAGAGGAGTCTCCCGTATGCTCAACATGAGATCATAGAGAATCTCATGGATAGGTAGAGTAGCTGCTTCTTTAGGAGCCTTAGGATATTGCAAAATATCTAATTGCTTGGCTCTAGGCACTGACTCAGGGGCCACTGTAATGGAGAGGCCCCTAGCCACTTCCCTAATGAAGTCTTGAAAAGACAAGTCTTCTGGAGGAGACATTCTTTGTTTTGGAGAATCAGACTCCTGAGGAAGAAGTACCGGTGCCTCGACAGAAACCTCCGACTCATCAGAGTCTTCGGAGGAATCGAAGTATCACCTGTCTGGATGCTCCTGTAAAGCCCGATACGCGTACCGAGTGGGATCGACATCGGGAGTAAGCGGTACCGGTTCGGTACCGATGGGCATCATAGGACAGGGTACCGTTGCAGTCGACACCGAGGCCGATGTCGATGCAATCGGTACCGGCACCGGGAACGATGCCGGTGCCGGAGTTGGTACCGACAACGGAGATTGTTGCGGTACTGGAGGCGTCGAAGCCTGCATAAACTCCGTTAGGGTGCGCTGCATGGACAGAATCTTCTGATCCATCGACACCACCAGAGTCTGGATGTCGGTACCAGTGGAGGCCACCGGTACCCCAGAACACGGCAACAGGTGATCGGTCGAGGCCGAGCCATCGATGTCAACCTGTGACCCCACAGACAATGCTTTGGAAGCCGGAACTTCCCGCCGGGGTAATTTTGCCGGTGCGGAATCCTCGAAGACAAGCCCGGAGGCATCTCGATGCTTTGAGGGAGATTTGCCCTTCGAGGACCAGCTAGATTTATGTTTGGTTACCTGAGATCCATGGGAGGAAGAAGAAGCCCTGGAAGACATCGATGCCACCGAGGCTGCATCAGAGGGAAACAGGGTACTGAGCTTGGCTGCTCGGTTCTGCCAACCTCTTTTGGACATCATGGTACAGGACACACAATCCGTGATGGAATGGTCAGGACCCAAATATTTTAGACACCAATCATGGGTGTCGGTGACAGAAATAGTACCGCCACACTTCGTGCACTTTTTAAACCCGGAAGCGGGCTTCTCCATGAGGAGAAAAAATGTTCAGGCCTAAGGCCCAAACCAAAAATGCACAGTTGAAGAAAGAAAAGTTTTTTTGGGTTTTTTTGTAAGAAGAAAAGAAAAGACCGGCGGTACCGGTCTGACGTCGAAGAAGGCAGACGCGACACAGAAAAATAAAGAAAAAAATAAAGAACTTCTTCTGCGGTGACAGGAACTGGAGAGAGGCGGTTGGGAAAGGCGGGAAGGCAGCGCGCAGGCGCTGTGGGATGCTCCCAAAAGCTTTCTTACTGGACGTTGGGGAGCGTTCCCGCGCAGGCTCCGTCGGTACCGACGATACCCATATGTGAAGACTCATTCCTGCTTGTTCCTGGAGATTGTACCGCTCCCTTAGACTATTGCAGGCCAAATCAGGGACCCTGAATTTTTTTAGTGTTAAATCTCAGTTGCCAAATTCTCGACCATTCTTCAAGTTTAGCTAGATCCCACCTCATGTTATCTACTTCTTCCTGGGTGTCTACTCTATTGCAGATTTTGGTATCCTCTGCAAAGAGGCAAACCTTACCAAACAGCCCTTCCATAATATCACTAACAAAGATGTTAAAAAGAATCGGACCAAGGACAGATACCTGTGGAACACCACTGGTAATCTCCTTCTCAGAGTGAGCTCCATTTACCTGTACCCTTTGTCACCTCCCACTCAACCAATTTCTAATCCAATCAGTAACTTCAGAGTCCATCCCTAGGATGCTCAGTTTGTTTATAAGTCTCCTGTGCGGAACGATTTCAAAGGCTTTACTGATATCCAAGTACGCCACATCTAGGGCTCTCCCTCGGTCCAACTCCCTGGTCACCCAGTCAAAGAAATCAATCAGATTTGTCTGACAAGACCTGCCTCTGGTGAATCCATGCTGCCACCGATCCTGTAATCCACTGGACTCTAGAAACCTCACTATTTTCTCTTTCAACAGCATTTCCAATAATTTACTCACAACAGAGGTTAGACTAACTGGCCTGTAGTTTTTAACCACATCCTTCTGCTTTTGTGCAAAGGGACCACATGTGCCTCTCTCTCCTGTCATCTGGCACCACTCCCGACTCCAAAGAGGCATTGAAAAGGTCTGTCAGTGGAGCTGCTAGAAAGTCCCCAAGTTATTTCAGTATTATCAGATGTATCCCATCTGGTCCCATCGCTTTGTCTACTTTCAGTTTAGCTAGTTACTCACGAACATAGTCTTCTGAAAATCGTTTGAGATCCCTGTCGCTCGTGTTCCTATTTGTGGGTGTTTTCTTAGGTCCTGCTCCTGGCCCTTCATCTGGGAACACAGAACAGAAATACTCGTTAAGCAAGTCTGCTTTATCTTCTCAGCTTCTACATATTCCTCCCCTTCACCCTTAAGTCTGACAATACCACTTTTACCCTTCCTCCTCTCACTAACATATCTGAAAAATGTCTTATCCCCCCATTTTATTGCATTGGCTATTTCTTCTTCTTTTTGTATCTTTGCTTTCCAGACTACTTTTCTAGTTTTTCCAAATATAGTTGCCTCTCTCTGTGATCTCTTGTAGTTCATAAAGGCCTCCCCTTTTTTCTTCACCTTTTCAGCTACTTTTTTTGAGAACCATAGCAGCCTCCTTTTCCTTTTACCTTTTTAACAAAAAGGCTGGTTGCCCATAAAATATCCCCTTTCAGTTTTGCCCACTGTTTTTCTACATACCCCAGCTGTTCCCATCCCACAAACTACTCCTTGAGGTATTGACCCATCTTGGCAAGGTTAGTTTTCCTAAAGTCTAAGACCCTCACTTTTGAATGGATATCAGTCCTAGTCCTAATACTGAATCACATCATCTGGTGATCAGTGGATGCAAATTGATCTCCCCCTATAACATCGGAAACACGTTCACCATTGGTAAGCACCAAGCCAGTATAGCCCCATCACGTGTGAGTTCTGTTACCAGTTGCCTAAATAGTTCTCCCTGTAGAGAATCCAGGATCTCCATACTTCTAGATGACATGGCAGCAGGGATGTGCCAATCAACATCCCGCATATTGAAATCACCTATCAATAGCACTTCCCTTTTCCTGACAATGCTGTGTATGTCTTCTATTAAATCTCCATCCACTTCTTCTCCCTGTGAGGGGGGTCTGTATATCACACCAATGCAAATGGATTTCTCTTTCCCTCTTTCTAGTTTAACCCACAGTGCCTTCTCTCTCTCTTTTAAGCCCTGTAATTCTATAGCTTTAATATTATTTTTTTACAT
The DNA here is from genome assembly GCA_033557465.1 of Ichthyophis bannanicus. Taxonomy (NCBI): domain Eukaryota; kingdom Metazoa; phylum Chordata; class Amphibia; order Gymnophiona; family Ichthyophiidae; genus Ichthyophis; species Ichthyophis bannanicus. The sequence continues at coordinate 199,142,737 of CM066039.1, forward strand.
ATACTGTCACTCCTACTCCCCTTATTCCTACCCTATCCTTCCTGAGTAAAGTATAGTCTGGTATAATTATATCCCAGTCATGGTTGTCCGTGAAATATGTTTCCGTAACTGTCACTAAATATAAATCAGCCTCTTCCATTAAAGCCTTAACATCTGGGATCTTATTTCCCATGCTATGGGCATTTATACACACCGCTTCCACATGTTGCCCCTTTTACCCATTGTTATAGAGGTATTTAATGTTTCACTTTCCTGGGGGGCTTTCACTTACCTGGGAGCTTTCATCACCCATACCCAACAAATCTAGTTTAAAGTCCTCTTCAGTAGGTTAGCCAGTCTGCTACTGAAGACACCGTCGATACTTCTTGGAGAGATGGACACCATCTCTGCTCTGCAGCCCTTGGAACATCATCTCATGGTCCAGGAAACCAGAACGCTCTCAATGACACCATCCATGCAGCCATGCATTTATATCCAGGATGCAAGCTTCTCTGCCTTGGCCTTTGCCCTCAACAGGGAGGATTGAAGAGAACACCACCTGCGCACCTGTCTGCTTCGCCCTCTGTCCTACAGCCATGAAGTCACTTTTGATATGCTCAGAGGGATATTTGGCAGTATCATTTGTGCCAACAAGGATAAGCAACATTGGGTAATAGTCAATGGGCTTGATGAGTCTTGGCAAACTCTCTGTAACATCTCAGATTTTGGCACCTGGCAGACAGCAGACCTCTCTGGACATCGTCTGGTCTGCAGATGGATTCCTCAGTACACCTCAGAAGAAAATCACCAACCACCATTACCCTTCACTTCCTCGTGGTGACTGATTCTGCAACTTTGGGGTGCTCGAGCTGTGGTTCCTCCCTTTCCTGGGATGCATGCACCTCTTCCACTTCCAAGGCTACATATTGGCCCTTCAATTCAAGGACTGGAGAAGTTGGGTTGGTGATTCTGCAGATCGTGGTGACTCATGTCCAATTTTTGTCATTTTGTAGGCTTCCATCTTCACCTCTGCTGAAGAGCTTGGACATTTCAAGAAGCATCTCATCAATGTACTTCTCACTGTCTTCAATGCTCCTCAGCCTCGCCACCTCTTCTCTCAGCTCCTCTCACTTGTTTTCTGAGAGCTTCAGCATGCAGGCATCCTGCACATGGAACCGGAGCTTCAACTGGCATTGGGATCTCTGTCGGGACAGCGGCAGAAGCTGTAATGGAGGCAACAGCTTTGGCAATATGATTTTTCCCAGCCATTGTTCAGTTGGAGGAGCTTTGGCACCTGTTGAAATAAAAGAAAGAGACCTACCAAAGTCCCTGCCTGTTCCTCAGCTGTCCTTTAACAGAAAAAGCAGTTAATCTCTTTTACAGTGGTGTGCAAAATCACTTGAATCACTTGTAAATTTGACGTTGTTTCAACTTTGTGACCTTATATCTTAATTTCTTTTTCCTCCCAGTGGATTTTTCTGTGTATCTCATGATAAGTGATAGATTTGGCTATTAGGGCCAACTTTTATAGTATTGGTTTGGCCCTTATTTTCTGAGTTTGTTCCCCATAGTTGTCCTGTTGATAGATTTTCTGTGAAAATTGCGTCATGTACATCGTTGGCCAACGATATATTACTGTAAGTATGCTTTAAAATATTATGGATGCATGCCAGGTTTCCTTCAAATTAATGTATGTGGCCTTGAAAAAGGCCGTTTTTATGTGTCAGTAATGGCTCAGTATTTGATGGGCCACCCTTTGTTCTTGATCACCTGACTGCACCTTGTCAGCATTGAATGAACCAGTCTGACAAGGTGATCGTTGATGACAATACGGTTCCAAGCTGCAATGAGTGACTCAATCAGCTCACGCTTTGATGTCGGATGCCTCTTGGATATTTCCAAGGCCACCTTGTGCCACAGGTTCTCGACTGGATTCAGATCTGGAGACTGGGCAGGCCAGTCCATTGACTTGATGTTGTTCCGCTGCTTCCAGCTGATCACCTGTCTGGAGCGATGGTAGGGTGCATTGTCATCTTGGAACAGGAACTGATCAGGAAACAACTGGTGTGCTAATGGCACCATGCACCTTTGCAGTATGGTGATATACTTGGCCACACTGACCATTCCATCGACGATGTGAAGACGTCCAATGCCAATGGCAGCTATGCAGTCCCAGACCATGACCTTCAAAGGATGCTTCACAGGGAGGTAGAGACACTCAGGCTTGAATTCCTCTCCAGGAAATCTCCTCACATAGGTGTGGGCCTGGTTACCAAACAGGCAGAAGGTGCTTTCATTGCTGAATAGCACCTTTTCCCACATTTCAGTCAACCAGGTTGAGTGCTTTCTCGCCCACACGATCCGGTTGCACCTTTGTATGTCAGTCATCAGTGGCTTATTCCGTGCTTTGCAGCCCCAGAGACCAAACTGCAGGCACCGGCGATGAACTGTTGATGAGCTGACACTGACCTCATTCTTGTCTGACCACTCTCGAAGTAGCTGAGGAGAGGTCAACTTGCGATTAGTCAGTGAAATGCATCGCAGTGCGTGGTCCTGACATGATGTTACTGCACGTGGACGACCTGAACGAGGCTTGTCCACCACTGAACCCATTTCTTTCTTCTTCTGTACAATCTTAACAACAGCGCTCTGACTGCAGCCAACTTTCCTGGCTATCTGATGGCTTGAAAATCCTTCCTCGCTCATAAAGGACACACGAACACGCTCCTCCAACATCAGGGTCCGAGTCCTCTTCATGGTCGATCCAGAAAGTGTATGAAATTCAAAACTTCTGCGCGTTTTTATAGCTGCACTGTTGGCTAAATATCTGCATTGTGATTGGTTAGTGAAACCAGCCTCCTGATTGTTCAGAAATAATGTGTGCATATTGGATAATCTCAATCCAGTTTTGACACAGGATCCACAAAAATCGCAATAGCTATCTCCCAGTGTCTGTAAAGTATTTAAATTGGAAGCAAGGAATGCAGAAAAGTCAACTCTAATAGCCAAATGTATCCCTTTTAACGTGGTAGAAAGATAAATATGCTGGGCTATCACAAAATTTAAAAAAAAAAAAAGTTAGAAAGTACGAAAAACGCAAAACTCACAAGTGATTCCAGATTTTTGCACACCACTGTAAGTGTGCTCTAACAGGGCTGTTCTAAGTCCCTGTGTGTAGCTAATTGGGGAGTTATCCTATAAAGCAAGAATGCTCACATGGGGTGGGTGGGAGCTGGGATGGGTAGGGAGGGACCTAACACCTGATGAGGTCAGTTGCTTCAAAGAGCTAGCAAGCTGGAACAAAAAAACAATGAACTCTAACTGACAGAGCTTTGCCCAATGCCACAAAAAATTCCCCCTTTGCAGTATAGAAAAAAAAATTGTTTTTACAAATGGAAAATCAAAACCCCTTCAAGAGCTTTCAGGCAGAGAGATTGTAGTTAAAAACCACACAGTATTACTTTGCTTGCAATAGAGTCCCTATTAGGAATGTCAGTGCTTGCAAGGCCCTGTAGACTTATACAGCACTCAGCAGCCCAGCTCCCTTTGCAAGCTAATTAAGGACCACTAACACATGATGAAGTCAGTGGCTTTAAAGAGCTAGCAAGCTGGAATCTTATCTTACATTCAGTCCTGTGTGAGTATGAGGATGACTATGCTTTGGGCTTGAGGGTCTCAATGAGATTCACACCACTTTGGAAGATTCCTGATGCTGCTTATTTGTGGTTGGACTCTTAAAACCACTGTACATAGAGATGGAGGCAATGCCCACAGAGGATATCTACTGGAGTGCACAGAATCAGCCATCTCTGTGCAGAAGGCATTATTTTTTCCTCTTCCTCTGCCAGCAAGAATCTCTTTTTAGGTGGTCTTTCGAGGCTCACAGAGATATTTTTGCAGTTTTTGAATTCAGCCTAATTTTGTTCTGAGACCAAACAAATCAAGCATTTGCGGTGGGTGTCTTAGCTCTGGATCATTCTACTGCACTGAGGGCATGGCCACACTAACTTCATTTGTAACATTTTCTGTAGGAAAAAATAAAATAAACTAACAAAAGAAAGACTACACAAAATTTATGTTCTGAATAAAATAACGAAAAGTAACATCAAAAGGTAAACGAGCCAACCCTCTGCAGTGAAAGACCTATGTTTTCACTTCTGTTCAGCAGAGCAGAAAAAACAAAAATGAGGGGACTGAAAAGACTGCTGCACAAACTCAGAACTTTATGTTAGCTCTGAACTCTGGAAAAGTTTAGTTTAGTTTATTAAAATTCTTGCTATACTGTCTTTCATTAAGCACACTAAAGCAGTGTTCTGTTCCATTGTCATGTCATTATATCTTGCTTGTTGATGGCAAATTACAGGTTTCTTCTATAGAGTAAGAGTGCATAAAATACCACTACTATTGCAGTATGACTGGCTGTGAAGTCTTTGTTGCCACACACTTAAGATAGGGAACTGGGAATAGCTATGACCAGTCCTACTTCTAACAGATTTTTTTCTTAGATTGCACATAGTAGGAGAAAAACCACAGTGAGGTAAACATGGCAAAGAGGGTACTGTGGGCAGCAGGCAAGAATGTTTCAAACATTCCTGTGTCTTCATAACACAAATACCAAACAAGCCCAGGACACATAGTCACAGGTTCAGAAGAATTCATAGATTAAACATACAAAGCCCTTGAGGTTGTTGTTCTCTCTGGACCTGAGTGATAAGAAATTCCTCTAATCAGGAGCCAGATAAGCAAGTCTTTTCCTACTTGGCCTTCTCCAAACTGAGTTTAGAAAGCTGGGGTAACCTGTATGGAGCAGCCACAGCTTGGATATTTCAGACAATTAGTTTTGGTAGCTGCTTGAATTATCACACAGCTTGGTGGTAAGACACAGGAGAAGGAAGACCTGTTGGATAAAATAAACGAATCTTGTAAGAACCAAAAATGAAAAAGGCCTGAAACATCCTACCAGTGGGGATGGTGAAGACCAACACTGTTATGGAATTTAAACAAAGGATATCATATCTCACAAAGGATATAAAAAGACTGGAAATGGTTCAGAGGAAAGCAACCAAAATGATTTGGGGCCTGCGCCAGAAGAGATATGAAAAGAAACTCGAAGACCTAAATATGTATACTCTAGAGGAGAGGAGGGACAGGGGAGATATGATACAAACCTTTAAATACTTAAGGAGTATTAATGAACAAATAAACCTTTTTCAAAGCCAGGGAAGCTCTAATACCAGAGGACATAAAATGAAGCTGCAAGGGGGTAAACTGAAAGGCAATATCAGGAAATACGTTTTCAATGAAAGGGTGGTGGATGCTTGGAATTCGCTCTCGATGGAAGTGGTGGGGGCAAATACAATGACAGAATTCAAAATGGCATGGGACAAACACAGTGGATTCCTTTACAGAAACAGGATAAAATCAAAATAAACAACTGTCTGTGATATCTCAACAAGTAGAGATGTCCTGCATGGAGCAGTGGGTACACCCCTAAATGAAGGCATGGGGAGGGGTGACCTGCACGGAGCGGCAGGTGCACTTACTCTTGCCACCTTGATGGGCAGACTAGATGGACCATGCTGGTCTTTATCTGTCATCGTATACTATGTTAGGTCACATAAAGAGAGAAGCAATACAGGGATGCAAAATCAGGTAAGATATGGGGGTGGAGGGAACATAATATATGCCATACTGGGTCAGAACAAGGGTCCCATCAAGCTCAGTATCCCGTTTCCAACAGTGGCAAATCCAGGTTACAAGTACCTGTCAGGCTCCCAAAAGTTATACAGATTCCAGGATGCTTGTCCCAGGAGTAATCAGTGGATTTCCCCAGTCCTCTTTAATAATGGTTTATGGACTTTTCCTCCAGGAATTCGTCAAATCCTCTTTTAAACTCGGCTACGCTAACAACTTTTACTACATCCTCTGGTGACAAATTCCAGAGTTTGATTACGCACTAAGTGAAAAAATATTTTCTCTGATTAGTTTTAAATGAACTACATTGTAGCTTCATTGTGTGTGCCATAGTTTTTCTGCTTTTTGAAGGAGTAAACAACAAATCTACCTTTACCCATACCACTCCATTCATTATTTTATAGACCACTATCATATCTCCCCTCTCTCATCTTTTTTCCAAGCTGAAGAACCCTAACTTTTTAAGAATTTCTTTGTAGGGATATCATCCCATACCCTTTGCCATTTTGGCCACTTTTCTTTGTATCTTTTCTAATTCTGCTATGTCCTTTTAAAGATACAGCAAACAAAATTGCACACAATATTCAAGATGCAGTTGCACCATGGAGTGATAAAGTGGCATTATAATATACTTCATTTTATACTCCATTCCTTTCCTTATGATTCTTAACTGGTGTTTTGTTACAGGAATAGAGGGCATACGATGAAGCTGCAAGGCGGTAAATTTAAAAGGAACATCAGGAAATACTTTTTTCACTGAAAGAGTGGTGGATGCATGGAATGCCTCCCGATGGAGGTGGTGGGGGCAAATACAGTGATGGAATTCAAAATGGCATGGGACAGACGCAGTGGATGACTTTATAGCAAGAGGATAAAATCAAAGCAAACTTAAATATCTTTTAATAGAGGGGGCTGACCTGCACGGAGCAGCAGGTACAACCCTAAACACAGACATAGGGAGGGTGATCTGCACGGAGCTGCTGTTAGAACCACTCCAACAACTTTACTGGGCAGACTAGATGGACCATACTGGTATTTATCTGCCGTCATATACTATGTTACATTCATCTACCAAAGTGGTAGAGAACTAGGCAGGAATAACTTCATCAGGACAAAGTGGATGGACAAATTATTCTTTATCTGCTATTATTTATCATGATATCATAACGCAGGCTCATCGCAGGGGTCTGCAACGTGAAGGTCCATTTTCAATGAACACAACTAGTAACCAATGAAGGTTTCAAAACCGCACTTATAACTTATTATTTTTAAAAGTTTAGGCCTGCCTTCAGAGCCCTAGGGGGACAGTGATGCTCCTGATTACATTGTACACACTAGGATAGGTCTGAACCAAATAAGCAATGATGACAATAATGTCAAATTGCCACATACACATTGCATACATATGAGTTGACAGGGTATCAATCAGGCATCTCAATCCCCTTGATTTTTCAGCACTGGAAATTCCTGTTTATCTCTGAATTTCACATTAACAAAACATATGATGACACTGAGGGTCAGTCACAGAAACAAAGTATGACTACAGATAAGGACCATAAAGTCCACGCAGAGTGCCCAGTTTAAATCTTGGTAAATACCAAAGAGCACAATTAATCTCTGGATTACTTCTCACTTCTTCGCAACTAAGGATCCCTTCTGTTTATCCCCAGGCTTTCCTGAACTCCTTTATCAAATACTACTGTGTGATTGGATTTCTTAGGCAACATTGTTGCTTAATCATCTAAATATATATTGCAATGCCCTCCTGTCTACAGAAATTATGACAAATTAAACATTTGATCAAATCATTGTTAACCTCAATTATTCAAAAATTATTTCAGGAATGTTCTCAACTAATATGAAACAATAGTGATTGACAGCTCTCAGAAGCAGTAACTTGACTATGATCCACTGAGACCGCTAGTCTCTACCGGTTTTTGGAATGAGCTCCTGGCTTCATCAGGAACTCTGCCAAGAACTACCTTGGTCCATTTATTTTCAGGCATCTTAAAGAAAGCAAATTAAAGCACCGTTGGTCATAGCATCTTAAATCCTAAGGGGGGCCAGAGAGGCCCACTGGATTTTTAATTTTCAAATTTTACTCTTAACCCAAAGCCCTGAGAGAGCTGTCTTTTTCAAACACGTTTTTCATGCCGTACGTCTGTGTCTAAGGCTGCCCTGCAGCACATCGCTTACCTGCTTCAAAGGCCGCTCCTCACTGCATCTAAGGCTGTAGAGGGGCAGCCTTAGCATAATTGTAATTGACGCATAGAGAAGTAACCTAGACCCAGGTGTATAGGTTACCTCTCTATGCATCATTTACAATTATGCTAAGGCTGCCCCTCTACAGGTCATTTAGCTGTCCACTACTTACTGCTTGCCTGCATGTAAGGCTTATTTCTGCACATCACTTTTCTATGTCTAAGGCCGTCCCCTCTGCACATTGCTCACGCCTATGTCTAATGCTGCCCCACTGTGCATGGTTCACACCTGTGCCTAAGGTGACCCCACTGCACACAAATCATACTAGTGAGGCAGCCATGAGGCTCTTACACAAGTGATCAGCCTGACCCTTCCCCCAAGCCATGAGGCTCTTACATAAGTGATCAGCCTGCTAAGAGAAGACAATAAGATTTCAGTAGGCACCCTTCCCCCACTCCAGGTCTGAGCACAATATCCCCTTGCCCAGAAATCAGCAGACCAGGGCATACCGGTTTGGACAGGTCACCCAGGTACCTTCCCCAGGGGCTACTGATTGGTGGACAGAAAATACCTGAGGCGAATGAGATTATAGAATGAGTTTAAAATTGTACTGTATATAAGGCATTGTAGGACGTCCCTCGGGGCTCAGATTTTTGTGGAGATTGCTGGTTCTCTGTCTGGGCCTGTGTGCACATTAAAAGTTCCTGTCTGCATACCAGCCTGTCTGTGAGTTTTCCTTCTGTGGGTGAGTGATAGAATAAGAGCTTTTTCAGCAGCTTTGCTGCAACACTAGTGTCTAAGATTTCCCCCTACACATTACCTGGCAGTCCAAGGCCATCTGCCTATATGTTGCTTACTTGAATTGAAGGCCTCTCTTATACATACCACTCACTCACTTCTCTGCCATCCCATTTTGCTCTTCCCTTGCCACCTTTTATTTGTTTCACCTTCTCAAGCTTCTTCTAATAGTATGTGAACCTTGATTTAGAGAAGGGGTCTAAGTGTGTACCATTAGGATGAAAGTCAATTTATGTCTGGGCTGTTAATGTCAGAGAAAGAGAAAATCAGAAAGAACAAAAACACTTCTTACAAAAGAATGAGCAGGAAAAGCATAGCTACATACCTGTAATGGGTGCTATCTGTGGACCCTACACAACCATACATGTGGGTTACCTTACCACCAGATGTGCCATATCATATCTGCTCTCCCAAAGCTAAGAAACTCCTGGAAAGGTTTTTCTAAGCATGGATGTCCCTATGCTACAGCACCTCACAGTTCTCTTCAGCCCTTCTCTCAGCTAGCTTCAGCCTAAGGAGGAAAGGAAGGATTGTGTGGAACTAAAATCCTGCTATCCACAGAGAACACCCAGTACAGGTATGCAATTACACTTTCTCCATGAACAAGCACAATAAATGCAGTCACACAAGTGGTGACTCCTAAGCTCAGGGCTGCACTTAGGAAGCAAAATCAATGAACCTATATTGCAATCTGCATGACTAATCAGGCAGTGAAGAAAGCTTGGTTAAAATGATGCTGTGTATGTCTTACATTAATGATAAATGATTGTGTCATTGATGTTGCTGTAACGTTCAGATGATCTGCAGTGGCTCTCAGTGAAAGACTGGAATTAGCTTGCCTGTAACAAAGAAATGCAGTCTGATATCCATGGATTTAATGGGGGTGGGGGGGGAGGGGAAGGGGGATATTCAGCAGTGGCAGATAGCCACCACAACTGAAATTTAAATCCATATATTCAATGCTGGGGTCATTCAATGGAGTGGAGGAGTGGCCTAGTGGTTGGGGCAAGGTACTTCAGGCCGGAAGGTCAGGGGTTCAAATCCCACTAGAGGACAGCAACCTTGGGCTGGAAGGACTGGGGTTTCTAGTCCCACAGGTGCTCCTTGTGGTCTTGGGCAAGCCACTTAACCCTCCATAGCCCATGTTCCCTATAAAATAGTTATCTCCAAGTTATAATGCCCTGTTCAATGTAATTTCAGTTTGTTCAATGTAAACCACACTGATGCAGAATAGCGTGGTATATAAGAGAATGTAAATAAATAAATAAATAACCAGTCCCAGCATTGAATATCTGAGTTGCCCGGTTAGCTTCCACAGCGAAAGATAGGCCAGCCTTTGCTGTGCCTTACATTCACCGCTGCCCAGTTATGGCCAGGTGCTATCCTCAGAATGCCCAGATGCTAACCGGTTAGCATCAGAGAATGCAGCGGCAGCACCCAAAGATATAATGTAGCTACTCACCTGTAGCAGGTATTCTCCATGGACAGCAGGAAAAGTCCTCATGACGGAGCCCTGTGTGGGAGTATTCCCAGCTCCTTCTGGAAGGTTTTGGAACCTCCTCCACACACGTGTGCGCCTTCCTGCCTGCTGCCGCAGTGCCACTTTACCTCAGTCGATACTAAAGCTGAACAGAATTTATTTATTTATTTATACATACATTTGATATACTGCTCAGGCCGAGAGGCATCAGAGCGGTTTACAATACTATATTTGTGTTACGGAAAATATGAAAGGAATGCCATTTATGAGATAGGACAGAGTAGGAGATACAGTGATAGGCAAAGAAATAGGGAACACTGGAGAGGATGGAACAGCAGATTACCTTCACAAATTACCGGCGTGACAGTTAGGCTTACAGCTTTTGTAGAATTCTGATTGATCGCCATGGATTCCCACCTAAAGGAGGTGGGTGGGCTGTGAGGACTTTTCCTGCTGTCCACAGAGAACATCTGCTACAGGTGAGTAACTACATTTTCTCCAAGGACAAGAAGGGGAAAAAGTTCTCAAGTATGGAACTCCCTAACTACAGGCTACCTTGAACAAAAAAGGGGATAATAAAGAGCCCAACAGGGACAACAGCAAAACTGTTTTTGGTGGCAACAGGCCTTTGACATTTTATACTTTTTTTTTTAAAGATAGCCTGAACTGAAAGAAATGGGCCTAGGGGGAATGGAATTGGATTCTACTCCCCAAACAGATTTCTGAGCACTGATTGGCCAAAGTTGCTGTCGCATCGGGAATCCCTCCTCCAGACAGTAGTGAGATGTGAATGTGTGGACTGATGTCCACATTGTAGCTTTGCCAATCTCTTCCATGGAGACTGAGCACAAGTGGATCGCTGACACAGCCAAGGCTCTGATATTATGAGCAGGGACATGACCCTCAAGACTAAGGCCTTCTTGGGCGTAAGTGAAAGAGATGAAATCTGCTAGCTAAATTGATAATGTGCCTTTGGAGATGACAACCCCTAGCTTGTTGGAGTCAAACTAAACAAAAAGATGGATGGACTTTCTAAGGGCTTTTGTCTCCGCCATGTAGAAAACTAAGGCTTATTTGCAGTCCAGCATGTGCAGCACAATTTCCCTTCTGTAAGCATGAGGTTTTGGGAAAAATATTGGAAGGATGATGGACTGATTAAGATGGAAACTGGTTACCATTTTCAGAAGAAATTTGGGATGAGTATGGAGGACCACTCTATTATGATGAAATTTAGTATAAGGCGGATAAACAACTAAGGCCCGAAGCTCGCTTATGCAGCATGCTGAAGTGATTGCCATCAGAAACATTACCTTCCAGGTCCAAAACATCAGAGAATAAGTATTGAATGGCTCAAAAGGAGCTTTCATCAGCTGTGCAAGAACTACACCGAAATCCCAAGATACTACAGGTAGCTTATAGGGAGATTTTAGTAGTAGCAAGCCCCGCATGAAGTGAATAACTAAAGGCTGTACAGAGATAGGTTTACCCTCTACACCTCAGTGATATGCTCCAATTGTGCTGGGATGAACTCTTACTGAGTTAGACTTGAATACAGACTCGGAGAGGTGCAAAAGATACTCAAACAGTGCTTGTGTAAGACAGGCGAAGGCATTTAGAGAGCAATCCTCACACCAGATAGCAAACCTCTTTCATTTGCATGAATACAATTTTCTTGCTGAGGCCCTCCTGTGGACCAAAAGGACATTGGTAACACCAGGCAGCAGACTGAAAGCGAACAAAGCTGGCCTCTCAACATCCAAACTGTGAGGGCTAGGAACTTTATGTTTGGGTTCCACATTGTTCCATTCTCCTGCAATATCAGATCCAGTGAGTGGCCCAGCCAAACTGGCTCCTGACTGGAGAGTTCCAGAAGGAGAGGGAACCATAAGGGGCAATGAGAATCATCATGCCTCTGTCTGATGCTTCAAAAGGGTCTTTGCAATGAGAGATAATACAGGATATGCGTATAGAAGATCCTCGCCCAAACTGAGGAGAAAAGCATCAGAGTTTAGTTTGCTGAGTGACCCCACTCTGAAGCAAAACTGATCTAATTGGGCACGCTGAGGAGTTCTGAAGAGATCTATCAATGGGGTGCCCCACTTCCAAATGGTGTGACTTGTGACCTTCCCTGTCCGGGGTCCATTTGTGGGGCTCTCCACCAAAGTGTTTTGTTCATCTAGTAGGTCCATCCCATGGGAGATGGCAAATTTCCATAACCTGACCATTTCCCAACAAAGGAGGTACAAGCCCGTTCCTCCCTGCTTGTTGAACATGGCTACTTGGTTATCTGCTTGTTGAACATGGCTACTTGGTTGTCTGGACAATTGATCTTTGAAAGCCTTTAGAGCATTCACTATGGCTCTTAGTTCCAAGAAGTTAATCTGATAGAGACTTTCCTGGAGGGACCAAGTATTCTGGGTGCTGAACCCATACAGATGAGCTCCCCAACCCAGCTTAGACGCATCTTCTATCAACAATTTTTGGGGTGGAACAATTTGGAAAGGTAGACCTTTGGCCATATTGAATGGAACATTCCACCAGTTTAGAGACTGAATGAGAGGATTAGTAAAAGACAGATGGTTTCTGAGATGTCTCAAAGCTTGTGACCACTGGGTACTCAGCATTCAATGAGCCTGCCTCTTATGGAGACATGCCCAGAGCGTTACATGTACCGTTGAGACCCTGTGGTATACTATGTTAACATCTTACGAGCTGTCACCTGCTGACTCAGTCGAGTTTCCTGTAGTATCAATGTTAGCCTGGAGAGTTTGTTGTGCGGAAAGAAGGCTCTTGCTTGAGTTGTGTCGAGCAGAGGTCCTATGAATTTCAATCATTGGGTGGGCTAAAGGTGGGACTTCGGGTAATTTATTATGAACCCTAGCAGTTCCAGCATCTAAATGGTCTGCTGTTTTGATACACATGCTTCTTCGTGAGTGGCACTCTTGATCAACCAATCATCCAGGTAGAGGAAAACATACACTACCAGTCTGCATAGGAATGCTGCTATCATGAAGAGGCATTATTAGGTGCATACACAAGACAATGATGCAAGATCAAAAGCAGAACGCAATACTGGAAGTGATGACTCCCTCCATGAATATGAGAAAGGGATGTATCTGTATGTGGGTAGATGCTTACTTGAGGATAAGGGAGCAGGGTTCCAGAGAAATCATTCTGAAATTTTCTCTGACATGATATCTGTTCAGATTTCTTATTCTAGGGATGGGATGGAATTCTTCCGTCTTATAAGTGATCAGAAAATACCTGGAATAAAATCCTTGCCCTCTTTGCTCTAGTGACACAGGCTCGATTGCTAGATCTTTTAGAAGGGCTGTGACTCTCGCTGAGGTAATTCCTGATGGTGAGGGTCTAAGGACTGAATCCTAGATGAGCAATTTGGAGGCAGATTAAATAGATGCAATTTGTAACTGCTCTGGATAATTTGTAAAACCCAAGAGATGATGTTATAAGGAGCCACCTTTGGGCAAAAAGAATGAGCTTCCTTCCGACAAGAGAGTCCTCCACTGCAGTTACAGTTAGAGTGGCTATGCTCTTCAGGAACCAGTCAAAACCCCAACACTGGCTTTGGCTGAGGAGCCAGCTGGGCCTTCTGAGGTTTCTCTCACTTTACTTGGGCTCGAGGAGCCTGCTTTCACTGGGAATAATGAGAACCAGTAAAATACCTATGCCTACGAGAGTAATAAGTCTTTTTCTGGTTGCCACTCTGAAACCTACTGCAATAGCAGGCCAGCTCAGATATGTGCCATGAAAAACTGCAAAGGATGGCATGCTGCTTTTCAATGAAGCCAGCCTTTTCTTCGACCTTTTCTCCAAAGAGATTCTCTCCATGGCACAGTACATCAGCAAGCTTGTCCTGCAAAGTCTGAGGCCAGACGAGACTCCGAGCACCAAACGTCATTGCAGAAGCTCTCAATCCCATCTCAAAGATGTCATATGTCACTCGGACCATGAACTTTGAGCGGTCCTTGCATGTCTCAGTAGGGAATGATACTGTTCCAATCTCTCTGGAGGGAGATATTGGGATAGATCATCTAGGCTATTCATGTTGTCCCTTCAACATGCCTATGTAGAGCTGTTAAGAGACTGTGGGCAGCAAGCATGGTGCTCTGGAAAACCCTTCTCCCAAAATAGTCTACTGTCCGAGCCTCTGAACTGAACAGTAGCAAATCACCTGGGCCGGATGGTATACATCCAAGGGTGTTGAAAGAACTGAAATATGAGATTGCAGACCTGCTATTAGTAATCGGTGAACTTTCATTAAAATCATCTGTAATACCTGAAGATTGGAGGATCACGAATGTAACGCCAATTTTTAAGAAGGGTTCCAGGGATGATCCGGGAAATTACAGACCGGCGAGCCTGACGTCAGTACCGGGAAAAATGGTAGAAACCATCATAAAGAACAAAATTACTCAGCATTTAGATAGTCATGACCTAATGAGAGACAGCCAACATGGCTTTAGACAAGGAAGATCTTGTCTTACTAATCTGTTATGTTTTTTTGAAGGTGTGAATAAACAGGTGAACAAAGGTGATTCGGTTGATATAGTGTATCTGGACTTTCAGAAAGCCTTTGACAAGGTCCCTCATCAGAGACTTTTGGCAAAACTAAAGAGTCATGGGATAGGAGGCAGTGTACTATTCTGGATCAGGAACTGGTTAAAAGATAGAAAGCAGAGGGTAGGGCTAAATGGCCAATTTTCCCAATGGAGAAAAGTGAATAGTGGTATACCCCAGGGATCTGTGCTGGGTCCGCTGCTTTTTGACATATTCATAAATGACCTGGAAAAGGGAATAACGAGTGAGGTTATCAAATTTGCAGATGACACAAAACTATTTAAAGTTGTTAAAACCCAAGAGGATTGTGGAAAATTGCAAGAGGATCTTGATAAATTGGAAGACTGGGCATCAAAATGGCAGATGAAATTTAATGTGGACAAGTGCAAAGTTATGCACCTAGGGAAGAACAACCCAAACTATGGTTACATGATGCAAGGTTCCACATTCAGAACCACCACCCAGGAAAAAGATTTAGGCGTCATTGTGGATAAAATGTTAAAACCCTCGGCCCAATTTGCAGCAGTGGCCAAGAGAGCAAATAGAATGCTAGGTATCATAAGGAAAGGAATGGAAAATAAAACAAAAGATATTATAATTCCCCTATATCGTTCCATGGTGAGACCGCACCTTGAATATTGTGTGCAGTTCTGGTCGCCGTATCTTAAAAAGGATATAGTGTTATTAGAAAAGGTTCAGAGGAGAGCCACCAAAACGGTAAAGGGGATGGAAGGATACTCCTATGAAGAAAGGCTAAAAAGGTTAGGGCTCTTTAAGCTGGAAAAGAGATGGCTGAGGGGAGATATGATAGAAGTCTATAAATTAATGAATGGAGTGGAACGGGTAAACATAGACCGATTGTTTACATTATCAGAATATAGAAAGACTAGGGGACATGCAATGAAGCTACAGGGCAAACTATTTTAGACTAACAAAAGAAAATATTTTTTCACTCAACGTGTAATCAAACTCTGGAATTTGTTACCGGAGGATGTAGTAAAGGCTGTTAGTGTAGCTGGGTTTAAGAAAGGTTTGGATAAGTTCCTGGAGGAAAGGTCCATAAACCATTATTAAGAAGGGACCCAGGATATCACTGCTTGACCCAATACAAGCATTGTGGAACCTGTGTCTTTTGGGGAAACTGCTAGGTAGGTATGACCTAGATTGGTCACTGTTCGAAACAGGATACTGGGCTTGATGGACCTTAGTCCGACCCAGTATGGTATATCTTATGTTCTTATGTTCTCCTTCCTTGGGGGCGCCGAGGAATGTGTCTTGCAACTTTTAGGAGTCTTTGGGCAGATTCCACCACTAGGGAATGGTGAGAAAGCTGGGGCTTCTCAAACCCGGTAGCCTTCTGAATTTTGTACATAGAGTCAAGTTTTCTACTGACTGGAGGTACAGAGAGGGGGTTCTCCCACATTCTCATCTGTACTCTTTGAAGGATGCGGTAAACGGGCACTGCCAATGCTTCCTTAGGGGCAGAGGCGTACTGGAGGATCTCCAATTCTTCTGTCCTGGGCTCATCCTCAGTCTGCAAAGAAAATGGTATGGCCTTATCTATATCCCATACAAAATCTTGGAATGTCATATCCTCTGGAAGTGATTTATGCCTCTCTCATGTTTATGTTTATGTTTATTTACTTGATTAACCGCCCTTCTAAATTAATCAGAGCGGTGTACAATATAAAAATTAACAGAGTGAGGCACTAGGCCAGAAAATTGAAAGGAAATTACAATATTTCAAAGGACAGAAGAGAGAGATTGGGAAAGAGAGAAGGTATGGACCAGGAGAAGGAGTTCACACAAAGGGGGTGGGAAGATTGAAGGCAAGGGAGAAGAGATGAGTCTTTAAGTCACGTTTGAAAGAAGGATGATGGAGTTCCAAACGGAGGGAGGTAGGAAGGGAATTCCAGAGGGCAGGGCCAATAAAGAAGAAAGCAGAGGAACGAGTGGACTGGAGATGGGCCCGGGCAGGAGGGGGAAGTGTGAGGCGGTTAAGATGAAAGGAGCGGGGAGTGTGCCTGTGCGTGTGGAAGTGGATGAGGTCTGCCAGGTATTGCGGGGTGTTGGTGTGAATGGCTCTATGAACGAGAGTAAGTAGTTTGTACTGGGCACGAAAAGCAACGGGTAACCAGTGAAGATGAAGAAGGAGAGGAGTGATATGGTCATGTGGGGAAGAGTGAGTGACTAGACGAGCAGCGGTGTTTTGGATCCTCTGGAGGCGGTGGAGTTGGGATTTAGAAAGACCAACAAAGACAGAGTTAGAGAAGTCAACGCGAGACATAACAAGTGATAAGAGTAAAGTTGTAAGGGCGGATGGGGGAGAGGAAAGGGTGAATTGAACGGATCTGACGGAGGAAGAAAGAAGGAAGTCTTAGTGATATGAGAGATATAAGCATGGAAGGAAAGATCAGAGTCAAAGAGCACACCTAAGTAACGGAAAGTGGACACAAGAGATATAGGAGTACCAGACAGAGATGGAGCCAGAGAAGGGGAGGGATTGCCATGAGATGAAGAAAGGTCAGATGGAAGTTCTGGGGCCCTGCCTCCGACATGCCCTCAGATTCATCATCTGTGACCCAACCTTCTGATTCTGACACAGAGAGGAAATCAAAATATCTCTAAATCTTGGCCTGAATGATTCTCCTTCGGAGTTCCTTCGGGTGTAGCGATGCACTGATGACTTTCTAGACTTTGGTGAAGCATCAGACCCCGATGCACTAGATATTGGTTGGGTAGGCTCCAGTGTTGGGATTCTTCGATACCCTGATGTTGATGCCTCTCCTGTAGGCACTCAATGCTTCTCGAGTATTGGCTGGACAGCTGTCAAGGATGTAGCAGACAGAGGCACTGACCTGCTGCATGGTGAACTGCATTGTGATGCGGTCCTTGACAGCTCTCAGGAAGCATCTCTCTACATGGCTGCGGGGCCACAGCAACATTGATTGATGTTCCTGGAAAATGAGAGAGTGTATCATCTGCTTGGTCTTGGCTCTTTATAGGCCACTGCCTTGGAGGATGAGCTGTCCTCTCTTCGGGGCTGCTTAGAGGGACGCTCTTGCAAATCCTCTTTGCTCTTGATGACCTGCCTTGGATGGCTTCAACATTGATGTAACAAAGTCTCCACCTGACACATCTACTCTTTAACTCCGGGGATCTATGGGTGCTCGAGGACTCCTCAATGTCAATGCACCTCCAGAATCCAATGCAGCCTTCGATGCCATAGAGCCCGGTGCCGCAGATGCCGATGGATCGGACTTCATAGCGCCAAAAATGAATTAAAGCTGTTTTTCACAACCCTTGAGCCCTCTTTTTGTCATCAGCAAAAACAAATTACAAGAAGAGAGCTGATGATTTGGTAATAAGGACTGAAGGCACCAATTGTGCATATCCATTATGGATATGGTCCTTGAGCACTTGGAACACTTTTTAAACCTGCTGGCTAATTTCTGTGACATATCACCCAGAAAATAGCCACAGTGAAATCAAATGGCTTGATTTTTACTGGAGAAAAGTGATAATATGTGGCCAGAGCACCAACACCTAAGGGGGCAATGGTGCCACAAAAAATAAAGAAAACTTGAAAATTTCCAAAAGCGCTAAACTAGAAAGAAACTAATGGAGAAGTAAGAAGACTGTGATGGCAGGCAGGCAGGCAAGGCAGGCAGTGGAAAGTCATTGAGAAAAATATTTTTTAAAAAGCTTGCGAACTCACATATGACTCTGAAACCCGTCCGTGGGGCTCCGTGGAAAGAAAGAGACTGAGGTAAACTGGTGCCACGTTGCCAGGTGAGAAGGTGTGTGTATGCTCGGCAATAGGAGAAATTTGCCTGCAGGCATGCTGCCACACACGAGCAACTGTTCATTCTGCATGAATGCTTGTGACGAAACATCCTACCTCACAGTGACAACTACTGACCACCGCTAAATCACCCCAAAGCTTGGACAATATAGCACACCTAAACGGCCAACAAATGATTCGGCTGATGATATCCAATGCCCATAAATGCCTCAGGAAATACGAAATGAACCTGACCGAACAGAGGTCTGAATGCACGAGAACAACAGGACCACAACTCACCCTCAACCAACACTCATCAATAGAGTGCAGAGCACTAAACACAAGAGAGAGAAAACACACTGCTCTACAGAAAAAAACTATCTGGACTCAGCTGCAATGATTGCCACAACGATGAAGAACAATGAATAAGAAACCTTTCCAACCAGCCACTCAAAACTCACAAAAAGCAAGTCCTCCTAATAGGACTCAACTTTAATCTAAGCAATACAATTAACAAAGAATTCCTAGCCAGCCTCAAAAACCTACTCAAATTAAACCACCTTGGCGAGGATACCCAACAACAAATATGCCAAACCACTATCCCAGCTCCGAAATGAAACCAAAAATTCAATGCACTCTCTAAACAAGAAAAACAAGTGCTCCAATCCCTGAAGACCATCCACCCCATCATTATTCTCCCTGCTGACAAAGGATGTATGACAGTGGTACTGGACAGGGCAGAGTACAAACGGAAAGTGAAACAACTACTACAGGACACATCAACTTACCGGCTCACTGACAACAACCCGATTGTGAAGCTCACCAACAGGATCAACAAAACTCTAATAAAACTTGAACAAGCCAGCAGGACATCCTCCACTTTCTTCGGGAATAGGAGCAGAGATAGTGAGACCCTCTCAGCAGCCATGCCATCAGCGATAGGGAGCTGGGGTTGCGGTGCAGGAGAGAGCCCCCCTCCTGAGAGAGGAGCCGTGAGCCTGTCCCCAGAGGGATAGGAGTCTCCACCGCTAGCTGCAGGAGGAGCGGGAACTACGGTTGCCGAGGCCACCGTGGGGCTATCAAAATGACTAAGGCTCTGTCGCGAAGAATCTTGAACAGGGTCTTGGCGATCAGAGGTGTTGGGGGAAACGCATACAGGCGACCCCCCGACCTCGAGATCAGAAAGGCATCAGCGGCCACCCTGTCGGGGTGTGGTTGCCGGGAAAAGAAACGGTATAGGCTGATCTATATGCTGTATTCGTCTTACTATGCTCTGTCGGGCTTACAATGTCATTAGCAAATTCAGACGAATCTTCAGCTAAAAAAGAACCAACGGTCTCAGACTAAGGTGGCACTCTACTCCCAGGTATGAATTCTCAAAAAGGGGAGTAGTGCCCAATTGCATCAATGACCGTATATCAGGTTCTTTTAGAAGATTCCTAAATAGTATTATTAATCAGACTTCTCTTAATATTTCTTTGCCATAAATTTTAGAGATTGTGCTTATCTCTCAGGTGAAATCTGAGCAATCCCAACCCCACCATCCCGGTACCCTCAGCGCGTTTCGATTCTTCCTCAGGGGATAGGTTTTGCCAGACAATCTCACATATGTAATTTCACCAGCCTCGATGATGTGCAGTCTCACTATTCACAAAGTTGAACAATTTGTTGCAAAAAAACGCCGCGCCGCACCGCACCGCACTCTTTTTTATGAGGGGTTGTATTTTATATTCTATTAGACAACTATAACCCTCTATGAACTGACCTACTTAATTTGGGAAAAGAAACGGGGCAACTGGTGGTTGTCCAGGCTGGTGAAGAGGTCCAGCCTCGAGTACCCCCAGATCTGAAAGAGCCTACGGGCCACTTTGGGGTCCAGTTGGCATTCGTGGGGCTGGAGCAGTCTGCTGAGCCTGTCGGCTAGCCAATTGCTGTGGCCCGGCAGGTACACTGCCTTGAGGAGAATGCCTTGTTGGACTGCGAATGAGCACAGGTCCAGCACTTCTCGGCAGAGGATACGGGATCCCATGCCCCCCTGTTTGTTCACGTAGAACATGGTGACTTGGTTGTCGGTCTGGACTAGGACGGAGCTGTGGCTCAGGGATTTCTGGAATGCCCTCAGGGCAAGACGGATCGCATGCAGCTCCAACAGGCTGATCTGTTGGGCACTCTCGTCTGGAGACCAGACACCCTGGGTGCAGAACCCCTAGCAGTGGGCTCCCCAGCCCAGCAGAGAGGCATCTGTGGTAGGACCCTCGAGTGCTGAGGGACCTGAAAGGGCATTCCCGCTTGCAAGTGGCGGGGGGACTGCCACCAGTTTAGGGACCGTGCCAGGCGTACGGTGACTCTGAACTTGTCCTGGAGGCACCCCGTTGCCTGGGACCATTGGTCCCTGAGGCACCACTGTGGAATTCGCATGTGTAGGCGGGCATCTGGAGTGACATGGACTGTGGAGGCCATGTGCCCGAGGAAGCACAACAGGAGTCATGCCAGTACTGAAGAGCCGCGCTGTACCCTCCTGACCAGTGCCATCAGCCTGTTGGCTCTGTCTGTAGGCAGGAAGGCCTTGGCTGGGAGCGTATTGATCCTTGCCCCGATAAATTCCAGCTCCTGAGTTGGTCTCAGGCTGGACTTGGGATAGCTGATTATGAAGCCCAAGTGCTAAAGGACCTGGATGTACGTGCTGTGGCCTGCTGCACCTCGGGGGGCGAGGTGCCCCTGATGAGCCAGCTGTCGAGGTAGGGGAAGACGAAAATCCCCTGAAGCTTGAGAAAGGCAGTGACTACCGCTAGGCACTTTGTGAATACCCTGGGGGCCGAGGCAAGGCCGAAGGGCAGCATCCGGTACTGGAAGTGAAGGCCCCCCACCACAAAGCGTAGGTATTGCCTGTGGTTTGGGTGGATTAGGATATGCGTGTAAGCATCCTTTAGGTCTAAGGAGCACAGCCAGTCTCCCTGGCGGAGGTAAGGCAGCAAAGTTCCAAGGGAGAGCATCCTGAACTTCTCCTGCACCAGGAATCTGTTGAGGTTGCGGAGATCGAGGATGGGCCTCAGGTCCCCTGACCTTTTTGACATAAGTAAGTATGTGGAGTAGAACCCCTTGCCCCTGAGATGATGGGACACTGGTTCTACCACTCTGTCCTCGAGAAGACTCGCCAAATCCTTCAAGAGAAGGTCCCAGTGAAGGGGAGGCCAGGAGGGCTCTGCAGGAAAGAAGTGTGGAGGCATCTCGGCTAGGCGAAGGAGGTAACCCTCCGTGACCACCTGTAATGTCCAGGTGTCGGTGGTGATGGTTCCCCACCTGTGGGTAAACAGGGAGAGCCGACCTCCTGTAGGCTGCCTGGCCTCGCTGGAGAAAGGGGTCATGCTGTACGAGTCAAAAGCTTCCCCCTGGTTGAGCCAGGGTCGAAGCCTGAGGCTTAGGAGCCTTCTGCTTACAGGGACCGTGCCCCTGCCCCTTGGCCTGCTGCCCCTGCTGGGGCGCTGGGGAGGCCTGATAATCGGGGTAACCCCGGTAAGCCGCAGGTTTCCTCGGGTAGAAGGAATTTTTCCCCAAGTCCTTCTTTTGGGAAGGAGCTGAGGTATTCTTAGAGAGCCTAGTCCTCCTCATGAACTCGGTCTCCAGTTTGGCGGCCTTTTCAGTCATGGGCTTGCCGAATAAGTTCTCCCCCTGACATGGGACATCGATCAACTTGTCTTGTACCCATTGCTCGAGGTTGGACGACGGTAGCCAGGCTTGGCGGCGTACACTGATGCCCGCCGCGACTACTCTGGCCGCCAACTCGAACCCGTCGTAGGCCGCTCGAGACATAAATTTGGAGCATTCACCGATGGCTCTGGATAGGCCCTTGAAGCACTGCAAGGGCTCCTTGGAGAGACCAGCCGAGAACCTGATGATCTCCTTTGTTAGATCTCTTACGTACATGACCATGTATAGCTGGTAGGCCTGGATTCGGCCATTCAGCATTGCGCCCTGGTAGCATTTTCTGCCAAGGGCATCCAAGGTGCGGGCCTCCCTGCCGGGTGGCACCGAGGAGTGCGTCTTCTGACTTCTTAGTCAACGCATCGCCGATTCCACAACTATGGAATTATGCGCCAATTGAGACTTTTGGAACCCAGGGCTCCGGCGGACTCGATACATCGAGTCGAGCCGCTTACTAACCACCGGTGTCAATGCCGGTGTCTCCCACATGTAGAGCATAAGGCGCTCCAGGATGGGAGGAATGGGCACCTTGAGGATTTCCAGAGGAGGGGGGCCTCATATCGGAGGATCTCGAGTTCATCTGCTCGTGGATCCTCCTCGGACTCCTTTGGAAAGGCCAAAGCTTTGGACATATCCCAAACGAAGTCTCGAAAGGCCATGTCCTCAGGGGGAGATCTCCTTCAAGGCTCCGACTCCCAGGGAATTGGAAGGGACATCCCGGTGAAGGCGAGTGTCCGGAGACACCTAGTCTTCTGACTCCCAGACGGAGTCATCCGAGTAGGACAGGTGGCAGTCCTCAGGCCCCGAGGAGTCAGGCCACTCTGGCGCTCGTTGGCTTGCCGGTGATGATCTCCAGCCCGAAGAATGGGAGATCAAGCGGGACTTCGGCAAAGGATCTGCATGGACCCGTAGGGCTTCGAGGATCGGCACGGCCTCCGGGATTGACTTCGTCATTGAGTCCCCGGTGGTCAGGGCAGAGGAACCGGACATACTGGATGCTATTGCCCTTTGCTGCTTTAGGAAGGCAATGATCTTGCGTTCCAAGGAATCCATCCTGGATGTAAGCTCAGGTGGTTCCGCAGCCTCTGGCTCGGGCGCCGATGAAATCAGGACCAACGCCAGTTCCCCCAGAGGGGTGTCCTTGACTAGAACAGGACGCACTGGCCAGGACCGGTCCATGGCCGGCTCCTTTCGAGAGAGCTTGATTGGACACTCCTTCCCCGACGCCTCAGGTTGAGGTTCGTGGCTCCTTGATCGGCCTCGTGAGGGACATGGTCATTCTGAACCATCCAGAGACGCAGCCGTCAAGGAAAATTTCCTTCTTTCAGGTTCCCCCAAGGAGGACCCCTTCTCTTGAGGTCCCCCGATGCCGCTCGGGTTTGGAATGCTCCTCTCGGGGCGTGGAGGTCTCGGACGAGGTCCTGGCTTTCGGAGGCATAAGGGAATTAGGAAAAATATTTTCCTGCTGCTGCTGGCGGCTTTTCAGGGCCTTTGAGGACATAAGTTTGCAAAGGCCACAAACAGCTGGGTCTTGGTCCGGGCTGAGGCACCGGAGGCAGCAGTCGTGCGTAACGGTGAGAGACATAATTTTACCACATCTGTCGCACTTTTTGAACCCGCTGTTAGCCATGGAAGGAAAAAAGGCCATCTGCAAGGTTGAAGACCTTTAGGGCTCCCAGGGAGAGAAAATAAGGGCAGGAACGCCCAAAAAGAAAATAAAAGAAAAAAGGAAAAGCTAACACGATACCGGGGTACCGGGGACGGGCGGGAAGAGTACTGGTAGTAGCCAGAAGAAAAACAACAGCCAAAAGGCAAGAAGAAAAACACTTTTTCCGGGAAAGAGGACAGACTACGTCTGAAGGGCTCCGCGGAAAAAAGAAAACTGAGCAAGATGGCCCCTTTGGGCAGGAAGCGGACCACGCATGCGTGGGGGCAACTCCCAAATGCTTTCTTTGAAAGCTGGGGATTTGCTCCGCGCGGGCTCCGTCGGCGCAGACGTAACCCATATGTGAGGACTGACTTCCTGCTTGCTCCCGGAGAAGGACATAAATTCAAATGGAACAAAACTGAAAGCATAGCACGAATACAAACAAAAAGAAAAAGAATTTATGGAAACCTGGTTTTCCACCACAAACTTGATAAACAGACAGATCGACACAGACCCGATCTACCAATCTCTGTGGACCAAAGAGCTGAAGCACCACCAATAATGCCCAGGAACAGCAACCACCCCAGCAACCCTCAGGGAAACCAACCAATCAATTCCTGCAAACCAAAGAGCTGAGTCAACACCAACAAGGCCCAGGAACAGCAATCACACCTCAGAAAACCTCAGGGAAACCAACCAATCAACCCCTGCGAACCAAAGTGCTGAGTAGCCACCAACCCCAATATAAGTACAAATGCAAGCATTCAGGCACATTACCATCTGGAACCCTGCACTGATAATGTCCCCTCGAATGGTCAAATTATCAAGCTCGGAAAACAATCCAACATCAAGGTTCCAAAGCCTTCAGATGGAGCTGGGAAAGCATAGTTGCTCACCTGTAACAGGTGTTCTCCAGGGACAGCAGGAATCAGTCCTCACATATGGGTGACGTCGGCACCGATGGAGCCCTCATGGAAGCATCCCCCCAGCTTTCAAAGAATGCCTTTGGAAGATCCCACCATGCATGCATGGTCCCCCTTCCCGCCCAAGGGTGCCATCTTGCTCAGTCAGATGACATAGTTAAAAGACGGCAAAAATAAAAGATGGTAAAGGAGCAACTCCAAGGGGAGGAGGGAGAGTTGTGAGGACTGATTCCTGCTGTCCCCGGAGAACAACTGTTGCAGGTGAGTAACTACGCTTTCTCTGGGAACAAGCAGGAAGTCAGTCCTTACATATGGGACTCCCCAACTACAGGCTACCGAAAGTCCATAGCAAAATAGAGGCTCCCTCACAGGGAGCTGTAAGCAGCAGCAATTTAGTCCGTGTACACATACCACAGTAAGACCCCTGTGTCCAACGAAACCAGCGCTCTGGTAGCCTGAACACGGAAGGGTCAGAGGGTAGAAGGTGCCTAAACCCCGAAAAGGTTACAGAGCACAGCCTGGCCGAAGGCACTGTCCCATCAAGACTCTCTTTCCAGGCAGTAATGGGCTGCAATGGTATGGACTGAAGACCAGGTGGTGGCCCGGCAGATGTCCACCCTCGGGACGGAGCACAAGTTTGCCACCGAAGCCGCCATGGTCCTGACACGATGTGCCGTGATGCGGCCTTCCAGCGGGAGCCTCGTCTGCTTATAAGCGAGGGCGATACAGTCTGCCACCCATGTGGACAGCGTATGCTTGGTTACCACCTCCCCCAGGCTACTGGGGTCGTAAGAGATGAAAAGCTGAGAAGCTTTGCGGTGGCCTTGAGTGTGTTGGATATAGAAGGACAAAGCCCTCTTACAGTCCAAGCCCATTACAGTCCTGTAATACTGTGCCTGCTGGCGATACTGTGCTTTTAGTAGCTGCATACCTGCCTCTAAGGATACTGTACTTGACAATCAAAGTTGGTCCTTATTATGCAGAGTAATATTACCGTTGAGCCACAAATATCACAATTACTCCAATGATGTGAGAATTTATCAAAACTAGTCTCAAGCTTCCCAGCTAAACCGTATAAATATATTATTTCAAATGGTCTTCACTTTTCAGTAAAAGAGTGGAAAATTGGGTCTCAGACTTGTAAGGAGCTATGGCATTAGCATTTCAACCAAATGCTCCAATTTGCATCAATGACCCCTCTTATGTTTACTGTTTTTTCTTATATTCAAACGTGATTTTCAAAAAGGAAGAACAGAAAAAAGTCAGGCTTATCTTTTTTTAAAGAATCCCAATGCCAGACTCAGCGCTGCTACGTTTCACAGTTACTTCGTTTCTATAGGGGCTTATAAGCCGACTTCTAGTGTCATCAATCTAACCAAACACGTTCGCCAGAGACGGTTCTCCCCCTTAGTGCATGGCGTTTTTTGTGTTCATAGTGCACGGCACTACGAACCTGAGCAACCTCTGATGGACTGGGCTAATAGGAACATACAAATATGCCTCCGTTAGGTCTAAGGTCGTCAAATACTCTCCGCAACAGACTGCCATGATCATTGAATGCAACGTTTTCATACGAAAGTGAGGCACTCGCAAAGCGCAACTGACATACTTCAGATCGGGTATGGATCTGAAGGACCCCTCCTTTTTGGGGACCACAAAATAAATCGAGTATCGACCTTGACCTAACTGGTTGCACGGAACTGCAATACCGCCTGCAAGTCTAGCAACCGGTGGACAGTCAGCTGGACCACTTGTCTCTTGGCCGGCACCATGCATGGAGAGAGAAGAAAAGCCTCCGGAAAAGGACGAGCAAACTCGAGTGCATACATAGAAACATAGAAAAATGACGACAGAAAAAGATCACATGGCCAATCTAGTCTGTCCTTCCATATCAACAGTTACAACAGTCCCCTTTTTTCCTGTGTTTGTCCCATGCATTTTTGAATTCAGATACTGTACTCATCTCTACCACCTCCACTGGGAGACTATTCCAGAGATCCACCACTCTTTCCGTAAAGAAATATTTCTGCATATCACTCCTGAATCTAACCCCTTTCACCCTCATCCCATGTCCCCTCATAGCAGAACTTGCTTTCAATCGAAAGAGGCTCTACACCTGTGCATTTATGCCACGGAGGTATTTAAATGTCTCAATCATATCACCTCTATTCCGCCTTTCCTCTAAAGTGTACATATTAAGATCCTTAAGTCTGTCCTCATATGCCTTATAAAGAAGACCACTAACCATCTGAGTAGCCACCCTCTGTACTGACTCCATCCTATTTATATCCTTTTGAAAGTGCGGTCTCCAGAATTGCACACAATACTCCAAATGAGGTTGCACCAAAGACTTATACAGAGGCACAATCACCTCCTTTTTTCTGCTAGCCATTCCTCTCTCTATACACCCAAGCATCCATCTAGCTTTTGCTGTCGCCTTTTCTACCTGTTTAGCTACTTTAAGATCATCAGACACAACCACACTGAGGTCCCACTCTTCTTTAGTGGACAAAAGTACCTCAACCCCTATACTATATTGCTCCCTTGGAATGCTGCAGCCCAAATGCATGACCTTACATTTTTTAACATTAAATCCCAGCTGCCAAATTCTAGACCATTCTTCAAGCTTAGCTAGAGCCCTCCTCATGTTATCTACACCTTCCAGGGTGTCTATTACAGATTTTGGTATCATCCGCAAAGAGGCAAACCTTACCCGATAGCCCTTCAGCTATATCACTAACAAAGATGTTAAAAAGAATCGGACCAAGGACAGATCCCTGGGGCACACCACTGGTAACTTCCTTCTCCTCAGAGTGAGCTCCATTTACCTGTAGCCTTTGTCGCCTCCCCCCAATTTCTAAACCCAAGCAGTAACTTTAGAGTCCATCCCTAGGGTGCTCAGTTTGTTTATAAGTCACCTGTGAGGAACAGTGTCAAAGGCTTTACTGAAATCTAAATACACCACATCTAGGGCTCTCCCTCGGTCCAATTCCCTGGTCACCCAGTCAAAGAAATCAATCAGATTTGTCTGACAAGACCTGCCTCTGGTGAATCCATGCTACCTTGGATCCTGTAATCCGGTGGACTCCAGAAACCTCACTATTTTCTCTTTTAGCAGCGTTTCCAATAATTTACTCACCACCGAAGTTAAACTAACCGGCCTGTTGTTTTCAACCACATCCTTACTTACGCTTTTGTGTAAAGGGACCACATGAGCCTCTCTCTAGTCCTTTGGCACCAATTCCGACTCCAAAGAGGCATTGAAAAGGTCAGTCAGTGGAACAGCTAGAACGTCCCCAAGTTCCTCAGTATTCTAGAGTGTATCCCATCCGGTCCCATCGCTTTGTCTATTTTAAGTTTAGCTAGTTTCTCACGAACACAGTCTTCTGAAAATTGTTCAAGATGCCCTTCGCTTCTGTTCCTGTTTGTGGGTGTTTTCTGAGGTCCTGTTCCTGGTTCTTCATCTGTGAACACAGAACAGAAATATTTGCTAAGCAATTCCGCTTTATCCTCATCAGCTTCTACATAATCCTCCCCGTCACCCTTGAGTCTGACAATACCACTTTTGCCCTTCCTCTTTTCACTAACATATCTGAAAAATGTATTATCCCCCCCCCCCCCCCCCCATTTTATTACATTGGCTATTTCCTCCTCTTTTTGAATTTTTGCTTTCCTTACTACTTTGCTAGCTTATCTAAATTTTTCCAAATATAGATGACTGTCTTCCTCTCTCTGTGATCTCTTGCATTTCATGAAGGCCTCCCTCTTTTTCTTCACCTTTTCAGCTACTTCTTTCGAAAGCCATAGCGGTCTCCTTTTTTCTTCTACCTTTATTTACCATTTTAACAAAAAGGTTGGTTGCCCTTAAAATATCCCCTTTCAGTTTTGCCCACTGTTTTTCTACATCCCCCAGCTGTTCCTATCCTGCTAACGACTCCCTGAGGTATTGGCCCATCTTGGCAAAGTCAGTTTTCCTAAAGTCTCAGACCCTTACTTTTGAATGGATTCTAACAGCCCTAGTCCTAATACTGAACCACACCATCTGGTGATCACTGGATGCAAAATGATCTCCCACTATAACATCAGAAACACTTTCACCATTGGTAACCACCAAGTCCAGTAGGCCCCTTCACATTTGGGGTCCGTTACCAATTGCCTGAATAGATGCAGTTAACAATGCCAAGAAAAATTACCATGCCTCAATACTAAATAATGCAATAAACAGACCTAGAGAACTATTCTCAATAGCCCAATAGCTAACGAACAACACCCACAACTCTAGCAATGAAATTACAGAAATCTCCCCACAGGACTTGGCAAACTACTACATGAACAAAACTATGTCCCACCCACACTTACCAAACTCTAAACACCTATCTCAAACCCATTATGCAGATGAATGGGCTGACTTCCAACCTCTATCTAATGTTGCACTCAAGAACATAATAACAAACATCAATACAACAACCTCACTCCTTGACCCTTGTCCAGTAACATGGATAAAGAACTCTCTACCTATCCTCTCACAATTCATCCTCCCCATAATAAATCTTTCGCTAAAAAATGGGTACTTACCCCCTTCACTAAAACATGCAGATTCGCCCAAACTTAAAAAACCCCACCATGGACAAATCATCACCTAAATCCTACAGACCCATATCAAGCATTCCGTTTATGGCTAAGCTAATAGAAAAAGCAGTACAAATTCAGACCCAAGAATACATTGATAGTTCAGCCCCCCTTGATGATCAACAGTACGGGTTTCGTCCTCATCACGGGGTGGAGTCACTACTAACAGTTCTAATTGATACCCTTGTAAGAGGTATTGATAACTCAAAACAGGCATTCCTACTCATATTCATTGACATCTCTGCAGCCTTTGACAGTGTCCACCACTCAACAATGATCAGGAAACTAAGACAAATAGGAATAAAATCCACGGTTATTAACTGTTTTTCCTCTTACCTAAGTGATCGAACTCAAACGGTACGAATTGGTAACCTCACTTCAAAAACTTACAATCAGGAATTAGGCCTCCCCCAGGGCTCTGCACTGTCAGCGTTACTATTTAATATTTACTTAAAACACATCTGTCAAATATTTAAAAAATTCAATGTCCACTATCACCTGTATGCGGACGACATAATGATGTATGTCCCATTCACAATACCTAATATTCCTACACTACTTATTAATACCTGCCTCAACGAAATAAACAATTGGCTAAATGAAAACAACTTATACATTAATCACGCAAAAACAGAAGCCCTAATAGTAACTAAAAACACTACATTCATTCCCCCATCACACATTACATTACAAAATAATGATATCATAATAAAAACTGAAATACGTTACCTAGGAGTTATACTAGACAAACACCTCAGTATGGACGCACACATAAGAAATATAACAAAAAAAGTTTATTTTAAACTCAAAGTATTAAAACAACTCCGCCCCTTAATGCACCTACAGGATTTTCAACGCATAATACAAGCTATAATAACTCCCCATTTCGACTTTGCGAACTTAACTCTACTAGGCGTAACAAAACATAATCTAAAAAAACTTCAACTAGCACAAAATGCAGCAGCCAGGACTATTATGAATACCCCACCATTCCATCATATAACACCTATTTTAGAGTATTTACACTGGCTCCCGATTCAATGCCGGATTCATTATAAAACTCTTTTAACTACATACAAAGTCCTAAATAACACAGCACCTCTTACTCTAAATAAACTTATCAATAAAGAACCCAATCATATTCCTCAAAGGCGAGACCAACTAAATAAACTAATAACACCAAAGGAATTTATAAAGGCCAAAAAATCAACAAACAAGAAAGCATTCTCTCATGCTGCCCCTATAATCTGGAACACCATTCCTTCGGAATTAAGATCTTTATCACAAATCATAGAGTTCAGGAAAAAACTTAAAACACATTTATTCTCAACATACTACGGATCCTTGTCGAACTCACCTCTTCAACAAGAAAAAGGATAGTTTCAACAGCCGACTTAACCCATCCCTGAAATGAAATAGAAGCTAAAATCCCAAACCGATGTTATTGAAAACATACATACCTTGTACATAGTTATAACTTGGTTCCTTGTACATAGTTTACAACTGTTAATTGTAAGATTGAATTTCTTGTAGTTTCATATTGTTATCTGTAAAAACAGCATTGTCTTGTTTACTGTTGTTCCATGTAAACCGCAACTGATCAATGGAAGGTGCGGTATATAAAAAATTGCTAATTAAATTAATTAAATCTCCCTGTAGAGAATCCAGGATCTCCTTACTTCTAGATGATACTGCGCAGGAATGTGCCAATCAACATCTGGCATATTGAAATCCGCTGTCAGTAGCACTTCCCCTTTCCTAGCAAAGCTGCATATGTCTTCTATTAACTCTCTTTCCACCTCTTCCTCTTGTGAGGGAGGTCTGTATATCACACCAATGCAAATAGATTTCTCATTCCCTCTTTCTAGTTTAACCCACAATGCCTCCTCTCTCCCTTTTAAGCTCTGTAATTCCAAAGCTTTAATATTATTTTTTACATATAGTGCCACTCCTCCTCCCCTTCTTCCTACCCTGTCCTTTCTGAATAAAGTATAATCTGGTATAGTTACATCCCAGTCATGTTTTTTTGTGAACCATGTTTCTGTAACTGCCACTAAATCCAAGTCAGCCACTCCCACCAAAGCTTCAACATCAGGGATCTCATTTCCCATGCTACGGGCATTTATACACACCGCTTTTCATGTGTTACCCCTTTTACCCATTTCCATAAAGGTATTTAATGTATCACTTACCTGAGTGCTTTCTTCACCCATCCCCAACAAATCTAGTTTAAAGCCCTCTTAAGTAGATTAGCCAGTCTACTACTAAAGACCCGTCAACCTTTCTTGGACAGATGGACGCCATCTCTGCTCTGAAACCCTTGGAACAGCATCCCATGGTTCAGGAAACCAAAACGCTCTCGATGACACCATCCACACAGCCATGCATTCATCTCCAGGATGCGAGCCTCTCTGCCTTGGCCTTTACCCTCAACAGGGAGGATTGAAGAGAACACCACCTGTGCACCTATCTGCTTCACCCTCTGTCCCAGAGTCATGAAGTCACTTTTGATACGCTCAGAGGGATACCTGGCAGTAACATGGATTAGCAACATTGGGTAATAGTCAGTGGGCTTGATGAGTCTCAGCAAACTCTCCGTAACATCTTGGATTTTGGCACCAGGCAGTCAGCATACCTCTCTGGACATCAAGTCTGGTCAGCAGATGGACGCCTCAGTACCCCTCAGAAGAGAGTCACCAACCACCACTACCCTTTGCTTCCTTGTGGTCACTGATTCTGCAACTTTGGAGTACTAGAGCTCTGGTTCTTCCCTTTCCAGGGATGCTTTCACCTCCTCCACTTCCAGGGCTGCATAATGGTTCTTCAATTCAAGGGCTGGAGAAGTTGGATTGGTGATTCTGCAGGCCCTGGTGACTTGTGTCCAACCTTCGTCATTCTGTAGGCACCCATCCTCTCCTCTGCTGGAGAGCATGGTTGCTGCAAGAAGCATCTCATCAATGTACTTCTCACTGTCTTGAATGCTCCTCAGACTCATCACCTCCTCTCTGAGCTCCTCCACTTGTTTTCTGAGAGCTTCAGCATGCAGGCACCTTGCACATGGAACCGGTCCTTCAACTGGCATTGGGACCTTTGTCTGGACAGAGGCAGAAGCTGTAACGGGGGCAACAGCTTTGGCGATATGATTTTTCCCAGCCATAGTTCTGTTTGTGGAGTTTGGGTATTTGTTAACGCAAAAGAAAGAGATCTACCAAAGTAGCAGCCGGTTTCCCAGTTGTCCTTTCAGAGAAAAAGCAGTTCAATCTCTTTAATTATATTAAAATTGAGCTGTTCCAAGTCCCTGTGTTTTGTTAATAGGGAGGTGCCCTATAAAGTGGGTGGGAGTTGGGGGGGGAGGGTAGGGAGGGAACTAACTCCTGATTAGGTGTCAGTAGCTCCCCAAGAGCTGAGAAAGTTACCAAAGCAGAGTTTTAAACCTACCCCACTAAGGAAAATATTTCTTCTTTTAAAAATGTACCAAAACCCTTTTAAGCGCTACCAGTCAGAGAGCTAGCAATTTTTAAAAAAAAAACACAAATCTTTACCTTTGTTTGAAATGTATAGCCCCTGTTAGGAATGCCTCCAGTGCAGGGCTCTGAAGCCTTTTATGCAGACCTCAGCTGCTCTCAGTTCTTTCACAGGCTAATCAGGCCCACTAACTCCTGATTAGGTGTCAGCAGCTCCCAAGAGCTGAGAAAGTTACCAAAGCAGAGTTTTAAACCTACCCCATTAAAGAAAATATTTCTCCTTTTAAACTAAAGCACCAAAAAGAATGTAACTTTGTTTTAAAATGTACCAAAACCCTTTTAAGAGCTCCCAGTCAGAGAGCTAGCAATTTTAAAAAACCACAAATCCTTACCTTTGTTTGAAATGTATAGCCCCTCTTAGGAATGCCTCAACAGTGCAGGGCTCTGAAGCCTTTTATGCAGGCCTCAGCTTCTTTCGAAAACCATAGCGGTCTCCTTTTCCTTCTACCTTTATTTACCATTTTAACAAAAAGGTTGTTTGCCCTTAAAATATAACCTTTCAGTTTTGCCCACTGTTTTTCTACATCCCCCAGCTGTTCCTATCCCACTAACGACTTCCTGAGGTATTGGCCCATCTTGGCAAAGTTAGTTTTCCTAAAGTCTAAGACCCTAGCTTTTGAGTGGATTCTAACAGCCCTAGTCCTAACACTGAACCAACACCATCTGGTGATCACTGGATGCAAAATGATCTCACACTATAACATCAGAAACACTTTCACCATTGGTAAGCACCAAGTCCAGTATAGCCCATTCACGTGTGGGGTCTGTTACCAATTGCCTGAATAGTTCTCCCTGTAGAGAGTCCAGGATCTCCTTACTTCTAGATGATACATATTGAAATCCCCTATCAGTAGTACTTCCCCATTCCTAGCAATGCTGCGAATGTCTTCAATTAACTCTCCATCCACCTCTTCCTCTTGTGAGGGAGGTCTGTATATCACGCCAATGCAAATAGATTTCTCTTTCCCTCTTTCTAGTTTAACCCACAGTGCCTCCTCTCTCCCTTTTAAGCTCTGTAATTCCAAAGCTTTAATATTATTTTTTACATATAGTGCCTCCCAGATGACCTCCAAGACCCACTGTGTGTGGTAAGGTGGATCAAGATGGAGTAAAACTGCCAAAGCCAACCTCCTATCGGCACCCCCTCGGTCTCCGCCTGGGCCCGCCACGATTCATTGCGACTTCTTAGGGTTGGCCCCAGAACTAGGGAAGAACCCTCTCCCAGAACCTCTGCCCCCTCGAAAGGGCTGACCCTTTGCCAGATATTTTGGCTACTGGTAAGGAGAAAATGCATTGCCTGAAAGTGTCAGAAATCCCGACTCGCATCCTGAGCATTCGGTGTAGCCTTCGCTGCTTTGGGTGTATCCTTCAGCAATTTAAATGGCTTTTAGCATCCCCCAGCTCCTTTGCCAGGTTCTCCAAATACACCCCAAACAAAGGTTTACCCCGAAAGGGAAGCTCGGTTAGCCTATGTTTGGAGGAAACATCAGCTGTCCAGTTGCGGAGCCAAAGCAGCTGACGAGCAGCGACTACCTGATAGGGAAAGAAATAAAGCTTAAAGTGTGTAGCAGGACTAAGAGGACCGCAAGGGAAAATAGGAATTCTGTATATATCTATATATGGAAAGAAATGTGCTGTGCTAAGACAAATTGATTGTTCTACACGGAGACGACTAACATCTGTGAATTTACTGATAAGCTGTGGTGGGCCTCAGGGGATGAGTTGATGATGTATGTATATGTTTCTTTTAATGTATAAAAGACAGACAGACCCTCTAACCTGTGGAATAAACTTACATA
Source organism: Ichthyophis bannanicus (assembly GCA_033557465.1). Classification (NCBI taxonomy): domain Eukaryota; kingdom Metazoa; phylum Chordata; class Amphibia; order Gymnophiona; family Ichthyophiidae; genus Ichthyophis; species Ichthyophis bannanicus. The sequence continues at coordinate 199,177,477 of CM066039.1, forward strand.
CTACTTATGTGCGAGTGTGTGTGTTTGTTCCCCTGGAATTCCAGACAGAGAAGGTAAGGTGATTCCTCAGCCCAGAGGATTAACGGACGTCCCGAGGGTAAGTGGTATATAGTGCTGGGAAAGGAATAACCCACACTAACAATTTGGTGTCAGAAGTGCGATTTCCCTGATGCACTGGGATTTCCAGACTTTCTAAATTGATGTTGCTTTGGTGGCTTGTCTCAGGGATGCGCTTTGGTAGCGCTGTGCATAACAGGGACATCCTGCTGGGCCCGTGGTAATACCCTTTTCCTTCTCTGTGGCTTGTGTGATTGTGTGAGCTTGGCAAGACGCCCCTGCCTCAGCCTGAAGCGATAGCGCTAGTGACGGTTGTTGGCAGACAGCAAGTGGCTAAGCGTGCGATTGTTGGATATTAATTAGAGGATGTGGAGGTCCCAAGGTAAGTGGACCGCTCCAGAATCCGCGGGAGTGCATGCGCGCTGTGGTAAGGAAGCTCATTCTGAGTTAGGAGAAAGTGAAAAAACCAAAGAATTCACACTAATAAAAGGACCTATTTTGCAAGGTCAGAGAAATAAAACCACAACCACACCTAGAAACCAGAAAATCCCCAGCTGGAACAGGTTTCAGAGTTCCCCTAGTGGAGTAAGGGAGAGTGAATTCAGACCCAAGGTAAAAGACCCTTACGTCAGTAAGCTCCCTGATTACCCAGGTGCCAGAGGGCAAGCTGATCTCCGTCACCTGGGAAGAGAAGAGGTGGGGCTGGAACCTTGGAGATTTAACCCTAGGTTAGAATATATAGAAGTTAGGAAGGAGAGCAATGGGAACAGGAGCAGGAACAGCAGAAGAGGAGAGTGCTGGAAAGAGCCAGAGAGAGGTACAGAGCACGAGAGAGGAGAAGCTGCTACAAGCCAAGGCACAGGTACAAGCCTTAGAAGCCTGTCCCATACTGAGCAGTGCAGAGTTGCAGGAGACACTCTCAGCTCTAATGAGAGGCTGTCAGCTAAGCCCAGTGAGCTAGAACGAGAGATAGAACCAATGCAACTAGGAGAGCCTGATGCAGCTTTGAATGAGGAAGATATATTCATGGATTGCTCTTTGTGCCAAGCCTTAACTACAGAGGGGTTGAAGGAAAGCCAACCTTAAGAGAAAACTCTCCAGAGCAAGGTAACCTTGAAAATCAAGGAAGATGTTTTGTGAATTCCCTGTGTTAAAGAGGGGAAACATATGCTAAGCAGTGAGAACAAGCTGAAGCTGTATAATTGTGCTTGTTAAACACCTGCTATCCTGTGCAGTGAGACGGCAAGAAGCCAAGCTAACGGTGAGAGAAAAAAGCTTTTGTTTTGCTTTTGAATGTTCCTGAGAAAACCTGAGTAGAGCTTTGTTTGCTTATTGGAAGTTTATTCCTGTTGGAAGTTTTGCTTTGCTTATAAAGAGGAGAGCAGCCTGGAAATGTTTGGAACTGAAAAGAAAGAAAACTGCCATTGAAGAAAGCTGTTTGTGTTTATGCTTTAACTAGCAAGGCTGGAGAAAGCTGGTAGCCTTGCTGTTAAAGGGGTTTTTGCTTTTGAGCTGAAGAATACTGTAAGCTGATATTTTGTTTTGACCTTTTGCTTATGTCCTGTTGTGTTTTGAAAGAAACCTGGAGAAATAATCCTGAAAGAGGTAATTTATGAACCTTGCATTTGAGTTTAATAAATTTCTGTCATTGCCTTACCAAAAGAGCCAAACTATAAGTTTTTTTTCTACCTGAAGCCGTATGTGTAGCAGTTAAACTACATTTCCCAAGAAGCATTGCGGGGGAACCAGTCAGAGAAGGCTGAAAAGGGAAGTTTCTATTAGAACCACGACCCTCCATGTTGAATGCAAGGAGCAAGGGCGTGACAGCGCGCAGCCAAATGTTGTGATAAGGTTTAAAACTACAGCTAAGAAGGCATCCTATTCTCGCCATACCCCGGTCCCTCCCGGCGCACCCCCGGCAGATGGGGAGATGCCGAAGGAATACGTAGACAGAGTGGCTGGCAGGGGGTTATTATACTAATCCCTGGGTGGATAATATGGCGGTGTGGACAGAAGGTTCACATAGCTCAAATCCTTTTCCCAGGGAGGGTAGCTTCTCTGCCTGGCATTTAGTTATGATTCGGGAATTGTATCTGGGGGATAAGAAAGCTTTTCCCTTTTATTCCGGAGACCCAAAATGGCCAAAATCTTATATGAAGGAATGTGGTACTGTATGGATACAACTGGCTCCTTATTATAATGGTCAGCACCTACCAGTGCTTGACTTGCCCCGGGAACTGCCTCCGAAATCGCCCCAACCCAAGGTGTCCTCCTCCCAGGTGCCCACGGCCCCTCCGCCGTATTAGCCCATTTACCCCTCCCTGGTTGGATCGGCTGCCATTGTAAAGTCAGCCAGAGACTCTGATTCATTAGAGGACATTGTTCTGGTGGCGGCTGCTTCTACCGCGCACCCCCCGGTAGTATTGGCGGAGCATGCCCCCATCCACTGGGAATTACCTATAGATAAAATGTTTCAGCAGATATGTACCACTTATGAGGCTGTGCGTGGCAAGAGGGAGGAGCCTGCCGGTTCCCCTCCACTGCCGCCTGCTGCCTGGCTACCTTCTCCTGCCCTACCTTCTCACTCAAGCCCATGCTTGACCGAATCTGGGCCCGCCCCTGCCAGGCAGGATGCGCCCAGGGACAACATGTATCGCCAACTGTGTAAGACATCTCCGGAGGTCTCTACCGGGAGTTTGGGGATGCAAGCGGGGAACGGAGGGTCCGCTGCCGCTTCCCCTTCCGTCCCTTTTGCCCCGCCGAAGTCCCTTATTACCCCCCCTAATTCCCCCCTTCCGATGCCTTCATCCGAAGATCGGGGGGGGGGGGGGAACAGGAACAAAGTAGGGCTAGGGCTCATAGGGATGGGCTTAGCCCTCATAACCCCTTTCATAAGCTGGATTCAAATGACGTGAGAACTTTTAATAGTGATAGAATGACAGGAGACCCTACCTCTAAGGGCCATATATACACCCAGTATCCTTTTCTAACTATTGGTAACCAGCTTGTTGTTAAGCCCCTGGATCCCGCCATCCTTTCTTCTATCTTACAGCATGCCCCGAACCCCATGAAAACGCCAGCTGCCACTGTGCACTTCTTGCAACATATGACTCGTGGTTTGCAGTGCACGGCGCAGGACTACCGCCTCATTATTGAGGGTGTCCTGGGGTATGATGAAGAAACCCCATTTGATTTTTCAAAAGTTAAGTCACTGGCGAATCCTTATGAGATGCCGGATGATTCTAATTATCCTCTCCAATATCCCGAGGTGATAAAAAAGATGTGGGATGACGTGTTAGAAGAGTTTGAGCGTTTATTTGGGGTGAAACAGAATCTTGCTGCATCTATTGTATGCGTGCAGGAACCAGGGGAAGGAGTTTCACAGTTTGTGTGAAGGTTTCGTAAGTGTTGGATGGAAGAGGCAGGTTTATCACAGGAAGGCCTGATGGCTTTGATGTATATTCAGACGCTGTTTGGGGCTATGCGCCCTGAAGTGACTGTAGCATGTAAGCGAATGATAGATGCTTGGTTTAGCATGACTCCGGCAGAATTAGAGAAGGTAATATTAATGAAGGAAGTGGCGGGATGCTTTGCAGATATGGATGTTAAGAAAGGTAAAATTTCTCATGCTTGGCAGCAGGATATTGGTTGCCAGCAATCCTACCCCGGGGGATATCAACCCCCAGGGCCTCAGTGGTCGCAATCTCGGGGGTGGAGGGGACAGCGGGGTTGGTTTCGAGGCGGGCGGGGTGGTGGAAGAGGAGTAGGGCAGGGAATATCTAGGAATCAGATTTGTTTTCATTGTAAGCAACAAGGACATTGGAAAAATGAGTGCCCTTACATGGCATGTGCCGACTCAGTGGGGGTGGGCCTTGCCCCCTCCTGCGACGCCATCGGCACCACTCCTTCCCCCATCTAGTAGCCCTGCAATCCCTGTTATCCCTATTACATGGCAACAGCCCCCGCAATGCCCATAGGGCTGCTCTGAGGCAACGGTTCCAATCTGGGTTCAGTTAACAGGTGGATGGAAGGAGCTCCCTTGTTGTACGTTGTGCATTAATGGCCAGCAAGTCTCCTTTGTAATCGATATGGGAGCGACTTGCTGTACGTTGCATGCCTCTGTTTGTAGGGAACCCTTAACGCCAGGTCCTGCCTCAGTTGGGATAAATGGAACCTCTACCCCCACATGGATTACACCCCCAGTTGTCTGTCTCCATGCTTGGTAACAATACCGTTCTGTTTACACATTCATTTACAATTATTCCCTCCTGTCCAGTGAGTCTCCTGGGGCGGGACCTGTTGTGTCGCTTAGAAGCAGTAACTATTAGTAATTCAGATGGCTCTTTTGCCTTGCACTCTCCTTTTTTATTAAATATGATTTCTACAGAGGCGCATGGGTTGTCCAAGGTTCCTCCTAAACTCTGGGCCACCTCCCCAACTGACGCCGGGTTGGTCCCCTGTACGCCGTACATGGCACGTTTGAAGGATCCTCAAGCTGTCGTCTGTATTCGACAGTACCCTTTGTCTGGCCCTAAGGAAACTGCCTTGCAGTCCATGGTCCAGGATTTTGTCGCAGCAGGTATTGTTGTTCCTACTGTTTCTCCTTATAATACTCCCGTGAATCCCATGCCTAAGGGGGATGGGTTCCATTTTACCCAGGATTTACGGTCCGTAAATCAGCTTGTTGTCCCACTGGCACCGGTGATGCCCGATATTGCCGGGCTACTTACTCTTATTCCTACGGAAGCCAAATGCTTCACGGTTATTGATTTAGCTAATGCCTTTTTTAGTATACCACTAGATCCCATCATGCAGCCTCTTATGGCTTTCACACATGCAGGCAAACAATATACCTGGACTCGCCTGCCGCAGGGATACATTGATTCCCCGGCGGCGTATTCTCTTGTTCTTAAGGCATCAATTGAAATGTGGCATCCGCCTTGTTCCTCCACCCTTCTCCAGTATATGGATGATTTGTTGTTATGTTCTAAAACAATCACAGAATGTGAAAATGACTCTGTATCCTTGCTCTGCCATCTAGCCTCCCATGGACATAAGGCTTCTTTAAAAAAGCTCCAGTGGTGTTGTGAGCGTGTTACCTACTTGGGGTTTGTGCTGTCCCCTGGAAACCGGGCGCTCTCTCCCGCCCGAGTACAGGCAATTATAAAATTATCTCCTCCAACAACAGTGACACAAATGCTGGCTTTCCTTGGAATAGTATCCTTCTGTCGTGCTTGGATCCTGGACTGTGCTAACTGGGATTCCATATTGCGAAGGGCTACTTTGCAGTTACCAGGCTCTGCATCTATTGTATGGACTGAAGAAATGCTTTCTGCGTTTGCTACTTTGAAAAAGCTGCTTATCTCGGCTCCTACACTTGGACTACCCGACTATGGGAAAATGTTTTACTTATATGTAAGGGAAGAGGGAGGAACTATGGCAGCTATTTTGGCTCAAGTCCACGGGGGGGGAGAGGGGGGAAATGCGCCCAGTCGCATATTTATCGAAAAAATTGCCCCTCCAGGTACAGGGTATGCCTGCATGTTTGTGAGCCCTGGCGGCTTCGGCTACTGCCGTACAGATGCCTATCCCGATTACCCTGTCTCATGAGACTATTCTGTTTTCTACCCATTCTGTTTTAAATGTGTTAAAGAACCTTACTATGCAACACATGACAGCCCAGCGCCTTAGTGGGTATGAGGTGATTTTAACAACCACTGAAGGGTTGTTGGTTAAACAGCAATCCACTGCCTTTACCCCGATGCTGGCCTTGCAAGCCTTAATGTGCCCAGTAGATGATTCCGAGTTGCCCCAAGAAGAACATGATTGCTTAAAGTTGATTAAATTTGAGACGTCAGTAAGTCCTGATTTGCCCTCCTCCCCACTCCCGGACGCTCCACATATATTTGTGGACGGGAGCTGTGTCCGTCCCACAGACAACGCCTACATTGCTTCTTATGCCATTGTAGAACTCCCAAATATTTTGCATGAAGCCCAGTTATTACCTTATGGTTCTGCACAAGCTGCAGAATTGGTAGCGCTTACTAGAGCCTGTGAATTATTTGCTGATAAACGTGTTAACATTTATACAGATTCCAGGTATGCCTTTGGGGTGGTGCATGATTTTGGTCTCTTATGGGGGCGTAGGGGATGGAAAACGGCAGACGGTAAACCAATTTCTCATGCACAATTGGTTAATGAACTGCTGGCCACCTTATGTAAACCCAAAGAAGTCGCCGTTATTAATTGTACTGCACACAGATATGACACTTCTATTGCCTCTCAATGTAATGCCTTAGCTGATCTTGCAGCCAAACAGTGTGCACAAGCCCAAATTGAATTCTTACGTAGTAATAATATCTCTCAGGGCATGCCGACAGTTTCTTATTATTTGTCTGATTCTCCATTGTCTGAATATTATGTTTCCCCTCTTGAACATTCTTTTCCTCTGCACCACTTGCAGGCTGCTGCAGATCCCGAGGATATTATGTATTGGGAACAGCATAATATGAGTTTAAATTCATCACAGATTTGGCAGGAAAAAGGGGGCGAAGAGGACTACCGAAAGCGGCAGCCCCTCTCTTAATTGGTCAAGTACATGGGGTAGAGCATAAAAACAGAAAGACGGTTCTTAAGGAGTTACAGGAAATATTTGTTTGCAGAGATTTGCCTCATTTAGTGGAATCACAATTGAGTCAATGCTTAGTATGTGCTAGGAATAATGTTCAGCAGGGAAAAGCAATAGGACAATTGCAACATTTACCCCCACCCCAAGGCCCGTTTCAGGCCCTACAGGTAGATTTCACATGTATGCCACAATCGATAGGGGGTTATAAGTATTTGTTGGTCATTGTAGATAGGTTTTCAAAGTGGCCAGAGGCTTTTCCCATGACCAAAGAAGATGCTAGAACAGTAGCAAAAATTCTCTGTAAGGAAGTTATTCCCTGCTTTGGGTGTCCCCTTTCTATAGATTCTGATCAGGGACCAGCGTTCACCTCTAAGGTGTTACAACAGATTACTCAGACGTTTGCCATTGATTGGAAATTTCATGTCCCATATCACCCACAGTCATCAGGGATAGTAGAACGAATGAATCAAAAAATTAAAGAAAAATTAAAAAAGGCTACACAACACGCCCCAGGAAGGTAGCCAATGTATCTGCCAGCTGTACTGGCAGAAATTAGGCTAACCCCTGGGGCATCTGGATTCTCTCCTTTTGAAATTCTGATGGGACGATCCTTACCCTTACCCTGGAAATGGCCCGAGGGAACGGTGATAATGGCGGATGGCTTGTTGCTAGCAAAGGAAGAATATGCTACACAGCTAGCTAAATATTTATGCACGATGTCTGAACAAGTGTACAATGCTTTCCCTTTTCCTTCTACAGAACCGACACACCTGTTCCGCCCAAGAGACCGTGTGCTGGTAAAGCTGTTTCATAAGAAGGGCCAGTGGGATCCGCCGTTTGGAGATCCGGAGGAGATTATTGCAGTTACTCGCACAGCTGTGCTATCTGATAAGCATCTGACCTGGGTACACGCCTCACACGTCAAGAGTGCACTGGAGGATTCCTGGAAGATGCCTGACTCGCCCCAGCCATGAGGACCTTGGACGCAGGCACATCGGACAGAGAACAATGCAACTTGGATTCAGTTCGCTTGGATGCCCTTAGCTGGACTTCCTGGATCCCAGTTTTCCAGACCCCCACTATCACCGCTGAATTAGGCCCTGCAGAACTCCACCACTTTTATGTACTCTTATACACCTGTTTCCACGGTGGCTGATGTACCCGAGCGCGCCACCACCGACCTCCAGTTAATAATGTCTGCTTAACTGTCCTTCAGAAGATGCTTAACTGTCCTTCAGAAGACTGATCGGCTGTTCTTATAGTGGGCCTATGCAGGCCCAAAGGGGGGATTGATAGGGAAAAAAATAAAGCTTAAAGTGTGTAGCAGGACTAAGAGGCCCCAAGGGAAAATAGGAATCCTGTATATATCTATTGTGACATAGAAGCCCACACAGAACCTATGCAAATAGATAGAAAGGAGGAATTTACCTTTGAAACTGTTAGTCAGCCAGCATATACAGCTCATGAGAAACAGGGAAAGAGAGGAGCAGAGCTGACACGCCCAAGCTCTGACGTAGCAGCAAGCTCAGAGCTTGATTACACTCACCTGGGCAAGAAAGCCGAGCCAGCCTGCAGGGAACAGAGAGATAAAAGCCGGAGGGTAGCTCCAGCAAAAGAGTGCTGTGATTCCCCAGAGAGAAAGGAGTGCTGGGATTCCTCAGGGAGAAGCAGTGGGCGTGTCAGAGAAGCAGGAAGCAGCAGAGGCAAAGCCTCAGAGAAACGTGGCTGGAAAAGCACACAGGCAGCTGGAGGTCCTGTGAGAAACCAGGTTGCAGCTCAGAGAGAGAAGCCAGGGCAGCAGAAGAAAGGAAGGCACACCCTGTGGCTAGGAACTTACCTGGACCAAGAGAGCAAGGAGTCTCCCAGACCTCACTGCCAGAGGAGAGGCTTCAGCATTCATACAGGTGGGAGACTAGCACTATAATAAGGAAAGCCAGAAGTTCTGTTTGGAACACAGGGCCATGGCACTGCTCAACACAAGAAGTGTCAGCAGAAAATTATAAAGGAGTTCCTGATAACTGGAGGGAACAAAAGAAGAGCCGGGGAAGAAACACTACAGCTACAGGTACTTTTAAACCTCACAGTATGGAACTGTGTTCTTATGAGATACCCGAGTTCTCAGTAAGGGGTTTTTCCAGAGACAGCAGTAAAGGTCTGAAGCCAAACCCCACACATACTGAATGTGAGGATATGCAATGGGAGTGTAGCACTAGTGAACCCGAATATGCTCCTATGGATTGTACGCTATGTTTATGTTTATTGTTTTTTGATAAAACCACCTTTCTCCAATAATCAAAGCGGTGTACAATTAAAAACAAGGTTAAAAAAAAGAAAGGCCGAGGCCATGGAAAAGGAAAAGAAAGTTACAATTCATTCTTAAAGGATAGTGCAGACAAGAGAAACAAGAAGGGATGGGGAAGGAAACAAGAGGGTAGGCAAGGGGCAGGGGAAATGGGAATTACACAAAAGGGGAGGGCACATCGAAAGCCAAGGAAAAGAGGTGGGTTTTCAGATTGTGTTTAAAGGTGGTGTGGTGAGGTTCTAAACGAAGGGAAGAAGGGAGGGAATTCCAGAGGGCGGGACCAACAAAGAAAAAAGCAGAAGCACGGGTGGATTGAAGGTGAGCACGAGAAGGGGAAGGAAGAGTGAGGCGGTTGAGGTGGAAAGAGCGAGGAGTATACCGGGGAGAGTGAAAGGAAAGGAGGTCGGAAAGATATTGCGGGGTGCCTGTGTGGAGAGCTTTGTGAACCAGAGTGAGTAGCTTAAATTGAGAGCGGTAGGGAAAGGGCAACCAGTGAAGCTGAAAGAGCAGAGGGGTAATGTGATCCCGAGGGGAAGCGTGACAGACAAGACGAGCAGCAGTGTTCTGTATCCGTTGCATCCGAGACAACTAAGACTGAGGGAGATCAATGAGGACAGAGTTGGCGAAATCCACACGGGACATAACCAGGGACAACAGCAGGGTAGAAAGGGTCGAAGGGGATAAAAACGGACGCACCGCACGGATTTGACGGAGGAAAAAGAAAGATGATTTAGTGATATGGGAGAGGTGGGCCTGAAAAGATAGATTGGAATCAAAGTGAACACCAAGATAACGAAAAGTGGAGACCAGGGGAACAGACAACATTGAGTCTTTAAGCTAAGTTTTGTATATAGCAAAGAAAAAGATGATATTTTTCTTTCAGAAGAAGTTGTTTGTTTTCCATGTTTTGTTTTGCACTTAAAAATCCTTTGGGAAGGGGAATAAATTCCTTGTTATGTTTTGCCTTGAACACTCGACTTACGACTATTATTTGCTAACAGAAGATATCAGGGTAACCCCAACCTTCGCACCCTAGGTGAAGGCCTGGCGCCACTGTTCCCTCTAAGCTGTGCGCGTGTGCGCGCGCACACACCTCGCCGAGCGAGCGCACATACTTTACAACAGAGCGCACAAAAATTACGGCTCTGATTCTGATAGAAAACAACACAGACGTCTTAAAATTTAAAAGTTATGATTGTAATTACTAGAAATTTCCCGCTTCATTTAGTAATCGTCTATTTTCATTTAATTTGATTAAAATCAATGTGGTGTACATACTGTATTCTGACGTGTAGTCAAATTTTAAAGTATATAACTCCGAGTGTCGTTATGTGGCGCACAAAAATGTAACCTTCCTTCAAAAGCTGCACACAGCTGATATTTTATGCGCACACAGCCTACAGAAAATTAGAGGGAACATTGCCTGGCGCCCGTTTACACTATATATGGAAAGGAATGTGCTGTGCTAAGACAAATTGATTGTTCTATATGGAGACGACTAACATCTGTGAAGTTACTGATAAGCTGTGGTGGGCCTCAGGGGATGAGTTGATGACGTATGTATATGTTTCTTTTAATGTATAAAAGACAGACAGCCCCTCTAACCTGTGGAATAAACTTACATACTACTTATGTGCGAGTGTGTTTGTTTGTTCCCCTGGAATTCCAGACAGAGAAGGTAAGGTGATTCCTCAGCCCAGAGGATTAACGGACGTCCCGAGAGTAAGTGGTATATAGTGCTGGGAAAGGAATAACCCACACTAACACTACCGATGCCATACTCTTGGCAGTGGCTCATAACAAGTCATAAAAGGCATCCGCCAGGTAAGCTGCTCTTGATTCCAGATGAGTAACATCCAGCTGACTCAACACCGATTCTGCACCCCCAAGCCCTGAGACAGTTCTATGCCCCCCAAAGTCTGAGACCAGCGCATACATGCACGAGCCAAGTAAGCCCCACAGACAGATGCCTAAAGAGTGAGCATGTTAACCTCAAAGGCCTGTTTCAACAGGGTTTCCAATTTCTTATCCTGCGGATCCTTTAGAGCCACTCCGCCCCCTATGGGAATGGTGGTTTTCTTAGTTACCGTTGTCACCAAGGCATCTACCTTGGGCAACCTGAGCATCACTGTCTCCTTGGCTGCTACCGGGTACAGGCACTGCATAGCCCTACTACCCCTGAGACCTGCCTCTGTGACTTCCCATTCGAGGTCAATCATCTATTTCAGAGCCCTGTGCAATGGAAAAGCCATCTCGGACACCTTGATGCCCTGTAAAAGGGGGTCTGCTAAGGGTGGATCTTCCAAGGGCCGCTAGGGAGTGAGTAATAATTGCTGTCAACCCCTCTCTCCAGAAAACCCGCACTGTGTAAGGGTCTTCCCCAGCCAGAAGCCTCTCCTCCCAACCCATGATGTCTGCTTCCTCCTCCAGGTACTGTGATGGACCCTCTAATGGGTCCTCTGAGCCAGCTCTGAACCCCCTTCATCAGCGCCCTCCTGTATTCCCCTGCATGTGCCCTGCTTTGTCGCTGACTGCACCCCTGATCAATCCCCCAGGGGTGAAGTGGAAGCCACGCTATTCTTCCTTGTCCCTCCGAGTTCTTGACTGCTGCAATATGCTTGATGCAGCATCAGTATAAACTCTGTGGAGAAAAGAGCCTGCCCCAACCCGGGCCCGAGGCTGCCGACAGCGACGATTCAGTAGGGACCGCAGGATCAGATGTAGTGCTTGGTGAGGCGGACAAAATGGCAGCAGTTCTCGCCAAAACGGTGGGTTCCAAAACTGAAGAAAGACGGGGCGGCAGAGATAGTGCCACGTGTAAGGCTCTTCCGACCCCATCGGCCCCTCACTCATAGCGCCTGCTCCACTGTCTTCTGCCTCACGGGCTCTACACACCCCGACAGCTGTCAGATGTCTGTGCTTGAGACCTACTCTGTGCAAATGGCCTTAGAAGAGGAAGGCATAGCGAGGAGTGAGCCGACAATGGCACCACACCCGCAAGGTACACCATTCCCACTTCTCACTCCACGACCTGCACTGATGTGACACTGGCGACCCGAAGGGGGAGAGGGAAGACTCGATGAGGGGAAAGAAAAACAAAAAACATCCAATTACAATTGCACCCAGCCTCAAGGCAAACCAAGCCGCCACCAGTCCTCTATCCCACTGAAGAGGTGAGAATTTGTGGGATGAAGTGCCCCGAATTAAGAGGTTGGACCCCTAAGGCCCCCACCTCCTCCTGAGGTCCTGCAGCTGACTAAACAGCATTGGACCCTAGGGACAGGCACTTCCACCGCAATACCAATTAAATACCTTACTGACAGAGCAATACCAACCAAAAGCTATTTGAAACTTTATCTGAAATGTTCCATTTAGTGCAGTGCCCGACTACACTGAGATCTATCCCATCTGCTGGAAACTGAGGATACTGGCTTGGTGGGAGGAGTACGGGCTCCTTATAGGGTGACATCACCAAAAGTATGCTCAGTCTCCATCTGCTGGAATAGGGACAAAACCCAGAAGTTAGGGGTTAGTCCGGACTGGATTGGAGGGATGCTATAGAATCATAGATTGTTTATTTACATTCTAATGTATGGATAAATTGCTCCTGTGCATTTTTATGTAGCAGAAGTTAAAATATAGGTAGTACAATTGATTGACTGATATGGGTATTGGACAGTACTTTAGGTATAAATTTAGGATGAGTCTGTAAAACTACTCGGTCATCATAGATTTGTATGTACAGCTGATAATGTATCAACATTTGTACTCTGATTCAAAATGCTTTTGTGAAAGCAACGAGAAATAGAGCCTTCTAAGAAAGACATTTTTGGGAGACTCTACTTAGTGGCTCAAACAATGGGTTCGTAAGTTATGAAAGCACCAAGCTGAGATCCCATGCAACAAGTGGTTTTCTGATAGTGGGTCTGAAATTCAAGAGATTTATTATGAATCTGGCTACCAGATGGAAATAGACTCCCTGTCTGTTCACTCATAGTAGGTGCTATTACACTAAGAGGAACTCTTATGGAGTTCATACTGAGACCTGAATCAGATAATGAGAAAAGATAATGAAGGAGGGAGGCCACTGGACACCTGAAGGGATCCTATGCCTGTAAAGAACACCAATATGCAAATCTCTTCCAGTTAAAACTGTAACATTTTCTGAAGGTTTCTTTCCTTGATGCTAACAGAATGTCCTGGTCTATTTGACAAATGGGGGTCTGCTACTATCCTACTTTGAACATCCATGCTGACAGGACCAGTGAACAGAGACTGGAATGAAGTAGTCTATTATTGTGCTGAGTGAGTAGAGTTGGCATACACAGAAGCATTACTGGGGATTCTTGCACAAGTTGTTGTTGACATAGAAGCCAAATTTATCTTGGCCAGTGCAGTGCTATTATTACTAAGTGCTATAAGTCCTGTTGTAACTTCTGAAGCACCTTGGATATTAGCATGAATGGAGAAAAAGCACAGTTACTTACCTGTAACAGGTGATCTCTGGGAACAGCAGGAATAAGTCTTCACATATGGGTACGTCGGTACCGACGGAGCCTGCGCGGGAACGCTACCCAGCATCCAATCAGAAAGCTTTTGGGAGCATCCCTCAGTGCCTGCGTGCTGCCTTCCCGCCTTTCCAACTGTCTCTCCTCAGTTGAGTTTTATAGCTGAGACAAAGAGAGAGAGAGAGGAAAGGAAAGATAGAGAGATACAACTCCTAGGGGAGGTGGGTGGGTTGTGAAGACTTATTCCTGCTGTTCCCAGAGATCACCTGTTACAGGTAAGTAACTGTGCTATCTCCAGGAACAAGCAGGAATGAGTCTTCACATATGGGGACTCCCAAGCTAAGATGCCTGGAGTCCTAGCATGTTGGAGATTGAAACATGCTACACCTCATATGGCCAGGCATCCTGAGGATGGCGGGTAGGAGTTTAAAAAGAGAGGAGCTGTAGGAAACAGCTGACCTAAGATAGGACTACAAGCAAGGAGTCCTTGTATGTATGATAAACATCATGAAATATATTGAAATTAACAATTACAATATGGACCTCACCTACTGGATTGCAGGAAGTAGAGAGGCTGATGGAATCTACTGGGGATCCAGTAGAGGAATCTTCAAGTTGACCTCACTGAAGTGAAGGTGAAGGTCAAAATCTGGAAGTGACAGGTGACCCCAGGATTTAACTGGGGTAGTACAAAAACGGTAGGTCTTTAGTGGAAAGCTTTATGGAAAAAGCTGAAAACTCTTTTGGCTACAGAGTTACTCATAGTTAGGAGCAAAAGAGGAAGACTGACCGATTTGGACAAACTGGCCTAGTCCTTGAGGGAAGAAGGGGTATGGGAAAAACCCCATATTCCCAAGAAAGGACAGATGTCTGAGGAGTTGAACCTCAGATCTACTGAAGATCCACCATGTCTTTCCTAACTGGTGAGAGGTAGGAAGATATTGGAGCATGGAGCTTCAGGGATACCTGATCCTAGGGTTATGGTAAGAGCTGTCAGTACCACAGCAGTGGTTGTGTGCATAATAGCCTAAACATACTGTGGAATAGTATGAACATGTGCAAGCCCGCTGTCTGGAACATATAGGAAGGAAAAAACCTTTATGAACACAGACAGTTAGAGAGATAAGTATGTAAATACTGTGGTGGAGAAGCAGCTGCTGAGGGCAGAAAAATAAAGGGGAAACTGCCTTTTTTTCCTTTCACCCAAAGAACTGTAGGCTCTGAAAGGGTTAACTTAGAAACGAAAGAGAAAAGTTTCTCAAAGAGAACTGCAGACCAAAACACACCCCCTGTTCCCATGGAGATAGAGGGAGGAGAAGGGAGTGGTTTGGGGGCGGAGTCAGAAGGGATAGGACAGCCCCAAACATTTAGGAAGAAAAACTGCACTCATACAGCAGATTTTCCCGACGGAGGACAGGCTCAGAGCAAGCACCAAGGCAAGCACAGACACAGACACGAGGAGGAGATAAGAGACTTTCCTCGGGAGGAGAGAAAGAGAGAGAAAATTCAGACACAGAGGACACAAGGGTTCCAGGAAGGAAGGACAAGAAGTCCAGGGGAATCCCTTGCACAGAAGCCGGTGAGAGCCAGGAGTAAAAGGCTGACAAGGCTTGTAGAAACCTCGGGAGAAGAGTCCTCAGAGGAGGAAATATTCTCAAAAGGGTCTTGGTTCAACTCTCTACCCAATAAGGACGTGGTCAGCAGAAAACCCAGCACTACTAAGGTGAGCCCTTTACATCGGTTAAAAGGCTTATTAGAGGAAAGGGGTTTTCCCTGCCCTTCCCCCGCTAGCTCTCTCACGGTTAAGAGTGCCTGGGGAAAACTACTGAAGTCTCTGCAGGCTGGGGAGGCTTCCCAAGAGCATACCCAGGAAAACAATGACCCAGTAGAATCAAGTGTGGAGGAAATGGAGGTAGGAGTCTCTGGAGAGTCAGATAGCATTTCAGATATGGAAATAAGCTATGCTATGTGTGCAAGAGAAACATAAGAGGACCAAAGAGGGTTTGAGTGAAGAAAAAAACCCAGCTGGGTGAAGTTAATGTATATGTCTGAGTTACCCTGTATTAGGTAAAAGAACTGAGGAAGTTCCTTTTACCAGGACTTTTTAAGCCAGTACTTTTAGCCATGCTTTTTAAAAGTAGCTGTTTCATTTAATGCTGCTTGGGCCAGAGCTAGGCTGAAAGTTTGTATTACAACTGAGAAGGAATTACACTGCGTGTGAAAGCAATTGTTTGAGTCAGGAACTGTGCTACACCGGCTGTGGAACAACGGAGGGTGGCACAGCGCCTCCTGAAGACCAAGTACAGAATATCATTGAAAGTAAAGTTTTACTTGAATGTCAGTTTAAAGGCTACAGCAAGCCAGGGACTGTATAAATGGCTTGAGTATTGTTATGTTTGGAGAAGTATCCTGAGTTTTGTTTTCCCTTATCTTCAATCAATTCATGTTAAAGAATTGACTTGGTTTTGGAATTCCTGATTTCTGAGAATAAAATAAATTTTCCTGCGACCTTGCACTTGGCTATAATCCTTTCGGGGACACAACTACATGAGTTTAGGCAAGTTTTAACAAAGGTCAATCGTCACAACTCCTGCAGCCCTAGGCAACCGCCTGGCCACAAGGGGGAGTGATGACAGGTGGCGTAGTTATTGGATACAGGAAAACCTACCAATTTGGAGCTACCAGAGAACACCAGGATCTACAAGGTGGCCGGAGGAATATCCTGAGAGCCTTCCTAAGCACTTGGCAGAGAAAACCAGGACTGGAGACTCAACGGAGCGGAGTTGGAGAGCCCAGCTGGGACCAACGCTGTTGAGAGGCCTGAGTCACCACTTACAGCAGGTAAACCCGTATTTAAGGGGGTTATTTGGTGGATTGCTGTAAGTGGGGAGGTTCTGCAGGTGGAGGAGAGGAAGCACTGTGATAAGGGCCGCACTTGGTGTTTTTCTTTTTGTTTCTTTTCAGCATTCCAGGATGGAGCAGGCAGAGCTGATTAACTGGATGACAGACTGTTTCCGCCAACAGCACGAGAACGCTGCGAAGTCGCAGGAGAAAATGGCTGCCATCATGAGGGAACAGCAACAGCCGCTCCTAGACCTCATGACTGCTTGGATGAAGGAGCAAAAGAAGACAACTGACGAGATAAGGACTTGGTCCAGTTCCTCAGGAACATTGTTGGGACTGGGACAATTTACTAAAGGACCTTTATCCTTTGGGCCTTTAACCCCAGGTGATGATGTCGATGACTATTTTTGAAGTGTTCGAGCGTGTGGCAGTCCTAAGTGGATGGCCAGCAGAGCAATGGGCCATTCGGATAGCAGGCTCCCTTACAGGGGAAGCCCTTGCAGCATATAGGGCCGTGCCTGCTGAGCTCGCCTCCACTTATGACGAGGTAAAAAAGGCCGTGAGAGACCGACTGGGATTGACCCCAATGGTCTACCGCCGTCTTTTTAGAGGTTGCAAACTGAGGTCAGATGAAACACCTCGGGCTTTGTGCCAACGCCTCAAGGCACTATTGTATAAGTGGCTTTTGCCTGATGGTAAAACTATTGATTCTATTCTAGATACCATTGCTCTAGAACAGTTCATAGAGGCTGTGCCACAGGAAATGCGATCTTTTCTGGTCTTACAAGATTGCAAGAGCACTAAAGAAGCAACTTCTTTGGCAGAGCGGTTTTTAGAGGCTCGAGTAATAGGCCAAATGAAGGGTGCAGGGTTGAGCTATGCAAATGTAAGAGAGCCAGAAAGAGTGAGCAAGACCATGCTAGGAGAGGTTATACAAGGAAAACCCCTAAGCAGGTCAGGATATGAGCAGCGTAAGTGTTATGGCTGTGGAAATAAAGGCCACTTAAAGAAAGATTGTCGCACTAGGACAGTCTTGATAACCAACCACTCCCAAGAAGGAGAGGGCTTTCTGCTGTCAGTGGAGGTGGAGAACATCCCAGTACAGGCGCTCTTAGATTCTGGCGCCGACCAGTCGATGGTCTCCCAACAGCTGTGGGCAGAGATACAAGCCAGGAGAGGGGGCCCCATAGAAAAACTTTCGGAGGGGAATATAAGGATCCGATGCGTTCACGGCGCAGCATCCGCTTATCCCTTACAGAAACTTGTAGTAAAGGGCCTAGGTATGAAGAGAACTATCAGTTTAGCTGTGGTCCCTAAACTGCCATATCCCGTAGTTTTAGGGAGGGACTGGCCACAGTTCAAACATGGGCTAGCCAAGGGTTTAGAGTCCAGGACAGGATTAATGTCGGAGGGGGCCCAAACCAAGGCTAGGGACAAAGATTCCAGTGATGAGCTGACACCCTCTAGGGAGAGAGATAAGCTGGGACAGGCGAAGGGCTTTACTTCCTCTCGGGAACCTAAGGCCAGGTCCCAGGTACTGCCTGCTCCCTTGTTTGCGACCGCTCACAAGAAGCCAGATAGAGGGGTAGCTCCAAGGAAAGACCAGGAGATAAAACCCAAGTTCGTATTGAAATGCTGTCGCACGACTCCTAATGCCCGGTTACCCAAGCGAGCGACAGAATATGCCGCAGGGTTAGATCTTCACAGTGCTGAAGATATTAGCATCCCAAGACTGGGGAGAGCTTTGGTGGAGACGGGGCTGCAAGTAGAAATACCGCCCGGATGCTATGGCCGGATTGCTCCCCGCTCCGGCCTAGCAGTAAAGAGCTGTATTGATGTAGGAGCCGGGGTAGTGGACCCTGATTACCGGGGACCGGTTAAAGTTTTATTGCTAAATTTTTCTAAGACAGACTTTCAGGTAAACACGGGAGACCGGATAGCCCAGCTAATTCTGGAAAGGGTTGGGTTTCCTCCGGTGGAAGAAGTCCCGGAGTTAAACCCTACCATCCGGGGGTCAGCAGGGTTTGGTTCCACGGGGCGGGCGGAAATAAAGGGGATAGCAGCCACTAGGGAGGAGGATAAGGCTGATGTTGACCTTGGTCCTCAATTGGCTGACTGTAAAGCCAAGCCCACTCCGAGGATGGGAGATGAACTGGCATGGAACCAACAACAGGACCTGTTCAGGTTGTTGCGAAGGTTCCCCGACGTCCTAACCCCGATACCGGGAGAGACAAAGCTTGTGGCCCACGAGGTGGTAACCCCACCAGGTGAGGTGATACGGCAAAGGCCGTACAGGCTTCCGGAAGCCAAACAGCAAGAGGTTGTCCGGCAGGTCAGGGAAATGTTGGACATGGGCGTAATCGAGGAGTCGGTTAGCCCATGGAATAGTCCAATAGTTATGGTCCCGAAGCCTGACGGAACGATACGGTTTTGTATCGATTTCCGAAAAGTAAATGAGATTTCTAAATTCGATACCTATCCCATGCCCAGGATAGAGGAGTTGTTGGACCAGCTGGGGCAAGCTGCTTATCTAACCACCCTTGACATGTCCAAAGGGTATTGGCAGATTCCCCTTACCCGGGAGTCTCGCCAGAAAACCGCCTTCAGTACACCGATAGGACTGTACCAGTTCCGTCGGATGCCCTTTGGCCTCCACGGAGCGGCGGCCACGTGTCAGAGGCTGGTAGACATCGTCCTACGCCCACATCGCCGATATGCTCTAGCCTACATGGACGATGTGGTAATACACAGTAAAAGTTGGGACCAACATCTTGCTCATATCACCGCTGTATTGGAAGCGATGAAAAAAGCTGGGATCACCTTAAACCCTAGCAAGTGCATGTTTGGAGGGAGGGAGGTGAAGTATCTCGGGCACATTGTGGGACGGGGAGTAGTGAAGCCCCTCATTGACAAAGTGAGAAGCGTGAAAGCCTTTCCGAAGCCCATCAATAAGAAGCAGGTACATAGCTTTTTAGGCTTAATTGGCTACTATAGACGATTCTTGCCCCATTTCGCGACGGAAAGCGCTGCTCTCACAGAGATGCTAAAGAAAAATGCGCCAACGCAGGTAAAATGGTCACCAAAGGCAGAGCAGGCCTTTACCCAACTAAAAGAACAACTGTGTTCAGCGCCGGTCTTAAGGGGGGTGGACTTTAATAAGTCCTTTATACTGCAGACTGATGCGTCTGAGACAGGGGTAGGCGCAGTTCTAGCGCAAAAACATGGAGGGGTAGAGCACCCGGTTATGTTTTTAAGTAGAAAGCTGACACCTGCAGAACAGAAATATTCCACGGTCGAGAGGGAATGCCTCGCCATACGTTGGGCAGTGGAGGCGCTTCGTTTTTACCTAACTGGCCGTAGGTTCCGTTTAGTAACCGACCATGCGCCACTGAAGTGGTTAACCAGTATGAAAGACCACAACCCTCGCCTCACCAGATGGTACATGGCCCTACAGGCCTACGATTTTCAGGTGGAACACAGGGCGGGGAGGCTACATACTAACGCCGATGCCCTTTCAAGGATTCCGCACTGTGCGCTAGAAACGCCAGCGCGGAATATCTTAAGGGGGGGGGTTATGTGGTGGAGAAGCAGCTGCTGAGGGCAGAAAAATAAAGGGAAAACTGCCTTTTTTTCCTTTCACCCAAAGAACTGCAGGCCCTGAAAGGGTTAACTCAGAAACGAAAGAGAAAAGTTTCTCAAAGAGAACTGCAGACCAAAACACACCCCCTGTTCCCATGGAGATAGAGGGAGGAGAAGGGAGTGGTTTGGGGGCGGAGTCAGAAGGGATAGGACAGCCCCAAACATTTAGGAAGAAAAACTGCACTCATACAGCAGATTTTCCCGACGGAGGACAGGCTCAGAGCAAGCACCAAGGCAAGCACAGACACAGACACGAGGAGGAGATAAGAGACTTTCCTCGGGAGGAGAGAAAGAGAGAGAGAAAATTCAGACACAGAGGACACAAGGGTTCCAGGAAGGAAGGACAAGAAGTCCAGGGGAATCCCTTGCACAGAAGCCGGTGAGAGCCAGGAGTAAAAGGCTGACAAGGCTTGTAGAAACCTCGGGAGAAGAGTCCTCAGAGGAGGAAATATTCTCAAAAGGGTCTTGGTTCAACTCTCTACCCAGTAAGGACGTGGTCAGCAGAAAACCCAGCACTACTAAGGTGAGCCCTTTACATCGGTTAAAAGGCTTATTAGAGGAAAGGGGTTTTCCCTGCCCTTCCCCCGCTAGCTCTCTCACGGTTAAGAGTGCCTGGGGAAAACTACTGAAGTCTCTGCAGGCTGGGGAGGCTTCCCAAGAGCATACCCAGGAAAACAATGACCCAGTAGAATCAAGTGTGGAGGAAATGGAGGTAGGAGTCTCTGGAGAGTCAGATAGCATTTCAGATATGGAAATAAGCTGTGCTATGTGTGCAAGAGAAACATAAGAGGACCAAAGAGGGTTTGAGTGAAGAAAAAAACCCAGCTGGGTGAAGTTAATGTATATTTCTGAGTTACCCTGTATTAGGTAAAAGAACTGAGGAAGTTCCTTTTACCAGGACTTTTTAAGCCAGTACTTTTAGCCATGCTTTTTAAAAGTAGCTGTTTCATTTAATGCTGCTTGGGCCAGAGCTAGGCTGAAAGTTTGTATTACAACTGAGAAGGAATTACACTGCGTGTGAAAGCAATTGTTTGAGTCAGGAACTGTGCTACACCGGCTGTGGAACAACGGAGGGTGGCACAGCGCCTCCTGAAGACCAAGTACAGAATATCATTGAAAGTAAAGTTTTACTTGAATGTCAGTTTAAAGGCTACAGCAAGCCAGGGACTGTATAAATGGCTTGAGTATTGTTATGTTTGGAGAAGTATCCTGAGTTTCGTTTTCCCTTATCTTCAATCAATTCATGTTAAAGAATTGACTTGGTTTTGGAATTCCTGATTTCTGAGAATAAAAGAAATTTTCCTGCGACCTTGCACTTGGCTATAATCCTTTCGGGGACACAACTACATGAGTTTAGGCAAGTTTTAACAAAGGTCAATCGTCACAACTCCTGCAGCCCTAAGCAACCGCCTGGCCACAAGGGGGAGTGACGACAATACATATCTACCTATAAAGAAGTATCTCGACAGATACACACATATATTTATGTATATAAATATATGTGTAGATATATATATATATATATATATATATATATGTTTATGGCGAGATCCAGAGGGGCATAACATATGCACACGCAGCTGACAGACATAGGTATCTATAGAAATGTATATAGATATATGTGGATATATGAATATATAAATCTAAAGATAAATGTCTGCAATTAAGCAGACAGAGATATGTCTTAGAAGAACATTCACATGGGAGATGTGAAGAGGAACGATTCATCTAACAACAAGAAGGTGGAACCTACTTGAGAAGATAGCGTAGTTACTCACCTGTAACAGGTGTTCTCCAGGAGTAGCAGGAATCAGTCCTCACATATGGGTGACGTCGGCGCCGATGGAGCCCTCGCGGAGCAATTTTCCCCAGCTTTCAAAGAAAGCCTTTGGGAATTGCAGCGCGCATGCGCGGTCTCCTTCCCGCCCAAGGGTGCCATCTTAGCCAGTCTGATGACATAGCTAAAAGACAGCATAAAAATTTGCAAAAAAACTTAAGCAGATGATTGCAACTCCAAGGGGAGGAGGGAGGGTTGTGAGGACTGATTCCTGCTGCTCCTGGAGAACACCTGTTACAGGTGAGTAACTACGCTTTCTCCAGGACCAAGCAGGAAGTCAGTCCTCACATATGGGACTCCCAAGCTTAAGGCTACCGGAGACCCTAAGCACAAAAATGAGCTCCCTCTAGC
Organism: Ichthyophis bannanicus; assembly: GCA_033557465.1. NCBI lineage: Eukaryota > Metazoa > Chordata > Amphibia > Gymnophiona > Ichthyophiidae > Ichthyophis > Ichthyophis bannanicus. The sequence goes on from CM066039.1 coordinate 199,199,643, forward strand.
TCAGCGGCACAGAAGGAAGGAATCTTCACTGAATTATTACCCACCGGTAGCCCCCATCCGGGATGGAGGGTAGGAGTTGCTCAAACCTCGAAGAGATTTCGGAGGACTGCCTGTCCGAAAGCACTGTCCCTGCGGGACTCCCTCTCGAGGCAGTAATGGACCGCAAAAGTCTGGCTCGAAGACCAAGTAGCGGCCCGGCAGATGTCTGCCAGCGGAACAGAGCGGAGGTAAGCCACTGACGTAGCCTTCGCCCGAACACAATGAGCCGTGACTCGACTTTCTAACGAGAGTCCGGCTGCCCCATAAGCCCAAGCAATGCAGTCAGCAACCCAGATGGACAGAGTACGCTTGGAGACCGGGAGCCCCAATTTATTGGGGTCAAAAGACACAAAAAGCTGAGCAGCTTTACGGTGCTCCCGCGTACGGTCAAGGTAGAAGTTCAATGCCCTTCTACAGTCCAGGGTATGCAGGACCATTTCAGCTCGGCTGGAGTGTGGCCTGGGAAAGAAGGTCGGAAGTACCACCTCCTGATTGATGTGAAAAGGGGAGACCACTTTTGGAAGAAACTTTGGGTGAGTCCGTAGGACTACCCTATTTTTGTAGAACCGAGTGTAAGGGGGATCAGACACGAGGGCCTGCAATTCACTTACGCGTCTAGCGGAAGTGAGGGCTATCAGGAATAAAGTTTTCCAAGAAAGAAAACGGAGAGAACAGGTAGCCATAGGTTCAAAAGGCGGACAGGTGATCCGCTGTAAAACCACATTCAGATCCCAGTCCGGTGCTGGCGGGCGCAGAGGTGGTTTAAGCAGAAGGAGACCTCGGAGAAACCTCGCTACGAGAGGGTCGCTGGAAAGAGGTCTGCCGTCCACCGGCACATGATGTGCTGAAAGAGCACTGAGGTGAACTTTGACGGAGTTGGACTTAAGTCCCAGATTAGAGAGGTAGAGCAAGTACTGCAAGATCACCGACACCGAGCAGGAGAAGGGATCCTGAGACTGCTGGGCACACCAAGCGGAAAAGCGACGCCATTTAAGGGCGTAGCATTTGCGGGTAGAAGGTCGCCGAGAAGCTAGGACGACCTCCTCCACCTCTGCCGGCAGTAGAAGGGGAGCAAGGACTACCCTTTCAGCAGCCAGGCCATCAGATGTAGAGATCTGAGGTTGGGGTGTAGCAAGGACCCCTGATCCTGTGTTAGGAGATCCGGTTGAAACCCCAGAGGGAACGGATCCTCTACCGCTAATTGCAGCAGGAGTGGAAACCACGGCTGTCTGGGCCAGCGAGGAGCTACCAGGATCATGGAAGCTTTGTCTCGGAGAACCTTGAAAAGAGTTCGAGAGACTAGCGGTATGGGAGGAAAGGCATACAGAAGGCTCTCCGACCATGAGAGCAGAAAAGCATCTGCCGCTACTCGAAGGGGATGCGGCTGACGAGAGCAGAAGCGAGGAAGTTGCCGGTTGAGAGGACTGGCAAAGAGATCCATCGTGGGCAGTCCCCACTTCAGAAAAAGTTTCTGAACTACTAAGGGATCCAGGCGCCACTCGTGCGGCTGGAGGATCCTGATGAGTTTGTCCGCCAGGCAATTTTCTTGGCCTGGGAGATAAACTGCCTTGAGAAGAATGCCGTGGCTGACGGCCCAAGAGCAGAGCTTCTGTGCTTCTCGACAGAGAAGGAAGGAGCCCGTGCCTCCCTGTTTGTTCACGTAGAACATGGCAACTTGATTGTCCGTCTGGACAAGGACGGACTGGTGAGAAGTCAGGTGGGAGAAAGCCTTGAGAGCCAGACGGATTGCTCTGAGCTCCAGGAAGTTGATCTGCTGAGCAGACTCCCACGTGGTCCAGAGACCTTGAGTACATGCCCCTTGGCAATGCGCTCCCCATCCTAGGAGAGAAGCATCGGTCGTCAGCACTTGAGCCGGCTGAGGTGACTGAAAAGGCATTCCGAGCACCAGGTTCGGCCGATGAAGCCACCACTGTAGAGAAGAGGCCAGCGGCCCGGAGACGCGCACTAAGTCAGCTAGGCCGCCCGTGGCTTGTTGCCACTGCTTGCGAAGGCACCATTGAGCAGGCCGCATATTCAGGCGGGCATTGGGGGTCACGTGGACGGTGGAAGCCATATGGCCGAGTAGTCTCAGGAAGCACCTGGCTGAGACCAGGGACTGGCTGCGAAAACGGCCGGCTAGGTCCATGAGCCGTTGAGCCCTGTCGAGAGGCAGGAAAGCTCGTGCCTGAGGAGTGTGCAGTCTTGCGCCGATGAACTCGAGATCCTGTGAGGGGAGCAAAGTGGACTTTGCGAAGTTTATGACAAAGCCCAAGTACTGCAGAAGAGTCACAGTGCGGTGTGTGGCATTGGTGACTTCCGGAGAGGACGATGCTCTGATGAGCCAGTCGTCGAGGTACGGAAAGACATAGAGGCCGTGAAGCCGGAGATAAGCCGCCACCACCGCGAGACATTTTGTGAAGACTCGTGGTGCGGAGGATAGGCCAAAGGGCAGTACTCTGTACTGGTAATGATTTCCTGCCACCACAAACCTTAGGTATTGGCGGTGGCTTGGGTGGATGAGGATGTGCGTGTAGGCATCCTTTAGATCCAAGGAGCATAGCCAATCTCCCTGCTGGAGGTAGGGCAGAAGGATTCCAAGGGTAAGCATCTTGAACTTTTCCCTCACGAGGAACTTGTTGAGGTTGCGCAAGTCCAGGATGGGTCTGAGGCCTCCTGTTCTTTTTGGTATTAGGAAATACCTGGAATAAAAGCCTTGACCTCTCAGGTGGTGGGGCACCGGTTCCACAGCCTGTTCCTGAAGAAGACTTGCTAACTCCTGAAGGAGTAAGTCCCTGTGCAGAGGGAGTCGTGGAGGTTCTCCCGGGAAATAGGAGGGAGGGACCTGGTGGAAGTGGAGAAGATAGCCTTCTCTTACGACTTGAAGCACCCAGGCATCTGAAGTGATGTTGGACCACCTGTGGGCGAAGTGAACCAGCCAGCCTCCGGTGCTGGGAGGAACCAGCTGAGGGGGAGAGGCTATGCTGATGAAGTCAAAAACCCCCACCCTGCTGAGCAGGGGCCGGTGGTGCAGGCTTGGGGGCTTGCTGCCTACGGGACCCGTTACCCCGTCCCTTGGCCTGCTGGCCCTGTTGGGGAGCTGCGGAGGCCTGATATTGAGGGTAGTGTTTATAGGCAGCCGCCTTTCTCGGGTAAAAGGACTTCTTTCCCGAGCCCTTCTTTTTCTGGGAAGGGGCGGAGGTCTTCCTAGAAAGCCTAGTTCTGGTGAGAGTCTCCGTCTCGATTTGTGCAGCCTTTTCAGCCATGGGCTTGCCAAAGAGGTTCTCACCTCGGCAGGGGACATCGACCAACTTGTCCTGCACCCAGGGTTCAAGGTCAGACGACTGAAGCCAAGCCTGTCGGCGGGCACCGATGCCGGCTGCGGCCACTCGAGCCGATGCTTCAAAGCCATCATAGGCTGCTCGGGACATGAATTTGGAGCATTCCCGAATACCAGTTGTCAAGGCCAGGAACCTCCGCAAAGGTTCCTCGGACAGCCCACTGCCAGGAGGCACCGAGGAGTGCATCTTCTGGCTCTTAAGCCTATGCATGGCCGATTCCACTACCATGGAATGGTGTGGTAGCTGTGCTTTTTGGAAGCCAGGACTCTTGCGGACTCGATAGATGGAATCGACCCGCTTGCTTAATACCGGCGACGATGCCGGACTCTCCCACATGCGGAAGAGTAGTCGTTCCAGCATGGGAGGAACCGGTACAGTAAAGTGTTCCCTGGCGGGAGAGTCATACTGAAAGGCGTCGAGCTCTTCGGCTCGAGGCTCCTCCTCGGGATCCGCAGGGAAGGCCAAAGCCTTGGCCATATCCCTGACGAAGTCCGAGAACCGGGCATCCTCCGGAGGGGACTGCTTCCGAGGTTCAGACTCAGGTGAGTCCGAGGGGACACACCGAGTCCGAAACGAATCAGGTGACTCTTCCTCCTCAGACTCCCAGGCCGACTCCGAGGAGGAATCGGTGGGGTCGGCTCGGGCAGGCGGAGGCGTCGGCTGCCCCGACACCGAGGGAGTCGGCGTCGACGACCTCAGTCCCGAACGGGAGGCCGAGGGTGACCTCGACCGAGGATCGACTCGAGTTCGCATGGACTCGAGGATCGGCTCGGTCTCCGGGGTCGACTTAGACGTCGACGTCCCGGCGGTCGGGGCAGCGGCGGCGCCAGCGAGGCTAGCGATCAGTGCCCGCTGCTGGTCCATGAAGGCAGATAGTCTGCTCTCCAAGGCCGTCAACCTGAGTCCGACCTCAGGTGACCCAGCAGCCCCCGACTCGGGCCCCGACGGCGTCGGGCCCGACGTCGGACCCCTCGGAGGCGAGTCCAGGAGGACTACAGGACTTACCCGAGCAGGCAACTCCGACTCCAGACGAGGTCGCTTCGGGAGGTGCTCCTTCTCCAAAGACCCGGGACGGCTATCGGGGCTATGCGACCTGGCCCTCGCGGAGCCAGGAGCGTCCACCGACGCCGCCCTCGCGGGTTTTACCTTCCGTCGATGGTCCCTGGAGGGAGAACCCCTGTCGGAGGAACTTCGGCGATGGTCAGAGCTGGAACCTCTGGACGCCGAGGCCTCCGACGAGGTCCGGGTACGGCCGGGGTCAGCGAAGATTCGTTCCCGCTGGTGCCGCCGACTCCTTAACGCTTTGGAGGACATTTTGCTGCAGGCCCCACAGATCAGTTCTTCGTGATCCGGGCCGAGGCAGCGGAGGCAATTATCATGTGTGTCAGTGAGTGACATATTTCTGTCACACTGAACACACCGCTTGAAACCACTGGCAGCCATCGGGGGAAAAAGGGCCCCTGCAAGGTCAAAGGACCGGGCTGCCAGCGAAAAACCGAAAAACGAAACTGACCAAAAATCATACAACCGAAAAATAACAGAAGGACTCGCAACGGCGTCGCGAGTCCGGGCAGGAAAAAGACCGGCGTCGAACCGAAGAAAGAAATAGAAATAAATCACTAAAATCAACTTTTTCAGCGGGGACACGACGGGTACATCTGTAGGGCTCCGCGGAAAAAAGAAGACTAGCTAAGATGGCACCCTTGGGCGGGAAGGAGACCGCGCATGCGCGCTGCAATTCCCAAAGGCTTTCTTTGAAAGCTGGGGAAAATTGCTCCGCGAGGGCTCCGTCGGCGCCGACGTCACCCATATGTGAGGACTGACTTCCTGCTTGGTCCTGGAGAAATAGAGAATCTGTTCCCTCTGGTTAAAATGGAGCAGGAATGCTATCCAGGGAAATAACCAGGATGGTTGCGTGAAAAAACAGAGGATAATATCAGTCTGTAAACAGCAAGTCCTGAGTCCGGTAGAACTCTAACATGGTGAATGGACAGAAAAACGCATAGGATGAGATACCAGGTTGACCCACTTAAGGGACAAGAGGGGTATTATGCGTTATTTAGTTAATATGTGCTGTCCATGAAGGCTTAGGATACCATGAGGACAAGCTGCAAGGAAAAAAGAGCATATTCCCTGTAGGAATTGAGAAACTCTTTAGACTGTCACGTAGGGAAGGCTTATGTCCTTTATATTAAAAGGAGATAGAAGGGTGTAAAGAACCCTCACAGTCATGAGGAATGACTGAGGAAGCCTTTTTCAACCATCTAGGATAGTCATTAGAGAAAAAACCCATGCTCTCTAGCAAGGGCCCATAGTGGAAAGCTTCTCTGTAGGATTGCAGAGAGCATTATGCAGGAGAATTGGGAAATAAAATTGGCTGTTGGAAGAAAACCAGCTGCCACTTCAACTATGCTGCCAAATGCAAGGATTTGGAGATGGCAGAAAAGAAGATAGTGAAAATAAGCTTGCAGTGATAAGGATTTTCCAAGACAGATGACGTACTACCTTGGAAGCACTACTAACTAGACAGAAAGTAGTGGAAGACAAGACTGGAACTTGTGGAAAAGTACCAGTAGTCCAATCACTGGTACTCCTGCATGGGCAGCTGCTGAATAGCACAGCAGAGAGAATCTGTCTGTTTTAACAGAGAACAGATAGAACAAGAGGAGAAAATCCTGTTCCTTCTCTGATGAGCTGCCCAGCTCAAGAGAAAAAAACTCCACACTAGAAAGGCTAAGAAAGCCTTGCAGTGGTATGGTACCACTCTTACAGGGGAAAACCTGGAAAAGAAGGTAGAGAAAAATAGGAGCTGAAGGGTGACTTGCCATATGGTAAGTCTGTAGAAGGAAAAAATTCATGTTGGTACAGAAAAACTATCATGGGATAGTTGGTAAACCTCTCTTCATGGCAGGAAGAGGAAGAAAACCCTGTGACCGATAGACATGAATATCCTGACAGCTCAGCATACCTAAGAGCAAGTGGATATCCTGAAAACAGGAATCCATGTGTAGAGTTTTAAATGAAAAAAACAGTGAAAAACTTCTGCTAAGAAGAAGTAAACTGTAGGTTATAAGAGATTAATTAGAACCCTATTGCAGTGTTTATTTTGCTTGGCTAGGGTTTGTATTCTTCAGACCAGGGCGAGGTTTCCCCTGCTTGGGAACATCTGTATGATGGGCAGGAGAAGAATAAAACCTTCTCCTCTTAGAGAAAGAAGGTTTGGTAGGGCATTTCCTACCTACTGGGGAAGGAGAAGGCTTAGAATAGCCCTCAGAAACAGGGAAGTCAGTGGAGCACTGAGCAACCTGATGTAAAGACTCCTTATTGAAGAGATTTTCTCCAGTGCAAGGAGTATTACCCAGTCTTTGTTGTGCCCATTTGTTCAAGTCTGAAGCTTGGAGCCAGGCTCTACGTCGTGCGCCTATGGCTATAGCAGAGGTTCTGCTAACAGACTCAAAGGAGTCTAGTGAAGCACAAGTAAGAAACCAAGAGATACTTTGACTATGACTAAGTAGAAAGGAATAGTCTGCCGTCTTGGGTTCTGAAAGAAAAGGAGTCAAAAGAGATAATTTCTTTGTGACCTCCTGAAGGGACAGACTCATATAAAAAATATATGAGAGAATCCTTGTTGACAGCATAGATGTTTGAAAGGTTTGACGACCAAAGGCATCTAGTGTTCTAGACTCACGACCTGGTGGGTAAGAAGAGTGCTTCTTCTTACTTTTCACCTTCCTCATTGCTGATTGCACCACAATAGAATGATGGGGAAGTTGAGTCTTTTGAAACCCTGGAGAGGGGGGCACCTGATACAGAAGATCAGTTGCTCTAGAAGGTGAGGAAACCCTTAAAGGTGCTTCCCACATTCTTAGAAGAAGATCCTGCAAAGAATGATGTAAAGGAAGCATTATATGTTCCTTTTCACCAGAAGAGCCTTGTGTAGGATCATAGCCAGGGATAGGAATAGCAAGGAATGTTGCCATGTCAAGGAGAAAATTCTGAAAAGAAGGATCTCCAATGGGAACTATCCCTGGACAGGCTAGACTTGAAGAGCTAGCCTGGGCACCGTAGGATGTACTTGCTCGGTGCAGAAAAGGATCCCTAAGGGATAGATGCTGGTACTGGAGGTTATGACTTGAGACAGTCAGTACTGCATCGTCCATGCCAGGTATCGACTCCAAACTAGGTATAGAAAGGAGCGACCCTGGTGGGAAAAGCATGGAAGGAGCTAGTCCCGATGTTACTGCAGGTACCGGCACCGATACCGATACTGGTAGCTGTGCCGGAATCGAAGGCGATACCGACATCGAAGCAGTCAGTGGAGGCTGCTCAAGCGGTACCGAGATAACCGAAAACCTTTGGTGATTATCCTCGGTACCGAGCGTCCGGAACCGATAAGCGTCGGTTCCGAGACGCGTCGGTACCCAGTCTTCCAGACTAGAAATCGATTCCAGACTCGGCATCGAAGGTACCGACGTCGGTGGTAGTATCGGCGGTGATGCCGATACTGGAAAGTCAATCTGGGACGTATCAATCGGTCCCGAAGGTACCGAGAACGCCAGATGACGATCCCTGGTGAAGAGTGAATCGCTCAACACGAGTGCTGATGCCGGGGTATCGGTACCGCTCGAAGCGGATGCCACCACCGAGCATGGCTCAGGTATTTTCTGTGAGGGGTGAGCCCCAGGAACAACCTGAAACCCCTGGAAGGCTGTGGAGACCGAAGACTCAAGCCGGGGTTTTGAAGCCAATAAACTCTTGAGGGCAAGGCCGGAGCCGTCATCATGCTGTGCATGAGACCTACCACTCAAGGATCGGCTAGTCTTAACAGACTGTTTGTGAGTTACCTGATCTTGTAGAGAAGAAAAAATGACTGGTGCCCTGACACTGGAAGGGAACTCGGTATCGAGGGAAACTCGAAATGGAAAATTTCTTCTCATAATATTATAGCCTAATGGCTCCGGAGGAAAATGGTCAGGACCCAAACAGTTATTGGAGTCTAAAAAGAAAACTGTACTGCCACAGTTAAGGCACTTCTTAGGAGAAGAAGGCTCCATAATGGAGAGGCCTTAAAGGCCCAAAAGGTTTAAGACAGAAACTGAGGGAAAAAAAAATTCCCTGAGTTTAAGAAAAAGAAAAGAAAAAACACCGGCGGTACCGGTGGAGTCGGGGAGACAGCCACGACCACAAGAAAACAAAGAATTAAAGAAAAAATTTTCTGCGGTGACAGGAGGACGTCCTGCCGGTTCCGCGGAAAAACGAAAACTGAGGAGAGACAGTTGGAAAGGCGGGAAGGCAGCACGCAGGCGCTGAGGGATGCTCCCAAAAGCTTTCTGATTGGACGCTGGGGAGCGTTCCTGCGCAGGCTCCATCGGTACCGACGTACCCATATGTGAAGACTCATTCCTGTTTGTTCCTGGAGATAACATATCGGGAGACTGCCTCCATGAGATCACAAAAGTATCCATTGCTAGTTGACTGGGATTTGGACAATGAGAGCAGAAAGAAGGGTTCTAAATAAAAAGTGAGCCCAGTCCTCTTCGTGCTTATACATTATTGCCCGTCTCTGCCCTATGATGTGGCACCACCCAATTGGTCCCTTTGAAGATCCTTGCGACTGATTAGTCCTTGTAGAAGATTTCAACGATTGTCTCCCAGTGCATATTTTTACTATGGAACTTCCAGTATTCTATGCCCTCAAGCAAGTCTCTCATGGGAGCACGGAGTATATTGTTCTCTGCCATCCTTGTGTCTGACCTTGGCTTGCCTCTTGCTACTGAACCTATTCTGCCTGCCCTGATTTCTGTCAGTTCCTGGACATTTTTCTTAGGTTATCATTTTGGATTAGAGTACCCTCCTGCCTCCTCTATTACCTGACAACTACTGTCCATTCCTTCCTATCCAGGACAACTGTGCTGCAAGTTCTGGCAGCAAATTAATAGCAGAGGGCTCGGTCCAAAGAGAAAGGAAGCTCTTATAGGTGAAGCTGCACATCATTGGTCCTTGGTGTTCCTCTTGAGTGGGCCAGCTGTGATATTATCTGAGGACTTTCATGAAGCCAGGAAAGGTTCTGCTGCTATTCCTCTTTATACCATTGACCCTCAATTAATAGTTATGATGATTCAGGCCATCACCCATCTGCAAAGAAATCTATTTGAGGTCTTATCCTTAGTAAGACCGCAGCTTGCTACACCTGCTATGGTGTCTACACAAGCTCCCCTGGACACTGCAATCTTAGATGCTAAGGTACCTTTTCCCTGCTTCTCAGGGAACTGGTGTATTTGTCACACCAAACTCCTATCCCACAGAGCAAAGGAAAGTGAGATTTATAGTATCCCTCTTACAAGGGGACCCACAAACCTGAACTCTCAATTTACTAAAGAAAGGGTCTTGAAGTCACCACCCTGGATTCCTTCTTCCAAACTATGGTGCTGTTATATAATAATCAAGACAGAAGAGCCTCTGGTGAGGCGGCTCCATGCATCTTTCATCAAGAGGAACACCTGTTGAAGAGAATGCTACTGACATCAGAAGATGGGGCCCACACTCCAAATGGAATTTATGGGCCCTGATGGAGCACTATAAGATGGGGCTGTCGAAGGCTGTAAAGATGACATTTTACTTAACAGATAATGTTCTTTCCTTGAGTCCTGCTAGACCAGTCCAGACAAGTGGGCTGTGTCCCCCTTCCATCAGATGTGGAAACAGAGGAATTTTCCATCAGCTTCCTTGTGACATCATCATCCTATATACTGAATACTGACTCTGATTGCTTCTGGTAAAAGCGGTAAAGAGGAACCCTCATTTGTCCTGCCATCAGCGATGAAGAAGGCAAAGCATAATCTGGCCTCCCTGGTAAACATGGCACCACTCCTGTCCTCGCCCACGCCGGATGTGGCAATAATGACTGAACTTCATAACTTCAGTACTATGCTGAAATCCAACCTGGGGACCAGTGAAATTTGTATGGAACTTGTTATAGTGGTGCAGCCACTCTCCACTTTCCAAGAACGTGTGTTGGTAACTGAAAATCGTGTGGCTGTGCTAGAGACCTGAGTGTCAGATCTGGAAAGGAAACAGGGTAATACTGACCGGTTGCAATGAGATGTTGAAGATCTGGCTAATGGGAATCAGGTGGTACCAAAAAAGAGCAACAGGTACCTGCACACTAGACAGAGAACCAACCAGGCAGGTACACAAAGACCGGCGACAATTTGATTCAGGTGAAGAATCTATTTATTGGGGCCCAATAAAAAGATTCTTCACCTGAATCAAATTGTTGCCAGTCTTTGTGTACCTGCCTGGTTGGTTCTCTGTCTAATGGGAATCAGTGTAATAATATTTGGTTAACTGGACCTCCTGAGGGGCAAGAAGGGTCAGATATGCTGAAATATGTGGAAGAGAACTTAGCCGGCTGGCTGGGCCTTTCTTTTTCACTGTCCTTGGAGCTGGAATGTGCACACTGTGTTCTGTCACATTTCTTACCCACAGAGCTTCTGCGTGACCCGTGGTGGCAAAGTTGCTGCATTACCAACATGCGCTACAGATCCTGCAGGTTGCTCGGGCAAGTACCTCCATTATAGTAGCAGGCAAGAGAGTGTTTATTGCTCCTGATCTTGCTAAAGCGACGGCCCATAAGAGGAAGCAGTTCCTTGATTCCTGTCTGAGATTGAAGGCCCTAGGTGCTATCCTGCACATATAAGGATTACTATTAACAACTTTACCAAAACCTTTGATGACCCTGCCGCTTTGCTAAATTATATTATGGATCTTAGATAGGATAGTCACTTGAGAGGCACTATGGAATATCTTTGTTGCCCTCTTTGGATCGCTTTACTGTTTGACCTGGTGGCTGGTCTGTACCAGCTGTCTTTGATCCCTTCCTCCTTTGGGACATGAGGACCCTAGCTGTGTTGATTCTTGATGCCTCTGTGTTTTTGGGGCTGGTTGTATGCTCCAATGCATGGGAAAGTGGATATGTAATGTCAGAATGTGTGGGTTCCTGAAGTATGTATAGGGGTACTTGGGCAGATAGTGTTTTCTTTTTGTGGATAATTGTCTATGTCTGTTAAATCTGGGCTGCACATTGTTTCACTGAATGTGAAAGGTTTGGGTCACCCAATTAAGAGGATGAAAGTGTTGCGGTACTTTAGATGGTTGCAGGCAGATGTTTGTTTATTAAAAGAAACACATTTGCCTGCAGGGGAGGCCCGTAAATTGCAGCAAGGGTGGGTGGGGCATTGTGTTTATTCTGCTGCACAGCATAGGAAAAATGGTGTGACCATTCTTATTAATAAAACTCTGGATGCAAAAGTGCTACACTCTTTCTCTGATTTAGATGGTCAGTGGGTCGGGCTACATTTGGAAATTCAGGGCTCTTTATTTGCCATTTTTAATGTTTATGCTCTAATGGGAGATCATCTTGACTTTTTCAAGGGTTTGGAAACCGAGTGGCAGCTACAATCCTATTCTCTCATAGTGGTGGGCGATTTTAATCTTGTCCTTGAATCCTTTTTGGATAGGTCTGCGGTGTGACCAGTGTGCTCTAGGGCTATCAGGGAGCTGAAATCAGCAATGGTGGAGCAAGGCTTAGTTGATATCTGGCACCTAAAGCATTTTGCTGGCAAGGAGTACTCGTTTTTTTCTGCACCTCACAGTTTCCAAATCTAAGGTTCATGACATTTTGATTTTGAATCATGCTGCTATCTCCCTGTGGACAGAGGGGGGTGGGGGGCCAATAAGAATTCTTTGTGGCATTTGAATCCTGTATTACTAGAGGACCCAGATTTTGAGTCTTTTCTAAGTTATGTGACAGTGGATTTCTTTGCTCATAACATGAGTGAAGATATTCCATTCACCATCATGTGGGAAGCATATAAAGCTGTCTTGTGGGATTAGCTCATCAGTTTTGCAGTGGCAAAGAAAAAGCAAAATGAGGCTCAGATCCACTTGCTGGAGAAGAAGATAGGGAGGCTTGAGCAGTTACTAATTGGTGGGGTGCCAGCTGCTTCAATGGAGAATAAAACTAAGGATATTATAATGCCTCTATCGTTCCATGGTGTGACCGCACCTTGAAAATTGTGTGCAATTCTGGTCACTGTATCTTAAAAAGGATATAGCAGAATCAGAAAAAGTACAGAGAAGAACGACAAAAATGGTAAAGGGGATGGAAGGATACCCCTATGAGGAGAGGCTTAAAAAGTTGAGACTCTTCAACTTGGAAAAGAGATGGCTGAAGGGGGATATGATAGAGATCTACAAATTAATGAATGGAGTGGAATGGGTAAAAAACATAGATTGGTAGTTTACGCCACCAAAAAGTATAAAGACTAGAGGACATGCAATGAAGATACAATGTAACCCATTTAAGACTAATAAGAGAAAATATTTTTTTACTCAACACGTAATCAAACTCTGGAATTTGTTACCAGAGGATGTAGTAAAAGCTGTTAGTGTAACTGGGTTTAAAATAGATTTGGACAAGTTCCTGGAGGAAAGGTCCATAAACCAAGAGGACCTGGGAAATCCACTGCTTATTCCGAGATGAGCATTGTGGAACCTGTGTGCCTTTTTGGAAACCTGCCAGGTACTTGTGACCTGGATTGGCCACTGTTGGAAACAGGATACTGGGCTTGATGGACCTTGGTCTGACCCAATATGGCATTTCTTATGTTCTTATGATGGTTCTGCAGCATATGAAACTTTGTCACAATTCCCTACTGTCTAAAATGCTCACCTGGACACAACATGATGTACATAAGTTTACATCTTTGTAATGTTGATGGTTAATGTTTGGAAATTATGTGATTCTTCAATAAAAAAACTACTAAATATAAAAAAACACAGTTCCCTGCTGTCTGAAAATGCATCTGGAGTACTCTGTCGGAATAAAGCCACGCACTATGAACAGGGGCGGCCCAAGGGGGGTGCGGGGCCATGTGCGGAGACTTGGTGCGGGGCCTCATTTGCATAATGGACTCATTTGCATAAATATTTGCATAATGTTACCATACACTAACTGTTAGTAAACATGTCTCTTCATGAGTGTATGGATAAAGAAAGACTAAAAGATTTCTACATTACTATAATCCAGTGCCAACCGCCAGGCACATTAGGAACTACTACAAACACTGCCCATTTATTTCTCTTATATACCGTGCTATTCTGCATCAGTGCGGTTTACATTGAACAAACTGAAATTACATTGAACAGGGCATTATAACTTGGAGATAACTATTTTACAGGGAACATGGGCTATGGAGGGTTAAGTGGCTTGCCCAAGACCACAAGGAGCACCTGTGGGACTAGAAACCCCAGTCCTTCTGGCCCAAGGTTGCTGTCCTCTAGTGGGATTTGAACCCCCGACCTTCCGGCCTGAAGTACCTTGCCCCAACCACTAGGCCACTCCTCCACTCCATTTAGAACCCATAGCAAACCCGCCATATCATAACAGCACTACCAGGACTCACAAAGCACCATACTCTACCTATCAAAAGGCAACACTGCAAATATTAAACCAATACATTTCAGAGAATAACTATACATGACCTACTGGGGAAAGAGAACAAGTGGCAATGTCAAATAGGAATTACATAAACAGAATACCTCAGCTCAGTTAAACATGCAGAACATAGACCATCACCAAACAAGGAATCACAATTTAGAAACAGGAAGACAATAATTAAACTGGGAACCCTAAAAGCCAAACTTGGAATGTACAACAACAATGTAGAAATAAAACTATAAATTAATTTCCTCTCGTACTAAACAAAGCGCAGACGTTAATGATGCACATTTCCCAGAGCTGACATATTCCAGTTAATAAATTCAAAATAAAGAGATATCTTTGTACCTTTTGTGCATTTTTTTTTCAGTTGCAATTGTTCCAGCCACTTTCTTCTGGTTTCTTTGTGTCTTCTGCTAACTCTCCATCGTCTGCGGTCCATTTGTCCTCTCTTCTAGTATTTTTCCATTCTCTCTCTACATCTGCTTTAACATACTAATCTTTCTCCTTTTGCTCTTTCCTCATTCCTATTTCATCCACTCAAATTTTACCACTCCATCCTCAATCCCCACTTACTCTCCCAATACCCGGCCAATTGTAGATTTTTCTTCCCTCCCACACAAAATATTTTTCCCCTCTCCATTTCACTCTCCCAGCCCCATCCCCATCCCATTCTAATCTCCCCCAACATCAGCTCCCTTCTAGTTCCAGCCCCACCCAGTATCCGCTCCCTTCTAGTCCCCGCATCAGCCCATTTCCAGTCCTAGCCCCCCATCAGCCCATTTCCAGTCCCATCCGAGTCCCTTCATCAGCTCATTTCCAATACCAGCCTCCCATCAGCCCATTTCTAGTCCTTTCCTAGCCCCACCATCAGCACATGTCAAATCCTAGCTCCCCTCCACTCAGCCCATTTCCAATCCAAGCCCCCCATGAGCCTACTTCCAGTTCTAGCCCCTCCATGAGTCCATTTCAATCCAAGCCCCCACCACAGACCATGTCCAATCTTAGCTCCCCCCAACACTCAATTCCCAGTCCTATCCTTGCCCCTCCATCAGCCCATTTCCAATCCTAGCTCCCTCCCCTCACAGCCCATTTCCATTCCAAGCCCCCCTCCCCATCAGCTATTTGCAGTTCAAGCCCCCCTTCCCCTCAGCCCATTTCCATTCCAAGCCTCCCTCCCCATCAACTATTTGCATTTCAAGCCCCCCTTCCCCTCAGCCCATTTCCATTCCAAGCCCCTGTCCCCATCAACTATTTGCAGTTCAAACCCCCCCTCCACTCAGTCCATTTCCAGTCCTAGCAACCCCCAACCCATTACCAGTCCTAGCCCCCCCATAGCCTATTACCAGTCCTAAGCCCCCATCAGCCCATTTCAAGTCCTAACCCCATCACCCAATTTTCAGTTTAAGCCCCCCCATAGCCCATTACCTGTCCTAACCCCCCCATCAGCCCACTCCCAGTCCTAATCCCATTTCCAGTCCTAACCCCCATCACCCAATTTTCAGTTTAAGCCTCCCCATAGCCCATTACCAGTCCTAATCCCCCCATCAGCCCACTTCCCGGCCTAACCCCATCAGCCCATTTCCAGTCTTAGCTCCCCCATAGCCCATTACCAGTCCTAACCCCCCATCAGCCAACTTCCAGTCCTAATCCCATCAGCCCATTTCCAGTCTTAGCCCCCCCCATATCCCATTACCAGTCCTAACCCCCAATCACCCCATTTCCAGACTTAGCCCCCCCATAGCCCATTACCAGTCCTAACCCCCCATCAGCCCACTTCCAGTCCTAAGCCCCCCCCCCCCAGCCCAGGGAAAATTTAAAATAAAAAAAAAACTGTCTGCTGCCGCGGCCGCCGCAGCCGCATCAAGTGTCCCGCGGGGCCCCCCCTGCCCAGCAAAGCCTGCCCTCCCTGCATCATCTCCCTCTCCGCAGTCGCACCGGCTTTCAGAGCGCAAAGGGAGACTAGTTTCCCTTTCGTGGCTCTGTTAAGCCCGCGGGGGCTGAAGGGAACTTTCCCATCAGGACCCGCGTGCTTAACAGAGCCACGAGCGAGAAACTCTCCCTTCGCGTTCTGAAAGCCGGTGCGACTGCGGAGAGGGAGCTGATGCAGGGAGGGCAGGCTCTGCTGGGCAGGGGGGGCCCTGCGGGACACTCGATTCTGCTGCGGCGGCCGCGGCAGCAGACAGCTTTTATTTTAAAATTTTAAAATTTACTTTTAAATCAGAATGTTCTTTGCGCGGGGCCCCCTGAAGCGCGGGGCCCTGTGCAAAAAACATTCTCGCTCAATGGACGGGTCGGCCCTGACTATGAAGTAAACAACAAGGCTGGTCGCTTGTTAGCTCAATATCTTAAGGGGAAGAGGGAGCATTGCAGGATTGCCTCCCTGTTGGATAGTGGTGGTAATATAGTGGCCTCAGACTCTGAGATAAGCAAGGCTTTTCAGGATTTTATGTTTCCCTATATTCTTCTTAAGTTCCAGATAACGAGAATGACTGTATATCCTTTTTTCAATGTATTACTCTTCCAGAAGTTAAGACCTTGGAATTAGAAGCCTTGTTAACTCCTGTCTCAGAGTCTGAAATCCGTTTTGAGCTTCAGGCACGAGCACTCAGGAAGGCGCCAGGCCCAGATGATATGCCATTGGAGCTGTTTCAAAGATAATCTTCTTAATTGATTTCCTAACTGTGTAAATATTTTCAAGCATTGCAGAGTCACTCACAGTCCACAGGGGATTTTCTGAGGCAGCTATTGTATTGGAGAAATCTGGGCATGATATGTATAAGCCACAAAACTATCGCCCTATTTCTCTGATGAATGTTTTGGCTTCATGTCTGGATAAGGTCATGGGGGCTCTTATCCATCAAGACCAAGTTGGCTTTATGAAAGATCATTTAAGTTTGGACTAGACTGCTCTGCCAAATAAGGCACAGGGCTGACTCCTCCATTTTTCAATGTTTACAATATGTAACATTTTACTGAAACTTCTATGGATAATATCTCTAAAACCCTACATGCTAGAGAAAAATTAATTAGGATTTAGAATCAGTGTTAAAAACTGCTTTAGGGAAACCTGATTTCACTTTTGAAGAAGAAAAAAAATATTTTGGTGTAAACCAGCATTTTTATTGAAAAATGCCTTCAAATTACGGAATAAGATACAAGCCATCAATCAGCTGACAATTCCTGTATTCTCATACAGCTTTGGGATTGTAGACTGGCCTCTTAAAGATCTTGAAAACTGGATGTGCAAACAAGAAAACTCCTCCATGCCCATGAGATAATTTACAAGAATTGGTGTATGTCAAAACTGTATATTCCTAGAGCAGAAGGAGGGCTAGGCTTCATAGAAGTTGATTACACATACAGAGTTACTATCATAGGCCTCCAGGCCTACCTAACAGCATCATCAGATTCAATTATGCAAAAAGTGCTGACATATGAAAGTAAACATCCAGAATCTGTCTCCATCGTCAAACTTGGACAAAAGTTCTGATGACTAAAAGGAATGAGTTAGAATCCACAAGCACACACAGGAAAGAAAACATAAGAATTTGCAAAACAAGAGAAAAAAATTCTTCAAAGAATTACAGTAGATCAGCATACGAGGAAAAATAAGTGGCAAATGCACAAATACAAAGTATTACTTCAGGAACCCTTTGTTGATCAAGGATGAACACATGAATGGTTAAGGAGAAGTGAACTCAAACAGAATGATAAGAGATTGATAGTTGAAGCCCAGGACAGCAGATTACAGATGAGATGGTTTACAGCGATCATTGAAAAAACGGGCAAAACAGACATGTATCAATTCTGTAAGAAATAGTGACTCACCTCATAGCCGGCTGTGAAGTTCTGATGGTGGAAAATTTCTATACAGAAAAGCACAACAAAGTAGCACGCCTCATACATTGGAAACTCTGTAAACACTATAACATCACTGTGCCTGAAAAGCACTGCAATCATGACCCTAAGTGAATTACCGAGAATGATGAGGTTATGATTACCTGGGACATTCCCATACCGACGGATAAGAAACTGGATATGAGGAAACCGGATACAGTGGTAAAGGAGAAAAACATTAGAATGGCAATGATAATAGAGGTGTCGGTTCCAAGTGATTACTCTGTGAATTGCGTGGAAAGGCAGAAGATCCTGAAGTACCAAGAAAATGTGGCAGAAAGATACAGAAATATTTCTCATCGTATTGGGAGCCACAGGTTTAATAAAGAAGAATTTCCAAGCACATCTTGACAAATTATCCATATATGTTACATCTTATGAATGCCAGAAGGAAGATGGTTGAAGAGGGATTGTAATGGATATTTGAAGTATTCCTGAGGCAGCACTTGAACTATACTTTATGTACTCCTTCAATATGTACTACTTATGGACATTTTTAATTCAAGATAGCAAATAATGCTGACAATTTTTTGTTATTTCTAGTGTGTTGACTATACTCCTGAACCATTTATTTGCGAAATGCGGACACATTTAGTGTAACAACATCGGGTGTATTAACACCGGCTGAAAAATATTTACAGATAAGTTTGAATTTTTTAAACTATTCAATATCAAGTGGCTTTTTCAATAATAAAATTAAGTATCTTGAAGGGGTTTTTATGACCTATGAGGACGAGTAGCCTAGACCTAAATAAGGGGGTCTAAATAAGGAGTTATTGGGACAGTACTGGGGTCTTTCTCCTTTTTTTTTTTTATAAAACATTGGATGTTTTTGTCCTCATTGTTTTAGATTTTTATAATGAGAAAACTAATCAAAAACTAGTTTAAAAAAGAAGTTAATAAGGAATCATATTTCCAGTGTTATTACTGTGATATCCAGGTAGCTTGGTTGGATGCGCAAAACTAACCCATTGGGAGAAACTGCCCAGTGGAAAGTAGCTCTGATTACTCAGCTAAAAAGAAGCATCATACTGGCAATTGTACATCTCAACTGCACATTGCTAAGCAAAGAGCTTGCTGAGGTTTAAGACTTTTCAATGCAAATTTAAAATTGTAGTTTTAGAGGAAGTGACGTCACCAGGAGAGATGGTGGCTTAGAATTTGAAGCTCCGCAACCCCTCTGAGCAAAATAAGCAATGACTCCGTGTTAGCAGTGGTTTTGAGCCACTTTTACTTGGTATTTGGAAGCTAGATGGTGAAAAAGAAATGGATGGTGGATTCAAAAGATGTTTCCTATTCTAGCACAAGCAAACCACGGAGAGAGGAGAGCAAGATTGTGGCTGGTGAGTCCCAGGAGGCATGCAAAACAGGCAGGGACTGGTTGGAGAGAGACAGTGAGTCCGATTCCAGGGAGGAGGAAGAGATGTTCCCGAGAGAATTTCGGCAGTGGTTTCATGACCTAAAAGGAGATTTGTACACAGTCTGCAATGATATGACAAGTCTAGGAGTGGATTTGTGGGTGGAATTGATTGACTTTGGGTGGTGGATGGAAGAGATTGAGACACGAATGGCTGAGCAAGGGGAGACGGTGTCTGAACTCAATAAACAAATTTCACGTTTGGAACAAGTCAATGGTGACTTGATGGACAAACTGGAGGATCCTGGAAAATGCTTGAAGTGAAACAACTTACTTTTTTGGAGGATCTTCGAAGAGCTGACCCATGAAAATTCTGTGGAAGTGATGACCAGCATTGTGAAGTCTCTGCTGGCGCTGGACTCAGAGGAAGCATCATAGCTTGTGGTGGAGCTGGACCATGCATACCGGGAACTGGGGGCTCCCAGGGCAAATCTGCCCAGAGATCATATTATGCTTCCACAAATACAGCTTGAAGGAAAAAGTGGCGGCATGAGCCCGAGTGACCAAAGGCTTCAAATAGAACTTTCACACTGTCAAGATCTTTGAGGACTTGTCAGGACTGACGCTACGACAGAGATGGGAAATGCATGATATCACTAAGAAACTCAGAGACGAGCAAGTGAAGTGCCACTGGCTCTTTCCATTTGCATTGACAATTACCAAAAAAGGGAGAACATTGCATGCCCGAAACCGATTAGAGGCAGTGAAGCTGCTCCAGGATCTGGCCATTGCTGACTTGGATGACATAAGCATTGTTGAAAAATCATCACGGAAGAAAGAAGTGTGCTGGCAACAGATAGAGCAAGGAAGAGGATGACTGAAGCGCACTCCAGCAGTGATCTGCTGCAAAACAACTTGGACTCGAATAAGAACATAAGAAATACCATACTGGGTCAGACCAAGGTCCATCAACTCCTGTTTCCAATAATGGCCAATTCAGGTCACAAGTACCTGGCAGGTACCCAAAGTCCATAGCTTTCACAATGCTCATCCTGGGATAAGGTGGATTTCCGAGTCTTCTTTAATAATGGTTTATGGACCTTTCCTCCAGGAACTTGTCCAAAACTTTTTTAAACCCAGCTATACTAACAGCTTTTACTACATCCTCCAGTAATGAAATCCAGAGTTTGATTATGTGTTGAGTGAAAAAAATATTTTCTCTTATTAGTCTTAAATGGGTTACATTGTATCTTCATTACGTTTCTAGTCGTTCTACTTTTTGATGGCATAAACAACCGATCTACATTAACCCCTTCCACTCCATTCATTAATTTACGGAGTTCTATCATATCTCCCCTCAGCCTTCTCTTTTCCAAGTTGAAGAGCCCTAACCTTTTAAGCTTTTCCTCATAGGGGTATCGTTTCATCCCCTTTATCTTTCTGAATGACTGACTTGGTTGCAGAGAATTAAATGGGATTTGAAACATAACTGAGCAGCTTAGGCTCTGATTTTTGGCAAGGACTGTGAATGTGTGGAGAGGGTAAATACAGGGAGTAGCGTATGTATGAATTGGGAGGGATTGGATGTAATTAACTGTGGCCGGTGGAAGCAGAGTGGAGTATGCACGGGATAAGGGGTACTGTTCTGAATGGGTTTGATGGTTGAGTGTTGGTTCTGAGGGGGGAGACTGGCGGTCCATAGATGTGTCTGTAGGTGAGTGTCTCCAGTAGTGTGGTATGGAAGAGGGAAGAATTTGGGTAGAGGAGATATGTCAAGAGCTGTAGGTGAATGGGGAGCATAACGAGGGTTAGGGGGCCTGTGGGTGTAAGGTGGATAATACAGGAGGTGTAAGTGATGTGCTGAATGGCAGGTGGTAATGGATGTGCATGATGATTTGGGGGGGGGGGGGATATCTGATATCCACAGGTTACATTGGGGGTTTTTTCTGAGGGTTGTCACTTCCTCATATGGCGTGGGTGCCTCAAGATTGGAGATTCCAAGTAGAAATGGGGAGTAGGGGGTGGGTGCTTGGGTGGGATGGAGGGGAAGAGGAACCGGCTTCAACAATTGCCTTATTCAGTTTGAGTTTTGTTCAGATGTTGGCTAGTTCTAAAATTGTAACTTATAATGTTAATGACTTGAATGCACCAGTGAAATGAGCCTCCTTGCTTAAAGAAATGGATCAATTGGATCGTCTCCAAAACCATGTTGTCTTTATCCAGGAGACTCACCTGCTCAAGAAGGACGAGCGTCTGTTGTGCTTGCCTGATTATCCCTGTGTAGTGGTGACCTCAGATATGTGAGAAAAGAAAAAGGCTGGGTGAGTGTTCTCTTCTCTAAGGAATTAGATCCTGAGATTTCTGAGAAGGTAACAGACTCTGCCACTAGGTTTTTGATAGTGAGAGTAAAGCTGGGGGAATTAGAGTGGATTATTGTAAATATGTATGCCTGAATAAAGATCTGCGGGGGGGCAGGGGGGGTGTCTTTAGAAACCTTGAGGATAAGATATTGGGCATGGCTAGTGATTGCTGTGTGATAGGCGAGGACTTGAATCTTATTTGGGATCCTGATAAGGACAACTCTAGAGAGGTGCAATATGGGAGCAAGGACTGGAAGCTTTTGAAGGAAATGGTCTAGGAGGTGGGCCTTATTGATACGTGGATGTTTCTGTATCCAACAGGGAGGTGCTACTCCTATTGTTCTGCGGTTCATAATGCATACTCCAAGATTAATCTTATTCTGGTGGATAAAGAGTAGTTACTCACCTGTAACAGGTGTTCTCCAGGAGCAGCAGGAATCAGTCCTCACATATGGGTGACGTCGGCGCCGACGGAGCCCCCGTGCGGAGCATTTCCCCAGCTTTCAAAGAAAGCCTTTGGGAATTGCAGCGCGCATGCACGGTCCCCTTCCCGCCCAAGGGTGCCATCTTGCTCAGTCTGATGATATAGCTAAAAGACAGCAAAAAAATTAGCAAAAATAAATCATATGACTGCAACTCCAAGGGGAGGAGGGAGGGTTGTGAGGACTGATTCCTGCTGCTCCTGGAGAACACCTGTAACAGGTGAGTAACTACTCTTTCTCCAGGATCAAGCAGGAAGTCAGTCCTCACATATGGGACTCCCCAGCTTAAGGCTACCGGAGGCCCCAAGCCGAAAAAATGAGCTCCCTCTAGAGCGTCAGAACGTAAGGAAGGAATCTTCTCTGAGAACGCCCCCGACCGGTAGCCCAACATCAGGGCCGGAGGGAAGGAGTTGCCTAGACCCCAAAGTGATTATGGAGTACTGCCTGTCCGAAAGCACTGTCCCTGCGGGACTCTCTCTCAAGGCAGTAATGGGCCGCAAAAGTCTGGCTTGAAGACCAAGTAGCGGCCCGGCAGATGTCTGCCAACGGAACAGAGCGGAGATGAGCCACTGACGCAGCCTTCGCCCTGACACGATGAGCCGTGACTCGACCCTCCAATGATAGGCCGGCTGCCCCATAAGCCCAGGTGATACAGTCAGCGACCCATATGGACAAAGTACGCTTGGAGACAGGCAACCCCAACTTATTGTGGTCAAAAGAAACGAAGAGCTGAACAGCCCTCCGATGCTCCCGCGTCCGGTCAAGGTAGAAGGACAACGCCCTCCTACAGTCCAGGGTATGCAGAACTATCTCAGCCCGGTTGGCATGCGGCCTGGGAAAGAAGGTCGGAAGAACTACCTCCTGATTGAGGTGGAAAGAGGAGACAACATTAGGGAGAAACTTAGGGTGAGTCCGCAAGACTACCCTATTCCTGTAGAACCTAGTGTAAGGGGGATCAGACACCAGCGCCTGAAGTTCACTTACTCGCCTAGCAGAGGTAAGAGCTACCAAAAACAAAGTTTTCCAGGACAGAAAACGGAGAGGACAGGTAGCCATAGGTTCAAAGGGCGGACAAGTAATCCGCTGTAAGACCACATTTAAATCCCACTCAGGGGCCGGTGGACGTAAAGGAGGCTTAAGCAGGAGGAGGCCTTTGAGGAAACGAGCCACTAAAGGGTGGTTGGAAAGAGGCCGCCCGTCCACCGGCGAGTGGTACGCTGAGAGAGCACTGAGGTGAACCCTGACAGAATTGGACTTAAGGCCTAGATTGGAGAAGTGAAGCAAATATTGCAATTCTACCGCTACCAAGCACGAGAAGGGATTCTCGCTGTGCTGAGCACACCATGTGGAGAATCTACGCCACTTAAGAGCGTAGGATTTCCGGGTGGATTGCCTTCTAGAGGCTAAGACTACGTTCTCCACCTCTCTAGGCAGTAGTAGGGGAGCCAGAACTACCCTTTCAGCAGCCAGGCCATCAGATGAAGGGACTGGAGGTTGGGGTGTAAGAGAGATCCCTGTTCTTGAGACAGGAGATCGTGTTGAAGCCCCAGAGGAATAGGAGTGTCCACCGCCAGTTGCAGCAGAAGCGGGAACCACGGTTGCCTCGGCCACCTGGGAGCTATCAGAATCATCGAGGCCCCGTCCTTGAGGACTTTGAATAGTGTTCTGGACACTAGTGGCGTGGGAGGAAACGCATACAGTAGGCCTGTGGACCACGGGATCAGAAACGCATCCGCTGCTACTCTGAGAGGATGCGGTTGTCTGGAACAGAATCTCGGGAGTTGCCGGTTCAGAGGACTGGCGAAAAGATACATGGTGGGGAGGCCCTACCTGAGAAAGATCTGTTGAACCACCAACGGATTCAATTTCCATTCATGTGGTTGCAGGATCCTGCTCAGTCTGTCCGCCAGGTAATTTTCTTGACCGGGGAGGTAGACAGCCTTGAGGAGGATTCCGTGATTGACGGCCCAAGAGCACAGCCATTGTGCCTCCTGACAGAAAAGGAAGGAGCCTGTGCCTCCTTGCTTGTTCACGTAAAACATGGCAACTTGATTGTCCGTCTGGACCAGCACAGACTGGTGAGACGTGAGATGGGAGAAGGCCCTCAGAGCTAGGCGTATCGCCCGTAGCTCCAGGAAGTTGATCTGCTGAGCAGCCTCCCAAGGGGTACAGAGACCCTGAGTACATGCCCCTTGGCAATGCGCTCCCCAACCTTGAAGAGAAGCATCTGTCGTCAGCACCTGAGAATGCGGAGGGGATTGAAAAACCACTCCGAGCACCAGATTCGGAAGATGAAGCCACCATTGTAGAGAGGAGACAAGCAGTGCGGATATTCTTACTGAGTCTGCAAGGCTCCCCGTGGCCTGATGCCACTGAGTTCGAAGGCTCCACTGAGCAGGCCGCATATGCAGGCGGGCATTGGGGGTTACATGAA
Source organism: Ichthyophis bannanicus (assembly GCA_033557465.1). Lineage (NCBI taxonomy): Eukaryota > Metazoa > Chordata > Amphibia > Gymnophiona > Ichthyophiidae > Ichthyophis > Ichthyophis bannanicus. The sequence continues at coordinate 199,224,054 of CM066039.1, forward strand.
CCGTGGAAGCCATATGGCCGAGAAGCCTCAGGAATTGCCTGGCGGAGACCAGGGAATTGCTGTGAAACTGCCTGGCTAGATCCATCAACCTGTGGGCTCTGTCCACGGGCAGAAAAGCCTTCACCTGAAGAGTGTCCAGTCTTGCTCCTATGAATTCCAAGTTCTGGGACAGGAGCAAAGTGGACTTTGCGAAGTTTATGACAAACCCCAAGTGCTGAAGCAGAGCCACAGTGCGAAGGGTGGCATGACTGGCCTCCTGGGAAGACTGGCCCCTTATGAGCCAGTCGTCCAGGTATGGGAACACAAAAAGACCTTGAAGCCTCAGGTAGGCCGCCACCACCGCCAGGCACTTGGCGAATACCCTGGGGCGGAGGTTAGGCCAAAGGGTAGTACTCTGTACTGGTAGTGGTTTCCTCCCACAACAAATCTGAGATATTGTCCGTGGTCTGGATGAATAAGGATGTGAGTATAAGCATCCTTTAGATCCAAGGAGCATAGCCAATCTCCCTGCTGGAGGTAGGGCAGCAGGATTCCAAGGGTAAGCATCTTGAACTTTTCCCTCTCCAGGAACTTGTTGAGGTTGCGCAAGTCTAGGATGGGTCTGAGGCCTCCTGTTCTTTTTGGTACCATAAAGTACCTGGAATAAAAGCCGTGACCTCTCAGGTGGTGGGGCACCGGTTCCACAGCCTGGTCCTTGAGCAGACTTGCTAACTCCTGAAGGAGTAGGTCCCTGTGCAGAGGGAGTCTTGGAGGCTCCCCTGGAAAATAGGAGGGAGGTACCTGGTGAAAATGGAGAAGATAGCCCTTTTGGACTATATGGAGCACCCAGGTATCTGATGTGACGGCGGACCACCTATGGGCAAAGTGGGCCAACCGGCCTCCTGTGCTGATATGAGCCAGCTGAGGAGAAGAGGCTATGCTTTCTGAGTCAAAATCCCCCACCCTGCTGAGCAGGGGCCAGTGTTGGTGGCTTGGGGGCCTTCTGCCTACGGGGCCCATGACCCTGCCCCTTGGCCTGCTGACCCTGTTGGGGAGCTACAGAGGCCTGATAATGAGGATATTGTTTATAGGCAGATGACTTCCTCGGGTAAAAGGTCTTTTTTCCCGAGCCCTTCTTCTTCTGAGAAGGGGCAGAGGTTTTCCTGGACAGCCTAGTCCTGGTGAGAGTCTCTGTCTCGAGTTCAGCAGCCTTTTCAGCCATGGGTTTGCCGAAAAGGTTTTCACCTCGGCAGGGGACATCGACCAACTTGTCCTGTACCCATGGCTCGAGGTCGGATGACTGTAGCCAAGCCTGTCAGCGGGCACCGATGCCGGTCCCGGCTACTCGGGCCGAAGCCTCGAAGCCATTGTAGGCTGCCCGAGAGATAAACTTCGAGCACTCTCGAATACCAGTGGACAAGGCCTGGAACCTCTGCCGGGTTCTCTGCTGGTCTCTCCGAGGAACCTTTGCAATCTCCTTTGCCAGGTCTCGGAGGTACATGCCCATGTAGAGCTGGTATGTCTGGACACAGCAAGCAAGCATAGAGCCCTGGAAGCACTTCTTACCGAGGGCATCCAGGTTCCAGGCCTCCTGACCGGGAGGCACCGAGGAGTGCATCTTCTGACTTTTCAGTCGATGCATGGCCGATTCCACAACCATGGAGTGGTGCGGTAATTGTGCCTTTTGGAACCCGGGGCTCTTGCGGACTCGATAGATGGAATCGACCCGCTTGCTTAACACTGGCGTCGAGGCCGGGGTCTCCTACATGCGGAAGAGCAGCCGCTCCAGCATCGGAGGAACCGGAACAGTAAAGGCCTCCTTCGGGGGGAGTCATACTGGAGGGCCTCGAGCTCCTCGGCTCGAGGTTCCTCCTCGGGATCCGCGGGGAATGCCAAGGCCTTGGCCATATCCCGCACGAAGTCCGAGAACCGGGTATCCTCCGGTGGGGACCGTCTCCGAGGTTCGGACTCCGGTGAGTCCGATGGGACACACCAAGTCCAATAGGTGTCGGGTGACTCTTCGTCCTCCGTCTCCCAGCCCGACTCCTCGGAGGAGGAATCGAGCGGCTCCGGTCGGGCGGGCACCAATGCCTTCCGCCCCGACGCCGAGGGTACCGGCGTCGACGACCTCGGTCCCGGAGGCCGAGGGAGACCGTGGCCAAGGATCGACTCGAGCCCGCATGGACTCGAGGATCGGCTCGGCCTCCGGGGTCGACTTGGATGTCGATGTCCCGGTGGTCGGGGCAGATGCACCGGTGAGACCGGCGATCAATACCCGCTGCTGTTCCATGAAGGTAGCGATGCTGCTCTCCAAGGCCATCAACCTGAGTCCAAGCTCAGGAGACCCAGCAGCCCCCGACGTCGGCTCCCCTGGAGGAGAGTCCACGAGGACTACAGTACTCACGTGCCCAGGAGACTCCATCTCGAGACAAGGTTGTTTGGCAGGCCTCTCCAACTCCGAAGACCCGGGACGGCTATCGGGGCTATGCGAACTGGCCCTCGAGGAACCAGGAGCGTCCACCGACGCTGCCCTCGTGGGTTTTTTCTTCCTGCGCTGCTCCCGCGAAGGAGACCCCCGTTCAGAGGAACATCGACGCTGCTCGGGGCCGGAGTCCCGAGACGTCGAGGCCTCTGACGAGGTCCGGGCCCGTCCGGATGCGGAGTCAGAGAAGATTCTATCCTTTTGGTGCTGCCGACTCCTCAACGCCTTCGAGGACATTTTGCCACACGGACCACAGATCATCGGGTCATGATTGGGTCCGAGGCAGCGGAGGCAGCAGTCATGTGTGTCGGTAAGAGACATAAGTTTCTTACAGCGATCACACTTTTTAAACCCGCTGGCAGCCATCGGGGGAAAAAGGGCCCCTGCGAGGTCAAAAGACAGGGCTGTCAGTGAAAAGAGAAAAATGGCGCGAACACTAGTCTCGAAGGACAAAAACTGAAAAATAGAGAGTGGGCTCGATACCGGCGTATCGGGCCCAGGCGGGAAAAGGATCCGGCGTTGAACCAAAGAAGAAGAACAAAAAACAGGGAAATCAACTTTTTCCTCGGCGAAAAACGAACTACGTCCGTCGGGCTCTGCAGAAAAAAGAAAACTGAGCAAGATGGCACCCTTGGGTGGGAAGGGGACCGCGCATGTGCGCTGCAAATCCCAAAGGCTTTCTTTGAAATCTGGGGAAATGCTCCACACGGGGGCTCCGTCGGCGCCGATGTCACCCATATGTGAGGACTGACTTCCTGCTTGGTCCTGGAGAAGGCCTTGGTCTCTGAGGTGCTGCAAGCTAGTATAGAAACTATAGTGTGGTCTCACCCATTCCAAAGTATGGGTAGAAATAAGGGGAAGGAATGCTCCAGATAATTTATGTTTCTGGAGATTGAATGATGAGATCTTAGGTAACCCAATGGTGCTCTGAAACATAGAGGGGAACATTTGGGAATTATTTCCATAATGGGGACGGTTCTGTGGCATAGACCATGGTTTGGGATGCCTTTAGTGCTTTGATTAGGGGGAGGTTACTGATGTGGGTTAGCTGGTTGAAAATGCAGAAGGAGAAGCAAGTAGCAGATCTTCTGGGCAAAATTGCAGTTAAAGATGCAGAGAATAGGCAGGTGCCTCAAAGCAGCTAGGGCTGCAAGTGGGGAGACTTAGAATGGAATTGAGGGACTGTTTGATGAGTAGAGTGCAGCGGAACTTGGAGATGACTAAACAAAAGTTTTGCAGATTTGGCAATAGGGCAGGGAGATTGTTAGCTTCTCAGTTGAAAGTGAAGAATCAGAAGAGCCATATTGTTTAGATCCAGAAGACGACGGGGGCAGATGGTAATGATGTCAAAACAGATCAGGTAGTGTTTCGTAGAATTCTATTTGGATTTATATGGTCTGGGTCAGGGGAGAGTAGAGTCGCCTCTTTGTGGGGTGTAACCTTTCTGTACTGGAGGTTGAAAAGAGGTCAATGCTGGAGGCAGGGATAGGGCGGGAGGAAGTCCAGATGGCCATTAAGAGTTTGAAATCTGGGAAGTCCCCAGGAGTGGACGGGTTGAACTTGCTGTTCTATAGAAAGTTCCAAGAGCAGATTTGTGTCTCACTAGTGGCTATTTTCAATAAAATCTTGCAGGGGGATTCACTGCCAGAATCAATGATGATAACGGGTGTTAATACTATTCCCAAGGATAGTAAAAATTTGGCTCAGTGTGGATCTTGCCAACCTATTTCCCTTTGGAATATTGATGCTAAATTATTGACAAAGATGTTGGCAAACTGCTTGAATAAGTTCCTGATAAGGTTAGTCGGGGTAGATCAAGCGGGTTTTGTCCAGGGGAGCCAAGCAGGGAACAATATTTAAAAAGTACTTTGGTTGATGTGGTGGGCACAGAGATTGAAAACTCCCTCCATGTTATTTGCAATAGATGCTGAAAAAGCCTCTGATAGGGTGGAGTTTTATGTTCGATGTCCTGGGGGCTATGGGATTTGTGTCTAATTTCATTCAGTGGGTTCGGACATTACAGAAGGAGCCCTAAGGCAAGTGTTCAAGGGAATTTCAATTGGTTAGGAAGACTAGGTAGGAGTATCCACTTTCCCCTCTCTTGTCTGTTTTGCCTGTAGAACCTCTAGCTTCTAGGATTAGGTCTAGAGAGGACATCCAAAGGATTCAGGTTGGGAAGGGGGAATATAAATTGGCATTATTTGCTGACTATATCCAGCTCAAAGTGGGGTACCCTGCTCGATTGTTATCCGGAGAGTGGACAAATCGAGGGAGTATAGGGCTTTGTCAGGGTTCAAGGTGAACATGACCAAATCAGAATTCCTCAATGTCTTTCTTTCTGAGCAGGAGCTAATGCCAATAAGGAGGAGGAGTAAATTAGACTTACCTGCTAATTGTTGTTCCTTGCGGAACTCTAGTCCAGTCCCGGAACCATAGAGTTGTGAACCTCCACCAGCAGCTTTGGAGACTGAATATCTTCATCTCTTTGATCATCCAGCTATATGCCAAGGACTGCCCACACATCAGTACCTATTGACAAAGCATACTAAGCAGAGCAACAAATAAGTAGATATAACCATACAGTGGAAAAAAGGATCCTGACCCTAAAGATCCCACTACTAGCGAAAATTTTTTTTTTTTTTTTTTTTGTATTTCTTATGAACAATCTCCCGCCTACGGGAAGGCGGACCAGAACAGCCGTGGCAACCCCTGCGCAAAACACAAGCAACAAGAGGCGCCACCGCTCACCCTCCAAATTGGCCCCGAAAGGGAACTAAGGCGTGCTGCAAGCAGAGGAGCTCTGACCGAAAGCATAGAGAACAGAAACCCTGGCAGACTCCTATAATGACTGTATCTTCTTGGCTGGCAGCGAGAACCGAGAGACAGGGAGGGATCAGGGACTGGACTAGAGTTCCGCAAGGAACAACAATTAGCAGGTAAGTCTAATTTACTCTTAGCGTCTCTCTAGTCCAGTCCCGGAACCATAGAGGATGTAACAGAGCAGTATATCTCAACGGGAGGGCCTCGCTAGTCCAGCCTGAAGCACCCGAGAGCCAAACCGCGCATCCAACACCGCCTGCACATCCAGACGAAAGTGCTTAGCAAAGGTGTGCAAGGACGACCACGTCGCCGCCCGACAAATATCCACCGCCGGCACCAAGCTAACTTCTGCCCAAGACGCCGCCTGCGCCCTAGTCGAGTGAGCCCGAAGCCCGGCAGGAACCACCTTGCCGTGTAAAAGGTATGCCGACGAAATCGCCTCTTTCAACCAGCGGGAAATGGAAGACTTAGACGCCGCTTCCCCCTTGCGCGGACCGCCAAAGGCGACAAATAAACGATCGGACTTACGGAAGGACGCCGTTTCCCGCAAATACCGGCGAAGCGCTCGACGGACATCCAACGCGTGCAAGGAGTTATCCGCGTGCTTACCGCGTTCCTTGGCAAACACCGGGAGAGACACCACTTGATTCATGTGAAACGCCGAAACTACCTTAGGCAAAAACGCGGGAACCGGTCGCAATACCACCTTGTCGGCCGAGAAAGACAGATAGGGTTCCCTACACGAAAGAGCCTGCAACTCCGAAATCCTGCGAGCTGACGAGATCGCCACCAGAAACACCTTCAACGTCAAGTCCTTCAACGAAGCTTGCGCCAAGGGTTCAAACGGCGAAGCCACCAGAGACCTCAACACCAAATTCAAGTCCCACGAGGGAACTAAAGCCCTGCACGGAGGACGCATAAGCAACACCGCTCGCAAGAAGCGCTTCACATCAGCATGGGACCCCAATAGCTGGCCCTGAACCTTGCCTCGAAAACACGCAAGAGCTGCAAATTGTACCCTCAAGGAACTGGCCGCCAGGCCCTTGTCCACCCCTGCTTGCAAGAAGGAGAGGATCTGAGGAACGGAGGTCCGCAAAGGCCGCAATTCGCGATCCGCACACCAGCTCTCAAAAATACGCCAGACCCGGACATACGCTAGCGAGGTGGACTGACGCCGTGCCCGCAACAAGGTAGCAATGACCTCCGGAGAATAACCTTTGGCTCTCATTCGCGCCCTTTCAATAGCCATGCCGTAAGCGAGAATCGAGCCACCTGAGGCATCTGCAGCGGCCCCTGCCGAAGGAGATCCGGCCGAGGAGGAAGCAGCCACGGATCGGCCACACTCAACCGCACCAGATCCGCATACCAAGGCCGACAAGGCCAGTCCGGGGCAATCAGAACCACGGGACCCGGATGCCGCTCGATCCGCTGCACCAGGTGACCCACCAGAGCCCACGGAGGAAAGACATAGAGCAGCCCGTACCTTGGCCACCTTTGTGCCAATGCATCGAGGCCTTCCGACATGCGTTCCCGACGCCTGCTGAAGAACCGTTCGACCTGCGCGGACTCGAAGGTCGCCATGAGGTCCATTATCGGCAGACCCCAACGACGGACCAGCAACGCAAATACCTCGGGATGTAGAGACCACTCTCCGGGGTCTACTCTGCGACGACTCAGAAAGTCCGCCTCCACATTGTGAACCCCTGCGACATGCTGGGCCGACAGACATTGAAGATGCCGCTCTGCCCATTCTAGAAGCAGATCCGCTTCCAACGCCGCGCTGCCTGTGCCTCCCTGGCGATTTATGTAGGCTACCGTGGAGGCATTGTCGGACAGCACCCTGACCGCCGCTCCCTGCAGCCAAGGCTGAAACGCAGTCAGAGCCAACCACACGGCTCTCATTTCCAGGGTTGATGGACCACTGGCTCTCCCGCGAGGACCACTGGCCCTGAGAAATCTGACCCTCGCAATGAGCCCCCCAGCCGCTCAAACTGGCATCCGTCATCAGCAGACACCAGACGGGAGACTCCAAGGGCATACCGTTCGCCAGAGAGCACCGACGCAACCACCAGCGAAGGCTGCGCCGAACCCCCAAGGGGCAAACTAACTGACGAGCTAGCGAGTCGGACTGATGACACCATTGATGCAGCAGCACTCGCTGCAGGGGCCGCATGTGCCCCTTGCCCACGGAACTACCTCGATGGTCGCCGCCATCGTGCCAAGAAGCTGAAGGTATTGCCAAGCCGAGGATGACCGTCTCGCTAGAAACTGCTCCACCAGCCGCCTCAGGGCCCGCGCTCTGTGCACTGGGCTCGAAACGCGCCCCCAAATACTCCAAGGTCTGCGAGGGAAGAAGGCTGCTCTTCGCCCGATTGACCACCCAGTCTAACGACTGCAAAATCTGTACGACCCGCGCCGTCGCTCGGAGACTCTCCTCCCTCGACTTCGCCCGGATCAACCAGTCGTCGAGATAGGGATGCACGAGGACACCCTCCTTCCGCAGGAACGCCGCTACCACCACCATGATCTTCGTGAAGACCTGTGGCGCCGTCACGAGGCCGAAGGGCATGGCTTGAAACTGAAAATGGCCCATCAGCAGTGCAAACCGCAGAAATCTTTGATGTTCCCGACGAATGGGAATGTGCAAATAGGCCTCCGTAAGGTCTAGGGACGTTAGGAATTCCCCCTCGCGGACCGTCGCTATGACCGAGCGCAGCGTTTCCATGCGAAAATGCGACACCCGGAGGCACCGATTCACTCTCTTTAAATCCAGGATTGGTCGAAAGGTGCCCTCCTTTTTCGGCACCACGAAGTAGATGGAGTATCGACCGGACCCTAACTGCCCCTCCGGCACGGGGGCGACTGCCCGGAGCCGAAGCAGCCGGGAAAGTGTATCTGATACGGCTCTTCATTTCCAGGGAGCGCTGCACGGGGACATAACGAAGGAATCTAGCACCGGTCGATGCAGCTCGAGCGCATATCCCTCTCGTATCACTTCTAACACCCACTGATCGGATGTGATAGCGGCCCAGGCAGGGTAGAAATCCCGTAGTCTGCCCCCTACGGGGATCACCGCCACCGGAGCCGGCCTCGCTTCATTGTGACTTTTTGGGGACCTGCGCCTGGAAGGAGCCAAAACCTCTACCTGCCCCCCGAAATCCACGGAAACTCTGTCCGCGCCCCGGGTATCTGGAACGCTGGGACTGACCAAAGCGGGAGGCACGAAATCTCCGAAAGGACTGCTGAGACCCCCGGAAGGTGAAGGTCGGCTTCCCCTGCTTGGGCTTATCCTCCGGAAGCCGACCCCCCCTTAGAATCCCCAAGATCTTTTACCAACCTATCCAAGTCCTCTCCAAATAACTGCCTGCCCTTAAACGGCAGCTTACTAAGGCGAGCTTTAGAAGAACCATCAACCGTCCAATTGCGTAACCAAAGAGAACGACGCGCCGCTACCACCGACGCCATGCCGTTAGCCAACCCCCTAATGAGGTCATAGTGGATATCCGCCAAATAAGCGGCACCAGACTCCAATCTGGACACCGCGGCCTCCTGTTCCGCCGACTGGGGCCCCTGCAACTGCTGAGACCAGCGGAGGCAGCCGCGCGCCACCCAGGCCCCGGCCACCGCCGCCTGCATTGACAGGGCAGAAACATCAAACGCCTGTCTCAACAAGCTCTCGACCTTTCTATCCTGCGCGTCCTTCAACGCCGCAGCACCTTCCACCGGGATAGTAGTCCGTTTAGTAACCGCGGAAACTGCCACGTCCACCTTCGGCGAACGAAAAAGCTCTCTATCAGCCTCCGATAGAGGATACAACTTAGGCAACAGTCTAGCCCCGCGCAAGGCGGATTCTGGACTGTTCCACTCCTCCTGGATCATAGCCTTAAAAACCCTATGGAGCGGAAAGACTCTGTGGGAAGTGCGCACCGCCTGCATCAAGGGATCCTCCAACTGGTCCTCCGCAGCGGAATCTTCCACGGGTATGTTCAATACTTTGAGGGTTTCGGCAATCAGTGCCGGAAGTTCCTCTTTATGAAATACACGCACTATTCTACTACTCTGCTCGTCGTCAAACAACTCGCCGTCTTCTAAATCTTCCGCAGACTCTAGCCCGAGAGCCTCCCCCAGCCCCTCGTGGGACTCATCCCCAGGAGGCGCAGAATCCGCAACACTCGGGGGCCGGCTCTTCTTTTGTGGACCGGTGTCTCCCTCTACTGAAAGTGGGCGCTTTAGCCCACGGCGGGGCGGGACCGAACCTCCACCCGCCGGCTGCAAGAGAGCCAGAGCCTCCTGCATGAGAGAGAAAAAGGCGGGTGGAATTTCCCAGGGATCCCTCCTGGACGCCCCCCGCCAACAGGCGCTCTGGCACCTCAGAAATCCCCGGATCAAGGACCGTCTCTGCCTGCCTTGATGTCCCTTCTGTAGAGACAGGAGGGAGATCCGCACTGGAGCCCTCCAGAGGATCCTCCATGACAGCACCCACAGCAGAACAAGTGGCACAGACTCTGGCTTCCAAATTACTACTTATACGAATGCCACAAACCAGACACCGAGGACTAGGAAGCATGCCTATGCACACAGCCCTCTACCAGCAAAGCAGAGACACCTTGCTGAAGCAAACAGAGCAGGAAAAAAAAATAGCGATTTTAAAAGTGCTCAAAAACGCTCCAAATCGCAGGATTAGATAGAGCTGGGGTCAATTAGCTGATATCTGACCAAAAAATTCAAAAACGAAGCTCCTATCCCTAAAAGAAAACACGAAGAAAAAATGACGTTGAAAATCCAAAATGGCCGCCGGACCCGATCCCGCCAAAAAAAGGACTATAAAAAGTACCCAAAAGGTCTAAACAAACTCCCCAGAGCTGATTCCAGGCTACCCCAAGGCCTCTATCACTGCCTTTAGAAATAAAAAGCCCCAAACTCTACTCACCCACACACAGGAGAGGAGGGGGGGTCAAAACTCTGTGAGTGCTGTCCAGCGTGCCTGCCACAAGCTCTGAGTAGCAGTTATCAGAGTCAATATCAGAGTTAATAACCGCTCAGGGCAGCTCGGGGAACCGCTAAATCAGTTAGGGGACCCTCAGAGCCTACTGCTGTATTTAATTGCTGCAGTTAATTGCCTTCAACCTTCTCCTCACCCACCAAGGGGGTTCGGTAGAAAGGAGACCTGTGTCCTTTGCAGCTCCCCTGCTTGTTTGACCTATGGGGAGACTGACAGAGAGAGAAAGAGAGAAAAAAACAGATCAGATAAAGGCAGAAGGGACACAGCCAAAGAATTCCTCCACAGCAGCAGCCCAGCACCTAAACCTAGAAAATAATAAAACACTAAAGCTCTGCTTATTTGTTCCTAAGGAGCCCAGTTCTGGGCTCTAACTTCCAAGCTGCTTGGAGACTGAGATACTGATGTGTGGGCGGTCCTTGGGGCTGCATATAGCTGGATGATCAAAGAGATGAAGATATTCAGTCTCCAAAGCTGCTGGTGGAGGTTCACAACTCTATGGTTCCGGGACTGGACTAGAGAGACGCTAAGGAAATTTCCTTTTATGGAAGTGAAGAAAGCAGTGAACTATCTAGGAGTACAGTTTACTGATTTGGGCAGGCTGTATAACCTTAATTATCTGCCACTGATCAAGTGCATTTATTTTATTTTATTTCTGGGGGATCTTGAACAGTGGGCAAGAAATGAATATTCTTGGAAGGGACAGATGGCCACTTTGCTGCTGCCCTGTTTCTTATACTTGTTTATGGCCTTGCTGGTGGAGATCCCTTAGGTGGAGTTCCAGTATCTTAAAAGGAAACTTTATGCTTTTATTTGTGACACAGACTACCTAGAATTGCGCAGCAGTACTTGATACATCGCAGGATGGAGGGAGGGATTGGGGTAGTGGATATCCGTAGATATTTTTTTTGCAGTTCAGTTAGCAGCGGTAGTAGAGTAGGGGCATACCCTAAAGAAGCAATGGGTGACTATATTAGAAGCGATACATGGAGAATCTTGCAGCTATTATGGGAAAGGGAATGATGGCTTAGACAAGGGGACCCTTTTCTCAAGTGAACTATACTATGGGGGTCTGGGGGCATGAAAAAGGAGTGTTACTGAGGAGGGGGAAGGGCATTCTCACGGGCTATGGATCCCAGCCATATCCAGCAGCTGCCTCAAGATCAGTGGGAGAGGTCCCGAAACAGTGGAGAGAAAAAGGGGTTACTCACCTGAAACCTGTATGAAGAGGGAATTTTGCAATTTTTTGAGCAGCTGAGTAGGAAATACAAGTTGACTAAAACTGATTTTTTTGCATATTTTCAGATCCAGCACTTTTTTTTAGAAACATCTCTGAGTCTAACAGAAGACTTGACTGTTTTCAAGCGTTCACTTTTGGGCAAGCTAGGGTATAAAAACGTAGTAAGTCAGGTGCATATCAAATTGGTGGGAGGTACCAAGAGCAAATTGCCTTTTATGCTTCATTAGGAGCAGCTCCTGGGGAATCTCTGGAGTATTGAGGATTGGCTCAAAGTGTGTGCCATCATCTTTAATATTTGTTTCTGTGAATATTCCTAAAAATGGCTGTAAGGTATTCTATCAATGGTACCTCACCCCTGGCTAGGTTGTGTAAATTTTACAAGTATTGTTCAAATATGTGTTGGCATAACTGTGAGGGAGGGGCATGCTTCATGTGTGGTGGGGGTGACTGAATATTTAGGATTATTGGAGGGCTGTACAGCCCTTCATTAAGGGGGTGCTGGGTGTATCCTTTCCAAGAGCAGACCCTCTTTTATACCTGTTACGTACGACTGAGGATTGGTCACTTGAATTGAAGAGGTGGATAATATGTTGTATAATGGCAGCAAGATGGGAGATAGCTAGAAATGGAGGAAACAAACTGCTCCAAACCAGAAAGATTACCTAATCAGGTTGCAGACAGTGTACTCCTTGAGTAGGTTGACTGCTCTTAGGTGGGGCAGAATGGGGAGGTTTGAGAGTATTTGGAAGCCCTATCTGGAACAGAAGGGGGAGAGGTGATGAGATGCATTCTCCTGGTGGCTACAGGTGTTAGCTGCTACTGAACTACATAATAGGCCCAAGCCAGTCCTCTAGGGAGAGGGGAGAGGGTTGAGTGTAAGGGTAGGAGGAGGATGGGGTGAAAAGGGGAAAAACAGGATGGGGCTTGATGTTTTTGGATGGGTTCCTGTTTCCCTGAAGTCTGTGGTAGAAGGGGTGGGAGTGGGCTTGGTGCATGTTCAATGTATGTAGGTCATTGTTCACTATCTGGTTGGTGTTTCGGGTGAACCATGTTTCTAAAGGCTATGGGTCCGATGCAGAGATGCAAATAGGGGGTTGGACATCCAACCACTGTTTTGGCCCGGCATGCTATTCCGAGTCCAGCTTTCCCCGCATGTATAGAATAGAGGGTTAGAACACACACAAGGCGGAGGCTGATAAGGTCACAGGTGCTAACTTTTAATAAGGAAATCCCCTACGTGTTTCGGCTGAAAGCCTTCATCGGGGGGGGGGGGGTGTACACATCTAAAAATAACAGTACAATTTATTAATAACATAATTAAAAACTTAAAATTGTGACAAATACAGACTGTGACAATAAATACTTTAAAAGAAAATATACATAAAAAATATAAAAAACAATTACACTATGGATAAAAACAAAATGTTTCAAAAAATGACAAACTTACATGTATAAATATGTGTAAGTAAAATGTATAAACAACTATATAAATAAAGACAGACAAATAGTTTAAAAGGTTTAAAAATTATTAAGGTTTAAGAATTGAAAACAGTGCCTGTAGAGTTGACTATAGAGAGGGTACTCACATAATGCACCTTTTGAGACTGAGGGTCTTGAAAAAGACCTCTTTCAAAATGATAGCTGAAAGCTGGAGAGTGAAGGATAAAAATGTATGAAAACATATTGCAAGTCATGGAGCAACATCTAAAAACAGACCGGGAAGAAAATTTCTAAAAAATTATGTATTTTAAAACATATTGTCTCATTACTGTGTCACTGAAATTATTTGAAATTAATTTGGAGAGGAGCACACAGAGCCAGAACGGAGGGGAAGGGGAAAATAAAAATGTCTAATAAAAACCATGTGTAAGATCGGTTGTTATAAATCATATAAAACAAGGAGCAGGAGCATAAGGTGTAATAAAAACAAAGATACATTACCCAGTAAACCCTGAAGTCCAAATTTACAATATGGAGTGTAATTTATCTTAGAAGGAGACTGATTAAAAACTTTTATTTCGCGCCAAAACAGTGATTGACAGAAGGGCGCGCATGTCCAAAGGGAGGGACAGCACAAATGAGAGCAGTCAACCTACTGAAGAGATATTGCCAAAAGGAAAAGTGAAGACATTCAAAATGTTAAAACCATGCATGTTAGTAAGCTGAACCGAGTGTAGCTAATCAGTCTGTTAAAATGAAGATGCTGGGATCCAAGATCGGCATAGTGCAGTGTGTTCCCGCAAATGTAGGAAAGTGAACCTGTCGGACAGTGTCATTTCAAAACTGGCAACGATAGCCCATAAGTGAAAGATGTGTCAAAAAGTGTGGGATTAAAAAACGGCAATTACAGGATACAGCATTCAAAATGCAATAATGTATTCATTGGGCAATCAGAAGAGGTGCATAGTAAAAAAATTAAAAAAGGAGAAGCTTTTCTTTAAAAAAAAAGGGAGAGGGACGTTTTGCCATAGGATAATAAAAATCAATAAATATCAATAAATAATCAAAAACTGTTTTAAAAAATATAAATAAGTAAACTAAATATAACTGATCGTAATATTAAAAAGAGGGGATGATGCCGAAATCGGCAAATTACAGTATGGTTTTTTAGAATAGAGCTATTGGGCATTCAACTTTACAAACTTAAGCCATACTTAACCTTAAGAGTAAAATGAATAAAAGTTATGTTAAAAATTATATTAAAAACATTAAAAAATTGAATTTATAGAAAGGGGACTAATTAACAATCAGAATCTAAAAGAACAGTCTATAGGGGGCGCACTATAATAGTGACTAAAAACAGATCGTACTTTCCTACATGAATTAAAAAGTTGAAGTGCATGTAATAGTGAAGGTGGTGGATAGTTAAAAACTGATTATAAAATTAAAACCAAAAGAATCAGTATCATTTTTAATATGAGTGAAGTAGTGGTTTATAAAAGCCAAATGATACGTGTGCAAACAGAACTATTATGAAAAAACGATGTCTCTGTGTCTAAACTATCAAATATTATTTAAAAGATGTTATTTTTTTAAATGTTATTATAAAAAATGTGTCAAGAGGAACTCAAAAAAGTAATTCTGCATACTTTTTTTGAGTTCCTCTTGACACATTTTTTATAATAACATCAGTTTTTAACTATTCTGATTGTTAATTAGTCCCCTTTCTATAAGTTCCGTTTTTTAATGTTTTTAATATTATTTTTAACATAACTTTTGTATTGATCCAGGCTGATCTTGCACAATCTTTAATATTTCGCTCTTGCTCATTAGTGAGACGTCTGAGCCTGCATTTCATCCACCAGCTTTTTGAAGTTGGGTGAATAATGCTGAACACCAGATACATGCACATCCTGACCCTAGTCATGGCTCCCTAGCTGGCAGCAAGGCGAGGGCGTCCCAGCAAGTCCCCTTGGAGACGGTGGCTATCCTAGCATAGGCAGCTCTCAAGAGTACTTAGAAGGCATGGTGTGGCCCCAGATTGGCACAGCATGGTGGGACACTCACAATGCCCCAGTGGACTGCAATCCTGACTAGCAGTACAGCAGGCAATTTTACTCTACTTCGGCTCGGCCGACTAGGCAGGTTCCACATCCCCATAAGTTCCATGTATTGCTAATAAAACAGGCTACAGCCACTTGTCTGCATATTTGTAGAGCTGTCTGAGCTATTGAGTGCATCATTTGCATTATTGATCAGGGCTGAACTGAGGGGAAGTTCTACTTGTCCATGTTAATAACATAAAGGGCTAAGAGGAGATGTAACTGAATTCAGAAAGCAGCTTCTAAAGTGAAGACATTGAGTGTTGCACCTTCAACTTGTGCAAGAATGATTATTGAAAATTTTTCAATGCTTTTTCAATGAACAACTAGTCAACACAACCTTAAATGTAAACTTGGATATGACTGAAAAATGTATAAATAGGCTGAGTACTTCAGTCACTATATGAAGAATTGGTACTGATGGGAGAGAATAATCATGAGGTGTCCCACTACAATGCTTAGCTATAATCTTTCTAATAAAACAAAACAAAACACTAAGGAACCTCTATCTATATAGACACTTCAGGCCCAATATTCTTTTGGGACGGCTATGCGCTGTTATGGCATATAGCTATCGCTGCTGAACGTTAACCCTGGATATTCAATGCTGGGGTCATATGCGGCCCCAGCACTGAATATCTGAGGTTGCTGCTCAGCCCACAATCCTGCAGAAGCTAACCGGGCAGCAGCAATATTGAGCCGCTGCCTGGTTAGCTCCCACGAGTAAAGACAGACCAGCTTTTGCTGCACCTCTTTTACCTGCTTGTGCTAACTGGGCAGCAGTGCAATACTGCCGCTGCCTAGTTAGTGACTGGTGACACCCCTGGAATGCCCCGATGCTAAATGGTTCACATCGGGGAGTGTTATGGCATTATTCGGGGATATTCAGTGGCATTTACATGGTTTGCAGGTCTGTAAACCAAGTAAATACTTTTGAATATTGGGCCCTTTGAGACTGGAAAGACATTTTGTTAAGATTATGACCGAAAAGCTAACTGATCATTCACTGGACAGTGAAATAGATAAGACAGGAAGAAAATTGATGCCTTTGAATTATGGTGCTGGCGAAAAATACTGTGTATACCGTGGACTGCCCGAAGAACAAACCAGTCAGTATTAGAGGAGATCAAAACTAAGCTTTCCTTAGAAGCTCAGATGACAAGACTTCGACTTTCATACTTTGGACATATCATGCAAAGAGAGAGACCATTGGAGAAAGACATAATGCTTGGTAAAGTAGAAGGTCACCGTAAAAGAGGAAGGCCTGCAAAGAGATGGATCGATACAATAACAGCAGCTATGGATATCACTCTATCAACAATGAGCTGCTTGGCTGAAGACAGAACAAAGTTTAGGTCAACTATCCAGAGGGTCACCAGGAGTCGACACCGACTCAACGGCACTTAACAACAACATGAACAGATGATGGGAAGAAATAGCTTAACAACACAACCATATGCTAAGAATAGAAGAAGAGTTTGGAGTAGCACCAACCACTGGACTTTAATTGGCCACTTAGGGGAAATTACTGTGATGGAGAAACCCCTGGTCACAAGGAAATATTCCCTGATGAGAAGTTTAAAATGTCTGCGCAGAAGTCAGCAAAATATAAGAATGCAAAAGTAAAAGGGATGAGAGAGGCACCCTTGATATGACTGATATGAAAAATGCCGTGAAGAAACCCAAAGAAAAAGGTTACATTTTACTTACCAGATAATGTCCGTTCCTTGAGTCCTGCTAGACCAGTCCAGACAAATGGGCTGTGCTCCCTACCAGCAGATGTAGAGACAGAGAAAACATTTCAGAAGTTTCTTATGACATCATCATGCCACTAACAGCCTGTGCCCGTAGGGGCATACTCCAGTATTCGTACCCAGGTATATGGTCAGGAATCTAGCCTCACACAACCTCAGTGAAGATAACAAGGTTCAACTGAATAGAAACCATGTCTATGTACAGGATCAGCTTCAACAGAAGGCTTGTCAGAAGGGCATGAGTCTGCTGGGACAACCACCAAGATCACAGCTGATCAAAACAGATTCCAGGGCCAGGTCATGGACTGGTCTAGCAGGACTGAAGGAAAAGACATTATCTGGTAAGTACAATGTCACCTTCCATATCATCCTATGACTCCACTGGGCAGGAAGAAGACACAGCAGTTTTTAAGAACTCTGAGCCAAAGGCGGTGTCCACCCAAGCATGAACATCCAAGTGATGATGCTTGACAAAAGAGGAAAATGATGCCCATGTTGCCGCCTGACAAATGTCTGAGGGGGCAACCGAGCTACACTCAGACCATGAGGATGTTTGCGCCCGAGTGGAATGCGCACACAAACCCTCCAAAACCAGCCAGTTCTGCAACAGATACACTGAGGCAACGGCCTCCTTGATCCAGAATCCCAGAATAGACTTGGCAGCCGTGTCACCTTTGCATAGTCCCACAAAAAGAGGGTCTGACTTGCAAAATAAGTTAGTAATCTTCAAATACCAGAGAAGCACTCTCTGGATATCCACCAGGTGAAAGTACTTGTCCTTCCCTTGGCACTGTTCCTTACAAAAGGAGGGCAGACAGACCACCTAATTCACATGGAAGGAAGACACCACTATGTGTAAGAAGAAAGGGGTGGACTGAATGCACACGGCCTGCTCTGAGAAAGGATCTCTGTATGATTGATTTATTTATTTGCAAAGCTTTTATATACCGTCCCCTTCCAGAGATCAGAGAACTGAACTGAAAGGTTTACAGAGAACTGAACCTTTTACATTAAACATTTTAGGGTACAACAAACTGGGATATATGGGAACTAGGGAGTACTATATACATTTTACCACTATGTACAAGGTCAGAGCCAAGGAACTTCACCTGCACTGTTTAAAGCACAGGCGTGCTTTACTATTCAGCACAGCACTAATTAGCTTCAGTAGTTGAGAGAGAGAATCCCAGCTTCCTACCACTCCCCTGGTGCTCAGGCCAATCAGAGCCAAGGAACTTTACCTGCATTGTTTAAAGCACAGGCATGCCTAGGCAAGCCCACGCCTGAGGGTCTTGCCAGAGGGCCCTTTGGCATGGCCCTTAGGCGGGGTCCGGCATGGAGGTTCAGCACGACCACAGTATACCCACTGCTTCCACTCAGCTATCTCGACGCTCTCTGTTTCTTGTCCCCCCTCCTCTTAACTCTCAGCCTTTTCCTTTGCCCCCTTCCTCTCGCAGTCGGGGAGTTCTCCTCCTCTGACTCTCCACTCTCAGCCCCATAGACCATGCCTCCTATCCCTGTTCATTGGACATGGCGGCCCACTCCCACACCTACTGATAAATCGGGCCCCTCTCGGGTGTTATCTAACCTCATTACCTGCTCACCCTCCCCTACAGCCCCGGGCCCACCTTTCATGGACCCCCGCCTCTACTCTTTTTACCATGGCCCTTGCTTTGCTCAACTGCTGCTCCCTGCATTATAAACCAGAGCTTGTTCAAGACCTTATATTACAGAGCTCTCTCGATGGCATCTTCTTCACTGAGACCTGGCTACGTCCCGGCGAGGAGCCTATCCTC
Source organism: Ichthyophis bannanicus (assembly GCA_033557465.1). Classification (NCBI taxonomy): domain Eukaryota; kingdom Metazoa; phylum Chordata; class Amphibia; order Gymnophiona; family Ichthyophiidae; genus Ichthyophis; species Ichthyophis bannanicus. The sequence goes on from CM066039.1 coordinate 199,242,666, forward strand.
AATCAATGTCTTCCCCCTGGCTTCTCTGCTCTCTCTCTACCCCACTCCGGCCGCTCAGGCGGAGGGCTAGCTCTCCTCTACCGTTCTTCCTTATCGTTTCAGGAAATATCCTTCACAGCTCTCCATTACCCTGAGGCACTTCTTCTTCATCTCGGGTTTTCCCCGCCCAGCCTTTATCTCCTCCTATATGTTCCCCCCTCGATTCATTCTAACCTCTGGGACTCCCTCTTCCTTACCCTGTCTGAAGTCTCCTCCACTTATTCACACCTTACAATTCTGGGCGACCTGAATATCTACATTGACTCTCCCTCCCCACCAAGAGACAAGCCTTCATTTCACTTCTCTCTGATCTTTCCCTTCGTCAGCACGTCTCCCTTCCCACGCATGCAGCCGGTTACACTCTCGACCTGCTTCTTACTGCTCCCTTGTCGTCTGTGGTCCCCTCTATGATCACGACTTTGTCCCTCCCCTGGACGGACAACCTCTGTGTGTTCTTCTCCTTGTCCCTCCCAACCGCCCCTCTTCCCCCTCAGTCTATCTCTGCATCCACACACTTAAAGCAGAGCATCACTCCTAACACTCTTCTTCACTTCCCCTCTAGTGACTCCATCTTTCCTTCCGATTTTGGCTCCTCATCTACCAACATCCAGGTTCAGTCCTGGCATTCCACTCTCTCCACTCACCTCGACAGGCTGGCCCCCCTCAAATCATGCACTATTCGCCCTACCCTTCGTCATCATCCCTGGTTCACACATGATCTCTCCCGTCTCCGAGCTCATCTTTGCAGAGCTGAGCATCTCTGGCAGCGTCAACCTACCCCCACTAGCCTTCTTTGCTTCTGCCTTTCCCGCCACCACTACAAAGCCCAAATCTCCTCAGCTAAAAAGACCAATTAAACCACCATTATTTCATCTGCCTCAAATTCCTCCAGGCAACATTTTTCAGTGTTTCGCTCTCTCTCAGAGGTCACCGACTGCTCAGCACCCTCAGCCCACCCCCATCTCTGCCAGACCCCTCTCGTCTTGCCAGCTACTTCTCTGAGAAGTTTGCTGTGCACCGTTCCAAGTTTCCCCCTCTCCATCCCCCCCGCAACAGAAGTTTCATCTTCCCTCCCCACCCTTGGCTTGGTGCCTTCACTACCATCTTCCCCCTCCCTACCCATCCCTACCTTCCCTCATCTTTGGCTTTCTTCCAGCCCATCACTGCCACCACCCCACTCAAGGTTATCAATTCATCCCGTAAGACTACATGCTCCTCTGACCCTATCCCACTTCCTTTGGAGGCGGGACAATGCCATGCTGCACGGAGCCCGTTGAGAGACAGAAAGGCTCCACAACGGCTTCCCTCACAGCAGACACAGCCGCGGTTTCCTAAGAGGCAGGGAGCCGCGGCTGCAGAAGAACAGGGTCGTAGCAGGCAGACAGGGAGAGGGAAGGAGGGGGCAGGGAACCTGCAACGGGGCTGACATGAGGGAGGGAGGGGGCTGACATGGAGGGAGGGGAGAGCTGATTGTTGGATGGCTGGAGGGAGGGAGGGGGGCTGACATGGAGGGAGGAGAGAGCTGATGGATGGATGGAGGGAGGGGGCTGACATGGACAGAGGGGGGGCTGACATGGAGGTAGGGGGCTAACATGGACAAAGGGGGGCTTACATGGAGGGAGGGGAGCTGACATGGACAGAGGGGGGCTGACATGGACAGAGGGGGGCTGACATGGAGGGAGGGATGGATATATGGAAGGAGGGGGCTGACATGGAGGGAGGGCTGACATGAACAGAGGGGGGACTGACATGGAGGAAGGGATGGATGGAAGGAGGGAGGGAGGGGGCTGACATGGACAGAGGGGGGCTGACATGGAGAGATGGAGGGAAGGAGGGGGCTGACATGGACAGAGGGGGCTGACACAGGGGGAGGGAGGGAGGGGGGCTGACATGGACAAAGGGAAGAGATAGGGGACATACTGGACAGACGGGGGATAAATGCTGGACAGAGGGGAGAGACAGTGCAGGTTAGGATTATAATGGGCAGATGGGGGGCTAGGACTGGTAATGGGTTGATTAGGGAAGGCTAGGACTGGGAATGGACTGATCAGGGGGGTTGGGACTGGTAATGTGCTGATAGGGGGGTAGGACTAGTAATGGACTGATGGGGGGCTAACATTGGAAATGAGCTGATCGGGGAGGTTAGGACTGAAAATGGGCTGATTAGAGGAGACTAGGACTGGTAATGGGCTAATGGGGGGGTAGGACTGGTAATGGGCTGATTAGGGGAGCCTAGCACTGGTAATGGGGTTGAGGAGGGACTAGCACTGGAAATGAGCTGATTAGGGGAAGCCAGGACTGGTAATGAGCTGATGGGGGAGGTTAGGACTGGAAATGGGCTGATTAGAGGAGGCTAGGACTGGTAATGGGCTGATTAGAGGAGCCTAGCACTGGTAATGGGGTTGAGGAGTGACTAGCACTGGAAATGAGCTGATTAGTGGAGGCTAGCACTGGTAATGGGGTTGAGGAGGGACTAGCACTGGAAATGAGCTGATTAGGGGAGGCTAGCACTGGTAATGGGGTTGAGGGGGACTAGCACTGGAAGCAAGCTGATTGGGGGCTTTGACTGGAAATGGGCTGATTGTGTGGAGGGGAGGATAGAGCTGCTGGCCCTGGAAGAAAACTGGGGGCTAAGGCTACAAATGGGCTGATATGAGGGGATGGGAGAATGGAACTGGAAGGGAGTGGATCTGAGAGGGGCTGCCATGGTATTTGTACTAGAAGGGACTGGTCAGTGGGGAAGGAGGGGGACTGGAAGGGAATGGACACCAGTGGCAGTCATGGGACTGCAAGTTGGCATTGGAAGGTACTGGGAGTGAGGACTGGAAAGGGGCTGATACTGGGGAGGGTTACTGGGACCGGAAATAGGCTGATGGAAAGAAGTGAAGAAAATGAAAAAGATAAGAAATGGCAGATGGGCCATAGACCACAGAAAGAGAGCTAAGAGAAGACAGGAAAGCAGAAGCCTCAGATAGGGACCAGCATGATCAGAGAATAAATTGGTCAGACAACAAAGGTAGAAAAAATAATTTTATTTCATATTAGTGATTTGACAACAAAATCATCATAATTTTGAAATCAAATATTGTTACTTGTTATTGTGGTTTAAATAAGTAAATTTTATAAATAAAAACATATTGCAAAGGCCTATAATATATTAATAATTCAACAAATGATTACAGCAACAATGTGTTAATGATAAAGGAAGAGAGACGCATTTGATTTTATCATTGGGGGTCACCACAAGTTGACCAATGGTAAAAGGGATCACGGTACAAAAAAGGTTGAGAACCACTGGTTTAGACCCTGCGTAAGTTTGTCAAGGAGGGTTAGTAGAAGTGTTTCAACTCCATGGTGGGGGCGGAATCCGGATTGTTGTCATCAAGGGGCGCATTTAGGTCTATGTAGTCCTGAAATTGCATTTGCATGGCTTTCTCGATTATTTTAGAGATAAATGGAATGCTTGCTATTGGTCTACAAGAACTGAGGTTGTTTTTGTCTAGGGTTTTGTTCTTCAAGATAGGACATATCATGGATTGTTTGAGTTGGGTTGGCATGTATCCTTGTGTGAGGGATTGGTTTATAATGGGTAGCATGTGCGGAGCTAGTTCAGTTTTAGTTGCCCTGATCCAGTTGACTGGGCATGGATCAAACAATGAAGTGGTGGTGTTGACTGAGGTGATAATGTTTAGTAGTTGTCTTTGATCAATTGAGTAGTAAGAATTCCAAGAGTTGGGGTTTGTGGAGAGGACCTGTGTGGGAGTGGTGTCCTCAGGTGTGTTACTTTTTAGTTTGTCTGCAAAGTGGTTTACAAGGATTTGGGATTTAATGGCACTGTTGTGTGTGTCATTATTAGGGGATTGGGTTAGCGATTTGACTATTTCAAAAAGTTCCCTTGGGCGGTTGAGTGATTTGATAAGTATGCTGGTGTGATGTTCTTTCTTTCTGTTAAGGATCGCTTCTTTACATTTTTTTAAGGATGTCATATAGGATATTCTGTTGTCAGGGGATTGATTTGCCCTGCATTTGTGTTCTTTTTTCCTTAAATCCTTTTTTAGGTTAGCCAGTTCTTTGGAGTACCACGTTTCTGTAGGTTGCGCAATGTATGTCTTTGGGCTTTAGTGCATATTGATGCCTTTGATATTGTGGTGTTCCAGGTTTTATAGTTGTGTTTAAGTCTGCAGAAAGGTTGTCTGAGTGTGGCAGAACGTTATTTAAGAAGGAATCTTTGTTAAATTAGGTGAATCGTCTTTTTTGTTGGTCCATTGTTATTGGGGGGATAGTGTGGAATCGTGGGAATGAGGAATTCTATTATAAAGTGGTCAGACCATGGGATTTGTTTTGTCTTAGGGAGAAAAGCGGATGGTTAGTGATTAGTTGTGGGAGGAAGACTAGGTCTAGGGTGTTACCTTTAGAGTGTGTGGTCATGGTTACTGCTTGGTGAAACCCCATATCATTCATAGAGTTTAAGAATAGGGTGAACAGGTTGTTGTGGAGGGATGGTAAATTAAAGTCCCCTAGGAGAATATGGGGTTTCCTTAGGGATGTTGTATATGTAGTTTCTATGATAGAAGTGAGGTTGTTGTGGTTGGGTGTAGGTGGTCTGTACACTAGTGTGATGGATAGAATTTTATTTTCTATCCTGATTATGTCCATGCCATCTACATTATTACAGGTGCTTAAGGGTGGGATTTAGTTCTTTTTTGCTTAAGATGAGTACACCTCCTCCTCTTTTATTGTCTCTAGGACAATTGAATAGGAGGTATTCTTGTAGTTTTAGCTGGTTTAGTAAGACCGTGTCTGTGTCTGTTATCCATGTTTCTGTGATGCATAGATGACGTTTTTCGTCTCTCACTAAATCAAGTGTGACTGGGATTTTGTTTCTAATGGATCTCACATTTATTAGAATGCATTTTATTTGAGTGTGAGATGTGTGTGTTTGATATGTTTAGTGAAGATTATGTGTGTGAATATATATAAGTCTTTGATGGGTATTATCATGCTGTGAGTTGTGCATTCTGTTGTGTGTATGGCGAGTGATATTATTCCTGTGGTGAATAATGGGAATCTGAAATTGCTGTGGTGAATCTGTGATGGAATGGGAGGCAAGGGTTGTAGAAGAGGCTATAGTAAGTAGTAGCAGTGTGCAGATAAGCATTTTCAATATTTCCATGTTGGTTGGGCAAGGGGAGTGTTGGGTTTCAGTGATTGAGGTGGGGCTTTCAAGTAGAGGTAGTCTAGCTATAAGGATATGTTTTAGTAATGAGGTACCCTATAGTAATCACAGGTGTGTGAATATTTGGGCAGCTGAGGATTTCTAGTAAGTTGCAGTATAGAAGCAAGGTCATGCAACTGTTTAGCATAGATTAATGAAATTACATCGGCGGGATTTTTATGTTTTGTTCATACACTTACAGCGCTGGCATAAAAGAATACATACATTTGGCTTGTAGAATCAGTTTGGTCTGGGTTTATTTAGAGTCCTTATCACTGTAGAACTCTACGGTTCTCTTATACAATCTGATAATAGGAGAGCGGTTAACCTAGGGAAATGGTCTTTTTGCTGGTTTGAAGTGTCTGGCATAATCGGCTAGGAGCTCTTCTGTTCGGTCTTCTGTACGAGGTAGATGTACACCACGGTTCATGCCTAAGGGCCACACCATAGGGCCCTCTGATGAGGCCCTCAAGCGCGGGCGCACCTGCAGCACACTGATCTTTTAAAGGTGCTCGCTGCCTCCAGTGATGATGCTGTTGGGCGGAGCTGGGAGATCGCGTGTTGGAGGTACAGGAAGGTAAATGCTCAATCACAATCTCACCTCTCACAATGTTGGCGGTTGCTTCTTGTGCAGGGTAGATGGTCCAATTGCAGGCTGGAGTGAGGGAGCGCTGTTTCCTCCCCTCAAGGCGCTCAGATGTAGATCGCAGTCCTGGTGCAGGCAAAGAGGGGTAATGCCTGCAGCTCAGAGGCAATGTTCCCTCTAATTTTCTGTAGGCTGTGTGCGCATAATATATCAGTTGTGCAGCTTTTGAAGGAAGGTTAAATTTTTGTGCGCCACATAACGACACTGAGTTATATACTTTAAAATTTGACTACACGTCAGAATACAGTATGTACACCACATTGATTTTAATCAAATTAAATGAAAACAGATGATTACTAAATGAAGCAGAAAATTTCTAGTAATTACAATCACAACTTTTAAATTTTAAGACGTCTGTGTTATTTTCTATCAGAATCAGAACTGTAATTTTTGTGCGCTCTGCTGTAAAGTATGTGGTGCTTGCTCGGCGAGGTGTGTGCGCGCGCACACGCGCACAGCTTAGAGGGAACAGTGCTCAGAGGTATGACCCGCTAAGCAGATTGCAATCAGGAAAACAGTCTTAAGGGTCAGATCTTTAAGCATGGCCATAAGAAATGCCACACTGGGTCAGACCAAGGTCCATTAAGCCCAGTATCCTGTTTCCAACAGTGGCCAATCCAGGTCACAAGTACTTAGCAGGGTCCCAAAAAGGCACACAGATTCCACAGTGCTCATCCTTGGGTAAGCAGTGGATTTTTAAAGGTCCTCTTTAATAATGCTTTATGGACCTTTCCTCCAGGAACTTGTCCAAACATTTTATAAACCCAGCTACACTAGCAGCTTTTACTACATCCTCCAGTAACGAATTCCAGAGTTTGATTACACATTGAGTAAAAAAAATATTTTCTCTTATTAGTCTTAAATGGGTTGCATTGTAGTTTCATTGTGTGTCCTCTAGTCTTTCTACTTTTTGTTAGCGTAAACAATCGATCTACATTTACCCGTTCCACTCCATTCATTAGTTTATAGACCTCTATCATTTTCCCCCACAGCCGTCTCTTTTCCAAGTTGAAGAGCCCTAGCCTTTTAAGCCTCTCCTCATAGGGGTATCCTTCCATCCCCGTAGCACCAGACAGAGATCCCATGAGGGAACAAATGAATGCAGGAGTCATACCCCCTGAAAGAAACAGGACACATCCAGATGGAAGACAATGGATTGCCCCTCCACTGGTCCTCTGATGCAGGATAAGGCTGCAACCTGAATCTTCAGGGAATTAAGGGAAAGACCACAGTCCAGGCCATCCTGAAGAAAGGCAAACAAGGATGGCAAGTCAGACATATTAGTTCTAACCTGATGCTCATGGCACCAATGCTCAAAAAGACACCAGATGCGCATGTAGGTTAGGTTGCTAGAACTTCTCCTCGTCATGAGGAGCATGGAAACCATAGCAGGAGAACAGCCCTTACATGCTAAATGATGCCTCTCAAGAGTCAAGCAATAAGTGAAAAGGGAGTCGGGTCATCCAGAATGACTGGCCCTTGATGTAACAGCCTCCAGGCTGAGGGCAGCAGCAGTGGAGGTTCCTGCAGGAGTCACATGAGGTCTCTGAACCATGGCCTCTGTGGCCAATCCGGCACTACCAGGACAAGCCAGCCTGGATGTTGCTCTATGCGATGAAACACACGCCCCACAAGTGGCCATGGAGGAAACATACAGCAGGCACTGCTTTGACCAGGACTGAACTAGGGCATTGATGCCCTCTGAGCCTGCCTCCCAGCGGCAACTGAAAAACCAGGGCAACCCCGGAGGCGCAAAATCTGCTGAAATGCCAACTGACTTAGTTCCCACTCCCTGGGATCGAGAGAGTAGCAACTGAGGAAGTCTGCCTCCACGTTGTTGACTCTGGTGATATGCTTTGCCAAAAGATCCAGGAGGTTCCTTTCCACCCAGGAAAACAGTAAGGTCATCTCCAGGGTCACTCTGGCACTCTTTGTGACCTCATTGCCAATTGACATATGCCACTGCCATGGCATTGTCAAAGTACACCCTGACCTCTCTGCCCTTGACTACAGTCTGGAAGTGCAAAAGGGCCAGACAAATGGCCCTTACCTAGAGACAACTGATGGGCCTTGCCAATTTCCGGCTGCTCAAATGGCCCTGAGCTGTTCGGTTCTTGCAATGGGCTTCCCAGCCAAATAGACTGGCATCCAACGACAGAAGCCACAACTAATCATCCAGCGGCATACCCCTCCTCAGATGCAGGAGTTGTTTCCACCACCTCTGGCTGAAGAGGAAGCCTGGCCTCGAACTCCTGAGAGCTTGGCAACCAATAAGACAGCAAGTACCTCTGTAGCGGCCTCATATGAGTTTGTGCCCAATGAACCATTTTGATTGATGCAGCCAAGAATCTATAGATAGTCTCACACCTTGGGAGCCTGCTGAGATCAGAAGGCTGCCAGCTGAGCCAACAACTTTTTTACCTTCTTCTCGGGTAGGAAGATCTTGCCTACCCAAGTGTCAAACCATGCTCCTAGGTATTCTAGTGACTGGGAAGGCTCCAAGTGGCTCTTTCGTCGATTAATCAACCAGCTGAGACTCTCCAGGAACCCAAGACACTTCTGACTGCAACCTGGCTCAGATATGGGTGAACAACAATCTCTTGGCACCAGAGCACAATGGCTGCCACCACAATGACTTTTGAAAACATTTTTGGGCGGTAGAGAGGCCAAAGGGAAGAGTGGACAACTGATGAAAGCCAAGAATACAGTTGTTAAACTTTACAATTAAATATGGGTGGCTTCAATGTTCATGTTGAGAATCCTTAGTCAAGTCGAGATATGGATTTTTTGCTTTAGTTAACTGATCTTGAGTGGTACAGAGGGTAATTGTTCCAACACATTCAGCAGGCCATACATTTGATCTTATTTTTATGTCGGCACAGTGTCGTGTTGGACTTCCATCTATTTTTTCGTTAGCAGTTCTGTGGTCAGATCATTCATTAGTTCATTTTTATCTCTCCTGTTGTCTATCTGCAACTCGCTCAGAGTCATTTATCCAGTGGACATGAGCTCTTTGAGATGTAGACTTTGATACTTTCTCCTGTAACTGTTGATTCCCACCTAATTTTATGGCTTTGTCAGTGGGGGAGCAGTTTATTGGGATGACTCATTGAGGACGGCACTAGATTGAGTTGCCCCATTACAGAAAAAAGGTTTTGAAATCATAGCGGGCTAATACCTAGTATCATGAGGGTTTGCAACTTGAAGAGACATCATATGTGTTGAGCAGAGCGAGCCTGGAGAAAACATAGGTCTAGAGAATCCCTGGCCCAGTTTTGGGAGGCAGCTTGTAGTTATGTGTCTTATAAAGTGGTGGCTAAACATGTTTTTTTTGGCGTATTACTACTAATACTAGTCCATCAAGGGAGCTTTTTCACATTTTGGCTGAGAAGCCTCCTGCATCAGCATTGCCACATGCTATTCCAGCTGCAGAAGAATTTGTGTCTCTATATGAAAAGTACAGACTATTCATGCCTCACTTTCTGTCCTAGCCCAGCTGTGGGGTCTGGCTCAGTTGAATCTCCTTCATCTTTTTCTGTGGGCACAGTAGCTATCTCAGCTTTTTCAGATCCTTTAGACTCATGGTCAGCATTTCCAGTGGTGAGCTTATCCTATTTGCAGAGTGTTCTTAATCAGCTACACCCTTCTACCTCTCTCCAGGACCCTTTGCCATCTCCTCTGGTGAGATCGCTAATTCAGTCCTTGCACCCTTATATGATGGATATGGTGAACACTCCTCTTACTTCTGGTGCATTTCCGCACGGATGGTAGCAGGCTGTGATGTGGCCAATTATTAAAAAGGGTGCAGTGGTCCTGGATTGCCTAGAGAGTTATTGACCTATTTCACTCTTAGTTTTTCTCCAGCTTTAGGATTTGGGGATAAAAGGGATATACTGCACTCACGACAGTCAGGTTTTCAACCACATCATAGTACAGAAACATGCCTTACCTTTTTGCTTAGTGAACTGCATCAGTCCCTTGATTTGGGTCGTGTGGCCTTGGTCATCTCTTTGGACTTACCGGTGGCATGTGATTTGATAGATCATGGCCTTTTATACCAATGGTTGATTGATATTGGTCTTTACTGGTATGGTTATTTCATGATTTTCTTCTTTTTTTGATGGACCGTACATTAGTATATAATGTCTTCCAGTTCTCTTCAGTGTGCCATCTTTCTTGTGGCGTTCCCCAGAGTTCCATTTGATCGCCAATTCTGTTTAATATTTTTTTGGCACCCTTGGCTGGGTTGATACAGTCCTTAGGGTTTTCGACACATTGTATTGCTGATGATATCCAACTTGTGGCTTATCTGGATCCTCAGATATGGATTTAGGTCCGCTTAATAGTCACCTTGAAGCTATATCTCAGTGGCTATGGTCCTATTGACTAAAGCTAAACTTGAATAAATGTCAAACAATGTGGCAGTCAAAATATTTTTGCCAAGGCCGGTAGCGCTTATTTTGGAGGACCATCCCTTGCCCCTGGTCTCGCAGCATAAGATCTTGAGTGTTATATTTTACACCACCTTATATTTTGTACCTCAGATTTCAGCATCGGTGAAGTCATGCTTTTATTTTCCCCGTATCAGATCTTTGTAGCCTTATTTTAACCAATCGGCGCTTATTACTTTATTTCTGGCTTTAGTAATTAGCTATTTAAATTATGGAAATTCTCTCTATAACGGTCTCTCTTACTTTTGCTAAACTCTTACAGAGGATCCAAAATGTGGCTATGAAGATTGTTACTTGTTCTGGTCCTTTGGATTTTGTTATGGTGTCCCTTGTTATCTTTCTGAACTCTTAATTTCTTATATCTCCTTCCAGATTTTTACGTTTACAATCCCAAAATTGTTTGGTGGTGCTTTCAGTTCCCTCTGCTCAGCTTTCGTTTACTTGACAGTCAGCTTTTTATTTTTTGGCTCCCATGTTCTGGAACTCCTTACCATTGTATATTAGATTGGATAATTCTTTGAGGTCCTTTAAGAACCACCTCAAGACCTATTTCTTTGAACAGGCATTCAGTGGTTTGTAGGGGGATAGGACATAGAGTAGTTGTGGAAGTCTAAACTTTGTCTTTTGTTTATGTTTCGATGTTGTGTTTTGTCTTTATCTTTTTTTTCCTCAGCTTTTTATGTAAATCGCTTTGGTCCTTGCAGCTAAAAGCAGTATATCAAGTATGGAAATAAACAATAAAGTACTATTGATCCTTGCATATAGCAATGTAGAAATAAGCTTTGGCTAGATCCAGTGATATAAGGAACTCCCCCCCCCCCCAGTGCATCGCCTGGATCACTGACTGCAGGGTCTCCATATGGGCGTGTAGGGTGTGCAGGTGAACACTGACTCCCTTGAGGTCAAGGATTGGCCGAAAGGAGCAGTCTTTCTTTGGCACCACAAAGTAGATAGAGTAGCAAACTCTGCCCTGCTCAGTAGGGGGAATTGAGACCACCACTCACAGATGGAGCAACTTTCCAGCGTGATCTGAATGGCGGCTTTCTTGGCCATGGAACCACATTGGGGAATAATGAAGGTCTACAGGATAGGCTCTCTGTATTCGAGAACATAGCCATGCTGAACGGTGTGTACCACCCACTAATCCTCAGTGACCCAGGCCCACTCCTGGTAGAAAAGGCACAGCCTGCTGCCCACTGGAAACATCCTGGAATGGGTCCCCAACCCATCATTGTGCTGGATGAGAGGCAGCACTTCTGGAGGTTGTAGCATCCCGGGGCCCATGAGCCCTACAAAGGATTGAGTCTGGGACTGAAAACCAGAAGAAGAGAAGGTGGTCTTTCTGGGTCAGTAACTATGGGAGTCCTGGGAACTCTGTGAGTCCGAGTAATGTGAACGATGAAAATGAGCGTACATTGAGGAGGAGGATGCACCCATATGCTTCCCAGACCCCTTTAGCCTAACCTCTGGGAAGCAATAAGGTTTGGACTCACCCAAATCCTTAACCTATTTCTACAAGTCCTCTCCAAACAAAAGCTTTCCTTTAAAGGCAAGTTGGGACACCTGAAACTTGGAAGATGTATCTGCTGCCCAGTGGTGAAGCCACAGCCAACCTATTTGGTTCTCCAAAGAAGTGGCTGCTCAAATAAAGGCAAAAAACACAGCTTTCACAAAATTCAAAAGCTTGCAAATAGAGGAACACAGAAAGGAATACAGGATCAAACTAAAAGAGACAAAAAGAGAAATAAGGAAAGCAAAATCAAAGGAAGAGGAAAAGATGGCCAAAGATGTGAAGTGTGGCAACAAAACTTTCTTCAGGTATATTCGGGAGAGGAGGAAAACCAGAGATGGACTTGCAGGACTCAGAAGTGCTAGGAACGGATTCGTGGAAAGTGATATCGAAAAAGCGAAACTGCTAAACAAATACTTCTGTTCTGTTTTTACTAAAGAAAATCCTGGAGAAGGACCATCTGTGACTCCCAAATATAAAAATGGGAATGAAGTAGATACCACACCATTCACAGAAGATGATGTGTTAGAACAACTTGCAAAACTGAAAGTGGACAAGGCCATGGGACCGGATGGGATACATCCCAGGATACTGAAAGAACTCAGAGAGGTTCTTGCGGGGCTGTTAAAGGATGTTTTCAACAGATCCTTGGAAACAGGAGAAGTTCCTCAGGACTGGAGAAGGGCGGATATGGTACCTCTTCACAAAAGTGGTGACAGGGAAGAAGTGACAAATTACAGGCCCATGAGCCTTACTGCGGTGAAAAGTAATGGAGGCGCTTCTGAAGCAGCGAATAGTGGACTTTCTCAAAACCAACAGGTTACATGATCCGAGGCAACATGGTTTTTACCAAGGGACGATCTTGCCAAACAAATCTGATTGAGTTCTTTGACGGGGTGACCAAAGAACTAGATCAGGGGCATCCAATGGATGACATCTACCTGGATTTCAGCAAAGCTTTTGATACTGTTCCTCATAGGAGGCTTATCAATAAACTCAGTAGTTTGGGGATGGGTCCCAAGGTGGTGAAATGGATCAGAAATTGGCTGACTGACAGACGACAGAAGGTGATGGTAAATGGAGCTCACTCGGATGAGAGGAGGGTGATTAGCGGGGTGCCCCATGGTTCGGTTCTGGGCCCTGCACTGTTCAATGTATTTGTGAGTGATATTGCTGAAGGACTGCATGGAAAAGTCTGTCTTTTTGCAGATGACACGAAAATTTGCAACAGAGTGGACTCCCCTGAGGGAATGGATAACATGAGGAAAGATCTACAAAAGCTGGAAGAATGGTCTAATGCTTGGCAGTTAAGATTTAATGCAAAGAAGTGCAGTGTCATGCACTTGGGAAGCAGAAATCCAAGGGAAATGTACGTGATAGGGGACGAGAGGTTGATGTGCACGGATCAGGAGAAAGACCTTGGTGTGATTATTTCTGAGGATCTCAAGGTGGCAAAACAGTGTGACAAGGCAGTGGCAAAAGCCAGGAGGATGTTGGGTTGCATACAAAGAGGAATTACCAGCAGAAAGGAAGAGGTACTAATGACACTGTATAAGTCACTGGTGAGGCCTCACTTGGAATACTGTATTCAGTTTTGGAGACCATATCTTGCAAAGGATATAAAAAGACTGGAAATTGTTCAGAGGAAGGCAAACAAAATGATTTGGAGCCTGCGTCAGAAGCCTTATGAGAAGAGACTTGAAGACCTAAATATGTACACTCTGGAGGAGAGGAGGGAAAGGGGAGATATGATTCAAACCTTTAAATACTTAAAGAGAAATAATGAACAAACAAACCTCTTCCAAAGACAGGGAAGCTGTAAAACCAGAGGGCATAACATGAAGCTGCAAGGGGGTAAATTGAAAGGCAATGTCAGGAAATACTTTTTCACTGAAAGGGTGGTGGATGCTTGGAATGCCCTCCCGATGGAAGTGGTGGGGCAAATACAGTGACAGAATTCAAAATGGCATGGGACAGACACAGATGATCCCTTTACAGCAACAGGATAAAATCAAAATAAACTCAACTATCTAATTTCTCAACAAACAGGGGTGTCCTACACGGAGCGGTGAGATCACCTCTAAAACAAAGACATGGGGAGGGGTGGCCTGCACAGAGCAGCAGGTGCACCTACTTTTGCCATCTTACTGGGCAGACTAGATGGACCATACTGGTCTTTATCTGCCATCATTTACTATATTACTATGTTGAATCACCATCACAAAAGCAATATCTTTATCCAACAAGCGGATGAGATCATACATGGATTCCAACAGAAAGGCTGTTGCCAACTCTGAGAGAGTGTAGTATCCTCTGGGGCAAGTGATTGAATGCAATGGAGAAGAGCTTGAGTTTCAGGTCCGTACACACAACCAACAGGAGGATAACTGTAGAAGTTGAAAAGTGATTAATCAGGAGAAGGTCCATCTTACAATCCAGGGGATTCTTTAGGGATGTACCACCCTCTACCGGGATGGTGATCTGCTTTGTGCCTGCTGTGACGTGCACATTCACCTGAGGAGTGCTGAACCAAGCACTGCAGTCCTGTGGCAGGGCATAAATCTTCCTACAAACCCTCAGCCCCTTTAATGGAGAGTCGGGCAAGTCTTACTCCAAGCGGATCATACTTTGATAACCTCTGGAAAAGGAAAGGCCATCATAAAATTTCAAACCCCTCGCAGGTGGTAATGGATCTTTGGCCCTTGTTCTGCTATTGGGAGGTCAGTCAAATGCAGAGCAGATGACACTTCAGCAATCAGAGCCACTAGTTCATCCTTCCTGAACAGGTGGATAATACTGGATTCGTTGTGATCTTCCAAAGAAGATATCTCATCCTCCAGAATGGAATCAAGGCCTGAGGCATTGACACTGGACTCTGGGCCTTGGCCAAAGGACAGTTGAGCCAATTCTCCAGACTCCAATCTTCACCAAGATCACCTAGAAGACAGCACCCAGGTCGAACTTTGACTCGTCACCAGCTCCTCTTCCGAACAGGTGGAAAGAGAGGACCCAAATGCTCCAAGGTCCCAGTTGCCACGTCAGAAAGAACAAGCTTGCTGCAGAAAAGAGAAGAATTCCGGGAAGGATAACCTGGAGACCATCAGCTCCCTGCCAGGAATACAGCCCCGATCCTCAAGGGAGACATCAGCCATCAGACCCTTAAGAGAACTGGAACAGCCAGAAGAGTGAGAGCACTCGAACTCAAGGCCTGGTGATCATCCCTTTTAATCGCCACATCCTGCAGCAAAGATGATAAGGCCAGGGCATCCATGTACCTTCACTGTGAGAGGGGAAATGGGTCTTCCAAGGGCACCACAGAAGTTTCCATGTAAGAACTGTAGACACCAAAATCAAGCAACAAGATTCTCTGCTTTCCACAGACCAGGTAATACTTCTTCGAAGTAGGCATATGAACCACTAATCCCACTGACAGCTGGGCAACACAGGCTCAGGGCATGCTGCAACAAGCAGTAGGACCGCATGGACAGTAATATGAGTGGTAGAGCTGTGTGAGCAGTAATATCATATGCTGAAGTTGAGAATTACAGACGTACACAGAGAAAAGGCACATAAACACGGAGGAAAAGCACAGGAAGCATAGCCAATATGCACAGGCAGCTGGACAAGGTGAGAAAACCAGCACTACACCAATAGACACACTGAGGTCCAGCCTGACTTGCGCACTGTTCAGCTGATTATGTCAGGAGCCCCCACAAAACAAGACTGACAGACAGACATAGTTTTGGTACTTACACGCAGGAAGCCCAAGGCCATTAAAAATCATGCCAGGTTCAGTGCTACTCCTCTACTGTCAGACCTGCAGTCACATACTGTACCTCCGAAGAGCCTTCTTTGACGCTTCATTGGAGAGCAGAGAAAAGGAGGGAAGGAGCACTGAGGTTGTGTGAAGCTTGAAGAATCCTTTCCAAATTTTTTTTCCAATCTTTTGGCTGCTTCTTAACATGATAAGATGCATAGCTGAACCAATTCCCTTCTTCCTTATGGCAATATCCAAAAGAAAACTGATTTTAAGAGTGACCCTAATGGAGCCTCCAGCGCTGCACTCCAGTGAGAAAGTCACTTCATGAATGATTGCTCACAAGTGAAATCAATCTTTCATTCTTCGATCTTTCTTTGTTTTTCCAGATTTCCTCAAAACTGTAAAAATGTGCATTCACCATTTGCTGGAGACAGAGAAATACTGGAGTATGCCCCCTAGGGGCACTGGCTGCTAATGGCACAAGGATGTCATAAGAAGTCTCTGGAATGTTTTCTCTATCTCCACATCTGCTGGTAGAACACAACCCACTTGTCTGAACTGGTCTAGCAGGACAAAATGAAAAGGGGATGTTAAACCATATATTAATAATCAACCAACAATTCCCAAAAAAACATATGTATAAGTCCCACCAAAAAAAATTTCAGCTACTTGTGCAGCGGTAATATTAAGAGGAAAGAAAAAGACTTCGGTATCAATGTGCCATTCTATCTGGCTGCTTAGTACCACATCATTGGTCTATAAAAACCTTCCTATTCATTACTTTTAAAATTATTTAATTTATTATTTCTATAATGTGTAAGTGCCATAAAATCTACTATATAGTTTAGCATATAACTCAAAAAGAAATGGTCTTATTTTCAATGCATGCCTGGAAAGATTTTTTAGACCAACGATGCAGCGCTAAGGAGCCAGGGAGAATGGCACGCCAGTACTTACATCTTTATCTTTCCTCTTTATATTACTGCTGCACAAGTAGCTGAAATTTGTGTGTGGGACTTACACATACGAGGTATGACAAAAAAGAAATGAGACTGTTCCATAAAGCATAGTTACTCACCTGTAAGAGGTGATCTCCGGGAACAGCAGGAATTTAGTCTTCACATATGGGTATCGTCGGTACCGACGGAGCCTGCGCGGGAACGCTCCCCAGCGTCCAATTAGAAAGCTTTTGGGAGCATCCCACAGCGCCTGCGTGGCATCCAACCAGGGATGGTGGGCAGGAGTTGATTAGGTATGGAACAGGTGTTGGAGAACAGCCTGACCAAACAAGGCATCCCGGCGGGAGTCCTTGTCCAAACAGTAATGGGCTGTGAAGGTAAGAACCGAGGCCCAGGTGGCTGCTCGACAGATGTCGTCGATAGACACAGAGTGCAGATGAGCCATTGAAGCTGCCATGGCTCTCACATTGTGAGCTGTGACATGGCCCTCCAGAGGAAGGTTCTTACTCTGATAGGCAAAGGAAATACACTGAGCAATCCAGTTAGACAGTGTTCTCTTGGAGACTGGAGGTCCCAAATGAGAAGGATCAAAAGCAACAAACAGTTGAGAGGACTTTCTATGTTGCTGTGTTCTTTGTAAGTAAAAGGCTAAAGCTCTTTTACAGTCCAAAGTATGAAGATTCCTTTCTGCATTTGATGCATGAGGCCTTCGAAAAAACACAGGCAGGTAGACCGCTTGGTTTAGATGAAAAGGCGAGACCACCTTTGGCATAAAGTGTGGATGAGTCCTAAGGACTACCTTGTCATGATGGAACCTTGTATAAGGTGGATAAGCCCTAGTGCCTGCAACTCACTGATGCGACGTGCTGATGTGATTGCAATGAGAAAGATAACCTTCCAAGAAAGGAATTTCAATGAGGTAGTAGCTAAAGGTTCGAAAGGTGGCTTCATAAGCTGACCAAGAACCAGGTTTAAGTCCCATGCCACCGTGGTGGCTTAATGGGAGGCTTAGTTAGAAGAAGTCCTCTCATAAATCTTGCTATAAGAGGATGGGAGGAAATAGGTTGTCCATTTAGAGGCTTGAAAGAAGCTGCAATAGCACTCAAATGGACTCTTATTGAGTTAGTCTTAAGTCCTGCATTGGATAAATGAAGGAGATACTCCAGTAATGATTCCAGAGGTATCGCAAGGGGGTTAAGACCCTTCTGCGAACACCATATGGTAAACCTTTTCCACTTGAAAGCATAAGAGCGTCTTGTGGAAGGCTTCCTGGAAGCATAAAGGATATCCTTTACTTGTTGAGGGAGGTTAAGATCATGGAGATCTAGGCCTTCAGAAACCAAGCCCTGAGATGCAGAGACTGGGGATTGGGATGCCATAACATTCCGTCCTCCTGGGACAAGAGATCTGGAGCAGACCCTAACTCCAGAGAGGGAGCTTGAGAGAGGTGTAAAAGCAGAGGGTATCACACTTGCTGTGGCCAATGTGGAGCTATGAGGATCATATGGCCTCTGTCGCTCTGAAGCTTGAACAGGGTTTTGGGAATTAGGGGAATGGGTGGAAAGGCATAAAGGAAGTCTTGACCCCAGTGAAGGAGGAAAGCATCCCTGGCCTGAGAGCCCTGAGCTGGAATTCTGGAACAGAACCGGGGAAGTTTGGCATTCAACGGACTTGCAAAGAGGTCTATGTCCGGGGTTCCCCAAATTTGAAAAATCTTGGTCACCTGGTCTGCATGCAGAGCATTCGTGTGGAAGCAGAACTCGACTGAGTCTGTCTGCCCAAGAGTTTTGTATGCCTGGAAGATACACTGCCAGGAGATGAATCTGATGCTCTCTGGCGAGGGCCCATAGTCGCAAAGCTTCGTTGCAAAGCGACAGAGAGCCTGTTCCCCCATGCTTGTTCACATAGAACATGGCTACTTGATTGTCCATGTGAATGAGGACTGTCTTGTAGCTGAGTAGGGTGTGGAACACTTGAAGAGCAAGGAAGATTGCTCTGAGCTCTAAGAGATTGATATGTAGATGAGTCTCCTGTGGAGTCCAAGTGCCTTGGGTGGAGAGGTCTTGCAGATGAGCTCCCCAACCCATTGGAGAAGCATCTGTTGTGAGAGTTGCCTGGGGTAAAGGTTGTGAAATGGGGACCCCAGCAACAGGTTTTGAGTGGACTGCCACCATTGGAGGGACAAAATAAGGCGATTTGTGTTTGCTATTTTGTCTGACAGGCACCCTGATGCCTGGGTCCATTGAGTGGATAAAGTCCACTGGGCTGCTCTCATATGGAGGCGAGCATAGGGAACCACATGCACAGTAGATGCCATGTGGCCTTGTAGTTGTAACATTTCTCGAGCATGAGATGATGCTTTAGCACTGCTTGAGAAGCTAACTGCACCATGCGAAGGCAACGGGTCTGAGGAAGATAGGCCCTTGCTTTCCTGGTATCCAACAAAGCTTCTATGAACTCTAAAGACTGAGTGGGAGTTAGACTGGATTTTGGGATGTTTATGACCAGACCCAAATACAGAAGGATACGCATTGTGCAAGATAGAGAAATCCTGGCCTCTGAATCTGATGGGGCTTGAATGAGCCAGTTGTCTAAGTAAGGAAAGACGAATATTCCTAGAGTGCGAAGAAATGCCGCTACCACAGCCATGCATTTCGTAAACACCCTTGGTGCTGAGGCCAGGCCAAAAGGAAGCATCCTGTACTGGTAGTGCTTTCCTTGAAAAAGGAACCGAAGGAACTTTCTGTGAGTTGGATGGATGAGAACATGAGTGTATGCATCATTGAGATCTAGAGAACAAAGCCAATCCTGACTCTGAAGGTATGGCAGCAGAGTTCCCAGAGAAATCATCTTGAATTTCTCCTTGAACAGGAATTTCTTCAATTCTCTGAGGTCTAAAATGGGTCTGTATCTTTTGGGATAAGAAAATAGGGGGAGTAAAACCCTGTAGCCTGCTGATGAATGGGTACTTCTTCTATTGCCCCTTGGGCAAGAAGCATAGTGACCTCTTGATCTAACAAATTGATGAGGGAGGTCTGAGAATTGAACTGTCTTATCATTGTGGGAGGGGGTATGCACAGAAAGTGAAGCTTGTACCCCTCTTTTATAATGGAGAGTGTCCAATGTTCTGCTGTTATCTGCCCCCATCTGGGGGCAAAGTGACATAACCTTCCTGGAATGGTGGAAGGCTCTGGACCATTGAGAGCCAGGAAGGCTAAGTTCTCTAGATGGAAGTCAAAGGCCTTGTGGAGGCTGAGACTGCTGAGACGGTTGAGGCTTAGCAGTCTTTGCTTTCCTTTGTTTAGGTGGTTGCTGACTCTTTCGGGCAGACTGACCTGCAGAACATCCCTGCTGGAAATAAGAGGGATAAAACCTCTTCTTCTTGGAAAAGAATGGTTTCTTGAAAGATTTCTTTCTTGCAGGATCAGCTGTGGCTTTGGATAATCTATCCAAAGTAGAGTTATCAGCATCTAATTCATTGGCTTTCTCTTGCCAATTCTTGCCAAATAGATTCTCACCTATACAAGGAATATTGCCCAGTTTGTCCTGCACCCAGAGCTCCAGATCGGATGCCTGGAGCCAGGCAATTCTACGTGCACCTATGGCAATGGCAGAGGTTCTGCTTATGCACTCAAAACAGTCAAAAGGTGCACGGTTGACAAACTTAGAAACATCCTGAGCATGTCTGACCAGTGTGAGAAAATCCTGCCTTCTGTCCTCAGGAAGAAGAGGGCTCAAACCCTCTAAATCTTCTGTGACTTCCTTAAGGAACATTCCCATATATAAAATATAGGAACTGATCCTGGCAGAAAGCATGGAAGCCTGGAAAGTACGACGGCCAAAGGCATCCAAAGTTCTACACGCACGTCCTGGAGGATTAGAGGCATGTCTCTTTGCACTCCTGATCCTTCTCATAGCTGATTCCACTACAATAGAGTGGTAAGGAAGCTGAGTCTTCTGGAAACGAGGACAAGGAGGGACTCGATACATACTAAATTCCAACACCTACACCAATATCTGCCCCACACAACACACACACCACACACTGTAAATATACATTTGTAAAAAGTTTGATGTGTTTGCTTTAATACCTACAAAGTTCTTGCTTTCTGCTTATTGTTTTTCTTTAATATATTTACTGTTCAATGTAAATAGTTGATTTCTATTGTTCTATGTACAATGTTCAATGTAAATAGTTGATTTCTATTGTTCTATGTAAAATGTATACAAACTGTGTACAAGACTGTTAACCTGTTATATGTAAACCGCCCTTGATCTCTGGAAGGGGCGGTATAAAAGAAATAGTTAAATAAAATAAATAAATAAATAAATGGTGTCCAGTCTACGAGAGTGAGGAGAGGTAATAAGAGGTGTTTCCCACATTCTTAGCATGAGATCATACAAGATCTCATGGATAGGCAAAGTAGCCACCTCTTTAGGAGCCTTGGGATATTGTAGAATCTCCAACTCCTTTGCCCTGGGCTCTGTTTCAGGAGCCACAGTAATGGAAAGACCTCGAGCCACCTCCCTGATAAAATCCTGAAAGGAAATGTCTTCTGGAGGAGACATCCTACGTTTAGGAGAGGAAGGCTCCTCCGGGAGAAGTATCCCGGTACCGACAGAGCTGTCAGAATCCTCAGAGTCCTCTGAGGATTCAAAGTACCTTCTGTCTGGATGCTCTTGAAGAGCCCGATACCCGTACCGACCGAAGTCGGTACCGGGGGGAATCGGTACCGGTGTATCGCTACCGGAAGGCATCGCCGGTAAGGCAAACCCCGATGTCGATGCTGTCGGTACCGGTACCGATGCCGGTGTCGGAGCCGGTACCGGTTGAACTGTCTGACGTGGTTCCGAGTGTGTCGATGCCGCAAGGAGAGCTGCCAGACTGCGTTCAATAGCCAGGAACCTCTGGTCTATCAACGCTGCTGATGCCTGGGTATCGGTACCGGTTGAACTGTCTGACGTGGTTCCGAGTGTGTCGATGCCGCAAGGAGAGCTGCCAGACTGCGTTCAATAGCCAGGAACCTCTGGTCTATCAACGCTGTTGATGCCTGGGTATCGGTACCGGAGAAAACAGCCGGTACCCCAGAGCATGGTACCAGTAGTTCTGCCAAGATTGAGGCCTCGAGAACATCCTGGAGCCCCGATAATGCTTTGGAAGCAGAAGCCTCCCGCTGGGGCAATTTTGCCGGTACAGAACCCTCAAGGGCAACGCCAGAGGCATCTCGATGCTTGGAAGGAGATGTACCCTTTGAGGACTGGCTAGACTTATGTTTAGTTACCTGAGATCCATGGGAGGAAGACGAAGCTCTGGAAGACGTCAATGCCACAGAGGCTGCATCGGAGGGAAAAAGGGTGCTGAGCTTAGCAACCCGGTTTTGTCGACCCCTCTTGGACATCATGGCACAAGCCATACAGTCAGAGATGGAGTGGTCAGGACCTAAACATTTAAGACACCACTCATGGGTGTCGGTGACGGAGATGGTACCGCCACACTTGGTGCACTTCTTGAAACCCGAAGCGGGCTTTTCCATAGTGAGGAAATTTTGGGCCTAAGGCCCAAAATGGCACGTGCACCTAGAAAGAAAAGTTTGGAAAAAAATAGTATTTTCTGTTTTTTTTAAAAGAAAGAAAGAAAGAAAGAAGAACCGGCGGTACCGGTATAGCGTCGAGGAAGGCAGACGCGACCACAAAAAAGAAGGAGAATAAGGAAAATTTTCTGCGGTGACAGGAACAACGACCTTCTGGCTCCACGGAAAACGAAGAACTGGAGAGATGCAGTTGGGAAAGGCAGGAAGGCAGCACGCAGGCGCTGTGGGATGCTCCAAAAAGCTTTCTAATTGGATGCTAGGGAGTGTTTCTGCGCAGGCTCCGTCGGTACCGATGATACCCATATGTGAAGACAACATTCCTGCTTGTTCCTGGAGCTAAGTTTTATTACAAAATCTACAGAGAAATTATGCATTGTCCCCTTCAAAGTAGTTAATGCACTTCTGCATTCGCTTCTGCCACGTACGGAAGCACTTGGTAAAGTCCTCCTCCTTTAGGTCCCTCAGCTCCCTCGTCACAGTGGCCTTGTTCTCTTCTACAGAGGAGAAATGAGTTCCTTTGAGCACAATCTTCAGCCTGGGGAAGAGCCAGAGGTCGCACAGTGCGAGATCTGGGGAATAAGGAGGGTGGTTGAGAGCTGTGATCTGTTTGTTGGCCAAGAACTACCTCACACTGAGCGCGGTGTGTGCAGGCACATTGTCGTGGTGGAGCAGCCACGACTTTTCTCTCTATAGAGCCCGCCTGCTGCGCTAAACCCGGTCATGGAGGTGATTAAGGACCTGCTGGTAGTTGACTGTCTGACCCTCAGGCACAAACTCATGATGGACCACTCCCTTCTGGTCGAAGAATGTGATCAGCATGACTTAGATCCTTGATTTGGACATGCACACCATCTTGGGTCTGGGTGACAGTCGAGTCTTCCACTGCAGGCTCTGTCTCTTGCTTTCAGGGTCGTACTGGAAGACCCAAGTCTCGTCTCCTGTGATGACTCGGCCAATGAACTCTGGATCTTCTCCGATCTTCTCTAGTAAGTCTCGACAAACATTGACCCGGTGCTCTTTCTGGTCATCCGATAAAAGCTTGGGCACCATCTTGGTGCACACCTTCCACATCCCCAGCTCCTGCACCAAGATGGTCCGCACTGACTCCCTGTTCAGGCTGAGCTCCTCAGCTACCATCCCCGCACTGTCAATCTGCGATCACTCCACACCAGCTGGTTCACTCTGTCAATGTTCTCAGCCGTCTTTGTCGTGGAAGGCCGTCCTGACTTGGAGTCATCCTACACCTCCTCGCGGCCAGTCTTGAAGCATTTGTGCCACTCGAAGACTCGCGGTCTTGACATTGCATCTTTTCCATAAGCCTTTTGGAGAAGTTGGAGGCACTCAGTTGGGCCCTTCTCCAACTTAACCAGAAATTTCAAGTTGATTCTTTGCTCCATATTTCTGCCACCTCCAGTTGCGTGACAAAGCGATGGAGCAGTGTGCTACAAAAAAACTGAAAAAAAAAACCCAGAGCGAGAGAGATGAAATATATTATAGCAGAATAGTGGCAAGATGTTGCACAACACAGTAAAATCAAACAAGAACACAGGCTCCTCTCCTCAAATGATCAAACAAATCTCCAACAGCATAGGTAAATATTTTTGTCGGACAAGGAACCCCAGGCAAGAACTTCTTAACTGAAGGTTCCTGTCCTTTTATTCAAATGCAGTAAAGCCTTTAAACTGCCAAAAAATCTTTTTCATGAAGAAAGTACTTAACTGAAACCACAGCACTTCAACACAGTTCATCAGTGAAGGTGGAAAACGACACAGTCCTGCATTTCGGGTTAACAAACTTTAAAACCCTGCTTCAGGTTAAGATCCACCAACGTGCACACAACACAGTGACATAAGCGGTTAGCCAAATGGCATTGAGTCATGGGCTCAAACCCGGTAGTCTCATTTCTTTTTTGTCACACCTCATATGCATTTTGGAGGATTGTTGATTGAATATTAATATGAAAAACGGCCAGGGTGAACAACTTTATACTGAAAGCAGACTTTGATGAAAACATAAGTGCTGGATTTTTAGTTGCATTTAACCAGTATAAGAGGGGGGGTGGGTGCATCAAGGGCAAAATTGGAACACATGGGGAAGTGGGGAGAGTGATATTTAAGAGGTCTTAAAAAGAGAATGAGTGTAGGTTGGAGGAAAGGGAGGATGGAGGGGCTTGTGCAAATGGTAAAAATCCTTAAAGTGAGTGAATCACAATGGACGGAGATTGAAAGTCTATATGAAGGTATAAGAGAATGAGGAAATGCCGATCCATTGTAAAACAATCGATCTCCTGTAACAAGAACGACGTATGGAAGCAATATGGAATGTCTGTCATGAAAAATGAAAATTAGTGGCATGGGAGTTTTGCTGGGAGGCTCTTAGGCCTGCTATTATCTCATAATGGGTCAAGTCATCCATAAGAGCAGTGGAATGAGTGAAATTTGAGTTGCCACATAGAACGTAGTGGGGATCCATAGCCCAATTAAATCAACCAAAGTTCTTACAGCTTTACAAAAGTTAAGAGTAAATATAGGCTTTCTACAGGAAACATTTATCTGAACTACAGCATAAACAACTGAAGAGAGACTGGGTGGGAGAAGTAATTGCAATCATGTTTAATAGTAGAAAAAGATGAGTAGTGATTGTTATACTGTACATAAAAAAAATTCCCTTTAATACACATAGAGAGATTGTAGACCCTAAAAGGAGATTTGGGATGGCCCTAGGGAAATTATGTTGGACTAAAACACTACTATGCAATATATATGAGACTAATAGATATAACAATACATTTTTCACAGCTATATTAGGAATATTATGGGCTATTAATGGATTTCAATATTTTATAGGAGGAGACTAACACGGTTCGAAATTTGGCCATAGATTATTTTATTTATTTTATTTTTAACAGGTCTTTTATACCGCTTCATCATTTAGTCAAAGCGGTTTACATTGCAGGGACATTGATAATTTGGATGGGGCCCATGCAGGAATGCTCCCCAGCATCCAATAAGAACATAAGAACATAAGATATGCCATACTGGGTCAGACCAAGGTCCATCAAGCCCAGTATCCTGTTTCCAACAGTGGCCAATCTAGGTCATACATAGGAAAGCCTTTGGGAGCACTCCACTGTGCCTGTGTGCCTGCCTTCCCAATTCCTCTCCTCAGTTGAGTTTGTAGCTGAGAATAATAAAATAAAAGAACCCTACCACTCCTAGGGGACAGTAGGTTGTGAAGACAGATTCCTGCTGCTCCTGGAGATCGCCTGGTACAGGTGAATAACTACGCTATTTCCAGGAACAAGCAGAAATGCAATCTTCACATATGGGACTCACTAGCTCCCAGGTACTAGACTGGTATGGGGGGAGAGCAGTGCGATCCCTGAGGTAAAAAACTTGTAGCCGAAGGGTCTGGAAGAGTTGTGAACCATTGGACTCAATTCCAGGAGACAATACTCCCTCAATGATAGGCTGATATCTTGTAGAAGTCCAGGATGGAGGGTAGGAGTTGAGTTTAAGTCCCAAAGAGGTGCTGGAGTACAACTTGGCCAAAGACAGCGTCCCGATGGGAGTCTCTATCCAGACAGTAGTGTGCAGCAAAAGTATGAATGGAGGACCAGGTAGCTGCCCAGCAGATGTCCTCAATGGATACTGAATGACGATTGGCTAAGGAGGTTGTCATAGCCTGCACATTATGAGCAGTGACATGACCCTCCAAAGAGAGTCCTGCTTGTGCATAAGCAAAAGAAATGCAATCAGCTATCCATCTAGATGAAGTACATTTCAGAGTAGACCAAGGTGACTAGGATCAAAGGAAATGAATAACTGAGAGGATCTTCTGTGATCTTTAGTTCTATCCAAGTAGTAGGCCAGTGCTCGCTTGCAGTCTAAAGTGTGTAATGCTGCTTCAGCATGAGACGCATGTGTTCTAGGGAAGAAAACTGGGAAGATTACTGACTGGTTTAGATAGAAAGAGGAAACCAGCTTCAGGAGGAGGTGTGGATGGGTACCGGAGAACCACCTTGTCATGGTGGAACAGAGTATAGGGGGGATCCGCTATTAGAGCTTGCAGCTCACTGACGCTGCAAGCTGAATTGAGGGCAATAAGGAAGATGACCTTTCAAGATAGAAACTTCAGTGAAGTGGTGGCTAAAGGTTTGAAAGGTGGCTTTAGAAGTTGCACCAGAACAACATTCAGATCCCAGGCCACCTGAGGCAGCTTAATGGATGGCTTGTATAGCAAGAGACCCCGCATGAAGCGTGCTACTAAGGGGTGTGAGGAGATAGACTGTCCATCCACTGGTCTGTGAGAGGCCGTAATGGCACTAAGGTGAACTCTCACTGAGTTGGTTTTAAGACCTGTTAAGGATAAGTGAAGGAGATATTGTAGAAGGGACTCCACTGGACAAGAAAAGGGGTCAGTGTACTTTGGGGAGCACCAGAGGGCAAACCTATGCCAATTGAAGACATAACATTGCCTGGTAGAATCTTTACATGATGAAAGGAGGACATCCTTAACCACCTGTGGCAGGTAGAGGTCAGCAAACACTGGCCTTTCAGCAGACATGCTGTCAGGCATAGGGAGTGAAGATAGGGATGGAGGAGTGTCCTGTAGTCCTGAGAGAGGAGTTCAGGTGCACATCCCTGGTTGAGATGTTGAGTCTACGCAAGGCGAAGAAGCAGAGGAAACCATGGTTGACAGGGCCAAAAGGGAGCTATGGGAATCAGCGAGCCCTTGCTGGCCTGAAGCTGGAACAACATCTTGGGTATCAAGGGGATGGGAGAGAATGCATAGAGCAGTTCCTGTCCCCAATGTAGAAGGAAGGCGTTCAGAGCTAGTCGGTGCAGCGATGGAGCCCTGGAGCAGAAGAGTGGAAACTGTGTGTTTTGTGGAGTGGCAAAAAGATCTATGAGTGGGGTTCCCCACGTCTGAAGATCCAGGCAGCCATCTCCCAATGCTGCCTGGTTTAAAAAAGTTTTGGACAGGTTCCTGGAGGAAAGGTCTATAAACCATTATTAAAAGGGACCCAGGATATCACTGCTTGACCCAATACAAGCATTGTGGAACCTGTGTCTTTTGGGGAAACTGCTAGGTACTTATGACCTAGATTGGCCACTGTTGGCAACAGGATACTAGACTTGATGGATGGACCTTGGTCTGACCCAGTATGGCATATCTTATGTTCTTATGTTCTAATGCAAGGTCCATTCATGTGGATGAAGGATACGGCTTAGCCTGTCTGCTAGGACATTGAGTTTGCCCGGGAGGTACACCACTCCGAAGTGAATGCGGTGAGAGATGGCAAAGGTCCACGGGTGAATCGCTTTCTTGCATAGAGGATGAGATCCCGTTCCCCCCTGTTTGTTCACATAGAACATGGCAACTTGGTGGTCCATCCCGACTAGAACAGGTTGCCTTGAACGTTGAGGTTGAAAAACCCAAAGAGCATTTGTCAGTGCCTGTAGATCTAGCAGGTTGATCCGCGGGGCAGATTCATGTTGTGTCCACAGTCCCTGTGTGGTTAGGTTGTTCAGATGCACTCCCCAACCCAGCTTGGAAGCATCCATCAGGGTACATTGAGGTGGAGGCATCTCAAAAAGGTGATTCGATGACTAGGTTTGGTGGGAAACGCCACCACTTAAGGGACTTGATCAGTTGAGAGTGATGTAGAGTCTGTCTCTCAGACGCCCCTTTGCTTGCATCCATTGAGAAGACAGAGCCCATTGCACTTGTCACATGTGCATAGGGGACAACATGGACTATGGAGGCCATGTGTCCTTAGAATCATAGCATCTCTCGAACTGTTACTTGGCTTTATTTTTCACCTCCTTTG
The DNA here is from genome assembly GCA_033557465.1 of Ichthyophis bannanicus. Classification (NCBI taxonomy): domain Eukaryota; kingdom Metazoa; phylum Chordata; class Amphibia; order Gymnophiona; family Ichthyophiidae; genus Ichthyophis; species Ichthyophis bannanicus. The sequence goes on from CM066039.1 coordinate 199,270,670, forward strand.
CCAGCTCGATTAGGTGGGTACAACAATCCTGTGGGAGGAAAGCTTGGGCTTGTTGAGTGACTAAGAGCACTCCAATGAACTTCAGTCATTGGGATGGAGAGAGGTGAGACTTTGTGAAGTTTATGACAAAGTCCAGGTGTTGAAGCACTGTGATGGTGTGATGAAGAAAAAGTCTTACCTCTTAAGGGGATGCTCGTTTGATCAGCCAATCATCTAAATAAGGAAAGATGAATATCCCCAAGGTGCGTAGGTAGGCAGCGACTATTGCCATGCATTTTGTGAAGACCCTGGGGCAGAGGCTAGACCGAAAGGGAGAACCTCGTATTAATAATGATTTTCTTGAAACATGAAGCGCAGATACTGTCTCTGTGATGGATGGATCAGTAAATGCGTGTACATGTCTTTTTGGTCTAGAGAACATAGCCAATCGTGTCTCTGGAGGTATGGTAGAAGAGTTCCTAGGAAAATCATTTTGAATTTTTCTTGGACCATGAACTTGTTTAGGTCTCTGAGATCCAAGACGGGCCTGAATTCTCCTGTTTTCTTTGGAATGATAAAATATGGAGAGTAGAAGCCTATCCTTTCTAGAGGAGGAGGAACTCTTTCTATGGCACCCTGGGACAACAGGATGGTCACCTCCTCTTTTAAGAGCGTGCTTTGAATGGCTTGTGTGGGATAATCCCCTGTGAAGCTGGTGGGGGGGGGGAAGGTTTTGAAGTGAAACTGATAACCCCTTTGGACAATCTGGAATATCCACTGCTCTGATGTTATGAGGTGCCACCGGTGGGTATAGTGACAAAGCCTGCCTGCTATGTGGAGGAGCTGGAGGCCCTCCAGGGGAAGATTGGCAATGCTCTCTAGGAAGGGTCAAAAACCAGGTGCAGGTTGTGCCTGTGCAGTTGGTTGAGGCTTAGGAGCCTTGGGCTTCTTGGGTTGGCGAAGGCCCTGCTGTCTCTGTTGAGCTCCTGAGGTTGATAGGCAGCAGAAGGCAGGTAAGAAGGATAGTATCTCTTCTTCTTAGAATAGAAAGATTTCTTGGGAAGGGCCTTCTTTTTGGATGGGTCAAGCTGTTTTCCTCGAAAGGTGTTTTAGGATGAGATAGCGCAGTTACTCACCTGTAACAGGTGATCTCCAGGAACAGCAGGAATTTAGTCTTCACATATGGGTATCGTCGGTACCGATGGAGCCTGCGCGGGAACGCTCCCCAGCATCCAATAGGAAAGCTTTTGGGAGCATTCCACAGCGCCTGCGTACTGCCTTCCCGCCTTTCCAACAGTTGAGTTTATAGCTGAGACAAAAGAGAGAGGGAGAGAGAAAAAGAGAGAAAGATACAACTCCTAGGGGAGGTGGGTGGGTTGTGAAGACTAAATTCCTGCTGTTCCCAGAGATCACCTTTTACAGGTGAGTAACTACGCTATCTCCAGGAACAAGGAGGAATGTAGTCTTCACATATGGGGACTCCCTAGCTAGAGATACCAGGGAGATGGCCCCAGGAAGTTGTTAGCCCTTGTGAAAGGGCCCCACTTCCCCCCATGGATCTCTAGCATCCTACCAGGGACGGTGGGTAGGAGTTGATTAAGTCTGAAAAAGGTGTTGAAGAACAGCTTGGCCAAACAAGGCATCCCGGCAGGAGTCCTTGTCTAAGCAGTAGTGGGCTGTGAAGGTATGTACCGAAGCCCAAGTAGCTGCTTGACAGATATCGTTGATAGACACAGAGTGAAGATGAGCCATTGAGGCTGCCATGGCTCTCACATTGTGAGCGGTGACATGGCCTTCAAGAGGAAGGTTCTTACTCTCATAGGCAAAGGATATGCACTGTGCGATCCAGTTGGACAGTGATCTTTTGGAAACTGGAAGTCCCAAATGACTAGGATCAAAAGCAACAAAGAGTTGAGAAGATTTTCTATGTTGCTGTGTCCTTTGCAAGTAAAAGGCCAAAGCTCTTTTACAGTCCAAGGTATGAAGGTTCCTTTCTGCACTGAAGGTATGAGGCCTTGGAAAGAATACAGGAAGGTAAACCGCTTGGTTTAAATGGAAAGGCAAAACCACCTTTGGCATAAAGTGTGGATGAGTGCTAAGAACTACCTTATCATGGTGGAACCTTGTATAAGGAGGATCAGCCACTAACGCTTGCAATTCACTGATGCGATGTGCTGATGTGATTGCAATGAGGAAGATGACTTTCCAGGAAAGGAATTTCAAAGATGTAGTGGCTAATGGTTCAAAGGGCGGTTTCATGAGCTGCCCGAGCACCAGATTTAAGTCCCATGCCACCGGTGGTGGCTTAATGGGAGGCTTTGTTAAAAGAAGGCCTCTCATAAATCTCGCTATGAGAGGATGAAAGGAAATAAATTTTCCACTTAGAGGCTTGCAAAGAAGCTGCAATAGCACTAAGATGGACTCTTACTGAATTTGTCTTGAGACCCGCATTTGACAAATGAAGGAGATACTCCAGTATCGATTCCAGAGGTATGGCAAGAGGGTTAAGACCCTTCTGCGAGCACCATATGGTAAACCTTTTCCACTTAAAGGCATACGAGCGTCTTGTGGAGGGTTTCCTAGAAGCATGAAGGATATTCTTTACCTGTTGGGAAAGGTTAAGATCCTGAAGTTCTAGGCTTTCAGCAACCAGGCCCTGAGATGCAGAGATTGGAGATTGGGATGCCACAGCATCCCGTCCTCTTGGGAGAGAAGATCTGGAGCGGATCCCAACTCCAGAGGCGGAGCTTGAGAGAGATGTAGGAGCAGAGGGTACCACGTTAGCCATGGCCAACGTGGAGCTATGAGGATCATATGACCTTTGTCTCTCTGAAGCTTGAATAGGGTTTTGGGGATGAGGGGAATGGGTGGGAAGGCATATAGGAAGTCCTGACCCCAGTGAAGCAGGAAGGCGTCCCTTGCCTGACAACATCGAGCTGGAATTCTGGAACAGAACCAGGGAAGTTTGGCATTCAGTGGACTTGCAAAGAGGTCTATGTCTGGGGTTCCCCAAATCTGAAATATTTGGGCAACCTGGTCTGCATGGAGAGACCATTCGTGTGGAAGCAGAACTTGACTGAGTTTGTCTGCCCAAGAATTTTGAATGCCTGGAAGATACATCGCAAGGAGATGAATCTGATGCTCTCTGGTGAGTGCCCATAGTCGCAAAGCTTCATTGCATAGCGAAAAAGAGCCTGTTCCGCCCTGCTTGTTCACATAGAACATGGTTGTCTGATTGTCCGTTTGAACTAGGACTGTCTTGTAGCTGAGCTGGGCGTGAAATACTCAAAGAGCAAGGAAGATAGCTCTGAGCTCCAGGAAATTGATGTGAAGACAGGCCTCCTGTGGAGTCCAGGTACCCTGGGTAGAGAGATTGTGCAGGTGGGCTCCCCATCCCACCTGTGAAGCATCTGTTGTTAGGGTGGCTTGGGATAGGGGTTGCTGGAAAGGAGACCCACCAGAAGGTTTCTGGGTGATTGCCACCATTGGAGGGACGAAATAAGACGGTCTGAGTTTGTTATTTTGTCCGACAGGCAACCTGAGGCCTGTGTCCATTGAGTGGATAAAGTCCACTGGGCTGCTCGCATATGGAGGCGAGCATAAGGAACCACATGCATGGTGGATGCCATGTGGCCTAGCAATTGTAGCATTTCCCGAGTAGTGAGACAAGGTTTGAGCACTGCTTGGGAAGCTAGTTGTACAATGCGAAGACAGCGGGGCTGCGGAAGGAAAGCCCTTGTCTGTCTGGTATCCAGATGAGCTCCTATGAACTCTAGGGACTGAGTGGGAGCAAGATTGGATTTTGGGAGGTTTATGACCAGTCCCAAATACTGAAGAATTCGCATTGTGCAAGATAGAGTTGGCCTCTGGCACTGCAGGGGCTCAAATGAGCAGGTCGTCTAAGTAAGGGAAGACGAATATTCCCAGAGTGCAGAGAAATGCTGCTACCACAGCCATGCATTTTGTGAAAACTCTTGGCGCAGATGCCAGGCCAAAGGGAAGAACCTTGTACTGGTACTGCTTTCCTTGAAACAGGAATAGGAGGAATCTCCTGTGATCTGGATGGATGAGAATATGAGTATACGCATCCTTGAGATCTAGAGAACAAAGCCAATCCTGACTTTGAAGGTATGGCAGCAGGGTTCCTAGAGAGACCATTTTGAACTTCTCTCGGAACAGATATTTGTTCAATTCTCTGAGGTCTAAAATGGCTCTGTGTCCTCCTGTTTTCTTTTGAATAAGGAAACAGGGGGAGTAGAACCCTGTACCCTGATGGGGAATGGGTACTTCCTCTATTGCTCCTTAAGCAAGGAGCATTGTGACCTCTTGACCTAAGAGATTGTCGAGAAAGGTCTGAGAATTGAACTGTCTTATAATTGTAGGAGGGGGCAAGCTGTGAAAATGAAGCTTATACCCCTCTTGTATACTGGATAGAGTCCAATTTTCTGCTGTTATTTGGTACTTCTGTGGGCAAAATGACATAACCTGCCTGGGATGGTTAAGGGTTCTGGACCCTTCAGGGGCAGAAAGGCGAAGTTCTCTAGAAAGGAGTCAAAGCCTCTGAGGAGGCTGAGCCTGCTGAGGTGGCTGAGGTTTTGCAGCTTTTGGCTTCTTTTGTTGTCTAGGTTGTTGCTGCTGTCCCTTTTGGGCAGCCTGACCTGGATGGTGTCCCTGTTGGGTATAGGAAGGATAAAACTTCTTTTTCGTATTGAAAAATGGTTTTTTGGAGAAGCTTTTCTTTGCAGGATCGGCTGTAGATTTGGACAGTCTATCTAGTGTGATAGCATCTATTTCATTAGCCTTCTCCTGCCAATTCTTGCCAAAGAGATTTTCTCCTCTGCAAGGAATGTTTCCTAATTTATCCTGTACCCAAATTTCCAAGTCAGATGCCTGAAGCCAGGAGATCTGAGGTGCACCAATGGCAATAGCAGAGGTTCTGCTTATGCACTCAAAACCGTCAAAGGCTGCACGATTAACAAACTTGGAAACATCCTGAGCATGTTTGACAAGAGTGAGATAGTCTTGTCTTTTGTCATCAGGAAGAAGGGGGCTCATAAGCTCCAAGTCTCCTGTGACCTCTTTAAGGAACATTCCCATATACAAGATATAGGAACTGATCCTAGCTGAGAGCATGGAAGCTTGGAAGCATCGACACCCAAAGGCATCGAGAGTACTGCATTTACTACCTGGAGGATTGGATGCATGTCTCTGCACTTTTCATCCTTCTCATGGCTGATTCCACCACCATTAAATGGTGTGGTAATTGAGTTTTTTGAAAGCCAGGACAAGGAGGAACTCGATACATGGTATCGAGTCTTTGAGAATGAGGAGATTTATTTATTTTATTTATTTATTTACAGTTCTTATATACCGCGCTCTTTGGTACCAGCGCGGTTTACAGTTAACAAATTTTGCATTGGAACAATCCTTTGCTTACATTATAACAGGGTCAGTAACTTGGAGATAACAGGGGAAACTATATACAAATTATATACAAACAGAGTTTTATCTGTGGCTAATTTACAGTTCAGGTTACATATTGGGATCATGATTTTGGGAGTGCAGAGAGTTTGGTTCGTGTTCTGACAGGAAGGACTATGTTGTTGGAATGTCTGAGGCTGTGTGAGTGATTTGAGAGGTGGAGGGAGGGGGTGTAGGGTTAGGGCCTAAAAGGTGAAGACAGAATAGGTAGTGTTTAAGGGTCTTCCTAAATTGAGAGAGGTCTTTTATTGATCGGATATGTGGAGGGAGATTGTTCCAGCAGGTTGGTGCGAATAAGGTGAAGGCCCTGTCTCTGGTTGCTTGGTTACATTTAGTGTACTCTTTTGGTACAACGAGGGTATTAGCGGCTGCGGACCTTCTTAGCCTGTTTGTGGGGGTGTTGATAAGAAGTGAGGAGAGGGAGGGTGGGGCTATTTGATTGATTGCTTTAAAGGCCAGTAATAGTGCTTTGTAAGTTATCCTGGCTTGTAGGGGTAGCCAGTGAAGATCTGTTAGTATGGGGGTGATGTGGTCTCTTCTGGATGTACAGCAGAGGATACGGGCTGCTGAGTTTATTGCCAATTGAAGTGGGTTGAGGGTGTTCTTGGGTAGACCATGCAGTATGACGTTAGCGTAGTCAAAATGTGGTGTTACAAGGGATTGGAAGATTGTTCTGAAGTCATTCGGAGAGAGTAGCGGTCTTAATGGTTTCAGAGTTCTTATTTTGTTGTAAATGGATTTGACGGTCTGCTTTATGTGATCTTTGAAGGTCAGTTCTTGATCTATGATGACTCCCAGGTAGCGAATCGATGATTTACACGGAAGTTCCGCATCCCTCACCTTTAATGTTGTGGGGGGTGAGAATTTCTTATTCCTGGTTACGAATAGGACTTCAGTTTTCTTGAAGTTTATTCGTAGGTTCTGGGATAAGAGCCAGTCTGTAATTGCGTTGAAGCAAGAGATTATTGGAGAGAAGTCAGGGGCATCAATTTTTATCGGAGTGAATATGAGAACATCGTCTGCATAGATCAGACTGGAGGCGTTGAATGCTCTGATGATTTCACAGATTGGTTGCATATATATGTTAAATAGTAAAGCTGATAAGGAAGATCCTTGGGGAACACCCTGTTGTTGATGGAAGGGATCGGATGTTGAGGATCCTATCCGGACCTGTTGCCAGCGGTTAGTTAGGTATGATCTACACCATTCCCAAGCTGATCCTTGAACTCCCTTTTCTTGAAGACGGTGTAGCAGTTGAACATGGTTAACCGAGTCGAAAGCTGCCGAGATATTGAGGAAGATAAGTATGAATCCATTTTCAATTTTGTCAATCCCTCTTGATAAGGTGTTGATAAGTAATGTGAGTAGGGTCTCTATGCCGTGGGACTCACGGAACCCATGTTGGCAGGGGTCAAGTGGGGCTGAAATATCAATGTGCTGCTGCAATTGAATTTGTACCACCTTCTCTATGATTTTGGCTAGAAGGGGTATACTTGAAATTGGGCGATATGAATCCGTTTTTGCTGGGTCGAGTTTATTATTTTTCAGGAGAGGGCGTATTGAAGTTTGCTTGAGGGATGTTGGGAATGATCCAGTTGTGAAGGAAAGTTGCATGATAAGGGCAAGTGTGGGACTCAGTTCAGCACGCAGTGCTCTGATCCAGTAAGCAGGGCATGGATCGTTTGGGGCTGTGGTGGTATTCAAGGTAGCAATAAGGTCAGTGATAGATTTCACCGTAGGGGCGACAAAATTTTTTAAAGGCTGTGTAATTGAAACAGGGATGGGTATAGAACTTGGTGTTGATTTTGTGTTAATGGATTTAGATTGAAGGTAGTCTGCAAAAGACTGAGGCTGAATTGAAATTGTTTGATAGGAAGATGGTGCCTTAGTTAGGGATTTAGCAATGTTAAAGAGGTCTCGTGGTTTGTTTAATGATCGGAGAAGGGTTTCTGTATGGTGTTCTCTCATCTTTCCAGCTATTTTCTCCCGGTGTTTCTTTAGGGCATTTTCATAATCCATTTGGTCGGATGGAGATCTTGATCTGCGCCATTTTCGCTCTTGTTTTCTTAGTTTCTGGAGGGACAGCCGTAATTCAGCCGAGAACCATGGTTTTGGGCTTCTACTTTTTGGTGATGTGTTGGATGCTGGCGGTCTCCTCGAGGAAGGTAGATGTGAAGAGGAGTTCAGCGTGGTGTACCAATTGTTGATCAGCTCATCAAGGTTATTGGTTGGTAAACGAAGAGTTGGAAGAGTACGGCTGATGAAGTCATCCTTATCGAGCGTTTTGAAGCGGGTTGTTGATCCTGATGAGACTGTATTTGTCTGTGTTGTTGGGATACTGTTTTGCAGATATGGGACTTGAAAGGATATCAAGTTATGATCAGACCATGGAACAGGGGTAAGTAATAGGTTAAAGTTGGTGATTGCTGTAGAATAGGGTGCAAAAATGAGGTCAAGGGTGTTACCCTTGAGGTGTGTAGGGGAGCTGACTAGTTGTGAGTAGTTAAGCTCAGTCATGGCATCTAGGAATGTGGTAGAGTGACTATGGTGAAGAGAGGTGAGGTTAAAGTCACCCATTAGCCAGTTGGATTTGTGTGGGCTTTCTGGGTTGCATGCGAGCTCTATTATACTAGATAGGTCTTCTGGTGGTGAGGAAGGAGCTCTGTATATGAGATTTAGGATGATATGTTTGTTAGCTATAGTAACTGGTACTCCTAGAAGAAAGTAGATTAAATTGAAGGTTAGTTCTAGAAAGAATGAGTACTCCCCCTCCCCTTCGGCCTGTTCTGTGGCAGGTGTGTATTGAGTATGCTGGGGGAATGAGTTGGTTTATGAGGACATTGTCTGTGTCTGCTAGCCATGATTCTGTGACCAGGAGGATGTCTAAATTCAGATTTGTGATAAGATCTGTAACGGCTGGCCACTTTTTACGTACTGAGCGAGCGTTGATGAGTGCACAATTTAGGTTAGTATGTGAGGGAGTAGGATTGGATTTGGAGCTACTAGTAGTATTAAGGGAGATATATAGTAGGTGAGAGTGCCTAATATGGTGTGGCTGTTGTGCTGAGTGATGGTAGGAGGAATGATACCTTCCTTCCTAACCCGTGCAATATGGGGATATTGTTTGTGGTGGGAGATAGAGCTGCTGTATTTCGAGTGGTGTTAGTTAATAGATAGAGGCTAACTAATGCAAATAGAGAGATAGCCATGGTTACAGCAATGGAAGGATACAATGTAGGGTAATATAGGTTGGAGGAACAGTAAATGCCACTTGACTGGTTAGGATACTACAGCAGTGGTAATAGGCAAACAATTGTATAATAGCAAGGCCTAGCTAAGAGGAACAATGTACTCTGTTAACAAGACACAGTTGTAAAACTCAATTCAAGGGGGATCTGTTTGTAACGAGATATGGTTAAAGGTGTTTCCCACATCCTTAGCATAAGATCATGTAAGATCTCATGAATAGGCAGAGTAGATGCCTCTTTGGGAGCCTTAGGGTATTGGAGGATTTCCAACTCCTTTGCCCTAGGCTCTTTTTCAGGAGCTACTGTGATGGAAAGGCCTCAGGCCACATCACGGATAAAGACCTGAAAGGACATATCCTCTGGCAGAGACATTCTGCGCTGAGGAGAAGAATCCTCGGGGAGAAGTACTCTGGTATCGGCAGAGTCTTCGGAGTCTTCAGTCTCATCCGAGGATTCAAAATATCTCCGATCCCGGTGATCATGCAAAGCACGGTACCGATATCGATCGAAGTCGGTATCGGGTTGTCCCGGTACCGATCTGTCAATGCCGGAGAGAGATGCATGACTTGGTATGGGTGGCATACCCGCCGATGTTGATGCAGTCGGTACCGGTACCAGTGTCTGAAGCGGTTTCAACAGTACTGAAGCCATGAGAAGAGCCGCTAGACTGTGTTCGATAGCAAGGAATCTCTGGTCTATCGACGCTGCCGATGCTTGGGTGTCAGTACCGGTAGAAGCGGCCGGGACCCCAGAGCATGGTGCCAGTAGTTCTGCCGAGGTTGAGGCCCCGAGAACATCCTGGAGCCCTGTTAATGCTTTGGAAGCCGAAGCCTCCCACCGGGGCAGATTTGCCGGTGAAAATTCCTCAAGGGCAACGGGGCATCTCGATACTTAGAAGGAGATCTACCCTTTGAGGACCGGCTAGATTTATGATTAGTTACCTGAGATCCATGGGAGGAAGATGAAGCCCTGGAGGACGTTGATGCAACAGACGCCACGTCTGAGGGAAAAAGGTTGCTAAGTTTAGCAGCTCGGTTCTGCTGGCCCCTTTTTGACATCATTCCACAGGAGAGGCACTCTGAAATAGAGTGGTCAGGACCTAAACATTTGAGACACCAATCATGGGTGTTGGTGACGTAAATGGTACTGCCACATTTAGAACATTTCTTAGAACCTGAAGCAGGTTTTTCCATTTTTAAGGAAAGATTGGGCCTAGTGCCCAAAATGGCGCCTAGCACCAAGGAAAAAAGGTTTCTGAAGTAAACCACTTCAGAAACTATAGTTTTTGGGGGGGGGTTTTAGAAGAAAGAAAGAAAGAACCGGCGGTACCGGTATAGCATCGAGGGAAGGCAGACGCGACCACAAAAACAAAGATTAAAGACAAAATTTTCTGCGGTGACAGGGTATGTGACCTGTCGGCTTGGCGGAAAATGAAGAACTGAAGAGAGACAGTTGGAAAGGCGGGAAGGCAGCACGCAGGCGCTGTGGGATGCTCCCAAAAGCTTTCCTATTGGACGCTGGGGAGCGTTCCCATGCAGGCTCCGTCGGTACCGACGATACCCATATGTGAAGACTACATTCCTGCTTGTTCCTGGAGATCATCTGTTTCAATCTCACCTGCTTTTTCCCTCCAATCTTTGCCAAAAAGATTTTCTCCAGTACATGGAAATTGGTCAGTTTATTTTGGACCTATGGCTCAAGGTCTGATGCCTGCAACCAGGCCATCCTGCGAGCCCAGTGCAGACTGCTGAAGCTCTGCTGGTGGATTCAAAGGCATCAAAAGAGGCCCTGGTAAGAAACTTAGAAGTCTTTTAGTCCTGTTTAATGAGTGTCTAGAAGACACTCCTTTTATCCTCAGGAAGCATGGGGGCAAAGTCTCCAGATCCATGGTGACATCCTTCAGAACATACCCGTGTACAGCATTTAAGAGTTAATTCTGGAGGCCAACATGCAAGCTTGGAGGCATCGATGTCCAAGGGCATAGAGTGTCCTCGAGTTTCTGCCAGGTGGTGTGTAGGAATGGTTCTTTGAGCTCTTTATTCAGCGCATTGCCAATTCCACCACCATTGAGTGGTGAGGGAGCTGAGGTTTTTGGAAGCCTGGACATTTTGGTATTCGGTGCATAGTATCGAGTCTCTTGCTGATAGGGGGGAACCGTGAACGGAGCCTCCCACATGCAGAGCATAAGATCCTGTAGGATATGATGCACCGGTAGTGTAGCTGCTTCTTTGGGCGTGGGAGGGTATTGGAGTATTTCCAATTCCTCTGCCCTCAGTTCCTTCTCTGAGGCTACTGTGATGGAGAGTCCCATTGCCATGTCACGGATCAAGTCTTGAAAGGACATATCTTCTTGTGTGGAACAATGCCATACCTGCAGTGGCAAAGAGTCCAAAGGGATATCTGGAAGTTCTCGGGAATCGAGTGATCCTCCGTCAGAATATGAAGAAGCTGAGTCAGAGTCCGGTAAGAAATAGAAGTGCTGGAGGTCCTGGGTTCAACCTTGATGCTTCATGGATGTCGGAGGTCGATGCCAATACCGATACTCGGAGGGAGATGGCTGATGTTTGGGTGGAGTCACCTACGAGGCTTTGAACCATCATTCCAGAACATGGAACCAGTAGCTCTCCAGAGACAGATGCCTCAGGAGCATATCAGAGCCCCACCTCCCGCTGGGGCTGTTTGGTTGGCAGGTCTACATCGAAAACTTCTCTAGGAGAGTTGCAGGTGCTTGTTCTGGCCTCGGTATCGGTCTTCAATGCCGATGCTGAAGGTTTGAAAATGTCAAAGACTTTGACTTACTCTTATGTTTAGACTCTGAAGAAGTCTGAGAGCCATGAGAAGAAGTCAATGCCCTTGATGAGGTGGAAGCCACTGAGACAGAGTCCGAGGCAAACAATTACCCATACTGTCTGGCTTGGTTCTCGAGATCTCTTTTTGTCATTTGTTGGCACAAAGGATAAGAATTGGGCTGATGATCAGGACCCAAACATTTTAGACACCAGTGATGTTTATCAGTGACCGAGATGGTATCACCACACTTGGTACACTTTTTAAAACCACCGACTGTTTTTTTCATGCCTTTAAAAATGTCTTCAAGATTGAAAAGAAAGCAATGGAGGCCTAGAGGCCTAGTCTAGTGGTGAAACCCCGATGAAAATAAAAAGTAAAGAAAAAGGAAAATTTGAAAAGAAAAAATGAAAGATTTATCGGGACCGGTGTTGGATTCAACAGAAACGGCGTCAACGGGAAGGCAGAAGCACAATGTTCCACAAAAAGGAGAAGTTTTTCGGCGGTGACAGGATGAAGTATCCTGCTGACTCTGCGGAAACTAAGAACTGAGGAGAGGAGTTGGGAAGGTGGGAAGGCAGGCACGCAGGCGCAGTGGAGTGCTCCCAAAGGCTTTCCTATTGGACGTTGGGGTGCTTTCCCACATGGGCTTTGTCGGTGATGTTCACCCAAATGTAAAGACTGTATTCCTGCTTGTTCCAAATGATCTAGAATTGATAGGTGCATGGCATACACATCATCCATGGGAGGCCAAATACTCCCATTACTCTGTGCCGTATTGGCTATATGCCAGGCTATATTACTTGTTAATCTTGGAGATAATGTTTTCAAAGTTAAAAAAGGCAGAAATACATGTACTGGCAGTATTCAAGCATGACATGATTAGCATTACTTTCAATTTAACAGAGCATACCTCAGATAGGATTATATCATGACCATGAATTTTGGACTTTTCTCAGGAAAGCATGGCAGGACTGTATGCATGGAAACAGCTATGAAGAAGTGCATATAACTACTTACTGGGATGCTGTAAAGGCAGTGTTGAGAGGTAAAATCATTGCTTTTAGGTTACATAGGAAGAAAAGAGAAATTAGACTTACCTGCTAATTGTTGTTCCTTGAGGAACTCCAGTCCAGTCCCGCACCTCTGGGTAGTGTACCTCTTCCAGCAGCTTGGAGACTGAGCATGTCATCATTTTGATGATACTAGTGTACATATGCAGCTGGCACCGCCTACCAGCCCCAGTACCTATTGACAAAGCAGACTCAGAGGAGCAACAAATAAGTAGGTAAACATGCAACAAACACTTCTACGTCTAAATAAACTAGTACCACCTCCATCCCCTGGGAAGGATACCCCGTCCCCCTCTCCAGGATGGGGAGGCCTACCTGTTGAGCGCCTGAGCAACTCCAGCCAGTGGGGAGCGAGAAACTGACAGCTCTTCTGGTCCACCCCTCCACAGCTTCCCCTGGGCACTTCTTCCACCAAGGGAACCAGCTTCAGGACCGGGGTGTGCACAGATTATCACAGAAAGCACTCAGGGAGGGTTCCGGGACTGGACTGGAGTTCCTCAAGGAACAACAATTAGCAGGTAAGTCTAATTTCTCTTTCCTTATCATCCCTCCAGTCCAGTCCTGCACCTCTGGGATGTATTAGAGCAGTTAAACTAATGGGAGGGACCCGCACAACCAGCCTGAAGCACTGCTGATCCGAAACGAGCGTCCCTGCCACCTGGACATCCAGGCGAAAATCTTCAGAGAAAGTATGCCACCCTACAGATCTCCACCGGCACCCGACGGAACTAAACTGTACTCTGCCACAAGGCTGCCTGAGTCCTCGTGGAATGTATCTGAAACGCCGCCGGCACTGCTCTACCCTTCAAGATGTATGCAGAAGTGATTGCCTCATTGATCCATCAGGAAATGGAGGCTTAGCTGCCGCCTCACTTTTGCGTGACCCGCCAAACAGAACCAACAGACGGTCCAATCTCCGAAAGGACAATGCCCTTTTCACATACCTTCGCAGGACTCTCTTACCATCCAGATGGCACAGCTGTGGAGCAGCAGGGCCCATATCCGCTCTCACCCACATCCGCACTCATCAGAGCCGGTAAGGAAACGGCCTTATTTACATGAAATGCTGACACCACCTTGGTCAAAAATGAAGGTACTGGGCGCAGGACCACTTTCTCCTTGGAGAAGGAAAGGAATGGCTCCTGGCATGACAGGGTCTAAAGCTCCGAAATCCTGCGTGCCGAGCAAATTGCCACCAGAAAGCATAATTACTCACCTGTAACAGGTGATCTCCGGGAACAGCAGGAATTTAGTCCTCACATATGGGTATCGTCGGTACCGACGGAGCCTGTGCGGGAACGCTCCCCCGCGTCCAATTAGAACGCTTTTGGGAGCATCCCACAGCGCCTGCGTGCTGCCTTCCCGCCTTTCCCAACTGCCTCTCTCCAGTTGAGTTTTAGAGCTGAGACAAAGAGAAAGAGCGAGGGAAAGGAAAAGATAGAGATAGAGAGATACAACTCCTAGGGGAAGTGGGTGGGTTGTGAGGACTAAATTCCTGCTGTTCCCGGAGATCACCTGTTACAGGTGAGTAACTATGCTATCTCCAGGAACAAGCAGGAATGTAGTCATCACATATGGGGTACCAACAAAGTAGCACGAATACACGTGCTTATATACAAACCCAGTCAGAAACGTGGACAGCTCTAGAAGGACGTTCTTTATTATTCATAGGCTTTTTATGAATAATAAAGAACGTCCTTCTAGAGCTGTCCACGTTTCTGACTGGGTTTGTCATCACATATGGAGACTCCCTAGCTTTAGGTGCCAGGGAGAGACCCCAGAAGTTGTGTGTCCCTGAGAAGGGCTCCACTTCCCCCATGGATCGCTGGCATCCTACCAGGGATGGTGGGCAGGAGTTGATTAGGTATGGAACAGGTGTTGGAGAACAGCCTGACCAAACAAGGCATCCCGGCGGGAGTCCTTGTCCAAGCAGTAATGGGCTGTGAAGGTATGAACCGAGGCCCAAGTGGCTGCTCGACAGATGTCGTCGATAGACACAGAGTTCAGATGAGCCATTGAGGCTGCCATGGCTCTCACATTGTGAGCTGTGACATGGCCCTCCAGAGAAAGGTTCTTACTCTGATAGGCGAAAGAAATACACTGAGCAATCCAGTTAGATAGTGTTTTCTTGGAGACTGGAAGTCCCAAATGAGAAGGATCAAAAGCAACAAAGAGTTGAGAGGACTTTCTATGTTGCTGTGTCCTTTGTAAGTAAAAAGCTAGAGCTCTTTTACAGTCCAAGGTATGAAGATTCCTCTCTGCATTTGATGCATGAGGTCCTGTAAAAAAGACAGGTAGGTAGACCTCTTGGTTGAGATGAAAAGGCGAGACCACCTTAGGCATAAAGTGTGGATGAGTCCTAAGGACTACCTTGTCATGATGGAACCTTGTATAAGGTGGATTAGCTACTAGTGCTTGCAATTCACTAATGCGGCGTGCTGATGTGATTGCAATGAGAAAGATAACCTTCCAAGAAAGGAATTTCAAGGAGGTGGTAGCTAAGGGTTCGAAAGGTGTCTTCATGAGCTGCCCAAGAACCAGGTTCAAGTCCCATGCCACCGGAGGTGGTCTAATGGGAGGCTTAGTTAGAAGGAGGCCTCTCATGAATCTTGCTATAAGAGGATGAGAGGAAATAGGTTGTCCATTTAGAGGTTTAAGAGAAGCTGCAATAGCACTCAAATGGACTCTTACTGAATTTGTCTTAAGGCCTGCATTAGACAAATGGAGGAGATACTCCAGTAAAGATTCCAGAGGTATAGCAAGGGGGTTAAGACCCTTTTCTGCACACCAAATAGTAAACCTTTTCCACTTGAAAGCATAAGAACGTCTAGTGGATGGTTTTCTGGAAGCATAAAGAACATCTTTCACTTGCTGAGAAAGATGAAGATCTTGAAGATCTAGGCCTTCAGCAACCAAGCCCTGAGATACAGGGACTGGGGATTGGGATGCCATAACATCCCGTTCTCCTGAGATAGGAGATCTGGAGCAGACCCTAACTCCAGGGAGGGAGCTTGAGAGAGATGTAGAAGCACAGGGTACCACACTTGCCGTGGCCAATGTGGTGCTATGAGGATCATGTGGCCTCTGTCTCTCTGAAGCTTGAAGAGGGTTTTGGGAATTAGGGGAATGGGTGGAAAGGCATACAGGAAGTCTTGACCCCAGTAAAGGAGGAAAGCATCCCTGGCCTGAGCTCCCTGAGCCAGAATTCTGGAACAGAACCGGGGAAGTTTGGCATTCCACGAACTTGCAAAGAGGTCTATGTCCGGGGTTCCCCAAAGTTGAAATATCCTGGTCACCTGGTCTGCATGCAGAGACCACTCGTGTGGAAGGAGAACTCGACTGAGTCTGTCCGCCCAAGAGTTTTGAATGCCTGGAAGATATACTGCCAGCAGATAAATCTGATGTTCTCTGGCAAGGGCCCATAGTCGCAAAGCTTCGTTGCAAAGCGACAGAGAGCCCGTTCCCCCCTGCTTGTTCACATAAAACATGGCTACCTGATTGTCCGTGTGAATGAGGACTGTCTTGTAGCTGAGCAGGGAGTGGAACACTCGCAGAGCCAGGAAAATTGCTCTGAGTTCCAAGAGATTGATATGCAGACAACTCTCTTGTGGAGACCAGGTGCCCTGGGTGGAGAAGTCTTGCAGATGAGCTCCCCAACCCTTTGGAGAAGCATCTGTTGTGAGAGTTGCTTGGGGTAAGGGTTGTTGGAAGGGGCACCCCAGCAACAGATTTTGAGTGGACCTCCACCATTGGAGGGACAAAATGAGGCAACTTGTGTTTGCTATTTTGTCTGACAGGCACCCTGATGCCTGGGTCCATTGGGTGGATAAAGTCCACTGAGCTGCCCTCATGT
The DNA here is from genome assembly GCA_033557465.1 of Ichthyophis bannanicus. Lineage (NCBI taxonomy): Eukaryota > Metazoa > Chordata > Amphibia > Gymnophiona > Ichthyophiidae > Ichthyophis > Ichthyophis bannanicus. Next base: position 199,287,091 of record CM066039.1, read on the forward strand.
GGAGGCGAGCATATGGAACCACATGCACGGTGGATGCCATGTGGCCCAGCAATTGCAACATTTCTCGAGCAGTTAGATGAGGCTTTAGCACTGTTGAGAAGCTAACTGCAATAAGCGAAGGCAACGGGCCTGGGGGAGATAGGCCCTTGCTCTTGTGGTATCCAGAAGAGCTCCTATGAACTCTAAAGATTGAGTGGGAGTCAGACTGGATTTTGGGATGTTTATTACCAGCCCTAAATACTGGAGGATACGCATTGTGCAGGATAGAGAAGTCTTGGCCTCTGACTGTGTTGGAGCTCGAATGAGCCAGTCGTCCAAGTAAGGGAAGACGAATATTCCCAGAGTACAGAGAAATGCTGCTACGACAGCCATGCATTTCATGAACACCCTTGGAGCAGAGGCCAGACCAAAAGGAAGCACCCTGTTTTGGTAGTGCTTTCCTTGAAAAAGGAACCGAAGGAACTTTCTGTGGGTTGGATGGATGAGTACATGGGTGTACGCATCCTTGAGATCTAGAGAACAAAGCCAATCCTGACTCTGAAGGTATGGAAGCAGAGCACCGAGAGAAATCATTTTGAATTTCTCCTTGACAAGGAATTTGTTCAATTCTCTGAGATCTAATATAGGTCTGCATCCCCCTGTTTTCTTTGGGATAAGAAAATAAGGGGAATAGAACCCTGTGCCTTGTTGATGAAGAGGCACTTCTTCTATCGCCCCTTGGGCAAGAAGAATGGCAACCTCTTGACCTAAAAGGTTGATGAGAGGTGTCGGAGAATTGAACTGTTTCACCATTGTGTGAGGGGGCATGCTCGAAAAATGAAGTTTGTACCCCTCCTTTATGATGGAGAGTGTCCAATGCTCTGCTGTTATTTGCCCCCATCTGGGGGCAAAATGACATATCCTTCCTGGAATGGTGGATGGTTCTGGTCCTTCCAGAACCAGAAAGGCTAAGTTCTCTAGCTGAAAGTCAAAGGCCCTGAGGAGGCTGAGGCTGTTGAGCCGGTGGAGGCCTAGCAGCCTTTGCTTTCTTCTGTTTGGGTGGTTGCTGACGTTTGGTTGAAAACTGACCTGCAGAAGATGCCTGCTGAGTATAAGCAGGATAAAATCTTTTCTTTTTAGAAAAAGCTGTTTTCTTGAACAACTTCTTTCTAACAGGATCAGCAGTGGACTTGGATAGTCTATCCAAGGTGGAATTTTCAGCATACATTTAATTGGCTTTTTTCCTGCCAATCTTTCCCAAACAGGTTCTCACCAGTACAAGGGATATTTCCCAATTTATCTTGTACCCAGAGCTCTAAATCAGATGCCTGGAGCCAGGCAATTCTACGTGCACCTATGGCAATAGCCGAAGTTCTGCTTATACACTCAAAGCAGTCAAAGGCTGCACGGTTGGAGAATTTAGAGACATCTTGGGCATGTTTGACCCAAGTGAGAAAGTCCTGTCTTTTATCCTCAGAAATGAAAGGACTTAAAGTCTATAAATTATCTGTGACCTCCTTTAGGAACATTCCCATGTAGAGACTATAGGAACTGATTCTTGCAGCAAGCATGGAAGCTTGAAAGACTCTACGTCCAAAAGCATCCAGGGTTCTGCATTCACGTCCTGGAGGATTAGAGGCATGTCTTTTTGCACTTCTAATCCTTCTCATAGCTGACTCCACCACAATAGAGTGATGAGGAAGCTGAGTCTTATGGAACCCAGGACAAGGAGGGACACGATACATACATTGGCTTCTCACCCAAAACCTACGAATTAATCACAGTAAAACTGATGTTCTCTTCATCTCGAGAAATCAGAAGTTCACCCCACCTCCAGCACTCCAACTTAAAAATGCCGAGCTCAAAACTAAAACCACAATTCGCTATCTAGGCATCACACTAGATCAGCGACTTGACATGATAACACATGTGAAAAACGTCGCAAAAGCTGTATATCATAAGATTGGAACATTACGCCTTCTTCGACCACTCCTGGACTTCACTAACTACCGGACTATATTTCAAGCCCTAGTTATCCCACACTTGGACTTTGCCAACATCATCCTCCATGGGCTTCCACAGTCAACTCTAAATCCACTCCGACTTGCCATGAACGCGGCCGCTAGAGTACTTGTAGGCGCATCAAGGTCAGAACACATTACGCCTGTGATGAAGGAGCTCCACTGGCTACCCCTACAAGCTCGAATCCACTACAAGGCACTTGTCATGACATTCAAAGCACTGAGGAACCAGCCTCCCTCACCCATCAGTAAATTAATCAACAGCATGCCTGACAACAGGAACAGAAGATCTGCAATGCGGAATGCATTAGAAATCCCTAAGATAATGACAAAATGCCTAAAAGTAACAGCCAATAGGGCCTTTTCGGTTTATGCACCCACAGCCTGGAATGCCCTTCCCTCCGAAATTCGATCTATCACGAGCCTTACCCCATTCAGAAAAGCGATAAAATACCACCTATTCCAAAAACACTACCCAGAAGGCAACCCAGAGAAACATGTAATAGACCCCCCGGCCCCTCTTCCATATCTGCCCCAATACTTTAAGCCAACGAGAGAATGGATAATCAGCGCTTCCCTTGGCTTAAACCGGTGCCATCAATCCTACTCAATGGTTAATATTCTGTAACTTTGTAAAATGTGCTGTAAATAATTCTCACCCAAGTTCTCACCAAGTTATTACCCTGTTCATTGTTCATTGTAAGCACAATGTGTTTTTGTTACATTGTACTATTGTTCTGTTCACTGAAAACCGCACTGATCTTAAGAGCGCAGTATATAAGAAATCTAAATAAATAAATAAATAGTATCTAACCTACGAGAATGAGGAGAGGTGGTAAGAGGTGTTTCCCACATCCTCAGCATGAGATCATATAGAATCTCATGAATGGGTAAGGTGGCTGCCTCCTTAGGAGTTTTGGGATATTGTAAAATTTCCAACTCCTTGGCCCTTGGCTCTGTTTCAGGGTCCACAGTGATGGACAGGCCCCGAGCCACCTCTCTGATAAAGTCTTGGAAAGACATGTCCTCTGGAGGAGACATCCTGCGTTTAGGGGAGGAGGACTCCTCTGGAAGAGGTATCTCTGCATCGACAGAACTTTCAGAATCCTCAGATTCTTCTGAGGACTTGAAGTATCGTCTGTCCAGACGCTCCTGCAGAGCCCGATACCCGTACTGACCAAGGTCGGTACCGGGAATAACCGGTACCGGAGAATCGGTACCGGAGGGCATCGTAGGACAGAGTACCGGCATAGCAGACACCGATGCCGATGTTGATGCTATTGGTACCGGTGCCGATGCCGGTGCTAGTGCCGGTACCGGTGGAGTTGTCTGTCGCGGTACCAGGGGCATCGATGCCGCAAGGAAAGCCACCAGACTGCATTCCATGCTCAGAATTCTCTGGTCCATGGACGCCGCCAATGCCTGGAAGTCGGTACCAGTGGAAGCCACCGGTACCCCAGAGCATGGCACCAGGAGATCTGTCGAGGCCGAGCCATCTAGAACATCCTGGAACCCCGATAATGCTTTGGAAGCCGAAGCCTCCCGCCGGGGCAATTTTGCCAGTGCAGAATTCTCGAGGGCAACGCCAGAGGCATCTCGATGCTTAGAAGGAGATCTACCCTTCGAGGACCGGCTGGATTTATGTTTAGTTACCCGAGATCCACGGGAGGAAGAAGAAGCCCTGGAAGACGTTGATGCCACCGAAGCTGCAACAGAGGGAAACAGGGTACTGAGCTTGGCAGCTCGGTTCTGCCGACCTCTTTTAGACATCATGGCACAGGACACACAATCCGTGATGGAGTGGTCAGGACCTAAACATTTTAAACACCATTCATGGGTGTCGGTGACGGAGATGGTACCGCCACACTTGGTGCACTTTTTAAAACCTGAGGCAGGTTTTTCCATGTTAAGGAAGTTTTTGGGCCTAAGGCCCAAAAAGGCGGGTGCACCTGAAGAAAATAGAAAAGAAATATATATATATATTTTTTTTTAGAAATAGGAAAAGAAAGACCGGCGGTACCGGTAGAGCGTCGAAGAAGGCAGATGCGACCACAAAAAGAAATAAAGAAATAAAGGAATTCTTCTGCGGTGACAGGAACACGACCTGCTGGCTCCGCGGAAAAAGAAGAACTGGAGAGAGGCAGTTGGGAAAGGCGGGAAGGCAGCACGCAGGCGCTGTGGGATGCTCCCAAAAGCATTCTAATTGGACGCTGGGGAGTGTTCCCGCGCAGGCTCCGTCGGTACCGACGATACCCATATGTGATGACTACATTCCTGCTTGTTCCTGGAGATATACCATTTTCAGAGTCAAATCCTTCAGGAAAGCTCGACTCAATGGCTCAAAGGGTTCCCCAGACAGCACCATCAGCACCAGATTTAAATTCCAAGGTGGTACCACTGCCCTCTTTGGCAGACGGAGGGGGGTCACCACCCCCAGAAAGCTCAGCATGTCTGGGTGTGTACCCAACGGTACCCCGTGGACTTTCCCTCAATAACTGGAAATCGCCGCCAGTTGCACCCTCAAGGAATTGGCAGTTAGACCCTTATCAAAACCGGATTGCAAGATGTCCGGGATGGAGGCAGTGGAAGGGGGCGCCTGCATCTCTCCTCACCATGATTCAAAGATGTGTCCTACGCAGATGCACGCTAGATTCGTAGACCACCTCTGGGCCTGTAAAAGGTCGCTATCCCCGAGACTGATTATCCTTTCTTCTTCAACCTCGCCCTTTCAAGATCCATGCCGTAAGAGAGAATTGATCCACCTGGGGCATGCAAAGTGGCTCCTGCGTCAAGAGGTCCTTCCGAACCGGAAGCCACCACAGTCAATCCGCCAGTATCTGAATCAGGTCAGCATATCAAGGGCCCCTCGGCCAGCCCAGTGCCACCAAAATTACAAATCCCCGGTGCGCCTCTAGCCATTACACTAACTGGCCTATGAGCACCCACGGGGAAAAAGAGAAGACTCTCTTCAAGACACTGCTGAATTAGAGCATCCAGGCCCTTGGACTTCCTCTCTTTTTCTGCTGAAAAACTGGTAGGCCTTGGCCGACTCGAACATTGCCATTAGGTCCATGACTGGTGTGCCTCATCGGCAGACCACCTGCTCGAACACCTCCTGATTGAGCTGCCACTCTCCGGGGTCCATGCGCACTCGACTGAGATAGTCTGCCAACACACTGTCAACTCCTGCTACGTGCACCGCCAATAACGTCTGGAGATAAATCGCTGCCCATCTGCATAGCCTTTTGGCCTCCTCCTCCAGGGCTGCACTGCCCATGCCTCTTTGCCGGTTGATGTAAACCACCGTGGTCACATTGTCCGAGAGGACGTGGACCACCTTCCCCTGCAACCATGGCTTGAAACTTTCTAGCGCCAAGGTCACCACTCGCATCTCACATCAGGGCCTCCTGCAGACTCTTGTCCCTAAACAAAGTGTCCTTCGCAATGGGCTCTCCAACCTGACAGGCTGGCATCAGCCATCAGAGAAACCCACACTGGAGACCCTTTCCAGGCTCCCCACATGCAGCCACCAACTGAGAGCTCTCTTTGCGTTCCGTGGGCAGGGGAGTACTTGGGATAGGAGTTGACTTTGATGGGACCATCGACGGAGCAGAGTCCTCAGCAGCGGTTGCATGTGCGCCCTTTCCCATGGGACTAGTTCGATAATGCCACGCTGATGGTCTTGCCATATTCAGAACCTGACGTAGCTTCTGCACCCGGCGAACTGGCAGGAAAATCCTGCCCATGCAGGTATCAAAGCACGCTCTCAAATACTCTAGCTACTAGGCCGGCCATAACTGACTCTTGGCCAGGTTGACCCCAACCGAGACTTTGAAGGAACTCTACCACTCGCGCTGTTGCTTTTCGCTATTGTTCCTGGACTTCGCCTGGATCAGCCAATCGTCTAGGTACGGGTGGATGAGAACCCCTTCCTTGTGGAGAGCTGCCGCCACCACCACCATGACCTTGGTGAAGGTACGGGGGTGGTCGCCACACCGAAAGGCAACGCTCGAAACTGGAAATGGCCCCTTGGCACTGCAAAGCAGAGAAACTGCTGATGTTCTGGATGGATGGGAACATGAAGATATGCCTCTGTGAGATCGAGAGTCGCCAAAAATCTCCGCTTCCTACAGCTATTATTACTGTGAAAATGCGGTACCCGGAGACCATAGTTCATGCCCTCGAAGTTGAGAATTAGGCAAAAGGAACCTTCCTTTTGGGCACCACGAAATACATGAAGCATCGACCGCAGACGTACTGGTGTCGCGGAACCAGTTCCACGGCTCTCAGCTGCAGGAGACTGCTGCCAACACCACTGCACCCACTTTGGGTGATCAAAGGAGCTCGTCCTTGCTCCAGCAGCAGGTATAGGCGCTCATGGATTGCATCCCTTTAAGGCCAACCTCCGGCAGATCCCACTCATTCTGGATCATCTGTCCTACTACTCCATGTACTAGTAAGACTTTCTGTGATTTCCGTACTGCCTGGAACAGCAGATCCTACAGCGCCTCTTCCTCTGCCAGGAGGTTAGCAGACATATTCAGGGCCTTGAGGGTCTCGAAGGTACACATAGAATGTGAGCCCTTTGGGGATGAGGAATTGTATCAGTACCCACTTGTAGTGATTTGTAAACCACCCTGATGGCCTTCGGCCTGGGCGGTATATCGAGAAACTGCATAAACAAACATAACCATAAAGATGAGCGCTGGTAGCTTCTCCCAGCGGAAAACCCGAAAATCTGGGCCTGATTCTCCTGTTCTGGGTTCTCTCCTTCTTCCAACTCCTCTGGCAGATCTAGCTCTGTGTCAAGGTCTTCCCCATCCAGCCCCTCCAACAATGGCGATTGCTGCCACTCCTCTAAGCCTCTCGCCCGCTTAGAAGCCACTGCTCCTGGCTCATGCTCTTTTGCGTCTGACATCCTCTTAGCCCTGTGTTCCGGGGCTGAGGAGCCACTTGGTAGGCAAAACGCGTTATGCAAAAGTAAGACAAACTCCGGTGAGAACTCCCTCGGGAGCCCTATTGCTCCCTGGGCTTGAGGGGTGGATGGTCCGGGCATTGTGCAGGGACCAGGAGCCGGATCCGTTGAAGGTAACATGGTGCCCCCCTTGCAACTGGGAGGGACTCTCCTGCCTCATCTCATCTTGCAGGTCCCTCTCCCATGACAGCCTCTTGCGTGCAGTTTAGGCAGACGTCTGCCTCCGAGACCACACCACATCGGGGATCACATATCTTGAGGATTTTTAGATTGCACTGCAGTGTTGTTTCTTAAAGATATGAAATGGACCTTGCCCTGATCCAATCAAACTGACACATTCTCCAAATCAAGTTTACGTTTTTATTCTAATACTACAAATGGCTATAAGGGAGTATAGCTTCCATTACAAGCAATATTACAGATTTAATAGGTACATAATCTGGGCTAAGAGACAAGAGATGATCATGTCAGGTTACTCACTGACCTTAGACAGATGGAAGGATTTCATTTGCTTCCTATCCACTGACTATCTTTCAAATTACATACATTTCCTGTATGCAGGTACTTCCTGTTTTCCACAGAGCTGTAGCTGCTACAAACCTATATGCAGCACCTTTTTTTTTTACACTTATCTTTATTTCTGTCTCTGACTTTTTATCTGATCCTTCTCAGGAGAAAGTAACAATGTCTCAACAAACTGCCACTTACATCATCTAACCAGGCACAACAGCACTCTGAAATCCACCCAGCAACAACAATGGCATATCTGATTAGGCTTTTACCACATGTCTGCATCCAGTCATTGTGCACTGAATACGTTTTGAGCTGTATAACACAAGGAATGCTTAAGGATTAGGTGGAGTTCACGCCCCTTGATACCATCCTATACCAGGAACTGCGGTCTGGCTGGCATGGTGGGAAGGGCTGGGGGCACTCCCCAGGAACGCCCTCAATCTGTATCCAGGTAGATAAAAGGATCCCCAGCACAGTGCACCTCCACAGGCTCAGGCACAGCACTTGAACTAAAATAAAATAAAACCAAACCAAAATCTAATTAACTGAAACTGAAATTAAAAAGAAACTGCAAATGGCCCCCTAGGAAGAGGCTGCTCTGTCCTGCTTTATTCTCTGGTGGCTGCCTCTCCCAGGCACCCAAAACACAGCAGGGGGGTTAAACACATGCGGGACTGAATAAGAAGAAATCGCCTCCTAAATGCAGAGGGGGGAGTTTCCCACACCGCTGCAGGCTCCCAAACATGCGACTGCATGCTGTTCTTTGTCTCCTTGTGTACTGGCGGTTGCTAGAGATTTCTACTGTCCTCCCCCCCTTCCACTCTTACCTTGGAGCCTCTTTGCTGCATGGCTTTTCTACCCCTCGTGCTCAGCCTTCCTTCCCAGCTTCGGCGCTGAGGGGGGCGACTCAGGCTGACAGCTTTCACTCTTGTCAAGCAACTGCAGCCTCTGCAGCGGCTCCTCACCCGATAACGGGTTCGGGAGCAGCCAGAAGTCTCGGACTGATGAAGGCCCCCACAGAACCCTCCCCCCACAAAATCTTGGGGGGAAGAAGGAATATCCTCCCCTCAGCCCTGTTGTCCCCCGGGTTCTCTCTGTTCCTTCTGATTTTTTTTTTTACTTCTGCCTTTAAAAACAAAGAAACCTGCACCTTAACAGGGGAAATAAAAGCAAACTCTAACTAAACCTATCTCCTTAGTTGTCCCTTTTATGAGTCCAGCACCCTGGCTCACAACCTCCTCCAGCTGCTTGGAGACCGAGCATACTGGGGCTGGTAGGCGGTGCCAGCTGCATATGTACACTTGTGTCATCAAAAAGATGACATGCTCAGTCTCCAAGCTGCTGAAAGAGGTACACTACGCAGAGGTGCAGGACTGGACTGGAGGGACAATAAGGAACAATTAAACAAGAAATTCTTAAGCCTGTCAAGAGAATTACAGAAACACAAATTACTGCTAAAATGATAGAAGAGGCAAGGAAAACATATGTAGAACTGAGAACAGAGTTAGATGATCTGCTAAATAAAAGATCAAAAACAAATAGCATAGTTACTCACCTGTAGCAGGTATTCTCCGGGAACAGCAGGAATCAATCCTCACATATGGGCTATGTCAGCACCGACAGCGCCCACACAGTATCCACTCCCCAGCTTTCATAGAAAGCCTATGGGAGTTCTACCATGCATGTGTGGTCACTTTCCTGCCTAGAGGTGCCATCTTACCTCAGTATGATGACATAGCTTAAAGAAGCATAACAAGAAAAACAACTCCACGGGGAGGAAGGAGGGTTGTGAGGACTGATTCCTGCTGCTCCCAGAGAACACCTACTACAGGTGAGTAACTACACTTTCTCTGGGAACAAGCAGGAAGTCAATCCTCACCTATGGGACTCTCAGGGCCAGCCCAAGGGTTTCTGCCACCCAAGGCAGAAACTCTGGCCTCACCACACCCCCCCCCCCAGCTGCTCTTGGGAGGGGGAGGCAGGCAGCAGCAGCAGCAGCATTATTTTCAAAAGTGGCTGCTTTTTGTTGCTGCTTTCTTGGCCACGGCAGGCTATGTCCTTCAGCACACATGGGATGCCGCAGGCAAGAAAGCAGCCACTTTTGGAAATACTACTGCTGCCACTGCTCGCCCTCCCCCCCAAACTGAATTGGTGACAGCTGGGAGGGGGGCAGTGCAGCACTGTTCCCTCTAAGCTGTGCGCGTGTGCGCGCGCACACATCTCGCCAAGTGAGCGCACATACTTTACAACAGAGCGCACAAAAATTACGGTTCTGTTTCTGATAGAAAACAACACAGACATTCTTAAAATGGAAAAGTTGTGTATTTATAGTTTTCACAAGTTCTACAATATTTTCTAGTGCAATCAATGTGGTGTACATACTGTATTCTGACATGTAGTCAAATTTTAAAGTATATAACTCCAAGTGTCGTTATGTGGCGCACAAAAATTTAACCTTCCTTCAAAAGCTGCACAGCTGATATTTTATGCGCACACAGCCTACAGAAAATTAGAGGGAACATTGCAGTGCAGTCGGTCATGTGTGTTGCTGTCACTGCCCGTCCTAGGAGTCCGCCTAGCTCGCCTAGTGGATGGGCCAGCCCTGGGGATTCCCAAGCTACAGGCTACCAAAAAACCTGAAAAAGGCCATGGATCACTGAGAAATCGAATCGTGAGAACCGGAGAGCGGAGAGCGCAGATAGGCCCCAAGACTTCTGACACGATCCAAGCATTGACCAGGGAGACAGTTCTCTGGTAGCCTCAACTCACAGAATGGTCAGAGGGAAAGAGTTGCATTATTCTTCAAACAAATGATGGAGTACTACCTAGCCAAAGGTGTTATCATGCCGGGAGTCTTCCTTCATGCAGTAATGCGAAGGTATGGACCAAGGACCAGGTGGCTACCCAGCAGATCTTAAATAAGGAGACGGAGCGCAAGTTAGACATTGAGGTTTCTGTTGTGAGCAGTGATGTGCCACTCCAGGGAGAGACCAGCCTGTGCATAGGCAAAGGAGATGAGGTCTGCCATCCAGGTGTACAGAGTGCACTTAGAGACCACGACCCCAAACCTGTTGGGATCAAAGGAGATGAAGAGCTGTGAGAAGTGGTGATGGGCTTTCATTCGCTTGAGACAGAAGGTCAATGCCCTCTTACAATCGACAGTATGGAGCGTATTTTCCGCCCAACTCTTATGAGGTCGGGGGAAAAGAGTAGGAAGGACCATCTCTTGGTTCAGATGAAAGGGCAAAACCACTTTAGGCAGAAATCTGGGATGCATGTGCAAGACCACCTATTTCTGTGAAACCTGGTGTAAGGAGCATGTGCCACCAGTGCCTGCAGCTCACTAACCCTGTGGGCAGAGGTGATCGCTACCAGAAAAAACACTTTCCAAGAGAGGTACATGAGGTGACACGAGGCCAGTGGCTCGAACGGCCATAAGCTTGCTCAGAACCACATTCAGGTCCCAAACCAACGCCAGAAGATGAATGGGAGGCCGCATGAGCAAGAGTGGCCCTCGCATGGATGGAAGGACAGGAGTTGCCCGTCCACCAAATGATGGTGCACTGCCAGCACACTGAGGTGCACCCTCATCGAGCTGGATTTCAAGCCAGCTTGCGAAAGGTGCAGCAAGTACTGTAACATCATTGGTACTGAAGAGCAGAAGGGATTGTTGCCCTGATCCGCACACCAAACAGAGAATCAATGCCATTCGAAGGCATATGCACGCCTTGTCGAATCCTTGTGGGATCTTCAACCTCCCTGGGTAGATAAAATTGGCCAAGGGCTACCCTTTCAGCAGCCAGGCCATCAGGGCAAGGGACCTGCAGTTGTGGTGCAGAAGGGAGCTGTCCTGTGATGTCAGGTCCAGGGTGCAGCTCAGGGCAATCTGCGGCACCCAAGAGAGACGAGAAGCAGTGGAAATCATGGCTGCCAGGCCCATCTGGGAGCTGTGAGGATCACAGAGGCCTAATCCTGTTGAATCTTGAGAAGAGTCTTGGAGACCAGAGGGGTCGGAGGGTATACATACAACAGTCCTTCGCTCCGTGATGGGAGGAATGCGCCGGCCCCTACTCAATGCAGGGCCAATATCCTGGAGCAGAAGCACGGCAACTGGGCATTGCTGGGACTGACGAAGAGGTCGAGTGTTGGAGAGCCCCATGTTAAGAATAGATGGTGTGTCACTAGAGGGTTCAGCCTCCACTCATGGGACTGGAGAACCCGACTGAGGTGATGCGCAAGGACATTCTCCTGTCTTGGAAGGTACACCACCTGAAGAAGCATATCCCTCTCCCAGGTGAAGTGCCAGAGACGAATCGCCTCTTTGCACAAGAGGTATGACTCAGTGCCTCCCTGTTTGTTGAGGTAAAACATCACCACGATTGTCCGTCTGAACCAGAACTACCTGGTTCAATAATTGGTGCTGGAATGCTTGCAGAGTGTATGCAATGGCTCTGAGTTCAAGGAACTTGATCTGATGGAGACACTACTCCATCGACCATACGCCCTAGGTCCGTAGCCCACTATGGTTGGCTCCCCAGCCAGCCTAGAGGCGTCAGTCATGAGGGTCACCTGAGAGGAAGAAGACTGAAAAGGCATCCCTGCCAGGAGATGCCATGATTTCTGACATCAATCAAGGGATGTCACCAGTGACAGGGTCACCCGAACCCAGTCTTGGAGGCAGTCTGTCACCTGGGCCCATTGGGAGCTGAGGGTCCACTGGGCCGGATGCATGCAGAGACAGGTCGAAGCCATGTGGTCCAGAAGGTACAACATCAGGCAGGCCTGGACCCTGCAGATCCTGCACCAGAGCTGCCAGGCACCAAGCACAATCCACAGGAAGAAAGACTTTAGCCTGAACTGTGTCCAGGAGGGTCCCAATGAACTCCAGGGGCAGTGCAGGCTGCAGGTGGGACCGGGTAGTTGATGACAAACCCCAAGTGCTCCAGGACGAGGATGGTGTGGTATTTCGCCGAACAGACCTTGTCTACAGAGCCACCCTTTATGAGCCAGTTCTCCAAATAGGGGAACACAAATACCCCCTGGAGATGTAGGTGAGTGGCGACCACCACCAAGCACTTTGTGAACACCTGGTAGGCAAATGCCAGCCCGAACGACAGAACACTCTACTGGTAGTGTTGTTCTCTGATGACAAAGCGGAGGCACTGCCAGTGCAAGGGATGGATCAGGATCTGGGCATCTTTGAGATCCAAGGAGCATAGCCATATCTCCCCACTTGAGGCAGGGCAGCAATGTCACAAGGGAAACCATTTTGAACTTCTTGTTCACCAAGAACCAATTGAGATCCCGCAGATCCAGGATGGGGCAAAACCCTCTCGTTCTTTTTGAAACCAGGAAGTAACGGAAGTAGAACTCAGTTTCCCTGAATGGGGGGAATGGGCTCCACCACCTTGTCTGCCAGCAGGCCCACAAGCTCCTGCTGCAGACGTTCTTGGTGAAGAGGAATCATAGGAAGCTCCTTGGGGAAGAACGGAGGTGGCGTCTGCTTGAAGTGGAGGAGGTAACCCTCCCTCACCACCTACAGAAACCAAGAATTGGTGGTGATGCTGGGCCACCGGTGAGCAAAGAAGACCAAAACTCCCCCTGTATACTGTGACTCCTGACCACGGATAGGAAAAGCAGGATGCCCAAGGAGTCAAAATCTCCCCCCAGTCTGTGGCAGGCGCACTGTCTGAGGATTGGGGACCTTAGACTTATGAAGGCTATGCCCCAGGCCCTTGGCCTGCTGACCCTGTTAGGGAGCTGGATAGGCTGGAAATTGGGGGTATGTTCCATAAGCCTTCCTCTTTTTCAGGTGAAAGGGCTTTTTCTCTGAAGTCTTCCGTCGGGAAAGATCTGTAGTCTTCCTGGAGAGCCTGGTTCTGGTCATGAACTTGGACTCCAACTCTGCACCTTGTCCATCATGGCCTTGCTGAAGAGGTTCTCTCCCTAGCATGGGACATCGACTAACTTGTCCTGAACCCATTGCTCCACATCTGAGGACTGTAGCCATGCCAGGCACTAGGCACCAATACCCACCTCAGCCACTCTAACCTCAGACTCAAAGCAGTCATAGGCTACTTGATTTATATATTTGGCGCACTCCTTGACCGTTGATACCAGGGTCTGGAACCGCTGGAGAGGCTCATCAGATAAGCCAGCTGAAAACCTGGCAAGATCATTTGCCAGGTCTCTCAAGTACATGCCCATGTACAGCGGGAAGGCCTAGATATGGGCCATGAGCATCGAGCCCTGGTAACACTTCCCACTATAGGCATCCATGGTGTGGGACTCCCTGCCCAGGGCCACCAAGGACTGCGCCTTCTGACTCTTGATCCGACACATGGCCAATTCCACCAGCATGGAGTTGTATGGTAGCTGTGTATTCTGGAAGTCAGGTCTCTTGCGGACCCGATACATGGAATCGAGCGGCATGCTCACTACTGGCACCATAACCAGTGTCTCCCACATCCTGAAGTGCAGTCTTTCCAAAATGGAAGGGATGGGCACCATGAGTGCCTCCTTCGAGGGAGCATCATACTGGAGGCTCTCAAGGTCCTCCATTCGAGGCTCGTCCTTGCACTCAGTGGCAAAGGCCAAGACCTTAGCCATGTCCCGCACAAACTCCTGGAAGGAGAGGTCCTCAGGCAGGGACTGCCGACACTCCTGTGGCAGGGACATGTCTGAGGGAACATCCAGGTGCCAATGAGTATCCGGGGACTTGTCATTGATCTCCCACTCAGAATCAGTATTGGAAGATATCCTCTAGGATCCGGGGGGCATCGGCCCAGTGCCCACTGGGGGGAGTTACCGGAGCCCGAGGCTCCTGGAAATCTGACCCCAAGGCACTCAGTGGGGAGGTCCGGGGCCTCATGGGGGAGATGGACTGATGCCTGGAATCGGAGCCATAAGAACATAAGATATGCCATACTGGGTCAGACCAAGGTCCATCAAGCCCAGTATCCTGTTTCCAACAGTGGCCAATCCAGGTCATACGTACCTAGCAGTTTCCCCAAAAGACACAGGTTCCACAATGTTTGTACTGGATCAAGCATTGATATCCTGGGTCCCTTCTTAATAATGGTTTATGGACCTTTCCTCCAGGAACTTGTCCAAACCTTTTTTAAACCCAGCTACATTAACAGCCTTTACTACATCCTCCGGTAACAGATTCCAGAGTTTGATTACACGCTGAGTGAAAAAATATTTTCTTTTATTAGTCTTATATAGTTCACCCTGTAGCTTCATTGCATGTCCCCTAGTCTTTCTATATTCTGATAACGTAAACAATCGATCTACGTTTATCCGTTCCACTCCGTTCATTAATTTATAGACTTCTATCATATCTCCCCTCAGCCGTCTCTTTTCCAGGTTAAAGAGCCCTAACCTTTTTAGCCTTTCTTCATAGGAGTATCCTTCCATCCCCTTTACCATTTTGGTGGCTCTTCTCTGAACCTTTTCTAACAACGCTATATCCTTTTTAAGATATGGCGACCAGAATTGCACACAATATTCAAGGTGCGGTCTCACCATGGAACGATATAGAGGCATTATAATATCTTTTGTTTTATTTTCCATTCCTTTCATTATGATACCTAGCATTCTATTTGTTCTCTTGGCCGTCGCTGCACACTGGGCCGAGAGTTTTAACATGTTATCTACAATGACGCCTAAATCTTTTTCCTGGGTGGTGGTTCCTAATGTGGAACCTTGCAACGTGCAACCATAGTTTGGGTTGTTCTTCCCTAGGTGCATAACGTTGCACTTGTCCACATTAAATTTCATCTGCCATTTTGATGCCCAGTCTTCCAATTTATCAAGATCCTCTTGCAATTTTCCACAATCCTCTCGGGTTTTAATAACTTCAAATAGTTTTGTGTCATCTGCAAATTTGATAACCTCACTCATTCCCTTTTCCAGGTCATTTTTGAATATGTCAAAAAGCAGCAGACCCAGCACAGATCCCTGAGATACACCACTATTCACCTTTCTCCATTGGGAAAATTGGCCATTTAGCCCTACCCTCTGCTTTATGTTTATGTTTATTGAATTTGATAAAACCGCCTTTCTGCAGGAATCAAGGCGGTGTACAATTTTCCAAAAAACAAAGAAAAGTCAAGGCCGGGGGCCAGTGAAAATAAGAAAGGAAGTTACAATGCTTTGACAGGAAAGAAGAAGAGGGAGGAGAGATAAGACGAGACGGGAGAGAATACATATTCCAAGATAGAAACAAAAGGGTAAGGAAAGCAAGAAGGTCAAACGAAAGGGGAGGGAAGGTCAAAGGCCAGGGAGAAAAGGTGGGTCTTCAGATTTTGTTTGAAGGTGATATGATGGGTCTCTAAACGTAAGGAGGAGGGGAGAGCATTCCAAAGAGCCGGGCCGGTGAAGAAGAAGGCAGAAGAGCGGGTGGATTGCAGGTGAGCAGATGAAGGGGAAGGGAGGGTGAGGCGGTTGAGGTGGAAGGAACAAGGAGTGTGCCTGGGAGAGTGAAAGTTTATGAGGTCTGCCAAATTTTGAAGGGTGCTAGTGTAGAGAACTTTGTGGACCAGAGTAAGCAATTTGAATTGGAAGCGAGCAGGGATAGGCAACCAGTGGAGGTGGAGGAGCAATGGAGTTACATGGTCGCGGAGGGTGGCGTGGGTAATAAGACGGGCTGCAGTATTTTGAATCCTTTGGAGCCGAGACAGTTGAGACTTAGGGAGACCAAGAAATAAAGAATTCGAGAAATCCACGCGTGTCATGACCAGAGATAGCAGTAGGGTGTTAAGAGCTGTAGAGGTGAGAAATGGACGAATGGCTCGAATTTGCCTAAGAAAGAAAAAGGACGTTTTGGAGACGTGCGAGATGTGGGACTGAAATGAAAGCTCAGGGTCAAAATGAACCCCAAGATAGCGAAAGGTAGTGACTAAAGGGATGGAAGTGCCAGAAAAGGAGGGGGCAATTGAAGGAGGTGGACTACCATATGAAAACCAGATTGCGATGGTCTTAGTGAGGTTGAGATGGAGGCAGTTTTGAGTCAGCCAGTTGGCCACGGAAGAGAGACAGGAGTCTAACACAGAAAGGTCGGGACAGACGAGGAGGTATGGTGTAGTAGAACAATGTCGTCTGCATAGTTGAATGCGGTGATGCCGGATTGCTGTATTAGGAGGGCAAGAGGGGCCAGAAAAAGATTGAAAAGGAGAGGGGCCAGCACCGAACCCTGAGGAACCCCACAAGGAAGAGGAAATGGGTCTGAAGGAGGGACAGAGGGAGAAGAGGAGAGAACTGTGCAAGACCGAGAAGAGAGAAAAGAGTGGAACCAACGATGGACAACACTACAGAGCCCTGCATCCCGTAAGTGACAAAGGAGGAGGGAGTGGTCTACCACTTTCTATCTTTTAACCAGTTCCTGATCCACAATAGTACATTGCCTCCTATCCCATGACTCTTTAGTTTTGCCAAACGTCTCTGATGAGGGACCTTGTCAAAGGCTTTCTGAAAGTCCAGATACACTATATCAACCGACTCACCTTTGTCCACCTGTTTATTCATACCTTCAAAAAAACTTAACAGATTAGTAAGACAAGATCTTCCTTGTCTAAAGCCATGTTGGCTGTCTCTCATTAGGCCATGACTATCTACATGCTGAGTAATTTTGTTCTTTATGATGGTTTCTACTATTTTTTCCAGTATTGACGTCAGGCTCACTGGTCTATAGTTTCCTGGCTCACCCCTGGAACCCTTTTTAAAAATTGGCGTTACATCGGCGATCCTCCAATCTTCAGGTATTACAGATGATTTTAATGAAAGTTCACAGATTACTAATAGCAGGACTGAAATCTCAGATTTCAGTTCTTTCAACACCCTTGTATGTATACAATCTGGCCCAGGTGATTTGCTACTCTTCAGTTTATCTAATAGTTGTAATATATCTTCCAGATGTATCGATATTTCCTTCAATTCTTCCGCACCTTTAAATACCACTTCAGTCATGGGTAACATCCCTACATCTTCCTCAGTAAAGACCGAAGCAAAGAATTCATTCAGTCTCTCTGCTATCACCTTGTCGCCTCTTAGTGCCCCTTTAACCCCTCTATCATCTACTGGACCAACTGACTCTCACACAGGTTTTTTGCTACGAATGTACTTGAAAAAGTCTTTATTTCGCGTTTTTGCTTCTGCAGCAAGCTTCTTCTCAAATTCTCCCTTTGCCTGCCTTATCAATGCCTTGCATTAGACTTGCCAGTGTTTGTGCTGTTTCCAGGTTTCGTTGTTTGGCTCTTTTTTCCATTTCCTGAAAAATGCTTTTTTGGCAACAACAGCCTCTCTGACCTCACCTTTAAGCCATGCTGGCAGTTTTTTGGATTATCTTCCACTTTTCTTAAAGCGTGGAATACAGCTGGTCTGGGCTTCCAAGATAGTATTTTTCAACAACACCCAAGCTTGATGTAAGTCTTTAACCTTTGCAACTGCTCCTTTTAGTTTTTTATTAACTATTTTCCTCATTTTATCATAGTCTCCCTTTCAAAAGTTAAAAGGTAGTACTGTGGATTTCCTTCTATCCCTCCTCCACTAATTAAATCAAATGCAATCATGCTATGATCATATTGCCAAGTGGCCCCAACACCCTTATCTCTTGCACTAGATCTGGTGTTCCACTAAGGACTAGGTCTAATATGGCTTCCCCTCTGGTCGGTTCATGAAGCAGTCATTTATTTCATCTAGGAACTTTATCTCCCTAACTTGTCCTGCCGTGACACTGACCCAGTTGATACCGGGGTAATTGAAATCACCCATTATTATTACTGCGCTGTAACATTTGTTAGCTTTCTTGATTTCTTTGAGCATTTCATCATCCATTTGTTCATTCTGGCCAGGCGGTCGATAGTACACCCCCACTGCCATCTCCTTCCCCTTTTCACATGGAATTTTAATCCAAAGAGATTCCACAGCAAATTTTGTTTCCTGCAAAACTCTAATCCTTTCTGACTCAATGCCCTCTCTAACATAGAGCGCAACCCCTCCACCAATTTGATCAGCTCTATCATTACGATATAGTTTGTATCCAGGTATCACAGTGTCCCCACTGGTTGTCCTCCTTCCACCATGTCTCTGAGATTCCAATCATATCTAACCTCTCATTTAGTGCTATATATTCTAACTCTCCCATCTTATTTTTTAGACTTCTACCATTTGCATACAAGCATTTTAGAGACTGTATTTTATTCATATTAATCTGGCTATTGGTAGGCATGGGTAATTTGGGATCTTTAAGCTCTGTCAGCTCCATACTTAAGGGCATTTGGGCTACTTTACTCTTTTTTTGGAACCTCTACGCTTTTGGTAGTATCCTTCAAGGATACATTCTTCCGAACCATGCGCTCTTGGGCGACTGTCGTCTTTCCTTATTATCTAGTTTAAAAGCTGCTTTATCTCCTTTTCAAAGGTTAATGCCAGCAGCCTGGATCCATCCCGGTTAGGGTGAAGCCCATCCCTTCGGAAGAGCCCCTCCTTTCCCCAGTTCCTAACAAATCCAAAATCCTCATCCTTGCACCATCGTCTCATCCATGCATTGAGATTCCGGAGCTCTGCCTGCCTTTTGGGTCCTGCGCGTGAAACGGGAAGCATTTTGGAGAACGCTACCCTGGAAGTTCTGGATTTCAACTTCCTACCTAAAAGCCTAAATTTAGCCTCCAGAACCTCCCTACCACATTTTCCTATGTCCTTAGTACTGACATGTACCAAGACAGCAGACTCCTCCCCAGCACTATCTAAAACCTTATCTAGATGGCGCGTGAGGTCCGCTACCTTCGCAACAGGCAGGCATGTTACCAGGTGATCCTCATGTCCACCAGCCACCCAACTATATACATGCCTAATGATCGAATCACCTACTATAAAGGCTGTCCTAACCCTTCCTTCATGGGCACATGACCCTGGAGAAACTTGCTCGGTGTGAGAGGGTTTTACATCAACTGGAGGACAGGTCCTAGTTACAGGATCACTTCCTGCCACACCAGGGTGATGCTCTCCTGTCACGTGACCTCTCTCCTCCATGGCAACAGGGATGCTGCCAGACTGGAGGTGGGACTTCAGGACTATATCCCTGTAGGTCTCATCTATGTACCTCTCTGTCTTTCTTATGTTTTCCAAGTCTGCTACTTTAGCCTCTAGAGAACGGACTCGTTCCCTGAGAGCAAAGAGCTCCTTGCACCTAGTGCACACAAAAGACCTCTCACCAACTGGGAGAAAATCATACACGACACTCAATGCAAAAGACTGGAAAGCCCCCATCTTGCTGCTGGACTGCTGTCTGCATCTTAGTTTTAAGCTTGTGTTTAGATCTTTAAGTTCTTTACTTGCTATGGATATTTATACTAATAAAACAGTACCTAATACGTTTAATATACCTTGTTCACTTGAAGTTTAATTAATCTCAGGTCCTAAGTGCATGATTGATTTGGATAATGAGCTGTACCTGAGAGCACTTCCTTTCCTTTAAGATGTGTAAGTACCTATAAAGCTACGATTATCCCAGGGGTGGGTGGGTGTTGGGGAGGGAGGGAAATAACACTTATTAAAAGAGGGCTTCTACACAGTACCCTGTCCTGTGCTTCTGAGGTAAGCTGTGACCAACTTCCTGGGTGATTAACAATCCTTGCTGGATAGAAGGAGTCTTTCAAAATGGCCTTTTGACCTGCCACCTGGTGTTAACACCTATTAAAAATGTTTCACAGGTCTCTTGCCCCGTAGGTAGAAGGCCTCTTTGTAAAGGTCTCTAGGAGACTTTATTTGTTGCTCAAAGAGTACTGACCCTGTTTTGCCTTTTATGCTAAGTTATATTCTGATTTTATTTAAATTACAGCTCTTTGCTGCTGCTAGGCTCTGACTTATTATGAAATTTAAACTACAAGCTCTCTGCTGGGTTCTAAATTTAACCAGAAAGCCAAGGTGGAACCGCTCCAGCACAGGCTGAACCTCCATAGGTGATGCCCCCTTGGTGGAGGGTCCGACCGCTGGTCCCGAGGAACCACAGGTACTAGTCGTCGGAGCCTGCTGCAATGCCAGGAGGGCAGTGATGCTGTGCTCCAAGGCAGCCATTCTGACCTCCAGGCCAGTAAGCTCTGCAGGCACCAGCATGGGCCCCAAGGGAATCAGGCCCATTGAGGGGGTTTCCTCGAGAAGGATGACCTCAGAGGATCGTTGCTGATCCCCCGAGGCTTTGGGAGGCTCCTTCCGCCAGAGCAGCTTGAAAGGTCGCTCCTGCCCCTGACCCTCGCATCGGCTCAGGGGGTCTGATGCTGGTGACCATGAGACTTACCTTTGGCACGGGAATTGGTCTTCGACGCAGACTTCGATGGGGTCTGATCCTTCCAGGGATGGTCTTCTGCAGCTGAGTCCAGGTCCCATGCCCCACGACCTTGGGGCTCCAAGTGAGCACGGTCTGCATGTGGGGCCAAAGCCTCATTCACGGCCCCTGAGGGCACAGATTCCCCGAATAATGCTGGAGCTGAATGGGAGGTCTTAGGGCCAAATGACTCCCGCTGCCTTTCATGATTCTTCCGGCCCTTGCTCATCATCTGGAGACAGTGGGCAGGAAGAGTCATCATGGTCAGCGCCAAGGCATCATAGATAATAGTCATGACCATCCATGCGAGACATGGTACGGTTACAATGATCACACTGCTTAAAGCCATTGACCGAAGACACAGCGGGGAAGACAGCTCCCGCGAGGTCAAACTCTAATATTTTGGTCAGGCGGGCACAAGAAAAACCCATGTACCAAAACAGAAGAAAAAGAAAAGGAGGGAACCTGAAAAAAACGGAATGCTAAGAAAAAAAAATACAAGGCTGTGATATAGCAATTGTTAGGGTTGATTCTTCTATGTTGAAATATTGTGCAAACATTCAGTGCTTGGAATGTATAGTTCTTGTTCTTTGTATTTATATAAAGCCTTTAAATTAAAAAAAAAACGTGAAGCTGAGTCAATGGATTCAGGAACCAAGAAGGTGATGGTACGCGACCGGAGAAAGAGGAATAGCAAAAAAGTCATGTCAAAAATCTAAACTTTTTAGGGGACACAGACTACACATCCGATGGGCTCTGCAGAAAGCACAGTTACTTACCTGTAACAGGTGATCTCCGGAACAGCAGGAATTAGTCTTCACATATGGGGTTCGTCGGCGCCGACGGAGCCCGCACGGGAATGCTCCCCAGCATCCAATCAGAAGGCTTTTGGGAGCATCCCTCGCGCCTGCGCGGTAGCTTCCCGCCCTTCCCACTGCCTCTCCCCAGTTGCGTTTAATAGCTGAGACAGAAGGAGAGGAGAGGAAGGAAGAGAGAGAGAGAGAGAGAGTTACAACTCCTAGGGGAGGTGGGTGGGTTGTGAAGACTAATTCCTGCTGTTCCGGAGATCACCTGTTACAGGTAAGTAACTGTGCTATCTCCAGGAACAAGCAGGAATGAGTCTTCACATATGGGGACTCCCTAGCTGAGGGTGCCAGGGGAGATCCCAGAATGCGCACCCCTGGACAGGGCGGCATCGCCCAACCTGGATCCCCGGCATCCCCTGAGGGATGGAGGGTAGGAGTTGAGAAGAGTTGCCAAGGCACAGCAACCGAAGACTACAGGGGAGTCTTCAAACCACGTCAATTATCATTAAACCGTTAATGATCTAGCACAATCTAGAGCTTACCTACTGGATTGTAGAAGGCAGAGCTGCGACGGGTAGTGTAGATGCAGTAGCGAAGTCTTCAAGGGAACTTCACCGCAGAGAGGGCAAAGTTCTCAGTCCGGGCGGGCTGGAGACGCAGGTGTCAACCGGCACCGGACAGATGGCAGGTCTTCACGAGGAGCTCTAAGAAGCTGAGAACTCCAGTAGGAGCAGAGTCCCCAATCCGGAGGACTAATCAGAAGACTGACCGATCTGGGAGAACCCAGCCCGGAGAAGAACAGAAGCGTACCCCGGGATACCGAGGGGTACACTGTCTACCGTAGCCGGCAAGGGATAGGAAGACAATGGGTTCGAAAACCTCCAGACAAGGAGGCGTAAACCAAGGGGCTGTTGACATCACAGCAAGTTTAAGCATAACCGGTCCGAGCACCCGAGCTGCAGAGCGCAGGCAAGCGGGCCGGCCGGACCCCGTAGGAAATAACAAAACGTCAGTACCGACAATTGGGGGATAGTCGGTACGACACAGGGCGCTATAACATTTCCCAAAAAGCGCCCACCTGTACCAACATACATCCTATAACAGGTATAGATGTATATTGGGCTACAGGTGGGCCCGGGAGCGCCCATCCAGGTTACTCAACCGGTATGGACACGTGAGAACGATACTGCCAACTCGGACCGGCCCTTGATCCACAGGAGGGCGCCTTCCTGGAAGGCGGCAGGAGGAAGGGCCATCCAAGTGATGGGCCTATGTGCGTGGAGCAGGGCAGATCGGCGAGAGTATCAGTATGGTTGGGTGACCGCCACATCAGTTGGGTAGGAGCACATCAGGAGTACGTAGACCCCTGAGGCGTCCACCTGGCAGTCACCCAAAATGTGTCCTCCGTGCCACAGGGAAGGCAGGAGGATAGAAAACCCTATAGCCACGGCGTGACCGTGGGGCCATCTCCGGCCTATATAAAAAAAAACCTCGGGGTTAGGGCCAATGCCCTCCGCCGCTCCGAAGAGTGCAGGGAGTGGAGCCGGGGATCGGCATGGGTCAGTACGGCCCCTGTCCACCGTAACCTGTCGGACCCAGGGATTTCTCTGCGAGAGTGGAGACACAGACCAGGGGGGGGGGGTGGTCCGGCCCTGTCGAGGAATGGTTTGACCACGCTTGGAGAGTAGCGGCCAAGGCCTACACTGGGAGAAGGGGATTCGGTTCGCGATCCCCTCAATCCGGGGCCAGGCAGAGGGGAATCCGAGGGATATACCCGAGGGTAAGTCCGAAGAAGATTAGCATGGCCCTGAGGAGCCAGGCTAACCTAGCGTGTGAAGGTTCCCCCCCCCCCACCGGGGGAGGGGGGCTCCATTCCTCCCATCAAGCAGCCGAACCGCTTGTCACACTGAAAGAACCTCAGTGTAGAACTGGGCCGTAACTGCATGTAAGAGGAATTAAGTGCAAACTGCCGCATACCGTAGCCTAAGGCTGCCTGGCATGGGCAGCCTGGCGCGAGCTCTGGCACTGCCGACCGGTGTGAGACGTCCCTGGCATGGGTGCACCCGGCAGGCGGGCAGAGGGAGGAAACCTCCTCCTCTTCGGACAGGAGGGTCGGGAAGGACATTTCCTACCCCCGGGAGAGGGGGAGGGCCGCAGGCGGCCAGTGTCAAACAGGTCGGCGGAGCACAGAGCAACCTGATGCAAAGCCTCGCCATTGAAGAGGTTCTCCCCGGTGCACGGGGAAGTACCCAGGTCATGTTGTGCCCAGCTGCACAAGTCGGAAGCCTGCAACCAGGCTGTACGACGTGCCCCTATGGCTACCGCAGAGGACCTGCTAACAGACTCGAAAGAGTCCACGGCAGTCCGAGAAAGAAACCAAGAGATATTCCTGCAATGGTAAAGAAGCAAGGAATAGTCAGGGGCCCGAGGGGCCGACACAAAGGGAGACAAAAGAGATAACCTCTCGGTGACCTCCCGCAGTGCCAGGCTCATATAGAAAATATATGAGAGAATCCTGGAAGCCAACATGGACGCTTGGAAGGATCGCCGCCCAAAGTTGTCCAGAGTTTTAGACGCACGATTCGGGGGGCAGGAAGAGTGCTTCTTCTTGCTTCCGACCTTCCTCAGGGCCGATTCCACCACAATGGAATGATGGGGAAGCTGGTGCGTCTGGGAACCCGGAGAGGGGGGCACCAGATACCGGGCATGCATGGCCGCAGGCGGCGCCGGTACCTGTAAGGGCGAGCGCCAAATCCCGAGCAGGAGATCCCGCAGGGAGGGAGGTAAAGGAAGCATTACGGCCGCCTGTTCCGCAGTACCCCGACTTGGTGAAGGGCCTGGAATAGGAATGGCGAGCAAGTCTGCCATGTCAAGGAGGAAGTCCTGAAAAGACGGCTCTCCCAGAGGGGCTATCCCGGGGGAGGCCGAGGTGGAGGGGCCCGCTTGAATACCAGGGGACCCACCGTGCTGGTGCACGGGAGGAATCGCTCAAAACAGAGGAGGGTACTGACAGTCCCAATTCGAGGCAGATGGTACTGCATCGTCAGAGCCCGGGATTGACTCCAAGCGGGGCATCGAAGGGAGCGACGTCCCCGACGGGCCCGCGGGACTCGGCCTTGGCCCCGAATCCGGGGGCGGGGCCGCCCCCGGGGCAATCCGCAAGGGCGGCTGAAGTGGTGCCGAGGCCGCTGGAGAGCAGGCGAGCGCGGCACTGCGCCGTCGGAAGAGACCGGGGCGGATCCGAAATGCGCCGGACCCACGCTTTCCAGACTGGAGATCGATTCGAGGCTGGGCATCAAACCGAGCGACGCCTCCTTAGGGGGCCCCGGTGTCGGCGGCTGCGCCGGTGCTGCCACTCCCGCGAAAGGAGTCGGGGTCGCGACGATCGGCAAAGAGGGAAACACCCGAAGTCAGCTCCGACGCCGGGAGAAAGGCCCTCCTAGGCACCGGGGTTCTGCCCGCGCCTGTTTTATTGAGCGGGAAACCCTTACGGGGCGTACTACGCGGCCTCGAGGGTACCCAGGTAACCCGCCAATGAGCCCCGGCGGGGAGCGAGACGCCCAGCCCCGGCTCCGCGGCGTTTCCTTGGGTCGACTCGACCGAAGGACCCGGGTCCCGCGGGCAAACTCCAGTGACGAGCGGAGCACTCGACGCCCGCGTAGATGCCGGGAGGTCGGTGGCATCCGGGGGAGGCCCCAGCCCCGCGCAAGGTGGGGGTGCCGACCCGCCCGACTGGGATAGATCGATCGGCTCTGCAGGCGGAGCCCGGAGGCGACCCTGGTGAAGAACGGGGCCCGTGTTCCCGAGACCGCCGTGGGAGGGGCGGAGCCGCTCAAGGCCAGTACCGCCCCCGCAGAAGCCGGGGGCGAGTCGATCGGCCTTGGCGGAGCCGAGGGCACCCGGTGCCAAGTGGGGCCACCGACTCCGACGCCGAGGACTTGGTTCCCCTCGAAGTGGTCACCACCTCCACGCATGGCAGGGGTGTGGGCACGCCATACCGGGTCAGGTTGGTCCGACGATCCCCGGTGACGAGTGGAACACTCGACACCGACGCCGATGCCGGGGAATCGGCACCGCCGAAAGCGGGTACTGTCCCCGCGCAGGGCCGGGATGCAGTAGAGCCAGACTGGGTCGAGTCGATCGGCCCCGAAGGCACCGAGGACACCAGTCGACAGTCCCTGGCTAAGAGTGGAACACTCAACGCCGGCGCCGATGCCGAGGGATCTGCACCGCTCGAAGCGGGTGCCACCCTCGGGCATGGCTCGGGAATGTTCTGTGAGGAGCGAACCTCAGGAACAACCCGAAACCCCGTGGAGGCTCTGGAGTCCGAAGACTCCCTCCGGGGTGTAAGGGACTGGAGGGGAAGGCCGGAGCCGTCGTCATGCGGCGCATGAGACTCACCCCTCAAGGCTCGGTTAGTCTTAACAGACTGTTGTTGGGTTACCTGATCCTGGCGAGGAGAGAACGCCGACGACCGCTCCTCAGAGGGAAAGACGTCATCGAGGGATACTCAAAACAGGGAGGGTCTTCTCCCGACGCTGAAGCCCGGGGAACCGGGGGAGAAGGGGTCAGGGCTCAAACAGGAGAGACACCAGGCGTTGGAGTCGGAGCAGAAGACAACGTCTCCACAGTGGGGGCACTTCTTAAGGGAAGAAGGCTCCATGCTGGAAAGCCCGGTAGGCCTCAGAATAACACGAGGAGGATGCTCCTCGAAGGAAATAAGGAAAACAAAAAATAAGGAAAAAAAAGGGGGGCACCAGCGGTGCCAGAGTCAGCGGGGGAAAAACCGCGACCACAGGAACAAAAAAGAAGAAAAGAAGAAAAAGTTTCTGCGGTGACAGGAGTTACGTCCTGTCGGCTCCGCGGAAAAACGAAAACTGGGGAGAGGCAGTGGGAAGGGCGGGAAGCTACCGCGCAGGCGCGAGGGATGCTCCCAAAAGCCTTCTGATTGGATGCTGGGGAGCATTCCCGTGCGGGCTCCGTCGGCGCCGACGAACCCCATATGTGAAGACTCATTCCTGCTTGTTCCTGGAGATAAAAGAAGACTGAGGTAAGATGGTATCTTTGGGCAGGAAGGTGACCATGCATATGTGGTAGAACGCCCAAAGGCTGTCTATGAAAGCTGGAGCGTGGATACCACGCGGTCTCTATCAGTGCCAACATCACCCATATGTGAGGACTGACTTCCTGCTTGTTCCCAGAGCTATACAAATACTACCTCCACAAATTGGGATTAAAAAACAGGGAAATTGTTTATGAGATTGGTGACCCTGTGCAAAGGAAAGAATCACGGCTATTAAAGTAAGGGATAAAAAGCTAAGCATGAAATCAGAGGATATTGCCTCTGAGTTTGTGTATTTCCATAAACTATATGATAAGGGAACTGTTGATGAAGAAGCCTGTAATGAGTTCTTTAAAGGCCTACAGATACCTAAATTAAGTAAGAATCAAGTGAAAGATTGAATATGCTCACTGGAACAATGGAAATTCGACAAGTGATTAAAAAAGCTACAGTTAGAGGTCACATGATGCGGCTAGGGTAGCGGTCGCATTCTGAGTGCGCTCCGGTACCCCTAACCCAAAACCGGCGAAATAGCACCGTGCAAACCCGCAGAAGCGAATAGCAAAGCTGCCCAAAGCGAGTTGGAGTGCCTGCAGAGCCCAGTACTGAGATCTCGATCGGCGGGAGGCATGGCGGCAGCGGCTAAGACGGGTCGCAGAGACCGCGACCGCGTGGTCGGCAGCAGCAAGCAGGCAGAGTCAGCCACGGCGCCGAGCTCGCCTAGATCCCCCGCGTCCCTTGATGAAATGTCGGCGGCAGTGGCGGCAGCTTTGTCTCCTCAATTTGATGCCCTACATGAAAAGATGGATGGCTTGCAATCATCGGTGGACACCTTGGGGAACCGGCTTCGAGAGGCGGAAGATCGTCTGAGCCAGACGGAAGAGAAGACGGAGGCCCTGGCGAATGAGTTGGCCGGTCTCAAAGCTCAGGTGTGCCCGCAAGAGGCGAAAATCGACGACCTAGAGAACCGTTCCCGATGAAACAACCTACGGTTCCTAGGGGTTCCTGAGTCGGTCCCTGACAAGGAGCTGCGGAGCTATCTAGAGGCCCTGGTCTTGTATGTGCTGGAGGGCACTGACCTTGGGGATACTCTGAGAATCGAGAGGGTCCACCGGGTGGGCAACAAACAGATGCGAGATAGCCGCCCCAGAATTGTGCTAGCCAAGTTTTTGTGCTTCCCTCAAAAGGAGATGATATTGCGAGCAGCCCGCCAGAAGGGGGACATCATCTACAATAACAACAAAATCCGGATAGCGCAGGACTATTCGGTAGCGCTAAGTCAGAAACGCAGGGAATATGCTCCCTTGTGCGAAAAGCTTATTGGTGCGGGGATTCGTTTCTCCGTACAATACCCGGCCAAGCTGCATGTCCTGCACGAAGGAGCACACCGGGCCTTTGCAACGGCGGCGGAAGCGGAGGCTTATGTGAACCAGATTGCTGCATCGGCGCGCCCGACATCGGCGTCCCCCCGCTGAGATTGTCAATACTGCTGGCTGTGGTTATTGGTTTTGGCCGACCCCTGCAGAAGGGCGAGTGTGGAGAAGTCGTCGTCGACGGGGCGCTTGAGAAGCAGCGGGCCTTTACAATCAGAGTGACTCACGCTTTAACGGCCCCACCGTTACTAATGCACCTGCCCTGCTGGGCATCTCCCCAGTGCAGCCTGGAACATTGTCCCCTCATCTGGCACTGTACATCATTGTTTTTTCTTGTGCTTATTACCTGTTGTTGCCTTTGTCCTTTGGTGTGCCTTGAGTAGTGCCTTGCTCTGTTGTGTGGGGTTTTTCTTTTTTGTAAAAATTGCAACATGTTATTTGGGCACCGGATGTTCCTGGGGCCATTGACCCTGTCTGTCCTCCCTCCTGACCTAGTTCTTGGGTCGGGAGGGATTACGGTTCCCGCTGCTCCTTCCTTAGGTAAGCATGTACTGCACTCCCTGTCCAGCTCCAGGTAAACTCGCGGGCCGTTAGGCCTCGTGTGGTTTTGTGTGGAAGTGGAGCTGGCTTGGGAATCGGGCAATTAGAGTCTGGGCGGCCAAATATACATTGCCCTTAGCGGTGGGTGGGTGGGGGGAGCTTTCTGTAAACATATTGTTTGTAGACATTGTTAGCCGCGTACCTGGAGCGCTACCCTCTCCACCATTGTTTTAGCTGAAGGCCCGGTTGACTTAAGCTGCTTCCCGTGCCTCCCATGTGCATACAGGACGTGGAGGGCTTATGCTATCCTTCAGCGTTGAGGGGCGGTTCCTGGGGGGAGGCCTTCTCCTACTTTTGGCATATCCCGAGTTATCGGTGCAGGAGGCTTGCACTCTGCCCCCCAGGTCTGGCGGCGAGGCATGAGTATGACCCTGCTATGTGCCGACGGGGGGTAGCTAGTAGTGTGTATATAGCCATGGCCATCCGTGGGTCCCCCATGCCCCATGTAGAGGACTCTGGTGCCTGGTCTCTGCTCTATGTTAGCCCCCTTTATTTTATTTTTCTTCCCCCATCCATTTTGCCTCGATACTGTGGAATATCTATGGGTCCGGTGGGGTGTGGTACGGGGCGTTCTCCGCCCCCAGGTGTTTTTATTGCCAGGGGGGGGATCTAGTTCGGGGGAGAGAAGAGCAAGGGGCCCTGGGAGGCCGGGGATGCACTGGGTTTTTAGGATCCATGGGGCTACACTTCTGGGCAGAAAATTCGAACCCTTTGTTTTGTTTTTGTTTTTCCCTTCTTCTTCTCTGGGCTATGAAGGGGGTGGTTGGGGTTGTTAGCGGGATTATCTGCTCCCATGGGATATAGTGGGTCCGGCCGTACCCAGAGGGGCCTTAGTTGGGCTTTCTCTGGAAGAGGTAGGCGGAGAGAGTCCTTAGGGTAGGGGAGTGGAATTGGGGGAAGATGGGGTTGGGAATTGTGGATAGGGGAGGGGGGGTTTTAGGAGGGGAAGGGGGGTGGGATGAGGGGGAGGGAGGGGTTGTGGGTAGGGGGAGGGGAAGGGGGGAGGATTCGCGGAGAGCGCAGCACCGCCGGTGCCCGGGTGTAGCTGGCCCAGATGAGGATACAATCGTGATACGGGCGAGGCCCCAGGCTGGGGGGGCCCTGCCCCTTTGTTATGGTGGCAGTGTTACAGTATATTTGTTTTGGTACGACCCGCCCTGAAGGTCATCTCTTGGAATGTCTGTGGGATAGGTAATCCTATCAAGCGTTATAAAGTGTTGCAGGCCCTTGCCCGGCAGAAATGTGACATAGCTATGTTGCAAGAAACCCACCAGACGGCCGAGGAACATCCTAAATTGCAGAAACTGTGGGTGGGGCAAGGTTGGGGTTCTCCCGCTAAGGGGAAGAAGGGTGGAGTGGTCATTCTGATCAATAAGCAGACTCGCTTTGAGTTATTACAGGAATACTCTGACCCCGATGGCCGGTATCTTTTACTCTATGGTAATCTCGATGGTCGGCCGGTCGTGTTGGGCTGTCTGTATAGCCCCAATGTATTGGACCGTTCTTTTTACGACCGGTTGGCCTCTAGCATTGAGCAAATGCCAGATGTCCCCCTGATACTGGCTGGTGACTTGAATGGCGTGTTGGATGTGGGATTGGATGTGTCCGCTGGGGGGGGGGCTCACCTGCGCGTCCCGACTACCAGGGCCTTGAAGGGCCTTTGTACACGTTTGGGCCTGGTTGACCCTTGGAGACTGCTACATCCGGCTGAGACCGATTTTACCCATCAGTCGAGAGCCCATGGCACTAGTGCTAGACTAGATTACGTTCTGGTCTCGGACCAGCTATTCGGGCGGGTGGAGGACGCGGAGATTGGCCCTTCCGCGATATCGGATCATGCTCCAGTTTGGGTTGACCTTGCCTGGGGGGGCCCGGTGGTCACGACGAGGTTTTGGCGTTTCCCCCTGGGATTGTATCACGATGCGGAGTTTCGTGCAGCCCTGGCGAATCACTGGCAGGAGTTCATGAGTCATCATGAGCAACACCAGAATGACCCGGAGCTACTTTGGGAGACGGCGAAGGTCGTGTTGCGGGGGGAGATAATTGCCTATGTGGCGAGGAAGCGGAGGCTTCTGGCCGGGCAAATTGTACAGATGGAAAGGCAGGTGGTGCGTGCTAGGCGGCGGTGTGCGGGGGATCCTAGTGTGAACAATAAGCGACGCCTTTGGGAGTTGCAAACGGCCCTTAACGAACTGTTACATCAGCGGGCGAAGAAGTCGTATATGTATTATCGCTACCAACTCTTTCGTTTCGGTGATAAGCCCGGGAAACTGTTGGCGCGGTGTCTACGGGGACGTCGGGGCCCTCGGATGGTGGCAGCGCTACGAGACGACCACGGCGCCTTGCATAAGGATAATGTCGGCATAGCCCGCGTCTTCCGTTCCTTTTTCCAGAACTTATATGCCCGGCGGGAAGGAGCACCGGTTGAAATGCGGCAATACTTGCAGGGGTTGACTTTGCCACAGGTATCGGGAGAACAGAGGGCCTGCTTAGATGCTCCGGTGACGGTGGAGGAAGTTCAGAGGGTGATACAGAAAGCTGATTGTTGTAAGGCGCCCGGCCCAGACGGGTTCGGGGCCGAGTTTTATAAATTGCTGGCAGCATTCGTACCCCCAACCTTAGTGGCGGTGTATCAGCGTCGGGTAGCTCAGGGGAACTTTGGCTGGGGTGTAAACCATGCACACATTACCTTAATTCCCAAGCCGGGAAAGGACCCCACTCAGGCAGCCTCTTATAGACCGATCTCATTGTTGAATTTCGATTTGAAAATACTGGCGAAGATGCTAGCCGAGCGACTGGCTTTGGTATTGGGGAGCCTGCTCCATGAATCGCGGGTCGGATTTGTTAAAGGGCGCCATGCAGTGCGGAATTTGCGACGACTGTTGGCATCGTTGGAGCGGGCCCGGGACCGTGACCTCCAATCCTTGGTTATCAGTTTCGACGCGGAAAAGGCGTTTGATCAGGTTCACTGGGACTACTTGCAGTATCTGTTGCCGTATTACGGGCTGGGGGCCTCCTTTTGTCGGATGGTAGCATTGCTCTACTCGGACCCTACGGCGGGGGTTCTCTGTAACGGGGTGCAATCGGATACGTTTCGCCTGGAGCGTGGCACACGGCAGGGCTGCCCGCTTTCCCCTTTACTTTTTGTGCTGTCCTTGGATCCGTTGATACGGAGGATAGAGGACTCCCCTGAAATAGAGGGTGTGCGTTTTGGTTCCTCTGGCTTCAAGGTGGCCGCCTTCGCAGACGATCTGCTTGTACACATTTCTTCCCCCCAGCAATCTCTTCCGCGGTTGCTGGAGGAATTGTCTTCTTATGGCCGGTTTGCGGGACTGCGCATCAATATGACTAAATCGGAGGCCCTGGATGTAGGGGGCACGCTGCGGGGAAACTGGCTTGGGAGTTTCCCCCTCCGCTGGGCGCATGACTCTATTGTCTACCTAGGTATCATATTAACCAGGAAGCCAACTTTGCTGTATAAAACCAACTTTGAACGGATTTTCTCTAAGGTCCGCGGGCAGCTGCGGGCGTGGGCCCCCCTCCCGTTGTCGTTGCTAGGTAGAGCAGCTGCCTTGGGGATGGTGATTTTCCCGCGCGTACTATATTGGCTGCAAACGCTCCCTGTATGGCTTTTGAAAGGTGATTTGGTGCGCTTGGAAAAGGAGATTCGGGGGTTCCTCTGGAGGGGTCGCAAGGCCCGTATTCCTTTGGCGCGACTGCGTGGGGGATGGCGCTTAGGCGGAATCGGGGTACCCGATCTTTGGAAATATGCGCTGGCATGTCAAGCACGGCATTTGAGTGATTGGTTGGGTGACACTGAGACTTATACTCCGCGAGGGCTGGAAGCAGCCTTTGTGGCGCCCCACTCATTGGAAGCGGTGTTGCATCTCCCGCGGACCGTCTTGCCGCCGCGCTTGACAGGCAGTGTGTTAGTACAGGCCACCCGGCGTACGTGGCAACACTTAAATAAACGCTGGGGCAGCAATGCTACGGTGTCGTGCTGGTTGCCCCTGCGTGGCAATGCCTGTTTTCTGCCTGGATCCGAGTCGGCCCCCTTCCGTCAGTGGTGGCGGGCAGGTATACGACGATTAGGCCATGTGGTGGACCGAGATGGTAGCTGCAAGGCCTTGGGGGCGATTTGTAGGGAATATGAGTTGCCCATAGGCGCCTCCTTTTTTGCGCATATCCAGGTTTCCCACTATATCGGCTCTTTGCCGAGCCATGAGCTTACAGTGGCACATTCCGAGCGTATCTTGGAGTTTCTTGCGATAGGGGCGGAATCCCCGCCGACGATAGCTGATTTGAAGAAACGTTTGGATCGGTTGGATACGCCCCCGGACTACTCGGCGCTGGAAAGCCTTTGGGCGCGAGAGTTGGCTCAGGACATCGCCCCGGGTTCCGTTCGAGCGGCCTTGGGTCGGATTCCGCAACTCGTGGGTGGTGCTCGGTGGCGGGAGTTGCAGTATAAATGTGTTCTTCGTGCTCATTTCTCTCCCCGCGGCGGGCATTTCGTAGTCATATTGCCCTACACGGACGGTGCCCTAAATGTCCGTGTGCCTTGGCAGATTTGGGTCATATGTGGTGGGGCTGCCCTTTGGTGCGTAGATACTGGCAGCGCATTGAGACCTATCTGAGCGGTCTACTGAGTCAGAGGCTTTGCTGGTCAGGGACGTTGGTAGTGCTGGATCAGTTGGGACCACTCCACCCGAAGGGTAGATGGGAGAGGGTATTGGTTCGCAAGGCCTGTCTGGTGGGTAAAGGCCCCCTTCTTAGTCATTGGAGAGAACCTACGGCCCCTACCTTTTGTGAGTGGCGCAATAGCCTACATCAACTTATGCTCCTGGAGAGGAGAGCGGCGTTACGGCATCCTCGGGCATGGGCCGTTTTCCTGTTGATATGGATGCCTTATATTCAGCGCTTGGGCCCTAAGGCTCGTAGCGACGTGCTTAAAGTCGGTTGATGCTACTCGGGGGGTTGGCTGTCTCTGGTTGGTCGGGTTGGTGCTGCGCTCTCTGCAAGGGGAAGGGTGGGGGGGTGGGGCGGGGAGGGTGGGGGGGGCAGGGTTCTTTTGGGTTGTGCTGGTTGTTAGGATTGTTTTCTGTTTGTTCTTGCTGAATGCCCAGGGCGGTGGACAAGACACAGCCCCGCCCGGGTTCTGTTTGGATTACTTTGGAAAAATTGTAACAGTCGTTCTGATGTGTGCTGTTTGTATCTTGTGAACTTTAATAAACAGAAATGGAAAAAAAAAAAAAAAAAAGCTACAGTTAGAACAACAGGACTAGATGAATTATCTGCAGAATTTTATAAAATCTTAGAAGCTTGTCCACTTCAGCAAGTAAAAAAAGGAATAATATATAAAGGAGGAGGTAGTAGGCTACCAAATTTGGTTTATGTGGTACTTCTTTTCAAACCTGGAAATGATTTAGAGGTAGTGGAATCCTATAGATCAATTTCATTATTGAATCAAGATATAAAAAACAATAGCTGCAGTTTTAGCGTAATGATTAAATGCTTTATACCTTATCTAATACACCCGAATTATTAAACCAGATTTCTGAAGGGCCGATATGCATCAACCAATTTGATGAGGGCCTTTGCAGCCATACAGGAAGGTAGGATGATGTCAGTAGCGGTGTTCAGAAGTCTAGATACTGAAAAAGCACTTGATAAAGTCTCCTGGGAGCATCTTTTTGAACAGGGCCCATTCATTATATACTTATCCTTTGGCACAATTAATTATAAATTGGAAAAAAATGAAAAAATAATGTTGCAGAGAGGTACAAGACAGGGCTGTCCTGTATTCCCATTACTGTTCTTACTCTCTTTGGAACCACTAGCCATTAAAATAAGGCCAGTTCTCAATCTCAAATGCTGATAGTATCCATTTTACTCAATAAGTGTGATAAATTTGTTTTTAGAACCATATCACTTATCTCTTTGTAGCGTAGATGAGCTTCACCAAAATCCAACAAAGGGCATCCCAAAATTGTGACATGCACGTTTCGCGTCTACTAGCGACTCTGTATCAAGAACTACGGGAAAATATAACAGACCCTCAGGATTAAGTATTCAGGGTCTGTTATTATATTTCCCCATAGTGCTTGATACAGAGTCGCTAGTAGACTCGAAACGTGCACGTCACGATTTGGGGATGCCCTTCGTTGGATTTTGGTGAAGCTCAACTACGCTACGAAGAGATTTTATTTATTTATTTAACATTTCTTATACACCGCCTTTCATGATATCAAGGCGGTTTACATTGAACAAACTGACATTACATTGAACAGGGCATTATAACTTGGAGATAACTATTTTACAGGGAACATGGGCAACAGAGGGTTAAGTGGCTTGCCCAAGACCACAAGGAGCACCTGTGGGACTAGAGATAAGTGATAAGAGACTAGAGTGTATGTGATGTGATGTGTGACTAGAGATAAGTGATTTGAGACTAGAGATAAGTGATAAGTCTGATAAATTTGTTTTTAGAACCATATTGAGTAAAATGGATACTATCAGCATTCGAGAGTGAGAAATGCTCTTCTCCTGCTGACACATCTGACAAAAATATAGATTTAAGGGGGTTTACATTATTGGTAATTTTTGTATTTTGGTTTATTGGTATTTTGGTATTTTTTGTATTTTGGTTTATTGATTTTTAGAGGTTTCATTTTGGATTAAAATACAGGTGGCAGGGGCTATTAAGGGACTATGAGTAGGTAAAGAGGATATGCTATTGTTTCTTGGTAATGAAAAAGATGACATGGGTAAAGTTATGAACCTTATAGAGGTCTTCAGTGGTTTTACAGTGAGGCAGCCATGAGGCTCTTACACAAGTGATCAGCCTGACCCTTCCCCCAAGCCATGAGGCTCTTACATAAGTGATCAGCCTGCTAAGAGAAGACAATAAGATTTCAGTAGGCACCCTTCCCCCACTCCAGGTCTGAGCACAATATCCCCTTGCCCAGAAATCAGCAGACCAGAGCATACCGGTTTGAACAGGTCACCCAGGTACCTTCCCCAGGGGCTACTGATTGGTGGACAGAAAATACCTGAGGCGAATGAGATTATAGAATGAGTTTAAAATTGTACTGGATATAAGGCATTGTAGGACGTCCCTCGGGGCTCAGAATTTTTGTGGAGATTGCTGGTTTCTCTGTCTGGGCCTGTGTGCACATTAAAAGTTCTTGTTTGCATACCAGCCTGTCTGTGAGTTTTTCTTCTGTGGGTGAGTGATAGAATAAGAGCTTTTTCAGCAGCTTTGCTGCAACATTTCTTGGCACCCCAGGTGGGACAAAATTAAATTAAATTAAATAAAAAAGCCTCTCTCATTACACCCACGGTAGGAAGACTACTGCTTTTTGCAGGATCGGGCCTCCACCAGTCAGGGACCGGCCCCTCCAGGTGATTAATGGTCCTTAGCGCCCCGGGCCACTTTGTGCTCCGGAAGGACACCTTGATTTGTCTGGTCAGTCGGTCCCTGTGGCTGACCCCCGATAGAAAACCGGCTGGATAGACTGGCATCCAAACTCTCTGTCTGATCAGAGTTCTGATGAGTACTGCTACCTTACTGTTTTACTGTTTTGGCTAGTTCTGTACTCTGTATCTGTAAATCCTGGTAATTTCTGTGAACCTGTAGCGGCCCGATCACCTGCAACGAGCGGTCTGAGTAAGGGTCCTAGAGGCTCTGAAACCATTGCTCGTCCTGTCTGTATCTGGTATCTGGTAAATCTGGTTGAAATAGGGAGGGAGGGGGGGGGCGCTTGCGAGTACCGGTAAATAACTGCAGTATAAATTTAACTTTGCCACCTCGGGCCCCTTAAAAGGTATTTAGAGTGCAGCGCTGCCAAAGCTATTAAAAATATTTTTGCCCCAAGCTAATTATTAAAAATTTTGTACTGACCGCAATTTGTCCGTGGACGCCGGCTGGCTCTTCCCCTTTGATTTGGATCTGTTCTTTATTTGTAGTTTGCGCGCCGCGGGCCGGCTGGCTCTCCCCCTTTAAATTGTTCTTTATGGAGAAATTTCACTTACCGTTAATTTCCTTTCCTGGAATACTACTAGACCAGTCCAGACAAACGGGTTATGCACCCCTGCCAGCAGATCTTGGAGACAGAGAATTCTACCAGAGCTCTGATAGGCTGGAGCCTGGTGATATAATCCTACCCCTAGGGGTCTCCCTCAGTTACGTCCACAAGCTAATGCAACATGAACTGTAACATCACCCCAGAGGGTCTCAAGTGAACTATATACAAGGGAGCCGAAGAACTCCCTAGAGCTGAAAACAGTATCCACCTACGAACCCATGGACTGCCCATGGCGAGGCATACCGGCAAAGAGAAGAACCGCGGTCGGCGGCTGCACCGCACCAGCGGCACTCCAACCAACAGTAGGGCGGGTCCTGGACTGGTCTAGCAGTATACCAGGAAAGGAAATTAATGGTAAGTGAAATTTCTCCTTCCAGTTCATACTGCTAGACCAGTCCAGACAAACGGGCAGTACCCAAGCTACCTGCGTTCAAGGGGGGGCAAGGCCGCCGACAGCTCAGCAACTCCAAAACGGACCTCCTGACGGGCATGAACGTCCAACCTATAATGACCGACAAAGGTGGACAGCAACGACCAAGTCGCCGCCCGGCAAAAATCGAGAAGAACTACATGAGACCTCCCGGCCTACAAAGTTGCTTGCGCCCGAGAGGAGTGAGCACGGAGTCCCGGTGGAGCTGGCTCTCCCAGAAGAAGGTACGCCACCTCAATGGCCTCCGTAACCCATCTAGAAAGGGTAGATTCGGAGGCTGCGGATCCCCGACGAGAATCCGCGAACAAGACAAAAGAGCAACAGTCATATGGAAGGGTCCCGCGACCCCCAGCTACCGAAAAAGAACCTTCTTAAGGTCCACCGCCCGCAACGGAGACCGACCACAGTCACACTGTGCCTTTGTTAAAGACGGAAAGAAAAGAGGCTGGTCAACAGCGAACGGCGTCAGCACTTTGGGCAACAAAGGAAGGGACAGTTCTCAGAGAAACGCCTTCGGAGGAAAAACGAGAGATAGGGATGTCGACACGAGAGAGCCTGGAGCTCAGAAAGACGGCGGGCCAAAGTTATGGCCACCAAGAAGACTGCCTTCAGAGACAAATCTAGAAGAGAACATGCCCTCAGAGGCTCCAAGGGAGGAGCAACGAGGGCACAGAGGACAAGCACGAGAGCTCATGCCTGCACAGGCGAACGCAGAGGAGGCCGGAAGGCCTAACTCCGCGGAGGAACCGAGACACGTCCAAATGCGAAGCTATCGATCGCCCCGCTATAGGACTCAGATATCAAGTTGAGGCGTCCACTTGTACTCGCAAGGAATCGAGCGCTAATCCCTTATCCACTCCGGCCTGTAAAAAGGACAGGATATCCGGAACACCGCAACGCCAGGGGGAGAGGTTATTTCGCGAACACCAACCATCAAGAGACGCCAAACCCGAGCGTAAGTCAGCGTCGTGGTAGACCGCCGCGCCTTAAGAAGCGTCACGACCACGCTAGGCGAATAGCTGTAGCGAGCAAACCGGCGGCGTGGAATTGCCAGGCCGTAAGCGAGTAAGGAGCCGGGTCTTCCATCTCCACCGGTCCCTGAATCAGAAGGCCGAGAAACGCCTCGAGGCGGAGCATCGACGCCCCAGACAGACAGAAGAAATCCGCATACCATGGTCCGCGAGCCCAATTCGGAGCCAGCAGGAGTACAGGGTCGCGACGGTCTCGGAGCCACTGGAGAACCATGCATATCACGGATCAGGGAGGGAAAACACACCGGAGAATATGAATCGGGCACGGTTTAGAGAGAGCATCTATGCCGTGCATTCCCCCGTCCCTCCAATGGCCGAAATACAGCGAAGCCGTAGCAGTCTGTGCCGTAGCCATTAGATCCATGGTCAGTAGTCCCCACAGGTGAACAATGGACCGGAACGCATCCGGGTGCAGAGCCCAGCCCCCGGGCTCCAGAGAGTGCCGGGTGAGAAAATCGGCCTACACATTGTTCACGCCTGCGATGTGCTGTGCCGACAGCATGAAGATGTTCCTCCGCCCACGGGAGGAGCAAACGCCTCTCCTGTGAGACATCCGGACATTGCGTGCTGCCTAGGCGGCTTAGGTAAGCAACCGTCGTGGCGTCGGACAGGATCCGAACCGCACACCGCCGCATTAGAGGCTGAAACTGAAGAAGGGCGAAGCGCACTTTCCGCGTCTCGAGAGGATTGATAGACCCTTGGGCTTCGCGAGGTGACCAACACCCCTGCGCCGAGGCTAAGCCGCAAGGCGCTCCCCAACCGGAGAGGTCGGCGATTAGCATCACCAAGATCCAGCGCAGAGACTCCAGAGGGACCGCCCGTAGAAGATTGTGTGCCTGAAGCCACCAGCGGAGGCTGCGGCGCACCGGCAGAAGCAAAGGCAACCGGATTCGATAACTCTCCGATACCGGCGACCAACGAGATAGAAGCACCGTCGGCAAGCAGCGCAAGAGCGCTCTTGCCCACGGAACGAGGGCTATCGTTGCCGCCATGGACCTCAAGAGTTGAAGGTAGCCCCAAGGCCGAGGCGCCGCTTGATCCAAGCAGCGGCGGAGCTGAAGAGAGATCTTCTGAAAACGTTCCTGAGGTAGAAACACCCGTCCCCTACGAGTGTCGCACCCAGCCCCGAGAGAATCCAGGACCTGAAGCCTTCCAAAATAGACAGAGTAACGGCCCAGTCCTCCTTCCAACGGTGGACTGGGACGAATGGCATCTAAACGCTGGAGCCTTTAAATGAAGCAACATCCGCTGCCCATTGACGCAGGCTGAGCCATCTCCGAGCTACCAACACTGGTGCTAGGAAGCGAGCTGACAGCTGCAAGAGATCACAGAATGCCTCTGCCCGGAATGCAGCAATGGATTCGAAATGAATCAACTCGGGAACACCTGGAAGCTGCGGAATCCATCGAAGGGAGGTCCGAGCTGCCAGACCTCCGCACACCTGCAAGAAGGAAATAGCGGGTGAAGGAAAACCGGACTGTAGCAGTCTCCCAACTCTTCAGATCTGGCTGGTCGCGGAGCGCCTCTCCGTCCTCAACCGGAAGTGTGGTATGCCTGATGACCCTGGTCAGAATGCATCAACTGTCGGGTATTGCAGCCAACGGCCAAGTGAAAGGGAGACCAAGGGTATAACTGACCAATACCGCGTGCCGTACGAATGCACTGGAAAATGGGATCCGGCTGCAACCGGATTTGAGAATCCGGAGGAGCAGGCGTGTCGGCTAGGGGGAGCGACTCCATCACCTGTGTGATTAGAGCCGGCAACTCCTCTTACCGAAAAAGGCGGAGAACCGTCAGCGAAGAAAACAGACGGAGAATATTCCCCATCTCCGTACTCCAACAAGTCAGGGCTGACCTCCGAAGATTTAAAGTCTTCTTGAATATCCATAGTACCCCGCAAGGCACATGATACGCCCCAAGGAGGACGTACTGCTCTAAGGTCTGAGGACTTATGGGACCACTTGCGAGACCACGCCATATGCTCGCCTGCTACTGGGCAGGTGTAGGAGATAATCCAAAAGACTCCAAAAGTCACAGGCGTCATGCCAGATGGAAGAGTGTGAGGAAGGCACTGTCAGTCAAGGCTGCTGTGGCCTCCAGCGGCTGTGGAAGCGACATGAGAGCTGACTGAATCTTCTCCTGCAGGAAGATCCTGCAGCAGGGGCTCTGAGGAGGGGGGAGATAAGGTGCTGATGAACCCAGCTAGCAGCGCAGTGGGAATGGGGAAAGTCTCCGGGATGCAGCGTGCAGGTGGAACACAAGCAATCTATTAATGTCCCCTTCGGCTGATTACATATCACATATAATACAGCCAGAGAAAGAAGCATTGTAGAGACTTAAACCACCTTTCCTCTTCTTGTGTGGGTTTTTTTTTTTTTTAGCATTTAAAACAAAAAGCAAGGTAGGCTCAGGGAAACCCAAGACTCTTCAAGAAAAGGATTTTGAAACTCCACGTGCCTCCACAGCATGTTTAAATGTGTGGAAACTGCTGTTTAGAGCTGTTTCCTCCAAAAAGAAACACTGAAGAGAAAAACAAAACGGCCGCTGGCACAGAAAAACTGTCAGGTATTTACTGAGCTGAGAAGGGAACTGTCAGTCATTCACTGTGCTGGCACAGAGAAACTTTCAAAGTCAGGGTAAGGCAATTACAGTGACTGAAAGTAGGGAAATTAGAGTGTGATCCCTCCGCAGCCATTCAGACCTCCATGGTAGGGGCTGAAAGGTGTTTCTGGGGAGGGATGTAGAAGCTCAAATCCAGTTGTAGGAAGATTACAGTGAGTATGCTTAATTAGGCCGAGCCCCAAAACAGTCAGGATCCAAAACACTGACTTACAATTCCAATCAAATGGTCTATTGAATAAGACAGGTACAATATTCAGTAAGACGTACAAAGTAACCCGGCTGCAGTTTGTGGATTAAAAATTTAAAGAAGGAACTTCAAAACTCAGAGGCAGCCGGTCCGGATGCAGTTGAAATCATCCCAGAGCAGCTGGGGCAAGTAAGAAAAAAACAGGCTACTCACAGTTTTCTTTCAGGAAATGATACCTGAACTTCCTGGAGGTGTCCAAACTCTCGTGGCACTTCCTGGAGGTGTCCAAACTCTCGTGGCAAAGACTCAGCGCAGCGTAAAGCCAATGGAGAGCTCCACTGAAGCCAAGCTCAGGAGTTCCCAAGTTTATCTGGGGAAGCAAGATGCTGGGGGAAGAGCAGAGCTGATTCATGAGGTCCCTGTGTTTCTTCTGACAGCCTATGCAGCGTAAACCTGAATAAGGCATAGTGAGAACTAAAAACAAATAACTGCGTCCCGCAGGAACAGGCATTTAACAATATTCCCCATAATAGGTAATGCCTCAGCCAGCCTTCTTTGTTGGGCACAGTGGGGGATGGAACCCATGAGCCCTGCACCCTTCGTCAGTGACTTAGCATTGTACTGTGGCTCTGAATTGCATCCTGTTCTCTATCCACGCCTTCCGTACTTTTTATTCATTATGTTAATACATAGGCAGAGAAAAAGGAACCCCTTCACAACTCACAGCTAGCAAGTGTTGTGGAAAAAAAAACTTAAACAGCAATATAGCTGTTAGAAGCCAGCAGAGAAGTAATCTGGCTTCCCGCCAAAAACCGGGGCTCATTAGCTATTCAAAATGGCTGCCGGCAAAAATAAACCACAAAAAGAGTGAATTAAAACCCCCAAAAGCTAAGGAATTAACTTAAAAAGTCAAAGGAGAAGGTGGGAGGGTTGCAGGCATGAGAGAAATGCCTAAAATCGCTGAAAAATCAAGAAAAATAAATTGAGTTACCACAGAGTTGCAGACAGCAGTGGGAGAAAGACAGTTTCTGTACTTACAGTACCGAAAGTGCAGAGAAGCCACGGACCGCTGCTCAAACCACTGCAGCTGCCTCACTACTAAAATCAGCCCCAGGGACTGGATTTTAGGAGGCGTACCATCCAGCTAAATAGCCCTCATGACTAGTGCTGGGGAGTCTGCACATCAGCGATCTCTACTATGACAGAGGACACAGGAGCTTCAGCTAGAATCATCCTGGTGCTCAGATAAGTACACTGGCAACTCAGGGCATAATCTCTCCAAGAGAAATCACAAAGAAATAAAGCATTTTAAATTTTGTTTGAAGGAGCAAAAAAAAAAAGCATCCAGATCTGCTGGAGACAGAGAAAAACTGAGGGAGACCCCTAGGGGTAGGATTATATCACCAGGCTCCAGCCTATCAGAGCTCTGGTAGAATTCTCTGTCTCCAAGATCTGCTGGCAGGGGTGCATAACCCGTTTGTCTGGACTGGTCTAGCAGTATGAACTGGAATTGTAGTTTGCGCGCCGCGGGCCGGCTGGCTCTCCTCCTTTAATTTTTTTCTGTGTGCTGTTTGTGCGCCGCGGCCCGGCTGGCTCTCCCCCTCTGATTTTTGTTGTTTGCCTGTCGGCGAGTGAGGGCTCGGCGTGCTGGAGTGTCCGTTTCGGGCCTGCCGCCGCTTATCTCTGCTGATCCCTTTTTGTTTGTGCCGGACCATTCCTGTTCCCGGGGAGTCCCGATCTGTGTTCCCCTGCTTCCTTTAAAAATCCGGAGCTGTTTGACCCAATGCCTGTCCCCTCTTTTAAGTCCAGGAGCAGCTGAGTCGGTGTCTGGAGGTGTGCAGTGCCATGGGGAACGAGTGAGCTGAAGCCGGTGTGGAACACACGTGGAGGCAGCCATCTTGTGAAGACCACGTGTAAGATACACCGAGATACTAAAAGGAACAGCACTTAAAGTGATTCTGGAGCTCCATCTAGTGGACACTAGCTGTATTTTCTCATACTATCCTTATGGTTAAAGTAATCCTGGAGCTCCATCTAGTGGACATTTTAAAATAGCTGGCTATACTTTCTTATAATACTATTATCCAAATCAAATCTCATGCTGTGTATTTTGTAAATTGAATTTTTCCTCAATTGAGATTAGATTAGATGACGTCTTTTGTATATTGTTTTTTCCTGAATTGAGATTGGATTAGAAGATCTGTATTGTAAATTACATTTTCCTGAATTGAGATTAGATCAGGAGGTCCATATTGTACATTGCATTTCCAGAATTGAGATTAGATTAGAAAATCTTATCCACATTGTATACTGCATTTAGTTATTGAACTAGAATTAGAGCATGGGGTCGGGAAAGTCAAAAGTGAAAACACCCCTACAGTGCATGCTTCGCAATTTTAAATCTGGGTTTAGAGAGGATTACGGGGTACCCCTCTCCGCCTCCAGATTATCCTTTCTGTGTGAGAGGGAATGGCCAGCCTTAGTTAAGCTGTGGCCTCCCCAGGGATCCACTGACCTGGCCACTGTGTCTTTGGTCCATCAAATTGTAGCAAAAGAGCACCCTGATCAGTTTCCATATATTGATTCATGGCTGGCCATATGCCAACTCAGACCAAGATGGTTCCAGCGCTGTCACGAGGATCAGTGTAGAATAATGGTGGCAGCCATCGGTCGCCAAAAGGGACGGACACCCGCCCCTATCTACCAGGGGCGGGACTCTCCAGATATTCCTCCACGCCCCCTCCCTC
This sequence comes from Ichthyophis bannanicus, assembly GCA_033557465.1. Lineage (NCBI taxonomy): Eukaryota > Metazoa > Chordata > Amphibia > Gymnophiona > Ichthyophiidae > Ichthyophis > Ichthyophis bannanicus. The sequence goes on from CM066039.1 coordinate 199,330,845, forward strand.
TGCTTCAACCCCATGTCCCATCCGCACCACTGCAGAATCCTCCCATAGCTGAAGGGACAGGAAGACCTCCTCTTGGGGTGGGTGATGCCAGATTTAGGGAAGATTCTACGGATTCCGGCCCCTCATTCTCAGATTCCCCTCCCACTTCTTGTGCCACCTCCAGTGCCACCATCTCCTCCCCTGAGAGCACAGAGGCTGAGCTTGGATCGTCCACCCTGGTAGCCTGCCGCCTGCGTTCGCATGATCTCCAATTGCCACTATGACAAGTACAGGGGCTCCCGTATATTGATGCTACTGGACAGGTGGCAGTGGGACCATCCAGCCTGATTTATGTCCCTTTCTCCACTATGGACCTGTTGAACTGGAAAACCCACTATGCCTCCTATACTGAAAAGCCCCAAGAACTGACAGATCTTATGACCAGTATTATGCAAACACACCAGCCTACCTGGTCGGACACTAAACAATTGCTTTCCACCTTATTCAATACAGAAGAACGGGCGCGCATTGTACGGGCCACCCTCGAGTGGCTGGAGACACATCCTGCCCATGAGGGAGTTATAAATCCACGGCAGCAGGCAGAGGCAGATTTCCCGAATAAAGACCCCCGCTGGGACCCGAATGACCCTGTTGGAACAGTGGCTCTCACTCATTTCCGGACTGCGCTCCTTGAGGGCCTTAAGAAGGGGGGGCAACGAGCTATGAACATCAGTAAAATCGCAGAAGTTCTCCAGCTTCCTGATGAAAGTCCAGCGGCATTTTATGAGCGTCTGGCTGAAGCATACCGATTATACACCGCCTACGATCCAGCGGCCCAGGAGAATCTTTGTATGGTGAATAATGCCTTTGTGGCACAGGCACAAGGTGATATACGGCAGAAGCTGCAGAAACTGGAAGGGTTTGCGGGCATGAATACAACACAATTGATGGAAGTAGCACAAAAAATATATGTAAATCGTGACCAGAAGCAGAAGCGAGAGTCGGAGCGTCGGATGAGGAAAAAGGCAGACTTCCTAGCAGCCGCCCTAGCCGAGCGACCACCAGTTCCAGCCTGGGCCAGAGGAGAAAATAGGGGATGAGGACGAGGCCGCGGATACGGGGGGGCCGAGGTTTCCCCTAGGCCCCACTTAATGTACCTACTGCAAAGAGGAGGGACATTGGAAGAACCAGTGTCCAAATCATAACACAAGGCGAGGGAGATATCCATCCACGAGGGGAGTAAGAGCACCCGTACGAACTGCACCCGTACGAACTACACTGGAGCAAGACCAGCATGATGCTTTCTCGCCTCCACCGGGACCAGATATCGTAGGCCTTGCAGCTATAGAACATTATGACTCAGATGGCTACTAGGCCAGACCGGGCTCCAAGTTTCTGTTGGGTCCCCAGGAGACTATGGTCAACATGAATTTAGGGGACCAGAAAATGCAACTCATGGTCTATACCGGAGCAACACACTCAGTGGTCACCCAACAAGTGGCCCCGATCTCCTCCCAATCAGTAACTATTGTGGGAGCCACGGGGGAGAGGGCCCAGAGACCTTTCCTGCAAAACCGCACGTGCCAGTTGGGGGGTCGGACCATCACTCACCAGTTCCTGTATATGTCTGAACGTCCCATACCCCTGCTGGGTCGGGATGTTCTGTCAAAACTCCAAGCCCAAATCTCATTCGGGCCTGACGGCCAGGCTGAGCTGGAAATACCCAGCCTGGGCCCAACAGTTTTGGTACTGTCCGTCCCCCGAGAAAAAGAATGGCGGTTATATGAGAACAGGCCCAAATCTGATGTGGCTACCCTGGATACGTGGGAATCAGTGCCCCCTGGAGTATGGACTGAAGGAAACCCCCCCGGAATGGCCATTAACATCCCTCCCGTATACGATGAAGTGAAGCCGGGAGCCTCCCCGGTACATGTGCGACAATACCCGCTGTCGCGGGCAGCTGTGGAAGGAATTCATCATCATCTGGTGCAGCTACTACAGCATGGTATCCTGCGGCCTTGCCAATCGGCATGGAACACTCCTTTGCTGCCAGTCCGAAAACCTGGAACCAAAAATAAAGGCTCAGTTATGCCAGTTGGAAGTGAAGTATCTGGGATTCCATCTGTCGAAAGGAAGCTGACGGTTGGGGAGCGAGAGGAAGGAAGCAGTGTGCCGGATCCCAGTGCCAACAACCCGCCAGCAAGTACGCGCCTTTCTCGGGGCCACTGGGTACTGTCATATCTGGATTCCCAACTTCGCAAAGATTGCAAAGCCCCTCTATGAGTCTACAAAGGGCCCAGAGAAGAGCCCCCTTGAATGGGGTCGTGACCAACAGGAGGCCTTCGAACATTTGAAAAGGGCATTACTGTCATCACCAGCCCTAGGCCTTCCGGATGTTACCAAACCTTTCACTCTATACGTACACGAAGCAGCAGGAACAGCTTTGGGGGTCTTGACCCAACAACTGGGGTCTTGGCCGCGACCAGTCGCCTACCTGTCTAAACCGCTGGATCCAGTGGCCAAGGGATGGCCACCTTGCCTGAGAGAAATAGCAGCAACAGCCTTGTTGGTGGAAGAGTCTGATAAACTGTCCATGGGCCAAGGCCTTCTAGTCACCGTCCCACATTCAGCCCAAACATTGCTAAAGCATAAAGGAAGTCACTAGTTCACCAGCTCCTGGATGTTGAAAGACCAAAGCATGTTATGGGGAAATCCCAGAGTGCAGACAACTACCAGCCAAGCCTTAAACCCTGCTACATTCCTGCCTGTTGGCCCGGGACCACCTGATCACGACTGCCTGGAAGTGATGGATACAATCTTCTCCAGTCGCCCTGATCTGACAGATGTGCCAATAAGCAATCCGGATGAGACCTACTTCGTAGATGGAAGCAGTCTGGTGTTGGAGGGCCGCAGGTGTGCGGGGTACGTGGTGGTGACGATGGAAGAGATAGTCGAAGCTCAGCCTATACCCCCTGGAAAAATCCGCCCAGAAGGCAGAACTCATTGCCCTTACCCGTGCCTTAACCCTTGGGACTAACCATCATGTGAATATATACACAGACTCCCGGTATGCCTTTGCCACTCTCCATGCCCACGGGGCCCTGTACAAGGAAAGAGGGTTAGTCACTGCAGCTGGCTCTGAGATAAAGAACGGCCCCCAGATATTGGCCCTGTCCCAATACACCCCTCTGCGGCTTGCCTCCAGTAATACAGCCCTCTACCGCCTCTAGCGGTTGAGGTCTCACTTAAAAAGGGGGGAATGAGGCAGCCATGAGGCTCTTACACAAGTGATCAGCCTGACCCTTCCCCCAAGCCATGAGGCTCTTACATAAGTGATCAGCCTGCTAAGAGAAGACAATAAGATTTCAGTAGGCACCCTTCCCCCACTCCAGGTCTGAGCACAATATCCCCTTGCCCAGAAATCAGCAGACCAGAGCATACCGGTTTGGACAGGTCACCCAGGTACCTTCCCCAGTGGCTACTGATTGGTGGACAGAAAATACCTGAGGCGAATGAGATTATAGAATGAGTTTAAAATTGTACTGGATATAAGGCATTGTAGGACGTCACTCGGGGCTCAGAATTTTTGTGGAGATTGCTGGTTTCTCTGTCTGGGCCTGTGCGCACATTAAAAGTTCTTGTTTGCATACCAGCCTGTCTGTGAGTTTTCCTTCTGTGGGTGAGTGATAGAATAAGAGCTTTTTCAGCAGCTTTGCTGCAACAACAGGTCTGACAATACTAAATCAGAGGTCATGGTATAAAGTGAGGGAGTGACTGAGGTGTGCAGCAGAAACAGCACTCTGAACTGGATTCAGGGTAGTGTTAAATATCTTGGTATACATTTAAGTAAAAGTTGATGCACAAACTGATGTACAAAAAGAGCATTATTGATAAACTGGAGCAAGCTAGACAACTGTGCAAAAATGGAATGATCTGCCACTCACACTACTGGGCTGAACCACCTCGTTGAAAATGGTGATCTTTCCAAAACTATTATATGCAATTTAGACGATGCCAATTTGGATAAAATACAAAGAAGCCGTGTTGTATAGGACTTTGGTGAGGAAATTCATATGGAAATTAAATAATGCTAGAATAGCGTTTACTAAATTGATAATAGAAAGAGATCAGGGGAGTGTCCGCCTACCTGACCTACGACTATACAATATAGCTACTTTGATTAGGTAGATACATCAAGCATGCACAGGTGATTATACCGTAAATATGCCCCAGAGGGGCTTTTGTATGAGAAATGGGCCCCTTACAGTTTTATAAATCTATTGCATAATACCCAGATGCAGCAAAGTCAGATCTTGGGGGGGTGGTGGGGAGAGGAGGAGTTAGTGGTTGCTTACACCATCAGAATGGCTTGGAAATGGTAGTGAAGTAGAGATAAAGAAGTGACAGGAACCTCCTTCTTGTAGTTGACAGGAAACACGGCCTTCTTGCCAAAATTGGGACATTCTAATTTCAACTATGGAAGGATAAAAGCTGTTGGGATTTTTCCCTTCCTTTGATCAATTAAAGACCAAATGGGAAATTCCTAACTTACACATTTACAATACTTGCAGTTAAGACATTATTATGCAGAGCTTAAAGGGTGGGGATCAGAGAGGATTTCAATATACTGAATTAAGACAGAATTTCTGTACAAGTATCATCGAGGCTGAATAAACTGTCACACTGGTATCAAATAGGGACGGGTTCATTGTGCAAAGCTTATCTAGATACATTAACAGAGCAGTGGAAAAAAAGATGGAGTGGATGGCTTAAAAGCTGAAGATTTAGGAGGTCTATTTTGGGATAATTAGAAAATCACCCCTAACACTATCCTTCAGGAAATGCAATATAAGATATTCTACCAAGCCTATATAATGAATGGGTGGGGTTGGGGGGTGGGGAAAAATGCAATTGTTGCCAGAGGCAATGAGGAGAATTTTAGAAGGGACGCCCAAGTGCAATTGCGGAATACAAAGCAGAACGTGCAGGAAAACACCATGGATTTTATGTGTCTGGCTAATTTTAGACACATATAAGAACATAAGATATGCAATACTGGATCAGACCAAGGGCCCATCAAGCCCAGTATCCTGTTTCCAACAGTGGCCAATCCAGGTCATAAGTACGCCTAAATGTGTGTTAAATGCAAAATAAAGAAGGGCACTTGGATTCACTCGTTCATAGAATGTTGTAAACTGAAGTGATTACGGATTGAGGCCCAAAACACAGTAGCAAGAGTTATAGGAAATACAATAGATTAGTCTTATGACTTGCTGCTTCTTGGAGAATATACTCCTCTGAAGGACAGAGGGGTTAAAAAATGTTATCAGAAATGTGTACATGTGCAGTTTTGCTAGTTAAAAAATTTATCTTAAAATACTGGATTAATGAGCATAAAGTCAGGAATGGTACATAATGGCGATGGTTATGGCTACTTGAGAATTGCAAGCACATAAACAAAACATCCAAATAACGAAAACTGGAAACAACATAGAACACTGGCAAGTTAAATGCAAGGCATTGATAAGGCAGGCAAAGAGAAAATTTGAAAAAAAGCTTGCCCTGGAAGCAAAAACGCATAATAAAAACCCTTTCAAGTACATTTGTAGCAAAAAATCTGTAAGAGAGTCAGCTGGACTATTAGATGACAGAGGGGTAAAGCGTAGTTACTCACCTGTAACAGGTGATCTCCGGGAACAGCAGGAATTAAGTCTTCACATAGGGGTATCGTAGATACCGATGGAGCCTGCGCGGGAACGCTCCCCAGCATCCAATAGAAAAGCTTTTGGGAGCATCCCACTGCGCCTGCGTCGCTGCCTTCCCGCCTTTCCAACTCTCCCTCTTCAGTCAAGTTTATAGCTGAGACAAAGGAGAGAAGAAGATAAAGAGAGAGAGAGAAAGACAACTCCAAGGGAAGTGGGTGGGTTGTGAAGACTTAATTCCTGCTGTTCCCGGAGATCACCAGTTACAGGTGAGTAATTATGCTATCTCCAGGAACAAGCAGGAATGTAGTCTTCACATATGGGGACTCCCCAGCTGAGAGATGCCAGGGAGATGACCTCAGAAAGCTGCGAAACCCAGGCTGAGATGTGCCATGCTTCCTCCCATGGATCTCTGGCATCGAAACCTGGGACGGTGGGTAGGAGTTGTGCTAAGTCTGAAAGAGATACTGGAGAACAGCCTGGCCAAAAGAGGCATCCCGATGGGAGTCCTTGTCTAGGTAGTAGTGGGCTGCAAAGGTGTCTACTGAAGCCCAAGTAACTGCTCTACAGATGTCGTCAATGAGCACAGAGCGAAGGTTAGCCATAGAGGCTGCCATTGCTCTCACATTGTGAGCTGTGACATGACCTTCAAGGGAAAGTCCCTTACTCTCATATGCAAAGGATATGCAATTCGCAATCCATTTAGACAAAGTTTGCTTGGAAACTTGTCGTCCAAGATGACTAGACTCAAAGGCAACAAAAAGCTGAGAAGACCTTCTATGTTGCTTAGTTCTCTGAAGGTAAAAAGCCAGACTCTTTTACAATCTAGAGTGTGTAGATTCCTTTCTGCATTGGAGGCATGAGGCCTAGGAAAAAATACAGAAAGGTAAACCGATTAGTTCAAATGAAAAGGCGGTACCACCTTTGATATAAAGTGAGGGTGAGTCCTAAAGACTAGTTTATCATGGTGGAACCTTGTATAAGGAGGATCAGCCACTAAAGCTTGGAGCTCACTGATGCATCTAGCAGAAGTTAGAGCAATCAGGAAGATCACTTTCCAAGAATTTAAGCGATGTAGTAGCTAAGCGTTCAAAGGGTGGTTTCATGAGCTGCCCAAGGACAAGATTCAAATCCCATGCCACGGGTGGTGGCTTAATGGGAGGTTTTGTTAAAAGTAGACCTCTCATAAATCTTGCTAAAAGTGGTTGAGAGGAAACAGGTTGTTCATCCAAGGGCTTGTGGAAAGCTGCAATGGCACTAAGATGGACTCTTACTGAATTGGTTTTAAGACCAGAGGATGACAAATGGAGGAGATACTCCAGTAACGCCTCCAGTGGCACTGAAAAGGGATTAAGATCCTTTTTTGAACATCAACTAGAGAACCTTTTCCACTTAAAGGCGTAAGCTCGCCTCGTGGAAGGTTTTCTTGAAGATAAAAGGATATCTTTTACCTGTTGAGATAGGTTGATATCCTGGAATTCTAGGATCTCAGGAGCCATGCCCTGAGGATTCGGGTGCAATAGAGTCCCGTTCTCTTGGGAAAGAAGATCTGGAGCACATCCCAACTCCAGAGGTTTGGCTCGAGAGAGACGTAGAAACAGAGGATACCATGGTTGTCGTGCCCAGTGTGGGGCTATGAGGATCATATGGCCCCTGTCTCTCTGAAGCTTGAAGAGAGTTTTGGGAATGAGGGGAATGGGTGGGAAGGTATAGAGAAGTCCTGACCCCACTGGAAGGTGGAAGGCATCCCTTGCCTGAGAGTTCTGAGCCGGCATTTTGTAACAGAACTGGGGAAGTTTGGCATTTTACGGACTTGCAAATAGGTCTATATCAGGAGTTCCCCAGATCTGAAAAATTTGAGCAATTTGCTCTGGATGAAGAGACCACTCGTGTGGCAGCAGTACTCGACTGAGTTTGTCTGCCAAGAGATTTTGTGTGCCTGGAAGATACACCACTAGAAGGTGAATTTGAAGATTCCTGGCAAAGGCCCAGAGGTGTAGAGCTTTGTTGAACAAGGCTTGAGACACCGTCCCACCCTGTTTGTTCACATAGAACATGGCTACTTGATTGTCTGTCTGTACCAGAACTGTCTTGTAGCTGAGGTGGGTTTGGAACACTTGAAGAGAATAAAAGATGGCTCTGAGTTTGCGGATGTTTATGTGAAGACATGCCTCTTGGTGGGTCCATAAACCCTGGGTTGAGAGATGGTCCAAATGAGCTCCCCAGCCTGACTGGGATGCATCTGTCATCAAGGTGGCTTGATGTAGTGGCCGCTGGAAGGGAGAGTCTACGAGAAGGTTTTCCAGTAATTGCCACCAATGTAGGGACGAAATGAGATGTGTCGAGTTTCTGATTTTGTCTGATAGGAGACCCGAGGCCTGTGTCCACTGAGAGGATAGTGTCCACTGAGCTGTCCGCATGTGAAGGTGAGCATAGGGAACCACATGGACAGTGGATGCCATATGCCCCAGCAGCTGAAGCATCTCTTGAGTAGTTAGGAAAGTTTTCATAGCTGCTTGAGAAGCCAGCTGGAGTATTTGACAACAACGTGGCTGTGGCAGGAAAGCCTTTGACTGCCTTGTGTCAAGAAGAGCCCCTATGAACTCTAGGGACTGAGACAGGGTGAGATGGGATTTTGGGAGGTTTATGACCAGTCCCAAGTACTGCAGGATTTGTATCATGCGGAATATAGCGAAGCTGGCTTCTGGAACTGTTGATGCTCGGATGAGCCAGTCATCTAAGTAAGGGAAGACGAGTTCTTAGGGATGCTGCTACTACTGCCATGCATTTTGTGAAGACTCTTGGGGCAGAAGCCAGTCCAAAGGGAAGAACCCTGTACTGGTAATGTCGTCCTTGAAAAAGGAATCAAAGAAACCTTCTGTGATCTGTATGGATAAGAATATGCATGTATGCATCCTTTAGATCTAGAGAACATAGCCAATCCTGACTCTGAATGTAGGGAAGAAGTGTTCCGAGGGAGATCATTTTGAATTTTTCTCGGAACAGATACTTGTTCAACTCTCTGAGGTCCAGTATGGGCCTATATCCCCCTGTTTTCTTTGGGATGAGGAAGTAAGGGGAATAGAAACCCATGCCCTGTTGGGATATGGGTACCTCTTCTATTGCTCCTTGAGTAAGTAGAGAGGTGACCTCCTGACACAAGAGAGTGGTGGTAGAGCCCTGAGAATTGAACTGTCTTGTGATGATGGGAGGGGGTATACTGTGAAAATGGAGTTTGTACCCCTCTCGTACAATGGAAAGAGTCCAGTTTTCTGATATTATTTCTTGCCATCTTCTGGCAAAATGACAGAGTCTGCCGGGGATGGTGAGAGGTTCTGGACCTTTCAGGGGCAGGACGACTAAGTTCTCTGGGAAGGAGTCAAAGCCCCTGAGGTTCTGCTAATGCATTCAAAGCAGTCAAAGGATGCACGATTCATGAACTTAGACACATTCTGGGCATGTTTGACCAGGGTGAGGAAATCTGTCCTTTTATCATCAGGGAGAAGTGAAACCATAAGCTCTAGAAACCTTGTCACCTCCTTGAGAAACATTCCCATTTAGAGAATGTAAGAGCTGATCCTGGCTGATAACAATGAGGATTGAAAGCATCGACGCCCAAAGGCATCGAGTGTCCTCGATTCACGGCCTGGAGGATTGGAAGAATGTGTTTTAGCACTCTTAATCCTATGCATTGCCGATTCCACTACCATTGAATGGTGTGGTAATTGTGTCTTCTGAAAACCAGGGCATTGTGGAACTTGGTACATGGTATCGAGTCTCCGCGAGTGTGGGGACACCATTAAAAAAGCTTCCCACATTCTTAGCATGAGATCATGTAAGATTCAGTGAATGGGAAGGGTAGCTGCTTCCTTAGAAGCTGCCGGATATTGAAGAATTTCTAATTCTTCTGCTCTCGGTTCCTTCTCAGGAGTCACCGTGATTGAAAGTCTTTGGGCTACATCACGTATGAAATCCTGAAAGGACATGTCCTCTGGAGGAGACATCCTACGTTGAGGAGAAGGAGATGGATCCTCTGGTAGAATCACCCTGGTACCGGTAGAGTCATCGGAATCGGAGGACTCGAAATATCTCCACGCTGGGTGTTCATGCATTGCTTGATGCCGGTATCGATTGAAGTCGGCGTTGGACTGTTTTGATACCGGGCCCTCGATACCAGATATCGATTCAAGAGCCGGCATGGGGGGAAGCACATCGGTTAAAGCAGGTACAGTCGGTACCGATACCGGTACCGACGACTGCGGAACCGTCTAGAGCGGTCTTAGCGGTACCCAGGCTGCTAAGAGGGCCGCTAGACTGCGCTCAATGGCTAGGATTCATTGATCTATAACCCCTGCCGATGCCTGGAAGTTGGTACCGGAGGAAGCGGCTACAACTCCAGAGCATGGCACCAGGAGTTCCCCGGAGGTGGAAGCCTCTGGAACATTCTGGAACTCCGTTAGTGCTTTGGAGGCTGGGGTCTCCCACCAGGGCTGTTTTGCCAGTATGTTTTCCTCAAGGACAACGCTAGTAGCATCTCGATGCTTCGAAGGAGATCTACCCTTTGAGGACCGGCCGGTCTTGGAAGACCTGGGTTTAGTTACCTGAGATCCATGGGAGGAAGATGAGGCCCTGGAAGACGTCGATGCAACGGACATCGCATCTGCAGCAAAGAGGGTGCCGAGTTTTACAGCTCTGTTCTGCAGGCCTCTCTTGGTCATCTTTCTACAAAGGAGACACTGCGATGGTACATGGTCAGGACCTAAACATTTAAGACACCAGTCATAGGTGTCGGTAGCAGAAATGGTACTGCAACACTTTGAACATTTTTTGAAACACTAGTTGGTTTCTCCATTTTAGAAGAAAAAAGGGCCTAGTGCCCAAAATGGCGCCTGGCACCTAGAGGGGACAGACCCTCCAAAAAGAATTCTTTTTTTTTTTTTAAGAAAAAATAAGTAAAGAAAAGAAGAAAAGACCAGTGGAACCGGTATAGGCGTCGACAGTGAAGGCAGATGTGACCACAAAAGAAAATTTTCTATGGTGACAGCGTTTGCTGCCTGTCAGCTCCGCGGAAAATGAAAAACTGAAGAGGGAGAGTTGGAAAGGCGGGAAGGCAGCGACACAGGCGCAGTGGGATACTACCAAAAGCTTTCCTATTGGATGCTGGGCAGCGTTCCCACACGGGCTCCGTCGGTACCGACGATACCCATATGTGAAGACTACATTCCTGCTTGTTCCTGGAGATAAGGGGTACTAAGCAGGGACAAGGCCATAGCAGAGAGACTGAATGAGGGCGGAAGGAATATAAGAAATGTTGATATGATTTTAGGTGTTCGGAGGGCAGAGCCAAGGAAATAAATGTTTAACAGCTTTATAAGAATAATTAGTGGAAGAAATTGTGAAAAGAGAAGAGAGATGAGTGTGCGAGGATACTTAGGGCATGAGTGTGGCAGGACCAAGGGGAAGGGAGGGGGAAATTATAAACATAGCCTGGAAACTACCTGTGTAGACAAAGTACATTACAGAATGGTAGAGTTTTTTGCCCTGGTAATCACAGAAAATTCATGGGAATTTATGGGAAGGTTTTGAAATAACTGTATTATTGTTTATTCTATGCCTGGATTGATCACTGGGAATGTTATTCTGGAAATTTTTGTTATTCTATATGCTTTCCAAGGCTGATCAATAACAGAAAGATATATAAAAGGGGGATCTATAAACAGTCCAAATTGTTCTGTTTTCAATCTGTACCTCCCAAAGGAAGATGTACTGGTGTTCTAGAACTTGTGTAATATCTGCATTGTTACCTTGAGAACATAAGAAGTACCTTACTGGTTCAAACCAAAGGTCCATCAAACCCAGTATCCCATTTCCAGCAGTGACCAACCCAGGACACAAGTACCTGACATTTCCCAAAGTACAAAACTACCTAAAGTAAAGCCTCCACCAATCAAACAAACATGGTAAAACAAGGATGGCACAAAATAGAGTAGACTCCCAAAAGTAGACAGTTCCATGCTAAATATCCTCAGGGATAAGCGGTGTTCTTTCTCTTGGACTACTTTAATAACTGTTTATGGACATTTCCTGCAGAAATCAGTTCAAAGCTTTTTTAAATCCACTTATTCAACCTGCTTTTGTTATATCTACTAGCAACGACTTCCAAAGGCTAAGGCCCTCATTCTATAATGCGGATAGATTGGCTTTACATCCCACTGGGACGTGCAGCCCCGCAATCTGCCTAAACCCTATTCCTCCACCAGCTCTCTGTACCATCCTGTGCTTCAGGACGGAGAGAGCCGGTGGGGGGTAGGAGGGGGCAGAAGCGGGGACGGGCCACCCAGCAACACATTCATGGCCAATTCAGGTCATGGCCCTGTACGTGCTGCCAGGCCATACTGCTTATACTATCTCAGAGGTGATATATGCAGTTTTTTTGGCGAATCAGGGCACGGCAGCCACCACCGGGGCCGGGTGCGGCGGGAGTGGGGGTTGTCCCCACTGCCCGATCCAGGCTGCAGGAGGCCAGATGTAGGTCGGGCAGCAGGGATCTTGGGGTCTGGAAATGAGGCAGTCTGGAGCACCTGTGGGGAGGACATCCCCGCAGACCGGAGGGGCACGCCGGGCCATCCTCGAGCCCGATCTTGGCTTCCATGGGAACATTTTGTTCCCACAGACCAGAATCGGGTCCTAACATTCCGGACGACTTGCTTCCAGAATCGGGCTCTGATATATTCAGAGAGAAATACAGTATTTTCTCCTATCTGTTTTAATTATATTACTTTATAGCTTCATGGTATGTCCCCTAGTCCTTGTATTTTTTGAGAGTAAACAAATGATTTGTATCTAACCATTCCACTCCTCATGATTTTATAGACCTCTATCATATTTTCCCTCTCAGCCGTCTCTTTTCTAGGATGAAGAGCCCTAACTTCTTTAGCCTTAACTCCCCCTCTTATTTATTTATTTATTTAACAGGTTTTATATACTGCTTTATCATTTCAATCAAAGCGGTTTACATTGAAACTTAAACTTGATAATGTACATTAAACAGCTACATTGATAACTTGGATTTTTTTGAGGCAATGGAGGGTTAAGTGACTTGCCCAAGGCCAAAAGAATGCTAGTGGGAATTGAACCCTGGTTTCTGGGTTCCCAAGCCAGTGTTCTTAACCATTAGGCTGCCTTCTCTGTACCTTTTCTAATGCCGCTAAATCTTTCTTGAGATGCGGTGACCAGAATTGCACACAATACTCAAGGGGTGGTTCCACCATGGAGCAATATAGAGACATTATGATATCCTTCATTTTATTTTCTATTTCTTTTCTAACGATTCCTAACATTGTTTTCTTTTTTTGGCTGCTGCCACACACTGAACAGAAGATGTCAATGTATTGTCTACAACCTCGTCTAGATCCTTTTCTTGGGTGGCAATTTCTAACATCAAACCTAGCTTTGGGTATTGTGATGAGGAGAGCTCTGCTGAACCCATGGAAATAGAAGAAAATTGTAAATATACCTTTAAGGAGAGAGACAGGCAGGGAGTTCACAGCTTTCAGAGTGCAGGTAAAGGAAGAAAACACGCAGTCACTGAAGTCAGGCCACACCCAAGCTCTGCTAACCTAAGTGCAGGCTTGGGGAGTAATGAAAAACACCTGAGTAGGAAGCAGTGTATGCTAGTTAAGGAACAGCCTTATAAACCCAGGGGAGAAAAAGGAAAAGAGTCAGCACCGGGAAGCAGAAAGGAGATCACCGAGGAGGAGAACGGTGAGGAGCTCAGCAGTGAAAGTAGCAGCCATAAACAAAGCCAGGCTTGCAGGAGGAGTGCTGTTAGTCCTGAAGCCAGCCGAGGTGTGGCTAGGAGAATTGCTGACAAGGGTCAGGCTGCAGTTCAAACGGTTCGTGGTCCAGCTCAAAGAGTTCAAGCTGCCAAAAGGTGGGTGGACAAACTCACAGCTAGAAGTGACCAGAACCCAGCTGGGTGGAAAGAACCAGGGCTGAACAAGTTAGAAGAACTGAGGCAGTTGATCCAGAGAAGGAAGCCTCACATTCCAGGTACAAACATTCCTTATTGTGGAGAGCACCTGTGGAGAGAAGTCCAGGAGCTTTTACAAAGCATTAAGCCAGAAATAGTTCATGAAAGCTCAGAGTCAGACGTACATGCTGAAGAACAGGAAGAGATGCAGGTAGACTGCCCTGAGCAGGATTCTATAACTGAAGAATTAGCAATGGACTGTTCATTGTGCCAGAAGGCAGATTGAAAGCTTTCTGATAAAAAGTCTTTAACCAAGAAAGCACTAAAGAAACAGGGTAAGTTAACCTATCTGGGTTAATGCCAGGAACCACTTCTAATAAGAAAGGATACTTGCATAATTTGTGGAGGAGTAGCCTAGTGGAGGAGTAGCCTAGTGGTTGGGGCAAGGTACTTCAGGCCGGAAGGTCAGGGGTTCAAATCCCACTAGAGGACAGCAACCTTGGGCTGGAAGGACTGGGGTTTCTAGTCCCACAGGTGCTCCTTGTGGTCTTGGACAAGCCACTTAACCCTCCATAGCCCATGTTCCCTGTAAAATAGTTTTCTCCAAGTTATAATACCCTGTTCAATGTAATTTCAGTTTGTTCAATGTAAACCGCGCTGATGCAGAATAGCGCGGTATATAAGAGAATGTAAATAAATAAATAAAATAAATAAATAAATAAATAAATTTGAATTACTAAAGAAGCAGAAGATAAAAAATGGACATTTTGCTTTGCTTGAAGGAAGAAGCTATGTTTTGTTTGCTGAACGTTTGATGAAAACAGCTACACATGTTAAAAGGCTTATGAAGCAGTTTCAGTTCTAGTTTGTGTATAATTTCCTGATGTTATTGCTTGGAGAAGAATCCTAACGTTTGTGTTGAGCCTTAGTGTTTTTGGGGAAGATAAATAAATTTCTTGTTTGCCTTTAAAAAAAACCATCGGTTTCACACCATTGTCTTTAAATAAGGAGAAACAACTACAAGTCCCAGAAGTCCAAGCTGTGGACAAGAATAGTATAATTCTTTAAGGACTAACATTGGCAGCCCTGCGCCTTTAGGCCTTTGGCCCAGGCTAGGGTGATGACAGTATCTATAATTTGGGTTATCTTCCCTATAGGCAGGGCCAGCGCCAGAACTGCTTCAAGGTGATGACATTCTAGGCAAACCTTAAGCTTTACACCTCCCCCCCTCCACACCCTCCCCCTCCCACCAGCGGTAAGAATCTATTGTTTAGCTTTGAATGCCCTGTGTTGGCAGCTCCATCCCCCAGGAACTGCTATTCTAGGCAACCTGGTTTTCCTAATGGTTGGCCCAGCCCTGCCTACATGCATCATATGAACATAAGATATGCCATACTTGGTCAGACCAAGGACCATCAACCCCAGTATCCTGTTTCCGAAAGTGGCCAATCCAGGTCACAAGTACCTAGCAGGTTCCCAAAAAGACACACAGGTTCTACAATACTTGTATTGGGGCAAGCAGTAGATTTCCCGGGATCATCTTTAACAATGGTTTATGGATCTTTCCGCTGGGAATTTGTCCAAAACTCTTTTAAACCCAACTACACTAACAGCTTTTACTACATCCTCTGGAAACAAATTCCAGAGAGTTTGATTACACATTGAGTGAAAAAATATTCTCTCTTATTAGTCTTAAACAGGTTACACTGTAGCTTCATTGCATGTCCTCTAGTCTTTCTACTTTTTAATGGTGTAAAACATTGATCTACATTTATCCGTTCCTTGCCATTCATTAATTTATAGACCTCTATCATATCTCCGCTCAGCCATCTCTTTTTCAGGTTGAAGAGTCCCAACCTTTTAAGCCTCTTCTCAAAAGGGTATCCTTCCATCCCATTTACCATTTTGGTGGATCTTCTCTATACCTTTTCTATTTCCGCTATATCCTTTTTAAGATACAGCGACCCGAATTGCACACAATATTCAAGGTGCAGTCGCACCATGGAATGATACAGAGGCATTATAATATCCTTAATTTTATTCTCCATTCCTTTCCTTATGATTCCTAGCATTCAATTTGCCTTCTTGGCCACTGCTGGATACTAAACAGAGGGTTTCAATGTGTTATCCACGATGATGTCTAAATCTTTTTCCTAGGTGGTGGTACCTAATGTGGAACCTTGCATCGTGCAACCAGTTTGGGTTGTTCTTTCTTAGGTGCATAACTTTGCACTTGTCCACATTAAATTTCATCTGCCATTTGAACGGCCAGTCTTCCAATTTATCGAGGTCCTCTTGCAATTTTTCACAATCCTCTTGAGTTTTAACAACTTTGAATAATTTTGTGTCATCTGCAAATATGATTACCCCACTTGTTATTCCCATTTCTAGGTCATTTACAAATATGTTAAAAAGCAGCAGACCCAGAACAGATCCCTGGGGTATTCCACAATTCACCTTTCTCTATTGGGAATATTGGCCATTTAGCCCTACACTCTGCTTTCTATCTTTTAACTAGTTCCTCATACACAATAGTACACTGCCTCCTATCCCATGACTTTTCAGTTTCGCCAAGAGTCTCTCATGAGGGACCTTGTCAAAGACTTCCTGAAAATCCAGATACAGTATATCAACTGACTCACCTTTGTCTATCTGTTTATTCACACCTTCAAAAATATAACAGATTAGTAAGAGAAGACCTTCCTTGGCTAAAGCCAGGTTGGCTTTCTCCCATTAAACCATGACTACCTATGTGTTCAGCAATTTTGTTCTTTATAATAGTTTCTACCATTTTGCCCGGTACTGACATCAGGCTCACCAGTCTGTAGTTACCCAGATCATCCCTGGAACCCTTTAAAAAATTGGTATTACATTGGCCATTCGCCAATCTTAAGGTATTACAGATGATTTTAATGATAGTTCCCAGATTACTAATAGCAGGTTTGCAATCTCATATTTCAGTTCTTTCAACACCCTCAGATGTATACCATCTGGTCCAGGTGATTTGCTACTCCTTAGTTTATCAAATAGTTGTAATACATCTTCCCGGTTTATTGATATTTCTTTCAATTCTTCTGATGCATCACCATTAAATACCGTTTCAGTCATGGGTAACTTCCCTTCAGTAAAGACCGATGCAAGAATTCATTCAGTCTATCCACTATGGCCTTGTCCCCGCTTAGTGCCCCTTTTACCCCTCTGTCATCTAACAGTCCAACTGACTCTCTCACAGGTTTTCTGCTACAAAAGTACTTGAAAATGTTTGTATTATGCATTTTTGCTTCCAGGGCAAGCTTTTTTTCCAAATTCTCTCTTTGCCTCCCTTATCAATGCCTTCATCTAACTTGCCAGTGTTCTATGTTGTTTCCAGTTTTCATCATTTGGCTTTTTTTTCCATTTCCTGAAAGATGCTTTTTTAGTTACACAGCCTCTCTGATCTCTCCTTTAAACCATGCTGCAGTTTTTTAAGACTTTCTTCCACTTTTCTTAAAGCGTGGAATACAGCTGGTCTGGGCTTCCAAGATAGTATTTCTAAACAACTCTAATGCTTGATGTAAATCTTTGAATACAAACAAACCTACTCCAGTGAACTGAAAAGCACAGCTGTTCACAAAAAGTCCACCAAAAATATATATTAAACCTGTTTTTTATTCTTTTTTGTCAAAGCGAGCCGGAGGAAGTTCAGTATGGAAACTTAACCCACACCAGACGGCCAGCTGCTTTTTAATCAATTAAGGTTTCTCCACCCAAAGTTATAATTATTAAATACACTTATCTGACCATTAAAGACAAGCAGTCTTCTTATGAGCAATGTGTATGATATGGACATTTTTGAATGGTGTCTTCAATGGTCAGATAAGTGTCTTTAATAATTATAACTTTGGGTGGAGAAACCTTAATTGATTAAAAAGCAGCTGGCCGTCTGATGTGGGTTAAGTTTCCATACTGACCTTCCTCCGGCTCGCTTTGACAAAAAAGAATAAAAAACAGGTTTAATATATATTTTTGGTGGACTTTTTGTGAACAACTGATGTAAATCTTTAACATTTGCAGCTGCATCTTTTATTTTTTTCTTAACTATTTTCCTCATTTTATCATAGTCTCCCTTTTGAAAGTTAAAAGGTAGTACTGTGGATTTCCTTACTGTCCTTCCTCTATTTATTAAATCAAACATGATCATACT
Source organism: Ichthyophis bannanicus (assembly GCA_033557465.1). NCBI lineage: Eukaryota > Metazoa > Chordata > Amphibia > Gymnophiona > Ichthyophiidae > Ichthyophis > Ichthyophis bannanicus. The sequence continues at coordinate 199,348,681 of CM066039.1, forward strand.
ATAATCACTATTGCCAAGTAGCCCAAACACCCTTATCTCTTGAACCAGATCTTGTGTTCCACTAAGGACTAGGTCCAAAATGGCTTCCCCTCTAGTCGGTTCATGAACCAGTTGCTCCAAGAACCATTCATTTATTTCATCTAGAAACTTTATCTCCCTAGCATGTCCTGCCATGACACTGACCCAGTCGATACCGGGGTAATGGAAATCACCAATTATTGTGCTGTAATTTTTCTTAGCGTCCCTGATTTCTTTGAGAATTTCATCATCCATTTGTTCATTCTGGCCAGGCAGTTGTTAATACACCCCCACTGCCATCACCTTCCCCCTCTTACATGTAATTTCGATCCATAGAGATTCTACAGTGTATTTTGTTTCCTGCAAAACTTTAATCCTGTGTGACGCAATGTCTTCTCTAAGAGAGTCATCCCCTCCACCAATTTGATCTATTCTACCATTGCGATATAATTTGTACCCAGGTATCACAGTGTCCCATTGGTGTCCTCCTTCCACCAGGTCTCGGAGATACCAATCATAACTAACCTTTCATTTAGTGCTACATATTCTAACTCTCCCATCATATTTTTAAGCCTTCTAGTATTTGCATATAGGCATTTTAGAGGTTGTACTTTATTCATATTAATCTGGTTATCAGTAGACAGGGGTAATTTGGAATCTTTAAGCTCTGTCTGCTCTGTACTTAAGGGCAAATGGGTTACTTTTGTCTTTATTGGAACCACTCTATTGATATGCTCTAACATCAGTCTTTTGCTAGTATCCTTCGGGATACATCCTTCCTAACCATATGCTCTTGAGCGACTGTCGGCTTTCCCCTATTAACTAATTTAAAAACTGCACTATCTCCTTTTTGAAGGTTAATGTGGGTAACTGGGTTCCATCCTGGTTAAGGAGGAACCCATCTTTTCAGAAAAGCCCCTCCTTTCACCAGAATGTTGCTCAGTTCCTAACAAATCCAAAACCCTCTTCCTTGCACCATCATTTCCTCCACCCATTGAGACTCCAGAGCTCTGCCTGACTTTTGGGTCCTGCACATGGAACAGAAAGCATTTCTGAGAATGCTACCCTGGAAGTTCTGGATTTCAACTTTCTACCTAAAAGCTTAAATTTGGCCTCCAGAACCTTCCTCCCACACTTTCCTATGTATGTAGCAAGACAGCAGACTCCTCCCCAGCAACATCTAAAACCTTGTCTAGGTGGCACATGAGGTCTGCAACCTTTGCATCAGGCAAGCATGTTACCAGGCGCTCCTCACATCCACCAGCCACCCAGATATCTACATCTCTAATGATCGAATCACCGGGTATAATGGCTGTCCTAACCCTTCCCTCATGGACATATGGCCCTGGAAACATTTCCTCAGTGCGAGGGTTTTACATCACCTGGAGGACAGGTCCTAGCTACAGGATCACTTCCTGCCATACCAAGGTGATGCTCTCCTGTAACGTGAAGACTCTAACCCATGGCAACAGGGAGACTGCCAGACTAGAGGTAGGACTTGAGACCTAAAGGGACGTAGTACTGATCTATATACCTCTCTGTCTTCCTTATGTCCTCCAAGTCTGCTCTCTAGCATCCAGAGATCGGACTCGTTCCCAGAGAGCAAAGAGCTCCTTGCACCAAGTGCACACGTGGAACCCCTCATCAATTGGGATGAAATCATACATGTGACACTCAATGCAAAAGACTGGAAAGCCCCCATCTCACTGCTGGACTGCTGTCTGCATCTTAGTTTTAAGGTTTTGTTTAGGTATTTAAGTTGTTACTTAAGTTTTTTGATGATACTTATACTAATACAACTATACCTAATACATTTAATGATCTTTGTTCACCTCAAGATTAATTAATCTCAGGTCCTTAATTAATCTATTCCCAATGAGGATAACCAGCCACACCTATAAGTAAATATGGGCACCTCCTTCCCTTTAATAGGTTTGAGAGTCTATAAAGCTAAGATTATCTCTGGAGTGGGTGGGTGGGTAGGAGTCAGGGTAGGTGGAAGCAAAAGAAGACTTAATAAAAGCTGGCTTACTATACAGTGCCCTGACCTGTGCTTCAAAAGCAATGTCTTACCAATTTCCTGGATGATTCACACAGCCCTTGGTTTGATAGAGGGGGCCTTTCAAATTGCCCCTTTGATCTGTCACTTGGCTTTAACACATCTTCACAGATCTTTTGCCTCCTAACTAGAAGGCCTCATTGTAAAGGTTACTAGAAACAAAATTATTTCTTTCTACTGAGAGACTATTCTACTTGTATGCTAAGCTATACTCCAATTTGATTTAAATAAAAGGATCTCTGGTGGTACTAAAACTGGACTTACTCAGCAAAAACACTGAATTCTAAAATACACAGATTTATAAGGTTTAACCCAAAGAATTCCATTTTTCCCGAAGATTTAGAGCATATTCCAGAAGATAAATACTTACAAGTGCAGATCTTTTTCCAACTATAGCAGTCCCTTTTGGTAGTCCTTACACTTGTCCCCATTAAATTTCAGCTACCATCTGGATGCCCACTCTCCAAAGAACCTCCTGCAAATTCTCCCAATCTACATGCAATTTAACAACTATTAATATTAACTATTAATTTTTTAAAAGGTTGCAGGGGCAATCCAAGAAAAAAGGACAGTATTTGAATTCAAAAAAGCATGGGACAAACACAGAGGATCTATAAAGGTAAAAAGGGGACTATTGTAGTTGATATGGAACAGAAGACTAGATAGGCCATATTTTTCTGTCATCAGTTTCTATGTTTCTAAACTGACATCAGTACCGGGGCAAAAAGGTAGAAACCATTAAAAAGAACAAAATTACTGAACATGTAGATAGTCATCGTTTAACAGGAGAAAGCCAATATGGATTCAGCCAAGGAAGATCTTGTCTTACTAATCCATTATATTTTTTTGAAGGTGTGAATAGACAAAGGTGAGCCAGTCAATATAGTTATCTGAATTTTTAGAAAGCCCTTGACAAGGTCCCTCACGAGAGACTCTTGGAAAAATGTAAAAGTCATGGAACAGCAGCCAGTGTACTATTGTGGATCAGGAACTGGTTAAAAGATAGAAAGTAGAAGGTAGGGCTAAATGGCCTATTTTCTAAATGGAGAAAGCTGAATAGTGGAGTACCCCAGGGACAAGTGCAAAGTTATGCACCTAAGTAAGAACAACCCAAACTATGGTTACACGATGCAAGGTTCCACATTAGGAACCACCACCCAGGAGAAAGATTTAGGCATCATCGTGGATAACATGTTGAAACCCTCGGCCCAGTGTGTAGCGGTGGCAAAGAAGGCAAATAGAATGCTAGGAATCATAACAAAAGGAATGGAGACTAAAACAAAGGATATTATAATATGTGCAATTCTGGTCGCTGTATCTTAAAAAGGAAATAGCAGAATAGAAAAGGTACAAAGAAGAGCAACCAAAATGATAAAGGGAATGGAAGGATAACCCTATGAGGAGAGGCTTAAAAGGTTAGGGCTCTTCAATTTGGAAAAGAGATGGCTTGGAGAGGAGATATGATAGTACTCTATAAATTAATGAATGGAGTAGAATGGGTAAACACAGAACGATTGTTTATGCCATCAAAAAGTAGAAAAACTAGGGGACATACAATGAAGCTACACTTAATCCATTTAAAACTAATAAGAGAAAATATTTTTTCACTCAACGCGTAATCAAACTCCGGAATTCGTTACAGGAGGATGTAGTAAAAGCTGTTGGTGTAACTGCATTTAAAAATGGTTTGGACAAGTCCCTGGAGGAAAGGTCCATATACCATTATTAAGGAAGACCAGGGAAATTCACTGCTTGCCCCAATACAAGCATTGTGGAAACTGTGCGTCTTTTTGTGAACCTACTTGTGACCTGGATTGGTCACTGTTGGAAACAGGATACCGGGCTTGATGGACCTTGGTCTGACCCAGTATGGCATATTGTATGTCCTTATGCAAATATAATCACTTTGTTTGTTGTTCCCAATTCCAGATCATTTATAAATATGTTAAAAAGCACTGGTCCCAATACACATCCCTGGGGTACTCCACTTGTCACTGTCCTCCACCGAGAAAATTGGCCATTTATCCCTATTCTCTCAGTTTTCTCTCTCTCAACCAGTTTCCAATACACAATAGGACACTGCCTATTATACCATGATTTTTTAAACTCTGATGTGGGACTTTGACAGATGCTTTCTGAAAGTCTAAATATGTTTTCACAGGTAAAATTGTTGCTGTTTGAAATATCAGTATTGGAGTTGTTTGAGTACAGCAAGTTTGCTGCATAGGCGATGAGTGCTTATTAGAGTTTATTAGTGGAGGTATGTCACTGTTATGGAGATGCCAACATTATTTCAGTATTCTTTTTTGTATAGTGAGTAGCAAGAGGATGTTATATTTCTGCTTTGCAACTGTTTTTGTGTAGAACTCGAAGTGCAGGCTTTCTATAGGAGTTCTGTTCTATTTTGTAGATTTTGAGGTTAATTATAAATTTGTCTGTGTATGTGAAAGAGAGATGGAATGGAATCTGTTTCACAGTTATTGAATAATTTAATATATCACATTTATTTTTCATTAATACCACTACAAACTCAATTTCACTAACAGTAACATGACATAATTAGCACGGAGGCCAATGTACTGGTGGGCCGCATGCTGCTGAGGGTTTAAAGATATATTTACAGTTTGGGGGGGGGGCAATTTGTTTGCTTAGGTCCTACTAAAAAGTTATCCTGCTTTGTGCCATCCACCTACCTTTTAGCCAGCAGCCATTTCACAGACTGACATTCAAACACATATTGCTTCTATCATTCTGTAGCAACATAAATGACAAAGAGGCTGGTGGTAATTTATACACTAAACAATTTATTGAAGGATGAGCTTTCGAGGATGAAAGTCCACATTGTCAGATGCAAGGTATCCACACAGCTTTAAAATGTCATACTGCAGCTTAAAAAGTATGCATGGTGGGAAAGCACATGCTGACAATCAACTTAATGAGGAGAGGCTTAAAAGGTTGGGGCTGTTCAACTTGGAAAAGAGACAGCAGAGGGGGGGATATGATAGAGGTCTATAAATTAATGAATGGAGTTGAATAGGTAAACACAGATTGGTTGTTTATGCCATCAAAAAGTAGAAAGACTAGAGGACACACAATGAAGTTTACAATGCAATCCATTTAAGACTAATAAGAGAAAATATTTTTTTACTCATCAGGTAATCAAATTCTGGAATTCGTTACTGGAGGATGTAGTAAAAGCTGTTAGTGTAGCTGGGTTTAAAAAAGATTTGGACAAGTTCCTGGAGGAAATGTCCATAAACTATTATTAAAGAGGACTCAGAAATCCACTGCTTGCTCCGGGACAAGCATTGTGGAACCCATGTGCCTCTTGGGAACCTGCCAGATACTTGTGATCTGGATTGGCCACTGTTGGAAACAGGATAGTGGGCTTGATGGACATTGATCTGACTCAGTAAGGCATGTCTTATGTTCTTAGATAATTTTGGTCATTCTTCCCATATAACGTCTGATCTTAACTGCACAGTTCTCAAATAAGTCTTATCCCTTTCTGTTTTACTTTGGCAAAACATGTACAAGTTCAAGGCCAAGAAGGTTTATTGAACCTGAGAGAGTGCAAACAGCATATTCAAAATTATACAAGTAAGCAGCACCTCTGGGGTTAATCAGCAGCTCCACCCCTTCACTTCAGAAAACTATAAAACCTTATTAAGAGGTTTGATTCACTTAAATGAGTTGACGTAAGAATCTGTGGGCAGCAGAGAGGCCTCGAAATTGCTCCCTAGTGTTTTTAAAAATGAGATGTCAATGCACAGATGTACCTTGTTTCAACCTCATTAAAAATCCTGATTGGCATAAGAAAATTATAATTGCGGGAACGGGAAGGGAGGAGATGTTGTACCCTGGAAGCAATCTCATTCTTTCTGACTATAATTATTTCTGTGTTATCTATGCTTTTTTCAACATCATCCTCTAACCTCCCCCCCCCCCCCCCCACTCCCTTTAGTTTGTCTTTTTCACTGAGCAGAGACAAGCAGGCAGTGGGAGTGCCTATCTCTCATCTCAGATCTGCCATGCAGCATCAACATAGCAATTTACCCCTATGTCTGTGAAACCTACCCTACAAATGGCCCAGCTATGATAACATATCATGACAAACTTGGACAAATATCCAGACAGCTTCACAGGCGCTTTGTTGCCACTTCAAAGAGAAAAACAAACAAAACAAGCTTAGTTTCCTTTCAATAATCATTGGGAGTTGCCCTCCCATGGTTCCAGAATCAGCTCTTTCAGAAAGCGATATTGCTTAACTGTAATGGAGGTTTCTCAATGGACCGCAGGAGAATGGAGACACAAGGTTTGGGTAACAATCTTACGTCAACGTCATCCCATACTGGACTGTGCTGCTTGCTTTAAAAAAGAAAAAAAATCAGGAAAGTTCACACAGGGGTTTCTGCACTGTCTAAGATCCTGCCTCCGCTCAGTCAGTCATAAAGCTAAGAAAGAGTTGCAGGGATGGAGAATGGGGTATGTGATTCCATTCCCGTACTATCCATGGAGAAATCCCATTACAGGTAAGCAATCTCACTTTCTCTCTTGGCAAGCAGGGTGGCAATGGAGCCACAATGCTTGGGTGATTCCAGAGTAGAGGGTCGCTAGTGTTCATTACTTGGCGACTCAAAAAAAAAAAAAGATGGATGGAAGTCAAGCAAAAAGATTTTATAATCTGGATTGTCCAAAAATTGTGTCACTTTGACAGGAGACATCCAAACACTAATGTTTTATGAAGATGCATACTCAAGACCATGTCGTAGCTTTACAAATGTCGTCAGTTAAAGTGGATTCAAGACGAGAAACAGTTCTATTTATTTATTTTATTTAGTATGTAGTTCATGCCTTCCCAGTAGTTCAAGGCGAGTTAATCAGGTACAGTTGGTATTTTCCTGTCACCAGAGAGCTTACAATCTAAGGCAGTGCTTCTCAAACAGTGTGCTGGAGCACACTGGTGTGCCTTGGTGGGGACAGCCAGAGATGTAGCTAAGCATGGGTTCATGAGGCACATGCCTCATTTCTGTTGGACAGTACCCATAAAAAATAGCTATCTGCTTTCTGCTCCAGCCCCAAGCAAAACACAGAGACCAGAAGAAAACAGGGTAAGCTTGGAGTAGATAAAGCAAAAAGTCTGCCTCTTAATCCACCCCTCCCCTCTGTCATTCCAGGACAGCAGGAGTGTGAATAACTAGAACTTGCACTCCAGATCAAAGTATAATCCCTACTCTCCCTGCTCCACTTCTCTGTATACCAGCAGTTCTCAACCTGTGGGTCACGACCCCCCGTGGGGGTCGCCTCGGGATTTACTGGGGGTCACGGCAGCAGCAGCAGCGGCGGCGGCGGCAACGACTCTTTGAGAGATCTTCAGTTGGAAAAAGCCAAGCCGGTGCAGAGCCTTCCGTCTCTGTGAAGGAGCCTGTGCACATGCGTCCCGCCCCCAAAGGAAGTTACATTAACTTCCTTTAGGGGCGGGACACATCTGCAATGGCTCCTCAGAGGCGGGAAGGCTCTGCATCCGCTTGGCTTTTATAACTGAAGATCACTCCAACACCCGATAGTGGAGCGAGGTGTCGATCGGGCCCGGACTGCAGAGATATCAGGAGCGGCGGAGGATAAGTGGAGGCGGGCAGAACAGAATGGGAGCTCCAGTGCACGCTGGCAGTGGAGAGTGGAAAAGGAGGCAGGAACACAAAACGCCGGACAACAGAGGTAGCCCGCCGAAGTAACCTGAGCAAGGGCCGTGCGGGTCCAGGACATGCAGCCATGTGGTAGAGGCTCTTGAATGCGACAGAGGTGCAGGAGGCAGAAGGAGACTGTAAGTAAGGGAAAAGTGTGCCTCAGTGGAATAAAACATAGCTCAAAGTGCAAGGTCCCCCAGCCAGGCTCATATTGATAGAAATACTATATTTTCCTTCTGCATTTGTATTATTTTTTTTCAGCAGCCTGTGTAAAGCTCTGGTTTCCGTTTTCATTGTGTTGAATATTATACTTTGGTAGAGTACTGTAATTGTGTGGGTATACTGGACGGTCTTGTGTATTTCCTTTTGATATTATAGTTACCTTCCTATAATGTTAGGTCGGTGTATTTTCTATAATATTATAGGACGGTCTTGTGTGTATTTCCTATAATATTATAGTTACCTTTGCACATATCACCTTCTTTTCAAAAGGAAATACACAAGATCGTCCAGCATACCCACACAATTACAGTAATCTGGCTGTTTATTGTCAATGGTACAAGTTGGCCTAATTAACAGAAACTTACTACTACTTCTCAGCATTTGTATAGTGCTACAAGACGTATGCAGCTTACAATTCGTTTTTATGGAGGTCTGTTGGTATGGATAGTTCTATTGGTCTTTGCTGGCTGCCCTCAATCAGTGGTGCTCCTGGATCGCCCCGCTGTTTGGCTTGCGCCTAAGTACCACACCAAAGGGCCCTCTAGTGAGGCTTTCAGGCACAGGTCCACCTTCCAGCGCTGCTTTTTATGTTGCTGGGGTGCAGTGGGCCGGATCGGGCCTTGTGGAGGTGATCGGGGAGGGGCTGCATGGCCTCCTATTAAAAACATGCTGGGGGTTTTTCGGTGGGAACTTCTACTGGGGAGGGCGTTTACTAGAGTGGCTGTGCATGCATCCTTGTGTTTCTGGTGGCTTGGTTTTGGGAGTGGGGAAGCACAACAGTCAATGGAGAATTGGTTGGTTTGGTGTGCTTTGGGTCCTATCCAGGGGTCATGAATAATAAAAATGCTAATGGTCACAGGAAGGGTGGGCTGATTTTATGCACAGAGTCTGGGAGAAAGTCAGTGGAATAAGTGGGTTTCTTGGTAGGGGTGAATAGGGTTGCTGAGAAAGGGTAGAAATGTAAGAGGAATGGGGTAAGTGTGAGGAGGCTATTGCAGGCTGAGAAAAACAACTGGTAGCAAAAGCAAGAACTGGAGGCATTGAAGTAGAAGAGTTTAAAAGCAGCACAGCACATTATGCACTTCATATTATATATATATATATTTAAGATATATTTATATGTTTTTTTCTATATAGCCGAAACGCGTAAGTTAGCACCTGTGACCTCATCTGCCTTCGCCTTGTGTGTAATATTATATAACACCAGCGACTCCATTGAAAATGAATGACAGAGAGAAGAATACCAAGAAAAGAAAATATTGCAATGACTTTTTAAGGTATGGTTTCACCTCCATATTTTCAGCAGGGAGTGAGAAACCACAATGCGTTATTTGTAACAAAGTTCTATCAGCGGAATCCATGAAGCCAAACAAACTGAAACGGCATTTTGACAGTAAGCATCCCACCTTTGTAGTCAAGGATAATCAGTATTGTAAGAACAAAGCTGATGGAATCAAGAAAAGCAGACTTGATATTGGCGGAAAGCTCCACCAGCAAAACATAGCCGCTGTTGAAGCTTCATATATGGTGGCTCTCAGAATCGCCAAAGCCAAGAAAGCTCACACCATTGCCAAGGAATTGCTGTTACCAGCAACAAAAGATATTGCTCGAGTCATGCTTGGAGATGAATTTGTACGGAAATTGAGTCCAATTTCCTTGTCTAACGACACCATCAGTAGACGAATAGAAGATATGTCTGCTGATATCCTTGACCAAGTAATCAAGGAAATGAAATCCGCTCCACTTGGACTATTTAGCATCCAGCTTGATGAATCCACAGATGTTTCAAACTATTCTCAGTTACTGGTTTACGTGAGATATATTAATAATGGTGAGTTTAAAGATGAGTTCCTTTTTTGCAAGCCACTTGAAACGACAACAACTGCTCGTCATGTGTTTGAAATACTTTGTTCATTTCTGCAAAAACACGATATCACCATCGACAAGGTTTGTGATGTTTGCACAGATGGAGCTCCAGCTATGCTAGGATGTCGTTCAGGATTTCAAAGTTTGGTGTTCAATGAGTCACCGAAAGCCATCGGAACTCACTGTATGATTCATAGACAAGTTTTAGCAATGAAGACGCTGCCACAAGAGCTGCAAGAAGCTATGATAAATGTAGCAAGTGCCGTTAATTTCATAAAAGCGAGTGCTTTAAACACTCGACTGTTTACGAAACTTTGTAATGATTTGGATGCATCCAATAATGTTCTTTTACTACACACTGAGGTGAGATGGTTATCAAAAGGAAAGGTTTTAAAGCGTGTAATTTGATCTTCACGATGAACTAAAAACGTTTTTTAAGCAAAAAGCAAAACCACAATTTGAAGCACTTTTCAGTGACAAAAAGCAGCTACTGAAAATTGCTTACTTGGTTGACATATTTGCAATATTGAACAAATTAAATTTATCACTGCAAGGACCAAATGCAACATGCCTAGATTTGTCCGAAAAGATCCAAGCGTTTCAAATGAAACTTCAGCTTTGGCAGAAAAAGTTAGCTGAAAATAGAATGTACATGTTGCTCAACTTATCTACTTTCTTTGAAGAAAATGAGATTGAACTTGACACAAGAAATGGAATTATAATTTCTGTCAAACAGCACTTAGAAATGCTGTAAGAAGAAATTTCAGCGTATTTTCCAAATTTACCTGGCACATCATTTGCACTTGCCAGAAGTCCATTCACAGTTAAAGTTGAGGATGTTCCTGAGATTGCACAAGAAGAGTTCATTGAACTCATTGCCAGTGATGCAGCGTAAAATGATTTTTCTTCAATGTCAGTAATTAAATTCTGGATCAAGTATTTTCAATTGTATCCTGGACTGTCTGAGACTGTGTTGCGTCTACTTCTTCCATTTCCAACAACATATGTGTGTGAAACCGGCTTCTCAAGCTTGTTGCTTATCAAGAGTAAATACCGCAATAGACTTGCTGCAAAAGATGATCTTCGTTGTGCTCTCGCAAAGACTGAACCGAGAATTTCACATCTGGCGAGAAGGAAGCAGCACAACCTTCGCACTGATAGCCTATGCCTACTTTTTAGGTTTATCCAGACAAATATATCAATTCAGTCACTTTTTTTTTGAGTGATTACTTCAAGTAATGCTAAGAAAAAAGAAACTCACTCAACATTCACCAAAGGAAACCTTGAACCTTCAATATTGTTATATTCAAACTCTATTATATAATAAGAAGGTCGCAGACAAACAGCAGCACTTTAGTATGGACTAGATTTCAGTCCTACTTTTGTGCCTCTTAGCATCAACGACCTTCAAAAAGTAGATGTGTCCATTTTTTCAAATTTTAAGTTTCTTCTGGTGAGAGAATACCATACGATTATAGCTTCAAAAAGATACTTCAAAAAAATACTTTGCTTCGTTCTTCTCACACTTCGCTGGGTTACACTCTCACACTTTCAGATAGATCTATGTGAAAGTGTGAGAGTGTAACCCAGCGAAGTGTGAGAAGAACGAAGCTAAGTATTTTTTTGAAGCTATAATCGTATGGTATTCTCTCACCGGAAGCGATAGCGACTATGATACGGAAGCATTGGCATCTCATTAACCGGCATCCTCAGCTTTCTACATGTGCATTGCGGATGGCATATAGCCGTGGACGTAATCTCCGAGATCGATTGTGTCCTGCCGTAGTACGGCGCGATACAGTACCTTCTACATCTACATTTGGCCATTTTGCATGTCAAAATTGCTCGTATTGTGGTATTATGAGCACATCTATTTGTGAAAAGTATCAACGGCGGGTGAAACAATTGGCTATTACTACATGTAATACAGATTATGTCATCTATGCCATATGGTGTGAATGCCAGTTGCTCTACGTGGGGAAAACTACAAGAGCTTTGAGAACGAGATTGGCAGAGCACAAATATAGTTTGAAGAAAGTACGGTTGGATACTCCTTTGGTTCAACACTGTGTGGATCATTGTCATCAGTTTCAAGATCTTCGTTGTACTGTTTTGGAAGTTGTGCCATTTAATCCTTGGCGAGGGGATCGCAAGAAACTGCTTTTACAGAAAGAACAACGCTGGATTTTTAGATTAGATACGTTGCATCCTGGCGGTCTAAATGATCGCCTTGAATGGGCTTTATTTTTCTGATTTTTTGCCGTCTTTAGTGCTGGTGGCACTTTGCGTCTAGTATTGAGTTTTGGGGTGAATTACTGTGCAGTTCAAAGGGTTTTTAGAATGGAGAGTGAAGGGGAGTGTTGCTTTTAGATATCATGTTTTGGCTGATTTTGATTGGTGAGGGTGGGGTTATTAGATTCGTCACACGCTGGTTATGGTATAGCGGGAAGTTGCAGGGAGCCATTGTATAGCGTTTATTTTGTACGGCGAAGCTCCTGATGAAGCCGCTTCACGGCGAAACGAAAGCTTTTGTAGAGCGGAGGTCGTAAGTTGAGGCTGTTTGGTGATAAATGCTATTGATGTAGTTTGCTTTAAAGTTTGTTTCCCGCGTTGGAGGCGGCGTTTGTGCTGACCCTTGGTTATTACACGTCTGTTTGGGAGGCAAGGAACCCAGTCGGCTGCAAGATTCCAGTTCAAAGATAAGTCTTTTGCATACTATGATGGTGCTATTTATTATATTATTACAGATTTTGTAATTATTTATCTTTGCAGGTTTTCTACCTGAGTTGCCAGGGCTGCGTTCAGCCGTATTTGTACCTTGTGTGCAAATTGCTATAGACGCTTTTTTAAATTTGGGTAGTATGAATGAGAGGGGGTGTGTGTTAGAGAGTGAATAGTGAGTTAATGATTATGTATTTCTTTAAATAGATTTCGATAAGACTTTTCCCATTGGTTAGTTGGTGGTTATGTATAGTATGGTATTAGTGAATAAAGTTAGGGATTTGGAGGAGGCTTGACCGGTGATGTGAGCGTCTACCAACACCCTATGGTGAATTTCGCCACATGAGGGGTTGTGCCATCTGAGGTCATTATGCCTGGTATTGATAATTGAAGTTGTTTTGTGTATTGATGTTGTTTAGACTTTCATATGTATTATTGAGAGCGTTGGTTTCTTTCTGGGTCATTTTAGAATTAGCTCTCAGCAGCAGTTGTGTGTGTTGTTAATTTTGTGCATACCATGACAGTAATGAACCTAGGCCAGGATATGTGGAGGAGTCTTATCTGTGTTCCTCCTTTGCTGACTTCAATCTGGTGTTATCAAATAGCCAGACTGTTAATATTAGCAAAAATCAAAATTTGAAATGTCTGTATGCAAATTCTAGAAGTCTAAAAAATAAGATGGGAGAGTTAGAATTTACAGCAATGAACGAAAGGATAGATATAATTGGAATTTCAGAGACCTGGTGGAAGGAGGGTAACCAATGGGACACTGTGGTTCCAGGCTACAAACTGCATATGTCGCAATGATAGCGTAGTTACTCACCTGTAACAGGTGCTCTCCAGGGACAGCTGGAATCAGTCCTCACTTATGGGTGACGTTGGCACCAATGGAGCCCACACAGAGCAATTCCCCAGCTTTAAAAGAAAGCCTTTGGGATTGCTGACATGCATACGTGGTTCTCTTCCCGCCCAAGGGTGCCATCTTGCTCAGTCAGGACCCTTAGCTCGAGCCCTACCAAGCAGATGGCAAGGGAAGGATAAAAATCCAGCAACTCATCAGGGGAGGTGGGAGGGTAGTGAGGACCAATTCCTGCTGTCCCTGGAGAACACCTGTTACAGGTGAGTAACTACGTTTTCTCCAGGAACAAGCAGGAAGTCAGTCCTCACTTATGGGACTCCCTAGCTACAGGCTACCGAACCTGTAACCAAAAAATGTCGCCGCAGGGCCGTGAGCAGAAGCCAATGCCCGAATGAGCCCAAGTTCTCGGGTCCTCGGGGTGAAGCCCTCGGTAGCCATGAAGAAGGGTAGGAGGGCAGGAGTTGCTTATATCCCAAACAGATTACGGAGTACAGCCTGGCCGAAGGCGCTGTCCCAGCAGGACTCCCTCTCCAGGCAGTAGTGTGCAGCGAAGACCAGGTCATTGCCTGGCAGATGTCCCTCAGGGGCACAGAGCGCAGTGAGGCCACCGAGTCCTCTTTGGCCCAAACCCTGTGTGCGGTGACTCAGTGATCTAACAGGGCACCCACCTTCGTATGAGCGAAAGCGATGCAGTCCACCACCCAAACCGAGAGGGTGCATTTGGTAACTGACTGTCCCGGTTGATTGGGATCGTAGGTCACAAAGAGTCGACCAGACTTGCGATGAGTCTGGGTGCACTGCAAGTAGAAGGCGAGAGCCTTTCTGCAGTTGAGGGTGTGAAGAGCCGCCGACACCTGGTCGGTGTGGGGTCTCAGGAAGAAAGTCAGAAGAACTATCTCCTGGTTGAGATGGAAATCCGAGACAACTTTAGACAGGAATTTGGGGTGGGTACGGAGGACCACCCTATTCCGATAGAACCTGGTGTAAGGGGCATCAGCCATGAGAGCCTGGAGCTCACTGACTTGGCAGGACGAGGTCAGTGCCACCAGGAAAGCAACCTTCCAGGACAGATGCCGGAGCGAGCACATTGCCATCGGCTCAAAGGGTGGATGTGTGAGCTGCATGAGCACCACATTCAGGTCCCCTTCCACCAGGGGAGGTCGGATGGGCAGCTTGGATAGCAAAAGATCCTGCATAAAGTGGGAGACTAACGGCTGCCCCGAGAGGGGCTTTCCCTTTTTGGGGAGGTGGTTCGCAGAGATGGCGCTCAAGTGTACCCTGACGGAGCTCGGCTTCAGACCTTCCCTCAAGAGATGGAGGAGGTACTGGAGGATCCATCGAATGGGACATGAGAACAGGTCGATCTGGAGCCCAGAGCACCAGAATGAGAAGCACCACCACTTGAAGGCATAGGCCTGTCTAGTGGAGTCCTTCCTCGAGGCAAGGAGGACCTCCTCGACCTCCTCCGGAAGAGCCAGTGAAGCTAGGGAAATCCGTTCAGCCGCCACTCCGGGAGGGATAAGGAGGCTAGGTTCAGGTACTGCACCCGCCCCCCTCCTCCTGTGTTAGCAGACCCGGGGCAGAGCCCAGGGGAACAGGAGGCTCCGTCGACAGCTGGAGCAGAGGCAGGAACCAGGGCTGCCGAGACCACGAGGGGGCTACGAGGATCAACAATGCCTGATCCCGCTAAGCCTTGAAGAGGGTTCTCACAATGAGAGGGAAGGAAGGGAATGCATAGAGTAGGCTGGATGACCAGTCCAGAAGGAATGCATCCAGACTCTCCTGCTTGGATGCGGTACTGGGCTGCAAAAGCGGGGGAGCTGCAAGTTCTGGGGACTGGTGAAGAGGTCTATCACCGGCGTCCCCCAGCGAAGGAACAGCCAGCCCGCCACCCCTGGATCCAGCCACCATTTGTGGGGATGAAGGATCCTGCTGAGCCTGTCCATCAGGATAATCTCCAGACCCGTAAGGTAGGTTGCCTTGAGGGACATCTTCCATCAGATGGCGAAGGAGCAGAGGAGGACCACTTCCTGGTAGAGGGAGTGCGATCCAGTGCCTCCCTCCTTGTTGACATAGAACATCGCCACACGGTTGTCAGTCTGCACGAGTACCGACCTCCCCTTGAGGTGGTCCTCGAAGGCCCTCAGGGCCCACCGAATCGCCTGGAGTTCGAGCAAGTTTATCTGCTGCTGAGACTCCTCGGGCGACCACTGCCCCTGCATGCACAGCGGCCTGCAGTGGGCTCCCCACCCTAACAGGGAAGCATCTGTAGTCAGCACTGTGTTGTGTTGTGCGGCCTGGAAGGGCAATTCCCGGAGGAGGTTGTGGGGGTTTTGCCACCAGCTCAGGGACAAGTGAAGGTCGTGAAGGACCTTGATGGGGTCCCTGAGTTGACTGATGGATGGGCTCGATTGAGCGCTGAGGCATCACTGAGCTGTCCACATGTGCAGGAGGGCATGGGGGACAACATGGACTGTAGAGGCAATGTGGCCCAGGAGGCATAGCATAGTCCGAGCTGTGACTTGTGGGTAACTTGGGACCGGAGCCACCAGGGCTCGGAGGCGGTCGGTGCGATCCGCTGGGAAGAATGCAGTCACCGGCTGAGTATCGAGGTGTGTCCCGATGAACTCAAATGCCTGCACCGGCTCGAGGTGAGACTTTGGATAGTTGACCAAGAACCCCAAACCTTCCAACAGAAGGATTGTGTGCGACGTTGCTTGCCGGGTTTCCTCGACCGAGGATCCCATAACGAGCCAGTCGTCGAGGTAGGGAAAGATCAGCACACCCTGATGCCTGAGACAGGTGGCGGCAATGGAGAGGCATTTTGTGAAGACTCGTAGGGCAGATGCGAGGCAGAAGGAGAGCACCCTGTATTGGAAGAGCTTTCCCTGCACCCTGAAGTGCAGGTACTGCCTGTGCTGGGGGTGGATTGAGATGTGGGCGTAAGCGTCCTTTAGATCCAAGGAGCATAGCCAGTCGCCCTGCCGGAGGAAAGGCAGCAGAACGCGAAGGGATAACATCTTGAACTTCTCACACACCAAGAACTTGTTCAACTTTCGAAGGTCGAGGATGGGCCGCAGCCTCCCCCCCTCCCCCCATCTTCTTCGGGACGAGGAAGTACCGGGAATAGAAGCCCCAACCTCGAAGGTGCAGAAGGATCTTCTTGACTGCCCGCTGGGCGAGGAGAGAGAGCAGTTCCTGCTACAGTAAAACCTGCTGTGCAGGGCGTCGCGGAGGCTCTGCCAGGGAGAAGAGAAGTGGAAGCCTGTTGAAGCGAAGGCGATAGCCATCTCGGATGACCTGGAGAACCCAGGTGTCCGAGGTGATGGAAGCCCGCAAAGGGGCGAAAGAAGATAGGCTTCACCACACTGGCTGCTGCGTCGCCGGAGGGCGAGGGGCTATGTCAATGGCATCAATACCCCTGTGTGTGTTGTGGTGGAGCCGGAGTTTGGGCTTTTGGCCCTTTCGGTTTGCGATGTCCTTGGCTGTGAGCACCTGCTGGGAAGCAATGAACGCAGAAACGCTGTGTTCTAGCGCCAGTATGCGGGATTCCCACATGGACGTGGAGCCCTGCAATGCCAACCCCAGAGTCACCGGGTCGGGCGTCGAGGAGGACAAGGGGTCCTCACCGGGATGGCCCTCAGGACCCCCTCATTCGCTGGAGGCCTGGAAAGGGGGGCTGTTACTTCTGGAGAGAAATCTGAAATTGTGAGTATATACTTCTGGGAATTTTTCTGAAAGGAATTTTTCTTTTAAAGCTAATTAATCTGTGAACCCACTATTTTTTTTGTTAAATCAGTCAGGGCCTAGTAGCAACAGTTTAAGATTCAATTTAAAAACACAGAAGAGAACTTTCTGGTTACCTTTCATACCCAGTAGACAGCTGTAGTTTAAATTTCATAGTCACTCAGGGCCTAGCATCAGCAAAGTACTTTTAGTTTCAAATTAAAACACAGAAGAGAGCTTTCTGGTTAAATTTAGAATCCAGCAGAGAGCTTGTAGTTTAAATTTCATAATAGGTTAGAGCCTAGTAGCAGCAAAGAGCTATAATTTAAATCAAATCAGAATATAGCTTAGCACAAGAGGCAAAACAAGGTCAATTCTCCTTGAGCAGCATATAAAGTCTTCTAGAGACCTTTACAAAGAGGCCTTCTACCTAGTGGGCAACACCTGTGAAGCTTTTTCAATAGGTGTTAACACCAGCTGGCAGTTCAAAAGGCCATTTTGAAAGACTCCTTCTATCCAAGCAAGGACTGTTAATTACCCAGGAAGTAGGTCACTGCTTACATCATCAGCACAAGCATAAATAGCTCAACCAGAGCTCTGTGACCCTGTCTTGAAGGACTGGAAAGGGGGGCTGTTACTTCTGGAGAGAAATCTGAAATTGTGAGTATATACTTCTGGGAATTTTTCTGAAAGGAATTTTTCTTTTAAAGCTAATTAATCTGTGAACCCACTATTTTTTGTTAAATCAGTCAGGGCCTAGTAGCAACAGTTTAAGATTCAATTTAAAACACAGAAGAGAACTTTCTGGTTACCTTTCATACCCAGTAGACAGCTGTAGTTTAAATTTCATAGTCACTCAGGGCCTAGCATCAGCAAAGTACTTTTATTTCAAATTAAAAACACAGAGAGAGCTATCTGGTTAAATTTAGAATCCAGCAGAGAGCTTGTAGTTTAAATTTCATAATAGGTTAGAGCGTAGTAGCAGCAAAGAGCTATATTTAAATCAATCAGAATATAGTTTTCCTCAGCAGCACAGGACAAGGTACTGTGTAGCAGCCCTTTTTTAATAAGTGTTATATCCCTCCCTCCCTCCCCACACCCACCCTCCCCTGGGAAAATCACAGCTTTATAGGTACTTGCACAACTTAAAAGACAGGAGGTGCTCTCAGGTGAAGCTCATTACCCAAATCAGTCATACACCAAGGACCTGAGATTAATTAAGCTTCAGGTGAACAAGGTATATTAAACTTCTTAGGTACAGTTTTAGTGGTATAAATATCCATTGCACCCTTTAGTACATATAGAACTTAAAGATCTAAACACAAACTTAAAACTAAGATGCAGACAGCAGTCCAGCAGCGGGATGTGGGCTTTCCAGTCTTTTGCATTGAGTGTCACATGTATGATTTTCTCCCAGCTGTTGAGGTCTTACGTGTGCACTAGGTTCAAGGAGCTCTCTCTCAGGGAACGAGTCCGTTCTCTAGAGGCTAGAGTAGCAGACTTGGATAACATAAGACAGACAGAGAGGTACATAGACGACCTACAGGGATATAGTCCTGAAGTCCCACCTCCAGTCTGGCAGCATCCCTGTTGCCATGGAGGAGAGAGGTCACGTGACAGGAGAGCATCACCCTGGTGTGGCAGGAAGTGATCCTGTAACTAGGACCTGTCCTCCAGGTGATGTAAACCCCTCTCGCACCGAGGAGGTTTCTCCAGGGCCAAGTGCCCATGCGGGAAGGGTTAGGACAGCAGTTATAGTTGGTGATTCGATCATTAGGCATGTAGATAGCTGGGTGGCTGGTGACGTGAGGATCGCCTGGTAACATGCCTGCCTGGTGCGAAGGTAGCGGACCTCACACGCCACCTAGATAAGGTCTTAGATAGTGCTGGGGAGGAGTCTGCTGTCTTGGTACATGTTGGTACCAATGACATAGGAAAATGTGGTAGGGAGGTTCTGGAAGCTAAATTTAGGCTTTTAGGTAGGACGTTGAAATCCAGAACTTCCAGGGTAGCGTTCTCCGAAATGCTTCCCGTTCCACGCGCAGGACCCAATAGGCAGGCAGAGCTCCGGAGTCTCAATGCGTGGATGAGACAATGGTGCAGAGATGAGGGGTTCGGATTTGTTAGGAACTGGGGAACATTCTGGGGAAAGGAGGGGCTCTTCCGAAGGGATGGGCTTCACCTTAACCGGGATGGAACCAGGCTGCTGGCATTAACCTTTAAAAAGGAGATAGAGCAGCTTTTAAACTAGATAATAGGGGAAAGCCGACAGTCGCCCAAGAGCGCATGGTTCGGAAGAATGTATCCTTGAAGGATACTACAAAAAGCAGAGAGGTTCCAAAAAGAGTAAAGTAGCCCAAATGCCCTCGATTATGGAGCAGACAGATCTTAAAGATCCCAAATTAACCATGTATACCAATAGCAAAATTAATATGAAAATACAGTCTCTAAAATGCTTGTATGCAAATGCTAGAAGTCTACAAAACAAGATGGTAGAGTTAGAATATATAGCACTAAACGAGAGGTTAGATATGATTGGAATATCAGAGACATGGTGGAAGGAGGACAACCAGTGGGACACTGTGATACCTGGGTACAAACTATATCGAAATGATAGAGCTGATCAAATTGGTGGAGGGGTTGCGCTCTATGTTAGAGAGGGCATTGAGTCAGAAAGGATTAAAGTTTTGCAAGAAACAAAATTTGCTGTAGAATCTCTATGGATTGAAATTCCATGTAAAAAGGGGAAGGCGATGGCAGTGGGGGTGTACTATCGTCCGCCTGGCCAGAATGAACAAATGGATGATGAAATGCTCAAAGAAATCAAGGAAGCTAGCAAAAGTTACAGTGCAGTAATAATAATGGGTGATTTCAATTACCCCGCATCGACTGGGTCAGTGTCACAGCAGGACATGCTAGGGAGATAAAGTTCCTAGATGAAATAAATGACTGCTTCTTGGAGCAACTGGTTCATGAACCGACCAGAGGGGAAGCAATATTAGACCAGGTCCTTAGTGGAACACCAGATCTAGTGCAAGAGATAAGGGTGTTGGGGCCATTTGGCAATAGTGATCAAAGCATGATCGCATTTGATTTAATTAGTGGAGGAGGGATAGTAAGGAAATCCACAGTACTACCTTTTAACTTTCGAAAGGGAGACTATGATAGAATGAGGAAAACAGTTAAGAAAAAACTAAAAGGAGCAGTTGCAAAGGTTAAAGACGTACATCAAGCTTGGGTGTTGTTGAAAAATACTATCTTGGAAGCCCAGACCAGCTGTATTCCACGCTTTAAGAAAAGTGGAAGGAAGTCCAAAAATTGCCAGCATGGTTTAAAGCTGAGGTCAGAGAGGCTGTTGTTGCCAAAAAAGCATCTTTCAAGAAATGGAAAAAAGAGCCAAATGATGAAACCTGGAAACAGCACAAGCACTGGCAAGTCAAATGCAAGGCATTGATAAGGCAGGCAAAGAGGGAATTTGAGAAGAAGCTTGCTGCGGAAGCAAAACGCACAATAAAGACCTTTTCAAGTACATTCGTAGCAAAAACCCGTGAGAGAGTCAGTTGGTCCATTAGATGATAAAGGGGTTAAAGGAGCACTAAGAGGCGACAAGGCGATAGCGGAGACTGAATGAATTCTTTGCTTCGGTCTTTACTGAGGAAGATGTAGGGATGTTACCCACGACTGAAGTGGGATTTAAAGGTGTGGAAGAATTGAAGGAAATATCGATACATCGGGAAGATGTCTTACAACTATTAGATAAACTGAAGAGTAGCAAATCACCTGGGCCGGATGGTATACATCCAAGGGTGTTGAAAGAACTGAAATTTGAGATTGCAGACCTGCTATCAGTAATCTGTGAACTATCATTAAAATCATCTCTAATACCTGAGGATTGGAGGATCGCCAATGTAACACCAATTTTTAAAAAGGGTTCGAGGGGTGATCCGGGAAACTACAGACCGGTGAGCCTGACATCAGTACCGGAAAAATGGTAGAAACCATCATAAAGAATAAAATTACTCAGCATATAGATAGTCATGACCTAATGGGAGACAGCCAACATGGCTTTAGACAGGAAGATCTTGTCTTACTAATCTGTTATGTTTTTTTGAAGGAGTGAATAAACAGGTGGACAAAGGTGAGTCGGTTGATATTGTGTATCTGGACTTTCAGAAAGCCTTTGACAAGGTCCCTCATGAGAGACTTTGGCAAAACTAAAGAGTCATGGGATAGGAGGCAGTGTACTACTGTGGATCAGGAACTGGTTAAAAGATAGAAAGCAGAGGGTAGGGCTAAATGGCCAATTTTCCCAATGGAGAAAGGTGAAGAGTGGTGTACCCCAGGGATCTGTGCTGGGTCCGCTGCTTTTTGACATATTCATACATGACCTGGAAAGTGGAATAACGAGTGAGGTTATCAAATTTGCTGATGACACAAAACTATTTAAAGTTGTTAAAACCCAGGAGGATTGTGGAAAATTGCAAGAGGATCTTGATAAATTGGAAGACTGGGCATCAAAATGGCAGATGAAATTTAATGTGGAGAAGTGCAAGTTAATGCACCTAGGGAAGAACAACCCAAACTATGGTTACACGATGCAGGTCCACATTAGGAACCACCACCCAAGAAAAAGATTTAGGCGTCCTTGTGGATACCATGTTAAAACCCTCGGCCCAGTGTGCAGCGGCGGCCAAGAGAGCAAATAGAATGCTAGGTATGATAAGGAAAGGAATGGAAAATAAAACAAAAGATATTATAATGCCTCTATATCGTTCCATGGTGAGTCCGCACCTTGAATATTGTGTGCTATTCTGGTCGCCATATCTTAAAAAGGTTATAGCAATTTTAGAAAAGGTTCAGAGAAGAGCCACCAAATTGGTTAAGGGGATGGAAGGCTACTCCTATGAAGAAAGGCTAAAAAGGTTGGGGCTCTTTAACCTGGAAAAGAGACGGCTGAGGGGAGATATGATAGAAGTCTATAAATTAATGAACGGAGTGGAACGGGTAAACGTAGATCGATTGTTTACCTTATCAGAATATAGAAAGACTAGGGGACATGCAATGAAGCTACAGGGTAAACTTTTTAAGACTAATAAAAGAAAATATTTTTTCACTCAACGTGTAATCAAACTCTGGAATTTGTTACCGGAGGATGTAGTAAGGCTGTTAGTGTAACTGGTTTAAAAAAGGTTGGACAAGTTCCTGGAGGAAAGGTCCATAAACCATTATTAAGAAGGGACCCAGGATATCAATGCTTGAACCAATACAAGCATTGTGGAACCTGTGTCCCTTGGGGAAACTGCTAGGTACGTATGACCTAGATTGGCCACTGTTGGAAACAGAATACTGGGCTTGATGGACCTTGTTCTGACCCAGTATGGCATATCTTATGTTCTTATGTTCTTATCCATGCGGGGTACCTTGCGGGGCTGCTCCTTGTCCGACTCTCGGGAACGCCGAAGGGGGCTAATCGACCAAGCACGGGAGCGCTCGTGCCTTGTTGGGAGCCCCTGACAGTGACTTCGAGGCCTTCTTCTTGCGCCGCTCCACCTCAGGGGATCCATGGTCAGAGTGCCACTGAGAGCGCGGAGCCAAAGTGGGGGACCCTACTGGGCGAGAGACGACCAAGGGGCGCCACCGGGGATTCCTAGGCAGCCTTTCGAAAAATGTCTTCGGACTTCTGCTTACGACTGGGCAGGGCCTTAGAGGACATTTTCTTACAGAGCGAACAAAGCTCCGGATCATGATCAGCTCCGAGGCACCGCAGACAACAGTCATGAGTATCCATAAGCAACATGTTCCTAGAGCATCTATCGCATTTTTTGAAGCGTATGGCCATAGGGGCAAAAATGGCCCCCGCGAGATCAAAGACCCACGTGACCAGCGGTTAGAGAAAGAAAAGGGCGTGAAGCCCATTGGAAAAAAAGGTGAAGAAAAAACTGTCCCCTAACAGCTCTAAGAAGGTAGAGCAGGGGAAGGACGGGTAGAGGACTGGTGCAACTGGAAAATATAAGGCCAGTAGGCCAAAAACAAAAGACTTTTTCCGAGGGACGAGGACGTGCGTCCGAAGGGCTCTGTGGAAAAAGGGAGACTGAGCAAGATGGCACCCTTGGGCGAGAAGAGGATCATGCGTGGCAGCAATCCCAAAGGCTTTCTTTGAAAGCTGGGGAACTGCTCCATGCGGGCTCCATCAGTGCCAACGTCACCTATAAGTGAGGACTGACTCCTGCTTGTTCCTGGAGAAAGAGTAGATCACATATGTTAAAGAGGGTATCGATGCAAACAGAATAAAGGTTTTGCAGGAAACCTAATACACTGTAGAATCTCTATGGATAGAAATTCCATGTAAAAAAGGGGAAGGGAATGGCAGTGGGGGTGTACTATGGTCTGCCTGGACCAAATGAACTAAAAGATGATGAAATGTTACAGAAATTAGGGAAGCTAGCAAAGTTTACAACACAATAATAATGGAAGATTTCAATTACCCCGTTATTGACTGGTCAATGTCACATCAGGATATGCTCGGGAGGTAAAGTTTCTAGATAATGTAAATGACTGCTTCATGGAGCAGTAGATTCAGGAACCGACACACAGGAATGCTATTTTAGACCTAGTCCTCAGTGGAACGCAGGATCTAGTATTAGAAGTAACTGTTTTAGAGCCGCTTGGCAATAGCAATCATAACATGATCACATTTGATTTAACAAATGAAGGGAGGATAGCAAGGAAATTGACTGCACTAGCACTTAACTTTCAAAAAGGGGACTACAATAAAATGCAAAGGTTAAGAGTTTACATCAGGCCTGGGCATTATTTAAAAATACTATTTTGGAAGCCCAGACAATGTATTCCATGCTTTAAAAAAGGTGGATAGAAGGTCAAACAATAGCCAACATGACTTAAAGGTGAGGTCAGAGAGGCTGTTATAGCTAAGATAGAATCTTTCAGAAAATGGAAAAAAGAGCCAAATGATGAAAATAGAAAACAACAAATACTGGCAAGATAAATGCACAGCATTGATAAGGAAGGCAAAGAGAAAATTTGAAAAGAAGCTTGCTATAGAAGCAAAAGCGCATAAAAAAAACCCTTTTCAAGTATATTCGTAGAAAAACACTTGTGAAGGGAGTCAGTTGGACCATTAGATGATGAAGGAGGACAAGACCATAGCGCAGAGACTGAATGAATTTTCTCTTCAGTCTTTACTGAAGAAAATGTAGGAAAGTTACCCAAGCCAGAAATTATATTTTAATGATATTTTTCAGTTGTTGAATGTAAACCGCCCGTTCTCTGGAAGGGGCGGTATATAAAAACATGTTAAATAAATAAAAAGGTGATGTATCAGAGGAATTGAAACAAATCTCGATAAATTGTGAAAATGTAATATAGCTAATTGATAAACTAAAGAACAGAAAATCACCTGGACCAGATGACATACATCCAAGAGTACTGAAAGAACTGAAATATGAGATTGCAGAACCACTATTAAACATCTGTGATTTATCATTGATATCATCTGTAGTACCCGAAGATTGGAAAGTGGCCACCAGCATGCAAAGAATTGCGCAAAAGATTGAAAGACCGAGCAGAGTTCAATAGTGTCATTGTTCTAATACCTGATCAGAGGTGAAGTAAAACTTCAGTGCATGCAGGAGAAGAAAACTTCAGAGCGTGAAACTTTAGCTCATATAGGAGAAAACAGATCATTGTGTAGGAAAATAGAAATGTTTTTCTGGCATGATTTACTGGCTGATGACTTTGCAGTCACCCATTCCACAAACCACTGCTTCTGGCACTAAAGTTAAGCGCACAACTTTCCCCACTGCCATACAGGTAAACAATTATTCTGCACTAAAAATTATTATTTTAGATTTTGCTACAGATATGACACTGCTAGCACATAAGCTTTCTGTACATGCCTCAGGCACTGCTACAAGCGCATAAGCTTTCTGTTCATGTGTCTGGAGCCTATCATACATTTAATGCAGAAGTTTTACGCATATCTCATTTGCATATGCTTTGCTTATGGCATACTGTTGCATAATGTTTGCAGTGATTTCGTGTTAGAAAATTGTGCGAAGGCTTTTAGTGCACAACTCTAATGCTGGCTTTCTACATCAGCCCCAAGTTCGTACCTGAGTAAATGGAAGGTTAAGTGATTTACCAAAGTCACGAGGAATGCCTGTGTGATTTGAATTCTGGTCATTTTGATTAACAGGCTGCTTCTCTAACCACTAGGTTACTCCTCAGTTGCTGATTTGGAGCAAAGTCAATGTATAGAGATTTGCCCTGGAGTAGATTGTCAAACTCAAAGATAATAAAATTCAATACAGTCAGTGATCCAACAGCCTGGACTGTTATAAGAGACAAACAGCTGAGAGTATTTCCCGATCTGCTGGGTAGCCTCAAAATAGTACAGTAATGCTCTTTTATAATCCAGTGTGTGGGGAGGAGGGAAGAAGCTTTGGAAAAAAGACTGAAAGGATAATACCCTGACTGAGGTGAGAAGACCAAATGACTTTTGGAAGAAAGGTGGAATGCGTCTGCAGAACTAGCTGGTTAGGGAACAACTGCCTATAAGGAAAATAATGGGACAAGGCCTTGGAGCTCCTTCACTGATCTAGCTGCAGTGATAGCTTTAAGAAAGAGGACTTTCCAGGAGAGGCACTGAATTGTCGCTTTTGCTATGGATTTGAAATGGGGCAGAAATGAGCTCTGCTAAGGCAATATTAAGGTCCCAGGGGAGGGGAAGGGAGGTGTTCCTGAACAGAAGACTTGGTGTGGAGTTCTTTGATGAATCTGGAGACTAGGGGTTGGTTTGAGACTGGCTTTTCATCTATAGGAGCATGCTAAGATGAGACAGCAAATAAGTGTAGAAGTACTGAGCTAGTTTTCAAATTGAAATTAGAAAGATGCAAGAGGTGGTCAATTAGCCCAAGTACTGTATTTGGTATGTAATTGGATTATAGACTTTTTTGGAAAACCAGATAGCAAAATGTTCCCACTCTGGTAGGATTTACTAGTGGCTGGTTTCCTAGTGTCTAGGAGGACTTCAGACCTCCTGTGATAATGGTAATGTGGAAACTATCTGACTTTCAATATCCATAAGAGAAAGGGATTTGAGGTTGGGATGGAGCATATATCCCACCTGCTAAGTAGAATGCATTCCTTATTGAATGGCTGTTGAGTCAGAAACACAAGCCACAGAAACCAGATGGGGCCAGAAGGGGGCTATAAGGATGACATAAGCCCAATCTTGGAAGAATATTTTGGATGACATTGGAAAGAAGCAGAATCAGCAGGAAAATGTACAGAAGACCCCGTGACCAGGGGATGATGAAGGCATTGTATGATAGCTGGTGTTTTGCTGGCCTTCTCGAACAAAAGAATGAGCATTTGTGGTTCTTCTCAGAAGCAAGAGGCCAACTGAAGGAATTCCCCAGAGTTCAAAGAGTTACTGAGCAAGCTAATTATTGAGAGCCCACTAGTGAGGGTCCAAAAGATGGCTGAGTTTGTCTACTATCTGTTCACCAGACAGATACAATGCATGTAGTGTAGCTTGCATGGAGATGGCCAGGCTCCAGATTTTGATGGCTTTGCGGCAGAGGGCTAGAGAATCTGAGCCTCCGTGCATGTTGATATAGAACATGGCAATCTGATTTTCTGTCTGAATATGAATCAACTTCCCTTTGAGTCATCAAAGAAAGGTAGATAGTCCCTGGTAAACAACCCAAAGCTCCATAAGATTTACAGTATGTATAAGTTTTTTTTTCATTGCCATTCAGGGGAGCAAGAAATGTGCCCCCAATCCTGACATCGATCGTCAGAAGAAAATGATATGGAGGTGGTGTCTCAGGTGGGAGGAGCTGCTCCACCACTGAAGCACATTCTTTGTGCTTTTTATGATGTGTATCTTCAATGGCAAAGTTTGAAGTAACTAGTTCCACTGAAATTTTAATTCCCGTTGGAGAGGATGCATATGCAGTCTTGTCGGAGTAATACATATGCTGACATCAGCATGTGGCCTAGCACCCAGAGGGAAGCATGCACTGAGGCTAAATGCTTCAACGCCAACTGCTGGCAAACAGACACCAGCATTATGTGCCAATTTTCAAAAAAGAATGCTTTGCTCTGTCAAGTCATAAGTTGTGCTTCTATAAGTTGCTGGCACTGTCAAGGATTTAATGAGGACTTCTCTAGGTTGAGCAGGAATCCCAACTATCATAGGGTGGAGACAGTAATTAGGAGGGCATTTTCCACTTCCTCTGATGCCCCGTGGAAGTCAGTATGTCATCTAGCTAGGGAAAGACAAAGGGGCTTTATTTCCTGGGATGTGCCATCACTGCAGCAAGACAGTATGTGAAGACTCTCAGCACTGAAGACAGACAGAAGGTCAGCATTCTGTACTCATAGTGGTCGTTTCTTAAAGTGAAGCAGAGAAATGTCTAATGTTGCTGGTGGGTAGGAATATGGGTGTATACATCATTCAAATCCAGATATACCAGCCAATCATCTTTGTATAGTTAATGATAAGATGGTGGCTAGTGAGTACAATTTGAACTTCTCCATTTTTGAGAAAACAGTTCAGTCCACTGAGGACTAAGATGGGCTGAAATCTGCCAATATTTTGTAATGAGGGAATATGTGGAATAGGAAGCCCTGTCCTTTGTCTTGATGAGGACATTCCCCTTTGGCCTGCACTTGAATGAGGTACTCTATTTCTAACTTCAACTGGGAGAGATGTGGGTGAGGGTATCTGGAGACAGCTTCAGGAAGACTGTTTGTGGGCAGAAGTGCAAAGTTCAGCTTTTAGCCTTGTGTTGAGGATGGTCTGTCATGATGGCTTGCTGTGGTTCCTGAAAGTATTAAAACCTCTCCCCTACTGCCTGGAAGTGCAAAAAAAAAGGTTTTGGGAGTTTTGGTCTTTTAGAAAGCCACCTCAATGATGATAGAATGATGTGAGCTGTGGAAGATCGTGCCCTGGTGCTTTTGTACCTTTAATTTCAGATCCAATCTTTTTGACATTGCTGTAATAGTAAGAGGTGTCTGCCAGATCTTTAGTTGTATATCCTGGAACATCTGATGGACTGGCAGTGTAGTATAATGTAGTGGAGGGAGGAGTGGCCTAGTGATTGGGGCAAGTTACCTTGGGCCGGGGGTTCAATTCTCGCTCAGGGGCAGCAACCTCAGGCCAGAGGGACTGGGGTCTCTAGTCCTTTATGGCGCTCCTTGTGGCTTTGAGCAAACCACTTAATCCTCCATTGCCTCAGGTACGCATGCAAATTGTGAGCTCTTTGGGGATGAGGGAATATATACAGTAACTGTGTTATTGCAGACAGGTGGTATATAAATTCCTAAAATAAATAAATAACTTCCTACCTGTCAAGATGACAGAGAGGGCAGGGCCAGAGCCTTAGAGGGTCTCTGTAGAAATTTTGGACAGGTTGGGGGGGGAGGAGGGGATATTCAGCAATGACTGCTAGCTGTTCTAATGCTGCTAGCCACCAACGCTGAAACTTAGACACAGATAGTCAATGCCGGAGTCATATTCAGCCCCAGCATTAAATATCTGGGTTGCCCGGGATTGGCAGGAAACTAACCGGGCAGTGGCAATATTCAGCTGCTGCCCTGTTAGCTTCCGCAGCAAAAGATAGGCCAGCCTTTGCTGCACCTTACTTTCACTGCTATGATGAGACCTATTGCTGATCTCTGTCCTCCTATTGCTTCCCTGCAGAAATATTAAAATATTTTTCTTACTAAATTAGTCTGTTTAGGATTCTTCCAAATATAGTCAATTACAAGGCAAAATAAGTTCCAACTAAGAAAAGTCAATTCTCTCAAGGTTTCTGCAACCATCTTCATCACAACCACTTACTTTGTCAGCAATCCAGCACTAATTAAATATGAAGATGGGGTATGTGAATATCTGCTCTGTCTCTCCTTATCTCACATCAGACTAACTGTGTTAAACCCTTTGAATATCAGGCCCAATATTTCTTCGGGTAGATCTTCTGTTTGCATATCTTGTGGTGCATCATCATGGTCAAGCAGCTGAACCTCTTCATTCTATATGTCCAATTCTCCTGGTTCAAGGGGACTAGACAGGTAGTTGTATTTCAGGGTAAGTGTCTAGGAAAATCTGCCAAGTCCATCAAGCCTTGTAATTCCAGTTTCTGTAAGAATGGCAAGACTACAAGTCCCATAAATGCAATGGGGTAAAATCAAGATTGGCATATACTGTGAATATCTGCTCATATGCCTAGTCCATATGAGAAGATGCTGATGGATGCTGATAATTTTCAGTATCTGAAATTGAAGGAAGAGGGAGATTCAGAATATTCTGGAAGACAGGCTAAGCAGGTAATGTTTGCAGAGATTCAGTGGCCATCTGGAGCAAAACTAGTCTGTTGTAGAAAATTCTGCATATGTTCTTATTTTACTCTATATTTTGGAAAACCACATAGCTAATTTATTGATATGCAATATATCAAATAAATTAAACCTTAAACTGTAATAACATGGCAGTATTATTTTCAGCCGGCAGGGAGGCAGCAAGCATGGCTCCCTGGATACAATTGGTATAATCTGCTGGAGCATCCCATGTAGAGTGAAAGTATTTGAGATATATCTCAATGTAGGAAACCTTTGAGCTCTGGGCATAGTGGAAGTGCCTGTTCTTTTAGTCTGTAGCAGGCACCATTTCTTTAAGAGTTTCTTTGGTTATCTGCGCCTTTTTCCTCTGGCTTGGGGTAGCTTTATCCTTTTTTGTTAGGGGTGAGCGACCAGAAAGGGCTGAGAGACTCCATCTGTCTTTTGATTATTTTTCAGCTGTGGTCTCAGGGGAGTGTAGGCATGACTGTTCCTTTGCCCTCTGCTACACTACTTCCTCGTTCAGATGAAGACCTTGGTGTATGAGAAAAGCCCAGCACGTCCATGACTGTAACACCACATTTGTAACTTTCACGTGTACCCAATTTGGGTCCATGAGGATGACGACTATCAGATCTGGGGGGGATCTGCCCAGGTGCCTGTTGATAACCTGATAGGGTACCGCCGACATTGTATTTTATTTCTCCTTTTGTGCTTCTCAGTAGTGGTTTATCTCATCTCTGTGAAAGCACTGAAATAAGCATCCAGCAGAGTTGCATGGACAGCAAAGGCTGAGTAGAGATGGGATCTCGGGTGATGTGGGAACGCCAATGTAGGCTTTCCAGAAGTTTTTTTAAAGACAGCAGCCCGGTCCAGAATGGGGCGACATAGGATGATGTCACCCAAGCGCTGTGGCTCCATATTCTCCCTGCTTGTCTATGGAGAAACTTGGTTTTGTGCTCTTCTCTCTTCCAGAATCACCAATCAGTTCCATGTAATCAGACAGTATACACCAATCCTGATTTTACCCCACTGCATTTATGGGACTTAGACTTGCCATTCTTATAGAAACTGGAACTACAAGGCCTGATATGCTGCCCTTAATCAGCCCATTCCTGATGATATGGAACTTGATGGTAGTCTCCCTTTTCTAGGGAATCTATAAAACCTCACAAATATTTCCTACCTAAAAGTTTCTGGATGCTGGCTATTTCCCTCTTCAGAGCTCTCAAATGTTTATGCGAGACCCACTCCCCTAATCAGGACTGCTTTCTAATGTATTGTCCAGGAGTGATCACTCTTCATAGTATAAATCAGAAGGATGGCTTATTTTAACCATAGAAGTGTCAGTCCTATGAAAGTAAAAAGCTGAGACTGCACCCATGTTTTCCATTAGGATGATACATATATAGATATAAATAATCATGGATTCATAAAACTCCAAAAATTCATTTGAAGAAAAAGCTGTATTTCCTTTTTTTCAGCACTAGACTTTGAGTCACTGGTTAGCTTTAGCTAAAAATCAACAACTGAAGGTTGAGTCAAATGGTATCTTTTCTTCAATCCAAATTAAATTGCTGCTGTTTAATGCTGTCATGAAGGGATCTGTGGGTGTAAAGAAGCCAAGGTTCTGTCTCTCAGAAGGAAAAGAAAGAAAGCAGGACATGGAGGTAGTAGTGCAAAAGGAAACAAAATAAACTAAACTGATTCCAGGAGGTCAAGTAAATGATTTCCATAAGGTTACTGCACAGCTAAAGTTGGAAAAATGCCATAGAAAAAGCTAGGCAAGAGTGTTTCTTGCATGCTTCTGTTGGAGGGCTGGAGCCAGAAACTGTCATAAAACACAAGGCCTGAGTAATAGGAACAGAAATGCTACAAGAAAACATGGGCCCTGCAGATTTATTTATTTAGTCGTGCTTATATATTGCTTTTCACCGGGTCAAAGCAGTTTACAATAAACAAGGAGGAATACATTGAACAGGGTTATTTGTATTTATAGAAGGAAAGGAGTATACCATCACCAGGGGGAATATGGGTTTTTATCTGCTTTCTAAATGCAGTTAAGTCATTGTTGCTGCAGACTTGGGTTGGAAGAGAGTTCTAAAGTGAGGGTGCATAGAGATCGAATGCACGGTTACACGTCTGCTGCTTAAATTTTGTTCTGTCATTTGGCATATTGAGTATATTGTTCATAGTCTGTCATGTTGGTCTTCCAGAGCTCGTCCGGGTTAGCAGGGTTTGTAGATAAGATGGTGGCTGTTGGTGAAGAGCTTTATGTATCAGAACCAGTGTTTTATATTTTATTCATGCTTCTAGTGGGAAAAAGCGTAGTTACTCACCTGTAACAGGTGTTCTCCAGGAGCAGCAGGAATCAGTCCTCACATATGGGTGACTTTGGGAATGCAGCGCGCATGCGCGGTCCCCTTCCTGCCCAAGGGTGCCATCTTGCTCAGACTGATGACATAGCTAAAAGACAGCAAAAATCAAAATGAAGGATAGGACTGCAACTCCAGGGGAGGAGGGAGGGTCGTGAGAACTGATTCCTGCTGCTCCTGGAGAACACCTGTTACAAGTGAGTAACTACGCTTTCTCCAGAACCAAGCAGGAAGTCAGTCCTCACATATGGGACTCCCCAGCTCCCATGAACCCAGAGCTGAAAAAAATGTCTCCCTCTCAAGAGCCTCAGCATCCGTGATAAGAATTTTCTCTGAGAACACACCCCGTACGGTAGCCCAACAGAAAGGGCCGGAGGGTAGGAGTCGCCTAAACCTCAAAGAGATTACAGAGTACCGCCTGGCCGAAAACACTGTCCCGCCAGGACTCTCTCTCCAGGCAGTAATGGGCTGCAAAGGTCTGGCTTGAAGACCAAGTTGCGGCCCAGCAGATGTCTGCCAACGGAACAGAGCGGAGATGAGTTACTGATGCGGCCTTCACCCTGACACGGTGGGCCGTGACCCGACCCTGCAAGGGAAGGTCGGCTGCCCTGTACGCCCAGGTGATGCAATCTGCTACCCAAGTGGACAACTTATGCTTGAAGACAGGTAACCACACCCGATTAGGGTCAAACGAGACGCTGAGTAGCCCTTCGATGCGCCCACGTACGTTCTATGTAAAAGGACAACGCTCTTTTACAGTCCAGGGTATGCAAGACTGTTTCAGCCCGGCTGGCATGTGGCCTGGGAAAAAAGGTCGGAAGAACCACCTCTTGACTGAGGTGGAAAGAGGAGACCACTTTTGGGAGGAACTTGGGATGAGTCCGTAGGACCACCCTGTTCCTATAGAACCGTGTGTACGGTCTATCAGATACCAGAGCTTGTAGCTCACTCACATGTCTGGCCGAGGTAAGAGCCACCAGGAAGAGCACTTCCCAAGAGAGGAAGCACAAATGGCAAGTAGCCATCTGCTCAAACGGTGGGCGTGTAAGTTGCTGCAAGACCACATTCAAATCCCACTCAGTCGCTGGTGGACAAACCGGAGGCTTGAGTAGAAGCAGACCTCTGAGAAATCTGGACACCAAGGGGTGAACCGACAGAGACTGTCCCCTCCACCGGTGAGTGGTGCGCTGACAAAGCACTGAGATGGACCAGAACAGAGTTAGACTTCAGGCCTAGGTCTGAAAGGTGAAGTAGATACTGCAGTACTACTGGCACAGGGCAAGAGAAAGGATCTTCATTGCATTGAGCACACCATACCGTAAATCTACACCACGAGGGCATAGGACTTTCTGGTGGACTGCCTCCTAGAGGCCAAGACCACCTCTTCAACCTCCCTAGGTA
Source organism: Ichthyophis bannanicus (assembly GCA_033557465.1). Lineage (NCBI taxonomy): Eukaryota > Metazoa > Chordata > Amphibia > Gymnophiona > Ichthyophiidae > Ichthyophis > Ichthyophis bannanicus. The sequence continues at coordinate 199,381,981 of CM066039.1, forward strand.
GAGGTAAGGGAGCTAGCACTATCCTTTCAGCAGCCATGCCATCAGATTGAGGGACCTGAGATTGGGGTGCAGAAGGGAACCCTGCTCTTGAGACAGGAGATCGTGTTGCAGCCCCAGAGGAAACAGAGCTTCCACTGCCAACTGCAGAAGACGTGGAAACCACGGCTCTCTCGGCCATCTGGGGGCTACCAGAATCACCGAGGCCTTGTCCCGAAGTATCCTGAACGGAGGATCTTGAACGGAGTTCGGGCCATCAGGGGCGTGAGAGCAAATGCATACAGGAGGCCCGTAGACCAAGTGATTAGAAAGGCATCTGTTGCCATCCTCAGGGGATGCGGCTGTCTGGAGCAAAACCTGGGCAGCTGACGGTTAAGTGGACTTGCAAAGAGATCGATAGATGGAAGTCCCCAGCGGAGGAAGATCTGCTGGACCACCAATGGATTCAACTGCCATTCGTGGGGCTGGAGAATCCTGCTTAGCTTGCCTGCTAGGAAGTTTTCCTGACCAGGTAGATAAACTGCTTTGAGAAACATACCTTGTCTGACCGCAAAGGACCAAAGGGCCAGTGCCTCCTGACAAAGGAGCCTGGACCCTGTGCCCCCTTGTTTGTTCACGTAGAACATTGCCACCTGATTGTCCATCTGAACTAGGACAGACTGTTGAGAGAGAGCATGGCAGAAGATTTGCAGAGCTAAGTGGATTGCTTGCAGCTCTAAAAGGTTGATCTGCTCTATGGCCTCCCGAGGGGACCACAGGCCTTGAGTGCACGTACCCTGGCAATGTGCACCCCAGCCCTTTAAGGACACATCTGTCGTCAGCACCCTTGTGTGTGCTGGAGCTAGAAAAGGTACACGCCTGAGAAGGTTTGGCAGATGTAGCCACCACTGTAAGGAGTTCAGAAGTTGTCTGGACACCTTTACTCTGTCTTGGAGGTCGCCGGTGGCTTGTGTCCACTGAACTCTGAGTCACCATTGAGCAGCCCACATGTGCAAACGAGCATTCGGGGTCACATGTACCGTGGATGCCATGTGGCCCAGGAGCTGCAGGAAGTGCCTGGCGGAAACACAAGAAGTGCTTTGGAATTGGTTGGCCAAGGCCATAAGTCTGTGGGCCCTGTCCTCGGGCAAGTAAGCTCTTGCCTGAAGGGTGTCCAACTTGGCCCCTATAAACTCTAGGTTCTGAGAGGGGAGCAAAGTGGACTTTGCGTAGTTTATGACAAAGCCCAGATGCTGAAGAAGAGAGAGAGTGCGAAGAGTGGCCTGTCGGGCCTCCTGGAGTGACTGGCCTCTGATTAGCCAGTCGTCCAGGTACGGGAAGACAAAAATCCCCTGATTTCTGAGAAAAGCCGCCACCACTGCCAGGCACTTGGTGAAAACCCTGGGGCAGAGGTTAGGCCAAAAGGAAGCACTCTGTACTAAAAGTGGTTTCCTCCCACCACAAATCTGAGATATTGTCTGTGGTCTGAATGGATGAGGATGTGAGTATAAGCATCCTTTAGGTCTATGGAGCATAGCTAGTCTCCCTAATGGAGGTAGGGCAGCAGTATCCCAAGGGTAAGCATCTTGAACATTTCCCTCTCCAGAAACTTGTTCAGATTTCGCAAGACTAGGATAGGTCTGAGGCCTCCTGTTCTCTTTGGTACTAGGAAGTACCTGGAGTAGAAGCCTTGCCCTTCCAGGTGGTGTGGCACCAGTTCCACCGCCTGCTCCTTTAAAAGACTTGACAACTCCTGAAGGAGGAGGTCCCTGTGTAGAGGGGAGTCTTGGAGGCTCCCCTGGATAGTAGGAGGGGAGTACCTGGTGGAAGTGGAGTATGTAGCCTTGTTGGACTATGCTCAGTACCCAGGTATCCCATGTGATGGCTGGCCACCTGTAGGCGTACAGGGTCAGCCGACCTCCTGTGCTGAGTGGAGCTACCAGAGGAGAGGCTATGCTGTGGGAGTCAAAAAACCCCTCCCTGCTGTGCAAGAGCCGGAGCTGACGGCTTGGGGGATTTTCTGCCTACAGGGCGCATGCCCTTGCCCCTTGGCCTGCTGGCCCTGTGGGGGAGCTGGAGAGGCCTGATACTGAGGGTAGGTTTTGTAGGCAGCACCCTTCCTCGGGAAAAAGGGATTCTTCCCTGAGCCCTTCTTTTTGTGAGATGGGGAAGAAGTCTTTCTGGACAGTCTTGTCCTGGTGAGAGTCTCGGTCTCGATTTCTGCAGCCTTCTCAGTCATGGGCTTGCCGAACAGGTTGTCACCTCGGCACGGGACATCGACCAACTTGTCCTGTACCCATGACTACAGGTCCGACGACTGTAGCCATGCCTGACGGTGTGCACCGATGCCGGCCGCGGCTATCCGGGCCGAAGCCTCAAAGCAGTCATAGGCTGCTCGAGATATAAACTTCGAGCACTCCTGGATCCCTGAAGACAAGCTTTGAATCTCTGCAAGGGTTCCTCAGAGAGGCCAGCCGAGAACCTGGCAATCTCCTTTGCCAGGTCTCTTAAGTACATGCACATGTTGTGGTACTGCAGACCCTCTGCAGACAGAAGAAAATGCTTTTAACTTAGAAAAAAGAGGCAGACACCGGCTGCAGCATCGCGAGGAGCCATATAGGGGGAGCAAGAGGGACCTCTGGAGGACTGAGGAGCCACACCCCAGAGCCAATGATGCAATACCGGCCTGCACCCAATCCAGAAAGGGAAGAATTCCTTTTAAAAGCCCAGACACAGGAGACACAGGAAGGAAGCTAACCCTGGAAGGAGAAAGGAGAGCTTTCCTGGAAGGAGAGAAGGACCAGGGAATAGGAGTCCTGACAGAAGGAACCGGCCCAGCAGACTCAATAGAACCAGGTGAAGGAATCCGCTTCAAATATCCCAAGAGGGGAGAGGATACACTTTCCAAGTGGGAAAGATACAAAGAAGAAGCTAACCCTGGAAGGAGAAGGACTGTGCCAGAGAGTCCTGGACCTGAGTCTGGCAGAGGCCAGCAACCTTTGAAAGACACAACGAGGAGTAACCAAGAAGGAGGTGAAAGAGTTACTTTGAAAGGTAACATTCCTGGCCCAGAGAGAAAGAAGCTGTGGTGCAAGTGTGGCTTAACCCCAGCAGAAGGCCGGCCGGAGAACGGGAGGCCTACCTTGGTGTCAGAGAGGCCAAACCACAGCAGGAACAAGCATCAACCCTCACTTGGCCGTGATAAACCCAAAAGGAAAGGTAATCACTATTTTACTGATTGTGATTTTATGAATGCTGTGACGCAGGAGGAGCAGGGCCTAGAGGAATGCTGTCCCTTCTAGAACTATTTGTGCTACAAAATACAAACCTGTGCCAAACAAGAAACTCTCTAGTATAAGAGCAGTAGGCAAGAGAAACTGTCCTCACTCTAGAGGTGTACAAAACCAAGGCTTACCTTTGGATGCAGCGCATTGGGACATCGTACAAACATTGTATAAAAAGCCTGAATGCGAGCCACTAGATATTCCTGACTGTGAACCAATGCAGGTGGAATTCCCGGATGACCTTTTGGACCCCGAGATGGATTGCAGCTATTGCCTGGCAGAAAGCTTTGAGCCCTTAGCCGAGGAGTAGAGCTGTGGTCTGGGGGAAGGTTTGAATCTGTTTTTCTTATAGTACTGCTGTGAAGTTAACAGGTCTAACTCAGTTCATGTTTCTTTTTCTTTCAACCTGAAGCAAGGACATTTTGTGTTGATGTAAATTCTGAGCTATTGAACCTATTTGCAATACGGGAAATAAAAGCCTTTATTCTCCCTACCCTCGGACTGTTATATTCTTTGGAGCTTTGGTTACCCAGAAGGCTACCAGGACTATAAAAACCTGGGCCCTGTCTTTGAGCTAAACTCCACCATAAAATATTTTTGTGTCCACCCTCCCTGCTGTGACATCCCAGTGCCACCAGGGGGGCGTGGTGACATAAAATGGCGTAGTTATTGGATTTTTGCCCAGAACGTACGTCAGCGCCAAAAAGAAAAGAAGCTTAAAACTCCTGAAAAAAAAGGAAAAGTCTTGGTTGTGCTGCTGAAAAAAAAAATCCCTAAAACCCGGACTGGATCAGCTGGAGAAACTGGACCGGAGGAGAAAAGACCCGGAGCGGAGTAGCTGAAAACCCGGAACGGATTGGGGAAATCCTGAACAAGGAAAATCCTGTTGCCGATTCCTCAAGCAGAGAGCTGTGGCAACCAACAGCAACTTCCATTCCCATGCTGATTACACACTAAACTCAGGTAAAATGTAATTGAGCCTGTCTAGTGTCGGACACCGGAGGAAGTTTAAAAAAAAAAAAAAAGTTTAGGGAACCGCACTTGGTTGTTTCTCTTTTTCTATCCTTGCAGGTGCACCATGGAGCCAAGAGAGCTGTGCGCATGGATGGCCCACCAGTTTGACAAACAAGCAGAGGTGGCGCTGAAGAATCAGGCCCAAGCGTTGCAGGCCATGCAAGCCCAGCAAGCACCAGTTTTACAAACTATGGAAAGCTGGTTGGCTCAGCAAAAGGAAGAGATGGCAAGGGTCAATGCAGAGAAGTTGAGTGCGACTGGTCTAAACAACCAAGGGGTTGGACAATGGACATGTCATGATTTGGTGGTAGGAAAATTGAGTCCTGATGATAATGTGGACGATTTTCTAGACTCCTTTACAAGAATAGCTAGTTCAGCTAATTGGCCGCCTGAACAATGGTCAATACGTCTCGCAGCGTCCCTTACGGGCAAGGCACTGGCTGCTTACCGGTCAATGCTGCCTGCCTTAGCCAACACCTATGAAAAGGTAGTGCTAGCAATTAGGGATCGCCTAGGGCTTACCCCATTGACCTACAATAAAATGTTCAGGGCTACTACCCTTAGGGCGGATGAAACGCCAAAAGCCCTTGGTTACAGAATCAGGAGCTTAGCGTACAAGTGGCTACAGCCAGAAAGGAAAAACATAGAGACACTAATGGACGCCGTGGTATTAGAACAATACATGACAGCGGTGCCCAGTAGGGTACAGAACTACCTAATGTTACAAAATTGCTGTACCACTACAGAGGCAATAACCCTTACCGAGAGGTACCTAGAGGCTGAGAAAGTCACCCAACATAGGATGGGTAACCCCAAAGCAGCAATAGGTATGGAAGCCCGGAAAGTAGGGAGCCCTTCCCGACCAGTATATGGCAATGTAAGAATTAATAACCCTCCAGATAGGGAAAAGGTTAAGCGCTGTTTTTCCTGTGGTAAAATGGGACATTTAAGGAATGATTGTTATGCTCGCACTGCTCTTGTGGGGGAGGTCCCAAAGACAGTCCGAGAAGGATTTGTGTTAACTGTACAAATACATGGAGTGGATGTAAGGGCGCTTCTGGATTCAGGCGCTGATCAAACGATGATGTCCCAAAAGTTATGGTCTGTGATCAGAGGCCAGAGAGGATCCGTTTCTGAATATCCAGAAGGCCGTGTTAAGATAAAATGTATTCACGGGGCAGCCACAAGCTATCCTCTCTATAGGCTATGGGTCAAAGGCTTGGGAATAAAGTAAGAAATGCTGGTAGCAGTCGTGCTGAAATTGCCCCAAGAATTAGTATTGGGTCGCGACTGGCCGCAGTTCTGGAGGAGCCTTAAAGAGGGCTTATCTCCACTAATAATCCCACATTCCACCTGTAGTTGGCATGAGTCTGTGGATAACCCGGAGTCCCGGTCTAAGCCGGCCGATCACTCCAATGTACAGCCAAACAGCTCAAAGAAGAATGAGCCTCCTAAAAAGGCTCTAGTTTCCACAAGATCCCATACCCAGGATGATGAACAGCCCTCGTGCTCCAGAGATAATTCTTTGGGAACCTCCCCTCGCACGAGGACCTGATTGGAGATCCCGTGCGGAAAGAGCGAAAGCCGAAAGCGGAGCGAAGGCGGGAACGAAGATGTCGCTCTCAGGGACGGGCAAAATTGGAAGCAGGAGGAGGAATGCCCTGGGTACCGGCCGAATTAATGGAGAAGTTTCCCTCCTTCAAGAGAGAGCAAAAAGCGGACCCGGTACTAACTCATGCCTTTGAGCAGGCACGAGACAAAAGGGATTCCTACCCCAGATTCTGTATGGAGGATGACCTGCTCTATCGAGAGAGCAAAGATCCACGAACTGGGGTACTACGGAAACAGCTAGTGATACCGAACACATTTAAATCATTGATTCTACGACTGGCCCATGACCATCCCGTAGGGGGTCATAAGGGAGCACAGGGTACGCTAGATCAGATTCTGGCTAGATTCTATTGGCCAGGGGTATTTCGGGAGACAACTCGATTCTGCGAGTCCTGCGCGACGTCCCAAAAGGTGACCACCCGAAAACCTCCTGTCGTGCCATTAATACCGATGCCGGTGATTTCAGACCCAGTAAGAAGATTGGCCATGGACATAGTAGGGCCCCTGGTTAAAACACCAGGGGATTTCAATATATCCTGGTAATCATCGACCAGGCCACCCGGTTCCCGTGGGCCATCCCATTAAGAAGTATTTCAGCTAAGCCCATTGCCAGCGAGCTGGTCAAATTATTCTGTGAAACTGGATTTCCGCAAGAGATCTTGACCGACAGGGGCAGCAATTTTCTGTCAAAGTACCTCGCGCAGGTGTGGGACGCCTTTGGCATTCACCATAAGAAGACCGCTGCGTACCATCCCCAGTGTAACGGTCTGGTGGAAAGCTTGAACCAGAGCATCAAGCAAATGCTCCGACGAGCGCTAGGTGGACAGATGTCAGAATGGGACACTATGCTACCATTCATTTTGTACGCTTGCAGGGAACGAAGACAGACTTCCCTGGGCACGTCACCATATGAACTCCTGTATGGACGGTCCCCACGAGGTTTATTAGATGTCCTAAAGGAACAGTGGATCGAACCCGTTGAGGCCGAAATAGGAGTGCCCCTATTTCTGCAGAACCTCAGGACTCGTCTAGAATGAACCTCCCAGGTTGCCGGTGAAAATCTGAAGAAGAGTCAACAAAGACAAAAGCATTATTATGACCAGCGGGTAAAGCACAGACAATTAAAAGCAGGAGAAAAGGTGATGATCCTGGTAGCAGGTGCTACCCCTAGGTTTGAGGCCCGATGGAGAGGACCTCATACGATAGTCAAGTCTATGGGGCCGACTTCCTACGAGGTCAAGGATGACAAAGGGCACACGCAAATTTATCACATTAATACTCTTCGGCCTTGGCATGACCGATCTGTTCTGCTAGCATCAGCAACCTACGTATTCTACCCTGAAGAGATACCGACGGATATCAGGCAGAAGAAGTATTGTACCGATAAACTACACTTTAATGCGGACACAATGTCGCGTATTCCGTGCTGTGTGGAAGAGGCTTCACCAGCCCGTCATATTTTAAGAGGGGGGATATGTGGTACTGCAGACCCTCTGCAGACAGAAGAAAATGCTTTTAACTTAGAAAAAAGAGGCAGACACCGGCTGCAGCATCGCGAGGAGCCATATAGGGGGAGCAAGAGGGACCTCTGGAGGACTGAGGAGCCACACCCCAGAGCCAATGATGCAATACCGGCCTGCACCCAATCCAGAAAGGGAAGAATTCCTTTTAAAAGCACAGACACAGGAGACACAGGAAGGAAGCTAACCCTGGAAGGAGAAAGGAGAGCTTTCCTGGAAGGAGAGAAGGACCAGGGAATAGGAGTCCTGACAGAAGGAACCGGCCCAGCAGACTCAACAGAACCAGGTGAAGGAATCCGCTTCAAATATCCCAAGAGGGGAGAGGATACACTTTCCAAGTGGGAAAGATACAAAGAAGAAGCTAACCCTGGAAGGAGAAGGACTGTGCCAGAGAGTCCTGGACCTGAGTCTGGCAGAGGCCAGCAACCTTTGAAAGACACAACGAGGAGTAACCAAGAAGGAGGTGAAAGAGTTACTTTGAAAGGTAACATTCCTGGCCCAGAGAGAAAGAAGCTGTGGTGCAAGTGTGGCTTAACCCCAGCAGAAGGCCGGCCGGAGAACGGGAGGCCTACCTTGGTGTCAGAGAGGCCAAACCACAGCAGGAACAAGCATCAACCCTCACTTGGCCGTGATAAACCCAAAAGGAAAGGTAATCACTATTTTACTGATTGTGATTTTATGAATGCTGTGACGCAGGAGGAGCAGGGCCTAGAGGAATGCTGTCCTTCTAGAACTATTTGTGCTACAAAATACAAACCTGTGCCAAACAAGAAACTCTCTAGTATAAGAGCAGTAGGCAAGAGAAACTGTCCTCACTCTAGAGGTGTACAAAACCAAGGCTTACCTTTGGATGCAGTGCATTGGGACATCGTACAAACATTGTATAAAAAGCCTGAATGCGAGCCACTAGATATTCCTGACTGTGAACCAATGCAGGTGGAATTCCCGGATGACCTTTCGGACCCCGAGATGGATTGAAGCTATTGCCTGGCAGAAAGCTTTGAGCCCTTAGCCTAGGAGTAGAGCTGTGGTCTGGGGGAAGGTTTGAATCTGTGTTTCTTATAGTACTGCTGTGAAGTTAACAGGTCTAACTCAGTTCATGTTTCTTTTTCTTTCAACCTGAAGCAAGGACATTTTTGTGTTGATGTAAATTCTGAGCTATTGAACCTATTTGCAATACGGGAAATAAAAGCCTTTATTCTCCCTACCCTCGGACTGTTATATTCTTTGGAGCTTTGGTTACCCAGAAGGCTACCAGGACTATAAAAACCTGGGCCCTGTCTTCGAGCTAAACTCCACCATAAAATATTTTTGTGTCCACCCTCCCTGCTGTGACATCCCAGTGCCACCAGGGGGGCATGGTGACAATGTACAGCTGGTAAGTCTGGACATGGCAAGAGAGCATAGAGCCCTGGAAGCACTTTCTACCGAGGGCATCCAGGTTCCAGGCCTCCCTGCCGGGAGGCACCGAGGAGTGCATCTTTTGACTTTTCAGCCTATGCATGGCCGATTCCACAACCATGGAGTTGTGCAGTAGCTGCGCCTTTTGGAACCCAGGGCTCTTACGGACTCGATAAATGGAATCGACCCGCTTGATCAGAACCGGCGCCAAGGCCGGTGCTTCCCACATACGGAAGAGCAGCCATTCCAGCATCGGAGGAACCAGAACAGTAAAGGCTTCCTTCAGAGAAAAATCATACTGGAGAGCATCAAGCTCTTCGAGGCTCCTCCTCAGCATCCGCAGGGAATGCCAAAGCCTTGGCCATGTCGCTGCCAAAATCCGAGAACCGGGTATCCTCCGGGGGGACCTTCTCCTAGGCTCAGACTCCGGGGAGTCCGACGGGACGCACCGGGTCTGGAAGATGTCAGGAGACTCCTCGTCCTCTGTCTCCCACGCGACTCCTCCGAGGAGGAGTCAAGCGGCTCCGGCCGTGTGGACCTAAAATGCCACCTACCCCGACGCTGAGGGCTCCGGCATCGACGACCTCGGTCCCACACGGGAGATCGAGGGAGACCTCGGCCGAGGATTGAGTCGAGACTTAATGGACTCGAGGATAGGCTCGGCCTCCGGGGTCAACTTAGACGTCGAAGTCCCGGTGGTCGGGGCAGATGCACCAGTCAGACCGGCGATCAGTACCTGCTGCTGCTCCACGAAAGCAGCCAGGCTGCTCTCCAGTGCCGTCAACCTGAGATCAAGCTCAGGAGACTCCGCAGCCCCCGACTGATGTCGGTTCTCCCGGAGGAGAGTCAACGTGGACAACAGAAGTTACCTGACTCGGGGACTCCGGCTCCAGGCGACATGGTTTGGTCGGCCGCTCAGACTCCGAGAGCCCGGGATGGCGGTCAGGGCTTCGCGACCTGGCCCTTGAGGATCCAGGTTCATCCACTGACACCGCCCTCACGAGCTTTTTCTTCCTTTTCTGCCCCCGGGCGGGAGAACCCCTCTCAGATGACCCACGACGGCGCTCTGGGTCAGAATCCCGAGATGTCGAGGCCTCTGACGAAGTCCGTGCCCGGCTGGATGCGGACTCCGAAAAAATTATTTCACGTTGATGCTGACGGCTCCGAAGCGCCTTCAAAAACATCTTGCCGCACGGGCCACAGACCAGCGGGTCATGGTCAGGCCCGAGGCATCAGTTGTGTGTGTCGGTGAGAGACATACGTTTCTTACACCGATCACATTTTTTGAACCCGCTGGCAGCCATCGGGGGAAAAAGGCCTCTGCAAGGTCAAAAGACAGGGGTGTCAGTGAAAATAACAGAAAAAGCGCGAACGCTAGTCACAAAGGACAAAAAACGAAAAAGAAGTTCCGGACTCGATACCAGTGTACCGAGTCGAGGCAGGATGGGGAACCGGCGTTGAACCGGATAAAGAGACGTGAAAAATCACAGGAAAAAAAAAATCAACTTTTCCCGGGTGACACGAACTACGTCCGTTGGGCTCTGCGGAAAAAGAAAGACTGAGCAAGATGGCACCCTTGGGCGGGAAGGGGACCGCGCATGCACGCTGCATTCCCAAAGGCTTTCTTTGAAAGAACATAACATAAGATCATAAGATATGCCATACTGGGTCAGACCAAGGTCCATCAAGCCCAGTATTCTGTTTCCAACAGTGGCCAATCTACGTCATACGTATCTAGCAGTTTCCCCAAGGGACACAGGTTCCACAATGCTTGCATTGGTTCAAGCATTGATATCCTGGGTCCCTTCTTAATAATGGTTTATGGACCTTTCCTCCAGGAACTTGTCAAAACCTTTTTTAAACCCAGCTACACTAACAGCCTTTACTACATCCTCCGGTAACAAATTCCAGAGTTTGATTACACGTTGAGTGAAAAAATATTTTCTTTTATTAGTCTTAAATAGTTTACCCTGTAGCTTCATTGCATGTCCCCTAGTCTTTCTATATTCTGATAAGGTAAACAATCGATCTACGTTTACCCGTTCCACTCCATTCATTAATTTATAGACTTCTATCATATCTCCCCTCAGCCGTCTCTTTTCCAGGTTAAAGAGCCCCAACCTGTTTAGCCTTTCTTCATAGGAGTATCCTTCCATCCCCTTTACCATTTTGGTGGCTCTTCTCTGAACCTTTTCTAAAATCGCTATATCCCTTTTAAGATATGGCGACCAGAATTGCACACAATATTCAAGGTGCGGTCTCACCATGGAACGATATAGAGGCATTATAATATCTTTTGTTTTATTTTCCATTCCTTTCCTTATCATACCTAGCATTCTATTTGCTTTCTTGGCCGCTGCTGCACACTGGGCCGAGGGTTTTAACATGGTATCCACAATGACGCCTAAATCTTTTTCCTGGGTGGTGGTTCCTAATGTGGAACCTTGCATCGTGTAACCATAGTTTGGGTTGTTCTTCCCTAGGTGCATAACCTTGCACTTGTCCACATTAAATTTCATCTGCCATTTTGATGCCCAGTCTTCCAATTTATCAAGATCCTCTTGCAATTTTCCACAATCCTCTTGGGTTTTAACAACTTTAAATGCTTTTGTGTCATCTGCAAATTTGATAACCTCACTCGTTATTCCACTTTCCAGGTCATTTATGAATATGTCAAAAAGCAGCGGACCCAGCACAGATCCCTGGGGTACACCACTATTCACCTTTCTCCATTGGGAAAATTGGCCATTTAGCCCTACCCTCTGCTTTCTATCTTTTAACCAGTTCCTGATCCACAATAGTACACTGCCTCCTATCCCATGACTCTTTAGTTTTGCCAAAAGTCTCTGATGAGGGACCTTGTCAAAGGCTTTCTGAAAGTCCAGAAACACAATATCAACCGACTCACCTTTGTCCACCTGATTATTCACTCCTTCAAAAAAACATAACAGATTAATAAGACAAGATCTTCCTTGTCTAAAGCCATGTTGGCTGTCTCCCATTAGGTCATGACTATCTACATGCTGAGTAATTTTATTCTTTATGATGGTTTCTACCATTTTTCCCGGTACTGATGTCAGGCTCACCGGTCTGTAGTTTCCCGGATCACCCCTGGAACCCTTTTTAAAAATTGGTGTTACATTGGCGATCCGCCAATCTTCAGGTATTAGAGATGATTTTAATGATAGTTCACAGATTACTAATAGCAGGTCTGCAATCTCGTATTTCAGTTCCTTCAACACCCTTGGATGTATACCATCCGGCCCAGGTGATTTGCTACTCTTCAGTTTATCTAATAGTTGTAATACATCTTCCCGATGTATCGATACTTCCTTCAGTTCTTCCGCACCTTTAAATACCACTTCAGTCATGGGTAACATCCCTACATCTTCCTCAGTAAAGACTGAAGCAAAGAATTCATTAAATCTCTCCGCTATCGCCTTGTCGCCTCTTAGTGCTCCTTTAACCCCTTTATCATCTAATGGACCAACTGACTCTCTCACAGGTTTTTTGCTACGAATGTACTTGAAAAGGTCTTTACTTCGCGTTTTTGCTTCCACAGCAAGCTTCTTCTCAAATTCTCCCTTTGCCTGCCTTATCAATGCCTTGCATTTGACTTGCCAGTGCTTGTGCTGTTTCCAGGTTTCGTCGTTTGGCTCTTTTTTCCATTTCCTGAAAGATGCTTTTTTGGCAACAACAGCCTCTCTGACCTCACCTTTAAACCATGCTGGCAGTTTTTTGGACTTCCTTCCACTTTTCTTAAAGCATGGAATACAGCTGGTCTGGGCTTCCAAGATAGTATTTTTCAACAACAGCCAAGCCTGATGTACGTCTTTAGCCTTTGCAACTGCTCCTTTTAGTTTTTTCTTAACTGTTTTCCTCATTTTATCATAGTTTCCCTTTCGAAAGTTAAAAGGTAGTACTGTGGATTTCCTTACTATCCCTCCTCCACTAATTAAATCAAAGGCGATCATGCTATGATCACTATTGCCAAGTGGCCCCAACAACCTTATCTCTTGCACTAGATCTGGTGTTCCACTAAGGACTAGGTCTAATATGGCTTCCCCTCTGGTCAGTTCATGAACCAGCTGCTCCAAGAAGCAGTCATTTATTTCATCTAGGAACTTTATCTCCCTAGCATGTCCTGACGTGACACTGACCCAGTCGATACCGGGGTAGTTGAAATCACCCATTATTATTACTGCACTGTAACTTTTCTTAGCTTCCTTGATTTCTTTGAGCATTTCATCATCCATTTGGTCATTCTGGCAAGGCGCTCGATAGTACACCCCCCACTGCCATCGCCTTCCCCCTTTTACATGGAATTTCAATCCATATAGATTCTACAGCAGATTTTGTTTCCTGCAAAACTTTAATCCTTTCTGACTCAATGCCCTCTCTAACATAGAGAGCAACCCCTCCACCAATTTGATCAGCTCTATCATTACGATATAGTTTGTACCCAGGTATCACAGTGTCCCACTGGTTGTCCTCCTTCCACCATGTCTCTGATACTCCAATCATATCTAACCTTTCATTTAGTGCTATATATTCTAACTCTCCCATCTTACTTTTTAGACTTCTAGCATTTGCATACAAGCATTTTAGAGAATGTATTTTACTCATATTAATTTGGCTATTGTTAGACATGGGTAATTTGGGATCTTTAAGCTCAGTCTGCTCCATACTTGAGGGCATTTGGGCTACTTTACTCGTTTGTGGAACCTCTCTGCTTTTGGTAGTATCCTTCAAAGATACATTCTTCCGAACCATCCGCTCTTGGGCGACTGTCGGCTTTCCCCTAATATCTAGTTTAAAAGCTGCTCTATCTCCTTTTTAAAGGTTAATGCCAGCAGCCTGGTTCCATCCCGGTTAAGGTGAAGCACATCCCTTCGGAAGAGCCCCTCCTTTCCCCAGAATGTTCCCCAGTTCCTAACAAATCCAAAACCCTCATCTCTGCACCATTGTCTCATCCACGCATTGAGACTCCGGAGCTCTGCCTGCCTTTTGGGTCCTGCGCGTGGAACAGGAAGCATTTCGGAGAATGCTACCCTGGAAGTTCTGGATTTCAATTTCCTACCTAAAAGCCTAAATTTAGCCTCCAGAACCTCCCTACCACATTTTCCTATGTCATTGGTACCGACATGTACCAAGACAGCAGACTCCTCCCCAGCACTATCTAAGACCTTATCTAGGTGGCACGTGAGGTCCGCTACCTTCGCACCTGGCAGGCATGTTACTAGGCGATCCTCACGTCCACCAGCCACCCAGCTATCTACATGCCTAATGATCGAATCACCAACTATAACGGCTGTCCTAACCCTTCCCTCATGGGCACATGGCCCTGGAGAAACTTCCTCGGTGTGAGAGGGTTTTACATCACCTGGAGGACAGGTCCTAGTTACAGGATCACTTCCTGCCACACCAGGGTGATGCTCTCCTGTCACGTGACCTCTCTCCTCCATTGCGACAGGGATGCTGCCAGACTGGAGGTGGGACTTCAGGACTATATCCCTGTAGGTCTCGTCTATGTACCTCTCTGTCTGTCTTATGCTTTCCAAGTCTGCTACTTTAGCCTCTAGAGAACGGACTCGTTCCCTGAGAGCAAAGAGCTCCTTGCACCTAGTGCACACGTAAGACCTCTCACCAACTGGGAGAAAATCATACATGTGACACTCAATGCAAAAGACTGGAAAGCCCCCATCCTGCTGCTCGACTGCTGTCTGCATCTTAGTTGTAAGTTTGTGTTTAGATCTAAGTTCTTTACTTACTAAGGGTTGCTATGGATATTTATACTAATAAAACTGTACCTAATACGTGTAATATACCTTGTTCACGTGAAGCTTAACTAATCTCAGGTCCTAAGTGTATGACTGATTTGGGTAATGAGCTTCACCTGAGAGCACCTCCTGTCTTTTAAGATGTGTAAGTACCTATAAAGCTACGATTATCCAAGGGGAGGGAGGGAAATAACACTTATTAAAAGAGGGCTGCTACACAGTACCCTGTTTTGCCTTTTGTGCTAAGCTAAATTCTGATTTGATTTAAATTATAGCTCTTAGCTGCTGCTAGGCTCTAACTTCTTATGAAATTTAAACTACAAGCTCTCTGCTGGGTTCTAAATTTAACCAGAAGGCTCTCTTCTGTGTTTTAAATTTAAGCTAAAAGTACTTTGCTGATGCCAAGCCCTGAGTGACTATTAAATTTAGACTACAAGCTCTCTGCTGGGTTCCAAATGTAACCAGAAAGCTCTCTTCTGTGTTTTAAATATAAACTAAAAGTACTTTGCTGTTACTAGGCCCTGAGTGACTATTAAATTTAAACTACAAGCTCTCTGCTGGGTATGAAATGTAACCAGAAAGTTCTCCTCTGTGTTTTATATTTAAACTTAAACTGCTGCTACTAGGCCCTGACTGATTTAACAAAAAATAGTGGGTTCACAGATTAATTAGCTTTAATACAAAGAATTCCTTTTAGAAAATTACCAGAAGTATATACTCACAGTTGCAGATCTCTCTTCAGAAGTAACAGTCCCTTTTTCTAGTCCTTCAAGACCAAAGCTGGGGAAATGCTCTGCACGAGGGCGCCGTCGGCGCCGACGTCACCCATATGTGAGGACTGACTTCCTGCTTGGTCCTGGAGAACATGGAGTTCTCTGAGGACAGGAGTGATGTGGTCGTGTTTCTTTACCCTCTGAATGATCCTCACCGTTGTGTTGAGGGCTGTTCGTAGTGGATTGCTGGTGATGGCCATGAGTCCTTGGTAGATTGCATTACAATAGTCTAAGTGCAATAGTGTCATTGCTGTGCAGAAGTCTTGTGAGTCTATGAGTGGTCTGAGCCTTTGTACTATTTTTGCTTTTGCAACCTGCTGTTTAAATGAAAGTGTTTGATCAAGGATGACTCCTAGATATTTTATGTGTTTGGACTTTTATTTTAGTTGTGCCTAGAGTGAGGAATGGTGCGGGGGTGAAGGTTTGGTCTTTGGTTACAAATAACACTTCCGGTTTTTTGAGGTTTATGACGAGATTGTTTTCTTGTAGCCATTTGGAGACATCCATTAGTTTTGGGTTTGTTGGATTGGTAGTCATGATGGGTCCATAGAACATAATGTCATCTGCATACAGGTGGAAGTTGATATTATGAGACCGTATCATTGCGCAGATGGGTTGAATGTAGATGTTGAAGAGTGTGGCTGAGAGGGAGGACCCTTGTGATATTCCTGGAGTTTGCTGAAAGGGTGGGGAGGCAGCGGTGATAGTTCGAATGTGTTGGTGTCTGTTAGTTAGGTAGGACTGGAACCATTGTAGTACTTTGTCCTCTATGCCAATCTCTTGTAGTCTGCACAGACTTGTGTCAAATGCCACAGACATGTCCAGAAAAATCAGTGCATAACCAGCCTGTTTGGCCTGTATCCCTTTGGTTAGGGTGTTAAGGAGAGTGACCATGAGGGTTTCAACTCCATGGGAGGGGCGGAACCCATGCTGCTGAGGATCCAGGGTGTTGTTCTGTTCCAAGTAATCTTGCAGTTGCTGTTGGACTATTTTCTCAATTATCTTCGCAGTGAATGGTAGGCACTCTATTGGTCTGTATGAGGTGGGTTCCAATGGGTCGAGATCAGGTTTTTTGAGGGATGGTCGTATGATGGAAGTTTTTAGGTTGTTGGGCATTTTGCCTTGTTTGAATGATGCATTTACTATGTTTGCCAGAGTAGCGCTAAGTTCCTGTTTTGACTTTTTTATCCACGCCACTGGGCAAAGGTCGAGCGGGGAGGTTGTGGTGTTTAGTCCTGATATGGTGGTTTTGATTCTTTCTTTAGAAATCGTCGCAAATAGAGTAGTTACTCACCTGTAACAGGTGTTCTCCAGGAGCAGCAGGAATCAGTCCTCACATATGGGTGACGTCGGCGCCGAAAAAGCCCCCGTGCGGAGCATTTCCCCATCTTTCAAAGAAAGCCTTTGGGAATGCAGCGTGCCTGCACGGTCCCCTTCCCGTTCAAGGGTGCCATCTTGCTCAGTCTGATGACATAGCTAAAAGACAGCAAAAAACAAAATGAAGTATATGACCGCAACTCCAGGGGAGGAAGGAGGGTCATGAGGACTGATTCCTGCTGCTCCTGGAGAACACCTGTTACAGATGAGTAACTACTCTTTCTCCAGGACCAAGCAGGAAGTCAGTCCTCACATATGGGACTCCCCAGCTCTAGGCTACCGGGAACCCAAAGCTGAAAAAATGGCTCCCTCTCAAGAGCCTCAGCATCCGTGATAAGAATATCCTCTGAGAACACCCCCATACGGTAGCCCAATACAAGGGCCGGAGGGTAGGAGTTGCCTAAACCTCAAAGAGATTACGGAGTACCACCTGTCCGAAAGCACTGTCCCTACGGGACTCTCTCTCGAGGCAGTAGTGGGCTGCAAAAGTCTGGCTTGAAGACCAAGTAGCAGCCCGGCAGATGTCTGCCAACGGAACAGAGTGGAGATAAGCTTCTGACGCAGCTTTCGCCCTGACACGGTGGGCCGTGACTCGACCCTGCAAGGAGAGGCCGGCTGCCCTGTACGCCCAGGCAATACAATCTGCTACCCAAGTGAACAATGTACGCTTGGAGACAGGTAACCCCAATTTATTAGGGTCAAAGGATACGAAGAGCTGAGTAGCCCTGCGATGCCCCTTTGTACGTTCTATGTAAAAGGACAACGCCCTCTTACAGTCCAGAGTATGCAAGACTGTCTCAGCCTGGCTGGTATGCGGCCTGGGAAAGAATGTCGGAAGAACCACCTCCTGGTTGAGGTGGAAAGAGGAGACAACTTTTGGCAGGAACTTCGGATGAGTCCAAAGGACCACACTGTTCCTATAGAACCGTGTGTATGGTCTATCAGAAACCACAGCTTCTAGTTCACTCACACGTCTAGCTGAGGTAAGAGCTACCAGGAAGAGCACCTTCCAAGAAAGGAAGCGTAAATGGCAAGTAGCCATCGGCTCAAACGGTGGGCGAGTAAGTTGCTGCAAGACCACGTTCAAATCCCACTCAGTGGCTGGTGGACAAATTGGAGGCTTGAGCAGAAATAGGCCTCTGAGGAAGCGGGACACCAAGGGGTGAACGGACAGAGACTGACCCTCCACTGGTGAATGGTGTGCTGAAAGAGCACTGAGGTGGACCCGAACAGAGTTGGACTTAAGGCCTAGATCTGACAGGTGAAGAAGGTATTGTAGCACTACTGGCACCAGGCAGGAGAAAAAAATCTTCATTGACCTGAGCACACTATATCGTGAACCTACGCCATTTGCATGCATAGGACTTTCTGGTGGACTGCCTCCTAGAGGCCAAGACCACCTCCTCAACTTCCCTAGGTAGATGCAAGGGGGCTAGCACTATCCTTTCAACAGCCAGGTCTTTCAACAGCCAGGTCATCAGATTGAGGGATCTGAGATTGGGGTGCAGCAGGGAACCCTGATCCTGAGACAGGAGATTGGGTTGCAACCCCAGAGGGAATGGGAGTTTCCACCGCCAACTGCAGAAGAAGTGGAAACCATGGTTGCCTCAGCCATCTGGGGGCTACCAGAATCACCGAGGCCTTGTCCCGTAGAATCTTGAACAGAGTTCGGGCCACCAGGGGCGTGGGAGGAAACGCATACAGGAGGCCCATAGACCAAGAGATCAGAAACGCATCTGCTGCCATTCTTAGGAGATGTGGCTGTCTGGAGCAAAACCTGGGCAGCTGACGGTTCAGTGGACTTGCAAAGAGATAGATTGATGAAAGTCCCCATCGCAGAAAGATCTGCTGGACCACCAGTGGATTCAACTGCCATTCATGAGGCTGGAGAATCCTGCTTAGTTTGTCTGCCAAAAGGTTCTCCTGACCAGGCAGATAAACCGCTTTGAGAAACATGCCTTGTTTGACTGCAAAGGAGCAAAGGGCCTGTGTCTCCTGACATAGGAGTCTGGACCCCGTGCCCCATTGCTTGTTCACAAACAACATTGCTACCTGATTGTCTGTCTGAACTAAGACAGACTGGTGAGAGGGGGCATGAGAAAAAGTCTGTAGAGCCAAGTGAATTGCTCGCAGCTCCAAAAGATTGATTTGCTGTGTGGCCTCCCGAGGAGACCAGAGGCCTTGCGTGCACGTGCCCTGGCAATGTGCACCCCAGCCCCTTAAAGAAGCATCGGTCATCAGCACCCTTGTGTGTGCTGGGGCCTGAAAGGGTACCCCCCCCCCCCTGAGGTTTGGGAGATGCAGCCACCACTGCAAGGAGTCCGAGTGGTTTGGACACCTTTACTCTGTCTCGGAGGTCGCCTGTGGCCTGCACCCATTGAGCTCTGAGGCACCACTGAGCCGCCCGCATGTGCAAATGGGCATTCGGCATCACATGTACTGTGGATGTCATGTGGCCCAGGAGCCTCAGGAATTACTTGGCGGAAACCCGAGAATTGCTTTGGAACTGGTTGGCCAAGTCCATCAATCTGTGGGCCCTGTCCTCGGGCAAGTAAGCCCTTGCCTGCAGAGTGTCTAATCTTGCCCCTATAAACTCTAGGTTCTGTGAGGGGAGCAAAGTGGACTTTGCGTGGTTTATGATAAAGCCCAGATGCTGGAGAAGAGAGACAGTGCGAAGAGTGGCTTGTCTGGCCTCCTGGAGAGACTGACCCCTGATGAGCCAGTCGTCCAGGTATGGGAAGACAAAAATTCCCTGATTTCTGAGATAGGCCGCCACCACCGCCAGGCATTTGGTGAAGACCCTGGGGGCGGATGTTAGGCCAAAGGGAAGTACTCTGTACTGGAAATGGTTTCCTCCCACCACAAATCAGAGACATTGTCTGTGATCTGGATGAATGAGGATGTGTGTATAAGCATCCTTTAGGTCTAAGGAGCACAGCCAGTCTCCTTGCTGGAGGTAGGGAAGCAGTATTCCAAGGGTAAGCATCTTGAACTTTTCCCTCTCCAGAAACTTGTTTAGGTTTCGCAAGTCTAGGATAGGCCGGAGGCCTCCTATCATTTTTGGTACCAAAACGTACCTGGAATAGAAGCCTTGCCCTTTCAGATGGTGAGGCACCGGTTCCACCGCCTGATCCTTTAGAAGACTTGTCAACTCCTGCAGGAGGAGGTTTCTGTGCAGAGGGAGTCTTGGAGGCTCCCCTGGAAAGTAGGAGGGGGGTACCTGGTGGAAGTGGAGCATGTAGCCTTGTTGGACTATGCTGAGGACCCAGGTATCCCCTGTGATGGCTGGCCACCAGTAGGCGTACAGGGTCAGCCGACCTCCTGTGCTGAGTGGAGCCAGCTGTGGAGAAGAGGCTATGCTCTGGGAGTCAAAACCCTGCTCCCTGCTGTGCAGGAGCCGGAGCTGGCGGCTTGGGGGTCTTCTGCCTACGGGGCCAATGCCCCTGCCCCTTAGCCTGCTGGCCCTGTTTGGGAGCTGGAGAGGCCTGATAGTGAGGGTAGGATTTGTAGGCAGCACCCTTTCTCGGGAAAAAGGGCTTTTTCCCTGAGCCCTTCTTTTCTGAGAAGGAGCAGAAGTTTTCCTGGACAGCCTTGTCCTGGTGAGAGTCTCAGTCTCGATTTCCGCAGCCTTTTCAGCCATGGGCTTACCAAAAAGGTTTTCATCTCAGCAGGGGACATCGACCAACTTGTCCTGCACCCATGGCTCCAGGTCCGATGACTGTAGCCAGGCCTGACGGTGTGCACCGATGCCAGCCGCAGCTACCCGGGCCAAAGCCTTGAAACCATCATAGGCTGCTCGAGAGATAAACTTCCAGCACTCTCGAATCCCTGTTGACAAAGCCTTGAACCTCTGCAAAGGTTCCTCGGAGAGGCCAGCTGAGAACCCGGCAATCTCCTTTGCCAGGTCTCTTAAGTACATGCCCATGTACAGCTGGTAAGTCTGGACATGGCAAGATAGCATAGAGCCCTGGAAGCACTTTCTACCGAGGGCATCCAGGTTCCGGACCTCCCAGCCGGGGGGCACCGAGGAGTGCATCTTCTGACTCTTCAGACGGTGCATGGCCGATTTCACAACCATGGAGTGGTGCGGTAGCTGCGCCTTTTGGAACCCAGGGCTCTTACGGACACAATAAATAAAATCGACTCTCTTGCTAAGAACCGGCACCAAGGCCGGTGCCTCCCACATACTGAAGAGCAGCCATTCCAGCATCGGAGGAACCGGTACAGTAAAGGCTTCCTTCAGAGGAAAAAGTCATACTGGAGGGCATTGAGCTCTTCGGCTCGGCGTCCGCAGGGAAGGCCAGGGCCTTGGCCATGTCCCTCACGAAGTCCGAGAGACGGGTATCCTCCAGGGGGGGGACCTTCTCCTCCAGTGAGTCCGAAGGGATGCACCGGGTCTGGAAGGTGTCCGGGGACTCCTCGTCTTCCGTCTCCCACTCCGACTCCTCCAAGGAGGAGTTGAGCGGCTCTGGCCGTGTGGGCCTCGGTGCCACCCGCCCCAACGATGAGGGTATCGGCGTCGATGACATCGGCCCCACACGGGAGGTTGAGGGGGACCTCGATCGAGGATCGACTCGAGACTTCATCGACTCGAGGATCGGCTTGGTCTCCGGGGTTGACTTAGACGTCGAGGTCCCGGTGGTCGGGGCAGATGCACCGGTCAGACCGGCGATCAGCACCCGCTGCTGTTCCATGAAGGCAGCCAAGCTGCTCTCCAAGGCCATCAACCTGAGTCCAAGCTCAGGAGACTCAGCAGCCCCCGACTCGTGCCCCGACGTCGGCTCCCCCAGAGGAGAGTCAATGAGGACAACTGCACTTACGTGACTCGGGGACTCCGGCTCCACACGAGGTAGCTTGGAAGGCCTCTCCGACTCCGAGAGCCCGGGGTGGCGGTCAGGGCTACGTGACCTGGCCCTCGAGGAACCAGGAGCCTCCACCGATGCCGCCCTCATGAGCTTTTTCTTCCTTCGATGCTCCCTCGAGGGATACTCCCTTTCAGAGGACCCCCGACGGCGCTCGGGGTCGGACTCTCAAGATGTGGAGGCCTCTGACGAAGTTCGGGCCCGGCAGGAGGCGGAATTAGAGAATATTCTCTCACGCCGATGCTGACGGCTCCGAAGCACCTTTGATGACAATTTGCCGCATGGGCCACAGGCCAGCGGGTCATGGTCAGGCCCAAGGCATCGGAGGCAGCAGTCACGGTGAGAGACATACGTTTCTTGCACCGATCACACTTTTTGAACCCGCTGGCAGCCATCGGGCGAAAAAGGGCCCCTGAAAGGTCAAACGACCTGGGCTGCCAGTGAAAACACAAAAAGAGCACGAACGCTAGTCATGAAGGACAAAAACTGAAAATCACAAGTCCGGACTCGATACCAGTGTACTGAGCCCAGGCGGGAAGGGGAACCGGCGTCGAAACGGATAAAATAACGCGAAAATCACCAAAAAAAACCCTATTTTTCCCGGGTGACACGAAGTCACGTCTGTCGGGCTCTGCGGAAAAAGAAAGACTGAGCAAGATGGCACCCTTGGGCGGGAAGGGGACAGCGCAGGTGCACTGCATTCCCAAAGGCTTTCTTTGAAAGCTGGGGAAATGCTCCGCATGGGGGCTCTGTCGGCGCCGACGTCACCCATATGTGAGGACTGACTTCCTGCTTGGTCCTGAAGAAGTTCCCCATTCAGTGTTTGTGTTCATAGTAGGGTTGCGGGCTGGGTTGTTGCAGATAGTGTTGCTGAGGGCAAAGGACATGGGCTGAGAATAGTTAAAAAAAAAAAAAAAACACAGCATGCACCATCATGATCACCTCCATCTTCACATGAAAGGGGGTGCATGGAATTAGGGAAGAAGTTGCAGGAGCATCCAGTACAGTTTCCACACACTGGCCCATTGCAGACACTGGAAAGTTATGACCTAGCCCAGTGGCACGTTTTGCGCACAGCTATGCAGAATAACTGAGTTTGGTTCACAGATTAAGCTTCTGTATTCCAAGCTAGGCATAATTAGGGATATTAAAGTGGTAACATTCACAGGCCCTAAAGGGAGGGTGTTTCAGTCATTATGCAGTACCAATACCTACTGGCCACATGTAGCAATCATGCATTCTGGGTTTCAATGGGAGCTGTGATTTGCTGCCTTGGCCAAGGACTGTTGTTGCAATGGCTGGACAGGAAGAAAATGTAGTTACTCACCTGTAGCAGGTATTTTCCATGGACAGTAGGAAAAGTCCTCATGAACAGGTGACGTCATCCGACAGAGCCCCACATGGGAGTATTCCCAGCTCCTTCTGGAAGCTTTTGGAACCTCCTTTGCACATGTACGCATCTTCCCACCTGCCACTGTGACGCTATTTTACCTCAGTCAATACTATAGCTGAGGAGAATACAACACCTAGGGGAGGAGTATGGGCTTTGAGGTCTTTTACTGCTATCCACAGAGAACACCTGCTATAGGTGAGTAAACTACATTTTCTCCATGGAGAAGCAGGAAAAAAAAGTCCTCACGTATAGGACTCCATAGCTACAGACTACCTTGAAGGAAAAAATACAGGATAATAATCAGCCAAACAGAGGCAAAATTAAACTCTTTTTGGTGGCAATAGGCCTTTTGCATTTTATACCCTTTTTTTTTTTTTTTTTTTTAGGTAGCCTGAACTGAAATAAATTGGTCCAAGGGGGTTAGAGTTGGATTCTAGTCCCCAAACAGATTCCCGAGCATTGATTGGTCAAAGTTGCTGTTGCATTGGGAATCCCCCTCCAGACAGTAGTGAGATGTGAATGTGTGGACTGATGTTCATGTTGCAGTTTTGCAAATCTTTTCTATAAAGACCGAGTGCAAGTGGGCCACCAACACAGCCATAGCACTAATATTATGAACCGTGATAAGACTCTCAAACCTTAGGCCTAACCTGGGCATAAATGAAGGAGATGCAATCCGCTAACCAAATTGATAATGTGCGTTCGCAGACAGCAATCCCTAGCTTGCAGGGATCAAAAGAAACAGAAAGCTGGATGCTCTTTCTATGGGCTTTTGTCTGCTCCAAGTAAAAAGCTAAAGCTTGTTTGCAGTCCAACATTCACTGCAGCTTCTCCTCTGAGAGAAAGCACAGTTACTTACCTGTAACAGGTGATCTCTGGGAACAGCAGGAATAAGTCTTCACATATGGGTACGTCAGTACCGACGGAGTCTGCGCGGGAACGCTTCCCAGCGTCCAATCAAAAAGCTTTTGGAAGCATCCCACCACGCCTGCGTGCTGCCTTCCCGCCCTTCCCAACTGCCTCTCCTCAGTTAAGTTTCAAGCTGAGACAAAGAGAGAGAGAGAGAGAGAAGGGAAAGAAAGAGATAGAGAGATACAACTCCTAGGGGAGGTGGGTGGGTTGTGAAGACTTATTCCTGCTGTTCCCAGAGATCACCTGTTACAGGTAAGTAACTGTGCTATCTCCAGGAACAAGCAGGAATGAGTCTTCACATATGGGGACTCCCAAGCTAAGATGCCTGGAGTCCCAGCATGTCATAGATTGGAACATGCTATCCCCCACAACACCAGGCATCCTGAGGATGGAGGGTAGGAGTTGAAAAAGAAAGGCACTGTGGAACAGCTAACCTAGCATAGGACTGCAGACAAGGAGTCCATGTGTGGATGATAATTATCATCAATGATATTGAAAGAAATACTGCAATATGGACCTCCCCTAACAGGATTACACAGAAGTAAGGAGGTTCATGGGATCTACTGGGGAACCCAGTAGAGGAACCTCAAGGAGGACCTCACTGTGAAGTGGGAGGTAATAAACCTGTAGGAAAAAACAGTGGAGGTCAGATTCCTGAAAGGTAAAGGGAACCCCAGTAATAACTGGGGTAGTACAAAAACGGTGGGCCTTCAGCGGAAGGCTTTATGACAAAGGCCGAACTCCTTTGGCAACAGAGTGGCTCACACTTAGGGGCAAAAGAGAAGGCTGACCGATTTGGACAAACAGGCACAGTCCTTGTGGGAGAAAAAGGTATGGAAACCCCTTGTATCCCAAAAGAAAGGACAAATGCCTGAGGCGTTGAAGCCTGTGATTAACTGAAGATCCGCAATGTCTCTCCTAACTGGAGTCAGCTAGGAGAGATACTGGAACATGGAGAGCTTCAGAGGTACCTAAACCTTAAGGTTATGGTAGAAGTTGTTAACTACCACAGAGAGTGGTTGTGCGTGTAGAACCCTAAACATGCTGGATAGCATAGGTATGGGTAAAGCCCATCTATCAGAATCATACAGCTATATAAGCCTAGACAGTCAGGTAGATAAATATGCAGATACATATCTACCAATAATAAAATATCTCGACAGATACATATATATATAGATAGATAGATAGATAGATAGATAGATAGACATATAAGAATATATCTATAGTGAGATATGAAAGGGCATAAAATACACACAAATGATAGACAGACATCTGTAAGATGTATGCTATAGATATGAATATATATATAGGCCTCTATATGGGTGTCTGCAATGAAGCAGACAGAGATATGCCTACAGAAGGGTATTCACATAGGAAATGTGGAGAGGAAAGATTCATCTAATAACAAGAAGGTGAAACCTACTTGAGAAGAAATATACAGAATCTATTCCGACTGGTTATGAGCTACAGGGATGCTAGCTAGCAAAATAACCAGGACGGTTACGTGAAGCAGAGGATGATATCAGTCTGCAGCCAACAAGTCCCGAGTATTCCAGAACTCTAGCATGGTAAGTGAACAGAAGACGCAAAAAAATGAGATACCATGCTGACCTGCTTAAGGGCAAAAAGGTATCATGCGTTCTTACCATGAGGACGAGCTGCAAGGAGAAAAAGCATATTCCCGATTGGAAATACTATGGACCAAAGCAGGGAATTGGTAACTCCTTAAGCTTTCACGTAAGAGAAGGCCTATGTCCTTTATATTAAAAAGGAGATAGTGAAAAAAGGGAGAACCTTTTTAGTCATGGGAGACATGACTGAAAAAGCCTTTTCCAACCATCTAGGATAGCTGTTGGAGAAAAAAAACCCATGCTCTCTAGCAAGGGCCCATAGTGGAGAGCTTCTCTGTAGAATTGCAGAGAGCATGATGCAGGAGAATGAGGAGATAGAACTGGCTGCTGGAGAGCCAGTACCTATGTCAACTATGCTGCCAAACCCAGGGGAATGGAGATGGCAGAAAAGGAGACAATCCAACAAGCCTGTAGTGAAAACATTTCCAAGACAGATGACAGCACTGACTTGGGGCCACTACTAAGACCAGACAGAATGTTAGTGGAGGACAAATCTGGTTGCTGGTGGACAAGAACCAGTGGTCCAAACATTAAGGCTCCTGCATAGGCAGCTGCTTGCCAGACAGCAGAAAGAATCTCACTGTTTAAAAACAGAAAGAAGAGACAGAACAGGAGTAGAAAACTCTGGACATGTCTGATGAACTGCCTCAAAGCAAGATTGAAAAAGAGGAGTCAACTCAGAGGAAAACTCCGCACTGGAAAAGTAACAAAACTAGAGAGGCTGAAGAAACAGTCCTCCAGTGAAGCAATACCACTCTTACAGAGGAAAGCTTAGTAAGAGGGTAAAGAGAATGGAACTGAAGAAGACTTACAAAGTAGTAAGTCTATAGAAAGGAAAAAAGACATGCTGGCACAGGAAACTATCGTTTGATAGTGGTTAGACCTCTTTCCCTAGCAGGAAGAAGAGGAGAACCCTGTGACCTATAGGCATGAACATCCTGACAGCTCATGGAACATAGAAAAAATGGATGTCTTTTGGGAAGAGATCCATGTCTAGGGTTTAGAATGAAGCAGTGGATTGCCTCTATTGAGAAGAAGCAACTGCAGATTCGAACCCCAAGAGTCACAAGCATCTAATGAAGATTGATCAGAAACCCTGCGGTTGCTGGGTTTGCTGAGCCTGGTGAGAGGTTGAATTCTGCAGACCAGAACGATGCTTCCCTTGTTTGGGAACATCTGTATGATGGGCAGATGATGCATAAAACCTTCTTCTCCTATGGGAAGAAAGTTTGGCAGGACATTTCCTACCTACTGGGACAGAAGAAGGTGCAGAACAGCCCCTAGGAACAGGTAAGTCAGTGGACAACTGAGTAACCTGACGTAAAGACTCCTTGTTGAAAAGATTGTCTCCAGTGCAAGGAGTATGTCCCAGTGTTTGCTGTGCCAATTTGTCCAAGTCTGAAGCTTTGAGCCAGGCTCTACGTCGTGCCCCTATAGTTATAGCAGAGGTCCTGCTAACAGACTCAAGAGAGTCTAGGGAAGCACGAGTAAGAAACCAAGAGATATTCTGAAGATGCTTAAGCAGTGAAGAATAGCCTGCACTCTTGGACTCTGGAAGGGAAGGAGTCAAAAGATGTAATTGCTTTGTGACCTCCTCAAGAGATAGACTCATATAAAAAATATATGAGAGAATTCTTGCAGAAAGCATAGATGTCTGGAAGGTTTGACGTCCAAAGGCATCTAGTGTCTTAGACTCACGACCTGGCGGATAAGAAGAGTGCTTTTTCTTACTCTTTACCCGCCTCATTACTGATTCCATTACTATGGAATGAGGAAGTTGAGTCTTTTGAAACCCTGGAGAGGGGGGCACCTGATATAAGAGATGAGTTGCTCTGGAAGGTGGGGGTACCTTTAAAGGTGCTTCCCACATTCCTAGAAGGAGATCCTGCAAGGAATGATGCAAAGGAAGCATTATGTTCTCCTTTGCTTTGGTAGAAACAGAGCCTTGTGCAGGATCATGTCCAGGGATAGGAATGGCAAGAGATCTTGCTATATCCAGGAGGAAACTCTGAAAAGAGGGATCTCCAACGGGAATCTCCTTTGGACAGGTTAGATCTGAAGAACTAGCCTGAGCACCGAAAGAGCTATCCAAATATATAGGAATAGAAGATGCTGCACGGTGCAGTGTGGAATCCTTAAGGGATGGTCGCCGGTACTGGCTGTCAGGAGCAGCGACCGTCAGTACCACATCGTCCATGCCAGGTATCGACTCCAAGCTTGGTATAGAAGGGAGCGATCCTGTTGAAAGAAGCATGGCAGGAGTGGGCCACGATGCTACTGTGGATACCGATACCAATGCCAATACCGGTACCGACATCGGAGCCGAGCCCGACACAGACATCAGAGCAGCCATCGGTGACAGTTCAATCGGTACCGAGGTAACCGAAAACCTCCGGCCGCTATCCTTGGTACCGAGCCTCCGGTATCGATCGGTGTCGGTACCAAAGCGTGTTGGTACTCAGTCTTCCAGACTAGAGATCGATTCCAAACTCGGCATCGAGGGCAAAGAGCCTGATGAGCGAAGCATGGAAGGCACCGACCACAAGGGTAATGTGGACATCGGTACCGACTTCGGTACCGTGTCTGATACCAGTGGATGAAGGCCAACCAGTGGCAACTTAAACGGCCTCAGAGAAACCGAGAGTTGCGGATCCGAATCATCGGAACCGAGCCTTCGGTACCGCCGGGAGCCAGTACCAAGGCGAGTCGGTACCCAGTCCTCCAGACTGGAGATCGATTCCAGACTCGGCATCGAAGGAAGCGAGGCTATCGATGCACGTCTGGAGGGTACCGACGTCGGTGGTAGTATCGGTGCTGGTACCGATAATGGAAAGTCAGTCTGGAGAGTATCCACCGGTCCCGAAGGCACCGGGGACGCCAGATGACCATCCCTGGTGAGGAGTGTTTCATCCAACACCAGTGCCGATGCCGGGGTATCGAGACCGCTCAAAGCGGATGCCACCACCGGACACGGCTCAGGTATGTTCTGTGAGGGGTGAACCCTAGGAACAACCTGAAACCCCTCATACGCTTTGGAGACCGAAGACTCCCGCCGGGGTTTTGAAGCCAGAGGGCCCTCGAGGGCAAGGCTGGAGCCGTCTACATGTTGTGCATGAGACTTACCACTCGAGGGCTGGCTAGTCTTAACAGACTGTTTGTGGGTTACCTGATCCTGTGTAGAAGAAGAAAGAGACGGTGCCCTGAAGTTGGAGGGAAACCGTGTCTCGAGGGAACCTCAATGTTGAAAACCTCTTCTCACCAAACTGTTGCCTAAAGGCTCCGGAGGAAAAAGGTCAGGACCCAAGCAGGTTAGACACCGAGTTCGAGGGTCTAAAAATAAAGTTGTACCGCCACAGTTTGAACATTTCTTGGAGAAAGTGGCTGGCGGTTCCATGAAGGAAAAAGAAGAGGCCTAAAAGGCCTGAGAAACCGTGAGACACTATGAAGAAAAAATATCCCTTGAAAAAGGAAGATTTTACAAGAAAAGAAAAGAAAACACCGGCGGTACCGGTGGCGTCGGGGAAGACAGCCGCGACCACAAGAAAACTAAAGAAATAAAACAAGAATTTTCTGCGGTGACAGGAGGACGTCCTGCCGGCTCCGCGGAAAACGAAAAACTGAGGAGAGGCAGTTGGGAAAGGCGGGAAGGCAGCACGCAGGCGTGGTGGGATGCTTCCAAAAGCTTTTTGATTGGACGCTGGGAAGCGTTCCCGCGCAGACTCTGTCGGTACCGACGTACCCATATGTGAAGACTCATTCCTGCTTGTTCCTGGAGATTGAGGTTTTGAGAAAACTGCTGGAAGGACAACTGACTGATTAAGATGGAAATCTGTAACCACTTTCAGAAGAAATTTGGGATGAGTACAGAGAATCACTCTATCCACCTTACATAAAATTTCATAATAATAAACTACTAAGGCCTGAAGCTTGCTCATCAGGCATGCTGAAGTGATCGCCACAAGAAATAGTATTTTCCAGGTCAGAAACATCAGAGGACAAGTATTGAGCAGCTTAAAAGAGCTTTCATCAGCTGCACAAGGAACACATTGAGATCCCAAGACACAGCGGGTGGCTTATAGGGTGGTTTCAGCAGTACTAACCCCCACATGAAGCAAACAACTGAAGGCTGTACAGAGATGGGTTTACCAACTACACCTCAGTGATAAGCTCCATTTGCGCTGAGGTGAACCCTCACTGAGTTGGACTTAAGTCTAGACTCAGAGAGGTGCAGAAGATACTCAAGCAGTGTTGGTGTGTGGGACGGGTGGAAGGATCTAGGGAGCGTCCCACACCAGACAGCAAACCTCTTCTTTTTGCATAAATAGGATTCTCATTAGGCCCTCCTGGAGACCAAAAGTACATTGGTAATGCCAGTGAGCAGAATGAGAACGGACAAAGTCAGCCTCTCAACATCCAAGCTGTGAGGGCCAGGGACTTGATGTTGGGGTCAATGGCTTACCAAGAGTGGGGCAGCCGGTGTGGTAGATGATCACTCCATACTCTGGAACACCTTGGGCTCTTCTCTCTCCTTCTTTGTTTCTTCCCTCCCAGTTAAAAGGGTCATCCGCAGCCACATCCTTCCCAGATATATTCAAGCTGGGTTCCTTAAAGGGCCTGGCTTCTGGTGCTTAAAGGGGCATATCCTTAGTCTGGCTGGAGGTATATCAGTACAGGAGATGGGGAGCTTCTTATACACCCCATCACAGGCTCTTAGTTCCAGGAAACTGATTTGATTGAGACTTTCCTGGAGGGACCAAGTACCTTGGGTGGTGAACCCATCGAGATGAGCTTCCCAACCCAGCTTGGATGCAAATGTCACCAACAATTGTTGTGGTAGAGCAATTGGAAAGGAAGTACTTTGGCCGGATTGAATAGGACAGTCCACCAGTCAAAAGACCAAATGAAAGTGAAAGGATCAGTGATGAATAAGCAATCTCTGAGATGGCTTAAGGCTTGCAACCACTTGGTTCTCTGCATCCCCTGAGCCTGTCTCATCCGGAGACATGCCAAGAGTGTTACATGTACTATTGAGGCATGTGGCCTAGTAACGGCAACATCTTGAGAGCTGTCAACTGCTGACTCAATTGAGTCTCCCGCACTATAGCTGTTAGCCTGAAGAGTCTCTCGTGCAGGAGAAAGGCTCTTGCTTGAGTCATGTCGAGCAGGGCTCCTATGAATTCCAATTGTTGAGTGGGTTGAAGGTGGGACATTGGGTATTTTATTACGAACCCTAGTAGCTGCAACAGCCAAATGGTCAGCTGTGTTGGTTTGCGCACTCCTTCTTGAGGTAGGGGAGACATACACACCCAGTCTGCACAGGAACGCTGTTACCATGACAAAGCATTTGGTAAATACCAGAGGTACTGACGCTAGGCCAAAAAAGCAAAATATGGTACTGAAGTGCTGCCACCCAACTACAAATCAGAGATACTTCCTCTGAGTGAGATATATCTCTACGTGGATACATGCATCCTTGAGATCCAGAGAGCACAGCCAATCTCCTTTTAAGATAAGGGAGAAGAGTGCCCAGAGAAAACATTCAGAATTTTTCTCTGACCAGATATGTTTTCAGATTTCTTAGATCTAGGATGGGATGGGATCCCCCTGTCTTTTTGGTGATCAAGAAATACCTTGAATAAAATCTTTGCCCTCTTTGTTCTGGTGGCATAAGCTCAATCGCTAGATCTTTTAAGAGGGCAGTGACTTCTCTCTGAAGTATTTCAAGATGGTGAGAGTCTAAGGACTAAACCCTGGGTGGGCAATTTGGAGGCAGATCGAATAGATGCAATTTGTAACACTCTGGACAATTTGTAAGACCCAAACGTTACAGATTAGAAGGGGCCACATTTGGGAAAAAAGAATAAGCTTTCCTCTGACAGGAGAATCGTCCACTGCGGTTACAGGTAGAGTGGTTACACTTTTCAGAAAGCAGTCAAAATTTGCCCCTGGTTTTGGCTGAAGAGCCAACTGGCTTTCTGAGGCTTTTCTCGCTTTACTTGGGCTCAAGAAGCCGGTTTTGATTGAGAATAGTGACAATGAGGAAACTACCTATTTCTATGAGAGTAGCAAGTCTTTTTCTGGTTGTCACTTTGAAACCTCCTGCGGTAAGAAGCCAGCTCGGACGTGCGCCATGAGAGATTTCAAAGGATGGAATGCTGCTTTTCAATGAAGCCAGCCTTCTCTTTGGTATGGTATGTCAGCGAGCTTGTCCTGCACAGATTGTTCAAGGTCTGAGGGTCAGAGCTAGATGAGTCTCCGGGCACCAATAACCACTGCAGAAACAAAGAAACATGATGGCAAAAAAAAAGACCACATGGCCTATTCTAGTCTGCCCTTCCATATCAAAAACTCGTCCCTTCTTTTCCTTTAGAGATCTTCTGTGTTTGTCCCTTGCTTTTTTGAATTCAGATACTATCCTCATCTCT
Organism: Ichthyophis bannanicus; assembly: GCA_033557465.1. Taxonomy (NCBI): domain Eukaryota; kingdom Metazoa; phylum Chordata; class Amphibia; order Gymnophiona; family Ichthyophiidae; genus Ichthyophis; species Ichthyophis bannanicus. The sequence continues at coordinate 199,413,943 of CM066039.1, forward strand.
ACTACCTCCACTGGGAGACTATTCTACACATCTACCACTCTTTTGGTAAAGAAATAATTCCATATATTACTCCTGAATCTATCCCCTTTCACCCTCATCCTATGTCCCCTCGTAGCAGAGCTTGCTTTCAATCAAAAGAGGCTCTCCTCTTGTGCATTTATGTCGCAGAGATAATTTAAACATCTCTAGCATATCTCCTCTATCCTGCCTTTTCTCTAACATATACATACAGTTGTGGTCAACATTATTGAAACCCTTACATTTTAGGTATGTTGTGTATAATATCTTGAGAAATAATTGGACAGATCCAGAGACACCAAAGAGAGAAGTTGCCCTTTTTGTGTGACTAATGAAGCTCATTTAGAAAGGAGAGGAGAATGGTTTCAGTACATGTCCAGTTCTAAATCCAGATTGGCAGGGGTGAAGAGCAGAGGTAGGGATCAAAGTGTGCTGAAAGTTGTGAGAAACCCAATTTTTCCAAGATTTTAGAAAGGAAAGGAAGATTAGAGACCGGGCATCAGTGTGCAAGATTGGAGGGATCGAGAGATGATTTCTTCTCAATGGGTCGAATGAGCGCATGTTTCCAAGTGGTAGGGAAGAGATCCTAGGATAAACTTGAATTAACTATTAACTAAGAGTGAATGGGGAAAGGGTAAGAGCAGGCTCCAGTAGCCAAGAAGAAGGGATAGGATCGAGCAGACAAGTCATTTTATGGGATTAGGTGAAGGCTTAGTGAATTCAGCGGCTGTAACAGGCTGGAAGGAGTGCCAGGTGTTTGGAAGAGTTGGGGAGGGGGAGGGGGGAAGAGAGAGAAAGGGGAGGGGGGATTGCGGAAAGAGAGGAGGACAAGAGGAAAAGGTGAGGCATAGGGACTGTATTTTCTCAGAGAAGAAAGTGGCTAAAAGAGTCTGATCTGGGACTGATGGGGGGGGGGGGCAGGGGCCAGCATGGGGGTATGAGTTGATGTTAGAGATCAAAGTACCTGGCAGAGCTGTCTGGAGGAGTTGGGATGAGGTAGAGATTAAATTAGAATAGTATGAATGTTTAACGGCATGAATCATAGAGCGGTATTGAAGCCGGCAAGAGTGGAAGCGGGTGAGTGAGTCTGGAGAGGGATGCTTGCGCCAGGCCCACTCAGCACGACGGAGGTGGGTGCGCTGCAGGTAGAGTCCTGGATGATACCAAGAATGATGCGTAAGTGGGCGGGAGGAGGGAATAGGGCACAGAGGAGCAATATGATCTAGGGTAGAAGAGAGTGTATGGATCTAGGTATCCACCTGGTCAATCACAGAAAGAGAGGGGAAGTTAGATGAAAAGAGTGTCAGCGGAGGGAAACTGTTGAAGCGTAGATGGTGTGATATGACATTTGAGGCAGGAATGCAGCGAGAGAGAGATGCTGGGTGAGGATGATGCAGAGGTGAAAGGAAATGTGAAAAATAGACAGTGTGGTCTGACCAAGGCAGCAGAAGGGTGGAGAAGATAGATGGTGTAAATGGAGAGCAGACAGGCGTGAGAATGACATCCAGGATATGGCATGAGAGGGGCAGGAGATGTGCTCGTGCAAAGACAGATCCTCAAATAGAGTTAGAAGTGCTTTGTACCTGGAGGGCAAATCAGGATGGGTACTGAAGTCACCTAGGATCACTAGTTGGGAGGATGTCAGAGAGACTTTAGAGAATGCGAGTAAGAGTGCATCCCAGAGATCTGGGCGGAAAGAAGAAAATGAATTGGGAGGGGGGTACCCAAACAGAGCAGTAGGGATACAGGGTAATGCAGAGGGGGATGAAGTTCTGTGAAAGGAAGGGAGGAGAGGTGAAGGACCACCACACCCACTCCACTCTGGCCTTGGCAGGACGTAAGGAAGGCAGAGTACCAGAGGGTGTGGGGAGGAAGCGGTGCAAGAAGGCTTCCTCCCCATCCCAGAGCCAGGTTTCAGTAAGGAACAGGGCATCTAGCGAGTGTTGAAGTGTTAGATCCTGGATTAGGTGTGCGCTTTGGAGCGAAGTGAAATAGGGCAGGGGGGGACAGGGCAGAAGATCTGCCATATTGCAGGAGAGAAGACCAGGAATGACTGGCCAGGGTAAGTCAAAGCGCTGGCCCCAAAGAACCAGGATAGTGGCCATGGCCAGTACAGATACAGAGAGCAAGACCCAGAAGACAGTTCGGTGTGTTTTTTGTAAAACAGAGGGGAGACTGACCTGGGGTGCTGGAGTGGTGAGTGTGAATAGAAGGAAAATACTGCAGAGGTGGGAGTTCAGCCTTGTCATCCTAAGGAGCACGCCAAATAGTTGTAATACATCTTCCCGGTTTTATCAATATTTCTTTCAATTCTTCCGATGCATCACCTTTAAATATCATTTCAGTCATGGGTAACTTCCCTACATCATCTTCAGTAAAGACTAAAGAAAAGAATTCATTCAATCTCTCCACTATGGCTTTGTCCCCTCTTAGTGCCCCTTTTAGCCCTCCAGTTCCTGAGGCAGCAAAACCACCCCACTACATTATGGAATCTCCACCATATTTAACTGTAGGAAGGGTGTTCTTTTTCTTATAAGATTCATTTCTTTGCCTGTAAACAATCGCTGGTCTACATTGCCAAAGAACTCAAGTTTGGTTTCATCTGTCCAGAGAACATTTTCACAGAAGGATTGTGGTTTCTCAAGGTGGGTTCGGACAAAGATTTAGCATGCCTTTTTAGATCTGTCTTTGAGCAGTGGCATCCTCTTTAGCCTTCGCCCATGAAGTCTATATTTGTTTAGTGCATGGCATACGGTGTGAGTTGAAACCACCACTCCAGATTGCTCCAGGTCAATCTTAAGCTCTTTGGATGTTGTACATGGTGCTTTTCCAACAGTCTGCACTAACCTTTGAAAACTTCTTGGACTAATTTTCCTCTTCCCACCATGTACAGGGAAATTCTTGACAGTTCCATGAGTAGAAAACTTCTTAACATTGCAAACTGTAGACACAGGAATCCCAAGGTCTTTGGAGATGGCCTTTTACCCCTTTGATGTTTGGCAATAATGGCTTTTCTAACTGTCTCAAGCAGCTCTCTTTTCTTCACCATTGTGAAAATGGAACGGGGAGTCAATGCGGCCATTTTAAACATTCGAGCCATCATTCATTGGTTGATTCAAGTCATGTGAGTACTGACAATAGATCACAGGTGTGTCTAATTTTTACTGCAATGGAAATGTGGTTCTTCTGTTCAAACCGCATTTGAATCGTAAGGGTGCCAATAATCATGTCCTGGCAATGTCCCAGTTTTCATACTATATTTCCTACTATTTCCTTTTGTAATTGGTCTTGTTTTATTTGACTCTTGTGTGTCAAATGTATGTGCATATGTAGTCCAAAGCCATTTCACTGGCTACTTTCTTTTAGGAGATATTGGACATTAATGAGTTGAACTGCAAGGGTGCTAATAATGTTGACCACAACTGCATTAATATCTTTAAGTCCGTCTTCATATGCTTTATAATGAAGACCACTAGCCATTTTAGTAGCTACCCTCTGCAATGACTCCTTTCTAGTTATGTCCTTTTGAAAATGTGGTCTCCAAAATTGCACATAAAATACTCCAAATGAAGTCGCACCAGAGACTTATACAGAGGCACTATCACCTCCTTTTTTCTGTTAGTGATTCCTCTCCTTATGCACCCAAGCATCCTTCTGGCTTTCATCACCTTCTCTACCTGTCTAGCCACCTTAAGATCATCAGAAACAAACACGCCTAGATCCCGCTATGTTTTCATGGACAGAGATACTTCGCCCCTACCCTGTACTGCCTTCCTTGGATTTTAAGTTTGCCAAATTTGTGACCATTCTTCAAGCTTAACTAGATCCCCCTCCTCACGTTATCTACTTCTTCCTGGGTGCCTACCCTATTGCAGATTTTGTATCATCCACAAAGACACAAACCTTACCCCACAGCCCTTCTGCAATATCACTAAAAAGGATGTTAAAAAGAAATCAGCCCAAGGACAGATCCCTGCGGCACACCACTGGTAACCTCCTCCTCCTCAGAGTAAGCTACATTTACCTGTATCCTTTGTCGCCTCCCACTCAACCAATTTCTAACCCAGTCACTTTAGGGTCCATCCCTAGGGTGCTGAGTTTGCTTATAAGTCGCCTGTGAAGAACAGTGTCAAAGGCTTTACTGAAATCTAAGTACACCACATCTAGGGCTCTCCCTCGATCCAACTCCCTGGTCATCTAATCAAAGAAATCAACCAGATTTGTCTGACAAGCCTGCCTCTGGTAAACCCTACTGGCTCAGATCCTGCAATCCATTGGATTCCAGAAACCTCATTATCCTCCCTTTCAGCAGTGTTTCCAATAACTTAATCACCACATTAGACTAACCGGCCTGTAGGTTTCCACCTTATCCTTACTTCCGCTTTTATGTAAAGGGACCACATGTGCCTTTCTCCAGTCCACTGGGACCACTCCTGAATCTAAAGGAGCATTTATTTTATTTTATTTATTTATTAACAATTCTTATATACCGCACTATTAGACATCAGCGCGGTTTACATTGAACAGAAAACATCCGACAGTTTACACATGTCAGGTCGTTACATTTAACAGGAAGCATAACTTGGCGAAATAGGGGAAATTAAATACAATGCAGGGTTATCTGATGAAGGATATCCTGGTTAACTATATACAACAATGGTACAATAGTATATGGAAAAGTTAAGACAGTCGAGTCGCTAGAATGTCCCCAAATTCCTTCAGTATTCTCAGATGTATCCCATCCAGTCCAATCGCGTGTCTACTTTAATTTAGCTAGTTCCTCACAAACACAGTCTTCTGAAAATCATTCGAGATCCCTGTCACTTCTGTTCTTATTTGTGGGTGTTTTCTGAGGTCCTGCTCCCGGTCCTTCATCTGTTAACAGAGAACAGAAATATTTGTTAAGCAATTCTGCTTTATCCTCATCGGCTTCTATATATGCCTCCCCTTCACCCTTGAGTCTGATAATACCACTTTTGCACTTCCTCGTCTCACTAACATATCTGAAAAATGTCTTCGCTCCCCTTTTTATTGCCTTGGCTATTTCTTCTTTTTGTATACCTTTGCTTTCCTGACTACTTTACTTGCTTCTCTAAGTTTTTCAAAATACAGATGCTTGTCTTCCATTCTCTGTGATCTCTTGTATTTTATGAAGGCCTCCCTCTTTTTCTTCACCTTTTCGGATATTTCTTTTGAGAATTATAGTGGCCTCCTTTTCCTTTTACATTTATTTACCTCACTAACAAAAAGGTTTGCTGCCCTTAAAATAGCCCTTCAGTTTTGCCCATTGCTTTTCTAAATCACCCAGCTGTTCCCATCCTGCTAACGACTCTTGAGGTATTGTCCCATCTTGGCAAAGTTAGTTTTCCTAAAGTCTAAGACCCTTGGCTTTTGATTTTATCAGCCCTAGTCCTAATACTGAACCACACCATCTGGTGATCACTGGATGAGACATGATCTCCCACAATGACATCAGAAACACTTTCCCCATTGGCAACCACCAAGTCAAGTATGGCCCTTTCACGTGTGGGTTCTGTTGCCCATTGCCAGAATAGTTCTTCCTGTAAAGAATCTAGGATCTCCTTACTTCTAGATGACACTACTGCAGAGATGTGCCAATCAACATCCAGTATATTAAAATCATCTATCAGTAGCACTTCTTCTTTCATGGCAATACTACATATGTCTTCTATTAAATCTCCATCCACTTCTTCCTGTGAGGGAGATCGTATATTACACCAATGCAAATGTATTTCCCTTTCCCTCTTTCTAGTTTAACCCATAGTGCCTCCTCACTCCCTTTTAAGCCCTGAAATTACATAGCTTTAATATTACTTTTTACATATAGTGCCACTCCTCCTCCCGTTCATCCTACCCTGTCCTTCCTGAATAAAGTATAGCCCGATATAATTACATCCCAGTCATGGTTGTCCATGAACCATGTCTCCATAACAGCCACTAAATCCAAGTCAGCCTCTTCCATTAAAGCCTCAACATCTGGAATCTTATTTCCCATGCTACGGGTATTTTATACACACCGCTTTCCAGATGTTGCTCCTTTTACCCATTTCTACAGAGGTATTTAATGTTTCACTTACCTGGGGCTTCTTCACCCATCCCCAGTGAATCTAGTTTAAAGCCCTCTTCAGTAGGTTAGCCAGTCTGCTGTGTTAGATACTTTGGCCCTTCTTGGACAGATGGACACTATCTCTGCTCTGCAGCCCTTAGAACATCATCCCATGGTCCAGGAAACCAAAACACTTTTGATGACACTATCCATGCAGCCATCTCCAAGATGCTAGCTTCTCTGCCTAGGCCTTTACCCTCAACAGAGAGGATTGAAGAGAACTCCACCTGCACCTATCTGCTTCAACCTCTGTCCCAGAGACAGTCATTTTTGATACACTCAGAGGGATACCTAGCAGTACCATTTGTGCTGACATGGATGAGCAACAATGTCTAATAGTCAGTAGACTTGATGGTCTTGGCAAACTCTCCATAACACCTCAGATTTTGGCAACAGGCAGACAGCACACCTCTCTGGACATCAAGACACCCCAGAACCCCTCAGAAGAGAGTCACCAATCATCACTGCCCTTTGCTTCCATATGGTCACTGATTCTGCAACTTTGGGGTACTCAAGCTCTGGTTCTTCCCTTTCCTGGGGTGTTTTCACCTCCTTCACTTCCAGGGCTGCATATTGGTTCTTCAGTTCAAGGGCTAGTGGAGTTGGATTGTTGATTCTGCAGTCTCTAGTGACTCTTGTCCAACTCTCTTCATTCTGTAGCCTCCCATCTTCACCTCTGTCGTTCAGCTTGGATGTTTCAAGAAGCATCACATCAATGTATTTTTCACTATCTCAAATGCTTCTCAGCCTCGATATCCTTGTTTCGAAGATGTCATATGTCAATCGGACCATGAACTTCAAGCAGTCCTTGCCATGTCTCAATAGGGAATGATACTGTTCCAATCTCTCTGGAAGGAGATATTGGGAAAGATCATCTTGGCTGCTCATGATGTCCTTCAAAAACATGCCCATGTAGAGTTGGTAAGAGGCCATGTGGGCCACAAGCACGGTCCTCTGGAAAGTCCTTCTACCAGGAGTCTAATGTACAAGCCTCCCTCTCTGGGAGCACTGAGAAGTGTGTCTTGAAACTTTTAGATCTCTTAAGGGCAGATAGACCAACAGGGAGTGGCGAGGAAGCTGGAGCTTCTCAACCCACAAGCCTTTTGAATTCTATACATACAGTCAAGCTTTCTACTGACTGGTGGTAGAGGGAGAGGTTTCTCCCACATTCTCATCTATACTCCCTGAAGGATGTGGTGTACGAGTACTGTCATCGCTTCCTTAGGAGCAGAGGAATACTGAAGGATCTCCAAAGAAAATGGTATGGCCTTAGCCATATCTTGAAAAACATTTTGGCAAGTCATATCCTCAGGAGGTTATTTATCCTTTCATAAGATAGAGAAGGATCAGATGGAAGTTCTGGGGACCTATGCTCCTACATGGCCTCAGATTCGGTATCAGTGACTCAACCTTCTGAGTCTGACTCAGGGAGGAAATCAAAATATCTCCACTTCTCCGCCTGGATGACTCTTCTGCCCTTTGGAGATCAGGAGCTTCATTGGGAGTGTCTATGCACTGATGACTTTCTAGGCTTCGGGGGAGCATCGAATCCTGATGCACCAGATAGTGTGATTGGTCGGACAGGCTCCAGCATCGGGGCTGATGCCCTAATGTCAATGACTCTCCCGCAGACACTTATGTTTCTTGAGGATCAGCTGGACCACTGTTGATGCTGATGCAACAGACATCAAACCACTGCATGCTTCATGGCAAATAGCATTGTGATGCATTTCTCGACAGCCCTCAGGTGGTGTCTGTCCATGGCTGCCATCTCCAAAGGCTATGGGGACAAGGCAACATCGGCCAATGTTCCTGTAACCTGGGAGGGTGTATCAGCTGTTTGGTCTTGACTCTCAGTAGGCCATTGCTTCCCGTGCTGATGCTCTGGAAGATATGCTCTCCTCTCTTTGGAGGTGCTTAGAAGGATGCACCTACGAACTATATTTACTCCCAATGCCATGCCTCAGAGGACTTCAGTGTCGAGGCACCAAAGCCTCCACCTGATGCTTGATGTGTTCACTCTTCAGTGTCGATGAAGATGAAGACGAATCCCTCTTCAACTTCAAATAAACATCGACTGATGCCAATGTTCCAGGGTACTACTGGTATTCAGCTCCAAGTGGGCCCAAGGACTCCTTGATGTTAATGCACCACCAGTATCCAATGCTAGAGAGGGCATTGAGTCACATAGGATTAAAACTCTGCAGGAAACAAAACACATCATAGAATCTCTTTGGATAGAAATTCATTGTAAAAAGTCAAAGGTGATGGCAATGAGGGTGTACTACCGACCGACCACCTGGCCAGAATGAACAGATGGATGTTGAACTCCTAAAAGAAATTGGGGAAGCTAACAAAAATTACAACACATTAATAAAAGGCTATTTCAAATACCCCAGTATCGACTGTGTCAATGTCACAACAGGACATGCTGGAGAGATAAAGTTTCTAGATGAAATAAATGACAGCTTCTTGGAGCAGCTGGTTCATCAACCGACAAGAGGAGAAGCTATTTTGGACCTAGTCCTTAGTGGAACGCAGGATCTGGTGCAAGAGATAAGAATTGTGGGGGCCACTTTGCAACAGTGATCAAAGCATGATTGCATTTGATTTAATAAATGGAAAGACCGCAAGAAAATCCATAGTACTACCTTTTCACTTTCAAAAGGAAGACTATAATAAAATGAGGAAAATAGTTAAGAAAAAAAATAAAAGGAGCACCTGGAAAGGTTGAATATTTAGCTGAAGAACGGGCATTATTTTTAAAGTGCTATCTTGGAAGCCCAGACCCGATGTATACCACGCTTTAAGAAAAGTGGAAAGATGGCAAAAGAACTGCCAGCATGGTTTAAAGGCGAGGTCAGAGAGGCTGTTGCCAAAAAAGCATTTTGCAGGAAATGGAAAAAGAAGCCAAATGACGAACACTGGAAACAACATAAGAACATAAGATATGCCATACTGGGTCAGACCAAGGTCCATCAAGCCCAGTATCCTGTTTCCAACAGTGGCCAATCTAGGTCAGAAGTACCTAGCAGTCTCCCCAAAGGACACAGGTTCCTCAATGCTTGTATTGGGTCAAGCAATGTGATATCCTGGGTCCCTTTTAATAATGGTTTATGGACCTTTTCTCCAGGAACTTGTCCAAACCTTTTTTAAACCCAGCTACACTAACAGTTTTTACTACATCCTCCAGTAACAAATTCCAGAGTTTGATTACACGTTCAGTGAAAAAATATTTTCTCTTATTAGTCTTAAATAGTTTACCCTGTAGCTTCATTGCATGTCCCCTAGTTTTTTTATATTCTGATAACGTAAACAATCAATCTACGTTTACCCGTTCCACTCCATTCATTAATTTATAGACCTCTATCATATCTCCCCTCAGCCTTCTCTTCTCCATGTTGAAGAGACCTAACCTTTTTAGCCTCTCTTCATAGGAGTATCCTTCCATTCCCTTTAACATTTTGGTGGATTTTCTCTGTACCTTTTCTAATAACGCTATATCCTTTTTAAGATGGAGTGGAGGAGTGGCCTAGTGGTTGGGGCAAGGTACTTCAGGCCGGAAGGTCGGGGGTTCAAATCCCACTAGAGGACAGCAACCTTGGGCCGGAAGGACTGGGATTTCTAGTCCCACAGGTGCTCCTTGTGGTCTGGGGCAAGCCACTTAACCCTCCATAGCCCATGTTCCCTGTAAAATAGTTATCTCCAAGTTATAATGCCCTGTTCAATGTAATTTCAGTTTGTTCAATGTAAACCGCACTGATGCAGAATAGTGCAGTATATAAGAGAATGTAAATAAATAAATAAGATACGGCGACCACAATTGCATACAATATTCAAGGTGCGGTCACTCTATGGAACGATACAGAGGCATTATAATATCCTTTGTTTTACTTTCCATTCCTTTCCTTATGATACCTAGCATTCCATTTGCTCTCTTGGCCGCCGCTGAATACTGGGTGGAGGGTTTTAACATGTTATCCACGATGACGCCTAAATCTTTTTCCTGGGTGGTGGTTCCAAATGTGGAACCTTGCATCGTGTAACCATAGTTTGGGTTGTTCTTTCTTAGGTGCATAACTTTGCACTTGTCCACATTAAATTTCATCTGCCATTTGGATGCCCAATCTTCCAATTTATCAAGATCCTCTTGCAATTTTCCACAATCCTCATGAGTTTAACAACTTTAAATAGTTTTGTGTCATCAGCAAATTTGATAACCTCACTCGTTATTCCCTTTTCCAGGTCATTTATGAATATGTCCAAAAGCAGCGAACCCAGCACAGATCCCTGGGGTACTCCACTATTCACCTTTTTCTATTGGGAAAATTAGCCATTTAGCCCTACCCTCTGCTTTCTATCTTTTAACCAGTTCCTGATCCACAATACTACACTGCCTCCTATCCCATGACTTTTTAGTTTTGCCACAAGTCCCTGATGAGGGACATAGAAACATGATGACAGAAAAAGACCACATGGCCTATCTAGTCTGTCCTTCCATATCAACAACTACAACAGTCCACGTTTTACCTTTAGAGATCCTCTGTGTTGTCAAAGGCTTTCTGAAAGTCCAGATACACTATATCAACCCACTCACCTTTGCCTACCTGTTTATTCACACCTTCAAAAAAACATAAAAGATTAGTAAGACAAGATCTTCCTTGTCTAAAGTCATGTTGGCTGTCTCCCATTAAGCCATGACTATCTACATGTTGAGTAATTTTGTTCTTTATGATGGTTTCTACCATTTTTCTTTGTACTGATGTCAGGATCACCAGTCTGTAGTTTTCCGGATCACCCCTGGAACCTTTTTTAAAAATTGGCGTTACATTGGCCATCCTCCAGTCTTCAGGTTTTACAGATGATTTTAATGATAGTTCACAGATTACTAATAGCAGGTCTGCAATCTCATATTTCAGTTCTTTCAACACTCTTGGATGTATACAATCCAGTCCAGGTGATTTGCTACTCTTCAGTTTATCAAAATGTTGTAATACATCTTCCCGGTGTATCGATATTTCTTTCAATTCTTCTGCAGTATCAACTTAAAATACCACTTCAGTCATGGGTAACATCCCTACATCTTCCTCAGTAAAGACTGAAGCAAAGAATTCATTCAGTCTCTACGCTATAGCCTTGTCCCCTCTTACTGCACCTTTTACCCCCTCTATCATCTAATGGTCCAACTGACTCTCTCACAGGTTTTTTGCTATGACTTTACTTGAAAAAGTCTTTATTACGCTTTTTTGCTTCAACAGCAAGTTTCTTCTCAAATTCTGTTTGCCTGCCTTATCAGTGCCTTGCATTTAACTTGCCAGTGCTTGTGCTGTTTCCAGTTTTCAACATTTAGCTCTTTTTTCCACTTCCTGAAAGATGCTTTTTTGGAAACAGCCTCTCTGATTAAACCATGCTGGCAGTTTTTTGGACTTCCTTCCACTTTTCATCAGCCCTGGCAAGTTAAATGCAAGACATTGATAAGGCAGGCAAAGAAAGAATTTGAAAAAAAAAAGCTGCCATAGAAGCAAAAACGTATTATAAAACATTTTTCAAGTACATTCATGGCAAAAAATCTGCAAGAGTCAGTTGGACCATTGGATAATAAAGGAGTAAAAGGGGTGGCTAAGGGAGGACAAAGCCATAGCAGAGAGACTGAATGAATTCTTTGCTTTGGTCTTTACTGAAGATGATGTAGGAAAGTTACACATGACTGAAATGGTATTTAAAAGAGAAGCATTCGAAGAAATGAAAGAAATATTGATAAATCAGGAAGATGTACTACAACTATTTGATAAATTGAAGAGTAGCAAATCAGCTGGACCAGATGGTATGCATCTGAGGGTGTTGAAAGAACTGAAATATGAGATTGCAGACCTACTATTAGTAATCGGTGAACTATCATTAAAATCATCTCTAGAACCAGAAAAATTGGAGAATGGCCAATTTAATGTCAATTTTTAAAAAGGGTTCCAGGGGTGATCCGGGGAAACTACAGACTGGTGAGCCTGATGCCAGTACCAGGCAAAATAGCAGAAACCATTATAAACAATCAAATTACTGAACATGTAGACAGTCATAGTTTAACGTGAGAAAGCCAACATGGATTTAGCCAAGGAAGGTGTTGTCTTACTAATTTGTTATATTTTTTTGAAGGTGTTAATAAACAGGTAGACAAAGGTAAGCCGGTCGATATAGTGCATCTGGATTTTCAGAAAGCATTTGACAAGGTCCCTCATGAGAGACTCTTGGAGCAATTAAAAAGTCATGGGAAAGGAGGCAGTGTAGTATTATGGATCAGGACCTGGTTAAAAGATTGAAAGCAGAGAGCAGGGCTAAATGGCCAATTTTCTCAATGGAGAAAGGTGACTAATGGAGTACTCCTGGGATGTGTGCTGGGCTGACTGCTTCATAATATATTCATAAATGATCTGGAAATAGGAATAATGAGGTGATCAAATTTGCAGACAACACAAAATTATTCAAAGTTGTTAAAACGCAAGAGGATTTTGAAAAATTGCAAGAGTACCTTGATAAACTGTAAGACTGGACGTCCAAATGGCAGATGAAATTTAATGTGGACAAGTTCAAAGTTATGCACCTAGAAAAGAACAACCCAAACTATGGTTGCACGACGCAAGGTACCACCTTAGAAACCACCACCCAGGAAAAAGATTTAGGCGCCATCATGGATAATAGGCCCAGTGTGCAGCAACAGCCAAGAAAGCAAAGAGAATGCTAGGAATCATAAGGAAAGGAATGGAGAATAAAACCAAGGATATTATAATGCCTATAATCAGGGCCGGATTTACCTATACGCCAGTTACGCCGTGGCGTAGGGCCCACAGCTGGCAAGGGCCCACAAAAATTGAATAGTTTAAAAAAAAACGCTGGCTGCTACCACGGCAGCATGAACTGTCCCGCGGGGCCCCCTCTGTCCGGCTGAATCCCTCCGTGCCGGCTTTTGAATAGTTAAAAAAAAAAAGTTGGCTGCTGCCGTCCCGCGGGGCCCCTCTGCAGCGTTTTTTTTTTAACTATTCAATTTTACTTGAGCCGATGGGGGGTAGGACTGGTAATGGGCTGGGGGGGGGGGTTAAGACTGGAGGTGGGCTGATGGGGTTAGAACTGGTAATGGGCTATGGGGGGGGTTAAGACTGGTAATGGGCTGTGGGCTGATGGGGGCTGTCTGGTAATAGGCTATGGGAGGGCTAGGACTGGAAATGGGCTGGGGGGGTTTAGACTGGAGGTGGGCTGATGGGGTTAGGACTGGTAATGGGCTGTGGGCTGTTGGGAGGGGGTTTGGACTGGTAATGGGCTATGGGGGGGCTAGGACTGGAAATGGGCTGATGGGGGGGCTAACACTGGAGGTGGGCTGATGGGGTTAGGACTGGTAATGGGCTGTGGGCTGATGGGGGGTTAGGACTGGTAATGGGCTATGGGGGGGTTAGGACTGATAATGGGCTATGGGGGGGCTAGGACAGGAAATGGGCTGATGGGGAGGGGTTAGGACTTGAGGTGGGCTGAAGGGGTTAGGACTGGTAATGGGCTGTGGGCTGATGGGGGGGGTTAGGACTGGCAATGGGTTGATGGGGGGTTAGGACTGGTAATGGGTTATAGAGGGGGCTTAAACTGAAAATGGGGTGATGGGGGGTTAGGACTGGAAGTGGGTTGTGGGGAGGGCAAGGACTGGTATTGGGTTGGGGGGTTGCTAGGACTGGAAATGGGCTGATGGGTGGCTAGGACTGGAAATGGGCTGATGCAGGGACTAGAAAGGAATGGATGCTGGGTGAGGCTGGAACTAGAAGGGAGCTGATGTTGGGGAGGATTAGAATGGGATGGGGCTGGAAGAGTAAAATGGAGAAGGGAAAAATATTTTGTGTGGGAGGGATAAAAAATCTACAATTGGCCGGGTATTGGGAGAGTAAGTGAGGATGGAGGGGTAAAATTTGAGTGGATGAAATAGGAATGAGGAAAGAGCAAAAGGAGAAAGATTAGTATGTTAAAGCAGATGTAGAGAGAGAATGGAAAAAAACTAGAAGAGAGAAGAAAGGTCAAATGGACAGCAGATGATGGAGAGTTAGCAGAAGACACGAAGAAACCAGAAGAAACTGGCTGGAGTAATTGCAGCTGAAAAAAAATGCACAAAAGGTAGAAAAATATCTCTTTATTTTGAATTTATTAATTGGAATATGTCAGCTCTGGTAAATGTGCATCATTAACGTCTGCGCTTTGTTTAGTACAAGAGCAAATTAATGTATAGTTTTATTTCTACAGTGTTGTACATTCCAAGTTTGGCTTTTGGGATTCCCAGTTTAATTATGACGTCAGGGCCAACAGCGCGCAGCTGATCCGGCGTGCTCATTTTTATCTTTTCTGGGGGCCCACAATTTTTGTTGGCGTAGGGCCTCACTCAAGGTAAATCCGGCCCTGCCTATAATGCTATCGTTCTATGGTGCGACCCCACCTTGAATATTGTGTGCAATTCTGGTCGCCATATCTTAAAAAGGATATAGAAGAATTAGAAAAATTACAGAGAAGAGCGACAAAAATGATAAAGGGGATGGAAGGATACCCCTATGAGTAAAGGCTTAAACGTTTGGGGCTCTTCAGCTTGGAAAGAAGACGGCTGAGGGAGGATATGATAGAGGTTTACAAATTAATGAATGGAGTGGAATGGGTAAACATCGATTGGTTGTTTATGCCATCAAAAAGACTAGAGGACACACAATGAAGCTACAATGTAACCCATTTAAAACTAATAAGAGAAAATATTTTTTTACTCAGGGCTTAAACAAGCTCTGAAATTCGTTACTGTTAGTGTAGCTAGTTTTAAAAAAGATTTGGACAAGGTCCATAAACCATTATTAAAAAGGACCCGGGAAATCCACTGCTTACCATGGGATGAATACTGTGGAACCTGCCTGCTTTTTTGGGAACCTGCCAGATATTTCTGACCTGGTTTGGCCATGGTTGGAAACAGAATGCTGGGCTTGATGGACCTTGGTCTGACCCAGTATAGCATTTCTTATGTTCTTATAATGATGCCAATGTCTATGAATCAGACTTCTTAGTGCCAAAAATAGTTTCATGCTGTTTTTCTCAACTCTGGAGCCCTCTTTTTGTCATATGCAAAAACAAATTACAAGAGGGCTGAGGATTGGGTCCCAAGCACTGAAGGCATAATTGTGAGTATCCATTATGGATATGGTTCTTGAGCACCTGGAACACTTTTTAAACTCTCTGGCTAGTTTCTGTGACACATCACCTGGAAAAATAGCTGCAGCAAAATCAAACAACTCAATTTTTATTTAAAAAAAAGTTTACCACACACAGCTGAGGCACCAACATCTAAGGCAGTGATTCCCAAAGTGGGTAGCACTGCCCCCCCCCCCGGGGGGCATTGGGCTAATCTAGGAGGGCATTGAAAGTCAAGGTGGCAGCATGGAGGTGCTGCAATGCCCTAGTGGGTCACTGACGGGATAAGAACAAAAAAAAAATAGATACCAAATAGTTGAGACGTGGGAATTTAAGGCTCTTACTCAGTAACTTTAAAACCAGACATTGAGAAACTGGTATCGTGTCATCAAGCCCATCCATCCCATTAAACATGTTCAATAGACGGAGTAGGTACACTATTTTATTAAAATTGTTTTTTGAAAATGTTAATTGCCTTTGTGTTGTAAATTAAATAAAAATTTCAGTTCCATCATTAATGTTATTAAAATGATACTATTTGTTATTAATTACATAAAAACTTTTATCAAAATTTTGAGTGATTTGTTTTGAGTAATAGTCTCACTCGGGAGGGGGAGGGGCACTATAATAAATTTATGGAACCAAGGGGACAGCGAGCCAAAAAAGTTTGGGAATCACAGGTCTAAGAGGGCAATGGTGCCATGGAAAATAAAGGAAACTTTAAAGCGATTGAAAACTCTTAACTAATGGGAAGAAAAAAAAAGCCACGCAGGCAGCAAAAAACCCAAAGTAGTACAGGAAAAAAAACCAAAAAATATCCGTGACTCAAACAATGTCTGTTAAACGCATCTGTGGAGATCCATTAAGAGAATGAGGTAAAATAGCACTGTGGCAGCAGGCAGGAAGACGTGCCTATGCGCAGAGGTTCCAAAAGCTTACAGCAGGAGCTCCGTTGGATGACGCCAACTATACACAAAGACTTTTTTGCTTGTCAGTGAGGAAATAAGGAAACACCTGCTAGCAGTTTCAAGTGAAAGCTCTGGAATCATAGTTTAACAGAGGCCAGCTCCATCTGAGCTTGAAGTACAAAATGGAAAAGAAGGAAACATTTAGCCCCATCCCAAATAATATTACTACTTCAGAAACTTGCATGCATGCACTGAGGCCACAGCACTTTTTCAACACTGCTTTACAGTAGCAAAGAGGGAAAACTACTTTATATAAATAATTATCTGCATCCATTGTTCCAGTGAAGGTCAATGGAACACCATGAGGCCAGAGCTCCAAGTACCAGGCCAAACTAGATTTGTCTGAAAGCAAACACTATGGATTTGAACTTTTACCTGATGAGCTGTTATGTTCTGACTGTCTAAATGTAGCAGTTATTCCCCTTTCCCCTGCATTGTGCACAAACTCTTTCGTGCTAACATTATCACATATTATAGTTAGGTGTCTCCATATCTAAGTCTGTATTTTTAAGAACCACTGACACACTCGAGCAATGTTTGAAAAATGATAACTTTTCAACGAAACCCTTTAGGTTTTCTGCTTTTTATTTTCCCAATCCCACCGAGTGCTTAAGATTTATGACAGTACAGAAATTCTCTCCGTAAGAGACATAGCCTGATCCTTCTATTGCTGTTGCTGTATGAATGTGCACGCGTGTTTGTGTGCATGACAGAAACTCTCTACTGGATAGTCACAACCTTCTCCCCCCTATCTGATCCCTCTACAGATATAATAGTACTGCATTATCAGAGCTTTGCCTCCAAATCCTTCTATGTGTGAAGCTCAAGAAGAGCAAACAGATTTAGCAGTCATTTTGTTGGTTGTGTTTTACTTTGGGAATACAGACCCTGGTGAAACCTTGTCCTGTGTACACAGCGTGGCTGGAATGCAAACAAGCATCAAAATGTAAAGGTGCTGAAACATTTACTGATAGACCCCTTGGGGTTGGGACATAATGCAGTTTCAGGATCCATGGCCTGATGCCTCTTTACCATACCACATGTACCTCTGCCATGGAGACCAAGTTGCTATTACACAAAGCCCTCCCTTTTAAAGCTGATCTAGGAAACACTATGATGAAACCTATTGCTGGTTGCTGGTCACTAGCCCCCTATTGTTTCCCCTACAGAAATACTAAAATATTTTTCTTACTGATTAATCCCTTTAGGATTCTTCCAATTGCAGTCAATTACAAGGCAAAATAAGTTCCAACTAAGAAAAATCAAGGATTCTCTAACCGCCTTCAACACAACCACTTTGCCAGCAATCCAGCACTAATTAAATATGCATTTAACTGAAATGGGGCATGTGAATATCTGCTCTGTTTCTCCTTATCTCACATCTAATCAGTTTCTTGCAATAACAAATCTGCCTTCCCATAACACCAGCAAGAAACATGAGAAGAACTGCAGGATTTTCTCCTTTGAGGACATACAGCAATCTCTTGGTCTCAACCTGATGATGTCAGAACTAGAAGAAATATGACTCGGGTGGTTTTCTGTGAGCAATAAACCAAAACGTTTAGAAGAAATTTACAGCCAGCAGACTGAGCAAACATGACTTGTAACTTGTAGATTAGACCGAGACAGCCTAAGAGTTTCAGTTTTCACTGAAATGATATTTTACTTTCTATGGCAACAACCAGAAATGTGTAAGACCCAGTTAAATCATAAAAGATGTATATACTGTAAACATATTTCCAATTAAAGCTCCCAAGAGGAACTTTGATTTAACACACCATATGACTCATGTCCAGCTAACAATAGGTAATGCAATGTGTGCCTTCGAGTCAGTCCTGACTCCTAGCGACCCAGAAGCTCCTGGGTTTTCTTGGCAGTGTCACCGGAAGTAGATTGCCAGGCCTTTCTTCCGAGGCAATGGAGGGTTAAGTGACTTGCCCGAGGCCACAAGGAGTGCTAGTGGGAATTGAACCCTGGTTGCTTGGTTACCAAGCCAGTGGTAAAATCAGCTTTATCAAACTTTAGAAGAAATCTAGGATTTATTCTTGAACAGAATGACCATAAAAAATACTATTCTACAAGATGAATCATTTATTTACAAATGTTCTCTCAAAAATAAAACAGACCCCCCCCCTCCACCGGATCACGCATTCCTAAGCAAGGAACTGGCTTTTCAAACATGGAAGGCTGTGGATGTAGACTGCTCAAGCTGTGAACCGGCTTATGAGACTCTGGTAGGCTGAAACAGCATAGTTATTCACCTGTAACAGGTGATCTTGGGGAACAGCAGGAATCAGTCGTCACATATGGGTGACGTCCCCTGACAAAGCCCGCGTGGGAACATTCCCCAGCATCCAAAAGAAAGTGTTTGGGAGCATCTCTCTGCACATGTGTGCATGCCTTCACACCTTCCCAGTGATTTGCCTCAGTAAGGTTTATAGCTGGGAAAAAAGGAAAATCTACAACTCCTTGGGGAAGAGGGCGGATTGTGAAGACTGATTCCTGCTGTTTCCAGAGATCACCTGTTACAGGTGAGTAACTTCCTAGCTCCAGGCTACCGGAATGACGAGGAGCATGGTCCATTATAAACGGGGAAAAAAACATTGAAGAACAACATGGAGAGTCCAGGGGAACTAGGCAACTCGCATCCCAGCACACCCCCATCGACGTCAGTGGCGGTAGCCTGCATGGACAGAGGGCCAGAGGGAAGGAGGTGTAGCTAAATCCCAAAGAGGTGCTGGAGTACGGTTTGGCCAAAGTCACTGTCCTTACAAGAGTCCTTGTCCAGACAGTAATAGGCTACAAAGGTATGAATGGAGAACCATGTAGCAGCATGGCAGATCTTTGCTATGGAGACAGAGTGCAAGTGGGCTACAGATGTGGCCATGGCCTGGACATTTTGAGCAACCACGCCTAGGTCCCGCTCTTCTTTAGTTGACAAAAGTACTTCACCCCCTATACTATATTGCTCCCTTGGATTGCTACAGCCCAAATGCATGGCCTTATATTTTTTAACATTAAATCCCAGCTGCCAAATTCTAGACCATTCTTCAAGCTTAGCTAGATCCCTCCTCATGTTATCTACACCTTCCTGGATGACTACTCTATTGCAGATTTTGGTATCATCTGCAAAGAGGCAAACCTTACCCGACAGCCCTTCCGCTATATCACTAACAAAGATGTTAAAAAGAACCGGACCAAGGACAGATCCATGGGGAACACCACTGGTAACCTCTCCTTCTCCTCAGAGTGAGCTCCATTTACCTGTACTCTTTGTCGCCTCCCACCCAATCAATTTCTAACCCAAGCAATAACTTTAGAGTCCATCCCTAAGGTGCTCAGTTTGTTTATAAGTCGCCTGTGAGGAACTGTGTCAAAGACTTTACTGAAATCTAAATACACCACATCTAGAGCTCTCCCTCGTTCCAACTCCCTGGTCACCCAGTCAAAGAAATCAATCAGATTTGTCTGACAAGACCTGCCTCTGGTGAATCCATGCTGTCTCGGATCCTCTAATCCGCTGGACTCCAGAAGCCTCACTATTTTCTCTTTCAGCAGCATTTCCAATAATTTACTCACCACCAAAGTTAAAGTAACCGGCCTGTAGTTTTCAACCACATCCTTACTTCCGCTTTTGTGTAAAGGCACCACATGAGCCTCTCTCCAGTCCTTTGGCACTAGTCCCGACTCCAAAGAGGCATTGAAAAGGTCAGTCAGTGGAGCTGCTAGAACGTCCCTCAGTATTCTAGGGTGTATCCCATCCGGTCCCATCGCTTTGTCTACTTTAAGTTGAGCTAGTTTCTCACAAACAGTCTTCTGAAAATTGTTCAAGATGTCCCTCACTTCTGTTCCTGTTTGTGGGTGTTTTCTGAGGTCCTGTTCCTGGTTCTTCATCTATGAACATAGAACAGAAATATTTGTTAAGCAATTCTGCTTTATCCTCATCAGCTTCTACATATTCATCCCATTCACTCTTGAGTATGACAATACCACTTTTGCCCTTCCTCTTCTCACTAAAATATCTGAAAAATGTCTTATCCCCCCATTTTATTGCATTGGCTATTTCCTCCTCTTTTTGAATCTTAGCTTTGTTAGCTAAGTTGGCTTTGAGACCCATAGAAGAGAGGTGGAGGAGGTACAGTAGAAGACTCTCCACCGGACAACTGAAGGGGTTGAGGGTATGGTTGAGCACACCAAACTGCAAACTGAAGCCATTTAAAAGGCATACGTGCGTCACGTGGAGTTCTTCCGAGACACCAGAAGGATGTCCATTATGGCATCCAGTAAACTGAATTCTGAAAGGACTACCCTCTCAGCAGCCAAGCAGTCAGGCGGAGCGCGCAGATATTGGGATGGAGCAATGCCCCCTGATCCTGCGAGATCAGATCAGGGGCACATCCCAGATGAAGAGGCTGATGCTGAACTAAATGAAAAAGCAGGGGAAACCATAGCTGTCGGGGCCAGAACGGGGCTACCAGGATCATGGAGCTTCTGTCAGCCTGCAACTTGAATAGCATCTTGGCTGTTAGTGGAATGGGCAGGTAAGCGTATAACAGACCCATTCCCCAATGAAGGAGGAAAGCATCCAAGGCTTGACGTTGTGGAGACGGCACCCTGGAGCAAAACTGAGGGACTTGTGTATTGTGTGGAGTGGCAAAGAGGTCGATCTGCGGGATTCCCCAGAGCTGGAAAATGCGAGTGACTGCTCTCTGATGAAGAGTCCACTCGTGAGGTCGGAAGACCCAACTGAGACTATCCACAAGAACATTCTGCTCTCCCAGCAGGTAAACAGCTCGGAGAAGCATCCCATGAGCCAGGGCAAAGGTCCACAGGCAGATCGGTTCCTCACACAGAAGGAGGGAGCCCGTGCCTCCCTGTTTGTTGATGTAAAACATGGCAACTTTGTTGTCCGTCTGAAGCAGGATTGATTGATGTGGTAACTGCTGATCACAGACCCTGTCTGTCCAGGCCATCCATCCGTGTCTGGATGTGTTGGTCGTTAGGGTCCATTAGTTTCTGAGGAGAGCGCCACCACTGAAGGGAGTCTGCCAGAAGTGGGGTGACCAGCACTCTGTCTCGTAGACGGCCCGTCGCCTGTTTCCATTGTGAGGAGAGGGTCCACACTGCGCTTGACAGATGTGGAGATGAGCATAGGGGATTACATGGACTATGGAGGCCATGTGACTGAGGAGATGAAGCATGCTTCATGCTGTGGTGTGACTGCACTGAATGATGCCTGCCAACTCTGTGAAGCGTTTGAGTTGAGGTGTAAAATACGATGGACCAGAAGAGTGGCAGTGTCCTTAAGACTTGAGGGATACTGGAGTATCTTCAGTTCCTCGGCTCTTAGTTCCTTCTCGGTATCCATGGAGACCAAGAGAGCCCTGACCTTGTCACAGATAAAGTCCTAGAAGGACATATCCTCCGGTGGGGACGGACGGCACTCATGAGGCAATGAAGGGTCCGACAGCACATAATGGTGCCTTTGTGAAACAGGGAACTCAGCCTCCAATTCCCAGGCATTGGAATCAGAATGGAAGTCAAAACAGCAATGGTCATCGTTGAGATTCAGCCAGTTCCAGGCTTGGCATGGACCCTGAGGGTCCCGATGGCAGTGGTTCCAGACTCAGCATCGAGACCTGGGTCGCTGAAGAGCGCAGCCAAACTCTTCTTGATGGTCAGCATGTTCGAGGGAGATGGAGATGGAGGAAGTCTGGGTGGACTCTGGTGCAGGACTCTGGACCACTATTCCAGACAACAAAACTGAAGGCCTCCTGAGGTCGAAGCCTGGATAACACTCTGAAGCCCCTCTTGTGCTTTGGAGGTGGATTCCTCCCACTGGGGCTGTTTAGCTGACCACTCTTGGTTCTCAGGATCAGAATCTTGCTGAGGGGCACTTCGGTGTCGATGTGCGAGGGTATAATCCCAGGAATTGGCAGCTGTCCTCAACATCGAAGACTGAGATGCCAATGCGGCTTCGGTGGCTGACTGTTTCCACAGCCTTTTGATTCAGAGGGAGCATGGGAACTGTGTGAAAAACAGTAGCCCTGAGGTGGTGTCTACGTCGAAGAAGAATGTGCTGAGGATGCTGAGTCAGATCCAAAATGACTCTCACATTGCTTTTCCTGGGTTTTTTTTAACCCTTTTCTTGTCATTTGCTGACACAAAGTACAAGAGTTCAGGTTATGGTCAGGCCCCAAGCACTGTAAGCAACAAGTGGACAAAATAATGTGGTTACGTTTAGTATACTTCTTAAAACTGCTGGCTGGCTTCTCCATGTCAGGAAACACAGCCTTTGCCAGGTCAAAAGACTCAATGGTGGCTTGGACAAACGAAAAGACCCGCGGGAACCACGAGGTAAAAAGAAAAATAAAAGTAAAGGAAGTGCCCAAAAAAGCACCAGCATTGTCGAGTGACAGTACCGAAGAGATGGGAAGGCAAAAAAAAAAAAAAGGTTTTAACTGTAGTGACAGGACAAGAATCCATAGGGCTCCACAGAAAAACTAAGGCTGAGGAGAATCATTGGGAAGACGGGAAGGTATATACGCATGGACAGAGGGATGCTTCCTAATGGATACTGGGGAGTGTTCCTGCATGGGTTGTCTCGGGGATGTCACCCATATGTGACGACTGCATCTCTGCTTGTTCCTGGAGATACATAGATATAAGCATCAGCTGCACTTAAAAACATGCAAGGAGCCTTTTTACTTTGATAAATAAAGTTGTGCTACCTAAAACAAGAAGGATGCAGGAATTACTAAACCACCAAGCTCCAGCAGAGCCAGTCTTCTCATCATGGTAGTTGGGAAACAAATATTGGCTTTCCTGCAGCAACAAGTGACATTAAAGCAGGGCATCCCAAAACTATCTTGGTGATCCTATAGTGAATCAAGTTTTCAGGATATCCAACATGAATATGCATGCTGCCTCCTGCCATTTTTGGATTCTGTACCTCCCTCTTGCTGTACCATGTGTTGCTGACTGTACTCTGTGTGTTCCTCCATTACAGGTACTGTCTCCAGGCTTACTGTCTATCAACTGTACTGCTCCTGCCCACCCGGAAGTGACATGGCCGCATCTCTTTCGAGGTATTCTGGACTATTTAAGTGATCACCCAACGGCATTCCACACCACTATGGTGTGCGCCCAAGGAGCAGATGTGCTCCTTGGGGTGACTCCAGCAACGGAGGCATTCCTTCACTTTCTAACATTTTGATCCTGAAGCACCCTGTTCCTACTACTATTGCACACGTCTCCATGGGCAAGTACCATCTGCCTCTGGCTCTTCTCTCCTTGTGCATTTTCCCCCCCTTCTTCTTTATGCCATGACATCAATCCCAGTACAATGGGAATGGCACCCCACGCCCACTACCCTTCACCCTTCCGGCCTTCTCTGTCGGACCACTGCTAATTTGTCGCCTTGTCCTCTCTCCTCCTTCTCACCCTGCAGCCTGCTGCCTGTCGCCTCAAACTTCCTCCTTAGCTTAGCACTCATTAACTGCAGGTCTCTCTGTTCAGAATCTGTTCTCATCCAGCATCTTCTTATGCAGCATTCGCTAGATGTTCTGTTCATCACAAAGATCTGGTTGCAGGAGGGTGAGGATCTTCCTCCCCAACCGGTGCCTTCCCCCCAGATTTTTCTGCATTCTCTACTTCTCAGTCAGGGTGAAGTGGTGGGGCGTGGCCATCCTGCACCGCTCTGCCCTACCCCTACAGGAGATTCAGTCCCCAGCTCTCCATTATTATGAATTCCTCCTACTTAGGTTAGATCCCAACCCCCCTCCTCTGCATTTTCTTCTTTACTCCCCCCACTCTTCGCCCCCACCTATGGGACTCCTTACCCTTTCTGAAATCTCTCTCTTACCTCATACTATGATCCTCGGTGACTTTAATTTATATCTAGACCAAGAGACAGAGCCTTCCACGCCCTCCTCAACAACCTCTCTCTCCAGCAACACATCCATTGCCTCACCCATGCTGCTGAACATACACTTGATTTAGTAACCTTATCATCCCGACTTTCCTTCTGCATACTTCGACCTTTCCACCATTCCATTTCCCTGGTCTGATCATCTCTGCATACTCTTCTCTTTACAGCTCCCTTCTCTACCCCAGTTTCCCTATTCTCCCTCTTCTCCTTTGCCACCGCAGCTAAAACGCCATATCATGCCTCTCACACTTCAGCAGTTCCCCTCCTCAGATGCTCTCTTCCCTCCCAACTTTGCTTCTCTCTCCCCAGATCTCTAGGCTCAGTCTTGGAATTCTATATTGACTACTGCTTTAGACCAGTTAGCCCCTTTTCACCCAGCACTGGTCCCATGCACTCGTATCTCCCACCCCTGGTACCACCCGTGCCTTCCTTTCCATTGTACCCACCTGCACCACGCTGAACGCCTCTGGCGCAAACATCACTGCTCTGACTCCCTCCTTCACTTCCAACATTGCCATCTATGATCCATACCGCCAAGCAGACTTATTATTCCAATTTGATTTAATCATCCTCCAAATCCTCCCATCAGCTTTACTCCATTCTCCGCACACTCACTGTTTCCTCCACTTCTCCTCATTTGCTCCCCTCCCCAGACCTAGCTAGCCTTGCTGTGCTTTTTTTTTTTTTTTTTAACTGATAAGGTCCTCTCGTTGTGCTCCACCTTTCCAGCCTGCCCTCCCCCCCCCCCCCCCCATATCCAGCTCCTCTCCCCTTCCATCGGCTCCCAGCCATCATCCATATCGTCTCTCTCTGTCACATATCTGATCTCCGTTCCACCCAATCACCACTGCAGAATTATCTAAGGCCCTTACCTCATCCTGTAAAACCACTTGTCCTTCAGACCCTACTCCCCTCCCATTGGATATCTGAGCCTTCTCTTGCTCGCCTTCCGCTCATCCTCTGCATGTTTAACTCCAGTCTTTCATCCGGCTCCTTCCCTGCCATCTGGAAACATGCCCTCATCTGCCCCATTCTCAAAAAGCCCTCACTAGACCCCTTCATCAATGCATACTGGTGTCCTGTCTCAAACCTCCTCTTCCTGTCAAAAGTCCTGGAGAAGTTGGTCTTCACTCAGCTGTCAACACACCTCAACACCAACCACACCCTCCACCCCCATCAGTCCAGCTTCAAAACAGGACACAGCACAGAAACCACCCTCCTTTCACTCCTGAATGAATTACATATTTCACATTATCGTAGCAATATTTCCTTGGCCGTTTCTCTGGACCTCTCTTCAGTCTTTGACTTGGTTGATCACCCCACCCTTCTCTCACGTCTTCAGAACTTTGGGATCTGTGGCACTATCTAGAATTAGTTTTACTCCTCTCGCCGCACAGTCTCTCTGTTCTCCCTGGTTCTTCTATTTCTCCTGCCACCCCTCTCACCTGTGGCATGCCACAAGGCTCTGTGCTGGCTCCCCTTCTCTTTAATATCTTTCTGGCACCTCTCTCCCTCCTTATCCAACAGTCCAGTATATAGGCATACTACTACACCAATGATATGCTTCTTATCTATCACACTAGTCCTTCTGCCCCTGATCTCGCTCCACTGAATTCCTGTCTTGCTCTCATACACTCTTGGCTTACCTCAAACTATCGTCACCTTAATCTCTGACTGGCCACCATCAGGTTTACCTTTGGTGCCCCCTCTCTCTCTCTGGCCCCTTTGCTTGGCTCTGCTCATATTCCACTTGTCACATTACTCCGTTATCTCAGCGTTGCCCTATACCCCTCTTTGTCCTTCAATGAACATCTCTTGTCCCTCATCGGCCACTTCTTCTACTATTTACATCAGATTCACGCTGTCCGTCCCTTCCTCACCCTTCCCTCACTGACCTTCTTTCTTTACTTATCATGAGGCGCGATTACTGTAACTATCATGGTGCCTGCCACAGTACCAGCTCCAAAGACTCCAGTTACTACAAAACACCACAGTCCATATCCTTATGCACCCTTCCTGTTCAGCTCATATTACCCCTTTACTCACTCACCTCCACAGGTTTCCCATCAAATATGGCAAAATTAGACCTTACCTGCTAATTGCCGTTCCTTGAGTCCCTTCAGGCCAGTCCAGTTACGCTTGGGTTGTCACTATCCTCCAGCAGCTGAGAACTGAGCATGTCAGGATGCTGAGATCCCAATAGAAGAGCTCCCCCTTGAGTCTCAGCATCCAGCCTCCAACTAACAAAGCAGTCTATTCTTCGGCATCCAAGGCACCACTATAATAACCCTAGAAACTCTGTAACAGCACTCCTCGAACCACCATTAGTCGTCTCTCTGCCGTGACAGGTAGTATCTAAATTTCCATTAAAAAAAAATTTTCAACGTTGCTGAGATAGTCCAGGTGAGAACTAGACTTGTGCGTAGGGCTTGCCCTGCTAGGATGCCCACTCCCCCCCTTGAAGGGATCCGCCTACTTGCAGTGCTATACCTCTTAATCTAAGTGCTCACCTGCACCCCTGGTCTCGGACCTGTACCATGTAATAGGTGGGACCTGGAAAGGCCTGGAGGGACTCAAGGAAAGATAATTAACAGGTAAGGTCTAATTTTGCCTTCTTAATTGTCCCTCCACGCCAGTCTAGTTACGCTTGGGATGTACAAAAGCAATGTCTAAATACGGCAGCGACCCGCGAGACCAGCTTTCAGAACCATGGAACCAAACCTGGCATTCTCCCCCGCCTGCACGTACGCAAAGACAACTAAGTTGCCACTCTGCAGATCTCCATAGGAGGAACCAAACCTGCCTCTGCCCAGGTGCTGCGTGCAACCAGGTAGAGTGAGCCCGAAGTTCCACCAGCAGAATGCGTCCCTGCTGCTCATAAGCTATGGAAATAGTCCTCGTCACCTAATGGGCAATTGTGACTTTAGAAGCCGCCTCCTGCCTGAGGGCCCCCAAACAACATAAACAACCTGTTCAACTTCTGTAGAGAGATTCTGTCCTCTGAAGATACTTCCATAAAAGCCTGCGCAGATCGAGGAGGTGTAACTGCCTATCTTCTGAGGAGCCTCCCAACCCTGGAAATGCTGGCAAGGAGACAGTCTGGTTCAAGTGAAACCGTGACACCACCTTCGGCAGAAAGGAAGGAACTGGTCACAAAACCATCTTTTCCCTGGAAAGGAGCAAAAAAGGCTCTCTACAGAACAGAGTCTGAAGGTCCAAACTTGTCGCGTGGAACAGAGTGCCACCAAAAACACTGTCTTCAATGTGAGATCCTTGAGTGACGCCCTCGCGATAAGCTCGAACAGAGCCGCCGTCAAGACTGATAAAACCAGGTTGAGGTCCCAAGCTGGAACCATCCGCCTCCTAGGCAGCTGCAACTGCTGCACTGCCTTGAAGAACTTCACCATCCGGATGCGCCACAAGAGAGCCCCCCTGAATCAGACCCCTAAAACAGGAAAGGGTTGCAAAGCGCAAAGTTTTTCTCAAGACAGTGCTGCAAAAACAGCAAAATCTCTGGTAGCATACAACATAAAGGTTGCAGGCTACGTTCCAAACACTAGCCCGTGAAGATCTGCCACACTCTCATATATGCCAAGGTGGTGGACCGCTTCCTGGACTGTAACATGGTCGCAATGACCGCTGACGCAAAGCCCCACTGTCTCAAGCACACCCGTTCAAGAGCCATGGCATAAGCAAAAACCAACCCACCTGAGGCTAGAAGGTTGACCCTATTGGGTAGCTGCCAGAGCCATGCCCCCAGCATCTGCCTGAGGTCCGCATACCAGGATCGGCGTGGCCAATCCAGTGCAATGAGGATCACCAGCCCATTGTGCGCCTTTATCCTCCACAACAGGTGGCCTATCAACAGGTGGTGGGAATACATACAGAAATCCCTCTGCCTGCCAAACTTGAGCAAGAGCGTCCAGGCCTTCTGACATGTGGTCCTTGTGCCTGCTGAAGAACCTCTTTGCCTTAGCATTCACATGCGTTGCCATGAGATCATGACCGGCTGTCCCCACCACACCATGAGATCATGGAAAACTGAAGCATTGAGTTCCCATTTGCCTGGACCCAACTGGTGCCAGCTAAGGAAATCTGCCTGGACGTTCTCCCTGCCGGCCACATTTGCCACCAACAGGGCTATCAAGTTCTGTTCCGCACAAGTCAGGATGATTTGGCTCTGCTCCAATAGGGTTGCACTCCCTGTGCCACCCTGTCGGTTGATATAAGCCACCATAATGGCACTGTCGGAAAAGACCCATACTGCTTTGTTCACTATCAACAGAAGAAAGTACTGAAGGGCCAGAAACACTGCCCTCATCTCTAATAGGCTGATGGACCACGAGCTCTCCACCAGAGTCCACCAGCCTTGCATTACCTGAGACAGGCAATGCGCTCCCCAGCCCGTGAGGCTGGCATCTGTGATCACCAGAGTCTAGGGAAGCAAGACCGCCGCCATAGAGCCCAACAGCTGCAGATAATCCTACGTCACTGCCATACTCCTGCCCAAAAACCGCCAGACCTGTGCCTGTGCCTGTACCTTGCATATGTGCTCCTCTGGAAGCGAGACTAACCCCACCCCCATATCGAACAGAGTGCCTAGATAGACCAGACATTGCACTGGCTGAAGTTGACTCTTGGTCAAATTGACTACCCAGCCGAGGCTTTGAAAATCCTCCATTACTCATGCCATCGCCGAGACTGAATCCTCTTTGGACTTTGCCCTGATGAGCCAATCGTCCAGGTATGGGTGCACCAAGATAGTGGCAGCCTTGCGGCAGGAAGGTACTACCACCATGACCTTGGTGAAATGTGCGGAGCGGTGGCCAGACCAAAGGACAAGGCACAAAACTGAAAATGCCCCATCGGTATAGTGAATTGAAGGTACTGCTGATGCTCGAGCTGAATGGGAATATGTAAATAGGCCTCCATGAGGTCCAAGGCCATAAGGAACGCCCCTTTCCATACTGCTAAGATGACAGACTGCAGGATGTCCATCCGGAAATGCGGCACTCTCAAAGCCCAATTGCCGTACTTCAAATCTAGGATAGGTCAAAACTCCTATCCTTCTTGAGTACCACAAAGTAGATGGTGAATCGATCTGACCCGCACTGGTCTGGTGGCACCGGAATCACAACCCCCAGCTGCAGCAGTCGGCTGAGGGTGCATCGGACTGTCTCCGCTTTCTGTGGTGCCTTGCAGGGCAAGCGAACAAAAGCCTCTTGAAGGGGTCTGGCGAACTTGAGAGCATAACCCTCCTGAATTATCTCCAAGACGCACCGGTCGGTTGTAATAGCGGCCCAGGGAGAATAAACTGTTGCAACCAACCGCCCACTGGCACCCCCGCCTGGACTGCTCTGGCTTCATTGGGGCTTCTTGTTCTGTCCCGGAGAGGCAGAGTAATAACCCTGTCCAAGCCCCCAGGAGCCACAAAAAGACTGACCAGTGACCCAAAGTGGCCTCTCTGATAGGGGGAGAAACCCGCCCCCAGAACCTCTGAAAGTCCCTAGAATGCCCCTGCTGAGGGGTCGTAGCTTTAGGTCCTTTGGGCTTATCTTCTGGTAAGTGGCCTCCCTTAGAATCCCCCAAAGACCAGCTTTCCCTTAAAGGGAAGCTTGCTGAGCTGCGACTTGGAGGAGGCATCCACTGCCCAATTCCTTAGCCAAAGGAACCGGCAAGCTGCAATAACTGAGACCATGGTCTTGGAGGCCACCCGCACTAGATCATAGAATGCATCCGCCATGTAGGCCGTAGCAGACTTCAGTTTGCTACCTTCCATCACTACCGATTCACGGAGATCCCCAGGCACTAGTCCCTGGATCCACCTGAGGCGGCCCTGGAGACATAGGCCCTGCAAATGGACACCTGCAGTGCCAACACACTGGGAGTCATACGCCTGCTTGAGCAGGACTCCAACCTCCGATCTTGAAAGTCCTTGAAAGCCACCCCCCTCCCCCTTCTATTGAGATTGTGGTCTTTTTGGTCAAAGCCAAAACCAAAGAATCGACCTCGGGCATCTGCAGGAGGTCCCTTTCCTCCTGCGGAATGGGGTATAGCCTACCCAATGCCCGGTCACTCCTCGGGGTGGCCTCTGGAAATTCCCACTCTGACTCAATCATTCTCTTTATTACCCTTTGTACTGGGAAGCAAATCGGCGCCCCTTTGAAGCCCTGCAACGAAGGATCCTCCAGGGGGCTCTTGTGCTAGAGTCGGGGGTCGGCACAATATTCAGCACTGTTAATGACTGGGAGATGAGAGCGGCTAGCTCCTCTTTATGAAAGACCTGGGATCTCACCTTCCTCCATTTCCGGAACCGCCTGCTCACCCCAGAGGTCTAAGGGCCCCTCCCCCAGGTCCTCCGAGGCCTGAGAATGAGGGGAGTCCTGAGCCAGCCAGGTCTCAGGATCCCCCCCTGCTCCACTTTGCCATACGGACCTCCAGCACCGAGTCCTCCTGAGACAGTACCATCTC
The DNA here is from genome assembly GCA_033557465.1 of Ichthyophis bannanicus. Classification (NCBI taxonomy): domain Eukaryota; kingdom Metazoa; phylum Chordata; class Amphibia; order Gymnophiona; family Ichthyophiidae; genus Ichthyophis; species Ichthyophis bannanicus. The sequence goes on from CM066039.1 coordinate 199,444,646, forward strand.
TGAACCCAATAACAGCTGCTTGCTAGCCAATCCCCCTCCTGGGCCTGCTTTCACTTTAAGCAGTAAGCCCTATGGAGAGACAAAATGAAATCCAGGGAAAAAACTACCTCAGCGGACTGAGAAACTGCCCCTGTCACTGTCCGTGGTGCTGAACTAATTACTTTCGGGGTTTCCGCCTCACTCCTCTTCTTCCCGTGCTTTGCTTTCGCCTCAGGGGAAATGGCCGACAAAGAGGAAATGGCCACGGTTCCCGCCAGATCCCCTCCAGCTTCTGGCGCTCTAAAGCCATCTCCGGGTCCATTGAAGTGAATGGGAAAATAAAATAAAAGCTTTTGCCCTGTCTAGCGCACAGCCGGCAGAGACCTGAAGAAGAAATGCTGCAACCACCTGCACAAAAAATACACACCGATGGCTGCCCCCCTTCCCCCCCATGCACCCAACCATGCTGAAGAGAGAAGAGAGGAACTTACCTGACTGAGCCTGCTGACACGCCATTCTTACCAGCAGGGAACAATGACCATGCTGCCTAACCAGCCTACCACTGAGCTTGCTTCCCAACGATCCTAAACCAAACTGACTAAGCAGTACAGCACCAGCCAAGAGTAGGAAACCCAATCACCTGTAGCCAACAGGAGTTGAGGAGGGGGAAAGGGACCTGGGGCTCCCAGGCAGTTTAACCCCAGCAGCTACTGAACCTCTGCAGTGCTCACAGAGGGAAGAAAGGCTATGGCCACACTGTCTGTCCCACTTAGGCTACCCCAGCAGCTTGCTTCGCAGGACCTGAAACACTCCTGCCCAAAGTCTGATTGTATATGACTATTTTTCTGAACCTGCTAAACCAAAAATTCCTAATCGTCTCCACAACAAGCCACTGGGAACTCTTCCTTCAGTTGCTGAGAACTGAGAGACTAGATGCTGAGGCTCAAGGGGGAGGTCTTCTACTGGGATCTCAGAATCTTAACAGCGTAACTGGACTGGCATGGGGGACAATTAGGAAAGAATTCAATGCAAGATACTCTCTCTCCTTCTTAGGACCATCCACACCAGTAACCCGCAATATCTTTCTGATCTCATCCATTTCCACACTCCCCACCATCTCTTGCACTCTATTCATGTTAACCGCATGTTCCTACCCTCTGCCTCCCAAACCCACCTTGAACAAACTTGCAACTCTGCCTTCTTTTTCCTAGGCTCCACCCTGTGGAACTCCCTCCCCTCACACTCTGTTCAGAATTCTCTTTCCAGAAATTCAAGCCTGCACTCAAAACTCATCTTTTCCATGCTGCCCTTTGACCTCTCTCCTCCTTCTCCGTGATCTGGCTACTTTCCTCCTTCTACCCCACTCCCTTTGACTTACTTTTCTTTTCTCTAGTGTGACTGTCTCTTTCCTATCCTGTCTGATAATGAACCCCAGAATAGAAACGAACAGCAAATTGATTCACAGGTCTTCACAGACCACCTTAAAACAAGATTCACAGCCCCCGCAAAGGACAACAAAGTAACCAGCAGCAACAAGCCCCCTCATCCCAACCAAAGATGGGACAAATTCAGCATCCCAACCAAGGAACAGATATCAAACATCATCACCACCACCCTCAACATCAACACCGCCCCCACCGATCCATGCCCCGTAATATGGATCAAAGCTGCTAAAAAAAAGAACTGATCCAGGACATCTGCAAAATAACCACAATCTCGCTCATTACAGGAATAATGCCAAGCGCACTCAAACTAGCTACAATATGCCCCATCCCAAAGAAATCCACACTAGCTAAAACTGACCCTGCTGCCTACAGACCCATTTCAAGTCTCCCCCTCCTAGCCAAGATCATCAAAAAAGCAGTCCAGCACCAACTACAGGACCACATCGACACCCATGCCCCCCTGGACCCAAATCAACACGGCTTCTGACCAAACCACGGGATAGAAACGCTACTAATCCAACTCCTCGACAAACTGATCCGGACTATCAATAACATCAAAATGGGAGTCCTCCTGATATTCATAGATGTCTCCGCAGCATTTGACACAGTGAGCCACACGACTCTGCTAGCAAGACTACAAGAGATTGGGCTACAAGGCACCACCTTGAACTGGTTCACATCATACCTGACCGACAGAAAGCTACAAGTCAAATGCGGTGCAGACACCTCCCGGCCCCTGAAAGCCACCTAGGGCGTCCCACAAGACTCATCCCTCTCCACCCTGCTATTCAATATATACCTACAACCAATCTGTTCCATCATCAAAAATCACAAGATCCAATACACCATCTACGCCGACGACATGATATTCACCCCAATAGACTTGGACACCCCTGACTACTCCAACCTAGCCAATTGTCTCCAGCAAATGACAACCTGGCTCTTAGAAAACAATCTATCCATAAACCATAACAAAACAGAAGCTCTTGTCATCTCAAGAAACCCTACCTTCTCAATGACACCCACCATCAAACTAAATGACATCACAATATCAGTAAAGCCCAAAGTGAGATACCTCGGAGTGACGCTCGACAAAGACCTAAACTTACAGGCCCACATCGCCAGAACCACAAAAAACGCCTACCTCAAAATGAAAACCATCAGACGCCTCAAACCCATCCTCTCACAGGACCACTTCCATACAGTCTGTCAAACACTCATCACCCCTACACTCGACTACTGCAACCCAATATACCTAGGGCTACCAAAATAGGCCCTCCGACCACTTCAGATGGCTCAGAACACTGCCACTCGCATAATAACAGGTCGCTCCGGACAGGACCACATTACACCTATCCTGTACCACCTCCACTGGCTCCCAATCAGCTCCCGTATACAATACAAAGTTATCCTAAACATATTCAAGATAAGACAGAACATCTCAGCAGACAGCCTGCAACCTCTCATCAAAGCGGACAGATGCACCAGACCCAGGAGAACTACCGACCTCATCATCACCCCACGAGACCCCACCTCAAGAGCTCTGTCCCTGGCGGCACCCTCCCTGTGGAACTCTCTCTCCCACGAGCTGAGATCTGCCACGGACCTCACAGATTTCAGAAAGTTATTAAAAACAAAGCTTTTCATGGATCATTACAAGGACTTCACCTGAACTAAACTCCGCCATAGCCAAACTGAAGCCTTTACGAACTGTATCTAGACCTGTATATAGCCCAATTGTATATAGCTCAATTGTATATAGCTCATTTGTCTCGAATAGCTGTACATAGATCATTTGCACCTAAAGCAATCAAATCACTCACACCCCTCGAACACACTCACTAAGATGTTTCACACTGCATGTCGCACACTCTCCCCCCCCCCTCGATTGTTTGCTGTGATAACCGCTTTGATTTAATGATAAAGCGGTATATTAAATCTGACTAAATAAATAAATAATGGCATTCCTTTTCCATGTTCTGTCTTTGCAGCATATTCTTTTATTGTGAACCACTCTGATGCCCCCACCCAGGCAGTAAATCAAATGTAAGAATAAAGATAAAGATGCATTAAATTTGCACATTATGTTATCATGTAATTATTGAGATGTAATTGCTACGGTTCAGTGTTAATTGTAAATCGCTTTGACTGTATGATAAAGCAGTATATAAAACTGATTAAATCAATACATAAAATATGGTGTTAAATGCATATTTATTTTGGATATTCTGGAAACGACTCACTATAGGGTCACCAGGACAGGCCTGAGAAGCTCTGACGTAAAATCTGCCACTCCGTGAACAGTACTACCAAAAGTAGTGGATGACAACATGGAAGAATAGCCTAGTGGTTAGAGCAGCAGCCTGGGTTTGAATCACACCAACGCTCCTTGTGGCCTTGGGCAAACCATTTAAACTCTCCACTGCCTCAGATACAAACTTAGATTGTGAGCCTTCCTGGGACAGGGAAATAACCAACAGTACCCTAAATGTAAACTCACCTTGGACTACTACTGGATAGGTGTGAGATAAATAAAATACATAAAAGTAGCATTTTAGTTTTTGAGATAACTTTATAAGAAAGAAAGAAAATGAAAATTACATATATCTAGCTGCAACAAACTGTACAGGCCAGTTGCAGCCAAAGTGACTAAGCAAAGAGCTGAGGAGACAACTACAATTAAGGAAACAATTTTAATTTCTTTGTTTATATTCTGCCACTTTCAGCCCAAAAGTCATACAGCTCAGATTACAATAAAATCATAGTTAAAATCCACATTTAGACACACTCATAATTCAGAGCAAGCAAAATTGCTTACTTATAGTGGGGGAAAGGTTGGGGGGGGAGGGTGTCCCTGAAGATAGAAGGGAAATGCACCAACACTCTATGGTAAAGTCTCTGATGCAGCCAGTGAGTGCAGAACCTTCCTCCAGCTAGAAGAAATCTTAAGACTTCTTTGAGCCTGTGTGTCCCATTCCCACTTCTCCTGACAGCAAGTAAAGCGCCAGCCTGTTCATAGCATAGATGCACTACTGGAGAGTCTCTTTTTTTTATGCCAAGGTGGGAGGGCTAGTGTGGCTGCATTTCCCTGTTGTCTACAGAGAACCTCCGCTACAGGTAAGTAACTTCACTTTCTCCAGACAAGAAGGACTAATGCAGCTACACTCTACGGTGAATCCAGAGCTTCGGGCTGTGTAAATAAGTTTTGTCCTTCACAGCCCGGAGGTAGTATGGGTGGTGGTATTTTATGCTGTAATAGGAAGTTAACTAGCAAAAAGATTTTTGAGGACCCCTGGCCAAAAGCAGCATCTTGGTGGGAAGCTTGGCACAGACAGCAATGTTTTGCAAAGTATGGGCAGATGTAGCCCATAGGTTTGCTGCAGAAGCAGCCTCTGCTCGGAGCTGATGTGAGCCCACTGTAGTTGATGCAGTCAACTGCCCCAAAAAATCCATTTGGAAGCTTGTTTTCCAAGATTGTTGGGCTTGTAGGTGACAAAAAGTTGAGATGTTTTCCTAACATTTTGTTGTCTTAAGGTAGTATGAGTAACACACACTTGTAGTCTAATGTGTGTAAAAATGACTCAAAATTCTCCATCTCTGTACTAGGGAAGAACTTTCATTTAATTAAGGGGCCTCTGAGCTGTCAAACAGCGACTGCAGCAAGTAGCAGCCTGTCTTTCATCCACTGCTGCCACTCCTACCGGGCTGCTTGCATGATCTGGCTGTCAAATGGCGGCCCAGGGAATCGATGCATGTATAGAGGGAAACTCAGCCATACAGCGACGTGGCACAGAGCTGGAAGGAGGGCTGCCCGATTTCCCGGCGCACTCCTCAGCACATGCCGCAGATGCGAGCAGGCTGCAACGCCGATCCTCAAGCAGTCAGTCTTTCCGAGGACAGTCGGGGCCACAGACAGGCAATGAAGGAGAAGGAGACCAAACAGCAGCCGTGAATTTGAGTGTCGGCTATAGTTTCCTCTTACTGTTTGATGCTGCTGCTGCTGTTACGACTTACGTGACCATGATCTCTTAGGCAGGAGAAGATACGGTGATAAAAGCCATAGTATTTTCCTTTCCTTTGACCAAAACTGTGCTCCTTCCCATAGTCGTGCTGCAGTTGGAGTTTACGTTGAGTGCTGGCCAAGGCCACGGCATATACTAAACTGAATTCTGTGCTGGAATTTCATGGGGCCACATAACCAAGCAGCCATTTTGGTACACACAGCCTCAACTCGACCTGGCCCAGGTAGACAAAGAAATTGAGAGGAGAACCACATCTCTCCCTACGAAAGATCAGTCTAACCTGCCAGGCCAAGCCATTCTATTTTGTTTGGGAACTCTACTTCCTTGCAGCATCTCTATGCGCTCCGCCATGTTTGAGAAAGAGCACATATTATGCACCTAAACACGAACAGACAACATGGCAACCTATTGAAGTAATTGAGATTTCCGCTGAGACCTGCAGCACATGGCTCATCATACGTTGCTGGATTGCACAGCCTTCACTGTCTCCTTGTCGGTTATTTAACCTCCAATGCTCCTGTGATTGGTTATCAGTGCTCAAATTACTTTATTCAGCCCTTAACTGATGAATCTAATGTTTTTTTTAAACATTTTTAGACTTTTAGCTTATTTGAGATAAGGTTTGCCTTTTGTTTGCATCACTGTTAATTATTTCCTCTACTAATATTTTCCTTATCTGTTAGCTCACTGTCTTTTATGACTTTTACTTTGTAATTTTTATTCCATTTTATTTATTTCATCTTTACTCACTTATTAACTTATCATCCCTCTCCTTCTGATGTTTCTTATGGCCTCACATCATTCTTTGTTCCTTTTTTTGATCCTCCCTAACCTTTTTCCCTCATTCCACCAACCCAATACACCTCCTCTCTCTTACCCTCTCTCCACCTTCCCTATTTCCTCCATCTTATCCTCCACCCTTTCCTTAGTTCTTGAACTTCACCTTCTTCTTCCTCTCATTCACCCCTCTCTCCTTCCTCTCTAAAACAATCTCATCCTTGTTTCCGCTGTGCTGTCTCCTCTCTCCCTTCTCCTTCTGTCTTCTGTGACATTAATCCCACCCCTGGCCTCCCTTCATTTTTCTCACTCCCATATTAGTTCCCCTCTCCACCACCCCCATCTCATCCATATCCCCCTCCTCATGTGCCTTATGGAATGCTCATTACATTTCTAACAAACTTCCTTTTACCCATGATCTCTTTAGTGCTTTCCATCTTCTTGCTCTTACTGAAACTTGGATCCTCCCTGATAATACTGCTTCGGTTGATGCCCTCTCTCATGGCGGCTACCAATTCTCCCACATTCCTTGTGCCAATGGCCGCAGTGGTGGTGTTGGGTTTCTACTATCTTCTTGTCAATTTCAACTCCTCCTTCTACCTCAATCCCATTCCTTTCTCTCCTTTGAAGTCCACTCCATCCTTCATTTTAATCCCCTTCCTCTCTGCATCGCTGTTATCTATAGACCCCCTGACAAATCCACTTCTACCTTCCTCACTGATTTTGACATGGCTGTCATTATTCCAGGATTTTTCCTCCCCATCCCTTATTCTTGGTGACTTTAATTTTCATATTGATAACCTTTCTGACCCCTATGTGTCTAAGCTCCTTTGCCTTACCTCCTCTTTCAACCTCCAGCTTTCCTCTTCTGCCCCCACTCATCAGCTTGGTCACTGCCTTGACCTCTTTTTCTATTCTAATTGTTTACATTCTAATTTCTGCACTTCAGTTCTTCCCTTATTGGACCACCAACTCTTAAATTTTACTCTTTATCACTCTCCGCCTCAGTCTCCTCCTATCTTTTTAGGAATCTTCATGCTATTGATCCTCTAACTCTATCCAATACTATCTCTTCTCTTCTTTCTTCCACTATGTTCTCTAAGTCTGTTGATGAGGCCACCGTTTCTTATAATACTGCTCTCTCCTCCACTGTGGATATTCTTGCTCTGACCAAAGCACGACCTGTGGGGCACACTTCAACACAGCCCTAGTAGTCTTTAGCTGCTCATTACCTACATTCCAGTGCCCGTTCAGCTGAATGTACTTGGCTCAAATCCCGCTCCCTTTCTGACTTTCTTCACTTCAAATTCATGCTTACTTCTTTCCAGTCTGCCATCTGACTGTCTTGCCTCTAACCCCCACTGTCTCTTTTCTACTCTCAATTCCCTTAAGGCACCACCACCTCTAATCCCTCCTTTTCTCTCTGCCCAAACCCTAACTGACTATTTCCACGACAAAGTCCATAAGATTACTCTTCAATTCCCTACTAATTCTTCTTCTCCCCCTCTTCAATACCAACCTTTCCCATCAACTTCTATCACCCTTTCATCCTTTTCTAAAATCTCTGAAGAGGAAACCTCTCTTCTTCTTTCCTCCTCTAAACTCACTACTTGTTCTGATCCTATCCCCACCCATCTCCTCAACTCCATCTCCTCCTCAGTCATTCCTTCCATCTCATATATTCTCAACCTTTCTCTCTCCACTGCAACCTTCAAGCATGCTGTGATCATTCCTCTCCTCAAAAAACCTTCACTTGACCCTCCTTGTCCTTCTAATTACTGACCCATCTCCCTTCTCCCATTCATTTCCAAACTTCTTGAATGTGCAGTTCTCCACTGCTGCCTTGAATTTCTCCCATCTCATGCCCTCCTTGATCCACTCCAGTCTGGTTTTCGTCCCTTTCATTCTACTGAAATGGCTCTTGCCAAAGTCTCCAATGACTTATTCTTGGCTAAGTCCAAAGGCCTTTACTCAGTTCTCATTCTTCTAGCTTTTGATACTATTGACCACCTCCACCTCCTCAACACATTATCCTCTCTTAGTTTTAGAGGTTCTGTACTGTCTTGGTTCTCTTCTTATCTCTCCAATCACTCTTTCAGTGTTTGTTTTGGTGGTTCCTCATCTACTGCCATTCCTCTTTCAGTTGGTGTATCCCAGGGATTGTTCTAGGCCCTCTCTTTTTCTCTCTCTACACCCAGTCCCTTGGTGCCCTCATCTCCTCCCATGGCTTTCAGTATCATTTTTTGCTGACGACTCTCAAATCGTCACCTGACATTTCTCTTACACTCCAAGCTCATATCTCTGCCTACTTATCTGACATCGCTACCTGGATATCTCACTGCCATCTGAAATTAAACATGGCTAAAACCAAACTTCTTATCTTTCCCCTTCCTCCTTTCTCTACCACTGTTGACAATACTCTTCTTCTTCCTGTTTTCTCAGCCTGCAACCTTGGGGTCATCTTTGACTCTTCCCTTTCCTTCTCCACATATATTCAACAGATTGCTAAAACATGTCGTTTCTTTCACTATAACATTAACAAAATTTGTCCCTTCCTCTCTGAGCACCCTAGTAAACCTCTTGTCCACTCTTTAGTTACCTTTCATCTTGACTACTGCAACTTCCTCCTTGCTGGTCTCCCTCAGAGTCATCTCTCTCCCTCTTCAATCTATTCATAACTCTGCTGCGCGGCTATGCCAGCCCTGATACACTCATATAACCACTCTTCTGAAATCACTTCACTGGCTCCCCTTCCGTTTCCTTATCCATTTCAAATTTCTCTTTCTAACCTATAAATGCATTCACTCTACTGCACCCTCATTACCTTTCCTCTCTCCTCTCTCCCTACACCCCTCCTCCTCTGGTTTTCTTCTCTCTATGCCCTTTTCTTCTACTGCCAACTCCAGTCTTCATTCTTTTCACCTTGCTGCTCCTTATGCCTGGAACAAACTTTCTGTATCTTTACGTCAAGTCTCATCTCTCTCCTTCTTCAAATCTATGCTAAAGGCTTACCTCTTTGAGGCTGCTTCAGGTTCCTAATCTCTTGTTCCCCTTATTTATTTATTTATTTATTTATTTTTTATACCGCGCTCTTTAGAATCAGTGCGGTTTACATGTATACTAACAGGTACTTTTTATTCCCTTGTCCTCGAAGGGCTCACAATCTAAGTGTACCTGAAGCAATGCAGGATTAAGTGGCTTGCCCAAGGCCACAAGGAGTAGCCATGGGACTAGAGACCCCAGTACCTCCGGCCTGAAGTTGCTTGTCCCCATGTGGAAATTGAACCCCTGGCCTTCCGGCCTGAGGTAACCTGTCCCAACCACTGAGCCACTCCTCTCCCTTGTGTCTCCTCTCTCTATTGAGCCCATATTTCTCTTGTATTGTGCTGTCTGTCTTAACTAAATTGTAAGCTCTATGAGCAGGGACTGTCTTCTATATTTGTTTGTACAGTGCTGCATACACCTTTTAGTGCTATATAAATTATTAATAATAGTAGAAGTAGTAACATCAGTAAAATAATGGACTGGTTCATATGAAAGTCAGAAACTACTTTTTGAAGAAATGTGGGATCATCCTAAGGACAACACAATTGTTGAAGAACCAAGTACAAGGAGAATAATGCACTAGTGCTTGGAGTTCACAGATTTTTCTTGCAAAAGTGATGGCCACCAAAAAAACAGTTTTCCATGCGAGATGTTTCAATGCGGTAAGTCCCAAGCGTTCAAAGGGGCTGCTCATGAGTTTAACGAGAACAACATTGAGATACCAGGCAAGAGGTGAATGTTTTGTGAAGGGGGGTTTCATGTTCATGAAGCCTCCCACGAATCTGGAAACCAAAAGAATAGTGAATAGGGGTTTCACCTCAACATAGTCATGGTAGGCAGCTATGGCTGCTAGGTAAATCTTTTCAGATGTTTTGAGACTCCACTCAGGGACGTGGAGGAGGTAAAAAGAGGATTTGCCTTATTGGACAGGATAAAGGACTCGATTACAGTAGCAGTCCATTATGTAAAATACTGCAATTTGCTCTGCTAAGATTTGCATGCTGAAGGCCATCTAGAAGCCATGATGATGTTTTTTACATCCTGGGATACTGCAATTCAATCTCCATGCCATCAGAAACAGACTGCATAGATTCGGGGGTATTAGTCCCTCTTTTTATCTGAGTAGAGTGGGATTTGTTGTAATAAAATCAATGCCTTTCATTTATGGTGCTGGGGAAAAATACTGTGTATACCTTGGATTTCCCAAACAACAAACCAGTCAGTACTAGAGGAGATCAAACCCAAGCTTTCTTTAGAAGCTCAGATGACAAAACTTCAACTTTCATACTTTGGACACACCATGCAAAGAGAGAGATCATTAGAGAAAGACATGCTTGGCAAGGTTGAAGATCAACGCAAAAGAAGAAGGCCAGCAATGAGATTGATCAATACAACAGTAGCAGCTATGGATGCCACTCTATAAACAATGAGCCACCTGACTGAAGACCAAACACAGTTTAGGACAACTATCCAGAGGGTTGCCACGAGTAGACACTGACTCAACAGCACTTAAAAACAACAATAGATTGGGACTATGCCCCAGTGGTAGAAGTGGCTTCAAATTGAGAGTGAGATGTCTGGGAGGAAGAGAAGAGAGGGAGGAGAAGGGGAAGGGGGAAAGAGGAGGGAAGAAAGGAAAAGGAGGGGGAGGGAGAGGAGGAGGGAGAGGAGAGTGGAGGAGAGGAGGAAGGGGAGGGGGGAGAGGGGAGGAGGGAAAGAGGGCAGAAGGGGAAAGGGGAAGAAAAAGGGGAAAAGGAGAGAAAGACAGAAGGAAAGACAATTACACTAGGGAGACCAAAACCATCACAATCCACATTAAAGTCCAAGCAACAAAGGAGAGTGTGACTTCAACTAGCATGCTAAAAGTGCTGTGGGAATATAAGACCATAAGTAAGATAAATTAAAATACATCCTCCATTTAAAACAAAAATATCCATCATAAAAAGAACAAATAAAACCATTAATAAGAGGGAGAGTAAAATCATAAATAAAATAAAGTAAGTATAAAAAAGTAAAATTAAAACTACAAAAAAAACTATTGACAAAATTTTATTCCAGTTAGAACAAAGATATGTATTTAATTTAGGTTCCCTCACTCCACATGGACTCTTTTTATGTTCAGTTTTAGTAACGCTATTTTTAGTTTTTTTGTACAGTTTTATGCTTACCTTTCTGTTTTACCATGATGTTTTACTCCCTTTTTATTGGTTTTGTTTTCTTTGTCCCTCTTTGCCCTTTTGTCTTTTATTGTCTTTTTAATTATTTTTATCTTTTTGTGTATTTGGTTTTATTTTCTCAATAGTTTTTTATCCTTTATAGTTTTAATTTTACTCTTTTATATTTAATTGTATTTATGATTTTACTCTCCCTCTTATTAATGGTTTTATTTGTTCTTTTTATGAAGGATATTTTTGATTTTTTATGGAGGGTTTATTTTAATTTATCTTATTTATGGTCTTATATTCCCATAGCACTTTTAACATGCTAGATGAAGTCACAGTTTCCTCTGTTGCTTGGACTTTTAATATGGATTGCGATGGTATCGGTCTCCCTGGTGTAGTTGTCTTTCCTTCTGTATTTCTCTCCTTTCCACCTTTTTCCTTCCCTCTTCCCCCTCTCTTTTCCTCCTTAGCATGAGCCAGAGCTCACATTGCAGTGTTTTGTATTGTTTGAAGTCTCTTTAGTTGACAATTCAGTAAATTGGAATAGATCACGTTATAATAGTCAAGATGTATTAACATGGTACTAAGTAGAACAGATGTTTGTGCAGGGAAATCTAAGAGGGGACGCAAAGCACAGAAGCGACGAAGTGTAGAGAAGACCAATTTGGACAAATGGGGTATTTGCATATTAAAGCATGATTGTATTGAAAGGATGGTAGAGCCAAGGGAAGGGGCCAATGGGGGAAACTCTGCACTACCTCTGATCCAGGTGGCAGTTGTTTTTTGGGGGTTGAGTTTGAGGATGTTAGTTTTAAGCCATAAGGCTATGCTTTCAAGGCAGTTATTGATCGCTGAAAGATCAGGATGCAGGCTATCAATTTGGGCAGTGAGCAGGTATAATCATGTCCCGAGCATAATTATGTTCTGGTGCCAAAAGGACTTTGTATTTCAATTTGAGTCTTTGAGAGGCGAGTTGGATAGAGGACGGGATTTTCCAGATTGAGAGCTGTAGGTCCTGAAGAATCTGATGCATTGGTAGTGCTATAATGTCCTCAGATGCACCACATGACTGTAGGATAGATTGAAAATCCTTTTTATTAGCTGAAGTAAGGGATGCAGAAAAAGCAAGTCTTTGGAAATCTAGGATAGGAGTAATCCTCTTTTGAGCCTTCAGGTGGAATGTCTTCAGACTGTTAGTGGTGTTTTAGGGAGGGGCCATATTCATGTTCATGAAACTGCTCCCATTGCTGAGTAGTGTCTATACTCCTGGGAGACCGATACCCTCTCTCCTGGAAGTATGGAGTGTGAAAGGTGTTGGGGGACCAATCTGCCCCAGACTGAATGGATGATCTGGGAGAAGACTAACTGTTGGAACTGAGCAAGCCCCATTGACTGGGCGTGGTGCATGGTCTGAGGTAGTGCTATCAAATCTGAAGCATCAATGGTGTTCTGGAGGCCAGCAGCAGTGTCCTGGACAAGCTTAGATAACTGGAGTGAAGTGAGAATTAGAAACAGGATTCTCTGACTGGAGAATCTGTAGCCCGGAAGTCAGGGCTGGTATGCCAGTGGAAATCAAAAGCTGAGACCTCTTTGAGGTAGACAGCTTACTTGAAAGGCTGCTAGGGTCTTTATGAAGTTGCTTAGCTTCAGATGTATGAGAAGGTTCCAAGAATTTTCTTCTATGTTTATGTTTTGTGGTGGCTGACCTACTATATTCCAGTAGCAGGGTAGGTCTGGGAGTAGCCACACTATGTTTTAGTTTAGATTACCTAGAGTTCCTCTGGGAAGCTGTCTTTGTTGACGCTGTTTTCTTGTCAGCTCTGGACTGGGAAACAAAGCTGTCACTCAGAGTAAGTGAAGGAATGGGAGTGGAGTAAAAGTCCCGATGCTGAGGGTGCCGATGTCAGGAGGGAAACTGCTCCCAACAGTGCAGCAGTGGCCAAAATGGAATTGGAATTCCCTAACAGAGCCTGCACTGGGTCCAGCAGGGTCCTGCTGGCTAGAGAAGCCATTTTTATTCATTTGCAACTGCCGTGATCATTTTATTTATTTATTTATTTATATATTTAACATTTCTTATATACCGCGCTCTTTGTCATCAGTGCGGTTTACATTGAAACAATATACACTTGGTCAGTTAAATTTGGCCGTCGTCTACATAGAACAGGGATTTAACATGGAGGTAAACTTGGGGGAAACTATTTACATTCCTAGTACATTACATATTAGAGCTAATCATGGTACCACAGGAACCAGTAGCACTGCTATTCAAATTAAGGAGGGAAGTAGCAAAGTTTGGCTGTGAAGCCTTGGGGGGGGCGGGTTTGGGGGGGGTTTAGAGACACTGTGGTATTGCTACTGAAGAGCTGGTATGCTTAAGTGTTTTGTGAGGCGATGTGGAAGAAAAGGTTGACCCATATACACTGTGCCGCTCTACTGGCTGTCAGATAGAAGAGGGCATGGGACACCGCAAGAGCAAAGAAATCTGCACTATATTGGATCCGTCGGAGATGTCACCACAGAGCAGGGGCTTCTCAATCCAGTCCTGAGGACATCTTGAGCCAGTCAGGTTTTCAGGATCATCAAAATGAATATGCATGAGAAAGATCTGTATACAATGAAAGCAGTGCATGCAAATCTCTCTCATGCATATTCATTGTGGTGATCCTGAAAACATGACTGGCTAAGTGTGTCCCAAGGACTGGGTTGAGAACCCCTGCCATAGAGTGTGGCTATGTTAGCCTTGCTTGTCTACACAGAAAACCAAATTATTTATTATACCTTTTCAATTATTCATATTTCTTGTCTACAATAGACCTGAAATAGATATGTTTTCAATAATTTTCTGAACAATAAACAATTTTCTATATTCTTCAGATCTGGTAATTTATTCCAAATACCTGGATTAACATCCAAAAAGGTACCTGAGGCAACTTTAATTTAAAGAAGAATTTGACTAAAGGTTTCTCCTTGGTAGAAGCCTCTCATATCACACAGCAGACATCTCAGAAACATACACATACCCTTGCATCAGATGATGTCCATGTGCCCTCCCCCTAGTTCTGGCACTTGTAAGAATAATGTAATATGTTTTCAGATAGGTAGAGACTGCAGAGGGATTTACCTAAAACCAAACTATAACTCTAGAAACCTGGATGAGGACCAGGCTCAGTAGAAGTGGGAATTCATCTATGCTCTGCCCTGCACTGCCCTCTTCAGGTCAGAAAAGAATAAAGGAGATGGCCTATCATGGAGCAGATTACTATAGTGTACTGGAGTCTTAGCAGGACATGCCAGCTGCAAATTCATGGTGGAAAAGCCACGGCACATGACTTCACTGCCACATTGTCTGCCTTTTACCAGTAGAAGATAACCCTACTGTGATACAGAGCAGAGTTTCACTCATGGGCTAGCAAAATAGATGGAGCAGAATCCCTATAGATGTCACCCCTGAGCATGGGAGAAAAAAAAAAAAAAAGACTTCTTACCCAAGACAAGCTTGAAGATACATGTAAAACAGTGATGGAGAGCCTTGCTAAGCTCAGGTACCTATAGCTACCACCTCAGTGGCTATTAGTGTTAGTGGGGACTTTGGTATACCTCTGTAGCACCAACAGAACTGGTCAAGAGTGCAACTTTAATCACTCCTGCCATGGTGAAATTAGACCTTACTTGCTAATTTTCTTTCCTGGAGTCCCTCTAGTCCAGTCCAGTCCAGATGCATGGATTATACTCATCTACCAGCAGGGGGAAACTGAGAACAGCAAGCTCAAAACCTTTCCCTTAAGTAGCCTGTGTGTCTCTGCAGAGCCAATATGAACCTCACTGAGCAGCAGAACAGAATCCCAAAATCCCAACAGCTCCAATAGCTCTGCAACAAGTCATGCACCAGAACAGCATGCACATGACCATCGAATATCTCAACTTGTCTTGTTGTTGTTGTTAAGTGCCGTCGAGTCGGAGTCGACTCATGGCGACCCTCTGGATAGCTATCCTAAATTGTGTTTGGTCTTGAGTCAGGCGGCTCATTGTTGACAGACTGGTACCCGTAGCTGCTGTTATTGTATCGATCCATCTCATTGCTGGCCTTCCTCTTTTGTGCTGACCTTCTATCTTGCCAAGCATGATGTCCTTCTCTAATGATCTCTCTCTTCGCATGATGTGTCCAAAGTATGAAAATCGAAGTCTTGTCATTTGAGCTTCTAAAGAAAGCTTAGGTTTGATCTCCTCTAGTACCGACTGGTTTGTTCTTCGGGCAGTCCATGGTATACACAGTATTCGCCGCCAGCACCATAATTCAAAGGCATCAATTTTCTTCCTGTCTATCTTTTTCACTGTCCAGCTTTCACATCCATATGATGTTACTGAAAATACCATGGCTTGAACAAGTCGAATCTTTGTATGGAGAGAGACATCTCTGCTCTTGAGAATCTTATCTAGGTCTTTCATAGCCATTCTGCCAAGAGCAATGCGTCGTCTGATTTCTTGACTGCTTGTTGCTTCTTTATTGATAGTTGATCCAAGTAGGTTAAAGTTGTTCACAATTTCAATTTCTTTTCTTCTCCTTCAACGATGAACCTGTTGATTATGCCAGTTGTCATGATCTTTGTTTTCTTTACATTAAGGTGCAGGCCCATTTTGAGACTATGTTCTTTGATTGTGAGAAGCAAATGTTTCAGATCATCTTCACTTTCAGCCAGTAATGTGGTATCATCAGCATAGCGAAAGTTGTTGATGAGTCTTCCACCAATCTTCACACCTCTGTTGTCTTCATACAATCCTGCTTCTCTGATGATTTGTTCTGCATATAAATTTAACAGGTAGGGGGAAAGTATGCAGCCTTGTCTTACACCTTTGCTTATTTTAAACCATTCTGTTTCTCCTTGTTCCATTCGAACTGCTGTTTCTTGATCAATGTACAGATTATGCAAGAGTACGATCAGGTGTTCTGGTATACCCATGCTTCTTAATGTGGCCCAGAGTTTCTCATGGTTTACAGAGTCAAAAGCCTTGCTATAGTCGATAAAGCACAAATAGATATCCTTTTGGTATTCTTTAGTCTTTTCAAGGATCCATCTCACATCTGCAATGTCGTCTCTCGTTCCTTGCACTTCAGGTAGTTCTTGTTCCAGGTATGGTTGTAGTCTCTTTTGAATAATCTTCAGTAGAATCTTGCTGGCATATGGGATCAGAGCGATTGTGCAATAATTTCCACAGTCAGTTGGATCACCTTTCTTTAGTATTGGTATAAACACAGATCTTTTCCAGTCAGTTGGCCATGATGTTGTCTTCCATATTTCTTGGCAGAGCCTTGTAAGTACGGTAACAGCTGCATCAGATTGCTGTAATACTTCTATGGGAATGCTATCAATGCCTGGTGCTTTATTCTTTGATAAGGCTTTCAATGCTGCTTTAACTTCTTCTTTCATCACCAATGGTTCCCGATCATAAGGTACAGGTGAAATGACTGTTGGTCCACTTGATCTTTATCATATAAAAACTCTGTATATTCCTTCCACCTTTTCTTGATCTTCTCAGCATCATTCAACATAGAACCTTGAGCATCTTGTAACATTCCAATTCGAGGCTGGAATGTTTTCTTTAACTCTCGTAGCTTTAGGAAAGCCGATCTTGTTCTTCCTTTAATATACCATGTGATCATCTGTTTAAGTTTGGTGTTGTTGCCGTTGTCACAGAAATGTGATCCTCCGCCGTCAACACTATCCCATTCTGCTGCTGCCCAGATGGGTGGTTTGTCTTGGTCTGGCACCTCAGCTGAGACCTGTCCATCTTGGATACCCTGCCAGTAGTTAAACTACCAATAGTTTAGCTCTCAGCATTACTGAGGCACACAAGCCCTCACAGCACAACAAGCTGCAAACCAAGTCTTAAAGAATTTTTTTCTCTTTTTTCAAAACAGGACACCCCCTCTCAAAGAACAGAAGTTTGCAACAGGGAGAGCAAACAGTGCAACAGCACAGTGGAACCCCCTAGCACCACAACGAAACAAAGGAAGAACTTCCAGAACTATGTGGCCCAGAGATTGCCTGTTCCAGCTAACAGCATCTTTAGCACAGACACCAGATCAGAAAGACAGAAGTCAAGTCCCGGGAGGGTCCTCGACTGGATTGGAGGGACAGTCCAACGCCAGAAGCACAGGAGACGTTGCAGAGTCCAAGAACCACCACTCACTCTTTTTTGTTGTCCCTTGTCTGAAGAGACTCCAGGAAAGAAAATGAGCAGGTAAGGTCTAATTTCACACTCCAGTTCATCTCTCCAAGGGACGTAACAAAGCAGTAGTATCGCAGGGTGGGTAAAGAAACTCCACCCTGTAACACCTGAGCCCCGAAATCTGCGTCCTGATGGGCCTGCACATCCAGCCGATAATGACATGAAAAGGAATGGAGTGATGACCACATCAACGCTCTGCAAATATCCTGCAGTGGAACAAGGCTGAACTCCGCCCAACAGGCTGCTTTGACACTGGTAGAAACGGCCCAGATTCCAGATAAAGCCACGCGCCCCTTCAGCAAGTACATGGATTCAACAGCACCCTGAATCCAACGGGAAATAGATGCCTTGGCTGCCATCTCGCCCTTACAAGGCCCACCAAAGAGCATAAAGAGAGACGCTCCGAGCGCCAAAAGGTCTCAGTCACCTTCAAATACCGCTTAAGTGCCCTGTGAATGTCGAGTAAACTTAAATCCCTAGACTCAGATGAGTCCAGGGGACCGGCAAAGGCTGAAAAGGTCATCACCTGATCAAGGTGGAACACCAAAACAACCTTCGGCAAGAAGGAAGGAACCGGACAAAGGATCACCCTTTCCTTTATGATCACCAAATAAGGCTCCTTGCACGAGAGAGCCTACAGCTCAGAGATGCTACAAGCCAAGCAAGTAGCCAGCAGAAACACTATCTTGAGGGTCAAATCCTTCAAGTAGGCTCTCGACAGAGAATCAAACAGTGCTCCCACGAGCACAGAGAAGACCAAGTTAATGTCCCAGAATTGAACTGGGGGACGGCAAGGTGGTCTCAAGTGCTTGACTCCCCCCCAAAGAAAACAGACTACATCCCAGTGAGAGGCAAGTGACACACCCTGTATCTGGCCTCGGAAATAAGCCAGGACCGCCACCTGCACCTTCAAGAAGTTCAACGCCAGACCCTTTGAGGCCAACATGCAGGAAAATCAAAATATCTGGGACAGCGGACCCTAGGAGCTGCACATCTCTCTCTTGGCATCAAACTTCAAAAAAGCGTCAGACCCGCACAAAGGCCAGGAAAGTAGAACGCTTTTGCGCCAGCAGCAAGGTATTAACTACCTTAGGGGTATACCCTTAATGTCTCAAGTGCACCCTTTCGAGAGCTAAGCCATAAGCAAGAACTGATCCACAAACGGCATCCAGACAGGGCCCTGCATCAGAAGGCCCGACACCTGAGGAAGTGGGAAGAGGCTCATAAGAAAATAAGAAATGCCATACTGGGTCAGACCAAGGTCCATCAAGCTCAGTACCCTGTTTCCAACAGTGGCGAATCCAGGTCACAAGTACCTGGCAGATTCCCAAAAGGCACACAGGTTCCACAATGCTCATTCTGGGGCAAGCAGTGGATTTCCCGGGTTCTCTTTAATATTGGTTTATGGACCTTTCCTTCAGGAACTTGTCCTTTTTTAAACCCAGCTACACTAAGAGTTTTTACTACATCCTCTGGTAACGAATTCCAGAGTTTGATTATGTGTTGAGTGAAAAAATATTGTCTCTTATTAGTCCTAAATGGGTTACACTGCAGCTTCATTGCATGTCCCCTAGTCTTTCTACTTGTTGATGGCATAAACAACCAATCTACGTTTACCCATTTTATTCCAATCATTAATTTATAGACCTCTATTGTATCTCCCCTCAACCACCTCTTTTCCAAGTTGAAAAGTCCTAACTTTTTAAGCCTCTCCTCATAGGGGTATCCTTCCATCCCCTTTACTGTTTTGATGGCTCTTCTCTGTACCTTTTCTAATTCTGCTATATCCTTTTTAAGTTATGGCAACCAGAACTGCACACAATATTCAAGGTGCGATCGCACCAGAGAACAATACAGAGGCATTATAATATCCTTTGTTTTATGCTCCATTCCTTTCCTTATGATTCCTAGCATTCTATTTGCTTTCTTGGCTGCCACTGCACACTGGGAGGAGGATTTCAACATATTATCCAAGATGACACCTAAATCTTTTTCCTGGGTGGTGGTTCCTAATGTGGAACCTTGCATCAGGTAACCATAGTTTGGGTTGTTCTTTCCTCGGTGTATAACTTTGCACATGTCCAAATTAAATTTCATCTGCTATTTGAACGTCTAGTCTTCCATTTTTCAGGTCCTCTTGCAATTTTTCACAAGCTTCTTGTGGGTTTTTTTTGTAATTTGTTCTTTATTCAAACTTCCAACTTACACGTACACCTTCACATTTTAGGACTACGACCGGTCTGTCCAATTCTGCATTTTCAATACATTTGTACTTATTTCCACCAAAATCTTTTCTGTTTTGTCCCTTCCCCCCTTCATATCCCTCCTCACCCCACCCCCCTTTCCCTCCCACCCCTCCCCCAAACCTACCCTCCCCCTCCCCACTCATTGTCTCATGTTTTAACACTTTTATAACACTTTTAAAACACTTTCAAAACAGCTAAACATTTCGAAACAGACATTTAACCAGCATCTCCACCTCCTTCACCCCTCACACCATTGCTCCACCCTCATCCCCCTCCACTGTTCGTACAGCTCCCACACCTTTTCATATTTAGGAATATTGTGTTTCCTATAGGCTTCTATCGCACAAAAGTCCCATAATTGCTCCATTCTCCCCACTACCTTTGTGATCGGGGGCACTTCAACCTTTTTCCACCAGCGAAGCAAGCTCATCTGGGCTGCAATAACGCAATACCCCAAAAGCCTTCCCCGCTCCCCCCCCCTTCCTATACCTCCTCATTCAAGATTACCATAGCAGGTGTAAATTGCACCCGCACTTCAAAGATATCTTTAGTGAATCCTTCCACCTGTTTCCAATACTTCTGCACCTTTGGGCAGCTCCAAATCATGTGCAACAGGTCTCCCCGCCCCCCCCCCCCCCCAGCCTTTCTAGCAAGCCTTAGAATTTTCTGGATACACTGCATGCAATCGTACCGGGGTCCAGTACATCCGCAACCTTACTTTATAACTATTTTCCAACATTGCCGTCCCAGGTGCTAACCTGTGAGTTTTTGCATAAATTCCATCCCACCTAGTAGGATCCCACTGTCCTCCCAATTCTGCTTCCCACTTTCGTTGGCTCCTAGCTATCCCCATCTTATATTCCCCCAATAACTTATACACTCTTGATATTATCCTATTTTGTGCCCCCTTCTGTCCCATCATCTACTCAAATGGAGTTGGCTTGGCTACCCAATCTTGCTTCACACCCTGCTGTTGCAAAAAATACCATATTCGCACATATGCATACCAGTCTCTCTCCTCCAATTGATATTGTTGCTGTAATTCCTCAAACCCTCTAATACCTCCCCCTTCGCCCAATACTTGACCTATCTTACACAACCCCTTACACCCCCATCTCTTATACACCCCCCCCCCCCCTCTACCCAACCCACTCTCCGCTACTGATTGGAGATATGTCTCTCTGGAATAAGTTTCCCCCCCCCCCATCAGGTACCCTTTCCATTTCTTCCACACCTGCAGTGTTAGCGCCTTCAACGGATTCTCCTCCTCCTTGCCCCTGGATCCCATAACCACGCTTCTAAATTTACTTCATCCCTTCCTTCCATTCTTACCCAACCTGGGTGTTCTACCCCCTCTTTCCACGCGAACAACGTACGGAGTTGTGCCGCCTCGTAATACCTAAGTAGCGAGGGCACCCCCATCCCACCCTCCTCTTTCGGCTTATACATTGTCTCCCTTGCCATGTTCGGCCGTTTCCCAGCCCAGATGAACTGCATAATGAGATTTTGCATTCTGTCTATCTCCTTTTTTGTCACCTTATATGGAAGGGACATAAACATAAAGAGCAACCGTGGCAGTATATTCATTTTCACGACTGCAATGCGGCCCAACCATGACAAATACAATCCCCGCCACTTGGACAGATCCTGTCTAATACATTCCACCAGACCCTGGTAATTCCATACCTTGATTTTATCTAAAGGTGCCCCCAGCTGAATCTCTAAATAGCGGAAGTTACTCACCACCCACCTAAATCTAAAATTCTCCCGCAAACTCTCCTCTATTTTAGGCAACAAATTAAACCCCACCATCTCCGTCTTACTTTGATTAATTTTATATCCTGCTATATCTCTGTATAACCGACAACAGCATGGGCAACGTTGTAATGGGTTGTGCTAACGTCAAAATAATTTTGTCTGCAAACAGCCCAATTTTTTCCTCCTGTCCCCGGATCCGAACCCCTTTTATATCTACTTCCCTCCTAATATACGCTGCCAGCGGTTCAATAGCCAATGCAAATAGCATCGGAGACAGCGGGCAGCCTTGCCTAGTGCCTCTTTTAAGCTCAAAACTTTCCAAATATCCTCCGTTAACCCTAACTCGAGCCCGTGGACTCATATAAAGCCCTTATCCAGCTAATATAGTTGGCCCCAAAGCCCATCGTCTCCAAAACCTGAAACATATATGGCCATTCAACCCGATCAAATGCTTTTTCCGCAGCTACTGTGACCATAACCGTGGATTCCCCAGACCTCTGAAGTTGCCATGCTATGTTCAATATCTTCCTGACATTAACGCTCACTTGTCTTCCCTTAACAAACCCTGTTTGGTCACTATATATCAGCTGGGGCACCACATTTTCAATCCGGTTAGCCAAAACCTTTGCCAATATCTTAGCATCCAAGTTTATTAATGATATGGGCCTATATGATCCACACACCCCTTTGTCTTTGCCCGCCTTGGGCAATACCTTAATCCCTGCTTCCATCATTGACCTGAGGATATCCTCACCCTGTAAAACACTATTAAACACTTGTGTAAGAACTGGCGTAATCTGATCTGACAACTCTTTGTAAAATTTTGCCGTGTACCCATCTAATCCCGGTGCCTTACCTGTTTTTAACGCAGATATAGCCCTCCTAACTTCCTCCCCTTGAATTTCTTGCCCTAACCGCTCCCTCTCCTCCAACTTTACTTGTTTTAAATGACACTCATTCAAAAATCGTCCATCTCTTCCCGCCCTGCCGTCATTTCACTTTTATATAATGTCTCATAATATTCTCTAAACCTCTTTCTGATTGCTTTGGTCTGATGTACCATATCTCCTTTACCATTCCTGATCCCCTCTATGTATGCTGCTTGCCTGCGGGCCTTTAGGCAACAAGCCAAAATTTTCCCAGCCCTATTCCCATCTTCAAAATGGGCCTGTTTTAGTACAGCTAATTTATACGCCATCTCTCGAGCTCTTATTACACTCAATTCTGCCCTTACCTTAATGATCTCCACTATAATACCAGGTTCCTGCACTGCTTGGTGTATTCGTTCTAGTCTCCCCAATTTCTTCATTAATTCCTTCTCTGCCACTCCCTTCTCCCGCTTTACTTGGGCCGCCAGGCTAATCAGTTGCCCCCGGAACACCGCCTTAAGTCCATCCCACAAGGTTCCCATAGACACCTCCCCTGTATTATTAAAACTTAAGTATTCTTTTATGCTTTCCCTAAGCTTCCCTACATGCCTCTCCTCCTCCATCAAAGAGTCATTCAATTTCCAAAACTTTAAACTTTCTTCTTCTCTACCTAAGTCCAATTTAATGCTAACCGGTGCATGATCCGACCATGTGATGACTCCATGCTCCACCTGCTGTACCCTAGCCACCCACTGCCCCCACTCCAAATCATATCTAGTCTGCTATATGACCCATGCACAGATGAGTAAAATGTATATTTCCGCTCCCCCAGGTGCCAACTTCTCCACAAATCCACCAACCCCAATCTCTCCTTCAATTTTTTCAAACTTCTCCTACCCCCTCTGCCTCCACCCCCCTGGCCCCCATTATTATCCAATCGTTGATTACATGTCATGTTAAAGTCCTCTCCCATGATTATAGGAATACTGCCGAGTTCCTCCAACTCTTTCAAAATTTGCTCATACACCTCCCCCTGCCATTCACTCGGTCCGTACAAGCTAATCACCCATACTTCCTCTTTCTCTATTTGCAGCTTCACGCCTACCCATCTTCACCCCTGCCCCTACACGTACCCTTCACCATATGTTGATAGTCACTCCCCACCAAAATCCCAACACCCCCTCTCCGTGGGTTAGCCCTCTGCCCTGCCAAAACCACCATAGGATATTGTTTAGACACTAACATATATTCCTGTCCAACCCGCAAATGTGTTTCCTGTATGCACAAAATCTCCACCCCCAATCTCCTACTTTCTTGTCCCACCAATTGTCTTTTCCTCCAAGTACGCAACCCTTTTACATTTAATGTTGCAATCGTTAATGTTCTCCTCCTCTGATCAGTATGTATCTGAAAACTCCCTCCCACCTTGTTAGACCTCCCGCATTCCTTCACTCCTCCCTTTGGTTCCCCCTTCCCTCCTCCCCCACCTAATCTTTTCTCCTTGTCCCTTCCCATCCCCTCCTCTATCACATGCTCCCCTCCTCCCTCTCCACCAACATCCTCCATCACCAGAGGAATTACAGGGAGTAGTGCATCCCCTACCTCCCCCCAGCCCCTAATTTCTACCTCCCCCCCCCCTCGGTCCCCCATCTCTCCCCCTTCCTTTTATCCCCAACCTCACTTCCCAAAATCCAACCCCTCCCCCTTATTCACCATCTATCCCCACCCCCTACCCTAAGGACCCTCCCTGCACCCTTCTTAGCTATGGATCCTCCCCGCCCTCCTCCCTCCTCCAATTCCACAATAGTACAGACATCAACATTTCACCCCTTTACATCCTTTCCAACCCTCCACCCCGCATTCCGTATCTCTCCCAGAGCCTCCCTCCCCACCCTCCACCCACCAAACATACATTACTTTTAATAATGCCCAAATTGCCCATCCTTTCCACAATGTTCACCCCTCAACTTTGTAATCAAGTTTTTAGTCCATTTTCCCTTCTACATTCCTGCACGCTTGCTGCTCCTGGCGAGAGCCATGTTGGTCAGCTTTCCCTGGCTCCCTTCTCCTTGTCTCTTTCGCCGTTGTTCCTCTGATCTGACCCCATCAGAGGTGTCCGGGACGCCCAGCCCCACTTCTCAGAGGGCCCCTCCTGCGGCGTCCTTTGTTTGTATCTGCCATGTCTTCCCCCGATGTGTAAAAGAAAGTCCAAATGGGTGCCAGCCAGCGATATTTCACTTCCTCCCTCCTCAAGATTTGTGTGACCGGCTGCATTGCCCTCCTCCGCTGTAATGTTCCTGTTGACAAGTCCTCATATATATGCACAGGGTATCCCTGCCAAATCAAAGTTCCAAATCCACGCATCTTAGCCGCAATTCTCTCCTTCACTTTATATCTTGCCAGGCACACTATAATATCTCTAGGCCTGTTCGCTAGTGGTGGGCCCAGTGCTCAGTGCGCCCTCTCAATTTGAATTTCCTCAGGTGTCACCTCCTCTCCCCCTTTCTTGAGCACTTCCACACACTGACACCGCCACATTCTCACTGTCTTGAAATTCCTTCTCCTCGGGGACACCCCTTATTCTCAAATTATTTCTGCGTGAACGGTCCTCCAAATCCTCCAATTTGAAGAGCATAGCATCCTGTTGGGATTGCATTTTTGAGAGATTTTGTACTCCTTCCTGCTGCTGTTCAAGTTCTTGCAACCGATTCTCATGATCTCCCATCCATCCCGACAGTTCTACAATTTCCTCCTTTATGGTGCCCATGAGCGCACTTAGTTCACTTTTCACCGATTGTACCTCAGTTTTTAGTTCTGAGAACCAGTCCCGGAGCTCCGCTCTTGTTATCCCTTGCTTAGGGTCCTTTCCTTGTTCTGCCACACTCACCAGCCCTAAGTCTTTTCCCAGATCCACACTCTCCCCTGCCGAGTTGCTGTTTTCATTAGCAGCACTATCAGTCCTTCCAGTTTGCAGTCCTGGGTACACAAACTCCCACAAATCCGCTGCTTTCCGCCTCATGGTCATGCCAGCACCAGCGTACCCCCCTTTTAGAGGGGCTGTTCTCAGCAAATTCTTCTGTTGGTCCTTTTAGACCTGTATTTTTCCTTTTCCCTTTGGTTGTTTTTTATTGTCCATTTTGTTTTAAATTATTTTCCAATTTTTTTCCCTGACTTTTTCAGTGCCTACCCCTCCACAGCTTTGCTGACAAAGGATAATTCCCCTGCCTTAGGGGTGGCTATGCACAGCCTCCTACTGTCCACGTCCCCACCTCACCAGGCACTCTCTGCTGCCGACGCTTCTCTGCGGGCCTTTCTGCCTGCCCTCTGCGCTGCCCTTGTTCCAGCTTCTTTTTCCTGACCTCTGCTCCTGCCGAAATCCACCTCCAACGCCGGGTGCCACCTTCCTGCTGTCCCGCTGCTCAGACTACCGCCGATCGCCATCTACTTCGCTGATCACTCTGCCTCAGCATCGGACTTCACCGTGCCCGGCCTGCAGCTCCGGTCGCCATCTTCACAGCACCATGTGGCTGACTCTCCTTCTCCTCCGAATCCACTCCACGCTATCAGGACTGCCTCCGCTGCTCACTGCCGCATACTGGTCTGCTCCCAAAGCCTTCTACCGTCCACCGCTCCGTTTTCCCCACTGCCGGGGGGGGGGGCTGTTTGCTCTATAAATAGCTGGATCGGTGCCGGAGCGGCTGCCTTACGCCGCCATCAGCTCCAGTGATGTCACTTCCTCCTCTGACGTCACTTCCTCCTCAATCTTCTTGTGTTTTAACAAATTTAAATAATTTTGTGTCATCTGTAAATTTGATCACTTCATTCGTTATTTCCATTTCCAGATCATTTATGAAGATGTTAAAAAGCAGCAGGCCCAGCCTGGAGTACTCCACTATTCACCTTTTTCCATTGAGGGCATTAAACCCTATTCTCTGCTTTCCATCTTTTAACCAGTTCCTGATCCATAAAACTACACTGTCTCATATCCTATGACTTTTTAATTTGGTCAAGAGTCTCTCATGAGGGACCTTATCAAAGGATTCTGAAAATCCAGGTACACTATATCAACCGGCTCATCTTGGTCTACCTGTTTATTCACACCTTCAAAAAATAAATCCATTTTGGCTTTCTCCCATTAACGCATGACTATTTGCATGTTCAGCAATTTTATTCTTTATAATGGTTTCTACCGTTTTGCCCAGTACCGATGTCAGACTCACTGGTCTGTAGTTTCCCGGCTATGGAACCCTTTTTAAAAATTGGTGTTACATTGGCCATTCTCCAATCTGATTTTAATGATACATAGTTCACAGATTACTAATAGTAGGTCTGCAATCTCATATTTCATATCTTTCAACGCCCTTGAATGTGTATCATCCAGTCCAGGTGATTTACTACTCTTCAGTTTATCAAATACTTGTAATGCATCTTCCCGGTTTATCGATATTTCTTTCAATTCTTCCAATATATCACCTTTAAATACCATTTCAGGCATGGGTAACTTTCCTACATCTTCTTTAGTACAGACTGAAGCAAAAGAATTCATCCAATCTCTCCTCTATGACTTTGTCCTGTCTTAGCACCCCCTTTAACCGCTCTATCATCTAATGGTCCAACTAACTCTCTCACAGGTTTTTTGCTACGAATGTACTTGAAAGATGTTTTTATTATATGTTTTTGTTTCCATGGAAAGCTTTTTTTCAAATTCTCTCTTTGCCTGCCTTATCTAACTTGCCAGTTGGCTTATGCTGTTTTCAGTTTTCATCATTTGGCTCCTTTTTCCATTTCCTGAAAGATGCTTTTTTGGCTACAACAGCCTCTCTGACCATGCTGGCAGTTTTTAGGCCTTCCTTCCACTTTTCTTAAAGCATGAAATACATCTGGTTTGGGCTTCCAAGATAGTATTTGTAAACACGCATGCTTGATGTAAATCTTTAATCTTTGCAGCTGCTCCTTTTAGTTGTTTCTTAACTATTTTCCTCATTTTATCATAATCTCCCTTTTGAAAGTTAAAAGGTAGTATTATGGATTTCCTTGCCGTCCTTCCTCCATATATTAAATCAAATGTGATCATGCTATGATCACTATTGCCAAGTGGCCCCAGCACCCTTCTCTTGCATCAGATCCTGTGTTCCATTAAGAACTAGGTCCAAAATAGCTTCCCCTCTTATCGGTTCATGAACCAGCTGCTCCCTAGCATGTCCTGTAGTGACATTGACCCAGTCGATACCGGGGTAATTGAAATCACCATTATTACTGTGTTGTAACTTTTGTTAGCTTCCTTGATTTCTCTTAGCATTTCATCATCCACCTGTTCAATTTTGGCCAGGCAGTTGGTAGTACACTTCCATTGCCATCGCTTTCCCCTTTTTACATGGGATTTCTAGCCATAGAAATTCAATGGTGTATTTTGTTTCCTATAAAACTTTAATGAGTGACTCAATGCCCTCTCTAACATAGAGCGCAACCCTTCCAACCAATGTGATATACCCTATCATTGCAATATATTTTGTACCCAGGTATCACAATGTCCCATTGGTTGTCCTCCTTCAACAAGGTCTCTGAGATACCAATCATATCGAACCTTTCATTTAGTGCTAGATATTCTAGCCCTTCCACGTTATTTTTTAGACTTCTAGTATTTCTATACAGACGTTTTAGAGGTTGTATTTTATTCATATTAATCTAGTTATCAGTTGATAGGGTACTTGAAATCTTTCAGCTCTCTACTTAAGGGCATACGAGTTACATTTATCTTTACTGGAACCTTTCTCTTGTATGCCTTAACTTCCCTCTTTTGCAAGTATCCTTCTGAACCATGTGCTCTTAGAACAGCTTTTAAACTAGATAAGAGGGGAAAGTCGACAATTGCCCATCTCCTTTTTTTTTTTTTTTAACTTGAAAGTTTTATTGGTTTTATTGAATACTGAACAACAAAAACAGTCTGTAGCAGTAACAATTTTCCCCCTCCCTCAATCCCAAGCCCAAATACACCACTGCAACACAAGTGTAAGAAAACAAACAAAAGCTAACAAAAGCTACATACATGTCCCTATAAATCCTACCCACCCTCCCCCTTCCCCTAAGTCCCCCTCCCCCCATTCCAGTAGCTTGTGCCTCTAAATAGACCACCAAGGTTCCCACCGCTTAGAAAACTGCGCCCCCTGCCCCCGCTGGAGTGCGGTAAGACGCTCCATATTCAAAACCCTGTGTAGTCGTGTATGCCACTGAGATAGCTCCGGCGGCGCACTCTGCTTCCACTTCCATGCAACATCGCATCTAGCCGCAACAAGGCATGTAAGAAGCAATTTACGCCATCGAAAATCCAGGGCATCCGGCCACACCCCCAACAAAAATAAGGATGGGCTCAATTCCGGCACCACCCCAAAAATCACCCCCAATTGAGCTCGAATCATCACCAATACTGAGCTATCACGGGGCAGTCCCACCACATATGGAGATATGTCCCCCGGGCACCGCAGCCTCTCCAACAAAGGTCCGAGGCCCCAGGGAACATCCGCTGATAGCGAACCGGAGTGTAGTACCATCTCATCATTAGTTTATACGCATTTTCCTGAATAAGGGTGCAGATTGAGGATTTCGATATCCCCTTAAAAATTGCCAACCACTCCTCCTCATCCCACTGCACCCCCAGATCCTTTTCCCATTCTAACATATAATTAGGTCTACCCGCCCCTTTCCGTACTCTTTGGAGGCTATTATACAGCAGTCGGATCAATCCTCTGGATTGCTGATGGCCAAGCCAGAGGGCCTCCAGGTCATTAGGGCCCTCTGTCATCTTATCCAGGTTGTCCTTCCGCCGCAAATAATGCGTCACCTGTAGTGCGCAAACAAGTCCCGGGACCCCAGCTGAAACTCGGCCTTTAATTGCTCAAAGGACTTGGGTTCCCCCATATCAATCAATTGCATAAAATTATCCAACCCTTTCCGGGCCCAACTAAGAAAAATGCCCTCCCTTCCCGGGCCAAAGGCAGGGGTAGCCCGAATGGGGGCCAACAAGGATGCCCTACCCAGACAGTAATCCGCTTCCATCCCCGCTGCCATTCATCCCATAAATGTCGTATGAAGGGATTCGGGGTCCATTCCCCCCTAAGCATCCCCTTCTGTAGCCAAGGGAGATGCGAAAGATGCCAACCCTCCACCCAGAATTGTTCAAGGCCATAGAATCGTTTAGTAGTTGCAGATTCCCGCCACTCCACCACCTGTCTCATCTGGGCGGCCAAATAATAATCCTCAATCCGTAGCATTCCCAGCCCCCCAGTCCTCCGAGAACGATACAATACTTGACGCGCTATGCGTGGGGGTCGATGCCGCCACACAAAGAGGAACATTTTCCTTTGTAAGCGTTGGAGGACTAGACGGGGCACCCGCACCGGTAAGACTTGAAAAAAGTACAGTAGCTTAGGCAGCACCATCATCTTAAGGGTAGCTATTCTAACCGAGCCAAGAGATATCCTCCTTATTCCACTTACCCAGATCCCTCTCGATCTGGTCTAGCAAAGGGGGGTAATTCGCCCCATACAACCTCACAGGGTCCGCCGTTAAGCGGACCCCCAGATACTGAATATCCCGGGAAGCCCAACGGAATTTATAATTCCCTTGCAGATGCGACACCAAGGAATCGGACAGACTGACATTGAGCGCCGCCGATTTATCCCAATTAATTTTGAAGCCCGCTACCTTCCCATATTGCTGTAATTCGTTCATATAAATGGGTAAAGCTAGGATAGGGCTGGTCACAAACAATAGCATATCATCGGCGAACAACGCCACTTTATGCTCCTCCGTACCCACCTGGAATCCCTGGGCATCCGGATTACTGCGCAAACGCCTCGCCAGCGGTTCCATAGTCAAAGCGAATAGCAAAGGAGATAACGGGCACCCCTGACGAGTCCCCCGTGTCAAGGGGAAAAACTCCGAATAGCGGCCATTCACTTTCACAGCTGCTACCGGGCTAGCGTAGAGCGCTTTAATCCAGGCCATCATATTTACCCCAACCCCTATTTTGTCCAGCACCGCAAACATAAAGCTCCACTCCACCCGGTCGAAAGCCTTCTCAGCATCGACACTTAGCAACAACAGGTCCTGATTGAGCTGCCGCGCTGACCACATCACCTGAATGGTTCGCCGTATATTATCCCCCGTATTCCTCCCATGAATGAACCCAGTTTGATCCGACTGGATCACCTTAGGCATAAGGGCCCCAAGGCGATTCGCCAACACCTTTGCAAGGATCTTCCCATCCGTATTTAGTAACGAAATTGGACGATAAGAGCCACACAAAGCCGGGTCTCGGCCCGGTTTTACCAACACAGTAATCCCCGCCTGCTGCATGGAGGTGCTAGCGGTTTGCCTTGCAATACCTCATTAAAAAGCCGCTGCAATAAGGGGGCCAACCGCTCCGCAAATTTTTTATAAAACAGAGCCGGAAAACCATCCAAGCCAGGCGACTTATGCAGAGCCAGGCCTTTGATTATTAATCCAATTTCCTCCAAGCCAATCGGCCGATTAAGCATTTCCCTATCCAGATCTGTAAATTCTGGGAGTCTATCCCCGTCTTCCAAATATTCCCCCGCTCGATATTCTAATCCTCCAGATGAGCTGGTATATAATGTCTGATAATAGTGCACAAATTGCTCCCGAATCGCCTTGGTGCTAAACAACAGTTGGTCTCCGGGCCCCTTAATTTTAAGTATGGCAGATCTGCGCTCCTGATCCCGCAGCTTCCTAGCTAGCAATGTGCTAGCCTTATTATTAAAAGCATAGTAATGCTGATTAACCCGTTGCAATTGATAGTGGATGGTTTCCGTCCGCAATTTCATTAACTGCGACCGAGCACAATCCAATGCGGCCCGCACTTTCACTCCCCCCTCACTTTTATGACGCTTTTTCCAGCTCCGAAATCTTAGCCAGTAACTGGGCCGCCCTCCCCTCCCTCTCACGCTTGAGCCGCGCAGCCCATGCTAACAATTTCCCCCTTAAAACCGCCTTGAGCCCATCCCACAGTATCTCCCAAGCCACCTCTCCTGTATCATTCCATTGATAATACTCATCTATGGCTGCCTCAATATCTTTAATGACCGCCGCATTCTGCAGTAAACTTTCATTTAATCTCCAGAAGGTCCGGCCCTCCTTATCGGGCTCACCCCCAAACTCGACCCACACGGGGCCATGGTCAGTCCAGGTGATCGGCTCTAAGCCCGCATCAGTGACCCTACGGGTCCAGCTTTCATCCCCCATAATAAAATCTATCCTGCTATAACTATGATGGACCGGGGAATAAAAGGAAAAGTCGCGCTCTTGGGGGTGCAGCTGGCGCCAAAGATCACACACTCTAAATTTCGCTACCAAGTCCAATAATTGCAACCTCCCCCGACTCCCATCCCCCGCGCGTGGCCGCTGTCTATCCCTCTGGGGTCTAAGACGGCGTTAAAATCCCCCCCTAACAATAGTGCCCCGTGTATTTTATTGGCCAACCATCCCGATAAATCCTCCCAGAAGGACGTATGGGGGTCATTAGGACCATATACGTTAACTAGCGTGGCCTCCTGCCCTTGCAATACCCCCCACACCAATAGTACCCGCCCTTTCATCCCCTTCATTACACCCCCCACCTGGAAGGGAACATCATTCCGGATCATTATGGCCACCCCTGCCTTTTTATGGAGTCCCTCAGCATTGAACCAGATATTACTAAATGCCCCATATCTGACCAGGGATTCATCTTTTGGCAACAGATGGGTCTCTTGTAGAAACACCACCTGCCACTTGTGATGTTGCACCTCCTTAAGCAGCAATTTCCTCTTTTGTGGGGAATTAAGTCCGCGCACATTCAATGAACCTACCCTAAGTCCCGCCATTTAACCCAATACCAAAGAAAGAATGCGTAAAGAGAGCCACTGATTATTAGAAACCCCCCCCCCCTGCCCTCTGCCCCCCCTACCACCCCTCCCCCCTCCCCTCCCTTCCACCCCACAGGTCATTCTTCCCTGTGTCTCCTACCGGAGGACGAAACTCCCCACCCGAGACCGCCCACAACCTTCCCTTCAAAGCCCCCCCTCCCCTAACCTTCCCCCCCAGCCTTCATAGAGCCCAGGTAACTCATTCATACCATTCATCCCATTCATCCCTCAGCCACTCCCCCCCTCTTTAATTACATTACTATAATTCCGTCCCTCATTCAGTACCCCCAAACACTCCCCCAGCCATACTCTAGACCCCCCCCCCCCCCAATCTCTCACTGACATAATATAGCCTGTCTCAGCCAACCTCCTGCAGGGTAAGCCCTACAGTAGTTCAATGTCATGACTTTAGCCAAGTAAAATAAAGTATCTCAGCATCAGGTAGCCAACTGTGATCCGTTGCGATCTCCCTCCGCCGCCATCGAAGATGTCCCGGAGAGGCGCTGGAGCCGTCGGCCCTTGGAGTTGACCCGTTGCCATCGCTGTTGATCCGAGAAAGACCCCGGTCCTTTCAAACGATCTCCCGCTGCGGCCTGGGGACGAGTCGGAGGCAAATTAGGCGCTTTTGCTTTTTTCCAAACAGTTCCAAGCCTCCTCCACAGTCCTGACTCGCTGGACTCTCCCCTGCACTTCAAATTGTAGCCCAAAGGGAAAGAGCCATTTATATTTAATATTTTCAGTCCGGAGATATAGAGTCACTGGGCGCATGGCGGCGACGTTGCAATGTGGAGGGAGCTAAATCTTGAAAGATCTCGACCGTCACGTCCTGCCAATCTACTTTGCCCTTTTTGGCTGCAGCTTTCATTATCTCCTCTTTCAGTGGGTAGCTCGTGAGGCAAGCTATAATATCCCGAGGTAAGTTCCCTTGGGGGGGCCGGAGGGCCCGATGCGCTCGTTCAATTCCCACCAGCCTCTGGGCCCCAGCAGGCTCCGGGGATCCCTCTGCCAGCAAGGCCCCACAGATGTCCTGAACCACCTGCTGGCCTGTTGAAATCTCCCCTCTTCAGGCACCCCCCGGAGGCGTATGTTGCAGCGCCTCGACCTGTTTTCCAGGTCTTCAATCTTATCGCGCAATTCCTCCCGATCCTTCTGCCACTCCGCATAAACGCTGTGAATGCTCTCACCCGCCATTACGGCCTCCTCCACGTGCTCTTCCAAAGAGTCCACTCTATCTCCCAAAGCTTGCAAGTCCACCCGAAATTCATTCAGCATCTCCCGCACCTCCTTTTTCACCCCCAACACCTCTGTTTTTATCTCCTTGCACCAGCGCCACAAGTCACCTCTCGTGCACTGCTCCTCCGCATTCTCCGGTTCTTCGTCCTCCGCCATCTCAGCCCCTGCTCCCCGCTCCGTCTGCGAGCTCGCTGCAGCGTAGGAGGAGCGAAATTTTTCTAATTTCTTTTTAGCTGTGGACATCCCCGAGGCTGAGCGCACTAGAAGGCTGTATTATGTGCACGACTGCGAGGGCCCGATTCGACACTGTTGGCTATTTTGCTCCCGGTTCAGGGAGAGCTCTTAAGTCAGGCAGCCATCTCAGATGGTGACGTCACGTCCTCTGACCCCCCATCTCCTTTTTAAAGGTTAATGCCAGCAGTCTGGTACTATCCCGGTTATGGCTGAGCCCATTCCTTCGGAAAAGCCTCATCCTTCCCCAGAATGTTGCCTAGTTCCTAACTAATCCAAAGCCTTTCTTTATTGCACCATCGTGTCATCCACGCATTGAGACTCCGGAGTCTACCTGCCTTTTGGGTCCTCCACGTGGAACGGGAAGCATTTCGGAGAATGCCACCCTGAATGTTCTGGATTTCAACTTCCTCCCTAAAAGTATAAATTTGGCCTCCAGAATCTCCCTCCCATACTTTCCTATATGATTGGTACAAACATGTACCAAGACAGCAGACTCCTCCCCAGAACTATCTCCGCCACCTGGAGCCGCACCAGGTCTGCAAACCATGGCTGCCAGGGCCAATCCAGGGCCACCAACACCAGGGGACCTGCATAGGCCTTGGCCCTCTGCTGGATGCACCCGATCAGTGGCCATGGAGGGAGCACATAGAGAAGCCTTCCTCTAGGCCAGGGCTGGAGCAGTGCATCAAATCCCTCCACCATGCATTTCCCGCACCTGCTGAAGAACCTGGGGGCCTTGGCATTCACCAATGTCACTATAAAGTCCATCATGGGAACACTCCAGTGCTCCACTATCAGCTGGAATACTGTCTTGGTTAGGGACCACTCTCCTGGGTCCAAGAGATGACAGCTCAAGTAATCCACATGGACATTGTCTGTCCCAGCCATATGTTTCTGCCGTAATCAACCAATCATCCAGATATGGGTGCACCAGAACACCCTGCTTCCGCAGGGCTGATGCCACCACCACCACTATCACACCTTGGTGAAAACCCGAGGGGTGGTGGCCAGCCTGAAGGGGATGACCTGAAACTGAAAATGCCCCTGCGGAACCTCAAAACACAAAAAGCACTGATGCTCCAGATGAATGAAAATATGCAGATATGCCTCGGAAAAATCCAGGGACATCAAGAACTCCCCTTGCAGGACGGCCACAATGATGGATCGCAGGGTCTCCATGTGAAAACGCAGAAACTGTAAAGCCCTGGTTACCCCTTTCAAATCCAGAATGGGGTGCCAGGAACCTTCTTCTTGGGCACCAGCAAGTAAATGGAGTAACGCCTGATCCCACACTTTTCCAGCAGCATGGGTACTATGACCTCGAACTACAGAAGTTGGTCGAGCGTCTCCTGGACAACCTTGGCAAGGACTTAAGAAGACGACACCATGAAGGCATCCGTGAGAGATCTGGCAAACCCAAGGGCATAGCCCTTGCGTATGATCTTCAGGACACAAGCAACCATCATAAGTTGGGCCCAGGCGAGGTAAAAACAGCTTAGATAACCGCCTATCAAGTGCTCCTCCGCCGGGGCCCTGGAACTTTCATTGGGATGACTTGGCGATACTGGAACCACCTTCGGCCCCTCCTCTGCCACCCTGACTGCCTCCAGTCAGGGGCCTTTTGTGGAAACTGGGACCTCTGAGGGTTCACCAACATGCCGTACAGATCTTCTGTGCCTCATGCCCTGGCCTCTAGAACAGGACCCCTGGCCCACCACTTTGGGCTTGTCCTTCGGGAAAGCTTGCAACCTTAGTATCTCCCAGGTCCTTTAACAGCTTCTCCAAATCCTCCCCAAACAGAAGCCTTCCCGAGAAGGGGGGCTTGCTCAACCTTGTCTTGGAGGCCAAATCTGCCAACCAGTTCCGTAGCCACAAGAACTGCCTAGCAGCCAACGCAGTCACCATTGACTTGGCTGAGGTCCTAAGCAAATCATAGAGGAGATCAACCAGGAAGGCAAACCCAGACTCCAACTGGGACACTTTCTGGCAGTCTGCCGTCTCCGGGAGCAATGTCTCTGGAATCTTCCATGCCACATAGACACCACAGATGGCTCCCTGTAAGGCCAGGGCCATAACCTCAAAGACCTGCTTAAGCAGCACCTCCATATGCCACTCCTGCAGATCCTTCAAGGCACCCCTCTTCCACTGGAATTGTAGTCTTCCTGGTGACCGCTGCCATCAGTGCATCCACCTGGGTTAGGCGCAAGTGCTCTCTCTCCTCCGGAGGGATGGGGTAGAGCCTGCTCATGCTCCTACCAACTTGCAGGTTGACATCCGTAACCTTCCACTTCTTATCAACCATGGCCTTGACCACCCGACGGATGGGAAAGGAGCGAGGGGGCTTCCAAATACCCTTGAGGAGCGAATTCTCCCCCTGCTCCGCAGGGTCCAGTAGCAGATCATCCACAATCCACAAAGCTGCCAAGGTCTTGATAATGAGGGAGGGGAGCTCATCTCTATGAAATAATTGAATGGACAAGGAATCCTCCCCAGCAAGAAACTCCCCCTCTTCTAACTCCTCAGGGTCCATATCCTTCCAAAAATCAGATGGACACTCTAGAGCCCCTAAGGACCCCATCGAGGCCCCATCCTCAAGATGCTTCCCTGCTACTAGGACCAACAGTTCACCCTGTAAGGAAGGAGGATCCCTGACCAGGGGACCCCTCCCCAAGGCCTTGCTGCATTAAAAAGGCCTGATGCAGCATTAACACAAACTCTGGCAAAAAAGGAGACTTGATCCCACTATTCAAATCCCCTCCAACTGCCCCGGGTGGGCTCCGGGGCCATTGGCTGCAAAAAAGATGCAGCTTCACTGCACTGCAAAGCAGAAGTAGTAGTAGCAGACAAGATGATGGCCATCCCTGATAAACCATGGGTGACCTGGCCTCCATCGAAGGGCGTTCACAGCCAGAAAGACCCACCCCCCCGCATCTGCCTACGATGCAGCTGGGCTGCCGACTAAGCTCTACGTGGCAGCCGTCCTCTTCTTAACACAGATGTGGCAGAGTTCTACCATGGAGAGCTAGCTCCTGCAGCTGCCACATGCTGCACAAAGGCCCTTCTCCGTGTCAGCTATGTGCGCGGGAACCTCCCCCGGCCTGACTCACTGGCGGTCCTGCTCTACTGTCACCGCCTCTCCTGATGCTGCCTGCTGATCTTTTTTTTGTCTTTCTTTTTTGAATTTATGGATTCAAGCAGGAACAGAGAGCTCAACCCCCGGCCTCCTCCCAAGAGTTGGGGAGAATGAGAGGGGTGGGGGAGCAGCTGTCTCCTACTGCCTGGAGGGAACTGAAGAACGGCTGAAAGAGAGGCTGGGGGAGGGACCCAGTGCCACTGGGTTCTGCACCGCAAAATTGCATCCCTGCACTTAATTAAGGAAAAACAACAAACAGCCAGCACAGGCTATGCTCATCCACCTGCTGGAGATTGAGAAATACTGACTCTAATGGGAAACACAAGCTACTAAGGGAAAGGTTTTGAGCTTGCTGTTCTCAGCCTCCCCCTGCTGGTGGATAAGCATAAACTATGTATCCGGACTAGACTGGAGGGACAAACGGGAAAGATCCGTCATTCATTTTAGCTGAATCTGCTACTTAGTTACCTTTTTGGATTTTCTGAAGAAAGCCTGCTTAATATCTTCCAAGCTGGCATCCTTTCTCACTCCCAGGAAACTGTAGTAATTATTCGTACTGCACCTAACACAGCAATGAAAAGCATACAAATGGAATATTTTCATTAATACAATAATCCTTTGCAGTAAACATAACAAAATAGTGAGTTAAACTTGCCTAATATATATTATTCTCAAATTTCTGCAATGTCTGATTCAAAAAGGGACCTCTTTATCAGATGCAGATTTCCCTTCCCATGACCTCTATCTCTGCCATTGACTAGTCCTGGCTCATGATATTATAACCAATTGCAATGGAAATTATCATAACTTCATACAAAGGGCAGGATGATGTCAGATGAAGCCAGACATCAAGAAAGCTACAAGGCAAAAAGCATTCTGATCTGTATAAATCTCCAATGTTGAAAATTGTGCAAAATACACTGCAATTTGTAGCCACACATTAGGATTTTTAAAATAAGCTGCTCTACAGCACCTCAAGGGCTCCTTGCGCCTTTTTTGCAGTAAGAGAGTATGTTTTAATGAATGTACCAGCTAGAAACAGTGGTGGAGATTGTCCTACATGCTCCATTCTTGCAATGCAGGCAGAATCTGGATGCCAGGAGGTTGCAGATGCCCATAGACATTCCTGTGAAGTGAGAAGAGATTCAGGGCTAACAGCTAGACAGAGAGATCAGACCTAGATTGAAAAAAAAATACAAGGTGGCTTCGTTATTTCAGAAACACAATCTCAAAGCTTTCAGTCAAGAAAAGCGAATGGAGAACAATAAAATGTAGTTACTCAGCTGTAGCAGATGCTCTTCATGGACAGGATGAAAAGTCCTCATGTATGGGTGACATCATCTGATGGAACTCTGCATGGGAATATTCCCAGCTCCTTCTGGAAGCTTTTGGAACCTCTCTTCTGTGCATCTTCCCGCCCACTACCATGGCACCATTTTACCTCAGTTAATACTATAGCTGAGAATACAATTCCTAGAGGAGGAGGGTGGTTTATGAGGATTTCTCCTGCTGTCCATGGAAAACACCTGCTACAGGTAAGTAGCCACATTT
The DNA here is from genome assembly GCA_033557465.1 of Ichthyophis bannanicus. Taxonomy (NCBI): domain Eukaryota; kingdom Metazoa; phylum Chordata; class Amphibia; order Gymnophiona; family Ichthyophiidae; genus Ichthyophis; species Ichthyophis bannanicus. The sequence continues at coordinate 199,483,254 of CM066039.1, forward strand.
TCTCTAAGGACAAGCAGGAAAAAAAAGTTCTCACATATGGGACTGTCTAGCTATTTGCTACCTTGAACTAAAAAGGGGATAAGAACAAGCCCAACAGGGGCAACAGCAAAAATGTTTTTGGTGGCGACAGGCCTTTTACATCTTATTTTATTTATTTATTTATTATTTATTTGGACAGCTTTTATAAACCGCTGCTTCCAAGGATCAGCAGCGGTTTACATTATAACAAATAGAACAGGTACATTGAACTTTAAGGACTAGGTATTACAGTATAACTAGGAACATTTTTTACATTATAACAAATCAAATATCAATACAAATGATTCAGAACTTTATGAACTAGTTTAACATAAGATATGCCATACTGGGTCAGACCAAGGTCCATCAAGCCCAGTATCCTGTTTCCAACAGTGGCCAATCTAGGTCATACGTACCTAGCAGTTTCCCCAAAAGACACAGGTTCCACAATGCTTGTACTGGGTCAAGCATTGATATCCTGGGTCCCTTCTTAATAATGGTTTATGAACCTTTCCACCAGGAACTTGCCCAAACCTTTTTTAAACCCAGCTACACTAACAGCCTTTATTACATCCTCCGGTAACAAATTCCAGAGTTTGATTACACGTTGAGTGAAAAAAATATTTTCTTTTATTAGTCTTAAATAGTTTACCCTGTAGCTTCATTGCATGTCCCCTAGTCTTTCTATATTCTGATAACGTAAACAATCAATCTACGTTTACCCGTTCCACTCCGTTCATTAATTTATAGACTTCTATCATATTTCCCCTCAGCCGTCTCTTTTCCAGGTTAAAGAGCCCTAACCTTCTTAGCCTTTCTTCATATATTACCAAAAAGGGTATAAGAACAAGCCCAACAGGGGCAACAGCAAAACTGTTTTTGGTGGCGACAGGCCTTTTACATCTTATACTGTAATTATTTTTTTTAAGGTAGCCTGAACTGAAAGAAATGGGCCTAGGGGAGATGGAGTTGGATTCTACTCTCCAAACAGATTCCTGAGTATTGATGGGCTGAAGGTTCTATAAAGTCGAGAATCCTCCTCTAGGCAGATTGAGCACAAGTGGGCCACAGAGGCAGCCATGGTTCTGAGATGATGAAACATGACATGACCCTCGAGGCTTAGGCCTGCTTAAGCATAAATGAAAGCCTCCCCACAATGGAAAAAGAAAATATCCGTGTGCTAATTTGGTGTGTGAGCTCACTCTGGAGCAGAACTGATCAACCTGGGCATTCTGAGTCACAAAAACATCTAATGAGTGGGTGCCCCACTCCCGAAAGATCAGACTTGTGACCTCCCTTTATCTTTATCTTTATTTGTCAGACTTGATATACCGCCTATTACAAAAGTATTAAGGCGGTGTCCAGGGGGTTCCTTTTTAGGGTAGAAGGACTTGACTCAGCTCAGCCTGTCTGCCAGAGTGTTTTGTTTACCTGTTAGGTAAATGGATCTTAAGTCCATCCCATGGGAAATGGCAAATTTCTACAAACTGACCGTTTCCCAACACAGCTCCTAGCTTTGTCTGATGACCTATCCCTCCCTCAGCATGTCTCCTGCCCTACCCACATTGCAAGTCATAGTCTAGACCTCATTCTTACACCACTCAGCTCTCCATATGCACCCCCTACAGTATCCTCCCTTTCATTGCCCTGGTCTGACCATCTCTGTCTCTTTTTCCCACTCCCCTGTCCCTCTGTACTCCCTTCATACAACTCCTCATTTACAACATCCCCCTCGCGCCTCAAGTGCATTATTATGCCATCTACTCTTCATCAGTTCCCTTCTGCTGACACTCTCCTCCCATCCAACTTCCCATCACTCTCTGTGAATGACCAGGTAGATGCCTGGAAATCTGTTCTCCTCAGCATTGGATCGAGTTGCCCCCTTATCTGTCATACCCTCCTCCCACTCATCTTCCCACCATCCCTGGTACCACTCCGGTCTCTACTTACAACGCACTCACCTCCGCTACGCTGAGTGTCTCTGGCGCAAGTGCCCCTCTCTGGTCTCACTCGCTTCCTTCCATGCCTGTCACCATCAATACCGTTCCATGATTTATGCTGCCAAGCAATCTTACTACTCTGATCTCATCAATGCCTCAACTAATTCCTCTTGGCAGTTCTACCAGGTACCTTCACTTTCTTTCAGCAACTCGGGCACCCACTCTAGCCCCTGCATCTTCCCCTCCTGCTCCAGATCCAACCCTCTTGGCTGCTTTCTTCTCTGGGAAAATACAGTCCTTGCATTCCACATTTTTGTCCTGCCCTTCTCCCTACTCCCCTTGCTCTCCCTCCTTCCCCATCCCCTTCCCCCCCTGCTCTTTCACACACCTGGTGCTCCTTCCGGCTCATTACAACCACTGAACTCTCTAAGGCCCTCGCATCATCTCATAAAACAATCTGCCCACTCGATCTCGTTCCCTCCTCCTGGCTTCTGGGGCCCTCACTTACACTTTTGCCATTCATCATTCACATAGTTAATTCAAGTCTTACCTCAGGCCTTTTCCCCACCATTTGGAAACATGCAATCATTCGACCCATCCTGAAGAAATCATCTCTTAACCCCTACTACTCTTGCGAACTGGCGTCCAGTCTTCAATCTCCCTGTCCTCTCAAAGACCCTGGAAAAAAAAATTTTCCCCGACTCTCTACTCACCTTGATTCCACGTCTGCTCTTCACCCACGCCAGTCAAGATTTAGAACAGGGCACAGTACCAAAACTATCCTCTTCTCTTGCCTCAACGAGCTTCACCAATCACATAATAGGAGCAATCTCTCTCTTGTGTTTTCTCTGGATCTATCTTCCGCCTTTGGTCTACTCGATCACCCTACACTTCTCACTTGCCTTCGCAATCTTGGGATCCATGGCACTGTCCACCGTTGGTTTCGCTCTTTTCTTTCCTCCTGAACTTTTTCTGTCCAGACAAGTCTCATCTCTTCCCCCATAACCTCCCTTCCCTGTGGCATCTCTCAGGGTTCTGTCTTAGCTTCCCTCCTCTTTAACATCTTCCTTGCCCCACTTGCCCTTATGTCCAGCAGTTTGGTGTTTCCGGTTATTATTATGCTGATGATATTATCCTTCTGTTCCACACTAGCCCTCTTGCTCCCGAGCTCACTCCCCTGACATCCTGACTTTCTTGTGTCTCCTCCTGGCTAAAGGATAATTTTCTACACATTAACCCATGCAAATCCGCCGTTATTTGGTTCACTTACAGTGCTCTCTGCCCTCCCTTTGCTCCCATGCTATGTGATACCTCAATACCCCTTGTGTCATCTCTCAAATATCTTGGGGTCACCCTGGACTCCTCTCTCACATTCCATCAGCACATTTCTTCCCTCATCCATAGTTCCTTTTTCCCCCTGCACCAAATTCGTGCCGTCCATCCTTTTCTCTCATTCCCATCACTAACCACCCTTGTTCTGTCCTTCATTATGACCAATCTCGACTACTGTAATGTTGTCCTTGCCGGCTTGCCGCAATACCAACTCCGACAGTTACAGCTCATCCAGAACATTGTGGCTCGTCTTCTTACCCACTCCTCACAATCCAATCACATTACCCTTCTGCTCATAAGATTACATTGGCTTCACCTTAATTCCAGGTTCACATATAAAATTCTCACCATTGTCCACAAGGTCACCCACACAGGTATCCCTCAATATCTGGCAGATCATCTCCACCTTCACCAGGGGCGGCTCAAGACAATCTGCTGCCTGAGGCGAGAGATGAGATGACGTGCCCCCCCCCCCCCCATAGCTGACGGGGGGAGGTGAGGCTTTCTCAAAACCGCAGTCAGGGACTGAACCAAAACAAAAAGTCAATTAGATAATGTGGAGGAAATAAAAAGATGTTCGCACACCATGGAACTAAAAGAAAGAGCAAGAACCACTACACAGTTTATAACACCAAATTAAATAACTCATTTTTATTTTGTTATAAACTGTGTTATGGTTGTTGCTTTTTCTTTTTGAACATATATTTTGCATTCACAGAACCCTCCTCCCCCCCCTTAACAATGGGTGCAGAGCAGAACTCGGACATCCACCCACAAAACTTAATATCTAATTTAAAAAAAAAATAAATCTGATTCTGGGCATCTCACTAACAAACATTCTCCAGTAACAGGCACATTGTGAACTAATACAAAACCTTACAAAAGTCACCCATGATCAACAAGGCCAAATCAACCATAACATAGTAGCATAAACTTCCAAAACTCATATAACAAGGGGCCTACCCAGATAAAAGCAGCACTATAAATACTGTAGCGGGCCCTAGAACATTCAGACACCTACTGAAAAGCTAAACAAGTCAAATTACTACAGTACAAGTCCCTTCGTACAAACTCCATATTAACAAAATGTCTGGCCTCAGTCACACACTCAGAACACAGACCCCCACCAAGTACAGAATAAGTGAGATTAACCTAAAGCGAAAATAAAAGTATGTAGACAAAAATTAAACTGAAAGCCCAAGAAGCCAGACTCTGCATGCAGTGCCATACCAGAGAAATAAGAGAGACGCATTTCCCTGTACTGTGTAAAATATAAAAATAGTGCAAAGTCCAGTCACTCATTTGAAAATAAAATTACTGTTTCTACCTTTGTTGTCTGACCATTTTATATTCTGATCATGCTGGTCTCGATCTGAGGCTTCCGCTTTCTTCTGTCTTCTCTTAGCTCTCTTTCTACGGTCTCTACTCCATCTGCCATTTCTTGTCTCTCCTTTTGTTTTCTTCACTTTCTTCCATCTTGGATATTGATTGTTTTTCTTTCCACCTTTCTTCCATTAATTCTCTCTCTCTCTGGCCACCCAGATTTCACTACTCCTTACTATCCAGTTCTCAATCACCCTCTTTTTTACACCATCTACCCACCGCTTTTCAACCTTCACCCCAGTCCTTCCATTTCCCAGCTCTTCTTTCCCTCTATGTTGTCTAGCATTTGTCCTCCTGTCTCCCCCCCCCATTGTCCAGCATGTCTCCCTACTTCCCACCATCCAACATTTGTCTCCCTGCTTCCCCTCTCCAGCATTTGTCTTCCCCCCCGCTGTCCAGCACTTGTCCTCCTGTCTCTCCCCCCCCCCCACTGTCCAGCATTTGTCCTCCTGTTCCCCCCCAGATGCCCAGCATTTGTCTCCCTGCTTCCCCCTCTCCAGCATTTATCTTCCTGCCCTGCTTCCCTGTTGTCCAGCATTTGTCCTCCTGTCCCCCCCCCCATTGCCCAGCATTTGTCCTTGTCTCCCCCCCCCCCCCCGTTGCCCAGCATTTGTCTCACTGCTTCCCCTTCTCCAGCATTTGTCTTCCTGCCCCATTTCCCTGTTGTCCAGCATTTATCCCCGTCTCCCCCCTTTGTCCAGCATGTCCCCGGTCTCCCCCCTTTGTCTAGCACTTGTCCTCCTGTCCCCCCTCCTTTCACCTGCACCTCTCTTCCTGCAAGCGATCTGGCTGATCATCCGGCAGCAACACTCCGGCTCTTATTATTTTAAATTTTGCCTCCTCTGGCCTGCCTCTGACTTCCTGATGCTTTTTTTTTCTCAAGAATGCTTGCAGCAAGAAAGAAAAAGCGTCAGGAAGGCAGAGGCAGGCCAGCGGCAGAAAAATCTAAAATGAAACACTGCTAGGGAGTGTAGGAACCAAATCCAGCCTCCCTGCAGGACTGAGGACAGGGGAGTCTGACTGATCTAAGATGGCCATTCTTCCCACTGAAATCACAGGACCTGGAAGTAGCCACCCTGAGTTGCTCTTTTTCTGCACACGAGCCCCTGTGGTCTCTCCCACCAAAGGTTGAGACTCCTAGAGGCCATCACCTGCAGCCCTGTCCTCCTCCTCCTGACAGCCACGGCAAAAGACGGTAGCTGAGAGCTGCCACTGCTGTACACCGCAGTGGCCTGGCCTGGCCTTCTCTCCACCTGTTATTGCAAAAGCATGTGAAAAAAACCACTAGCGAGAAACCAAAACCAAGAATGCAGCCAACAAACCCCGGAGCCGCACAACAAGGAGCCAAGAAAGAAACCCTGCCAGAAACGCCTATAGTCTCTTTCCCAACCTGGTGCTAACTCCCACTGTCAGGGAACACCAACAGTGCACTCCCCAGCCTGATCGCTTGCAGGAACATTGTGTGATCAGGCTGATTTGTCTGCCAGAGCTGGAGTGCCGCCGCCGGACAAATCAGCCTGATCACCTGCAGGAACCCTGCAAGCGATGAGGCTGATTCGTCTGGGGCGACACTCCGGCTCTATTTTAATTTTAGATTTGGAAGCCTCTGGCCTGCCTCTGCCTTCCTGCGCAGGAAAGCAGAGGCAAGCCAGAGGCGGCAAAATCTCAAATTAAAATAGAGCCGGAGTGCCGCCAGTGTCTGAGTGCCGTCCCCGTCCGAGTGCCACCTGAGACCATCACCTCAGGTGGCCTCAAGATAGAACCGCCCCTGACCTTCACGCTCCCCAGTGTCTACTCCAGTCCCTTCATGCCAACCGCCTTTCCCTTCCCTACTCAAGCACACCTCGAGCTCACCTGCCATTCTTCTTTTTTTTTTCCTGGGCCCTGCTCTCTGGAACTCACTACCACCCACGCTCCGCACCAAACTCTCTTACTCCAGATTTAAAGCCATGCTCAAAACCCACCTCTTCCATCTTGCTTTCAACCTTCCCCCCACTTTGCCTTGACTATTTCCTGCCCACCTGCCTGATGGTCCTCTTCTCTTCTAATGCCTAGCATTCTGTCTACCCCTTCATCTCTACTTACTCTTCCCTGCCTGCCCCCCTCCCTCACGCTCTTTCCTGCCAACAAATAAAATTATTTTCTTCTTTCTATACTTGCAGCCACATTGACTCTGTAAACCTCCCTGATGCTATTGCTTAGGCGTTATAGCAAATGCTGAAGTAAAGATAAAGACCGGAGATACAAGACTGTTCCTCCCTGATTGTTGATGTAGAACATGGCTACTTGGTTGTCTGCTTGAATGAGGACAATTTGGTTGGACAACTGATCTTTGAAAGCCTTTAGAATGCTGGCTATAGCTCTTAGCTCTAAGAAATTGATCTGATGGAGTCTTTCCTGGAGGGACCAAGTACCTTGGGTGTTGAACACATCGAGATGAGCTTCCCAACACAGCCTGGACGCATCTATCAAACAATTTCTGTGGTGGAGCAATTGGAAGGGAAGTTCCTTGGCCAGACTGAATGGAACAGTCCACCAGTCGAGAGACTGAATGAAAGGATTGGTGACAGACTGTCTCCAAGATGCCCCAAGGCTTGCAACTATTGGGTTCTCAGCATCCGCTGAGCCTGTCTCATATGGAAACGTACCAAGGGTGTTACATGTACTGTTGAGGCATGTGACCTAGTAATGTCAACATCTTGCAAGCTGTCACCTGCTGATTCAATTGAGTCTCCCCCACTACAGCAGTTAGCCTGGAGAGTCTGTCATATGGGAGGAAGGCTCTCGCTTGAGTTGTGACAAGCAGGGCTCCTATGAATTCCAATTGTTGGGTGGGCTGAAGGTGGGACATTGGGTAATTTATTGTGAACCCTAGTAGCTCCAACACCCAAATGGATCAGCCATATAGATTCATGCACTCCTTCTTGAGTGGAACTCTTGACCAACCAATCATCCAGGTAGGGGAAGACCTACACTTATGGTTTATGGTTATGATTTAGGCACTTGATATACCGCTCTTTACTTACGCATCATAGCGGTTTACATGTATACTATCAGGTACTTTTTATTCCCTTGTCCCCGAAGTGCTCACAATCTAAGTGTACCTGAGGCAATGAAGGGTCAAGTGGCTTTCCCAAGGCCACAAGGAGCGGCCATGGGACTAGAGGCCATAAGGAGCGGCCATGGGACTAGAGACCCCAGTCCTGAGGTTGCTTGTCCCCATGCAGGAATTGAATCCCCGGCCCTCCAGCCTGAGGTAACCTGTCCCAACCACTGAGCCATTCCTCCCTTCCAGTCTGTGTAGGAATGCTGCAACCATGACGAGGCACTTGATAAAATACCCGAGGCACTGACGCTAGGCCAAAAAAGCAAAATGCGATACTGGAAGTGCTGCCGCCCTACTACGAATTGGAGATACTTCCTGTGAGCAGGATGTATCTCTATGTGGGTATATGCAACACTGAGATCCAGAGAGCACAGCCAATCTTCTTTCTAAAGATAAGGGAGTAGGGAGTCCAGAGAAATCATTCTGAAAATTTTCTCTGACCAGATGTGTTCAGATCTCTTAGATCTAGGATGGGATGGAATCCCCTTATCTTTTTGGTGATCAGGAAATGTTGTTGTTGTTAAGCACTGCTGATCTGTGTCAACTCATGGCGACCCTCTGTATAGCTGTCCTAAACTGTATTCGATCTTCAGTCAGGAGGCTCATTGTTGACAGAATAGCATCCACGGCTGCTGTTATTGCATCAACCCATCTCATTGCTGGTCTTCCTCTTTTGCAATGACCTTCCACCGTGCCAAGCACTATCTCTAATTATATCTCTCTTCGCATGATCTGTCCGAAGTATGAAAGTCAAAGTCTTGTCATCTGAGCTTCTAAAGAAAGCTTTGGTTTGATCTCCTCTAGTACGGACTGGTTTGTTCTTCGGGCAGTCCATGCTATTCACAGTATTCTTCGCCAGCACCATAATTCAAAGGCATAGATTTTCTTCCTATCTACCTTTTTCACTGTCCAACTTTCGCATCCATAAGATGTTATTGAAAATACCATGGCTTAGATAAGTTGAATCTTTGTATGGAGAGAGACATCTCTGCTCTTAAGAATCCTGCCTAGGTCCTTCACAGCCATTCTGCGTTGAGCAATGCTTCATCAGATTTCTTGACTGCTTGTCATTTCTTTATTGATTATTGATCCAAGCAGGTTAAAAGTTGTCCACTATTTCAATTGCTTCTCCATCAACAATGAACTTATTGATTTTGCCAGTTCTCAGGATCTTTGTCTTCTTTACGTTAAGGTGCAGGCCCACTTTAAGACTATTTTTTCTGGATCTTGAGAAGCAAATGTTTCAGATCATCTTCACTTTCATCCAGTATTGCGGTATCATCAGCATAGTGAAGGTTGTTGATGAGTCTTCCACCAATCTTTCTATCTCAGTTGTCTTCATACAGTCCTGCTTCTCTGATAATTTGTTCTCCATATAAATTAAACAGGTAGGGTGAAAGTAAGCAGCCTTGTCATACACCTTTGCTGATTTTAAACCATTCTGTTTCTCCTTGTTCTGTCTGAACTGTTGCTTCGTGATCAATGTAAAGGTTGTTCAAGAGAACTATTAGGTGTTCTGGTATACCCATGCTTCTTAATGTGGCCCAGAGTTTCTCATGGTTTACAAAGTCAAAAGCCTTTCTGTAGTCAATAAAACACATAGATATCCTTTTGGTATTCTTTTGTATTTTCAAGGATCCATCTGACATCCACAGTGATGTCTCCCATTCTTCGCCTTTTCCTGAACCCTGCTTGCACTTCAAGACGTTCTCAATCCAGGTATAGTTGTAGTCTCTGCTGGATGATCTTGGAGTAGAATCTTCCTGGTATATGGGATCAGAGCAATTGTGCGATAATTTCCACAGTTAGTCGGATCACTTTTCTTCAGTATTGCTATAAACACAAATCTTTTCCAGTCAGTTGGCCATGATGTTGTCTTCCAAATTTCCTGGCAGAGACTTGTAAGTATGGCAACAGCTGTAACAGATTGCTGTAATACTTCAATGGGAATGCCATCTATACCCACCGTTTTGTTCTTTGATAATGTTTTCAATATTGCTTCAACTTCTTCTTTCATCACCAATGGTTCCTGATCATAAGGTACTTGATCTTTATGTTAAAATTATTTATTATTATTTATTTATATATACATACTGCTTTATCATTTCGGTCAAAGTGGTTTACATTGTATCTTAAACTTGGTAATGTACATTAAACAGGGACAATGATAACCCTCAATTGCCTCAGAAAAATCCAAGTTATCAATGTCCCTGTTTAATGTGCATTACCAAGTTTAAGATACAATGTAAAGCGCTTTGACTGAAATGATAAAGCGGTCTAAAAACCTGTTAAATAAATAAAATAATAACTGTATATTCTTTCCACCTTTTCTTGATGTTCTCAGCATCATTCAACATGGATCCTCGAGCATCTTGTGGCATTCCAGTTCAAATTGGAATTTTCTCTAACTCTTGTAGCTTTAGGAAGGCTAATCTTGTTCTTCCTCTAATAGTTACCGATTCTATTTCCTTGCATGTGTATTGCAGTACATCTTGTCTCATCTTGCTGCACATTGGCAATCTGCTGAGTTCTGTGATTGCCTCTCTTTCTCCTCTGGCTTTAGCTTTTCTGGAGTTCTGGGCAAATTTTCAGAGTTTCTTCAGTTATCCATTTTGGTCTTTCTAGCTTTTTTCACTTTTTGTAGAGACCTCTCACTTTTCTTCGAGCATAAAACTTTCTTGATGTTATCCCATAACTCTTCTGGATCTCTGTTATTTGTATCCAAAGCAGCAAATCAATTTTGCAGGCCATCTTTAAATTCTAGTGGTATATTCTCAAGGTCATATTTTGCTACATTCATAAGTGATTTGTTCTTTTTCTTTCAACTTTAGCTTGAGTTTGCATACTAGTAGTTGGTGATCTGTACCACAGTCTGTTCCAGGTTTTGTCTTTGTTGATGTTATTGAACTTTTCCCAACATTGACTTCCACAGATGTAGTCAATTTGATTTTTGTACAATCCATTGGGTGAAGCCATGTGTACAATCTCCACTTGTGCTGCTATAAGAAAGTATTTGAGATGAATAGATCGTTGGTCTTGCAGAATTCTATCAGTCTTTCTCCAGCTTCATTTCTGTTGCCAAGTCCATATTTTCCAACCATTTTGCCTTCTTCTTTGTTGCCAACGTTTGCATTCCAGTCATTCATAACTATCAGGATATTCTGTTTACATGTTCAGTCAGTTTCAGCTTGTGCTTGTTCACGGAACTCATCCACTTCTTCCTCTTCTGCAACTGTTGTTGGGGCATAAACCAGAATACTAGTTGTGTTGATGGGCATTCCCCATAGACAAATAGAAATTAAACATTCACTGACTGCATTGTATTGGAGTGGAGGAGTAGCCTAGTGGTTAGAGCACTGGCTTGGGAAGCAAAAAGACCAGGGTTCGATTCCCACTAGCACTCCTTGTGGCCTTGGGCAAGTCACTTAACTTGGATTTTTCTGAGCAATGGAGGGTTATCAATGTCCCTGTTTAATGTATGTTTACCAAGTTTAAGTTACAATGTAAACTGCTTTGAATGAAATGATAAAGCGGTATAAAATAAACTGTTGAATAAATAAATTTCATTACAGTTCTTGCAAGTTTCTTCTTAATTATAAATGCAACACCATTTCTTCTTTGACTCATTTCCAGCATAATATACCATGTGATCATCAGCTGCAAAGTGCCCGATGCCAGTCCATTTCAGTTCGCTGACAACCAACAAATCAAGTTGTACACATTCCATTTCATTCTTGACCACCTCCAACTTCCCTTGGTTCATGCTTCATACATTCAGTGTCCCAAAATGTAAGACCTCTTTGCAGCTTCTGACTTATTTCGTGCACAGTTACATTAGCAGTCAGACATCTTGAGGGCTTTGATCCAACCACATTATAAATGCTGGCTTTACTCTGAAAAGATTTCAGCTCATCCCCAGTAGCCAGTTGAGTGCCTTCTGACCTGGGAGTCTCATCTTCCAGCACTATAGTGCAAATTGTTTTGTTGCGACTATCCATTGGGTTTTCGTGGCAAGATACGGAAGTAGATTGCCAGGCCTTACTTCTGCACAGGTAATAATTGCCATTGTCACAGGAATGTGATCCTCCACCGCTAATACCGTCCCATTCTGCTGCTGCCCAGATGAGTGGAGTTTGTCTTTGTCTGGCACCTCAGTTGAGACCTGTCCATCTTGGGAGACTTTGCCAGTGGTTATGCTACCGATAAGCTTAGCTCTCAGCATCACAGATGTATACAAGCCCTCACAGCACAAGCTGCAAACCAAGTGAGGGGATCAGGAAATACGAGGCTTGATCAAAAGGTATTGAGACTTGTTGTGGAGCTATATAATATGTCGCACCATGATGCTATTAAGCATGCAGTGACCTAGTTATGCGCTCTGCTTGTGCAGAGTGTAGCGTGGTTGCAGCACACCTGTACTTCTTTTAATCACATGATGCTTGGTATTGGGTAAAAGCAGTTCATATGATTTACGATGAGTGAAAAAACTGAACAGCGAATTTGCATTAAATTATGCCAGAAACTTGGGGATTCGTGCAGAGAGACTTATGACAAATTACAGCAATTGTATGGTGATAAATGCATGAGTTGTGCTCGAGTTTATGACTGTACAAACGTTTCCAAGAGGGCCGCCAAAATGTTGACAGTGAGGAACGTTCTGGAATGCCATCCATGAGCAGGAATGAAGACAAAATTGAAGCAATATGCTCAAATCATTGAATGACTATCAGGGAGCTTGCTGAGGACATGGACATCATGGTACAGTCCATTCTTACTATCAATTTTGGGATGAGACATATGTCTGCAAAATTCATGCCAAAACTCCTATCCCCTGACCAAAAAGATAGACAGATTGTCTGCAGCCAGGGAGTTGTTGGAATGTGTTGAAAATGACTCCTATTTCATCAAAAAGATTATTACTGGTGATGAATCATGGGTTTATGGTTATGACACAGAAACTAAGGCTCAGTTCTCACAATGGAAGACTCCAGACTTTCCCAGACCTAAGAAAGGATATATGATGAGGAGCAATGTCAAGGTCATGCTCACAGTTTTCTTTGATTACCAGAGTATTCTTCATCATGAGTATGTTCCAAAAGCTTTCTACTGACTGGCAGTACAGTGAGAGGGTTCTCCCACATTCTCATTTGTACTCTCTGAAGGATATGGTGCATGAGCACTGTCACTGCTTCCTTAGGGGCAGAGGAGTACTAAAGTATCTCCAATTCTTCTGTACTGGGCTCATACTCAGTCTCCAAAGAAAATGGTATGGCCTGTCATATCTCAAACAAAATCTTGGAAAGTCATATCTTCAGGAGGTGATTTATGCCTCTCGAGATGGAGAAGGATCAGATGGAAGTTATGGGGACCTATCCTCTGACATGACCTCAGATTCGGCCTCAGTGACCCAGCCTTATGAGTCTTACTCAGAGAGGTAATCAAAATATCTCAATGCCTCAACCTGGATGATTCTCCTGCCCTTTGGGGATCAGGAACTCCTTCGAGAATGTCAATGCACCAATGCCCTACATAGCGTTATCAGCCAGGCAGGTCTCGGCATCAAGGCCCTTCAATGCCCTGATGTCGATGCCTCTCCCACAGGCACTTGGATGCTTCTTGAGGATCAAGCGGGACAGCTGTTGATCATTGCAGCAGACATCAAGGTACTAATATGCTGCATGGCAAATAGTATTGTGATGTGTTACTTGATAGCCCTCAGAATGTGTTTCTTCATAGCTGCCATCTCTAAGGGCTGCGGAGCCAAAAAAACAATCGGCCGATGTTCCTGGAACCTGAGAGGATCTTGACCCTCAGTAGGCCATCAAAGACAGGCACTGAACTCCCCCCACTGAACTGCCACAGCTTCAAAGGAAGGATCGGCATGCCACCCACCAGGGTCTGTTGCCCTAGACAACTGCTTGATTCGCCTAGTGGACAGGCCGGCTCCAGTTACTGCCCCTCCAATATCCTGGAGAATGAGATCTCTTCTCTTCGGGGTGGCTTAGAGGGTGCTCCTGCGAACGCTCTTTGCTCCTGATGCCATGCCTTGGAAAGCTTTGACACTAATGCATCAAAGTCTCCACTTGATGCTCGACGCATCCACCCTTCAGCGTCGAAGATGAAGGCAAATTCCTCTTCACCTTCGGGCAAACATCAATCGATGGCTGATGCTCTGGGCACTACAGGTGCTCAGCTACAAGAAGGCTCGAGGAATCTTTGATGATGATGCACTGCCAGCATCCGATGCAGCCTTCGATGCCACAGAGACCAGTGCCAATGAAGCTGATGGATCTGACTTCTTAGCGCCAAAAATTGTTTCATGCTGTTTTTCTCAACCCTTGAGCCCTCTTTGTGTCATCTGCAAAACATAAATTACAAGAAGAGGGCTGATGATCAGATTCCCAGCATTGAAGGTACCAATTGTATCTGTTATGGATATGGTCCTTGAGCATCTGGAACACTTTTTGAATCCACTGGTTAGTTTCTGTAACATATGGACCAGAAAACTAGCTGGAACAAAATCAAACGGCTTGACTTTTAGTGAAAAAATGTTTATCACATGCAGCTGAAGCACCAATGCCTAAGGGGGCAACAGTACCATGGAAAATAAAGGAAGCTTTAAATCAGTCGAAAACCTTAAACTAAAGGAATTTCTAATGGCAAGGGAAAAGCCACGATGGCAGGCAGGCAGAGAAAAAACAGATTTTAAAAAATACCAGAAATACCTGTGGTTCACACAACCTCTGTTAAACGCGTCCGTGGGGCTCTGCAGAAGAGACTGAGGTAAAATGGCACTGCAGCAGCCACAGGGTCCTTCATAACGGTACACCCCAATACCTTGCCGATCTCATTCACCTCCAACCTGCTCCCCATCTCCTCCACTCTGCACATGGTAACCGCCTTTTTCTTCCATCCCCATCCCAGCCCCGCCTCAAACTCACTGCCACTCAGCTTTCTTCTTCCTCAGTCCCACCCTCTGGAACTCACTCCCACATCCCCTTCGCACAGAACCTTCCTTCCCCTGGTTTAAAGCCCTACTTAAGACCCACCTTTTCTGCCAGGCCTTTGACATTCAGACTACACTTTCCATCTAGACCAGTAGCCTTTCCTCCCTTTCCCTCCCTTCCCATTTATCTGGCTTGTTATGTGTAGCCCCCTTAGTTCTCTTTTCTGTTTTTCTTTCTCTCCTTTATGACTTCCTTTCCTATCAATTAATGACGTTCCTTTCTTCCTTTTCTTTTCTGGCAGCCTATGTTTTATTGTACACCGCCCTGACGCATAAGCTTGGGCGGTATATCAAGCCTTACGAATAAAGATAAAGATAAAGAAGATGTGCAAATGTGAGGAGAAGGTTTCAAAAGCTTCCAGAAGGAGCCGGGAATTCTTCCCCATGGGGTTCCACTGGATGATGTCACCCATACATGAGGACTTTTCCTGCTTGCCCATGGAGAAAACAAGCAACTCTTCTCCCTTTTCATGACGTAATATGACGTTATTTTTGAACACCCAGTGTGTGCCTTAGCCTCATATTGTTGTTAGAAAAAAAAAAAAAAGAGAAACAAAAAGGGAAAATAAGGTGATAGTTTTTTTATTGGACCAACTAAAAAGATTTTTGTACAGGCAGTGGACAGGAGTGCACAACAGGGGGTCAAGGCTACACCAATATTTTGTTCAATACAGCATCAACAATAGAGAACTTGAGGGCAGGGCTGGAGATTGGTTTGTTTGACCCCTCCATCCAAAAAGGTGTTCTGCTGCCACTGTATCTTGGATTAGCTTTCAAGGGTTAAAACTACTTCTTCAGGTCAGGACAGTATGAGCAATAGCATAATATAACAATGGCATAATACATATATAAATGAATCAGAAAAGCATTCCACTGACAGTCTCAGGAGAAGAGGGTGTTGGAGGGAGGGGGGAAGTGGGAGAGATGGCTGAGTGACTATATTGTGGTCATGCTCTGTTTTTAGAGCTCTTTATCCAGATTCTCTGCCTTTCAGTTGTATTCATACTATATGTATATCAGTGTGACACCTCCCTGGCGCATTTCAGTATCTATATGAAATTTTAAAAAAGGCTTCCAGATTATGAATATTTAAAACTTGGTGATGTTTATTGGACTGCACTCCAAGAAAATATGAAAATGACTGGAAACAATAAGAGAAATGCAAATCCCAACATGTTGGTATTAAACAAAAGAGAAATTAGACTTACCTGCTCATTGTTATTCCTTGAGGAACTCCAGTTCAGTCCCACACCGCTAGGTAGTGTACCTCTTCCTGCTGTATGGAGACTGGGCATGTCAAAAGCTTGATCCATCTACCAGTGGCACCTCCCACCAGCTTCCAGTGATCTATTGACAAAGCATACTCTAAGGAGCAACACATAAGTAGTTATAACCAAAATGAACTGTGAACCAGAGGCCTCTCTGCCTCCGCAATACAACCCCCTGAAAGGAGAGGATAACTTCTCCACCCCTCCCCCAAGGAAACCAACAGTAAAGATAAGAACTACATGCCAGAAGGCAAAAGAAAGTAGAGCGGCCAATTATCCGATTACCTCACAAGAGAAGTAATAAACACCTTTAGACTCTCCTTTGCATGGCCGGTCACTCTAATGTCACAAGACCATTGACTGAATCCCCAACCTGGGTGGGAATCGGGACTGAACTGGAGTTCCTCAAGGAACAACAATTAGCAGGTAAGTCTAATTTCTTTTTCCTTTTCGTTCCTCCAGTTCAGTCCCGCACCGTTGGGATGTAGCAGAGCAGTACACTAATGGGAGGGACCCGAAAAAATGGACCGCAAAACTGCTGACCCGAAACAGGGATCCCTTGCCGCTTGCACATCAAGACGGTAATGCTTACTAAAAGTATGTAAAGAGGACCACGTAGCCTCTTTACAGATTTCAACTGCCGGAACACAGCCGTGTTCCGCCCAAGACGTCGCTTGAGCCCTTGCTGAATGAGCTCTCAATTCTAACAGCACCTGACACCCCTGCAACAGATAAGCTGATGAAATCACTTCCTTAATCCACCGAGCAATGGATGCCTTGGAGGCCGCCTCCCCTTTACGCGGCCCCCCAAAAAGGACAAACGCACGCTTTGATTTACGAAAGGACTCCGACCCACGCTCCGATTTACGAAAGGACTCCGACCCCCGCAAGTAATGACGAAGCACTCTCTTCACATCTAGCAATTACAAACTACGATCGGTTGCCTCCCCACCCGATGATTTCAACACAGGTAAGGCGACTGACTGATTCATATGAAATCGTGAAACCATATTCGGCAAAAAGAACGGAACCGGACGCAACACAACCTTTTCCTTGAAGAACATTAAGAACGGTTCCCTGCAAGACAAAGACTGCAACTCAAACCCGACGTGCCGAACAGATAGCCACCAGAAACACCATCTTCAAAGTCAAGTCCTTCACCGAGGCCTCACCTATCGGCTCAAAAGGCCTCCTTGTCAATGCCCCCAACACCAAATTGAGATCCCACGAAGGAATCACCACGCGGCAAGGAGGTCGCAAACGCGCTACCGCTCTCAAGAAACGCAAGACATCTGGGTGAGTTCCTACTGCACGCCCTTGCACCTTACCACGATAACAAGCAATAGCGGCCAGTTGGACCCTCAATGAACTGCCCGCCAAACCCTTATCAAAGCCATCCTGAAGGAAACTCAACACCTCCGGAACTGAGACCAAAGATGGACGCAACTGTCTAGCTGCACACCAACTTTCAAAGATATGCCAAATGTGAATATAAGCCAAGGAAGTGGAACGTCTTCTAGCCAACAGCAAAGTAGTCACCACCGCCGGCGAATAATCTTTCTCTCTCAACCTAGCCCTCTCAATGGCCAGGCCGTGAGAATCGAGCCACCTGCGGCATCCGAAGCGGACCCTGCAAGAGTAGATCTTCCCGAACTGGCAATTGCCATGGCTAACCGTTGAGAAGCCTCACCAGGTCCGCATACCACGGACAACATGGCCAATCCGGTGCTATGAGAATCACTGTTCCTCGATGTTTCTCTATGCGCTGAACCACACGGCCTATGAGCGCCCAGGGAAGAAAGACATACAGAAGGCCCTGGGCTGGCCACTCTTGAATTAATGCATCGATCCCTTCGGACATCCTCTCTCTTCTCCTGCTGAAAAACCGGCTGGCTTTGGCCATCTGATAAGTCGCCATGAGATCCATCCTTGACATTCCCCACTTGATTACCAACTGCCTGAATACCTCCAGATTCAGCTCCCACTTCTCGGGAACCACGCAAACCCGACTGAGGTAATCCGCCATCACATTGTCCGTTCCTGCAATGTGCGCCGCCGACAGCGCAAGCAGCCGAAGTTCTACCCAATTGAACAGGACTCCCGCTTCTTTTTCCAGCGCAATGCTGCCCGTTCCGCCTTGCCGATTGAAATATGCCACCACGGAGGCGTTGTTTGACAGAACTCAAACTGCTCGTCTGAACAAAACCGACTCAAATGCTTTTAGAGCGAGAGCCACTGCTTGTAACTCCAGCCGATTGATGGACCACTGAGCTTCCTCCATGCTCCACACACCCTGTGTGTAGAGCCCCTCGCAATAAGCCCGTCAGGCTGGCATCCATCATCACCGGGACCCATTGTGGCTGTTCCAATGTCATTCCTGCCATCAGTTTTTCTCGTCGCAGCCACTACTTGAGAGACGCTCGAACCTTCCCCAGACAGGGCAAGCGCCTGCTCAACTAATCCTCCTGGTGCGACCAGCGACAAAGTACAGACCTCTGCAAAGGACGCATGTGCGCCTGAGCCCATGGAACTACTTCGAGGGCCGCCGCCATGATACCTAGCACCCGAAGATAAAGCCATGCTGTCAGAGCCTGTAGCTGCAAAAACCCAAGCACCAAGGAACGCATCGCTAGCACTCTGTCCGTTGCTTTTTCACTCTCTTCTCGGGACTTCACCCGAATCAACCAATCATCTAGGTAAGTATACACGAGTACGCCCTCTCTATGTAGAAAGGCTGTTACAACCACCATTACCTTGGTAAATGTATGCGGAGCCGTCGCCAATCCAAATGGTAGAGCCTGGAACTGAAATGACCCCACGGGACCGCAAACCGCAAGAATCTTTGATGATCTGGTCGAATCGGGATGTGCAGATACGCCTCGGTGAGATCTAGTGAGTCAAGAACTCTCCTCAATGAACGGCTACCATTACGGACCTTAGGGTCTCCATCCGAAAATGAGTTAGCCGCAGACACCGGTTGACGACTTTGAGATCCAGAATCGGACGAAAAGACCTGTCCTCCTTTGGGACCAAGAAATAAATCAAGTATCGACCAGAACCACACTGAACCTGAGGGACCAGAACTACAGCCCCTAGCTGCTGGAGACACGACAAAGTTTTGTGAACTGCTGACTCTTTGTTCCACCCCCTGCAAGGAGAAAGAACAAACGAGTCCCGAACCGGTCGAGCAAATCCGAGAGCGTAGCCCTCTCGAATGACCTCCAATAACCATTGATCGGATGTAATTTGAACCGAGGCAGGCAAAAACTCCCGCAACCGACCTCCTATGGGTTGGAAACCCGCCTGAGTTCCCCTTGTTTCATTGCGACTTCTTGAAACCGGCAGCTGGAGGGTTTGAAAACCCACTGCCTGCTCCTCTGAACCCGTGAAAACCTTGTCCACGAAAGGGATACTGCCCTCTCTGAAAGGATCCCAACTGTGAGGCCCGAAAATGGCAAAAATCGCGGGTCTGGCCTCTCAACGACGCTCCGGGCTTCCCCGTTTTCAACGTATCCTCCGGCAGCCAACCTCCTTTGGACTCCCCCAAGTCCTTAACTAGCTTGTCCAGATCTTCACCGAACAGCAGCTTCCCCTTAAAAGGGAGCTGACTAAGCCTCGACTTGGAGGAACCATCAGCCGCCCAATTCCGCAACCAAATATACCTACGCGCCGCCACCAGTGAAGACATACTATTTGCCAAAGTCCTGACCAGGTCATAATGTACGTCCGCTAAATAGGCCACTCCGGACTCCAACCTAGACAAGTCCTGTAAATGACCCTGCGACAAGTCTGCCCCCTGCGAACTCTGAGACCACCGCAGACAAGCCCTCGCCACCCAGGCTCCACAAATGGAGGCCTGTAGCGCCAGAGCATTGGCCTCAAAGGCTTGTTTCACCATTGAGTCTATCTTTCTGTCTTGTCCATCCTTCAACGCCGCGCTACCTTCCACCAGAATGGTAGTCTTCTTCGTCACTGCCGAAACCGCCGCATCAATCTTAGGAGAGTGAAACAGCTCCCGCTCCTGGTCAGACAACGGATAGAGCCGAGCCATGGACCTCCCACCACTGAGAGTCGACTCTGGCATGTCCCACTCATCCTGAATCATCTGCTTAACCACCTTATGGACCGGGAACATCACCTGGGACTTTCTTACCGCCTGAATGAGTGGATCTTCCACACTGTCCTCATCTACCAGCGTGGCCATGGACAGGTTAAGGGCCTGCAGAGACTCCGAAATCAGCACCGTCAGTTCCTCCCTCCTAAACACCCAAATAATCTGGGTCTGATCCTCCGGTTCCTGGATCTCACACCTTCCTCTAGATCCTCACCCGGATCCTCTCCAAGTCCCCTTCTAATCTTTCGTCATCCAAACCTTCTAAGAGAAGGGACTCGTCTTCTACTAGCCGTGGCCGTTTACCTGGCCTCACATGAGCACCTACCACTGCCTACAGCACCGACGGAACCACTCCGGGACTCAACCCCGAGACGTCCGGACTAGCTCCCTGCTTACAAAGACAAAACGCTTGATGTAGCAATAGCACAAAATTTGGGGAAAATTCCTCCAGGGCCGTGGCCGACGCCCCTCGAGGCACACTTGTAGCCAGCCTAGGCAAAGCCGACACCTGCAGTGAAAGAGGGGCCTCTCTTCCCTTTCCTCTCCTCCAGCTACCTGGGGCTTGGAGAGAGGTCCTTCTTTACCCTGGTCTTGCAACTCCTGCTCCATCTGTACCGCTTCAGCCGCACAGCCCCGACACACACCGTCAACCGAAACTGTGCCCCTGCAGGTTCCGCACAGCAGGCACTGTGGACGAGCAGGCATTAGCTTCCAAACTCCGCTATACAAGATATTGAGGCTTCCCTATCCTTGGGTATGGCCTCACAGCCAAGCTTGCTCTTAACCTTATAGAAAAAAATAACTCTCTCCAAAAACTGTTTTTGGGGTTTTTTGGTTTTTTTAAACCCTTGAATGCCTAACCACGGGCACTCTAGAGGCTTGTAACAAGCACTACAAACAATATTTCCTAAAAAGGTAAAGCTCTGTACCCACAGGAACTGCCTGCACAAGAAAAAACACTGTGTGCAAAAAAAACGTGGGAAAAAAAACGCTACCAAGCAAAATGGTCACTCCAAAATTTAGCCCCCGGCTCTACACGAGGCAGCAGGCATCAGCCGGCAGCCAGAGGCCCCGTAGCCCCTCAAATATGCTCTGCCGTCTCCCCACACGATCCAGAAGAAAAAGGCAAAGGTAAATATCTGGATTCCTGCCAGTAGCAGTCACAGCACTCTGACGGTCAGCCCCGATGAGAAAATGCAGCAAACACCTGCCAGCACTTCCCGAGGCTGCCGACGGGATCGGCAGACAGCTCCGAGCCTAAAAACACAGCTCACTACCATCCTTACCAGGTAGGGAGTGCTACAGGGCATCAAATAAAAAGAATACCGACTGGAAAGGTGGAGCAGGAATCCTTTCCAGTGTCCCCTTGCGTGCTCTGACCGGCTCGGCTTTTTTTTTTTTTAAGTTGTAAAAATAAATTAAAGGTACAGTGCACCTCAAAAACAAATCAAACCTTAAAACCACTTTTTTTTTTTTTTAACTACTAATTAAATCTCCTTATGTGTTCCTACAGTTGAGCCTACACCCTAGGCTCACAACCTCCTGCTGCATGAAGACTGGACTGGACACACTGGAAGCTGGTGGGAGGTGCCACCGGTAGATATATCAAGCTTCTGACATGCCCAGCCTCCATGCTGCAGGAAGAAGTACACTACCCAGCGGTGCGGGACTGAACTGGAGGAACAAAAAGGAACAAGTGTTTGCATAAACTGTCTGCAGTCATCTTGGCTTCATAAAAAACACTATTAACTCTCACCAAATTACATATCATTAGCATAAGCATTGAAGCAAGCATTCAATAAATATCAAAATGACCATCTGAAAGCCTATATTGAAATTAATGTCATAACCACTTGATTTAAAAGAAAAAAGCAAAAATAAAATTTTGATAACAAGCTGCTGCTAGCACTGCAAGGACATGGAAAACAGGCAGTATACTTCCATCTCAACAAGCCAAGAACATCAGCCAGGCTGACTGAGGCTTACTGGGCCTAGTCTGAAAAGCTTCTGCATTCCCATTACAAAATACAAAAGTGCATAACCAAAAATATCTCTCTTTGGAGACATGTCATGGAAATATACTGAATGGAAAGGGCATGTGTAAATATGCATCACTTGAGGTACTATTAACTGACACATTTGCGCATACAAACAGTGATTGTGGGTAAATTTGTGGAGACCTTGCTAAAGGAAAGGATAGGGAAGTATCTGGAATTCAGGAGGATGCAAGATTTAATGTAGAATGGTTTCACCAGATAGAGATTGTGCCAGACAAATCTGACCAATTCCTCAGACTGGGTGTCCAGAGAATTATATCATGGGCATTTGGAGGGGAATTTGATATTGGTTATACTGGGCAAAGGACGCACATCCAAATGGGGACTTGCCGCAAACACAGGCAATTACGGAACCAGGCCTAGACACGTCCAGGGCTTGAGAAAAATAGGATGGGGAATGTGTGGTGAAATAGACACAGAAGTCAGATGAGGCAGCCGCACGTCAATTCCATGTGTAATACCAGCGACGAAGATGGACACAGAGCCATCCAGCCTCACGGACCCATGGCCATCCATGGACCAGTGACAATAAGTAAGCACATACAGCCAAAGCATGAGGACCAGCAGAGCTGGAAACACGATGGCCAGCAGGCTTGCAAACATCTCACGCACAAAGACTAAGAGCCTCTGCCACCTTGTGCTCAACATTGAGGAGGCGTCATATCCCCTGCATGTGTGATACGACAACCAGTGGGAGGTGCTCACCATATGGAGTATGATCTGACAGACCCTTCACTAGTAAGTGCACCAGAGGAGACTGGATGTGAACAGCAGCAAGTGCAGTAGGGCAGAGGGTGGCTAGCACATAGAGCAGCAGATCCGTGGGTAGCAGACACAGGGGAGCGGCGAGCAGGATGGCAAGGGGGGACGAGAAGGAGCAGCCAGCTAGTAAGGGTTGGAATGTTACAGAGGGAATACGGCAAATGGTAGGACAACAGGTGACAGAAGACAGGACCAGCAGAGCAGTGGAACAGCAGAGGTGAACATAGATGTACAGGACCGGTGCGTGCAATGGACAGATGGCAGGTAAGAAGTGAAGTAAAGTATTAACCACGTCACATCGATCTGAAAGAGCCACAGTATACGGCGCTCCACCAAGGCACTCAAATGCCACTTCAGAGCCACCAGGCGGAAAAGACCATAGTGCCTGGAGCAGCTGCGGCACAAGCTGGCAGAACAGCAAGGTAAGGACATGATGTGTGAGCACAGGAGACCAATGGGTTAGCGTGTGGCCATCCATGGCATGGCAACAACACAGGGTGGAGGCACAGCAGCAAACAATAGCAATGGCCATGGCGATAAGATGCTCAAGTGGCAGGTTGGGGGAACAATAGTAATGTGTGGCCTCTTTGACCTTGCAGCTCTAGATGCTGCAGAGGCAGTGGCACTGGTGCTGGAGGAGCCAGTGGGAGAGCAGCAGGAGGCAGCAGTGGCAGTAATGAAGGCAGCATAAGCGGAAGCAAGCAGCAGCAGCAGCAGCAGTTATGGCCACCTAAATATAGACACATCGCGCAAGGAAGAGGAGGAGGAGGAACCAAACCCAGAGGCCAGCACCACGCCACAGTTGCAGTACCTAAGAACATAAGATATGCCATACTGGATCAGACCAAGGTCCATCAAGCCCAGTATCCTATTTCCAACAGTGGCCAATCTAGGTCATACGTACCTAGCAGTTTCCCCAAAAGACACAGGTTCCACAATGCTTGTACTGGGTCAAGCATTGATATCCTGGGTCCCTTCTTAATAATGGTTTATGGACCTTTCCTCCAGGAACTTGTCCAAACCTTTTTTAAACCCAGCTACACTAACAGCCTTTACTACATCCTCCGGTAACAAATTCCAGAGTTTGATTACATGTTGAGTAAAAAAATATTTTCTTTTATTAGTCTTAAATAGTTTACCCTGTAGCTTCATTGCATGTCCCCTAGTCTTTCTATATTCTGATAACGTAAACAATCGGTCTACGTTTACCCGTTCCACTCCGTTCATTAATTTATAGACTTCTATCATATCTCCCCTCAGCCGTCTCTTTTCCAGGTTAAAGAGCCCTAACCTTTTTAGCCTTTCTTCATTGGAGTATCCTTCCATCCCCTTTACCATTTTGGTGGCTCTTCTCTGTACATTTTCTAATAACGCTATATCCTTTTTAAGATATGGCGACCAGAATTGCACACAATATTCAAGGTGCGGTCTCACCATGGAACGATATAGAGGCATTATAATATCTTTTGTTTTATTTTCCATTTCTTTCCTTATGATACCTAGCATTGTATTTGCTCTCTTGGCTGCCGCTGCACACTGGGCCGAGGGTTTTAACATGTTATCCACAATGACGCCTAAATCTTTTTCCTGGGTGGTGGTTCCTAATGTGGAACCTTGCATTGTGTAACCATAGTTTGGGTTGTTCTTCCCTAGGTGCATAACTTTGCACTTGTCCACATTAAATGTCATCTGCCATTTTGATGCCCAGTCTTCCAATTTATCAAGATCCTCTTGCATTTTCCTCAATCCTCTTGGGTTTTAACAACTTTAAATAGTTTTGCGTCATCTGCAAATATGATAACCTCACTCGTTATTCCACTTTCCAGGTCATATATGAATATGTCAAAAAGCAGTGGACCCAGCACAGATCCCTGGGGTACACCCCTATTCACATTTCTCCATTGGGAAAATTGGCCATTTAGCCCAACCCTCTGCTTTCTATCTTTTAACCAGTTCCTGATCCACAGTAGTACACTGCCTCCTATCCCATGACTCTTTAGTTTTGCCAAAAGTCTCTGATGAGGGACCTTGTCAAAGGCTTTCTGAAAGTCCAGATACACTATATCAACCGACTCACCTTTATCCACCTGTTTATTTACACTTTCAAAAAAATATAACAGATTAGTAAGACAAGATCTTCCTTGTCTAAAGCCATGATGGCTGTCTCCCATTAGGCCATGATTATCTACATGCTGAGTAATTTTATTTTTTATGATGGTTTCTACCATTTTTTCCGGTACTGACGTGAGGCTCACCGGTCTGTAGTTTCCCGGATCACCCCTGGAACCCTTTTTAAAAATTGGTGTTACATTGGCGATCCTCCAATCTTCAGGTATTAGAGATGATTTTAATGATAGTTCACAGATTACTAATAGCAGGTCTGCAATCTCATATTTCAGTTCTTTCAACACCCTTGGATGTATACCATCTGGCCCAGGTGATTTGCTACTCTTCAGTTTATCCAATAGTTGTAATACATCTTTCCGATGTATCGATAGTTCCTTAAATTCTTTCACACCTTTAAATACCACTTCAGTCATGGGTAACATCCCTACATCTTCCTCAGTAAAGACCAAAGCAAAGAATTCATTCAGTCTCTCCGCTATCGCCTTGTCGCCTCTTAGTGCCCCTTTAACTCCTCTATCATCTAATGGACCAACTGACACTCTCACAGGTTTTTT
Source organism: Ichthyophis bannanicus (assembly GCA_033557465.1). Lineage (NCBI taxonomy): Eukaryota > Metazoa > Chordata > Amphibia > Gymnophiona > Ichthyophiidae > Ichthyophis > Ichthyophis bannanicus. The sequence goes on from CM066039.1 coordinate 199,508,921, forward strand.
GCTACGAATGTACTTGAAAAAATCTTCATTTCGCGTTTTTGCTTCCGCAGCAAGCTTCTTCTCAAATTCTCCCTTTGCCTGCTTTATCAATGCCTTGCATTTGACTTGCCAGTGCTAGTGCTGTTTCCAGGTTTCATCATTTGGCTCTTTTTTCCATTTCCTGAAAGATGCTTTTTTGGCAACAACAGCCTCTCTGACCTCACCTTTAAACCATGCTGGCAGTTTTTTGGACTTCCTTCCACTTTTCTTAAAGCATGGAATACAGCTGGTCTGGGCTTCCAAGATAGTATTTTTCAACAACACCCAAGCTTGATGTAAGTCTTTAACCTTTGCAACTGCTCCTTTTAGTTTTTTCTTAACTATTTTCCTCATTTTATCATAGTCTCCCTTTCGAAAGTTAAAAGGTAGTACTGTGGATTTCCTTACTATCCCTCCTCCACTAATTAAATCAAAGGCGATCATGCTATGATCACTATTGCCAAGTGGCCCCAACACCCTTATCTCTTGCACTAGATCTGGTGTTCCACTAAGGACTAGGTCTAATATGGCTTCCCTCTGGTTGGTTCATGAACCAGCTGCTCCAAGAAGCAGTCATTTATGTCATCTAGGAACTCTATCTCCCTAGCATGTCCTGCCGTGACACTGACCCAGTCGATATCGGGGTAAGTGAAATCACCCATTATTATTACTGCGCTGTAACTTTTGTTAGCTGCCTTGATTTCTTTGAGCATGTCATCATCCATTTGTTCATTCTGTCCAGGCGGTCAATAATACACCCCCACTGCCATCGCCTTCCCCTTTTTACATGGAATTTCAATCCATAGAGATTCTACAGCAAATTTTGTTTCCTGCAAAACTTTAATCCTTTCTGACTCAATGCCCTCTCTAACATAGAGCGCAACCCCTCCACCAATTTGATCAGCTCTATCACTGCGATATAATTTGTACCCAGGTATCACAGTGTCCCACTGGTTGTCCTCCTTCCACCATGTCTCTGATATTCCAATCATATCTAACCTCTCATTTAGTGCTATATATTCTAACTCTCCCATCTTATTTTTTAGACTTCTAGCATTTGCATACAAGCATTTTAGAGACTGTATTTTATTCATATTAATTTGGCTATTGATAGACATGGGTAATTTGGAATCTTTAAGCTCTGTCTGCTCCATACTCGAGGGCATTTGGGCTACTTTACTCTTTTTTGGAACCTCTCTGCTTTTGGTAGTATCCTTGAAGGATACATTCTTCTGAACCATCCGTTCTTGGGCGACTGTCGACTTTCCCCTATTATCTAGTTTAAAAGCTGCTCTATCTCCTTTTTAAAGGTTAATGCCAGCAGCCTGGTTCCATCCCGGTTAAGGTGAAGCCCATCCCTTCGGAAGAGCCCCTCCTTTCCCCAGAATGTTCCCCAGTTCCTAACAAATCCCAAACCCTCATCTCTGCACCACTGTCTCATCCATGCATTGAGACTCTGGAGCTCTGCCTGCCTTTTGGGTCCTGCATGTGCAACGGGAAGCATTTCAGAGAACGCTACCCTGGAAGTTCTGGAGTTCAACTTCCTACCTAAAAGCCTAAATTTAGCCTCCAGAACCTCCCTACCACATTTTCCTATGTCAATGGTACCGACATGTACCAAGACAGCAGACTCCTCCCCAGCACTATCTAAGACCTTATCTAGGTGGCACGTGAGGTCCGCTACCTTCGCACCAGGCAGGCATGTTACCAGGTGATCCTCACGTCCACCAGCCACCCAGCTATCTACATGCCTAATGATCGAATCACCAACAATAACAGCTATCCTAACCCTTCCCTCATAGACACATGGCCCTGGAGAAACTTCCTCGGTGCAAGAGGGTTTTACATCACCTGGAGGACAGGTCCTAGTTACAGGATCACTTCCTGCCACACCAGGGTGATGCTCTCCTGTCACGTGATCTCTCTCCTCCATGGCAACAGGGATGCTGCCAGACTGGAGGTGGGACTTCAGGACTATATCCCTATAGGTCTCGTCTATGTACATCTCTGTCTTTCTTATGTTTTCCAAGTCTGTTACTCTAGCCTCTAGAGAACGGACTCGTTCCCTGAGAGCAAAGAGCTCCTTGCACGTAGTGCACACGTAAGACCTCTCACCAACTGGGAGAAAATCATACATGTGACACTCAATGCAAAAGACTGGAAAGCCCCCATCTCGCTGCTGGACTGCTGTCTGCATCTTAGTTTTAAGTTTTTCTTTAGATCTTTAAGTTCTTTACTTACTAAGGGTTGCTATGGATATTTATATTAATAAAACTGTACCTAATACGTTTAATATACCTTGTTCACCTGAAGCTTAATTAATCTCATGTCCTTAGTGTATGACTGATTTGATTAACGAGCTTCACCTGAGAGCACCTCCTGTCTTTTAAGATGTGTAAGTACCTATGAAGCTACAATTATCCCAGGGGTAGGTGTGGGGAGGGAGGGAGGGAAATAACACTTATTAAAAGAGGGCTGCTACACAGTACCCTGTCCTGTGCTGCTGAGGTAAGCTATATTCTTATTTGATTTAAATTATAGCTCTTTGCTGCTGCTAGGCTTTAACTTATTATGAAATTTAAACTACAAGCTCTCTGCTGGGTTCCAAATTTAACCAGAAAGCTCTCTTCTGTGTTTTAAATTTAAACTAAAAGTACTTTGCTGATGCTAGGCCCTGATCGACTATCAAATTTAAACTACAGCTCTCTGCTGGGTTCCACCTCCAATATGTTGGGGGCCCACAGGCCTATGGAGGGCTCACCCGCCCTTGCTCTGATGGCTAAGCACCAATGGACTGGAAGGAAGGGGGCAGCAAGGGGGTGGGGCAAGGGCTGGCATCAGAGAGTAGGAGAGGGAAGCGTGGAAGAAGAGGGAAGGGAGGGAGAAGAAGGATGCATAGATGTAGGAGGGAGAAGGGAGGAAGTTTGGGAGTAGACATCATTGGCAACAATATTGTGCCACAGCTGTCAGAGGCTTTGGTACAGCAGGGGCTCCCACTGGCTGTACCTCAGATGTCCCACCATGAGGTCCCCGTGGGTCATAGCGAGCATGACATCCTGCTGCACTGCAGGCCCTCAGGCATGAGGTTCAGCAGGGTTTCACTGCCATCACCTGGGTCCAGGACCTGATGGTGGACCATCTGGAGGGCCTTAGGGCAGAGATGCAAGCCCTGACACAGGCAGTGCTAGGCCTGCCCCAATGCCACCTGCACCCAGAGGGGAGGGACTGAGATAGGGGGAAGGATCGAGTTAGGGAGGTGGGTCCATTGCCTGTGCAAGATGCACAATAGTTAACCTAAAATAAAAGTATAGTTTTGTTCTTCACAATCACTATGTCGGTGTCCTGCATGCTCAATGTCCCTGCAACCTGTAGCCCTGCAAATACATCCACTTGGGGGCCATACATTGCAGATCTCTATTCCAGATAGGCCTGACCCCATTAACTAATGAGACAACTGTGATGTGAGACAATGGCGATATAGACAACCTGACTATGCTGTATGTGCCAATAGAACCCTTGTTTATGGAACCTGTGCCAAGAGCTGCATGGGTATGGTTGAGGGCAAATGATATGTAGGGCATGCAGATGCCATCCTGGGTAACTCTCTGCAAAAGGCAGCCTAATATGATCCTTTTCCTCTTTGTTGCATAATTGCGCACTTGCCACCATCACATGCCACGATGGCAACATCCAAACCTATCCAGACTGTCATGTTACGGCTGTGCACACCCACACTGCAGCAGTTCCGCTTCTGCAATAGCGCATCTAGGCACTGATGCCCAAAACCCATACACATGCCCCACCATTGGCAGTCACATCAGGTCCATGCAGGTCTGCCATCAAAACATCGACCTGAATAGTGCATCCCCGGTATGCAAGGTATTGTCAAGTGAATGATATCCACATCAGTCTGAAACATGCCAGGGGCAAGGTGAAGGCTTATAGTAACATAGTAAATGATGGCAAATAAAGACTAAACTCATCCATCTAATCTGCCCAGTAAGGTGCCACAATTGCAGAGTTGTATGTGCCGCTCCAGGCAGGTTACCCCTCTCTATTTAGAAGTTATGTACATTTGTTTTGATTCCATCCTCTTGTTTGTTTATTCTTCACTTGAATTACCACCTTTTGCGGGTGGGCATCAAGGCGATTTACAATCTAAAAATTACAGTAAACAGAAAAGGAACTCCATTTCAAATAAGGATAGGAAAGAAGAGAGAAAGGAAAAGGATTAAAAACAAGAATTTAGGGGTTCTGGCACGGATGTGATCAGAGTGTGCAGTGTGAGGCTCCGAGTAACCGTATTATTAAACATGTTTGTTTAGGCCTAGATATCCCCGATTTTGGAGGTGGGAAGCTATCTGTGATATGCCAAAGGTGCAGAAAGTGTATACAGAGAAATCTATTAAAGAATTGTATGCTGAGAAAGTGAAAAAAGCCCCACTGCCGGAATTGTGGCCTGACAATGAGGCCAAATCCGGGGAAGAACTCCGATAGCAGTGGTGCTGATCCTGAGGGGGCGGACAACATAGTTTTGCTTCTCAATGAAATTCAGAGTTCCAAAGCAGACACTATTGATACCAGGGAAGGCCCAAGGGTTTCTGTCGCCCTAGGCAGAAACCCCAGCCTCGCTGCCCCCCTCCCTCCCCCCACAGCTGCTGCCGATTCCGTCTCAGGAGAGGGAAGCGGGCACCAGCAGCATTTCTTGCCTGTGGCAGACTATGTCCTTCAGCACACATGGCCTACCGCTTCTGATCCCCTTCCGACGCAACACTGTCAGAGGGGCGTCAGAAGTGGCAGGCCATGTGTGGCAGGCCATGTGTGCCACGGGCAAGAAAGCGGAAGCAAAAGGCAACCACTTTTGGAAGTACTGCTGCTGCAGCAGCCGTCCTCCCCCCCCTAAACAGAATCGGCAGCAGCTGGAGGGCGGCAGTGCAGCCAGTCATGTGTGCCACTGCCACCGCCCACCCAGGGCCAGCCCTGATTGTCACCATTATTGTTAACTTTGCTGAACGTTTTGACTCACTGATCACGCGACTCATTGAGGTTGAAGAGCTTGTTGGCGCTATGGAGGATCATGAGGCAAAGGCATCTGAAGAACTGGTTCAGATGAGAAAAACAATCCGGCGGCTGGAGGACAAAGCTGAGGATCATGTTATCACGTGATCATCAGCAAAATATTTGCATACTTGGGAGTGCCTGAGGGTGAGGAGCTGCCGGATGGTGTGGGTTTGTAAAATGGCTGCTGGATTCCTGTTTTCCCGCCCAAATAGCCTCCCCCTCCTATGAGAATAAAAGGGCCCATCGGGAGACTCAACCCAAGCCTGGTCCAGGGAAGTGGTCGCATACCCTAATAATGAGGCTTCTGTGATATCAAGAGAAAGTAGATATCATCTTTGAAGTCCGTAAATCTAAATCAGTTATCTTTAACAACTGGAAGATTTCCGTTTTCCTGGATCAAAGTGCGGAGACAGTGAGGAAATGGAAATCCCTCATACAATATCAGAATGCTCTGGTCAAGACTGGCATCTGCATAAGCATCTGGTTTCCCGTTCTCTTGACTGCCCCGATTAGGGGGAAACGTCGCTTCCTACACTTGCCCGATGTGCAGAAATTGTTGCAGCAGGTGAAGGAGAGTTTGGCCACAGCAGCCAGCCCGTCTATGGCGGTGGACAGGGCCCATATTGAGGATCCCTGGAGGACCAGGACTTAGTTTGCTGTTGGTGAGGGGGAAGTGGGACTTGCCTCAGTGGCGACCCAGGACACTGCTACGAAGGTGACAAGCGCTGGAGGCAGCAACGTTTGGCTGGAGGATGATGTTGACCTGGCGGAGCCCTCTACTGCTCGTTCAGCTGGGGAGAGCCAACGACCCTGAGCCAATGACTGGAATGTTGGACTTTCTTTTGTGAAATGAAATGACTCAGAAGTTCCTATCTCCTCTCTGCTTTCTCTCTTTTGGGGTATACTTCCAGCTTCACTTGACCTCTTAGTGTGGCCTGATCTTCTGAGTCCCTGTTGTGTGCAATGCTTGGGAGGGGAGGGCTGTATGTTTATTGTCTGAAGCATGTTCAGACTGGATGTAGTGCAGATAGCGTATGTGTTTGGTTGGACCTGATTTAGCACAGTTACTTAGCTGTAACAGATGATCTCTGGGAACAGCAGGAATAAGTCTTCACATATGGGTACATCGGTACCGACGGAGTCTGCGCGGGAACGCTCCCCAGCATCCAATCAGAACGCTTTTGGAAGCATCCCAACACGCCTGCGTGCTGCCTTACCGCCTTTCCCAACTGCCTCTCCTCAGTTAAGTTTTAAAGCTGAGGCAAAGAGAGAGAGAGAGAGAGAGAGAGAGCAAGAAAGGGAAAGATAGAGATAGAGAAAAACAACTCCTAGGGGAGGTGGGTGGGTTGTGAAGACTTATTCCGGTAACTCAATTATGTTGTGATGACCTGTACATAGTTTGAATAGTGTTATTCTAGTTAATGTTCAAAACATGTTCAATGTAACTAAACGTGTACATAGTTAACACAAGTTCCATGTAAAATATACAGAAGTATATTGATTTTTGTTCGATGTGAACCGCCCCTGATCTCTGGAAGGGGCGGTATATAAGAAACTGTTAAATAAAATAAATAAATAAATTCCTGCTGTTCCCAGAGATCACCTGTTACAGGTAAGTAACTGTGCTATCTCCAGGAACAAGCAGGAATGAGTCTTCACATATGACGACTCCCCAAGCTAAGATGCTCAGAGGGAGTCCAAGCATGTAGCGAATCTAAAAAGAGCCATGCTACTCCTCCGAACCTCAGGCATCTTGGGGATGGAGGGTAGGAGTTGAGTTATAGAAAAGGTGCTGTGGAACAGCTGGACTAGAACAGGTCTTCTATGGAGGAAGATCCTGTATAGATGACATTTAGTAGTAAAATAATGAATGCAATATTCTAATATGGACCTCCCTTGGTGGTATTGTAAAAGTCTATTGAGTTTCATATGGATCTATTAGAAGAGCCAGTAGAAGATCCTCAAGGAGTACCTCACTGTGAAGTAGAGGTAATAAACTGTAGGAAAAACAAGTGGAGGTCAGAACCCATCAGGGTGAGAAAGAGCCCCAGGGGAAAACTGGGGTAGTACAATAAGGTAGGGCTTCTGTGGGAAACACAGAGGGCACTATTAGATAAAGCTTAAGCCCTTTTGGTCAAAGAACCGTACAATGCTAGGACCAAAAGGAAAAATAAGTCTGACTGATTTGGACTGACAATAGAAATAGTCCCTGTAGGAGAGAAGGGGTGGGGAGACCCCTATATCCGATAACAAGTAAGGACAGACTTACAAAGCGTTATAGGTTTAGATTAACTGAAAATCTGTGATGTCTTTCCTAGATGAGGTCCATTAGGAAAGAAAAAAGGTACATCGAAAGCTTCAGAGGTACCTAAACCTGAAAGGTTATGGTTAGAGAAGCAACAAATTTGTTAATTACCACATAGAGTGGTTATATGTGTAAAAACCCCAAGCATGCTGGCACAGCATTGATAGGGGTAGTGCACATCTGTCAGTCCTATAGGAATATATGGATATATGAATCTAGACAGAGAGATAGATAAGCACGTAGATACATATCTACCTAGTAGATATATCTCGACAGGTATATATAGATATATATATAAATATATATACAGAGATATACCTGTGTGGAAGGAACAGAGATACATATTGTGGCGCTGCACCCCGGCTAGGCGGTCGCCTAGTGGAGACAGCATGCCATCTAATGTCTTGTATTTTGCAGAGATTCCAGGGCCAAGGCCTCTGGAGTTGTAGTTGTGTGCAAAAATGCCAACCAAGTGGTTTTCGAGGCAACACAGGAAAAATTTATTAATTTTTTTCTTTTGTAGTCAACACTGCAAACAAAACTGTTATGGAAGTTCCTGAACAGAACAACAGAATAGAGGATAATTTCTCCAACAAAAACTGTCACATACCATGCTCCAACAATGCTATAAATGAGGTTGCTTCCTTCAGCTCTTTAACAGAAGATAACTTCTTTTCCCCAACAAGCCACAGTGTAACTTATTGCTATTATCGAAGTCCAGCAAAGCCCTCAGCTTCTTTCAACTGCATAGCGTTTTAAAAGTAAGACTTTTTCTGCTTATCAGCATTGCTAACAGAAAACTGCTGCTTTAAAACATTTTACTCCAGCATAAACATTTGTGGTAACTTTCAACCTTGAATAATTCTTTCTCTATCTCAGGCTCCCAGCACTCAGCGTATCAGGTTAACTGGCTTCTGGTTTCTCTTTAGCTTAAACCGTTGGCCTCCCCTCAGTCTGAAGCTATGCACAAGGAGCATTCCATTAAGGAATCAATGGAGTCCTGTTCCACTTCACAGGATTCCGTCTCCATATCTTCGCACTCAGAAACACATATCTCTGGGCTCGAGACTGGCTCAGAGTATTCAGGCCTAATTTCTTTTAAAAGCTTGAACACCTTTTACCAATGAGCTTTTCGTCTCCCCTCTGGGTTTTCAGTATGGCTACCAGACTTTTTACCCTTTAATAAAACACTTAAAGGTTCTGTCTGTTTCCCTTTACTTCTGGGAACATTCTTCCTGACAGGCTTCTTAAAAGATAAAACTTCTGCCTCAGAATCCTGTAGGGCTATTTCTGTATCTTGGCTGTATTCTTCAGCTCCCCCAGGTCTTTCCCTCCTACCTCCAAGCCTGGCTGTAAATCTCTCACAGCAGGGGCTCTTCTTTGAAGTAGCGTCCTCAGAATCAGAGCTGCTCTGGGAATCACTCCGGTGTCTGTTCCTAGACTCTCTCTGCTCTCCACCACTGAAGCTTTGGTCCTCTTCAGTTTGGCTTAAGGATTCTCTTTCCAGCTTGCTTACAGCTAGCTTCCTCAGTTCCTCTCTCTTGGAAGGAGTGTGATTAGCCCTGCTCCTGGCTCTGTCCCAGCTGCTGCTGCTGAACCTGTTCCCATGTCCCAACTTGGACTTGTTCTCCAACCTGTTCCCGAACCTGTTCCTGTGAGCTTAAATGTATGCAAGCGTCCTCCCTCTCCTGGCTCCTCCCACAGGTGTCTCCTATCCCTCCTCTGGGTTGCCATGGAGTCTGGGTGTGGTCTGAGCCTAGTAGCATGGCTATATAACTAGATCCCCCTAGGGATATGGGGATAGAGGGAAGATTCATCTAATAGCAAGAAGGGAGATACCTGCTTGGATAGATGTATAGAGAATCTTCTTTCCCTAGTTATAAGTGACAGAGTCAGAGGAATGGTCTCCCTGACAAGGAGGAGTCTAGATTCCTTCAAGAATTTGAGCTCTTGAATAACCAGGATGGCCTACGTGAAAAATGCAGAGGATAACTTCAGTCTGCAGGCAGCAAGTCCAGATTTCTCTAGAACTGCAGTATGGTGAATGGATAGAGGACGCCACTGGAATAAGATACCCGCCTATGAGGGCAAGATGGGTATCAGGCGTCCTTGAGCTGCAACTGAAAGAAAAGTATCCCTGGCGGGAAGTCCAAGGGAATATGGACCAAGCCGGGGAATTGGCCAGGCTTTAGGTTTTCACGTGATGTAAGGCCTGTCTCTTTTGTCTCGAAAAGAGATTTTAGATGAGATGGTAAGGGTAGGAAACACCTACCAGTCATGGGACATGACTGGGTGAACCCCTCCTAACCATCTAGGATTATCTGCTAGGCAAGATACTAATGCTCTCTAGCAAGGGCCCATAGTGCAAAGCTACTTTGTAGAGTTGCAGAGAGCATGTTACAGGTTGGTTAGAAAAGAAAAACTGGCTGGTTAAAGCCAGCAGGTAACAAACTATTCTGCCAAAAACAAGGGAATTGGAGATGGCGAAGAATAGAAGTCAAACCAACAAGTCTGTGATAATAGGATTTCCAAAAAAGGTTGATAACCTGTTTTGGGTTTAGCACTGAGGCCAGAAGGATTGCTAGTGGAGGAGAAACCCTGGTTGTGTGGTGAACAGAACCAGTGGCTTAACCACTAGGAATTGCTGCAGTTGCAGCAACTACAAGGGCAGCGGAAAAAAACTTTTTTTTTTTTTTAGATTGGAAGAAGAAGCAACAGACATAAGTAGGAGTGGTAAGACCTCCTTATTGTCTGAGAAGCTGCCCTAAAGTAAGAAAATGAAAAAAGACAACTCTGGAAGGGAAAATCCCTTTGTGAAAATAGGTATAGGACCATAGGGGCTTACCAGTGTAATAGAGCCACTCTTACAAACTGAATGTTGTAGTAAGAGGGAGGTAAGAGAGAGTTGAAGGAGACTTACTATGTAGTAAGTCTCTAAAAGGTAAAATGATACATGCTAGTACAGGGAAAAACTGTCTTATTGACAGTTGTCACCTCTCTTTTCCCAGTAGGAGGAAGAGAAGCCTGTTAACTATAGGCATGATCATCATAAAGACTTTTAGAGCAAAAAGAAAGGATGTCTCGTGAAGAGAAATCCATGAGAATTTAAGATGAAATTAGTGTAGATGCTTCAAGTGAAAAGAAGCAGACTGCAAACTCTAACCAGCAACCAGGAGATGTAATGATAATCTATCTGAAACCCTGCGACTGCTGGGTTTGCTGATCCTGTTGAGGTTGTGGTTTCTTTAGACCAGTGCGATGTTTCCCCTGTTTTGGAACATCTTTATGATGGGCAGAAGATGGATAAAACTTTTTCCCCTTAGGGGAAGAAAGTTTGTTAGGAAATTTCCTACCAACTGGGAAAGAGGAAGGCGTAGAACAGCCTTTGGAAACAGCAATGTCAGTGGTTAACTGAGCAACTTGGAGTAAAGACTCCTTGATAAAAAGATTTTCTCCAGTGCAAGGAGTATTTCCCAGTCTTTCTTGTGCCCATTTGTCCAAGTCTGAAACTTGGAGCCAGGCTTTACGTCGTGCCCCTATAGCTATAGCAGAGGTTCTGCTAACAGACTCAAAGGAGTCTAGGGAAGCACGAGTAAGGAACCTAGAGATATTTTGAGCATGACTAACCAATGAGGAATAGTCTGCTCTTTTGGGCTCTTGAAGAAAAGGGGTCAAAAGCAATAATTTCTTTGTGACCTCTTCAAGAGATAATCCCATATAGAAAATATATATGAGAGAATTCTTGCTGAAAGCATGGATGCCTGGAAGGTTTGGCGTCCAAAGGCATCTAAAGTCTTAGACTCACGACCTGGTGGATAAGAAGAGTGCTTTTTAGTACTCTTAATACGCCTCATTGCTGATTCTACAACAATGGAATGATGAGGAAGTTGAGTCTTTTGAAACCCTGGAGAGGGGGGCACTTTATATAGAAGATCAGTTGCCCTAGAAGGTGGGGGTACCGTTAAAGGAGTTTCCCACATTCGTAAGAGGAGATCCTGCAAGGTCTGATGCACAGGAAACATGATGTTCTCCTTTGGACTCCAGGGAATATACAGGGATTCTGTATTCCCTGGTGCAGGATCCTGACCAGGTATAGAAATGGCAAGTGACTTTGCCATATCAAGCAGGAATGCTTGAAAAGAAAAATCCTCAGAGGGAAATCCTCTAGAAAGAGGAGGAGAGGCTAGATCTGTTGAAGAACTAGCATTGGCACCCAGGGATCTATCCAAATTTTGAGGAATAGAAGACCCTAAAGGGTGGAGTATCGGATCCTTAGAGGATGGTCGCCGGTACCGCAGGAGGTCGGGACCAGCCACAGTCGGTAACGCATCATCCATGCTAGGGATCGATTCCAAACTTGGTACCGAGGGAAGCGACCCTGATGAGAGAAGCATGGAAGGTACCGACAGCAATGGTAATGTGGATACCGGTAACGACTCCGGCACCGTATCCGATAGCGGTAGATGAAGGCCAGCCGGTGACAACTCTAACGGTATCGAAGAAACAGAGTGTCCGACCTGGATCATTGGAACCGTGCCTTCGGTACCGTCTGGTATCGGTACCAAGGCGAGTCGGTACCAAGTCATCCAGACTGGAGATCGATTCTAGACTCGGCATCGAGGGAAGCGAGTCTATCGATGCACATCTGGAGGGTATCAGTACCGGTACCGGGATCGATACCGATACAGGAAGATTGGTCTGCAGCATATCCAACGGGCCTGCAGGTACCGAGGATGCCAGACTACGATCCGTGGTGAGGAATGTTTCATCCAACACCATTGCCGATGCCGGGGTATCGGTAACACCCGAAGCGGATGCCACCACCGAGCATGGCTCAGGTATGTTCGGAGAGGGGTGAACCTCAGGAACAACCTGAAACCCCACTAAGGCTTTGGAGGCCGAAGACTCCCACCGGGGTTTTAAAGCCAGTGTATCCTCGAGGGCAAGGCCGGAGGCATCTCTATGCTGTGCAGGAGATCTACCACTCGAGGACTGGCTAGTCTTAACAGACTGTTTTTGGGTTACCTGATCCTGTGAAGAAGAAAGGGTGGTCGGTGCCCTGAAGTTGAATGGGGACCGTGTATCGAGGTGAACTCGATGCTGAAGACTTCTTCCGACTATACTGTTGCAGGAGGGACACTCCAGCGGATAGTGGTCAGGACCCAAGCAGGGCAGACACCAGTTATGAGTGTCTAAAATGAATTTTGTACCACCACAGTTTGAACATTTCTTAGGGATAGTGGCTGGCGCTTCCATGAGGAAAAAAGAGTAGGCCTAGCAGGCCAGAAAAAACCGTCAGCACTAAGAAGGAAAAAAGCATTCCTTATGAAGGAAAAATTATTAGAAAAAAGAAAAGAAATGCCGGCGGTACCGGTGGCGTCGGGGAAGGCAGACGTGACCACAAGAAAACCAAAAAATAAAAGAAGAATTTTCTGCGGTGACAGGAGGACGTCCTGCCGGCTCCGCGGAAAAACGAAAACTGAGGAGAGGCAGTTGGGAAAAGCGGGAAGGCAGCACGCAGGCATGTTGGGATACTTCCAAAAGCGTTCTGATTGGACGCTGGGGAGCATTCCCGCGCAGACTCCGTCGGTACCGACGTACCCATATGTGAAGACTCATTCCTTCTTGTTCCTGGAGATTGTTCTTTCTTCCTTTTCTGTATGTGATTGACAAGTGAAAGATCTCCTATGGCGTGACTGAGTGTTAAGGCCTGTTTGGGAGGGTGCCTCGGTGGTCACTTTGTGGACTGAGGGCTGTGAGGCTATACCTGTTGTGTTTAGATGCGGTGGTTTGGAGTCTACATGAAGCGTGGTGTGTATGTACACTACCAAAAAAGAGGACTCACAATTGGTTGTACATAGGCTGACTGTTTTTGGTGGGGGCGGTATGTTTCTTTATTCATTTTCAGTGCCTATGTGTTCATGCGGTATACAAGGGGGTATGGTGGGAAGCAGTAGGAAGAGAGGTTTGCATAGGTCTCTGTTTTGTTACCTATCCCCGGGGAACAGGCTCACGCTCTCTCCTTTTGAATTACTGTGCTTAAGGTAGCAACGTTGAATGTGGGGGAGGACTAAATAGTCCCATTAAACGTAAAAGGGTGCTAGCCTACTTGCAGAAGGAGCAGGTGGATGTTGCCCTTCTGCAGGAAGTGAAACTAGTTCCCTCAGAGATGGATAAGCTCCAGGAGTGAGCTCTGGAGGCAAGTTTACTATTCTGTATATAACTCAAAAAAGAGGGGGGTGGCCATTTTGATCCGCACCAGAGTTCCTTTTACCTTGAACGAGACTGGGGAGGGGGGATAATCAAGGGCAGGTGGTCTGGGTGGTGCGGCGCATTGAACACCAGGAAATTTCCTTGCTTAATATATATGCCCCTAATGGACCCAAAGGGAATTTTTTCCAGAAAACGTTGATGCCTTCATGAAGAAGGTCAGAGACTCGCTATGGGTGGGGGATATGAACTGTGCCCTCAGTTTGATTGACCGGTCCGGTCTAGTGGCAGTAGTGTGCACTTTGCCTGAGAGAGCTGATCTCCATAAGGTCCTGGCAAAACAGGTTGGGTGGATGTGTGGCAGGTACTTCATCCTAGGGAGAGGGATTATACACATTGCTTAACTAGGACTCAAGGGTATTCCTGCCAGAATTTAATCTGCGGTCCAGAGAAGGATGTCCAAAAAGTGAGTGATCATGGTATGGTGTGTATGCTGCTTGACTTGGGCTGGGTGAAGTCTGGCATGGGCAGCAGTGGAGGGCAAATGTGCGGTTGCTTCAGGAGGCAATGGTGCGAGAGCAAATACATGGTTAGTGGTCTGACTTCTTGATGTTTAATGATGATGCATTAATGCTCACAGGCCTCTTGTGGGAGGTCAGTAAGGCATATATAATAACATAGTAAATGACGGCAGATAAAGACCAGTATGGTCCATCTAGTATGCCCATTAAGATGGCCGGAGTAAGATGGCAGGAGTAGGTGCCACTCTGTGCAGGCCACCCCTCCCCATGTCTTTGTTTAGGGGTGAACCCACCGCTCCATGCAGGACACCCATATTTGTTGAGAGGTTAGATGGTTCAGTTTATTTTGATTTTATTCTGTTGCTATAAATGGATCCATTGTGTCTGTCCCATGCCATTTTGAATTGTCACTGTATTTGCCCCCACCACCTCAATTGAGAGAGCATTCCAAGCATCCACCACCCTCTCAGTGAAAAAGTAGTTCCTGATATTGCCTTTCAATTTTCCACCTTGCAGCTTCATGTTATGACTTCTCGTTTTACAGCTTCCCCTTCTTTGGAAGAGGTTTGTTTGTTCATTATTTTTCTTTAAGTATTTAAAGGTCTGAATCATATCTCCCCTATCCCTCCTCTCCTCCGAAGTGTACATGTTTAGATCTTCAAGTCTCTTCTCATAAGGCTTCTGATGCAGGCTCCAAATCATTTTGGTCGCCTTCCTCTGAACACTTTCCAGTCTTTTTACATCCTTTGCAAGATACGGTCTCCAAAACTGAACACAGTATTCCAAGTGAGGTTTCACCAGTGACTTATACTGTGGTATTAGAACCTCTTTCTTTCTGCTGGTAATTCCTCTGCGTATGCAGCCCAACATCCTCCTGCCTTTTGCCACCACCTTGTCGCACTGTTTTGCCACCTTGAGATCTACAGAAATAATCACACCAAGGTCTTTCTCCTGATCCGTGCACACCAACCTCTCGCCCCAATTGTGTACATTTCTCTTGGGTTTCTGCTACCAAAGTGCATGACTCTGCACTTCTTCACATTAAATCTTAATTGCCAAGCATTTGAACATTCTTTCAGCTTTTGTAGATCTTTTCTTATGTTAAGGACTCCCTCGGGGGAGTCCACTCTGTTGCAAATTTTCATGTTATCTGCAAAAAGACAGACCTTTCCATTCAGTTTTTCAGCAATATCACTCACAAATACATTGAACAGTGCCAGGCCCAGGACCGAACCATAGGGTACCCCGCTAATCACCTTCCTTTCCTCCGAGTGAGCTCCATTTACCATCACCTTCTGTCGTCTATCAGTCAACCAATTTCTGATCCAGTTTACCACCTTGGGACCCATCCCCAAACTACTGAGTTTATTAATAAGCCTCCTATGAGGAACAGTATCAAAGGCTTTGCTGAAATCCAGGTAGATGACAGCCATCGCATGCCCCTGATCTAGTTCTCTGGTCACCCAGTCAAAGAACTCAATCAGATTTGTTTGTCAAGATTGTCCTTCGGTAAAACCATGTTGCCTTGGATCTTTCAACCTGTTGGTTTTGAGAAAGTTCACTATTCACTCCTTCAGAAGCGCCTCCATTACTTTTCCTGCCACCGAGGTAAGGCTCACGGGCCTGTAGTTTGACACCTGTTCCTTGTCACCACTTTTGTGTAGAGGTACGACATCAGCCATTCTCCAGTCCTGAGGAACTACTCCTGTTTCCAAGGAACTGTTGAAAACATCCTTTAATGGCCCTGCAAGAACCTCACTGAGCTCTTTAAATATCCTGGGATGTATCCCATCTGGTCCCATGGCCTTGTCCACTTTCAGTTTTGCAAGATGTTCTAACACATCATCTTCTGTGAATGGTGTGGTATCTACTTCATTCCCATCTTTATATTTGGGAGTCACAGTTGGTCCTTCTCCAGGATTTTCTTTAGTAAAAACAGAGCAGAAGTATTTGTTTAGCAATTCCGCTTTTTCAATGTCCCTTTCCATGAATCCATTCCCAGCACTTCTGAGTCCTGCGATTCCACCTCTGATCTTCTTCCTTTCCCAAATATACCTGAAGAAAGTTTTGTCACCACACTTCACATCTTTAGCCATCTTTTCCTCTGCCTTTGATTTTGCTATCCTTATTTCTCTTTTTGTCTCTTGTCACGGAGTAGGTTTAATAGAGCCCTTGAAAACCAGCAGAAATGCAGGAAGTAGGATAGATTCTGACAGTTCAGAGGAACACAGGTTAGGATGTTGCCATAGGCAACCTAAACAAAACAGCTCACGTGCAAAGGAAACACGCCCAAGCAGCAGAAAGGCTAAGAAATTAGAAACTAATGGAAGCCAGCTGGGAGTGGGTGGAGCTGACACGCACTTAGAAAAGCTCAGTGCACGTGGAGTTAGACAGAGCCAGTGTGAGGAAGAGAGCCAGTGTGTGCAAAGGAGCCCGTGTGAGAAGCAGAGCCTGTTTGAGAGACAGAGCCAGCTTGAGAATCCAAGCAAGAGATGGAGTGAGCGTGGGAGCAGGAGTGAAAGTGAGAGTGAGAGTGAGAGTGAAGGTGAGAGAGAGAAGACACACGCAGGACACAGCAGAAATGGAATAGAACCCGGTTGGAGCACGGGAGCAAGCAGCTGTGAGGCTGAAAGCAAGAGACATAAGGGGAGAAACTCTAATTGGAAGGGAGCTGAGGGCAGAGCTCTGAAAGCGTCAAAGCCCAGCAGAAGCTATCAGAAAGGTAACCAAACATATAATTGTGAAGTTAGCTGGAGGAAGCCTGAAGAAAGTTTTTATACAAACAATTGGCATAAAAAGAGTAAAGCTTTTATACCTGAGCATAAGCCTGTGTCTAGAAGAAGTTTCAAAGACAGGAGCCAGGAGATGTTTTTACTGGATTTTACTCCGGCATCTGTAGCAGCTGAGCACAGCCTGAGTCAAAGACTGTTTAAAGCTAGCCCTACTGTTTCTAGTAGAGGGAAAAGTGAAACTAAGAATATCCTCTATCTCCCACCGCATTTGAGAGGCTCCCAAGGCAAACACTCCAAGGAATACAGTAGCAGCTTAGCCAGCATTCTCACCCAGAAGGAAAGAGACTTCCTGAATAGTAAGGGGAGACTGTTCAGTAACATACCATATGCTGCAAGGGATGAGTCCTTAACGGAAGAGCCCGAAGAGATGCAATGTGAGGTGCAGGGAGATAATGTAAGTAGTGATTACATGGACTGCACGCTCACGGTCTCTGATAACACAGATACACTACCAAAAAACTGCCTCCAGTTTTGCAACTGATTCCTATAGATTTTGGGGTGCTGAATCCAGGAAAAATAGCCAAAATGTTCCATCACGTCACGTTTTCTTGCAAAATTAGATTTCTTACCCATATAAGGAATGTTCACATAATTTCTTTTTAGCCGACTGCAGTTTATTTTCTTGGCCCAAAATAGAGGTTGTAATGGTTAACTAACTAGAAAAACTCCCTCATGATATTTTAGAGTGTTTTGTATTCATTTTATACATTAACAGGACAATTGGGAGGCGGGGGGCTAAATCCAGTACTCGCGCTGGCGCATGTTCTTTCCTGTTCGCCTCGCCTCGTTCGTTCGCTCGCTCGCTCAAACACGGTGGTTGCGACATGAACGTTCCTGTCAAATTTTAGTTTCTTGCAAGTTCATTATTACCTTTTGTTTGCTCAGTCGTAATCCAGCTTTATTCCGAAGTGGTTCACTACAGTTGTAGTTTGCAGTGCTGTGTATTTGTGATGGCTCACAGAGCCAGAGGTTGCGTCAACTCTCCGGACAGTTTTTGTTTTATTTGTGGGGAATATACCGTGAAAAAGCGGCAGAGGAACATTTCTGCATTTATTAAAAAAGTATATTTCGCCTATTTCGGTTTGAAGTTAGGCGATCAAGACAAACCGTGGGCTCCTCACAAAGTGTGCAAGACATGTGAGGAAGATCTACGCTTATGGATGAAAGGTAAAAAACAAGCATTTTGTTTCGGAATACCTATGATGTGGCGTGAACAAAGAGACCACAGCAGTGACTGCTATTTTTGCTCTTGCATTGTGAAGGGATACAACTTAAAAAATAAGAACGTAATAAGTTACCCCAACCTTCCCTCAGCAATTAGGCCTATGCCTCATAGCAACGAAGTACCTGTGCCTGAACCACCAAAATCTTTGGATCATATTTGTGTGGACGGTTCTGATCATGATGAGACTCATCAGATGGCTTTTCCCGATGAGTCCAGTACTTCCGAGTTTGAAACTGAACCAGATCCGAAACCTGAACTTTTCTCTCAAGCTGAATTGAATGATTTAGTCCGGGATTTAGGACTCCCAAAAGATGCTGCCCAACTGCTAGGTTCTCGGCTTAAACAGAAAAATCTATTGTCACCAGGAACAACTTTTTATTGGTACCGCAACCGCGAGACACAATTTTTGAAGTATTTCAGCAAAGAGGAAGATTTGGTATTTTGCAACGATATATACGGAGTGATGGAAAAGTTTAAACTCAAGTATGATCCTGCTGAATGGCGGCTGTTCATTGATTCGTCAAAAGACAGCATAAAAGGTGTTCTTCTTCATAATGGCAACACATTCACTTCAGTTCCTATTGCTCACTCTGTTATTCTCCAAGAAAAATACGAGAATTTGGCCCTGATTCTTCAGAAGATTCGTTATGATGAGCATAAGTGGATGATTTGTGGAGACTTTAAAATTCTATCCATGCTATTAGGGCAGCAATCCGGTTTCACCAAATATCCCTGCTTCCTTTGCTTGTGGGATAGCCGGGCCCGCGACCTACACTGGGGGAAAAAAGACTGGCCAATTCGGGAGTATTTGAGACTCGGTGAGAAAAATGTTCTTCATGAGAGCTTGGTACCTCGTGATAAAATTCTATTACCACCTCTCCACATTAAGTTGGGTCTCATTAAGCAATTCATCAAGTCCCTTCCAAAAGATGGTGAGTGCTTTCGGTACCTTTGCTCAAAGTTCCCCCGACTTTCTGAAGCAAAGCTAAAGGAAGGAGTGTTTGTTGGCCCTGATATAAGGAAACTCATTTCAGATGGAGCATTCGCTGAAACGATCTCTGAGAAGGAAAAAGAAGCCTGGGATTCCTTCAAGGATGTTGTTCTCAAATTCTTGGGGAACAGGCGGGATGAGAACTATAAGGATATTGTTGCCAGGATGCTCAATGCCTTCAAAGAACAAGGCTGTAACATGAGCCTGAAAGTCCATTTCTTGCACTCCCATGTGAACTACTTTCCTGAAAACTTGGGGGCGTACAGTGAAGAACAAGGTGAAAGGTTTCACCAGGACATCAAGGACGCAGAGAGAAGGTACCAAGGAAGATGGAACACCACTATGATGACTGATTTCTGCTGGTTGCTGCTGCGGGAAACCCCAGATGAAAAATATGCCAAGCAGCGCACCAAGAGAAGCATTCGGGGGAAGAAGAAACGGGCCCACCAGGAGATTGATTGACCCAAGAATGACTTTAAAATCTAAACTGTGTTGACAAATATCGTGTTTTTACTAAACTTTGAAATAAAAATTTGCTAGTTATTACCACAGTGTCGGATCTCATTTATTAGAATTTTATTTTCACACCATCGGGTGTTTGTCTTCATGTATTGCAATGGTGCGGTTTGCGTTTTCTATTCTTACATACATACCTGTACAACATTTTTTGCACATTTCTTTGCTTTGCTTTGTGTCTAACCTTGCTCTTATATGCTCAATGTTTGTGCACATGTATGTGGCTGTTTTAAGTGCAGACAATTTTGCTACCATCACAGTGTGTTTTGTTGACATTACTCTATTCTTATGTGCTGCCTTGTTACAATTTTCTTTATTCTTATTTGAATAACTACTAAACAATTAGCATAAAGAATTCATCCAAGAAACTTTTATCTCGATCGCACTCAATCTGAAACGTTCACCTCAAACTGCTAACCCAATGTAGCAAATAATCTGTACGTGATGGAGCAAATTGGTTACCAGATTTGGATTCAGCGCACCAAAAAAAGTAAAAATCAATCGAAACATTAGAGGCAGTTTAAAAAAAAATTTTTTTTAGTGTACCTGTGTAATATATTGTCTCTGAGATAAACGAATTGAATTGCCAAGCTTGAAAGCCACAAAGGAAATGATCTTTGTATGCTGGAAAGAACTGTTTTGAATACTTTTTCCTTTACCTGTTTAAAGCTGAAAATAAGCAATTTCTGTTCTCATTTTTACTTTGTTTTTGCCCAAGTGGGGCTGTGTATGCTTTTGTTTTTGCTCACCCAAAAGAAACCTCTTGGAAGGGGAATAAAACCTTTTGAGCCTTACCTCGGTGCCACAACTGATTCTTTGACTACATATCCCAGAGGGCCAGGCAAGGCTCTGGGCTGGGCCTAGGCTTGATGATGTAAGGGGACTATGACACTCTTTGAGTTTGATCCTGTATTCATTTCTGTGTTCCTCTGTTTGAAAGCTTTTGAATTTTGCGAAAGCTGTGGTTTTTTTGCCTTTATTTGAGCAGCCACTTCTTTGGAAAACCAAATAGGTTTCCTTCTCCTTTTGTTTTTATTTACTTTTCTTACATATTTATCTGTTGCCCCCTTTATTGCCACTTTTAGTTTAGCCCATTGCAATTCCACTTCCCTTATCTCCTTTCGCCCTGTCAACTCCTCCTTTAGGTACATGGCCATTTTATTGAAGTCAGTGTTTTTGAAGTTTAGGACTTTGAGCTTGCTATAGTTGGACTGCACCTTGGTTTTTATCTCAAACCATACCGTGTGATGATTGCTGCTGCTCACAGGGGCACCCACCCAGACACTCGACACGCTATCACCATTGGTGAGGACTAAATCCAGCGTTGAGCTTTCCCTTGTTGGTCCCATCACCATTTGCAGAGCATCACAATTTTTTTGCTTCTTTCCAGATCTGCAGGAGTAATCCAATCCACATTGGGTAGATTAAAGTCACCCAATATGATCGCTTCCCCCTTTGTGGCTAATTTGACAATGTCTATAATCAATTCGTTAACTAGCTCTTCGATTTGAGTCGGAGGTCTGTAGAACATAAGAACATAAGATATGCCATACTGGGTCAGACCAAGGTCCATCAAGCCCAGTATCCTGTTTCCAACAGTGGCCAATCTAGGTCATACATACCTAGCAGTTTCCCCAAAAGACACAGGTTCCACAATGCTTGTACTGGGTCAAGCAATGATATCCTGGGTCCCTTCTTAATAATGGTTTATGGACCTTTCCTCCAGGAACTTGTCCAAACCTTTTTTAAACCCAGCTACACTAACAGCCTTTACTACATCTTCCGGTAACAAATTCCAGAGTTTCATTACACGTTGAGTGAAAAAATATTTTCTTTTTTCTTTTTTTTTTTTAAATTTTTATTTAAGAATTTTTGTAAATGCAAAACAAGAAATATAAACAAGTATATAAGATACATAACATATCAATTCAAAAGAAGATTTCCCCACATAAAAAGAATCACATCAAGGAGAGAAAAACCACTCGAGAAAAATCAAATAATTCTAACAATCCAAAGGATAAGAAATAAGGGGTATAATAACCCCACATTAGGGAGTCAAAAACATTTAGCAATTCCTCCACCTAAGAACCCCCCACCTCTTTTTTATCCAAGAAAGATTTTAAGGTATTTACATCAGTATATACATAAGTTTGTCCCCCAAGAGTAACCACACAACGGCAGGGAAATTTGAGGAAAAAAGTCGCCCCCAAGGCTACAACCTGCGGTTTCAACAACAAGAACTGCTTGCGCCGAACTTGAGTGAAACGACAGACATCTGGGAATACCTGGATAGCATAACCACAAAAGAGAGCAAGCCTATGTTTAAAATGCGCTCTCAAAACCCACAGTTTGGCAGTTTCAGAAACAAACTGCACTACCAAAGTATTGCGCTTAGAAATAATATCAAGGGAATCTTCCAGGAAAGCCATTAGGTTCTGATCCACTGAAGAAACTGAAGGGACAGCAGTCCCGACAGCTCAAGGAGTAGAAGAAGAGCCCAAAGGCAAGTAATACATATGAACTGTTTGAGCTATTTGAAAAACCCCCTCTAAATGTAATATCTCAGAGAAATATTTCCCCAATAAAATTTCAGGAGATAATAGGTGCGTGACAGGAAAATTTAAGAAACGTAAGTTGCATGCTCTGGCCCGATTCTCAAGAGCTTCCAGCCGAAAGGAAATAGTTGAAAAATCTCTCATTAAAGCAATATCTGAATCTCGGCAGGATTGAAACTGGGAATCAGAGCGAGCAGCAAACTTAGCAAAAGAACCTAATTGATTACACAGGTACACTACCAAAAAACTGCCTCCAGTTTTGCAACTGATTCCTATAGATTTTGGGGTGCTGAATCCAGGAAAAATAGCCAAAATGTTCCATCACGTCACGTTTTCTTGCTAAATTAGATTTCTTACCCATATAAGGAATGTTCACATAATTTCTTTTTAGCCGACTGCAGTTTATTTTCTTGGCCCAAAATAGAGGTTGTAATGGTTAACTAACTAGAAACACTCCCTCATGATATTTTAGAGTGTTTTGTATTCATTTTATACATTAACAGGACAATTGGGAGGCGGGGGGCTAAATCCAGTACTCGCGCTGGCGCATGTTCTTTCCTGTTCGCCTCGCCTCGTTCGCTCGCTCAAACACGGTGGTTGCAACATGAACGTTCCTGTCAAATTTCAGTTTCTTGCAAGTTCATTATTACCTTTTGTTTGCTCAGTCGTAATCCAGCTTTATTCCGAAGTGGTTCACTACAGTTGTAGTCTGCAGTGCTGTGTATTTGTGATGGCTCACAGAGCCAGAGGTTGCGTCAACTCTCCGGACAGTTTTTGTTTTATTTGTGGGGAATATACCGTGAAAAAGCGGCAGAGGAACATTTCTGCATTTATTAAAAAAGTATATTTCGCCTATTTCGGTTTGAAGTTAGGCGATCAAGACAAACCGTGGGCTCCTCACAAAATGTGCAAGACATGTGAGGAAGATCTACGCTTATGGATGAAAGGTAAAAAACAAGCATTTCGTTTTGGAATACCTATGATGTGGCGTGAACAAAGAGACCACAGCAGTGACTGCTATTTTTGCTCTTGCATTGTGAAGGGATACAACTTAAAAAATAAGAACGTAATAAGTTACCCCAACCTTCCCTCAGCAATTAGGCCTATCCCTCAAAGCAACGAAGTACCTGTGCCTGAACCACCAAAATCTTTGGATCATATTTGTGTGGACGGTTCTGATCATGATGAGACTCATCAGATGGCTTTTCCCGATGAGTCCAGTACTTCCGAGTTTGAAACTGAACCAGATCCGAAACCTGAACTTTTCTCTCAAGCTGAATTGAATGATTTAGTCCGGGATTTAGAACTCCCAAAAGATGCTGCCCAACTGCTAGGTTCTCGGCTTAAACAGAAAAATCTATTGTCACCAGGAACAACTTTTTATTGGTACCGCAACCGCGAGACACAATTTTTGAAGTATTTCAGCAAAGAGGAAGATTTGGTATTTTGCAACGATATATACGGAGTGATGGAAAAGTTTAAACTCAAGTATGATCCTGCTGAATGGCGGCTGTTCATTGATTCGTCAAAAGACAGCATAAAAGGTGTTCTTCTTCATAATGGCAACACATTCGCTTCAGTTCCTATTGCTCACTCTGTTATTCTCCAAGAAAAATACGAGAATTTGGCCCTGATTCTTCAGAAGATTCGTTATGATGAGCATAAGTGGATGATTTGTGGAGACTTTAAAATTCTATCCATGCTATTAGGGCAGCAATCCGGTTTCACCAAATATCCCTGCTTCCTTTGCTTGTGGGATAGCCGGGCCCGCGACCTACACTGGGGGAAAAAAGACTGGCCAATTCGGGAGTATTTGAGACTCAGTGAGAAAAATGTTCTTCATGAGAGCTTGGTACCTCGTGATAAAATTCTATTACCACCTCTCCACATTAAGTTGGGTCTCATTAAGCAATTCATCAAGTCCCTTCCAAAAGATGGTGAGTGCTTTCGGTACCTTTGCTCAAAGTTCCCCCGACTTTCTGAAGCAAAGCTAAAGGAAGGAGTGTTTGTTGGCCCTGATATAAGGAAACTCATTTCAGATGGAGCATTCGCTGAAACGATCTCTGAGAAGGAAAAAGAAGCCTGGGATTCCTTCAAGGATGTTGTTCTCAAATTCTTGGGGAACAGGCGGGATGAGAACTATAAGGATATTGTTGCCAGGATGCTCAATGCCTTCAAAGAACAAGGCTGTAACATGAGCCTGAAAGTCCATTTCTTGCACTCCCATGTGAACTACTTTCCTGAAAACTTGGGGGCGTACAGTGAAGAACAAGGTGAAAGGTTTCACCAGGACATCAAGGACGCAGAGAGAAGGTACCAAGGAAGATGGAACACCACTATGATGGCTGATTTCTGCTGGTTGCTGCTGCGGGAAACCCCAGATGAAAAATACGCCAAGCAGCGCACCAAGAGAAGCATTCGGGGGAAGAAGAAACGGGCCCACCAGGAGATTGATTGACCCAAGAATGACTTTAAAATCTAAACTGTGTTGACAAATATCGTGTTTTTACTAAACTTTGAAATAAAAATTTGCTAGTTATTACCACAGTGTCGGATCTCATTTATTAGAATTTTATTTTCACACCATCGGGTGTTTGTCTTCATGTATTGCAATGGTGCGGTTTGCGTTTTCTATTCTTACATACATACCTGTACAACATTTTTTGCACATTTCTTTGCTTTGCTTTGTGTCTAACCTTGCTCTTATATGCTCAATGTTTGTGCACATGTATGTGGCTGTTTTAAGTGCAGACAATTTTGCTACCATCACAGTGTGTTTTGTTGACATTACTCTATTCTTATGTGCTGCCTTGTTACAATTTTCTTTATTCTTATTTGAATAACTACTAAACAATTAGTATAAAGAATTCATCCAAGAAACTTTTATCTCGATCGCACTCAATCTAAAACGTTCACCTCAAACTGCTAACCCAATGTAGCAAAAAATCTGTACGTGATGGAGCAAATTGGTTACCAGATTTGGATTCAGCGCTCCAAAAAACGTAAAAATCAATCGAAACATTAGAGGCAGTTTAAAAAAAATTTTTTTAGTGTACCTGTGTTATCCATAAACTGTAATTTACCAACCACATCTTGGGAAAACTTACAAAGGGAGAATACTGTAGAGGTTAAGTGTACATCAATTTTTTGAATTGCAGACCATATATCAATAAGAGTCACTTCCCCGGAGGGGGAAGGAATAGCCCCAGATTCTGTAACTGATGGAAAAACAGGAAGCGGAACCGGAGGTGGCTTCTCAGGAGAACACTCCAACAAAGTGGACGAAAAAGCTGGTAGTGGAAGCGGAGAAGGAGACCAGAGGCCAGGGCTCAATGAAGCCCCCTCCGGTGAATGATCACTAGGCAGCAGGGATGTCACATGCTTGTCCATAGGGCCCACCACTTTTCCACCCGGAACACCATTCCCAGACTTATTACCAACCTTAGCCTTCCGTTTGCCCATGGTAACACAGACTTCACTTGGCTCACTCACGACACACACGAACACCTCATGTGCGCCGAAGGGGCGCCAAAGGGGCGTATCCTGCCCCTTGAGCCACGCCCCTTAGGCCACGCCACGCAGGCCACGATACGCGGCCGCGTATAGTACCTGAGGGCTTTGTAGAGCAGAGCAGGGTCCTCCGGGCCAGGGCAGGTCCTTCTCTCGCCTGCACGCTGGTCAGATAAGCCTCCTCCAGGTCCTGCTGCACTGAACCATGCCGGTGGAAAACGCA
Source organism: Ichthyophis bannanicus (assembly GCA_033557465.1). Taxonomy (NCBI): domain Eukaryota; kingdom Metazoa; phylum Chordata; class Amphibia; order Gymnophiona; family Ichthyophiidae; genus Ichthyophis; species Ichthyophis bannanicus. Next base: position 199,534,848 of record CM066039.1, read on the forward strand.
CGGCAGCACCCTTAGCAGCGGTTTTCTCTCAGCTGATCCTCTTCTGCACCTGAGGGCTTTGTAGAGCAGAGCAGGGTCCTCAGGGCCAGGGCACGTCCTTCTCCCGCCTGCACACTGGTCAGATAAGCCTCCTCCAGGTCCTGCTGCACTGAACCGTGCCGGTGGAAAACGCACGGCAGCTCCCTTAGCAGCGGTTTTCTCTCATATTGCTCTGATCATTTTCAACAATATGCGTTCTCATGTCATGTCTCTCGTATACTTGATCGCTAAGGTTTTCTCCAGTTATAGAGATTCAAAGGTTCCTACGTCACTTTTGCAATCACTACTGAAGTAACTACATGCCAACTTCTTAACCACTTCTCGATAGTTATCTTCGTGTCAGTATATTCTCTTCCATGCTCATATGATCTTCTTGAGCCTAATGCTTTCTCATGGCGTATCTCTCATACTTCTGATCACCAAATTTCCAAGTGGTTAAGAAGTTGGCATGTAGTTACTTCAGTAGTGATTGCATAAGTGACATAGGAACCTTTGAATCTCTATAACTGGAGAAAACCTTAGCGATCAAGTATACGAGAGACATGACATGAGAACTCATATTGTTGAAAATGATCAGAGCAATATGGGAGATAATATACCATCATGAGTAAAATTGTGAAATTTGGAATTTAAGTAGTGACATAGAAGCCTCTACGTGATCACTGCAATACGTATCGACGTGAGGTTTAAAAGCCGATAGGAATACAGATCCGCATGTGCGGCGTTTTTTGAGACTGGTTGGCTCAGAGAGAAGCATGGAGCAGTAAGGAACGCTAAGGTATGGAAATTGGACTGTGTACAAATTGGCTGGCTAATTCCTTAAATAATAATGATTTCTTCAGTAATTATTTTGATAAGAGGCATGCAAACAGAATTAATTGTAACCATTTCATTGGCAGTGCTGCAATTTTGGAATACGCTGAATGACTTGAGATAAAACTATATCGAGTGCTTGAGACATCTAATTCCCCCTAAAGAAACCCACGTCTGTGAAACGCACGAACGGAACCGGATGATGGCGTCGGGGTATTTCAAGAGATAAGCACAAGAATTTAAATAACAGTAATGAGATTGCGTACATAATTATATCTCAAGATAAGAAGGGATAAAACAATAGAGGTCGTTGATGCAAAAGGGTGCTGTGGCTAAGGACAAAGTCTGTTATAGCCAGCACCGTGTCGAGTCTGAGACCTCAAAATTTCCAAAATTCCCTAAGTTTTTGCAATATGGTATAGCAATGAAATAACTTGCAGGAATGAGAAGGGGCAACACTAGAATTGCATAGCCCAGAAATTTATTGGAGGGATATATACACATTGTTTTGTTAATTTGCTTTTGACATACAAGGCTACTCCTCCTCCTCTTCCATTTTCTCTGTCTCTTCTGAATAGATTATAGCCAGCTATGGCTGTATCCCAATCATGCGATTCATTAAACCATGTTTCTGTAATGGCCACAATGTCCAAGTCCATTTCCACCATTAGGGCTTCCAGGTCTGGAACTTTATTGGATAAGCTTCGAGCATTTGTGCTCATTGCTTTCCAGCATTTAACTGGCTTGTGAGTGTTTTGCATTGATTTTGCTCTGTCTACTTCTTCCCACTTGTTTTTGATGTGTGGTTTAAAAGTGTGTCTGTTTCTGATGTTGTTCTGCTTTTGCAGGAAGTGACATCCAGAACTTGACCTTCCCCATCCGTCACCCCCTTTTTCTAGTTTAAATGCGCATCCACATATTGGCTGAATTTTTCATTTAGGATTCTTCTCCCTGCGACATTGAGATGTAGTCCATCAGCACAGCATAATCTCTTGTTGGTCCATCTGTTTCCCCCGTCTCCTATAAATCTGAATCCTTCCTCTTTGCACCAGGTTTGGAGCCATGCGTTAAAGCTGTTTATGTGATTTAGTCTTTCTGCCCCCTTACCAAGAACAGGTAGAACTTCTGAGAATGCTATTGTGTTAACATGCAGCTGGCCTTGAGATGGAAGCAGCAGTGTGAGGCTGAGCTTGTCTGACTTCAGGGCCAGCTGGGGGACTGGGTGTAGGAAGGCGTACCTCTGATTATTAGCAGAAGCAGACAGAGGCTATAGAGGTAGACAGGATAGTTTCTTCTGCGGCTGTCCAAGCATAATTTTAAGAGCATGGGGGGAAAGCGGGTAAGCTGCTGGCCTGGCAACTATCAAAACAGAGTAGTCGTCTTATCAGTGCTGTCTATGACCAAGATACGGTTCTTCACAAGAACAGTCTAGTTATCTCTCAGGCCTTCCGTGCTTTCTACTTCCAGCTGTATTCCTCTGAAATCTCTGCGACCCTGGCTGACATTTTGGCCTTTCTGGATCGGCTTAATCTTCCAGGTCTGCAACAGGATATGTTTGACTGGGACATCGCCCAAATGGAGATTCAGTTCACCATTATCTCACTAGCCTCTGGCAAAGCCATAGGAGCCATTCGATTGAGTGGTATAAGACCATGAAGGACTCTCTTGCCCCTCTTTTACAGCACATTTTTAATGACATACTGCAATTGGGCCAGCTCCCTCTGGTCATGTTTGAAGCTGAGATCTTCTAATTCCCAAAGGGGGTAGGTTGCCCATGGAGTGCGGCAATTATAGGCCTATTTTGCTCCAAATAGCGATGTGAAGATTTTTACCCAACTGCTTATCAAGAGGCTAGATAATGTTATTGTGACATTAGTGCATCCTGATCAGAATGGGTTCATTCGTGGTCAGCAGATTACTGATAACGTGTGTTGGCTTCTAAATATTTATTTTTTTATTTAACAGTTCTTCTATACCGCTCTATTTTAGATCAGAGCGGTTTACATTTAACATCAACTATACAACACAGGGAACTTTGAGTTGTATTTACAATAAACAGGGAGATCAACTTGGAAGTAACTGGGGGAAACTATGTACATTCTATAACTCTATACATTGTATTACACTGGTACCTGATTTCAGGCAGAACATCATACTGAATGTCTCCTGGGAGGATAAGGCAGCCTGCTTTGTCTTTTTGGATGCTGAGAAAACATTTGACCGCGTAGAGTGGGAGTACCTCTTTGCAGTGATGGTTCAGTTTGGCTTGGGCGATCAGTTTGTTGGATAGTTTTGAGCGCTATATGTAGTCCCCATTACTCATGTGGTGGTGAATAAATGTCAGTCAGAACGGTTTCCGCTTCATAGGGGGACTTGTCAGGGTTGTCCCCTTTCCCCTCTCTCATCTGCTCTGGCTGTTGAGCCTTTGGCGTGTCTTCTTCAGGCAGCCTCAGATATTAAACCTATTATGGTGGGTGATACCCTGCACTAGGTGTCCCTATATGCGATAACATCCTGATCTTCTGAGAGGATCCGGCGGCGTCTCTGCTGGGATTGGCTCAGATATTGGATGAGTTTGCCCAGGTCTCAGGATTTAAAGTTAATACTGATAAATCCAAAGTGTTGGTATTGGGGCGCTCTCCCGTGTTTTTGCCGGTGGGCTGTCAATTCCGCCTGGCGAGCTCGCATATTAAGTATCTTGGAGTGAAACTGTCTTCTAGAGTGGAAGACCTATTTTCCCTTAAGTATGCCCCTCTAGCTGCAGTTATCTGGGGAGCTCACTGGGGTGGATGGGCCAGGCGGCGGCTTTAAAGATGGTAGTTCTCCCTAAATTATTGCATCTATTTTCACAACTGCCCATCAAGATTCCTCTCACCTTCTTTAAAAAAAATGGAAGCTAGGTTTAGTAAGTTTGGGTGTGGCACAAATAAGGCTTGGGTGGGATGGAAATGATTGGGTTGACATGGAGAGATGTTGGCTATCGTCTCTGCCTACCTTTGAAGTGGGGAGGGGAAGGTGGGTCAGGGAGAATGTTGTTCTTGCTCCTGTGATTTCGGTTTGGGCACAGGTGCATCACCAGGGGGTGGGGAAAGGCTTTTACTCCTAGATGCTAAAATTTCGGACTTTGGGCCTTTCCGTGGAGTCGCTTTTAGAGACCTGTTGCTCATTATCTGGCTTACATCATTCGTCTTCAACCCTCCCCACGCCTTCTTCGCTCAGCACATGGCAATCGTCTCTTTCTCCCCTCCCCTTCTCATGCACGTCTGGAACTCACTCGTCACTCCGCTTTTTTCTTCCTAGGCTCCACTTTATGGAATTCACTTCCTCTCTCTCTCCGCACTGAACTGTCTTATCCCCGCTTTAAAGCTCTCCTCAAAACCCATCTCTTCTGTCAAGCTTTTGATCTCTCCCCCACCACCGATGGCGCTCTGCCACCAGCCGCGCCCCCCACCCTCCGTAGCTTTCCCGCAAGTATTTTTTGACTAGCCCTTCCTCGTCGTCTGTCCCGTCCCCTACCCTCCTTTCCACTTTATGGACCTCCTTTGTTCTCTATCTTCTCTCTGCCCCGCTCTGTCCTCTGTCCTGTTGTTATTGGTGTTCTTTTCCAACTTTATTTCTCAGTAGCCTTGCTTTTTTTGTATTGTACACCGCCCTGACGCTATGGCTTGGGCGGTCTATCAAGCCTTACGAATAAAGATAAAAAGATAAAGATAAAATTGATGCTCTAATGGAGTGATTTGTTTTCGGGATCTGATCAAGACTAGTTCCTTTTTGAGTTTGGATCAGTTGGGTCCCTTTTTTCCCAAAATTTTCAGCTGTGATATTTTGTCCTTTGAGACGTATTGGTCCCATTTGGCGCAAGACCCATCAGCTCAAGAGGGTGTCCTTCTCCAGGACACAGAACGCTGGAGAGGAGACGTGTCCCAGTTGTATCAGGCCCTCCTGGGAATCTACTTTCCGGATTCTGATCCACATGTGGATAGGTGGCATCACCTCCCCGTTGAAGCTTTTCTCTGGCAGAGTGGCGGCTTATCCACTGGCAGAGTTATCGGCGTGTTTGCAGTACTAATTGTCAGCAGACCCAGTATAAAATTATGCTGCTGGCTTATATGACACTGGCTCGTTTAAAGCAGTTAGGGTTACATGGCACTGACCTTTGTTGGCGGGAATGTGGAAAGGCGGGCTCCTTTAAATCTTATGTGGTGCAGTTCCCTCTGATTTGTTAGTATTGGACTCACATAATTGGCTTGGTCAATGCTATTACTGATTCTGTTCTCCCTGTTGACTCGGTTGTTTGCTTGTTAGGTTATATTAATCTTTCTGAGGGTGCTCTGGAGGGAGGTAGTAGATTAGCGGAACTCCTTGTTGCAACACGTATGGTTGTAGCTCATCGTTGGAAGGAGGAGGGTGGACCTGGGCTGGTGGACTGGAGGGTTTGTGTGAATGAGTTGATGAATATGGACAAGCTCTGCTCCATGTTGAAGGGACAATCTGAGTGCTTTGTGAGCTCTGGGGACTATACTGCCATTGGGTCAACTCCAGCTTAGGTCCAGGTTAGTAGGGAGACCTCTGGGGTAGGTGCCCTTTCCTCCCCAACTTCCCTTCCTTGCCCGGCTGAACGCCCCTTGATCCTTCCCCTTTCTCTCTTGTCCCCCTATTCTTTACTGTTTTGCTTTTTGGTGATCTCAGAGTTCCTTATCTGTCCCTACCGGTGGGCTTTGCTGTGGATACCATACTGCACCTATTTTGCAGTTGATTTTCTGTTGTCTTTTCTTTTGTGTGTGTGTGTGTGGGGGGGGTGTTTATTGTTTGGGCTTGGTTGTTTTTGTTGATGGTCGAGTGCTATTCCAGGGGAGGTGGATATGTTTGGCAGTGACTTTGCATCAATAAGCAGGTACATTGTGTCACTTCTGCTCCCCTTTCTTTTGTCTCCACTTGGGTGTGTTCCTCTTGATGTGACAATCCTGACATTAAGCTATGTCACTTTCAATGCTTTACCGGTATCTTGTCATCTAGTTAATTTTATTTCTGTACTTTGTATAGTCTGATTGGTTGTATAGTTTGGTTGCCTTACCGGTTGTCTTAATGTAATGGGTTGGAGATGTTTACGACTAGCACTTTGGTATTGCACCTTACTATTACTGTACTTTCTGGTTGTCCTCATCACTATAAATAAACAATGTTCAACCCCCCCCCCCCCAAGAATTTAATATAAATATTTTAGAACAGTGGCTAAGACCAAGGGGTATGTTTACTAAACTGCGGTAATGTCACTCGCGTTAGATTCCGCGGTAAAGGTACAGATGCCCATATAAAGGTGTGGGCAGTGCATCGTTACAGCAAGCCGTATCAGCTAACACATGCTACAAGGCGCCTTAGACTAACGCGCGTTACAAGGCACCTTACAAGGCGCCCTGTAAGTTGCATTATAAGGTGCCTTGTAAAGTGCCTCATAAGACGCCCTATAGGGCTCCTTAGGCTAAGCGCCGTATTAGGCACCCCTGGACAAGGCACTGTAGAAGGCACCCTAGGCTATGGAACCATAGGTTAAGGTGGCCTAACAAGGTTACAGTGCCCTAGGTTAGTGTGCCCTAAGGGCTGCAAGGTGCCGCAGGATGACATGCATGACCTGTGAGGAACAGAGACAGATGTAGCCCTAACACTAGATAGAGCACTCAGGAAAGGCAATGTGAGTGAAGGAGGGAGAGCTGGGAGCCGCTGGACCCGCCATATCTGTGGGCATCCCATGTGGCTGCCAGTACTGATGACAAACATGGTGGGGGCAACTGTACCACAGCACAGGGTGTTGGCAATGTAAAGTACCGGAAAGACAGTTGGTGGCAGACGATGGGAATACGTGTCCCCCAGTGGAGGCGGAGGTGGCAGGATAGTTACAATGATGGGTGGACAGAGGAGTGGTGGTGCCATGCAGATCAGGCACAGGTGAGGCAAGCACGATGAGCTGCAATGCAGAAAAGGGTAGCAGTGCAGAACATGGGGTGGCAGCCTGCACAGGCAGACAGGACTCTACGCAGCTGACAGACGCAGATAGACGGACCAAGGGAATGTTGGCAATTGTGGCGAGGGTATTATGGGCTGGCAGCACAGATCTGAAAAAATATGAATGTTACAGGCATGCACACTATTTGAGTAAGACAGGCATGAGAGGAGGGAACAATGAGGAATTGAACCCATGAACACAGCCGAGAATGGCATTGTATTAACCAGCAGGCTATACCTCCGTGGTGTATGCCACAGCAATGGCTGGGTACAGAAGGACTGCAGGTCACCGCACAAACTGTCTGCTCTGAGTGCCAGGATAGGGTAACCCCACTAGTACCCATGATGCAATGCACATGCTGAATAGCTGTCTACAGCTGATCACCAAATGGGGTCTGCACCTCTCCGGTACCTCAGCTGGGAAAGACGAACTGACAGTACGTGATACTGGCACAGTGTAGCTACAGACCATGCCATTGTGCAGGTTCTGTGTTCATCCTGAGGGATAGGATGGGTGCCCAGCACTAGGTCCGCAGTACATGTGGTGCTAGAGATAGGTCCTGCTGTACATCCCCATCACTACTAGTGTGTGACAGGTGTTCCTTGCAGTGCAGCCGAAGGTAATTCGGTGTCCATCTGTATCCTGCAGTCAACATGTGGCCCTCTGGGACCAGACACCACCCAGATTAGTGTGTACCCCATGTTAGGGTCTGGCTGACATGGGCACCTGTTATCAGGGCAGAGGGGTTTCTAGACCTGCATGAGGTTTATGTAGCAGAGCCTTTATAAGGCCAAAGTGGTATACACGACATACCCCAAAGGGCCTACATCACCCTTTTTGTAGGTAAGGGACAGATACCCCAGCCCTAGTGAAGCAACCTCCATCCTGATGGTATAAGACAGCCCTCCAGGGTTGGTGGGCCAGAGCCATACCTGTGACTGGGGCAGTGGCAGACCAGCAGCAATGTTGGGGTTAGGTCTGGAAAACCCCAACTGCCTCACACCACTGTCTGCCAGTCACCAGCAGACAGCACAGTCAGACTGCACCTTATAGGTGTTCCAACCATGCACAGTCTAACTGCAGACAGTCCACTAGCCAGTCTATAGTGCATACTTACAGAGGAACTACATGCACCAAGCAGGCATCTCAGTGATTGGGGCCCCAGCACTGGGAACACAAAAGTATCACTGGAGGCAGATAGTGTAGAGCGCTATGTGGGAACCTAGACATGCCATGGTCACTGCTCGGTTAGAGTGAGTGCCCTCCCAGCATGACATGCTGTGGCCACCCTGTCCATGGAGGCGGTGGTCGGGCACTACAGTGTCCCAGCCATTTCCCCACACCCTGTAAAGATGCATCCTAGCCAATCCGCCCTGTCCGGGCCATACCCACAACACCTTGCTCCTCATTATGCACATATTCAGGTTAACGCTGGTAAAAGTGGGACATTTTGAGTCCAGAGAGGGGTGGGCAGCCACAGAACAATGGATAGACATACACACACACATACACACTCCTATTGCAGCATTGTGCAAAGATAGGGGTGATTGGCAACCCTGCCCACCACACTGGTCATGATCACAGTGCCAACATTGCTAAACCGTGCAGGAGGTAGTAGTAGTGCTCTGGTGATAACTGCAGCTCAATGCTGGGGCCAACAGCCTGACTCTCCATGCATCTTTGGATTGTGGAGCCTGTGTGAGTGGGTGTTTGTACCCCTGTTCGCCGCTGCTTTGGGCTTTGCACATGTTGCTGTTGTATCTGCATTGTAGGGTAAAATATAGGGACATGCTCTGCAGGAACCACAGCTGGGACTTGAACCTGTGACCCTCTGCTTCTGGACACACTGGCTGGGTATACTGCACCACACTGTTGCCACAGATGCATGGTAGTCCCTGGGGCTACCTGTACTTTTCCTCAACCAGACCTTTTATGTTGCACTGCACACCACGTACTGGTACAGGGCATGGCCTAGGTCCACTGCAGGCAGGTGCCACTGCCCCCTCCAACACAGGCACACCCCCCCCTGCCATGCTGACATGACCATATGCTGTCGGTGCTGGTAGTGCGCAGTCCCAGGCCATCCATTGTGTGGGTAGGTGGTCGCCTAGGGAGCAGGGTCTGGGGCAGGGGGCATACATGAGCATCCTCACATCCCCCCATCACCGCCTACCAATAGTATGTCCCTTCCGCTTGGGGGAGGGTTGGCTGGGGGATGTTAGGTCAGTGCCCTGGCAACTGTTAGCTCGGGTGGACCAGGTAGATGTAGGTGGATTGTGTTTGGCCTTTGTCAGCTGCCGTCATGCTGATTTCTGGTTTCTATGTTCCTATGTGCCACCTAGGAGCCCGCCTAGCTCACCCTGTGCCCTAGCTGCCCCCGCTACATGTCCCGCCTGCAGCCCCCTATGCCCCACTTGCACTATCACCATAGTGGCCTTTCATACTTGGGCACTAAACTGTTGCTGGAAATGGAGCACTGCTATCACATTTCTTGGGCTCCCTGTCTATACTGTACATTGCTGACACTGAAATGGTTTCTCTGTCCTGCAAATGTGCATCTAACGGCAGGTTTCCATTCGCAGTAGGATTCAGTCCTTCAGTTCAGCACGTTAGTGTGCAGGGAGCCTCTCCCCACCCATTGACTCCTTCTCTCTGCCCTCTCTCCACCCTCTGCAGTGTTTACCACAGCCGGGAACGTTAACGATCATTAGGGAACGTTAACATGCGTTAACGTTACCTAACGCACGGTCTGTAACGTTACTGCAGTTTAGTAAACATACCCCCAAAGTGTGTCATCTCTCCAGACTATCCCAGATCTCTAACGTTTGAAAATGCTGACTCAAAGTAGTAGTGATGCTATGTAGTAATCCTGTGTATCTGTCTCATGCCTTTTTGAACTGCATCACTGTTTTTGCTCCCACCTCCTCTTTCGGGAGGTATTCTAGGTATCCACCACCTTTCTGTGAAAAAGTATTGCCTGGTGTTGCTTTTAAGTTTACCTCCCTGCAGATTCATTTAATGTCCTCTAGTTCTACAACTTTCCTGTCTTTGAAAAAGGTTTGTTTGTTTGTTCATTAGTACTCTAAGCGGCTTGTTTACAAAGCCGCGGTAGCGGTTTCTGATCGTTATCGTTATTGATTTCAATGGGGCCGCAGCTCCGATAACAATCAGAAACCGCTACCGAGGCTTTGTAAACAAGCCCTTAAGTATTTAAATATCCCCTTTGTCTCTCTTCTCCTGTAGAGTATACATATTGAGGTCTTCAAGCCTTTTCTCATATTCCTTCTGGCGCAGGTCTCAAATCATCTTGATCGCCTTTTTTCTGAACCAAGTCTTTTAATAACCTTTGTAAGGGACGGTCTCCAAAACTGAACACAAAAAATATCAGTACACTGAATAAACCCAGAGAGCTATTTCAAGTGGTTAGGTTTTGGCCACCAAGCAATTGTCAGGCCAGGTAGGAGTCAAGCCTGCAGTGGAGGCCAGCGACTTGCAATTGAGGCCATGAAGGCAACAAAGCAAATCATTAGGCCCTTTCCTATTCTGTAAGATGGGCATGAGATCTTTTTCTCTCTTTCTTTCTTTTCTTTCCTTCTTTCTCTCCTGATGGCATGAGGTCATTCCTCTTTAGGGATGGGTGTGGCTTGCCACCTCACTCCATGGGGTGGCTGTGGGATTTGAACCCAGGCCCACAGCTCCACAGACAGGCATGGAAGATAGCCTGGCATACAGATGGCTGACCCCCTCCCCCTGGGTCCATCGGGCACGTGTCCATACCAACACCACAGTCACTGTGTAAACCAAGCAGTTTCTGGAGATGTATATGTAGTCGATTATGGAAGCAGGCAGTGGGACATCTGGTAGTGTCCACGCAAACGGCCTAATTTGGATGTGGGGACATGCAGATGCAAGCCTTCAGGACATATATCATAGAACCACTGTACGTAAATATGGGCGATTTTTCAATGACAAGCACCATATCCTTTTTGGAAACCCTGGAACCCACTATAGCGCCAACCAGAAAGAGTTTCTCTAGCGTGCCATCAGCACCAAAATGAATACAACCTACCACCGCAACCAGGACTTTGAGGACTGCAAACAAAAATGGAGGGCAATGACACACAGGGCGAAAGCTAAAGCAGCCATGCGCGTTGCTGATGGGAGACCACCGGTGCTGTCTGAGTTGGAGGAAAGGGTTTGGGCATGATGGACGAGGAGGCATTGAACATAAGAACATAAGAAATGCCAGACCAAGGTCTATCAAGCCTAGTACAGTCAAACCTCGGTTTTCGTATGCCCTGGTTTTCGTACGATTCGGTTTTCGTTGATTTTTTTCATCAAGATTGTGTTTCGGTTTTCGTACGTTGTCTCGGTTTTCGTACAGCATTTTACCCCCCCCCCCCCCCCGTACCTGCCATGGATTAGCGTGAGCCAGCGATCTCCCACGGAGCTTGAGCCAGCGATTCTGCGGGACCTCTGGGGAGCCGAGGAGTTCAACGCTCCAGCGTGGCCTGCCCGAAACTGCTTCCTGCCCCGGACTCTCCCCCGATTGACGTCTGCCTGCTGCCTCTTCCTCTGCACATCCCTTGAACCGGGACAGGAGCTGGTGACCGAATCTGCTTCTCCTTGGCGGCCCAGTCTCCCGCCGGGGGCCCCTGCCCTCCCGATTGGATTCTGGGTGTCCTGCAGGCCTGCACACGCGGCCTCTCCTTGAAATCTTGCAGTCTGCAGCTGCAGGCTCCTGCTGGCACAGCCCCACGCTGTTCTCTGACTCTCACCTGTGTCAGGCTGCTACCTTAGGGGGGCCGGAGGCAGCCTAAGACTCTCTGTCCCACTGTTTCTCAACTGCCTGCTGCTTGGCTGACACTGCCTCTCCACCTCTCCCGACACTGTGTAGGAGTGGCTGCCCTACAGGCTGGTGTGACTTCGGGCACTGTCCTCTTTCTGGTGCCCTTACTTTTGCTGACATTGGCACTACCTCTCCTGACACTGTGAGCTTGGTAACTGGGTGTGATGGCTGCTAAGTTAAAAGGCAGGCTGGAGCCCCGATTGTGCAGACGGCCAAGATGGCTGTTCCCACCTCCGCTGCTGGTGGTGATTGCTCGATCCCCAGAGGGGAGAGCAGCTGGAGCTGGCTGGAGTGCGTCCCATATGCCAACAAAAGTCTTCAATAAAGGTAAAAGTGATGTTACATGCTCATTTATCCATTTCATTAGTCATTTATATGTATTTCTCATTGTTTTCTGTATGTAAAAAGATAGTTATTCTCTATAAAATGTATTTTTTGTCAATATTTTTGGGTGTCTGGAACGGATTAATTGAATTTACATTATTTCTTATGGGAAATCTTGCTTCGGTTTTAGTCCGTTTCGGTTATAGTCAGACTTTTTTGAACGGATTAATCATGAAAACCGAGGTTTGACTGTATACTGTTTCCAACAGTGCCCAATCTAGGTAACAAGTACCTAGCAGTTTCCCCCAAAAGACAAAGGTTCCACAATGCTTGACTGGGGCAAGCAGTGGATATTCCAGGACCCCTTTAATAATGCTTTATGGATCTTACCTCCAGGAACTTCTCCAAACCTTTTTTAAACACAGATACACTAACAGCTTTTACTACATCCTCCGGTAACGAATTCCAGAGTTTGATTACACATTGAGTGAAAAATATTTTCTCTTACTAGTCTTAAATAGGTTACCTGTAGCTTCATTGCATGTTCCCTAGTCTTTCTATATTTTGATGGTGTAAAACAATCGATCTACATTTACTAGTTCCACTCCATTCATTTATTTATATACCTCTAGCATATCTCCGCTTAGCCATCTCTTTTCCAGGTTGAAGAGCCCTAACCTTTTTAGCCTCTCTTCATAGAGATATCCTTCCATCCCCTTTGCCATTTTGGTGGCTCTTCTCTGTACATTTTCTAATAACGCTATATCCTTTTTAAGATACGGCAACCAGAATTGCACACAATATTCAAGATGCGGTCGCACCATGGAAAAATATAGAGGTATTATAATATCCTTTGTTTTATTTTCCATTCCTTTCTTTATGATACTTAGCATTCTATTTGCTCTCTTGGCACACTGGGCAGAGGGTTTTTTTTTAGTTTCTTTATTTATATTTTGCAACAAAACACAAACAAAAGAGAAAACCAAATTGCACTAAACCAAAATACACAATTCTTCTCTATAACATGAGATAAGAAAAAGGCTAATCACAGCCCACCTCACCGTGGTCCCTCCTATCATCATGCGATCATCGGGGGCTATATAAAAGAAACACAAAACATCTGCAAACCTGCGAGGCCTACAAGGGCTATAGAAGAGCAACCACTCCACTACATAAGAAATGAGAAGATTTATCTAATAACCCCTTACTATATCTCATATTGTGCTTTAGAGATGCAATTCTATAGGAGTTTCCTCTTAAGAAAAGAGGAGGGTGTAAGGGAACTACCACACCATGGTATTTACACATATTTGTAACATAAGCACAGGCGATTCCGCCATTCGCGTCAACTAAGCTCTGCTGTATGTTTTTAGTTAGAAATAACGAGATGTAGGACCACTCCCAACATGAAGTCAATTAAAACTGACAATCCCTCTGTAACGACAAGATATCAATTGCTGATTGAAAAACAACCCCAGACCAGGAGAGGGTGGCCCAGAATCCCAATACCTCTTTAATACGGTTCCATATTGAAACCCAATAAGACTGAATATTAGGACAATCATACATCACATGTCTCGGAATTGCCGACATCTCCTCGATAAGACTAACACTCATTCTCCAGGACCAAGCAGGAAGTCAGTCCTCACTTATGGGTGACGTCGGCGCCGACGGAGCCCTCGCGGAGCAATTTTCCCCAGCTTTCAAAGAAAGCCTTTGGGAATTGCAGCGCGCATGCGCGGTCCTCTTCCCGCCCAAGGGTGCCATCTTAGCCAGTCTTCTTTTTTCCGCGGAGCCCTACAGACGTACCCGTCGTGTCCCCGCGAAAAAGTTGATTTTTCTTCAGTATTTCTCTTTTTTTTTCCATTCGGTTCGACGCCGGTCTTTTTCCCGCCGGACTCGCGACGCCGGTCTCGAGTCCTCTTCTTATTTTTCGGTTTTTCTGACTTAGTCAGTTTTTCGTTTCGTTTTTCCCTGGCAGCCCGGTCCTTTGACCTCGCCGGGGCCCTTTTTCCCCCGATGGCTGCCAGTGGTTTCAAGCGGTGTGGTCAGTGTGACCGAAATATGTCACTAACTGACACACACGACTTTTGCCTCCGCTGCCTGGGCCCGGATCATGAAGAACTGATCTGTGGGCCCTGTGGCAAAATGTCCTCCAAAGCGTTGAGAAGTCGGCGGCATCAGCGGGATAGGATCTTCGCTGACCCCAGCCGTACCCGGACCTCGTCGGAGGCCTCCGCGTCCAAAGGTTCCAGCTCGGACCGTCGCCGGAGTTCCTCCGACAGGGGTTCTCCCTCCGGGGACCATCGTCGTAAGGTGAAACCCGCGAGGGCGGCGTCGGTGGACGCTCCTGGCTCCGCGAGGGCCAGGTCGCATAGCCCCGATAGCCGTCCCGGGTCCTTGGAGAAGGAGCATCTCACGAAGCGACCTCGCCTGGAGTCGGAGCTGCCTGCTCGGGTAAGTCCTGTGGTCCTCCTGGACTCGCCTCCGAGACAGCCGACGTCGGGCCCGACGCCATCGGGGCCCGAGTCGGGGGCTGCTGGGTCACCTGAGCTCGGACTCAGGTTGACGGCCTTGGAGAGCAGATTGTCTGCCTTCATGGACCAGCAGCGGGCACTGCTCGCTGGCTTCGCTGGCGCCGCTGCCCCGACCGCCGGGACGTCCAAGTCGACCCCGGAGACCGAGCCGATCCTCGAGTCGATGCGAACTCGAGTCGATCCTCGGTCGAGGTCACCCTCGGCCTCCCGTTCGGGACCGAGGTCGCCGACGCCGACTCCCTCGGCGTCGGGGCGGCAGGCGCCGCGCCCTGCCCGGGCCGACCCCACCGAGTCCTCGTCGGAGTCGGTCTGGGAGTCTGAAGAGGAAGAGTCGCCTGATTCTTTCCGGACTCGGTGTGTCCCCTCGGACTCACCGGAGTCCGAGCCTCGGAAGCAGTCCCCTCCGGAGGATGCCCGGTTCTCGGACTTCGTCAGGGATATGGCCAAGGCTTTGGCCTTCCCTGCGGGACCCCGAGGAGGAGCCTCGAGCCGAAGAGCTCGACGCCCTCCAGTATGACTCTCCCGCAAGGGAACACTTTACTGTACCGGTTCCTCCCATGCTGGAACGACTACTCTTCCGCATGTGGGAGAGTCCGGCCACCTCGCCGGTCCTGAGCAAGCGGGTCGATTCCATCTATCGAGTCCGCAAGAGCCCTGGCTTCCAAAAAGCACAGCTGCCACACCATTCCATGGTAGTGGAATCGGCCATGCATCGTCTTAAGAGCCAGAAGATGCACTCCTCGGTGCCCCCTGGCAGGGAGGCCCGTAACCTGGATGGGAGCAGCCTACGATGGCTTTGAAGCATCGGCTCGAGTGGCCGCAGCCGGCATCGGTGCCCAGGACAAGTTGGTCGATGTCCCCTGCCGAGGCGAAAACCTCTTTGGCAAGCCCATGGCTGAAAGGCTGCACAAATGGACTAGGCTTTCTAGGAAGACCTCCGCCCCTTCCCAGAAAAAAGGGCTCGGGAAAGAAGTCCAAGGGAGGGGGTAACGGGTCCCGTAGGCAGCAAGCCCCCAAGCCAGGGTGGGGGTTTTTGACTCACTAAGCATAGCCTCTCCCCCCCCACTGGTTCATCCCAGCACCGGAGGCCGGCTGGTTCACTTCGCCCACAAGTGGTCCAGCATCACCTCAGATGCCTGGGTGCTTCAAGTCGTGCGAGAAGGCTATCTTCTCCACTTCCACCAGGTCCCTCCCTCCTTTTTTTCTGCACAGGGAGTTACTCCTTCATGAGTTAGCAGGTCTTCTACAGGAACAGGCGGTGGAACCGGTGCCCCACCACCTGAAAGGTCAAGGCTTTTACTCCAGGTATTTTCTGATACCAAAGAGAACAGGAGGCCTCAGACCCATCCTGGAACTGCGCAACCTCAACAAGTTCAACGACCGAGAGAAGTTCAAGATGCTTACCTCGACGACTGGCTCATCAGAGCAGCGTCCGCTCTGGAGGTCACCAACGCCACGCGCCGCACGGTGACTCTCCTGCAGCACTTGGGCTTTGTTATAAACTTCGCAAAGTCCACTTTGCCTACGCTTTCCCAGCTGCCTTACCCCATATTTAGCAACCTCTGCCAGAGCAAAGTGCGCTCTATGCGCAAAGAAGTATAAAGTTTGTGAGAAAGAGGCAGACTGAGAAACCCTGTTTATCTTACTTCAGAATTTTGTCCAAGTTTCCTGTGAAAGAGCGTCCCCATTGTCATGTTCACATACTCGAACACCAATAGCCTGAGAACTGTTGTTCTGGACCACCAGTTTATAGTATTGAGAGGCCACCCCAGAGGACATATATACCTTCGGCCCCCTCCACCCATCGCAAACCTTGTTTTAGTAAAAATGTACAGTGCTAGGCCTGAAAATCAGAGAAAATCACCCTCCCTTCCTCTTTTTAGATTTGAGTTTCCTGAGAGCAATTCTAGACGGCTTATTATTCCATAGAAATTGAACTCCAATCCTTTCACTTTGATGATAGACTTTCCTTGTAAGACAGACTAGTAGCATTTCTACTATATAATTCACTTTAGAAGTGATAGTCATTTTTATCGCCCCAAGACGACCCCATCAAGAAAGACAGACCAGCGGCCACTTTGCTGTTATATTATTGAAGGCTCTTTGAATCAAATAGGGTAAATGAGATTGTGGAGTGATCAGAAATGTGAGCCGCATGACTAGTAGACTCACTAATTCTAGAACAAAGTCCCTTGGAAACTAGGAAAAAATCTATACATGATGTTTGAAAAACCACGGGGAATAGAGCTTTCCTCACTAAAGATGCTACCCCATTTTTCTTATGATGGGCAGCTGAAAAGCCCTAAAAAGAGTAGGGTTTTATATCTAGTTTTGACAACTCCTTTATTTATTTATTTAGCTACATTTATATCCCGCTTTTCACCGGGTTAAAGCGGCCTAACAAAAAAGGGGGGGTGGACAGTAATCAAGTCGACATTCAAGTGCGTCTCCTGCAGCAGTAAGATGTCAGCACTTTCTTTCCTACCATACAGAAGAAACGTTTCCCTCTTAATGGGATTGTTAATGCCCTTAACATTCAGTTAAACGATCCTAAAGGAAAACATACTGACAATATAGCTCAGATTGACAGTCAAATGTTGCAGAAACATACAAATTGTGTCATTTAGTTTTACATTGTAGAAACATCTTAAGCGCCCTCAGAGTGTTAGCTGTACTTATAGCCCAAAAAAGAAAACCCAACAAGAGAGACATTTTAGACCCGGCCCTGTCATATGATCACTCACCATAAGAACACCTAACTCTGAAAAACATCTCCCCAAAACCACCTAAACCCAGAGGGGCTATATAACACACACAACTTAGCAGGTGAGCCCACCAGAACAAGACAGACACGGAGGGCAAAAATGACCTAATACATCCTCACTTCTTTGTATAGTGCCCTGGGGCTCCTACAAAAGAGACAGAATGGATGTCCCAGTATATAGCCATGTTTCATAATTAAATGTCGCTTCTGCGTGAATAAATCGCCTTTACACGACCTCAGACCAGTCAAACGCCCATGACAGCAAACGCCGTAGAACTGTAGCAAATAAAAGTTGCAAAGTGACTTTCATCGCATCGCTGTCGACTCCTTATCCTCCAGAAAAGCATATAACTCCTCGGGATCATCAAAAGTCTTGGTCTGATTATACAGCGTGACTCTCATGCAGGCAGGATAGAGCAGCCCAAAATGGGCTTGCAGTTGTAAGAAGCGTGGACGCAGCGCCAGGAAACTGTTTCTCTGATCCACCGTCGCCTTTGTGAAGTCCAGGAAGAACAGGAGTTTATGTCCCTGATATTCCAAAGTTGAAAGTGCTCTGGCTGCTCCCATTATTTGCAATACTTGCTGAAAACGTAAAACTTTCAAGATGATTGGGCGTGACACTTGCCCATGACCACAGACTGAGTAGGCACTCTATGGGCGCGCTCGATCTCGAACAGCATAGCAAACTGCAACTTTAGCACACCTGGAATCATAGCCTGCAAAAAGGACACCATATCAGGGCCCTCTGCTCCCTTAGGAACTCCTAGTATTCTTATGTTGTTCCTCCGTGAGCTATTATTACTGTCTTCCACCTCTCTTTTCAAATGAACGTATCAACTTGGCCTGCTTCTCAACGGCTTCGAGCCTCTCACCATGTGAAGCCACCACATTCTCCACCTTCCCCAAACGAGCCGTAATTGACTCCAAAGAAGTTCTCAAAACATTGATATCTTCCTGCATTGCACATAGTGATTCTCCATTAGCTTTGACTGCCCAAATTTCAGCCAGGAGCTCCTGTGAGGTCTCAGGACAATCTCGGATGACCGCCGTCTTGTAAGGTGAGAGAGGTTCCGTCTTGGTTCTCTTTGCGCTAGCATTTTGATATACTTGGAATTCCAGCAGCGTCTGTTTGGGACCCGACATATCCGGGATCGAATGGTATCAAAGTAGGTAGGAACTATTTGATTAAAGATTACAGAACTTAGGATTCTTGTCTATTGCCCTCCGGAGCACAGCTCTTACATGTCCATCTTGACCAGACACCAGGCTCCTGCCTCTGAGCAGAGGGTTTTAACATGTTATCCATGACGACGCTTAAATCTTTTTCCTAGATGGTGGTTCCTAATGTGGAACCTTGCATCTTGTAACCATAGTTTGGGGTTTTCTTTCCTAGGTGCATAACTTTGCACTTGTCCACATTAAATTTCATCTGCCATTTGGATGCCCAGTCTTCCAATTTATCAAGATCCTCTTGCAATTGTCCACAATCCTCATGGGTTTTAACAACTTTGAATAGTTTTGTCTCATGTGCAAATTTGATAACCTCACTCGTTATTCCTATTTCCAGATCATTTATGAATATGTTAAAAAGCAGCGGACCCAGCACAGATCCCTGGGGTACTCCACTATTTGCCTTTCTCCATTGGGAAAATTCATTTAGCCCTACCCTCTGCTTTCTATCTTTTAACCAGTTCCTGATCCACAATAGTACACTGCCTCCTATTCCATGACTTTTTAATTTTTCCAAACGTCTCTCATGAGGAACCTTGTAAAAGGCTTTCTGAAAGTCCAGATACACTATATCAACTGACTCATCTTTGTCTACCTGTTTATTCACACCTTCAAAAAAACATCACAGATTAGTAAGACAAGACCTTCCTTGGCTAAAACCATGTTGGCTGTCTCCCATTAAATCATAACTATCTACATTGTTCAGTAATTTTGTTCTTTATGATGATTTTTACCATTTTTCCCCATACTTGAAGTCAGGCTCACCAGTCTGTAGATTCCCGGATCACCCTTGGATCCCTTTTTAAAATTTGGTGTTACATTGGCCATCCTCCAGTCTTCAGGTATTACAGATGATTTTAATGATAGTTCACAGATTACTAACAGTAGGTCTGCAATCTCATATTTCGGTTCTTTCAACTCCCTTGGATGTATACCATTCGGTCCAGGTGATTTGTTACTCTTCAGTTTATCAGATAGTTGTAATACATCTCCCCACAGTGTATTGATATTTCTTTTAATTCTTCTGCAACATCTCCTTTAAACAGCATTTCAGTCATGGGTAACATTCCTACATCTTCCTCAGTAAAGACCGAAGCAAAGAATTTATTCAGTCTCTCCGCTATGGCCCTGTCCCTCTTAGTGCCCCTTTAACTCCTCTATCATCTAATGGTCCAACTGACTCTCACAGGTTTTTTGCTACAAATGTACTTGAAAAAGTCTTTATTATGTGTTTTTGCTTCCACAGCAAGCTTCTTCTCAAATTCTCTCTTTGCCTGCCTTATCAATGCCTTGCATCTAACTTGCCAGTGCTTGTATTTCCAGTTTTTGTCATTTGGCTCCGTTTTCCATTTCCTGAAAGATGCTTTTTTGGCAACAGCCGCCTTTCTGACCTCACCTTTAAACCATGCTGGCAGTTTTTGGACTTCCTTCCACTTTTCTTAAAGCATGGAATACAGCTGGTCTGGGCTTCCAAGATAGTATTTTTATATAATACCCAAGCTTCATGTAAATCTTTAACCTTTGCAACTGCTCCTTTTAGTTTTTTCTTAACTATTTTCCTCATTTTATCATAGTCTCCCTTTTGAAAGTTAAAAGGTAGTACTGTGGATTTCCTTACCCCCCCCCCTCCTCCAATTATTAAATCAAACGCGATCAAGCCGTGATCACTATTGCCAAGTGGCTCCAACACCAGATCTTCTGTTCCACTAAGGACTAGGTCCAAAATGGCTTCTCTTCTTGTCGGTTCATGAACCAAGTAGCCATTTAGTTCATCTAGAAACTTTATCTCCCTAGCATATCCTGCCGTGACACTGACCCAGTCAATACCAGGGTAATTGAAATCACCCATTATTATTTTTTTTAAACTCTGTTTATTGATCCGTGAGTGCATAACATCACAACTTTCCAAATTACAAGGCTCCTTCAGGTGTGGTTGACTCTGATCCACCACCTGATCACAAGTACTCAGTCTCTCGTGGTATACAACATTATATATCCCCCTCCCCCTTCCCCTGTAGCCTCATCCTTTCCATAAGCAAAAGGGACTCCATTCTACCTATTAGCAATCCCAACCCCACCCACAGTACTCCCCACCTACCCCAGGTCCAACTTAAACTCGTTTGCAAAATTCCATTACGAGTGTGTGGTCTCAAAGTTTGAATATATGGGTTCCAGACCAGAAGGAATAGAGGCCATCGTTTGACATTCCCTCTAGCTCCCGCCCTCTCAAGGAGCATCAGTTGGTGAAAACTATTACGCCATTCCCAAAAATTAGGAGGGGTCTGATCTCTCCATCTATGCAAAATGGGTCCCTTACCCACCAAACAGGCCTTCCTTATCAGTAAGCGCTCCCATCTCCCCTTTGGGTGGAGTAGTCCAAGTTGATCCAAAACAACCAGAGCCCCTGTCCAGCTGATCGATTGTTGTATCAATCTACTCAAGTAATTACTGATCCGCAACCAGTAAGCATGGATTCGCTGACAACCCCACCACATATGACCCAAATCAGCCAGCGGGACAGAACACTTTGGGCATCCTCCATCCAACGTAAGGTGACTCCTTAGCGCTCTCCTCGGGGAAAAATATGCCCGGATAACACATTTAAACTGCACCTCTCTCCATCTAGCCCCCTCTACCAAACCTGCAATTCACCTCAAAGCGCCCTTAATGGACCCTGGGGCCACCGCCAGGCCTAACTCCCTCGCCCACGAAGCCTCTTCCGATGTATAATCCGGTGGAGTCCTATAGCCATCCACCCATCGCTTCAGATCCGAAATTGTAGGAGGAATCTCCTCCCCCAGAGCAAAAAAACCCTCCAGGATCATTGCAGATCTCTCCACTGCTAAATCCCCCCAAGATAAGGAGGCCAAATAGTGGGAGAGCTGAGCATACGCAAAAATCTGATGGCTGCTCATCTCATATTCCCTACAGAGATTCTCAAAGGATTTACATCTGCCTTCCACATCCACATGCCCAAGTTTATCAATCCCCAAGTCCTGCCATTTCCGGAACACCACTGTGTCTGACCCCGGGGCAAATTTAGTATTACCCTGTAACGGTAGCCAGCTTGACACATTGGGGGATCTGCCCCAAAAGCGATTTAATTGCCTCCAGGTATATCTTGCTGGAGTCAGTAGAACACTCTTAATCAATCTCCGGGGGAGTGCTGACCCCTCCGAGTGCACAACCGCTAACAATGTGTGCGGGGCCACAAAGGCCTCTTCCAATGCCCTGGGGGTATAGTGCTCTGTTTCTCCCAGCCAATCCCCTAAGTGCCTAGCCTGACAAGCCAGGGCATAGGACCGCAAATCTGGTACCCCTATCCCCCCCCCCCTCGGCTGCATCCCCTCATAAACGATTCATTGAGATGCGTGCTCCGGCCCCTTTCCACAAAAAACGCTGAATCTCTCGCTCTAAACATGTAAAGTCTCTCCTCAATAGCCACACCGGGAGAGATTGTAATCAGTATAGCACCTGGGGTAGACCTACCATCCCTAACGCCGCCGCTCTACCTAACAAGGGACAGGGGCAAAGGGTTCCACGCCTGTAACTGTGTGCAGAGTCCATGGGATATCCACTCGACGTTCCGTTTATATAACTCTTTGGGGTCCCTGGACAACAAGATACCCAAAAATACAAAAGAATCATCCGCCCATTTAAGTGGGAAGATAGTCCCCCAGCTACATCTAAGATGTCCAGACACATCCAGTGCCTCTGATTTATCCATATTAATACGCAGTCCAGCAAAACTTCCAAAGCATGCAAATTCCTCCAATAAGCAAGGCAACGACTCTTGTGTCGATAGTAAGTGCACTAACATATCATCCGCAAAAGCTGCCATCTTAAATCCAGACGCCCCGATCCGCACCCCCCGTATGTCCCCGGACTCCTCTATCCACCGCACCAGCGGGTCTAACGAGAGCACAAACTGTGATGAAAGGGGGCAACCCTGCCGTGTACCTCGTTCCAGCGAGAACTTCTCTGACAACACACCATTGCATATCATCCCCGCAGTAGGGCTTGAATAAAGAACCTCGATCATTTTGCAAAAGGATGGTCCAAGACCATAACGTGGCAATAGGTTTTTCATATACTGCCAATTCACCTAATCAAAAGCTCTCTCTGCATCAAAGCTGACCAGTAACAACTGCAATTCTCTATCACGTACCCACTCCAGTGACGCACAAATTCCGAACCACATACCGACCCTTCATAAAGCCCACCTGCGAGTCATGCACCAGTTCTCCCAGCACTAACGTCAGCCGGTCTGCTAAGATCTTAGACATCACTTTCAGATCAAAGTTTAACAATAAGATTGGTCGATAAGAGGTAGCCCGTGTATGGTCCTTCCCAGGCTTAGGTATTAGCACAATATGCGCATGATTATCTCCCCAGGTGAATGCACCCTTTTCAGTGCGTTGGTGAAACACCGCCACCAAAGATGGGGTCACCAAAGGCTCTAACACCTTATACAATTCGGCTCCAAACCCAACCGAACCAGGCGCCTTGGAACAGCTGGCTTTTTGAATAACTTTTTGCACCTTCTGCATAGTAATTGGTGCCTCCAACTGAGCCCGCTGCTCTACCCCCAACTGAGGAAGCTTCAGATCACGCAAATAATCCTCCATTCCATTCCGGGATCCTTCTACCTCCGAATACTGTTGTTGATAAAAGGATCGAAACATCTGAGCGATCTTAGGACTCTTTTTATATAATGTACCCTGAGCATCTCGCAACGCCGCCACCAATCTAGTTCCCCTGCAGCCGTGCAAGCAACGAGCCAAGAGTCTCCCCGGTTTATCCCCAAAGCGATATAGCTGGTAGCGGTAGTACAAAAGGGATTTCTTAGCTCGCCTATGCAGCAGCTCATTAAGGGCTACTTGCGCTTCCCAGAGCCCCTTTTTATTCGCTGCAGTGGGACACCTCGCCCATTTCCAGTGCTCTTTGATCGTTTGTCGTTCCATGCAAACAATTTGCTCTGATAATAACCTCCTTTTCTGTGCCGCATAGCCTATAATATCGCCTCGTAAAACCACCTTGGCCGTCTCCCAAAACAATTCCGGGTCCTCCTGGTGCCGCTTGTTATTTAGCGCAAACTCATGCCACCTCTGTTTAATAAAAACATGAAAATCATTGTCCCGGTAAAGATCTAGTGGAAACCGCCATAACTTAGTCCGCACTGCAGCATCATACCAGACCATTTCTACCCAAATCAACGCGTGATCTGAGATATCAGTAGGTCCAATTTGTGCATCTGCTGTTCCAGCAAACAGCCCCTGTGATACCAATATGAAGTCAATTCGCGCACTAGAGCTATGTGCCCTAGACTGGTGCAAAAAATCCCTGTCGAACGGGTGCAATAAGCGCCATGGATCCACCACACCCAGCCTTTTTTGAAGGCCCCGCAATACTCTCGCAGTTTGAGCCAGTGCCTGGTCTGCACCTCCACGCGAAGTATCTAGATCAACATCAAACACCCCGTTAAAGTCCCCTCCTAAAATCAAAGGGACCTCTGGCATCTGTTCAACCCTAGAAGCCAATCTTGCATACATCTCCCGGTCTAAAGCATTCGGACTATACACATTACCCAGCACTATTGGCCTGCCTTCCAACATACCATTTAACAGTAGAAACCTGTCTTCTGGAACGGTATATGCTTGTACCAGAGCAAATCTCACTCGTTTATGAATCAAGATGACCACTCCACCTTTTTTCCCCTGGGCAGGGGCCTCCCACCCCTGGCTTACCCAGTCTCTATACAGTTTAAGGTGCTCCTCCCCAGTCTGGTGGGTTTACTGCAGCATGGCAATATCGCATTTCTGCCTCGCTAGCGCTTTCAAGACTTTATATCTCTTAACTGGACTACCCACGCCACACACATTCCAAGATATAATCCTCAGGGTGGTATATTTATGATAGTCTCATATCTCATCATATTGACCTTTTTCCCCCAAGAGGAGTCCCCCACCAGCCTGAGGCCCCCCCCCAACATCCCTCCTATCCCCCTCTGCTCGGCCCACCCTCCCCCTAAGGCTACCATCCCTCCGCCCCCATATCCCTCCCCCTATCCCCTTACCTTCCTTCCCCTCCTCTACCCCCTCCCACCCCCCCTACCATCTTACTCCAATACCCTATCCCTCCTCTCCTACCTAGTTGTGATCGATGTGAACAGATCCCCCCTCTCCCGTCTAACTTTCTCGGCACCTCTACCCTTTCCCCATATCCCCATCATTCGACCCTCTTATTCTCTACCTCCCTCCCAAGCCCCACCCCCCATCACTGCCTCTCTCTTAAGCTTATCAGGACACTCCCCCAAATCACTCAAACCCACACAGCCAAAGAGAAAGAGAAAACACAACAGTACAGAACACAGCCAGAACATAAACAAAAAGCAGGCTATTACAAATACTTGTTGCCTATCAACTTTGAAGAAAGGCTAGAAAGGTTAGGGCTCTTTAACCTGGAAAAGAGACGGCTGAGGGGAGATATGATAGAAGTCTATAAATTAATGAACAGAGTGGAACGGGTAAACGTAGATCGATTGTTTACGTTATCAGAATATAGAAAGACTAGGGGACATGCAATGAAGCTACAGGGTAAACTATTTAAGACTAATAAAAGAAAATATTTTTTCACTCAACGTGTAATCAAACTCTGGAATTTGTTACCGGAGGATGTAGTAAAGGCTGTTAGTATAGCTGGGTTTAAAAAAGGTTTGGACAAGGTTCCTGGAGGAAAGGTCCATAAACCATTATTAAGAAGGGACCCAGGATATCAATGCTTGACCCAGTACAAGCATTGCGGAACCTGTTTCTTTTTGGGAAACTGCTAGGTATGTATGACCTAGATTGGCCACTGTTGGAAACAGGATACTGGGCTTGATGGACCTTGGTCTGACCCAGTATGGCATATCTTATGTTCTTATGTAACTTATAGTCCTCAAATCATTCAGTTACCGCCCCTCCCGTCTCCAGGGGGGTTAAAGACCTCTCCTCCAATCTTTCGCTGGCTAATATCCCATAGAGAGGCCATGAACTCAGTTCCAAAGACGTGCAGCACCCTGCCATATCACAAGCATTGCGCTGAGAAATCTCACCACCTTAGATTAGTTAGTTGGTTTCCGCAACATTTCCACATTTCAGAACCTGCCGGAAAGTCTCTCAAAAAACGCACCAGGCTACTCCGTTGTGGGGGTGATCTCCCCCCTCTTCAGGCTCTCTACATATTGAGTCGCCTCCCCCACCGATTCAAAGAACCGATGCACCCCATTATGGGTAATATGTAGTCTGGCCGGGTACTGCACGGTAAACCGAATGTTGGCTTTCTATTTGTATCTGGCAAAGGGGCGCGTATGCTCTCCGGCGCTGGCTTAGGGCCACAGAGTAATCCTGCGCTATTCTTATTTTCAAGTTGTCCTTTTCGATAACACCTTTTTTTCGTGCCACTTTCAATACAGTTTCCTTTTGCGGGAATTGTAAAAATTTAGCCAGGACCACCCTGGACCTGCGGTCCTTCGCTTGTTTAGATCCCACTCTGTGAACCCTCTCCAGCGTGATCAGACCACTTTCTTCCTCACCCTCTAGCAGAGAAGCAGACAGGGTTTCCACAAAGAGTTTCAAGTCTCTGTCCAGGATTGATTCTGATATGCCCAAGAATCTAAGATTATTTCACCTGGAGCGGTTTTCAATGTCATCCAACTTTTCCTTGTGTGCCTTCAGCGCGGCCTGCACACGTCCCAACTCCCGGGTTAAAGTTTCCACTTCTTCAGTGTGCACAATACGAGTCTCCGCCTCTTGCATGCAGGTGCCCAAAGAGCCCATAGAACTCTGTAGTATGTCCATTTTACTATGTAGGGCTTCAAACTGTACCGACAGCGCACCAGACACCGCCGCCGATATCTCTTCAATAAATGCCGGAGAGGCTGAAGTACTACGCGCTGGGGGCGAGTCCGCCATTTTCTGCTGCCCCACAGCTCGGTCTTTCTCCCCGCTTTATAAACACTGCTCCCACTTCTGCCAATACTTGGGGGATGTTTTCTGTGTCTCACAGCAACTAAACACGGCTCAATTCTACCGGCTTGGAGGAGGGGGGTACAGAGCCCAAGTGATCAACGTTCACCCAGGCTCACCACATCACGTGACTGTTATCACCCATTATTATTAATGTGCTGTAACTTTTGCTAGCTTCCCTGATTTTTTGAACATTTCATCATCCATTTGTTCATTCTGGCTAGGCGGTCGATAGTACACCACCATCGCCTTCCCCTTTTTACATGGAATTTCAATCCATAGAGATTCTACAGTGAATTTTGTTTCCTGCAAAACTTTACTCCTTTGTGACTCAATGCCCTCTCTAACATAGAGCAGATTAAATTGGTGGAGGGGATGTGCTCTATCCTTACGATATAGTTTGTTCCCAGGTATCACAGTGTCCCATTGGTTGTCCTCCTTCCACCATGTCTCAGATATGACTCATATCTAACCTCTCATTTAGTGCTATATATTCTAACTCTCCCATCTTATTTTTTAGACTTCTAGCATTGCATACAAGCATTTTAGAGGCTGTATTTTATTCATATTAATCTGGCTATGAGTAGGCAGGGGTAAGGAGAAATTAGGCCTTACCTGCTAATTGGCTTTCCTTAAGGAACTCCAGTCTAGTCCCGTACCATAGGGTTGTGCACCTCTTCCAGCAGCTTGGGAGACTGAGCATGTCATAACTTTGATGACATCAGGATACTTAGGCAGCTGGCACCACCCCCAGCCTTCCAGTAACCTACTGACAAAGTGGACTCACAGGAGCAACAAATAAGAAGTAATCTTCAGAAAACAAATCCTGCCCTATCCTATCCCAATTCCCCTCTTCCGTTAATTAATATTTATCCATTTATCATTATTCATAACTTCATATCTCCATTTCTGTCAATCCTGCAAGGTAACACACCAACTTCCGAACAACAAACACCATAACCCCCTCCCCCTATACCAAGCACATGCCAATGGCGGGAACAAAACAAAAGAAAATAGACCCCGCTCCTATCTCACGATAACGCTTCTTAAGAACCGGGATCGCTAAACTTGAGAACCACAGAACGGAGAGTTCCGGGACTAGACTGGAGTTCCTTAAGGAAAGCCAATTAGCAGGTAAGGCCTAATTTCACCTTCCTTATCGTCCCTCCAGTCTATTCCCATACCATAGGGATGTAACAGAGCCCCCTAACTCCGGGAGGGACCTGCGAGCCCGGCCTGAATAACCACTGAGCCAAACTTCGCATCCTCCCTCGTTTGCACATCCAAACGATAATGCTTCACAAAAGTATGCAATGAGGACCAGGTGGCCACCCTACAAATATCCACCGGTGCCACCAAACTGCATTCCGCCCACGAAGCCGCCAGAGCCCTAGTGGAATGGGCCCGCAAGCCCTGCGGAACCTGCTTCCCTTTCAACAGATACGCCGAAGTAATCGCCTCCTTAATCCACCTGGAAATAGACGACTTGGCCGCTGCCTCGCCTTTGCGGGGACCCCCAAACAAAATGAACGCACGCTCCGACTTGCAAACAAAGCTGTCCTCTTTAAATAGCGCTTCAAAAGCCGCCTGAGATCTAGCAGCCGAAGCTGCGTATCCGTTGATAAGCCTGTGAGCACCGGCAACACTACCGGCTGACTCAAATGAAAAGGTGAAAACACCTTAGGCAAAACGGATGGAATCGTCTGCAAAACTACCTTTTCCTTAGGAAAAAACAGAAAAGGCTCCTTACACGACAAAGCCTGCAGCTCAGAAATTTTCCTTGCCGAACAAATCGCCACCAGAAACACCGTTTTCAACGTCAAATCCTTTAGGGTACAAGAAACCAAGGGTTCAAAAGGATTCTCCACGAGCACCGAAAGAACGACATTAAAGATCCCACGGAGGAACCAAATGCCTACGAGGAGAGCGTAACTGTTTTAGCGCCCTCAGAAATCGCAGCACCTCCGGGTGCTTCCCAAAGGAATCTCCTTGTATCCTGCCCCGATAACAGGCCAAGGCCGCCACCTGAACCCTCAGGGAGTTCCATGCTAAACCTTTTTTCAGGCCCGCCTGTAAGAAATCTAGCATAACTGGTACTGAGGCCGATAGAGGACTATACTCCCTCTGACCACACCAGCTCTCAAATATTCGCCACCCCCGAATATATGCCAGGGAGGTAGACCTTCTACGGGCCCTCAGAAGCGTTGAAATCACCTGCGCAGAGAAACCACGCTTTTTCAACCTTGCCCTTTCAATAGCCATGCCGTAAGCGAGAACCGATCTACCCGCAGCATCAGAATCGGTCCCTGCAGCAACAGGTCGGGTCGGATGGGCAGCTTCAATGGTTCAGCCACTCTGAGACGTACTAGATCCGCATACCACGGCCTCAGAGGCCAATCCGGGGCAATGAGAATCACCAGTCCCCTGTGCGCCACCACCCGTTGGATCACGCAACCGATGAGTGTCCACGGAGGAAAGACATACAGAAGACTGTTTTTCGGCCACTGCTGAACTAACGCATCCAGGCCCTCCGACATTCATTCCCTTCGACGACTGAAAAAAACGACTGGCCTTCGCCGACACAAAGGTCGCCATCAGATCCATGACCGGCTCCCCCCAGCCGTGCACAATCTGAGCGAAAACCTCGGCGTTCAACTGCCACTCGCCTAGCCAGAATGACCAAATGGATGATAAAATGCTCAAAGAAATCAAGGAAGCTAACAAAAGTTACAGCACAGTAATAATAATGGGTGATTTCAACTACCCCGGTATCAACTGGGTCAGTGTCACGTCAGGACATGCTAGGGAGATAAAGTTCCTAGATGAAATAAATGACTGCTTCTTGGAGCAGCTGGTTCATGAACCAACCAGAGGGGAAGCCATATTAGGCCTAATCCTTAGTGGAACACCAGATCTAGTGCAAGAGATAAGGTTGTTGGGGCCACTTGGCAATAGTGATCATAGCATGATTGCCTTTGATTTAATTAGTGGAGGAGGGATAGTAAGGAAATCCACAGTACTACCTTTTAACTTTCGAAAGGGAGACTATGATAAAATGAGGAAAACAGTTAAGAAAAAACTAAAAGGAGCAGTTGCAAAGGTTAAAGACGTACATCAGGCTTGGCTGTTGTTGAAAAATACTATCTTGGAAGCCCAGACCAGCTGTATTCCACGCTTTAAGAAAAGTAGAAGGAAGTCCAAAAAACTGCCAGCATGGTTTAAAGGTGAGGTCAGAGAGGCTGTTGTTGCTAAAAAATTTAATTTAATTTAATTTAATTTAATTTAATTTAATTTAAATTAACAGTTTCTTATATACCGCACCTTCCAGAGATCAGGTGCGGTTTACATGGAACAACATTATAACAGGTCTGTTAATACAGAGAACAACTTAAAACAACTTATATTACATTACATGGAACAGCTTTAAACTATAACAACTTAAATTACATTACTTGGAACATAATGAACTGTTTACAGGGAACAGAGAGAGAACTATATACAGCTGTGAATGAGACATGGTTGAGTCGTAATGTATAAGCATTTGGGTTTCAAATCCTATGTCAAGACCGATTTGACTTATGAGGACTGGCATTATATTATCCGTTTTCTAGTTGGGTAGGTGTGTTTGACAGAGATCCGTAGTGTGAGGTGAACAGGTGCGTTTTGAGTTTTTTGCGGAATTCGATGATCTCTGAGAGAGATCTAATTTCGTCTGGAAGGGCATTCCATAGAATGGGGGCTGCATGTGAGAATGCTTTGTTGTTTGTTATCTTTCTGGCTTTTATAAATTCCTTCGGAGTCTTTAGTTTGTTTGTGTGGTCTCTCCTGTGTTGGGATTTGGCAGGTTCTTTAGTGATTAGGTTGAATAGGGTAGGTGGAGCCATGTTGTTTAGAGTTTTGAAGGTAGTTATTAGGGATTTATATATTATTCGGCTTTGTATCGGTAGCCAGTGTAAGTACGCCAGAATCGGCGTGATGTGTTGAAATGGGGGGACCTTCATAATGGTTCTGGCCACAGCATTTTGTGCAATTTGAAGTCTTTCAGGAAATGGAAAAAAGAGCCAAACGACGAAACCTGGAAACAGCACAAGCACTGGCAAGTCAAATGCAAGGCATTGATAAGGCAGGCAACGGGAGAATTTGAGAAGAAGCTTGCTGCGGAAGCAAAAACGCGAAGTAAAGACCTTTTCAAGTACATTCGTAGCAAAAAACCTGTGAGAGAGTCAGTTGGTCCATTAGATGATAAAGGGGTTAAAGGAGGAGACCACGTGATGCGATCAGGGTAGCGGTCGCATCCTGAGTGCGCTCCGAGACCCTTGGCCCAGGCTGGCGATATAGTACCGTGTAATCCCGTAATAATTAACCGAAAGTGTGCTCAGGGAGTGTTAGAGAGCCTGCAGCATCAGATAGTGCGGTCTGTGCTGGCAATCGGCATGGCGACCGGAGCTAAATCGACCAAGAGA
The DNA here is from genome assembly GCA_033557465.1 of Ichthyophis bannanicus. Taxonomy (NCBI): domain Eukaryota; kingdom Metazoa; phylum Chordata; class Amphibia; order Gymnophiona; family Ichthyophiidae; genus Ichthyophis; species Ichthyophis bannanicus. Next base: position 199,565,877 of record CM066039.1, read on the forward strand.
GACCGGGAGCGGGTGGCCGGCACGAGCAAGATGGCAGAGTCAATCCCAGCGCCAAGCTCGCCCAGATCGCCCGCTTCGCTGGATGCGATGTCGGCTGCCGTGGCAGCAGCCCTGTCACCGCAGTTCGATGCGTTGCATGAGAAGATGGATGGACTGCGTGCCTCTGTGGATACTCTGGGGAGTAGACTCCGTGAGGCCGAGGACCGCCTGGGGCAAACGGAAGATAAAGTGGAGGTGCTGGAGTCGGAGGTTGCTGGTCTGAAAACCCAACTAGGCCTACATGAGGCTAAGCTTGACGACCTGGAAAACCGGTCAAGGCGGAATAACTTGCGGTTTATGGGGATCCCAGAAACCGTCTTAGATAAAGACCTGCGGGGCTATTTGGAAGCACTGACCAAGCATCTACTTGACGGCATTGAACTCGGAGACCAACTGAGAATTGAGAGAGTGCATCGTGTAGGTAACAAGCAGGCACGGGATGCCCGTCCTCGAATTGTGCTGGCCAAGTTCCTCTACTTTCCGCAGAAGGAAACGCTATTAAGAGCGGCTAGACAGAAGGGGGAAGTGCTTTATAATAACTCTAAAATCCGTGTTGCACAGGACTACTCTGCCGCACTGAGTCGGAAGCGCCGAGAGTATGCCCCCCTATGTGAGAAACTTATTTGTGCTGGGATTCGGTTCTCAGTTCAATATCCTGCCAAGTTGCATGTGATGAACGAAGGAGCTCACCATGTTTTTACAACGGCGGCGGAGGCAGAGAGCTACGTGAATCAACTTGCGGTTAGAGGGCAGGCGGCCTCGGCATCTCCACATTGACATTTACTAGTGCTGATTGTTTGGTGATAGCCTGGTTCCTTCTTGGGGGAATAGCCTGGGGTAGCCTGAAGTGGTAAGGGCTACAGTCTCTGCCAGGTATTTTATGAGTGGCACGTGGACAAATTACTTTGTGTCGCTTGAATTGCTCCCCCAGATACAAGTTTGCCATGTGTTGAACCTGTTACATTGTTTTGAGTCCAGCAGGTAGACTTAGTATCCTTTTTTGCAGACTGTGCCTTAAAATTTGACTAGCTCTTGTTCCTTTTTCTTTCCCCTCCTTTCCCGGTCGGCTCTCCTGGTAAGCACTGCTCCGCTTAGAATTCGGAGGAGTTCGACCAAGGGAGCCCCCCCCCCTTTTTTTTATTTTCTCTTTTCCTTTTCTTTTCTTCTTTGAGTTCTAAACTGCGGTTAACTGGACAACTTACTTAAGTGCGTCAACAGTAGCTTGATGGATACCAGTGGGGTTTTTGTGTGTGTGATTTGCTTTTCCTATATTATAGTGGCATTTTAATAATGCTGTTGGAAAGTAGTCTCAGTGAATATTTCGGCCATTTGTGGCCCCCGCAGCCGTTCGCAGAAGGAGGGAGTGATTGTGCCCTGCTGGGACCTCTCATGGAGGAAGGGGCGGGGTGTGGCGTGCTGTTGAGATGCCTTCTGGGAGTGCCTGACTCTGGAGCAGTCCCCCCCCCCTCGCCTTCGTGGAGCCCTACAGCGAGAGATGGATTGATGGGGCCAAGCAGGGGGTGTAGAAAGGTAAGAGGGGCTAAGACCTTACCTTGAGTTCCTGTCCTTTCGGGGAGGGGTTCTGGGATCTATTCTCCGATGCTCTGGTGTCTCTTTATAACTTTTGAGAAATCGAAACAATATGGCTGCCAGATGCTAGCGTTGTAACCTGCATTCCCAGAAGGCAATCTTATAGCTCTCACTTCTATTGGTCTTGTTTACTGGGCCAGACAGCTGTACTTAATGCGGACGGTCTGCATGATATTTGCCTGTTTGTAAAGGTTGTACTGATGCTGTGAGTTTGTATTGTTAGCTGACCTGTGTTTTCTTAAAATTTGTGACAGGACCTGTTCCCTGCTAAGGATTTTGACTTACTTTCCAGGAATGATGGTCTGTGGGTCCGACTGCAGATTGTTCCCGGGCCCTTCTGAGGGGGGATCTTGGGGAGACCTGGGCCCTGTGCGAATTGGGTCCCCCTGGGGGAATAGGGAGTGTTCGGGAGTTGATGGCAGGCAATCTGCGTAGAAGTAAAGTAAGGGCGGGATTAATTTCTACCTTTACTGGGTAACAGGGGATCGGCCGCGCTCAGAGTGGCCTTGATAGGGCCTCTCTAGAGTGGGGAGGTGGAGAGGGCCCAAGGGTCAGGGGAGGTGACTGAGAGGGAGATGGGGTTGGGTAGTGAGGATAGGGGGGAGGTCGGGAATGGGAGGGTGGGGGGAATGGGCCGGGGAGGGAAGGGTGGTATGGGGGGGATTGGAGGGAGGGGGAGGTTGTGGGTAGGATGGGACCACGAGACCATACGAGTTGGGGAGGTGGAGCTTTGGGTAATGGCTAGAGGTGGACCCCAGGCTGGGGGGGTCCCTTCAGAGACAGTCTGGAATATCGGATTTCTCGAAGTGGAATCTTTTGTTTTAAGCTGAAGATTGTTTCTTGGAACGTGTGTGGGGTAGGTAACCCTGTTAAGCGATACAAAGTGTTGCAGGCTTTAGCCAGGTGGCAGTGCGATATTGCCGTATTGCAAGAAACCCACCAGACTGCGGAAGAACATGCGAAATTGCAGAGAGCTTGGGTGGGGCAAAGTTGGGGTGCCCCGGCGTTGGGGAAAAAGGGTGGAGTGGTCCTACTGATTCATAAACGTGTGCGTTTTGAACTTGAGCAACAATATGTAGATCCTCAGGGTAGATACCTCTTGTTATATGGTAACTTGGAGGGGCGCCAAGTGGTGTTGGGTAATTTGTATGCTCCCAATGTTTTGGATAACTCCTTCTATGCCCGTTTGGCCTCACGGATTGAACAAATGCCGGATGTTCCCTTGATTTTGGCCGGCGACTGCAATGGGGTGTTGGACATTGACTTGGATACCTCTGGAGGCGGACGAGAAGGATGGCGGGTCCCGATTACTCGAGCACTACAAGGCCTACGACGCAGATTGGGGATGGTGGACCCCTGGCGTTTGCTTCACCCTTTGGATCGGGACTTCACCCACCAATCGAGAGCCCATGATTCCAGAGCACGGATTGATTATGTCTTGGTTTCGGAGCGGTTGTTTGCACAGGTCAGGGAGGCGAAGATTGGCCCAATGGCCATATCGGATCATGCATCGGTTTGGGTAGAGTTGCAGTGGGGGGGCCCTACAACCTCGCAGAGAATCTGGCGTTTCCCCCTGGGACTCTATGCCGATACTGAATTTCATACTTATCTTGAGCAGCGATGGGGGGAGTTTATGGATATCCATGCACAGCATAGGGATGAGCCCGAATTATTGTGGGAAACAGCTAAGGTGGTCTTGCGCGGCGACATTATTGCCTATGGGGCGCGGAAGCGAAAGCTGATAGCGTCACGAATAGTCCAAATGGAAAAGCAGGTCGTAAAGGCCCGACGTCAATGCACGGGGAATCCCACAGCGGTTAATAAACGATTACTTTGGGAGATGCAGTCGTCCCTTAAGGAGCTGCTCCATCAGAGAGCAAAGAAATCGTTGATGTATTATAAATACCAGCTTTATCGTTTCGGTAATAAACCGGGAAAACTTCTGGCGCAGTGTTTACGGGGTAGTAGAGGGACCCGCTCCGTGGCGGCACTGCGTGATGCTCAGGGCCAGTTGCATACAAATAGCCAGGCGATAGCCCAAGCTTTTCGTTCCTTTTTTCGGGAGCTTTACCAGGGAAGTAAAGGGTCCACGACATTAATGGAAAACTACCTTCAGGGGCTGCGAATTCCTAAGCTGACTGTGGAACAACGCTTGATGCTAGACGCCCCGGTAACTGAAGAGGAAGTTCATAAAGTTATATTGGGGGCCAGCTGCTATAAATCGCCGGGTCCAGACGGTTTTGGGGCGGAGTTCTATAAGATGCTGATCGGTAGGCTCACCCCCGTTCTGACCGCGGTGTACCACCAAAGGATTGAACGGGGCGGGTTTGGTTGGGGAGCGAACCATGCGTTTATTACGTTAATACCTAAACCTGGTAAGGACCCCACGCAGGCGGCTTCCTATCGGCCCATCTCCTTATTGAATTTCGATCTGAAAAAGTGTTAGCGAAGGTTCTGGCCGACCGTTTGGCCACCGTTCTGGGGGACTTGTTACAAGAGTCGCAGGTGGGTTTTGTTCGAGGGCGATATGCAGTGCGGAATCTACGGAAAATATTAGCCTCTATGGAATGGGTGCGAGCGCGAGAGGAGCAATCAATATTGATCAGTTTTGATGCGGAGAAGGCGTTCGATCGGGTCAACTGGGATTATATGAATTTTCTTTTGCCCCGGTATGGGCTGGGCGACAAGTTTATTAGGATGGTGGAGTTATTGTATGCCAATCCCACGGCTGGTATCTTGTGCAATGGGGTGCTGTCTGACAAATTTAACCTTGAAAGGGGCACTCGTCAAGGTTGCCCCCTTTCCCCGCTGTTGTTCGTGCTGACATTAGATCCACTACTGCGGAGTATAGCGGATTCCAAAGACATTCGGGGCGTCCGTATTGGGCCGTGTGGTTTTAAAGTGGCGGCTTTCGCGGATGACATTTTAGTCCATCTGTGCGACCCCCAACAGTCACTGCCGTGTCTGCTTGCTGAATTCTCGCGTTATGGTGCCTTTGCGGGGCTGCGTATTAACCGAGATAAATCGGAAGCTCTGGACATTGGGGGCCGGCTTCAGGGGTCTTGGGGGAGGGAGCTTCCCGTTTTAATGGGCTGGTACGTCCTTTATCTATTTGGGGATTGAGCTACCTAGAGATCCGACGACGCTGTATAGATGGAACTTTGAGCGTATCTGGTCCAAGGTTCGCTCACAGCTCCAACCTTGGGCCCCACTTCCGTTGTCCTTACTGGGCAGGGCGGCGGCATTGGGAATGGTGGTGTTACCACGAATTCTTTATTGGCTGCAAACTTTGCCGGTGTGGCTACTACATCGGGACCTTTTGCGTATTGAACGGGAATTTCAGGGTTTTCTCTGGAGGGGGGCTAGAGCACGTATACCGATGAGCCGTTTGAAGGGGGGATGGAGATCTGGGGCATTGGTGTGCCTGATCTTTGGACATATGCCTTGGCCTGCCAGGCTCGTCACCTAGGGGACTGGCTCGGCGCGACTGCGGTGTATACTCCGAGGGAGCTAGAGGAGTCCCTGGTGGCACCGCACTCGTTGCTGGCGGTTCTACATTTACGGCGGGAGGTTTTGCCGAGTCGTGTAGCGAATGGTGTGCTGGTCCAGGCGGCGCGGCGTACCTGGCAGCGGCTGAATAAATTATGGGGGAGTTCGCCGGAGATTTCGAGTTGGTTGCCGTTGCAGGGCAATGCCCAATTTCCCCCGGGATCGGACTCGGTCCCGTTCAGTCGATGGGCAGAGGGGGGGGGGGGGATACGGCTGCTGGGGCATGTAATTGACTTGGAGGGAAAGTGCAAACCATTGGCGGGGTTGTGTCGGGAGTATGATTTGTGTCCTTAAGCTTCTTTGTTTGCGTATATGCAGCTATCGCATTATGTGGGTTCAGTTTCGGGGCGAGAGTTGTTGAGTGACCATTCTGCACGGATACTAGCATTCTTCACCCTTGAGACAGAGACCTCACCCACCATTGCAAGTTTCAAAAAAGCATTGGAGCTTTCTGGGGCGCCGTTAGATTACTCGGCAGAGGAGGCTTCTTGGGCGAGAGAACTGGGTTGTGAGGTGGCCCCGGGTTCTGTTCGTGCAGCGCTGAGCCGGGTTGCTGGGCTGGTGGAAGGAGCTCGATGGCAGGAAATCCAGTTTAAATGTATTGTACGTGCCCATTTTTCCCCAAGGCGAGCACTACGTAGTCGTCTTACTGCATATGGTGGGTGCCCGAAATGTGCTTGTTCACTAGCAGACTTGGGCCATATGTGGTGGAGTTGTCCTCATATTCGCCGCTATTGGGTTCGGATAGCAAATTATTTAAGCGGCTTGTTGCAACAACGGGTCTGTTGGACGGGGTGGCTCGTCGTATTGGACCAGTTGGGACCACTCCACCCCAAAGGCTGATGGCAGAAATTGTTGATACGAAAAGCATGTCTGGTGGGGAAGAGTCCTGTGCTGCGGCGCTGGCTGGAGCCTGCGGCCCCCTCCTTTTGGGAGTGGCGTAATGGGTTCCACCAGTTTATGCTCCTGGAACGGAAGAGTGCACAGAGGCACCCTCGGAGCTGGGCCTCTTTTCTCTTGGTGTGGACACCCTATATTCAAGTACTACAGCCTAAAATCCATAGTGAAATTTTGTGCCTGGGGTAGGTTGGTGGGGTGCCCTTAGCCAACTGCTAAGAATAGGCTCGATAGGTCCCCTAGGTCTCGGGAGGGTGGAATTGGTGGGGGGAGGGGGGGAGCGGTTGGGTAGGTAGTTGATAAGTTTGTTTTATACCGTTGTGATATCCTGGGGCAGTGGACAAGACACAGCCCTGCCCTAGGTGTGTTGGTTTTTTATGACAGCATATTGGAAATGTGACATACTTTGTATTGTTATGTACTGTATTCTGTGCTCGTTAATAAATAAATATTTCAAAAAAAAAAAAAAAGGGGTTAAAGGAGCACTAAGAGGCGACAAGGCGATAGCGGAGAGACTGAATGAATTCTTTGCTTCAGTCTTTACTGAGGAAGATGTAGGGATGTTACCCATGACTGAAGTGGTATTTAAAGGTGCGGAAGAATTGAAGGAAATATCGATACATCGGGAAGATGTATTACAACTATTAGATAAGCTGAAGAGTAGCAAATCACCTGGGCCGGATGGTATACATCCAAGGGTGTTGAAAGAACTGAAATACGAGATTGCAGACCTGCTATTAGTAATCTGTGAACTATCATTAAAATCATCTCTAATACCTGAAGATTGGAGGATCGCCAATGTAACACCAATTTTTAAAAAGGGTTCCAGGGGTGATCCGGGAAACTACAGACCGGTGAGCCTGACATCAGTACCGGGAAAAAATGGTAGAAACCATCATAAAGAATAAAATTACTCAGCATGTAGATAGTCATGACCTAATGGGAGACAGCCAACATGGCTTTAGACAAGGAAGATCTTGTCTTACTAATCTGTTATGTTTTTTTGAAGGAGTGAATAATCAGGTGGACAAAGGTGAATCAGTTGATATTGTGTATGTGGACTTTCAGAAAGCCTTTGACAAGGTCCCTCATGAGAGACTTTTGGCAAAACTAAAGAGTCATGGGATAGGAGGCAGTGTACTATTGTGGATCAGGAACTGGTTAAAAGATAGAAAGCAGAGGGTAGGGCTAAATGGCCAATTTTCCCAATGGAGAAAGGTGAATAGTGGTGTACCCCAGGGATCTGTGCTGGGTCCGCTGCTTTTTGACATATTCATAAATGACCTGGAAAGTGGAATAACGAGTGAGGTTATCAAATTTGCAGATGACACAAAACTATTTAAAGTTGTTAAAACCCAAGAGGATTGTGGAAAATTGCAAGAGGATCTTGATAAATTGGAAGACTGGGCATCAAAATGGCAGATGAAATTTAATGTGGACAAGTGCAAAGTTATGCACCTAGGGAAGAACAACCCAAACTATGGTTACACGATGCAAGGTTCCACATTAGGAACCACCACCCAGGAAAAAGATTTAGGCGTCATTGTGGATACCATGTTAAAACCCTTGGCCCAGTGTGCAGCAGCGGCCAAGAGAGCAAACAGAATGCTAGGTATGATAAGGAAAGGAATGGAAAATAAAACAAAAGATATTATAATGCCTCTATATCGTTCCATGGTGAGACCGCACCTTGAATATTGTGTGCAATTCTGGTCGCCGTATCTTAAAAAGGATATAGCGATTTTAGAAAAGGTTCAGAGAAGAGCCACCAAAATGGTAAAGGGGATGGAAGGATACTCCTATGAAGAAAGGCTAAAAAGGTTAGGGCTCTTTAACCTGGAAAAGAGACGGCTGAGGGGAGATATGATAGAAGTCTATAAATTAATGAACGGAGTGGAACGGGTAAACGTAGATCGATTGTTTACGTTATCAGAATATAGAAAGACTAGGGGACATGCAATGAAGCTACAGGGTAAACTATTTAAGACTAATAAAAGAAAATATTTTTTCACTCAACGTGTAATCAAACTCTGGAATTTGTTACCGGAGGATGTAGTAAAGGCTGTTAGTGTAGCTGGGTTTAAAAAAAGGTTTGGACAAGTTCCTGGAGGAAAGGTCCATAAACCATTATTAAGAAGGGACCCAGGATATCAATGCTTGAACCAATACAAGCATTGTGGAACCTGTGTCCCTTGGGGAAACTGCTAGGTACATATGACCTAGATTGGCCACTGTTGGAAACAGAATACTGGGCTTGATGGACCTTGGTCTGACCCAGTATGGCACATCTTATGTTCTTATGTTCACTCGCCCGGGTCCAAACGTACTCGACTGAGGAAATCGGCCGCCACGTTCTCTGTTCCGGCCACTTGTGCTGCCGAGATTGCTGGGAGATGCAGCTTGGCCCAAGACATCAGCAGCTCCGCCTCCAAACTGGCACTTCCTGTGCCGCCCTGTCTGTTGATGTATGCCACCGTGGTGGCGTTGTCTGAAAAGATCCGCACCGCGCGAGCCCGCACCCGCGGTAGAAATTCCTGTAGGGTTCTCCAGACTGCCCCCATTTCTAGGCGATTGATGGACCACAACTGCTCTTCCGTCGTCCAGGAACCCTGCGCTACTTGTCCCTCGCAGTGAGCCCCCCAGCCGGACAGGCTGGCATCTGTCGTCAGCGGCACCCAGTCCGGAGATTCCAGGGGAACTCCGACCGTCAGGTTCGCTTCGCTCAGCCACCAACGGAGCGTCTTTCGTACCTCCCTGGGGCAGACTAGCCGTTGACCTAGAGACTGATGTTGATGGGACCACCTGCGTAGCAGAGACTTCTGTAAGGGTATCATGTGCGCCCTTGCCCACGGAACCAGATCAATCGTTGCTGCCATGGTGCCCAAAAGCTGCAGATAACGCCAAGCCGTCGGCTTCATCATGCATAGAAACTGTTGCACCAACCACCGAAGAGCTAACACTCTCCTCCGAGGAAGACACCCCCAAGCCGCCCGGGTGTCGAATCATGCCCCCAGGTGCTCGAGATTCTGGGAAGGTGTCAAGCGACTCTTGCCTGCATTGATCACCCAGCCTAACTCGGATAGGACGTCGACTACACGTTTTGTCGCTTGGACACTCTCCGCCTTGGACTTTGCTCGGATAAGCCAATCGTCCAGATAAGGGTGGACAAGAATACCCTTGCGCCTCAACGCTGCCGCCACCACCACCACCATTACCTTGGTGAAAATGCATGGGGCCGTTGCGAGACCGAAAGGGAGCGCCTGAAACTGAAAGTGACCCATTGGGACTGCAAACCACAGAAACCGATGGTAATCCGTATGAATAGGGATGTGAAGATACGCCTCCATGAGGTCCAGGGAGGTCAAGAACTCTCTTGCTCTGACCGCCACTATCACTGACCGAAGCGTCTTCATGTGAAAACGAGGAACGCGCAGACAGCTGTTTACCCGCTTGAGATCGAGAATAAGCCGAAAGGAACCCTCTTTCTTTGGCACAATGAAGAAGTATATGGAGTATCGACCTGCACCGCACTGATTTGCGGGTACCGGGACCAATGTTCCCTCTTATTTTCTGTAGGCCGTGTGCGCATAAAATATCAGCTGTGCAGCTTTTGAAGGAAGGTTACATTTTTGTGCGCCACATAATGACACTCGGAGTTATATACTTTAAAATTTGACTACACATCAGAATACAGTATGTACACCACATTGATTTTAATCAAATTAAATGAAAATAGATGATTACTAAATGAAGCGGAAAATGTCTAGTAATTACAATCACAACTTTTAAATTTTAAGACCTCTGTGGTGTTTTCTATCAGAATCAGAACCGTAATTTTTGTGCGCTCTGTTGTAAAGTATGTGCGCTCGCTCGGCAAGGTGTGTGCGCACAGCTTAGAGGGAACAGTGACCGGGACTACGGCCCTCAACCGCAAAAGGCGTTGTAGCGTTGACTGTACACCCTCCACCTTGGCCCTCACCCGACATGGGGATCGAACGAAGTCCGGCACCAGAGGCTTGACGAACTTGAGTGCGTAACCCTCTCGAATCACAAGGAGAACCCATTGATCCGTTCTGATCCGGACCCTGGCATGGTAAAACTTCCTTAATCGCCCTCCTACGGGAGATACCCCTGCCTGGGTCCCCCTCACTTCATTGTTGCTTTCGCTGATTCGGGGCAGAAGCAGCAGTTCCATAATATCCTCTGCCCGTGCCCTGAAACCCCGAAAGGGCTGATTCCTAGAAGTAAAACGGCCCCTCTGAAATGGTGAAAACCTCACTGACCGAAAACGCCTGAACTCACGGGACTGACCCCTCATAGGCCCGGGAACTCTACCCTGCTTCGGCTTATCCTCTGGGAGACGACCCCCTTTGGACTCCCCCAAGCCCTTAACCAGCTTATCGAGGTCCTCTCCGAACAACTGCTTTCCTTTGAAAGGCAACTTACTCAACCGGGTCTTAGAAGAGACATCCGCCGACCAATCCCGGAGCCAGAGATAACAGCACTGCCACAATCGACCCCCTGGCGTTCAAAAGCATCCATATCAAATCATAAAAGGTGTCCGCCAGGTAAGCCGTGCCCGATTCCAGCCTAGCCGCTGCTTCCACAGTCTTACCCGGTTCCGCTGCATCCGGTAGCTCTTGCGCCCAGCGCAAGGAGGCACGCACCACCAAGGCCGCACAAGCCGAGGCCTGGACCAATAACGCGCTGACATCAAATGCTTGCTTCAATAGGGTATCAAGCTTCCTGTCCTGAACATCCTTAAGCGCGGCACTACCCTCCACCGGGATAGTGGTCTTCTTCATCACTGCTGACACTGCTGCATCCACTCTCGGCGACCGAAACATGTCCTTATCGTGTTCCACCAACGGGTATAATCGAGACATGATACAAGACCCTCTGAGCCCTGTTTCAGGAAGCTCCCATTCGTCCAGAATCATCTGCTTAATAACTCTGTGCAACTGGAAAACCTTCTGGGGCTTTTGCACCGCTTGAAGAATAGGATCCTCCAACGCCTCTTCTTCCACTGCCCCTGCCGGTGCCATCTTAAGGGATTCCGAAATGAGCATGGCCAATTCCTCCTTATGGAAAACCCTGACAATTCTAGAGTCCTCTTCCAGAGGAAGCGCATCTTCCTCGACATCCTGTTCCTCCAGGTCCAGTTCTCCCTCTGAGGAACCAGAGCCCACTTCAGCAGCCAACTGGTCCTGCCGACGAGACTTACTGACCGGCTGAGAAGTACCCGGCTGTTCTTCTAAAAACTCCTCTAAAGTCCTTCTCTTGGTAGGGGTAGGGACCTTAGACTCCCCCTGCCTCAGACAAAAGGCTTTATGCATCAATAAAATAAATTCTGGGGAAAATCCACATGGGACCGACTGAGCAGCTCCCTGCCCCGATGAAGCCGCTGGCTGAGCCTCCAGGAGAGACAAGGGGTCCCCCGCCTCTGCCTGCGACGACACACCAGGTCCCTGCTCCCTTGAGCTAATCTCTGAAACAGCTTCATCTAAAGCACACTGCTCTGCAGAGCGAGTCTCTGCGGGAACACCCTTTGCAGACCCCCTCCGCTGTAAGAGAGCTCCTGCGTTGCCCACAAGCCCCACATTGTGGTTTAGCAGGCATAGTCACCCGTGTCTTGTTTCTGTCTCTTAGTTATTCTATCTTTTCTTTTTTTGTTGTTGTTTTTTACATCCCCTATAGTTAGAAAGAAACTGAACCAGAGGCAACTGTGCACAAATGTGAGAATCTGCCAGGCACCTTCCAAAACTCAGCGCCAAAACACTAGCGTTTTGCAGCCAAAAGGTTTCTCAAACAGCACCCTGCTGCCGCGGCTCTGCTTCCGGCATAAACAAAATGGCGGCAAAAAACAAAAACAGAACTTCACTGCCTCTGACTATACACGCGGTCCGAACAACCCCACGAAACCAGCCAAGCACCTGCACTAATGCTGAGAATTAAATTGCCGACTGCAACCCCCCGATGCCGACCTCTGTCACCGGAGACTTACCGCTACTGACAGCACCACCGTGCTCCACACACTCTTGCCGTGCTCGACGCTCCTCAACCACACAGGAGGGGCTCGGGAGTGGAGCTAGACCCCGATTGACCAGCCGGCACCACCTCTGTCCCTGCAACCCAGTCTGCTCACCTGAAGCCGCTGCTCTTTGGCCTTGCTAGATCACTCTTCCTCTTTTTTTTTTTTTCAATAACTTTACCGGCAAGAGCAACAAAATCTTTTAAAATTTAAAGGGACAATCCCTAACCATACAGATCCAAAAACCTCCAAAATTTAAACTAAACTCTTCCTAGTTGTTCCTTCAGTGAGCCCCACTGAAAAAAAACACCTGCTCCAGCTGCTAGGAGACTGAGCTTACTGGGGGTGGTGCCAGCTGCCTAAGTATCCTGATGTCATCAAAGTTATGACATGCTCAGTCTCCCAAGCTGCTGGAAGAGGTGCACAACCCTATGGTACGGGACTAGACTGGAGAGACAATAAGGAATTTGGAATCTTTAAGCTCTGTCTGCTCTGTACTCAAGGGCATTTGGGCTACTTTTGTCTTTATTGGAACCTCTCTGCTGATATGCCCTAACTTCAATCTTTTGCTAGTATCCTTCAAGGATACATTGTTCTGAACCATGCACTCTTAGGCGATTGTCGGCTTTCCCCTACTATCTAGTTTAAAAGCTGCTCTCTCTCCTTTTTTAAAGGTTAATTTCAGCAGCCTGGTTCCGTCCGGGTAAGGTAGAACCCATCCCTTCGGAAGAGCTCCTCCTTTCCCCAGAATGTTCTCCAGTTCCTAACAAATCCAAAACCCTCATCCTTGCATCATCGCCTCATCCACGCATTGAGACTCTGGATCTCTATCTGCTTTTTGGGTCCTGTGCGTGGAACGGGAAGCATTTCGGAGAATGCTACCCTGGAAGTTATGGATTTCAACTTCCTACCTAAAAGCCTAAATTTAGCCTTCAGAACCTCCCTACCACACCTTCCTATGTCATTGGTACCGACATGCACCAAGACAACAGACGCCTCACCAGCACTATCTAAGACCTTATCTAGGTGGCGCGTGAGGTCTGCTACCTTCGCACCAGGCAAGCATGTTACCAGGCGATCCTCATGTCCACCAGCCACCCAGCTATCTACATACCTAATGATCGAATCACCAACAATAGCGGCTGTCCTAACCCTTCCCTCATGGGCACATGTCCCTGGAGAAACCTCCTCAAGGGGGTTTTACATCACCTGGAGGACAGGTCCTAGCTAAAGGATCACTTTCTGCCACACCAGGGTGATGCTCTCCTGTCACAAGGATGCTGCCAGACTGGAGGTGGGACTTCAGTACTATATCCATGTAGGTCTCGTCTATGTACCTCTCTGTCATCCTTATGCCCTCCAAGTCTGCTACTCTAGCCTCCATAGATCGGACTCGTTCTCTAAGAGCAAAGGTGGTGTTGGAGATCTGGATACCTCACGATCCTTGCAGCAAACAGGTGGATAACGTTCTCCTGCTATGTAATATATGTGTTCAGTCACATGCCCCTATCCTCCAGTGATCGTTGGTCACCTCACATACACTGCAACAGTGATGTGGGTCTTCCGCACCCATGCCCAGTCTCACAAGGGTCATGAACAGGGGTTTGCAGCTTCCCTATCTGCACAGCCCTGGTGTCAGTGACATATGAGCAGCCATCTTGACATTTCCCACACAAGTAATGGGGCTGTCGACGATGGACTGCAACCCTCCAAGGATGATGGTGAGGGGATTGCAGAAAGGGACAGCCAGGTGCCCCTCTGGGCACATTAGAGACAGAGATGCAACACTGCCAGAGGCAGAAGGAGCATAGCACCAGAATAGACAGGCCAGTGGAAGCAGAGATGCAGCCAGACCTGGAAGAGGAAGGCACAGATGGGCACTTTGAGAAGACGAAGCTTCATGAAGAAGTGCAAGCTCCCAATGTAACAAGTGAGATAGCATTCAATCCATGAGAGGAAAGCCGGCAGCTCAACTGTCACAGACACCAGCCGATCTACTGGGGGAGTGTTTCCTACAGCAAAACAAAGACCACCTAGCATTGGAGAGGAATCGAACCCGTCTTTAAGGACATTCTACATGTGCAGTGGAAGAGGAAGGAGACAGAAGATCATAGCCTGAAAAGGCTTGATCACATAAGCCACACCCTGGACAACCTTGTATCACATTTCGGTCTTCTAGTCTCCTACCTAACCCAACCATGGGAGCTCCCTGACAATGCATTCCCCTCTCCCCCCCCCCATCCCTGTTTTCACTGTCTCCATACCAAACCACACATATGGCAGAGGCACAAAGGCCTGGCTTTGCCAGACAGATGAGCCATCACACAGCATTTCTTGGAGTGGTATTCCATCCCCACCCAAAATTTCACCTTTTTTGCTACCAAAAGTGCCACTCGAACAAATTTAATCTCTGCTTTGGACAATTTATTGTCTTGTCAAATTGTGGCATCTCCCAACAGAATTAAATAGACACGAGTAGATCCAAAAGGAAAAAGCTTGCCTGTAGGATCACGTTGATTCAAGCAAGTTTTTTTCCTTTTGGATCTACTCATGTCTATGTAGGACCCATCTCTTTCTCCCACTCCCTCTTTCTTTTTATTTTTTCATTTCTAATAGAATTTTCCCCCACTATGATGTCTTGCAGGCTTATGAATACACTGGATGTTCTCCAGGTCTTAGTTGTTAGGATTGCAGCACTTTTCATCTTCTAAAGATAACTTGCCTTAAAGTGAGCAAACCTATTCTTAATACACTGAACTATATGTCCATTGACAATCACACTGGAATGTGTATATATTGATTGTCCTCATAATGTGGTTCTTTTTTGCACATTGTAGGTTTAGCACTATACTCATTCCTGGGCAGAAGCACTCTTATTCTCATAAGAATAAGTGCCTTTTGTATTGACTGCTTACTTTAGTTACGCTTTGGTTAGGTTGCTGCTTTCAATTTCATGGAATGTTTAAAACCAGCATAAAGTGTTCTTTAGGAATATACATTGAGCAATGTTATACTCCACACCCCTACCTCCATGATATATGTTGTACACTATAGCTGTTCCCATGGGTTATGTATCGATGTCCTCCACATCCATCTTTCTCCTTTGATGTGAACAGCTTTATATTGCATGAAAGTAGGTGGGCCCATATTAGTTGACAAGATTGTCCAACCTTCACCCCTCTGCACTAGGTTTTTAGAACACTGGTGCTAGTCAAAGTCCGTTCTTCTGTTTGTTTGTTTATATTATTTTCCTATTCATGCACATGTGAATGATATTTTATAGAGTTGCTATTATATTTTCCTTTATCTTAATTAGCCCTTCTTGCATTTGTAAAAGTCTTAACTTTAGTTTTGAGCTCAGCATTGCTCATTATTTATTTATATATTTTTTATTTTTATATTTGTTGGTATTTTAAGTATTTTATTGTACATTTTGTTATTTGATTTGTATTTATATTCACTGTCATAACATTATGTTTTTTTTATGAGGCTATAGCCCCTGAGGAAGGCAATGCCGAAATGTGTTGGGGTAGTACTGCAATAAAGGTTGAACCTGCTGCCATCTACTCTCCGCTGTTCGTAAGAGAGAATTGATCCACCTGTGGCATCAGTACTGGCCCCTGCAATAACTGGTTGGGCCGACTCGGCAGGCACCACAGATGATCTACTATTAGTCTGAGCAGATCTGCATACCTTGGCCTGCGCAGACAATCAGAAGCAATGAGTATAACCAGTCCCTGATGAGCCTCTATCCTTTGAACTAGACTTCCTTTTAATGCCCATGGCAGAAACACATAGAGCAGCCAGGGGTGGCTCTATCATGAGGCGAAGTGAGGCGGCTGCCTCAGGCGGCGAAGTTTTAAAGGCGGCAAAAAATGCCCCCAAAATAGCCGCCTCACTTCAAAAGTTAAAAATAAAAAAAATCCAAACGCTCAAGTTGCTGCCGCTGCCGAGTCCACTTCTCGGCAGCAGCAGACTCACCTCTCCTTCCTATATCAGTCGCGGCTCCTGCTTCTTGGCACCGCGGCTGTGCTAGCGACATCAGCTTAAACACAAAGCAAAACCGGTGCGGAGCCTTCCCGTGCAGTGGCTGCTATAGGAAGGAGAGGTGAGTCTGCCGCTGTCGAGAAGCGGACTCAGCAGCGGCAGCAACTTGAGTGGTTGTTTTTTCCCCTGGGGGCCAGGACTGGAAATGGGTGGTGTCTAGGACTGGAATTGGGCTGCCAGGGAGGGGGGTTAGAACTGGTAATGGGCAGATGGTAGGCTAGCACTGGAAATGAGCTAGGACTGCTAATAGGCTGATTAGGGGTCTAGGACTGGAAATGGGCTAATGGGGGAGGGGAGGAGAGTGATGCTGGCCCTGGAAGAAAACTAGGGGCTAGGGCTACAAATGGGCTGATGCGGGAGGATGGTAGAATAGGACTGGAAGGGAGCGGATAATGACAGGGTCTGCCAGGGGAAGGAGGGGGCACGAAGGGAGCTGACACGGGGGAAGGTGGGGGCTGGAAAGGAGCTGACACTTGGGATGTACTGAAGGAGGACTGGAAGGGAGCTGACATTTGGGGATTGGAGTGGTAGGTGGTTGGGTAATGGGGAGGAGGCTGGAAGGGAGCTGACATGCAAATGGCACTGGAAGGGGGATGGAAAGAGGGTAGGGCGACTGGAAGGGAGGTGACTGGGGGGGTGGCACTGAGAGTGGAAGTGAGCTGATATCTGGGATGGTATTTGGACTAGACGGTGCTGGACAGTGGGGAAGGAGGGGGACTGGAAGGGAATGGACACCAGTTGCAGTCATGGGAATGCAAGGCGGTTGACACTGGAAGGTACTGGGAGGGAAGGGGGCTGATACTGGGGAGGCTTACTGGAACTGGAAATGGGCTGATGGAAGGAAGTGAAGAAAACAAAAGAAGAGATAAGAAAATGGCAGATGGACCATAGATCACAGAAAGAGAGCTAAGAGAAGACAGGAAAGCTGAAGCCTCAGATCAGGACCAGCATGATCAGAGAATAAAATGGTCAGACAACAAAGGTAGAAAAAATAATTTTATTTAAATTTTAGTTATTGGACTCTGTGCTATTTTTATATTTTACACAGTATTGGGGAACTGCATCTCTTATTTATCTGATATTGCACTGCATGTGGATTCTGGCTTCTTGGGGTTTCAATTGAAATTTAGTCTACATATTTTTTTTTTTACTTTAGATTGTGGTTACTTATTCTGTACTTGGTGAGGGTCGATGTTGCGAGTGTTTGGCTGAGGTCAGGTGTTCTGTTAACATGGAGTTTGTACATAAAGATCTATACTGTACTGTAGTAATTTGACTTGTTCAGCTTTTCAAATAGGTGTATGGATGTTCCAGGGCCCACTATAGTATTTACAGTGATGCTTTTTTTGGATGGGCTCCTTAAGTGAGTTTTAGAAGTTTGTGCTGATATCTTTATCTTTATTCATATTTGATAAACCGCTATTGTAAGAACATTAAGCGGTGTACAATAAAAAGGATGGATTTAACACTGCAAACCAAGAAAAGGAACGCCAATAATAAATAGGAAAGAAGGAGGCAGGACAGAGTAGTAACATCACACTATTACCAAATCATAAGACAGACATAGCCCAGCCGGGCAACATAGACAAACGGACAAGGGGCAGGCAAATGACAACTTAAAAAAGGACAAAGACAAAAACAGGGCAGTCAGGGAGGGGCCTCAGGGGATATGGTATGATATGGTAGGTTTGCTCTTTGTTGTAGGGTTTTTTTTATTAGTTCACAATATGCCTGGTACTGGAGAATAGTGGTTGTTGTTAGTGAGATGATCAGAATCAGATTTTTATTTTTTTTTTTATATTGATTTCTGTGGGTGAATGTCCTGCTTCTGCAATGCACCTACTGTGAATGCAAAATATATGTTGAAAAAGAAAAAGCAAGAACCATAACTCAGTTTATAACAAAATGAGTTATAATTTAATTTTATAAACTGTGCTGTTGGTTCTTGCTGTCTTTTAGTTCCTTGGTGTGCAAACGGGTCCGTAACTAGCCCTGTGCAAGCAGTGCAGCCGCACAGGGCGTAAAGGTTTGGGGGGCGCATTTCGGCTGTCTGCTGTTGCCCTGCTGCCGCTGGCAGGACAATAGCAGGCAGATGAAATGCGCTCCCTAAGCCTTTTTGCAGCACTTTAAGCAGGTCTGGTCCCTCCCTTCTCCGACGCAATGTCAGAGTAGGGAGGGACAGATCTTCTTAAAGTGCCGGCGCCTTTCAGATTGAGCGCACGCCCCCTCCTCCTCCCCATACCTCCGTCCAGCGGCGCCTCCGTGAAAAAAACAGAGGGCAGCAGCAGCAGGGAAAGAGCAGGCAGAGCTGGACAGAGGTATGGGGGAGAGGGGGGGGCGTGTGTCCGAGCTGCAAATCGCACAGGGTGCGAATACAGCTCGAGATGGCCCTGTGTGCAAATATCTTGCATTTCCTCCATATAATCTAATCGGCTTTTTGGTTTGGTTCAGTCTCTGATTGGATTTCTGAAAAAGCCCCGCACCCTCTAAGATGGGTGGGGGGGGGGGCGCCTTTTCATACTTCGCCTCAGGCAGCAGATTGCCTTGAGCCGCCCCTGAGAGCAGCGCTCCGTGTTGAACTAGAG
Source organism: Ichthyophis bannanicus (assembly GCA_033557465.1). Taxonomy (NCBI): domain Eukaryota; kingdom Metazoa; phylum Chordata; class Amphibia; order Gymnophiona; family Ichthyophiidae; genus Ichthyophis; species Ichthyophis bannanicus. Next base: position 199,584,615 of record CM066039.1, read on the forward strand.
CATCCAGACCTTCCAACATCCATTTCCTCCATCTGCTGAAGAAGCGAGACACCTTGGCTGAGGAGAAGGTCACCATCAGATCCATGATCGGCAGCCCCCACCTGTCCATTATCCATGTGAAGATGTCATCGCTTAGCGACCACTCCCCGGGGTCCAGGCGAAACTGACCGAGATAGTTGGCCATCATGTTTTATGTGCCTGCCACGTGTGCTGCCAAAATCACCTGCCGATTTTCCTCTGCCCAACTTAACAACGGCCCTATCTTTATTCTGAGCTATACACTGCTTATGCCCCCCCTTGGCGACTGACGTACGCCACCGTAGTAGCATTGTCTGAGAATACCCACAGCGCTTTCCCACGTAAGCTGGTACTAAACTCCTGCAGTGCCAGGAATACTGCTCTCATCTACAACCGGTTGATGGGCCACGCTCTCTGTTCTATGGTCCAAACTCCCTGCACTACTTGACCCTGACAATGGGCTCTCCAGCCCGAGAGGCTGGCATCCATCATCAATGGGTGACTCCAGAGGCATGCCATCCAACAACTTCTCCAGTGTCAGCCACCACTGAAGCGCCGCCCGCATCTCCCTTGGGGATGGTAACGGATGTACGGATGTGTTAGGAGCTGATGCTGTGCTGACCATCTGCACAACACGGCTCTTTGGATGTGAGCTCGTGCCCTCAGTACCAACTAGATCAGCGCCACCATAGACCCTAGTAGTTGGAGATAATGCCAAGCCGTGGGTACCTTCAACCTGAGGAATTACCTGATCTGTGTCTGTAGTGACTGCACCCTCTCCAGTGGCAGGGATATTCTCGCCTTTTCGGTCTCCCAGATACACGAGGTCCTGGAAGGGCGAGAGCCGGCTCTTGGCATAATTGACCACCCAGCTGAGTTCCTGTAAAAACTCTATGACTCGTGCTGTGGTCCGCTCGCTTTCCTCTGCGGACTTTGCCATTATGAGCCAATCATCTAAGTAGGGATGCAGAAAAATGCCCTCCTACCGGAGGGACGCTGCTATCACTACCATTATCTTGGTAAAATGTCCAAGAAGCGGACGCCAGGCCGAAAGGCAACGCCCAGAACTGGAAGTGCTCCATTGGAACTGCGAAGCAGAGATACCGCTGATGCTCGGGACGAATTGGAATGTGCAAGTAGGCTTCCGTGTTATCTAGAGAGGATAGGAATTTGTCTTCTCTGACGGCCACAATAACTGACCTGCGTGTCTCCATGCGGAAGCGGGGGACACGGAGACAGTGATTTACCCACTTGAGGTCCAAAGTGCCTTCCTTTTAGGGAGCCACAAAATAAATGGAGTATTGACCATAGCTGCACTGGTTGCGGGGCACCAGTATTACCGCCCACAACTGCAGCAGGCGATGGAGGGTGTCCTGCACTGTCACAAACTTTGCCCTTGCTTTTCAGGGAGAACTGACGAAGGCATCTGACAGCAGCCAAGCAAACTCTAGTGTGTAACCCTCTCTGATGATCTCCAAAACCCACTGATTGGAAGTAATGTGACTCAGGCCAGGTAGAATTCCCGCAGCCGATCTCCCACAGGAAGAAGATCCGGCTGGGCCATCCTTATCTCACTGTGGCTTCTTGGGGGCAGACAAGGGAGTCGAGTAAAACCCCCTTCCTGTTCCTTCAAACTCTTGAAAGGCCTGCCCCCTGGACTGGTAGTGCCCCCTTTGATAGGGTGCTAACCATTGAGCCCTTTGGGGACGAGGGAATGTATCCAGTACCTGCTTATATAGTGATTGTAAACCGCTCTGATGCCCTTCAGCCTGGGCGGTATATCAAGAATTGCATAAACATACCATCTGAAAACGTCAGAAAGCCCTCGGCTGACCTCTTGCTGTTCCTGTTTGATGTCCCGGCTTCAGGTTATCTTCCAGGAGCCAACTACCTTTGGTCTCTCCCAAGTCCTTGACCAGTTTGTCCAAGGCCTCGCCAAACAGCAGCTTACTTCTGAAAGGCAGCTTACTCAAATGTGATTTAAAGGAAACATCTGCCAATCAATTCTGTAACCAGAGTTACCATGTAGCATCTATCACTGAAGCCATACCTTTTGCCAGACTTCTAATGAGGTCATAAAAGACATCCGCCAAGTATGCGACCCCAGACTCCAACTTAGCTGCTTCCAGGGTTGGTGACTGCCCTTGACAAGTCTGTTCCAATGTGCTCTGCACCCAGCACAGACAAGCCCTGGCCACAAAAGCTCCCACCCAACAGATGCCTGCAAGGACAGGGCATTAATGTCAAAGACCTGCTTCAGTAAAGTCTCTAACTTTCTATCCTGCACATCCTTGAGTGTGGTGCTCCTTTCCACCAGTATGGTGGTCTTTTAGTGACTGCCGACACTGCCATTTCCACTTTCAGAGAGAGTAGGATCTCTCTTTCCTGATCCAAAAGAGAATAGAGTCGGACCATGGTGTGCGTGCCCTTTAGTGGGCCCTCTGGGATGTCCCATTCATCCTGAATCATATGTTTGATCACTCTTGCATCAGGAACACCATCTGCGTCTTGTGAACAGCCTGAAAAAGAGTCGATCCTCCAAGGGATCTTCCTCCTGGGAAACTCCTGCTCCTATATTTAGCACTTTCGACAACTGTGATATGAGCAATGCCAACTCTTTTCGGCGGAAGATCCTCATGATGTGAGAAATTCCGCCTATGGAATCTCCCCCTCTTCCAGTTTTCCTGGCTCTCTATCCAGGTTGATCTCCCTTTTGAGATCCTCCTGGTTGGTCAAATGGAGTAACCCAGTATTAACCAAGGGGTCCATCTCAACTCGTCGCCTACATGCTGTAAGGCTCGTCGTCTGCTGCCCCTGCTTCGGGCAGCCTTTTTCTTTTGCTCTTAGTTGAACTGTCTGCGGGTGCCGGTGCCAGTTGCTTCATGCAAAAAGCTTTATGTATGAGCAGCACGAACTTGGGAGAAAAACCACCTGCCAAAACACTATCCCCCTGCAGTTCCAGAGACATAGATGGGCGAAGCGAGGACAACTGCGCATACCGTCGGTCAAGGATCTCAAGTCCCCTGCCAGTCTCTATGACCACCTTCAGGCTTTCTGTGGCCCTCAGTGGAAATGTGTGGCCCCCCTCACCTGTGCACCTGCCTCCAAGCCTCCCACAGCTCCTGCCTCCTTCAGTTTGGCAAGAGACCCCTCCAGGAGACCCTCTTCTAAGGACAGCAACTCTGTCTCACAAACACGGCAAAATCCTGTTGCTGAGACTGAGCCACACATTGAACTGCATGCCAAACAGGAGGCTCTGGTGGGCATGGCCAGCACAGAGAAAAAAAGAGCTCCTAGACATCCCTCCACCCAAAACCTCTGCTGAAAAATAAGGCAGCCTGCTTCTACTTTCTTTGTTTCTTCTAACTTTCACTCCCTTATTGTCAGGACCTTAAAAAGCAATAAAACGCATTTTAAAAGTGCCGCTGCGTCCACATCAGCTGCCCCACAGTTAGAAGGCCCAAAAAGGAAATGATCCGGAAATGGAATCATTTCCCATGCCAAGTCAAAATAGCCCCTGTCAACCACACGGTTTCCCGCTTCAGTCAGCAGCCCTGACGCATTGCTCCACACGAAAGAAAAAAAACCCATAGCACTAAAAACAAAGCACTCCGGCCCCGAACTTCATCCACCGACCGGTTACCTAAATGTGGGCTGCCACACTCCCGCACTGAGCTCTGAAGTCCCCAGATGCCGACAGGAGATGTTGGAGTGTTTTCTTAATGAAACGAGCAAGGCAAAGCAATGCGATGCGATTCAGAAGCGGCTCCTCACCCATCTCTGGGTTTGGGAGCCGTTCAGTCTGCTAAGGGTACCCAGCTGACTGACTGCCTAAATTAAGATTTTTTTTCAATAGACTTAGACTCGTCCAGCAGACCCTTCTGATGCTACTACAGCCAATTTAAATTTAAGAAAAATAAGAAAATATCACTTAGTTGTCTCTGTAGTGAGTCCAGCTTCTTAGATCACCTCTCTCCAGCTTCTTTGAGACTGAGTTTACTGGGGCTGGAGTGGTGCCAGCTACCTAAGAACACTGATGTCATCAGGGATGACATGCTCAGTCTCCCAGCTGCTGGTGAGAGCTGACAACCCAAATGTTGGGACAGCACTGGAGGGACAATAAGGAAACGTATATCCACCATCTGCTAGAGTCAGAAAAATACTGGTTTATGCCTCTAAGGCAGAAGTTCTCAAATCCAGTCCTGGAGGGCTGGAAACCAATCAGGTTTTCGGGATATCCCTAATGAATATGCATGAGATAGATTCAAGTACAATGGAGGCAGTGCATGCAAATATATCTCATGCATATTCATTAGGGATATCCTGAAAACCTGACTGGTTTGCAGCCCTCCAGGACTAGATTTGAGTACCTCTGCTCTAAGGGCACAGGCTGTTAATGGCATGATGTCATGAGAGGCCTCTGGAACCTCTCTCTTTCTCCATATCTGCTTGTAGGGGAACACAACCCACTTATCTGGACCGATCTAGAAGGATGATATGGAGGCCTTGACCACATCCCCTACAACAAACTCCATAGACTGCTTGTTGAGTAAAAAAGAGTAATTAGACCTTACCTGGTTCCTGGAGAGACTCCAGTTCAGTCCTACACCTCTTCCAGCAGCTTGGAGACTGAGCATGTCATCCTTTTGATGACATCAGTGTACTTATACTGATGGCACCTCCCACCAGCTCCAGTAACCTAATGACAAAGCAGACTCACAGGAGCAACAAATAAGAAGTTCAAATCAACTATTTACAATCAAACAGACCTTAAACTGAGAATAATCTCCAACTAAGCTGTGAACCACCAACAAAACCAAACCCCCATCCCTCAAGGATGGAATTCCCCTAGCCCCTCGAAAGAGGAGGCGTCCTACCTGTGACCTGCTGGGTCCAAGATGCCACATCTAGAGAAAGAACCCAACAGATCCTGGTCTGCCTGCCCCACCCTTACCAGTGGGGCATCCAGCTGATGTCCCTGATCCCTACAGCTCCCTCTAGACTCCTTCCCAGGACCCTGGGTTGTGAAAAAAGGCAACTCCTAGAGGACCACTCTGGGTGGGATCCGGGACTGGACTCGAGTCTCTCCAGGAACCATAATTAGCAGGTAAGGTCTAATTATTCTTTCCTTATCATTCCTCCAGTCCAGTCCTACATCTCTGGGATGTAACAGAGCAGTTCGATCAACGGGAGGGACCCGCAATACCGGCCCAAAGGACAGTCCTGCTGAAACAGGTATTCCCCGTGACCTGAAAATCCAGGTGATAATGCTTCTCAAAAGTATGCAGAGAGGACCACATAGCCGCCCTACAAATCTCCACCGGTAATACTAGGCCAAACTCTGCCCACGAGGCCGCCTGGACCTGTGTGGAGTATGCTCGCAAGCATGCGGGCACCGTCCTGCCCTTCAACAAGGGCGTTGAGGTAATTGCTTCTCTGATCCACTGAGAGATGGAGGCCTTGGCTACCGCCTCCCCTTTGCATGGACGACCAAACAATACGAACAGTCACTCTGACTTGCAGAACGACGCCGTCCTTTTTACGCACCACCGTGGAATCCTCTGAACATTCAAGAGACGCAGGTGTGCATCCATGGCCGCCTCCTCTGCTAGAAGGGAGACCAGCTGATTTACATGAAAAGCCGAGACTACTTTGGGCAGGAAGGAAGGCACTGGCCAAAGGACCACCCTCTCCTTTGAGAAAAAAACTAATGGTTCTTGGCATGACAGGGCTTGAAGCTCCGAAATTCTTCATGCCGAGCAAATTGCCACAAGAAACACTGTCTTAAGGATCAGATTCTTCAGTAAAGAACAAGACAAAGGCTCAAAAGGTTCCCCCATAAGGGCCGACAACACCAAATTAAGATCCCAGGGGGGCACCACTGATCTCTGCAGCGGTCGGAGGCGACCCACCGCCCTCAGAAATCTTAACACATCCGGGTGGGTCCCCAAAGATACCCCTTGGACCCTCCCCCAATAACAGGAGATCACCGCCAGCTGCGCACGCAGGGAACTGGTGGCTAACCCCTTCTCAAAGCCTGCCTGCAGAAAGGCCAAAATATCCGGTATGGAAGCTGAGGAAGACCGGCATTGCTGACCTCCACACTCTGATATAGGAAAGGCAGGTCGAGCTCTTCCAGGCCTTGAGCAGGGTGGAGATTACCGAGCCCAAATAACCTGTCTTCCTTAACCTCGCCCTTTCAAGAGCCATGCCATAAGCAAGAATCGATCCACCTGAGGCATCTGGATCAGTCCCTGGGTTAACAGATCCTCTCTTGCAGGGAGCCGCCATGGCCGGTCCCTCCAGGAGCCGCACCAAATCGGCATACCATGGACGCCTTGGCCAGTCTGGGGCTATCAAAATAACCAACCCCCAGTGCGCTTCGATCCTCTGAACCACCCTGCCCTATGAGTGCCCATGGGGGAAACCCATAAAGTGGACCCTCCGAGAGCCACCTTTGCAGCAGGGCATCCAGGCCTTCCAACATCCTCTCTCACCTCCTGCTGAAGCAGCAGCTTGCCTTGGCCGAAGCCCAAGTCGCCATGAGCTCCATGATCAGAGAGCCCCATCTGGCTGCCAATTGGGAGAATACTTCCTGGCAGAGGACCCACTCGCCAGGGTCCACCTGCACCCGGCTGAGGTAATCCGCTGTTCCATTGTCGACCCCTGCCACATGTGCCACCAACAAAGCTAGGAGATGGCTTTCTGCCCATTCCAGCAGAGATTTTCCACCTCTTCTTCCAAAGAGGCACTTCCTGTGCCCCCCTGGAAATTGATGTAGGCTACCATGGTCGCATTGTCTGAGAAAACCCATATCATTTTTCCCTGTAACCACAGCTCGAAACTCCAGAGCACCTGAGCCACCGCTCTCATTTCCAGCCCGTTGATGGACCAAAGGGCTTCCTCTGGACTCCAGCACCCCTGGGCAAAGTGTCCCTCGCAGTGGGCCCCCCAGCCGGACAGGCTTGTGCCTATTGTCAGTGGAATCCACTGTGGAGGCTCGAGGGGAATACCCTCTGCCAGGTTTCCTGGACAGAGCCACCACTTGAATGCTCTTCTGGTCGCTGTCAGGTAATGCCAGGCCGATGGAGCTGCCATGCCTAAGAAGCTGCGCACCAACCACTGCAGCCCCTGTGCTCTGGCAGAAAGACCTTCCCCTTGAGAGTGTCGAAGCATGCTCCAAAATTCTCAATCTCCTGGGATGGAATCAGACGGCTTTTGGAGTGGTTGAAAACCCAACCGAGACCCTGCAAGAACTCCACCACTCTTGCCATTACTCGCTCACTCTCTTCCTTTGACTTTGCCCGAATCAACCAGTTGTTGAGGTACGGGTGTACCAGCACTCCCTCCTTGCAAAGCGCCGCTGCCACCACTACCATAACCTTGGTGAAGACACTGGGAGTGGCAAGGCTTGAAACTGGAAGTAGCCCATTGGCACCACAAACCAGAGACACTGTTGATGTTCCAACTGGATGGGAATGTGCAGGTATGCCTCGAGGAGATCGAGTGACATCAGGTACTCCTCGCTCCGTACTGCCGCTATCATCAACCACAGCATTTCCATATGAAAGTGTGGCACCCACAGACATCGATTCACGAAGTCGAGGATTGGACCGAAAGAACCCTCCTTTTCTGTCACCACGAAGTAAATGGAGTAACGACTGCCTCCGCACTGGTCTTCGGGGATGGGGACTACCGCCCCTAAGTGAGAGCTATGTCAGGGTGTCCCCTATCACCGTGGCATTGGCTCGGGACTTGCAGGGGGAGACAACAAAGGACGGGCATACCAGCCTTGCCAGCTCAAGGGCATAGCCCTCCTGGATGACATCCAGGACCCATCTGTCCGAGGTGACTCGGGCCCAGGCCGAGCAGAACTCCCAAAGATGACCTCCCATGGGCTGACCTCCACCTGGGACCCCCTCGCTTCACTGCGCTCTCTTAGGTCCCGAGGAGGAGGATGCGCCAAATCCCCTCCTCGCGCCTCGAAACCCCTGCCCCCTGGAAGGAAACTGTCTCCTCTGGTAGGGAGCAAGGCAGGTCGAGCAAAACCTCCTGAAGTCCCATGGCTGGTACCGTGCTCTGCTTCTGTTCATCCTTGGGAAGGCATCCCCTCTGGGTCTCCACCAGATCTTTCACCACTTTGTCTAGATCCTCCCCAAAGAGGAGCTTCCCCTTAAAGGGGGGCTTGCTGAGCCTGGACTTGAAGGAACTGTCAGCCGCCCAGTTTCGTAGCCAAAGGTAGTGGCATGCCACCACCAGGGAGGCCATACTCTTAGAAAGGCCTCTGATCAGCCAGCCAGTCCCTACAGACCAAAGCCTGCAGCGTGAAAGTGTTGATATCAAAGGCTTGTTTCAATATCGTATCCAACTTCCTATCCTGGGGGGTTTTGAGAGCTGCGCTGCCATCAACCGGAATCGTCGTCTTCTTGGTTACTGTGGACAATGTGGCGTCCACCTTGGGAGACTAGAGCAGCTCCTTTTCCAGCTCCGGGAAAGGATATGTGCACCATGGTCCTCACCCCCCCCCCCCCCCCCCACAAACTTGCTTCCAGTAGTCTCCACTTGTCCAGGATCATCTGCTTGACTATTCAATGGATGGGAAAGACCCTCTGCGACTTCTGCACCGCCTGCAGCAATGGGTCCTCCAACACGTCCTCCTCTGCCGGGCAACCTGTGGGCATATTCAGGGCCTTTAAAGATTTGACAATGAGCGCCGGCAACTCCTCCCGAACAATACCTGCCTGCTCCTCCTGATCCAGAATCTCTCCTTTCTCGAGTTCTTCATCGTCCATATCAAACTCCATATCCAGGCCCCCCCTGCCTAGGCCTTCTGACAGCAGCGATTGGTCTTCCCAATCCTCCCCAAGTCTGGACCTCTTGGGGGGACCCGAGGACGATCTGGACTCCTTCAGGCCAACCCTCTTGGCGCCTAGTTCCTGCACTGGTGTGGAAGTCCCCACGCGTTGTTGGCCCCAGACAGAAGACCTTATGAAGGAGTAGAACAAATTCTGACGAAAGCCCTCCCAGGGTTCCTCTGTCCCCCATGTCCTGGGAAGTGGAGGGTCTGGGGGGGCGGCTGAGGGCAAGGCGACCGCTCCAACAGCATAGCTGTTGAATTCCCCCCCCCCCTTGTTGTGAGTCGGGGCTCCTGCAACAAGGAGGGACTCTGCCCCAGACTCCACCCACCTGCAAGTCCCAGTCCACCGAAGAGACCTCATTAGCACACCCATGGCAGATGCCTGCCTTGGAGACCATCCCACACCTTGTTCCGCACATGAGGCATTGGGGTCTGGCAGGCATGGCGCCTTCTGACCGGCTTCCTCCTTAGCTCTCTCCTCTTTCTTTTTTTTGCAAGAAAACAAACAGAAGCGGGGGAGGAGGAGGGACTCAAGACAAGACTAACCTACCTGGCCAAGGAACCTGCCTGCCACAAGGGAAAGAACAACAGACAGAGGCTCCCTTCAGCTTCTATCCCCCTTTTATGTCCTTTTTTTTTTTTTTAAATTTAAATCTTAAAATAAATGCTGATAATCAGCCTTGTCTGAAGACGCCGAAGCGAAAAGGACCCACAGGAAAGGAGCTGCCTGGGAAGTCTAATCGAGGCTCTTCGACTGCAGGAGACAAATGGCATGCTTTTTTCACCGCGCCCAGAGTCGCTGTTCAGAATACCATGTGGCAGCCCACCGTGTACCACTCACATGGCCGAGCGTATCCACAGATCCTCCACCGCCCTCTTCTAAAACTGCGCGTTATTGTTGCTCTCTCCAGAATTGCATGAGGAAGTTCCACAAGCAATCAGGGACCTCCGGCTGCTCCCCCGCTCAGTCTTTAACTTCTGGCTTCAACAGAGAGGAGGGGCTAGGAATCTGTGTGCAGGCTCTCACTCTGTCCGTGGACTCCTCACCCATTCACGGGCTCGGGAGCCGCTTGAGATCCAGGCAGATCTTTGCTATCCCACACCCTCTTTGAAGTGCCCTGGGGGGAGGGGAGGACTTCTCATGATCCTGCTCTGAAGACTTTAGATAAGCTAGACTAGCCTAAAAAAGAAAAAGGAATCCAAAGCTAGATAAAATAGAAACCAAGCCCACAAAAAACTATTCCATTCTATTCTTCTTAGTTGTTCCTTCAGTGAGCCAGCACCCTGGCTCACCACCTCCTCCAGCTGCTTGGAGACTGAGCTTACTGGAACTGGTGGGAGGTGCCAGCAGTATAAGTACATTGATGTCATCAAAAGGATAACATGCTCAGTCTCCAAGCTGCTGGAAGAGGTGCACTACCCAGAGGTGCAGGACTGGACTGGAGGAATGATAAGGAAATACGTTTTCCTAATAAATATTTGTTTGTTTTAAATCTGATACCTGTTAGTTTCATGGAAAGTTCCCAAGTCCTGGTACAGTTTGAAGGCATAAATAACTATTCCCTATTTACCTCTTCCACCCCATTCATAGTTTTGTAAACCTCTATCATATCCCCCCTCGATCATCTCTTCTCCAGTCTGAAAAGTCCTAATCTATTCAGCATTTCATAAAGGAGTCATTTCATTCCCTTTATCATTTCCGTCACTCTTTTCTGCACATTTCACAATTCCATTATGGCTTTTTTTTTAAATAGTGCTACTAGAACTGTACACAGCATTCAAGATATGTCACAACATGGATCTATGAATCATCCATTCCTCCTTTATGAATAATTCCTAACATTCTATTTGCTTGTTTACTGTCACAAAACACTTGACTGAGGATTCCAAAGTATTATCCACAATTACTTCAAGCTTCTTTTCCGGGGTGGTGATGCCCAATACCAAACTTAGCATTGTATAAGTATAGAAATGATAATTACACTTACCTGGTAATTGTAGTTCCTTGAGTGACGACAGTTCAGTCCTCTACCTCTGGGTTGTCAACCTCCTCCTGCAGCTCGGAGACTGGCATGTCAAAATTATGACATCACTGGATATAGGCTGCTGCTCTTGCTTCACCTCCCCAGTGTGAACTATTAACAAAGCAGACTCAAAAGAGCAACAAATAAGTAGCTACCATAAACATTGTTAACTAAACTGGACTATCACCAACCTAGGTAAGGCCTTCTTATACCTTCCCTGCTACACACAGACGCAGATATTCATATATGGAAAACCCGAGGGTACTAAAACCATGTGACAGCCGACCTACCTGTAGTCTGCCTCCTCCTGACATTTACCTTGATCTGGACCTGAAAGAATTCCGGGTGGGAATGAGGACTGAACTGTCGTCACTCAAGGAACTACAATTACCAGGTAAGTGTAATTATCATTTCCTTATCGTTCCTCCAGTTCAGTCCTCTACCTCTGGGATGTACCAGAGCAGTAATCATTGGGCGGGACCTCTCCAGCCGGCACGTAATACTGCCGCAACGAAACAGGCATCGTTAGCAGCTGCCACGTCAAGACGGTAATGCCTACTGAATGTATGCAAGGACGACCAAGTCGCCGCCCTACAAATCTCCCCTGGGGGCACCAAGCTGTGCTCTGCCCAGGAAGCCGCGCTCGGGTGGAATGCGCCCGCAAACCTACGGGCACCGACCGCCCCTGAAGAAGGTAAGCGGACACAATTGCTTCCTGAATCCACCTGGCAATGGAAGCCTTAGCAGCCGCCTCCCCTTTGCGAACACTTCCAAACACAAAGAGACGATCAGACTTACGAAAAGGCTGAGTCACCTTCAGATATTGCCGTAACACCCTTTTTACATCCAACCGGTGTAAACTGCAATCCTGATCATTACCTTATAGCGAACCCAACACTGGCAAGGTAACCGACTGATTCAAATGAAAGGACGACACCACCTTAGGCAAAAAAGGAAGGAACTGGCCGCAAAACAACTTTCTCCTTAGAGAAGGATAAGAAGGGATCTCTAGATAACAAAGCCTGCAGCTCCGAAATGCGCCTAGCTGAACAGATCGCCACCAGAAAAACCGCTTTCAACGTCAAATCCTTCACCGACGCCTGGCGCAATGGCTCAAAGGGGGAATTGGTTAAGGCTTTCAGAACCAGATTGAGATCCCACGGCGGCACCACCACTCTGCTCAATGGGCGCAACCTAGAAACCGCCCTGAGAAACCACAACACATCAGAGTGAGCACCGAGAGCCACTCCCTGCACCTTGCCCCGATAACAAGAGAGCGCCACCAGTTGAACACGCAACGAACTGGCTGCAAGCCCCTTATCAAAGCCATCCTGAAGAAAACTTAAGACCACCGGGATAGATGCCGCAACAGCCCGAATCTGTCGCCTCGAACACCAATCCTCAAATATATGCCAAACGCGCACATACGCTAAGGACGTAGACTGTTTTCTCGCTCTGAGTAACGTAGCCACAACTGATGCCGAATAACCCTTTTTCTTCAGCCTGGCCCTTTCAATGGCCATACCGTAAGCGAGAACCGATCCACTTGAGGCATGAAGAGGGGACCTTGTCGCAACAGATCCGCCCTCTCCGGCAACCGCCAGGGCTCTCCGTCCAGAAGACGTACCAGGTCTGCATACCAAGGGCGCCTCGGCCAGTCGGGAGCTACCAGAAGCACCCTTCCTGGATGAGCTCCGACCCGTTGAATCACTCGGCCGATCAGGGCCCACGGCGGAAACATATACAGGAGACCCGAGACCGGCCACCGCTGCAACAGGGCGTCTATGCCCTCCAACATTCTTTTTTGCCTTCTGCTGAAAAAACGAGTGGCCTTCGCTGAGTGGAAGGTCGCCATTAAATCCATTATGGGCATCCCCCAACGGAGAACAATCTGATCGAATACTTCCGGATGCAGCTCCCACTCCCCTGGATCTACTTGGACCCTGCTGAGAAAATCGGCCCTCACGTTGTCTCTCCTGGCGATGTGCGCCGCTGAAATTGCTGACAAGCGACCTTCTATCCAAGCGAAGAGCAGATCTGCTTCCTCCTCCATGGCCGCACTTCCCGTGCCGCCCTGGCGATTGATGTAGGCGACCGTCGCCGAGTTGTCGGAGAGAACCCGGACCGACCGACCCACCACGGACTTCTCGAACGCTAGTAGCGCTCGAGCTACTGCTCGGAGTTCCAGGCAATTTATCGACCATGAGGCCTCCAGCGAAGACCAAAGTCCTTGCGTGAAACTGCTCCCGCAGTGGGCCCCTCAGCCCACCAGGCTGGCATCCGTCAATTGCGGGAGCCACTCCGGTTGTTCCAACGGCATACCGGCCTCCAGGGATTCCGGCCGCAACCACCACTGCAGGGACTGTTTGACTTTGGACGGAACAGGCAGCCATCTGTCCAGGGAATCCGACTGATGCTACCAGCGACGAAGCAGCGCTCTCTGCAGTGGTCGCATATGGAACCTGGCTCAAGGAACCACCTCCAGTGTCGCTGCCATCATCCCCAGCACCTGAAGGTAATCCCACGACGACGGCGCTGGAGTGACCCTGAACTTGCGCACCAAACTCCGAAGAGCCTAAGCTCTCTTGTCCGGCAAGAAGATCTGTCCCTGCTTCATGTCGAATCAGACTCCCAGGTACTCGAGCACCTGAGAGGGCTCCAGACGGCTCTTGGTCGGGTTGACTACCCAACCGAGATTCTGCAGAAACTCTACAACCCTGTTTGTCACCTGCCTGCTCTCTGCCTCGGATTTGGCTCGAATCAACCAATCGTCAAGGTATGGATGCACCAGAATTCCTTCTTTGCGCAACGCCGCCGCCGCCACCACCACCATAATTTTGGTGAACGTGCGTGGCGCCATTGCGAGCCCGAATGGCAACACTTGGAATTGATAGTGACCCCAAGGAAGGGCGAAACGCAAAAACTTTTGATGCGTTGTCCGAATTGGAATGTGTAAGTACGCCTCCGAAAGGTCGAGAGACGTTAAGAACTCTCCCTGACATACCGCTACAATGACGGATCGCAAGGTTTCGATTCGGAAATGAGGGACCCGCAGGCAGCGATTTACGTCTTTCAGATCCAAAATGGGCCGCAACGCTCCGCCCTTCTTTGGCACCACGAAATAAATGGAGTACCGACCCAAGCCGCGCTCCGCCTCCGGAACCTCCATGACCGCACCTAACCGCAGCAGCCGCTCCAGAGTGTTGCGGACCTCCAGGGTCTTTCTTTGTCCCCTGCAGGGGGACATGACGAAGGAATCTCGCACGGGCCGTGCCAACTTCAGCGCGTAACCCTCTCGAATTATTTCCAACACCCACTGGTCGGAGGTGATGTGGGCCCAAGCAGAAAGAAACCCCCTAAGCCTCCCGCCTATGGAAGGTTCCCCTGCCAGGACCCGCTTCATCTCATTGTGACTTGCGGGCTGCTGGTGAGGCACTCGAGGAGAAACCCCTGTTGGCTCCTCTAAACCCCCGAAACCCCTGGGCCCAAGACGGAAAGTGGCCCCTCTGGTAACCGCTGAATCTAGAAGTACGAAATCTCCGAACGTCCCAAAATTGGCCTTGAAAACCTTGCGGGGCCTTACCCTGTTTAGGTTTATCCTCTGGGAGTCTACCAGCTTTGGAGTCCCCAAGGTCCTTTACCAACTTATCGAGACCCTCCCCAAAGAGCAATCACCCTCGAAATGGGAGCTTACTTAACAGGGACTTGGAGGAACCGTCCGCCACCCAGTTTCTCAACCACACCGACCGGCAGGCAGCCACCACGGAAGCCGTACTATTAGCCAGAGCCCTGATCAAATCATAATGTACATCCGCCAATTATGCCATACCAGACTCCAGCCTGCCGAGCTCTCGGAGCTCATCAGGATCCAAATGTGGGGACTGGCGTAAGCGCTGCACCCAGCACAAACACGCCCGGGCTACCCAAGCTCCACAAATGGAAGCCTGCAAAGACATAGCATCCGCTTCAAAAACTTGTTTCAGTAACCCGTCGACCTTATGGTCTTGAGTATCCTTTAAGGCAGCACTGCCCTCTACCGGAATAGTGGTCTTTTTAGTGACCGCTGATACCACCGCGTCCACCCGTGGGGCACGGAACCTTTCCTTGTCAGCCAGAGGATAGAGCCTGTTCATGGTCCGGATACCTCTAAGCCCCACTTCCAGCTGATCCCATTCATCTTGTATCATTTTGTCAACTACCCGATGCACCGGGAACACCACTTGCGTATATCGCACTGCCTGAATCACCGGATCTTCAACTTCCTCCTCAGCGGCGGTCGGCGTCGCTAGATTTAACATCTGCATAGACTCCGTAATCAGTGCCGTCAGTTCTTCCCTACGGAAGACTCTTATGATCTTGGCTTGATCTTCGGGATCTCACCTTCTTCTAGATCCTCCATCCCTTCCTCATGCTGCCAGTCAGCATCCTCAACGTCTAGCCGCTCTCCTTCCGCCTCCAACGACGTCTTCGCCTTCTTAGGTGCTGAGGGACCCTCGCCCCCCATCTCCGCCCCTTCTAGCTGTGGGGACGGAAGGGAAGGTGGTAACGCTGACGGCAGCCTACCTTGACGTCGTAAGCAAAAGGCTTGGTGCATCAACAAAACAAAATCCGGGGAAAAGTCCCCAAGATCCGCTGTCTGTCTACTCAGGAGCGAATCCGAAGGCCCCCCCCCCCCCCCGCGTCCTCAACTGTGGGACCTTGCTCAGATTTCTGCATCGACTCCACCCCTGCCAATAGCGGAGTTACCTGCATCTCAGAGGGCTCTTTAAGGTCCATTTGCTGCTCCACCGTGGACGAGAGTGATGCACAGCTGCGGCAGACTCCGGAGTCAGCCACCGTCCCCCTCCGGGTGCCGCAGACCACACACTGCGGTCATGTTGCCATAACTGCATCCACTTCACCTCTCTGTTTTGTTTTTCAAACTCAGACCTAAAGCCTGGCAAGTAATCAGCAAGGAACGCGAAAGTCCTTATGCCCTAAGAGTCTGACCTGCAATAGAACCGACAAAGAAATAAAGCCCCCACCCCCCAGACCGGAGGCTGTAGCGCTAAAATAAACCGTTCCCCAAATAAGGAAAAAGAAGCTCCAAAGCAAACGCAGTGAAATAAGAAGAAAAAGAAAGAAAAATAAACGTCACTGAGAAACCCGCTGACTCCAGGATCTACAGCTCTGAAACGGCAGCCAGCCACGCGGCTGCCCTGCACCGCTCAAAATGGCCACCGCAAGACCCGGAGGGAAAAAAGGGCGCGAAAGGACCCCAGCAGGCCGGCCTTTAATGGCTGAAGAGGATCCCCGTCGCTCACTCACCAAACGCAGCCTGAACCGATGAAGGGCTTACCGGTCAGGTCTGCGCTGTCCCAAGGCTGCCTCCCAGCTCTCAAATCCGGCACGTTTCAGCAACCGCAAGCCTGCACGAGCACCGCAATGCTCTGTCCCTCTTCGCTGGCACTTCACAAGCCGCGGCTAACGGGATCCGCGGTCCGGGCAGCCAACTGACCTGAGGGAGGGCTCTCCCCCGTAAAGTCAGGGGGTAGAGATCCTTCGGTCCCCGGGAAAGGATTAAATTTCTCCTAGGCAGACAGACCACAGACAGGGAAGGTTTAAGAGACACCAGAACCTTTCTCCCACCTTTCCTTTGTGTTATGTCTTTGTTTGTTTGTTTGTTTTAAAGGGACAGTACCCAAACCAATGTCCTAAACTCAAACTAGCTACCCTAGCCTATATGCTCCTTATCTGTTCCTCCAGTGAGCCCCCGATGAGGCTCACAACGTCCTCCTGCTGCAAGGAGACTGGTCACACTGGGGAGGTGGAGCAAGAGCAGCAGCCTATATCCAGTGATGTCATAATTTTGACATGCCAGTCTCCGAGCTGCAGGAGTAGGTTGACAACCCAGAGGTAGAGGACTGAACTGGAGGAACGATAAGGAAATATAGAAACATGATGGCAGAAAAAGACCACATGGCCTATCTAGTCTGCACTTCCATATCAACTACTACAATAGTCCCCTTTTTTCCTTTAGAGATCCTCTGTATTTGTCCCATGCTTTTTTTAATTCAACTCTACCATCTCCACTGGGAGACTATTCCACGCATCTACCACTCTTTCCTTAAAGAAATATTTCTGTATTTTACTCCTGAGTCTATCCCCTTTCACCCTCATCCTATGTCCCCTCGTAGCAGAGCTTGCTTTCAATCAAAAGAAGCTCTCCTCCTGTGCATTTATACCACGGAGATATTTAAACATCTCTATCATATCTCCTCTATCCTACCTTTCTTCTAAAGTATACATATTATAATTCTTAAGTCTGTCCTCATATGCTTTATAACGAAAACCAGTAACCATTTTAGTAGCCACCCTATGCACCGACTCCAACCTGTTTTTATAGCCTTTGAAGGTGTGGTCTCCAGAATTGCACACAATACTCCAAATGAGGATTGTTTTTCTCTATGATCATCACTTTGCACTTGTGCACATTAAATATCACCTGCCATTTTGATGCCCATGGCTCAGGTATGGCAAGGTCCTTCTGCTGTTCCTCATAGTTTGCTTGTTTCTTTTCTGCAGAAAGTTTTAAGGTCTCTAGACCTCATACACTCCATCCCAGTATCTCTTCTGCCGTTTTTTCTTAAAGATATCACCCTACAAAGACCTTAGATTTCTACAGGACCAATATGTCTCCCAGAAATGTGAAAAACAATAGAAAATGACTTAATTATGAATAGGATTTACCTGGAAATTAGGTCAGAACTATTAGAAAGATATCAGTTGTGATGACCCCTGTGCATTAATGCTGAGCACCTGGCCTTATGGCTTGTCTCAAAGCCTTGATAGTGGAAAAGGTACCATGCCATTTAGCTGGGCATGTAACTGTAGAGTTATTACTCTCCCTTTGTCGGGTGGTTTTAAGTATTTGCACTCAGCAAAAACACCATCTGGCTAGAGACATTAGAGCTCATAATAAATCATTCTATTCTCTCACTGTCAAAAATGCAAACAGAAAAATGGGTTCTAAAGGGTAAGTCAATGCATCTTAATCACACCTGACTAGAGATTCCTCATTAACAGGATATGGAGTGGGTGAAAAAGGGTTTCAAGCTGATTCATCAAGTATCTAACTGGTCATTCACCTCAGGAGGGATGCATTAAAATCTATTGTAAGTAGCCCATGAAATTAGTTGGATGGGGTCAATTCTTCTCAGCAGATGTTTATGTCACCAAACTGTTACAAAGTACATTTTGTTTCTGTCTGGGTTTTTTCTTATTAGAAGCTATACAAAGCAAGTCAGGACTGAGGGGCAGTGGCATAGCTGTGTGTTGCATCCAGAAGGCAGACTAGGACTGTGACAGGTGAATGGTATGTTTCCTTAAATCCTGCAACAATTGAATTGTGTTTACTGGGAGGCACGATTTTTAATTTTCCTAGGTAAAAAAACTTATTCCAGCACTTGATCATCTCAGCCCAAATTCAATCTAGAATTAATTTTTCACCCAAAAATCAAACCATTTCCAAATATATTACGTTCTGAGGTAACCTTGTTATGAAATATTGTAACAGGGGTTAAGCTCAATGTGACAAAGCTACATGCTTACATGCCTTTTAATTGCTTATATCGAGTATGACAAACAAGTTAGTACACGCCAACTGTTTAATTACTCCACATTGCATGTGCTAATATACTAGTCCTCTACATTATACTAATTAGGGGATAAATTTTATGACTAAGCACACAAGTAAACAATACATGCATATTTTTACCTGTACAGGTACCAGTACATTTTCAAAAGTAAGCATAAATTTCTATTTTGAAAATTATCCTAGGGAATTTATATGCTTACATTTACAGCAGCTCTTTGGATTATTCTATGCACATATCCCAATATTTTTTAAAAGTATGCACACGAACCCCTTCTAAACTCCACCTATGAGAATTCATTCACTCAGTCCAGGTATATGTGCAGGCTGTGTGCACATAACTTTATCTGCATATCACACCTGGAATTTTATAACTGCTTATTTCTGCATATAAAACACTAGTTTAGATGCTAAAAGGACATTTAGATTTGTCCTCCCTGTTTATTAAGAACTTTAATTCAAATAGTATCCCAACATTCTTTGTATAGTGGTGAGAGCACTCACCCAAGTATTCCAGAAACCAAGGACCAAATCCTCCTTCTGCACCAACATCAGAAATTCAGTAGCATTAACGAGTCAGTACTGATGAATATCCCCACAGACTGTCCTGGCACAAACCAAATAGTGCCAAGGTTTTCCCAGCACCCATCCAGTTAGTGGCTATTTTCAGTGGATAGACAACTGCATAAGGTTATGACAGATCAATGGTTGTCCTTAACGTTATGCAGTGGTTTTGCTATCAGGTTACTGGTTGACTATTGCCACTGACCAGATTGCAAAACAGGTCAGCGGGCAAAACCAGATGTTCAGCGCCTGAGGATATCCGATATCCAGTACTGAATATCCAACTGGAACTCCTTCACACCAGATCTACGTCAACTCACAGATCTAGGAGAATTCCATGGTAAATTGAAAACCCTCCTATTCATGGAGTACTTTGGGCCAAATCCTTGACCATCAACCCACTATACCTGGACTATGTTCACAATGAACCACACGCCACCATGTAATTAGTTATATTTTCATTGTTTATCTCCATTTACTATTACCTATATCCTATGTAATGTTCTCGTTTGATTGTTCCATGTACACTGCTGTAACATGTAGATACAGCAGTATAGAAAAGTTGCTAAATAAATAAATCTGATTTCATTTTTGCCCATAGCAGCCAGGTGCTTTATCAGCGCTGCCCACCTTGGGATGAATATTGGACCAAGCAATTATTACCTCATTACAACTAAGTCAACCAAACATAACAGTGAGAAGATGGCTCAAACTGGGATCACAGCCACAGTGACAAAACCAGGGATAAGAACTGAGGCACAAGGGGATAAACGTGATCTCCCCTCCCCCCCCCCCTCCCCCCGTGCCACCCTCTGAGAATTCATGACAAAGTTGGCAGGAATTAGAGTCAAGGCACAGAGAGATATAGGGCTTTACCTTCTCATTACACACAGTCAGGCCTCAAAACACTGAGGGCATGATGCAGAAACCCTGCACTAGTGCCACTGCAAAAGCTCTAGTGCAGGTTTCCTTAACACAAGATTAACGCAGAGGTTTTGCTCAGCCATGCTGTAAGCAAATGGCATGCAAATGAACTGTGCACAAGATGCCTGTGCTAAACAAGGAGAGCAAGCCAGGCATATGCACAAAGGGGCCTGTGTTAGTAGCATTTTTATGCTGCAACAAAAATAAAACCATTTGCCACTTCTGCATGTGCTGGATTGCTATATGGCACATAAACAGCAATATACAGTTGTGGTCAACATTACTGACACCCTTGCACATTCCTTGGATCCAGCATGACGGTGACCGCACAAGGCCAGTTTCTGGAGGAACTTGGGGTATGTAAGGTCCTCCGATGGGGATGCCAGTTGCAGCAATGGTGTAGGTGCTTCTGAGTGGTGGTAGGTGGAATCCAAGGGGGGTTCCTCGCTCCCCCTAGAGTCCTGAGCGGCCACCTCCTCGCCCTTGCTACTGGATGCATGTTCTGGGGAAAAGACAGCCAGGGAGGTGGATTTCCATGTCGAGGGCGTCCAGGGGGGGGCTGTGGTGTGGCAGTGCCCGTGCTGCTCTGCTTGTCCTGTGTCCATAGGTTGTATGCTGGTTGAGGAAGCAAGTCAGGAGGTCAAGCATTGCTGCGGGCGCTAGCCATGGCGTTGGAGCAGGCATTATCCTGCTGGAGTGTGCCAGCGGACTTGCTGTTGCACTTCCCTGGTGTTGGTGGCAGTGCTTCCAGGGAGGGCTCCTGCATCTGTGCTTCTTACAGCTGCTGTAGCTGCAGGAGTGGTGCTGGTTGTTCCTATGCTTGCTTTTAGCTTTATTTCTTGCCTTTCACAGTGTCAGGCTTGCGGGGAGGGAGAGAGCAAAGAAGCATTTTCGTTGGCACCGTGCCTTGTCCTCTTCAGCACAGTGAACCTGCCGACTTCCTCAGTGGTGTCCAACAGCGCCGCAGGAAGGCATGGCTTGTTTGCAGGGCTCTTCCAAGTTCAAGGTGGTCACCATGTTCGCTGGGAGCAGCATGTTGCCTGCACCTGCAGATTAGGGAGGCTGTCCAGGCCGCTGATGTTTGCCCATTGAGAGGGCCGGTGCTGCTGAGATCATCTGTCTGGGGATGGAGGCCTGCCGGACCACATCCCATACCATGATCGTGCCTGCCGCTGTGATCCCATCGGCCATGCAGTCTGCCGTGCCTTCTCTGGTGGCCATGCAGTCCTTCTTGGAGTGACGAGAGCCCATCTGTGAGGATGAGGCAGGAGGGTGTTTCCATTCCGCTGGTGTTGTGGAGGTAAGAAAGAACTGCAGCGTTTGACTGTGGGCAGGGCCAGCCCTAGCGTTAGTCCAAAATGTTGGAGCTCTAGGTGAACCTCAAGCTTTACACACCTTTCTGCCTGTCAAAATCTATTATTTAGCTTTGAATGGCCCACTTTTGCTGCCCTAGGCGACCACTTAGTTTGCCTAGTCATTGGGCCAGCCCTGGCTGCAGGATCAACGAGCCCTGGGGGACATTCTGGCACAGTGGAGGCAGTCCTCCACATGGCGAGAGGATCCAGGTCACCACACGCGTTGATTCTTTTGTGTTCATCTTTCTCCAGCATTTAGGGCATTTCATGAAGCCAGGTTTGGATAATTTATTTTCTTTTCCATGATGTAAAGATGGAGAGCTGAGAGAGATCAGTCTTTGTGGCAAGGCAGAAGAAACAGAACTGGGCAGGCTAGACAAAGTTGAAATATTTTCAATTATTTCTGAAGATAGTGTACACAATATACCTAAAATGTAAGGGTGCCAATAATGTTGGCTACAACTGTGGTTCAGTGCACAATAATATTGCTGTTTGTGTTCCAGATAGCATTCCAGCATATTCAAACAGCACGCCATTTTTATTTACCAGCACTAACCGCAGACCTATGAGCTGACCATTAACGTCCTCTCAGATCTCGCGTTCAAATCTTAGCGTTGAACTCAGTCTTCTGTACACTTTTCTACACCTGCGCTGCTTAGCTAAATACTTCATTATCATCCCTTTAAATGGATTTAAATGCTGGGTGCACTACCATTAGCGCAGGCATTTATGCATCGATTACGCTCAATTTAGATTCCTTCCCACATTCGTGCAAATACTTGGCTAACGGCAGCGCACTTTGCATCCAACTGTGAAAGAAGATCCCTTTAGGAGACCATAATTTTGGCAAACCTAATATTACCCAGAAATAGAATTATAACAAGAAGTCTGGGGACAGCGATAGTAGCGTTTGCATATCCACAAATATGAAACCGAGGAAATAAAAACGACATGAGAGTGAGAAGCCAGTCATAAACTGACCCACTGACTAACCGCTGCCCTCCAGCATTAACGAAGTCACTTCATCATTATCAGCTGCAACTTCTCTTCCCTAACCGTCCGTCACATCCGGGCACATTACCATACTCCACCTTTTTCCTGCGCGCTCCTGGGAGACTGGCATGAAACCCCGCCCTCTTCCTGTCATTGCCTTTTTTTTGTGCTGCTTTTCAGGTTACAGAGGCGCGTGGCTTTTTTTCTCGTTTTCACGCCAATTTCAAGGGCTTGTGCGTGGAAGCTGAGATAAAAGAATGGAGAAGAAATGTGGCAACAGGATGAAGGACAGCTATTTGAGATTCGTTAGTGGTAAATACTAATGAAACTGGAACTAATCAAAGACAGATACTTCCTAAAAATGTCTTGGTGATCACCACAGCTTCTAGGGATTTCAGATAAAAACATACAGTTGTTGTCAACATTATTGGCGTCCTTGCATGTTAGGTATGTTGTGTATAATATCTTGAGAAATAATTGGAAATATTCCAACTGTATGTTATAATATTTTTATAGTATGTTTAAAGGTATACAACAACAAAAAAGATGTCTGTGCAACTTATATGCAGTCAATTCTGAGAAAAAAACCAACAAGCAGGGTTACTTACTTATAAGGGGGGTTTCTCCATGAACAGCAGGATAAGTCAGCCACACATGGATGATGTCATCTGATGGCGCCATGGATGGAATTGCTTGGCACATGCTCAGAAGAGTCACCCCACCCTGGAGTCCGTCCCCTCTCTCCTTCAGTGTTTCCCAGCTGTGGATGGGATCCTCCTAGACAGAGGATGGGAGCATCCTAGAGAACAAATTCATCCTAGAGAGGAGGCGGGTGGGTTTGTGTGGCTGAATTATCCTGCTGTCCATGGAGAACCCACGTTACAGGTAAGTAACCTCGCTTTCTCCATGGACAAGCATGAGTGATTCCCTAACCAAGGGCTGTGAAGGTATGCTTCTCACAGGAGTTTGTGTTCCTTTTTTTTTTTTTATAGCCCGTCAGGTGTGCTATGATTGGATGAAGCTGTTAAGATAAGAACATATGTCCGAGAGGATTACCCCTGATCCCAGCTTTCAGTTGATGCACACGTGGCGTGCCATAAGGGCATGACTGCTACAACTACAAGTCAACACACCCTGATACTCCTGAAAGAAGGGTGCGTGTGGTTTTTGAGTCCCATGAGATAGTGGCGCCTGCTGTTTTGCTGTTTTGCGGCTTGGCGTGTGGGGCCCTTCGGGTTGGCACATGGAAGAGGCTCCTTGGCAGTAGGCTTAAGTTGTGCTAGTCTCCCCTGTTTCAAGCAGCTGAGACGGTTAGGAGTGCTGCCTCCCAAGGGTTGGAGACACCAATGTCATCCGCGCAACCAGAGATATAGCAGGATCTGTGGAAGGGCTAAGGTGGGCTTTTGGTGGTTGATAGTAGGAGGCCCCTACTCTATCATGCGCCACCCTGGAATATTGGAGACCACCAGTGACAAGGAAAGCGCCCCTCCTTCATGCTGCTATCTGGTCTTCCCGGGACTTGGTGGGCTCGTGGCTGTAGTGGAAAATTCTTAATGGTCCTGTTGCAGCCCAGAGACCTTGTGTTGCTGGTCCATTGCAGCTGCAGAGGTCGCTTGTTAGAGACCACATTCCTGTTGTGGGGATACTGCCAGTGGCAGGTGCAGCTGACTGCCCTCAAGCTTATTGCTGCTGCTGGGCAAGATAATGGTACATCCATTTCCTTCGCCAATGGCTCGCAGGCCTCATAAGGGCACTTAAATGTAACGAGTGCTGGATAGATTTATATATCAATAAAAGGGAAATATCAGTAAAGCAATCAATCAATTGATCTCTTTGTGGGAAGTTTCCAACCTCCTCCCCTTAGCTGGGATGGAGATGGGGACCTTCCCCCGTGGCCAGGGCGATGGTCCTCTGGATGGGCTGGTCATCCTCCCTTATGAAGGAAGGAGCCGGTTGATCACGATGTTAGTCCTTCCTTTAGCAGATGGTAGCACTGTTCTGCTGTGTGTGGCAAGGGTGACTCCTGCTGGCCCAGTACAACCTGGGTGTTTCTGGCAGTTCGAATTGAACACTGGTTTCTTGTTGATTTACTCATTCAGTGATTCTTTTTTTTTTTTAATACACCATGATGATATCTCAAAGTGGTTTACATATAACTCAGACTTGATAATGTACAGTGTAGCTTAGACTTGGTAATGTACATTAAGCAGATATACTGAGGACTGCGGTTTTTCTGAGGCAATGGAGGGTAGGTGACTTGTTCTCAGGCAAGAACTCTAGCCATTAGGCTATTCCTCCACTCCAGACAGTGCCATAACCTGGGTGGTTTTTTGAAATGTTAACGCATTCCATGCAAGGTCATGTTCTGTTATCTGTAGACTGTGTTGATCCTTGGAAATATGGTATATCAAATAAATAAATGGTAGGGTCCTACTTGCCAGTGCATGTGGTCCTTTTATGTTCTTTCTCCATTTCATGCCATCTGCGGTCCCTTGAAGTAGGCCTTTGTCATCTAACCTCCCGTTGGAAGGGATGACTGCTGCTCTGTCTTGCATGGGATTATGGCCCTCATCACATGGTCATATCTCTCTGATGATGGGGGAGCTGCAGGGTATCATACCTGTCCACTTAATGGGCAAGGTTCCGAGGCAATGATATGGCCTGTGGAATGCCTTAGTAGCCAGTGTGTGTCCCGCAACTTACACCTTGTACCACCAGATGCAGCTGGCCCATGGGTAAGCTCTGCATTCAAAGAATCAGATTGCGTTCTTCAGGGTTGGGGAACAGATGTGAGGTCAGCTTCTAGCTGCAATCTAAGCCTGTCTTTCTGTTTGGGCGGACCCATGGTCCTGTATGGGGAGGGCTGTGGAGGAGCCTTGAGTGTTAGCCTTAGGTGGCCTGGCCTGCCATGGTATATTTCCCCCTCCCCTTGGCTTATGTATTCTACCGAAGCTCAGGGGTTCCAAAAACCAGGGTGTTGATCTCTGCACTCCTTTAGGGATCAGAGATTATACTCAAGCCCCAAGATTCTAGGGACATGCACTGCATGATCCACAGTCGGGACCTGAACCTGTGACTGTGCCACAGTGCTGCCATCATAAGTGGGGGGGATACCGAAAAGAGCCTTAGCCAGAATGGTCTGTGGCAGGGGTGATGCTTGAACCTGGGGGCTTCCCTGTGGAGTCAGTGTGACCTATTGAGACTTGTCCAGTACTAGTGGTCTGGATTGACCACTGTTTTATTTATTTATTTTATTTATTTACATTCTCGTATATACCGTGCTATTCTGCATCAGTGCAATTTACATTGAACAAACTGAAATTACATTAAACAGGGCATTATAACTTGGAGGTAACTATTTTTACAGGGAACATGGGCTATGGAGGGTTAAGTGGCTTGCCCAAGACCACAAGGAGCACCTGTGGGACTAGAAACCCCAGTCCTTCCGGCCCAAGGTTGCTGTCCTCTAGTGGAATTTGAACCTCCGGCCTGAAGTACCTTGCCCCAACCACTAGGCCATTCCTCCACTCCACTGTTGGAAGAAGATCTGTGTTTGCTGGCCCAGTAAGGCATTTCTTATGTTCTTATTGAGGGCGATGTCTGGTCCATTGAGGGCCAGGGAACCTTCCTCACCTCCGAACCAGTTTTCTGTGGTGCATGGCTTAGTCTCATAGTGTGGGTGAGGGCCTCTTCTCTGCACCCGGCACTGGGAAGGCCCCGAAGCTGGTAGCAGATGCAGAGTGTGGCTGGGGTGGCCTGTGGCTGGTCGCAGATGCAGAGTGTGGCTCGGGTGGGAGCTAGCCCTTGTGCTGCCAGGATAGGCCAGATTCGAGTTGGCGAACCCCACAGGCAGATTTTTGCATGCTAATCCAACAGTCTTTCCAGGGGCTGCATATTAGCCCTATGGACTCCCCGAGAGAGTTCACTAGAGGTGAGAGGCTGAAGGTGGACTCGAGCCAGGCTTCAAGCACATGACCATTGGACTAAATGAGGGGTCTCGCGAGGTGTGCAGTTGCCTCTCCCTCGATTCACGATTGTCAAGGTAGGGGTGAAACTAACCCATGGGGGAGAAAGACACCTTGAGCAACCCAGAGGATGGCAGTATCCCCGGTCTCTAGGGTCAGCGGAGTCTGAGGCTGGAGTCAGGCCAGAGACTTCCTTGTGCAACGGTCCGCATGCTGCAGATGAGTCATCGCTGTTCCATGAAGCTTCCCTCCATGGCAGGTATGTCCTGTGTCTCCACATGGTGGTATTAGGGCTGGCCCTCGAGCTGGAACAAAGGGGTACTGCCGACACTCACCTTGTTGTTCTTCTCGGACCTCTCCGCTGAAGACGTCAGCATTGGTTGGCGAGAGAGAGAGGGCTGCAACTGTGAGGGCTCCAGTTGTGAGCTGAGGTTGTGAAGACCACCATGAGGCTTGGGCTTGGGCCCCTGCGGTGAACCAAGTCTGTGGGTGAACGAACCAGGTTGCCATTTATGCCGTTCTGCATTGCTCCATGCAGATAGCTTTTGCCAGGCAGGCGAATTTGCCCCCTGAGTTGTTTACTGCATCTGCCTGGTGGCAAATGGGGGGCTATTCTAACTGCCCATTAGTCTTTCTTTCAGGTCTTGTGCTTCATTTCAGCCTCCAAGGAAGCATGCAAGCTGCCTGCCTTGGCCCCCCAGGAAGAGCCCTTTGGTAGAGGAGCAAGCGTGAATTAGAGATTTCACCAATGTGAAGCAAGTAGTCCTGTGCCTGGGTTTCCTGGAGCATTTGCAGTCCCCTGAGGGAAGGCATGGGGAGTCAGTGGCTTGAGGCCCTTGCTATGAGGCTGCCTGCGCTTGCCTTATTTGTTGAAGGCAGTAGGTGGCGATGTTTCACTCCCCGAAACATCTGATCTGCAATGTGCTGCTGAAGTACTGAATCCACCCACGGTTGGGCAGGAGCCATTGCCTTAGAGAGAGGGAGGTAGTTGCCTTAGAGAACAGCCCTGCTGGACCTAGCAGGAGCACCGCGAAGACTTGTGGGCACTTGACCCCCCTGCTCACCCCCGTGGTCTTCCTGAGTCTTCTAAGCCGTGGGACTGAAGGTGGATTGCCTAGCCTTCCTTTGGAGGTTGCACCCTAGACTCTTGGTTACGGAGGGCATCTCCCTAGTCCTTAGGCTACCCCTCATTTACTAGGGCAGGCACGATGTGTGTATGCATATTGAAGAATGAGGTGAAGCCTCTTCTCTCTGGCTAAGAGGATTGGGTGCAGGCTCTGTTCGTGCCTAACATCACACAGATCCAGTGCTGTTATGTGGCAAGATTTGCTCATTCGGGGATCTGACCCCGGCCTTGGGATCCTGGAGAGAGGGACGAAGAAGGGGGCTCCCTCTTAGCAAGACCAGTGCCTAGAGTTCCTGTGGATGGTAGATAGGGAGGCTGCAGGGAAGCTATTCTCATCACACAGTCGACCTTCCACCAGGAGAGGGCACAGTAAAGGGATCACAAAGGAGGCTGGCATGGGCCGGGAAGTGTGGTCTCAGTTCTGAAAACTGCATTGGTGCCATTGCCATTTGTGCCATGGCCTCACCTCCACAAGGTTGGCGCCAATCTCCACCGAGACAAGCCACGTCAGGACTACACCACGCTGATGGTGGAGGATGTCTCAGTCTTGCATGAGTTTGGCGCTGAGGGGACGGGTGGACCTGCACAGCCGGAGTCGTTAGGCCTGGCTCCTGAACTGGTTGCTTGGCTCGGCGCAGAGGGTTTCAACACTGGTCGTTGGAGGGCCTAGGGTGGAGCCTGCAGAACAGCATTTATCGAGTGTTCATCACGATGATGCACCAATGCGTGTGCCTCATCACCCTGGCGCCGTCCAGTGGCTATGAGTGGGCGGAGCCAGTGGTACGTCAGCCGAGCAAGCTTGGTGTGGAGGACCGTAGGACCTGGAATAGCTTAGTGCAGGACAAAGCTCATCCCAGCCTTTTATACGTGGTTGGTGCAGTTGGATGAGGGAGCCTCTGCGCCATCTGCTGGCCGTTGCTGACCATGCTGGAAGCTTGCAGGAGCGGCTGGGGATCTGCAGCGATGTGGGGCAGTCTTCAGGCTGCAAAGTGTCCAGTGTTCTCCCTATAAGCCGGGCTGGGATGGAGGCCTTTTCCCAGCATATCCTGTGCCCAGCTGGCTCCTTGTAGTGGTGAATACCGCTTCTCAGTCAGGCTCAACGGTCAGCCTGTGATGTCCACCACCATTGTGCTCTGGATCTCACCATGGAGGGATTGTCTGCGGTATAAATGTTCTGCGTGAGTTTTCTTCGGCTCCTGACCCATATTGCCGCATGTGAGTCTGGGACTGCACCGATCGGCTGAGAGGAGGCCACAGACTCCCCCTGAGTACCCGATCACAATTCTTTCGTGAAGGTAGAGCTCTTGTGGAATATTAGATGCAAGTTTAAGATATACATTTTAATGGAGGAGAGCAAAGAGTCCGTCCGCATGGCCAGATGAAAGAACAGACTGAAAGAGAGAGGGGATAGGCTTCAGGGTGGGGTGATTGGCACATGTTCAGAAGAGTCTCTGACTCTTCTGATCTATTGGAGAGCAAGTCCATCCATGGTGCCATCAGATGATGTCACCCATGTGTGGCTGACTCATACTGCTTGTCCATGGAGAAAAATATGACCTGCAGAGGATTAATGGCATCCTTCACTAATATTTGGCAATATGACAGTCTCCAAACATTTCTTGTAGCCAGCTGTAAGTTTTTTTGTACATCTGTCTGATAGTATATTCTCCCACTCTTCCAACTGCAATTTGTTCCAGCTCATGAATGTTTCCAGGATTCCTTTTACCAATGGCAGATTTCAGCTCCTTCCAAAGGATCTTGATTGGATTGAGATCAGGACTCATTGCTGGTCGATTTTATTCCTTTTTAACCATTTTTTGTGTGGTTGGATGTATGTTTTGGGTCATTGTCCTGCTGGAGGACCCATGACCTTTGACCCAGACCTAGCTTTCTGACACTAGTTAGCACATTTCACTCCAAAATATGTTGGTAATCCTCTGACTTCATGATTCCTTTAATACCTTCCAGGCCTCAAGTTCCAGAAGCAGCAAAATAGCCCCACAACATTATGGAACCTCCACCATATTTAATGATGGAAGGGTGTTTCTTTTTCCTTATAAGCTTCATTTCTTCGCCTGTAATTTTTTGATAAATGTGGAATGTGTTTTGAGGTTTTTTTGCAAAGGTTTCTATTCCAGCAGTGAACGAATCTAATTAGATCTGGCACTGGATTTATTGGACCCAGCTCTGGATCCACTGGATTTAACTTGAGTCATTCACATCTGGCACCGGGACATGTTTAAATCCCTGTCGCCAGGCAGGTAAAAGCTGGATCCTCTGGAGGTCCAATTTAAGGTGGCATTCCCTAGATCCAGAGGATCCAATTTTTACCCAGACCCTTCATCAACCCAGCATCCTCCTATTTCCAACAGTGGACAATACAAGTCACAAATATCTGGCAGGATGCTAAAAAAATAGATGGATTACATACTATTTAGTACAAGTCTACCTTAATAATGATTATGGGACTTTCTCTACATGAACTTGTCTAAACTTTTTTTCTTATCGTCCCTCCAGTCCAGCAGCTTGGAGACTGAGCATGTCATCTTTTTGATGACCTCACTGTACTTAGGTTGCTGGCACCTCCTTCCAGCCCCCAGTAAACTCAGTCTCCAAGCAGCTGCAGCAGGTGATCCCAGGGATCTGGACTCATATTAGGGACAACTAAGGAGATTTAGGGGCTTGTTTACAAAGCCGCGGTAGTGGTTCGCGATCGCAGCCGCATTGAAATCAATGGGGCCGCGGCTCCGATTACGATCGCAAACCGCTACCGCGGCTTTGTAAACAAGCCCCTTAGTGTTTTAAGTTTCTTTTCCCTTTTTGGGCTCTTGCACTGCAGGGGAGGTTTGAAGTACCTGACAGGGATTGTTAAACATCTGAGAGACTTTTTGTCTGGAGCATTAAAGCTTAGTTTAAAAAATAAAAAAAATAAATAGAAATAGCACTTCAGTTAAGAGGCCAGGGGCACTCCGGCAGAGAAGGAGGCTTCCAGGGTCTGCTGGGACAGTGGCAGAGGCTCCCAAACACCGAGTGGGTGAGGAGCCACCGACACCAGGCCATGTATAGAGTGCAGCACCATCATTCCTGCCTCGGCGCCGAAGCCTGTAAAGGAAGGCTGAGCGTGAAGGATTTTAGAGGAGCACAGATTGGTGCAAAAACAATGTTTGCGACAGTTTTAAGCAGATCGGGCAGTCTCTCCTTCAATTTGCCATGCAGCAGGGAGTCCAGTTACTGCATGGCTCCCACAGTGTCGGCAGTCATCAGTGCAGGAAACTGTGCCATTTTAAGCAGCCAGTGCTGCCATCTTCAGGTAAGAAGTGTGGGAGGGGGTGGCTCTTTGGACGTGGGCTCCTCCTTACTCACACATTTTTGTTTTTTGCTTCTATTTGAGGGTTCAAACAGGGCAATTTCCAAAAAAAAAAAAAAAGATTACAGCGCTGCATAGAAGTCCCTACTGCACCACCCCCCCCTCTCCCCCTGAGGAGCAGCTGGCAGGAGTTTGAAAGAGGCATCTAGGGCCTCCTTGCTCCACTAGCCAAATCATGCCAGATAAGCTGCAATGTGGGTTCTGCGGAGCCTGGCGGAGTAGGCTCTTACACTTGGGTCTCTGCCATGGATGCAAGGGGGAGGCTAGGTCGGCAGACAGGGACCGGCTTGATGAGGACAATGGGAAATCTTCTCAGGCTGGGTCCATGGAGATTCCGGGGGCTAGCTCACAGTTTAAGAGGGCTCAGGTTTTGTCCATCGCGTTTGCAGGGACATCAGCCCATAGAGAAGAGGAGTTAGGAAACGGAAAGCATGCCACTCCTGGCCCCCCTATTCCTACAGTCAGAAGGAGGGTGCCCAGGGGAGGAGGGTTTCCCCTGAGTTCATGCACCGAATGCACCAAATCCTCGTCATCACGCAGCAGGGAGCTAGAAGATCTTCTCCGGTGCTTTCATGTGGCAGAAAGAGGTCGGCAGCGGAGTTAGCGGAGTGCACTGCAGAGGCAGAGCCTGCCACTGGTAAACCACGAATTGAGGTGGATTTGTTTGAGGAGATGGAGTCTGCACTCAGAGGATCAGGGTGTCTGGAACCTGGAAACCGAGCTGGAAGTAGAACCAGAAGAGCTAGAAGAGGGTGAGATTCCACAGGAGGAGGAATCTCGCATTTTCCAAGTCATCCACCATGAGGAATTGAGAGCGCTTATCATGGAATCCCTGAAAGCATTGAACATGCCCGTGAGGGATGGGCCAGTGGAGGAAGCACTAGAGGACCCGCTGTTCCAAGTCATGTGGAAACCACAAAGGGTTTTTCCCTAGCATCGAGTGATCAAACAAATGATACAGGATGAGTGGGACCTCCCTAGAGTCCGCCCTTAGAGGAACGCGGACCATGGCACATCTTTACCTGCTGCCAGAGCATGAGTGGGAGTTGCTGCAATCACCAAAGGTGGATGCTGCAGTGTTGGCATTGATTAAGAAGACCACTCTACCAGTGAAAGGCAGCACAGTGCTTGGAGAGGTGCAGGGCCAGAAGTTGGACACTTTGTTCAAACAGGCTTTTGATATTAATGCCCTTTCGTTGTGAGCTTTTGTGGTTCGGGCTTGTCTGCGATGGGTACAGTTGATCTGAAGCCCAAAGACTTGTGGTCTTGGGCAAGCCACTTAACCCTCTATTGCCCATGTTCCCTGTAAAATAGTTATCTCCAAGTTATAATGCTCTGTTCAATGTAATTTCAGTTTGTTCGATGTAAACTGCCTTGATATCATGAAAGGCGGTATATAAGAAATGTTAATTAAATAAAATAAAGACGATGCTCTGGATTCTCAAGATCCGGCTGCGTTGGCTGCCAGGCTGGAGTCAGGGGCTGCTTATCTAACGGATGCCTTCTATGATCTCATTAGAGGTCTAGCGAAGAGCATGCCTTCCACAGTGGCAGCACATCGCTATCTCTGGCTACAAAACTGGCCGGCAGATGTGTCCTCTAAGTCCTGACTTGGTAAGCTGCAGTTCAAGGGCAAGCTGTTGTTCAGAGAAGATGTTGAGAAGTTGGTTAAGGACTTAGGGGAGTCGAAAGGAGGTCGCCTCCCAGAAGAGAAGCCGAATATGAGATTTTGCTCTGTCTGTCTGCGCTCCACCAGTGCGAACATTACAACCCTTGGGGTCAAGGGTTTCAGAGAGCAGGGTGGGATTTCTTTGCCCCCGCCTCTTCCTCGGGAACCAAAAAGCCACAGTGAAAAAAGGATGGCCCAGGTGGAGGTGCAGCCCATGGGAGATCGGCTATGGGCTTTTTACTCGGCCTGGGCCCAGATTACATCCAACCAAGGGGTGTTGGAAGTCAGCCAGAGTCATTTGGGAGAGCTACATGTTAAGAGTTCACAAGGCTCCTCACACCCTACTTTGTGAGGTCCCGTGCAAGGCCAAGGCAGATCAAGAGACCCTTCAGTGCCTGTTGCATTTGGGAACCATGGTCCACGTTCAAAGGAACCAGTACGGCTGCGATCAGTACTCCATTTATTTTCCAAAAAAATATAAAAAGGATCTTTTCAGCCCATTCTGGATCTCTGGCAAATCCTCCAGTGTTTACAGGTGCCCCAGTTCCATATGGAGACACTCCGGTCCATCATTATGGCGGTGAGAGGAGGGGAATTCTTCACGTCCCTCGACCTCCCAGAAGCTTATTTGCACAGCCCCATTCACCCAGAACATCATCAGTTTCTCCGGTTTGCAGTTCTCATGGGACACTTCCAGTTTCTGGTGTTGCCGTTCAGCCTATCAGCGGCACTGTGCACTTTCACCAAGGTGGTGATGGTAGTTGCAGCGGTGCTCCATTAGGAGGGTGTCGTGGTGCACCCATATCTCGACAATTGGCTCATTCGTGCAAAGTCCGCACAAGAGAGTGCGCAGGCCACGGAAAGAGTTGTCAAGTTTTTCACAGAGCCTTGGCAGGGTTATCAACACATAAGAACATAAGATATGCCATACCGGGTCAGACCAAGATCCATCAAGCCCAGTATCCTGTTTCCAACAGTGGCCAATCTAGGTCATACGTACCTAGCAGTTTCCCCAAAAGACACAGGTTCCACAATGCTTGTACTGGGTCAAGCATTGATATCCTGGGTCCCTTCTTAATAATGGTTTATGGACCTTTCCTCCAGTTTAAACCCTGCTACACTAACAGCCTTTACTACATCCTCCAGTAACAAATTCCAGAGTTTGATTACACGTTGAGTGAAAAAATATTTTCTTTTATTAGTCTTAAATAGTTTATCCTGTAGCTTCATTGCATGTCCCCTAGTCTTTCTATGTTTTGATAACGTAAACAATCGATCTACGTTTACCCATTTATGCCGGCACCAGCTAAGAGTCAGCTGGTGCCGGCGTAGATCCTAGAGTACTTGGGGGCCCGCTTCGGCACAATCAAGGAAACAGTGTACCTACTGCATCAGAGAATGCAGACCCTGTGGAAGTTGGTTTGAGAATTTCTATGGATGAGGTCACTGATGGCGTGGCATTATCTACAAATATTAGGGGCCATGGTGCCAACAATCGAGTTGATTTGGAGGGTGCGGGCCCACATGAGGCTGCTGCAGAAGGCGCTCCTTTGCAGGTGGTTACATCAATGTCACTCTTTTGCTCGCCTGTTGCTTTGCAGGGTGGGGACCTGGGGAACACTCTGGTAGTGGTTGTGCCCCAAGAACCTTACAGGGTGGATGCCCCTGGGGACGCCGCTCTGGATTCCAGTGACAACGGATGCCAGCCTCTGGTTGAGGGGTATAGTGCAAAGGCTGAATGGCCAGGGACGATGGACACCAGACGAGAGCAGTTGGCCCATAAACTGCCTTGAGATAAGGGCAGTCTTCTTGGCGCTGCAGACCTTCCATTCCTTGCCAAGGGGGCATGGGCAGCGTGTGCCTGGGTCGCAAGGCCGCCGGATTGTTGTATCAAGTGGGAAGGTCACCTATTGGCGTTGTCAGCAGCACATGTCGCAGGGACCGAGAATGTGACTGCCGATTACCTAAGTTGTTTTCGGCTGGACCCGGTGGAATGGGTACTTGGGAACAAAGTAGTCTTGCAGACAGTGAGGAAATGGAGCATGCTGATCATGGATCTCATGGCAAAGTTGGCTACTTCCAAGGCGCACGGATTCAGGAGGCTGGAAAGAATGTCTGAGGCCCTAGTTCTAACTCAGCAGTGGCCCACAGGGGGCTCTTGTATGTCTTTCCTCCATGGCCTCTGATCGGGCGTGTGTTTCAACACATCAAAGTGCACCGGGGGGGCTGGTGATCCGCATTGCCCCTGATTGACTGAGACACCCATGGATAAGCCATGGCAGTTGCCGGTTGGGCCTGACCTGCTGATCCAGGGCTCGTCCGCATGCCACAGGTGGATCGATTCTTGCTTATGGCTTGATTCTTGAGAGGGCTAGATTGAGGAAATGGCGATATTCTGCCTTGGTGATCACGACTTTGAGAGCTCGTAAGGGTACCTCACTGTCGGATATCTGCGTGGTGAATTTTTGAAGCCTGGTGTGCGGAGCGAGTGTGCCTCTGTGCTTGAAGTCATAGCCTTTCTGCAGGCGGGCTTTTAGAAGGGCTTAGCAAGTAGCTCTTTGTGAGTGCAGGGGCAACGATCATGTGCTACTGCGGCAGGATCCCAGGGGGTGTCGTTAGGAGCTCACCCGGATGTGGTCTGTTTTCTTCGGGCAGTGAAACAGCTTTGCCCTCCACGGCGTACAATGGTTCCTTCTTGGGACCTCAATTTGGTTTCTTCAGGGCTGATGGAGGAGCCATTTGAGCCTCTGGGGTCCTGTATGCTGAAGGACTTGACACTCAAGACAGTGTTCTTGGTGGCGATTTGTTCCACGCATAGAATTTTGGAGCTTCAAGCACTGTCATTCGGAACCATTTTCTCCATTTCACGGGAGTGAGTGGTGCTACGATCGATGCCATCCTTTTTGCCCAAGTTGTTTTCCATGTTTCACTTGAATCAGGCAGTCACTCTGCTGGTGTGCTTGGGGGGCCT
The DNA here is from genome assembly GCA_033557465.1 of Ichthyophis bannanicus. Lineage (NCBI taxonomy): Eukaryota > Metazoa > Chordata > Amphibia > Gymnophiona > Ichthyophiidae > Ichthyophis > Ichthyophis bannanicus. The sequence continues at coordinate 199,620,081 of CM066039.1, forward strand.
GGGAGAGTCGGCAGAGCACCATTCCATATGTTGGATCGGTTGTTCATCCTATTTGGAAGTCTACGTAAAGGGGAGGTGGTGGTTAAGGCCATCATTTCTCAGTGCATAAAAGAAGCAATAGTGTCAGCGTATGGGTTGCGGCAGCGAAGCGTTCCAATGGGATTGCGAGCTCATTCAACTCTTGACACAGGCAGCATCACGGACAGAGTATGACTTTGTTCCATCAGGAGACATATGCAGGGCGGCCACGGGGTCCTCTCTCCACACTTTCGGGAAGCATTACTGCCTGGATGTACAAGAAGTGGGGGATGCCAGGTTCGGTGCGGCAGTGATTCAGGTCAGGCACGTGGGCCCTCCCCAAGTAGTACTTCGTGTACTGCTCTGATACATCCTAGAGGTGGGGGACTGGACTGGAAGGACGATAAGGAAAATGAAATTGAGTAACTCCAATCCAGTCCTGGAACCCCTCCCTGTCTCGGAGCGGCTCCAGGCCTGAAAAAGAGCAAAATAATAAACAATTACTCTAATTATAACACGAGAATGTCTAAGAGACAAGTTCTAACTTCCTTTCTCAGATATTAAAGTGGTTTGCACCGGGTCTCAGACTTGAATGAGCTATGGTATTGTATTTCTTAACCATGCGCGGCGTTTTTTCACAAGATAAGAAGATTGATTGAGGAGCACAGCATGTGTTAAAACTTGATGATAAAACAAGTCAGTGCAGTAACCCCTGACGAAACGATATCTCGTGAAACGCAGTGGCGCTCAGACTGGCGTTGGGAGCCTACAACAAAAGCTAAGCCTGACTTATTTGCCTTTAGAACTACGTGTATTTTAAATGCCTGAAAATTAGCACAACAATATAATGAAAATGACGGGTCATTGATGCAAATTTGAGCATTTGGTTAAGAAATACAATACCATAGCTCATTCAAGTCTGAGACCCGGTGCAAACCACTTTAATATCTGAGAAAAGAAGTTAGAACTTGTCTCTTAGACATTCTCGTGTTATAATTAGAGTAATTGTTTATTATTTGGCTTAACGGTGTATTACTCTGAAAGTATCAGACCATTTTTTGATTCTAAAGAAGAGCAACCTATTTATGGCAGGACTGGACGGTCCTCATGTTTGGAGGTCAAGCATGTTTGTGAAGGCCAGGAGATGGTATCCAAGCTTGGCATAAGGTGTTCTGTATTTGCTGTGTTTCCTGTAGACTACGGGTAAGCTTACCTTTCTTTGCAGGAAAATGGAGGGCCCCTGGTATGGTTGGGGGGGGGGGGCGGATTCTGGTAAGATGATGCCGGAAGTTATAATTTTTTTTCTTGGAGTTTGTATTAACTTTTTATTGGTTGCTCCTGTGTCTGCTTTGTCAGTAGGTTACTGGGGGCTGGTAGGAGGTGCCAGCAGCTTAAGTACAGTGAGGTCATCAAAAAGATGGCATGCTCAGTCTCCAAGCTGCTGGTAGAGGTTGACTACCCAGAGGTGCAGGACTAGATTGGAGTTACTCAAGGAACGCCAATTAGCAGGTAAAGCCTAATTTCACCTTACACCCACCTATACTAATTATGCCCAGAGTGAAAAAATATTTTCTCTGATTTATGGCCTGACATTTTGAAAGAATAAATGATTTATTTGGATACCCATTCCACTCCACTCTCTTATCTCTCTTTGGCTATCTCTTCTGTATACTGAAAAGCCCTAACCTCTTTAGCCTTTCCAGTTGGGGAAGTTGTTCCACTTCCTTTATCATTTTCATCATCCTTCTCTGTACCTTTTCTGATTCCACTATACTTTTTTTGAGATGCAGGGACCAGCATTGCACACATCAAAATGACTTGCCCACCATCACAAAGACCATCAGCAGGATTTGAATCCTACCTTACTTGGCTCTCAGGCTGCCTTCAAAACCACTAAGCCACTCCTCCATTTCAGAGTTATGGTCCCAGTATTGCCATACTGGAACAGAATCACAGATATGCATATCTGGAAAAAAAACCTAGAGAAAACTGAAATTGAATTGAATCCCCTCAGCCTACCCAGTCCTCAATCTACCTCTCATTTTAGCATTTCTCCATAACCATGTCTGCACCCACTTACAAACGTGTGGAGTAAGTGACACCAGATAAAGACCAGAATGGTCCATCTAGTCTGCCTAACAAGATGCCAGAATTGTAGAGCTGTACATACCGCTTCAGGCAGGTTACCCCTCTCCATTATAAGTTATTTGTATTTGTTTTGATTACATCTTCTTATGTAGTGATCCTCTGTGTCTGTCCCATGCCATTTTGAAATCCGTTATGGGTTTTGCTCCTACCACCTCTTATGGGAGGGCATTCCAGGCATCCACCACCCTTTCCGTGAAAAATTATTTCCTGGTGTTGCTTTTACATTTACCTCTTTGCAGTTTTGTTTCCTGTCCTCTAGTTGTACAGTTCCCCGTCTTTGAAAAAAGTTTGTTTGTTCTTTAATACCCATTAAGTATGCTTTATCTAGGCTCCATGTCTCTGGTGACTTCAGTACAGGCATACTATCATGCGGAACTGGTCTCATGGCTGAAGACAGACTGAGGTATTCAGTAGATTTCTTATTTTTAGCAGAGAAGCCCGATCCATTGGTCTGATAGAAGTAACAATCTGTCACATGATCTTTCTGTTCTTGCCATATCATTGGGACTGCAAACGACATTGACTTCTGAATACCTGTGAGTCAAGCTCTGAAATGGACAGCACATATTGCACAGTAAATATGAGGAGCCCAGGATTTGTCTTCATCGCCAACTTTGCAACCAAAGTAGAGCTCATATAATTTCTTAGTAAATATAGTCATGCTTTGTCTTTGAGGCTTAAGTAGATACTCGCCACAAATGTAACAGACTGTATTGTTATGTAACAGAATGTGTTGTTATGGAAGGACAGACTAGATAGGCCATGTGGTCTTTTTCTGTCGTCATATTTCTGTTTCTATGTTTATTGTGGCTGCTGCAACATTGACAAGACATTTTTCTTTCTGCTATAACAAGTTGTCGTTTAGACAAGAAGCTTACATGTAAATGCTATTGTTAAATAAACAAACTGATATCATCGTCATACATAGTATCTGTGTATGCAAGCTGCTTTTATAGCCTGTACTGCCAGCATCCATCCTGATTAAGCATGCCCGTACATTCCTGAGCAGTAGCATTTCCATTGCACGTTGTAAGCCTGCACTGAGTGCATGCCTGGACTAAACAAAACAGCTTACTTTCTAGGCAACATATGAATAGATTTAAAATATGTGAGAAAATCACAAAAATAGGTGATAGGAAAATTTCAAGATTTTCATGATCAGCAACCCAAAATCTGTAAGATTACACCCGCAGTTGTTCAGAAAGCAAAATCTTCATTGCCCAGGATTCTTTATAAAGGTCTCTAGAAACAAATCTATACTCTGATTTGATTTAAATATAAAGCTCTCTGGTGGTACTAAGATCTGACTAACTCAGCAAAAACACTGAATTCTAAAATACACAGATTTATCAGTTTTAACCCAAAGAATTCCCTTTTCCCCAAGATTTAGAGCATTTCTCAGAAGATAAATAGTTACAAGTGCAGATCTTTTTCCAGCTGTAGCAGTCCCTTTTGGTAGTCCTTCAAGACAATTGTGGACAAACACTGTGCTATCAGCAGTGCCCTTTCCTGAATTAGCCTCGGAATCTCTCTTCTTGCTCAGACTTGGGAGGACTCATACAATAAAAAGCATTTCCAAGGCATATTAACTTTTTTAAAAAAGTGGGTATTTACCATGGAAAATTAATCTAGGTCAATGAATTTCAATACGATTTTATGATACACCCTTGTCACTATCATACAACTGTCTCACAATTTGAAAATTGTTCCCATTAGGTGGGGCATACCTGAGCTTCTTGCATAGGTCTACAGCTTCCTAGCTCTATAGAAAGGCCAAGACACCTTAAATTTGAATGATAGAATCACATTTTTAACATACACCAGACATGATGGACTGTTCTAAGAGGGATACCTAAGGACTGGGTATGGGTGCACATGATGCACAAAATGTTAATGGGAACTGGAGAACAGTGGGGCGTCAAATATTACAGAGTCTGTAGAGCAGTGCATGGGATAAACACGGTAATGCTCCGGCAGCCGAATGCCAGAGGCCTGGATTGTGTGATATTTCGTCTGATTTTGTGGTCAGCTTAAGAGTACTTTTGCGTCATTAACGCTGGAAACCTTAGGGTACAAAAGAGTTATCAATGGCCCTGCTCCCTGGCTGCCTGGCTTATCCGGATTCTGCAGCTTTAGCATTTGTCTGTCAGCTTGTGACTGGCTTTTAGTTTTTGTTCAAGAAAAGGATGGTGGAAAAAAATCTGAATTTGTTTGCAACGCTGACGTTGTGTGGGGGATGTGGGGTGGGCACCAGCACATGTAGCAGAGAACAGTGGACTCTTTCTTCCTTCTGTGATTATTCCAGGCCTCTGATGTCAATGCCTGAAACTTGTTATATGCCTCCTAATTCGCCCCCACCCCAGAAGCCCCTGCAACCAATCCTGTCTCATTCCTTCATCCTCTAGCGTTTGCTGTGAGAAAAAAGAACCTGGGGAATGAGAGAAGCACCAAAGCTAAAGAAAGGAAATGCTAATTATTATGGTTATTAAAGAACTGATGCTGTTGAATGTTTGTTTTTGTAACCTAAAGCCTAATTTTACACTCCTTTAATATTCTGAGTTGTCTGCTTTCTCATTGGATGGACTTGGAAGGAGGCTTAAAACATGGAAGCCAGGGGTCTAGGTTCTAGGCACTAGGCAGTATACTTTGTGGGGATTCAAAAGAGAGAACTGAAACTGCAGATCCTCAATCTTCTGTTGAGGGTTCAAGGACCACACCAAAGTGTTAATGATTCATGTTTTCCATCTTTCATCACCTTCCTCAAACATCTTCTCAGGTCTATTACTCTGCCATTCCAAGCTCTGACCCTGATCTTCCTGCATGGTAGCTCCCTGATTACATGGGTGAGAATAAGCAGACTGGGACTGCATAATTGCTCATGGATGAGAGAGAGATGGGAACAAGCAAGAAGAGACACTACATGACTATCCTGATGTGAAACAGATGGAAAAGAATAAGGAGAGAGACAACACATGATGGATTTCTGCCGACAGACAAATGGTAAGGTGTAAGGAGCAAGGCCATGTATGGCAGCTCCTTGATGAGAGCTGGGGAAGGGGCGATAGGGAGAAAGACTGATGGATGCCTTGAGAAGAGAGTGAAAAGTTAAGGAGCAAATTCATTCATGATAGCTTCCTAACTCAGCTAGAAAGGAAAAGATATGAGAAGACTGAGCAAAGTCACAGGGAGCCTCCCTGCCCACTTCTTCCCTACCCCCCTCATCAGTTTGTGATGCAAGCAGCCGCTTTGAGAATTAATGGCTAAAAGAAAGCTCCCCTCAGTGCAAATAAGCTCTCGGGCAACAAAAGACAAGGGCTGGTTGTGAGCAAATGCAGGGTGAAAAGCTCTATTCCTCTGCTCACCAAGCACATTGGAAAGGGCAAGGGGAGGGGGGAAATGGTTGGAGAAGAGGGTGCTGCAGTTCTATGCAGGTCACGATGCATCAGCTGGGAGCAGGTTGTGATAATGGTGTGAAGATGTGAAAAGTTAAGGGATGGAAAGGGTGGGCTGGGGAAGAGTGAAACAGGCACTTCATTGTAGCAAACTGATGGAATGCCCACATCTTTTGGTTAGAGCAGTATTGCCTTTTCTGTGCAGGGAAACATTTTGGACTCTGCTCAAGCTATGGGGTGGGGGGTATCCATAGTAAGTAAGGTTCATAATGGAAGCTGAAATGGAGACAGGGGATGGGCAGAGAAATAGCAAACACAGGAAATTAATGAATAAAGCAGAGCCTCCAGGAATGAAAAAGGAATGTGTGTGTGCACGCTCGCATCTTGTCTCTCTTATGTGTGGTTTGAGAACATCCCTGTTTTTCTCTCTTTATCTCATGTGCAAGCATCAAGTCCACCAATATGTTGACTCTCACAGGGTTAGTGTCTCCAAATGGGTTGGTTTTGTGCACAGCATGACAGGAATGAGCCTCGCCCATAATCTCTCAGATTTACTGATAGTGCTCTTCTTTAATATGTGCATTGTGCTGTAGAGAGCGTCCTTCTAGGGTTCACAGGGCGTGATATGTACAAACAACTTACCAAGGTGCATTTGTAAGTTCTTTTTAATTAGAACACCAGATCCCAATACAATTGTGAGGCTTGTTTGTCTTTCTACCACATTCTCTGACTGTGATTTTGGGTATTTAAGAGTCTTTGGGGCTGCGCCACCTGTTAATATGGTAGATAGCGTGCACTATCCAGCCATATTAACAGTGCAGGGCAAATACAGATAGGGCAGAAAATTTCTGCCCTATCTGCATAAAACACATTCAGGCCGAAGCAGAAAACCGGTGCTAGACGTGCACCGAAGATGACTTTAACGCAGCCTGACAGCACATATTTTTTTAATGTCGGATGCAGCAAAGATAGGGCATGCAACTGACCCCCACATTAACCATGTGCATGCAAATGAGCCATCACAGCATTAAACTGGGAAAGCAAGCCAAACACATGCGCACAAGAAGTCTGCTAGTTTGGCTGGCTCTCCAGGCACCGCATGTTTAATTTGCATAGCAGTCACCGATAGTATTTTGATGGCATTGGGGGACGATAGCGGCATCAGGAAAAGCCCCTGATGCCATCAAAATACTGTCGGGGGCCATGCCCCACAATAAAATGATCCCTGGAGGTCTAGTGGCCCCTTCCTCCCCCAACCCCCACCCCCATTACATTTTAAAAGAAAAAAAACTGGTGGTCTAGAAGCCCCCCTACCTGGTAGTCTGGCGGCCCCCAAATTCACCTTATATGGCAGTCTGACCTCATCCAGTACATCCCAGGATGCACCGCATGGTGACAGACACCGCCATTTTGCAAGATGGTTGACGCAGAGCAGGAGCATGTTGGCAGCTCCCCTGCTTAAGGTGAATTTGGGGACCACCAGGTTTTTTTTTTTTGTGTTTTTTTTTTAATTTAATGGGGGGTAGGGTGGAAAGGGGCCACTAGACCCAAGGGATCATTTTATTGTGGGGCATAGCCTCTGACAGTATTTTGATGGCATCAGGGGCCTTTCCTGGTGCCATCAAAATATTGTTGGGGGTGGGATCAGGACTGCTGGACCACCAGGGGGCACTTTATTGTAGGGCACAGCCCCTGAAAGTATTTTTATGGAATCGGGTGCTTTTTCCAATGCCTGATCATCTGAGGAGGAGATGATCTAGGCATCGGGGAAAGCACCCTGTGCCATCAAAATACTGTCAGAGGCACGCGTTAGAGGTTTACTTCTACTCAGACCCTGAAGTAAAAATTTTGACACTGTGGCTGGTTGCGAAATCCTCTACACCTGTCTGCTTCAGTGGTAGCTATAATTTGCATACCAGCCTGGCTGATTATAATAGATTTAAATAATTCAAGTTCATTTAAATACGCGTTGCGTTAGTTGGGCACTAGTTTTTCCACCGGCGCTTACGTCTGTTTCCTGCATTTGCAGGATCGTTAACCGTGCTTAAATATGGCATTAGGGGCTCATAAAGCCCGCACTAGCTTTCTGCATCATCCTGATTAACAGAGTGGGTGGGAAAGGACAGAGAACAGGCATGTTCACAGTGTGTGGTTACCACAGGCATCAGCAGTGTATGGTAACCGTCAGAGCTGCAGACAGCGTGGGCACAGATAACACCACCTCAGGTAGTAGTACGTTCATCCGCAGTGCTCTCTGCAATATTGGTGCATTATCTGCTGGGAAAATGCTGTTCACACCCCCAACAGTGCACTGCATTTGTAGCTAACATGGTACTATTTACACAAAAACGCCATGTTAGCTGCAAAATCCTAACATGCTTTAGTAAACATACCCCTTTCTCTCCCCATATGTTATGCAGAATAGTTGTTTTATCAGGCCAGAGTTGCAGTTTTCTCTTATTATATTGGACTTCTTTTTTTTGATTGTGGGGACAAGAATGTCTCAAGTGACCACTTCTTCATTTTCTGCAGTTATGTCAGATTCATTATTCCAGATTTTTTTCTGATACAGGGATGAGACGTGCTACCATATTGTACAGGCCTTCTGATGTCATCACATCACACTCGGCCATTTCTAGTTTTCTGCTACAGAATTTGCTTTGGTTTATTTTAGTAGTTTTTCCTGTGCTTGTTGTGAGCTAATTTGTCTATATTCCACTTTCCTTTTCATTAGCTTCCGTGGTCTGTTTCCAGTTACGCTGGCTCCATGAACAGGTGCACTATGGCCTGTAACTGCATGAGGGGTGGTGTCACCTGAAAATTTGTCAGTATTGCTACTACTACCTTAGTGCTAAGGCTAAGGGTGGACACCTTTTTATTAAGGGTGACATGCAGCTGGTATAAATTTTTCTTATTGCTTTTCAAACTTCAATAGTAGTAGTCATCTTGCTGAGATTTGGTTTCGATATAATTCAAGATCAACATGTGACGATACTCAGACCTAGCAAAGTACTATTTTTCTCCTCTCTTCCCCCATCCCCTTTCCCAACACCTTTGATTTCTTATGCATGGTCTGAGACCATCTGTGTATGTTTGTGTCTCTCTTACATGGATGGTATAAGGATGAACGTGTGTATGCATCTCTCTCTCTGAACCATATGCAACTGGTCTGAATGTGTGTGTATGTCTTTCCTTTCTCTAGTGTAGGTGTTCTGAGGCTTTCTGTTTGAATGTTGTTGTTTTGCTGTGCATCGTCTGGGACTGCCATGGTCTGCATCCTTTTATTCTTTGTCTGAGGCCACCCGTATGTGTGTCTTTATGCAGTATGTATTGTCTGATGCAGCCCTTGCATGTTTGTGTGTATGTTCTTTCTCCCTTTCTTGCTCTCTTATGTGTAGGGCTCTCAGATATGCCAAGTTACCCAGTTCCAGGAGGAAGACGTTTTGATCAGTCTTGGTTTACTTTACTTTTAACGCTGGATCTTTATGCCAGTTTTGGACAGGCATAAAGATTCAGTCAGGAGCAGGAGCTTTTCTCTCAACATGTCTCATTACTGTACCTTCTAATCTGTGTGAAATGCAGAAGTTTACTGTACTTGACAATTTAAACTGCACCCAGCCCCATGTTTCTTTTTCTACTTTCTTGTATAACATTGGTGTTACTCGCCCCTCTTTGGGATATGACTAGGTCCCTTGCCCATTGTAAACTGTCTCTAGTTTTAATGCTACAGATTGTTTTATTGTTTCTGCTTTTAGCCTGTCTAATACTGCTCTATACTGTTCTTCAACCACAGCAGTTTCTCATGCTTACTCTCTGATGTATCTTCCTTTGGGCTGGTCACAAAGGGCTGATTATTGCCCTATGGAGCGGTTTTATAATCCTTGTTCTTTTCTGTTGTATATTTTCATTTGTTCTTAGCTGCTGTCGGAAGGCCCTACAGAGCTCCACCACTTTTATGTACTCTTATACACCTGTTTCCAAGGTGGCTGATGTACCTGAACTACCGCGTACAGATATTCAGTTAATAATAATGCCTGAACTACCGCGTACAGATATTCAGTTAATAATAATGCCTGTTTAGTTATTTTGTAGTAGATTGTTAGGCTGTTCTTCTAGTGGGCCTATACAGGCCCAAAGGGGGGGAATTGTAAGGGGAAAATCAGTTTCTTGTTGTACAAAGGGACCATGAGGCCCATCTGTGAATACTGTCACCCAGCAGACCTGGTTGAGAGAAAGGAAAATGCTTTAAATAGAGAAAAAGGTACATACAAGCTGCAATATCTGGAGGAACCAGATAGAGGGAGCAAGAGGGACTCCAGAGTGACTGAGGAACCACGCCCCACTGATCATGAGGTAATGCCAGCCAACCTCCAATCCTCGAGCACAGGAGGACTTCTTAAGGAGGAAGACTAGAAAGCAGAGGGAAGAAGTGGCAGCGGAGGAGAGAGCAGCGGTGAAGGCAGCTGGAGAGACGGCTGGAGAGGAGGCAGCAAGAGTGAAGGCAGCAGGACAGCGTGCAGCAGGAAGGAAGGCAAGACAGAGGAAAAGAGGTTAGAAGGCAAACCTGAATATTCCACTGCCAGAAGATCACCGTGTGAAAGGCGATTGCCTGAGAGCTAAGGAGGAACCTGGGAAGGTCTCAGCTCACAAAGGAGTAAAAGCTGTTTGCCCAGAGTGGCAAAGGCATTGCTGCAGCTGTTGTCCAAAACCAACAGGGTCACAGCCTGAAGACCTAAGCCGTGCTGTACAGGCAAGCCAATGGAGAAACTGGTGCAGGCCTCAACCTTCGCTGGAAACAGAGAAGCCAAATTCCCAAGGTAAAGCTTTTTATGATACAAGCTATAGGAAAAGTTTACCCGATAAGAGAATTTTGAATAATAAGTGTTTTTATAAAGCTGCCATAAAACCTCTAAGGAGAGAGGAATTTCCTCCATACAAAACAGCACAGAGCCGACGCCCTACGAGTTACCCAGAACATTGGGCTGTGCTAGAAAAGCTATATAAGAAGCCTGACTATAACCTACCTGAACCCAGGGACTCAGAGGCTTCCGCCTATGAGCCAATGCAAGTGGAACTGGCAAATGAGGTTTCAGATACCGAAATGGACTGTACGTACTGTACCACGGGAAGCCTAGAATCTTTGCCAGGCTTGTAAGCTGTATGTGTTGCGGCCTAGAACATTCCTGTTGTGTAAATACCAGCGCTACTGTGAAAGTAACAGTTTTGCTTTAAACTTTTGTTTTACTTTTTCTTACCTGAATTAAGGACATTTGCGTTGTTGTTATTGCCCAATCCTTTGAACCCTTGCGAGAAGGGGAAATAAAAGCCTTTATTTTCCCACCACTTGTGCAGTTGAATTCTTTGGAAGATTAGGATCCAGGAAACTAACAGGACCAAAAGCCAATTGGGCCTCTGGATTACTGGCCAATCTCCTCCCTATATAGTTATGTCCGACCTGCCCTGACCGCTACTTACCGCCAGGGTAGTGCTCGCGACAATACCTAGATAGAAAGGAATGTGTTGTGCTAAGACAAGATTCAGTGATCTTCACAGAGACAGGTACCAGTTTGTACGGTTGCTAATTAGCAATATCAGGTGCAGGGCTATGCTGCTGGGATGGGTTTATGACGTATATATGTTTTTGATACTGTATAAAAGATAGACTGCACTTCTAACGTACGGAATAAACTTACATGTTATGTACGAGTGTGTGTGTGTATTTGTTCTCCTGGGATCCCAGACAGTGAAGGTAAGGTAAATTCCTCGACCCAGAGCAATAACGGACGTCCCAGGGTAAGTGATATAGTGCTGGGAAGGGAAAAGGACCCCACCCTTACAGGTACCTCGGTGCCTCATGATGTCAGGGCCACCTCAGAGTCCTGTTGACATGGGTCTTCAAAGGGAAAATCCCCAGAGGTGGAACGCAAGAAGTTAAAAGCCTCAAAGAATGAACCAGAGGATGGGTCTGGGAAATCAAGGAAATCCCATTCCAGGCCCCACAGCCCCAGGCATGAGTCTGAGGGGTCGAAGTGGGAGCGGCCTCACAAGCTGTCCCGGAATGAGCTGTCGGCAGCTGGTGATCGGTCTTGGACACCTAAAGCCGTCTTCATCAAGGACTCCTCCTCGACAGAACCGACGCTGGGCCTGAAGCCCTCAGTACCTGCGTCAAAGGCTGTGGAGCCAACTGGCATGAAGACCAGGATGGCAGCCTTGGAGCGCAGTATCTCTGCCCTCATGGCCCAGCAGCAGGCATTCATGTCTGGTTCATTTGCCCCAACGGCCTGACCCTCAACATCAAGGGCTTCTCTGGAAGTTGAGCCGATCCTCGAGAGAGACATCGGCAAAGGACGAGATCCTGATCCCGTTCTTTGGGGCACTAGTCCTCCCTGGCCAGTGCCCATAGCTCAGACTACAGGTCCTCCAGAGGCAGCGGTCTCAGGGCCCAGGTCTCAACCGTGAGAACCATGAGGCCTCGGACTCTTCCTTGGGCTTTGAGTCTGATTTGGAGACTGAGGACGAGCAGTCCCCAGACACTCGGCGACACCGAGAAGTGCTCTTGACCTCTCTCCCCCGATGTTCCGGTGCTGTTCCCCACCCAAGGCCGTTGCCTTCCTGGACTTTGTGCAGGACATGGCTAAAGCGCTTGCTGTTGAGACCAAAGTGGAGCTGGACCCCCTCACGGAGGAACTGGAGATTCTCCAGTACGAGGCCCCTCCGAAGGAGGCCCTCACGGTGCCCGTCCCTCCAATCCTTGAGTGCCGCCTCCTCCATATGTGGGAAACACCAGCGTCCGTGCCCATAATAAGCAGACAGCTTGACTCCATTTACCAAATCCGCCGAATCCCTGGAAAACCCAACTCCCAAACAACTCGATGATCATTGAGTACGCCATGCGCAGACTCAAAAACCAAAAGACCCTTGAGGACTTAACCTTCCAGCAACATGTAGTCTGCCCCACTCATGTAGCTGACCACAATCTAGACCAAATTTTCACTCCATTGAATTCTCCTTATGCACCTCCTGCTGTCTCTGCTGTCCCTCTGTCCTGGTCAGATCACCATTCCTGGCCTGGGTCCTTCCCCAGTCCGCTGTCCAACCCGTTTGATACACCATATCATGCCATTCACGTTACAGGCATTTCCATCAGCTGACACCCTTCTCCCTTCCGACTTTCCCTAATTTTTGACTGATGCTCAGGCCCAGGCCTGGAATTCTGCATTGTCTGCTGCACTTGATGAGCTCACTCCTCAGGTTTCTATCCTGCCTTCTCAATCCTCCTCTCATCACCCATGGTATCATTCTGGTCTCTACCTTCAAAAAACAAATCTCCATCGCATAGAACATTGGCGAAGATTTCCTTCGCCGGCAACTCTTTCTGCTTTCCGATAACCTTATCGTCACTATTGTGATATGATCCACTCTGCTAAACAATTCTATTACTCAAACCGTATTACTTCCTCTTCTAATTCCTCCCGACAACTCTATTTAACTCTCTGCTCCCTTTCCGCGTTTCACACGTCCTCTCCTGACGCTGTATCCTCTTCTTCTGTCCCGCCAGACCCTGCCCACCTTGCCACTTTTTTCGCTGAAAAGGTTCACTCCCTGCATTTTTTTTTGAAACTCTGTTTATTAATACATAACACTTCGCAACAAAGGTCAAATACACACATATCACCTCGGGCGGGGCTGACTTGTCCACCGCCCCGAGGCCCGGTACCAGCTCCTGCCACAGACGACACACACAAGGCATGAGTATATTTATATAGAGCCCCCCCTTCCCTCCCTACCCTTCCCCCCACCCCCCTCCCACCTTACAGCCTTCACTCCCATTTTGCCAGCAATCGGAATCGAGCATCGGTTAATTACCCAACATTCATCCCGGCTCACAGTACCACCACCATCCCCTTCAAGTTGCCTAACAGGCCCATTCTAATTCCCGTGTAACACCTCATTGCGAGCATACAGGCTTAGTGTTTGTATATAAGGCTCCCAAATCAACAAGGAGACCCAATTTCAAACCTTGTCTCTGGCTCCCCTCCTCTCAAAAAGCATCAACTGGTGGAAATTGTTGTGCCATTCCAAGTGGGAGGTGAAGCCTCTCTCCACCTGTGAAGTATCGGACCCTTACCCACCAGACATGCTTTCCGCACTAAAGGTCGCTCCCATCTCCCCTTCGGGTGCAGGGGTCGCAAATGATCCAACACCACCAGTGCTCCCGTCCAGCAGATCTGCTGTTGTATTAAGGTGCTCATGTAGCTACCAATCCGCAACCAATATCGACGAATCAACGGACATCCCCACCACATATGACCCAAATCCGCTAGTGAACAAGAGCATTTTGGACAGCTTCCATCCAGGGTGAGATGACGTTGCAGAGCCCGCCTGGGGGAGACGTGCGCTCTAAGAATACTCTTGAACTGTATCTCGCGCCACCTAGCCCCTTCAACTAACCCCTTAATCTGGCCTAAGGCTTTACTGATCGAACCCGGGGCACCTCCTGATGTATCTCTTTCGCCCAGAGGGTCTCCTCCGCCGTATAGTCTGGCAGGTTTTCATACCTATCCAATCGTTTCTTTAAGTCCGCAATTGTAGGAGGGGAGTCTTCCCCCAATGCAAAAAATTCTAAAATCTGCTCAGAACATTCCACCGCCAGAACCGACCGCAGAAGCGAGGCTACATAATGGGAAAGTTGGGCATATGCAAAATAATTTTGACCAGATAAATCGTGTTCCCTCTGCAAGGCCTCAAACGACTTGCATCTACCCCGCTGACCTACCACATGTCCTAGTTGCCGGATCCCCAATCCCTGCCACTTCTGAAATACGGCTGTGTCTGTCCCAGGGGAAACCTGATATTACCTTGTAACGGCAACCAATTCAAAACCTCTAGGGGCCCACCCCAACATCTATTCAACTGTTGCCAGGCATGTCTCGCCGGCATTACCAACACACTGCTTTTCACTCGGCTCAGCAGACTAGAGCTCTCCAAATGCAGTGCCACCATTAAATTCAGTGGGGCCACCAGGGCCTCTAGGAGTATACACATCCGTGCTCCCTAGACAATCACTGATGTGCCGTGCCTGGCAAGCCAATGCATAGATCCGGAGGTCCGGCACTCCTTTTCCCCCTTTACTCCACTCTCTCTGCAGCCGATTCAGCGGGATACGGGCCTTTGCCCCCTTCCACAAAAACCTCTGGATTTCTTGCTCTAGGCAAGTCAGGTCTCGCCTCGTCAACCCCACTGGGAGCACTTGCATCCAGTATAAGACTTGTGGTAAAATCACCATTCCTAACGCTGCCACCCTACCTAATAGAGACAGCGGGAGAGGCGCCCATGCCTGTAGTTGCGTCCGGGTTTTACCAAGAACCTTCTCAAAGTTTTTCTTATATAACTCTCTCGGTTCCCGGGTCAACAAGATACCCAAGTAGATAAACGAATCCTGCGCCCACTTAAGTGGGAAGGTTCCACCCCATATCCCCCTAAGCGTACCCGCCACATCCAATGCCTCTGACTTTTCCATGTTGATTCACAACCCTGTGAAACTCCCAAATGTCCTAAATTCCTCTAATAAACGAGGCAGCGAATGCTGGTGCATCTGTTGTCTCCTCAGCAAATCATCAGAAAAAGCAGCCATCTTAAAACTATACCCTCCGATGAGTACTCCCCGTATGTCTTTCGACGCCTCTATCGTTCACACCAACAGATCTAAGGACAGCATGGGGGAGAGCGGGCATCCCTGCCGCGTACCCCTCTCTAAACAAAACTTATCAGGACATAACACCATTACATAGGGCTCCCTCTGTAGGCTCTGCGTAGAGAAGGTCCACCATATTACAAAAAGGAGCCCCCAACCCATAGTATGGTAAAAGTATTTTCAATAAGCCCAGTTTACCTGATCAAAAGCCTTTTCCGCGTCAAAGCTGACCAAAAGAGACTGCAGATCGCGTTCCCGAACCCACTCCAATGACGCCAGGATTTTATGTACATTGCGCACTGCGTACCGTCCCATCACAAAACCCACTTGTGAGCCATGCACTAAGTCTCCCAAAAACCTGGGCCAAACGATCCGCCAGTATTTTGGCCAGCATCTTGCAATCAAAGTTGAGCAAAGAAATAGGGCGATAAGAGGCCGCCTGCGTATGATCTTTGCCTGGTTTGGGAATTAAGATATGTGTGTGGTTCGCGCCCCATTTGAACCTTCCCTGTTCCACTCTTTGATGATACATCGCCACAATAGTGGGGGGAACCAGTTCTCCCAACAGCTTATAAAATTCGGCCCCAAACCAGTCTGGGCCAGGCGCCTTATAACAGCTCACCGTCTTAATCACTCCTTGAAGCTCCTCGATAGTTACCGGTTTGTCTAATTGCGCCCTCTGATCGTCCATCAGTCTCAGCATCTTCACTCCACGCAGGTACTCATCCATGGCCGCTGAGGACCCCTCCTCCCTGGAGTACAGTTTTTGAAAAAATGAGCGAAACCCTTGGGCAATCGCCCAATTTTCGGTGTGCAAAATCCCCTGGGCGTTGCGCAATGCCGCCACCGAGCGAGCACCTCTCTGGCCCTGAAGACACCGCGCCAAATGTTTCCCAGGCTTATCCCCAAACCGGTAAAGCTGATACCGATAGTACATATAAGATTTCTTTGCTCTTCTATGAAGCACTTCATTAAGGGCTGTTTGGGTTTCCCACAATCTCCGCTTAGTTCCCACACTTGGGTTAGCCACATGCTGCTGTCTTGCTTTGACTACTTGTTTTTCTAAGCAAACTATCTGATCCGTCAATTTCCGTTTCCTCGTGACATAGCCGATAATACCCCCCCCACCCCCCCTGGAGAACCACCTTTGCGGTCTCCCAAAACAACTCCGGGTCCACCTGGTGTTGCCTATTATACAAAACAAACTCCTGCCATTGTTGATTTAGAAAAGTGTGGAACTCAACATCTCGATACAACTCTATCGGGAATCGCCAGATTCGGTCATGTGAAGCTACATCCTGCCAATCTAAGTCCACCCAGATCAAAGCATGATCTGATATCTCTGTAGGACCAATTTGCGCGTCAGATATACGGGCAAACAACCTTTCCAACACCAAGATGTAATCAATCCGAGCGTTCGAGCCATGGGCCCGCGACTGATGGGTAAAGTCTCTATCCCCTGGGTGTAAATCTCCAAGGATCTACCGCCCCCAACCTGCGTCGCAAGCCCTGTAGCGCCTTGGTGGACTGCGCCCTTGCTACCTCTCCTCCCCCCTCGTCGTGTCCATTTCAATGTCGAGAACCCCATTAAAGTCCCCAGTGAGGATCAAGGGGGCATCTGCCAATTGTTCCACCTGCGATGCCAAACAAGCATACAGCGCCCGATCTAAGATGTTTGGACTATAAAGATTCCCCAACACAATGGGCCGGCCCTCCAGCATCCCATACAACAGCAGATACCTACCCCCGGGTCCGCATATTCCTGCTCTAAAACAAATCAAATCCGTTTATGCATCAAAATGACCACCCCCCCCCCTTCTTGCCCTTTGCTGGGGCACTCCACTGCTGTCCCACCCAGTCCCTCTTAAGCTTAACGTGCTCTTCAGCAGTCTGGTGGGTTTCTATTAGCATGGCAATGTCACAATGTTGCCTCGCCAAAGCCCGTAGCACTTTATACCTCTTTATGGTGTTCCCTACTCCACAGGCATTCCATGTGATAAGCCTCAGGGTGGTAGGTCCCAATATGCTGCCAGCTATCCAGCTTCGCCTCCTGGTGCTCCTCGCAGACACTGGACCCTTTTTCTTGTCCTGTACCAGCTCTCCTGCAGTACCTGACCTCCCTGTCCCAGACAGGCCTGCAGACGCAATCCATCCGAGTCTACCTGGCAGCCATTGCGGCTTTTCACAATCGCACAGGGGGAGGCTCCATCGCACAGCTCCCCATTGTCGCCCGTTTCATGAAGGGCCTCGCCAACCTTCATCCTCCCATCAGAAAGCTGGTGCCCCACTGGAACCTCAATGCAGTTCTCAACCAACTTACCCTACCGCCTTTTGAGCCCATGCAATCGGCGGACATCAAGCTCGTCTCCTGGAAGATGTTATTCCTGGTGGCCATCACCTCGGCCCAGCGGATCAGCAAGCTACAAGCGCTGGTAGCGCACCTACCGTACACCCAGCTCACCGAAGATCGTGCTACCCTCAGGACACATCCTAGATTTGTCCCAAAGGTAGCCTCCGCCTTCCATATCAACCAGACAATCGAGCTCCCCACCTTCCACCCGGAGCCCCATACGTCTCCTGAGGAAGAACGGCTGCACAAGCTTGACTGCGTCCGGGCCTTGTGTTTTTACCTCCTCCGGACTGCTGCGCAGCGACAGAGCACGCAACTCTTCATATCCTACGACCAGAACAAACCAGGCTGCCCGGTTACTAAGTGCACCCTTTCCCTCTGGATTTCCGCCTGCATATCCTTCTGCCTGACCCAGGCCGGCACCGGAACTTCTCCATCAGCGAACGCCCATCAGCTGAGGGCGCTCGCGACTTCAATTGCAAACCTACGAGCCATACCGGTAGCGTACATCTGTAAAGCCGCCACCTGGTCCTCCATCCAGACTTTCCAAAAACACTACTGCCTTGACCCTCAGACGGACTCTTTCGGGCAGGCAGTCCTAGCGGCCACCAGCACTCAGACAAAGCTGTGAACTGGACACTGGACGCACCTTAACTTACGGATTGCACTGGAAGCTTTCCATTGTCTACACAGGTTAAAAATTTACACATGTTGGTGTACTATGTTGCCTGTTGCACATGTTCCATGATTTGCACATGCACATGTTCAGTTTGTTTGCCTGTTTGCACAAGTTTCATGATTTGCACTTGTTCTCCGATTTGCTGTGAAGTTGACTGGTCGAGTATCCGACGAAAATAAATACTTGATTTTCCCCACTAGTGTGGTCACTCCTGTTCCTGCCTGCCAGGGCCCCTTCCACCTCAGCCTTTGCAGCTAGGGAGGCACCTGATGTGGATGACTTCATCCTGCTTGTCCTAGGAGAAATCGAGGTTACTTACCTGTAACGGGAGTTCTCCGTGGACAGCAGGATAAGTCATCCACACTTTCCCTCCCGCCTCCCCTGCAAGGGACCCTGCCCAGGCTCTGCCTTCGCCCCTAGCATCTAGCTCAGCTCGGGACACAGTGGCTGGCTAGGGGCAGGCCTATGGGTAGGGCCAACTGGCACATGCCCAGAAGGGAAATTCCTTCTGGGCTAGAGAGCGAGATTACTTCCGTCTTCGGCGCCGTCGGATGACGTCACGTGGTGTGGATGACTTATCCTGCTGTCCACGGAGAACTCCCGTTACAGGTAAGTAACCTCGATATCCCGCCTTTCCTCTAAAGTATATGTATTAAGATCTTTAAGTCTGTCCTCATATGCTTCATAATGAAGACCTCAAACCATTTTAGTAGCTACCCTCTGCACCGACTATAGCCTGCTTATATCCTTTTGAAGCTGCGGTCTCCAGAAATGCACACAATACTCCAAATGAGGTCGCACCAGAGACTTAAACCGAGGCATTATCACCTCCTTTTTTCCGATAGCCATTCCTCTCCCTATACACCCAAGCATCCTTCTGGCTTTTGCAGTCACCTTTTCTACCTGTTTAGCTACTTTAAGATCCTCAGACACAATTACTTGTAAAATAGTTGATGAATGTACCCGTTCCATGTAAAACTGTTATATTCATTGTAAACCGCATTGATAAAACTGAAAGGCGGTATATAAAAAATGCCAAATAAAATAAAATAATTCTGCCAAGGTCCTGCTCTTCTTTTGTAGACAGAAGTACCTCACCTCCTACAATGTACAGCTCCTTTGGATTTTTGCAGCCTAAATGCATGACCCTGCATTTTTTACCATTAAATTTCAGTTGCCTTTCCATATCAACTACAATATTTATTTATTTATTTACAGGCTCTTATATACCGCGCTTTTCAGTATCAGTGCGGTTTACAAATAACAAAAACTTTTGCATCAGAACAAATGATCTTATGCTTACATTGAAACAGAATAGGTAACTTGGAACTGAAAAACTAGGGAAACTATATACATGTCAATAACAGTGGTTATTTTAGAACTATTTACAATTTACAGAATGGTATCAACAATGCAATTAGTCATTTGTCTATGAGCGTTGTAAATGAACCTGAAGGGCGGGGCTGTTGTGTACTTCAGATAAGTCAGGTTGTAGGAGTGACAGGGCTTGGGTGAGTGAGTTGAGGTGTGGGGGAAGGTTGTGTTAGGTTAGGGTGGGTGAAGTGAAGGAGTCTGCCCTTTCATATCAACTACAATAGTCCCCTTTTTATCTTTGTTTGTCTCATGCTTTTTTTAATTCAGATACTGTCCTAGAGACCTAGACCATTCATCAAGCTTAGCTAGATCCCTCCTCATGTTAATCGACTCCTCCCTGTGTATCTACTCTATTGCAGATTTTGGTATTATCCACAAACAGGCAAACCTTACCCAACAGTCCTTCTGCAATATCCCACTAACAAAGATTTTAAACAGAATTGGACCAAGGACAGATCCCTGAGGCACACCACTGGTAACCTCCTTCTCCTCAGAGTGAGCTCCATTTACCTGTACCTTTTGTCACCTCCCACACAACCAATTTCTAACCCAATCAGTAGCTTTAGGGTCCATCCCTAGAGTGCTGAATTTGTTTATAAGTTGCCTGTGTGAAACGGTATCAAAGGCTTTATTGAAATCTAAGTACACCACATCTAGGGCTCTCCCTCAGTCCAACTCCCTGGTCACCCAGTCAAAGAAATCTATCAGATGTGTCTGACAAGACCTGCCTTTGGTGAATCCATGCTGCCTTGGATCCAGCAATCCACTGGACTCCAGAAACCTCACTATTCTTTCTTTTAGTAGCCTTTCCAATAATTTACTAACCTCAGAGGTTAGACTAACTGGCCTGTAGTTCTCAATGTCATCCTTACGTCGCTTTTGTGTAAAGGGACCACGTGTGCCTTTCTCCACTCTGGCAGCACTCCCGACTCCAAAGAGTCATTGAAAAGGTCAGATAGTGTGGCCACTAGAATGTCCCCAAGTTCCCTCAGTATTCTTGGATATATCCCATCCAGACCCCTGACTGTCTACTTTTAGTTTAGCTAGTTCCTCATGAACACAGTCTTCTGAAAATCATTTGAGATCCTCGTCACTTCAGTTCCTATTTGGGGATGTTTTCTGAGGTCCTGCTCCTAGCCCTTCATCTGTGAACACAGAACAGAAATTTGTTAAGCAATTCTGCTTTATCCTCATCAGTTTCTGCATATTCCTCCCCTGCACCCTTTGGTCTGACAATACCACTTTTGCCCTTCCTCCTCTCACTAACACATCTGAAAAATGCAGACCTGCTTAATGTGCCGGCGTTGGCTATTTCTTCTTTTTGTACCTTTGCTTTCCTGACTACTTTGCGAGCTTCTCTATGTTTTTCCAAATATAAATGGCTGTCTCTCTTTCTGCGATCTCTTGTATTTCATGAAGACCTCCCTCTTTTTCTTCACCTTTTCAGCTACTTCTTTTGAGAACCATAACGGCCTTCTTTTTCCTTTTACATTTATTTACCTTTCTTACAAAAAGGTTTGCTGCCCTTAAAATATCCCCTTTCAGTTTTTCCCACCGTTTTTCTACATCCCCCAGCTGTTCCCACCCCGCTAACATGAATCTACCCATATCAAGCTAATACACCCTACTATAAAGGATAACATTCAAAACTTACATAAATAACACTCCACTCCTATGCCTTATATTCCTACTTGTATATAGTTACAACTGGTATGTTCTGCCTAATGCGGTACAGACAGTACTTCTGTTTAAATTGTTACACACTCTGTTATAGCTGAAATATCCTGATTAGTTGTTGAATCATTGAATTATGCAAGTTAAGATGTTCTATGTAATAAGTTATAATGTTCAATGTTCTATGTAAACAAACTCTGCTTTGTTAACTGTTGTTAATTGTACACCGCAACTGATCGCTGGAAGATGCGGTATATAAATAAGTGTTAAATAAAAAAATAAAAAAGTTTGACACTTCACCTCAGATGATCCAAGCACCAAGGAAGACCGTCCTATGCCCTCAATAGTGTCAGGGGACCCCCCCCCCCCAACCAGTACCAAAAATCATTAATGGCCCCATGGGCTCCAATCCCCTCAACCTCACAAAAATTATGGGTAGACCCATGGGCCCTGAAGCCCCCTCCATCCCAGTCTCTCAAAAACATCATTGATGGCTCCATGGGCCTCCACTAACCCTCCTCCCTCCCTCTGTAGTACATTTAATTGATCAGAAGACAGAAGCGATGCCCACACGCTGCTGCTTCCCCACTGCCATTTCTCAAAATGGTGGCACCTGACCCCACATGGTGTATCCACTCCACCCAGAGGGTAGGAAGGCTCAGTCTACTAAATAAGGATTTTTTTCCTTATTTGGCAGACTGAGATTCCCCCCAGGATGGTGTATCCCAGGATGCACTGTATGGGGTCAGGTGCCGTCATTTTGAGAAATAGTGGTGGGGAGGCAGAAGAACGTGGTCATCGTTCCTGCCTCCTGATCAACTAAAGGTACTATGGAGGGGGGAAGAGTCATGGAGCCACCAGTGATGATTTTGATAAGCTGGGGAGTTTCAGGGCTCACTGTACTACCAATGATGTTTATAGGAGGGTATGGGGGGGATTGGAGCTCACGGGGCCACTAATGGTTTTTGTGAGAGGGTGCAGATGGGGGTTCTGGGTCCACAGGGCCATCATTCGTTTTGGTGCTGGGCAGGAGGAGGGGGGGGTCAGTGTCCGAGAGGGGCACTGCCCCTCCCTCCATGCTGTAGCAATAGCATTGGGGTTTTCCCCTGATTCCTGGATCATCTGAGGTGACCCTTGTGTGCATGTGTTTAGCTTGCATTCCCAGTTTAGCACTGACTTTGTGCACAATTAATTTGCATGCTCTTTGCTTATAGCATCACTGCACAAAAGTCAGCATTAAGCATGCGCTATGAAAACTGGCACTAGGGCAACGTTTTTACATCAGCCCCTCAGTTTGTGCCTGAGGCAATGGAGGTTAAATGACTTGCCCAAGACCATAAGGAATAGTAGTGTGATTTGAGCCTGGCTTCCTGGTTCTTAGGCTGCTACTCCACCTCTTAAGTGTTTGCCAATATATTTTATATGTATATAAAATAGAATTCTCTCCCTGGCTTGGAACATATAGAGATAACTATTTAATTACAGGTTAATTGTTGTTTTTATCTCTTATAGTCTGAAGCCCTCCGATTTCTGTGTCTTTCTTTGGTATACATGTGTGTGTACGTGTATAGCCCTTGTATAACAGCAGCAGCTTCTCCATAGTCGTATCACTTAGAAGGTGTTTGTCTGTGGGCACAGTAGATCATAACTAATTTGATTAGGATCTTGCACCCGTTAGAATTAATTGCAGAACAGATAACACAGGTACACTACCAAAAAACTGCCTCCAGTTTTGCAACTGATTCCTATAGATTTTGGGGTGCTGAATCCAGGAAAAATAGCCAAAATGTTCCATCACGTCACGTTTTCTTGCAAAATTAGATTTCTTACCCATATAAGGAATGTTCACATAATTTCTTTTTAGCCGACTGCAGTTTATTTGTTCTTGGCCCAAAATAGCGGTTGTAATGTTAACTAACTAGAAACACTCCCTCATGATATTTTAGAGTGTTTTGTATTCCTTTTTATACATTAACAGGACAATGGGGAGGCGGGGGGCTAAATCCAGTACTCGCGCTGGCGCATGTTCTTTCCTGTTCGCCTCGCCTCGTTCGCATCGCTCAAACACGGTGGTTGCGACATGAACGTTCCTGTCAAATTTCAGTTTCTTGCAAGTTCATTATTACATTTTGTTTGCTCAGTCGTAATCCAGCTTTATCCGAAGTGGTTCACTACAGTTGTAGTTTGCAGCCTGGTGTAATTTGTGATGGCTCCCAGAGCCAGAGGTTTGCGTCAACTCTCCGGACAGTTTTTGTTTTATTTGTGGGGAATATACCGTGAAAAAGCGGCAGAGGAACATTTCTGCATTTATTAAAAAAGTATATTTCGCCTATTTCGGTTTGAAGTTAGGCGATCAAGACAAACCGTGGGCTCCTCACAAAGTGTGCAAGACATGTGAGGAAATATCTACGCTTATGGATGAAAGGTAAAAAACAAGCATTTCCTTTTTGGAATACCTATGATGTGGCGTGAACAAAGAGACCACAGCAGTGACTGCTATTTTTGCTCTTGCATTGTGAAGGGATACAACTTAAAAAATAAGAACGTAATAAGTTACCCCAACCTTCCCTCAGCAATTAGGCCTATGCCTCATAGCAACGAAGTACCTGTGCCTGAACCACCAAAATCTTTGGATCATATTTGTGTGGACGGTTTCTGATCATGATGAGACTCATCGATGGCTTTTCACGATGAGTCCAGTACCTTCTGAGTTTGAAACTGAACCAGATCCGAACCTGAACTTTTCTCTCAAGCTGAATTGAATGATTTAGTCCGGGAATTTAGGACTCCCAAAAGATGGCTGCCCAACTGCTAGGTTCTCGGCTTTAAACAGAAAAATCTATTGTCACCAGGAACAACTTTTTATTGGTACCGCAACCGCGAGACACAATTTTTGAAGTATTTCAGCAAAGAGGAAGATTTGGTATTTTGCAACGATATATACGGAGTGATGGAAAAGTTTAAACTCAAGTATGATCCTGCTGAATGGCGGCTGTTCATTGATTCGTCAAAAGACAGCAATAAAAGGTGTTTCTTCATAATGGCAACACATTCGCTTCAGTTCCTATTGCTCACTCTGTTATTCTCCAAGAAAAATACGAGAATTTGGCCCTGATTCTTCAGAAGATCCGTTATGATGAGCATAAGTTGGATGATTTGTGGAGACTTTAAAATTCTATCCATGCTATTAGGGCAGCAATCCGGTTTCACCAAATATCCCTGCGTCCCTTTGCTTGTGGGATAGCCGGCCCGCGACCTACACTGGGGAAAAAGACTGGCCCAATTCGGGAATTTGAGACACGTGAGAAAAATGTTCTTCAATGAGAGCTTGGTACCTCGTGATAAAATTCTATTACCACTCTCCACATTAAGTTGGGTCTCATTAAGCAATTCATCAAGTCCCTTCCAAAAGAATGGTGAGTGCTTTCGGTACCTTTGCTCAAAGTTCCCCCGACTTTCTGAAGCAAAGCTAAAGGAAGGAGTGTTTGTTGGCCCCTGATCTAAGGAAACTCATTTCAGAGGAGCATTCGCTGAAACGATGTCTGAGAAGGAAAAACAGAAGCCTGGGATTCCTTCAAGGATGTTGTTCTCAAATTTTTGGGGAACAGGCGGATGAGAACTATAAGGATAGTTGTTGCCAGGATGCTCAATGCCTTCAAAGAACAAGGCTGTAACATGAGCCTGAAGTCCATTTCTTGCACTCCCATGTGAACTACTTTTCCTGAAAACTTGGGGGCGTACAGTGAAGAACAAGGTGAAAGTTTTCACCAGGACATCAAGGACGCAGAGAGAAGGTACCAAGGAAGATGGAACACCACTATGATGGCTGATTTCTGCTGGTTGCTGCTGCGGGAAACCCAGATGAAAAATACGCCAAGCGCGCACCAAGAGAAGCATTCGGGGGAAGAAGAAACGGGCCCACCAGGAGATTGATTGACCCAAGAATGACTTTAAAATCTAAACGTGTTGACAAATATCGTGTTTTTACTAAACTTTGAAATAAAAATTTGCTAGTTATTTACCACAGTGTCGGATTCTCATTTATTAGAATTTTATTTTCACACCATCGGGTGTTTGTCTTCATGTATTGCAATGGTGCGGTTTGCGTTTTTCTATTCTTACATACATACTGTACAACATTTTTTTGCACATTTCTTTGCTTTGCTTGTGTCTAACCTCGCGCTCTTATATGCTCAATGTTTGTGCACATGTATGTGCTGTTTTAAGTGCAGACAATTTTGCTACCATCACAGTGTGTTTTGTTGACATTACTCTATTCTTATGTGCTGCCTTGTTACAATTTTCTTTATTCTTATTTGAATAACTACTAAACAATTAGTATAAAGAATTCATCCAAGAAACTTTTATCTCGATCGCACTCAATCTGAAACGTTCACCTCAACTGCTAACCCAATGTAGCAAAAAATCTGTACGTGATGGAGCAAATTGGTTACCAGATTTGGATTCAGCGCACCAAAAAACGTAAAAATCAATCGAAACATTAGAGGCAGTTTAAAAAAAATTTTTTTTAGTGTACCTGTGTAATGAGAAGTAGCTATAAAAGGAGAATTCTGCAGGGAAATGGACCCTCCAGGAACAAACATCCTGCAGAACCAAGTTCTTTCTGGGGCTCTGGAGCAAATCACAGCCCGTGATTGGCTGTCTGATAGATCTCCAAACTTCCCCACCCACTGCATTCTGCAATGCACTCCACTCCACTGACTCCAGGCTGGAAGCAGCAGGGAGTACAATTATCATTATGCTTGGGGATGCAAGTTCAAAAATGGACCAGTTGCACCCCCTCCTCCCCTAGGGGTTGCCAGCTGACACCAGATCCGTCCAGTAGGTTTTGCCAGTCCTGCATTTAGCTCATTGCACGATAGGGACATGTCTGTCTTTTCTTAGGTAATGAAATAGGGAAATACGAACTACAATCCCTGTGATACGTTTAAACCCAGGATTGGATCAGCATATGGGGAAAAATCCCCAACTTCCAATTTCCCAAAAGAAAACGTCCAGCACTGTAAGCATGGATTCACTCTTTCTCTGCCCCTAGCTGAGAACTTTAGTGGAAAGCTGTAGGGAACCCAGAAGGACAGGTCTATCTGCCACATTGTGACATTCTCAGGGTCAGAGATGAAGTACAAGCCAATCGTGGAGCCAGCTGATGCAGTGCTGCTCTGGAAGCACCGGAGAGATAAGAGTGGTGGGGCAGGACTGGATCCTATGCATGCTGCAGCCTTGGGAATGCAGGGCCATCGATGAGGGGCTGGGGACTGCAAGGCAGGAATGAAACCCTGACAGTGAGGAGCCTTGAACTACTGAGATTGAATCCCTTGCTCTCCTGTTTCAACATTTTTATTGAATTTTATGAAAACATTAAAGAAATAATATAAATTGAAAAAAGAAATAAAAAGAACAAAGTGCAACACACAAACCAGTGCATGAATATGCAAAAGGAATAATAACATTATTAACAGCATTAATTAAAGTGAACCCATTATACAATTAACCTGAATTCCTTATCATTCCTCTAGTCCAGTTCAGACCATAGTCTTGTCACCCCCCCACTTGCAGCTTGGAGCATGCCAAGTACTAATGATGTTACCTCCAGGTTACTGGCCCCTCCTTCTAGGCTTAATATTCTCAGTCTCAAAGCAGCTTGAGGTGACTATCTGTTTGTAGTCAGGACTCCACTGGAGAGTGATAGGAACATAGCTTTTTAGGATTTTAAAAAAAGGATAAAACAAAGAGAAGACGTTGACGGAAAAGAGGGTCTAGGCTTACTTGGCTTGACAGGCTCAGGAAAGCAGATTCCCTCTGAACAGCCTCACGACTAAAGTTTGTTTAAAAAAAAAAAGAGAGTGCGGAGGAACATGGTTGCACTGGAAAACAGAACAGAGCAGTTGGGGCGAGTCTTGATTGTTGCGGCCGCAGACTGCAGGTAGTGCTATCTCCAACATCTTCCCGCTACCCCCCCCCCCTGCCCCCGGTGGGAGAGGAGGTAAGAGAAGACATGTGCAGGAACTTGTGGGCAGCGGGGAACCTCAGGAGAAAGAACAGCCTGGTGGCGCAACTTACATTTGATGCAGTTTCCACAGGGTTTGCCCTAAGGAGGGGGAGTCTCGGGGTGTGCACAGGCTTGGTTTGTGGAGCAGGCTCAATGGTCATTGTTGGTGGACTGCACTGACAAGCCCGGCGCCATTTTAAATTTTCATTGTGTGGTTCAGACATGCTGGCAGAGCACCGGACGGGGGAGGGGAAGGGGCGCTCCAGAGGACATCGTGGATAGAGTTCTGTAGGGTTCAGTAGGGCTCCAGATTCAAGGGGCAGTGGCACTCGCGTATTTTTGTTTTGCTTGTCCTGGGTCCCGCATGTAGCCATCCAAATAATGCCCAAGCCCAAGCATACTGCATGCAGCATGCATCGGGGCTACCTCTTAGTTGCGGGGTTTTGCTGCGGCTGTTAGATGGAGTCCCAATCGGCAGAGGAGCAGCTAGATGTTAGGCAGGAGGGCTCCGGGGATGCGGAGATGCCTGCCCTGGATCCCTCAGAACCCCCATCCACCGGGGAGAGCGTCAGCGAGAGATCAGCTGGACCCAGCTCCTGCCAGCCCAAAGAAGGGAAGATATGCTAGTTCTTTGAGGCCCTCTACCTCCATGGGAGGGCAGCCATAGTCCACTTTGGCGGCTTTCTCACCAGAATTTGTGCTCTTGGTGCACAAAGCCTTCTGCATGCAACAGAAGCCCAATACGGACTTGGACAGAGCATCTAAGGCCCAGAAGAGGCAGCAGACGGATGTTGCTCCAGCAGCCAAGGCAGAGGGTGAGCCTCTGGCTAAGCGCCAGATTGGGGGGCACACAGCCCCTGAGAGGACACTGACTCTCTGGCCTCAGGAGCAGGCAGAAGCAAAGGTGAACATCTGGGGGGAGTCTTCCATAGGTGAGTTGGAGGATGGGAAGATCTGCAGGGGGACAAGCCATGGCTGGTGTGCGTCTTCCGACATGAGGAGCTGATGGCGCTGATTTCTCAGTCATTGGTGGTGCTTAATGACACCGGCTGATTCACAAGAAAGGGCGAAATTACTTTGGGAAGAAAGGAAGGGACCAGACACAGCACCACCCTTTCCTGTCATTAGAAAAAATGGTTACCAACAGGACAAAGCTTGGAGCTCGGAGAATCACCGCCAGAGGGAGTCTCACCGAAGAGGACCCATTAGAAGACTCTTTCAAGCAGTACAGAAGCCCAAAATGGTCTTCACGGTGCATAGAGTGATCAAGCAGATGATCTAGGATAAATGGGAAGTGCTGTAGGTAGGTTTGCGAGGGTGCGAACTATGGCTCAATTGTACTCTTTGGCGGAGCAGGATAAGGAGGAGCTCTGGGCACCCAGAGTGGATTCTTTGGTCTCAGCAGTTGCAAAAAAGACTACGATCCCCGTGGAAGGGGGTGCAGCACTTAAGGGCATCCAAGATCATAGGTTAGAGACTCTGTTAAAGCAGGCCTTTGATATTAGCGCTATGTCCGTGCAGATGTCCATCTGCGGGGCGTATGTGGCACAAGGCATCCTGGGCGGTGAAGATGAGAAGCCAGGGACTTTCTCCGAAGTGGCAAAGATGGAGTCGGAGCGGCATATTTAGCTGATGCCTGCTATGACCTGATTAGATCTGCGGCCAAGGGCATGGCCACACGACGGTTGCTCTGGTTGCAAAATTGGGCGGCGGACGTAACCTCAAAAGCGAGGCTCAGCAAGCTGCCTTTTCATGGGAAGCTTTTGTTTGGCAAGGCACTTGGAGACAGGGAATGAGGGGCAATCGGCATGGGGACAGAATCGGGACTTTAAGAGGTTTAGGGCAGTGTGATTTGCCCCTTCTTCCAGAGGCTGCTATCAGCCCTGGTGGCAGCCCTTGCGGGGCTCCAGGGGCAGGCAGGGGGTTCTTCCCCTCTGCCTCCCCCTCAGGACCTAATAAGTCGCAATGAGATGAGGGGGACCCAGGACAGCCTGGTCCAGGTAGGAGAATAACTGGGATTTCTATGCCACCTGGGTCCAACTTACTATAGTGGGTTTTCTAGGTCATTCGTGAAGGTTATGCGTTGGAGTTTGCCAGACCCCTAAGCGATGCATTCGTCAGTTCCCCCTGCAGGGTGCTGTGGTGCTGCGAGAGATGCTATGGCACCTGCAGCAGCTGGAGGCCGTGTTAGAGGTTCCTCTGGACCAATACAGCTGCAGTCAATATGCAATCTATTTTGTGGTTCCCAAGAAGGAGGGGACTTTTAGGCCCATTCTGGATCTCAAGCACGTAAATCAAACTTTGAGTGCCACGGTTCCAGAAAGAGATGTTGCGGTCTGTTACCACTGCGGTACGCCAGGGCAAGTTCCTCACGGCCTTGGATCTCACCGAGGCCTTCCTGCCGGCACATCAGAAATTCCTGCATTTTACGTTACCAATGGGCCATTTCCAGTTTCAACTCTGCCCTTTGGATTCACAACCACACCATGGACATTCACAAAGATCATGGTGGTGGTTGCAGCAGCACTCCACAAAGAGAGAGTGTTGGTGCATCCATACTTGGACGATTGGCTTGTGCGTGCAAAGATGCTGGAAGAGAGCAGAGAGGCAACGTAGTGGGTGGTGACCTGTCTGCAGTGGCTCAGATGGGTTGTCAATGTGACCAAGAGTCATCTAAGGCTCAACTAAGACTTGATTTACTTCAGCGGCAGGTATCAAACGGATATGGGGCACATCAGGCTGCCCGAGGAAAGGGTGCAGAAGATAGATGCAGGTCAGGCAGTTCCGGAGGATGGTGGTGCCAGCCGCATGGCATTATCTACAGGTACTCGGATCCATGGTGGCAACCTTAGCGTTGATGCCCTGGGCAAGGGCTTGTATGCGTCCTTTGCAGAGAGCACTTCTGCAGCAGTGGTCTCTTCAGAGGCAGTACCTGGTCAAGAGGGTGCCCTGCCCGTGGTTGGCCCAAGTTTCTCTGTGATGGCAGCTCTCCCAGAGCAACCTTCTTGCAAGAGTGCCACTGGAACCACCGCATTGGGTCCCGGTAATGAGGGATGCCAGCTTGAGTGGCTGGGGAGCACACTGCAATTCATGCATGGCCCAGGGGCGCTGGACTCAGGAAGAGTGCCGGTGGTCCATCAACAGGGTGGAGATGAGAGCTGTGTTTTATGTGTTGCTGGACTTCTGACCGTCCCTGCAGGGAAAGGCGGTTGAGGTGTTCTCCGAGAATGCCACAACGGTGGCCTACATCAATCGTTAGGGAGGTAAAGGTAGCATTCCCCTGATGGACAAGATTGTGCCCCTATTGAGGTGGGCAGAGGGCAGTCTCCTGGTTCTATCAGCAGCACACATGGCCAGCAAAGACAATATAGCAGCCAGTTATCTCAGCTGCTGGCATTTGGGCCCAGCGGAGTGGTGCCTGTGCGACGAGGTGTTCGCCCACATAGTGCGGTGTGGAGAGAACCAATTTTGGATCTCATGGTGACCTTTCAGAACATGAAGGTGAGCCAATTCTTCAGCAGGTAGAGGGAGCCAATGTCGGACAGTTTAGATGCGCTGGTTAGAAGTGGCAAGTGGACGGGCTCCTGTATGTCTTCCCGCCGTGGGCATTGATATGACAGCTTCTGCAGTGAATAGAATCGTATCTGGGACCAGGGGGTGCTGATAGCCCTGGACTGGCCGGGGCACCCATGGTATGCCGACCTGCTGCGTCTGACCATGGACCACCCCTGGCATCTGCCAGAGGTTCCACACCTTTTGGCACAGGGGCCCATTCTCATGCCGCAGGTGAGTCTATTCTCGCTTACGGCCTGGCTCTTGAAAGGGCATATCTGAGAAAACGAGGATACTTCCACAATGTGAAAGTTCAGAAAAGGTCCACATGTCTCTTATGTAAGGGTCTGATGTGTGTTTTTGAGGACTAGTGTTAGAGGGGGCACCAGCCTCTCTCGGCATCATTGCAAGACGTGCTAGCCTTCCTACAAGCCGGTTTAGAGAGAGGCTTGGTGGGGAGCTCCTTATGGGTCCAGGTGACAGCAATTACATGCTACAGGGGCAGGATTAAGGGGCAGTCCATAGGATCGCATTCGGATGTGGTCCGTTTCCTGCGTACAGTGAAGCATGTCCAGCCACTGCTCTAGTCCTTGCTTCCCCTGTGAGATCTGAAGCGAGGACTCATGGAGGCTCCTTTTGAACTGGTTGGATTGGTGATGTTGAAGGATCTAACGTTGACTCTGATCTCACTTTCCGGGCTTACATTTCTCATGTTTCCAAGAACTCATTCTTTTTTTCTTTGCCAAATTCGTGCTATTCGCCCATTTTTCACCACAGAGGCTCTCGCCACTCTTCTCCTTTCTCTCGTCATATCACGCGTTGACTTCTGTAATTCAGTCCTGGCTGGTCTCCCACACTTGCAAATCTATCGCTTGCAACACATTCAGCATTCAGCCGCGCGCCTCATCTTTCACTCTTCTCACCGGGATCATATCACCCCCCTTTTGTTTCACCTTCACTGGCTTCCCATTGAATTTCGTGTACGTTATAAGATTCTTACATTGGTTCATCACGACATATACAATTACACCACAATACCTGGCAGACCTTATTCAATCCTATACTCCCAGCCATTCACTCCGGTCACTGCATGTCAATCGTCTTCATCTTCCTTCCCCCTCTCGTGCCCACCTGCAAGCCACCCACTCATCCGCTTTCTTCTTTATTGGTCCTGCACTATGGAACTCCCTCCCCACCTCTCTCAGACTCGAACAGCAATTTACCACATTTAAAAAAGACCTGAAAACACACCTTTTCTCCACTGCTTTTGACCTCCCCTCTCCTTTTGTGTGAAATTACCTTTTTCCTCCTCTTTCTCACTCCCTTTCCTCTCAGTCACGTGTGTTAAATGTCTCAAGTGCTTTCCTGTCACATTGTAATCTCCTTTCCTTTTCTGGTCTATTGGCCTCCTTTTTGTATTTTACTTTGTAAACCGCTATGTTATAATTTGAATGGCGGTATATCAAAACTAATAAACATAAAATAGTCTTTCTGGCGGTGCATCTCTGATCTGAGCTCCAGGCTTTGTCCTGTCGGTAACCATTTTTTCTAATGACAGGAAAAGGTGGTGCTGCGTCTGGTCCCTTCCTTTCTTCCCAAAGTAATTTTGTCCTTTCATGTGAATCAGCTGGTGTCGCTGCCTGTTTTTGCACAGGGTGGCGCAGGGACGGAGGACCAGCAGTTGCACCACCTTGATGTCCGGCAGAGCTTGAGTAGGTATCTTAAATGGATGGCGCCATTTCAAAAGTCAGATCCCTTTTTTGTCCTCTTTGGTGGTCCACGCAAAAGGGAGGTAGCATCCAAGTCCTCCATTGCGTGGTGGATCAAGGAGGCCATAGTGTCAGTGTACTTGTTGCGTCACAAACAGGTGCCTCTAAGACTGCGCGCGCACTGTACACGGGCGCAAGCAGCCTTCTGGGTGGAGTTTTCCTTGGTTCCACTGGTGGACATCTGCAGGACAGAAACCTGGTCATCCTTGCACACTTTTGTTTACCATTACCATCTCGTTGTGCAGGCAGTGGGAGATGCCCATTTTCGGTCGGCGGTTTTTCAGGCCAGGTTTGCTGGTCCTGCCCAGGAGTAACTGCTCTGGTACATCCCTGTGGTCTGGAGGAATAATAAAGAAGGGGAAATTAGGTCATACCTGATAATTTGCTTTCCTTGAGTTCCTCCAGTCCAGGACCCGCCCTGTTTTTGACTGGCCTTGGCCAGGTTAATCCCAGACCTGAAGAACCCCTTTTTTTTTTTAATTTTTTTATTTATAGATTTTAACAAAATAATCCAGAAAACAAATCTGAATACAAATTACAGAATAAAAATTCAAGTAGAAAAAAAAATTAACAAAGAAATTGTACCAACTTGGTTTAGCACACAAAATACAAAACCATAATAAGGACCCAATTAGAGAAACAAAAATTACATGAGGAAAACCCACCATATCCCTGGGAATTAAGAAATCATAAGAGCATATATGGCAGCCGGTACAGGAACTCATACCCGCCCCTCAATTTCCCTACTCTGAAGAAATTGCACAAGTTGCTAGGGTTCAAAAAAACAGAAATTGCTTAGGCTGATACATCACAACACATTTACATGGATACTTTAATCTAAATTGCACACCCAGAGCAGTGACTCTCTGACGCAAGGCCAAAACATCTCTCCGCCTCTTCTGGGTATCTAGCCAAATCTGGAAAAATAGAAATTTTGGACCCTATAAACTGAGAAACAGACGTTTTTCGGAAATATAACCTAAGAACAGAGTTCCAGTCTGATTCAAATGCAAAGCACACCAACAGGGTGACTCAGCTGATCACCAACTCCAGGCAACTTTCTAGAAACTCCGAAAGATCCAACTGGGCAGGTCCTGCGGCACCTCAAGAGTCCGACTCCATGCCTGACACAGAAGAAGATATCACCACATACTGTGCCTTTACTGTGGAGGGCAATGATTCAACAGGCATTCGCAGAACATCTGTAAAGTACTTACGGACCAAGTCCACAGGCTCCAGCAGTGGGGATCAAGGGAAATTCAAAAACCTCAAGTTATTCCGACGCAGTTGATTATCCAAAAACTCAATCCACCTTGCTTGAATTAGACGCTCCCTGGAATGCACACCAACAAGGGTGTGCAGCTCTTCAAGCCTGTTTTCCAGCTGGGTCACCCGTGAAGCATGACCTGAAGAATTTTTACCGTGATAATCGTTGGGAGCTAGCAGCGCTCTGGGGGGGCAGGTTGTCCTCCCAGGCCCACACATTCTTGCTGGGAAGAGGAAGCATACTACAAAGGAAAACTAACTAGTATAAGATGACAAGGGCCACCTGACCCCTTGTTGGCTGTTTAGTTAGCTCTGCTTCTATTCAGTCGGTGTTGGGTTGTTCCTTCGTTTTGTTTTGTTTTGTTTTGTTTTGGGGGAGGGGTTGGTTCAAATTGTTTCTACTCAAATGGTGATGAGAGGGTTGCAGTGGTGTTTGTGGAGTGGCGTCTGCTTTATCAATAGAATACTGAGCCTTGAAGGCGAGGCCAGTAGCCTAAATAGGTGATATCATCAGGACTTGTCATGCTCAGTCTCCAAGCTGTGGGTGATGGGTGACAACTCTCTATATGGTCTGGACTGAACTGGAAAAACTCAAGGAAAGCAAATTATCAAGCAAGACCAAATTTCCTCTTATGTATCTTAATACTATGTGGAAACACAATTATGAAAAATAAGAGTACCTAGTAATGATTAAATGAGGAGAGAGAAAATATATAGAATAATTTTTGTATTCAAGTTAGTCATAATATAAAATCATGAAATAATTGCAAGGGCATTAATGGGATAGTCATTATAATAGGAGAGAGGAGACAGATTCCTACAGTTTCTTAATCTTGGATACCTTGTTAGTCTTTTCAGCCGCTTTAATTTCAAATTTTTAAATTTGTTCTAGTGTATGCCACCAAAAGATAGTATTCAAATTAGTCAAATCTTTCCAATTGTGAAGAATCATTTGAATTGATAGAGATATGAAAATATCATAAAGTTTTCGGGAATTGGGATTGTTAATTGGTAAAGACGGAGAAGAGGATTTCAGAATAACATAGCATGCAGTTAAGGTTATAATGACTGAAATAAACTAGCCAATAATGTGGAACGATTAGCATGTAACCAAAAGTGATGCCAGTCTATAGTAACATCTTCATGTAAATGAAGATCATTACTCCAAACCTTATAAAGAGCAGAAGACATGGAAGTAGGTTTAGTTAGTATTTTATAAAAGGATGAGGCAATATGACCTTTTCTGAAAATATTATCTAAGAGAACATAGAGAGACACTGTGGGAACTAGTGTATCAAGTTTAATAGAGCTTTTTTTTAAGAACATGCATTAATTGAAGACAAGCAAAAAATTGATTGGGTTGTAATTTGTACTGGGACATTAAGGTATGAAAGGAGACAAGATTTGAACCATGAAGCGGATGCACAAGGAACCATATACCTAATGACTGCCCTTTAGACCAGGATAAGATTTAGTGATCTATTTTAAATTTGGGGTTATAACATAAGGAAATTTCATGGGAATGCCAAATATAGATATCAAGCTTTTTATCTTATTGAAGAAGAGCAAATTGTGTACCTAACATAACTTTGTTTAAAGTAGTGTTATAAATCAATAGACAAAATATATTTTAGGGTGATAGGTAATATTAGACCTAGTTCAACATCATACCACAATTGCAGCAGTTCCTCAGGTGGATCAGAGAGAAGCCAGAACAAACCAAAGCCAGCCAGGAAGGCTGTATAATATAGTTGAAAATCAGGGAAGGTGAGGTCTCCAGTGTTGAGGTAATTTGAGGGTTTTCAAAGGATTCCAGGTGGTTTATTTTGCCATAGAATCTAAAAAGGTATAATTTTTATTATTTTATAAAATTTTGGGGGGCAAAATCCAGGCATAATCCAGATGTATCCCAATTAATTCTTTAACCAGAAAATACTGAAAAGGCATTAAGAGTGTCACCTAAGATTAGAAATAGAAATTTGGGGGGTTAGTTAAGAAAAGTAAAAGATTATCAGCATATGCCGCAAGCTTGGTTTCAGTACGTTTGGTTTTGATACCAGTAATGTGAGTATTTTATTTATTTATTTATTTATTTACATCTCTTATATACCGCACTATTTGCGATCAGCGCGGTTTACATAGAACAAACAATATCCGACAATAAACAAGAGTCAGGTCATTACAATGAACAGGAGCAGTAACTTGGATAACAGGGGAAACTATCTACATATGTGGAACATTGAACAAGGTAACTGTATATATGAGAGATGGAGTTATTGTGTGTTGCTCATACATGGTGGCTGGGGTTCGGGGAGGCTGTGAGGTATTTAATGAAGAGGAAGTGTTTTAAGACCTTCCTAAACTGGCTCAAGTTGGGGATAGCTCTGATGTGTGGTGGTAAGGAGTTCCAGAGGCTTGGGGCACTCAGACTGAAGGCTCTGTTTGAAGTTGATAAGGCGCATCTTGTCATCACTTTTGGTATTGCTAGCATGTTGGCTGTAGAGGTTCTTCTTGTCCTGTTGGGTGTGGGTGGTTGTATGAGGTCACTTATTGAAGAGGCGGATAACCCGTTGATAGCTTTGAATGTCATCACTAAGGTCTTGAAGCTAATTCTGGCTTGGATGGGGAGCCAGTGAAGCTGCATCAGGAGGGGTGATGTGCTCTCTCCTTGGTGCTCCAAAGAGGATTCGCGCAGCGCAGTTCATGGCAAGTTGTAAGGGATGTAAGGTTGTCTGGGGGAGTCCTTGTAGGATGGCGTTTGCATAGTCAAAATGAGGGATGATGAGGGCTTGGTAGATGGTACGGAAGTCGCTCATCTCGAGTAGAAGGCGTATGTGTCTGAGGGATCTGATTTTGAAGTAGATTGCTCTTACTATTTTTGCTATGTGCTGCTTCATGTTGAGGTTCTGATCCAATGTGACTCCGAGATACCGTATGGCTGATTTTACTTGTAGTTTGGCGTTGTCTACTTCCAGTTGGTTAGGTGGAGTGAATTCTGGATTTCTAGAGATGAACAGGACCTCAGTTTTCTTATGTTGGATACGCAGATTTTGGGAGAGGAGCCATTCTGATATTGCATTGAAGCAGTTGGTTAGTGGGGTGAGGTCCGGGCGGTCCAGTGATATTGGCAGGTACAGTAGGACATCGTCTGCGTAAATCATGCAACTCACATTGAAGGACCTAATAATATTACAGATGGGTTGGATATAAATGTTAAACATAAGTGACGATAGGGAGGATCCTTGAGGGACTCCTTGACTTTGTAGGAATGGCTCGGATGTGGTCCCGTTTGTTCGTACATGTTGCCATCTTCCAGATAGGTAAGACCTACACCACTCAAGCGCTGTTTCGGTAATGCCTTTCTCTCTTAGTCGAATCAGGAGAATCTCGTGGCGGACTGAGTCAAAGGCTGCCGCAATATCTAGAAAGATAAGTGCGAAACCTGTACGTGAGTTGTCGATGCCTGAGATTATGGTGTTGAAAAGAGTAGTGAGTAGTGTTTCCACTCCGTGTGACTCTCTGAACCCGTGTTGTGATGGATCTAGAGGTGCGTTAGTGTCCACATGATCTTGTAGTTGCCTGTAGACTATTTTTTGGCGAGCATCGGGATACTGGATATGGGTCTGTAAGACTCGACCTTTTGAGGGTCTAATTGGTGTCTTTAAGCAGCGGTCTAACGGAGGTCTGTTGAGCGTAGATGGGAATGACCCGGTGCTGAATGATAATCCTATCATTTTAGCTAAGATTGGGGCAAGGTCGGAACGTAGATCTTTTATCCAGAATGCTGGACATGGATCTGAGTATGAAGTGGAGGTATTTAGGGTAGCAATGGTGTCTTCGATAGTTCTCTTAGACGGAGTAGTAAAAGAGGTTAGATATGCTGTGCGTGCTTTGTCATCAGGAGGGTCTGGTATCATCATCTCGTCAGTCTTGCATAATTTTGATTGCATAAATACGGCGTAATCCTGTGGGTGTATAGATCCAGTGCGTTCCGGGGTCGGTACTTTGGCGAGATATTTGACCAGGTTGAAGAGGTCATGCGGTTTGTTTAATGAACGTTTCAGAGTGTCAGTGTGATGTTGTTTCATCTTGTCTGTGACTGCCCTGCGATGTGTGTAGGAGTTGGATGTATGCTGCTTGGTCACTGCTGGTACGTGATTTCCTCCAGCGTTTTTCCAATCTTCGTAGGAGGGTTAGAGACGCCCTTAGGTCAGCTGTGAACCATGGTGCGGATGGTCTTTTCTTTGGGGCTTTGGATGTGGGGGGACGGATTGCGATCGAGCTGAGTCTGCTGTTCCACGTGGAGATTAGGACATCTAGGTCTTGTGAGGTGTCATCAAGGAGAGAGTTTGTTTCAGCCAGGATGCGTTCTTTGTTAAATGGGTGAAATCTTCTGGTATTTGCGGTTGTGTTTGTTTGTAAATTCGTAATGGGTCTCAGTGACTTGATGGGGGTCGGAATTTGAAAGGAAATGAGTTTATGATCCGACCATGGAACTGCTGTTAGTGATAACGTGATGTTTTGTGCTTGCTGAAGCACCGTTTGTGGGCGTATATCAGGTCGAGAACGTTGCCCTTTGTGTGTGTGGGTTCATGAACCAATTGGGTGTATCCTAAGATATCTAGGGCTTCTGTGAAGGCAGCTGCTTGATTGTCCTGTAGGGATGGTA
The DNA here is from genome assembly GCA_033557465.1 of Ichthyophis bannanicus. Lineage (NCBI taxonomy): Eukaryota > Metazoa > Chordata > Amphibia > Gymnophiona > Ichthyophiidae > Ichthyophis > Ichthyophis bannanicus. The sequence goes on from CM066039.1 coordinate 199,658,676, forward strand.
AGTTAAAATCTCCTAGTATCCAGTTAGGTTTATGAGGAACATGGGTATTTGATGCTAAGTTTATGATATTGGAGAGGTTGTCTGGATCCGCAGAGGGCGCTCTATAAATAAGGTTTATGGAGCAAGAGTGGTTGGAAATAGATAATGAATCAAGGTAATTGTTTTTTCTGGCTTCTTCCAATTTGAATTGAAGGTCAGATCTGGCGATGATGGCAACTCCTCCACCCCTCTTGTTTTGCCTGTGGCTGGTGAAAGTAACGAAGTTAGGTGGGAGGAGTTGGTTGAGGATGGTATTGTCTTCTGGTGAGAGCCAGGTCTCGGTAATCATAATGATATCTAAATTATGATGAGTTATTGTTTCAGTGATATGGGAACATATTGCTATTAACAAGGGTTCAAGGGCTAAATTAAAAAGTAGAGGCGATAAAGGACATTCTTACTGGTTCCACGATGAAGCTGTATTGATTTAGAGATATTATTGTTGACTATACATTGGGACATGGGATTGTAATATAATAACTTTATCAATTATAGGAAATCATCTCCCAAATGAAACCATTCAATTACGTTATAAAGATAAGGCCATTCAGTTCTCAAATACCTTTTCTGTGTCAATGATAAGGCAATTGATGGAAATGGTTGTTTACTTGCAACATAATATAAGATTATTTTATGATCTTAATTATCACCTATGTATCTTCCATTCATAAATCTAATTTGAGTTTTGTGAAATAAAAAAGGATGACTTTGTTAATATGAGTTGCAAGAATTTTAGTTAGAATTTTGTAATCCAAGTTTAAGAGTGAAATTGGTCTGTAATTTTGAGGATAATTAATCTCTACCAGGTTTAGGTACAAGAACAATGAGCGAAGTACTGTTGTTCTAGGTTAGTATATATGAAGTGATATAGCTCTGAGAGGAAGGGATTAAGAATATCAGAAAACGTTTTATAAAATTCTGAAGTGAATCCATCAGGGCATGGAGTTGTACCAGATGGAAAGGATTTAATAGCTTCAATTATTTCTTTTACGGTAATTCCAGATCCTAATTCATTTTGTGCTATGGAGTGTAGCTTAGGAAAATTCAAGGAACTGAGAACTTGATCATATGGATAATTCTCCTAGGAACAGGGGTGGACAATTCCAGTCCTGGAGAGCCGCAGACCAGTCATGAATATTCATTAGGGACATCATGAAAACCTGAGATCTATTTGCATCCACTGCCTTCCATTGTATGGAAATAGGTCCATGAATATTCATTAGGGACATCATGAAAACCTGACTAGTCTGCGGCCCTCCAGGACCGGAATTGCCCACCCCTGTCCTAGGACAAGCAGGATGAGTCAGCCACACCTGGTGATATCATCTGACAGCGTCAAGGAGTAGCTCTCCAGAACTCAGAAAGGTAGATCTTTCTGAGCATGTGCAAGTGACCCTACCTCCCTGGCCCGCCCCCAGCTAGCACAGACTTTTTTCTTCTGCCCTGCCAACAGGACGTGAAACCTAGATCTCCAAAAAAACAATAAAAAAAAAAACAGCAAAACGCTAGAGAAGAAGCAGAAGAAGCACAGGAATAAGGAGAAGAAACCCAGCCATCATGAGCAAACCTGGCTTTAAAAAATGCCCCAAATGTTTACTGGAGGATGAACAGCACGGATGCCCACAACCGCTGCATCCGATACCTGGGGACAAGTCACAATGTCTATTTCTGCCCACACTGTGCCCGAATGTCACCCAGATTCCGATAATCCTGCAGCCACACACTCCAGGAGTTCACTGAGGCTGCCTCCTCCTCCAATGGACAACATGGCCCTGGGACCCACCAGACTGACCTGCATGCTGTCATGGCACGGGATGTGCCAGACAAGGCCTCCATCCCCTGCTTGGCCGGTAAGGAACTTCTGCCCATGCCTCTCCTGGCCCTCTCCGACTCAAACGGCTCCCCCCCCCCGGCCATGCTTCCTTCAGACGAAGGGATTACCGTCAAAGATGGAGCTGCTTCCTCCACTAGACAAGCAAGAAATAAGGTCGGTCACTGGCACAACGTGGATGCACGTCACTGTACCGATGATCAGGCCTCCCCCTCCAGCAAAGCACGTCATTGCACTGAAGACACACATGACCCCCATAGCAGGAGAAGCCCTTCCAGGCCCCTTCCCCCCCCCCCCCCATGTGCTGGGAGATTGGATGACCAAGACGGGGGAGGTAGAAAGGACCTTCCACAGAGCATCAACACAGAAGCACACACATCTCACAGGGACACTGGCGCGACTGATCAGAGAGGAGGCACAAGACACAGGAAACACCGCCGGAGCAGAAGTTCCAGCGGTAGCAGCAACAGACACCTCAGGCAACCAAGCGGCACACAAGGAGGCAAAGATCACAGGACTCGGAGCATGCTAGATGTCACTATAGCTATAGGAGCAGGGAGGGCTCTGCGGCTGTGGTTCTGGACCTGCTGACATGACTGCTGGACCAGCACTCAGCCAGCAGAGCAAGCCACAGCTCACTATCCTGGCCACCAAGGGAGGTTGGACCCCTTCACCTCCTCCACTGCTTTCGCCACCACAATTCATAGTAACATAGTATATTTATTTATTTTCATTCTCTTATATACCACGCTATTCTGCATCAGTGCGGTTTACATTGAACAAACTGAAATTACATTGAACAGGGCATTATAACTTGGAGATAACTATTTTACAGGGAAAATGGGCTATGGAGGGTTAAGTGGCTTGCCCAAGACCACAAGGAGCACCTGTGGGACTAGAAACGCCAGTCCTTCCGGCCCAAGGTTGCTGTCCTCTAGTGGGATTTGAACCCCCGACCTTCCGGCCTGAAGTACCTTGCCCCAACCACTAGGCCACTCCTCCACTGACAGCAGATAAAGACCAGTATGGTCCACCTAGTCTGCCCAGCAAGGTGGCAATAGTAGGTGCATTTGTCAATCCGTGCAGGTCACCCCTCCCCATGCCTTTGTTTAGGGGTGCACCCACCACTCCATGTAGGTCACCCCTATTTGTTCAGATATAAGAGGTGGTTATGCTTATTTTGATTTTATCCTGTTGCTATAAAGGGATCCACTGTGTCTGTCCCATACCATTTTGAATTCTGTCACTGTGTTTGCCCCCACTACTTCTATCGGTAGGTCATTCCAAGCATCCACCACCCTTTCGGTGAAAAAGTATTTCCTGACATTGTCTTTCAGTTTACTCCCTTGCAGCTTCATGTTATGCCCTCTAGTTTTACAGCTTCCCCATCTTTGAAAGAGATTTGTTTGTCCATAAATACTCTTAAGTATTTAACGGTATGAATCATATCTCCCCTGTCCCTCCTCTCCTCCAGAGTTTACATATTTAGGTCTTCAAGTCTGTGCTCATAAGTCTTCTGACACAGACTCCAAATGATTTTGGTCGCCTTCCTCTGAACTGCTTCCAGCCTCTTTATATCCTTTGCGAGATACGGTCTCCAAAACTGAACACAATCTTCCAAGTGAGGCCTCACCAGCGACTTGTACAGTGGCATTAATACCTCTTCCTTTCTGCTGGTAATTCCTCTCTGTATTCATCCCAGCATCCTTCTGGCTTTTGCCATCACCTTGTCACACTTTCGCCACCTTGAGATCGTCAGAAACAATCACACCGAGGTCCTTCTCTTGGTCCGTGCACACCAATCTTTCCCCCCTTTTGCATACAATTCCCTTGGATTTCTGTTTCCCAAGTGCATGACACTGCACTTCTTCACATTAAATCTTAACTGCCAAGCATTAGACCATTCTTCCAGCTTTTGTAGATCTTTCCTCATGTTTCCCACTCCCTCAGAGGAGTCCACTCTGTTGCAAATTTTGGTGTCATCTGCAAAAAGACAGACTTTTCCATTCAGTCCTTCAGCAATATCACTCACGAATATATTGAACAATACCGGTCCCAAAACTGAACCCTGGGTCACACCACTAATCACCTTCCTTTCATCCAAATGAGTTCCATTTACAGTCACCTTCTGTCATCAGTTTTTCTTTTTTTTTCATCCAAGCAGAATAACTGATGAGGCCGCGGGCAGGGTCCCGGCGGCCGACCCTAACCGGACGTGCGGCCGGTGCGAGGATCCTGCGTGCGGCCAAGTTTGTTTGAGTTCATTGGCTCCCGGTGGTTGCGGCCGCGCGGGAGCCAATCAAGTAGAAGCATTCAGCGTGGTGGGGGGTTTGGGCCTGGCGGTCAGCCTCTGCGTGGTCATTCTCAGCGGAGGCTGCCCGGGGTGCCGGCTTCCCGCCCACCCTCCCATGCATGTTTGGGGGGGTTTGGCTTATGGGGGGGTGGCGGGATCCCGGAGGTTTCCGGGGTCCGGAGCCTCAGGCTACACTTGGGCGGGGGCGGGGTGCCCCTGACCCGGTCAAACCCTGGACGACTTTTGCTAATAGCATGGCGAAGTCGGGGGGAAGGGTTAGGTAACTTGCCGGGGTGGCAAGTTATGGCGTTAGCAGTGGCAAGGCACTTTGCTAAGGTATGGCTGGTGCGGGCCGGGTGCCGCTAATCGATGGAGAAGGTGTAGCATGTTGGCATAATTGTGAAATTGTTAAAAGGTTAATAAAGCTGCGACCAGTTATGTTCCACAAACTGTTGGTGTGGTGTCTTTTGTGGGTTTGGAGGTTGGGGATAATGGGGGATGGAGGAAATGGACCCGAAGCACCAGGTCCGCCTACCTCGGTTACTCATTATTTCACCTGTAAGTGTTTTATAAGTTTCCAAAAAGCAGTGGAGGCTGTCAGACGGCTGCCTAGGGTGAGAACTTACACAATCTTGACGATGCATATATTCATATGATTCTTGCAAGGTATTGTGGGTATTGTAGTTCATTCACTCCCAAACACAGCTGATGACAATAATTTGAGTTGTGAAACCAAGTGGTAAGATCAATAAAATACTTCTTTTATTGATGGGGTTTAATTTACCCAGCACATGTATGCTTGATAGCACTATAAATGAGGTTACTTGCTTGCAGTGTTTAAAATGGATAACCAAAAAGTCACAAAGTAAACCAGAAACAACCTTCAGCTTGTCAGGCAATTAGCTAATGTTTTCTTAGCAAATAATTACCAAATACAAAGGCACAAAGAAAAGAATAAACTTTGCTGGTTAGGTTAACTTCTGCTTATTTTCCACGCAGATCTCAGCAGTGATTCTCCCTTGCTCACCCACACAATCAGGTGCAGCCCTAATTACTATCAATGAACCAGCTGAAAGCCTTTAGCTGGCTGGCTGCTACTGTGTGAGCCCAAATCCTGCTTTAAGAGCTGTTTGCAGTGGAAATAAAGAACAAAGTTAGGTTTCTTTGTGATGGCTGATGTGTTTGCTCAGAGAAAGCTAGCAATAGCATTTAGATAGAGAACAGTCCATATAAACTGTACTTTCATCTGCTGTATCAATCAGCATAGGGTCATTATCATACATTGGCACAGACGAGTCTTTCATTAAGGCACTATCATGAGAATGCTCATTCCCTTGCTGCCATTCTCTATTATAGATAGGGTCTGGATCAGTGTTCATACCTGAGCCTCTCCTGCTATCATTATTCCTCTCTGTATAGCCTGGCCAATATGTAACCCAATTCTGATGTCCAGCCTTCCAATCTTGATCCCTGGACACTGGATCTCCTCTCACATACCTTCTGGCCTTGGTCTGAAAGTCCCTTCCACATGCAGTCTTCTCTCTTCCAGGTAGCCACTGGTGATTCCTATCTCTGCCACTCCATTCCTCTGGCTGAATCCAGTCCAATGGACTCTGCTGGCTTTTGGAATACCTCCCAGTATGAGTACTGCCTTGGAATCTCCCAGACCTTCCAATGGCCTTCCTTCTCTTCCTTCCAGAGAGTTTCCTTCTCTCTCTATCTGCTTGGCTTGGCTTCTGTTTCTCCAGGTGATACTGGTGCTTGAGCTTATAGCCGTTGCCGTCTCTGTCTCTGTATCTCTTCCTCCCTCTGTAGCAGTTGCTGAAGCTCTCCCTGAAGCCGGGCTGGAGCTTGTAGTAACTGTTATCTGAAGAATAAGCTCTATTCTTATTCTGTCCTAATGTGTGCTGCTCCCTAACACAGCGCAGCTGTGTTGAATCAGGCCCTGCCCTTTGAGATGAGTGCTTAGGGATTACCTCATAGCTCTCTTGATTGCACACACATTCTCTCACTTCAGCCCCTCTCATGGCTGCTGGAAACCTGGTGCATTCTGGGACTGGTAGTCTTTTATGTGAAAACTCTGTTTTCTTGCTTCTACCAGAACTGACAGGTTGCTTGTTCAGAGTCACATCATCTTTTCTATAGCTCCTACCTGAGCTATGATAAGCATCCTTATCACAAGGCTCATATAAATCTGAAGGATGTTTTTTAAGGAAGTCTTGTATAAAAAGTTTAATGCGTTCAATAAAATGAAGATCAGTAAGATGAGTATTATTGAATCTCCATTGTCTGTGTTTGTGAGTTTCCATTTCAAAATCAAGAGGCAAAGATCACGGGTAGAATTTGAAAATGGGTAATTTTATGGGATAAATCACGTGTGATGATAAAATAATCTAGAGTATGTATTGTGTGAATTAGAATAGAATGTGTAGTCTCTACTCTATCCTCGAGATAATTTCCATGGGTCAATGAAATCAAAATTGGAAATCATATTATGCAAAGTTTTCAATGAACTGGTTTTAGAAGGTCGACGGGTAGAATTTCTGTCTAACGTGTAATCTAGAGGAAGATTAAAATCGCCTATAATGATTTTTTTGATGGTCTCAAAATTCAAGAAGATTTTGAGATAGAGTTTGAAAGAAGATAGGTCATCTTCATTGAGTGCATAAAATTTAATAGCATTGTTTTCGTATTAAGAAGACGACCACAAGAATAAGCCATCTTCCTTGAGTATCTGAAAATTGTCTTTCCAAATGAAAGTGAATAGCATTGTGGAAGAGGATTGAAACACCTGCTTTTTTATTCAGCGCAGGTGAAAAAAATGGCAAATATAAAATTTATCTTTAAATGTAAGGCATTTCATATGTGGTAAATGAGCTTCTTGTATAAAGGAATGTAAGATTTTTCTTTCTTAAGATAAGATAAATTAAGATTTTTTGCGTTTGATGGGGTAATTAATCCCATTAACGTTCAGAGATAACAGTTTAAATGATATCAAAATAAAGAGGATACTGAGTTAATAATTTGAAGTAGTCTCCACAATAATGTAATACACTGTTTCATTATAAGAAAAAAAGTGAACCCGTGAGTAGGAGAAGGGACCCTACAGTAAAAACAGTATAACCTCTAAGAGGAGGTGGAGCTCCATCTATGAGTCAGAGCAGGGAGAGCAAGCAATGAAAGAATTCTGTTCATTAAACAATATATGAAATAAAATCAGATAGCAAAAGGAGCCTAAAAAGATAAAGAAAGATTAAGTTAAAGAATGGATGTTTATAATCAAAGCAAAATAAGGTCCACGGTCAATTAGAACATGTCAAACAAGCAGAAATGTTAACAAACATATCAGGCAGAACATGACTGACTCATATAGAAAGTAACTATTGAGATATACAGGGTGGCCTAAAAAAGTGAGAACATCTCGTAAATTAAAAGCTTAAATATAACGTCTTTATTTTGACAATTTCCGGTCGCCATCATTTTTTTTTTTTAATTTGTCAATTGTTTACATCTGTCTTTTTGAATTTTTAAATAACTTATATGCTACAAGATGTTCTCACTTTTTTTGGGCCACCCTGTATATGTGACAACACAATGTTTAGTGAAATATAGAAAATGATAAATTAAATGAAGTACTTGAGTTCAGCATAAAGTAATAAAATTCTGAGCAAAAAAAAAAATTATCAATGAGGTAGCCTCAGGAACGTAGAGTGCATATAATCAACTATAATAGAAGGCCCTAATAGCTACAGCAAATAGTCATCGCATAGTGCGTTGATCTGGTATCATAAACTTGAAGAGTCAAAAGAGAAGCGTAGAGTGTAAATCCAGTGAACAAAACAAGTAGTCCAAGAGCAATCATAGCAGACACCACAGCATACAAGGTCCACAAGAGCAATCATCTATGTTGCCAACCAGATCTATGCTTATTTCCGGTTAGTGAGGTAAATCGTAGAAGCAGTATTGAAATTAATACTGAATAAAGTAGTGCAGAGATAAGGATATAGTCAAAAAGAGTAATTGCATCTTGTCTAGGAAATCCTGAAGCTGGTCAGGATCAGTATAGGTAGTGGTTTTTTTGCATATGTGATAATCATTCTGGCTAGGTAAAGCAGGCTGAATTTCGCTCCTATTTCTTTAAGGTTATCTCATTTTAAGAAGAGATTTGTGCTTAAGCGCAGAGGTTTTGGCAAAATCTGGCACAATCAATATTTTCTTACCTTCATAAAGAAGTTGCGTTTTAGCTTTGGCAGTTGCCAGAATTTGCAAGTTCTGTTGATAGCGTCGCAGTCTGATGATTACAGGTCTTGGATATTTGCTATTTGAAAGGGGTCTGGATGGCGTTTGACTTCTTTCAGTTTCGAAAGCAGATTGGAAAGAAAGGTCCAGAAGCTTGGTGAGGAAGGGTGGCATGAAGCGAAGCATATTGGAACCTTCAGCCCCTTCAGGTATACCTAGGATACAAATATTATTTTGTCGATTCCTGTTGGAGAGATCATTGCGCAGTTTTTAAATTTCTCATTCATTTTGTTTAATGGTGTCTATGTGAATTTCAACAATAGATATTCGGTGTTCCAAGTCTGCAATTTTCTCTTGTGAAAGGGTAAACTTGTTGTTTTAGGCTTTCAGTTTCTCGCTGAAGTTCTCTAGTAAATTCCAGTTGAGTTTTAAGCATGTCTTTTAAGAGATGAATTTCTCACAGTAACAAACAAGCATCTTACCATCTGCCTTGTATATAGGGCTCTGCACAACAAGGCCGTGGAAATGGACATACTGCTCGACCCAGTCTGGTCCCATACATCACACCAGAAGCATTTCATCCTCCTCGGCAACCTCAACCTCTCCTCGGCCCCCATCAGCCAAGGCATGGCATTCCTCCTGGCCATGAGGGGCTTGCACTATACACAGCTCATCAATACCCCAACCCACACAAAAGGAGGAACCCTTGATTTGATCTTCTACCCCATCTTCCTGCTCAACACACCAAATCACATCCTACTCACTAATACATCCTGGTCATCACGTTCACAGTACCACATCCACACATCATTCGCCCACCTGCACAATGAGGCCACGATAGCAAGAAGATTTGCCACATTCTACAAGCCCTCCTTCCTCCAAAAAAACATTGCTAACTCTCAGGGACATCCAACTCGAAACAAATCTGGATGCTATGATCGACAAATGGAACTCTATCATCTCCGAGGCTGCCACAGCATCTCCACGAGCTCCACCCTCAAAGCAGCAGCATCACATACCCTGGTATTCCATAGAACTCCACAACCAAAAACATGCACTCTGCCGGATTGAGTGCCGCTGGAGGAAATCCAAAGACCCCGAACTGAAGACCACATTCCTGGACCACCTCAAGGCATACTACAAGAGCACCATAAAATCCAAACGTGAATACTACAACAATACACTCCTCCATGCACTCAACAAACCCAGAGAGCTCTTCGATCTGGTGAAATCCCATACCAGGGACCCTACCCAACTATAACAGAACAACACCCTTAACCCACAGTGCATGGCAGACTTTTTAAAAGCCAAGCACAGCTCTGCCATGTAGGCCATTCTTCTCATACCTACAAAAGATGACACACCTGAGGCCATGCAACCATGCCCACCTTCAGAAACGTTACACCCGAAGAACTTGACACCATCATCTCGCACATCAACACAACCACTTCCGCACTAGACCCTTGCCTGGTTGCATGGATGAAATCCTATAAGAGCACCTCTCCTACCAATCATATCGCACGTCCTTCATGCTTCCCTCTTTCATGCCAGTCTCCCCTCCACCCTAAAGCAGCCTCAGTCAGAACCCTCCTAAAGAAACCCCACTTAGTCCCTAGCTCACCTGCCTCATACAGACACAAAGCCAGCACACCTTTTCTCGCAAAGATCGTAGAAAAGGCTATCCAAATCCAGTTGCAGGAACACATTGACCTACATGCACCCCTTGACACACACCAACACGGGATTCACCTGTATCATAGTGCCGAAACCTTGTTGACCTGACTATTATTAACTCTCATCACTGGAATGGAAGGAACTACCAGCGGCTTCATACTGCTGTTTCTAGACATCTCTGCAGCCTTCGACACGGTCTCCCACCAGTCGCTACTCAACCAACTCCCCAGCATTGGAGTACAGGGCAAGCCTCTCACATGGTTTCAATCATACCTTACTCAGCATACCCAACAGATAAAAATAGGTCAGTTCACATCAGCCCCCTTCACCCTTCCTCAAGGAGTACCACAAGGTTACGCTCTCTACTCTTCAGTATTTACACATGGCCCCTGTGCGCAGCCATCCAGAGCTTCAATGTCAGTTATCAAATCTATGCTGACGACATAATGATCTTCACTCCATTCTCCACAACTGCTCCTGACTACTCGAAACTCATTGCCTGCTTCAAAGAAATAGTCAGCTGGCTCCAACTCAGCAGTCAACTTTGACAAGGCTGAGATTCTGCACGTCACAAGAGAACACACCTTTATATCCACCTCATCCATCAGTTTTGATAACTTGGACCTTCAAGTAAAAACACAGGTAAAATTATCTTGGCATCTGCCTGGATCAGCAACTGAACTTCCAGGTCCACATTCAGAACATCATCAAGTCAGTCTACTTCAAACTCAAATCCCTACGTAACCTATGCTCCCTCCTGTCCCCAGAACACTTCCGCTCAGTATGCCAAGCCTCCATCACCCCTATCTTTGACTACTGTAACTCTATATACCAGGAACTCCCCAAAACCACCATCCTTCCACTACAACTTGCCCAAAACACTGCCACATGCACCATCTTCGGAGACTCCAGACATACGTACATCACACCCATACTAAAAACTCTCCAATGGCTACCAATTGCCTCTTGAATCAAGCACAAAGCCCTCACCATCATACACAAGGCCTGCCACTACATCACCTCCATTCACTTTCAGACACTTATCAACCCCAAGACCAACAGACCATGAAGGCAGAGCACCCAGAACCTACTCAACCTGCCATCACAGATCTGCAGAAGCACCCAACATGCTTGCCTAAAAGCCTTCATGCTATATGCCCCTTCCCTCTGGAACACCTTACCCCCCATGCTACAGAGTATCCCATTACATCAGAACTTCAGAAATAACCTGAAGACATACCTCTTTCAGGAATACTTCGGCACAGATCAGCCAATGGTCCCACATCAGGACAACTCCCACCTAGCACACAACATCCCTCCTACCCCACCACCGTAGGCACCCACCCAAGAACATCCCCCCCCCCCAGCTCCCCTCACTCCCAGGAAATCCCATTTAACTGTCTTGCTAGAAACAAATGTTCGTTATGTTGATAAATGATGTAATACTATCAATAGTGCTGTTAGATGTTACCTGACTGCACCCTCACTGTCAGAATGCTGCTGTTGTGATGTAACTTGCCTACACTCCCGTTGTTACCCTCCACTTTCTCACCTGTTGATTGTACACTGTTTTGACTGGTAGAAAAACTGTATAGAAAAACCAGTTAAATCAAATGCATAATCCTATCCTGGAGAGAGGCCTTGTCATGAGGTGAAGCCTTTTCTGGAGTTTGAGGAATTGTTTTTGGTCTTTTATTACCAGTTCTAAGGGTCACAGTCAATTCTGCTCTGTTGCCTTTGTTTTCTGATATGTTATTGTTATTAAGCACTGAAGGATTAAAGATCAGAAGTCAATATTTAGTAGTTTTTATCATGCTGAATGTAGGAGCTCTCACAGCATGCTTCTGACTCACGTTTGTTATGTGTCTTTTGGGGAAACTGCTAGGTACATATGACCTAGATTGGCCACTGTTGGAAACATGATACTGGGCTTGATGGACCTTGGTCTGACCCAGTATGGCATATGTTCTTATGTTCTGTAGCTCCAGGCACCGCCCCCAATCCCTTGCTCTCCAACCTAGTTTGGCTCGAGATAGTTGCTGTCATCTACCTGCACCAAATCCCATGTTGTGTCCTGAATTCCTGTGTGACCTGGGGAGGGGAGGGGGCAAGCTGCATCATGTCACTGTGTGCCTGTTAATTCACTAAAAAGCAGAGGAAATAAGCAAAAACAGCAATTTCTGAGGATGGGGGAGAAAGCTGGGGTAATTAACAGAACAACTGTTGACACCAGAGTTGTTGGAGGGTTAGGCAAGGGCAAAAGAGAAACCTTAAATGAAAAGCTAGGAGACTCCTAGGGTAGACTTCAAAAGCAGAAGTAGACTTTGCTTCTTCTTTCCCTTCCATCATTGAAGGACAAGGGAACACTGACAGCTGTTGACTTGAATAGTACAAGCATTGTGGAACTTGTGTCTCTTGGGGAAACTGCTAGGTACATGTGACCTGGATTGGCCACTGTTGGGGGCGGAATGCTGGGCTTGATGGACCTTGGTCTGACCCAGTATTTTTTTTAAAAAGTTTTTTTTTTTTTTTTAAAGAATATATTACAGAGCTTTTCGTATGAACAAAACTTCAAAGGAGAAATAAAGAATGGCTTTTGTAAGCCTGTCCTTTAAAAACTGCAGGCAGGTGAGCAGTTAGAGAGGGTCCTCCGGTAAGAGGGTATGGTCTTTATTCCCTTCATTGACTGGAATGGATTTGCCCCTGGAGGAAGATTTTGGCACACTGAAAGAATTCTGGTAAGGGATGGGGGGGAGGCTTAAAAAAAGAGGAGTGCAGCCCTCACAGCTTGATGCAGAAAACATGCTGCCATTAGCACAAGCATCTGCAAAAGTGTTTAAGCAAACTTTTCTGCGCTACTGTGAGCGCAGAATACAGAAAAGAATCTATCTAACAAGAAGATGAACATAAACAATGCACAAATGCATTAACGGCAGCACACTGCACATTTAAATGGCAATTAAGCAATTAGCTATGCAGCGCAGATACAAAGAGGTGCACAGAAGGCTGAGCTCAATGTGAGATTTTAATGCAAGGTCTGAGGGTTGCTCATAGGTCTGAGGTCAGTACTGGTGAGAATTTTTACCTGCTTCTTGAGAATGTAGTACCCACAACTTTTTTCTGGCTTTGCTGAAGAGAGAGCTTAAAAAAATGAAAGGGGAAGTGTGCTGGAAAAGTGTTATGCAAAGAATAATACTGCTCTTTATGTGCAGTACAGGTGCCAAACATGTTTTTCTGTGTACAGGTGCTGCTAATGCAGACCTCTGTGCCTGGCTTGCTCTCTATGTGCAGACATTTTGTGCACAGTTCATTTGCATACTGTTTGTGTATAGCATTGCTGAGCAAAACCTCTGTGCTAAACTTGTTTTGGAAAACTTGTGCGAGAGCTTTAGCACTGGGCTCTAGCACAGGGTTTCTGCATCGAGCTGTGAATCTCTAATCTTGCTCTTAACCAGGGAACTGGTTTTCTCCATGGACAAGCAGGATTGCGTCAGCCACACCTGGTGACATCCTCCGGGCGGCGCCATAGGTACGGAAGTGCTCTCCAGAGCTCAGAAAGACCTTTCTGAGCATGTACAGGTAGACCCCACCTCACCGGCCCGTCCTCCCGCCTGGCCAGTCCTTTTTCTTCCACCTTGCCAGCAAGACGGATCTGCTCTCCAGCTAAACTTCAATCAACAAGATATTCAATCAATATGCCCAAACCAGGTTTTAAAAAATGCACTCACTGCAAGAGAAAAATGAGCAGCACTGATACACACGATCTATGTGTTCAATGTTTGGGAGCCGGCCACAGGATCGAGGACTGCCTCCATTGCGCACGGATGTCTCCATGGGCCAAGAAACACAGAGGACATAAGTTAAAGGAATACCTGGCAGCTTCTTCTGCCGCTCAACAGGCCCCTCCGACAGAACCGGCTCCACAGACAGCATCTACCCCAGCACGGGATGTGCCCGACAGGGCTTCCATCCCCGGCCGCGAGGCCGCTGATCCACCGGCTCCCGCCGAGCCCACCATATCAGCACTCTGCCTTCCTCCTCCGGCTCCCTCTACAACTCCAGGTGTCTCCGATCACGGCCCCACGACCTCAGCCGCTTCCAGCTCACGTGGTCGGGCCCTGCTTGGTGAGCACACCTACCAACATTGCACCTCCAACATGGCTCCTGCCTCCGCCCACCCTACTCTGATTGGCTCACTGCAGAGCAGCCCGGGAATAACACGTCATTGCACGGACAGCCGCGATGACGTGCATCTTCAGCGAAGCAGCACCATCTCAAGAACCTCCTCCCCCATCGGCGCAGAGTGGCTGCCTCTCGGCACGGCTCCACGCAGTGCCGATCGAGCCCGTTCACTGTGCGGTCCCTCCTCCAGCTCAAGCAGCAGCAGCGGGAGCGACAGACAGAGGAGCAGCAGCCAAAGTCATCGGGACCGCGGAGAGAGTAGGAGGCACAACCCAAGGCACAAAGGTAAACGCCGACCCAGCCATGCTCCCCACCGAGGAAACAAGAGGAGGGACCGTTCCAGGCGCTTTCGCCAAACGGATTCCTCCTCCTCCTCCTCCTCCAGCCCCTGCCACCGCTCCAATCACAAAAGGTGCAGGGAGAGGTGCAGGACAAGCTCTTCTAGTGCCAGTCTCAGCTCCAACCATAAGAGGCACAGAGAGAGGAACAGAACAAACTCAAGGCGCAGGGAGAGGAGCAGGACTAACTCTTTTGCCATCCTCAGCCTTCTTACGAACCTGGTTGACCAGTCAGCCCCTCCACCCACTGCAGATGGGCTCGACATAGCAAATTCCTCACCAGTGCACCTCAGCCAAAACACCTTGGGGCGTAAGACGTCGGTGCACAGTGGACATGACCCCTCAGGGTGTAAAACCCAGGGGGGCTCACGCTCCGCCTCCCTATCTCCCCAGTCCCACTCTCCGGACAGTACGGCGGACGGACATGAGATTGAGGCAGTCGTAGGCTCCACTTCAACTGCCCTACTACCCTCTGAGGAAGGCCCCTCCCTGGACACAGAGCCAGCTTCCCCCCACCGAAGAGCTCACCTATCCAAAATTTATTCGGAAGGTGGCGGCCACGTTGGCCCTGGGTGGCCTGGATACTTCTGACCAACCCAAGCCAGAGGTTCTGAAATATCTCAATTCTCCGAAACCCTCTTCCGCTCTTCCCATTCATCAGGAACTATGGGACAACCAACTACGGCTTTGGCAAACCCCTGCCTCCGGCCGTCCCTTCTCAAGGAAACTCGACAATAAGTATCAAGTCCAGCCCCTGCACAGATTTATGAAAACACAACTGCCACACCAATCCATCGTGGTGTCATCTGCACTAAAAAGAACTGTCATCACGTACGCATTCTAACAACCCCCCCCCCCCCCCAGCAGGAACAACAGACTCCTGGATGACATTGGCAAGAAAGTCTTTCAAGGAGCAATGCTCAATGCCAGGATTGCGGCCTATCAATTTCAACATATCCTCTTCCAGGATGCTCTCATGGCCGGGTTCAAGAGTGCCATCTCATCCCTCCCCAAGAAGACGCAAGCATCCATATCTGCTACCATCGCGGATATAGCCAAATGCAGCAAGGACCTAGCTAGCACGGCTTTGGACTCCTTTGATACATCAATCAGGACTGCGGGGACAGCCATAGTCGCCAGAAAATGGGCATGGCTAAGGGCCTTGGGCCTGCGAAGCGATACACACAACAGGATCGACGATGCCCCCTGCTCTGGGGAATCCCTGTTTGGCGACAAAGTGACGGCCACAGTGAATAATATGAAAGATGACTGCACCACCCTCCAAACCCTAGCGGAGGATGGCCTGGAACGCCGCAGAAGCAACAGCTATCAGAGGAACAGCTACTAACATAAGCCCTTCTACCCCACCAACAAAAAGTACGCATCATACAACTCACAGCGAAAGTGGCAAGGGCCCAGATACAAATACGATACCTACCAGGGCCCCTCACACCAGCAACAGCACCAAAGGGAACGCAAGCAAAAGAAATCCAACAGCAACCAAGGGGCCAAAACTGGACCTTCCTTTTGACAGCAAACTGAGGGCTCTCTCCCCCATCGGGGGTCGCCTGACGAAGTTGAGGCACATGGAAAACCATCACCTCTGACAGATGGGTCCTACAGAGGGTACCGCCTATGCTTCCTTACGCTGCCCCTAAAGCGCTCCAAACCGGTCAGCAACACACCTGCCCACATGCATACGCTCATGGCACGAGAAATCCTCCACCTGCTACTCTCTCGAGCCATAGAAGAAGTGCCTCACAACGAGATAAATACTGGCTTCTACTCCAGATACTTCCTCATTCCCAAAAAATCAGGCGGGGTTCGCCCCATCCTTGACCTATGCAAACTCAACAAATTTATCACCAGGGAAAAGTTCAGGATGTACTCCCTCAACTCCATCCTACCCCTCATACAACACGGCGACTGGATGGCATCTCTGGATCTCCAGGAAGCGTATACCCATGTTCCCATCCACACATCCCACAGGAGATACCTGCGATTCCATGTCCTGGGACAGCACTTCCAGTACAGAGTGCTCCCCTTTGGTCTATCCCCGGCCCCACGAGTCTTCACAAAGTGCGTGGCCCAAGCAGCAGCGCACCTCCGCAGGCAAGGGATCAGTGTTTTTCCCTATCTGGACGACTGGCTCCTCACAGCACCCTCCACCCCAAAGCTCCAGGACGCACTGCATCGCACGATGTCGCTACTATCCTCCCTGGGATTTGTCACCAACCTACAAAAATCACAACTAAACCCCTCCCAGCGACTGGAGTTCATAGGGGCGTTGATAGACACACGCTCCTCAAGAGCGTACCTCCCAGTACGCAGAGAGACTACCATCGTTTCCCTGGCTCAAGCGATGTCCACGAGGCAGCAGACTTCCGCTCATGCCCTTCTGCATCCTCTCTCTGGCAAGGATGCACATGCACCATCTCCAGTGGCACCTTCGACAGCACTGGAACCAATGCTCCCAGTCACTTTCCAAACTTGCTCCTATCCCCCTCCGCATCAGAAAGCAGCTCCAGTGGTGGACCTCGCCGACAAACCTCTTGGAAGGCAAAGACCTCCGCCAGCACCAGCACCAGCACCAGGCGGTACTCACCACAGATGCCTCCAACTTGAGGTGGGGAGCACACCTCCTTCGGCTCAGCACACAGGGGGTGTGGTCTGCGCAGGAGAAAAAATTTCACATCGACCTCCTCGAACTACGCGCAATCAGGTACGCCCTACGCGCATTCCTACCACAGCTGTATGGGACTTCCATCCTAATCCAGACGGACAATCAGGTGGCGATGTTCTACATAAACAAACAAGGAGGGACAGGGTCACTCCCACTCTGGAGGGAAGCGTTGGCGATCTGGTCCCTAGCGCTCAAGAACAACTGCAAACTGCGAGCATCCTACCTCCCAGGGGACCAGAATACCCTGGCAGATCGGCTGAGCAGGTAACTACAGCCCCACGAATGGACCCTTCTTCCCGAGGTCACCAACAACATCTTCAGGCGATGGGGCACATCTCAAGTAGACCTGTTTGCCACAGAACAGAATGCCAAATGCCCCTTCTGCTCCAAGCGCCCATCCGTCCGAAGGATAGCAGCGGATGCATTCGACGTGTGCTGGAGGGAGTGGTCTCTGCTGTATGCCTTCCCCCCCCACCCCCCTTTCCCCTGATCTCAGCGACCCTTCAAAAGGTCGTCCAGGACAAAGCACACATCATCATCATAGTACCACGCTGGCCCCACCAAATGTGGTTCACCCTCCTTCTGCGCCTAGCCAGCGAGCCTCCGATACAGCTCCTGCAACACCCGGATCTGATTACCCAGAACGAGGGCACGACGCAGCACCCCAACCTCAGAGCCCTCGCTCTTACAGCCTGGAGGCTGAGAGGCTGAATGCCCCCCCGAGGTGCAAGACGTGCTCCTGGCAGCCAGAAAACCGTCAACAAGAAAGTCATATGGCCTCAAATGGAAGAGGTTCACCATCTGGTGCGCACCTCGCGGCCTGGACCCAACCACTTGCCCGGTGCCCTGCATCCTACAATACCTCACTTCGCTCTCAGAGCTCGGACTCAAGACTCAGTCAGTCATAGTCCACCTTGCTGCTATCGCCGCGCACCACGACCCAGCGGACAAGTCCTCTAACAGCTCTATCTCAACGGTTCCCCTGGTCTCCAGGTTCATGAAAGGCCTCTCAAACCTGAAGCCTTCAGTTAAGCCTCCTGTACCGGCATGGGACCTTAACTTTGTTCTCCAATCCTGCTTGTCCATGGAGAAGATGAAGTTACTTACCTGTAACAGGAGTTCTCCGTGGACAACAGGATAAGTCAGCCACACAATCCCACCCACCTCCCCTGGAGAGGTTCGGCCTACTGCCGGCGCACGCCCCAGCCTGGAGGATCAGAGCTGGGAAAACACTGGCCAGGCGGGGGGCGGGCCGGTGAGGTGGGGGTCTACCTGTACACACTCAAAAAGGTCTTTCTGAGCTCTGGAGAGCACTTCCGTACATATGGCGCCGCCCGGAGGACGTCACCAGGTGTGGCTGACTTATCCTGTTGTCCACGGAGAACTCCTGTTACAGGTAAGTAACTTCGTCTGTGTGTGCTAGCTCTCCCTCCCGGGGCTGGCCCAAGAGTTTCTGCCACCCCACATGTCCTGCCGCTTCTAACCCCCCTTCTCTGACACAACTTCAGGAGGTCAGAAGGGCACACATGGATTTATTTATTTTAACAAGTTTTATTTGCCACCTTTCTTTACATTCAAAGCAATTTACAAACAACATACAGTAGCAACATTTAGAACTTTACATTGAACAGGTAATTGAACTTGGAGTTATGGGGAGATAATATGTACATTAAATGGATGGCCTGGCCCTGTTCCCTGCACCCCTTGGAAGCCCTCCTGAAGGGTCTGCATCTTGACTGTATAGGGTGATAGTTCTGGCTTGAATGTAATATTTACTATGTTGTACTCTTGTCTGGAGAGAGGAAGTTGCTTTGTAGCAGTGTTTTTCCAGAGTGTTCGTGTTCAAAAGGCCAAAAAAACCAACACGAAATCAAAGAACTTCCACTTGTCATGGAGCCAAGGGTTCCTTCCAATCTTAAGGCCATCAGTGAGAGGGTGTGAGCTTTATCATTTTTCCCAAACATCTATCTCACTTTTATTCTTTTAGCACTTTATTTATGTGGATGTGACGCCCTCCCATCCTGAGTGGAACCTATCTGAAACTTTTCTGGGGTTCATCAGTGGGTTTAAATCAAGGATTTGGGAATCTCTGCTGTAGAAATAAATTAGACGTGGGAGAAAGTGACCTACCCAAGCTCACACAGAAAAATATGCATTCCACATTTTTCCTCATAAAATACAAAATGGGAGAAACCCTTTAGTCTGCCTTCCTCAAAGAGTGTTGAAAACAAAACATAAGCCCAGTCCATTGGTCCAGCTCCTGAGCTACCCTCATCATTTTCCTCATTAGTCCTCCCCTCCCCAGCTTCCAGTGAGGTGCCCTGTACCCTTGCTTTAGGCCTGTACTTTGTGAGAGAAAAACCAGTTCTGCTTACCTGCAGAAATCCACACCCTGAGCTATCCAAGAGCTAAACTTAGTAAAGCTAGTTTCTCGGCTTCAGGGCTGGAAGGTTTTAGAGTGGCGTGGCCAAGGAAGAAGTGCTTTAAGGGCAGTAAAGCTACTGAGTCACTGATGGGATCGCCTCTGCTGCACCCTTCCTGTCACGGTCCTTTCTGTGCTCCAAAGGAGGGTTTCATTAGCAGGGTGATGTGTTGAGAGTGAAGGTGTGGGGCTGCTTTGTTACCTTCGACTCTCTCCAGTTGCCATTAGCCGGTAACTCATAGCTGTGTAGAGTTCCCTGACCAGAGGAGAAGATTTCCCTCCGTTACATTAAAGGAAGGTTTTGGTATGATCAAATAAGTTTCTTTCTGGGACTTGGGATGCTTGTTGTCAGCTGGTCAGCTCTTTGCTTTCATGTTTTGTTTTGTTTTTTGTAGAGGGGTGTGCATCAACTAGCTTACCTATGCTGGCCATTGCCATTTTTCTCTGACATAAGAGAGTTCCATCTCTTATGGCACAGACTGTCTTGCTCAGGCCTGGTTTTATTCCTTCCCACTTCATCTGGGTCTTCTAGTCCTACTGTTCATGGAAGAACTGACACTAGAAGACTCAGCTGGCAATGGCATTAAAACCAGGCTTGGCTTAGCTTAATCCTGATGACACAGCGTTATTTATTAACCTTGCTCAGAGGAGAATGTTCACTGCAGCAGTAGCCACTGATCTGGGCTGAGGCTGCTAAGACTACCCAGCATTTTGACTGGCTTACTGTGACTTACTATCTCATTGCTGTTTGCTTTTAGATGGGCTTGTAACGTCTGGTCCCGAGGGTGTGGCTTGTTCATCGTCCCCCATCCCAGTTGCTGTGATGGACCCCGATATCTCCATCATGTTCCAGTGCCCATTCCAAGCAGGTCTCACAGAGGACATGGTGCGAGTGGAGATATCCCCTTGCTATAATCGACGAATCCTGCCAGAGTATGAGCCTCAGATCACAGCCATATGGGAGACCTGCCGCAGCAACAAACCCTGGCTCTTCAATGGCTCCAAGTTCCGTGTGCACTCGGTGGCAATGGAGAGGGGTGTGCTAATCTTTCGCTTTGGGCTAACCTGCTACCGGGACTTCATCGGCACTAACTGGTCCAGCCAGGCAGCCTACCTGCAGCAGCGAGGGCAGACAGATTTTGAGGATAGCCAAGCCTACCTGGCTGAGCCCTTAGGGGTGGGAGCCTTGCTTCACACCGCTGATGACTACTTTGTATTTCTGCGTCGGAGTTTGCATGTCGGGGAAGCTCCGGGTCTCATCGATATCCCAGGTGGCCACCCTGAGCCCAAGGTTGGTACTCTGATGTTAATGCCATGCTCTTGGACAAGGGAAAGATCTAATATTTTCTTCCCTTTCTCCATCCCCCCTCCTCCACGTCTCAAGCCGCAATAGCATTAGCTCTTTTAAACTGATCAATTTTAAAGTAAATGACAAAGAAAAGACTCCACATGGCCAGATTTTGAAATATACACGTATCTTATATCATAAGAGCAATTCTGAAGGGTGGTATAGCAAGTTTTAATAAACGACAAGCCATAATTCCTGTTCTTCAACCTGGCCATATTGTGGGTATGCGTGTGGATGCATCATGTACTGTTAGTCCACTCCACTGAATAAAGTCAAGCAAAATTTTAGACATGTATGCAGTGTCTTCAGGTATAACTAAGAAAAAAGGAATACAGCAATTCCCAACGTCAGTCCTTATTGATTTTTTGTCGGGCATAAACCGCAAGACAAGGAGGAAACCCCCTCTTCATCTCATGCAGTACATGCCCCTTTTATTCTTAATTTTTATTACACTTTACTCAAAAGTTTCTTTTACATCTTAAAACAAAATCCACACTTATCTGATCGATCACGACGTGCACGTTTCAAAGTGAATCTGGCGTTTTTTGTCAGTTTGAATGGATGAACACACTATTTCTTGATCGGGGACACTTGAAACAGAAGTTGATTGCTTCGAAACGTGCACGTCGTGATCGATCAGATAAGTGTGGATTTTGTTTTAAGATGTAAAAGAAACTTTTGAGTAAAGTGTAATAAAAATTAAGAATAAAAGGGGCATTTACTGCGTGAGATGAAGAGGGGGTTTCCTCCTTGTCTTGCGGTTTATGCCCGACAAAAATTCAATAAGGACTGATGTTGGGAATTGCTGTATTCCTTTTTTCTTAGTTGTGCATCTTTTGAATACTAGCGGTATTGGGTCTTCCTTGATTGTGTCTTCAGGTATGGCAGGAGAGAGGATGGAAGCTCTAGTCTGTGATTTTAGTGCCTGACGTTTGAGACAGATCTAGGGGACAAAAAGCATACCTTTCTTCCCTTGTGTATTGCAGGCAGTGGCTCGAGGTGTCCCGGAGGAATTGATCAGCCCTGAGGACCTCCCAGAAGACATGGTGGTGAAGGAGCTATTTTCCTCTATCCTGATGGAGATCCGTGATGAAGTAAGGTGGAGGGGACAGCATGTGGGGTGGCATACCATGCTAGTAGTTATGTCATCACTGTGCATGCTGCTTGACAAAGAGAGGATGGTTCTACATGAAATAGTTAATAGTAGATTTTTTTATGTCTGCTGATATTATTCTCTCACTCCAAAGGGTGCTACCATCCTCCCTTTCCCTTAATGATCAGAGGGACATGCATATTCCAATGTTTTGATGCTATGCTGAGGATGACATTGCTGCTGCTTCGAAAGCACAGAAAGATGAAGGGGCTGTTATCCTGTTTTGGGGGGTCAGACGTGAAAGAGTGTATTCCTTTTGGTTCTGGTGGCGATGCATGCCTTCGTAACCTGCCTCTTTCCACTCCCCACCTCAGGTGAATCTTCCACTCCCAACTTTGAGTCCACCAGTGCTCCTTGGCCTTGCCCGCAACATCACCAGTGCCGGCAGGGCCAGTGCAGAGTTTTATGTTAGGTAAGGCTGCTCTCTTTTCTCGGGTACAAGGGGAAGCAAAACTGTCTTGATAGGTTACCAGCCTCTGCTGGATCTCTATTCTGTCACGATGGGATCTTTCCTATCTCCAGGAACAAGCAGGAATATAGTCTTCACATATGGGTGACGTTGGTACCGACGGAGCCTGCGCAGGAACGCTCCCCAGCATCCAATAGGAAAGACTTTGGGAGCATCCCTCTGTGCCTTCGCAGCTGCCTTTCCAACTCTCCCTCCTCAGTTCTTCATTTTCCACGGACCCAACAGGAAGCAAATCCTGTCACCGCAGAAAATTCTTGAATTGTTTTTCTTTTATTTTTTGTGGTTCACATCTGCCTTCCCGTCAATGCTGATACCAACTCACTGTCTGTTCCTTTCCTTCTTATTCTTTGCTAAAAAAAAAAAAAAAATTAACTTTCTTGAAGCGCGTTGATGGCATTTTAGGCCCAGGCTTTCCATTTTGTCTACTGACACTATGTAAAAATCAGCCATTGGTTTTAAAAAATGTTTTAAGTGTGGCAGTACTATCTTGGCCACGGACACCCATGACTGGTGTCTAAAATGCCTAGGTCCTGACCACCAACCATCAGAATGTCCCCTCTGCAGGAAGATGATGAAGAGAGTCCTACAGAATCAGGCTGCAAAGCTAGGCACCCTCTTTGCCTCTGATGCCGTTTCTCTAGCATTGACGTCATCAAGGACATTGTCTTCCTCCTGGGGATCTCGGGTATCGAAGCATAAGTCTCCAACGAAGACTGGCTGTCCCCCCAAGGTTAGATCTCCTTTTAAGCATCGAGATGCCTTGAGCGTTGCCCTGGGGGAGGGGGGGGGGATAGACCAGCCAAACAACCCCGGTAGGAGGATCTTTTCTCCAAAGCCATTGAGGGGTCCCAGGATGCTCCCGAGGCCTCCACCTCTGGAGAATTCCTGGTAGCATGCTCAGGGATCGTGGCTCACAATTCCAGCACCGATACCCAAGCATCGGCAATCTCCATAGATCAGTGTATCCTGGCCATCAGTCGGAGCTTAGTAGCCTTACTGGTAGCCTCGGTTCCAGTAAAATATTTCTCCAGGACCAAGCGGGAAGTCAGTCCTCACATATGGGTGTCATCGGCGCCAATGAAGCCCCAGCGGAGCATTTCCCCAGCTTTCCAGGAAAGCCTTTGGGAATGCTGGCACGCATGCGCGGTTCCCTTCCCGCCTAAAGGTGCCATCTTACCTCAGTCTCTTTTTTTCCGAGAAGCCCATCGGACGTGTGTCCTGTTCTCCCGATAAAAGTGATTTTTTCCTTCGGCGATTTTCGCTATTTTTCTCCGGTTCGACGCCAGTTCCCCTCCCGCCGGGTTTGGTACACTGGTATCGAGCCCGTTTTCTTCATTTTTCGGTTTTTGCCCTTCGTGGCTGGCATTCGCGCCCTTTTTTCATTTTTCACTGGAAGGCCAGGCTTTTGACCTCGCTGGGACTATTTTTTCCCCGATGGCTTCCAGTGGTTTCAAAAAGTGTGATCGGTGTAAGAAAATTATGTTTCTCACCGACACACACAACTGCTGCCTTCAGTGCCTCGGCCCTGACCACGACCCTAAGTCGTGTGGGCCGTGTGGGAAGATGTCTTCCAAGGCACTAAAGAGTCGACAGCATCAAAAGGAAAGGTTTTTCTCGGACTCTGCCTCCGGCCGATCCCGAGCACCGTCGAAGCTCCTCGGACAGGGGGTCCCCCGACCGGGAACGTAAGAGGAAGAAGCGGCTCGTGAGGGCGGCGTCGGAGGAGGTCCCTGGTCCCTCGAGGGCCAGGTCTAAGACCCCCGACCGCCGTCCCGGGCCCGTGGACCAAGAGAAGCCTGCCAAAGTTCCTCGCGTGGAGCCGGAGTCTGCTGGACACGTAAGCCCCGTAGTCCTCGTGGACTCTACTCCCAGAGAGCCGACGTTGGGCCCGGCGCCACCGGGGCCCGAGTCGGTGGCTGCTGCGTCTCCCGAGCTGAGTCTCAGGATGACAGCCTTGGAGTGCAGACTGTCTGCCTTCATGGAGCAGCAGCGGGCACTGATGGCCAGCCTGTCTGGTGCATCTGCCCCGACCACCGGGACGTCGACTTCGAAGTCAACCCCGGAGACCGAGCCGATACTTGAGACCCTCGTGGTTCGAAGTCGTCCTCAGTCGAGGTCTCCCTCGACCTCCCGTTCGGGACTGAGGGTGTTGACGCCGGTGCCCCCAGCGTCGGGGCGGGTGCCTCGGGGCCCCTCGGCGTCGGACCCCTGACTCCTCCTCGGACGAGTCCGCCTGGGAGACGGAGGACGAGGAGTCTCCTGATACTTTTAAGACTCGGTGCGTCCCGTCGGACTCACCGCAGTCTGATCCCCGGAGTAGATCCCCTCCGGAGGACACTAGGTTCTCGGAGTTCGTCCGGGATATGGCCGCTGCCTTGGCTATCCCTGCCGATCCCGAGGAAGAGCCTCGAGCCGAGGAGCTCGATGCTCTGCAGTACGACTCTCCTCCGAAGGAGGCCTTTACTGTCCCGGTTCCTCCGATGCTGGAACGGCTCCTTTTCCGAATGTGGGAGGCCCCAACCTCGGCGCCGGTTCTAAGCAAGTGAGTTGATTCCATTTATCGACTCCCTAAAAGCCCTGGTTTCCAGAAAGCACAACTGCCGCACCATTCCATGGTTGTGGAATCGGCCATGCATCGTCTGAAGAGCCAGAAGATGCACTCTGCGGTGCCCCCCGGCAGGGAGGCCCGCAAACTCGATGGCATGAGTAGGAAGTGCTTCCAGGGGTTGATGCTTGCTTGCCGTGTCCAGTCTTACTAGCTGTACGTGGGCAAGTACTTGCGGGACCTGGCCAAAGAACTGGCCGGCTTCTCTGCTGGTCTCTCCGGGGAACCCTTGCAGAGATTTCAGACCTTGTCCTCGGGGATTCGGGAATGCTCGAAGTTCATTTCCCACGCCGCCTACGATGGCTTCGAGGCTTCGGCCCGAGTAGCGGCTGCCGGCATCGCGGCTCGACGCCAGGCGTGGCTGCAGTCATCGGACCTCGAGCCATGGGTTCAGGACAAGTTGGTCGATGTCCCCTGCCGAGGTGAGAACCTTTTTGGCAAACCCGTGACCGAGAAGGCCGCTCAGCTCGAGACAGAGCACCTTACCTGGACAAGGCTGTCGAGGAAGACCTCTGCCCCTTCACATAAGAAGAAGGGCTCGGGTAAAAAGTCCTTTTACCCGAGGAAGGGCACTGCCTACAAACAGTACCCTCAGTATCAAGCTGCCCAACCTGCCCCCCAGGGTCAGCAAGCCAAGGGCCAGGGTAATGGGCCCTGTAGGCAGAGGACCCCCAAGCCTCAGGCCCCTGCTACCACTCAGCAGGGTGGGGGTTTTTGACTCCTTGAGCGTAGCCTCTCCTCCACTGCTCTCCCCACCCTGCACAGGAGGTCGCCTCGCCCTCTTTGCCCACCAGTGGCCCCTTATCACCGGGGACAGTTGGGTGCTGGACATAGTTCAAAATGGCTATGCCCTCCATTTTCACCAACTGCCACCACCACATTTTCCAGGGGAGCCTCCAAAGCCTCCCCTGCACACAGACCTCCTTCTACAAGAGCTTCATGGTCTGTTGGTGGACAGGGCGGTGGAGCCTGTGCCTCCCCACTTGCAAGGTCACGGATTCTACTCCAGGTATTTCCTGATACCCAAAAGAACCGGTGGCCTTCGACCCATTCTGGACCTCAGAAACCTCAACAAGTTCCTAGAGAAAGAAAAGTTCAAGATGCTTACTCTTGGAACACTTCTGCCCTACCTCCAGCAGGGAGATTGGCTATGCTCCTTAGATCTAAAGGATGAGTACACTCACATCCTCATTCATCCAGACCACAGAAAGTACCTCAGGTTCATTGTGGGGGGAAACCATTATCAGTACAGAGTACTACCTTTTGGCCTGTCCTCCGCTCCCAGGGTCTTTACCAAGTGCCTGGCAGTGGTTGCGGCCTACCTGAGGAATCAAGGCATCTTTGTCTTTCCCTATCTGGACGACTGGCTCATCAGGGGTCGGACGTCCCTGGAGGCCAGACACGACACCCTCAACACCATTGCTCTGCTTCAAAAGGTGGGCTTTGTCATAAACTTCGCAAAGTCCACTTTGCTCCCCTCCCAGAACTTGGAGTTCATAGGGGCAAGGTTGGATTCTCAACTGGCAAAGGCATTCTTGCCAGAAGACAGGGCTCAAAGGCTGATGGACGTGGCAAAGCACTTTCTGAACAGGTCACTGGTCTCCGCCAGACTCTGCCTCAGGCTTCTGGGTCACATGGCTTTGACAGTACATGTGACTCCCAATGCCAGGCTCCATATGAGGCCTGCACAGTGGTGCCTTCGGACTCAGTGGTCTCAAGCCATAGGCCACTTACGAGACAAGATATGGGTGTCCAAACCCCTTTTGGCCTCCCTCAGCTGGTGGCTACATCCACCCAATCTACTCAAAGGAATGCCCTTCCAGATGCCAGAATACTCAGTGGTCCTCACCACCGACGCCTCTCTAAAGGGCTGGGGGGCTCATTGTCTGGACAAGTGCACCCAAGGCCTCTGGTCTCCCTGGGAGGCAGCCCAACAGATCAATCTGCTGGAACTTCGAGCTATCCGCTTGGCTCTCAGAGTTTTTTCTCCAGCCCTGGCTCACCGCTCAGTCTTGATTCAAACAGACAACCAGGTGGCCATGTTTTATGTGAACAAGCAGGGCGGCACTGGGTCCCAGATCCTTTGTCGAGAGACTCAGGACCTTTGTTCCTTTGCCCTGAAGCACCACATGCTTCTCAAGGCGGTGTACCTCCCAGGCCAGGAGAACTGACTGGCCGACCGGTTGAGCAGGATTCTGCAGCCCCATGAGTGGCAGCTGCATCCCTTGGTAGTTCAAAAGATCTTCCTGAAGTGGGGTCTCCCTTGGATAGATCTCTTTGCCAGTCCCCTTAGCAAGCAGCTACCCAAGTTCTGCTCCAGGCAACCACATCCTTTGAGGATTGCACCAGATGCTTTTCTGATGTCCTGGTCTCAGGGCCTCCTGTATGCGTTTCCTCCCACGCCCTTGGTGGCCCGAACTCTGTTCAAGATTCTGGGACAAGGCCTCGGTCCTGCTGGTAGCTCCCAGATGGCCGAGACAGCCTTGGTTTCCTCTTCTGCTTCAACTGGTGGTGGATCCCCCACTGCCTCTGGGGTTGCAATCCGACCTTCTCTCTCAGGAGCAGGGTTCCCTACTACACCCCAATCTCAAGACTCTCAATTTGATGGCCTGGAGGCTGCAAGGGTAGTCTTGGCTCCCTGGGGCCTGCCTCAGGAAGTTGAAGAGGTTGTCCTAGCCTCTAGAAAACAGTCCACTAGGAAAGCCTATGCTCTCAAATGGAAGAGGTTTTCTGTGTGGTGTCAGCTACGTACAGAGGATCCCTTCTCCTGTACTGTGCCGGTAGTGCTTCAGTACTTGCTGCACTTATCCAATCAGGGACTTAAATCCAATTCTGTTCGGGTCCACCTCTCAGCTTTAGCAGCTCACCACTCACTGGTGGAGGGACATTCTTTGTCAGGTCACCCCTTGGTGTCCCGCTTTCTCAGGGGCTTGCTTTTGCTCAAGCCCCCCGTCCGTCCTCCTGCTCCTGAGTGGGAGCTGAAATGTGGTCTTGCAGCAACTGACTCGCCCACCCTTTGAGCCGATGGCTACTTGTCCACTGCGCTTCCTCTCCTGGAAGACACTCTTCCTGATAGCCCTTACCTCGGCTAGGCGAGTGAGTGAGCTTCAGGCCCTGGTCTGTGATAGGCCTTACACCAGGATTTATAGGAACAGGGTAGTCCTCAGGATTCATCCCAAGTTCCTCCCTAAGGTTGTCTCCTCTTTCCACCTCAATCAGGAGGTGGTTCTTCCAACATTCTTCCCTAGGCCTCATGCAAGCCAGGCTGAAGCAGTCCTGCCTACCCTGGACTGTAGGAGGGCCTTATCCTTCTACCTTGACCGTACGCAGGGGCATAGAAGGGCCACTCAGCTCTTTGTATCCTTTGACCCCCAATAAGTTGGGGTTGACTGTGTCCAAGCGTACCTTGTCTATCTGGGTGGCTGACTGTATCACATGGGCTTACAGGGCGGCTGACCTTCCTTTGCAGGGTAGGGTCATGGCCCATCGTGTCAGGGCAATGGCTGCCTCAGTGGCTCATCTCCGCTCTGTGCCCTTGGTAAACATCTGCAGGGCTGCAACTTGGTCTTCAAGCCAGACTTCTGCAGCCCATTACTGTCTGGAAAGGGAGTCCCGTAGGGACAGTGCTTTTGGCCAAGCAGTACTCCGGAATCTCTTTGAGGTTTAGGCAACTCCTGCTCTCCTGCCCTCTGTTGGGCTACCGGTGGAGGTTGTGTCCTTGAAAAGCCTTTCTTTGCTGCTGGGACTAGAGGGAGTTCTCTTGTTCAGCCTGGGTTCCTCGGTAGCCCAGAGCTAGGGAGTCACCCATATGTGAGGACTGACTTCCTGCTTGGTCCTGGAGAAAGAGTAGTTACTCACCTGTAACAGGTGTTCTCCAGGAGCAGCAGGAATCAGTCCTCACAACCCTCCCTCCTCCCCTTGGAGTTGCAGTTGTACATAGTTTGTGTTTTTACATTTTTGTGTGCTCTTCTTAGCTATGTCATTTGACTGAGGTAAGATGGCACCTTTAGGCGGGAAGGGAACCGCGCATGCGTGCCAGCATTCCCAAAGGCTTTCATGGAAAGCTGGGGAAATGCTCCACTGGGGCTTCATCGGCGCCGATGACACCCATATGTGAGGACTGATTCCTGCTGTTCCTGGAGAACACCTGTTACAGGTGAGTAACTACTCTTTACTGTCGGTTCTGCAAACGCCGGCACCGTCTTCAGTACCGATGCAAACTACATCAGGTTATACTCCGCTCGCTTCACTACCACCCATCTCTGCCCTCGAGTCCCTTTCTGGTACCGAGGTTCCGGCCAAACAGATTCCTTGTACCGATACAGACTTTGATCGGTACCGGGTTCTGGCAGAGCAGGAACACCCCTCCCGTCGATACCTCGAGTGTTCTGAATCGGATTCGTCAGATGATGAATCAGTCAATATTCAAGGCCTACAGAGTCTACCGGAGGACCTGTCTCCTTCTCCGCAATGCCGCATGTCCCCGCCAGAGGACATGTCTTTTCAAGACTTTATACGCAATGTTGCGAGGGGCCTTTCCATAACAGTAACATCGTAGAAAGAGCCTAGAGCTGAAGAATTGGAGATTCTCCAATACCAGACAGCTCCTAAGGAAGCGGCTACACTTCCCATTCACCGTATTCTCTATGATCTTATGCTCCATATGTGGGAAACACCCCTTACTATTTCTCCACATACTCGACTGCTCAATAACATAGAAATATGACAGAAAAAGACCACATGGCCTATCTAGTCTGTCCTTCCATTTCAACAACTACAACAGTCCCCTTTTTTCCTTTAGAGATCCTCTGTGTTTATCTGAATTCAAAAAAGCACGGGACATTGTCCTCATCTCCAACACCTCCACTGGGAGACTATTCCACGGATCCACCACTCTTTCCATAAAGAAATATTTCCGCATATCACTCCTAAATCTATCCCCCTTCACCCTCATCCCATGTCCCCTCCTAGCAGAACTTGCTTTCAATTGAAAGAGGCTCTCCCCCTGAACAGTTATGCCACGGAGGTATTTAAACATCTCAATCATATCACCTCTATCCCGCCTTTCCTCTAAGGTGTACATATTAGGATCCTTAAGTCTGTCCTCATATGCTTTATAATGAAGACCACTAACCATTTTAGTAGCCACCCTCTGCACCGACTCCTTCCTGTTCACATCCTTTTGAAGGTGCGGTCTCCAGAATTGCACACTATACTCCAAATGAGGTCGCAGCAAAGACTTATACAGAGGCATTATCACCTCCTTTTTTCTGCTAGCCATTCCTCTCCGTATGCACCCAAGCATCCTTCTAGCTTTTGCCATCACCTTTTCTACCTGTTTAGCTACTTTAAGATCATCAGACACAACCATGCCTAGGTCCCGCTCTTCTTTAGTGGACAAAAGTACTTCACCCCCTATACTATATTGCTCCCAGTTTCCAAAAGACACAATTGCCGCACCATTCAATAGTAGTACAATCGGCGATGCGTTGGATCAAAAGCTCTAAGAGACATTCCTCTAATCCTCCGGGTAGCGAATCGAGAACCCTTGATGCTTTTGGTCGCCGTTGTTTCCAGGCTTCCATGCCATCAGCCAGGATTAGTTCCTACATACTCTACATGGGTACGTTTCTCAAGGAGGTAACTAGGAATTTAGAGTCAGTGGCTCCTCTTCTCCCTGATAGGAGAGCAGACTACCTCAACCTAGTCAGGCATGCTCAGAACGTCTCAAAGTTTGTCAATAGAGCAACTTTTGATTGTTTGAATGTACCAGTAGAGCCACATCAATCTGCATCAGAGCACGCAGAATTGCATGACTTCAAGCATGAGATCTTGAACAATGGGTTCAAGATAAGTTAGGTAACATTCCTTGCACCCGTGAAAACCTTTTTGGCAAGGATTGGCAAGACAAAGTGTCTCAGTTAGAATCTGAGAACACTATCTTATGTTTATGTTTATGTTTATTTAGAATTTGATATACCGCTCAGGCCAAAAAGGCATTAGAGCGGTTTACAATACTACATCATTCAAGAAAGTAGGAAAGGAACGCCATTTATATGATAGGACAGCTAAAGAACAGAGACAGTCAAATAGATAAGATAAGGAGAAATACAAGGAACAGTTACCACAATAAGTAGGCACGAACAGTCCAGCCAAAGCTATCGGTGGAATTTCCAGCGACGGACGCCACGGACCAACGCCTAAGGGCCACGCCAAAGGGCCCTCTGGCGCGGGCGCGCCTCCGCAACGGCAGATCTTAAGCCGTTTCACATGGCTGCTGATTGGTGGCTGCGGGAGGAGGGGGGAGCTCCTGCTCTCACCCCCGACGTGATGGCTGCTCTCCTCGCGCCTCCTTAAATAGACTTTCTAGATCTACAGCTAAAAAGAAGGCAGCAGCAAAGAAAGCCTTCTTTAGTAAGAAGAAGAAGTTTTATCCTTCTTACACCCCTGCTTCTAAGTATCAGCATCATAATACTTGGAATGGGCAACAGCCTCCAAAACAACAAAAGAAATCACAGGCTCCTATGACGCAGCCAGCTCAGCAGACTCAAGCTGCTCCTATTTTTTGACTCCTTCCTAGAGAATATAGCCACTCTACCTCTGGAGAACCCCCATCCTCCCCACATAGCCGGCAGACTGTTCCATTATGCCCACAGATGGCATCTTATTACCTCAGAGCAATAGACATTAACGATAGTGAGAGAGAGGTACAGACTTCATCTGCAAGACCTGTCCCTCTCTACCTCAGTGAGAGAGTATCATTCTCAGCCCCCTCTCACTGCTCTGCTACTACAAGAGGTCACCTCTCTCCTGGTGCAGGGCGCCATAGAAGAGGTTCCAACATCCCAGTAGGGAATAGGCTTTTATTCTCTGTATTTTCTCATTCCAAAGAAAACAGGAGGATACAGGCCCATCCTGGACCTCAGAAACCTAAACAAGTTTCTTGTATGCGAGAGGTTCAAGATGGTCTCTCTAGGGACCCTTCTCCCCTATCTCCAGAGTCAGGACTGGCTCTGTTCTCTAGATCTAAAGGAAGCATACACTCATATCCTTATTCATCCAGAACACCAAAGGTTTCTACGCTTCAGGTTTCAGAAAAGACACCACCAATACAGGGTCCTTCCTTTCGGACTCGCCTCTGCCCCAAGAGTTTTCACAAAGTGCATGGCGGTCGTAGCTGCATTTCTAAGAACTTTAGGGATATTTTGTCTTCTCTTAATTAGATGACTGGCGTATAAGAGAAAACACCTATCAGGAGGCCAGTCTGTATCTCTCACGCACCATGCAGGTGTTACAACATTTGGGATTTGTCATAAATCTTCCAAAGTCCCAACTCGTCCCCCACTCAGACTTTAGAGTTCATAGGGGCTCTCTTAAACACTCAGCAGTCAAGGGCATTTCTGCCCCAACTCTGCTGCACTCGACTCAATCAGCATCTCAAGCATGTCTCAAGGTCTATCTCACTGCCAGAGAAATTCTGCAACTTCTGGGTCATATTGCATCAACGGTGCATGTAGTCCCCTATGCCCGTCTCCACATGTACACAGCCCAATGGACTCTGGCTTCCCAGTGGACTCAAGCCTCAGGTCGTCTCGGGGACAGAATACTAGTACTGCCCCTCTGACCTCATCTCTCCAATGGTGGTGTTCCTCAGAAAATCTCCTCATAGGGTCACTTTTTCAGATGCCTCCACATCAATGTACCCTAATGACGGATGCATCCAAACTGAGTTTGGAAGTCCATCTAGGACATCTCTCCACTCAGGGCCTCTGGTCACAGCAGGAGTCGCTACTCCAGATAAATCTACTGGAGCTCCAAGCCATCTCCAATGCTCTCAGAGTGTTTCAGGAACACCTCTGTTACCACAGAGTCCTAGTCCAAACCGACAACCAAGTGGCCATGTTCTATGTGAACAAGCAGGGCGGAACAGGTTTTGGTCCCTCTGCAGGGAGGCTCTACATCTCTGGTCCTTTGCCATTGTTCATCACATCCATGTCCAAACAGTGAATCTTCAAGGCAAACAAAATGCCTTAGCAGATAAATTGAGTCTGATCCTTCTTCCCCACGAATGGTCTCTCCATGTAGACACAACATCCTACATCTTTCAGACCTGGGGGACTCCAGAGATAGACCTCTTTGCCACTCCACAGAATGCCAAGCTCCCACACTTCTGAACCAGGATGCTTACGTCGGACAGCCAGCAGGTGGATGCTTTTCACCTCCACTGGGGAGAGGGTTTTCTTTATGCCTTCACTCCCATTCCCCTGATTCCCAAAACTCTTTTCAAGCTCTAGTTGGACAGGGGCTTCATGATACTTATAGCCCCACGCTGGCCATGTCAATCAAGGTTCCCTCTCCTACGTCTCTCAGACTCAGCCTATAGATCTCTGATCTGCTCCTGATGTACTCTCTCAGAGGGAGGGGATGCTGCTCTATCCCAGTCTGCAGTCTCTCCACCTCACAGCATGGCTGCTGAAGGCATCACTTTTCAGCATATTAACCTTTCTCAGGAGGTTAAAGACATACTTTTAGCTTCCAGCAAGCCATCCACCAGATGTTCCTATGCCTTTAAGTGGCATAGGTTCTCTCTCTGGTGTTCACAGAAAGATATTAATCCCTTCTCGGCACCAGTGGAGGCACTTCTCTAGTATTTCCTCCACCTTTCTTCATCTGGTCTCAAGACCAACTTGGTAAGAGTACACCTAAGTGCAATTGCAGCCTCTCATCATTCCTTAGATGGACAGCCCATTTCCTCACACTGCTTGTATCATGCTTTGAGAGGCCTTCTGTTAACTAAGCCTCCCATTAGACCATCGCCAGTGGCATGGGACCTTAGTGTTGTTCTGGGGCAACTTCTCAAATCACCCTTTTGAACTTTTAGCCACCACCTCGCTCAAGTTTCTAACATGGAAGGTCATCTTCCTCATTGCCCTCACTTCAGCGAGACGCATTAGTGAGCTTCAGGCCTTGATGGCTGACCCTCCTTACACATGGTTCCACCATGACAGGGTTGTCCTTAGGACTCATCCTCACTTCATACCAAAGATAGTCTCGCCTTTTCATCTGAATCAGTGAGTTTACCTTCCTGTGTTTTTCCATAGACCGCATTTATCTAGGGCAGAGGCACCCTCCACACTCTGGATTGTAAACGTGCTTTGGCATACTATCTTCGGAGGACTCGAACATTTGGGGTTGCTAGTATCCAAGCGTACCCTCTCCAAATGGATAACAGATTGCATCACTTTTGCTTATGATGCAGCAGGACTATCCCTTAAGAGTCATGTCACTGCCTATAATGTTCAGGCCATGGCTATCTCAATGGCAAATCTGTGCTCTGTAGCTATTGATAAAATCTACAAAGAAGCAACTTGGTCTTCGGTCCGTACCTTTGCTGCTCACTACTGTCTGGACAAGGACTCCCGCTGGGATGCCATGTTTGGTCAGGCTGTTCTCCAGCATCTCTTTCAGACTTAGAGCAACTCCTACCCTCCATCTCGGAATTTTTGATACCAGACATCCATGGAGGATCCATGACCTCTATAAGCCTACCCTGAGGCAGACCATTACTGGTTCCGAGGTCTCTTCTCTGGTATCTTCCAGCTAGGGAGTCCCATATGTGAAGACTACATTCCTGCTTGTTCCTGGAGATAGCGTAGTTACTTACCTGTAACAAGTGATCTCCGGGAACAGCAGGAATTTAGTCTTCACAATCCACCTTCTCCCCTAGGAGTTGTAGGTATTCTTTTTCCTCTCCTTTTATCTCAGCTACAAACTCAACTAAGGAGGGAGAGTTGGCAAGGTGGGAAGGCAGCTATGCAGGTGCAGTGGGATGCTCCTCAAGGCTTTCCTATTGGACTCTGGGGAGCGTTTCCACGTGGGCTCCGTCAGTACTGACGTCACCCATGTGTGAAGACTAAATTCCTGCTGTTCCCAGAGATCACCTGTTACAGGTGAGTAACTACACTTTATTTGACAATGGGAAAGCTCTCATGGAGGGTCTGTGCCCCTTCCCCCCCCCCATTTCCCGTCTGCCTTCATACATACCACCCTAGTCCTAGATATATCTTAACTGTGCATTTGTTACCTTCTTCTGATTCCAGAACACTCTATCTTAGCTAATCAGTGACTGCTGTCTGACACTGTGGTAATGTCCTTTGACTTTTTTTCTCCCCCTGTCAGATGCAGTCTTACTGCAGAGCAGGTAAAACAGTTCTACCTGACGGGGGGTCCTGAGGCTGAGGAATCTACAAGCATAGTATTCATGAAGCGGCAGGTGAGGGAACAACTGGATCGCCCCTCATCCCTCTAGTTCTCTATCTACAGCATCATCATAGCCACTGTTTGGTATTACTTTCTGCCTCTCTGACCACCGTCCCCTCTTCCAATGGGTTCTTTCCACAGGAGCTTCTGAACCTGGAGGAGAACGGAGAAGTCTGGAAGGAGTTGTGCCCTTCGGCAAAAGGCGGTGTCAAGCTCTTCCTACTGGTGCGGGAAAGTTGCAGTTGATGGGTTTTCCCTGGCCTGAGCTGCTGCTGCTATCTCCAATGACTCCACATCTGTTGGGGGGGGAGGGGGAAGGAGTGGCCCTACAGAGACCAAGAGAATAGATAGACTTTTTATCTGTGTGAAGGACCAATAGATATAAAGATGCCAACCACTTTCAGGCTTGACTCGGGAAGGGGAATAATTCTGGAAAGGAGAAAGAAGATTCTTTTGCTAAGGCAATGGCAGCACAAACGGAGCTGAAATCAGAAGACGGGGGGAGGAATGGCCTTTATTTCTGCAGTAGTTGTGTACTTAGCCCCACACTTCCTGTGCATAAGTACACACAAATATGGTGTAGGCTTTCAGATAGAGCTGGTTCTCTGAATTGATTGCTGTTTTTTGCTTTTTTCTGACCTCATTTGTAATCAATTACATGCCTTTGTACATATTCTAATAAACGTTTGTTTCTTTTTTAAACATGTTGAAAGCTGGAGTTGTCTATCTATTCTCTGGGTCTCCCACCGATTACTACTGCAGAGTTGCCAAATTACCCAGTTCCAGGAGTGAGATTTTTTTTTGCCAGTATAGGTTTTACATTTGCATTGCAGTGCAATATGGTATTTTACCCTTTGGAATCAGTGCTAAAGGTTCCATAATGCATCAGAATGAGAGTGTCAGAAATCCAGGACTGGCTTAAAATCTCACTCTTGGAACTGGGTAACTTGGCAACTCTGCTATTGGCTGCTCAGAGAACTAAGGCTCCTCAGTAATAGTCAGACCAATTATGGAGTGCCCCCTAGCCAATCTGGTGTTCAGAATATCCACAGTGCATGCAAATGTATCTTATGCAAATTCATTCTACTCCATAAGAAAAGCAAATCTGTATGTCCCTGCATGCAATGGAGTAAACCCAGGACTGGATCAAACCTGTTAGACACAGCTGGAGCCAATTGGCAACCCTACCTGGGACTGCCTGATGTTATAAGAAAGCTAATTGTAGCAACTGGGCCCTAGCTGAGTTAGGATTAGCATGTGTTAGGTGGCAGCATACGCATACTTAACACATTCGCTAAAATCTAGGGACCAAATGCATGCCCTTATTCTGTAGCCAGAAAAGGCTTAACAATAATTTGTATCCTTTGTGTAGTTGGTCAGTTGACAGAAAAACTCATGCAATGCCTTTGAACACCTCTTCACTTCCAACTACATACAGATCAGCTACTGCAGCCATAAAACAGTATATCAATTATTCATTTTATCCAATAATAAAAATGGTTTTCATGTCCAGGGGTTCAGAACATATGATCATTATTGGGTCCCTGCCAGAAGTTTTGATCTCAAGGCTACTTGTGGGGGGCCAACTTTCATCTTCTTCCCTACTCATTCCCCCTTCCCCATACTTGATACCTTGTTTCTGAAAGCCGGCAGAGATACGTGCATCCCCTGCCCCAGTCCATAGGCCTATACTCTGAGCTTTTTCAGAGGTGACGTGACAGTTCTGGTCAGAGCTCTCCTTCTACAAAGGGTGTTCATGTGGGACTCAGCAATATCAGATGTATAGTGCCAGGACCCAATCCAGGGTGCAAAGTTGTATCAAGAAGTGAACTACAAGACAGTATGTAGTTCAGAAGGTATGTTTGTATACAAATGTCTGAGCGGAAAATGGAAAAACAACCCATCATACCATCCAATACATACTCTCCATAAAAATACAACATGTTGGGGGGAAAAGTAAGCCACTCAAAGAGAACTGGTGTGACTCCAGCAAGAGGATTTTTCAGCTAAAACAGCTGATGTACTCCTGACATATACAAAGAACTTGCAAAAGCTGTTAGCTAGTGTCTTTAAGTCCATCTTACAAAGTGATTGGTATAGACATGGCAAGATGCAGAGCTCTGTATTCTCAGATGGCCTGAAAGGTATGGAGGAGTAGCTTAATGGTTAGAGTACTGACCGGGGAAGCCAGGGTTCAAAATTCTTTTATTTATTATTAATACTTGATATTCCTAGTTTTTTATAACCAATATTGAAGTGGGTATAATAAATACATCCATAATATCCGCTTTGACCCAGAGAAAGGCAGTATTATAAATACAGCTAAATAAAATAAATATCCAGAATTCAATAAAACACAGCAAAATTAAAATATAAATTCCATATCATCCTGCTAGACCAGTCCAGACAAGTGGGTTGTGTTCCCCTACCAGCAGATTGGTGGAGACAAAGAACCAATGAAAAGCCTAGGTTTCAGTGGCATCACTCCCATGCTTTTATATGCCTCAGGCACCAGAGGTCTTTTCACTATTTCTTTGTCTCCAGCTGATGGTGGATGGATTTTTTCCTCTCAGAAGACAATCTGAAGATTTAAAAGGAAAAGATTGATTAAACGCTCGTGAATGACCACCTTGAGGGCGACTCTCTCACTTGAGCACGACATGGGAGGCTCCACTAAGGAAGACTGGTTCAGCTCCATGCGTTTATCATAAGAGCCTATTAAGCAGTCAGTAATTGGATGGATCTGGAAGAGTGCAGCAGCCTCACACAACCTCAACACCCTCTCCTTCCTCCTCTTCCCCTCTGCACTCTTCTGAAGATTGCAGAAGCCTTGGAGGGATCTGCCTGACAGCCACCTTAAACACAGTGCTGCGAAAGGCAGTGAAACAATATCAGGGGAGTATAGCTGAGCCCGGCATGGATCCTCCTGGGCTGCACAATGAAGGTTTAGGGGCTTATTCCCTGGTTCCTCCAGTTGGGGGCAAGCTTCACCTCTTCTTCAGGAATGGGCCCAGGTCACCAATGATTGCTGGGTGCTAGTTCCCTTCGGTACGGCTTTGGCATGGAATGCAAACAGCCGATCCCGGACGCTTGCATCTTCTCCCTTTATGGTTCTGAAAACAAGAGAGACGCTGTGCAGATCACATTGGATGAGTTGCCTTTCCTGAAGGCAGTGGTGCCTGTTCCCACAGACAATCAGGGCAGGGGCAGGTATTCCATCTCTTTCATAGTGGCCAACATGGAAGGAACATTCCAGCCCATTCTGGACCTCAAATATGTCAGCGAGCCTTGCATGTCGTGCATTTCTAGATGGAAATCTTGCAATCCAGGATTCAAGCGGTGCGCAGAGGGGGTTCCCAGGATATCTGGTTTTGGCAGAGGCATATTTTCATATCCTGATCCGGGGGATCAGCAAATATCTGTGTTTTGCCATGCTTGGCTCTCACCTTCAGTTCACCACCCTTCCATTTGGACTTTCCACTGCCC
The DNA here is from genome assembly GCA_033557465.1 of Ichthyophis bannanicus. NCBI lineage: Eukaryota > Metazoa > Chordata > Amphibia > Gymnophiona > Ichthyophiidae > Ichthyophis > Ichthyophis bannanicus. Next base: position 199,697,698 of record CM066039.1, read on the forward strand.
AAAGGACATAGTAGTGGTGCCTGCGATACTACAGTGACAACGGATTTGTGGACACCCACATCTGGACTACTGGCTCATCCAAACCCATTCTCTTTCAGAGGCATATTGGGTAGTTCCTTGAGTGGTGTCCTTCTGATAATCTTCGGCTGGTCAGTCATTTGGGGAAGAGTCAATTGTTGCATTCCCGATCCCAGGAGTTCCTTGGAGCACGCTTTCAATACTCGAGTGTGTGGAGTTTTTCTGCCAGTGAAGAAAGTCAAGGCTGTTGGACTGCCGGAGTCCAGGTTAATCTTCATCAGTAGTTTGACCTCAGGCTCCCACTCCCAGTGATGGAGAAGGCTACCTTGCAGTGGTGGCAGCAGTCCAGCCTTATGAGGAAGGGTGTGCCGCTGGACAATTGTTCATGGATTCTTCTGACGACGAATGTCAGTCTTTTGGACTGGGGAGCCCATTGCTAAGGCTGAACATCCCAGGACTGTTGGAACCGCAGAGGTGGTGTGATCCATCAGGTTGGTTCTTCTACGTCTACGGCCCCCGGTCGAGTGCTGGGCAGTTCTCAGGTTCTCAGACAATGCCACGGCGGTGGCTTATGTCAATTGGCAAGGTGGCATGAGGAGTGCTGGGGTAGCCCTGGAAGTGGCTCTCCTGTATGCCTGGGCAGCAAAGAGCTTCCTAGTTTATTGGCCCTGCACATTGCTGGGGTAGATACTGTGGAAACAGATTTTCTCAGCCGGCACTGGTCCAAAAGAGTGGGAGTTAAGTCAGGAGGTGTGTTCAGTTTTTTCTGTGCTGCTGGGGTCACCCCGAGAGGGATCTGCTAAAGACCCGCTCCAATGCCAAAGTGCGCTGCTTCTTCAGTCACCGCACAGAGATGGGGTCCGGAGGCCTTGGTGTCCTGGCTCAACCTTGACCAGGTCAACATCTACTGTAGGAGTTTCCTCCATGGTCCCTGGTGGGGCATGTGATTTGGCATATGGAGCGCCATCCAAGAAGGATTACTCTAGTGGCACTAAGTTGGCAGAGGAGAGCATGATGCAGAGATCTGACGCGGCTCCTGCAAGCGCCACCTCTTTGCTTGCCTCCATCTTGGGGCTTCTTGTGTCGGGGACCGCTTCTCCTGGAGGACCTGGATCCCTTCTCATTTACAGTTTGGCTCCTATACAGAGACAGTTAGCACATACAGGCTACTCTCCAGCAGTGGTGTTCCACTCTGCTTGGAGCCCAGAGGAGATGACAAGCCTGAAATAAGTGCAGGTCTGGTGCTTTGAGTGCTGCTGTCAAAAAACAGTGCCCCAAACACGGTAAGTAATGTTGAAAAGAATATATGAAAAAACTACCGTATAGTCCCCCTTATTCAGTCATATTTTTTGTCGGACATAAATTGTGAGAAGACATTACAGGTCATCCCCAAAACACAATACATGGCCCTTTTATTTAATTTTGGACAAATTTTAAAAACAGAAATGCAGAAATGAGAAAAGAGTCCATTCTTCCAAAAAATTGTACTTATCTGAACCTGTGCACGACGTGCACGTTTCGGGGGAAACACTCCCTGTATCAAGCGCTCCCACACCTTGACTGGAATGCAACCAAGGCACTTCAATAACCATCAAAAAATGCCGAACATTGAACTGTTAACAAAGAGGAACAAAACTCAGGATTGGCTAACTGCAAACGCCCATCACCTTGAAACACCAATCACATGTTTAGTAATGGCTACAGACACTTTTGCCTGTACCAACGATCAGCTTGCAGCTTTATGTCGCCGTCCCACATTGTTTGATGAAGCAGACAACACCTCCGATTTATCCGGACCCTCCTGGTCTGATTTCAAGGCTCTTCAGAAACGGTCTCTCCGGGCACAATATCATGGGGCATCCATGTCCCGTTATTTAAAGACCCGTATAATACCGAGAGGATTACGGATGACTCGAGCACCGAAGATGTTTCTTTCAGACTCGGACTTTGTATCCAAGTGGAATCGCATTTGTAACAAATGCAGTTTCGATCTAATTGCTCTTATCCTTGAGCGGACTGTTCAGGAGGAACAATCTTTGGACGTTATGATACAGGAATCCAAGGAGGCCTTTATTTATTTATTTATTTATTTAACAGTATTTCTAAACCGCCTTATCATAATAATCAAGGTGGTATCACAGCAAACAATCTGGTAATGTGAGTGTGTTATACATGCAGTGAGGGTGAGGATTTTGTTTAGTGCGTGTTGTATTGTGTGCTGGATTGGTTTGAGCTATGTACAATGTGGGCTATATACAGTGGTGCTAAAGAAGAAATCAGTGGAGCCGTCGGTTTTTCAACTGAAGGAGGAGGAGGAGATTGAACGTCAGTTGAAAGGCTTTTCCGATTCTCATCTTGAAAGCTTTCAGTTAAAGTTTGTGCGGGATAAAACAGATTATGATTCTGGCCAAGTGTATCGGTGGATGTTTGAGCAGGATGGGGAAGATTGACCGGACACGCATAAGAGAGTCACTTTTGAAGTGTCCTCGGATGAAACAGAGGATGAATCTTCTGCAGTGGGGAGATCTCGAGGCCAGCAGGTTTTTCGGTTAGGCAACAATCGGAGATACCGACCTCAACGAACCGAGAGCTTTCCACAAGAGCCAGATCCTCCTGTCACTCGTCGGAGGGCCAGGCAGGGCCATCCACTCTAGTGGTCAATTTGACTGATCGCCCATTAGATTCAGCCAGTGAGCGGGTCTTGAATTTTGGATTATCCTTTGTACCTACGGTTGCGTACAATCCCTTTATCATGCGTGAGGCTTTACATACGTTTTTTCGAAAATTGAAAGTAGTTCATTACTTTCAGGATAATCCATTAGCTTCCACGGCACAATCAGTGGTGGCCCCCGTTTCTAACTGGTTCCCTCCAGGGGCGCCGAATTCAGTGATCTTCACTTTTCAATCTTTGGTACTCCGGGATTTGGAATCTGCTGAGAAGGATTTTCCACGTTGGCGATCTAATCTTTCTGAGGCAGATCATCGAAGTTTGCATTTGTTATCCCAGGATTCTACTGTTACCATCCGGAATGCGGACAAAGGGGGTGCTATTGTATTGTGGGATACGGAGGCATATCTGGAGAAATTTCGATCTCACGTTCATGACCAACGGGTGTATGCAAGATTGGAGGAGGATCCTACCTCCTCATTAGGGGCACAAATTCATGATTTACTCATGGGGGGCTTTTGCGAGTGGATGGATCACTTCTAGAGAACTACGGTTTCTTTCTTCTCCGAATCCTAAGACGCCCACTATTTACTTGGTGCCCAAAATACATAAATCTCTCTAACGGATCCCCCGGGTCGGCCCATCGTTTCATGACGGGGTTCCCTCTTGGAACCATTGTCCAAATTCTGCGATGTTTTTTTGAGCAAGGAAGCAGCGGCTGTCTGGTCTTACATTCATGATTCCACTCATTTTCTGGGCTTTTTGCATCAGGTAGTGTTGCCGTCCTCCCCGGTGTATTTGGTCACCTTGGATGTGGTGGCCTTATACACGAATGTGGATCAGGACGAAGCGCTGGGTTTACTTCGCACCTTGTTCTCTCAAGCTTCTTCACGTATACCTCGGTCCTTTTTGATTGACCTGATATCTTTGGTTTTGACCCGCAATTATTTTTTGTTTGAGGGTGCTTTTTTTCAACAAAAGTTCGGAATTGCCATGGGAGCCACGGTAGCTCCATCTATAGCTACTCTTTATATGGCGGCTATTGAGGAGGGTCATATTTATTCCTCGTCAGCGTTTTCTCAGGTTTTGATATGGAAGAGGTTTCTTGATGACATCTTCTTTGTTTGGACATCAGATTTGGCCTCCCTGGAACTTTTTCTGGTTTGGCTGGATACGCTGAGAACTCACATTAAGTACACTGCTCATATAGAGACAGAACGAGTGGAATTTTTGGACATGGTCATTTTGAGAGAGGGGACTTCTCTGGTCACCACTTTATATCGTAAGCCAGTACAAAGAAATAGTTTGTTGGACTACTGGAGTTTTCACCCTGAACCTCTGTGGAAAAGTCTCCCATACGGTCAATTTTTGAGGATACGTCGCCTCTGTACATCTGTAGCTCAATATCGACATCATGCTCAGGATTTGAGTGCTCGTTTATCATCAAGAGGTTACCCCAGGTCTGTTGTTTCCCGAGCCTATCGTAGGGCTTTATATTTCCACCGTGAGTGGATTTTTGATTTTGCACCATCTGCGGCCACAGGGGCTGAGTCGGTGATAATGGGGGTGTTGCCTTACATGAGTAATTCTTCTGCTGTGGTACAGATTTTGAAGAGATATTGGTCGCTCTTATCTCTTTACCCTTGTTTTAATAAAACCTTACGTATAGCTTATTCTCGTGGCAGCAACCTTCGTGATCGACTAGTTCACTCTGCGGTCTCAGTGGATCGTCCACGGCTACCTTCATTTGGCTCTGGGACACATATGCCATGTCAAAAGTGTAGGTATTGTTCTACGACTTTGTCGGGGTCTACTTGGCCAGCTTGTGCTGGTGGTCGGGTTTTTCATCGCCGTTGGGATACTACTTGTGACTCTTCCTATGTGGTATATTTTGTGGAATGTGCCTGCCTATTGCGATATGTGGGGAGCACTACCCGGATGATTAGAACCCGGCTGGGGGAGCATGTCTCTCGGCTGCGTCAGAGTTAGTGGTGACGGCTCCGATGGTACCTCACTGCTCGCAGTTTCAACACACTTTTGAGCAATTACGATGGATTGATCACGTTCCGGCAGATCCCAGGGGGGGAAACCGTCTGCAAAAATTGCGCCGGCTTGAACAACGGTGGATTTTCCTTCTAAACACAATCTCCCCTGCTGGGCTAAATTGTGAGATTAATTGGTTGGGAACTGGCTGACACATCACCTCTCATGGTTGGGACTCTCTTGATCAGTGGGGATTCCCCTTACGTGATTGGTGTTTCAAGGTGATGGGTGTTTGCAGTTAGCCAATCCTGAGTTTTGTTCCTCTTTGTTAACAGTTCAATGTTTGGTGTTTTTTGACGGTTATTGAAGTGCCTTGGTTGCATTCCAGTCAAGGTGTGGGAGTGCTTGATACAGGGGGTGTTTTCCCTGAAATGTGCATGTCGCACACAGGTTCAGATAAGTACAATTTTTTGGAAGAATGGCCTCTTTTCTCATTTCTGCATTTCCGTTTTTAAAATTTGTCCAAAATTAAATAAAAGGGCCATGTATTGTGTTTTGGGGATGACCTGTAATGTCTTCTCCTCACAATTTATGTCTGACAAAAAATATGACTGAATAAGGGGGACTATACCGTAGTTTTTTCATTGAGTGCTGCTGTGGCACAAAGCGGTTGGCTCCTGAGGTGGTCAAGATGCCATCTGTGTGGCCTTTTCTCAGGACAGTCTGGAGAAGGTTCTTTTTTCTCTTAGCTCCCTGAAGGTTCAGGTGGCTGCTTTGGCCTGTTTCAAAGAGCCATTGGCTGGTAAGTCTTTAGCCATACATCTGGATTTTTGTGCCTTCTTCAGGAGGGTTTGGCACCTGCATCCTCCCCTACTGTCTGTGGTTTCTTCCTGGGATCTATGTCTGGAGCTCGGGGCCTTGATGTCAGAGCCCTTGAGCTGTTGAAGCATACTACTCTGCAGGACTTGACACTCAAGACAGTCTTCTTGGTTTCAATTGAGCCGCAGGCCCTGTCTTGCTGAGATCCTTACCTATCTTTTTCAAAAGATGCTGTTTCCATTCGACCTGTGCCTTCCTTCTTCCCTGAGTAGTTTCTCCCTTTCATGTATACCAGACAGTTTGCCTACCCTCCTCTTCCTGCTCTCTCTGACCTCCTGCTTCCACCACCTCTGATGAAGCGCCATTACAGGTCCTGAGAGGGGTGGCAGTAATGGTTGCCCTGGGAACATGGGCATCCTAGGTGATGACCTAGTTTATTTATTGGGTCTCAATGGCCCTGGGTGCTGGCTGTATCAGTCTTGTGCTATTTCTTTCACAGGAATTCTGTAATACTGTCTGATCCTAATGTTTCTCTGTAGGGTCATTAGGCTGGTGCCACTCCCCCATGCTCACCTTCTTACTCAGAGGTTAGCTGTATTCCCTTTCCCTTTCCCTAGAATTAGTACTGGGAATTCTCAGCGGGATCGAATGTTCAGGATCCTTAAAGGAAATGTTAAAACAATCTAGGAATGTAAGAATTTTGGAACTAACAAGATAGGACAGATTTGGTTTCTAAGTCAGTATGAGACACAAAATTCTTCCAGCAGTCATTTTCTGGTCATCCATTAAGTCCCTTCCCTTTAGATTTGCTGAACCCTTGACTGAAAAATAGGACACGAGTGCCAATTAACTAGTAACCTTTTGCTTTATTTTAGTATTTCGCTCACCTTTTCCAATAGTTGGTATAATCATACAGTAGGTATTTCCCTGGCCCTAGGATGCTTATAAGTTCGTACCTGAGCATGGAGAGTTAAGTGATTTGTCCAAAGTCACAAAGGGGAGTAGTGGGAATCAAATTCTGGTGTTATTGAGTACCTAACTGCTACACTAACCATTTACTCCTCCATTTCAGTACGCTTATGGGCTCTTATAATTTTATATTATATTGTATGAGCTACCCGCCCCATCCTCCAGTTTTGTTTTTCCATAGGGGAGTTTTAATACAGAAATAAACATTGCAAGAATGGTTTTACATAATTATTATTTACTTGCTCCCTCCCCACAGATCTAATTAAATAGTCTACCAGCATTTAAGATGGTAGATGTGAACCTCCGTTCTCTATTTATATACCGGGACCCAAGTACTTTGTTTTACCCCCTCTCCTCCCACCTTCTTTCTCACCTCAGGTAAACTCGAGGCTCCTGTCAGCTGACGTCTAGACAGGGCTTTACCATTTTACCAAAAGGAGTTTGGGGGGGGGGCAACTAGAGTATCGCCTGTGTGCCCACTAAGCGAAGGGCAGATAAACACACCTCAATTGAAACCATCTGTGAAAATAGCGAACTATCACCAGGGATTGGTTGGCAGGAGTCCATTTCCGCAAAATAGTTCCGCCGAAGTAATCTCTTCTGACCTATTTCTCCCCCTTGGGTTTTTTGGTATGGCTCAATGCGACCAACCAAAATACAGAGGAGCGGCTGACGACAAGGGAGGTTATCACGTGATGGCTGACAATAGTCAAGAGTCCAATCAGCTCGTTGTGGGGAGGACTGCTATGAGCCTGGATAGGCGGAGTCCAACAATGCGCAAGCGTGGAAGGCTGCGGAAGCGGAAGTTGGCTGAGAGGGAGGAGGAGGCTGCAGCAGCGGTGGTACAGAGTGTGTATTTGCGCGGGGGGCGCAGGGCGCTGAGAGGTGAGCGGCTCCGGGGCGGGGGATGCCGGATCCGCAGGGGCCCGAGGGAGAGGCGAGGAGGGAGTGTGAGCAGGGGCCCCAGGGAGAGGCGAGAAGTGAGGGCGAGTCGGGGCCCAAAGCTGAGGGGGGATTGGGGCCGGGAGGGGCTGGAGGTGAAGGAGGACTGGAGCAGAGGAGCCCCAGAGGAGAGAAGAGAAAAGCTTTAGAGGGGAGGACCTCGGGGACGAGAGGAGCCCACAGCCTCGAGCCAGAGGGTCCCGATAGAGAGCGGAGCCTGGAGCTAGGGGTGCCGGGGATCAAGAGGAGCCTGCAACCTGGGGGTCCCAGCAAGAGAGAAACACCAGGGGAAGCGAGGTCAGTGGACCCCAAGGGTGAAGGGAATTTGGAGGTGGGGGCCCCCGGAGGCGAGGGTAAGCTTGATATAGGGAGTCTAGGAGGAGTAGAGCAGCAACTCGAGCTGAGAAGGCTAAGGACTGTGAAAATGGGGTGCATAGTGTCTGGAATGAATAAGGGTTTTGGGGTGGAGAGTGTAGAGAGCATCGAGATGCTTGAAACTGGAGCTTCATGGGGAGCAGGGAAAGGAGGTATGATATGCTTGCTTCCTGATTGTGCAGGGGCCAAAGAAATGGAATCTAGGGAACCCGAGGGACTCATGCTGATTGGAGTGGAGGGCTTGAAAACCAGAGATAGAGAAGACCATGGGGACTTGGGAAGTAAAGGTTCAGTATCCCCCAGGAAGGAAATTATGGAGCTGTATGCTGTTCCAGATATAGAAAGAATAGGAAATGAAGATATGGGAAGCACATTAGCAGGTGCCCAGGATGCAAGGGCTTTTGTGGAGGCAATGACTGATGTGGCTTGTGGCTTCTTGGAAGGAACTGAGAATGAATCCTTGGAAACAGTGGGGGTTGTGGAACGGAAAGCTGTTAGCTGTGAGTACTCTAAAAAGGCAGAATGCAGAGATCCTCAGAAGTACATTGAAGAGATCCTAGAGTTAGTGAAGACTGAGAATGCAGGGCACTTTGAAGGAACAGAGAGGGGCTGTTTGCAAAGCAAAGGCTCTGGGAATGCTGAGAGCGTTGATCTGGGAAGCCAAAATAGAGGTTATTTGGATTGTGGCACTGTAGTAATGGAAGGAATGGGATGTTGTGGCCCTAATGGTACTGGAAAGGCTGGGAATGAGATTCTAGAGGAGGTTAATACTGGAAGTGTTAAGCATTCTTGCAGTTTAGTGCCCAGAGATGTTGAGTGCAGGCATTTGGGTATCATAAGTAGGAGCAAGGCAGAGAGCAGCAATGCTGAAGCCTCAGTTGAGGAAGATGTAGGAATAAGAGAGGGGAAATGTAGGGACCACAAAAATATTGAAGTGGACAAGATTAGACATATGGGATGTAAAGTTCCTTGGAAAGAGATTTGTGGTGACATAAGATGTAGAAGCCCTGAGAGGATTGTGCATGTAGATTTTGAGTGCAGGAATACAAAGTGTGTGGGGGATAGTGAGCTTCAATATGCAGGTTGTAAAACTGCAGAGAAGGATGTCTGCATGACCCTTGTGAAAATATATGGAGATTCAATGTACACAAGCCCTGAACGGACTGTGTGTTGCACTGATTTAAGGAGCATAATCTCAGAGAGTGGTTTCCATTATGGAGAGTTGGGATGCCTGAGCTTTAATGAAGATATGAAGGGTCATGCATTCCCCACTTCCACTCACAAGGACATGGGCAGAAATGGGGGGCACATGAGTCAGAATGGGGACATGGGCAGAAATGGGGGGCACATGAGTCAGAATGGGGACATGGGCAGAAATGGGGGGCACATGAGTCAGGATGGGGACATGGGCAGAAATGGCGGGTGCATGAGTCAGAATAGTGGGATGTGTTGTGAAGACCTGAGGTGTATGCTCCCTGAAAATAATGTATGCTTTGAGTTAGGCTGTGTGACTCCTGACTGTGATGCATGCCGCAATTTGAAATACATAAATCTAGAGAGTATAGTGTGCTGTGAAAATTCAGAATGTGCAGTCTCTGAAAGCATTGTGTGTTGTAGCGTTCCGGAGTGCATAATGAATGAGAGTACTACGTACTGTGGCAATTCAGAGTATATTAGTCCTAACACAGATGTGTGTGGAGATTTGAGATGCAGAGATTTGGAAGGAGGAACATTTGTAGATCTAGTGTGCAAGGATATATCATACATAGAGAAGACTGAAGGTGGAGATATGAGGAAGGAGATTCTAGGGTCAGTGGAAATGAGTGGTACTAAGGAGTTGGAGGAGGTGGATGTTGAGATGTTGAAGAATGGAGTAACTGTAAGAGCTTTGGACTTTGAAAGGAAAGTGGGGAGTATTCCAGAATGTGGTATGGATAGAGATGATTTGGAGATCTCAGAGAGGAAAGGATTTGATGAGACAGTAGGTATGGATTTAAGAAATTCTGAGGAGCATTCTCTGAGAAGAGCTGGTAGGGATGTCTCAAATTTAGAAGGAGGAGGATCTATAGGGAGTTTAGTTGTCAGCAACCCATTAAAACAAAGGAAGAGTGGTTTGCAGAGGTCTAGGACCAAATGGAGCTGGGATGAGATTCGCATGGAACCGAAGAGGAGTTTGTCAACTGAGAACGAAAAGAAGGACCTCAACGGAAAAGGAAAACAGGATTTAGGAGTCTATGGGACTTGCAGTGAGGAGAATCGGGGATCACTAATGGCAGAAGTGGTGTGGGTGCGAAGAGAAAGGGACCATAGATCTAGGAAATTCAAGGAAGAGGTGAAAGATCCTTTGGATTCTAATGAGATTTGGGTGCGCAGAAAATGGGCAAAACGTCTACAAGGGGCTGGTGAACCCAGGGCTCGTAGAATGGGAGTCGGTGAGGAAGACGAGTTATGGGTCTACAGGAAGAAGGACCCAATTAGGGCAGGGTATGGATGGGCCCAAAGACAATGGGAGGAAGTTGGCCAAGGGTCCCGGGAGATTTGGGTTCGCAGGGATAAGGATCCCCGCAAGGTCAGAGAAGTGTATGTACGCAAGGAGAAAGTCCATGGTGGTTTGGGAGGTGGATGGATCCATCATGAACGGGGCTTCCTGGAGAGAGATGGGACAGTAACGTATGAAAAGAAGGATGCCAGAGGAGCTGTTAAAGGACAACCCCTTAGGAAGGCAGGATGGGGATTTCAAGAGGGTGGATTAAGTGAATTTCCATGGGGAGGAGGGGGACGGGAGAGGGGAGAGATTGGAGACCCATGAAGAAGACATTGGCCTGCAGGGAGAAGGTTAGGTGGAGTTACAGCCCTGCAAATAATGAAAAGAGATTAAGCAATATAACCCTGCAGGAATGGATGTGAAGCGATTGAGGATGGATTGGGGTAAAGAAGAACAGTTAACTTGTGGTTGTTTGTGGATCTCATGTTGTCTGTATAGCAAAAGAACTCTATAATATTGTCCATAATATTGAAGCCATCACCTAATTTTCCCTTGATATGTTGGATTTGTTCATCTTTGCTCTGGAGAGGGCCAGGGGTATTACAGGGCCTGAGCCAAGATGCTTGACTCTGGGTGGAAGCTTGCCTTATGCCTGCCCACAATATCCCTGACTTTGGCCAGAACCATCAGTCTTTCACTTTCATTGGTGCTATAAATCCTCCCGTGTCACCTAGCGTTGGGGAAGAAAGAGAAGAGAAACTGAGGGGGTTGAAATAATGCAAGTTGAAATTGTGCAGCTTAGGTCATATATTGGGAATTTGAGGATCCACAGGCAAAGCTCATAAGCCAGCTTTATTGCTTTAAAAGAAGTGGGACGCCAAACTGAGAGCACTATGTACCACAGATAGTGGGACACTATGCCTATAGGGAAGGGAAGCACAGGGTCTGAAATAACCCCACAAAGAAAATTGTGGGAGCAGCTCAGATGTGAAGGAGTCAATCTACCGAGATTCCACAGTAAAGAGGGGTTATGGCAGTGCCTGCTTGTAACCCAGTACCCAAAATTCCATGTAGGTAGGATAATCCTGTGTTTGCACACAGCAAGTGATCTCTTTCCAGTCTCCTGCTGGAGAGCATAATTCTTTGAGGGTGGGACCGCTGACTCTGTAGTGGGTGGTTTCGTGGCTTATCATCAGTCTGTCCAGGCTGTCGGTATGGTGCAGTGGGCTTGGAACAGCAGCTGCTAGGGAAGGGATGGAGGAGGAGAAGGAGCTGTTACTTCGGAGTGCTAGGTAAGTGGAAATTCCTCCCCAGGTGTGTGAAGAGCGCAAAGATGGTTATTCACCAGTGCATGCCCATCAAGGTGACAGATGGGGTTGAAATAATTTAAACTCTGGAGTGATATTGTGTGGGAATCATTTAAGAGTTTCTTTTTTCAAGAATTCATTTGGTCACATTTTAGTCACAATCTTCCTGTCTTGATGTCAAATCTTTTTATTCTCTGGGGAATTTTGGCTGGAATGTTAAAAATATAACAAGTTAAGCTTCTGATTTCTTAAAAAAATAATAGAATTTCTTTATTCTTTGTGCCTTTCTGGCACAAACTGAACTTGTTTGGAATAATCAGCAAGAAAGATGACCAGTATAAGCAGATTCATTAAAGCTCTTGTCCCATACTAAAATGGAAGACTTTTTTTTAGCTTTTTATTTGTGCTGAAGTGGGAGCTTTAAGTCGGGGTTCGAAATACCCCAGGAATCAGGGCACATAGGCACCTATAATTCTGGGGCTGGGTAGATTTATTTAAGGGGGGAGGGGAATTTGTTGCAGCAACAGCTGCTATTAGTGAAGTCTGGGGAGAGGGAATCGCAGCAGCTGCCATTGTCATGTCCCATGGAGAGAGAATTGCAGTGATAGTGGCCACTGTTGAAAGTTATTGTTGTTGGTGAGTTGTGGTTGCCATTGGCAGGGACTAAAGGGAGGAGAAAGCCATAGTGAGAAAAAGCTGGGAGGGAGGGGGAAGATGTGGAGGGTAGAGAGAATGGGGATTGTATAATTCTATTGACATAAGATTTTGAATGATCTCTCATTTTTTTCAGGAAGAGCTGGGAGTTATGGTTTAGCGGGTTTTGTGTTTCATTTTTATCAATAGTGGTTAATTCTTATTGATGCAATTTTGTTCTGCTTTATTTTATGTGAATTTGTTTTATTTGTAAGTTGCATTGAGTTGCTGCATTGTAATGTGATATTTAAATGAAATAAATAAATAGAAAAGAGAAAAGGAAGAGCACTGAAAAGAAAACATAAAAGAAGTTAAAAAAAAATTATAGCCAGAACAATCCAAAAAAGCAAAACAAAAAAATTTCTGTTCTCTTTAAAAATATTTGCGGTTGCATAAATATTCAAAATAATTTTACACTCCTCTCTTAAGAATGTCCTCCCGAAGGAGGTGGTGGAAGCAAAAACAGTGATGTAATCCAAAAAGCCATGGGATAAACACAGAAGATCACTACATAACAAGAGGATGGAATCAAAGCAAATGTAAATAACTTTGTAAATAGAGAGGGGTAACCTGCCTGAAGCAGCAGGTAGAACTTTAAGTAAAGGCATGGGGGGGGGAGTAACCTGCACAGAATGGCAAGTGCAGCTCTACAACTCTAGCCACCTTACTGGGCAGACTAGATGGGCCATACTGGTCTTTATCTGCCATCATTTACTATTTTGCAAAGTATAAATTGAAGGACAAAAATCCCTTAAATGTTGAGGAAGAAATCTATCATGATCTGAAAGGGTAGGGGATATGGCATGAAGACCTCAGCTGTCTGTATCCTATTCCTTTTTTTTTTCTTCTTCTTCTTCTTCAATCTTTGTGATTGGGAAATGATAGAACTAATGTATGAATACACCAGGACTGGAAAAATCCAGGGCACCAAGCTGCATTAACATAGTAAACAAAACTAAACCGGGCTATCTGCTAACCCGGGCTATCTGCCACTAAATCCCATATTATTCAATGGAACCTAGTTGCAGATAGCCCGGGTTAACCGTTAGCCCGGTTTAGTAAACATACCCCTAAGTCAGATAAAGACTAAATTGGCCTATTTATTCTGGTTGAGATTTATCTATCTGAGTAGATATTAGTGTTGGGCTGCATGAGAGTTTGTATGCACCTGCCCTTCTCTGCCCTACCCTGCCTTCAGCTTGTCTTTGACCTAAGCTCTCAGTGATTCACTTGCCTCTGCCTTCAATATCTCAGGGCCTGCCCCACATCTGTTAAAAATGCTGACTGCCACCACCTCCACTGGTAAGCCATTCCAGGCCTTGTAGTCTTCAGCTTTGATTTTTTTTTTTTCAAGATCAGTACTTTATCTGATACCTGGGACTCCTTCCATGTCTTATTACCTAGTTTTAGAGTAATCTTCATGGCTAGATAGGGACATTATTAGGTCAGGGTTAGGCGGAGGAGCCACCAGTGAGCTGTGTAAGAGGAAAATCTAGTGAGGTGAAGGCAAAGAGAGAGAACAAAAAATGTAAACCAAATTATTAAAGATTAAACAAAAATAATGCAGTGGGGAAAGCATGCAGAGCAGGTTACATGTCCTCCTTTCCACTCCCTTTGTGTGTGTGTGTGTGTGTTTATGTATGCATGTCTGTATCTGTGTTGTATATATGGTGTGTGTGTCTCTGATCTGAATGGGAGAGGGTAGGGATGGTTTGAATAAAACAGTATCCCAACATTCTATTGTTTCATAAAGAGTAAAAAATGAAGCGAAGGGGCATGTTTGCTAAAGGTTAATGCACGCTAATGAAAGTTAATGCGCATTATGTGCTGCCATGGCTTTTATTTCTGTGGCACCACAAAAAAGCTGTATGAGAGCAATTTAAAGAACAACAAAAGAAACAAATACTCTCAATCAATGCACAACTCAGGTAAAATCTTAGTGTCAATGAAAAACTGAAACCATACTCTATCAAGGCGCAAAATGACCTCAGGATGGCTAGTACCCTACATATAGTGAATATCTCACTATAGGGAATAGCTGACGCTCACATCATAGGTCAAGGCCTCTTCAAACTAACATTCTCAGCTAGAATCTCCAAACTCTCACAACACACCAGTCATAACCCGGAACATAACAGTTAACACATCACTAATACACTCCACAGACAAATCATTCACAAAAAGCGTCAGCATCGAATAATAACTGTACAAGGTAGCACAGGAACAGACGACAAGCCTCCTACAATAACAAGAGAATACAGTCAATAAATACAAAGTAACACGTGCCCAAACTGAGCTACAGTTACTTATCTTCTCAAAAGTGCTTCTCAACATCAACTCTCAGGTCCATAGCCGCCTCGCCACAGCATAGCACATCATGGCAGACAATTGAAGAACATCTTCAAAATTTCAAGGAGCGGGGAAATTCGCAGATACCTAAAGCCTTATATAACTAAAGAACAGAACCCTACAAAAGCTTTCGTTTTGCCGTATTAACGCCCTAGAAAACTCCGCTATACATCTCCTTACCCCGCCATCAAAAAAACGGCGTGTGACGTGTCTCTTATAACACCATAGTAACCAATCAGACAACAGCCCACCAATCACGTCACTCCCTGCACATCCTACCAAAGCACATTCAAAACCTAACACACAAAAGGAGTGAAGAAAGCAGAGCTCCACAGATACACACCACGAAAATATCAAATCACTTGTGATAAGGAAGCTTATCATAGCTCAGGAAGGATCTATAGAAAAGGTGAAGTGACTCTGAACAAGCAACCTGTCAGTTCTGATAGAAATAAGAAAACAGAATTTTGCCATAAAAGACTACCAGTCCCAGAATGCACCAGGTTTCCAACAGCCATTAGAGGAGCTGAAGTGGGGAAACGTGTTCAATGAGGAGGGCTATGAGGTAATCCCTAAGCACTCATCTCAAAGGGCAGGGCCTGATTCAGCACAGCTGCGCTGTGTTAGGGAGGAGCACTCATCTAAGCAGAATAAGAGTAGAGTTTATTCTACAGATGACCATCTTCATGATCACCTTGGATATCCAGAGAATTGTCCTCAGTATCCTGAGAATCAGCTTGAGTTTGATCATCAGTTTCATCTGAAGGATCATCAGAAGCAGAAGCCAAACCGGACGGACAGAGAGGGAAAGAGACCCTTTGGAAGAAGGAAGAGAAAAGCCTTTGAGAGGTCTAGAAGAGTCCAAAGCAGTACGTATACTGGGAGGTATTCCAAGGGCCAGCATACACCATTGGACTGGGGAAAGCCAGAGGAATGGTGCTGCAGAGCTAGGAATCACCAGAGGCTACCTGTGAGGGAGACGGCTGCACGTGAAAGGGACCCTAAGACCTGTGCCAGAAGGTATGTGAAGAGAGATCCAGTGTCCAGGGATCTGGATTGGAAGGCTGGACATAAGAACTGGACTACATACTGGCCAGGCTATATAGAGAGGAACTCTAGCAGCAATGGAAGCTCAGGTATGAACACTGATCTATGCCCTAGCTATAACCTTGAAAGACAGCAGGGAAACAAGTATTCTCCTGAAAATGCTCCATTGAGAGATTCATCTGTGCCAATCCATGATATTGAACCCATGCTTGTTGAACAAGGGGGAATAATAGCAGATGAGGATCCTGTTTATATGGACTGCTCTCTATCTAAACTCCGTTGGTAACTTTCTGTTATAAAGTACAGCAACCATCACAAAGAAATACAAATTTGTTCTTTAATCTACCCAGAAAAGCTCCTGAAGCAGGATTTGACCCACACAGTAGAAAGCAAGCCAGCTAAGGGGTTTCAGCTGGATAACTGCTAGCAATTAAGCCTTACCTAATTGCTTGTGAGCTAGGAGAGAATCACTTCTGTATCTATGTGGGAAGTAATCAGAAGTTAACCTGAAAAGAACAGTTTGTTTCTTGCTTTGTGGCTTTTCATTTGTTGTTTTCCTGATTTTAACTTTGTTTTTCCAAGTTAACACTGAAAGCAAGTAACCTAATTTATGTGCTACCAAGCATATCTGTGTTGGGAGAAATAACCCCATAAATAAATATCTTATTGGCTTTACCCAAGAGCACAACTAAATTATTGTCAGCAGCTGTGTCTGGTGTGAATGAACTACATTGCCCACAATACCTTGCAAATCATATAGAGATATGCACTTGCAAAGACTGTGAAGATTCTCACCCAGGCAGCCGTCTGACACACTTCAAAATACAGAAAAACATGACAGTCCCAATAGGGATAGTCACAAAAAACAATGTCCAATCTATTTTGTCATTCAAACCATGCGGATGCAAGGTATTCAAAGAGTAAATCCACCTCTGCTCCTTCTGCAACAATAACTTGTTTTGATGGCGGGGTGAGGAGATGTATAGTGGAGTTTTCTAGGGCGTTAATTTTTACCCCTGAAGAAGCCCTAATACGGCGAAACGAAAGCTTTTGTAGGGTTCTGTTCTTTAGTTATATAAGGCTTTAGGTATCTGCGAATTTCCCCACTCCTTGAAATTTTGAAGATGTTCTTCAATTGTCTGCCATGATGTGCTATGCTGTGGCGAGGCGGCTATGGACCTGAGAGTTGATGTTGAGAAGCACTTTTGAGAAGATAAGTAACTGTAGCTCAGTTTGGGCACGTGTTACTTTGTATTTATTGACTGTATTCTCTTGTTATTGTAGGAGGCTTGTCTGTTCCTGTGCTACCTTGTGCAGTTATTATTCGATGCTGACGCTTTTTGTGAATGATTTGTCTGTGGAGTGTATTAGTGATGTGTTAACTGTTATGTTCCGGGTTATGATTGGTGTGTTGTGAGATTGTTTGGAGATTCTAGCTGAGAATGTTAGTTTGAAGAGGCCTTGACCTATGATGTGAGCGTCAGCTATTCCCTATAGTGAGATATTCACTGTATGTAGGGTACTAGCCATCCTGAGGTTATTTTGTGCCTTGATAGAGTATGGTTTCAGTTTTTCATTGACGCTAAGATTTTACCTGAGTCGTGCATTGATTTGAGAGTATTTTGTTTCTTTTGTTGTTTTTATTTCTATGGGCCATGGTGGTGTACATAACACGCTTTAACTTTTGTTAACATCTTAATATGTACACTGTAGAGGAAAGGCAGCATAGAGGTGGTATGATTGAGACATTTAAATACCTCCATGGCATAAATGCACAGGGGGGAGCCTCTTTCAATTGAAAGCAAGTTCTGCTACGAGGGGACATGGGATGAGGGTGAAGGGGGATAGATTCGGGAGTGATATGCAGAAATATTTCTTTACAGAAAGAGTGGTGGATCCGTGGAATAGTCTCCCAGTGGAGGTGGTAGAGATGAGGACAGTATCTGAATTCAAAAAAGCATGGGACAAACAGAGAATCTCTAAAGGGGAAAAAAGGGGACTGTTGTAGTTGATATGGAAGGACAGATTAGATAGGCCATGTGGTCTTTTTCTGTGTTTTTAAACATGCTCCTAAATGTGATGATACCTCGAGCCATTAGATGTCACTGTTGAAAGATTTCAAAGGATGGGTTTTATTTTTTAATCACAGCATGTCAGTCTACCAGAGCAACAGATATTGTCATTCTTCTCCACCACTAGTTGGTGATACACATAGCAAATTACATGGTCCAATCACTAGGGGGTATGTTTATTTATCACATGGAAGCCACTACCGCTGTTATTGGAGCCGCGACCCCATTGAATTCAATGGGGCCGTGGCTCCAATATCATACGGAAGCTGCTACCGCTGCTTAGTAAACATACCCCTAGATGTCATTGTACATAGAAACCATTAAGAAAGCTTTTCAGTTCAGTCACTAGGTTTCATAGTAGGTATTTTATTTTCTTTGTTAGTCATTCTATCTGAATCACTAAAACAGTCCAGCAGGGATAAGGGTGTGGCAGTGATGGTGGGAGGGAACATGCTGGGGAGAGCATGTGAAGCGTGTCCCATGGACAATACCCCTCTGTATCTGTGTATGTGTCTGTCTGATGGAATTCCTTTTCTCATAGAAATGCATTGCACCAGTTTTTGAGAGACTTTGGGGCATGTTTTACTAAAGTTTAACACGAAAGTGTGGCAATGGCCCATAGAAATGAATGGACAGTGGCAACATTTAACATGCGTTAACCTTTAGTAAACATGCCCCTTTGTCTCTGGAAACCTTGATCTGATTTGGCCCATTTTAGAACCCAGTGTGTCTTCACCAAATTTTCCTTCATTTCATGGTTACTTTCAATTCCTTTAATTTTTCAGGGAGTTATTTTGCCCTTAGACATGGATAGATGGGCAGACATTTTTTTTTCAACCACATCAATATAATTTCTTTCCAACATTCCATTGGGTTGGAAAAATAAACACAGAGATTTTTCCTGACTTTTAAAAGCTTGGGCTGATACTTACATTTTTTAAAATTATATTTTTTACCATTGTGCTATATTCATTTCTAATTTTTTTTTATCTGATATTTAAAAGATTTTACTCTTTGAGATTTTCAGGACTCCATGTGCAAGATTATGCTTTTTTTAAAGTGTATTTTTGCAAGATCATGGACCATTTTTAAATGGCTGTTTTCAGTTTAGTGATGCTATGCAAGGTTAGACTATATGCAGGGTTACTGATTTGTGATTTAATATGTATTACATTACTGCCAGGGAAGCAAACAATTTGGCCTTGTCAAAAATGTCTTCATACTTAAGTAATTTTTATTTTAATTATTCTTTTTTCCTGTCTACAGGAGAAAGTTCCCACAATGAGGCTAAGTCCATCACTGACCACTTTCTTTTTCGCCCTCTGGGCACTCTGCTCTATCAGCCATGGGAACGAAGGCAAGAAAAAACTGCAGATTGGAGTGAAGAAACGGGTGGATTACTGCCCCATCAAATCCCGAAAAGGAGACATACTGCACATGCACTATACTGTAAGGGACATCTCGGTGTTCTGGGGGGAGAAGGGGTGTAAGCATTATTTGAGGTTCAGGATGTTCAGCCTGAGGAAGCGAGAGCTAAGAAGGGGATATGACTAAGGTTTATGTAACCATGAGTAGGGTGGCAAAGGTAAATGGTTATTTATTCTGTCAGATGACACCAGAAATAAGATCACTTCATGAAACCAACAGATGATAGATTTAAAACAAATTGAGGTCACAATCAAGTTGTGGAATTAATTTCTGGAGACTGTAATCAAGGCATCTAGCATAATCCAGGTTTCAAAGTGGTTTGGTTGATTTTTTTTGAGTAAAAAATCATAAATAAATATTAGCCAGTTAGACTGGGAATGCCAACAAATGTTTCCGGGAGTGAGCAGGAAGGTATGGATATGTGCTGGGATCTGCCAGGTGCTTTCTGGCAGCCCAAATTAGCCACTGTCTGAGAAAGAATTTTGGGTTTAATTGACCTTTAGTCTGACCCAGCATAGCAGGGGAAGAGTTATTCAGTAAGGGATATCTTGGGGTTGCAGAGGAGGGAAGGTGGTGTGCAGACATACCTGCTGGGGGGAGGGGTTAAATTTCTTGAGGATTTTCCATACTGTACCCCAGTTATAGCTGTGCTGTTTGTACATGGAGCTTATTTATCACTATTTTTCCCCCATCCCTCTCTGTCACTGCCCTTCCCACTTTCTCAAATCTCTCTTTAGGGGAGGCTGGAAGATGGTTCGGAATTCGACAGCAGCATCCCTCGTGGTCAGCCATTCACTTTCACTCTGGGAACCGGGCAGGTGATCAAGGGCTGGGACCAAGGTCTCCTGGGGTAATTCATCTCTTTGAATGCTCTTCAAGGGAAAGGGAGAATAGCATGCACTCTGCTCCTAAGGCTGCCTGTGATTACTGATGAAATTTAGTCAGGAATGGTGTCGAGAATATCTCTAGGCACACTATATATTAAACCCTCACCACAAATCCAGTTTACATAGATAACGCACAAAATGTGGTGAACAACAATCCCTTCAGTCTCGAAAAGAATATTTATTATTATAAATAATTATTATGCAAATAATCTAAAACATACACACAAAATAAAATCCCATCTAGCGTATAACATACAATATCCTCATTCAGACCCTAAACTCACACATTCACCATTCACACTAAAACTGCAACACCCAAAGGATAATATGGAAACACACTGGAGAACCAGAAGCACAATGCAACAACTTTTCTATTCTTTAGTGTGTTCCCACTAATGACTCTTCCTTGCAAATTCAATACGTTCAGGATCCTCTCAATGATGATACTCTTTGCAAATTTCACAAGTCCAAACAAATATTATTTGATTTGTCCACTTCCATTATTCTTCTAAAGCTCTGAACAGATGAATGCTCTCGCACCCATACTTAAAGGGTCAAGAGACATTCCACAGTCCATCAAGACGTATCTTCCCTTGGTGCATTGAAAGGTAAACTTCTGTGCTCCATTCCTTCCAACTAATGGAAGGGGTGTGTATGAGGATATTGTATGGTATAAGCTAGATGAGGTTTTATTGTATGTGTATGTTTTAGATTATTTGTATAAGAATTATTTATAATTCTAATAATACAAATTCTTTCTGAGACTATCTCTAGGTAAACCATTCTTAGCAGGTCTCTACTGGGCACCACAGGAATTGCTGTTTAGATGGGGCGATACAGGTTCATTGTGCTATGGCCCGGTTATCCTGGATCCCTGGCATATCTTGTGGATGAACAGACCCTCTCTTGACAATAGGGTGAACACAAGCTTTGAAGTGTGAAGTCTTAAAACCCACAGAGTTGTCTCAGAAAAATGACCATATTTGCAGCCACTGGGGAGGATGGTATGACAAGGTTGCTGTTACCATGACTATATGATGTGTTAAGTGCACATGAGAAAGTGTGCCCATAGCAAAAATGCCATCCTGTCAGACCCAGGGTGCATCTCGGACAAGGACGAGCAGAGGGTATAAAAACCAAGGCATGTGTAAAATTTTCCATCCCCTGTTACACCTTCCCAGTCTCCAGCAGTCATGATTTAAGGATTGCACTGAGACTGTCTCCCTTCCTTTTCAGAATGTGTGAGGGTGAAAAGAGGAAACTGGTCATTCCATCAGAGCTTGGTAAGTTCAGGGGCTCGGAGTGTGAAGAAAACATTTACTTAGTGTCCTTCCTCAGGGAAGAGGCTGAAAATGCTCCACAGTCAAAGTTAGGGGACCCTTGTGTTAATATGTGGTGGTAATAAAATCATTTTTGTGCATGGGGCAAGTTTTATAAACCGTGTCCCCATGCTAACATTTGTAACAGATCATTAACTAGAAACATAGAAAATGGCACCAGAAAAGACCATATGGCCGGCCTATACAATCTGCCCATTCTCTTCAACATCTTCTCCCTCAGGTATCCTCAGTGTTTGTCTCATGTTTTCTTGATGGGAGAGTTAGAATATATAGCACTAAATGAGAGGTTAGATATGATTGGTATCTCAGAGACATGGTGGAAGGAGGACAACCAGTGGGACAGTGTGATACCTGGGTATAAACTATATCATAATGCTAGAGCACAACCCCTCCACCAATTTGATCTGCTCTGTTAGAGAGGGCATTGAGTCACAAAGGATTAAAGTTTTGCAGGAAACAAAATTCACTGTAGAATCTCTATGGATTCAAATTCCATGTGGGAAGGAGAAAGCGATGGCAGTGGGGGGTGTACTATCGACCACCTGGCCAGAATGAACAAATGGATGATGAAGACTCAAAGAAATCAGGGAAGCTAACAAAAGTTACAGCACAGTAATAATAATGGGTGATTTCAATTACCCTAGTATTGACTTGGTCATTGTCACAGCAGGACATGCTAGGGAGATAAAGTTTCTAGATGAACTAAATGGCTACTTCTTGGAACAACTGGTTCATGAACCGACAAGAGGGGAAGCCATTTTGGATCTAGACAGTGGAACAGAAGATCTGGTACAATAGATAAGGGTGTTGGGGCCACTTGGCAATAGTGATCATAGCATGATTGCGTTTGATTTAATAAATTGAGGAGGGAGGGTAAAGAAATCCACAGTACTACCTTTTAACTTTCAAAAGGGAAACTATGATAAAATGAGGAAAATAGTTAAGAAAAAACTAAAAGAGCAGTTGCAAAGGTTAAAGATTTACATTAAGCTTGGGTATTGAATAAAAATACTATCTTGGAAGCACAGACCAGCTGTATGCTACACTTTAAGAAAAGTGGAAGGAAGTCCAAAAAACTGCCAGCATGGTTTAAAGGTAAGGTCAGAGACTGTTGCCAAAAAAGTATATTTCAGGAAATGGAAAAAAGGAGCTAAATGACAAACTGGAAACAACACAAGCACTGGCAAGTTAGATGCAAGGCATTGATAAGGAAATCAAAGAGAATTTGAGAAGAAGCTTGCTGTGGAAGCAAAAATGCATAATGAAGACTTTTTCAAGTACATTCATAGCAAAAAAAACCTGTGAGTGTCAATTGGACCATTAGATGATAGAGGGGTAAAAGGAGCACTAAGAGGGGACAAGGCCATAGCGGAGAGACTGAATAAATTCTTTGCTGCGATCTTTACTGAGGAAGATGTAGGGTTGTTACCCATGACTGAAATGGTATTTAAAAGTGATGCTGCGAAGAATTAAAAGAAATATCGATACACCGGGAAGATGTATTACAACTATTTGATAAACTGAAGAGTAGCAAATCACCTGGACTGTATGGTATACATCCAAGGGTATTGAAAGAACTGAAATATGAGTTTGCAAACCTACTATTAGTAATCTGTGAACTATCATTAAAATCATCTGTAATACCTGAAGATTGGAGAATGGCCAATGTGACGCCAATTTTTAAAAAGGGTTCCAGGGGTGATCCGGGAAACTACAGACCGGTGAGCCTGACATCAGTACCGGGAAACAATCATAAAGAACAAAATCACTGAACATGCCATGGCTTAATGGGAGACAGCCAACATGGCTTTAAGCCAAAGAAGGTCTTGTTTTACTAATCTGTTATGTTCTTTGAAGGTATGAATATACAGGTAGACAAAGGTGAGTCGGTTGATATAGTGTATCTGGACTTTCAGAAAACCTTTGACAAGGTCCCTCATTTATTTATTTATTTATTTACATTCTCTTATATACTGCGCTATTCTGCATCAGTGCGGTTTACATTGAACAAACTGAAATTACATTGAACAGGGCATTATAACTTGGAGATAACTATTTTACAGGGAACATGGGCTATGGAGGGTTAAGTGGCTTGCCCAAGACCTCATGAGATACTTTTGGCAAAATTAAAAAGTAATGGAATAGGAGTCGGTGTTCTATTGTGGATCAGGAAATGGTTAAAAGATAGAAAGCAGATGGTGGGGCTAAATGGCCAATTTTCCCCAATGGAGAAAGGTGAATATTGGAGTACCCCAGGGATTTGTGCTGGGTCCGCTGCTTTTTAACATATTCATAAATTACCTGGAAATGGGAATAACGAGTGAGGTTATCAAATTTGCAGATGACAGAAAACTATTCAAAGTTGTTAAAACCCATGAGGATTGCGGAAAATTGCAAGAGGATCTTGATAAATTGGAAGACTGGGCATCCAAATGGCAGATGAAATTTAATGTGGACAAGTGCAAAGTTATGCACCTAGGAAAGAAAAATCCAAACTATGGTTACATGATGCAAGGTTCCACATTAGGAACCACCACCCAGGAAAAAGATTTAGGCATCATCGTGGATAACATGTTAAAACGCTCTGCCCAGTGTGCAGCGGCGGCCAAGAGAGCAAATAGAATGCTAGGTATCACAAGGAAAGGAATGAAGAATAAAACAAAGGATATTATAATGCCTCTGTTTCGTTCCATGGTGTGCAATTCTGGTCACTGTATCTTAAAAAGGATATAGTGTTATTAGAAAAGGTATAGAGAAGAGCCTCCAAAATGGTAAAGGGGATGGAAGGATCCTCTATGAAGAGAGGCTACAAAGGTTAGGGCTCTTCAACCTGGAAAAAAGACGGCTGAGGGGAGATATGATAGAGGTCTATAAATAAATGAATGGAGTAGAACGGGTAAACGTAGATCGATTGTTTACGCCATCAAAATATAGAAAGACTAGGGGAATGCAATGAAGCTACAGGGTGACCTATTTAAGACTAATAAGAGAGAATATTTTTTCACTCAACGTGTAATCAAACTTTGGAATTTGCTACTGGAGGATGTAGTAAAGCTGTTAGCGTAGCCGGGTTTATAAAAGGTTTGGACACGTTACTGGAGGAAAGATCCATAAACCATTATTAATGGGGACCCAGAATATCCACTACTTTGACCCAATACAAGCATTGTGGAACCTGTGTCTTTTGGGGAAACTGCTAGGTACTTGTGACCTAGATTGGCCACTGTTGGAAACAGGATACTGTGCTTGATGGACCTTGGTCTGACCCAGTATGGCATATCTTATGTTCTAATTCTGATCTTCTCCTCCTCTCCATCACCTCTACTGGGAGGCTGTCCATGTATCCACTACCCTTTCTGTAAAAAACATATTTCCTTAAATTACTCCCTAGTCTGTCCCTTTTCACCCTCATCCTGTGACCCCCACATTCCATAGTTTCCTTTCTATTGAAGAAGGGCTGACGTCCTTGTATTTTTTTTTTTTTTTTTTTTTATTTAAACTTTATAACAGTACAAAAGGACACACACATAAACACATCCACAATAGAATCATATATGAACCCCCCCCCTCCCTCCCCCGGTCCGTCATACCCCCATTTACAGAAACCATTCCCAATCATCAATCCGCAAAAAGAAAAAGAAAAGAAAAGAAAGGAATCAATCAATACCGAATTACATTTTTCCAACTCAAGTATTTCTCCCATACATTATGGAACATTTTAGAACCATTGTTCTGGAGGGCCGTTGCCTTGCTCCTCAGGTAAGTAACGTCTAGGGACACAACATATTCCCCCATCGTGGGCGTAGTGGTCTGCTTCCAATTCCTAGCCAACATTTTCCGATATGTGACGCACCCCACATTTACAAAAAAGTTTTCGGCTGGAGAGTAGTCGGGTAACCGCTCCCCCAGTAGGGCCACTGCGGGGTTCGGCTCAATGGGCTTCCCCAAAATATCGCCCAATAAGCCAAATACCTCCCCCCATCGTATCGATACGATTGGACAGGACCACCATATATGAAAATATGTTCCCCGTGTCCCACAGTCCCGCCAACACCTGTCCGACTGCCCTGGGAACATACCATGTAGCCGCTCGGGCGTTAGATGCCATCTATACAACAATTTATAGTTGTTTTCAATATAGCTGGCCGCTAAAGCACCTTTGTAACGAGATTGAAAGATGTCCGCCCATTCCTCCTCCGCCCATCGAATCCCCAGGTCTTCCTCCCAATGCTTTTGAAAAGAGCCCTTCCGCCCCCCGGTCTCCATCATATTATAAAACTTAGTCAATACCTTTTTCGTTTGCCCCATCAGAAATACCCTCTCAAGCTCTGTGGGGTCTCCGGACAACTCCGGTAGGACCTTATGGGTCAGGTAATGACACATCTGCTGGTACGGGAAGAAATCCCTTCCCTGAAGACCAAACTGCCTCTCCAACACAGGGAAGGCTTTAATTTCCCTGCCCACTAGGACCTGGCCAATATGGTCAAGCCCTCTCTGGGCCCAGACCCGAAAAGCACTATTGCCCAGCGCTGGGGGGAAATCAGGGTTGTCAACCAGAGGTATCAGCCGCGAAACCTCCCCCCCGCCCCCCAACCATTTCCGCCTCCACCGATGCCAGAGTGCCAAAGTTCGCTGAACATACGGACTACAGTCTCTCATCCCACTCGGTCTCCCTGGTAGCCACATCCATTCGTGGAGCCGATCTACTCGGAGTTCCTCCGCTTCCATGCGCACCCACTCCTTGCAATCTTCCCTCCCCCATTCCACTATAGCACACAGGTGAGCTGCTTCCATGTACCTATGCACATCCGGAATAGCCATCCCGCCATTACGCCTACTCCGCGTAAGCACTGGCCAGGCAACCCGGTTCCGCTTCCCTCCCCCAATACACCTCATAAGGATCCGCTGGATCTTCCCTGTAAAACTCCTGGGCAGCCCGATAGGAAGAGCTCGAAAAAGATACAACCATTGAGGTAGGATCATCATCTTCACGGCGGAGATACGTCCCAACCAAGACAGTTTTGTACTTTCCCATAATTCGAGGTCACGCCTCATCTTATACTCCATCTTACTGAAATTCACCCTGCCCAAATCCCCTTCATTGGCCGTCAGGTAAATCCCCAAATATTTCACCCCCTGCTTAGCCCACTTAAAGGGCAGGCTATCTTTCATCATCTGTTGAGTCTGCAAATCCACGGAAACATTTAAAATTTCCGACTTAGTGGCATTGATTTTAAAGCCCGAGATTTTTCCAAATGTTATTAATATCTTATACAGAGCCTCCACTGACTGCCGGGGTTCCGACAGCATAAAAAGCAAGTCATCCGCAAATAAAGAAATTTTACTCTCCCATGTCATCCCTCGAACCCCTGTCACTAGCGGGGTCTCCCGCACCAATTGAGCCAATGGCTCCATAGAGAGTACGAAAAGGAGAGGGGAAAGTGGGCACCCCTGGCGGGTCCCTCTGCCCAACTCAAAGGGCAAGGAATAATCACCATTAACCCTAATCCGTGCCAGTGGCCCCGTGTAAATCGCCCGCACCCACTGTAGATACCCATCTCCTAACCCCATCACTTCTAACACCTGCAGCAGGTATGGCCATGACACTCGATCAAACGCTTTTTCGGCGTCGATGGATAAAAGAACCAACGGTATGCCTGATTTCTTCCCCTTCCAGATCGTATTTAACACCTTGCGAATATTATCCGCGGTTTGGCGGCCCGGCACAAAGCCCCCCTGGTTTTCATGAGCCAACCTGGGCATAAAGGGCAGCAGGCGATTAGCTAGGATCTTAGTAAAGATCTTGAAATCAGAGCCCAATAAAGAAATAGGTCTATACGAACTGCATAAAGTGGGGTCCTTCCCTTCCTTAGGTAGTAAAGTAACCCCCGCCGTGCGCAGGGTATCAGGGAGGCGTCCCCCCTCTCTAAAGGAATTGTAAAGTCGGGCCAGCAGACCACTCAGTTCTGCCCGGAAGGTTCTATAGAATTTATTAGTATAGCCATCAAGTCCAGGGGCTTTGTGAGCCGGCAGTGAGCCAATCACCTCCCCCACCTCCTCCGCCGAAATTGGCTGCGCTAGCGAATTGGCCTCTTCTACTGATAGTTTTGGCAGCTGCATGGACAGATATCGGGCCCGCTCCTCGGAAGAGACAGATTCTTCCGCCGTATATAAATCTTGATAAAATTTCACAAACTGTTCCCTAATTTGAGCCCCTTGTCGTATCTCTCCCCCTCCCGCCGCCCGGATCTTGGTAATAAAGTTACGTCGTTTACGCTGTTTCAACCGGTAAGCCAGCCATTTGGTGGGTTTATTACCCAGAGCGTAAAAGGTCTGCTGTAATTGTTCCTGAGCGAACCGAATCTCTCCCAGTTCTATGTCCCCCAGTTCCCGTCGCGCTTCACGCAACTCCCACAGTCCTTTATCATCGATCGCGCCTTGTTGATGGAGCCGCTCGCCCTCCCGGATTCGGAGACGCAGAGACCTTTTCCTATCCTCCTTCATGCGTTTCGTATAGGTCCCCAGCGAGATCAGTTCACCTCGCACAACCGCTTTTAAACACTCCCAAAGTGTCTCCACTCTACAGCCATCCCGATCATTCACCTCTAAGTAATCCTTGATAACCACCACCAGTTTTTGCCGGACAGCAGGATTGTCCAACAGGGCTTCATTTAACATCCAGTGCCGCTGGGGTTTCGACTCCGTCCCTATCACTACGTCCACCCAAACAGGGGCATGATCTGTCCAGACTCGGTCTTCGATGCCACACGCCATCACCTCTACCAGCAGAGTGTCAGAAACCCAAATCATGTCCAATCTTGAGAAGGTATTATGGACAGTGGAGAGAAAGGTATATTCCCTTTGCCGTCCCCGCAACTCCCTCCAAGTATCTCTAATACCTAGGGCTTGGCACATCAATTTTAAACGCCGTCGATCTTTGGCATTACCCCTCCCACCCCCAGGGGAGTTATCCACCGTGGGATCCACAGTCAAATTAAAATCCCCCCCCATTATCACTCCCCCCTCCGCAAACTGTTCCACTATGGCAGTTAATGCTGAATAAAACCGCCCTTGCGCGGTATTGGGGCCATAAACATTCACTAGTGTAAGCCATTTACCCCGAATCTGGATTTTAAGTAGCAGATAATGGCCCTCCCGGTCCCGAAGAACCTCCCCCAAAGTGTATCGTAGGTTCTCATGTAGCAGTATCCCCACACCCCCCTTTTTCACTTCAACTGTATTGGAAGCAAACCACTGCCCGGGAAATCTGTTATGCTTTATCCTCCATTCCTCCCCCTTTTTTAAATGTGTTTCCTGAAGGAAAATAATATCTCCCCGCAGCCGCAGGCATTCTTTATATAGCCGCTGTCGCTTAATTGGGGAATTCAAGCCCCGAACATTCAATGTTACAACACGTGTCTCAGCCATGTTCCCAGTTAACTAAAGAATCTCGAACTGACGGACCTGTAGCAGTCACCCCCCCTCCCCCCTCCTCCCCCCTCCTCCCTCCCCCCAACATCCCCATCCCCCCCACCCCCCACCCCCAACTCCCCAGCCTCTTCCGCTCTCCCCATCCAACTGCGGCTAGGCATGACATCACCCCAGCCATCATAGCAAACTTACCCCAAACCTTCCCACCCGCAACACACCCTAAAAACACTCACTCACAAACATATGACCCGCATCAACCATACCCCCACTAGACACAGGAACCACAAATTAGTCCAGAATCAGAGTCAAAGTTCATTTGCGTTCCGCCCCGGTCGCCACAGGGTTCTTGGACTTTCGCAGACGTTTGTCCCCCGAGGAGACTCTCCTCCAGCGCCCCGCATCCGGCTGCTTGGACTCTCGAGGGGGGCTGGAGGAACTTGCTTTTTCCCGCCACCCTGCCTTCTGCATGGCGGCTGATGCATCGTCCAGCGATCGCACGTGAGAGACCACTCCCCCCACACTAAACAGCAAGCCAAAAGGAAATGTCCAACGATACCGTATGTTTTCTGCACGCAGCCTTGTGGTTAACTCGGACAGAGCTCGGCGTTTACGCATAGTGATGGCTGACAAGTCAGCAAATAGCTCAATCTTTTGATTGTCCCAGTGCACCTCTGAAAGTTTGCGTGCCGCGGACATCACAAGCTCCTTGGTGTGGTACTCGTGGAAGCAGGCGATGATGTCCCGCGGGCGAGCCTCCCTTCTGGGGCCCAGAGCACGATGCGCCCGGTCCACACTCCAGCACAGCCCGTCACTGCTCACTCCCGCCTGCTCCAAAATCCTCTGGCCTATCTGCACCACTATGGCCGTGCAGTCTTCCTGCTCCTTGCATTCTGGGAGGCCTCTGATGCGGACGTTTGAGCGCCGCGATCGATTCTCGAGATCTTCTATTTTCGCCCATACATCCTCGTGCTCACCCAGGACTCCGTCCAATTTACCCTGTAAATCATGTATTGCGTCCTCATGTTCCTCCATTTTACTCTCAACTTCTACCAGCCGTTGGCCCACCTCTTTCACCTCCTCTTTCAGTTCCGCCATCCAGCTTTGGGCCTCAGCCTTAAAAAGCGCCAGATCCTGCCTCAGCACCTCGAACCATCCTCTCAGCTCACCTTTAAACGTGTCCAGCTCAGAACCGCGGGGTCCCGTGTCATCCCGTGGGCTTCCCGCCTCCTCCGCAGCCCCAGCTACAACTGCCGCCATTTTTGCTTTGCCGGCCGAGTTCCCGCTGGAGGATTTAAAAGCATAGGTTTTAAGGTCAGTGGTACTTTTCCGCGGTCCCGACATCACCGCTATGCTTCCTTCACCACCACGGTGGTTCCCTGTGTGTTTCAATGTGGCTGGGTCACTTTTGTGCGGGTTTCCTCATAAAACTCGACGGAGCGCCGTCTTCAAGCTGCCATCTAGCTGGATGACGTCATTTCCTCCCGACGTCCTTGTATTTAAATGTCTCTCCTATCTCCCCTTTCCTGCCACTCCTCCAGGGTATACATGATTAGGTACTTAGTCTGTCCCTATATACTTTCTGCCGAAGACAGTCAACCATTTTAGTAGCCACCTTCTGAACAGACTCAATCCTGTTTATATCTTCTTGAAGGTGCGGTCTCCAGAATTGTACACAGTGCTCCAAATGAGGTCTTACCACGGACTTATACAGAGGCACTATCAGCTTCCTTTTTCCTATTTGCCATTCCTCTCCTAATGCACCCAAGCATCATTTCAGATTTTGCTGTTGCCTATTTGGTCACTTTAAAATGGAGTCAGTGCAGAGGGTGGCTACTAAATTGGTCAGTGGTCTTCGTTATAAACCATTTGGGGACAGGCTTAAAGATCTTAATATGTATACGTTAGAGGAAAGGCGGGGTAGAGGAGATATGATAGACATTTAAATACCTCCATGGCATAAATGCACAAGAGGAGACCCTCTTTCAATTGAAAGTAAACTCTGCAATGAGGGGGCATAGGATGAGGGTGAAAGGGGATAGACGCGAGAGTAATATGCGGAAATATTTCTTTACGGAAAGAGTGCTAGATGCGTGGAATAGCCTCCCAGTGGAGGTAGTAGAGATAAGGACAGTATCTGATTAAAAAAAGCATGGGACAAACAGAAGATCTCTAGAGGGGGGGGAAAAAAGGGACCATGGTATTTGATAAGCAAAGGCAGATTAGATATATGTAGGGGACTAAGACATTAAGAGGAATTGTAAATAAGTTAGGAAGACCTGATATTTACAATCCCGATTTGGGTAAACAAGTTGAAACCATATTGATTGTACAACCTTCCCCCTTCTCCCACTCCCACAATCAGAACTGTAAATGTTACCTGTTCAATGTATCATTTGTTTAATGTAAACCGCTTTGACCTGGTGAAAAGCAGTATATAAGCATAATTAAATGAATGGATGGATGG
Source organism: Ichthyophis bannanicus (assembly GCA_033557465.1). Taxonomy (NCBI): domain Eukaryota; kingdom Metazoa; phylum Chordata; class Amphibia; order Gymnophiona; family Ichthyophiidae; genus Ichthyophis; species Ichthyophis bannanicus. Next base: position 199,728,975 of record CM066039.1, read on the forward strand.
TCTTTTTTTATGCTGACATGTTTCTTTCAGATACTACCATTCCCAGGTCCCACTTTCTTTCATTCATGGAAGTATTATATTGTACCTGTTTGGATTTTTGCAGGCCAAATGCATAGCCCTGCATTTTTTAGCTTTTAAAATTTAGCCGCCGAACTCTAGACCATTCTTCAGGCTTTGCTAAATCCATCCTCGTGCTTTCCACACCTGCTCTGGTGTCTATCCTGTACCAAGGACCAATCCTTGTAGTACACTATTAGTAATGCCCCTTTTTTTCAGAGTGAACTTCATTTACCACTACCCTTTGCCTCCTCCCATATGACCAGTTTCTAATCCAGTCGGTCACTTTTGGATGCTCAGGGTACCAAGGTATTCTGTTTCATTACTAATGAGCTATGTGTAACCGTGTCAAAGGTCTTGCTGAAATCCAAATACACCACATCTAGCGGTCTCCTGGCTCTATCTCACAGGTCAGCCAGTCAAAGAAATGATCAGATTTGTTTGACAAAGTTCACATGGAATATCAGTAATAAGCTTGCACTCAGTAATTCAGTTAACTCCATGCTGCTGTTAAACTGGGCTACTCCCCGCCATAGTTACCCGCTGGTGGTAATTCCCTTAATGCCACATGGATGGCATATATGCCTCTGCAGGGGATTTGCCATCTTTTTCCTTTTTTTCCCTTGAATTTTGTGATTGTCATGCAATATACTGAGGTTGCTCTCTTCCCTTTTTCATGCAGGTTATGGGGACCGGGGAGCTCCACCAAAGATTCCAGGTATGTATATGTGCCTCCTTTTGGATTTATGCAGATATGTGATTGACCCTTCCACTGTGTCTGGCATGCAGCATCTGTACTGTTGCAGGTTCCCCAGACTCGCACCCTGGTGTGCTTAACTGATTTTCTTCATCCCCTCAAGAATGTGATGTGCTCCATGGAGCATTCTGAATAAAAGTTCTTCATGACCCAGTACAGTGGCTAATTAATTAATACTGACTCTGTTCTAACATATTCTTCTAGAATACCCTCCCCACCAAGGTCCCCCGCAGGGCCAGCTCAAGGGTTTCTGTCACCCCAGGCAGAAGTCCCTACTGTGCTTCTTCTCCCCCTCTCCTCCACTGCTGCCCTCCTCCTGCTGCACAACCCAAATCCATCTTCTGCAGGAGGGCTAGTGGCACGACTTGTCACTTTGAAAGCGGTGACTTTATGCCACTGCTTCATTCACCGGCAGGCCAGGTGCTTCAGCGCCTGCTTGCAAACATGGCCTGCCACTCCTCCTACCCCTCTCCCACAGGAAGGGATTGGAGCAGCAGGCCATGGTTTTCACACCGCAGGCGGTGTAGTCCATGGCCTGCCGTGGGCAACAAAGCTGCCGCTTTAAAAAGCATGCTGTGCTGCCTACTGGGGTCTGCAGCCCTAGTCCCCTGTGACCTTCAGAATTGTCCTCTCCCATAACTCATGCCCACCTTCTGTTTTTCTCTTCATAGTACCCCTCTTTTCTGTTTGTGCCCCATCTATTTGTTCATTTTTCTTGTAGTTCATAAAATTTGTATTTATATTTCTTTGTTTCTGCACATGCAGGAATGTTCACAAGACGACATTCTCTCCCTTGGGAAACAATGTAGAGAGAGAGAGTGTGTGTGTGTGCACCATGGAGTCAATGCTGACTGCTGGTGACCCTAAGATACACACATTGACTCGCATCTTCCTTCATGCCCCCTGCTTCAAACAAAGAGAAAAAGCCTTTGTCTGGAGTTGGGGAGGTGAAGGGAATATATGTGTTTGAGTTGGGGGATGGGGGGAGTTCCTTCTGCCTGTCCAAGAACAGGGAACTGACACTTCTTCTTTATGATTGAATCACATCAGGTGGAGCGACTTTGATTTTCGAAGTGGAACTGCTGGAGATTGAGACTCGATCTGACCTGTAGGCTGTGAAAGGAGGGTCATGCTTTTGAAGGAGGGTGGGGGGTGTAAGTACCCTGTCTTTGTCACGGGAGGGAGGGGGGAACTGAAAATGACATTGAAATTAAGACCTGTGCGTGCATTTTTTTTTAATTTTGATTTTGAATAATAAAGGCACAGAGATAAAATGTGTGATTTTGCACTGTGATTTAGCCAAGGACAGGAGTTCTTGAGTGGCTGAGGGACAAGGGAGTGGGAGACATACATGCAGGGCTGACGTGGCATGCATGCTGGGTATGTGGATGTACTTGCACAAGTGGAGGCCAAGAGAGTGGGAGTCTCTGTATGTGCGTGCGTGCACCTGTTTCTGGGTCAGTACTGTCAAGTGTACATGTGTACACATTTCCAGGTGTACTTTGGGAAAGATGTCTGGTTGTTCTGCTTCCTTGTTCTAAGGAGATGTGAACGTGGCTTTAACAATCACATAGTACAACACTGTCATGACATCTTCCATTCTCATGGCATCGGGGTACTTTTCCAGCCACAGCTGGGAAAAGTGAAACGCACAGAGATGGGCAAGCACTGGAAGCAGTCGGGGCTGGTCCCAGAGCTGGTTCAAGGTAGTGGGTTCCCTAGACAAACCTTAGCTTTATGCCTCCCTCTCCATCCAACATTTTGATTAAATTCAATTTGATCATCTGAACACCACCCTTCCAAGAGCAATCCTGTAAAATGTGTAATTAGACGACATACTTTTAGATATTAAACTTTGCTTTGTAAGTGTGTGCCTATTCTTCGTGCAGGAAAAAATGTGCTAGTGGATCTATTGTTTTGTTTTGAATGCTGCTGCCCACTGATACCCTAGGCGACTACTTAGTCTTGCCTAATGGCTGGGTCAGTCCTGGAAACAGTCCTTGACTAATCAAAAAGGCAATGGCATGCAGTTCTACTCTTCACCACATGGTGTCACCTTGTGCACAGATTGTGTGATAACTGGAAACATGCTGAAATTCTTCAGTAGGTTTGCTAGTACCTGCTCAGGATTATTCATCCTCGCCAATTCCAGTGCTGCTATTTCATTATAAAAAGCAGTTGGGTGGTTTGTTTTCTTGTAACAGAGTATAGCATTACCTTTATTGTAATGACTGAGGTGTGTGTGTATAGGGGTTAGTTCCCTATTTCATGCATGAAGCGAGAATAGTGAGAACTGGTGGTGTGTGTTCTTGTTAGGATGTGGGTCAGGAGATGCCTTAGCCTTGATGATTTTTTAAAATCCAACTTGAAAAACTGAAATTGGACAAGGCTATGGAACCGGATGGGATACATCCCAGGATGCTAGAAGAGCTCAGAGAAGTTCTGGCAGGGCCTTTGAAGGATGTTTTTAATAGATCCTTGGAGATGGGAGAGGTTCTGCAAAACTGGAGAAGGGTTGATGTGGTAATAGCGAAGAGATGACAAACTATAGGCCAGTAAGCAGTGGCAAAAAAAGTAATGGAGGTGCTCCTGAAAAAAGGAATAGTGGACTTCCTAGAAACCAATGGGTTGCATGGTCCGAGGCAAAATGGTTTTACCAAAGGACAATCATGCCAAACAAGTTTGATAGATTCTTTAACTGAGTGATCAGAGAACTGGATCAAGGGCATGAGATGGGTGTGATCTACCTAGATTCAGCAAAGCTTTTGATATGTTCCTCATATGAGGCTTATTAATAAATTGAGCAGCCTGGGGATGGGCCCCAAGATGGTGAACTGGATCAGGAATTAGTGACTGATAGACAAGAGAAGGTGGTGGTAAAAGGAACTCACTCGGAAGAAAGGAAGATGAGTAGTGGTGTGCATCAGGGATCGGTCCTGGAACCAGTACTGTTCAATGTATTTGTGAGTGATCTTGCTGAAGAATTGAAGGGAAAAGTCTGCCTTTTTGCAGATGATACAAAAATTTGCAACAGAGTGGCTGTGAGGGAGTGGACAACATGAGGAAAGATCTACAAAAGCTGGAAAAATGGTCACATGCTTGGCTGTTAAGATTGAATGCAAAGAAGTGCAGAGTTATGCACTTGGGATGCAGAAATCCAAGAGAATTGTATGCGATTAAGGGGCAAGAGGTTGGTGTGAATGGACCAGGAGAAGGACTTCGGAATAATTGTATCGCTACCTTGAGATCCTCAGAAATAATGTGACAAGTCGGTCAAAGCCAGGAGGATGCTGGGTTGCATACAAAGAGGAATTACCAGCAAAAAGGATTAATTAATGCCACTGTACAAGTCGCTGGTGAGGCCTCACTTGGAATATTGTGTTCAGTTTTGGAGACCATATCTCACAAAGGATATAAAAAGACTGGAAACAGTTCAGAGGAAGGTGACCAAAATGATGTGGAGCCCGCACCAGAAGATACATGAGAAGAGAGTTGAAGACCTAAATACGTATACCCTAAAGGAGACGAGAGACAGGGGAGATATGATAGACATTTAAATGCTTAAAAGGTATTAATGAACAAAAACACCCTTTTCAAAGAAGGGGGAAGCTGTAATACTAGAGGGCATAAAATGAAGCTATGAGGAAGTAAACTTAAAAGCAACATCAGGAAATCTTTTTACTGAAAGGGTGGTGGATGCTTGAAATGCCCTCCTGATAAAGGAGGTGAGGACAAATACAGTGACAGAATTCAAAATGGCATGGGACAGACACAGTGGATCCCTTTTTATAGCAAGAGGATAAAATCAAAATTAACTTTTTTTTTTTTTATACTTCAACAAAAAGAGAGGGGTGACCCGCATGGAGCGGCAGGTGCACCTAATCTAGCCACCTTACTAAGCAGACTGGTCTTTCTCCAGGAACAAGCAGGAAGTCAGCCCTCACTTATGGGTGACGTCTGCACCGACAGAGCCCGCGTGAAGCAATTCCCCAGCTTTCAAAAAAAGCCTTTGGGGTTGCTGCCACGCATGCGTAGTCCTCTTACCGCCCAAGGGTGTCATCTTGCTCTGTCTCCCTTTTTCCATGGAGCCCTTCGGACGCATGTCCTCATCACTCGGAAAAAGTCTTTCATTTTTGGCCTACTGGCCTTCTATTTTCCAGTTGCACTGGTCCTCTACCTGTCCTTCCCCTGCTCTACCTTTTTAGAGCTGTTAGAGGATGGTTTTTCTTCGCCTTTTTTGCCAACGGGCTTCACGTCCTTTTCTTTCTTAACCGCTGGCCGTCTGGGTCTTCGACCTTGCAAGGCCCATTTTTGACCCTATGGCCACCGGATTCAAAAAATGTGATGTTCTAGGAACATGTCGCTTACTGACACTCACGACTGTTGTCTGCAGTGTCTCGGAGCTGATCATGATCTGGAGCTCTGTTTGCTCTGTAAGAAAATGTCCTCTAAAGAAGAAGAAGGCCTCGAAGTCACTGTCGGGGACTCCCGACAAGTGCGAGCGCTCTCGCACTCAGTCGTTTAGCTCCCTTCGGCGTTCTGAGAGTTGGACAAGGAGCGGCTCCGCAAGGTAACCCCTATGGATACGGAGGCCTCCAGTGAAGGTGCCCGGTCTCCTGAGGGCTGTCCTGGTGAGGATCCACTCTCCTCCTCGATGCCTGACCTGGTGACACCGGGGTCGGTGTCATAGGGCCCCACGCCCGTATGGGAGTCCCACATGCTGGCGCTGGAACGCAGCATTTCTGCATTCATTTCTGCACTCATGCAGACCGACAACCGTGTGTTGGTGATCTACGTCAACGAGGAGGGCACCGGATCGTGCTCCCTCTGCCGTGAAGCGATCCTCCTCTGCTCCTTTGCCGTCCAATGGAAGATGTCCCTCAGGGTGGCCTACCTTCCAGGTCAGAAGAATGTCCTGGCGGACAGGCTCAGCAGGATCCTTCGCCTTCACGAGTGGCGGCTGGATCCAGAAGTGGTGGGCTGGCTGTTCCTTCGCTGGGGGATACCAGCGATAGACCTATTCGCCAGTCCCCAGAATGTGCTGCTCCCTGCTTTTGCGGGCCGGTACTGCACCCGAGCAGGGAGAGTCCGGATGCATTCCTTCTGAGCTGGTCATCCAGCCTACTCTATGCATTACTTCCCATCCCTCTCATTGTGAGAACCCTTTTCAAGGCTCAGCGGGATCGGGCATCAATGATCCTCTTAGCCCCTTCGTGGCCTCGGGAGCCCTGGTTCCTGCTTCTGCTCCGGCTGTCGATGGAGCCCCCTGTTCCCCTGTGCTCTGCCCCAGGTCTGCTAACGCAGGAGGAGGGACGGGTGAAGCACCCGAACCTAGCCTTTTTATCCCTCACAGCATGGTGGCTGAACGGGTCTCCCTAGCTTTGCTGGCTCTCCCGGAGAAGGTCAAGGAGGTCCTCGCATCGAGGAGGACTCAACTAGACAAGCCTATGCCTTCAAGTGGCAGTGCTTCTCGATCTGGGGCTTAGGGCTCCAGATCGACCCATTCTCGTGTCCCATTCGATGGGTCCTTCAGTACCACCTCCATCTCTTGAGGGAAGGTCTGAAGTTGAACTCAGTCAGGGTACACTTGAGCACCATCTCGGTGAACCACCTCCCCGTCAAGGGAAAGCCCCTCTCAGGGCATAAAGTCTCCCACTTTATGCAGGGTCTTTTGCTACCAAGCCGCCCATCCGGCCTCCCCCGGCAGAATGGGACATAAGAACATAAGATATGCCATACTGGGTCAGACCAAGTCCATCAATCCCAGTATCCTGTTTCCAACAGTGGCCAATTTAGGTCATACGTACCTAGCAGTTTCCCCAAAAGACACAGGTTCCACAATGCTTGTACTGGGTCAAACATTGATATCCTGGGTCCCTTCTTAATAATAGTTTATGGGGCCTTTCCTCCAGGAACTTGTCCAAACCTTTTTTAAGCCCAGCTACACTAACAGCCTTTACTACATCCTCCGGTAACAAATTCCAGAGTTTGATTACACGTTGAGTAAGACTAATAAAAGAAAATATTTTTTCAAATAGTTTACCCTGTAGCTGAATATGGTGCTCATGCAGCTGACACATCCACCCTTCAAGCCGATGGCAACGTGCTCATTTTGGCACCTGTCCTGGAAGGTGGCCTTCCTGGTGGCGCTGACCTCGGCCTGCTGAGCCCACTTCCGCACCTTTCCTCCAAGAAAAAGGCGTTCCCCAAGGATTGTCACTTTCAGCCCTACTCTTCAACATTTACATGCAGCCCTTATGTAATCTCATTCAATCCTTCAACATTAACTACCTGATTTACGCCGATGATGTTCTCCTTTACATGCCTTTCCTGTTAGACAAACCAGACCTGGCACCCCTTTCTACCTGTTTCGATGCGGTCACAGATTGGTTACATACGCAGAAGCTAAGAATAAATTTTAAAAAGACAGAGGTCCTGTTCCTTACAAGAAATTCATCATTCAATCCACCTAGCTCCCTGAAGGTCAGAGATGCTGAACTCGTAAGCAAACCATCAATTCGGGACCTTGGAGTTATCCTTGATCAACAGCTCAATATGAAGGCCCAGATAAGCAATATGGTGAAAGCAGTTTACAACAAAATCAGAACACTTTGCCATCTGAGACCGCTCCTGGAACCAGAAGATTTTTGGACCGTTTACCAAGCTCTTGTGACCCCGCATTTTGATTATGCTAACGCCATATTACATGGCCTTCCAAAAGCCACCATAAACCCGCTGCAACTAGCCATGAATGCAGCAGCCAGAATTCTGCAAGGGTCTTCAAGGAAGGAACATATAACACCAATACTAAAAAATCTGCACTGGCTCCCAGTTCAAAGCAGGATAACGTGCTGACTATGACGTTCAAAGCCTTGAACAATTGCTCCTCTACATCAATCATAAATCTTATCCAGAAGACACCCTCTAACAGAGCGAGAAGATCAGCCGCTATAAATACTTTGATCTTACCAAGGCAGATCATTAAATGCTCACAAGCAGCCAGGACCAGAGCTTTTTCGTTTTATGCACCTACCTTCTGGAATGCCCTACCCCCTGCTATCAGGGCTATCTCTGTTATCTCCCAATTTAGAAAGGCACTTAAACATCATCTTTTCACAGTACTACAATGATCAGGTTCACTCTCCACAGCAAGTCACGCCCAGTGACCCACATAAACGACCCACGAGTAACGACCACGTAAGATTGAAATCGAACCTGCCGGACCCGGATCCCCCCGACAAGTAGCAACACTTTCACCCTAATATCAGCCATTACACAGATGAGCCAATAGGACGCAACTGAGTTATATTTGAACATATGCTGTAATATACCTGTATATATATGTATATAGTTACCCTGTTACAAATCCCCACGTTATATTGTAAATCCAGTGCAGACCTCCTGCCCTGGACAGTTGTTTGATGTAAACCGCACTGATGCAGAACAGCACGGTATATAAGAAAGTTAAATAAATAAATAAAGTGAGCTCCAGGCTCTCATGGCTGATGCCCCATACACCATGTTCTATAGGAATAGGGTGGTCCTCCATACTGATCCCAAATTCCTGCCTAAAGTTGTCTCGGATTTCCTTCTCAACCAGGAGATAGTCCTTCCGACTTTCTTCCTGAGACCCCCTGCCGACCAGGCATCAGCAGCTCTTCACACCTTCAATTGCAGAAGGGCTTTCGCCTTCTACTTGCAGCGCATCCAGACTCGTCGCAAGTCTGGCCGATTCTTTGTGACCTATGATCCTAATCTACTGGGACAGGCAGTTACCAAACACACCCTCTCTGCTTGGGTGATGGACTGCATCACTTTCGCTCACATGAAGGCAGGTGCCCCGTCAGGGCCGGATTTACCTATACGCCATGTACGCCATGGCGTAGGGCCCACAGCCGGCAGGGGCCCACAAAAAAAGAACCAGGTAATTTTTTTTAAACTCAATTAAAAAAAAAAACCTGGTGGCTGCCGCCGCGGGGGCCCCGTCTACAAGCTGAAGCGGTGCGGTGCGGTCGGGTCGGGTCGGGTCTCTCCCTCCCTCCCTCGCTGCAGGCTGCGAGAGACGCGAAGATAGAGCGTCTCCTCGCGTCTGTGTTAAGCCCGCAGGGGCTGATGGGATTTCCCATCAGCCCCTGCCGGCTTAACACAGACGCGAGGAGACGCTCTCCCTTCGCGTCTCTCGCAGCCTGCAGCCTGCAGCGAGGGAGGGAGGGAGAGAGACCCGACCCGACCGCTTCAGCTTGTAGACGGGGCCCCCGCGGCAGCAGAGGGGGCCCCGCGGCGGCAGCCACCAGGTTTTTTTTTTTTTAATTAAATTTTACTTTAGGCCGGGGGGGGGGTAGGACTGGTAATGGGCTATGGGGGGGGGGTAGGACTGGTAATGGGCTATGGGGGGGGTAGGACTGGTAATGGGCTATTGGGGGGGCTGGGGCTGGAAATGGACTGGGGGGGGTAGGGCTGGTAATGGGCTATTGGGGGGCTGGGGCTGGAAATGGGCGGGGCTGGGCTGGGGGGGGGGTTAAGGCTAGAGGTGGGCTGATGGGGTTAGGACTGGTAATGGACTGTGGGCTGTTGGGGGGGCTTAGAACTGGCAATGGGCTTTGGGGGGGGTTAAGACTGGTAATGGGCTGTGGGCTGATGGGGGCTGTCTGGTAATGGGCTATGGGGGGGCTAGGACTGGAAATGGGCTGGGGGGTTAAGACTGGAGGTGGGCTGATGGGGTTAGGACTGGTAATGGGCTGTTGGGGGGGGTTAGAACTGGTAATGGGCTTTGGGGGGGTTAAGACTGGTAATGGGCTGTGGGCTGAGGGGGGTTGTCTGGTAATGGGCTATGGGGGGCTAGGACTGGAACTGGGCTGGGGGGTTAAAACTGGAGGTGGGATGATGGGGTTAGGACTGGTAATGGGCTGTGGGCTGATGGGGGGGGGTAGGACTGGCAATGGGCTATGGGGGGCTGACTGGAAATGGGTTGATGGGGTTAGGACTGGAAGTGGGCTGATGGGGGGTTAGGACTGGTAATGGGTTATAGGGGGGGCTTAAACTGAAAATGGGGTGATGGGGGGTTAAGGACTGAAAATGGGGTGATGGGGGGTTAAGGACTGTAAGTGGGGTGATGGGGGGGCTAGGACTGGTATTGGGTTGGGGGGTTGCTAGGACTGGAAATGGGCTGATGGATGGCTAGGACTGGAAATGGGCTGATGCAGGGACTAGAAGGGAATGGATGCTGGGTGAGGCTGGAACTAGAAGGGAGCTGATGTTGGGGGAGGATTAGAATGGGATGGGGCTGGAAGAGTAAAATGGAGAAGGGAAAAATATTTTGTGTGGGAGGGATAAAAAATCTACAATTGGCCGGGTATTGGGAGAGTAAGTGGGGATTGAGGATGGAGGGGTAAAATTTGAGTGGATGAAATAGGAATGAGGAAAGAGCAAAAGGAGAAAGATTAGTATGTTAAAGCAGATGTAGAGAGAGAATGGAAAAAAATCTAGAAGAGAGAAGAAAGGACAAATGGACAGCAGACGATGGAGAGTTAGCAGAAGACACGAAGAAACCAGAAGAAAGTGGCTGGAGCAATTGCAGCTGAAAAAAATGCACAAAAGGTAGAAAAATATATCTTTATTTTGAATTTATTAATTGGAATATGTCAGCTCTGGTAAATGTGCATCATTAACATCTGCGCTTTGTTTAGTACAAGAGCAAATTAATGTATAGTTTTATTTCTACAGTGTTGTACATTCCAAGTTTGGCTTTTGGGATTCCCAGTTTAATTATTGTCTTCCTATTTCTAAATTGTGATTACTTGTTTGGTGATGGTCTATATTCTGCATGTGTAACTGAGCTGAGGTGTTCTGTTTATATAATTCCTATTTGACATTGCCACTTGTTCTCTTTCCCCAGTAGGTCATGTATTGTTGTTCTCTGAAATGTATTGGTTTAATATTTGCAGTGTTGCCTTTTGATTGGTAGAGTATGGTGCTTTGTGAGTCCTGGTAGTGCTGTTAGGATACGGCGGGTTTACTATGGGCAGTGTTTGTAGTAGTTCCTAATGTGTCTGGCAGTTGGCACTGGATTATAGTAATGTAGAAATCTTTTAGTCTTTCTTTATCCATACACTCATTAAGAGGCACGTTTACTAAAAGTTAGTATATGGTAACATTATGCAAATATTTATGCAAATGAGGCCCCTTATGCAAATGAGGTCCGCACCCCCCTTGGGCCGCCCCTGCTGGGGGCCCACAATTTTTGTTGGCGTAGGGCCTCACTCAAGGTAAATCCGGCCCTGTGCCCCGTTAGATCATCAAGTCACCGCACATGTGATTTGGGTCAAAGCAGCCTTGGTGGCCTCGCTGCACTCCGTGCCCCTGATGGACATCTGCTTGGCGGCGACCTGGCCTTCCACGAATACCTTCACTGCACACTACTGCCTGGAGAGGGAGTCCCACTGGGACAGCATCTTCAGCCAGACTGTACACCGTAATCTGTTTGGGGTATAAGCAACTCCTGCCCTCTGACCCTTCTTCATGGCTACTGAGGGCTTTGCCTCGAAGACCCGAGGACTCTAGTTCCTTCGGGCTTCGGCTTCTGCTCACGATCTCGCGGAGGTGTTTTTTGGTTACAGGTGTGGTAGCCTGTAGGTGGGGAGTCCCATAAGTGAGGACTGACTTTCTGCTTGTTCCTGGAGAAAACGTAGTTACTCACCTGTAACAGGTGTTCTCCAGGGACAGCAGGAATCAGTCCTCATTACCCTCCCACCTTCCCTCATGAGTTGCTGTATTTTTGTCCTTCCCTTGCCATCTGCTTGGTAGGGCTCGAGCTAAGGGACCTGACTGAGCAAGATGGCACCCTTGGGCGGAAAGAGGACCATGCATGTGTGGCAGCAATCCCAAAGGCTTTCTTTGAAAGCTGGGGAATTGCTCCGCGCAGGCTTTGTCGGTGCTGACGTCACTCATAAGTGAGGACTGATTCTTGCTGTCCTTGGAGAACACCTGTTACAGGTGAGTAGCTACGCTTTATCTGCCCTCATTTACTATATTACTATCTTAATCCTTGGTCAGCAAGTGGTATGTAGCAGGAGATGCCTTTAAGTAGGACAGTCTATGAATTTAAGAACGCATGGGACAAGCATAGGGGATTTTTGAGGCAGAAGAAGGGATTGTAGAGCTGAGCAGCTGGTGTGGATTGTCCATATGGTCTTTTTCTACCATTATATTCTACTTTTCTATTAGACTGCCATTTCAGGGAGGCAAGGACAAAGAGTCTCCCGGGATAAACGGGAACTGTCCATCCTTACCACCAAATATCCACCACATACGAATTTAAAAACTTCCATACTGGATCAGACCAAAGGTCCATCAATCCCAGTTTCCTGTTTCCAACAGTGGTCAGTCCCAGTCATAAATACCTGACAGGATCCCCCCCAAAAAATTTATTTTTTAATTTAATGTCATTTGCTATACCACTAATGGACCTAACAATATAATCCAAATTGGTGAAGTGAAATGACAATAAAATACCTTGTGTAGATATTAAAAAAAATAAAAATGAAAAGTTGTGAGTGCATATGTATTCACCCCTTTTGCTATGAAGCCCCTAAATAAGATTGGGTCTAACCAATTAACTTCAGAAGTTGCATAATTAGTTAATTAAGGTCCACTTGTGTGCAGTCAGTGTCACATGATGCCTGTATAAATATACCTGTTCTGAAAGGCCCCTGCCTCTGCAACATCACTAAGCAAGCAACATGAAGACCAAGGAGCACTCCAAACAGGTCAGAGACAAAATTGTGGAGAAGTATAGATCAGGGTTGTATTATATAAAAGCAATCTCAAATTCTGAATATCCCACGGAGCACCATTAAATCCATTATAACAAAATAGAAAGAATATGGCACCACTACAAACCTGACAAGAGAAGGCCATCCACCAAAACTCACAGACCAGGCAAGGAGGGCATTAATCAAAGATGTTACAAAGACACCAAGGATAACACTGAAGGAGCTGCAAAGATCCACAGTGAAGATGGGAGTATCTGTCCATAGGACCACTTTAAGGTCAGAGAATGTACCACAAGGTAGGCAAAAACTCACGTATCTGTCGAGCACACAGTCCAAAAACGTGATAAGGTGGAAAAACACTTTATTCAATCTAATTAAATAGCCAACCCGACACAGGCCGTGTTTCGTAACCTTCGTCGGGGGTTGATCAGGCTAAACACTAAAACATAAAAACATAGAAATGAATATAAACATAATCCCTTCTTTTATTGTTTAACTGTTTTTATGTATTGTATTGACAATTTTAACAGTATCATTTTTTATTTATCATTTGATTATGTGTAGTTTTATTATTCATTGGGTTCCAGATGCCTCTATTGTCCTTTTAATTTATTTTATTTATTTTAACTATTTATGATATTTATAATTTTATTGTGCTTGCATATGAATTCATAATCTAGTCATCTGTTCTTGTATATGGTTTTAATATTATGTTTATATTCATTTCTATGTTTTAGTGTTTAGCCTGATCAACCCCTGATGAAGGTTACGAAACACGACCTGTGTCGGGTTGGCTATTTAATTAGATTGAATAAAGTGTTTTTTCACCTTATCACGGCATAGGACCACTTTAAGCCATACACTACACAGAGTGAGGTTTTATGGAAGAATGGTCAGGAAAAAAGCCATTGCTTAAAGAAAGAAATAAGAAAACATATTCGGAGTTTGCACAACAGCATATGATGGACCCCCCCCCCCCCAACACATGGAAAAAGGTTCTCTGGTCAGATAAGATGAAAATTGAACTTTTTGGCCATCATAGGAAATGCCATGTGAGGCGCAAACCCAGCACTTCCCATCACCCCAAGAACACCATTCCCACAGTGAAACATGGTGGCGGCAGCATCCTGCTGTGAGGATGTTTTTCATTGACAGGGACAGGAAAACTGGCTGGATTGAAGGAATGATGGATGGCACTAAATACAGGGCAATTCTCTGTTTGTCTGCCAGAGATTTGAGACTGGGTCGAAGGTTCACCTTCCAGCAGGACAATGACCCTCTAAACATACTAGTAAAGCTGGTTTAAAGGGAAGCATTTAAATGTCTTGGAATGGCCTAGTCAAAGCCCAGACCTCAATCCAATTGAGAGTCTGTGGCATTACTTGAAGATTGCTGTATATCAACGCAACCCATCTAACTTGAAGGAATTGGAGCAATTTTGCCTTAAGGAATGGCTGAAAATCCCAGTGGCTAGATGTGCTAAGCTTATAGAGATACCCCAAGAGACTTGCAACTGTAATTGCAGCAAAAGGTGGCTCTACAATGTATTGACTTTGGGTGGCGAATACATATGCACTCTCCTGCTTTCAGTTTTATTTTGTCTTAATTATTGTTTGTGTCACAATAAAGGATATTTTGCACCTTCAAAATCATAGGCGTGTTGTGTATATCACATGGTGCTAGCCCCCAAAACTCCATTTTAATTCCACGTTGTAATGCGACAAAACAGGACAAACGCAGAGTGGATGAATACTTTTGCAATGCAGGGAGGGGAGGAGCATAAGGTATGGGAAAGTCTCTATAGGGTGAGATCAGGATGGCAACATAGGATGGGAAAGCAGAATAAAGAATATGGTGAATAAAAGAGGGAACCTTTACTTGAAAGGATCAAGAGCCAGTGCAAGGAGGAGATCTGTAATGGAGAGGCCTGGTCAAAACAAGGGGTGCCAAGAATAAGTTTAGCAGCAATGGACTGGATGAATTGATGACGGCAGAGAGAATGCTGAGGGAGGCTAGAGAAGAGAGCGTTACAGTAATTAAGCCTTGTAATGATTAAGGCAAGAACAAGTAGTGTAAACTGGGGGACAAAGAAGGAAACATGAGAAGAGTAGATGGCACAGAGTGAGAAAAAAGGAGCTGGAGACTAAGTTGATGTGGGCCTTGAAAGTAAGGGCCAAGTAGTGGGTTTCCTCAAGTCTCAATAATGGTTAATGGTCTTCCCTTAAGGAACTTGCCATGGCGTGTCCTCTAGTTTTTCTTTTTACAAAAGAGTAAACAACCGATTTGTGTTTACCTCTTCCACTCCATTCATGATTTTATATTTCTACTTCAAGCTGAAGAACCCTAACCTCTTTTGCCTTTTCTCATAGGAGAGACATTCCATCCACTTTATCATTTTGGTTGCCCTTCTTACCAGCTCGGAGCTGTTCCTTACCAGCCCTTTACCAATGGGAATTCCTAATGTTCTTCACTGGAGACTGAGCTAGTTCATGTGACTTGATCTATATCAGTTGGTGTGACCTTGATCTTGCAGTATTTGCTCTGTTTCCAGCAAGGACGGAGGACCAGTGTGGCAGGGCCTTAATATAAAATTAAAAAACAAACAAACCTTCAGAGACTTATAAGTTGAAGGAAGCCTAAAGAGGCAGTGACCGCATCTTCTGATGTGGGCTGGGCTTGCCGGAATCTCTTCAGTCCTGGTCCTGGGCAGGGGTTGACATTGGCCTGTGCTTTTAGCACAGCAGGTCTTCTGGGCTCACCAGGACTTTGTGTCCAGAGCCCTCAAGTGCAGGAGGCATGCTCCAGCCCTCCTTTGGTGGCTCCCCTGCAGCTTCTTTCCTTTCTGCAAATAGTTTTTCTGTGGTGATCTGTGCAGGGGGGAAGGTGCTAGCTCTGAGTGGCTCCCTTCTGGTGCACACTTCCACACATGTGAATTAAACCACTTTCCTTCTGAGCCTTGAAACTGGCAGGAGGTGATAAGTCTTTCTTTGGGACAAAGCACTGGGCAGTGTTTTCATGCCTGGGAGTTAGCAATCCAAGTTGAGGAAGGGGTAACCTCTTAAGGGACAGGGATGGAGCAGCCAAGAAGTAGGCCAGAGGTGCTCCCTGAAGTAGAGATCCCTGAATTCCTAGGAGTTTACTCCTGAGTTTGTTTCTGCTATGTATAGAGCTGTTTGATGATAGGGCAGGGGGTGGTGCTGCTCCCCGTCCCAAAACCTACGTTCCAATCAGTGGGCAGATACTTTCTGACCCATTTGTACGAGGGGTCCTGCAGAAGCAAAAAAAAAGATGCCTGATGATCCCAGCTTGGAGGTTTCATCCTTGGACAGGGAGCAGCCTCTGTGGTCAGTGGAAAGACGAGGGTGAGCAGAACATGGGACGATGACAATGTCTTATGCTTGTCTGAGCCACAGAGGTCCTGCAGATTTCTGATGTTGCACAGCCTCAGGCTGGGCTGCCTACAGATCCTGTCCTGATGGGGACAAGGAAACCTCTGAAGGGATTTCCTGTTCATTCAGCCATGAAGGAGATGGTGACAGAGGAGTGAGAACAGCCAGAGACCAGAATGGTGGCCCTCAGGTCCTTGTGTAGGTGGTATCTGTGACTAAGGGAAGACATGGAGATCTTCTTGCATTTCTCACAGTTGATTCCCCAGGCTTGAACCATTATGATGGAAGATTGAATATCTGTTGAAGCAGTTTTTCAAAATTAGCCAACATATCTCTTCAGGCTACAGTTTATGGGGGTTATGCTGCCAGAACTCTCCTGAGTGGCTTGCTGACCACTGCTGCAAGAGTCCTTGTTGCAGCAATGATCAGCAGACTCCTGGACTGAAGTTGAGCCTGTCCTATTAGTGTGCTGTGGTATTTTTGGTGGATGCCATATATGACTTCATCCGGCTGTTGTTCAGACTAGTGGCTTCATCGGTTGCCTCTAGGAGACAGCCCTGGTTGGGGAATTAGATGGCAGACACAGCTTCTAAAATTAGACTGAACAAGCTATCTTTTTAGAAAGCAGCTTCTTTGTGGAGAAAGAGAAAATGACTATTTTAGTAGCCACTCTCTGGACCAATTCCATCCTGTTTATATCCTTCTGAAGATTGGGTTTCCAGAACTGTACTCTGTACATAGTACTCCAAATGAGGTCTCACTGGAGATTTGTACAAAGGCACTATTACCTCCTTTATCCTTCTGGCCATTCCTCTCCCTATGCACCCAAACATCTTTCTAGCTTTTGCAATTGCCTTTTCTCCTGGTTTGGCCACTTTAAGATCATCCGTTATGATCACCCTGTTCTTTCGAGCACTGAAGTACTTCAGCCCCTATACTGTATCACTCCAGTTTTTACAGCCCAAATGCATGACCTTGCACTTTTTAGCATTCAGTCTTAGCTGCCAAATTCACAACCATTCTCCAAGCTTCACTAGATCCCTCCCTCATGCTATCCATATCTTCCATCGTGTCTACTGTGTTTCAGATTTTGGTATCTGCAAAAAGGCATACCTTTCCCGACAGATCTTCAATGTCACTTACCAAAATGTTGAAAAGAACAGGAGGACCAAGGACTGATCTATGAGGTACGTCACTGCTCACACCCCTATCTTCAGAGTGAACTCCATTTACTACTACCCTCTGACACCACCCAGTCACTTATGGCCCATCCCAAGGAAATTCAGTTTATTTATAAGAATTACAGGATCCAAGACAGCATGGCTTTACTACAGGGTAGGTCTTATCAGACGAATCAGATTGATTTGTTTGACTGAGTGACCAGAAAACTGGATCAGGGGGAGGCCTTTGACACCATTCCTCACTTGGATTCCAGAAACTGCACCATCCTGTGCAGTATTTCAATTAATTTAATCACCACTGTGGTCAGACTAAATAGTCAGTAGTTACCAACCTATTCTTTATTTCCACGCTGGTGGACAGGAGCTACATGTGCCCATCTCCAGTTACACTAAAAAAGCATTGAAAAGGTCAGTCAGAGGAGCCACTAGTAGTTCCCTAAGTTCTTTCAGTATCCCTGGATGAATCCTGTCCAGCTCAATTGCTTTGTCCCCGTTTAGTTTAGTTGTTGCTAGTTTCTCACTTACACGGTCTTCTGAAAACCATTCAAGTTCTACTTCACTTCCATTCCTATGTGTTTGTTTTTCAGATCCCATTCCTGGCCCTTCATCTGTGAACACAGAACAGAAAGATGTATTAAGCAATTCTTCTTTATCCTCATCAGCCTCTACATATTCCTCCCCTTTGTATTCCTTTTGAGATTCTCTGTGTTTGTCTGATGCTTTCTTGAATTCAGACTCTGTCCTCATCTCTACCACCTCCACTGGGAGACTATACCATGCATCTACCACTCTTTCTTTAAAGAAATATTTCTGCACATCACTCCTGAGTCTATCTCCCTTCACCCTCATCCCATGTCCCCTTGTAACAGAGCTTGCTTTCTCCAGGACCAAGCAGGAAGTCAGTCCTCACATATGGCTGACATCGGCGCCGATGAAGCCCCAGTGGAGCATTTCCCCAGCTTTGTATGAAAAGCCTTTGGGAATGTAGGCACGCATGCATGGTTCCCTTCCCGCCTAAAGGTGCCATCTTAACTCAGTCTCTTTTTTTTCCGTGAAGCCCACCGGACGTGTGTCCAGTTTTCCCGGTTAAAATTAGATTTTTTTTCAGCGATTTTTGCTCTTTTTCTACCGGTTCGACGCCGGTTCCCCTCCCGCCAGGTTCGGTACACCAGTATCGAGCCCGATTCCTCTTTTTCGGTTTTTGCCCTTCGTGGCTGGCGTTCGCGCCCTTTTTTCTCTTTTTCCCTGGAAGGCCGGTCTTTTGACCTCGCGGGGACTCTTTTTTTTCCCCGATGGCTTCCAGTGGTTTTAAGAAGTGTGATCGGTGTAAGAAACTAATGTCTCTCACCGACACACACGACTGCTGCCTTCGGTGCCTGAGCCCCGACCACGATCCTAAGTCGTGCGGGGCCTGTAGAAAAATGTCTTCCAAGGCACTGTGAAGTCGCCAGCAGCAAAAGGAAAGGCTTTTCTCGGACTCAGCCTCCGGCCGGGCCCGGACCTCGTCTGAGGCCTCGACATCTCGGGATTCCGATCCCGAGCGCCGTCGAAGCTCCTCGGACAGGTGGTCCCCCAACCGGGAACGCAAGAGGAAGAAACGGCTCGCGAGGGCGTCGTCGGAAGAGGTCCCTGGCTCCTCGAGGGCCAGGTCTAAGACCCCTGACCGTCGCCCCGGGCCTGTGGAACCGGAGAAGCCTGCCAAAGTTCCTCGTGTGGAGCCGGAGTCTGCTGTACACGTAAGCCCCGTAGTCCTCGTGGACTCTCCTCCCAGGGAACCGACATCGGGCCCGGCGCCGCCGGGGCCCGAGTCGGTGGCTGCTGCGTCTCCTGAGCTGAGTCTCAGGATGACAGCCTTGGAGAGCAGAATGTCTGCCTTCATGGAGCAGCAGGGGGCACTGATGGCCAGCCTGTCTGGCGCATCTGCCCCGATCACCGGGATATTGACGTCCACGTCGACCCCAGAGACCGAGCCGATACTTGAGTCCATCGTGGCTCGGAGTCGACCTCGGTCGCGGTCCCCCCTCGACCTCCCGTTCGGGACCGAGGGCGTCGACGCCGGTGCTTCCGGCATCGGGGCGGGTACTCCAGGGCCCTGCGGGGTCGGATGAGTCGGCTTGGGAGACGGAGGACGAGGAGTCTCCTGACACCTTTACGACTCGGTGCGTCCCTTCAGACACACCACAGTCTGAGCCCTGGAGTAGGTCCCCCCCACCCTCGGAGGACACCCGGTTCTCGGAGTTCATCTGAGATATGGCCACTGCCTTGGCCATTTCGGCGGATCCCAAGGAAGAGCCTCGAGCCGAGGAGCTCGAGGCGCTGCAGTATGACTCTCCTCCGAAGGAGGCCTTTACTGTCCCGGTTCCTCCAATGCTTCCGTATGTGGGAGGTACCGGCCTCGGCGCCGGTTCTTAGCAAGCAAGTCGATTCGATCTATCGGCTCTGTAAGAGCCCTGGTTTTCAGAAGGCACAGCTACCACACCATTCCATGGTTGTGGAATCGGCCATGCATCGTCTGAAGAGTCAGAAGATGCACTCCGTGGTGCCTCCTGGCAGGGAGGCCCGAAACCTAGATGGCGTCGGTAGAAAGTGTTTTCAGGGCTCGATGCTTGCTTGCCTTGTCCAGTCTTACCAGCTGTACATGGGCATGTACTTGCAGGATCTGGCCAAGGAGTTGGCTGAATTCTCTGCTGGTCTCTCCGGGGAACTCTTGCAGAGATTTAAGTCCTTGTCCTCGGGGATTCGGGACTGCTCGAAGTTCATGTCCCGCGCCGCCTGCGATGGCTTCGAGGCTTCGGCCCGAGTTGCGGCAGCCGGCATCGCGGCTCGACGCCAGCCATGGCTGCAGTCATCGGACCTCAAGCCATGGGTTCAGGACAAGTTGGTTGATGTACCTTGCCGAGGGGAAAACCTTTTTGGCAAGCCCATGACCAAGAAGGCCGCTCAGCTCAAGACCGAGCACCTCACCCGGACAAGGCTGTCGAGGAAGACCTCTGCCCCTTCTCATAAAAAGAAGGGCTCGGGTAAAAAGCACTTTTACCCGAGGAAGGGCACTGCCTACAAACAGTACCCACAATATCAGGCTGCCCAAGCTGCCCCCCAGGGTCAGCAAGCCAAGGGCCAGGGTAATGGGCCCCGTAGGCAGAGGACCCCTAAGCCTCAGGCCCCTGCTACCACTCAGCAGGGTGGGGGTTTTTGACTCCTTGAGCATAGCCTCTCCTCCACTGCTCTCCCAACCCTGCACAGGAGGTCGTCTCGCCCTCTTTGCCCACAAGTGGCCCCTTATCACCAGGGACAGTTGGGTGCTGGACATAATCCACAAGGGATATGCCCTCCATTTCCACCAACTGCCGCCCACATATTTTCCAGGGGAGCCTCCAAGGCCTCCTCTGCACACAGACCTTCTCCATCAGGAGCTTCAGGGTCTATTGGTTGGCAGAGCGGTGGAGCCTGTGCCTCCCCACTTGCAAGGTCACGGATTCTACTCCAGGTATTTCCTGGTGCCCAAAAGGACCGGTGGCCTTCGTCCCATTCTGGACCTCAGGAACCTCAAGTTCCTAGTGAAAGAAAAGTTCAAGATGCTTACTCTTGGAACCCTTCTGCCCTACCTCCAGCAGGGAGATTGGCTATGCTCCTTAGATCTAAAGCAGGGGTCACCAACCTGCGGCCCGCGGGCCGCATGCGGCCCACGAGGTCCCTTCGTGCGGCCCGCGAGGCTCTACCCCGGTTAACATTACGTGCGGCCCGCCAAGGATTCCCGCCATTGTATCCACGCGCTCGCAGCTCACCGACGACCACCTGCAAGCGTCCCTTCTCCTGTCAGTGTCATCTGTGAAGCCGGACTTTAAGCGTTTGTCTGCTAGCATGAATCATCAGCCATCTCATTAAATTCAATAAAGGTGATCAGCCATTGTTTTCATAATTTTGCGTTGTTTTTTTTCGCAGGGGCGAGGAGAAGGGGGGTGCGGCCCGCGAGGCTCCCGGTAGTCGGCTGTGCGGCCCACGGCCCTCTGGAGGTTGGTGACCCCAGATCTAAAGGATGCATACACTCACATCCTCATTCATCCAGACCACAGAAAATACCTAAGGTTCATTGTGGGAGGAAACCATTACCAGTACAGAGTGCTGCCTTTCGGCCTCACCTCCGCCCCCAGAGTCTTTACAATGTGCTTAGCAGTGGTGGCGGCCTACCTGAGGAATCAGGGCAACTTTGTCTTCCCCTATCTGGACGACTGGCTCATCAGGGGTCAGACAAGTCAAGAGGCTAATCAAGCCACCCTCAGGACCATTGCTCTTCTACAACGCCTGGGGTTTGTCATAAACTTCGCAAAGTCCACTTTGCTCCCTTCCCAGAACTTGGAGTTCATAGGGGCTAGGTTGGACTCTCTCCTGGCAAAGGCATTCTTGCCAGAAAACAGAGCCCGAAGGTTAATAGCCTTGGCATGTCAGTTTCTCAGCAGGTCGCTGGTCTCCGCCAGACTCTGCCTGCGGCTTCTAGGCCACATGGCTTCGACAGTACGTGTGACCCCCAATGCCAGGCTCCATATGAGGCCTGCACAGTGGTGCCTTCGGTCTCAGTGGTCACAGGCCACAGACAGGATAGGGGTGTCCAGACCATTTCTGCACTTCCTCAACTGGTGGCTACACCCACCCAATCTGCTGAAAGGGGTGCCCTTTCGGATTCCAGGTTACACAGTGATGCTAACAACAGATGCCTCCCTGCAAGGCTGGGGAGCGCATTGTCTGGGCAAGTGCACCCAGGGCCTCTGGTCTCCCTGGGAAGCTGCACAGCAGATCAATCTCCTCGAACTCGGAGCTATTCGATTAGCACTAAAAGCTTTCACTCCTACCCTGGCTCAACAGTCTGTCCTGATTCAGACAGACAACCAAGTTGCCATGTTTTATGTGAACAAACCGCGCGGAACTGGGTCCAGGATCCTTTGTCGGGAAGCTCAGGACCTTTGTTCTTTTTCCCTCAAGCACAACATGCTCCTCAGGGCTGTCTACCTTCCGGGCCAGGACAACTACCTGGCAGACAGATTGAGCAGGATACTGCAGCCCCACGAGTGGCAGCTGCATCCTTCAGTAGTTCAGAAGATCTTCCTGAAATGGGGTCTCCCTTTGATGGATCTCTTTGCCAGCCCCATCATCAAGCAACTGCCCAAGTTCTGCTCCAGACAACCACATCCTCTGCGGACAGCAGCGGATGCTTTTCTGATATATTGGTCTCGGGGCCTCCTCTATGTGTTTCCTCCCACACCCTTGGTGGCCCAGACCCTGTTCAAGATTCTCCAGGACAATGCCTCCGTCCTACTAGTAGCTCCCAGGTGGCCGAGACAGCCTTGGTTTCCTCTTCTGCTTCAACTGACGGTGGATCCTCCACTGCCTCTGTGGTTGCAACCCGACCTTCTCACACAGGACCAGGGTTCCCTTCTGCACCCCAATCTCAAGTCTCTCAATTTGATGGCCTGGAGGCTGCAAGGGTAGTTTTGGCTCCCTGGGGCCTGCCTCAGGAAGTTGAGGAGGTTGTCCTAGCCTCTAGGAAACAGTCCACTAGGAAAACCTATGCTCTCAAATGGAAGAGGTTTTCTGTGTGGTGTCACCTACGTACAGAGGATCCTTTCTCCTGTACTGTGCCAGTAGTGCTTCAGTACTTACTGCACTTATCCAATCAGGGACTTAAGTCCAATTCTGTTCGGGTCCACCTCTCAGCTCTAGCAGCTCACCACTCATTGGTAGAGGGGCAATCTCTATCTGGTCACCCCTTGGTGTCCCGCTTTCTCAGGGGCTTGCTTTTGCTCAAGCCTCCCATCCGTCCTCCTGCCCCTGAGTGGGAGCTGAATGTGGTCTTGCAGCAACTGATTCGCTCACCTTTTGAGCCGATGGCTACTTGTCCACTATGCTTCCTCTCCTGGAAGACCCTCTTCCTAATAGCTCTTACCTCGGCTAGGCGAGTAAGTGAGCTTCAGGCCCTGGTCTGTGACAGGCCTTACACCAGGATTTATAGGAACAGGGTTGTCCTCAGGACTTTTCCAAAGTTCCTTCCTAAGGTTGTCTCCTCTTTCCACCTCAATCAGGAGGTGGTTCTTCCAACATTCTTCCCTAGGCCTCATGCTAGCCAGGCTGAAGCAGTCCTCCATACCCTGGACTGTAGGAGGAGGGCCTTATCCTTCTACCTTGACCATACGCAGGGGCATAGAAGGGCTACTCAGCTCTTCGTATCCTTTGACCCCAATAAGTTGGGGTTGGCTGTGTCCAAGCGTACCTTGTCCATCTTGGTGGCTGACTGTATCACCTGGGCTTACAAGGCGGCTGACCTTCCTTTGCAGGGTAGGGTCACGGCCCATCGTGTCAGGGCAATGGCTGCCTCAGTGGCTCATCTCTGCTCTGTGCCCTTGCTAGACATCTGCAGGGCTGCAACTTGGTCTTCAAGCCAGACGTTTGCAGCCCATTACTGCCTGGAGAGGGAGTCCCATAGGGACAGTGCTTTTGGCCAGGCAGTACTCTAGAATCTCTTTGAGGTTTAGGCAACTCCTGCCCTCTGTTGGGCTACCGGTGGAGGTTGTGTCCTTGAAAAGCCTTTCTTTCCTGCTGAGACTAGAGGGAGTTCTCTTGTTCAGCCTGGGTTCCTCGGTAGCCCAGAGCTGGGGAGTCACCCATATGTGAGGACTGACTTCCTGCTTGGTCCTGGAGAAAGCGTAGTAACTCACCTGTAACAGGTGTTCTCCAGGAGCAGCAGGAATCAGTCCTCACAACCCTCCCTCCTCCCCTGGGAGTTGCAGTTGTACATAATTTATTTTTTCATTTTTGTGTGCTGTTCTTAGCTATGTCATTTGACTGAGGTAAGATGGCACCTTTAGGCGGGAAGGGAACCGCGCATGCGTGCCTCCATTCCCAAAAGCTTTCATAGAAAGCTGGGGAAATGCTCCGCTGGGGCTTCATCGGCGCCGATGACACCCATATGTGAGGACTGATTCCTGCTGCTCCTGGAGAACACCTGTTACAGGTGAGTAACTACTCTTTCAATCAAAAGAGACTCTCCTGTGCATTTATGCCACAGAGGTGTTTAAATATCTCTATCATATTTCCTCTATCCTGTCTTTCCTCTAACGTGTACATATTAAGATCCTTAAGTCTATCCTCATATGCTTTATAATGAAGACTACTAACCATTTTAGTAGCCACCCTCTGCACTGACTCCAACCTGTTTATATCCTTTGAAGGTGTGGTCTCCAGAATTGCACATAATACTCCAAATGAAGTTGCACCAAAGACAAACAGAGGCATTATCACCTTTTTTCTGCTGGCCATTCCTCTCCCTATGCACCCAACATCCGTCTAGCTTTTGCTGTTGCCTTTTCTTCCTGTTTAGCTATTTTATGATCATCGGACATAATCACGCCCAGGTCCTGCTCTTATTTTGTGGACATAAGTACTTCACTCCCTACTCTGTACCACTCCCTTGGATTATTGCAGCCCAAATGCATGAGCCTGCATTTTTTAGCATTATATCTCAGCTGCCATTCTTCAAGCTTAGCTAGATCCCTCCTCATGTTATCTGCTCCTTCCTGGGTATCTACTCTATTGCAGATTTAGGTATCATCTGCAAAGAGGCAAACCTTACCTGACAGCCCTTCCGCAATATCACTAACAAAGATGTTAAAAAGAATCGGACCAAGGACAGATCCCTGTGGCACACCACTGATAACATCCTTCTCCTCAGAGAGAGCGTCATTTACCTGTAGCCTTTGTCGCCTCCCACTCAACCAATTTCTAACCCAATCAATAACTTTAGGGTCCATCCCTAGGGTGCTCAGTTTGTTTATAAGTTGCCTGTGCTGAACGGTGTCAAAGGCTTTACTGAAATCTAAGTATACCACATCTATGGCTCTCTCTAGGTCCAACTCCCTGGACACCCAGTTAAAGAAATCAATCCGATTTGTCTGACGAGACTTGCCTCTAGTGAACCCATGTTGCCTCCAATCCTGTAATCCATTGGACTCCAGAAACCTCACTATTTTCTCTTTTAGCAGCATTTCCAATAGTTTACTCACCACTGAAGTTAAACTAACCGACTTGTAGTTTTCAACCACATCCTTACTTCCGCTTTTGTGTAAAGGGACCACATGTGCCTCTCTCCAGTCCTCTGGCACCACTCCCGACTCCAAAGAGGCATTGAAATTGTCAGTCAGTGGAGCTGCTAGAATATCCCCAAGTTCCTTCAGTATTCTTGGATGTATCCCATCTGGTCCCATCACTTTGTCCACTTTTAGTTTAGCTAGTTCCTCACAAACAGTCTTCTGAAAATCGTTCGAGATCTCCGTCGCTTCTGTTCCTTTTTGTGGGTGTTTTCTGAGATCCTGCTCCTGGCCCTTCATCTGTGAACACAGAACGGAAATATCTGTTAAGCAATTCTGCTTTATCCTCATAAGCTTCTACATATTCCTCTCTTTCACCTTTGAGTCTGACAATACCACGTTTGTCCTCCCTCCTCTCACTAACATATCTGAAAAACATCTTATCCCTTAATTTTATTGCATTGGCTATTTTTTCTTCTTTTTGTATCTTTGCATTCCTGACTACTTTACTAGCTTCTCTAAGTTTTTCCAAATATAGATGCCTGTCTTCCTTTCTCTGTGATCTCTTATATTTCATGAAGGCCTCTCCCTTTTTCTTCATCTTTTCAGCTACTTCTTTTGAGAACCATAGCAGCCTCCTTTTCCTTTTAACTTTATATACCTTTCTAACAAAAAGATTTGTTACCCTTAAAATATCCCCTTTTGGTTTTGCTCATTGTTTGTTTTTCTGTATCCCCCAGCTGTTCCCATCCTGCTAACGACTCCTTAAGGTATTGGCCCATTTTAGCAAAGTTATTTTTCCTAAAGTCTAAGACCCTTGCTTTTGAATGGATTTTTTTCAGCCCTAGTAATAATACTGAACCACACCATTGGGAGATCACTGGATGCGAGATGACCTCCCACTATAACATCAGAAACACTTTCACCATTGGTAAGCTCCAAATCTAGTATGGCCCCTTCATGTGTGGGTTCTGTTACCAGTTGCCTGAGTAGTTCTCCCTGTGGAGAATCCAGGATTTCCTTACTTCTAGATGACACCGCAGCAGGGATGGTTTGCTACAGTTTTGGATTTTTTACTCTGCAGGATGTGACTTGAGTTATGCTACCCATTGAAATGTAGTGTTTAGATTATAGCTCTGTCGATCTATGTAGTTCAAAGTGAACGCGATAGAATTATTATTAAACTGAAGTAAGATTGGAAAATATGGGAATAATCCAAAACAGAGGATGTAGTAAAAGCTGTTAGCGTAGCTAGTTTTAAGAGGTTTGGACATGCTCCTGGAGGAAAAGTCCATAAACCAATATTAAAGTGGACTTAGGAAATCCCTTGCATACCCCTCGGATAGGCAGCGTGGAATCTGTTTACTTTCTGGGAACGTGACAGGTACTTGTGACTTGGATTGGCCACTATTGAAAACAGAATACTTGGCCTGATGGACCTTTGCTTTGCTCTAGTATGGTATATCTTATGTTACTATGCTTTTGTGGGCATATGCTTGAGTTTTGAAAAATTTATTTTCAATGGTGCTGGTTGCTGGCTTGTAGCAGCCATCCTCTCCTTTCTTTAGGGCACTCTGGTTCAGGAACTGGCTTAGAGTTCACTCAAGGTTCAGGCATCAGCTATCTCCTGTTTCAGGAGAAAGGTGCAGGGTTGATCAGTGGCTTTGCATCCAGATGTAGTATGGGGGTTTTTTTGTTTTGTTTTTCTCAAGTGGGCAAAATAATACTAGTCTCCAGTTAGGTTCTCTGTACCTCCTTGAAATCTTAAAATGGCCTTCCAGGCATTGTTCAGCATTGCCCTCCTTGAAGATTCAAAAGGTAGGCTGAAGGATCTTTCCCTAAAGGTGGTCTTTCTGGTGGCGATTACATAAGTAAGATGCATTTTGAAACTACAGGCCTTGTCCTGTAGAGAACCTTTTTTGTCATTTCATAGAGAGATAGTTTCATTAAGTACAGTTTGCTTCTTTTTGCCCCAGGTAGTTTGTGTTTCATGTAAATCAGTCCATCATACTACCAATGTTTGGAGGGAATTCTCTGGAGGATGCAAGTAGGATGCTGCATCCTTCTGAATGTTAAGAGATCCCTCAAGATCTACCTGAAGGTCATGGAGCCATTCAAGAAGATGGCATCTCGTTGCGGTGTTTGATGGTAGGAAGAAAGGGCTGGCAGCTTCAAAAACTCCATTTAAGCAGGTGGATGAAACACACTGGATCCACCTACCTCTTGAATAGGTGGGTGGTACTGGAAGGGTTGATGGCCTACACATCCTCATGGGCAGAAACCTCGGATGAGATTACAAGGCCACAACCTTGTAGTCCTTATATATTCTCTCTAGGCACTATCGACTGGATGTTCAGTCTGATGAGGAGGCAGCTTTTGGTGCAAGCGTACTATGAAGAGCATTAGCCTCTTCCTGTCCCTAAGAGTTTATGCTGTGGTACATCCCGCTGGTAAAGGACTGGTCTGGTAAGGGCAACAAGGAAATGTAAATTGTTACCTTGATAATTTTGAGTTCCTTGAGTCCAAACAGAACAGTTCTTCCTTCCCTCCCGTATTGAAGGAAATGATACAGGGCCTCATCTAAAGAAGCTCGGACTTTAGTGACAAGGTTCCCAGGGTGGTAGTTTAGGTCTGATTCATGAGAAATGTTGATGAGTATGTTATTGATAACCAGGGCAGCTGGAGCCAATGATTCTGACTGGCATTGTGTCATGCAAACCTAGATCAGAAAAGAAGCTCTTGCTGCCTGAAGCCTGTCTGCCCTCAGCTGTCCATGACATACTGGGGACCCAAAGCTTACATCAACTGATTTAGATCAGGTCCCATGATCTAATTCTCTCTCTAGCCAAGGACATGGGCAATTCCCACTGGTAAAGGACTGGTCTGGAAGGACTATGATCAGGTGAACATAATTCACATTTTTTTAACCTTCATATTTTCTGCAAGTGACTGTGCTATGCGTGCCTTTTCAGAAACTTCCTTGGACTCCCCTAGAAGCTGGATTTGCTGTTCAAAAAATAATCTTGATTAAGCAGTTTTATAAAGACAAAATACAATTTAATAAAACACAATGCAGTTGATAAAAGCCTTTCACTTGACTGAGTGATTCATATGATGGTTCAGTGCAGTCCATTTCTTATTTCAACTGAGTAAGCCATTAGTTCTTTCAGCGGCATCTGTCATACCTAAATGTCTGACATACCAAGTTCCACAACATATTGAGTCTCAAGGATGAGTTATCCTTCCATTTACAAAGAATTTGTTTTAAAGCCAATGCGAATAAAAAAAGGTTAAGATCGTCTTCCCTGTAGGCAGCAGGGTTTGTAATTCTAAGGATTTCTGTATAATTTTATTAGATAACTGCTTTTGAATATCCAGTATAGTATTTATTTATTTATTTAACGCTCTTATATACCGCACTTTTTATCATCAGCGTGGTTTACAGTAAACTTAAAGTACTCACCGATAGCAACAGGCTGTCGTGAGTTTACATGTAACAGGAAGTCTAACAGGATACAACTTAGGGGAAAACTTTGTACATATGAATTATTTAACTATATACAATGGAATCCTTCAGTTATGCACGGAGTAGTGGAACATTTCAATATTGGTTTGTGATGAGGCTTAGGTTAAGTTGGGAACTGGTATTGAGAGAAGTATGAAAGGAACAGGTGGTGTTTTATGGCTGACACGGTCCCATATGACTGTCCGTAAAGATGCCAGATTGGGACAAAATAGCATATGGGAGAGTGTGCCAGGCCTAGTTTTACAAGACCTACAGGAATATGTGGATCCTAAGATGAAGATAGCACTTTTAGCTAGGGTCTAAATATTCTTATGTGCAAGAAAATGCATAGATTGTGAACTAGTTTGAATTTCTTTATCAGAGTATTTGCTCCCAAAAGAGCCATACGGTTTCATGCTCAATAACCCATCTAGGTTCTTTTTTGGAGTTGTTTGAATAATTTCTTTTTGTCCTCTGTCTGAATGAGGTGTGCTGCTTGCTTTGGACTCACATCCTCTAGCTGGCCGCTGAGAGCAGACATATGGAAGCATCTGCTGCTGAAGTGGACTTTGGGCTGATATGTTTGTGGGAAGTGAGCAGAACATCCTGGTGAACTGGCAGCACGTGGAACAGCTGAGGGAGATTAGTGCCACCCAGTCTGGCATTCTTTCCATGCTGACATAAGTGGCTATGCTCTTCCCAGGCTGCCTGAGGCTGACACTGCCCATACAAATGCCTCCCACGCCCACCTCTCACAGCCCCTACCCCCATTATCTCATATTGCAGTACTGCCTTAGTTTCCTGTAGGTTTCCCATGAGGAGTGGGGGAGGGGTTTCATGCAGGATTCTCTGGTTTGTGGTACTAGATTCTGTGGTGAGATGCTTGGAGTGAATAGAGAGGGTGCATGTGTGTGTGAAAATGGGGGCAGCATAGCTGGTATAAAAGTCCAGCCAAAGATAGCAGCATCTCAATGGATTCAGCCACATGAATAGATTGCCTTACATTCCCTACGGGGCCTGTAATTCTGTTCTAGCTGGACCCAGCATCTTATTAAAAGCAAAACATTTTTGGAATGTAAAACAGTATGGGCCTGATATTCTAAGGCATTTAAGCAGTTTGCAGACCTGTAAACTGTGTAAATGCCGCTAAGCGGGATATTCAGCAGCACCAACATGCTGCGAATATCCACGGGAGCTGCTGCTTGGCGCCCTGATGCTAACCAGTTAGCAGCAGAGTGTTCCAGGGGCAGCATGCAAGGATAATGTTCAGTGACGTTATTCGGTTGCTGCCTGGTCATCCTTTGCCGGCGCAAGTTAGGAACATTAAAAGCTGTCCTAACTTTCGCTGTTGAAGTTAACTGGGCAGTGGCTAAATATTGCCTCAGCCTGGTTAGCGTCCTGTTTCGCTGGCTGACCTGGATTTTCAATGTTGGGGTCCGTATTTGGCCCCGCCATTGAATATCTGGGTTTAGCATTCATGTGGCAAAGGCTTGCTGCTCTAATTGTGCTAGATGCTGCTGATGAATATTGGGCCCTATATTCCTATATTTGAATGCACCGGGGTCCTCTTTCAATACCAGTACAAGAGAAAGTTCAAGTAAAACATTAATTCCCAGCAGAGCAAAAAAACCGGAATAGATTTGGAACTGAATATTATAACATTGAAATTTAGAACTGTCCCAATATTGGAACAGCTATCTCTGGTCATATTCAAATTTTAGTAATGGTTATTCTTAAAAGAAAAGGGATCCAAACAGTGACATAAATTACAATGAGGGGCCGCTGCTGTTGTGGTGATGCGCGCCCCCCCCCCTTTGTGCAATGTCCCCCCGTGCAGTGGCAAACTTACTTACTTCCTGTTTGCTGCGCTACCTCTGCACTTCTGCCATGGGCCTGGCGGCTGTTATTGTGCAACTTTGGCCCGGTGAGGAACAGCGGCCGGGTCCGTGGCAAACTTAGAAGAGTGAGGGCACCGTGGCAAAGAGGAAGAATTGTTTGCCACACTGCCTTCCTGTACGCCCGGGCCCCCCTGCATTGCAAGGGCTGCTTGGGCAGAATTTATGCCAGAGGATCCAAACGTAGCTGGTTCTTAAAGAACAGTTTCTCAGCTAAAACAAGGTAGTAAAATTATTGCAAAATTATTTTCAGAAAAAATTACATATCTTGGAACTTATTTGTATTGTTCAAACTGTCTTTATGCCAGAAAGATACCTATCATATAATTTAAAAAAAAATGAGAGGGCTGTCTTGTTGGCAGTGCTGTGCAGTGGCAGGCAGACAGGCCTGGGTTTGATTCCTGGCTTGATTTTTTTCCACTCCTGGGTCAGCTGGGGAAACTGGACCCAGTGCTCATAGCCCTAGAAAGAAGCAGTCCCAGTCAGCACGCTATGATGACACCCAATGGCTGGATTTAAGGTGTGAGATTGGCAACTCTGCATTCTAGAAACCTACAATTTCCCCAGTTCCAGGATTTTTGCCAGTTCTGGTTTTAAATTTGCCTTAAAATGCAGTATGATATTTGTGATCCCTGATTTTACCCACTAGAATCAGTGCTGGAGGTCCCATAATGCATCATTATAAGCTTGTCAGAAATCCAGAACTGGTTTCAAATCTCACTCCTGGAAAGGGGTAACTTGGCAGCTCTGAGAATGAATCCATCTGTGGATCTGGTCATGAACTATTGCTATAATGACTGGAGTAAGGGGAGTTCAGAAGGGATATAAAATCAGATTGACTACATCTGTGGAAGTCAACTGTGGAAAAGCTCAATAGCATCAACAAAGACAATATCTGGAGCTGACTGGGCAGCCTCAGAAGGAGAAGAACCGGGAAATGACACTGAACTGAGTTTGGACAATGTTATATCACATCAAGTTTAGGGCCAGTGGGGTCCCAGTATCTTTGCTTTGTAGTTAAGTTAAATTGTTTTACATGTTGAGGGCTAGTGGGATATGTGGGAGATGGTGGCTGGGGGGAGGGGTTCAGGGGCGACAAGGGGACAAATGGGCCTGGGATGGCAGGGAGGAATGGATTGATGGATGGGGTGTGAGTGAGGGGGGAAGGAAGTAACAGGGTGGGGACCCACAGGGGGGTCACTTCCTCGGAATTAAGATCAGAGCGAGGCTCTATGAGATGGGGGAGTGGGATTGGGGAAGGATAGGGCAGGAAAGATATCTATCCCAAAATGGGTGGGGCAGAGGGGGTGAGGTTCAAGGGGCATGGCCAGTAGCTTAATAGTGGGGACCCTGAATGTGAGGGGCCTATATTCCCCACAGAAGCGCAAGATGTTGCTGCGGGAAATCCGAGATCAGCACTGGCAGGTGGTGTTTGTTCAAGAAACCCACCTGAGGGGGGCGAAATGAACATCTCCTGGGACTGTGGGCTTTTCAAACATTTTTTGCAGCAGAGAGTAGTGATTGCAGGCGGGCGAGTGTGACGATCTTGATTAAAAATGATGTACCATTTATTTTGGGAGGGGTGCATCGTAAAATGGACAGACGGGCTTTAGCAGTGTGGGGGGAGTTGTATGGGGAAAGCGAGGTTACTTACCTGTAACGGGAGTTCTCCGTGGACAGCAGGATAAGTCAGCCACACTAGGTGACGTCATCCGACAGCGCCGAGATGGAAGTACTCTCTATAGCTCAGAAGGGCTTAGCCCTTCTGAGCTTGGGCTACCTAGGCCCCACCTCTGGGTTCGCCCCTAGCCAGCCACTGAGTTACTAGCTGAGCCAACTGCTAGGGGCATGGACCCGGGAGGAGACCATAACCTTGCAGGGGTGGAGGGAGGGAACTTATGGCTGACTTATCCTGCTGTCCACGGAGAACTCCCGTTACAGGTAAGTAACCTCGCTTTCTCCTAGGACAAGCAGGATGAGTCAGCCACACTAGGTACCTCCCAAGCTATGAAGAGCTGAGGTGCAAGGGTCGGTCGAGTGAAGGAAGCAACGTTATTGTTTGAGAAAGCCTGTTTATTGTGTAACAGTGAAAGCAATTTCACAGTGTAGACATTTTTGTCAGGTTCACAGTACAAAAGCAGATTCTTAGTGCAGTACAGACAGTGCAAACAATAGTGCTAATGATGCAGTAACAGTGCAGAACAACGATAGTGCAAATGATGAAACAGTGCAGAACAACAACATAAGAGAAGCGTAACGCACAGTAATCGATAGCAGGACAATGCTGCAGAGATAGACAGTCCAGACGGTTCAACAGTCTAGAGTTACTGGCTCAGCGGGTCTGCCATGGAAAGGACAGCCCGGCCGAAAGCGAGGTGCTCGTTGCAGAGGTTGCGGCAATTGTGCCTGTGGAGGGACGACCGGGTGGCTACTTTGTAGATATCTGCCACGGGGACCGATTTCAGGTTGGCGATGGAAGAAGCCATCGCTTGTAGCTGGTGCATGTTGACTGGTGGTGCAGGTCCTGCCCCTGCTTGTTCCAAGCAGAAGGCGATGCAGGCAGAGATCCACAGGGACAAGGTCCATTTGGAGACTGGATGGCCCTGTTTGTTCGAGTCATAGGAGATGAAGAGTTGTGTCCCCTTGTGGAGAGGCGCAGTCCAGAGAAGGTAGATGCGGAGGGCCCTGATGCAGTCCAGAGTGTGCAGCCTTCACTCCGGAGAGGAGTGGGGCTCGGGTTGGAAGCTAGGTAGTTCTATGGACTGGTTGATATGGAAGGCAGAGGCCACATTAGGCACAAATTTTGGGTGCGTCCTGAGGGAAGCTCTGTTGTTGGTGTTCTGGGTGTAGGGTGGGTGCGTCACCAGGGCTTGTAGCTCGCTGATCCATCTGGCTGATGTAATGGCAATTAGGAACAGGGTTTTCCAGGAGATATGCTTCATGTCCGCTGAATGCAAGGGCTCGAAGGGAGGTAGGGCGAGCTGACAGAGGACAGTGTTGAGGTCCCAGTGAGGAACAGGGTCCCTGCGTGGAGGGTGTAGGTTGGTGGATACGTCTCTGCAGCGGTCATGGAATGCCGCGATCTCAGTGAGATGAACTCAGATGGATTGAGGCTGTAATTTCTGTTGGGAGAGTTCGGTTAGGTATTGTAGTACTTGCGGTGTAGGGCAGGAGAAAGGGTTGAGTTGCTGGGCGGAGCACCAGGAGGTGAAGCATTTCCATTTCGGGCCGTACGACTTCCTCGTAGAAGGGTGTCTGGCTGCGAGTACTACGTGCATGACCTCAGCCAGAAGGTGGAGGGGTGATAGGGTTACCCGCTCAGCCTTCATGTTGTTAAGGACGGGGTCCGCAGATTGGGGTGCAGTGTGTTGCTGTCATCCTGGGAGATTAGGTCTGGTCTCAGGGGAAGGCGGATTGGTGCTTCCCGTGCAAGGCGGTTGAAGAGCGTGAACCACCCTTGGCGAGGCCGGTGGGGTGCGACTTGCGTCCTGTCCAAGATGATGCGTTGTAAGGTCAGTGGTATCAGGGGGAAGGGCAGGAATGTGTACACTAGTGACCAGCCCCCCCCCCCCCCCAGTAAATGTCAAATGCATCCGGGGCGATGCTGCAGTGAGAGGGACACTTCAAGCAGAAGGTATCGCATTTGGTGTTCCCCTCAGTGGCAAAGAGGTTGATTTGTGGTTGTCCCCACTGCTGGAAAAGGGTGAGGGACACCTGGCAGTTGAGTGTCCATTCGTGAGGGTTGAGCTGGCGGCTGAACCGGTCCGCTAGCTCATTCTGGAGCCCCTGTAGGTAAGATGCCCGGATGAGGCAGTGGTTGTGCAGGGTGAACGTCCACATATGAAGGACTTTCCCTGCTGAGAGCACAGGAGCCTGTTCCACCCTGTTTGTTGATGTAGAACATGGCTACCTGGTTGTCGGTTTGGAGAAGGACGACTTTCCCGCAGATCAGGCTCTGGAAGGTTTTTAGAGCATGTCGGATTGCCCTGAGTTCCAGGAGGTTGATATGATAGGTCCGTTCCCATGCCGTCCACGCTCCTTGGGTGCGGAGGTGAAGGCAGTGCGCCCCCCAGCCGGATGGGGAGGCGTCTGTGGTTATGGTCAACTGATGGACGGGCTGTCTCAGAGGGCGGCCACGTGTAAGGTTCTTCCTGTGGGTCCACCAGCGGAGGGACGCTATTACTGCAGTATCCATGTGGATCTGGGAGCCGAGGAGCTGTGAGTGCTGGGTTCCAATGTGACCTCAGGTGCCATTGTAAATGGTGCATGTGGAGTTTCGCCATGGTTACCACTTGGGTCGATGCTGCCATGTGGCCCAGAAGGTGGAGGAGTGCTCTGGCAGTCGTGGGGCCATTCCCAGAGGCACGCCGTATCAGTCGAACGATGGCATCCCTCCAAGGAGGCAGTAAAAACGCCCTGGAGACTGTGGTGTCTATCACTCTGATGAACTTGAGGTGTTGAGCGAGTTGCAGGTGCGACTTCTGGTAGTTCACCAGGAAGCCCAGAGATGTCGAGATGGTCTGTCGTGTGGCAGATGTGGCTTCCTGTAGAGTGAGGGCTGAAATCAGCCAGTCGTCCAGATATGGGAACACGCATATGCCCTGCTTGCAGAGGTGGGTGGCTGCAACGGCCACGTATTTGGTGAACACTTGTGGTGCAGGTCTGAAGGGGAGGACCTTGTATTGGAAGTGTCTCCCCAGGATCTGGAAGTGGAGGAACTTGTGGTGGTCCTTATAGATGCTGACATGCGTGTAGGCGTCCATTAGGTCCAGAGATGAGAGCCACTCCCGCGCTGAATGGGGGGTAGGATGGAACCGAGGGAGTGCATCCTGAACTTTTCCTTGACGATGAATTTGTTGAGATTGCGGAGGTCGAGGATGGGGCGGGATCCACCTGACTTCTTGGGAACCATGAAATATCTGGAGCAGAAGCCGGAGTAGAAGCCCTTTAAAAACGGCGTGCTCCATCGCAGGAGCAGAGCACGCCGCTGCCGAGAGGATCAAAGGGCAGCGGCCCTTTAAAAGTGGCGTGCTCCATTGCAGGAGCAGAGCACGCCGCCGCCAAGAGGATCAAAGGGCAGCGGCCCTTTAAAAGCGGCGTGCTCCATCAGGCGGACCCACGCCTGAGGGCCTTGCCAGAGGGCCTTTTGGCGTGGGCCTGGGAGTGCTCTGATCTGAGCCATGAACCCTGATCCTCCTAATCATCACAGCTGCTGAAGCCGGCCCTGGATCCGGGTAGGCACGATCGCTCCTCCACACTTCTCCTCCAGATCTCAACCATCTCGCCAACACCACCTTCCTTCAAGTAACTTTCCTTCACTTGCTGCCCACTGCTGACATTGACCTTCCTTCCATTACCCGCCTTGTACTTGCTACCCATTGTCTGCTTAGTACTGTTACCTACTGCCTGCCTAGTGCTGCTAACCATTGTTTGCACTGAACCGCTACCCGCTGATTGCCTAGACCTGTTGCCCACGGCCTGCACTGAACTGCTACCCAGTACTTGCACAGAACTGCTGCTCACTGCCTCCACTCCAGCAGAATTGCTACCCAATACTACTCTGAACTGCTACCCAGTGTTGCGTAGAACTGCTTCCCAGTGTTGCCTAGACCTGCTACCCAGTGTTGCATAGAACTGCTTCCCATTGTTGCACAGTACTGCTACCCAGTGTTGCTTACGACTGCTACCTATTGTTGCTTAGAGCTGCTACCCATTGTTACGTAGAACTGCTACCCATTATTGCCTAGAACTGCTACCCAGTGTTGCACAGTACTGCTACCCATTGTTGCTTAGAACCGCTACCCATTGTTACGTAGAACTGCATCCCAGTGTTGCTTAGAACTGCTATCTATTGTTGCATAGAACTGCTCCCAGTATTACACAGAACTGCTACCTATTGTTGCTTAGAACTGCTACCCATTATTGCCTTGACCTGCTACCCAGTGTTGCATAGAACTGCTTCCCAGTGTTGCACAGTACTGCTACCCATTGTTGCTTAAAACTGCTACCCATCGTTATGTAGAACTGCCTCCCAGTGTTGCTTAGAACTGCTATCTATTGTTGCGTAGAACTGCTCCCAGTGTTGCACAGAACTGTTGTTGCTTAGAACTGCTACCCATTATTGCCTAGAACTGCTACCCAGTGTTGCTTAGGACTGCTACCTATTGTTGCGTAGTACTGCTACCCATTGTTTGCTCAGACCTTGCTGCCCACCCCCATGGCCCCACATCTCATCTTCCTTCTCTCCCTCATCCTCCCCAACTGCCTCCCCTCCTATCAACACCCTCCCTCCTCTCCCCTTGCCCTTCTCACTTCTCCCTCCACTCTCCCCCCTAGCCTAGCATCTGCTTTCGAGCCTCTCCACACTATCCCCCGCACTTACCCAACCCCCTTTCCACCTTCCTCACTTCTCCCTCTGTTCTGCCCCCTACCCTAGCACCTGCTCTTGAGCTTTTCCACACCATCCCCCACATTCAACCTGCCCCCCTCTCTTTAAGGCAACCCCACCCTCGCTTCCGCCGTACTATCTCCACTTTCCCTCGCTCTCTAATACTCATTCTCCTTCTCTCATCAGGTAATATCAACCCTAATCTTGGTCCCCCCGATTTCTCTCCCACTCTAAAGATAGTTCCTCACGTACCCTATCTAATCTCATCCACATCTCCCTCCTTCCACCCCCTCTCAGTCCATCCCGCAATCACTCACCCATAAATATCAATTTCAACCCTACCCCCAAAAATAATCCCTCACATAACCTACCCGGCACCATCAAATT
The DNA here is from genome assembly GCA_033557465.1 of Ichthyophis bannanicus. Taxonomy (NCBI): domain Eukaryota; kingdom Metazoa; phylum Chordata; class Amphibia; order Gymnophiona; family Ichthyophiidae; genus Ichthyophis; species Ichthyophis bannanicus. The sequence goes on from CM066039.1 coordinate 199,766,380, forward strand.
ATCCCTCATTTCCCCCCCCCCCCTCATATCCCTCTCGGGGAGCACATACACCCAAACATACCCACCCTCACCCTTCTCCATCTAAAGCTCGCTACTACCCTAAAAATAGACCCCCGTGCTATTCTAATAAGAAATCCGCGCGTAACTTATCCAACCTTATCCATATCCCTCTCCTCCCCCCCCCCCCTCCGCTCTCCCGTTTACTTGCACCCTATGGAACGCATGCTCAGTCATTAAAAAGAACTCTTTTATTCATGATCTTTTCATCTCTAATGCCCTACACCTCCTCGCCCTGACCGAGACCTGGCTTCTCCCAGACGACACCGCATCCATTGCCTTCTCTGCTATGGGGGCTACCAATTCTCCCATACACCTCGACCTACTGGTCACGGTGGTGGTGTTGGCCTCCTACTCTCTCCGTCTTGCCAATTCCAACTCCTCCTGCCACCCCAATCACACTCCCCCCTCTCCTTCGAAGTCCACTCCATTCGCCTCCTCACACCACTTCCCCTCCGAGTAGCGGTTATTTATCGCCCACCCGACTATTCCAAGTCGACCTTCCTCACCGACTTCGACTCCTGGCTCTCTGCCTTTATGGATCCCTCCTTCCCCACTCTTATTCTCGGCGACTTCAACATTCACGTCAACAACCCCTCTGACCCTCATGCCTCAAAGTTCCTCACTCTTACCGCCTCGTTTGACCTTCAACTTTGCTCCACTGCCCCCACACACCTACATTGCCACTGCCTTGACCTAATACTCTTCTCCAATTCCTCTCCCTCAAACATCCGCAAATCAATCCTTCCCTTATCTGACCATCACTTCTTAACTTTTACTCTACAGCTCCCGCCATCCCAACCTCGTCCTGTCTCCTCTGACCTATTTAGAAATCTGCATAATATTGATCCTCTGACTCTCTCCTCCACCATTTCTCCATCTCTTTCCTCCATTTTATCATCTGAGTCCGTCGATGAGGCATTATCCTCATACAATGCTATACTATCCTCATCCCTTGACACTCTTGCCCCTTCCACCCCACGTCCTGTTAAACGATCTACTCCCCAACCCTGGCTTTCACCCACAATCCGTTACTTACGCATCTGTGCCCATTCTGCCGAACGAGCCTGGTCCAAATCCCGCTCCCCAGCAAACTTTCTACATTTCAAATTCATGCTTGGCTCCTTCCAGTCAACCTTAGCACTTGCCAAACAAGATTACTACATTCATCTGACTAATTCCCTTGCCTCTGATCCTTGCCGTCTCTTTAACACCCTCAATTCTCTCCTCAGGGTCCCCCCGCCCCAATCCCGCCCTCTGCCCAAACCCTAGCCGACTACTTCCACGACAAAATCCTCAAAATTACCTTCCAGTTCCCTACCTCCTCATCTACCTCCCCTCCTTCCCATTTCTCCTCCCCCATCCATACTCCCCCGGCCAGCTTCTCCTCCTTCCCTTCGATCTCTGACGATGAAACCACACTCCTTTTTTCCTCCTCCAAACCCACCACCTGTTCTTCAGACCCTATCCCCACCCATCTCCTGCGTTCCATCTCCCTCACCATTGTCCCCTCCATCACTCAAATCCTCAACCTTTCACTCTCCACTGCAACTGTCCCTGCTGACTTCAAACACGCTGTTGTCACACCCCTCCTCAAGAAACCCTCACTTGATCCCACATGCCCTTCTAACTATCGACCCCTCTCCCTCCTTCCCTTCATATCCAAACTATTAGAACGAGCAGTCCACCGTCGCTGCCTTGACTTCCTCACCTCCCAGGCCCTCCTGGACCCACTTCAATCCGGCTTCCGTCCCCTACATTCCACTGAAACAGCACTCACTAAAGTCACAAACGAACTGTTCCTGGCTAAATCCAAGGGCCTCTACTCTATCCTCATCCTTATTGACCTTTCTGCTGCTTTTGACACCGTCGACCACGACCTTCTCCTCATCACCCTCTCCTCGCTTGGCTTCAAGGATTCCATACTATCCTGGTTCTCCTCCTACCTCTCCCATCGCTCATTCAGTGTATGCTCTGGTGGCTCCTCCTCCTCCCCTACCCCACTCCATGTAGGAGTACCCCAGGGATCTGTCTTGGGCCCCCTCCTCTTCTCTCTCTAACCCAAGGCCTTGGCGCGCTCATCTCCTCCCATGGCTTTCAATACCATCTCTATGCCGATTACTCCCAAATCTACCTCTCTACACCTGATATTTCCTTGGTAACCCAGTCCAAGATCTCTGCCTGTCTTTCGGACATCGCTGCCTGGATGTCTCATCGCCGATTAAAATTGAACATGGCCAAGACTGAACTCCTTGTGTTTCCACCCAACTCCTCCCCCCCCACTTCCCCCTCTCTCAATCCATGCGGATGGATCTACTATCCTTCCTGTTCCCTCGGCCCGCAATCTGGGGGTTATCTTTGACACCTCCCTCTCCTTTTCTGCTCACATCCAGCTTGTAGCTAAGACCTGCCGCTTCTTTCTCTACAACATCAGCAAAATCCGCCCCTTCCTCTCTGAACACACTACCAAAACGCTTATCCACTCCTTAATCTCCTCTCGCCTTGATTACTGCAACCTACTCCTCGCTGGTCTTCCCGCTAGCCACCTCCTTCCCCTCCAATCTATACAAAATCATGCCGCTCGACTAATCTGCCAACCTCGCCATGCCCACGTTACTCCTCAGGTCGCTTCACTGGCTCCCTGTCCAATCCCGCATCCAATTCAAGCTTCTCCTGCTAACCCATAAGTGCATCCACTCTATGGCCCCTAACTACCTCTTATCTCTTATCTCTCCCTACATCCCCTCTCAAAATCTGTGCTCCTTAACAAATTACTTCTATCAATGCCTTTCACACGCACTGCAAACTCCCGACTGCGCTCCTTTCACCTTGCTGAACCTTACTCCTGGAACAGCCTACCTGCGTCTGTGCACCTGGCATCCTCCTTTGCCCTCTTCAAATCCAGACTGAGGACCCACCTCTTCACTGTTGCATTCAGATCCTGACTCCTTCCTCTTCTAACCCTAACCCCCGTCATCATTTATGACCAAACTACTGACCAAACCGTACCTTGCACAGAACTGACTAATGCTCTACCTTGCGCAGAACTGACTAATGCTCTATACTGTTCTAACTTTTGTAAGCTCCAATGAGCTTGACTCTGACGGGCAGGGACTGTCTCTTGTATGTTGGCTACCTCTTGTTAGGTCAGCTGTGCAGTGCTGCGTGCGTGGCACTTTACAAGTGATGAATAGTAGTAGTAGTAGTAGTGAACCTCCTCCGATGATACGGGTTCTATTGCCTTGGAAGCCAAGAGAGAGGATATTTCAATTGTTAGATCCATAAGAGAGGCGGTTCCTGCTTTGTCTCCGGGAGGTTTGCGTTGCCATGGTGCGGAGTGGAATCTGATGCAGTACCCGTTCTTGATGATCTGGAGGACCCACTTGTCTGTTGTGATGGACTCCCAGATCGGCAAGAAGGTGGTGAGCCAACCCCCGGTGGGGGGATAGGCTTTGTGTTGTCAAAAGGGCTGGCTGGGTTTTGTCGCCCGGCTTGGGGGGTCTTTTGTTGCCTCCGTTCTCGTTGGCGAGGTTTGTTGCAGTAGGAGGCCTGTTGAGGCTGTGGCTTGTACCATGGCTGCTGCCACTTGCGATAGGAGTTGTACTGCCATTTGGAGGACGAGTACGGCTTCTGTTGATAGGCGCTCTTGCGGCCGGAGCGCTCTAAGCCCTCGTCCGCGAGGGTTTGTAGTGTGGCACAGTGGTCCTTCATTGTGGTGATGGTGTCGTTAACTCTGTCGCCGTATAGGGAGCCTCCGGTACAGGGGAAGTCAGCGATGCGGTCATGGGTATCTTCTCGTAGTCCAGAAGCCTGGAGCCATGCGAGGTGACGAGCGGAGATGGCAGTTCCAGCTGTGCGTGTGGCTCTGTCAAAAGCGTCGAAAGCCACTTGTACTTGGTGCTTTGTGCACTCCTGAAGGTCCGCTAGGGAGCCATTGGCAAAGGTTTGGTTGTCTTGCAGGAGAGCAGAGACTGTGTCTTTTAGCTGCCCCAGGAGGATGTCCTGGTAGAGGGCATGTTGAAGCTGGTATGCAGACACTCTAGCACATAGCATGGCGCCCTGAAAAGCCTTTCTACCGACATCGTCGAATAGCTTGAGGTCCCTACCTGGGGGGTTGTTGGCATGTGTCCGTGTTGATTTGGAGCGTTTGAGGGCTGATTCCACGACAATGGATCCTTGTCGAATCTTGGCAATGGCTGGATCTGGTATTTTAAATCCAGTTTGTGGGAGGTGGAGGGCCCAGAGTTAGGGTTCTGCCATAGCTTGAGGAGGTTCACATGAAGCAGGGAATTCACGGGTATAGGTGCAGGGGCCCTGGGTGTCTCTAGGAACTTTAGTGCTGCCTGGGTTTCTGGGTGCTGGTCAGAGGGGTGGTAGGGTGAGGTCAGGGCCATAGCTGAGGCCAACTTGCATAGGAATCTCGGATAGGTGAGGTCCTCCGGATTGTTCAGAGGGGGGGGTCCGCCATTGTAGAGGCGAGGTCTTGTCCCGATTGTAGATGCAAGGTCTTGTCCCATGGAGGGTTCAGTGGGAACAGGGGACTCAGGGGTAATAGTCTCTACTTCATTGCAGGGGGTGCCCGTGACACAGGAGGGTGAATGCACCGGCCCTAGTGAAGCTGCTGGAGAATCGGGGCCCACGTGTCCCAAGTAGAGTGCCGGAGTAGCAGAGCGAGCCTGGACCCATTGTTGAAAAAAGCTGGAGAGCAGGGTGGAGAATTGAGATGCCATGTCAGGGATTCCTTGCTGGGGAAGAATAGCAGGAATGGTCTTTTGTAGAACCCTTAGTGAAAGAGAGGATGCCTCTGGGGATTCAGGAGCCATAGGAAGTTGCTGAGAGAGTTAAAAATCAGAGTCGGAGCCAGGGGGAAGCACATACCTACTGTGGAGAGCAGTGCTACCGGGGCTGGAAGAATCATTGGAAGGAGATCTCCAATGCTTTTGCTGAGGCCTCCGACGGTGTCTCTTCTGAGGAGGGCTGCTGCTGGAGTTGCTGCTGCTGCTGGAGTGCCTCCCCCGGCATCTGTGATGTTTTTTAAGAGCCTCTGCTACGTCTGCACGGACTGGAGCAGTGTCTCCGCGCCGATGGAGAGGCTTGCCGGTGAGAGGGGGAGCATCGGGAGCTGTGCATTCTGGGCGAAGCGTTGCGAAGCGGAGCCAGGGGTGGAGGAAGCAGTCAAGATGCCCGCCGGCACACCTGGGAGTTCCCACGCTGGATTCTGAGGCACCGGAGGAGATTCGGAAGAAGTAGAGGCTGCCGGAGGGGTGAGCAGGCTGGGAGGCACACTCAAGGCATCGCGGCTGCAGATGGAGGCCGGAAGGGGCACATCCGGAGCCACGGAGGGAGCAGGCTGCATCGGGGTTGGGCTGGAGCATGCTGGAGCAGCATGTGCAGCCGCGTGGTCTGCAGGAGCAGTGTGTGCAGCCGCGTGGACTACCGCTGGGGTTCCCTTCGCCTGGAGGGAATGCCGCCGAGATTTTCTTGCCCAAGGAGACATTCTGGCACAGTGAGTGCAGTCCTCAACTTTGTGGGATATGCCGAGACATCGTATACAGTGATCATGTGAGTCTGTTGAGTTCATCTTCCTAGAGCAGGTCGGGCATTTTTTTTTAATATACTTTATTTAATATCCATCAACACATTCAACATACAATGTGCAATAATCCTCAGAGGGGTGTACTCTGATCCCCTCACAGAGGATAAACAAAGCAGAGATAACAGATGGAATGATTTTACCCCCATAAATCCCCCGTTCCTCCCCCGCCCACTACCCACCCCCCCTCTGTCCCCTCACCCAAAGCACACCACCCAACACCCTCCATGCACCTCCCACCGTGCTTCATACAGTTCACATCGCTCCCCAAACACATGTCTCCTCAATTACCAACATGTAAAATCTCATTGCGACACCTGGTAGTTTGCTGCTGTATATAAGGCTCCCAGACACGCATAAAAGCTGTCCAGCGTTTGACACTGCCCCGTGCCCTCCATCTCTCTGTGAGCAGAAGTTGGTGGAAACAGTTACGCCATTCACCAAATAGAGGTGGACTACTTTCCCTCCAGAGACGCAGAATGGGTCCCTTCCCAACCAAGCAGGCCTTACGCACCAACACCCGTTCCCCCTCCGCCACTGGGCAGGGGGGGTCGAGCCGGTCTAGCACAACAAGGGCCCCGGTCCATCGCACACGCCGCTGTAGTAAGCGATTTAGAAAGGTACTTATCTTAGCCCAATAAGAGCGCACTAATCTACACCCCCACCACATATGGAAAAGAGTTGCCATAGGCTCTGAGCATTTCGGGCAAGACCCATCCAAAGTTAGTCGACTGCGGAACGCCCTCCGCGGAGAAAAATACGCCCTGGTTACGCATTTAAATTGTGTCTCCCTCCATCGGGCCTCCAGGGACAACCTCCCTATACCTTTTAAGGCCTGAAGGACAGCCCCGGGGGGCACCACTTCTCCCAATTCCCTTTCCCAAGCTGCCTCAACCCCCTGGTAATCGGGGGCGAAACAAAACCTAGCCCAACGCTTCTTATAATCCGAAATCGTTAGGGGGTTCTCCTCCCCCAAACCGAAAAACTCCAAGATCCGCGCAGAGCGGGCCACCTGTATCTCCTCACGAGGAAGGGACGACACGTAATGCGCAAGCTGCAGATAAGCGAAACAATGCCTAGGGGATAGGTCATACTCTCTTCTCAAGGTCGAAAAGGTTTTGCAGTGCCCGGAGGGCTCGACCACATGCCCGATATTCTGAATACCTCGGGCTGCCCATTCCCGAAACACCTTCGTCTCCGAGCTTGGGACAAAGGTTGCATTGCCCTGTAATGGGAGCCAACTGGAGACCCTCCACGAGCTGTGCCAGCGAAGATTAAGGTACTTCCAAGTACGCCGAGCAGAACCAATCAGCTCACTACGCACTACATGACGAGGGAGGGCATGGTGAGTCCCATGTAAAACTCCCAGTAATGTCCAAGGTGCCACAAAGCATTCCTCCAGGGCTCGAGGTGTATAAACCTCTGTCCCTCCCAACCAGTCCCCAAGGTGACGCGCCTGACAGGCCATAGCATAACCCTTAAGATCCGGGAGGCCCATCCCCCCCTCACGCCAAGACCCTACCATTCGTGCCCACGAGATGCGTGCCTTCCCTCCTTTCCAGAGGAACTGTCTTATGGCGATCTCGAAACGACGGGTGTCCCGTCTTAACAGCCAGACTGGCAATGTTTGAAACCAGTACAACAGCCTTGGTAAAATCACCATTTGAATCGCTGCAATCCTCCCAGAAAGGGATAGCGGAAGTAATTCCCATGCTTTTAGCTGTTGCTGAAGCCGCTTTAGGGACTTTGCCAGATTACGCGAATACAGCATTTGGGGGTTGCGAGTCAACACTATACCTAAGTAGGTAAATTCATCGCCCGCCCACCTAAGGGGGAATGTCCCTGCCCAGTTCCCAGCCAGCTGCGTAGATACGTCCAACGCCTCTGACTTATCTCTGTTAATGCGCAGCCCAGCTAAGGTACCAAACCGCGCAAACTCCTCCAATAATTGCGGCAGCGATTGTTCCGGGGAGAGCAAATGGACCAAAATATCATCAGCAAAGGCCGATAGCTTGAATTCCTGTGAGCCTATTCGAATTCCCTGTATCTCTTTGGAAGCCTCTATAGCCCGGATCAACGGGTCCAGTGACAACACAAATAATAGGGGGGAAAGAGGGCACCCCTGTCTTGTGCCCCGTTCCAGGGGAAATTCCTCAGACAGGATACCATTGCAGAGTACCCCTGCCGTAGGCCGCACATATAAACTCCCTATCATCCCACAGAATTTGTCTCCTAGCCCATAGCGCGGAAGGAGTTGACGAAGAAATTGCCAATCCACCCTGTCAAAGGCCTTCTCTGCGTCAAAACTTATAAGCAGGGAAGGCAACTGTTGGGCATGCACCCATTCTAAAGACGCCAGGATCTTACGTAGGTTACGAACCGCGTGTCTCCCCTTAACAAACCCCACTTGGGAGTCATGCACTAACTGGCCTATAACCGTTGCCAGTCGCGTCGCCAAAACCTTCGCATTCAATTGAATATCAAAGTTAAGCAGGGAAATAGGGCGATATGACCCCACCAGTAAGGGGTCTTTACCCGGCTTGGGGATCAGCGTAAGATGGGCATGGTGGTTCCCCCAGCGGTAGGCCCCTCTTTCCGCCCTCCCATTAAAGACCTCCGCTAGCAAGGGGCTCACTGGTTCAGCCAGGAGTTTATAGAACTTGGCTCCTAGGCCATCCGGCCCCGGTGATTTATGGCAATTAGCTGTAGAAATCGCGGAGGATATCTCCTGCGCAGTGATAGGTAGTTCTAGGGCCTCCCTCTGTTCTTCAGTAAGCCGTGGTAGGCGCAACGAATTCAAGTACTCATCGAGCTCTACCATAGACGGGGGCTGCGCCTTATATAAATTGTGAAAAAAATTCCGGAAGGCCCGGGCTATCTCAACAGAGTCTTTCAATAAGCGTCCCTGTTCGTCTCGAAGGGCTGTCACTAAGGAGGACCCCCGTTGCCCCCTCAAACAACGCGCCAACAACTTCCCTGGTTTATTCCCAAAACAATGTAGACGGTATTTATAATAGAGGACGGATTTCTTGGCTCTTTGGTGTAGCAATTCATTAAGGTCTACCTGGGCTTCCCAAAGCTTTTTCTTGTTCGCAGTGGTTGGGTGATGAGCACACACCCTTCGCAGACGGGTAACCAGACGCTCCAGGCCAATCACTCGCTCCGCTATCAGCCGACTCTTCCGGGCAGCAAACCCAATAATATCACCCCGTAGCACCACTTTTGCGGTTTCCCACACCAATTCCGGGTCTTCACTATGGCACTGGTGGTCATCCACAAACTCCCGCCAACGCCGCTTCAAGAAATGCTGAAATTCAACATCCTGGCACAACCCCAAAGGAAGTCTCCAGAGTCTCGCCCGGTTCTATACTATCCCCCAATGCAACTCCATCCCGACCAACGCATGGTCGGAGATTTCCAGGGGGCCGATCTGCACCTCCCCTACATAAGGAAACAGGGCCCCGGACACTAGGAAGTAATCAATTCGGGCACTAGAACCATGGGCCCGAGACTGGTGGGTAAAATCTCTTTCAGCAGGGTGAAGCAAACGCCATGGGTCAACTAATCCTAGTCTATCGCGAAAGCGCTGTAGCACCCGAGCCAACAGAGTCCGCTCTCTCGCCTCCCCCCCCCCCCGAGAGGTGTCAAGGTCGACGTCCAGAACCCCGTTGAAATCTCCCCCCAAGAATAGCGGGAATTCCGGAAGTTGTTCAATTTTAGAGGCCAAGAGCATTATAGAAGCCAGGTTCTATCCCATTAGGGCCATATATATTACCAATAATCACTGACCGCCCTTCCAGGCTTCCCACCAATAGAAGAAACCACCCATCTTCCGACGCCACTATCTTTTCCATGGCGAAGCGCACCCTCTTATGTATCAGAATGGCTACACCCCCCTTTTTCCCTCGTGCCGGGGACCCCCAAACCTGCCCCACCCAACCCCTACAGAGTTTTGCATGTTCTGCCTCGGATTGATGTGTTTCCTGGAGCAGGGCCACATCACAGTGCTGTCTGGTTAAGGCCTGCAAGATTTTATAACGCTTAATTGGGGTCCCTAAGCCACAAACATTCCAGGTGATTACCTTCAGAGGCATGGGGCAGTGTCAAAAGTCGTCCAGAACACAAAACCTAATCTCAACAAGGGAGCTCCCCCAGCCTGGAGCTCCCCCCCCCAGCAATTATCAGAACCATACAAAGCTGCATATCCTGAAACAATAAGGTGTGTGCTTTCCCCTCCCTACGCCTCCCCCCCCCCCTGCCCTCCCACTATTCGATTAACCAGTCCACCCATGGTTGGACAACTTCCCTATGGCAGTTGGGATTGCCCCAAACATCCCCGAGCCGTATGGTGAGCCTAACGCATTCATAACAGAGATCTTCAGCGCTGGTCCGACTGGGAAGGTCCAGGCGACTCCCTGGGCACCCCTCCCGCGCCCCCCACCAGTCCAACACTACACGAGCCCTTAAAATTGGCAGAAAAAATCAAACCCAACAACCTAGGCACCACCCCTAGCTACCCAGTATGCCCATTTAGGCTTCCCTCCCAATATCCATTAGCTATCCTCCCCTCCCCCCCCATAATAGGATCCCCGCACACCGCACCTCTCCGGAAACCCCATATTATCTGCAATTCAGCTTGTGTATCTCTAGGGACCCCTGCTTCGCGTCCCGACCCAAGTATCCCTTGGGGGGATCCACCCAACGTCCTCTGTAGATCACAAGGAGACTGATTCCTGGGCGGAGCCTGCAACGTTCGAGCATTAAACCGGCTCCGCTGGGCCGCCTGCACGAGGACGTGCCCCTCGCTAATCTATAAGCAGAATGATGTTCCTCTCTGCGTACTCGAGTTAACAAACTACAAGCTTGTCCCTTAGCGCTTCACCATCTGTCTCCCAGTTACAGTTTAAATTAAACTTACATGCAGGGCCGGGCCAGCACCTAACGTGCTTAGCCCGTCGCTATTCCCGCTCATCGGGGGAGGACAAGGGGAGGAACAACGATCTATCAATGGAGAACATAAAATAAATAAATAAATAGAACCAGCTAACGAAATTACCCCTCTTCACAATTCTACCACCACCCCACCCCCCTACACAGTCCCCATCCCAGGCATCGCCCTCAGAGCACTGATCTACTCCTACCTTACCTCCCACAGGGTATCTCGGAGATAGCAACAATGAAACAGTAAGAACATTAACTCTCACAGCAAAATGAGCAGTGCAACATTGTAACTAAGTGTAGCAGGTTACGACTGAATTAGAGCAGAAAATGCAACAATATAACCTCTAACACCAAGAGTAGAACCAGCACTACAGTCCAGGCCCCAGGCTGGGCCCGAGCCTCGCTCTTTCAAGGAACCAGTAATTCTCCAGTCATGTGCGTGGTACAGGCTTCATGGAGGAGACGCGGCTTGGGAAGATACAGTTCCCAGCAGGGAGGCAGCCGCCGCCGGCGTTGTCAGGTAACGTGTCTGCCCGTTAGTCTCCACTCTCAAACGAGCCGGATAAAGTAGCGAGAAGCGCACACCTTGATTCCGGAGCTGTGTGCAGACCTCAGAAAAGGCCCGCCGCTGCTGGCTCACTAACGCAGAATAGTCCTGGAAGACAAGGATTTGTGGTGAGTCTTGTTGCTGCAGATTTCGGCCGCGGGCGGCCCGGAGCACCATTTCTTTTTGTCTGTAGTCCAAAAATCGGGCTATTACTGCTCTCGGACGCCGCAGTTGTTCCCGCCGTTGGCTCAGCCGATGGACACGTTCCAGCTTTATGGGATCCTCGTTTTTGCCTTGCAGTAGTTTTTCTATCCAGGACTGTAAGTATGCAAACAGCGCGCCATCAGCCACACTCTCCGGAATGCCAATGAACCGTAAGTTCTTTCTTCGTCCCCGGTTCTCGAGTTCGTCCAGCTTGTCGCCTTGTTGCTTGACCATATTCTCCAGAGCCGCAACTTTGGTTTCCAGGGAGTGCCGGGCGTCTTCGACGTCTGAGACCCTGGCCTCCACCTGGTCCATTCGCCCTGTGAAATCAGTCAAATTTTGGCTAACAGTCTGGATCCGATCCACCAACTCCTTGAAGCGAGCATCCAGAGCCTGGACCACTGCCGCGCTCACCTCCGTTACCAAATCTGGGGGACTGCTAGTTTTCGGGCTGGCTGGGGTGCCCTCCGCCATTTTGCCCTCAGTGGCTCTCAGCTTCTCCTTCCGTGGCGGTTTCGTTGCCATCTGGTTCTCTGTGCCGTTAGAAGTCTGCTCTCAGCGCCAAATATCCCCCGTGTCTTAGGTGGTAGGGATATAGGGTTTGTGCCCACTTTTATAGAAGTTAATAGCCGATTTGCGGGGCAAGTTTCCCGGAGCTGATCGTAGGCGACCCGATCAGCTCATTGCCCAACCGGAAGTCGGGCATTTTTTAAAACCCGGTTTGGGCATAGTTTTGATTGAAGCTTCAGATCTTTTTGAAATTTTGAATGAAGGTAGTTCTTTTGAGTATAATCTTTGTGATTCAAAAAGTAGGTGAGTCCGTCTTGCTTGCAAGGTGGAAGAATGAAAAGAAGCTGGCTAGGGGCGGACCTGGAGGTGGGGCCTAGGTAGCCCATGCTCAGAAGGGCTAAGCCCTTCTGACTATAGAGAGTACTTCCATCTCGGTGCCGTCAGATAACGTCACCTAGTGTGGCTGATTCATCCTGCTTGTCCTTAAGAGAACAGGTGACTTTCGTGTCCATGTATGGACCCAATTTAGAACAGGCAGCTTTTTGGACAGACCTGCGTCAGTGATGCGAAGGGAAGCTTCGGGGCAAGGCTTAGTTGGGGCAGGACTGCAATATTGCTCTGGATGGCAGGTCAGGAGGATGGGGAAGAGGGGACCATGGCCTGAAGGCTATGCAGGAATGGGTGCGGAACTTTGGGCTGGTGGACCTTTGGAAGGCAGCTAACCCCACCACCCGGGATTATTTATTCTATTCCTCAGTCCACGCGTCCTATAGCCGTATTGATTATGTTTTTGGAGATTCCTCCTGGAAGGACGATTTGGAGGGGGTCCAAATTGGTCCCATAACGTTGTCTGACCATGCTCCTCTCGAAGCCTTGAACGAACCAGGGCGACAGACCTAATGGAAGCTTAATGAATATCTCTTGCAAGGGGACAAGGTGATTCATCACTTAGAGGGAGTAGTTAAAGATTACATGGACCTGAAAGACAATGGAGCAGTGGGGATGGGAATACTCTAGGATGGACTTAAGGCGGTCCTCCGTGGGTCATTTAATCCAGATGGGGGCCCGGAGGAAACGTCAGCGGGAGGATAGTAAGCTCACCTCCCAGTTAGAGGTCCTAGAATGGAGACACAAGCAGGGGGGGGGGGGCGGATCCACGGGTTCGGGTTCGGGTGCAGATGAAGGATGTCAGGAGACAATTGCAGGAACTTCAGGTGGAAAGGATATCCTTTCAACTTCAACAGGTTAACCAGATGTATTACGAGTTTGATAATAAATCTGGCACACTCTTAGCCCGTAAGCTGCGAGCCCGAAAGCAACATCAAGCCGTTGGGAGGTTGAAGGGGCCAAAAGATAAGCTACTTTATAAGGGTGCTGATATCTGGGCTCAATGTATGAATTGTTACAAGGCCTTATATACAGCGGACCCACCAGTGGGGAGGGATAGAGTTAAGGAATACCTGGATAATGGTGGGGAGAGTTATGGACACCTGGAGATCTTGGTTGGAGAGGCCCTGGAGCATGCAATATCGCTGGACGAGGTGCTGGTGGTAGTTCGGGGATTGGCACCGGGTCTCGATGGCTTTACTGGCTTATTTTACAAATGATTGTTAGGAGCCCTAGGGCCCATCTTGCTCCGGGTATTCAATGCAGCGTTGAAGGGAGAAAGTCTACTCCCGTCTATATGACAAGCAGCTCTCACTGTGATTCCTAAGCCAGGGAAGGATCAGATGTTGTGCAGATCCTATTGTCCAATTTCATTATTAAATACGGATGTAAAAATTCTAGCGAAAATTCTGGCAGAAAGATTGGGGCCAGTGCTTTCGGGGATCATACATTCCGACCAGACAGGGTTTATACAAGGGTGACAGGCAGTGGATAGTGTGCGACAGATCCTCCAGTTGTCTTGGCTGGCCCAGTGAGAGAGACAGGAGGCGATGCTGTTATCTATCGACGCGGAAAAGGCATTCGATAGGGTGCGCTGGGATTTTCTATTCGCAGTGTTGGAGAGAGTGGGGGTGGGTCCCCACTTTTTGACATGAATTTGGGAGCTCTATGCTGTCCCAGAGTCTGTATCAACGGGGGCTATTCTGAATTTTTCTCTCTGGGGCGGGGGACACAACAGTGGTGCCTGCTGTTTCCCTTGTTATTTGCACTGGGTATGGAACCCCTGGAGGCTAAGGTGAGGGCCATGGGGGATATTCGGGGAATCGCGGTAGGGCCCTCTCAACACAAGATAGCTTTATTTGTGGACGATCCCCTGTTTACAATCACCTCCCCCCTGACTACACTACCGATGCTTTTCTGGGAGCTGCAGGATTATGGCACACTTTCAGGGTTCAAAATAAACTTGGATAAGACCGAGGCACTAGCAATCAGTGTTAGTCCTCAAATAGTGTAGAATCTACGTGAACATTATCCCTTCCGTTGGATGACCTGATCTGTTAAATATTTGGGGGTACGGGTAACTTTATCGCCTGCAGACCTTTATGAGGCTAACTACCCTCCCCTTTTTCAAGAGATACAAGGTGACTTGAGGCAATGGCAGGAAGTGGGAAATGTATTTATTATCTAGTTATTTATTTAACATTTTTTATATACCACCTTTCATATTCTCAAGGCGGTTTACAGAGAACATAAGTTTGCTTATATGGAACTTTTCAGAGAACGTAACTTTGTTTATATGGAACTTTTCAGAACTACATGCAATGTCTAATATCAACAGTGTATATACAGTTAAACCAGTAACCTTTTAACTATTTACACGGGAGCTTAAGCTCAACAGGGGCATAGGATTTTACTAATTGTCTTATGCTGCAAGAGCCAGTGCAGTTACTTGGGTGGTATGGTATTGAAGTGCTCAGTAAACAGATGTGTTTTTAAGTATTTCCTGAAGTCTGCACTGTCATTTTTTGCTCTGAGCTAATGTGTAAGGGAGTTCCATAGAGATGGTAAGTAGAGCTCGAACACTCTGTGTAGTGCATTCTGGGAGGTGCCCATAGGTATCGCTGAGGTTGCAAGAGAGTTTTGGTGTTGTATCCTTAAAGATGAATGTACTCCCCTGGCTATTGTATCTGTTTCATACATTGCCATCCGGGTTGGGCAAGTGGATCTTCAGAGGTTGCAAGGGCAGGCCCTTGATTTTGTTTGGGGTTCTAGTCAGTCCAGGGTGGGTCGGTGGGTTATGTATGTGGCCCAGCAATGGAGTGGGAGAGATTTTGAGCGCTACTACCTGGCGACTCAGGTGTGGCAGGTATTTGAATGGCGGGTGAATGACTGGAGCCGTAAGCGGTTTCGGGAAGTGGAACAATACTGGATTGGGGAGGTGTGTTTGCAGCACCTCCCCTGGATGGTACACTCCCCCCCTCCCCTCCCACCCCCCGGTGGATGCTTGTAGGAGAACCCATACTTGTGGCATTTATATTTGCAGTGGAAATGTGACTGGAAATGGCACGCCCTCTCAGTGCACTTTTCGGTGGTGGGTCTGGTAGGGACGACCCTGGGGATTCTTCCAGGGCGAGAGGGGGGTTTTTTTGACAGTGGGAGAGGGTGGGTTTAGACTCTTTTGCTAAATTCATAGCTGAGGGGGAATTGGTCACTTTTCCAGTGCCTTGGAAGAAAAACCACCTGCCAGCTGGGGATTTTTTGACCATCTCCAGATCAAGCATTTTCTGCAGCAACGAGATATTCGGAAGGCATATGAGGAAGGGTACAATGATTTGGAAGTGTTGTGGTTGGGGTATGGGAAGAGTAGAGGGCTTATTTGGAGGTTGTATCAGGCCCTGCAGGAACAGTCCCCTCAAAAATTCCCATACCAGAGGGTGTGGGAGTGGGATCTAGGGAAGGAGGTTGGATGTACAGGAATGGATGCGGGTATGTGAAAGTCAACAGGCTCTCTCGGTGGCGGCCAGGGAGACCTCATATAAGCTCCTATTCTGCTGGTATTATACCCCTGATAGACTATATAAAATATACCCAGTAACATCAGTTAGGTGTTGGAGAAATTGTGGAATGCAAGGCATCTTTATCCACATTTGGTGGGACTGCCCATTAATTACTCAGTATTGGGAGGCCATCCGAGCCCAAGTGCAAACTATCTTCCAGGTAGACATTGGCTTGGATATGGGCCTATGGTTACTGGGGATATAACCCGAACAGGTGCCCTTGAAGTGGATCCGGCCCGTTCGGCCTGTATTCACGCGGCCCAGAGTGAAATAGCCAGGGCATGGAAATAGCTGGCGGTGCCCGGACTGGATACGTGGCGCTCATGGCTGAACCATTTTGTTTTAATGGAGTGCCTAACGGCTATATGTCACCAGAGGGAGGAAGGATTTTGCAAACTCTGGCTACCTCTGACAGCATATTTAGTGGGTTGAGATGTCTTTCTGCCCAAAGGGGGGATGGGAGAGGGGGGAATTTGGGGGGGGGGGGGGGGTTAGTTGTTTGTTATATGCACTTAAAGAGGGAAGGGGGGGGACAAAACTACAAAATACCTTGTGGGCTATTGCTGTGTGCTGTTAAAGTATGTATTGCTATACCAAAGGTTTAATAAACATTAAATTTAAAAAAAAAGAATGAGACCAAGGACAGATCCCTGCAGCACACCACTGGTAACCTCTTTCTCCTCAGAGTGAGTTCCATTTGCCTGTATCTTTTGTTACCTCCCACTCAACCAATTTCTAACCCAGTCAGCCACTTTAAGGTCCATCCCTAGGGTGCTCAATTTGTTTATAAGTCACCTGTGTGGAATGGTGTCAAAGTCTTTACTAAAATCTAAATACACCGCATCTAGGGCTCTCCTTCGATCCAACTCCCTGGTTACACAGTCAAAGAAATCAATCAGATTTGTCTCACAGGACAAAAACAACAATCACAGTTAACATAAATACAAGGGGTTGTATTAATGAAAACACAAATAATAAATAACACTAAGTTTTACCAATGACAGAGTACCAGAAGAGCAATGGGATGACATCAAGAAAGTTGTTCTTAAGAAATCGAAAAGTCTGCAAAAAGTAAAAAAAAAAAAAAGCAAAACATATGGGAAAAAAGTTTCCTAGTGGTTGTAAATAAAGTTTCCATATTCTCGTACTAGACCATTCCAGACAAGTGGGTTATGTTCCCTTACCAGCAGATTGGTGGAGACAGAGAACCAATGAAATACCCAGGTTTCAATAACATTATTCCCATGCCTCTATCAGCCTGAACCAACTAGATGGCAACTCAGTATTCTTCTGTCTCCAGCAGATGGTGGTTGGATTTTCCAAGTTCTGAAGAAAATCAGAACTGAGAGGAAAAAGATTGATTTTGCTTGTGAACAAAAGTGTGACACTCTCACTTGAGTGCAATGTGGGAGGCTCTACTAGACGAAGGTCTTTTCAGTAGCCATAGGAGGAGGGAAAATTGGTTCAATTCCATGCTCTTATCCTGATAAGGGCCCGTTGAACAGCCAGAATATTGGAAGGATTTAGAAGGAATTCAGCTACCTCAGTGCCCACTTTCTCCTCCTTTCCCCCCCCTGTTCTCCCCCAAAGACTGAAGACGGCTCAGAGGTATGTGGCTGTATGCCTATTTTAAAAAAAAGAAAACAGCATCTGGGGAGTAGCACTGAGTCTGGCATGGTTTGCCCTGCCCAGGGCTCCCAGAAGGTGAGTACCAAGACTTGACCTCATTATTGTCTTTGTAGGGGGCTCCTGAACTTATCCATTTTGAGGCATACTATAAATCGAGGTGGACTGTGGGCTTGGCACTGGGGCTTCCCACCATTTTCCAATGTGCATTGTTAATGTTTTCTGTCTGTGCCTTGCGCCCAAGTGGACCCAGCGCATGTTCTGCCTGAGCGGCTCCAACACGTGTTCCTGCCTGAGTGACTCCAACGCACATTCCTGCCTAAGCACCTGTAATTCGTGGTCACGTATCTGCTCCGTTAGCATGCACTCTTGTGCCTATGTGGCTGTAGTGCATGCAAATGTTTGCTTTGTCTCAGCTCTTTTTGTATTCTTCCAGGAACCGTTGTTTGACCTGTGGCAAGTGAAAAGCCTCATCATTGGATTCATCTTGCAAGGAAGCCTCTCATTTTTCCTTGGTGGGCCTGTCTCTCTTCCGACGAAGGGATTCAGTTGGCCTGGCATTATCTGCCTCAAGGTAGGAGGCGACTGATGATGGTGTTGATAAGGATAATAGCCTGGCCTGGAGTTCTGGTGCCAGCACTTCTAGCAGCCCCTTCTTCGGTGGGTTCGGTTACAGCTGTGCCCCCTGCAGTTGGGGTCATTCTTAGAGAGGGGAGCTCCCGGAATCTGGATTATCTTCCCTGGAATTCTTTTCCTTCTGCAGCAAGCCTGGTTCTTTTGGCGTGGAAACTCAGACCATACAGCCTTTAGATTCCCTTGAGCTTGCTTATATGAGGGACGGACAAAGTGTAGAAGCCCAGCTTGACTGTCTCCTTCTAAGTGACCCAGATGGAGGTTACATTCTGGATATGTGGATCAGTGGGTATGTCTGAGACTTGGACCTGAGTGCTGGTTCTGACATCCCAGCTGAGGAGTCTGATGTGGAGGAAGAAGTGTTTTCATCTTCAAAGGATCATGTGGAGGCTGGCATTTTCCACCTCTCCTGGAAGGGAGATATGGCAGCACTGACTTTTCGGGTCTCATTCACCTGAGATTTGACTGCAGCATCAGTGACGAAGCAGGGGCCACAGGTTCCCCGCTTCTACAGGCAGCTCGGGTATTCACGGCAGTCTTCCCATTTATGAACATGCTTCAGAACATATTCCAGTCAGGATGGGTCCTTTCCGATTTCATACCTAAAGGGATAAAGATGTGTTAAAGGATCTACGTTCTCCTGAAGAGGAGTGTGTCATATGATCCGGCCCACCCAAGATGAAGCCACAGGTCACGGCAGTCACGATGTGGGCATCCATTCCCATGGAAGTCGGATTGGCCTTAGTGGACACTAAGGATAGAGAGGTGGACTTTCTGCTGAAGAATCAGTTTGCAGTGGCACCTGCTATTCTCTGGTTGACAGTGTGTGCCAGCCTAGCATCGACAGCCCTGTTCCTGTGGAATCAGTTTTCTCCCACTGGATAATGCTACCTCTCTTTTGGAGTCAGTTACTGCCTTCCTTCTGAGACTATGCATGTTCTAGTTTGCTTGGTGGCTAGTGATTATGGCTCTGTTGATGGTGATACGGTGTTGGATTTGGCTCCCCCACTGGGCAGTGGACATGTCCTCCCAAAGCCTGGCTAGGTCAACTGACCTTGAGGGGAAGCTCCTTTTGGGGCCACTTTGGAAAGGCTGGTGAAGGACTTGGGTGAGGCCAAGCCTTCTTGCCTTCAAGAAGATGGGCCAAATGGGCCTGGTAAGTGTACAGAATTGCTCCCCTCTCCAGCATATGCCTGTTCTTCCCAGGCACGCTGGACTGACTTCTTGGGGTCTCGGGGCTCCTGTCATTCTTGTCCTGGAAAGCCTTCCTTTTCTTCTTCTGGATTTTGAACCCATAATATGGCCTTTTGGGGAGGGGAGGGACTCATGAGCCCAGGGTCTTCGTCCCCTCCTAAGAGAGTCCCTTCCATTCTGCCAAGAAAAGTTTGGAGCCCATTTCCGAATGTCATCAAGGATCGCTGAGTGCTCAACACTATTCAAAGCAGCTGTATCTTGGATGGCAGGCAGCTGATCATAGAGGCATTTGTAATCTCCTTGTGTTGTTTGGCAGACAAGATAGCCAACGCATGGTTATGTTGGATGAGTTACTTCACCTGAAGGTGCTGGTGCCACTGAGCAGATATTCCATTTATTTTGAGGTGCTGAAGAAGAATGGCGCCTTCTGACCAGTGCTCGACCCCAAGGGGTCTATGCTGTTTTGAGCATGTTGCGCTTCTGAATGGAAACTCTGAGATCCGTGATTGCAGCGATGCACCAAAGGCAGTTCCTAGCCTCTTTGGCCTTAGCCAAAACTTGTTTTCTATCCTGATCTGGGAACAGTGTGGATTTCTGCATTTTTGCTTTGCTTGGCTCACACCTTCAGTTTGCCGTCCTCCCTTCAGCCTCTCCACTACCCCAAGAATGTTCTCCAAGGTCACAGTGGTGGTGTCTACTGTGCTGTAGCACTAAGGACTATGTGTACACCCATTTCTGGATGACTGGCTCTTCTGAGACCATTCTCAGTTGGAAGCATCTCGGGTTTTGGCCCAAGTGGTGTCCTGGAAGGCCTCAGCTGGGTATTCAATTGGGGAAAGCGTCCATTAGAGCCTTCCCAATCCCTTGGAGCACAGTTTGATGCTTGAGAGAGTGCAATGATTGTTAGAATGACTTGAGATGTTACGTTCTCAACAGGCTCCCAGGGTTTGGGATTATCTACAGTTTCTCAGCTTTATGGCGAAAGTGATCATGATGGTGCATATGAAATCGCTCCAGTAGTCCTTCCTGACTAGAGTTCGAGTTCAGGATTCCACTCCAGCTGGGAGTGAGGGCTAGCTGGAGGTGGTGGCTATGCCCACGCTGTCTGAAGAGGGGCATGCTGCTCTATCAACTATCTTAAATCAAGGGCTATCTGGCTGCCCTCTTGCGTTTCCAGCCCTGGTCAAGGGCAAGGCGATGCAAGTGTTCTCAGATGTCACCACAGCAGTAGCACATGTCAATTGCCAAGGGTGAACGAGGTGTGCCAGGTGGTCCTGGGGATGGTCGTCTGGTTTGCCTGGGCAGAAATGAGCCTCCTAGCTCTGTTGACTCAGCACATTGCTGGGATGGTCCATGTGGAAGCAATCTTCCTCAGTTGTCACTCTTTCAATCCCAAAGAGTGGAAGTTAGGCCAGGAGGCATTTCAGATGATTGTCCACCATTGAAGTGGCCCCATGATGGACTTGATAGCGTCTCGCTCCAATGACAAAGTGTGCTGTTTTTTCAGTTGCCACATGGAAACTTGGTCCAAGGGTGTTGTTGCCTTGTTTCAGCCCTGGCTATGGCAGTGTCTGTTGTATGTGCTTCCTCCATGGCCGCTGTTCGAGCATGTGCTTCTGTAAACAAACAGCGCCATCCGGGCTGGATTGGTCTGGTGGTGCTGGTTTGGATGAGGAGAGCATAGTTCAGGGACCTGATATGGTTCCTGTAGGAACCTACTCTTTGTCTGCACCATTCTTGGGCTGGTTGCATCAGGGACCCATCATCCTAAATGACCTGGTTACCCTCTTGCTTATGACTTGGCTCTATCAAGGAGTCGGCTGACACATAAGGACTATTCTCCTGCAGTAGCTTCCACTCTGCTCAAGGCCCGGAGGGGTTCTTTCAGCCTAGCATACATGCGAGTCTGATACTTTGTGAGCATTGGTGCAGCCATGAAAGCCAGTTCCCGAGACAGTCAAGGTGCTGTCTCTGTTGGCCTTTCTGCAGGAAGGTCTGGAAAAGGGCCTTTTCTCTTAGCTCCCTGAAAGTTCAGGTGGACTCGTGGCCTGTTTCTGAGGTCTGGTGGCTGGAACGTCTCTAGCCTTGTGCCCAGATGTTTTGCGTTTTCTTCAGGGGGTTTGGTGTCTGCATCTTCCACATCGGACAGTTGTCTCTTCCTGGGATCTTTGTCTGGTGATCAGGGCCCTGATGATTGAGCCTTTTAAACCTTTGAAGTATGCTATTCTGAAGGATTTCATGCTCAAGATTGCTTTCTTGGTGTGATTTGTTCAGCAAGGCAGATTTCCGAGCTGCAGGCTTTGTCTTGCTGGGATCCTTATCTGTCTTGTTCGGAGGAGGCCGTTTCCTTCAGCCTGTGTCTTCATGTGAACCAGGTGATTTGCCTGCCCTCCTTCTCTAAGAAACAGTGTTGGGGGAATGATAATGATATTCACCTTGTGGTTGTCCAGAGAGTGCTTGGAAATTACGAATTCCTTTCATAAATCAGAACATCTTTTTGTGCTGTTTGTTAGTCCATGCAGGGTGGTGCGGCAGCCCAGTCTACACTGGGGAAGCTGGATTAAGAAGGCTATTGCCTTGGCATATATGCTGCAGAACCAGCCAGTTTCGCAGGTTTTGCACACCCATTCTACCCAAGCACAAGCCTGCTGAACTGTAGCACTGTGCTGTGTGATAACCCAAAGTTAATGATACGGTAAATGGACTTGGAGATTTAAGTTGGGACTAAGGTAAAGATAGTGGTATGCTTTTTGTACAAGTGGCTAGGCTTTTTTAATCTTCTCTCATCAACTTGCAGAGCCCACTATTTCCTCATACACATCAAGCCAGGAATATAGTTGCCCTATCAATACTTTTTTATTCTGTTCTTTCTTCTTTTCCGGTTTTGTTTTTGGATTTTTTTGTCATTTTTACTCTCTTCTGCGAGGCAATCTCTTTCAGTCTTCTTCTTTTAAGAATACCCGGGGGCGGGGGGAGGCATTTTCAAACTCCCACTGAGGTTCAAAGTAATTTCAAGTGAAATTTTAAATGGAAAATATCATGTGTAGATGTGAAAATAAAATCAGTGTGTTATTCCTCCACCCTCACCTCTTGGTATGGAAGACCATACATTTTTAGCTAGATTGAGAGAAAAGGGCATTTTTCAAAGAGCAAATTATACCGTGTTAAAAGATTTGAAAATTGCCTCCTTTATGTACTGAGTTTAATATATCACACATCCCATGATTTTGATTGAAACTTTGAGTTGATTGATATATTGGATGTTGCATTCTTCAATATAAAATGTAAAATTTAAAAATGTTCCAGGATACTGTTGCATTGTTTGCTGCTCTTAGTTGAATGTAAGGTTACAGCATCCAAAACCAGCATGCCTTTGTTTCATGAGATTATTTATGAAAAATTGTTTTATTTTTATGGTCATATAAGCAAAGTGTTTGGAAAATGTGGCGTTGGCAACAGAAATAAAGTTGGAGAATGCCTGATAGAATTCTGTACTACCAAGCAATCTATTAATCTCAAACACCTTCCAGCAACATAAGGAGTGACTGTACACATGGGCTTCGCCCAATGCATTGTACAAAAATCTAATTGACTACATCTGTGGTAGTAAACAATGGAAAAGCTTAGCATCAACAAAGACAAAACCTGAAGATGACTGTGGCACAGATCACCAGCTACCAGTATGCAAACTCAAGCTAAAGCTGAATAAGAGAAAGTCACTCATGAATGTGGTAAAGTATGATCTTGAAACTATATCATCGGAAGACTTCCTGCAAAATCGATTGGCCACCTTGTATACATGTGACAGAGTACCAGAAGAGCTGTGAGATGACATCAAGAAAGTTGTACTTGAAGAAAGTGAAAGGTTTCTGCAAAAGGTGAAAAAAAGCAAAAAAAAAGTCCAAAATGGATGACCAAAGAAACTCTGAAAATTGATCCGAAATGCAGATACCCTAAAGTCAGAGGAGAGAGAGAGATAGTCATGGAACTTAACAGAGATTTCCAATGTGCAGCAAGATGAAATAAAGAGAAGTACTACAATGATGCATGCAAGGAAATAGAATCATAAACTATTAGAGAAAGAACAGGATTGGCTTTCCTAAAGCTATGAAAGTTAAAGAGAAAAATCCAGCTTTGAATTAGAATGCTAAAAGACCCTCAAAGCTCCATGTTGAATGATGCTGAGAAGATCAAGGAAAGTTGAAAAGAATGTACAGTTATTATACTATAACGATCTAATGGATTAACAGCCATTTTAACCTGTACCTTTACAATCAGAAACCAGTGGTGATGAAAGAAGTCGAAGCAGCATTGAAAGTGTTATCAACAGGGCTGGGCCTTCCACTAGGCACCCGCTTACAGCAGCAGATCCTGGTAGGGGGCACGGCATACTTTTTTAAAATGGCAGCTTTGTGCTGCCACCTTGGTGCCCACAGCAGTCCATGCACTTCGGCACCCATGGTGCAAAAACCATGACCTGCTGCTCTTGCCCCCTCCGACGCACTTTCCTGTTAGAGGGAACAGGAGTACAAGGCTATGAGGTACTGAAGAGCATGGCCTGCTGAAGCAGGGGCACAAAGCTGCTGGCTTCAAATTGGGAAAGGGTTGTGCCTACATACCCCAAGGTGAGAAATGAATTCGAGCAGCACGGCAGGAGGAGAGGGGCAGCGTGACGGGGCTCCTGCCTAGGGCAGCAGAAACCCTTGCACTGGCCCCAATTATCAAAGGACAAAACATCAGGCATTGATGGCATTCCCAGGGAAGTATTACAGCAATCAGACACAGATGTTACAATACTTATAAGGCTCTGCCAGGAAATTTGGAAGAAAACATCATGGCTGACTGGTTGGAAAAGATCCAAGGTGGTCCAACTGACTGGAAATTTACCGCACAATTACTCTGATCCCACATGCCAGATCAGTCAATGGAGACTACAACCATACCTGGAACGAGAACTGTCTGAAATATAAGCAGGCTTTATGAAAGGTCGAGGAACAAGAGATGTCACTGTGAATGTGAAAGGGATCCTTGAAAAGACAAGAATATCAAAAGGATATCTACATGTGTTTCATTGACTATAGCAAGGCCTTTGATTGTGTAAATCATGAAAAACTCTGGGCCACATTAACAAGCATAGGTATAGCTGAACACCTGCTAGTTCTTATGTACAACCTTTTTCTTGACCAGGAAGCAACAGTTTGAATGGAACAAAGAGAAATAAAATGGTTTAAAATTGGCAAAGATATATGACAAGGCTGCATAC
This sequence comes from Ichthyophis bannanicus, assembly GCA_033557465.1. NCBI lineage: Eukaryota > Metazoa > Chordata > Amphibia > Gymnophiona > Ichthyophiidae > Ichthyophis > Ichthyophis bannanicus. The sequence goes on from CM066039.1 coordinate 199,790,892, forward strand.
TTTCCCCATACCTGTTCAATTTATATGCAGAACAAATCAGAAGCAAGGCTGTATGAAGAAAACTGAGGTGTGAAAATTGGTGGAAGACTCATCAACAGCCTTTGCTATACTGACGATACCATGTTACAAGCGCATTATCAAGCCATCTGCTCTTCATCAGTTTCCTTCTACTGACACCTTTCTCCCCTCCGACTTCTCATCCCTCTCTGTGAATGACCAGGTAGATGCCTGGAACTCTGCGCTCTCCTCAGCATTAGATCGAGTCGCCCCCTTATCTGCTCTGTCCTCCTCCCGCCCATCTACTCATCATTCCTGGTACCATTCCAGCCTCTATTTACAGCGTACCCACCTCCGATGTGCTGAATGCCTCTGATGCAAGCACCCCGTCCCAGTTTCACTCGCATCTTTCCGTGCATGTCGCCATCAATACCGCTCCATGATTCATGCTGCCAAGCAATCTTACTACTCTGATCTCATCACTGCCTCATCTAATTCCTTTTGGCAGCTCTTTCGGGCCCTTCATTTCCTTTTGACAACCCGAGCCCCCACTCTAGCTCCTGCGCCTCCTCCGCCCACTCCAGATCCGTTCTTCTTGGCCACTTTCTTCTCCGGGAAAATACAGTCCTTGCGTTCTACTTTTTTGTTCTTTTCTTTCCTCCTGCACCTCTTCTGTTCAGACAGGTTCCACCTCCCCTATAACCCCCCTCTCCTGCGGTGTTCCTCAGGGTTCTGTCTTAGCTCTTCTCTTTAACGTTTTCCTTGCCTCACTCACCCTTATTGTCCAGCAGTTTGGGATTTGAGTGGCCTAGTGGAGTGGAGGAGTGGCCTAGTGGTTGGGGCAAGGTACTTCAGGCCGGAAGGTCGGGGGTTCAAATCCCACTAGAGGACAGCAACCTTGGGCCAGAAGGACTGGGGTTTCTAGTCCCACAGGTGCTCCTTGTGGCCTTGGGCAAGCCACTTAACCCTCCATAGCCCATGTTCCCTGTAAAATAGTTATCTCCAAGTTATAATGCTCCGTTCAATGTAATTTCAGTTTATTCAATGTAAACCGCACTGATGCAGAATAGCGCGGTATATAAGAGAATGTAAATAAATAAATAAATTTCCAGTTACTATTATGCAGGTGATATTGTCCTTCTGTTCCACAATAGCCCTCTTGCTCCTGATCTCATTCCCCTGGATGCCTGCCTTTCTTGTGTCTCCTCCTGGTTTAAGGATAATTTTCTACACATTAACCTAAGCAGGTCCTCCATTATTTGGTTCAACTACGGTGCTCCCTGCCCTTCCTTTGCTCTCATGCTATGCAATATCCCAATAACCCTTGTGTCACCTCTCATGTATCTTGGGGTCACCCTGGACGACTCCTTCACATTCCACCAGCATATCTCTTCCCTCATTCGTAGTTCCTTTCTCTCTTTGTGCCAAATTTCTGCTGTCCGTCCTTTTCTCTCACTTCCGTCACTAACCACCCTTGTTCTGTCCCTCATTATGACTAAGCTTGATTACTGTAATGTTGTCCTTGCCGGCCTGCCACAATACCAACTCTGATGGTTACAACTCATCCAGAACACTGTGGCTCATCTTCTTACCCACTCCTCCCAATCTGATCATGTTACACTTCTACTTATATGTTTACACTGGCTTCCCCTCAATTCCAGGTTCAAATATAAGATTCTCACCATCACCCACAAGGTCATTCATACAGGTATCCCTCAATATCTGGTAGATCAACTCCATCTTCATGCTCCCCCGCGTCTACTCCAGTCCCTACATGACAATCACCTCTCCCTTCCTTCCCCTACTCAAGTACACCTCGAGCTCACCCGCCATTCTTCTTTGTTTTTCCTGGGCCCTGCTCTCTAGAACTCTGATAACACATTGCTCTTGGTAGGTTGGCTATGATGGACCTAGACAAGATGTTCAAGTGCAGATGTATCTCTGCATACAAAGAGTCAACCTTTATTTTATTTATTTATTTAGACAGTTTTTGTATACCACCTTATCCTTCAATCAAAGTGGTCACAACACATTTGTGGGATACATTTAACATGAGGGGATATGAGACACATACACTAATACTTACAGGGAACATGGGCAATGGAGGGTTAAGTGGCTTGCCCAAGACCACAAGGAGCACCTGTGGGACTAGAAACCCCAGTCCTTCCGGCCCAAGGTTGCTGTCCTCTAGTGGGATTTGAACCCCCGACCTTCTGGCCTGAGGTCCCATGTGAAAACTATGGTATTTTCCATAATGTTATATAGATGTGAAATAGGACAGTAAAGAAGCAAGACTGGAAGAAAATTAATGCTTCAAATATTAGTGCTGGCAAAGAATACTGCATATATCATGGACCCGGGGCCAGCCCAAGGGTTTCTACTGCCCTAGGCAGGCCCGCCCTCCACCATCTCCTCCAGTTGCGGGGAGGCCTAGGTCTTACCCTTCCGCCCCTAGCATCCATCATCTCTCTTCCCTTCCCTTCTCCCTCATCTGGGGGGAGGTGGCACCATGACCCCTTCATCATTCTTCAGAGCAGCAACAGAGCAAACTGCTTCAGTGTTGAGGAGGGTCTTGAAGCACCCACTTGCATGTGCTTACTGATGGCCTGCCACTCCTGCCCCTTATGACACTAAATTTGTGTCTGAGGGGGCAGGATTGGCAGACCATTACTGTGCAAATCCATGCAAGAGCTTCAAAGCTCACCATAGGGCTGAAGTGACTTGCTCTGCTACTACTTTGAAGAATGATAGAAGAGTTGCTGTGCTGCCCACTGGGATCTGCCACCCTAGGTGGCCACCTAGTGGACTGGATTGGCTGGCCCTGTATGGACTGCATGAAAAACAAGTTAATCTGTACTGTAGAAGATCAAACTTAAGCTTTTCTTGAAGGTTTAAATCACAAAACGTTGACTTTCATACTTTTGGACGCATCATGCAAAAGACATGCTTGGCAGCTACAGATACCCCTCTATTGACAATTAACCATTTGACCGAAGACCAAACACAGTTGAGGATAACTATCCATGAGGTCTCCATGAACTGACATCAACTCAATGACATTTAATAAACACATACTGCCTCGATTGTCGTTATGGGATGGAAAGGAGATCTGTAAGCGATTATTTTAGGAACATAGCAAGCTGCCATTATTTCATGTAAAAAGCCAGATCTGGGTGCAAAGAGCAGGGGGAGAGGGGACTTTTTGAAATATATTTGAAACCATTGTCAGAGTAGCCTGTTATACTGGGAAAAGAGAGTATACAGAGGTGCATGGTGTTAGGAGTACTGAGGTCTTAGATTTGAAACCCAGTGCTCTAACCAACTCTGCACATCATTAGAACAAGTCACTGTTACCCCTGTGTGTGAGCTTGAGGAGAGTCACTTTACCTGCCTGCAACTAAGTTGTAAACCTGGTTGTGACCTTGCCTAAGCCACTTTCTTTTTTCAGACCTTAGATATTAGGTTTCAGCTGGGCACTGATGCGATTGATACACAGTATGATATTGGCTCTCTGTGATGATAGGAGATGATGTTTGAAGCCCTGTTCCACCTTCCCTCTCTCGGTACAATTTTATTTATAACCAGCCCTGCTCTACTGGGATGGCCATGTCCCTTCCTTCACAACGGGCTCCAGGGACTGTCTACTCTCTTCTTTTGAAGACACAAGGCACCGAAGAGCACTTACATTCAATTTCTCAGCTGTGGTCACTAAAAAATGTAGGAATTGGCTAAAGATAACTGATAATGTGAGGAAAATTGCCTATGTGGCTATGCAAGAACATGTTTAATTAACACTCCTTCTAAAAGAAATCTATAGATAAGGTGTCAGCCCTAGATTCTAAGTTATGTTATCAATTCACAGCAAAGCTCCTTCCCATAGCAGATACTGCACTGAAACATCACTAGAGAGATTAGACGGGGGATGAGGGTGGAAGAGAAAGGTCCAAGCAACTGTTCCTGCCAATCTGCTGTGTGTCCTCCGTGTGCACTACTGCTGTTAAGGGAAGGAGCTACACCATCCTATGTTTAGTCATGAGGAGCAGCCAGTGCCTCTGCAGATTGGCGGGAGCATACAGGAAAAAGGTCTTGTTACACACATACAAATCACACTGTGCCATCATTAGAAGGATAAAGCAGGAGGCTATGTCAGGGAGGGCTATCCAGAGAATCACCAGGAGTCGGCATCGACTCGACAGCACTTAACAACAACAACAACATGTCAGGGAGAGATCATATAATACACTTTTATAGCAGCTGGCAGTGATGTAGCGGTGGAAATATAAAGCATAACTCAAGGATTGTTCTCACTATGGTTTGTGCCTGCACATTCAGAGAAAAGCATTAAACCAGGCTGCAGCTGTTGAGTTGCTGTTAATAGCAGCCCATCTCTGGGAAGAATAGTCCTTTTAACAGTGCAGAATAGCTTTTGCCCCCACCTCTTGCTGGTCACCCAACAGGATGGAATGAGACAGATTCTCCATGGACAAGCAGGATGAGTCAGCCACACATGGGTGACATCATCCGATGGCGCCATGGACGGTATTGCTCTCCAATAGCTCAGAAGAGTCTGAGAGACTCCTCTGAGCATGTGCCAACCACCCCACCCCAGTGCCTGCCACTTCACCCCAGTGCTCACCCCCTTCCAACCTCCGTCTATTCTATCTGCCCGGCCATGCAAACAGATCTCTCTGTTCTCCTCTATTTTTCTACTTAGCTATTAAAATGCTACCTTCTAATAATGTTTTCCTCTACTTCCAGAACATGATCGCCAGGCATTCTCGACCCGTTTCTACTGTAAGCTGCATTCTCTGGGAACAAGCAGGAAGTCAGTCCTCACATATGGGTAACGTCGATGCCAAAGGAGCCCGCGCAGAGCAAATCCACAGCTTTCAAAGAAAGCATTTGGGAATTGCTACCACGCATGCGTGGTCCCCTTCCCACCCAAGGGTGCCATCTTGCTCAGTCTCCTTTTTTCCACGGAGCCCATTGGGTGTTGTCCCTCGTGTCCTGGAAAAAGTTGATTTTTTTCTGTGCCTTTTTAGCCCAGCCGGTCAACACCAGTATCCTTCCCGCCTCCGGCCTCGGTACTCTGGTATCGGGTCGGTCCTCTTATAGGTTTTCTTCTAATTTTACCTTTGAGATGTCTTTGTGCCTTTTTTTCTCTTTTCCTTCGCTGGCAGCCAATAGGGGTCCTTTTTTCCCCGATGGCCACCAGTGGTTTTAAGAAATGCAATTGGTGAGGGAAAATTATGTCCCTCACTGATATGCATGACTGCTGTCTCCAGTGCCTCGGGCCAGACCATGACCCAGCGGTCTGCCCTCTATGTAAGATGATGTCATCCAAGGCCCTGCGGAGCTGCCAGCAGCAGCACGACAAGATTTTTCCCGACTCCCCCGTGCCTCCGAGAGCCAGAACCTCGTCTGAGGCCTCAACATCTCGGGGGGAACACTCCAAGCCCGAGCGTTGTCGGGGCTCCTCAGAGAGGGGTCTCCCTTGAGGGAGCACAAGAGGAAGAAGAAATCCTCAAAGGCGGTGTCTCTGGACGGCTCCGAATGACTGGGCTCCTCGCGAGACCAGCTGCGGAGCCCCGAGTGCCGGCCGGGGTCGTCGGAAAAGGAGCACCAGTCAAAGTTCCTCATCAAGAAAGTACAGACTGTTCCGGTCAAAGACTCCCCTCCAGGGGAACCGGCATCAGGGCTGATTGTGTCGGTGCCTGAGCCGGTGGCTGCGGAGCCTCCGGAACTCATGTCCAGGATGGCAGTTTTGGAGTGCAGTTTTACTGCCTTCATTGAACAGCAACGGGCGCTGATGTCCAGCATGTCTGGTTCCTCCTACCTGACCACAGGGCCCTCGACATCAAAGTCGATCCCGGAGGCCGAGCCGATCCTCGGCCAAGGTCACACTCGGCCTCCCGTTTGGGACCGAGGTCGTCGCCGCCAAGTCTACCAGCATCGGGACGGATGGCGCCAGGGCCCTCGATGCCTGGGGAGCCCCTCGAGTCCTCCTCAGAGGCCTCGGCCTGGGAGACAGAGGACGAGGAGTCCCCGGATATCTGGAGACACAGGGACGTCCCCTCATATTCCCCCGTGTCTGAACCTCGGAGAAAGTCCCCACCAGAGGATATGGGTTTCCTAGACTTCGTGCGGGATATGTCCAAAGTATGGGCTTTCCCCACGGAGTCCGAGGAGGAGCCTCGAGCCGATGAGCTCGAGATCCTCCAATATGAGGCTCCTCCTCGGGAGACCCTCACAGTACCCATTCCTCCAATCCTGGAATGACTCCTGCTCCGCATGTGGGAGACACTGGCGTCAGCGCCGGTGATCAGCAAACGGCTCGACTCAATGTATCGAGTCCACTGGAGCCCTGGATTCCAGAAATCACAGCTGCTGCACAATTCCATGGTTGTGGAATCGGCCATGCGTCGGCTTAAGAGCCAGAAGACGCATTCCTCGGTGCCCCCCGGTAGGGAGGCCTGCAACTTGGATGCCCTCGGCAGAAAGTGTTTCCAGGGCGCAATGCTGAATTGTCGAATCCAGGCATACCAGTTGTACATGGGCATGTACCTGAGAGACCTGGTGAAGAAACTCGCCGGGTTCTCGGCTGGTCTCTCCAAGGAACCTTTCCAGCGCTTCAAGGACCTGTCCAAAGCTGTCCATGAATGCTCCAAGTTTATGTCTCGGGCGGCCTATGACTGATTTGAGTCGGCGTCCCAAGTAGCCGTAGCGGGCATCGGTTCACGCCACCAGGCTAGGCTGCAGTCATCCGACCGCGAGCAATGGGTTCAAGACAAGTTGGTCAATGTCCCATGCCAAGGGGAGAATCTCTTTGGCAAATCTATGACCGATAAGGTCGCAGAGCTGGAGACCGAGTTCATGACGAGGACATGGCTCTCTAAGAAGACCTCTGCCCCTCCTCGTAAGAAGGGCTCGGATAAAAAGCCCTTTTACCCGAGGAAGGGAGCTGCTTACAGAAACTACCCCCCTTACCAGGCCTCCCCAGCTCCCCCACAGGGGCAGCAGGCCAAGGGACAGAGGCATGGCCCGCATAAGCAGAAAGCCCCCAAACCCCAGGCTCTGGCCCCAGCCCAGCCTGGTGGGGGGGGGGGGTTGATTTCTGCAGCATGGCCCCTCTCCCAGCCGGAGTTGGACAGCCCACAGGAGGTCAGGGAGGGATACCTCCTCCATCTAGCCCAAGTGCCTCTACACTACTTCCCAAGAGAGCCTCCAAGGTCTCCCCTTCACTGGGACCTTCTTCTGAAGGAGTTGGCAGGTCTTCTTGAAGACCATGCAGTGGAACTGGTGCCCCACCACCTCCAGGCAAGGGGTTCTACTCCAGGTACTTCCTCGTCCCAAAGAGGACAGGAGGCCTAAGGCCAATCCTCGGCCTGTGCAACCTCAACAAATTCTTGGTGAAGGAGAAGTTCAAGATGCTCTCCCCTTGGAATATTGCTGCCTTACCTCCACCAGGGAGACTGGCTATGTTCCTTAGACCTAAAGGATGCCTACACACACATCCTAATCCATCCAAGCCACAGGCAATACCTATGCTTTGTGGTGGAGGGACAACCACTTCCAGTACAGAGTGCTCCCCTTTGACCTTGCTTCAGCCAATGTGTCTGGCGGTGGTCGCCGCCTTCCTCAGGCTTCAAGGGATCTTTGTCTTCCCCTATCTCGACGACTGGCTCATCAGGGGCACTTTGGCCGCAGAGGTGCAGCAGGCCACAGCTCGCACCATTCAGGTCCTGCAGCACTTGGGGTTTGTAATCAACTACCCAAAATCCAGACTCTATCCTTCTCAAGAGTTAGACTTCATTGGGGCAGGGCTCAATACCCTGCAGTCGAAGGCCTTACTGCCTGCAGACAGGGCAGGCAGGCTTATAGCCCTTGCAGGGAAAGTGAGCCACAGCTCCTCAGTGCCAGTGAGGCAACTGCTGTGCCTCCTCAGGCACATGGCCTCCACAGTCTATGTCACTCCAGATGCCCGCCTCCACATGCGAACTGCGCAGTGGTGCCTCAGAGACCAATGGTCCCAGGCCACGGGACACGACCAGGTGCCTGGTACAGTCCCTAACCTGGTGGCTCTCACCCCAGCACTTGAAGGCAGGTATGTCTTTTCAGGCCCTTCCACATTCGAGGGTCCTCACCACAGATGCCTTCTTGCTAGGCTGGGGGGCCCATTGCCAGGGGTTCTGCACGCAGAGGGTATGGTCCCTGGAGGAGAGTGCCCAACAGATCAACTTGTTGGAGCTCCAGGCCATCCATCTCACCCTGAAGGTTTCAGGCAGTACCTGGACCACAGGTCAGTCCTTGTCCAAACGGACAACCAAGTGGCTATATTCTACGTGAACAAACAGGAGGGTATGGGATCATGCATTCTCTGTCAGGAGGCCCTGGACCTATGCTCTTTTCCAACCCAGCAGGGGATTCTCCTCAAAGCAGTATACCTGCCGGCCCAGAACAACTGGCTGGCCGACAGAGTAAGCAGGATCCTCCAGCCACACGAGTGACAGCTGGACCAGGCGGTGGCCAACAGGCTTTTCCACACCTGGGGGGAACCGGTGATGGACTTGTTTGCGAGCCCAGACAATCACCAGCTTCCCCATTTCTGCTCAAGGCAGCCGCAGCCAGCCAGGGTGGCCGCCGATGCCTTCCTAGTCTCATGGTCTTTATCTTTATTTCAAAACTTTATATACCACCCATTGTCAGGACATTACAGCAGTTTACAAAAGAAAAATAAGTCTACGCTAAAGAAAAATGAAAAGAACGCCATAAAATATAGGAAAGAAGAAAGAGTAGTAAAGCAACAGCAAAGCTACAACGAAAAAAAAACAACATGAAGGGACATCACAAAAGGGTATCATTTGGGAGGAGGTTAAAAGCTTGCTGAAATAAGTGTGTTTTTAACATGTTCTTAAACTCTGAATATGAGGGTTCCAAATGGAGTGAAGCTGGTAGGGAATTCCAAAGTGAGGGACCGAGGAAGAAAAAAGCAGCCCGCTGAGTCTGCTCCAAGTGGGCTCTCGGGGGAGGTAGTGATAGTCTGTTGGCATGCAGTGAACGAAGTTGACGATATGGGGTGTGAAAGAGATCAGCCAAGTAGAGAGGACTTGTTATATGAATTACCCGATGTGTCAGAATCAAAATCTTATATTGATATCTAAAACGGAGAGGCAACCAGTGAAGGTGAAAAAGAAGAGGAGTAATATGATCCGACCGTCGAGCATGAAAGATGACACGGGCTGCTGTGTTCTGCACTAACTGTAAATGTTCAAGCTGATAGGCTGGTAGGTTAGCAAGAACTACATTACAGTAGTCTAATCTACTGGTGACCAGAGCCAAAACTAGTGTGGCGAGTGCATCAAAAGGGAGGAGAGACCGAACAGCTCTGATTTGACATAGTGCGAAATAGGAGCGACAAGTGAGAGTAGATATATGGTTATGGAAAGAGAGCGTGGGATCCAAGGTTACACCTAAATAGCGAAGCAACGAGATGAGAGAGATAGGGGCGGAATTTAAGTGAGGAGCAATGGTTGGACACGAGGTACTAAGAGAGATCCACATGGCTGTGGATTTAGCCTGGTTTAAATGAAGGTAGTTAGCAGAAAGCCAAGAGGCAATCTGGGCAAGACAGTTATTAAATGGTGAGATGTCAACAGATACTGGGGACGTGTGAAACAGGAGGATAATGTCATCTGCATAAATGTAGGTCGAAACTGGATACTGTTGAATGAGAAGTGGAAGAGGGGAAAGAAAGATATTGAACAGTGACGGAGAGAGGACCGAGCCCTGAGGCACCCCACATGGTAAAGGAAGTGGGGAGGAAGACTGGTTATTAGAATGAACGACTAAAGAACATGCAATAAGGAAGGACCGAAACCAGTGCAGCACCTTGCCCCGTAACCCAGCATCATAAAGACGAGACAAGAGTGTTTGGTGGTCTATTAAATCGAATGCAGAGGATAAATCAAGTGACACTATGGGGCTTGTTTACAAAGCCGCGGTAGTGGTTCGCGATCGCAGCCGCGGCCCCATTGAAATCAATGGGGCCGCGGCTCCGATTACGATCGCAAACCGCTACCGCGGCTTTGTAAACAAGCCCCTATGAGTGTGATATCTCCCCTGTCATGAGTAACATGCACCTCATTTAAAAGAGCTAGGAGAACAGTTTCTGTACTGTGTCTGGGTCGAAACCCTGCCTGACGGGGGTGAAGGGTATTGGTAGCCTCCACATGAGAGGCTAACTGAACGAATACAAAATGTTCTAGTAATTTGGCTAGAAAGGGGAGATTTGAAACGGGACACCAGTGGGATAACACAGAGGGATCCAGTGAGGGCTGTTTCAAAAGTGCATGGACAATAGCAGACTTTCAGGAAGGGGGAAAATATCTGGATGAGAGACTAGTGTTCAGAATAGAAACAATGATAGGGATCAATTGTAGAGATGGCTAAGCCAACCAATGTGAGGAAATAGGCTCTAACTAACAGGTAGTCTTTCTTGACTTCCCAAAGGCCTCCAGCAGCTCAGAGGAGGTAATAGTGTAAAATGACGACCAAGTATGGCCTAGTGCACGGTTGGAGGGGGGTTGGGGAAGATGGAGCAGTAGGACCAGAAATGACCAGCTCCAGAGAGGGAGTTAGTGAACCTAAGAGAGAAGACGAGGAGCAGGGGGCGATAGTGGTGATGGCGGAGAGTTAGGGAAAGTTGAGCGTAGGTTTTGAATTTTTTCAGCAAAAAATGAAGCTAGAGTTGAAGGCGCAGGCATTGAGACCTGCAAATTGGGGGCTGAAATGGTAGCAGAAAGATTTCGTAGAATTTTAAATAACTGCTTCGAGGAACTGTCAGCCTCAGAAATCTCAGAGGTATAAAAGGAACGTTTGGCAGCTAAGACTGCAGAACGGTATTCAGAATAGGGTTGTTTAAATTGAGTCAAAGTAGTGGGAGAAGGGTGCTTTGACCAGCGGCGCTCAGCCTGACGAAGTTGGGTACGTTGTAAACGTAGGCCTGGATGAAACCAAGGGGAACGTAATGTATGTGAAGGCCTAGAAGAAGAAGATTGGAGAGGTGCCAACTCATCCAAGGCAGCAATGAGGATAGAATTCCAAAGTACAGCCTGCGAGTCCAGGGAACGTGAGGCAAAATCAGGGGGGAATAAAGAAGAGGCAGGCGGAAAGGCTCTCAAGGTAGAGGGGGTAATATGATGGTGGAGGGAGGAAGGTGAGTGGGGCCTGACCGACTCACCCTTACCTGAAGTTAGCCATGAAACACAGAAAGAGACACAGAAATGGTCAGACCATGGGATGTCGTGAGTTTTAGGGACAAAGATCATAGAGCAGAAAGCGGTGGGTGTAAGAAACTAAATCTAAGGTATGTCCTGCACTATGAGTAGGACCTAAGACATGCTGGTGAAGAGATAGATTGTTAATAAGATCTAAAAATACTCGGTCTTTTTGTCTAGTTGGCACATCTACATGAACATTAAAATCACCCAAGATAATAGTATTAGGGTAGTGGAAAATTGTTTCAGATAAAGTCAGCAGAGCAGCCTCCCATCTGTCAACAGAAAGAGAAGGAGGGAGGTAAAGTAACAGGAAATAGATTGGCGGGGAAGAGTGTAAGCAGAGAAAGAGCGATTCTGGGCAATGAATGCAGGATGCCGTAATCTCAGAAATAGAAGTAGTGGAACGATAAAGGAGGGCCACACTGCCGCCGCCCCGGCCCAGCCTTGGTGTCGAAAAGGCTGAGAAGCCGGCGGGAGGTGAGCTTGACAAGATGGGGTTATCGCCCTCCTTGAGCCAGGTTTCAGTGAGGAAGCAGAGATTATAGGAGCGTTGTTGAATAAGATCCTGAACTAGTAGGGACTTAGAGCGAAGAGAGCAACAGTTGAGTAATGCCAAACTAAGGGTTAGAGTAGAAACTACAGACAGTGAGGTAGTCAAGCCAGGATGATAATGTAAAGGAGCTCTTAACCGTTTGCATATCACCAGATTAGACAAGCAGCGGGATGAGGCCCCTGGGCAGGATCTAGTAACAGAAAGAGGACGCCAGCCCCAGTGGACCGGGATGGACGCCATGCAACAGAGAACACACCCAAAAACAAATTTGAACTGGAACCTACTATATAATGCCAAATGAAACTTACCAAAACAGAATAGGAGATATTGCCAGAGAGATAACAAAGTCCGAAGGTATGTATCAGAATATCCGTAGGGTTCAGATAGGCAAGTCGAAAAGGATCTGCTCACCCAGGACTCGCCCCAAGGAGCTCATCCAAGGAACAGGTCGGTGGGTCTTCTGTATGCTTTTCCACTGACATCTCTAGTCACCAAGACTCTGTTCAAGATCCTTCGGTTCCGAGCTTTTGTCATCCTCATAGCTCCACGGTGGAACCGGCAACCGTGGTTCCCGCTTCTCCTGCAGCTAGCAGTGGAGACCCCCATTCCCCTGGGTTCATCTCCACAACTCCTCTCCCAGGAGGGGGGGGGGCCTCTCTCTTGCATCCTAACCTCAGCTCCCTTTCGATGATGGCATGGCTGCTGAGAGGAGGATGTTGAGGAGGTCTTGCTGGCCTCACATAGACTGTCTACTAGATGGATGTACGCCTTTAAGTGGCGCATATTTGTTTTCTGGTGTGCTGGGCAAAAGGTGAACCCCTTTTCTTGCCCGGTGGTTGTGGTGTTGCAATACCTTCTCCACCTTTACGAGATGGGACTTAAGTTCAACTCCGTCAGAGTGCAGCTCAGTGCCCTAGCGGCGAACCACTTTTCCATGGACGAGAAGCCTCTCTCTGCTCACCCAGTGGTATCCCGGTTTCTAAAGGGCCTGCTCCTGTTGAAACTCCCAGTCCATCCTCCAGCGACCGAATGGGATCTTAATGTCATTTTGGGGCAGCTTACCCAGCCGCCCATTGAGCCAATGGCCACGTGCCATCTCCGGTATCTCTCCTGGAAAGTGGTATTCTTGGTTGTGCTCACTTCTGCCCGGAGAGTGAGTGAGTTCCAGGCTCTCGTGGTGGAGAGGCCTTATACCAGGTTCTACAAGAACAGGGTGGTGCTTTGCACACACCCCAGGTTCCTCCCGAAGGTGGTCTCCTCGTTTCACCTCAACCAGGAGGTGGTTCTTCCTACCTTCTTTCCCAGATCGCATGCCATTCAGGCAGAGACGGTCCTCCATACCCTGGACTGTAAGAGGGCCCTGTCCTTCTACATCCAGCATACGCAAACTTACCAGAAAGCCTCTCGGCTTTTCGTTTCCTACGACCTCAGTAAACTGGGGAAGGCAGTGACAAAGCATACGTTGTCCTCTTGGGTGGCAGACTGTATTGCCCAGTCTTATGAGGCAGTGGGGCGTCCGCTGGAGGGCCGTGTTACGGCTCATAGGGTCAGGGCCATGGCAGCATCAGTAGCTCACCTGCGCTCTGTTCCTTTGGCGGACATCTGCCGGGCCCCCACCTGGTCTTTGGGTCAGACCTTCACGGCTCATTACTGCCTGGATAGGGAGTCCTGCCGGGACAGTGCCTTCGGCCAGGCTGTGCTCCATAACCTGTTTGAGGTCTAGGCAACTCCTGCCCTCCGACCCCTTTGTGTTCAGGCTACTGGAGTGCTACTTCCCTGGTTAGGGTTTCATTGCGGCAGCTTGCGGCTCTCACTGAGGGAGCCTTTTTGTTTTTGGCTATAGATTCAAGGTAGCCTGTAGCTGGGGAATTCCATATGTGAGGACTGACTTCCTGCTTGTTCCCGGAGAAAGTGTAGTTACTCACCTGTAACGGGTGTTCTCCAGGGACAGGAGGAATCAGTCCTCACAACCCTCCCTCCTCCCCTTAGAGTTGCAGTCCAATTATTTTTTCTTTCATTTGTTTTGTCGTCTTTTAGCTATGTCATTTGACTGAGCAAGATGGCACCCTTGGGCGGGAAGGGGGCCACGCATGTGTGGTGGCAACTCCCAAAGGCTTTCTTTGAAAGCTTGGGATTTGCTCCGCGCGGGCTCCGTCGGCGTCACCCATATGTGAGTACTGATTCCTGCTGTCCCCGGAGAACACCTGTTACAGGTGAGTAACTATGCTTTCTTTCTGCTCTCAAGTCTGCAGCCAAATGCCTCTGCCTGCCAGCCATTTGCTCAGCCCTTGACCACAATAGATTCAGAAATGAGAAAGCAACTGAGGCTATTACGTCAAGGAGCACGCCGGGCAGGAAATGTGCCGGCAAGAGGCCTCCATCCTCGGCCTGGCCAAGGACAGTCCATACCGAGGCAAGGAGCATGCTGGGCATGGTATGTCCTGGAAAACAGCCTCCATCCTTGGCCTGCCTTATTGGTAGGACTTCTGGAGGCTGATGGCCCAGTTGCTATTCTGCTGCGGGCCTATACCGTACTCACGACCTCCGGCGGAGGCTGCAGAGCTAGCAACCTGCCTCTGGAGCAATTCTATCCTTGTGGCAGCCTTGTGCAGGTCTGAAGATGAAGAAGAAGAGAGCTTGGGCATAGGATGGGCCGCAAAAAGCTTATATACGTTCTACTATGAGGGACAACTGACATATGTCACTTTTAGAACAGACTCTAGCAGTCTTTGTTTCCCATATTTATACATGGACAGTACATGATGCATATAGGAACAGATTTAAATATTTGAATTCTATTTGGCATTTTGACAGCTTGAACTATGACCTCAGGCTTTAGCACGAAAGGGTTCTCCATTTAAAGACAGCCGTCCCAACAGTAAGCTCTTTTACCTGAAGGCAGTTGCCCGCCATTCTTTTTTAAGAGGCCAGTAGAGAACCTGGCTTCTTATATTGATCGCTTTCACAGGGTAATTTTTGAACAAGCTAGTACATTTACCTTTTAATTGGTTTCCATACAATATCTTTTACAGTTCGAGCGCAGTGCTGTTTCGCCGCTCCTAAGGGCGCTCGCCCTTACTATTATCTGTAAGGTTCATAGAAAGGTGAGATGTTGGCTCGCCTTCTCTTCCTTTCTACTGTGCGCTTGTGTTCCGGTTTATATTGGATGAAAGGCGTTTAAAGAGATTACTTTAAAAGATGCCCAATTATAAATATCTGATTATCTGTATTTCTGCAATATGTTTCATAAATTAGACACAATCCCGCTGTAATAGGCATGGCTGGTCCAGTGTAATTAATTGAATAATTGTAGCATTTCATCTGTCTGCAATGACTGAAAGATTTTCTATTCATAGGGGCTTCCATGCCCACAATCAAAATGTAGTTATAAAACCCAATTCCCATATGTGCTGAAGAGAGACCGACAGGTCAAATATTCTCTCCACACGTTATATTATTTAAATATTATGTTTTTTATACTTATGTTTTGATATTCCAGCGTTCTTTTAAGATCATTAGGTTCATTTTTTTAATAAGCGCCTGGCTTACTATAAATATAGCGCTAAGGGTTATTCTATGTGGTAACGATCTAAAATTAGGTGTATAGCACATTCCTTCACTTTTTAAGTTGATAGTTCTGGTATAGGGCTTTTTAATTGATTTAATTTCAGTTATGATCATATGCCAAATGGCTATGTAGCATTTTAATGGTTATTTGGCAATTTATATGTCTGTTGTTCGCCTCTGCGTTTATAGGTGGATTTTTCAATATTAGATGTATCTAACAACGGGTGATTTCACTATAGTACTTGGAATTAAGGTACCCTCAGATTTACTCTACCTCTTTTTGACATATAAATTACTATGACTGTGAATCTCTGTTATAGGAGTTCACTCTCTTGATTGTGTATTGTTATTATTTTTTATGACATTTGGTCTTTTGGGCATTTCTCAAAACATGTATGATATTAGTACTCCTCCTCACCCCTTATTTTGACACACACATAGAGGCCCTTTAGTGATCTGACTATTCATATGAATGGACATTCAAGTAGTTTATATGCATTTCCTTTTAGAATTGTATTAGTGTCTGCATTCTCAACCTTGCAAGTTTTGTTTTAAATTTTTATTGTATCCATGATTTTAATTAATGTTTTATTGATTTTTATTTCACTTGGGTATTATTTGTATATTATTTGGGTATTATTTATTGTTTAGTTTATTAATATTATTGTTGTATTTATCTATTATTTATTATTTATTATTTTTTGTTTTCAAAGCTTGTACCTCCTGAAGAAGGCCATTTGGCCGAAACGCACTGGGGTCTTCTGAATAAAGTTATTGACCATCACTTTACCACACCTGCCCTATACCATAATCAGGACCTCTAGTGGAAGCTGCAGAGCTACCGAACTGCCTCTGGAGCAATTCTGTCCTTGTGGCGGCCTCCTGCAGGCCTAGAGATAAAGCAGGAGCGAGCTGGGCATGGGATGGGCCACAAAAGGCCTCTGCCCCAAGCCGGCGCATTGGGAGGACCCTGGAGGTTTAGGTAGAATCCAGCATGATGCCTTAATTCCTCTCCTTTGCTGTGTCATACTCTTCACGCATTGGCGCATCATCACATCGATGTGAGGACTTTTTGGAGGCCCGGATCATTGCTCCTCCATTCCTCCAATGCCACAGCATTAGAACAGGTGCAGATGCAGGCATGGTGTGTGCACCAGCCTGAGGTTTGCCGGTGAAGAGGCCTTTCCGGTGTTGAGCACACTTCCTTGCCTTTTCGCTCCACCTGGCACCGACCACATGTGCTTCACTTCCGGTGCCTCCCCAAAATACAGTGCCATTGGGTTCCAGGCCTCGACACCGAGAACAGTGCCAGCAAATACTGGACTTCATAGTCATATTCTGGACGCCACCTGGAAGTCTACGAGCCTATGCGGCATCCCTGCCGCTACCCACCCCAGAACAGAGACAGCAGTCTCCCAAGTGAAAAGTTGGTCTCTTTCCAGGGTCAGTAATCTGTCCTAGCCCCACCTGGATTTCTCCGTACAGAGGGCAGAAGAGCTGCAATGGGGTCTGGAAGCCTTATCTGTACCACCACCAACAACCAAGGCACTGAGAGCTCCATAACATCAGTCAGGGTCTGCTTCCTGAGAAAGACCTGGGCGACCCACTTCTTGTCAAGTATTCCCCGCAGCGGCAGAGTCACCAGGAGGGCAGCGCTAAACTATGGCCACATGGTTACTGGTCTCTATAAGATGCCGGTCTAGTGCCTTACACAGCAAGTATCACAGGTTACCGAGCCAAGGGTCCCCAGCTCAACTCAGTTCAACTCAACTATCTCAGTTCAGGAAGGCACTCAAATACCACCTTTTCCTCCAATACTATTCAGTCAGCAACGAAATCTAGGTATCCCTACCTAAGAAATAACCACATATTTTCCTTATGTTAGTGTTACTCCAATCTTGTTCCGTGTAATTATTTCATGTATATAGTTCACCCCTGTTATCCAAGTTTGTACTCCTGTTCTATGTAAAACCAAACAGCTTGTTGTTATGGTCATTGTGTTATAATGTAAACCGTGCTGATACTGAATACTGCGGTATATAAGAAATTGTAATAAATAATAAATAAAGAAATAACTCCCTGGTGGAATTCCTTCCATGCAGTTCAACCCCCACATGGAGGTCTCTCAAGTGGAATATCCTGCAGGTAGCTTGCCAAGCATTCCTCAACCAACATGAGGCAGGAGGAAAAAGGGGCTCTGGAAGATCTAGGGTTCGATTCTCACTTCTGGTGGAATCTCCTGGGGGTGGATTGCCAAGCACTCCTTTGCCAACATGAGGCAGGAGGAGAAAGGGCTCAGAGAGACATGGTGTTTGAATCCCTCTCATGCCCCACAGTGTCCCCAGTCTTGTCTAGGCCACCACCGTTGCGTGAAGGGCAATACAACCAGTTAATATAAATATATATATATATATATATATATCATATATCAACATCCCAGGGATGAATTATCAAGGAGGACCTAAACCATTCTGAAAGATGACCAGATAACCTGGGGATTCCACTGTTGCTCCAGGACAAGCACCGCGGAACCTTCGGGAACAGACGCTTGTGGCCTGGATTGGCCACTGTTGGTAACAGGTTGCTGGGCTTGATGGTTCTTGGTCTGACCCAGGATGGCATTTCTTAAGTTCCTGAATGCTTGAAGCACTGACCGAACCCTACTCTTTTCTGCTGGCTACATAAAGCAATTGAAACCCTAGTGCACCAGATCAGAATATCCTTCCAGTTCTCTGTGGGCCCTCCATATGCTGGATATAGCATGAGCAGGAATCTGATAGTCCTCATTCCCAGACCCCACCGAAAGACTGTTTTAACCATCCCATCAGCAGTGCATCGAAACAATGTAGATGCCCTGCCGAGATACCAGCACGCTGTGATTATCCACTGGGACAGGCCTTACTTTCTTACTATACCAATCTCTTCTTCTATACCGCAGGAGCTGTCAGTGCTCTCTGCTGTGCCCGCACACAGAGAACAGCCTGAACTCACTGGTTGTCTAAAATTCCCAAGGTTTCCTCTGGGATCAGTCCTTCCTGTCTGGACCAGTGTTTGCATACCTGGAGGAGTTGCCCAAGGGCTACAACAACAGCTCAGTACCAAAGAGATCCAGTGAGAACCCCACTGGCACTCCTTGTGACCTTGGCCAAGCCATCTTACCCTCCATTGCCTTAGGGAAAGGGCCTGGCAATCTACTCCCAGCACTCACTGGCACATTGCCACCACGTCAAGGAGAGCCCCTACTCTCAAAATGTACTGAGAGATCAAGCCCAACCAAGAAAAAAAACCCCATACTTCACTTGGACCCACTGCCTCAGAACCCTTACAGGTACAGAGGCATTTGCCCTTTCTACACTATCAACCCTTCAAGGGGGGACCCCCTTGCAGTTCCTACACCTGGAACCCCAAGGGCAACAATACATACTGTGGCTCAGTGGTTGGATTATTGTCCCCAAGTTCCCTGGAGCCCATCTCATCCCCAGCACCGATATTCCTCTGGGCCTTCCTTGTGCGCTGTTGTTGTTTGTCTCCCTGACCACAGCTCAGAGGGGTTTTGCCCACAGAAGGAGCATAGCAATGCAGAATGGACCCATACCTTCACCTCCCCAAGCAGCACCTCAGTCTATGCCCAGAGCAGCCACTCAGTGAACCGGTCGGGGGAAAGTACCACCAGGGTCTAGTGCAGGGAGGTGGGAACCATCGAAGTGAGGTCCAAATCTCTCTCCAGAGGAGGAGCAGCCTAATGGTTAGAGTACTGGCTTGGTAACCAAGAGGCTAGGGTTCAACTCCCACTAACAGTTCTTGTGACCTCGGGCAAGCTGCTTACTCCTCCATTGCCTTGAAAGAAAGGCCAGGCAATCTACTTCTAGTCACACTGCCAAGAAAATCCAGGAGCTGCTGCCAGCAGTTAGCAATGCCCCAATGGGAACTTGACATAGAGATCCATTCAGAGCTGCAACCTCACTTAGTTCTAGTATTGATCAACCTGGCAAAGCTAGCCCTTGCTACAGCCAGGCTGCATGGACGAAGTGCCCTGATGCAACATGGTACTCTGTCCCGGTCCCAGTACCTTGGCAGCCCCCAGGAACAGGGCCCAAGTTCGTACTATAGAATTTCTGAGGTTTGTACTACCGCAACCCGAGAACGAAACAGAACAAAGTAAGTTGATCCAAGGAACTTTCTCCTTGTTGTCTTGCTGGCTTTGTAACACTCCTGACTGCAATGATTTGAACATCAGATTTGCCTTCTGCCCCTCCCGGACAGCCTATCACCTATTACCAGTATGACTACTCATCTGTTGCTGTACAGGATGCTAGAAGGCATGCACAGCATTGTGCAGAGACATGCAAGAGACAGTCCTTGCTCCCCAGGGCTCACAGTCTAACCATCGGTTATCCAAGCGAAGGAACTCTGAGTCTGACCCCTGCCGTGGACTCAAAGGGCTGCTAGGGATGCCCCAAGCACACTACCTCCATAGGGTTATCAGTGGTATACTTGCCGCATGCTAACTTGCTCTGGTCAAGCCAAGGGAAGACCAACACTCTTGCACCACATAGACACCTACATGGGTTAACTAGGCTAAATTGACAACTTCATCCTACCACAGCACTACATGGGTTATGGTGTACAAAAAAAAAAGACCACAGACCCTCCTTCACAGCCCTCAGCTGGGGAGTCACCCATGTGTGTCTGACTCATCCTGCTTGTCCATTGAGAAAGTGAGATTAGTTACCTGTAACGCCGGTATCTCTCTTGACTTATCTCTCTCTTGCTCATTCGTCTTTCTCCACCTCTTCCTGTCCTGTCTAAATAATGGTGTTCTTTTCCTTTCCTGCTTTTATTGATTATATTGTACACGCTTGGGCGGTATATCAAGCAATGAATAAAGATAAAGGGGACTCTCCGTGGACAGCAGGATAAGTCAACCACACAAACCCGCCCGCCTCCCCTCTTGGATGAACCTGCCTACAGCTGTAGAATGGACTGAGGTGGGAAGAGGGTGGGCACTGGGGTGGGGTGGCTAGCACATGCTCAGAAGAGTCTCTCAGACTCTTCTAAGCTATTGGAGAGCAAATCCGTCCATGGTGCCATCGGATGACATCACCCATGTGTGGCTGACTTATCCTGCTGTCCATGAAGAACCCGTTACAGGTAAGTAACCTCACTTTCCCAGCAAGAATGGGAATGGAACTGTTCTATACACCAAGTGTTAGGATTAACAGAATCTCCTCCTCCATGTCTGGATTGTTTCTCTGGCATAGTCCTGGACAGTTTCTTTTTTGTTCTGTTTTCTTTTTTTTTGGCGGGTGGGGGGGGTGGGATAATTTTATAATGATCACAGTAGCCTAGTAAATGATGTCAGAAAAAGATCAAATTCAGCCTGTCCAGTTGGGTTTTCATTTGGTGTAGATAAACATATAATATAGATTCCCATGCGCAACCCAACACCAAATCCCCCTCCCCTCAAATCTGATCTTTTACCTGACCTCACAATCCCTTTACTATCAGCTGGGGAGTCACCCATGTGTGTCTGACTCATCCTGCTTGTCCATTGAGAAAGTGAGATTAGTTACCTGTAACGCCGGTATCTCTCTTGACCTCTCTCTCTCTCTTGCTCATTTATGATGTTTGTCTTGCTGCACAAGGAGAAATATGTCCTGTTCTTACCCAGATGTGAGTTTAAAAAAAAAAAAAAGTTTCTTCCATGCACATCTCCCCTCCTGCTAGTCCCACCTCTTCTGACCCTTCCCCCCCCAACATCATCAAATTCCACCCCCTCCTCATCCCCCCCAGCTCTTACCACGAGTCCCTGCTGCTCTAGGGGGATCAGCAGCAGTAATGATCACTTTTGCCAGTGGCTCAACCATTATGCTTTGCACCAGCTCTGGTATTCCGACGAGAACAAGTCGTAAGTAGCTCTCCCACTCATTGGTTCTAGGACCAGTTGTCCCATGAAGCAGTCATTTATGGCATCTAGAAACACCTTCCTAACATGCCCAAATGAGACATTCCCCCAATCAAGAATAGGGTAATTAATCTCCTATTATTATTGTGTTTCCATGTTTCTGAAATGCTAACAGATATTAGGCTACCAATCTGCTTTATCATCCTGCTTGGATGGACAGAGTTCAATCCTTCTCCAACATGGCATATAATTTCATGTAAATTATTTAATATTCTAGTCCATTAGGCTCAGGTCAACCGCCACCATAGAAAAAGTATCCTATTGCAGGTTGAACTGATTTTTTTTTCTTAAATCTTAGGAAACCACACTCCTCTGCCTTTTATTTTGCTTTTATTTAGAAACACCACCAAAATAATCTAGTTACTATATATATAAAAAAGTTTGGTAGAATAAAAAAAAAAAAGAACTAGATTGAGAGGTAAGATGAGGGTTGGGGAAACAAGGCCAATGTTCTCAGAGGGCTAGGAGGCAAGTTAACGCTCTGACTGCAGAGGGAGCTAGCAGGTCTGAGGTACTCATAGCCAATTTGATGTCTGATCCCAACACTAGAAGGTCAGGAGCAACAAGCCGGTCTGCTTTGACTCCTTCCTCTCTCAAAGTCCTCCAGTCAGTTTGCTCTCTGTTCCTGCCATGATCCACATGTTCCAGCGCCGACATTTCTCATGACACCTCTGTGGCCTTACTCCCACTGGCTAGCAATCCAGCTATCTCCTTTCCATCTCATTGTCACTTCTTCTGCGGAGTGCTCAGCTTCTGCATCCCACGTATTTTGTCTAAAAGATCTTTCACAAAGGCCTGGAATAAGGAAACAAATAGGCAAAATTAATGCCCCTTAGTCCTGCCCAGCTGTAGGGATTTCAGATTTAGCCCAGGCCTTTTTTCTAGAGTAGCTCAAGGCGAGCTCCATTCAAGCAGAGTAGGTCATTTTCTTTTATCCCTGGAAGACTTATAAATGTGGAAGACTTTATTAAAGTGTGGTAGGATTTTGCACTTAATGTACACTGAGCGATAAAACTAGCATGCATTAAGTTCAGAGCTTCTGCAGTAACTGTCAGGGGTGTGGCCACTGGCCAGCATTTACTGTGGGGGTGCATACCCGAACGAGTGGTGCAATTACTACGAATGCACCTAACGCCACTCACCGAGGTGGCCTTTTATGAATCTGCACTAATTGCAACATTGCCAGTTAATGCACAATATATTCCCTCGTGCTAACTACAATGTGCTCTCCATGCCCCCTCTCTGTCCCTAGCCCACCAATTCCTTACCTCAATGTGTGATTTGCTGCTAGTTTGTGAGTCAGCACACTCTAACTATCATGCGCCCCCCCCCCAACAGTTACTGCGGATCTGAGCACATGGTTGCTGGCTGCTTAATGCATTTTAGTAAAAAAAGCCCCCTAAGTTTGTACCTAAAGCAATTAACAGTTAAATGACTTGTCCAAGATCACAAGGAACAGCAGTTGGATTTGAACCCAGGTTTCTCTGATTCTCAATCCCACTGCTCTAACCAGCAGGCTACTTCTCCACTGCTGTTCTGGTACCAAGGCATCCTCTCCCCCTCCCTACACAGCTCTGCCAATGCACCTCACTCTTATGTTGCAGTTTTCCCCTGCTATTTCCATGGAGAAGGGGGTAACTTTGTGCTTACAGCAGCAGGCTGAGAACCAGGGAAGCCCGTATTTAAATCTTGCTTCTCCCACAGACCTTTGTTACCACTGTGCAAGTCACTCAACCCTCACCTACCCCATGTACAAATTTAGGGCCTCATTTAACTAAACTGCATTAATACAAATTCTTTAACATAAGCCCTATTATTCTCAATGCGGCCTATTTCTTAAGCATTTAACTCGCATTAATGTGCATCATCACATTAGTAAACCAAGCCCTTAGGTTGTAAACCCCGTGGGGCATGGAAATATCTACTGAACCTCAAATATAACACACCTTGAACTTAGGTTTATAAAAGGTAAAAAAATGTAATCCAAAAATGTGATCCCATCCCCCACCCCAACATATGTAAACTGCTTAGATAGTTTGATTGACAATCTATGAACGATTTTAGATAAATAAATAAAATATGAGTGATGCAGTGGAAAAGCTGTATATAACTACTCCACTTCATGACAGAACTGTTCCTCCCCATTCATGGGAGCTTCCCAAGTCCTATAAGATTTCACTGTGTAAGGGGCTCATGAGCTCCCCTCAATGCAGGGGTGCTCTAGGAATCTTTTGGCTAAATCTTCCTTGCATAGCTCAAGCACATCTGCTAGAGCTGTGGCATAGGAAAGGGTAGTTTTGCAGCCCACAGGTACTAGCAGAGAACTAGTGAAAAGTGACAGAATGAATAGGAAGCGGAGGAGGGCGAGAGAGTGAGATAGTGAGAATCTGACCCATCATGTATGTAATTTTGCCAATTTGAAGTGTTGTTCTCCTGTGAACAGTGGCTCTTCAAACTCCACACAACCTAGATGACAGAAAATGTCTTACCTCTGTGGGTTTGTAACAGTCGACCAACAGCTCCTAGGGAAAGGAAAGAAAACCAGAGAAAATGAGAAGAGGTGAAGGGGCTGTACACAGCAAGACTGTCTCCAGGGACCAAACAGCACCTGCTTCCCTGCTCTAGGGGTTTCTAGAAAGGAAAAAGACAGAAGCACGCACACATAAAAGGGAAGAAAGAGAATATAGACCTAGAAAGAGGCACCTACGTTTATAGGGGAAGCAGAGAGACACAGGCACATGGAAATAGGAGTTCTGCTTACAGCTCATTAGAAAAATACCTTTGTTGTTTTGCTTTTCTTTTCACTTTTTTCTATTTTGTAAAGGTACATAAAAAATGTTTTTTTGGGAAGGTGTGCTTGCTTTAAATTTTAATTTAAAATGTTAGAATTTTATGGGGGAAGGTTGTTTAACATTTCCCCACCCCCTGCTAAATTTGGTTTGCACTCCCATTCAGCATACATTTGGAAGCATCAATCCGCCTTCTTCTATATGGACCTAGTTTGTGGAACACATTACCAACAGGCTTAAGCGCTATATAAATGATTAATAGTAGTAGTAGAAACAAATAAAGTGCGCTTATAAAAAAAAACCCTTAAAACATTTCTTTTTTCAGAAGCATTTATAGATTGTGCTTGGAAACACAGTACACATTCTCCTTTTCCTACCCGGCCCATACTTTCTAACTTTTATATTTACTTCTTCGTTATATTGAATACTTATTCTATTTACATTTTTAACTTCCTATGCTTTAAAATTCCATTATTTGAATTATAAGCTTTTACTATGATTTTACTCTTGGAACATTTTGAACTTTTGCTATAGGGCATGTTTACTAAAGTTTAGCCGTTAATGAAATTAATGTGTTAAGTGCCACTATGCCCACTGAAATACAAGGGCTCTAGGTATTTGACCCACATTAATTTCATTAGCATGAGTTAAAAGCAAGAAAAGGTATAGAGGCATGTTTACTAAAGGATTTAACAATGCACACCGCTTTGCTAGGCTGTAATAGTCGCCTCCTGTCTTGACTCTTAGAACTGCTCCTCACTGGTCTGTCTCCCTCTGAATCATCTTTCTCCTCTTCAATCTGTTCAAAACTCAGCTGCAGGACTTATCTTCTGCCAATGTCGCTATGCTCACGTAGCCCCTCTTCTCAAGTTACTTCAATGACTCCCTATCCATTTCATTATCCAGTTCAAACTTACCTACAAGTGCATTCATTCTGGGGCTCCTCGTTACCTTTCCTCTCTTATCTCACTCTACACGCCTCCTCAGGAACTCTGGTTTTCTGGCCGATCCCTTTTATCTGTGCCCTTTTCTGCCACTGCCAACTCCAGGCTTTGTTCATTCCATCTTGCCGCTCCATATGCTTGGAATAAACTACCTGAGTAAGGGCGTTGTGCTCCTCTGGCCCTATTCAAGTCCAGGCTGAAGACTCACCTCTTTGAGGCTGCTTTTGGATCCTGATGCTCCTCATTCTCCTGTCCACTACTTATGTGTATCTCTCTTGCTGTACTCTAGTCCCAAGTTTGGCGATGTTTTTTCATCTCGATTAGATTGTAAGCTTTGATGAGCATGGACTATGTCTTACATCTATATGTACTGTACAACGCTGTGTATACCTTGTAGTGCTATACAGATGATTATTAGTAGTAGTAAAAAAACAAACCTGAAATGGCTGTAGATCAGAAAATAAACTAAATTAATTCTGAGCACCTAACCAATGTATTCCCCCATTCCCATTGCCCCAGGTACAACTTTCCTGATGATTCAGGCCGTGAGTCTCCAGTCTCCTCTCTCACCCCTCCACTAGGTCCTTGCTGACACTGCTGTCTGGTCCACTGCTCTTTCCCCCTTCCCCCTTCCCCCCACCTGACTCCAGAAAGCTCTGTGAAGTTGAGCCACATGGGTGACGGTACCCCCATCTTCTTCTTTTCTCATAAGAAGAACATGGGAGTATAAGCACCTACATAGCTCAAACTTGTAGAGTCACAGAGAAGGTCTAGCTGCTGTGCAGCAGCAAAGCCAATGGGTGGAGAAGCCAGACTGAAGCAGTATGGGCGAGATCTTGATAGAAGAGGAGGGGGGCATTTTTCAGTGCTTATTGATTAAAAACAAAAACCAGAAGCTCTGCATATAAAGAGAGAGAGGCATACATATAAAGGGGAGAGGCTGACTTTGTATGACTTCTGTCTGTAATTACAGATATTACATTGACACAGAGTGATTCATTTTGTGGTCTGTAACTTTCTGAGTCTATCATTATGGTGAAAGCTCCAGGGCTCACGGCTGCTACTTTCTAGAGGACAGAAGGCTGTGGCTCAGAGCTATATCATCCTTTGTGCTCTCTACGCTGTGCCACGTGTATACCACATGTACTCCGTGTCACTCCCTGAAATACACTTGTACTAGGCACATGCTTGCACTCACCTTGACTCGTGCGCCCCTCTCCTCATCACTCTCCATGTCCAGTAACTCATCCACGTCAATCTCCAACTCTGGGATCTCTTCCTCCTGTTGACAGGAAGAGGATTAACCTGGGGAGGTTTCAGAGATGTCCTGCACCCATAGAAGGAATAAAGCTCAGAGCCTAAAAGTGGAAGAGGTCGCCGAAACGCAGACCTCCTCTCCTTTTCCCCCTCCCCACCCCACCATACTCAGCCCTCTGATGTCCTCTCTCTCTCTCCTCCCTAGCTGTCTACCTTTGAACAGGATTTTGTAACCTACATTAAACTGCTTACATGTAATGAATTCTGCAAGCTCTCAGCCTTTCTCCTAGGGAGGAATGGCCTAGTGGTTGGAGTAAGAGGTAACTTGAGGAGGACAGCCTTGGACTGGAAGGACTGGGGTTTCTAGTCCTACAGGTGCTCCTTGGGGCCTTGGGCAAGCCACTTAACCATCTGTTGCCTCAGGTACAAAAACGTAGCTTGTGAGCCCTTTGGGGACAAGGGAAATTAAATATAATTATATATATATGTATGCACACATATATACATACAGTAGCTGAGAGTACACTGCTTTGACTTGTAGAAAAGCGGTATATAAGCCTAGCTAAATAATAACTGGAGGACTCCCCTATGTGTAAATTGAGAAATGTTACCAGCTTGATAATGTGTCCATGTGTGACCAAAGTAATAACCTGGTAAAAGAATTACAAAGTTCTTAAGACAAATAACAAACACAGTTCTTGGTTTCCGGTGCTAGTCGGATGGTCTCTATTCATGTTAGGTTTCTGGCCTGGTCACAGGATATGACATTATGCTGTAATGAGGCCTGCTGAAGCTCAGCCTATCTCAGGCTCCTCAATATGTAATGAGTATGGAATGATTGCCAGTGCCTGCCCAGTATCTCCTACTGTTCTTACAACAGTCTTTCTGGCTCGCCTCTGAGCTGGCTGCTGGCAAAGGCAGAGGAAAGGGGAAGCACTCATCTCCCCTCCCTTCCTCCTTCCACAGGACATTGCTGCTGGGCGAAAAGCAAAGCTCTTTCTAGGTCAATGCTTCCTGCCTTCTGCTGTTCTCACCTCCAGCACTGGGGAAACAAAGGAAGAGGGGGGACAAACCTTGTTGGCAAACAGTACCACCAGGCTCTTCCAGCAAAATTTTTAAAAAAAGTTTGAATTCTCCCATGTCTGAAACTAGAGAGCAGTGAAAACAACCAACCTCAGGGCTTCCCTGTGCTCATGAAAGTCAAATCAGCAACACAACCTCTCCCTCTGCCACCAGCTGTATGTATGACCTTGGGGTGAGTCACTTTATCTGTCTATACCTTAGGTCCATGATCCTCATCCTGGGGTAAGGATCACACTCTCCCTATCCCTCAGGTTGGCAATCCTGGCTTTGACCTTGGTTTATCCTTCAAGATGGAACTGCTTTATAATTACTGATTGTAAATACACTTTGGTTAAAAGCACTACATAAACAACCAGGATAAATAAATAAATAATGTTTTATAAATAATTTGTAGGTTACTCCTCTTACTGCAGCAAGGCGTGCCCGCTGCACTACCCTTCCATTCCAGCACAGGACACACCGTGGGTAAGACACAGGATCCCTGATGAAGCTTCACCCCACCTTACCCCTTGCCACCCACAGAGAGAAGAGGACTGGGACTTAAACAGTACCTTTCTTATAAGCTGTTATCTCAAAATGTCTTTCAGACAAAACAAGGCAGAGAGAAGCCTGAGCTCTAGGGCGCACACATCTCTGAGACTTCCAATCTTCACCAACACCCCAATTTGCCCTTCCAACTCTCAGAATCAAGAATGCCCAATTTCCTTGAGATCTGAGAGCAACGAGGTTTGTTTGTTTTTTTGGCTACAGCCACCACATAAGGGTAAAAATCAGTCTAGTGCTCCTTTTCCCTCAACAAAACCTGTGCTTACAGCAACTCCTTCTCCTCCCTCACTGTTCACACTTCCCTGTGCAGCAGCTGTGATAAACCAGAAAATGTGAATTACTGAGACAGATGTGAACACACAAGAAAGAAACCTCCCAGGCAACAGAAAGAGACAGGGACATAGCAGCACTGCCTATGACCCCCATTCATTGCTATTCTGCTTTCCTGTTTTATCCCAATTTATTTATTATTTTATTTACATTCTCTTATATACCGTGCTATTCTGCATCAGTGCAGTTTACATTGAACAAACTGAAATTACATTGAACAGGGTATTATAACTTGGAGATAACTATTTTACAGGGAACATGGGCTATGGAGGTTAAGTGGCTTGCCCAAGACCACAAGGAGCACCTGTGGGACTAGAAACCCCAGTCCTTCCGGCCCAAGGTTGCTGTCCTCTAGTGGGATTTGAACCCCTGACCTTCCAGCCTGAAGTACCTTGCCCCAACCACTAGGCCACTCCTCCACTCCACATATATTTTTAAGTAATAAAATGGTGGAGAAACTGTTCCTTATAGATTATCCTGAGTTATTAAAGGTTGCTCTTGAAAAAGTTGGTGTCTACAGCTCTCTCCTTGGGTGTCGCAATCTTCCCCTGCTTGATCCCTTCTAGTGATGTCACAATCCAGCATCTATGACAGGACAAGCCTTTTTAAACAGGCTTCTCTCCTGACTCATGTCACAATCCACTATTTGTGACTCCATTATAGTATAGTACATGGGGTGGTGGATTTTGCATGATAATTGATTTGACTAAGAAGCAATGTCTTAAAACAAGCAGTCAAGCTTCTCTTGTTAGCAACTGGAAAATAACCTTGGATGGGAATAACTGGGCAGACCAGATGGGCTGCTTTGGTCTTTGTCTCCCATTATCTGCTATAAATGATTAATAGTAGTAGAAGTATATATTTCTGATCTGCTTCACTACTTTCGCTACACTTTTGACATTAGAGCACAATGACTGTAACAACGCACCTTGCTTTTCCCTGAAACACTTGGGACAGAAATATGATACAGAATTCAAACACTGTTACTGGATCTGATTCTTGAAGGAGCACTATGAGGCTCCAATAGCTAAACCTCTCCACCTGAAACTTCTATCATGGATGTAAAATAATTCTTCCCAGAAGCTGTACAGTAAGATGTTAAAATACTATATGTTATTCCTGCAATGCTGGTTTTTGGTTTAAAGGCAGAGAATGACTTTCAGTGGTCAGAACTAGAGAGCTTATAAAAGCAGATGGGTCAAACCCCAGCTCTCCCACTGACTCTGTGTTATCCATAGCATTTACACATCATAATACCAATTATATGGCCTTCTCCTCTCCCCCCCCCGGTAAAAGCTATCATTCAGCCCCAGGCATGGTTGCCACCTGTTTCTGCATCTAGTTTTGGTTAACATCAAAGCTAGTTAGGGAGGAGTGCTGACACCCCTGCGGCTGACCTTGATGCTGGCTTCAGGAACTAGACATACAGGAAAGGATTAGGAAGAGTGCTGTGTGGCAACGAGTTTGTTCTTGCCTCAGCATGTAGGCAGGTCGGATCAGGACCAACCAATCCCTGCCCTCAGCCCTAGTCTGATCAGTGCTGAAGTGTAGGGGAGAGCGCATAGTCCAGCCAGGAACTTGCAGCCTCCAGCTTGCCTTGGGAGAGGAGGGTAGAAAGGGTGACGCCACAAATAAAACCCTCTTAGGCAGGAAATGACTTTCTGATCAGTCTTCTGCTTTCCATCTGTACATCACATGGGGGAGGGGAGGGAGGGGGGGTTACAGTTTGTAAGCTGGGAAGGGAAGCCTAGCTATGGAACGTAAAGAGAGAGAGAGTATAATTTGAGAGGACGTGGAATTGGTACAGTTTGGTTGATGTTATGAAGTCACAAATAAAGATAAAGTTTAATGGATGGCATGTAAGGGCACACTAAGTTAGATATTTAGAAGCGGGGAAGGCTGGGTAGACGTCTGATCAGGCATTACTAAAAGTATGTGAGTTGCTCGAGGGGGAGGGCACTAGGGGGAGTGACAGCCACAAGTGAGAGTAAGTCCTTAAACCACTATTAAAGAGGACCAGGGAAATCCACTGCTTACCCTTGATAAGCAACATGCAATCTGTGTACCTTTTTGGGAACCTGACAGGTACTTGTGATCTGGATTGGTCACTGTGGAAACAGGATACTTGGCTTGATGGACCTCGGTCTGACCCAGTATGGCATATCTTATGTTATTTTAAGCTTAAAGAGTATTGGGTTGGGATTTCTATAGGGCCTCAGGCATGCAAGAGAAAGTTACAGAGACATGTGGTGGGTGTCTCACCTAGGCAGCCATAATGGACATCTCAGTACCGGAGGAAGATGGTTCATTTATACACGAGGGGGTCTCTCTCAGTATTATTAAATATGGGGCCGACCCTTTCAGGAATAGAGGGAGAGAGAGTCTCTCTCAGCAACAAAGATGGGGAGGGGTCTTTCTTGGTAAGAGGTGTGCCTCTCTCTGGCAGGGTCTCACTGAAGGACAGGACGGGGCTCTCTCACCTGGCAGTCGTAGAGTAGCACCAGCTGGCCCAGAATCCATTCCTCTAGATTGAGTCTCTTGCGGAGCTCCTTGCGGTCATACTTGACGGTCACTTTGCCCTGGCGCCGCACGGGGCCCTCGTCCGCCTCTTCCCCGGGACCCCCCGGGCTCTCAAAGTACACTCGGGGCGAGTGCGCCCCACTCTCCGGGCTGCTGAGAGCCGCCATCGGCCGGGGTCACTGTCTCTTTCCAGCCCTCGAATTCTCTCCCCTGGCCTCAAGGAGGGCTCCCTCCCGGGCTGTCTCTCTCTCTCTGTCCTTCAACCGATCCCTCTCCCGGGCGCTCTCTAAGTCTTTGTCCTGCAGCTGATCTCTTTCCGGCGTTATTTGTCTTCGGATAGGGGATCTTTGTCTGTTTGTCCTACAACTAATTTTTCTCTCGTGCTGTCTCTTTGTTCAGCAGCCGATCTCTTTATCACCGACTGTCTCTCTCTACCCGAAATACGTGCACCTCCCTGCGCGCGACTCTTTCCTTCTTTTCTCTCTCTTTGTCCCGGCGTCTCGTGCTCTTTCTGTTCCTCCCCCCGTTTCTCCGCCCCTTAAAGGGGACGGCATCTCGACCTGT
Organism: Ichthyophis bannanicus; assembly: GCA_033557465.1. Lineage (NCBI taxonomy): Eukaryota > Metazoa > Chordata > Amphibia > Gymnophiona > Ichthyophiidae > Ichthyophis > Ichthyophis bannanicus. Next base: position 199,822,286 of record CM066039.1, read on the forward strand.
CTCCACCCGCCCCACATTGACTAATGCAAAGCTTCACATCCAAGCAGCAAACTGGGTATGGCTGGGTTTTCTGCATAAACCGGACGCTCAATCCCACTTGCCACTGCCTCATCCTCTTCCAGCAATCCTACCTATCCCCACTCCTGTCCGTTCACAGCAGTCTCATCTATTACTGCTCATCTTCTCTCAGCGCTCTTATCAGACCCTGCTCCATCCTCTCCCAACACTCTCAACCGCCACTGCCCATTCCCTCCCAACTTTCCCACCGCCACTACTCTATCCTGTAGAATACTCTCGCCTGCCACTGCTCCCTCCAGCCATTGCTTCTTTCCCCTCATTCTTATCTGCCTTTGCCTCATCCTCTCCCACCTGTCACTGCTCCACCCCCTCCCACCTGTCACTGCCCCACCCCCTCCCATCACTTTCACCTGCCACTGCCCCATTCTTTTCTCATGCTCTCGTTTGCCATTGTCTCCCATCCTCTCAGCATTCTCACCTGCAATTTGCCCCGTCCCCTCCCAGTGCTCCCAGCTAGCCCTTCCCATCTCATCTGCCCCTGCCCCATTCTTTTCCCATGCTCTCATCTGCCATTATCCTACCCCCCACCCCAGCACTCACACGCCACTATTTCATTTCTTTCTGCTTGAGATGGAGGGGAGGAATAGCCTAATGCTTAGAACCAGGAAAGTCAGAGTTCAAATCTTACTGCAGTGTTAGACATGCAGAGGCCCAGGGCAGAAATGGCTGAGAGGGCCCCAGGCACAGGGCAAAGGAAGTTGGAGGTGGTCAAGAATGAAATGGAACGTATTAGTGAGCTGGGTTTAAAAAAGGTTTGGACAAGTTCCCGGAGGAAAGGTCCATAAACCATTATTAAAGAGGACCCAGGAAATCCACTGCTTACCCCAGGATGAGCATTGTGGAACCTGTGTGCCTTTTTGGGAACCTGCCAGGTATTTGTGACCTGGATTGGCCACTGTTGGAAACAGGATACTGGGCTTGATGGACCCTTGGTCTGACCCAGTATGGCATATCTTATGTTTTTATGTTCTAACATGTACAACTTGATCTACTGACTGTTAGTGAACTGAAATGGACTGACATCAGGCACTTTAAATCTGAATGTAGATTGCCAGGCCTTTTTTTCCCAAGGCACATAGGTTTTCAACCCAGTCCTCGGGGAACCCTAGGCCAGTCAGGTTTTCAGGATTCCCACAATGAATATGCATAAGATAGATTTGCATACAATGAAGGCAGAACATGCAACTCTTTCTCATGCATATTCATTCTGGGAATCCTGAAAACCTGACTGGCCTAGGGTTCCCCGAGGACTGGGATGAAAACCCCTGCGGAGGGTAAAGGGGCAAGTTTACTAAAGGTTAATGTGCGTTAAGTAAAGTTAATGCGTGTTAAATGCTGCAGTGATCTACAGAAATGTATGGGCAGTGGCCGCACTTAACGCAGATTAACCTCTAGTAAACATGCCACTTAATTTTTATTCCTCTACAAGGAATACCCATCAACACAACTATTATTCAGGTATATGTGCTAACAATAGTTGCAGAAGAGGAAGAAGTTGATTACTTCTATGAACAAAATTATCTTTCCTAAAGCTATGAGAGTTAAGGAGAGTATTCCAGCCTCAAATTGAAAAGAATACTCAGAGTTATTATATCATAAAAATCAAGTGGACCAACAGCCAAACTACAGTTACACAATGCAAGATTCCACATTAGGAACCACCACTAGGAAAAGGATTTAGGCGTCGTCATGGATAATACATTGAAACCCTCTGCCGGGCATGCAGCGGTGGCCAAGAAAGCACATACAGTAGAAAGCTAGGAAACCTAAGGAAAGGAATGGAAAATAAAACCAAAAATATTATAATCAGGGCCGGACCAAGGTTTCTGTTGCCTCAGGCAGAAGCCCCAGCCATGCCACCTCCCCTTCCAAATCCCTCCCCTCCCCCCCTCCCCCCACTGAGCTGCACCACCGCCACCCCCCATTGCCACCGATTCCATTGATGGGATTGGGGGTGGCTCGGCTTGGTGTAGCGGCGGAGCGGCCTGTGTCAGGCCATGTGCTCCAACATACTAAGCCGCCAGTCCACAAACCACATAACATCGCACAAACTACACATATCCACCTCACAAATAAAATACACACTAACCCAATCACAACAACCAATATTAAATGTGCCCTACTAAACGCCAGATCCATCAGAAACAAACTAAATACTATCCTCAACCTTATACATGACAAAAGGCTAGATATAATATGTATCACAGAAACCTGGCTAGATGACTCTGACCAGGTAATATTGAATCAAACCACCCCAGAAGGTTACCCAGCATTTAATTGCATCAGGGCCACAAAGAGAGGAGGAGGAGTGCTAATACTAACCAAAAAAAATACAGATTCAAAACAATCTCTGACGCAAACACGATAGAATCCAACACAATCATCATAGCCAACAAACACCTTAGCATCTCCCTCACCTACAGACCCCCTGGAAACACAACCAAATATCTCTCTACGGTACTTGAAACAATATGTGCACACAGCAAAAAACTCAAACCACTCATTGCACTAGGAGACTACAACCTAACCTCCACATCCACCAAGGAAGCTGCATCATTCCTAAAAGCCATGGAATCACTAAAATACTACCAAACTATCAACACCCCAACTCACCAGCACGGTACAAACCCGGATATGGTTTTTATCCCAAAGCACTTGGTGGAGCAGGGCAAGACCACAACACCAACAATCACACCGGTTCCTTGGTCAGATCACCATCTAATTGAATTCACATTGACCCTAAATGACCTCATCCAACACACGGAAAATAAGACCACAACCAGGAGATTTAAAGCCTTCAAAAAAGAAGCATTCATAGATGAAATTGAACCACAACTTCAGCAAGATTATGAAACCCTTGATCTAAGCATAGAGAAGTGGAACCTCATAATATCAAATGAAGCATCAGCCCCTACAAGTATAAAAGCACAAACACTCAGAAGACCCAATGCCCCCTGGTACTCAAACGATATTAGAGACGCAAAACGTACCCTCCGAAAACTGGAAAGAAAATGGAGGAGAAACAAGTCACATGACTCCCTAACTCAATACAGAGACAAACAAATGGAATACAACAACCTAATAAATGAACGTAAACAGCAACACCATACCAACCTAATCATGAATTCTGTCAACAAACCAAGAGAACTATTTAGAATTGTCCAAACACTAACTAAGGACACTATACAGCAAGATACCCACCATCTTAACCCACAGGAATATGCAGACTACATAAAATCGAAAAACAACACCCTCACATGCTCCACCGCACCGCAAGCAGACTACCATGAAACGATAGAAGAGCATCAAACCTGGGAAGACTTCAGCATACCATCAAAACACCAGATTGAGGATGTAATGAGTGGCCTCAACACAACAACCTCACCATCAGACCCATGCCCAGTAGCTTGGATCAAAGCCTCTAAAACCCAGCTCTCCCATTACATTCACAAAATCGTCAGAGATTCACTCCAACAAGGATACATGCCACAAACTCTGAAACATGCCATGATAACACCGATACTTAAAGGCAACAACCTCAGCCCCTCAGAACCAAAATCATATCGTCCTATCGCCAGCCTACCTTTCCTTGCAAAAATCATTGAAAAAGCAGTACAACTCCAACTACAAGACCATATTGACATCAATGCCCCACTGGAAGTCCATCAGCACGGTTTTAAACCCCAACATGGAGTTGAAACACTACTTACCTCCCTATTTGACAATCTCTTAAAAGGCATGGGCAACATAAAGAATGGATTCCTGCTTGTATTCATGGACATCTCGGCAGCCTTTGACACCGTGTCACACCCCAGACTACTGCAACGCCTGCAACAGATAGAATTATGCAAAAATACCCTAAAATGGTTTACTTCATACTTGGAAAATAGAACGCAACAAGTCAGATGCGCACAAAAGAAATCAACACATTTCCCCGTCACGCAGGGAATACCACAAGGCTCAGCACTATCATCAATGCTCTTTAACATTTACATCCAACCCATATGTAACATCATCAAAAGCCACATGCTCCAATATCACATTTACGCTGACAACATCATGGTGTATGCCCCAGTCAACCTACTAGCACTCAACATCACAACTATAACCAGATGCCTTGAAGATATGAACACCTGGTTCACAGACAATAACATGACAGTCAATTACGACAAAACTGAGGCAATGTTCATCACCAGGAATACTACCTTCATTCCGCCACAAACCATCAGCATTTTAAATAAACATATAGTAGTTAAAGATGAAGTTAAATACCTGGGCATCACAATGGACAGAGCACTAAATCTGAAATCCCACATCACAAAAACCGCAAACAAAGCCTATCAACGCTTAAGGATCATCAGAAAACTCAAGCCATTACTCCGCCAGGATCACTTCCGCACAGTATGCCAAGCATTCATAACACCCCTGCTTGACTACGGAAACTCATTATATCAAGGCCTCCCTCAACAGACCTTACATCCACTCCAAATGGTACAAAACACCGCAGCACGCATCATCACAGACACCCCAAGATCTGAACACATCAGCCCAGTCTTACAGCAACTACACTGGCTACCCATGATGGCCAGAGCAAAATTCAAAATAATCCTAATCATCTTTAAAATCATCCACCAGCTCTCAGCAGAGGCACTCCAATACATGATAACGAAGGATACCTGCAACAGACCGAGAAGAACCAATAAAGACAACATGATCAGCACACCTGCAGGATTCCACAAGACCAAAGAAACAACATCAAAAAGAGCTCCCTCCTTTTTTTTTTTTTTATAAATTTTATTTATTAACCACAAAGAAAGATAACAGCCATCAACAAAGCAGCCAACAAAGAACAAATCCCCGAGCAGGGTGTACTCTTATCCCCGCCACGGGGAACCTTCAGATATCGTTACATGGCATTAGTGGACATTTCCATAAAGAATACATTTTTGCATTTATTTCTGTGATACTACACAATAAAAGGAAACCCCCCCCACCCATCCCCACCTCGTCGCAGCCTGCAGCCCCCACCACCACCTCGTACCACTTAAACCACTAAAGACCCACATTAAGCACTTCATTCCTACAGTACGGCCCCAGGCTCTGAATATAGGGCTCCCATACTAACATAAAAGTGGACCACCACTTCAACTGGCCTCGGGCTCTCCACCGTTCAGTCAGCATTAAATGATGGAAACTATTGCGCCACTCCAGGAAAGTGGGTGGGGAGGCATCCCGCCATCTATGCAAGATCGGGCCCTTCCCCACAAGACAAGCCTTATGAACTAGCATTCGCTCCCCCTTCCCTGTCGGCAAAGCCCGATTTAACTGATCCAGCAATACCAACGATCCCGTCCAGGGGAAGGATTGTTGTAACAACCCCACAAGATAATGGTGGATACGGGACCAGTAGGAGCGAATACGCCCCCACGACCACCACATATGTGTAAGATCCGCTAGGGTTGCTGAGCATCTAGGGCAGGAGCCATCCTGGGTAATGCGACTACGCAAAGCCCGCCTTGGGGAGAAATGAACCCGGGTCAACGCTTTATATTGTACCTCCCGCCAGCGGGCCCCATCTACCAGAGTGGCGATGCGCCTCAAGGCCACCAAAAGAGTCCCAAGGGGAATTTCACGTCCCATCTCTCGGGCCCAGGCCTGTTCCACCCGGGTATAGTCTGGCACCACACCAAAGCACGCTAGCCTGGATTTCAACCGCGCTATCGACAGCGGGGTCTCCCCCCCAATATCAAAAAATTCCAGAATGTGCGCGGAACGCTCTGCAGTAAGCTCCCCTCGGGGCAACGAGGCCACATAATAGGCCAGTTGCAAATAGGCAAAGTATTGACGAGAGGAGAGCCCATACTCCTCACACAACTCCAAGAAAGTTTTGCATTTACCCGAGAGATCCACAACATGGCCTACATTCCGCAATCCCTGTACTCCCCATGACTGAAATACCCGAGTTTCAGAGCCTGGGGTGAAATGCACATTGCCACGCAGCGGCAGCCAACTCGAGACCCGCCAGTCCCGCTTCCAATAACCATTCAACTGCCGCCATGTATGCCGTGCCGCGTGCATCAAAACATGCTGTTGAATTCCACTAGGCAAGAAACCACTCTCTACGTGCAAGATCTCCAACAATGACAGGGGGGCCACGACAGCCATCTCCAGCTCTCTAGGTGTATAAATATCCGTTCCCCCCAACCAATCGCCCACATGGCGCGCCTGACAGGCCAGAGCATATAACCACAAATCGGGGAGACCTATACCGCCACTACGCCAGGACCCAATCATACGATTCAACGGTATGCGAGCCCTGGCCCCCCGCCACAGAAATCCCTGTATTTCCCTTTCCAAACGACGTAAGTCTCGGCGCAACAACCAAACGGGCAACGTCTGCAACCAATATAGGATACGAGGCAGGATCACCATCTTTATCGTGGCTACCCTTCCCAAAAGGGACAATGGTAGCGGGTTCCAGGCCCATAATTGGGTTCGTACTCCAGATAGGACTCTTTCCAAATTTGTACGATACAACTCCCTAGGGAGACTGGTCAGGACAATGCCAAGATAAACAAAAGACTTGTCCGCCCACCTCAAAGGGAAGGACCCGCTCCACCCACCCTGCAGTTGGCCGCGCACGTCTAAGGCCTCTGATTTTTCAAAGTTGATACGCAGGCCCGCAAACCTACCATATTCTGCAAACTCAGTCATCAGCCGTGACAAAGAATCTCGAGGGGACAGCAGGTGCACCGACATATCATCTGCAAACGCCGAAATCTTAAAACCGTGTGAACCGATGTCCACCCCACAGATCTGCCTGTCAGATTCGATTCTGCAAATGAGGGGGTCCAAAGTGAGAACAAACAGCAAAGGAGACAAGGGGCAGCCCTGCCGGGTACCTCTACACAAAGAGAATGGATCTGAAAGGACCCCGTTACAAAACACCCGGGCTGTCGGGTTTACATATAGACTCTGCACCATCCCACAAAAGGAAGGACCCAAACCATATTGCGGAAGCAAATAATGAAGATACTGCCAGCTCACCCTATCGAACGCCTTTTCGGCGTCAAAGCTCACCAGCAAGGACTGCAATTGTCTCGCATGTACCCACTCCAAGGATGCTAAGATTCGACGCAAGTTGCGAACCGCATAACTGCCCCTAATGAAACCCACCTGTGACTCGTGCACTAAGTCCCCCAGTACAACTGCTAAACGGTCAGCCAAAATTTTTGCCAGAATCTTCATGTCAAAGTTCAGCAGAGAAATCGGCCAATATGAGGCCGCCTGGGACAAGTCCTTACCCGGTTTAGGGATCAGCGTAATGTATGCCTGGTTGTCCCCCCATTTCATGGCTCCCCTCTCCGTTCGGCTCTGATATGTCTCCACCAACTAGGGGCCCACCCAATCAAAAAGGATTTTATAAAATTCCGCCCCATATCCATCGGGCCCAGGAGCTTTATAACAACTGGCAGACGAGACCACCTGTTGTACCTCCCGTAATGTTATGGGCTGTCCCAAGAGAGCACTCTGCTCCATCGTGACCTGCGGCAATTCCACACCCTGCAGATAAGTTTCCATCCTAGAGGGTGACGACTCCTCCGCTGTGTACAGTTGTTTGAAAAAATTCCGAAACACCTCACTTATCGCCTCCTTTTTATTCTGGAGTCTGCCCTGCTCGCCTCGGAGTGCGGCCACCAACCGTCCGCTACGCGATCCCTTCAAGCACCTACCCAGCAGGGTCCCAGGTTTATCACCAAAGCAATGTAGCTTATACTTATAATACATTAAAGACTTCTTAGCCCGCTGGTGCAACAGTTCATTCAAAGCAACCTGTAGCTCCCACAGCCGCTTCCTATTAGAAGGCGTGGGGGAGGTCCCACTAAGCCGGCGGGCACGCATGACTTGTTTCTCCAGGCGGATTATATGCTCTGCCAACAATCTCCGCTTTCGGGCTACATAACTGATTATCTCGCCCCGCAGGACCACCTTGGCCGTTTCCCACACCAACTCTGGGTCCCCCCTATGAGCCTGGTGGTTCTCCTCAAATTCCTGCCAGCGTTGGCGCAAGAATCGCTGAAATTGGATATCCTTATAGTATTCAATTGGAAAGCGCCATATACGCGTGAGACCCGCCACTCCCCCCCATTGCAGCTCCAACCAAATCAGAGCATGATCTGAAATCTCAAGCGGACTGATCTGAGTGTCCCCCACCCCCGCGAACTGGCTCGCTGAGAGCAAGAGATAATCAATACGTGCACTGGTACCATGCGCTCGAGACAAATGAGTGAAATCCTTTTCTAGGGGATGTAACAATCTCCAGGGGTCTACCAGCCCCAACCGGGTCCGAAAGCTCTGCAACGTCCGAGCGAGGGACCACCGTTCCCGAGCGCCGCTGCCGGATGAGGTATCCAGATCTACATCAAGGACCCCATTAAAGTCCCCACCTAGGAGGAGTGGCACATCAGGGAGTTGTTCGACCCTAGCCGCAAACCGACTGAAAAACTCTGGATCACACGTATTGGGGCCATATAAGTCACCTAAAATAATCTCCCGATCTTCCAGTAAGCCATGTAACAACAAGTATCTTCCCTGTGGATCCACGACCTGCCGCAACAGCGTAAAGCGCACTCGTTTATGAACCAATATGGCCACCCCTCCCTTCTTACCCACGGCGGGTGACCCCCAAACCTGACCCACCCAATCTCTACAGAGTTTGGCATGCTCCTCCTCAGTCTGATGAGTTTCCTGGAGTAGCGCAATATCACAGCGATGCCTGGCCAATGCTTTCAATATTTTATATCTCTTGATGGGAGTACCTAAGCCACAAACATTCCAAGAAAAAACCTTCAGTGTGTCTTCACTTTCAAAGATCCACTAAAGACGCGAATATCCACCTAAGCCACCTATAGGTAGAGGAAACCCCCCCAGCCCAGGGCCCCCCCCTCACCAAATATGCCTAGAGAATGACCCAACATAGGTAGGGACTGCAGACTGCGACGGTTCTCCCCTAACTCCCCCCACCCACCCCCCTCTGATCCCCCCCCATTCCAACCGCTCTCCGCTCCACCTAGTCTAAACATAGACTAACCTCCCCTTGTGGTATTTCAGGCCGTCCCCTTATTTCTGAATCCCCACCCATCACACTTTGATGCTACTATTCATGGAAATTCTCCCTCCGTCATTACCCCCCGATCCCTCCTGTCCCCACCCTAAGTAATTGACCCCCCCACCAATTATTCCTCTGAGCCCAGCCCCCACATCCACCCACTCACCCGCAGCCATACACCATTCACCTTACAAAAAAAAAGAAAAACCCTCACATCTACTCCCCGGCCCTTGAAAGGACCCGTTGGACCGGTCACCTAAGCACAAGAACAAAGTGGGCCCCTCGCAAGGCCCAGAACTAAAATCCCCAATAAACCGAACAGCACTTTTCCCCTCACAATCTGAGAAATCTGGGGCAGTTATCCAACCCAGTTAATTAGGGAGTTTCCGGTCGTCGTGAATAAGGACGCTTCTACTCCCCCCAGCTCTTTGGCAAGACACACCGGTGAGCACATATTAACACAGCCTTAGGTGCCCCGAAGGGGGCAACCAAGCGACCCGCCATAGGTGACAACTCAGATTGGCTTATTACAAGTGGTCATCCGGCACCGGGTATGTTGCCTCTGAGCAAGCAGTGTGAGAGCAAATGGTGGACCAAAGCCTCGCAGGGGCATACTGCAGCCAAGTCTCAGGTGTACCTAATGCCCAAAAAAAAAATAAAAGGGAAAAGACATTCCGATAGTCCCTCCTGGGTAGCCAATAATTTCTTTAGAGTGGATCAGGCTATAAGTCCCACCAAGGATCCTGCTTACTGCGGCTTCCCATGTCTAGTTGCGAGATAAAACACTCTGGCAACTATAAAAGTAGGAAGGTAAAAATAAAATAAAAGCCATTCGTTGCTGCGAATGTATGTTGATGTTCTCAAGGCTTCCACGCCTACCAGCACAATGCGTAGAAGCCACAGATAAGGCCCAGGGGGGGCACTGAGAACACATCCTCGAGGCCGATACTTTGATTACTGAGAGACTGGCCATCCGCCATCTATAAGAGATACATTCATAGTAGAAATGCAAAGAGGCATATTTCCTCCCCCCACTTAATTAGCTCATAAACATACAAGCATCCTCCAAAAGTTCGCCGCTAGGCCACCTACTATGATTATGAACAAAATAAAACAAAGTAGGAGAAGAGAGTTCCAATACAATGAAAAAGTTCAGGCCGCGCCGGGCCCCTCACCAAGCCCTGCGCTGTCATCAGATATTCCAGCACCACACTGTCCCTGTTAAGGAGAGCCACCACCCTCAGGAAGCAGGGTCTGAGGTTGCAGACAATCGGCCCAAAAACGCCTGCGCGTCTGTGGGCGTCAGCAGCAGTTGAGTCCGGCCCTGATGTTCCATGCGCAGTTTTGCCGGGTACAATAAAGAAAAGCGCACTCCTTGATTCACCAGTTGGGCGCAGATCGGTGTGAATGCCCTTCGCTGTTGACTGACCAACTGGGAGTAATCCTGAAAGATCAGGATGTGGTCTGCGCCATCCGCTGGCCTCCGACGGGCACGAGCAGCTCGTAGTACCTCTTCTTTTTGGCTAAAGTCAAGGAAGCGAGCTATGACAGCACGTGGCCGGCGGTCCTGGTCACGCTTTGGGCTCAAGCGATGCACTCGTTCCAGTTTAATAGGGCCAGTCACCTTGCCACTCAGATTATCCTCAATCCATTTTAGCAGGAAACCGCGTAGGGCACTGTCAGTCACGCTTTCCGCAATCCCCACGAAACGGAGATTCTTCCATCGCCCGCGGTTCTCTAGGTCATCCATCTTATCGGCCTGCTGTTTAACTTTAGACTCCAAAGCCTGTACTCGCGCCGCCAGGGACTGCTGGGTGTCTTCCAGGTCAGAAATTCTGGTCTCTGCTTGCTCCATACGGCCAGTAAACTCTGAGATATTATGGTTTACACTTTGTATTTGCTCCGTCAGCTCGTTGAAGCGTGCATCAAGTGCTCGTACTACTGCAGCACTGACCTCTGCCACCATCGGTGAGTTCTATCCGAGGCTGGGCTCCGTGGTGCCCCGTTTGCCATCTTTATCTCTGAGGCTCGGGGCTTTTCCCTCCTCGGTGTTTTAGCAGCCATCTAGCTCCCCCAACACTCGGGAAATCACTTGTTGGCTCTCGTGGTCACCCTTCACTGAGACACAGTGGGAGCAAGGTTATTTACCCACTACTGCTTGATAATTATGCTGTTGTTCGGGGGAAAAGCCTGGAGCTGAGCACCACACGTCTGTTCAGTTCATTACCACACCGGAAGTCAAGTCCCTCCTTACTAGCACCCACACTCTGGAACTCCCTGCCAACAACCTGAGAGCACTAAATGACCTAACAGATTTCCGAAAGGATCTCATAACATATCTCTTTATTGAAACTTATCAGCAGACAGAATACAGTCCCCACCTAAACGGTAATGCATCAAATACCGATAATTCGATACTCACCCATCCCAAATAGGCATACACTAACCCCAAATAAACACAACTTAACGTTGTTAATTACCTCCTAATGCCCAAACGCTACCCTTATGATAAATGTAACCCTCCAATTGTACTGTCTAGATGTTGTTAAGTTCCCTTATGTTAAATGTTACCCTCCATTTGTGATGTGACCACTTTGATTGAAGGATAAGGTGGTATACAAATCTGTTTAAATAAATAAATACATCGTCTGCCACGTCTGACCCCCTTCCAACACAATTTCCTGTCGGAGAGGGGCAGAAGCATCAGGCCATGTGTGCCAAAGCACATGGCCTGCTGATGGTGCCATACCACCCACAGAGGTCTGCTGCCCTAAGACAGGCTGACCCTGATTATAATGCCTCTGTATCATTCCATGGTGTAACCGCACCTTGAATATTGTGTGCATTTCTGGTTGTCATATCTTAAAAAAAATATAGAAGAATTAGAAAAGGTGATAGAGAAGAGCCACCAAAATGGTAAATGAGATGGGAGGATATCCCTATGAGGAAAGGTTTAAAAAATTAGGGTTCTTCAACTTGGAAAAAAGATGGCTGAGGGGAGATAAGACAGAGGTCTATAAAATAATGAATAGAGTGAAACAGGTAAACATAGGTCAGTTGATTACTCCTTCAAAAAGTAGAAAGATCAGGAGGCATGTAATGAAACTACCATATAGCCCGCTTTAGACTAATAGAAGAAAATATTTTTTTCATTCAATGTGTAATCAAACTCTGGAATTCGTTACCAGAGGATGTAGTAAAAGCTGTCAGTGTAGATGAGTTTGAAAAAGGTTTGGACAAGTTCCTGGAAGAAAAGTTCATAAACCATTATTAAAAAGGACCAGGGAAATCCATTGCTTACCCTGGGATAAGCAACATGGGATATGTGTACCCTTTTTGGGAACCTGCCAGGTACATGTGACCTGGATTGGCAGCTGTAGGAAACAAGATACTGGCCCTGATGGACCTTGGTCTGACCCAGTATGGCATATCTTATGTTCTTATGTTCATTGCAACCTGTATCTTATGATCAGGAACCATTGGTGATGAAAGAAAAAGTCAAGCAGCATTGAAAGTCTCAGCAAAGAACAAAGTACCGGCCATTGGTGGCATTCCCATTGAAGTATTACAGCAATCACATGCAGTTGTTACCATGTTTACAAGGCTCTGTCAGAAAATTTGGAAGACAACATTATGGTCGATTGACTGGATAAGATCCGTGGATACCTATACTGAAGAAAGATGATCTGACTGACTGTGGAAATTATTGCACAATTGCTCTGATCCCACATGCCAGCAAGATTCTGCTCAAGATCATTTAGTGGAGACTACAACCATACCTGGAACAAAAATTGTTTGAAGTGCAAGCAGGATTCAAGAAAGGGCAAGGAATGAGAGACATCATTTTGGATGTGAGAAGAAAATTTGAAAAGACAAAAGAATACTAAAAGGATATCTACGGGACTTCTGGTGACATGGTGGGCTGAGTAGGACGTCTCCTGCTTAGCTCCGGAGCCCGCACCCTCCCCCCGGTCATCTAACCTGCTTTTAGACGTCGATTTTATATCGGAGTGGGGGTGAGCAAGTATCTTTGCTGAGGGCACCTGGATCTGCGCTCCTAGAGGGGACAGAGATCTTATGGCAACAAACCCCCCCCCCGCCGCGAACGGCCTCGAGGAGGAGAAGCCAAGATGGCCGACAGGGCTCCGGACGGGCAGTTGCTGGTGGCCGCGCCAACGATGGTGGCAGAGGTCTCGAAGGCCGTAGTAGAAGCATTGGAGGGCCACCTGGGCGGCTTAGCTTCCCAAATCACTGCGGTGGCCCAGGCGGTAACAGACTTCACAAGTCATGTGGAACAGGTGGAGCACCGTGTCGGATCTCTCGAGGACACGTGCGTGCAGGATGCGGCCCGAATTAAGAAGCTAGAGGAGGCCCTGGCCAGACACGAGGAGAAATTGGAGGACCTCGAAAACAGGAGCCGGCGTAACAATCTCCGTTTTATTGGGATAGAGGAGTCGGTGCAAGAAAAAGATCTTCGGCAATATCTGGAGAGGTGGATGCCTGCCAACTTACCTCTGGAGGCGGAGCTGGGAGCCATAGTCCTGGAGAGAGCGCATCGGCTGGGGCCCTACAGGCCGGGGGACAACAGGCCCAGGGCGGTGATCGCGCGCTTCCTGAACGCCTCCCAGAAGGAGGGCGTCCTGAGAGCCTCGCGGCAGCAGCGCCATGCTGGGGGAGAGGCTTGCAAGCTACTGATCTTCCAAGATTACTCTGCTGGGGTCTCACTGCGTCGCCGGGCGTTCAAGGATGTCTGCGGTCGGTTGGTAGAGCGGGGACTGCGCTTCACTATGGCATACCCGGCGACCCTGCGTGTCGATTGTGAAGGAGGCCGACGGACATTCTCGACGCCAGAGGCAGCAATGGCCTACTGAGAGCTCTGCCTCATCTGCTTCTGTCAAGTATATCCAGGCAGCAGAGGTTTATAAGGAGCCATTTCTGCGGCGTATTTCTGCCTGGCTTGAATTTGTGATGAGTAGCGATTATGGTCAAGTCTGTTTGGAAGGACTGAGCTGTGGTGGTATGATATTCTGCCTCTCTGGTGTTATAATGAACCTTTCCTCTTGTCTCTTCTATTTCTTTGACTATCACTATCTCTTACTCTGTCCTATCTTGTTAATGGTGTTCTTTTCATATTTTCAGTATCATTTATGTAGTATTGTAAACCGCTCTAATGCTTTGGCCTGAGCGGTATATCAAATGTAATAAACATAAACATAAACATACTGCAATGGCTTGGGCTGACCTGGAAGGACTCCCTCGGTTGAATTATCTGCAATTACCCCTGCTACCAACTGCAGTCTGTTCATTGGGACCCTTTGACTCAAGTCCTATATATTTTGGTGATAGTCATGATGCAGTCCCCGGGCGCACATGGCCCCGGAGAGGTCCTTTCTCCCCCCTCTCTCTCCCTGTTCTCTTTACTTCTTCTTACTTTACAGGGTTTTTATTTTTGGTTTTTCGCTGGCTCTCCCTTTTTTCTCTTAATTATCTTTCTGGCTTTCCTGTTTGCTTTAATTCCTATGTGGTTTATTACTTGTTTGATTATTTGTTATACTGCTTTTTTCCTTTGTTGTATTTTGATATTATTCTGTGCAGGCTCGGAGGTGGCTGCTTCCTTCCCCCACATACTACTTATTGTCTTTTTCTGTTTACTTCAAGGGGTTGGCTAGCCGGGCTATGATGTGGCTGCACTTAGCGCTGCGTATGGGGAATAGTGCTTGCAGCGGCTCTTGCATGGTGGCGTTTGGAGGCTGGGCTGCTGTGCGTGCTTCCCTTGGCTGGTGGCAGCCAACACGTGGGTGCCCGGGGGGTTTACTGGACCGTGTCATCCGTCCAGCAGTAGACTGAGCCACTATCCCTCACGGTGGCTTTTGTTGCCGTCTGGGCCATGGGGCTCCCTGTGCTTGGGTGCGCAACTGATCCCACTCCGTGGGTTCGGTGAGAGCCCGCCTTGCCCTGTAGTTTGGGTGTCGCTGTTGGAGGGAGGGTGGGAGGGAAGTAGCCTGTACATTGGCGATTATGTAAAGTCTGTATATGCCTGTTTTATTGTATGCTTTGCATGTGTTGATCCTGATCCTGTTGGTCAGTGGCCCAGGCGTTGCTAAACTGCGTCCCTTGGCTTGTTTATAGTTTATCGTATCTGTTCATCTAACTTGTTTAGGGTTCTTGGACTGGACAGCAGGGGGGGGGAGCAGGCACGCGGAGGGGCTCATGTATAGTCTGGGTGGGTAGGGTGGTGTCACTGAGTACACTCCCGGGGGGGGGGGAGCTCTGCATGTCTCGGAGGTCATGGAGTGGCCTGTAGGAGAGGAGGGCTGGCGGTTGGTGCAGGTTTGGAATAGGGGGAGGGGGGGCAGGTGGGGGTGTGAGGACTGTTTGGGTTCGGGGTGGGCTGTGGCCGTATGGGGAGGGCAGGGGGGGTGGATCTAAAGTGGGAGGGTGGGAGGGGTTTGCATCGGGTGTGCTGGGGGTGTTGGAGACGCATGGTGGATGTTTGAGTATGTGTGTGTGGGTGTGGCAGTCTCGGGAGATTTCATTGTGGCTGATGGGGGGGGACCCTAGGCTGGGGGGGTCTTCACCTTTTGGAGTATTGGTTCTGGGTTTCTTGGTGGCCTCTTGACATGGTACGTACTGAAGGCTGGCATTAAGATAGTATCTTCGAATGTCTGTGGCCTCGGCTCCCCGATAAAGTGCTATAAAGTGCTCCAACAATTGAAACGTAAACGAATTGGGGTGGCTATGCTACAGGAGACGCACCAGTCTGCTGCTGAGCACGAGAAGTTATGTAAAGGTCATGTTATCAAGGTTTACGGGTCCCCGGCGATAGGGAAGAAACGGGGTGTGGCAATATTAATCACTAGCTCTGTGAACTGGGTGGAAGAGAGAGTTGATGTTGATTCAGAAGGCAGGTATGTTTGTGTGTGGGGGTTGCTGGCTGGTATGAAAGTGGCTCTTTGCTCGGTCTATGCCCCCAATGTGTTTGAGGCCCGGTTCTTTCAGGCTCTTGCTAAGGTCTTGGCGGGCACCACTGGATATCAGGTTATTCTTGGGGGTGACTTTAACGAAGTGCTGGACGTACACATGGATCGCTCTGGGCCAACTGGGAATCGGAATCAGCGGACCCGGCGGCGCTTGTGGGGGTTGTGTGAGGGACACCAGCTTTTGGATATCTGGCGGGTTTTACACCCGGGCGACCGGGAGTATACTCATCAGTCTAGGGCGCATGGCTCCTGGTCCCGAATTGACTATTTTTTGATCTCGGATTCCTTATTTAGTTGGATTCAGTGTGCAGAGGTGGGCCGCTCCGTTATATC
The DNA here is from genome assembly GCA_033557465.1 of Ichthyophis bannanicus. Lineage (NCBI taxonomy): Eukaryota > Metazoa > Chordata > Amphibia > Gymnophiona > Ichthyophiidae > Ichthyophis > Ichthyophis bannanicus. The sequence goes on from CM066039.1 coordinate 199,838,786, forward strand.
GGACCATGCGATGGTGATCTTAGAACTACGAGACCATAATCCTGGTTGGGGCCGGCTTTGGCGCTATCCCCTGGAGCTTGGCGGTGACGTGCAGTTCGAGCTCTATCTCCAGGATCATTGGAGAGACTACGAGGCCCTCAATGATCAGCCTGGGATTTCTCCTGCTCTCTTTTGGGAAGCGGGCAAGGCCGTCTTGAGGGGTGACATCATCAGCTACACTAGTTTGCGGCACAAGCGGTTGAATCAGCAGATCCTTCGCTTAGAACGGGAGCTGGGGAAAGCAAGGAGATTGGTGGCTGGGTGCCGGACTGAGGCGAATCGCCGTAAGCTGCGGGAGATCCAGATGGAGCTGGAGATGCTTCTCCATCGGAGGGCACAAAAATCATTGTTGTACTACCGCTACAAGTTATATCAGCATGGGAATAAGGCTGGTAGATTGTTGTCTTCGTTGATGAGGCCTGCGGGGGGGGGGGGCGCGAACCACTGGGGCTATTCGGCATGCCGATGGGACCCTTAGGCGGGGAGCTGCGGATATTGAGGCGGTTTTCACTGATTTTTTCAGGCAGCTTTACGCGGGGGAAGGGGCACAGGAAGCGGCCGGTCGGGACTTTCTTAACAAATGTCTTTTGCCGAAGCTTAGTGAGGAGGGCATACAGGCTCTCAGCCAGCCGCTAACGGGGCAGGAAGTGCAGGAGGGGATCAAGAAATTAAAGCTGGGCAGGGCCCCCCGGGGTCGATGGCTATCGGAGTGAGTTCTACAGGGCTATGGGCGATCTTGTAGTTGCACCCCTTGTGGGTTACTTTGAAGATTTGGTTAAGTTGGGGAGGTTCCCGTTTGAGACCAATAAGGCGCTGATCACCATGTTGCCAAAGCCCGGGCGGGATCCACTTTTGCCGGGCTCGTATCGTCCTATTTCACTTCTTAATGTCGACATTAAGCTTTTGGCCAAAATTATGGCGGAAAGGATATCTACATGTGTTTGACTACAGTTAAGCCTTTGTGTAAATCATGATGAACTCTGGGCCACATTAAGAAACATGGGTATACCGGAACACCTGATAGTTCTCATGCACAACCTTTACATTGATCAAGAAGCAACCATTCAGATGGAACAAGGAGAAACAGAATGGTTTAGAATCAGCAAAGGTGTACAACAGGACTGCTTACTTTCCCCATATCTATTTCATTTATATGTAGAACAAATCATCAGAGAAGTAGGGCTCTATGAAGACTACCAACATGTGAAGATTGATGGAAGACTCATCAACAACCTTCGCTATGCTGATGATACCACATTATTGGCTGAAAGAGAAGATGGTCTGAAATGTTTGCTTATCAAGATCAATAAATATAGTCTTAAAATAGGCCTGGACCATAACATGAAGAAACAAAGATCTTTAGCAGATGGTAGCACTTTTCTGCAGTGTGTGCCTGTGAGTCAAGGGTGATTCCTGGTGTCCCGGTATCACCTGGATGTTTTTGACAGTGTGACTGGGAATAGAATGGCTGGATTATGTGACCTGAGCATGTGGACCGTGAATCAAACCCTGGTTTCTTGGTGATTTACTTATTCAGTGAATTATTTTTAAATTATACTGTGATACTATCTTGGTTGGTTTACATATAACTTAGACTTGGTAATGTACGGTGTAGCTTAGACTTGGTAATGTACATTAAGCAGGTACACTGAGAACTTCAGTTTTTCGGAGGCAATGAGGGGTTAGGCAATTAGTTCCCAGGCAAAACCTCTAACCGTTAGGCTATTCCTCCACTCCATGACAGTGCCATAACCTAGGTGGTGGTGGCTGGTTCCTTGAAATGTACATTGTTCCTTGAATATTAATGTGTTCCATGTAAGGTCATGTTCTGTTATCCATAGACTGTGTTGATCCTTGGAAATGCGGTATATCAAATAATTAAATAAATGGTAGGGTCCTACTCGCCAGTGCATGTGGCCCTTTTATATAACACTATGCCAGGTTGTAGTGTAGCTTCACATGAGAAGCTCTTTCCCCATTTCATGCCGGTTGCTGTGGCCCTCGAAGTAGGCCTTTGTCATCTAACCTCCTGTTGGAAGGGATTACTACTGCTCCACCTTGTATGGGATTATGGCGCTTGTGAAAGGGTTGACTGCTGCTCCACCTTGCATGGGATTATGGCCCTTATCACATGGTCACATCTCTCTTGTGATGGGGGAGCTGCAGGGCATCATACCTATGCACCCAATGGGCGAGGTACCGAGGCAGCGATATGGCCTGTGGAATGCCTTAGTAGCTAGTGTGTGTCCCACAACTTACACCTTGTATCACCAGAAGTATCTGGCTCATGGAGAAACTCCTCATTTAGAATCAGATTGCAGTCTTCAGGGTTGGGGGACAGATGTGGGGTCAGCTTCTAGCTGCAATCTAAGCCTGTCTTTCTGCCTGAACAGACCTGTGGTCCTGCATGTGGAAGGCTGTGGGGAGCCTTGAGTGTTAGCCATAGGTGGCCTGGCCTGGCCTGCCATGGGTGTATTTTCCCCCTCCCCCTTGTTGTTGTTGTTGTTGTTGGGTTTTTTTTGTACGCCACCGAGACTCATGGGGTTCCAAAAAGCTAGAGTGTTGACCCTGCACTCCTTTAGGGATCAGAGTTGGGACTTGAGGTTTTAAGGACATGCACTGCACAATCCATAGCCGGGACCCTCCGCTCATATACACACCAACTGTGTGTAATGCGCCACAGTGCTGCCACTGTTCTAGGTCTGTGACCACATCACAATAGGGGGATACTGAAAAGAGTCCTAGCCGGAATGGTCTGTGGCAGGGGTGAGGCTTGAACCTGCGCTCCCCTTTGGAGCCAGTGTGACCTCTTGGAACCTACCCGGTACTTTTAGTCTGGATTGACCACTGTTGGAAGAGGATCTGTGTTTGCTGGCTCAGTAAGGCATTCCTTATGCTCTTATTACCCACTGGCGAGGGCAATTTCTGGTCTGTTGATGGTCAGGGAACCTTCCTGACCACCAAACTGGTTTTCTGTGGTCCATGGCTTAGTCTCATGGTGTGGGTGAGGGCCTCTTCTCTGCACCTGGCACTGGGCGGGCCCCAGGGCTAGTTGCAGAGTGTGGCTGGGGTGAGAGCTGCCCCTGGTGCTGCCAGGATAGGCTAGAATCGAGTGAGAGAACCCCAGATGCAGATTTTTGCATGTTGATCCAATGGTATTCCCTGGAGTTCCATATTAGCCCTATGGACTCCTTGACAGTGTTCACCAGAGATGAGAGGCTGAGGATGGACTCGAGCTAGGCTTCAAGCTTGTGACCATTGGATTAAACCAGGGGTCGCACAGGGTGTGCAGCTGCCTCTCCCTTGAGATTTGTGATTGTCAATATAGGGGTGAAACTGACCCGTGGGGGAAGATAGACACCTCAAGCAACCCAGGGGATGCCAGTATCCCTGGTCTCTAGGGTTAGCAGAATCTGAGGCTGGAGTCAGGCTAGAAACTTCTTTGTTGCAATGTTCTGCATGCTGCCAATGAGTCGTCGCTGCTCCATGAAGCTTCCCTCCATGGCAGATATGTCCTGTGTCTCCACGTAGTGTTATCAGGGCTGGCCCTTGAGCTGGAACAAGGGGTTACTGCCTACACTCACCTTTTTATTCATCTCAGACCTCTCCACTAAAGATGTCAGCATTGGTTGGCAAGAGGGAGAGGGCTCTAACCGTGAGCTGGGGTTGTGAAGACCACCATGAGGCTTGGAGCTCAGGTCCCTATGGTGGACCAAGTCTGTGAGTGAATGAGCCGGATTGCCACTTGTGTGCCGTTGTGCTGTTGCCCCATGCAGATAGCTTTAGCTGGGCAGGTAAATTTGCCACCTGGGTCCTCCATTCACTGCATTCATCTGCTGGCAAGTGGGGAGATATTCTAACCTCTATGCACACTCCAAGGAACATTAGTCTTTTTTTCAGGTCTTGAGCTTCATTTTGGCCTCAAAATAAATGGGCAGGCTCTCTGCCTTGGCCACCCAGGAAGAGCTCCTTGGTAGAGGAGCAAGCATGAATTAGAGATCTCACCAATGTGGATCGATTAGTCCTGTGCCTGGGTTTCCTGGAGCATTTGCAGTACCCTAAGGAAAGGCATGGGGAGCCAGTGGCTTGAGGCACCTGCCATGAGGCTGCCTCCACTAGCCTTACTTGTTGAAAGCAGTAGTTGGCGATGTCTCGCTCCATGAAGCATTTGAGCTGCAATGTGCTGCTGAAGGTACTGAATCCACCCACAGCTGGCGGGAGCCACTGCCTTAAGGAGAGGAAGGTAGTTTCCTTGGACAACAGCCCTGCTGGACCTAGCTTCTGTTGCTCTCTGGGGAATCTGGGAGCACCGCAAGGGCTTGTGGGCACTCGACCCCTGCTGCCAGGCTCGTCCCCTTGGTCAGAGACTCCAGCAGGCATCTACCTCTACAGGGGTGAGGGAGAACACAATGAGAATGCAGTAGCACCAATGAGAGCCTGGTAATGGCTGTACCCACCTCACCCCACATGCCTCTTACCAGCTGAACCATCTTGTTCCAGGTGGAGAATGATGATCATCATCATCATGATGAATCCTGCCTCAGGGCCAGCATCAGGCTGCTCCAGTATGCTTTGGCATGTAAGGTGCCTCTTGTGTTGGCTGGACCTCAGTGCTCCTGAGCATTGGGTTCAGGGCATGAGGTCTGACATCCCATGCTGATGTGGGGAGGAGCCTGTCTGTGCCCGTGGTTGCTGGCAGAGCACATTGAAGTGATGGCATTGGGGTGCACTGGGAATCATCAGAGGATAGAGGCAGTGTGGGCGTTTCAGCCCCAAGGCCCGGTACACGGCCGTGCTGTCCTCAGCGGCGAGGTCGGAACCTGATGATGCTGTTGTGGCAGGGCCGGTCTTGAAGACACTGTCTCTGGAGCAGTCACGGACATTCCCCTTTGGCCCCATCAACGCGATGATGTACCGGTGAGTTCTCCCTGCTTCTATGGAACTATCCAATTGCAGCAAGGTGGGGCAGAAGAGGGGAGGAGCCTCGGTGCCATCTTTGCATAGAAGCACTTCCGGGGATTGGCAGGCTGTATGCCCAGATCTCCTCCATTCCAAAATGTGCTTTTCTTGGCGCATCATTCTCCCTCAATGGGGCAGAGTCTAACTATCCAATGGCTGTAGCCATTCGATGTGTGGCACCGACGTTTTGGCAGTGAATGAGGCAATTTGTCGTTTTGCAGGGCAGGCTACGCATTCGCCTCTGGAGATCCTTCTGGTGCACTAGGCCAGGGATGGAGGCCTATTGCGGCACATCACATGCCCAGCTTTTACTTAGCCTCATTTTTCACTCCTCCATTGATTTCACCAGGGCTCAGCCCCGGGATGTGCACTCTGCATGTGCGAGTCTGCCTAGAGATCTTTCTGGCAATCGGGTCAACTGCCAGCTGGGTCTGACAACATGCAGTTTCAATCGAGGAATCCCCTGCCCGAGACTTAGCCGATATGGTGGAGGGGTTCTGCGATTGCAGACCAACGTGGGGGAGAATCCGCCGCTTGCATACAGGACAACTGACCCACACGAAGGAGGACCCGCCGCTTGCACCCAGGATGGGCCTAGAAACTCACCATTTGCAACCAGGCAAGGATGAGCTTCTTGATGGCAAACCTGTTGAAACAAGGTACAAGGAAGATACATTAGAAGATTTAATGTCTGCAGGTTAGCAAACAAGTAGATAGTAGTGGATAGAATAGACTGAAGGAGAGAGGGGACGGACTCCAGGGTAAGATGGCTGGCAATTCTGTCCATGGTGCCGTCAGATGACATCACCCCAGCTCTTGTGTGGCTGACTCATCCTGCTTGTCCATGGAGAAACAATGTTACCTGTAGCAGATGTTCTCCATGAGCAGCAGGATAAGCATTCATATATGTGTGACATCACCGACAGAGTCTTTGCACAGGAACCTTTCTCAGCTCCTTACAGAAACTTTTAGAAGGCCTCTATCGTGCATGCTAGCATCTTCCTACCTGCTGTCATCATGCCAGTGTCCTCATGTGGTAGCTAGCTAAGCTAGATGACAACTCCTGGGGAGGAGGGAGGGTTGTGAAAATGCATCCTGCTGTTCACAGAGAACACCTGCTACAGGGAAGTAACTTTGTCTTCTCCATGGACAAGCAGGATAAGTGTTCATATACGAGATTCCCTAGCTACTGGCTGCCTCACAACAAAAAAGGGAAGAAAGGTGCTGCAACAGGCGGATACCAAGAACAATAACATCAGAAGGAACTAGGCTGTAAAAACGAAGGGCTCGATATTCCAAGGCATTTACACAGTTTATAAACATGTAAACTGTGTAAATGCCCCTAAGCGGGATATTCAGCGGCACTAACATGGTTAGTGTTGCTGACTGTCCCCGAGTAATGCCACTATACACCCCAATGCTAACCGTTAGCATGCCAGGGACATTCTGGTGTGAAGTGGAGGTGGAGCTGATCGCAAACTGATCAGTGGCCATAGTGAGCCGCTGGCCGGTTTGCAATCTGCGGTGAAAGCATGGGACAAACACAGAAAATCTATAAAGGAAAAAAAGGGACTATAGTTTTTGATATGGAAGGGCAGACTAGATAGGCAATATAGTCTTTTTCTGATGACGTGTTTCTATGTTTCTATTTGGAAGGAGTTCTAATTGCTGAAGCCTGTAGGACTGTTCTGAGAACCCAAGAGTTAGAGGTTAGATGGGCCATCTCTATGCAATGAGAGTAAGACTCCTTCCAATTGGAAGGTCGTCCAAGAAGGGTAAGGGGGAAATTGGCCATGTTCTTCAGAAGCCAGTCAATACCCTGCTCCTGATTTTAGCTGAGATGTCAATTGGGACTTCTGAACTTTTTCCTGCTGAGGTTGGGCCTGAGTGGTTTGCTTGGACTGGGTATAGTAGGAGATAGGAAAATGCCTCTGCCTATGATGGTAGTAGGATTTTCGCTGCCCTAAAAGATTTTGCAGAGGCCGGGTCAGAGGTGTGCCTGGAGGGTGTTGGAGTGCTGCTTGATTATGGTAGTATCTTCCTTCACATATCTGAAGAGATTGTCTCTATGGCATGGCACGTCAGCAAGCTGTTTGTGAACACTGTCCTTCAAGTCTGAGGATACAAGCATGAGAGTCTCCAGGCACCAGTACTCATAGCGGAGGCTCTGAATGCTGTATCAAAAATATTATATGTTGCATTGACAATGTTCTATCTTATGTTGCATTGACAATGTTCTTTCTGTTCCCTTGACTCAGCAGGGAATGATACTGCTCATCTTTCTCTAGAGAGAGATAGTCAGACATATCATCAAGACTGCACAGGGTATTTCATATGTGCATGCCTATGAAGGGCTGGTAGGACACCATGTGCAATGTTAGCATGGTGTTCTGAAATCAATTTCTCCCAAAATAATACAACATAAGAACATAAAATATGCCAAACTGGGTCAGACCAAGGTCTATCAAGTCCAGTATCCTGAGACCCTCTAGAAATCCAAATCCAGTACTCTTTAAGCTTAAAATAACATTAAAAATGCCATACTGGGTCAAACCAAGATCCATCAAGCCCAGTATCCTCTTTCTAACAGTGGCCAATCCAGGTCACAAATACCTAGCTGGTTCCCAAAAATGCACACCGGTTCCACAATGCCTGTCCTGGGGTAAGCAGTGGATTTCCTGAGTCCTCTTTAATAATGGTTTATGGACATATCCTCCAGGAACTTGTCCAAATGTTTTTTTAAACCCAACTACACTAACAGCTTTCACCACATCCTCTGGTAACAAATTCCAGAGTTTGGTTACCCGTTGAATGAAAAAATATTTTCTCTTATTAGTCTTAGCTTCATTGCATATCCCCTAGTCTTTCTACTTTTTGATGGCGCAAGCAATCTATTTACGTTTACCCATTCCACTCCATTCATTAATTTATAGACCTCTATCATATCTCCCTTCAGCCATCTCTTTTCCAGGTTGAAGAGTTCTAACATTTTAAGCCTTTCCTCATAGGGGTATCCTTCCATCCCCTTTACTACTTTGGTGGCTCTTCTCTGTACCTTTTCTAATTCTGCTAAATCCTTTTTAAGATATGATGACCAGAATTGCACACAATATTCAAGGTGTGCTTGCACAATGGAACGATACAGAGGCATTATAATATCCTCTGTTTTATTTTCCTTTCCTTTCCTTATGATTTCTAGCATTCTATTTGTTTTCTTGGCCGCCGCTGCACACTGGGTGGAGGGTTTCAACATGTTATCCACGATGACGCCTAAATCTTTTTCCTGGGTGGTGCTTCCTAATGTGGAACCTTGCATCATGTAACCATAGTTTGGATTGTTCTCTCCTAGGTGCATAACTTTGCACTTGTCCACATTAAATTTCATCTGCCATTTGAATGTCCAGTCTTCCAGTTTATCAAGGTCCTCGTGCAATTTTTCACAATCCTCTTGGGTTTTAACAACTTTGAATGATTTTGGATCACCTGCAAATTTGATCACCTCACTCGTTATACCCATTTCCAGATCATTTATGAATATGTTAAAAAGCAGTGGATCCAGCACAGATCTCTGGGGTACTCCACTATGCACCTTTCCCCATTGAGAAAATTGGCCATTTAGCCCTACTCTCTGCTTTCTATCTTTCAGCCAGTTCCTGATCCACAATACTATACTGCCTCCTATCCCCTGACTTTTTAATTTTGCCAAGAGTCTCTCATGAGGGACCTTGTCAAAGGCTTTCTGAAAATCTAGATACACTATATCAACTGGCTCACCTTTGTCTACCTGATTATTCACACCTTCAAAAAAATATAACAGATTAGTAAGACAAGACCTTCCTTGGCTAAAGCCATGTTGGCTTTCTCCCATTAAACCATGACTATCTACATGTTGTCATACCCCACCCTCTGCCTTAGGCTTGGAAGGCTGGGGTAGCCATTATTTTTCTCTATTGAAGGTTAATTCAACCAACTTTCCTCTCTTGATGCATGCTGGGAAAAGTAGTTTTCCTTCTGATAGAAAATAGGCATGAAGCCAGAGTTATAGGCAAAACTATAACAAAGTTTATTTCTCCCAAAAGCAAAGGTTCAAAGTAAGTTGCACCAGGATACTTCTCCAGTATTTGTTCAAAAAGGTTCTTTATACAAGTGTGCTGGCTGAGCTTTTACATTCATTCAATCCAAATGCAGCTGCTTCTCACGTATACAGAAAAGAACAAAACATGGCAGCTTCCTTTATCAAAGAAAATATCTTCTTTTCATTAGGTTACACTCAGCTTGTACTATACAGTTTAGCAAAGGCTTTCAATACTGTCTGCAAAGCACAAAGTACAATCCATAGGTTGTTCTAGCTGTAAGGAATCACTCTCCTTAGAGTCCACCTGCATTGCTTCAGGCTCTTGTGCTGCACTGCCTTGCTTTAAAATGCTTAAAGTCAAGGGGAATACCGCAAATCCCAATCAGAAACCATTATTTATTTTTTGTCGGGCATAAACCGCAAGAGAAAGAGGAACACCCTCTCCCTCCCATGCAGTACATGCCCCTTTTAATCAAAATTTTGCTAATGTTCATTCAATACATTCTTCTATTTTGACAAAATAAAAGACTACACTTAACTGATCAATCACACATGACGTGCACGTTTCAAAGCTGAAGCCTCTGTCTCAAGTGCCCCCGATGAATTAAAGTGTGTCCATTCATTCATCTAACCGACAAAGAACGCCAGACTGTTGGCTGGTGACGTCAGGGATATCTGTTCAAAGGTAGGCAAATTATAGAAACGCCCAATGTCAGAGAACCATTCACACATAGGGGAATTCCCACACATCATGGGATCCCCTATAGCAAAAGGGAAAGCTGTTACATGTCAGAGGTCCAACCACTCGATATCCCGGTTTAATGCATTGGGGGAAATGGTCCGCAAAATAAAAATCCATCGTTGTTCCAATCTGTGAAGTCTAAATGTATGGTCCCCCCCTCGGGGATCCGCCGGCACATAATCTATCACCGTTCATTTCAAATGTTCAAACTCACGATGGCAATCCTGACAGTGTTGTACTACCGGAGCTGTCAGTATTGACTGTTGGATGCGTGAGGCATGTTCCCCCAATCGGATTCTTATAACTCGTGTAGTGCTCCCTACATACCGTTTTGGACAGGGACATTCCAAGAAATAAATCACAAAACTCGAAGCACAAGAAGTCCGCCACCTCCGATGGAAGACACGACCAGACCGTTAGTCAGACCAAGACGGCCCTGGAATGGTAGTTGCACAGTATCTACACGCCGCACATGCCGCATGAAAACCAGATCGGGCCTCTGGTGTCACCGGCCTATCTTGTCGAGGGTGTTCCTCTTTCTCTTGCGGTTTATGCCCGACAAAAAATAAATAATGGTTTCTGATTGGGATTTGCGGTATTCCCCTTGACTTTAAGCTATTCTTTATATGAATACCGGTGTACTGGGCTTTGCGTTTTGATTGCTTTAAAATACTGGCAAATGCCTCAGGGTGTTTTCTCCCTAAAACTCCCTGTGGGTCTTTTAAACACAGCTCTAGTGAATAGGGATAAGCAGTACCTGAGCCTGAGGAAACTCCTCTCTGCAGCTGTGCGGCTATCTCTTGCCAGCTCTGGGGAAACAGTCCCTTGTCCCTTACTTTAGGTTCCTCCATGGAGCTCTGCCACGGTTCTCCGTTCAAGGCTGGGCTCTGCAGACTTCTGAACTGAGTCTTGGGGACCCACCTCTGAACTCTCTGAATCTTTTCCTTCAGTGCTGGGGTTTGAGGATTTTCCTGCTCTTTCTCTCTGAGCACTCCAGACCACCTTCGTGTCCTCTCCCCTTCTGCTTTGTTTGCTTCAGTTTCTTTCCTCCACGTGGCTTCCTTCCTCCAGCTACTGTGTTTCCTCCAACTGTGCTCCCGTCTGGGCTGCCTTCCGTGCTGCTCCCTCTCGTGCTGCTCTTGCTGCTTTCCCTCGTGCTGCTCCCTCTCGAGCTGCTCCCCTGACTCACTCTCCAGCCCTGGTTCATATCCCTGTTTTCTGATCAACCTCCCTGATTCTCTAGACAGGTGTTTGTAATCAGTTTCCAAGCCTGTTGCTACGTCATCAGGGCTTGGGTGTGTCAGCTTAGCTTTTGAATCCCTGTGTTTGTTTTCTCCAGAGAACTGCTGGAACGTGTGCTTTGCAGGGCTGTGACCTTTCCTAAAGGTAGAATCATTCTTTTCTTCTACTTCCATGGGTACACTAGAGTCCTCCTTATCACATATCCCCCCCCTTAAGATATTACGGGCTGGCGACATTTCACCCGCACAGCTCGTAATCCTCGCTAGGGCAACGATATCTTGCTGTAATTTTCTTGCCTTACTTTCCACTGTGGATACATTGGCTATTGCTGTTCGTTCTCGCCATGGCCTAAGGACATTTGCGTGGTAAACCTGCTGGCGGCCCTTATTATTTTCTACCCTGTAGGATACCGGACCTACCTGTTTGACCACTTTATATGGTCCTTTCCATTGGACCTCAAATTTTGGCCTGGCGTCCGCCACCATTACAATAACCTTCTCTCCTATGGCTATTTGGCGGTGTTTTGTACCTATATCATAATATTTCTTCTGGCAAGCCTGGCTGGCCTGTAAGCTTTCCTCTGCTACTTGGGAGGTCCTCTGCAACCGCCCCCTCAAATCTCGCAGAAAATGGGGTACTCCCATTACTTCTACCTCAGGCTCGACCCATTGTTCTCGTAATATGTCCAAAATTCCTCGTGGGGCACGTCCGTACATTAACTCAAAGGGGGATGCCCCTAAAGATGCCTGTGTCCGGTCTCGGCAGGCGTATAGCACAAAGGGGAGGATAACATCCCACTCAGACATGTTCCCATCTAAGCCTCTCCTCAGCATTTGCTTCAATGTCTGGTTTAATCTCTCTAGTCCATTGGACTGGGGATGATAGGTGGCTGTTTTTACGTGGTGTACCCCAAAAGCATCCCATACTTGGGCCAAATATTTTGACATGAAGTTGCTACCCTGGTCTGTCAGCACCTCCTGGGGGAAACCCACTTCACAAAATAGCTTTATTACCTCTAAGGCTATTGTTTTCGCAGAGATGTTCCGTAAAGGAATGGCCCACGGAAACCTGGTGGCCTGATCTACTATAACTAAAATGTACTGGAACCCTCGGGGCGTCTTCAGCAAAGGTCCTACTATATCCATTGCGATTCTTCGGATGGGTTCTGAGATGATAGGAGTAGGAATGATGGGCACCCCTGGTGGTCGAACAGAGGTAACTCTCTGACACGAAGGGCATGACTCACAGAACTGGCTGGTTTCCTTGAAAACCCCCGGCCAGTAGAAACGGGTGAGAATCTGGTCTAGAGTCCCCTGTACTCCCTTATGACCTCCTACCGGGTGGTCATGGGCCAGCCTCAAGACCAACGTCCTAAAAGCGGCGGGTACCACCAGCTGCTTCCTGACTGTCCCTGCTTGGGGATCAAGACTCTCCCTATACAGTACTCCCTTATCCAAGAAGAATCTTGAGAGGATATCCCTCTCAACCTGGGCATATTCAAACACCCATTTAAGTGCGGGATCCGCCTGCTGTTCCTTGGGAAAAGAGGGGAACTTCTCCACCAATTCGGCTGGGACCCAAGGTAACCCTTATTCGGCCTCCATCTTGGCTCTTCCCTGAGCCCTACGCTGTTTTTCCCGGCATTTCTCAGTCTTTCCCTTTTTACACCTATCTGCAGGGGAAGCTACTAGGTCGTCGTGTGCTGGTAGTTCACATAGTGACTCATCTGGGGGTTCATCCTTTTCACCTGGGGTTGCTGACTGGGATCGAGTAGATACCAGACCCACTTTTGGATGTAGGCCCTTCTCTAATCCTCTTTTGAACTGGGGCCAATCCCTACCTAGCACTAGGTCATGGGGTAATCTCGGGACTACCGCTACCAGGACTTTCCTTTGTGTTCCTAACCCCTTTATTAGCAGCTTGTACATTTATTTTATTTATTTATTTATTTAACAGTATTTCTAAACCGCCTTATCATGATAATCAAGGTGGTATCACAGCAAACAATCTGGTAGTGTGAGTGTGTTATACATGCAGTGAGGGTGGAAATTTAGTTGGGTGTGTGTTGTGTTGTGAGCTAGATTGGTTTGAGCTATGTACAATGTGGGCTATATACAGTGGTGCTAAAAACATTTATATATACATATAGTGTTAGTCGGTAACGTGTGCTGCTATACAGTTACTTAGTTTATGTGATGTGTCCATAGTGTTCTCTGAACAGCATGGTTTTCAGCTGTTTTCTGAAGTCCTTGAGGTCTGTAGTTGCTCTCAAATCGTCCGGTAGTTTGTTCCATATTGTTGGAGCAGCCATGGAGAGTGCTCTGTCTGTTGTGTCCTTGCGTGTGTGTTTGTATTCACTTGGGGTGCTGACTCGGTTGTGTGTTTGTTTTCTTCTAGGTCGTGTGCTGGTGTCTGGTTGTATGAGGGCGTGCAGGCTGTTGGCTGATGTTTGCTGTTTTATCTTAAATAGGTTTATGATAGTTTTGTATCTGATGCGTGCATCGATTGGAAGCCAGTGTAAGTCCTTTAAGGTGGGTGTGATGTGTTCTTGTCTTGCAGTTCCGGATATGATTCGTGCTGCGGTGTTTTGTGCCAGTTGGAGTGGTTTGGTAGCTTGTTTCGGTAGTCCAAGGTATATCGGATTGCAAAAGTCCAGTAGAGGGGTTATCAGTGCTTGACAGACGGTACGGAAGTGTTCTGGGGCGAGGAGTGGTTTCAGTCTCCTGATGATTCGCATCTTGTAGTAGGCTTTTTGTATTGTTTTGTTTATGTGTGTCTTGAGATTGAGTTTATTGTCCAGCGTAACCCCGAGGTATCTCACTTCTGACCTTATTGGTATAGTAATGTTTTGTATCTTTATATTTGGTGGGTGTATGAAGCTTTGGTTCCGAGTGATGATTAAAGCTTCAGTCTTGTTGTAGTTTATGGCGAGGTTGTTGTTTTGACACCAACTGGTCATTTGTGTAAGGCAGTCTGTTATCCTAGAGAAGTCCGGGTTGTCGATTGATATCGGGGTGTATATCATGATGTCGTCCGCATAGATTGTGTATTGAATGTTGTTCTTTTTCATGATGTTGCATATTGGTTGGATGTAGATGTTAAATAGGAGTGCTGAGAGCGCAGAACCTTGAGGTACTCCTTGACGGACTTTGATGGGTCGGGATGTGATGTGTCCCACCTTGACCTGTAGCTGTCTTTCTGTTAGGTATGAGTGGAACCATTTCAGTGTGATACCGTGTATACCAGTGTTCTGTAGTCTTTCCAGGAGCGTGTTGTGGTCCACTGTGTCGAAGGCTGAGGAGATGTCGATGAATATCATTATGATTCCGTTCCTGGTGTTGTCAATTGTTCTAAGGATGCTGTCGAAGAGGTAGATCAGTAGCGTCTCGACACCGTGGTTGGGACGAAATCCGTGTTGGTTGTCGTCGAGTGTTTCGTGTTTGTCGATGTGATCCTGAAGTTGTAGTTGAACCGTCTTTTCGATGATTTTTGCGAGGAAAGGTATGCTGGAGATTGGTCGGTATGCTGCTGGGTCTTCTTTGTCGAGAGTTGTTTTCTTTGTGATTGGTCTCACTGAGGCAAGTTTTAGTTGCTTTGGCATGAGTCCTTGAGTGAGTGAGTTGTGTACCATTTTATGTATGGTGGGGATGAGACTTGATTTGGTGGCTTTGACCCATGACACTGGGCATGGGTCTGTAGGAGCGGTGCTTGTGTTGATTGTAGAAATGATGTGGGATATCTGTTCTGTGGAGGGTGAGGCGAATGTGCCCCAGGTTTTGGAGTGTGCATCCGTCCTTGTGGTTCTACTCGGCGTTGTTTGTTCTGTGGAGTGAAATTTGTCTTTGATGTGGTCGGCGAATTTCTGAGGATCTATTTGTGCTTCCCCTTCTGTTGTTTGTTCTTTTGTGAGGATTTTCACTATTTCGAAAAGCTCTCTGGGTTTGTTGATGGAGGTATTTATCATGTTTGTGTGGAATAGAAGGATGATGATCCGTGGATACACCTGATCCTGACCTTTCCCTCTGGTCTGCTCGGTACGGATTCACTCTGTGCTTCTATTGTCTGCCAGAGCCTCTTAGAGATCATACTCTGGTCAGCACCTGAGTCTAGTACAGCGTTAACAGAAATGCCCTGAACATCAACATTCAGCAGGAACCCTTCTCTTATGTGTTTCACATTAGCACTTATTAATGCATTGCGTGTACTGCATTCCTTTTTCAGGTGACCTAGCTTTCCACATTGAAAACATTTTCTCATTATCAAATTACTTTCTTGCTTAGGCAAATAAGCTTTCATACATTCTACCTTTTGCCTGGGTCCTCTTTCTGATCTTACAAAACTAGCCTCCGCTGCCATTCTCAGAGCGCCTCCTTTTTCCTGACCAGCCAATTCTGCTTCTAGATATCTTTCGGTCAGCAGGGTTGCTTCTGTCAAGGTCTGGCAGTTTTGTAATATCAAGTAGGACTGAATTTCCTTAGGTATCGTATTCATGAACTGTTCTAATACAATTGCATCTATTACAGTTTCTATGGTTTTACCTTCCGGAGCTAACCATTTTTCAGTTAAGGCTTTGACCCTTTGGCACAGAGCCTTAGGTGTCTCACCAGCTCCTAACTTTGTAGCTCTCAACATGCGATGGTAGACCATCGGAGTTAAGCCTAAACGATCTCTTATGGCCTTTTTTAGCTCCCCATAATCCGTAGCAAGTGCTGATGGCATGGCCCTGTAGGCTGCTAATGCCTCTCCTGTAAGGGATGCGGCTAGCCTTACAGCCCACTGTTCTATTGGCCACCCCACAGTGTGTGCAACCCGCTCAAAAGCTTCAATGAAATCATCCACATTATCTCCTACTGTAAGTTGTCCAAACGAGAAAATCCCACAAGACTGTGGTCCTACCACACAGGTATGTGTTGCTGCTTCCAGCGGCGATGGGCTTGATGTAGCTCCCACTGTCGCTTTCTGACTCGCAAGCAACGCCTCCATTAAGTCTAGCATATGCTTCTGTTGGGCCTGAAGAGCGGCCGCAGCCTGCTCCTGCGCACGATGAGCCATCTCCCTCTGCTTCTCAAACTGGGACGCCATCCACTGCAAAACATCTTTGAGATCCATCTTGGTAGTTTTTCTCTGCAGAAAGAAAAGGACAAACACAGCCCACCAAGTGCGATATCACCAGACTTTTAGCTAGTCTCCCTTAGGCTAAACGTTTGGAGTCTCTATTCTTTCTCACTTGAATCCCATTTTTTTTTTTTTTTTAGTGCCATCAAGTCAGTGTTGACTCATATTAACCCAGCTACCTCTGGGTTTTCTTGGCAATGTATCACCGGAAGTAGATTGCCAGCCTTTTTTTCTGAGGCAATGGAGGGTAAAGTGACTTGCCCAAAGTCACAAGGAGTGCCAGTGGGAATCGAACCCTTGATCTTTTGGGTAATAGGCAGTTGGTCTAACCACTAGGCTACTCCTCCACTCCCATATTACCCATGCCCAAATACTCGTTACCTGAGCATAGGCGTCGATTCACACCTTGAAAAGTAGAGTATTGCTGGTCTCCAGTTTCTCTGGCCGACCTGTCAGCGATTCTTCACTCTGCCCTCCAGAGTACAGCTTAGCAGTAGGTACTTGCAGAAAACCTTCGGTGAAAATCCTGAAGTATTTTTGTAAATTCTGATGTAACGATCATCCAACAACTACGCCACTTGTCATACTCCGCCCTCTGCCTTAGACTTGGAGGGCTGGGGTAGCCATTATTTTTCTCTATTGAAGGTTAAATCAACCAACGTTCCTCTCTTGATGCATGCTGGGAAAAGTAGTTTTCCTTCTGATAGAAAATAGGCATGAAGCCAGAGTTATAGACAAAACTATAACAAAGTTTATTTCTCTCAAAAGCAAAGGTTCAAAGTAATTTGCACCAGGATACTTCTCCAGTATTTGTTCAAAAAGGTTCTTTATACAAGTGTGCTGGCTGAGCTTTTACATTCATTCAATCCAAATGCAGCTGCTTCTCACGTATACAGAAAAAGAACAAAACATGGCAGCTTCCTTTATCAAAGAAAATATCTTCTCTTCTTTAGGTTACACTCAGCTTATACTATACAGTATAGCGAAGGCTTTCAATACTGTCTGCAAAGCACAAAGTACAATCCATAGGTTGTTCTGGCTCTAAGGAATCATTCTCCTTAGAGTCCACCTGCATTGCTTCAGGCTCTTGTGCTGCACTGCCTTGCTTTAAAATACTGGCAAATGCCTCAGGGTGTTTTCTCCCTAAAACTCCCTGTGGGTCTTTTAAACACAGCTCTAGGGAATAGGGATAAGCAGTACCTGAGCCTGAGGAAACTCCTCTCTGCAGCTGTGTGGCTATCTCTTGCCAGCTCTGGGGAAACAGTCCCTTGCCCCTTAGTTTAGGTTCCTCCCTGGAGCTCTGCCACGGTTCTCCGTTCAAGGCTGGGCTCTGAAGACCTCTGCACTGAGTCTTGGGCACCCACCTCTGAACTCTCTGAACCTTTTCCTTCAGTGCTGGGGTTTGAAGGTTTTCCTGCTCTTTCTCTCTGAGCACTCCAGACCACCTTCGTGTCCTCTCCCCTTCTGCTTTGATTGCTTCAGTTCCTTTCCTCCACGTGGCTTCCTTCCTCCAGCTACTGTGTTTCCTCCAACTGAGCTCCCGTCTGGGCTGCCTTCCGTGCTGCTCTCTCTTGTGCTGCTCTTGCTGCTCTCCCTTGTGCTGCTCCCTCTCGAGCTGCTCCCCTGACTCACTCTCCAGCCCTGGTTCATATCCCTGTTTTCTGATCAACCTCCCTGACTCTCTAGACAGGCAGGGCCGGCCCATCCATTGAGCGAGAATGTTTTTTGCATAGGGCCCCACGTTTCAGGGCGCCCCACGCAAAAAACATTCTGGATTTAAAAGTAAAATTTAAAATAAAAAAAAGAAAAGCTGTCAGCTGTCTGCTGCCGCTGCCGGGACCGCCGCGGCAGAATCGAGTGTGTTGCGGGGCCCCCACTGCTCGGCAGAGCCTGCCCTCCCCTGTATCAGCTCCCTCTTTCAGCTGCAGTCACACACGCCGGCTTTCAGAGCGCGAAGGGACTAGTTTCCCTTTCGCGGCTCTGTTAAGCCCGCGGGGGCTGATGGGAACTTAACAGAGCAGCGAGGGAGAAACTCTCCCCTCGCGCTCTGAAAGCCGGCGCGTGTGACTGCAGCTGAAAGAGGGAGCTGATACAGGGGAGGGCAGGCTCTGCCGAGCAGGGGGGGCCCCGCAGCACACTCGATTCTGCCGCGGCGGTCCCGGCAGCGGCAGCAGACAGCTGACAGCTTTTCTTTTTTTTATTTTAAATTTTCCCTGGGCTGGGCTGGGCTGGGCTGGGGGTTAGGAGTGGTGATGGGCTATGGGGGAGCTAAGCCTTGGATATGGGCTGATGGGATTAGGACTGGAAGTGGGCTGATGGGGAGGTTAGGACTGGTAATGGGCTATGTGGGGGCTTAAACTGAAAATTGGGTGATGGGGGGTTAGGACTGGAAATGGGCTGGTGGGATTAGGACAGGGAGAGGGCTGATGGGGGCTTAGGACTGGTACTAGTCTATGGCGGGCTAGGACTGATAATGGGTGGGTGGGAGGGGTTGCTAGGACTGGTAATGGGCTGAGTGGAAGGGAAGGCTTGAACTGCAAATAGCTGATGGGGAGGGGGGCTTGGAATGGAAATGGGCTGAGTGGACGGGGGCTTGAAATGGAAATGGGCTGAGTGGAAGGGGGACTTGGAATGGGCTCTTAGGGGAGGGAGCTAGGACAGGAAATGGGCTGATGGGCTAGGATAGGACTGGGAATTGGGTGTTGGGGGGAGCTAAGATTGGAAATGGGCTGTGGGGGGGGCTTGGATTCAATTGGACTCATGGAGGGGCTAGAACTGGAAGTAGGCTTATGGGGGGCTTGGATCGGAAATGGGCTGAGTGGAGGGGAGCTAGGATTTGACATGGGCTGATGGTGGGGCTAGGAAAGGACTAGAAATGGGCTGATGAGGGGACTCGGATAGGACTGGAAATGGATGGGGGGCCAGGACTGGAAATGGGCTGATGCGGGGACTAGAAGGGAGCGGATACTGGGTGGGGCTGGAACTAGAAGGGAGCTGATGTTAGGGGAGATTAGAAGGGGATGGGGCTGGGAGAGTGAAATGGAGAGGGGAAAAATATTTTGTGTGGGAGTGAAGAAAAATCTACAATTGGCAGGGTATTGGGAGACTAAGTAGGGATTGACGGGTAAAATTTGAGTGGATGAAATAGGAATGAGGAAAGAGCAAAAGGAGAAAGATTAGTATGTTAAAGCAGATGTAGAGAGAGAATGGAAAAAAAACTAGAAGAGAGAAGAAAGGACAAATGGACAGCAGACGATGGAGAGTTAGCAGAAGACACAAATAAACCAGAAGAAAGTGGCTGGAACAATTGCAACTGAAAAAAAATGCACAAAAGGTACAAAGATATCTCTTTATTTTGAATTTATTAACTGGAATATGTCAGCTCTGGGAAATGTGCATCATTAAAGTCTGTGCTTTGTTTAGTACAAGAGGAAATTAATTTATAGTTTTATTTCTACATTGTTGTTGTAAATTCCAAGTTTGGCTTTTAGGGTTCCCAGTTTAATTATTGTCTTCCTGTTTTTAAATTGTGATTCCTTGTTTGGTGATGGTCTGTGTTCTGCATGTGTAACTGAGCTGAGGTATTCTGTTTATGTAATTCCTATTTGACATTGCCACTTGTTCTCTTTCCTCAGTAGGTCATGTATTGTTATTCTCTGAAATGTATTGGTTTAATATTTGCAGTGTTGCCTTTTGATAGGTAGGGTCTGGTGCTTTGTGAGTCCTGGTAGTGCTGTTAGGATACGGTGGGTTTGCTTTGGGTTCTAAATGGGCAGTGTTTGTAGTAGTTCCTAATGTGTCTGGCGGTTGGCACTGGATTATAGTAATGTAGAAATCTTTTAGTCTTTCTTTATCCATACACTCATGAAAAGGCATGTTTACTAAAAGTTAGTGTATGGTAACATTATGCAAATATTTATGCAAATGAGGCCCCTTATGCAAATGAGGCCCCGCACCGAGTCTCCGCACATGGCCCCGCACCTCCCTTGGGCCGCCCCTGTAGACAGGTGTTTGTAATCAGTTTCCAAGCCTGTTGCTATGTCATCAGGGCTTGGGTGTGTCAGCTTAGCTTTTGAATCCCTGTGTTTGTTTTCTCCAGAGAACTGCTGGAACGTGTGCTTTGCAGGGCTGTGACCTTTCCTAAAGGTAGAATCATTCTTTTCTTCTACTTCCATGGGTACACTAGAGTCTTCCTTATCACAATGTTCAGTAATTTTGTTCTTTATAATGGTTTCTACCAATTTGCCTGATACTGACGTCAGGCTCACCGATCTGTAGTTTCCCAGATCACCCCTGGAACCTTTTTTAAAAATTGGCGTTTCCCTGGCCATTTGCCAGTCTTAAGGTACTACAGATGATTTTAATGATAGTTCACAGATTACTAATAGTAGGTCTGTAATGTCATATTTGAGTTCTTTCAACATCTTCTGATGTATACCATCTAGTCCAAGTGATTTGCTACTCTACATTTTATCAAATAGCTGTAACACATCTTCCCGGTTTGTCAATATTTCTTTCAGTTCTTCCAATGCATCACCTTTAAATACAATTTCAGGCATGGGTAACTTCCCTACATCTTCTTCAGTGAAGACTGAAGCAAGGAATTCATTCAGTCTCTCTACTATGGCCTTGTCTCCTCTCATTGCCCCTTTACCCTTCTATCATCTAATGGTCCAACTGACTCTCTCACAGGTTTTTTGTTATAAATGTACTTGACAAAGCTTTTATTATACATTTTTGCTTTTATGGCAAACTATTTTTAAATTCTCTCTTTACCTGCCTTATTAATGTCTTGCATCTTACTTGCCAGTGCTTATGTTATTTCCAGTTTTCATCATTTGGCTCCTTTTTCCATTTCCTGAAGGATGCTTTTTTGACTACAACAGCCTCTCTGACCTCACCTTTAAACCATGCTGACAGTTTTTTGGCTTTCTTTCCACTTTTATTAAAGCATGGAATACAGGTGGTCTGGGTTCCAAGATAGTATTTTTAAACAATGCCCATGCTTGATGTAAATCTTTAACCTTTGCAGCTGTTCCTTTTATTTTTTTCTTAACTATTTTCGTCATTTTATCATAGACTCCTTTTTGGATGTTAAAGGGTAGTACTGTGGATTTCCTTGCTGTTGTTCCTCCATTTTTTAAATCAAATGATATCATGCAAGGACCAGGCCTTTCTCCCCAGGGGTGCCGAGGAGTGCAATTTGGAATTCTTGGCTCTTTTGAGAGTGGATTCAATAAGTAGCAGCTGGAGTTTCTCAAATATGGGAACCTTTTGGACTTTTATAGAGTCACCCTTCTTACTCACTAGAGGTACAGAGAGGGAGGTTTCCCACTTTCTCATCTCTAACCTTCGAAGGATGCAGTGTACAGGCACTGCCACTGCTTCCAGTGGAATACTGGAAGATATCCAATTCTTTGGCCCTGGACTCCTACTCTATTTCTAAAGGAAATGCTATGGCCTTTGCCATATCCTTCACAAAATCATGGAAAGATAACCCCTGAGGAGGGGTCTTAACACCTCTCATGATAGGGAGAGAGACCCAAGGGCAATTCCGTAGACCCAAGATACATTTGGAGTCATACTCAGATTCCCATGAGTGGTCTAAATCTGACTGAGAGGAGTATTCAACTGATATCTGATTCCCTGCCTGGATGGCTTCCTCTCTCATAGGGAAGATGGGGTTCCTTCAGGAGTGTCTATGCACCAATGACTTGTGACATCTCAGGGGCCGATCAGCCACCAATGAATTGGAGAGCAGTGTACTATTGTGGATTGGTAACTAGTTAAGAGATAGAAAACAGAGAGGGCTAAATGGCCATTTTCTCAGTGGATGAAGGTGAATAGTGGAGTAGGGATCTGTGCTGGTCCCGCTGCTTTTTAACATATTTATAAATGACCTGAAAATGGGATAAAATTTGCAGATGATTCAAAATTATTCAAAGTTGTTAAATCACAAGAGGATTGTGAAAAACTGCAAGAGGACCTTGAGAAATTGGGAGAATGGGCATCCAAATGGCAGATGAAATTCAATGTGGACATATGTAAAGTTATGCACTTAGGGAAGAACAACCCAAAATAAAGTTGCATGAGGCAAGGTTCCACACTAGAAAGCACTACCCAGAAAAAGGATCTCGGTGTCACCATGGATAATACATTGAAATCCCCTGTCCTGTATGCAGCGGCAGCCAAGAAAGCTAATATAATGCTAGGAATCATAAGGAAAGGAATGGAGAATAAAACTAATGACATTATAATACCTCTGTATTGCTTCATGGTGCAACTGCATTTTGAATATTGTGTGCCATTCTGGTTGCTATATATGAAAAAGGATATACAGTCGCTTTACATATAATCAATAGTAGTAGTAGAACAGGGAAGGCAACTGTAATAGGGATTAAAAAGATTTGATAGAATCAGCATGGAATATTGAACCTTTGAACCACCCTGCATGTGAGGAATCATGCTGAGTCAGCTGTACCAGAATTGTTTATTAGCCCGGTGACCAAAGATGTAGGGAATGACTGACCAGAATTGTTTACTAGCCTGGAGATCAAAGGCTGGAGAATGATTGGCCAGAAATTACTATTTACTAGCCCGAGATCAAAGCTGTATGGTGGGAAGAATGTTTATAGGAAAAAACTCACGAGGAGTCACCCTGTCCAGCTGTGACACATTTGTTACAACCTATAAAAAGAGCTAGAAAACACAGGACAGGTAGAGAGCTGATGTCCGCCTAGCCAGCGTGAGAGGTCTCCCAAACTTTTCTCCAGCCTTTGCTATGGCTCTCCCAGCAGATGATAAAGGGACTGCAATGATTTCGGAGTTTGGTGATGCATTGGTGAATGTTATGTCATTGTTCTATTGTTCATATCAACTGTTTGTTGTCATTGTCATGTCATTAGCTTATTGTTATATTATCTAGCTAATTGTCATATTAAATAGCTTATTAAAAACTGTGCACATGTGGTTGTTTTCCCTTAACTTAATATCCAAACAAACCTATAACAGCAACCAAAATGATAAAGGGGATAGAAAGATACTGTACCATATGATAAAGGTCTATAAAATAATGAGTGGAGTGGAACGGGTAAATGTAGATTGGTTATGAGTATTTACTCCTTCAAAAAGTAAGAAGATTAGAGGACATGCAATGAAGCTACAACGTAACACATCTCAGATTAATCAGAGAAAATTTTATTTTTCACCCAACACATACTCAAACTCTGGAATTCGTTGCTGGAGGATGTAGTAAAAGCAGTTAGTGTAGTTGCGTTTAAAAGAGGTTTGGACAAGTTCCTGAAGGAAAAGTCTATAAACCATTATTAAAATGGACTGGGGAAATCCACTGCTTACCCCTGGGTTAAGCAGCATGGAATCTGTCTACCTTCTGGGAACCTGACAGGTACTTTTGACCTGGATCAGCCACTCTTGGAAGCAGGATACTTAAATTGATAGACCTTTGTTCTGACGCAGTATGGCATATTTTATGTTCTTAATGGCCAGTCAGGTATTGCTGTTGAGATCCTTTGATGCCTCATTGAGAATGCCTTTACTGCAAAATGATGGGTCTCAAGGATAGGGTCGATGTCTTGATGCCCCATGGTCAAAGCTATCAGTGCTTTAAGTTCACTTATGGTGAAGAGCATTGAAATTCTGTCTTTAAGACCTTAAAGCAGCTGCTTCTTAAGGACTGCCATCAGCAAAGGCAAGGTGTCTACAGCAGGATTCACAGATGTTCCCTGGAGTCTGATGTGGCCCTTTGTCTTCCAGGAGGATCCTCACGTTGTGCTGCTTTAAGAGTCTCGAGACTGTGAATCCTCTGTGCCCTCTTCACTGTGCTCCAATGAATCTTGGCATTGATGCATCATAGCCTTCACCCAATGCTTGATATCCTTGGCCCTTGATGCTGAAGAAGTTGAGAATAAATCCATCCTCTTCTTCAAGGTGGTATTGATGAGTGCCGGGGTGACCAATAGGAGCTTGGCTCTAATTGAGCTCAAGGTTTCCTCGATGCCAATGCTCTGCTAGCATCCAATGCAGCTCCTGAGGCCATGGAGACTGGTACCATCAATGTTGATGATGGTGAATGGGACTTCTCAGTGCCAAAAATGCATTTGTGCAGTTTCTCTTGACCCTCAAGCCCTCTTTTTATCATCTGTAAGCACAAACATCAAGAGGAGGCATATTATCAGGTCCCAGACACTGTAGGCACCATTTGTGAACATTCATTATGGATATTGTCCTACCACACTGGGTGCACTTTTTAAACCTGCTATCAGGTTTTTAGGACATTGTTGTTGTTAAATGCCGTTGAGTCAGTGTCAACTCATGGCAACCCTCTGGATAGCATCTGAAAAAAAGTCACTGCAAAATCAAACGATTTAATGGTGAAAGCAAGAAAAAAATTCAACGTGGCTGGATTGCCTAAGACTTAAATTCTGACTATAGCAGTGACATGGAAAAAGAAAGTAAACTTTAAAATGACCAAAAAATCCAACTAAAGAAGTTAAAAGGAACACAGCATGCGATGGCAAGGCTGGGAAAAGTGACATACAAACATGAATCAGAAAATTGAAAATAAAGGAACACATGACTGAAGAACATGGCATGTGCATGCATGGTAAAGCTCTTCTAAAAGCTTCTGGAAGGAGCTGAGAGATTTCCATCTGAGGGCTCCATCAGTAACGGTGTCCTTTTGCGAGCACTGCATATACCATGGACTGCCCAAAAAACAAATCAGTTGGTACTGGAGGAGATGAAACCTAAGTTTTCCGTGGAAGCTCAAATGACAAGACTTCAGCTTTCGTACTTTGGACACATCATGCAAAGAGAAAGTTCATTGGAAAAAGACATCATGCTTCACAAGGTTGAAGGCCAATGCAAAGCGGGAAGACTGGCAATGCAATGGATCAACACAATAACAGCAGCTATGGCAACACTATCCAGTCTCCTACATGCCGCCTTAGGCCAAACAATAGATACCCTGAACTTCACTAACATTATCATTTTGTCCAACTACACATTCAGCCATGCAGAGAAAGGTTTCTTTGCACGGGGACTGTCCTTCTGTCTCATCAATGGGCCAATGTAGTAAAAAGTGCTAGACTTTGTGCACAATTAGCTTGGTTGTTGCACACAATTTTGCACTTTACCAATGGCAAAAGGATTTTTTGTGCATGAGCTAACTGTGCGCAAAGCCTCAAGCAGACTGCAGAGCACAATGCATTTAAATCCATATTAACAAAGCAAGTAGTTACTCAGCACAGACGCAGAGAAGAGGGCAGAAGACTGGAAAGCTGAGCGCAATGCTGGGGTTTTAATGCAATGTCTCAGGAGGATTAAAGGGTAGGCTCATTGTTCTGCAGTTAGCATTAGTGAGGAATTTATTCCTGCATCTTCTCTTTACTTCCAGCATACAGGACCCACAACTTTTTTTCCGACTTTTTAAAGGGGAATGGTAAAAACAATGGCAGGGAACGAGGAGCTGAAGAGGAGGTATGCTGGAACAGTGTTATGTGAAGGTGCTGGAATATTGTGTCATGCTTAAACATCTGCAAAGAATAATATTGATGTTTAAACATAGAAACATGATGGCAGGAAAAGACCATATGGCCTATCCAGTCTGCTCTTCCATATCAAGTACTATAGTCCCTGTTTTGCCTTCAGTGATCTTCTGAGTTGGTCCCATGCTTTCTTGAATTCAGATACTGTCCTGGTCTCTACTACCTCCACTGGGAGACTGTTCCACAAATCTACCACTCTTTCCATAAAGAAATATTTCCACATTGTTACTCTTGAGTTTGTCCCCTTTCACCTTCATCATATGCCCACTCATTGCAGAGCTTTCTTTCAATTGGAAGAGGCTCTCCTCCTGTGCATTTATGCCACAGAGATATTTAAATGTCTCTATCATATCTCCCTTTCCTGCCTTTCCTCCAAAGTATACATATTGAGATCTTTAAGTCTGTCCCCATATACCTTATGACCAGGGGCGGCCCAAGGGGGGTGCGGGGCCATGTGCGGAGACTCGGTGCGGGGCCTCATTTGCATAAATATTTGCATAATGTTACCATACACTAACTTTTAGTAAACATGCCTCTTAATGACTGTATGGATAAAGAAAGACTAAAAGATTTCTACATTACTATAATCCAGTGCCAACCGCCAGGCACATTAGGAACTACTACAAACACTGCCCATTTAGAACCCATAGCAAACCCGTCGTAATATAACAGCACTACCAGGACTCACAAAGCACCATACTCTACCTATCAAAAGGCAACACTGCAAATATTAAACCAATACATTTCAGAGAATAACAATACATGACCTACTGGGGAAAGAGAACAAGTGGCAATGTCAAATAGGAATTACATGAACAGAATACCTCAGCTCAGTTACACATGCAGAACATAGACCATCACCAAACTAGGAATCACAATTTAGAAACAGGACGACAATTAAACTGGGAACCCCAAAAGCCAAACTTGGAATGGACAACAACACTGTAGAAATAAAACTATAAATTAATTTCCTCTTGTACTAAACAAAGCACAGACGTTAATGATGCACATTTCCCAGAGCTGACATATTCCAGTTAATAAGTTCAAAATAAAGAGATATTTTTCTACAATTTGTGCTTTTTTTTCAGTTGCAATTGCTCCAGCCACTTTCTTCTGGTTTCTTCGTGTCTTCTGCTAACTCTCCATCATCTGCTGTCCATTTGTCCTTTCTGCTCTCTTCTAGTTTTTTTCCATTCTCTCTCTACATCTGCTTTAACATACTAATCTTTCTCCTTTTGCTCTTTCCTCATTCCTATTTCATCCAATCAAATTTTACCCCTCCATCCTCAATCCCCACTTTCTCTCCCAATATCTGGCCAATTGTAGATTTGTCTTCCCTCCCACACAAAATATTTTTCTCCTCTCCATTTCATTCTCCTAGCTCCATCCCATTCTAATCCTCCCCCAACATCAGTTCCCTTCTAGTTCCAGCCCCACCCAGCATCCTCTCCCTTCTAGTCCCTGCATCAGCCCATTTTCAGTCCTAGCCCCCCCCCCCATCAGCCCATTTCCAATCCTTTCTTAGCCACACCATCAGCCCATTTCCAGTCCTAGCTCCCCCATCCATTTCCAGTCCTATCTGAGTCCCTCCATCAGCTCGTTTCCAATCCCAGCCCCCCATCAGACCATTTCTAGTCCTTTCCTAGCCCCACCATTAGCTCATCATAGCTTCCCTCCACTCAGCCCATTTCTATTCCAAGCCCCCTTCCCCATCAACTATTTGCAGTTCAAGTCCCCCCTTCCACTCAGCCCATTTCCAGTCCTAGCCCCCCCCATAGCCCATTACCAGTCCTAAGTCCCCCATCAGCCCACTTCCAATCCTAACCCCCCCATCAGCCCATTTCCAGTCTTAGCCCCCCCCCATAGCCCATTACTAGTCCTAACCCCCCCATCAGCCCATTTCCAGTCTTAGTCCCCCCATAGCCCATTACCAGTCCTAACCCATCAGCCCACTTCCAGTCCTAACTCCCCCATCAGCCCATTTCCAGTCTTAGCGCCCCAAATAGCCCATTACCAGTCCTAAACCCCTCCCCATCAGCCCACCTCCAGTCCTAACCCCCCATTAGCCCATTTCCAGTCCTAGCCCCCCTCCATAGCCCATTACTAGTCCTAACCCCCCTATGAGCCCACTTCCAGTCTTAGTCCCCCCATAGCCCATTACCATTCCTAACCCCCCTCCATAGCCCATTACCAGTCCTAACCCCCCCATCAGCCCACTTCCAGTCTTAGCCCCCCATAGCACATTACCAGTCCTAACCCCCCCATCAGCCCACTTCCAGTCTTAGCCCCCCCCCCCCATAGCCCATTACCAGTCCTAACTCCCCTCCCCCCCATCAGTCTAGCTAGATTTAAAAAAATACAATCTGGCTGCTGCTGCCGCTGCCGCCATGGCAGCAGCAGAATCGAGTGTCATGCGGGGCCCCCCCTGCCCGGCAGAGTCCTCCCTGCAGCATCAGCTCCCAAAGTGCGGGCTTTTCAGAGCTGCGAAGGGAGTTTCCTTTTCTCGCGCCTCTGTTAATCCGGCGGGATTAACAGAGCCGCGAGAGAGAAGCTCTCCCTTCAGGGCTCTGACAGCCGACGCTGAGGCAGCTGATGCTGCAGGGAGGACTCTGCCGGGCAGGGGGGCCCCACAAGACACTCGATTCTGCCGCTGCCATGGCGGCAGCGGCAGCAGCAGCCGGATTGTGTTTTTTTAAATCTAGCTGGGCTGATGCAAAATGTTTTTTGCGCAGGACCCCCTGAAACATGGGGCCCTGTGCAAAAAGCATTCTTGCTCAATGGACGGGCCAGCCCTGCTTATGACAAAGCCTACTGACCATTTTAGTAGTTAACCTCTGCATCAACTCCAGCTTGTTTATATATTTTTGAAGGTGCGGTCTCCAGAATCACACACAATACTCCAAATGAGGTCAAACAAAAGACTTATACAGAGGCACTTTCACCTCCTTTTTTCTGATGGCCATTCCTCTCCCTATGCACACAAGCATCCTTCTGGCTTTCACCGTTGCCTTTTCTATTTGTTTAGCCACCTTAAGATCATCAGAAACAATCACGCCCAATCCCGCTCTTCTTTCATGAACAGAAGCACTTCGCCCCCTACACTATACCATTCCCTTGGATTTTTGCAGCGCAAATGCATGACCCTGCATTTTATAACGCTTAACGCCATACCTCCACTGGGAAACTATTCCACGGATCCACCACGCTTTCCGTAAAGAAATATTTCCGCATATCACTCCTGAATCTATCCCCTTTCACCCTCATCCCATGTCTCCTCATAGCAGAGCTTGCTTTCAATTGAAAGAAGCTCTCCTCCTGTGCATTTATGCCACAGAGGTATTTAAACATCTCAATCATATCACCTCTATCCCACCTTTCCTCTAAGAAGTACATATTGAGATCCTTAAGTCTGTCCTCATATGCTTTATAATGAAGACCATTAAACATTTTAGTAGCCACCCTCTGTCCTGACTCCAGCCTGTTTATATCCTTTTGAAGATGCGGTTTCCATAATTGCACACAATACTCCTAATAAGGTTGCACCAAAGACTTATACAGAGGCACAATAATATTACCTCCTTTCTTCTGCTGGCCATTCCTCTCCCTATGCACCCAAGCATCCTTCTAGCTTTTGCTGTCGCCTTTTCTACCTGTTCAGCTACTTTGAGATCATCAGACACAATCACGCCTAAGTCCCACTCTTCTTTAGTGGACAAAGGTACTTCACCCCCTATACTATATTGCTCCCTTGGATTGCTGCAGCCCAAATGCATGACCTTACATTTTTAGCATTAAATCTCAGCTTTCAAATTCTAGACCATTCTTCGAGCTTAGCTAGATCCCTCCTCATGTTATCTACACCTTCCTGTCTACTCTATTGCAGATTTTGGTATCATCCACAAAGAGGCAAACCTTACCCAATAGCCCTTCAGCTATATCACTAACAAAGATGTTAAAAAGAATCTGACGAAGGACAGATCCCTGGGACATACCACTGGTAACATCCTTCTCCTCAGAGTGAGCTCCATTTACCTGCACCATTTGTCGCCTCCCACTCAACCAATTTCTAACCCAAGCATTAACTTTAGGGTCCATCCCTAGGCTGCTCAGTTTGTTTATAAGTCGCCTGTGAAGAATGGTGTCAAAGGTTTTACTGAAATCTAAATACACCACATCTGAAGGGCCTTGACCTGGTCCTCCAGAAACACCTTTCAGAGACACTACTGTCTGGACCAACTTGCACACACAGACAGCTCCTTTGGCTGATCCATCCTCAGCACAGCCATCACAAGTCCGGGCAAGTGCTCCGGCCCACAAGGACCAACACATTGTCCGTAGTGCCCCGTCAACACTAAGTGGAGGCCCATGTGACTCCTCACTCCAGAACAAGGTGATCCTGTCTACCAGGCCCTGGCCGCAGTTCTTGGACTCTCGTTGGACTCCAGTATCATTACGTTGTTGCCACATGCTGTATCGTTGCTGCTGTATGTTGTTATCACCTGTTTGAGAACAAAATTGTTCAGTAATGCTTGTTATGTTCGCATTCCCTGGCTGACTGTGCTCATGTTCAATAAAAGCATCTTTTTGTATTAAGAACCAGCTTCCTTCTGACCTCTCACTTTATTCTACCAGAGCACCCTCAGACCTAGTGGCCACAGTTCTGGAGTTACCAGGTGTGACTGACTCATCCTGCTTGTTCATGGAGAAAGCAAGGTTACTTACCTGTAATGGGGGTTCTCCGTGGACAGCAGGATAAGTCAGCCACACGTTCCTGATGGGAGAGTTAGAATATATAGCACTAAATGAAAGGTTAGATATGATTGGAATATCAGAGACATGGTGGAAGGACGACAACCAGTGGGACACTGTGATACCTGGGTACAAACTATATCGTAATGATAGAGCTGATCAAATTGCGTGAGGGGTTGCTCTCACTGTTAGAGAGGGCATTGAGTCAGAAAGGATATTAAAGTTTTTGCAAGAAACAAAAATCTGCTGTAGAATCTATATGGATTGAAATTCCATGTAAAAGGGGGAAGGCAATGGCAGTGGGGGTGTACTATCGAGCGCCTGGCCAGAATGACCAAATGGATGATGAAATGCTCAAAGAAATCAAGGAAGCTACAAAGTTACAGCACAGTAATAATAATGGGTGATTTCAACTACCCCGGTATCGACTGGGTCATGTGTCACGTCAGGACATGCTAGGGAGATAAAGTTCCTAGATGATATAAAATGACTGCTTCTTGGAGCAGCTGGTTCAGGAACCGACCAGAGGGGAAAGCCATATTAGACCTAATCCTTTGTGGAACACCAGATCTAGTGCAAGAGATAAGGTTGTTGGGGCCACTTGGCAATAGTGATCATAGCATGATCGCCTTTGATTTAATTAGTGGAGGAGGGATAGTAAGGAAATCCACAGTACTACCTTTTAACTTTCGAAAGGGAGACTATGATAAAATGAGGAAAACAGTCAAGAAAAAAACTAAAAGGAGCAGTTGCAAAGGTTTAAAGACGTACATCATGCTTGGCTGTTGTTGAAAAATACTATCTTGGAAGCCCAGACCAGCTGTATTCCACGCTTTAAGAAAAGTGAAAGAAGTCCAAAAACTGCCAGCATGGTTTAAAGGTGAGGTCAGAGAGGCTGTTGTTGCCAAAAAAGCATCTTTCAGGAAATGGAAAAAAGAGCCAAATGACGAAACCTGGAAACAGCACAAAGCACTGGCAAGTCAAATGCAAGGCATTGATAAGGCAGGCAAAGAGAGAATTTGAGAAGAAGCTTGCTGCAAGAAGCAAAAACGCGAAGTAAAAGACCTTTTCAAGTACATTCTAGCAAAAAACCTGTGAGAGAGTCAGTTGGTCCATTAGATGATAAAGGGGTTAAAGGAGCACTAAGAGGCGACAAGGCGATAGCAGAGAGACTGAACGAATTCTTTGCTTCAGTCTTTACTGAGGAAGATGTAGGGATGTTACCCATGACTGAAGTGGTATTTAAAGAAATACTGTTAAATAAATAAATAAAGGTGCAGAAGAATTGAAGGAAATATCGATACATCGAGAAGATGTATTACAACTATTAGATAAGCTGAAGAGTAGAAAATCACCTGGGCCGGATGGTATACATCCAAGGGTATTGAAAGAACTGAAATATGAGATATTGCAAGACCTGCTATTAGTATCTGTGAACTATCATTAAAATCATCTCTAATACCTGAAGATTGGAGATCGCCAATGTAACACCAATTTTTAAAAAGGGTTCCAGGGGTGTGATCCGGGAACTACAGACCGGTGAGCCTGACGTCAATACCAGGAAAAATGATAGAAACCATCATAAAGAATTAAATTACTCAGCATGTAGATAGTCATGAACTAATAGAGACAGCCAACATGGCTTTAGAACAAGGAAGATCTTGTCTTACTAATCTGTTATGTTTTTTGAAGGAGTGAATAATCAGGTGGACAAAGGTGAGTCGGTTGATATTGTGTCTCTGGACTTTCAGAAAGCCTTTGACAAGGTCCCTCATGAGGACTTTTGGCAAAACTAAAGAGTCAGGGATATCTGGACTTTCAGAAATCCTTTGACAAGGTCCCTCATGAGGACTTTTGGCAAAACTAAAGAGTCATGGGATAGGAGGCAGTGTACTATTGGGATCAGGAACTGGTTAAAAGATAGAAAGCAGAGGGTAGGGCTAAATGGCCAATTTTCCCAATGGAGAAAGGTGAATAGTGGTGTACCCCAGGGATCTGTGCTGGGTCCGCTGCTTTTTGACATATTCATAATGACCTGGAAAGTGGAAAAAAGAGTTAGGTTATCAAATTTGCAGTTGACACAAAAACTATTTAAAGTTGTTAAAACCCAAGAGGATTGTGGAAAATTGCAAGAGGATCTTGATAAATTGGAAGACTGGACATCAAAATGGCAGATGAAATTTAATGTGGACAAGTGCAAGGTTATGCACTAGGGAAGAGAACAACCCAAACTATGGTTACACGATGCAAGGTTCCACATTAGGAACCACCACCCAGGAAAAAGATTTAGGCGTTCATTGTGGATACCATGTTAAAAACCCTCGGCCCAGTGTGCAGCGGCGGCCAAGAGAGCAAATAGAATGCTAGGTATGATAAGGAAAGGAATGGAAATAAAAACAAAGGATATTATAATGCCTCTATATCGTTCCATGGTGAGACCGCACCTTGAATAGGTGTGCAATTCTGGTCGCCGTATCTTAAAAAGGATATAGAGTTATTAGAAAAGGTTCAGAGAAGAGCCACCAAAATGGTAAGGGGATGGAAGGATACTCCTATGAAGAAAGGCTAAAAAGGTTAGGGCTCTTTAACCTGGAAAAGAGACGGCTGAGGGGAGATATGATAGAAGTCTATAAATTAATGACGGAGTGGAACTGGGTAAACGTAGATCGATTGTTTACCTTATCAGAATATAGAAAGACTAGGGGACATGCAATGAAGCTACAGGGTAACGATTTAAGACTAATAGAGAAAATATTTTTTCACTCACGTGTAATCAAACTCTGGAATTTGTTACCGGAGGATGTAGTTAAAGGCTGTTAGTGTAGCTGGGTTTAAAAAAGGTTTGGACAAGTTCCTGGAGGAAAGGTCCATAAGCCATTATTAAGAAGGGACCCAGGATATCAATGCTTGAACCAATACAAGCATTGTGGAACCTGTGTCCCTTGGGGAGACTGCTAGGTACATATGACCTAGATTGGCCACTGTTGGAAACAGAATACTGGGCTTGATGGACCTTGGTCTGACCCAGTATGGCATATCTTATGTTCTTATGTTCTTATGTTATGTTCACTCCCCCTAGGTTGAAGGAGCAATGCATGCTTCAGGACGCCCACCTCCCTACCTACCCGATCTCTGCTGGGGATGAACTGTCTCAGGTAGGGGTGGCCAGAGATAAGAAAAGTTTACTTTTTTGAGCTCTTGGACAGCACTTCCATCCAGATGGCGTCATTGGATGACATCACCAGGTATAGCTGGCTTATCCTGCTGTCCATGGAGAACCTCCATTACAGGTAAGTAACCTTGCTTTTTCTAACCACTCATAAGTCAAACGCTTGTTTAAGTAGCTAGGAGTTTACTATTCACTGGAATCTTAGGGCCTGATTTTGAGTTAGGCAGGCTATGCACCGTGTCAGCGCATAGCCTGCCCGCTGACCCCCTCTACCCAGATTTTCACCTTCATGGTGGTGGAAGTGAAAATCCGGATAATGCTGGATGTGTCGCAGCTGCCGAGGCTAAATGGGTAGCAGCACCTCGCCTATCTTTAAGGTGCAGGGGCTAAGCGGGTAGCATCGAAAATCGCTGCTACCCGTTTAGCCCTTTTCTCCTCCCCCGCTCCGCTCCGGAATGCCCCCAACACACCCCAATGCTAACCACATAACATCTGCTCCTTCCTGCCCCTCCTGCAAGCATAAAGTGACATGTGGCCGACCAGCTCCGCCCACTGAGCATCATCACCGACCGACACAACTCTGCTTTAAATTCCAGCACGCTTCAGGATAAAACCCTCTTTGGACACACCTGGGGCTTCGATCATGATCAGAGCCCCCCCAAGGGTAGTAGACACACTCTCCTCTTCCAGCTATTGGCTCCCCAGCTTGCAAGGGAACAACAACTGCCGAATCACCAGCCAGACAAGAGGTGAGACTGATTTGTGTTCTCTCCACAACTGCTCCTTCCTGCACCTCTTGCAAGCACAAAGCAATACGCAGCCGACCAGCTCCGCCCACTGAGCATCATCACCGACCAGCAGAACTCTGCTTTAAATTCCAGCATGCTTCAGGCACGCCCATGCCTGGTGGGCCTGTGCCTGAGGGCTTCGCCAGAGGGCCCTTTGGTGTGGATCCAAGGCGTGAAGCCACTCAAATCGATGATTCAAACAAAAATATTATCAACCAGTTCTTCACGGACTCAAACTAACAGAAAGACAGAGCTCTGCCACAAACACCGTATTCTCCTTCGTCACAAAAGGTACTAAAAGAACATATGCTCAGTACTCCCTATCTACCTTTGGCTTCTGCCCAAATCAGCTGGAACTTTCCTTTTAAATCTTGCTACCACCACTATGCTCATGTATATCACAGCTGTAAGTAACCTAACTCTACTTATAACATTACCAATGTAATTTAACACTACTGTCATCTGCTAATTCATATATATTGTTATAATACTGCAGTTTCATAATTACGTCTACTACAGGCACCTCTACTGTTCTTTTTATCACTAATACATATGCCCAAAAAGATCTCACACCGAGGTGCCAGAGACTTCTTCCAACTGAAGCCTCAACACCCCTCACTTATCCACCAATATGGAACTCTTAAAACTATTACTCCCTCACTTGGTTTGCAGTTTGTCATGCTGTGAGGGCTTGTATGCATCAGTGATGCTGAGGACTAAGCTATCGGTAGTTTAACTACTGGCAGGGTCTCCCAAGATGGACAGGTGTCAGCTGAGGTGCCAGACCAAGACAAACCACCCATCTGGGCAGCAGCAGAATGGGACGGTGTTGGCGGTGGAGGATCACATATCTGTGACAACGGCAACAACACTAAACTTAAACTGTGCAGAGGAAAGGCCCAGCAATCTACTTCTGTATCTTGCCATGAAAACCCAGTGGATAGTCACAACAAAACAAATTGTGCTATAGTGCCGAAAGATGAGACCCCCAAGTTGGAAGGCACTCAATTAGCTACTGGGGAAGAGCTGAAGACTTTTCAAAGTAAAGCCAGCATTTATGATGTGGTTGGATCAAAGCCCTCGGGACATCTGCCTGCTGATGTAGCAGCACATGAAATGAGAGTCAGAAGCTGTAAAGATGTCTTACATATTGAAACATGGAACGTATGAAGCATGAACCAAGGGAAGTTGGAGATGGTCAAGAATGAAATGGAACGTGTACAACTTGATCTGTTGGGTGTCAGCGAACTGAAATGGACTGGCATCGGGCACTTTGCATCAGATGATCAGATGGTCTACTATGCTGGAAATGACAGACAAAGAAGAAATGGTGATGCATTTATAATAAAGAAGAAACCTGCAAGAAATGTAATGAAATACAATGCAGTCAGTGAACGCTTAATCTCTATTTGTCTACGAGGAATGCCTATCAACACAACTATAATTCAAGTATATGCCCCAACAACAGCTGCAGAAGAGGATGAAATTGAAGAGTTCTATGAACAAGTTCAAGCTGAAATTGACATTGACAGAACATGCAAACAGGATATCCTGATAGTCATGGGTAACTGGAACGCAAACGTTGGCAACAAAGAAGAAGGCAAAGTGGTTGGAAAATATGGACTTGGCAACATAAATGAAGCTGGAGAAAGACTGATAGAATTCTGAAAAACCAACGATCTATTCATCTCAAACACCTTCTTCCAGCAACACAAGCAGCGACTGTACACATGGACTTCACCCAATGGTTGTACAAAAATCAAATTGACTACATCTGTGGAAGTCAATGATGGAAAAGCTCTATAACATCAAAAAGACCAAACCTGGAGTTGACTGTGGTACAGATCATCAACTACTAGTATGCAAACTCAAGCTAAAGTTGAAAAAGAGCAAACCATTCATGAATGCAGCAAAATATGACCTTGAGAATATACCACTGGAATTTAAATACAGCTTGCAAAATCAATTTGCTGCTTTAGATACAAATGACAGAGCTCCAGAAGAGTTATGGAATGACATCAAGAAGGTTGTGTCAGAAGAAAGCGAGAAGTCTCTACAAAAGGTGAAAAAGCAAAAACGGCCAAAATGGATGACGGAAGAAAATCTGAAAATTGCCCAGAAACACAGAGAAGCTAAAGCCAGAGAAGAAAGAAAGACAATCGCAGAACTCAACAGAGATTTCCAACATGCAGCAAGACAGGACAAGAAAAAGTACTACAATGACACATGCAAGGAAATAGAAGCAGAAACTATTAGAGGAAGAACAAGATTGGCTTTCCTAAAGCTCCGAGAGTTAAAGAAAAAATTCCAGCCTCGAATTGTTATGCTACAAGATGCTCAAGGTTCAATGTTGAATAATGCTGAGAAGATCAAGAAAAGATGGAAAGAATATACAGAGTTTTTATATGATAAAGATCAAGTGGACCAACAGCCATTTCAACCTGTACCTTATGATCCGGAACCATTGGTGATGAAAGAAGAAGCTGAAGCAGCACTGAAAGCTTTATCAAAGAACAAAGCACCAGGCATTGATGGCATTCCCATAGAAGTATTACAGCAATCTGATGCAGCTGTTACCATACTTACAAGGCTCTGCCAAGAAATTTGGAAGACAACATCATGGCCAACTGACTGGAAAAGATCTGTGTTTATACTAATACTAAAGAAAGGTGATCCAACTGTTTGTGAAAATTATCGCACAATCGCTCTGATCCCACATGCCAGCAAAATTCTACTGAAGATTATTCAACAGAGACTACAACCATACCTGGAACAAGAACTACCTGAAGTGCAAGCAGGGTTCAGGAAAGGGCGAGGAACGAGAGACATCATCACGGATGTGAGATGGATCCTTGAAAAAACTAAGGAATACCAAAAGGATATATATTTGTGCTTTATCGACTATAGCAAGGCTTTTGACTCTGTAAACCATGAGAAACTCTGGGCCACATTAAGAAGCATGGGTATACCAGAACACCTGATCATTCTCTTGCACAATCTGTACATTGATCAAGAAGCAACAGTTCAAATGAAACAAGGAGAAACAGAATGGTTTAAAATAAGCAAAAGTGTAAGACAAGGCTGCATACTGTCCCCCTACCTGTTTAATTTATATGCAGAACAAATCATCAGAGAAGCAGGCTTGTATGAAGACAACAGAAGTGTGAAGATTGGTGGAAGACTCATCAACAACCTTCACTATGCTGATGATACCACATTACTGGCTGAAAGTGAAGATGATCTGAAACATTTGCTTCTCATGATCAAAGAGCAGTCTCAAAATGGGCCTGCACCTTAATGTAAAGAAGACAAAGATAATGACAACTGGCAAAATCTACAGGTTCATGGTTGAAGGAGAAGAAATTGAAATTGTGAACAACTTTAACCTACTTAGATCAACTATCAATAAAGAAGCAACAAGCAGTCAAGAAATCTGACGACGCATTGCTCTTGGCAGAATGGCTATGAAAGACCTAGACAAGATTCTCAAGAGCAGAGATACAAAGATTCGACTTGTTCAAGCCATGGTATTTTCAATAACATCATATGGATATGAAAACTGGACAGTGAAAAAGATAGACAGGAAGAAAACTGATGCCTTTGAATTATGGTGCTGGCGGCGAATATTGTGTATACCATGGACTGCCCGAAGAACAAACCAGCCAGTACTAGAGGAGATCAAAGCTAAGCTTTCTTTAGAAGCTCAGATTACAAAACTTCGACTTTCATACTTTGGACACATCATGCGAAGACAGAGATCATTAGAGCAAGACATCATGCTTGGCAAGATAGAAGGTCAAGCAGAAGAGGAAGGCCAGCAATGAGATGGAACGATACAATAACAGCAGCTACGAGTACCAGCCTGTCAACAATGAGCTGCCTGACTGAAGACCGAACACAATTTAGGACAACTATCCAGAGGGTCGCCACGAGTCGACACTGACTCGACAGCACTTAACAACAACAACAAAACTATTACTGTGCACCTTTCTTCTCCTAAATACAGCCTCCACCACAACCCTCCACTTCCTACTCCAAACAGAAACAACCCAACAATTCTACATTCCCATAATCTGTTCCAATCACAACATCAACAACCAAATACATAAAAAAATAAACACGAAAACGCCTAATGCAAAACCCAGTAATACCCAGCGCAGACTCATACATATACACCCTCAAAAGCCTAATCACACACAAAAAACAGTGACATCTCCCATACCACTAAAATGTATGCTCATAAACATGAGATCCATCAAAAATAAAATCCCAGTCATACCTGACTTGGTTAGAGATGAAAACCTTCATCTACTATGTACTACAGAAACCTGGTTATCAGACACAGACATTGTGTTGCTGAACAAGCTAAACATAGATGGATACCTCCTATTCAATTGTCCCAGAGACTCAAAAAGAGGAGGAGGTGAGCTCATACTGAGCTAACAAGAACTAAAACTCACACTCAGCATATGTATTTATTTTATTTATTTATTTATTTACATTCTCTTATATACCGTGCTATTCTGCATCAGTGCGGTTTACATTAAACAAACTGAGATTACATTGAACAGGGCATTATAACTTGGAGATAACTATTTTACAGGGAACATGGGCTATGGAGGGTTAAGTGGCTTGCCCAAGACCACAAGGAGCACCTGTGGGACTAGAAACCCCAGTCCTTCCGGCCCAAGGTTGCTGTCCTCTAGTGGGATTTGAACCCCTGACCTTCCGGCCTGAAGTACCTTGCCCCAACCACTAGGTCACTCCTCCACTCCATGTAGCAACGTAAATAGAATGGACATAATCAAAATAGAAAACAAAAACCTGTCCATCTGTCTAGTATACAGACCACCCACCCCCACCATGACAGTCTCACTTCCATCCTTAGAAGCCACATGCTCGATGTCCTTAAGAAAGCCCCACATCCTGCTTGGTGATTTTAACCTACCATCCCTTCACAACACCCAATCCACCCTATTCATCAACTCTATGATAGACATGGGATTCCACCAAACAGTAACCTCGCCCACACACTCCATAGGCAACATCCTAGATCTCATCTTCATCCCAAAACTGATTACTGCCACTCCCTTTTCATCCCCCCAAAAACAAATCAGGTCCCATAGTCAGACACTATAAAATAGAACTCACCATTCCAATAGAACCATACAGTTCCCCTCAAACTAATGGAAAAACCCACAAAAGCAGATTCACACACTTCAACAAAAACAACTCCCTGGATAACATACTCCCCCATCTAACTAACCCATCTACAGACATCAAGACATCATTAAAAACTTGGAACACCATAATATCAAATGCCTCAGTTGCCACAAAAAAACTCCAAGAAAAAACTATGTGCAAACCCACTCAAATTTGGTACACCAAAGAATTAACAATACTAAAAAAAGAACTAAAGAAGAAGAAACACAAATGGAGGACAACAAAATCATCTGACAACAAAACTTCCTATATGATATCCCTTCAGAAATACAAAGAAGCGATCATCAGTAAAAAGAGAGACTACCACACCAACTTACTCACCAAATCACTCAATCGCCCAAGAGAGCTCTTTGAAATAGTTAAATCACTAACTCAAACCTCCAAGAATGGCACATACAATATCACCATTAAACCCCATATCTTTGCCAACCACTTTGCAGACAAACTAAAAAAAACATCCACAGATGACACCACAACCCCAATTGACCAATCCACAAACCCTAACACCTGGACCTCCTTCCACTTAATTGATCAAAGGCAACTCCTAAACATGATCACCAATATTAACACTACCACATCCTCACTTGACCCTTGCCCACTCAGCTGGATCAAGGCAACTAAAACTGAATTAGCCCCATATCTATTACCCATAATAAATCTATCCCTTGCACAGGGATACTTGCCACCTGAGCTCAAACAATCAATTATCCGCCCAATCCTAAAAAACAATTCCTTA
The DNA here is from genome assembly GCA_033557465.1 of Ichthyophis bannanicus. Classification (NCBI taxonomy): domain Eukaryota; kingdom Metazoa; phylum Chordata; class Amphibia; order Gymnophiona; family Ichthyophiidae; genus Ichthyophis; species Ichthyophis bannanicus. Next base: position 199,879,189 of record CM066039.1, read on the forward strand.
GACAAGATGAACCCCAGCTCATACAGACCTATAGTGAACATTCCATTTGTCTCTAAGCTAATCGAAAAAGTTGTACAAACCCAGCTACAAGACTACATAGAACTCAATGCGCCCCTAGACTAAAATCAGTACGGATTCCGCCCTTATCACAGAATAGAGATGCTACTACTAACCCTCATAGACAAACTCATACACGGAATGGACAATGCAAAACAAGCATTTATACTAATTTTTGTTGACATTGCATCCGCATTTGACAGCGTCAGTCATAACATACTAATCAAAAGGCTGGAGCACATTGGCATCGCAGGAATCATACTTCTATGGTTCAAATCGTATCTACAAGTACAATAGGCACAGAAACATCACCAGGTTTCAAACAAGAACAAGGTATCCCCCAGGGTTCTGCCCTGTCCTCACTCTTATTCAACCTATACTTCCAACCTATATGCAACATATTCAAAAAAGTCAAAGTAGGATATCATATTTACACCAATGATACTATGCTTTATGTCCCCATAGACATCACTAACCCCAGCCATCATACACTCCCCTCCTGCATTAAAGAAGCACAAACCTGGTTCAGCATAATGAACCTACGGATCAACTTTAATAAAAGAGAAGTCCTCTCCACAAAAAAGAACCCAAACTTCACCCCACCCCTGACTCTCCCAATATGTGAAACAGACCTACCTATTAGAAAAGAAGTCGGGGGGAGGAGTCTTGTCTAAGATGGCGGTGGTTGCTGTTTCGCTCTGAGCGCGTTTCTTTTCTTTTCTGTTTATGGGTAAGAAACGTAAGGGGAAGGGGCCTGCGGAGTCCGTCCAGCCTCCCCCAACCTCTACGCCGATTTCCTCGGGTCCTATGGACTCCTTCGTTTTGCGTTCTCAGCGAGCACAAGTAGGAGAAGGGGATGAGTCCCGGGCTGATAGAACGCTGGAGTTGGGTGGCTCGGCGTCTGTCTCCGGCATATCTCTCTCCCCTGAGAGTCCGGCACCGAAGGTGACTCGAGGGCAGCCCTTGCCAGAAGGTTTCCTGGAGCTCGGCGCCCTCCCGAAGTAGGGGTCCGCTAGTGGCTCGGATGGTCCAGGATCTGTCGGGCTGACAGTTTGTTCGCAGACTGTCGCTGGGCTGGGCGAGTCTGTAACAGCTTCGTTGCCGTGTGTAGGAGAGCCTAAAGACCAGCGCTTTGCTGTGGATCGAGGGCAGCAACGGATAGCAGGCTTGGAAGGGGATTCTAAAAGTTCCTCGGCGCAACAACATTTTACCTTACAGCGGCCTGAGACCTTTACGTTGGAGACTATTTGGCAGGCTATTCTCTCCTTAGGGGAAGCGATTGTGCCTAAGGTAACTTCCTTGGAAAGGAAAGTGGAGGAACAGGGTTCAACTGTGGACGCTTTGCAACAAAGAGTTTCTGTTTTGCAATTAGATGTCACCAAAATGCAACAGAAGGTGGAGGGGTTAGAAGAACAAGTGGATGTCTATAAGAAATCTTTTTTCTCCACACAGATCAAGTTGGAACAATTGGACAATTCTTTCAGGTTGAATAATCTCAGAATAATTAATTTTCCTAGAATAATGTCTATTTCACCTGTAGAAATGTTTCGGCTTTATTTAATGGAAGTGTTGGGGGTATCATCTGATTTAATTCCATCTTTGGTTAGGGTGTATTACCTACCTAAGGCTAAGATAACTTTGGCTGAGCCTATTGCTGGGAGTGTTTCGGAACAAGTTAACATATTGAATTGTTACTGAATTGTTAGAGAGTTCTCAAAGTGAGGACCCTGTACCTTCTACGTTAATGGTAACCTTTGCTCTCCTCTCGGACAGGGAGTGGCTGTTGAAGCTTTTTTTTAAGAAAAGGAATATACCTTTTAGAGAGTTGCTAGTTAGGATTTATCCTGATTTAGCTAGGACCACTCAGAAACGTAGAAAGGATTTTCTTTTGTTGCGCCCGGGTATTTTGCAGTTGGGTGGTTTGTTTTTTCTTAAACATCCATGTAAGTGTCTAGTAAAGTTAAATTCAGTATCCTATGTTTTTTATGAACCAGCCCAACTTGTAGCTCTCATTAATGCTAAACGTTCGGAGACCCAGGCTGTTGACTCTCCAGTACTCTCATAATTGTGTAACTTAGTGTGGCAACTTGCTTCACCTTTCTTTATCATTTTTGGTCAATTAATTATTTTTGGCTCCTCCACTCTTTTGTGGGCTAGGGTGGAAAATGTTTGGTTTATTTGCTTGTTTCTGGGTTGCTCCAGTTTCTTTCTATATTTATTTCTGTGATGTTTTACTGTTTCTTCAAGAATGTTTGTAACTTCTTGATATATTGTAAAACTTTGAAAATATAAAATTAAAAAAAAAAAAAAGAAAAGAAGTCAAATACTTGGGAGTCACCTTAGACCAATCACTCATTTTGGCATCCCATGTAAAACTAACTGCAAGAAACATATTTTATAAGCTCCAAACACTACAACGCCTTAGACCATTACTAGACCGTCACAACTTCAGATGAGTGGTGCAAGCACTAGTCACACCCACCTTGACTTCTGTAATAGCCTACTCAATGGATTTCCCACAAAAACCATTAACCAACTACAAATAGCGCAAAATATCGCAGCCAGGATCATCTGTAAAGCCCCTCTAACTGACCATATCACTCCCGCCATGTACATGCTCTACTGGCTCCCTTTTGCAAGCAGAATAAAATTCAAGCTATTGATGACCACCTTTAAACTGCTTAACAACATGGCGGTTATTGTGAGCCATGAATAGTGGGGATGGATGGCCCAACAGGACGTGCATTCCCGCTATTCATGGCTTCTCCTGACCCCGAATAACTTCCCCGCTGGTTGTGCAGGGAAGTTAGACGGGGGCAGGGAATGGGCAGCATGGGGGCGGAGAGTGGGCAGGCAGTGGGCAATCACCAGCCCAGGACATACAGGGCCTATTCTAATGTCGGCCCTGTATGTCCGGGACTGGTGAAATATCTGGAACGTTTTTGTTTGGAAGGCCCGGGGCGCAGATGGGGCAGGGTGGGCCAGGCTTTATTCCCCACAGCCCGACCCTGACCTTAGGAGACCAGATCGGAGGTCAGGCTGCGGGAAATAAACTCTTTTTCTTGGTGGCCAGCATCGTGGCTTTTAAATGGAGCTGCATTGCCATGGCAACAGGACACCATGGCGCTGCGGCTCCATTTAAAAGCCTTGACTGAGTTAGTTGGACTACTAATGTACGTGCAGGCCAGACTGGATCGCAGTTCCGGCCTGCATGTACATTGCTGTTCGCGATTCTGATACCGCAGGGCTAGGCATACCCTGCTGGATCAGAATCGCAATCCCCTTTGTACATCTGGCTCAGCCCGAAAGTACAAAGGGGATGGACATGCAGAACAGGTCCCAAATCTCCCTCATTCCTATCCACACTAATTCTCCCATCAACAGAAACAAGAACCAAAAGAGGTTGCTGCATGAACACCATTAAATTCCCACCGGACTACTGTAAAACTAAGCAATCCACTCGCAATAGAGCATTCTCATTTGTAGCCCCCACACTATGGAATGCCCTCCCCGACACACTGAGATCCATCAAAGACTTCCAATCATTTAGAAAAGCACATCAAGACATTCATATGCATCGAACATTTTGGCAGTGACAATAGCAATAGCAACATATACCCAACTTAACACACCCCACTCCTACCAAAACAACCCCCCACCCCAGCAATGATCCCCTCCGCTCCAAGAACAACCCCCCTATCAACTATGCTAAAGCAACATACGCTGTATATAGTTCAACTTGTACATAGTTTTAAATACATATAATGCTTCCCATATTTTACTGCTTATGTCTGGTTTGATGTAACCCCCCAATGTTTAATGTATACTGTTGGGTTCATTGTAAACCACTCCTGATCTCGGGAAGAGGTGGTATATAAAACCTTAGAAAAAAATAAATAAATAAATATGGGCATGTTAGGGACTTATCTGGGATTTTCGAAAGGCACTAACCATGTAGGTGCCTTTCGAAAATCCCGGATAAAGCATTTACACGGGTAACTAGGGCAGTTAGCCGTGTAAATGCCTTCGAAAATGCCGCCCTTAGACAATGGTTTGATAGAGGCAAATGAAAAGAATTCCACTTCACAGTTCCCATTAATCTCATCTCTGATATGGTCACAAATAAAAGGAATCTTCTGTGAAGATCTTATTACATCTTTAAATAGACTGAGCTAATCCTTTCAAAGCTTTAAAAGCCAGAGCAAGCATCTTAAATTTGATTTGAAACGTAATTGCTGACCAATGTAAATCTCTTCTATTGAGGTAGTATTGTCTCTCAAACAAGGCTTCTCAAATCATTTTGGAGGACTCCACAGTCATGACAGGCACAATGATTATACTTAAGATCAATTTGCAAAGACAAGAGTCTCCAGCATGTTTATTTAGCTGTATTTATATTCCGCTTTTCACCGGGTCAAAGCGGTCAATTGGGGGATACATGATACACATTCATTGTGGATATCCCGAAAACTGCCTAGCTCTCAGGACTCTGGGATGGTTTGGGAAGTCCTGCACTAAAATAAAAAAAAAAGCTTTGATAAAAGCTCTGTATTAACCAGTCATCTAAAACTTAAAGTCATCGAACCAACCCCCACCAGTAGCTACCACCGGCAATCAGTGAATCCCACAACCTCTATTTTTTGTTTTTTGTCGGGGGCAATCGGTTGGAGAAGAAGGACCACACCTTTCCCCTCATTACCGAAAGAACCCTTTTACTCAAAAAGTTTACACAGCGAGCCCATTCACCGTACATATTCGTTTCATGCAAAACCCAGGACTTAACTGAAGCAGACAAAACCATTGTCTCTCATAGGCGAATATTATCGTCCACAGCTTGCCACGACATGACATGCATGTTTCGGGCCCCTCCGGGTCCTGTATCAAGTGGTATCTCGCCCAAATAATCGCCCACTTTGTTTTAGATGTTCAGTTTTGTCATTGAATTAGGGGTTTTTTTTTAGCTGTATTAACCAGTGGCTTAAAGTTTGTCCAAGACCTCTTTATGGTGGAGAAGAACACAAGGGAGAAGGGGGTTTACTTGCGGCCGCTCCTGGATCTTCTAAGGTGGACTTCTCTACCTTGCTCTGGTGGCCCTTTCTGAAATTGTCACCTAGGGGCCCCTAATTTGACGTTCTGTCACTGGTATTAACTATAGTTTCCAGGTATAATCAACATAGAACACATTACAACAGTCCACCCCTGACATTACTAACTCATGAACAGGGACGGCCCATCCACTAGGCTAGGTGAACTAGGCAGTCATCTAGGATGGCAGACCCTTGTGGACGGCATCACTGCTGCTTCAGCACCGTGGTGGGCTTTAAAACACCCGTGCACATGCACTCAGTTCCGGCCTGCTGCTCCTGCCTGCCTTCCAAGAAAGTTGCATCGGAAGGGGGGGCAGGAGCAGTAGGCCGTGAGCATGTACGCATGCAGGCACTTTAAGGATCGACTGCAGCGCTGAAGTGGCAGTTCAGCCACCACCGATTCAGCGTAAGGTGGGGGCGGCATGGCAGGTTGGATGGAGGTGCAGTCTTTTGGGAAGGGGTGGTGGCGGCAGCATGGAGGTTCTGCCTAGAGCGGTAGAAACCCTCATGCCGCCACTGCTCATGAAATAGAATGGTGAGACCTGGTTGCCTAAGGAGGGGTGCACCCACTTGATCCAATTGTCCATCTAAGCTGAAAAAAGGCAGCCCTTGATACTGTTGCAATTAATTTGGTTTTTCAGGTTTGTGTCTACCATGATGCCTAAATGCCTGGTATGTGTGAGGAGCGATGCTTAAGGAAAGGGTGGATGTGGTGACCGATAGTGGACAGCTGGAGTTTGGGAACCAAAGGGACAGCTGAATACAGTAAAAGAACATTGACACTTTAATAAAATGGGCCCTCCTCCCCCAGACTGGGCAGGCTTTATCCTTGCCTCTAAGAGCAAGGAGGGGGAATGAGGAAGAGTGAAGGTATAACAGAGACTCAATTCAACACTTCCCCTTCATACAAGCCAGAGGAACAGCTGTGGAAATGAGCAGGCAGCTTGTGTGTGTGTGACTGCATCTGTCTGTTTATCTGTTGTTTTTTTTTCAAGGGGATGGTGGCCAAGGGGAAGCAGGAAAGGCATAAGAATGAAGGAGAGAGGCCAAAGGCTATAAGCTGCCCCCTCCTCCAAATATCGCCCTGATGCTAAAAGTACAATTATGCCCCCTGCAGGCTTTCTATAAAATGAAGCACTATGTGTTCCTGGTAGACAGCCAGATTCAGCCGTGTCTTTTCAGAAATAGGGCAATTTAAGACAAAGTGCAAATTTAGAGTTTCCCCATTGCTCAAGGATACAGATTGAACTAACAGACATGGTTCTAAGTCGTGGTACCACTTGAGGACTCATGGAAAAGGAGCTCAATGAGAAAGGATTGTGATGTCACAGGCACTTATTCTTTATTTATTTTATTTATTAGCATTTATATGTAAATCATCTTGACTGGTAGAAAGACGGTATAAAAAAGATGTTAAATAAATAAAATAAATAAATAGACTGCCTTTTCCAGAGATCAAATGCAGTTTACAGTAAACAACAATGTGATCAATAGATGTAACAGTTCAAAAAACTATGAACAATGAACAATAAACTTGGGACTGCACTTGAAGTCCAATTGTGAGCTATTTACAATGAATGAATGTTTCTGTCTTCAATGTAGGAGTGTAGAGAGCGTTTTGTTTTCATATACAGAGTGCGCACTATTGCACAGACCTGCACTATTTACAAAATGTTGGTTACTTGTAGAAAATGCTCTTTTTATAGTGTATATATATATATATCTACAAGTATTGTTGGAATCAGGCAGCATTACATTGGGAGAGATGGGATATGTTAGATGAAAGGACAGCATCACCTTGGTGTGGCAGGAGGTGATCCTAGAGCTAGGACCTGTACCCCAGATGATGTAAAACCTTCTCGCTCTGAGGTGGTTTCTCCAGGGCCATGTGTCCATGAGGGAAAGATTAGGACGACTGTTATAGTTGGAAATTCAATCATTAGGCATGTAGATATCTGGGTGGCTGTTGTACGTGAGGGTCGCCTGGTAACATGCCTGCCTGGTGCGAAGGTAGTGGACCTCACCTTGACAAGGTTTCAGATAGTGATGGGGAGAGCCTGCTGTCTTGGTACATGTTAGTACTAATGATATAGGAAAATGTGGGAGGGACGTTCTGGAGGCCAAATTTAGTTTTTTAGGTAGGAAGTTGAAATCCAGAACTTCCAGGGTAGCATTCTCTGAAATGCTTCCTGTTCCACATGCAGTACTAAAAGGAAGACAGAGCTCTGGAATCTCAATGCGTGTGTAAGACAATGGTGCAAGAAAGAGGGTTTTGGATTTGTTAGGAAGCGGGCAATATTCTGGAGAAGAGTCACTTTTCCAAAAGAATGGGCTCCACCTTGACCAGGGTGGAACCAGGCTGCTGGCATTAACCCTTAAGAAGGATATAGAGCAGCTTCTAAACTAGATAATAGGGGAAGACTGACAGTCGCCCAAGAGTACATGGTTCAGAAGGATGTTTCTTTGAAGGATACTAGCAAAAGAGGGAAGTTAGGGCATCCTGATAGGGAGGCTCCAATAAAGATTTAAGTAACTCAGATGCCTTTAAGTACACAGCAGACAGAACTGAAAGATTTCAAATTGCCCTTGTCAACTGATAAAGTACAACCTCTAAAATGCCTATATGCGAATGCTAGAAGTCTAATAAATAAGATGGGAAAGCTGAATTATATAGCACTTAATGAAAGGTTAGATATAATTGGCATCTCAGTGACCTGGTGCAAGGAGGACAACCAATGGGATACCGTGATACCTGGGTACAAACCATATCGCAATGATAGGGTAGATCAAATGGGTGGAGGGGTTGCAGGATAAAAGTTTGCAGGAAACAAAACACACTATAGAATTCTATGGATAGAAATTCTATGTAAAAAGGTGAAGGCAATGGCAGTGGGGGTGTACTACCGTCTGCCTGGCCAGAATGAACAGATGGATGATGAAAAGCTAAAAGAAATCGGGGAAGCTAACAAGTTACTACACAGCATCGACTGGGTCACTGTCACAACAAGATATGCTAGAGAGATGAAGTTTCTAGATGAAATAAATGACTGCTTCTTGGAGCAGCTGGTTCATGAACTGACAAGTGGGAAAGCTATTTTGGACCTAGTCCTTAGTGGAACACAGGATCTGGTCCAAGCTATAACAGTGTTAGGGCCACTTGGCAATAGTGATCACAGCATGATCGTATTTGATTTATTGAGGGAGAATGGCAAGGAAATCCACAGTACCACCTTTTAACTTTCAAAAGGGAGACTATGATAAAATGAGGAAAGTAGTTAAGAAAAACTAAAAGGAACAGTTGCAAAGGTTAAAGGTTTACATCAAGCATGGGCATTGTTTAAAAATACTATCTTCGAAGCCCAGACCAGATATATTCCATGCTTTAAAAAGGTGGAAAGAAGGCCAAAAAACTGCAGCATGGTTTAAAGGTGAGGTCAGAGAGGCCGTTGTAACTAAAAAAGCATTGTTCGGGAAATGGAAAAAGGAGCCAAATAATGAAAATAGGAAACATCATAAGCACTGGCAAATTAGATGCAAGGCCAAACTGATAAGGCAGGAAAAGAGAGAATTTGAAAAAAAAAGCTTACTGCGGTAGCAAAGACATATAATAAAAACATTTTCAAGTATATTTGTAGCAAAAGCCTGTGAGAGAGTCAGTTGGACAATCAGATGATAGAGAGGTAAATGAGAGGTCTTATATGCGGTTAGGTATTGTGGAAATTTGATCATCACCTCCCCTTCATTGCTTAGTGTTTGGACCCATGACTCTTTTTGTATTGGCTGCTGAGAGGTAAAAGTGGCAGTAAGGGAGGACAAAGCCATAGCGGAGAGACCAAAGGAATTCTTTCCTTCAGTCTTTACTGAAGAAAACATAGGGACCTTAATTATGCCAAAATTATATTTAAAGGTGATATATCAGAAGAATTGAAACAAATTTTAATAAACTGGGAAGATGTAATACAACTATTTGATAAACTAAAGAGTAGCAAATCAACTGGACTGAATAGTATACATCCAAGGGTGCTGAAAAAACTGAAATATGAGATTGCAGAGCTGCTATTAATAATCTGTGAACTATCATTAAAATTATCTATAGTTCCTGAAGACTGGAGAATGGCCAATGTAATGCCAATTTTTAAAAAGAGTTCCAGGGGTGATCCGGGAAACTACAGACTGGTGAGCCTGACATTAATACTGGGCAAAATGGTAGAAACCATTATAACAAATAAAATTACTGAACATTATAGCCAGCACCCGCTCCTTAACCTTGAGGGTTTGAGGAGGGGTGTGCCTTGAGGTTAAGTTGTAGTTGTGAAGGTCGAATGACAAGGCAGGTATAAAGAATATTTTTTTACATAAGGATTTATTTCTCCCGCTCCGTGGTGGAATGGAACAGGCGTAAAGGAATATACTTTTGTAGCCAAAACAAGAACAAAAGGAAAACAGGCTTTTTCCAACACTGTGTTCAAAACTGTGCTTTAACACAGGAGTTCACATTCCTGTCATGTGAGCTTTACTTGAAATCACTTAAACAAAGAGCAAACAATAAAGTTCATGCACTGTAACTAACTTATGCTTCAGCTTATTCTTGTCTCTTCATAAGCTCTTCAGGTAAGGAACTTAACCAGCATACATTTCAGCATATTATAACGAATGACCACACAAGCTTTGCTTGACTATTCTTTGTCTATGAGACAGGTTGAGCAGTCCATTGGCTGATTCAAATCCACCATTGGTAAGGGATGAACCAATGGCACTTGTGCTTCTGGGCTCTGTACTGACTCAGCTACTTTCTGTCCAGGAATAGTACGTTTGTCTAGAAAATCTTTAAACTCTTTCAGGAGTGCTTCAGCCTGCTTACTATATGGGCTAGGCGGGGAATTAACTCCTTCCTGGGGTGAGTGATAGCTTGTGGGTTTTTCTTCAGGCAAACAAACAATGCTGTCTCTCTTACTAGGCTCATTCACTGCACTGGAGTTACCCCTCCCCCACTTGTCTCTGTCAGCAAGTGCTGGGTAAGTCAGTTCATTTGCAGGTGAAGGATTTTTAGACAGCAATTCAAACTTAGGACCTCCTAAAGCCTTCTGGCATATATCTCTAGCAAATATATCTGCTACGTCCTTGTAGCTAGCTTGCTTGCTAACTCTGTCAGCAGTTTGGTAAGAAAAGCTGGGTTTATCTGAATGAGCTTCTGGTTGCAGCCAACTGCCCTCATAAAACCTGGGTTTGCCCTGGGTTTTAAAATAAGCATTCACACAGTCTGGCTTCTCATAAAAGCTGTTATCAGAATTAAAGACACCCTGTACCTTGTGTTGAGGAATGCCTGAATGTTCTTTAGCAGTCTGCCATTCTTTCCACGGGTCAGCTCTCTGTTCCAAAAGCATAGGCTTTACCCCTGGGTCTCTCAGTGCCTCTCCCTTCTCTTGTTCCCAGAAGGTTCTTTCATGCACTGAGTCTCCCTGGTACCTGCTTCTTGGCTTGACAAGCGTTCTCCTGGAATTGCAGCTGGGGAGCGTTTCTCCTTCAAAGTCAAAGGCTCTGGTATCCAAGGCTACTTCCTGCCTTCCAGGTAGCTTCCTTTGTCTTTGCTCTGCTCCTTCTCTAAAGCACACATCTGCTTCTTCTGTTTCCTGTATTTCCTTCCACCTCCTCGGTTGCTTCTCATTCCTGTTCCTGTTCCCTTTCTCATTCTGTCCTCCTTCTTCCTTCTTCCTGTTTAACAAGCTGCCTCTGCTCTGGGGAGCCCGCCTCCTGCTAGGGCGTGCCCAATCAGCAACTCTGCTTCTCCCCTCCCCCGAGGTGAGCTGTGTTAGCTGATTAGCCATGTGCATCTTGTGCTGAGAAGGGAAAATCTTGCCTTTAGCTGCAGTACCCGGACCTTCCACCGGGTCACCATCTGTTTCCATGGCTTCTGGCACTGCTACAGCGTCACAGATACCCCCCCCCCCCTTAAGATATCACGGGCTGGTTTAGGAGAATCCGGACAGCACGTGATACATCCTATGGACTCTGGGTTAGAGGGTTGTACTGCATGTACTTGCTTCGGAGAGACTAATGTGGCTACCTGGGCCAAGGCTACCCTATCATGCCATGGCTTTAACACATTGATGTGGTAGACTTGCCTATGACCCTTTTTATTCTCAACTAGATATGAGACGGGTCCTACGGAACGTACAATCCGACATGGGCCTTTCCAGTGGCACTCGAATATCGGTTCCGTCCCTGCCACCATTATTATAACCTTCTCTCCTATCATTAGTTGACGCTGTTTGGTATTCCTATCATAATAGGACTTTTGCTTATGCTGACTATGCTGACTATGCTGAAAACCAACATGGATTTAGACAAGGAAGATCTTGGCTTACTAATCTTTTTTTGAAGGTGTGAATAAACAGGTAGACAAAGGTGAGCCGGTTGATAGAGTGTACCTGGATTTTCAGAAAGCCTTTGACAAGGTCCCTCATGAGAGACTCTTGACGAAATTAAGGGGATAGGAGGCAGTGTACTATCGTGGATCAGGAACTGGTTAAAAGATAAAAAGCAGAGGGTAGGGCTAAATGGCCAATTTTCCCAATGGAGACAGGTGAATAGTGGAGTATCCCAGGGATCTATGATGGGCCCCCTGCTTTTTAACATATTCATAAATGACCTGGAAATGGGTACAATGAGTGAGGTGATCAAATTTACAGATGACACAAAATTATTCAAAGTTGTTAAAACGCAAGAGGATTGTGAAAAATTGCAAGAGGACCTTAATAAATTGGAAGAGTGGACGTCCAAATGATAGATGAAATTTAAGGTGGACAAGTGCAAGGTTATGCACCTAGGAAAGAACAACCCAAACTACAATCACACGATGTAAGGTTTCACATTAGGAAGCACCATCCAGGAAAAAAATTTAGGTGCCATTGTGGATAACACATTGAAACCCTCCGCCCAGTTTGCAGTGGCGGCCAAGAAAGCAAATAGAATGGTAGGAATCATAAAGAAAGGAATGGAGAATAAAATCAAGGATATTATTATGCCTCAGTATCGTTCCATGGTGCAACTGCACCTTGAATATTGTGTGCAGTTCTGGTCACCATATATTAAGAAGGATAAGAACATAAAAAATGCCATACTGGGTCAGACCAAGGTCCATCAAGCCCAAGTGTTTCCAAGTGGCCAATTTAGGTCATAAGTACCTAGCAGTTTCCCCAAAAGACACAAGTTCTGCAATGCTTGTAGTGGAGCAAGCAGTGGATATCCTGGGTCCCTTCTAAATAATGGTTTATGGACCTTTCCTCCAGGAACTTGTCCAAACCTTTTTTAAACCCAACTACATTAATAGCCTTTACTACATCCTCCAGTAACAAATTCCAGAGTTTGATTACACGTTGAGTGAAAAAATATTTTCTTTCATTAGTCTTAAATAGTTTACCCTGTAACTTCATTGCATGTCCCCTAGTCTTTCTATATTCTGATAACATAAACAATTGATCTACGTTTACCCGTTCCACTCGGTTCATTAATTTATAGACTTCTATCATATCTCCCCTCAGCCGTCTCTTTTCCAGGTTAAAGATCCCTAACTTTTTTAGCCTTTCTTCATAGAGGGTATCCTTCCATCTCCTTTACCATTTTGGTGGCTCTTCTCCGAACCTTTTCTAATAACGCTATATCCTTTTTAAGATACGGCGACCAGAAGTGCACACAAAATTCAAGGTGCGGTCTCACCATGGAACGATATAGAGGCATTATAATATCCTTTGTTTTATTCTCCATTCTTTTCCTTATGATACCTAACATTCTATTTGCTCTCTTGGTTGCCGCTGCACACTGGGCTGAGGGTTTTAACATGTTACCCGCAATGACGCCTAAATCTTTTTCCTGGGTGGTCGTTCCTAATGTGGAACCTTGCATCGTGTAACCATAGTTTGGGTTGTTCTTCCCTAGGTGTATAACTTTGCACTTGTCCACATTAAATTTCATCTGCCATTTTGATGCTCAGTCTTCCCATTTATCAAGATCCTCTTGCAATTTTCCACAATCCTCTTGGGTTTTAACAACTTAAAATAGTTTTGTGTCATCTAAAAATTTGAAAACCTCACTTGTTATTCCCTTTTCCAGGTCATTTATGAATATGTCAAAAAGCAGCAGACCCAGCACAGATCCCTGGGGTACACCACTATTCAGCTTTCTCCATTGGGAAAATTGGCCATTTAGCCCTACCCTCTGCTTTCCATCTTTTAACCAGTTCCTGATCCACAATAGTACACTGCCTCCTATGTCATGACTCTAGTTTTGCCAAAGTCTCTGATCAGGGACCTTGTCAAAGGCTTTCTGAAAGTCCAAATACACTATATCAACCGACTCACCTTTGTCTACCTGTTTATTCACACCTTCAAAAAAACATAACAGATTAGTAAGACAAGATCTTCCTTGTCTAAAGCCATGCTGGCTGTCTCCCATTAAGCCATGACTATCTACATGTTCAGCAATTTTGTTCTTTATGATGGCTTCTACTATTTTTTCTGGTACTGACGTCAGGCTCACCAGTCTGTAGTTTCCCTGATCACACCTGGAACCCTTTTTAAAAATTGGCGTTACATTGGGCATCCTCCAATCTTCAGGTATTACAGATGATTTTAATGATAGTTCACAGATTACTAATAGCAGGTCTGTAATCTCATATTTCAGTTCTTTCAATACCCTTCGCTGTATATCATCCGGCCCAGGTGATTTGCTACTCTTCAGTTTATCTAATAGTTGTAATACATCTTCCCGATGTATCGATATTTCCTTCAATTCTTCAGCACCTTTAAATACCACTTCAGTCATGGGTAACATTCTACATCTTCCTCAGTAAAGACTGAAGCAAAGAATTCATTCAGTCTCTCCGATATCGCCTTGTCGCCTCTTAGTGCCCCTTTAACCCCTCTATCATCTAACGTACCAACTGACTCTCTCACAGGTTTTTTGCTACGAATGTACTTGAAAAAGTCTTTATTTTTAAGAAACGAAATGTTCATTTTCATGGTTTATTGGTACGTGTATTTCCAGATCTATCCAAGGAAACCCAAAAGCGTAGGAAAGATTTTCTTCTTCTACGCCCTGGGGTCTTGCTGTTGGGGGGTCTGTATTTCCTAAAAGTTCCCTGTAAATGTATGGTTAAATTCAATAATGAGTCTTATATTTTCTATGAACCTTCACAATTGTCGGGTTTTTTGAGTGCTCGCCGTCCAGCTGAGGAGCCCTCAGTTCCATTGTTAGTAAGTTAGTCTTGACTGTTTGTTCACTCATGATTATTCCCAGCATTTTGTGTGTAAAGTAATTAGGTGGATCTCCTCATTTGGTGGGCTGTAGTTGGGACAGGAATTGTTTTTCTTCTTTATTTTCTGTACATGTTCCTTCCTGTTTCCCATTTTTGGAAGATGTATATGCTTCTTTGATTGTAAATGGATAAAGATTAAATTTTAAAAAAAAAGAAAAAGTCTTTATTATGCATTTTTGCTTCCGCAGCAAGCTTCTTCTCAAATTCTCCCTTTGCCTGCCTTATATTGCATTTAACTTGCCAGTGCTGGTGCTGTTTCCAGGTTTTATCGTTTGGCTTTTTTTTCCATTTCCTGAAAGATGCTTTTTCGGCAACAACAGCCTCTCTGACCACACCTTTAAACCATGCTGGCAGTTTTTTGGACTTCCTTCCACTTTTCTTAAAGCGTGGAATACAGCTGGTCTGGGCTTCCAAGATAGTATTTTTAAACAACACCCAAGGTTGATGTAAGTCTTTATTCTTTCCAACTGCTCCTTTTAGTTTTTTCTTAACAATTTTCTTCATTTTATCATAGTCTCCCTTTCGAAAGTTAAAAGGTAGTACTGTGGATTTCCTTACCATCCCTCCTCCACTAATTAAATCAAACGTGATCATGATATGATCACTATTGCCAAGTGGCCCCAACACCTTTATCTCTTGCACCAGATCTGGTATTCCACTAAGGACTAGGTCCAATATGGCTTCCCCTCTGGTCAGTTCATGAACCAGCTGTTCCAAGAAGCAGTCATTTATTTCATCTAGGAACTTTATCTCCCTAGCATGTCCTGCCGTGACACTGACCCAGTCGATACTGGGGTAATTGAAATCTTTAATCCTTTCTTACTCAATACCCTCTCTAACATAGAGCGCAACCCCTCCACCAATTTGATCAGCTCTATCATTACGATATAGTTTGTACCCAGGTATCACATTGTCCCACTGGTTGTCCTCCTTCCACCATGTCTCTGAGATTCCAATCATATCTAACCTCTCATTTAGTGCTATATATTCTAACTCTCCCATCTTATTTTTTAGACTTCTTGCATTTGCATACAAGCATTTTAGAGACTGTATTTTATTCATATTAATTTGGCTATTGGTGGGCATGGATAATTTGGGATCTTTAAGCTCTGTCTGCTCCATACTCGAGGGCATTGGGCTACTTTACTCTTTTTTGGAACCTCTCTGCTTTTGGTAGTATCCTTCAAGGATACATTCTTCCGAACCATGCGCTCTTGTGCGACTGTCGGCTTTCCCCTATTATCTAGTTTAAAAGCTGCTCTATCTCCTTTTTGAAGGTTAATGCCAGCAGCCTGGTTCCATCCCGGTTAAAGTGAAGCCCATCCCTTCGGAAGAGCCCCTCCTTTCCCCAAAATGTTCCCCAGTTCCTAACAAATCCAAAATCCTCATCCTTGCACCATCGTCTTATCCATGCATTGAGACTCCGGAGCTCTGCCTGCCTTTTTGGTCCTGCGCAAGGAATGGGAACACTACCCTGGAAGTTCTGGATTTCAACTTCCTACCTAAAAGCCTAAATTTAGCTTCCAGAACCTCCCTACCATATTTTCCTATGTCATTGGTACCAACATGTACCAAGACAGCAGACTCCTCCTCATCACTATCTTAAACCTTATCTAGGTGGCGCGTGAGGATATAGCAGAATTAGAAAAGGTACAGAGAAAAGCTATCAAAATGGTAAAGGGGATGGAAAGATATCCCTATGAAGAAAGACTTAAAAGGTTAGGGGGCTTTTCAATTTGGAAAAGAGACAGCTGAGGGGAGATATGATAGAGGTCTATAAATTAATGAATGGAGTAGAATGGGTAAACGTAGATCAGCTGTTTACTCCATCAAAAAGTAGAAAGATTAGGGGAGAAGCAATGAAGCTAAAATGTAACCCATTTGAGACTAATAAGAGAAAATATTTTTTCACTCAACACCTAATCAAACTCTGGATTTGGCTACCAGAGGATATAATAAAAGCTGTTTTTCTAGCTGGATTTAAAAAAGGTTTGGACAAATTCCTGGGGAAAGGTCCATAAACCATTATTAAAGAGGACCCAGGAAATCTGCTACTTACCCCTGGATAAGCATTGTGGAACCTATGTGCCTTTTTGGGAACCTGCCTGGTACTTGTGACCTGGATTGGCCACTTTGGAAACAGTATACTGGGCTTGATGGACCTTGGTCTGACCTAGTATGACATTTCTTATGTTCTTATATTCTTATGAGTGGTGTGAGGTCAACTATGCTGAATGCATCCAAGTTAGAGTCCTGGCACAGAGGACTGTTGTCCCAGTATAGGAACTTGAAGTACAGATGATCATGCCCCTGTACGGGGAGAAATATTCATGGACTGTTTGGAATGTGATGCTGTGAGATTTAGATGGACAACAAAGGATGTGCTGTGATGAAGGCCCCAAAAGAAGTTGGAGTGGGCTAAAGGGGTGGCAGCACTGCCTGAGAGATCCCAGAACACTCAAGGAGGACAAACACAACAGTAAGATTGATTTATTTATTTAACCATTTTTTTATATCACTCTATCCTTCAGTCAAAGCGGTTTACATTATAACTCAACAGTATACAGAGAACGCTTAACCAGCATACAACAAATGTTTAAACAGGGGAGGGGGAAAGGGTAGACCAGTAACAAGTTAACTTATGTACAATGTCGCATATATATGACATAAACGATGTACAATTCAGACTGTGCCGTTAAAGAGAAGTTGTTAGTCCATGGCCTAGGTTCAATAAGTGGTAGTTTGGGTCTTTTCATCGATCAGGTGGTTAAGTAACGTGTACCAGGTGGTTTGTGTAGAGTAGGGTTTTCAGCTTCTTCCTGAAGTCTTTAATATCTGTTATCGCTCGCATGTCATCTGGGAGCAAGTTCCATATTGATGGAGCATATAGTGAAAGCCGGATGTGGATTATTTGGTTTTATGGTAACCGTGGGTTGTGATGTTCATATGCTTGTTGTTGTTTCTCCTGGGTCGGGTGCTTGTGTCTCTCATATTATGAGGTCTTGCAAGATGTTGGCAGATGATTTTGAAGATGTTTAAGGTTGTCTTTAATCTGATGCAAGAATGTATTGGGAGCCAATGTAATTGGTCGAGTATAGGGGTGATGTGCTTTTGTTTGGGTGTTCCTGTGATGATTCGTGCTGCTGTATTTTGTGCTATTTGGAGTGGCATGATGATTTGTTTTGGGAACCCCTGGTAGAGTGAGTTGCGGTAGTCAAGTGTTGGGGTGATTACTGTCTGGTAGATGGTGCGGAAGTGATCTTGGTCTAGGATCGGGTTTAGCCTCCTGATCACTTTCATTTTATGGTGGGCATTTGCAGTGGTTCTCTTTATGTAAGGTTGCATAATGAGGTGCTGGTCCATGATGATTCCTAGGTATTTGATCTCTTTTTTTACTGTTATGGGCCTTTGCTGTATGTTTGATTGCATTGGGACTAATGAGGTGTGTCTTATGACAAAGAGTGCCTCTGTCTTTTTGTAGTTTATAGATAGGTTTTTGTTGTTGAGCCAAATGATCATATCTTCCATGCACGATGTTATGGTTTGAAGGGATAATTAGTCTAAGTGTGGATTTCAGGCCTGCTCTATAGGTTTGCTTTGTATGGTTGCACCCTTACCTGCCTGAAAATATACACAGTAATATATGATTGGCACAAGAAGGCACGCATGTGGGCTAGCGAAGCAGAGTATTTTGTGGCCTTGTACGAGAGAGCCTGGGGAACTAGACACTTTGGACGGGAACGTGCAAAGTGTATAGGCCCAGAGAAATACAGGAGAAATACAGGCCAACCAAATACAGGCCAACCAGGAAGTATACTCTGAGCCCTGAAGATAACAGACAGTGCCAGGAGATGGAGTTCCAGGAAATGGAAAAGCATGAACACAGCACAGGCAGGGGTGGGGGGGGGGGGGGGGCTGTGACCAGCTGATAAGCGGACCCTGAGCAGATTTTGAAATACAGACCCTGTTGAAATACCAACTGTTGTTTGGTGATAAACATAGGAGGGTCCTGAGGGAAGAGCATTCGCAGAAGTTCTTCTGACCTTCTGACCTTACAGGTTTTTTTTCCTTTTTTTTTGCAAGTTTTGCAAATGACATCGGTAATTCAAGCAGAATTCACTGGAACTTTGGGGCAGAGAGAGAGAGATCTATACAAGAGAGCAGCTCCATAATATTGGGGGTGACTTTCTTTCTCACCACTAAGGGGTAGGAAGAACGTCATCTGCACTCAGATCTCAGAGACAAACGCTTGTGTGTATCTGTGCTTCTAGCTTTTTGCCTGGATCACAATAAAAGGAATTTTGCTGACAAGTGACTGTGATCTAAGTTCTTTTATTTTCCTGGTGCACGGCTCCCATGTGCTCAGGCAATCTTGGTGATTATTAGGGATGCTTTGTAGGTAAGAACCCGCCTACAGGTTGAGAGGTCAATCCTGTTTATTTTGAGTGGGGCATATACCATGATATTGTCGGCATATAATCTGTAGTGAATTTTGTGTTTCTTAATGATTTCACATATGGGTTGTATGTAGATGTTAAATAAAAGGGATGAGCGTGATGAACCTTGTGGTACTCCTTGATGTATTGGGAAAGGTGTTGATCTGTTCGTTCCATATTTGACCTGCTGTTGCCGATTGCTGAGGTAAGATTGAAACCATGCTAGTGTATTGTTATGAGACCAATTCTTGGAGACGCCGCAGCATGATGCTGTGGGAGATAGTATCAAAGGCAGAGGATATGTCCATGAATATGAGGATAAATCCTGTTTTAACGTCATCTATTCCTCTGATGATACTGTTAAATAGAGATGTTAGGAGAGTCTCTGTGCCATGGTTGGGTCTGAACCTATATGGATGTGGGTCCAGTAGTGCATGTTAGTCTATGTGGTCTGGTAATTGCTTTTGAACCACCTTTTCTATGATTTTAGTGATAAATGGCAAGCTGGAAATTGGTCGGTACGCAGTTGGATCGTATTTGTTGAAGGATGTGTCTTTGAGTATAGGTAGTATGAGTATGATAGCCTGTTTGAGTAATGTTGGCATATACCCCTGGGTGAGAGACAAGGTTGCCATTTTGTGAATGAAGTGTTTGAGTTTTCTTTCGTTGACTTTCTCCATGTGATGGGACATGGATCAGAGGGTGATGTGGTAGTATTAAGTGAGGATATGACATCTTCTATCTGCTGGGAAGAAGGGATACTGAATGTTCCCCATAGTTCTTTTTGGGTTGAATCCTGAGATTAGTACGTTGTAGTCATTGTGGTTATCTGGTTCTGTTTGATGTGTTTGTCTCTTAGCTTTGAGGGTGTATTTCAGGAGCATTATTTTTTAGTGATTCTCCAGTAAGTATCCACATGATATTGAATAGTTCTCTTGATTTGTTAGCTGATTGCATTATGAGATTTGTATGGCGTTGTTGTTTACATCTATTGATTGTGTTGGTGTATTCCATTTTTAGGATATTGTATTGATGTAGGATGTGTGGGGCTTTTGTATGTCTCCATTTTCTTTCAAGTCTTCTTAAGAGTGTTTTAGCTGTCCTGATTTCCTTAGAGTACCAGGGTGCCGTTTTAGTTCTGTGTGTGGTTGCATGTTTTCTGGTAGGTGCTGTTGCTGCTGCAGTTAAGGAGCTATTCCAGATATCAATGGTATCATCCAGGTTATCCGTGTCTTGCTGTAGTTTGGGGATTATTTCGTTCAGGAATTGATCTTTGTTAAAGCTTTTAAATCTTCTGCATTTGTGCTGCTGCAGTTCCTGTTCAGCTGGGCATGTGATGCACAAGGTAAAATTTATTAGGTGGTGGTCAGATACTTCATAGGGGGTACTCTTGTGGCCCTAATAATGCCTCTTTCATCTTTTTTTTAGTAGTTTGGTTACCAGTATGTTGAACTGAATATGTGAGAGGTGGTCTTGTGGTGGTGTGAGACGTGGTCTTGTGGTGATAAGACTTTCATATGGATATAGTCCTATAAAAAGGGAAGGATGACATTTTACACATTGGGAAAATGGAATGACCTACTGTAGGGACATGTATTAATAGACATGGTAATAGGTTACCATAGCCTGGGCAGTACAGTATCTTACAATATCATTGGGGGGGGGTTGCCATAAATTGCATCCCCTTGACCAGTAAAGCATGTTCTAGAGTCCATCCTCTTGAGTTTCTGTAGTGTAAATGGGGTGGAAGGTGGGCATTTTTTGAATTGGAATGTGTGTGTATGTGTATGGGGGGGGGAGGTTCTTTTAATTTTTAACTATTTTATTCCATTTTGCGTTCAGTACCTGTCTCTGGCCAGGCTTTGTGCAGTGCAATTTGTGATGCATATTCCAGATTTAGGACAAGCCCAGGGAGCGGGAGTAAAATGAGTTCAGCTGAGCTGTGTGCCTTCAAGTTGGAATCCTGGCACAGAGGGTTTTTATCAAGGCATAGGAACCTATAGTGAAGATCCCCCTGGGCTGGGGGAAATATCCATGTACCTATGGCCCTATGCCATTGAGACCTAGAGGTGACTAACTCTTTATCCCTGTATCCATCCTCTGAGCCCTCTAGTCCTAGTGTTCCTGCACCTGACCCCTGAATCCTCCAGTCTTAAGGATGAAAGGCTGTTTATCCCTGCACCCATCACCTGAAACCTTCAGTCCTAGAAACAAGTTCCATATCCTTATGTCTATCCTATGAGCTCCCCAGTTCTAGAAGTGATAGTTCTGTATCCTAATGTCCATCCCCTGAGCACCCCCAAGACTGGAGGGTTCAGAGAATGGGTACAGATGAGGGCTTAGGGGATAGGCACAAAGATACAATGTATGTATCCCTGTGCCCATTCGCCAACCCATCCAGTCCTAACAGTAAGAAGCTCTGTTTCCCTGTAGCCATCCCCTGAGCACTCAAGTCCCAGAGGTAACAGGATCTTTATCAGTGTATGCATCTCCCGAGTCTTCCAGTCCTGGAGGTGACAGGCTCTGAGTTCCTGCACCCTCGTGTTGTGGAGATGACAGGTTCTGTATCCTTGAGTCCTCCAGTCCTAGAGGTTACAAGCATTGTATCCCAGTACACAGTCCCTAACCCTTCCAATACTAGGGGTGACAAGTTCTGTATCCTAATACCTGTCCCCTGAGCAACCCCCTTCTCCACCCCCCCCCCCCCCAAGACTGGAAGGTTCAGAGGATGAATGCAAGGATAAAGAGTCTGCCATCTCTAGAACTCAGGGCTTAGGGCATAGCTTCTCACCCAGTGTGCCGGGGCACACTGATGTGTCTTGATGGTCTTGATGGTCACAGCCAGATTTACAGCTGGGCATGGACTCATGAGACATTTTCCCCATCTCTTTTGGACAGTACCCCTGAGAATAGTCATCTGATTCTGGCTCCATCTCCTCTCAAGCAAAATGTAGAGACCAGTGAATAGGGTAAGCCTGGAGCAGTTAGAGGAAGGAAGGGCCCCTCTGCTTTCTAATCTACCCCTTCGCTCCTGAGACAGCACGAGAGCAGTGTGATTGGAGCAGATACTGCAGATCAAAGTTGAGCCCCTACCTTCCTTGCTCCAGCTTCTTTCACTTCTATCTTAGCTATAGGATAATATATTTTATTTTCAGGTTAGTGATTGCAATGTGTGATCTAGTAGCTGGATTAGAGCAAACTGGAGAATGCTGGATGCTCTGGAACCCAGAGCGTAGAGAAATTTATATATTTAGTAGTATTTAGCTCACACCTTTCCAGAAGCAGATAGTCCACTAGACTCTCTTCATCTTCCATACTGAACAGAACTGATCGCTCACTACTAGCACTAGAGGGAACAAATGTCCCAGACTCACCCACCAGAAATTTAATAAACTTAGTCTCCCTTGTTCGCACCAATTGGTAGAAGAGGCAAAACAGTACTTCTGCCTCCTCTGCTGACTTCAATTTGGTTTCTGAATGCATGCAGCCTTGCCATTTTGCATGGCCTACTGACCTTGTGTGAGACTGAATCCAGCTAAAAAAGTGAGGATCGTGCAAAATTTGGTTTGTATGGCATGAGGACTGGTGCAAACTCTAAAGTATGCACAAAATAAAAAAAACATTGAGAAGCACTAGCCTAGGGGATGGGCACAGAGAAACAATGTGAGTATCCCTGTGCTCATTCCCTGACCCCTCCAGTCCTAGAGGTAACAAGCTCTGTTTCCCTGTGCATAGCCCCTAACCCCTTCAGTGCTAGAGGTGAGAGGTTCTGTATCCATTTCCTGAGCCGCCCTAGACTGGAAGGTTCCGAGGATGGGTACAGGGATAAAGAGTCTGGGCTTAAAAGATGGGCATAGAAAAACAATGTGCCCATTCCTCAAACTCTTGTCCGAGAGCTCAGCTGGGAAACTCCAGGGAATGTACATACACCCTGCTGCACTTGGATCCTATTGAGTGAACTTATGTCGTTGCAGACAGTGAAAATCATGACTTTGAACGTGGGTGGCTTTAACTCACCAGTTACGAGGGAGAAAACTCTAACTTACTTGCATAAAATAGGAACTAATGTGGCTCTTCTACAAGAAATGCACCTAGGGGGAAATTAACATGTTGGGCCCAATATTCAAAAGGCATTTACATGGTTTACAGACCAGTAATCTCAATACACAATATCCCTTAGTAACCACCAGAAAATACCTAAACCTTCATATAAACTCACTCAACTTACTTTAATCTACTTTTATTACACCTTAATATGGTATACAAAGACTTCAGGATAGGACTTTTTAGGATCCTTACTTATTAATCAACATACAACACTATTAAAAAGAAAGTGTTGTATGTTGATTAATAAGTAAGGATCCTAAAAAGTACTTTTGTGGATTAGTTAGATATTAT
This sequence comes from Ichthyophis bannanicus, assembly GCA_033557465.1. Classification (NCBI taxonomy): domain Eukaryota; kingdom Metazoa; phylum Chordata; class Amphibia; order Gymnophiona; family Ichthyophiidae; genus Ichthyophis; species Ichthyophis bannanicus. The sequence continues at coordinate 199,902,480 of CM066039.1, forward strand.
TGAATTTGGATGAAATTGGTATTAAAGATGAAAGAAAAAAACGTTTGGGAGGCTTTAGACCTATGATGTGAGTGTCTGCCATCTCCCTATGGTGACAGGTTTCGCCAAATGTAGGGGTAAGGCTATCCTGAGGTCTTTGTATGACATATTAAGGTGTAATAAAAAATAGATTAAAGTAAGTTGAGTGAGTTTATATGGAGGTTTAAGTATTTTCTGGTGGCTACTAAGTGATATTGTGTATTGAGAGTAGTAGTTTTCCTTTGGGCAGTTATATTTATTGGTTTACAGACTAGTAAACCATGTAAATGCCTTAAACGGGAATATTTGACAGTTAGTGTGTCAAATATCCCGGTCTATGGCCCTACACGCCCCGATGCTATCTGGTTAACATGAGGACGTGTTGAGGGCATTCTGGGGCAGAGTAGGGTCAGAGATTGGTGAGCTTTTGGCTCGCCTAGTTCTAGCCACAGATGCTAACCGGATAGCGGTCCAATATCGCCGCTACCCGATTAGGCTCTGCAGGTGAATCCACTCGGCACCAAACTCAGATATGCAATGCTGTCGCTGTGGCATTGAATATGTGGGTTTAGAGGTCAGCGGGCAGGACTATGCACCGATGTGACTCATAGCCCACCCAAATGAATATCAGGCCCATAAAACTTAAGAAAGGCTGGGTACGTGAGGTTTACTGTGCACCATTTAACTCGTGTCAGCATGGAGTAGCTATTTTAATTGAGAAGCGAGTTGCCTTCAAGATGCACAGGGTGCAACATGATAATGAAGGGCAAAATGTATTTGTATGGGGGACCTTACAGGGGAGAAAGATAATCTTGGGCAGCTTTTATGCCCTTAATGTGTATTTTCATTCATTGTAGACGTGGTTATGAAGCTGGCAGACCAAACAGAATACTCCCTTATCTTGAGTGGGGACTGTAATTTTGTGGCAGACCCTACTATATGCTACCACCCAACTAGGAGAAGTGGGAGGCTGAACACAATGAGGGGAGCTAATTTTCAATGCAGAGAGCTAGAGCTCACTGACAGCTAATGGACTTTGCACTTCACGGACCAGGAGTATACACATTACTCAGGGAAACATAAATCCCATGCATGCATTGATTACCTGCTGGTTACTGAATTCCTCTATGGCAAATTGATGGGGGAGAGGGGAGATCTATCCTAGGGTGATTTCAGACCATGCAGCAGTGCAAATGGAAGTGCAGTTAACCACTTAACAAGAGGATCGTATCTGGCGATTTAACCCGGTATGGAATCAAGATGAAGAGTTTTATCAATTTCTGAAGCAATGTTAGCAAGAATATAAGGTAGAGAATAGGGAGGAAAATGTTGGACCGATCATTTATTGGGAAGCGGCTAAAGCAGTCCTCCAGGGGCATATCATGGGTTTCATGTGAAGAAAAACCAGGCAACAAAATCAGAACCTGCTATGGGAGCTCCAAGAGCTGCGAAGGTGTCAAGAACATTATCTAGCAGCGCACACTGAAGACTCAAATCGTCAGCTACAGATGCACCACAATAAGATCAATGCGATGTTGCAACATAGGCACTTGCAGTATTCATGGATATAAACATAAACTGCATCAATGGGGAAATAAAACGGGCAAGTTACTGGTGAATCTTATTAAACCATCCCGAGTTAAATGCACTATTACTAAGCTTTGCAACACAGATAGTACTTTAACATTAGGCACAGAAGAAACAGCAGCCAAGTTTGTATCCTTTTTCCAATCTCTCTATCGGGCAAAACCAGAGGTGGTTCTATAATGAGGCCGAGTGAGGCAGCTGCCTCAGGCAGCAGCTTTTGGGGGTGGCAAAAAATGCCCCAAAACAGCCGCCTCACTCAGTCTTCAAAATTTAATGCTTCTCAGCAGCAGCAGAATCAACCACTCCGTGCCCTCCATCCTGCTGCCCCGGAAGAGCTCCGCACTTGCCTGATTGATGCCCTGGCTCATCTTTACAGAACTGTAAGAAGGAACAGTGTTTCCCTTCTTTCCTGTAGCTGTTAAAGTTGAGCCTGTTGATGCACTGAGGGTAAATGAGGCACTTCCTGTCTCGCGTGAGACAGGAAATGCTCCCGATGCTCAGCGCACCGGCGGGCTCAACTTTAACAGAGCCATGGGAAAGAAGGGAAATACTATTCCTTCTCGTAGCTCTGCAAAGGTGAGCTGGGGCACTGGTCAGGCAAGTGCAGGGCTCTTCCCCGGGGGGACTTGGACTGGAAATGGGCTGATCATGGCGGGTTAGGGGCTGGTAATGGGGTGGGGTTTAGCACTGGAAATAGTCTGATTGGGAGGGCCAGGACTGGAAATGGTCTGATTGAAGGGGCTAGGACTGGAAATGGGATGATTAGGGGGGCTAGGACTGGTAATGGGCTGATCAGGTGAGATTAGGATTGGAAATGGGCTAGAACTAGAAATGTGCTGATTAGGGCAGGTTAGAACTGGCAATGGGCTGATGGGGGAACTAGGACTGGCAATGAGCTGATGGGAGGGCTAGCACTGGAAATGGACTGGCAATGGGCTGATTGGGGGGCTAGGGTGGTAATGGGCTGATCAGGTGGGGATAGGACTGGAAATGGGCTAGGACTAGAAATAGGCGGGGGGGCTAGGACTGGTAATGGGCTGATTGGGGGGCTAGGACTGGTAGTGGGCTGATAGGAGGGCTAGCACTGGAAATGGACTAATGGGGGGACTAGGACTGGAAATGGGCAATTAAAAGAGGCTAGGACTGGAAATGGGATGATGGGAGGAGGCTAGGACTGGTAATGGGTTGATCGGGGGAGTTAGGATTGGAAATTGGCTGATTAGGAGGGTTGGGACTGATAATGGGCTTATTGGAGGGTTATTATTATTATTATTATTACAATCTCTTATATACCGCACTATTCGACATCAGCGCGGTTTACATGGAACATAACGATCAGAACAACAGGCTGTTCTGTTATACATAGAACAGGTGTATAGAACTTGGATAACATAGGGTAACTATTCACAGGTAATATTTACATATCGGTTAGGACTGGTAATGGGCTGATCAGGGTCTAGCACTGGAAATGAGCTAGGACTGGTAATGGGCTGATTGGGGGGGATAGGATTAGAAATGAACTGATGGGGGGGCTAGGATGGAGTGGGCTGATAAGGGGGATAAGACTGAAAATAGGCTGGGACTGGAAATGGGCTGATGGGGGGATGGGAGGAGATATCTGCTAGCCCTGGAAGAAAACTGTGGGGCTAGGGCTACAAATGGGCCCTAGCCCCACAGTTGGGGGATGGGCGAATGGGACTGGAAGGGAGCGGATGCTGAGATGGTCTGCCAGGGGAAGAAGGGGGCAGGAAGGGAGCTGACACGGGGGAGGTGAAGGCTGGAAGGGAGCTGACATGTAGGGAGGTAGGGTCTGGAAGGCAGTTGACATGAGGGAAGGAGAGGTCTAGAAGGGAGCTGACATGGGGGGAGGTGGGGGCAGGAAGGGATGCTGACACGGGGGAAGGAGGGGCTGGAAGGGAGCTGACATGGGAGCAAAGAGGAGACTGGAAGGAAGCTGACACCTGGGGATGGTACTTAAGTGGAGCTGGAAGGGAGATGACACTTAGGGATGAGACTGTTAGGTGGTTGGGTAAAGGGGAAGAGGCTGGAAGGGAGGGAGCACTGGGACTGAAAGGAAGCTAACACGTGGGGATGACACTGGAAGGGGGATGGACAGAGGATAGGGTGACTGGAAGAGAGCTGACGGGGGGAGGGGTGGCACTGGGAGTGGAAGTGAATGATACCTGTGACAGTATTTGGACTAGAAAGGGCTGGACAGTGGTGAAGGAGGGGGACTGGAAGGGAATGGACACCAGAGGCACTCCTGGGAATGCAAGGAGGTTGACATTGAAAGGTAATGGAAGGGGAGGACTGGAAAGGGGGTTGATATTGGGGAGGATTACTGGGACTGGAAATAGGCTGATAGAAGGAAGTGAAGAAAACAAAGAAAACTATAAGAAATGGCAGATGGACTATAGACCATAGAAAGAGAGTTAAGAGAAGAAAGGAAAGCAAAAGTCTCACATCAGCACCAGCATGATCAGAGAATAAAATTGGACTTTGCGCTATCTTTATATTTTACACAGTATGGGGAACTACATCTTTTATTTATCTGATGTTGCACTGCATGCGGAGTCTTGGGGTTTCAGTTTAATTTTTGTCTACATATTTTTATTTTTACTTTAGGTTGTGGCCACTTATTCTGTGCTTGATGAGGGTCTGTGTTCTGAGTGTGTGACTGAGGCCAGGTGTTCTGTTAACATGGAGTTTGTACATAGGGATCTATACTGTACTGTAGTAATTTGACTTGTTCAGTTTTTCAAATAGGTATATGGATGTTCTAGGGCCTGCTGCAGTATTTATAGTGCTTTTTTCTGGGTAGGTCCCTTGTATTTGTTTTGGAAGTTTATACTGGTATGGTATGGTAGATTTGGCCTTGTAGATCTTAAGTGATTTTAATAGGGGTTTTATATTAGTTCCCAGTATGTCTGGTACTGGAGAATGTTTTTTGTTAGTGAGATGACCATAATCAGATTTTTAAAAAATATATATTGAGTTCTGAGGGTGAATTTCCTACTTCTGCTCTGCAGCCATTGTTGAGGGAGAGGTTTCTATGAATGTAGAATATATATTCGAAAAGAAAAAGTGAGAACCATAACACAGTTTATAACAGAATAAATTGAATTATAACTTGGTCTTATAAACTGTGCTGTGGTTCTCACTTTTTCTTTTAGTTCGTTGGTGTGCAAGCATCTTGCATTTCCTTTGTTTTTAACAGACTATATATTTATATTAACACCATGCTGGTCCAGTGCACAGTTTCAGGAGTTATGATGGGGTTGCTAAGCCCTTCATGGTGTTTATGTTGGAGTGGGAGGTGTTGTGTTGGGGTCACAAAGTCCCTCTTGTTTTTCAGAGGGTGGGAAGTGCTGTGTTAGGGGCCACTGAGTCTCTCTTTGTTTTTCAGAGGATGGGAAGTGCTCTGTTGGGATACCAAGCTACTCTTGTTTTTGTGGAAGTGAGAGATGCTGCATGGATGCTGTTGAGCTCCTCTTGTTTGGCATATTTAGCAGCATGATTCCTAGGCTCTGCACTGATAATATATGAACATAAGATATGCCATATTGGCTCAGACTAAGGTCCATCAAGCCCAGTATCCTGTTTCCAACAGTGGCCAATCCAGGTCACAAGTACCTGGCAGGTTCCCAAAAAGGAAACACAGGTTCCACATTGCTTGTCTCGGGGTAAGCAGTGGATTTCCCAGGACCTGTTTAATAATAGTTTATGGACCTTTCCTCCAAGAACTTGTCCAAACCTTATTTATTTTTTTAAACATTCTTTATTTATAGAAGGCAAGGATATCAGTACAAACAATAAACATGTCTACCATACAAATATCAACACTCTGTATCAAAAGTCAAAGTCTTCTTATATTTACATAAACGGGAACAATACTACCATCATCAATTTGGTTCTGGTTCTAGAGCTGGAAACAGGAAGGAGAGGGAAGAGGAGGGAAGCTGGCCCCCGCCCAGTGAAATGGGAGGGGCAGCCCCCCATCCCCCCCAGCTCCCCTCTCCCGACACCCAGCAGTCAGCAGCACGTGGGCAGTGTCATTCTGTCTGATCCCCATTTTACGGTACGTTTTAAGGCAGGAGGGAAGGCACAGACAAATACAATCATGATCATGATCCTATGAGGGCAATATGAAACCAAGATATACCTGGACGCTGTTGCATGTTGGAAGCCACTCAAATACGGAGACATCCCACACTTATTTACCACTGGAGGCGTGTCCCCAATTAAGGTGGTGTTAAGATCTGCTTGACGGGTGGAGGGGGGATTAAATCAGCCTATGTTGATTCTTGCTTTAGTGGCAATTCCCTGGGAGGTGAGTCACACCTTGTACGGTTTCCACAGAGCGATGTGAGAATCTGACTGTCCTTTAACTAGGGAGGCCAGCTGATCCATATTCATGAGGTACTCTACTCAGGAGGCCTAGTCCCTGATGGTCGGGCCCATCGAGTTTTTCCAATAACGTGCCACTACCATACGTGCCCCCAAGAAAAGCAGTTCATTTAAGCATCCTGAATGTCATGGGACACCCATTGTATCATTAAGTAACCCTAGCAGACAGCAGGTCAGGTTAGTTGTAAGATTCCCTTCTATAATTTCACTAGTAGAAGAGAACGCTTCATCCCAAAAAAACTAATTTGCGGGCATTCCCACCAGATGTGAATGAAGGTACCGTCCTGCCCACAACCCCTCCAGCAGTCACTCTCCGCCCATAGCCCACAGTGCATCATTTTAACATGCATCATATAGGCTCTTTGTAACAGCTGAAACTGTATCTGGCGGCAACTAGTGTTCCAAACACACCTATATCCCTTTCTGTGGATGTTGCACCACTCCATTGGGATAAGGGTTCTACCCAAGAATCGGTGCCATGGGTCCATGTGTGTGACTGACCCAGAATTATAGAAGTCCATCAGGGCTTGATAAAGACGTGAGAACAGTCCCTCAGTGGAACAGTACATCCTCTAAGTTAGTAGACTGTCATCTGATCTGGGCATTATATTCTTTACACATGATAAAGTACCACAACTGAAAATATTGGTAGAATGGGATTCGGGTCCCTCCTTTATCACCTAGTTGCGTTATGCTCATACAGGATCCACTATCCAGCAAGTCAGCAAAGCAGCAGATGCCTTTATCCTGCCAGGCCTGTTGCAATGTCGCAAATGAGGGACCGCTAAAGGGGAGAAAATCCGCCAACTGCACCTTCAGGAATATCTGGCTGTGGTTCCTCTCTTTTCTGCGGACTTGGGCCCACAATCGAAGCAAAGGATTGAGAAACACATGCCCATCTGCTCCCTTCTGATGCTCCACCTGTTCCTCAAAGACTGAGTAGGGCACCAGCAACCAGGCCCTCTCAAGTGCCACCCAGTGGGCATCTGGGTGTCGTACATAGTGGTAGCGCAGTCCTCTCAAGACCTCTGCTTTATAATATAGAGAGAGGTACGGGTAGCCTAGTCCCCCGTCATCCACATACGGTGTCAGTTTCTTCCAGGCAATCTTCGCCTTATTGCTTCCGCCATATAAACTTGCTAAATTGTTTCTCCAGCTTGTGGACGAAATCGGCAGGTACCGCGACTGGTAATTGCAAGAAGAGATAACAGAAGCTTGGGTACAATTGTCATTTTAAGTACTGCCATCCTACTAATCCACCCCAGAATGAGTCCATCCCATCTAACCAGTTCTTCTGGGATCTGGGATGCTAAGATCGCGTAGTTTAGCCGGAATAGGTCTGTCACCTCTGCTGATATTCACACGCCCCAGTACTTAATAGAAGAGGTCGCAAGCTTGAATGGACAGTCTGGTGGCAGTTCGCTACCTGCTCCCTCCAGTGGCAACATCTCAGTTTTTTCAAGATTGGCTTTAAAGCCGGAGATGTGTGAGAAGGCTTAGAGAATCCGCAACAGCCCTTGCATTGAAAGGGTGGGGTTTTCGAAAAAGATAAGTGTATCATTTGCATATAAAGAGACGATGTGGAATCCCCTCTATAACTATGGGTTGTATATCTGCAGCTCATCTAATTTCAGTTGCTAAAAGCTCAATGGCCAGGGCAAACAACACGGGAGACAAAGGACACCCCTACCGTGTGCCCCTGAGGAGGCGAAAGGATGCAGAACGGGTGCCATTCACTACAACACGGGCAGTGGGAGCAGCATAAAGAGTTTAACCCAACCAACAAACCTAGGCCCCAACCCAAAGCAGGCCATAATCGCAAAGAGATGGCTTCACTCTACTCTATCAAAAGCTTTTTATTTATTTAACCAGTTTTATATACCACCTTAACCTTCAATCAAAGTGGTTTACAGAATAACTTGATTAGGTACAATTAAGGAGGTCAGGACAAGAGGGGAAAGTGAGGGAGGCGGGATTATGTGCATCTATACAAGTATGCCAATTGTGGGTTGTATGCAACAAAGTTCATAGCCATGTCTATGGACTCTGTAAGGGCCCATAGTATTCTGTGAATAGTATGGTCTTGAGCATCCTTCGGAAGTCCTTGGTATCGCTTGTGGCTCTCATAACATCAGACAGTGAGTTCCATAGCGCGGGTGCAGAGAGTGACGGTGCTCTTCTGGATGTGACTTGGTTGGTTCTCTGGTATTCTGTGGGAGTGATGAGCTTGTTTTCCATGCTGCTTCGCCTAGACCTTGTTCCAGTGTCTTTGGTTATTATGTTCCGAAGGGCAGTAGCTGAGATGTTGTGAATACTTTTGAATATATTTAGGGTTGCTTTGTATCTTGCGCAAGCATAGATGGGCAACCAGTGTAGTTGTTGGAGTATAGGTGCGATGTGCTCATTTCTTGCTGTGTTTATGATGATCCAGGCAGCCGTATTTTGCACCAGCTGAAGGGGGTGGACGGCTTGTTTAGGAAGACCCTGGTATAGTAAATTACTATAGTCCAGTATAGGAGTGATGATTGCTTGACATACCGTGCGGAAGTGCTCTTGGTTTAGGATCAGTTTCTGCTTCCTAATGAGTTTCAAGCTGTGGTATGCCTTTGCAGCTGTTTTGCTGATGTGGGTCTGAAGGTTCCGATTTTTGTCTAGAGTAATGCCCAGGTATTTTACTTCCTCTTTCACTGTTATAGTTTTGTCCTGGATGAAGATTTTTGGTGGTGGGTTGAAGATGGTACTTCTGGAGATGAACAATGCTTCTGTCTTGTAGTTCGCCGACAGGTTGTTGTTGGTGAGCCATATAGTCATTTCTTCCTCTTTTTTCTGTGTCAAGGGCGATACAACATGTTGCTTTCTTTTCCTGAACAGCATGCATTCAAGAGTCAATGGACATTGTCATATATTTGCCTGCCTCATATAAAGCCAGTCTGGTCTAGATGTACTAGCAATGCTATAACCCGATCTAGGCGATTAGCCAACACCTGAGCAAATATGTTTGCATCGCTATTAAGAAGTGAAATGGGGTGCTAACTACCACAGTCCAGCAGGGACCGTCCCTCCTTAGGTATAAGAGAGATTTCAGCTGCACACATACTCTGTGGGAGTTCCTTTGAGATAAGCGCCTTGTTAAATACCCGAGTTAAAATGGGTGTTAAGCAGTCTGAATTCCCCTTATATTATTCTATGGGGAGGCCATTATTTATTTATTTATTTATATTCTCTTATATACCGCGCTATTCTGCATCAGTGCGGTTTACATTGAACAAACTGAAATTACATTGAACAGGGCATTATAACTTGGAGATAACTATTTTACAGGGAACATTAGGCCCATCGCCTTTCCAGACACCAGGGATTTAATTGCTAGTTCTATTTCTGCCCCAGTAATGTCCCGTTCTAGACAGGCTTGCTGTTCTGTGGATAGGGTAGATAGATGTGTTCCTTCTAAGAAGGAGGATAACACCTCTAGAGTTGTAGTACATTCGGATGCATACAAGGAGGCATAATAATCCCGAAAGGCCTGAGCTATCCCTTCTGAGTCGCGGTGTAGCCGTTGTTTTTGATCTGTTATGGCCCCCACCAACTGACTTGCTCGTTTTTTCTATAATTGTCAAGCAAGAAGCTTCCCAGCTCTACTACTGCACTCTAAGAAGTTTCGATGGTAAGTCCAAGCAGGAATTCAATATGTTCCATCTTTATTGAGTTTATTTGTCGCCGCACCTCCACAAGTCGCACATATGTCTTTTTATCCCCTGTACGCTTATGGCTTATCTGCAATATTTCCAATTACCCAAACAATATGGCACTGTGTGTCTCCTCCTGACTCTGTGAGAATAAAGGGGATGAGTTTGTTAATCAGAATTGCTACCCCCCTGCTTTTTGGAGTTGTATATGGAGTAGTATACCCGCTCCCAACACCCACTTTTGAGTTTTTCAACCTCAGATGGGATCAGCTTGACCTCCTGTAAGAGTGCTATATCAACTCATTCTTTCTGGAGATAACAGCATCCTTTTCCTTTTAATGGGATGATTAAGGCCTACAACATTTAATGTAGCAAGTTTAAGAGTCATGGAACATCCCTACAAATTGTGTGTATATCACACAACCACGAACTATGAAAGAAAAGTAAAAAGATCTCTTCTCTGTACTTGGTCACAATTTTGCCTTGCGGAGCTCCCTCAACTCTCATCCCCTTGTTGTTCTCCCCTCTCTCCCCAACACTCCCACACACCCCTCTGCATACATTTGCTCTACTCCATGATTTAGATCTTATTCCATAACCGTAAAACAATAGCAATAAACACAATCCTTTTTTCAAAAAGTTTAAATATTGGGCTTCCATTACCAATATGAGCAGGGCCACTGGGCCTATGTGGCCACCAGACCCAACAGGGAATGTAGCTATATACAGTTTAATTTTTTACCTCTTCCTTCGTCAAGATCTATTTTGTTTAGCCCACCTCAGCCATAAGTTTTGGGCGCCATCAAAGATACCCCGTTCATATCCAATGTCCCTGGTTCAACAGTTTACCTTATATCTTCTGTACATACCGCCTTACATATCCCAAAGCTGTGAGATTTCCCACGGCACTCGTTTATTCTTTCAGTGATCCCGAGCTCGCGGGGGAAAAGTTCTCTCCTATAGTATGACAGTCTTTCTCTGGTGATGCATGCAGGCCATCTGGGGTCCTTGCCCCAGATACTGGTGAGATCAGGGAATGCGTGGTTCTCGTTGGCTTTTCCAGGGATGACCTTTCCGGTGGTGACTCATTCCAGTGTTTTCCATGTTTGCTGTTAGGCCCTTCTCGCACCAGTAGTTGCTCTATATAGCCTCCGATGAATGCAAGAAAAGTCTCTTCCCTTGAACTACTGCATTGAGCCGTGCAGGGAGCCATATTGCTGCTTTAATCCCTACTTTAATAAGTGAGTCTCGAAATGGTAGCAGCGTTTTCCTTCTCCAGGTCGTCTCCGCAGTAACATCTGGGAATATCGAAACTGTCCAGTTTTCATACTGCACTGTTTTTGCCTTTCTTGCCTCTAATATAACGTTTTCTTTTTCTTGATAACGAAGCAGCCGTACAATCATGGCCTGGGACCTCTGCTCCACTGCTGGCCTTGGCCTGGTCTCTCGGTGCACCCGGTTGATTTCATAGGAAGGGGCTGCTATTTTGGCGGGAAAACATGACCGCAAAGCTTTTGTATGAAGGCGCATGCATCTGGTAGCTCAGCCCCCTCCGGTATGCCAAAAATGCGCAGATTTTGTCAGCAGTCACAGTTTTCACTGTCTTCTGCCTTCTCCTCCAACCACCGAACTGCCTTCCCCAGCCTCTCCTGCTCTCTGTCTCGTGGCAATTCATGGTCCTCCATTTGCTCTATTCTTTCTTCCATCTGAGTCACCCAGTTCACCAGCACATCAAAGTGTTCATCAAATCGCGCTGATACTGTGGCAATAATTTCCAGCTTGGATGCCCTGATCTCTTCCAATATCTCCAACGTGATTCCTCCTTTGTTTTCCTCAACACTTACCACTGTCAGCATCTCACTGGCCGCCATTTTCACTCCGTGGCTATGCCTAATGAGCGGAGAGAGTTTGCTTTTTCCTGTCTTTGTTTCTGTACTGGACTTGTCGGAGCGCATCCGCAGGGGCTTGGGCATGATATTTCAGTGAACCATCAACTAGAATGCACTGCAAAGAAGGGAATAAGTATCGGTTCTTAATGATTCTCCCGGAGCCTCGCTCAGCTGCTACTTCTCATATTTAAACTGGAATTGGAAGCCCGTTCAAACCTTGTTTAAACCCAGCTATACTAACAGCTTTTACTGCATCCTCTGGTAACTAATTCCAGAGTTTGATTATGCAGGGCCATAGGCCCCCCACAGTTACCGCATTTCAGCATGGCAAAATAACTGTCGGTGCAACTGAGGTGGCATTATAAGAATATAAGATATGCCATACTGGGACAGACCAAGGTCCATCCAGCCCAGTATCCTGTTTCCAACGGTGGCCAGTCTAGGTCACAAGTTCCTAGCAGTTTCCCCAAAGGACCCAGGTTCCACAGTGCTTTCAATGGGGCAAGCAGTGGATGTCCTGGATCCTCTTTAATAATGGTTTATGGACCTTTCCTCCAGGAATTTGTCCAAACCTTTTTTAAACCAGCTACACTAACAGCTTTTACTACATCCTCCAGTAACGAATTCCAGAGTTTGATTACACATTGAGTGAAAAAATATTTTCTCTTATTAGTCTTAAATAGGTTACACTGTAGCTTCATTGCATGTCTCCTTGTCTTTCTATATTTTTATGGCGTAAACAATTGATCTACACTTACCCGTTCCACTCCATTCATGAATTTATAGACCTCTATCTCCCCTCAGCCATCTCTTTTCCAGAATAGATAAAATACATCTTCCCGGTGAATTGATATTTCTTTCAATTCTTCTGAGACATCACCTTTAAATACCATTTCAGTCATGGGTAATATCCTTACATCTTCCTCAGTAAAGACCGAAGCAAAGAATTCATTCCGTCTCGCAGCTATGGTCTTGTCCGCTCTTAGTGCACCTTGTACCCTTCTATCATCTAATTGTCCAACTGACTCTCTCACCGGTTTTTTGCTACAAATGTACTTGAATAAGTGTTTATTACGTGTTTTGGCTTCCACAGCAAGCTTCTTCTCAAATCTTTGCCTGCTATATCAATGGCTTTAATCTAATTGCCAGTGCTTATGTTGTTTCCAGTTTTCGTCATTTGACTCCTTTTTCCATTTCCTGAAAGATTTTTTTTTGGCAACACAGCCTCTCTGACCTCACCTTTAAACCATGCTGGTAGTGTTTTGGACTTCCTTCCATTTTTCTTAAAGAGTGGAATATAGCTGCTCTGGGCTTCCAAGATATTATTTTTAAACAACACCTATGCTTGACGTAAAACTTTAATCTTTGCAACTGCTCCTTTTAGTTTTTTCTTAACTATTTTCCTCATTTTCGCATAGTCTCCCTTTTGAAAGTTAAATAAAAGGTAGTACTGTGGATTTCCTTGCTGTCCTTCCTCCATTTATTAAGTCAAACGTGATCATGCTATGATCACTATTGCCCAGTGGCCCGAACACCCTTATCTCTTGCACCAGATCTCGTGTTCCACTAAGGACTAGGTCCAAAATGGTTTCCCCTCTGGTTGGTTCGTCAACCAGCTGCTCCAAGAAGCAGTCATTTATTTCATCTAGAAACTTTATCTCCCTAGCATGTCCTGCCATGACACTGACCCAGTCGATACCGGGGTAATTGAAATCACCCTTTATTATTACTGTGCTGTAACTTTTATTAGCTTCCCTGATTTCTTTGAGCATTTCATCATCCATTTGTTCATTCTGGCCAGGCGGTTGATACCCCCACTGCCATTGCCTTCCCCTTCCCCTTTTTACATGGAATTTCAATCCATATTCTACAGTGAATTTTGTTTCCTTTAAAACTTTAATTCTTTGTGACTCAATGCCCTCTCTAACATTAGTTGCATTCATGATATTTGCGCTGAGCCATTATGTTAGTTTCTACCAACAATGCAGATGCCTGTGTGTGAGTGTTCTTTCTCTCATCTCACTCTGCAGTAAAGTATAATTTTGGGAAAGAAATCCTATAAACCTAAGAGTAATGGATAAAAGCATTTTTTGACTACATATGTCTGTTTTTAGTCTGTACTAATGTATTCCCTACTTGGTGAAGATCTATCTCTTTCTGCATATGTGTGACTGGGGCCACATGTTCTGTTAGCATGGAGTTTCTATGTAGGGAGCTGCAGTAATCCGGCTTGTTCGGTTTTCTGAATAGGAATATGGATGTTCTAGGACCCACTGCAATATTTATGGTGCTGCCCTTTTCTGGGTCCGCTCCATGTTTTGTGAGTTTTGGAGTTAGTGCTGTTATGGAATAGTAGATTTGCTCTATGGATCCTGTACTCTGGGTTCTTGGTGAGGTCAACTGTAGGGTGTTGGTTTTGGGGGGTGGGGGGTGGTACTGGAATATGTATTGTTTTTGAGATTTGCAGTTTTGCGTTCTTTATGCTGCCAGACTGAACTTTAAAATATTTTGTCAGTTCAGATTCAAGGAAATTTCAAATGTTAAGGGAACATCTCCGTTTAATTTTGTTTAGTAACCTGATAGCTTCACTCCTGCTGAGTTCTGGACGTTTCCAGCTCTAGCATCCAGTGTTTGAATTCATGGCTACTAGGATTAGTTTCTCATTTTATATCTTCCTTCATCAATAATCTGGTTATAGCAAAATAAATCTGATGTGCAGATATTTATAATGGTTTGATTGGGGGAGGGGGCTGTGTAAGTGGCTTTTCATGAATCAAATTTAATGCTTTATTATTATGTTTGTTTTATTGTAACATCTGTTATACTAAATTGCATGTGTATGTTTAGAAGCCGCCTAGGATTTTAGATGGGTGCCATATACATTTAAAAATAAAGTATACTAAATTTATGCACATGATGCCGCAGTGAGTCTCCGCACATGGCTCTGCATCACTGGGAAATAGAGGAAAGCAGAAACTTCAGATTGGTACCTACATGATCAGGGAATAAAATAGTCAGACAACAAAGTTCAAAGAGAATTTTATTTTCAATGTAATTATCTGACTTGCTGCTATCTTTATATTTTATACAGGACATGGAAATGCATCTCTTTCTGTTTCTCTGGTATTGCAGTGTATGCAGAATCTGGCTTCTTGGGGTTGCAGTTTAATTTTTAGCTACATATTTTTATTTTTAGGTGATGGTTACTTATTCTGTACTTGGTGAGGATCTGTGTTTTGAGTGTGTGACCAAGACCAGATGTCCTTTTAACATGGAATTTGTACGTAGGGATCTGTACTGTAGTAATCTGAATTGTTCAACTTTTCAAATAGGAGTCTGGATGTTCCAGGGCCCACTGTAGTATTTGCAGTGATGCTTTTTTTGGATGGGTTCCTTATGTTTGGAAGTTGGTGCTGATATGGTATGGTAAATTTGCTCTACCGATCCTCAGTGACTTTGTTGTAGGGTTTTGTATTCACAATATGCCTGGTACTGGAGAATGTTTGTTGGTCCATCTAGTCTGCCCAGCAAGGTGGCAAGAGTTAAGTGCACTTGTCGCTCTGTGCAGGTCACCCCTCCCCATGCCTTTGTTTAGGGATGTATCCACCGCTCCGCGTAGCTCACCCCTATTTGTTCAGATATAAGAGATGGTTCAATTTATTTTGATTTTATCCTGTTGCTATAAAGGGATCCACTGTGTCTATCCCGTGCAATTTTGAATTCTGTTGCTGTGTTTGCCCCCACCACTTCCATCGGGAGGGCATTCCAAGCATCCATCACCCTTTCAGTGAAAAAGTATTTCCTGACTTTGCCTTTCAGTTTACCCCCTTGCAGCTTCATGTTATGTCCTCTAGTTTTACAGTTTCCCCGTCTTTGTAAGAGGTTTGTTTCTCCATTAATACTATTTAAGTATTTAAAGGTCTGAATCATATCTTCCCTGTCCCTCCTCTCTTCCAGAGTGTACATATTTAGTTCTTCAAGTCTCTTCTCATAAGTCTTTTGACGCAGGCTCCAAATGAGTTATAATTTTGTTTTATAAACTGTGCTGTGGTTCTCACTCTTTTAGTTCCTTGGTGTGCAAACATCTTGCATTTCCTCCATATAATCTAATCGGCTTTTTGGAGTTTTGAGAAAGCCCCCCCCCCCCACTCCTCCCCCAATATGGAGCGAGGGGCACCATCTCATCCTTTGCTTCAGGCAGCAGATTGCCTTGAGCTGCCCCTAGGCAGAACCCATGGAAGAGCAGGAGCGCAAATTCTTTTTCAGAGACCTGGCGTTACCGCGACTCTCTGGGCTGAGGCTAGAAAAACTCTTGGCCCTGATGGACTGGAGCCTGAATTTTATAAAATCTTAGGAGCAGAGGTGGCCCCGACCTTAGGTGCCATGGGAGAGATGGTGCAGCAGAAGGGTATTTTTGACCCTCAAGCCAACCGAGCATTGGTAATATTGCTCCCTAAGCCTGGCAAGGATCCTGAGATGGTGGGGGCCTACTGACCCATTTCTCTCTTAAACCAAAATCTTAAGATCTTAGTAGAGGTTCTGGTGCGGAGACTCGGGGCAGCTCTGTCCTGGCTAATTCACCCTGACCAGGTGGGTTTTGTGAAGGGACAAAGCGCCGCCAGCCATATCCTACGAACCTTATGATGTTTCAGCAACAGAGACCCCATGGGCAGGAGGCGGTGGTGGTGAGCCTAGATGCCAAAAAGGCCTTTGATCGAGTAGCATGGGACTACCTGTTTTGGGTTCTGCCCCGTTTTGGTCTTGATGGCCCTTTTTTGGAATGGGTCAAGGCAATGTGCCACCAGCCACAGGCCCAGATAATGGTGAACTGGTATTTGATGAATGAATTTGAAATACATAGGGGTACCAGACAAGGCTGCCCGCTATCCCCATTATTGTTTGTTCTATCCTTAGAACGGATGAGAGTGAAATACTAGGCGTGCGTGTAGGGTATCAAGTAAGCAAGATTAATCTTTCTGCAGATGATATGCTCATTAGCACATCCTATTCACAAACAAGCCTTGAGGTGTTGATGATGTTACTGCAACAATTTGGATGCTTCTCAGGGTTGAAAATAAATGCTATTAAGTCAGAGGCACGAATTTTGAATGAATGCCAACTTTGAGCTGTGGAGGGAGAGGCTCTGCCATTTCACTGGTCCACAGAACCCCTTAAATATTTAGGCCTCTATCTGCACAATGAACTAGCAGTAGTTTACCACAGAAATAGTATAACTAAAATCCAACAGGTGAAACAACTTTGTGTGAGGTGGAAGGACCTACCCTTGACATTATACTTTAGGGTGGCTCTGATCCGAATGGTGATTTTTCCTAAGATGCTTTATCTACCAGATGCTACCTGTATGGGTAAGGCAGATGTAAGAAAAGCAACTCAAGACAGCCTTTTGTTCTTTTTTACGGAAAGGCAGGAGGGCATGTGTAAGCTATACAAAACTGATATTAGCACCAGAAAAGGGGGGGGGGGGGTAGGCCTCCCTAATCTAAGGGTACACAACGTGGCAGCGTTGATGCAATGGGTGAATGATGAATACACAGCGAAAGCCCATCATGCTCCCAGTAGGATCTTAAGATTTTGGAGTCACCCATATCAATTCTTCAATTTGTTGCATTATTCTCGAGTGACCTTACAGGAGAATTCTTTTAAAGCTCTAATAAGCCCGCTACGGAAAGCCTGGAGGTGGTGGACAGTGAAGGGTTGCCCCTTTTCTGCGGCTGTGGGGTATCCTGGATTTTGAACCTGGGATGGGCCACGCCCAATTGTCCAAATGGGAATTGAGTAGATTTGGCAAAATTACAGCAGTGTGGGGGGGGGGGGGGAGGACATTCCCCACCTTTGCAAGAATATGTGAGGTTCTTGATCTGTCAGCTTCGCATTTTCTAGAATACTATCAGGTGAGTCCGCTTCGGGCAGAACATGCGGAGGCACTGGAAAGCACGGAAAGAGATGAGAATATGCGTAAAATGCCTCCTTAGTGGTGCTGTTTGCTTCCAGACATGATGTCTTGTTCCTATCTGGGAAAATTAGCGCAGCAAGGACAGCAGACATTCAGGAAGAGATAGGTACAGACTGTATAGAAAGATATTTTCAGTGTATCTTAAGGGTAACCTGTAATGTTTGTTTTCAAGAGATGCAGTACCAGATACTACATAGGGGATATCTGACGCGTGTGATGGGAGCCTGACTCTGGGTATGCCTATCAGGAATGTGAATAAAGTGCCAGTGAGAGAAAGAAACCTTTAAACACACATTTCTGGAGTGCCCTAAGCTGACAAATCAATGGGGAAAGGCTTTAGAATGCTTGGGGACATTGTCAGTAAATCGATCGAGAGGACCTATGGCCTTTTGATGATAGGAGACCAGACCTCCCTGCAAGATCAAAAACTCTGCACAGCACAGAGTAAATTTGTTCTCTTGGGAATCTAGAGGGCCAAGACAACTATTTTGCAACACTGGGTGGGAGATGAGCTACCCATGTTCAAACAATGGGTAAATATAATGCGCACATTGGCGCAGGCCAAAAAACATGTCTATAAAAAACATAAAACTCCCATTTAGTCCAGATATAAAAAGCTCTGGCAGCAGTTTCAGACAATGTTTCCTCTGGAAGGTGGAGAGAGTGGGGAGGGAATGAGTGCTTGAGAGTATGGAAGTGGGGTTGAGGGAGGAAATCAGGTGGGGGAAAGAAATGGGGCACGTCAGTGAAACATTATATATATATCAGTATTGTACTTCATTTCATTATGTTAATCCTATTTGACAGTGAGAAGTACATTGATGAGATGCTTCTTGCAACATCCAAGCTCTCCAGCAGAGGATAAGATGGAAGCCTACAAAATGACGAAGGTTCGACACAAGTCACCAGGGCCTGCAGAATCACCAATCCAGCCCTTGAATAGAAGAACCATTATGTAGTCCTGGAAGAACCAGAGCTCGAGCACCCCAAAGTTGCACAATCAGTGACTACAAGGAAGCGAAGAGAAGTGGTGGTTGGTGACTCTCTTCTGAGGTGTAGTGAGGCGTCCATCTGCTGACCAGACTTGATGTCCAGAGAAGTATGCTGTCTGCCTGGTGCCAAAATCCAAGACGGTATGGAGAGTTTGCTGACACTCATCAAGCCCACTGACTATTACCCAATGTTGCTAATCCATATCGGCACAAATGATACTGCCAGGTATCCCTCTGAGCATATCAAAAGTGACTTCATGGCCCTGAGTCAGAGGGTGAAGCAGAAAGGGGCGCAGGTGGTGTTCTCTTCAATCCTCCCTGTTGAGGGTAAAGGCCAAGGCATAGAAGCTCGCACCCTAGAGATGAATGCATGGCTGTGTGGATGGTGTCATCGAGAGCATTTTGGTTTCCTGGCCATGGGTTGCAGAGCACAGATGGTGTCCATCTGTCCAAGAAAGGTCGACGTGTCTTCAGTAGCAGACTAGCTGATCTACTGAAGAGGGCTTTAAACTAGATTTGTTGGGGATGGGTGAAGAAAGCCCCCAGTTAAGTGAAAGCCCCCAGGTAAGTGAAACATTAAATACCTTTATGGAAATGGGTAAAAGGGGCAACATATGGAAAGCAGTGTGTATAAATGCCCATAGCATGGGAAATAAGATCCCAGATGTTGAGGCTAACTGGGAGAGGCTGACTTGAATTTAGTGACAGTTACAGAAATATGGTTCACAGAAAACCATGACTGGGATGTAACTATACCTGGCTATACTTTATTCAGAAATGACAGGGTAGGAAGAAGGGGAGGAGGAGTGGCATTATATGCAAACAATAATATTAAAGCTTTGGAACTACAGAGCTTAAAGGAAGAGAGGAGGCACT
This sequence comes from Ichthyophis bannanicus, assembly GCA_033557465.1. Lineage (NCBI taxonomy): Eukaryota > Metazoa > Chordata > Amphibia > Gymnophiona > Ichthyophiidae > Ichthyophis > Ichthyophis bannanicus. Next base: position 199,921,909 of record CM066039.1, read on the forward strand.
GTGGGTTAAACTTGAAAGAGGGAAAGAGAAATCTATTTGCATTGGCGTGATATACAGACCATCCTCACAGGAGGAAGAGGTAGATGGAGAGTTAATTAAAGACATACGCAGCATTGCCAGGAAAGGGGAAGTGCTACTGAAAGGGGATTTCAATATGCCAGATGTTGATTGGCATATTCCTGCTGCAGTATCATCTAGAAGTAAGGAGATCCTTGATTCTTTACAGGGAGAACTATTCAGGCAACTGGTAACAGAACCCACACGTGTAGAGGTTATACTGTACTTGGTGCTTGATGTTATAGTGGAAGATCATTTTGCATCCAGTGATCACCAGATGGTGTGGTTCAGTATTAGGACTAGGGCTGTTAAAATCCATTCAGAAGCAAGGGTCTTAGACTTTAGGAAAACTAACTTTGCCAAGATGGGCCAATACCTCAGGGAGTTGTTAGTGGGATGGGAACAGCTGGGGAATGTAGAAAAATGGTGGGCAAAACTGAAAGGGGATATTTTTAAGGGCAACCAACCTTTTTGTTAAAATGGAAAATAAAGGAAAAGGAGACCGCTATGGTTTTCGAAAGAAGTAGCTGAAAAGATGAAGAAAAAGAGGGAGGCCTTCATGAAATACAAGAGATCACAGAGAGAGGAAGACAGGCATCTGTATTTGGAAAAACTTAGAGAAGCTAGCAAAGTAGTCAGGAAAGCAAAGATTCAAAAATAGAAGGAAATAGCCAATGCAATAAAATGGGGGGATAAGACATTTTTCAGATATGTTAGTGAGAAGAGGAAGGGCAAAAGTGGTATTGTCAGACTCAAGGGTGAAGGGGAGGAATATGCAGAAGCTGATGAGGATATAGAGGAATTGCTTAACAAATATTTCTGTTCTGTGTTCACAGATGAAGAAGCAGGTATAGGACCTCAGAAAACACCCACAAACAGGAACAGAAACAAGGGGCATCTTGAACAATTTTCAGAAGACTGTGTTTGTGAGAAACCAGCTAAACTTAAAGTAGACAAAGCGATGGGACCGGATGGGATACATCCTAGAATACTGAGTGAACTTGGGGACATTCTAGCAGCTCCACTGACTGACCTTTTCAATCCTTTGTTGGAATCGGGAGTGGTGCCAAAGGACTGGAGAGAGGCACATGTGGTCCCTTTACACAAAAGCAGAAGTAAGGATGTGGTTGAAAACTACAGTCCAGTTAGTTTAACTTTGGTGGTGAGTAAATTATTGGAAGCATTGCTGAAAGAGAAAATAGTGAGGTTTCTGGAGTCCAGTGGATAACAGGATCTGAAGCAGCATGGATTCAGCAGAGGCAGGTCTTGTCAGACAAATCTGATTGATTTCTTTGACTGGGTGACCAGGGAGTTGGACTGAGGGAGAGCCCTAGATGTGGTGTATTTAGATTTCAGTAACACCTTTGACACCATTCCTCACAGGCGACTTATAAACAAACTGAGTAGCCTAGGGATGGATCCTAAAGTTAATGCGGAGTGGAGGAGTGGCCTAGTGGTTGGGGCAAGGTACTTCAGGCCAGAAGGTCTGGGGTTCAAATCCCACAGGTGCTCCTTGTGGTCTTGGGCAAGCCACTTAACCCTCCATAGCCCATGTTCCCTGTAAAATAGTTATCTCCAAGTTATAATGCCCTGTTCAATGTAATTTCACTTTGTTCAATGTAAACCGCACTGATGCAGAACAGCACGGTATTTAAGAGAATGTAAATAAATAAAATAAATAAATAAATATTGCTTGGGTTAGAAATTGGTTGAGTGGGAGGCGACAAAGGGTGCAGGTAAATGGAGCTCACTCTGAGGAGAAGGTTAACAGTGCTGTGTCCCAGGGATCTGTTCTTGGTCAGATTCTTTTTAACATCTTTGTTAGTGATATAGCTGAAGGGCTGTTGGGTAAGGTTTGCCTCTTTGTGGATGATACCAAAATCTGCAATAGAGAATACACTCAGGAAGGTGTAGATAACATGAGGAGGGATCTAGCTAAGCTCGAAGAATGGTCTAGAATTTGGAAGCTGAGATTTAATGCTAAAAATGCAAGGTCATGCATTTGGGCTGCAGCAATCCAAGGGAGCAATATAGTATAGGGGGTGAAGTACCTTTGTCCACTAAAGAAGAGTAGGACCTAGGCGTGATTGTGTTTGATAATCTCAAAGTAGCTGCACAGGTAGAAAAGGCGACAGCAAAAGCTAGAAGGATGCTTGGGTGCATAGGGAGAGGAATGGCCAGCAGAAGAAAGGAGGTAATAGTGCCTCTGTATGTCTTTGGTACAACCTTATTAGGAGTATTGTGTGCAATTATGGAAACCGCATCTTCAAAAGGATATAAACAGGCTGGAGTCAGTACAGAGGGTGGCTACTAAAATGTTTAATGGTCTTCATTAATAAGCATATGAGGATAGACTTAAGGATCTCAATATGTACTCCTTAGAGGAAAGGCGGGATAGAGGTGATATGATTGAGATGTTTAAATACCTCTGTGGCAAAAATGCACAGGAGGAGAGCTTCTTTCAATTGAAAGCAAGCTCTGCTATGAGGGGACATGGGATGAGGGTGAAAGGGGATAGATTCAGGAGTGATATGCGGAAATATTTCTTTACGGAAAGCGTGGTGGATCCGTGGAATAGTTTCCCAGTGGAGGTGGTAGAGATGAGGACAGTATCGGAATTCAAAGAAGCATGAGACAAACACAGAGGATCTCTAAAGGAAAAAAGGGGACTGTTGTAGTGGTTGATATGGAAGGGCAGACTAGAAAGGCCATGTGGTCTTTTTCTGTCATCATGTTTCTATGATGTCTTTGCTACTTAGACAAGGGTGACGTTTCCCGCTTCACTACTGATATTATGGTTGCATGATTGTTGTGAGTTTGGAAATAAACTGCTCAAAATTAAAAGGAAAAAAAAAGGGTTCCGGGGTGATCTGGGAAACTACAGACCGGTGAGTCTATGTCAGTACCAGGCAAAATGATAGAAACCATAATAAAGAATAAAATTACTGAACATGTAGATAGTCATGGTTCAATGGGAGAAAGCCAACATGGATTTAGTCAAGAATCTGTTATATTTTTTGAAGGTGTGAATAAACAGGTAGATAAAGGTGAGCTAGTCAATATAGTGTATCTGGAGTTTCAGAAAGCCTTTGAGAAGGTCCCCTCATGAAAGACTCTTGTTGAAATTAAAAAGTTATGGCAAGGGTGGCTCAAGGCAATCTGCTGCCTGAGGCGAGGGATGAGATGCCCCCCCCCCCCAGAGTGGGGAGGAGGATATCTTTCTCAAAACTCCAGTCAGGGACTGAATTAAACCAAAAAGCCGATTAGATAATGTGGAGGAAATGCAAGATGTTTGCACACCAAGGAACTAAAAGAAAGAGCGAGAACTGCAGCACTGTTTATAACAGCAAATTATAATTCATTTTTATTTTGTTGTTATAAACTGTGTTGTGGTTCTTGCTTTTTTTCTTTTTGAACATATATTTTGCATCCACAGAACCCCCTTCCTCAACAATGAGTGCAGAGCAGAACCAGGACATTCACCCACCGAACTCAATATCTTAAAAAAATATGATTCAGACCATCTCACTAACAACAACAAACATTCTCCAGTACCAGGCATATTGTGAATACAAAACCCTACAACAAAGTCACTGAGGATCTGTAGAGCAAACCTACAATACCATACCAGCTCAACTTCCAAAACTCACATAAGGAGCCTACCCAAAAAAAGCATAACTGTAAATACCGCAGCGGACCCTAGAACATCCAAGCATGTATTTGAAAAGCTGAACAGTTCAGATTACTACAGTACAGATCCCTATGTACAAACTCCATGTTAACAGAACACCGGATCTTGGTCACAAACTCAGAACACAAACCCTCACCAAGTACAGAATAAGTGACCATAACCTAATAACAAACATATATAGATAAAAAATTAAACTGAAACTGCAAAAAGTCAGATTCTGCATACAATAAAATGCCAGAGAAATAGAAAGTGATACATTTCCCTGTACTGTATAAAATATGAAGATAGCACCAAGACTGTTCATTAAATTGAAAACAAAATTCTCTTCCACCTTTATTGTCTGACCATTTTATTTTTGATAATGCTTGTCCCAATCTGAGGTTTCTGCTTTCCTCCACCCCCACTGTCTACTTCCTCCCAGGGATGGCATGAGGGTGATGCAGGGCCATGTGCGAAGATTCATTGCAGCATTATTTGCATAAATTTAGCTTGCTTTTTATAAAAAATATATATGCTACAAATCTAAAATCCTAGGTGGCTTCCAAACATATACATGCAATTTAGTAAAACAGATGTTACAATAAAACACATAATTTAAAAAAACATTACATTTGATTAATGAAAAGCTACTTACACAGCCCCCCCCCCCCTATCAGACCATCACCAATCTGCACATCATATTTATTTCACTATGACCAGATTATTGATGAGGAGGGAAGATACAAAATGAGAAACTAATCCTGGTAGCCATGAATTCAAACGTTGGATTGGATTGTGCTAGAGCAGGAAAAGTCCGGAACTCAGCAGTGGTAAAGCTATCAGGCTACAAAACAAAATTAAACTGAGACATTCCCTTACATTTGAAATTTCCTTTAATCTGACCTGACAAAATATTTTAAATTTCAATCTGGCAGCATAAAGAACACAAAACTGCAAATCTCAAAGACAATACATATTCCAATTCCCCTCCCCCAACCAACACCCTAAAGCACCCACATTTCCACAAAAACAGGAGCAACTTGGCGCCCCAACACAGCACTTCCCACCCTCTGAAAAACAAGAGAGTCTTTGTAACCAAGAAGGGCTTGGCAACCCGAACATAACTCCTGAAACTGCACACTGGACCAGTATGGTGCTAATGTAAATATATATTCTGCAAAAGAACAAAGGAAATGCAAGATACTTGCACACCAAGGAGCTAAACAAAAGTGAGAAAGCGAGGTTACTTACCTGTAACGGGGGTTCTCTGTGGAGAGCAGGATAAGTCAGCCACACATGGGTGACATCATCCGACGGCGCCATGGACGGAATAGCTCTCCAATAGCTCAGAAGAATCAGAGACTCTTCTGAGCATGTGCCAATCACCCCACCCAGGAGCCCATCCCTTCTCTCCCTCAGTTTGTTCACCAGCTGTGGACGGGATCCTCCTAGAGGATGGGAGCATCCTAGAGAACAGGTTCATCCTAGAGGGGAGGTGGGTGGATTTGTGTGGCTGACATCCTGCTGTCCACGGAGAACCCTCCATGGACAAGCAGGATGAGTCAGCCACACGTAGGTGACTCCCTAGCCAAGGGCTGTGAAGGTATGCTTCTCGCAGGGATTTGTGTCCCTTTTTCACAGCCCATCAGTGTGCTGTGGTTGGATGAAGTTGTTAAGATTAAAACATATGCCCGAGAGGATTACACCTGTGGCATAGTGGTGCGAGCTTTCAGTTGATGCCACGTGGCATGCCGTGGTAAACATTGTAACATAGTAAATGACAGCAGATAAGACCAGAATGGTCCCTCTAGTCTGCCCAGCCAGGTGGTAAGAGTAGGTGCATTTGCTGAGATATGAGAGTTATGTTAATTAGATGTTATCCTATTGTTATAAGGGATCCTCTGTGGGATCCTCTGTCTCTGTTCCAGGCGATTTTGAATTCTGTCACTGTATTTGCCTTCCCCACTTCCATCAGGAGGCATCCGAGTATCCATCACCCTTTCAGAGAAAATATTTATGTTTTTTGAGTCCCATGCAATAGTGGTGCCTGCTGCTTTGCGGCTCATGGCCGCTGGAGGCTTGGTGCGTGGGGCCCTTAAGGTCAGTACAGGGAAGAGGCTCCTTGGTAGAAGGGTTTAGATGTGCTGGTCTCCCCTGTGTCGCGCAGCTTAAATGGCCTGGCTCCCAAGGGCTGGAGACATCGATGACATTGGTGCAACCAGAGATATGGTGGGTACTGCGGAGGGGGCAGAGGAGGGCTGCCCTATGGTTGATAGTAGGAAGCCCCTCCTCTATCTTGCGCCACTCTGGAATACTGGAGACCACCGGTGAAAAGGAAAACCCCCCCTCCTCCAGGCGACTATCCGGTTTCCCCAGGACTTGGTGGGTGCGCAGCTGTAGTGGAAATTCTTAATGGTCCCATTGCAACCCGGAGATGTGTCCCTTTGCAGCCCAGAGATATGTCGCTTGTTGTAAGTGTTGCTGGTCCATTGCAGCCGCAGAGGTCACTTGTTGAAGACCAAATTCCCATTGAGGGGCTACTGCCTGGTAGGGGCAGCCGACTGTCCTCCAGCTTATTGATGATGCTGGTCAAGATTGTGGTACACCCATTAACTTCACCTATGTTCGTGGGTCTCATGTGGCCGGGGGGGATCCTTTGGATGGGCAGGGACATCCTTCCTTCATGAAGGAAGGGGGTAGGTTGATCATGATGTAAGTCTCCCTTGACTGGAGATGACATAGAGCCTGTCCCTTTTTGCAGTGTGTGTGCCTGTGAGGCAAGGGTGACTCCCTGTGATCTGGCATCACCTGGGAGTTTTTGGTAGTGCAAGTTGAACATTGGTTCCTAGGTGATTTACTCCTTCAGTGAAATTTCTTTTTATTTTTACAATGAAGTGGTTTACATATAACTTAGATTATTAAAGTATGGGTATATCAAACAAACTGATAAATGGTAGAGTCTAGGGTCCTACTTCTTAGTGCATGTGGTCCTTTTAGCGACCCTATGCCGGGTTGTAGTGTCACTTCACCTGGAAAGCACTTTCCACATTTCATGTGGGCTGCTGTGCGAAGTCCTTTTCCCATTTCATACCGGCTGCTGAGGCCCTCGAAGTAGGCCCGTGTTATCTAACCTCCTGTTGGAAGAGATGACTGCTGCTCCACCTTGCAGTTGTGCGCCCAATGAGAATGTTTCTGAGGCACTGATGTGGCCTGTGGAATGGCTTAGTAGCCAGTGAGTGTCCTGCATCTGGACTATGGATAAGCTCCACATTCAGAGAAAGGAATCAGATTGAATTCTCCAGGGTTGGGGAACAGATGTGGGGTCAGCTTCTAGCTGCAATCTAAGCCTGTCTTTCTGCCTAGATGGGCCTGCGGTCCCGGGTTGGAAGGGTTGTGGGAGAGCCTTGGTATAAGTCATAGGTTGGCTGGCCTGTTGTGGGTATATCTCCCCCTCCCATTGGGTTCTATATTCTACTGAGGTTCAGGGGTCCCAAACCAGGCCCTTGCACTCATTTAGGGATGAGAGATTGTACTCAAGCCTCAAGGTTTTAGGGACATACACTGCATGATCCACAGCCAGGACCTGTACCTGCGACCCTCCGCCCATATACACACCAACTGTGTGTAGTGATCCACATCACAAGTGGGAATACTGAAAGGGGTCTTAGCCGGAATGGTCTGTGGCAGGGGTGATGATTGAACCTTGGTTCCCCTGTGGAGCCAGTGTGACCTACTGAGACCTTCCCAGTACTAGTGGTCAGATTGATGACTGTTATAGGAAGATCAGTGGCTGGTACTAGTGGTTGGATTGACGACTGTTGGAAGAAGATCAGTGATTGCTGGCCCAGTAAGCATTTCATATGCTCTTATCACCCCCTGGCAAGGCAATTTCTGGGCCATTGATGGTCCGGGACTCCCTGACCAACAAACCGGTTCATTGTGGTATGTGGCTTAGTCTCATGGAGTGAGTGAGTGTCTCTTCTCTGCACCCAGCACAGAGAGGGCCCAATGCTGGTCACAGCTGCAGAATATGCTGAGGTGGGAATTAGCCCTGGTGCTGCCAGGACAGGCCAGAGAGAGCCTCAGGCAGGTTCTTGCATGCTAATCCAACAGTCCTTGCTAGGGTGCCATATTAGCCCAATGGACTCCTGAGTGGGTTCACTAGAGATGACAGGATGAGGGTGGACTCGAGCCGGCCTTCAGCACCATACCAATGGATTATACCAGGAGTCTCATGCGAGTCGCCGCTGCCTCTGCCTCTATTCGCGACCCAGGGGATGCTAGTATCCCCGGTCTCTGGGGGCAGTGGGGTATGAGACTCGAGTCAGGCCAGAGACTCCTTGTTGCAATGGTCTGCATGCTGCAGATGAATCATTGCTGCTCCATGAAGCATCCCTCCATGGCATGTACGTCCTGAGTCTCCAGAGGGGAACAAGGGGTACTGCCCACGCTCAGCTTGTTATTCGTCTTGGACTTCCCCGCTTAAGATAACAGCCTTGTAGGCGAGAGGGGGAGGGCTGTAACCAGGAGGGCTCTAATAACGAGCCGCAGTTGTGAAGACCACCATGAGGCTTGGGCTTGGGACCCTTTGGAGGACCAAGTCTGTGGGTGAATGAACTGGATTGCCACCTGTGTTATTGTGCATTTTCCCATGCAGAAGCTTTAGCCAGGTAAGCGAAAGCCCATGTGTCGTTCACTGTATCTATCTGGTGGCAAGTGTGAGGATATTCTAACCGCATATAGCCTCTTTTATTCCACTTTATTTATTTGTTTTAGGTCTTGTGCATCATGTCAGCCTCAAAAGAAGAAGGTGGAAGGGCCCGTTGTTAGAGGGGCATGCGAGAAATAGAGGTTCTTACCAATGTGAAGCGACCGGAGCATTTGCAGTCCAGTGAGGAAAGGCATGGGGAGCAGTGGCTTGGGGCCCCTGCCATGGGGCTGCCTGAGCTTATTCTACTTGCTGAGGGCAGTGGATGGCGATATCTCATTCCCCGAGGCATCTGATCTGCAATTATTTATTTATTTATTTTATTTAACAGTATTTCTAAACCGCCTTATCTTAATAATCAAGGTGGTATCACAGCAAGCAATCAGGTAAAGTGGGTGTGTTATACATGCAGTGAGGGTGAGCCTTAGTTGTGTGTGGGCTGTGTTGTGTGCTAGATTTGTTTGAGCTATGTACAAAGTGGGCTATCTACAGTGGTGCTAAAACACATTTTATATACATACAGTGTTAGGAGGTATGGCGTGCTGTTGTACATTCTCTTAGGTTATGTGATGTGTCCATAGTGCTCTATGAACAGCATGGTTTTCAGTTGTTTTCTGAAGTCTTTGAGGTCTGGAGTTGCCCTCAAATCGTCCGGTAGATTGTTCCATATTGTTGGAGCAGCCATGGAGAGTGCTCTGTCTGTTGTGTCCTTGCGTTTGTGCTTGTATTCATTTGGGGTGCTGACTCGGTTGTGTGTTTGTTTTCTTCTAGGACGTGTGCTGGTTTCTGGTTGTATGAGCGTGTGGAGGCTGTTGGCTGATGTGTGCTGTTTTATCTTAAATAGGTTTATGATGGTCTTGTATCTGATGCGTGCACTGATTGGAAGCCAGTGTAAGTCCTTTAAGGTAGGTGTGATGTGCCCCTGCCTTGCAGCTCCGGATATGATTCGTGCTGCAGTGTTTTGTGCCAGTTGGAGTGGTTTGAGGGCTTGTTTTGGTAGTCCAAGGTATATCGGATTGCAGAAGTCCAGTAGTGGGGTTATCAGAGCTTGACAGACGGTACGGAAGTGTTCTGGGGCGAGGAGTGGTTTCAGTCTCCTGATGATTCGCATCTTGTAGTAGGCTTTTTGGATTGTTTTGTCTATGTGTGGTTTGAGATTGAGTTTATTGTCCAGAGTAACCCCAAGGTATCTCACCTCTGATCTTATCGGTATCGTAGTGCTTTGTATCTTTATGTTTGGTGGGAATATGAAGCTTTGGTTCCGAGTGATGATTAAGGCTTCGGTTTTGTTATAGTTTATTGCGAGGTTGTTGTTTTGGCACCAACTCGTCATTTGGGTAAGGCAGTCTGTTATCTTAGAGAAGTCCGGGTTGTCGATTGATATCGGGGTGTATATCATGATGTCGTCTACATATATTGTGTACTGAATGTTGTTCTCTTTCATAATGTTGCATATTGGTTGGATGTAGATGTTAAATAGGAGTGCTGAGAGTGCTGATCCTTGCGGTACTCCTTGTTGGACATTTATGGGTCGGTAGGTGTCGCGTCCCACCTTGACCTGAAGCTGTCTTTCGGTAAGGTACGAGTGGAACCATTTCAATGTGATGCCGTGTATACCAGTGTTCTTTAGTCTCTCCAGGAGCGTATTGTGGTCAACTGTGTCGAAAGCTGAGGAGATGTCGATGAAGATCATTATAAGTCCATTCCTGGTGTTGTCAATTGTTCTTAAGATGCTGTCGAAGAGGTAGATCAGTAGAGTTTTGACTCCATGGTTGGGACGAAATCCATGTTGGTTGTCGTCGAGTGTTTCGTGTTTGTCGATGTGTTCCTGAAGTTGTAGTTGAACCGTTTTTTCGATTATTTTTGCGAGGAAGGGTATGCTGGAGATTGGGCGGTATGCTGCTGGATCTTTTTTGTCGAGAGTTGTTTTCTTTATGATTGGTCTTACTGAGGCAAGCTTTAGTTTCTTTGGCATGAGTCCTTGAGTGAGTGAGTTGTGTACCATTTTATGAATGGTTGGGATGAAGTTTGATTTGGTGGCAATGTGCCGCTGAGGGTACAGAATCCACCCATGGCCGAGTGGGAGCCACTGCCTTCTCTATGGCTAACAGGATTGGGTGCAGGCTCTGTTTGTGCCTAACATCACACACAGACTCAGCACTGTTATGTGGCAAGAATTGCTCATACGGGGATCTGACCCCTGGCCATGATGCCCTGAGAGGCCAATGAGGGTCTCCACACAGGGGGCCAACGGTCTCCACACGGAGGGCCATTGCCTGCAGTCATGCAGACAGCCTTTAAGCAAGGCTCTTTCCCTTTTTTTTTTTTAAAGCAATGGAGAGATCAAGAAGGGGCACCCTCTTAGCAAGGCAGTGCTTAGGGTTCCAGTGGAGGGTAGATTGGCTTCCCTGCAGCCTCCCCAACTCATGAAACAGTCCGCCTCCCACCAGGAGATTGTGCCATACTCAGGATTCAATGCAGGCAACTATGCGTGCAATGCTGTTGGCCTTCAGTGCAGGCAACTATGCGTGGCGGAGTGCGATCATGTCAACCTCCGGCGCAGGCAGTTATGTGTGGTGGAGTGCGATGCTGTCAGCCTCCCACCAGGAGAGGGCACCATAGTCGCAGGATTCAGTGCAGGCACGATCATGCCTCTGCGCTGGGACGCACAGCACTCTGCACAAGGAGCAGTCTGTCTGCGCCGATGGAACACATCAGCAGAGGTCCTTGGAGGAGGGCCGGGAAGTCCCGTGAAGCGTTGTGCTGCTTGCCGCTTCCACAGAGTCAGCACCAATCTGCGCCGAGACATTGATGTCCTGGAGTCGTTCCATCTGCGTTGGCACCATTGGGCCATGACCCCACCCCCTTGAAATCAGCGCCGATCCGTTTTATTTTTTTTCCTTCCCCGGAGAGCCTCTACACCGGCGATGACTATGGCCGATGCTGATCTGTGCCGAGCCATCACGCTCCATCGGTCGTCACTGTCCATTGAGCAGAAGGGGCCATCATAATGGTGCCATGTGGGTGAATCCGAAGCGCCAGCGGAGCACACCGGGAGCTCCTGGAGGGAGAACTGCTCCAACGTAGGTCACCCCCGGAGTGGCGCAGAGCGATCAGCTCCGGCAGATGCTATGATCAGGCATGCAGGTCTGTGCGAGGATTCTGATGCACCAGGCAAGTCCAGGTCTGCTGACGTTGGTGCAGGAACAATGCAGCCCCGGCACTTTCCAGATCGGAGCAGGTCCTAGCCGTGAGCCGCCGGAGGTCTTCCCTATGAGCCAGGCCAGGGATGGAGGCCTTTTTCAGCACATCCAATGCTTGGCTTTCTCCTAGCCCTGGCAGGGCTCCCCAATGTGGAGGTGGTTGCCCTTAGGGGAGACAGTTGCCATCGCCTCTGAGCTTGCGGAGTGAAAGAGGGTGGAGGCTGCTGAAGTGGAGATCCTCTGGGACCTTGCTGCCATTTGCAGTGTGAGGACTGGGCACAAAGCTGTTCCTCTGCGGCACTTCCCAGGGTTGAACCGATGATCAGAAGGGAAGACTGGCAGGAAGTCTTGCTAATCTGGAATAAGGTAAAAAACACATAAGAATTTTAATATTAGTGCATTTCAATAAGAAGATAGAAAGAGGAGAGTAGAAGAATCCGTCCGCATGGCCGGGCGAATAGAATAGACTGAGGGAGAGAGGGAATGGGCTCCAGGGTGGGTGATTGGCACATGCTCAGAAGAGTCTCTGATTCTTCTGAGCTATTGGAGAGCAATTCCGTCCATGTGCTATCGGATGACGTCATCCACGTGTGGCTGACTCCTGCTTGTCCATGGAGAACCACGGCACAGTTTATAATGCAATGCAATGTATGCCTTTGAGTCAATGCTGACTCCTGGTGACCCAGAAGCTCCTGGGTTTTCTTGGCAGTGTGACCGGAAGTAGATTGCCAGGCCTTTCTTCCGAGGCAATGGAGGGTTAAGTGACTTGCCCAAGGCCACAAAGAGTGCTAGTGAGAATCGAACCCAAATTATAATTCATTTTATTTTGTAATATACTGTGTTATGGTTCTTGCTTTTTCTTTTTGAATATATATTCTGCATCCACAGAATCTCTCCCTCAACAGAGCAGAAGTAGGACATTCATCCACAGAACTCAATATATTTAAAAAAAATCTGATTCTGGTCATCTCAACAACAACAAACATTCTCCAATACCAGGCATATTGGGAACTAATATAAAACCCTACGAAAGTCACGGGAGATCTACAAGACCAAATCTACCATACCACACCAGGATAAACTTCCAAAACTTACATAAGGAACCTATCCAGAAAAATGACACACTATAAATACTGCTGTAATCCCTAGAACATCAATACACCTATTTGAAAAGCTGAACAAGTCAAATTACTACAGTACTGTATAGATCCCTATATACAAACTCCATGTTAACAGAACTCCTGGCCTCAGTCACATACTCAGAACACAGACTCTCACCAAGTACAGAATAAGTGACTACAACCTAAAGTAAAAATATGTAGACAAAAATTAAACTGAATCTCAAGAAGTCAGACTGCATGAAGTGCAACATCAGATAAATAAGAAATGTAGTTCCCCATAAAGATCTTGCAAAGTCCAATCACTAAATTGAAAATAAAATTATTTTTTCTACCTTTGTTGTCTGATCATTTTATTCTCTGATCATGCTGGTCCTGATCTGAGGCTTTTGATTTCCTGTCTTCTCTTAGCTCTCTTTCTATGGTCTATATCCATTTGCCATTTCTTGTCTCTTCTTTTGTTTTCTTCACTTCCTTTCATCAGCCTATTTCCAGTCCTAGTAACCCTCTCCAGTATCAGCCTCCTTTTCCAGTCTTCCCCTCCCAGTACCTTCCAACTTCAACCCCTTGCATTCCCAGGACTTTCACTGGTGTCCATTCCCTTCCAGTCCCCCTCTTTCCCCACTGTCCAAACTCCTTCTAGTCCAAATACCATCCTAATGCCCGTGTCCCCTCCCTTCCAGCCCCCATCCCATTACCCAGCCACCTACCAGTCCCATCACAAGTGTCAGCTCCCTTCCATCCCCCTCCATTCCCATCATCAGATATCAGCTCCCTTCCATCCCTCTCCTCCCTTCCCTAGTATTATCACCCTTCCAGTCCCCCTCCAGTACCATCCCCAGGTATCAGCTCCTTTCCAGCCCCTCCTCCCCCATGTCAGCCCCCTTCCAGCCCCCACATTCCTCTCTGTCAGCTCCCTTCCAGCCCCCTCCTCCCCCACTGTGTCAGCCCCTCCCTCCATGTCAGCCCCCTTCCAGTCCCCACCTTCTCCCCATGTCAGCTCCCTTGTAGACCCCACCTTCCCTTGTCAGTTTCCTTCCAGCCTCCTCCTCCCCCAGTGTCAGCCCCCTCCTCCCACAGTGTCAGCCCAGTTGCAGACCCCACCTTTCCCTTGTCAATTCCCTTCTAGCCCCCTCCTCCCATGTCAGCCCCATTGCAGATCTCACCTTCCCTTCATGTTTATTCCCTTCCAGCCCCTTGTGTCAGCCCAGTTGCAGACCCCACCTTTCCCTTGTCAATTCCCTTCCAGCCCCCTCCACCCCATGTCAGCCCCATTGCAGATCTCATCTCCCCTTCATGTTAATTCCCTTCCAGCCCTCATGTTGGTCCAGTTGCAGACCCCACCTTTCCCTTGTTAATTCCCTTCCAGCCCCCTCCCCCCCCCCCGATGTCAGCCCTGTTGCAGATCTCACCTCCCCCTCATGTTAATTCCCTTCCAGCCCCCTCCTCCCCCCCCTCATGTCAGTCCACTACCAGCACCCATCTTCTCCTATGTTAGCTCCCCTGCTGTAGTTACATGTAACTTCTTTTGGGGGTGGGACAAAGCTGCATGGAGTCCTTCACAGAAGTGGGAAGGCTCCGCACCAGTTTCACTTTTTCTTTAAACTGCAGATCACTAGCACAGCCGCGGTTCTCTAAGAGGCAGGGAGCCATGGCTGCAAGGAAAAGGAGAGGGTGAATTTGCTGCTGCCAAGAAGCAGACTCGGCAGTGGCAGCAACTTGTGCACTTGTTTTTTTGTTGTTGTTTTTTTACTTTTGAAGGTGAAGTGAGGCGGCTGTTTTGGGGGCATTTTTTGCTGCCCTCAAAACTTTGCCGCCTGAGGCAGCTACCTCACTTCGCTTCATTATAGAGCTGCCCCTGAGTTATGGGATAGGCGGCAGTGTACTATTGTGGATAAGGAACTGGTTAAAAGATAGAAAGCAGAGTATAGGGCTCAATGGCCAATTTTCTCAATGGAGAAAGGTGAATAGTGGAGTACCCCAGGCATCTGTGCTGGGCCTGCTGCTTTTTAAGGTATTCATAAATGACCTTGAAATGGGAATAATGAGTGAAGTGATCAAATTTACAGATGACACAAAATTATTCAAAGTTCCAGCTCACAGTTGGGTCCACATCATCTTCTTCTATGCCCATTTTCTGCAGTGTCCCAAAGGCGTCTGTCCCAGCATCCCTGCTTTCCAACTTTTTCTCAGCCCCCTGGCAACTTTAGTTCACGTTTTAAACACCAGCACATATTACTATGCAGATGATATTTTATTATTACGCCATGTTGACTCACTTGTTCCAGACCTATCCTGCACTAATTGCACTCTAAATATTGTCTCTGCATGGCTCCAACCATCTTAAGTTGAATCCGGATAAAACATCTGCCATCTAGATTACTGGTGGTTCTTCTCCAGCATCCTTAGCCTCATCTATTAAGGGATTTTTTGATACAACTCATTTCCATTCTCAAATATTTAGGTGTAATTCCTCCCACCAATCAGTTCCGTAGTAGAGTCATTCTTTGCTCTTCAACAATGCCATTCAAATTTTCTGCTTCTTGATTCCTATTCATTTACTTCTCTTCTCCTTATTTATGTACTGCTGTGGTCAACATTATTAGCACCCTTGCAGTTTAACCTCTTAGTGTACAATATCTCCTAAACAAAAGTGGCCAGTGAAATGGTGTTGGACTATATATGCACACATATTTGACACATAAAAGAATCCAAATAAAACAAAACCAATTAAAAAAGGAAATAATATAAAAACTGGAACATTGCCAGGACATGATTATTGCATGAAGTGCAACATCAGATAAATAAGAAATGTAGTTCCACTGTTGGTGGAACGGTTAACAGCTCAGGAAACCATTGTGAAAGTGCAGGTAATGAGTTTACATGATCAATTGCTTGAATCAGGATCACAAGAAAAGTTCCTGACAGATTGGAAAGAATTGGAGGCTCAATTGCAACAGTTTAAGGATTCGGTCAAAAAAGTAAAGATCTCGAAACTTTTTTTTTTTATATATATCCTTTATTTAATTTCCACCAACAAACAGTACAAAAAAAAACATCGAACAAAATCATCCCGGGGGGTGAACTCTTATCCCCACCGGGAGTCAGCATAGAGAAATATAACAGGTGGGTTATATCATATTATCCCAGCCCCCTCCCTCCCTTCCACCCTTCCCCTCCCCCCCTCCCCCCACCCTCTGCCCACTCCTCCGGCAATGTTATAACATCATGCAATCATAAATCGGCAGCAAATACTATCCACTCCTGTCTCCCCCATGACACAAAAATATGGAACGCTTCACGAATTTGCGTGTCATCCTTGCGCAGTGGCCATGCTAATCTTCTCTGTATCGTTCCAATTTTAGTATATGTGCTGCCGAAGCGAGCACAAGATCTCGAAACTTAAATGTGATACGGGCGATTACAAAAAAGACCAGGTATACACATGGAGACAACACCTGCGATCCAATAAAAGTCAGCGGCGACAGGTGACGTTTGAGGAATCCATGGAGGAGAGTACAGATTCTTCGGATAATTTAAATTTTAAAGGACAGGATCGATCAAGGGGAGGATCACCACAACAATCTTCTCCCAGGGGCTGCCCTCAATCTCGCCGGCTGTACTACAACGAGGAAGGTCGGAGGGGACCAACCACCAGATCACAAACAAAACATCAGTGATTAATCTATCGCAGGTTGAGCTTACCCCTGATCAGTTACAAGTACTACAATTAGGTTTATCTTTTGTTCCTTTCTCACGTTATAATCCTTTTCGTATGAGAGTGGCTTTATACCAATTTTTTTAGAAAATTACATGTTTCCCATTTTTTTCATCAGCGACCTGATATTGGCACTAAAACAGATACATCTCTGATAAAAAAATCCTTCAAAATGGATGCCTCAGGGTTCGCCGGATTCTACTATTGAGACCTTTCAAAAGTTAGTATTACGAGATGTGGCATTGTTGGAAGCTAGCCAAAGCCGAGAGTCATTGGGAAAACCACAAGGATTCCCCCAACACTTTCAATAAGCTTGTAAGCCCAAATTTTTGTCGGGACCAGATCGACAAGAGAGGGGAGAAGGAAACTCCCTCCTCAGCGTCGAACGGGCCCGTTTTATTCAACAAGCAACAAGCAAAAATGAGTGAAAATAGTGCAAAAACACACTTATCTGTGAAATAAGGCGAGAAGGCTTCAAATTAGTTCAGCACAGCACGACATGCATGTTTCAGGCGTCGGCAGCCCTGTATCAAGTGCTCAATAATTGAACTGAAAGGTCGCCAGATAAGTGTGTTTTTGCACTATTTTCACTCCTTTTTGCTTGTTGCTTGTTGAATAAAACGGGCCCGTTCGACGCTGAGGAGGGAGTTTCCTTCTCCCCTCTCTTGTCGATCTGGTCCCGACAAAACTTTGGGCTTACAAGCTTATTGAAAGTGTTGGGGGAATCCTTGTGGTTTTCCCAATGACTCTCGGCTTTGGATACATTTTTGTAGTCATTGAACATTGGGGGGTTCTGTTTATTTGATTGTTGGAAGCTAGAGCTTCGTCCGGAGCTTTTTCTAATATCACCAGAGGGCAGCATGTAGCATTGCGATCTTTAAAAGCTCGACGGGATATTGGGAGGAATTATAACAAACTTGAGCAAATCATGAAACCGAAGATATTCATAGCTTAATTCACCACCTTCGTTCTTTGTTCTGTATTCACAAACTGCACAAAGAAGGTCTCAGACATAGCGGGTTTATAATCAGGCATATGAAAATCAACATACCATCAGCCCTATTGCATCAATGACCATCCTGTAGTGCTACACAATCAAATACAAAAAGCAAAAAAAAAAAAAACCAGATCAATGCTGCTCAACTTGTATACATTCTTCAAAAAACAGCAAGATCCGATTGCCTCCTCAATGCCCCATCTCGGCGCCCCATAGCGTTTCGCTAAACAAGCTTCATTGGGAGGAATTATAACAAACTTGAGCAAATCATGAAACAGAAGATATTCATAGCGTGGCTATCCTTCAAAACAATCAACTCTTCTCACCAAAAAACGCCGCACAGTGAAAAAGATAGACAGGAAGAAAATCAATGCCTTTGAATTATGGTGCTGGCGATGAATACTGTGTATATCATGGACTGCCCGAAGAACAAACCAGTCAGTACTAGAGGAGATCAAATCTAAGCTTTCCTTAGAAGCTCAGATGACAAGACTGCAACTTTCATACTTTGGACACATCATATGAAGAGAAAGATCGTTAGAGATAGACATAATGCTTGGCAAGGTAGAACGTCAATGCAAAAGAGGAAGAACAGCAATGAGATGGATCCATACAATAACAGCAACTATGGGTGCCAATCTATCAACAATGAACAGCATGACTGAAGACCGAACACAATTTAGGTCAACTATCCAGAGGGTCGCTATGAGTCAACATCGACTTGACGGCACTTAACACAAAAATAAGTTGCACAGACATCTATTCTTTTGTTGTATACTTTTGAACATACTATTCTTTTTAACATCTTTGTTAGTGATATAGCGGAAGGGCTGTTGGGTAAGGTCTGCCTCTTTGCGGATGATACCAAAATCTGCAACAGATAGGTACCCAGGAAGATGTAGGTAACATAAGGAGGGATCTAGCTAAACTTGAATTGTCTAGAATTTGACAGCTGAGATTTAATGCTAAAAAATGTAGGGTCATGCATTTGGACTGCAACAATTCAAGGGAGAGGTACAGTATAGGGGGTGACGTACTTCTGTCCACGAAAGAAGAACGGGACCTGGGAGTGATTGTATCTGACAATCACAAAGTAGCTAAACAGGTAGAAAAGGTGACGGTGAAAACTAGAATGATGCTTGGTGCATAGGGAGAGAAATGGCCAGCAAAAGAAAGGAGGTGATAGTGCCTCTGTATAAAGTCCTTGGTGCGACCTCATTTGGAGTATTGTGTGCAATTCTGGAGACCGCATCTTCAAAAGGATATAAACAGGTTGGAGTCGGTGCAGAGGATGGCTATTAAAATAGTTAGTGGTCTTCATTATAAAGCATGAGCACAGACTTAAGGACCTTAATATGTATACTTTAGAGGAAAGGCGGGACAGAAGTGATATGATTGAGACGTTTAAATACCTCCATGGCATAAATGCATAGGAGAAGACCCTCTTTCGATAGAAAGCAAACTCTGCTACGAGGGGACATAGGATGAGAGTGAAAGGGGGTAGACTCAGGAGTAATACACGGAAATATTTCTTTATGAAAAGAGTGGTAGATGTGCGGAATAGTCTCCCAGTGGAGGTGGTAGAGATGAGGACCATATGGGGTCTATTCTGTCCACCTCCAACTTTTCTTGGTTTATGCTTCGTCCCCCTTGCCGTCCCCGACTAAGCATCCCCGTACGAACAAGGAGTTTGTATGGGGAGACTTAGATGGGGGTGGGAAGGGGTGGGGTGGAGGTGGAGTTAGGGTGGGCAGTGGGTGGTCAATGGCCCCAGACATACATGGCCGATTCTGAAGTCAGCCCTGTACGTCCGGGGCCGGCAGCTTGGACGGGGGACTTATTCCACCTCGGAGATAGAATTAGTCCCCGTAGATGTTGGGGGACGGAGGGCTCGGCCAGCAGCGAAGAGTTGAAGGGGTGCAGGAGATTCCGCACAGCCCGATCCTGGCCATGGGAGGCCAGATCAGGGGTTAGGCTATGAGGAAAAGAAAGAGTTGGCCGTGGCCTGGGATCACGGCTTCTGAATGGAGCCACAGTGCCATGACAACCAGATGCCATGGCGCTGCAGCTCCATTCAAGAGCCTGACTGAGTTAGCTGGGCAGAGGTGTGTATGTGTGCAGGCCAATGGGAATTGGGTCCCAGCCTGCACGTACAGGCCTAGACACAAATCTGATCCCGCAGGGACTGGACGTGCCTCGCGGGATCAGAATCGCATCTACCTCTGTACATCTGATTCCGACTGGATGCACAGAATAGAATGTGCCTCTATCTAAATTCAAAAAAGCATGGGACAAACACAGAGGGTGATATGGAAGGGCAGACTAGATAGGCCATTTGGTCTTTTTCTAACGTCATGTATCTATGATTCTAAAATATTATGATGTCATAGTCGGAATATTTTCAATTATTTCTCAAGATATTGTACACAACATACCTAAAATGCAAGGGTGCCAATAATGTTGACCACAACTGTAGTCTTCTGATTTGATTATCATAAGACAATTTATGCTGCTCTTTCCCTTTCTGAACTCATGTGACTGCAGTCTGTACACAACACTGTCATCCATAACTGGAGTATGTATTTACGGGCAGGTTTCTTCAGCCAGGAAGCAATAACCACAGAGATGTAAGCGCATTTTGCTCTTCACCCTGGAAGCATTGCAGGCATGAAATGAGCACGTCTTTACACCTTATTCATGGTCAGGAGAGGGTATAGACATGAATGCTTCAACAACCAGGGCCTAACATGCTTGTGCTATTCTGAAATTACACTGTGATGTGCAATTCCCTTACGCCTCCACCACACCCCCGTTCTTGTGCCGGGGACATCCCCATGATTTGCACATCTAAGTGCCCGTTTTCAAACGTCCAGTTCACGTAAAATACCTGCCAAAGCTTTTTACACTGGTTATCCTTTATACCTTTTTTCTCATTTTACTCCTTTTTCCTCCTGGCCCACCTGCTCTCAACATATAAATATATTCCATCTTCCATCAGCAAACCGCAATCACTACAATGCAACGCATTGCTCCACCTTCAACTATGCAGCCCCATCCATCTGGAACTCACCTCTCCCACCCCCCGTACTTCCATTCAGAAACTAATTACAAATGATTTCAAATGCATCTAAAGATTTTCTTTTTCACTCAGGCTTTCAGAGAGCATTTACATGACAGCCCTTCCTCTTAATCCAGTATTCCATTCCCCACCTGCCTTCCATTTTTACCCTTCCCCACTTGCTGATCTTTTATTCTGTTTCATTATGCTACTCTTTGTTAATTATTTTACAATTGTTTTATCTTCTTTTAAATTTTATTTTCCTCATATCGTTTGTTCTTAATTGTTAAACTTACTTTTATTTTATTGTACTGCCCCTTATCGTTATCTTAACTGCATTTATTTTTATTGTAAACCATTCTGACAAGTTTCCAAAAAAGCAATATAGAAAGTACTCTGAAATAAATGAATAAATAAATTCATTCATTATTGACTATCATGAGAAAACTGAACTGAGGGAATGAGAAATAACAGTTAAAAAATCGACTTTGAGGGGTGATTTTCCAATCCATCTCACATTTAGCCACCAGATGGCAGCTCTGTCATTTACAAGAAGCAATCAGGCATCACAGAGCTGCCTGGAGCCATGATGCAGAACTGCCAAGTTAACCAGTTCCAGGGGAAGATTTCACACAACTCCTGGATGCCAACATCCTGTCTTGCTTCATTATGGGTCCTGATTTCAATTGACAACTAATACCCTAATATTTGGGGATCTTAATTCAATACTAGGACTGGCCGAAATATCTCCCTCCTGAAAAAGAGAAAACTTGGCAACTCTTGAGACTGGCTCTTGTAGCCTAATTCTGCAGCCACAATAATACTTAAGGATATCAGATGTCCCAGATTTTCTGGGATTGTCCCCGATTTTAGAGCTGCATCCCCGACTCCCATCTGTTTGGAAGCCTCCTGTCTCCGATTCCAGCAATGGGAACAGAGGGGATAGAAACATTAATTTTATTTTCAATTGAATGATTTGCATATATCGGCTTTTAAAATTTACATCCATTATCTTTATATTTTGCACCTTATGGGGGAAATGCATCACTGTTTCTATTTCTCTGTCGATTTGTCTGCCTGGAAGTGATATTGTTGCTCTCATGGGATGGATGTGAGAGGGGGGCAGAGGACTGACTCTCCTTCTCTCCTCCATGCCTTGTTGCTCATACCTGGAACTCAGGTGTCCCTCCCCCTCCCCCCCCCCCCCCCCCCACACACACTCTCCACACACACTTTGGATAAGTGTCCCAGATTTGCCTGCAAAAAATATGGTAACTGTAATAATATTTTCCCCCATGGATCATGTAAACCTCCCTGTGCACAATACCACAGCTGTCAATAGTGGAAACCTTCAAAAGGTTCCCTCTTTTATACAAGTGCACTCCACAAATTACCTAGAATTATTATTCCAAACCCCGTCTGCTGCACAATCGATAGGCCGCCCAGAAGAAAATGAGACAGCAAGTGACAATACAACCTTAAGATATGCCATACTGGGTCAGACCAAGGTCCATCAAGCCCAGTATCCTGTTTCCAACAGTGGCCAATCTAGGTCATACGTACCTAGCAGTTTCCCCAAAAGACACAGGTTCCACAATGCTTGTACTGGGTCAAGCATTGATATCCTAGGTCCCTTCTTAATAATGGTTTATGGACCTTTCCTCCAGGAACTTGTCCAAACCTTTTTTAAACCCAGCTACACTAACAGCCTTTACTACATCCTCAGGTAACAAATTCCAGAGTTTGATTACACGTTGAGTGAAAAAATATTTTCTTTTATTAGTCTTAAATAGTTTACCCTGTAGCTTCATTGCATGTCCCCTAGTCTTGCTATATTCTGATAGCGTAAACAATTAATCTACATTCACCCGTTCCACTCCGTTCATTAATTTATAGACTTCTATCATATCTCCCCTCAGCCATCTCTTTTCCAGGTTAAAGAGCCCTAACCTTTTTAGCCTTTCTTCATAGGAGTATCCTTCCATCCCCTTTACCATTTTGGTGGCTCTTCTCTGAACCTTTTCTAATATTGCTATATCCTTTTTAAGATATGGCGACCAGATTGCACACAATATTCAAGGTGCGGTCTCACCATGGAACGATATAGAGGCATTATAATATCTTTTGTTTTATTTTCCATTCCTTTCCTTATGATATCTAGCATTCTATTTGCTCTATTGGCCGCCGCTGCACACTGGGCCGAGGGTTTTAACATGTTATCCACAATGACGCCTAAATCTTTTTCCTGGGTGGTGGTTCCTAATGTGGAACCTTGCATCGTGTAACCATAGTTTGGGTTGTTCTTCCCTAGGTGCATAACTTTGCACTTGTCCACATTAAATTTCATCTGCCATTTTGATGCCCAGTCTTCCCATTTTTCAAGATCCTCTTGCAATTTTCCACAATCCTCTTGGGTTATAACAACTTTAAATAGTTTTGTGTCATCTGCAAATTTGATAACCTCACTCGTTATTCCCTTTTTCAGGTCATTTATGAATATGTCAAAAAGCAGTGGACCCAGCACAGATCCTTGGGGTACACCACTATTCACCTTTCTCCATTGGGAAAACTGGCCATTTAGCCCTACCCTCTGCTTTCTATCTTTTAACCAGTTCCTGATCCACAATAGTACACTGCCTCCTATCCCATGACTCTTTAGTTTTGCCAAAGGTCTCTGATGAGGGACCTTGTCAAAGGTTTTCTGAAAGTCCAGATACACTATATCAACCGACTCGCCTTTGTCAATCTGTTTATTCACACTTTCAAAAAAACATAACAGATTAGTAAGACAAGATCTTCCTTGTTTAAAGCCATGTTGGCTGTCTCACATTAGGCCATGACTATCTACATGCGGAGTAGTTTTGTTCTTTATGATGGTTTCTGCCATTTTTCCCGGTACTGACGTCAGGCTCACCGGTCTGTAGTTTCCCGGATCACCCCTGGAACCCTTTTTAAAAATTGGCGTTACATTGGCGATCCTCCAATCTTCAGGTATTACAGATGATTTTAATGACAATTCACATATTACTAATAGCAGGGCTACAATCTCATATTTCAGTTCTTTCAACACCCTTGGATGTATACCATCCAGCCCAGGTGATTTGCTACTCTTCAGTTTAATAGTTGTAATATATCTTCCCAATGTATCGATATTTCCTTCAATTCTTCCGCACCCTTAAATACCACTTCAGTCATGGGTAATATCCCTACATCTTCCTCAGTAAAGACCGAAGCCAAGAATTCATTCAGTCTCTCCGATATCACCTTGTCAACTCTTAGTGCCCCTTTAACCCCTCTATCATCTAATGGACCAACTGACTCTCTCACAGGTTTTTTGCTACGAATGTACTTGAAAAAGTCTTTATTTTGCATTTTTACTTCTACAGCAAGCTTCTTCTCAAATTCTCCATTTGCCTGCCTTATCAATGCCTTGCGTTTGACTTGCCAGTGCTTGTGCTGTTTCCAGGTTTCGTCGTTTGGCTATTTTTTCCATTTCCTGAAAGATGCTTTTTTGGCAACAACAGCCTCTCTGACCTCACCTTTAAACCATGCTGGCTGTTTTTTGACTTCCTTCCACTTTTCTTAAAGCGTGGAATACAGCTGGTCAGGGCTTCCAAGATAGTATTTTTAAACAACACCCAAGGTTGATGTAAGTCTTTAACCTTTGCAACTGCTCCTTTTAGTTTTTTCTTAACTATTTTCCTCATTTTATCATAGTCTCCCTTTCGAAAGTTAAAAGGTAGTACTGTGGATTTCCTTACTATCCCTCCTCCACTAATTAAATCAAACACAATCATGCTATGATCACTATTGCCAAGTGACCCCAACACCCTTATCTCTTGCACAAGATCTGGTGTTCACTAAGGACTAGGTCTAATATGGCTTCCCCTCTGGTCGGTTTATGAACCAGCTGCTCCAAGAAGCAGTCATTTATTTCATCTAGCAATTTTATCTCCCTAGCATGTCGTGCCGTGACACTGACCAGTCGATACCGGGGTAATTGAAATCACCCATTATTATTACTGTGTTGTAACGTTTGTTAGCTTCCTTGATTTCTTTGAGCATTTCATCATCCATTTGTTCATTCTTGCCAGGTGGTCACCATCGCCTTCCCCTTTTTACATGGAATTTCAATCCATAGAGATTCTACAGCAAATTTTGTTTCCTGCAAAACTCTAATCCTTTCTGACTCAATGCCCTCTCTAACATAGAGCGCAGTCCCTCCACCAATTTGATCAGCTCTATCATTACGATATAGTTTGTACCCAGGTATCACAGTGTCCCACTGGTTGTCCTCCTTCCACCATGTCTCTGAGATTCCAATCATATCTAAGCTCTCATTTAGTGCTATACATTCTAACTCTCCCATCTTATTTTTTAGACTTCTACCATTTGCATACAAGCATTTTAGAGACTGTATTTTATTCATATTAATCTGGCTATTGGTAGGCATGGGTAATTTGGGATCTTTAGGCTCTGTCTGCTCCATACTCGAGGGCATTTGGGCTACTTTACTCTTTTTTGGAACCTCTCTGTTTTTGGTAGTATCCTTCAAGTATACATTCTTCCGAACCATGCGCTCTTGGGCGACTGTCGGCTTTCCCCTATCTCCTTTTTAAAGGTTAATGCCAGCAGCCTGGTTCCATCCTGGTTAAGGTGAAGCCCATCCCTTCGGAAGAGCCCCTCCTTTCCCCAGAATGTTCCACAGTTCCTAACAAATCCAAAACCCTCATCTCTGCACCATTGTCTCATCCACGCGTTGAGACTCCAAAGCTCTGCCTGCCTTTTGGGTCCTGCGCGTGGAACAGGAAGCATTTTGGAGAATGCTACCCTGGAAGTTCTGGATTTCAACTTCCTACCTAAAAGCCTAAATGTAGCCTCCAGAACCTCCCTACTACATTTTCCTATGTCATTGGTACCGACATGTACCAAGACAGCAGACTCCTCCCCAGCACTATCTAAGACCTTATCTAGGTGGCGCGTGAGGTCCGCTACCTTTGCACCAGGCAGTCATGTTACCAGGTCATCCTCACGTCCACCAGCCACCCAGCTATCTACATGCCTAATGATCGAATCACCAACTATAACGGCTGTCCTAACCCTTCCCTCATGGGCACATGGCCCTGGAGAATCTTCCTCAGTGCCAGAGGGTTTTACATCACTTGGAGGACCTTCATTACGATCACACTGCTACCAACTTACCTTGTTCCAGTAGGGGCTTTTTTGGCCAGTCCTGGATGTCTGACAATCCTGATGTATTATAGGGCTTGCAGCCAGGATCATTGTGTGAGCGGTGCGACTACATGGGGCGCAAATATAGAAGAAGCATTGATGTCATCACTGGGTTTCCAGAAAGACAAACGTGAGTTCCTGCATGTGGTTGGGTGGGGGTGGGGGGAACTAGGTTCGTGAGTTGCACGGGGTGCATTTTTAGCTTGGTATGGTCCTGTCTGCAGCACTGATTTCAATAGGTAGAATCAGAGACTGCAAATACAGTGTTGAATTGTGGCATAAATTGAAATCCAGGATTGCCCTAAAATGTCTCTAATAGATCTGGGTAAGTTGGCAGCTAAGCAATAAGGGAAAGTATCTTGGTACTTTGCACATGTGGCTGCCATATCTAAGGTTGCACATATCTAATATAAAAATATAGAGCCTGATATTCAAAGGATTTATGCGCTTAAATTTGACAGGTATGCTCCTGAATTAGGCTTCTTTTAAGAATTACATGGGCTGAGTGCCTAAATATTTTCTTAAAAGTTCTCTAAATTCCTACATTTAGGAGCATAAAAAGTGAATAGCAATGGGGTGGATTTAGGATGGAGAAAAAGAGTTAGGCACTTAGCCAGGGCCGGCCTGAAGCAGCCACACCTTAGTGCAAGGAACAGCGGCTTTGTGCTGCCTCTTTAGTGCCTGTTTTGGCACCTGTGGCATGAAAACCATAGTCTGCCGCCTCCAAACCCCCTTCGACGCAGGGAGGCAAGAGTGGCAAGCATTGAGTGGCACAAAGCTACTGCTGCTGCCAGGAAACCCCCCCCCCCCGGCCCAAAGACAGAATCAACAGCAGCAGCAGCGAAGGAGGGGGAGGCAGCGCTGCAGAAATCCTTGGGCCGGCCCTGAGCTTAGCACTGATTTTCAGCACGAGGCATCTAAATTAGGCTCAAAAATCTAGGAAAATTAATGACAGACCTAAATTTAGGAGCACCTTACATGCAGCTTCACCCCAACTGCGCATCCCTGCGCACCCACCCGAAGTTCCTGCCAAAGGTGGCCTCCTTCTTCCACATCATCCAAACCATCGACCTTCCCTCCTTCCTCCCGGAGTCACATTCGTCCGAGGAGCAATGTAGGCTCCACACCCTGGACTGTGTCAGAGTCCTGTGTATCTACCTGGATAGAACAACAAACATAAGGCAAGGGACTCAACTCTTCATGTCCTACGACCCCAACAGACCTGGAAGGCCCGTCACCAAAAGGACCTGATCCCTCTGGATATTGGCCTGCATTGCTTTCTGCCTGGACCGGGCCGAGGCCCACACAGGGGACCGGATAGGAGCGCATCAATTGAGGGCGTTGACAACTTCCTTCACCGACCTGCGCTCGGTCCCCATTGACGACATTTGCAAAGACGCCACCTAGTCCTCGGCACTCACCTTCCAGAAGCATTACTGCCTAGACCTCGAAGCCCAGGCTGACAGCGCCTTCGGTCATGCAGTCCTCACAGCAACTGTCGGAACACCACTCACTCAGTAGGCAGTGGACAGAGCGGACTTATGGCCTAGGATGGCCTTGATTTACACTGTCAGTTGAGCGGCATAACTACTACTGTGCACTCTCACTGTAACACACAGAGTCAATGTTTACAACCTTGCACTGTTTTGCAATTGCACTGTCACTGTTTACATGCACTATATGTACACTGTTATGCACTGTTTGCACTATTATGAACTGTTGCGCTGCACTGTTGCACTGCACGGCCACTGTTACTGCATTCTACTGTTATTGTTGCTCCATGCAAATAATAAAATGCATCCTTGCACGCCTTCGCTTCCGGCTGCATATGTTCTGTCTGCCTCCCTCATCCACCGCAGCGCGCTCTTGCATAGCTAGGGAGTCACCTGGTGTGGCTGACGCTTCCTGCTTGTCCATGGAGAAAGCAAGGTTACTTTCCTGTAACGGGGGTTCTCCGTGGACAGCAGGATAAGTCAGCCACACGTTCCCACCCACCTCCCCTGGCTGAGGTTGGCCGATCGGCTCACACCCTAGCCTGAAAGTCAGAGCTAGTTAATCACTGGCTGGGCTAGGGGCAGGCCTGGGAGGTGGGGCCACCTACACATGCTCAGAAGTCTGAGCTCTGGAGAGTACTTCTGTACATAGCGCCGCCCAGAGGACATCACCTGGTGTGGCTGACTTATCCTGCTGTCCATGGAGAACCCCCGTAAATGTAGGAGTTCGGTTTCTTTTTAATATTGGGCCCATATGATCCTGTAAGAAATAGGAAGAGGGAGATCCTATGTATTTTGGAACCAGAAAAGGAGAGAAAAGCTAAGAGGTTCTGGAGGAGACATCTGCAAGTGCAGAAAATGCAAGGGCTGAAAATGCTTAAGTAAACTCCTAGAAAATGCAGAGTGCATGGGGGCTGGTAATGTCAGAGGAGACTTTGTTAAACTGCAGAGAACCCAGAGGTTTAATATGTCACAGGAGCTTCCAACAAAATGCTGAGCGTGGGGTATTTAGAAGTTGGTAAGAGAGCTCCTAGGACTGCTGAAGTACCTTTCGTTCTCCCCAGCAGCTGATTCCAGCTTTGTAGAATTACCAGTGCTGAGTACTCAGAGATGAGATATTTCAGGAATGTTACCCTACGAGAACTCCGGTCTTGGACTGGCCTACTTTCAGTTGCAGCTGGCCGCCTATCACCTATGGCCTGCTGAGAGGGAGTGTATAATCGTGGACACCTTTTCAGGCATGTACTAATAGGTTAGGTCAGGACCGTATCAAGCTAGAAATGCATCCTTTGCAACTAACAAATCTCGTGCCAACCCCCCCCCCCTCCCCCTCAATCCAACCACATGCAGAAACTCATTATTTTTGAGCTTCCTGGAAGCCCAGTGATGATATCAGTGCCCCTTTCTTTCTTGCACCCTGTGCGGCTTCACCGTTCACATGGCCCTAGCTTAGGTCAATGTCCTGATATTGATCTGTACTAAATCAGATCACTGCTGTAAAACCGACATGAACAAAGAGCTGTGTTCCTTCTCTAAGGTGTAAGCATGCCTGTGCACCCTCCTGTACCCAGAACCAGGTGGCAGGCAAAGACCATAAAGCCATGTAGTCTGCTACTGTTGATGCAACACCACAGACTCGTCTTAGACTTTGCCCTTGGAACTGGAGCTTCATACCATGTTCTAAATCAAGCTTTTCTCCAAAAAACAAGTTTGCTTCTTATGTATTTACATCTTTGGAGGTATCTGAATATCTCTCCCACCTCTCTCTTCTCCTCTAGGGCAGGGGCTCTCAATCCAGTCTCAGGACACACCTAGCCAGTCAGTTGAGAATCAGGGACAGTGCAAGGCTTGGAGGTGCCCTAGGTGGGCCCCCTCCATCCTGCCACCACCCCCTGCCCCCAATGACACCACTTCCATCCCTCTATGGGGCCAGCAGCGGCAGCCATGGCAGAGGAACCACGACGCAGCGCTTACCAAAAGCCTGGCGTTGCATTGCTGTTCCTGTCTGCTATCATGGCTGCTTGCACCCCTTCCGACACAGACTTCCGGTTTATGGAAAATGCTGCATCGCAGTTCTCTTGCTCTTACTGCCACCACTGTCCCCAGAAAGCAGGAGCACCCAAAAGGCTGGCACTCTAGGCAACTGCCTAGTTCGCCAGATGGTAGTGTCGGCCCTGGCTCTAGGGTATGCGAATTTAAGTCTTCAGTCTCATCGCATATAGGTTTTGCTTTTCTGTTCAACCCTGCACCATGACAACTCTTCAATGGATCGCATCCGGTTTGTCTATCCTTTCGGAGGTACAGTCTCCAGAAGTGGACCCACTATTTTAACTAAGGCATGGCCGGCCCAAGGGTTTCTGCCACTCTAGGACGGCACTCTATGCCACCCCTCCCCCAAATGTGGCATCCCCGGCCCACCATGCTGCCCCCCCCCCCCCCGGCATCAATCTTCTCAGTTGAGGGAGCAGGCCATGCAGTGTTCCCTCCTTGCGCTGAAGCAGTGACTGAACAGCCACTTCAGTGCCACATCGGGCCTTAAAGTGCCTGTGCACATGGCCTACCACTCCTGCCCCCTCCGATGCAACTTCCTGTTGGAGGAGGCAGGAACAGCAGGCCGTAACTGCGCGCGCATACAGGCATTTTAAAGTCCGCCGCAGTGCTGAAGCCATCATTCAGTTGCAGCTTCATGGGGAAGGAGCCATGCTGCCCGCCAGGGTCTGCCGCCCTAGGTGACCACCTAGTTAACCTAATGGACGGGCCGGCTCTGGCCTAAGGTCTCACCAAATTAAAATAAAGAAACATAGAAAATGATGGCATATAAGACCATACAGCCTATCCAGAAGAGTGATAATGTTCTACAGCCCCATCCTCAGAGATCCTCTAAATTTGTCCCATCCTTTTTTGAATTCAGATACAGTTTTTGTCTCCACCACCTCCACTGGGAGGAAGATCCACGCATCCACCACCCTTTCTGTAAAGAAGGTTTTCCTCAGATTACTCCTGAGTCTATCCCCTTTTACCTTCACCTTGTCACTCCTCATTCCAGAGCTTCCTTCCAAGGGGAAGATGGCCAGTTCCTTTGCATTTATTCCACAGAGGTATTTAAATGTCTCTATCAGACAAGGTACTTGAGAAAGATGGTGGCAGTAAGTGTTCCCTGATTGCTACCTTCCCATAGCACCTGTCCTTTGGTGTTGGTTTGCCTCTTCACTGTTCTCATGCTGCATACAGTCCACAATAGGCAGGCAAAACTTCAAGCTGAGTGTTCGGAGATCAGTGGACCCATGGATTCCTTCGTGTTACCCGCTGCAGGGGTGAAGACTTTGGGTAGCCTGCTGGGTTTGGCAGTGGTGGAAGGAGACTCCCTGTCTGCTCCTGGGCTAGATGTCTCCCTCAGCCCAGATGATCGAGTCCCTCCAATCTAGCCAGCGCAGAGGAAGATTGAGGCTGTGGCTGGGGGGCTTCCGCTGGTTACTGTTGGCGGGCTCACTCAGCCAACAGAATTGCCGCCCTATCCCAGAAATATTCTTTGGGTTCAGGGTCTGCCTCCGGTGTTTGTAGAGAGGAGGGGACGGTGGAGGAGCAGTTGGCTCAGCTGAGTGCTGGGGAAGCTGTGTTGGATGTTCCTTCGACTTTGTGGCCAGTGGAGCACCGTGTGTTGGATCCAGGAGTGGGAGTCAGATTCAAGATGGTCAGGCCTCAAAATTTTTCTTTGGAATCATTATGGGATGCATTGTATGGTTTGGAGCAGTCCGTTTCCACGCAACTCCAGACTATCTTTGACCAGTGTGCACAGTATGGACTGAAATTTGAGGTACAAGAATCTTCAATGAACGCTGTGTAGGGAAAAGTTGGGACTTGGGAGCAGTACCAGGACACTGTGGTTGCTGTTATGAAAGACTCTGAGGTGATACATTGAAAAATGGAGGCCTTGGAAAGCTCTTTTTTAAAAGTAGGAATTTAAGGATTCTGAATTTCCCTAAGGTTCCCTCCATTTCTCCTCTAGCACTGTTCAAGAAATTTTTGATTACAGTATTAAAAATTCCTGTTAAGTCTGTGCCTCCGATCTGTAGGGCCTTTTACCTAACTACTGCTAAGGTCAGGCTGGTTGAGGGTTTGGGGCAGAATTAATCCCCTGACCTCTCATGTGATAGTCTTGATTTGACTGGGTTTTTAGAGTGATCCGACTCTGAGCCCAGAGTGACCGCCACTTTGTTGGTCACCCTGGCCTTAGATGTGGACCGGGATTGGCTCTTAAAATTATATTTTCGTTCTTCTAATAAGTTGTTCCTTGGTTTGCAAATTCGGATCTTTCCCGATGTATCTAGGGCCACGCAGAAAAGAAGGAAGCAATTTTTATTGCTTAAGTCTGGGGTACTTCAGTTAAGTGGACTTTTCTTTTTGCGTTTCCCCTGTAAATGCCTGGTCAAATTGGCTGGAGTAAATTACCGTTTTTAGATCCACCTCAGCTGTCTTCTTCTATTTCCTCTAAGCTTGCAGTCGCTCATTCCGCTCTTACAGAGGCCTCCTAAATTGGCCTTATGTGAGTAGGGCTTTTGCTTGATAGTAGTATAACCTCCTGTACATAGCTCACCTGAATTTCTGTAATTGCTATCCTTTTGGATTATTCCTTCAATTTGTGTTCTTTCTCCTCCACACATATTGTAGGCTTGTAGGTACAAATTGTATAATACATTTCCTTTGTTTTTCTGTTTATTAATGCCTTATATTATTTTGACTCGATACCTATTCTGTACAAGCTTTGTTCTTGTAAATTTGTTAAAACTGCATAAATACAAAAATTAAAAATAAAATAAAGTAAATGTCTCTGTCATATCACCCCTTTCCCACCTTTCCTCCAAATTAGAGGATCTCCACTGAAAGCAAAATTTAGATGACCTTCAGGATAAAAAAGACAATGTGGTGGAATAATTTGCAGGGCTGATCCAATCATTGGGCAAGCATAGGTGGCTGCTTAGGGCGGCAGCTTCTGAGCAATGGTAAAGATCCTAACTCAAAGAACCAACAGAACCTCCCCTTACAGGTAAGTAACCTTGCTTAACCTGCAGGGAGGTGCACTACAACCAGGGCTGGGTCGACCACTAGGCAAACCAGGCAGTCACCTAGGGCCCCAGCTTCTGGGGTGCAGCAAAGAGCAAGGAATTCAAAGCTAAACAGTAGATTCTGACAGCTGGGAGGGGGTGGGAGAGGCATAACAAGGTCTGCCAAGGGTGCAAACACCTTGAATCAACTCTTGGGACAACCCTGGCTACAACCCTAGTTAGAGGGGGGATAACCTGTACAGAGCGCAGGCGCTGAGTTTGGTGCTTTGGAAACAAGAAACAAATAAACTTTATCTAAATCTTTTGTTTGTTTTTTTCCTGTCTTGCATAGATCCTAAGCTCTTTTGAGCAGGGACTGTCTCTCATGTGTCGATGTACAGTGCTGCAAAAGCCTTGTAGCACTATCGATATACGTCTGCGTACTGCTCCTATTACTACTTATGTATTTAGTCTCCCTCGAAAGAAAACCCTCTCGAATGATGCCCTGAAGGAGGCAGATAAGATCCTGTGTTTGATTTGTGTTTAATCTACTTGTCTACTTCCCCGCTGTCTGATATGACAGTGCAATAGCAATAGTAGCAGAATAAGGAATGAGGCTCCAGCTCCGCCCCTCGTTCCGGTCTCGCCCCCCCGGCGCAGCTGCCCGAGGGGCGGAGGCTCCGACATTCCAGCTCCTCCCACCGCTGCTGGCTCCTCCCAGGCCGGACCCGGCCAGCGGCTCCCCGGTAGGAGGCGGTTCAGACAGAGGCTCGAAGAAGCCGAGGAGAGCGCGTTCTGAGCTTCTGCCCCCATTCATCCACCCCCAAGCCACTGCTCCCATGGCCGGGGCCTGCCCCGGGGTCCACGCCCTGCAGCTCAAAGCCGTCCGTGTGCATGAGACCCTGAAGAAGGGTAGCAAGTTCATCAGATGGGACGAGGTGAGTGCCTACACCCCTTCCCTCCTAGGGGAGGGGTAACTGAGAAGCTGCGAGGGGTGGGGAAGAGAGGGGTAAACAAGGGTGGCAAGGAAGGGTGTAAAGGAGTGGCTGCGAGGGCAAAGGATGAAGAGGGGGAAACGGGAGGAGATCACAGAGCTGATTGTTGTGAGAGGAAGGGGTAATGGGGAGGGGCACAGAAGGGGATGGGGTGAAGAGAGAGGGGTAATATAGGAGGGGAGAGAGAGAGTGAAGAAGGGGTAACAGAATAGCTGCAAGGGGGTAAATAGAATACAAGGGGGTAATGGGGAGGAGCAACAAGGGGGAGTTGTGAGGGGGAAGGATAAACAGGGGTAACATAAAAGGGAGCAAGAGAGAGTTAACAGTAGAGAATGAGTAACTGAGAGAAGAGCTTAACGGAGGAAGAGGGGGTAACTGCAAGGGAAAAAAAGCTAACTGAGGGGGATGAAGAGAGAGAGGAGCAAAAAGAGGATGTAACTATGATAGGGAGGCACATGTGTATCTATGGTTGGGATAAAGAGAAGGGAGTAAGTGTCACCAAAGCATTTGAGGGAGAATGTGGAATGAGAACAGAGATTGCACGGTGAGAGTTTTAGGATTGTGGAAGTGGGAAGGAGAGGGCAAGGTTAGCAAGCAGGATGGATCAAGGGGCAAATGAATGTGGTATAGTTGACTCTTCCCCCCCCCCCCCCTCCTCTTCACCATTTACCCCTTTCCCAAACTGTGCCCTGCCACCTTCTCCACTTCCTTATTCAAAGGAGATGCCCTTAATCCCTACCCTCAGCAGTCTCTTCCTTTCTAGGAATCTCTCTTACCGAGGGAGGGGTGGAAGGTCTGAAAGTTTTGGGCGACTGAGTGAGTCACATCTCCCAAGACCTGATGTCAGCGGGGTGTGTTGTGTTAGTGTCATTGGGGCTGCTACAGCCTGAGACTAGGGATCAAATTCCTCTTTAAGTGTCAGAGAAGTTTGGGCTTGTGCTGTAAAGTCTGTCTCTCTCGTTCTCCTTCTTTTTCTTGAGTTTTGCGTGCCTGTCTCTAGTTCTGTCTCCCTCTCTTTGCCTTTATTTTATTTTCTTGGCTTCTCTGGCAGTGTCCCCCCACTGCTGTGTGTATGTGTCCGTCTCCATTTCTCTTTCATGTCTTCAGTTTCACTGTCTTCCACTGACTCCCTCCCTCTTTCGCTCTCTCCAAGGGCTTGCCCTGGATTGCGAAAACTTTTGCAAGCCAAGCACATTTCAAAAGGTCTTTTTGTGTGTGTGTGTGTGTGTGTGTGTATGTAGACACATTTCTGGGGGGAAAAAACCCAAATAAGGATATGGAGGGATTGAGAATGGGAGATAGTAAACAAAGTGTGGATGGAGAAGTAACAGAGCGCTGGGTAGACCCCAGCCCAAGATCAAGTATGTTTCCACCCAAAGAACCTAGAAAAAAAAAAGTAAAAACTCAGCAAGCGTAAGGGACAGCGGAAGGAAATAGTGGAGGAGAGTAGAAAAGAGCAAGGGAGAGACCGGAACTGAATTGGTGGCTTGACTCCTTCTAGTTTAGCTTTTGGCATGTTGTGTGGCAGAGGCTATGGGAAGGGTGGGAGAGGAGTGATGGTTTGGCTGGTATAAAGCTGTTCTCAATAGGCACCCCTGGCATTCCTTGCCACACCCTCATGGGACTCTGCCTGCCTGCAGCTGTAGTGTGCAGGAGAAACTCGCTGTAGCCTTAAGCTGGCTGCCAGCCTGGGCAGGGGATTCACAGAAAGGAGAATCTAGTTTGTTGCTGAAGCTAAGAGTGTTTGCGGGAATTGGGATGATTGACTTTCTGGAGGTGTGTTTGTGTGTATGGGTGGGGGGCAATTTCTTCAAATGGGTTAGTTTGCTCTATGATGCAGACAATATTGCTGTGCCCGCATGGTTTGGGTGTGATTGTGCAAAGTTTTGAAAGCTGCCACAGTCCTGGCTGTTTTGCACGCAATCAGAATTGTAACTGTTGGTTTATCAGGGTGTGAATGCCACCTCTTCTGTAAATCTAGTATGTCGGCATTCCGAATAGAAGTACCATGCTCTTGAGGGAGATTCGGTGCCCAAGGCAAGTGCTAGGTGCCCTAGATGAACCTTCATTTCCACTGCCTTTAATTAACTTTCAAGCATCTAGGCCTCCCGCCTGAGATTTTGATAACTAAACTCAACAGTCATGATCGGCCCTGCACCCGCCCTCCCAGAATGATCCTATAAGTAGACATAATTGGACATCATGCTTTTAAATATCAGTCTTTTGTTGTATGTGTATATACAATACAGGATGAGGGCAATCGCTCTCCTTGTAGGTGAAAGTACATGCAGATGGTTCTTGGAGATAGTATGACTGTTAGGACCTTTTCTTTTCTTTTTTTAATGCAAGTGTTCTTTGGCCATCCCGTAGAAGCTGCAGTCCTAGGCAACCACCTAATCTGTCCAATGGTTATGTAGGCCCCTGCCTGTGCCATTTATTCTGTGCTGTGTTTGAATGATTCCGAGGAGGCTGGGGTCTTTTCGTGTGCTCCCGCACCACTCCCTGACAGTGCCACCTGGTGGGAGAGGTTTGCACTACAGGAACTGTGAGCTCCCCCATAGTCGGTCTTCTGTATTGTTCCCTACAGTACCTCCTGCTGGGGAAGGTTGGGATTGCAGAATCTGTGAGCTATCCCACAGCCAGCACTCCTTCATCATTTCCTACAGTATCTCCTGTTGGGAAAAGCTTAGACTTCAGGAGATGCGAGTCCTTTCCCCATAGCCAGTGCTCCTGCATCAGTCCTTGCAGTGCCTCCTACTGGAACTACAGGAATAGTGCGCTTACTCATTGCCAGTGGTCTTGCTCCATTCCCTATAGCACACCCTGCTGGGAGAGCCTGGGACTGAACCTAACAATTGACATTATTTCCTCTCCCTCCTTCCCCCTATCTTTTAGATTTAGTCCTGCTGCATCATTGTGTCTCCTCTTCAGCCTGATTTTAATTTCTCTTAGTGCTTCAACTTGTTTAATTGGCTGTAGTTCCAATATGGATAAAAGTAGCAGAGGCTGTCCTACTGTATATAAAGTGCAGTTTGTGTCCTTGGGGTTTGACAGTGTGGTCTACACATGAGCGGCCAATGCATGGTACTAGGTGCAAGCCACTGTCTGACAACCCCAAGGCTTCCAGAGTCACTGACTGAGCCCCACCTTCCAAAAAAAAGGGGTGATGTGGAGAGGCTAACAGGGATGGCTGACCTCGCAAACTATACGAACAGCAGCCTAGTGAAGACTTAGTTGCTGCTGAGGCCCCACTAGCTGTAATGGTGCTATAGATAAGATTGGGCAGTAGAGGAGGGGGGTGCACAGATGTGGGGAGTGGAGGGGAGGTAGACGAGACTGACAGGGTGGAGGGGTGAAGAAGGGAAATGGCCACCTCTGCCCCAGTGCATCTGCTTCACTAATAAGGGTATGTTTATTAAAGGGTGTTAGCTGTTATTGCGGCACTAACATGGGCCAGATGCAGCTACCGCAGACACTTTGTGATAGCCGCATACTGCATGTTAGCAGCAAGAGTGGGCGGGGTGTGGGCAGAGAATGGGAGTGCCTGTACTGTGCGGTTGCTGCAGATGTTGATAGCACACGGTAGTCACACATTTTGCAGACATCGCGATGTTGCCGTGCTGCGACCCCGGCATTTTCACTGCATTATCTGCTGGGGGTAAGGCACTTCTTTTGCGGCTACTGCAGCGC
This sequence comes from Ichthyophis bannanicus, assembly GCA_033557465.1. NCBI lineage: Eukaryota > Metazoa > Chordata > Amphibia > Gymnophiona > Ichthyophiidae > Ichthyophis > Ichthyophis bannanicus. The sequence continues at coordinate 199,958,890 of CM066039.1, forward strand.
TTGTTTGCACTGCCCGGTGTTCTGCGAAAGCCTGATGCCCTTTCGTAGATATACCCCTTAGTCTCTCCACCAGTATGTGACATAATGCTCTTTCTGTGATATACCCAGAGTATAGTCACATGGGTGGGTTATCGCAACTCCTCTGCCCTGCATTCCTTTCCATCTCACTCTGGCCTTTCCTTCCTCTCTCCCAGAATCGAGGATAGACTTTCTTGGCCTGACAGTCTGTGCGTGTGTTGCCAAATTATTAGGTAGGGCCTGTTTTAGGAAGGCTTTTTCCCTCACTCAGTGTCTGTGCAGAACAAATACTTCATAAATCAGGCATATAAACTGGTTAAAAAGAAAAAAGAAGTACAAGCAGGACAATAACAAAGGCAGCTCCAAGGTTCTGGTGTTGGTCTGTATTGTCTCTAGTCAGATTAGATTTCTGGCAGGATAGGACATTTTGCTGCTCCAGCTGCTGTTTCTCCTGCTTCCCCTAGGATTAGCTGGATGTTTTCCTGCTTGTTTTTCTGTGGGAAATGTTTGTTTGTTTTTCTCTCGCCACCTCGAGAATGTGTGGCTCTTCTCTGAAATTTGCTGTGTAGAATGGAGAGTGCATTTCTCTTTTGCGGTGTTGCGCTGCATACAGTCTACCTCGATGGTTTTCAAACTTTTGTCCCATATGACCCCATTTTAACAACTAAAAAGTCACGTGACCCCAGATGAAGGTGAAATCAAAATAGCAGGTCTCCAGCCACCTCCTCCACCTCCTGCCACTCATCTCAAGCAGGAAGGCAGCAGCGACAACTTCAGCAGCAGTCAGCACAGGGTCCCTTGTGTCAGTGTGGAGTGTGTGCTTAGAGACCCCAGGACTCGGCATGGGTTTCCAGCCTAACAGGAAGCTTACCCAGCAGAGGGCAAGGGCCTATGAACGTTCATTAACTCACAGGCCACATGCTGACTGCCACTACTTGGCATAGGTCACAGTGAAAATCCAGAGAGAAGGGGAAATGGCCATGTTTTTGTGTCCCCATCCACTGATGATGTGACCCCCATTTGGGGGTCCCGACCCCAAGTTTGGGAACCACTGGTCTACCTTTTTGGGGGTTCCCTGCCTGCCTTTGCTCACGCAGAACCATGGCTAGATGTCTTAGCGTCTGCAGCAAGCAAGCATATTTACACCTCCCCAATCTCTGCCCCTCCACTTTGATCCCCAGTCCTTTTTTCACTCTCTTTCCTCTTCCCTCAAGCCTGGATGGTAGGAGGATAATAGCACATTTCTTAGCATGTTGTAATATGATTGAGTGATCCCCCTTAGGACATGCTTGTCATAGGTGGAATATCAAGTTTTATTAATAAATAACTAAACCTTCTACTAGTCTACACTTGTATTTCAGTAATTTACTGCCCCAAAAGGCTTTGCTTTGTTTCCTGAGTGACTACCCCGTCACCCACTCCTAATTACAGCCCTGTTCACTTTTCTATTTCTAATTTGTGGGCCCTCGTTCTGCATTGCATAAGGATCTGTCCATGTTCTGCATGTGGTGACTAAGACGAGGCATTTGCTAGCATGTGGTTTCAGTGTAAAGTGGTCTAATTGCCTGCTTGGTGAATTTGAATACACAAAAATAAAGAGAATTCAAGCTTGTGCCAGGGTTGTCAATTGGTTCCACCCTTGCTGGATGGATAGATCTAGTCCTGGTTTTATATCGCTGTCTTCATAATTTGTAGTGGTGTCGTCCCTATCGATTGTTCTCAGAAAGGCGAGGCTACAAATCCTTGCACACAATGGGGGTAAAACTAGGACTGGATCCAGTTGCTCTAGAGATAATGGACAGCATTAAGATCGGCCTGTTTTGCCACTAGGAGGTGTATGGGTGCTCTAGGGCCCAGGAAAGTATTTTAAAGTGTTGCCTTCTCATAGGTAGGGCTGTTGCTGTGCGAGTCCTGTTAATTAGTGCTGTGATGGTATGGCAGGCTTGCTACATGGTGCTCGGCCTTATCTTCTTTTTTTTTCGGTGAGGTCATATGGTGCTTCCCAAAGTGCCCCCTAGTTAGAGGGTCTTTCTCAATTCCTTCCTTCCTTCCTTCCCTCCCTGGATTTCTTTCATTCTTCAGGACACTTAGAAATCCTTAATGTGTTTGCTCAGTGCTGAAAGAACAAGTTAGTGGGTGGGTGCCAAGCCCTGCTGCCAGTGGTTTGAACAAGTTGTCGAGCTGCTGTGGATGCCTTGCAGCCAAGAAGAGAGCCAATTCCCAGCAAAGTCGGTGTCTGGAGAGGTTCTGTAATGCTCCCAGGAATCGGCATTGTACTACATGATTGGGCCACAGAGAAAGGGATGACTCCTGAATAGGCCCCAGAGCCAGTGTGTCGCAGGGAAAATGTACTCCAAATCTGCTTTGTGTCGGTGAGCTGTCTTAACACAATTGATTATCAATTTGTGCACATGAGCAGGAGGATTATTGAGAGGATCTGAACAGGGGGTAGCTATGTGGATTCCCACAGAAACAGAAAAATGACAGCCATTTGCTCATCCATACCACTAAGCTCTACAAGTCCTTCTTTTCCCCATAGAAACATAGAAGATGGCTCCATTCACTAGGCACAACTGAGTTATTCCCTAGTTCTTATCTTTTTATTTTCTTCCTACTAAATTCTGGGACTTGTAATCATGCATACCTCATGGAGACAAAACCCAGGAACAGTGACAAGTTCAAATTAAGAGCCCCTGAGCATTGTTAATCTAAACCACATAGGTTTTGCTGATATGCGGTATAGCAAATAAAGAGTAACATAACATAATATCAGAAATGACTCCCAGAACAGGAGGGAACCACCTCAGAAGATACAATGCAATGCAATGTGTGCCTTCGAGTCAGTTCTGACTCCTGGCAAAGGAGGGTCAATAGCAGGGCTACATTGCAGGGGCTACTTATGTGGAATTTACCCTACTGCCAAGAACCTTAACAGACTAGGAGCTATACCCCTCCATGTCGTCGTCTTATTTATTTTATTTATTTTTATTTACATTCTCTTATATACTGCGCTATTCTGCATCAGTGCAGTTTACATTGAACAAACTGAAATTACATTGAACAGGGCATTATAACTTGGAGATAACCCTCCATTGCCCATATTCCCTGTAAAATAGTTAAGTGGCTTGCCCAAGACCACAAGGAGCACCTGTGGGACTAGACTAGACTAGGATTGGGCCCTGCTATGATCCAAAGTCATACAGGTGATCTTAAAAAGACTCCCACAGTAATCAAATAAGGAATGAGGAGGGCTGCCAGCGTAATGCAAATTTTTAAAGAAGGTTCCAGTAATGATCCAGGAAATTACAGACCAGTGAGCCTGACATTGGTGTTGGGGGGGAGGAAAAACGATAAAAATTAAGAACAAAATTACTGAACACACAGATAACCATGGTTTAAAGGGGTAAAGCCAGCATTGGTTTAGACAAGGGAAGTCTTGCCTCACCAGTCTGCTACATTTTTTTGAAGACGTGAACAAACATATGGATAAAGGTGAATCCGATCTAGATTTTCAGAAAGCATTTGACAAAATCCCTTATGAGAGAATCCCGAAAATTAAAAAGTCATGGAAAGTGGGCAATGTCCTATTATGGATTGGGAACTGGTTAAAAGATAGAAAACACAGAGTAGGACTAAATGGTCAATTTTCTTAGTGGAGAAAGGTAAATAGTTGAGTGCCCCAGGGGTCTGTATAGGGACCTAATGCTTTTTAACATATTTATAAATGATCTGGAAATGGGAACAGTAAGTGAAGTGATCAGATTTTCAGGTGATAACCAAATTATTCAAAGTTGTTAAATCGTGTACGGATTGTACGAGATTGCAGGAGAACCTTGGGAGAATGGAAGACTGGGCATTCAAATGGCAAATTAAAGGGCCTGTTTACTAAACTGTGTTAGGCTTTTGCAGCTAACATGGCCCATTAGTGCAAATAGCATCACATTAGTTGCAAAAGCCATGCACGACATTCCCCCAGCAGATATTCACCAAAAATGCAGAGAGCAGGGCAGACAGAAGCCGGGATGCAGCTGACACCACCCATTGAGCTGGCGTTAGTTGCTCCCACGTTGTCTGCAAAGGGTGTGGTAACCGCATGCCGTTGACACTCGTGGTAACCATGCGGTGCAGAGATGCGCATTTCTCTACCCTCGCCCCACCCATATGTGTAGCTAACGTGTGAGCTTTCTAAGTGTGCCACATTAATGGCTAACGCAAGCAAAGGCAGACAGATAATGCAGTGATTTTCTGCACTAGCATGTCCCATAATGTGGATTCGTGCATTGATGCTGCTAGCAAAGAATAACCCAAACTATAGATACATAATACCACGCTCTACAGTTGTGGTCAGCATTATTGGCACCCTTGCAGTTCAACCCCACAATGCCCAAGATCTCCAAAATAAATAAATAAATAGGCTAGTGAAATGGCTTTGGACTATATATGCACACACATTCAACATAGGAAGGAATCAAATAAAACAAGACCAATTAAAAAAGGAAATAGTATAGAAAATGGGGACATGCCAGGATATGATTATTATACCAAAAATTGGTCAATTACTGAACGATTGGTCAATACCCCAAAAATAACAAATTAATCGCTCATGTATCAATATAGGTGATCAAAAAACTTTCTCCTTTTCATAATAGTTCAAAAACAATGTCTTAAATAACCGAGGTCTGACTTGTTGGCTCTGCCATTAGGACTCTCGTCCATTTCAAAGCAGATTGCCCATTTGCATCAACGACCTCTAAGAACTCAGCAGGTGACTACACTCGGGTGCATATACACTTTTCACAAAAAGCACTATTATTGTACTTATCTGAATGGCCTGAGTACACCCACTGGTATAGGACAGTTTAAGGATCCCGACGCCCTTCACAGGTACCAATCACGCGTTTCATAGCTGTATTTATTTATTTATTTATTTATTTTTTATTTATTTATATTCTCTTATATACCACGCTATTTGGCATCAGTGCGGTTTACATTGAACAAACTGAAATTACACTGAACAGGGCATTATAACTTGGAGATAACTATTTTACAGGGAACATGGGCTATGGAGGGTTAAGTGGCTTTCATCAGGGGATCACTCCAAAATAAATGTCCATAATTCTTCTTGTTAATATGCTATAAAATACAAACGTATCAAACTTACTTATATTCCATTACACCTAACCACAATCTAGTGAGTCATTTAACTAACCATTGCCCATCATGAACAACAAAAACCAACAAACAGAAAAACAAAAAAAACAGAAAAACAAAAAATACCTAAAACAGTTACTGCTGCCCGCATTTCTCCGGTGACTATCCTTTCTTTTACCGGCTCAATTGAAACGCTGTGCATGCGAACTGAACACCTCCCTCCATCTTTAAAGAGACACATGGGATCTAGAGCTCCAATCAGAACTCAATACCTCATACTAACCCTCAACCAACTATCAGACCCGTTTTCTCAACATCAAGGACCCTCACAAAAAAATCTCCGGTATACGATACACACAAGTATGCATACGATCCCATGTGTCTCTTTAAAGACGGAGGGAGGTGTTCAGTTCGCATGCGTGGCGTTTCAATTGAGCCGGTAAAAGAAAGGATAGTCACCGGAGAAATGCGGGCAGCGGTAACTGTTTTAGGTATTTTTTGTTTTTCTGTTTGTTGGTTTTTGTTCATGATGGGCAATGGTTAGTTAAATGACTCAATAGATTGTGGTTAGGTGTAATGGAATATAAGTAAGTTTGATACGTTTGTATTTTATAGCATATTAACAAGAAGAATTATGGACGTTTGTTTTGGAGTGATCCCCTGATGAAAGTACAGCTATGAAACGCGTGATTGGTACCTGTGAAGGGCGTCGGGATCCTTAAACTGTCCTATACCAGTGGGTGTACTCAGGCCATTCAGATAAGTACAATAATAGTACTTTTTGTGAAAAGTGTATATGCACCTGAGTGTAGTCACCTGCTGAGTTCTTAGAGGTCGTTGATGCAAATGGGCAATCTGCTTTGAAACGGACGAGAGTCCTAATGGCAGAGCCAACAAGTCTGAGACCTCGGTTATTTAAGACATTGTTTTTGAACTATTATGAAAAGGAGAAAGTTTTTTGATCACCTATTAGGACATGATTATTAGCACCCTTTCAAACAATTCACATCAGTTTGAACAGAAGAACAGCATTCCCATTGCAGTAAAATTAGACACACCTGTGATCAATTATCAGAACTCACTTGGCATGAATCAGCCAAGTGAGTTCTGATAATTGATCACAGGTGTGTACAGCCTCACCCTTATGTATAGAAAACCGCTGCTGATCGCTGGAAGTAGTGGGATACAAGTGTACACTAAATAAATAAATAAAATCAACCAATGAATGATGGCTCTAATGTTTAAAATGGCCACATTCGTTCCATTTTCACAGTGGTGAAGACGAGAGCTGCCTGAGACTGTCAGAAAAGCCATCATTATCAAACTTCAAAGGGGTACAATACCATCTCCAAAGACCTTGGGATTTCTGTGTCTACAATTTCCAATTTTAAGAACTTTTCTGCTCATGGAACTGTCAAAAACCTCCCAGGATGTGGTGCGAAGAGGACAGTTAACCCAAGAAGTCTTCGAAGGTTAGTGCAAATTGTTGGAGAAACACCAAATGCAACAATTAAGGCTGACCTGGAGCAATCTGGAGTGGTGATTTCAACCCGCACCATATGCTGCGCACTAAACAAAGAAGGACTTCATGGGCAAAGGCCAAGGAGGACCCTGCTGCTCAAAAACAGACATAAAAAGGCACACCTGATCTTTACCAACACCCACCTTGAGAAACCACAGTCCTCGGAAAATGATCTTTAGATAGATGAAACCAAACTTGAGCTCTTTTGGCAATGCAGACCAGCGATACATTGACAGGCGAAGAAATGAAGCTTATAAGGAAAAAACACCCTTCCTACAGTTAAATTTGGTGGAGGTTCCATAATGTGGTGCTGTTTTTGCTGCCTCAGGAACTGGAGGCCTGGAATGTATTAAAGGAATCATAAAGTCAGAGGACTACCAAGATATTTTTGATGCAAAATGTGCTACCTAGTGTCAGAAAGCTAAGTCTGGGTCGAAGGTCCTCCAGCAGCACAGTGACCCAAAACATACATCCAAAAGTCCAAAGGATGATTCCTTATCGTCACTCCAGTCCAGTCCCTTACTTCTGGGTTGCGCAACCCTTCCAGCAGCTTGGAGGCTGAGCCCAACCTTTTTGGGGGATGGAGCGGTATAAATACCACTAGGACCACCCCTAGGCACCAGTATTCTCAGCCTCCAAGCAGCTGGAGGGTTCCGTAAGCCTAGTGCTTACTGGAGTCTCCTTTTTTATATCTTTTTGATTCAAATTCACCTTTACTTTCTTTATTAATTCTTTGTTTTTACCTTTTAGTGGTTGCAGGTCCCTGTGCCTTTAATTCTCCTGCTTGCTCTCTACTCCCTCCCCCCCACCTCCCCTGACTGTCCGGGCCGGGGATCGGAGGTGGTTTCCCTGCAAGCAGCAGTGGGGAGGACCTCGCAAAGCTCCTCTGCTGCTTATCCGGCCGGCTCCTGTACAATTATTTTGCAGCCCTGCCCTGCCTCGCGCCGAAACCCTCATGGTGGCTGAGCGCTAGAGGCAACACCGCGTGTTCAAGCTCACCGCCGGCCCCGTCCCGGAGCAGAGGGATGCGGGGTCGAGCTCCGGAGGCTGCGTTTCCAGCAGGAAGTTGTTTTCGGCGGCGATTCCCGGCTCTAAGGGAATCACGGTGTCCAGCCCTGATTCGGCATACAGAAGGAAGATCGGGCGGTGAGCAGACCCGCAACTCCCGTTAGGGCTCCACGTGGTGAGGCCTACCACGTGTAGAGCCAACGGTGGCAGTCCGCGGAGTCGGGCCCAGACATTTTATCAGCAAAACTTCTGAAACCGCAAGTACTGGGGATTGTTTTAAGGATGGGCATTTCTTTGTTTTTAATATTTTAAATTGGTTTTTGTTATCTTGTTGTTTTGATTCAAGATTTATTTTAATTCAAGATTTAAAGGGGAACTGCTAATACAAGTAGTGGAGAGAGCATACACAGTTATTAAAGGAACGGTTTAACTCTGCATCGGAGCGCTACAGTCTCCCCTTGGTTAGACCCAGCGTTTCAGCCCCGAAGCTCAGGAAGGGCTACTGTAACCCTCCCAAGGTCATGGCGGCCAAGTCTTGGTGTCCATCCTGTGGCACCCGGCGGGGTACCTCCTCGGAGGCAGGGATCTGCAGGGGTTGTGCTGCAGTGGCTGCCTCCGTGGAGCAAGAAATCAACTTGGCCATGTCACAAGCTTCCCAGGGCTCTGAAGATCCCCTACAAGGGGAAGGGGGTTCCCAGCTACCCCCTTCTACATCCTCGGATTTATCCACTCCTCCCTTGCCCCCCCCCTCCTGTCCTACGGGGGAAGGGGAAGCCTGTGATTTTTTTCTCCCCTGACTTCGTCCTATTACTACACAAGGCCTATTGCTTACGTAAGCAGGGCTTGGGGTCAGGAGATGCTGGAACATCAGCAGAGGTCAAATCGACCAAGCCCACGAGAGTAGGCAATGCGGAACCAGGGATTCCGTCTAAGCGCCCCCGTCTGAGCTCTGAGGAGCCTCTCCCGTCCCTCTCACAGGATAACCCTGAGGAAGAGAACTCAGACAGGGAGTTGGACGAGGAAGAGGAGGAGCTTGAAGAAGGGGAGATCCCTGAGGAAGATCATTCACGTGTAATCAGGGTCTTTCGTCGGGAGGAACTCCCGGCATTAATTAATGAATCCCTAAAAGTTCTCAATGTTGCCTCAGACACGCCGGCAGAGGAGGAGGCGTTGGAAGATCCTCTAATCCAGGCCATCAGGAGATCACAGAAAGTTTTCCCTGTCCACAGAGTGGTGCGTCAGATGATCCAGGAGGAATGGGATCAACCGGAGTCAAGCCTAAGGGGAGTCCGATCCATGACCCGCCTATATCCGCTCCCAGAGTCAGATAAAGAGCTGCTGAAGTCCCCCAGGGTGGATGCGGCGGTGTCAGCTGTTACGAAGAAGACTACTATCCCAGTCGAGGGCAGCACGGCCCTGCGAGATTCTCAAGACAGAAAATTGGATACGCTTCTAAAACAAGCCTTTTATATTAGTGCGCTGGCATTACAGGCCTCCGTTTCAGGGGCCTGGGTAGCACGGGCCTGCTTAAGATGGTCACAACAGCTTCAATCAGCGGAGGGCTCCGCGGAAGAAGCGCAAGCCAACGCTGCTAGACTGGAATCCGGAGCGGCCTACTTGGCGGATAGCCAGTATGACCTCATCAGAAGCCTGGCCAAAAACATGGCCTCGGTTGTGGCTGCTAGGCGTTATTTGTGGCTCCGGAATTGGGCCGCCGATGCCTCCTCCAAGTCACGCCTCAGTCACCTCCCCTTTAAAGGAAAGCTGTTATTTGGGGAGGATTTAGAAAAGCTAGTAAAGGACCTGGGCGAATCTAAGGGAGGCAGGCTTCCGGAAGACAGACCGAAGCAAGGGCGTCCCCTGGCCCCGGTACGTAACCAATCAAGGGACCCCCGGAGGTTTCGCCCAGCCAGGTCAAACCCCTTTCCCAGGGGCCGTTTTCCCTCAAGGGATCAAGGTTTTAGAGGGTTTCGAGGAGCAGGGAGAGGCTTCGGCGCCTCTTCCTCCTCCTCGGGCCGTAGAAAACAGCAATGAGACAACAGGGGTCCAGGGGGACGGACTTCCGGTCGGCGGTCGCTTAAGGCAGTTTCTTCCCGCCTGGTCCCGGGTTACATCCGATCAATGGGTCCTAGAGGTGATCAGAGAGGGCTATGCTCTCGAATTCGCAAAGCAGATACCGCCAGCCTTCGTTCTGTCTCCCTGCGGTTCCCAAGCAAGGAGTGTGGCGATAGAGGCAACTCTTGCCCGACTAATAGCTCTCGGGGCCGTGGTTCCGGTTCCACCAGACCAGTACGGCTCGGGTCGGTACTCGATCTACTTCGTGGTCCCAAAGAAAGAAGGGTCCTTTCGCCCGATACTGGATCTAAAGCAAGTCAATCGCTGTCTCAGAGTACCTCACTTCCGGATGGAGACCCTACGTTCGGTCATAGCAGCCGTAAGGGACAGGGAGTTCCTGACGTCCCTAGATCTGACAGAAGCCTACTTGCACATACCAGTCAGAAAGTCCCATCAACAGTTCCTGAGATTCGCAGTACACACAGGCCACTATCAATTCCAGGCTCTACCTTTCGGTCTAGCTACGGCTCCAAGGACTTTTACCAAAGTGATGGTGGTAGTAGCGGCTTCCCTACGGAAAGAGGGAATACTAGTGCACCCTTACCTGGACGATTGGCTAATCCGGGAAAAGTCGGAAGAAGAGAGTCGCTCGGCAACGGCCAGAGTAGTCCAAGTCCTAGAGGAGCTGGGGTGGATCATCAATCGAGCAAAAAGCAGGATGACCCCCTCCCAGGAGCTCGAATATCTCGGGGCAAGGTTCGACACCAACAAAGGCAGAGTGTTTCTGTCGCGTACAAGATCAAGAGACCTAAGGCTTCTAGTCACGCAGTTTCTGCACAGAAGGAGCCCCTCAGAGTGGCATTATCTCCAGGTCCTGGGAACCATGGCCGCGGCTATAGAGGTAGTTCCATGGGCCAGGGCCCATATGTGGCCCTTGCAGCGGGCCCTATTGCGGCGTTGGTCCCCTCAGCATCATCCTTTTGTCAATGCAGTTACCCTGTGCTCCACGGACCAAGCAGACACTCCACTGGTGGCGGAGCTCCAGAAATCTGGATCGCGGGATGCCTCTCGAACCTCCTCAGTGGTTACTGTTAACGACGGATGCCAGTCTAGCGGGCTGGGGTGCCCACTGTGAGGACTAGTTTGTCCAGGGTCGCTGGACACCGTTGGAAGCTCAATGGCCCATCAACAGGCTGGAATTACGGGCTGTTGTCCTAGCCCTCAAGGCTCTCGAGACCTTAGTGATGAAAAGAGCAATTCGCGTCCTCTCCGACAATGTCACAGCAGTGGCATACATCAACCACCAGGGCGGCACCAGCAGCCCCGCCCTAGAGAACGAGGCGGAGGCCCTGTTCCGCTGGGCCGAGGTTCGGTTGGAAGCGCTCTCAGCTCAGCACGTGGCCGGCACGGACAACGTCATGGCAGATTACCTCAGCAGGTGCAGGATAGACCAAGGAGAGTGGGAGCTGGACCAGGGGACCTTCGACCAAATAGTTGCCCATTGGGGTCTCCCGGTCATGGATCTCATGGCACGGTTCGCGTCCGCCAAGGTGGCTCGCTTCTTCAGTCGAAGGAGAGAAAGAATGTACGAAGGACTGGATGCCCTGTCCCAGAAGTGGCCTTCGGAAGGGCTCCTCTGTGTTCCCCCCCCTGGGCTCTGATCGGAAAGGTCCTCCAACGGGTGGAGGCTCACCGGGGATTGATAATCCTCATAGCACCGGATTGGCCACGCCGTCCCTGGTATGCGGATCTGGTGAGGCTACTCGCCGATCAGCCTTGGCGTCTTCCCTGCAAAAGGGACCTGCTGAGGCAAGGGTCGGTTCTAATGCCTCACGTGGATCGATTCTCGCTTACGGCCTGGCTATTGAAAGGGCACGGCTCCTGAAGCGGGGCTATTCAGGAGCAGTAATCACAACGCTGTTGAAGGTGAGGAAGCGCTCAACCAGTCTCTCCTACGTCAGAGTTTGGCGCATCTTCGAAGCGTGGTGTGCAGAGCACCGGAGGAATCCTCTTCCGGCCTCGGTCCCTGAGGTCTTGGAATTCTTGCAAGCAGGCTTTGACAAGGGTCTAGCGCCCAGTTCCCTAAGGGTCCAACTAGCTGCCATCGCTTGCTATAGAGGTAAGGTCCGCAGCAAGTCCCTAGGGGCCCACTCGGATGTTTCCAGGTTCCTTAGAGCGGTTAAGCGACTGCGTCCTCAACGAAGGTCGATCATCCCCCCTTAGGATCTGATCCTAGTACTAAATGCCTTGGTCGAGGAACCCTTTGAGCCAGTTAAGAGAGCCACCTTAAAGGATCTAACCCTGAAGACAGTTTTTCTGGTCGCTATATGCTCGGCCAGGCGGGTCTCAGAACTACAAGCGCTTTCTTCTCAGCCCCCCTTTCTATCCTTTCTCAAGGACAAGGTAGTCCTGAGGACGGTTCCTTCCTTCTTGCCTAAGGTTATTTCCCCCTTTCATATGAACCAGGTAGTTACTCTTCCGTCCTTCCCGGCCGAGAGGTTAGAAGGAAGGGAGAGCAAGCTGCGCTTACTAGACGTTCAGAGGGCCTTGAAACGTTACCTCTCCCGCACAGCCTCCTTTCGGAAATCAGAACGCCTTTTCATTCAGTTCGGGGGGCGCACAAAGGGGAGGCGGCGGCCAAGGCCACCATCTCCAGATGGATTAGAGAAGCTATTGCCTCCGCCTATATCCTGAAAGGGAAACAGGTGCCAGGGGGCCTGCGGGCACACTCAACCCGGGCGCAGGCTACCTCTTGTGCAGAATTTAGTCTAGTTCCCCCGCTGGATATTTGTAGGGCAGCGACTTGGTCCTCCCTGCATACCTTTACCAAGCACTACAGGCTGGACGTACAGAGTTCAGCGGACGCTCGGTTTGGCCTGTGATAAGGAAGCTTATCATAGCTCAGGAAGGAGCTATAGAAAAGGTGAAGTGACTCTGAACAAGCAACCTGTCAGTTCTGGTAGAAATAAGAAAACAGAATTTTCCCATAAAAGACTACCAGTCCCAAATGCACCAGGTTTCCAACAGCCATTAGAGGAGCTGAAGTGGGGAAACGTGTGTTCAATCAGGAGGGCTATGAGGTAATCCCCAAGCACTCATCTCAAAGGGCAGGGCCTGATTCAGCACAGCTGCGCTGTGCTAAGGTGGAGCACTCATCAAAGCAGAATAAAGGTAGAGTTTATTCTACAGAGAATTATCCTCATCCTCAGAATCAGCTTGGATATCCTCATCCTCAGAATCAGCTTGGATATCCTCAGCTTGGAGGTCTTCATCATCTGGAGGATCATCAGAAGCAGAAGCCAGAACGGACGGACAGAGAGGGCAAGAAACCCTTTGGAAGAAAGAAGAGAAAAGCATTTGGGAGGTCTAAAGGAGTCCAGAGCAGTACGTATACTGGGAGACATTCAAAAGGCCAGCGTACACCATTGGACTGGGGAAAACCAGAGGAGTGGTGCTGCAGAGCTAGGCATCTCCAGACGGTACCTGTGAGGGAGACGGCTGCACTTGGAAGGGACCCTAGGACCCATGCCAGAAGGTATGTGAAGAGAGATCCAGTGTCCAGGGATCTGGATTGGAAGGCTGGACATAAGAACTGGACTACATACTGGCCAGGCTATTTAGAGAGGAACTCTAACAGCAATGGAAGCTCAGGTATGAACACTGATCTATGCCCTAGCTATAACCTTGAAAGACAGCAGGGAAACAAGTATTCTCCTGAAAGTGCTCCATTGAGAAATTCCTCTGTGCCAATCCATGATATTGAACCCATGATTGTTGAAGAAGGGGGAGGAGTCTTAGATACAGGCTGTGAATACATGGATTGCTCTCTGTCTAAACTCCTTTGGTAATTTTCTGTTACAAAGTCCAGCAACCATCACAAAGAAATACAAACTTGTTCTTTAATCTACTCAGAAAACTCCTGAAGTAGGATTTGAGCCACGCAGTAGAAAGCAAGCCAGCTAAGGGGTTTCAGCTGGGTAACTGCTAGCAATTGAGCCTTACCTAATTGCTTGTGAGCTCTGAGGGAATCACTTCTGAGTCTATGTGGGAAGATATAAGAAGTTAACCTGAAAAGAACAGTTTTTCCCTTCTTTGTGGATTTTGTTTGTTGTTTGATACACTGCTAAGAAAATATTAGCTAAAGCCTACAGAAAAGACCAGTTTGTTACCAACCAGGTCTTTATTCTTTTGCTTTGATTGCCTGACAAGTTCAGCTGTTGTTTTCCTGATTTTGTTTTTCTAAGTTAAACACTGAAAGCAAGTATCCTGTTTTATGTGCTACCAAGCATATCTGTGTTGGGAGAAATAACCCCATAAATAAATATCTTATTGGCTTTACACTCAAGCACAACTAATTATTGTGAGCAGCTGTGTCTGGTGTGAATGGACTGCATTTCCCACAATCCCTTGCAAATCATATTGATATATGCACTTGCCAAGACTGTCAACATTCTCACCCAGGCAGCCGTCTGACAGGCCTTGCGGTTCTTCAGTCCGCTATGTCGGACCCCACCCAGGGTTGAACTGCTCTGCTACATCCTAGAAGTAAGGGACTGGACTGGAGTGACGATAAGGAAGAAGCAATTAGATCTTACCTGCTAATTGGTGTTCCTGAAGGAACGACAGTCCAGTCCCTGTTCCCGCCCGGTTCTCCGACATCCATTAAGACCTATTAGACCTGTTAGTCAGGGGCGGAGCGGTGGGCCGAGCGTGAGGCAGGTGCTGGGGGGGAGGTGCACAAGGGGAGGACAGCACGGACAGACGCAAGTTAACCACCTCCTTTTTTCGTGGGCCTTCCCCCTCTCCTACTCCTAATCCTTAAAAAAAAAAAAAAAAAGTTCAATTTGTTAGTTATAAGTATCGGTTTGCCTTTCGGGGTTAATTTATGTAGGTCTTTAATGGAAGTTTAAGTCTGCTTTTTCATTCGATTACTGGTGCCTAGGGGTGGTCCTAGTGGTATTTATACCGCTCCATCCCCCAAAAAAAGAAATGGAGACAAAACAAATCCCCAACAACTCAAGAGAAATACGTAAATACCCTCAACATATATAAGCAAGCAATAGACAGCGCCAAAAGAAACTACCACTCTAACATACTCAACAATTCAATAAACCGACCAAGAGAATTGTTCTGTATAATACAGAAACTAACAAACAAAACATACAACTCAGACGAAACGTCCATCGAAATCTCCCCACAAGAATTAGCACAATACTATATTAATAAAACAAAAATACAAATGAATAACCCCCCAATAACACACAATGAAAAGAAGCACCCAACCCTGGATACCTGGTCCAACTTTAGTCCAATATCAAAGACCACTCTCAAAACTACCATATCTAACATCAATACCACTACATCATACCTTGACCCATGCCCAGTTGATTGGATAAAAAAGACACTCCCAATACTCTCCTCATTCATTCTCCCTATGGTCAACATATCATTAGAAAAAGGATATCTTCCACCATCCCTCAAACACGTCCAAATACGACCAATACTTAAAGATAAAACATTAGACAAATTATCCCCAAAATCATACAGACCTATATCAAGCATTCCCTTCATGGCCAAACTCATAGAAAAAATAGTCCAAACCCAACTACAGGAATTTATCGACACATCAAACCTCCTTGATGAACACCAATATGGCTTCAGACCATTCCATGGGGTCGAAACATTACTAACAATCCTTTATGACACATTACTAAGAGGAATTGATGACTCTAAACAAGCCTTCATCCTAGTATTCCTCGACATCTCTGCTGCATTTGACAGCGTCAATCATATAACAATGCTCAACAGACTTCAACAAATAGGAATTACATCCACTGTTTACAACTGGTTCAAATCCTACCTGTCAAACAGAACCCAAACAGTAAGAATTCTTAACCAAACATCTAACACTTTCAACCAAACACAAGGCCTCCCACAGGGATCTGCACTATCAGTATTATTATTTAATATTTACCTTCAACCAATCAGCAACATCTTTAAACGTCACGGTGTCTATTACCATATTTACGCCGACGATATAATGTTCTATCTCCCATTTAAAATCCCACATCCTCCACTACAACAAATAACGGAATGCTTTAAAGAAATAACATTATGGCTCAAAGACCAGAACCTACACATAAATTTTTCTAAAACGGATGTACTATATATTACTAAAAACCAAACCTACAAACCTCCAACTACTATCACCCTAGATAACCATGAGATCAACACAAAAAAAGAAATAAAATACCTAGGTGTGATACTTGACAACAAACTTAACATGGACTCACACATAAAATACCTAACAAAAAACATACACTACAAACTTAAGACACTGAGACAACTAAGACCTTTAATTCACTTGCAAGACTTCATAGCTATAATTCAAGCTATTATAACTCCACACTTCGATTTTGCAAACTTAATCCTTAATGGCATCACAAAGCAAAATATTAAAAAGATACAATTAACCCAGAACATCGCAGCAAGGATAATAAGGAACTTAAGCTCAACAGAACATATCACACCGATCCTAGCTGAACTCCATTGGCTACCCATAGACAGCAGAATAAAATACAAGATTCTTCTAACAACATTTAAAACTATAAACAACTTAGCCCCGTCTGTACTCAATACTCTCATCAAAGTAGAAAATGATAAACGAACACAAAGGAGTCGAAACTCAAATACTATAACAGTACCAAAGGATTACACAAAAGCTACAAAACAAACTAACAAGAGAGCATTCTCACACTCAGCTCCCACCCTCTGGAATAACCTTCCTGACCACATTCGCCAACTGTCAGACATAAAGGAATTTAAAAAACAACTAAAAACCCATTTATTCTCTTTATACTACAACAAAGGAGCAGAATTCACCCAGACCACTCAAAGAGACACAGGTTAACAATCATAATACAAATCATAGCTACATGTTCTCTGAAGTATAAATTAAAATACAACCCAAGTGATATATACCACAATTTATAATTCATGACATAATTTGTAAATATTAACAATGTAAATATGTTCTAACAGTTTAATGTTCTAATAATTATAATGTTAATACTTTATATTGTTACCTGTAAATAGTTCAATATGTTCTATGTAAACTGACTTGGTATGATACCATCCATACCATATAACATACTGTTCATTGTAAACCGCACTTGATACTTGTGAAAGAGCGGTATAGAAATAATTGCTAAATAAAATAAAAAATAAAAAGGTTGGGCTCAGCCTCCAAGCTGCTGGAAGGGTTGCGCAACCCAGAAGTAAGGGACTGGACTGTCGTTCCTTCAGGAACACCAATTAGCAGGTAAGATCTAATTGCTTCTTAAAAAGGAAAAAAATGGACAGATTTAAACTAGTAGCAATCGAGAACCTTTGGAAAGAGCTGAAATCTGCCTTTGGTAAAAGGAATCCTGGAAACATTCATGAGCGGGAACAAATCGCAGTTGAGGAGCGGAAGAAGCTACCATCAGACAGATGTAAGAAACTTATAGATGGCTACAAGAAATGCTTGGAGGCCGTCATCACTGCCAAAGGTTGTGCAACCAAAGATTAGTGAAGGGTGCCATCAGTTCTGTTCAGGTCAAATTGTTGTTTTCCCAGAAATTACTATGTCAACATTGCACAGACATCTTTATTCTGTTGTATACCTTTGAACATACTGTTAAAATATTATGATGACATACTGTTGGAATATTTCCAATTTCTCAAGATATTGTACACAACATACCTAAAATGCAAGAGTGCCAATAATGTGACCACAACTGTGCATTAGGAATCTCCACCCAGGAAAAGAATGTAGGTGGTGTTGTGGACAAGACGCTGAAATTCTCTGCTCAATATGCATTGGTGGCCAAGAAAGGAGGAAACAAAATTGGTGCTCTAGGAAAACAATAGAAAATAAAGCATAAAATCATAATGTCTTTGTATTGCCCCATAGTCATGACTGCATCTTTATTATTGTCTTACTAATCTGTTATGTGTTTTTTTTTTGAAGTTGTGAATAAACAGGTAGACAAAGGTGAGTCGGTTGATATAGTGTATTTGGACTTTCAGAAAGTCTTTGACAAAGTCCCTCATCAGAGACATTTGGCAAAACTAAAGAGACATGGGATAGGAGGCAGTACACTATTGTGAATCAGGAACTGGTTAAAAGATAGAAAGCAGCGGGTAGGGCTAAATGGCCAATTTTCCCAATGGAGAAAGGCGAATAGTGGAGTACCCCAGGGATCTGTGCTGGGTCCGCTGCTTTTTGACATATTCATAAATGACCTGGAAAAGGGAATAACGACTGAGGTTATCAAATTTGCAGATGACAGAAAATTATTTAAAGTAGTTAAAACCCAAGAGGATTGTGGAAAATTGCAAGAGGATCTTGATAAATTGGAAGACTGGGCATCAAAATGGCAGATGAAATTTAATGTGAACAAGTGCAAAGTTATGCACCTAGGGAAGAACAACCCAAACTATGGTTACACGATGCAAGGTTCCACATTAGGAACTACCACCCAGGAAAAAGATTTAGGCGTCATTGTGGATAACATGTTAAAACCCTCGGCCCAGTGTGCAGCGGCAGCCAAGAGAGCAAATAGAATGCTAGGAATCATAAGGAAAGGAATGGAAAATAAAACAAACTATATTATAATGCCTCTGTATCGTTCCATGGTGCGACTGCACCTTGAATATTGTGTGCAGTTCTGGTCGCCGTATCTTAAAAAGGATATAGCGTTATTAGAAAAGGTTCAGAGAAGAGCCACCAAAATGGTAAAGGGAATGGAAGGATACCCCTATGAAGAAAGGCTAAAAAGGTTAGGGCTCTTTAACTTGGAAAAGAGACGGCTGAGGGGAGATATGATAGAAGTCTATAAATTAATGAACCGAGTGGAACAGGTAAACGTAGATCGATTGTTTATGTTATCAGAATATAGAAAGACTAGGGGACATGCAATGAAGCTACAGGGTAACCTATTTAAGACTAATAAGAGAATATTTTTTCACTCAATGTATAATCAAGCTCTGGAATTCGTTACCGGAGGATGTAGTAAAAGCTGTTAGTGTAGCTGGGTTTAAAAAAGGTTTGGACAAGTTCCTGGAGGAAAGGTCCATTAACCATTATTAAAAAGGGACCCAGGATATCAATGCTTGACCCAATACAAGCATTGTGGAACCTGTGTCTTTTGGGGAAACTGCTAGGGACGTATGACCTAGATTGGCCACTGTTGGAAACAGGATACTGGGCTTGATGGACCCAGTATGGCATATCTTATGTTCTTATTGTGTTTAATTCTGGTTACTGCATTTCAAAAGAGAAATAATGAAATTAGAAAAGGTACAGAGAAGTACAACCAAAGCGATAAAAATAATGGAACAATTCTATGAAGAAATGCTTAGGGCTCTTCAGCTTAAAGAAGAGATGGCTGAGTGTAGCTATGAGGTCTCTCAAATCCTGTGTGGAGTGGAAGGGGTAAATATGAATCCATTGTTTACTCTTTCTGAAAGTACAAAGACTAAGGGGAACACTGCATACTGAGTAGTACAATCAAAACAAATCAGAAAAAAATATTTTATAACTTGACACACAAGCTCTGGAATTTGTTATTGGCGCATATGGTAAAGTGAGGTTTCTTACGCTGTAATGGGGGTTCTCGGCCACACCTAGGTAAGTTATCTGATGGTGCCATGGACAGAAGCGCTTTCCTAGAAAAGCCTTTGAGTATGTGTTAGGTAGTCTATAGCTCGCTGCCCACCCCACATCTACCTCAGTATGTCTCCAGCTATAACCACTTGGGATTGCTTTGTTTACTTCTTTTTGTAGGCTCATCTTTAAGGGAAATGGGTTGGTTTGTGTGGCTAACTTATCCTGTTGTCTATGGAGAACCCATTACAGGTAAATAACCTTGCTTTCTCCATGGACAAGCAGGATGATCCATCCAAACGCTCTTGACTCTCAAGCGAAAGGCTGCAGGTGTTCTATGGTTTCATGTATGATATCCCCGTAGCCTGTATGAGAATTGTGGTAGGATGAAGGCATGTGAAAGGGTTCCCTCTGGTTGAGCAGTGCCATGTGGGAGTCTGTTTGGTTGCATGTGAACAGGGCTTAACTTTATTGAAGGCAGGTGCATACTAGGGTGTTCCGGATACATCAACTTAACTTAATTACTTAAGAGACTGTTCATTAGCTCCAAAACCAAAAAAAATCATTAAAAAAACCCAGCAAAACAACGAGACGGTATCTTGCCTGTTATGTAGATAGGGGAACACATATACAAACAATTTTTTGTCGGAACTTACACTTTGAAGAAACAATTCCTTCTCGTAGTGTGGTGTTCCTTTTTTTCTTTTTTTAGGGACGCAACCCTAACAAGTCCTAAGGGGACATTACCCCCTTCAGTACCAACCAGTATAAACGTATTCTTTAATCATAGGTAATAAACCAGAGAAAAAGAAAAAGTCACTTAGCTGATCCAGCCTTCCTTTCAGGATTGTGGACCGGTCATGTGACTACACCAGGAAGTTTAAATGTGGACACTATCCGGGTGCATGGCGGAGCAACACAGTTTGAAGAAGAGCCAGGAGAATCTTAGGCTTGAAACACAACATTGGGTTACTGATTCATGATTTTGATCTCGATATAGTTGCTGCAGATAAGTTTTAGAAAGTTGTGTTAGCTGAAGTTTAAATATGCATCCAGTTGTATGATCGAGGATGGCTTGAACATTCTCTCAAAATATCAGTGAGGGAGTTCCGAAAAGTATCTATATGGCTTCAAGAAGAATGGAGTCACAAGAACTCTCAATCCTGAAAGGAAAGCTGGATCATCTAAGTGACTTTTTCTTTTTCTCTGGTTTATTACCTATGATTAAAGAATACATTTATACTGGTTGGTACTGAAGGGGGTAATGTCCCCTTAGGACTTGTTAGGGTTGTGTCCCTAAAAAAAGAAAAAAAGGAACAATACACTACCAGAAGGAATTGTTTCTTCAAAGTGTAAGTTCAGACAAAAAATCGTTTGTATATATGTTTCCCTTGTTTTGATGAATATATTTGTAGGAAATATATAGCAGGGTTAGTTTCTAGGGATGACATGTAGATAGGGTAACCTTTAGTAGTGGGAGGCTGTGTAAAGCGAAGTTACTTACCTGTAACAGGAGTTCTCCGTGGACAGCAGGATAAATCAGTCACACTTGGTGATGTCATTCGACAGTGCTGTAGCCTTTCTGAGCATGATCCTACTAGCCCTATCCACTGGTCTGTCCCTAGCTAGCCAGTACGCTTGCTGCTAGGTAGGCGGGTGCCAGGTTTAGAGGCCGACCTCCTCCAGGGAGGTAGGTGGGTACATGTAGTTGACTTATTATGCTGTCCACAGAGAAGCCCTGTTACAGTTAAGTAACCTCACTTTCTCCTAGGACAAGCAGGATAAGTCGGCCACACTTGGTGCCTCCCCAGCTGCGTCCGTGTGCTGTGGTGGATGGGGTGAGGCCAAAGTCCTGGCAAGACTCGGTAACGACAGTTCGCTGAGCCTTAGGAAAGAATGCTTTATTGGCGTAAACATATAGCGGTAGGGCAACTCAATCCGCTGTGCACTGAGAACATGGTGCCCACAGCAAATGTGCAACTACAAAGTGGCAGTGGCAAACATGCAACAAAAATGAGGTAATGTAAACATGCAAGAAAAATGTAAAATTGGCAAATGTGCAACAGCAACAACAATGCAAATGTGCGACAGCGGCAATTGTGCAACAAGAATTTGATAGTGGCAAAAGTACAACAGTAGCACCCCACAAAGGGGGCATGGCCCCGGCCAGGGTACAGTGAGCTCACCAGACATTACCCTGGGTGAGTCAGTATGTCCAAGTGGATTTCCGCCACTGGTGTGTCTACCACGGCCAAGACTGCTCAGCTAAAGGAGGTCTCTCTCCGTGCCTCGAGGTCGAGGCAGTAGTGTCTCTGGAATGTGTGCACAGAGGACTAGGTGGCAGCCTTACAGATGTCAGTCATCGGTACGAAGTAGAGGTTGGCGATGGTGGTGGCCAATGCCCAGAGTTTATATGTGTTCACCCTCGATATGGCTTGAGCTCCCGCCTGGTTCAGGCAGAAGGTTATGCAGCTGGAAATCCACAGTGATAGGGTTCGCTTAGTGACCGAGCCTCCCAGTTTGTTGGAGTCACAGGAGACAGAGTTGGGTCCCCTGTGGGTGATGTGTTGTCCTGTGTAGGAAGATGCGTAGGGCCCTGATGCAGTCCAGGGTATGGAGCCTCTGCTCTTCCAGGGAGGTATGGGGCACCGGGTGTAAGGTCAGCAGTTCGATGACCTGTTTGATATGGAAGGTGGACGGCACCTTGGGGATGACCTTTGGGTAGGTACGGAGAGTGGCTTAGTCCTGGTAGAGCTGTGTGTATGGTGGGTGCACCACTAGAGCCTGTGGTTTGCTGATCCATCTGTGATCGCTATCAGGAAGAGTGTCTTCCAGGAGGCGTACTTCAATTCTGTTGTCTGCAGTGGTTCAAATGGCTCTCGCATTAGCTGGTGAGGACCACATTGAGGTCCCAGGGGGGCACTGGGAGCCGGACTGCAGGGTGGAGGTTCACTGGGCCCTTCATGAAACGGATGACCAACGGGAGTGTGGCAATGGAGTTGTTGCTGGTTCGGTCATGGAAGACTGCAGTTGTGGAGAGGTGCACTCGGATGGACTGTGTTTTGAGGCTATGGTCGAAGAGGGAGGTGAGATACTGGAGGATTTATGCCACCGGGCAGGAAAAGGGGTCCAGTCGCTGTGATGCACACCAGGTGCTGAAGCACCTCCATTTCAAGTTGTAGAACTTTCTTGTTGATGGGTGCCTTGTAGCCAGTATCACTTGTTGCACCTCGGAGGGTAAGTTGAAAGATGACAGGTTCAGCCTTTCAGTTTCCATGCTGTCGGTGTGAGTGCCAGCAGGATGGGGGTGCAGTGTTTTCTCACCATCCTGGGTGATGAGATCCAGTCTCAAAGGGAGGTGTGCGGGGAGCTCCAGAGTCGGGCAGTGGAAGTAGGGGAACCACATCTGTCTTGGCCAGTGAGGCGCATTGAGAATGGCCTGCGCCTTGTCCCGGATAATGCACAGTAGGCTCTTTAGTATGAATGGAGCTGTGGGAAAGGTCTACACTAGTGACCACTCTTCCCCCCCCTCCCCCCCAGGACACATCGAAGGCATCCGTGGCGAGACTGTGGGTGGACAGGCGTTTTGAGCAGAAATGGGGACACTTCGTGTTCTCCTCCATGATGAATAGGTCAACTTGTGGCCGTTCCCACTGGTGGAAGAGGGAATCTGTCACTTGTGGGTTGAGGGTCCACTCGTGCAGGTTTAGCTGATGGCTGAGTCTATCTGCCAGCTGGTTCTGCACCCCTGGTAGGTAGGAGGCTTATAGCAGGTAGTGCATGGATATGGCAAAGGTCCAGATCTTGAGAACTTCCCTACAGAGCGAGCAGGAACCTGTTCCCCTTGCTTGTTGATGTAAAACATGGCCACCTGATTGTCCTGGTTCAAACAATCTTGCCGTTGAGGTGGTCATGGAAGACTCTGAGAGTGTAGCGAATTGCTCCGAGTTCTAGCAGGTTGATGTGGTATATCCGTTCCTTTGCTGTCCAGGCACCTTGGGTGCAGATATGTAGAAACTGCACTCCCCAACCCACCATTGAGGTGTAGGTGGTGGGGGGGGGGGGGGTTGCCGGAGGGGTCTGCCTTAGATGAGGTTCTCCTGGTGGGTCCACCAGTAGAGGGAGGCCTTGATTCTCGTATCCAGCGGGAATCAAGGCTGCTGCTCTCTGGTTTTCCTTTGGTGCTCCCTCTCTCTCCCTATCTCCTACTCTGTCTGCCTCTCCCATCCCTCTCATCTCCATCCTCCGTTATCTCAGTGTCACCCTGGATCCCTCACTTTCTTTCCACCACCACATCTCTGCACTCACCCATAGTTCCTTTTTTCACCTTTGCAAAATCTGTGCTGTCTGGTCTTCTCTCCCTCTCTCCTTCCTCACTACTTTTGTTCTTTCTCTCGTAATTTCCCGCTTAGATTATTGTAATTCAGCTCTTGCAGGCCTTCAACTTATCCAGAATACCACCGCCTGTCTCATCACCCACTCCTCATTTGATCATGTCACCCCTCTCCTCCTCAACCTCCACTGGCTTCCCATTAAGGTATGGTTAATTTACAAGCTGCTCATTATCACCCACAGAGTCCTCTACACTAGTATACCCCAGTACCTTGCCGATCTCAACCGCCTCCAGCCCGCTCCTCGCGTCTCCGTTCTGCACATGGTAACCGCCTCTTCCTTCCGTCTCCATCTCAGGCTCATCTTGAACTTGCTCGCAGCTCAGCCTTCTTTTTCCTAAGTCCTGCCCTCTGGAAGTTGCTCCCACACTCTCTTCACACAGAACTATCCTTCCCCCGGTTCAAAGCCCTTCTTAAGACTCATCTCTTCCACCAGGCTTTTGACCTCCCCTCCTCCTCTGACCACCTTGACTCCCCCTCTAGCTGTGGGTTCTAACATTGAGATTACACCCCCTCCATAGATCCTTGCCCTTCCCCCTCCTCCCTCCCCTTCTTCCCCCCTCATCCTGCAGACTGGTGTCTGATGTCTTCTTTCTGTCTCTCTCTCCCTTTCTTTTCTCCCATTTGCTCTCAGTCTTCTTTTTCCTGTAAGTTAATGGCGTTCCTTTCTCTCTTTTCTTCTTCTGGCAGCCTATGTTTATTGTACACCGCCCTGATGCTTATGCATGGGCGGTATATTAAGCTTTGCAAATAAAGATAATAACAATAATAAAGATACATATGGACAGAGGTTGTGAATCTTGGTTCCAGTGAGTGCGCAGGTGCCATTCAAGGTGACGTATGTGCAGTTTCACCAGGGGAAGGACTTACGTCTGCCATCATGTGGTCCAAGTGGCACAGCAGGATCCACGTGGTAGTTTGTTGGGTCAAGGAGATGTTCCGCACCAGAGCCATGATGGAGTCTGTCCGATGCGCAGGGAGGAAGGCTTTGGATGCTGCAATGTTGAGTCTGCTCCGGTGAATTCCAGGCTTTGGGAGGGTTGGAGGTGGGACTTCTGGGCTTTCTGGTGAGCCATCAGGGAGGACAGGAGGGTGATAGTTTGCTGGACGGCCGCTCAGGCCTCCTGGGGTGAGAGTGCTGGGAGCAGCCAGTCATCGAGGGATGGGAAGACAGACATCTTGCTTGTGGAGGTGGGCTGCTGCCACAGCAAGACACTTGGTGAACACACACGGGGCTGGGGAGATCCCAAAGGGGGAGGACTCTGTATTGATAGTGGAAGCGCAAGTATTTCCTGTGTGTCGTGTGTATTGACACGTGTGTATGCGTCCTGCAAATCCAAGGAGGCTAACTATTCTCCTACTTGGATGTGTGGCAGGATGGAGCCCAGGGAGTACATCCAGAATTGCTTCTTGAGGATGATCTTTTTTCAGTTTTCTGAGGTCGAGGATGGGGCGGTAACATCCGGACTTCTTGGGAATTGGAAAGTATCTGTAAAATCTGCTATTTTGAGTTTGTTGGGTGACATTGGCTCTATCGCCTGGGATGCCAGGAGGGACAGTATTTCCACTGTGATGGAGGGAGCAGATGTGATGGTGTGTCCCTGGAAGGTGGGGAACATTGCTAGGGGGTGGAGGAGAACCAGATGCAGTACCCCTCCTCTACGATTTGAAGGGCCCACTTGTCTGTTGTGATGGTTCTCCAAGTATTGAGGAAGGCCGTCAGTCTGCCCCTAACAGGGAGACTGGCCCGGGCTTCTTTGTCAAAAGGACAAGTTGGTCTTTCCAGCGGCAGCTGTCAGGTGCTTCTGTTGTTTTCACTCCATTTGGCGGGGATTTGATTGGTAGGGAGCGTGGTAGGATTGCTGCTTTTACTGTAGCCTAGTGGTTTGATTGGTAGGGAGCGTGGAAGGATTGCTGCTTTTACTGTAGCTCCTACTGCAAGTGGCAAGCACTATGTCATCTGGATGAGGAATATGGGAGTGGAGGAGTGACCTAGTGGTTGGGGCAAGGTACTTCAGGCCGGAAGGTCAGGGGTTCAAATCCCACTAGAGGACGCAACCTTGGGCCGGAAGGACTGGGGTTTCTAGTCCCACAGGTGCTCCTTGTGGTCTTGGGCAAGCCACTTAACCCTCCATAGCCCATGTTCCCTGTAAAATGGTTATCTCCAAGTTATAATGCCCTGTTCAATGTAATTTCAGTTTTTTCAATGTAAACCGCACTGATGCAGAATAGCGCGGTATATAAGAGAATGTAAATAAATATGATTTGTGCTGGAAATTCCCCTTGTGGTTGGTGTTGATGTGTTCGAAGCTGTCTTCCCCCAGGGTCTGTAAAGTGGTGCAGTGCTCCTTTAAATCATTAACCATGTCCTTGACCTTGTCCCTAAAGAGCGAGTCTCCTGCACAGCGGGGTATCTGCTATATGCTCGTGAGTGTTGTCCCATAGTCCTGACGCTCGAGCCATGTTAGGCAGCAGACCAAGATGGCTGTTCCCGTGGTTCGGATGGCAGCATCGAAGGCCACATGGATGCTGTTTGGTACATTCCTCCATATCTGTCTGGGTGGCTGTGGCAATTGTCAGCGACTCAGGGGGCAAAGCCGAAATGGGTTCTTCAGGTTTCCTGCCAGGACGTCCTGGAACAAAAAACGTGTTGGAACTGGTGAGTGGCAATTCTTGCACTCAACATAGCTTCCTGAAATACCTGCCTGCTGACATCATCTCAGGAATTTGTGGTTCCGGCCAAGCGGGTTGGTGACATGGTTGCGGGATGACCTGGCCCGCTTCAGGGCTAATTCTACCACAATGTGGTAGTGTGGGAGCTGAGCCTTTTTGAACCTGAGAGCAGATTGCATTTGGTGTTTCATTTCAAGTTTGTGGAAGGAGGCAGGGCTGGATGCCGGGTTCTGTCACATTTGCATCAGGTTATCCTGGAGGGATATGCAGCTAGCACCTGTAGCTTGCTTATGTACCTTGCAGAGGTGATTGCAACAAGGAAGAGGGTTTTTCAGGTAATGAACTTTGGATGTGCTTCTGGTAGGAGCTGAAAAGGGCATAGTATGAGCAGGTGCAGGATGATGATGAGATCCCATGGAGGAACGAATGGATGTGCTGGGGGGTGAAGGGTCATCAGTCCTTTCGTGACCCGGGAATCTAGCGGGTGGGTCAATTTATAAGGCTGCTGTTCATTTATGTAAGCAACAAGGGTCCTTTATGGAGGTGATCTTGAGGCCTGCATCAATGAGGATGGTGATACTGTAGGACGAGAAGGACCAGTTGAGCAGAGGTGCACCCCGGGTGAAATCACTTCCCATTTGAATCCATATGATCTTGTTGATTGCCGCCTAGCTTCTAGGAGGACTTGCTGTACCTCTGTAGGGAGTGGAGGGTGGACAGGGTTATCCTTTCAGCATCCAGGCTGATGGATTGGGGTAGTGTGTGTTGCTCCCATCATGGATGATGAGGTCTGGGATGTATGGCAGCTTGATGGTCTGGCTCAGGTAATGGAGGTATGGGAGCTATACTTGTCTTGGCCATTCGGAAGAGGGGCAATCAGGATGATGGTTGCCCATTCGTGCTTTATTTTCTGGATAGTTTTGGAAATGAGCAGAGCAGGTGGGAAAGTATAGAGCAGGAGGTGACTCCCAGATGATTTCAAAGACATTGATGTCTGGCTATGCAGGGAAGGGCATTTTGAGCAGATGGTCAGACATTTTATGTTGCCTTTGCTGACGAAGAGGTTTATTGATGGCGTACCCCATTGTTTTCACAACAAGGGTGCAGTGTGAAAATTGAGGACCCATTCATGGGTGTCCACTGGTGGTTGAGGCTGTCTGCTAGTTGGTGTTGTACCTACTGGGAGAACGCTTGTTGAAGGCACCCCATTGATTGTCCTGATCCTGTGGGCTTTCCCACAAAGTTTGAATGAACCCATATCTCCTTGCTTATTGACATAAACAAATAACCAGGTCACCATATTCTATTTCTATTATGAGGACTCTTTGCATTCCAGGAGCTGAATGTTTTAATCCTGCAACTGATTGCTCCTGGGTTGGTAGTTGATGTGATGACGTGTCTTGCTGGGGGACTATGTAGAATGTGGGCCAGCCAACTTTGGAGGCATCTGTGGTTTATGGTCAGAAGTGGTTGGGGTTGCTGGAATGGCTTTCCCCAGGCAGGCAAGGGTGTTCAGGGTGATCGAGTCGATGGAGACTTTTGTGACAGTGACTGCATGTGCTGCACCATTGTTTACATAGGTGCTTCTGTAGATGGCGTATGTGCGACTTAGCTAGAGGAACCACCTGTATGGCTGCAGCCAGGTGGCACAGGATGTGGAGGAAGGTCTTAGTGGGGATTCTTAGTAGACAAGATGTGCTGGGCCAAAGAGGTTATAGTATTCGCCCGCTGAGTGGGAAGGAATGCTTTTGACTGCATTATCTGGATGCCTGCTGCAATGAATTCTAGTGATTTTGAGGGTTGGAGGTGTGACTTCTGGGCATTGATAATAAGCAGAGTGATCATTGGAGATTGATTACTTGCAGGATTGAAGTCTGTTTCCCCACTGTGTGGAGGCTGCTTATGAGCCAGTCGTCCAGATAGTATTTCCTCCTTGTGGAGGCATGCTGCTGTTACTGCCACAGACTTGGTGAAGACTCAAAGCCAATGACGGGCTGAAAGGGAGAACTCTGAACTGGAAGTGTTTGGCCAAGATGGAAAGCTGCAAGTAGTTCTTGTGTGCTGGGTGGATCGGAATGTGGGAGTAAGTGTCATGGAGGTCCAGTGAGGCAAGTCAGTCTGGTTTATAGAAAAGGGAGGATGTTTCCCAGTGAGTGCATGCAGAATTTCTCCTCGAGTATGAATCTGTTGAGCCTTCATAGGTCCAGGATGGGGGTGGAGGCTTTCTGTTTTTCTTGGGCATCGGGAAATAATGGAAATAAAAACCTTGTTTTTTTCCCCATGGGAGGAGGGGGGCAGCCTCTATGGCTTTTCCCCTCAGGAGAGACTGAATTTCCATGCACAAGATGGGGGCCAGTCGTGCCATGGTCTTGCTGGGGAATGGGTGCCTAGTGATGTAGGGTTGAGAAGAACATGATGTAATCCTCCTTGCTGCTGATCCTAAGACCCACTTGCCAGTCCTGATCTTCCCAGTACTCTTTGAAGAATGTGAGGTAGCATCCTTTCTTTCAGGATTGTTGCCTGCGCTTCCCTCTTATATGGTTTTTGCAGGTACAAATAGTAAGAGTGCTGCTGCTTTGGGTGCTGGGGTTACCATTTTATGTTGG
This sequence comes from Ichthyophis bannanicus, assembly GCA_033557465.1. Lineage (NCBI taxonomy): Eukaryota > Metazoa > Chordata > Amphibia > Gymnophiona > Ichthyophiidae > Ichthyophis > Ichthyophis bannanicus. The sequence continues at coordinate 199,987,963 of CM066039.1, forward strand.
TGTTGAAATGCCATGAGCGAAGAAAGTGTTCTCTGAACTGAGACCCTTGTGACTTCTGATGGCTGGTGGGAGCGTTCCAGGCCTTTGGAATTTAGAACTTAGTATTGTGCAGTGGTCCTTGAAGACATCATGTCTTTGATCTTATCACCAAAGAGATTTTCATCTGTGCAGGGTGTGTCCATGAGGAGTTGTGGATATTGTCCTTCAGTGCATTGGCTCTTAGCTAAGCCATGTGTTTTATGGTGATGGTGACTCTAGCTGTGCAAGTGGCAGTGTCGAAGGTGGAGTGAATCCAGGTGATTTCTGCACTCTTAGGTTAGAGAGTGTGGGTGACAATGTTGCCCTTATTTCCAGTTGGATAGTTTCTTGGGTGCTTTTTATTCTGTCCAGGAGCATGTCTTGGTACAGGATGTGTTGAAATTGGTGTGTGGCAGTCCTTTCATTTGGCATGGAGTCCTGGAACACTTTCTTGCCCAGGTTATCGAGGATCTTGTGTGCCTTCGGTGGTGCGTTGGAGGGTTTTTTGTTTTTGTTTTTGTTTTTTTTGTGCACTTCATGGTGTATTCAACGACGATTGATTGAGGCAGCTACGATTTTTCAAATCCTGGGGTTGGTTGCATCTGATACTTGATTTTGAGTCTTTTGGTGATGGTAGGATCTGAGAATGGACAGGGTTTGCCAAATACTGTTGAGGTTGTCTAGACATACCTCATACACAGGTACTGCCACTACTGGTTTGTTTGTACAAGTACTTTAGAACTCCTAGGACCTCATTATTGGGGTCTGATCTATCCATCAGCTTTAGAAATAAATGTGGTGCCAATTTCTGGAGAAATTTGGGGGAGGTTTTGTAGGATTCTGATCATGGAGCAGGGACCTACTGGTCTGAAAGTTAGTTGAGAGGGGGTACATGGCTGAAGGTTGCACTGACCCTGCACACATATTTCTAACCTTCCAGCCACATCATACTGAAGTACATTGCACTTCCGTCTTATTTTTACAACCAAGGCGTGTGACATAATTTAGATCTGGTTAAATGATACTGGCTTGTTAAGAGAGGCCTTTTCAATATCTAGTGATCATTATTGGAAACTCCCCCTTGGAATATAGTTTAACTAACTATTCTAGGCACACCAGAGGAAGCTAGGTTCCCATCCCCCCCACCATGAGCTGTGCGCTTTTCTCACTTGGGGGTTAAAGGTGCATGAGGCAATCTTTCCTTCTGTGGTTGGAGACCAAATTTTTGTCCTGTTATTAGTGACTGGTTGGATTTTAAGTGCAGTCTTGATGGGTCAGGCATGGGGCCTTTTCTCTTTCCTCCCTGGGACTATTGAGAGGGAAAAAGTGTCTGTCCAATTTTGTTCCTCTGCTTTTCTTTGGAAGTCAGAGGACAGGCTGGTAGGAGAGGAGAATTGTGATAATTCCCTCCCCCCCACCCCCCAGTGGATGTTGTCTTGGTTCACAGCTGGATCCAAAATATCACTGAGGCTTGCTTTAAGAAAAGCAAATGGTTCTAGTCCTGGTTTGCACTTTACACCTCCTGCTCCCCCTCCTCCCCTTCTCTTGATCCCCCATCTCTCCTGTCTCAGCTTTGTCTCCCCTTTGTGCTCTTTCATTCTCTACTCACATCTCTCTATTTCTTCCCCTCCCCTTCTAGTGTTAGAGATGGCTCCTTATTAAGGTAATTCTTCACTATTTATTATCTGCTTTTTCCTTCTGTGTTATCTCCCTGGGAACAAAGTGCATCCCTCTATTCGCAGCCCTGATTAAAAGTCCAAATGAAAATCCAGAGCTGTGGAATTGTTCTGTAGCACTCCCAATTGAGAATTGTGCATTGCTAATGAGAGTAGACCCTGCAAATCCTTTGGACTTGTGGCTGTCTCTCTACTTCTGCTGTGAGTTCGTAATCTGCAGAATATAGTCTGCTGCTTTACATCGGAAAATGTAACAAGGGTGTATATACCCCACAAAAATAGTACTTGTAGGCTTTCTCATCAGAAGACTTAGAGCGATAAAATGGGGTTACTTACCTGTAACGGGAGTTCTCCGTGGACAGCAGGATAAGTCAGCCACACCTGGTGATGTCATCCGACGGCGCCATGGATACGGAAGTGCTCTCCTAGAGCTCAGAAAGGTAAGCCTTTCTGAACGCGTGCTGATTGCCTCCACCCCCGTACTGGCTAGCTAGGGGCAGACCAGTGGATGGGGCTAGAAGGATCATGCTCAGAAAGGCTACAGCACCGTCGAATGACATCACCAAGTGTGACTGATTTATCCTGCTGTCCACGGAGAACTCCCGCTCCAGGTAAGTAACCCCATTTTATCACTCTAAGTCTTCTGATGACTTCGTACCAAGCTTGCGGCTGTCTCCTCGCCTGGTAGGGACGTGGCTCGCTGACGGACATGGCGGACCGCATGCCTTCGTTGTAGGGGAGGCGGGTGGGAACGTGTGGCTGACTTATCCTGCTGTGCACGGAAAACTCCCGTTACAGGTAAGTAACCCCGTTTTCTCCTAGGACAAGCAGGATGAGTCAGCCACACCTGGTGACTCACCAGCGTGGCATAGCCGCTGAAGCTGTGGTAAGCGGAGGCTTGCGGTTCGACAGGGACAGTCCAAGACACTTAGGATGCAACAAGGTTTATTGGGTTGGCCATGAGCATCACAACAGTGTAAATAACTACAAGCGGCTCCAAGGAACGTGAGCAGGCAGAGAGAACTTAACATCAGTGAGCATATAACAATCAAGGTCAACATCAGTAAAAAGAAAGGCAAGCCTTTATCTAAGAGCAGTCTAGTTCGAGAGCTGGATTCCTGCAGCTAGCATGGAATGGCCAAATGAGCTATTAGTCAGAGTCAGGAGTTCCAGGCAATAGTGCCTCTGGAAGGTGTGGGGTGAGGCCCAGGTCGCAGCCTTACAGATGTGGTTAAGCGGGTCTGTGCTGAGGTTCGCCAGCATGGCTGCCATGGCCCGTAACTGGTAGACCTGTATGTGCCCTGGGGCGTTTGAGCCGGCCTTCGAGTAGCAGTAAGAGATGCAGGCTGTGGTCCACTTGCAGTAGGGTTCACTGGTGACCGGTTGCCCAGGTCTGTTGGGATCGAAGGACACGAAAAGTTGGTTTCCCCGGTGGGTAGGTGCTGTCCAGGCTAGGTATGAGCGCAATGCACGTATGCAGTCCAGTGTGTGGAGGCGACGTTCTTCTGGGCTGTTATGTGGATCCGGATAGAAGGTAGGTAGCTCGATGGCCTGATTGATATGAAAGGCTGATGCCACTTTCGGCAGGAATTTGGGGGGGGATTCTCAGGGATGCATGGCCCGGGTGGAGCGTGGTGTAGGGGGGTTGCGCCACTTGCGCTTGGAGTTCGCTCACCCTCCTGGCAGATGTGATGGCAATAAGTAACAGTGTCTTCCAAGTGACGAACTTGAGAGGGGCTTGGTCCAGGTGTTCGAAGGGGTCTCTTGTGAGTTGCTCGAGCAATACGTTGAGGTCCCAGGCAGGTATAGCCTTGCTGATGGGGGGCCTTGGGTTAGCAAGGCCTTTCTTAAGCGTGATACCAAGGAGTGCACTGAGATGGGTTGTCCTTCCAGGTGGTCATGGAAGGCTGTGATGGCCGCCAGGTGAACCCTGATGAACGAGGTCTGGAGCCCAATCCAAGAGAGGGAGGAAAGGTATTGGAGGATCTGAGGTATGGGGCAGGAGAAGGGGGCAGGCCCCTGTCGTCTTGAACCAGGCGTCAAATCTGTTCCATTTGAGCGCATAAGAGCGCTGGGTCGAGTCCCTTCAGGCAGCCAGGATGACCTGCTGGACCTCTCCAGTGAGATTCATATTGGATAGGCGTTGCTGTTCAATTTCCAGGCCATCAGTGCCAGGGCGGGAAGGTTGGGATGCAAGGTCTTCCCTTCGTCCTGGGAGATGAGGTCTGGGAGCATGGGGAGGCGTACTGGGGGGATTCCGCGAGAGGTGCTGGAGGATGGGGAACCACATCTGCCTCAGCCAGAATGGTGCAATGAGGATTATGGAGGCCCTGTCGGTGATGACCTTCTGCGGGGTCTTGGAGATGAGTGGCATCGGGGGGGGGGTAGGCATACAGCAGCTTGCGACTCCCCCAGTGTAGGTGGAATGCGTCCACGGCAACCCTCTGGTTTGCCAGGTGCCTGGAACAGAAGTCTACGCACTTTGTGGTGTTGGGGTGTGCGAAGAGGTCCAATTGTGGCTGGTCCCACTTCAAGAAGAGGGAGGTTGCAATCTCTGGGTGGAGCGACTATTCGTTGGGTTGCAGCTGGTGGCTGAGTTTGTCTGCCAGGTTGTTGAATTCGCCAGGGAGGTAATTGGCTAGGAGATAGCAATCCCTGGATCGAGGAAAGTTCCATATTGCGTGTGCTTCCCTGTAGAGGGGTAGCGAGCCCATGCCGCCCTGTTTGTTGACATAGAACATGGTGACTTGGTTGTCCGTCTGAATAAGCACCACCTTGTTGCTCAGCCAGACTTGGAAAGCTCGTAGTGCATACCTGATGGCCCTCAACTCTCGCAGGTAGATGTGCAGTCTGCCCTCCTGTGCGGTCCACATTCCTTGAGTGCGTAGGTGCAGGAGGTGAGCGCCCCAGCCCCGGTTGGAGGCATCCGTGGTGATGATGAGGTCGGGTGGGGGGTCCTTGAAGGCTCTGCCAAGGGAGAGGTGCGTCCTGCACACCCACAAGGCCAGGGAGGCCTGTATTTCCTGGTCTATGACTATCCGTTGAGATAGGGGCTGTGTGTCCAGCGGCGACTGAGGTGCCATTGCAGGCCTCTCATGTGATGTCTGGTTAGTTGGAGGACATGTGTAGTCGCTGCCATGTGGCCCAAAAGGTGTAGGAGTGTTTTGGCAGTTGTGTCCTTGGCAACTGAGATTTGTCGGGCTAGACGAGAGATGTTGTCCATCCTGGCCAACTGAAGAAAGGCTCTTGCTTGGCGAGTGCAGAGAGTTGCACCAATGAAATCTAATGTTTGCTTGGGTTGCAATTGTGATTTCTCGAAGTTGATTAGGAAGCCAAGGGTGGAAAGGAGCGAGGCTGGTCTGGAGGGGGCAGCGATCAGCCAGTCATCCAGGTAGGGAAAGACACAGGTGCCGGATTTTTGGAGGTGAGCAGCAGCTACTGCTATGCATTTGGTGAACACTCTTGGAGCTGAGGCTGAATAGAAGCACTTTGTACTGGTAATGTGTGCCCTTGATGCAGAAGCTTAGAAACTTCCTGTGGGCTGGATGAATAGGGATGTGGGCATAGGCATCGTGTAGGTCCAGCGAGGATAGCCAGTCGTTCTGTTGGATGAGTGGTATGATGGACCCCAGGGAGTACATCCTGAAGCGTTCTTTGCAGATATACTTGTTGAGGCGGCATAGATCGAGGATAGGGCGCATACTGCCAGACTTCTTGGGGACCATGAAGTATCTGGAGTAAAAGCTGCTCCCTGCTTCTTTTTGAGGTACCCGCTCTATCACCCGGCTGTTCAGGAGTGTCTCGATTTCCTGGGACATTGCATTGGCAAGATGAAAGGGTATGCGGGAGTGGGGGAGGGCCCTCTGCAAAGGGGTCGCCGTGAAGCGGATGCAGTAGCCTTGGTGTATGATTCGTAGGACCCACTTCTCTTTGAAGAAGGTCACGCGTCCTCCCACCAGCAGGCGTGTGGGAGTTGTCTCATCAAAAGGATGGCGTGCTTTTCCCCGAGGAGGTCGCCGTCTGTTTTTGTTGTCTATGCTCCCTGGTGCGCGATTTCTGGTTGTAGGGTTGGTAGGCTGGCTGGTAGGAGTGGTAGTTTGGCTGCTTCGCCTGCCACCTTTGATGAGGCTGGTACCTTCTGGGTTGTTGGGGCTTTCGGTAATAGGAGCCATGGAACCTTCTGGAGCTGGAGCTTTTGTCCAGACCATTGGAAGCCAGAGATTGGAGAGTGTCGAAGTGTTCCTTCATATTGCTGACTGTCTCCTTTACTTTGGCTCCGAAGAGATTGTCCCCGGTGCATGGGGCAACTACCAGGCATTCATGTGTGTCCTCCCTCAGGCCTGATGCCCTGATCTAGGCTGTGTGCCTTGCTGCAATGGCGGTAGCAGCCCCTCTGGAGGCGGCATCAAAGGTGGAGCGGATGAGGTGCTTGCCGGATTCGCTCAGATCCCCAGAAGGGCCGAGAAGGTAGCTTTGCTTTCATTAGGTAGTCCCTCCGATGCTTTCTTGAGGCTGTCAAGGATGGTGTCAAGGTAGAGAACCTGCTGGAATTGGTGCGCTGTAATCTTTGCACTTAGCATGGTGGCTTGGAAGACCACCTTCCTGTGGTCATCCAGGATCTTGTAGTCTTTGCCTGGTGGTGCATTGGTATGCGTGTGGGAGCTCTTTGCCTGTTTCAGGGCGGACTCCACGACGATTGACTGGTGAGGTAATTGGGTCCTGTCGAAGCCAGGTGAGGACTGGACTTGGTATTTAGCGTCTAGTCTGCGCGACGTGGGGGGAATAGAGGTGGGTGTCAGCCAGTTGCGGTTGAGGGTGTCCAGTATAAGACGATGGATCGGTATGGAAATCACCAGGTACTTTAGAAGCCCCAGGACCTCATTCCTAGGGTCCGGGGTGTCTGAGGGGTTCAGGGCGAGTCTTGAAGCGAGCCTCTGGAGATATTTGGGGTATGTCAGGTCCTCTGGTGGAGAAGGCGGGAGGGGTGGTGCTGTGGGAGGTTCTGAGGGGAATTCTCTGCTGCTGGTTGCTGGTGAGGGACTGCGTGAAGAGATGCGTTTGGCCGCTTCGCTCCCCGAGGAGAGGGGCTCCAGGGAGAACCCAATGGGTGAGGGCGATCTCCGTGGGATCGGTGTCCTGGTGTTTGGTAGGTGAGGCTGGGTTGTTGTTTCTTGTGGGAGGTTTTTTGAGTTAGGAAGTTTTCCACAGGTCCATCATGGCTGCCGGGGGGCGCTCTGGGTCAAAGGGGGCTGGAGCTGGTAGGCAGTGATGGGAGCGTCGATTGTGTCCCCTGGAGTCATGTCTGTGGCTTTTCTATGGGGGTGAGTAGGATGCAGGGGACAGTGAGCTGCTGTACTTCTTGTGGTGCCTGTGCCTTCTGTGTGTCTCCCTGCTGCTGCTTCTGTAAGAGTTGGTGCTGGAGCTGCTTTCCGAATGCTGGAATCAGCGGGGGGCGACTGTTATTGGAGCGGCTGCCGAGCATCGTTGAAGTTGGCGCCACTTGGGAGAGGAGGGCCTGGCTGGGATGGAGCTGCTGCGGCAGGTTTTGGGGCCATCACGGGGTTTCCCGGCATCATAGGAGGCTTCCCCGTGGCGCCGGCCAATCGTGTGTGGCGAGGCTTCCCCGTGGCGCCGGCCAATCGTGTGTGCCATGGGCAGGTCTTTGTGCACCATGGGCGTGTCCTTCACCATGCCAGTCACGGGCTTCATGGGCAGGTCCTTCCTCGCAGTGTGGGAGATGGCGCCAGTGAGGGAGGGCTGCTTTCTGCTGCTCGCGGCTGCGGAGGAGTGGGCAGGAGCTGCCGGTACATGCTGTGGGGAAGCGCCGGAGGCATCGGGATCGCAGAGAGGAGCGTGGAGGCCCCGAGAGGCACATCCCGGGTTGCAGCAGAAGAGCTCTGGATGGCGGCCATGTTGGGGTTAGCCATCCGGTCGCTTCCCACCGACCCAGCCGGCTGCTGCTTATTCTTCTTCCCTGCAGAAATCGGGGCCACAATCAGAGGGCAAGTCCTTCTCAAGGTAATCTTGCAGGGCATGGCTGCGGGATCGGCGGGCCCTGGGGGACTTGCGTGCACAGTGAGGAAAGTCTTCCATGCGGTGGTCCTTGCCCAGGCAGCTCAAGCAGCAGTCATGTGCATCTGTAGAGCTCATATTTGAGCAGCGTGGGCATTTCTTGAAGCCGGGTTTGCTGTTTTCCTCCTGTTTTTCTTTGGTTCTTTTTGAAGTTTTTTCTTTATCCATGGTAATGGTTAGTTGGAGAGCTGAAATTTTCATCCGAGTGGCAGGGCGGAAGAACAAGAACTGAGCCAGGTAGGGGCGGGCCCAGGGGTGGAGGTAATCAGCACGTGCTCAGAAAGGCTTACTTTTCTGAGCTCTAGGAGAGCACTTCCGTATCTATGGCGCTGTCGTATGACATCACCAGGTGTGGCTGACTTATCCTGCTTGTCCTAGGAGAATATAGCAAGCATTGAAGGTGATCTGTTCTACTAGTGAACAAGCTACTTGATTACCACCTTTTAGGGGTCAGGCCATGATCCTTGGCTGCCTTCTCTGACATAAGAAGATGTTTTAGTGTTCATGAATCCAAAACAGAAATTCCTAAAGCCACAGAGCTCCAGACCTGGTCAAGATGTTTGTTCCTGTCATTACCACCCTCTCCCCCCCCCCCCCCCTCGTGAACTTCACTCCTCCTCTGGTCTTCTCTCTTTACCCTTTTCTTCCTCTGCTAACTCTAGACTTCGTTCGTTTCACCTTGCTGCTCCTTATGCCTGGAACAAACTTCTTTTACCGTTGTATCAAGCCTTTCCTCTCTCCCTATTCAAATCTATGCTAAAGCTTTACCTTTGTGGCTGCGTTCAACTACTGATTTCTCCCTTTCCTCTAACTGTTGCTTCTGCTATATTTGTCTGTTTGTAAACTTTTCAAATGGGGCTGTCTGTTTATATGTTTGTACAGCGCTGCAAACACCTAGAAGCGCTTTATAAGTGTTAATAATAATAATAATTCTGACCTTGGCCAGAGTTAGGGCTGCAGTGTGCCCTGCACATACAGGAAGTGACAGTGTCTAGAGCAGGGGTCGGCAACCCGCGGCTCCGGAGCCGCATGCGGCTCTTTCTCACCTTTGCCGCGGCTCTGGAGCACACTGCCCGCCCGGTATTTATGGCGTTATGGGCTCCCTCCCTTCTTCTGCAGCCGCGGCTCTCTGCCTCTTAGGGAACCGCGGCTGTGCTTTTAAATCATCTCGGAGCCCTTCCTGTCTTGACGGGCTCCGTGCAGCATTGTCCCGCCTCAAAAGGAAGTTTGGAGGCGGGACAATGCTGCACGGAGCCCGTCAAGACAGGAAGGGCTCCGAGATGATTTTAAAAGCACAGCCGCGGTTCCGTAAGAGGCAGGGAGCCGCGGCTGCAGAAGAAGGGAGGGGAGCTGACATGGAGGGAGGGAGCAGATATGGATGGAGGGAGGGGGGCTTGGATGGAGGGAGGGGGGCTGACATGGATGGATGGAGGGAAGGGGGGCTGCCTTGGCGGGACGGGGGCTGACATGGATGGTTGGAGGGAGGGAGGAGGGGCTGACATGGAGGGAGGGAGCTGATATGGATGGAGGGAGGGGGGGCTGACATGGAGGGATGGAGGGGGCTGACATGGAGGGAGGGAGCTGATATGGATGGAGGGAGGGGGGCTGACATGGAGGGAGGGAGCTGATATGGATGGAGGAGGGGGGCTGACATGGAGGGAGGGAGCTGATATGGATGGAGGGAGGGAGCTGATATGGATGGATGGAGGGAGGGGGGCTGACAAGGATGGAGGGAGCTGATATGTATGGAGGGAGGGGCTGACATGGAGGGAGGGAGCAGATATGGATGGATGGAGGGAGGGGGGCTGACATGGAGGGAGGGAGCAGATATGGATGGATGGCGGGAGGAGGGGCTGACCTCGAGGGAGTGCGCAGATATGGATGGATGGAGGGAGGGGGGCTGACATGGAGGGAGGGAGGGAGCTGATATGGATGGAGGGAGGGGCTGACATTGAGGGAGGGAGGGGCTGACATGGAGGGATGGAGCAGATATGGATGGATGGAGGTAGGGGGTATGACATGGAGGGAGGGAGCTGATATGGATGGAGGGAGGGAGCTGATATGGATGGAGGGAGGGGCTGACATGGAGGGAGGGAGCAGATATGGATGGAGGGAGGGAGGGGGGCTGACATGGAGGGAGGGAGCTGATATGGATGGATGGAGGGAGGGGGGCTGACATGGAGGGATGGAGGGGGCTGACATGGAGGGAGGGGGGCTGACATGGAGGGAGGTAGCTGATATGGATGGATGGAGGGAGGGGGGCTGACATGGAGGGAGGGAGCTGATATGGATGGAGGGAGGGGGCTGACATGGAGGGATGGAGGGGGCTGAAATGTAGGGAGGGAGGGAGCTGATATGGATGGAGGGAGGGGCTGACATGGAGGGAGGGAGCAGATATGGATGGATGGAGGGAGGGGGGCTGACATGGAGGGATGGAGGGGGCTGACATGGAGGGAGGGAGCTGATATGGATGGAGGGAGGGGGGCTGACATGGAGGGAGGGAGCTGATATGGATGGAGGGAGGGAGCTGATATGGATGGAGGGAGGGAGGGGGGCTGACAGGGAGGGAGGGAGCTGATATGGGTGGAGGGAGGGGGGCTGACATGGAGGGAGGGAGCAGATATGGATGGATGGAGGAGGGGGGCTGACATGGAGGGAGGGGGGCTGACATGGAGGGAGGGAGCAGATATGGATGGATGGAGGGAGGGGGGCTGACATGGAGGGAGGGAGCTGATATGGATGGAGGGAGGGGGGCTGACATGGAGGGATGTAGGGGGCTGACATGGAGGGAGGGAGCTGATATGGATGGAGGGAGGGTGGCGGACATGGAGGGATGTAGGTGGCTGACATGTGGGGAGGGGGCTGATATGGATGGAGGGAGGGAGGGGGCTGACATGGAGGGATGGAGGGGGCTGACATGGAGGGAGGGAGCTGATATGGATGGAGGGAGGGGGGCTGACATGGAGGGATGGAGGGGGCTGACATGGCGGGTGGGAGCTGATATGGAGGGTGGGAGGGAGGGGGCTGACATGGAGGGATGGAGCACTGGTAATGGGGTTGAGGGGACGAGCACTGGAAATGAGCTGATTAGGGGAGGCTAGGACTGGTAATGAGCTGATGGGGGGTAGGACTGGTGTTGGGCTGTTTCGGGGAGGCTGGCACTGGTTATGGGGTTGAGGGGGGAGTAGCACTGGACGGTACGGGGTGTGAGGACTGGAACGGGGCTGATATGGGGGAGGGTTACTGGGACTGGAAATAGGCTGATGGAAAGAAGTGAAGAAAACGAAAGAAGAGATAAGAAATGGCAGATGGACCATAGACCACAGAAAGAGAGCTAAGAGAAGACAGGAAAGCAGAAGCCTCAGATCGGGACCAGCATGATCAAAGAATAAATTGGTCAGACAACAAAGGTAGAAAAAATAATTTTATTTCATATTAGTGATTTGACTACAAAATCATCATAATTTTGAAATCAAATATTGTTACTTGTTGTGATATTTTTCTGGCGTTTTTTTTTTGGTGTGTGAAGGAAGAGGGGTAGTCTTATACGGCGAGTATAGGCCAAACACCTATATTTTAACAGGAAAAGTAGGGGGTCGTATATAGCATTAAGGTAAGAAACAATATATGCAGTGTTAGATTTGTTTTAAAAGTCGCAATGGTTTTGCGGCTCTCAGTTTTTTTTTTCCCTTCGGAAACGGGTCCAAGTGGCTCTTTACGTCTTAAAGGTTGCAGACCCCTGGTCTAGAGCATAAGACACCTGGCCTCTTGACCTTTCCAACATGTGACATTTGACCTCACTGAAGGTACTTCCCCACATTTTGGAGGCAAGAATGTGCTTTCCTATTGTTTTTTTTATGGAAAATCTAAAAATCCATTTACCTACTTCCAAAGTCTGCCTTCTTATTTTCTCCATGGTGCTTTCATAGATTCAGATGGATTTGGCTTATTGTATATAGTGTTCTGCAGTCTGTTACATAAGAACTGCTATACTAGGTCAGACCAAAAGTCCATCAAGCCCAGTGCCCTGTTTCCAGTAGTGGCCAATCCAGGTCACGGGTATTCTAGCATACCTCAAAGGTATCCAGTTCCATGCTACTTAGTGCCCAGTAAGATCCTCTTTCAAGTTGCACCCAGGATAAAGCTTGATACCTCCTATATTGTTAGATACTGTTGGGATGAGATGCACTTGATTAGTTCCGAGTGTTTGGTAGGATGGTAGTTTGGATAGGGAGCTTGAGACAAACTGAACACGTGTGGGACCCCTACAGAGCAAAATGGCTAAAACGTTCGACCAGATAGCTGGGCTGGATTCAGGGCTGCCACCATGCTCCGATTGGTCAGCAGAATCTTGGACACATCTTTTCTCTTGTCCTCTCGCTACTTCATAAATCTGATTGGAAGTCAATTTTTCCTTTGGTCTCGCAGCTGAATTGCAGCTAGGGCTGGATCTGCCAATATTAGCCTTCATTCGCAACTACTCAGGGATTTCTTCCCTATTTTCTATCCCCTCTGGCATTACCTAGTTTATCTAGTCATTACAGTGACAGGGGTCATGCATCAAGGCTCTTAATTGAACCGTGCCTTTATAGAACCTAAATTCAGCCACTACGATTTCTTTCCCTCCAGGGACGACCCCCACAGCTCTTTTATCTTTCTTTATATGTTTGATTTAAATTCACTCTGTCAGCTGGAAGTACAATCATAACAAAAATACATTTAAAAAGAACTAAGGGCTCCCTTTTTACTAACAATTAGCTCAGCTATCTGCTACCTGGCTCATTTTATTCCTAAGGGCTGGGTGGCACTTAGCTCGAGCTAAATGTTAATAAAAAGGGCCCTAAGTTTAAAAAAAAGAAGAAATACACAATAAAATATTGCGAACTACCTGAGCCAGAAATCAAACATCATTTCCTCAGCATAACAGCACAACTCGGTTTCATTTTTTTAGTATTTGTTTTAATCATGTGATATTACTTTGGCAACAAATATCCATTTTGACAAGAAAGCGTCCAGAACCTGAATCTGGTTTTATGCTATCACATGTATGGGGCTTTGTAATTGCCACCAAGAAAAAAAAAATAACCTTAACACCATTCATGCAATAGTAGAAGTCCTGAAATATACAGTTGTTGTCAACATTATTGGCACCCTTGCATTTTAGGTATGTTGTGTGCAGTATCTTGAGAAATAATTGGAAATATTCCAACTGTCTGTCATAATATTTTAATAGTATGTTCAAAGGTATGCAACAAAAAGATGTCTGTGCAACTTAGATGTAGTAATTTCTGAGAGAAAAAAAAGATCTGGACAGGATTTGGTTCCACAACCTTTGGCAGTGATGACAGCCTCCAAATGTTTCTTATAGTCATCTGTAAGTTTTGTACATCTGTCTGCTGGTAGTTTCTCCCATTCTTCAATTACGATTTGTTCCAGCTCATGAATGTTTCCAGGATTGCTCTTACCAATGGCAGATTTCAGCTCTTTCCAAAGGTTCTTGATTGGATTGAGATCAGGACTCATTGCTGGCCAGTTTAAAAAAACAGTACATTTTTAACCTTTTAACCATCCTCTTGTACTTTTGGATCATTGTCCTGCTAGAGGACTATGACCTTCGATACATTGGTATCCAATAATACAGTTTAACCAAGCACACAGGGCTAACAATATTTCATCCTAACAGTACCTAGTACTACTTTCCTGCTGAGCACACAGTGGTAACCAAATGTGTCTCACCAATAAGGTCTCCAATACTGCAGTTCTAACAAGCGCCCAACTCTAACCAAGTACATCTTATCCCATCAGTACCAACATCACAGTGCTATCAAACACACAATGCCAACCAAAGCGCTTTCAGCTACTAGCATCTACCACTTTTATAATCCTGATGAGTGAGCAACACTGACCAAGAGCATTGCATTCCACCAGTACCAACTCTACTGCCATACTGATCACAATACACTAAGTAAGAATTTCTGACACTAGGTAGCATATTTTACTCCAGAATAACTTGGTAGTCCTCTGACTTCATGATTCTTTAATAAGTTCCAGGCCTCAAGTTCCTGAGACAGTGAAACAGCCCTACAACATTCTGGAACCTCTACTATATTGTGTGCAATTCTGGAAACCGCACCTTCAAAAGGATATAAATAGATTGGAGTCAGTGCAGAGGGTGGCTACTAAAATGGTTAGTGGTCTTCATTATAAAGCATATGAGGACAGACTTAAGGATCTTAATATGTATACTTTTGAGAACAGGCTGGATAGAGGTGATATGATTGAGATATTTAAATACCTCTGTGGCATAAATGCACAGGAGGAGAGCCTCTTTCAATTGAAAGTAAGCTCTGCTATGAGGGGATATAGGATGAGGGTGAAAGGGAATAGATTCAGGAGTAATATGCAGAAATATTTCTTTATGGAAAAAGAGTGGTAGATGCGTGGAATAGTTTCCCTAATGGAGATGGTAGAGATGAGGACAGTATCTGAATTAAAAAAAGCATGGGACAAACAGAGGATCTCTAAAGGAAAAAAGGGGACTGCTGTAGTGATTGATATGGAAGGGCAGACTAGATAGGCCTTGTGGTCTTTTCTGCCGTCATGTTTCTATATTTATCTGTAAGAAGGGTGATTTTTTTCCCTTATAAGCTTCATCTCTTGTCAGATAACACACCTTTGTATATAGTTTCCCCTATTTCCCAAGTTTATATCTCCTGTTAAATGTAATTGACCAGACATATGTAAATTGTCGGATGTTTTTTGTTCAATGTAAACCGCGCTGATGTCTAATAGTGCGGTATATAAGAATTGTTAATAAATTAATAATAAATAATGTCTTCACCTGTAAGTGAATTACTGGTCAGCATTGCCAAACAGCTCAAGTTTGGTTTCATCTGTCCACAGAACATTTTTTTCAGAATAATTATGGTTTCTCAAGGTGGGGTTGGGCAAAGATCAGGCATGCCTTTTTTATGTCCATCTTTGAGCAGTGGGGTCCCCTCCTTGGCCTTCACCCATGAAGTCTTGGTGTCACATTGGATTCTTTGTCACTTCGTGAACACCTTTCCTCCCTCATCCATCGCTCTTTTTCATTCTCTACGACAAATTTGCACCATCAGTCCTTTCCTCTCCCTCCCTTCTTTAGCCATGCTCCTCCTCTCTCTGGTTACCACACACATCGATTACTGTAATGTCGCGCTCGCTGGCCTCCCTCTTTATCAGTTACACCATCTTCTGCTCCTTCAGAATAACGCAGCCTAAATTCTCACTCATGCCTCATGTACAGACCATATCACTCCTCTGCTTATACATCTCCACTGACTCCCCATCAAGTTTTGGATTCGGTGCACAAAACTATCTACCCTGGTAGCCCTTAATATCTCTCTGACCTTATTCATCTTCATGCTCCCCAATGCCGCCTCCGTTCTGTCTACTCCAATCATTCATATCTTCCTTCCGCCTCTCAAGCCCATTTGGAATCCACCCGCAACTCTGCATTCTTTTTCCTTGGCCCCGCACTGTGCTTCAAATCCTCCATTCAGAAATTCAAATCCCTGTTAAAAACTCATCTTTTCCACCTCTCCCTCCCAGGCCTAGTTCTGCCTCAACCTCTCTCTCCTCTTGCTCTACTGTGTGTTTATCTCTTCCTGTCCTATCACCAAATGGGTCTGCAGCAAAACGTTTGTTGCTGTAAACGGCTCTGGTATTTTTGTTTGAGCAGTATATTAAATGTGCAAATAAAGATAAAGAAAATCCTAATTTGTTTAGTGCGCAGCATATTGTAAGGGTTGAAACCACCACTCTAAAATTTCTCTAGGTCAGCCTTAAGCTCTTTCGATGTTGTACGTGGTGTTTTTCCAACAGTTCGCACTAACCTTTGAAGACTTCTTGGATTCATTTTCCTCTTCCATCACGTCCTGGGATGTTCCTGACAGTTCCATGAGCAGAAACCTTCTTAACATTGTGAACTGTAGACAAAGGAATCCTAAAGTCTTTGGAGATGGCCTTGTACCCCTTTGAGGTTTGATGATAATGGCTTTTCTGATGGTCTCGGGCAGCTCTCTTGCCTTCACCATTGTGAAAATGGAACAGGGAGCGAATGTGGCCAGTTTAAACATTAGAGCCATCATTCATTGGTTGATTCACGTCACGTGAGTACTTACAATTGATCACAGGTGCATCTAATTTTACTGCAATGGGAATGTAGTTCTTCTGTTCAAACTAAATTTGAATTGTCTATAAGGATGCCAATAATCAAGTTCTGGCAATGTCCCAGTTTTTATACTACTTCCTTTTTTAATTGGTCTTGTTTTATTTGATTCTTGTGTGTGTCAAACAGTCCAAAGCCATTTCACTGTCCATTTTGTTTAGGAGATACTGGAAATTAAAGGGTTTAACTGCAAAGGTGCCTGCCAATAATGCTGATCACAACTGTATTTTATAGTTTTTCTTTTCTTTTTTTAATTGCTAGTTAAGCTAGAGATGTAGCAGGAAAAGGAAGCAAGAGATGCATCAGACAGAAGTGGAACTGTAGGATTTGAGTGCAAAACAAGCTTCAAAAAAAGGAAACATCTTCGCAGAATCCTTCGGGAAGATGCAGGGAGGGACATGGAAAGAGGTCTCTAGAATTGCAATCAGCAGAAAGTGAAGAGGCTGTGGTCTACCATAAACTGGAAATGCTTCAACTAAACCGGACCCTACCCTGCGAATGAAAAATAATGGGGCACTTAAAACTCCATAAAATATGTACGATGCAAGGAGATGGCTGGAGAGAAAGCAGCTTCCCCTGCAAAGCAACCAGAGCCTGGTTCGCCAACCAGAAGGCTGCAGTCCAGCAGTTGTTCTCTGGTTGGTCATTATTTGTTTTCTTTAGTGAATTGAAATGGCGAATAATGAAATGAAATGGTAAAACACCAGCAATTAGAAATAAGAGTTTTCTCTCTTTCCATTCCCCTCCCCCCAAATCCCCCCCCCCCCCTCTAATGGCCAAGAAGAAAATCCAAGGTACGACTATTCACTGGGAAAAATAATTTTTTCAACCATTCTATGTATTATGTTGGCAAAATATATGAAAACTGTTCAGCCAATAAAATTTTCTGAATCTGAGAAAAGAGTCAAATGTGAGAGCAGGTCAGGAACAGGAATCCCCAAGTCACCAGAGCATGAAGGATATAGGAAAAAGTTAATGTAAAAATGTAAACAAAGTGACAGATGTGTAAACAAAGGGCTGATTTATTTAAACGGCAATAAAATGTTGTTTGTATAGGGTAATCAAAGATTACAGGCCCTCCACAGAAATCAGTGAAATATCCACCTCTGCAAATATGACTACCATAGAGCAGTTACCTCCCTTCAGTCCGACACCCTCCCCCACCCACTACATTACAAACACATATAAAGGAGATGAGATCTACACATGAGTATGAACGCCCACAATATGTGCACACATCCACATGCAAAACACATTACAACTGATTTAACAGTATCATTGACAGTAAATCTATGCAATCACCACTAAGAAAACTTCCCTCTCCATCTCCACATCTTGGGGTTGCTCATCACGACCAACTGGAACTTCCAGTTGTTACTTAAAAACTCTAACCAGTTATACAAAGAATCAAATGGATACTTGAGTGAAATGCTTTTGGTTAGCAACACTACAGCCCTACCAAACACCCAAAGCTAACCGAGAATGACTCACCACACTGGCATCCAAAACAAACAGTCCTGCCAAACACACAAAGCTAACCAGCAGTGTCTCAGCCAACAATCAATATCTAATACTACAATTCTATCAAGCACAGTGTGCTAAGAACATCTTATTCACCAGTATTCAAGACCACAGCATTACTGAGCTCATGTTAACCAAATACACATCAGACACTATAGTCCTACCGAGAACGTGAAGCTATCAAGCACTTTTCATCCCATCATTATCAGTCCTACCAAAAACACCATACAATCGTGTTTCACCCACTCCAACACTACAGTCTCATCAAGCATGCAACACTAGCTAAGAACATCTCATTCTACCAGTACCAACTCTACTGCCATACCAAGTACACAGCACTAAGACTCTTATCGCACAGGTATTCAACACTACAGTCCTACTGAACATACACCACCAATCAAGAATGTCTCATCCACCAGTATCCACTACTATAAACACTGTGTGCTTGGTAGGATTAACTAAGAATGTCTCAACCAATGGTATCCAATAATACAGTTTAACCAAGCACACAGGGCTAACAATATTTCATCCTAACAGTACCTAATACTACTTTCCTGCTGAGCACACAATGGTAATCAAAAGTGTCTCACCACTATGGTCTCCAATACTGCAGTTCTAACAAGCGCCCAACTCTAACCAAGAACATCTCATCCTATCAGTACCAACATCACAGTGCTATCAAACACACAATGCCAACCAAAGCTCTCTCAACCACTAGCATCTACCACTTTTATAACCCTGATGAGTGAGCAACACTGACCAAGAGCATCGCATTCCACCAGTACTAACTCTACTACCATACTGAGCACAGTACACTAAGTAAGAATTTCTAATAACCATGCATTGTTAACAAAGAGCATCTCAACCCACCAATACCTACAAATATGCAAAGCATCAAGCACTAACCAGGAACATTATATCCCACAAGTATCCAAACTACCATCCTACCAAACACTCGGAGTGCATCTCATCCCAACAGTATCTAACAATATAGGAGGTATCGAGCTTTATCCTGGGTGCAACTTGAAAGAGGACCTTACTGGGCACTAAGTAGCATGGAACTGGATACCTTTGAGGTATGCTAGAATACCTGTGACCTGGATTGGCCACTACTGGAAACAGGGCACTGGGCTTGATGGACTTTTGGTCTGACCTAGTATAGCAGTTCTTATGTAACAGACTGCAGAACACTATATACAATAAGCCAAATCCATCTGAATCTATGAAAGCACCATGGAGAAAATAAGAAGGCAGACTTTGGAAGTAGGTAAATGGATTTTTAGATTTTCCATAAAAAACAATAGGAAAGCACATTCTTGCCTCCAAAATGTGGGGAAGTACCTTCAGTGAGGTCAAATGTCACATGTTGGAAAGGTCAAGAGGCCAGGTGTCTTATGCTCTAGACCAGCGATGGCGAACCTATGGCACGCGTGCCAGCTGTGGCACGCGAAGGCCTTGCAGCTGGCACACGGGTAGGTCCGCAAAAAAGAAAAAGCTGGCTCTGGCTGCTGCCGCGGATGCGGCAGCGGCAGAGTGCAGTGTCCCGCGGGGCCCCCTCCGCCCGCTAAGCCCCTCTGCAAGGGCTTTCAGATTTGTGAGGGAGAGCGTCTCCCTCGCGTCTCTGTTAAGCCCGCAGGGGCTAATGGGAAATTTCCCATCAGCCCCTTTAGACGCGAGGGACTGATGGGAAATTTCCCATTAGCCCCTGCGGGCTTAACAGAGACGCGAGGGAGAAGCTCTCCCTCGCGAATCTGAAAGCCCTTGCAGAGGGGCTTAGCGGGCGGAGGGGGCCCCGCGGGACATTGCATTCTGCCGCGGCAGCGGCAGCAGCCAAAGCCAGCTTTTTTTTTTTTTTTAATATGCCATGGGGGGGGGGGGGGTTAGGACTGCTAATGGGCTAGGGGGGGGGGTGTAGGACTGCTAATGGGCGAGGGGGGGTGTGAATGCTAATGGGGGGGGGGGGTAGCGGGGAGGACTGCTAATGGGCTGGGGGGGTAGGACTGCTAATGGGCTAGGGGGGGTAGGACTGCTAATGGGCTGTGGGCTGATGGGCGCTGTCTGGAAATGAGGTGATGGGGGGTTAGGACTGGCAATGGGCTATGGGGGGGTTAAGACTGCTAATGGGCTTTGGGCTGATGGGGGCTGTCTGGAAATGGGGTGATGGGGGTTAGGACTGATAATGGGCTATGGGGGGGGCTAGGACAGGAAATGGGCTGATGGGGAGGGGTTAGGACTGGATGGGCTGTGGGCTGTTGGGGGGGTTAGGACTAGTAATGGGCTATGGGGGGGTTAAGACTGGTAATGGGCTGTGGGCTGATGGGGGCTGTCTGGAAATGAGGTGATGGGGGGTTAGAACTGCTAATGGGCTATGGGGGGGGTTAGGACTGATAATGGGCTATGGGGGGGGCTAGGACAGGAAATGGACTGATGGGGAGGAGTTAGGACTTGAGGTGGGCTGATGTGGTTAGGACTGGTAATGGGCTGTGGGCTGATGGGGGGGGGGGTTAGGACTGGCAATGGGCTGTGGGGGGCTGACTGGAAATGGGCTGATGGGGTTAAGACTGGAAGTGGGCTGATGGGGGGTTAGGACTGGTAATGGGCTATGGGGGGGTTAGGACTGGAAATGGGCTATGGGGGGGTTAGGACTGATAATGGGCTATGGGGGGGTTAAGACTGTTAATGGGCTGTGGGCTGATGAGGGCTGTCTGGAAAATGGGGTGGTGATGGGGGGTTAGGACTGGTAATGGGTTATAGGGGGGGCTTAAACTGAAAATGGGGTGATGGGGGTTTAGGACTGGAACTGGGTTGATGGGGGGCTAGGACTGGTAATGAGTTGGGCGGTTGCTATGACTGGAAATGGGCTGAGTGGAAGGGGAGGCTTGAACTGCAAATAGCTGATGGGGAGGGAGCTTGGAATGGAAATGGGCTGTGAGGGAAGGGAACTAGGACTGAAAATGGGCTGATGGAGCAGCTAGGATAGGACTGGAAATGGGCTGTTGGGGGGAGCTAAGATTGGAAATGGGCTGTGGTGGGGGCTTGAATTGAAATGGACTCATGGAGGGGCTAGAACTGGAAGTAGGCTCATGGGGGGGGGCTTGGACTGGAATTGGACTGAGTGGAGGGGAGCTATGATTTGACATGGGCTGATGATGGGGCTAGGAAATGACTAGAAATGGGCTGATGGGGGGCTAGGATTGGAAATGAGCTGATGAAGGGACTCAGACTGAAAATGGATGGGGGAGCTAGGACTGGAAATGGGTTGATGGGGGGCTAGGACTGGAAATGGGCTGATGCAGGGACTAGAAAGGAATGGATGCTGGGTGAGACTGGAACTAGAAGGGAGCTGATGTTGGGGGAGGATTAGAATGGGATGGGGCTGGGAGAGTAAAATGGAGAGGGGAAAAATATTTTGTGTGGGAGGAATGAAAAATCTACAATTGGCCGGGTATTGGGAGAGTAAGTGGGGATTGAGGATGGAGCGGTAAAATTTGTGTGGATGAAATAGGAATGAGGAAAGAGCAAAAGGAGAAAGATTAGTATGTTTAAGCAGATGTAGAGAGAGAGAATGGAAAAAAAGACTAGAAGAGAGAAGAAAGAACAAATGGACAGCAGACGATGGAGAGTTAGCAGAAAACATGAAGAAACCAGAAGAAAGTGGCTGGAGCAATTGCAACTGAAAAAAAATGCACAAAAGGTAGAAAGATATATCTTTATTTTGAATTTATTAACTGGAATATGAAACCTCTGGGAAATGTGCATCATTAACGTCTGTGCTTTGTTTGGTACAAGAGGAAATTAATTTATAGTTTTATTTCTACAGTGTTGTACATTCCAAGTTTGGCTTTTGGGGTTCCCAGTTTAATTATTGCCTTCCTGTTTCTAAATTGTGATTCCTTGTTTGGTGATGGTCTATGTTCTGCATGTGTAACTGAGCTGAGGTTTAATTGACGTGCTGGCACTTTGAGGAAATTCTTTGGTTTTGTGCGGCAGTTTGGGCACTCGGGCTCAAAAAGGTTAGCCATCACTGCTCTAGACACTGCCACTTCCTGTAAGTGCAGGGCACACTGCAGCCCTAACTCTGGCCAAGGTCAGAATTATTATTATTATTATTAACACTTATAAAGCGCTTCTAGGTGTTTGCAGCGCTGTACAAACATATAAATAGACAGCCCCATTTGAAAAGTTTACAAACAGACAAATATAGCAGAAGCAACAGTTAGAGGAAAGGGAGAAATCAGTAGTTGAACGCAGCCACAAAGGTAAAGCTTTAGCATAGATTTGAATAGGGAGAGAGGCAAGGCTTGATACAACTGTAAAAGAAGTTTGTTCCAGGCATAAGGAGCAGCAAGGTGAAACGAACGAAGTCTAGAGTTAGCAGCGTTTGGGGTCTGTGGGAGTCGTGCTGGTGATGTGGAGACCTCTCTGTGTTAACTGTAGCCGGGGAAGGAGGGGTTGCAGGGACAGCAGGAGTGGAATGAGGGAGATGGGAATTCTTAGCATGGTAACTGTCTTTGGCAGCGATTCAGAGCTGTCATTAGTTAATGGACTCTGAGTGGATGGGAAGGGGAAGAGAGAAAGGAAGGATTGAAGAGAGGTAGAGAGAGAGAGAGAGAAGGGAGAAAGATAATGTGTAATGAGGGGCATGGGAGACTGGGTGGTTGGTATAAGAGAAGGGCTGACATCCGCCTCCAAGGGGACTGAAGATGTTCAGTGCTGGATTTTCCCTAATTTGGTGATAAATGCAGCATCTCCCTCTCATCCTCTGCCTGCTTTTGTTTATTTCTCTGCCCCCTTTTATAGAATTTTTTATGTAACTCTCCTTTCCATGGTTTGTTTTCTTAGAGCCCTGCTGGCTTTCCTAGGCCTACAGAGGAGGGGGGGCTGGGGCTCTCCTGTATACCTTGTGTTTCATGGAAGGTGTTTTTGAATCTAAATAGTATAAGTTTCCTCACGCAGACCTTTTGAGCGATTTGCTCTGACCCCATCAATCCCCCAGCTCAGACCAGATCACAGTAAAATCACTTTTGTGTACACTCCTGGTTACCGCAAACAGGAATTGAACCTTAGGATAGATCCTTTCTTTAGCTGGCACCAGGCTTTAGATGGAAGTTTCGCTCTGTAGGAGCTAACTGCAGATGAACACCATTTTAACTCTCCCTTTTATAATTGATGCCTTGTGCCAGACAGACTGACATTGTCTCATCTGCCCATGTTACCCCTCTAACAAAGCTTTCCATTCATTTCGCTTCGCAGGAACCCAGCAGCCGCAGCCTTGTCACTCTTCGTGTGGACCCCCAGGGATTTTATCTCTACTGGAGTGGACCCAGCATGGTAAGAATTTGTGTGTGATAGGCCGTGCACAGACTGGCAACTCCCTGGCTCTCGTGAAACCATCCTGCAGAGAGTGGTCATTGGTACAGCTAAGGCTGCTTTTGCTTCCAGAGGTCAGACCCTCGCCATGTGCAGGGGGCCACACACCCAGTCCTGCCTTGCGCCAGGCACTGTGTTTTGCACATATGTTAATATCCCCCCCCCCATGTGTATGTAGGTGACCTCACCCCTTCTAATAAATGGAATGAGTGTTGGAGGCTCTGTTTGGTGTATAGAAGGGATTGGTCATGGCAAGGAGCTCTGTCCAATGACTGGTGGTATGAAAATGCACAGGAACTCGTTATTTATTTATTTATTTTTTTGTATTTAACTTTTTATTGGCAAAAAAATCCTTCACAACAGCAAAAACAAATACAACATTCCCCAACAGGCCAACAGTAACATATACAGGTAATAGCATGTTCCTATTCCCATTAACATAACCCCCCTCTCTTCAACCCAACCCTACAGTTTGCCCCGCTCTCGAGGTCCCCATAAGGGTATCCCCCAGAATCGGAGGTCGCCAAATACAAATTTGCCAATTTACCGCCCCCCCCCCCGTAAAATTTCATTTCCCCACCACAACTACCCTCCTCCCATATCCCCCCGACCCCCCCTCTACCCTCCCTAGGAATGCTAATCCCTCCGCCCGCCCCCCTCCCCCCCCCCATAGGAGCTACCCTCCCCCTCTATACCCCCCGCCCCCCTTATACTACTACAAATACCAATACTCCCCCCCCTTTGAAATCCCACCCCCACCTACCCGAAGCCCCGGGCCCCCCCCCACCCACAGGTCTAAGGAACGTATGACCTTAGTGACCCCCTCCCCCCTTGATGCTAAGTCTACCGCCCTTCCCCATTCCCCTCGTAACAGTACCCTTCTACCCGCCCCCTCCTCCCCCCCCCCTCTCCCCCCCATCCTCCCAACCCCAGAACGCCCCCCAATACTCCCCATTGTTCCTCATATCTAGCTAAGGTCTGCTTACATGCAGCCGTTAATTTTTCCATCAAAACCGTGTGCCAAACTCGCCTTTCGAACTGCTCTACCGTGGGCAACTCACTCTGCTTCCAGGCGGCTGCAATTTCACATCGAGCAGCACTTAAGCAAGCCAACACCATCCTATCCCCCCTATTACCCTGCCCCTCCTCCCACAGGGTCAGTAAACAAATGGTAGGGACCACCGGAACCTCTACCCCTAAATGCTCTAGGATCCATCCTGCAATCCGCCTCCAATACCCTTGAACTTTCACACAGCTCCACCATACATGCCAAAAAGTCCCAACTTCCCCACACCCCCTCCAACACAGGGGAGATACCGACGCATACATCTTATGCAAACGGCTGGGAATATAGTACCACCGCAGCAGCACTTTATAGCTATTTTCTTTAGACCCACTGGAGCTAAGCCCCCTCCAACTCTGATCCCACACCCTCTTCCACTCCACCTCCGACACAGTGCGGCCTAAATCCGCCTCCCACTCCACCATATACCTATGCGTCCTCCCCTGTCTGCCGCTCACCACTTTATACAACCCCGATACCATGCCCTTAGCTCCCTTCTTCCCAAACCACAACGCTTCCAAACCCGATATCTCCCTACCCCACCCCTCCTTCCCCACCACCTTCCCTAGAAACGATCGGACTTGCAGATATGCATACCTATCCCTGTCCTCCAGATGAAATTCCTCTTTGACCACCTCAAAACTCTTCAGTTCGCCCTCCTCCAGCAACTGATAACTGCATAGTAAGCCTTTCTTCGTCCACTCATCAAATCTCCCGCCTTCCCACCCCGGCTTAAAAACTCGAGACCCCCTCCAAGGTGTCATCACGGAGAAGCCTCCGGATCGAAGAGCCCCCTCCAGACCACGCACTCTGTCCCAGATCTTCACCCCTTGTCTCATCGCCGGTGACCCACCCCCCAGGCACCTCCTCCCCTCGGTATCTGCCAACAACCATGCCGTCAAATGGCCCCCCCGTATTCTCCCCGCCTCTAAGGATACCAATGGCCGCTCCTCCCCCCCTTCCCTCCAACTCATCACATGCACTAACTGAGCCGCCCAATAGTAAGCCATCAGATTCGGTACTCCCAGACCCCCTTCTTCCTTAGGGGCATACACCACTGCCTGCGTTACCCTGGGCGGCTTCCTTTTCCAAATATAGGTAAACACCCGCCTTTGTAATGCCCGCATCGCCCCATCAGGCACCGCCATTGGTAAGGCCTGAAACCAGTACAAAAGTCGAGGTAAGACATTCATTTTAATAGCCGCAATCCTCCCTATCCAGGATATCTCTAGCCCCATCCACCCCTCCAAATCCCTGCCGATAGTGTGAAACAATCTCGGGTAGTTAGCCTGGTATAAAGTCTCATACCGATCGGTAATTCGGACCCCCAGGTACCCCAGAGACCCGCTAACCCACCGCAATGGGAACCGCCTCTTCAAGCTCTCCTCGGCCGCTACATCCAATTGCACTTTCAAAACCTCTGTTTTATCCACATTCATTTTAAACCCCAAAACCGCTCCATACCGCTCCACCTCCTGCATTACCTCCGGTAGCGATAATAAGGGTTGACCTAAATACAGCAAAATATCATCGGCGTAGAGGGAGATTTTATGCATCAGCCCTCCTCTGCTCAAACCAATAATCCTGTCATTCCCCCTGATTCTTTCTGCGAGAGGCTCCACCACCATGGCAAAAAGTAGGGGGGACAGCGGACACCCCTGTTGAGTCCCCCTACCCAATGCAAAGTCTCTGGAGTACTGCCCGTTAACTTTGACTCTAGCCCTCGGTCCCTGATACAGCGCCCTTACCCACCCCATTAGGTTGGGGCCGCACCCCATACGCTCCAGCACCCGCATCAAAAAGGCCCAGTGAACTCTATTGAATGCCTTTTCGGCATCAATAGACATCAGAATCAAGTCCTCCCATCCCTCCCTCGCCTCCCATATAACCCCAATCGCTCTCTGAATATTATCCGCAGCCTGACGTCCTGAAATAAAGCCAGCTTGATCCCCTTTTATAAGCCCCGGCAACCACTCCGCCAACCGCCCTGCCACTACTTTGGCCAACAATTTAGTATCGACATTCAACAGGGATATCGGCCTATAGGAGCTACATTTCCCTGGATCTTTCCCTGGCTTTAACAACACCGTTATCCCCGCTGTCAGCATTTCCCCTGATAACTCCCCCCCATCCGCTAGCACCCCATTAAAACCCTGCCCATTATACCTTTTAACTCACCCCAAAAAACCTTATAAAAATTCCCTGTCAACCCATCTAAGCCCGGAGACTTCCCCCCTACCAATCCCTTCACTGCCCGTGCAATTTCTTCCTCTCGGATTTCAGCCTCCAGGATCTCCACCGCCTCCGCCGGTAAAGCTGGGAGCGATATCCCTTCTAAATAGGCTTCTATCTCCCCCTCATCCCCACCTTCCATCTCCCGGTACAAGTCTAAGTAGTAATCCCGAAACCTCTCCCTAATATCTTCTTCCCCCCAACGCATCCGCCCATCGGACCCTTCTATATACGATATAGTGGCAACCCCTTTCTGCCTCCGCAATCGCCGAGCTAGTAACCGCCCCGCTTTATCCCCAAATTTGTAGTGTGTCTGTTTCACTCTCTGTAAGAGAAAAGCCACTTTCTCTAATTGTAGGTCCTTTAACGCATCCCTTGCCCGCTCCATCTCCCTTCTGTCCTCCTCCTCCCCAGAACCCCTAAACCGCTCCTCCTTCTCCCCCACCTCCTTCTTTAATTCTTCTTCCCTCCGTTCCCTCTCCCTCTTTTTCTTCGCTCCCCACATTATGAATCTCCCCCTCACCACTGCTTTCAACCCCTCCCAGACCATAACATCCCTTACCTCCCCGGTATCATTAAAGCGCAGATACTCTTTAATGACTGCCCGAACATCATCCACCACTCTCCCATCTCTGAGGAGACTATCATTCATTCTCCAAAATAACCCCCCTCTCCTCCTGGAGGTCTGGATAAGAACCTCGACTGCCTTGTGGTCCGACCACCCCACTTGCACTACACCCCCATCTTTGACCTCGGACATCCAGCTCTGATCTAACAAAAGCATGTCTATCCGACTCCAACTGGCATGTGGAGCCGAATAGAAAGTAAACCCCTCTCCTTGCGGGTTCATCACTCGCCACACATCCAATAAATTATAGCATCTCATCAGACCTCGCAATCCTTGTCAATTCTTTCGCCCTCCATCCCCCCCCCTTCGGCTTCCTATCCAACCCTGGGTCTAAAACCTCGTTAAAGTCCCCTCCAACTAACACCTTCCCCCCCCCCCCGCCTTATCAATTAAAGACCGAACCTCTCTCCAGAAACCCCGCTGCTGCCCATTGGGCCCATACACCGCCACAATCACAATATCCTCCCCCCCCCGACTTCCCTACGATCCCCACCACCCTCCCGTCTTGGTCCTTAAACAAGTTCACCACCTGAACCCCACACCCACCCCTTATCAAGATGGCCACACCTCCTTTCCGTCCCCCCTCCTTATTGCAGGAGTAATATTGGTCAGGAAATTGCCGGTGCCGCATCTGCCCCACATCCCTGGCCCAGAGATGAGTCTCTTGTAGGAGCACTACATCCCATTGGTTCCGCACCACCTCCCGGAAAAACAGACCCCTCTTAGTAGGCGAGATCAACCCCCGTACATTAATGGTTCCTATACGCAGCATCCCTTAACAATCCCAACTTCCCCATCCTCCTCCATCAAAGCGTTCCGACCCCCCCCTCCCTCTTTTCTTCTCCCTTCCCCCCCCCCCCCCGAGCCTTGCCAATCGTCCCTTTCTTCCCATCCTCCCAGTCCTGACGTCCGATCCCACCACTACCGCCCCCCCACCCCCCAGAACATGTAACATTCCACCGCTCCCCCGTCCCTGCCACCCTCCTACCCCCCCTCCAGAGCCATACCCTTATCATTTTCCAGCCACCTCCCACTAGAACCCCTTACTCCCCCCCCTTACTCCCCCCCTTTCCACCTCCTCTAACCACCCCATCCCTAGTAGGCCCTAGAAGTCCAGTGTTCATAAACCATGAGCAAAGGAGCTCTATCGCCCCCCCTCATGAACTCTGAAGACATCCAGGTAGATCACTCTACTCGCCAGGTTCAGGTCTCCTGCTCTGCTGTCGCCTTCTGCCTTTCTTGTGACAGCCGCTTCAGACGCTTCCCTTGCTCCCCCACTCGCTGCCATTGGGTGCTGGACTGCATCCGCTGTTTGCCTTTCCCAACTGTGGACTTGCTCAGCTGCTCATTGTGCATCACCGCAGGGAGGCCTTCACAGCCTAATTCCCTCAACATCTCCCAGGCTTCGTCAGCAGATTTCACCTTTCGGTTCACTCCATTAATAGAAATCATAACACCAAATGGGAACAGCCATCTATAGCGGTGATTTTTCCCCCTTAGATAGGCAGTCACTTCTTTCATTGCTCTCCGTCGCTCTAGTGTCCCTTTAGAGAGATCATTGAACATTTCAATTTCAGCGCCTTCCCACGCCACTCTCCCAAATTTCCGAGCCACACTTAAAATTTGTTCTTTCAAGGGGAGCTGCTCAAACAAGTGATAATGTCCCGAGCCTGCTTCTCCCTCCGTGGCCCCAAGCTTTGATGTGCACGCTCCACACCTATCTGCTCTGTCGACCATCCAGACACGTCCCCCAAGTGAAGCACATGGCTACATAACCGCTGCACCAGCTCAACACAGTCCTTGGGGTCCTTCTCCTCCGGCACCCCTCTGATTCGCAAATTATTATGCCGTGCACGGTCCTCGATCTCTTCAGTTTTCTCCTGTAGCTCTTCTTGCTGGGACTGAAGCTTGCCTTGCATAGCCACCAGGCCTCTCACCTCCCCCTCGTAGTCTTCCACGTGGCTCTCCAACTCTTCCACCCGACCGCCAAGACTGCTCACCTCCTGCTGGATCGCCTGAAGGGTTTCCTGCACCTCCTTCCGCATCGCTTTTATCTCCCCCTTCATATCTGCCTTAAATTCTTGCAGCCATCTCCTCAAGGGCAATTCATCCACCCCCTCAGTGTCGGTTGCATCGTCTTCCTCCGAGACACCTCCGGCATCTCCCGCTCCCGCGCCGGCCAACTCCCTCGCCGCTGCTGCCATCAGCTCCCGGCGTACGTATGGGGACTGGAAGCCCTCTAGTTTCTTCCGTGCCACCATCTCAAACCTGGATGCCCACTTTCTTTCCACTATTACCGGGGGGGGGGAGGGGCTCGCAATTAAATCACCTTTCTTGGGACTCGAACGGAGCTAGGCTTTCAAGCTGCCATGCGCTCCGTGACGTCACCGGAAGTCCAACTCGTTATTTATTTAAGCTAGAGGTTTGTGTGTGTCGGTCCCCCTGCACATATAGAGGCTGATGTTATAATAGGAGGCCTGTGCCAAAATTGGGAAAAGGTGCTAATTTTGAGCCTGTTTCA
Source organism: Ichthyophis bannanicus (assembly GCA_033557465.1). NCBI lineage: Eukaryota > Metazoa > Chordata > Amphibia > Gymnophiona > Ichthyophiidae > Ichthyophis > Ichthyophis bannanicus. The sequence continues at coordinate 200,017,273 of CM066039.1, forward strand.
TAAAGACAACATAAGTACCTATGTACCTCTATAAAATAGGCTCCCAAAATTAGCTGTGGTGGCACGCAAATGTTGCTACCTGCTCCGAAGAAGGTGTGAAGGGAGGTGTGTTCTCTAAGCATGTACATTCACCCCTGCTCTGCCCAAGCCGTGGCCCAGGGAACGCTTATGCACAGATCGTGTGAAAGTGTGCTTCCTTTTTACATATGTATACCTCTGCGCAATTTTATAAGAGCCCTTCTCCTCGTGTAAAACATGCTTTACACATGAAACCGACCCCCACCAGGTACATAGGGTGCAACTATTCCAGGGTAGTATATGGATAGTCAGCCCTATGTTCTCTGTCCTGGCCTCTGTGTATGATCACGCTTAAAAGAATCAGTTACTGAAATTAGCTGATGAATTTGTTTCTCATGCCTGGGCCGAGCCGCATGCTTATCAGTCGATGGCAGCCCAGGCTCAGTGTGGGCTGGAGCACAATATCTTCCTCTGAGGTATGGTCCTGCCTTTCCGTCTGCAGCTCTCTCTGGGCTGCTAGGATCTCCTCGCCTGTGTGACTGTACAGTGGGGTTCAGGAGGTCCTTTCTGCCAGCGGATACAAGGGATCTTTTGCGTGCAGATGTGGCATTCTGGGAGAGCCTTGGGTCCTGGGGGTGAAGCAGCACTTGAGAAAGCTGCAGAGTGCTTTCTTCGTCTTGGGTCTATGTGTGGGGCTGCCTGCCTGCATTGGAGTAGTTTGCCTTCTTACTTTGGGGGGAGGGTAAGGACCTCATGCTGGCAGTGGGAGCAGGGGGACCAGTTCAGCATTAATGCCTGCAACATTTGGGGGGGGGGGGGCACCCTCTCCCAAAAAAAAGCTATGCCTGTGTCTGCCTGCTGAAAGCCCACTCTTTGCATGTCTCTCCCCTGTTTTGTATTCTGGTTTCCCTCGGTCCCTCCCAGTTCCCCTCTGTTTCCAGTGTGCTATTGTCAGTCTCGGCCCATCTGACTGGTTTGACCAGACTTCTCCTTTCTCCTGAGACCTGTGCTTTGTGGCTTTGTTTCCCTCTGGCTTGGTGTCCTCCCTTCTCCATATCTCCTCCTCTGCCACCACTGCCCAGAGACTCGCAGTTGAGCTCCTCTGCGGCTGGTCTCCTCCTTTCACATTATAAAATGAACACAAATCTCTTTTGTCTTTCCATCTCTCTTTCTGTTTGTGAGAGTTCAAATTTCTTTCCTCCATCTCTGTCCCCTTAAGAGATTGAGAGATCTCACTCTCCGATGTGGGCGTTAGGTGCAGTGTTCCAGCTAAGCAGCTTGGAGCTGTGCCGGGTGGGGTGTGTGTGTGTGTGTGTGTGTGTGTGTGTTGCCACTCTAAAAGTTATTGTTGGCATGTGGCAGGCCTTGAGCACATGCACCCGCTCAGTGCTTCGGTCTCTTGCCCCCTCTGATGGAATGCAGCAGGCCGTGAGCACATGTATGTGCTTAAGACCTTCTACTATGCCGACTGCACCATTTAAACTGTGGGGGTGCTCTCTTTGTGGCTGTGCTACTGCCATGCCACACTTTTGTCCCCATTCTGCCACCCTAGACAGATGCCTAGCCCATCTAATGGTAGGGCCAGCCTTGGTCTGGGGTTGTGGAGGTAAGATGAGAGAGAGAGCGTAATAGTAGGAACAAGGCTGAAGGGTTGGATAACAGATATTTGGAGGAAGGGGGTAGAAGAGAGGGAGGGCTGCTGTTGGGTTAAATATGGGAATTTGCTCATCTGTCCAATGTAATAGACCAGGTTGGCCAAATAGTCTTTATCTGTCATCAGTTACCACGTTAGTATCTTAATAATTTTGGGACTAGGTGCTCCCACCTAAGCACAGGAACAATATACTTGGCTTCTGAAGAGAGAGCACCCCCCGCCCATCCTGTACTGCAGGGGGGATGATGTATCTGCCTTGATAAAAGAGCACCCCTCTACCTCTTCTCCCCTCCTAAAATCGTCCCATAGTTTGAGGAGCGGTGACTGTCCCTCTGTGAGCATGGGGGATGCTAGATTTAGATTCCAATAATTTATTGGCATGGCATGTTTACACGCACTTCCAAAGTCATAAAATCAGCAGTTAAGGTCGAAAAACAGGAGGAGAGTTCACAAAATAGTGTAATAACAGGGAATTAAAATTACATGGCTCAGTATTCCGCATCACGTATCCGGTTAGCAGTTAAACAGATAGTGCCATTGAATGTCCAGGCCAGCAACACTATCTGGGTAGTGCTGTTGAATAGCCTTGCATGCTATCCAGACAGTGCCAGGCTGGTCCAGGGATGGGTGGCGCAGAACTGAAGGTTATCTATATAGTGGTGATATTCAGTACCACCGTGCAGAGTTTTTCTTGTCCTAGGTCAGGGGTCGGCAACCCGCGGCTCCGGAGCCGCATGCGGCTCTTTCTCACCTTTGCCGCGGCTCCGGAGCACACTGCCTGCCCGGTATTTATGGCGTTATGGGCTCCCTCCCTTCTTCTGCAGCCGCGGTTCCCTGCCTCTTAGGGAACCGCGGCTGTGCTTTTAAAATCATCTCGGAGCCCTTCCTGTCTTGACGGGCTCCGTGCAGCATTGTCCCGCCTCTAAAGGAAGTTGTTTACCACTTCCTTTGGAGGCGGGACAATGCTGCACGGAGCCCGTCAAGACAGGAAGGGCTCCGAGATGATTTTAAAAGCACAGCCGCGGTTCCCTAAGAGGCAGAGAGCCGCGGCTGCAGAAGAAGGGAGGGAGCTGACAGGGAGGGAGCAGATATGGATGGATGGAGGGGGCTGACATGGAGGGAGGGAGCTGATAGGGATGGATGGATGGATGGAGGAAGGGAGGGAGGGAGGGAGGGAGGGGGGCTGACATGGAGGGAGGGGGGCTGACTTGGAGGGCGGGAGCAGATATGGATGGATGGAGGGAGGGGGGCTGACATGGAGGGAGGGAGCAGATATGGATGGATGGAGGGAGGGGGGCTGACATGGAGGGAGGGGGGCTGACATGGATGGATGGAGGGAGGGGGGCTGACATGGAGGGAGGGAGCAGATATGGATGGATGGAGGGGGCTGACATGGAGGGAGGGAGGGAGGGAGGGGGGCTGACATGAATGGAGGGAGCTGATATGGATGGATGGAGGGAGGTGGGCTGACATGGAGGGAGGGAGCAGACATGGAGGGAGGGAGCAGATATGGAGGGAGGGAGGGAGGGAGGGCTGACATGGAGGGAGGGAGCAGATATGGAGGGAGGGAGGGAGGGAGGGAGGGGGGCTGACATGGAGGGAGGGAGCTGATATGGATGGATGGAGGGAGGGGGGCTGACATGGAGGGAGGGAGCAGATATGGATGGATGGATGGAGGGAGGGGGGCTGACATGGAGGGAGGGAGCAGATATGGATGGATGGAGGGAGGGGGGCTGACATGGAGGGAGGGAGCAGATATGGATGGAAGGAGGGAGGGGGGCTGACATGGAGGGAGGGGGGCTGACATGGATGGATGGAGGGAGGGGGGCTGACATGGAGGGAGGGAGCTGATATGGATGGATGGAGGGGCTGACATGGAGGGAGGGAGGGAGGGAGGGGGGCTGACATGACATGGAGGGAGGGAGGGGAGGGGGGCTGACATGGAGGGTGGGAGCAGATATGGATGGATGGAGGGAGGGGGGCTGACATGGAGGGAGGGGCTGACATGGAGGGAGGGAGCAGATATGGAGGGAGGGAGGGAGGGGGGCTGACATGGAGGGAGGGAGCTGATATGGATGGATGGAGGGAGGGGGGCTGACATGGAGGGATGGAGGGGCTGACATGGAGGGATGGAGGGGGCTGACATGGATGGATGGAGGGGGCTGACATGGAGGGAGGGGGGCTGACATGGAGGGCTGGAGGCGGCTGACATTGAGGGATGGAGGGGGCTGACATGGAGGGAGGGGGGCTGACATGGATGGATGGAGGGTGGGGGGCTGACATGGAGGGAGGGGCTGACATGGAGGGAGGGAGCAGATATGGATGGAGGGAGGGAGGGGGCTGACATGGAGGGAGGGAGCAGATATGGAGGGAGGGAGCTGATATGGATGGATGGAGGGAGGGAGGGGGGCTGACATGGAGGGAGGGGGGCTGACATGGAGGGAGGGAGCTGATATGGATGGATGGAGGGAGGGGGCTGACATGGAGGGAGGGAGCTGATATGGATGGAGGGAGGGGGGCTGACATGGAGGGATGGAGGGGCTGACATGGATGGAGGGAGGGGGGCTGACATGGAGGGGGCTGACATGGAGGGAGGGAGCTGATATGGATGGAGGGAGGGAGGGAGGGGGCTGACATGGAGGGATGGAGCACTGGTAATGGGGTTGAGGGGACGAGCACTGGAAATGAGCTGATTAGGGGAGGCTAGGACTGGTAATGAGCTGATGGGGGGGTAGGACTGGTATTGGGCTGATTAGGGGAGGCTAGCACTGGTAATGGGGTTGAGGGGGGATTAGCACTGGAAGGTACTGGGAGTGAGGACTGGAAAGGGGCTGATATTGGGGAGGGTTACTGGGACTGGAAATAGGCTGATGGAAAGAAGTGAAGAAAACGAAAGAAGAGATAAGAAATGGCAGATGGACCATAGACCACAGAAAGAGAGCTAAGAGAAGACAGGAAAGCAGAAGCCTCAGATCGGGACCAGCATGATCAAAGAATAAATTGGTCAGACAACAAAGGTAGAAAAAATAATTTTATTTCATATTAGTGATTTGACTACAAAATCATCATAATTTTGAAATCAAATATTGTTACTTGTTGTTGTGATATTTTCTGGCGTTTTTTTTTTTGGTGTGTGAAGGAAGAGGGGTAGTCTTATACGGCGAGTATAGGCCAAACACCTATATTTTAACAGGAAAAGTAGGGGGTCGTATATAGCATTAAGGTAAGAAACAATATATGCAGTGTTAGATTTGTTTTAAATGTCGCAATGGTTTTGCGGCTCCCAGTTTTTTTTTTCCCTTCGGAAACGGGTCCAAGTGGCTCTTTACGTCTTAAAGGTTGCAGACCCCTGTCCTAGGTTATATGAATAGCTATCCTAAAGCTAATATCGTTGCCACATGGATAGTGGCAGTGCTGGCCACAGTATCTGGAGACCAGCACTCAGTATCCAGAATCCTTTTACCTGCTGCAGACAGCATTTAAGGAAAACGCCGACTGCCACAGCTCAATACTGATCTGACGGTAACAAGGACAGTAGCTGGGTTGGGGTGCCAGTCTGTATTGCCCATAGTCAGGTTATGTTTTTGGCCTGGTATAGAGTACAACATATTTTGTTTCCATACCTGCAGTTTCACCTCTTGTCCCCAGGATTAGGCAGATTTTAACGCTATTTATTTTGTGGGAAGAAGAAAATGCATTTCTGGTTGTTTTCTCTGGTGTGGCAGTGCGGGCAGCGTCTGGCCACTTGGATTTTCCAGTTCGGTTTCTGTGTTCAGGTTTCTATTTCCAGTCTGTATTATTCTGTATTTGACGAAGGTCTGTCTATGTTTTGCATGTGTGACCGAGGTCAGGTATTTTGCTACTGTGTAGTTTCTGTGCAGGGATCTGAAGCAGTTCAGTTTGGTCTTTTTTCCAATCTGTGCTTCCCAATAGAAGGTGAATTAGTATATTAGGGTATGTAGCCGTGTGCTTTTCCACCTTTTTATAAGCAAGGTTGTAGCTCTTTGGGCTCTGTGTGTCACTCTTGTTTTTTAGGGCAGGTTTGCTATATATGTGTGACACGGTCATCACACTATATGTGTTGAGTGTGTGTGTGTTTTTCCAGAGTTTTATGTTATTTCACAGATAGAGGCATGATTGTACTGCCTTTGCCGTCCCTTGCTGGAAAAGGGTTTGGTCTTACCCCTGGGGTCCTTGAGCCTCCGTCCTCTGGCCCCATGTCGTAGTGGCTGTTGTTTTTTCAGCATCTGGAGGGTATCTGGGCTGCTTTCAGCACTTTCCCATGACCTCCCTTCTCCGTGGGCTTGCAGGCTGTGGGAGTATGGAGGAGAGGCAGAGGAAGTTCCTCCCTCGCCTTGCTCTGCTGGAAGGGATAGGGGTACCCCGCCTTTAACGTCCGATAAGGCCAGTCCCAGGCAGGGACAGCTTGGGGAAGTGGAGGGCAGTCATAGTCTTCCAAGCAAAGCAATCATTTTGTACTTTGATCTTTCACTAGTAATGACACAGGAAGAATCTGAAGAGTCTCGGGTTACTGGGGGTGATGGGGGGGGGGGGAGGAGGTATTTATTGGCATTACCAAGTCATTCTCTAGGCTTTGCTGGCAGTCGGGAGAAAGAGAATCAGGAATCCACCCTGCAGTGTAAAGAAGCGTGTGTACATGTTGGGGGGAGGACAGGAAGGGGTTGTAGATCTAAGCCCTCAGGGACCCATTCTCAATGCCACAGTAGTAACCTCTTATGGGAGGAGAACAGGGAAGAAAGGACCAAAGACTATCTGATAGGAGAAGCAGTGAGGGACGGAGATGGTGAAGGGGTGAGGGAGGGCTGGGATGTTTTACTGCTTCCCTTCTCCCAGACACAGCTGCCTGACCCTCGGAGGGCAGTTCTATCAGACTCCACTCGCTGGCCCGGGGCCCAGTGAGAAATTCCTGAATTGTTCTTCCTGTAGGTTTTCTGTCTGTTCCATTCTGCCTCTTCCTGTCCTGTCTCCTCCTCCTCATATCCCTCTTCAACTTCTTCCTTTTCTCTTGTCTCCATTTCAGTCTCTCATAGGCAGATGTTTTGGTTTGTTTTTCGCTAGTGTTTTTATTGTTTTGTGGTCCCTGATGAAACTTCAGGAGTAGTTGAGGTTAAAGATGATTTGCAAGAGAACTGGTTTCCCTTTGGCTTAGGTTACAGGAACATGGCACATGTCCATGGCCACAGCTAGCCATGCTGTTCAGCTCCCAGTGACACAAACTCATTCCAGTGTGTGTCGAGGGCTGTTGCCAACCAGGTTGTGGCCCCCATTGACACAGATTCATTATGGGTGGTCCCCATGGTTCTCCATGGGCAAGCAGGATGAATTGGCCACATGGTGCATGGTGGTGATGTCATCCGATGGTGCCATGGATAGATTAGCTCGCATAAAAGCCTGGAAGGACTTTCTGAGCATATGCACCCACCGGCAGATCACTGTTGCCTCCCATCTCCTTCTCGGTCTGTTCTATCTGCCTGCCCAGATGGATGAATCCTCCTGCTTCCTTTGAAAGCCTTCCTTCTTTTTTTTTTTTTTTTTTTTTGTTTCCTAGCTTTGAATAATTCATATTTTAGTGTTTTTTTCTCCCTTTCTACTTATTTCATCTTTGGACTTCTGCCATGACAAAAGACCCAGGAATCCATGCCTTTCCTGGACAGATGGCAGGACTCCAGTTGACACATTACACCTAGGGCTAATGAGGCAAACTAGGCCTGGGGCAGCAAAACAATAGGTCCTGACAGCCACACAAACTCAGTAATACTTTTACACACAGGAAGATTGCACAATTTGCAAATAGTCCATTTATTCTTGCAAGTGGCTTGTGGACATTTCCTGCATTATGTATATATTTATAAAACAAAGTTTAATATCGAAACAACATATGATGTCCAAATTTACATGTTTCTAGAACTTTCTGGGAGATATGGTGTTGAGATGATTATGATTGAGTTTAATTATCAGAATCTTGGGGATGCTAGGGGTCTGTAATTCCTTGTTGTTTGGATTGCCCACGACTACTGTAAACCATTACAACTGTACAAAATTCTACGGCATGATCGTTATATTGCCCCAGCATTATCTTTTTACTGGCTCCCGGTGCAGTGGCAGGTCAAATTTAAGGTTTTAATGTTGTTTATTTAAACTTTACGGCTGGGAGGTTTCACTGCTCGTTTTTTCCCAAATTGATTTTGGCTCATCTTCCCATAACCTGTGATCTTACATTTTCAGAGTTAGAGACAGAAATCCTATTAATAATTCTGTCAGGGCCCATATTGTGGAGCCATTTATCTGTGTTACGATCATTGACAGATTTGTTGGATTTTAGAAAAAAAAACTGAAAGCTTTTTTTATTTAGTCAGACTTATTCTTGAATATCTTATTCTTTAAAATAACACTGGTTTTTTAAAATTATTTTTTTGTCTTTGTTTTTTAGTGTTTCATATGTGGCTTTATACTACGCTAAGAATGATTTTAGACTAGCAGAATATAAATTTATGTATGTGTATTAAATAAAAAAAATAAAAAGCAAGCTAATTGGTAGGGGAGGGGGTGGTGCAAGGCTGAAGGGTGGCCTAGGGTGTCTAATAACCTTACACTGGCCTTGCTTACACGGAGTCTGCCACACAAGTACAAACAGGCTTTCAAATACCTAGACTACCTCTAGAGAAGTGGCAGGTTAGTCAGAGGAGATCTCTCCTTCTGCTGGACCTACTGCACGAGTGCAAGGGATCTCCTTGCCCCAGCAATTTGCTTTTTTATTTTTATTTTTAAAATCTGTGTCTCTTCAGTTGATCCTTTTACCATGGAGTGCATCAGCCCTTCTGCACATGTCAACCTCAAGGCCCCAGGCTGAGGACTGTACTCAGATTGCCATGTCGGAATAAGAGGAGCCAAGAGTAAGACTCTCACCTTGAGATCTGCACTCTCCTCCATAGCTGGCTGCAAAGCCCAGGAACTCTTTGGCTCTAATGCAGTCAACGGCAATTTGGTTCCCTCTGCCCTTCGGTTAAGCATGTCCTAACTGCCATCAATTCAGGTTTTCACAGTGCAGACAGTGCCTATCACATTGTACTACCAATGCTGTGGAATGTCACTCCTGCAATGCCATCTCTGGTCCCAAGGGCTTTTGGCCATTAACAGAGGTCTTGTAGTGCTGATGTCAGTGCTGCTGAATGCTCGGGCTGCTGAATTGAACCATGAAAGGGAGACCACATCTCTGTCCCACCTATGTCTACTGACTCCTGCCTCTGTTCTGGCATTACTACCCCTCCCCCCCCCCATCTTTGTTAGTTTGGTGTTGATGTGCACTTCATTGGTGCTGACAGTCTGCGACTCAATGGCATGATCAATGCTGACACTTACCATAAGCCCCAGCGCAGAGCATGGCACCATGATGAATCACTGGGGCCCTTGTACAGAGGGCTATCAGTTATGTTGTGTTACACACATGCACCTGCTTGCCTTGTGTGCCATGTTCATTGGTGTGGCTCTTCCAAATCCTGCAGTGGACCTCTGTGCTTTACTAATTGTGGAAGTGATACCGGCTCAAGAAGTCAGCGAGCCTGGAAGTAGTCTTTCCACTCCCCTTTGCTTGGGCTGTGCCCCTCAACTGGTGTGGAGGAGTAGTCTAATGATTAGAACAGTGGTTTGGTGACCATAGAGACCAAGGTTCAAATACCACTGGAACTTTATGTGACTTTGGGCAAGTCACTTAACCTTCCATTGCCTCAAATACAAACTTAGATTTGTAAGCCCTCTGGGGACAGGGAAATACCTCTTGTTCCTGAATAACTACTGTAAAGGCATGAGCTAAATACTAAAATAAATAAATATTAGCCCATGATAGGATTACAGTGGGCCCCCCTCCCCCGAGCTGGCATGAGTACCATTTTGTTACCTCCTAATGCTTTGCATTGACAGTATGGTTTCATTTACTGTCAGGAGCACTTTTAGGAAAGGTCCCTTCAGCCAGAGCTACAAGGATATACCTCAAGGCTCCCTTGAACTTTGCTCACGGTTGATTGCTCCTGTGCTGCATCCAGTGAGCACCGGGGCCCTGGTGCTGAAGTGCAGCACCAAAGCAGCAGCGGTGTACTCTCTGTAGTCTAGAGTTGGCACCAGCACTCCCACCCCTACTTGGCAATTGGCACCAGACTGCTAGGCAACCCCTCCCCCCCCCCCCCCAACGTGACAGCTCCTTATCTAAGATGAGCCCATGCTGAGGATTGCATGGATCCTAATGTGAGGAAAATGGCCTAGAAAGCTGCAGAACTATGTACCCTAATGGCCTGAAGAAGCTCTATGCACTGGCTCCAAGGATAAAGCCACTATGCAGTACTATGTTGCCTACAAAGATGCTGCAGTGCTGTTCTCCATTGCACTAGCCAAATGCATCTGTGGTGCATCAATCAGACTGGCGATCGGTGCAAGCTAAAAGCAATGTCGCATGTCTCCTGGCACTGATTAAAGTTGTTTTATCTTTGTGGATGTTATGGAGTGCAGCAAGGGCCATGCTGGCTAGACTCTCTCCCTTATTCCCCCCCCCCCCATCTCCTGTACAATTGTGTCCCCCTTCTTTTATTTATTTATCTATTTATTTAGCTGTATTTGTATCCCGCTTTTCACCGGGTCAAAGCGGCGTTACATAAAAGAGGGGGAGGGGGAATTTATGTATAAGGGTGGGGCCATCACTGGGGAGGCTACATTGATGATTTCAACATAGGACAGACTTTGGACTTGGACAGTTTTTGGACATGGTTGGGTTAGAATAGTTTGAGTTAGGTGGTCATGGTGGGTGAGATCGGAGGTTATTGCGCTGCTTTGGTGGGGGTCATGTTGAGGTATTCCTGAAACAGGATGGTTTTCAGCTGTTTTCTAAAAGATAGTAAATTGGTGGTGTTTCGGAGACAGCTCGGTAGAGAGTTCCATAAGAATGGAGCGTACAGTTCAAAGGCTCGATTGCATCATGATTTCTTTTCTCTCTTTTTACTGTTTTTTAGTCATATGTAAACCATTTTGATTATTTTGAAGGGCAGTTTATCAAATGTTAATAAACCATAGACCCTTAAAAGTGCCAATCAAAGAGAAAAAAAATTAAATATATAATCTACTGTGTGTTCTTGATCCTGTAAGCAGTGGGATAGTGCTGCATCAAAGGTCTCAAGGGTTCTCCTTCATCCTCACTTGGCCTCCCTCCTTCACCATATACCTAGCCCACAATCCTGTCTAGGTCACAACCCATTAGGATGTTACCATAGTTGAGGTTCATCCAGGGCCATATGGAGCCTGTAGACTTTTCTCAATATAGGCACAAAGAGAGCAGGGAAACCACACGCTACTGGATAGATGAGAGCTTTACTGGTATCTACAGGTCAGCCCAACACATGTTCCTTATCGTCTCTCCAGTCCAGTCCCTTGTCTTCTGGGTTGTGCAACCCTTCCAGAAGCTTGGAGGCTGAGCCCACATCGCTTTGATGATGCTGGGGTATAAATACCACTGGCACCACCCACAGGCACCAGTAATCTCAGCCTCCAAGCAGCTGGAGGGTCCCAGTAAGCCAAGGGCTTACTGGAGATTCTACCTTTCCCTAATTTATTTTACTATTTTACTTTATTTTCTTTATTTTAGGGCTCTGTGCCTTTAAGAAGTCCTGAATCCTTCCCCCTTCCTCCCCCCCCCTCTCCCTTCCTCCCCCCCTCCCTCTCCCTCTTTTGGCCTTGCTCTAGCAGAACGGAGGAAGCTTTAAAAAGACCGCGGGGGAAAAAGAAAAAAGGAAAGTTTCTTCCCTCGCGCGGGATCTCTGCCGCCTCGCGCCGAAGCCCGCAGAAAGGCTGAGCGCTTGAGGGGGCGCCGCGGCCTCCCAGACGGTCTTCTGTCTCGCGCCGAAGCCCGCGGAGGGGCTGAGTGCTGGAGGCAGTCCCGGGCCCGAAAACACTTTTAAAGCCTCGCGCCGAGGTCCGCGGATTGGCGGCGCGCTTGAGGCAGTCCCGGAGCCGAAAACGGGTGTAAAAACACTGTTTTTCAGCACGGAGGGGTCTGAGTGCAGGCCGAGGACTCCGGTAAGATTTCTTTGCTTCCAGGCAGTTTCCACGTGACCGCGGCCTCTACACACGTGGAAAACCAGCTGGCTCTCTTACAACGGTGTTCGGAGGGGGAGAGTAGCAGGCAAACAGCAAGTATTTGTCTGTACTACTTGTCACAACGATCTTTTAATTTAATTTAGCTTAATTTTATTTTATTTTAGTTTAAGTTAAATTTTCTCTTCCAAGTTATAGTTTGCCTTAAATTTGCACCAATTGTATGGGATTGGGAATTTTATTGCTTTATTTTCTTTATTTCTTCATTCCAAGTGTTTCTCCTGCTTAAACTAAGTTGGCCCAAACATGCCCACCAAGGCACGGTGCCCAGCCTGTGATACTAGGAGGGGCACAGCATCGGATCCAGGGTTCTGCAGGGGTTGCACTGCAGAGGCTGTCTCCGTGGAGCAAGAGATCCAGTTGGCTATGTCCCAGGAATCCCAGGGGGCAGCGGACCCTGGGGAGGTTGGGGGGAATCCCCCTCTTCTCCACTTCCTCCTGGGGATGTACCCGGAACCTCTCTGCCCCCTCCTCCCCCCACTATCTCTGGGGAGAGAAGGGCAGGGGAACTCTTCTCGCCGGAATTCGTCCTCCTGCTTCACAAAGCATATTGCATGTGCCAGCAGGGGGTGGTAGGTTCTGGGGTGGCTCAGACAAATGCACCCCCCAAAAGAGCGAGGGGCGAGATGCAAGATTCGGACCTCTCTTCTAAGCGCACCAGACTGGGCGAGGAACGTCCTGTGCCTCCGGTTCTGGACCTCTGAGGAGAGGAGGCCTCGGACAAGGAGGTAGGAGAAGAGGAAGACGAGCTCGAAGAGGGAGAGATCCCGGAAGAGGATCATGCCCGAATAGTGCGGGTATTTCATCGGGAGGAACTCCCTGCATTGATCTCTGAGTCGCTGAAGGTTCTCAATATAGCGGCGGACAAGACGGCAGAGGAGGACCCCTTGGAGGATCCGCTGATCCAAGCCGTCAGGAACTCGCAAAGGGTCTTCCCAGTGTACAGGGTGGTGCGACAGATGATCCAAGAGGAATGGGATCAACCGGAATCCAGTCTGAGAGGGGTGCAGTCTATGTCTCGCCTATACCCATTATTGGACTCAGACAAGGAACTGCTGAAGTCTCCTAAAGTAGATGCCGCAGTCTCAGCGGTCACAAAAAAGACTACTATTCCAGTTGAGGGCAGTGCGGCCTTGAAGGATGCCCAAGACAGGAAGTTAGACTTGTTGCTGAAGCAAGCCTTTGATGTTAGTGCCCTCGCCTTGCAGGCTTCAGTGTCAGGAGCCTGGGTATCGAGGGCCTGTCTGAGATGGGCCCAACAACTGCAGCTGGCGGATAGCCTGGCAGGCAGCGCACAGGAGGATGTGGCCCGAATGGAATCCAGAGCAGCCTTCTTGGCGGATAGTCAGTACAACCTTATCAGGAGCTTAGCAAAGAATATGGCCTCGGTGGTGGCAGCTCGACAATATTTGTGGTTGCGCAATTGGGCAGCGGATGCCTCCTCTAAAGCGCGTCTGAGCCGACTCCCCTTCAAGAGGAAGCTACTTTTTGGCAAAGATTTGGAAAAACTAATGAAGGATCTAGGCGAGTCTAAGGGAGGTAGGCTTCCGGAGGACAGACCTAAGCAAAGCCATCCGCCAGCTCCCCCCAGGAGTCAGACAAGGGACTTCCGCAGATTTCGACAATCCAGGTCTAACCTCTTCTCTCGGGGCTGTTTTTCTTCTAGAGGACAAGGTTTCAGGGGGTTTCGCGGAGCGGGTTGAGGATTTGGGGCTTCTTCCTCCTCTACGGGTGCCAGAAAACCGCAATGAAGCAACGGGGGTCCGGGAGGAATTCCGTCCGGTGGGGGGTCGGTTAAGGTTTTTTCTCTCCGCCTGGACCCGAGTCACATCCGATCAATTGGTTCTGGAAGTGATCCGAGAGGGCTATGCTCTCGAATTCGCGGAACAAGTGAAACCACCCTTTGTGCAGTCCCCTTGCGGATCGCCAGCGAAGAAAGCAGCGATAGAAGACACTCTTACAAGACTTATAGCGCTCGGGGCGGTGGTTCCCGTTCCCGAAGACCAACACGGCTCGGGTCGATACTCCATTTATTTCGTGGTACCGAAGAAAGAAGGAACCTTTCAGCCGATCCTGGACCTGAAACACATCAATCGCTGCCTCAGGGTACCCCACTTCCGAATTGAAACCCTGAAATCGGTGATTGTGGCCGTTCGGCGGGGGGAGTTCCTTACTTCCTTAGATCTGACAGAAGCTTATTTGCATATCCCTGTCCGGAAGGCTCATCAGCGATTTCTGAGATTCGCGGTCCCAAGAGGGCACTTTCAGTTCCAGGCTCTACCCTTCAGGTTAGCAACAGCTCCTCGTATGTTCACCAAGGTTATGGTGGTGGTGGCGGCAGCGCTGCGAAAAGAAGGAATTCTAGTGCATCCCTACCTGGACGACTGGCTGATTCGGGCAAAGACAGAAGCAGAAAGTCGCAAGTCAACGGCCAGAGTAATAGCAGTCCTCGAGGATCTGGGGTCGAGTACCTAGGGGCAAGGTTCGACACAAGCAGGGGCAAGGTGTTTCTCCCAAAACAGAGGTTGGTCGCCCTAAGAGTCCTCTTGGCGCAATTCCTCGCCAGGCGGAACCCTTCGGCCTGGCATTACCTCCAGGTGCTGGGAACCATGGCGGCAACGTTAGAGGTGGTACCGTGGGCCAGAGCACATATGCGGCCGCTCCAACGGGCATTGTTACGGCGCTGGTCCCATCAACATCATTCTTTGTCCAAGTGGCTCCCCTGTCCCCTCCAGACCAGGAAGGCTCTTCAGTGGTGGCTCTGCCCAGGGAACCTGGATCGCGAATGCCTCTTGAGACTCCTATGTGGGTACAGCTGACCACGGGTGCAAGTCTAACCGGCTGGGGGGCGCATTGTGAGGGACAGTTCGCTCAGGGCAGTTGGTCTCCAAGGGAGGCCCAGTGGTCCATCAACAGCCTAGAATTGCGGGCAGTGAGCTTGGCTCTCAGAGCACTCGAGCCTTTTGTTCATCAAAGAGCTGTTCGGGTTCTCTCCGACAACGTTACAACAGTGGCCTACATAAACCGTCAAGGGGGAACAAGCAGCCCGGCCTTAGAGGAAGAGGCCGACAGCCTGTTACAGTGGGCAGAACTCCATTTGTCAGCGCTATCGGCACAGCACGTGGCCGGGATAGACAATATCACGGCCGATTACCTGAGCAGATACAAGATAGACCACGGAGAGTGGGAACTGGCTCAGGAGGTCTTCGAGCAAGTGGTAGCCCGCTGGGGGCCTCCAGTCATGGATCTCATGGCTCGTTGGCAATCAGCCAAGGCGAGTCGATTTTTCAGTCGCAGGAAAGAAAGGATGTCGGAAGGCCTGGACGCTCTGGTTCAGGAGTGGCCTTCGGAGGGCCTTCTATATGTTTTTCCGCCCTGGGCTTTCATAGGGGAGAGTCATCCAGAAGGTGGAAGCCCACCAAGGGCTGGTAGTCCTCATAGCCCCGGACTGGCCACGGTGCCCATGGTATGCGGATTTGGTGAGACTAACGGTCGACCGACCATGGCGGTTACCCTGCAGGAACGACCTGTTGCGGCAGGGGCCAGTGCGGATGCCTCACATGGATCGATTCTCGCTTACGGCTTGGCTATTGAAAGGGCTCGGCTCAGGAAGCGAGGTTATTCAGGATTGGTGATTTCGACTTTGTTGAGCACGCAGAAGCATTCAACCTGCCTCTCCTACGTGAGGATTTGGCGGATATTTGAAGCATAGTGCGAGGAACAACGTAGGAGACCCTTCTCAACTTCCGTTCTGGAAATCCTGGAGTTTTAACAAGCTGGATTCGAGAAGGGCTTAGCGGCGAGTTCTCTTCGGGTACAGCTAGCAGCCATCTCGTGTTACCGGGGTAAGGTCAAGGGAAAAGCCTTAGGAGAACACGCAGACATTAGCAGGTTCCTGCGAGCGGTTAGGCGGCTTCGGCCCCAACAGAGGTCAGTAATTCCTCCATGGAATCTTAATGTTGTGTTGAAGGCGTTAACCGGGGAGCCCTTCGAACCAGGGGGAAAGGCTTCCCTGAAGGATTTAACCCTGAAAACAGTATTTCTAGTGGCTATTTGTTCGGCCAGGCGTGTCTCCGAACTACAAGCTCTTTCGGCTCGCCCGCCCTTTCTTTCCTTCTTTAAGGACAGGGTAGTCTTGCGGACAGTCCCTTCCTTTTTGCCTAAGGTTATTTCGCCCTTTCACGTGAACCAGGTTGTATCTCTTCCTTCTTTGTCCGGGAAAGGAAAGACTGGGGGAGAAGAGGGTCTTAGGAGCCTGGACGTGCGTAGAGCGCTGAAACGTTATCTGGCTCGTACGGCCTCCTTACGCTTATTCATCCAGTTCGGGGGCCCGCACAAAGGGGAAGCTGCAGCCAAGTCTTCCATCTCTAGGTGGGTCAGGGAGGCTATTGCTTCTGCCTATATTCTCAAGGGGAAACAGGTCCTGGCGGGCCTTAGAGCGCATTCAACTAGGGCTCAGGCAATGTCTTGGGCAGAACATAGCTTGGTTCCTCCACAGGACATTTGCAGAGCGGCGACTTGGTCGTCACTGCATACCTTTGTCAAGCACTACAGGCTAGATGTTCAGGCAGCGGCGGATGCTAATTTCTGAGAGGCCGTACTTCGGTCCGGGATGGCGGACCCCTCCCAGATTTGAACTGCTCTGGTACATCCCAGAAGACAAGGGACTGGACTGGAGAGACGATAAGGAAAAAGTAATTAGTCCTTACCTGCTAATTAGTATTCCTGAAGGAACTCCAGTCCAGTCCCTGATCCTCCCAGTTTTTTCTTCAGTGGTAGAATTATTTCATGAAGGGAGAAATCCGGACCGAAGACAGGAAGCAAAGAGGAGTTCAAGGAGCCTCTGCGAGGTCTCTCGAACACCGCTTCCGATTAATCCGGAAGCCGGTGGAGTTCTTAGGGGTGGGGGGGGGGGCGAGCGCGGGGTTAGGTAAGCCTCCTCCTTTCTGCCTTCTCCTTCTCCTTCCTCCTCCTCCCTCTCCTCGCTCCCATCTTCCCTGCGATAGATTTAAAAAAAAAAAAAGGAACGTTGGTTTGATTGGTTATATGTTTATGAAGTTATGGTTACGTTAGTTTCATCCGATCAGTCTGCTTTTTCAATAGATTACTGGTGCCTGTGGGTGGTGCCATTGGTATTTATACCCCAGCATCATCAAAGCGATGTGGGCTCAGCCTCCAAGCTGCTGGAAGGGTTGCACAACCCAGAAGACAAGGGACTGGACTGGAGTTCCTTCAGGAATACTAATTAGCAGGTAAGGACTAATTACTTTTTTTGGCCAATGGCCGCCTTCAGGGGACAACATCCTCAAAAATTATAGAGTGCAATTTAACATGAAGACATGAAATATCATTATATAATAACTATAAATAATAGAGACAATTAAAAAAAGAGGCAATAACTAAACCAATTAATAAAAGAAAAAAAGACCAAACATATACTAAAATGATAAACAGTGAAATGGATGAGACATCCTGTAACCATTATAATATCCATTTAGTTATCAATGTATCTATTTATGTAAAGCGTATACTTACCTGTAACAGGTGTTGTCCAGGAGCAGCAGGAATCAGTCCTCACATATGGGTGTCATCGGCGCTGATGAAGCCCCAGCAGAGCATTTCCCCAGCTTTCTATGAAAGCCTTTGGGAATGCAGGCACGCATGCGCGGTTCCCTTCCCGCCTAAAGGTGCCATCTTACCTCAGTCAAATGACATAGCTAAGAACAGCACACAAAAATGAAAAAATAAACTATGTACAACTGCAACTCCAAGGGGAGGAGGGAGGGTTGTGAGGACTGATTCCTGCTGCTCCTGGAGAACACCTGTTACAGGTGAGTAACTACGCTTTCTCCAGGACCAAGCAGAAAGTCAGTCCTCACATATGAGTGACTCCCTAGCTCTGGGCTACCGAGGAACCCAGGCTGAACAAGAGAACTCCCGCTAGTCCCAGCTGCAAAGAAAGGCTTTTCAAGGACACAACCTCCACCGGTAGCCCAACAGAGGCTCAGAGAGATTCCGGAGTACTGCCTGGCCAAAAGCACTGTCCCTACGGGACTCCCTCTCCAGGCAGTAATGGGCCGCAAAAGTCTGGCTTGAAGACCAAGTTGCAGCCCTGCAGATGTCTACCAAGAGCACAGAGCGGAGATGAACCACAGAGGCAGCCATTGCCCTGACACGATGGGCCGTGACCCTACCCTGCAAAGGAAGGTTAGCCGCCTTGTAAGCCCAGGTGATAGTCAGCCACCCTGATGGACAAGGTACGCTTGGACACAGCCAACCCCAACTGATTGGGGTCAAAGGAGACGAAGAGCTGGGTAGCCCTTCTATGCCCCTGCGTATGGTCAAGGTAGAAGGATAAGGCCCTCCTACAGTCCAGGGTATGCAGAACTGCTTCAGCCTGGCTGGCATGAGGCCTAGGGAAGAATGTTGGAAGAACCACCTCCTGATTGAGGTGGAAAGAGGAGACAACTTTTGGGAGGAACTTTGGGTGAGTCCTGAGGACTACCCTGTTCCTATAAATCCTGGTGTAAGGCCTGTCACAGACCAGGGCCTGAAGCTCACTTACTCGCCTAGCCGAGGTAAGGGCTATCAGGAAGAGTGTCTTCCAAGAGAGGAAGCGTAGTGGACAAGTAGCCATTGGCTCAAAAGGAGAGCGAGTCAGTTGCTGCAAGACCACATTCAGCTCCCACTCAGGGGCAGGAGGACGGATGGGAGGCTTGAGCAAAAGCAAGTCCCTGAGAAAGCGGGACACCAAGGGGTGAGCAGATAGATAGAGATTGTCCCTCTATCAATGAGTGGTGAGCTGCTAGAGCTGAGAGATGGACCCGAACAGAATTGGACTTAAGTCCCTGATTGGATAAGTGCAGTAAGTACTGAAGAACTACTGGCACAGTACAGGAGAAAGGATCCTCTGTACGTAGGTGACACCACACAGAAAACCTCTTCCACTTGAGAGCATAGGTTTTCCTAGTGGACTGTTACCTAGAGGCTAGGACAACCTCCTCAACTTCCTGAGGTAGGCCCCAGGGATCCAAAACTACCCTTGCAGCCTCCAGGCCATCAAATTGAGAGACTTGAGATTGGGGTGCAGAAGGGAACTCTGGTCCTGTGTGAGAAGGTCGGGTTGCAACCCCAGAGGCAGTGGAGGATCCACCGCCATTTGAAGCAGAAGAGGAAACCAAGGCTGTCTCGGCCACCTGGGAGCTACCAGCAGGACCGAGGCCTTGTCCTGGAGAATCTTGAATAGGGTTCGGGCCACCAAGGTCATGGGAGGAAACGCATAGAGGAGGCCCTGAGACCAAGATATCAGAAAAGCATCCGCTGCTATCCGCAGAGGATGTGGTTGCCTGGAGCAGAACTTTGGCAGTTGCTTGTTGATGGGGCTGGCAAAGAGATCCATCAAAGGGAGACCCCATTTCAGGAAGATCTTCTGAACTACTGAAGGATGCAGCAGCCACTCGTGGGGCTGCAGTATCCTGCTCAATCTGTCTGCCAGGTAGTTGTCCTGGAAAAACAAAACCACCGGTGAATAAAGCAAAAATTATTTTTGTTGGAATAGCCAACCCAGTAAAGAGGAAGACATCCTCATACCGCCGTGGCAGTTTCCATTTTAATAAAGTATTTCAAGTATTTCATTTAAAAATCAGTGAACACTTAACTGAAAGTATTAGTTTCAGTTAAGTGTTCACTGATTTTTAAATGAAATACTTGAAATACTTTATTAAAATGGAAACTGCCACGGCGGTATGAGGATGTCTTCCTCTTTACTGGGTTGGCTATTCCAACAAAAATAATTTTTGCTTTATTCACCGGTGGTTTTGTTTTTCCGGGTTGTGTTTTTGTTCTTATTGATATACTGGGAATCGGGTATTTATGTGTTGAGAGGTAGTTGTCCTGGCCCGGAAGGTACACAGCCCTGAGGAGCATGTTGTGCTTGAAGGCAAAAGAACAAAGGTCCTGAGCTTCCCGACAAAGGATCCTGGACCCAGTTCCGCCCTGTTTGTTCACATAAAACATGGCAACTTGGTTGTCTGTCTGAATCAGGACAGACTGTTGAGCCAGGGTAGGAGTGAAAGCTTTGAGTGCTAATCGAATAGCTCTGAGTTCTAGGAGATTGATCTGCTGTGCAGCCTCCCAGGGAGACCACAGACCCTGGGTGCACTTGCCCAGACAATGCGCTCCCCAGCCTTGCAGGGAGGCATCTGTTGTTAGAATCACTGTGTAACCTGGAATCTGAAAGGGCACCCCTTTCAGCAGATTGGGTGGGTGTAGCCAGCAGTTGAGGGAGTGCAGAAATGGTCTGGACACCCTTATCCTGTCACTGAGGCTGCCAGTGGCCTGTGACCACTGAGTCCGAAGGCACCACTGTGCAGGCCTCATATGGAGCCTGGCATTGGGGGTCACATGTACTGTGGAAGCCATGTGGCCTAGAAGCCGCAGGCAGAGTCTGGCGGAGACCAGGGATCTGCTGAGAAACTGACTTGCCAAGGCCATCAACCTTCGGGCTCTGTTTTCTGGCAAGAATGCCTTTGCCAGGAGAGAGTCCAACTGGGCCCCTATGAACTCCAAGTTCTGGGAAGGGAGCAAAGTGGACTTTGCGAAGTTTATGACAAACCCCAGGCGTTGTAGAAGAGCAATGGTCCTGAGGGTGGCTTGATTGGCCTCCTGACCTGTCTGACCCCTGATGAGCCAGTCGTCCAGATAGGGGAAGACAAAGATGCCCTGATATCTCAGGTAGGCCGCCACCACTGCTAAGCACTTTGTAAAGACTCTGGGGGCGGAGGTGAGGCCGAAAGGCAGCACTCTGTACTGATAATGGTTTCCTCCCACAATGAACCTGAGGTACTTTCTGTGGTCTGGATGAATGAGTATGTGAGTGTATGCATCCTTTAGATCTAAGGAGCATAGCCAATCTCCCTGCTGGAGGTAGGGCAGAAGAGTTCCATGAGTAAGCATCTTGAACTTTTCCTTCACCAGGAACTTGTTGAGCTTCCTGAGGTCCAAAATGGGACGAAGGCCACTGGTTCTTTTGGGCACCAGGAAATACCTGGAGTAGAATCCGTGACCTTGCAAGTGGGGAGGCACAGGCTCCACCGCCCTGTCCACCAACAGACCCTGTAGCTCCTGACGGAGAAGGTCTGTGTGCAGAGGAGGCCTTGGAGGCTCCCCTGGAAAATATGGGGGTGGCAGTTGGTGGAAATGGAGGGCATATCCCCTGTGGATGATGTCCAGCACCCAACTGTCCCCGGTGATAAGGGGCCACTGGTGGGCAAAGAGGGCGAGACGACCTCCTGTGCAGGGTTGGGAGAGCAGTGGAGGAGAGGCTATGCTCAAGGAGTCAAAAGCCCCCACCCTGCTGAGAGGTAGCAGGGGCCTGAGGCTTGGGGGTCCTCTGCCTACGGGGCCCATTACCCTGGCCCTTGGCTTGCTGACCCTAGGGGGCAGCTTGGGCAGCCTGATATTGTGGGTACTGTTTGTAGGCAGTGCCCTTCCTCGGGTAAAAGGGCTTTTTACCCGAGCCCTTCTTTTTATGAGAAGGGGCAGAGGTCTTCCTCGACAGCCTTGTCCGGGTGAGGTGCTCGGTCTCGAGCTGAGCAGCCTTCTCGGTCATGGGCTTGCCAAACAGGTTTTCACCTCAGCAAGGGACATTGACCAACTTGTCCTGAACCCATGGCTCGAGGTCCGATGACTGCAGCCATGCCTGGCGTCGAGCCGCGATGCCGGCTGCCGCAACTCGGGCCGAAGCCTCGAAGCCATCGTAGGCGGCACGGGACATGAACTTCGAGCAGTTCCGAATCCCCGAGGACAAGGACTTAAATCTCTGCAAGGGTTCCCCGGAGAGACCAGCAAAGAATCCGGCCAACTCCCGCAAGTACATGCCCATGTACAGCTGATAAGACTGGACACGGCAAGCAAGCATCGAGCCCTGAAAACACTTTCTACCGACGCCATCTAGGTTTCGGGCCTCCCTGCCAGGAGGCACCGCGGAGTGCATCTTCTGACTCTTCAGACGATGCATGGCCGATCCACAACCATGGAATGGTGTGGTAGCTGTGCTTTCTGAAAACCAGGGCTCTTACGGAGCCGATAGATCGAATTGACCCGCTTGCTAAGAACCGGCGCCGAGGCCAGTGCCTCCCACATACGGAAGAGGAGCCGTTCCAGCATCGGAGGAACCGGGACAGTAAAGGCCTCCTTCGGAGGAGAGTCATACTGCAGCGCCTCGAGCTCTTCAGCTCGAGGCTCTTCCTTGGGATCCGCCGGAATAGCCAAGGCAGTGGCCATATCCCGGACGAACTCCGAGAACCGGGTGTCCTCCGGGGGTGGGGGGGGACCTTCTCCGGGGCTCAGACTGTGATGAGTCCGAAGGGACGCACCGAGTCTTAAAAGTGTCAGGAGACTCCTCGTCCTCCTTCTCCCAAGCCGACTCATCCGAGGAAGAGTCGGGGTCCGACCCCCGCGGGGCCCTGGAGCACCCGCCCCGACGCCGGAAGCACCGGCATCGACGCCCTCGGTCCCGAACGGGAGGTCGAGGGGGACCGTGACCGAGGTCGACTCCGAGCCACGATGGACTCTAGTATCGGCTCAGTCTCCGGGTTCGACTTCGACGTCGATGTCCCAGTGGTCGGGGCAGATGCGCCAGACAGGCTGGCCATCAGTGCCCGCTGCTGCTCCATGAAGGCAGACATTCTGCTCTCCAAGGCTGTCATCCTGAGACTCTGCTCGGGAGACGCAGCAGCCACCGACTCAGGCCCCAGCGGCGCCGGGCCCGTCGTCGGCTCCCTGGGAGGAGAGTCCACGAGGACTACGGGGCTTACGTGTCCAGCAGACTCCGGCTCCACACGAGGAACTTTGGCAGGCTTCTCCGGTTCCACAGGCCCGGGGCGACGGTCGGGGGTCTTAAACCTGGCCCTCGAGGAGCCAGGGACCTCTTCCGACGACGCCCTCGTGAGCCGTTTCTTCCTCTTGCGTTCTCGGTCGGGGGACCCCCTGTCCGGGGAGCTTCGACGGCGATGTCGAGGCCTCAGATGAGGTCCGGGCCCGGCCGGAGGCTGAGTCCGAGAAAAGCCTTTCCTTTTGCTCCTGGCGACTTCGTAGTGCTTTGGAAGACATTTTTCCACAGGCCCCGCACGACTTAGGATCGTGTTCGGGGCCGAGGCACTGAAGGCAGCAGTCGTGTGTGTCGGTGAGAGACATTAGTTTCTTACACCGATCACACTTCTTAAAACCACTGGAAGCCATCAGGGAAAAAAGAGTCTCCGCTAGGTCAAAAGACCGGCCTTCCAGGGAAAAAGAGAAAAAAGGGCACGAACGCCAGCCACGAAGGGCAAAAACCAAAAAAGAGGAATCTGGCTCGATACCGGTGTACTGAACCCGGCAGGAGGGGAACCGGCGTCGAACCGGAAGAAAAAGAGCAAAAAAAAATCGGTGAAAAATCTACTTTTAACCGGGAAAACTGGACACACGTCCGGTGGGCTTCACGGGGAAAAAAAGAGACTGAGGTAAGATGGCACCTTTAGGTGGGAAGGGAACCGCGCATGCGTGCCTGCATTCCCAAAGGCTTTCATAGAAAGCTGGGGAAATGCTCCGCTGGGGCTTCATCGGCGCCGATGACACCCATATGTGAGGACTGACTTCCTGCTTGGTCCTGGAGAATTAATGTTAAGTTAAAAAACATAATGATTCCATAAAAGTGAATAGATAAAAGATGACGAGACTTATAAAAATAATAGTAAGAAGAAGAATATACATAAGAAAACTCAACAATTGGAGAAAGACACCTAGGGTGCGCTCTCTAATACTAAAGACGATTGCTGAATGGTTAGAGAAGGGAGTAGGACAGTATCTCACCAAGAAAACCTTTATTGCATTACATTGTAGGAGAGGGGGCACTGTCAAAAAGATAGGACAATAGATCTGACATCTATTGTCCTATCTTTTTGACAGTGCCCCCTCTCCTACAATGTAATGCAATAAAGGTTTTCTTGGTGAGATACTGTCCTACTCCCTTCTCTAACCATTCAGCAATCGTCTTTAGTATTAGAGAGCGCACCCTAGGTGTCTTTCTCCAATTGTTGAGTTTTCTTATGTATATTCTTCTTCTTACTATTATTTTTATAAGTCTCGTCATCTTTTATCTATTCACTTTTATGGAATCATTATGTTTTTTAACTTAACATTAATTCTCCAGGACCAAGCAGGAAGTCAGTCCTCACATATGGGTGTCATCGGCGCCGATGAAGCCCCAGCGGAGCATTTCCCCAGCTTTCTATGAAAGCCTTTGGGAATGCAGGCACGTGTAGGGGGTCCAGAGTGTACGGGAAGCCAACCGACATCAAAAGGGACAGCATCTGCATCTGGTGCTTTTTAAACACTGTCAACCAAATATGCAGCTGTAAGTCATAGTAAATGCTTGGAGATCGCTCTAGAGCAGGGGTGGGCAATTCCGATTGGTCTGCGGCCCTCCAGGATCGGGTTTTCATGATGTCCCTAATGAATATTCATGGACCTATTTTCCATACAATGGAAGGCAGTGTATGCAAATAGATCTCATGAATATTCATTAGGGATATCATGAAAACCTGACTGATCTGCGGCCCTCCAGGACCGGAATTGCCCACCCCTGCTTGACGCGGCTTATAGATTCACGTCACAGGTCTCTGGTTCAAATGAGAACTCTTGCACCATTATACTTTTTTGGATTTCCAGAAACTTGGAATGAGAGATGTTCTGCCTTCCGTGGCATCTAGTTTTTAATTTTTCTATGTGCAGCTAATCCATGGTCTCATTTGGTTCACCAACTGCAATTTCTTTATTTTTGGGTTTTGTTGTTCCATCAGCTCTAATGCTTTTATGAGCCGCGTCATTCTAGAGTGATCTCCAAACATCTTTATAAATTATCACTGCTCATTTTATAAGTCTATACTAGTATGCCTTACAGCTGTATGTTTGGTTGACTGTGTTTAAAAAAACATCAGATGCCAACGCTGTCCCTTTTGATGTCTGTTGGCTTCCTGCGGCTATGTTGATCACATATACAGGATTATTAATTCCCCATCTCATATATCTTTTGACTCTCAATATCAGAATGCAATCTTGTGAGCCAGTTATTATATAATACTTACAGAGTGGGTTTGCTTCCTTTTAATTTATTAATAATGAATGAATCATGCTACAGAATGGCATCAGTTTTAGTGCATTACTGTATATAATAAGATAAGTAGCGCAAATACCCATTTTCAGATATCGAGAACAATAGTGTGATTGTTTTGACCGCTTTTAATTAAGTATCAGCTATATGGCTTTTGCCATTTTACCCCTTCACTTTTTACCAATAGATACAATTTTTGTGTTTTATTATTAGATACATATTTTACGGTTACAGGATTTGTTTTTATTGAGTGCACTTCCAGTGTTTTTAATTCCCCTTCCCACTATAATGCGGGTTTGGATGGTCTGTATTCTGGATGCTTGTACATTTCTGACATCTATTGCCCTATCTCTTTTATAGTGCCCCCTCCCCTACAGTGTGATGCAATAACGGTTTTATTAATGAGATATAGTCCTCCCTCTAGCCATTCAACAATTGTCTTTAGTATTAGAGAGCGCACCCTGGGTGTCTTTCTCAGATTGGTGAGTTTTCTTATGTATCACATTTACTTCCATATTCTTCTTCTTGTTATTAAAAGGTCATATTAAAAAGGTAATGAGACATATCTATTCACTTTTCTGGAATCATTATGTTTAACTTATTTACATATCTATTTATTTAATTAATTTTAACTAAATGGATATTATTTTATTTATTTTATTTAACATTTCTTCTATACCGCGCTATTAAAATCAGCGTGGTGTACATCGAACAAGAATACTGCAATGTATACAAACAACATTGAGTTTACACAGAACAGGGAATTGAACATGGGAGCGAAACCGGGGAAACTAAATACAGATTACAGGATGACTCTTATCCATTTCTTGTTTATCATTTTAGTATGTGTTTGGTCATTTTTATTGTTTTTATTTATCTTTTATTAATTGGTTTGTTTATTGCCTCTTGTTTTTAGTTGTCTCTATTTATATTTATATTTATTATATATTGACATTTCATGTCTTCATGCTAAACTGTACTCTGTATAATTTTTGAGCTCATCCCCTGAAGAAGGGCCATTGGCTGAAACATGTGTTGGGCTGACCTGTAGACACCAATAAAGCTCTTGTCTATCCAGTGGTGCGTGGTTTCCCTGTTGTTTTTGTGTCTGGTCTTACTATAGGTGAGGTGTTTTCTCTTGTTCGACTTTTCTCTATATTCCAAGCTCTCCTCTCCCAGGCTTGCACTTCTGTCAGCGGCACTTCTGATGGTGCTTGAGGTGTTGAATCAAGCCAAACTACCCCGCCTCCCCCCCCCCCCCCCAAGCAAAGGAAGTATCTCAGTTTATTCTACTTTAGAATGCTGAAGGCACTACAGTGCTTTCTTGCTAACTTGAACACAGAATATCCTCTCTGTTCCATTCCCTAGTTCCCTGCCTTACAGCCCACTCTACATAAGGCATGAGCAAGATGTTTCTTCCCTTTCAGCAAAGTTAAGTTCTTGCTTCACAGCTCAGTAGCCTTTTCAATAGGGGCAATACCACTGCTGCCTCCTGAAGAAAGCCTGAAATTTCCTTTACTTCCCTCTCAGCTGCATTCAGTCTGACATGCCATCCCCTTTTAAGACATGGAGCAAACGTTTCACACCCCTCATCAAACCTGGACTACGGCTCCGGTGTGCATCTCTTAAAATGGCTGATCAAAAAAACCCTTTTTATTGGCAAGAATGTAACCAGGCATGTCTATACCGCATCCAAACAGCAGATCGTTATGTCTATGGCTCCAAAGCTAATCCTTTTCACCTGCATGGCTGATCCATGCTGGGGCCTCCTGTGGTCTCTGGCAGGGCTGTACAGAGCCATAATTGCGCCCTGTGCGACTTGCATATCTGGCACGCCTGCCCCTCTCCATCATCTCACTGCCTTCATGTCCAGCCGGCTGCCCACCCCTTGCCCTGCTACTGCCACTTTTTGTCTTCTCAGAGGTGGCAGCAGCGAAACAGATCTGACTTCCAGTTTAAACCAAAAACACGTGGGTCTTGTATGCAGTTCTGGTCCCTCCCTCCCTTCTGTGATGTAGGTCATGTCAGAGGAGGGAAGGCCCAGGTCAGCCATTCAAACGTGGGTCTTTGCAACTCCGCGTCTGAATGGCTGGTCTGGTCCCTCCCTCCTCTGATGCGACCTACATCACAGAAGGGAGGGAGGGACCAGAACTGCATACAAGCACAGAGTTGAAGGACCCGAGTGGATTTTTTTGTTGTTGTTGTTTTAATCTGGAAGTCTGGTCTGTTTCACTGCTGCCGGTGCCACTGAGAAAACAAGTGGTGGTGGCAGGGCAACAGCAGGCAGCATGGGAGGAGCCGAGGCCAGCAGCCTGAAATGCACCCCTAAGCCTTTGCGCCCTGTGTGGCTGCAGCCCTCACACAGGGCCAGGTACGGCGCTGGTTTCTGGTTCCAGGTGGTCAGTCACCTAGATTCTGAACTCCCAGCTGTTTTCCTCCTACATCTTCAGACTGCCTGTCTCTAATACAAACCCTCTCCCTTTCGATACAGGACTCCCATGGACTATATCTTCCAGATTTACCATGTCCTCTCATCTTCCTAGAACTCTCTTATGCTTCCTGAGCTCCCTGTGGCGCAAACTTTGTTTGATTGACAAGTTGCCTGGTGTGTCACACCACCTTACCCTCCCTTGAGAGATTTTTCCTCTGGGAACAAGCCAATCCCTCATGAGAGATTCTTGGCGAAATTTAAAAAATCATGCGATTGCAGGCAGTGTACTATTGTGCATCAGGAACTGGTTAAAAGATGGAAAGCAGAAAGTAGGGCTAGATGGCCAATCTTCCCAATGGAGAATTGTGAATAGTGCAGTACCCCAGGGATCTGTGTTGGGCCGGCTGCTTTTTAACATATTCATAAATGACCTGGAAATGGGAATAACACGTGAGGTGATCAAATTTGCAGATGACACAAAATTATTCAAATTTGTTAAAATGCAAGAGGATTGTGAAAAAGTGCAATTAGACCTTGATAAATTGGAAGACCGGACATCCAAATAGCACATGAAATTTAATGTGGACAAGTGCAAAGCTATGCACCTAGGCAAGAACAACTCAAACTTTGGTTTCATGATGCAAAGTACCACCATAGAAACCACCACCCATGAAAAAGATTTATGCATCATCGTGGATAATACATTGAAACCACCTGCCCAGTGTGCAGCAATGGCCAAGAAAGCAAATAGAATGCTAGCCACTTCCATCAAAAACAAGGGGTACCTCAAGGATCCTCATTATCCTCCTTACTCTTCAATATCTACATGCAGCCCATATGCAATATCATAAGATCATTCAACGTAAACTGCATGATATATGCAGATGACATTCTTTTATACAGTCAAACCTCGGTTTTCATGATTAATCCGTTCGAAAAAGTCTGACTAAAACCGAAACGTATGAAAACTGAAGCAATATTTCCCATAAGAAATAATGTAAATCCAATTAATCCGTTCCAGACACCCAAAAATATTCACAAAAATACATTTTATAGAGAATAACTATATTTTTACATACAGAAAACAATGAGAAATAAATATAAACGACTAATGAAATGGATAAATGAACATTTAACATCACTGAAAGCAAGCTAAGTTCAGTACTGTACAGTACAGTATGTTAACATCTGGCCTTAGCCACCCCTGACAAGCTGCTGTGCCCAGCTCTCTTCGGAATCACATTGGATTCAGCCCATTAAAATACCTTTACATTATCTGCTCAATGCTTCAGAATGGCAGAAAATCTTAATGATATAGCTTCAGACGTACCATGCAAGAGAAAGAACTGCCTCCCACATTCATGCAACATCTCCTGCTTACGTTGACAGCTTTTCTTCCCTGCTACCTCCGAGCCTGAGGGGGCGCTCCAGAGAACGGGCAGGCGGTGGACGAGATCGGGGCCTTCCTCTCTGCGCAATCCTTGCCTCTCTGACTCTGACCAGGCTCGAGGATGTGTTTCATTTACGTGCTCAGCTGGCTTTTGCTTCTCATCACGCTGGCGATCGGTGAGTCTGGGGGGCAGTGCTGCCGGGACCGGGCAGGTGTTCTGGCAGTGTATACAGAATGGTGTGCAGCGCGAGGGTGTATGTATTTACAGTACTGTACTTTACGAAAACCGAGGCGATGTACGAGAACCGGGACAAAATCTCAGTCAAAAGACGTTGAAAACCGAAGCGATGTATGAAAACCGGGACAAAATCTCAGTCAAAAAAGACGTTGAAAACCGAAGCGTATGAAAACCGGGGCAAATGAAAACCGAGGTTTGACTGTACATGCCTTTCTCCACAACCCACATGGACCTGACCCCACTCACAGATTGTTTCAATGCAGTTTCAACATGGCTCCAGACACAGAACCTACGTATCCAGCATAAAAAAGCAGAGGTCCTTTTCATCTCCAGAGACTCCAACTTTACGCCCCCATCCCACGTCAGTGTCAAGGAAGCTGATTTGCAAACTAAAGATGCAATAAAATATTTGGGAGTTACACTGGACCAACATCTAGACATGAGACGCCACATAAGCAGCGTAGTCAAAGCCATCTACTTCAAAATCCGTTCCCTCAAACACCTACGCTCCCTGCTGGACCCAGACGATTTCCGTACCATATATCAAGCGCTGATCCTGCCGCATTTTGACTTTGCAAATGCCATCCTACAAGGTCTCCCCCAATCCACACTAACCCCCTTACAGTTGGCCATGAATGCCGCAGCTAGGGTCCTCTACGGTGCATCCAGAAACGACCACGTGACTCCTATTCTCAAACAGCTACACTGGCTACCAATTCACGGGAGAATCACCTTCAAATCCCTTGTATTAGCATTTAAGGCAATCAAAGGCACCTCATCCCTCTCACTCACGAATCTAATCCACATGGTCCCCCCCAACAGAGCAAGAAGAACATCAGCTGTAAACCTGCTAGCAATACCAAAGGCTTCAACAAAGTCCAACACGAACACCACAAACAGGGCATTCAGTTTTTATGTACCAAAATGCTGGAACACCCTACCCCCTGATATTAGAGCCATTACCAATCTATATCAGTTCAGAAAGGCTCTCAAAACATACCTTTTCTGCCAATATTTCCCAGACAGCAACTGAACTAGATATCCCCTCCAAGAAATGACCCAATCTAGAAATGCCCTCACACTGCAGTGTAAATAGTTTATGTATATAGTTAACCCAGTTATCCAAGTTTGTACTCCTGTTCAATGTAAAACCTGACAGTTTGTCGTTATGGTCGTTTTGTTATGATGTAAACCGCGCTGATTCTAAATAGCGCGGTATATAAGAAACTGTAATAAATAAATAATAAATAGGAATCATAAGGAAAGGAATGGAGAATAAAACAAAGGATATCATAATGCCTCTGTATCATTCCATGGTACGATCACACCTTGAATATTGTGCACAATTATGGTCGCTGTATCTTAAAAAGGATATAGCAGAATTAGAAAAGATACAGAGAAGAGCAATAAAAATAATGAAGGGGGTAACCCTATGACGAGAGGCTTAAAAGGTTATGGCTCCTCAACTTGGAAAAGAGACGGCTGAGGGAGGGATATGATAGAAGTTTATAAATTAATGAATGGAGTGGAATGGGTAAACTTAAATCGGTTGTTTACACCATCAAAAAGTAGAAAGACTAGAGGACAAGCAATGAAGCTACAATGTAACCCATTTAAGACTAACAAGAGAAAATGTATTTTTATTCAATGCATAATCAAACTCTGGGATTTGTTACCGGAGGCTGTTAGTGTAGATGAGTTAAAAAAAAGGTTTTGGACAAGTTCTTTTGGATCAAGTTTGGAAATTTTACTAGCTTGCCCCGATGAAGCCTAACGGAGAAACAAAGATCTTTGTTGGGCAATGTGACTTTCATTAATCTTTGACGGACGCCGGCACCAGTTTTAAAAGCTAAGTGATTGATGCTTTATGGTGATGCCGGTTTTCTTTTCTCCTCTGTTTTAGGTGTTCTGGGTTGTTGGTGGCGAATATTTCAAAAACATTGACTGTTTGAGTTTGTAAAACAGAGATGATTTGGTCTCTAAGTTTGTCTAAGTATTGTAAAATAATCAAAATTTAAAAATTAAATAAATATTTATTTTTATTGAGAAGCTAAGCTTAGTTATACTAATACATTTTGTGGAGGAGTTTTTTTTTAGACCACTGATGTTGAATAAGCCATTCCCCATCTTATGCACTGAGATATTTTTCTCCTCTTTGTAATATTTGATATTTGTGTGCATTACAGTGTGAAGGTGCTGTTCCCTTGCCTTTGATACTGATTTAAATGTGAGAATTTAGTTATTTTTCCAGAGGTTTTTGTTTTGTGGTGGGAAAGGTCCATTAAACCATTATTAAAGAGAACCTGGGAAATCCACTGCTTACCCTGGACAAGCATTGTGAAACCAGTATGCCTTTTTGGGAACCTACCAGGTACTTGTGACCTGGATTGGCCACTGTTGGGAACAGAATTCTGGGCTTGATGGACCTTGATCTGACCCATTATGGCATTTCTTATGTTCTTAACAAACAAAAGTTGCTCACCTCCCTCTTGGATACTTCTTATACATAAATAATTGCGATGACTGCATCCAAACTTAAACCTCTGAGCTCTATGCAATACAATGTGTGCCTTCAAGTCATTGTTGACTCCTAGTGACCCGGCAGCTTCTGGGTTTTCTTGGGAGTGTCACCAGAAGTAGATTGCCAGGACTTTCTTCCGAGGCAGTGGAGGGTTAAGTGACTTCGCCAAGGCCACAAGGAGTGCTAGTGGGAATCAAACCTTGGTCGCTTGGATACCAAACCAGTGCTGTAAGCACTAGGCTGCTACTCCTCACAAATACAATGTGTGCCTTTGAGTCACTGCTGA
Organism: Ichthyophis bannanicus; assembly: GCA_033557465.1. Lineage (NCBI taxonomy): Eukaryota > Metazoa > Chordata > Amphibia > Gymnophiona > Ichthyophiidae > Ichthyophis > Ichthyophis bannanicus. The sequence continues at coordinate 200,049,116 of CM066039.1, forward strand.
CTCCTAGTAACCCAGCACCTCCTGGGATTTCTTGGCATTGTGACCGGAAATAGATTGCTAGGCCTTTCTTCCGAGGCGGTGGAGGATTAAGTGACATGCCCAAGGCCACAAAGAGTGCTAGTGGGAACCCTGGTCTTTTGGTTACCAAGCCAGTTCTGTAGCCATTAGGCTACTACTCTACCCTCTGAGCTCATCAGTGAGGTAGTGGCACTTTACTCCATTTTTCCAGGGCAGATATTGGCCTTGCGCTGAGCATGAAAGATCCATTTAACAACTACATCTGTTCGGAGATTTTCTTTCTTTCACTGTTCTGGGAAATCCTACCAGTACCAAGTGTGGAAGACTGTTCAGCAACCTCTATGTTGCAAGAATTTGATGACTCTGTCTCACAAAATAACTTCTTCCTCTTAAGCGTCCTAGCTCATAACAAAGCTGATAGCCTAATCTCCTCGCCCCTCTGATTGCTCAGACACGGTTATAGCTGGAGTTCCATTACCCTTAACATAAAAACTACAGTTTGGTCAACATTATTGTCACCCTTTGAGTTCAACCCCTTAATGTCCAATATCTCCTTTAAAAAAAAAAGTGGCCAGTGAAATGGCTTTGGACCATATATGCAACATATTTGACACAGAATCAAATAAAACAAGACCAATTAGAAAAGGAATTAGTATATAAACTGAGACATTGCCAGGACATGATCATTGGCACCCTTATAAATCATTCAAGTCCCTGGGAACAGAAGAACCACATTCCCATTGTAGTAAAATTAGACACACCTGTGATCAATTGTCAATACTTGCATGACTTGTATCAACCAATGAATGATGGCTCTAATGTTTAAATTGGCCACATTCACTCCCTGTTCCATTTTCACAGTGGCCTGAGACCTCAGAAAAGCCATGATCACAAAACATCAAACTTCAAAGGGGTACAAGGTCATAAAGACCTTGGGATTCCTGTGTCTACAGTTCACAATGTTATTAAGAAGTTTTTTGCTCATGTAACTGTCAAGACCTTCCCAGGATGTGTTAGGAAGAGGAAAATTAATCCAAGGTTTGGACAAGTTCCTGGAGGAAAGATCCATAAACCATTATTAAAGGGGGGGGGGGGTATTCAAGAGGACCCGGGATATCCACTGCTTGACCCAATACAAGCATTGTGGAACCTGTGTCCTTTGGGGGAAACTGCTAGGTATTTGTGACCTAGATTGGCCACGATTGGAAACAGGATACTGAGCTTGATGGACCTTGGTCTGACCCAGTATGGCATATCTTATGTTCTTAAGTCTTCAAAGGTTAGTGAAAACTGTTGGAAAAACACCACGTACAATATCCAAAGAGCTTAAGGCTGACCCAGAGCAATTTGGAGTGGTGGTTTCAACCTGCACCATCTGCTGCCCACTAAACAAACGAGGACTTCATGAGTGAAGGCCAAGGAGGACCTTGTTGCTCAAAAACAGACATAAAAAGGCATGCCTGATCTTTGCCCAAACTCACCTTGAGAAACCACAATCCTCCTGGGAAAATGTTCTGTGGACATATGAAACCAAATTTAAGCTCTTTGGCAATGCAGACCACCGATACATTGACAGATGAAGAAATGAAGCTTATAAGGAAAAAAACACCCTTCCTATAGTTACATATGGTGGAGGTTTCATAATGTTGTGTGGCAGTTTTGCTGCCTCAGGAACTGGAGGCCTGGAACGTATTAAAGGAATCATGAAGTCAGGACTACCAAGGTATTTTGGAGCGAAATGTGCTAGCTAGTTCTTGGTCAAAGGTCATGGGTCCTCCAGTAGGACAATGACCCCAAACATACATCCAAAAGTAGAAAAGGATGGCTAAAAAGAACAAATGGGGTATTTTAAACTGGCCAGCAATGAGTCCTGATCTCAGTCCAATCGAGAAACTTTGTGAAGAGCTGAAATCTGCCATTGGTAAAAGTAATCCTGGAAACATTCATGAGCTGGAACAAATTGCAGTTGAAGAGTGGGAGAAACTACCAGTGGGCAGCTGTATGAAACTTATAGATGGCTACAAGAAACATTTGGAGGCTATCATCACTGCCAAGGGTTATGCAACCAAATATTAGTGAAGGGTGCCATTAACCCTGTCCGGGTCATATTATTTTTTTCTCTGAAATTACTACGTCTACGTTGCATAGACATTTGTGTAGTATACCTTTATGTTCAAAACTTTTTTATTGCAAAGCACAAAATAGGATACAACCAAGCTCCCTGAACATTTAAAGCAAACTCAACAAATATGCACACAGAGTGGAACTCGCCCACACACCCCAGTAACGCTGGTTGCATTTTACCCCTCCCCATTCCCTCCCCCCTCCCACCACCACCCAGCCCCATTACGATGACATACAATTGAAATATTTCCAATTATTACTCAAGACATTGTACACAGGATACCTAAAATGCAAAAGTGCCAGTAATGCTGACCACAACTGTATGTTAGGATTTTTTTTAATATACTGTAGATGCCATTTCTATTTGCAGGGCTAGCATCCCTCTTAACAAGCAACATTCAATCCTTCCAGTCTACTCCAAGTAAGGCACTTGCATCAGCCACAGTCTTCAACTGATTCTTGCTACCATCTCCATCCCCTGCACCTTAGGTACCTGGGATGACACAATAAGGCTTCTCTTGCACCACAGGCTTCAGAAACCGACCAAAAAGGATATCAGGGCTATGCACTGTACACTCACTGTGCCCAACAGGGGCGGCACAAGGGGGGTGTGGGGCCATGTGTGGAGACTCGGTGCGGGGCCTCATTTGCATATATATTTGCATAATGTTACCATACACTAACTTTTAGTAAACATGCCTCTTAATGAGTGTATGGATAAAGAAAGACTAAAAGATTTCTACGTTACTATAATCCAGTGCCAACCGCCAGGCACATTAGGAACTACTACAAACACTGTCCATTTAGAACCAATAGCAAACCCACCGTATCATAACAGCACTACCAGGACTCATAAAGCACCAGATCCTACCTATCAAAAGGAAACATGCAAATATTAAACCAATACATTTCAGAGAATAACAATACATGACCTACTGGGGAAAGAGAACAAGTGGCAATGTCAAATAGGAATTACATAAACAGAATACCTCAGCTCAGTTACACATGCAGAACAAAGACCATCACCAAACAAGGAATCACAATTTAGAAACAGGAAGACAATTAAACTGTTTTTTTTTCCACTCTCGCTCTACATCTGCTTTAACATACTGCTCTACATCTGCTTTAACATACTAATCTTTCTCCTTTTGCTCTTTCCTCATTACTATTTCATCCACTCAAATTTTACCCCTCCTTCCTCAATCCCCACTTACTCTCCCAATACCCGGCCAATTGAAGATTTTTCTTCCCCCCCCCTCAAATATTTTTCCCCTCTCCATTTCACTCTCCCAGCCCCATCCCATTCTAATCCTCCCTCAACATCAGCTCCCTTCTAGTTCCAGCCCCACCCAACATCCGCTCCCTTTGAGCCCCCGCATCAGCCCATTTCCAGTCCTAGCTCCTCCATCTTCCAGTCCTATCCGAGTCCCTCCATCAGCTCATTTCCAATCCCAGCCCCCCCATCAGCCGATTTCTAGTCCTTTCCTAGCCCCACCATCAGCCCATGTCAAATCCTAGCTCCCCTCCACTCAGCCCATTTCCAATCTAAGCCCCCAATGAGCCTACTTCCAGATCTAGCCCCTCCATGAGTCCATTTCATTCCAAGCCCCCACCACAGCCCATTTCCAATCTTAGCACACCCAACAGCCCATTTCCAGTCCTATCCTAGCACCTCCATCAGCCTATTTCCTATCCTAGTCCCCCCCACTCAGCCCATTTCCAGTCCTAGCTCCCTCCCCTCACAGCCCATTTCCAGTCCTAGCTCCCTCCCCTCACAGCCCATTTCCATTCCAAGCCCCCCTCCCCATCAGCTATTTGCAGTTCAAGCCCCCCTTCCACTTAGCCCATTTCCATTCCAAGCCCCCGTCCCCATCCCCATCAGCTATTTGCAGTTCAAGTCCCCCCTTCCACTCAGCCCATTACCAGTCTTAGCTCCCCCATAGCCCATTACCAGTCCTAAGCCCCCCATCACGCCATTTTCAGTCTTAGCCCCCCCATCACCCCATTTTCAGTCCTAGCCCCCCCATAGCCCATTTCCAGTCCTAGCCCTCCCCATAGCCCATTTCCAGTCCTAACCCCCCCATCAGGCCACCTCCAGTCCTAACCCCCCAATCAGCCCATTTCCAGTCCTAACCCCCCCCATCAGGCCACCTCCAGTCCTAACCCCCCAATCAGCCCATTTCCAGTCCTAGCCCCCCCAATCAGCCCATTTCCAGTCCTAGCCCCCCCATAGCCCATTTCCAGTCCTAACCCCCCATAGCTCATTACCAGTCCTAACCCCCCTCCCCCCATCAGCCCAGGGAAACTTTCAAAGAAAACACAAACTTGCTGCTGCCGCTGTGACAGCGGCAGAATCAAGTGTCTCCCGCGGGGCCCCCACCCGCCTAACAGAGCCCTCCCTCGATCACTCTCCTCGGCGTGGCTTTCAGAGCCGCGAAGGGAAGGTTTCCCTCTCACGGTTCTGTTAAGCCGGCCGGGGCTGATTGGAAACAGGAAATGCCTGTTCCCATCAGCGGGCTTAACAGAGCCGCGAGAGGGAAACCCTCCCTTCGCGGCTCTGAAAGCCACGCCGAGGAGAGTGATCGAGGGAGGGCTCTGTTGGGCAGGAGGGAGGGCTCTGTTGGGTGGGCTGGGGCCCCGCGGGAGACACTTGATTCTGCTGCTGCCATGGTGGCAGCAGCAGCAAGTTTGTTTTTTCTTTTAAAGTTTCCCTGGGCTGATGGGCAGAATGTTGTTTGCGCGGGGCCCTGGGCAAACAACATTCTTGCTCAATGGACGGGCCGGCCCTGGTGCCCAACTCCTGCACAACCAGGTACCATTGTCTGTATCAATAAACAAAGAATCTAAACTCATCCTGAGTTGGGTTCCATATCCTCACAGATGGTCACTCCATTCCCAAGTTCTTCAAGACCCATTAAAGATGAATTCGCCCTATGGGATCCTAACTCCCTAGAACACTAACCCCCCCCCCCCCCCCTTCTATCACAGGATGCCCATAGACAGGGCCATATTTAAGATGTGGATGCTCATAGGCAGAACTGGAGAGTGATAGGGAGGTGAGGTTTCTCCCTAGAGATCATAGAGAAGAGTTCTAGACTAAGTGGAATCGGGTTCTTGTTTAGCCCAGATATTTGATGCCTTTGAAATTTGCTACCTTTACACAGTTACTTATTGCCTAGGCCTAAAATTAGGCCTGTCCACAGAGGAGGAGTATGCCCTCAAGCCCTCACTATTTGCTAAATGAGTTGCTCTAATATGTCCTCCCCTATTTCATCAACATTTTGGATGGAAGAGCTGTACTACAGGCCCTTCCTTATTCCACCCCTTTATACACCCCTTTTTGTCACAGGAATAAAGGTGATGCATGCAGAAGTAGCTGTTTCTTAGAGAAGGCCTTGACAGATTTTCGTTATCTAGGAGCCGGCCTTAAAATCTGGGAGCTGGATGTCGAAACCTAGGTCATAGTGCAGGCCCCCATCCCCCAAAAGGGTATATAGCAGTTACTTTTTAGGTTTTAAGCCTGATTTATTAAGACTGTTTTCCCATTTTCTGTGGGAAAGAACTTAACAGCCGGTTTTATTAATGGGCCTCTGCACAGTGCCAACAGAGAAAGTAAGTGGTCCCACTCCTCCCTCTATTCCCTCTACCACCAGCACTGACCCTTTAAGCTACACCTGTGGGGGGAGGTGCAGAAGTGGGGTGCATTTGTGTATGTACTGCCTGTGTGCGGGAGGTGCCTGTGGGTGTGAGGGCAAGGGGGCCTGTTTGTGTGGGGGGGAGGGGTTCCTGGGCCTATGTGTGTGTGGGAAGGCCTTTGGTGTGGGGAGAGGGGGTGTGCGCAGGGGGGTGTGTGTGTGTTGAGGAGGGGTGCATATGGGTGGGGGGAGTGTCTGTTGGGGGAGGGGATGCCTCTGTGTGTGTATGGGGAGTGTGGGGGGACAGAGTGCATGTTTGTGTGGGGGCCTGGATTTATGGGGGTGCCAGGCTGTTCCTATGTATGGTGGGGGTGTCAGTGCATTCCCATGTGAGGTTGGGGAGTGCCTGTGGTGTGGGGGGGAGAGAGGTACGTGGGCCTTTGTGTTTATAGGGAGGCCTATATGTGGGGGTGAGGGGGTAAGTATGGATGTGTGAGAGGGGGAGGGTTGCCTGTGGGTGTGGGGGCAGAGGGGTGCCTGTGGGTATGTGTAAAGGGGAGAGGTGCATGTGTGTGTATAGAGTGGTGTGGGGGGAGGGGGTGTGTATGTATGTATGGGGTTGCTAGTGCATTCTCATGTGTGGTGGGAGGTGCCAGTGCATTCCCCTGTGTGGTGGAGGGTACTAGTGCGTTCCCCTGTGTGGGGGAGAGGGACCTGTGTGTATGGGGCCAAGGGGGGCCTGTATGTGTATGGGGAGGCCTATGGTGGGGAGGGGAGGGGTGCGTGGGTGCATGTGTGGGAGGGGAAGGGGGGGCGTGTGTGGGGGGAAGGAGTACCTGTGTGTATATGGGTGTGTGTGGGGGGGGAGGGGGTGTATGTATGTGTGGAGTTGGGTGGGCCTGTGTGGGGAAGGGGGGTGTGCGTGCGTGCACGTGCGGGGAGACCTTTGGGGGGGAGGGGTGCCTGTGTGGAGGGGGCATGTTTGTGGGGGGAGGGGTGCATGGGCCTGTGTGTGTAGTAGGGGGGCTGCCTGTGTATGAGGGGTGTGGGGGGAGGGGTGCCTCTGTGTTTGGGGGGAGGGGCATGTTTGTGGGGGGGGTCCTTGTGGTGGGGGCCAGGGTATTCCCATGTGTGGTGGGGGGTGCCAGTAACTATGATTTCAACCTTCCCTCACTCCCAATAACTGAATCCAACCTTTTTCTTGAAACCATATCTGACTTAGACTTTCATCAAATAATAAACACACTAACTCACACCAAAGGTGGCACACTTGACCTTGTCCTCCTACCCTACTCACTATTCAAGCTTTTCAATCCAGACTCTTTAGAATGTACTCAAATACCTTGGTCTGATCATCACCTTATCAAATTAAATCTCACTTGCTATACCACCTGTGCCATAAAACACACAAGAAGTGACCCGGCAATAAAATTTAAGAAATTTAACGAAACAGAATTTCTGGATTCTACAATCCCTCACCTATCATCATCTCCAACAGATTTGGACGAAGCGGTCAAAAACTGGCATGCCACCATCAACAACGCAGTCAAAATTAACCAACATAATAAAAAGCTAACCTACTCAAAAACCAACTGTACTCCATGGTTCAATAGCGCATTAAAACAAATGAAAAGGGAGCTAAGAAAACTAGAGCTTAAATGGCGCAAAACTAAATCCACTATCCACAAAGAATTATATTATAACCATCTCACAAAATACAAGGATGCCTTAGACAGTACAAAGAAAAACTACTATGCAACAATCTTATCAAACTCATATAATAGACCAAGAGAGCTATTTTCCATTGTTAGTAATCTAACTAACAACTCTCAAGCTTCCAGCAAGGAAATTACTGACATATTAGCACAAACTTTAGCCAACCACTATCAAAACAGAACAAAACAACCATTTATGACTCCAGACTCTGTCTACAAACCTCTTCATCTGCTAGATGAATGGTCAGAATTTCATCCTATATCCAAAGTATCATTAAAAAATATCATTCACAATCTCAACACCACTACCTCTTACCTTGATCCTTGCCCAGTAATCTGGATAAAAAACACACTTCCAATTCTTCTTTCCTTCATACTCCCCATTGTCAATCTCTTGCTAATCCAAGGTCACCTCCCACCCACACTTAAACATGCACAAATCAGACCAATTCTTAAGAACGGCACACTTGACAAAACTTCGCCAAATTCATACAGACCCATCTCAAGTATACTATTCTTAGCAAAAATAATAGAAAAAACTGTACAAATACAGACACAGGAGTACCTAGACTCATCCTACCCACTTGATGATCAGCAATATGGATTTCGTCCCAGACATGGAGTGGAAACACTTCTTACAGTTTTAACTGATGTTCTATTAAGAGGAATTGACAACCACAAACAAGCATTCATCCTCTTATTTATTGATATATCAGCAGCTTTTGATAGTGTTCACCATACTATAATGCTTAACAACCTGAGACAAATAGGAATAAACGCCACAGTTCATAAATGGTTCACCTCTTATCTAAATAATAGAACCCAAAATGTAAGAATAGGCAATCAAACTTCCGCTTCATACAAACTAGAAACGGTTTTACCACAAGGCTCAGCGCTTTCAGCACTTCTATTTAATATATACATAAAACCAGTCTGCAATATCTTTAAAAAATTTGGTGTACTCTATCATCTATATGCAGATGATATCATGATGTACATCCCGTTCACGATCCCTAACTTACCGATACAACTCCTGTCAGATTGCTTCAATGAAATCACAACCTGGCTAAATGCCCAAAACCTTCAAATAAACCATTCAAAAACTGAAGTGCTAATTGTTACTAAAAATCAATCCTATATTCCCCCCACACACATAACACTTCAAAACCAAGAAATTAAAATAAAAAATGAAGTAAGATATTTAGGAGTTATTCTAGATAAACATCTTACAATGGATACCCATATCAGAAATACCACAAAGAAAATTTATTTCAAGCTTAAAATCCTTAAACAACTAAGACCTCTTGTATACATACAAGATTTTATCAGTATAATTCAAGCTACCATAATCCCCCACTTCGACTTCGCTAATCTAATATTATTAGGTACAACAAAACAAAACATTAAAAGAATTCAACTTGCACAAAATGCAGCAGCTAGGATAATAATGAAAGTACATTCACATCAACATATAACACCAATACTAGCATCCCTTCACTGGCTACCAATACAAAGCAGGATAGTATACAAAACATTAATAACTTCATTTAAAACTCTAAATGATATGGCCCCAGTCACTCTAAGTAACTTAATCAGTAAAGAACATTCAAAATCTACTCAAAGAAAAGGACAATTAAATAAACTAAAAACTCCCAAAGACTTCATAAAAGCAAATAAATTAACAAACAGAGCTTTTTCACACGCAGCTCCAACAATCTGGAATTCCCTCCCAGATGATCTAAGAATGTTAACCGAGATCATTGAATTTCGTAAAAAATTGAAAACCTATCTATTTACTATGCATTACAACAATATTGATCATACCTCAATTGATTTAGATAAAGGCTAACCAGTTTTTGTCTGAGTTGATCCAACGACCTAAACAGACAATTCCACCTAGCTGAAACTGTACTATGCACAATGCTAAAGCCCTACATAATGTGTATCTGTATATAATGTATATAGTTTTCACTGTTCTGTTCTGTTCAGTTTTAACATTTGCTGTTTACTTTTAATACTGCTTGTGGTTATAAGATGTTACATGTAAAACAAACTCTGCTTTGTTGATTGTTTATTGTGAACCGCAACTGATCTCTGGAAGATGCGATATATAAATGATTGTTAAATAAATAAATAAATATGTGTAAGGGGGCCTATGTGGGATGCCCATGTTTGGGGAGAGTGTCTGTGTTTGCTCAGGTGTGATGGTGGGGGTGCCAGTGCCAGTGTGCCTGGGTTGCCCCTATGGGGGGGTTCTTGTGTGGGGGGGAGGGTGTACCACTGCATTCCTATGTGTGGTAGTAGGGGTGCCCGTATATGTGGGGGTGCCCATGTGTGGTGGTGGGGGTGCCAGTGCCTCTGTGTGTTGTGTGTATATGTGTAAGAGTGGTGCCTGTGCGTGAGTGTGTGTGGGGGATGCATGTCTGTGTGTGGAGGACACCCCACCTACAGTGTCACCAAGTGCAGAGAGAACAGGACAAAAGCACACCATGGAATTTAAGGACCCTTTATTGAGAAACAGTAGGTCAGCCCGATATGTGTTTCGGCCAATGGTCTTCCTCAGGAGACAATGACCTCAAAAACAACAATAAAAAAATACAAAAATTAAATATACATGTCAATATTGACCATAGAAATACTGATAAAATCTAAATTAAAAACAAAAACAAACTTCCCAAAAAGTATATAAAACGCCTTATACAGACATATTTTAAATAAGTGTATAATGTAAGCAACGTGTTTCATAATTATATAACATAATTACATATAAAATGATCACAAACCATATACAAGCAGTTAAAACAATAAAATTGGTAACAGAATGCTAAATACAATAGTAAATACAATAGAGCCATAGTTAAACATGGCTGAAAAAATGATGAAACAATTTTAATAAATATATAGGGACCAATACCCCAAACTACTTGCCACTCTATGCAAAAAAAAGATGATTTCTTATAATAGTCACCTAAATTGGTGGGATAAAAAAGAAGGGAACCCAATTAAATTTATGGAATTAGTTATATCAAGAGGAAAGTCCATAAAAATCTGTGTGAACTATGATAATACCAAGTGACAATAAGAAGGAAACTGTTCTGGACCCAATAAATTATATGCTAAGAGTTGTACTACAGAGAAAAACCATGATCAGACAAGGATAATACATGTGCAACCTAAAAAGGAGATTGTATAATGCCCAAACTATAATAGAAGGGAAACAATTACTAGCCAACCCCAAGACTGTGAAGGGATAGAAAATAAAGCTAAACAAAGCAGTTGTCTGGTATGTATGTGCTCATATATAATATTGTCAGGTTGAATTTTATCTAGCACATTGTGTCGGTAGTCATGGGACGGCGACGGCAAGAGTCTAAAACTCTTAAAACAATGGACAATATGTATAAGCAGCGTGAAAATGCAAAGGACAGTGAGCATTAAACCGATCCCAAAACATCAGGTAAAACTTACATAGAAACAATCTAATGAGAATTATGCATGTCTGGGGGAGGGGGGTACCTGTGTGTGTATCTTGGGGGGGGGGCTAGTGGTGTCAGTGTTTGGGGGGGGGGCTTGTGTGTGTGGGGAGGCTTGCCTATGTGGAGGGAAGGGGTGCCTATATTGTGTGGGAAGGGTGCCTGGGTTTGCGCATGTTGTGGAGAGGCGCCTTTGTGTGTGGGTGGGGGGTGCCTATGTATGTGTGTCTGTGTGTGTGTGTGTACATAGGTGTGTGCTTTGAGGTGTGTGCAGTGGGGTGCCTGTGAGTTGTGCTGGGGGTGCGTGTGGTAGGAGAAGGTGCCCATGTGTGTATGTGGGGAGGGAGGGGGTGCCTGTAGGTGTGTGAGATGTCCATGTGTGGGGTGCCTTGTTTTGCCCATGTGTGGTGGAGGAGGTGCCAGTACCTGTGGGGGGGGGGGCCTGCATGTGGGGGGGAGAGGGGTGCCTGAGTGCATGTGTGTGTCTGTGTTTAGTGGGTGTGTGGGGAGGGTGCCTTGGTTTGCCCATGTGTGGTGGTGGGGATGCCAGTGCCTGTGTGTGTGTGTGTGGGGGGGGGGTGCCTGGGTATGCCCATGTGTGTGGGATGAGGGAGGTGCATGTGAGTTTGTGGGGGGGGGTGCTGTGTGTGGAATGCCCATGTAGGGGGCTGTCTGTGTGCGATGCCAGTGTGGTGGTGAACATGCCAGTGACTGTGTGGGGGGGGGGAGGGGAGTACCTGTGTGGAGAGGGAGGGCATGCCTGCATGTGTGGGGGGTACCTGGGTTTGCCCATATGTGGTAGTGGTGGGGATGCCAGTGCCCTTGTGTGGGGAGTGCCTGTGGGTGCCCATGTGGGGGCAGAGGGGTGCCTTTTTGTGTGTAGGGGATGCCTGGGTTTGCCCATGTGTGGTGGTAGGGGGTACCACTGCCTGGGTGTGGCAGTGCTTGTCTGGTGGGAAGGGGGGCCTATGTGTGTGAAGGGGGTGCTGCCTGTATAGGTGTGGCGGTGCATGTTTGGGGGGAGGGGGTAGTGCCTGTGTGTGGGAGGGGTGGTGCTGCCTGAATGTGTGGGGGAGTGCCTGAGTGTTCCCCTGTGTGGGGTTGGGGATGCCAGTGCGTGTGTGTGGGGGTTGCATGTATGTGTGGAGGGAGTGAGGGGGTGCCTGTGTGTGTGTGTGTATGTGTATATGTGTGTGTATGCATGTGTGCGTGTGCAGTGGGGAGGGTTGCCTGTGTGTATGTGGGGGGATGCCTGCCTGTGTTTGTATATGGGGAGTTGCCTGTATGAGTGTGTGTTTGTCAGGGGTATGCAAGTGTGTGTATGTATGTGTGGTGGGAAGGGTTGCCTGCGTGTGTGGTGAGGGGGTGCCTGGGTATGTCTGTGAATGTGGGGGGAGGGGTGCCCATGTATATGAGGGGAAGGGGTACCAGAGTGTGCCCATGTATGGGAGAGAGGAGATGCCTGTGTGTGTGTGGGGGGGGGAGTGCCTGTGTGTGGGGGGGAGTGCCTGTGTGTGGGGAGGAGGGGGTACCTGTGTGTGTGCAGGGTGCCCATATGTGTGGGGGAGAGCATGCCTGTGGGGGGGAGGGGTGCCTTTGTGTATGGGGGGAGGGTGTGCCTGTGTTTATGGTGAGGGAGAGGTTGTGCCTTTGTATAAGGGGGATGCCCAGATGTGCTAGTGCATGTCTGGAGGTAGGGGGGAGTACCTGTATGTGTGTGGGAGGGGGGTATTTGTATGTGTGTGTGAGGGGGTGGTACCTATGTCTGTTTGTGGAAGTGCAACTGCCCGGGGGTGGGGGGTACCTGCATACTCTGTGGAGGAGGGAGGTGGCTGTGTGGGTGGGATGCTCGTCTGTGGGGAGGACGCCTGGGTTTGCCCATGTGTGGTGGTGACAGTGCCTGTGCATGGGGGAGGGGTGCCAGTGTGTGTGTGTGTGTGGTGACTGTTAGGGAGTACCTCTGTGTATGTGTGAGGGGGTGCCTATGTGTGGAAGAGGGTTCCTGTGCATGGGGGGGGGGGTGCCAGTGTGTATGTGGTGCCTGTGTTTGGGGGTGCCTCTGTTGGTATGGGAGGGCTGGGTTTGCCCATATGTGGTGGTGAGGGTGCCATTGCGTGTGTGTGTGTGCATGTATGTGTGATGCCTGTGTTTGGGGGGTGCCAGTGCATGTGTGTGGGGATAATGCCTCTGTATGTGTGGGGGGGCCTGTGTGCGTATGTGTGATGCCTGTGTGTTTGGGGGTGCCTGTGGGGGGGGGGAGAAAAGGAGGCCTGTGTGTGCGAGGGATCCCTATTGAGGGGCCTGGGTATGCCTGTATGTGTGTGTGGGAGGGTGCCTGGGGTGTGCCTGTGTGGGGGGTGAGATTGCTGGTGGCTGTGTGTGTGGGATGCTCATGAGTGGGGAGGATGCCTGGGTTTGCCCATGCATGGTGATGATGGTGCCAATGACCATGCATGGGGGGTGCCAGTACATGTGTGTGAGGGGGGCTTGTGTATGTGTGTGGGGAAGATGTATGTGTGGGATGCCTGCGTATGGGGGCCTCTGTGTGTTTGGGGATGCCTGTGGGGGGGGGAAGGGGGGCCTGGTTGTGCCCATTGGGGTGATGGGGAGTGCCTGGTTGTGCCCATTGGGGTGGTGCCTGGTTGTGCTTGTTGGGTGGTGGGGCTGCTTTTGTGTTGTGGGGGCTTCCTGTTTGTCTGGGGGGAAGGTTGCCTGTATGTGTGTGGGGGATGCCCATGTATGGGGGGGAGCCTGGTTGTGCCCATTTGTATGGGGGTTTCCAGTGCATGCATGCGTGAGGTGCCTTTGGGGGGATGCCTGTTTGAGGAGGAGGGAGGTATGTGGGGGGGGGGAGGGTGTCTCTTGTGTGTGGGGCACACCTATGTGTATGTGTGCACATGTAGGGTGCCTGTGCACGTGGGGGTGCCTGTGCTTGAGAGTTTTTGGGGGGGGGTGTCTGTATGTGTGTGGGATGTCTGTGTGTGGGGCGTGTGCCTCTGTTTGCTCATGTGGGGGGGGGGGGTGCCAGTGCCTGTGCCTGTGTCTGTGTCTCTGGGAGGGTGCCCAGGTAAGCCCATGTGTGTGGGATGAGGAGGGTGCCTGTGCCTGTGCATGTGAGTGTGTGAGGGGTGCCTGTATATGTGTGGGATGCCCATGTGGGGGGGGGGGGGAGTGCCTTTTAAGAACATAAGATATGCCATACTGGGTCAGACCAAGGTCCATCAAGCCCAGTATCCTGTTTCCAACAGTGGCCAATCTAGGTCATAAGTACCTAGCAGTCTCCCCAAAAGACACAGGCTCCTCAATGCTTCTTTGGGTCAAGCAGTGATATCCTGGGTCCCTTTTAATAATGATTTATGGACCTTTCCTCCAGGAACATGTCCAAACCTTTTTTAAACCCAGCTACAGTAATAGCTTTTACTACATACTCCGGTAACAAATTCCAGAGTTTGATGGCACATTGAGTGAAAAAATATTTTCTCTTATTAGTCTTAAATAGGTTACCCTGTAGCTTCATTGCATGTCCCCTAGTCTTTTTATATTCTGATGACGTAAACAATTGATCTACGTTTACCCGTTTCACTCCATTCATTAATTTATAGACCTCTATCATATCTCCCCTCAGCCGTCTCTTTTCCAGGTTGCAGAGCCCTAACCTTTTTAGCCTCTCTTCATAGGAGTTTCCTTCCATCTTCTGTACCTTTTCTAATAACACTATATTCTTTATAAGATACGGCGACCAGAATTGCCCACAATATTCAAGGTACGGTCGCACCATGGAACGATACAGAGGCATTATAATATCCTTTGTTTTATTTTCCATTCCTTTCCTGATATCTAGCATTCTGTTTGCTCTCTTGGCCGCCACTGCACACTGGGCGGAGGGTTTAAACATGTTATCCACGATGACGCCTAAATCTTTTTCCTGGGTGGTGGTTCCCAATGTGGAACCTTGCATCGTGTAACCATAGTTTGGGTTGTTCTTTCCTAGGTGCATAACTTTGCACTTGTCCACATTAAATTTAATCTGCCATTTGGATGCCCATTCTTCCAATTTATCAAGATCCTCTTGCAATTTTCCACAATCCTCATGGGTTTTAACAACTTTAAATAGTTTGGTGTCGTCTGCAAATTTGATAACCTCACTCGTTATTCCCTTTTCCAGGTCATTTATGAGTATGTCAAAAAGCAGCGGACCCAGCACAGATTCCTGGGGTACACCACTATTCACATTTTTCCATTGGGAAAATTGGCCATTTAGCCCTACCCTCTGCTTTCTATCTTTTAACCAGTTTCTGATCCACAATAGTACACTGCCTCCTAACCCATGACTTTTTAGTTTTGCCAAATGTCTCTGATGAGGGACCTTGCAAAGGCTTTCTGAAAGTCCAGATTCACTATATCAACCAACTCATCTTTGTCTACCTGTTTATTCACACCTTCAAGAAAACATAACAGATTAGCAAGACAATATCTTCCGTGTCTAAAAGCCATGTTGGCTGGCTCCCATTAAGCCATGACTATCTACATGTTGAGTAATTTTGTTCTTTATGATGGTTTCTACCATTTTTCCCGGTACTGACGTCAGGCTCACCGGTCTGTAGTTTCCCAGATCACCCCTGGAACCCTTTTTAAAAATTGGCGTTACATTGGCGATCCTCCAGTCTTCAGGTATTACTGATGATTTTAATGATAGTTCACAGATTACTAATAGCAAGTCTGCAATCTCATATTTCAGTTCTTTCAACACTCTTTGATGTATACCATCCGGTCCAGGTGATTTGCTACTCTTCGGTTTTTCAAATAGTTGTAATATATCTTTCCGGTATATCAATATTTCTTTCTATTCTGCCGCAGTAACACCTTTAAATACCACTTCAGTCATGGGTAATATCCCTACATCTTCCTCATTAAAGACCGAAGCAAAGAATTCATTCAGTCTCCGCTATAGCCTTGTCGCCTCTTAGTGTCCCTTTTACCCCTCTATCATCTAATGGTATATGGGGGGGGGGTGCTTGGGTTTGCCCATGTGTGGTGGTGGGGAGTGCCGGTGTGTGTGGTGGGGAGGGGGTGCTTTTGTGTGGGGGGGGATACCTGGGTTTGCCCATGTGTAGTGTTAAGGGGATGCCAGTTCCCAGGTGTGGCAGTACATATCTGGGGGAAGGGGGTGCCTATGTGTGTATGGGGTGCCTCTTTGTGTGGGGAAACCGATGTGTAGGGGGAGAGGATACCTGTGTGTGTAGGGGGGTGAGGGGGTGCCTTTGTGTGTGTGAGGATGCCTATGTTTGCCCATGTGTGGTGGTGGGAGGTGCCCATGCCCATGTGTGGGGGTGTGCCAGTGCATGTCTGTGGGAGGGAGTACCTGTGTATCTGTGGGGGACTGGGGTCTGTATGTGGGGAGTGCCCATGTGGGAAGGAGACAATGGATGGGGGGGGTGTCTTTGTGGAGGGAGGGGGTGCCTGTATGTGTATAGGAAGGGTGCCTGGGTTTGTCCATGTGTGGAGGTGGCTGTATGTGTGTGGGTATGGGGGTGCATTTGGGGGAGTGCCTGTGTGTGTCTGCGCATGGGGGGAGAGGGAGTGACTGTGTGTCTGTGCATGGGGGGAGAGGGAGTGACTATGTGTGTCTGCACACAGGGGGAGAGGGGGTGCCTGTGTGTGTCTGCATGCGTGTGCTGCCTTTGTGTGTGTTTTATGGGGAGGGGAGTGCATGTGGGGAGGGAGGCAGTGCCTATGTGTGTGGGATGTCTGTGTTTGGAGGGTGTCTCATTTTATCCATGTGTGGTGGTGGTGGAGGTGTCAGTGCCTGTGTGTCTGGTGGGGTACCAGTGGGAGTGTGTGGGGGCGTGCCAGGGTTTGCCCATGTGTGGTGGTTAGGATGCCTGTATGTGTGCATATGGGGGGGAGGTGTGTGGTGGGGTGCTGCTTGTATTGGTGTGGTAGTGCATGTTCGAGAGGGGTGCCGTCTGTATCTGTGGGGGGTGCCTGGGTGTTCCTGCGTGTATGGGGTGGTGGTGCCACCTATATCTGGGAAGGGGTGCCTGGGTGTTCCATGAATGGGGGTTCCTTTCCCCAGGTGTGCTTGTGATGGGATGCCTGTATGTGTGAGAGATGCCCATGTGTGGGTGGTAGGGATGCCAGTGCATGTGTGTGTGTGTGTGGGGGGGGGGGTTGACGTATATGTGTGTGTGTGGGGGGGGGGTGAGGGGGTACCTGGTTATGCCTGTGTGTTTGGGGGGTGCCTGCCTGTGTAGGTGGGTGTCTGTGTCGGGGAGGTGCCTGGGTATACCAGTTGTGTGAGGAGTGCCTGAATGTGCCAGGGGGAAGGGGTACCTGCGTATATGGGGGAGTGCCTGGGTAGGGGGATGGGGTACATGTGTGTGTGAGGGAGAGCGTGTGCCTTTGTGTGTGTGGGGGATGCCTGAATTTGCCTGGGTTTGGCCATGTGTGGTGGGGGTGCCAGTGCCTCTGTGTGGAGGTGTGCCAGTTCATGTCTGGGGGGAGGAGGGGGTACCTGTACGTGTGTGTGTTTGCTAGTGTGTATGGGGGAGTGCCTAGGTGTGCATGGGAGGTGGGGGTACCTGTGTGCGCCTCTCGGGAGGGAGGGGGGCTGTGTGTGAGGGGGGCTGTATGTGTGGGGAAGGTTCCTGGGTTTGCCCATGTGTGGTGGTAAGGGTACCAGTGTGTGTGTGTGTGGGGGGGGAGGGCCTAGGTTTGCCCATGTGTGGTGGTAACGGTGCCAGTGCGTGTGCATGGCAGGGTGTCAATGCCTATGCGTGGTGGGGTGCCTGTGTGGGAGAGGTGCAGGTGTGGGTGTGTATGGGTGGATGCCTGTGTATGTGTGCGGGGAGGGAAGGATGCCTGTATATGTGTCTGTGTCTGTGTGTGTTGGGGAAGGGGGGTACCTGGATGTGTGTGTATTGGGGGGGCAGATTGCATGTGTAGAGGGGTGCCTCTTTGTATATGTGTGTGTGGGGGGGTGCTTTTGTGTGTATGTGGGAGGGTGCCTCAGTGTCTGTGCATGGGGAGTGCCTCTATTTGTTTGGGGGAGTGGGGGTGCATGTGTGTGCTTGTGTGGGAGGGAGGGGGGGTGCTTACATGTATAGGAAGGTGCCCGTGTGTGGGGGGAGGGGGAGAGGGGGCCTGTGTGTGGGGGAAGAGGGGACCTGTTTGTGTGTGGGATGCCTGTGTGTGGGAACCTGTATGTGTGTTTTGGAGTTGCCATTGCCTGGGTGTGTGGGGCGGTGCTTGTGCCAGTGTGTGTGTTGGGAGGTGACTGTGTGTGTGTTGGAGGGGTGGGGGGTGATAGGGGGAGCATGTGTGGGGGTGGGATGTGCATGTGTGTATGTTGGGGGCCTGTGTTTGGGGTGGGTGCCATATGCTGTGTTGGGGGGAGGGAGTGCCAGTGTGGGGAAGAGGAGAGGGGTGCCTTTGTGTCTGTGGGATACCATGTGGGGGGGTACCTTAGTTTGCTAGTGTGTATGGGAGCTGCCTGGATGTTCCTGTTTGTGGTGGTGGGAGTGTCAGTGTGCGTGTGTGTGCATTTGGTGGTGAGGATTCCAGTGCCTGTGTTGTGTTTGGGGGGAGTGCCTTTGTGTGTGGGGGATGTCCATGTTGGGGGTGCCTGTGTGTGCCCGTGTGTGGTGGTGATGGGGGTGCCTGGATGTACCTGTTGAGGCAGTGGGGATGTCTGTGCATGTACGGGGAGGGTGCCTGTGCGATGTGGGGTGTGTGGTGGCGGTGCCTGGGTGTGGTATGTATGGTGGGGGGGGGCACTTGCGTATGCGTGGGGGGATGCTTGTGTGTGTGTGTACGTGGGATACCTGGAGGCGTGTGTGTGAGGGGGCAGGGGTGCCTGGGTTTGTGGGGGGATATGGGTTGTGGGGGGGGGGAGGCCTGTGCATTTGTGTATGCCTTTGTGTGGAGGTGTGCCTGTGATTGTGTGTTTTGTGGAGGATGCATGTGTAGGGATGGGAGGGGGTGCCTGTGTGTGTGGGAGGGTGCTTGTGTGTATGGGTGCCTTTGCGTTGGGGGGAGGGGCTATGTGGGGGAGAGTGTGTGCTTGTGTGTAAAGGGAGGTGTCTGTGTAGGAGGGGAGGGGGGGTGCCTGTGTGTGTGGAGAGAGAGGGGCTATGTGTGCTTGTGGGGCGGAGGGGTGCCTGTGTGTGTATGTAGGGGGGAGGGAGATGGGGGCTGTGTGTGTGTTTGGGGGTGCCATTGCCTGTGTGTGTGTGTGTGTGTGATGCCCATGTAGGGGGGCCTGTGTGTTTCAGTGTGTGGTGGTGGGGGTGCCGGTGCCAGTGCCCGTATGTGTGGTGAGGGGGTGATGGGGAGCTTGTGTGTGTATTGGGGGCCTGTGTTTGGGTAGAGTATCTTGTATCTGGTTGTGGGGGGGGGGCCTGTGTGTGTGTATGGTGCCCATGTGCGTGTGTGTGTGTGTGTGGAGGGGAGATACACGTGTGTGTGTGTTATGCAGATATGGGATGTCTGGGTGGGGATGTGTGTGCCTTGGGGGGGGGGAGTGCCTCTGTGTTGGGGGGGGTGCCTGTGCACAGGTATGGTGCCCATGTGTGATAGTGGTGTTGCTGGTGCTTCTGTTTGTGTGGAGGGGGGGATACCTGTGAGTGTGTGTTATGCGGATGTGGGATGCCGGGGTGGGGGTGCAGGGGGTGCCTGTGTGTGTGTGTTTGTGGGTGCCTCTGAATGGGGGGAAGCCTGTGCATTTGTGTATGCTTGTGTGTGTGTGGTGAGGTGCCTGTGTATATGTACGAAGGGGTACCTCTGTGTGTGGGAGTAGGTGGGTGCCTGTGTGGATGAGAAGGGGGTGTCTGTGTGTAACGGAGGTGCCTGTGTGCTTGTATGGGGGGGAGGGGGTGCTTGTGTATATAGGGAGGTGACTGTGTGTGTAGGGGGGAGGGGGTGCATGTGTGCTTGTGTAGGGGGGAAGGGGGTGCTTGTGTGTGGATGTGCTTGTGTGTATGTGGGGGGGGGGAAGGTATTGTGTGCTTGTGTGGGGGAAGGCAATGGGGTGCATATGTGTGTGGGTACCTCTGTGTGGGAGGGGAGGGGAGGGGTATGTTTGTGTGTGTGGGTTCTTGTGTGAGAGGGAGGGGTGCTTATGTATATAAGAAGGTGCCTGTGTGGGGGGGGGGATGCCTGTGTGGGGGTGCCTGTGTCTGTGTGTGTTGGGAAGTGACTGTGTGTGTGTGTGGGTGGGAGAGGTGGGGTTGACGGGGAGCATGTGTGTGTGGGGGGGGAGCCTGTGGGGAAGAGGGTGCCTATGTGGGGAGTGCCATTGTGGGGAAGGGGAGGGGGCTACCTTTGTATCTATGGGATACCCATGTGTGTGGGGGGTGCCTGGGTATTTTGTGTGTGGTGGTGGGAGTGGCAGTCCCTGTGTGTGTGTGTGTTTGGGGAGGTCCCTATGTGTGGTGGTGGAGGTGCCAGGGCCTGTGTGTGTGTTTGGGGGTGCTGAGGGTGACTGTGTGTGTGGGGGATGCCCATGTCAGGGATGCCTGGGTGTGCCCATATGTGGTGGTGCCTGGGTGTGCCTGTTTAGGCAGTGGGGATGCCTGTGCATCTGTGTGGGGAGTGCCTGTGCGATGTGGGGTGCGTGGTAGTGGTGGTGTTTGGGGGGGGGGAATGCTTGTGTGTGTGTGGTGGGGGGAGGGGATGTGTGGGTGTGGGTGTATGCAGATGTGAGATGCCGCGGTGGTGGGTGCCTGTGCGTTTGTGTGCCTGTGTGTGAAGGCCCGTATGTTTGTATGTGCCTGGGTGGATGAGGAGGGGGTATTTGTGTGTATAGGGAGGTGCCTGTGTGTGTGTGTAGGGCGGAGGGTGCATGTGTGCTTGTGTAGGGAGGAGGGAGGTTACGTGTGTGCTTGTGTGGGGGGAAGAGGTGCCTGTGTGTGGGGTGGTGCTTGCGTATGTGTGGGGTGGTGCTTGCGTGTATGTGAGGGAAGGGTGCTTGTGAGAGGGTGGCTGTGTGTGGGAGGGGGAGGGGTGCCTGTGGGGGGGGGGGAAGGGGAGACCTATGTGGGTACCTGTGTGTGTGTGTGAGGGGAGGGGGAGGGGTGTGTGTTAGTGGGGGGTGCCTGTGCGCATATGTGGTGCCCATGTGTGGTGGTGCAAGCGCCTGTGTGTGTATGTGGGGGGGATACCTGTGTGTGTGGATGTGGGTTTCTTGAGTGGGGGTGTGTATGCAGGGGGGGGTGCCTAGGGGTGTGGGTAGAGGTGCGAGGGGTGCCTGTGTGTGTGGGGGAGGGCTGTGCATTTGTGTGTGCGTGGATCTGTGGGGGTGTAGGGAGAGGGAAGGAGTGCCTATGAGTGTGTGTGGCAGGGTGCCTTTGTGTGTAGGAGGGGTGGCTGCGTGTGTATGGCTGATGAGGGGGTGCTTGTGTGTGTGTGTGTAGGGGGGGGAGGGGTGCCTCTGTGTGGAGAGGCATGTGTGAATGTGTATGGGGGTGCCTGTGGGGGGGGGGGAAGTGAGGGGGTGGCACTGTGTGGAAGGGAGTGGCTGCCTGTGTATGCTTATATTTTGGGTGTTGCTTGTATGTATAGAGAGAGGGGTGTGTGTGTGTGGAGGAGGAGGGGGTGCCTGTGTGTGGAGGAGGGGTGCTTGTGTGTATAGGGAGGTGCCTGTCTTTGTGTGTATGGGAGAGGGGAGTGCCAGTTTGAGTGGGGGGAGGGGTGCATGTGTGTGGGGTGCCTGTGCATGCATGCGGAGGTGCCTGTTTATGGCGGGAAGAGGATACATGTGCGCTTGTGTGGTGGGAGGGGGTGCTTGGGAGGGGGAGGGGGTGCATGTGGGGTGGTGCCTGTGTGTGGGGGGGGTGTGAGGGGGATGGCTGTGTGTATGGGGGAGGGCTGTCTGTGTATGCTTGTGTGGGGGGAGTACTTTTGTGTATAGTGAGGGGAGTGCCTGTCTCTGTGCGTGTGTGTGTGTTTATGTTTATTTCATTTGCTTGACCGCTCTTCAGTGATAGTCAGAGCGGCTTACAATACATAAATCAACAAAGTACGGCACAAGGCCAGAAAAATTGAAAGGAAGTTACAATTCTTAATAGGAGAGAGAAAGCAGGGCTAGTAAAGAGCAATAGAACATAGGGGAGGAGGTTACGGTAAGGGGGTGGGGAGGTTGAAGGCCAGGGAGAAGAGGAAGGTCTTTAGGTCATGTCTAAAGGTGCAGTGATGGGGTTCAAGACGGAGAGAAGTGGGAAGAGAGTTCCAAAGGGCAGGGCCTATATAAAAGAAAGCGGAGGAGCGAGTGGACTGGAGGTGGGCAAGGGAGGGAGGGGGAAGGCTAAGGCGGTTGAGATGAAAGGACCGAGGGGTGTGTCGAGGGGTATGGAAGTGGATGAGGTCTGCCAAGTATTGTGGGGTGGTGGTGTGAAGTGCTTTGTGGACGAGAGTAAGTAGTTTAAACTGGATGCGATAAGAGATGGGAAGCCAGTGAAGCTGAAGGAGAAGGGAGGTGATGTGGTCTCTAGGGAAGGAGTGAGTGACGAGTCGGGCGGCAGTGTTTTGAATTCTCTGAAGTCGGGTTAATTGAGACTTGGGTAGACCAGTGAAAACAGAGTTAGAAAAGTCGACGCGGGACATGACAAGTGATAAGAGTAAGGTTGTGAGAGCGGAAGGAGAAAGGAAAGGGTGGATCGCAGGAATTTGATGAAGGAAAAAGGAGGTCTTGGTGATATGAAAAACATGAGCGTGGAAGGAAAGGTCAGAGTCAAAGAGAACACTGAGGTAGCGGAAGGTGGAAACCAGAGATATGGGGGTGCCAGAGAAAGATGGGGCTAATGAGGGGGATGGGCGACCGTGTGGAAACCAAATTGCAGTGGTTTTTGTGAGGTTGAGGTGAAGACAGTTCAGGGTCAACCAGTCAGTGACGGCAGTTAGGCAGGAGTTAAGTGGAGTGAGATCAGGGCATGAAGGGGGAGGTATGATGGAGAAGAACGATATCGTCTGCATAATAGAAAGCCGATATCCCAGATTGTTGTATCACCAGGGTGAGGGGGGCTAAGAAGAGATTAAAAAGGAGAGGGGCATATTTCTCAAAAGAAGGATTTGGTTGTGTGTTCTAAGTTGGAACAATTAGAAAATTTCTCGTGTAGTAATAATCTTTGTGTTATTAATTTTCCTAGAGTAATATCGGTATCTCCTAGGGATATGTTTAAAGAGTATCTTTCTGATGTTCTGGGGGTTTCCTCTAACCTTATGCCACCTCTGGTGAATGCCTATTACATTTCTAAGGCTAAGCGTACCCCTGTGGTGGGGAACTTAGGGGATGGTAATGTGCAAGGTGATTTTCTTAATGTTACAGATTTGATTGAAAATTCTGGTTTACAGTCCCAAGACCCCTCAACTTTGCTAGTAACATTTGCATTAACATCTGATAAAGAGTGGATTTTGAAACTTTTCTTTAAGAGGAGGAAGATTCTATTCCGGGGCTTAGTGGTACGTATTTACCCTGATCTTTCTAGGGAGACTCAAAAGCGTCGTAGAGAATTTTTACTTTTACGACCTGGTGTTTTGCAATTGGGGGGGTTATTTTTTCTTAAACATCCTTGTAAATGCTTGATTAAGTATTGTTCAGTTTCTTATGTTTTTTTTGACCCTGCCCAATTGGTTACTTTCATTAGTTCCAGACGTTTGGAAGCTCCCCCTGCTCCCTCGTAGTGCTCATGTTTAGTGGTAGGCTGGATATGTGGTTATGATCTTTTCTTTGAACTTCGATGTTAATTTTTCTTTGTTGTGATGCTCCCACTTTCTTTTGTGGACTAGAGAGGGTATACACTCTTTTTTTTTTTGCTTTCATTTCTCTTATATGAACATTTTGTATAGTGAAATGTGATTTTCTTGGTGTAACCCTGTTTCTTGAGTAAGGCTTGTTTAAGCATCTTCTCTAAAGTATTGTAAATTGCATAAATAAATAAATAAATAAATAAATAAAATAAAAATAAAAAAAAAGGAGAGGGGCCAGGACAGAACCTTGGGGAACCCCACAGGAGAGAGGAAAAGGGTCTGAGGGAGAAGTGGAGGGAGAGGAGGAGAGGACTGCACCGGACCGGGAGGAGAGAAAGGAGTGGAACCATCGATGAACTGTGCTACAGAGGCCGGCTTCGCGCAAACGAAGCAGAAGGAGAGAGTGGTCCACCAAGTTGAAGGCAGCAGAAAGATCAAGAGCTACCGCCACCGAGATATCACCACGGTCGTGCGCTACATGCAGGGAATTAGTGAAGGCTAGAAGAACAGTGTGTGTATGGCGGAGGGGGTTCCTGTTTGTATGGGGGCGAGGGGATATGTGTGTGTGAGGGGCTGGCATGCCTGTGGGGTGGTGAGGGGGTGACTAAGTGTGTAAGGGGAGGTATACGTGTGTGTGTGGGGGGGGTGCCTGTGGGGAAGGTGCCATGTGTGTGTTGGGAGGGGGTGCCTCTGTGTGTGGGGAGGCATGTATGAGTGTGTGTGGGGGGGGTGGGGGTGAGGGGGTGGCTGTGTGTGCCTGTGTGTTGTGGGGCTTGTGTGTATCGGGAGAGGCCTGTTTGTGTGGAGGGGGAAGGGGGTGCCTGTGTGTATAGGGAGATGCCTGTGTGTGTGGGGAGGGGGTATGTGTGTGCCTGTGGGGGTGGGGGAGAGCGGAGGGGTGCCTGTGGGGTGGTGCTTGCGTGTGTGTGTCGGGGAGGAGTGCCCTCTGTGGGGATGACGGGGTGGCTATGTGTGGTTGGGGGTGCCTGTGTTTGTGTAGGGGGGGAAGGTGGTACCTGTGTGTTTTGGGGGGGGGGGTGCATGTGTGGGGTGCCTGGTATGCCTATGTGTGTTGGGGGAGGAGGTGCCGGTATGTGCCCGGATCTCTGTCTGCCTATCTGACATTGCTGCTTGGATGTCTTATCGCCATTTGAAACTGAACATGGACAAAAACGAACTTCTTATTTCCTCCCTTAAACCCTCCTCTCCCCTTCCTCCTTTCTCAATCTCTGTGGATAATGCCCTACTCCTCCCTGTTTCCTCGGCTCACTACCTTGATGTTGTCTTTGACTCCTCCCTCTCCGTCTCCACACACATCCATCTGATAGCTAAAACGTGTTGTTTCTTTTTCTATAACATTGCCAGACTTTGTCCCGACCTTTCTGAACACACTACTAAGACACTCATCCACTCTTTGGTGACCTCCTGCCTAGACTATTGCAACCTCCTTGCTGATCTCCCTCTGAATTATCTCTCTCCCCTTCAATCTGTTCAAAACTCGGCTGCGCAGCTAATCTTCCACCAGCCTTGATATGCTCTTATAACCCCTCTTCTCAAGTCGCTTCACTAGCTCTCTATCCATTTCCGTATCCAGTTCAGACTTCTCCTATTGACCTAGAAGAGCATCTCTTTCTGCTGCTCTATGCTACCTTTCCTCTCTTATTTCTCCCTACACCCCTCCTCGTGAGCTCCGCTCTTCTGGCAAAGCACTTCTATCTGTGCCCTTCTCTTCTACTGCCAGCTCCAGACTTCGATCCTTCCACCTCGCTGTTTCTTATGCCTGGAACAAACTACCTGAGTCTGTATGTCAGGCGCCTTCTCTAACCTTTTCCAAATCCACGCTGAAAACCTCACCTTTTTGAGGCCGCTTTTGGATCCTGATCCATTTAGTCTCCAATGTGTTTCCTTACCATTCCCCAGATGTATCTGTCCTCAGCTGTTGTGTTGTCTGTCTTGACTAGATTGTAAGCTCTGATGAGCAGGGACTGTCTCTTACATGTGTCTATACAGCACTGCATATGCCAGTAGTAGTTAATAATGTGTGGGTGTGAGGGGGGAGCGTGTGTGTGGGGGAAGAGGGTGCCTCTGTATGTGTGGGGGAAGGAGTGCCTGTGTATGAGAGCAGAAGGATGTATATGTGTGGTGGGGGGATAGCTAGCACATGCTCAGGAAGGTCTTCTAGATATTTCTGAGCTTTAAAAGAACTAATCCGTCCATTGTGCAGTTAGATGTCACCGGCATGTGGCTGATTCATTCTGCTATCCACGGAGAACCTCTGTTACAGGTAAGTAACTTCATTGTATTCTCACGCAGGCTCTGGGGGCCCCACTGACGCACATCCCTTGTGAGTCGCCTTTCTCTTTGCTTGCATTGTAAGCTCTCGGGGTCAGGAAGCTATTGCACCTGATTGATTTGCAAAGCTCTTGTTTCCTGCTTCCATTTCCTTTGAACAGTGCTGAAGCTATGCTTGGTGTTCTCTAATTGCCTTCTAACCCCCGCCCCATGTTGGGACCATGCTAGTGCCTACCCTCACTCTGCTTCCTGTCTCTTCTCCCTGGCAGGAGGTGGATGTGGTGGACATCAGCTCCATTCGGGACACACGGACAGGACGCTATGCCAAGATCCCCAAGGTAAAAGGCAGAGGCTGGGCCTGGCTGCCAGAGCCAGCCATAACTTTAGCCAATTGTATCTCTGCTGCTTTCTAAGACTGAGGAGAATGGGGGGGGGGGGGTGTCAGAAGAGTGAGAACATGGGGACTCTTGATACTGACTCTGACTGTATGCATGCAGACTCATTTATTTATAATCAGTTAAGAAGTCTCTGAGAGTGTGACACGGCCATAAGAGCATCTCATGTCACCATAACTAGCACAGGTCTTAGTACACTCTGAACTCTGTCAGAAGACAAATATTTTTCTTTTGGCGGGAAGGGTGAAGGGTGAGCTCTGCTTAGCAGCCTGTGAATAAGCGTGTTTCTAGTTAGCAGCCTTGAGACCAAACTGTACAGGAAGGAGGAAAGCTCTGTGGAATGAGACAGGGAAGAAGCTGTGAGGGTGGAGATGGGTGCTGACACAGTACCATCTGCTGGCCACTGGTGAAATAGCACATTCTTCCTGCTAGACCAGAGGCAGAGATTGCGTTTATAGAATATATTGTCTGCCATCTGAATTGTATTTCGGAAAAGAGCATGTGCTATATATAAAGTGGAAGACCAGGCTTACAGCCTGCAAGTGAGATGCCAGAAGGCAAAGGGATATATCCATGCAGAGAGACAAAGTGGCCCATTCATTGTTACAGGGAGTCTGCATCAAGCTAAAGATTCAAACCAGGGCTCAGGGAGAGAAATTGACTTGCGTTCAGGTCACACACATGCTATTAGTAACGGAGCAAGGGCTTAGGACTGAAGCACAGGGAAATAAAGCAACTTGCCACAAGGGGGCATACAAAGTCAGGTGGCAGAAAGAAGGGGGGCTGGTGAGGGAGAGGAGTAAATAGAGATGCGGAACCTGCAGAATTTGGAGTGTGTCCAGCCTTGGCCCGCAGCTTCCACTTAGCACCTAAAATCTACATCCTTCTCTCTGCAGGACCCAAAGATCCGGGAGGTACTGGGATTCGGGAGTTCAGAGACCCGGCCAGAGGACAAACTGGTGACGGTTGTGTATGGAACGGAGTTGGTAAACATCAACTTCTTGAATTTCATGGCAGTACAGGAAGACACGGCCAAGGTGAGCTGTGAGCTCCAGGAGCAAAGTGTTTGTTTTCAGCTTTCAGGATCTGCAGTGTTGGCGCGTCTCTGGTTCTGTGCAGGATTAC
This sequence comes from Ichthyophis bannanicus, assembly GCA_033557465.1. Lineage (NCBI taxonomy): Eukaryota > Metazoa > Chordata > Amphibia > Gymnophiona > Ichthyophiidae > Ichthyophis > Ichthyophis bannanicus. The sequence continues at coordinate 200,076,637 of CM066039.1, forward strand.
AGCAACAGAAATCTACCAGAATGCGCAGTGGGCTACCTTTGAAGAGCGCAGTAGTGGGTGACCTCTGATGCATTTTAAGGGAGGGAAATCCCATAGACTTGTTACAAACTGTCTCTTTCAGGATCCTCTTGCTTTTGGCTGCCTTTCTGCATGCCAGGACTTGGTTCTGTTCTCCCTTTGAAATTGCTTTTGGGAGGAAAGTGGGTTATGCCAACTGGCGATAGAATCGAGATTTAGCAAGTGCAGCTTGTAGCTCTCTTCATCACTATGCAGTCTATGTATGCTCTCTTACTGCACTCCTACACTTGTGCCTTTTACTGCCGTCACCCTATACCTCTCTTGCTCTTTTTCAGTTGTGGGGTTTTGTTTTTTTTCTAACAGATCTGGACTGAAGAACTCTTTAAACTGGCCACGGATATCCTAGCACATAACGCTTCACGGAATACCTTCCTGCAGAAAGCGTAAGCGTCATTGTCGTATTTCCCCCCCCCCCTCTTCTTTCCAGCCACCTCTACACTCATCACGGCATCTGTTTGTGTGATATGGGCATTAGGGATGGAACTGCAGGCTGTTTTCCCTGGTCTAAAAGCTGCAGACCTGAATGTGACTGCTGGCAAGGAGTAGGGGGCAGAAATCTCCCTGTGTCCTTTGATTGGGAGGATGTGCTAGGCAACACTCTTGTTGGCATAAGAGGTTTTATCTCTGTGTTCCTCTGGAAATGTGAGAAAATGATCGCTTCCATGAGGGCAGCATGGACTTGGAGAAAAGTCTACGTGCAGTCCATTAAGGCACATCCTGCTGAGGTTTACTGCCTCCACTGACTCTTATCTATCTTGTGTATTTGATTTAATTAACTTTCTCAGTTTTAGCTCTGAGTACAGAAGAAAATGAACCAAAAAGAGGCCCAATTATGACAACGAAAGCGCATGAAAAAGAAGTAAAGTTGAAAAAAGCCAATTTAATTAGTGGTATAAAATATTACAAGCTAAAGGGTCTTTAATAAAGACCCTATCGTGTTTACAAAAGTAGCCAAAGTTTAGAGAGGGCATAAAATGGACAGATCTATCCACGGATAATCCACCCATCCTTGTGAAATTTTAAGCGAAGAACAATAAAAACATTAAGCATAATAATAATGAAACCCAAAATATAAAGCCAGAAAAGACCCAAGAGTATCTTAAAATTAAACAAAACCTGCACAGAGCAAATGCTTTTTGAAATAAATTAGTAAAAGCTATATTTTAAGAATGTAGCTAATATAAGGCCATTTGAGACTTGAAAGCAGATACCACAATTTCAGGGCTGCATAAGAAAATGCTCGCTTTCTAGTGGTATTCAGTTTAATCCTCCTGAGAACTATAGTGCTCGCATTGAAATTTTCTTTTGGCTGGTTGGTTACTCGAGAAAACTGGTCCTGGAAAATACAGAACCCTAAATGCTAAAAGTGCCCTTCTTCAGCTATGAAGGATTTAGAATTTGTTTTCTTTTTCAGACATATTTAGTCCCCCTATTCTATGCCTTGGGTTTATGAAGAATTATTCTAACAACTTTATGTGGGCGTAGCACAAGGGAATCTCTGAAGACCGCAGGCAGTGCAGAATACAGTAGCACAATGTCTAGTGCCAAGAAATGGGAACATGTTTCTTTTCCTTCAAAAAGCTTTATCCACTTCGGGAGAAATTCAGAATCGAGTTTAAAATGGTAGTGGGGGGGGGGGGGATATTCAATACTATTAACCTGGTTAGCAAACCTGCTAACTGCGTTAGTCACGATCACCGGTATAGTCAGTGGTGCTGAAAATCCCCTGGGTGCTACCACGCCAAGCCCCCAATGCTAACCGGTTAGCATCGGGGCTTTCTGGGGGTGCAGCAGGGGTGGCACTGTGAGTTAACCAGGCAGCGGTCAGCCATTGCATAGTTATCGTAACCGGCTAAAACTCAAACAGCTGAATGGCTGTCCTTGGTTTTGCAAGCTGACTAGTGGCTGAGTATCACCGCTGACCAGCTTGCAAGGTCGCAATCCGGGCAACCTGGATATTCAATGCTGGGGCCCAGGTATGGTCCCGGCATTGAATGTTCAGGACAGCGTTAAAGTAGCGACGACCTGATGCTTTAACTATGCTGGCCACTGTCACTGAAAATTCCCCCCCCCCCCCTTAGTTTGTGTTTGTGTGTTTGTTTGTTTTTTTGTTTTTTTTTACTGTGACTGCAGTTTGCCAGTCCAGTGCAAGAGTGAGATCTAAAACATCCAAACTCACACTTGGGATCTAATTGGCAAAGCCACTTCCCTCCAACTTAATGACCAGAAAAGATAGGAGAGTGGTGGGATTTGCTAACTCGAAGGACTGAAGGATCTCAGGTTTTGTTTTTTTTATGGGGGGGGGGGAGTCATTTGTGTATTGATTCTGAGCCAAGCAGACATTAGACAGACGGACTTATTTTTTAATCCTCTGCAACCTTCATATCTGTCAACACTGGAAGGTATTACTGACACCCAGATTCTGAAGTAAATTTCCCAGAGGATTTTAAATAGAAGCTAAAAAGGATTGGGGATAAAATTGAGCCTCCGACACATCAGGAATATAAAAATATCTAATCCAGCATTTTTTGCTGTTTTTGCATATCCGATTCCTTCTAATTGAAACTCTGGGACAGATGCCTCCAGGTGGGCTCTGTAAAGGTAATTCAGCCTTGCATGCAACTCAACACGACATGTTGGATTTGACAAAAGGAGAGAGTATTTCAGACCCTTCCCTGATATTACAGGCTCTCATTCTAATGCTTTTATACCCTTACTTCTCTCTTCCCTTTTTGCTCCTCTCCCCTAACAGATATATGAAACTAATCCTGCAGGTAAACCAGGATGGGAGGATCCCAGTGAAAAAGTAAGTAACTCTCTGCGCCACATGCTTGCGCTTATGCTACTTGGGCCACCGAGGGGACAGATTTCAGCTCAAATGGGGGAGGAATCGTGAGATGTAAAATATGAGCAATTTCAGCAACATAGCCTGGGTGTAAAGTATGTGAAGAGGTTTGGACCTCTCTGGGATGGATACCTGAAGAACAGAGCAGTGTAGGTTTTGTTTTATAAACTGTTTTTCACTGCTGGGTTTTTTGTAGTGATGTTTTCTCTCTGTGGCTTTTTCTGTCTAGTATTCTCAAGATGTTTTCAGCTGATAAGAAGAGAGTGGAGACGGCACTAGAGTCCTGTGGTCTTAATTTTAACCGGGTACACTGCTGTTTCCTCTGCACGGGGGGGGGGGGGCAAGTATAGTTTGCGGTGTGCGTGGAGGACAGGAATTGAAGGACCATTGGGCAACACACCCAGCTGGGATGCAGATCGAGTGACTCCAGACCATAACTAACGTTTTGATAAGTAAAGTTTTCTGGTGATAGGAGGGAGCTGTCACTGCAACAGACCCAACTACCAAAACCTACTTTTACCACTAACACTCTGTTAATGTTGTGTTATTTAATACTTTCATCCCTGTGCTTAGATTTAGATAGAAATCTTAATAACCATCCAAAAAGCCTTCCCAAAGAAAATGGGAAATAAAACACTTTGCTCTAGTAGCTTAGGGGCTGGGCAAGGTAAAAACTCCTACAATTGATAAAATTCTATTGTTTTTTAAAAATTGTTTTAAGGGTGAAGCAATTAGGCCAGATGAGCTGACTCTAGAGATCTTTGAGCGCTTCCTAAACAAGCTGTGCCTACGACCTGACATTGACAAGATCCTGCTGGAGCTGTGAGCTTCCCTTTCCTCTTTTTAAACTTACTTATTGTACAGTGAAAATGCAGAAGCACATTTTAAAGATGGCTTTACTGAAAGATGATTATATTGGACTTTGTTTAATGATGCTGGCTAATTAATGGATGAAACTCATTCAAGAGAGAGCTGTTCCTTTTGTTTAAGGAAATTAGAATGGTACTTGAATTGCTGGAAAAGGGCAGGGGTACAGCAAAAACATAAGGCCGCTTCTCTCTATCTGCAGAGGAGCCAAAGGGAAGCCCTATCTTATGCTAGAGCAACTGATGGACTTCCTAAACCAAAAGCAGCGGGACCCCCGACTCAATGAGATCCTCTACCCACCATTGAAGAAGGACCAGGTACGGCAGCTGATTGAAAAGTATGAACCCAACCAGCAATTCGTGGAACGAGGTGAGTGAGGGCAGCTTGCATCTCATAGGATGCAGAAGGGTGAAGGAAAGAGAGAGGGTATGATCTGTAGAGGAAGACATGTGTGCTAAACAGCCATTGTTTATTTCTAGATCAAATGTCAATGGAGGGCTTTAGCCGGTTTCTTGGGGGAGAAGAGAACAGCATTGTGCCACTGGAGAAACTGGACCTCTGCAATGATATGACTCAGCCCCTGAGCAGCTACTTTATCAATTCCTCCCACAACACCTACCTCACAGGTATTCATCCCATCCCTCCCACCTCTCAAATGCATAGCCAGTTATGTCTAAATCACAGGTATGCAACTCATTTGCTACACAATTTTTCCAATGGCAAATACAGATCTGCTAATAGTGTCATCTTGTTCTGGCCATCATTCCTTGCTCCTCTCTTACACGTCTCTTGTTTGATTACAGCTGGTCAGCTTACAGGGAATTCCTCAGTGGAGATGTACCGACAAGTGCTGCTCACTGGGTGCCGCTGCATTGAGCTGGACTGCTGGAAGGGACGCCCGCAGGATGAGGAACCCTTCATCACACACGGATTTACCATGACAACTGAAATCCCCTTCAAAGTCAGTAAAGCTTGAGCCTTGACCTGTTAGGTCATTTATTCCTTATTATCAATTTAGTCTTTGTGTGTTCCTCACCCATGTTTAGTGTTCCATGTTTGCTGTAGGTTTCTTGATCTTTTTGCCCTTTCTCATGTCTTTCTCCTGTTCAGTATGCTGTGCGTTACTCTCTTATGTTTAACTTATCTCCAGGAACAAGCAGGAATGTAGTCTTCACATACGGGTATCGTCGGTACCAACGGAGCCCGCGCGGGAACGCTCCCCAGCGTCCAATAGGGAAGCTTTTGGGAGCATACCACAGCGCATGTGTGCTGCCTTCCCACCTCTGTACCTCTCTCACTTAGTTCTTCGTTTTCCCTGGAGCTGACAGAATGTGGTACCCTGTCACCGCAGAAAATTTACCTTTATTTCTTGTTTTTTGTGGTTGTGTCTGCTTTCATTCGTCGCCTGCCGGTACCATCTGTTCTCTTCTTTTCTTTAAAAAAAAAAAAAACCCTTGGATTTCTTCAGGGATCTTTCCCTGCTTCTGGTGCTAGGCGCCATTTTGGGCACTAGGCCCATTTTTCTTCAAGCATGGAGAAACCAGCTAGTGGTTTCAAAAAATGCTCAAAATGTGGCGGTACTTTTTCCATCACCAACACCCATGATTTGTGTCTAAAATGTTTGGGTCCTGAACATTGTTCAACGGAATGCCTCTCCTGCATGAGGATGACCAAAAGGGGCCTGCAGAATAGAGCTGCAAAACTCTGTACCCTTTTTGCCACCGACACAATGTCAGTTGCATCGATGTCTTCCAGGGCTTCATCTTCCTCCCATGGATCTCAGGTAACCAAATTTAAGTCTTCTAAGACTAGCCGGTCCTCGAAGGGTAAATCTCCTTCAAAGTATCAAGATGACACTGGTGTTTCCCTCAAGGATACTTCACCGGCAAAACAGCCCCGGCGGGAGTCTTCGGGCTCCAAAGCATTAATGGGGCTCCAGGATGTTCCAGAGGCCTCCACCTCTGCGGAACTACTGGTGCCATGTTCTGATGTCGTAGCCGCTTCCACCGGTACCAGCACCCAGGCATCGGCAGGAGCGATGGATCACAGAATCCTCGCTATCGAACACAGTCTAGCCGGCCCTCTTAGCAGCTTCGGTACCGCTAAGACCGCAACAAACGGTTCAACAGGTATCGGTACCAACATCGGTACTGGTACTGACAGTACTTGCTTCGACAGGACTGCTTCCCCCCATGCCAATCTCGGGTATCGGGGATCAGGAACCGAGACATTTCGGTACCGACTTCGAGCGGTACCAATACCATGCGTTAAAGGAGCACCCGGTGCTTGACTCTTCCGATTCCGATGACTCTGACGATTCTACCGGTACCAGAATGAATCTATTAGAAGATTCGGTTCCTTCTCCTCAACACAGGATGTCTCCTCCAGAGGATATGTCCTTCCAGGATTTCATACGTGATTTAGCAAAGGGTCTTGCAATCACTGATTCCAGAAAAGGAACCTAGGGCAGAAGAATTAAGAATTCCACAATACCCTATGGCTCCCAAGGAAGCAGCAATGCTTCCCATTCACAAGATCTTACATGATCTAATGTTGAGAATGTGGGAAACTCCTTTAACAATATCTTCACATTCCCGACGCCTTGACACTATGTACCGAGTGCCAAGTTGTCCTGGTTTTCAAAAAACTCAGTTACGACACCATTCAATGGTAGTGGAATCGGCCATGCGAAGGATCAAGAGTGCTAAAACACATTCTTCTAATCCTCTGGGCCATGAATCCAGGACTCTCGATGCCTTTGGCCGTCGATGCTTTCAATCCTCCATGCTAGGAGCCAGGATCAGTTCCTACATTCTTTATATGGGAATGTTCCTGGAAGAAGTCACAAAAGACTTAGAGCTCCTTAGTCCTTGTGTTTCAGAGGAAAAAAAGAGCAGACTACCTTATTCTGGTCAAGCATGCCCAGAATGTCTCAAAATTCATGAACCGTGCTACCTTTGATTGCTTTGAATGTACTAGCAGAACCTCTGCTATATCCATAGGAGCACGTCGTATTGCTTGGCTTCAAGCATCAGACTTAGAACAGTGGGTGCAAGAAAAGCTGGGAAACATTTCTTGCACATGAGAAAATCTCTTTGGCAAGGACTGGCAGGACAAGGCTAATCAGCTTGAATCTGAAAATACTACCTTGAACAGACTATCAAAGTCTACAGCCAACCCAGCAAAGAAGAAAACATTCAAAAAACCTTTTTTCAGTAAGAAAAAGAAGCCTTACCAATCTTACACCCATCAAATTCACTGTCCGCTCCATGTTCCCCAGAAGGGGCAACAACAGAACAGACAGCAAAGAAAGCCACTGGCTCAACAGACCCAGCCCCCTCAGGGTCTTTGACTTCTATCTAGAGAACTTAGTCATTCTGCCCCTAAAAGGTCCAGAACCCTTGACCATTCCAGGAAGACTATGCTATTTTGCCAAAAGATGGCAACAAATAACATCAGAAAATTGGACTCTGTCCATTGTACAGCTGGGGTAAAAGCTTCATTTTCTCAACTTGCCCACACCTACAATAGTAAAACAGTTCAATTCTCAGGCCCCTGCCACCAACCTCTTGTGGCAGGAGGTCACATCACTTCTAGCTCAAGGAACAATCGAAGAAGTACCCATTACTCCCCCTACTTTCTTATTCCAAAGAAGACAGGGGGACACAGGCCTGAATTAGACCTCAGAGAATTAAACAAATATTTGTTCCGAGAAAAGTTCAAAATGATCTCCCTCTGAACACTTTTACCATACCTCCAAAGTCAAGACTGGCTATGTCTCTAGATGTAAGAGATGCGTACACACACATTCTCATCCACGCAGATCACAGGAAGTTCCTTTGATTCCTGGTCCAAGGAAGACACTTCAGTACAGAGTTCTTCCCTTCGGACTAGCCTCTGTTCCAAGAGTCTTCACAAAATGCATGGCAGTGGTAGCAGCATTTATGAGGACTCTAGGAATATTCGTCTTCCCTTACTTAGACGATTGGCTCATTCGAGCATCGACAGCTCCAGAGGCCAGCTTCGCTCTCTCTCTCGAGCAATGGGAATTCTTCAATACTTGGGGCTGGTCATAAACCTCCCAAAATCTCATCTCACCCCCTCTCAATCTCTAGAATTCATAGGGGCTCGTCTAGACACACGTCAGTCAAGGGCTTTCCTGCCACAGCCATGCTGTCTACGTATAATACAACTGGCATCTCAAGCCTCTATGAAGGTATTCCTTACTGCTCGGGAGATGCTTCAACTGCTGGGACACATGGCATCTACTGTCCATGTGGTTCCCTATGCTCGCCTCCACATGCGAGCAGCCCAGTGGACCCTTTCCTTTCAATGGTCACAAGCCTCGGGTCGACTGACAGACAAAATCAGAACTACCACACATCTGATTTCATCACTGCAATGGTGGCAATCCCTGGAAAACCTCCTTGTAGGCTCTCCTTTCCAGCAGCCTCTATGCCAAACCACCCTGACGACAGTTGCGTCCAAGATGGGTTGGGGGGCCCACTTGCACGATCTCTTCACTCAGGGTCTTTGGACCTCACAGGAGGTTTCCCTTCACATAAACCTTCTAGAGCTGAGAGCCATTTTCAATGCTATTCAAGTCTTTCAGGGCCATCTCAGCAACAAAACGGTTCTGGTCCAAACCGACAATCAGGTAGCTATGTTCTATGTGAACAAGCAAGGCGGAACAGGCTCTCCGTCGCTATGCAATGAAGCTTTGCGACTATGGGCCCTCGCCAGAGAGTTACAAATTCACCTGTTTGCGGTATACCTTCCGGGCATTCAAAACTTGTGGGTAGACAAACTCAGTCGAATACTACTGCCACACGAGTGGTCCCTCCACTCATACCAGCTTGCTCGAGTGTTTCGAATCTGGGGAACACCAGATATAGACCTCTTTGCAAGTTCACAGAATTCTAAACTTCCCTGATTCTGTTCCAGGATTCCGGCTCAAAACTGTCAGGCAAGAGATGCTTTCCTACTCCACTGGGGACAGGACTTCCTCTATGCCTTCCCACCCATTCCCCTCATTCCCAAGACTTTATTCAAACTTCAGAGAGACAGAGGTCGTATGATACTCATAGCTCCACGTTGGCCACAGCAAACGTGGTATCCTCTTCTTCTGCGTCTCTCTCAAACCACTCCTCTGGAGTTGGGGAATGCTCCAGATCTCCTGTCCTGCATTCCAATCCCCAGTCCCTACATCTCAGGGCCTGGTTACTGAAGGCCTAGAATTCCAGGATGTTAACCTTTCTCAACAAGTAAAGGATATCCTCCTGGCTTCCAGAAAACCTTCCACAAGACGTTCCTACGCTTTTAAGTGGAAAAGGTTCTCTATCTGGTGTTCACAAAAGGGACTTGACCCCCTTTTAGTACCTGTAGAGTTGCTACTAGAGTATTCTACAATTATCAACTTCTGGTCTGAAAACCAATTCAGTTAGGGTCCATCTTAGTGCTATTGCTGCTTTTCATAAACCTTTCGATGGTCAACCTATTTCCTCTCATCCACTTATATCAAGATTTGAGAGGCCTACTTTTAACAAAACCTCCCATTAAACCACCACCGATGGCATGGGATCTAAATCTTGTTCTTAGTCAGCTTATGAAACCGCCCTTTGAACCTTTAGCCACTTCAGACCTAAAGTTTCTTTCAAGGAAAGTTATTTTCTTAATTGCCATCACTTCTGCAAGATGCATTAGTGAACTACAGGCATTAGTAGCTGACCCTCCTTTATACAAGGTTCCACCATGATAAAGTAGTCCTCAGGACTCATCCTCAGTTTCTGCCAAAGGTGGTATCACCTTTTCATTTAAACCAGTCAGTTTATCTTCCTATATTCTTCCCTAGGCCTCATGCCTCCAGTGCGGAAAGGAATCTTCACACATTGGATTGTAAAAGAGCCTTGGCTTTTTATCTCCAAAGAACTAAGCCACATAAAAAATCTTCTTAGATTTTTGTGGCTTTTGATTCTAATCATTTGGGACTTCCAATTTCTAAAAGAACTCTGTCAAATTGCATTGCAGATTGCATATCTTATACATATCAGAGTAAGGGACTTTCTCTCGAAGGCCGTCACGGCTTACAATGTGAGAGCAATGGCAGCCTCAATGGCTAACCTTCGTTCTGTCTCTATTGATGACATCTGCAAAGCAGCCACTTGGGCTTCGGTACACACCTTCACAGCCCACTATTGCTTAGACAGGGACTCCCGTCGGGATGCCTCGTTTGGCCAGGCTGTTCTCCAACATCTCTTCCATACTTAATACAACTCCTACCCACCATCCACTGTTAGGATACCTAAGGTCCATGGGAGGAAGAATGACCCATCTCACCTGAGTTCGCAGCTAGCTGGGGTCACCCCTTGGCATCTTTCAGCTGGGGAGTCTAGAGCTGTGAAGACTACATTCCTGCTTGTTCCTGGAGATAGCGTAGTTACTCACCTGTAACAGGTGATCTCCGGGAACAGCAGGAATTTAGTCTTCACAACCCACTCACCTCCCCTAGGAGTTGTCTCTATCTCTCTCTTTCTCTACTTCTCTCCTTTGGTCTCAGCTATAAACTCAACTGAAGTGAGAGAGGTACAGAGGTGGGAAGGCAGCACGCATGCGCTGTGGGATGCTCCCAACAGCTTTCCTATTGGATGCTGGGGAGCGTTCCCGTGCAGGCTCCATCGGTACAGATGATACCCACATGTGAAGACTAAATTCCTGTTGTTCCCAGAGATCACCTGTTACAGGTGAGTAACTACGCTTTCTTGCATTGTGCATGTTCCCTTTTCTTCCTTGTCATTGTTTTTTTTTTGTTTTTGATTTTGTCCTTCAGGAGGTGATTGAAGCTATTGCTGAAAGTGCTTTCAAGACGTCACCCTTCCCAGTCATCCTCTCCTTTGAGAATCATGTGGACTCGTGAGTTAGCTGCATGAAATTACATGACTACTGTAGTGCTGCTTGCTGAGGGCTAGAAATGCAGAAAATCTGAAATATTGCCAGTATTGTTCAAGGGATAAATAAATCGACCAATAAACTTTCTAATCTTACTTATGTTGTGCTTTTCAGTGCTAAGCAGCAGGCTAAGATGGCAGAGTACTGTCGTACCATCTTTGGCGATGCACTACTGATTGATCCTCTGGACAAATATCCGGTAATATCATGGGGGGTGGGATGTCTTAAACAGGGTGCTGCTGGATTCCGCCATGATAACCATCCTCCTTGTAACTTCCTCCTTCTCATGTAATGGGCCCCTCAGTCTTCTGTTTCCATCTTGTCCTCTCAGGCCAGATTATCCAGACCGATGTTGTGTTTTCATGTTCATTATCCTCGTGACGCTCTCCACTTTGTTCTTCTCGAAGTGTAGGGCTCAAAACAGGACACGGTACTGCAGGAGTGTTGAGTAGCGTGGGAGAATTACACCATGTGATAGTCCTGACATTGTGTTAATGACCTCTTTCTGCATTCAGCTGCAGCCGGGGGTCTTGTTACCGAACCCTCAAGAACTGATGGGGAAGATTTTGGTGAAGAACAAGAAGAAGAGACGATATAAGGTGTGTGAGGGAAGCATGAAGAAGCGCCTGGTGGAGCAGACGTCCAGCACCTACAGTGACTGCAGCACCTGTGAACCATCCTCTCCCAACCTCAGTATGTCCTGCCCCTCCCTCCTCATACCCTGGCATGATCACCCCCTTATTCTGGGGATACTGCCTAAGCACTGTAGAGTGTGCATGTATGTGTCTGAGAGCCCTTCTATCCCCACCTTGCAGCTTGCTTTTTTCCCCCCGAGTTCATCTTCACCCATATTAATTGCCTCCCCTCTACTCTTGCCCTAGTGGTGTTCCCTTCTCTTCCAGGCTCATCTTTTGGTGATCAGGTGGATGGTGGACACATGCTTTCTAATGGTGAGGAGAAGTTGTTGGATAAAATAGCCAAGTACAATGAGCCCCGCAAATCCATTGGTGAGTTCCAGGGGATAGATACAATGATGTGGTGGCTTCCTGCTCTCTCTCAGCATATGTACATATGATGCACTAAGGAGTGGGGTCTGACTAGCACTTTGCCAAGGAGAAGCCCTACATGGTTCCTGAGTCGCTTGGCTGATGAGCACTGTCAGTTGTTCTTTTGGTACAAGCACTCACTGACTCTGCAGGCTGAAAGGACACTTCATGTGGTGGGCAGGCAATAAGCTGCATGAGCTGGAGGGAAGTTGCAGGATGTTTCACAAGGTGACAGCTACTATGCCAGTAATAATCTTAGATAGGGGAGAGATGTGATTTCTTCAAAGGGGGGGGCCTCTTTGAAAGGTGACCATTTTATGCCTATGTGCTTTTATCAAATAGGCTCTTACAGTGACCCTCAATAGCACGCACAATCTCTTGCACAAATTTACATTTGATCCAAAAATATAAACATGTGCATGTGCTCTATGCATGAACATTTTGTATTTTTATACAATTGTGGTCAAAATTATTGGCACCCTTGCAGTTAAACCCCTTAATATCCAATATCTCGTATACAAAAGTGGTCAGTGAAATGGCTTTGGATTATAGATGCATACATATTTTACACTTAAAAGAATCAAATAAAACGAAACCAATTAAAAAAAGAAATAGTATAGGAACTGGGACATTGCCAGGACATGATTAATGGTACCCTTATAAACAATTCAAATCAGTTAGAACTGAAGAACCACCTGTGATAATTTCAGTACTCGCATGACTTGAATCAACCGATGAATGATGGCTCTAATGTTTAAAATGGCCACATTCGCTCCCTGTTCCATTTTCACAATGGTGAACACAAGAGAGCTGCCTGAGACCATCTCCAAAGACCTTGGGATTCCTGTGTCTACAGTTCACAATGTTAAGTTTTAAGCTCATGTAACTGTCAGAAACCTCCCAGGACATGGTGGAAAGAGGAAACTTAATCCAAGAAATCCATGTACAACATCCTTGAAAAGACAAAAGAACAACCCACACTATAGTTACACAATGCAAGGCTCCACATTAGAAACCACCACCCAGGAAAAAGATTTAGGAGTCATTGTGGATAACATGTTAAAACCCTCCGCCCAGTGTGCAGCGGCGGCCAAGAAAGCAAATAGAATGCTAGGTATCATAAGGAAAGGGATGGAGAACAAAACAAAGGATATTATAATGCCTCTGTATCGCTCCATGGTACGACCGCACCTTGAATATTGTGTGCAATTCTGGTCACCGTATCTTAAAAAGGACACAGCGTTATTAGAAAAAGTACAGAGAAGAGCCACCAAATTGGTGAAGGGGATGGAAGGCTACTCCTATGAAGAGAGGCTAAGAAGGTTAGGGCTCTTTAGCCTGGAGAAGAGACGGCTGAGGGGAGATATGATAGAGGTCTATAAATTAATGAATGGAGTGGAACGGATAAACGTGGATCAATTGTTTATGCTATCAGAGTATAGAAAGACTAGGGGACATGTAATGAAGCTACAGGGTAAACTATTTAAGACAAATAAGAGAAAATATTTTTTCACTCAACATGTAATCAAACTCTGGAATCTGTTACCGGAGGATGTAGTAAGGGCTGTTAATATAGCTGGGTTTAAAAAAGGTTTGGACAAGTTCCTGGAGGAAAGGTCCATAAACCACTATTAAAAAGGGACCCAGGATATCAATGCTTGACCCAGTACAAGCATTGTGGAACCTGTCTTTTGGGGATATTGCTAGGTACGTATAACCTAGATTGGCCACTGTTGGAAACAGGATACTGGGCTTGATGGACCTCGGTCTGACCCAGTATGGCATGTCTTATGTTCTTATGTTCTTAATACCAAAGGGATATCTATGTGTTTTATTGACTATAGCAAGGCTTTTGACTGTGGAAACCATGAGAAACTCTGGACCACATTAAGAAGCATTGGGTATACCAGAACACCTGATTGATCTCTTGCACAACCTTTACATTGATCAAGAAGCAATAGTTCAAAACAAACGAGAAACAGAATGGTTTAAAATCAGCAAAGGTGTAGGACAAGGCTGCATACTTCCCCCTACCTGTTTATTTGTTCTGCATATAAATTAATTGGAGAAGCAGGACTATATAAAGACAACCGAGGTGTGAAGATTGGTGAAAGATTCATCAACAACCTTCACTATGCTGATACCACAATTTTGGCTGAAAGTGAAGTGGATCTGAAACATTTGCTTCTCGAGATCAAGGAACATAGTCTTAAAATGGGCATACACCTTAATGGAAAGAAGACAAAGATCCTGACAACTTGGCAAAATCAATAAGTTCATCCTTGATGGAAAAGAAATTAAAATCGTTGACAACTTTAACCTACTTAGATCAACTATCAATAAAGAAACAATAAGCGATGAAGAAATCTGACAACACATTGCTCTTGGCAGAATGGCTATGAAGGACCTAGACAAGATTCTCAAGAGCACTCTCCATACAAAGATTCGACTTGTTTATGCTGTGGTATTTTCATTAACATCATATGGATGCAAAAGTTGGACAGTGAAAAAGATAGTAAGAAAATCGATGCCTTCAAATTATGGTGCTGGTGACGGCTCGTACCATAGACTGCCCGAAGAACAAACCAGTAAGTACTAGAGAACATCAAACCTAAGCTTTCTTTAGAAGCTCAGATGACAAGACTTTGATTTTCATACTTTGAACACATGTGAAGAGAGAGATCGTTAGACATTATGCTTGGTAAGGTAGAAGATCAACGCTAAAGAGAGGCCAACAATGAGATGGATTGATACAATAACAGCAGCTATGGGTGTCACTCTATCAACAATGAGCTGCCTGACTGAAAACAGACCACAGTTTAGAACAACTATCCAAAGGGTCGCCATGAGTCAACACAGACTTGATGGCACTTCACAACAACATCCAAAGAGCTTAAGGCTGACCTGGAACAATCCTGGAGCGGTGGTTTCAACCCGCACAATATGCATGCACTAAACAAAGAAGGACTTCATGGGTGAAGGCCAAGGAGGACCCCAATGCTCAAAGACAAACTTAAAAAGGCATGCTTGATCTTTGCCAAAACCCACCTTGAGAAACCACAATCCTTCTGGGAAAATATTCTGTGGACAGATGATTGTGGTTTCTCAAGGTGGTTTTTGGCAAAGATCAGGCATGCTCTTTGGCAATGCAGATCACGACACATTTACAGGCAAAGAAGTGAAGCTTATAAGGTTAAAAAACACCCTTCCTACAGTTAAATATAGTAGAGGTTCCATAATGTTGTGGGGCTGTTTTGCTGCCTCAGGAACTGGAGGCCTAGAACGTATTAAAGGAATCATGAAGTTGGAGGACTACCAAGGTATTTTGGAGTGAAATGAGCTACCTAGTGTCAAAAAGCTAGGTCTGAGTCGAAGGTCATGGGTCCTCCAGCAGGAGAATGAGCCAATGCATACTTTCAAAAGAATGGTTAAAAGGGAACAAATGGACATTTTTAAACTGACCAGCAATGAGTCCTGATCTCAATCCAATTGAGAACCTTTGGAAAGAGCTGAAATCTGCTGAAAGGAATCCTGGAAACATTCATGAGCTGGAGCAAATCTCAGTTGAAGAGTGGGGAAACTATCGGAAGAGAAATGTATGAAACTTATAGATGGCTACAAGAAATGTTTGGAGGCTGTCATGGCCAAGGGTTGTGCAATCAAATATTAGTGAAGAGTGCCATTAATCCTGTCCAGGTCATGTATGTGTGTGTGTGTGTATATATGTATATATATGTATGTATGTATATATATATATATATATATATATATATATATATCACACACACACATACATATATATATATATATTTTTTAAACATACTATTAAAATATTATGATGACGTACAGTTGGAATATTTCCAATTGTTTCTCAAGATGTTGTACATAACATACTTAAAATGCAAGGGTGCCAATGTTGACTACAACTGTAAAATACACACTTACATTGCTATTCTACTCCAGCTTCATTCACACTTTTCCCCACTACATGCTTATCGTGCATATGCCCATGCCTTACTCATGGGAAATACTGTATGAAATTACTCGCATGTTGTATCGTAACATCAGAACAACTTCCTCTCCCATCCCCTGCATAATATGTTTGTGAAGACACCAGGGGAGAGTTGAAAGATGGGACTGTGTGACCATCATGGTTAATGGAAAATGGTATTACTCTTAACTTTGGTATCCTGCATTTGCTTCATAGATCGGGAGGCAGATAGTGATGAAGAGGAGGAAGAGGAGCAATCGGATCCCAAGAAACCTACTACAGATGAGGTAAACTCCCTCATGGTCGTGGCATGATCCCATTCGCCATCTGAGAAGTGCTTATCTCCTGCTTAGAATTCAGAACTAATGTGTGATTTCTAGGGCACTCTGGTCCTGGCATCAGTAACTGATGCGTGCTTCTGGGGACTGACTGTTGTGGCTGGTCTGTGGCTAGTGCATGCTTACCATGCCCCCTCTTCTTATATAGGGAACAGCGAGCAGTGAGGTGAATGCCACGGAGGAGATGTCCACCTTGGTGAATTATGTGGAACCTGTGAAGTTCAAGTCCTTTGATGTGGCTAATAGTGAGTATCCTAGAGCACAGAAGGGGGGGATAGGAGCTGATGAATATGAAGGACATGGACATCCATGTTAGATGGCATGACTGGGGAGGGAGGTGTGGGATAAGAGCATGAAATGGATCAGTGAGTTTATTTCCATATCATTCTGCTAAACCAGTTCAGACAAGTGGGTTGTGTTCCCCTACCAACAGATTGGTGGAGACAAAGAACCAATGAAAAGCCCAGGTTTCAGTGACATCCCTCCCATGCCTCTATTCGCCTCAGCCACCAGAGGTCCCTTCAGCATTGCTTTGTCTCCATCAGATGGTAGATGTATTTTCTCCTCTATGAAGAAAATCTGAGGATTGAGAGGAAAAGATTGATTAAAGGCCTGTGAACGACCATCTTGAAGGGTGACTATCTCACTTGAGCATGATGTGGGAGGCTCCACTAGACTGTGGTCTTTTCAGTAGCCATAGGAGGATGGAAAATTGATTCAGCTCCACGCTCTTATGATAAGAGCCTATTGAGCAGCCAGAAATTGGAAAGATCTGGAAGAGTGCAGCAGCCTCACACAACTTCAGCACCCCCTCCCTCATCCTCTGTTCCCCTGCTCTCTCACGGCAGGCAGAAGAGACTGCGGGATCTGCCTGCCAATCACTTAAATGCAGTACTGCAAAGCCAGTAAAACAATTTCAGGGGAATAGAGTTAAGCCCTGCACAGATCCTCTGCCTGGGGCTTTCAGGGGGTGAGTACAAAGGCTTGACCTTGTCATTGTCCTTGTCAGGGGCTCCTGATTCTGTCATCTTGGGGCACAATTAGGGGTGGACTGCTGGTGACTGTTGGCACAGTGTAGGGGTTTCCCGCCATTTTCTGCACACGTTAGTAGCATTTTTATCTATTGTGCGCCTGGTGTTCGCATGGTCCTAGAGTACGTTCTGCCAAATGGTTCCAACGTGCGTTCCTTCCCTAGCACCTGTAACACACATTGCAATAAAAGTGCAGTTAACATGTGCCTTTTGGGCCACCATGGACTTACCACGCTCTGTTGTGATACTTGCCTTAACTCTGTCTTCGTCCAGGAAATGTTGTTTGACCTGGGGCAAGCGAGGTGCCTCATCTCCAGCTTCTGGACTCTGCTCTTCTTGCATGGCAGCTTCTGAATCGACCCTGGAGGGCCTGTTCCCCTTCTCTCAGCTGAGGCAGTTTGTCTGGCCTTGCCTGCCTCAGGACCCAGTCCAGGCATGGTAACTGCAAGAAGCCTTTATTAACAATTCTTGACCAGGGGTACAATGACACCTCCACAGGGTCATTGTTTACCCCCTGTGGAGGTGTCATTGTACCCCTCCACAGGGTCATTGTTACCCCCCTGTGGGAGGTGTCATTGTACCCCTGGTCAGAAATTGTTGTTAAAGGCTTCTTGCGGTTACCACGCCTAGACTGGGTCTTGTTTGTTACGTGATAGTAATGCTCCTTTGTTAGATCCTTGCCTGCCTCGGGGCAGGAGGTGATGGATGGCAGTATGGATAAGGATACCCAGCTGGCTGGAGGATCCAGAGACTGTACTGTGAGCCGCCTCTTGTCCTCTAATATTGGGGGGGTCATTTCCAAGACGAGAACTTCCGGACTCTGGATTGTCCTCCTCAGAGTTCTTTTCTTTATTTTGAAGCAGGCCTGTTCCTTCTGGCATGGAAATTCGGACCCTGCGACCTCTGAGTGCCCCTGAGTGCATTCTCATGTGGGGCAGGCTGAGAATGAAAGCCCTCTTTGGCTAAGTGCCCCTGGCAAGGGGCTCCCCCTGGAGATGGGAAACAGCTGGGAGCTGGCCGAGTTTTGACTATAGCTCTGATTCAGATAGCTCAGTACTAGGCTTTGATGTAGATGAAGTACTCTTGCCTTCAGAAGAGGCCGGAGTGATCCACCTACTCCAGAATGAGGAGCTGGCAGTGTTGATTGCCAGGGTTTCATCCATCTTGAACTTGATGGATACTTCCAGCACGGAGCAGGAGCCAAAGGTGCATCCGCTTCTTCAAGGGGTGCAGAATCCACTACTATCTTTCCCATTCCCGGATGTAATCAATGATATGATCCGATCAGAGTTGGACTCTCCTAACTCCCTACCAAAAGGATTAAGGATGTGTAAGAACTACACTCTCCCGGATAAGGAGTGTGTTGAGAGGTTTGGCATTCCCAAGGTGGATGCGCAGATCACAGTGGCTACCAGACAGACCACTATTCCTGTGGAAGGGGGATCGGCCTTAAAGGATTTTCTGGGCCATAAAGTAGATTCATTGTTGAGAAACCAGTTCATCATGGCGGCTGCTATTGT
Source organism: Ichthyophis bannanicus (assembly GCA_033557465.1). Taxonomy (NCBI): domain Eukaryota; kingdom Metazoa; phylum Chordata; class Amphibia; order Gymnophiona; family Ichthyophiidae; genus Ichthyophis; species Ichthyophis bannanicus. The sequence goes on from CM066039.1 coordinate 200,095,298, forward strand.
GCAACTAATGGTATGTATCAGCTTGACGTCTCAAGTCCTGCTCCAGTGAATTCGGTCTCTTCCACTGGATGATACTCCCCTCTGGAGTCTGCTACGGCCTTCATTTCCGATGCCATGTATGACCTGGTATGTTTGGCTTCCAGGGATGGTGCCCTGATGACAATGTCATGGTGTTGGATTTGGCTCCGGCACTGAGCAGTGGGCACATCCTCCAAGGCCCGGTTGGCCCAACTGGCTTTTAAAGGGAAGCTTCTCTTTGGAGTCAATTTAGAGAAGCTGGTGAAGGACCCAGTTGAGAGAAAATATCACAGCCTTCTGGAAGACAGGTCCAAGGGGCCTGTGAAGTGAGCTGGTGCCCTTTTTTCATTGGCCTCTACCCATCCACCGAGGGCCCAGGGGTCTTGGGACTCTCATCATTACTGTCCTGGAAAACATTTCTTCCCCTCTGCTTTGGGCTCGTTCTCAGTCCTTTTGTGGAGCGCATGAGTTCAGGGGCTCTGTCCCCTCCAAAGGAGGACCCTCCCGAGCTGCACAGTGAAGGTTTGGGGGCCTGTTCCCTGGTTCCTCCAGTTGGAGGCAGGCTTCGATTTTTCTTTCAGGAATAGGCCCAGGTTACCAAGGATTGCTGGGTGCTAGACAACAATCAGTTCAGCTATGTCCTGAAATGCAAAGAGCCAATTCCGGATGCCTTTGTCATCTCCCCTTGTGGATCTGCGATCAAACGTACCATGGTGCAGACCATTTTGGACATGTTGCCGTGCCTAAAGGTGGTGGTGCTTGTCTCCCCGGATGAGTGGGACAAGGGCAGATATTCCACCTATTTTGTAGTGCCCAAAAAGAATGGTTCCTACCAGCTCATTCTGGACCTCAATGTGGTCAACAAGCACTTGTGCATCCTGCAGTTCTGGATGGAAACCTTGCAGTCTGTGATTCAAGCAGTGCACCAAGGGGAGTTCTTGGATTTTCTGGATCTGGTCACGGAGTATTTTCATATCCTAATCCGGGTGGATCAGCAAAATTATCTGCGCTTTGCCATGCTTGGCTCTCACTATTAGTTTGCTGCCCTTCCTTTTGGGCTATCCACTGCCCCAAGGACATTATCCAAGGTCATGGTGGTGGCGACTGTGGCACCAAGGGATCTGTGTCCATCCATATCTGGACGACTGGCTCATCCGGGCTTGTTCCCTTTCAGAGACATCTTGGGTGGCATCCTGAGTGTCCTTTTTTGAAAGCATTGGCTGGGGATAGAGCCAGCTGTTGCCTTCCTAGGCCCTGGATTTCCTGGGTCCACTTTTCGACACTTGAGTGGGCAGAGTTTTCCTGCCAGAGGAGGTAGTCAAAACACTGTTGGATTGCCTTATGCAGCAGGCTCCCAGAATCTGGGATTATCTTCAGCTGCATGGATTGATGGCGGGGACTGTAGAGATGGTACCATGGGCGCATGCTCACATGTGGCCTCTCTAGCTGTCTTTGCTGACTCGGTGGTCCCAAAGTTCTCAAGAGTTTGAGTGCAGGCTCCTGCTCCCAATGATGGTGAAGACTAGCCTGCGGTGGTGGCAGCAGCCCTGTCATCTGAGGAAGGGCATGCCGCTGAACAATTTTTTCCTGGATCTTGCTGATGATAGATGCCAGTCTCTCAGGCTGGGGTAGCCATTGCCAAGACTAAATGGCCCAGGGCTGTTGGAACCACAGGGAAGTGATATGATCCATCAACTGCCTCGAGGCGAGGGCCATCAGATTGACTTCTCTGTGTTTCCGGCCCCTGGTTAGAGTGTTTCCAGACAACGCCATGGTGGTGGCTTATATCAATCAACAAGGCAGCACAAGGAGTGCCGGGGTAGCTCTGGAGATGGCTTGTCTGTTTGCCTGGGCTGAGAAGAACCTCCTAGCCTTGTCTGCTCAGCACATTACCGGGGTGGACAATGTGGAAGTGGAGTTCCTCAGCTGGCACTCTCTGGATCCTGGAGAGTGGAAGTAGAGTCAGGAGACATTTCAGTTAATTCTGCGCTATTGGGTTTGCCCCAGAATGGATCTGATGGTGGTCTGCTCCAATGCTAAAGTTTGCCGCTTCTTCAGTCACTGCATGAAGACAGGATTCGAGGGTGTTGATGCCTTGACCCATCTTGGCCAAGTCAGCACTTGCTGTATGTGTTTCTTCTGAATCACCAGGGGCGTGTGATTCAGCATATAGAACGCCATCTGGGCAGGATTCTTATGGTGGTGTTGGATTGGCTGAGGAGAGCGTGGTTCAAAGACCTGATGCAGATCTTGCAAGCACCTCTTCTTCAGTTGCCTCCATCTCGGGGCCTATTGTGGCAGGGGCCTATTGTCCTGGAGGACCTGGTTCACGTCTCACTTATGACTTGGCTCTTGAAAGGAGGCAGCGCGTAACGGCTATTCTTTGGTGGTGGTCTCCACTCTGCTCTGAGCCCAGAGGAGGTTAGCAAGTTAACATACGGGTAGATCTGGCGCCTTTGAGCAATGGTGTGGTGCTTGGCAGTTTGCTTTTGAGGTGGCCAAGGTGCCATCTCTGTTAGCCTTTCCACAGGATGGCCTGGAGAAGGGCCTTTCTCTTAGCTCCCTGAAGATTCAAGTAGCAGCTTTGGCCTGTTTCCAAGGTCTGGTGGCTGGTAGGCTCTAGCCTTGCACCTGGACATATCATGTTTTCTCTAGGGGGTTTGGTGTCTGTGATCCCTTTCTGGGATTTGGGTCTGGTTCTCAGGTCCCTGATGACTGCGTCCTTTGAGCTGTCGAAATGCACTATTTTGAAGACTTTGATGCTCAAGGCAGTTGTCCTGGTTGCAATTTGTTCCACAAGGCAGATTTCTGAGTTGCAGGCTCAGTCTTGCTGAGATCCTTATCTGTCTTTTTCAGAGGAGACTGTTTCCATTCAGTCTGTGCCTGCCTTCTTGCCTAACATGCTTTCTCCCTTTCATGTGAACCAGGTGGTTTGCCTGCCCCCTTCCTCTAAGGAGCAGTGTCGGGGGAAAGATAAGAGTCTTTGTCTTGTGGATGCCCGGAGGGTGCTTCTCCAGTGCTTGGAGATTACAAATTCCTTTCATAAATCCAACCATATTTTAGTGCTGTTTGCTGAACCACACAAGGATGACACGGTGGCCAAGATGACTGGGGCTCTGGATTAAGGATGCCATTGCCTCAGTGGATATGTTGCAGAACCGGCCATTTCCAGTGGGTTTGCGCATCCCTTCTATCTGAGTACAAACATCCTTGTGGGCGGAACAGAGCTCGGTAGCCCCTGCAGATATTTTTCAGACAGCAATGTGGGCTCACTTTCCACTTTTGTCAAGCATTGGATGTCCACACGCAGGTGGACACGTCTTTCTGCTCAAGGGTTTTCCAAGCTGCTGTCTCTTCTTTTTGCCCACTGGAGTTGCAGCTTTGGTACATCCCACTTGTCTGTACTGGTGTAGCAGGATGATATGGACAGTGACATTGTTCTTACCAATTAATGTCCTTTAGGTGTGGAGAAAGTAGCCTAGCGGTTAGAGCAACAGTCTATCACCCAAGAGATCTGTGTTCAATTCCCACTGGCGCGCCTTGTGATCTTGGGCAAGTTACTTTACTCTCCATTGCCTCTGAAGAAAAGACCTGGCAATCTACTTCTGGTCATACCTTGCCAAGAAAACGCATGGGCTGCTGGGTTGCCAGGAGTCAGCATTGACTTGACAGCACTTTTTTTTTTTTTTTAAAGTCCTTTACTTGAGTCCTGCTAGACCAGTCCAGGGCCCGCCCCTGAAACTGTATTTGCTCTGTTCTGCGGTGCCTGTGGGTCTGCTTTGATGTTTATACTTGGCTCTGCAGGTTCGTCTTCTACTGACAGCCTTCTGTTTATGCTTTCTTTTACATAGTTCTCGCCTGTTGATTACTTCTTGTTGCTCATGATTGAAGTTTTGTGAGGCTTGCCATGTTTCTCACATATGCTTTGGGATGCATACTGAAGGGACTTTCTGGTGGCTGAGGTGAATAGAGGCATGGGAGTGATGTCATTGAAACCTGGGCTTTTCATTTGTTCTTTGTCTCCACCAATCTGCTGGTAGGGGAAAACAACCCACTTCTCTGGACTGGTCTAGCAGGATTCGAGGAAAGGAAATTAACTGGTAAGTAAAATGCTATCTTATTGTAAATTCTCCATCCCTTCACCACAACCTCTCTCTCATTGCAGAGCGGAATAAATACTATGAGATGTCATCCTTTGTGGAGACAAAAGGATTGGAGCAGCTCACCAAGTCCCCGATGGAATTTGTGGAGTATCCTATTATTGTCTTATTGGGAAGAAGCGGGCAGGGGTGAAGAACAGAGGTCTGTGTATTTGCTATAAAATTCAGTTTTTTGTTTTAGCCCCTTTACCCTTCCTCCTGCTCCCTGGCCTTAAATTTGAAGTCTCTCCTTAACCTTCACCCTCACCCTCAGATATAATAAGAAACAACTGAGTCGCATCTACCCCAAGGGGACACGTGTGGACTCATCAAACTATATGCCCCAAGTCTTCTGGAATGCTGGCTGCCAGATGGTGGCACTCAACTTCCAGAGCCTTGGTAAGGGGTCATGGGCAGTCCTCAGAGAGAGATCACTGGCAGCAGTACAATTATGATGCTGGGTGAGGGTGGGAAGGGTACCAAAGATATATCTGGTGAAGGCGTTCGCTGGGTAGCTTTCTGGAGGAGGTAAGTCTGGGGCTGTTTTAAGTTGGTAAATACAATAAACGTCTTCAACTATTGTTGTTTTTGGTTTTTTTGGGTCCTTGTGACTCCTTTCTTCCAGGCCCTCCTGTGCCTAACCCCTCTCTTTGCTTCGCATCTTCAATGATGCTATGTGTTGGTATGTTGTCCTATTTCCACACCACCTTCCTACCACTTTACCTATTCACATAATGTATGATGCTGGCAGTTTCTCCCTAATCTGTACTGGTGCTTGTGCCACAGATCTCCCCATGCAGTTGAATATGGGCATCTTTGAGTACAACCGCCGAAGTGGTTACTTATTGAAGCCGGAGTTCATGCGACGTACTGACAAGCCCTTTGACCTCTTCACGGAGAACATTGTGGATGGCATCGTGGCCAATACTGTTAAAATCAAGGTGAGGGATCCTGGGGAGGGCGGTACATGAGGTGTGACTATGGGGGTGTCAGACACTGGGTGGGGCAGAGGTCATTGGAACTTTGGTCATTGGTCTTGTGAACTGTAGGAGAAGGTCTTTGGTGCTGGGCTCTGGCCTCTGACAGCTTTCTCTCCTCTCTTAGATAATCTCGGGTCAGTTCCTCTCGGATAAGAAGGTGGGCATTTATGTGGAAGTGGACATGTTTGGCCTGCCTGTCGACACAAAGCGCAAATTTCGCACCAGAACCTCACAAGGGAATTCCTTCAACCCTGTCTGGGATGAGGAGCCCTTTGTGTTTCAGAAGGTAACAGGACTAATTTTGCTTCTCTTTGCTTCCAGCTTTCCACCTTCTTTTCTCTCCTTCTTTTCTCTCCTTCAGCCTCACCTCCTTTTCCCACTTTCAACTTCCCTTTCCAAACCTCCTTTCTCAATCCACCATCACACCCTACCCCTTCCTTTCCCATCTCTCTTCCCATTCTCAATCCTTCCTCTTTCCTAATGTTTTTCCTCCTCCTCACCCTCCTCCCCTGGTCTCTCCTTGTGCACAGGTGGTGCTCCCCACACTGGCCTCTCTGAGAGTCGCTGTCTTTGAGGAAGGAGCGAAGTTCATTGGCCATCGTATCCTGCCCGTGAGCGCCATCAGACCAGGTGATGGAAGGGGAAGACGAGGCTTGGACTGCGTGGCTTCCTTTCACGCTTGCTCTCAGCCCCGCCCTAGTTAATAGCCAAGTTAATTATGTTTTGTCTCTAGAGTGGTCATTTTTCTCCAGTTTTGAATTGATTTTCTACTGTGGAATCTTAAATACTGTGAGGGTAATTTTATAATAAGTTGTTTAATAGGACAGTTTCCTCTCGGAAATCATAGGAAACACGGTATAAATGTATACGCATATTTTGTAAACATGTATAAACCAAAACTCTGCCTATGCTCCACCCAAAATCTTTCTCCAAACATGCCTGCACCTGTGTCATGTCAAAGTACATGTTCTTGCACATGGAGTGATTTTATAAGAGGCATTTTACGTATGCATTCTGTTGTATGCAGTAAAAAGCCTTTATCAAATTATCCGTTTCTCTTCTCTGCTGCTGCTGCATCTGTGTTTGTCTTTGCTTTTGTCCTGCTCTTATTTCCTCATTTCCTCCGTCTCCTTGTTTCTCTCGTCTCATGCTTCTGATGTTTGCTGCCTTCAGGGTATCACTACATTTCTCTGCGTAACGAGAGTAACCAGCCTCTCTGTCTCCCCGCCCTGCTTGTCTATACTGAAGCCAGTGACTATATCCCAGATGACCACCAAGGTAAGGAGAGGTGGGGCGGTGATGTGTTGCAGCCTCTGGATCCAGTACTTGCATGTTGACATCACATGATTTTGTGTTTGTTGTAGATTATGCCGAAGCTTTGTCCAATCCCATCAAGCATGTCAACATGGAGCAGCGTACAAAACAACTGGTGGCACTGATTGGAGAGAATGAGGTAAGGCCCCCTGATATGTGAACCCCACCCCCACAAGCCAATATCCCTCCCTTCAAAAAAAAATCATCTGGTAGAGAGAGGTCCTGACTTATGACCCCAACTCAGCTCTCCACAAACATCTGGTAGCACTGATCAGAGAACAAGGTAAGGTCCCCTGACTTGTGACCCCCAATGCAGCCCTCGCAAACATTTGGTAGCACTGATTAGAGAGAAGGCAGTGAGGCCCATGACCTCTCACCCCTGACTTTCCGTTCCCAGCATTAGTTCTTTAGGCAGACAATATTAGATCTTGTGGCACTCAGAGACCTGTGTGGAGAATGCCTCTAGTACTGAGCACCTCAGTAGCCGTACGTATATCCCCAATGCTTACGTATATCCCCAATGCTTATACTGGAAGGTGGCACAAGGTTCTTGGGTGTATGGGAGGGGCTCAGGTCCTGTTCGCCTGGAAGGATTTTTAATATCTTATTTATTGCAATCAGGGAACCAACCTGGAGAAGCCAAAGGAGCTACCAAAGTCTGACACCAAAACCCCACCCACACAAAAACCGGTGCCAAAGATCGACCCCCCTGTCACTGCCAGCCCAGGCCTGACTGGCCTGAGGAACCTCGGTAAGAGTAGGATGTGTTTGTTGCTGCTGCATAAAAACTGTGATATTGTATCAGACCAAAGGTCCATCAAGCCTAGTATCCTATTTCCAGAAGTGGCCAATCCAGGTCACAGGTACCTAGAAGGACCTCAAAAAGTAGCAAAATTGCATGCTACTTATTCCCAGGGATAAACAGTGGTTTTTCCCAAGTCTGCCTTCATAATAGCTTATGAACGTTTCCTCCAGCTTTTTTTCTTTTCTCTTTTTTTAAGATGACTACTTTAATTATGTGTTGAGTGAAAACATATTTTCTCTTTTTTGCTTGAAAAGTGCTGTTTAGTAACTTCATGGCATATTCCTAGTGTCTCTTTCAAAAAAAAAAAAGGGGTAAACAATTGATCCATATTTACCTGTTTCGACTCCATTCAGGATTTTATAGACCATAGGCTTGGAAAGGATGACGTGAGAGTGCAGTCCCTCTCAGGCTACAATATAAACCCAGAGAAGACAGAATCGTGCGCCTAAGGGAGAGGTCTGAGCTGATGGATTTGCCAGATGGCTCTGTTTAAAGTACTAGAGCGAGCTTTCAAATATTTAGGAATTCGTCGTATCAATCATTAGAAGTTTGTTTAAGGTGGAATGTTAGATGGAGAATTTTAACAAGAATTAAAATAAGCCCACTTATAATTACCTAGAGATAAGGGTGGCCCATGCTCTGCCTAGCTCTCTGCTGAGCCAAGGATTGGCATGGATTCTTTGGGAGGATACATTGATAGTGGGTTTAGTGTAGGAATTTACATGTCTGTCTATATAAAGTGGAAAAATTGCAACTGAGCAGACTCAGAGGGTCAGTTTGTTCTTTTTCTGCCATCATTTATGATTGGAAGTAAGGTAAAGGTGGTATTCTTTTGTTGGTTGTCTTGGTGGGGAAGATGGGAGGAAAGGGGCTCTAAATGAAATAGCAAAGGGGCCATCTGGTAACCCCTGGGAAGGGATGGCGCTTTTGTTTAACTATATCCTGTTCATGGATCATCTTACTCGGATTAGCAGCATATACATTTTAAATAAATATTACTATGACCAAGACTGGCCCATCCACTCTGCTGAACTGTGAATCTCCAGGAACAAGGAGGAATGTAGTCTTCACATATGGGTATCGTCGGTACCGACGGAGCCTGCGTGGGAACGCTCCCCAGCGTCCAATAGGAAAGCTTTTGGGAGCATCCCACAGCGCCTGCGTGCTGCCTTCCTGCCTTTCCCAACTTTCCCTCTCCAGTTCTTCGTTTTCCGTGGAGCCAACAGGTCGCGCATCCTGTCACCACAGAAAAAAATCCCTTCTATTCTTCTTTTTTGTGGTCACGTCTGCCTTCCCTTGACGCTACACCGGTACCACCGGTGGTGGTTCTTTCTTTTCTTAAAAAAAAAAAAACACCTTTTTTTTTTCTAGAGTCTTTCCAGTGATTCTCTCTTCAGGTGCCACGCGCCATTTTGGGCACTAGGCCCAACATTTCCTTCAGAATGGAAAAACCCGCCTCGGGTTTTAAAAAGTGTTCTAAGTGTGGCGGTACCATCTCTGTCACCGACACCCATGAGCGGTGCCTCAAATGTTTAGGTCCTGATCACTCTATCTCTGAGTGTGTTGCCTATTGGATGATGTCGAAAAGGGGCCGGCAGAACCGAGCTGCTAAACCTAGCACCCTTTTTCCCTCCGATGCAGCCTCCGTGGCATTGACGTCTTCCAGGGCTTCGTCTTCCTCCCATGGATCTCAGGTAACTAAACATAAATCTAGCCGGTCCTCAAAGGGTAGATCTCCTTCTAGACAGCGAGATGCCTCTGGCGTTGCCCTTGAGGGACTTTCACCGGCAAAATTGCCCCGGTGGGAGGCTTCGGCTTCCAAAGCACTAACGGGGCTCCAGGATGTTCTCGAGGCTTCAACCTCTGCAGAACTACTGGTGCCATGCTCTGGGGTACCGGCCGGTTCTTCCGGTACCGATATCCAAGCATCGGCAGTGTCGATAGACCAGAGATTCTTGGCTATTGAACGCAGTCTGGCGGCTCTTCTCACAGCCTCGATGCCCTTGAAACCGCTTCAGACAATTCAACCGGTACCGGCACCAACTGCATCGACATCGGCAGGTATTCTGCTGGGACCGAGTCATGCGTATCCTTCCGGTATCGACAGATTGGTACCGGACCACTCTGATGCCGACTTCGATCGGTACTGGTACCGTGCCTTGCACGATCACCCGGATCGGAGATACTTCGAATCCTCAGATGAGTCTGAAGACTGAAAGCTCTGCCGATACCAGAGTACTTCTTCCTGAGGATTCTTCTTCTCCTCAGCGTAGGATGTGTCCTTTCAGGATTTTATCCGAGATGTGGCTCGAGGTCTTTCCATCACAGTGGCTCCTGAAAAAGAGCCTAGGGCAAAGGAATTAGAAATCCTGCAATACCCTAAAGCTCCCAAGGAGGCAGCTACCTTACCTGTTCATGAGATCTTGCATGACCTCGTGTTAAGGATGTGGGAAACACCTCTAACCACATCTCCTCACTCTCAAAGACTCGACACCATGTATCGAGTTCTTCCTTGTCCTGGGTTTCAGAAAACTCAATTACCACACCATTCCATGGTGATGAAGTCAGCAATGAGAAGGATAAAGAGTGCAAAAAGGCATGCATCTAATCCTCCAGGACGTGAGTGTAGGACTCTTGACGCCTTTGGACATCGAACCTTCCAGGCTTCCATGCTTTCTGCTAGGATCAGTTCCTAGATCTTATATATGGGAATGTTCCTTAAGAAGGTCACAGGAGATTTAGAGCTTATGAGCCCTCTCCTTCCTGATAATCTTGCCTCTTATCTCGCCCTTGTCAAACATGCTCAGGATGTTTCCAAGTTTGTGAATCGTGCAGCTTTTGACTGCTTTGAGTGCATAAGCAGAACCTCTGCCATTGCCATAGGTGCACGTAGGACTGCCTGGCTCCAGGCATATGACTTGGAAATTTGGGTACAGGATAAACTAGGGAATATTCCTTGCACAGGAGAGAATCTCTTTGGCAAGAATTGGCAGGAAAAAGCTAACGAGATTGATGCTGACAGTATCACTCTGGATAGATTGTCTAAATCTACAGCTTATCCTGCGTGGAAAAAAATCCTCTAAGAAACCATTCTTCAGTAAGAAGAAAGTTTTATCCTTCCTATACACAACAGGGGCATCGTTTGGGTCAGTCTGCCCAAAAGGGACAGCAGCAACAACCTAGACAAAGAGACAAAAGCAGCTAAGCCTCAACCGGCTCAGCAGACTCAGCCACCACAGGGGCTTTGACTCCTATCTAGAGAACTTTGCCTTCCTGGCCCTGAACGGCCCAGAACCCTCCACCATACTAGGAAGGCTATGTCATTTTGCCCCCAGATGGGGTCAGATAACAGCAGAAAATTGGACTCTGTCTATTGTAAGAGAGGGGTACAAGCTTCATTTCCTCAGCATGCCCCCTCCTACAATGGTAAGAAAGTTCAATTCTCAGACCTCTCTCAACGACCAGTTAAGTCAAGAGGTCACTGTACTTCTTGCCCAAGGGGCAATAGAAAAGGTACCCATTCTCCAACAGGGTACAGGGTTTTACTCCCCCTATTTCCTTATTCCAAAGAAAACAGGAGGACACAGACCCATTCTAGACCTCAGAGAATTGAACAAATTCCTGTTCAAAGAGAAGTTCAAAATGATTTCTCTAGGAACTCTGCTGCCATACCTTCAGAGTCAGGATTGGCTTTGTTCTCTAGATCTCAAGGATGCGTACACTCATGTTCTCATCCATCCATCTCATCGGACATTCCTTCGCTTTCTGTTTCAAGGGAAGCCCTACCAATACAGGGTTCTTCCTTTTGGCCTGGCCTCTGCTCCAAGGGTGTTCACAAAATGCATGGCCGTGGTGGCAGCATTTCTCCACACCCTAGGAATATTCGTCTTCCCTTACTTAGACAACTGGCTCATTCAAGCCCCTTCAGAGCCAGAGGCCAGGGTTGCTCTCTCTCGCACAATGCGTATCCTTCAGTATTTGGGACTTGTCATAAACTTCCCAAAATCCAACCTTGCTCCCACTCAGTCCCTGGAGTTTATAGGAGCTCTGCTGGATACCAGACAGACAAGGGCCTACCTTCCACAGCCCCGCTGCCTTCGCATTGTGCAGTTAGCTTCCCAAGCAATGTTAAAACCTCACCTCACTGCTCGAGAAATGTTGCAGTTGCTAGGCCACATGGCATCCACTGGGCATGTGGTTCCTTATGCTCGCCTCCATATGAGGGCAGCCCAGTGGACTTTATCCACTCAGTGGACTCGGGCGTCAGGTTGCCTGTCAGACAAAATAGCAAACTCAGATCGCCTTATTTTGTCCCTCCAATGGTGGCAGTCACCCCAAAACCTTTTGGTGGGGTCTCCTTTTCAGTAGCCCCCACCCCAAGCCACTCTAACAACAGATGCCTCACAGGTGGGTTGGGGAGCCCACCTGCAAGGCCTCTCTACCCAGGATACCTGGACTCCACAGGAGACCTATCTACACATCAATCTCCTGGAACTTAGAGCAATCTTCCTTGCTCTTCGAGTATTCCACACCCAGCTCAGCTACAAGACAGTCCTAGTTCAAACAGACAATCAAGTAGCCATGTTCTTTGTGAAAAAGCAGGGCGGAACAGGCTCTCTTTCGCTTTGCAACGAAGCTTTGTGACTATGGGCCCTCACCAGAGAGCATCAGATTCATCTCCTTGCGGTGTATCTTCCAGGTATTCAAAACTCTTGGGCAGACAGACTCAGTCGAGTTCTGCTTCCACACGAATGGTCTCTCCATGCAGACCAGGTAGCCAAAATTTTTCAAATTTGGGGAACCCCAGACATAGACCTCTTTGCAAGTCCGCTGAATGCCAAACTTTCCCGGTTCTGTTCCAGAATTCCGGCTCAGGGTTGTCAGGCCAGGGATACTTTCCTCCTCTATTGGGGTCAGGACTTCCTGTATGCCTTTCCACCCATTGTCCTAATTCCCAAAACCCTGTTCAAGCTTTTTAGAGAGACAGAGGTCATATGATTCTCATAGCTCCACATTGGCCACGGCAAATGTTGTACCCTCTGCTCCTACATCTGTCTCAAGCTATGCCTCTGGAGTTAGGATCTGCTCCAAATCTCCTTTCTCAGGAGGACGGGATGCTGTGGCATCCCAATCCCCAGTCTCTGCTTCTCAGGGCCTGGTTGCTGAAAGCCTAGAACTTCACGGTCTTAACCTTTCTCAGCTGGTAAAGGATATCCTTTATGCTTCCAGGAAGCCTTCCACAAGATGCTCTTATGCATTCAAGTGGAAAAGGTTTACCATATGGTGTTCGCAGAAGGGTCTTAACCCTCTTGCGATACCTCTGGAATCATTACTGGAGTATCCCCTTCATTTATCTAATGCAGGGCTTAGACCAATTCAGTGAGAGTTCATTTGTGTGCTAGTGCAGCTTCTTTCAAGCCTCTAAATGGACAACCTATTTCCTCTCATCCTCTCATAGCGAGATTTATGAGAGGCCTTCTTTTAACTAAGCCTCCCATTAAGCCACCACCGGTAGCATGGGACTTAAACCTGGTTCTTGGGCAGCTCATGAAGCCGCCTTTTGAACCATTAGCTACTACCTCTTTGAAATTCCTTTCCTGGAAGGTCATCTTTCTTATTGCAATCACATCAGCACGTCGCATCAGTGAATTACAAGCGTTGGTGTCTGATCCTCCTTATACAAGGTTCCATCATGATAAGGTAGTCCTTAGGACTCATCCACACTTTATGCCAAAGGTGGTGTCACCTTTTCATTTAAACCAAGCAGTTTACCTTCCTGTATTCTTCCCAAGGCCTCACGCCTCAAATGCAGAAAGGAATCTTCATACTTTGGACAGTAAAAGAGCTTTGGTCTTTTACTTGCAAAGGACACAGCAACATAAAAAGTCCTCTCAACTCTTTGTTGCTTTTGATCCTAGTCATTTGGGACTTCCAGTCTCCAAAAGAACACTGTCCAGCTGGATTGCACAGTGTATATCTTTTGCCTATGAGAGTAAGAACTTTCCTCTTGAAGGCCATGTCACAGCTCACAATATAAGAGCCATGGCAGCCTCTATGGCTCATCTTCACTTTGTGTCTATCACTGTCGACGACATCTGTCGAGCAGCTACTTGGGCTTCGGTTCATTCCTTCACAGCCCATTACTGCTTAGACAAGGACTCCCGCCGGGATGCCTTGTTTGGTCAGGCTGTTCTTCAACACCTGTTCCATACTTAATCAACTCCTACCCACCATCCCTGGTAGGATGCCAGAGATCCATGGGGGGAAGTGGAGCCTTTTAACAAGGGCACACAACTTCTGGGGCCTTCTCCCTGGCATCTGCAGCTAGGGAGTCCCCCCATATGTGAAGACTACATTCCTGCTTGTTCCTGGAGATAGCATAGTTACTCACCTGTAACAGGTGATTTCCGGGAACAGCAGGAATTTAGTCTTCACAACCCGCCCATCTCCCCTAGGAGTTGGATCTCTCTCTTTCTCTCTTTCCCTCTCTCTCTTTTTCTCAGCTATAAACTCAACTGGAGAGGGACAGTTGGGAAAGGCGGGAAGGCAGCACGCAGGAGCTGTGGGATACTCCCAAAAGCTTTCCTATTGGATGCTGGGGAGCGTTCCCGCGCAGGCTCCGTCGGTCCCGACGATACCCATATGTGAAGACTAAATTCCTGCTGTTCCCGGAGATCACCTGTTACAGGTGAGTAACTATGCTTTCTTTCACTTTTGGCAGATGGGTCTATAAAATTCCTGTACTCAGCGCATGCACCACACCCCATGATTTGTACCAGTAATCCACCTTGAACAAGGAATCCCTCTATAAACGTGCAATACAAGTGAAAAGAAGTGAGCTGATTCTAAGTAAGATGTTGGGTGTGGCGTGTGTTGTGTTTTTAACCTAGCTTTCCAAGGCTTTTTCTGCCACTGCCCTCCATATTCATCCAGTCATGCCTTATTATGTGCTGCAAAACAGAAGTGATATCTCAAATTCTAATCTGAAAGTTAAATAAAAAGGAATATGTTTAAAAAAGAAAAATCAAAAGAATTGGAATTCTAAATCGGAAGTGGACCTTCCCGAGCAGTTTTTTGCTGCTTTGGTCTTCCAATTCAGTTGAAACTGACCTCTATTGGTCTGCAGGACCAGGCATCTTCATTTGAGCTTTCCCGAGAATTTGTTACCTATTATTATAACTCCCATCTCGTCTAGCTATTACACTGATGGTTCTTGGCCATACTCGACCCAGTCTGAGCTGTTTCTTTTTGAGCAAGAGCTGATGTGTCGATGTACCTTGGATCTGCTGTTCGTATGCTGGGAATAGAGACAGAAGAACATGCGTACGTTTTGAATATCCCACATCTTCATTTTACTTTTTCCCTCCCCATATCTAAGCACAACCCCAGAAAATGTGGCTACAGTTATATGTGCTATGGCCTCGCTGTTTGTGTTTAGTCGTGTGAGGAAAATTTTCAGTCTGCTCATTTTTAGCTGGGTAAATGGCTTTGGGAATTGTTCTCATAAATTGTCAGTTTCTAGTTTCATGGGGATATTCTTTAGATATTGGCACAAAATATTACAAAATCCTTGAAAACTGTGCATATAAGACCTCTGTCATTTGCAGTGCTTTCGATAAACAATTCCAACACAAAATGGGAATTGCACAGGGCAAAGCCCCTGGAGGAGGCAGGGGAAGATATGGGACCATGAGGGAAGGTAGGACGACATGAAAGGGAAGGGCATGGATCCTGGACACCTGGAGGAGGTAAATGAAGGGGAGTTCCAGGGACCCCATAGAGGAGGAAGTGGCAGGAGCCCGTGGACGAAGTGGGGGGGGCAAAAGGAGCAGGAACTCGCCAAGGGGGAAGAAGGGGTGGAGACCTATGCAGGAAATAGGAGAAAAGGGGCTGGAATCTACAAGGAAAATAAACCATTACTGCCAGGGAAATCCACTGCTTACCCAGGATAAACAATGTGGAATCTGTGTACCTTTTTGGGAACCTGCCAGGTATTTGTGACTTGGATTGGCCACTGTTGGAAACAGGATACTGGGTTTGATGGATCCTTGTTCTGACCCAGTATGGCATTCCTCATGTTCTTAAATAAGGGGAAGGGACATGGACCTGTGGTGTGGGTAAGGAAAGGGGTGAGAAGGGGAAGGGGATACTCTGGACGAGCTAGATGATGGATGAAAACCATTGGTGATTGGGATGTAGAATGTAAGATTTCAGCTTCTGACTATATTCATCCCCTTTCCTTTCTGTTTTAGGTCAGCAGGATGAACTGATTGCCAGTGTGCTGACAGGTAAGAAAGATACTACTACTGATCATCTGTATAGCACTACAAAGTGTACGCAGCATTGTACAAAGACATGTAAGGGATGATCCTGCTCATCAGAGCTTACAGCACAACAGCTGGGCACTAGGATATGTCCAAGGGAATGGTAAGGATAAGGTGTTTGTGCAGGGAAGTGCATTAAGACTAGTGTGCCATTAAGAGGGGAGGAGTGGCCTAGTGGTTAGGACACAGTACCTCAGGCTAGAGGGCTGGGGGTTCAAATCCCACCTGGGGACAGCAATCTCAGGCCAGAGGCCTCAGGTACACATAGTTTGTGAGCCCTTTGGGGACAAGGGAATGTATCCAGTACCTGTTTGTAGTGATTACATAATGTGAACTGCTTTGATTGAAGGATAAGGTGGTATAGAAAACCAGTTAAATTACTACTACTATTTAGCACTTATATAGTGCCACGCATGCAGCACTGTACAGACATACATACAAGAGACAGTCCCTGCTCATCAGAGTCCCACTCGTCCGAGCTTACAATCTAGTCGAGACAATACAGAGCATTAGTCAATTCTGTGCAAAGCACAATATGGTCTTTACAATTCGGTCATGAAAATTGACGGGGGTCAGGTTAAGATAAAGGATAGAAGTCAGGATCTGAATGTGAAGAGGTGGGTCGTCAACCTGGATTTGAAGAGGGCCAGAGAGGGTGCCTGGCATATAGACACAGGCTGCTCCAGGTGTAAGGAGCAGCAAGGTGAAAGGAGCAAAGTCGGGAGTTAGCGGTGCGAGTGAAGGGCCTAGAAAGAAGTGATTTGTTAGCGGAGCGAAGTTCCCAATGGGGGATGTAGGGAGAGATAAGAGATGAGAGGTATTGAGGGGCTGCAGAGTGAATGCATTTATAGGTCAGTAGGAGAAGTTTGAATTGGATGCCAAATTGGATAGGGAGCCAGTGAAGGGACTTGAGAAGAGGAGTAATGTGGGCGTGGCGAGACTGGGGGAAGATAAGTCGAGCAGCATAGTTTTATATAGATTGAAGTGGAAAGAGATGGCTCACGGGGAGACCAGCAAGGAGTAGGTTGCAGTAGTAGAGGTGAGAGGAGATTAAGGAGTGGATAAGTGTTTTGGTAGTGTGTTCAGAAAGGAAGGGGTGGATTTTGCTAATGTTGTAGAGAAAGAAGCGGCAGCAATGAGCTGGATATGTGTGGAGAAGGAGAGAGAGGTGTCAAAGATAACTCCTAGATTGCAGGCCGAGGGAACAGGAAGGATCGTAGATCCATCCACGGAGACTGAGAATGGGGGAAGAGGAGGGGAGAAGTTGGGGGGGAAAGACAAGGAGTTCAGTCTTGGCCATGTTCAATTTCAATCAGCAGTGAGACATCCAGGCAGCGATGTCAGAAAGGCAGGCAGAGATCTTGGTCTGGATTGCTCGAGAGATATTAGGTGTAGAGAGGTAGATTTGGGCGTCGTCGGCATAGAGATGGTACTGAAAGCCATGGAAGGAGGTAAGCACGCCAAGGGATTGGGTATAGAGAGAGAAAAGGAGGGGGCCTAAGACGGATCCCTGGGGTACACCAACATGGAGCGGGGTGAGAGAGGAGGAGGAGCCACCAGAGCATACACTAAAGGAGCGATGGGAGAGGTAAGAGGAGAACCAGGATAGTACAGAGC
Organism: Ichthyophis bannanicus; assembly: GCA_033557465.1. Classification (NCBI taxonomy): domain Eukaryota; kingdom Metazoa; phylum Chordata; class Amphibia; order Gymnophiona; family Ichthyophiidae; genus Ichthyophis; species Ichthyophis bannanicus. The sequence continues at coordinate 200,112,495 of CM066039.1, forward strand.
CCTTGAAACCAAGCGAGGAGAGGGTGGTGAGGAGAAGATTGTGGTCAACAGTGTCAAAGGCAGCGGAGAGGTTGAGAAGGATGAGGACAGAGTAGAGGCCCTTAGATTTAGCCAGGAACAAGTCATTGGAGACTTCTGTAAGAGCTGTTTCAGTGGAGTGTAGGGGACGGAAGCCGAATTGTAGTGGGTCAAGGAGGGGTCTGGGAGGTGAGGAAGTCGAGGCAGCGGCGGTGGACTGCCCGTTCTAGTAGTTTAGATATGAAGGGAAGGAGGGAGATGGGTCGATAGGACAGGTGGGATCGAGTGAGGGTTTCTTGAGGAGAGGTGTGACAACAGCATGTTTGAAGTCTGCGGGGACAGTTGCAATGGAGGGTGAAAGGTTGAGAATATGAGAGATGGAGGGGACAACAGTAGGGGAGATGGAGTGTAGGAGATGGGTGGGGATAGGGTCAGAGGAACAGGTGGTGGGTTTGGAGGAGGAAAGGAGTGTGGTTTCCTCTTCGGAGATTTAGGGAAAGAGGAGAGGGTAGTAGAGGAAGTATGGATGGGGAGGGAGAATTGGGGGGGGGGGGGAGGTAGATGAGGAAGTGGAGGAATTGGAGGGTAATCTTGTGGATTTTGTCATGGAAATAGTCGGCAAGGGTTTGGGCAGAGAGGGAGGGTGGGACGGGGGCGGGGGCACCTTGAGGAGAGAATTGAGGGTATTAAAGAGGCGGCGAGGATCAGAAGCAAGGGAGTTAGTCAGATGGATGTAGTATTCTTGTTTGGCAAGTGCTATGGCAGACTGGAAGGAGCCAAGCATGAATTTGAAGTGTAGAAGGTCTTCCGGGAAGCGGGATTTGGTCCAGGCACATTCAGCAGAACGGGTACCGATGCGTAAATAGCGGGTTGTGGAAGAAAGCCAGGGCTGGGGAGCAGAATGTCGGACAGGACGTGGGGTGGGTGGGACAAGAGTGTCGAGAGCCGAGGATAGTGCAGTATTATAAGAGGATACTTCCTCATCGACGGATGTGGAGGACATAATGGAGGAGAGAGTCAGGGGATCGATATTATGAAGGTTTTTAAATAGGTCAGAGGAGACAGGACGAGGTTGAGACGGCAGAAGCTGAAGATTAAAGGTTAAAAGGTGATGGTCAGATGAGGGAAGGATTGAGTTGTGGAAGTTTGAGGGAGAGGAATTAAAGAAGAGTATCAGGTCAAGGCAGTGGCCGTGCAGGTGGGTGGGGGCAGTGAAGCAAAGTTGGAGGTTGAACGAGGAGGTGAGGGTGAGGAAGTTTAAATCATGGGGATCGGAGGGGTTATCGACGTGAATGTTAAAGTCACCAAGAATAAGAGTGGGGGAAGAGGGATCCAGAAAAACGGAAAGCCAGGAGTCGAAGTCGGTGAGGAAGGTCGATGTGGATTTGTCGGGTGGGCGATAGATAACAGCTACTCGGAGGGGAAGTGGTGTGAAGAGGCGAATGGAGTGGACTTCAAAAGAGAGGGAGGAGTGTGATTGGGGCAGCAGGAGGGGTTGGAATTGGCAAGAGGGAGAAAGTAGGAGCCCAACTCCACCGCGGCCAGTGGATCGAGGTGTATGGGAGAACTGGTATCCCCCGTGGCAGAGAACAGCAGTGGATGCGGTATCATCTGGGAGGAGCCAGGTTTCAGTTAGGGCAAGAAGGTGTAGCTCATTAGAGAGAAAGAGATCATGAGTAAAAGCAAGTTTGTTAAGAGACTGAGCATGCGTTCCATAGGGCGCATGAGAACGGGAGAGTGGAGGGAGAAAGGAGAGGGATATAGATAAGGGTGGACAAGTTATGTGAAGATTTCTTTTCAGAGTGAGACCGCGGTCTAGGAGGGCTGTTATGTGAGGATCTATTTCCAGAGTAGCACAGGGATCTAGAGGGGCCAGGGTACGGGTAGGTGTCTCTGGATGAGTTTGCCCAACATGAGGGAGGGGAAGTGAAAGGGGAATGGAGGGGGATATTGATGATATTAGATGGGTTACGTGAAGATCTCTTAGAGTAAGACAGAACTCTAAAGGGGATAGGGTTGGGGTTGATATCTCTGGATAAGTGATTGGGGCATGAGTGAGGGTGGGAAGAAGGGGAAAGGAGAGGGATATGGATGAGATTAGATAAGGTACATGAGGAACTCTTCTTAGAGTGAGAGAGAAAATGGGGGGGGGGAGGGGGCAGGTTTGGGGTTGATATTACCTGATGAGAGGAGGAGAAGGAGTAGTAGAGAGCGGGGTAAAGCAGAGACAGTACGGCGGAAGCGAGTGTGGGGTTGCCTTCAAGCGTGGGGGGCTGGTTGAATGAGGGGGAGGGTGTAATGAAGCTCAAGAGCAGATGCTAGGTTAGAAGACAGAATGGAAGGAGAAGTGAGGAAGGTAGAGGGGGAGTAGGGGGGAGATGAATGAGGGTGCTGGTAGGAGGGGAGGCAATTGGGGAGTATGAGGAAGAGAAGGACAATGATGTGGGGCCATGGAAGAGGAGCTGTGCAGTGTATGTTATCTTACAAGCAATGGGGTAGGTAGGATTTCTACACACTATGCAGTATAAGTTGAGTTACAAGTGGGGACTACACGCTATGTAATATAGGTTAAAACAAGCAATGGGTAGCGGGGACACTATAGCATGTTCAGCAAAGTTCAATGTAGCAATGGGTAGCAAAGTTCAATGCAGGCAGTGGGTAGCAAGTTTGATGCAGGCAATGGGTAGCAAGTTTGATGCAGGCAGTGGGTAGCAAGTTTGATGCAGGCAGTGGGTAGCAAGTTCGATGCAAAGTAATGGGGTAGCGATAGTGAGGGAGCGATGGTAGCAATAGTCATTAGGCTGTGGGTAGCAGTGATGGGTACTTACTACTTATGGGAGCTGGTTGGGGTCAGGAGGTGAGGTGTGGAGCAGCGTGTGGTCCTTCCTGCTCTGCTCCTTACTGCTTTCCAGTGATTTGCTGGTGCTGGGTGTGACGGCTCGCACCCAGACATTATCTACTCATTATAAAACAGATATTGTGCTTTCTGCTGCATTCTGACCCTGCAGTACAAGAAAACATGACATCCAAGCTTTAACTCCTCTCACTACAGTAATCACCCAAGGTTTTCTGGTAAAGCGATAGAACGCTGGGAAGTATATTTCCCCTGCCACCTACAGTGATTTATGAAAGGTCTGCAGCCATCCTCCTTACTTGCAAGCCTGATCTTCTCCCTGCCTGTTATCTTCTCAGAGGTAAGGGCGCAGACTGTGGAGGAGCTGAAGCAGCAAAAGGCTTTTGTTCGGCTGCTGAAGAAACAGTATCGGGAGCTGAAGGAGTTACGGAAGAAACACATGCGGAAGATCTCGGGGCTGCACCGGGAGCAGAGTACCCGCCTGAATGAATTCCATAGTGAGAGCACCCGTAGGCGTTCCCAGGTGGAGAAGAAAATGAAAAACCTCCATAAGGAGTGAGTATGGGGAGGGAGGGTGGGCAGCAGGTGCTGAGGAGGAGTTGTCATGTGTTTATCTGCTCCCTAACCTCTACATGACTCGGTCCCCTAACATTTCTGTAAGTGATATTGCAGAAGGGCTTTCGGGTAAGGTTTGCCTCTTTATGGATGATACCAAAATCTGCAATACAGTAGCCACCCAGGAAGAAGTAAATAAAAGAAGGGATCTAGCGAAGCTTAAAGAATGGTCAGGAATTTGGCAGCTAAGAATTAACACTAAAAAAATGCAGGGTCATGCGTTTGAGCTGCAAAATCCAAAGGAGAGTGGTACAGTATTGGGGGTGAAGTGCTTCTGTCCATGAAAGAAGAGCAGAACCTGGAGGTAATTGTTTCTGATCTTAAGGTGGCTAAACAGGCAGAAAAGGCTATGGCGAAAGCCAGGAGGATGCTTGGGTGCATAGGGAGAGGAATGGCCAGCAGGAAGAAGGAAGTGATAGTGCCTCTGCATAAGTCTTTGAGACCTGATTTGGAGTATTGTGTGCAGTTCTGGAGACGGCACCGTCAAAAGGATATTAACAGGATGGAGTTGGTGCAGAGGGCAACTACCAAAATAGTCAGTGGACTTTGTCCTAAGACTTATGGGGACAGACTTAAAGATCTCAATATGTATACTTTGGAAGAAAGATGGGGAGGGGGAAGATAAACCATTAAATACCTTTGTGGCATAAATGCACAGGAGGAGAGCCTCTTTCATTTGAAAGTTCCTTATCGTCCCTCCAGTCCAGTCCTGCACCTCTGGGTGGTCAGCCTCCTCCAGCAGCTTGGAGACTGAGCATGTCAGCATACTGATATTATTAAAAGATAAGGCAGCTGGCACCACCCATCAGCCCCAGTATGCTCAGTCTCCAAGCAGCTGGAGGAGGTAGTGAGCCAGGGTGCTGGACTCACTGAAGGGACAACTAAGGAGAATTAGCTTTGTGATTTTATTTCTGGTTGAGGTCTTATTTTCTTATTGCTAGCAATTAAGCTTAAAAAAAAAAAACAGAGCAGTGGGTCCATCCTTTGTACAGTCCCCCTGCAAGGCACACAACAAAGCCACGGCAGTAAGAGACTCCTTGACAAGGCTTCTATAGTTAGGGGCTGTCGTGCTGGTTCCCAAGGACCAATGCGGGTTAGGTTGGTCAATTTATTTTGTGGTGCCCAAAAAGGAGGGTTCCTTTTGGCCTATTCTCGACCTCAAGCGCATGAACCGGTGTCTACGGATGCCCCGTTTTCACATGGAAACATTGCGGTCCGTAATAGTGGCAGTGAGAAGCGGGGAGTTCTTGACTTCTCTCAATCTCACGGAAGCTTATCTGCACATTTCTATATGGCCAGAGCATCAGCCTTTTCTCTGCTTTGTGGTGCTTATGGGGCATTTTCAGTTTTGGGCATTGCCATTCGGGCTAGCAATGGCGCCCTCTACCTTCACCAAGGTCATGGTGGTGGAGGCAGCACTCCGCCAAGAGGGGGTTTTGGTGCTCCCATACCTCAACAACTAGCTTATTCGTGTGAAGTCCAGAAGCGAAAGCAAACAAGCAACAGCAAGAGTAGTAGACTTCCTGCAAAGTCTTAAATGGATGATCAGCATGGCCAAGAGTCAGTTGGTGCCGTCCCAGGAACTAGAGTACCTGGGGGCATGCTTTGACACTCGCAGTGGAAAGGTGTTTCTTCCAAGGCACTGGGCACAGGGACTGCCGCAACTTGTATGCCAATTTCTGCAGATGAAGGATCCGACGGCATGGCATTATCTGCAAGTGCTAGGAACTCTGGCAGCAACGCTTGAACTTGTCATGGGCAAGGGCACACATGTGACCGTTGCAGAGAGCACTGCTCCACAGGTGGTCTCACCAGAAACATCTCTTGTCACATCAACTGCCTTGCCAGGTGGTGACCAGGAAAGCGCTCAGGTGGTGGCTCCACCCCAAGAATTTAGCGACGAGCATGCCCCTAGAGGCACCAAGCTGGATGTTGCTGATGACAGATGCCACTGCGAAGGATACATTACTCAGGGGCAGTGGAAACTGCAGGAAACTGTGTGGTTCATAAACAGACTAGAAATGAGAGCGGTCATCCTGGCGCTGCAGAGGTTCCATCTGTGGCTGCAGGGGAAGGCCGTCCGGGTCTTCTCGGACAATGTGACAGCTGTGGCCTATATCAATCGGCAAGGAGGCATGGGCAGCGTAAGCTTGGACGCAGAGGCTGAAGCACTGCTAATGTGGGCAGAAGAGCATCTTCAAGCATTGTCAGCAGCGCACATGGCAGGAGCTGACAACGTGATGGCAGATTACCTGAGCTTGGATGCACGTGGACCCCGGGGAATGGATGTTGTGCCAGGCAGTGGTCCAACGATGCACCCAATGGTGGTGAGCCGATAGGATATGCCAACGATGGATCTCATGGCATTGTTTGCAATGGTCAAATTGAGCTGGTTCTTCAGCAGAAGATGAGAGAGGATGTCAGAGGGCCTGGACGTCTTAGTGCAGAGGTGGCCCACAGAAGGCATCCTGTATGTGTTTTCCCCCTGTGGGCACTCATAGACTGTGTGGTGCAGCAGATCGAGATTCACCAGGGAATGGTCATCCTGATTGCCCTGGACTGGCCAAGGCGTCCATGGTATGCTGACCTGGTGCGCCTCACAGCGGATCGGCCGTGGCAGCTACCAATCAGGGATGACCTCTTGACCCAGGGGCTGCTACGAATGCCTCAGGTGGATCGATTCTTGCTTATGGCATGGCTCTTGAAAGGGCACGGTTGAGCAAGTGTGGCTATTCTGGTCCAGTGATAGCAATGTTGCTGAAAGCCCTGAAAAGGTCCACTTTATCTTATATCCGTGTCTGGCGCATCTTTGAGGCTTAGTATCATGAAAGGCAGCGTCGGCCATTCCTAGCTACAGTGCCAGATGTGTTAGCCTTTTTGCAAACAGGATTTGAGAAGAGCCTAGCCTGAGTCCTTGATGGTGTAAGTGGCGGCCATTTCTTGTTATCGGGGCTGGATACATGGAGTGTCCGTGGGGCATGCACCCAGATGTGATCAGTTTCCTTAAGGCAGTGAAGCAGATCTGACCACCTAGATGGTCAATCTTTCCTCCTTGGGATCTCGATCTGGTACTGAGAGTACTGACAAAGGCAGCTTTTTGAGTCATTCAGCAGTTCCTCACTGAAAGATTTGACTCTTAAGACTGTTTCTGGTGGCGATTTGCTCAGCATGGAGTTTCAGAACTTCAAGCTGTCTTGTGCAGGGAGCCTTTCCTTTCCATATCAAAGGAGAGAAGGTGGTGCTTCGGTCAGTGTCTTCCTTTTTGCCCAAGGTCGTGTTGGTTTTTCATTTGAATCAGCCGGTTTCCCTGCTGGCGCACTCAGGAGGGTCAGCGGGAGACGTAGATCTGCAGTTGCGTCTGTTGTATGTAAGGAGAGTTTTTCTGAATTATTTGAAGAGGACAGCTGCATTTAGTAAATCAGATCATTTATTTGTACTATTTTGGAGTCCGCACAAGGGGGAGGCAGTGACCAAGGCCTCCTTCTCCAGGTAGATTAGAGAAGTTATCACATCTGCCTACATGTTGAAGGGAAAAGTGGTGCCAGCAGGGCTGTGGGCTCATTCGACCAGGGAATAGACTGCTTTGAGGGCAAAGTATAGTATGATTCCGCCTGCCAAGATTTGTAGGATGGCCACTTGGTCCTCCCTTCACACTTTTGCGAAACACTGTCTGGATGTGCAGGCGGTGGGAGATGCCAGATTCGGAGCAGCAGTAATTCAGGCCGGAATCGTGGGCTCCTCCTTTTATAGACCTGTGCTGTTACATCCCAGAGATGCTGGACTGGACTGGAAGGACATTAAGGAAAGTTAAATTAGGCCTTACCTGCCAACTAGCGTTCTTTGAGTAACTCCAGTCCAGTCCTAGAACACGCCTTGTTACAGTGGTAGTATACAACAATGCGATCCCAGGTCTGAAGAAAGTTACTGTGAATTTTGGGGTCCAGGAATTTCTCCAGGAACAAGCAGGAAGTCAATCCTCACATATGGGTGACATTGGCACCGACGGAGCCCGTGTGGAGCATTTCCCCAGCTTTCAAAGAAAGCTTTTGGGAATGCCACCACTTATGCGTGGTCCCCTTCCCGCCCAAAGGTGCCATCTTACTCAGTCTTCCTTTTTCCGTGGAGCCCTTCGGACGTGCATCTTGTCCCTGGAAAAAATTTTCTGTGTTTCCAACCGGTTTTGGCTATCCAGCCTTCGCTAGTTCTCTTCCCGCCTCTCGAGCACCTCTGCTTCGGCCTTGGTCTCGGGTTTTTTCCCTTTTTGCCTTTTTAGTGTTTTACCGCACTTTCGTTTTTTAACTTCTGGCCATGTCGAGGGTCTTCGACCTCACGGGATCCTTTTTCCCCCAATGGCCTCTGGTTTTAAGAAATGTGATAGGTGTTCAAAAAACATGTCGCTCACGGACACCCATGACTGTTGTCTCAGGTGTCTAGTTGCTAACCATGACCCGGAGCTATGCTCCCTCTGTAAGATGTCCTCCAAGGCCATCCAGAGTCATAAGCAGAAGCTGGATGATCTCATCCGTAAGGCATTCCCGGTAGCCTCCCGCTTTTCGAACCTTCAACCCTTGGAGTCTCCCAAGGCTCCTCCCTGGGCCCGGTGGCACTCTGACCAGAGGTCGCCCATATGTGAACGGAAGAAGAAGGCTGCGAGGACTCTGTCGGGAGCACCAGATAAGCATGAGCGGTCACGCGCCCGGTCTCTCAGCCCCCTTGGCAAACTTTGGAGTCGGAGAGGGAGCGGCCCAGTAAGGTACCTCGAACCAATATGGAGGCTTCTGGCAAAGGCGCCTGGTTGCATGAGGGTCGTCCCGGTGAGGACCCCCTTTCCTCGACACACTACCTGGTCACCCCGGCGTCGGTGTCGCAGGGCTCCACTCCTGAGTGGGAGGCCCCGATGCTGGCCTTGGAGCGCAGCGTTTCCACGTTCCTCGCTGCCCAGCAGATGCTGGTGCCTGGCTCCACCGGCACGCACCTAGAGACCAAAGGGACCTCGACCTCGAGGACTCCCTGGGCTGCTGCAGTGACCCCCGAGATCCAGAAGCCTCATGAGGATCCTCGGCATGGGCCTCGATCTCCATCCTGGTCCTCGGTGTGAGATCTTCTCGGGCGAGTGCCTCCAGCTCTGGGCAGGTTTTGGCCTTGGAAGCCTGGCGTGGGTCACTGACCCATCTCGAGCTGCCCGACCTTGAGTCCTCCACAGACTACTTAGGGTGGGAGTCTGACGGGGAAAACTCCCCAAGGTGGCCCAGGCAGCCTTGGTTTCTCCTGCTGCTCCATCTCTCGACGGAGCCCCTGGTCCCTCTCGGGTTTTCACCAGAGCTACTGATGCAGGAGGAGAGTCTGCTACTTCACCCCAATCTGAGGTCCCTATCCCTCGCAGCTTGGCGGCTGAGCTGGTTGCTCTAGCCCCCTACCATCTTCCTGTGGAGATTGACATTCTTTTGGCCTCACAAAAGGACTCAACCAGACGGGCTTACACCTTCAAGTGGCATCTGTTCGCGGTGTAATGCTCAGAGCAAACCCATTTTCATGCCCTCCCAGTTTGGTCTTGCAGTACCTGCTCCACCTCTCGCAGTCTGAGCTGAAGTCTAACTCGGTCAAGGTTCCCCTGAATGCCATCTCAGCGAACCACCAACCCATCGAGGGCAAGCCTCTTTCTGGGAAACCACTCATATCTCGTTTCATGCGAGGCCTGCTCCTTTCCAGGCCCCCTATCCGCCCTCCTCCAATGGAATTGGGACCTCAATGTGGTCCTCAAGCAGCTGACCAAGCAGCCCTTTGAGCCCATGGCTACCTGCTTGCTGCGGCATCTGTTATGGAAGGTGGCCTTCCTGGTGGCTCTCACCTCCGCCCGGAGAGTTGGCGAACTCCAGGTGCTGATGGCCGAGGCACCGTACATGAGTCTGTAGGAACAGGGTGGTCTTGCGGACTCACCCCTTCCTAAGTTCATCTCCGATTTTCATTTCAGTCAAAATATAGCGCTACCCACTTTCTTCCTGAAGCCCCACGCCAACCAGGCATTGGCAGTTCTCCACACCTTGGATTGCAAGAGGGCTCTCTCTTTCTACCTGCAGCAGACTCGGAACCACTGCAGATTTGGGCAGCTCTTCGTCTCCTTCAATCCCAGCCATCTGGGGCTGGCGGTCACCAAGCATACCTTGTCCATCTGGGTGGCAGACTGCATCGCCTTTGCCCAGACCCAGGCCAGGTTTCCCCTGGATTGCCGAGTCACAGCTCTCAATGTCTGAGCAATGGCGATGTCGGTCGCCAGCCTGCGCTCGGTGCCATTGGCAGACATCTGCCGGGCCGCCACCTGGTCCTCCGCTTACGCCACCACGGTACATTCCTGCCTGGAGAGGGAGTCCCGTCGAGACACCTTCAGCCAGGCTGTACTCCGTAATCTGTTCCAGGTTTAAGCAACTTCTGACCCCAACCCTTCTTGTTCCGGCTACTGGGATCATGGCCATCAATGGACCTGGGGTCCTCAGGCTGCCTTCGGCTTTCACTGGTGACTGCTCATGGTACTGCCATGCTTTTTCCTACAGGTCCTCGGTAACCTGTAGCTAGGGAGTTCCATATGTGAGGACTGATTTCCTGCTGCTTCCTGGAGAAAGCATAGTTACTCACCTATAACATGTGTTCTCCAGGGACAGCAGGAATCAGTCCGTACAACCCTCCCTCCTCCTCTTGGAGAAGCTGTATATTTTTGCCATCTTCTTGTAGGGGCTATAGCTATGGCACCTGACTAAGATGGCACCTTTGGGTGGGAATGGGACCACACATGGATAGTGGCATTCCCAAAGGCTTTCTTTGAAAGCTGGGGAAATGCTCCATGCGGGCTCCATCGGTGCCGATGTTGCCCATATATGAGGACTGATTCCTGCTGTCCCTGGAGAACACATGTTATAGGTGAGTGACTACGCTTTCCTGTGAGTCACAGCATTGAGGCATGTATGTGGTGACAGGAGGCTGCCTGTCTTGCGCTCTTATGAATTTTAGTAGACTTGTTGGATTGAAGTTTTTTGTCTGGGCCCTGCAGGGTTTCTCTGCTATGCATTCCTCAAGTAGGTCTCCTTGTTCTGGGGGCAAGAGGAGAGAGAGAGGGTCCTTTTTGGAGTTGGGGGACCACAGTTATATAGTGAATTTTGATTGTCTACTTATTTGTTTCTCCTGTGAAGCTGCTTTGTCAATTGGTTACTGGGGCTGGTGGGTGGTGCCAGCTGCCTTAGTACACTGATGTCATCAAAAGATGACATGCTCAGTCTCCAAGCTGCTGGAGGAGGTTGACTACTCAGAGGTGCGGGATTGGACTGAGTTACTCAAGGAACGCCAATTAGCGATTAAGGCCTAATTTAACTAAAGCTCTGCAACGAGGGGGTCTAGGAAGAAGGTGAAAGGGGACAGAGACAGGAGCAATTTGCGGAAATATTTCTTTATGGAAATAGCAGTAGCTGCTTGGTATAGTGAAGGCAGTAGAGATGAGAACTGTATCTGAATTCAAGAAAGCATAGGGCAAACATAGAAGATCTCTAAAGGAAAAAGGGACTGTAGCAGTCGGTGGAAGGGAAGACTGGATAGGTCTTATAGTCTTTATTTGCTGCTGTGTTTCTATGTTAGCAGAGCCAGCAGCTCCTCAGAAGCAGTGAAGCAGCAGCTGAGTCAGCTGGAGAAGGAGATGAGCCAGAAAAAGCTGGAACTACAGGAATGGCAGATGGGCGGGCTGCTGGAGCTTCGGGACTCTCAGCATCAGCTGGAAAAGGCAAAGAAGTTTGAGCACATGAGGCAGGTAAGGAAGTCAATGACTGCATAGCCTGGATGACCTGTGACCTGTACCCCCATCTCTGCCACTTTGTAATCCAGTTCCTTAGTAAGGATTTTGCTACAGGCTGCAGCAGCACTGGAGTGGAGTAGCCTAGTGGTCAGAGCACTGGCTTGGTAACCAAGAGACAAGGGTTCGATTCCCACTAGCACTCCTTGTAGCCTTGGGCAAGCCACTTAATGTTCCATTGCCTCGGAAGAAAGGCCTGGCTATCTACTTCCAGTCACACTGCCAAGAAAGCATAGGAAATGCCATACTGGGTCAGACCAAGGTCCATCAAGCCCAGTATCCTCTTTCCAACAGTGGCTAATCCAGGTCACAAGCACCTGGCAGGTTCCCAGAAAGGCACATGGGTTGTCCCTGGGCAAACAGTGGATTTCTCAGGTCCTCTTTAATAATGGTTTATGGACCTTTCCTCCTGGAACTTGTCCAAACCTTTTTTTAAACCCAGCTACACTAACAGCTTTTACTACATCCTCCGGTAATGAATTCCAGAGTTTGATTATGCATTGAGTGAAAAAATATTTCTCTTATTACTCTTAAATGGGTTACATTGTAGTTTCATTGTGTGCCCCCTGGTCTTCCTAATTTTTGATGGAGTAAACAACCTATCTACATCTACCCGTTCCACTCAATTCATTAATTTATGGGCCTCTATCATATCTTCCCTCAGCCGTCTCTCTTCTGAGTTGAAGAGTCCTAACCTTTAAGCCTTTTTTCATAGGGGTATCCTTCCATCCCCTTTACCATTTTGGTGGCTCTTCTCTGCACCTTTTCTAATTCTGCTATATCCTTCTTAAGATACGGCAACCAGAATTACATGCAGTATTCAAGGTGCGGTTGCACCATGAAACAATACAAAGGTATTATAATATCCTCTGTTTTGTTCTCCAAAACACAGGAGCTGCTGAGTTGCCAGGAGTCACACATTGCATTGTGCATTTTTGCAGCAGCAGTGGTCTCAGGGAATGATGTGTTTATCTCCTTTCATGCAGTTTCTGCAGAAACTCAGAGATGTAGCCTCAGACTGTCAGGCCGGGCAGTTGAAGCGTCTGAAGGAAGTGAATGAAAAGTAAGTCCACAAAAAGAGGAGGATGGGGCCTTTTGTCATTTGCGAAAGAGCTTGCACGCCTGTGTGGTAGTGCCAAGGGTATGGACCCTCCTAAAAGGAGTCTATTTTCACCCCTGGCCATCACTTTGTGAGAGACACTACAAACAAAGATCATACCCAATAAAACCTGTGCATCAGGGAAGCTTCCTGGCATTAAATACCCTTGGTAGCAGAAAGCTCTGGAAGCCATGTCACTGTAGGTTGCTATGGGTGGAAGGGTTTGGCTGAATGCAAAAGTAATATACATTTTTAGATTATTGCTGATGTAATTTTTCTATAACATAACAATGGTCTTTGGTTTCTGTCACTGCTGCAGGGAGAAGAAGGAACTGCAGAAGATTCTGGAAAGGAAGCGGCATAACAGCATCACAGAAGCAAAATCACGGGAAAAGCAGAAGAAGGACGTGTGAGTGGGGGAGAAGGAAGGAGAAGTTAGAACAAAGAACCATAGCCAGGGAGGGTGGTAACCTGATCTCAGGTCAGGTCCCATGAGCATGACTCTCAGTCGGAGCCGTAGATCTGAGCCCTTGCATAGGGTGTTAAAGAAGGGAAGGCTGAAGCCCAAGCCCATAGGGCCACAGAGGAGTATAGGGGTGTGGCTCCAACGGGACCAGGAATGCAGGCACATGGAAAGAGGTCACCTATCCCTTGCCTGCTCTGACTTGAAACTACGGTCCTCTCTTCTCTCCACCACTTTGACTTGCTGCTCTTCCTCTTTTCCCACCCCCCAATTTGTGGCCTGAGGTTTACCCTTTTGCTCTCTACAGGGAATTGACAGAAATTAATCGGCGGCATATTAATGAATCTGTTAACGCCATAAGGCGGGTAAGTATAGGCTTAAGAAATGACTGCAAGGAGCATATTCTCTTCTTCACTTATCTTCCAACATATCCCACCTCTCCCCCCCCCCCCCCACACCTCCCACTCTGCCTTATGTATTCCACTTCCCCAAATGCCCAGTGACAGCAGCTGGCTCCCACCTGCTCTGCACCCCTGCTGGCCAGTTTCACCTGCTCCTGCTAACTGTGCACCCAGTGGCCAAACATCCCGCTTGTTATGCCATGTTCTGTTTTCCTATCTCAGCTGGAGGAGGCTCAGACAAGACGGCAGGAGAAGCTGATTACTGAGCAGCAGGACATCCTCCGGCATATCAAAGATGAGGAGCCCAGAGTAAGATTCTGGGAGAAGGGGAATTCTGGGTAGATCTCCAGGCCTAGGAGAGAGCATGGTAGGCCAGAAGGACTGCTATGGGCAATTCCCTGCTCGCGTAACACAGTACCTATCTGAAATGCTTTGGCTACAGGATTGTTCTGTTTATCCTTACTCGGCTTGCAGCCAGCTGAGGGCGCTGTCGACTGTTTATTTATTTAATATCTCTTCTATACCGTGCTCTTTAGAATCAATGTGGTTTACAGGTAACAATAACTTGTACAGTGCAGGTGGGATATGCACTGTACTTACAATGAACAGGTGGTGTAACTTGGGATTAACAAGGGTCACTATATACAAGCTCAGCAATCAGGTCGCCTATGTATGGTGGTGACCAGAATTGTTTGGCAACTATTTACAAGATTAGAATGCTAGTTTAGAGTGTGTACTTGGCATACCACTGTGCGTAGGCTTTGACCAGCCTATGTACTGTATGTGATGTACCTAGGCATAATACCCCGTGGGAAGCTAGAAAAACTGTGCAGCTAAAGGGAGGCAAATGGAGAGGTGAGATGACAGAAAAATGGCCCCATTATGCAGATAAGAAGGGGCGGGCACCCAAATCGCTCTGTTGAATTTTAATAGGTCACAACTGATGTAAATGTTTTCTTGCAGCTGCTGGCACAGCTGGAGCAGGAGTGTGACATGGAATCACAGCTGCTTCCTCAGGAAATCCGGCATTACTTGCAGGAGGAGATGGAGGGGAGGCTGAAGCGCTCTGGCAGCAGCCCGTCTGCTAGCATTAATAACGGACACTCACCTGGAACTGACAGCCCTGGCTCAGGACCGCAATCCACCCAGAGCACGCCCTCCTCCATCTCCCGCTTCGGCTGGCGCAATAACCAGAGCTTGGACAATTGCACATTGCCACAGGTGGAAGGGCCTGTGTTAGCTGCCCTTGTGAACCCCACTGATGAGACCACTGTGCTGTGACACCCCCACTCCTTCTGCATAGACAATCACAGCAGGACATGAGCCAGGCCAATCCTGACCTGCCACTGTGCACGCCTGGCAGTGCTGGAGGCCTCCCATAACATACCTGGAGTCTAGTGGGAGGAGAAACAACTCCACAAACCTTATCCCATCCCTCTGTTGGACTGCTGAGCCAGGTGTACTCCAAAAATCTTCACATTTTCTATTGGCACTACCACAGCCTGTGACTTGTAACACCATAAATGCTCATGCTGCCTCCGGGTGTAAGGTGCAGCCACACAGCGAGTTCTGCAACCTTCATGCTTAAAGGGGAGCAGCCCAAAACCCTGCCATAAATGCTCCTTGTAATTCTCTGCAGGCTAAGCCAGGGCAGCTGTTTTAACAATTTGGAAATACCATCTAACACAGGTCTCTCCTCATGAGTTAGTGGGCATTGAAGGGTGATGGAAAGAAGTGTTTTCAGACCAAATTCCAAGCCCAGTGGCATCTGTCCACACTGTGGTGCACATTACATAGGCAGTACACATGCCTGTATGTACAAGGTAAATGGTTTTAACTTATTGGTTTTTACTTGCTAGAGAAAGTTGGGGAGTGATTCTCGGGTTGATGATCAGAGGAAATTACCTTGCTTTTTTAGCAAAGGTTTGTCTTTTCCTCCTCAAGGATCTCATACCATCTCTTCCAGTATGATGGCATTAGCAGATCTGAAACTGTGAGCTCTGTCCGCATATGCAGTCACTAGAGGGTAACGCTCATTTGCACTCCCTTTTCTTATGCTATATGTGCGGACAGAGCTGTTCTGTTTGAGGGGAGGAGGAATAGTGGCTGGATATAGTGGGGTACAGCACTGTAATCTCTCAGCCTCTGCCCTGTTCCCTGTCATGCCATGGTGAGAGAGGGTTTCTGCACTTCTCCTGATGATGTAGGAAGGGCTGCAGGTCCCAGGATGCTTTGGGACGAGAACAGGACCAGACAAGCATCCCAGAGTTTTTGAAGTTTCAAGGCCCCTCCCTCCCTCCACTTGATACCATCCTCCTGCCACCTCTTCAGGATCCCATAATCCACCAATCCCTGCCACTAATCTGGAACATGTTCAGATATCCTTAAAGTGGAGGAGATATAGTACCAACCCTATCCTGAAACATAAACATGCACGTCCACTTATCCTCTGATTCGCATGTATCTGCACCTCCTGCTATATTTTTGTAATTAAGAATAAAGCAACAGCTGAACCTTTTCAGGTTCTCTTCTTGTATGATAGATCTTTTATTTTGATTAAATATTTTTTTAAAAGGGTGGGAGGGAGGGACTGTGGGCTTAAATATAAATGACGGTACACTTCCTCCCTAGGATACCCTTCTCTCTCTTTTTGTCTCCTGGGACTTAGTGACTATTCCCTGCATCATGGGACCCTCTGCCTCCCATTCCTGGGTGTATGTAATTGTTCTATGTATTACTGATATATATATTTTTTTTAACTATCTCTGCAATAAATATGGACATGGAGACACTATGAATGTGCTGTATATGTTGGTACAGTTCTGTAGTGCTCATTCTTGCCTTCAGTGCGCTAGGAGGTAATATGAGTTTATAGTGCCAAAAGGCACTGCTGGGGATGTCTTATGGTGTATATAATAGACATTAATGTGCACTACCACAGGGAAGTTCCATGAGATTTTCTTTGCTCCATGTGTCATGTGTAGAAAGGCCATAGTTATGCCCCTAACATCAACAAGCATGCAGTGACTGGATCGTTCAGACAACAGCCATGCTCTGTGTGGTAGCTGAGTGGCTATATTACAATGATTGCTGCGAGACGGCCTGGGTGTAGTATTAAGAGAAAAATGACAAGCCCAGCAATGAAAGTAATGGAGGCCAGTATCGGGCTAGATGATCAAGATACTGGTAAGAACAAGGTTAAAGTTGGGGGGGGGGGGGGGGAGGGAGATGGTATGACTTTGGTTTAAACATGGGAATTTATTTGATCAGTGGAGAAACCAGACCAGAACTATTTCAATTGGGCAGACTGGGAGGGCCATTGGGTCCTTATTTGCTGTCATTTACTGTGTTGAATAGGCAGAAGCAGGCAGCATTCTAAACAAATTGATAGGACATGAGGTTTTCTTGAGGAATCTTGCACGTTGCTACAGTCTGCATACATGTCTGTCCATGCACATATTCAGGAGTACCTCTGATCACATGTACATGCATTTATGCCTTTTACAATCATATGCACACATATCCTCACGTGTACATAGAGCCTTGCAGAAGAGCATTTGTAATCTCAAACCTTCATGGCGTTATCCATGGGGTTTTGCATTGGTGATCTGCATGAGACAGTTAACAGATTTTCTATATGTGGCTTTATTATTTACAACAAGCAACATGCATCAAGACACTTCTGAGATAGATTGGGGAGGGGGAGAAGCTGCATATGGAAAGAGACAGCATCACTTAACCAGGCTGGGTTCATGAGGTGCTACTTTCAAAATCTGCATCCAGCCACCTCTGGAGTGCATTTGCCTGGTGGTGTGTGGTCTGCACCTAGATTCAGGAAAGCTTTAGAAATTGCACAAGAAAAATGACATAGCATTTCTATGTGTTTCCTGTATTGACTATTGTCTGCCTTTCCCCACACTCAGACTTGTGGCCTGAAGAGGTCACAACTGACACAAGATTGTAAATACACAATGTTCACATTTTTGACACACACACACACACACACAAACACACACAAAACAGACGAGTATCTCAGAATCGGGCAGTAAAATCCAGAGTGTCACAGTGTTCCCAAATCCATCCAATGATAGGAGTCCATAGACCGGTCTGCATCCTGCACCCAACCCCAAAGAGTGAGATGGGAAATAGAGGACTTACCCCAGTACACTACCCTCTCTTTCTCCCTCATCCCTGTCCCATCTCTTCCTCAACTCACCTTGATGACTCTTTCCACATACAGTCGTCCCTGTAGTTTGCCTCCCCATTTTTCACATCCTCCTCTCTGATTTCCATTGATTTCCCTGTTCCCTGATGGAGACTTCTGCAGTGCCTCTCTCTCCACAATAAGTAACAATGGTGAGTCTGTTTCCTCTTCACCAGATACTGCTGGGCCAGGTCCATCCTGTAGTGCCTGCACCTCCCATTAGTCATACACATATCACAGAAACATGTGTTCCAGCAACTAGGACATGGAGACAGATGGACAAATGGGCAATGAATCACGCTACAAGACGTTTAGGGTGAGTGTGAGGTAAAAGTAGTGGGTCCCTGGGTATTAGCATTACCCTGCCCCTACCCAATTCTATATACAGTCCTGGGAAGACCTAGTGGATCCAGGGACCCTCCTTGGAGCTGAGGTTGGACTGCCATAAATCCTCAGAGAGGGCCAATATCTCTAGCACACTGCAATGATCTCGCAATTAAAGATTTATCATCAATCCCTGATCTTCCCAGCCTATCTTTTTAGCTCCTGTCTTGCTCTGTTACCCTTTAATAGAGATTTCTTTCCTCATGTCCTGAGAACAGGCAAACCCTATTTTGGCTTTCCCACCCTCCCAGTCCAGCAAAACCAAAATACATTTGCCATGAGTCATATGTCAAATAAATATCATACGCTTATGCCCCCACCCCAAAACTTCCAGCAGGTGACAGTTACACCAGTGGGTGGATTCAGGCTTAGTTGTGAGGCTTCAGTGTTGGACACCATAGGGAATTTTGGCTCCTCGTATCACTGACGTCTTGGTCTGCTGGTGGTGGTAGGGGGTGGGGAGCACCAGATCAGAGTTCCAGGTGCATCCCCTCCTCCTCCATCCCTTTGTGCTCTTACTGTCATGCTGCTTGCCCCCAGTTTTCAATGTGTCCTTTTGCAGCCACAGCTCCGCTGCCTTCTGCTAGGGCATTGTTGATAGCATTCAAAAACCCTTGATGTGGCAATATGCCTCCAGTGAGGCCAGCAGGATATAAAGGAGCCAGATACAGATGAAGACCACCATGGCCAGGACCTTTGCAGCCCTAGGCCCTCCCAGCTCTCCACCAATGGCAGGCCGCCGACGGTACATCAGCAGCGCAATGCTGAAGAAAGCTAAGATGGTGAAAAGAGTGACCGAGAAGGCAAGTGTGCCTGGCGTAACCAGGAAGGGCTGGCCCTTACTGGCCCAATAAATTGCAGCAATGGTCCAGGCCACACCAATGCCAAGGAAGACGTTGACTGCATTACTACCCGTTACATTGCCGATGGAGGCATCTGCATGCTGGTCTTGGATCGCTGCCACTTTACTGGCAAAGGTATCTGGAAAAGGATGGATGAGAAAAGTGTCACAGGCATGCAACATGAAGAAAGCCAAAACAGAACATGCACACTCATGCACATGGGACCATAACCTCCATCCATTCCCTCCTAGGGAAGTGTGAGTGGGCCGGAAATAGCAATACATTATCTTAACCCTCTTTTGAATTTTTGGAATTTAGGAATGAAACGGGGAGTGTGGCCCCTGCCAAATGCTTATCTTAAGAGTCTGAGGTGATAACAGACAGCCTTCATAACTGGCTCTAGCTAGAGAGTAAAGCTCCAGAGACAGGAATGAGACATCAGAAGAGGAAAATGGCAAAGAGAGGAAGAACGAGAGAACAAGGAAGATGAATGCAAGGCAAGGGGGGGGGGAGAGAGAGAGAGAGACAGGTGTCATGGCTCATTGCCTAAGATCTGCTCAGTGCCATTTTGCTGAATAGATAATTAAGAAAGGTAATTACACTAATTAGAAAGAGAAGCCTCTTCCTTTCCAGCACCAGCACAGTATATACAGAAACTAGAATAGCCATCTATATGACACTGTTTTCTTGCTCTCAAACCCTACACTGGCTCACCTTGGCCTCTCCAAGAAGGCCCAGGTCATCATGGACTGCTTGATGGAGAAACTGGCGTTACATCTCCATGGATGCAATGGGCTTAGCCTGTCCCTGATGACTGGGGCTTGTTGGTAGCCTAAGCTCACCCCGGCCATCTAAGCAGCCCCTTCACCTGGCACAGAGGTCCCCAGTGCCACAAACACCACGGCCGTAACGGAGTCCTTCAACCCCACAGTGCAGCCAAAGTGTGAGGCCAGGTCTCCAGTGATAGCTGTCAGGGCCCCAATGAGGCAGATGGACACGAAGAAGCAAGCCCAGCCGCTCCAGTACTCGGTGGGGGGAACAAAGGCAAAGAGAACCTTCCAGAACACGGTCAGGAAGTGCATGATATAATCAAAACAGGAGGGGAGCCGCTCTTCCCCACTGTCGTCGTCGTCATCATCACCTGTGGGAAAAGAGAAAGGAGAAGGGGAGACTGAGAAATGGAGCGAGGCAGAGGGTCAGAGAGCATGCCTGAGATTCACAAAGAAGGAAGGGAGGGTGCCCAAGGAAGGCATAGAAAAGGGTTAAATGGTGGGGAGTAAGTACTGGATCTTAGAAATGCTGTGTTTGGATGATCTTGTGGATCCTGATCATATAATGGCCAGTGGGGAGATGACTCCTGCTTGCCCATACCTGCGCTGACCGTCACTGCGCTGACAAACTGCTCCCTCCAGCTGCTGCTCCCAACCACCAGCGACAAGTTTGTCTTCTTGATGAGTTTATCCACCGTGCTCTGGAGGGGGTGAAAGCAGCAGCAATTAGCCAGAGAATGGGGCAGGTGTCCCAGTCTTAGGGCTGTTGAGGATGAGGAATGTGCGGCAATCTAGCAAGGTGCAAAAACCTCGAGGAATATGGCTGTCTATGGAGACATGCTTACATGTGTGGACTTGTCACCATGGCAACATTATTAGAGGGGAAAGTCTCAAGCAGGAATGTTAATCATCCCTCTGCTGCCTCGCTTTCCCAGAAGAGCACATCTCACTCTTTTTTTCTCTCCTGTTTAGAGAAGGTTGCAACTTTTTTAGCTACAGTGTTTAATTTTTCTGCAATAAGATACAGTTTCATCAAAATGGGAAGTACTATTTAAGAGTATGATGTGAGCGGAACGTTTCTATAGGAGGGCAACTGCCTTCCAGTGAAGATGAGCTGGGTAGTATGAGTTGTGAATGGTAAAAGGATATATAACTCCTTTCTGAATTTCACAAATATCTCCTCTTTTTGTGGGTCACCATGGCAGGCATCACTACGAGCTTTGATCATCGAGAACTGCTGCACATTTTGTTAGTATTGCCTTTGGGAGAATACAGTGCTCTTATGGCCTCTATCACACACAAGTCAGTTCCTCCTCTTCCTGCTTTGCTGATTCTGTGTGACTAAGCCTAAGTGCTCACCTCTCTGCTCCCTCACAGGTTTATCCAACACAACAGCCTCATCCCATGCTAAAATGATCCCTTATAAATCTTCCTGCCAATCAAGAAACACAAAATCCCTCCCAAGACCACCATTCCATAATATTAAACTATGTATTAGGCAAACAACTGTGCCTCTGACACAGAGATTCACAGCTCAAGCACTGTGGCACTCTGGTCAGGCTGTAGTGTAGAGTAACTCTAGAAACCCTTCCCACCCCCACCACACTACTCTAAGGTAAAATGATTGGATGTTGTAACCATGAACATATTTAAAAATGAATACCCCAGGTCTTCATTTCACCTGGAATTGTAAATAAGTTAACAAAAGAGTTTCAAATCATGTACATTTCTGGGATTGAAATTTATCTGCATCTGTTACCACTTGATTAATATTTTATAATATAATTCAGTTGTTTATAATGTAAACAGCCCTGATTATAAGAGAGAGCGGTATAAAAGACAAATAAACAGGAGTTTAGAAAACCTGGCCCCTGGGCAGGGCCGGCCCCGTCCACTAGGTGGCCGACCTGACTCCATTTTGAGTCTCTGTCACTTTCAAAACAGCCAGGCCACCGCTGCCTCCTAATCCATCTTTCTCATCTTGCAGTAGTGGCCTGACTCGGTTTTGAAAGTGACAGCGACTCTAAATGGAGTCGGGCGGTGGTTGCTGCGGCAAGACAAAAAGATGGATTCAGGGTGGGGGGGTGGGCAGCAGTGGTGGCTTCTGCCTGGGGTGGCAGAAACCCTTGTGCCACTCCTACCTCTGGGCCTTGCTTGTGTTTCGCAAGGCTCATTATGGACACGGTCAGTATCATGTACTACCAGATGAAGCCGCCTAGCACTGCCAAGTCACTCTGCCCATTGATTATTTTCAAACATGTATTCCAACAGTGCAGGACACACTAGATCAGTGATTCTGCAGGGCTCAGCTAAGGATATCTGATGCCCTAGCCATGTGCTTCCCTCCCCCACACCCAAGACCAAGTTCAAAGCAAAACTAAGAAGTTTCCTCATAAAACTCCCCATACCAAAAAAAGCCCAATTCTGGTTCCATCTCAACGACAGTAACGTGTGCCTGGTACCAGAGAGGGTTTATCATGACGTAATGCAGAACCTTACAAAAGTCAATCAGGACCAGAATCCACACAACAAGGAGCCTAGCCAGAAAGGGTAAGCACCATAAATATTGCAATAGGCTCTAGAAGATCAATATACCTACTGGGAAAATTGAACAAGCCATATAACTATAGATCCCTACTAACGGAAAGCGAAGTTACTTACCTGTAACAGGGGTTCTCCGTGGACAGCAGGATAAGGCAGCCACACCTGGTGACGTCCTTCGGGCGGCGCCATATGGAAGTGCTCTCTAGAGCTCAGAACTCTCTGAGCCTGCCCAGGTAGCCCACCTCCACGACCCGCCCCTAGTCCGGCCAGTATGTTCCTAGCTGGGCCTTTCCGGCTAGGGGCGAGTCACTGCAGCAGACCTCCTCCAGGGAGGTGGGCGGGATTGTGTGGCTGACTTATCCTGCTGTCCACAGAGAACCCCTGTTACAGGTAAGTAACTTCACTTTCTCCATGGACTAGCAGGATTGCGTCAGTCACACCTGGTGCCTCCCTAGCAGCGAGGTGCGCAAGAGGTGGAGGAGGGAGGGAAGCGTGCAGACAAAGCAACAGATAATGCATTTCCGAGCATATAAGTTTAATGGTAATCACAGCATGTATAACATCGTGCAGAAGTGCCGCAAAACACTGCAGTAAGGTGCAGCAACAACAGTGCAGGCAAACGCAATAGTGCGGTACAGTGCAGTAAGGTGCAGTAACAACATAGGAGAACACACAACAGTGCAGTAAGTGCAGGACCACAGAGTGACATATTCAAGAACAAGCAGGTGTAAAGTTCTCCTGTGTAAGTCACAGGTTGTACAAGTGTCTCAACTGGTAGCCCTTGGAACGGTGCTGGACTCTTCACCGATGGCGGAGGCTAGGACTGCTGCGCCCAACGCACAATCCTCCTTCGATCGCAGGTTTAGGCAGTAGTGCCGCTGGAAAGTATGCGGTGTAGACCATGTGGCTGCTTTGCAGATGTCCGTGAGTGGAACGGAGCGCAGGTTGGCTAGGGAGGTAGCCAAAGCTCTGAGCCGGTGCGGGCCAACCTTAGGCAGTGTCTGGCCGTCCGAGTCCAGGCAGAAGGAGACGCAGGAGGCCACCCAGCTGGAAAGTGTTCTCTTCGAGACGGGTTGGCCTGGTCTATTCGGGTCGAAAGACACGAAGAGTTGGTCACTCTTCCTGACCGGGAGTGTCCTCTGGAGCTAGATTCTGAGAGCCCGGAGGCAATCCAGGGTATGTAGGCGTTGCTCCTCCATGGACGAGTGAGGCTCCGGGAAGAAACAGGGAAGCTCGATGGACTGATTGACGTGGAACGCCGATGCGACCCTGGGAACAAACTTAGGGGTGGTCCGCAGGGACGCCCAATCCTGGAGCAATAGCGTGTATGGTGGGTGTGCCACCAGAGCTTGTAGTTCGCTGATCCTCCTTGCGGAGGTTATGGCCACGAGAAACCGTTTTCCAGGAAGTAAACTTCATCTCTGCAGATTGGAGGGTTTCGAAGGGTTCCTGCATTAGTCGCTGCAGGACAGAATTGAGATCCCAGGGTGGGGCCGGGGGTCTGACCGGGGGTTTGAGGTTAGTTAGCCCTTTCATGAAACATGTGGTTAGAGGCAATGCTGCGATGGAGTTGGCTCCGTCTACCAGGTCATGGAAAGCCGCTATCGCTGAGAGGTGCACCCAGATGGATTGGGTCTTGAGTCCGCTGTCAGACAAAGCGTTGAGATATATTGGAGGACTTGCGCGACAGGACAAGAGGTGGGGTTGAGGCCTTGTCCTGCACACCAGATGCTGAATCTTTTCCATTTTAGGCCATAGGACTTTCTGGTGGATGGTCTACGGGCTGCCAGGACCACGTCTTGCACTTCTACTGGCAGCTGGAGAGCGGAGAGGCTCAACCGCTCAACCTCCAGGCAGTGAGAGCAAGGGCTCTGAGGTTGGGGTGTCTCGTGCTGCCCCCGTTCTGTGTCAGCAGGTCCTCCTTGGGGGGAAGGCGTTGCAGGAGCGTGAACCACATCTGGCGTGGCCAGTGGGGGACCACCAGGATGACATGCGCTTTGTCCTGGACGATCCGCTGCAAGGTCGCTGGAATGAGGGGGGTCAGCAGGAAGGCGTACCCTAGAGACCACTCCCCCCAATACACGTCGAATGCATACGCTGCCAGCCCATTGGGCGAAGGGTGGCTGGAGCAGAACAGGGGGCATTTTGCATTCCATTCCGTGGCAAAGAGGTCTATTGATGGAGTCCCCCACCGGTGGAAGAGGACATTGGTCACCTCCTGGGAGAGTGACCATTTGTGTGGTTGCAGCTGCCTGCTGAGTTTGTCTGCAAGGGTATTCATATTTCCCGGCAGGTAGGAGGCCCGTAGCTTGCAGTTGTTCTCTGAGGCCAGGGACCATATTGCCATTGCCGTTGCCTCGTTGCAGAGGGGTTGAGAGCCGGTCCCTCGTTTGTTCACGTAGAACATGGCCACTTGGTTGTCCGTTTGGATGAGGACAGACTTGTCCCGTAGGTGCAGAAGGAAAGCTAGGAGAGCGTATCTGATGGCTCTGAGCTCGAGGAGATTGATGTGAAGCCTTTGCTCCTTCTGGGACCATGAGCCTTGGGTACCGAGATGTTAGAGATGTGCACCCCAACCGGTGGTGGACGCGTCCATGGTGAGAACCCACCTGGTTTGCCTGCTGGTAGATGTCCTTGCCCCTGGACAAATTGGATGGGTTTGACCACCAGTGCAGATGAGTTCTGATGCTTAGGGGCATCAGGACACGGGTGGACAGTGGTTGTGAATGCTGATTCCAGAGGGAGCGTAGGTGCCACTGGAGCGGTCGCATCCTCAACTTTGCCGTAGGCAGGACTGAGGTTGTTGCTGCCATATGGCCCAGAAGGCGCAGGAGGGTTCGTGCGGAGGAGATTTCTGCCTCGGCAGTTCTGGTTGCAAGGGAGACAATGCTGAGCAGTCGGCGCTCTGGCAGGTAGGCTCGTGAGGTCCGTGTGTCGATTACCGCTCCAATAAACTCGAGTTGTTGGGAGGGATGTAGCTGTGATTTGTCGTAGTTGATGACAAATCCTAGAGAGGTAATTATGGCTGTTGCCTTCTGCAGGGACGCCTGTAGTTCCCGGGCTGAGGGTGCCGTGAAGAGCCAGTCGTCCAGGTAGGGAAAGACAGATATCCTTAGCTTGCGGAGGTGCACTGCAACAATGGCTATGCACTTTGTGAAGACTCAAGGTGCGGGAGACAGGCTGAAGGGGAGAACTCTGTATTGGTAGTGTCATCCTAGCACTTGGAAGCGAAGGTACTTCCTGTGTGATTTGTGGATGAGGATATGGGTGTAGGCTTCTTGCAGGTCCAGGGATGCCAGGAAATCGCCGGTTTGGATTAGGGGGAAGGATGGCGTTGAGGGAGTAGATCCTGAACTTCTCCTTGACGATGAACTTGTTCAGTCTGCGCAGATCCAGGATAGGGCGCATCCCGCCTGTCCTCTTTGGAATGAGGAAGTATCTGGAGTAGAACCCCGAGTTGATCTCGGAGGGTGGTACCTCTTCTATGGCGTGGGACGCGAGGAGGTGTATTAGCTCTGCTGCCATGGGAAGTTGTAGGTGCGGTGGGACTCTGCTGGATGGTTTGTTGTGCTGGTAGGGTGGTGCGCAAAAACGCAAACAGAATCCCTAGTGAATGATACGCAGGACCCAGGAATCGGAAGAGATCTTCTCCCATTCGTGCAGGAAGTGTGACAGGCGACCCCCTATGTGGGTGGGCACCTGTGAGGATGTGTCAAAAAGAGGAGGCTCCTTTGTCTGCGGGCGTGTTGGTGCCCTTCTTTTGTCTGCGGTCCCTCTGGGGCTGTCGCTGGTTGGAGGGTCCCTGGTAAGAGTTGGTCTTGTACCTCGGAGCTTGCCACTTCCGGTTGGGGCCCTGGGGGGTATCTCTTGCTGGAACTGTAGCTGTTGGAGCCATAGTAGCTTTTCCGCTGGTAGCTGCCCTTCTGGGGGGCGCTGCGGCGCTCAAACCCTTCCTCTGCCAGGGTTTGTAGGGTGGTGCAATGCTCCTTCATGATGTTCACCGCGTCTGTGACTTTCTCTCCGGAGTGATTCGCCCGAGCAATCGTCCGCAATCTTGTCATGTGTGTCGTCACTCAAGCCTGAGGCTCTGAGCCATGCCCATCGTCTGGCCGAGATCGCAGTGCCTGCAGTCCGCACTGACATGTCAAAGGCATCAAAGGCTGTGCTAGCCAGATGTTTGCTGCATTCCGAGATGTCGGCAAATGAGTTCGCAATCAACGCCTGTGTCTCCTTAGGAAAGGCTGTGATGGCGTTCTTTATGCTCGCCACGCAGGTGTCCTGGAACAGGATGTGCTGAAACTGATGTGGGGCGATTCTGGCATTAAGCATCGCTCCCTGGAAGACCTTCTTGCCTATATCGTCGAGGAGTTTTTGATCTTGCCCAGGCGGGTGGTTAGCGTGGGTTCATGAGGATCTAATTCTTTTCAGAGCGGAGGAGACTACGATGGATTGATGTGGCAGCTGTGTTACCATGAACCCTGGTGCAGGCTGAATTTGGTATTTGGAGTCCAGCCTTCTAGAGAAGGGGCATCCTGAGGCGGGTGTTTGCCACACTCTGAGATAGCCGTCCCACAGCTTGCGGTGCATTGGTAGAGCAAAGGAAGGCTTGGGAGCAGAGAGGTATTTCAGGACCTCCGAATCCGGTTCTTCGATTTGCTCGGGTGAAGGCAGAGCCAGTGCGGATGCCACCTTATGCAAAAATTTGGGATAAGATCGGTCCTCCGGGGGCGGAGGGGGCCCTTCCGGTTCTGGGGAGTGTCTGTTCTCTGGGGCGAACCTGTCATTGGAAGCGGAGCCCACGACAGCTTCGATGTCCCGTTCTTCGGCTGTGCTGTCCGGGGAGGAGTTGGCCGGAGAGAGTTGTGATGGTGCAGCTGTTAGGTCACAGTCTTGGGAGACTCTAGGGAGTGACCTAGAGTGAGACCTGGCAGTGGAGACCGCGGAAGGATGAGATCTAGAATTAGCAGGGTGGAGAGCAGTCTGTTGGACTATCTGGGTCAGCAGCTTCAGTATAGCGGAGTTATTGGCTGAGTCAGTGGTATGGCTGCAAGACCTCACCTGGCGGCTCCTGGTAGTGCTGGTTGAATCCCCCTTACTGGTTCTGTGATGCTCTCCGTGGTGCCTCTTGCGTGCCGGTTCGGGGCTGCATGCAGAGGAATCCGAGGTGAAAGAACATCTCCTGTGATGTTTGCTCCCCCTGTGTTGCCACCGGTGCTTGTGGGCCCTGTTCATGCTGCTGCCTGCGCTCCGGGTGTGAGAAAACACTGGCTGGAGTTGCTGCGGTGTCAATACAGGGGGGCGGAGCTTCCAGTAGCATCAGCTCCGGGGTTGCTGCGGTGGGTGGAGTTGGAGGACTGATCCTTTCGGCTGGAGGACTTCTCCCGGGCGCCATTGTTGAATTCTACATGGCCTCGAGGGGAAGAGGTGGAAGGCCCAATAAACGCTGTGTTGGCGGCCCTGGACATGCCTGTTCTCGGAAGGGCAGGCCTTGCCTCTGTGTTGCCGCGGGCGACAGAAGAGCTTGCTGGAGCAGCGGGGGAGGTCGTCGGCGGTGCCTGGCTGGGGATGGAGGCCCGATCGGGCGCATCCCAGGTCGGGGCCCCAGCAGGAGCATCAGCACTTGCAACGGTGGCACAGCTGGGGATGGAAGCCCTTCCGGGCACATCCTGAGCCGGCGGAGGGCTAGCGACGCTTAAAGGGCCAGGTTCAGAGCCTGGACCCTTCCTGTGATGCCTCTTCTTCTTGTCGGCATCGGCTGAGAAGCCCCCACAGTGAGTGCAGCCGCGTGAAGAACTGTAAGTCCTGTTGCTGCATAGCGGGCACGTTTTGAGATTGGATTTAGGCATGAATTAAGAATAAAACAGAAAAGAAAGAAAGAAAATAAAAAAGGTGTGTAGGAGAGCAGGGTCCGTCTTGCTGGCAAGGCGGAAAGAAGAAGACTGGCTGGACTAGGGGCGGGTCGTGGAGGTGGGCTACCTGGGCAGGCTCAGAGAGTTCTGAGCTCTAGAGAGCACTTCCGTATGGTGCCGCCCAAAGGGCGTCACCAGGTGTGGCTGACACAATCCTGCTAGTCCATGGAGAATATCTGGTTTCAGTCACAAACGCTGAACACAGATCACCACCAAGTACAGAATAAATTACCACAAACTAAAAATACAAATATGTAGACAAAAATTTAAAACTGAAACCCTAACAAGCTATGGAGTATACTAGACAAATAGAAACAGTGATGCATTTTCCCTTGTACTGTGCAAAATATCTAGATAGCAGATGTAAATTTAAGAAACTGACATATTCTGATCACCAAATCAAAAATTTTAAACCTTTGTCACCTGACCATTTTATTTTCCTAATCATTTTTGTTCCTAGTCTCTGGTTTCTGCTTTTCTCTGTCTTTCCCTAACTTTGTTCTCAGTACCTCCTGTTAATTTGCGATTTCTTTTCTTTTCTCTTCTCTTTATCTCCACTTCTTTCCCTATATCCATCTCAGACATTGATCTTTCACATTTAGCTTTCTTCCATTTATTTTTCTGCTTCTCTATCCTCTGATTTCACCCCTCCTCACCCTTCAGTCGTCGTCTTTTTTTCACTGCATCTATCTGCAGCTTTCCATTGTTCCCACCCCAGCCCTCATGTTCTGCATCTCTCTCTACTTCCCCAGCCATTCACTAACATCCCCCTCCATGTCCAGGTCTCTGTTTTTATTTCCTTTCTGTGTCCAGCATTTTCCCCCTTCCCTTCCCTTCCCTTCACTGTGATCCATTGTCCAGCATCTCCAACCACCCCCAGTCCAATATCTCCCTTTTTCTTCCCTGCCCTTTCATGTACCGCCTCTCTCCAACATCTTCCCTTTTCCTTGAAGAGTCTACTCCTTCCCTTCCTCTGCTGTGTCACCATCACCATCCTACTTCTGGCTGACCATGCTGAAGTACTATAAAAGGCTTGCACAGTGCAGGCACATTCTCACGCTCTGCTGTATCTCTTCCCTTCTCACGGGACATTTCTGCTAGAGGGGGCAGGACCCAGCAGAGCTTGTGTGCTCAGAGTCTCTATGCCATACATGATCCTTTAAAGTGCTTCTGTGTGGCCTGGCAGAGGTAGTACCAGGCCCTGGACGGCTTTGTTTCTTTCCCCTGAATTCTGCAGCCCTAGGTGATAGGAGTTGCTCTGTGGTTGTGTAGTGATGGGTGGGAGAGCTAGTTCTGGTTTTGTCTATGATAGCAGGAACAATCCACAGCCCAAGGATTTAAGGGCTTCAGCAAAGGACAATACAACATAGGGACAGCTCAGTCAGCACAACAGCTGGCTCCATGACTTCAGAGACAGCAGAGGGATTGGAATAGCTCTCCCATAGCTCAGGAGAATCTGAATTTCTCTGAGCCTACTCCCCTCCTCTTCCTGTCCCTTGCATTGTCCTTCTTGCCTCATTGTTTCCCTAGCCTAGCGGGCTAATCTGAAGGGTGGGATGGCATGGCTGACTCACTCATCCATGCCAGTCTGTGTCGGCTATGCCTAGGTGACTCCCGAGCTGGGATGCGCTGATGTTGCTCTCTTCCTCCCTTTGCCCTGGATAGGCTGCAGTATTATAAGGCCGCGCAGGGCTCCAAAGAATGACAGCAAGTACTCAGAGACTGTAAATCTTAGTGTTGGAGCGTGATTTTTAATGCAAAAAATGTCAGTGAACACACATGAAAAAGCCAAAAAAAACCTGTGGACAAAGGAACAAAAAACATTGGATAATCCATACTTTTTTTTTTGTTTGTTTTTAATGACCGGTCGTGGACTGGGGTCTAACGCAACCGACCAACTGAGGTAGTTCTTATTCAGGCCTCTCATTTCAGGTCACCTTGCCCATCTGCTGCATGCAGCACTGTTTGCCCGAAGGAGACGGAGGTGTCTAAGGGGTGGTCAAGGCAGTAGTGTGTCTGGTGAAGGTATGGATGGATGCCCATGTGGCCGCATTGCAAATGTCCATGGGGGATGCGGCGTGTAGGTGGGCCAGTGTGGTTGCCATCGCCCACAGTTGGTGTGCATGCACTCTTTCTTCTGGGTGAATATCGGTTCATATGTAACAGTACGCTAAGCAGTCGGCCAGCCATCGGGATAGCATGTACTTTGTCACCAGGGCATCCAGTCTGTTTGGGTTGCACGCAAGGAATAGCTGTAGCGCCTTTCTGGTGGGTTTTGTCTTGTTGATGTAGGTTCAGAGGGCGTGGATGCAGCGCTCTTCCGGAGTGGCATGTGGTTCTGGGTAGAAACCAGGGAGCTGATAGCCTGGTTGATGTGAAATGCTGAGATGACCTTAGGGAGGAACTTAGGGTGCGTCCTGAGGATGGCCCGGTTGTAGTGAAGCTGGGTATAGTGTGGGTAGTCGACCAGGGCCTGGAGTTCACTGATGCGTTGTGCTGAGGTGATCGCCACGAGGAAGAGGGTTTTGCATGTGAGAAATGTCATGTGTGCCTGCTCCAGAGGTTCAAATGGATGGTACATCAATTGCTGCAGGAAGACATTGAGATCCCATCCTGGCATTGGTGGTTTGACGGGAGGGTGCAGGTGGTTGAGGCCTTGCATGAATCGTGCGACGAGAGGGTGTACCAAGACGGATTTGCCCTCCACCTTGAGGTGATACCACGCTATGGCACTCAGGTGAGTCCTGATTGATAATTTTATTTATTTATTCTTATATACCGCATTTCCGAGGATCAGTATGGTTTACAGGCAGGGGCGGCTCAAGGCAATCTGCTGCCTGAGGCGAAGTATGAAAAGGCACCCCCTGCTACCTTAGAGGGGGTGGGGCTTTTTCCAAAATCCAATCAAAGACTCCAAGCCAAAAAGCCGATTAGATTATATGGAGGAAATGCAAGATGTTTGCACACAGGGCCATATAGAGCTGCAATCACACCCTGTGAGACTTGGAGCTCGGGCGCACACCCTCCCTTTCCCCCCATACCTCCATCCAGTGCTGCCTGCTTTTTCCCTCCTGCTGCTGCTGCCCTCTGTTTTTTTCATGAAGGCGCCAGCAGCAGGGAAAGAGCAGGCAGCGCTGGATGGAGGTATGTGCCCAATCTGAAAGGCACCGGCACTTTAAGTAGATCTGTCCCTCCTTGAAATCAAGTCATAGGAGGGAGGGACCAGACCTGTTTAAAGTGCAGTGAAAAGGCTTGGGGAGCGCATTTCGGCTGCCTGCTATTGTCCTGCCAGCGGTGACAGCAGACAGCCAAAATACGCCTCCCAAGCCTTTCTGCCCTGTGCGGCTGCACCGCTTGCACAGGGCTAGGTACGGTCCCATTTGCACACCAAGGAACTAAAAGACAGCAAGAACTAACAGCACAGTTTATAAAACTAAATTATAACTCATTTTTATTTTGTTGTTATAAACTGTGTTATGGTTCTTGCTTTTTCTTTTTCAACTTATATTTTGCATCCACAGTAGGTGCAGAGCAGAACCAGGACATTCACCCATAGAACTCAATATTTAAAAAAAAAATCAGATTCTGATCATCTCACTAACAACCACCACCACTATTCTCCAGTACCAGGCATATTGTGAACTAATGCAAAACCCTACAACAAAGAGCAAACCTACCATACCATACTATATCAGCACAAACCTCCAAAACTCACATAAGGAGCCCATCCAAAAAAGCATCACTGTAAATGCTAGAGTGGGCCCTGGAACATCCATGCACCTATTTGAAAAGCTGAACAAGTCAAATTACTAAAGTACAGTATAGATCTTTATGTACAAACTCCATGTTAACAGAACACCTGACCTCAGTCAAACACTTGCAACATCGACCCTCACCAAGTACAGAAAGCACAGTTACTTACCTGTAACAGGTGATCTCTGGGAACAGCAGGAATTAGTCTTCACATATGGGGTACGTCGGTACCGACGGAGCCTGCACGGGAACGCTGCCCAGCTTCCAATCAAAGCTTTTGGCAGCATCCCTCGCGCCTGCGCGCTGACTTCCCGCCTTCTCCAGAGCCTCTCTTCAGTTGAGTTTCAAAGCTGAGACAAAGGCGAAAGAGAAAAGGAAGAAGAAGATAAAGAGATGCAACTCCTATGGGAGGTGGGAGGGTTGTGAAGACTAATTCCTGCTGTTCCCAGAGATCACCTGTTACAGGTAAGTAACTGTGCTATCTCTAGGAACAAGCAGGAATGAGTCTTCACATATGGGGACTCCCTAGCTGGAAATGCCAGGGGGAGATCCCATAAAAATGCAGGAGCCTGGAGCAGGGGTGCATTTTGTTTCCAGGAATCCCCGGCATCCGATGTGGGATGGAGGGTAGGAGTTGACAATAAAGGAGCTGTGAGGAAAGAAACAGCATAGCCAAGGACTAGAGGGTCCTACAGACTACAGGAGTCCTTGGCATATATGATGAGTAGCATTAAAACACATTTAATGTACACTCAAAATATGCAGCTTACCTACTGTATTGTAGGAAGTAGAAAGCATGATGGAGTCTACTGGATAAGCAGTGGCGGAATCTTCAAGGTGACCTCCCAGCAGTGAGGATGAAGGTCCAGACCTGGAGGTAGTAGACGATCCAGGTGTCAACTGGGTAGGATTAGACGTCAGGTCTTCAATAGAAAGCTTTATGGGAAAAAGCTGAAAACTCCTTTAGGCATAAGGTCATTAACATTGAGGACTAAAGGAAGAAGACTGATGGAGTTGGAGAACTAGCCCAGTCCTGGCAGGAAGAGGGGGACTGGAAAACCCCTATTCCCAAGGAGAACAGCTGTGTACTCAAAGATAAAGATGTACACTGTTTTTCCTAGTTGGCGAGAGATAGGAAAAATACTGAAGCTTGATGCTTCAAGGACTTAAAGAAAAAATGGAAGATGTTAGCACCATAGTGGTTATTGGTGCCTAACAGTTTCTGCATCGTAATATGGTATGCGAAGTAGGGCGATAGACTATCTAAAACCTCTAGGAGGTAAAATATTTAGTATAGACAGTAAGGGTGATAGTGTGTAAGACATATCAACCCTTAAGAAGCCCCCCAACAGACACATATATATACAGATATATATATGTTGATGGAATATATATATATATAAATACATATGTCCAGATGTGTATATTAGGATATGGGTGGAGAAATGTATCAAAATATATATATATAGATATAATATACGTAAATATAGATACATTTGTGGGGCATGGTTTTGCACCACCAGAGTAATGATATAGGTATGTAGACATATATGGAGATGCTACATACAAGACAACAGGTTGAAGATACATGCTACCACCCAGCCTCATAATTGTACATGGGGAATATAAAAGAAAAAGATTCTGCGCTCTACAAGAGGGTGAACCCACTTGGGATATGTATAGAGAATCTATTTCCGTGGATTGAGGGATGCAGGAAGGCAATCCAACCAGATAACCGGGATGTTCGCGTGAGAACAGATGATCATATGAATCTGTAAGGAACAAGGCGGGAGTTCCACAGAACACTGACATGGCAGATGTGCAGAAACACAGAGAAGATACCAGAGGGACCTACTGGAGGGACCCAGAGGTAGCATGCGTAAACATCAGCCTTGGATTTTCACGCAGAAGAACTGATATCTCATGTTAACATCCCAGGCTAGAGGCAATGTTCCCTCTAATTTTCTGTAGGCTGTGTGCGCATAAAATATCAGCTGTGCAGCTTTTGAAGGAAGGTTAAATTTTTGTGCGCCACATAACGACACTCGGAGTTATATACTTTAAAATTTGACTACACGTCAGAATACAGTATGTACACCACATTGATTGCACTAGAAAATATTGTAGAACTTGTGAAAACCATAAATGCACAACAACTTTTCAATTTTAAGAACGTCTGTGTTGTTTTCTATCAGAATCAGAACCGTAATTTTTGTGCGCTCTGTTGTAAAGTATGTGCGCTGGTTCGGCAAGGTGTGTGCGCGCGCACACGCGCACAGCTTAGAGGGAACAGTGGCTAGAGGGTGTGGAGAACCCTCACAGGCATGGGAAGGGTTTATAAGCTTTTCCCTACTAATAGAGAAGCTTCAGAGACAAGGTCAATGCTCTATAGCAAGGCCCTCATAGTAGAAAGCTTCTCTGAAGACTGCAGAGAGCATTGTGCAGGAGAGATATGAGACAAACTGACTGAAGTCAGGTGTGTTGCCATATTCTAGGAGAGGAGATGGTTAGAATAATGTGAGAAAGCCTAAAGGAGTAGGAGGATCTAAGATAGATGACGAATAGCTTGGAATCACTACTGAGGCTAGACAAAATTTTGAACAAGGGACTGGAACTTGGAAAAAGTACCAGTAATACAATTACTGTAACTCCTGCAGGCACAGCTGCTGACGGAAACAGCAGAGAGATTGTCCTGTGTCCAATAAAGAAAAACAGACAAGAAAAAAGAGGAGAAATCCCCTCTCCTTGTCTGAGGAACGAGCTTGCTAGAGAAGCTTTTCAGCATGGTACCCCTCAGTCAGGGAAAAAACCCGGTTGAGAGGGTAGAGTAAGTAATTGGAGGGTGACATACCCATAGGGTAAGTCAACTGAAGGAAAAAATGTTCAGTTGGGATAGAACTATCAGGGGATAGTTGCAACTGCTCTTCTAGAGAGTAAGAAGAGGAGAAGTCTGTAGTCCCTGAACAAAAATTTTCCGACAGGTTAGTACACTGAAAAAGAGGAGCACAGTGAATAAACTTCTAATGGGTAGAAGTGAACTGTAGATTACAATTCCCGGCCCTTATGGTTGCTGGGAATGCTGAGACTGGCCAGAGCTGGAGGACTTCAGGCTAGGCTGAGGCATCCCTTGTTTAAGTACAGCCGAATGATGGGCAAGAGATGAATGGAACTTTCTTTTCTTAGGGAAAGAAGGTTTGGTAGGACATTTCCTACCCCTTGAAGAAGGAGGTGGCTTAGATTGGTCTTTAGTGGAAGGAGAGTCAGTGGAGCATTGAGCAACCTGACGTAAAGCCTCCTTATTGAAGAGACCTTCTCCTGTACAAGGAGAATGAGAGCCAGTATAGTTTGTGCCCATCTGCTCAAGTCTGAAGCTTCAAGCCAGGCTCTGCGACGTGCTGCAATGGCAATAGCAGAGGATCTGCTAACGGACTCAAAACAGTCTATAGAAGCACGAGACAGGAACCAGGATATATTCCGGCTGTGATTGACGAGCAAGGAATAATCAGTAGCCTTGGGCTCTGGTAAAAAAGGGGTCAAAAGAGACAATTTCTCTGTGACTTCCTGGAGTGTTAGACTCATGTGAAAAATATATGAAAGAATTCTGGAGGCCAGCATAGAGGTTTGGAAGGCCTGACGACCAAAAGCATCAAGTGTTCTTGAAGAACGACCTGGCGGATAAGAAGAATGCTTCTTCTTGCTCTTAACTTTCCGTAGTGCTGATTCCACTACAAGGGAACAATGAGAAAGTTGAGGCTTTTGAAACCCTGGAGAGGGTGGCACCCGGTACTGAACCTCAGTGGTTGTAGAAACTAGAGGAAGTCGTAAGGGCGATTTCCAGACCCTCAGAAGGAGATCCTGCAGAGCAGGATGTAAAGGAAGCATCATATTTTCCGTTTGTGCCGGTGAGCCATGAGTAGCATCACAACCAGGGATAGAGATATTAAGAAAGGTTGCCATATCCAGGAGAAAAGCCTGAAAAGACTGATCTCCTATGGGAACCATCCCTGGTAAGGCTAAAGAAAGAGGCTGAGCACCAGAGGACGTACAGTGGTGTGAAGAAAGAAACCTAGTAGATGGACAGGGATACTGGCATGTTAACTTAGAGGCAGTGGGTACTGCATCAATGCCAGGTATCGGTTCCAAACTAGGCATCGGTGGAATCGGTGCAAGAACAGGCATCGACATCGATACTGATACAGGACCAGCAGTTGAAGTTGCCATCGGGGACT
Organism: Ichthyophis bannanicus; assembly: GCA_033557465.1. Classification (NCBI taxonomy): domain Eukaryota; kingdom Metazoa; phylum Chordata; class Amphibia; order Gymnophiona; family Ichthyophiidae; genus Ichthyophis; species Ichthyophis bannanicus. Next base: position 200,148,411 of record CM066039.1, read on the forward strand.
GCTGCAGTGGTACCGAGAGCATGAGAGAGTTATGGCTAGGATCTTCGGAACTGCCTATCTGGAAACGACAGGAGTCGGTTCCGGGACGCGTCGGTACCCAGTCCTCGAGACTAGATATCGGTTCAAGACTCGGCATCGAAGAAAGCGAGGCTATCGATGCATGTCGCGAGGGTTCTGACGCCGGTGGCAGTATCGGCGATGCCGATACCACTAAGGCAGCCTGGGTTACATCGATCGGTACCGACGGTACCGAGGATACCCGATGACCATCCCTTGCAAAGGGTAAGGCGGTCCACCTCGATGCCGATGCCAGGGTATCGGAACCGATCGACGCCGGTACCGTCCCGGAGCATGGCTGAGATATGGAAATGTCCATCGGTATCGTATCGAGCGGCCCCAAGGGCGCCGAAGATGGTAGAGGACGATTCCTGGTGAAGAGTGGAACACTCGACACCGAAGCCGATGCCGGGGTATCGGTACCGCTCGAAGCGGATACCCGCACCGTACAGGACTGGGATCGAGGGAAGTCAATCCGGTGCGTATCGATCGGTCCCGAAGGTACCGAGGATGCCCGATGATGATCCCTGGTGAAGAGTGGAACACTTGACACCGGTGCCGACGCCGGAGGCTCGGTACCGCTCGAAGCGGATACCACCCCCGAGCATGGCTCAGGTATGTTCTGTGAGGGGTGAGCCCCAGGAACAACCTGAAACCCCTTTAACGCTTTGGAGCCCGAAGACTCCCGCAGGGGTAATGCCAATGGATTCTTGAGGGTAAGGCCGGAGCCGTCACCATGCTGGGCATGGGACATACCACTCAAGCATTGACTAGTCTTAACAGACTGTTTGTGGGTTACCCGATCCTGTGAAGTGGAGAAACCGGGTACCCTCACTGCCGAGGAAAAAACGGTATCGAGGGAAACTCTAAAAACTGAAGGTTTCCTCACAAAATTATCCCCTGACAAGTCAGGGGAAAAAGGGTCAGGACCCACACAGTTGAGACACAAACTATTGGTGTCTAAAAAGAAACAGGTGTTTCCACATCGAAAGCACTTCTTAGGAAAAAAAGGCTCCATAATGAAGAGGCCTGGTAGGCCCAACAAGTTAAGGCAAAAAACTGAAGAAAAAGTTTCTCAGAATTTAGTCAAAAATCCACCGGCGATACTGGTGGCAGCGGGGAATACAGCCGTGACCACAAGAAAACACAAACTAAAATAATTAAATTAAGTAAAAAGAAAAGTTTCTGCGGTGACAGGAGGACGTCCTGCCGGCTCCGCGGAAAAACGAAAACTGAAGAGAGGCTCTGGAGAAGGCGGGAAGTCAGCGCGCAGGCGCGAGGGATGCTGCCAAAAGCTTTCTGATTGGAAGCTGGGCAGCGTTCCCGTGCAGGCTCCGTCGGTACCGACGTACCCCATATGTGAAGACTCATTCCTGCTTGTTCCTAGAGATTAAGTAACCACAATCTAAAGTAAAAATAATATGTAGACTAAATTTAAATTGAAACCCCAAGAAGCCGGAGTCCACATGCAGTGCAACATCAGATAAATAAGAGATGCAGTTCCCCAATACTGTGTAAAATATAAAAATAGCACAAAGTCCAATCACTAAAATTAAATAAAATTATTTTTCTACCTTTTGTTGTCTGACCATTTTATTCTCTGATCATGCTGGTCCCAATCTGAGGCTTCTGCTTTCCTGTCTTCTCTTAGCTCTCTTTCTGTGGTCTATGGTCCATCTGCCATTTCTTATCTCTTCTTTTGTTTTCTTCACTTCCTTCCATCAGCCCATTTCCAGTTCCAGTAACCCTCCCCAGTATCAACCCCCTTTCCAGTCCTTCCCTCCCAGTACCTTCCAATGTTAACTGCCTTGCATTCCCACGACTGCAACTGGTGTCCATTCCCTTCCAGTCCCCCTCCTTCCCCACTGTCCAGACCCTTCTAGTCCAAATACCATCCCAGATATTAGCTCACGTCCACTCTCAGTGCCACCCCCCCCAATCAGCTCCCTTCCAGTCACCCTACCCTCTGTCCATCCCCCTTCCAGTACAATTTGCATGTCAGCTCCCTTCCAGCCTCCTCCCCATTATCCAACCACCTACCACTCCCATCTGTCAGCTCCCTTCCAGTCCCCCTTCAGTACATCCCAGGTGTCAGCTCCTTTCCAGTTCCCTCCTTCCCCCGTGTCAGCTCCCTTCGTGCCCCCTCCTTCCCCTGGCAGACCCTCCCATTATCCGCTCCCTTCCAGTCCCATTCTACCATCCTCCTGCATCAGCCCATTTGTAGCCCTAGCCCCTAGTTTTCTTCCAGGGCCAGCAGCACTCCCCTCCCCTCCCCCATTAGCCCATTTCCAGTCCTACCCCCCGTAGCCCATTTCCAGTCCTAAACCCCCATCAGCCCATTTCCAATCCTAGCCCCCCATAGCCCATTACCAGTCCTAAACCCCCCGTCAGCCCATTTCCAGTCCTAGCCCCCCATAGCCCATTACCAGTCCTAAACACCTCCATCAGCCCACCTCGTCCTAACCCCCCATCAGCCCACTTCCAGTCCTAGCCCCCTATAGCCCATTACCAGTCCCTACCCCCCATCAGCCCACTTCCAGTCCTAACCCCCCCATCAGCCCATTTCCAGTCCTAAACACCCCCATCAACCCACCTCCAGTCCTAACCCCCCCATCAGCCCATTACAAGTCCTAACCCCCACATCAGCCCATTTCCAGTCCTAAACACCCCCCATCAGCCCACCTCCATTATTAACCCCCCCCATACGCCCATTACAATTCCTAACCCCCCCCCCCCCCGGGAAATAAAAAAAAAAAAAAAAAGAACCTGGCTGCTGAAGCTGCTGCCGCCGTGGCAGCAGGAAGTGCCCTGCGGCCTCCCCGGCAGAGCCCTCCTGTCTCCCTCAGCACGGCTTTACAGAGCCACGAAGTGAGAGTTCCCTTTTCTCGTGGCTCTGTTAAGCCCGCCGGCACAGATGGGAAACTCTCCCTTCACGGCTCTGTAAAGCCGCACTAAGGGAGACAGGAGGGCTCTGCCGGGGCGGCCGCAGGGCACTTCCTGTGGCAGCGGCAGCAGCTCCTCTCCTCGGGGGGGGGGGGGGGGTTTGTGAAGGCCGGCAGCGGCAAACTCACCCTCCTTTTCCAGGCAGCCGTGGCTCCCTGCCTCTTAGAGAACTGCGGCTGTGCTGTGATCTGCAGTTTTAAATAGAAACAAAACCGGTGCAGAGCCTTCCCGTGTCTGTGAAGGACCGACCCTGTGTAGCTTTGTCCCGCCCCCAAAGGAAGTTGCATGTAACTTCCTTTGGGGGCGGGACAAAGCTGCACGGGGTCCTTCACGGAGGTGAGACGGCTCTGCACCAGTTTCGCTTCTATTTAAAACTGCAGAGAGGGCTGAACCCTGAGGGACTCCTTGTATATAGAGGGAATGGGTTAGAGGTTTTTTGGCCAATTTGTACAAATTGATTGTGGTTTGTGAGATAGGAGTGAAGCCATTCGAGGGCAGTACTGCAAATTCCTATGTTGAAAAGACGTTGTAGGAGGCTCTCATGGAATACAGTGTCGAATGCTGAGGCAATGTCCAAAACGTTTAGGATAAAGCCGTGTTGAGTGTTTTCTATACTCTTGATGAGTCTGTCGATTAAGGATATTAGTAAGGTTTCCACTCCATGATTGTGTAAACTGTGTTGCTGCCAGTTCAGGGGGGGGATTTACATCAATGTGATTTTGAAGATGGACTACCTTTTCAATTATTTTCGCAATGAATGCAAGCTGGAAATAGGTCTGAAGGAGTTAGGGACATTTGGGTCAAGTTTAGGGTTTTTTAGTATTGGTTGGATGGAAGCTTTCAGATATTTTGGGAAGTATCCAAGAATGAAGAAGGTTGATAGTAGTTTGAGGAGGACTGGGGCAAGCTCTATTTTCATGATCCTAAGCCAGTAGGAGATGACATGGCGTCAATGCTGTGGATTATATTCTCCAACTGAGCTTTCGAGATTGGGCTGAAGGAGTGCAGAAGTGCACTGTCACAGTGTAGGTCTTTGGGTTTGCTAGAGGTTGGAGGAGAAGGCAAGCTGTTTAATGGCGTTGGGTATTTTGATTGTAGGTATTCAGAAAATGCTTGTGGTTCAATGGCATTTGTGTTGAGAGCTTGGCTGGTGTCTCTTGTTAGCCTGTTAACTATCTCATACAACTCTCTAGGTTTGTTTATTGCTTTCATTATTAATTTGGTATGGTGGTCTTTTTTGGCTTTGTTGGTTTTGGAATGATATGTTTGTAGGGTGAGTAGGTATAGAGCCTTTTCTTGAACTTTTCCGGTGATTCTCCATCTGTGTTCCAGTTTCTGTAGTTTCCTCTTTAATGTTTTGATGATTTCAGTCCTGTCCGTGATAGGTGAGAAGTTACTGTAGACTCGTGGTGCTGACAAGAGGCCGAATGGAAGGGCCTTGTATTGGTAGTGAAGTGGAGATGATACTTCTGGGATGAGTGTAGGGGGTATGCAAGTGTATGCATCCTTTAGAGCCAGAGATGCAAGCCAGCTGTCATCCTGGATTAGGGGGAGGATGGTTCTCATGAAGTGCATGCAGAACTTCTCCTTGAGGATGCACTTGTTGAATAGTCTGAGATCAAGAATTGGCCACCATCCTCCTGAATTCTTGGAGATGAGGAAATAATGAGAGTAAAAGCCTTGGTTGATTCCGGTGCCAGGGACCAACTCTATGGCCTCTGTCTGAAGAAGGACATGGATCTCCCAGAGAAGTGGTGTTTCCTTGGCTGCATGACTGGTATGTGTAGGGAGCCGGAGGGGGCTTGACCCGAAAACAAATACGGAACACCTAGTGGATTATCTCAAGGACCCAGTGGTCAGTCGAGATGTCTGCTCATGCCTTTGCAAAGCGTGAGAGGCGACTCCCCCCCCCCCCCCCCGGCACATCCTTCAGGGAGGAGTGGTCAAAAACCTGGGGAGGCTTTTGTTGAGGAGGACACTTGGGACTTCTGCAGTTTCTTCTCCGTTTGGTATGGCTTGTGCAGGTGAGAGCTCTGGTAGCGCCATGGTTTTGGGAAATTTGTCTGGCTTAGGCCATAGGAGTTGTACTTGCGCTGCTAGTAGTAAGGTTTTTGGGCACTGTGCAGTCTAGAAGCTCGCTGATGATTTAGTCCTTTGTTGGACAGGGTTTGGAGGGTTGTGCAATCATCTTTTATGCCCTCAACTGTTTTCTTGGCCTTGCTGCCAAAGAGGTTATTCCCTGCACAGGAGGCATTTGCCAGGCACTCATGAATGTCGTCACGCAGGCTGGATGCCCTGAGCCATGCCATGCACCTGGCAGCAATGGCCGAACCAACTGTGCAGGAGGTGGTCTCGAAGGCATCAAATGCCAATCTGATGAGGTGACAAACCATGGAGAATTGGTGTCAGAAGATTTTTTGCTTCCAGAGGCAGGGAGGCTGGGGCCTCCCTTGCCCTAGTGAGCAGAGAGTTGTGGTACATGACACTTTGAAATTGATGTGAGGTGATTTTTGCATTCAGCATGGTGCCCTGGAATACTTTCTTCCTGATTTTGTCCAGCATTTTCTGGTCCTAGAGGAGGGTTTGTTGGAGTGCTCTTTGGGAGCTCTTTATGCTCTTCAGTACCATGATGATGGACTGGTGTGGCAGCTATGTCTTTTCAAAACCTGGGGTTGGCTGGACCTACTACTTAAGCTCAAGTCTTTTTGTCGCAGTAGGGGCTGACATGGGGGTCTGCCATACTTTGTCCTTACAATTCGTTAGCACTTGGTGTACGGACATAGCCACAACGGGGGCGTCCAGATATTTCAAAAGTCCAAGGACTTTGTATCTTGGATCCGGAGTGTCCTTGGGTGACAGTCCAAGCTGCATAGAGAGGTTTTGCAGAAAGTTAGGGTAAGGTCCTCCAGGGGAGAGGCTGGGTTGAAGGGGGCAGTGGGGCATCCAAAGTGAAGCGGGTGACTGTGCTCTACTGCTGTCAGCAGCACACCAGAAGGAGTTATCAGAGTCTTGATCACCCTCCTCTTCTGTAGTGAGGGGCTCTGGGGGAGGGGATGCGGTGTGATTCATAGGAGGTGCTGTGCGGGGTGGTTGCTGGGTCAATGTGCTATGGGGCTAGTGCTCTTGACAGTGGTGTGCCCAGGAACTGCTGTACCATTGACCTCCCTCAGAGCTCCATTAGGTCATGTTTGTTTGTTCATTCTTTCTTTAAATATGTGAAGGAGAGCTCTCTGTGTCTGCCCTAGAAGGCGGATGGAAAAAACTGAAGCAGGAAAGGAAGGGAATTCTTCTGAGCTATGGGAGAGCTATTCTGGTCCCAGGGGATGGACATATCTAGTCATGGCTGACTCAGACTGCTTATCCATGGAGAAAGGTCTATATTTCAGGAGGAAAAAAAAACATTGCAAACCAGTTCATATTATTCAAGGTGCAGATAAGAATATGGGTCCTAACTAGATTAATACAATCTTTGCTTTTGTAATTGCCATCAAATGGATCTTGTAACCGCTCTGCCAAGAAGGTTGGTGCCTGTTCATTCATCTGATAAAAGCTACCTAAGCATGTTATTATTTTACTAATCTCATTGTCTCTTCTAGCCTGACCGTGACCAAGCTCTGAGCCCCTTCTTCAAAAGAAGCCCTCCACGGTTTCAGAGCGAGATTCTGTTAATAGGCAGGGGAGGTGCAGTGGGATGAACATAAGGAGTAGTGAACTTGCCTTAAACTCATATGATTCCTCAATAACCACTTCCAGCTTGCGATGCTCCCCAAGAGTTGGACATCCCATCCTCACAATCTCTTCCACTGGCTTATTCTCATTGGAGTCACCTACAGAAAAAGAGGAAGATGAATAGAGGTTAATAAGGTCGTCCTCATCTATTTGAAACCCCTCTCATCAGACTTGGGTGAATTATGGAGATACAACAGCCAAGTACAGCATCTCAACTGGAGACTAAAAGACAGGTGGAGACAGGGGTGAAAATAAGACTCAGTTATATTGAGGTTATGCTCTCGGTGCATAGAATGTACAATAAGAAAAATCAAATTAAAAACGCAAGCAAATTTAGAAAGGCCCCCCTCCCAACACACATTAAAAGTAGCTTGAAATTAAAACAAAGATCAAGGTTTTGAGATTTCATTTTATTTAAATATACCACCTATTCAAAATTATCTAATGGTTTACAGAAAATATGAAATAAAAAAAAAGAAAAACATTAAAAAGTGAAGAAAAATAAAGCAATAGGTGTGTGAGAGAGAAAAAATAATGGATATGGAGAACAAATCTGCAGGAAAAGGAAGGAAGGAAGACAGAAGAGGGAGATGATCTGGGATCCATCAGTCATTCTGGAGTTCCAAGAAATCCACCAAATGAGTGTGAAAGTTTGGTAAAAAAATGTTTGAGGTCTACTGAACCCGTTTTCAGAAATGCTTAAAAAAGGTAATCCTGATGTGATTTGTTTTTGGCAAACCTACCTGCAGCAGAGGTTAATCTTGTAAGAATATATATAAATGTTTTTAAAAATGTGAGAATTCAATTGTCTGGCCCTATTAAAATCCATCCAAACACAAAGCGGAGAAATCAGACCCACACAAGCAGTTTTATTTAGTAACCCAACTTAGCCAGGTTTTTGGTACTCACCCCCTGCTGCAGGCCTGAGTGCAGATCTTTTTCCAACTGTAGCTGTCCCTTTTGGTAGTCAGTCTATCCACTTGAATATACAAACGTGTGCAAAGCCAATAATCCTTTTGCTAAAGATCTCGCACAACGAGCGTCAGTGCTTGGAATTCCAGAATGACGCTCGTTGTGTGAGCTCTTTAGCAAAAGGATCTTTGGCTCTGCACACATTTATATTTTCAAATGGATAGACGGACTACCAAAAGGACTACTACAGCTGGAAAACGATCTCTCTTATCCCTGATGCAGTCCTGAGTGCCAAACCTTTGCCAAGTTGGGTCACTAAATAAAACTGCTTGTGTGAAGACTTGTGAGGCTGTGGGTCCGATTTCTACACTTTGTGTTTGAATGGACTTTATTGTGGAGTACCTTTCACTTTTGTTTGTTGGCCTATTAAAAGCCAACCAAGAAGCCTGTTTTTTGGAGGTTGCTTTTAAATCATAATCCCTTATTTTGCTGTTCATACCATGCTATTTTTAACCATTCCCATAATTTAAGTTCCCTAATTAGTTTGTCTTGAATAGACTGGAAGCTCAATGGAGAAAAGACTTTCTCTTATGTGGACAGTGCTGCATCTCTATTTGTGTTATAGAAATGATAAATAGTAGTAAAGTAAATACGATAATGAAGTAATGTAAATGCTCAAATTCAGCGAAAATGAATCCAAGCTTAGAAAGAGGCTGTCATAACAGTGCAAAGGACTTGTTCAAAATGTTGTTAAGCCATTCCCTTGGGTCCTGCATAAATTCATCAATGCCTTATTTTCTTGATGATTCTGAAGTCCAGGGGAGAGATGCTGAGACCTGAGTAACTATAGAAACATTCCATAACTAACTCTTCCACACAAAGGGCTCCAAAATTCCATGAGATTACCTAGTGTAGCTCTTGTAAAAGCTGGGGTGTGCAAACCTGGGAAAGGGGGAACATCAGGTGGGCTAGACTATGAGCTGAAAGCCTGGAAATGGCAGCTCATGTAGACCACAAGATGGAGGGGAAGCCCTACAGCTGTAAGAGGCTTTGTCAAGGTGCCACTTCCACTGCAGCAGGTCTGAGAGAAGAGCTGTTTCCACTGTAGCAGGCCCAGGAGGAGCCACCATCCTGAAACACCAGTCTGGGAGGAGTTTCTGTTGCTGACGGCCTGGTGGTAAAATGAGGTAAGAGGGAGAGGAATGGGGAAGAGACAAAGAGGCTCAAAGAGAGGGAGAGATGGAGAATAAAGGCAAAGGGTTTAAGCAAAATAAAGATCAACAAAAAGACTTTTTCAAGTACATTCGTAGCAAAAGGCCTGTGAGAGAGTCAACTGGGCCATTAGATGATAGAGGGGTAAAAGGGGCAGTAAGAGGAGACAAGGCGACAGCGGAGAGACTGAATGAATTCTTTGCTTCGGTCTTTACTGAGGAAGATGTAGGGATGTTACCCAACGACACAAAGAGAGAGCACCAAACTCGCAGAGAGTCCAAGACAAACAAAAGGGTGAGCAGGATAAGGGTCACTTGCACTTTATTAATGAACAACCCTGACGCGTTTCGGCAGATGCCTTCATCAGGGGCCTAAAAGGACTGCAAACCAGATAAAAACATATAAACAAAACATCAATAAATACATGCTAAAATAATAATAATAAATATAAACATCAATATATGATCACAAGTAAAAGAAAATTATACTTACACGTTGTACTCTAGTCATGCATTAAACGAAGCGCATAAACAATGTGTGACCAATAGTACAATAGATAATGCTGAAAGAACAATAAATACGTTAAAATACCAAAATGCATATGACTTCACATTAAGAAACAGTGAAAAACAAGGAAAATGGGAGACCCAGACCAGGAAACATATTATGTAAATATATATATAGTATGAATGATAACAATAACAATGTAACATTAAAAGATGATAAAAACCAATAAATACATGAAATTAAAAGAACAAAATATTTAAATACATCATTGTTGAAACAAAAGCATTTCAAAACATCATAAAATAAAATCCAATTTGGTCTGGCTGGGTGGGGTCTCTGGTCCCGGGCATTGGGGTATTCTTACAGGGTGGGGGGGGGAGGGTGGGAAGGGGGGGGGGCAGAGAACGTCTGTAAAGTTTTGTAAAGTTTGTAAAGTTTGCAATATGTTGCACAGTTGTGTACTAAACTCACCTAGTGTGTAATAATGTGTCTAGTTTATGTAATAAGGTCCAGGATAGCTTGGTACTCTTGCCAGCCTATTCTTGTTAGCTTACTGTTCTGTTGTAGGTTCTCCTGGTGATTGTACTTGGGGGTGGGCAGGAGCATTACGAAGGCCTTGGTGACGTATGAGCAGGATGTGTATTCTTACTGCTAATGTTACTGGCTTGGTCTGCTGTGCATTGTATAATGTTATGCTGTTATATTTTGTTTTGGGAACAATAAAAATCAATTTGTAGTAAAATAAAATCCAAAAACATGAAAACATTGGTAAATAAAGACCAATTTAAATTTAAAAACAAAGGCTCAAAGCAATAAGAATTAGAATAGTTGTAAATGAAACCAATAAAAGCCACTAGGTATAAAGATCATTGGACATCTATATAGTAACACTACTAAATAACACACTATGTGTGTAAAAAATGCCAATGTATTGGGCTATAACATAGGGGCAAAATGTGGCATACTAAAAAGTAAAAGTATATAGACATCTAAAACTTAAAATAAATGCAAAACCATACGATATGAAAACCAAGGTGAAACCATGCCAGAAAATAAGCTTTAAAAAATATAATATATCCATGGCGCCAGAAAATAAAGAAGTAAAAACAAATTTGTGAACAGCCCATGGAAAAAAGGCCCCTCGTACCTTAAGCAATTACATGAAAAATTAAAACAGCCCTAAAGAACGTGAAATGACACATTTTAAAAAAACATTTAAAAAATGACACATTTTAAAAATACGAGGAATCAATATAGGCAATATGTGCATGTACTTTGAAAAAATAATAATTAAAGGCTAAGTATGGCTGATAAATAAGACAGGTTTTATCGATACGGTCTTATTTATCAGCCATACTTAGCCTTTAATTATTATTTTTTCAAAGTACATGCACATATTGCCTATATTGATTCCTCGTATTTTTAAAATGTGTCATTTTTAAAATGTTTTTTTAAAATGTGTCATTTCACGTTCTTTAGGGCTGTTTTAATTTTTCATGTAATTGCTTAAGGTACGAGGGGCCTTTTTTCCATGGGCTGTTCACAAATTTGTTTTTACTTCTTTATTTTCTGGCGCCATGGGTATATTATATTTTTTAAAGCTTATTTTCTGGCATGGTTTCACCTTGGTTTTCATATCGTATGGTTTTGCATTTATTTTAAGTTTTAGATGTCTATATACTTTTACTTTTTAGTATGCCACATTTTGCCCCTATGTTATAGCCCAATACATTGGCATTTTTTACAAACATAGTGTGTTATTTAGTAGTGTTACTATATAGATGTCCAATGATCTTTATACCTAGTGGCTTTTATTGGTTTCATTTACAACTATTCTAATTCTTATTGCTTTGAGCCTTTAGTTGTTTTTAAATTTAAATTGGTCTTTATTTACCAATGTTTTCATGTTTTTGGATTTTATTTTATGATGTTTTGAAATGCTTTTGTTTCAACAATGATGTATTTAAATATTTTGTTCTTTTAATTTCATGTATTTATTGGTTTTTATCATCTTTTAATGTTACATTGTTATTGTTATCATTCATACTATATATATATTTACATAATATATGTTTCCTGGTCTGGGTCTCCCATTTTCCTTGTTTTTCACTGTTTCTTAATGTGAAGTCATATGCATTTTGATATTTTAACGTATTTATTGTTCTTTCAGCATTATCTATTGTACTATTGGTCACACATTGTTTATGCGCTTCGTTTAATGCATGACTAGAGTACAACGTGTAAGTATAATTTTCTTTTACTTGTGATCATATATTGATGTTTATATTTATTATTATTATTATTATTATCTTAGCATGTATTTACTGATGTTTTGTTTATATGTTTTTATCTGGTTTGCAGTCCTTTTAGCCCCCTGATGAAGGCATCTGCCGAAACGCGTCGAGGTTGTTCATTAATAAAGTGCAAGTGACCCTTATCCTGGGATGTTACCCAAGACTGAAGTGGTATTTAAAGGTGATACTGCAGAGGAATTGAGAGAAATATCGCTACACGGGGAAGATGTATTACAACTATTTGATAAACTGAATAGTAGCAAATCACCTGGACCGGATGGTATACATCCAAGAGTGTTGAAAGAACTGAAATATAAGATTGCAGACCTGCTATTAATAATCTGTGAACTTTCATTAAAATCATCTGTAATACCTGAAGATTGGAGGGTTGCCAATGTAACGCCAATTTTTAAAAAGGGTTCCAGGGGTGATCTGGGAAATTACAGACCAGTGAGCCTGACATCAGTACCAGGGAAGATGGTAGAAACCATCATAAAGAACAAAATTACACAGCATGTAGATAGTCATGGCCTAATGGGAGACAGCCAACATGGCTTTAGACAAGGAAGATCTTGTCTTACTAATCTGATATGTTTTTTTGAAGGTGTGAATAAACAGGTAGACAAAGGTGAGTTGGTTGATATAGTGTATCTGGACTTTCAGAAAGCCTTTGACAAGATCCCTCATCAGAGACTTTTGGCAAAACTAAAAAGCTATGGGATAGGAGGCAATGTACTATTGTGGATCGGGAACTGGTTAAAAGATAGAAAGCAGAGGGTAGGGCTAAATGGCCAATTTTCCCAATGGAAAAAGGTGAATAGTGGAGTACCCCAGGAATCTGTACTGGGTCCGCTACTTTTTGACATATTCATAAATGACCTGGAAAAGGGAATAACTAGTGAGGTTATCAAATTTGCAGATGACACAAAACTGTTTAAAGTTGTTAAAACCCAAGAGGACTGTAGAAACCTGCAGGAGCATCTGGATAAACTGGAAGACTGGGCATCCAAATGGCAGATGAAATTTAATGTGGACAAGTGCAAAGTTATGCACCTAGGAAAGAGCAACCCACACTATGGTTACATGATGCAAGGTTCCACATTGGGAACCACCACCCAGGAAAAAGATTTAGGAGTCATCGTGGATAACATGTTAAAAGCCTCCGCCCAGTGTGCAGCGGCGGCCAAAAAAGCAAATAGAATGCTAGATATCATAAGGAAAGGAATGGAAAATAAAACAAAGGATATTATAATGCTTCTGTATCGTTCCATGGTACGACCGCACCTTGAATATTGTGTGCAATTCTGGTCACTGTATCTTTAAAAGGATATAGCGTTATTAGAAAAGGTACAGAGAAGAGCCACCAAAATGGTAAAGGGGATGGAAGGCTACTCCTATGAAGAGAGGCTACAAAGGTTAGGGTTCTTCAACCTGGAAAAGAGATGGCTGAGGGGAGATATGATAGAGGTCTATAAATTAATGAATGGAGTGGAATGGGTAAACGTAGATCGATTGTTTACGCTATCAGAATATAGAAAGACTAGGGGACATGCAATGAAGCTACAGGGTAAACTAAGACAAGAGAAAATATTTTTTCACTCAATGTGTAATCAAACTCTGGAATTTGTTACCGGAGGATGTAGTAAGAACTGTTAGTGTAGCTGGGTTTAAAAAAGGTTTGGACAAGTTCCTGGAGGAAAGGTCCATAAACCATTATTAAGAAGGGACCCAGGATATCAATGCTTGACCCAGTACAAGCATTGTGGAACTTGTGTCTTTTGGGGATACTGCTAGGTACGTATGACCTAGATGGCCACTGTTGGAAACAGGATACTGGGCTTGATGAACCTTGGTCTGACCCAGTATGGCATATCTTATGTTCTTATAAAAAGTACAAAAATAAAGAGAATGATAAGAAAAGATTAGTGAAAACAGAGTAGGGGGGAAGGGGAAGAAGAAAAATTGGGTTGGGTGGGATTGAGGTTTTTGGGTTTTTTTAGGAGCTAGGAAAAATTTAGCTAATGTCTAAGTTTTTGGAAACATTTTCCATGCCATTCTGTCGCCGAGTGGTGTATGTCTGTGATTGTCTGTTCTGGTGTGTGTGATGTGTACTTGCTCCTTTCAGTTACTTGACAAGAACAAAAACTGCAGCTTTAAGCTGCCGGCTGGCACTGTGATTGCAGCTTTGCAACTGGTTCAAGACAGGCCTGGATTTAGGCATAGACCTAGGCAACCCACAGCTGGTATCACATTTTGATAAGTGCTGGAGTGTTGCTGCCACTATCATGCGTCAATCCGGGCATAAGGCTGCAGTGCCACTGTCTTGTATTGCACTGCAGCCAAGTGGTATCAGGAGCGGCAGCAACTCTGATAGAAAATGTCAGAGCCGAGTCTGCAAGCCCCTCCGGTGCTGACACATCCTGAGGTGCCATGCACCCTTCACTCCCAGGAGTTTCCATAGTAACAGGAAGCCTCTGTGAGTGGAGGAGTTGGGGTGCATAGGACCTGTCAGTGCTGGAGGATTTGCAGGCCCCATATGGAATTCTGCTATAGGAGTTGTCCTCACTGCTGCTTGGGATCAGACCTTACACAAAAGTGAAGGAGTCTGCCTTGGAAAAGGGGAGGATATGGATGGCACAATTGTGGAGGAAGGAAGGCAGAGTAGTTCAACAGAGTTACTTACCTGTAACTGGAGTTCTCCGGGGACAGCAGGATAAGTCAGCAACACTTGGTGACGTCATCCGACGGCGCCGGAAGTACTCTCCATAGCTCAGAAGGGCTTTTCTGCCCTTCTGAGCATGGGCCAACTGGCCCCACCCCCTGCCCGCCCCTAGCTAGCCAGTATGTCCCTAGCTGCGCCTTTGCCGCTAGGAGGCGGGCACCGGACGGAGGCCGACCCCATCACAGGGGAGGTGGGTGGATATGTGTGGCTGACTTATCCTGCTGTCCCCGGAGAACTCCAGTTACAGGTAAGTAACTCCGTTTTCTCCTAGGACAAGCAGGATGAGTCAGTTACACTTGGTGCCTCCCAAGCTGCCACGTGCTGTGGGGGATGGGGGAAGGCTGAGACGTCAGGCATGACAGTGTGTGGCATGTTGCAACAAGAAAGTAGAGACCTAATATATGCAAGTAGAGGTGATGCACCTATGTGCAGTCGCAGCATTCTGGGAACATACAGACCTGCAGGAATCTAGGCTTGCAGGGGCCTAAAGAGGCCTGCAGGAACATATAGGGAAGCACGCAGTTCCCAGGCACTGTACGACGGCCTGCCGTCGCGATTGTAGATAAAGGGGCGACTCTGCGCGGTAGCAGAGATGCCGCCCCATCGAGCAGTGGTGCCGGCCCATTGAGCAGTGGTGGTGCGGGAACAACGCAACGCGGACATCAAGCAGTAGTGGAAGTAGATGAAGAAGCCGCTGCGTCAGTCGCTGGCCCGCGCTGCGTCAGTCGCTGGCCCGCGCTGCGTCAGTCGCTGGCCCGAAGAGGAAAGCAGTCGATGGCACGAAAGAAGAATAAGGGGGTGGGGGTTGTCTCTTTCGCCTTATTTGCCTACGTATTTATTTATTTGTTAATTCTGTAGCCAACTCCGGAACTTGTTACTGGAGAAGGTTGCAACCGCATAGAAGGATAAGAGATAACCGGCAATGTGGAACTTGTGTCGCTGGGCAGGCTTGATTTAGATTGGCCAGTGTTGGAAACAGGATACTGGACGTGACTGGCCTCATCAGACCAATTACGGTGAATCATCCGGGCTATGTCATCAGTGAGGAGAAGGTGCGCGCCGGGATAGTAAGGTGGCATCAGCTATGCTATAAGAGTGGTGTGAGGATGACCACTAATGTTGCAGTGTTTATAAGTCAGTTCCCAGCCGGGCGGTCTGTGGTGATGGCAGCAAGGTTTCAGGCCAGATTGTTAGGGCCATCTGGTCGACAAGGACTCACGGCCTTACGGCCTCATACTTTTCCATGAGTTGCCCATTACCGAAGGTGGTTAGTGCATGGGTGATGTGATAGTCCAAGTTGCAATGGACGCAGGGAGGGCCTCTGGGGAGGAACGCAATGCGTGCGTGCCGCTGTGCATGTTCTTGGCTCTCGCCTGCAGCCGGGCTTTCGCCTGTCTCCAGGGGTGTAGCCCACTGGGGCTGAGCATAGGCCGGGCATATTGGAGACCTATTCCAGGCCCACATGCCCTGGACGGCCGAGGGCCTTCAAGAGCAACGGCTTGTGGAAACTGCTGATCGTCCGTGTGAGCCACAGCAGCCATTCAGTCGTGATTTGGTAAGTGGAAGATGACCGGCTCAGGTCTGGAATACAGCCTGTTAACAGGGTCAGGAGTTAACAGGGTCTGGCTCTGGTGCCGGACAGTCAGCATGCAGATCTGGTGTTGGATCGTCAGCTTGTGGATCCATTCGCGATGAGGCCCGGTGAAGGAGGACGCCTACGGGTTGAGTCCTTGCAAGATCCCAAAGAAGAAGGACTGCCGGGAGGATCCATTCCCTCCCTGACCAGGCCCTGGAGTGCTGAGCTGCAGGCATCGTAGCACCGTGGTAACTCCACAACATGGTCCACGGAGGGTCTTGGACCTGCAACTCGACCCCGTGCCCGCTGGTCTGGACACCTGCCTTGTGCATGCTATAGGAAACTAGACTGGGGTCCCAGGCTAGCTTTGAGCCTGACACTCTGCCTTTCCGCCTCCCTGCCGTTGAGTACAGTGTCATCGAGTTTAAAGGGGCAGGTGCTCCCGCAGGGTGGAGAAGATGACACGCGCCATGAAGACGATGACGGTGGTGTATCCTCCAGTTATGGGAGGGATGCATGGGTCTTGAGGTGGTTCACCAGTAGGCTCAGGGGTAATGGGTGTGGCCTGGTTGTTGGATCACGGCAAGGGCTCC
This sequence comes from Ichthyophis bannanicus, assembly GCA_033557465.1. Classification (NCBI taxonomy): domain Eukaryota; kingdom Metazoa; phylum Chordata; class Amphibia; order Gymnophiona; family Ichthyophiidae; genus Ichthyophis; species Ichthyophis bannanicus. The sequence goes on from CM066039.1 coordinate 200,164,956, forward strand.
GCGGCAGGGCCGTCGCTTCAAATTCCAGGGTTGGCATGAAGGCTGTTGTTGGCGGAAGAGGCAGCGCCGCTGAGTTCGAGAAGCGGAAGGGCATATCCGAGTCCAATGGGATCCCAACCTGGCGTTGTCAGGTGGGTTGCACAGGGACCCCTGCAAAAGAGGTAGAGCGAACCGAGTCTGCTGCCACTAGGATGCGGGTATGTGGCATGGACTGAGCTGAGAGGATGCGAGGAAGTCCAGGCGGATGCAAAGAGGTCCAGGCAAGACAGGGGCACGCAGCACAGGCCAACATATAGGAGCGGGTGGCCCGGCAGTGGGGTTCAGTGCTGCTGAGCTGAGCCAGTGCTGCTGGGTGTGGCAGATTGCTGACTTTCTCCTTGGACAGCCACCGTTGCCTGCCCTTAGGAGCAAAGGATGGTTTCCTGGGCCATTTGTGGTAGTTAGCTCCTGAAGCGTATGTACTAACCCGTGGACCATGAACATCCTCCTCTGTATGTGCCTGCATAGATTGGAAGGCAGGTCCTGAAGCTCATGCGCTGGTCAGTGGGCTGTGAGCACTTTCCTCTGTATGAGCCTGCAGAGGGTGGTAGGCTATTATGCTGTCTGCCCCTCTCTTCAGTACGGAGGTAAGTCAACCTGGTGTGCGAAAGATGTGGGATCAGGATGACAATGGGCTGTGATAAGTAAATAGATATAGATATATAGATATGGACTTGGTTTGCAGGAGCCAGGACTGGGACCTGAGCCTGTGACCTCCTGCTCCTGAACACACTGGATGTGTGTACTGTACCAGCTGTTGCCACGGTTGTAACAAGTGGCGCCCTGTTGGGTAATGTCAACCCTCGTGTGGTATGTACCCTGAACCATGGGCTCGGGAAAGGTCTTGGAAGGACCTACTGCTGAGGAACTGAAGTGTAGTGACAGGTAATAGGATGTGGAGGTAGACCAATGGAGGGTCAAGAGGTCTGCTTATGGTCTACCGCTCCAGCTGGAAGAAGCCACAATCTGCAGTTGTTGCCCTGCTGGAGGGCGGCGCTGGCTAAACTCGAGATCCGGTCTGTACCTTGACCTGGAGTAAGCCTTGCAGTGGAGCGAAGAGTGGCTCGGGCCTGGACGTTGTAGGGGGACTTGCAGCCCCCAGGAATTCATAATCCTTTTTATTATTATTATTTTTTTTTTTTTTGCAGGAGCCGTGATATGGACATGCTCTGTAAGATCTATGGCTGGGGATTAAACCTGTGACCCTCTGCTTCTGGACATATTGACTGTGTGCACTGCACCCCACTGTTGCCACAGAAGTAGTCCCTAGAGAGCAGGTAGGAGTTGAACCCTTGGCCCATTCCTCCCAAGGACAGTGTCTCAGCTACACTGCTATATCTATGTAGGTAGGCATGGGGCGTGAACATCCCTTTAGGTTCAGAGTCTGGTGTGCGCTGATGCGGAGTTAAGGTGCAGGCATCAGACCGGAAGAGCCTCTAGTAGGTACGGGATCGCCCATGGAGCAGTGAGCTTCAAGGCAGCCAAGCACCTACCGCTGAGCTAAGCTTGGGCTAAGCGGCTTGGTTCTTCCTCAATAAGGGCTGGGAGGCCTCAACGAGCGAGGAGGGGGGTCCCTCCGCCTAGTGGCTGACTTATCCTGCTGTCCACGGAGGACTCCACTGTGCGCCATGGCACGGCTCACCCCCAGAAGGGTCATGAGCCCGTCCTCCGTAGCCGCGTTGGTGTTCAGCCGCTCGGCGCTCACCAGGATCTGGCTGAAGTTGCAGGCAGCACTGAACTTGCGGCGCTTGGAATAGACGTCAGAGGGTCTGGGAAAATGAAGCAGGTGGCGCCGAGCCAGACTCTTTCATAATCGGCGGCACAGGACTGGGGCGGCAGCCATGGAGGACTGGGGTAGCAGCCCCCGGTGGAGGCGGAGCTTGAGAGATGCAATCCTGTGGAGGGGATAGGAAACCAGTCTCTGCTCCTGGACATAAGGCAACTGAAGTTGTCCAAAGTCACCAATCCGCAAACTGGGCAGTCTGATCAAGCCAGGGTGCTTTCCATGTTCGCTTCCGACGGTTGTTGAAGCGTAAACTTCCTTTCAGCGTAGGGCCTATCAAAAAACACTTCTGAAGGATTATGGCGCGCAGAGACCCATTTGCAGTTCGGGAGGAGGACTAGTGTCAGCGCCGATCCGTGAAACATGAGCATGATCACAAGAGCCAGCGCGAAAACATAAGACTGGGAAGCTGAACTCCGAAAGCAGAGGTCACTTGTCTAACGGGGACGTGTAAGGAGGGGTGGGGTCGCCAAAACAATACTGGAGGCAGCCCGATCCAGGAGCCGTGCGAGGAGGCGCACTGTATCTGTTTCCTGCCACCTTTCACTCCTAAGCCTCTGCTTCTCGCCTTTCCCCCGTGGAACCCTTTGATGGGTTACTGGGAGTGATTTGGCGCTGGCGAGGGAATGATCAGCTTCAAACTACCAGCTAGAAAACAGTGTATGCATCAGTTCCCAGCCCGATCCTTGGCTCCTTACTCCTAGAGAAGCCACATCACCACCTCAGGCCACTAGAAAGGTTGCGGATCAGTTAACCACCAGCCGCATGAAAATCTGAGGCTGCGACGCCGCAGCGATCAAGGCTGGGAGCCGGGACGGAGCCCGGCAGTTTCTCCCTTGACTGGTCTGGAGTCTGAAAGGCTGAGACTGCACCATCTGCGGCGACGGAGGCCGGCAGCGATCAAGGCTGGGAGCTGGGACGGAGGCCAGCAGCTTCTAGCTGGTAGCATTGGCGAGCCTTCCAATTTTGGAGTCGTCCTCCGCTGAGATCGGCGCCAACCAATGGCGCTGCAGGGAAGGAGCCAAGATGATATCGGGCCATACTGAGGGATGCCTCCGCGCCGAACAGAACCATCGGCGCCGATGGCGATAGGCCCCTCCTTCCTGCTTGGAACGGCACTGACACTGGCGCTGCAGGGGAGGAGCCGTTGTAATCAGGCCATTTCGATTGGATTGGCGCCGGCCAATGGCGCCGCAGGGGGAGGAGCCCGGAGCCGTGATGTCATCGGCAAGATGGCTGCCGTCCTCGGATCCTCGTAGCCGTCCTGGTCACCTCGTGGCCGGTCGCATCAGAGCTGCTGGGATGTAAGCAGCTGAGAGGAGGTCCGGGTAAACCGGCATCCAGCGTCAAGTGAGTAAGCGCCTCTTAAGCTGCATTCCGGATGAAGGCTTCAGGAGGCGAGATACATGCAGCATGGCCGGGGATGGGGGCCTTAGAGGCACATCCCAATGGTAGAGGCTGCAGCAGTAGTGTTTCGTAACCGCATAGAGCTTACTAGCTTCCTTTCTCACAGAGAAGGCAGGTCTTGCACTTCAAGCCTCAGAGTTACCAGGCAAGACTCTTGCTTCTGAGCCCTTACACTCTAGGCTGCAAGCGCATGGCCGGCAGGCACAGGGATCCCAGCCATCCCTTCTTGGAAAAGATCTGGAAAGAGAAGAATCAGAAACAGCATTAAAACATTTTAAAACGATAAGGAACAGGAATTCCTCTTGAAATGGTGTAATAATTGTGGAATTTCAGTGAAGAGTAGAGGGGTCCATCTTGTTGGCAAGGCGGAAGAACTGAAACTGGCTAGCTAGGGGCGGGCAGGGGGTGGGGCCAATTGGCCCCTGCTCAGAAGGGCAGAAAAGCCCTTCTGAGCTATGGAGAGTACTTCCGTCTCGGCGCCGTTGGATGACGTCACCAAGTATGGCTGACTCATCCTGTTTGTCCTAGGAGAATGGCGGATCCCTTTTATCTGTGCTCTTCTCTGCCACTGCCAGCTCCAGTCTTTGTTCATTCTATTTTGCTGCTCCATATGCCTGGAACAAACTACCTGAGTCTGTGCATTGGGCTCCTTCAGCCCTATTCAAATCCAGACCTATCTCTTTGAAGCCACTTTTGGATTCTGATGCGCCTCACTCTCTTGTCTACTGCCTATGTGTATCTTACCATACTCTAGTCCAGGGGTCTCAAACATGCGGCCTTGTGCGGCCCGCGAAGCACTTACCGGCGTGTAAAAAATAAAAAATTCCAAACTTGCCGCCGCCACAGTATAAAGCGTCCCGCGGGCCCCTCTGCCTGGCAGAGTCCTCTCCTCCCTGCAGCATCAGCTCCAAAAGCGGCGGCTTTCAGAGCCGCGAAGAGAGAGAGTTTCTCTCTCGCGGTTCTGAAGAGCAGCGAGACTCTCTTCAGAACCGCGAGAGAGAAACTCTCTCTCTTCTCGGCTCTGAAAGCCGCCGCTTTTGGAGCTGATGCTGCAGGGAGAGGACCCTGCCAGGCAGAGGGGCCCATGGGACGCTTAATACTGCAGCGGCGGCGGCAGCAGCAGCAAATATACATTTTTTTTAAAAATCTACCTTGGCTGATGGTGGGAGAGGGGTTAGGACTGGTAATGGGCTATGGGGGGGGGGGAGGCTAGGACTGGTAATGGCCTATGAGGGGGGTAACTGAAAATGGGGTGATGGGGGGGTTAGGACTGGTAATGGGTTATGAGGGGTAAGACTGGAAGTGGGCTATGGGGGGTTAGGACTGGTAATGGGCTATGGAGGGCTAGGACTGATAATGGCCTGGAGGGTTGCTAGGACTGGAAATGGGCTGAGTGGGAGGGGGGCTTGAACTGCAAATGGCTGATGGGGAGGGGGGCTTGGAATGGAAATGGGTTGTGAGGGGAGGGAGCTAGCACTGGAAATGGGCTGATGGGGGGGAGCTACGATTGGAAATGGGCTGATGGGGGGCTAGGACTGAAAATGGGCTGATGCAGTGACTAGAAGGGAGTGGGTGCTGTGTGGGACTGGAACTAGAAGGGAGCTGATGTTGGGGGAGGATTAGAATGGGATGGAGCTGGGAGAATGAAATGGAGAGGGAAAAAATATTTTGTGTGGGAGGGAAGACAAATCTACAATTGGCCAGGTATTGGGAGAGTAAGTGGGGATTGAGGATGGAGGGGTAAAATTTGAGTGGATGAAATAGGAATGAGGAAAGAGCAAAAGGAGAAAGATTAGTATGTTAAAGCAGATGTAGAGGGAGAATGGAAAAAGCTAGAAGAGAGAAGAAAGGACAAATGGACAGCAGACGATGGAGAGTTAGCAGAAGGCACGAAGAAACCAGAAGAAAGTGGCTGGAACAATTGCAGCTGAAAAAAAATGCACAAAAGGTAGAAAAATCTCTTTATTTTGAATTTATTAACTGGAATATGTCAGTTCTGGGAAATGTGCATCAATAACGTCTGCGCTTTGTTTAGTACAAGAGGAAATTAATTTATAGTTTTATTTCTACAGTGTTGTTGTACATTCCAAGTTTGGCTTTTGGGGGTCCCAGTTTAATTGTCTTGTTTCTATATTTTGATTCCTTGTTTGGTGATGGTGTATGTTCTGCATGTGTAACTGAGCTGAGGTATTCTGTTTATGTAATTCCTATTTGACATTGCTACTTGTTCTTTGTCCCCAGTAGGTCATGTATTGTTATTCTCTGAAATGTATTGATTTAATATTTGCAGTGTTGCCTTTTGATAGGTAGGGTATGGTGCTTTGTGAGTCCTGGTAGTGCTGTTAGGATATGGCGGGTTTGCTATGGGTTCTAAATGGGCAGTGTTTGTTTGTAGTAGTTCCTAATGTGCCTGGCGGTTGGCACTGGATTATAGTAATGTAGAAATCGTTTAGTCTTTCTTTATTCATGCACTTATTAAGAGGCATGTTTACTAAAAGTTAGGGTATGGTAACATTATGCAAATATTTATGCAAATGAGGTCCCTTATGCAAATGAGGTCCCACGTCTCATGCGGCCCCCGGGTTATTTTACAAGTCCTCATTTGGCCCTCAAAGCAATTTGAGTTTGAGACCCCTGCTCTAGTCCCTAGTTTCACTATGCATTTTGTCTTGATCAGAGCTTACAATCTAATGAGCAGGGACTGTGTCTTGCATCTCCGTGCGTATGCCTTGTAGTAGTACTTTTTACTCAGCTGTAAGATCTTGTATCTGCTATAATTAGAATGACATCACCCAGTTGGGCAGCTGAAGCATCCTGCTTGTTGATGGAGAAACCTTTTCATCCACAGCACCCCCACAGACATAGACACACATAAAGGATATCCTGGATACTTGGCCTGGTGTCAAAATGTCTCACTAACCAACTGGCTCTTGAACCAGGGTGGAGCTGGATTTCAAGTGAGAAATAGGCACGGGGGGGGGGGGGGAGGGAAGAGAAAAGCGGCGGAGTTCCTGAGGAGGTGTGTAGCGTGCGATAAGAGAGGAAAGGTAACAAGGAACTGCAGAATGAATGCACTTGTAGATTAGTAGGAGAAGATTGAACTGAATGCAGATACTGATAGGGAATCAGTGAAGTGACGAGAAGAGGGGTTACATGACTATAGTAACACTGGCGGAAGATAAGCCATGCAACTGAGTTTTGAAAAGATTGAATAGGAGAGAGATGATTCGGAGGGAGACCAGCAAGGAGCAGGTTACAATAGTCAAGGCGGGAGGTGGCTAGTGAGCGTGTAAAAACCTTTAGGAGCATGCATAACCATTCCTGCATCCCCCTATTGTGTTAATTTTTCTAAGCTACCACATGGTCATGACAAGGTACTCTCTCCTCATTCTGTTCCCTGGGGCACATTTTTCCACTATTTTTTCAAAATTTTCTTACTAATTTTCCCCCTGTCCTCCTCAAACACACAAAAAACCCCATTCTAGCTAGCTTTAGCTACCCTCCTCTCTTCCATCCCCCCCCCCTCTGATGCATGAAGATGAACTTCAAAAAGTGTAAGCACGATGAAGAATGGTGGCACAGGACCCGCACTTACTCTGCTTCAAGTATCTTGATCCAGATCATATTGGCAGCTGTTCTCTCTGTAGTAGAATATCTCCGTGAGCCAAGAGGAACTGGGAGTACAAATTCAAAGAACTAGCTGCTTCACAATCTCAGTCCCTGGCTTGGTCAAGGTCGAGACAGTCTGAATGTGCCTATAGAGGTGCCTCAACAGTTTCTAAAAGGAACTCATAAGAGGCAGCTTTCTGAGGGTCTTGAACCAGCGAAAAAGCAACCATCAGACCAATCCTGAGACCACTACTCTGGCTACCAAAAAAAGAAGATGCAGTAGTCATCTAGGAGGGAGCAAAGTTCAAAGGACTGTCCTGCAAGCCAGTCCCTCCATTCATTTCACTCTCCTACAGTTCCAGATCTCTAAGCTCCATCACCCCCGTAGGTTCTCTTTCTGTATATACCTTTCTTCTGGTACCCTCACCCAGGTCTCCTCCTCCTCCCTTTATTTCTTTTTCTACTTAAGCCCTTAGTTGATGCAGGATGTTATCATTCACATACATCTTTACTTTGATCTGTGAGATTAAAGATCTTAAATTAGCTTCTGTTGCTTTTTGCAGTTTTTCTTGTGGCAATATTCCTCTTCCAGTTTTTGGTGGATTCTCTTTGTATATCCTCTTGACTGAAAATATAGGGGTTGTAGCATAAAAGTAACAGTACATTATCTTCTCTTTATCTGCAGAAGTCCACTTAACTGTAGTTCCTAGATGTCCCTTCAGTCCAGTCTCTCACATCTGCGTTGTGCTCCCCTTCCAGCAACTTGGAGACTGAGCATGTCATCATCTTGATGACTCTGGGGTATATATACCACTGGCATCTCCCACCAGCTCCAGTATGCTCAGTCTCCAAGCAGCTGGAGGGAACAGCAAGCCAGGAGGCTAGGCTTTCTGGAGAGACAGTGAAGAAGAATGTAGGATTTTTTTTTCCATTACCTCCACTTTGTTTCTGGGCTCCTGCTGCAGCTAGCGAAGTCAGTGTGTTGGGCAGGGGAAGGGACTTCCCTCCCTTCTCTTCTTCATCGGGCCTGGCCCAGGAGGAGGCTTTGGGAGAAGGAGAGCATTGAGCAGAGGCCTCTGTTGCCAGAGCAGCTTTGATCCCATGAGCAGGTGAGGAGCCGCTGACTGGAAGAAGCAGTGCCTGTGGGGCAGCTCATCTTGTTCTGTTCCACCTTGCTGCCAAAGCTCGTAAAGGCAGCTGAGCATGGGAGCAGGATGGCGATGTGTGAATGGCAGTAAAAGGAGAGACTTGAAAGGAGAGCCCTTCAGGATTCGCCTGAGTCGACGGTGGTGTTGGCACACAGCAGTGGGCTGTGTGGTGAGGTAAGATAACCATGTGGCCACCAAGCGCGTGGTGGAAGGAGGCCTGCTTTTAGGTGCGAGGGAATTGAGCACAGAAGTCAGGCCGGTGCGTTTTTGCAGTTTTTCCTGCCGGTTGGCCCTGGAACGGTTTTAGTTCTCTAGGGCACGTGGGTGGGGGGGAGGGGGGGCTCTGTGGAGTAAAGAGAATTGAGACATGTCTAATTTATTTAGTTTTACTTAGTCCTAATTGTAAGTGGGTTTTTTGTTTGTTGTTAAGTGCCATCGAGTCGGAGTTGACTCATGGCGACCCTCTGGATAGCTATCCTAAATTGTGTTCAGTCTTCATTCAGGCAGCTCACTGTTGACAGACTGGTACCCGTAGCTGCTGCTGTTGTATCGATCCCTCTCATTGCTGGCCTTCCTCTTTTGCGTTGACTTTCTATCTTGCCAAGCATGATGTGTCCAAAGTATGAAAGTCGAAGTCTTGTCATCTGAGCTTCTAAAGAAAGCTTAGGTTTGATCTCCTCTAGTGCTGGCTGGTTTGTTCTTCGGGCAGTCCATGGTATACACAATATTCGCCGCCAGCACCATAATTCAAAGGCAACAGTTTTCTTCCTGTCTATCTTTTTCACTGTCCAGCTTTCACATCCATATGATGTTATTGAAGATACCATGGCTTGAACAAGTGGAATCTTTGTATGGAGAGAGACATCTCTGCTCTTGAGAATCTTATCTAGGTCTTTCATAGCCATTCTGCCAAGAGCAATGCATCGTCTGATTTCTTGACTGCTTGTTGCTTCTTTATTGATAATTGATCCAAGTAGATTAAAGTTGTTTACGATTTCAATTTCTTCTTCAACGATGAACCTGTTGATTATGCCAGTTGTCATGATGTTTGTCTACTGTAGATACCAAACAAATAAACCACACTCACCACTAACCAAATGGGGTCTGTGATTCTTAACGTATCACTTCCTTTGTAAACAGAAGCCTCACCAGTGCACATCCAAAGAGATTGAAAGAAGGATTGCCTTTTTTGCAATTTCTCCGCTACCGACGTAATTGTTCTAGTTTGAAAGACTTTAAGATCAAGTCTCGGCAGCTAGTGCGAAATTTTGAAACACGGGGGTATCCCACAGAAGTGGTTAAGCGAGCGTACACCAGAGCTATGTATAATGATCGACAATGGCTACTGAGCGAACGCCTGGATAAAAGTACAACCAGGGATGAGGAGAGAGTAAATGTGATCACTTTGTACTCTCCGCTGAGTAGTCATCTACAGAAAATTATACGGAGACAAAGTAATGTTATCCGTACAATTCCAGGTTTGGAGGGCAAGCGACTCCGGTGTGTCTGGAGTAGGCACAAGAATATAAAGGAACATCTTAGTTCTACAGTTCTCCGACCGATTAGTTCTGTGGTACCTTTGGATAAAGTCGGTGGCCATAGCAAGTGCGGATCATGTAGCATCTGTGATATCACTATGGAACTCCAACAGTTTGAGCATCGAGGGGTTAAGTATGTTCTTAGAAAAAATACTACCTGCATTTCACAGGGTGTTGTATACGCCATTAAATGCCCTTGTGGTTTTTTGTACATTGGACAAACGATCCGGTCTTTTCATATTAGGATGGCTGAACATCGTAGCCGAATCAAGTGTAAAAGGTTGGAAGCTCCTTTAGTTCAGCACTGTTTAACCCATCACCATATTTTTGAACAACTCCGATGTTTTTGTGTAGATCAAGTTTCAACGGCTGCAAATGGAAAGAGTGTGGAACAATGTCTATTGCAGCGGGAACAACGATGGATTTTTGAGCTCGATACAGTAGTCCCTAGAGGGCTGAATATGAAGATAGATTGGTCTGTGTGCTTGGGGTGATCAATTAAAGAGTGAATAGATCGTTGACACTGAGTGAGATAATTAACCAATCGGGTTTGGTGAACGGAGGATATTTAAGTGAAGGCAATTTTTCTACCCCGCATGCGCGGCGTTTTTCTGAGAATGGGAGGGGGCTGTTCCTGATAACTAGAGGGGAACGCTCCTGTCTATAATTCTGTTCATGTGTACGCGGGCAGCATAAGGTAAAGTTTTTGATAATGTTAAGCCAAAATTTTTTTAAAATCAGCGGTCTCATTTTATCAATTCAACGGTGGGATGAATAGTCACAATAGTGGGGGTTAGTGACAAGGATGATTTTTTTCTGTTGTGTTCGCTATAGAGTGAAAGAAGAAGCCAATCCCCTGATGAAACATCTGGCGGTGAAACGCTATGGGCGCCTGCTGAGGGGCGTCGGGATTTTGGTCTATTGAGAACTGAATGGTGAAGCAGAGAACTGAATGGTGAAGCAGGAAGATATAGAAGAACACTTCAGTGGCCTAGTGCGGCAGGAACTGTTTACAGATAAGTGTCTTTCTTAAGAAACAATTACAATTCCGGCATTAAGGCTATAAATTGTTACAAGAAGATAAATTTTATTTATTTATTTATTTGCAGTCTCTTTTATACCGCGCTATTCGACATCAGTGCGGTTTACAATGAACATAAGAGTTGCACATCTCAATTTCGTGATTTGTGCTTACAGTGAAACAGGTATAATAACTTGGGTATACATTAAACAGGGAAATTAAACTTGGGTATGCATTAAGCAGGTATAACAAATTCCTTTTTATAAAAGACTGATATATAAAATATGAGGCCATTGATGTAAAAATAGCACCCAGGGGAGCAGTTCAATGCTTGGGATTAAGTGCTAATTTTTGACTGAGGCTTCTGTTTACAAGGAAAGTGATACGTTAAGAATCACAGACCCCATTTGGTTAGTGGTGAGCGTGGTTTATTTGTTTGGTATCTACAGTAATTTTCCGCTCGAGATTTGACCTTTTTGGATGATGTTTGTTTATGCAATTTCTTGATATACCGCCCAGGCTGAAGGGCATCAGAGTGGTTTACAATCACTATAAGCAGGTACTGGATACATTCCCTCGTCCCCAAGGGGCTCACAATTTATGTATACATGAGGCAACGGAGGGTTAAGTGGCTTGCCCAAGACCACAAGGAGTGCCTATAGGTCTAGAAACCCCAGTCCCTCCGGCCTGAGATTGCTGTCCCCAGATGGGAATTGAACCCCTGGCCCTCCGGGCTGAGGTACCTTGTCCTAACCACTAGGCCACTCCTCCCTTAGTCTCAAAATGGGCCTGCACCTTAATGTAAAGAAGACAATGTTCTTTGATTGTGAGAAGCAAATGTTTCAGATCATCTTCACTTTCAGCCAGTAATGTGGTATCATCAGCATAGTGAAGGTTGTTGATGAGTCTTCCACCAATCTTCACACCTCTGTTGTCTTCATACAATTCTGCTTCTCTGATGATTTGTTCTGCATATAAACAGGTAGGGGGAAAGTATGCAGCCTTTTCTTACACCTTTGCTTATTTTAAACCATTCTGTTTCTCCTTGTTCCGTTCGAACTGTTGCTTCTTGATCAATGTAAAGATTGTGCAAGAGAACAATCAGGTGTTCTGGTATACCCATGCTTCTTAATATGGCCCAGAGTTTCTCATGGTTTACACAGTCAAAAGCCTTGCTATAGTCGATAAAGCACAAATAGATATCCTTTTGGTATTCTTTAGTCTTTTCAAGGATCCATCTCACATCAGCAATGATTTCTCTCGTTCCTCGCCCTTTCCTGAACCCTGCTTGCACTTCAGGTAGTTCTTGTTCCAGGTATGGTTGTAGTCTCTTTTGAATAATCTTCAGTAGAATCTTGCTGGCATGTGGGATCACAGCGATTGAGCGATAATTTCCACAGTCAGTTGGATCACCTTTCTTTAGTATTGGTATAAACACAGATCTTTTCCAGTCAGTTGGCCATGATGTTGTCTTCCATATTTCTTGGCAGAGCCTTGTACGTATGGTAACAGCTCCATCAGATTGATGTAATACTTCTATGGGAATGCTATCAATGCCTGGTGCTTTGTTCTTTGATAAGGCTTTCAATGCTGCTTCATCTTCTTCTTTCATCACCAATGGTTCCCAATCATAAGGTACAGGTTGAAACGGCTGTTGGTCCACTTGATCTTTATCATATAAAAACTCTGTATATTCCTTCCACCTTTTCTTGATCTTCTCAGCATCATTCAATATAGAACCTTGAGCATCTTGTAACATTCCAATTCGAGGCTGGAGCGTTTTCTTTAACTCTCGTAGCTTTAGGAAAGCCGATCTTGTTCTTCCTCTAATAGTTTCTGCTTCTATTTCCTTGCATGCATCATTGTAGTACTTTTCCTTGTCCTGTCTTGCTGCACGTTGGAAATCTCTGTTGAGTTCTGCGATTGTCTTTCTTTCTCTTCTGGCTTTAGCTTCTCTGTGTTTCTGGGCAATTTTCACAGTTTCTTCCATCATCCATTTTGGCCATTTTTGCTTTTTCACCTTTTGTAGAGACTTCTCGCTTTCTTCCAACACAACCTTCTTGATGTCATTCCATAACTCTTCTGGAGCTCTGCCATTTGGATCTAAAGCAGCAAATTGATTTTGCAGGCAATCTTTAAATTCCAGTGGTATATTCTCATGGTCATATTTTGCTGCATTCATGAGTGGTTTGCTCTTTTTCAACTTTAGCTTGAGTTTGCATACTAGTAGTTGATGATCTGCACCACAGTCAGCTCCAGGTTTTGTCTTTGTTGATGTTACAGAGCTTTTCCATCATTGACATCCACAAATGTAGTCAATTTGATTTTTATATAATCCATTGGGTGAAGTCCATGTGTACAGTCGCCGCTTGTGTTGCTGGAAGAAGGTGTTTGAGATGAATAGATTGTTGGTCTTGCAAAATTCTATCAGTCTTTCTCCAGCTTCATTTCTGTTGCCAAGTCCATATTTTCCAACTACTTTGCCTTCTTCTTTGTTGCCAACTTTTGCGTTCCAGTCACCCATGACTATCAGGATATCCTGTTTGCATGTTCTGTCAATTTCAGCTTGTACCTGTTCATAGAACTCTTCAATTTCATTCTCTTCTGCAGCTGTTGTTGGGGCATATACTTGAATTATAGTTGTGTTGATAGGCATTCCTCGTAGACGAATAGAGATTAAGCGTTCGCTGACTGCATTGTATTTCATAACAGTTCTTGCAAGTTTCTTCTTTATTATAAATGCAACACCATTTCTTCTTTGTCTTTCATTTCCAGCATAGTAGACCATGTGATCACCTGATGCAAAGTGCCCTATGCCAGTCCATTTCAGTTCGCTGACACCCAACAGATCAAGTTGTACACGTTCCATTTCATTCTTGACCACCTCCAACTTCCCTTGGTTCATGCTTCGTATGTTCCATGTTCCATTGTGTAAGACATCTTTACAGCTTCTGACTCTCATTTCATGCGCAGCTACATCAGCAGTCAGACGACCCAAGGGCGGCGTTCATCCAACCACATCATAAATGCTGGCTTTACTCTGAAAAGTCTCCAGCTGCTCCCCAGTAACTAGTTGAGTGCCTTCCGACCTGGGAGTCTCATCTTCCAGCACTATAGCACAATTTGTTTTGTTGTAACTATCCACTGGGTTTTCATGGCAAGATACAGAAGTAGATTGCCGAGCCTTTCCTCCGTGCAGTTTAAGTTTAATGGTGTTGCCGTTGTCACAGAAATGTGATCCTCCACCGTCAACACTATCCCATTCTGCTGCTGCCCAGATGGGTGGTTTGTCTTGGTCTGGCACCTCAGCTGAGACTTGTCCATCTTGGGAGACCCTGCCAGTAGTTAAACTACCAATAGTTTAGCTCTCAGCATCACTGATGCACACAAGCCCTCACAGCATGACAAGCTGCAAACCAAGTGAGGTTTATTTTATTTGCTCAAAAAAAAAGAGGGGGAGCAGGGCAGGGTATAGCATTGATTAGTCTATTCCTTGCTGTCTTTCCTCCTGTTTATCTCTTAGGTAAGGAGAGTAGCAAAGAGGACCCCAGCTGTCGCCATGCCGGCGAGACCGCAGTGCATGTTATGCGGCACCCAGCGAGGAACTGTTTTAGGTGCAGTTGTTTGCAAGGGATGCGCTATGGAGGTTGCGTCATTGTAACAGGGTGTTCAGGCAAGTATGAGCCAGGAACCCCCTCTCTCCCTCTCCCAGGAGTCGAAGGACTCTACTGAAGCGGAGGTTGGGGCGGAGACCCTCCTTCCAAGACCAGAGTCTCCGACCTGCCCTCAGGCCCCTCCTAGACCCTCCACTTCACAGGGGGTGGAGGAGGAGGGACGCTGGGGAGGTTTCTCGCCAGAGTTCCTTTTGTTACTGCACAAGGCTTTTTGTCTGCATCAGAGGGCGAGATCCCGGAGGAGCAGGCCCAAATTGTGCGGGTCTTCCACAGAGAAGAGCTGCCGGCATTGATAGGCGAGACCCTAAAGGCCCTTAATACCTCCATGGGCCTTCCAGCAGAGGAGGCAGCGCTGGAGGATCTGCTGATTCAGGCAGTTTGGAAGACACAGAAGGTCTTCCCTGTCCACCGGGTAGTTAAACAGATGATCCAAGATGAATGGAACCAACCAGAGGCTGGTCTGCGGGGGGTACGGTCAATATCTCATTTGTACCCGTTACCGGAGCAGGAGAGGGAATTGCTCCAGTCCCCAAGGGTGGATGCGGCGGTCTCGGCGGTGACTAAGAAGACCATGATCCCAGTTGAGGGCAGTGCGGCCCTCAAGGATCCCAGGATAGGAAGCTGGATATGTTGTTGAAGCAGGCCTTTGATATCAATGCCCTAGCTCTACAGGCACCTGTGTGTGGGGCCTGGGTGACCAGGACCAGTCTCCGTTGGTCGCAGCAAATTCAGCAGCCAGGCAACCTGTCCAGTAGCTCGGCATGTGAGGCAGCTAGGATTGAGTCAGAGGTTGCCTACCTCGTGGATGCTCATTACGATCTTATCAGGGGCCTCTTGAAGAGTATGGCATCGGTGGTGACGGCTCGCCGCTACATCGGGCTCCGGAACAGGGTGGCGGATGGGTCTTCAAAGGCATGGCTCAGCAGGCTTCCTTTTAAGGGGAAGCTGCTATTTGAGGAGGACCTGGACAAGTTGGTAAAGGAGTTAGGAGACTCTAAGGGAGGCAGACTCCCAGAAGATAAACTGAAACAGAGTCATAACCCCGCTCCCACACGGACCCAGCTACGGGAGTTCCGGAAATTTTGGACAACCCATTTGGCACCCTATCAGAAGGGGTGCTTTCCCTCAAAAGGTCAGGGTTTACGAGGGTTTTGAGGAGCAGGCAGGGGTTTTAGTTCCTCATCCTCCTCTTCCTCGGGACCTAGAAAAACACAATGAAGCGAGGGGGGGTCCAGGCGGAGGTACTGCCAGTGGGAGGTTGTCTTTGGCAGTTTTACTCTGCCTGGGCCCAAGTCACATCCAATCAATGGGTCCCGGAGGTCATCCGGGATAGGTACGCTCTCAAACTTGCGCGTCCAATTCTTCCTTCGTTCGTCCAGTCTCCCTGCAGGACTTCAGCCAAGTCCGAAGCGGTGAAGGAAACTTTGACGTGTCTCCTGCTCCTAGGAGCAGTAGTTCCGGTGCCTGAAGACCAGTGCGGCTGCAGTCAATACTCCATTTATTTTGTGGTCCCCAAAAAGGAGGGTTCTTTCTGATCAATTCTCAACCTTAAGCAAGTCAACCATTGTCTGAGAGTACCACATTTTCGCATGGAGATGCTGAGGTGGGTGATAGTGGCGGTTCGCAAGGGAGAGTTTTTAAAATCCCTCGACCTCACTGAAGCGTACCTGCATATCCCCATCTGTCCAGTCCATCAGCAGTTCCTGCGTTTTGCGGTGCCAATGGGGCACTTCCCGTTTCAACCGTACCTTCACCAAGGTCATGGTCGTGGTAGCTGCGGCACTCTGCAAGAAGGGGATTCTAGTCTATCCATACCTCGATGACTGGTTGATCTGAGCCAATCCAAGGAAGAGAGCTTAAAGACAATGGAAAGGGTGGTGAGTCTTCTCAGAAGCCTAGGTTGGGTGATCAAGCTATCCAAGAGCAGGTTGATTCCCACTCAGGAGATTGAGTACCTTGGGGCGAGGTTCGACACCCGCAGTAGCAAGGTATTCTCACTAGAGCACCGAGCGCAGGAGCTTCAGCACCTGGTGCAAGTGTTCTTGGCTAGGAGGGCATCCTCAGCCTGTCACTACATTTAAGTGCTGGGGACCATGATGGCAACTCTCGAGCTCGTCCCCTGGGCAAGGGCCCATATGAGGCCATTGCAGCGGTCCCTTTTCTGTCGCTGGTCTCACCAGCATCAGCTGTTGTCAAGGAGGCTCCCCTGTCCGCCAGTGACCAGAAGAGCACTCAAGTAGTGGCTCCGACCAGGTAACCTGGAGTAGGGCATGCACCTCGAAGCGCCTCAGTGGATCCAGCTGATGACAGATGCCAGCTTGGCCGAATGGGGAGCCCACTGCGAGGGACATATTGCCCAGGGGTGCTGGAGTGAGCTGGAAGCCCAATGGTCGATAAACAGACTGGAGATGCGAGCGGTGGCTCTGGCGCTCAGGTCCTTCGAGCTCTGGGTCATGGAAAGGCGGTCCGGGTATTCTCGGACAATGTGACCACGGTGGCCTATATCAACCACCAAGGAGGCATGGGCAGTGCTCCCTTGAAGAAGGAAGCGGAGAATCTGTTGGACTGGGCGGAAACCCACCTTCATGCCTTGTCGGCAGCGCATGTAGCGGGAGTCAAAAACGTAACGGCGGAATTCCTGAGTCAGGTTCAGGTGGATCACTGTGTGTGGGAGATCTGCCAGGAAGTGTTCGATCAGGTGGTGAGCCACTGGGGCCCTCCTATTGTAGACCTCATGGCAAGGTGGGAGTCGGTCAAGGTAAGCCGCTTGTACAGCAAATGAAGGGAAAGGATGTCGCAGGGCTTGGATGCCCTGGTCCAGAGATGGCCCACGGAGGGGCTTCTGTATGTGTTCCCTCCATGGGCTCTCATAGGCAGGGTCATCCAACGCATAGACCACGGCTTGGTCATTCTGATAGCTCTGGATTGGCCAAGGCATCAGTGGTATGCTAATCTAGTTCAGCTGCTAGATGATCGGCCGTGGAGGCTCCTGGTGTGAGAGGATCTCTTGAAGCAGGGACCAGTCTGAATGCCAAAGATGGATCGATTCTCACTTATGGCATGGCTCTTGAAAGGGAAAGGTTGTTGAAGCGAGGATATTCCGGCTCTGTCACCTCTACCTTACTGAGAGCTCAGAAGAAGTCGACCTGTATTTCCTATGTTAGGGTCAGGCGTAACTTTGAAGGGTGGAGCGCAGACCTGGAGAGTCGTCCTACTGTGGTTACCATACTGGATATCCTAGACTTCTTGCAGGCAGGCTTCGAGAAGGGCCTGGCCGCCAGCTCTTTGGAAGTGCAGTTGGCAGCGATTTCCTGCTATCGGGGAAAAATTCAAGGGAAGTCACTGGGTGAGCACCCGGAGGTGGGGTGGTTCCTGAGGGTGGTGAGTCACCTTCGCCTGCCTCTAAGGTCAGTGGTCCCATCTTGGGATCTCATTCTGGTACTGGAATCTCTTACGGGGAGGCCCTATGAGCCAGAGGGATTTGACCCTCAAGACAGTTTTTCTAGTGGCGATTTGTTCAGCCAGACAGATTTCAGAGCTTCAGGCTCTTTCTTGTCAACCTCCCTTTCTTGCCTTTTACAAGGAGAAGGTGATCCTACGGACGGTGACCTCTTTTTGGCCCAAAGTGGTGTCAGCATTTCATGTGAATCAGCCAGTTTCCCTGCCCTTCTTGATTCGAGTGGGGGAAGAGTCTGCAGATGCTCACCTACGCCAATTGGACGTTCGTAGGGTGCTGAAGCGTTATCTAAGGAGGACTGAGGTGTTCCACAGATTGGACCATCTGTTTGTCTTGTTCGGGGGATCGCGTAAAGGGGAGGCAGCGGCCAAAGTTTCCATCTCCAGGTGGATCAGGGAAGCCATTGCTTCGGTGTATATTTTGAAGGGCAGGTCCGTTCCGATGGGATTATGGGTGCATTATTTGCAAGTCCAGCTGGCCTCATGGGTGGAGTATAGGCTAGTGCCACCTCTGGATATCTGTAGGGTGGCGACGTGAACTTTATACTTTTTGCTAAACACTATTGTTTGGGTGTCCAAGCAGCGGGGGATGCAGCTTTCGGTGGAGCGGTTCTTCGGACCAGGCTTGCTGGTCCCTCCCGTGGTTCGAACTGGTCTGTTACATCCCAGAGGTGTGGGACTGGACTGGAGGGACAACTAGGAAAGAGTAATTAGACCTTACCTGCTATTTAGCATTCCTGAAGGAACTCCAGTCCAGTCCCTGATCCTGCCCAGTGTTTCTGTCTTAGATATCATTGAAGCATTCCGGCCTGAAGTTGTGGGAAGGTGTACGGTAGATGCGTTTGGGCTCAGTGCTGGAAGAGCGAAGGTGGTGCGGCAGAATGGCAAGCTCGGGAGTGAGTAGTCTCACAGGTAAGCCTCCTCTTCTTCAGGGGGTGGGGATTCCCTTTCGAGGTGGGGAGGAGATCATAGGTTTGATTTATTTTGTTGAAGTTCTAGTGAGTTTGTTGGTCTACTTGATTATGTCTCCATTAAGTCTGCTTTGTCAATAGGATACTGGAGCTGGTGGGAGGTGCCTGTGGTATATATACCCCAGAGTCATCAAGAAGATGACATGCTCAGTCTCCAAGCTGCTGGAAGGGGAGCACAACCCAAAGGTGAGGGACTGGACTGGAGTTTCTTCAGGAATGCTAATTAGCAGGTAAGGTCTAATTACTCTTTAATCCTCTTAACCTTTTCACTACTTTCTGTGGGTTATCTCCTGTTACAGTGGTTCTCAATGGATATCGGACTGTATCACCTACTGCCACAACAGGGCAGGCACCCAAACTATGGCAAAGGTCAGAGCCCACTGACTTTAAGTGCTGGCCACCACCATTGCCAAATTACACTCTGTGCCTGTGACAGGCATCTGCAAAGCCGCCACCTGGTCCTCAGTCCACACCTTCCAGAGACACTACTGTCTCAATCTCGAAGCAAAGGCACACAGTTCCTTTGGCTGAGCAGTCTTAGCCACGGCCACCATAATAACTGAACTTAAGGCAGAAACACTATCTGGCATCTTGCTGGGGGATGGCTAAGACTCCTCTGAATGCCAGGCATTGCCTTGGACTCTAGTGTGATACACCTGTTGCAACGTGCTGCTTGATCCACCGTTGTGTGCTAGTTTCTGTTGACGCACTCAGTTGCTGTTCCTGTTTATGCTTGTGTGAACTCAGTTGTCATTCAGCACTGTTAACCTTGCAGAACAAGGAAAATCAACAACAGTGTCAGCATGTCAAGTTAATAAAACATTGAACCCTTGAGACTCCACTCGCTGTCGTCTTGAGGACCATCAGTAGCCCATATACTGGCCAGGCCTTCTTCAGCCAGTAGCCTGTCTACCTTATCCTCCGCAACATGTGAAAGGCGCAACTAGGGAGGCACCAGGTGTGGCTGACTCATCCTGCTTGTCCATGGAGGAAGCAAGGTTACCTACCTGTAATGGGGGTTCTTCATGGACAGCAGGATAAGTCAGCCACACAAACCCACCCTCCTCCCCTGGACAAGGTCAGCCTCACAGCCTGCCTGCCTACTTAGCAGCAAGGGCACAGCTTGGGACAAACTGGGCTAGCTAGGGGTGGGCCAGTGGGTTGAGCTACCTGTACATGCTTAGAAAGGCTTGCCTTTCTGAGCTCTGGCGAGCACTTCCATCCACTGTGCCATCGGATGACATCACCAGGTGTGGCAGACTTATACTGCTGTCCACAGAGAACCCCCATTACAGGTAAGTAACCTCATTTTCTCCAAGGACAAGCAGGATGCGTCAGTCACACCTGGTGACATCATTAGACAGTGCCATCCAGACAGAAGTGCTCTCCCAGAGCTCAGAAAGGCAAAACCTTTCTGAGCATGTGCTAGTGAGCCCTACACTTCCCCCTCCCCCTCCCCTCCCGGCCCGCCCCTATCTGGGCCATTCTCTTTCTTCTGCCTTGCCACAGAGGACAGATCTCTCTACTCTCCAAAAGATTCCAAAGTAACTTAACGCCAGAAAGCAAGAAATAATCTCTAATCAAGAAAGAAGATAACCAACCTGGTTTTAAGAAGTGACCTCACTGCTCCAAAAAGATGAATTACACCGACACTCACAATTGTGTGCACTCCTGGGGGCTGCCCATTACAATGAGGACTGCACCCACATGTCTCAAAGAGCCAGACATTCCCGCAGCCATGCCCTGCAGGAGTTCTTACTCAGCAATACGGAACGGAGCCTCCTAGCACAGCCAGCAGCCTCTCACGCTGCAAAGAAGAGCCGTCAGGACAAATATGTGGTCAGCTCCAGCGTCAGGGATAAGGGTCCCTACTCAGCACGGGATGTGCCTTCTATGGCTGTCTTCCCCTGCCTGAAAGCTTCCGAGGCTCTCTCTGCCACTCCCCAGCAGGATTGTGGCCTGGATCAGCCCCGAAGACGGCCTCCCGACCCGGCTTCCAGCTTCCCCCAGAACAGCTCAAAAACATGGTGCTGAGCCGACATCCGAGGAAACCCCTCCTACTCATTGGCCAGCAGCCGGCCTCACCCATGCCTCTCCTTAGCCTGACTGGCTAGTTCCTCCTGCCCACTGCGCCGAGGGAAGCTCAGCAGGACAATGGGATCTCCCTAGTGTCGACCCTCCTCCACACCTCAAGAGAACCTGTAGCCCCGCTCACTCGTGTGCTGACAGGGACACCACCAGCGGCAACAGCAGTAACAGTTGCTACAGCTCCCATAGAGGCAGCCAGCCCAGACTACCAAAGGAGCTACTACAAATGGAAATAGATCTGCACTTTAAAGTATTTATCTTCTAGAATATACTCTAAATCTTGGGGGAAAAGGGAATTCTGTGGGTTAAGGCTGATAAATCTGTGTATTTTAGAATTCAGTGTTTTTGCTGAGTCAGTCAGGTCTTAGTACCACCAGAGAATTCTTCATTTAAATCAAATTAGTATAGCTTAGCATAGAAAGTAAAATAGAGTAAATAGTCTCTGAAATAAACTTGTTTCTAGTGAGCTGTTTTATTTAAATCAAATCAGAGTCTTGCTTGGCATACAAGCAGAATAAATAATCTGAGTAAAAAGAAATAAACTAGTTTCTAGAGACCTTTACAAAGAGGCCTTCCAATTAGGAGGCAAAAGATCTGTGAAATTGTCTTAAATAGGTGTTAAAGGCAAGTGACAGCTTTGTAGGCTCTTAAGTCTATTAAAGGGAAGGAGGTGCCCATATTAATTTTCAGATGCGACTGGTTATCCTCATCAGGAATGCATTAATTAAGGACCTGAGATTAATTAATCTTGAGGTGGACTAAGTCTATTAAACGTATTAGGTATAGTTGTATTAGTATAAGTATCCCCAGTAAACCTAAGTAAGTAAACAACTTTAATACCTAAACAACATTTTCAAACTACGATGCAGACAGCAGTTCATCAGCGAGAAGGGGGCTTTCCAGTTTTTTGCATTGTGTGTTACATGTATGATTTTCTCCCAAATAGTGAGGGGTCTTACGTGTGCACTAGGTGCAAGAAGTTCTTTGCTCTCAGAGAACGAATCCAATCTCTGGAGGCTAGAGTAACAGAGTTGGAGGACATGGGGAAAACAGAGAGGTATATAGATGAGACCTACAGGGATGTGGTACTGAAGTCCCAGCTCCAGTCTGGCAACCTCCCTGTTGCCATGGAGGAGAGAAGTCACATGACAGGAGAGCATCACTCTGGTGTGGCAAGAAATGATCCTATAGCTAGGACCTTTCCTCCAGGTGATGAAAAACCCTCTCACACTGAGGATGTTTCTCCAGGGCTATGTGTCCATGAGGGAAGGGTTAGGATAGTCATTATACTTGGTGATTCAATCATTAGGCATCTAGATAGCTGGGTGGCTGGTGGACGTGAGGATTGCCTGGTAACATGCCTGCCTGGGGTGAAGGTAGCAGACCCCTCACACGCCACCTAGACAAGGTCTTAGCACTTGGGGAGGAGTCTGCTATCTTGGTAAATGTTGGTTCCAATGACATAGAAAATGTGGTAGGGAAGTTCTGGAAGCCAAATTTAGGTTTTTAGGTAGGAAGTTGAAATCCAAAACTTCCAGAGTAGCTTTCTCAGAAACGCTTCCTGTTCCATGCGCTGGACCCAAAAGCTAGGCTGAGCTCTGGCATCTCAATGCGTGGGTGAGACAATGGTGCAAGGAAGAGTGTTTTGGATTTGTTCTGAGCTGGGCAACATTCTGGAGAAAGGAAGGATTTTTCCGAAGGAATGGGCTCCATCTTAACCGTATGGAACCAGTCTGCTGTCATTAACCTTTAAAAAGGAGATAGAGCAGCTTTTAAACTAGATAATAAGGGAAAGCCGACATTGGCCCAAGAGCATATAATTCGGAATGATGTATCCTTAAAGGATACTAGCAAAAAAATGAAGTTAGGGCAAATCAACAGAGAGGTTCCAGTAAAGACAAAAGTAACCCAAATGCCCTTAAGTATAGAACAGACAGAGCTTAAAGATTTCAAATTACCCATGTCTACCGATAACCCGATTAATATGAATAAAATGCAACCTCTAAAATGCTTGTATGCAAATGCTGGAAGTCTAAATAAGATGGGAGAGTTAGAATATATAGCACTAAATGAGAGGTTAGATATGATTGGTATCTCAAAGATCTGGCAGAAGGAGGACAACCAGTGGGTCACTGTGATACCTGGGTACAAATTATATTGCAATGATAGAATAGATCAAATTGGGGGAAGGATTGCACTCTGTTAGAGAGGGCACTGAGTCACACAGGATTAAAGTTTTGCAGTTAACAAAATACACTGTAGAATCTCTATGGATTGCAGTTCCATGTAAAAAGGGGAAGGTGATAGCAGTGGGGGTGTACTATCAACCACCTGGCCAGAATGAACAAACAGATGATGAAATGCTTAAAGAAATCAGGGAGGCTAACAAAAGTTACAATACAGTAATGGGTGATTTCAATTACCCTGGTATCGACTGGGTCAGTGTCACGGCTGGACATGCTAGGGAGATAAAGTTTCTAGATGAAATAAATGACTGCTTCTTAGAGCAGCTGGTTCATGAACCGACAAGAAGGGAGCCATTTTGGACCTTACCTGCTAATTAGCATTCCTGAAGAAACTCCAGTCCAGTCCCTCACCTTTGGGTTGTGCTCCCCTTCCAGCAGCTTGGAGACTGAGCATGTCATCACTTTGATGACTCCGAGTATATATATCTCTGGCACCTCCTACCAGATCCAGTATCCTATTGACAAAGCAGACTTAACAGAGAGACAATTAAGCAGAACAATAAACTAACTAGAACTTTTGCAAAAAAACAAAACTAAGAAATCCTCCCCCTCCCCAAAAGGGCACCCTGCCGTCCCAATGAGAAGGAGGCTTACCTGAAAATCGACTCGCTCTTGAGTTCCCAGAAAGAGGCAGACAGCTCAACCCCTCTGACGCACCACCTCTGCCCCTCCAGAGTTGAACACCTTTACAAATTTAAGACCCTGGCTTTCACCTTCGGGCCCGAGTGCCTGAACAACACTTCATAGCAAATACACTGGGTGGGATTAGGGACTGGACTGGAGTTCCTTCAGGAATGCTAATTAGCAGGTAAGGTCTAATTATCCATTCCTAATCGTCCCTCCAGTCCAGTCCCTCACCTCTGGGATGTAGCAGAGCAGTTCGAACCAAGGGAGGGACCTGCGAATCCGGCCTGAGGAACTGCCCTGCCAAAAACTGCATCCCCTGCTGCCTGGACATCCAATCGATAGTGCCTGGTAAACGTATGCAATGAGGACCAGGTCGCCGCCCTACAGATATCCAGAGGTGGTACCAGACTGTACTCTGCCCATGAGACCGCCTGTCCCTGTGTGGAATGTGCCCACAGTCCCACCGGAACGGGCTTGCCCTTCAAAATGTATGCAGACACAATGGCCTCCCTGATCCATCTAGAAATGGAGGCCTTGGCCGCCGCTCTCCTTTGTGTGGCCCCGCAAACACAACAAATAGCCGATCTGATTTAGGAAACCCTGCAGTTCTCTTCAGACAGCATTTTAGCACCCAACATACGTCCAAAAGACGCAGTTGAGCATCCACAACCTTCTCCCCAATGCTTTCACATGAAATGTTGACATCACTTTGGGCAAAAAGGAAGGCACCGTCTGCAGAACTACCTTCTCCTTGGAAAAGGAAAGAAAAGGAGGCTGACAGGAAAGGGCTTGAAGCTTCGAAATCCACCTGGCTGAACAGATTGCCACCAAAAACACAGCCTTACGGGTCAAGTCCTTCAGGGAAGCCTGTCCAACCGGCTCGTAGGGCTCTCCCGTCAAAGGATTGCAGTACCAGGTTGAGATCCCAGGACAGAACTACAAACCCTTGCAGAGGACGAAGGTGACTGACTGCCCTTAAGAGTCGCCCCACATCCTGATGCTCCCCCAGTGACTTCCCTTGGATCTTCCCCCGATAACAGGAAATCGCTGCCAATTGCACTCTCAAGGAACTGGCAGCCAGTCCCTTCTCGAAGCCTGCCTGCAAGAAATCCAGAACATCCGGCACTGTAACCCCCGTAAGGTGACTCCCCCATTCTGTGCACCAAGCTTCAAAGATGCTCCTGACCCGAACATAGGAGAGACAGGTCGACCTCTTCCGAGCCTTCAGCAAGGTCAATATCACCTGGCCAGAATATCCTTGCTTCAGCAGCCTTGCACTCTCAAGAGTCATGCCATAAGCGAGAACCAATCCACCTGAGGCATTCGGACAGGACCTTGGATCAAGAGGTCCCCTCGCATTGGGAGCCTCCATGGCTGATCCACCATTAGTCTCACCAGGTCGGCATACCATGGATGCTTGGCCAATCCGGAGCTATCAGAATGACCAAGCCCTGATGCATCTCTATGCATTGGACAATCATGCCTATGAGGGCCCACAGGGGAAACACATACAGCAACCCCTCTGTGGACCACCTCTGGACCACAGCGTCCAAGCCCTCCGACATTGTTTCTCTCCTTCTGCTGTAGAAGCAACTTGTCTTGGCTGAACCCCATCTTGCCATGAGGTCCATGATGGGAGGGCCCCAACAGCTCACCACCTGCTCAAATACCGCTGGACAAAGCTCCCACTCTCCATGATCCACCTGAGCCCGGCTCAGGTAATCTGCCGTGACGTTTCCGATCCCTGCCACATGCGCTGCCGACAAGGCCTGCAGGTGTGCTTCTGCCCAATTCAACAAGCTTTCTGACTCCTTCTCCAAGGAGGTGCTGTCCATGCCGCCCTGGTGGTTAATGTAGGCTACGGTGGATACATTGTCCGAGAATACCCGGACTGCCTTTCCATGAATCCAGCACTCGAAAGACTTGAGTGCTAGCACCACCGCCCGCATCTCCAACCGGTTTAATCGACCACTGGGCTTCCTGCACTGACCAACGGCCCTGAGCAATCTGTCCTTCGCAGTGGGCCCCCCCAGATGGCCAGATTGGCATTCGTCTCAGCTGGATCCACTGGGCGACTCTAGAGGCATGCCCTGTTCCAAATTCCCTGGACGAAGCCACCACTTGAGAGCTCTGGTCACAGGAGGGCAGGGGAGCCTTTGACAGCAGCTGACGCTGGTGAGACCAGCGACGGAACAGGGACCACTGTAATGACCTCATGTGGGCCCTTGCCCAGGGAACGAGCTTGAGAGTTGCCGCCATGGTCCCAAACACCTGAAGATAATGCCTGGCTGATGGGGCCCACATGTCCAGGAATTGATGAACGAGCTGCCGGAGGTCCTGCGCCCGGTGATCCGGCAAGAACATCTGGCCCCCTTGGGTGTCGAATCTTGCCCCGAGGTACTCCAGCTCCTGAGATGGGCTCAGCCTATTCTTGGCAAGGTTGATCACCCAACCTAGACTCCTCAAGAGTTCTACCACGCTGGTAGTCGCCTTCATGCTCTCTTCTTCAGTCTTGGCCTGGATCAACCAGTCGTCAAGGTATGGATGAACCATGATGCCCTCCTTGCGGAGAACCGCTGCTACCATGACCTTGGTAAAGGTACGAGGAGCCACGGCCAAGCTTAACGGCAACGCCTGAAACTGGAAGTGACCCACTGGGATCGCAAACCGCAGGAACTGCTGATGGTTCGAGCAGATGGGTATGTGCAGGTATGCTTTGGTGAGGTCGAGGAACGTTAAAAATTCCCCCGTGCACACCACCACTATCACAGATCTCAATGTCTCCATGCGAAAGTGTGGCACCCTCGGGCAACGGTTGACCCACTTGAGGTTGAGTATTGGCTGAAAGGAGCCTTCCTTTTTGGGCACCACAAAATAAATGGAGTTTCGGCTGGTCCTTGGGCACCGGAATCACTGATCCTAGGAGCAGAAGCCGCGACAAAGTCTCCCTTATCGCTGCCACCTTGGCCGGGGCCCTGCAGAGAGACTGGACGAACGATGGGGGAATGGGCCATGCCAGCTCAAGGGCATAACCCTCTCAGATGACTTCTAAGACCCACTGAACGGATGTGACCCGGAACCAAGTGGAAAGAAACTGCTGCAGACGACCTCCCACCGGCAGCCCCCCTCCTGGGCCCCCCACGCCTCATTGTGTTTTTCTATATTCTGAAGAGGCGGAGGAGGAGGAGGAGGAGGTACTAAAACCTCTACCCACGCCTTGAAACCCATGGAACCCGGCCCTTCAAGGGGAAATGACCCCTCTGATAGGGAGCCAAACGGGATGTCCGAAATCTCCAGGAATCCCTAGGGTGGTTACGCGTGGGAGTGGGATTGCGACTCGGCTTCGGTTTGTCCTCCGGAAACCTTCCTCCCTTTGAGTCACACAACTCCTTCACCAATTTGTCCAAGTCCTCTCTGAAAAGCAATTTCCCCTTAAACGAAAGCCTGCTGAGACGAGCCTTAGACGACCCATCCGCTGCCCAGTTCCGTAGCCAAAGGTAGCGGTGTGCCGCCACCACCACCGAGGCCATGCTCTTTGACAGGCTCCTAATAAGATCATAGTGCACATCTGCGAGGTAGGCCGCTCCTGACTCAATCCTAGTGGCCTCCCTCGAGGAGTTCCCCGACTGACCATTGGGCTGCTGCAGAAGCTGTGACCAACGCAGACAGGCTCTGGCCACCCAAGCTCCACACACCGATGCTTGAAGGGCGATGGCATTCATGTCAAAGGCCTGCTTCAATAAGGTATCCAACCTCCTATCTTGGAAATCCTTAAGGGCCGCACTGCCCTCAACTGGGATAGTTGTGTTCTTGGTCACTGCTGATACCACCGCGTCCACCCTCGGGGACTGCAGCAAATTTCTTTCCTCTTCCGGCAAGGGATACAAACGTGACATAGTCTCTGTCCCCCAGAGACCGGCTTCTGGCATCTTCTACTCATCCTGGCTCATCTGCTTGACCACCTGATGCACCGCAAACACCTCCTATGTCCTTTGTACCGCCTGTAGCAGTGGGTCCTCCAAGGCTTCCTCCTTCGCCGGGGCCCTATGGAGATATTGAGCGCCTTTAAGGACTCTCCTATAAGCGCTGGCAACTCTTCCCTGCGGAAGACATGAACAATCCGTGTCTGTTCTTCCTGGTCAGGAATTTTGCCTTCCTCCAATTCCTCATCCTCCCCCTCCATTTCCAGTTCTAAAGGCTCCTTGCCCTGCGCCTCGGATGGACGGGACAATTGTCCTCTGTCATCTCTGAGCTTGGGACGCTTTGCAGACTCTAAAGTAAGACTCCTGACGCAGGCAGAAGGCCTTGTGCAGAAGCAAAACGAACTCTGGGGAGAAGGCCCCCCCTCCTCCTCCATCCCTTTGAGAAGTGGAGAGCCTAAGGGGGGCCTAGGGGCTGGAGGATACCCCTATCTCCGGGGGCAGAGGGCTCCCTGTACAGCTCTCACTCTGCGCGAGCTCTCTCTGCTCCTGAGATAAAGAAAGAGAACGTTTTTGACTCGCACTCGCCTGGAGATCTTGTTCTAGCGATGCAGCCTCCAAGCACATGCCCCCTGCACATGCCAATGTCGGACATCGCCCCTCAACAGGTTCCGCACACTAAACATTGAGGTCTGGCAGGCATGATGCCACAGGGGCCTCAGGACTCCCTTAACTGCACCCCACCAGCAGGACGAGTCCAAGGGCAAGGCCAGAAGAAAATAACTATTTCTTATATATTTATGTTCAATATATATGGCTATATATATGCACCAATGCCTAAATACATATACAGCAAAAATCACATAACTATCCCTACAAATAACTTTTTTTTTCTTTTTCTTTTCTTGGAAGCTAAATGAAACAAGAACAGTCCTACAAAAACAGAGAGAGTCCGCCGGCTTCCCCACCACGCGAAAGCAACCCACAAGGAAAACAGAGCCGGCCCCCGAAGCTGCAAACCACGTGAAAAATACCTACCCAAGTTCCCGACCTCAGGATTCCTTTGCAAACCGACAAAAGGCAAGAAACAGTCCTGCTCACCATGCGGTCGGCAGCCGCGTGGTTCTCTTACCTTCCCACGTGGTCTGCCGATCCATGTAAGTGGCGGTGGTATTCCTGCAGCCTTGGACCTCTGCCGGTGACGGCCTGCTTTCCTGCCCATGCACTCAGCTATGGAGGAGCTTCGGCAGCGAAGGGAAGGGCCTGCAGCACACTGCTCGTTTGCGTGGGTTTCCTCCAACAATGGCTCCTCACCCAATTATGGAATTGGGAGCTGCTCTAAGGCCCAGGCTGTCCTTGCTTGTTCCTCTCCCCGAAGCCTCCTTCTCACCCGGCCCGATAGGAGACGGATTGGGTGTGTGTGGGGGGGGGGGTCCCTTCCCCTGCCCTAAGTACTTCCAGCCACTCACTTAAAGAATAGGAGGGCTGGCTAGAAGGCACAGAGAAAGGGAACTAAGGAAAAGGTAAAACAGAAGCTAAGAAAAAATAAAATTCAAAACTGCCCCTTTTCCTAATTGTCTCTCCAGGAAGCCTACACTCTGGCTTACTGCTTCCTCCAGCTGCTTGGAGACTGAGCATACTGGATCTGGTAGGAGGTGCCAGAGGTATATATACTCGGAGTCATCAAAGTGATGATGTGCTCAGTCTCCAAGCTGCTGGAAGGGGAGCACAACCCAGAGGTGAGGGATTGGACTGGAGGGACAATTAGGAATATAATATTGCAAACCTACTATTAGTAATCTGGGAACTATCATTAAAATCCTCTCTAATACCTGAAGATTGGCGAATGGCCAATGTAACACCAGTTTTTAAAAAGGGTTCCAGGGGTGATCTGGGAAACTAGAGACCGATGAGCCTGATATCAGTACCGGGCAAAATGGTAGAGACCGTTGTAAAGTTTATATGTATATATATAATTTTGGTTTAATGGGAGAAAGCCAAGATGGCTTTAGCCAAAGAAGTTCTTGTTTTACTAATCTGTTTTTCTTTTGAAGGTGTGAATAAACAGGTAGACAAAGATGAGCTGGTCGATATAGTATATCTGGATTTTCAGAAAGCCTTTGACAAGGTTCCTCATGAGAGACTCTTGGCGAAATTAAAAAGTCATGGGATAGGAGGCAGTGTACTATTGTGAATTAGGAACTGGTTAAAAGATAAAAAGCAGAGGGTAGGGCTAAATGGCCAATTTTCCCAGTAGAGAAAGATGAGTAGTGTAGTGCCCCAGGGATCTGTGCTGGGCCTGCTGATTTTTAACATATTCATAAATGACCTGGAAATGGGAATAACGAGTGAGGTGATCAAATTTGCAGATGACACAAAATTATTCAAAGTTGTTAAAATGCAACCCAAACTACAGTTACTCAATGCAAGGTTCCACCCAGAAAAAGATTTAGGTATCATCGTGGATAACATGCTGAAACCCTCTGCCCAGTTTGCAGCAGTGGTTCCTAATGTAAGAAGGCAAATTGAATGCTAGGAATCATAAGGAAATGAATGGAGAATAAAACAAAGGATATTATAATGCCTCTATATCATTCCATGATGCAACCACACCCTGAATATTGTGTGCAATTCCTGTCGCCATATCCTAAAAAGGATATAGAGGATTTAGAAAAGGTACAGAGAAGAGCCACCAAAATGGTAAAGGGGATGCAAGGAGATATCCCTATGAGAAGAGGCTTTAAAGGTTAGGGCTCTTCAACCTGGAAAACAGATGGCTGGGAGAAGATATGATAGAAGTCTATAAATTAATGAATGGAGTGGAATGGGTAAACATAGATTGCTTACGCTATCAAAAAAGTAGAAAGACTAGGGGACATGCGGTGAAGCTGCAGTGTAATCTGTTTAAGACTAATAAGAGAAAATATTTTTTCACTCAATGCGTAATCAAACTCTTGTATTTGTTACCGGAGGATGTAATAAAAGCTGTTAGTGTAGCAAGGTTTAAAAAAGGTTTGGACGAGTTCCTAGAGGAAATGTCCATAAACCATTATTAAAGAGGACCTGGGAAATCCACTGCTTGTCCGAATACAAGCATTGTGGAACCTGTGTCTTTTGGGGAAACTGGTAGGTACTTGTGACATGGATTGGCCACTGTTGGAAACAGGATACGTCTCGATGGACCTTGGTCTGACCCAGTATGGCATATCTTATGTTCTAATCCACAAGTGCACCCAACACACCCGGCTACGAGCCTTCTCGCTCTACGCCCCCACACTGTGGAATACTCTCCTTTCTGCCCGGCAAAGTACCCAATGAAGCAGCACTTTCAACAGGTTCCTGAAAACTCACCTGTTCCAGGAGTGGTATGGCCCCTGGGCTGACACCAGACCCACCGTCGCTACTGGCTATAACCCACTGCCTCTATGTTAAACCGTGTAATACTGCACCAGCCTATGTAACCTATTATGTCTCGTCCCCCCCTCCCCTTATTTCTTGCTGACTGTTCACCGTTTTGACTGGTAGAAAAACAGTATACCAAAACCAGTTAAATAAATAAATATGTTAATAGTTTATGGAATTTTCCTCCAGGAATTGGTCCAAACCTGTTTTGAACCCAGCTACACAAACAGCTTTTACTACATCCTCCAGTAATGAATTCCAGAGTTTGATTACGCACTGAGTGAAAAAATATTTTCTCAGATTAGTCTTAAATGTGCCACATTGTAGCTTCATTGCGTGTCCCCTAGTCTTTCTACTTTTTGAAGGAGTAAACAACCAATCTTGTTTGGAGGTTGCAGCAGGGAAGCGAGCCATACCATCCACCAGTGAATGATATTTCTATCAGGAAGCATGGAGTGCTGACAGAGGAAGGGGACACCCACCAAAGCAGCCTGATAGCCAAATCAACCCTAGCTGTCCTGTGGTGACAGATTGCTCTCACATCCTCAATTCATGAACTTGTCGACTATCTATCTTCTGTCACAAGCATTAGCCTATCTTGCTGCTGCGTTGATTTTCCTCAGATCTTCTGAGCTGTCACTGCCAGTTAGCGCGAGGAGTCTTTTCCCTCACGCTAGCGGCTGTATCTGTGAAGCCACGAATGCTGCATTTGCGGCTTCACAGATACAGCTGCTAGCATGAGGGAAAAGACTTTAGACGGCCGCGGGGCTGTTCAGGGGGGGGGGGACTAGGACTGGATGAGCTATGATGGAGGAAGGGGGAACTGGATTGGAAATGGACTGGGATGGGGGGCTAGGACTGCAACTGGGCTGTAATGGGGGGGCTAGGACTGGATGGGCTGTGATGAGAGGGCTAGGACTGCAAATGGGCTGTGATGGGGGGGACTTGGATTGGAAATGGACTGTGATGGAGTGGCTAGGACTGCAAATGGGCTGTAATGGTGGGGGGGCTAGAACTGGAAATGGGCTGTGATGGGGGGCTAGGGCTGGAAATTGGCTGATGGGGGAGCTTGGAGTGGAAATAGGCTGATGGGGCTGGAATGGAACTGGAAAAGAGCATATGGGGGGGCTAGGACTGGAAATGAACTGATGGGGGGGGGAATAGGACTGGAAATGGGCTGATGGGGGCTGGAAAAGGGCTGACGAAGGGGCTAGGATTGGAAATGGGCTGATGGGGGAGCTTGGAGTGGAAATGGGCTGATTGGGGGGCTGGAATGGAACTGGAAAAGAGCATATGGGGGGCTAGGACTGGAAATGAACTGATGGGGGCTGGAATAGGACTGGAAATGGGCTGACAAGGGGGCTAGGATTGGAACTGGAAAAGAGCATATGGGGGGCGAGGACTGGAAATGGGCCGATGGGGGGAGCTTGGACTGCAAATGGGTGATGGGCTGGAATAGGACTGGAAATGGCTAATGGGGGAATAGGACTGGAAATGGGCTGATGGGAGCTGGAATAGGACTGGAAGCGGGCTGAGGGGAGTTGGAATAGGGCTAGAAATGGGCTGACAAGGGGGTTAGGATTGGAAATTGGCTGATGGGGAGCTTGGAGTGGAAATGAGCTGATGGGGGGGCTGGAATGGAACTGGAAGAAAAGCATTTGGGGGGGCTAGGACTGGAAATGGGCTGATGTGGGGGCTTGGGAGATTGGGACTAGAAGAAAGTGGATGTTGGGTGGGTCTAGAACTATAAGGGAGCTGATTTTGGGGGAGGACTAGAAAGGGTTGGGGACGGGGAATGAAAATGGAGAGGGGAAAAGATATTTTGTGTGGGAGGGAAGAAAAGTCTACGATGGGCTGGGTATTGGGAGAGTAAGTGGGGATTGAGAATGGAAGGGTGAAATTTGAGTGGATGATAAAGGAATAAGGAAAGAAAAGGAGGAAAGAGCAAAAGGGGATAGATCAGTTTGTTAAAGCAGACATAGAGACAGAATGGAAAAAATCTAAAAGAGAAGAAAGGACAAATGGATAGCTCGCAGAAGACACGAAGGAACCAGAAGAAATTGACTGGAGCAATTGCAGCTGAAAAATAAAATCCCAAACAGAAGGTAGAAAATGACTTTTTATTTTGAATTTATTAACTGGAATATGTCAGGTCTGGGAAGTGTGTATTGCTAACATCTTTCCGTTTTTGCTTAGTGCAAGCGGAAATTAATTTATAGTTTTATTTCTCCAGTGTTGTACATTTCATGTTTGGCTTTTGGGGTTCCCAGTTTAATTATCATCTTCCTATTTCTAAATTGTGATCCCTTGTTCTTTGTGTGGTGACAGTCTATGTTCTGCATGTGTAACCAAGTTGAGGTATTCTGTTCATATTGTTTCTATTTGACAGTCTCACTTGTTCTCTTTCCCCCAGTGAGATGTATTGGTATTCTCTGAGATGTACTGGTTTTAATATCTGCAGTGTTGCCTTTTGATAGGTAGGGTTTGGTGCTTTGTGAGTCCTGATAGTGCTGTTATGATACGGTGGATTTGCTATGGGTTCTAAATAATCAGTGTTTGTAGTACTTCCTAATGGGCCTGGTGGTTGTCACTGCAATATAGTAATGTAGAAATCTATTAGTCTTTCTTTACTCAGACACTCATTAAGAGGCATGTTTACTAAAAGTGCATGTTAACATTATGCAAATATTTATGCAAATTAGGTTTCTTATGCAAATGAGGCCCCGCAATTAATCTCCGCACATGGCCCCACACCCCCCTTGGGCCACCCCTGTAGACATTTATCATATCTCCCCTCAGCTATCTCTTTTCCATGTTGAAGAGCCCTAACCTTTTAAGTCTTTCCTCATAGAGATATTCTTTTATCTCCTTTGCCATTTTGGTCACTCTTCTCTGTATCTTTTACAATTCTGCTATATCCTTTTTAAGATATGGTGAATAGTATTACATACAATTTCAAGGTGTGGTTGCACCATGAAGAGATACAGAGGCATTATAATATCCTTGGTTTTATTTTCTATTCCTTTCCTTATGATTCCTAGCATTCTATTTGCTTTCTTGGCCATGGCTGCATCCTGGGCAGAGGGTTTCAAAGTACTATCCACGATGACACCCAGATCCTTTTCCTGAGTGGTGATTCCTAATGTGGAACCTTGCATTGTGTAACTGTAGTTTGGGTTGTTCTTCTGTAAGTGCATAACTTTGCACTTGTCTACATTAAATTTCATCTGCCATTTGAAAGCATAGTCTACCAATTTTTCACAATCCTCTTGTGTTTTAACAACTTTGAATAATTTTGTATCACCTGCAAATTACTCATTATTCCCATTTCCAAGTCACTTATGAATATGTTAAAAAGCAGCAGGCCCATCACAGATCCCTGGGGTACTCCACTATTCACATTTTTCCATTGAGAAATTTGGTAATTTAGCCCTACTGTTTTCTATCTTTTAACCAGTTCATAATGCACAATAGTACACTGCCTCCTATCCCATGACTTTTTAATTTCAGCAAGAGTGTCTCATGAGGGACCTTGTCAAAGGCTTTCTGAAAATCCAGATACATTATATCAACTGGCTCACCTTTATCTACCTGTTTATTCATATCTTTGAAAAAGTATAACAGATTAGTGAGACAAGGCATTCCTTGGCTAAATCCATGTGGCTGTCTCCCATTAAGCCAAAACTATCCACATATGCAGTAATTTTGTCCTTTATAATGGTTTCTACCATTCTGCCCAGTACAGACATCAAATTCACAGGTCTGTAGTTTCCTAGATCACTCCTGGAGCCTTTTTAAAAACTGGCATTACATTGGCCACTCTCCAATCCTGATTTTAATGATAGCTCACGGATTACTAAAAGTAGGGCTGCAGTCTCATATTTCAATTCTTTCAGCACCCTGGGATGTATGCCATCTGGTCCAGTGATTTGCTGCTCTTTAGTTTATCATAGCTGTAATATTTCTTCCCGATTTATTGAGATTTGTTTCAATTCCACCCGATATATCACGTTTTAATAGCATTTTTGGTATGAGTAAATTTCCTACATCATCTTTAGTAAAGACTGAAACAAATAAATTCAGTCAGTCTCTCCGCTATGGCCTTGTCCTCTCTTAGTGCCCCTTTTACTCTTCTATCATCTAATGGTCCAACTGGCTCTCTCACAGGTGTTTTGCTACGAATGTACTGGAACACGTTGTTATTATGCGCTTTTGATTCAACAGCAAGCTTATTTTCAAATTCTCTCTTTATCTACCTTATCAATGCATTGCATTTAATTTGCCAGTACTAATGTTTCCTGTTTTCATCATTTGGCTCTTCTTTCCATTTTCTGAAGGATTTTCTCTTAGCTATAACAGCCTCTTTGATCTCACCTTTAAGCCATGCTGGCTGTCATTTTGTCATCCTTCCACCATTCTTAAAGCATGGAATACAACTGTTCTGGGCATCTAAGAGAAGTATATTTAAGTAACGCCCAGGCTTGATGTAAACGCTTAATCTTTCCTGTTGCTCCTTTTGAGTTTTTTCTTAACCATTTTCTTCATTTTATCATAGTCTCCTTTTTGAAAGTTAAATGCTAGTGCAGTGGATTTCCTGGTTATCCTCCCTCTGTTTATTAAATTTAATGTGATCATGCTAGGATCGCTATTGCTAAGTGGCCCTAACACCATTACCTCTCGCACTAGATCCTGCATTCCACTAAGAACTTCTAGCTGTCTTCCCCTTTGCAAAGAAAATCTCCAGTTGAATGCTCTCAACAGCAAACTATATTCTGGGGATCAACAAAGCCCTGGCAGATAGCCTCAGTTGGTTTCTGAATCCACATGGTCTACTGATGACAAGATTCTTCAAAATATCTACAACTGCTGGGGCACTCCAAACATTGACTTATTTACATCAGAGTCTAACTACAAGTTCCCTCAGTTTTGTTCCAAAAGACCCAGTTTAAGCCATCTGGCATAGAACACGCGCCAAATCTACTGGGGTATGGGTCTCCTACATGCTCCCTCTCTCCTTCCCAAAGTCCTGCAGTAAATATTAGAAGACAGAGCAGAAGTGATCCCCAAGATAAGCATGACTTGCCCAACTCTACCAGCTATCAATGGAACTACCATAAGACTTGATTCTATTCCTATGCTAATAACGGAGGACCAAGAAAGGACATTTCACTTAAACCTGTGCATGTTTGCTTTCACAGCATGGAGACTGGTCACCAAATTGCGGGCACTTTAAACATTCCCTGGGAAATTGAATTTTGAAAAGCTTCCAGAAGACAATCAACAAGAGAGAAATTTTCTACATGCTGTGAAAGTCAGCATCTCAATTCTTTTGGTGATTGATCATTTCTGGCAGGATTTCATTTCAAGCAAGGTAATTCTGTGACTTTTGCTAGAAGTTATCTGCCTGAAGGTTCTTTAAAAAAGGGGCCTATTTTTGTTAGATAACAATTTTTGCTGCTTACATTTATTGGACAAAGCAACAGGGTCAGATGGGATTCATCTGAGGGTATTGAAAGAACTTAGGAAATTACTGGTGGCTCCGCTGGCTGACCTTTTCAATGCTTCTTTAGAGTTGGGAGTGATCCTGGAGGACTGGAGATGGGCAGTTGTGGTTCCTGTCCACAAAAGCAGAAGGTAAGGTTGGAAACTTCAGACAAGTTAGTCTGACTTCTGCGGTTGGTAAATTTACTGGAAAAGCTGCTAAAACAGAGGCTGGTGCAGTTTCTGGAATCCATGGGATTACAGGATCTGAGACAGCATGGCTTTACTAGAGGTAAGTCTTGTCAGATGAATCTGATTTTTTTTTTTGACTGCGTAATCTGAGAACTGGATTGGGCAGAGTGCTAGACGTGATAGACCTAAATTTCAGCAAGGCCTTTGACACGGTTCTGTAGCAGTGACTTATAAATAAACTGAGTGCTCTTGGGATGGACCCTAAAGTGACAAACTGGGTAAGAAACTGATCGGTTGAGTGGAATGTGCCACAGGAGAGTAGTAAATAGAATCTGAAGATAGGAGTGTTACCAATGGCATGCCACAAGGATTAGTCCTTAGTTCTGCTCTTTTAAACATTTTTGTAAGTGATATTACAGAAGTTCTGTCTGGAAAGGTATGACTCTTTGCGGATGATACCAAAATCTTTAACAGGGTAGACACATTAGAAGGTGTGAATAAAATGAGGAGGTATCCAGCGAAGCTTGAAGAATGATCAAAAATTTGACAACTAAGATTTAATGCTATAAAACACAAGGTCATGCATTTTTGGACTGCAAAAACTCAATGGAGCGATGCAGTATGGGGAGGATGAAATACTTCACTGCATGAAAGAAGAGCAGGGTGTGGAGATGATCATATTGGATGATCTTAAAGTCGCCAAACAGGAAGAAAAGATGATGGGAAAAGCCAGAAGGAAGGATGGGTGCAAAGGGAGAGGAATGGCCAGTAGAAAGGAGGTGATAGTGACTTTGTATAAGTCTCAGTGAGATCTAATTTGGAGTAATGTATAAAATTCTGGAGACTGCACCTTCAAATGGATATAAATAGAAGGGAGTCCTTTCAGAGGATGGCTACTAAAATGAGCAATTATGTTCATCGTGAGGCATATGGGGATAGATTTAAAGATCTCAATATGTATTCTTTGGAGGAAAAGTGGTAGGAGGCAAGATATGATAGACATTTAAACACCTCCCTTTTATAAATGCAGAGGAAATGGTCCTTTTCCAGCTGAAAGGAAGCTCTGGAATCAGGGGTCATAGGAAGAAGGTGAAAGGGGATAGATTCAGGAGTAATCTGAAGAAATATTACTTTACAGTGGTGGATATGTGGAATAGCCTCCCAGTGGAGGTGGTAGAGACGAAAACTGTATCTGAATTAAAAACAGGATGGGACAAATGCAGAGGATCTCTGAGGGAGAGGAAGGGATTGTAGAACTTAATAGTTCTCAAGGATGGGCAGAGTGGATTGGCTGTATAGTCTTTATCTGCCATGTTTCTCTATCTAATCTTCTCATCTATCTTCTCTTTTAATCCAACTCAGGTTTAAGCACATACTTGATAAAGGTTCATCTCAGTGCTGTTGTAGCCTGCCATGAAAAGACTGATGGACTTCAATCTTACATACCCCTTAGTTGTCAGATATATGAAGAGCTTATGGGAACAAAAAAAAACAACCAAAAGAAAACATCTCACTTGTCCTTAATCAACTCATGAGCTGATTTGAGCTGATAGAGTCAGCATATTTTAGGATTCTCATGTTGATGAGGCTTTTCCTAATAGCTGTTACTTTAGCACAAAGGGTGAGAGAGCTGCAGGTTCTTGTAACTTATGTTCTCTATCTGTAATTTTTCAAGGATGAAATGGTACTTGCCCAAAGTTCTTATCTAAGGTATTTTTTTAATTTCCTCTAAATCAGTTATTCTCCCTACATTCTTTCTGAAATGCCATTTGGATGAACAGAAACAAACGATTCCCCACCAGACTGAGGGAAAACACTGCTCTTTTATCTATAAAACAGCATCACAGAACTTTGCTCCTTTGATCCAAGTAAATTGGGAACACCATTGTGGAAAAGCATGCTATACAACTGATTATCTGCTTATACTGCTTACTGCTACTAGTAGGCAGGTCTTCCTCTTTCCTCAAGAGTTAAAACTCATCAGATCATGGCTACCTCTGGCTCACCTTTGCTCTATACTCATAAAGGGATGTCTCTAAAACTGCAAACTGCTCATTAGTCCAAGTTTTCACTTTCCATTACTGTCTGGATGAACTGTCCAGAAACAACACGTTGGTCAAGCAGTTCTTAATAATTTATTGGCATAAGCCTTGCCAATTAACCTTCACAAAACCTGCAATTTGCTATATCCGTGGGAGTTTTCACTCTTGTATGGTTGATTCATCCTGCTTGTTGACAAAGAAAATAAAGCTGCTTATGTGTAAAGGCAGGGGGTGTCAGTGGACAGTGTGATATAGACACATAATTCCACTTACCACCCTGGAAAGTTAACACACCAACCAGGGTAGCAGCTTTGGACAAACTATTGCATTAGGAGAGGGAGCAGAATTCTGTGCATGTCTGGAAGTTCATACTGGTACCACTGGAATGGCCCATTTGTGAATCTGATATATCCCGCTGTCTACAAGGACCACCCCCTCCCGTCTCACCTCTCCTCTAGAACACACATATCGACATCCTTTCATTTCGCTTTCCACTGCGTCAGGTAAAACTAGATTGTAAGCCTGCAGAGAATTAATGAATGTACCTGAATATGGAACTTGCCTTGAATTTGGATTTGGACAAGCTCAGCAATAAAATAAAGTAAAGTTGCACACTTCTGGATTTGGAATGGGGAACGAATGAGGGGCTCAAATTTTCAGGTGACACAAAATTATTCAAAGTTGTTAAATCACAAACAGTTTGTGATAAATTGCAGGAGGAGATTGCGAGACTGGACATCCAGATGGCACGTGAAACTTAATGTGGA
The DNA here is from genome assembly GCA_033557465.1 of Ichthyophis bannanicus. Lineage (NCBI taxonomy): Eukaryota > Metazoa > Chordata > Amphibia > Gymnophiona > Ichthyophiidae > Ichthyophis > Ichthyophis bannanicus. The sequence goes on from CM066039.1 coordinate 200,204,367, forward strand.
CGAGTGCAAAATAATGTGTATGGGGAAGAATAACCCAAATTATAGCTAAACAATGCTAGACTCAACATTAGGAGTCAGTACCCGGAAAAGAGTCCAGTTGTCATAACAAATAATATGTTGAAACCTTCTGTTCAGCATGTAGCAACAGTCAAAAACAAACAGAATGATGCTGGGAATTATTAGGAAATGCATGGAGAATATCACAATGTCTCTGTATCGCATTAATTTTAGTCCTGCATCCCAAAAAAAGACTTGGTGGACTTATAAAAGATACAGAGAAGGGTGACCAAAATGCTAAAGAAGATGGAACAATAACATATGAGGCAAAGCTAAAGAGATGGAGCTCTTCTGTTTTGAAAAGAGACAACTGAGAGAAGATATAATAGAAGTCTATAAATTCTCAAGTAGAGTGGAACGATAAATGCAAATCGGTTGTTTTACTATTTCAAAAAATACAAAATCTAAGGCACATACCATGAAGTTACTTAGTAACGCATTTAAACAAATAGGAGAAAATATTTTTTTCACTCAGCCCTCCATTAAGATCTAGAATTTCTTGCTGAAGGATGTGGTAAAAGCAATTAGCGTACCAGCATTTAAAAAAAATTTGGACAAGTTCCTGGAGAAAAAGGCACTGCTAATCCCTGAGTCTAGGCAGCATGACATCTCTCTGGTTTGGGGATCCCCCCAGGTACTTGTGACCTGGATTGGTCGCTGTTAAAAAAAACAAAACAAAACAAAACAAACAACCAAAACCTGGACACTGGGTTTGACGGGTCTTTGGCCTGACCCAGCACAGCAGTTCTTTTATTCTCTGGCCCCACTGCCTTATTATAATGTTACTTTAAGATCATCAGACAGGATCAGCCTTAAGTCTCTGTCATGTTTAGTGTATATCAGCATCAGGGCTGGCCCAAGGGTTTCTGCCACCCTGAGGCAGATGCTCTGGCTGTGCTGCCACCCCCCCCTCCCCAAATGTGCCGAGCCCCGCTGAGCCACACTGCTGCACACCCCCCCCCCCCCTCCAGAGTGCAGTGGCTCTGCTTGGCGGCAGGCCATGTGCTTCAGCACACATGGCCTGCCACATCCTGCTGAGCCAAGCTGCCCTCCTGACCCCACCACCGGAAGCAGCGGCAGTGATGGCACAGCAGCCCATGTGCGCAAAAGCAAGTATGGCTCCACTGAATTTCTTCAGTCTAAAAGTATCACTCTGCACATTTTCAACTGGCACTTGAGATCTTCATGTGCTTCCTTAGATTGCATCTCATTCTGTCTACAGCCTTAGGGATGCCCAGACTGCTGCAAATTTTATTGTCATCTGCACAAAGATAAATTTTTCCTTCTAGTACCTTTGAAATATTATTCACGGTATCATTAAAATCGTCCCGTCAGCCCCTGCACTGAGGAAGTCTCAATCAAGAAGGGGCCCAGCGATGTGGGAATTGCAGTGGTGGAGACAGTGTGACACACATGGTACTTTGTTCTAAAAGTATTGCTGCACCATCTTCCAACTTTTTTCTTCAATTACCCCACCTGGCCTAGCAGCAACAGAAGTGTGTAAATGCGGGACAATGCTGCACGGAGCCCGTCAAGACAGGAAGGGCTCCGCGATGATTTTACAAGCACAGCCGCGGTTCCCTAAGAGGCAGGGAGCCGCGGCTGCAGAAGAAGGAGTTGGTGAGTTTGCCTTGGCGGGCCGCACCGGGGTAGAGTCTCGCGGGCCGCACGGAGGGACCTCGCGGGCCGCAGGTTGGTGACCCCTGCTTTAAAGGGATCCACTGTGTCTGTCCCATGCCATTTTGAAATCTGTCATTGTATTTGCTCCCACCACTTCCATCGGAAGGGCATTCCAAGCATCCACCACCCTTTCAGTTAAAAAGTGTTTCCTGACATTGCCTTTCAGTTTACCCCCTTGCAGTTTCATGTTATGCCCTCTAGTTTTATAGCTTCCCCATCTTTGAAAAAGGTTTGTTTGTTCATTAATACTCTTTAAGTATTTAAAGGTCTGTATCATATCTCCCCTGTCCTTCCTCTCCTCTAGCGTATACATATTTAGGTCTTCATAAGTCTTCTGGCGCAGGCTCCAAATCATTTTGTTGCCTTCCTCTGAACCATTTTCAGTCTTTGTATATCCTTTGTGAGATATGGTCTCCAAAACTGAACACAATATTCCAAATAAGGCCTCATCAGCAACTTGTACAGTGGCATTAGTACCTTCTCCTTTCTGCTGGTAATTCCCCTCTATATGTACCTCAGCATCCTTCTGGCTTTGGCCACCGCCTTGTCATACTGTTTTGCCACCCCGAAATCCTCAGAAACAATCATTCCAAGGTCCTTCTCCTGGTCCATGCACACCAACCTCTTGCCCCCTGTTGCATACAATTCCCTTGGATTTCTGCATCCCAAATGCATGACAATGCATTTCTTCACATTAAATCTTAACTGCCAAGCATTAGACCATTCTTCCAGCTTTTGTAGATATTTCCTCATGTAATCCACTCCCTCAGGGGAGTCCACTTTGTTGCAAATTGATGTGTCATCTGCAGAAAGAAAGACTTTTCCATTCAGTCCTTCAGCAAGATCACTCACAAATACATTGGACAGTATTGGTCTCAGGACCGATCCCTGGAGCATGCCACTAATCACCTTTCTTTCATCAGAGTGGGTTCTGTTTACCATCACCTTCTGTCTGTCGGTCAACCAATTTCTGATCCAGTTCACCACCTTGGGACCCATCCCCAGACTGTTCAGTTTATTGATAAGCCTCCTACGAGGAGTGGAGGAGTGGCCTAGTGGTTGGGGCAAGGTACTTCAGGCCGGAAGGTCGGGGGTTCAAATCCCACTAGAGGACAGCAATCTTGGGCTGTAAGGACTGGGGTTTCTAGTCCCACAGGTGCTCCTTGTGGTCTTGGACAAGCCACTTAACCCTCCATAGCCCATGTTCCCTGTAAAATAGTTATCTCCAAGTTATAATGCCCTGTTCAATGTAATTTCAGTTTGTTCAATGTAAACCGCACTGATGCAGAATAGCGCGGTATATAAGAGAATGTAAATAAATAAAATAATAAATAAATAAAAAACAGTATCAAAGGCTTTGCTGAAATCTAGGTAGATCATATCCCGTGCATGCCCTTGATCTAGTTCTCTGGTTACCCAGTCAAAGAACTCAATCAGATTTGTTTGGCATGATCATCCTTTGGTAAAACCATGTTGCCTCGGAACATGCAACCTATTGGTTTCGAGAAAGTCCATTATTTGCTCTTTCAGGAGCACCTCCATTACTCTTCCCGCCACCGAGGTAAGGTATACTGGCCTGTGGTTTGTCACTTCTTCCCTACTGCCACTTTTGTGGAGAGGTACCACATCAGCCCCTCTCCAGTCCTTTGGAACTTCTCCTGTCTCCAAGGATCTATTAAAAACATCCTTTAAAGGTTCTGCAAGAATCTCTCTGAGCTCTTTCAGTATCCTGGGATGTATCCCATCTGGTCCCATGGCCTTGTCCACTCTCAAGAGGAAGTAAGAGAGGATAGGGAGGGGAGGGAAATATTCCCCCAAATCCTCTACTACGCTCCCATCACTTCATCTGCACAACCACTTCAGACATCTCCCCCCCTCCCCTGATACCTTCTCAGACCATACTCTTCCCATCCACAGCCCATTTTACATCCTAGACCTTCTCCTGGGTCCCTGTCACCCACACATCTCCTCAGACACCCCTGCTGTGCCAATGCCCTGGATCTTTCTGAATTGTCAGAGGAAACCGCTACCCAATCAGAGGGGGAGGACATTTTTCCTTAGGGAGGCCCTCTGTGAAATTTTGCTTGGGAACCTAGAATTTGAATTTGCACTTCTGATCGCTTACAAAGGTGCTGAATAGAACAAGCCCCAGGATGGATCTCTGAGGCACTCCCCTGAGCACCAATGAGAGTGAATTCCATTTACCATCATCCTCTGCTATGGACTGCTCAAGCAGTTGCTATATAGTCTCCTACTATGAAGAGTATTAAAAGCTTTATTACACAGAAAATGGTCAATAAACCAAAAACAATATATATCAGGTGACATATTTTTATGGGACTAACGTAACACATTTCTCAGCTTGCTTTCAGGAGTTAGATCAGAACTAAATGAGCAAAAAAAGACAGGGGGATGTTTGAATATCTTGCACGATATTTCAATTTCTTATTTGCTATGTCACCTTAGCACACAGTGCAGTACAATAACTGAGCTCCCTGCACCACCCTTATTATCTTATGAAAAGGGAGGTTGTCTGTCTTCCTCTGGTCTCGCAGAACAACTCTTATGTCCAAAGATCTATTGAACAGATCCTTCAGCAGACCCACTGGAACCTCTTTGAGCTTCTCTATTATTCTCCAATGCACCCCTTCTGGCCCGATGGTTTTATCCACTTTCAATTTTACTAGCTCTATGGAAACCGTCTGATCTGTAAATAACGTGACGCCCATCCCACTACCATATGGGCCCATCAACTAGCGGGGTTCTTCTTTAACCCTTTCTTTGAATCAACATTTAACAGAAGTATTTCTTTAACATTTCTGTTTTCTTTTTGTTTTTTCTCCATGGTTAACCTTTTCTCCTCTGCTTTACAATCCCACTTCTTCCCCCTCTTTCTCTCACTGACAAACTATTTTTCAGTTATTGTTTCCTTTCTTTACCACCTTGATATCTTTTTTTCAGCTTTCACTTTTGCAGTCCTGTCTTCCCTGTTTTTTTTCTAAATGCTAAACGTTTTGCCTGTAGTATTCAATCACTCTGAGTTGCCAAGATACCCCGTTCAAGAAATGGGATTTTTTTGCCAGTTCTGGTTTTAAATTTGCATTGCAATGTAGTATAGTATTGGTAGTCCCTGAATTTACCCATTGGAATCGGTGCTGTAGATCCCATAATGCATCAGGATAAGATTGTGAGAAATCCAGGATGCTTAAAATCTCACTACTGTAACTGGGTAACTTGGCAACTCTGCATTCTATAGACCGATGCCCCTGTCCTTGTGTCCCCTGCCCTCACTCCCCAGATACCTGGCTTCTGTCCAGCCTCCACCAAAACAGGATCCCCCAGCTCGATGAAAAAATTCTTGTTTTTCTCGTACTCCTCATCATCAATAATCTTGATCTCAATCAGCTTCCTGCAAAAGAACAAACAAACCACTCAGGTAAGAGAGGGTGAGTCTAATGCTGATAGAGCAGGGGGTAAATGTGTGTAAGGGGAGGTGAGGGAAAGTGTGAGCATGAGAACATAGGAAGGGAGGATAGAAGTGGGAGTGAAGTGGAAGAATGGGAAACAAAAGGGTGGGTATGAAGAAATAGAGGTTACTTACCTGTAACGGGAGTTCTCCGTGGACAGCAGGATAAGTCATCCACACCAGGTGACGTCATCCGACGGCGCCGAAGACAGAAGTAATCTCTCTCTCTCTAGCCCAGAAGGCTTTCCCTTCTGGGCATGTGCCAGTTGGCCCTACCCCTGGGCCCGCCCCTAGCCAGCCACTGTGTTCTGAGCTGAGTCAGAAGCTAGGGGCGAAGGCCAGGGCCTGGGCAGGGTCCCTTAAAGGGGAGGCGGGAGGGAAAGTGTGGATGACTTATCCTGCCGTCCACGGAGAACTCCCGTTACAGGTAAGTAACCTCGATTTCTCCTAGGACAAGCAGGATGAAGTCATCCACACCAGGTGCCTCCCTAGCTGTACAGGCTGAGGTGGAAGGGCCCTGTCAGGCCGGAGTAGAGTGACCACGCAAGTGGGTATAATAAAAACAAGGATTTATTACAAGTGCAAATCATGGAACATGTGCAAAACAGGCAATAAAATGAATATATGCATGTGCAAATTATGGAACATGTGCAAACAGGCAAATAAACATGAGAAACTGACATGTGCAACAGTATGTTCAACAGGTAACACAGTACACTAACAAGTGTAAATTATTGGCAAGTGCAGACAGTACAACTTCTAGGGTACTCTGCATGTTAATGAGCATCCAGTGTCCAGTTCATAGCTTTGCCTGGGCGTTGGCGGCCGTTAGGACTGCCTGGCCGAACGAGCCCATCTGGGGGTCAAGGCAGTAGTGTTTCTGGAAAGTCTGGATGGAGGACCAGGTGGCGGCTTTGCAAATGTCCGTAACTGGAACAGCTCGTAGGTTTGCAATTGACGTTGCGAGCGCCCGCAGCTGGTGGGCGGTCGCTGGTGGAGAGGCTCCGGTGCCGGCCTGAGTCAGGCAGAAGGATATGCAAGATAAGATCCAGAGGGAAAGCGTGCGCTTGGTAACTGGTCGGCCAGGTTTGTTCTGGTCATAGGATACAAAGAGTTGCATGCTCTGTCGTTGCGCAGCCGTCTGGAGGAGGTAAACTCGTAAGGCCCGGACGCAGTCCAGTTTGTGCAGCCGCTCTTCTTCAGGAGACTTATGGGGCTCCAGGTGGAAGGTGGGGAGCTCGATTGTCTGGTTGATGTGGAAGGCGGAGGCTACCTTCGGGACAAATTTGGGATGTGTCCTGAGGGTGGCGCGGTCCTCGGTAAGCTGAGTGTACGGCGGGTGTGCTACCAGCGCTTGTAGCTCGCTGATCCGCCGGGCTGAGGTGATGGCCACCAGGAATAATGTCTTCCAGGAGACAAATTTTATGTCGGCCGACTGCATGGGCTCAAAAGGCGGTAGAGTGAGTTGGTGGAGGACCGCATTGAGGTCCCAGTGAGGCACCGGCTTCCTGATGGGTGGATGAAAGTTGGCAAGGCCCTTCATGAAGCGAGCGACAATGGGCAGCTGTGTGATGGATCCTTCCCCCGTGCGATTGTGTGAAACACCGTGATGGCTGCCAGGTGGACCCGGATGGATTGCGTTTATTATTATTATTATTATTATTTACATTCTCTTATATACCGCACTATTCAGCATCAGCGCGGTTTACATGGAACAAAAATGCTCAGTACAGTTAACACGTATGAGTTTACAGATAACAGGGCAAAAAACTTGGATAACAGGGGTAAACTATTTACAAAACTTGCTACATAGAGTCATATGAACAGGAGTTTCATAGAACATATGCACCAATAAGGGTTAGAGTATCTGTCTTGGCGTGTTGTTAAGATATCGTATATTTGCTTAGCGAATTGTATCGTTGGACTCTAAGGGGTGTCGTTGGGCTCTATGAGGTACTTGTTGAAAAGGTGGAATTTGAGGGCTTTCCTAAACTGTGTTAGGCTCTTAATAGCCCGGATACCTGGGGGTAATGCATTCCAGCATCTTGGCGCACTGAGACTAAAGGCCCTATTGGCTGTAGAGGTAGTGCAATCTGTTAGTGCTTTCGGGACTTTTAGAGAGTTTATAGCCGTGGATCTTCTTGCTCTATTTGGAGATGTGGTATGGATGAGGGCAATTAAGGATGCAGAGGAGAGCTTGTTAACAGCTTTAAAAGTGAGTAACAAGGTCTTGAAAATGATTCTAGCCTGGATGGGTAGCCAATGTAACTGTATCAGCAGAGGCGTCACGTGGTCACTCCTGGAGGCTCCATGGAGGATCCTTGCTGCCGCGTTCATGGCGAGCTGCAGCGGGTTCAAGGTGGATTGGGGAAGACCTTGTAGGATGGCATTGGCATAGTCAAAATGAGGAATGATCAACGCCTGGTAGATTGTCCTGAAATCATTTGGTTCCAGCATGGATCGTAAATGCCTAAGTGAGCGGATCTTGTAGTATACTGCTCTGACTCTGTTTCCTATGTGGGCCTTCATGTCCAGGCGTTGATCCAAAGTGACTCCCAGGTAACGTATCGAAGGTTTAGATTGTAACTCAGCTTCTTTTACTTTAAGATATTGTGGTGGGGTAAAGTTAGGGTTCCTCGTAATGAAGAGTACTTCCGTTTTCTTATGTTGTATTCGGTGGTTTTGGGAGAGAAGCCAGTCAGATATTGCATTGAAACAGCTCGTCAGTGGGGAGAGGTCCAGATGTTCAGTAGAGAAGGGTATGTAAAGCAGGACATTGTCAGCGTATAACATGCAATCAACATTGAAGGACCGGATGATCTTACAAATTGGCTGCATGTAAATGTTGAACAATAGGGCAGAAAGGGAGGATCCTTGTGGGACTCCCTGGCTTTGGTGGAAGGGTTCTGAAGTTATCCCTCCAGAACGAACATGCTGCCATCTTCCGGACAGGTAGGCCTTTCTGGGACAAGGAAGTCAGGTATTGCAGGAGGGTCGGTACAGGGCATGAAAAGGGGTCCAGTTCCTGTGAGGAGCACCAGGAGGCGAAGCGCCGCCACTTAAGGCTGTAGGACTTCCTGGTCGCTGGCCGACGGGCTGCCAAGACCACCTGCTCCACCTCGTGTGGTAGGCGGAAGGGGCATAGAGCTATCCGTTCAGCCTCCAGGCAGTTAAGGCCAGGGTCTGAAGACTGGGGTGGAGGGTTTTCCTGTTGTCCTGGGATATCAGGTCCGGTACCAGGGGAAGGCGGATAGGGGGGCCCACTGCTAGCCAGTGGAGGAGCGGGAACCAACCTTGGCGAGACCAGTACGGTGCGATCAGGATGGCGTGTGCTCTGTCCGAGATGATTCGCTGGATGGTCCTGGATACTAGAGGGATTGGGGAGAAGGTGTATACTAGAGACCATCCCCCCCACGATACGTCGAATGCATCCTCTGCATGGCTCAGAGCAGAGGGGCGTTTGGAGCAAAAGGTCCTGCACTTCGTGTTCTCCTCTGTGGCAAAGAGGTCGGTTTCCGGGCGACCCCATTCCTGGAAGAGGGAGCGGGCCACTTGACTGTTGAGGGACCACTCGTGGGGAGTGAGCTGCCGGCTCAATTTGTCTGCCAGCTCGTTCTGCAGGCCTGGGAGATAGGAGGCCTGGAGAGAACAGTGATGTAGGGTTGCGAAGTTCCAGATCTGAATGGCTTCGTTGCACAGGGGTCTTGACCCTGTTCCGCCTTGGTTCTTGATGTAGAACATGGCTACCTGGTTGTCCGTTTGTAACAGCACCGTTTTGCCTGCAATTACGTTCTGGAATGCTTCTAGCGCCCGTCTCATCACCCTGAGCTCGAGGAGGTTTATGTGGTACTGCTGTTCCTGCGACGACCAGGCTCCCTGCATCTGGAGGTGAAGGCAGTGGGCTCCCCAGCCGATTGGGGATGCATCGGTGGTGATTGTCAGTTGATGGGTCGGTTGGGAGAGAGGTCTCCCACATAATAAGTTCTTTTCGTGGGTCCACCACTTTAGTGATGAGATCACTGCACTGTCCATCGGGATGGGGGTCTCCAGGGACTGAGAATGCTGAGACCAGCGTGCCCGTAGGTGCCATTGGAGACAGCGCATGTGCAGCTTCGCTAGGGGCACTGTCTGGGTGGCGGACGCCATGTGTCCCAGGAGGCAAAGGAGTACTCGCGCGGTGTGGAACTTTTCGTAGCGCAGTAGACGTGTTAGGTGTTTGATGGTTTTCACCCTCGGGGGTGGAAGGTAGGCCTTTGAGCGAACCGTGTCTATTAGTGCTCCTATGAATTCCCTCCGCTGGGAGGGGTCGAGGTGTGACTTCGGGTAGTTGATCAGAAATCCGAGGGACGTCAGTAAGGAGATTGTCTTGTGGGTGGCACGTTTGGCCTCCCTCAGGGAGGGAGCAGAGATGAGCCAGTGGTCCAGATAAGGGAAGACACATATCCCTTGTTTGCGGAGGTGTGCGGCCGCCACTGCCACGCACTTGGTGAAGACCTGCGGTGCGGGGGAGAGTCCGAATGGAAGGACTTTGTACTGGAAGTGCTTCCCTGTTGCCAGGAAGCGTAAGTGCTGTCTGATGCTTGTGTATGGGGACGTGCGTATAAGCGTCCAGAAGATCCAGGGATGTGAGCCACTCTTCGGGTTGAATGAGGGGCAGGATGGTTCCGATGGAGTGCATCCTGAACTTTTCCTTGGCTTGGCTATGAACAAGTTGAGCTTGCGGAGGTCGAGGATTGGTCGCATGCCACCCGATTTCTTGGGGATCAGGAAGTATCTGGAGTAGAAGCTCTTGTTGATCTCCGCTTCCGGCACGGGTTCTATTGCATTGGCGGCCAGGAGGGAAAGGATCTCTGTGTCTAAGGAGGATGATGGTTGCTCGCAGCTTGGGATTGCCTGTTGTACAGGAGGCGAAAGGAATCTTATTCGGTATCCCTTGCCAATGATGGCAAGGACCCATTTGTCTGAGGTAATGGACTTCCAATTGGATAGGAATCTGGCCAAGTGACCCCCTGTAGGGGGGCTGGCCGTAGTCCTCCCGTCAAAAAGTCTGATTGGTCCTCCCCGCTGCCGGCTGGGATGATTTCTGCTGTCTCCTCTCGCGCTGACGGGGCTTTTGCTTGTAGGATGCGTGGGAGGGCTGCGACTGATGTTTATAGTGGGGCTGTTGCCATTTTCGGTAAGATCCGTATTGGCGTTTTGAAGAAGAAAATGCATATGGTTTTTGCTGGTAGGAGTTCTTGCGGACTGGTCGTTCGAGGCCTTCGTCCGCGAGGGTCTGTAGAGTCATGCAACGGTCCTTCAGTGCATTGACGGTGTCGTTGACCTTCTTCCCGAACAGGGTATCCCCCGTGCATGGGGCATCAGCGATGCGATCATGCGTGTCCTCTCGTAGACCTGACGCCTTGAGCCAGGCGAGTCGGCGGGCAGAGATGGAAGTGGCCGCAGTGCGTGCTGCTGCGTCAAAGCCGTCAAAGGCCGCCCGCACCTGGTGTTTCGTGCATTCCTGCAGGTCTAGGAGAGTGGTTGAGGTGGCTGCCTGCCACTCTTGGTTGGAGGAGACGGTCGCTCTTAGCTTCTCTACCAGGGTATCCTGGTATAGCGCTTGTTGAAGTTGGTGAGTGGAAAATCTTGCGCATAACATAGACCCCTGGAAGGTCTTTCTTCCGATGTCATCGAGGAGTCGTAGCTCCTTGCCAGGCGGAAAATTGGATTGTGCTCGCGTGGACATGGATCTTTTGAGGGCGGCCTCAACGACTATGGATTGATGAGGCAGTTGAGACTTGTCGAAGCCCGGGGAGGGTTGGACTTGATATTTGGTGTCCAGTTTCCGAGATAGTGGTGCCCCTGAGGTGGGGTTCTGCCATAGGGTAAGGAGGTTTTCTTTCAGCAGGGGATGTACAGGAAGGAGAGCCGCAGGGCGCGGGGTCTCCAGGAATTTCCGTGCAGCTTGAGTTTCTGGCCGTTGTTCAGCCAAGGAAGTGGTGCTGGAAAGACCCAGGGTGTCTGTGAGTTTGAGGAGGAACTTAGGGTATGTCAGGTCCTCCGGGACGTTGTGGGCATCCACCGGAGGAGTAGAATGTACTAGGTTCCCCGTAGAGGTAGAGGCTGTAGACTCTGTGTTGTTCTCTTCGCTGGCGTGGACCTCTTTGGCGTCCCGTGTGGGAAAACAGTTAAGAAAAAACTAAAAGGAGCAGTTGCAAAGGTTAAAGACTTACATCAAGCTTGGGTGTTGTTGAAAAATACTATCTTGGAAGCCCAAGCCAGCTTTATTTCACGCTTTAAGAAAAGTGGAAGGAAGTCAAAAAAACTGCCAGCATGGTTTAAAGGTGAGGTCAGAGAGGCTGTTGTTGCCAAAAAAGCATCTTTCAGGAAATGGAAAAAAGAGCCAAACGACGAAACCTGGAAACAGCACAAGCACTGGCATGTCAAATGCAAGGCATTGATAAAGCAGGCAAAGGGAGAATTTGAGAAGAAGCTTGCTGCGGAAGCAAAAACGCGAAATAAAGATTTTTTCAAGTACATTCGCAGCAAAAAACCTGAGAGAGAGTCAGTTGGTCCATTAGATGATAGAGGAGTTAAAGGGGCACTAAGAGGCGACAAGGCGATAGCGGAGAGACTGAATGAATTCTTTGATTCGGTCTTTACTGAGGAAGATATAGGGATGTTACCCATGACTGAAGTGGTATTTAAAGGTGCGGAAGAATTGAAGGAAATAATCGATACATCGGGAAGATGTATTACAACTATTAGATAAACTGAAGAGTAGCAAATCACCTGGGCCGGATGGTATACATCCAAGGGTGTTGAAAGAACTGAAATATGAGATTGCAGACCTGCTATTAGTAATCTGTGAACTATCATTTAAAATCATCTCTAATACCTGAAGATTGGAGGATCGTCAATGTAACACCAATTTTTAAAAAGGGTTCCAGGGGTGATCCGGGAAACTACAGACCGGTGAGCCTGATGTCAGTACCGTGAAAAATGGTAGAAACCATCATAAAGAATAAAATTACTCAGCATTTAGATAGTCATGGCCTAATGGGAGACAGCCAACATGGCTTTAGACAAGGAAGATCTTGTCTTACTAATCTGTTATGTTTTTTTGAAGGTGTGAATAAACAGGTGGACAAAGGTGAGTTGGTTGATATAGTGTATCTGGACTTTCAGAAAGCCTTTGACAAGGTCCCTCATCAGAGACTTTTGGCAAAACTAAAGAGTCATGGGATAGGAGGCAGTGTACTACTGTGGATCAGAAACTGGTTGAAAGATAGAAAGCAGAGGGTTGGGCTTAATGGCCAATTTTCCCAATGGCGAAAGGTGAATAGTGGTGTACCCCAGGGATTTTTGCTGGGTCCGCTGCTTTTTGACATATTCATAAATGACCTGGAAAGTGGAATAACGAGTGAGGGTATCAAATTTGCAGATGACACAAAACTATTTAAAGTTGTTAAAACCCAAGAGGATTGTGGAAAATTGCAAGAGGATCTTGATAAATTGGAAGACTGGGCATCAAAATGGCAGATGAAATTTAATGTGGACAAGTGCAAAGTTATGCACCTAGGGAAGAACAACCCAAACTATGGTTACACGATGCAAGGTTCCACATTAGGAACCACCACCCAGGAAAAAGATTTAGGCGTCATTGTGGATACCATGTTAAAACCCTCGGCCCAGTGTGCAGCGGCGGCCAAGAGAGCAAATAGAATGCTAGGTATGATAAGGAAAGGAATGGAAAATAAAACAAAAGATATTATAATGCCTCTATATCGTTCCATGGTGAGACCGCACCTTGAATATTGTGTGCAATTCTGGTCACCGATTTTAGAAAAGGTTCAGAGAAGAGCCACCAAAATGGTAAAGGGGATGGAAGGATACTCCTATGAAGAAAGACTAAAAAGGTTAGGGCTCTTTAACCTGGAAAAGAGACGGCTGAGGGGAGACATGATAGAAGTCTATAAATTAATGAACGGAGTGGAACGGGTAAACGTAGATCGATTGTTTACGTTATCAGAATATAGAAAGACTAGGGGACATGCAATAAAGCTACAGGGTAAACTATTTAAGACTAATAAAAGAAAATATTTTTTCACTCAACGTGTAATGAAACTCTGGAATTTGTTACTGGAGGATGTAGTAAAGGCTGTTAGTGTAGCTGGATTTAAAAAAAGGTTTGGACAAGTTCCTGGAGGAAAAGTCCATAAACCATTATTAAGAAGGGACCCAGGAAATCAATGCTTGACCCAGTACAAGCATTGTGGAACCTGTGTCTTTTGGGGAAACTACTAGGTACGTATGACCTAGATTGGCCACTGTTGGAAACAGGATACTGGGCTTGATGGACCTTGGTCTGACCCAGTATGGCATATCTTATGTTCTTATGTTCTGCAGGGGTAGGATGGGCAGCAGCTGCAGCCGGGTCCTTTGGGGCTTGAGACCACTGCTCCAAGAGGTTTGAGAGGAGTGAGATGATCTGCGCAGGCAGTTCCTGGTTCCGGGGGTCTGGGGATGGAGCTGAAGGCCTCCCGGGGTTGGGGGGGTTCAAGTTGCTGGGTGGGGTGTTCAGGTTGTGTCTCCTGTGGCAGAGGAGAGCCCACTGTGCTGTGATCCTGCATGGGGTAACAAGAAGAGGCATACCTGCTGCCTGAAGCATGGTCCGAGTCCTGATCGGTGCTGTCTCTGCTGCTCCAGGAGGGGGAGAGGCTAACCGAGCTGTATCTTTGCCTGCGATCCCTCTCTCTGCGCCGGTGCTGTTTCTGGCGTCGGTAAGGGCTGCTGGAGCGGCTTGAGGAGCGGTCGCGCTGGTCCCGGTCTCTGTGGTCTCGGCGCGGCCGTGAGCGGCGCCTCCGCGCTGATCGGGAACGCCGGCGGTGAGCTCGTCGGCGCCGAGACCTGCTCCGCCTGTGGGAGTGGCTTTCCCGGCGCCGGCCAATGGTGCCGTGGTGGGCGCGGCTAAGGCCGATGACGACATTGTCCAAGATGGCCGCCGCCATGGGAGCCTCGTGTGTGGCTGAGGTCTCCATGTCTTCGACGTGCTGTCCGGCTGTGGAAGGGGATCCAGAGTGAGAAGGGGACCCCGGATTAGAGCGGCTGCGGGAGGAGGCCTGGGCAGGAGCACCCAGAACCGCTGAAGTCACCGCTGGTGTAGATAGCAGCCCGGGGGTCACCGTCGGGTGCTGCACAGGCGTGGATGCCCCGGTGGAAATCAGAGCGCTGGTAGAGACTCCTGAAGGCCTGGGGATAGCCGCATCAGGGAAAAGTTCACGGAGGGCGTTTTTTCTTGATTTCATTGCTCTGGGAGACATACGGGAGCAGTGAGAGCAGTCTTCAATTCTGTGAGAGGTCCCGAGGCATCAAAGACATCTGTCGTGGAGGTCAGTAGTGTTCATCTTCCTGGAACAGCAAGGGCATTTTTTAAAACCCGGTTTTGGCTGTTTTCCAGGCATCTTGATAGTAGTCAGGAATGTGGAGAGAGAAAAAGTCTGTCTTGCTGGCAAGGCGGAAGAGGTAAAAGTGGCTGGCTAGGGGCGGGCCCAGGGGTAGGGCCAACTGGCACATGCCCAGAAGGGAAAGCCTTCTGGGCTAGAGAGAGAGAGATTACTTCTGTCTTCGGCGCCATTGGATGACGTCACCTGGTGTGGATGACTTCATCCTGCTTGTCCTAGGAGAACAGAATGAGAGGGGTTGGCTTAACTATTAGATAGACACCTAGGGTGACAGCTTCTGAGGGCTGGCAAAGAGCCACTGCAGTCAAAGAAAAAAAATAAATCCTGACAATTAGTCACACTCAAAGAATCATCAATATGAATTTTAACCCGCACATATGGTAGGCAATGGATAACAAATGTGTCAATCCTCTCCGCATATAATCACCAGTACCATGCTCAGACCACAGCATGATAACATTCAGCTTACCAAACACAACTAACAAAGATTAAAAAGACAACACCCATAAATTCTGT
Organism: Ichthyophis bannanicus; assembly: GCA_033557465.1. NCBI lineage: Eukaryota > Metazoa > Chordata > Amphibia > Gymnophiona > Ichthyophiidae > Ichthyophis > Ichthyophis bannanicus. Next base: position 200,219,532 of record CM066039.1, read on the forward strand.
CACTTTGATAAGAAAACCTTCCTGAATGATGCTATCCCACACTTGGACTATACCACATCTGACATTGATTCACTAGTTGAGAACTGGAACAACATACTAACCTCCACTTCCACAGTACTCAACAAGAGAACAACATGAAGGCAGCAGTGTGCTCCATGGTATTACACAACCTTAATAGAGTTGAAATGCAAACTTAGATAAATGGAAATGCTAGAAGGACCCATGCCCTACAAAGCATATACAGGGTGGCCCAAAAATGTGAGAACATCTCGTAGCATATAAGTTATTTAAAAATTCAAAAAGACAGATGTAAACGATTGACAAATTTAAAAAAAAAAAAAAGGTGACTGGAAATTGTCGAAATAAAGACGTTATATAGCTAAAAAAGGTAAATAAGTAAACTATTTAAGCGTTTAATTTCCGAGATGTTCTCACTTTTTTTGGGCCACCCTGTATGTTGACAAACCAAATGAATCCACAGACCGATACAAAAAAGTAAAAAAGATTCTCTTTGGACAAGCAGGATTCGTCAGCCACACCTGGTGTCGTCCCCTGACGGCGCCATATACGGAAGTGCTCTCTAGAGCTCAGAACCTTCTGAGCATGAGCCAGAGGCCCAACCCACTAGCCTGCCCCTAGCCAGCCAGTCTTTTTTCTTCCGCCGTGCCTACCATACGCGAATCCTGCTCTCTCACAGCCAGAGAAGACTTTTAAAGAAACTACTACTCACGTTCTGAAGATGCCTGCCACAAAATCAGGATTCAAAAAATGCAGCCACTCCTCAAAGAAGATGAGCAGTTCAGATGCCCACGACCGGTGTGTTAGGTGCTTAGGTGCCAACCACCAGGTCCAAGACTGCCAACACTGCTCTCAGATGTCCCCCAGAGCCTACTAATGAGCTTCCTCAATTGCCTAAAGAACGTTTTGAAATAGCAAGATCATTTGTTAATGATCCCAAGCAAGTGCAAATTGATAGCGACATTTGTCCTCAAGTAATGGCCAATTTCCTCCAAACCAAACCCCATCTGAGCAACATTAGCACCCTATCAACTCTATCAATTCAAACTGCGTCCAGTCAACTAAATAGTGACAATACCTGGAGCACTTTTCACCCAGTCTCAACAGAGTAACTCTAAAATATAATCTATAGCTTTAAAACAACCACATCTCCCCTTGACCCATACCTACTATCATGGATTAAATTGGTATACTACTCAAAATTACCCAGCTATCACTCACAACAGGTACCATGCCTGCCTCCCTCAAAAGTGCATCCATCAGACCCTTACTAAAAAAAAACCCTTCACTAGACTCAGAGTCCAGCCTCATACAGACCAATCTCCAAAATAGCTGAAATAATTGAGAAGGCAGTTCTTCATCAATTCCAAGACCATGTAAACTCTGCAGCACCTCTAGACCCTCAACAGCAGGGGTTTAGACCCCAGCACAACATGGAGACCCTCATCACCACCCTGCTGGACAGATTAATAAGAGACATGGAGAAACCAAAACAAGGATTCATTTGAATCTTCCTTGACATCTCATCAACCTTCAACTCAATAAACCATACCATTCTAATATCTCAACTACAAGACATTGGCTTACCCAGTACAATCTTGAAATGGTTTTGATCCTGCCTAAAAGAACTGACAGCAGCAGATCAAAATAGGTTCATGCAAGTCCACTCCAATAAAGCTACATCAAGGAGTACCTCAAGAATCTGCCTTATCATCACTCCTGTTTAACATATACATACAACTGATATGCACAATTATACAAAAATACAAAATCATCAACCATATATACGCTGAAACATTATGATGTACACATCCTTCTCTACGGTCCTCCCAGAAGACACAAACATATCAAAACGCTTCAAGGCATACTGGCTAAACAAACAAACATATCCATAAACTATAACAAAAAAAGATGTCCTATATGTGACTAGAGAACCAAACTTCACCCCACCACCTACACTGAGTGTTATGGATACCAACTTGCAAATAAAACCAGAAAGTCAGATACCTCGGGATGCCATAGCAACTGCATTCCACAAATTGAAAATCCTAAGACATCTCCAACCAGTACTCAACTTCAGTGACTCCACACTGTATGCCAAGCCATGATTACTCCACATCTCGACCACTGCAATGTAATCTACCATGGAATGTCAAAACGCACATTGAAACCACTACAAATGGTGTATAACACAGCAGCACAAATCATTAATGGCCTCTCACGACAGACTCGCATAACACCCCATATAAAACAGTTACACTGGCTATCAGTACAAGGCACTACTTAACATATTTAAGACTATGAACAACTTATCTGCTGACTACCTCCAAACTTTAATACAGAAAACCTCAGACAATCATACAAGAAGGAGCAGCACTCAAAACACCCTCATCATACCTATCATAAAAACAAAATGCAGTCAATCTACATGCAACCGAGCCTTCTCCCTATAAAATCCTTCCATCTGGAACTCGCTCCCGGTTAACAAGAGCTATAAAGATGATTTTAGAAAGAAGCTCAAACCCACCTCTTTCTTGAATACGTCACATCTGACACTTAAACATGAGGCTGAAACTACTCGCTCAGGACAAACTCTCTCTCTCCCCAAAATTTTTCACTTTCACATACACAAACAATAACCCAAATGCAACCACTATCTCCTTACATGTAACAATCCTAATGTAAACCAGACACATGTTATAATTTTATGTAAATCAAGAAGGTTAATGTTTATTTAAATCAAGATTGTAAGTTAAGTTAAATCACCTTTTGGTTCTTTGTAAGTTGAATTAAGTTTTCTACCCGAGGCAATGGAGGGCTAAGTGACTTGCCCAGGGCACAAGGAGTGCCAGTGGAAAGTATGTAATTGAAACAGAAATAGGCTCGGTCATTTACATAACATATACACATGAAAATGCATTTTAACTAGGTGCCCGTTTTATAAAATTACCCCCAAAAGTACATCTGTGAAAAGTGCGCACCTACTTTTATGTGATCTGCACATAAGCATTCCTGGGGGAGTAGTTTTGGCAGAACAGAGGCAGAGTTGTGATATATATGTACATTTTATAAAAGACATGGGGAGGTCACGTGATGCGGTGAGGGCAGCAGACTGACACTGCTTGCGCTCCGGTCTCCTTCAGCCCAAACCGTGATTTTAGTGCCGTTCTGAGAGCCGAATTCAAGCTAAAAATACTTTCTACCTGGCCACATCAGTAATTTCTGGCTGGAGCTGCTTTCGGGAGTTAGTTGGAGAGATGGCAGCAGCTGCAAAAACCGCTCGGAGGGAGAAGGAGTCCCGGCACCTAAAATGGCTGACACCGTAGCTATGCCAAAATCGCCGAACTCCCAGACCTTCTTAGAGGAGGTTTCTACAGCAGTGGCAGAGGCTCTGTCCACACAATTCACGGCTTTGCACGAAAAAATGGACATCTTACAAGCCTCGGTGGGTGCCTTAGGGAGTCGACTCCAAGAAGCGGAAGATCGTATAGGGCGGGCAGAAGACTGCCTGGAGACATTAACTCAGGATCTGATGACTCTGAAATCCCAACTACAGGCACACGAAATGAAAATGGATGATTGGGAGAATCGTTCAAGGCGCAACAATCTGAGGGTGATGGGTATTCCAAATTCGATTGCGGATAAGGATCTAAAGCATTACTTGGAAACCCTGCTTCCCCAGCTATTCGAGGGTATCGAAGATGGCGGCAAATTGCTTATTGAAAGAGCACACCGTGTGGGAGGCAAACAACCTCGGGATCAACGGCCGAGAGTGGTTCTAGCAAAATTTTTACATTTCCCTCAAAAAGAAGCCATAATAAGAGCCGCAAGGCAGAAGGGAGAGCTAATGCATGACAATATGAGAATCAGAATTGCTCAAGACTATTCTGCGGCTTTAAGTCAGAAACTAAGCGCCTACGCCCCCCTCTGCCAAAAACTGATTTAACTCCAAATTTTCAGTGCAGTATCCTGCTAAGCTACACATGTTCCATGCAGGAAACCATCGGTCATTCGACTCAGCGGCGGATGCAGGCCCATACATTGAGGCGCTGGGGAGAGGAGAGCGACTGTCTCCGGCTAGTCCATGAGAAGTCATGCAACCTGTACTGCTTCGATTTTTTTTCTGGGAGGAGTGCATTTGGCTGGAGGAGATAATGGTGGACTTATGTTCCTTTCCGAACTCATGGGAGTTCTTCATTGACCTTGTGGTCCCCTCCTCCGGGTGGCTTTTGGGACAGTGATTTGTAGTGCGAGAAGGAACTGTGAGGGTCTATGATGGAGTGAGCTCTTTGTGTCCGGGCCCATAGCTTGGACACTAATCCAACCGATGAGGGTTGTGGTATATGGGGCTGGTGGGAAAGAGTGGACCCCGGAGAGGATATTCTCCTGCTCTGCCTAATCGCATGGACCTTGAACTGTTTTTGTTATATCTTGTTGTTTTACTATCCTTGTAAATCAGCTCTTTAGGGAGGGTTTGTGTAGATTCCCCTTGAATGTGGGATGGAGCTGGGGTAGACAGATAGTGTTGGGCTGATTTCCTCCTTCGCGTTCCCTCTGGGTGCGGGGCCAGGCCTACTGTTAAGTTTAGTAGCGTCAGATATTTGTGGGGATGGCGTTGCTACGTCTTGCGGTGCCGGGGGGGGGGGGTATTGGGGGGCTATGGACACAACTTCCTGCAGGTATTTCGTTGCCCATTGGTCTATGGCAGGAATTTATTCAATGCTTGTGCCTGTGCGGGCTCAAGGGGCCCGGGGGGAGGGGGGCTGTTGGGTTGGGCTAATCTATTTCTTGGTCTGGACCCTGGAGCGTGACCTCGGTGGGCATCCCCGGCCAGCTGGCTGCTCCAGAGGACTCGCTCTGGTAGAGGGGGGGACCCCTGGGGTGACTCTCCATAACCCTATACATATTGTTCTTGATGTTGATTTGTCTTTCTTATCTGTTAAAGTATGAGCCGTCCTTGGCATGTTGATCTTTGTGGGGGAATGTTTTCAAACTGTTGTAGTGGGGGCCAAAGATGATGTCCATTACCTGTGTAATGGGGGCGGAGGAGACCGTACGCATTTAACTGATCTCCGGGAGGTGATCTTCTTCTACCCGTTTGAAGGGGGAGTAGAAGATAGAGACAGAGAGAGAAGGGAGGTAGGGGGGGATGGGGAAGGGGGGGAGCTGGGGTGGAGGGGGCATAGTCCCATCCATGACAGAAATTATTCGCACTGGGTGAGCTACTTGAGTGCATGGTGGAGGGAGTTCCAGGCTGGGGGAACTCCCTCTGGGAAATTGGTAACTATGTTGTTGGGAGACCAATACATTACCCTGCCACTCTGAAGATAATTTCCTGGAATGTATGCGGCTTGGGGAGCCCAATTAAGAGATCTAAAATATTACAGGCCTTGGCCAGGCAAAAAGCTGACATAGCTTTGCTTCAAGAAACCCACCAGACTGCTGAGGAGCATAGTAAACTTCGTAGGGAGTGGGTGGGACAGGTATGGGGGGCCCCGGCCACGGGAAAGAAGGGCGGTGTGGCTGTATTGATCCACAAAAATATTCGTTTTGACTTTAAAAAGGACATTGTTGATCCCACTGGGCGATTTATATTGTTGCACGGTATGCTGGATGGGAAGCCTGTCATCCTAGGGAATCTTTATTGCCCCAATGTGTTGGACCCTGAATTGTACAATCGCTTAGCTTCTAAAATAGAGCTGTTGCCGGAGCTTCCACTGATTTTGGGAGGGGACTTTAACGGGGTTATGGATGTGGAATTAGATACGTCGAAGGGTGTAGGGCCTAGGGAAAGACTCCAGATGGCCCGTGCGTTGCTCCGACTGTGTATTCGATTGGGGCTGGTAGACCCCTGGAGGCTGTTGCACCCTGATGAAAAAGATTACACGCACCAATCTCGAGCGCATGGTTCTAGTGCACGTATTGATTATCTGTTGATTTCAAAAGGCTTGTTTGTTACCGTAGGTGAAGCACAGATAGGCCCCGTAGAGATTTCGGATCATGCTCTAATTTGGCTTGAGATGCGCTGGAGCGGCGACAGCCCTAGGGCACAGATCTGGCATTTTCCATTAGAACTATATAAAGACACCCAGTTCCGTCAATTTCTTACACGACGCTGGCAGGAGTTCGAATCAGATCATCGTGGGCACCACGATGATCCCGAGTTGGTGTGGGAGACAGCAAAAGTAGTCCTACGAGGGGATATTATAGGATTTATGGCGAGAAAACGGAGACTGTTGGCGGAACGTATTATCCGCCTCGAGAGGTTAGTTACGAAGTTGAGAAGGACATATGCATGCAATTCGAGTGCTGCTATTAAGAAAAAGCTTTGGGAGACACAAATAGCATTAAATGAACTTTTGCACCAGCGGGCAAAGAAGTCCGTCATGTATTACCGCTATCAATTGTATTGTCATGGTGATAAACCGGGAAAGTTGTTGGCTCGATGTTTGCGTGGCCCTAGGAGCTCGAAATTGGTGACAGCACTCAGAGATGATCAGGGGGTACTCCACAAGGAAAGCCTGCAAATAGCCCGTCTTTCGCTCTTTTTTCCCAGAGACTCTACACAGCGGAGACGGGCTCTCCCACACAGATGATAGATTATTTGAAGGATATAGACTTACCTCATTTGAGTGAGGCAGAAAGAGTATTGTTAGATCAACCGCTAACTATACAAGAGGTGCAAACTGTTATCTCTAAGGCGAGTTGTTATAAAACACCGGGACCCGATGGGCTGGGTGCTGAATTCTACAAGATTCTTAGTGAATTTATCTCCCCGACCTTAGTTGCACTCCACACCAAGAGATCCGAGCAGGGTTTCTTTCAATGGGGAAGTAACCATGCCCATATTACTCTTATCCCAAAACCGGGGAAGGATCCCTTGCGGGCGGCTTCATATCGACCCATCTCACTCCTTAACTTTGATCTTAAGTTACTGGCGAAAATTCTTGCGGATCGTTTGGCGGGAGTCTTGGGCCAGTTGGTCCACGAATCGCAAGTTGGGTTTGTGAAAAAATGACATGCTGTACGTAACCTGTGTAAAATACTGACATCGTTAGAATGGGTGCAGAGTAAACAACTACAGTCCTTGTTAGTAAGCTTCGACGCGGAAAAAGCCTTTGATAGGGTTGACTGGCAATATCTGCAATACCTGCTCCCGTGTTATGGACTCGGGACCTCTTTCTGTAATATGGTTGGAAGCCTTTATGTAGAACCGTCTGCGGCGATTTACTGTAATGCGGTGTTGTCAGAGGCTTTTTTCCTACGATGTGGGACTCGGCAGGGATGTCCTCTTTCCCCCCTTCTTTTTGTCTTATCCTTTGACCCTTTTATACGTAGGGTGGAGTTGTCTCGTGCAATACGCGGGATTCGTATTGGCCCGCATGAGTTTGTTGTCCGCCTTCGCAGACGAACTTCTTGTGCATTTGTTATCACAACGCGAATCCTTACCTCTGTTGCTGCAGGTATTTCATACCTTTGGGCAGTTTGCCGGTCTTTGTATCAATAAGGAAAAATCAGAGGCCTTAGACGTATCTGGACAACTACGGGGCGGCTGGCAAGGGGACTTCCCTCTTAAATGGGCAGAGAACCATTTTATGTATTTGGGGATTATGCTGACTAGTCAGCCTTCCCGGCTTTATGGGTGTAACCTGAACCAGATCATAGCCGGGCTACAGGTTCAGTTGCAGGCGTGGAGATCCCTCCCTTTGTCCTTGTCGGGGAGAGTAGCGGCGATTAAGATGGTCATCCTGCCGTGGATACTTTACTGGATGCAGACCCTTCCTGTCGGGTTGTTGAGGTGAGACCTTTGGCGGTTAGGAGTGATTCGGGGCTTTCTGTGGAAAGGGGCGAGAGCGCGTATCCCTTATTGCCGCTTGGTGGGCAAATGGAGGCAAGGGGGGTTGGGGCTTCCGGATCTAGGAGCCTATGCTCTGGCCTGTCAGGCTCAGCATTTGGGGGATTGGTTGGGAGGGACTGAAGCGTATACTCCTAGGGCCTTCGAAGAGGCCTACGTGGCGCCACATACTTTGCTGGCTCTTCTGCATCAGGAGAACCGCATGATATCGGGCAATTTAGGTGATAGTGTGTTGCTTGGTTCAGTTCGGCGAACCTGGAGGCAACTGAACGTGTATTGGAAAAGAAATTGGAGCGTTTCGAGCTGGCTACCCATTCAAGGCAATGCACAGTTTACCCCAGGAACAGACACTGTGATGTTTCGTGATTGGGCCCAGAGAGGAATTCGAAATATAGGTCATGTGGTGGAACCCTCCGGGAAATGTAAGCCATTTTTGCCACTATGTGGGGAGTATGACTTGAGGCCTGGTCACTTCTTTGCATACCTGCAGATATCTCATTATGTAGCTTTATTGCCGGAGGTAGAACTCCATGCGGAACGTTCGACGCAGATATTAGAATTTTTTGATCTGGGGGGAGAAGACCCGCCGTCTATAAGGGTGTTGAAAACTCGGGTAGCTCAGTGTAGGCCTTCACCTGATTACTGTAGTGTGGAGATGGCCTGGGCTGTAGAGATGGGGCAGGAGGTCCCCCCGGGTACTGTTCTTAGAGCCTTAAGGCAGATAGTGGATCTGGCTGTGGGAGTCCATTGGAGGGAAATGCAATTTAAATGTATAACCGGGGTATATTTTTCCCCTCGACGGGCCTTCCGTTGCCATATCACCTCGGATGGGCGATGCCCGCAGTGTTCTGAACCACTAGCGACCTTATTGCATATGTGGTGGGAGTGTCGACTCATTCATCCTTACTAGGCAAAAATCTGTTCCTTTATGACTGGGATACTGGGGCAGCAGGTGTGTTGGGACGTTTCATTAATTGTGCTGGATAACCTGCGCCCCACACAGCCAAAAGGGAAATGGGAACGTTTGCTGGTGCGTAAGGCATGTCTGGTGGGCAAGGGGCTACTTCTGTGTAATTGGAGGGAACGGAATCCACCTCCTTTTGGGAGTGGTGGAACAGCTTCCATCAATTGATGCTCATGGAGTGTAGGTGCGCTCGGGGCAGTGTTCGGATGTGGCCTGCCTTTCAGATGCTCTGGGACCCCTATATTCAAAACCTGAGCCCTGGTAGTCGTAATGAAGTATTGCAATTGGGTATCTAGAAGAGTGTATAGATATACGGAGTTGTTAAAGTAGACAGTGCAGTGGCGATCCCTGGGGCTTTTTCCAGTTTTGGATTGGATGGTGACTATGGGGCGGGGAGAGGGTGGGAGGGGGTTGGGGGACAAGGGGGGGGAGGGTATAATCTGAAAAATGCACCTGTAACCATGGTTGGTCTCTGGGCTGGGGATAAGAGGCAACCCCACTCGGAGTCTGTTTACTGATTTGAATGTTATTTTTGTTTAATGGTGGTTTATAAATAAAGGGTTTAAAAAAAAAAAAGACATGGGTACCAGCACGCATTTTACCAATTTTGGAGTGGATGTATGTGTATGCATTGGTATTTTTGCACTACTGGAGCTGGTTCAGAGTGCCTATTTTATAAAGGCACCTATCTTGTCTTTATGAATTAGGCCAAAGAGCAGGAGAAGGAGGTCTTCTGCAGAGGTACAATAGGAGGAGGGAGCGGAAGCCAAAAATCATGGCCAAACACAGTTAGGTATATCCAAAAAACTTTATTTGTAGACCCACATGTGTAGATAGGCAATTAGTCCTAGTGTGCAATTTATAATGGTTTTTAGTATCTGGATGTATAAAAACATCACGCAGCACAATGGCATGTTTACAGAGCATTTGTTACATTTGAAATGTCCCTTCTGTAGGGAAGTGGGACCTAAGGCTGGAGGCATATGGGAGGAGACCAGTTTATCAGCTAAATTCCATTCCCTATTATACGCAATAGTTAAACGTTGGTTATGAAAACAGGACTGTGTTTGGAGAATATGCCAATGGGTCTTCAAAAGATTTTGTATATTCCAAGAAAGGTGTGAGAACCGTAAAACACAGACAAATTTGTCATCTGAGGTTTTATTCTTGGGTAAAAGTAATTCTTGTCGAGAAGACGAACAGGCACGGCTGAATCCTTTGTTAATGCAATCTATAGGGTATTCTCTTGCGTGGAAACGCTCAGCCAAATCAGAAGATTTAGTTTTAAATTCTCCATAATCAGTACAAAGTCTCCCAAGGCGCAAAAATTGTGAAACCGGCAAATTTTTCTTTATGTGACTACTGTGAAAACTATCAAAGCGGAGTACCTTATTCTTATCCGTGGGTTTACGAAAAATTGGTTGAACACTTTGGATACTAATCTTAAATTTAAGATGCAATTTAGTTCTATGGAGATACCTTTTTTGGATATTCTCATTAGAAAAGTTCCTACTGGTTTCAATACCACAATTTTTCGTAAACCCACGGATAAGAATAAGTTACTCCGCTTTGATAGTTTTCACAGTAGTCACATAAAGAAAAATTTATGGAGAATTTAAAAATAAATCTTATGATTTGGCTGAGCGTTTCCACGCCTATTGATGTGCCTTCTTCAATTTGGACACACTTAGGGCTCCATGTGGTCTGGGAGTCCAGGGCAACTGCCCCCTTTGCACCCCTCCCTTAGCTCCCAATACAATGAGCCTGGTGTTATGTACCTCCTCCAGCTGATTAAAGCCCCATCTCCCTGACTGGGAGTTATGTATCGACTCCAGCCCATAAAGGCCCCGTCTCTCTGATAGGGCCTGATTGTGGTTGTGACTTTTTCTCGTATGTTAGAATGTCCTCAGAGATAGCAACAGCACCATGGAGAAGAGAAGGTTAGATTCCCCAGCATGAGGTGGGTTATATACAGAAAAGGGAAAAGGAGCTGGATGCACTCCAGGAAAACCAGGTGGGCTGCTGGCACTAGCACAGTAAGTGAAGGAATATTCCCAGTTTTTAGGGACTGTCCCCTATTTTGAACCTGTGTCCTTGGCTGCTTTTTGTTAGAACACGTTATCGCCAGTGGGAATAGGACCAGACTCACAAGGGTTCTCTGTCTCTTCTCCAGGTTCTCACTCCCTCTTCGTGATAGGCATGGCCCCTCTTTGCGTCTCTTCCCCTGTACTTTTCACAGTTCATACTGTGAGGCTGGTACTGAGCAACAATGGATAGTATTATTAAGCACCACTTCTCTTACTGGCCACAGTGGGGAGAGGAAGGCAACGAACAGCTGCGCATGCAGCAGATGGGGAAGCAAGAGAGAGTGCTAGGGATTGGCAGAAGAGGGAGCAAGGAGACGGACTTCACATTTGGGATGTGGTGATAAGGAAGACTGCACAAGAGGTTGAGTAAAAGAGAGACAGACTGCACATGTAGTGAAAACAATAAAATTATTTATTTATTACCAAAATTTATGACTCAGAGGGAAGTGCAGCATGCTATTAATTAATCAGCAAATGATAGGGGTAAAAATCAAATTAATGGTATGGGAGAATAACAGATATCAAAACCATATGTTGGGGCGTCATAAGGTGAGAACAGATAAGACCAAAACATTAGAGTGAGGGAATCGTAAGAGGTGGACTGACAGTGTAAATTATGGTGAAGTAGAAGAGCCGGCAGTGTGGAGAGTGAGGAAGAAGAGAGACATTGTATGGGGGGGGGGGGGGGGGAGGGGAAGAATGGAATGAAGTGGGGGGAAGGGAAAGGACTTGAGATTGGGTTGGGACAAGAATTGAGAGGACAAGGCCCCCAGGATGGGCAGCGAGAGGGCTGGAGAGGGTGGGACAGAGAAACATAGGGGATGGGAATAAAGGGAACTAGAGAGGAGGACCTAGGCTGCAAGAGGAAGTTGAGGGAGAGAAGACTGTGTACTGGGTGGAGAGAAAAGAGAACACGAAGGAAGAACAGAGAAGAAAAGAAGCAGGAGAATGGAACAGTGAAAAAAGAGAAAATGTATTACAATATCTGTTGCTGAAGAAGACAACTGAATCAAAAAGAAAAAGAAAGGAGGACATCAGTCTGAAGCAGACAAAATTAACAGAATAATGCAGAGGAGCAGAAAATGAGAAAAGGGAAAAAATAGTAAAATATCTGCTGCTGAAAAACACAAGAAAAAGGAAGAACGCCAGGGAGAGGTACAGAAAATAATAATATATTTAAAAAAAAGAAATATGGATTATTAGAACATAAAATATGCCGTACTGGGTTAGACCAAGATGGACAAAAGCCCAGCATCCTGTTTCCAACAGTGGCCAATCTAGGTTACAAGTACCTGGCAGGTTCCCAAAAGGCAGACAGATTCCAGGCTATTTATCCCAGGGCTAGACAGCAGAAAATAAGAAAAGAGATGCTGAGCCAGAGGCACCAAAAATTAGAAATAATTGTCCTGTCTACTAGAGAATATGAATTCTTTTTTTTTTTTTAGTACTGTCAAGTCAGTGCTGACTCCTGGCGAATCAGCTGCCTCTGGGTTTTCTTGGCAATATATCACCAGAAATAGATTGCCAGGCCTTGTTTACTGAGGTAAAGTGACTTGCCCAAGGTGTGCCAGTGGGAATCAAACCGTTAGATCTTCTGAGTACTAGGCAGCTGGTCTAATCAGTAGGCTATTCCTCTGCACTAGAATATGAACTAACTGGTGTAAAATATTCAGTTCAAGTCAAGCCCTGAATGTCTCTCCTATGTACAATTTACCAGTTCTAAAACAGTGGATTGTGTCACAGATTTGACTCATTCTTGTACATAAATAATTCTTTTATGCAGAGCCGGCGTAACCCAATAGGCAAACTAGGTGATCACCTAGCGCACCAATATTCCCAAAGTGGCCCCTGCTGCTGCCATCCCTCTCCAGGACCTGCAACGGGCATATTGGCATGTAAACAGCAATGTAGTGTTACCTGAATTCTCCTGCTCTGCGTTGCTCTTCATCTCTCTGTGACCTGCCGCTTCTGCCCCTTCAGACGCAGACTTCCTGTTTGCATGTGAAGCGATGGAGAGTTCAGGCAAGCGCTGCATTGCCGTTTCTGCCACTGCGGGTCTCGGAGAGGGGCGGTAGCAGGATTGAGGGCTCAGCTAGGGCGTCTTGTATCCTTGCACTGATCCTTTTATGCAGGAAATACCCCTTAACCCAAGACGTTTTTTTTTTTAAAGTGAGTTCTGAATATTTTCTAGTTAGGATGTGCCTTTCAGCATCAGCAAATTACATATTTTGAGAGCATATTACTTCTATTCAAGGGCAGAGGAACATGCTATGTTAGGCAAAATAGTGGTGGGGCCATGGCCTGTGACCTATCCCATTCCACTGCCTGTACCTCTATTAGTCCAGTTTTCCCAAAGGCTAGTCCATCGAACCCTTGCTTCCCTTCATAAAGGAGCTACTCATTCACTAGTGAGAACAAGAATCTAGTAACCGTAGGATATATAGAGCCAGAGAGCTGGAGATAACCATTTGAGGCATGGGGGAGGGGGGCGGAGGTTACATACAGAGTGGAAGGTTGATGATAACCTTGGGGGGACGGGTAGATAGACAGGAAGGGGATAGCAGGGGATGGGGACTGATGGTTACCCCATTGAGAACAGATACTGAGGTGGAAGCCTCCTGATAATCTGGATGGGGGTCCATGCAGAGGTAGGGGGGCTGGTGATAACCGGGGAATGGGTGGAGGATGGGGAAGAGCAGATGATAATCAGGGTGGTGGGAAGTATAGAAATGGTGGATGATAAAACCTTATAGAGGGGTAAATACATAAGAGGGGGGGCCTTATAACCCAGGGGGGGAAGGGGTCAGCATAACTGCCATCACCTGTGAGGCCTCTCCCGCCTTCTCCCATCACACCTTTGCAGGAACAGCCTGGTTACCATGGAAACAGTGAGCTGGGCGCTTTTTCCTTCTTCCTGCTTGTTATTCTAGGAAATTAGTTTCTTATCTAGATGATTAACATTGGGGAGATAGAGAAGAAGCAGTAGGAGGAGGGGCGACCCTTCACGGAAGCTCCCCCATTAGTCACCCCCCCTCCCCATCATGTAAAGCGCTGAGTGTCCAAAAATCTTCCACATTCATTCTCCTTGGACAAGCAGGATTCGTCAGCCACACCTGGTGTCGTCCCCCGACGGCGCCATATACGGAAGTGCTCTCTAGAGCTCAGAACCTTTCTGAGCATGAGCCAGAGGCCCAACCCACTAGCCCGCCCCTAGCCAGCCAGTCTTTCTTCTTCCGCCGTGCCTACCACATGCGGATCCTGCTCTCTCACAGCCAGAGAAGAATTTTGAAGAAATAAACTACTACTCAAGGTCAAGAAAATGCCTTCCACGAAACCAGGATTTAAAAAAATGCAGCCACTGCTCGAGGAAGATGAGCAGCTCAGATGTCCACGACCGGTGTGTTAGGTGCTTAGGTGCCAACCACCAGGTCCCGGACTGCCAACACTGCTCTCGGATGTCTCCCAGAGCCTTGAAGTCCAGAGGCCACACTTTAAAGGATTTTCTTGCACAGAATCCGGAGTCTGCAAAAACTGTTTCTCTGACACAGGATGCACCCCTAGGGGCCTCCATCCCCGGTCGCTCTGCTTCAGACTTGCCAGCTAACACGGACACTCCCGCGGTGAAAAAACACAGCAGCAATGTCAAAACACCAGCAGGTAAGCTGGTAGCGAACCGGCAGACTTCCAAGGCCTCCTCCAGCCTCCCCAGCTCTTCTGGCTCTCCTCGGGACCCCCACAGGGCTCAACCACGCCAGCCTGACCATGCTGCTCCTGGGGCAGCCATCTTGATGATGTCACCGCCTCAAGCTCTGCCCCCTCTGCTTCTATTGGCCATCAGCAGGGGCCGGCTAGCTCCACCCACCCGACACCCATTGGCTAGCGGAACGGGTCTTCCCTTCTCTCGGCACCAAAGCTCGACGTCGCAAGGACTCCCCTTCTCCCGGTGCCGAGGCAGAAGCACCCTCCAACGTCGGCAATGTTTCCACAGATCCACAGCCACGGGGCAGGAATCGTCACAGCGAATGGAGCAGTGTTCACAACGGTGATCAGACAACTCCAAGTACACACCGCCACAGCCACTGGAGCAGCCATCACCATGGGGGCAGACATCGGAGCCGGGAGTACAGTTGGCACAAAAGACACCACCGCTCCTGTAGTCCCTGCACCGCCAGGAAGGACAAGGACCGCGGATCAAAGCGCAAGCATCACACAAACAGCCCTAGCCCTCGATCCAGGCCACATAAGAAGGCCTCATCCACAGCAAGGGCCCTCAAGGCAGCGCAGCAATCAGAAGCACCCACCACATCGAGAGTGCTTCCTAGCCAAGGAGCCATTCTGCAGCTGCTTTCCAGCCTCAGACCATCTACGTGATGGCTTCACGGATACCCCCACCCAGGATGCTAATTCAGAGGGGCCATGGGACTCCAATCTTCCCATCCCAGACGCAAACACCAAGAATCCACCAGACTCCAACCACAGCTATACCAGAAACGCCTCAGAAAGTTCTGAATCTCCATCCTTCCTCAGCATAGGTATAGGTGAGGAGGAGGAGGATACGACCCCACTTGGATCTGAATCCCCTACTAAAGGCCAAAGCGGCCTCATTACCAAGTTCAGCGGGGAGATCCACCGGAGCATCCGCAGACACGGAGCCATGCCCATCAGCTACGCCGCCTGAGGACCTCACATACCCCAAGTTCCTGCGTAAAGTGGCTTCCACCTTAAACCTTATACCCTTGGAGACTGATCAAGCTGGACCGGAGGTCCTCATGTACCTCAACGCTCCTAAGACGCCTATCACCTTGCCAATCCATCAGCATCTCCTGGATATACACGTCAAGCTCTGGCAGAGCCCGGCTTCGTCTCTGGCATGCCCCAGGAAACTCGACACGAAATACCAGGTCCAACAAGTGCCTGGGTTCGGCAAGAGTCAGCTACCGCATCATTCCATCGTTGTGTCTTCAGCCCTAAAGCGCATCAAGTCATCACGCAACCATGCCAACTCCCCCCCAGGGAAAGACCCTAAACACCTTGACGACGTTGGAAGAAGGTCTTCCAAGGAGCTATGTTTAATGCTAGAATTTCCGCACACCAGTTCCAGCATATACTCTTCCAGGAGTCCATGAGGGTCGCCAGCAAGGAGATCTTGACAGCCCTTCCACCAGAGGAGAAAGCAAAAGCGATATCCACATTTGGGGACCTCAAGGAATGTGGAAAACACCTCATCAGCACTGTACATGATGCTTTTGAGGCTGCTACACGCACAGCCCAAAAAAGAGGCGGTTAGCATGGCTGCGGGCCTTGGGTCTGCACGAAGACACACACGAGTGCATGCGGACGCTCCCTGCAACGGCGAGTCACTCTTTGGAGAGAGAGTCGCTGACACAGTCAATGACATGAAAGAGCATTGCACCACCTTACAGACACTTGCTGAGGATGGCTTCGAGCGCAGCTCCAATACCAAAGGAAACTACAACCACAAATCCCACCACACTCACAAAGGATATCATGCTTACCACAAATGGCAGCAACCTCGCTACAAGCAGGCAGCATACCGATCCCCTTATGGAGCTCCACAGCAGTAGAAACACCAAAGGGACAGAAAGCAAAAGAAAGAACAGCCCCAGCCGGGGAAAGGCACTCCGTCTCTTTGACAATCAATCCGTGGAGGAACGGGCTATCCTTCCGGTGGGAGGACGATTGACCGCCTTCTGGGACTCCTGGTGTTTTATTTCTACAGACACATGGGTCCTGCGGATCATTTGGGAAGGCTACCACTTGTGCTTCCTGTCTCCACAAAAGCGGAAGTAAGGATGTGGTTGAAAACTACAGGCCGGTTAGTTTAACTTCGGTGGTGAGTAAATTATTGGAAATGCTGCTGAAAGAGAAAATAGTGAGGTTTCTGGAGTCCAGCGGATTACAGGATCCGAGGCAGCATGGATTCACCAGAGGCAGGTCTTGTCAGACAAATCTGATTGATTTCTTTGACTGGGTGACCAGGGAGTTGGACTGAGGGAGAGCTCTAGATGTGGTGTATAGATTTCAGTAAAGCCTTTGACACTGTTCCTCACAGGCGACTTATAAACAAACTGAGCACCCTAGGGATGGACCCTAAAGTTACTGCTTGGGTTAGAAATTGGTTGGGTGGGAGGCGACAAAGAGTACAAGTAAATGGAGCTCACTCTGAGGAGAAGGATGTTACCAGTGGTGTGCCCCAGGGATCTGTCCTTGGTCCGATTCTTTTTAACATCTTTGTTAGTGATATAGCGGAAGGGCTGTTGGGTAAGGTTTGCCTCTTTGGGGATGATACCAAAATCTGCAATAGAGTAGACACACAGGAAGGTGTAGATAATATGAGGAGGGATCTAGCTAAGCTTCAAGAATGGTCTAGAATTTGGCAGCTGGGATTTAATGTTAAAAAATGTAAGGTCATGCATTTGGGCTGCAGCAATCCAAGGGAGCAATACAGTATAGGAGGTGAAGTACTTTTGTCCACTAAAGAAGAGCGGGACCTAGGCGTGGTTGTGTCTGATGATCTTAAAGTAGCTAAACAGGTAGAAAAGGCGATGGCAAAAGCTAGAAGGATGCTTGGGTGCATACGGAGAGGAATGGCTAGCAGAAAAAAGGAGGTGATAATGCCTCTGTATAAGTCTTTGGTGCGACCTCATTTGGAGTATAGTGTGCAATTCTGGAGACCGCACCTTCAAAAGGATGTGAACAGGATGGAGTCGGTGCAGAGGGTGGCTACTAAAATGATTAGTGGGCTTCATTATAAAGCATATGAGGACAGACTTAAGGATCTTAATATGTACACCTTAGAGGAAAGGTGGGATAGAGGTGATATGATTGAGATGTTTAAATACCTCCGTGGCATAAATGTTCAGGGAGAGAGCCTCTTTCAATTGAAAGCAAGTTCTGCTACGAGGGGACATGGGATGAGGGTGAAGGGAGATAGATTCAGGAGTGATATGCGGAAATATTTCGTTACGGAAAGAGTAGTGGATCCATGGAATAGTCTCCCAGTGGAGGTGGTAGAGATGAGGACAGTAACTGAATTCAAAAAAGCATGGGACCAACACAGAGGATCTCTAAAGGTAAAAAGTGGACTGTTGTAGTTGTTGATATGGAAGGACAGACTAAATAGGCCATGTGGTCTTTTTCTGTCATCATGTTTCTATGTTTCCCCCTGGCCAACGCTCTACCCAAGCACCATCCAACAACATTGAAACACCTCCGCTGATGCAACAAGAATTGCTACATCTCTTCGCATCCCAAGCCATTGAACCAGTACCCCCCAATCAATCTGGGCTTCTACTCCAGATTTTTCCTGGTGCCCAAGAAATCGGAAGGGGTGCGCCCCATCCTCGACCTAAGAAACTTAAACAAGTTTATCTTCAAAGAGAGGTATTCTCTAGGGTCGATCCTCCCCCTCCTCCAACCCGGGGACTGGATCGCGTCCCTGGACCTGCAAGACGCCTACACACACATGTCCCAATCCATCCACAGGACAGACAGTACCTGCGTTTTCAAGCCCTGGGAGACCATTATCAATACAAGGTCCTTCCATTTGGCCTCTCCCCAGCACCACGGGTATTTACAAAGTGCGTGGCTGTCGCAGCGGCACACTTGCGGAAACAGGGCATCCATGTCTTTCTGTACTTGGACGACTGGCTCCTATCATCACCGTCACCGCGGGAAACTCTGTGGGCAATCAAACGAACTATCCGCATCTTCACCTCCTTCGGATTCCTGTGAACCACCAAAAATCACACCTGCTCTCACCTTCATGGTGTCTTTCTCCCAACACAGAGAGCGGAGAAGTTGGCCACTCTAGCTATGACAGCCTTCCTTCAGACAGTCTCCACGGCCCAGATCCTCCTTCACCTTCTGGGTCACATGGCTGCCACCACTCACGTGTTACCCCTAGCGCGGCTACACATGCGCACCCTTCAATGGCACCTATGCTTATGCTGGAACAAGCGCACCCAACCTCTCTCCACCAACATTGCTCTCGACGCTCGCACCAGGAGGAGCCTCCGGTGGTGGACAGTCAAACAAAACCTCACTGTGGGGAAGCAACTCCAACAACCCAGTCGCCAGATCACCATCACTACCAATGCGTCCCAGATGGGCTGGGGAGCCCACATGGGTCAGCTACGCACGCAAGGGGCCTGGACAACAACAGAGGCGGACCTCCACATAAATCTTATGGAACTCAGAGCCATAAAGTACGCATTACAGGCGTTCCAACCACACATCAAGAACACGTCCATCCTTGTGCAGACAGACAACCAAGTGGCCATGTTCTGTATCAACAAACAAGGAGGGACAGGCTCACAACCCCTATGCAAGGAGGCGCTCACCATCTGGGCACTAACCCTAGCGAGTCACTGCTGGATAAAAGCGTCCTATCTCCCGGGCGAACAGAACTCCCTGGTGGACAGGTTAAGCCAATAACTGAGCCCACATGAGTGGACCCTGAGTCCCCAGGCCACCACCGACATCTTCTGCCGCTGGGGCCAACCGGAGATCGACCTCTTTGCGACAGAACAGAACAAGAAGTGCCACCTGTTCTGTTCCAAACGCCCGTCAACCCACAGCGTGGCTTCGGATGCCTTTGACGTGTGCTGAGGGGAGTGGTCTCTTGTGTACGCCTTCCTACCCACCCCCCTGATCTCCAAACCGCTGCAGAAGGTGGTCCAGGACAAGGCCCACATGATCCTCGTGGCCCCATACTGGCCCCGACAGATGTGGTTCCCAACTCTGCTACGCCTCGTGCAGGAGCAGCCCGTTTGCTTCCCTCTTCAGCTGTCCCTGCTAACCCAGGACGGCGGACTCATCCTGCACTCCATCCTGAAGGCCTTGGCGCTAACAGTATGGAGATTGAACGGATGACCCTCTCTTCACTTAGCATTTCGGAGGAGGTGCAACACATCATCCTGTCAGCCAGACGACCATCCACCAGAAAATCATATGGACTCAAGTGGAAGCGGTTCAGCGTATGGTGTGCAGCCAAGGGGCTTAGCCCCTCCAGCTGCCCCATCCCATCTGTCTTGCAGTACCTTGCCTCACTCTCCGAACAGAGACTCAAAACCAACTCTGTCCGGGTACACCTATCCGCCATTGCGGCCTTCCATGATTGCGAAGGCGATGGAACCATCGCCTCCGTACCCCTGGTGGTAAGCTTTATGAAAGGTCTAAACAACCTACGACCTCCAATATGTGCCCCGGTCATGGCTTGGGATCTGAACATTGTCATGCAACAGCTGACGCAGGCTCCCTTCGAGCCTATACTTGCAACCTCAATGAAGCATCTGACATGGAAAACTCTGTTCCTGATAGCCATCTCCTCCGCACGCAGAATCAGCAAGCTTCAGGCACTGGTGGTACACCCCCCCGTACACCCAGCTCCTTCGGGACAGAGCCGTCCTTCGCACTCACCCCAGGTTCATTCCAAAGGTGGTCTGGAGTTTCACATCAATCAAACCATCGAGCTGCTCGCATTCTACCCTGAGCTACTCCCCTGAGGAGCAGAGGCTACACACCCTTGACTGCACCAGAGCCCTCCGAGCCTATATCCTCAGGACAAGTCCTCTCCAGAAAGGCTCCCAGCTATTCGTGTCCTACGATCCCAACAGACCAGGGTGCCCAGTCACGAAGCGTAACATGGCCCAATGGATCTCGGACTGTATCTGCCTCTGCCATGAACAGGCGGACGCAGAAGCAGTGCCGAATGTGGGACCACACCAGCTCAGGGTGTTGACAACCACTATCGCAAACCTGCGCTCCATTCCTCTTATCGACATCTGCAGAGCCTCCACTTGGTCCTCTGCCCATACCTTCCAGAGACACTATTGCTTGGACTTGGACACTCAGGCACGCTGCGCCTTCGGCTAGGCGTTCCTTTCCACCGCCAACTACAACCCTGATAGGGGACAGTGACGAGATTCTGGCCATGTCAGCCTTCTCTTTCAGCATTATGACAGAAACTTAGCCTCCGGCCATGTTGGCCTTGCTGTTTGGCCATGTTGACCATTTACTTGCCATGTTGGCCTTGCTGTTTGGCCATGGTGGCCATTTACTTGCTGTTCAGACATGTTGGCCATTCACTTGTTGCAGTTACCATTTGTAAACCTGTCAAGTGTAAAAATTAAAGTGTGCAAATAAACACTAATTACCTACAACTAGACTTGGCCTCCCTCTCCACTGCTACCCCGTGCTATTGCGCAGCTAGGGAGGCACCAGGTGTGGCTGACGAATCCTGTTTGTCCAAGGAGAAAACTGGACACACATTCCCGCCTACCTCCCTGGGCTGCGGTCGGCCTCCTTGTGCCCCTAGCCACAGACACGCCGGGCATAGCTTGTGACTTACTGGTTGGCTAGGGGTGGACTAGTGGGTTGGGCCTCTGGCTCATGCTCAGAAAGGTTCTGAGCTCTAGAGAGCACTTCCATATACGGCGCCGTTGGGGGACGACACCAGGTGTGGCTGACTTATCCTGCTGTCCACGGAGAACTCCCGTTACAGGTAAGTAACCCAGTTTTACTGCTAGAACAGAAGGCTGGAGGCCGGATGCACACTCACAGGAACATTCAGCCCTACTACCGGGTTCCTGCTGGATCATAGCATCTGTTAGAAGCTCAATAGCAGGTTGAGTGTGCCCCTTTCTCATAAGGCACATTACAGGTGCATTCACTCTTGCTACTGAGTCCCAGTGGTCTTATAGCACCTATTACGGGAACAGTCAGTCCTGCTACTGAGCCTCTACTATCTCATAATACATATTATGACCCTTGCTTCTGAGCACCTGCTGGCTTATATGGCAGGAGCACTCTAAAGAGATGTGTTGCACAAACATTTCGAGGCCAATGCAGAAACATTAAAGTGCTGTCTGCGCACAGATAGCGTGACATCTATGCATAAGCTTTACATGTAAACATTGTGCTGCAATGCAGAAAAGTGATTGGTGCAAATGTAATCACTGCACAGAAGCCAGCACCAATGCTAGCGCACAGCCCCCGTTAATCCATTCAAATTACATGATAATCAAGCAATTAACTATTCCCACTAGATGCAGAGAAGCTCCCAGAAGAGCAAAGACTGAACTTAACATTGGAACTCAAAGGAGAGATGAGGGATCTGCGCTCAGTGCTGAAGAGGAATTTAGCTGTTTCGTGAGCAGACAACCCCCCTGTTGTATTTTATGGGCTTTGGTGAAATTAATTTAAAAAAAAAAGGGCAGGGGAACTGTGCTGGAACGAATGTATGTGCATATGATGGAATTGTATGCGGCACGTGAATAATATCGTTGTTCAAAGACACCAATGAAAAACCTCCGAGCAGAGATATGCGCCACACAGACTTCCACTACATGCACACAAGTGCCTTTTTGTATGCAAGATCTAGGTGCTGCTACTGCAGAGGCTTGTGCGCGTTTGCCTGCTAGTTTAGCACAGTCTTCCTGTGCCTACCTCATTTGCATGCTGCATACAGGCGCACAACTTCTGCGTTACTCTTGTGCTAGAAAACTGTGCACAACTCTAATGCCGACTTTCTGCATTGGCAGGGCAGTGTAGAAGGGCTAAAGTGCCCATGCAGGAAGCCAGTGTTAGAGTTGTGCGCTAAAAGCTGTGCGCGCAGTTTTCGAGTAACGCTGAAGTTGTGCACCTGTATGCAGCATGCAAATGGCACAGGAATGCTCAGTCATTCTACGCAGAGATGAGCTACAGAATGCAAAACTCTTCTCCGGGATCTCTTCTCTCAGAAGAGCATCAGTATGGAGGATGCCCGAGGCAGGAGAAATCTGGCACTCGAGGGCTTAAATGTGGTCTCCCGCTCAGACTCTGCAACCAGGGTTGCTTCTTACAGCTCTGGAGCAAAGGTCCTGCAATGTATTGGCAGATAAACCAGGGTTAAATCTCTGCCTGGATATTATCTATTAAGGTTTCAACACATCCCAAGATTGCTCTGAGATACACATCAAGCTTCTTAGCACATTATCCCTCCCTTGTCAGAGTCTGTGGCACTGAAGCATCTGGAGTCTTCAGCACATTTAGGATTTAAAAAGCGTGAAAATACCCCCTTTTCCTCCCAGGCAAGATGTGAATAGAAGCCTTACAGTTTGTGCCAACAACAGGAAGCTCATGGGGAAAGGAGGAAGGCAGCGAAAGAACAGGATCAAGTCCATCAATCCTTAACTAATACTATCACTGCCCTCTCCCCCACGAGTAAATATACACAGGATGATTATATGTCTATAAATCGGTACTTTGTCACAGAATCGCAACCAGAGACCATGGGTCTATAGTCACAGAATTATATCATATACCATACATCCAGATATATAGAAGAGACTGTGGGGCTATTTACCCAGGATTACAACAGAGGCTCCCCGGAGAGAGAAGGATATGTGGAGGACAGAAGGTTTAGCTGAAGAGCCCTGACACCATGAGTTAGGAGAGATTTAAAATGGTTTCATGCAACGCCGCAGAGCCAGGGGATGGGACTACAGGCTCTGAGCCATCCAGAACCAGAATTATCCTGCTGCAGAATCAGCTCCAGGAAGAGAAGCGCTGGAGAGAATGAGAATGGGGGAGAAGGCATCTGCTCACACTCACAGCCCCTTTATCATCCCTCCCAAACATATGCACACATGCTGCCTTCACACAGACATAAAAGCACAAACACAGATGCTGTCTACACAGACACAAAAAACACACCAACACACATGCTGCCTTCGCACAGCACAAATACGCATACACATACTGCCTTCACACAGGCATAAACATACCCATAGACACACACACACACACTCACTAAACATCTTTAAACATACTGCCTTCACACAGACATACCATCTTCAACCACACAAATACACATATACCGCCTTCACAAAGACTGACAGGGATGCACACACTACCTTGACCCTGACATAGCACCTTTATTCAGACACCCACCCAGACACAAATACGCATACACCACCCTCACAAAAACATAACACATCTACACAAACACCGCCTTCAAAGAATACACATATGCAAGGACAGTCTCTCTCAAACACAAATACACTGCTGCTATTCCATTTTGGAATGTTTTAATATCTTCCTCAAGGCTAGCAATCTGCCTCCTACCAACATAAATAATGTAAAGATCATAAAGCAGATATTAAACTAAAAGGGAGAGGGAGGGGGGAGTGGGAAGAGGACACGGAAGAGAGCACAGAAAGCAGCTAGAGCTTTCCAGGAGTCTCTCTGGAGACTTCAGAATATTCTAGAGTTTAGCAGCTTGCTGAAGAAGCCAAAAGGACTCCAGTAAAATGCTCAAAGGCTGTAAAACAGGAGGAGACTGCACACAGCACAGGGCCTGGAAATACCACAGGAGACTGCAGCAAGCACAGCACAGGGCCTGGAAATACCACAGGAGACTGCAGCAAGCACACAGCACAGGGGCTGGAAATACCACAGGAGACTGCAGCAAGCACACAGCACAGGGGCTGGAAATACCACAGGAGACTGCAGCAAGCGCACAGCACAGGGGCTGGAAATACCACAGGAGACTGCAGCAAGCGCACAGCACAGGGGCTGGAAATACCACAGGAGACTGCAGCAAGCGCACAGCACAGGGCCTGGAAATACCACAGGAGACTGCAGCAAGCACACAGCACAGGGGCTGGAAATACCACAGGAGACTGCAGCAAGCACAGCACAGGGCCTGGAAATACCACAGGAGACTGCAGCAAGCACAGGGCCTGGAAATACCACAGGAGACTGCAGCAAGCACACAGCACAGGGGCTGGAAATACCACAGGAGACTGCAGCAAGCACAGCACAGGGCCTGGAAATACCACAGGAGACTGCAGCAAGCACACAGCACAGGGGCTGGAAATACCACAGGAGACTGCAGCAAGCACAGCACAGGGCCTGGAAATACCACAGGAGACTGCAGCAAGCGCACAGCACAGGGCCTGGAAATACCACAGGAGACTGCAGCAAGCACACAGCACAGGGGCTGGAAATACCACAGGAGACTGCAGCAAGCACAGCACAGGGCCTGGAAATACCACAGGAGACTGCAGCAAGCACAGGGCCTGGAAATACCACAGGAGACTGCAGCAAGCACACAGCACAGGGGCTGGAAATACCACAGGAGACTGCAGCAAGCACAGCACAGGGCCTGGAAATACCACAGGAGACTGCAGCAAGCACACAGCACAGGGCCTGGAAATACCACAGGAGACTGCAGCAAGCGCATGGGCTGGAAATACCACAGGAGACTGCAGCGAGCACACAGCACAGGGGCTGGAAATACCACAGGAGACTGCAGCAAGCACAGCACAGGGCCTAGAAATACCACAGGAGACTGCAGCAAGCACAGCACAGGGCCTGGAAATACCACAGGAGACTGCAGCAAGCGCACAGCACAGGGCCTGGAAATACCACAGGAGACTGCAGCAAGCACACAGCACAGGGGCTGGAAATACCACAGGAGGCTGCAGCAAGCACAGCACAGGGCCTGGAAATACCACAGGAGACTGCAGCAAGCACACAGCACAGGGGCTGGAAATACCACAGGAGACTGCAGCAAGCACACAGCACAGGGGCTGGAAATACCACAGGAGACTGCAGCAAGCGCACAGCACAGGGCCTGGAAATACCACAGGAGACTGCAGCAAGCACACAGCACAGGGGCTGGAAATACCACAGGAGACTGCAGCAAGCACACAGCACAGGGGCTGGAAATACCACAGGAGACTGCAGCAAGCACACAGCACAGGGCCTGGAAATACCACAGGAGACTGCAGCAAGCACAGCACAGGGCCTGGAAATACCACAGGAGACTGCAGCAAGCACACAGCACAGGGGCTGGAAATACCACAGGAGACTGCAGCAAGCGCACAGCACAGGGCCTGGAAATACCACAGGAGGCTGCAGCAAGCGCACAGTACAGGGCCTGGAAATACCACAGGAGGCTGCAGCAAGCGCATGGGCTGGAAATACCACAGGAGACTGCAGCAAGCACAAGGGGTGGAGGATGCCAAGAGGACTCCAGCAAAATTCAGAGTGCAGGGGCTGGAAATACCACAGGAAACTGCAGAGAGCACTGGGACTAAAAATACCAAATTAGACTGCAGAGAGCACAGAGGCTGATAATACCAGAGAGACTCCAGTAAACTGAAGAAAGCACAAGGGCGGAAAATGTTGGAGCCTTGCAGCAGTGCTAAACAACGTAATGAACAAAAACCAAAAAGAGGCAAAATAGTTAATTTTGTTCCTGGGTTTGCATGGTGTAAAAGCTGGAAGGAACTCACTTTCTGTATCCTGCTGGAAGCCACCTGCTATAGCCCTGTTTTGGCATATCTCCTTATGATTGAAGCTGCTCAAACCCCAAGTGCCACACCAATAGACTGTGGTGGCAAAGGGGTAGTTTGAGGGAGGACCTCCTTCAGTGTGCTGAATCTGGTGTCATTCGAGGAAGGACAAGGGGGCTTATTAAACATTTCACTCCTACTAATAACACGGCTTGATAAACTCCTGAATTAGGGGAAAATGCCTTCAGTTAGAGGTATTTTGGATGAGGAAGGATAGCTCATAAACCCCCAAATCTCCTATCAAACATTTCACTTTCACCAGCAGCTGCTGGATAGGGATGGAGAATCTCAGAAACTATTTCCTCCCCATCACCACTCCAAAAGGAAGCAGACAAAAGAGACTTTTAAAATAGGCCCTTTGGAATCCAAATTTAGGAGAGCAGTCATTCCGATGTGATATTCTCTCCCACCCTCTCACGCCTACAGCTCTCATCCACGTCCTAATCTAAGACATAGGCTGAGAACAGAGGCAGCCCCCTCCCAATGTGCGACAACTCAATGGCAACTCTACCTGCTGGTATGCTGACAGTCCCCCGTTTGATTCCTTAATCAGATTTTCCACACTCAGGCTGGGATCCTACCATGGCAGTGTTTTCAGGCCCTGGGAGGGGGCAGGGGATGGAATCAGTCATCACACAATAGTAATACCCAGTAGCCAGATCTGGGGACTACGGCTGAAAGGTTTTGGAAGGAGCCCTGGTGCTTGGTCCCTGGTTGAATACTGTTGATACAATGTCTAGGTTAGTGGTGAGAGGCAAATCTATTAGAAGGGAAAAATCCCTTGGTAACTGTGAATGAAAGTCTAGAATAGAAACCCTGGCTCAATTACAGAGACATATGTAAATGTATAGATGTGTAGGCACACACACGTGCATATATATATAAATATATATATATAAAGCTTGACACACATACTCAGATACATGTACACAAATGCACAGACACTTGGAGATCTGATGCTGGAAGCAGTAAATTTCTCAGTTGCAGGAGTCCGGAAGACATCCAGACTTGTGTATTTTGTTTAAATCTAATTTTCCAGCAGAATTTTACTTCCTACAATAAAGAGCTTTCGAAATCCAATTGGAACCAACCAGTGCTGAAATCTTGAGCACTTATCTGATCTGTTTTCTGGCAAGTCCAATCAAGTGTGTGTGAGGTGGCAGGAGGAGAATCAGAGAGCGAGCACCACTGAGACAGAGGGCAGTAGGCAGTGAGCGAGGCTGATACATTGGGCGAGACCTCCTCCCCTCTCTCCCATCATCCTCAGTGAACGAATTCTGTACAGTAATGTTTCTCAAGCCAGTCCTGGTGTACCCCTTAGCCAGTCTGGTTTTCAGGATACCCGCAATGAATAAATTAACATGCACGAGAGATTTTCATGCACTTCCTCCACTGCATGCAAATCCTTTTCATGCATGCTCATTATGGATATCCTAGAAGCTAGATTGGCTAGGGGGTACACCAGGGCCAGCTTGAGAAACGTCGCTGTACAGTCTCCACTTTGGTGACTACTTCATCCCAGGTCAGTCAAACAAGCTCATCCAGTCCAGAAGAACACTTTCTGTGGCAGATGCTGATAGTACTATCAGTAAATCCAAGCAACTGAGATTGTGCTTAGTGTACCCAGGCTTACAAGAGAGGTTCATTCCTGACACTGTTTACAGAAAATGAACCCATCCGGAGACACAAATCTTGTGAGAGCTTCATGGGGACTAAAAATCACATCACCGAGGTCCCTCACCTCACTCTGCTATTCTTCCTCCTATAATAATGGTCTGAAAGAGAAGATGCAGGCAGTCGCCCACACTACAAGCTTAGAGAGGGGCCCATGTGGGGATGGAAAAGGAAGGTGAACAAGTTTGCTGCTAGTGAGGCTACGTATGTATTAGTTAGGTGAACTGCATCTGCTGGCACTGTCTGCATATGTTTTACTACTACTAAACTTGTCTCAAATGCTTAGTTGGAAGCGGGCTATGAGTGCCATTTTAAATATAAATTAAAGGTAATAGTGAAAAGTAATGGGAGGGGGGAGGGGGGAAGGGGGAAGGGGGAGTCTGGGCAATACCTGGAGCCCAAGGCATCCTTAATCCTTAAGGACTGTGGAAAGCAGTGGGCAAGATAGACCGATTAACACAGTGAGGAAAACAAGAAAATCAGAGACTTGTATTTCAGATTATCCTATGAGATGCAGAATTATAGATCCCAATATATAACAAGGGTAAAAGTAGGGCCATTTCAGCCTGTCCTTTCTACACGGACCATTTGATCATTCCACTTTCTAGACTCCGTTGCAGCTCTGGGTATGGTGCCACCACCTCTTCCAGGCTCCCTTCCCCACCCCCTCCTCCAGCACTACCATGTCTGCTCAGTGGACTGTGAAGGCTTTGTTTTCTCACCAATTTCTGCAGGTTTGTGAGAGACTCTGCCCACAGAATGCCAATGAGGAAGGTTTATCCTGAGTGGACGTGACCTGTTTCCTAACTGTGACCCCCTTGGGAAGGATCCAGAGAACCTGTGCCCATTGCTCTGAGAGAAATCCTGGAATTGCTCTCTCCACCAGCCCAGTGTGGAGGGTCCCTGTCCCAATCTTTTCTCCTTTGCCAGCTCCTTCATTTCTTTCTTTTCCTTTAGTATACTTCTCCTTTTCTGCCGCCTCCTGCCTGTCTCTCCTGATATGCTCTCACTTAATTTATCTTCTGCTTCTTTCCAGCATTTTGGTCCCTCTCCCCCCCCCAAAAAAAAAATTTCTGCCTGTTTGTTTTCTTTCTCTTTATGTTCATCTCTCTCTTGCCCATCCCCCTCTATCCTCCACCTGGAATGGAGAATGTTTGAGCTAATCAGAAGCTGGGGATTAGCATATGCAATATACAGTATGATTCTGACTTGCGTGAAAGGTAATCATCTCAAGGTTAAATCTAACTATTGTACTGGGGACTGTAATTTGGCTTTTCCTAAAAAATAGGACCACAGCTCTACACATGCAGCAGAGCAAATCCAGAATGATCTGTCTCATATGGAATCTTTTAGTGACCTTCCATTCCACTCCACGTGCTAATCCCTCCCCCCTCCCAACCCTCTCCCCCCCCCCCCTGTCTCACTTCTCTTAGAACCACATGTACTCTGAAAAGTAGTCATTTTGACTCCATCAGACACCCACCCTGAATGGTCCCCAGGGGTCAGAAAGGCCCTCGGGAAAAGAGAGATATACTCACACAGTCTCATCATTCTGAAACTCCACCTTGCCCATCATGTCCTCATAGTCCTCTCCAGCCTTGGCGGTGCCCTCAATGGTCTTGAAGGGAATGATCACTTTCCCTCGTGCACCAGAGGTCCTCATCACCTTGACCCGCATAACCCCAATGCTCTCACTCACACGAGTGGAATTACTCTCAAAAGTAAAGATGCCAGCATGGTCATCATCAAATATGGTGACTGTAGCTGTCTTGGCAGCACCTAAGCAGGCTTTTGGGGGTGCCTCATTAGACTCCACCCCCTCATCCATCCACAGAATCCGAACATTGCTCAAGTGAACATAGAAATATTCATCCTCTTCAAATATGTCATCATCGATAATGCCAACCGTGATTTCTTTTTGACTCTCTCCTGCCTTGAAGACCAGGGTGCCCTCAGCGAATTCATAGTCTGAGCCAGCATTGGCGGTGCCATCTTCCGTTTTGAAATCCACTTTGACAGTATGGTTGAGGTCACCACCTTTGCGGATGACAGTTAACACTAGGGAGCCACAGTTCTCGAAGCACTGGTAGTGAGATGGTTCAAACAAGACTTTGGTCACTCTGTCATCCTCATCCAGACGGACCTCCTGCATGCTGATGGCTTTTCGTGCCTGGTCGGCTGCATGTTTTTTAAGGATGTTACCAGCACCAATCATCATGCGTGTTGCCTGGATGCGGTAGAAGGCCCGGCTCTTCTGCTGCTGGACCAGGACTTGGTAGTTGGCCATCTCAATGAGCTGCTCCATGTCCTTCTCTGGATACTTCTGCTTCATGTCCTTAAACGTACGAGCCATATCTCTCCTTGCCTCATCCTCCTGGTCCTTTTCTTCTGGAGTGACCAGGATCCCATCCATGGCCTCCTTATGAGAACTGTCCATTTCAATGTCCAGTTTGCGTAAATGTTCTTCTCCTTCTGTCTCAACAATAAGCCCCCGGTTTTTATCAGCCCAATATTTCTTATGGACATACTTGTAAAAAAGAAGCCTCCGGTCAGCAAGCCAGGCCTGGACAACACAGATAGGGAAAAATAAGAAAGTCAGAAGTCCTTCCCATACCTCCACCACACCAGGGGAGAACCAAGCTAGAATCAGATACAGCCAGATGTAAGCAAAGATACTCCAGGCCGCTGTGACAAAGAAGACACGCAAGTGCTTAATTTTGCGCGTCTCACCATCAGGGACCACATAGACACAGATAGCAATGATGACAAACATGTTGAAAGCAGCACTGCCCACAATGGTGCTTGGGCCCATGTCCCCTGCCTGGAAGTTGTGTCCAACAATTTCAATGATGGAAAGGAGGATTTCAGGTGCTGAGGAACCCAGTGCCATGAGTGTGAGATTGGAAACTGTCTCATTCCAGATGCGTATGGTGGTGGTGCTGGTCTCCCCATTGGGCTTTTTGACTGTGATTTCCTTCTCCTGGGAGGTGATGACCTCAATGGATGCCATGAAGCGGTCAGCAATGATGGACATGCCCAGAAACATGTAGATCAGTGCCACAAAATATACAATGGCCCGTGCCACCTTGTCACCTGCAGAAGGGTTCTGTGGGAGCCAGACAGGCAGAATTACTCCCTCCTGACAATCTGTGACACTGTAGCAGGAGTTGCTTCCATTCTTTGTGTCGATCTCAATGCTGACTTCCATCTCAGCCAAGTGGACATGAAAGAGGAGGGTAAGGACCAGCAGGGTCATCTTCCAGCATGAGGAGTGCCAGAGAAAGATTATGGACATCTTTTTTCTAGAAGAAAAACAGAGGGAAAAAGATAAGCTACCAATTCGGTACAACTTGAGCAGAGTCACAGCCCATCAAGGACACCATAGCACTAGTAAAGTCTTCAGTGGCTAACATATCTCCTAATCCCTAGTACTCTCCAATATCATTTCAGTTCTACACTATAAGAAACAACATTAGCAGTGTCTATTGATTTCTACTGTACACCTTAAAAGCACCTGCACAACCTAATAATTTCTATTATAGGCTATAAGACACATCGCTGACTCCTATTAATTCTGTCTCATTCAGCCTTTATCTGTGCCAGGGTGGGTGTAACTATGCCTCCTGCCAGTCTGATCTCAGAATAGCTGAACGTGTGTGCGTAGGATGTGCAGCTTACACTGCCAGAGGATTATTTTTGAACACAGTCAAAGCATATGAGGCAACAAAAGAAGAGATGAGACAGCTCATTCATAGCTAACTGTTAACCTTATCTCTACTCCATTCATAGCCAAACCCTAAACCTATCCTCTATCCCACTCAAATCCAATCCACACACTCCATCCAGAATCAACCCCATCTCCACCCCAGTCATAGTCAGCCCCAAAACTATCCTGTATCCCCTTCATAACCAGCCCCTAACTCTGTCCCTTACCCCAGTGGTTCCCAATCTTCTGTGTCACTCAGCACCGGCTTCAGCCAGTTATGATACACCATTACCTTGACCCTCCCTTCATTCACTCACTCCCCAGTATTGCCATCTTCCTTTCCCTCCCCCTTTGGCTCTGAAGAGGGATCGCGCACGACGGCGCCTTCCCAGCTGCAGCTGGCTTCTTTCTGAGCTTGGACCCGCGGGGCCCCATAATCTCGCGAGACCCGCCGGCCCCGTGCACCTTCCGATAGGCAGGTCAAATCTCCACCTCTTCTTCCGCCGAGCAGCGCCTCTTACTGGCGGCTGCTGCTGCTGCTTCTCGTGCACCTGTGAAGCAGGAACGGCACGTGCGCGGCAGGTCTCACCAAACTACAGACCCCTGCTGCAGGGGAGAAGGGCAACGGCAGCTGAGCAGATTCCTCTTGGTCGGGGGAGAGGGGAATGACGTGTGCCAGAGAGTGGAAGAGGGAGAGGAGAAGGCAAAGTGGTGATGCTAAGGGGTGAGTGATGACAAGAAGGGATTAGGGGAGAGATGTGATGTCAGAGAGGTGGACGAGAAGTAAAGGTGGTTGTAGTGGGGATGGGGTGTGCATAGAAGTGAAGGTGGTTATACAAGAGAGTTGAGAGGGAGGTAAGATGGTTAGAGAAGTGGAGGATTAGCCTAATGGTTAGCACATTGGCTTGGGAACCAAGAAACCAGGATTCAATTCCCAGTAGCACTCCTAAAGGCCTTGGGCAAGTCACTTAACCCTCCATTTGCCTCAGAAGAATCCAAGTTATCAATGTACATTACCAAGTTTAAGTTACAATGTAAACCACTTTGACTGAAATGGTAAAGTGGCATAAAAAATGTTAAATAAATTATAGGGAGAGGGGGAAAATGAAGATGATGCAGTAACAAAGTGAACCCAGTGTTGGGTGTACCATGACACTAAGATGATTGGGAATTGCTGTATTAATGTGCTGCACCATGGTGGTTGGAAATCTTTTATTTAAAAGACTATGGGCCCAATATTCAGCATCAGTGGCTAAAGTGGCAATGAACCCAGATAATCAATGCCAGGGCCATATCTGGTATTGAATATCCAGGCTGCCTGGATTGCCGCAAAGCTAACCGGGCAGTGCTGATATTCAGCTGCTTCCCGGTTAGCTTCTGACTTTCATCCAGTTCAGTATCACCGCTGCCCGGTTAGCAATGGGTGCTGCCCCAGAACACCCCAATGCTAACCAGTCAGCATTTCAGGTGCATAGCAGTGGCACCCGCGGATATTCTGCAGCACTAACCGTGCTGGTAGGACTGATATTCTATGAGATAACCTCTGTCTTTTTGTAGCCATTACTGTATTTTTTATGAAGCATGTTTAGGTCTATTTATTGTTTGAATCATATATAGCTTATTATTGCAATGTTTTTTAGTTCATGGCCATCAATTTGCTTCCCCTTTCAGATTAGAAAAGTGCATAGCAAGTGTTTCATACCTTTCCACGTACTGTACTCTTGTGTTAATGATTTATTAAGTTAGATTATCTTTTTCAATATTATTATGTAGTGTTTTACCTCCACAGGAACATTATGCCAACATGCCACTTGGTTTTTATATTTCATGGCGCTGTTGTAGTACCCATACTTGTCTTACACATTATGTTTCTTTTAAGTTACCATTAGCGATATTCACACAGATAGTTTTCTGTATGTATTGTTCATGACTGACATTTGTTTTAAGGCCTCTCATATGTTTTGATGTTTTTTAGATATACCTCTTGTTGCATTTTGTACTTTTCTCTGGAGATTTCTCCAAATTGAGATCTTGCCGATATTGTAACCCCCTTTTTTTTATTTACATCATTACTTATAGTGATATTTTCTTTATGTATGTGACAGTTTTCTTTATGTAGTATTTTTATATTTCTGTCCATATATACATCTTTTTAACAAATTACATTGCTATCGTCTTATGTGTTTATATGTATTTGCTTATAACATATGCATATTTTTTGTGTGATAGACCCCTGATGCAGGCTTACAGCCGAAACCTGGCCAAGTCAGGTCTTGAACCTTGAAGGTTTTGAAATAAAGGTTTTTTAAAGAATAGCATCAGTGGTGTGGCCGTTTTTCCCTCCGCTTCCCAGGGCCAA
The DNA here is from genome assembly GCA_033557465.1 of Ichthyophis bannanicus. NCBI lineage: Eukaryota > Metazoa > Chordata > Amphibia > Gymnophiona > Ichthyophiidae > Ichthyophis > Ichthyophis bannanicus. Next base: position 200,253,560 of record CM066039.1, read on the forward strand.
CCATTAGGCAAACTAGATGATTGCCTAAGACAGCAGCTTCTGGGGGTGACAAAAAGCAGGGCATTCAAAGCTAAACAATAGATTCTGATGGCCAGGGGGACCATAAAGCATAAAGTTTACCTAGGGTGCCAGCACCTTGAACCAACTCTGAGGCTGGCCCTGCCTCTATAACTTGGTTAGTCTATAAGGTGCCATCTGCCTCTATCACTTTCTTGTTGGACTTTCAGCTGATGCTTCCTCCCTCGGGCTCCAAATACTAGTCAAAAAATGTGTTAAGTAATTTCAATAACTGTGCATTCAAGTCAAGTGAACTAATAAAGCAGCCATACTGCATTATTTGTCTGTGAGTTTAAATATGTGAACATTCACCAAATATCTCTCTATCAAGAACAGGGAAATAGAAAGAGATTTACTCTGAAATACTACTTGTTCCATTTTGATACAAACAAAAATAAAAACCAGGGTTGGGTTTATCTAAACTGAGAAGGTCTGTAACAACTTCTGGATTAGATAAATCCAACCCTGGTTTCTTAGTTACTTTCTAGTGTGTTTATTTTTCTGTTTTCTTTAAGAAATGTTTTTCTCAAGCTAAAAATTCATAGATAAAAAAACCTACCCTTCTCTTTGTCTAATTGTTAATGTCTTAAGTTTAATTGCAGGGGACAATGGGATATTGAGAGACAATGGGGGTCTATTCTGTACCGCGAAAAGCAGAGATGGACGACCCATTGGAACGTCCATCCCTGCTATTTGCCCCCCTTCTATCTCCAGCAAAAGCCTCCCCGTACGAACAAGGAGTTTGTATAGGAGGCTTAGTCAGGGGTGGGAGGGGGCATTGTAGAGGCGGAGTGAGGGCAGGCAGTGGGTGGTACGAGGCACCAGACATCTCCTACAATGTACAGGGCCGATTCTGAAGTTGGCCCTGTACATCCGGGGTCTCGGATATAGACGAGGGACGACAGGCCCAGGCAGCAGCAAAGAGGTAAGGGGGTTCCCCCCAGCCCGGGCCTAGTCATGGAAGGCCAGATCGGAGTCAGGAACGAAGATTGTGGTCAGCAGCTGAGGATCGCGGCTCCTGATTGGAGTCATGGGGCTATGGCAGTGGGATGCCATAGAACCTCTGCTCCATTCAGAAGCCTGACTGAGTTAGCCAGGCAGGGGTCAGTACATGCAGGCCGATATGAATCGGGTCCCAGTCTGCATGTACAGGCTCAGACCAATTCTGATCCAGCAGGGCACATCTAGCCCCAGCGGGATCAGAATCGGGTCTGCCTCTGTGCATCCCGATTCCAATCGGACGCACAGGGGCACGCACACACTCATTGGAATGTGCCTCCATGTTAATGCCTGCATTAGAAACATAGAAACATAGAAATATGATGACAGAAAAAGACCACATGGCCTATCTAGTCTGTCCTTCCATAACAACTACAACAGTCCCCTTTTTACCTTTAGAGATCCTCTGTGTTTGTCCCATGCTTTCTTGAATTGAGTTACTGTCCTCATCTCTACCATCTCCACTGGGAGACTATTCCATGGATCCACTACTCTTTCCGTAAAGAAATATTTCCGCATATCACTCCTGAATCTATCTCCCTTCACCCTCATCCCATGTCCCCTCGTAGCAGAACTTGCTTTCAATTGAAAGAGGCTCTCTCCCTGAACATTTATGCCACGGAGGTATTTAAACATCTCAATCATATCACCTCTATCCCGCCTTTCCTCTAAGGTGTACATATTAAGATCCTTCAGTCTGTCCTCATATGCTTTATGATGAAGACCACTAATCATTTTAGTAGCCACCCTCTGCACCAACTCCATCCTGTTCACATCCTTTTGAAGGTGCGGTCTCCAGAATTGCACACTATACTCCAAATGAGGTCGCACCAAAGACTTATACAGAGGCATTATCACCTCCTTTTTTCTGCTAGTCATTCCTCTCCGTATGCACCCAAGCATCCTTCTAGCTTTTGCTGTCGCCTTTTCTACCTTTTTAGCTACTTTAAGATCATCAGACACAACCACACCTAGGTCCCGCTCTTCTTTAGTGGACAAAAGTACTTCACCCCCCTATACTATATTGCTCCCTTGGATTGCTGCAGCCCAAATGCATGACCTTACATTTTTTAACATTAAATCCCACCTGCCAAATTCTAGACCATTCTTCAAGCTTAGCTAGATCCCTCCTCATGTTATCTACCCCTTCCTGGGTGTCTATTGCAGATTTTGGTATCATCCGCAAAGAGGCAAACCTTACCTGAAAGCCCTTCCGCTATATCACTAACAAAGATGTTAAAAAGAATCGGACCAAGGACAGATCCCTGGGGCACACCACTGATAACATCCTTCTCCTCAGAGTGAGCTCCATTTACTTGTACTCTTTGTCGCCTCCCACCCAACCAATTTCTAACCCAAGCAGTAATTTTAGGGTCCATCCCTAGGGTGCTCAGTTTGTTTATAAGTCGCCTGTGAGGAACAGTGTCGAAGGCTTTACTGAAATCTAAATACACCACATCTAGGGCTCTCCCTCGGTCCAACTCCCTGGTCACCCAGTCAAAGAAATCAATCAGATTTGTCTGACAAGACCTGCCTCTGGTGAATCCATGCTGCCTCGGATCCTGTAATCCGCTGGACTTCAGAAACCTCACTATTTTCTCTTTCAGCAGGATTTCCAATAATTTACTCACCACTGAAGTTAAACTAACCGGCCTGTAGTTTTCAACCACATCCTTACTTCCGCTTTTGTGTAAAGGCACCACATGAGCCTCTCTCCAGTCCTTTGGCACCACTCCCGACTCCGAGGCACTGAAAAGATCAGTCAGTGGAGCTGCTAGAATGTCCCCAAGTTCCTTCAGTATTCTCGGGTGTATCCCATCCGGTCCCATCGCTTTGTCTACTTTAAGTTGAGATAGTTTCTCACTTACACAGTCTTTTGAAAATTGTTCAAGATGTCTTTTGCTTCTGTTCCTATTTGTGGGTGTTTTCTGAGGTCCTGCTCCTGGTTCTTCATCTGTGAACACAGAACAAAAATATTTATTAAGCAATTCCGCTTTATCCTTATCAGCTTCTACATATTCCTCCCCTGCACCCTTGAGTCTGACAATTCCACTCTTGCCCTTCCTCTTCTCACTAATATATCTGAAAAATGTCTTATCCCCCATTTTATTGCATTGGCTATTTCCTCCTCCTTTTGAATCTTTGCCTTCTTGACTACTTTGCTAGCTTCTCTAAGTTTTTCCAAATACAGATGCCTGTCTTCCTCTCTCTGTGATCTCTTGTATTTCATGAAGGCCTCCCTCTTTTTCTTCACTTTTTCAGCTACTTCTTTCGAAAACCATAACGGTCTCCTTTTCCTTTTACCTTTTATTTACCATTTTAACAAAAAGGGTTTTTGCCCTTTAAAATATCCCCTTTCAGTTTTTCCCACTGTTTTTCTACATCCCTCAGCTGTTCCCATCCCACTAACGACTCCCTGAGGTATTGGCCCATCTTTGCAAAGTTAGTCTTCCTAAAGTCTAAGATCCTCGTCTTTGAATGGATTCTAACAGCCCTAGTCCTAATACTGAACCACACCATCTGGTGATCACTGGATGCAAAATGATCTCCCACTACAACATCAGAAACACTTTCACCATTGGTAAGCACCAAGTCCAGTATGGCCCCTTCACATGTGGGGTCTGTTACCAATTGCCTGAATAGTTCTCCCTGTAGAGAATCCAGGATCTCCTTACTTCTAGATGATACTGCAGCAGGAATGTGCCAATCAACATTCAGGCATATTGAAATCTCCTATCAGTAGCACTTCCCCTTTCCTAGCAATGCTGCGCATGTCTTCAATTAACTCTCAGTCAACCTCTTCCTCTTGTGAAGGAGGTCTGTATATCACACCAAACATGCATTAACAAGGATGTTAATTAAAGTCATGTCTGCACATTGTTAGCGCACACAGTGTTGCTGTTGGTTTCCCACTACTAATGCAGGTGAATGCACAAGTGAGAGAAATATGTTGTTGTTGTTAAGTATAAATACTTTTAAACAAATAAAGAAGTGCCATCGAGTCAGTGTCAGCTCATGGCGACCCTCTCTTCGGTCTTCAGTCAGATGGCTCATTGTTGATAGAGCGGCACCCATAGCTACTGTTATTGTATCGATCCATCTCATTGCTGGCCTTCCTCTCTTGCGTTGACCTTCTACCTTGCTAAGAATGATATCTTTTTCTAATGATCTCTCTCTTCGCATGATGTGCCCAAATTATGAAAGTCAAAGTCTTGTCATCTGAGCTTCTAAGGAAAGCTTAGGTTTGATCTCCTCTAGTACTGACTGGTTTTTACTTCAGGCAGTCCATGGTATACGTAGTATTCATCACCAGATGCATCAATTTTCTTCTGGTCTATCTTTTTCACTATCCAGCTTTCGCATTCCTATGGCATTATTGAAAATACCATGGCTTGAACAAGTCAAATCTTTGTATGGAGAGAGACATCTCTGCTCTTGAGAATCTTGTCTAGGTCCTTCTTGGCAGAATGGCTATGAGCAGTGCATCATCGGATTTCTTGACTGCTTGTCGTTTCTTTATTGATAGTTGATCCAAGTAGGTTAAAGTTGTCAACTATTTAAATTTCTTCTCCATCAACGAAGAACTTATTGATTTTGCCATTTGTCAGGATCTTTGTCTTCTTTACATTAAGGTGTAGGCCCATTTTAAGACTATGTTCCTTGATCTTGAGAAGCAAATGTTTCAGATCCTCTTCACTTTCAGCCAGTAATGTAGTATCATCAGCATAGCGAAGGTTGTTGATGACTCTTCCACCAATCTTCTCACCTCACTTGTTTTCATACAGTCCTGCTTCTCTGATGATTTGTTCTGCATATAAATTACACCTTTGCTAATTTTAAACCATTGTTTCTCCTTGTTCCATTTGAACTGTTGCTTCTTGATCAATGTAAAGGTTGTGTAAAGGAACTATCAGGTGTTCTGGTATACCCATGTTTCTTAATGTGGCTCAGGGTTTCTCATGGTTTACACAGTCAAAAGCCTTGCTGTTGTCGATAAAACACATATAGATATCTTTTTGGTATTCTTTTGTCTTTTCAAGGATCCGTCTCACATCCGTGATGTCTCTCATTCCTCGCCCTTTCCTGAAACCTGCTTGCACTTCAGGCAGTTCTCATTCTAGGTACGATTGTAGTCTCTGCTGAATAATCTTCAGTAGAATCTTAATGGCATATGGGATCAAAGCGATTGTGCGATAATTTCCAGTCAGTTGGATCGCCTTTCTTTAGTATTGGTCAGTTGGCCATGATAATATCTTCCAAATTTCCTGGCAGAGCCTTGTAATTATGGTAACAGCTATCATCTGATTGCATGCGATTGTTTTAATACTTCAATAGGAATGCCATCAATGCCCAGTGCTTTGTTCTTTGATAAGGATTTCAGTGCTGTTTCGACTTCTTTCATCACCAATGATTCCTGATCATAAGGTACAGGTTAAAATGGCTGTTGATCCACTTGATCTTTATGGTATAATGACTCTGTATATTCCTTCCACCTTTTCTTGATCTTCTCGGCATCATTCACCATGTATCCTTGAGCATCTTGTAACATACCAATTCAAAGCTGGAATTTTTTCTTTGGCTTTCCTAAAGCTACGAGAGTTAATCTTGTTCTTGCCTTCCGCCTAGAACCTTCCTACAAAACCTTTAAGACTATGCTGAAGTCCCATCTATTTTGCTCAGCTTTTAACCTCCCTCCTCCTCCTGGCCCCTCATCTCCCCCACCCCGCTGAATTCAGATGTTCCTCAACCCTCCACTATTATGCAATGTTTCCGCTTTGCCTTGTTGCTCTATCCACCTTTCTTATTCTATCCTATCTCATACTTTCCTTTCTTTTTATTATGGCGTTCTTTTCCTTTTCAGCAGCCTTATTATTTCTGTTATTGTAAACCGCTCTGGTGCCTTGAGCGTGAGCGGTATATAAAATGTGTTAATAAAGATAAAGAAAGAAAATAGTTTCTGATTCTATTTCCCTGCGTGTATCATTGTTGTACTTCATCTTGTCTTGCTGCACATTGGAAATCTCTGAGTTCTGCGATTGCCTCTCTTTCTCCTTTTGCTTTAGCTTTTCTGCGTTTCTGGGCAATTTTCAGAGTTTCTTTGGTCATCCATTTTGGCTGTTTTTGCTTTTTCACCTTTTGTAGAGACTTCTCACTCTCTTCCAACATAATCTTCTTGATGTCATCCCATAACTTTTCTTGAGCTCTGTCATTTGTATCTAAAGCAGCAAATCGATTTTGCAGGCAGTCTTTAAATTCTGGTGGTATATTCTCAAGGAACACAGAGGGAGCAAGTCCCCCGCAACGGACAGCAAGAAAACACAGCAAGCGAGGGGAAGTGAGGTGCTTATTTTATTAAAAGTAGTTGGTGATCTGTACCACAGTCAGCTCCAGGTTTTGTCTTTGTTGATGTTATAGAGCTTTTCCATCTTTGACTTTCACAGATGTAGTCAATTTGATTTTTGTACAGTCCATTGGGTGAAGTCCATGTGTACAGTCGCCACTTGTGTTGCTGGAAGAAGGTGTTTGAGATGAATAGATCGTTGGTCTTGCAGAATTCTATTAGTCTTTATCCAGCTTCATTTCTGTTGCCAAGTCCAAGTCCTGGGGTTTCTAGTCCCACAGGTGCTCCTTGTGGTCTTGGGCAAGCCACTTAACCCTCCATAGCCCATGTTCCCTGTAAAATAGTTATCTCCAAGTTATAATGCCCTGTTCAATGTAATTTCAGTTTGTTCAATGTAAACTGCACTGATGCAGAATAGCCCCGTATATAAGAGAATGTAAATAAATAAAAATAAATAAATAAATACATATTTTCCAACCACTTTGCTTTCTTGTTTGTTGCCAGCTTTTGTGTTCCAGTCACCCATAACTATTAGGATATCCTGTTTTCATGTTCTGTCAATTTCAGCTTGTACTTGTTCATAGAACTTATCAACTTCATCCTCTTCTGAAGCTGTTCTTGGGGCATATACCTTAATTATAGTTGTGTTGATGGGCATTCCTTGTAGATGAATAGTAATTAAGCGTTCACTTATTGCATTGTATTTCATTATAGTTCTTGCAAGTTTCTTTGTGATTATAAATGCAACACCATTTTTTTTATTTATTTACATTCTCTTATATACCGCGCTATTTTGCATCAGTGCTGTTTACATTAAACAAACTGAAATTACATTGAACAGGGCATTATAACTTGGAGATAACTATTTTACAGGGAACATGGGCTATGGAGGGTTAAGTGGCTTGCCCAAGACCACAAGGAGCACCTGTGGGACTATTAACCCCAGTCCTTCCAGCCCAAGGTTGCTGTCCTCTAGTGGGATTTGAACCCCCGACCTTCTGGCCTGAAGTACCTTGCCCCAATCACTAGGCCACTCCTCCACTCCTTTGTCCTTTTGTCTTTCATTTCCAGAATAGTAGACCATGCGATCATCAGATGCAGAGTGTCTGATGCCAGTGCATTTCAGTTCACTGACACCCAACAGATTGAGTTGTACACGTTCCATTTCATTCTTGACCACCTCCAATTTCCCTTGGTTCATGCTTCATACATTCCATGTCCCACTATGTAAGACATCTTTGTAAGTTCTGACTCTCATCAACCACATCATAAATGCTGGCTTTACTCTGAAAAGTCTTCAGCGCCTCCCCAGTAGCCACTTGAGTGCCTTCCGATCTGGAGGGGGTCACATTTTTCAGCACTATAGTGCAATTTGTTTTGAAGTGACTATCCATTGGGTTTTTGTGGCAAGATACGGAAGTAGATTGCCAGGCCTTTCTTCCATGCAGGTAATTCAAGTGGTGTTGTCGTTGTCACAAAAATGTGACCCTCCGACGCCAACACTGTCCCATTCTGCTGCTGCCCAGATGAGTGGTTTGTCTTGGTCTGGCACCTCAGCTGAGACATGTCCATCTTGGGAGATCCTGCAATAGTTAAGCTACTGGTAGCTTAGCTCTCAGCATCACTGATGCGCACAAGCCCTCACAGCATGACAAGCTGCAAACCAAGTGAGAGAGAAATATAATAAACAATATTATTTTGCCCTCATTAGGTATTGGTGATGGATGCGCTGTCCAGCATTACCAACTGTTTTGTATCTGCAGGAGTGCATTTAATTGTAGTTTGTCCTGTTAATTTTTTCATTAACTTTTGTGGTCTCCTGCTGCAGTGGGTCCATGAACAAGTTCACTATGGCTTATATCTGCAGCAGGGATATTATGTTCATCTGCAGTGTTTACACTATCACTACCACCACCATTAGCCCTGAGCAACGTATGGCCAGTATTAATGTTCGTTTGTTTTGTTCTGTCATACTTAAGTGGGGTCACCAGGTGAAGCCCCTCAGCAAGACTTAGCAAAAGCAATGTGATATCTCCCCCTCAGAGGTGCACAGCTTTACCACTGACTTTTAGGTTGTGCTTTCTGTCGACCCCAGTAGGAGGAAGTAGAAGATTTGGGGTCCAAATATTTCTTGTTGGCAGGGTGAGGAATAGTGGATACAGGGGCCCAGAGACCCATTTATCTTTTGGGGGGGCTGAGGGTGGTCAATATGGGGGTCTAGAAGCCCATTTTGACTTTTTTTATGGGGAAAGGTGATGGTCCCTGTACTGCAGTAAATAGTCATTTTTACTTTGGATAACTCAGTCTTTCCCACATTAAGTGACACAGTCTGGCAGCATTAGCCTCATTGCACTCTCTTTAATGTGGCCATGACAGTGCTGCCTTGGTATGTGCAATTAACATACATTAACCTGCTGGGCTTAACTTGGAGTAGTACAGAGACCCCAGGTCTCTTGCCTTCCCATATGAATTTGCAATACATTCTATTCATTTATATGGGAAATATTTTGTCGGCACTCTAAGTGGCAAAATTTGAACCAAATAAGAGTGATCTTAGTAAGACAGTCATTCCAATGGATTCTATCCTGTCTTTCAGTGACAATGCCAGTACATCTCATCTGATATAGAAAATAATGGCCAAAAAAGACAGTAAGGCCTATTAGTTTGCCCATCCAAACCAACAGCCCAGTCTCTACAATCCCTTTACCTCCCTTGGAGATCCTCTGTGCTTCTCCCAAGTTTCCTTGAATTCTTATACTGTCCTTGTCTCCACTACCCTTTCTGTAAAAAACAAAATCTCTTAGGATATGCTGAATGCATAAATCTGACCCCTTTCACCCTCACCCTAGGACACCTTGTTCCAGAGACTCCTGTCTATTGAAAAAGGCCTGACTCCCATGCATTTATACCTTGGAGGTATTTAAAAGTCTCCATCATATCTCCACTTTGTCACCTCTCCTCCAGGTTATACATTCCCATTTCCAGATTGGTTATAAATATCCTAAAAGGCATGGGTCCCAATACAGATCCTTGAAGGTTTCCACTATTCATTTTCACTAATGAGAAAACTGACCATTAGGCTCTACTCTTTGCTTTCTATCTTTTAACCATTCCCTAGTCCATAATAACATGTGAAAGCATATTTTAGATACTACAGGGGATCGCAGTTGAGAGGTCTAGGACGGGGCGTACACAATTCCAGTGGTATGTTAGCAAAAACTCTGCTAATCGTGGAGGCTTTTCTAAAATCCATATAAGAAACTGCATGAGTGCATGTGGAATGCGTCCACATACAACAGGTGGCGCCATTTTACAAAGCTACACATGGGAAAAATCAATGAAGGAACGAACCTTAGCTACTTAGATGTGTAAGTTGGTATTTTGCAGACCTGTATGTTTACATGTTACGAATTAACTACAGAGGCACTGTCATTATTTGATTTCAATTTGGAGGGGGAAATAAGCAATGGAAGATTAAGGAGGATAACTCTCGAATTCCCTCCTGTGAAGGGCTAGCTGAAATAAACACTTTTTAAAAACCAATACATGCCAGGGAGCAGTTGTAAATTGTAACGTGGAAAATTTTGAGCGCACACATACATTCCCTATATGAAATAGGGCCTGCACGTAGACTTTCAAACTGCCCAAGCCATGCTCTAATACACCCTACAATAACGTTTTACATATTAATGGCACCCATGTGTAAATTTAGCCCTTTATAAAAATCGCCATTTATACCTGGATTTATTTATTATTTTATTTAACTGTGCTTATTTATATACCACTGATCTACAAGTCTAAGCAGTTTACAGATAACAACTTCGCCAAGTGGCTTATATGGAACATAACTTAATGTGGTGTGCAGGTGGTGTTCTCTTCAATACTCCCTGTTGAGGTAAGGGCCAAGGCAGAGAAGCTCACATCCTGGAGATGAAAGCATGGCTGCATGGATGGTGTCATCGAGAGCGTTTTGGTTTCCTGGATCATGGGATGCTATTCCAAGGGTTGCATTGTGGAGATGGCATCCATCTGTCTTCAGTAGCAGACTGGCTAACCTACTGAAGAGGGATTTAAACTAGATTCATTGGGGATGGATGAGGAAAGCCCACAGGTAAGTGAAACATTAAGTACCTTTATGAAAATGGGTAAAAGGGGCAACATATGGAAAGCAGTGTGTATAAATGCCCGTAGCATTGGAAATAACATCCCAAATATTGAGGCTTTAATGGGAGAGGCTGACTTGGATTTAGCAGCAGTAACAGAGACATGGTTCATGGACAACCATGACTGGGATGTAACTATATCAGGCTATTCTTCATTCATAAAGGACAGGGTAGGAAGAAGGGGGGGAGGAGGAGTGGCACTATATGTAAAAAAAATAATATTAAAGCTATGGAAATACAGGGCTTGAAAGGGAAAGAGGAGGTACTGTGGTTTAAACTAGAAAGAGGGAAAGAGAAGTCTATTTGCATTGGCGTGATACACAGATCTCCCTCGCAGGGAGAAGAGGTAGACATAAATTTAATAGAAGACATACTCAGCATTGCCAGGAAAGGGGAATTGATACTGACAAGGGATTTCATTATGCTGCTGTGGTGTCATCTAGAAGTAAGGAGATCCTGGATTCTCTACAGGGAGAACTATTTAGGCAACTGGTAACAGAATCCACACATGAAGGGGCTATACTGGACTTGCTACTTACCAATGGTGAAAGTGTTTCTGATGTTATAGTGGGAGATCATCTCACATCCAGTGATCACCAGATGGTGTCGTTCAGTATTAGGACTAGGGCTGATAAAATCCATTCAAAAGCGAGGGTCTCAGACTTTAGGAAAACCAACTTTGCCAAGATGGGAAATACCTCAAGGAGTCGTTAGAGGGATGGGAGCAGCTGGGAGATGTAAAAAGACAGTGGGCAAAACTGAAGGGGGATATTTCAAAGGCAACCAACCTTTTTGTTAAAATGATAAATAAAGGTAAAAGGAAAAGGAGACCGCTATTGTTTTCAAAAGAAGTAGCTGAAAAAGGTGAAGAATAAGAGGGAGGCTTTCCATGAAATATAAGAGATCATAGAGAGAGGAAGACAGGCATCTATATTTGGAAAACCTTAAGAGAGGTTAGCAAAGTAGTCAGGAAAGCAAAGATTCAAAAAGAGGAGGAAATAGCCAGTGCAATAAAATGGGGGGGATAAGACATTTTTCAGATAGGTTAGTGAGAAGAGGAAGGGCAAAAGTGGTATTGTCAGACCCAAGGGTGAAGGGGAAGAATATGCAGAAGTTGATGAGGATAAAGCGGAATTGCTTAACAAATATTTCTGTTTTCTGTTAACAGATGAAGAACCAGGAACAGGACCTCAGAAAACACCCACAAACAGGAACAGAAGTGAGGGGCATCTTGAACGATTTTCAGAAGACTGTGTTCATGAGGAACCAGCTAAACTTAAAGTAGACAAAGCAATGGGACCAGATGTGATACACATGACAATACTGAGAGGACGTTCTAGAAGCTCCACTGACTGACCTTTTGATTGCCTCTTTGGAGTCTGGAGTGGTGCCAGAGGACTGGAGAGAGGCTCATGGGGTCCCTTTACACAAAGGTGGAAGTAAGGATGTGGTTGAAAACTACAGGCTGGTTAGTCTAATCTCTGTGTTGAGTAAATTATTGGAAACGCTGCTGAAAGAGAAATTAGTGAGGTTTCTGGAGTCCAACGGATTACTGGATCTGAGGCAGCATGGATTCACCAGTGGCAGGTTTTGTCAGACAAATCTGATTGATTTCTTTGGGTGACCAGGGAGTTGGACCGAGGGAGAGCCCTAGATGTGGTGTATTTAGATTTCAGTAAAGCCTTTGACACTGTTCCTCACAGGCAACTTATAAACAAACTGAGCACCGTAGGGATGGACCCTAAAGTTACTGCTTGGGTTAGAAATTGGTTGGGTGGGAGGCGACAAAGAGTACAGGTAAATGGGGCTCACTCTTAGGAGAAGGATGTTACCAGTGGTGTGCCCCAAGGGATCTGTCCTTGGTCCGATTCTTTTTAACATCTTTGTTAGTGATATTGTGGAAGGGTTGTTGGGTAAGGTTTGCCTCTTTGCGGATGATACCAAAATCTGCAATAGAGTAGACACCCAGGTAGGCGTAGATAACATGAGGAGGGATCTAGCTAAGGAAGAAAGGTCTATGACGTTGGTTGAGTGTGGTCTGATGAGGCTTTTAGTGTTGGACAGATGGAGGCTAGTTTCAGGTCCATGGGCATGTGACCTTGTTGCAATGATGCTTGTGTGATTTTAAGTATTATAGGTAAAAGTTGTTTTCGTGCTGCCTTGATCCAGCTGACTGGACAAGGGTCAAGTGGGGATGTTGTAGTATTGATGTTTGTGATGATTTTTTCCAGGTGTTCAAGTTGGATGATGGCGAAGGAGTCCCAGGTGATGCTGGAGGTTATATGGTCATGAGTTAGTTGAGTTGTTGTTGCGTGGCTCTGGCTGCCCGAAGGATGGGATAGTGTTTGGAAGTGGTCTGCCATGGCTCGTGAGGCGAGGTTTGTAGTCTGCTGTTTTGTTGCAGGTACTTTCACAAGGTTTTTAACCAAATCAAATAGTTCCCAGGTGTGACTGGAGAGGCCAGGCACCTGATCGCATCTGGGCTTTAAATTTATTTCTGGAGCCGGGCTGATTGGCTGTGCTGGTGGAGAGTGGGGAGGAGCTTACCTTCCCACTCCCTGCTGGTCCTCCCGATCGGTGTGACTGGAGAGGCCGGGCTCCTGATCGCGGACTGGGCTTTAAATTGCATTTAATGGATGCCATTTCTAAATGTAAATGCCATTTTTCATGTGGAAATCATAAATAAGGCTTCTAAAATAACCCACATTGCCTCCCATCCCATGACTTTTAATTTTCTCAGGGACTTTGTCAAAATGCTTTCTGAAAATATAGATACTCTGTCAGCTGGCTCATCTTTATCCACATGTTCTTTATTGTTCCTCCAGTTTAGTCCTCCACCTGTGGGTAGTGCACCTCCTCCTGCAGCTTGGAGACTGGGCATGTCTAAATCGTGACATCACTGGATGTAGTCTGCTGGTATCTCCCATCAGTCAGCCACTCAGCCCCAGTGTGTCCAGTCTCCATGCAGCAGGAAGACGTAGTGAGCCTAGGTACTAGTGGGCTCACTTGAGGAACACACAAGGAGCTTTTAGTGTAGTATTAGATTAGTTTAGGAGTTTGGTTAATCTCTTACAAAAAAAAAAAAGAATTTCCCTTTAAATTTCGTCTTACTTAAATTGGGTGCTGTTTCTTTAAAAAAAAAAAAAGTTTTCCTTGTGCCGGTTTCTGCCTGTTCTCTGCCGTCTGTCTAACTGTTGGGCTCAATTTATTTGCAGGTCTCTCCTCCTAGATGGTACGGAGGAGAGCCCTGTAGCGGGCATCTTGAGTCTCTCTGACTCGGTCGTTGGGAGAAGCCGCGCTCATCTACGGGTGTTCGGCACAGAACCGCAGATCAGCGCTGTGATGGCAGGCTTGCCGGAAGGCTCTCCATTCGCTGAAAAAGTGAGCGAGGGGCCGGCTTGAGCCCCGTGGATACACGGAATAAGCAGAGGTCAGTGAGGCTTGTGCAGCCGGGGGAAACGCATTGCGCTGGTGCCATTGCACTCCTTGTTAGTGCCCTTTTTGCTTCAGGTAGCGGTGGCCATTTTGATGGCGTGTGCGCCGCATGGCCAGTGCTCCTCAGTGGATTTTTGATTTGTTTTGGGCATTCTTTAACTAAATTCTTTAACTTTTTCTGCGAGGAGGACAACTTAGTTCAGAGACCTCCTTTTTTTTTAGGGGGGCTTATTTCTGTATTAGCAGTTTCTGAACTTCAATTTCAATTTCATTTTAATTATTTAATTAATTAGGTGCCTCCTTAAACAGGTTATTTGATTTTGGTCAAGTGAGGGACTTCTTCTTGGTTTTGTTTTATTTTCTTTCTGGTTTAAACCCCCCCCCCCAAAAAAAAAAACAGCCAACAGCAGTTTTTCATTTGCTGCCTGGGGTAAGTGACGTGGTCTAGCTTATGGCATCGCACCCTCTGTGTGTAGTCTGTGGCACTCGCAGAGGTACGGTAGCGGATTCCGGCATCTGCAGGGGTTGTGCCACAGTATCTACCACGGTGGAGCAGATGGATATTAAGGGGGCGCATGAACCACAGGGGGCGGCGACGGGGGCTGATGGAGAGATTCTGGTGCCCTTTGTCTCAGGATTTGGCCAGGAGGCTCCGGTCGGACCGTCCACTACGCTAGCGGCCGTGGGGCAGGGCCACAGCTCGGGGATTTCTGTCCAGACTTTGTGTTAATAGTGCCTCAGGCGTTCTGTTTACGTCGGCAGGGGAAAGTACCGGAGCCCCTTGGCATTGCCTGCTTCACTGTATCAGCCTGGATTGAGTGACGGAGATAATATTATGCCGCAGCCTCCAAAGCGGTCGAGGCCTCCTGAGCCTTCACCCTCAGAGGTAGAGTGGCATGACACAGAGGAGGCTGAGAGTGAGGTTGAAGCGGAGATGGAAGATTTGGAAGAAGGCGAGATCCCGGAACCGGGGGATCAGGCGAAGATCATTCGAGTGTTCTGGAAGGAGGAGCTGACGGCACTTATAACAGAATCTTTGCAGACGTTGAAGCTGGCTACAGCGCAGCCGAGTGAGGAAGAGAGTGTGGAAGATCCTATAATACAAGCGGTGCGGCAAGTCCAGGAGGTGTTTCCCGTGCACCGGGTGGTAGACCGAATGATCCAGGAGGAGTGGGATCACCCGGAGTCTGGTCTGTGGGGAGTCCGAACAATGAACAGACTCTATCCCTTAGCGGATAAGGACAAGGAATGTTTTCTGTCTCCGCGCATTGATGCGGCAGTATCAGCGGTTACCAAAAATACCACTATTCCGGTGGAAGGTAGCGCGGCTTTGAAGGATGCGCAAGACAGGAAAGTGGATGGTTTGTTAAAGCAGTCATTTGATGCAGATGCCTTGTCGTTGCAGGCTTCCATTTGTGGCGCTTGGGTCGCAAGAGCTTGTCTCAGATGGTCTCAGGGTTTACGTCAGTCTCCTCAATTGGATCCAGAGAGTATTCATGAACTGGATCGCTTAGAGTCAGAGTCCGCATATTTGGCGGATGTGCATTACAACTTGATTAGGGCGCTAGCTAATAGTATGGCTTCACTGGTTGCCGCACACAGGTCCCTATGGTTAAGGAATTGGGCGGCCGATGGTTCGTCCAAGTTGCGACTCAGCAAGCTTCCGTTTAAGGGAACGTTGTTGTTTGGTGAGGATCTTGACAAGTTGGTTAAGGATTTAGGGGAGTCAAAAGGCGGGCGGCTTCCAGAAGATAAGCCTAAGCAAGGAAAGTCCTCTACGGCCTTTCGGGGTCAGTTTAGGGATTTCTGGAGATTTCGTACTTCTCGTCTGGGTGGTTTCCAGAGAGGAAGGTTTGTTGCTAGAGGTCAGGGGTTCCATGGATTTCGTGGAGCAAGTCAGGTCTTCGCAGCTTCGTCCGCAGCGACAACTCGGAAACCCCAATGAAAGCTGGCAGGTCCCGGCAGGAAGTCAACCGATAGGCAGGAGGCTTCGGGGAAGGAGGGTTTCCTTACTGCCTGGACCCAAATTGCGTCCGACCAGTGGGTTTTAGAGGTAGTTCGCGAAGGATATGCGCTGGAATTTGCAAGACTGGTTCGGGATTTCTTTGTACAGTCTCCCTGCAAAGGGCAACAGAAGACTCGGGCGGTTCGTGCCACGCTAGATCGACTTTTGCACATGGGAGTGATCGTGCCAGTACCGTCAGCAGATTGCAGTATGTGTCGATACTCAATTTATTTCATAGTGCCAAAAAAGGATGGGTCTCTATGACCGATATTGTACCTCAAGGGCGTGAATTGTTGCCTGCAGATATTTCATTTCAGGATGGAAACATTGAGGTCGGTCATTGTGGCGGTCCACAAGGGAGAGTATCTAAATTCCCTAGATCTTACAGAGGCATATCTGAATATTCCCATCAGAGCAGCCCATCAGAAATTTCTTCACTTCGCTCTTCCTTGGGGGCATTATCAATTCCAGGCATTGCCGTTCGGTTTGGCAACGGCGCTGCGAACCTTCACCAAGATCATGGTGGTGGTGGCAGCAGTGTTGCAAAGAGAAGGAATTCTGGTGCATCCTTTTATTTATTTATTTATTTATTTAGACAGATTTGTCTGCCTCCTTATCCTTCAATCAAGGTGGTCACGTCACATCACAATTGGAGGGTTACATTTAACATTAGGGTACTTGTAAACATTTAGACCACCATTTAGACAGTACAATTGAAGGGTAACATTTAACAAGAGGGTGTTTAATAACGTAGTATAATAATCTTGTGTGTGTAGGTAGGATGAGTGTGTGCCTAGTTGGCGGAAGTGGTTGTGTTTCTGTTTGGGTATGGGCTGTTGTCTAAATGCTCATATGATTCTATAAATAAGTGTTTTGAGGTCTTATCTCGATGACTGGTTGATTCAAGTAAAGTCAAGAGCAGAAAGTATTCAAGTTACCGACAAGGTAGTGAAGTTCTTGCAGGACCTCGGCTGGGTGGTCAACCCAACCAAAAGTCACCTAGTGCCATCTCAGGATCTCGAATACTTGGGAGTGAGGTTCAACACTCAGGAGGGTTCGGTGTTGTTACCGGAACGGCGAATTCAGAGTCTTCGGCAGCTGGTGCGCAAATTCAAGTCTGCTCCAGCGCCTTCGGCGTGGACGTACCTGCAGGTGCTAGGAACAATGGTGGCGACGTTGGAAGCAGTTCCATGGGCCAGATTTCACATGAGGTCCTAACAGCAAGCGCTACTTTCGTTGGTGGTCTCATCAGTCCGACTCTTTGAGCAAGCGTCTTCCATGCCCACCTCGAGTCAGGCAGTCTCTGAGATGGTGGCTGCGCCCCGGGGTCTTGTCAAAGGGGATGCCCCTGGAGCCGCCAAAGTGGCTTCCACTGTTGACGGATGCGAGCCTCGCGGGTTGGGGAGCGCATTGCGGAGAGCTCGTCGTGCAGGGCATTTGGTCCGGCTCCGAGAGGACTTGGTTAATCAACCGGCTGTATCTCGCTCTCCTAGCGTTTGAAACAACAGTCACCAGTCGAGCGGTGAGAGTGCTATTGGACAACTCCGCGACAGTGGCCTACATAAATCGCCAAGGCGGCACAAGAAGTACGGCCATGGAAGAAGAAGCAGAGACGCCGTTTGCCTGGGTGGAAGGTCAGTTACCAGCAATCTCAGCGGCACACATTGCCGGGAAGGACATTGTGTCGGCGGACTTCCTCAGCAGGGTCCAGTTGCATCCGGACATCTTTGCAGTTCTAGTCCACAGATAGGGGCAGCCAATCATGGATCTCATGGCGACTTTCCATTCAGCGAAGGCGAGTCGATTCTACAGCAGACGGCGAGAGAGGATGTCGGAAGGGATCGATGCTCTCATTCAACCGTGGCCGTCGTCAGGTCTTCTCTATGTTTTTCCACCGTAGGTGCTAATAGGCCGGGTGATGCAGCGGATTGAAGCTCATTGCGGGAGAGTGCTGCTGGTGGCCCCGGACTGGCCAAGATGACCATGGTACACCGATCTCATTTGGTTGCTCGACGGAGAACCGTGGAGGCTACCAGTCTCAGAGGATCTGTTGATACAAGGGCCGCTTTGAATGCTGCAGTTGACTCGATTCTTGCTTACGGTTTGGCCATTGAAAGGGCGAAGTTAAGAAAGAAGGGATACTCTGGAGCAGTGATCGCAATGTTACTTCGAGCGAGGAAGCAATCTACTTCTCTAGCTTATGTTCAAATTTGGCGTATTTTTGAAGATTGGTGTTCAAGGCGTCAGGTTCGGGCAGCTACCATGTCCGTGCCTGTAGTCCTTAGATTTTTTGCAGGATGGTTTTGATAAAGGTTTAGCAGCCAGTTCATTGAGAGTGCAGTTAGCAGCCCTTGCTTGCTACAGGGGCAAAGTGCAGGGAGTTTCCCTAGGGGCGCATGCGGATGTGTTGCACTTCCTTAAAGCAGTGACAAGACTCCGGCCTTCTCGTAGAATTGTCGTTCTGCCGTGGGATCTCAATTTGGTCTTAGGGGCGTTAGAGAACCATTTGAGCCTCTACATCAAGCTTCGGTTAAGGATTTAACTTTGAAAACTGTGTTTTTAGTGGCCATTTGTTCGGCGAGGCGAATTTCGGAGTTGCAGGCGTTATCGTGTCGAGAACCAGTCTTGTCTTTTTCTAGGGAAAAGTCGTTTTACGGCCGGTGCCGTCCTTTCTCCCAAAAGTGGTTTCCCCGTTCGATTTGAATCAAACGGTTTCTCTTCCGGTCCTCGGTGCAGGTCAATGGCTAAAGAGTGATCCAAGCTGCAGTGCTTTGTGTTGTTCAGAGGAGCCCGCAAAGGGGAGGCAGCAGCGAAGGCGTCCATTTCTAGATGGATCAGAGAAGCAATTGCGTCGGCGTATTTGATGCAAGGTCGTTCAGTTCCAATGGGGTTACAAGCTCATTCGACCAGAGCGCAAGTGACCTCCTGGGCGGAGCATTGTCTGGTCCCGCCAGGTGAAAGCTGCAGGGCGGCCACCTGGTCGTCTCTTCATACTTTCAGTAAACACTACTGCCTTGATGTTCTAGCGACGGAGGATGCCTGCTTCAGGTCAGCAGTGTTGCGGGCCGGAGGCAAAGGTCTCTCCCATTAGTTGTTGCTCTGTTACATCCCACAGGTGGAGGACTAAACTGGAGGAACGATAAGGAAATAGTAATTACACTTACCTGGTAATTGTGGTTCCTTTAGGAACTCCAGTTTAGTCCTCCTTCCCGCCCGGGATGTTGTCATTGGCAGTGGAGGTTCAGTTGTTCGCAGTGTACTTTACCAGTAGGTATGTTTCTTAATGGGATCTGCTTTGCTTAGATCCTTTCGATTTATTTCCATTTGTTACTGTTTCTTATAGCTCTTTCTTGTCTATAGTTCTGTTTAAGGCACAAGGAAAGGGTACAGGAAAACATTACATCTTTCTAGAGGACACTCTAAAAGTCGCATTCTTAGTGTTAGGAAAGTTATTAGCTACTTATTTGATGCTCCTTTGAGTGTGCTTTGTCAATAGTTCACTGGGGGCTGATGGGAGACCAGCAGACTACATCCAGTGATGTCACGATTTGGACATGCCCAGTCTCCAAGCTGCAGGAGGAGGTGCACTACCCACAGGTGGAGGACTAAATTGGAGTTCCTAAAGGAACCACAATTACCAGGTAAGCGTAATTACTATTTTATTCACATCTTCCAAAAAAGGTAGAAGGTCTGAAAGGCAATGTGACGTTCCCAACCTCTTCAGTCCCCTGGGAGAGTGCCCCCCCTTTATCTCTAGCCCCCCCCCCCCAGCATGATACATACACCCTGCTAGGCCCACAGTTCCATAGCAGCACGGCAAGCTTGTCTAATAATTGGGTGGCTTGCCGCACTGCCTCCAATCCAGGGCTATTGGAAGCAAGCCACCCGGCTTTTAGATAAGCTTGTCGCACTGCTGCAGAGTGTGGGCCCGGTGGGGGTGCACCTTCCACCTGGCCAGTACCCGGGGCAGGCCGCACCCACTGCCCCACTCTTGGTATGTCATTGGCTTTATCCCATTAAACCATGACTATATACATGCCCAGTAATTTTATTTTCTATAATAGCTTCTACCATTCTTCTTAGTACTGAGATCAAGCTCAGAGGTCTGTAGTTTCCTGGATCACCCCGGAAATCCTATTTAAAAATGGACATTCCGTTGGCTACCTCCAGTCTTCAAAGTGTGGCTGATTATTTTAATGGCATAAACCTATAAAGAAGTACTATCATCTCCTTCTCCCTGCTGATCATTCCTTTCCCACTGCAGCTCTCTTCATTGCCTTATCTATTTGTTTGGCCAACATAAGATCATCAGATACTGCCATCCCACGTTGCATACTTTCATACACAGAAGTACTTCATCACTGCACTGCTCTTTTGGGCTTTTACAGCACAAATGTATTAAGCCCTCAAAATCTAGACTATTCCTCAAGCTTTTCAAGATCACTCATGCATTCCACACGTTTCAGATTTTGGTATCATCCAAAAAGGCAAACCTTTCATGACAGCCCCTCCAGAATGTCACATACAAAAATATTGAAAAAGAACTGGACGAAGGACTGATCCTTGTGGCACACCACCAGTAACACCTCTTTCCTTGGAGTGAATCCTATTTGCCACTACCCTTTTTTGTCTCCCATTAAACCAGTCTCCAACCCAATCAGTCACTAGCATATTATTTTTGTACATATTTAGTATATTAATTCATAAATGGAATACCCTAATATGTAAAGCCCTATTTGTGATAATGGACTTTTGCTAACTCAGGAATAAAGATTTTAATTTATCTGTATTAATATTGTAACCTGAAATTTCAATATCAAAAATATTATATTTTCTTCTTCCAGTGGGGAGAAAACAATAAATGCCATACTTGATCAGACCAAAGGTTCATAAGCACAGCATTCTGTCTCTGAAAGTGGACAATCCATGTCATAAATACCTGGCTGGATCTCAAAGAATAGACCCAGTCCTTGCTTATATCCAGAAATAACTAGTGTTTTTCCCAAGTATACATGTTTAATAATGGCTTATGGAATTTTCCTCCAGAACTTGACTAAACCCACATGCTCTAGTAACAAATTGTACAGTTTAAAATGTTCATCAAGTGAAAAATATTGTGTCTGGTTTGTTTTAAAGGTACTACCTACTAGTTTCAGGACATGTCCCCTAGTCCACCCCACTCATGGTTTCTTAGACCTCTCAGCTGTCTCTTCTCCATGCTGAAGAGCCCCAACCTGTTTGGCCTTTCTTTCTAGGGGAGCTATTCCATCCCCTTTCTCATTTTATCCACCCTTCTTTCATTGTTTTCTGGTCCCATTGAGAGTTTTTAACATGTCAGTTAATTGTGCTTCTGCCACAAAGGCTTAGAGGGTCTTGAAGGACTACAAAAGGGGACTTCTACTTCTGGAGAGAGATCTGCAATTGTAAGTATTTACCGTATTTTCGCGCATATAATGCGCACCCGCATATAATGCGCGGAGATTGGGCTTTTCTGTAATAAAGTTCTCATATTACGCGCCCCCGCATATAGCGCGCGGTTTGATCTCCTCGTGCTGGTTCCAATCGCAGGAAGAGGGGTTTAGTTCAAGGAGAGAGCAGGCGCTGGCAGGCGATTTCTGCAGCGCCGAAGCCATTGTTCGGCTGAGCTCCGGTGAGGATTAAGCCCCCTCCCTCCCCTTCAAACGGCAGTGGTGAGTCTTTGATTTGGCGCACAGTTTAGCTTGGCGCGGGGTAGTGGGGAGGATGAGAGGCCGCAGTTGAGCAGGGCCTCGGGACTCGTGCAGCTAGGCTAAAGAAAGCTAAAGAAAGCTTAGGTTTGATCTCCTCTTGTACTGACTGATTTTTTCTTCGGAAAGTCCAGGGCACTTTGATGACAGAGGCT
Organism: Ichthyophis bannanicus; assembly: GCA_033557465.1. NCBI lineage: Eukaryota > Metazoa > Chordata > Amphibia > Gymnophiona > Ichthyophiidae > Ichthyophis > Ichthyophis bannanicus. The sequence goes on from CM066039.1 coordinate 200,275,441, forward strand.
GTAGTGGTGCCCTGTAGCTGCGTTGTTAACCCTCGTGCTGGTTTCATTCCAATCGCAGGAAGAGGGGTTTAGTTCCCGGAAGCTAGTCGGGAAAAAAGATTTGGTATAGCGCGCACCCGCATATAATGCGCGCGAGGGTAGCGCAGTAGGTAAAATCGCATATAGCGCGCGTGTTATATGCGCGAAAATACGGTACTTCTGGGAATTTTTGTAAATCTTGGGGAAAAATGAATTCTTTAGATTGAAGCTGATTAATCTGTGAACCCAGTGTATTTGTTAAATCAGTCAGGGCCTAGTAGCAGCAAAGAGCTTTCAGTTTAAATTTAAAACACAGCAGAGAGCTTTCTGGTTAAATTTAGAACCCAGCAGAGAGCTTCTAGTTTAAACTTCATACTTAGTCAGGGCCTAGTAACAGCAAAGAGCTTTAATTTGAATCAAATCAGAATATAACTTAGCATAAAGGGCAAAACAATGTCAGTATTCTTTGAGCAATAAATTATTTCTAGAGACCTTTACAAAGAGAACTTCAATATAGGAGACACGAGACCTGTACATTTTTTAAATAGGTGTTAAAGCCAGGTGGCAGATTAAAGGGCCATTTTGAAGGACTCCTTCTATCCAAGCAAGGACTGTGTTAATCACACAGGAAATTGGTCACAGCTTACTACAGAAGCACAGGCATAAGTAGTTCAACCAGAGTTCTTTGATTCTCAGTCTTGAAGGACTACAAAAGGGGACTGCTGCTTCTGGAGTCATGTCTGCAATTGTAAGTATTTACTTCTGGGAAGTTTTCTAAATCTTGGGGAAAAAGGAATTCTTTAGATTAAAGCGGATTAATCTGTGAACCCAGCGTATTTGTTAAATCAGTCAGGGCCTAATAGCAGCAAAGAGCTTTCAGTTTAAATTTAAAACACAGCAGACAGCTTTCTGGTTAAATTTAGACCCCAAAAATCCCTCTATCCAAGCAAGGGCTGTGGGACTCCCCCTGGAAATTGGTCACAGATTACCATAGAAGCACAGGACAGGGTACTCCTGTAGCAGCCAGCTTTTCATGGGTCTTCTTTTCCTCCCTCCCCAACACCCACCCACCTCTGGGATAATCGTAGCTTTATAGGTGCTTAAACCTCTTAAAAGAAAAGGAGGTGGCATATTCACTCTCAGGTGTAGCTGTTTATCCTCATCAGGCATACATTAAAGACCTGAGATTAATTAAGCTTCAGGTGAACAAAATACATTAAACATATTAGGTACAGTTTTATTAGCATAAGTATCCCCAGCAACCCTTAGTAAGTAAAGAACTTAAATATCTAAACACATCCTTAAAACTAAAATGCAGACAGTCCAGCAGTGAGATGGGGGCTTTCCAGTCTTTTGCATTGAGTGTTACATGTATGATTTTCTCCCAGTTGGTGAGGGGTCTTACATGTGCACTAGTTATAATGCCCTGTTCAATGTAATTTCAGTTTGTTCAATGTAAACCGCACTGATGCAGAATAGCGCGGTATATAAGAGAATGTAAATAAAATAAAATAAAAATAGGTGCAAGGAGCTCTTTGCTCTCAGGGAACGAGTCCGATCTCTGGAGGCTAGAGTAGCAGACTTGGAGGACATAAGGAAGACAGAGAGGTACATAGACGAGACCTACAGGGATATAGTCCTGAAGTCTCACCTCCAGACTGTCAGCATCCCTGTTTCCATGGAGGAGAGAGGTCACGTGACAGGAGAGCATCGCTCTGGTATGGCAGGAAGTGATCCTGTAGCTAGGACCTGTCCTCCAGGTGATGTAAAACACTCTCACACCGAGGAGGTTTCTCCAGGGCCATGTGTCCATGAGGGAAGGCATATAGATAGCTGGGTGGCTAGTGGACGTGAGGATCACCTGGTAACATGCCTACCTGGTGTGAAGATAGCGGACCTCACGCACCACCTAGACAAGGTCTTACATAGTGCTGGGGATGAGTCTGCTGTCTTGGTACATGTCGGTACCAATGACATAGGAAAATGTTGTAGGGAGGTTCTGGAGGCTAAATTTAGGCTTTTAGAATGGAAGTTGAAATCCAGAACTTCCATGGTAGCATTCTCTGAAATGCTTCCTGTTCCACGCGCAGGACCAAAACGGCATGCAGAGCTCCGGAGTCGCAATGCGTGGATAGACAATGGTGCAAGGATGAGGGTTTTGGATTTGTTAGGAACTGGGGAACATTCTGGGGAAAGGAGGGGCTCTTCCGAAGGGATGGGCTTCACCTTAACCGGGATGGAACCAGGCTGCTGGCATTAACCTTTAAAAAAGGAGATATAGTAGCTTTTAAACTAGATAATAGGGGAGAGCCGACAGTCGCCCAAGAGTGCATGGTTCGGAACAATGTATCTTGAAGGATACTACCTAAAGAAGGGCGCGGTATATAAATAGCGCGGTATATAAAAGATGTTAAATAAATAAATAAATAAATATGCTCTGATGCCCTTCCGCCTGGGCGGTATATCAAGAAATTGAATAAACATAAACATATCAGCAGAAAGGTTCCAGTAAAGACAAAAGAAGCCCAATGCCCTTGAGTACGGAGCAGACAGAGCTTAAAGATTCCAAATTACCCCTGCCTGCCAATAGCCAGATTAATATGAATAAAATACAGTCTCTAAAATGCTTATATGCAAATGCTAGAAGTCTAAAAAATAAGATGGGAGAGTTAGAATATATAGCACTAAATGAGAAGTTAGATATGATTGGCATCTCAGAGACATGGTGGAAGGAGGACAACCAGTGGGACACGGTGATACCTGGGTACAAACTATATTGCAATGATAGAGCTGATCAGATTGGTGGAGGGGTTGGTTGTGCTCTATGTTAGAGGGCATTGAGTTACAAAGGAAACAAAATTTGCGTAGAATCTCTATGGATTGAAATTCCATGTAAAAAGGGAAAGGCGATAACAGTGGGGGTGTACTATCGACCGCCTGGCCAGAATGAACAAATGGATGATGAAATACTCAAAGAAATCAGGGAAGCTAACAAAAGTTACAGCACAGTAATAATAATGGGTGATTTCAATTACCCCGGTATTGACTGGGTCAGTGTCAGGGCAGGACATGCTATGGAGATACAGATTCTAGATGAAATAAATGACTGCTTCTTGGAGCAGCTGGTTCATGAACCAACCAGAGGGGAAGCCATTTTGGACCTAGTCCTTAGTGGAACCCTAGATCTGGTGCAAGAGATAAGGGTGTTGGGGGCCACTTGGCAATAGTGATCATAGCATGATTGCATTAGATTTAATTAATGGAGGAAGGATGGTAAGGAAATCCACAATACTACCTTTTAACTTTTGAAAGGGAGACTATGATAAAATGAGGAAAATAGTCAAGAAAAAACTAAAAGGAGCAGTTGCAAAGGTTAAAGACTTACATTAAACTTGGGTGTTGTATAAAGATACTATCTTGGAAGCTCAGACCAGCTGTATTCCACGCTTTAAGAAAAGTGGAAGGAAGTCCATAAAACTGCCAGCATGGTTTAAAGGTGAGGTCAGAGAGACTGTTGCAAAAAAGCATCTTTCAGGAAATGGAAAAAAGAGCCAAATGACGAAAACTGGAAACAGCACAAGCACTGGCAAGTTAAACGCAAGGCATTGATAAGGCAGATAAAGAGAGAATTTGAGAAGAAGCTTGCTGTGGAAGCAAAAACACATAATAAAGATTTTTTCAAGTACATTCATAGCAAAAATCCTGTGAGAGTCAGTTGGACCATTAGATGAGCGAGGGGCAAAAAGGGCACTAAAGGGACAAGGCCATAGCGGAGAGACTGAATGAATTCTTTGCGTCAGTCTTTACTGAGGAAGATGTAGGGATGTTACCCATGACTGAAATGGAATTTAAAGGTGATACTACGGAAGAATTGAAAGAAATATCGATATACCGGGAAGGTGTATTGCAACTATTTCGTAAACTGAAGAGTAGCAAATCACCTGGACCGGATGGTATACATCCTAGGGTATTGAAAGAACTGAAATATGAGATTGCAGACCTGCTATTAGTAATCTGAACTATCATTAAAATCATCTGTAATTCCTGAAGATTGAAGGATGGGCATTGTAACATCAATTTTTAAAAAGGGTGATCCGGGAAACTACAGACCGGTGAGCCTGACGTCCGTACCGGGAAAAATGGTAGAAACCATCAAAGAACAAAATTACTGAACATGTAGATAGTCATGGCTTAATGGGAGGCATCCAACGTGTCTTTAGACAAGGAAGATCTTGTCTTACTAATCTGTTATGTTTTTTGAAGGTGTGAGTAAACAGGTAGACAAAGGTGAGTCGGTTGATATAGTGTATCTGGACTTTCAGAAAGCCTTTGACAAGGTCCCTCATCAGAAGCTTTTGGCAAAACTAAAAAGTAATGGGATAGGAGGCAGTGTACTATTGTGGATCAGGAACTGGTTAAAAGATAGAAAGCAGAGCATAGGACTAAATGGCCAATTTTCCCAATGGAGAAAGGTGAATAGTGGAATACCCTAGGGATCTGTGCTGGGTCCGCTGCTTTTTGACATATTCATAAATGACCTAGAAAAGGGAATAACGAGTGAGGTTATCAAATTTGCAGATGACACAAAACTATTTAAGGTTGTTAAAACCCATGAGGATTGTGGAACATTGCAAGAGGATCTTGATAAATTGGAAGACTGGGCATCCAAATGGCAGATGAAATTTAATGTGGACAAGTGCAAAATTATGCACCTAGGAAAGAACAACCCAAACTATAGTTACATGATGCAAGTTTGCACATTAGGAACCACCACCCAGGAAAAAGATTTAGGCGTCATCGTGGATAAGATGTTAAAACAATCCACCAAATGTGTAGCGGCGGCCAAGAGAGCAAATAGAATGCTAGGTATCATAAGGAAAGGAATGGAAAATAAAACAAAGAATATTATGGCTCTGTATCGATCCATGGTGCGACCGCACCTTGAATATTGTGTGCAGTTCTGGTCGCCGTATCTTAAAAAGGATATAGCGTTATTAGAAAGGTACAGAGAAGAGCCACCAGAATGATAAAGGGGATGGAAGGATACCCCTATGAAGAGAGGCTAAAAAGGTTAGGGCTGAGGGGAGATATGAGAGAGCTCTATAAATTAATGAATGGTGTGGGACGGGTAAAAGTAGATTGATTGTTTACGTCGTCAGAATATAGAAAGACTAGGGGACATGCAATTTAAGACTAATAAGAGGAAATATTTTTTCACTCAACTTGTAATGAAACTCTGGAATTTGTTACCGAAGGATGTAGTAAAAGCTGTTAGTGTTGTAGCTGGGTTTAAAAAAGGTTTGGACAAGTTCTGGAGGAACGGTCCATAAACCATTATTAAAATGGACTCAGGATATCACTGCTTGACCCAGTACAAGCATTGTGGAACCTGTATCTTTTGGGGGTACTGATAGGTGCTTGTGACCTAGATTGGCCACTGTTGGAAACAGGATATTGGGCTTGATGGACCTTGGTCTGATCCAGTATGGCATATCTTATGTTCTTATGAGAGGGCACAACCTGGCAGGTTGTGGTTAGTGATTCTGACACTAACAGCACAGCCTGTATTAGAGGCATGAGTGGGTGGGTAGGAGTGGAGAGTGAGTGTGGTGAGCTTGGTATGATTACTGCTATGTTAGTACTGCACACTAACTGTATTATTTATTTAGACAGTTTTGTATACCAGCTTATCCTTCAGTTAAAGTGGTCACAACACAATTGGGGGATACATTTTAACACAAGGGGATATGAGACACATACACTAATACTTACAGGGAACATGGGCAATGGAGGGTTAAGTGGCTTGCCCAAGACCACAAGGAGCACCTGTGGGACTAGAAACCCCAGTCCTTCCTGCCCAAGGTTGCTGTTCTCTAGTGGGATTTGAACCACCAACCTTCTGGCCTGTGGTACCTTGCCCCAACCACTAGGCCACTCCTCCCTCTGGGTTCACCTAACTCCACCTCAGTAGATGGTGTTTGGTGCACCTGTGCTAATGCAGCATGCACTATGGGACAGGTCTCTGCAGTAACTGCCAGGGAAATGCTTTCCACATCCCTGACATTTAACATGTGGGTGTTGCATGTAATGCATTATGGTTTGGGCACTAATTGTGCATTAGCTACAACACCTTAGCACCCATTAGTAAAAGGCCCCCTTAGCTATTCTTTCTGTGATTAGCTTTGTTTAGTTTCAAAGACTGAAAAAAGCAATTGCATTTCTCCAAATACAACTATCCATAGAAACTTGTAAAAGATTCAGTTATTATTGTTGAATCATAGGAGATCGCTCTGAATTTTCACCCCTGCTTTTTGTAATTGCCCTATTAGCTTGAAAAATCTTAGGATATATGTCTCTCCTTTAAGGCTATTTCTTTAATGTACTTTTTAAAGTGTCCTTTATATGCTTTTTTCCTCTCTTGCGGGACATATGCTATTATTATTCTACCCTCTACGACAGCCTCACTTCTGGAGCGTCACTGTATTTCATTTTTTTCCAGCTCTCTCTGGTAACCTACTTCTTGAAATAAACCTTATTCAACAAAGAGCCCTTAAAGTTCCACCAAGATGTTTTCTTTGGTTTTATATCTTTATGTCAGAATCAGTATGATCGGTATGGTCTGGTATAACATCAGCTGTGGCTTCCATCATGGGCAGCCCCCTTCTTAATGCAGTAATGTTATGCAACTACCAAAACTAAATTCATGTAAAGGATGAACAAATCTGGGCCTTGATGCAGTAAACTGTGCGCTACTCTATTGCAGTGTTTTGCTCAAGACTGTCCTACGCTAGTATTGCTCCCTGATGCAGAAAACAAGCTAGTGCAGGGAAATCCTGAGCAAAACCACTGTGCTAAAGAATAGCATAGTGGGCATGCTAATTGGGCATGCTAATTGCATGCAATGGAAGGAAAATATAATTGCTTCATGATGTAAAAAAACAGCACTGAAACTTAGACTGTTTTTTTACTCTTGTCTTTATGCTGGATTTTCATACCAGGTTATGGTAGGTGTAAAGATGCAGCTGGAAGCAAAAGGATCATGTGAGGTGAAGTTGACACTTCACCTCGACTCGTCTGTCATGCCTAGATCCCTGATCCCCTTCTGACCTGCTACAAACCCCTGCCATCCCCCAAATCCCCCCCAAATAAATTATTGGCTGTCCATAGGTGCAAAACCCCCAAAAGAATCATTGGTGATCTGTAGGCACCCCCCCCCCCCACCCACCCCCAGCAGTACTTCCAGTGCTGGGAGACAAGAATAATCGCTGGAAGTAGCGGTATACAAATTTATACCAAATAAATAAATAAATAAACACCTACATGCTCTTGCCTCCACACTGCCGTTTGGGAAAAATGGTGGTGCCTGACCACGTGCAATGCATCCTGGGATGTACCGGGCAGGAGTCAGTCCTGCCAAGTAAATCTAAAATTGCTTAATTTTTTAGACTGATCCCCACACATACATTTCATTCTGGGATGCACAATGCGGGGTCAGTGCTGACCTTGCACTGTGCATCCCAGGAGGCACCATAGAACAGAGGTGGTCACCAGTCCACCGCCGCTTTTGCTTTATTTGGCAGGCTGACCCTGCCTGTTGGATCCCAGGATGCCCCATGCAGAATTAGGCACTGCCATTTTCGAAGATGGCAGTGTGGTCATTACTCCTGCCCCCTGACCTTGGAGATACCACGAGGGAGAGGGGTAGAGGGTATGGGGAGGATCATGGACAATGCACCACCAGTGATTCCTTAGGGGGTTTGGGTCCCACAGGTCACCAATGATTCTTTTGGGGGTTTGGGGCCCAGTGGCCATCACTGATTCTTTTGGGTATTTGCTCAGGGCCCCCCATTGTAGTGGTGGCGCACTCTCCCTGTGCAGCTCCCCTTGTGTGGTAGCCCCTCCCCAGGCGGGCCCCCCTATGTGGCAGTAGCAGTGGCAAACTGACTTGATTATCTTTGCCGCCCTGCCTCCGCTCTTGTAAGTTTGCTGCATGCCTGGCAGCTGCTCCCTACCGGGCCGAAGTCTCACGGTGCGACTGCAATTTCAAGACTTCGGCCTGGTGGGGAGCTGCCGCCGGGCATGCGGCAAACTTACAAGAGTCGAGCAGCACAGTAAAGATGATCAAATAAGTTTGCCACACTGCCTTACTGCTGCTGTGTGGGCCCCCTTCTGTCTGTGCCCCCCCCCCTGCATTGTGGGGGCTGTTTGTGCAGAATTTATGCCACTGGACCAACATGCTTTTTTTTTTTTTAATCTGTCTTCCCCACTCACACACTGACAGGAAGGAAAATGTTGACTAGCATTCCAGCATATGTGCACAGGTGGTAAAACTAGGTATTGCTTGCCCAGGTCCTGTGCGCATGTGTCTGGCTTGCTCGCCTTGGTTAAAGCAGTGTTTTGGCGCACAGTTCATTTGCATGCTGTTTGCTTATAGCATTGATGCACAAAACATTGGCGTTAAACGTGTGCTAGGAAACACTGCGCTAGAGCTTTAGTGTTGAGCTCTAGTCTGGCAGGCTCTTAAGTAGGGTAGTGGCCAGTTATGGTCCAACTAAGCCCATCTTCTGGCTCCCAGGCAGCTGCTGCTTGTCACCTTGGCTGAAGAGGAAACTAATTTTATTTTGGTGTTAGAAACTGTGCTATGATTCTCTCTTTCTTTTTGAACATCTATTTTGCATCCAGCAAAACACCTCCAACAGTAGGTGCAGAGCAGAACTAGGACATTTCACCAAAGAACCCAACATACACGAAAAAAAAAATCGGATTCCACTGTCATCTCATTAACAGCTTCTCCAGTACCAGGCAGATTGTAAACTAACACAAAACCCTACAAAACCTATAATGCAAATCTACCATATCATAATGACACTATCTTCTAAAATTAACACAATAAGGAGCTTACCCAAAAAAGAGCTGCACCATAAATATTGTAGTGGACATCTTAGAAGCCAGTGCTTGTGACCTCCTCAGTCTGCCCCCCCTCCCGCCCCCTTTATCTCTTGTTGCTGGTCTCATGTTCTCGTCTCACGAGATCAGTGCCAGATTTCCTATACAGCATGTCATCGATAGACAAGAAAACAGATAACAACAGTTATAGCTTTGGATATTAAGGGTCTGTACATGTGGTGTGGTGCAACGGTGGTGTGCCTGTCTGTGCATGGGATGTGATGGTGGTGGGTGCCTTTGTGGGGGTGGGGTGCAGGGCTACGGTGCATGTACTGTATGTGTGTGCTGCAGAGCTGGGGAAGCTTTCTGTGTGGAGGGCTGGTGAAGTGCCTGCGTGTGTGTGGTGTGGAGGTGAAGTGAGGTGCCTGGCATGCAGAGGTAAGGTTCCTGTGTGTGTGCATATCTGTCATGAGGAGGTGGGATACCTGCGTGTGCACGTGTCTGCCCTGTGGAAGTGAGGTGCCTGTGTGTGTGAGTGAGTGGGGTCGGGATGGGGACGGGGATGAGGATGGGGTGCATGTGTGTGTTCTAGGGGGAAAGGAATGCACCTTTTGGCAACACCTTGCACTCTTCCCTCTCCTTCCAACCTCTCTCCTGCTGGTTCTTCTCCTCTGTTACCCTTCAGACTCTCTCCCCTTGACCAAACCCCCTTAGCACGCCCATCCCCTGCCCTAAAATCTTCTCCCCCATCCTCCTTTTCTAAATAGGCCGCTGCTCCTTTAAATTGTTCCTGACTTTATCTCACTCCCCCTCCCACCCAAACACCTTTTCTGCTGAAGGCGATCTCTTTCTTCTCATCTGTCCACCAGAATCAAATCTCCCACGGGCGATAGAAGAGGGCCTTCTTTTCTTCTGCCCATGGGGGATTGGATCCCTGCAGGCAGATACCTTGCATCTGGACTGCGATCACAGCCTCCCCCTTCTCTTCTGCCTGTAGGGATATGATCCCCTGTGGGCAGATAGAAGGGGTCTTTGTTGTTATTGCAGTCATCCCCTCTCTTCTGCCTGTGGGGGATGGGATCTCCATGGGAAGAAGAGAAGGGGGAGGCAGCGGTCGTGCCTCAGAGGCAAGCTCTCTGCCCATGGGGATCCCATCCCCACAGAGAGAAGAGATCCCCTTATCTTCTGCCCACAGGAGATTGTCCCTGTGCGTAGACAAAGGGTAGCGGCCATTCGGGCAACTCATTTGGGGGGGGGGCAGTGTCCCCCCTCACCCCCCCCCAAACTACCACCATGCTGCTCTGGAGTTTGGGCTCTCTTTCTCCCCTCCATTTCCTCTGCCAGCTCACTGCAAGGACTTAGACCACAGCTCTTCCACTGGCCTGCTGCAATTTGGAGCACTGGGCTCACAGGGGCCCCAGATTTCTGCCCTGCTTGGGGGTCCCAGAAACAGGGCTCTGATGCCCCCAAGGCTTTTTAGACAATCCAGCTCTCCACTTGAGAATTCACAATAGCAGACCCTCAGCTCTCATCTGTTGGTTTGTACAGGAACAATAGAATAAATAATAGTTGTAATCCTTTGCCATGGAGGGGGGAGCACCCCTATGCAAACAAGAAGTCTGTGTTGGAGGGGGCAGAAGTGACAGTCAAAATGAGCTCCAACAGCAACAATATCAGAGGCTTTTAGTAAGTACTGCATTGCTGTTTTAAAGTCATTGCCACTCCTGCAGCTCCCGGAGAGGGAGGGGACAGGGGTGGGAAGCTGGGGAGTGGCAGGTTAGAGGGTTCTCCCAGGGTGCTTTATAATATTATACTGGCGTTGACCCTTTTCTCTATCCCTTTCATACCCAATTTCTGCTTACTCTCCTAACTCCGTTACTCAAACCCTTAACCCCATATCCTTCCTCCTCCATAACCAAACCCCCAACCCTTTTCCCTAACCACTACCAAACCCCTGATGCTATCCCCTACCCACTTTATAACCAGCCCATCCACCCTTGCCCCTAATCCCATTACTTAGACTTTGCCCCTAATCACTTCATATCCCTGAGCCCATCTGCTCTGTTTTGTCCCATTCAAAACTAAACCACCAACCTTTTCCCCCATCCCTTTCATACTCAGACCTTAATCTACATCCCTATTCCTTCATTATCAAACTCCCCAACCCCATTTTCTGCCTTCTTCATAACCAAATCCCAACTGTATTTCCCCAATATCTTCTTTACTAAACCCCCTTAACCCATTCCCTTCCCCAAGCCCCATCTCTTATTCCTATCATAATTATGATTATAATCAAACCCCCATCCAATCCCATAACCCCTTCATAACCAAGTCTCCAACCTCATCCCCTTCCCACATGAAAGCCATCCTTTACTCCATTCATAAGAGAATCCCTCTTCTACCCTATTCATAACCAATCCTCTAATCTCATACCTACCCTATTACTATCCTCTACTTCCTGCATAACCAAACCCCTACCTATCTCCATTACTCTGTAAACAAACTCTCAGCCATATCCTCTGCCTAATTCATAACCAATCCCCCAGTCTTCCCCCCCCCCTTCAAAACTAAACGTATCCCCTACCCTCTTCATAACCAAACCTTGGACTCCAAATTTGCATTGACCCCTGTGGCCTTTATACTCTGAGCCTGAAAATAGCTTTTCCTGCCTGTACCTGGTTGTGTGCCCTTTGGCTTCTACATTTTAGTACCAAACTGCCTTGGTCCCCATGGCCCCTATAGGCAGAGTCCAGCAATAGCCTGTCAGTGGTCATGAGTAAGGTGCCCACAACAAGATCTGCAGTAGAACAGACCCCTTTCATTCAAAGCTTGAAAACGCAGACTATAACTAATATTTTCCAGAACTTGGTGTATTTCTGCCTGAAGATCGACATCCAGGCAAAAGAAATTCCTAGAGAGCACCTGCATCTCACTGCACCTAAAATTGCTTACCCACATACAAACTACAGTATTACATTCCTAGAGACATCCAGTATCCTACCACTAAAGGGACAAGACCCCTCCACCTACAGAAAGAGACATCCACAGCAAAGCCTCCAAGCACTAACAGCCATTTTCAGAGCCCTCCTACTTCCAGACTCTAGAAATGCATTTCTAGTTTGGGACTGCATGCCATTGCCCCTGGAGAGAGACATCTTCAGAAAGAAAAAGATAGTTCTCCTTCAAGACAAGGAAAGGCATTATCCATTTAGCATCCCAAACATTAATCCAATGGGGGCAAGAAGAAGGGGGGATAGATTTCTTTGTCACATCTAAAGTGATTTGGTGACACTTAGCTCTGGATGACCCTCAAGGGCTCCTCTTGCTCAATTCAATAAATCCAGAGATACCTCTGTGCTGAGGCCACCTCTCTCTGCTCTGGATACAGTATAAAAGCAGCAAAGATGGAGACATCACTTATTGTGTGTAACATCTCCCCAGCATAGCCTGCCGTTAACCACCCTTCCGCAACCCTGCATGTGGAGTTAGCAATCCTCATCCAAGAGCTCTCTCTCACTGCTGTGCACTAACACATGGAGAAATGCCCTGGCAAGGGACCCCCAACCTTCCCTTGCCATTGTGCCTCATGTATAGGGGGAGGGGTCGCCCTAGAATATGGTATGCACATCTTTTCCACTCGATTTCTATTGTAAATCTATTGCTAACATAATATCCCTAAAGACCCTGGAAGACAGGGTTCAAACCCTACTTCTCCCACTGATGTTCCTTGTGACCTTGAGCTAGTCACTTCACCCTCCATTGCCTCAGATACATCGTAGACTGTAAGACCTCTGGGGTATGGGGAAATACTTAACTACTCCTGAAAGTATCTTGCCTTGAGCTGCCACAGAAAAAGCGAGAGCTCAGTCTAAACAAAGTAAATCATATGAGAGGCTGAGACAGAGAGAGATTTAGACAGCTGAATAATCAGGCGACTAGATCTTACCTGTGGGTACCAGGAGGCTGATCTGGAAGTGGTGATGTGTCTGTCCGTCCTGCTGGCAGGAAGGGGAAGGGATAAGGAGCCAAGGCAGCAGGGAAAGGGGAGCCTCACGGTCTGAGAGCCAAAGGGTGGGATATTTAAAGCAGTCTGGCCTGGGGGGGGGGGGGGGTTGTTGGGTATCAGTCAGGCTGACAGATCCCTGGCTAATCCTTGGAATGGAGGGGCAGGTTCTTTGCACTCTCTACCCCACCAGGTCATTTGCCCTGGGTAAGCTATCAGTTTCGTCCTGCTCTGCCTAGGACCTGGTCAGTTACCCTTCTACCCTCGGCATTCTCTGGGTTAGTTACTCTTCTGCCCCTGGTCAGTGTCCTCAATAGACAGAGGATATCTTTTCCATCCCAGGTCTATCTATCCATCCGTCTGCCTAATCTTTCTTCGTCTGCATCCGATTCCAGTGCCTGTAGCTGTTAGTTACCCCTGCAGCTGGTCTCTTACAACCTTGGGCTCCATGATCAGGGGCTCCTGCGGACGCCTTCCCCCTCTGTCCTCACAGCAATCTGGGCATTTGTCCATTCTCCACAGCCCCCCTCCAGGAGCTCCCTGGCTCATCTGCAGCTGGGGGGGGGGGGGCGGCTCTCCCCTTTCCTGGCTGCTGCAGGATGGCTTCAGATCTCTCTCGTTCCTCCTTACCTGGTCAAAGCAAGAGAGACCATCACTGGGCAAGGAGGGACAAGCCCTAGCCTGGGTGGCACAGGCTAGCCCCAGCGCTGGAGGAAGGGATGGTCAAGGCACAGATAGTAAAAAGCAGAACAGTATCTCACTGGCACCACTGCTGCAATGAACTCGCTCCATCCACCCTGGAGTCTGAACAGCCAATAGCAGGAATAGGCTGCTGAAGACACACGGAGGGGGCGGGGGGGAGAAGGGGAAAGAGAGAGAGGGGAATAGGAAGAGAAGGTGGATATGGAGGAGGAGAGAGGGAGAGGGGAGAGATGGAGACAGAGAGATACATCCAGGGAAATGTCTGCGGACACCTTCAGAGACAGCAGGAAGAGATGGGGGAGAGGGACAGAGAGGGGAAAGGGGGAGACTAAAGAGGTGAAAGGGGAAAAGACCAGAAAAAGGGGAGCCATAGAGATGAAAAGAGGGGGTTGAGCCAAAGGCAGAAAAGACAGTGCTTGTCCTAGGAGAAATTCACTAACGGACACATCACATTTGCTTGCATGTTTAGGAAGACACAGAAAGAGACCGAGAGATGACAGAAAGATGTATTCCAGATTAACACCTGGCAGAGGTACGGATATAGCCAGGCAGGTGTCTGTACACAGTCTCTGCCTCTGTCTTTATCTTTCTGGAGTATATTTAGGTGCAAAAAACAGGAATGAGGCAGTGTCTACCGAGGATGAGAGGAGAGGGAAGCAGCAGCACCGCAGAACGTGAAGGGATTAAATAGTCTCGAACCTGCAGAGAAAGACGAGCCTGCAAAGGAGGAGGGAGAATCCGCCCAGCCTGCAAATCCATCCAGAGACCGGGGAGGGGGGGGGGGGGGATTTATTGACCGCCTAACTGCATAATAAATACATTGTAGGAGGAGGCTGGGATGGTCGGAGCTGAAGATCTGCTGCTTACCAGAGGCTCCGAGACAGGAGTCCGCGGTCTTCAGGAAGCTCTGACGAGCAGGGACTGCCTCTTACATGTCTGTACAGCGCTGCGTGCGACTAGTAGCGCTATATAAATGCTCAATAGTAGTAGTAGGAAAAAAAGTGAAGAAAAGAGAAACGGAAAGGGAGAGACTGGAATGAGGGGCACACAAGGAAGAACGAGAGAGATTTCATCTGTTACGTGGGTAACGACTGGTCAGATCAAGAAAGTTTTGTGAGTCTGCGATTGGGAGAGACAGACATAAATCCCGCAGCCTGGACAGAGTGACTGTTTTTCCTGTACAAGGCGGTTATAACCCAGAGCTTATGCCATACTCTACGGCTGGGCTTATTAAAATATTTCCCCTCTTGTAATTGTCATTTTATTAAAGCGTCTTTCACCGGGCGGCGTGCTAAATTTCTCACATAAAAGCCAAAGATTTGGAGCGTCTTCACACTCTCCTCTTTTTTTCTTGACACATTTGCCAATTAGTGAAGTTATCGGTGCCTTAAGGATAAAAAAAATAAAGCTGTTAGAATGGGTTTATCTTACAGGAAGAGAGGCTTCTCTCCCGGCAGATTATACAGTTGCCTCCAGCGAATAAAAGGTTGATTTTAACAAAGACTTGATGGGGTTTATAAATCTCATATAAGGGAAGAGAATTACAGTCTGTTTATTCTACCTGGGGAAACCTGGCTGGAAGAGGACTAAGCTGGAAGACAGTCACCTAAGTATTCTGTAGCTGCTGAAGTGTGTGAGGGCCCCACATAAAGATCCTATTTGATAAATACATCGATAACATATATACCTTGTAGATTCTCTGAATAACATTATTGTTTAATCTTTTCTGTATATTCTTTAGCAGTTTTAGTAGATATTTATCCTAATATATTTTAAATAGGGCAAAAATTTGTTGTGGGACTGTTTAAAGGCACAGGGCGGCAGATCGTGGAGACAGCGTCACAGCCCTCCACATACTTCTAGACAGCAGCAAAGAAGCTGCTGTTGCCACCCCTAGACATTGTACCCTGTTGCCCAGGATTTCATACCCCTGCTTTGGCTGAAATTTCTAAAAAAAAAAAAACCCTGCTGCTTTTCACACTTCCCCCATTGTGATCAGTTCTCTGCTTTGTTGAACCAGGTAGTGGAGGATGTTCGGGCTGGTCTTGCGGTTTCAAGTCTTGGGAGTCTTACAACTATAAGATCAGCCCAAATTTCCTCCACCCTGCATGTCAAGCATGTAGAGAACAGATGGGGGTGGGGGAAATATGAAAAACATGGTGTTTTTTAGGAGCCTGGACAGAGTAGCTAAAAAGGTTAGGGCTCTTCAACCTGGAAAAGAGACGGCTGAGGGGAGTTATGAGAGGTCTATAAATTAATGAATGGAGTGGAACAGGTTAACATAGATCGATTGTTTACATCATCAGAATATAAAAAGACTAGGGGACCTGCAATGAAGCTACAGGGTAAACTATTTAAGACTAATAAGAGAAAATATTTTTTTCACTCAACGCGTAATCAAACTCTGGAATTTGTTACCAGAGGATGTAGTAAAAGCTGTTAGTGTAGCTGGGTTTAAAAAAGGTTTGGACAAGTTCCTGGAGGAAAGGTCCATAAACCGTTATTAAAAGGAACCAGGGATATCACTGCTTGACACAATACAAGCATTGAGGAACCTGTGTCTTTTGGGGAGACTGCTAGGTACTTCTGACCTAGATTGGCCACTGTTGGAAACAGGATTCTGGGCTTGAGGGACATTGGTCTGACCCAGTATGGCATATCTTATGTTTTTATGTTCTTATTGGGGGGGGGGGGGGGTATAGGAGAAAGAGAGAGGCTGGATGAAGCACAGTGGAGGAGTCATGAGAGAGAAAGAGAGAGACTGGGTGAAAAGTAGTGGGGGAGTTAGAGAGAGATTGGATGAAGTGTAGTGGAGTCGTCATGAGAGAGACTGGATGAAGTGTATTGGAGGAGTTATGAGCAATGTTCCCTCTAATTTTCTGTAGGCTGTGTGCGCATAAAATATCAGCTGTGCAGCTTTTGAAGGAAGGTTAAATTTTTGTGTGCCACATAACGACACTCGGAGTTATATGCTTTAAAATTTGACTACACGTCAGAATACAGTATGTAAACCACATTTATTTTAATCAAATTAAATGAAAATAGACAATTACTAAATGAAGCGGAAAATTTCTAGTAATTACAATCACAACTTTTAAATTTTAAGACGTCTGTGTTTTCTATTAGAATCAGAACCGTAATTTTTGTGCGCTCTGTTGTAAAGTATGTGCGCTCGCTCAGCGAGGTGTGTGCGCGCGCACACGCGCACAGCTTAGAGGGAACAGTGGTTATGAGAGAGATTGATTGATTGGGTGAAGTGTAGTGGAGTCGTCGTGAGTGAGAAAGAGAGACTGGATGAAGTGTAGTGGAGTCGTCATGAGAGAGACTGGATGAAGTGTATTGGAGGAGTTATGAGAGAGATTGATTGATTGGGTGAAGTGTAGTGGAGTCGTCGTGAGTGAGAAAGAGAGGCTGGATGAAGTGTAGTGGAGTCGTCATGAGAGAGTGAGAGAAAGAGACTGGATAAAGTGTAGGAGAGTTGTTAGAGAGAGAGACTAGATGAAAGATAGTGGGGGAGTTGTGAGAAAGGGAAGGAGACTGAATGAAGTGTAGTGGAGGAATTATGAGAGAGAGAGAGAGAGAGAGACTGGATGAAGTGCAATGGGGGGTGGGGGTATTGTGAGAGAGAGACTGAGGGAAACCTGGGGGGTTATGAGAGAGAAAGAGACTGGATGAAGCATAATGGAGGAGTTATAAGAAAGAGAGAGACAGATTGGATGAAGTGTAATGGAGGAGCTGGGAGAGAGAGAGACTGGATGAAGTGAAGGGGTTATGAGAGAGAGACTGGGGGAAACCTGGGGGAAGTTATGAGAGAGAGAAAGAGACGGAGGGAAGCTGGGAGTCATGACAGAGAGAGATGTTGAACTATGAGGGTAGGGTAGGGAAGACAAGGGGAGTGCTGGCATAAGGGAGGGGGGGGGTAGGATCAGGGTCACCTGGGAGGGTGTGCATGCAGAATCCTGGGGTGCCCTGGTCCTTATAGTAATGGTGCAGGGCCCTAGGCTGTCCCGGGGAGGAAAAGTGCAGAAGGGTTTGCTTAGGGCAGAGGATACCCTTGGGCCAGCCCTGTTTAAAAGGATTCCTTTTCTAGAAAACTTAGAGATGACTATGTGCTAGAAGGCACCCTTCACTCTTCCCACAACAGAATTTCGCTCTTTGGCCCCTGTACCTAGGCCTGGGTGAAATTTTACAGAATATACATTGTCTTCATAAAATCATTGTCAAGCCTGGCCAGGATCTGAAAATTTCCCAGAGTTAAGAAGTAGAGGGGAGCAGAAACATATATATTATACTTCTCTAGAGGATATCTCGCTATAGTGAGGTCCATGCACAGTGAACGGTTTAGCAGCGCCCTCTGGTGTTTCCTTGCTCAACTGTTGCATATCTGCCCTTGCGGCCAGTGGATTTATACCTCTGGCTGTCCTTAGATATACAGGGCCGGTCGCTGGTGCAAGGTGGTGTGTCCTAGGCGAACCTACTACTACTACTACTCAGCATTTATATAGCGCTACCAGTCGTACGCAGCGCTGCATAGCACAAACATGTAAGAGACAGTCCCTGCTCATCAGAGCTTACAATCTAGTCAACCTTCAGCCTTACGCCACCCTCCACCCCTCTCCCGAGATTTTGATAACGAAACTCAACAATCATGATCTTCTGAACATCATCTTTCCAAAACCAGTTCTGTAAAACTGCATAGTTGAATATCATACTTCTAAATATTAAACTTTTTGTTTTGTACATATGTGTGTGCCCACTATACCTATAGGCACATATATGGATTAAAACATGCTGGTATGTAGGGAAAACATTTGAGAGGGGGCTCTAAGCCCCCAGCAGGCTTTATCTCCTTCAGCTTCAGACATATTTCGGATCCAGGAAAATTGCTTTATTTGCACCTCCCCCCATCACCTCCCTTCTTTTCTCTGCAGCTGTTGATGTAAAAAAGTGAGTCAAAGTGCAGGGCTGTTACTCTTAGGCACTGCCTCTACTTGCTGCTCCGTAGCCACTTCTAACTCCAGCTAAGGGTTTTTTCTTCTACACAGACAGCTTCTTTCATTCCTCCCTAGTCTGCAGGGCTCTAAGAAATTATCCCTGGCTGGCCACTGCAACCTCATTCATCTCCTTCCTCCTGCCCCCCGTTTCCCCCCATACTTTCTTTTCCAGCCTCATTCATCCTTACAGGGCTTCTATCCACATCAAATCAACTAATCCTCCCCCAAATACTCTCCATCCAAACCTCACTCACTCTTCCCGGCCCTTTCACCTCTCTCTCCTTTCCAGTTTCAGTTATCTTTCTACTGCTACTTATTCCTGTAGCACTAGTTACTTCACCCTTCATTGCTTCAGGTACAAACTTAGATGATAAGCCCTTTGGGACAGAAAAATACCTACTATCAGGGGCCGCGAAACCCCTCCTGGATTGGAAGGGCCAAGCTCCGCCTTGACTCCACTCCAGCTCTACCTCCTAGCCCTTACAGCCTTCCCCTCCTGTTCTGCCCATGGGGATCTGCCACGCTCATGGCTGCTGTCTGTGGGCAAAAGTTTGGTGAGGCCAGGGCCCATGTGGCCCACCCCCTGCCTACTATACGGGAATGTAATTCACCTTGAGCAATTACAACAAGGGTGTGAGCTAAATCCAAATTCACTTCTCCTTACTGTACTTATGCAATACTGTACACATAAGTAGTAGTAATAATGTATTTATGAGTCTCCCACTGCTTCCCTTCCCAGCCTTACTCATCCTCCATAGTGCTTCATCCACCCTCACATCCTTTGCCCTCTCATAATGCCTGTTGTGACAACATTAGTTTGGAAAACCAGAGAGAACCCTCTTTTAAGTACCACTAAGGGTATGTGTACCCTCCTTACCAGCTGAAAGCCCCTACCTTAGACTATGCACACCTTGGCTTGATACTAAGTGCATCTGGGAGTTTTGGAACTTGAGAGTATTCTGTAGAGATCTATGGTGCAACTGAATCTTAAATACTGTGTACAGCCTGGTCACCCTATCTCATAAAATATATAATAGTTATCTTCAAGTTATAATGCCCTGTTCAATGTAATTTCAGTTTGTTCAATGTAAACTGCCTTGATATCATGAAAGGCGGTATATAATAAATAAATAAATTAAATAAATAACAGAATCTGGAAAGGTACAGCGAAGGGCAACTGAAATTATAAAGGGGATGGAAAGGCTCCCTTATGAAGAAAGGTTAAAAAGGTTAGGGCTCTTCAGCTTAGAAAAGAGATGGCTGACATAACATAACATCAGAATAGGGTGGGACGGTTAAAGAGGGAGCAGTTGTTTACCCTTTCAAGTAGTACTAAGACTAGGGGCCACTCCATCATTTAACATGAATCAGACAGGCCCAGATTTAAGCACATGAAACATAGGCAGTTGCTTAGAAGCCAAATACCAATGGCTGAAGAGGAGACAACTCCCAATTACTTAAGGGCAATACAAATGTGTGCTGCTTCAAAGGGGCATCACTATAGCACTATGGTCTTCTATTGCCCCCGATTCTCTGAGCTCTTTTGTCTGGTCTTGCCTTTGCAAGCCAAAATTTTAAATCCAGCCCTGGAATCAGGGAAGGTATTTTTTCACTCAACACACAAATAAAGTATGGAATTTGATGCCAGAAGATGTGGTCATGGCAGTTAGCACAGCTGGAATTCAAAAGGGTTTAAAGCAGGGTTTCTCAGCCTAGTCCTCGGAAAACACCTAGCCAGTTAGGTTTTCAGGATAATGACAATGAATAGGCATGAGATCGATCTGCATACAATGGAGGCTGTGCATGCATATTCTTTCTGGTTATCCTGAAAACCTGACTGGCTAGGTGGAGGAAAAGTTCATAAACCATTATTAGCCAAGTAGACTTGGAGAAGCAGGTATAGCAACCCCAAGCACATCACCATACTTCCCCAACACATCATATATTTCAACCCAAAGCACATCACCATACTTCCACAAGCAGGTACAGCAACCTCAACACACCACCATACCCGGATAGCGCAGATCTGCAGTTGAACGTTTGTGACCAAATATTTTTTATTTTATTATCTCCAGGAACAAGCAGGAATAAGTCCTCACTTATGGGTACGTCGGAACCGACGGAGCCTGCGCGGGAAAGCTCCCCAGCTTCCCAGAAAGGAAGCTTTTGGGGCCTCCCACTGCACATGTGCGCTGCCTTCCCGCCTTCCTGACCAGCTCTCCGCAGTTTTCTCTTTTTCCGCGGAGCCAGCAGGTCGTGTTCCTGTCACCACTGAAGAAATTGTTATTTTAGTTTCTTTCTTTAGACCGCGTACCTGCCTTCCCCATACCGAAACCGGTACCGCCGGTCTCTTTTCTTTTCTTTCTTAAAAAAAAAAAAAAAAAAAGCTTTTATTTTTTTTAGCACAACTTGGTGACTTCTGTTAGGCCTCAGGCCTACACAAAATCTCCTCATGGAGAAACCAGCTCCTGGTTTCAAGAAGTGTACCAAGTGTAGTGCTGTTATTTCTGTTACAGACACCCATGACTGGTGTCTTAAATGTTTGGGGCCTGACCACTCCATTCCGGACTGCCCATCCTGCTCCCAGATGTCTAAACGTGGTTTGCAGAACCGGGCCAACAAATTCCATGTGCTGTTTGCTTCAGATAATCCAGCATCACAGTCATCCAGGTCTTCCTCTCCGGATGGATCTCAGGTAACCAAACCTTCTTCGGGCAGGTCCTCAAAGAGCAAATCTCCTTCAAAGCATCGAGAGGCTCTCAATTTTGAATCTGAGGACCATGCCCCAGCCAAACAACCCCGGCGGGAAGCTCTGGCTTCCAAAGCACCATCTATGGGGTTACAGGTTGACATCGATGGCACGGCCTCGACCGATCACCTGTTAGACTGCTCTGGGGTACCGGCCCATGCCGGTACCGACATCCAGGCAGCAGTGGCATCTATGGACAATACTGTTCAGACCATGCAGCAGGCCATCCTGGCTTTCATTAAGGCTGCGACGCCCTCGGTACCGCATCCAGCGGCTCCGGGTCCGGTTCCGGTTCCGGTTCCGGTACTGGCTTCCATACCGGAACCGAGGCCATCGTCTTCCAAACGCAGATCGGTGCATGCCGGATCCGGGTTTTCACCCGATACCGATCCCATGCCCGGTACGCCCGATGTCGATACCGACCGGTATGCGTATCGTGCGTTGGAAGCGAATAGAGGATACTCTGATTCCTCTGAGGATTTTGACTCCTCTGATGACTCTGATGAGCTCTCTCTTGTTCTTCCTGAAGAGCCTTCTTCCCCAAAGAGGAGAATGTCTCCACCAGAGGATTTGTCCTTTCAAGACTTCATTATAGAAGTAGCTAAAGGACTTTCTATTACTACATCCTCTGAGAAAGAACCTAGATCAAAGAAATTGGATATTTTAGGATACCCTAAGGTTCCTAAAGAGGCAGTTACCCTGCCTATCCATGAAATCCTTCAAGAACACTTGATGGACTTATGGGAGGCTCCTCTAACATTGTCTCCTCATTCTCGTAGGTTGGACACCATGTACCGGGTCCCTCCTTCTCCTGGTTTTCAAAAAACTCAGCTGCCTCACCATTCCATTGTGGTGAAGTCTGCGCTGAAAAAGATTAAGAGTACCAAAAGGCACTCTTCTACCCCTCCAGGGCGAGAATGTAAGACCCTAGACTCTTTTGGTAGGAAAATCTTCCAGGCTAGTATGCTTATAGCCAGGATTAATTCATACAGTCTGTATATGGGCATGTTTCTAAGGGAACTTGCCCTAAAGGTAAAGCATTTTGCCCCTTTATCCCTGAAGATAGAAAGGAGGAGTTCATTTCTTTAGTGAAACAGCTTCTAGATGTTTCTAAGTTCTCCAACAGAGCAGCCTTTGATTCCTTTGAGGGTGCCGGTAGAGCTTCGGGCATTGCCATTGCAGCCCGACGACTTGCTTGGCTCCAGGCCTCTGACCTAGAACCCTGGGTCCTAGATGGCTTACGGAATCTGCCCTGTACAGGTGAGAACTTATTTGGTAAAGACTGGCAAATTAAAGCCACTCAAATGGACGCAGAAAATGCTACCTTAGATAGACTTTCTAAGTCTACTTCTACTCCTGCCAAGAAAAAGTCTTTCAAGAGGCCTTACTACAAGAAGGCCAGATTTTCCACAAATACTGGCCAACAATCTTCTCAGCCTCGCTTTGCTGCTAAACGTCAGCAGCCTACACAGGCAAGGTCAAAGCCTGCAGTGTCTACCACTCCTCAGCAGGCTCAACCCCCTCAGGGGTTTTGACTTGCCCCTAGAGAACTTAACCTTTCTGGCTCTAGAACAACCAGAGCCCCTCACCATTCCCGGAAGGTTAGCTCACTTTGCTCCCAGATGGGGGCAAATTACATCAGAGCAATGGACCCTCTCTATCATCAGAGAGGGCTCCAAACTTCATTTTTCCAACCTTCCTCCATATACCATGGTGAGGCACTTCAATTCTCCCCCATCTCTCCTGGGCCTGTTGGGTCAGGAAGTCTCTTCTCTCCTTGCCCAAGGGGCAATAGAAGAGGTTCCTCTTCTTCAACAAGGGACAGGATTCTACTCCCCTTATTTTCTCATACCAAAGAAGACAGGGGGATTCAGACCTATCCTAGATCTGAGAGAATTGAACAAATTTCTGTACAAGGAGAAATTCAAAATGCTTTCTCTAGGCATTCTCCTTCCATACCTTCAGAGTCAGGATTGGCTTTGTTCTCTAGATCTCAAGGATGCGTACACACATATACTCATCCACCCATCCCACAGAAAATATCTAAGATTTCTGTTTCAGGGAAAACATTTCCAGTACAGAGTACTTCCCTTCGGTCTAGCCTCTGCTCCAAGAGTGTTCACCAAATGCATGGCAGTTGTTGCCGCATTTCTAAGAGGTCTGGGAATTTTTGTATTCCCATATCTGGACGACTGGCTCATCCGAGCTCCATCTCAGTCAGAGGCCCAGATTTCCCTGGACCGCACAAGGCACATTCTGCAGTATCTGGGACTGGTGGTAAACCTTCCCAAGTCTCAACTTATCCCTACTCAGTCTCTGGAATTCATAGGGGCCCAGTTGGACACCACCACTGCAAGGGCCTACCTACCTCAAGTCCGGGGCCAACGTCTGGTGTGCTTGGCCTCCCAAGCTCAGTCCAGCGGTCACTTGACAGCCAGAGAAATGCTGCGACTTCTGGGCCACATGGCCTCCACGGTACACGTGGTGCCCTACGCTCGTCTTCATATGAGAGCAGCTCAATGGACCTTGGCCACCCAGTGGACTCAGGCATCAGGAGCGCTCTCCGACCAAATACTCACCTCAAAGCGTCTGTTTTGGTCCCTCCAATGGTGGATGTCCACCAAGAATCTGTTGTTGGGGGCCCCCTTCCAACCTTTGTTGCCCCAAGCAACCCTCACAACAGATGCCTCCCAAACAGGGTGGGGAGCCCATCTTCAACACCTCTCCACTCAGGATGCTTGGTCTCCACAAGAGACCACCCTTCACATCAACCTCCTGGAACTGCGAGCAATCTTCTTTGCCCTCAAAGTCTTCCATACCCTCCTTGTCAACCTGACCGTCCAAGTCCATACAGACAATCAGGTGGCCATGTTCTACATAAACAAACAAGGAGGGACAGGCTCTCTGTCGCTTTGCAACGAAGCTCTCAGATTATGGGCCTTCGCCAGAGAGCATCAAATTCATCTTCTGGCAGTGTATCTTCCAGGGGTTCAAAACTCTCGGGCAGACAGACTCAGTCGAGTTCTGCTTCCACACGAATGGTCCCTACATATGGACCAGATACGCAGAATCTTTCAGGAATGGGGAACCCCGGACATAGACCTCTTTGCAAGTCCGTGGAATGCCAAACTTCCCCGGTTCTGTTCCAGGACTCCGTGTCAGGGAGCTCAGGCCAACGACGCCTTTCTCCTGCATTGGGGTCAGGAATTCCTATATGCCTTTCCACCCATTCCTTTGATTCCCAAGACTCTGTTCAAACTCCAGAGGGATCACGGATCGATGGTCCTCATAGCTCCACGCTGGCCACGCCAAGTGTGGTTCCCTCTACTTCTGCATCTCTCCCAGGCACTGTTCCCTCTAAGCTGTGCGTGTGTGCGCGCGCACACACCTCGCCGAGCGAGCGCACATACTTTACAACAGAGCGCACAAAAATTACAGCTCTGATTCTGATAGAAAACACCACAGACGTCTTAAAATTTAAAAGTTATGATTGTAATTACTAGAAATTTCCTGCTTCATTTAGTAATCGTCTATTT